>JASUAD010000010.1:29696880-39696880 GCA_037013555.1 Sextonia rubra | reverse complement strand
TTGAATTTTGTGTAACAATAGTGGACGCATCCAATGGCTAATATGTTTTTTTTTAAGATATCTTAAGGTTCATTTTGAATCAACTCTTGAAATTTAACTTTGTAGGTGAAAATGGACATCTGAACAAGATGAACGGTTTAGATCATGAAAATAGGACTCAGAAAACCCCATAATTGAAGATTAGTGATATGAATTTATTCATAAATATCTCACAATTTAGAGCGATCCAACTGTTGAAAATTTGTATCATAGTCGTTTTGGGCATTCTAAACATTTGGACGATTCAAATCATGATTGTGGGTACCAAAAAATAATAATAGTAACAGTAAGGCATCATGGGCGTTTGGGCAATGCAGCACTGCCATTTTGAGAGGAGTGTGAAACAGACAGGCGTGAAATTGAAAGCCACTTTTTGCATACATTTTATATATCAAAATCGCATTAAATTTACACATTACATGTGTAAAAGTTGTAAACAAATATAAATGGTGTGATATCGTTACACATGTATGATGCTTACATATGTAAATAGCGTGAAACAAATGACCCCTAAGCTTTTGCCTTATTTTAAAAAGGGATACAAATTTGAAAGCTTTTCAAATTAATCTTTAAGTTTTTCAATAAGTTTTTAATAAAGGACATTTGTCCATTTAGAGGTAGTTTCCGGTGACTTTTTCCTTTAATTTTCTTAAAATAAAATTATCAGTCATTTAAAACCATGGCATTGTTTCAACAGCCACTACATACTGTTTATCACTGTGGGGACACTAGTTGCCTTTGATCATCATGAGAATGTTGGATAAGGATATAAGGAGAATATAGAAAAACTGAATGAAGAATTTATTTCAATGAAGGGTAATCTTGGTATTTAAAAAAAGGAGGGAGAAAGTTGCTGAAAAATAGTTTTAAATGAATGAACGCCTTTAATTGAAAACTTTTTGAAAAACTTAAGGATTAATTTAAAAAGTTTTAAAACTTATGTTCTTATTTGAAATAAGATAAAAACTTAAGGCCTTATTTGAAACTTTTCCTTCTGTTTTCATAATCCACCTCTCCCATTGTCATTCACTAGTCTGCATGCCTCCATTGTTTTAAAAAATAAACCCAATGGTTTTTTTTCTCAATTTTCCTCCTTCCCATTGGAGCTTACTCTTCCAAATGCCATCCATGGTTTTAAAAGAAATTTATAAAAAAGGAAACAAGTCATTAATTTCTCTAGGAGAACATCCTTCTATCAATGCTATTATACCAAATAAATCTCAACAACAGTCTCAGAAAGGAGATTTAAGGCAGAGAGAGTGAGAAATTTAAGACATAGATGTAGATTCTGAAATTTTTTTTTTTTTTAGTTTTGTAGATTGAATTTGAAGGGGATGGATGACCTATTATGCCTATGTAAGTCCTCATTTTGAACGATTACAAGTTTGGTGGATCCAATCTTGAAATTTACACAATCAAGCCAGTCCAGATTGAAGTGTCGTGGGTGACCCTTGGCCTGCATATTGGACTCGGCTAATTTTGAGAAGCTAAAAAATCTAAGTTCCGGGCCCGGTCCATTTGATCCGACTGGCATTGTTGTCAGCTCAGAGTCATAAAATTGAGACAGACAGGACCAGCTACACATTGCTTCAAGCAGGAGGTTGAGGATCACAACTCACAAGGGAACACCCTTTCCCATGCAGATGTATCCAAATCACAAGCGGTCCACAATTCGGTACAACCTTCTCATCTGCTCCCATTTCATTATCATTTAACGTAACGATTACGTCTACAAATAACAGAAAAGAAAAAAAAAAAAAAAAGAAAACCCAACTGTTTGTGCCTATGTTTGGCAATTGCTATAGGTAGGGTAGAGTGAAGAAAAACCTCCACTTAATATACATGCAAAGATGTGTTACTGCATAGGCCATTCTTTAAATTGTAGAGTGAAGCAAAACCTCTATTTAATATACATGCAAAGATGTGTGGCCGTGTAGTTCATACTTTAAATTACCCCACCTTTTTTATAAAAAAATAAAAAAATAACATTCTCAAATTACTAAATGACAAAAAATTATCTGTTTTTATACAAAAAATAAAAAAAAACTTCTCAAGTCAAGAAAGATAAATTAATTAATTAATAAAAAATAAAATCACTACATTATGATTAAACCCCATCATATTTTATTTTCTCTTGATTTAAAGTTTTTCCTCACTTTTAGTTACTAATAACATGCCAAATAGGCCCGCCCTAAGGCCTAAATCCATACCTAAATCCTAGCATTCTTAATTGTTCAAATCCCTCTCGAGGCCCACTTCTAGATGTCTTATTCGTCACCTAACATTTATGGAAAAAAATGAAAAGGGAAAGGTCATGGTTAATCAAGTATTCAAGTCACTGGGATTCCTTAATAATATTCCACCAAGTTGTGGAAAATCCACATTTGGCAATCATAAATCACTAAGGATTTGAGCTGGTCGAAATCCTCATTTTAAGGATTTTTCCAATTCAACCTCCCTTGGTAGGATTTGAAAATCCTCAACTTTGCATAGTTAAATATCAATATCAATTTTTTTTTATTAACTATACACATTGGTGCACACTATATTGAAGTGAAATCCTCAATGAAAAATCCTCAAAGCTATCTGAAAGGATTTTTGTTTGGAAAATTTCAAAATTTTGAGACACAGTGGGAATCCTAGATGCTCTCTTATACTTGAGTGTCCAAATTCCAACAAAAAATAAAGGAGGTAGATTTCTGAAATTCCCAAAAACTATTTGAGCTCTTGCAACCAGTTAGAATTCAAAAATTCTTGAAAAAAAATATGACATTTAAAAATTCCAGACATAATAAAAAAACATCAACATGCAAAAACCTTATTAGAAAATCCTTGTAAAGAAACAAGGCCTTGATGATAAAATCACTGATGATTCCTCGCTTATGCGAAACAAGTATTCCACATTCAAGGGACAAGCCATCCTACGGTCATTCGACAACCTCATTCCCATCCATTCCAAAATCAATCCAAAATACGTTTGCCTCATCCAATTTAGGCCCCAAATCTATTTGATCAAATCCAAAGACCAAACTCTTAAAAATCCTATTCCCGAGAGTGATTGCCCAATCACATCATCATCCAAACCTTTTCCCTGCAAGGACCATAGGTAAACCACTAATGGCCTGGCATGTCATCCCCAGGTAAATCCTCAGATGATTCAGACTCCACTACTGGCCTTCTCTCATCATTCCTCCATAAAATAAAAAAAAATGCCAGATAGATTGAAGAAAGAAGAAAAATAAGTGGTGAAAAGTCGGGAAATTTCTCGGGGGTGGAATTGTGGAAAACCAAATATTTTTAAACAAGGGCTCAAGCGCACTTATAAAATAGAGCCGGAGGTGTGTAAAAATGGGCCACACAATCGGAGCCTAGCAACATATGGCCCTATCGCATATGTGGACCTTATTTCGGCTTTCAAATGTGAATTCAAGTGAATATGGCTCATTGGGCTTTGGGGTTTGGTGACTAGTCCCTTTAGGAGTATTAAATCTAGAAAGACAATATGAACTATAGATATAATTCATTTTATCAAAGTAATAATGTAATATGGTATATCTACATCAAATAAATTAATCATCTCAATCCAGTGTAGCTCAACTGTTGAAGCACCTGTCTTCCACAAGACAAAATCAATTCATGGTGCATGTGGGGTGGGCGTATGAATATTTATCATAGCACAAAAAACAAATAAACAATTAAATCCTCATTCTTGTTATGGCAAAGTAAATAAAAAAATTAATAAATAAGACGAAGGAGGTGGAAGAGGAGCCCACTTAAGTTGCAAAAGATAAAATAACTTACTTTTGGGAGGTGGGAGAACCCAGATGAAAAGGAAATTGTGACTAGAGAGTTGTGGTGGTAGATAAAACACTTGCTCTCATAGCGCCCACCTAGATTCAATTTCTGGTGGGCGCGCTGTCGTTTCTCACTTTCGATCACTTAGCCAAATTACCAAAAAAAAAAAATAGAAAAAAGTAAATAGAAAAAAATATGCCTAGATGATTGTTATATATAAAAGGCTTACTTTTGAATAAAAAAGGGGAAAAAATTGAGCCCATGCATACTTACTCTTAATTGGTGGAATATTAGTCACAAACCAACTAAGGGAAAAAAGGAAAAGAAAAAAAAAGAAGAAGAGAGATTTAATACGAAAAAACCTTTTAGATATATATACTGAAAAAGACTTTGTAGTTCCGATAATATACTAGATTGTTCTTTGGGGATTGACGTTAACGTACTTATTTTTCTTAAGGTATGTTTGTCAAAGTGGTAAGGTAAAGTAGAGTGAAGTTAAATTTTGAAATTTTAAATTTTTTTCTTTTTTTTTAATTCAAAATTTTCTCATTTTTTTAAAAAAATTAAAAAATCATTAATAAACTACAAAAAAACTTCTACTTTTTTTACAAAAAGTAAAAAAAATTTCATATCAAACAACTAATAATAAAAAGTCACTATAACTAAATTATATTTTATTTTTTTCTAATTTTTGGTTTACTCTATTTTACTTTACCTTATCCCTCTTTCAAATATGCCCTAAGGAAATTAGAGGAGTGAAGTTAATACCACTCATTCACAAAAATTTGAAGAAAGAGGAGAAATAAAAATAGGGAGAAGGAGAGGATTAAAGGATGCCCAAAAACATGGGATGGTCTGAAATCTGAGTTGTTCTTCGCGGTCTCCGTCTCCGCACAGTGAAAGGGCAAGGCGAGCAAACACAAAATACAGAAGAGGTCGTTGAGCGACGCTAACGTCGCTTAGGTCTTGAAAACTCCTCTTGATTACAGTTAACGTCGCTCAAGTCTTGAGAACTCGCTAAGTCTTCGACAGAGCCAAGTAAATCCCTCTCATCGATTCGTCCCCTCTTTCTCTTTACTTTCTTCGGTTGTTGTGAGCTCTCGGGTTTGAATCTCACCGCCGATGTAAAATTTTATCTTCTTCTTCTTCTTCTTCTTGGAGATCTTGAGATTCCATAGAAAAATGTCGGCTTCTTCGAAGGATCTTTGAGAATCGGGGAGGTTTGGAGTTCGATCTCTGGCTATACATGCGAATGCTGTCATAGAGCTGAAAAATCGAACATCTGCAGACTGCATGTTTCGGATGTTCTGTGCATGGATGGAAGAGTGATCTCCCGTTGAAGATCAGAAGCAAGAATGCTTTTATGCTCGATGTTCAAAAGAAGGATGAAACGCCTTCCCCTGTTTTTGTTGATGAGATTTCTACACAATTTTTGAGGTTTTACTATTAGGTCTCTGTTAAGGTCTTGTGTCAGTTGAGTCTTCACGAGATGGAGGGAGCTTGAGCTTGAAGTCGAAATCACCTTGGATTATGAAAATGTTAGCTTCTACGTCATTGGAACTGGGAATTGATTGCAGATCCATGATGTTGGAAACTTTGACCTTAACCCAACGGGGAGTTTTCAAGAAGACTTGGGGGACGTTAAATGATCCGGATGAGGAGACTCCGTCACGTCTTCGGAGATCTATGTGCGTTCCGGTGATGGGAAGCTCTCTAGATCTCTTCGCCTCTTATCTTTCCTACGGGAATGGAGAGAATAATGATGATCTCAAACCCTAGGGTTCCCTTATCCTTATATAGACAAGTCCCGAAGAGTCACACTTACTGGAGACATTTTCCACCAGAAGCCCACATCCACTGATCCTATTGGGAGTCTTATTATGGGGCCCAGATCAAGTCTTACACTAAAGTGGGATTGCATCTCTGTTGGCATCTGCCTTGCTTGATCTGACGTGGGACCCGTGGCATGCGGGCCACACGATTTCCTACAATCTCCCACTTGGCACGAATGTCATGTACATCAAATATTTCTTAGTCCTATACGCATCACATGCCTTGCAAAAACCTTTGCAGGCAAAGCCTTGGTGAGAGCATCAGCCATCAATTCTTCTGAAGGCACATAGAAAATTTCTATATCATTCTTTTCAGCCTTCTATCTAACAAAGTGATATTTTATTTCAACATGTTTTGATCGGCTGTTAATCCTTTGCTCATTCACCATAGAAATGGCCGACGTACTGTCTATGCTCATTGGGACAGGCTCCTTCTCATTTATTACCTCCAAATCACACAGGAAGTATTTTAACCAAAGAGCCTCCTGGACTGCTGTACTGCAAGCTATATACTCTGCTTCGGCTGTTGACATAGCCGTGGAGGTCTGTTTCTTACTACCCCAAGAAATTGCACCTCCTCCGAGGGTAAACACATAGTCGGTTGTTGACTTTCTCTGGTCTAAATCACCGGCCCAATCAGTATCTGAGTAGCCGCGCAGTTCCAGGACTTCACCTTGATAACATAGGCGAAGATTCACTGTTCCTTTGATGTACCGCAGAATCCTCTTAACTGCATACCAATGCGGTAATCCTGGGTTACTTAGGAATCTGCTTACAAGACCCACGGCGAATGCAAGATCTGGTCTCGTACACAGCATCGCATACATAATGCTGCCCACAATTTGAGCATAAGGTTTTGATCTCATCATTTCCCTATCCTGCTCATTTGTGGGTCCTTGATCGCTTGACAATTTTGTGCTCCTGCAGATGGAAGTATCAATTGGTTTACAGTTAGCCATATCAAACCTTTTCAACACAGCTTCCAAATAGGATCTCTGTGATAAAGTCAATATCCTATTCGGACGATCACGGGTTATTTTAATGCCAAGGACATACTCTGCCTCACCCATGTCTTTCATCTCGAATCTTGACTTTAACTATTGTTTGATTTCATTTATGGCTTCCAATTTATTACTGGCGATCAAAATGTCATCCACATATAATGACAAATATAAATAACTACTCTCACTGCGTTTAATATAGAAACATGTGTCTGCACTATTGGGGACAAATCATATTTCACATATGGCTTGATGAAATTTTATATACCATTGTCTTGAGGCCTGTTTTAATCCATATAATGCCTTATTAAGTTTGTACACTTTGTCCTCATGACCTTGCACTACAAAACCCTCGGGTTGTTTCATATAAATTTCTTCTTCTAATTCGCCGTTCAAGAATGCTGTTTTTACATCCATCTGGTGCAATTCAAGGTCACGACATGCTACCAATGCTACTAAGGTTCGTATGGATTGGAATTTTATAACTGGAGAAAATGTCTCCTCGTAATCTATCCCTTCCACTTGTATGAATCCCTTAGCTACTAACCGTGCTTTATATTTATCCAAGGATCCATCCTTTTTAAATTTCTTTCGAAGAACCCATTTACATCCAATGGCTTTCCGATCTTTAGGTAGATCTACCAATTGCCATACTTGGTTCTTTTCAATTGATTCCATCTCCTCTCTCATAGCCTCTAGCCAACACTGCGCATCCTGCGCTTTGACCTCTTGAGAGTAGGAGGTTGGATCCAAATCTTGCACGGTTTCTAATAAACTGCAATAATCATCTAGATATACCGGTTGTTTCCTCGCCCGAATCGGTCTGTCAACTGGCTCATCGGGTTGTTCAATCACCTCAAATGGACCCTGGCCAGGAATTCTAGGTCCAACGTCCTCTTCGTTGGAACCCCCACTTGCTTGAACCCCCTTGCCCATAGAGATTTCATACACTCTGTGGTCTTACTCTAGGACTGACCGTCGGATCCTCAAGGAAAAACACATCTCGGCATTCCATGATTATCCTACTATCATGATCATACACACGATATCCTTTAGAATGTAATGGGTAGCCAACGAAAGAACAATTTTTTTTTCGTTTTTGCTTGTAGTTTATGCCTTTCCCGTGGTGGTAGCAGGACGCGTACAGGGCAGCCCCAAACTCTCACATGTTCTAATTTTGGTTTGATACCAGTCCATAACTCATATGGGGTCTTGGGCACACTCTTAGAGGGTACTCTGTTTAAAATATATTGTGCAGTATTTAATGCTTCTCCCCACAAATACAGCGGAAGACTTGCATGGCTGATCATTGACCTTACCATATCCATTAAGGTCATATTCCTCCTCTCGGCCATGCCATTTTGCTGTGGGGTATATGGGATTGAATATTCATGAATGATTCCCTCACGTGCACAATATTCTTTAAACAGTTCGGAAGTGTATTCACCCCCTGTCACAACCCGAGCCCCAGGAGATCGGGGATTAGGAAAAACCTAACCAGCGACACACGCACTCCCGTGCATATGCACTTAGACCCAGTCTAGATGCACACGCACAAGGGAAACACACGTGCAAACATGTATGCGGAAGCTACAAAGATCAACATGTGACACTAGGCACACAAGAACAAGGGACTGGGTCACGGCTGAGC
The DNA here is from genome assembly GCA_037013555.1 of Sextonia rubra. Classification (NCBI taxonomy): domain Eukaryota; kingdom Viridiplantae; phylum Streptophyta; class Magnoliopsida; order Laurales; family Lauraceae; genus Sextonia; species Sextonia rubra. The sequence goes on along the minus strand of JASUAD010000010.1, from coordinate 39,688,562 downwards.
TACGGCTTAACCGTAGGACAGTATACGGCTTAGCCGTGTCCTGGCCGTAGAGGAAAACTGGGTTTTTCCCCTTCTCTGGACTCTAAGCCGAAGGTGAGTTACGGCTTAGCCGTGGTACACGCGAAGCAGTTTCTGAACTGATTACCAAATCATCGAAACATGACCAAACTGACGAAATCACTTAGAGTAGAAGGAAATGATCACAAAATGGGTTGTAAACATCATTCATACTCACGAATACATGATTGAATCTTAATCAAATGCATACCCACATGGTTAAACCAAGTTATGCTTATACTTGCCTCAAATGGAATCTAACACACGATCTTGTTGTCCTTGGGCTCAATCACACTGCCAACAAGCTTCGAATCGCCATGCATGCAAGGAAAGAAGAAAAGAGAACCGTGAGGATCTATACCCATCAATAATGAGAACAAGAGGAAGAAGAAGGAAGGAAGCACAACAAGAACTCAAGCTCACCTCCAATCACGTGAGTGATGCTCAAACGTGGACATGCACCGATGCTCCCCATGACTTGATCGATCGACAGAAGCAAGGAAGAACGAGGAGGAGAAGAAGACTCGAGAGAGAGAGAGAGAGAGAGAGAGAGAGAGAGAGACAGAACGGTGAATGAAGGAGAAGAAAGGGTCGGTGGTTATAAATATAAAGGCCATTTTGCAAGAAAGTCCAATTGTTCCAATTAATTCCAGTTCGAGTCAATTGCGGGTCTAACGGAAACATGTGACATATTTGGCAACCGACGTAGTTACGGGAATCAACAAGCGTAACGAAAGACACACGTCAATACCAAGATGATGCATGACTGACGACATCACACAAAATGCAATATTACGAAAAAGGGCTTATGTCTACCTGAACTAGGTCAAACTCAACCCAACTACCTATCCAGAACCTGAAACCAAACAAACACAAGAACAAAACACCATTAGCAACCAAATCATCAAGAATTAGCAGCTAATCCAGATCAAATCGGGTCAGGGTGTTACACCCCCTCTATCAGACCTAATCCCCTTTATTTTCTTGCCCTTTTGATTTTGGACCTCAGCAACATATGTTTGGAACATTTTTAATGCCTCATGTTTATGTTTAATGAGATACACATACCCATATCTGCTGTAATCATCAATGAATGTAATGTAATAATCCTCTCCGGTTCTATTGTGTACATTCAATGGTCCACATATATCTGAATGAATTATGGTCAATATTTCAGAACTTCGAGTTCCTTTTGGAAATGGTTTCTTGACCATCTTCCCACTTATGCATGGTTCACATATAGGATACTCAATTTTACCTAGGTCTGGTAAAAGTCCATCTTTAACCATTCTACTGATTTTGTTTTTATTAATGTGGCCCAATCTCAAATGCCATAACATTGCCAAACCATTCATGCATACATTCACACACACAGAATAATTAGAAGTGGATTTTATTTCATTATGAAGAATATCCAGCAAATACAAATTTTCAGAAAGAAAACCATGAACTAAAACTTTACCGCGCATTCCAATAGTATCACCATTATCTTTGAATCTAATATCAAATCCATTCCTTGCCAACTGGCTCACAGAGATGATGCTCCTCCTCATTGCGGGAGCAAAGAAGACATCGGAGAGATAAAGGGATTTGCCGGTTGGTAAGGGAATTTTGACTTTCCCTATTCCCAACACATCACAGAATGTTTCATTCCCCATGTATATGTTTTGTTCTCCGGGTTTCATCTCTTTGAATTCGATAAATACAGCCTTGGTCCTTGATATGTGTTTGGTGGCTCCAGAGTCAATCCACCAATTCTTGTCATTGGTGTCCACCATCATGGACTCAGTGACTATCTCAACATAATCTCTGTGTTCTTTGGTCATTTTACCTTGCTGGCTATTCTCACCCTTTTTCTTTCTGCATTGAGAACTAAAGTGTCCAGGCTTCCCACAATTAAAGCAAACACCATTTTTAGGCCCTTTCTATTTTGGATTGCCTTGAAATTTCTTTTTATTTTTCACATTGGCGGTTAACGCACCGCTATAACTCTTAGTTTTAGCAACCACAACAGAATTTGTAGGTGTTATACCACGGGCAGCCTGCCTTTGTCTTTCAGCAAGTAATTTTGCTTCAACCTCACTAAGGGTTACACCCTTTTGAAGGCCAAAGGTTTGAGATACATTCTCCCACGAAGGTGGAAGACTCATCAGCAAGTACATGATCTGAAAATCTTCGTCCATTTCTTTTCCCAAGGCTGCAAGGTTACTATGTCGGACCGACATTTTATCAATGTGATCCCTTATAGATGACCCCTCTGGCATCTTATAATTGACATATGCGCTAAATGCCTCCATCAAATGTGATTTGGAGGTTTCATCATACTTGTCCGTGGCATAGTCTCAGATTTCTTTTGCTGTGGTGAAGTGCTCAAACTGTTTCACCAACTCACTGGATATGAATCCGATCAATAAATGCCTTGCTGATTTGTTATCAAAGACCCATTGCTCATGTAATTCATGGTCCTCCTTAGAGGCATCATCAGCGGGCTTAGGGACCGGATCGGATTCAATCAAATAAGTTAATCCGTCAAAATGCAGTAATGTTTCCATCCGACGCTTCCACACGGCTAAGTTCTTGCCGTTAAAAATATCAGCCTTTGCAAGATCATGCAAGGCTGATTTGGAAGACATGATTTCTATTTTTTTTAATTAAATGATGGGTTAGATACCACTGACCGTATGAGGAGAAAATACCACCATTTTATTTGAATCATTGGATTGTCTTCCTTTTGATGCCAATGCGTAGATCTGCTCGCAAGGATTCCGTAGAAGTAAACGGATCGTCGATCTGACTCTGGACGATCAAGATATCGCAGAAACAATTTCAGCCACAAATCTGGTCAAACCTGCCTGTTGACCGATGCTGACATCACTGCTGACGTCACTGCATTGTCTGCTGGGCTTCTGGAGCGGACCCGGGTCGGGTTCACCTGACCCGGAACTAAACTGCAATATGCGCTGGGCTGGACCGTCTGCAAACAGGTCGGGTCGAACCTGACCTGACTCGGCCTGAACCTGCTGGCTGGGCTGGACCTTCTGATAACGGGTCGGGTCGGACCTAACCTGGCCCGGAACCAAACCGGCTCTGAACTGCTGGGCCGGATGCAAACGGGTCTGGTCGAACCTGACCTGACCCAGCCCGAATGCCTTTTCTTCTTCCTCTTTCCTCTGTTCTGCTGTCTGCAACAGAGGAGCTGGCCGGACGCGCCGGGTCTTCGTTCTCGGCTGCTGTCCAGCGACCAAGGACGGCGGGCTGTGACGGCGAACGAACGGCGATCCCTGCGACGGCGCCTGGCAGCGGCGATCTGCAACTAGCGATCGTTTATGGCCGGGAGCAGAAAAAGGGGCCCTCTTTCTCGAATCTTCTTCCGCGGCGACGGTGATGGAGGACCAGCGATACGCACAACAGCAGCAACGATCGGCGACTGGAGGCAACAGCGGTGGCTGGCGATGGAGATCCGGTCTTCTTCTCCAGCGCTGATCAGGGTAGATTTCGCCGGATTCACGCCGTTCCCGATTTCTGCAACAGAAATCGATGGAATGGGTTGCCGTGATCCTCTGTGTTACAGGAACAGGGATCCAAAACCCAACCTGAGATCTATGTCTTCCCTCACAATTCCGATGACCCTCCTCGAGATTTGATCCCACAAAGCTCCACGATCTTAACAAACCTCGCTCTAATACCAATTGATAGATCCGGATGAGGAGACTCCGTTACGTGGCCGGAGATCTATGTGCGTTCCGGTGATGGGAAGTTCCGTGGATCTCTTCGCCTCTTATCTTTCCTACGGGAATGGAGAGAATAATTATGATCCCAAACCCTAGGGCTCCCTTATCCTTATATAGACAAGTCCCGAAGAGTGATACTTACTAGAGATATCTTCCACCAAAAGCCCACATCCACTGATCCTATTGGGAGTCTTATTATGGGGCCTAGATCAAGTCTTACACTAAAGTGGGATTGCATCTCTGTTGGCATCTGCCTTGCTTGATCTGACGTGGGACCCGTGGCATGCGGGCCACACGATTTCCTACAGTTCTATGCATGGATGGAAGAGTGATCTCCCGTTGAAGATCGGAAGCGAGAATGCTTTTATGCTCGATGTTCAAAAGAAGGATGAAACGCCTTCCCCTGTTTTTGTTGATGAGATTTCTACCCAATTTTTGAGGTTTTACTATTAGGTCTCTGTTAAGGTCTTGTGTCAGTTGAGTCTTCACGAGATGGAGGGAGCTTGAAGTCGAAATCAGCTTGGATTATGAAAATGTTAGCTTCTACGTCATTGGAACTGGGAATTGATTGCAGATCCATGATGTTGGAAACTTTGACCTTAACCCAACGGGGAGTTTTCAAGAAGACTTGGGGGACGTTAAGTGGATGAGCGATGATGACGTCGTCCCTCCACTGCTTTCAAAATTTTAACCCATCTGACCCAAAGGAACAATATGTGACGGTAGCGTCGGACTATGAGGATTAAGTTGATGCCGTCAGAGTTATAGTGTTTTAGGTATAGGACCCATTTTAGGAATTTTTTCGGGTTAAATCCCAAAATAAAACCTTACCTTTATCAAATTTAGTTGAAATTTCCATTAACTGCAAATTTGAAATGAAATTGAGAATTTCGGCCGAACAAGAACAAAATTCCAACCGAAATGTTTCAGGAAGTTGATTGTTTCAGTCCATTGACGAAAACAAAAGGTTTTGGTCATCTTGGCTGAAATGAATCAAGATTAGAAGCTAAATTTAAAATGGCAAAATATTATGACTGAGTTCAAATGAGCCAATGGTTTCAATTGATTAGACTTTTAATTAATAGTTTATTTTGTTTTTTTATAATCATTATGCTGCACTTGGATTCAATTAAATCATCTATTGAATGAGTTTAGACTAACCAATAATTATTTGTGCACATACTAAAATGCACACAATCGTATTTATCCTATGAGATGAGAAATAAAAAGTAGAACATAATTGTTATTATATAGAGCAACATAAGCTATTGTACATTTTATGTATATTTTAATATATATACGCATCACAGGTTTAAACTGACACATCTAACTGAGGGGTTCAACTTTTAAAAGGCCTTTATTTAACTCTAGCTAGGTACCTATTTTGCAGTGCAACCAAAATTTCCATGCAAGATGCAATTCACGGTTCGATACGAGCAAACTCAACGTTGCTACCTATTTTACAGTGCAAACAATTTCCATTCAAGGTGCAATTCACGATTCGAGATAATTCATGATTTTGATGAGTAGATTATTTTTTGGTTAATTGTAGGATTTGTCTAATTAGGATTTTTACCATGGTAACTTTGACAAACTAATTCATTTTAGCCCATATTATAAATGCATTGTTGGAGCCCACATCTAAATTCCGAACTCCTCAAAATAAAAATAATCGTCATTCCTTACATTAATTGTAGGCAAATATTACTCCATTCAAGTAACGTGATCAAATTCATCATATGTACAACATATGATTAAAAATAAAAGTTAAAAGATATACTTACATAGATACAAGTATACAACTTACTCAAATTGGAGCTACATATGAGGTCAAAATTTTCAGATCAGGTCGGATCTTGACAGACCTGGATTGATTTGTAGCTAGAAATGTGTCGTTGCGTTCAAATCTAGAGAAGTGAGCAGGTTGGCTATTAGGTGTAAACCCTCCGAATAACCTGAATCAAGTGCAAAGAGAAATCGTTAGAGGAAAGACGGTCGGAAGGATTCGACTGTGGGCCCCTGATAATTAGTATATAATTCTCTTTTCTTAGAAATGGAATTCACCAAGATTTAGTGAGTTTGTCATACCCCTTCGTTTGTTCCAAGTTCACATTTTATTGCCACCTCTAATTAAAATAACCTCCTCAAATATAGGATTCATTATGCACCATCCTTCCACACCGAAAGACCTACACATATTTCACCACTTGGGAAGTCTCAATCGTGTTCCCTAGATTTTAGGGGTGGTGCTCCTTTTATTACGTCCTTTATCCAAGTGGTGATGCCCCGTATCCCTTGTTATTTGAATTAGCTACAGGCAACGGCCCATCGGCTTAGTTTGGCGACATTGGAGCCCTCTTGCTTTGCTTTAGGACTGTGTGAACTTTTCTGGGTTGATTCTTGTCTTGCTATACTGTCAGGGTCATCCCGAGCTCACAGGGTGGATAATTTGGCCCGAGGTATGACGTATTTTATCCTCTTACACTACATATGAACAAGAGTTAATGCTTAGAGCCCGACAGTCCTAAATACAGCTTTTCATATACAGAGAGAAACGCACAGGTCGACCGGTACAAAATTTGTTTAAAGCAACGATTTGAATGAAACGTGGTCGATCCTATTTTGTTATTATAATTCTCACACCAGAGCATTATTACTCCAAGACAGACCGAGAGGTGATCCATCAGAACTGGCTCCACAGCCAGCAATCCAATGATTCATGTTTGTGGCCCACTGTTTGAAAAGCTAAAAAAAATGACATGACTTTATTAAACCAGAGACCCAAAAAGAAACGTAAGGGAGTGGAGTCACTACAAAGTTACACAACGTGCAAGACTAGCACCAGACCAGCCTATACACTTTCATCTCTATCTCCAGCCAAAGCACCTGCACCGCACCGCTTTCCCAGTTCCAACCACCTCTCAACCCGCCCACTCTCGATACTACCAGTGTAACAAAAAGAGATTTAAAAAAACCAAGGATTAGAGAGAGAGAGAGAGAGAGAGAGATGACGAACCCAAACAGAGATCATCGGCATCGGTCGAGGGCTCAGCCCACGGCTCGACCCAAGGTCCCTCTGAAGCGCCTATTCCGCGTGGCGTCGGTCGCGTGCGGGGTCCAGTTCGGGTGGGCCCTGCAGCTCTCTCTCCTCACCCCGTACGTGCAGGAGCTCGGCGTGTCGCACGCGTGGGCCAGCCTCATCTGGCTCTGCGGCCCCATCTCCGGGCTCGTCGTCCAGCCCCTCGTCGGCCACCTCAGCGACCGATGCCGCAGCCGCTTCGGCCGCCGCACGCCGTTCATCGCGGCCGGCTCCGTCTCCATCGCCGTCGCCGTCTTGATCATCGGGCACGCGGCCGACATCGGGTGGATCCTCGGCGATCGCGGCGGAGGGAAGCGGCCGCGGGCGGTGGTCGTGTTCGTGGTAGGGTTTTGGCTACTCGATGTCGCTAACAACGTGATTCAGGGGCCGTGCCGCGCGTTGCTCGGCGATCTGAGTGGTAGGTATCTTAAATTTTCCGATCCAGATCTTAATTTCAATTGATGGATGAGAGAGAGAATGCTTCGATTTCATTGTTTGTTTGGTGGATTGAAATTAGCCGTAGGTTTTCCATGTAACTTTTGGGAAAAAGTGAGGGATGTTGAGTGATGACTCATGAGTGTAGCGTAAGAGAGAAGCAGCAAGTCTTACTACAACTTACAAGTGGGAGGAATACGTGGAGACGAAGTAGCGAAGGAGAGTAGAGAAGATTCTCTCTCTCTCTCTCTCTCTAAATTAATTCTCTATCTCTCTCTCTCTCTCTATAAATTAATTAATAGAAGTAGATCTTTATCATTTAGAATGGATGGTGGGGCTAAAGAATTTTTTCATTTTGAGGGTAAGGACAGAACAATGGATGCGGGTAGAAAACGGGTTTCTTTTGTTTGGATGGCGGAAGTAGAGATATGGGGGCATGGATGGTTTCGATTTGGTCATTTGGAACTTGAAGGAATGTGTCCGAGGAAAACATGATTGTCGTTTATGATTTTTATGTTGTGGGACAGGTGGGAGGCTATAGTATCGGGTATTTCTGTTATTTGTTGGAAGATTTGTTTTCCGCCTGAGACTTGTCTTTCCTTCACCCCACGGGATGTATTGAAGGTGCAGTGGATTAGGACCCACAATTTATGGCTATTGGAAGGGTCCGTGACTGAGTTGGATCTTTGCAGAAATGGGCTGTCTGGATTTAAATGTCAATTATGAATTTACATGCCAAGAGAAAGTTAATGAAAAAACTATTTTTATAATGCATATATGCTCCTATTATTCTTTTACTGCTATATATATACATATGCTGAGTGGCGCTACTGTTGACTACTGATCTATTTTTAGGAAAATATGTGCCTTTTAAATAGGGCTTTTTTGGATGCATAAGAGTCAATGCAGTAGCCGAGCAGGGGTGATCATGGCCTGGGCTAGCCCAAGCCCGATTCAGGGCCCAGCCCACATTGGGCCGAGGTGGGAAATGTAAGTAGAGCCATTTAATAGTTGTGCCGGACTTGGATTAAGTGACGAAAGCCCAAAGTCCAGCCCTGCTTGTGTGAGGAAGCATGTAATGTAATTTAATTAGTATAAACAAGTACTCAAATGGTCACAAAATTTTAAAAAAGCCCGATTCGGCCCGGCCCAGTTGATTAAATGGGCAATCTCGGGCTTGACCTTTACAAACCATGTTGGGATTGGGCTGGGCCTCGGCTAGTGTTTTTAAATTTGGCCCTGGCTAACCGGCCCGGCCCATGAACACCCCCATAATGGAGATGTAGCAAGGGAAAGATTTAAGGTCCAAGGGGAATCCATGACATCAACTAAATCAAATGATGTTAAAAAAAAAAGAATAAATCAAATGATTCTAGCTCTTATCTTTTAAGTCCTAATAGCTCAATGGTTGTATGTTGTGTAAATTTTCTATGATTAAATCCAACAACAGATAATTTCTAGAACAATGTTTGCATGTGAAGTTTAGGCTTTGCTGCCAAATCTACACCAGTGAATGGATTAGATTGAATAAAGGTTGAACCATTGGATTTTAGATTTGGAATTATCCACATTACTTTTTTCTCTTGTGTGCTTTTTGAGTTTTCATATTAGCCCCACCTATATTCAATCCAATCCATTTACAGTGCCACTCTTTAATGGGCACTAATCCAAATATCACACTACTCCTAATGTAAACCATTGGATTTTCTCACATAGAATTCTGCACAGAGTACAGCCATTAAATTTTAAAACTTAAAAATGAGGACTGAATCATTTGATTGGCACGGTGTCACATATTTGTTTGTTTTGTTTAAACAATAATCTTTTTTTTTAATGGGGAATAGCATTTCATCCATTTTAGGAGAAATGCTATGAATGGAGCCAAGAAATTTCCAATTGGAGTGTAACACCAAAGCAGTGAAAGCCCAATTCACCGGTGCAAAGCTGTCTTTTTTGTTTGGGTTGATGAAGTGGAGATATGGGATTCTGCAAATTTATAGGGGTGTTTTGGTCATTTGGAAGGTATTTGCATGAGGATGAGGAAAGCATTAATGTTAGTTGTCTTGTAGGAGAATTGGGAGCTTATTGGTCGGGTGTCCAATAAATAATTCAATAACTCACTTTTCCATTGCCCCATTTTTCTAACACCATCTTTTACAGCGTGATGCCCACCTTTAATCAGTCTAAATCCTTTCATATCTACCATCCCCCTTGTGTTGTCACAACTCACAATCCCAAATTTTATGTCATTCAAACAAATTCACAGTTGGGTTTTGTAAAGTAGAAGAAAAAAATTGCATGGTGTGTAGCGAGTAGCCACTAAACTTTGAGGACTTAACCTAAGATGAATGATACGCGAAATAGGTCTTATCTCTTTCCATGCACAGGAGCTGGATGCAGGGGAGTTGGGGAGCCATGTGAGAACCTGATCAAAATCTCTGTTTCCTAAACTGCTCAACCCACACTGAGAGGATGGCCTTCCAACCATGACAAATGAAGCAGGATTGTTAAGTACAGCTATTCTGTGCATGCCAAGGCCTCCTTCCTCTTAATTAGGAAGATGAACCTTCTTCCAGCTCATAGAGTTTTCAAACTTGATTAAGAGGAGGATGACAGGAAGTTTCTCTTGGTTCTTTCAATGGCCTTGTGTATCTCCTTAGGAAGAGGAAGAACCATATAGATGTGAACAGGCATACTTGAGATCATATGTTTAATAGGATGAGCATCCTGGAAAAACAATAAACATTTTTTTATCTCCAACCCAAGAGGTTGTGACTCATTGCAGCCAGAAGAGATACTTGGTCTTTAACAGTGTTGACCTTCATTACAGAGAGATATTTGGGGGAAGCTTCTTCTTGGTTGTACAAGGCATCTTGGAGTGGTTAGATGCTACGTATCCATAACACGTAATCCTTAATCCATTGGTAGGAGCTTACAGCACTCTTTTTCCTATTAAAGAATCATTTTGTTTTCCTCTTCTTTGGTGGCTGAGTTTGGTTGTGCATTGAAGTTGGTATTCTTCCTTTATTTTTTTTTCCGCTTGATGGATGACATATAGATCATTTGAAACTGTCTACTTGCATACAATTCTATCTATTATGTTTCAGTAACCTGCTAAATGTATTCCCGGATTTTAAGTTATTTAATTGTTTTTGTTTGGGTTCAATTAGGATTGATTGTGGTGATCATTGATTACCTGATTGGCATTGTTGTTGCAGAGTTAAATTAGTGGGATAGTCGATTTGTTATCAAACTGTCATAGTAAGCCTGGTTGTAATCAGGGACGAAACCATATGCTGAATTGGACTGTTCTCCTTTCTTCTCTATCCAACCACTATTTTTTACATGTAGCCCACCTGATGAATCGGCTGGCTAGATTTTTGGCCAGAGAATCTTACAAGGTGAGTTCTGCTTAAGTATGAGGTGCAGTCTTAAGAAAATCCAGCAAGAGAAGCACCATTTTTATGCCTTTCTTTTCAACAACCACCAAATGGATATTAATTATTTTGCTTGTTCTTTCTACTGTCTCAGACTTTTGGGGAAAAAAACATGTTTTCTTAATGCAAATTTCTGTTGTTTTAGGGAAGGATCAAAGAAGGACTCGCATAGCAAATGCATATTTCTCTCTGTTCATGGCTGTGGGCAACATCCTTGGCTATGCAACTGGATCCTACAGTGGTTGGCATACCATCTTCCCCTTCACCCTCACCTCCTCTTGCAGCATTAACTGTGCAAATTTAAAATCTGCCTTCCTTCTTGACATTGTTCTCCTTGCCTTTACCACCTATATAAGCATCTCAGCAGCCCAGGAGCTGCCTACAAATTCTGACCAACTTGCCCTTTCTTTGGAAGAAAGGGAACAGCTGTCAAGTCATGACCAAGAAGCTTTTTTCTGGGAATTGCTGGGCTCTTTTAGATACCTACCGTTAAAGGTTTGGATGGTCCTAATCGTAACAGCATTGACGTGGATTGGATGGTTCCCATTTCTCATGTTCGATACTGATTGGATGGGACGTGAGGTTTATAGAGGGACACCAGATGAAGGGAAAATTTATCACACCGGAGTAACAATGGGTGCATTTGGTTTGATGTTGAATTCAGTTGTTCTTGGCTTGACTTCGGTGGTAATGGAGAAACTGTGCAGGAAGTGGGGAGCAGGGTTAGTCTGGGGCATTTCAAATGTTCTCATGTCTTTTTGCTTTGGAGGGATGCTTATAATATCCTTCTTGGCAAAAAGCGTGGAGTTCTCACACAAAGGTCTTCCTCCTGTTGGAGTTGTGATTGCTGCACTTCTTGTTTTTGCAGCCCTTGGAGTGCCATTGGCAGTAAGTTATTCTGGACTCTCTTGTTCACCATCATGATTGACCTCATCTTCTGTACTTGTGTTCGAGAATTGTACTCAGCAGCGCTATATTTTCTCTCTAAACTTTTTATTGTAGGTCACTTATAGTGTTCCATATGCTATGATATCTACTTATACAGAGTCTTTTGGGCTTGGCCAAGGTGGGCATTTTTATTTTTTTATTTTTTTTATTTTTGTAAGCTTTAGTTGATGATTTTATTTGTTTTGTTATTGTTTTTTTGAGTTGAGAGACTATTTTCTTCTGGTGGGTTGCAGGGCTATCAATGGGCATTTTGAATTTGGCTATTGTGGTCCCTCAGGTATGATGTTGATTTTGTTATTTTTCTTGCTCATAAACACCGATTCTATGCAACTTTCCTTCTTTATCGCCAGCTAAAAGTACATGAAGCTCGAAAACTGAAGAACTTGAACTGGCATTGATTTTAGGTTGAGTAGATTGATTCATCCAACTTTCATGCTTAAATAATAATGTAAAAAAGTTATAATAATAGCAATAATAGTGACGATGATGAAGAAAAAGAGTAATAAAAAAATCAATAATACCACAGTAATGATATTTAATGTTGTTGCAATAATGTAATTACTAAATAGTTAAACATCAATATTTTCAACTCTAATCTCTATTTTCATCATCTTCTTCTGCCATCAAAATTTTCGAGTTACTATTTTATCATTGAGTAGTCTTGCTAAATCACTTAATTACAATGTAACCCTTTTCCTCACACATAAAGGTTTGAAATCCCACTGCTAATTGAGACCAAGACAAGTCCGTGCTGGTCCATATCTGACTGCTAAGATTGTGCCAACCTTAGAAACATTACAATTAAACTTCAAAAAAAAAGTGTAATATAATGGTTTGCTAAATGTGTAGTTCTTTTACATGGTGACATGATGCTTGTGATTTCCTGTATATAATGAAATGTAGCATGTACTCTGTGCTCATTTATGATTTCAACATCCATTAACCAAAAGCCCTCCAAAAAATAAGATGTGATTAGTCTTTGGATCAAGGAGATCATATTTTCATTTTAATTAGTCTTTTTTGGTAAAAAAATAAAATCCAAACTGTAGAAAGATGGAGAGAAGCAGCATGTGAAATGAATAATGAAAAATTTGGGTTGGCACCATACCGGTGTTGATGAGTACAAGGATTTAGATTTGGTATCATACTTTACCTATCAGGATTTTTACAGGTAGCTTTGGCTTAAGAGTGTGTCTCCCTAGGATTGAAGACCAATCAAATAGGGTTAGCGATATGGGATAAGCTATTGTGCTCTGCTCCTTGTGATTGCATGGTTTGAGTTTGATCTATTTTTAGGTTTTTCCCAATCAATTAAATCAGTTGAGTTATATTTGTTCGGGCTCATCAGATAGTCCAACTTTGCTAGTCTGGACTATGTCAGTCAGGGATTTTACAGATGCTCTCGTAGATTGCCATAGGAGATAAGACTACCATATGAAGGGGATTACATTTTCAAATATATCACATGTATATTGCACTGTATAGTATTACAAGAGGTTGCAAATATATAAAGGTGATTGTATTGAGGTAGGATTCTTGATTTGATTTCCCCAATCAAAGGGAAAAGGTTATGTAATTGAATACTCGAATGATTTAAATACAGAAGTCTCTCAAAGTGGGGAGTGGGGAAACACAGCTTTTCCACCAAATTTTTATTTCTCTTGGAACTGTCATGGTATAAGAGCGTCTCAACATCTGAAAACCTGGTTGCTTCAGGCCAGACAGCAGGTCTGTCCTTGATCAATCAGAGAAGTGGTCTGATCCTTTTTTATTATTATTAGGTGGGGCTCATAGGTGATTGTACCTCCTTTTAGTTCTAAAACACTCTTGCACAAAGTTATTTCAGAGTTATATTAGTGAATGTTGACAGAATCTTGATCGTGATTTGTGTTAAATCTGGATCTAGGCTAAGCACATCAAGCACACACAAGCAATCACACACAGAAGACACAAAAATTTACGTGGTTCGGCCAGATTGCCTACGTCCACGGGCACGAAGATTTCACTATTGGAGAAATCTCTCTCACACCCCCCTTACAAGATCTCTCTCCGTGTTCCCTTTGCTGTGTTGCTTTCTTGCTTGGTTACCAAAGAACATCAAGCACACATAAGCAGTCACACACAGAAGACACAAAGATTTGCATGGTTCAGCCAGATTGCTTATGTCCACGGGTAGGAAGATTTCACTATTGAAGAAATCTCTCTCTCACACCCCCTTACAAGATCTCTCTCTGTGTTCCCTTTGCTCTATTACTTTCTTGCTTGGTTACCAAAGAACAAAATACATCGAAGAGAATATGTAAGATTAGCCCTAATTAACTGGGCCCTAATGTAAATTACTCATAGGCCCAATAAGGACCTTTTGAGCCAAATCCAACAATCTCCAGCTTAGCGAAAAGATGTCTGACCCTTTGAAGACTTGTTGAAATGTGTTTTTAACACATATACCTTGTGGGAACCCCATCCCACTATGATTGCACCCCAAAGGAAATGAGGTGCACCTTCACTCTTTAACAAGAGGAGAGATTGGGCAAGTCCAAGCAATGCTTGAACTTCTCTGTAGTAACTGGCTTGATAAGCATATCAGTTAGATTCTCATCTGTGTGAATCTTCTGAATGGAGATATCATCTGTAGCAATCTAATCTTGAATTCTGTGATTAATAACAACTATGGGTTTTGTCATCTCGTAATATACTTGATTTTTTTATAGGCATATTCCACTTTGACTATCACAGTTTAGCGAGATTGATTTCTGCTTGATGCCCATGTCATTTACCAAACTTCTCAACCATATTGCTTCCTTAGAAGCCTATGAAGCTGTCATGTATTCTGCCTTTATAGTAGATAATGCAGTTGTAGACTGAAGTACCGATCTTCAGCTTATCGGTTTGCTAGAAAGCGTGTAAACATATCCTATAGTGTATCTTCTCTTTTCTAGGTCCCCTGCAAAATTAGAATCTACATATTGAACTATAAACTTTGACCTTTATTTTCTTTCAAACAAAATTTCCAAGTCTCTGGTGCCCTTCAAGTACCTTAGAATCTACTTTACGGCATTCCAATGCTCTTTTTCTGGATTGGCTGTGTACTTACTCACTACACCTATTGCTTCAGCTATATCTGGTCTTGTGCAAACTATGGCATACATCAAACATCTCACTGTATTTGCATATGGTATCCTGGACATTTCTTTAATTTTCTCATCATCACTAGGACATTGTCTGGCACTTAAACGAAAGTGACTTGCAAGTGGAGTAGACACAGGCTTAGCATTTAGCGTGTTGAATTTTTAAAGTACCTTTGAGATGTATTTTTTCTATGATAACCATAGCTTTTTAACCTTTCTGTCTCTCCTAATTTCCATTCCCAATATTTTTGTGGCTGCTCCATGGTCTTTCATGTCAAATTCTTTTCTCAATTGAGATTTGAGTTCATGAACTTTTGATATGTCATTACATGCAATTAGCATATCATCCACATAAAGCAGCAAAATAATAACAGAATTATCATCTAGAATTCTGTATTAAACACAACAATCATACTTAACATCGATGATAGCCGATCTGCAACATGGAGGAGTCAAAGCGCTTGTACCATTGTCTTAGAGATTGTTTCGGCTTGTACAATGATCTCTTCAATTTACACATATGGTCTTCTCTTCCGACTCCTTTGAACCCTTCAGGTTGCTCCATGTAAATTGTTTCCTCCAAGTCACCATGAAAGAAAGCTGTCTTTACATCTAGTTGTTCGAGCTCCATGTCGAACTGTGATATCAATGCCAACAACACCATGATAGAAGTGTATTTCACAACTAGGGAAAAGATCTCATCATAATTAACCCCTTTCTTTTGTGAGTACCCCTTTGCTCCTAGACGTGCCTTGAACCTTAGTTCTTCATTTTCTTGCAAAACTTCCTTTCTCCTAAACACCCATTTGCAGCTAACTATTGTTCTGTCTTTGGGTTTAGGAACTAATTCCCAAACTGAGTTCTTTTGGAGAGATTCCATCTTGTCCATTATAGCACCCATCCAACCTTGTCTTTCATTGCTTTCCATAGCTTTTTGAAATATGGTTGAATCACCACTGCTGGTGATAAGAGCAAAATGTATTTCATCCTCATCCCATCTACACCGTTGAGGTGACTTGATGGTTTTCTTTGCCCTTCCCTATGCTAGACTTGAAGGTTCCTACTGAATCTCATGTTGTGCCTCACTTCCAGATGTACCAACTTCTGATGAACTTTGAGCTTTTTTTTTAATTGTATTTTCTGTAAGAGGGATAACTTCTGTAACTATTTTTTCAGCACTGTGCCATTTGACTTCACTGTCATGTTCCCTATTTAGCATAAAAGTGTCATCAAACACAACATCTCTACTACATATCTTTTTCCTATTTTCTAGATCCCATAGTTTGTACCCCTTTACACATTTCTCAAAGCCGAGGAATATGCATTTGAGTGACTTGGAGTCTAACTTGGATCGCTTATCACTAGGAATGTGTGCGTACGCTGTACAACCGAATACCTTTAATAAAGAATAGTCCACATCTTTACTTATCCACACTTCTTTTGCAACTTTACAGTCAAGGGGTTTTGGTGGTGACCGATTAACCACATAGCATGTTTGATTAACCGGTTCTACCCAAAAACTTTTAAACAACCCTGCATGAAGTCTCATACTCTTTGCTCTTTTTAAAAGTGTCCTGTTTATTCTTTCTGCAACTCCGTTTTGCTGAAGATTCTTTGGAACAGTGAAGTGTCTTATGATACCTTCATCCTTGCAAAACCGTAGAAACTTGCCATTTCTGTATTCACCCCCATTATCTGATCTCAGATACTTGACTTTTCTTTCTGTTTGATTTTCTACTTCTGCCTTCTATTCTTTGAACTTAATGAAGACTTCAGATTTTTCTTCCATAAAGTAGACTCAAACCTTTCTTGAAAAATCATCAATGAATTTCACAAAGTAATATGCTCCACCTTTTGACATAACGGGGGCTGGTCCCCACACATAAAAGTACATGTAATCCAGAATACCACGGCTTCTACAACTATTACCTGCAGTGTTGAATGACACCTTTTTCTGCTTGCCAAAAACACAGTATTTGCGAAAACTCAGCTTGCATGTTTTCACACCCTTTAACAGCTATTTTTTATGTAGTTCTAACATGCCTCTTTCACTTATATGCCCTAGCCGTATATGCCACAACTGAGACTCATCATCGCTGGTTTTGTCGTCTGTGGAGACTGCCACTCCACCTATAACTGTGTTTCTCATAAGTCTATAAAGGTTGTTCCCCACTCTGGAACCTTTCATTAATACTAGAACACCTTTAGTCACTTTAAGCACACCATCCTTTGCCATGAATGTGCACCATTTGGATTCAAGTAAGCCTAAAGAGATTAGGTTTTTCTTGAGTGCTGGCACATGCCTTATATCACCTAGGGTTCTCACAACTCCATCTGCCATTTCAATTTTAATGGTGCCGATTCCAATGGTCTTACAGGGTGCATCATTACTTATTATAACACTACCACCATTACATTGTTTATAGGTATCAAACCAATCACGATTGGGGTACATATGATAAGAACAACTGGAATCTAAAATCCAAGCATCAGATAAACGGTTATCTTGCCAGACAGATAGGAGTTCCACTTCACTTTTTGAAGCAACGCTGGCGGAGTCACTGTTGTCAACTTTATTCATAGCTTTATTTTTCCCATCCTTACTCGCCTTAAATTCCCAGAACTCTTGCCTCCAGTGTCCCTTTTTTTTTTTTTTTGCAAAAGAAGCACTCTAAATTTTTCTTGCTTCGTGATTTTGATTTGGAGTTGTTTCTTCTTGATTTGCCCCTATCATTGGACCTGCTACGTTCACTAGAGCCTTCTTTTACTAGAAGTCCCTCTGCATGTGAACTAATTTTGTGGCCTTCTTCCTTGCAGCATTGGAGATGATATCTTGCCTAACATCCTCAAAATTGAGTGTGTCATTTTCATACAGCAGGGTAGTCACAAAATGGTTATATAAGTCAGGAAAAGAGTTTAGTAACAGTAAGGACTTGTCTTCATCATCGAATTTCACATTGAGCCTTATCAAGTCATTAATCATTCTGTTAAAAGTATTCATGTGCTCCAGCACATCACAACCTTCCTCTATTTTCAACCCATATAACTGTTTCTTGAGATGTAACTTATTTGTGAGATTCTTTCCTATGTAAAGACTCTCTAGTTTCTCCAATAGACCATTTGCAGTCTCCTCTTCCATGACGTTGTATATGACTTTGTCAGAGAGATAGAATTGAATAAAATTGACTATCTTTTCATCAATGTGTGCACAATCATCATCTTCTATCTTTTTAGGCTTCTTTTCTTTACTTAACAATGCTACCTTAATACCTTGTTAAATCAAAATATTTTTCATCTTCTATTGCTATAAACCAAAGTTTATTGTTCTATCAAAATTTTCAATTTCAAATTTGATTCCTCTTGCAGTAGAAGTTCCTATTGTGGCCATTATAAATCTGAAGATGTTTAAAAAAAACTCACCCAAATATTTGCTTGTCAAACTACCAATCTACTTCGTTAACTTTGTAGATCTTATCACCACGAGTCCACTGGAAAAAAACGGAGCTCAATTTCGAGTTCGTATGACTCCGAAAGATGCAATTGAATTCTAACCGTTGAATTTGGTCAAACTGGCATTGATCGTACCTACCTGCTGACGTTGAATGACGTTAGCACTATTGTTGAACCGGGCGCTTCTACAGAAGGGTTTAGGTCAGCCTAACCAGAACCGAAAATTGCACTGTTCTCTGGCTGGGCTGTGCTGCAGAACCGGGTTAGGTCCACCTAACCCAAGCCTGACTCGGAACTGGTCTCAAATTGGGCTAGGGTTGCTGCTGTGGATCAAGTCCGCCTGACCTAACCTGTGACCTGGCTGCGCTGGGTTACTAGACTAGGTCGGGTTAACCCGACCTAGACTTGGTGTGACCCGACTGGGTTTCCTTCTTCCTCCTCACGTTGTCTGCAAATAGAGGAAACAGGCGCCTTTCTCCTTTCTGCAGCTGCGGTGAACAGAGGATTGGCAGCGAGCGGCGATGGAACTGGCGACGAGTAGCGAAGACGATAGCGATCGGTCCAGCGATGGTGTGGACCAGTGATTGACAGTTCACATGGCGACTGCACAACAAACGGCGGCAGTGGTTAGCATGCCTTTCTTCGGCTTCTTTGCAACAAATGGCGAGATGATGAGGAGGAAGCAGCGGCGGTAGGCATGTCCCTTTCTTCTCCAAATTAGATTTGTAGGGAGCAAATCCAAAAAACCCACAACGTGGTCTTCTTCTTCAGCGAACCAAGAACCACAATCTCTCTCTTCTTCCAATCTGTGTGGCCCATAGAGATCACTGATCCGATTTTTTCGGCAAACTGTGATTGTGAACACAACTTTGCCCCAGCAAGATCCTCTCCACTAATGCTCTAATACCAATTGTTAGATTTAGATCTAGGCTAAGCATATCAAGCAGGCACAAGCAATCACACACAGAATACACAAAGATTAACGTGGTTTGGCTAGATTGCCTACATCTACGAGCACGAAGATTTCACTATTGAAGACATCTCTCTCTCACACCCCCCTTACAAGATCTCTCTTTGTGTTCCCTTTGCTCTATTGCTTTCTTGCTTGGTTACCAAAGAACAAAACACATCAAACAGAATATGTAAGATTAGCCCTAATTAACTGAGCTTTAATGTAAACTACTCATAGGCCCAATAGGGACCTTTTGAGCTAAACCTAGCAATTTGATCTGTGTGGCCCATCTGTGATCATAGATGATCATGTATTTTCTGAATAGGGTCATCTAGGAGAATTAGCTCACTGGAAAGTTTTTTTTTTTTATCTATACTGAAGAACATCTATTGAGGACTTATCAAACGTACCAGTCAATCAACAAGAACAGGGGATATGGTGTGGGGCCACATCAGAGATCGCATCAACACCAAAACTTCACTGTAGGTTCATCCAATTATATCTTGGGTTTCTGTATCTTTCTGGAATTTTCGGGCTTTGGGAGCTAGGCCATTTTAACACTCTTCACAATTTGCAGTTTCTTCCATTTGCTTTCATCAATACCGTCAAAATCTCTTGTTTGTTTCCAAATCATTGGCTGAGTTTGATTAAACAATCAAGAATATTGTTTAAGATGGTTTGGACATATGCACAATGCCAAAACAGCCACTTGGTACAACGAATTGAAGGGTACAGGCGCAAGAAATTGGAGAGGGAGACTGAAGGAGACCTGGAAGTGGTAGGTGGAGACATGTTAGAGGGAGATGTTAAAGAGATGGCCGAGTGAAAAAGTAAATCTTACTAAACTACTCCAAATTTATGAGTATCAGCTGTAAAAAATCAAGAATGTCGTTTAAGAACATTTGGACTAGTTGAAAGGGATGTCAAAGTGGAAAAGTAGAACTTAATATGGCTACCCTAAATAAATGAGATAAGCTGCATTGATGGTGAAGTTTATGATCTGTTGACAGATAAATGACTAATCTGCGGGTAGCTTACCATGTAGTTCTTTTAAGGGGAGTGCATAGTAGGACCTTAGTATGTCTTTGTGGATTTTTCATCTTCTTAGGATTGCATTATTAATGTTTAATCAACATTAATTAAATATTTACTATTTTGTTTGGGTAGTGCTTTTGGGAAGATATATAAGATTTGGACATATCTTTGTTAGATGTCTCTTTATGTCTATGCTATTTTTGTTATCTCACAGCCACCAATTATTCCTTTGCAAGCATACACATGAGAGAGAGAGAGAGAGAGTTCCATTACAAGGCTACAATGTTGGTGATGGTGATATGTTTACTTAATTACCTATTGTTTGAGATCAGGTGTTATGCGATGTTGATGTGTTTTCCTGTTGTTTGAGATAAGGTGATAGTGTCACTTGGAAGTGGGCCATTGGATCAGCTGGCAGGTGGTGGAAACTCACCAGCCTTTGCTGTAGCAGCAGTTGCAGCTTTAGTTGGTGGACTTGTAGCCATCTTGGGTCTTCCTCGATCTCAGACTGAGAGGCTTCGAAGCCCCCACTAAGGTACAGTGCATATATCTGTAATTTGTGAGAAATGCTGGCCTAGGAGCCACCACTGAAGTCATGGCGGCTAATGGACTTGACTCCCGGTGGGTACGTGTCCTGTTGTATCCCACAAGTAGAGCATTATGGGCTACACTTGTGTTTTAGTGTGAACCTTAGTTGAAACCCTTTTTAAATGCCAGTTAGCTTCATATTCACGCGCTGTATCTGATCGATCTTCTTTTCAACCTAGAAATCTACACAATGGAGTCTGCTGGTGAGCACCTTGGATCATGCAAAATTGCGCATTTATCAAATTGGCACATGTGAGTGCAGTTCTTTTCCCAGTGCTGATCAAAACTGATTTTTTTTTATGCTGGTGAGCTGTTTGGATCATGCAAAATTGTGCAGATACCAAATTGGCGCATGTGAGTGCAGTTCTTCTCCCGGGGTGATTTTGTATTGTATTTACTTATCTCTGTTTTTCCCACTGGATTAAATAGGTAGCCATTTATTACTGCTACCAAGAAAAATGAGTTCTTTTAAGTACATGTATTCGGTTTAACAATGATGGCTTCCATAGGCAATTCATACGCAAATGGGCTGTGGCCTTTCATATTGGTGTACATAACTTCAAATGGGAAATTCAGGTTGCTACCCAGTCTTTGGGACGCATGTGATTGATCAATGAAGGATGGTTCCCACACAAGTCAAATGAAAATTGCCCACATGAAAGTTTCATGCCAATGTATCATGTATGTGATCAGTTCTCTAATATTATAGCAAGAACGGTTATACGACCCCATATATTTCCATGGTTTCGGGGTTTTCTTAGTGTGATGGATTGGTTTGGTGGGTGCTATGATAGTATATTGAATTTTTTTAGCGGTAGTATATTTATTTGGAGAGATACAGTTAGCCTAAGGTAAGTACAATAACCAACATGGTTGGGATGAGGCTTTGATGATGATGATATTAATTAAGAGAGAAATTTGATATTTCTCTTTATACTGGTTTATAAAATTTCATAGGACATTTTAGTGGTAAAGAAGGTGCAGTAAGATATTATAATTGAGCGTTCAATGTATGCCAGAATTGGATGTAGGGATGTCATGGGACCTCAATTTATCCAGTTGCCTTTGGATTCTGACCCACTTTCTTTTTGGACCTGATTCATATATGTCACGTCCCCCAATTTGAAACCCCGGAAAAACGTGAAAAAAAAAAGCCAATAAAAATGTGTTTTTAAAGGAAATCCCATAAAAATAAGTCCAAGCCAATTAATGATATAGTTAAAATAAATTTAAAACAAAATCAAAGTGACATTAGTAAATAATAAAGTGTAAAAGTCTCAAATAAATAAATATTGAATTGAATCACCTACCAAAAATCAAATCCATGACAATTCCAAATTATTAATTTAAAAGAAAGATCAAATAAAAGTCTGTAATAAAATCTTTAATTAAAAGTCATAGTAAATTTATGTGACAATCACTCTTGTGCAGTGCTAGACAGTTTCGAATCCGTCATCAGTGCCTACCCGGTCTAATCAACCGGCTCAAACATGTAAAACCTTTGATCCTTTACTTGCCCATTGGTAAAGTAGGCATTGGTACCTATGCATCATATAAATAAGGTCAAAGGTAAGCTATAGATATAATTTGAAATAGCAAATAAGATCAATAAGGATTAATTCATATTAATTAGATATTATTAAGACAGTGGAAATTTACCGAAATAAACGGAATATACTAAACATGCTAAACGAGTGAGCACTGATTATGTGTACACGAAAGTAAAGCCTCCGTTTTGGTTAGTCAGGCTTAACTAGTAGAGTTACGGAGGGTTCATTGTACAGATAATCAAACAGAAGAGAATTCATTGTACAGATAATCAAACAGAAGAGAATTGGCATTTAGCAGTGTAAAACAAAAACAAATTGCAGCCATGTAGTTGCCACATAAGTATATATATAAGTTGCATATATAATAATACAGATAAATCATATACTTACACTTGCTCGATGCAGAAACTTAAGTAAAAAAATATGGTTGACTGACAAATACATACTAATGTCCAAACCAAACCAAACTTAATTTATCTAATTTTCAAAATCAAGTCACTCTTAGTCATATCACTGCAAGATACACACTCATTAAGACAACCAAAAGAAACGCATGCATGCAAACCAAAGATCAAGAAAAACCCACAAATCTAACTTAAGGCCAAAAATCATGTTCACTTTCCCAACAATTCCACTTGAACTATGGGTGAGGTACAACCCGCCACATCCCACTAATTTCAATGCATAGACCCACTTAAAAGCTCCTAATAAAGATGTGTCGAGTTACCACCGTACAAAGGTTCACATGGTTTGTGCGAGTAATTAAATATGGTTGGTGAGAACCGCGTGCTTGAACATGGCCTCACGTTTAGGTCTCACCAATTTATATTAAAGTAAATGTATTTTACAAATTTGGGGAAAGAGTGTCAAATTTTGGATCAATTTCTAAGTCCTAATTCAATGGTTGGAATCAGACTAGATGAGTGTATGAAAACAACCGAGGAAAATAGAACTCAAAATAATAAAACTGAATGAGTTATGCATGAAACAAGTTTGATGCACAGAAACTGTAGAATATAGTTTTTTTTTTCTACTGACTGTAACCCGAAAATAAACAATTTTATTACTCTCAATCCACAAGTCCTTTTAGCTGTGAACAAAAGCCAAACTTTTGAGACAGTAAAAGGAAGCTGCTATATGTAAACAGCTTTTTACTTTTCCTATATAACCAATTTTCAAAAAAAAATTTAAACTCCCTAAACTACCCCCACCCCCTTCTTTCCCTATACAGCTCCCCTCTTCCTCCCTCCTCTCTCCTCCCCCCTTCCCCTCTAGCCTGCAGAAGGGAGTTTCCCTCCCTTCCCTCTCTTTCCCCATCTTCCACTTCCTCCTCTTCCTCTTCCTCTTCCTCCTCCTATTCTTCTTTCTCCTCCTCTCCTCCTCTCCTTCCCTCTTCCTCTCCTCTCCTCTCCTCTCCCTCTCCTCTTCTCTTCCTCTTTCTCTCATCTCCATCCTATTTGGCCTTACGAGGCCTGAGCTGTTCTACCTCATAGGGTTGACCCAGGGTAGAGAGGAGAGAAAGAGGGAGAGAAAAGGAGAGGAGAAGAGAGAAAGGGGGAGGGAGAGGAGAGGAGAGGAGAGGAAGAGGAAGGGAGAGGGAGAGGGAGAGGAAGAGGAAGATGAAGGACGAAAAAGAGGAAGATGAAGGGAGAGGAGAGGAGAGGCTCTTTTGGTTCAACCCTATGAGGCCGAACAACATTGAGCTGTTCGGTCTCACAGGAACGAACCAGAAGTTGTTAGTTCGGCCCTGTGAGGTGGAACAACTCATTGCTATTCTGCCTTGTAGGGTAGAACAGGATGGAGATGAGAGAAAGAGGAAGAGGACAGGAGAGGAGAGGAAGAGGGAGGGAGAGGAGGAGAAAGAAGAATAGGAGGAAGAGGAAGATGAGGAAAAGAAAGAGGAAGAGGAAGATGGGGAGAGAGGGAAGGGAGGGAGACTCTCCTCCGCCAACTGGAGGGGAAGGAGGAAAGAGAGGGGAGGGAGAGAGGGAGAGGCAAGTATGTAAGGAGAGAAGGGGGTGGGGGTAGTTTGGGGAGTTTCAAAATTTTTTTTTTAATGGGTTGTGTAGGAAGAGTAAAAAACTATGTATATATAGCAGCTCCCTAATAAAATTGCCTGTGTACAATAAAACTGTTTTTTTTTTAAACTACAACAGTGGCTTTCTTAAATTTTTTAATCAATTTCCCTTAATCCAATTGATCTAAAATTTTTATGGAAGAAATTTAAGACCCAGATTTAACTTCCACAAAAATTTTAGATTAAAGTAACAACCAGAGATCATTTAAAAAAAAAATCAACTTTGGAGACAAAAAACTGTCAACTGTGTAGGATTTCTATATAGGTTGTTCTATCTTTTTGATACAGGATTTGAAAATCCTATTTATCATCCCTTCCATGACCATATATGAGTGTGAAAGACTCCATCAAAAGGGCAATCAAAACCACATCCACTGAAACCATTATAAACTCTAATCAAATTCGATTTTTATAAAAGTTTTATCATTGTTAAACATAATTATGGGCTGGGAACAAATCTACATGCTCAAATACTAATCAAATCAAGGGGAGATAAGCCAAACAACTCAAGTTATATCTATAACTTGCCTCAAATCTATGGAACAATGTGTAGGGTGCGAAGAACAACGCTCTAGATCTCCAGATCTATGCTCATAGGCCGGCGAGAGGGTCTTCTTCTCTGGTGGAGTTGGGCTCTTGGGAGGTTTTGCAAAGAAAAGTTTAAGAAAAAAAGAGAACTCTTTTGTCGCTTAAGAATGTTGCTTAAGAAAGATAGGGTTTTCTGCAGAAATTATATTATATTAAGCTCAAGGGCTTTGGCTTCAATTTTGACCGTCCGTTGAATTTTGACTATTAGTTATAAATTTAAAATTTCCATTATCCCTGTCTTGGTTCAAATGTTGCACGTCCACTCGCCATCCACTTGTCCAACTCCCTCTTATCAACTACTCATGGCTCCAGAACGCCTTCAGGGCTTCCCTTCCACAGCAGTTCCAAGCGCCTACCAAGTAGAACAGCGTCAAACTGAAGCGTTCACAAGGACCTTCTTCTTTCACTTTGCACTAGGCTCTGAGGCTTCCAACACCTCATCCAAATATCAGATGAATCTCATGGTAACCCAAAGCAGAGAACAGAAGACAACTAATAGCAACCTTATGTTGAGGCGGCTCATTGACATAGAGAAGCTCTCTTCAAGTAGTCACCATGCTAATAACCTATTGGACATGTGGGGTCCAGACTAAGTGGGTTCAGTATCTAGGGTGGTTTCCCTAATTATATTAGGAATTTTCTGTTTGATTAAACAGCAGTTTCTTAATAGGTTAGGACTTTCCTTTTTTTTAAGATAGAGTTCTTGGGGGATAAGGAATTGATGATTTTATATATGATGTAATCTGTAACCTTGGATAGAGTGAGGCTGAAAGAGGCTGAGATTCCAACGCTGTAGTTTCACAGATTGGAGGAGAACCTAGTGGAAATTGGTTTTCCGTGGACGTAGGCATCTTTACCTAACCATGTAAATCGTTTGTCTTCTGGTGTGGTGATTGTTGATCTTGATTGTTTACGCACACACACGCACAACATAACCAACTTCCATAAATTCTATTGTCTCTTTTCTGTTTGCTTTGGTCTACGTTTTCTCACGTCACTTGGAAGATGTATTTTGGGCACAAGCTATAACTCATTTTGCGCTTCTACAACTGCAACTCTCGACAAAGGGCACCATTGTATTGATCTTTAAAGTTAATCCATTCTCATTTCCATAGGAAAGAAAAATTTACTCATGGTTACATCTCATGTAACCATTCACTTTTCGCTCTTCATTTACAAATGATACAAAAGAGTAAAGAGGAAAACGAAAGTCTAAAATGGTTTTGGTGTGGATTTCTCATGTTGCGGACGTGCCAAGCTCTGTTGTCAGTCTCCACGCAAGGAATCTGTTGGTTGCTTTGTCTGACTTACTCATGGTTACATGTATTTTTTGAGTTCATACTTAGTTTAGTCAACTAGTGCAACAGGCCTAAATTAAATAAATTGTAAAAATGTAATTAAAGTTATACATGGAAATATGTATAAATATTTAATTCACAATTTTTAATTATGTATAAATATACTTTTTCAATAGAGAGCTCCATTTTGTGTCCCCCCTGTGAGTCGAAAACTTAGTATCTTATTCCTACATTACTCTTTTTGAGTCAAACTTTAATTCATAAATTTTCAGTTATATTTAATTCAAAAAATATAATGTGTAGGCATGCCTGTACTTAGCATGGATTATTGTACTAGTTAGGTATTTATAATGATAGAGTTAGAGTATTAGAGTCCTAAGAGAACTCTAATTGGGTTAAACGGGTAGCCTAAGGGGTCATCTAAACTTAATGACCCAAAACCACTTCTAACCCAAGTAAATCCAACAACGGGTCCCATGCGAATCCTAATCCCAATTTAACTAAAATACAAACATTATATTATAAATTACGAATTATTAAATAATTATTAATTAAAAATAGGGCTGGACGTTACAGTGTAAGGCACAGGTCTAGTGAGGTCCATACGTGAATTTCTGGTTGGCCAAGTACATCAAAGAGGGTGTTTTTATCCCATAAAGCTGGAGACTGGAAGTTGGGTAAGAGAAAAAAGATTGGATTCTAGCTTCTCCTTACGCAACCTGAGCTCTTTGGGTCCCATTTCTTTCAAAGAAACCACACCAGCAACTCTCATTTAGTCTTCTTTGCCACAGTGTCCTTACGATGGAGAAAAAAGAGAGATGTGAAGTGTCGATGTTGCAAGGTGAGCATGAAATAGAGAAAATCATTGGTGAGGCTTGTGCAGCCCTGCTTCTCGTATTCCTTTCAACTGAAAGTTCATATTATGTATTGAATTTTCATCTCAACCTTGCTTCTTGCACTCCTTTCAACAGAAAGGTTCATATTATGCATTTCATTTTCATCTTCCTTGCACAAAGCCTTGTACCCTTAGCCATTCACTTCAAACAGTTTGAAACCACACGAGATTTCTGTTGAAGTGGTAGCGTCTTTTTCCCATTTTCCCCTTGATTCGATTTTCACGGTTCTGATTTGTTTTTTAATTGATCATACATCATATGGATTTTAAGTTGTGGTGTTATTGTCCCATTTCCCCCTTAATTCGGTTTTCGTAGTTTAAAGTTCATCATCTTAGAAATTGTTTCATGCCTTTGCATCTTAAAGTTTTTGAAGTTTTTTTTTTTTTACACATCACATGGATTATCTCGGGGCTAATGAGTTCTGACGTTTTTTAAACCTTAACACACTCCGCTATTTATGAAGTAATTGAATCTTGTAGAGGGACATAAAAATTATGGATATTCTCAATACATTATCTAACTATATATCAGAGAATGTGATCATGTTGGGCGCCCCTCGAGTTTGATTTAAGGTGGGTGACGGCTTATTTTTTATGGGGCATGGGCCGTTGAGCTCTGAGCATACCCACTTTGGGCATTTCCGAGGTCCACGGCGAGTGCCTCAGTACCCAATACCTTGGCCTGACCCTGATTCCAGGACAACTAATAGTAACACTTTTCTACAGTTGCCTTTCATTCTTCTTGGGAATCTGAATTTGGAGAAGCTGAATTTGTATTTTACAGAGATGACATATTCTATCTCTATCATCATTTTCTGATTTTGGGATACTTAAAAAGTTTATTGGTTTTGGTTTTACTTCTCTCCCTCTCTATCCTTCGCTTAAATTCAACTTTTGAGCAGGTGAGTTTCTCATAATTTTCTGAGATTTGAGTGAAAGATTTGGTTTTTTTAATGGGTTTCTGCCAAAAGATTGTTCGAAGCTCTGTTGTACAGAGCTCGTGCAAGTTTAGAGATTTTTAATTAAAATTTAGTTTATATTGTGAGGGTTTTGGATTTTATTATATTTTGATATTCGAATGCCGGAATTAATTTTTTTAGCACAGGCGATCTATCTTAAAGATTCAGGCCCTGTTTGGTTCGGCTAGCCACAAGCCCTTTTAAGACTTTTTAACAACTAAAGCCCAAAAGTTATAACTGAGTCGGTTTGGTCATTCCAGTTCAACCAGGCTTTAAAAGAGCGCACAGTAAAAGAAATTGTTATTAAAAAGTAACTTTATAATAGTAATTTCGTAAAAGCACTTGTACATCTTGACAAGTCGAACCAAACAGGGCCTCAATCTCCTTGCAGATTATTAAAAACTCTTCATTTAATTTGATTTTAAAAGAAATTGTTTTTCATAAAAACTTAGTAAGTAGGTAGTAGTGGCCATAATTGATTAATTTGGTATTAATTGTAATTAACCATTCAGTTTTCAATGAGACTCTACCCATTAATTGTAACTCATTAATTTAGTGCCGTAGCAATTTTGGGTTTTGTTCATTTTCTTGTATTCTAATGCAATAATTGATTTTTATAGCATAAAATATTAATTCTAAATGTTCGATCTTCTTCATGTTTATCGATTCCTAATTTACATGAATCGTAATTCCGTTTTGAGAAAATTTTAATTTGTTAAAAACTTTGTAACTGGTTAGTTCTAGCTATTAATTGATAATTAATGTTTATATTAATTGTTATTAACTATTTAATTTTCATTGAAACTTAATCCATTCACCTTGCGGGCTTCATGCTAGAAACCAATCCAGGCAACACAGTTATGCAATACGACCTTCTTGAAGTTCAAAATCAAATCTAACGGTTAAATTTTATCCAGTAGCCCGAATTGTGCTAGAGGTGATATCCCTCCTTATAGGGTTGCTTTATGGTTATCCGGGTATGTCTCTCAAGTCCTCGATTGATGCTAAATTCTTGGGTGCAAAAGGAAAAAACTCAAATTATGATAAATAATGGAGTCCCGGGTTATTATGACAAATAGATATATAGATGTAAAGAGTCGGGATCATCTTAGGCTTTTGACTC
Organism: Sextonia rubra; assembly: GCA_037013555.1. Lineage (NCBI taxonomy): Eukaryota > Viridiplantae > Streptophyta > Magnoliopsida > Laurales > Lauraceae > Sextonia > Sextonia rubra. Next base: position 39,659,232 of record JASUAD010000010.1, on the reverse strand, counting down.
ACGGTGATAATGAGTGGACTAATTGTGATTTATCACATCACTGAAAAAGCTCTCCATTCAGGCAGAAAAAGTTTGTTCCATCCAAAACAATCAATCCAATGGTGACATGGCAGATTATAATTGGTCCACTTATAGTTACAATGAGTCAAAAGTCTTATGATTCTAATCCTGATCTAAGATGCTTACATTCAAATATTAAAACTATATATTGGTTTTAAAGGTTGAAATAGCTACAATTGTTTTCATATCTAATAGTCTAATTTGTTTCTAAGTTAAGAAAGACATCAGTCATTTGTCCGAGCTATTCACTGAACCGTCTTACAAATTCTAAAAACTACATCATCAACCCCAGATAGAGATAATCCAGATCATTAAAAATAACATACAATTCCATCTACATCTACGTTTAGATCCCCAAGTTTCAGGTTAAACGAAGCGGTCCCAATTGAGAATACGAGGAAATCATCTCAGTGAGAATATGACAAAACTGTGAGTAAAACAACAAAATCAGTAATGTCAGGCAGCCCAGGCCCGCCAAGTAGCATTTATGTCATTCCCGTCATGTGCTCCATCTCACTAAGAATACAACAAAGCTGTGAGCAATACAACAAAATCACTGATGTCAGGCAGCCCAGGCCCGCCAAGTAGCATTTATGTCACACCTGTCATGTGTTCCATCCAACAAAGGTACTCACTCCTTTTGAACCCCAAAAAAAAAAAAAAAAATCTAGATTTAGCAGGGAGGATACTTATTTTGAACTTTTTACATAGAATAAATCATTTTTATGTGGGGTGAGCCATGAACGGGCATACGTACGTACATCCATGGGAGGCAAATGGACTCATTGGACCTGGTTCACTTTTAAAATAATTACGGTAAAATTTTAATTATACCTTAAAATTTTTTATGAAAGTTTTACATCCCCTCAAAACAACATAAGAATTTTATAATTTTTAAAAGGTTTTAATCCTTTAAGAATTATTCTCACATGTCTACCCTGAGAATTATTGTTGGGTCCCATTTAGAGATGGGGCTAGGAGGGATGAAAAAATCTATGTGGGAACACTACACATATCAAGTTTAACTCCAATCACATGTTCCTTATTCATTCATCAATAGCATAAAAATTTATCTCATTCGGATTTGTGCATAGTTGATTCAACGGTTTAGTAAGTTTGAATCTGACCAGAACTTTGGGTGAGTGACATTAGGGGGTTCCTAAGGTTTAGATTGGATAATAGATAGCTGGACTATAGTTTTAATAAAAAATAGTAAAATCTAGTTTTTATTTTCCTTTTTCAAAAATACAATTGGTTGTTTTTACCAACGCCCCTCAAGTAAAAAACACTGGGTCTAATGTTGTCATGCATTGCTGCGACAGAACATGGACTGATGGACCGACAGCTGATAAACCATTAATTTGGACAGTTAGGGAGCCAAATATTATGAGAGAGAACAAACATATTGACGCGATTTAACGCAGAGAACCGGTTCTTTTTTAGCAGAAAGAGCTCTCAAGTCTCAGCAAGCAATTCAAAACCCACTGTCTATTTCAGGTGGTGGGGAGACAGACGAAGAAAGACGCTCTCCTCTCTCCCCTCCCCACACCGAGAGGGGATCCAGCGTCTAGGGTTCTGCTTTCTTCCTCTCCCACTCCCATCTCCGTACACTCCAAAACCCTAATTTCTCCTCTACCTGCAGCTACAACAAGATGAGCACCCAAACAGCTCACCCTCCTCCCCGGCGAAATCATCTCAATGGAAGGCGCGGGACGCCGGCCACCGTGAAGAAACCTCTTCTGTCCGAGAGCGCCACCAACGGAACCCTCATAAAACCCTCCTCTTCTCCTCCTCCTCGCCAATCATCGTAAATCCGATTCTCTCAATTGTTTCTTTTGAGAATGAAGCATCGATTGCTGTTCTGTAATCTCATCTTTGGTTGCCCTGCGAGATTCAGGTCGGTCGGCGGGGAAAGGACCGTGAAGAAGCTGAGGTTGTCGAAGGCGCTGACAATCCCGGAGGGGACGACTGTCTCCGACGCGTGCCGTCGGATGGCCGCGCGGCGTGTGGATGCTGTTCTGCTCACGGATGCGAACGCGCTGCTGTCGGGAATCGTCACAGATAAGGTGGGATTGCTGTTTGCGCGATTTTTCATTTCGGAAGCTTTCACGCGGTTCTTGTTTCTGTATGGGATTGTTTTTTGGGATGCAGGACATAGCGACTCGAGTGATTGCAGAGGGACTGAGGCCAGATCAGACAATCGTTTCAAAGATAATGACCAGGCATCCAGTGTTTGTCTCTGCAGACTCTCTTGCCATTGAGGCCTTGCAGAAGATGGTTCAAGGTTGGTTCTGTTGCTTGCTTTTGTAATGAATTCACAGATTGCTTTTGCAAGCTAGGGGTTGTGCACCAAATTTTTGGGTTAAGTGGGCAATGTCTATTCATCATTTCATTAATTTGAAATCAATCTTTCGATTCCGTGCTTGTTACTTCGTCCTCGTTTCTGCATAAATACGTATACTTGTTGAAGCATTAATTCAGTTACACCATTCCCCACCCCCCCAACAAAAAAAAAAAAAAAAAAAAAAAAGAGGGAAAGGGAAAACTATTAATGCAGGTGCATATTGATCTTTTTTCTATTTTCTCTTGGACAGGGAAGTTTAGGCATCTCCCTGTTGTAGAAAATGGTGAAGTTATTGCTATGCTGGATATTACAAAATGCCTCTATGATGCTATATCAAGAATGGAGAAGGCTGCAGAGCAGGGTAGTGCCATTGCGGCTGCTGTGGAGGGAGTTGAACGTCAGTGGGGAAGCACATTTTCTGGTGAGTTGGTTATTTTAAATGGTATCAATTGCTAAAAGCTGTATATGCTTGCCAATGCATTGATGGACGAGCGGCGTTGGTTCACATGAGAGGATCGGGGCTTTTGAATGGTGTAAACCTCTTGAGTGTCCTAAGTGGCTCCACATGCTTTAGCTGTGGCCCAACGAACATTATGTTATTTGAAAGAAGGAAACAAGAACCTATTGCTGTGATATAATATTGGAGTTTGGAAAAATCACTAAGATGAGAAAGAATATAGGACTTTCTGGTTATACATTATGGTTGGCCCATGTGTATTTGTGATCCTTTTGGCGAACAATCCATAATACCAGTTAAATCCCTAGTTTGCGGTCTAATCAGAATCACCAGCTAACTATAATTATCCTAATTTTGGAAAAGTTACCTCTACAGATATGATCAAGATAATGTGCTGTATGATACAGTGTTGGACTAGGTGAAAAGTTGTTTCTTTCATCCCTTATTGGGATTTGGATCTTCATGTGTACTTTGTACTTGTTTCAGATCCTTTCATTGTCCATCCTTCTAGAGTATGTGGGTTAATGTGCGCAACCACAAGACCAGCATCAAATTCCTCCTCGCCCTAAATTACCTAAAATTTAGAATTTTTGCATTTCCTTACACATGCTTTGGATGTTGAGAGGATGAGTCTGTTGATCTTATCGTTTATTTCAAATGGGTTTTTTCCTCAAAATAACTGATATACTTGGCAAAGAATTTATATGTTGAATCTGATGTTCTGCTTATTTTTCGCCGCAGCTCCATATGCTTTCATAGAAAGTCTTCGGGAGCGAATGTTTAAGCCAGCCTTATCAACAATCATTACTGAAAATACCAAGTATGGCTAAATTTATGTATGTGCTAGTACTTTGGTCTCCTTATAGTTAAGTATGCTATTTAATTTTTATTTTGGATTCAATATTGGGATCTTGTGCCTGAGGTTTGAAATCATATTCATTTGCAGAGTTGGAACAGTATCGCCCTCAGATCCTGTTTATGTTGCGACAAAGAAAATGCGAGAATTGCGAGTTAATTCAGTGATTATTATGTCAGGAAACAAGCCTCAGGGGATTCTTACGTATATCCTCTTGCATCTTCTGATTTTTTTTTTTTTTTTTTTTTGCCTTTTCCTTTGAGATGTTGCAATGTTTGTGACATGCAGTTTTCTTTCAAATATTTCCTCTTACTTTTTGAATGACCATTCATGGATGTTTGCTGCACTATTTTGCAGCTCGAAGGATGTCCTTATGCGAGTTGTGGCTCAAAATCTTTCGCCTGAATTGACATTGGTTGAAAAGGTTTCTTCTCAAACTTGTGCTATGTAGTGCTGGCTTACCTTTGAAACTTTGGTGTTGATTAGTGTATTTACTAGAACTCGTGAATGATTTATAAATAGGTGTTGTGAAATTGACACTAGGTTGTTACGCTCTCATGTGATCTGAAAGCTAAAATTTGACTATAAACAGACCGTTCATCACTTTAAACGAGATATAAAAGGGTTTTGCAACCTTGTTGTATATTTACCATGAAAACGGTACGAAACACTGACATTTTCATTTCTCATTGATATGGCCCATTAAGAGTAGGAATTCCTTAATTGTGCATTACATGAGCAATGCTGGTGGAGATTTAATCAAATAGAGAGCCATGAACTTTGCCAATATTTATTGCTGTCCCAATCTAGGTAAAGGAGGGTTGCTTTGGGTAGGTTGATGGACAACATAAAACTTTAGTTACAAGCCAAACATGAATTTTGAGAAAACAACATTCTGTGATCTTGCAAAGGTGTTCCCCGTAAATGATGCATTGTTGCGGCATCCGGTTACACTGAATAGTAGGGAAGGGTTTTATGCTAGGGCATCCCTCAATACAAGCGACACACTCCAGTGGCTGCCGGTTGCACTAAATAGTAGGTAAGCCTTTCATCCTAGGGCGTCCCTCGCTGTAAGTGGTGCACTATAGTGGCACTCGGTTGCATTGGTAATTTTTAAGTAGCAAGGGTTCTTACACCAATCTGGACGAGTGCAAGTATAAAAGTTAGTGCAGAAGGAAAAAATGATTCAACTTGCCACTTGGACTATAGGAATTTTAACAAGCGAGAGCTTGAACTTGGTCAATACAATTAAAACAAAGAAAAAGGAGTTAATGTGGCCTATTTATAGGAAACGGTGGAAAACGGATTGATCTAAGGACCTCACCGGGGGCGAAGGAAAAGTAAGGATTTAGATCATGTTAAATGTAGAAAGAGAAACAACCAAAATGTTCCAGTGAAGGACAATGATTTTAAAGACAGGTGGGAAGAATATTTTAGCATCTTTTGAATGAAAATTCTATAGGAGGCTTAGGATCAAAAGATGATACTTTGCTACTAGAATTTACCCCTTTACTGCAAAATTAGAGAAGCAAAGTGAAGAAAGCATTGGTTGGAATGAAGACAAGAAAGGCTACAGTGTCATATTGTATTCTGATAGAGGCTTGAAAATGCTTAGGAAAAATTGTATGTGTCAGATTAATTTGGCTATTCACTAAGATATAAAGGACAGAAACTACTGGATCAACGAAGAGGAGTTTGGGGTTCCAATTATAGGTCCCACTCTGCTTTTCGATGACAACACAAGTGATATATAGAATTCTAGATTGCTACCGATCCTATTTTCGTGAGCAGACCAAATGGATTGAAGTTTACTGCCACTCCTTCTGTGAACATCTGGTCTCAAGTTCTACATCTTCCTTATATTTGCTTTCAGCATTAGTTGGCTGGCCTCTTCGCCAAAGCAGTGGCAAAATCTTGCCATGGCCAAATTCCACATCAATTTGAAGGGGGAGTGTAGAGACACTAAAGATCACTAAAGCAAATATCTCCCCGGACTACCATACTCACAGATTGACTACCAACTTTTGTCCATATGCGCATTTTTTGATGCGTTTGTTTTCCTCTTCTTCCTCCTACAGAAAGAACAAAATTATCCGCCCCATATTCACGTTGTGCTTTCCTTGGCTATGCCACTGGTCAAAAAGGCTTTCTTTGCTTTGACCCAAATGTTAACCGAATACGGGTTTCTCGGCATGTCATATTCTTCGAGAAACAGTATTTCTTTCAGACCCATGTTTCTTCCATGGATACTACTCCTATCTCCTTTCTTCTAGGCTTTGATAATCCTTCTTCTTCTCCGCTCGACCAACTTAAACCTCTTCTTGTGTATGAACGGTGAAGATTGCATAGAGACACCACATCAGGACTTCCTCAATCTATTACAGACTCCATAGTTGATCCAGGCACGGTTGCACCTGTTCCTCTTTGGAGGTCCACTCGACCTTCCCGTCCCTCAGATCGTCTTGGCTTTACTCATGCTTCCTTACTTGCTACCCTCTCCTCTGTTCACATTCCTACCTCTTATTCCCAAGCAGTGCAGCATGATTGTTGGTTACAAGCTATGTAGGAGGAACTTGATGCACTACAGGCTAATCACACCTGGGATGTTATGCCTTGTCCATCTTCTATTAAACCCATTGGATGCAAATGGGTCTACTCTATTAAACTAAAGCAGGATGGTTCATTGGATCGCTATAAAGCTCGATTAGTGGCTTTGGGGAATTGACAGGAGTATGGTATTGACTATGAGGAAACATTTGCTCCCATAGCTAAGATGACCACTGTTCTCACTATTCTGTCCATTGCAGCGTCTCAGTCTTGGCCTCTCTATCAGATGGATGTTAAGAATGCTTTTCTTCATGGTGACCTCCAAGAAGAAGTTTATATGTGGCTTCCTCCTGGCTACCCTTCCACTTTTGCTACATACGTTACTAAGTTACGTCATTCCTTATATGGTCTTAAGCAACCCCCACGAGCATGGTTTGACAAATTTCGCACTACTATGCTGAAGCTCGATTTCGCCCAAAGCCCCTATGATCCCTCGCTGTTTACTCGTTCGACAACTCAAGGCATTACCATCCTTCTTGTCTATGTCGATGACATCATTATCACAGGGACTCATAGTGCCATGATACACAAACTCCAAATGTCCCTCCGAGATGCATTTCATATGAAAGATCTAGGTCCATTGACCTATTTCTTGGGATTGGAAGTACGGCAAACTAAAAAGGGCATTTTCCTTTATCAACAAAAATATGTCTCCGATCTCATTGCCCTTGCTGGTTTGCAGCAGTCTACTCCCGTAGACGCCTTTAGAGGTGAACGTTAAGTTAAATAAGCACGATGGTAACCTTCTCCCGGATCCAACCTTCTATCGTCGTCTTGTCGGTAGCCTTGTTTATTTAACTATCACCAGACCAGATATTGCCTATGCCGTCAATGTCCTTAGTCAATTCATGATGTCTCTGCGACATCTCCATTTGGTGGCTGTTAAACGTCTCATTCGCTATCTTCTTGGTTCTCCTACTCGTGGACTATTTTACCCCACTGGCACTCCTCTCCAACTCTTTGCTTATTCAGATGCTGATTGGGCTGGCTGTCCTGACACTCGTCATTCCACAACCGGTTGGTGTGTTTCTTTGGGCGAATCCCTCATTTCTTGGAAATGCAAGAAGCAAGATAAAGTCTCAAAATCATCCATTGAGGCCAAATATTGGGCCATGTCTTCTACTTGCTCTGAGGTTCTTTGGCTTCGTGGCTTGCTTTCTGAAATCGGTTTTATGTAGCCAACTCCTACTCCCCTTTATGCTGATAATACCAGTGCCATCCGCATCGCTGCCAATCCTGTCTTTCATGAACGCACAAAGCATACTGAGGTTGACTGTCATTTTATTCGGGATGCATATGATCGAAAAGTCATTAGTCTTCCCCATGTCCCCACTGAACTAGAGCTTGCTGATATCTTCACCAAAGGTCTTCCTCGACCGTGTCATGACTTCTTAGTGCGCAAATTGTTGTTGTTTGACCAACATCAATTTGAGGGGGCATGTTAATGTTCACATTAGCCAATGTATGATAGGCCTTCCATAGGACCATCTATATTCTAATGGGCCTTGACTCAATATACATTTAAACACATGTGGGTAGACTTAGTCAAGAGAATCAATTGTACATAATTAGATTCCTTTTTTGTTAGGTAGTGATTGCTGTAAATTATTATGATTAGCATAACTTAAGCTGTGAACAAGAGGGGATGAAGATCAATACCCCAAGGCAAGCAATTCATTACAAAATTTCTTGTATTACTTTCTTGCTCCTAGTTTACTTCTTGTCAGTAATTAGATAAGATTAGTGTCTCATAAGATATATTAAAATACATAATTGTACACTAACTGTAGTCATTAGGAGGCTCGATTGGCTCTAATTATATCATGACTATAACTGTTATTGGGTTTCTAAGCGTATATAAATACGTCAAATTGTCGACCACTAAAGGTGGTAACACAAATTTCTCCAATTCTGTCTCTTTTCAATTGCCTTGGTTATTAGTATGTATGATTTCTCCTTGTTAATGAATTTGTTGATGATTTATATTAGACTTTTATTTGCTCGATCATGAAATTATTGTTGCATTCCTTAGGAAAAAAATATATATATATTTCCTTTACAATAGACTCAAACTCACACACACTACACAAATTGTTAACTACTTGCCTACTGTGACATCTTATAGAAAATATTTGACTAGTGTAACTGTTATGACGTTTGTTTTTGTAGGTAATGACAGCGAATCCTGAATGTGCAACATTGGACACTACAATTCTGGATGCATTGCATATAATGCATGATGGGAAGTTTTTACATCTCCCTGTACTGGATAGAGGTAAATTTTTGGCAATACTTTTTGGATTTATTTGTTCAGTTTTGTTGAATCAAATATTTGATTGCTTCGTTTTGTAGATGGATGCATTGTTGCTTGTGTGGATGTTCTGCAAATTACTCATGCGGCACTTTCCATGGTAACAAATTAATGATTTCCTTTTACACAGTTCATGTTTGAGTCATATAAGATTGTAATTCTGGATTGATCATGGCATTCAAAATAATAATAATAATAATAATAATAATAATAATAATAATATAGATCGATCATACTGTATAGTGAATTTGTGATATCTTTTAAGATTAATGCTGCTGAATAGGCACATTGTTGACAAAGGCATTGAGATGTTTGTTATGTTGTTATCTTTGGTGTTTTTCTTATTTAATAGGTACCCAAAGATTCATATTGAACTTTGATGGGAATTTCTCTTGAGGCAATGACACATTAATCTAGTTGCCACCAAAGCCAAAGCCACAAAGGACTATCTAAATTGATTTTTTTTCCTGATAAACTATAAGTACATCACAGGAACTAAAAAAATAGGGCGTTTTTCTTTTTCTTTAAGTGTGTATCGTTTGAAGCATGTATTTGCCCTCCCTTATTTTATGCTCAACAATAATTGCAAGCTAGCACCAGGCATGACCCATGCGGCTCGGGTCCACCCTCCATTAATTAGTTTTGACATTTTTTTTAAATAAATACACATAAGTGTTTGGTAGTTGTAAGATCCCGGCCCAAATTAATAAATTTAATTCAATTAAAAATAATTTACGAAATAAATAATGACATTAATCGAATTGGGGGAAATCAACCCACATTGAACAATTATGGCAGAATTAGGGCACAAATGCGATTAGGACTTGATTTGGGAATTATAAGACATGTTGGTAATTTTTAGAAAATGTGAGGGCTATTTCCGTAATTTCAAGACATGGCAAAAATGGGGCTCATTGGATAGGGAATAATTAATTATGAAACTTTTCTTTAAGACATGAAACCATTCGGGTTAATCTAGTGCTTAGTTGAAAGAGATTTAGATGAAGCCCATTTCTCGTGGTGTGGGGACCACATGTTTGTCTCATTTTCAAAGAGGAGTAGCATGCAAGTGTTGACTTTGGTAGGAGTTTGGTTGGGATACAACAAGGCTAGAAAGTTATCTTGGGACTCTATATGGGGAAAAGAAGAATTCTATCCTACCTTTGCTTCTTAGTTATACTATAAGTGCCTATTATAAATTCTATATATATATATATGTATAATGCATGACTAGAATCACAACCCTCACCCACTAAACTCACCAGCAGATTACTCTCTCCAACTTTCTAGTCCCTAGTCTCTCTCTCTCTCTCTCTCTCTCTCTTAACTAGAAGATTTACAACCCTACTTTGAGGCTCTCTATGATTTAGGAATTTTGGTAAAATCAGTGATTAAGGCAAGTGCACCAACCCAATTTAGTTTTCTGCCTGATTTTATTTTCGGAATGTGATTTATATGATTTTCTTTTGTAAACCTGATTTGGAATATAATTTATACGGTTTTCTTGGTTCTGAATTTATTTGGCGTATTCTACACTTTATTGTTTCAATTGACTTTTATCAACCCTTGCATCACTGTCATCACGATTTGTAATTCTTTTTTTATGATCTTTGCATATAAGTATATGGATAGGAAAACTCTACTCAAGCTGAAAAATATTTTTTCCTTATGCTTAGGGATCCAGTAAACGTATGTGGTAATGGTAGTAATGGCTATGGAATTGTTTGGCAGCCTAATCAACTGGATCACACTCAATATTAGTGAGGAAACCAATCTTAAACTAAGGATTCAGATCCCAAGCCATCATATGCAGCTGATTATGTTTGGGATTATGGGGCCCAGGTGGGCCACATGCTGCTAGATCTGAACCATGGATCTGTAAATAGATCCATGGGCGACCATAAAGGACATGGACCCATATGGAATGGGTCCCATTGGGCCATCATCCAATGGACTCAAAATTTTCACGTGAATCCGTATTATGAGATTGGAATTCTGTAACCCATATAGGCTAGAATTCTTCTATCTCAGCCCATAAATCATGATTCAATTATTTCCTATGGCTGATAGGTTTAGTAGAGCATACTGTAAACAAATCAACCATGATAGTTGGAAGAAATCCATGCCAAGGCTGAGTTCTTCCAAAACCCCATTGCCACTGTGCAATTTTGGTTGACAGAGTTGTGAAGCCCTGTGGGCCACATGATCGGAGATCTGGACCCCACATCTGAAGACCTACCCTTGGGCGACCTTGGGGCCCCACTCCCTTTGTGGACTCTACACGCGATGGCCCATCATCCACTCAAGCAAGAGTGCTACCCAAGAGAACTCTGTCTGGGCATGACAGGTTCTGGTTTATGGGAATGATGAGACTTCCTTGCTCCTTTTAAGTCTTAGGGTAATTATAGAAATTATGTTTTAAGTCCCCTTATTTTTAAAGTAAGTACTACAGGGCGCATATGGTTTGTTTATTCTAAATGTTTCTCAGAAACTAATGATTCAATGGCTAGAATTTTCCACTACTAACTAATTTGGACCCATTACTCCTGTTAGTAATTTTCGAATCCTTCTTTTGTGATCCCATAAAATTATAATGTAATGAACAAGGGAATGCCCATGTTAACAGTTTTGAGGATTTTATTTAGAAATTAAAGGTTAGATGCCTAAACTAAGAACAAGCCAAGAATATGTCATGTCCTCACAAGTTGACACCTACTCCGAATTATTTTGAAACATGCCTAGGGTTAAGAAACTTAAGGGTATGACGTCATGGGCTCTTCCAACACAGACTACCTTTAGAAGCGCCAATTAAGAATTAACTCAAATCTAAGGAGGAGATCCTCCCAGGTATCCAATTAGATTTAGGGCAAATATACTGTGTTTGGAATCCCATGATATCATAGGGTTAAGTTGGCCTAGACTCGGCATGCGCAAAGTGACCCTAAACTCAGTATGACCTGTAAAATCTAGATTTTGTATAATGAAATTTAATTATTTGGTTTTATGTTTTCAATCATACTTGTACCTTGACATGGTTAGACATATTGTTTCAGTTTTATGATTTATGGCATTTTGACATCGCATTTATCAACTTTGGAATTTGTCATGTATTAAATAATTTTTTTATTATGATTATTTGTCTGTTTATATGTATTTTGAACTAAGGCGACACCACTAGGCTATTTAAGTCTGGCATAGTGGGGCATCACTATGTATGGGCTATACTTCTAAAACTATCATTAGATTAGTTAACTCGTCGTCAGTGACAATCAGTCATTTAGGTACCAAACTCTGTTACTCTGCTCTGGTGGCCAATGGCCATAATTTTGAATCTCTGGGTACCAAACTCTATTCGCTGCTCCCGTCATGTTAAAAGGAGGCCGCTATAATACTTGTGACAACTTAGCCAATGGGGGACGCCAATTTGTTTTAAACACACTATTGTATTTGTAAAATCTTCCCTTGTTTTAAACACATCGCATCTATTTTGAAAATCCTATGATTTATCTGTCTTGAATTTTATCAAAATACAGTATGGGATATGAAAATTGGGTAGGTATACTTGCTGAGGTTATTTATTAACTTGATCCCCTATGATTGGCCTTGTACGTAATGACACCCCTTCCAATGAACTAGAGGGAACGGCGGTTAAAGAGGAACCGCAGGGAAACTACGCGTGAAGCGCAAATGATATATCATAAAGATATCGTGCCTGTGCTAGAGAGTTGATGATTTAGATAATTGGTTTATTTATAATAATTCTAATTTTAGATTGGTTGTAAGCCCTTAGTTGGCTATTTATGTTAGGATCTAGTTAGTTGGATTATATCCTTACTTATGGTTTTATTTATAACTTTGATACATTTAAATTATTAAATTTGAGTAGGATTATTTACTTTGTCTTGTGATAGTACCTATGATGGCTTTACAATTATGTTTCTGCTGCGAATATGGTTTAGTTGGTTTATCCTATATTACGGATCCATTTAATTTCATCATTAATAGCTTAAAATATGAAGTTCTTCGGAAATCCAAATTTTGGGGTCGTTACAGTGGTGTAGTGGTTAGGTTGGTTATTTAGAAGTGCAAAAAGTCATGACTTCAAATCTCCCGACCTATACAGTTTTAGTTTTTCGCAAATGCTCAATAAAAAAGTTAAAATTGAAAGGAATTTAGTCAAAATTGAATAAAAAACCCTTGTCTTTAGTATATTATAATTCTATTGTCCCTTTTCTTTTCTTTTTCTAGGTTTAGATGAAACTTTTCTTTTCTTTTTCCAGGTGTTGATGAAACATTTATTGTATTAATAGAACAAATATATAAGAGGTAGCCGTGAGGGGGAGATATTTCCTAGGGGTTTATACAGACACACACAAAATAACCTTTAGATGGTGCCTGTGCTGGGCATTGTCCCTTAAAAATGCCTACTTCAAGTGGGCGCACTTTGGACAAACAAGGGATAGATGGGATGACAAGGAGTAGACGTTGGTATATGAAGTTCAACAGCTATACATCATGAAAACTTATTGTAATAAATCCAATAATTTATAATGCCAAGATCAATGTAAAATTAGGATCAACCCCAATTCAAGGGAGGTTGGTGTGCTAAGGAATTGGATTGATCATAGGTGGCTTCCATGTATAAAAAATGTGATCAAAGGGTTGTTGCAGTCTTGAATTCCAACAAGATCATTACTAGGGATGTCAACAAACACCAAGAGAATAGTAATGCCTGTTGATGTCTTCTGAAGAAAGGGAGCATGACCAAAATGACTCTATTTGAACCAAGAGTTAATGATATTACTGTGAAGTTTCTCGAACTAAGTAGGTATGGGAGGCTTGTTTGAGTCCATCAAGCAATCGGTGAAATTGACAGACCTAATGATGCAGCCCAAACAGGGGTTGCCATTGAATGGGCCAGATCCAGCCCTATGATAGATGGGCCAGGCCCCAGGTCCATTGGGCACAACCCAAAGGTCCACAACCAGCTTAATAATCTCAGTTGGTATAGCAGGAGTCTCCAGCTCCCAATCAATCCATAAATCATATATCCTTTACTATCTTTGCACGGATTATTATCTATCTTCTTTTTTTTTTAGTTTCTTACTTTATTAGGGTCTAGGTTCAATGAATCTTTTATTTTAAGAGGTAAGGAAATCCATGTAATACGAGGAAACTATCTTCCTTGGGTTGTCAAGAGGCCTATCTAAGGAACTCCTATGTATTGTGAATATCACTTTCATAATATTCTAGAACTCCTTTTCTCTTTGGGTATAACCTCTTGAGTATCTGTGCTTTCTTGAAGGGACCTACACTTAGGTAGATCCTTTCTCCAATCTGGATGCATCACAGAGGATTTGGAGACATCCAAGGCCTTCAGGTGGATACATATAAAATGCCTCCTTAAAGAACACCCTATGCGAAGGCATTTTTGACATCACCTCGTTAAAGATCACCCTATGAGAATGCGTTTTTGATGTCACCTCCTTAAGGATCACCCTATGAGAAGGCGTTTTTGACATCATCTCCTTAATGATCACCCTATGAGAAGCATTTTTGACATCATTTGAAGAATGGGCCATGAGACTATGACCTAGTGGCAATAACAACATATGGAGTGCGGATGACAGTCTTCTTACGAGTGCAAAAGTTTCATCATAATCTAATCCTTGCCTGAAGAAACGAGCCGAGGTTTACAATGAGGTGAGCTGTCAAGTTTTAGTTTTTCCATGTAAACCCATTTGCAGTAAATTTGGAGTGACTTTGGATGGACATGGAACTAGATGCCTGGTACAATTCTCTGTTAATGTTGTCGGTTTTTCCTGCATTGCTCGCTTCCAACAGTCATGAAAAACTGCTTGTTTGTAAGAGTGAGGAATACTGATAGATGTGAGATTAGAAAAGAGAGACGTGGATTGGAATCCATATTGATTTAGTGGATGAATCATGAGAAGCACGTATTGAATGATAAAGGGAGACCGTAGTGGAAGCTTCCTCAGGAGCAAGGCTAGGAGTTGTCTTGGAAAGGGGGGAAGGAGTAGGATCAATAGCTTTTGCTCTTAGTTGGTGAACAATCCTCTGAAAATTTATTAGACAGTAGTTTCTGATGGAGGAGAAAAAAGAGGCATGAAGGATGTAGAAGCAGATTAAGATGTTCTAATAGAACAAGAATAGGAATATCTTCAATGGCATAAAGGATGTAGAAGCAGATTAAGATGGACTAATAGAACAAGAATTGGAATATCTTCAACGAAAACCACATTGCAAGGGACATAAGTTTTTAGTTGTATATAGGATCATGACAAACAAAACCTTTCTAGCTGTCCCAGTGTGGTCCATGTCGTCAAAATGTCAATGTCTTCTCTTCTCTCAATTTCGTAGGAGCTAATTATGTCAAATTGGTTCGAGCAGATTCATGCGGCAGAATTTAGTTTTTTGTTTCGTGAGTTGCTAAGGTTGATTGGCACATTGGTTGAGGTGCATTATCAACATTTTTTTAGTTTTGATAATAGTTTTGCTTGTGGGTTTGCTTATTTCTTTTTATTTATTTATTTTAATGTGGATTCTCTGTGTAAATTTATGCTTTTATGTGCTGGTTGGTGTGATTGATCATTAAATGCCATATCCATTGTTCTGTCTTATCTGCTGATCTTCTATATGTTTTTTTAAGGTTGAAGGAGGCTCTGGTGCTGTAAATGACATGGCAAGCACGATGATGCAGAAGTTTTGGGATTCTGCTCTTGCCCTTGAACCACCAGATGATGAATGTGATACGCAAAGGTAGCATTTTTACTGTCTTCTTTACAGCATGTATTGATAACTTGCTCATTTTGTTTTGGCATTAACTAATTTTTCTATATGATTGTGTGCAGCGAACTTTCAGCATTTATGCAATCTGAATGCACTGAGACAGGAAGATCTATGTATCCTTCTCTGGGTCTTGGAAACTCCTTTGCTTTTAAACTAGAGGACCACAAGGGGCGTGTACATCGATTCAACTGCGGTATAAAAGAAAGATCTCCATTTGTGAACCATGGACATGATTCTTTGGTTTTACCTTGGCTTGTGGGGGCTAAATAAAACGAGGATGCCTAACAATCTGGATTTCATGCAGGTACAGAGAGTTTAAGTGAACTTCTATCTGTGGTTATGCAGAGACTACAGTTTAACAGTGATGAAAATCATCCTCAGCTTTTGGTAAAGGTTCCCTTTCATTAATGAGTTGCAGTCGTTTCTTGTTTATTAATGAGTGATAAATGATTAGATTCATTTTCTTTTTATCATTTAGTATGAAGATGATGAAGGTGATAAAGTTCTACTTGCCAACGATAGTGATCTAGTTGGGGCTGTGGGCCATGCCAGATCAGCTGGGTGGAAGGTAAATATTTTTTACTATTTATTGAGTTCTTCTGTTAATCAAATTGAAGCTTTTGAAAGCCCTTTTATGCAGGATGAAAGTTGTAAATCGACTGCAACAAGTGATTTTGTGAGTCTCCACGGACCATTTTTCTTCCATTCTACTAATCTCCAACAACCTTTTGACTGCCTATGAAGGGGCTTAGTTTGACTATGGTTCCACATTTCCACCTCCTTAATAAGCAAAGATTCTGTAGATTCCATACTACCAAATTCAACCCGTTTCCATTTCTTAATCTTAGCTTCAAGCATTTCCAATTTTTTGGAGTTTTGGTAATCAGCAAATCCTTGAACCTGGAAATGAGACCACCGATCCTCTACCTTAGCTGGGAAATCAGTGCACATGAGCCAACATCCCAATTCTTCTCTCCTATGGAAAACATGACAGGGTAGTGATCAAACCATTGCCTGGGAAGAGCCATCTGAATAACCCCTGAATATTACTCCTTCCATTCTTTAGACAAAAGAAACTTATCAATTCTACTCACAGCCGGGCTCTCCTAATAATTGGACCAAGCAAATCTCCTCCCCAGTAATGGCATATGAAGCTCATTAGAATTTATAAAATTGTAAAATCTCTCTCTACTTTCTGCAAAAAAATGAATATATTAAGATACCCTCCAAGACACCATGGAATTGGCCATTCAATGTAAGATCTGCCAAATCTACCAATAAAGAGATTCTAACAGCACCCTCCTCGTTAGGCCCATGCAGATTTGTTGCAGCTCACAGAGAACTATCAACTATACTGCACTTCTTAACGGATAACATTTCTTGAGATGTAATAACATACATCATCTTGAGAGTATCCTCATTCCCTGATGAAATGAGATCTCTAGAAGCTCCCTCCAAAGGAACCCACTCTAACCACACTTGGTTGTGGCCATAAATCATTCACAATACCACTAGGGGGTTGTTTGTTTGCACTCATTTTCATTTGTAAATGTTGCTCATGCGTAATATTCACACTTGGGCACATTTGTTTGTGTTCATTCACACATCATAAGATTAAATGAGATACGAAAATGGTGTGTAAATTAGGCTATCATATGAAAATTCTCTCTCTCTCTCTCTTTGCCTCTTTTGTTTGCCTCCTCTCTCTCTCTCTCTCTCTCTCTCTCTCTCTATTGGCTGTTTTGTTTTCCTATTTTGCTTGCATGTACCTATGTTATGGATGCCAAGTTTCCAATGTGGTAAAAAAGAATAGCTGAGAAAGACTCTGTTGACCTCATTGTCATCTTTGCTTAATTTCTGTGCCTTATTTATGTAGAAAGACAATAGCCTCATTTTTTGCCAAAAGTGCATAATTTGGTTCGCTTGCATGTTCTTTTAGTAGTGCTTGATGCATTATGCATGTATGGGGTGATGTTTTTCCCATCCAGGTTCTCAGGTTGCATCTTGATTGCTTGGATTCAAAGAAAGCTTCAGTACAGTCATCTGTCCTTTCAACCACCCAAAGAAGTGAATGGATGTCTCTTCGTTCTGCGATTTTCATGGGTGCAGTTGTTGTAACGGGCATCGGCATACTGCACTACTTGACGCGGTCCAAGTGAGTTTTCATTTTCAACATCCTCAGTTGCAGCATCTGCGTAGAGTAAAGAGCTGGGATGTTGCTAAATGAATTCCAAATATCAGTTAATTTTGCACCAATAGTCTTCCTTCCCATCTTATTTAATATGCGAGGGGTAAAGGTTACACACGAAAAGTTGCAGTTGGTTGGCAGAGAAAGATCTGTTGAAAATAGAGTGATTTTTTAGCAAAAAACAGTTACAGTGCTCTATAATTTTGATAACAATACTCTAGAGCGAATAATTTTGCATACTTGTAGGAGAAAACAGAAGCTATAACTGTTCCTATAAATCTCAAGTTAAGTGTTTCATCAGCATATATGTTTTTCTTGCAGTTAAACTCATGATTCCATACAGCCGAGGCAAACGACAGATATTGGAGATGATAGGGAACAAATTCATATTAGACCAAATTTTGCATCTTTGCGTATAATATATGGGAGCCTAGATTTTTCCTAGGTAGGGGAAGGATATGTCTTCAACCATTAGTCGGATCAAATGACGACACATGGATACAGGGAATGTGAATGATGAGATCCAAACTTTTCTTTATTTTTATTTTCCTTTCTCTTTGTCCACTCTACGGTGGAAATCCTTCTATCTTACTTGAACTCCTAACCTCGGGGATGAGATGCCTCTACCATCATGCCATGCACGTTTACTCATCTCTCTGTTTTTGGCTTCAACATTGACTGACCAAAATTTGCCTTGTTAGAGCCTGGAGTTCTCCAGTGATCTTGCGATTTTGCTGCAGGCCCATTAATTCTTGTGCTCGTCCAAGTAGGTTCAGAGTTCATTAATGTTTGTCCTCGCTCACAAAAGTTGTAATGTTCTGTTTTTGGTTTATTTCTAAGAATTGCTTGTCCGGTATATCAGCCTTATTAAGGAAGAAAACAATTGACTGTGCAAAAACTAGTCAAGGGATATAGTTCACCTTGAGATCTTATACATAATCTAACTACACACCTGTGAGGTGGATCCTATTGTTTTAGCCCTTTCAATCACATGGTGGAATCATTGAAGGCCTGGTCCCATGGAGTACGGATCATCTGAGACTGCAAAGACTCGCGAGTTATTTGAGAGGAGTGTGCCCACTTCTGAAAATTTTGAGGAGCTCAAAATACATGATGCTTTTGTTTATGAGTACTCCGAAATTTTCACCCAATAAAAACAATTTGGCCCATTGTCAGATATATATATATGTGGAGAATCTTTATACGCATTCGGCCCTCATCATTTTTTTAGTGAGAACTCTAGATGGGGCCTATTTATCACTCAATCCAAACCTTGCAACATACATGGGACCACGTGATAGCAACTCGCCCCAACTTTCGATTGGGTCCGAATCTATTGGACCGTTGGATTGACTATACACCAATCCAAACGGAATGAATTTGAGAGTCATAGATGAAGGGGTTAGGGATATGTGATTGGGACTAAATTTGGTATGTAAGGTGCTTTCACATAGATCTTTTCAATCCTCCCAGTTTCATCCCTTGGTGGGGTCTACGTGAGGCCCACCAAAGAGTGTGCACGAAAAGTCCATAAGGGACGTATGCACATGAAAAAGCCTCTATATATATCTAGTTGTAAAACATTGAAGTTTCCTTATATTATATTTTGTACACTTGTTTTATCTTGGTAAATTTGAGGTTGAGCCCAAATCTTTTTAGAGAGGTTGGGTGAAGAGCTATATAAAATGGAGACATTTAGGGTATATTTGTGTAATGTAACAGTGAGTCGGCGGTGGTATGCTCAATAAATGGTTTTGTTGTAGATGGGAGGGGAAATTTTGATTTTTATGTTTTTTAATTAAAAAAGTGCTTCACCAAATTATGAAGGGAGGCAAAAGTGCCAGCAAATTTGTAAAGGATCAAAATTAATGGATAATTGTCTCATATCCTATAGCCATTGATAGCCTTAATATATATCTATTATTATTATTATTATTATTATTATTATGACCTAGGGTATTCTTCATTAGATAAATCTTTGGTTCTTTAGCTTCTGGCCGGGGGGTTACATGAATTTGATGAGCAAGGATTATTTTCTAGGGGGCGTATATATGGCTGCACACTTGATAACCTTAATAATGTCTAGAGCATCTGAGAACAGCATTATCTTACCCTATTGGTGAGATGCTGCCATTCTCAGCAGGTGACTGGATTTTGAAACGCCCCACTCCCCCATGGGCAGGGCGTATTGAGTCCTTATCACTTGCACATGCGGGTTCTTCACTGTATGTCTGAGCTGCAAGTCTCCACGCGTCCAAGCCCCTCAGTTAGACTAAAAAAAAAAAAATGCTTGGACTCCCAAAAAAAAAAAAAAAGGGAGTCCAAAGCATTCGATGAAACACAAGTATCGAAAAAATCTTTTCAGTTTCAACTTTATCGAAAAGATCAATCGTCTCGCTTCAGCTTCTTTTGAACCAAAATAAAAACGGATTCCTTGGAGGTACCTATAGCACAATATACACCCGTTATAGCCTTAACAGAATCATAGTCTTTACCAAAAAAAAAAAAAAAACATATAGTCAACTGATGCTAAGAAAACCATTAGAAGGTTTAAAGGCAGCATCCGAGAGAGCAAAAAGCACATAAACCACATTCCTACAGACCATCAAATTAGGCAAAGTGTTCAAAATGCAGCATTTAAGGGCCACATTTTTCTCCAAAATTTTAAGTTCCTAGCAAGCTAGTTGCGGCATTAATAAGTTGGATGGTACTCTTTACTTCAATAGCAAAATTATTTATACTTGTCCAGATTCGACTACTAACGAGCCAAGGGGCATTATGGCAAGACGGGAGAAATAATTGGAATGATTTAAACCATTGATTCCTCGATTCCACAACATTATCGACTTTTAATAGTTGGAAAACCTGGAAAATATTAGTAGGACTAGCGTTCATATCTAATAGGGAGAAAAAAAAATTACAAGTTATTTAACTTTAGTGAAGCACCTAACTAATCTGATTTGAGATCACATTACTTTTTCCTTCCTTAATGAATTTGAAGATGAATGGACTAGTTTCAACCTCTTTGGTCTCAATGAAGAGAGGGTGAAAGTCCATTTTTAGGGGTCAAGATTGTGTGGGTCAGGTTGACCGCATCAGTTCCTGAAAATTTCCTCTGACCTGTTTTAAAAATGGGTCGTGTATGAATTGGGCATCATCCATGGACTGCAAACCTCAACCCGGCCCGTCTGGCACCCGGCCCCTCCTGTCGTTGACCGGCGCCTGTTCCCCTATAAGCATCCCTGCAGATAATAGCTGTGTCTCATTCTCTCATTTCTCTAGAGCAAACCATGAGCTACTTGGCCTGATGAGCTTTGAAATGGTATCTGTCATACCCAACTCCTCTTTCTTCAATCCTTGCTCATTCCATCAGGAACCCCCCACCCCCACCACACATCTGACATTATCCAACACAACCCCTTCAGCTTCTTTTTCTCTTCCATCCAGACATGCCCAGTTCTCAAGAATCAAGCCTACAGCACCAGTACCCAACATCAGAACCATACGTTCTCACTCCTCTTCTCAAAGTAAGTACTCATGTGTTCTCTGGTTTTAGTATTTTCTATGTTCTTTTATTTTTATTTTTATGGGTATTGAAAGATGTAAACTTTTGTGCTTTTGGAATTCTTTTTAGTTGGATTTGACATTCGTTTTCAGCTTTTCTCTGAAATTTAGCTCATGGGTGTCCAACAAAATTACTTGTGTGCTTCTTCTTGCACTTTGATTGTTCTCAGTATTGTCTCCTCAATGTTTAGATAATGGGTGACTAAGCTATATATTGTCTGTATATATATATTTTTCCTCTTTACTTCTCATGTGGATATTACTTTGAGCATATTTCACATTTCTAATCCATAGTTATTTGTAGAAACTGGCGTGTATGTGCATGCGATCGCTATCTATCTATGTATGAATTTCACTGTGTTTATAACTAATGCCCCTTGCGTCAATTTCACACCATAGTTTTGAGCAATGCCACGTAGATTTTCATAATGATGGAGAAAATGGAAGGGGACAGCGTGCAACCTTGCTTGATGCCTCTAGTTCTGCTAAAGAAGACTCTGAAACTCCATTCATGAGAGTGGAGGAAGAGGGTTTGGCGATACGAGCCATACTGACGGAGATGAGTCTATCCATGTTGCAGCAATTTCATGCCCCCTTCTGCTCAACCATGATTTTGTAACATTTTTATATAGAACATTTGTAAGGGAGATGGGTCTGTCACGTTGGGGCTATGATGCTGGCTATTTCTGAACCGGGGAGACCAATATGTGCTAAACCAGGCCAAGAAGCTTGGCCTTTGGTAAAATAAAAAAAATAAAAAAAGAAGAAATCCTTCACAGCCATGACCAAGTAATTTCCTATGATAGGCCAGCATAGCTTATAGAAGTGAGCCATGACATGAACCTGTCAGGCCTGGGTCATTCTGAGGAGTTATAGATTTGATAACCATTCAAATCTCCTATGGGGAAGCATCTTTACAAGGATCTATGATGTGAGTCTACCTTTTATCAGAATGTGGCCTAAATCCTAATTCCATAATGATGGGGAGCAGGTTAGGTGCTAGCAGGTTAAAATGCTTTCGAATCATACCCTTTGTGCCAGAAGAGTCCGAAAATTAACTTGATATCTTAAGCATCTTTGACGACTGTGATTCTACTTCTGCTAAGCATAGAAATTTCTGGTAGAGGAGTTGCACATATTCAGTTTGATCTCATTGGGGACGTTTAAACATTTTCGTATCATTTATATTAGTAAGTGGAGAGGTTGGAGATGGATCAAAGGTGGAAGATAATGTGAAAATGAGTATGCCCAACAAAGTAGTCAATGAAAAATTTCCACTCTTGATGGTCAGTAGTTTCTTCTCCCAATCACCGTGAAAACAAATATTCACCAAGTGGGCCTTTTTTTTTTAGCTCTTGTAAATACTCACACACTCACCCAAGTCCCACACAGTCAGCACAGCTGGGGATTGACCTTTAGTTGTTTCCGTGGAAGGGAGGTGCCTCAGCATTGAGCTATTAGTGGATAGCACCATGTGGAAATTTTGCATGGTCTTCACCTGTGGCAGTACTGCTTTGCAAGTTAACCTATCCACTTTCATATGTAGATGAAATGTCAAACATTCCTTTATAGTTTAAGAACATTCCATGTATGATTCTGACTATGCCTGATAAGTGGGTGTTTCAGTTCCTATACTTAAAAATAACAAAAAGAAAAGAGAGAAAAAGAAAAAAGAGCTTGTTATTGATTTTTCCACAATGTTCTCTGTTTCCATTTAATATCTGAGAGAACTGGTCGTTTCTGGTAGGTAGAGGGTTGATCATGTTTTCTCTCTTCTGATGCACGGATGGATAGAAGAGTTCTGCTTTGGTCTTCTTAAGCTTTTTCCCCCCAATTATCATCGTCGTCGTCGTCATCATCATCATCATTTTTTTCTTTCGGGTTTGATTGGTTTCTGATCTGGCATATGAGTCTCTTATGAACAAAAAAAAAAAAAAATAGTTTCAGGTCCTCAAGCGAGCAATGTCACTGCTGCTGAAGTAGGAGAGAAGAATGAAAGTGACGTTGTGAAGGGTTACACCTTGACCCAATTGCTCGATAAGATGATTGAAGTTTTCATGAACGAGAAGCCCAAAACTAAGGACTGGAGGAAGCTTTTGGTGTTCAGGGATGAATGGAATAAGTATAGGGAGAGCTTCTATAACCGATGTCAAGTACGTGCTGAAACTGAGAATGACTTGGTTATGAAACAGAAATTGATCAAACTTCAGAGTAAGGTTAAGAAGGTGTAAGATTTTTTCTCCCCCAGCCCTTTTTTTTCCTCATACAATGGAATCCTTCTGTTATCAATAACTTAAACTCAGTAACCTTCTATTAAGCAAGATCATATTTTATTCGTGGCCTTCAAATATTTAACTATTAGATACTTCGCATGTTTTGTCACGTTAATTAATTTTCTTCAACTTAATTTGGTAGCTTGGATTTCAATTCCATTTGGCTAAGATGAAAATTTTCAGATTGATGAAGAAATGCTAAGGCATGATGATCTCCTTAAAGAGATTCAGCAACACCCAACAGACATCAATGAAGTCGTAGCACGGAGGCGGAAGGACTTCACTGGAGAATTCTTCAACCATCTTGCTATACTTTCAGACACTTTTGACAGCCTGGAGGATCGTGATGGTAGTTGAACATTCTACACTATTAACATTTGTCTTTTTAAATGATTGTAGATCTAAAATTTGTCAGGTTGATTCAGATCTCTCAGCTAATCTGAGATGACTTGGTTGTATTGCGTTCAGACTTGTTACGTCACACTATCAGTTTAACCAATTTAAATTGGAATGTGTTTTGTTATTCTTAAGCACTTTGGTTATATGGTAGTATTTCGATATGTATAGAATTTATCTTAGTGACTCCATTAATTTTTATTTATTTTGAAATTTGGATGCACTTAGATAACAATTGTAGCCGTGATGATAAATGTGGCTACTTTCTTGTGTTAATTCTAATTTTCTATACCAGCTTGCATGCTTTCTATTTCTAAAAGTTGAATACATGAACAATTCTTGTGTAGTTTTCCTCTCCAGATATGGCTTATAGGACCATTCCTTGTATGGGCAGCAATGTCTAGGCTTGGAGCTAAATGCTTGTCTGCCATCTCTACATATGATAATGCGGTGGAAAATGTGATGCTAGATGCTGCACAGTCAAAGTTTGATGATATCCTAAATTCATCATCATTAGATGAAGCATGTGATAAGATAAAAAGTCTTGCTAAGGCAAAAGAGCTTGATTCTTCATTGATTCTATTGATAAACAAGGCCTGGGCATCAGCAAAAGAATCCACAACGATGAGGAATGAGGTACATATCTGAATTTTAGAAATACTGTGATACTAGTTTTGCTTATTAAAAAAAAATACAATATCCCTCGTAGTCTTATCAATAAGTAATGATTTTATTGGCTTTTGATGTAAGTCGCAAGCACTTTTACGTAAAGTGTTTGACTTCACTTTATCTAATTAATTTATATGAAATGGAATGCTTTTGTATTATAACTTGACGTGAAACAAGCAAAGCTCAGTTCAGCTCAAGCCAGACTCGAGCTTCATGACTGTAGCTCAAGTGAGCTCGATGGAATTCCACCAAGCTCAATGATTTCAGCTTGAGCTTGGGTTTTATTCTTTGAGTTTGGCTGAGCTTGTCAGATAGCGACCTTTGGAATGTGATTCTGTATACAGGTTTGGAAATAAATATTAATATGAATGTGTATAAAACCTTGGAAGAATTTCATTTTTTTTTTTTTTTTGAATGGTAACTTTCATTAATAGCAGGCAGTACAAGAGAAATATACTGACAAGCTTACACAAAACAAGAAAACTACAGCATCAAAAACAACAAACAGAGATAATAGAGAGAGCCACCTAAAACTTGGAAGAATTTCATTAACTGCCCGAAGGGCAAAATACCCCATAAAATGCTAGATAAATGAAGGTATCTACCCTCCCAAAGAGGTACCCAATATGGGTAAACAGACCACATATATTGGCCACTTGCAACATACTATATATGATTCCAAAACAATCACGACATGGAAATATGTTGGACTTCTTTAGGTGACAAATTTGCCCTGATACAACCATTTATACTAAAAGCAATATTTCATAATTCAAGCTTTCTGTTCTTCTATTGGAACCATTGCATGAAGGTTATGCATGTTAGAACACGTGATAATTGATATATGTTGCTGAACTGCATTGTGGGCAAGATACTGTAGCTTTCTCACGATGCACTCAAGCCCTACATGGAAAGATTAAATGTCTTGATGCTTGGGACTTGTGAATGTAAATCCTTTTAATTAAAAGGTCCTGCCAGAGGTACTGCAGATCTGATGGGCCTTTCAGCGGAAGGCACTGGAGGTGCCTCAGATAAAAGACTCTTCCTCCATTCATTTGTCTTCTTTAAGTTTGATGGGCAGTGCATTCTTAACCATCTGTTTGTAGGCACCAGTTGAGGGGTAGGATCATCCAATTCAGTAATGCAAACCATGTGTTATTTGGGACCCATATTTATATGATCAAACCTTTGATTTGATGAGCTAGACCCTAGATATTGATGCCTCAAAACTTCTAAAAAGTGCAAGATTCTAACTTTTCATTCAGTGCCCTACAAATAATAGGTTGTTTAGTAAAAGAATATACCAACTGCTCTTTGAGCAAATGCCTGGGATTTTAAATCTGAAAGTTAAGGATCCGCCATCTTTAGGAAGACCCATTAGCCCATTTGGTCAATGGTCTCAACCATCAATTGAGAGGGCTGTGGGTTAGAAGTAGCCAGTGACATACTCATATGGCCCCTACCATTAATTTGATTTGATTGGGCATTCATGGCAATACCAAGAAATGAATGAGTTTATGGGGCTTTCTTTCTCTCTTTTTTTTTTTTCGTTTGAGAGGAGAGTGTTGGGTGTGGGGGTGGTGGGGGGCGCAGTTGGTTAGGGAGGAGTGGGGGTTGTTGGAATAGTATGGTATTATTTGCTAAGCATCTAATAAGATAGCAGGGGGATTTTGCAAATACGGAGTTTCAACTCAGAACAAATGAATGAAAAGGTGGGTGGATGAGTGGGTATTGGGCTGCAGGTTACAGGGCCCACTTGGGCCTAAACCCAATTAAGCCTGGCACCACTGGGTTGCCCAGGGGTGTATGGCCACTGGACCACCTGCCCATCAGGTGGGCCATGCAGGCATGACCAAAACTGTCCAGAATACTCTGGATGCTCCTGTTTATAGAAAATTGGATTTTGTTGACTTCTAGTTCCTGTTTCGGTTTGATTCATTCAATTAGCATCCACCAATTGAGAAATAATCATCTGCAATTAGGAAGTGGAATTTGATTGCTAAATTGCCTGAATTTTTGAGATATTAGTTATATATGCTAGTTGACTGTGCTTGCTATAGACAATCGACAGTGAACCTATTATATAAAGAAAGCTTCTTTGTTTGTTGCTCAATATTACTTGATTTTCCAACAGTTTGCATACTGTCTTTGGGTTCCTTTCGGCACCTTGTGACTACATCACATTGCTTGTATATAGATGGGTGAATTTCTTGTGTGAATGCCCTACATCACTAATGCAGGCCAAATCCAAGATCTAGCCCCGCATTGATGGGCCACTTTGATGGGCCCCATCATCCATGATCTCCTCAAGATCAGGGATTCCTATCCTTAGTTCGATAATAATTAATTAGTAATTTCCTATTTTATTTTGAGTTGAGATTAAGGCTCACTTTATTTGATTTAGTAAGCTATGATTGTTTGGGATTACTCTTTTTTAGTTTAGCAACGGCTCCTCCTATATAAGCAGGAGCCTTTTATTGTAATAGACATGCTTATTTCAATTAATTAAAATTCTCTTTTGAGATTATATCTTTTATGATTTTTTTCCTCTTGCAAAGGCCACCCCTTGGTGAACCATGCAAATCTTCTTGTCTCTTCCTGTAAGGGTGCTTGTTGTCTTCGGTTTAGTTTTTCTCTTTCTTCGTCCTCTTTCCCATCATGCAACAGTCCAATGCATTGGGGCCACATATCTAGAACTAATGACAATGTCATGTCTTCTTGGTCAATATTAAAATGGACTATACTGTTCATGCATTTTTTGTGACATTGGACTATAATGAATGAAATTCCTTTATTGACAAAATCTCTCTTCATAAGTTTGGTATTTCTTGGGACTTTAGGGTTGTCCTGGTGGTAAAGGCAACCACTCCCATAGTGCCCACTAGGTCTCGATACTTGGTGGGCAATCTTTCCTTCACAGGTCTTGGCCACTGTGCCAATGAAGCAAAAAAAAAAAAAAAAAAGTTCGGTATTTCTTCCTTTTTTTTTTTTTCAGCCACTTCTATTGTGAGCTTTTTGTTTCTCAATGCAAAATACCCATGCAGGTAAAGGAGATCATGTATCGGTTATACAAAACTACAAAAAGCAGTCTTAAGAGCATTGCACCAAAAGAAATAAAGCTACTCAAGTATTTGCTGAACATTTTTGATCCTGAAGAACGCTTCTCAGCTTTGGCAACTGCTTTCTCACCTGGAGATGAACGTGACCGCGAAGATGCTGCGGATATTCTATATACGTAAGACTATGTAATTGGTTGGACATACAGTTATTTTTCATGCAATGTCGCAGGCCCGTCATGTAATTGAGTTCTTCTAAGAACAGTATTTCTGTAAGTGGATAAAAATTGAAGAAATAAAGATGAATATTAAAAAATGACCATCAAATTATCTTTTCTTTTAACGGAAAATGAATCAAGGGGAGATGGAATGAATAACCAGCAATCACCCTAGCAGGAATTTGAATCTTAGGAAAGTCAAGGTCCCATCTACATCTCCACCTTATTTACTTCACTCCTACCTATTTAATAATCTTTTGTGGGAGCCTCTTGGACCATGAATTTCCATGTATGTAATTCCATGCAAACAACCAGGCAGAAGTCTTCTTATGAAGGGATGAAGCAGACTGATATATCTGCCAATATGTGTTGGTTTCAGACATGACTGACATGGGATTTAGAATCATGTTTTAAGACCATGCTTGCTTTTGTCCAGTTTACATATCTTGCAATGAAATTTCTTTCTAGCTGGCAATTAAGTTTCTCTCTTTTGATGTATTTTTTTTTCTATCTTTGGCAGTACACCTAAGGAACTGCACAAATGGGTCAAGATCATGCTTGACGCATACCACTTACACAAAGAAGACACTGATTTAAGGGCAGCCAGGGAAATGACTCATCCAATGGTAATTCAGAGACTTCTTATTCTTAAGGAAACAATTGAAACAGAGTACATGAAACAACCGAACGAGACAGCTGACCCAGATGGAACAGACTCAAAAGCAAAACAGTGAGAGCCTCTTCTTTTCTTCTTTTGTTCCCTACATGTAAAATATATCTATCTGATGGCACAATCCTAACCCTTCAAATGGAGGTTAAATGTGTCAGCTGTTCAGTTCCAAATCTTAGAAGTCAAAGTATTGCATGGTTAGGATTGTCAAAATCTCTCTCTCTCTCTCTCTCTCTCTGAGATTGTTGAAGCATCAGATCAATGTTCTGCACCTCAATCATGCTTTTATATGCACAAGCTTAAGGTATATCTTTGGGTCAAGGACCATATAATTCCTTGTGGTGATATGGTTCAAAAGAGAGTGAAAACTTTTAACGCCATCTTTACTTTGAATGTGGCAGAACCGAGGAAGACAACTTCACTATTTGAACGTTGCACGAAGGCAGCGGTGAAGGCAGCGGTCAACACAACACTTTCTGCAAGAGATGACTTAACATAACCTCAAATCATTAGTGGAATATGAAAATGCTGAATCTACTTGCTAGCAGATCTTTTCTTGTTGAATTGGCACATTTAAAATGTAATTTAGATTTTAGTGATGGTTTGTAGATTTGTCAAAGATAACTAAATTATGTGTTGGTAAAATCTGTAGATTTTTTCATCCTCCAGAACCAATGTGAAAGTAGAAGATTTCCTATTTGATACTGAGTCGTGGATTTGTGGAGATCGGCCTTTTAGATGCTCCTTAGCTTGTGTCTACAATGTTGCTACTGATGTTAGAGCAGGTCACTCAGTAAGATTTGGAAATAGTTCCTGACAACGGTCAATCAGTGGATTCGAGCTTAACATTACCAAACTTTTCACACTGGGCTTCTCTGTGTGCATACCATTTCTGCATACAGAATTCTGGGATCTGGTGTTGCGGGAAATGCATGGTAAACTGCTATTCCCCTTTTCTGCACATCTGGGAAATTCATGGTTCCGTTACTCGGCTTTTAATTTCATGGAGCGCACTGGTTCTTAAAAAAAATCCCTTGGATCAAAAGATTACAGTCCTTTATTTAGTGGCCTACAGATTATACTGTAGGATACTCTTTTACACGTTGGATATGAAAGATTTCATGTATGTAAAGGCTTCATCTGTGATATGATATGAAGCGAAACTTGTTAATGTTTATCATTTATATGAGAATATTGGAGGTTGGATCATGAATTGAAAGCCTATAAAACTGCAAAAAATAAGATCTGTAGCTTGAATTTCTTTTGGCGTGTCTTGTATTTCTCAAAATATATAAAGATTTAAGACATGGAACTAAACACTTGATTTAATTTAATAAAAAAGATGGAACAGTTCAAGCCATGAATTTGGGGCTCACTGAATTTTAAAAAATTTTGAAAAAGAAAGGCAGTTAGTTGTGACCTATTGCAGGTGGAACGGGAGGTATGTAATGTAATGCAATTGCTTCCCGTCTCTTGAGTGTGTAAATTTGCAGCCGAAAATTATCCCATCCCCTTTTTCTTTATCTAAAGCGAGTGCAGTATTGTGCACAAGCAACGTTTACATTTATATCGCTATCTAAAATAGGGCAAATGTTCTCGTAGTAGTAGACTGCACATCGTTTACACACAATTCAGCTTATAGGGCCTATTTAGATGTATGTTTGTCAATCCTAACAACCGTGTTCTACTTTTTATTCCTTTCTTTTACATACATCAACACTGCCTTGTGGGATAAATACATTTGTCATCATCTCACGGGATAAATATACTTATATGCATTTTAGTGTGTGCACAAATAATTATTGTCATCAATGGGATTATGGCAAGAGGATAGATCGAAAGGTCTCCTTCTGGATAAGAGGGAATTGAAAAATCATCCCTACTAAATTATCTTAACCTTGATTTAACACCCTTTTAATGGCATGTTAGCCAAAAACCGTTTTTGACATTAATTCCAATGATAAAAATGAATTTCTACTATGTAAAATTGGGCCTAATATTAGATCGTGGGATAATAGGTTTATCAAAAGTGTCATACTGATCAATGGTGGGCCTAAGTAGGTCTCATAGAGATGGTCTAGTACTACACATATGGAACACTTGAAATTAGTGGGCCATTATCATTTTCATGTCAATCCTATGGAGTGAAAAATAATTTGGTTGCCAAATATGTCCTTAAATCAAGGGATAAGATAACCTGGTAGGTATGATATATTTTTTTTAATTTTTTTCATTACTCACATGATTAATCAAATCTTTCCATCCCTCCCAATGACCCAACCCAATGATATTAAAGCATCCATGTGGGCCACGAGCCAGACCACATATTGACGGTATATTGGGCATATTGCAGTCTCATTGGTAGGTAAAAAAAAAAAAAGAAAAATTTTCAAATAAGTCTTTAAGTTTTTACCTTATTTCAAAAAATGACACAAGTTTCAAAACTTTCAAATTAATTTCTAAGTTTTTCAGTAAATTTTTAATTATGGATATTTAACAATTTAAACATACTTCTTGGCGACTTGTTTCCTCAATTTTCTTAAAATACCAAAATTACTCTTTTATTTAAAGCCATTATATGATTTCGATAGCCACTAATGTAGCCAATCACTATAGGACGTAGTTGTCTTTGATTATTGTGATAATACTGGAGAAGAAAATAAGGAGCATACAGATGTATTGAATGAGATTTTTATTTCAAAGAAGGGTAATTTGGGTATTTTAAAAATATTAAGAAAAAAATTTATTGAAAAATAGCTTTAAATGAATGAATGTCTTTAATTGAAAACTTCTCGAAAAATATAAGGTTAATCTAAGAAGTTTTGAAACTTGTGTACTTTCTTAAAATAAGACAAACACTTAAGGCCTTGGTTGAAATTTTTTCAAAGAAAAAGCATCCCAGAAAAGCCAACCTCTGCCCGCAGCAAGTGGTTCGTGCTCTTGACTTTCCCCTGATAAACACCCTTCGTCTGCGAGGGAGGCAGCGGCAAACAACCGACTGTTCTTGCTCGGATTGTTCATCTTGAGCTCAGCAATGGCGGAAATCTCATGAAACATCGATTCTGACTGCCATTAAATGCCTTCCAAGGACAGAGTCGCCTACTACTATGACGGTAATCCATCATCTTCCCATGTATTTACTCTAATTCATGATGCAACCTTTCTCATAATAGCGAAGATGTCTGTCGCCTTAAGGATCTTCACTTCCATAGGATTTGATTTACTAGGGCGATGGATGGGTAATCATTTTCCATCAAGGGGAACATCGTTTGATGTCCCCCTGTGGATCTTCACCTTCACAACATACTTTTTTTGGCCCCTTCTGATAAAAAAAAAAGAAGGAAAAAAAGGGAGGCTTTGCTTAAATAGAAATCCTAGGAATTCAATACCCCTGAAAGAAGTGGATGCTTTAGAGCCAATTCATGAAGAAGAGAGGAGTTTCAGATTTTAAGATGTATTTGTTGTTTGCCAACCGGGTATATATTGGTAGAATCTGGATTAATGTTGCTTGTGGACATTTCATTATGTGAATAAATGCTCTTGGTAACTGTTGATGATCCAGTACTTACTGTCATGTATGCTGTTTAAGTTGTGAATTTTGTCTGTCTTTTATTACTGTTATTTTTTAGTATGTGGGGAATGGATAGCAGTGGGATTCAACAGGTATAAGATAGTAGTGACAGATTAACATGGATGAATCTTATCGACTGCAAAATTGATTTTGGAGTCGCATTCTGCTTGCTGTAGATTTGTAGGAGGTGGTGGAGTCGAGGTGGACGTTGATAATATCCATCCATGGAAATTTCATGTTGGGAAAATTTTAAACTTCTTAACTTTTCCAAAGGCAAAATTTGAGAAGTATGAACTAACAAATGAAACAGAGGAGTAAAAAACTTCTCTTCTTATTGTGTAATTTAGCAAATGATCTATATCGGGCGTAATTTACCACAAGACCAAGTACTTCAATTTGTCATGTAATATTCATATTTGTAATGTAACCCCCAATAACGAAGTTATATGATCTGACTTTTCTTGTGAAACTTGCGTTACATATCTTATATGGAAATAAGAAATGAAAGCATTTTTTTTCTGAAAGTAGTCTTCTTTATTTTTATTTTTAGTTATTGAATGGGTTCAAATATTATGTACTATTGCTACGTATGTGAATATATATTTTAAAAATCTTAACGGGTTTTGCATTTGAATAATGCTGCAGGAGATGTGGGCAATGTGTATTTCGGCCCAAATCATCCCATGAAGCCGCATCGTCTTTGTATGACACATGATCTTGTGCTCTCATATGAGCTTCACAAGAAGATGGAAATATATGTTAGTTTTCAAAATCCTCACATTCTATGTCAGTTCTGTTCTTTAGTTGATATTTGCTGTCATTCCTTTAGTGTTTACTGCTTGAAATTTGTTTATATTTCAATCCTTTTCCTTCTGATCTGCAGCGGCCACACAAGGCATATCCTGTAGAGCTTGCGCAGTTTCATTCTGCAGACTATGTAGAGTTCTTGCACCGGATTACTCCTGCTACACAACATTTGTTTGCAAATGAATTAGCTAAATGTATGGGATTAGCATTTAGAATGAAAAAATTCTTCAGTATTTTTCTTTTAACTCTCACATCTGTATAGAGTGTTACTGATATCTGTTACTATGAATTCACTCTCTCTCTCTCTCGTTCCAAGTACTTATATCTTTTAGCTTGCAATGAAGTTTTTATAAAAGAAACTAAATCCTTATCATGTGATCTAATCAAATCAGGCCTACTATGACTCGTTGTAAACTTACTTTGCAGACAACCTTGGTGAAGACTGCCCTGTGTTTGAAGATTTGTTTGAGTTCTGTCAAATTTATGCTGGTGGAACAATAGGTAAAGCCAACAATATATATATATATATAATTAAATATGACTGTCACATGTGACATCACTACATCGTTGTTACTTTAGGCTTCTATAAACAATATGTATTCTTGCAGATGCCGCTCGCAGATTGAACAATAAGCTTTGTGACATTGCTATAAATTGGGCTGGGGGTTTGCATCATGCCAAAAAGTGTGAAGCGTCTGGCTTTTGTTATATCAATGATTTAGTCCTAGGAATCATTGAGCTTCTTAAGCATCATGCTCGAGTTTTGTACATTGATATAGATGTGCATCATGGTGATGGAGTTGAGGAAGCCTTCTACTTCACTGACAGGTATTGACAATTATTATTATTATTGTTGTTATTATTTTATGGTATGGTTAGATCAGATATCATCATAATTTTTTCAGGTTCACAGTTAAAGACATTAAATTAAAAAAGTGACCCGTGCCATGTGACAGGGTCATGACTGTTAGTTTTCACAAGTATGGTGATATGTTCTTTCCTGGAACAGGCGATGTTAAGGTAGACTTCTGTACTGTTCTGAATGTCTGTTCAGATATAAGAAATTTTTGAATGATGAGTACTTTGAACCATTCATCTGCATGATTTATTATTTGTTACAATGTTGATCCATCAGGTTCTGAATTCCAGCTTGTATTGTAGAAATTTGGACGATCTTGCATAAAAATCCATCTTGCTATGCTGATTTTGCTGAAAATGTGCATCTGATCAACATTTCAAAATCCTGTCAAGTGTTTGCTTTGCATTGTGTTAGTTTTGCTAGGGATATGATCTTATCATTTTCTTTTGGATCAGCTGGCCACTTGCTCTAGTGGGCAACCTTTTTCTTCCATTGCTAGGGATCAATGAGTAAAATAGAGCTTATCTTGATCAACACTAGATTGTCCACCACAACCATCTCCACTCACTGTGCGTCTACGGCGATTACGACCACACCCACAACCTCTACCCCACCAATACCTATATTACCACTACTGTTGCCTATGTTGTTACTTGCAATTGCGGAGTGATTGGAGGATAGCTTAGATGGGTCCTTGAATGACGTAACTTTTCTTTTACTCTATTCTCCTTGAAGAAGAGCAAATACTAATTCAACTGGAGGTAGGGGATATTGACCAGTTACCTGTGTGCAAATAGTTTCATATTTTGCTTTTAGACCATGTAGAAGTTGAAAATTATGCTAATCTTCTAGCAGCTTTGCCTGTTTCTTCGCACGATAGGGTTTGGGACTCAAACATAGCTCCAACACGCACCATATGCCCTAAATCATAGTAGTTACTAGTTACAATGGATAGGTCATGGGTCTCTTTGTTTAAACCCCACAATTTTCTTTTTCAATTCAAGTATTCTAGCATCATTTATGTTTTGGGTGTAACCTACCTCAATGAAATCATAAAGTTCCTTGGGTGTGTAGAATATTCAAAATTGGCTGTAATATTCTCCTCCATTGAGTTTAGGATGTAGTTCATAATTAACATGTTTTCAGAAGCCCAATTGAATATCTCGAATCTATGATGTACGGATACAGACTCAGGTACAGACACAGATTCGGGGAACAGGGGTTTGATATGGCAACTTCAAAAAGTTAAGATAGGGATACGGTTACGGCATCACAAATTATATTTATAAAAAATTATATATATAGAAAAAAATAAAAAATAAACATAGTTAGAAAATTTTAAAAATAAATCTTGGATCCATCCCTGCCCATTTATAAGATTTGACCTAGGTCCCACACTAATTTTATGAAACCTTTCCCATGCCTAGGGCCCATCCGGTTTATTCAAATCTGCCCTAGACATTTATTTTTTTAACCTACACTAGGATGAGTGTGTAACGACCTAAGAATCTGGAGCTCTTCAGATTCTTAAGCCGTACTCAGATTTTTATAACAACATCACATAAATCAAATTCTTATGAGCATCAAGGTCATAAACAATCAAATTTCATTGTATTTCAACTATTATGTAAATATTATAAGTCTTGATAACACTACTGAATAAGACAATTTCTATTTGAGAAAAGGAAAATAATAATAATGTTTAAATCTTGGGCTACTCCCGACTATAAATCTATTCTTTTGCTTTTCCGCGCTCTGGATCAACCACGCATGTCAAAGTCCACCGGCTGATCCCCGTCACTCCCCGCAACCTCCACAACTGCATTACCTGAAGTGGGGCGAACCACTAATCAGTAAAACTGGTGAGTAGAATAGGAAAACATTAAGATAAAGCATATTTCAATCATTCGGGGAACATATATATATATTCAATGATATGATTGCAGTCACATTCTAATCAATTTCTTTCTTGAGTGATTTCCCACTGTGGCATCAAATAGTTCCGATACCCCATATGGTGTATCTACATTTCTGTCAACAACATGGTTTGTCATCCACCATGAATGTTGAGCATATTCCGATACTCCCAACTGGAGTATCTACATTTCTATCAACAACATGGCTTATCATGCCACCATGATTGCTGAACCTTTTCCCCTCGACCAACATCCACGAGGGAAGTTCTATACTCAGTGCCAGCAGTTGTTATCTCGCTTATTTCAATCATCAATGGTAAATTCATTTCAATAATTTTAGTATAGATTCATCTCCACCATAATTGACTAAATCATCTTA
Organism: Sextonia rubra; assembly: GCA_037013555.1. Taxonomy (NCBI): domain Eukaryota; kingdom Viridiplantae; phylum Streptophyta; class Magnoliopsida; order Laurales; family Lauraceae; genus Sextonia; species Sextonia rubra. Next base: position 39,623,221 of record JASUAD010000010.1, on the reverse strand, counting down.
TTCTTTTCTTTGGCCAGTACCACACACCACTGGTTTAATTCTTGCCCCACTCCGAGTCGGAGTTGGTACCAGGCTGTGGCATTGCCCATGTCTTATTGAGAAATTAAATAGTTTACCATAATTTAATCACATGATTACATTTTTAAATTTAATAAACTCGGATTGGAATATTCTCCAGTATAGTTAAAATTCCAATAAACATTCCATATCAGTTTTCATCACATCTATCTCCAATTTAGAGGTGAAGATAAAGCTTTAATAATTGTTACACTGAGCATCATATCTGATTTTACTCTAGTAACTTGTCCCTACAAAATATTAGTAACAAGGACTATTAATAGCAATATATTTTGATCAGGGACTATTCTGCACTTTCTGGAGTCTTAAATTTAAGTTTTGTGCCACTCGACATAATATACAGAACCCAGTTTCGTTTAGGCTATTGTTTCCGCCTGGGTATTTTGAGACCTATGGATAGTGGGGCCCAACGGTCCAAATCACCTGGGACCACGACCAGTGGAGTCGCCCATGTGTCTCCTCCAAGATGTGGGGTCTTGATCTTTGATCAGGGGACCCATGTGGACTCACAGCTACTGACGATCCAAGGTGTATTTGACGACCTGTTTTCTTAAAAATTCAAATAAAGTTTGAGTCTCCCTGTAAATCTAGCACCTTTCCTTCCTAATCCAGAGTTCAGAGGTATGTTAATTATAGGGAAGCTATTTCAGCACGGTTCTGATGATGTTGATATCAATATAAACTCAAAATCTCAGAAACTACTGTCGCCCAAAATTTTCTTTTCATCAGAGCTATTAACAGAGTTTGGATAGTGGACCCTCAGTGGTCCAATCTACATGGGACCACTACAACTGTGGTTGCCCAAAAGTTCCACACCAGATGTGGGGTCTTGATCTCTCATCAGGTGGGCCGCGGGGACCCACAACTCAGGTCTACCAAATTGGGCATTGACGACCTGTATACAGAGATTTCTATACTGGGTTTCGATCATCATAGCAGCCATAATTTCTGTTATCTGAACCCATGTGTAATAGATTTACAATCACAGCAACCCAATTTGACAAGTTCTATTGAAACCTTTGGTTGCTAGATGATATCTTCCATTGTTTAACGTTGGCAGCCACTCTTACATGGACTGTGGCAGAGAAACAGACCATACATCGTCAAGTTTGGAAATTCTACTCACCTGGTATAGTAGTGTATTGCTCCGGCGGTGATCGGCCTCGCGTTAGACATCCACCATTGTCCCGCTGTAGTCTTCCTCTGCTTCCAGCAATTCCACACCAGATGTTAGGCTTTCCCTCTCTCTCTTTCTCTCTCTCTTTCTCTCTCAGAAATTTTATTCTCGTTAATGTCTGAGATAAGGGACTCTACATATACATATATAGTGCTTAGAGGAGAGTCCTGTTTGGAACTTACAAGGAAGTCTTTATGTGGTAGAGTTCCTAGAGAAAGGTGGGTTCTGGACTCCTTGTTCTTTCCTATTTTGAATTTTCAATGAATCCTAATCCATGACTCTAATCCATGACTCTTATTCTGATTTTCAGCTATGCTAAACTAACATGGCCCGCCCTATCAAGTTGGCCCACCAAGACTAGTTAGGTTATTACAGAGTGCAATTAAACATGGGATGCATGGACCAAGAAATACTCAACTAAGCCTATTTATCATTTTAATTATGTGTACCGGGCTTCAAGGATCCGAACTCATCAATTGAAAATGCCGAAGGTGCCTTTGTGGAAGCTTCGCTGCCCGAAAACATCTTTAGGGCAAATGAATGAAAGAAACAAGCAATAGGGGAAGAACTGGAGGGAGAGAGAGAGAGAGATGGGGCTGAGGGTGATGGCAAGTGGTGAGTGACGTTGACGTTGGTGATGTAGATGGGGATGCGGATAGTGATGGTGATGGTGAGCGGCAGGGGTAGGATGGAGATGGCGATGGCGATGGCGATGGCGAGGCATCGGCTATAGCTACAGCTACAAAGGTAGGTACTCTGCCCCCTCTCTCTCCCTTACTGTCATCTCTCTCTCTTCTGCTTCTTTTTTTCTTTTCCTGCAACTAGCCACTATGTATTTCACGAAGGTTTTTTTTTTTTTTAAGTTATAACAAAACCAAAGGAACACGATTAGGAGATTTGGGACAAAATTTGTTGTTTCCACCAATTTCACTTCTTTCCCATAAAATCTCGGAAGCCGTATCTGAGATTTTTGTGCCATATCCCATCCATATCTTGCCGTATCCTATACCCATATCAGTGTCAGACTGTATGGCACGGGTACGATGGGTGAAATGCTGTATCTGGGTATCATGGTCTCGGATCCTTTTTTGATGGCTCTCCAATATTCCCATCAATATATGCAAGTCTTTTTGGCCTCTCTGATTGGCATTCTTGCTAAACAGGGCCAATCTTTATTGTTGTTTCCATTCAACACATCTGGTGTAATCAGTGTCTTTAGATTATGGCACTATGTAACTGTTGAGACGAAGACGGAGAACTTTCTCCCCCTTGCTTGGACTCCATGTCAAACCCTAAACTCAGAGACTCCTTTATTCTGGAAAAGCCCTCTAAATTAGCACCAAATAACAGTTTTTAAAATCTCATTTGAATTAGCTCTCACTCACAAATCGTAATCAACTCATCTAGATGTTTACACAAGAATCCAAACACCAAAGAAGGTTGTTTCCTCCAGAAAACATATCAAATTAATTCAGGCACTCATAAGCAAACCCTTGGACTTCACATGTCAAAAAGGGAATGTCTATAATTAGTCATCTTTTTAAGCCCTTATAGACTGACAAACAGAATGTAGAGGACAAAGAAAGCCCTTACAGCCCTTTCTAACAGTCAAAAAACAGGAACTGTTGATCATAGAACTTCGGCAGACCTTCGTCAAAGAACCCATATCAGAGACCTTCGACTGATCTCCATGAAACACAAAATCAATTTGGAACATCTGGGAATGAAGCTTTGATCTGTTCATGCTTAGTTGACTATGATCTGGAAATGCCTAATTGGGATGCTTGCTGGAAATCAAACCACAGATGGGATCTCCTAAGGGACTATAATCCAAGAGGGCAGAAATTCTACAGAAGGCACAAGCAGCAGTTTAATGCTTTGGCAATTGGAAAACTCAGATCTGTTTGACAGCCCTAAAACTCCTCAGATCTCACTTTTTTCTTCAATCTGAGCGAATCACCTGCCTCTTTGATCAGTCTTCTACTTAAATGTCTGATTTGATATCATGTTGGGTGATTGATCTTGACAAAATCTAAGTTTCTGTTCAAAGAGGCATGAGAAACCCTAAAATGTTGGCAGTATGTGAGCTTTTTAAGTGTTTAAAATGTCTTTTGACTCTACTTGCTGTCTTATGTTTATAATCTCCTTTGATTTTGGTATAGGAACCACAAAACCCTTGCTTGTATGAGAAATTCCTTCTTTTGGAAATATTTTGCCTATGTATTTTTACTTGTCCTTCAGGCCAATCTCTAATTTTTAGAAACAGAAAGCATCGCTCAACAGTGCTGTTATTATTTTGAAGGAAATAGGAGAAAGAGAAGGAAAGTATTATGCCATAAATGTCCCACTTAAGGATGGAATAGACGATGCTAGTTTTACTCGCCTTTTCAAAACTGTAAGTTGTGGTTTGCCTCTGAATTCAGTGAGCTTCTATTAGCATTGTCTTATGGTATTGATGGTAGAGTTGTCCTCACTGTATTTCAACTATGTAGATTATTGCCAAGGTTGTTGAAACATATGGACCAGGTGTGATTGTTCTTCAATGTGGAGCTGATTCACTTGCCAAGGATCGTTTGGGTTGCTTCAATCTCTCCATTGATGGTGCTGATCTCCTTGTAATTGAATATCTTCATTCCTCCATTCATGTTTTGAGAGAGTGAAATATGCTTTTGGACTGCATTGTGATGTGTAGTTGGTAGGTTTTTTTGGTCAAAAGGTAGTCGTTTATTATAGTTAAAGTAAAGAAGTAATGGAACAGTCAGATGCTCTAGGAAGAGAGGAGAAAGGGAAAAAAGTTTCTAATGTGTATGTAGTATCTCACATGAGTCACCATCCCATATATTTTCCCACTTTGCTTATAAAATTATGTATAAACCTATAACACTTAGAGCCTGTTTGTTTCCATGGAATACATAAGAATTCATGCCCTAGGTGGTTAAAAATGAAGATCAAAGGTGAACATCAGAAAATTACCACCAACTAATCTGCCCTTATGAAATTGAATCAAGGGAGATGTGAAATGATTACGCAGCTAGCACCCTAGCAATTTAAATCCTATGAAAGTCAAGGTCTCATCTTCATCACTGCCTTATGCCCTTCATCCCTCACCCCATTTCCTTCACCCTTACCTCTTTAATAATCCTTCAATGCGAATGTACTCTATGCAAACAAACAGGCCCTTAGCAAAAATGACTAATATGATCCACACAAAAACTCCACACATTATACTGCTGTGCCAGCGCACATCAGCAAGGAAATTAAAAAGAAAAAGGAAAAAAGCTGCATCCACAAGCTAGACAACAATAGAAGATGAGCACAACTTTCGGATTTTCAAGTTTCTTTTGGTACAATCTGTCACGACCTGAATTCCACTGCCCTGTCGGATTCTGGGTGGTGGGTCATGGTCACTGCTTGCATAAATCAAATAAAATTTACATAATGCATTAGGCATGTACCTACCAATATTCAATCTTTCATTAAAATCTCAAAACCAATGATAGAGAGTAACAACTCATACAATCATAAAAAAGTCCCATAACAAAAATGTCATCTAAAGTTTGCTAAAAATGTAACTTCTAATATAGGAGCAATCCCTTGAACAGTTGAACTACTGAATCTTGAGTCGTCGTTTTCAACCACGCATGCCAAAGTCTAAGAGCTGAATGTCGCCATACTCTTGTCCACCCACATCCCAATTACCTGAAGGGGGCAGCAGCCCAACATCAGGACATACTAGTGAATGAATTTCATATTCTAGCTATTAGATTACACACTGATAATATAAATGCACAACATCAATTACATCATCAACATAAGCACAAAGTAATCATTTCAATTATTGTTATTTAAGGTTCAATTATTATTCAATTCCACAATATATTTCTGAACTACCTAGCATAGGTCTCCATGATCTTGCCATGAAGGCACAACATGTGCATAAGGCTGCCACCGAGGCAATAGTACTAATCCACTCTCCATGTGTCAGTACAAGGACCCATCACACAATGACCATCATAGGTCCTTATCCATAACTCATCTACATCACATACATATAACATCCTGACCCTTAAAGGTCACTAATCTCTTATTCACACGTGACCCTGAGGCTTGAGAACCTGATTGTCACCTCACATCATGCTAGTAGTTCAGAGTTCCATGGCTTCCTTCAACTCCTCATTTCTATTACACGTCTTGATTATGCTCATCGTTAATATAATTCACATGGGATTCCACTATTAGGTTCAGGTATGTAATCGGCCCTATACATATACATGAATTCATTTGCCCCACTTCGATTCTAATTTGGTGTTCAGTTGTATGGGAAATGATTACATTATACCTTCGCCATCATTATGATCAGTAAATTCAGCGTTAGTTTTATTAACATGTTTAGAATAGTCATAAGGATCGATAAGAAATACAGCAATATAGTATGGGGAATTTCATCGAACACATAGAATGCAATCTCATTATTACACACAGATTTCAGATCTGAAGGTCAACACATACATTCTCATCAACACAGATAACTACCTGGCTTACAGGAATTCAGATTTTATTAGCATGCATAAAATATCACATTCTACTCCATTAGCATGCCCCATCCAATGATGAGATCCCCACAGGTTTTCCTCATGATTGGCCATGACCAATCCTCCATGTTAGGTTTGGCCAGGCCTAGGTTACCAATCAGAATCCATCCATCCATAAATATTGATTACATGTGAGCTTTCCTCAAAGGTCCTCCTAGCCATAGTTTCATACCACCTTCTATTCTTGCACATGGTTATTAACATAATTAGGGAGTAGTGTTTCATAAAATAATTAACAATGTGAATTCCCAACATAAATTCATTATATTTACCCCTTTCCAAATCCTCATCATGATCATCATCGTCAATTCTAATTACTTGAATTCCTAAAATGAAAAACTAAGTAGAAGGTCCTAAATAAACAAGGGTAATTTTCAAATAAGGCCTTAAGTTTTTACTTTATTTCAAAAAAGGACACAAGTTTTATAACTTTTCAAATATTCCCTAACTTTTTGAGTAAATTTTCAATTAAGGACATCCGGCAATTTAAAGGTACTTTCTGACAACGTTTTCCCTCAATTTTTTTAAAATCAAAATTACCTTCATTTAAAGCCATGATATGGTTTTGGTAGTCACAACATGTGGTTGATTGCAGTGGAGAGGCTAGTTGTCCTTGATCATCGTGGTGATGCTAGTAAAGGAAATTAGGAGAATACAAAGAAATTGAATGAGGGTTTTATTTCAATGAAGGGTAATATGGGTATTTAAAAAAATTGAGAAAAAAATTGTTGGAAATTGGCTTTAAATGGGTGGATGTCCTTAATTGAAAATTTCTTTGAAAACTAAGGGACTAATTTGAAAAGTTTTGAAACTTATGTCCTTTTTTGAAATATAGTAAATACTTAAGGCCTTATTTGAAATTTTCCTTGAAACAAACCCCCAATTCAAGTTGTATCATGTCCAAACCCCCTTCCCTAGCGTTTGACCTTCATCAAGGTCCTTTCCCTAGGGTTTGGCTCACCTAGACACCCTCCTTGGGGTTCGATCACTACTTCCTCATCCTTAGTATTTGGCCAATCAATACGGCTATCCCACTATGCCCTAGCGTTTTCAACCATACCCATAGTCGGCCATGTTGTTAGGGCGTCGATTCCATTCAGCCATTAGGGCTCATTATCATTAGGGTGTGGTCATTCCTCTTCTAGGTATTAACAATAATTAATCAACCATATTACTTTAAAACCCTAGAACTCGAAGAGTTGTAATGTACAAACCACTAGACTGGGAGATTCACTCACCTTTGATAGAAAAGCACTGCATTTGCAATGTGAGGTCAGGAGTAGGACATCCGCTACTTGCGTCGTTGCTTTCCCCATAGAAGTGTAGTGCATGTACTCATATCCAACTAAGAAACATGCGGCACACCCCTAGGTGGGGTCCCATTATAATATTTGTCATATATTCATTGCTGCAATGGCACCAAATAGGGTCCCACTACTTACAATCTTAATTTAAAACTTAAACAATTTGTCCCACAATTGAAGATAACTAACTGAAAGACAGGAACTAGGGTACACAGTGAATTATTTAATTGGACTGCACCTCCTTGGGCCTCATAGGTTGTAATGACTTCAGCCTACTGCCCATATGATATTGTCTGCTTTGGCTCATAGGATTTCAACTCAATCTCGCCGCACAGTTTTAAAATGCCTCCTGTAGGGTTAAGTCTATATACCTAGGATCAGGAGTTGCATGTTTCCGATATAGGACTTATGCACCACTGATACCCAGTCCTTTAGTTTCCCTGCCCTTTTTCTAGGTGGATGCTCAATGGACCCATAATCTTTTTACAGGGGGATACAGGTGTGACATACTCCCCCACTAGAAAACAGAGCCATCTTTAGCTCTAATACCATTTGTGAAGACCCGGGCCCACTTCCCGCATAATATTGTCCGTTTTGGCTCATGGTATTTCAACCCAATCTTGTTGTATGGTTATAAAAGGCCTAATGTGGTTAAGGCCAGGCCACACCTATATACCGAGGATCAAGACTTGCATGTTTCCAATGTAGGACTTATGCATCACTACATACCCGGTCTTTTAGAGTTTCCCCCACCCTCTCTTTAGGCGGATGCTCGCTGGACCCAATGACATAGGTTACGTGAAAAAAATGACAAATATAATCCATAGAAAAACTACATATTATACTGCTTTGCCAACACACATTAGCAAGGAGACTAAAAAGAAAAAAGATGAAAAAGCTACATCCACAAGCTAGACAACAGTAGATATGGGCACAACCTTCAGATTTTCAAATCCCATTTGGTACAATCTCTTCTAATTCAAGAGATGCTTATTCCAACATCTCAGAAATATTCAATAGAACCTCTCTAAATGAAAAAATCATACTCAAACTTCCACTGAATCATCATTATTCATTTGATTGCAACTGAATTTTCTAGGAATTTTGACCTGGGGCTCAACAGGATACCATTCAACTAGCAATGTAAATTGGCATAAAATACTTAAAAGATGTATGGCAATGGGTTGTGTTAAACAGGTGACTCGCCCCAACCCATGCCCATTAGGGCCAGGTTTGGTAGTAGTTTTTTCAGGTGTGGCGATGCATATGGATTTACAAAGACCATAGACAAGTTCGTATATCTGCTAGCCCGCTGAGCCCCACTCATTTATCATTACTTTCGATACTTTTTATATTTTTTTATTTTTGATTGGTTACATGACTGGAGCCCACAGCACTGAGCCCTTTCCACTGTGCCATGGCATGTCTAATGGATTATGAATTTAGGATACATATGTTCTATGTAATTATTCAGTTGGTAGAGGAACATCTAAATGGGTTACAGTGATGGTTTGTGGGTTCAAATATTCCTACATGGAAGAGAAAATGTATAACTTTTTAATATTAAACATTTTAATAATAAAAATTATTTATGTAACCAAATCCAACCTGATCCATAGCTCTCATGGTGTTGGTTTGGTATCACAAAGCATAAACTCATGAATTGGGTCGGGTATGGGCCGTGGCAGGTTCAGGTTTAGCCTGATGTGCTCCAGACCTGATCCATCACCATCCCTGATCTACCATGATCTTAGAATCTACATTACAAATCCCTAAGAACACTCGGGATTTGTTGATGCAGACAGCATCTCAGTATCGATCTGTACCATGATTTGATAAAGATGTTGACTCTAGTCATTTTCTTTATTTTACAGGACACTCTGAATGTGTAAAATTTGTGAAGAAATTTAATTTGCCATTATTGGTGAGTTTTTTTCCTAGTAAGTCTATTTGCTGTTCAAATATGCCATGTATCAGGCATCACATTTAGGGTATCTTCCCTTTTGCAGGTTACTGGAGGTGGAGGATACACAAAAGAGAATGTAGCTCGTTGCTGGACAGTTGAAACTGGGGTTCTCTTAGACACAGATCTTCCTAATGGTATTGTAGCATTTTGCCGTATGCATTTGTTTCCCCACTTAATGAACTTCTTTGTTACTCTCTCTCTCTCTCTCTATATATATATAATATGTTGAACCTTTTCTATTAATCTTCAAAGTATAGATAATAGAGGAGAAATTCTATTATCCTTCACTTCAAAATATGTATGATATCCTTAGGCCTTGAGTATGTAGAAGTTGGTCCATCATATGGTGATACTGGCTGCTAATATGTACGTGCCTCTTGATGGATACACCATTCCCAAAAATCTTTCTAGCAGGACTGTCAATCCTATTTCTATTAGATAAATGGTTAGGAAATATCACATTTCCCACCCTAAATAGAGAAAGGCCAAATATAGGATGGTAGGATCTTCAAATCTAGTTTCTTTTTGCCGCATAGGCTATCAAAGATGTGGCCCCATCTGATCAATGGACCATGGTCTTCGCATGTACAAACTCAAGACGCAAGGATGTGGTTTCCTCAGATCAATAATAATTTTGACTTGCATGCTTGCTTGATTTGCTCAATGCAGTCTTAGATATGATTCGGTTGATTTTGTCATTTGTAACTGTTTTGGAGTGATTTGGTGATGATATTGTTCTAACTTGGAAAGTCCGAATGGCAGGCTGACAGAGGTTTCTTACTTTTTTTCTCCTATGAATCTTGGTGTTAGTCTTTGGTGTTCTTCATGGGGTGCTAAATTTAATTTTGAAATTGTCAATCGATTGTATCTCAAGCTATATGTTCACTTCGTTAAAAAAGAATCTGGCGTGTGATGCATGTTTGTCTTGATGCTTGATGTGAACTATATTTGAATTCTAATTGTGCATATTCTGTGATGGATTTAAAGTTTGAGTTGTGTGTTTGTTTCTGATTATTTTTTTCAATGGACTGATTCTTGAGTTCATTGTTCTGTTGTGAGGCAGTTATAGCCTTCGGCCACAAGAATTGTACTTTTTACTACGCTGCAATGTGTTTTTTACTGAAAAAAAATATACAGTTTCCTGCACATCAGTTTTTACAGACAAAGAGGCTTTCTAAGCCCCTTTTTACTTTACCTCCATGTTGAGCTCTAACATATGTATCCTTGTCCAAAATTCAAGGAATGGAACTTGCATGGATAAAGAAACACAATATTAGCAAGTAGTTTATTTAGTTTGGGTAGACTATATGAGTTTTGCCCACTGATTATGAATATTTTCGTCCGGTTTCGGTCTATAAAAGTTGGGCCCATGAGTCGATCATCCATAATGATTTGACAGCCCAACAGATAATTAACCGTTCCCCAGAAATCTCCCAGATGGATCTCTCTCTCTCTCTCTCTGTCTCTCGCACGTCATATTGTATCAGTATTGGTACCAGAGCATTCTAGTGCAATGGTTTAGCAAGTTGATAATGTTGGCAGTTGGTACTGATGGCTTTATCAGGCAGTAGCAAACCAATCTCTGCTGTTGGGACTAAAATATATTATTATATATCAGTTTGTTTATATGCCTTGAAATTTTTTTGTATTTTGGAATATATAGAATGTCTGAAAATAGAAATCTCTATAATTTACATTGGTTTCATTTTCCAGGCTACATTTATGTATGTTTTAGTAGTCTCCAGATGCCTGACACTGCTTATGGTAATGATCTGATTAGTCTCTACCATTTGTTACTAGTCTCAAATAAGGGTCTTTTATTGGTTATTGGTTAATACTGAAATAGCCTTAATACTCATTTAACAGATTTTCCATTCCTTCACTTGTGTGAACACAGGTTAAAAAGTTCGTGAAATGACTTAGATGCCCCATCCTTAAGTACCCTACCCATCCTTAATTACCCTACAAATTTGCATTTTTCTTTTCAACTTCTTTTTAGCAATCTCCATTCATAAATCATATATTGCCTATGCTTTTCTCTCATACATATTCAATAAAGGAGGTCAAGTAGGCTGACAGCTTTCACAAAACTCTTGTCACAACTACAACATGAACTCTGATAACAAAGCAGGATTCTTGTAGTTGACCCAATAAAGTTGGGACAAGGCTTTGATGATGATGATGATTACGCATGATTACGCATTTCACAACCTTCTACATACAAGAACCCAAGTATTTCATGGGTCCTAAGTTGTATGTATAGTTTTAACTAAAGATAAAAGACTTTGTTGACATGGAAGCCATCAGTGAAACAGAGACATGACTCTTCACTTAACTGTAATAGCTTTAAAATGGAAAATATCTGAAAGAACTTCACTCATGATTAAAAATGAACCAAAATGGTATACCTCTCTTCTGGTATATGGACAAGAATGGGAGGGGTTTCATGAGAGACCAGTTCTGGAGGTGTGTGATAGATGGTTTCCGGCTAGATAAGTAAGGAATTGTGGTATACTGTTGTCCATTTGTAGAGGCTGGGTGATGGGTTCAGGTGGGCTTTTGGCTGAGATGTGTTCACGGGTAGTTGGTAAGTGCACTGTTTGTTGAAAACTCGTATGTCAGTCTGAGATGTGTTGATGTGATGTTAGAAGATTGGTAATGGGCTGCCAATGAGTTGGTGAGTAAAGGCTTACATGGTGATCAGTAATGGGTTTGGAGCGGCACTGGGTTGAGAGTGGTAGCAGGCTGATAAGTTGGGTTTGTGCATTGGATTGGGTTTTAATGGGGGAACTTAAACTTGGTGAGTTGGTGTTGGGTTAATGGTGTTGAAAAAGTTGGTAGCAAAACCTTGATGCATTTGGTATCTAGACCAAAACTCAGCAGCCAAAATGGAAAAAAGGGATCTGAAAAACAAATCCAATTCGAAAACCCCAATTTAAAATAAAATAAAATAAAAAGAGCTGCCAAAACATTATTGTTTTGAAAAATTGGGGAGGAGGGTGGAGGTCAGGCTATGGGTCTTCTTAGTATGGGTGACGAGTGGTCTTGGTGTACAAGGGAAGAGCGATGGTTTCAACATGCTATGCTAAGAAGTTGTTTATTTCGACTAGGATGGAACATATGGGTTATCATAGAACACCAAAAGGTGTGGTATCTTATGGACCTAACATAGGTCACATCCCTCATGACATAAGACTGAAAGATCCAAACATTCCTCTTTGGAGTGGAAACGGACGTGGCCAAAACATATATGAAAAGAATCTTTACCCACCTCCAAGTCCTCAAGCAATGTATGACTGCTGTCATTTCCTTCTGCACCATATATCACTTCTCAGTCTCATTAAGTTTGCGATGTTCGAACATGATAGGGTGCCCCTCTTGCACCAACACCCTGCCGATGGCATAGTCGGAGGCATCGGTGTGAACTTCGAATAGTAGAGGCCTTTCGCTTCCAGGCTTAATGATAGGAATAAGAACAAAAGAGGCTTACTACCATCATCTGTGTTTAGTTGGTATATACTAGTGTTTTGGTAGTTGTCTTGTTTGTTCATGAGGGTTACTTTGTTTCACCATGTATGGCTAAGTCTTTTTGCATTCTTCTGAACCTTGCTGCCTTATTCTGTTTCGGTGCAACAAAGTTTAATCTACTTCCATAAAAAAATGAAAAAATAGAAGCCCAAAAAGAAAATTTGATCATTTTGTGTTTGCTTCTTTCAGAAATTCCAGATAACCAGTATATTAAATATTTTGCCCCTGATTATTCATTGAAGATCCAGAATGGGAATATGGTAAGGCTATTCTTTTTTTTTTTTTTGTGATTTTTTTTTGGTTGGGGGGGAGGGGGGTCCCACAAAAATTCTGTATGCATGTTCAAGAACTTACCCAGCTCAAAAGCAGATGTTTAATTACTACATTTGGTGGCGTAGTTGGCCTATTACCCAGTGAACCAAGTCAACTCTAGATTTGGAGATCTGCCAGTTCTTGAACATCTTGTATAAGTATCTTACAGTTTGTGACATCCGTTCTAGGTTACATTCTTCTAATTCGTTTGCTGATTTTTGCTTATATGTTCCCAGGAAAATTTGAATAGCAAGACATATCTCAGCACAATTAAAGTGCAAGTTCTGGAAAGCTTACGGTGCATCCAACATGCCCCTAGTGTACAGATGCAAGAGGTCAGATGGACTAAACCTTTAAGCTGGAAGGTTGTCAAGCACAGTTCCAAATTTGAACAATATGATAGGCTATTGTCCTGTCTGAGGTTTTCAAGCTCAGTTCTAAATTTGGACAATATGATGTGTATTGTCCTGTCTAGATTAGGTTTGGACCTTAATGATATGGTCGGATATTACCATTTAAAAGAGAAAACCATATAATCTGATAGTTTCGTGCATCACCTTGACTGAAAACTCTGGCCAATATTGTCAGAAATGGTTACACTGCCCGATTGTATTGGCACATCCATTTTTTTAATCTCTTATTGCTCTGATATGCGAGATATTAAGCATTCAAGCATGTAGTTGATTTTTTGAGTTACTGTAACATCTCTTCCTTTCATATGTTACGCTATTCCTTTAATTATTACATCTCCCACATATAACTTGTAGTGTTTTCTTTTCAAATAAATTAGTCTTAGATGGATGGGTTTTGTGAGTGACTGATGTAGGACAGACCTGCAGCCCACATGGGGCCCCCAAGACAGTTTAGGACTTTTATTATTTCCCTAATGAGCTGCTGGTGGCTTTATATGTGAGTTGTAATTAGGATTGTTTATATTTTGATTAGTTTTCCTCATTTAATTGGGCATAGCCTCGTAGGGTTTTTATATTATATCTATCTATATATATATGAGCAATGTAGAGATTAGATCTCAAGAGTTCAGAAGATTAATAATATTTGTTTAGGTTTGGTGCATCTTTGAGTGATAGTCTCTATGGAGACCTTTATCGTGTTGTGACACTTTTCACACCAACCTGACTATTACCCCCTTTGCTATAGTGACTAATAAGCTACAACCAGGTTGAATCAAATTGGCATCTGAATATCTGATGGGTGCTGGGCTAGTGGTGCACAGTTGGGCTACCATCTTAATTTTATTTATATTAATGAAAGTTTCCAGAATTATGAAAAAAATGCTGCTGTTAAATTTAATTAGAAATGATTCCCCACTAAAGCTGGGTGACAAAGAATCACGCAGCTGCTTCTTGGTCACTGCCTCTATGAGGAAGTTTGCAGTCTGATCCTCTGTTCTAGTATGATCTAACTGTATCTCTTTCCTTATGTCTCTTTCTCTGATGAATTTCAATTGACCTCAATGTATTTGCAATCAACCTTAACAAATAGTATGCTATATTGCCATTTCAACTGCATCATTATTATTGTTGAAGCAAAAGACACTGCACAACTGGTTTTGATAGTTGTTTTTCAAAACTGACTACTTTGTTGCAGGTTCCACCAGATTTTTATATCCCAGATTTTGATGAAGATGAGCAGAACCCAGATGAAAGAGTTGATCGTAAGTAAAAAAGAAATCTCCATCAATCATTTATCTTTTAGGGCCCCATTCTGGTTCCGTAATTCTGGGTTATCCAGTGAGTCTTTAGTGTTCTTTGCATCCCTCATAAATGTGATTTATCTGTAGAGTTCATGATATTGCCTCATATGGGCTGTTGAGAGCATATTCAATTTTCGAGTTTTTGTTTCAATCAATTATTGGGGATGTCTAAATGCTTGAACTCCCAGCCTAAACGTGAACTCAGTTTAAAATGGATCTAGAGGGGCCCTTGGGCTTCTTTTTTTCTTCCATTATACTTCATTCTCAATTCAATCAAATATCTTGATTTGTTGCATGCTTCTGACCTGATGTGCACTAAACGGTTATCCAAACGTCTCTCCTATTTCAGAGCATACTCAGGACAAACAAATTCAGCGGGATGATGAATATTATGATGGTGACAATGACAATGATCAGCACATGGAGGATGCGTTGTAAATGTTCTGGTGTGATTTCTTTTGCCATAGTATAGTTACTGGATTCTTAGGTAGAGATGCAGCTATGGAATTTTGTTATTGATTGTTCATTTTGGAATTTCTGTTGTAAATATGATCCATATGTTTTGCTCTTGGAGCTTGCAGCTTCTTCTCCACTTGGCACTGTCAAAATGGTGCACTGTTTTTAGGCAATGATCAATGCATGGAATTGGTTCATAGTTAACTAACAGCAAAGCTAAAGATCATAAAATATAAAGTAAAAAAATAAATAAATGACAATTTTATACTATTTGTTCTCAGAGAAAAACTCGGAGGTTTTGTTTCTACTATTTGTTTATTCAATTTCATACTAATTGTTACCAAGCATGGCTAAGGCTAGCTGCTGTCGTTGTCTCATAGCCCCGTGGCACCTCTGAAAGGTGAGAAACTCCTACCTATCCACAAACCATAGATGCACCCTCCTTAAATCTAAAATAAATCAATAGCAAGTAAACTAAATTTGAACCCTTAATGCATGGGTGCTGGTCATCGCCTCCGGTGGACTGGGTGAAATTAGATTCTGACAAGTCAGTTACTCTTGAAAACTGTATCACTAGCATAGCTTAAATTATTCACAGCCATGATGGTTAGAGGTTGCTCAGAGTGAAATGGCTAACACTCTGCAAGCTGAGCTTAATGCTCTTCTTTTAGGAATTGAGCAGAGTACATCTCTTTGGGTGGATAAAGTCATGATTGAGGGGGGATTGCTTATTATCATTGGCACCCACGATAATTCAGTTTCTTCTCCTGGGTCTTATTATTATCTCCGCTCCGGTGCAAAATCTAAAAATGCCTTGACTGCTCATTTGCTTATGTTCGTCTTCAGGATTCAAAGGCATCGGAATCCCAGGCAGCACGCAGCAGTAGTATTCAAGGTTTGGTTTGGAGACAGTTAATGTGATGATTTGGGAGCCTTCTTTTTCTTAAAAAATCATTTTAAAAATGTTTAATGCTTCTAAAACTGAAATACATTCATTTACAAGTATTTATCATACTCATATCAGATCAATAAATTTGCTTACAGAAAAAAATAAAAAGTAAAAAATAACAATCTTGCATATTACATATTTTAAGTTTTAAAATCAAATGTAAAACATCAAATATAAGTGTCAAATTACTTTTCAATCATTATTTTTAAATTGCTAACTCCGACCTTGAAGCATTAATTACTGAAAATCAATGCTTTCTATCAAATAGTTCAATATGTATCCAAGTTTTCCTTATATTTGACTTAGGGCATGTTTGGTAACAAAATCACTGGGGTGATGATTTCTGCTTTCCACAATTTTATTAAAAACCATGTTTCGTAATGGCAAATCCCTGATGATTTGGGCTGCAAGAAATCTTAAGAAGTGATGATTCTCGCATCCGAAGCCCCCCCTTCGGATTTGCAAATTCACATGTGATACAGTGTAGGGATAAAGGCGGGAATCATCAACCTTCATTTCTCCCTTGCGCTCATGTCCAGTTCTCATCTCTCCCACAAATACTCTGACGCAGATTTGTGATCTTCACTCATCCTTTGATGCAAGCCTTTCTCTCACAGATCTTCACTTCGTTGCATCTCCTTCTCTGCCCGACTCTTTCTCTCTCTCTCTCTCCGAAACCCCACTACCATCACACCCAGCTGCCCCCTATCATTACACCCTGCCCATTCAGAGCTCCCCCTTTTCCCTACTGAGCCCATTTCTACCTCTCTCCAACCATATGTTGAGCCCCCTTTTCTCTCAAAATCCTCCCCTTCCCAAGCCCTGCCTCTCTTGGCCCAACATCTCTTTGCCCCCAAGTTCCCCTCTATCTCCCCTGCCGTTTGATTCTTTTCGAAGTCATTTGATTGTTTATTTTGAAATATTCACTTGTTCTTATGGATGAATCAAGATTTTTCTGATTATTTATTCTAAGATTTCCACTTGTATTTTCTATAACTGAATTCATATATGTTCTTATTGTTAATTTAGTTATCTATTTCTTGACCATGGTATGGTTTCGCTTATCATTGTGTGAATAATTGGTAAATTTTCTCGTTCCTAGAACAAATGCTTTGTTCAGTCCTGCCTTCTCCTCATGGAAAGAGCAATAAACTATGGCGAAGAGAAGATGTGTATTGATTAGGAACTGAAACACTTTGGGTATTTATATGGGACACAAGCTGGACAAAGCATATCTCATTCTATGTTGTGCATTTAGAAAACTGCTCCACGCTCTTGCCATTGGGCTTCAGTGATTCACAATGAGCTTAGTACAGCCCAATTGGAATATGAAATGGATTTAAATTCTTTCTTGTCAATTTTAGGATATTTTCTATGCTATCCTGTTTCTCCATAAGAATCATAATTTTACTACTTATATTCATTCTAGTGTAAGTGAGTAGTTGAAAACCATTGATCTTGTAGTAGTTATGCATTTTTGAAATTTAGCATATTGGACCTTGAAAGGAATGTGATTGGTAATATAAGATTGTAGTGTTTTCTTTAAAATAAAATTAATTTGTCTGGTTTTGGCAGATTTAATTGGGTTCATGATAAATGGACTAGATAGTTCAAGTACTCCTTTTTGCTGATTTTATTTTATTTTTCTTGTGATAAGCTTCTTAGTATTAGCACACCATTTTCTCATGTTGTTGAAAATTTGCAGCACAGTGGTAAGTGCAGAGCGCCTGAAGAGGTACATTTTCCACAGGATGTTTACTGAATTGGCACAAGGGCCATCCTGCATTGTCTACATCAGTAGTATTGTGCAGGAGGATGACTCTCCTGGCCCATGTATCTTGAGGTTATTTATGGAAAGCTTCCCTCTGACTACTAGGATAGGCTTTGTGTCTCGTATTTTGTTCACCCTAGGGTTAGGAGACTGTTCTTCACCACTCTTGGCCGCTTCTTAAGTGGAGGGTCAGTTCTGCTCACTTTGTAATTTTAAGGAATTAATCAAATTTTGAGGAACATCAGTTGATAAAATTAAATGATGCCAGACTGGTCAGTGATAGTGAAAGTTCCACCGATAACCATTATCACCATCCAATTGAAACTTAAGGTGATGGAATTAAATCGGCCTCTTCCTCGTCATCTTTTGATCAGGCCATATTGTAATAAGGTGTTATTTCTTTAATTTTGAAGTGGTGGATCTGGCATGCCATTTGTATAACAATGATTTTGTATCTAGTTGATTTAAGAGTTCTATGTCTGTTCAAAATGTTCATCGTATGTGTTCATTTGAGAAAAATGAATTGGATGAATGTTGTTAGAAGCTTGTAGAGGTGAATGTGGTATGTATGGATTGTCAAGGCTTGTAAGTTGTACTAAGCAGGTATATGGGTTTCAATTTTAGATCTTCTAAACCATTTGGTGATTGTTTTGTATGAATGTGTATGGATGTGAGTGCTACTAATTACCCTTCTGCGATCTTTTTAAAAACTGCAATTAGGGGTGGACAAAAAAAGCCTTCGCGAAAGCAAGACGATCAGCGCAGAAATGAATTGCCCTGTACGGGAAATAACCACCACTCAAAAGTGACCAAAACCTGCAGAAAATTTTTTGCCACAAATGAAAAAAACACTAGGCATTTTTCTGACGGAACAGGCAGTGAAAATTTAGGAATGAAGTAGTTCTCCACACACACACCACACCCCCCCACCCCCCCCCCCCCCCCAAACACCAATACAACACCAAGCTAAAAGTGACTTTTCTTGTAGTGGACATGGACACTTATACTTAGTTATTGTGTTTGTGGTTTAATATTGTAATATTGACTTGAGTGGAGTCAGATATGTTTTAGTTTTTTTTTTATTGAATATGAATTATTGAAAAGTTCATTGTTTACAGGGGTACAAGGTTGTTTTTAAAGTGATTTATTATATATAAGGTCCTTATAAGGTCAAAGAAAATCTAGAATGCCTTCTTGTTGAGGGGAGATTTTCCCAAATTTTTTTCTTTTAAAATTTTAGTGTTCATTTAGTTAGTTTGAGTTTATTCATATTGTGGGCCTTTTAAATTTCAAATTTAGGCACTATCAAATCAATCTATTCAATGAATGAGTCTCTGTTGCTTATTAATTAAGATATCTCATCCGTAGAATGTAGTTTCATTAGTTGATAAGAAGTGGGTACTAATCAGTTCATATTTATGTGCACCTGTGTAAGTGGTTTTAGTTTGTCAAATTATTGAAGTGGGTTCCATTAGTTAAATCACATGTTATTAGTGCTAAGGGTCCTTAGATTGTTTAAGATGATAAGGTTAGCCCGCGTCTAGTAGAAGGAATTTTAGTTTGCTCAATATGGTGAGTGGTTCCATTAAGTCAATCAGTGAGAAGTTATGCTAAAGGGTATTATTTTTCAATATCATGAAGTGGGCCCACTTGTTAGTTGCCACGTCTAGATCATGGCTAACCGTCAAAGGCCTCATATTATTGGGATGTTTATTGTCTACAGATTTTGGTGTTCAATTCCTAACATATATCGAGGAAACTGCAATCATTCTATAATGATAACCAAACGTGGAACATGAGAAACCCTCAACTATAAAATCCCTAGTTATAATTTTCCATTTTTAAGGGCAGTGAGGAATTAGTACATCTACAGATTTCTTACCCATTGCCAAACGTGCTGTTAGTCTTTCGTAAGTATCATGTTGCTTAGCTAAGTTCCTCTATATCTCAGCCGAGTCAATAGTGTTGGTCTGTGAGTTTTCCTAGCTTGGTAGGATTCAGTCAATTGAGGAAAACAGCAGATCTACGATTCTTATTGTTGTTTGATTTCCAATTTTGTTTTGTTGTCTATTTTGTTTTTATGTTTGTTTTCCTATCTTAATTCTTTATACATTTTGAGAAATTTGTGGAATAAGTTAAAATAAAATTCAAATGCATCTAAAATCACTGGATGTACTCATTTACTCATATAGAAAGTGTAATTCACATTTTTTTTATCACATGTGAAAAGTGCTGGATCCCTTAGGGACGATTTTCACACAAAACTTTTTACATCATACGTGAGTTGATTTTACATATGCCCTTTCAAAATATATCATTCCTAGGTTGGTACCTGTCATTCGTGGAGCCCCTTCCCTATGTTAACACACAAAAGGAAAAATTATTATTGGACCTCCACCACTTTGTTCACTGTTGATATAAAATATAATGCGCAAGAAAACGGAAGGAAAAAACCACCTCAAATTTCCTCCAATGAAGCCTTTTCATCATTTTAAGGCCCATATGTATGTAGTCGAATTTGCATGCATTCATAGAAAAAATGGTTTCAATTTAGGTGGGACCTTGACTTTTCCATGATTTTAATTTGAATTACTACTATGATGAGCTAGGTAACGACAGATTATTAAAAAGAATAAATGATAAATATATAAGAAAATAGCCCTTGCTCATCAGATCAAATAACCCTCAGGCAAGAGGTCAAAGGTTTAAAAGCTGAATTGACGAGAGATACCCTATGTCATAAATATAAAAATATATATATATATATATAAGGTGGCAAATGTGGATGACACCTTTATTGAATTAATGTCCTGATATTTACAGCACCTCCCCTAAAGGCGTCGCTTCCCTTTTTTTACAAAAATTGGAGAACAGTTTTAAAACATGGAAATGCTACACAAGGAACGCTTAAACATGAATGTCAAATCACCATTTTCTTATAAGCAAACGACATCTGATGGTATTAGATATGTTTGAATCTATTTCATAAATTTCACAGAATCTTTAAACTTTTGGGTATTTTTTACAAATCTATTTCATAAATTTCACAGAATCTTTAAACTTTTGGGTAATTTTTACAGATTCATCAAAGTTCGTGAAGATTTTAAATATCAAACTAAAAATATTTGAGACTATAGAAGTACAAAAATGAAAATGTATTGGGTTCAAACCAGCGGCTGGCCTTTAAATTTGGTGTTCCAGCCAATCAATTTATGTTTTCTGCTCAGAAAAAATGCGTGAAGATTAAAAGATATAAAAATGCCTAAAATTGAAATAAAAAAAGGCTATACAAATAGAATTAAAAAAAGGCTATACAAATAGAATTAAAAAGGAAACGTATATTATTTAAACCAAACTACAGTTTACAAATTACAAGTGACTATTTTATAGTTTTGACTGCTTATGAATGAAAGGCATGAAACATTTGGACTCAATTAACGCTTGGGGCATTCCGTTCCCTTAGAATGTGCCAGAAACATGCTGGAAAAGGGAATTGAATCCATCGGGGGCCTATTCCATTTGGCCGCATACCAATTTTGGAATTCCAACCATTCCAGCAGGAAAGGGAAGGGAAGGGAATTGACAGCAATGGCCCTGACTATAACATCACCCAATAACATAATAATCAGGCATGCGCAACTTCACCACTCCTTAAATGTGGAAATGAACTTGCATTTTCACACCTCATTTACACATGCATAAAAAAAGAATGACGATACAAAACAATTAACGCATTAAATCATTTATGCTGCACCATCATACCTTTCTTTCTCCATTTTTAACCACTATTTCTTGGAATTCCAAGGAATTCAACTATTCTATTTACTTCACCTTTATGGTCAAATGAATTTTAGACCTGCCCCAAAACCAACCAAACTGATAGTTGCAGTAACATCCGTGCGGCCAGAAAGATCACATAGAACTCAATAGTAACTACAGTTTATATAAGCCATATATATATATTATATGGATGTGGTATGAACCATGCAACTCAAAATCAACACAAATCATAACTGACAATTAAAGGATAAGTTCAACACAAATTCCTACTCCGATGGCACTCACAGTAACTGTTTCCTGACAGAATACCAGCTATTCATTAACCTTGTTCAACATAAAACCCTACAAAATTGCAAACAACTCATTCACTTGCCAATGTGCTTTCCCTATGTGTACCCAATCGTTCACTTGTCAGAATGCTTTGCCTTTGTGTGTGATTGCAAAGCATTTTCTGAGTTAAAAGTCCTGCACAATTTGAGACGAGTGAATACTTCAGAATCTGGTGAGAAACAAGAAAAGATGCTCTCAAATAAGTAGAAGGGGAGGCCATATAAGCTTTTTATGATGATCATATGGTGAATCACACAGCTGAAAATGAATAGGTGCTTTAATAATAGAGAAACTAAAATTTTATAACATGTACTACATAATATATGTAGGAGATACTAACAAAAAGATTACAAGATGGAAAACAAAATTATCAAAAAAAAAAAAAAAGAGATAAAGATGGAAAAAAAACCCAAGAGATTGAAAGAATATGAGACAGCAAAAGGTGTGTGCAGGCAAGAACACCGCTGTCCAAAGATTAGCAATATAATGCATTCCTATCATAACAATATAACATACATAGGAAACCAAAATTCTCCCTATTGAGGAAAATCAGTTTATTTTCTTTGTTCCGGTTTATCACTTTTCCGCTAGAAAAAGTGCTACACCAAATGGAGGAAGAATGAGTTACATGAAAGATCAAAACAAAATTCCTCTATCATGGAATCCCCTCATCGCACATAAACACACCCAAAAAGCTTACCATCAACATCAACTACCTTTAGGCATCTTGGCAAATTCATATTTGATCTGGTGAACTAAGAAATGGCCCTTTCCAACAAATGTTTAGTTTAAGATTTAAGGATCAAGGGTAGATATACAAGGGCTCATCAAAATATCCCTCATTTGATGAGGTAACACAAATCAGGTTTTGAAGATGAGTCATAGGAGTTGGATGACCCCTGTAGATCTCCACACTAAACTCTCAACTCCTATGATATAAGATCTGTCCCAAGAAATTTAAAGCAATATGAATCTACCAACCATTCCATTAAAAACTTTACTAGGTAGGAGAGAATTTTACTTGCTGCAGGACTTGCAAGTCACTTGACCACCAGATTTTGGGGTATTAGGCTTTCCAGCCTGTTTTGAAGGGTAAGGAGTTGCTGTATGGCCACCCTTCTTGCCATCAGAACCTGCACATGTTTTTTGCACATTAGTACTTTACATAAATTGGAAATAAGTGACAACTGGATTAATATGTAGACAACAAATTGGCAACCAGGAGAAAGTAGCAGAACCATGTGCCGTGGACCAAAAATTTATCAAAAGTTATTTTTTGTCATTTATAGAGTCAGTGGAATCACCTGATTTTTGGCTGCCTTGTGCAACCAACTTAGCCTTCTTTTCAGGAATAGGCGTCTTCGTGGCAGATTCTACAGGTCTCTTTTTACTTGGTTCAACCTGCGCTAAAAAGGAAGGTCAGGATGTGATGTGGAATGAAGAACAAACAAACTCCCCAAATAAATTTCAATTTTTTTTTATAACGAATAAATTTCACAAATTTGACAAGCAATTTAAATAAAATTAGCAACAAACCTTCTTTGGCGTTGCTTCGTCTTCATCAGAACTTTCATCATCTGAATCTTCATCCTCATCATCATCATCACTTTCATCCCCAGCTTCAACCATATCCTGAAAGCAAATTAAAAAATTTTTTTTTTTACATGTGATCAATGCTTGCTGAGCCAGTAGCACAACTAGCTACTGAGATCTTGACAAAATAAAGAGACATTGAAAAAAAAATGGAAATAACATTTCTAAGACAATGCAAAAAGTTGAGCGAGCTTCTATTAGAAATGAAATATTAAAGAGAAGCAAATTAAGCAATAATTTCATGAAACAACCCTAAACTGCAACTAAAATAAGGTAAATTAAACCAGGAAAAGAAAACATACTTAGCAAGAAAATTAAAATCAAACTGGGAACTTCATTAATCAACAGAAAATGGACTCGAAGAATCTCCACATAAACGAATGAACTGTGTGAAAACAATGAGAACCAGATATAAAAGACCTATAGTTTCACGAAACCAAATTAAGGGAGGAATCTTTACATAGCTGCTGCCCATGCTTCACTGCTATATAAGATTGTTCTGATCCTCTTCAACTAAATTAAAAACATTTTAAAAATAATAGAAAGAGAGAAATTACAAATATTTGTTTAGAGTGCCTAAGATGCAAATAAAATAACAAATATAATATTAGAGTTACGAGAATGAAGTTTCAATACATTTTAAGTTGAAGATCAAAAACACAGGGAAATTTGGAATCAGTTAAGGTTTAATCCTTAAACTTTAGGTATATACTCTAAAAATAAGAGAATACCATAGACTGTTTCTTGC
Organism: Sextonia rubra; assembly: GCA_037013555.1. Classification (NCBI taxonomy): domain Eukaryota; kingdom Viridiplantae; phylum Streptophyta; class Magnoliopsida; order Laurales; family Lauraceae; genus Sextonia; species Sextonia rubra. The sequence continues at coordinate 39,598,923 of JASUAD010000010.1, read as the reverse complement.
ATTGAATTTTACATCCTTAACCATACTTTCCTGGTCTTCCTAACACCTATCAAACTCAGGAACTCAAAAACTTTGAGAGTTTGCATAGCAACAATCTGATGAATCTAATAGTTAAGATGCCACTTGTAGCCAACGTGCATTGATGGTGCAGCTGACTTGTAAACAAATGCAAGCGTCAATCAGATTCAAAGATTTGATCTGGAGACAATTTGAATATCCAAATAAAAAAATGATCATATTCGTAGATCCAATCCACAAACAGACAATCAGATTCACAGATCCGATCCAGAAACAGGCAATCAGTCTAGAAGGTCTGATTCTAGAAGATATGAATGGGGTGGGACACTGTAGGAGATGCTGAACTATACTATATGTCCGAAGATGTCAAAGTGACGAAGCCTAATCGAAGTCGAAACAAGGATTCGAAGAAGAAACAAGATGCCAAATCTAACAGGATGCTCAAGTCAAGAATGGTATGTGAAAACAAGGACAAGAGAACAGTCATCTCTGTTTGCAAATAACACTTAAGAAACCTGTGCTTTGATACCATTTAACTAGTAGAAAAGAGAAGTTAGAATAAAATTTAGTGCCAAACACTATGGTGGTGATCCCTCATATATACAGTATTCCCCTTTCCTTTACACAGTCGATCAAATCCCTTTAATTGGGATGATACATATCAATACATGGAAATATTTCCCAAGATTTGTAAACAAATCATGCTACTCAACCAGCACTAAAGAGGATTTATTTCAGGTTCAATGGTGTTTTGACCCCACATATGATCCACACATACGTGCCACTTGACACTAGGAAGATGCTCAGCAGAGAAGAATATAACAATGATAACCGATTCAAACAGCCCAAAAGCAAAAGTTTAAAGCAGAGACAAGGTTGTGAATATAGATGTGTGTGTGAATTTTTTTTTTTTCCTGACATAGGTATCCTTGAGGTTTTTGAGCTGACAGGACTAATCCCTGGTGTGATGCTAAAGCAGCGTAGGGGAAGAAGATTAGCCAACAGGCTAATCTCCAAGCCAAAAGGCTTAGGGATAGGTTGTCTAGGTGCCTCACCAAAGACAAACACTCTCAACTGATAACCAACTCAAAATCTTTATTCAATACTAAAGTCTATCTCTCATGAAGAGATTACATCCTTAGTTATAACTAAAACATAATCTAAGAAAGGAAACAACTAATTCTAAACAAATAAGAAGTCCTAAATCAAACATGACTAGACTTGCCAAATATTAATAAAACAACTAAAGCAACTACTAATAATATAGCCTACTCTAATTCTACTGTGCTTTATTAGTCATAGGTCCAATAGCTAGCCAATCATGAATCTGGCCTGCATCAGTTCTCTCCCACTTGGAAGAGAACTCGTCCTCGAGTTCTGTAAATATCCACCTGAGTCGAAAATCATTCGAACAAACTTCCGTGTTGTGGATTGAGCATCAAGTTGATAATATGCCTTGAAAGCAGGATCGAATCTTCTATTCCACTCAGAAGCCGGTTGGAGGCGATGCGTTTTTTTATGGTTGCATGTATTTTGACAATGTGATCTGACCATTATATGCTTTAATAGTAGACTCTGTAATAAGATAGCATAATTGTTGATTGACATTAGTTGATCTCTGAAGATGAAATCAATATGGTGCACGTCAATTAATGTGGACATATCTTCTTGCGAAACCACTGGGGTAATTGATTTGTCACCCGATGTGGCAATCAGATCCATTGGATGATTACTATCTGCTTGTACATCATCTTGCTTCTCACTTGAAGTTGTAATGAGGTCTTTATTTCCATGAATGGGCTTTTCAACATCATCGTTGGAATTTGTTTCTTCCTTGTGTTCATCTTGTGACTCTTCAATTGATGGTGATGAGGTAGATGAAGATGTTGCTGATTGTAATGGAACAAGGTCAACATATTGTCCTTTCCAATAGAAAGAATAAATATTCTTCTCTTTGTCATATTGCACTTTCCGATTAAGAAGCCATGGTTGTCCCAAAAGAATATAAGTGATATTCGTGGAAAGTACATCACACCAAATTTTATCTTCATATACACCAATCTTAAAAGATACTAAACATCTGTGAGTTACAGTAATGACAGAAGCATTAGACCATGTAACTTCGTAAGGTATTGGAAGAGTCTCTGTAGGCCAATTGAGTTTGTCAATAACATATTGTGCCACAAAATTGATAGAACTGTCATGATCAATAACTAAATTAGTTAATCGATCTTCACACCTTACTCGCGTCCGAAATATCAGTCTGTTTCCACTCTTTGTCTTCCTGTTCATTGGTGGTGAGAAGTTTGCGAATGACAAAGGTGTGAGTATCTTCTCCTTCAAATTTTGTTTCCATAAGATGATCTCTCGTTCGTCTCGGAGAATGTTCTTTCCTAAACTTAACTTGTTGCAGGTGGGACCATTGAAGCATGTGCTCAATATGACTTGCTTCCTTGTACGCTTCATGAACACTGTGACATGGTTTCATCTTCTTTAGAGTGTCTGGCTTCAAACCTCTGATAAAGCAAGTTAGATCATGCAGCTCATTCTGTTCCAAGCTACAAACTTGGTGCAGTCTCGAAAATTGTTTTAAATATTCATAAACTGTCAAATTTGCCTGTCTGAGATTGAGAAATTGCTCAAAGTAGACCTTATTTGCAAAATACCAATCTCCATATTTATACTCATATAACATGCTTTGAACTTCATCAGATGGTTCAAAGATTTGCATATTGACTTTGCTGTAAAAAATTCAAAATCTTCTGAATGCTCAAAATTAACTAACCTAATGGCTTGATCTTGTTGACAAAAGACGCAAGTGAAGATGGAGCGTGAATCAAACCAAAATATTATCTTTTGAGAAGCAATGGCTGAGATCAATCAATCCAAAAAGACTGGATTATTTTGTTGCTGGGCCCACATATATATATATTGTACTGCTGTGGATCTGAATTTGGGTCAGGGTAGACCCGGACTGAACCCAATAGTGATTAGGTCACGGATGAGACTCGGGTCAATAGTGTTGGCCCAAACTGTTTCCGGCCCAACTGCTTAAAACTCTTCTCTCTTGCTACAGTATGGACAGGAAAGATAAAAAGGCAAGTGCTTTGCTCTGCTTCAGAAACTAAAGGAAAGAGAGGAAGGGATCGATGAGCTTATCTGCAGGGGCTCCCTTCGACGGCAACATTGCAGGGAAGACAACGCTTCTGGGTGGTGTAGACGATGGCCGCAGCGACAACCGGAGGTGGTGCCGTGGTGCTGCGACGCTGCTGCGCTGGTGGGTGCCTTCGTCTGCAATGCTGCTGTGCTGGCGGTTGCCTTCGTCTCCGGTGACAGGTACGCTGCGCTGGTGGGTTCGGGTCGGTGATGGAACAGGTCGGCGCCGGGAAGGGGAATGAATTCGGCTTGGTTTGGTGAGGACTTGGGGATTTTTTTGCAGGCGGTGAGGAATAAGTCTCGGAAAGGGGTTCCGGGAAGGGGTTGGGCTTAGGGTGTGTAGTGGGTTAGGGATTGGGTTGGCTTTGGAGATCTAGGTTCGGAAGGGTGATTAGGGTTCCGGTGGGGGGTGTAGGAGATGCGAGTGGTCTCGGGGTCTCGGGAGTGGGGTCGGTGGTGTGGTGGTAGGCCGAGAAGAGTTGGGGAGAGATCGGCAGTGATGTTTAGGGTCGGTAATGGGGAAAAAGGGGTTGACAGAAGTCTAGATGGGTTTCCGTTGTGGGATTTAGAAGGTGACCATGAATTGGGGACTGTGGAGGATATGGTTTGGGGTGGGGTTCTGCTGTAAGGGATTTGAGAAAGATGAAGATGACTGACGATGAGGGATGAGGACTGGTAAAGAGCAGACGACCGGGAGAGATATGTTACCTCGAATCGGCGATCATACGGCGGTCCGAGATTGGATCTTCGTCTCTGATACCAATTGAAGCAACGCAGGGGAAGAAGATTAGCCAACGGGCTAATCTCCAAGCCAAAATGCTTAGGGATAGGTTGTCTAGGTGCCTCACCAAAGACAAACAAACTCTCTCAACTGATAACCAACTCAAAATCTTTATTCAATACTAAAGTCTATCTTTCATGAAGAGATTACATCCTTATTTATAACTAAAACATAATCTAAGAAAGGAAACAACTAATTCTAAACAAATAAGAAGTCCTAAATCAAACATGACTAGACTTGCCAAATATTAATAAAACAACTAAAGCAACTACTAATAATATAGCCTACTCTAATTCTACTGTGCTTTATTAGTCATAGGTCCAATAGCTGGCCAATCATGAATCTGGCATGCATCAGTTCTCCACTAAACCCACGCAAACACATACTGGGCAAATCTGGGCCGAGTTTAGAACACAAGACATGGGGAGTAAATCCATGCCTTATGCCACTCCACCAAATACAGATGGAGTTCTGCAATCAGATTAAACACATACTGGGCAAATCTGGGCTGAGTTTAGAACACAAGACATGGGGAGTAAATCCATCCCTTATGCCACTCCACCAAATACAGATGGAGTTCTGCAATCAGATTGTGCAAGAATAGGAGCACCGTTGCTACTTTGTGGTGCAGACACAGTTTGGCAACAGATCAGACTGAAGAAGACAGAGGCAGCTATATTGAGTTTACCAGCTATATTGAGTTTACCCAATGTTGATCAACGAGAATTCAGATGCAGCAATATTGGATGAAGAGTGCTCCTTGATCAATTTTTTATCATTGTTGCAGTGATGAATAAGAAATGGACACGGTAGAGAAGAATGGTTGTAGGATACCCTAAGCAGATTGAGAAGAGGAGACCGCATGTCCAATCAATCAAGAAGGGATCAAGGAGCTGAGATCTTCTCCACAATTGACTCTTAACTCCTATAAATAGTTTAAATTAACAAATGTGGCTCCAGAACCATGTAAAATAAAAGAATACCATAACAATGTTTCCTGCATTGACTACTGACATCCCTATATAGATTACAATGATAGTAAATCACAACAAAACATAGCATGGTATATCAAAAATTAAAACTAATCCTAAATTCTTAAGATCTCTTCAAAACATACCCTAAAAATCCCTCATCTTTCCTAACCCATATGACTCAGTTTTGGCTGAATCCTGGTTATTTAATAACAAATGCTTCAATTTTTATGTATACATAGTAGTTTTCTCTGTTATGTACCTCGTCATCATCTGAATCTTCTTCATCAGAATCCTCATCATCAGAATCATCATTAGGCTTTTTTGGTTCCACTACTTTCGCCTTTGGCTTAGCATCAGAGGATTCAGGCTTGGTAGCATTAGCCTTAATAGAAGCTGGCTTGGGCTTCTCATCCTTAACCTCATTATTTCCTAAAGCATCAATATCAGATCACAACATAAATAGCAACAAAGACAAGCTTTTCATTGTTAAATACATGAAATTCACTTTCCAGAAAAAAAATATAGCGAAAAAAACATACCATTTTCTTTTGCTAGAAGCGCACGTTCCCCTTCAGAATCAGAATCAGAATCTGAAATATTTGGAAGTAGATAAGATTTCACATGTTAAAGGAAAATGTATCAGAATAATGCAGAGGTAAAAAACCAACAATAAGGAGTCCAAAATAAACATTTCAAAGTTACCTGTGAAGTCCTCCTCATTAGTAATAATGAGAAGAGCATATGGTCAAGGATCAAAACATATAACAGAATATCCACTGAAAGTAACAAGTCTACACAAAGAAGTAATTCAACAAAAAGGAAACACTTGCACGCAAACAATCAAAAGGATATTCTCCTTCGATGGTTGTATAATAACCACAAAAGTAAACACTCCCATGCTTCCAGTTGTGAGATAGTTCAAATTCTTTCTCAAAAACCAGATCAAGTGACATATGTGTACACTTCTCCGCTGAAAGTATCCCAAGGACTATCTTCTGATCACCAACCTTCACTGAGAGGGGTACTGAATCACTTCCTTTGTCCTTTTTCACCTCTCCAAGTGATGCCTACAAGGGATCATAAAGAGCATTTCATTGCAAAATGCAAACATTAATAAGGATTTCATTGTAAAATTCAAACATTAATAAACAAACTTATAATATCCCAAAAAAAAGTAATAAATAAATTTATAAAAAGACAACTTTGATTTCAGACAAGTACCTGAGAGAGATGCAAAAGTTTGCCTTCAGTTGAAGGATCACACTTAACAGGCTGTCCAGCTTTCACCTCAACACCTGGACAACATTAAACATTATAGAAGAGCCCACTTCAGCATGAATTGGCCAAATGGAAAAACCAAATAAGTTCAACAAAATGGTTATAATAAATGGATCAGCCCTGATATTTTCTCATTCATAATATCACATGACCAATCTTCCGTTTATCAGAAGTGTTGCATTATTTGTTCACAATATCAACTCATATCTTTTTTTATTCATATATCACATAATCATGATTCACTGTATTCATCAGTTTTTTAATTCTATTCCATCTTCTACCATTTGAGTCTGACTTGCATCTAAACCCTGGACAAATCGAGCTTTTTATGTTAGTTACAAGACGAGAGCCAATGTTTTAATGCTTAAAAGATCTCAAGGCACTTTCGCACACAAAAACAAATAAGGCAAACAAGAAAATCAACTCTATTGGTTAGAAATTTAAATGAAAATTATTTAAAATACACGATACCAACTTGGAAAAATGTAAGATTTGAATACATAAGATTTAACTTGGAAAGCGTAAGATGTGCTGGACCACATATGATTCTTTAAGGGCGAAAAGAATTCAAACATAATATTCATAAGACATAGACTGTAATTTGTAAATTGCATAACAAGGGAAGTGAGATTGTGGATGAGAACAGAGTAAAGGAAAAACAAATATTCTTTATTTTGTTTTTATTACTGTTGCCCCTCAAATTTTAACTTTGGTTGAAATACAGAAATGTGATTTTGAAGCTAGAACCTTAGGGCCAAAAATGGAAATTAATGCAAAAAGAAAAAGAAAATTGTATTTTGTCCCTCAATGATAAATAGAATTACATTTCAAAATAACAATAGAGTAGTCAAGAAGCATAATGCAGGCTAGGTACAAAGCCATGTTGGAGCTGGAGGCAGGAGCCACATGCCTAGGCATGAGCCTAATTTTGCTAGATGTACAAGCAAGAAACAGTAGTTCTCAGGAGACAAAGTACTTTAAAAAAAATGCAAAGGAAATGTCCTTTGACGCATATCTTCTTCATCAAGAGAGAAATTTGGTGGGGGGAAAGTCAACTAACTGACTGAGGTTAAATGTGGGAGTTCTACATATATAACTTAAGTGCTTTGAAAAGGGGGAAAACCCGCTTTGCTTTCCGATAAAAGTGTTTTTTGTATGGGGCCACTTCATGCACCCAATCACAAAGGTATGGATGATGAGAGGAGCAAACTATAAAAATCCTAGCACCTAGTCTTTGAGCTGTTAGCAGCAACATTAGCACAACAGTTAACTACAACAATAAACAAAAATGAAATTGGAATACACAACAAACCTAAAGATATAAACACCTACGAATACTGGTAGAATAATCAGACAAACATTTCAGTGTTATGTTGACAAAAACCAAGACAAAAGAGGGAAAGCAGTAATGTTAAAGCTTCATTTTCAAAGTCCTTGAAATAAATCGATGCCTATATAGGTATAGGACACCAGATAATGCTAAATTACCCGCATTGCTTTTCCTGATTAGTTAGAATGGAAACGGATTCAAACAAATGTATTCCTAAAAGTGGTTAAAATGAAGAAACATATCCATAAACCTCTTACTAAATCAGAACCAAGGAATATCAGGGTCCGCCTTGTATCTCCACCCCTCAAACTTATGTCTCATTCAATCCTAGGACTCAACTTGGCATGAATTCCTAGGCCCTCCATTCAAACAAACAGATCATTGAGGAATAAAAACAGACATTCCATTGCTATTTAGGCATGTTTAATGATCAAAACCAGGACTAAACAGCAATAATAATCACAGATCACCCATTTCAAGCATAAGAAAACGTAGGAAAACACGAGATTCACACATGGATAAAACCAGAATCTAAACAATCTAACCTTGCTGAAAACCAAAGTGTAACCATGCAAGAAATAAGCTAAAGAACAAGATCAAAACAGCAGCTGTTATAAGATATGACCGCTCAAGATCCATGAAATGAACAGAAACCCTAAAGAGAAGAGAGAGAGAGAGAGAGAGAAGCCCTGAAACAAAAACCCTAGGTAAACCCTAATCCGCGCAAGGAAAGAAGAGGAGAGAAATGAAGGTGTGGTTACCCCAAAACTCCATTACGACAGGGAAATGAAAAGCGAGATGATTGGTTGGAGAGGGCTTTGGAGGTTTGAAAGAGGGTACAGGAAGAAGAGACTGTGACAACTGCGAAGGCTTCGCAGGGGTTTACATTGTGGTGTTTATAAAGGAGTTCCCGCTTGCACATACGTTCTAGGGTTTGTGACGCTTTTTCCAGATTTATCAAGATAGCCCTCCACTTTTTCACCTTATTTCAAACAACACTAGAGCTGTGATATTTATGATAACTCACCCCAATTGGGTCCTCTCCATCTAATTTCTGTGTATAAAATAGATCTGTGTGATATAGACTTGTTTCAAAATGAGTGATTTGAAATAAATGTTTTATAAATCAATTGTTTGGTAGGACAAGAAAAAACGGGTTGAAATAGACGTTTAAGAATCCAATGGACCTTGGAATTTAACTAATTTGTTGAGATGTACAATGAATTATGGACTAAATTTTGACCCCATGCCCATTTTTAGCCTTGAAGTATGGATCGATGGTTTGGATGTTGACTTTGGGCTTAAAGAAGTGAAAAAAAAAAAATCAGATCTAAGTTTTTGCACATTTTAGAAATGTCTCGAGATTAGTAGCAGATCAACGGTTTAAATTTAAATCATAGCTATGTTTGAACTTAAAATCTCTGGCTTTTCATAATTTCCTTGAGATATGTGAAGGATTACTGGATCAAATTTGGCCAGAAAGTCGTTTTCAGCCTTCCAGTGAGGATCAACAGATCGGATGGTGATTGTGGGGCCCACAAAAGTCTATAAATGAGGATCTAAGGTCCTTCTATTTTTCACTTATATATTAATATTCATGATGATCCAACGGTTCAAATCTGGTCTCGTGGCTGTGTTTGGGCTTATAAATACTTTTAGCCGTTTGGATTGTGCTTGTGGGGTCTAAGATTTAAAAAGAATGAGAAAAAAAAAAGGTAAGCCCAAAAACAATGTCAAAATCACTACAGTCCTCAAGGTCTTTCCACTCTAGATTGATGCGTTTTGTTTTTTTTTTTTTTTAGTGGCACCCAATTGGAGGCTATCTGAAGCAAAGGTAAAAACCTATTTTTACATTTTCAGATAGAGGCGAGACAAATCGTTCCAAACACTGTAAATCCGTTTGAAATTAGTTTTAAGAGAAGTAGAGGTGGGAAATAAACTTGCCAAATGGGCGCTTAGATTAGACACATTTCCAGAGAAGATAGATGATCAAACTAAATCCATAGCAGCTGAACTTCTAGAACCCCCATTGCATATGAGCTAGGGAGTGTTGAAAATTGGCACAGAAAAACGGTTGATATGTAGATAGAAAATAAACAACAATACCGAATATGATGAACACAGGAGGAATTTTTGTGTTTGCAGAAATTGGTGAGAAGTAGTAATGACAGAAAATATCTACTGGCTGAGGCACGCTGGAAGATGCCTTCTTTAGGATGTGTTCCTCTCCATATTAAATCCAGATGTGAGAAATTTTCAATGAACCACTCCCAGGATACAACGGCCTTTTCAAGTAACCTGCCTTTGTCGCACACCAAGCAAATTTGACTCCTGACGCACAGTAAGCTCAAACAGAGAAGGGAGAAAGTAGAAACAAAGAAGGAAAGAAATTTTCTGTGTTTTTTTCTAAACCCAGACATCCCCAATTTATATACAAACTATTTTTGTTGAGACATTAAAACAACAATAAAAATATGCCATTAAAATCATTAAGAGAAACATTTGCAAGGGTCGAATTAAAATGTGTCTTAAAATAATGAGACTATTTAATTGAAATCTGTTTTAAAATAAATATAAATAATTGCAAAAGGTATTGCACCCCTGCATGTGATGATTACGTAAGATGCGCATCGTGGACACACGCCTAATTAATCTTTTTGGGGATCCAGCCCCCAGGCACACTCATAAGGCTTGTGGCAAAAGAGCATGAAATACAAAAAAAGAAAGAAAATGCTTTTAAACCCTTACAACTCTTGAATCTGTCTGATGTGGGATTCAAAACATACGCAAGGCTTACTAATACTTCTATGTAACAAAAGGAAAAAAGGAAAGGAAAAGCTATGAATATTTTGAAACCTTCCAAAATCCAACAGGGGGCAGGGTCATTGAAGCAAGATGGTGTTAGATGTACTGGGTATTTTAAAAAGGGATGAATGGACTTTATGGTTTAACCCCTCATGGTAATCCAACTAGAAATATTCAAGTATTTTAGTCTAACCAATATAGTGAAGCCAACGGCAACAATGCGTAACATGTGACTGATGGCTGATTTGTTAAGGATACATTGTCGCAGTTGTTCTGAAACTTTCCGTTGTTCAATGATCATGACCTCTTAATATGGTGGAGCCAACCGCAACAATGTGTAACATGTGATTGATGGCTGACTGGTGAGGATACGTTGTCGCAGTTGTTCTAAAACTTTCCGTTGTTTAATGATCATGACCCCTTAATAAAAGATTCAAGATTAATGTTTGTGCCGAATTGTATGGGCCTTTTATTCCAGAGGCCTCTCGTGACGTGGTTATGATTATCAAATTAAACTTTGTATTGAATTTGGCTATAATCGTATTTGCTAGTAAGGTGGCCAGAGGGTTTGAAGCTTCTGTCTAATCTACTCAAGAATTTGATCTTGGAACGCACCGAGTTTGACAACGTATTTGGAAACTAGATTGGCTGGGTTCCAAGACTGGTCATGAAAGGAAACAATTTTTGTACTATCCCCAACTATCTATGACATTTGATTATTGATGATGTGCCTGTTTTTCATGAAATTCTTAAAGTGAAGGCGCGGATTGTCGCAAGTATTTTTCAGATTGAGGTCTGGTGGTGGGCCCAATTGGATTATTGCCTGTTTAAAAATCGCTAAATATAGTGTATGCAATAAAAACCTAATATTACTTCTAGCAACCAAAAAAAAAAAGGGAAGAGGGGTTGGGCGGGGGTGGGGCGCGGGGGTGTGCGGCGTCGGTCCCTAACTGGATCCCTCTAACATAAACCAGACGCATAAACCGTCCCAAGCCACAAGCCTATAAAAAATTCATTGGTCCTGTCATCTGTCTACTTGACCAGAGAAATAAAGGGTTGGATGTTTGAATTTTCGAGTCAATCCTACTCCGAAGCTCTTGATGCGAGATCTGATATTGGAGATGACACAAGACCAAACACAGCTTGGTGGTTGTCCTAAAGGTGAGGCTTGATCCAAAGTAATTGATGTACTGGAGTATATTGTTCATCTGCAGTAAGGAAGTTGACTCCCTTAGGGATCTGAGATCTCCCTTTCAGAGGCATTTCTCAATCTTTTGGCTTCAAAAGCTTCTATGCTCGTGCCAAGGTAATTTGGTACAAAATCATCAACTTATAATGCATAATCAATGTGTGCGGCTATGTATGTATCCCGTAAAGAATAATTTTTACTCGTTAGAATCAGATAAACCTTAGGCAAGAAGCTAAAATTCTAAAGGTTTGGCTGGAGGGATACCCTAGGTTATCCAAAAAAAAAAACTGATTAACAAAAGCCTGTTGAATTCGTAACTGTTCCAAATATGATCACAAGCCTTTTCAACTCTTTAGAGCCAACAAATAATGCTTATGACGTTTTTTGCGACATGAGGGGAATTATCTTATTGGCTATTGTAATCTGATTAGTTGCTCTCCAGCCTTTGGATAAAGCCCCTCGGGTGGACAAGAAATCTCAGAGAGTCTACCCTTTCTCATTTGGGGATGAACAAGAAATTTATCAAGTTCAATTTGGGGTTTAGAATGTTGTGCTCAAGAAACTACAAACGAACATTCTCAAAAAAAAAAGAAAAAAAAAAAGGAAGAAACTACCAAACGGTGTCAAAGACATCCTATTTGATCAAGTGCCAGAAGGATTGGAAAGACATTGGTTTTGAGCTGAACCCATCTGGTGCAGTGGCTATGAGGGGATCGATCATCTACAGACTACAAAGCTTAATGGAACTCTTCCTTTGTGGGTTGGGGAATTAGAGCTTAATTTTCCCCGTTAGTAATGACAGGGTAAAAGAATGAGAGAGTGAAATCTTCTAATTCATGTCCTTATGGGGGCCGAATATAATTGCCTAAAATGCTAGCATAGTGATTTTGCATGCCCTCCAACTTGATTAGTTGGATTCCCGTGAGTTTTAAGGATGCTGGCATTAAAATTCCTCCAACGGAACCAAGACAAAGCATAGAAGAACTGTCGCCTATAGCCGACCAAATAATCTAAGATCTTCAATGACGGTTCAACAATTTGCACTAGAAAACCTACCGTACTCGAAAAGTGCAAAAAAAATTATCTAACATAACCAAATACCGCGATACATAATAATAGGTTAGGGTCCTGTGACAGTTGGAATTGAATTGAAAACCTTCAATTATAATACATAATGATAGGTTTGTAAAAGTAGCAATAAAATTGAATTTGCAACCATTTTTTATAATACTTAATAAAAGGCTGATGTAGGATCGAGTGCGTATCAAAATTTAAAGGTAACAATCAAAATTGAATCAATAATCCACCCTTTTAATAATTAGTATATAAACAAACTTAATCATACTCCCGCCCCTTACCTTATCTAAATACTATGTATGCAGTCATGTATGTACCATGTATGGAATAATCTTTGCTCGTCAAAATTAGGTAAGTCCCTAGCTAGAGGCCAAACGTCCGAAGGCTGGGCAGGCAAGGGATACCCTAGGTCATCAAAAAATAACAATAATAATAATAATAACAAAACCGAATCCTTAATTGAGCCAAGCCACTCAAATCAGTTACTGGAGTTGCTCTCCAGGGACTGAGTTCCACAGGGGCTCATTCCAGAGACCTCAAGAACCTGCAGATTTGATGTCAAAGTAGGACCTCGAAAAACACTCAGATTCCAGCATAATCGCTTCCATTTATGATCTACTTTCTCGAATCTTATTACACGCGCAAACACAATCCATACTGAAAACAGTATTTTTTACCAAAAACAAAGAAAAGAAAAAATATATCGGACCCAAGAGAAGGTTTTTCTTGCCCAAAAGAAAAAGTTGCACAATTGCACGACCAAGAATTTTCATTGTCGATTGATAACAACAATAGACAGCAAAATAAAGGCTAACCATTTCTTTCTTCCCCCTTCCTTGTCCAAACCACCATGAAAGACCCAGACAGAAATAGGCAGCAGATGAGGAAAAACTGATTATTGACCTACATTACTTGGTTGCTAAATATCTTCAACATAGCTCTAATAAAGTATTTTCATTGTTTAATAAGAAAAGACGGCATCGATTTCTTTCACCAATATATATATATATATATTTTAAATTTAATTCATGCGAATTCTTTCTTCACCACTGATGCCCAGTGAAATTTAGACATACAATACTGATTCGGGCAGAGTAGCACATTCCCCATAACAAAGCCAAAAGTGATCATTGGAGCGGCAATCAGTTTTGGGAGGAATAGCTACACATGGTAACTGATTAGGCCCTGCACAACTATTGTTTCCAGCAGCTGCAAAAGTTTTTTTCCAGAAAAAAAAATGTATAGAAGCTGTAGAACAATTACTTTAAATTTTAGTCTAAGATAAAACGCTTAGTGTCTGAATTTTATAGTAACATGCATCTCAAATCCACAGCCGCCAGTGACAGGTAAGGGGAAAAAATAAAACAAAATTTTCTAATCTGTCCTCACTGACAAGAACTGTGTGTGTGCTGATCACTAGCAAATTCATGAACTGCCTTGGAACACAAGCTCCCTACAAAATCTCAAAGAACTCATTCACTTGCCAGTGCTGTGCTTCGCCTTTGCATGTTGTGATTGCAAAGCATTTTCTGAGTTAGAAGTCCTGCGCAATAGAAATGAATGCACACATTAGAATCAAGCACATTTTAGAAAATCTGGCAAGAACCATGAAAGATGCTCATGAATTACTAAGCAAGGGTGGCCATATAAGGGTTGGGTTACTGAGTTAAGTCAGAACTTGCCACCCCTCGGTGCTTCCTTCTCAGGTGAAAAGGCAATGCATTTCATAAACAGATTAAGACTTGATGATGTAATAGACTTGATAATATATGTAGAGAATAGAGCTATCAACATTATTACAAAATAGATTAAAGAAAGTGATATAAAAAAGTTGACCATTGAGAGCAACAACCTTTAACACATGCTTGGCAAATTCCTATTTGATTCCAAACAAAAGTTTAAGGATCAAGGGAAGACATAAATAGGACCATCAAAACTTCACTTTATGAAGATTAATCATAGAAGTTTGATGTCCCGTGTGGATTTTCACACTTGACACTTTACTCTTAAACTACTATGTTACAAGCCCTTTCTGAAATATTCTAAGCAATTCAATATGAATCTGCCAAATTGACCACAATGTGAAACAAATTAAGTTTAAAAGGATGCCATGCACATGATGAGTCCAACACTACGTAAACGTATTGGAAATTAAATTTGGTTTCTTCTCAGGTGAATATGCATTGCATTTCATAGAGGGACCAACATTTGACAATGCAATAGACCATGTAATATATGCAGCTAATAACAGGATTACAAGAAGCACTAAAAATTAAAAGATCAAAAAACCTATTGAAAAAATATGAGATATCAAAAAGCCAACCATTGAGATCAACAACCTTTTAAGGCACATTTGGCAAATTCTGATTTGATTCAGTGAATTTCTCAAAATGGCCCTTTTTCACAAAGGTTAAAGTGAAGAATTGAGGGTCGATATAATTGGGACGGTTGAATTTTCCCTCATTCGGTAGGAATGATTACTCATCCTTCACCGTATGAATATGAACCATAGGAGTTTGATGTCCCTTGTAGATCACCCTTGACACTTATTCTTAGTTCCAATGACATCTTCCTAAGAATTATAAGAAATACGAAAGGAATGTGCCAACTGCTCCCTTGGAAAATTTACTTGGTATACAAGAGAGAAGTTTACTTGCTAGAGGACTTGCAAGTGACTCGGCCACCAGATTCTGGGGCATTTGGCTTCGACATGTTATCATTTGCCAGCTTCCGTCCAGCCTGTTTTAATGGGTAAGGAGTTGCTGTATGACCACCCTTCTTGCCATCAGTAGCTGCTCATGTTTGTTCCATTAGTACCGCATATATCTTTGGAAATGAGTAATAGAAATGGCTCAATAATCATTTTTTCAACAAAGAAAAAATTTGCAACTGACGTCATACAAGAAGCCGGTGTTGATGGGTTTTTTTTTTTTGTCATTTACAGAGTAAGATCACCTGACTTTTGCCCGCTTTCTGCAACCAACTTAGCCTTCTTTTCCAGAACAGGTGTCTTCGTGGCAGATTCAACGGGTCGCTTTTTACCTGCTTCGGTCTTGATGAAAAGGAAAAATAGGGTCAGGATGTGATCTTGAACAGAAAATAAATAAGCTCACATAATTCAGGACTTCACAAATTTGGAAAGCAAGCACTTTAACTAAAGAGAAGCCATAATCCTTCTTTGGTGTAGCTTCATCTTCCTCGGAGCTTTCATCTTCTGAATCTTCTTCCTCGTCATCCTCATCAATGTCATCCCCAAATTCAACCATATCCTAAAAGAGAATTAACATGTAAAAACCAAAAATTCATCCATGCTAAGCCAACTGCACTACCAGCTCCACAATCCTATGTAGAAGTGTGGAAATGGAAATCTTAGCAGGACTAAGACACTTTGACAAATAATATTTAAAAAATATTTCAAGACAATGCAGGAGATTGAATGAGCTTCTACACAAATGTGAAATCAATCAACAGCTATTAGGAAAATGAGAAATTAATAGAAATTAGGAAATAATGTCATTAAACAATCCTAACCGGCTAATCGAACAGGAAAAATTAAATGGATAAAAAATATAAAACTTAAATTACCTAAAAAACGAAAATTCAAAATGCAATAATAATTACTTAATAGAATAGCAAAGGAATGTAAAGACCTCCATATAAATGAATAAAAATGGAAAAATCTAAACGCTTTTTCTAAGACCAATGTTCTCCTACGAGCAGCCTTATATGCAATTCAGATTTGTGGGGCCCACTTGTAACCACCTTTGATCATTGCATGCCATTTCACACTCTCATCCCCCAATAATCTGGCACTAGGCCCAATTTCACTCTCATCAAACCTTTATCCACCATTGGATTGAATCTTCAAGAAATCTATGGTTAAAGACCACTAAACCTTATGGCTATTAAATCAAGGGGCTAAGATGATCTGATAGTGCTGATTTTTTTAGTTTATTTTTCGTTCAACCTTATCCATACGGAGAACTTTCCATGTACGCCAACCCCACTGATCAGTAGGCAACTAAGTGGGCTCCACAAGCTGGACTGCATATAAGGCGTATGCAGTCCACTGGTTGGCAAACATTACCCCTCTTTATAAAGCTTGTTGCTATAATGGCTTTAAAACATGGACTCAGAGTGTCTGACACTAAATTAGGGCAATGCAAAACATTGCCGCATCTGCCGATAAACAGGTGCTAGACCAATAAATCACTTTCTTTTGGCACCTTTTTCTGCAAGATTTGAAAAAAATCTAACAATAAGAAAAGAAAATAGAGACTTAAATCTTTAATTGTTAATAGCTTTTACAGTGTTCATAGCTTTTACAACAGAACATAAAGGTAGTGAAAATGAAGTTTCAATTTATTAAGTCCCAAACTAAAAATGTAGAAAGCAGGAATCTGTCAAGGCTAAAAACTTTACCAATAAAATCATAAAACATGGTTTCAGCCAAAGTTTAGAACGATGGTTATTAGGCAACAGATAAATGACACAGCTGGATTGGAGTCAAAGGATCCACCTTCTCAAAGCCAAGCTTAGCACAATTATATATAAGATTCCATCTCAAAGTGAGGATAAAAAATGAATATTATTGAACAGTATTTTAGAATATGCATGCTCCTTTAATAGGACTCTTAGACATCCAAAGAAGGAAGTTTCCAGTTCGATATGGATTTCCTTTCCTTAAATATAATTATTGAACTCAAGAGTCAAGAAAAACAACAGACTAAAAATAAGAAAGAACCTAAATGAAATAATAAAAAAGAATACTCCAATGCCAATATTGTTCAATTGGAGGGATTGGGACTCCTGCTATATACAGTTGCGCCTGTTAGACCAGCTATGTGCTCTAGACATGGGTGCAATGGACTTGGTCCTGACCCACCACTCTCCGACTCGTTGTCGTAGTTCAGCATTTATCAACAAATGAACAACTTTTCCAAAGTATTTACTTAGGATGATACACACCTCATCTTCGTCTGTATCTTCTTCCTCAGATGATTCATCATCATCAGAATCATCATATTTATCATTAAGTTTTTCTGGTTCCACTATTTTCAGCTTTGGTTTAGCATCAGAGGCTTCAGGTTTGGTGCTGTTAGCCTTAGTAGATGCTAGCTTGGGCTTCTCATCCTTGACCTCATTCTTTCCTAAAACATCAGTCACATGTCACAATGTAAACAGCACCAAAACAAGCATTTAATTTTTACAATTGTAAAATATGGCTTCCAGAAAAAAAAGAAAAAAAAAGAAGCAAACCACTTTCTTTTGCTAGAAATGCATGAGTCCCCTCAGAATCAGTATCTGAAAGATTTAAAATTAAAACAGATTTCATATGTCAAAAGAAAAAAAAGAAACTGAGAAATATGGCAGGGTAAAAGCAAACAGTAAGATATCCAAAACAAATATTTGAAGGCTACCTGTTAGGTCCTCAGACGAGATAATGAGAAGCAAATAGTCAAGGATCAAAACAAATAACAAAATATACACCCAAAGTAAAATTCTACAACAAGCCATTCAACAACAAAAAGGGAAACTGCTTGCAATGGAACAATCCAAAAGATATTCTTCTTCATAGGGAGTTGTAAAATAACCACAAAAGTAAACACTCCCACACTCCAGTTGTGAGATAATTCAAATTCTTTCTCGAAAACCAAATCAAATGACATATGAGTACATTTCTCTGATGAAAGTATCCCAATGACTAACTTCTGATTACCAATCTTTACGGAGAGAGGTACTGAGTCACTTCCTTTGTCCTTTGTTACTCCTCCAAGTGATGCCTACAAGACTGTATTAAGAGCATTTCATTGTAAAATGCACGCATCAATAAGCATTTCATTATAAAATTCATACACTAATGAAAAATATTACACAATATAAAATAAAATAAAATAGAGCTTTGATTTCTGACATGTACCTGTGAGAGATGCAAAAGTTTGCCATCAGTAGCAGGATTACACTTAATGAGCTGTCCAGCTTTCACCTCAACACCTAGACAACATAAAAGGTTATAAAAGAGCCTGGTTCAGCTAGAATTGGTCAAATGGAACAACCAAATGATAGTAGTAGCAAAGCGGACAAAGTTATTTCCACATGTCAAGTAACAATTTATAAGCTGCCAGTGACAATCTGAAATTAGACATGCCAACTCAAATCTAAACTCATAATATGAAATGAAACTATTTTGGAGTTTGCATACAGCTAGGGGCATTGCATATATTTCTAAAAATAATTACAGTTCTTAGCCAAAATGGACTGAAATGAAAACATGGACTCAAAACTGAAAATTTTCTTTTTAAACGTGTGGTTCAATTTGGCCAGTGCTGTGAACCAAAAATTGCTAGGCCATCTCGGCCAAATCAAACTGAATTGTCATAGACCCTGACGGTAGGGCCTCTGGCTTGTAACTGTATATTTCATAATGGTTTAATCCACTAGCAGATAGTGATCTGATTAGTGTCAAATTAATGTGATTGGTCTATGAGTGGCAAATCACTTCATGGGGACCTGGTAACATTAAATCCACCCAGTTACATCATCCTTTGTTTATACACAAACTATGACCTTCAGAAATGTTTCCAACATGCCTACTACCACCCTACGGATGATACTCTTAAAATAGCAACAACCATTTTTTAGAGCGACGTCAGCACATTCTTTATACAAAACATAGTGCTTAACTCTGAAAAGCAACAAGCACATTGCAAAGTAGAATGGCCAAATAAGGTTTCAAGTTTATTCACAAGTGACCAAAGATGCCGACAGTTATGTTAAACATGCATCTGGGTGATCAAATTAGCATATTTCAAGGCAATATCCAACAAATAATTTTTTCAATTTTAGCATATGCTTAAACCCAGATTGATGGAACAGAACCCAACTACAGGAGGCACAAGTAATCCTTTGGATTTTATTAAAAAACATTCATGCCAGCGTAAGGTTTAGCATCATCGCAGAATCCGTACACAACCAGAAACATAAAAATGGAAGCATGACCATGAAAGAAATAAGCCACAAACAAAATCCAAACCATAGTTAAGAGGAAATGAAAATGCGGAAACTGACCCCAGAACTCCGTCTCCATGCCTGAAAGCAGTGCGAGGGCAAAACGAGAGTTCGGTCTGCCAGAGGGCAGAAGCAACTAGCAAGAGGCAAATGAGAAAACTACAAATGGTTTTCATGTATTCTTTTAGGGTCACTTAGGACGGTATTTATAGAGGAATTCCCGCTTCTAGGGATATCATACACGTAGGCTCGCCTTTTTAAACTTTCTATAGCTCGCCTCCCGATAGCAATGGGTCAGGTCTAGTGACTTAGCTGAAACCCAACTATTGCATAATCTAGGGTTTGAGATGGACATAGCGGCCGGTAGGGCCCCACAAAAGGATGATTCGGCCATTGTCTTCTTGACCGAAGACAGTCATATCCCTTTATATGGGTCAATGTGACCAACATCTCTATCAAAACGGGGATTAACCCAGCAGCTGAGAATGCCCCTTTCATACAATCAAAATGGGGCGAGCAGAAAATCCAAACCTAGATCATGCTTTGCATTTCCATTGTCGGGTCCATCAGATCAACAAACTAGATGAACAGTAACATAGCCATATATTTGATAGGCCTAGGGTCGAATTGGCTCTTCTTTTATTTTAGAATAAAAGGACTCTCAGTTTTCTAATATAATTTTCCAATTATCAACGTGATGGCTTACAACAATTTACAAGATAAAGTTACAACATAACAAACAAGAACGCAGAGGGGAAGTAGAACAGAATATGAAATGGAATCTTCATAGTAGAGTTTGCTAAAATAGCTCAAACTCTAAATGCTCTCCATTAGTCCTAAATTGAAGACCCTTGGTTTCCTTTCTCCCAACTGGCCCACATGAAGTCCCAAGATCACCAACAGTGAGTGATTCAGGTGGCAAGGCACACCTAATCAGGGCCCAATTCACACCTTCAAAAAAAGCGTGCTGCTTTATCTCAGTTGCACCAGTGACTGACCCCAACCTGTTCGCCGGATCCTTCTCTAGGAGGCCGCTGATAAGGTCCCTTGCAGAGAAACCAACTGATGGATCTTCTGGGAATTTCAGACTCTGTGACACCACATTGGAGAGGGTTTCCTCATTCTCTGACCCCCTGAAAGGTGTTCTACCAATAAGGAGCTCATACAGAAAAATCCCAAAGGTCCACCAATCAACTGCACTGCCATGGCCTTCCCCTTTGATGATTTCAGGGGCCAAATATTCATGGGTCCCAACAAAGGAGTTGGATCGTGCATCGGTGGGTTCTGCCACGAGCTGCGGCAGTTGACTGACCTGGGAAGCTGAGTCATGTTTCAGCTTCCGAGTGGTTGAAGCAGGGGATATAAGACGAGGAGAGAAGCAGGACATTTGAACCCAAGACGGTTGGAGACAGAAAGGACTGGTACATCCAGATTCAGTGCAATGTTCCGAAAATCTTTTTGCAGGTCCGCCTCCCGGAAAAGAAGATTTAAGAAGAGTTGGGTTTACCACACATCTAAATGAGAGATCAAAATCAGAGAGCATAATGTGACCATCTTCTCTAACTAGGATATTTTCTGGTTTCAGATCTCGATATACCACCCCAAGCATGTGCAGGTACTCTAGAGCAAGGAGGACTTCTGAAGCATAAAACCTGCAGAAAGTACAGCAAAAAATGGTCAAGGCTACTATGGGAAGGAGAAGCTCATTCGAGTTTCTCAAAAATTTGACTTTAAGGTTTAAAAATAGACTATTATGAGTGTCTTTTTTCTTTTTTCTTTTTTCTTTTGAATCAGAGTGGTGGGCCTATATATGGCCCAAAACTGGAAGTCACATTAGATGGGATCCTGTTTTATGAAATTTTCTTTAGTGTTGAATCTGGATTAGTGGTGAGCAGAAAAAGTTACAGTACATGGGATACTATTTTCTGAATTTTCTACCCTAAATTTTTTACCCGTGAACAGTCAGCACCAATAATGATTCGGGCAAGAAATGACTTGGAACAATATCCAATTTCATGGCTTCCATTTATATGCTGTGACAAAAATGGAAAGATAAACCATCCAGTCTGCAATAATATCTAAAACAGTTGAAATTGGTGAAAATCCAGAACCAGTAAAAAGGGCTCTATAGCAAATGCAAATCAATAGAAACCCATACTTAAGAGATATGTAGAATAAAAAGTGACAACATACAGAATTTGGATCAGGCTTCTAGAAAATCATAACTTGACTAAAACCATGCAAGGTTTCGCAGAAAACCCAACCTGACTGGAAAGTTGGCTAAAAGACTAGAGTGAGTCACACTATAAACACTCAGAAGAATCGACTCAATTATAATTAAGCAAAAGCATAAATAAATAATATTATTAAAGCTCTAACAGGTATGTACTAGAATGAATTTTTAGATAGTCATGGTGACTGTTTGAATAATGTGATGACCTGCACACTACACAATTAATTTATACATGTACCCCTTGTGGGGCAACTTCGGGTGCAAGCCAATCATGGGGGAGGAAGCATGGAATTTGGAAAGCTCGACTCTGCACAATTAAGTTATTCATGCACACCCAAGTGGGGGCTACTTCGGGTGCAAGCCAAGCATAGGGAAGGGGACATGGAAAGGTCGACCAGCACACACTGCACAATTAAGTTATACATGCAACGCCCATGGGGGCCACTTGGGGTGAGTGCGTGCCAATCATAGGGCAGGGGCAAGCAAAGGTTTCTTAATAGAATAGGTTCTGGAATTGGTCCCGTCAAGTTAGCCAAAACCCATAATTTAATGACTCAAAATATGAACACGTTTTAAATCTCAGTTCAGTTGAACGGTGATAATAGGTCAAATGGGAGTCAAATTGGTGTAAGTGCCAATTCACAATGGGAGGTTGGATTAATCATAGGTAAGCAAACTCTAGGGCTTTTGCAAGTATGAGCATAATGCAAATGAGATATTATGTGTGTGGGCACAAGCGGTTGAAGTTGTCAAGGCTGGCCAGGCAATCCTAGGGCATGGAACAATCAAGCCTGTTGGGCCCATCTTGCTCTCTATTATCAATCTCACTACTATCCATGAAATAGCTTTCATAGACACTAATCCAAGTTTTGAAGGCCCTTGGATTGATCATGCAAATTTGCGACCCATCCAACTTTGACAGGTAGGATTTGGACAGCTTTGAGGCCGTCAAAAGTATACCTCCCATAATGATAAATGGTTACCATTTTTGCAAAAACTAGGTCATGAGAAAACCGTTCAAACTCCCTACCCCACCACGTATTCATATGAACATTGTAAGATATTAGAAATGCTCTACTCTATGCGGAAGAAAACAGCAGACCCCAATGAGTTTTTCATTCTAAAGTTTATCAAGACAATAATGATTGATTACCATACACCAGTCAACTGCACTCTATACATTTTTTTCCACCTAAACTCCTGAACCAACAATACTGTTCTGTCTTAATATGGATAAGACCCAACTACTAATGAGGCGACTCCTAAACCCAAATTGCATCATTTCTCAAAAGGAATTAGAAAACTTATTTTTAGATAGCTAGGATTCCATCCCAAACTGAAACCACAGTCAGCTGGGAATCAGCTGGCTGTTAAAGGGACATTAAGTGGACTTTGGTGAACCCAGGGAGAAAGGATCTGACTAGGTTCAGCGGGATATAGAGGATCTGACTAGGTTCAGTGGGACATAGAAATTACTGGGTTGGGTCTGACTGGGCCTGGCAGTCTTAGTCCTACCACGGCTGGACCTGGTGGACCCAGACTGTACTTGTGATCCAGGACAGACCCATGTCCCCCCATGGGTCGACCAGCCAATGGGCCCAGCCCATCTATCTCGACATAGTCCATTAGGCCTAGCCATATTTAGTTTTTACTTTATTTTATTTTGCTGATTTATGTCTTCAATTCATTTTAAATTATGATGTTTAATCTCAACCACATGATTGTCTAATTGTTGAGATTTAGTTTTAGGTTTTCCCCTTTGCTTATTTAAATGATGTAATGCGTCCTCGGCAAGATAGACTTGATGAATGGAAGAAAATTGAGTGCTTTAAGCTTTCTTTTCCTTTCCCCACTTGGAGGCCTATTCAACTTAGGCGTGAGGTCTGAACCCATCCCCACATCTTCCATCTCCATCCTTACCCACCCTGCATTGATCCTCCATCCGCATCAGCTTGGCTGGGTACAGGCCTTTTCAGCTGGGCCATCATACCAGATATGATGGGCCAAAACAAAATTTGTGTCTTAAATGGGTTTCAAGTAAGAGCTGAAGCACATTGGATATTAATTTAGGGCAATAGCACTGAAAAGCCCTGACATTTTGACATGCTTTCAGGTTTGAAATTAATTAAGTTTTCAAGATTATAAGATTCACCTACAAAACTATAACTTAAGTAAACTTTACCTAGCAGTTTGCTCAGAGAAACTCTTGCCCGGCTGCATCTGACGAAGGACGTGCAGATCACCACCTGGACAGTACTCCATAACTAAGCATGAGAGACCATCTGTGGTGAAATGTGAGTATAACGTTGGAAGGAAAGGATGATCCAGCATCTGTAATATCTCTCTTTCTGTTTGAGCCCTCGCCGTCTTTTTTCTGCTTGCCAAGAAATCATTATCCATGACCTTTAATGCAAAAAGGCATTTTGTACCAATTAGCTTAGCAAGATAAACAGAACCAATATCTCCACAACCCAGCCTCTTGAGTAGCTTGAAGTGACTCATTCCCAAGCTACCATGTTGTGCCTCAACATGGTGAATGGCTTCCCATCTTGAATCTTTTGACATGTGAGGTCTATTTCCGCTACAACTGGAGCTGGTCAGATTGCTCTCCTCACTAATGCTAGTAGTACTGCTGTTATACTCTCCAATACTACTGCTTTTTGAGCTTTGGGAACACTCCCCCTTTCCTTCAAAACTATTTGAACTGACATAATGCCTACTTGAATTTACCTTAAGATGAAGATTTCTACTGCCAGATGCCACAGAAACAGATCCTTTCTTTGCATTCTTCTGAGTACAGTCATCAATGTGGCAACAAGAGTTATATGTACCATGGTCATCTGAGATACTGTTAACCTGGGCACATGCATTCGAACTTCTGATAACAGATTCTACATCCTGCTTTGCTTTCACCTTACTGCAGGTCTTCCTCCTATGGATTGGCTTGATTTTACGTGGACTCCCAATTGAGTTGCTCCCTTTAGAACAAGTTTTTGTGCTAGAAGCACAATCCAGATTTTCTTTTGTCCCAGTTTTTGATGCAGATGTTTTGCATGCACCTGGTGAGACTGGCTTGGTGACATCCCGAGGTGCTGCCTTTCCCTTTGCCTTTGCTACTTTATCCCGAGGTGATGCCTTTGCCTTTGGCTTTGCTGCTTTCATTGTGTTCGTAAACACGCAACTAGGATAAAAAGAAGTACTCGGATCCAACGATTCAGACTTGGACGCTTGCAAGGATGAAGTAGCATTTCGAAGTGAACATAGGGAACTTTTTTCTGGCACAAAAGATATTTCTACCAAACTTTGTTCACCTTTGCTAGAGGGACGACCAGTTTCACCAGATTCAACTATCACTGTTCTGTACAATCTTTTAATAGTTCCAGCCTCTGAAACAGAAGACAAGCCTGATGGTTTTGATAACCGCTTCATTGCAGCCATCTCTGATGCCTGTGAAATGCATAGGCCTCTTAATGCCTGCTTTAGGCTCACAGATTCAGAAATACCTATACCTGAAGCTTGTGGTATCCCAACTCCAACTGGCTTCTTTTGGGTGTTCTTTCGCAATGATCTTGCTCCTACTTGGTGTGGATGGGCCAAGCCCCTGGAAGTCTTAAGCTCTATTGCCTCGAGAAGCTGATCAAGGTCGCATTCTAGTGATTTATTCTCTGAAGTTGGCATGAGATGCCTTTGAGCTCTTTCATTCATTCTCAATTTGAAACTTAAAGAGATCGGTCCTTTCAAATGCTGAACCATATCTATTTCTTCCTTCGCTTCAATTATCTCGGAAGTACCAGCAGATGAGCCCATTTCTTGGAATAGCAGCACATGCAGCAAAAACTGATCTAACACAAGACAAGGACTAGTATTGGTGACAAGTGCACCAAATTCAACAAACCAATCTCCAACAGAACTTTCTCATGACGGCAGAACACAGATACCGAATCAGATACCACATTTAACTTGATGTCTTCATCCATCATATCAGACCCCAGGCTGAAAGTGCTGTCCTCACTTCAAATTGCAGAATCCAAATGCTGTCATCATCACCATGATTCAAATAAGCAAGCCACGACCATCAACTACGTCACCATGGATTATTTGCAGATATTTCTAAATGGAAACAATTGCAATAATGTCAAGAGACAAGCGAAGTTTCCTGGTACAAACAATCATTTGAAAATTCATTTCTACTTGTCACGGCTTAGTTGTGGCAATCTAAGTCAATGTTTGTATCCAAAAACATCATAATGCAACACAATTTTCCAGAGCACTTTATTTCCTTAGTGCCCTTTCGCCTGCGGAAAATGGTAAGCGAAGATATCATGTTCTACGGTTTCAGCTTCTACCGTTTGGCACGGAGATATATTTTCAGCTGTGAACTATGCTACTATAGTGCGAAAAATGCTTTCACCTCGTAAAAGAAAACTGGAAAAAATCTCAACGCGGCACGACAGAAAATAAATTTCCCTCAGAAAACCATTACAGTTTCTGCGAAAAACACACTGCACAAAAACTAACCCAAATATCTTATTTAACAAAAGTAAATAGGCAAATCATCACCACATTCAAGCAAAATAAACGGTTTGAGGTCAAAACCATCAATTGAACACTCAGAGCTTCCCGGATAACCATGATCATTAAACCACCGACTAGAGCTCGATTAAACCAATTGATGGGATGATCATGATCATTAACCCACCGACAAGATCTCAAATTCACAGCTTAAACAGTTCCAGTTGAGAAAACAAACAAATCCATGACAGCTATAAGATCCAACACAACAGAATTCAGAACAAACTTCAAGCAAAACCAATCAGAATGACAACAAACAGCTCAAAGAAGGAAGGAAAAGAGATGCTTATAAAGAGAGATTCCCGAAAAGGAGAGCTGCAACAGATCTGCTGCGCATTCGCACGCAGCAAACGAGTACAAGGAGCAAAATCATCGAGACAAAGAGGTGGAGACAGAAAGAACCCTACCTGGGAAGAGTTGGAGATCGCAGCGGCTGAGAATTCGTACGGGGGAAGAAAATCTAGGCTTGGGAGAATCTGTAGCAGCGAGAAAAACAAGGGTTTGAGGGAGAGAGCACAGAAAGCAGAGAAAGCGAGGTTAGGGCATGGAATGGAATGGAATGGAAGCGCGTGCGAAAGGGAGGAGGCGAAAAAGGCGGAAGACGCAAAGAACGAGAAAGCGCCCTAAAGTGATGGGACCGACACACTGAAATTGTTAATTAGCGCGGGGTTTTCAAATGATGACACTGCTGTTGCTGTTAAGATGGAGCTTTACTGAATTAGAGGCTCAAAATATCATCACACGAGGATGGGATTATTGAAAACGCACTTAAAAAAGACAAAGCAATATGTTGTCATTGATTTCATTTTCTCTAAACTACAAGTAAAAAAAAAAATTTATCACATTATGATTATGATTAGATTCTATCATATTTTATTTTATTTGTTAATCTGTGATTTTCATTCACTTTACTTTACTAGTAAAGTACCAAGCATGCCTAATTAAGCTGCAAAGGGCATTTCCATTCTTTTATAAATAAATTTCACACAGTTGCCTTGAATTTGATAGTGAGGAGATTTTTTTCAAAGCCTAAAAAGCTTAGCGATTTTTAAAAAATAAAAGTTAATTATCAACTTATTTGAGTCAGCTTTAAAAAAGGGTGAAAAGTGAGGTGATTTTTCAATAGCCTCCCCTGAAGTACGTCAGAACTAAAAAAATCTGGATGAAAAGCAACTTTAACTCAAATAAAATTATTAATTATATCGAGCCCAAATGGCCTGACCCAAAAAGTGAACCAAAGAGCATCTAAGAAGGGAGCCAAATCCAACTGTAAACAACCCACGGTGCTCACTCACAAATCCAAATGTAAATTCAAACCAAAATGAGAAAGGTTGTATGTTGTTGATAAGGTCTTTCCAATGGTCCCCATGCTCTTTTGGTCATGACTGGCGATGGATATATGATTCTAATAACCTACAAATTCTTTAAATGGTATTACGCTTGAACAGCACGACTGTGTCACTAAAATCTTGACCGCACAACCTGTGCACCTTTAATTAGCTTGCTGGAGTTCCTGCTTCACTCTGCTATTCCAGACCTCAGGTGGTTAAAAATTATTACATTTGACTAGAACACTTGACACATTCATCTTTATGAGCAGTACAATAGGAACCTAATGTAGGCCCAATCCGTTCTACGAGCTGACTAATAGTTGCCTAAAAGAAACATATTTGGTTGATGTATTCCTCACTGCATATCCCAAAGAAAAACCAAGAAAGATTCAACATGTAAGCCACATAAGCAAATAAACTGAACCGCTCAATTTTGATCAAGATAGTTCCTCCCCGACTCCAGGTTTTCCAAGATTAGTTGCAAGCACAGAAATGTGCAAAGAACAACAGTGAGTTGGCTTCTCATTCAATGTATTTGCATTTTGAAAATTTAAAACACAAGTTTGATTTTCAAGTTCTCTTAGAACGAATGTCTAAAACTTGGTGTCACCCTTGCATGGCAAAGGAGGCAAAGTTGGACTGGCAATGGACTGGGCATCTCCTGGCTGGCCTGCACATCTCCCTAGCAGTTTCTTCAGAAGCCCTAAGACTCGAGTTTTTGTTTTTTTCCAAATGATGAGCACCTCTGTCCACAAGGGAGATGGCATCCTTCACCACTTGTTAAACTAGCTACCAATCCTCAACTTGAGAGCAGCTGTGAGATGACATCCTTCGCTGCTTGTTAAACTTGCTACCAATCTTCAACTTGAGAGCAGCTGTGAGATGACATCCTCCGCTGCTTGTTAAACTTGCTACCAATCTTCAACTTGAGAGCAGCTGTTTATACTCGCTCAGCAGCTTGGGAATATCATCCATCCGCAACTGCAGGGATCAATGACAGATATGGAGTAGAAGTGGCAAACTGATAGCACAAAGAAGTTAAGAGTAATCATACCTGAGATGCACTCTTGATATGATAGAAGTGGTAAGTTTGGTGTGCAGAAGGATTGAACTCATTGGGTAGTGAAAGAAAATCAGAATTTTCGCTGCCAGAGTAAACAGCATAAATCAGTGCAGAGGCTCATTATTAGAAAGTTTTATTGAAAAGTATCTGGATTAGGAAATTCTCTTGAAGCAATAACATTAGACCACTTAAAAACTCCATTTTTATTTTATTTTATTTTACTTTTGAGATGGAAATTCAGTCCAATTTATATTAAAAAAAAATTCCTTTGCTACCTCTATCCATATGAAGAATAAACTGGGCTTACAACAGTCATGGACAACAGTTTGTGAAGGACAGAAATTAAGGTTTTTGCCAAGCATTCTCACTTCGTTCTCTTTTTCTCGAAAGCACAACATTTCAAAATCAAATTCAGCAGTTCTTGAATCTTGATGTGTTATTGGTGTAGCAAAAGGATTGATCTCTACCTTCAGGTTATTTAATTTCCTTCGAGATATGTTAGTCTTTCCTTAAGCTCTTTTCAAGATCAATTAAAGCTGGTGAAACTAGGGCTTAGAGGGTTGGGCTTACATCAATTAGCACTAGAAGATGAATTACCAGCTCTTCTGAGAAGGCATATGCTTATTATTCCCCCCAGGTCCAAGGTAAATGAATTTACATCCAACTGGTATTAGAGCATGCTCTATTCTCAGGGTTCTGTTTGGAGAGTGGAACCATGCATTACAATGTATCACAACCTAAGAGAACAAACCCATAGTTTCAAGTTCCTCTGGCATTGAGTCTACTCAAGCGAGTTGATTTGATGCTAGTTAGGTTTGGGACAAGGCACCTGGATGCCAAAACAGCCCCTAGCCGATGAGTCAGCATCATCTTGGTTGACTCAGACTAGCAGGATAACATAAAGGATTCAACCATCTATAATACTCCAGCTTTATATTAATAAAATTCATTAGTTGCTGTGTGCTATCCCTATCCACATGAAGGACAACCAGATTACATTAGTCCTGGTCAACTGTTTGTGACGAACAAAATTTCTGGTTTTTATTGAGCTTCTACCTCTTCATATTCTGCTACTCAAAGCCCCCATCTCACCATCAATTTCTAAAATTCTTGAATCTTGAACCATCATTGGCATTTTAAAAGAATTGACACTAACTTCAGGAAATTTAATTTCGCTCCAGAGAATATTATTACCTTCTTTCCTGAAATTCAAAGATTGTTTTGGATTATGGTAAAACAATATTCTAGGGTTTTCAAAGTTTGCACTCCCTAAGAGAATGAGGGTTGGGTTCTCATCAATTAATATCGATCATGAATACCCCACCCTTTGTTCTCATTAGACAATTATCCCTTAAGAGGTCCAAAGGCATAAGCTTTTTCTATGTCAATTTCATATTGTGAAAATACCAAGATCATCAGTGTGCAACTAAAATGACCTTGAACAGGTACAGTAAATGTGGTTATCTTATGCTTACAAATTATGACGGATGATTAGACGTTGATAATCTCGAAGCAATGGGCCAAGCTCCCGCAACTGTATTGATTTCGATGTAGAATTCTTCCAGTGTTCACGAAGTTCCTGCACCACATTCATTCCAGCAAAGAACTTTGTAAGGAGATCATTACCACAATTTCATAAGCTTTTCCATCCATGAGTACATTTATATGGTGGCCATGATATAACAATGAGTACAGCACCTGTACCTTTTTTCACAGGAACATTAAAAAGATAGTAATAAAGTATGGAGAAGAGTATGCACACAATAAATTTAAAGATGAGTGAAGAGAGCCACACTGATTGTTGACTGACATCTTCCTTGGAAAGCAAATGAGAAGTTTCATCACTTTCGCATTGCACATGGAAAAACTACATATTTATCAGCAGATGCCTAATCCCATAAGAACCATCTTATGGGATCTCATACTTCAATGTCCCATATTTTGATTTGGACGCTAATTCATCTATACACTTATAATACCTCTGGATGATCAAAGCTTTGGCCTCACGAGATCAATCATGTGGTTCACCAAACCATGATTAATTCAACCATACATGGGCATACCTGAACTTGTGCAACCAGGTCATCAGCAGATACACTATTTCTAGCTAACCTAGATGATAACTCAAGAAATTCTTTGTCCCTTGATTCATCAACTACATTAAGCTCAGAAACAGGAGGTGAAGCTGTAATTCCCATCTTTTTCTGTAACTCCTGAATTGGAGATTCTTCTTTTTGTCTTTCCTGCAGTAAATTCATACACAAACTCACGTTTCTCTCAGGGAAATCAAAATTTATGCAATTGCGGTTGAAATTACATCTTGGTTGTTACTGATATAAAATAAATCTCACCTCGGTTACTATAGGTAAATTCAAGATAATGATAAAACAAATCAAAGAATTTTTTTTTATGCATTTCGGTTTAGAACATTGGGGGTTTCATATCAATAAATAAGATCTCACCTCAACTGTTATAGTTAATAAAAGATAACAGTAAAAGAAATCAAGCATATATTTTTGGTGCATTTTGCGGGACGAGGCAGTGACAGGTAGGGTCTAGTCGGGTTTGGGTGGGTTGAGCACAAGAGGTATCATGTACAAGCTCCACCCAACCCAACCCACTGAATAATCAGGTTGAAAATGTCTACTCAAACCCAACCTGAAAGCTAAAAGGGTCAGCTTGAAAATCTAATTAGTAGGTCGGTTGGGCTTGTTTAGTGGATCATACTTATTACTCAATAGCATTGGACTGGGTTCAGGTCAGGTTAGCAAGTAAAAAAGCCAAAACAAAAAAAAAAAAGAGACACCCAAAGGGGCCCTCCAAGTCAGTCTACTCACCATGACAGCATATTGGGCTGAATCACTTGACATGGATATATCCTTTTCTTCAAAAGTACTGGTAGGAGGAGACAAGGGCAATCGCTTTGCGATAGGGTCCTCTGCAAGTCAAGCAAGAGAGTGCAAAACAGTAAGATTTGGTATGCAAATAGTAGAGTCGATAAATGATACAATATAATTATGCTACTATTAAATAAGAATAATTGGAGAAGATGACATATAATCTCAAGTTGTTATGAACCTATAATATTTGTCTTTCAAGTTGCATTTGGATGTTGTTTGTGCCTTTTAGAAGACTGGTAGATTATTAGTTCTGTTGTGCCTTTGCCATGGGGAGGAAAGAAAAAAAATATAGTGAACTTTCTACTGGTTATGCATCTATCAGATAAACACTGCATTGAAGCAGTTTTGGCTGTATTGAGCATTTTTAGTTCTTCCATAGTTCCATTCCTTTGATTTGGCAAGGAAATTGAAATTAAAGACCAAAAAAAAAATAAACTTGTGTCTCAAATTTCACTACAAATCCATATCAGCTAATCGTATTAATAATGACTTCAAAATGTAGAAAAAACGCTAACCAACCCAATGTCGTTAGTTCCCAGTTACCTCCCCATATCAAATACATGGCTCCATACTGATAAAATATTCATGCTGAAAATATTCACATTTTTGGTACATGAAAATTCTAGAAGGGAATAGGCCAGGTGCAATCTAATTTGTATAGATCCCAATGCTAAAGTTGAAATGGATAAGAAGAGTTGATTCACTGTGCTCAAAGATAAAACACTGGTAACATGGAAGTTAGACATATAGCAATTTCAGAGATGCATACGTGTGTGTGTAAGAGGGTCATTGCTTTGGTGCAATGGTAAAAGTCTCTAGTGCCATGCGTGATAACACAGGTTCAAGACTTGTGAGCGGCCACTTTGTGCAAAATTGGCAAAGGTTACGTCTGTCTCCGTTCTGGACCATCCCAAGACCCTGCTTTGGTGGGACCTACACTGGGTAATGAACTATATATATATATATGTATTTATATATATATTGAATATTTTTTTAATGTATGAAAATGCAATATTTTGGGGAAAAACTGTGAAACAACAGGAAAGGGGAAAATTGAAATATTTTCAAAGTCTTAGCATGATAAAAATGTTTCATGATAATATCATGAAAAAGCCAACCCGACATGGTTGGGATAAGGCTTTGATGATGATGATAATATCATGAAAAAAACCAACATCGAACTGGTGTTATCTGCATAAACAACAAGTTAGAAAATACAAATAATCTCTTGACCAGGAGGGGAGAAATTTATTGAAGATGAGTCCCAAATGTATTGCAACAGTTCATGCCAGAAAGCTAGCAAATTGATCAAAGACAGCAGTAAGAGCATTGTAAAGCTGTAAAACCACGCCTCCAAAGAGCAAAAGTGTAGATAGAAATTCAAGGTTGGGCCCATGGTTTCAAATATTGGCCAATACATTGTACTTCCATGAAAAACCGTGTATTAGCACGACAAATACACTATGTTTGTTGGAAATCAAATCATGTAGGGACGGACTGTCTTGTAATCTGGGAAACTACAAAGACTATTTCTGTGATTTCAATTTTCAACACAACACAAGTTTTACAATATACATTTGCATAATCCCTCCCCTGTTGATGCAGGCCAGATCTATGATTGACCAGGCCATTAGACCCAAGATCAATACAGCTTAATAGATTAAAGTAGATTATATTATTAGTAGTTGTTTAGTTGCTTTATTAATATTTGACAAGTCCAGTTGGATTTGATTTAGGACTTCTTATTTGTTTAGAATTAGGTATTTCCTTTTTTTAGATAATGTTTTAGTTATAAATAAGGTTGTAATCTCTTCAAGAGATATAGATTTTGATATTGAATAAAGCTTTGGGCATTGGTTCTCAGTTGAGAGAGTTATTTGTCTTTGGTGAGACACCTAGACAATTTATCCCTAAGCCTTTTGGCTTGGAGATTAGCCCGTTGGCTAATCTTCTTCCCCTGCGCTGCTTCAATTGGTATCAGAGACGAAGATCCCCGCTCGGATCGCCGCCTGATCGCCAATTCGAGGTAACATCTTTCTCCCGGACGTCTGCTCTCCATCGGTCATCATCCATTGTGCATCCTCCCCATCGCATCCCCTCGTCTGTCATCGTCATCTTTCTCCAATCCTTTACGGCAGAACCCACCTCCAAGCCATACCGAAACCCTCCAACCCCACTCCATACCGAAATCCCTCGACCTCTCCCGCATCTTTACCGCCCTCCATACTCTCCACAGACCCCTTCCGCAAAACCCAACCCAGCCGAACCCATCCCTCCGATCCACGCTGCCCCGCTAAGCCCCAACCCAGCCGACCCACCCCTCCGATCCACGCTGCCCCGCTAAACCCCAACCCAGCTGACCAACCCAGCCGAACCACGCTGCTCCGCAAAATCCCCAAATCCCGCTCGGTTGCTGTCCACACCCGGAGCAGAGATCCGAAAACCCATCTCTTCCCATTGTCAAGCAAGCCCAAGTCCATTAGGCTCATTTCATGTCAAGCAAGCCCAAGTCCATTAGGCTCATTTATTGTACCTTTTTGTTACGTTATAATTAGTCAAAGGTTGTTACTTAATTTGTGGCTTCAGTTTAGGATCTAAGATTTGTAATTGATTGTAATTAGGGACTTAATTTGTGGCTTCAGTTTAGGATCTAAGATTTGTAATTGATTGTAATTAGGGAATTAAACCCTTATATAAGAACAGTCGATCCTCAAAGGAGGCACGACATTCATCTCTCTTATGTTCTGTATTTCATCTCTCTCTAAATATCATGGTATCAGAGCTCGATCATCTGTGATCTTCTCCTACAACATCTTCCAAACATTGGAAGCCAGTATATGATCATCTGTGATCATTCTCTTCAGCCAGATCATCCTGATCATCTCAGATCTGAAGTGGCCCACCTGCGATCATCATCGCCATTCAGCTGGACCAGCCCATCTTGGTCGTCTGGATTTCTACATTTTTTTTGAAGATTTTCTCACCATTTATGGATCATCTGAGGTAGGCCATCTACCCTTTATTGTAGAAATTCTGTTTTGTCCATTTCTTTTCATCTCGGCCATCCAAAAGATATTGTTTTGCCAATATCCTTTCCGGACTGCTTTGTGCGGGTTTCTTCCTTCTCTTTAGTCATGGACAAACATGAGATTGCCCTGATTCGCTTTGATGGTACAAATTATACCTCCTGGGCCTTCCAATTTCAAATTTATTTGGAAGGAAAAGAACTCTGGGGACACATTGATGGATCTGAACCTCAACCTGCAGAAGATGATAAAAAAATTTTAGCTTGGAAAACAAAGGATGCTAAAATCAAGACCTGGTTGCTGGGCTCTGTTGAGTCACATTTTATTCTCAACCTCAAACCCTGCCACACTGCCCGTGCAATGTGGGAGTATCTTCAGAAAATTTACCAACAGGGCAATGCTGCTCGCCAGTTTCAATTAGAACTTGAAATCTCGCAATTCACTCAAGGCACCCAGTCTATTCAGGAGTATTATAATGGCTTCCGCAGACTGTGGTCCGAATATGATGCGATTAAGTTTGCCTCGGTATCTGCAGCTCTTCTCCAGGAATTACTTCCATTACAGCAATGTAGTCATCGGGATCAGTTTCTTATGAAACTTCGTCTCGAGTTTGAGACAGTTCGATCTAACTTAATGAGCAGGGCTTCTCTTCCTAGCTTGGATGATTGTCTTCAGGAACTTCTACGGGAAGAACAACGTCGGGTCACTCAAACTACACTGGAACAAAAGAGATCTGTTGAGACTCCCCTTGCCTATGTTGCTACAACTAGACCACCTTCTAGGGACATCAGTAAAGTTCAGTGCCATACCTGCAAGAAATATGGTCACTTTGCAAATCAATGTAAGGCAAAAATCTGCCGATATTGTAAGGCCATTGGTCATGTTCTTGAAGAGTGCAGGAAGAAGAATCGCACTTCTCTTTCCCGCAACTATGTGCAGCCAGCCCCTGGTACTTACAGCGTGCAGTCAGCTCCTAGTGCTTACACTGTGACTACTCCACCATATGCTTCACCTGACTTCAGTGGTTCTCTGCAGTCTGATTCTTCATCCCAACCTGGTTCCTCCCAATCTACGTCAACAACTCCTCTCACCCCTGAGATGGTAAACCAAATGATCATCAATGCCTTAGCTTCCATGCACATCGCAGGTACTGCTTCCTCTCTTTCCAATACCTGGTACTTAGATTCTGGTGCAAGTAACCATATGACCACTTCAGCCCTAAAATTACACAATGTTGTTCCTTACACTGGTCATCTTACTGTCCAAGCTGCCAATGGAGATCATCTTCCTATCACCTCTGTTGGTGATATCCCTAGCCCCTTACCATTAACCAATGTTTTAGTTTCTCCTCATCTTGCTACCAATTTGGTTTCTGTGGGTCAACTTGTTGAAAATAACTGCAATGTTTTGTTTTCTCCTTCTGGTTGTGTTGTGCAGGACCGGGAGTCGGGGGAAGTGATCGCGAGGGGGCCTAAGCGTGGAAGACTTTTTTCCTTACCAGTGTCTTCATTTATTCATGATAAAACTTTACATCAGTTATTTTGTTTTTTCATTAAGAATAATTCTCGGTTGTGGCATAATAGATTAGGTCATCCGACTGCTTCTACAATGTCTACTTTATTTCAATCTGGATTAATAAATAAACCTGTTGATTCTGCTTCTTTTGACTGTGATGCTTGTAAATTAGGGAAGAGTCAAACTTTACCCTTTCCAACTTCTAACACACGGAGCACTACATGTTTTGACTTAATTCACAGTGATGTTTGGGGCATTGCTCCGACCATTTCACATAGTCATTTCAAGTACTTTGTAACATTCATTGATGACTACAGCAGATTTACTTGGATTTATTTATTACATTCAAAGTCTGATGTTCTTAATGCATTTAAATTTTTTGTTCAATATGTTAAAAACCAATTCTCTAAATGCATTAAAACTTTGCGCTCAGACTCAGGGGGGGAGTATGTTTCCAAGGATTTTCAATCATTTTTAAACAATAATGGAATCATTTCCCAACGTACCTGTCCATATACTCCACAACAAAATGGAGTCGCGGAACGGAAAAACAGACATCTTCTTGCTGTCACTAGAACTCTTCTGATTGAAGCATCCGTTCCCCCTCGTTTTTGGACTGAAGCTCTCACCACAGCTGTCTATCTCATAAACCGCCTTCCATCACATACCATTGCTCATTTAACGCCTCATTTTAAATTGTTTGGTCATCATCCTGTGTTTGATCACTTACATACCTTTGGCTGTGTTTGCTTTGTTCATTTACCTCCCACAGAAAGAACGAAACTAACAGCACAATCTCGCAGGTGTGCTTTTTTGGGTTATGCTACTAATCAAAAAGGTTTTGTTTGTTATGATCCCATTGGTCGTCGTATCAGGGTTTCTCGGAATGTTATTTTCTTTGAAAATCAATATTTCTTCCCCACTCACATGGACAGTCCTCATCCCTCTTCCCCAGCTCTCTTACCAGGTTTTTCGGATCAAACCTCTGTTACTCGGTTTAATCCTGCTTTTGTATACCACCGTCAGGAGAAACCTCCCACTGCGGATGGTCCTCCCCCTGATCCTCCACCGACACATGGTTCCACACCTACTCCTCCCTTACGTCGCTCCTCCAGAACTTCTAGACCGCCTGATAGGTATGGATTTACCCATACTTCCTTGATGACCACTCTCTCTTCTATCTCTATCCCAAGTTCTTATTTGCAGGCTGTCCAACACGATTGCTGGAACCAGGCTATGAAGGAGGAATTGGATGCATTGGATCAGAATCACACTTGGGATATTGTGGATTGTCCTTCCGGAGTTAAACCCATCGGTTGCAAATGGATCTACTCGATCAAGCTTAAATCTGATAGGTCATTGGATAGACACAAAGCTAGACTTGTAGCACTCGGAAACAGACAAGAGTATGGCATTGACTATGAGGAAACGTTTGCACCTGTGGCAAAAATGACATCTGTTCGGTTACTTCTCGCCATTGCTGCCTCTAAATCCTGGCCTTTATACCAAATGGGTGTCAAAAATGCATTTCTCCATGGGGACCTGCACGAAGAAGTCTATATGCGGATACCACAAGGCGTCTCCTCTCCCTTCAAGAGGTCTGTCTGTCGCCTGCGCAAATCGCTTTATGGTTTAAAGCAAGCTCCTCGCGCTTGGTTTGAAACCTTCAAGGCTCGCTTATGCGAGAGTGGCTTTACCCAGAGTCCTTCTGATCCATCTCTCTTTTTATGCCACACATCTACTGGTGTTACTGTGCTTCTCGTCTATGTTGACGGTATTATTATCACTGGCACGGATGATCGTATGATCAAATCTCTCCAAGCTTCTCTCAGGGATTCCTTCCGTATGAAGGATTTGGGTCCTTTGCATTATTTCTTGGGCCTCGAGGTGCATCAATCTCCAAAAGGTTTATTTGTTAATCAGCACAAATACACATCAGATCTTATCGAGTTGGCTAACCTCAATGATTCTTCACCTGTTGATACGCCTGTAGAGGTCAATCTCAAGTTGAGTAAAGATGATGGCGATCTTCTTCCTGATCCTCATACCTACCGGCGTCTGGTGGGAAGTCTTGTCTATCTCACCATCACTAGACCTGACATCTCATTTGCTGTTCATCTTGTGAGCCAATTCATGACAGCTCCTCGACACCTTCATTTGACAGCTGTGAAGCGCATTATCCGTTATCTGCTCAAAACTGTCCCTCGTGGTTTATATTATCCAAAGGATAATCCTCTTCATCTGACCGCTTATGCAGATGCTGACTGGGCTGGCTGTCAAGACACACGCCGTTCTACTACTGGTTGGTGCATGTACCTTGGAACATCTCTCGTTTCTTGGAAATGCAAGAAACAAGAACGGGTGTCCCGCTCTTCCACGGAAGCTGAATATAAGGCTATGTCTTCTGCTTGTTCTGAGATCTTCTGGTTACGGGGACTTCTTTCGGAACTCGGGTTTTCTCAAACCTCTCCTACTCCATTGCATGCCGATAATACTGGGGCTATCCGAATCACTGAAAATCCTGTCTTCCATGAACGCACCAAACATATCGAAGTTGACTGCCACTTTATTCGCGATGAATATAAGCGTGGTGTCATTACTCTTCCTCATGTTCCTACAGCATTTCAGTTTGCCGATATCTTCACAAAGGGACTTCCTCGTCCTCGTCATCAATTTCTTGTTTCCAAATTGCTGCTTTATGACTCCCCAGCATCAATTTGAGGGGGGGTGTCAAGCAAGCCCAAGTCCATTAGGCTCATTTCATGTCAAGCAAGCCCAAGTCCATTAGGCTCATTTATTGTACCTTTTTGTTACGTTGTAATTAGTCAAAGGTTGTTACTTAATTTGTGGCTTTAGTTTAGGATCTAAGATTTGTAATTGATTGTAATTAGGGACTTAATTTGTGGCTTCAGTTTAGGATCTAAGATTTGTAATTGATTGTAATTAGGGACTTAATTTGTGGCTTCAGTTTAGGATCTAAGATTTGTAATTGATTGTAATTAGGGAATTAAACCCTTATATAAGAACAGTCGATCCTCAAAGGAGGCACGACATTCATCTCTCTTATGTTCTGTATTTCATCTCTCTCTAAATATCATAAGCATCTATGGATGGATTGATAGATGAGGCCCTATATGAAACTAAAAAAGAAGAAAGAAAAAGAGGGTGATAAAA
Organism: Sextonia rubra; assembly: GCA_037013555.1. NCBI lineage: Eukaryota > Viridiplantae > Streptophyta > Magnoliopsida > Laurales > Lauraceae > Sextonia > Sextonia rubra. Next base: position 39,559,493 of record JASUAD010000010.1, on the reverse strand, counting down.
AGGGATGTTCTAGAGAATTTGCTACAGTTGAGTGTTGAATGCATTTAGATAAAAGAATACCTTCTGGTACCAACCACCATATATCACTAAAGGTCGATTTTCCATCAAAGCCCCCAAATAACAAATAGCGTGAACCAATGGAAGTCATAGAATGATATGCTCGAGCTGGAGGTGGTTCATCACTTGTAGGTAATCGCCTCCATTCCACAGTAACTGAAATAAGAGTAAGAATATCATTGCAAAAAAAAAAAAAATGAAAAAGGACATACAAAAGCATATTATTGCAAAAATGGACATACTAAAACACAAATCATATCATCATTTATCAGTTGGCTCGAACTAAATTCAAAGACTAGGGATGGGATACAGTTAATTGCAAAAAAAGGATAAACTAAAACACAACCATCATCATTGTGCCTGCTAAGAACAACCAACAGACGTAGTAGGTAGGGTCAAGTGCAACTAGCCCAGTGAACCATTACAGAGACAATGGGGACTGGGAGCCAAAATGCTAGAGTGAGTTGGATGAAAAGTAGTCGGAAGAGTAAGCCTTGTATATCCGAATATGCCCATCCCATCCCTGTGCAAAAGTAAGGGGAAAAAAGTAACAAAGATAATAAACTGACATAGACACCAGTTAAGTATATTGTTTGTCGCAACTCTTAATGCCTAGGCATTTTGGTTGCAATCGTAAGCAACTCTTGATATGGTATCAGAGCCACCACAGGTCCCAGGTTCGAATCCACGCTTTCGCGTCCTTGGTATTATGTTGCGGGTGGAGGTACGCAGCGAAGAATGCCCCATGCTATTTTATGACGGGCACATGCTTTGAGTCCGAGTAGTGTCCCAACCAAGGGGGGTTGTTAAGTATATTGTTTGTCGCAACTCTTAACTCCTAGGCATTTTGGTTGCAAAGGTTAACAACTCTTGACAACGCATACTTGGGTTCCTCATACTTAGACAAGAACTCTTCAAACAACACTTTTCCATGATAAACTATCCCCCACCCATGCATGACAATCCTTGACTAAACACATAATATCTGTTAAACATGGGAAACAATCTGTACAAAAAACACACAACCACCAATAATCATACCAAAATCTGACCCTATTCCTAGCCTCCAATTGAAATCCACCCTTTCTTCAAATACCCTACCTGCCTCATGGATTCATCCCATAAGCAAGAAATTAACACTCCAACAATACGACCTTTCACCCCTACAAACCTTCTTTAGAAACCAACCCACTCATCCACACCATACATGGAAGCAACAAGATATCACTCTAGAGACAATACTCCCTAAACATCCACCACCACCTAGATAACAGTGCCCATTTCCTCTTCACAAGGATACCAAAACCAAATCCACCACTAGCTTTTGGCAGGGTGGATGGGTTGGAAGAAGACAAGTATGGTGACCGATTATGACGCTTGGGAGAAAGGAGATGATTAATGAGATGTACGGCAGTTGAAATGGCTTCGACCCAGAAGTTTGATTGAACAAACGACTCAAGCTTCAGATTTTCCTTTTAGCTATCCCGTTTTATTGAGAAATGCAAGGACAGGTTCACTGAGAAATGATGGCCTTAGATCGTAAAGAGTTCGGAAAGGTTGATCAACATATTCCCCCCGAATCTGAGTGCAAAATTGTGATGCTCTTAGAAAACTTATTTTCAATTAATGCAAAGAATTTTTTTATAGGCATCAAAAACTTCAAATTTGGCATGTAAGAAGTAAGCCCAAGTAAATAAGCTGCAATCATCTATGAATGTGACAATATTTGTAATGGGAATGAAATGGAGGGCACAATGCCCCAAACATACATGTGGGTTAAGTCAAAACAATCAGCGGTGATGTCATTATGCAAGGGAAAGGGGAGAACTTTGCTTCTACAAAGTTTACAACTAAATAAAATATCTCTACAGGAACAAGAAATTTTCTTCATGAGCAATCCACTATTCAACATTAAAAACAACTTTTGACCCAAACTATAATTCTAATATTATTCTTAGCTATTATCCAAAATTCCAAAATATCATTGTTCTACAGCAGGATATCTTTAGTTCTCAGATTTGAGGATATTAGATTTCTCTTGGAATCCTCAGAAATCCTCACTCCAGAGTTCCAGCAACCCAAACAGGGCCAACTTGCCCCCAAAAGGAGCTGATCCATTGCAAGATGAGGGTCTATAAAAGATTGACAGAGATGGCCAATCCATCTTGCATCAAGTATCATTCTGGAAATGTCATGGACCTTGTAAGGTGAATGTGCAAGTTAATTTCAGCCAAAAATTCAACAAGTACTAATAGGCCATCTAATGGACAGGTAATGGAAAAAAAAAAAGGTAGCAATTGGCGACACACTTCAATCTGTAGATTTCATATCTGGAATTTGCCCGAACTGTTCTCGAACAGCATGTATGAGTGATCTACTTGATAGTTATGAATTGCCGATCAGTCAGATGACTAGACCATTTACTAAATGGATGGCTTTTCCCTTTCCTTATTTTTGGAAATAATTTTCTGAATGGATAGCACACATTGGCAGTCAAAAAAAAAAAGAAAGAAAACGGGAGAGCACATGCTGAATGTCTGAATCCTTGAAAATATACAAATCTATGAAATATCTTGATGATATGAAAGATAACCCCAAAAACAAACAAGGTCAACAAAAAAAAAGGGGGAAGAGTAACATGCATATTGTTGAATCTAAGTAAGGAACTGGAGAGAAACAACCAAAACTGACAGAAACCAACTGCAAGGGACTCAATGATTCCACAGCCTGGATTAATGAAAACAATAAAACAGTGATTTAAGGATGTCACGGAAGTTGGAATTCATCATTAGTTGCAAACCTCTGTCCAAAATAATACAGTCATTGTGGTACACATCATATCGACTCAACCAACCAGCAGTGCCATGGCCACCAAATAATAGAAGCTGCAAACACAAGTAATAAGAGAATCTTCCATCAAAAAGCATGTAAACAAATAAATACAGATGCCAAAATAGAATAGAAAGAAAAAAACTGCTATGGATCTGCTAAAACACACAATTTGCTAATTAATTAAAGCTGCAGCAACTACCACAAACACTATATCAGTTCCTCACAATAATAACTTTTCAGTCAAGAAATTTTCACAAAACTATTTTGAATAGCATTGACATGAGCATGCAAACAGTTTTTATTTATACATTCATTTATTTGAAACGGTAACAGATTTCAGTAAAATGGATAAAAACACATCAGAAGAGAAGCTTCAAAAGCTTCTTCAATAATGAATATCCACAACCACCACCAACCCCCACCCCACACAAACATTCCTCCCAGTATCTTCAAAAATCAGATGCATTCCCACCCATCATATTTTTTAAGATCCACTCAGAAGGCAATTTTGGCCCTAGCCTTGGAAGCCCATGCACTATTCAATCTTCCCAAAGAACCAAAAGCCACTTCAGCCATCCAAAGAACTCCACTTTTATCATTTTCATAACTCCCTTAAAAATGATATCCTCAAATCATTAATCTTGGTTTTCTGTAGAAGAATAATATCAGCTTTTATCATTTTCATAACTCCTTAGACAACAGCCCATTTAGCTAAAGCTCCAAACCCTTTAGCATAACAGAACAAAACTCATTGATTCACTACTACAACCCCTCACTCTTGCCACCATTTTTCTCATAGTTCACCAAGGAAATCAAATTCACTATTTCCCCCTCCCCATTCTGCCTACACAGTTTCTGGATCTTCAATTTTATCTAAATCTAGCACAAAATAACCATATATTTTTCATAGGAATTGTGTTTGCTCATTTCAACAATAATGTTCAATGTGAAAAGTATGACATTGCAGTCATATCACATATGCCTCATAGTAGCTACAATTACCAGAGCCATTATAACCCTAGAAACTAGTTAAAAATGATAACTATAAGGATGTGTTTGGATGTAGAATAAAGGGGGGATAAGTGGGGGGATAAGTAACTTTTTGCAACCTATCTCACTTATCCCTCATTTGTTTGCATTTTTTGTGCCTGTGATAATGTTATCCTAGTCCCGATGCTATAGTGAATTAATACCTAGTATGGGGGCTTAAATAATCTCACCTGGGAGGTGTGATAACTTGAGTTGCTTTGAGTGGGGGGTGAGATTATATTTTTTAGGTCTTTTTGTCCCTATTGCACCTGAGTTGGCTTTGAGTGGGGGGTGAGATTATAGTTTTTAGATATTTTTGTCCCTTGTCCTCCATTTATCAGGACGCAACCAAACATGGGATTGGATTCGCTTTTAGGATAAATGGAATCCCATCCCATGCAATAATACCATTAGTGGGCTTGGATGATATTAGCTCTCCAATCCCACCAAAAATTTATCCCGCTTCCAAACATATCCTAAGTGGATTAGTTTTTCACATGGTATTATAGATCATAGTAAACCATGACACAATCAAAACTATGATACGATCCCAATTCTAGATCTGATGAAGCCCCAGCATGTATATTGCCCAAAACAACCTTCCTGACTGAGCAAATCCTTCTTGTCAGTTTTTTGTCCACTGTCCAATTTTCTAGACCATTGCTATGTTGTTATTTTAATCCACTATCCAGTGGTAAATCAACAGTCCATAATACAAATTACAAGCTGCACTTTAATGAATTGGTCCAGCATGATACTACCCATGCCCTGCCACATCAGAGCATGCCATTCACCACGAAATCTATCACTGGAACAATAAATTTTCATTGGTGGAGGTCACAGAGCCGCAGACTTTATTTTTTAAGCAGTACTGGCATTACTGTATAACTTACAGCACCAAACAGCAATAATACATGGTCACTTCATTAGAGGATATCAAGAAAAACCAATTTGAGTGAGTATATACTATATAGTTACACCTTATTGGCAAATTTTTACTATTTGTAAACTAATCTAAGACTGATAAATTTTCATTGTAGGAGCTTGGAGGTAACAGATGCACAACTTTATTTTTGGAGGTTCACAGGATGAGACACTCTTGTGTACTTGTATCCCTGTACAACTTAAAGCAGCAGAGAGCAAAAATTGAATGGTCTCGTGATTTTTTAGTCACCAAAAGCATCAGCACATAGAAACACCTCATAGGTAAATCTTACAATATGTATGCTTATCATAATGCAATTCTCTCTTTGTTACCGTCTCAAAAAAAAAAAAAAATACTGCAATTCTCTTTTGGAATGCTATAATGGAAATTTTCTAATAAAAATAATCATTTTATACTGAAAAAAAAAGCCCAATAACATTTGAGGAGAAAATATGAGCACCAAATAAGGCAACACAAGGAAAAGAAAAAGAAGGAAGTATTCACAGAGATCATTACATAATTCCCTCCAGATGTTATTGTATGGCCACAACGGGGAGAAGGAGATGTTCCAGGAAGCTTCAATTGGGTCCACCCAGGTTTCTTGTTCTCTTGAATCTCTTCCATAAGAAAGATAGTATGTTATTCTAAACTCAACAGGAAAAGTCATTGCTAACCTGCACACCTACATGCAAGCAAACATGCCAACCGAGAAAGATCTAAGTCTCCAAGCTGCACAGTGCCTTTCAGATTCCCAGTCCCAAAAATCAGTTAGTCCACTTATCTGGTGAACTACATATATACTGAAAGTGGACCATTACCTTTATCTATCAGACATGGACGTTCACTGTTTTTTTGTGGTTTGGGTCATCTGGACAATGTACACATAAGCACATGTTCATATGCGTAGATTCAAGACTAGATATGTGCAAATGGGTTAGCAAAGTCCTGATACTGAAGCAAGGGAATATGATTATATTGTCAAACTTCTATGGGTGATGCAAAATCCAAATGGGCAGTCAAAGTGTCAATTTCCTTCACATGCAAAAGAATGGTATTGTACCTTCTTCAATGAGACCCTTTAAAGCCCATAAATCACCCATGATAGGCCCACCACCTCCTACAAAGACAAAACAGATAAATTAGTACCAGTGACCTTAACAGAGAATGTACCACCATTTTCATATATCTATGTGGCTGAAGTAGGTAAACAAAGATCTGTTAATAGTCGCACACTTCCGAAATTAAATAGCAGGAGAAACTCAACTAGTTTCACTGTATTACAGCAATATCTACATTATGGATCAAGTATTGAATAAAACAAACATAAATGAACCCTTCCAGAACAAATAGAAAGTAAGAGTGTGCATGGAAAAATATAAGAATCAAGAAGACATGCATGGTATTTTTAGATCTTGTATTGTACATGCAGGACCCTTAGTTTAGTGATCAAGACCATGAAGATATACATTATCTACAAAGAGTGTGCATGGAAACATAGAAGAATCAAGAGAAAATGCATGTTACCTTTGGATTCTTTCAAAATAAATAAATAGAAAGCAAGAGTGTGCATTGAAACATAAAAGAATGAAGAGGGCGTTCATGGTCTCCTTGGACCTCGGCTTGCACATGGGGGATCCATTGTTTAGTAGTCTAGACCATGACGATGCGGCATAATGGAAGAAGGAAACACAGTTTCATATCTTCCTTAGACACCACCATATTGGGTCTGTTGTGATCTATTCTAGTTTTTCTTTGTCTTTTACATGGTATCAGAGAGAGCCCTGAGCTCCTCCAACAATCTCTTATGGTGTTGATCGTCTCTGGCATCTGTTGATTCTTATCTGGTGGGGTTCAGTTCCCACCTAAGAGTTCCGGCACCAAGATAAAGATCATCTAATAGCTCTATCGGAAGGATCTTACTGGAACTGATTTTTTTTTCTCTCTTTTTCTGGTCATCAGACATTTCTGAGCATAACTGGAGTTTTCTGGTGGGGCCCATTCACACTGATCGAGATCAGGACATGAGGACAATTTTTTTTTCTCCCTGCATTTCTAACTCTATCAGCATCTTTATGTTGGGAATCTTTCAGGAATTCACCAGGAATGCCTTGCATATACTTCTCAGGTTCTGAATCACTTCTCTCTCTCTTTTTCCAAGTAGCTTCAACTGCCCTGTTGCATATTTTCAAGTGCTCACCTTCTGTTAGAAGATTCCAGCATCACTGGTATTCCTCAAACCTTCATATCTATATTTGATTAGCCAGAATTTCCACTGCAACACATCACTCATCTCTGGTAAGTGCCTTTTGTATATACCTCTCTCTCTCTCTCAACTGCCTTTTTCGTTGCATATTTTTAAGTGATCACCTTCTGCTAGAACATTCCACTCTCTCTCAACAACCTTTTTCGTTGCATATTTTCAAGTGATCACTTCTGCTAGAAGATTCCAGCATCATTGGTCGGTCTTCCTCAAACCTTCAGATCTATATTGGATTAACCAGAATTTCTGCTGCAAAACATCAATGATCTCTGGTAAATGCCTTCTGTATATACTTCCCAGGTTCTCTCTCTCTCTCTCTCTCTCTCTCTCTCTCTCTCTCTCTCTCTCTCTCTCTCTCTCTCTCTCTCTCTCTCTCACAATTAGCTTCAACTGCCTTTTTCATTGCATACTTTCAAGTGCTCACCTTCTGTTAGAAGATTCCAGCAACATTGGTTTTTCAGATCTATATTTGATTAACCAGAATTTCAGTTTCAGCCCATCACTTATCTCTGGTAAATGTGTTGACCACTTGTGGGGCTCATATCCGTGATCATTGCAGTACTGTAATACACTATCCAGGTCACCAAGTATCCAGGATCATATTTCTGATATTTTATGGATTTTTCATCACACATGAGGAACTGATCTCTCAGCAGTTTAGTTTAACATTTTCAGCAACCAGTTTTCATCATCAACATCCAATTATCTTGATGGTGCGCTAATCACAATCATATTTTGAAAGGAGTAACACCTTTTTTTTTTATTTTCTCATCTTATATGATCACATCTCCATATCCGAATATGGAAAACATTTCTTTTAATGGTATATGTGTTTCCTTTGCAAAAATTATTTCCACCTAATTTACACACGCACTTAATACTTTCATATCAGAATCAAAGAGGGAAATACCTTTCTAGGAAATTTCATGATCTTCTTTCTAGTCAAGGAAATCAAGCGCAATTATACTGTTCAGCTACCCTACCGCAAAATGGTGTTTCCAACCAAAAACACCATTACATAATGGAAGTGCCAGCTCCTTGATTTATTCTACAATACAATTATAAGGACATGAATCCAATATATAGAATCGTTGGGTCAAGTTCTATCTGAAGAGGATAGGGACCACAGGAACCACCAAGGGGACCGCCACAGTCAACATAAGTCTCCCATGCATTCTATTCTATGCTATGCTATAAGTGTACAGCAAAATCAATGACCTGCGAACTCCACCGTAGACACTCGAGGTCTGAGGGAACTAGATATTGTCAGGTTGACAAACATGTGAAAACTCATAAGAATTAAGTGAATTCAATGCTATGTTAAAGGAGAAAATGCATGTAAAACTCATGGATCCTCACTATAATTGAACAAAGAGTAGTAGTCTAAAATAACAGAACTGAATACCATTTAGGTGAATTACAATAATATTGAAGGCACCAACTGAGACAAGGTATCTAATCACTTTTTTTAGACATGAACAAGCTTACAGTATAATCATGGGATTGGATCACATAAGACCCAATAATGACATGTCATTAGATCTCATTAGTATAATATATACATGTCATTAGATCTCATTAGTATAATATACCAGCTGTGGTTATTTTTGAAGGAGAAAAATAAGCTACAATTTTCCCATAATTGATCGACAATGTTTTCCAAATTTCTTTAAGAATTAGTTTAATAATCCACAGAAACTTTTTTTTTTAAACAGAAGTCCCAATATAACTCCTCGATTGTTATTCATCAAGCCCATTTTCAAGGAAATGCGTATGCTCCAGTGTAAAACATGTGTTTGTAGAGACACTCATGACACTCCAGTGAAGGTTTTTATAATGGTTGAAAACAAAAAATTTAGAGAAAATGGGGAACCATATTACACAGTTTTTAACAATACAACTTGTTCAACTTGAGACGGAGTTGACTGAGTCAAAACAGTTCGACCAATAAATAGAAGCAATTACAATACAAAATTCAACCTGACAGATGCAAGGAATGCAAATCTTGAAGCAAAGAAGTGACTAGTAATTACCCCAAAAGGGCCAAAACCAAAATATTACACTAAAGGGTGCATCAATGAAAGAGATGCCAAGGCAGTATACCTCTTCCACCAAAGACTAGCAAACGTTTCTCAACCATAGTGGCAGTATGACCACATCTTGGTGGGGGCAATGTTCCAGAAATTGATAGCTCCATCCACTCAAGAGATACTGTTGAAGGATGCATACCATGGAAAGAAATTATTAGACATTTCCTGTATAACAACAATACAGGAGAAATGGCAAAACCATAGACAATTAGAAGTTACTTGTATCTAAGACATACACATCTGACAGCCACTTTTTACCATCCCAGCCACCATACCTGCATTCATTTAAAATGCTATTGCAGTTTTGAGATAGAAAATCAGCAGATGTTACAGTAGAAGAAATGTGGTAGTGCTCACGCTGTGCATTCTGGCTCCCCATTTTGGAAAGGAAGAACCTCAACGTAATGATGCTATAAGTTTCAGACCCTCAACCACACAGGCAATGTAATGGGAACAACGCCTAATTTGAGGAGATTAACCCAATCTCTAATGTGGCACAAAGGCAAAGATCCATGAGGACTTCATGTTACCCAATTCACGTAGAAAACTCCAAGAGGTTTGTTTTTTTTTTTTTTTTTTTTTTGGAACATTCCTTGTGACGAGTCTACTTAGGAAAAATTGGCAACCTACTCTTTCATTGAAACTACAACTCTGCTTCTTTATTAGTGTAAACAACATGTCCTAGTTAGAAAAGTCACTGTTATTTCAACTAGTTACAAAAAATCTCTGTTAGAAAAGTATTCCCAATTCATCTTCATATCACAACTCGGTTCGGTGCCTTCTGTTGTTACAGCACGTCCGTTGTGGAGCTTGAATCACGGGCCTTTCTTTATGTTGCCTTCTTGCTCTCCTGCATCCATCCTCAGTCCTCACAATTGATGAAGTCGAATTTTCAACCACCTCCCAAAATGAAATCAATATAATTAGACACAAGAGGAGTAACTTTAAAAGTCTCAATTGGCAGATTGCATTCTGGCCTTGGCATGAGTTCTAGCATGATTTGATTCTTGCCTACACCAACTTGTTGTCCATCTTCATCTTAGTCAAAATTTTGATTTTCAAAGTTTATTTCATGGCAAACATCCTCCACATACTCATCAAACATTGGTGGTGCATCTAGAAAATTGTGTAGGATCTCAAACCACATTGAGCTATCACTTATCCCAAAACCAATTGGTGATGGGAAACGGCAAAACAAAGGTTTTATGGTCTTCTCGTTTGTGTTAAGAAGGCATTCGAGCATCACCCCAACACAGGTGCCCACGAGGGTTGTACCAGAGACCTAACAATACCCCTCTTACTGGTGCCACCCGAGTGGGGACTCAAACCCCCAACCTCACCAGGCTCTAATACCACTTGTAGGATCTTAGACTCCATTGAGCTACCACTTGTCCCAAAATGAATTGGTGATGGAAAACGGCAGAACAATAGTTTTATGGTCTTCTCGATTGTGTTAGGAAGGCATTCGAGCATCACCCCAACACGAGTGCCACGAGGGTTGTACTAGGGACCTAACAAATTATCTTTCACATTCCCATCATCTGTGGCTTCTATGATTCCATCTTTTGAAGTTTCCACGGCACACACATTATCGGAGAAAATATTTATGTCCCTTACATAGTAGTTTCATAGAACTTTTTTCACATGTAGGTCGTAGAAAAATTTTGCATTGTCCGTATAGATAGTGGATGTATTTTTGTAACCATCATAAAGTGTGTGATGATTGCAGACATCCATAGCAACAACATCAAAAGCAGCGCAACGGAACTACCCGCGATCAACGGATCAATCACAATGAACACACCGCAATCACACCATCAAATAATCACACACATGAACACAGCAATTTTACGTGGTTCGGCAACCGTGCCTACATCCACGGAGGAGAGAACTCATCTACTATGATCCCATCTCAATCCCCTCAGGATCTAGGGTTACAATACATCAATATATATAATTTCCGCTTTCTTGGCCAACAAAAAAACCCATACATAATGACTAAAATACCCCTAACCCTGAGCCTCAGTTCTGGATAAACCAGACGACCGATCCGGCTAAACCGGAATACAAGACAAAATCCAACAATATTGTCATGGTGACGTGCCCCTAGGAAAAGAAGCTAAAGCTCTAGTTGTAATTGGTAGCTCATTACCACACTTATACTAATAGAACTTGTACAATGTTGGATGCTTTTCCATTGGAAGCTTCAGCTTGTTGACAATATTTCATGAGAACACATTATCGCAAGCTGCAGCTACCTTCATCCATGATCAAGTGACACTTTTGGCCTTTGATAGTGCATGTGGTATGAAAGAAATTCATCCAAAGCCATTCATCTTCTTCTAGTGCCTTTAGAGAAAAAGAAAAGTCCTATGAAACATCAATGATCTTCTGCCATCACCATAAATAACATCATCACCGCCAGCAAATCACTTATGTTCTTGCTAAAAGTTTTGTGGAAGCGCTTTTTTATCCTTCTTGGAGGAAGGCTATGGAAGAGGAAATTGGTGCCCTAAACAACATATTTTGCAAATGACCAAACCAGCTACATGGAAGCATCCAGTCAGATGCAAATGGGTTTTCACACCCAAATGTAAATTTGATACCAGCATTGCTTGCTATAAGGCATGGCTTGTTGCAAAGGGGTTTATGCAAGTATATGAAATGATTCCTTCACAACCTTTGCATCTGTGGAGTCAAGTTGACGCAGGTAATCGTATTCATTGCGTGCAACTTTGAATAAAATTACATCAGCTTAATGTACAAAATGTATTTCTTCACAGTGATTTGCTAGAAGAACACTACATATCTCAAGCAACAGGGCAATATGACAGGGGAGGAGCATAATGCAGAATACGGTGTTGTACAGACAAAACAATAATAATAACAACATGCATGGTTTCAAAGGTCAAACAGTTGCTCGTTCCACTGCAGAAGTAGTATATGGGGGGCATGGCAAATACAGTGTGTGAATTAATTTGGTTGAGGCAACCCCTGAAACGACCAGGATATCCAATAATGAGTGTGACAATGAAGCTGCAACTCATAGCATCAAATACAGTTTTCAGGAGAGGAAAAGGCATAGTGAAATAGAGAACCATTTCATTCCAGAAAAGGTCACTTTATGAATGATTTGTACACTGTTCTTCATGTCTTCAAATCAGTTAAGGAGATGTATCCGCCAAATCTTTTACGACAAATCAAATGTAGAAATTCTAACCAAGTTGGGCATGATAAAATTTATGCACCAACTTGAAGTAGTGTCATAAAAAATGGGAGGGTATTTTTCCTGTTTTTAATTGATTTCTGCCCTTGTCAGTAATTTATAGAAATTTTGTAAGGTTTTTTTTTTTGTGTGTATAATAAATAAAACCCTGCATAAGGCACTTTTCAGTGCAGCTTTCTGTCCAACAGTATGTACTGGGTCTATCATTGGTACAGTTTGCAGGACAATGCAAGGGGAAGATATCAAATGTATGACCATGCTCTGGTTGCTGTGATGCTTACTAGCTCGGTTATTCCATTGCATTTCTACTGATATGTGCTTTGTAACCACTGGGACACAGCCCTTTGGTCGAATCACTCCCCACAACCACCTTAAGCATAAATCAACCTCACAAAAAAAGTGTATCAAGAAAACTATACGAAAATACCTACATAACAATTTTTCGATTCCCAATAGCTGAAGCAGCAGCAAAGTCTCGTGGAGAAGGTAAATCGCCATAACTGGTTAACTCGGACCACTGCCAGATATCTGGAACATGCAATAATATCATAACAATTGAAAATACAAAAAGAAAAAGGTGGTGGAACTTCATACTAACAATGTGAAGTTTAAGGTGTCTAGAATGCAAATATAGAAAACAAGTCTAGTCCAAAGAAAATTGAGTGTTAACATACCAGTATCGAGCATCCAAAAATCACCCAACCTGGAGAGATTACCAATTGTCAACAGTATGTGTGTAACTCATTTTGCATCACCCATATGACAACAAAAAAATTAAAAAATTGAGAGAAGGAGCGCGAGAAGGAGAAAAAACCTTTTGCTGCCAAAACGCCCACCAAAGATGAACATATGACAGTCAATAGCAGCTGCCACATGAAATGCTCGTGGGCTTGGACCCACTTGTCCATCAAGCCCAGTTCCAGTGCACTCTGGACTAAACCATAATTTGTTCTCTGGAATATTGAAACAAATGCTAACTGAATCAGGATCGATCAGCTTCAAAAAAAAAAAAAAATTTTTGTTTCACTACAGGGATACATTGTATACTAGCTTACTAACGAATAGTTTCTTACACATATTGAAATATGAAAGCATCACTCAAGGTGACATATATACAGCCTCCATCCTTCCTTGATTTGTCAGGGTTACATGGGTAACAACATTCAACACATTAAACTTGACACTTGAAAGTGTAATGATCAGATCACTACTTCAAATATAACTGTAGTGTGGAAATGCCATTCAAGCCACACATCATCCATCTTTGAAATGTCAGTTTTGCTTGTTAGCATCCACTGAAAACATCCAACTTGATAGGCTAATGATCTGGTCACTATTTCACATCTCTTGTGACTACTACCACAAATATTTTGAAAGCCCAACCCGCGCCAATGACTATGAGTAATAAATATACATAGCAGAAGCAACAATTACACAGGTGATCAGAACCGTTGAGGGGCTGTTTGTTAATTTCACTTCAATATAAAGTTAAAGTCATCTGTCATTTCAAGACACAATAAACTAAAAGAGTCAAATCAAAACACGGCAAACAAGCCAAACTGGCAAGCCGACCCTAAACAGATAGGATAGAGAGTACAAGTACAGTAGGAAACTAAAAGGTCCTTCCACTCTTTTACATTCCTTTCGTACACAGAGCGCAGTTTCTGACACAGGAGCGGATAGACTGGATTCAATGGATCCTGTGATTGATCTGGCCATTAAATATTAGGACCAATTTAATGGATAAAATGGTCTTGTGATCCATCTCAACAAGGGCTCGAATCTAGTTTTGGATGTTCAAGATGGGTTGACAAAAGGATCTCAAATACGAAATTAAAGCCTCTGAATTGAATACAGACCCAAATCAGTACGCTTTCCTAACCAAACAGTCATACTTTTAAGAAGATCACATTGAAATCATCCATTTCATTTCCAGCAAATTAGAACATTCTACTAGTGCAGGGAAATGAGGCTTACCCGTATCGAAGACAGCAACATCGCTGAGGAATTTCTTGTCTACGAGGCCACCGAAGACGACGACCATCGATTTCCCAACATTGACAGCTGTGTGTCCGCTGCTAATCCAAGCTTCAATTCGTTAGGGAGAAAAGCGTATGAAAATTTTAAAGCCTTGGCCCCTAAATGAGACACACAGAGAGAGATAGAGAGAGAGAGAGAGAGAGAGAGATAACCTTCGAGGATGGGGCAGAGTTCCTCCGAAATCAGAGGAATCGGCACGAACCCAGCGCATTTTTGCTTCAACTTGCAACTCTCTCTGCAATGGAAACATCACTAGAGGGCCAAGATGGAGCAAGCGCCAACCACTTTCCGAGGTTTGAAGTCTAGCCCGGCCAGGATCTTCCAAACTCAGGCCAATCCGTCCTTTGAACACTCCTGCTTGCCACGTGGTCAAGCTTATAATCTCCTTTGGACTATTTTATCCATTTTCTTTGGTAAAAAGTTAGAAAGACCTATTGTTATCTGGAATTGGCCTTCACCTCTTCATAACTTTTGATGAAGCCCTCCAAATGTGAAAAGTCATCTTAGAAGAATGAAGGACATGTGTTCACGGCCAAAAGAAAAGATGAAGGACAAATTCAAGCCTGGTTTGGACTCATTGAATTAGGTTGCACAATGATGATATTATTGTTACACCCCGTTTTTAAAAAGGGTGCACCAGTTGTTCATAATAAGTGGTGATGCAAGATGATACCTTTCCGTGAAATGTGGGTAGATGAAGACACCATAGGTTATCTTTAAAATCGGGTTGTATTTTGGTAATTTGTACCACGTTTTCTTATGGCTTAAAAATAATGTATAATAATGTTGTGTGTGTGTGTGAGAGAGAGAGAGAGAGAGAGAGAGGATGTTATATAAACCCTCGAACTTCAAGCATAAGAATCGGGATCATATGAGGCCTTTTCTGATGTTCATCTTGAGTCGATCAAAACGGTTTGCCACACTAATATGGAAGAGGATGCTCTTGATGGGGCTCTCACTAACTACACGTGACTTAGTAAACTCACCTAGCTAGTATGATGGACTGTGATTGGTCTACACATAGTCAACATCAGAAAAGTCTCAAACAATCCGGACTCCAAGCACAAATGGAAAGAAAATAGTAGATGCATATTTTCCCATTAACATATTCACATATGCACGCCGTCAAATTTGGAACCACATTTAAATGGGTATGTTCACACTATCAAATTTGAAGAGACAATTAAATTGTTTTGGTCATTGTAATTGTGTGCTTGAATAATTAGATTCAGTTGTGCATCGTGTGGTCTATCAATATCTAGTTTTTCATTGTGCTACAACAAAACATACAAGGGCCAATGTGAAATTTTCAACAATGACTACTAAAAATTGAACTTTCTTTAGTGAAGGTGTAAAATGAAAAACCCGTGTCATTGTTGTATGATATTCACATAGGAGAAAAGTTATCCTTTATTTATACATTATCCGTTTTTTATGCGTTTTAAACATTCAAAATATTTTATCTTCCTTTCACTCTTTTTATAAAGAGGCAATAGAGACTTTGTATATTTGCATAGGATCCTATATAGAAAAAGTTCAGAACTTTTGTCGTTTATAAATGCATTTTCTTATTCTTTACTCTACAAGCTATTTAGAGCCTTTTATGAGAAGCACTATACACGCATCCTACTTCCAGTCCTGGAGTGCAACCAAGTAAGATCGCGATGGGGTAAAACTAGTCCTAAAAAGAATGTAATCAGTTGCAATTATTCTAGTTATTTATTTTTACAACAACCCCATTTCTATAGCTTTTTGTTTCCAACATACATGAACAATCCTTCATTACATGGGATGTATTTGCACCATTACTATATCTATGCAGTGCAGTAGACAGCTTGAGTTTTTTTTTATTATTATTGTTTTTGAATCGAAACTTGAAAATATTACTCTCAACAATGGTGGCGAACCAATGAGCCTGAAACAACATGGAAGATATACCTGTACTTGGCAGTTATATAACCACAAGGGAGAGTTTGACCATGTACGGTTACATTATGAAACAACCGCTCACTTTCTAAATTCTATATGGTGTTGGGTAATGATATTTCCAACAGGAAATGACGCAGGACGAAGATCATTACATATACAAAAATCAACCACTGAGCTAGGTACCGCTCAGTTCATTGCTCTATTTAGCTCCACGGCAATCTACACAAAATAGCATTCTCAAAGTAAAACAGAAGATAGAAAGTTAAAGGGAGTCCATATGAATCCAAGAGACGATCATATACACTTATAAACAGGCTCAAGAACTTGCAGTGCCCGTTAATCATTACATAAACAAGAGGATTTTTCAAAAAATTCAATTAATCCACTTTCAACTCCAATGGACTGCACCATATGTTTTGTTGATAAGCATTAGTTTCATCTATTTTCCACTCGACCATTCATAGAAAGCACATCTTTTATAGAGAGTTTCTCTCCAGATAACAAAAACAACAACATTTCACATAATACCTGCTACACTGTTCTTGCATCGAAGGAAACTTCGACTGCACTAATAACTTATTACAGGCGTATTTGTTGCTTCCCCACAGCTTAATCAAAGCCGTCCATTTCTTTGTAATATACAAACTCAAGCGGATGTTGACCAATCAGCATCTTCTGCGACTGCTACTAGTAGTGAAGTGGTTTTGCGAAGAAGCGATCGACGGCTCTGATCCATCAAACGGAATGGACGACTGGGATTGCCCCAGTGGCCTGAGCTGCATATCCGGAGCCAGCTCTGAAACTTTCCACACCTTCACCGACTTGTCCAGGCTGCCGCTGTACACGGTGTACCTGCGATCGTTCGGCGCAGAATCAGATGCCTCGCACAACGCCAGGCACTTAACCGGACCGGTGTGTCCAGTCAGCACGGTCAGGCAGTTGTGGGCTCCACCCCCCCTTCTCCAGACGCATATGGTCTTATCCGCAGACCCGCTGAAAACAAGATTCCCAGCGGCTGCCAAACAGAGCACGGCAAGCTTGTGCCCGCGCAGGACCCCGCCATGGGCTAGCTGCTTCCCAGCCCAGAAGTTCACGATCCCGTCCGAAGAACCGCAATACACAACGACTTCTTCATTAGAAGAATCACTGCTACTAATGGCCAGAGCTGTAACCGCGCATTCCTGTTTCAGAAGGGTCTGGCGCAGGCTGTGCTTGGTCGTCTTCTCCTGCATCTCCCTCTTCCACACTTTTACACACCCATCAGCAGACCCTGTCAGAACAAGCCCTCCAAATACAGCCACGACAGAATTCACCGTGTCCCCATGAGCAGTGATCGACTCCATGCAGCGAAAATCCGCCACCCGCCAAACCTTGAGCGTCTTGTCCCAGGACCCAGAGTAGAGAATCCCTTGCTCCACGTCCAGACTTAAGCACGATATCGCGTCGAAATGGCGTATCCAGACCGAGTTTTTCTTGTTGCGGACTTTTACGTAGTTGTTTGGATTCATCGAGCTCTTGATCACGTCCTTCACGCGCGGAAGGGTCCCGGCACGCTTGTAGACCGTCGCGTTCTTGGGAGAGATCTTCCAGAGGCGGATTTTGCCATCTTGGTGGCCTGTAAAGATCCTGTCGCGTGAAATTATGATTGCTTTGACAAGGCCGCTGCTTGATTTGAAACCTGAGTACTCCTGTTGGTTCTTCCACACGCGGATGTTCTTGCTGTCGGAGCCGGTGTAGAGAAGGTCGCCCGAGGCGGCGAGTGAGTAGATGTGGCCTTCTTCGCGTACGAGAGAACCGATGAGGCCGGTGCGAGGGAGGTTGTCGTCTGAGAAAGGCATGGATGTTGGGGACCGAGACCATGGAGATTTGGCGTAGGGAGAGCTTTGGTTCCACGAGGACAAGTTATAGGGTGAGGTGTCACCTGAGCCCGAGAAGTATCCAGAGGCGCTGCTGTTGCAGCTGGAGAAATCGTCATCTGTGTTGGCTATTGAGGATGATGACATGTTTGTATCGGAGTGGGGGAGATTTGAGTGTTTTCGGCGGGAGAGGCTGTTCGTCTC
Organism: Sextonia rubra; assembly: GCA_037013555.1. Lineage (NCBI taxonomy): Eukaryota > Viridiplantae > Streptophyta > Magnoliopsida > Laurales > Lauraceae > Sextonia > Sextonia rubra. The sequence goes on along the minus strand of JASUAD010000010.1, from coordinate 39,541,045 downwards.
TGCGAACATAGTCATGATCCTCCTACTAGTAGGAGTAGGGCAATGAATCCACCATTAAGGATGGATGCAACAAGAAAGGGGAATGAGAGATATTGGGCTGTAGGGGTAAAAGCTGTGGGGGAGAGGGTGGTGGTTGAAAAAACAGACAGGTGTGGGGTAGAGTTGCAGTTGGATTTGGATGGCTGGGACGCCTGAAATGAGGGGTGTCTTGGTATGTTTTAGGAAGCTGTTTTTAAAGAGATGGTGGAGCTTTTGTGTTGGGGAGTGTTTTAAGGAGAGAAGGATCGCCTTTTGAACAACTTTGAAAAAAGTCTCACACCATTGGTGAGCTTTTTATGAGCTCTTTGGCCTGTGGCTTCTAAAATCCAAATCATTAATGAGTGAGAAAACCTTTATTTGCTTCATTGTGGTGCTGATTCATGGTGGGACCCATAATATGGACGATGTAACCTACAAAGGTTAATGAGTGCTATAGTTGCGGCATTGTTGTGCAGGCCCATCAATTGGTGATCAGGACAAGCATTTGGTGGACAAATATTTGGTGAAACACGCAGTAAATATAATTCATGGCTAAAAGGTTCTGTCTTAAAAGTGTAACCTTCTAATCAACAGTCCAAAAATAGAAGCAATAAATCAAGGAGGACAACAAAATGGTGGATATATTATTGATGCATGTGTTCGAATCACACGACTTGGTATTTGATTTTTTTTCAATCACTGCAACACATTATCACAGAGATCAAATTACTAGGTAAATGATTGTTAAATAACTGCTAGACACTATCACTTTCGCCAATTAGAGGGTATATGTATTTGTCAATCCAGGCGACTCAGGCTTCTTTCAGAGCCAAAATGATTTGAACCTATATCTGTTCAATTCCAGATATGAATGGAAATTTGTATGCTAACGTGACTCAATTGAAGCTGCTTTTATTGATTATTGCTTGAAACTTTTATTGAAAGAGAATATTCTCCTGTGACGAGATTGCATCATGCTCATATGTAGTTTAGCTCATGAGGCACACGTAGATACATAGCTATTAATGATATAGGGATGAAAATGTTTCCTAATGAATAAGTAGGCATATAAATAATCAGCTCATCAAATTATCCAAACATTTGATTCAACAACCAAAGTTTAAAGCCATCTTAACCATAATTTTATATTAGAGGATTTTACCAAAAAAGTTATAATAAGTGACTTCTTAATAGAAAAAATATTACTAAAGTGGGTGCACCGGAGTAGTTAAATATGGCCACTTTAATTTATTTTTTTAACATTGTCGACAAGCATCTGATCTGATACTTATTTTCTTCTTTAAGCATCGAATCTGACGTAGGTATTAACGTACAAAACAACAACAAAATACTTCCTTTAATGCAAGCAAAAAATTCAATATTCATGGTAAAGAGTGGGGAGTTGCAAAGAAATTGAGTGGACGGGTAAATCAATAAAACATTAAAGTGAGGTTCTGCCATGCTAGTTGTAGCTCAATGTACTTTGTTGAAGTAGATCAATGATAATGAAGATGGTCTGGATTAATTTGGAAGTCAAGAACCCAGTTATTGGAGGTTGAAGATGAAACTAGTAAGAAGAACAAGAGAAAAAGAGGGAGACCTAGAAGATGGAAAAATGCAAGAAATTCGTGATCATCGGCTGCTAAGTTGAGATGGACAAAAAGAAGGAGACTGAACAGGAAAAGAGAAAGAAGTGGAGAAAGAAAAGGAATGGAAGAGAAGACGGTGGGAATGGTTTTTATGGCAAAGGTGTTGGTTCATTGACTAAAAGATCTTATGGCAAGCTGCTCAAATGGATGAAGGTGGGGCATTGTCTAAGTAGAATGGAGGAAGGAAAGAAAAACAAAAAGCATATAGCAAAGGGTAGGGTGCTAAGTTTTGCAAAAGAAGAGGGTTCTTAGTATTATGAATCTGAGAGGGGGTCAAGAGAGAAGAGAAGATGCTAGAAGGGAGGAAAAACAAAGAAAGAGAGTGGAAGAAGATGATTAAATCGATGGAGAAGAGGAGAAAGAAGAGAATGGCGCGAGCAAGAGGAAGAACCACTTACTGTGGGTAGTGACGTGGGATTTGGCTTTTGCCGGATTTTTCATTGTCGCCATAAAAAATGAGTAGCCTCGTATCGCCCGTATCCGCCGCCAGTCTCTCACCTTCAGTCACCGGAGAAGGTGTAATCGCCCATCGCAGGATAGGGTGAAAAGCATCATTTTTTAAGAGATAGGAGGACATACTTTTCTATTATATAATTGAGCATTGGATCCATTGTTGGAATAGGAAAATGAACATTAGATCCAATACACGAAGGAGAAAATGACCATCGGATTCAATACTTGTCCACAACATTAAAAAATAATTGCTTGTAATATTATTTTTTCCGTTAAGGGGGTCACTTATCATGACTTTTTTTGTAAATTTTTCTTTATATTATTATCATAATTTTTACTTTATCAAGCAAGCCTGCCTTATCAGATTAATACTTCCAACTTAGAGATCTAAGACGGAATGACGGACTTGACATACTTACCAAGTTCAACACCATTCGGTCATTTGTGTTTTAATTGAACATTCACATGGCTATTTGTCATAGAGATTTGCTAGATAAACCTTAATTTGGTCTCTCTACACACAGTCTCTCTTTACACACAAGTAAATTTTAAAAACTTTATAAATTTTCTCTCTTAACACACCCTATATCCCTAAAATACCCAAATCCCTCATTTCTCCCCTCTTTACACACATTCAAGCCTTTTTCTCTTCTCATTCTCTACAGCAACTCTCTACCTCTTCTCTTCTTCTTCCATTCACTTCTTCTCCTTCTATTCACTTCTTCTCCTTCTCCTTCCATTGCAAGGTAAGTCTTCCTTTTTCACTTATTTCTTTCAACTCTTCTTTTTCCATTGCAAGGTAAGCTTCATTCTTATCCTCTTTTCTTATTTCGTGTGTTAGTAGAAGAAATCCTCTTGAGTTTTTGGAAGGTAAGCTTCCACCTAGCAAGCCATGGAGGGATCTTCTTCCACCATTTTCTCGGGCTCCGTTCGGCCATGGAGGGCCGAACAGCCCAGATCTGTTTGGCCCTGGAGGGCCGAATAAGACCATATGATTTCAGAATTTTGTTTTTTTTAAGAGATTATTTTTTTAACAAGACCATTATTTGTGATTCACATATATGGACCGACCTAGTACTTCAAGGGTGAGACCTACAGCCTCTAATAGGAGGCGTCGCCATAGAGTGGAAGAGCCTGTGGAAGAAGACCCTCAGATTGAAGAACATGTTTCCAATGAAGACAATGACCATGAGGAAGAGAATATTGCAATTGGGCCACCTGATGGAAGTTTGCTTAAGAATTTCCACACTCATGTCGCATATTTCTTGTGGAAGGGCGAAGTGTGTTTTTAGTAATATGTTTTCTTTAAATTATAATGTATTTGTTTAATGACAAATAGCTAATTAGTAATTCATGTTTGAATGCAGGATCGTGGAACATTGAAATGCCTAAGTCATGGGCAAAAGATAGATTTGTGGCCATTAAATGATAGTAACCGTTTTAGGCAGCTGGTAAGAGATTCCATGTTATCTCCATTGATTGAATGTTCTTACCGGATGGTGAACAAGACGATGGTGTCCGGTTTTGTTGAAAGATGGCATCCTGAAACAAATACCTTCCACATGCCTTTCGGTGAAATGACAATCACCCTCGATGATGTTTCTTGCCTCTTGAAGATTCCCATCATTGGTTCCCTTACAATAAATTTAGAGAAGTTGACATACCCCGACACCATAGATCTTGTTGTTGATGCGTTGGGGGTCTCTACTGATGATTGATGAAGCAAGACAAGAATTGTACAGTCAAAGAGGCCAATCGCTAAAATTAGAATGGCTCAGAGAGAATTTTGATGGAGTGGACGATGATGCTGGATATGATGGTGTTGACTATGCAGTCAGGGCGTACCTTCTGTATTTACTTGGCTGTACGCTCTTTACTGACAAGACCGGGACAATAGTTTCTTGCATATACTTGAAGCTATTGATGGATTTAGAAAATGTCAAGAACTATGCATGGGCTGCCGGTGCACTAGCATATTTGTACCATCAGTTGGGCTTAGCAAACCGGAATGACGTTAAACAAATGGCTGGATACTTGACACTTCTTGAAGCGTGGGTCTACGAGCACTTTGAAACACTAGCTCCAACTGCCAACGTATCATACTCAGTGAGGCAGCCTCGTGCGATCCGTTGGATTCCTCGTAGGGAAACCAGTTCGGCTTTACAGGGTTTGCGAGAGAAACTAGACTTCTTAAGCGTAGATAAGGTAAATCACTCTTTAATTGATCATATCATGTCAACCTATGATGATTCAATTTATTTACAATGATTCTCATGGTGCAGGTCACATGGGAGCCTTATCTTTCTTATAGGCAAGATCATCCCTTACATCAAATTGCTTTCTTCTGTGGATGCCTAACACACGTAGATATTGTAGAGCCCTACCATCCAGATAGGGTTCTCCGGCAATTTAGTCGGGTCCAAACGATTCCCATGGCACCGTTAGAGCCAGTACATGTTTTGAGGGGTAAAACAGCAGCATCAATCAATGCATCAGTCCAAGTTTATGATCAAATGTGGCATCAGTGGCGTAATCACTTACTGGCCCAAGTAAACCGGAGTACACCTGTCCGTCGTCCTTGTGATTGCGCCCCAGATTACATGGACTGGTACGCTACTGTGTCATGGAGAATATTGACAAACCCCGAAACACAGTCTGGTTTTCGTCAAAGTGAGCCTGAGCCGCAAGCATATAATGTAATTGATTATGAACTGCGCAACAGAAATGCTCTTCGAATTTACGAAGGAATTGAGGCAAGGGTTGAAGAAGCATTCGCACAAGATATGCATAGTTTGTACTGAGATGTCAGACATATGGCCCGAGCTTTGCGCGGACTTACCATTGAGGAAGAGGGTGAATCAAGTAGAGACCCCCATATGACATCGCGTGCTTACTCTCGTCGGTCTAGACAAGATAGATGAATTTGGTGTCAAGATCAATTTTCATGTCTTGAATTCAATGTAATGAACTATGATGTAATGAACCATTCAAGTTAATGAAATTCCCTTTTCATATCACTTTTCATGTTATTTCACTTTGTAATGAACTATAACGTAATGAAGCAATCAAGTTGACATTCGACATTGCTCTCTCTAAAATTTGCAAATGGTTGCCACAACAAAAAAGAAATACTTTACATGATGTTCAATTACATCAAGTCTATAAACTTTACACTTTCATTCCAAATCAATACTTTCATAGGTAGCTATATTAGGATTGACAAGTTGTTTAAATTGCTCTATGCGATCTATATATGCAGTTTCCCATCCACTCGCACAAGAATGATGGAATTCTCGCCACTTATTTGCAATTGGTGGTATTGGATGACCAGGTACCAGGAAAACCTAAAAGAATAGACAAAAGTATTAGAATGAAGAAGATGACAAACATAATGAAACATACTAAGGCATAGTTCAGAAGATCAGAAGCTTTGAACTTGGATTGAATATTAAGCAACTCCGCCATCAAATCTAAGTCCATAGCTGGATCATTGGTTATACGAGTATGTATCATATCAAGCCTAGAGCAATGAGGATGTATGCATTGGAAAGGAATCGACCGACCTTCAATCATATACTCTGCAATTTCATGAGCACAAGGTAACCCATGTGTACGTCTCATAACGTATTGACATGCATTTTTATCAATTCCAACAACATTTGCTCTTTTACTTTCCATTAATATTTTGTCCAATGCACTCTTTGATATGTTCCCACGCAACTCTTTGAATTCTTTCGGCTGGAAGTTATGTTGGACTAGTGTTTTACTTTTTTCAAATGATGCTTTAATACCCGTGTGTTGCAATTCAAGCAAACTATGGATCTTTGTCCAATTTGATTCAAAATTGCCTTGACTAGATTGGAGGTGCCTCTTCAATTGCACATGCGAACTCTCTGCCCTATAAAGAAAAGAATCTTAGAGAATGTTTAAAATTCATAATGTAAGAAAAATTGTTAACCATACCTGTTCGACGTAGTATTGCCAAAATGCATATAATTGTCCGTCCATGCTGAGACAAATCTTTCTTTGTATGGGTCAAGCCAGTTGTCCTTCACATATTTAAGTGCCATTGGATATGTACTGAAACTTTCATTTAGCTTTGTTAATTGTTCGATGTACTCTGCTTCCGTTGATGAATTTGTTAGCATATTCCAATGCGTAATGAATTTGTCCCAAGTTTGCTTTGTTTCGAACAACTTCTTACATTTAGCAAGCACATTTTTATTGATGTGCCATTTGCATAATAAATGTGTAGCAGTGGGGAAGACTTTTTCAATCGCATTTATCAGTGCCAATTCTCTGTCTATCACAATAATATCCGGAAGAACACCTTCCCCAATTACAGAGCGCAAGATACTTAATACCCATATATAGTTGTCTTCACATTCAGCTTCCATATATGCAAAACATACAGAGAACGTCATGTCTGTAGACGTTACACCAACAATTCCCAATAGAGGCAAGCGATACCGATTGGTTTTATAAGTGCAATCCATTATTAATATGTGTGGAAATGCATGTAACAAGTCAATACTAGTTGGGTGCGTCCAAAAAAGATCCTTCACAATGTCGGAATTCTTACAATTTCTATGCCATTCAATGTAATTATGCTCTTCCAACTTTCCTAACAGAAGCTGGTTTGACTTCTCCCGCCTCGTTTAATGACTTTATGCCTATGCCGTGCATTGTAAATCGCCTTCATTGTTGTCACATTAAGTTCACTTCTTCGCTCCAAGGCAATCAAAATCTCTTTTGGTTTGACTATGCTCGTAGACATATCAACTAATAACTTCGTTTCCTCTTCTGATAATCTACCTGCATATGAATGACCCTCTAGATATTGTGCCGCAAAATGGTTGTGTACACCACAAAGCACTTCTAGCATCTAATCATCAGTTATTTCTAATTTATTACCCTTCAATGAAAATAGGCATCCACATTTTTTTGTGCACTATCGGTGTGCTTCTTTGCATTATCAAAACTCTCTTTCGATTTGAGCTGTTCTTCACTCAGCAGCCAGCTCTACAAGACTGCAATTACCCAAGCAAGCAAGCAATGTAATAAGGAGGCATGATACCGTATCAGCTCATACGAAGTACTCTGCGAGAGCAAAGCGTAGAAAGAAGTGAGTGATGGACAACCATCTCCGCGTTCCGGATTCTAACCCTACTGGTGCAGAAGAGAAGCCGAAGGCGAAGGTGGTAGTCATAATGGGGGCAACAGGCTCCGGAAAGTCTCGCCTTTCAATCGACATCTCTTCCTTCTTCCCCATCGAAATCATCAACGCCGACTCCATGCAGGTCTTTCTCTCCTCTCCTTTCCTCTTCCTTTCTTTTGCTCATAATCAAATCGAACCCCACTTTTAGGTTTCCTGATTCCCAATTTTCAGGTTTACGAAGGATTAGACGTTCTCACAAACAAGGTCCCATTCGAAGATCGAAAAGGCTTGCCAATTTTTCCTCCTCCTCCTCCGTTTTTGTTACTGCTTCTACAAAAAGATCCAATTTTTACTGCATCCTGTCTGTTGTTTGTGTGTTGGATTGTTTTGGATGCTGTTTTCCTTCTTCTTCTTCTTCTTCTTCTTCTATTCTGTTGAAGCCCTTCTTTTGGATGAAAGTTCTCGCTTTGATGAATTCAATTGAACGCATACAGGGGTGCCACATCATCTTCTGGGGAGTGTCTGTGCCAATGCGGATTTCACGGCCAAGGACTTTCGCGATCGGGCGATCCCGGTGAGGATACTGAGTTTTCTATATCTCTATCTCTATGTTTGAAAGAAGGTTTCTTTTCCCCTTCTATGCGCGAGTAACTTCTGCTTTTTATGGAAGAAAGAAAATTTCAATTTGAATTAGAAATGCAATCCATCAATTCGACAATGGCGCTAATCATATAACAACAACTAAGAAAATATTTAGAATGGGACAATTGTTAAAAGAGAAACGCAAAGCGTGATATTTATAACTTCCTTAATCCAAAGAAACCTTAAATCGGGGGAAAAAAGAAGAAGAAAGAGTAAAGATGAAGACTGTCAATTAGATGATACTTTGAGGGATGAGATCACTCCAAAATTAGAAGATTGTAAGGAAAATAACAACAGAGGATGCATTCGATGGAAATAGCCAGAGATTAAAGAGTGAAGATCTTGCCCCAGGATGTAGGAAACCATACATTGATTGGGTGTCAATCCGGAGTGTTGCTTTGAGAGGAAGAGTCAATGATGAAACACATGTGCAATAGAGGAAAAGGTGTTTCTGATCTGCCACATGCATTGAGGAAAAGGCGTTTCTGATCTGCCACATGCGTTGAGGAAAAGGCGTATTTGTTGACAAGGACGAATGAGATGAGGAAGAGGAAGAGGTTTTTTTTAAATGAGGAGATTATGCTGACGTGGATCAAGGAGGGTTGAGAATGAGGTAGTTTTTATTTTCTTTCTTTTTTTTCTTTTTCCCATCGTTTCTCAACTTTAAAGAGGAAGAATACTGCAAGTTCAGTGACTCCTAGACCTTGTAAGTGTAGTTGTAAAGAAAAATTTCCCATAATTGTGATATATTGGGCATCGTTATATGGTTTCTTTTTTACTTGTCCTGTTATTTGAGGTCAGTTAAAACTTCATGCTTTATATTTTCTTTTGAAATAAAGTCATTCTCTCAAAATTTTCAACTAAATATGATTTCTAGTCTCATTTGTAGCTCTTATCTAAGTCTTTATCAAATTGAGTTTCTTTTTTTTTTTTTTTGCGCAGATTATAGATGATATATTATCCCGCAACTTATTGCCAGTTATTGTTGGGGGTACAAATTACTATATCCAGGTATTTATCTTTTACTTGAATCCTTATATCATCAGATAGCAATCAAATTTCTATGTGAGTATTTATTTATTTATTATTATTATTATTTTGCTCTAGTAAGTACTCACACAGCCACTGTAGTCACTCACCATCAGCACTTAAGTCTAGGATTGATCACTAGTTGTTTCTGTGGAAGGGATTCATAGTTTAACTATTTTTCATTATTTCTTCCACCAAACCTGGGTTATAATGTTTTGCCACTGTTTTATGCTGAGTATCTTTGGTGACATTTTACAGCTAGTTTTTAGTGATGTTCCAGAAAATTGGAGGGTTGGTGGAAATTAGTGCCAATAGGATTATTCTTACTTCTTTTTTTTTTTTTACATAAAGAAAGAATGAAAAGTTTATTCGAAAGAGGAATGTGGAGTTTGCTTTTCATTTGTGCTATGTTCCATGGTTTGTCTGCAGTAAGCCATGTACCAGTGGCCGACATGTCTCAGACACAACATTCTGTTGGATACTTGGATCCTCACTGGATTCTTTTGGTGACAATTTATACATTGTTTTTACAATTGATAAAAATTTAGTACCCTTTTTCTTCTGTTGGAATCTAAGTAAGTTATTGGTGTGAATGATTGTTCAGAGCAACATTTATTTATAATTTTTAATTGGTGGTTTTTTTGCATATTAATCTTTTATTAAAAAAATAAGCCTGCTATCCATGAACTACTGTTTTGGGATTTGCTGAACCGGACGCCTTGTACCATTGTCAGATTTTGACATACATACCTGTACTCATTCAACTTAGGGTGTATGTAGGGCAAGGTCAGTTCACTGCTTTTTGGAAAGTTAAAAAGGACAAGCTGTTAGCTGTTAGGTATTCATTGAAGACAGAGTATCACAGCTGTAATTTGTTTTGGTGTATGAACTTTTTCTTTTTTCTTTTTGCCATTCAGGCTCTTGTGAGCGCGTTCCTGCTGGATGACCTTGGAGATAATGATGAATGCGATCAATATAGTCATATTGGTATGGACTAGGGAACTATTGCTTTAATGCTGTTTACTGACAGTACATGCAACCACTTTTCATTTAATTGGCTAGATTTACTGCAGGGGACCCAGATCCAAATTCAACTTTTGACTGGGATGAGGTAGATTTAAGTAGTCGTTTTGACCATCTTAAAGAGCTTGATCCTGCTGCTGCAAATAGGATTCATCCCAATGATCATAGAAAGGTAAGGTCTCTTGCGGATTTGTTAACTCAGTCTATAATTTAGTTAAATCTGTATATCTTAGTTGTTAATCCTATCTATATTTTCCTAAACACTGAAAATCCTCAAAATGGGTTAATCATGTTTCAATAGTTTTTTTTTTTTAAGCATGTATAAACACACTAATTTAGCTTTTAATCTACTTCTTTAGTTAAAGTGAATAAGTGATACTAACAAGTAAAGGATATTGTTCTGAGATGACTGTTATTCAAGTGAAGCATTATTTTGTCCAGCCAAGAGTGCTGCAGCTCTTTGGCTATGTCATGGAAATAACTACTCCTATTTCTCCCAAAACAGATTATTCTTGCCATCCATGGTTTAGTTGCAAAAGGACAATTTGAAAACATGGTCTATATGTTGAAGGAGGGAATTGAAGGGGTTGCTTTCTGGGGTATTGTGATGCAGCCCAAGGGTTAGGGCTTGCGTGGAGGTGCCTAAGCACATGTTCAAGGACACTTCGAATGGTCACAAAGACTTCAACACACACGAGGACGTGCCTCTCTGGGAAAATCCAATTCTATTAATCAACCAAATCTGAGAATCTCTCCTCTACAATGCCATATATATAGTAAAAGCAAACTTAATGTGCAACAAAACCCTACACTAATAATGGAAACTTTTCTAATAACAATTTAATTAGAAATCTACTTAGAAATCTACTAATAATAATCCTAATCTAATTTGAAGAGGGACTGGGACTGCTGGGGTCCAGACTGCATCATCCTCCCCGGGTCGAAAGAAGAGTTTGTCCTTGAACTCAATTTTGCTTCGGATTGCCTCTGTAAATGTGGTGAACATGAAGGACTTCCTTTGTGGTAGCTTTCCAGGAATTCTTCTTTGGCGGTTGTGGTTTCTCAGGATGAAGAGTAACTTGCTGTCCACCATGCATGAATGTATAGGTGTTGTTGCACATACCATGAGTCCCATTTTTGTCATACATCCATGGACGGCCCAATAAGATATCACTACTATCCATAGGTATCACATGACATTAGATAGTATCTTTGTAAATCTCACCAATGGCAAAAGGAACTTTGCAAGTATGTCGAACATACGCTTGATCACCATTCATTAGCCACTTGACAAAATAAGGACGGTTATGTTTATAAACTTTCAATTGGAGGCGACCAACAAGGGCTTGGGAGATGAGATTTTCACAACTTCTGCCATCAATAACAATTGTACAATTTTGTCCCTGAACTATACCTGCGGAACGGAAAATATTTTTTCGCAACCACTTATGCTCAACAGTTGGTAGAGCGTCCTTGAGGACAATAAGAGCTTCACCTGTGGTATCTGCATCTATTATTTCAAGTTCCTCATTGTCAATATCCTTAGGATCAGTGTCAGTACCCTTAATATCATCTGGGATATTTTTATGAGCACCTTCAATCTCAATCAGATGTATTCGTTTTGGACATTCTACTGCGTGATGCCCGTGCTGTTGACAATGAAAACAAACCATCTTATTTGGACCTTCAGTCCTTGCAAAAATCTGTCCATTGGATTTAGCTTCTGGTAAAGGGAAATTCTTTGGCGGCACCCATTTAGATTTTTGTACTTGATGATTTGCAATTCCCTCAGCTTTAATAGCATGTTGGATGAGTTTATCGACATTATCAAAATGTTGAAAGGCAAGAATATGTTGAATGTCTATTCTCAATCCATTGAAAAATCTATTAACTACCACATCATCATCTTCATTTAAGCCACAACGAGCTTGTAGAGTTAAAATTCCTCAGAATATTCAACAACTGTCTTGGACCTTTGTTTCAAGTTTTGAAAGTTAGAACGTAGATTTCTTGCATAGTTGACAGGGAGGAATTTTTGCTTCAAAATATTTTTCATCTCAGTCCATGTATCAACTGGGTCCATGTTTTGATTCCTCCGTTTTCTTTACAATTCAACCCACCAAGTTGTAGCATAATTTCGGAATCTAGTAGCAATCAGTGTGACTTTATGATGCTTAGTCATTAGCTTATGTGCGAAAATATTTTCCACACACACTAACCAATCCATGAATTCAGCGGGCTGTAATTTTCCATCATATTCGGGAATCACAATTTTAATCCCTAATTCTCGATCAAGATTATTGACTGGTGGATCTCGTTGATTTCGAATATTTGCACCATCATCACGGTGGTGATGCATACGCTGATTATTTTTCAAATTTGTCACTTTGATGTCCAATTGTTGCAGGGTGGTGTGTATACCATCAACTTTTGCAAATAATTCTCTAATGGCACTAGCCAAACCTTCAAATGAAGAAGATGAAGATTTAGCATCCACTTGCTTTTTAGGTGGTTTTTTTTAAATACAAAATTGAAATCTGACTGACCTAATGTGTAGATCTACTCTTCAGAAGTACGCTGGTAAAGACAGATCGGAAATCGGAGTACAGTTGATATTGATCTTGCAGGAACAAAGTCTGACCGTTAGTTGTTGAAGATCTGACCAGAACTCTTTTAAGAGGAGTTTCGTTTGTAGCCTGTTTTGTATATGGGCTCACCTAAAGCAGGTCAGGTGTACCTGGCTTAGAACACGAGCCCAATACTGACTTTTCCCTGTCTCGTTCTGCGTGACGGGAAGATGGAGATAAGAACAGGATACCTTCGTGCTTCGGTGGATACAAGAGCAGGGGAGAGCGATGGCGTCAGGTGACGGATGACGATGGCGAGTGTATACTAGCAGCGGCTTGCGAGCGGTGATTCTGGGAGACACGAACAGCTGTGGACGGCAGCAATGCGTGAAGGGTGTTGGTAGCGATCGTCGAGCGATACCGCCGGGCGGCAAAGATGGCGGTGATGATTTCCACAGAGGGCAAACAGCAGTGGTTGCACAACAAGAACCAGGTACGTTTCTTCTCTCACTCTGCTGCTGCTCCTTTCTCTCTGCTGCTTCTTTACTTTTTTTTTTTTTTCACTCCAGGGGGGTATTGAGGGTGTCGCTCTGCTGTCGAGGCGTGGGAGGGATCGATGGGTCGATTAGGGTTTCGGGGAAGGGATCGGGCAGGGCGAGAGCAGAGAGGATCCGGGGAAGAGCAACGACGATGATGGTAGGGTTCGTCTGGGTAGGGCTTGTTTTAGGAAAGATGGGTTTTGTGGATTTGGGTTTTAAGATGATGGGGTGATGGGTTCTGTCAGGGGTGTAGATTTGGGGTGTGAGACGGGTTTGGTTTTTTTCAGTGGTACGAGGCACAGCGGTGAGATGGAGATCTGGTTGGCTGATGATTAGGTTAGGGCGGTGGTAGGCGATTAGGGTTGGGATGGGACGAATTTTTGAGAGGGTTCGGAAAGTTGGAGAAGGGGGAAACGACAGACTGGGGTCGGGATGGGTGTCGGGTGGAGATGGAAGGGATAGTGGTGTCTCCGAGCGGTGACCGAAGGGTGACCGGAGCGACGTGGGCTCTGATACCAATCTGATGCATCCCAAGGGTTAGGGCTTGTGTGGAGGTGCTTAAGCACGTGTCCAAGGACACTTCGAACGGTCACAAAGACTTCAACACACACGAGGACGTGCCTCTTTGGGAAAACCCAATTATATTAATCAACCAAATCTGAGAATCTCTTCTCTACAATGCCATATATATAGTAAAAGCAAACTTAATGTGCAAGGAAATCCTATGCTAATAATGGAAACTTTCCTAATAACAATTAATTAGAAATCTACTTAGAAATCCACTAGTAATAATCCTAATCTAATTTGAAGAGGGACTGGGATTGCTGGGGTCCAGACTGCATCATATTGTCATCAGTGGTAGAGCCTGTTGTATGAACAATTTGTATGACCAACTTATGGGCTGCTGTGCAGCATACAGAGCTGAACAAATAATATGATCAATTTCCTTTGTTTCCTCTAATGTAAAGTACTATTGCAAGTAAATAATCACAACATAAGTAAGGCTGTGTCGTTGAATAAAAGTTATTTATGAGTCATTGGATTGTGTACACAACTTACAAGACAAGCTTCTTCTGCTACCTCCCCATGTTTCAACACTTCACCTTGCAGATTTGTTTACAAAGGCTAATAGGCGTCTGGTTTTAGTATCCAAACTTAAATCTTTTTGACCCTCATCAATTTGAGGGTGAGCTTGAAGGAACATTCTTTTGATTATGGATCACCATATTGTAAAATGTGTATAGTATTTCAGGTACATAACACCATAGTTGTAATTATCCTAGACTTTGTTAGGATTATTAATTGATTGTAGTTAGGATGATTGATTGGAAGTTCCTAATCTAGGGATTGTAATCTCCTGCTAATAGTGGCAGAACACTCATTTTCCCAAACTCTCTTACTCATTATGGTTGTTGTCAAGGATCAATGGCCCAGGCTCAATTATTTCTCTTCCTTATCTTTACACTGGTAAGTGAAAAGCAATGTCTTAACACGGCAGGGCATTTAATAACACAGAACTGGATGAATTAAAGATAGAATCCATTATCCGTTAAAAATTTTATAATATGATGTATCACTACTTTCTTAACCAATGTTAATCTATTTATCTCTTTGAGGAATTCAGCTATATCACTTTCACCGGATGTACGAGTGGATATTTTCTGATATTGCTATTTATTGCAGGTAACGCATTATCTTAATTTGTATGCAAGCACAGGTGTCCCTCCGAGCAAACTTTTTCAAGGGAAGGCTTCAGAGGTTTGAGCTAGGATCCATGGATTACATTTAATCTCATTTTAACATTCCCTTTGTTTTTATTTTTGTTATTTTATTTTATTTTATTTTATTTTTCTTTTTAGTAGATCAAAGTTATAGTTCTTGGCTTTGATACCTGGATACTTGTACGTGTCTAGTATATCTGTGTCGGACCGATATGATACTTGTGTTGGTACTCGATACTTGTGATGCCTAGATATGGGTTGGATAGGTTAGGGACACTTCATAGACACGTATGGGACACGGATTTTATACATTAAAAGTAAAGTATTGGATACGATACGACTCAATATATTGCCCATTTTGAAGTATCCGTGCATCATAGCTTGAGACTGCAATGGTACTTCCAAGGTACAATTTAGAGGATATTCCTGCGTACTTTTAGCATATCCTACTAACTATGTCCATTATTTTATAGAGTTTTTTTTCTTCTTCTTACTTTTCAACATAAAAAATGTTATAAGTAAATGTAAACAATGATAATTTCATTATTTTAGACATGTTTTAAAGAAAAAATTAGGACAGTCATATCCATATCCGTGTCCTAGATTTCCAAAATTGCAATTATATCTTCGATCCCTGTATATGCTTCCACATCTGGGCATCATAGGTTTTTGGAAAACTAAAGGCTGGTCGCTATGGACTCCATTCAATTCTTGGGCTGACACTGTCGTCTCTAGCAGGAGTCCATGAAAGACTTGTCTGTGGACTTGCCTTCTTCTGACTTCTACAAATATGGTGAAATAACTGAAATTCCAATTCACGTGTGTGGATTAAATTTTCATTATTAGCAACTTTATTTTGTATTAATGAAGTATACAATATTTACATGCATATCTTATGGCAGAAGTGGGGTCGAGCAGATTATTTCAGATACAATTGCTGTTTTATATGGGTGGATGCATCTCTCTATGCACTGGATAGATATGTAGACAAAAGGGTAGATAGCATGATAGATGGAGGTTTACTCAATGAAGTGTACAATATTTACAACCCAAATGCAGATTATACTCGAGGTTTGAAGCAGGCTATTGGTGTTCGTGAGTTTGAGGAGTTTTTGAGATGTTACCTCTGCAATCCAGAAACTTGTTATTCTTGCGACAACAGGAATGATTATGAATCCAGTGCCAAGATTGGGCTTCCCCCAACAGATACGTGTGAGAAATTGTCAAAATCCAACTTAAAGGCAATTCTAGATTCAGATAATAACAAGCTCAAAATTCTGTTAAGTGAAGCAATTGATAGGCTGAAGGCTAACACCCGGAGACTCGTTCGTCGTCAAGTAAGTGCATTTATCAACCTCTCTGTTACACCCACATGCATGTGTAAATAACAGGGCAAAATAAGATCACATCAACGAACTGTAGGGTTTGCCAATACCAGAGGCACTCTTTTTAGTAAATTTGGAGACAAGTTCTGATGATCAAGATCATTGTTTAAAATAAATGGTTTCACCTATTATGTTAGTTTGTGTTTTCATCCTTATAGTTATGTGAATTTAACAGTTGATAAAACAAAATACACAGGAACTGTTTAACATGTATTGGTATTTTGTATTTTTGTTTCTTATTTTCATCAAAACTCCCTAAAAGCACTTAAGAGTTGAGATTTTTAACTCTTCTATTTTATAGGATTTTTAATTATTTCTTCAAGAAAATCGGGCTAAATGGATGGATAAAATGGTTTAGGGCCAAAGGCTGTTATATCGGCTATTACATAATGGCTTCAGCCCTATAAGTTGTGGGTCCGTAACTGTATTTTTTGGACCATGATGGAATACTCCAAATATCTTCCAGTCTGGTATCATCTGACAATCAAGAACTGACCCTTTTCTCCATGCCAAATTGTGAATCTTTGCTTTATATTTCATAACCGTCTATTTGTAACCCACAAATGTAAGGTCCGTCCGACTGGTATGAGAGGCTTTTGATGCATTCTTCTCCCACAATGGGATGCATAGGTCGTCTGAATCTTCGTATCATCATGCCATCATCATCATTTGTAGAATTGGACACCAGAAAATTTTGAACTCTTGCTGAGTCTTTTTATCCTATGATTCCTCTTTACATACGTGATCACTAGAAATTTGACATTTAATAATCGACACTTCTAATTTGCTTATTTGTAATGCAGAATTTATTTGGCTATTCACTACATCATATAGTTTTATTCTAAAGATTACCTTTGAAAGTGTCCTTATGTTTCAGAAGCGGAGGCTTAATCGATTAAGAACATTTTTTGGATGGGACCTGCACTATATTGATGCAACAGAAGCTTTCATGTGTATGCCTTGAGACTCTTATTGGTATTTGTGGAATGTATTTACTGTGTTATTTGACATTTGGCTAATTCATCTCTTGAATAAATGATGTATTCTCTTGTTGGCAGCCAATTCAGGTGACCCATGGACCACAAGAGTCGTTAAACCCTGTGTGAACATTATTGAAGCTTTCATCCACGAGAGCAAAAGCTCACTGAGGGACTCAAAGATGCTCAGTAGTACTGATGCCCAGAGCGTTGAGAGGGACTTGTGGACTCAATATGTTTGTGAGGTTAGTCTACTCCACAAAAGTAATGACCATTGGAACACCATCATTTTGTTAGCTGCTACTATCTTTGTTAGTTTTTCATCTACTTATGCCTATTTCATTTCTTGCATTACTTTTATAAATAGTCGAGTTTCAATCCTCCTCTTACATCCTAGCCTTCTCCTCCTTGTATGGAGTCTCTAGTAAACGAGCAATGTTTGTCCTTTGCCTGTAATATTTATCAACTCAATATCCTTTGCTGTAGAGACTGATAGCATTCAAATATGTCAGTTGTCATGTTTGAGCTAGCATCTTTTCACCCCACCTGGGAGTTGGTGGAGTGGCATAAGACATAGGTTTGCTCCCCATGTCTTGCATTCGAAACCTGCCCCAAATTTGCCTGTGTGCATTTATGTGAGTTTAGCATGCACCACGCAGGGATTTGTCTTGTTAGGCCAAGGACCTCTGGGATACCCATGTCATAAAAAAGTAGAAGAAGAAAAAAAACTAGAAAAAGCTAGCGTTGTTTTCTACACATATCCTTGGAAATATGAGTACTCATGCCTATTTCTGAAAGCAAATGGATGCCTTTTACCGTCGGTTGCTTACTGGGAACTTTCTAATGAGCCTTTGCTCAGTTGACACCACACTTGGGCTTTATTGTTGCCTGTTGCTTTTGGTGAATCACTATTTGGTTAGCATATAGTAAAATAGATGGCTCTAATTATAAGTAATGGATGGTTAATTCCACGTGCCTATTTTCAGTACTTTCTTTAATTTCCTGTTATGAAATTTTTGAAGAACACTGTTTGGGTTAGTTTCCTTGTTCCCTTAGTTTCTTTTTTGGGTGGGCTCATGGTTGATTTCCATCTAGTTTTTTCTTGCTCGTAAAGGATCCCTTTTTTTTATGTTGTCTTATATTTCACTCATCTACATACAGACAGCCTTTTTATTTTCTGAAATATATCCCTTTTGTTGTATTCTAATGCAATGAATGATTCAGGATTTTACCTTGTTGAAGCCTTGCGAATACACTATGAATATTGTTGGCTCAAAAAACATCAGTTGCTCTCTGGCTATTTTCTAATTTCATTGCATGCCTCGGATTTCTTCCAACAGGCCTGTGGGAATCGGATTCTTCGAGGGGCACATGAATGGGAGGAGCACAAACTGGGACGTCGGCATCGGAAGCGGGTCTTGCGGCTTTGGAAGCCTCAAATGATCCCTCCAGTAGATCGGTAGCAGCATCTCACCTTTGCACTGGAATGCCATTTTTTAATATTTGGAAGAAAACAGCAGCCGTTACTCTATCTATCTACAGGTGCCATTACTCGGGAGTTCGGATTTGATATTTCTCAACATGCATGACACATCTAAAAAATCTAAAAATAAGCTCTTGTTTTATTATTTAGAGCTTATTTACGTATTTAGAGCATTTGATAAGCTTCTAATTGTATTTTCTATTTTTAGAGCTTATTTACATATTAGAGGTTCCACCTAAAAAATAAAATGTAAAAAGTAAGGGGCTCATTTTTTTTTTTTTTTAGCTAAAACGGATCGAAGTGGACAAATTTAGTTTTTGGACAAAAATGACCAAAGCTATTTTCCCTCTTTGTCTTCCTTTTCATATTTTTGTTTTTGTACGTTTTTAATTTTTATTTTTCGATAATCACCATCAAAGCCCCATCCAATTTTGGAGAAGTAATACAAACGTCTTGCCCCTCTCTCTCTCTATATAGAGAGGGGGAATCCATGCGTGAAGCACCACATGCCAAAACACCTAGTGGGATCCAACTTTGTAATCTATTTAAATAGACTATAAAACAAGGACCCTATGGTAGTCATTGATCCCAAGTTTGGCATTCATCTAAATGGATTGGACCGTTGGATTGGCTTGTATTCATAGATAATATGTGTGTTTATGTATGTCCGTGTCTGAGCCGAAACCAAAAACCAGGTTCCAATTGGATACAAGACTGGAATCACCCATTGGAAAACAGTTTCTTTTTTCCATTCCAGTATTGATCTGGCTCGGACATACCTGTTTGCATACCTAAATCAATCTGACCCGCTCACACTTAGTAGTCTGGCAGGGGCTTCAATTTGGCTTTGATCTTTGGATTTATAAAAAGGAATATGCATACAAAAAATAATAATTCTGTTTAGACTTTAGGTTCATGAGAGAGAACGAGGAGGGTAGTCTAGCGTTTTCTCATAGTGTGACAAAAGTGGGTAGTGCCACGACAGGGCATAACTGTCAACCCTTGATTAGCCCACCTAAAGAACTCTTTTAACTTTTACCGAGGGACCTAATATTATTACTACAACTAACGTCCTGTTTCCTTCCTAGAATTTTTAACATGAATTTTCCGTGACTAATGAATTGGTTGGCTGCTTTCCAAGTGGGTTACGTCCACTCACCTAGGGCCTTCAATCTTAGTCCTTCACTCAACTAGCTAGGCAGTCGTCACTATATCAAATTGGCAGCCCAAATGCTTCATTCACGTTTTTGCATTGCCGAATTGTGGATCAATGCTACACGTCCATCTCTCATCCACAATTTTACCTGTTTGTCATGGGGTAATGTCTTAAATATAACTTGATGGCAGGATGCTTAAATTTTAAGGGAGCATTTGTGCAGGGCCATGGGCTGCGTTTCCTCTTCCTCTGATCATCTTTGGGACAGATTTCTCGGCTAAAGAATCGCATCCCATATCACCAGCGGAAAGCCACCGGCCATTTCTTTGGAAATGAGCGCTGCACTAATTCACCCTAAATATTGCTTGCAAGCCGCTTTGTAAAGAGGGTTTGTTTTTTTTAGTAAAAGTGCCCTGATGTCGTGATAATGCGGCATATCTTGCGAAATTGATACATGTGACATATCTAAGCAATTTCACCACTTGATGTAACCTTGCTACACCCTTTCCTAAACCTCTGGGCAGAGGCTGTGCAAAAGATAGTACAAGAGCAGTCCACAAAAGCCCAACTGTTCTTTTTCTCCATTCAACTGTGTAGACTCCCTTTGTTAAAGGAAGCAACCAAATATAACATACATGGTGTGATGTAGCAAGAGATGGGCGACGCTGGGCAACATGAACAAAAGCATGGAGCACCTGCACTGGTGATATCCATGCATCATACGATTCATCTGGTAGGCAAAGAGGCAGTGGTCACTACTCATTTACTTTAAATACTTTGGGCCAGTAATCAAATAGTTTATGATGTCTTAACCAATGTGATTTTCAAGGTGCCCTGATCCATAGCTTGACCTACGTGATGGATGGTAAAGAGTCTATGAACCGTGATGTATGCATTTGAGTGTGATGGTATGGACTTATTTAAACAATTACTATGAAAAACTTGTCTGAAAACAACATAAAAATAGAACAGGATCTATGCAAATTAAGTGCCTCTGATGTATATCCAGCCTAGTTGGTCAGATCCACAATCACAAGAGAGGCTGTCTCTTATATCTAGATTAATGCACATGTAGGATGCAGTCTATCAGGGGGGGAAAAACATAGGAATTTCAAGCAAATCAATACAAAATTACATGTGGAATACCTTCATACCATGAGATGTACATGCCCAACAGTAGTTAAATTTAAAGAATTAAAGGTTAATATAAAAAATGACAGTGAAATAACCCCCTCTTCAATGAAAATTGAATTAAAGGAAGATGAAAAATAAATACCAAGCTATCACTATTTTAATTCAAATTATAGGAAAGTCAAGGTCCCCCCTGACTTGCTTTTATATATCCTTCACAGCTTATGTCTTTAATAATGTGGCGGGGTGGGGGGGTGGGGTAGTACTTATTTTTCTTTTGCCATGTTGCACTACTGGTCCTTCAGTAATACCTTACATTGAGTGACCATGGACTGATCCAAGGCGTGTTAAGGTACTAACGCCTTGAGTGTGTTGGCTTTGGTGGAGCTTATTTGATCATGGATCATATGTATTCTATGCATCCAACCAAATAGATACTCGGTAATTTTGACAAAAAGAAAAAAAAAAGGGCCAAAAAATGTGCAAGCTGTTCAAATGCTGTCATTCATATCATTCTCCGCACAAAGAAGTTCTAAAAGCCTAATTAATCCAAACCATAAGCATTTGAAGAAAGATTTTCTAAGCCATCAGAGAAAATAGAGTTTCTTGAGTAGGAATCTAACATGGAAAACTTGAGAAGAGAGGTAAGGTTAGTATCCCCATGGTGCCCCGCTTTCACATGATTTGCTAAAACAAAGCACGGCCCCCACAGATCCGTGGACCCCTTTTCAGATGGATGCACAAGCACAAAACCCTAATCTAGAACTCACAAACACAAATCTTTCAAATATCAAGCAACGTTAACATATGACACGAATTCTAAGTAGCTAAACTGAATTGTTTTCAACCCAACCCTCTCAAAGAGGCTCATCCCAAAGCTCCTGCCTCTCAGTAGATCCAAAACTCTCTTCCTCAAAAACTACTGGTTCCCATCCTTGTTGAGTTTCACACCATAGTTCTCCCACAGGTTCTCCCCATCAGCCATTAGAAACCTTAGGCAGCTGTCGTTTCGGACCGCACCAGTGTTGGAATTCGAAGGAGACGGACCTTTGTTTGGTTTGTCCGCCACTGTCTCAAGCACCTGCCCATTGGTTCCATGGCTGCAGATGCCTCCTCCTTCCATGTATAAAGAATCATGGTGTTGAAAGTAAGGACATGTTTTCGAATTCTCCTTGCGTTTTTTGTTGGAGTCTTTGTTTTTCTTCAAGTACCCGTTGATGCTCTCCCACTTCTCTTTGCATCTATTTGCATCAATGTCATAGCCCAAACAACCCATTTTCCCCGCGATCTCTTGCCATAAAGCTGAGTTTGAATATCCTCCTTCTTTAAAGTCCATCTCCATTGCACTTCTGAGTTGAATTAGATATAAAATTTCCAATTCTGAGCATCTTCTGCTGTTCATGTCGGTCTCAAAGGTTTCTCTTCCATTTTCCATTTCGTTTTGGCCATCCTCATGGATGTCAATAGCTGCTGTAAGCTCCTCAGGTGACAATGAAGCCTTAATCTCTTGCCTGTTGAACTTGTTCAATGCTTCTATCAATGCTGTGCTGCGAGCTTCAATCCAAGCTCGCTCGTTTGCCCAAATTCTGTGTTCATGATTGAATCTTTCAGATTCTTGCTTCCTCCATGCTTCTTCTCTAGCTAACCTTTCTTGCTCATGATGCTCAAGAGATTTTAACATCCTTTCCAACCAAGCTTCTTGTATATCCATGAATTTCTTCATCTGTAGGTCCACAAATTCTCTAATCTTCGCCTTCCAGCTCCTCCGCCCTCTTTTAAGATTGCTACCATCTTTTTGTTTTTTGATTGTATCACTCCCAGCAATTCCAATAGTACTAAGATCCTCATCGTCGGAGGAAGATGAAGTGTTGGATTCAGAGGAGTTAGACAAACTAAGGCTCTCAGAGAGCTTCTGACCTTGAAAAGTCTCTTGATTTAGTTGAAAAGTGGACGGGTTGGCGCTTTGTAGGCATGAATTGTTATCGACGAGGTTCATCTCTATGGCGGCGTTGCTATTCTCTCCATAGAGTGCATCTAGCTGCCTGAAGAACCTGTAGTGCTTACCATCTTGTCTACCTGCCTTGCCTTCTTTGGTCTTTTTGTAGTACTTGTACAAATTCTCTAACTTCTCTCTACATTTCTTACCACTCCTTCGGTACCCATGCTCTTCTGCCATGATCCTGCAACAAGAACATCCATATGGCATTTTCCGCTATTATTGAGTTATTTCTTAAACCATGTAACAGATGGCCCATCCTAATTTCATACAAACCAAATGACAGGAAAGAAAAGTTGCCTATAAATTGAAATGACAAGAAAAGTGGGATATTTTTTCAACACAAGACATGGTCTACCGAGTGGATCGCAGTCACTCCATAGAAAGGCAACAATCTAACAATTGAAGCCATCAACAATGAAACCAACTTCGGCACAGGTGGGTGATGCTGGCATCTATCGAGTGATTAGGAATGGCTCATCCCCCTGTGGCCTTCGTAAGATTAATTCACTTAAATTCTCCATAGTAATTTTAGAAGACTTAGATTTTAAATATCTTGTACAGATCAATCAAACAGTAGGATTACATCATAGAAGACTTAAAAGTTTAAATATTTTGCACAGATCAATCTAACAGCATGTTTACATCATAATTTAGTGAAACCTCTCACAGAAAAAGAAACCTCACCCCCCCCCCCCCCCCCCCCCCGCGGACGATTTTTATAAAATAACTAAAAATGGCCTTCACATGCAATAGTCCCTATCAATTTTTTCGCAAATGACCAACATTCATACTGATTACTTTTGGATCAGTTAAATAAAATATTACAAACAATTCAGTAATTTCATAAAAACAACTTGGCGCTGGGCTGATATCATATTGAGTTTATCTTCTTTTTTTTTTTTTGCAGAATAGGGCATTTCATTTGTACAGTTTAAATTATTTTTATCAATTATTGAGGATGCTATTAAGTTTCTTTTTTTAACTATTGCTACCAAAACCTTGAAATATTAATAGAAACAGTGAAAATACTTTTAAATATTTTTACATCGAATGGAGCCCACTCTCTAAATACTCCTCACCAGGTAGAACCCAGTCAACACACTTTTGGCAACACACTTTCTTTTTAGCACCGAATCATTTTTCCTGAGATTTTAATTTACTCACAACCAATTGGCTCTGATACCATATAAAATTTCTTTTGCTAACTATTGCTACCAAAACCTCAAAAAGATAGTAGAGGCAACGGAAATATTTTTAAATCTTCTTCATCGGGTGGAGCCTATTCCTCAATACATATTTATTTTCATTTCCTCATGAAACTTCACTTTGAAAGGCTAACCCAAAAAAAAAAGAGGAAAAATGGCAAAACAACCCCTAAACTGTAATTCACACATACCCTTTTAGAAAATTGGCATAATTTTCTCAATATGAGTAGACAAACTTGAGCTCAGTGGAAAAGCTAATTGAATAAGCTATCCAATGGATCCAGTTTTACTTCGTTTCTGCATATTTGATAGATGCAACCTAGCCAGCATTCAGAACAACAAAAACAAAAGAACAATCACTCACCCATGAGCCATGGCTTTTATCAATGGTTAAGACTTGTGATCTAGTGGGTCCAATTTATATAGGTTGCATCAGTAAGCCAGTGGTAGAGAGGGCCTTGTACTGTATGCATATCGATTTGAGTGGTTTATCTAATGGATATTGTCATTGGCTTTTGCACGGGGTTCATATAAAAGAGGTTCCAAGTCAACTCCCAAAACCGATTTTTCTTTTTGTTTTTGGTCTTCAGTTTTCTTGGATTGGATCCTTGCAGTGCAAGAAATCTTGGGTGAATCAGGCTTAGTTTCAGCCGGTTTGGAGAGGTACTAAATTTAGTAGGGCAGCCACGGGAGAAAGGATAGAATGGGTTGGAGTGGTGCCTAGGGAGACAGATGATGGAGGGTTTGCATAAAAACATTGATTGAGCAGTTTAGAAGGGAGAGGGCCAACAATAATACATAGGTGTTCAAATAATAAGTGTAGGGTTGGTAATTGCTCTAGGACTTTACATGTGTAATTACAGACCTAGTAATCTAATTCCTATGAATTACTTCCAAAACAAATACAAATATCATGTTGTTACATATGAATTGAAGTAGTCTTCCCTTAAAGTCCAATTCAGCTACCATTTTCTAACACATGCAACACCAATGTAGAGCATCCACAGGATCCTGTCATCATCCACTGAAACACACACATTGTTCTGAGAGTAAAACCTCAGAAGTAACTCAACAGGGTTTTCAAATTTGTAATTCAAACCAGGAACACAAAAAGTCTAAGTGTTTTGTCACACGATGACTAGGTAGGCTTGTAAAAAAGTAGCCACATTTCTAACACAAGACCAACATAACACAGCATGAAAAATTATTTTTAAGAGAGAGAGAGAGAGAGAGAGAGAGAGAGAGAGAGAGATCATTACTTCAAGGTAATATAAAAAGTAAAACCACATTATTTGCTTCCCCTCACAGGAGGAAGATTCAGATAATAAGACCAAAACATAAGTAGTTTCTCAACAAACTAGAGGCACATTTAAGTCTATGTTTTGTACCTGGAGACCTCATCCCACAAGGGTCCTTTGTGATTGGCTTCCTTAAACTTGTGATCCAGACGGGATCTGACCTCAAGAAGAGTGAGAGTCTCTTGCCTGGGCCATCTCCCAGTTCCCCCTCCCTCGTCAAACCCACTCACAGAAGACGAATCTGACCGAAACTCAACCACCCTTTGTACTTGACCCTGAACAGCAGCACCAGCACCCGCACCGGCAGAAGATGAAGGCAACATCATTTTTCCCACAACACCCATCTCATAATCTTGTCCACTAGTCAGACTCTGGTGACCCAGATGTGTCTTCCCGACGTGTGGCACCCCTGAGTAGTTGCTCCTTCCGGCAAACATTTGCCGGAGTTCTGGCAGGTCGTACTTCTCGCCCATCACTGTCACTATCTGAGTGAAAGGAGCAGAGGAAAGAGAGAGTGTTGTCCACGGAAAAAGCTCCCAACTTATGCACGAGGCATTGGCCCCATCTCTCTCACTTTCTCTGCTATATTACTGTTGCACTCTCAGTTACTACTGACAGAGTCTCTCTGAGCGCTCAGGAGTCTGGCATTGAGGCAGGTGGGGGAGAGGGCGCTGCTAGTGAAGTGTAGGCTAACGTATACGTAATGCTCTATCCAATGAAAGGCTGACGCGTGTCGGAAGCAAAGCAGACTGATAGTAATCAAGAGACAACACTGTAAGGCTGACGCGTGTACAGTGCAGGGTCCGGCCTTTTTGACCGAGAGAACCTTTCTCCACAGGACCACTGATACGGCTCGGCGCGCCCGGAGCTTCATATATGTTTCAGTTTCTGTAGGGACTTGGGTGCTGTGACTTTGAACTGATTTTAGAATAGCGACGCATCACGTGTAACTCGGGAACTTTTCTTTCCCCCAATAACGGGGACTGCCTGACGCCTGAGTATCGCCCAAGCTTAAAATGCCCCACCACCTGTGCCCCAGTCCCAGGCCTTTGCTATATGGGCAGATCTTTGCAGAGCTGGATTCACTTTAGACCCGAATGCCATCCTTTGCTAACCCCATTTACACTGTTGTATATATTTAGGGTCGTCAATTGACCCTCCTCTCCTTTGCCTTTGCCTGTCTAGCCTACCCTAATGGACTCAGCAAAATGAGTGTTGCATTTGTTGGAGAAAGAAAGAAGACCAAACTCTCGCTTGCCGACCAGTGTGATTTTTTTTAAATGCCTAGGACCCACTTATGAATGTCACGCGCATCTTACATTAATATAAATGTGATCCGCATTACCTGACCTCTTACACAACTATTCCCTTTGCTTCAAGTACATGGGATCGCCACATCCAACAAGTTGACATTTCTATTGAACTCACTAATCACACATCTCACCAATGAGTCCCGATCCTCCTTCATCACTATTAGAAGGGAATGATGTAACGAGTGATTAAGGCTCCATCGATGTGCTAAGTTAGTCCCGTTATATGATTGATCAACAACATTAGTGATGTGCTGTCGATTACATTTCCACGATGTGCTCAATTATATGGAGGGACCCACTCAATTGAAAACTGAAATTTGAGAATATATCACTGGATGGGGTGCAATTCGTTTTGAAGAGTTTAAATTATCTTTATGTGAGTCCTAATATAAAGTTTCAAACATGTGTTATAGAGTTCTTATATAATATATGCGACAAAAGATCCATACTCTTCCCCAATAGGTCTCATAGGTGGATAGATTAGTTGGATCTAATGGGTATCCTATGGATCTACTATCATTAAATTATCTGCTGGATCTTTTAATGATTATGTCTTTAAGAATTGATTTGATTGCGAACCAAAATATATTTTAGTAATTCAAGAGTCATTTTCTCATCCAAGTAAACTAGGGGTGAATCCAAGTGTCTCGCACTCACGTGATTCAAGAAATTTCAACAATTATATTTAAAAGAATGTTATTTTAGCATTTAATTTCTTTAACCTGCCATTTGCCGCCCCCATCCAAATGAAAATCCTAGATACGCCATTGAAGTAGACTATTGTCTATAAATGAACATTTAACTAAATATACTTTAAAAAGTTTAACCTTTTACGAAGATTAATCAAATATACAAGTAGTTTAAGCTAAGAGAATCACAAATTAATTTACAAGTTTTTGCTCAAATATTGTTGAAGCATTATATATAGGTTTCTTTTCATCAATAAATCTTATAGGTTGGATAGATTAGTTGGATCTATTAGATATCATATGGGTACACTATCATTTAAGATGACCCACTATCTCCACTATCTTTACAGCATTTACATAATCTTATATAATGATTATGTTTTTAGGTTTGATCATTCACTCGATCCACGTGTTTTTCATAACCGAATACTTAATTTCTATATTAACTTTTGTATTTATTATTCAATTTACAGATGCACAGGTTTTATCCTTGTCATTCTAGAAGCTCCATTGCAAGTGAGATGAATAGAGACTAGAGAGGTCTCTTTTTTATATAGAGGGAAAATTTTAAAAAGGTGTTTAACTTTCCACTTATGTTAAAAATATTATATGATGATTTGGATATTTTAAAAAAGTATAAAAGTTCACAGCTCTTTCAATTAAATCCTCTTAATAAAAATTTTTGAGACATGATAAAAAAAACTCTTATGTCATTTTTTAAAAATTTTCTATTATAAATCATTTAAGAGTAATGATCAAGTCCAACCCAAATGACTTATTGAACCCACTTCAACTACCTTTATGTAGGTTCGCTAAAATGATATTCCAAATGACTAAAAAATTAGCTTCATTAAATGGTTGTGATCACCAAGATTAAATTGACAAGTCTTAGGGAGGAGAGAGGTTATTGAGAAGAGGGTAAAAAAATATCATAAGAGAAGATTATTTTTGTCATCGCTCAGAAAAATTTATAGAAATATTTAAAAAGAGGATTTGATTGGAAGAATTGTGGAAAACTTTATACTTTTTTAAAATATTCAACGCTTCTTTTACTTTTTTGAAAATATGCCAAAAGTTTAACATTTTGCTGGAATTTATCCACATGGGTTGTGCAAAAATCATAGGCATCAGATTACCCAAGCCCTTAAATTAACATCATCAAGATTTAATAGTCTTTTTCAGATTTGTTCACTATGGGGAACTGTTTAATGAACATAGTCATGATTGTAGATGATGGCATGAATGAGTTTGAAAGTAGCTGCTAGAACCGCCCAAGTGGGCCTGCTGGACTGCATCCAAAGAAGAAAATTCTCCCACACAGAATCAAAACCCTACGAGGAGTGCAGAGGACAAAAAGTGACTCCTCTTTTAATACACAACCCTTTTTCTGGTGGCGCGAAACGGATCCCTCTCGTGCAGAGAGAGAAAACTGAGAAAAGGGCCACTTTTCTTACCTTTATAATCATCTCTATTTCGTCGGGCATAAATGCCAGCTGGTGTTGTGTGGCCCACCCCTATATAAGGGAAGATAAGTGCTGTCATTCCCCCCTCGCCAACCCACCCCTCTCAAACCCTAATCATACATCTCATGATGATCCATTTCATCGTCCGATCCACTCACATCTGCACTACCGGCTTGGCTAGGCTAGCGGCATCTGGTTGGGGTCGTATGATCATGGCTTGAAATTTCCGTCAGCATTGAGTTGAGTCATTTGGATTGACTCGGTGCTAATTATTGCAACCTAAGAACGCACATGTAGACATAAATGGAATAACATTCAACGCCTTCCAAAACCCGTGCATCTTTGACCTGAGTTCGTAACATCCACTTGCAAATGCTAATAAAGGTGCAAATTTCATATCTATCAAATGTTGTGTTTACTAACATATATTTTATAATGACGGTTTTTTTTTTCTTTTGGTTTTTCATGCAGGGACTCAAAATCATACTCATACACACGCCTATGTTCTCAACCAAATGAGCTATAGTGGGCGATGGGCTAGTTAGAACTTCGACTCTTCTATTAGCTTTTCTACAACTTATATATATATATATATGAAGAATATTCATATGCATATGTCCCTCACCATTTTGGTGAAGGATACTCCTTTTTTAGAAAGTAGTAATAAACAAGAAGACAAAATTTTACATCTTTTTATGCTTGAAAAGTTCAAAAAAAGAAGTGTACATATATATATTCCTATCTTTTGCGTTGGCATGAATTGGTCCACATGATCAAGCAAAGACTCAAAAAATAGCAAAGTCCTACTGGAAAATTTCCATAACCGTCAAATGAGCTGTACGGGTATTCCTAATTTCCTATGTAGCTATACTAACCTTGATTACAAGAGAAGTCTATCCTAATGAAATTATTGATACATTTTGATGATGGGACAACTCCTATTGGATTAAGATTTGTTGAGAGGTCATAACTAATATTACATCCATCACTCTCTCCCATAAACGAGATTTGCAGTAATGGCACTACAACAGGGCCCCCTTATGACTAAACATTTACATAATCATTGAACCAAGAAGGTTTCCAACTACGTGATCCAATTTGCAGTTTTTTAACCGAACCAATGGTTAATGGTTTGGAAAAATTTTAATCCGTTAATAACGGTTCAGTGACAGATTTTACCATTTGTCTACGGATTAAAACCGAACCGAATCATTGATATATATAATATATAGACCAAAAACATCAACTAGGCCATTGAAAGTTTGAAACATAAAAATACTAAAGTCAAACACAAAAAAATCATATCTCACTACGATTTGGGACAACCTAGGGTTTCTTTTCTCACTCTTCCAGATCGGGGAGTTTCTCAAGAAAAGAGATGAGTGGAGGAAGAATCTGAAGTTGAGCAACCAGTTCAAGCACGCCCTTCCAGGCCTTGGAACTGGCGTGGTCGCCTTTGGAACCTATCACATTGCTGAAGCAGCCTATAACAAATTCTATGCTAAGCTT
Source organism: Sextonia rubra (assembly GCA_037013555.1). Taxonomy (NCBI): domain Eukaryota; kingdom Viridiplantae; phylum Streptophyta; class Magnoliopsida; order Laurales; family Lauraceae; genus Sextonia; species Sextonia rubra. Next base: position 39,510,638 of record JASUAD010000010.1, on the reverse strand, counting down.
CATGATTCTTACTCCTCCCATTGATTTCCCAATCAAATTACTGAACCCAAATCAAATCCCCTTCAATTAAAGTACTTGCTTGCACAAACCACCCCCCCCCCCCCCCCCCCCCCCCCCCCCCCCCCCCCCCCCCCCACAACCAAACTTTGCAATTTAAATTTCTCCAATCTGGGTTTCATAGATCACTGATGAATTAGGCGTTTTTCTAATTGTAGAAAAATGGGTATGTGTTATTTTTATGTGGTTGGATTTTGATTGTTTTGAATTTGATCTTCTAGAAAGATTACTTTTTTTAGGAACTCTGTTTCTCCCTTTTTTAAAACTTGTTCTTTTCGCATTCTATATGAAAATTGTATTGAATATGCCACTTGACTACTAATCATCTGAGTATTTGAGTTTGTGATTTTTTTTTTAATTTTTAGGATCATATATAGATAGTAGTTTATGGGTTGTTTTTAATGTACCATATTGGTTTTTTTTTATCTGTTACATAAAGGATTAAATGGTTTTAACTGAACTGAAACGTTAATCCACAGTTCGGTTTAGTTTGGTTTTTAATAGGCATCGAATTGACTATAGATTACAAAACTGTCAATTTGTAGGCAACTGTTTGGTGGTGGTTAGGCCTAATCTGATTCAATCTAAACTGGCTACAGCCCTAGCCCGTGAAAACCATTGAAAGTATTCTTATCATTAGGAATAAGATGGATGGAAAGGTTACTTTGCATATAAGGGTCCTGCAAAAACTCAACCTCCTTGGATTTCTCTTAGCCCGTGATTTTACAACCTTAAATTTTAATTGTCTTTTAACCATAGAAGTTTTTTAAGATTTAATCTAACAGTGAGTAATGGTTTGATGCGCAAAAATTGTGCAAAGTGCCGAAGCATGGGAGGAAAAAATAAGAGAGGAGTAGCGTTGGTCAAAGATAGTTTAATAGACTTCTAACCATAAAATCTTTTGTTCTACCAAAAAAAAAAACCATAAAATCTTTTGAGATCCAATTCAACAAGATTAAATGTTCAGTGAATATAAAATTGGGCAAAATGGCAGATCACAGTGGATAAAAGTGTGAAATAAGGTGCACAACTAAGGTGGCCCAACGAAGCTCATAGACCTGGATTGTGCATGTGGGCCACTCATAGGAGAAAATTCACGGGCCCTCTGAGGGTATCGGGTCCAGTCCATCCCCCAAATAGCACCCAGAAAAAATACTTTTTGTTTTCTTAAAAAGCCAGAGGGTCAAACGTGGACAGACTATTCTAGGCCACCAATTTGAGGGCCAAGTCTGGACAATTCCATCTTATTTATATACATTTGGGTCTACCTAAACGTTGTTTTACTTGAATACGATTTTTATGTGATTCTTGTATTATTACTCTATATGATCTTGATGTGGCTTTCATGTGATTCTTATATATTTTTATGTAAATCAGCCATACACGATTCTTATATGATTGATTCTGCAATGGCTTATTTACATAAAGTTGCATCATATAAAAAAATTGTTTACTATTCATATATATTTTTAATTTCATTTGAGCATTACTCTTATGTGGTTCTCATGTGGTTCTTATAAGCATAAGATCACTCCTCTTAAGTTATTGGGTCTAATGTTTAGCCTCAGACTCAAGGACAATTGCCCACCTCTTCAGTGGACCACGGCCTGAAAAATAGAAAATCCCAATGGCATGCAGTAGAGGAAAAATGCGACGATTTTTTTTTTTAATATAGGATCCATTTGTTTGTTCAATATTTAAATCATAAGAATTCAATTTAAGTGCATTCTATTATGGGTCTAAAATTGATGGGTTAGAAGGATAAGATTCCCCAATGACCTCAAAGAGTCTTTTCTATTGGATAGTATATGATTCCCCAACCAAAACTTAAATCCTATTGTAGTAAAGCAAATTTCATCTATTGCTGTGCTGCTTGTTGCATTGCACTGACGGTCCTAAGCTTTGGATTAAAGAAGTTCAACATTATATTTTACGCCCGGTACCCAGTGACAATGTAGGGAAAATAAAAATAAAAATTGACTTTCATCTCTTGCGGCACTGGGCCACTCTGGGCCATGACAGTCAAGTAAGGGCTCAGGTCGTACAGCCACCCCGGGGACTTTGGCCTGGTCTGCACATGTTGAGGGTGGGGATTGGACAACCTTGGGCCTGGTCACCCACAACCCTTTTGATAGCCCTGCATTGACCCCATTTGCACAAACTGAAAACCAATGTAACATGTACGTATTCTAGTGTGAAGCAACGTGTATATTCCTATATAAAAACCAGCTTTCCAATGAGTTACAATATAGATGATGAGACCACTGGCAATACAATAAAAAAACCCAGCTCATACATCTGGAGCCCCTCAACCAAGATTTTACCTTCTCCAGTATATTTACATGCTTGTGGTAAACAGTTAGAATTCTTCATCATTTGCAGTCGATCTCGTAATAGGTATTGACCACCTTCCTAAATGTGCAGTATAATTTACACATCGGAAAACTCCTCTTCCATTTGGCCCATCAGGGAAGTCGATGACTGTGATGCTGCCAACATCAAGATGAAAAGCTCTCATCCAGTCTTTAGTTAGATTCAAGCAGTTCGCAATCAATGCAATATGAACTGCAGGGTGTCCAATGACTACCACATTTTTATCAGGGTCAGATTCATCTGATAGTTCATGTAACACTGAATGCCAAGCATTCCCTGCCTGATCCCACAATCCTCCGAGGGCAAAATCCTCAAAGCCATTTAACCATCTTGATTGAAGAGGTGAATCTCTCATGTCCTACAGCAATGAGTTCCACAAGGTTTAAAACCCGGTTATAAAAAAAAAAAATCAAAGATCAAGCCTCTTAATTTTAACCTTTGCTATAATGACTCAAAATCTGCTAGGGGAGGGGTTATGTTATGAAAAGCCACATACAACAAAGGTCAATATCTGAATGGGACCCATGTGAATTTTGGGAACCGGATTTGTTTCACCCCATCAAGTGTATATCACTGACTACTATCATTGGCACAAAAGTGCTTATTCTTCTTCCATTTTTCAAATCTCATGCTGCCAGTCACTGTACCATCCAAATCCCCTATTCAAATTTCAACGAGAGAATTGGATAGAAGAGTTTTTATTTTTTTATTTTTTTGTTCTTCATAAGAAGCTTGATCTAGTACTTGATGAAGTTTTGACCCTACTGCAATTTGGCTCTGAAGTCACAAGTGGAGCTTTCAACTATTAAGACCTTGATTAAAGGCTGTGTAAATAACATAGGAACCATAGCACAGTTGGAAGATGCACATTGTCGCGACTACAAGATAGCTTGGTACAAGTGAAGTTACCTAATAGATAAATAAATAAAAAGCAGTTCCATTCATTTGGTTTGAAAGAGTTGGAATATTGAATTTAATTGCTTACCTTCCTCGACTGATGAAGGATGTGTTCCATCTGTAGCTCGTGAATTTTCTTTATCTCAACATATCGGGGTACACAATCAACACCCAGGCAATCTGCAGCTTCTTGTACCTATAACCAAGAAGTCATGAACAACAAAAGAACAGTCACCCACCCAACCCAGCCCCTTCCCTAAGAAAATCATCATCATCATCATGTTTGTTATTTCAGAATTCATCCCCAAGAAAAAAAGATCCAAGAAAATTAAGATAAGAAAACAGCAATGCAAAATTCATTTGCATGTAATTCAATTTGGAAGAAGATAAAACACTCAGCAGAATAATGGGTCATTCATTCGACCATTCATTTAAGCCAAGCAGAAAGAAAAAGCCACATAAAGAGTTGTACTGTTACTGTCCCTCTATTATGCCCCCAATTCACACGATGTTAATATATGAAACCACAGACATCAAACTGCATAACCACTGCTAGTCACAGACAACAGTGACACACATATAATGTAAATATTATTTTCCAATCTGATACTTACCTTCATGTGTAAAATCTGTGCCATATCTCGGCATCACATGCTGACACTGATTGGGAGTTGACAGAAATAGTATCTCATAATTCTACTAAACCATTGAAGCCAATTACAACTTGGGTTACAGCCACAACCCTACCTAATTGTTTCCATAGTACAGATTAAGACGTAATTCATCAATACTGTGAAATCTCACTAGATTATTTACCTTGGATATAGCAGTGGCAGTACCAACGGAGGCACTTTGAGGACTGCAAATTATAGAGCTCACCTTCAAGTCTAAAAGCAGCTCTGCTGTCTTCTGGGACTGAATATTTGTAATTAGGGAAAAAAAACATTTCAGCAAACAAATGTAGCAACATCCAAATTGTATGTAACCAATGGAGGTCAGTTACCTGTATAAGCCCAAGCATGTTCAATGGTTCTTCTGGATCAGGAATACTTGACTGCCAATAATGCGATCATCAGTTTGTAGCTTACAGTATATTGAAATAAAGTCAAAATGCTAAATGGGAAAATGCTGTGAACGAGTACTGTCTGCTGTGAGATGCATTACCATGGCTTTCTTTCTTTCTTTCTTTTTTTATTGGTGAAAGTAAAATTTTATTGGAAAAGGAAGACCATACAAGATCAAGGCACCAAAAAAATGAGGTAGAAGAGCATTATTACACCCTTCACCAATACAGCAAGCCAGAATCCCATAAGAACACAAGCGAGCTTGATGCGGTCACGAATACCAAGGAACCCTTATCATTTCCAACCGTGTAACTGCTGCAACAAATAATTCTATGGTCACTTTCTCTGTCTTCTTTGACAGCAGATGACCTCCCAATGGTTTAGATCTTGTGATGCACGATTGATTTCTATGGAAACACAATATGTGAATGATGAAGATTACTATGGACCATAATAGAGACAAGAAGAAACCAATACAAAGAAAATCAATACTGTCATTACATTATGTTGTTGACTGACACACTTTCATGGAATTTATGGAATTCCCTAGAAAGGTGATCAAATCCCTTAATCTACCCAATTTACAATCATTTCTAAACATTTTGATGCTGAATGGATCTAATTAGAGGTTCAAATGGAAAGGAAAAAGTCAAAGACAGGATTCACAAAACTGGCAGGAATGTCCAGGCCATCCTAGACGTTTTGGGGACAAATATCAAATCCATCAAATGAACAGTGAAGAACTTGTGTCACAACCCAATCATTGGAGGAATCAGTCTGGAATCCGGTAATGAGAAAGGTGAGAACCACCTGATGAGTGATCGGTCAAACAAAACTTGTGGTTTCTTTGGATCCCAATATTGCGTACAACATAATATGGGCACATAACGTGCAGCAGTGTGCATGGTTTTAATGCATGTGTGCCAGGCACATAGCTGGAACCGTAATATGTGGCAGCAAGGGTAGCAAAAAGGTGAAGCACAATGAGAACAGCATGTAGGTTTTACAAAGCACATCATCATCATCAAAGCCTTGTCCCAGCTGTGTTGGGATCGGCAACATGAATTATATTTCTCCATTCCGATCAATCTTGAGCCAAATCCTCAAATAAGTTACACTTCTTTAGATCTATTTTACATCTAAACAGAAAAATTTGCTTTCGAAAATGTATTAGCTGTCCTAACAAATCACAAGATGAAAGGTACTCAATGACTTCAAAAGGCACATATTAAAGATTTATTTGGGAATGAATGCTGCAATGAATTTTCAATAACACAGTTTTTCATATGTTTTATTCGCATAGCAGTGTTCACACAAATGCCACAGCATCAGTAGAGAAATACTGGGCATTCAATATTGCAATAAATTGGAAAAGTCTGAAAGTTCATATCTATCTTGTGCCCAAAGACAACCTAACCTAATTCTTCATAGGACTTTCTGTTAGTTTTATTTTGTTTATTTTCTTCTGTAGGTAAACACAATTGTAGGAGTTTCATTTAAAAGAATTAAAAATGGTGTTCAGAACCTAGTTAAGAAAATCCTGAACTATATTGTGTTTCTTCAGTATTTTCCAACAAGAAAACCATGTTAAACAATTTTGAGACACACTGACACCCACAGTGAAAATTCAAGAACCCAGGCCATGCACATGGCAGTAAATTTGAGCAAAGAAAGCATGACAAAATATGGTACCCAATGAGCCACATTAAGCCAATTTCTGAAGCATAGAGCAAAAGCATACAATGAAGACTGCCATTTCTGTACCTCAGTATCACTGCGTGTAGCTCCATAACATACCAATACAACTCGCTTGCTGGTTTTTCTGCCCCCGGAACTCCCTGAAGATATAGGAGAATTTGGGGTCTGCAAAAGCATTATTTAAGCAGGCAGAACTATGTTTGGGATAAATTCCATGCACTGAAGAGAACTTACATTAACAAACTCTATAAATACCAAAATAACCTTCAGAGTTGCATCTTAACATGACAATGGTGTTATGAGTTGGAGAAAAGGACTGTTTATTTAATTTCTGTAAAAGTAGCAACTTACATGCAAATACCATGACATAAGGGGGGTTTGTAATTTTGAAAAAATATAAAACATATAGTATTGGTTGTCGAACCCTGACTTAGATGACTATACTACTCTTTTCTCCAAAATTCTCTCTCTCTCTCTCTCTCTCTCTCTCTCTCTCTCTCTCTCTCTCTCTCTCTCTCTCTCTCTCTTATCAATTTCTCTTAGGTTTTTCATGCCTTTCATCATAAACCCTAGTTTTCTCTCAATAGTCTATCCACGAATTCAATTTGGTATCAGAGCTTTCCAGCAAGTAGAAGGCATCCATATGAAGTGTAATGGCTTCGATTGAAGGAATAACTCAAACTAAATAGTACCTGGGGGCTGATAAAAATACTATGGAGGGTTGCCTTAATGCTTGAGAGGAGTTCTGATTTTTTACCATGAAGTTTGCTAAGAATTCGAAGGAGTTTTACAGGCTGGTGCTGGTCTAAAGGTCACATGACTGCAAGGAAATATCTGTAAGTGCGATTTTTCAATGTGGTCTCAATTTTATGGCTGACATCAGCACCGTTAAAAACAGGTTGGCACTGGTTTGAGGAGTTTTTTGGGGTAAAAACCATTTTGAGTTAAAACAGTCCTAAAATCTAGTCGTTAAGTAATAAACAGCCAATCAAGTGCATTGGTTTTTGTTTTGTTTTGTTTCGTTTTTAAGGGGAGTAAGAATGCATGGGAGCATTTTTCATTGTTTAATTGATAACAAGAGAGCTGTTTTCCTGTCATAAAGGCCAATTCAAATCAAGGGTTTCCAATGGAATCCAAATTAGTGGCAGAAAGCTCCATGAATCCCCTCCCATTTGCCTAATATTGTGAATCCAATCACAAGGATTACACCAAATCGGTTTTTTTTCCTTTTGAAAATGACCTCCTAATCTATTTGATGGTAATAATTTTAAAATTGGATTTATTCATCTAAGCTGGCTTTTGGAGGAGCCAAAAGACTGGGATATATATAGATGGGATGATACCAGCACCTCCCAAGAATGATCTTAAGTATTCTCATTGGCACTCAAAAAATAAGTTAATAATGAATTGGATTCTCAGTTCAATGGAGGAGAGTATAGCAGCCAGTTTTTCAATTTTGTCAGATGGCAAAGAATTGCGAAACTCTATTGGGCCGTGAATGCTCATCAAAAAGAACAATGCTAGAGTCCTTAAATTGACGAAAGAAATTGCAACATTTAAGCAAGAGGAATTCTATCCATTGGGTCCTTAACAAAGGGACTATGTGGCATGAATTAGTACGCAATCATTAACAATGTTGTGCAAAAGAAATAAGCAGAGGGATTGGAAGAACAACATATCTTTGAACTATAGAGCAATGTTAACCCAGAATAGGAAACTGTTAAGTGCACAAGTAGTTAGTCGGGATTCTCTACCTCCCTCAGCAATAGTACATGCACTTCTTCAAGGAGATGAGAGCCAAAGAAGAGTTATGTCATCTAATGCAGGCTAGATCCAAGATCCAACCTAGATCATTGGCCTGCAGACATTGATGGGCCCCACTTGATCCATGATCTGTCCAAGATCAGGGATCCCTATCCTAGGATTAGATAGTTCCTCATTAATAGGTTATTTCTTATTTTATGTTGGATTGATATTTAGTAATTGCTTAATAGGATTTAGTAAGTGCTTAATTTATTTTAGTATGCTTTGGTTATTTAGAAACAGTCACTCCTATATACATATAAAGGAGTCTTCCATTATAATGAAATGCTTATTTTCAATCAATTAAAGTTCTCTTTTGAGATTTATTTCTGCTCTAGTGTTTTTCCTCTTGTGAGGGTGCCCTAACGGCTAGAATCCATCTATAGATTTGATCAATCCATTGAGAGATTGATCTACATTCAATCGGAGATCTGGGGCTGCGCCATCATCCAAAAACTCTTCTCAATCTCCTCCAGATCATTCAACACTTTCCAGAAACAATACAGATAGAGGAGGTGGAGGATGTGGTTGTGGTGGTCGATGTGATGGTCATAAAGGTGGTTTGGACAAGGCCGTGGAGGCAAAGCGAATGTTGACAAAGATAAGCTTCATTATACTCAATATGGGAAGAGAAGATATAATCGTGAGACGTATGGGATCTTGCATTGCATCAACATATCCAACAGAACTAAAAAAGCTCAATGCCAAATGATAATCAGGAGAACCCTTTTGATGGCAACAAAAATCAAAGCTAAACGGATGAGGTCACTAATCTATGATAAAGGCAAAAGCATCAGAAGAAGCAACCCATCATTATCAGTTGGCATGATTTATAGATGACTCTTCAACTCATAACCCAGCTGCCTTGGCTTCTTTCTCGTATGATTACTCCTAATCAAGTAATTGATTTAGGTGCCACGGATCATGTGAGAGATGTGCATTCACAATTTCGTGCATTCACAATTTCAGTCCTATGTCCTATCCTTCCATAGGAATGTTAAAGATGTCAATGGTACCTTCCACAAGTAGCAGGAAAGGACAATAGACCTACACAATTTCAGTCTTACACCCCATCCTTCCATGGGAATGTTAAAATTGTCAATGTTACCTTCCACAAGTAGCTTCATTATCATGCGGTTGCAAAGTAAGTCCTCAAACAACGGCCCCACATTAAAGTTGGCACTAGAAAAACTAGTCTTCAGGATAATAGACCTACCACAATCAAAACCCTCTCACCCATGTTCTTTTTATGAACACACAGCATCCATAATTTGACAAATAAGTGCTCTTTATAGCCATTCTACACTAGTAATGCATTCCTAAAGTTTCAACAATAGATTGGTTGATTTGAATTCAACTTAAGTTTTGACAATACATCAAACATTCCTTGATCTTCAATATAAAACGTGCTGATGTGTATTGTACAAGATGGAAAACCATGTTCAAACCAGTACAAAGTAAAAAAAATAAGTAATAAGAGGGTTATATTATACACATTCAATCAATTTGGCACTTCAAAATTCAAACCTGCACGTTGGATAATGTATTCACCTGATTTAAACGGTTAAGGCAAATATATGGAGACCCGCCGTCAGGCCGTGGAGTGAAGTCCAAAACGCTCACCCCGCAATTGCTTTGAAGCAAAATCCTAAAATACTCAGTGCCCAATCCTGATTGAGCAAGAGCAGTTCCTTCATTAATGATTAAAATCTTAAACATGAAAAGATCAATGATCCAATGAAGATGTATTGATCATATACCTATTGCAGTGGCAACAAGAGCTTGGTTGACAGCATTATGAGCAACCACAAGAACAGACTTCCCTTCATGTTTCAGGATTTTATGCCAGCAGTTTTTGGCACGGACCCACAGCTCTCTTACCGGATAATGACCATCAATGTTGAAATTGGCTGCATCTTTCTGCCAATGGCGATACGCATCGCCGAATTTCGCCTTCCCCTCATGCTTCAAGAGACCCTGAAGCCCATCACAACCAGTAAAGATAGCAATTAGAGGAAGCCTGAAGTTTCCATTGCTAAAATGCAGTCTTACAGTTCATAACTATCAAAGTCTCTGTTTTATTCTGAAGAATCCAAACTAACTTGAAATGAATAAAGGTCAATTTCCCTCAGGTCAGATTCTGAAATCATCTCTTCGTTACGATCGCCCCATATGATCTCAGCCGTTCTCTTTGATCGAATCAGGGGACTGGATTTGGAAAAGATAACAACATGAGTTCGTTCCACCACTTGAAGAACAGTGAAGTGCTGTGGACCACCGTTTGAGGTGGTCCGCGCGCTCTAGCTTACCTGTGGAAGCAGACATTGAAGTTATCAGCGAGCAGCATCAGGCGGGAGGTTTCGGCCTGTGCCTCTCCTTTCTGCGTGAGCACCGAGAAATCGGAGCTCCCTTGAATCCGACCTTCTTCGTTCCACGTGCTCTGCCCGTGCCTCACCAGGACCACCCTCTTCGCAGAGCCGATGGCAGGGAACGGCTCCGATGCTTCCTGACGTGGCGAGATCGGGCGGTCGGGATTCGACGGTGGGGATTTCTTCTCGATCTGCTGCACGCAGTGGATTCCGCTTTTTCGGGTTCTGGTGTTGAATGGAGGGCTTTGAATTTGATGACTAAAAGCGAGCGAAAGCATTTTGGATTTGAGAATGAGATGCTATCACTTGTTCGCTTTTTTTTTCTTTTTCTGTTTTGCTATTTTATCCCCCTCCTCAATCTTCCTCCCTGCTTCCTCGGAAATGGATGGAGGAAATGGCCAGCTTCTTTTTCATTATCCATTATGCTAGGGGAAATAGGCAAAAAAAAAAAAAAAGGTTTTTGGAAAAAGACCCTAGCTTATATTTTTCAAGTTAATAGAACTCCCTTGAAAAAAAAAAAGGTGGATATAGGACTTTTTTTTACTATAATTCTGATAAATCATGTTTAGGGGGGTTTTAAAAAAATATTCTCCAAAAGCCATACGTTGGTGTGGAATTAAAAATCTCTCATCTTGGTGTGAAGTATATGAGATTCTAACTAAAAGCATTGAAGTCATTTCAGAACTTTAAAATTGCTAAATTTTTTAAATTATAGTGAGAGAGGTGTTACATTTCAAATTTTAGGTGATAACTCCTCACATCATGTTTCAACTTTTTCAATAATTTAAATTTACTATAAATTTTAATAAAGAAATTGACCCATAATTAAAAAACTATTTTATTAGCCATTACATTATTTAAGTTTGATCAAATGACTAATCACGTTGGAGGTGATTGCAAACAATATGTTTTTTAATGCTTTTTATAATACTAGTCACAAAATAAGAGTTTAGCATCATCCAAGTTTTACCCAACAAGAAATATAAGTTCAAAAACTTACATAAACAAAATAAAAAAACAATATTAAATTTATAAATTTTACAATCTTTAAATTTACATAGAATTTCTAGAGAGAAAAGAGGGCAAAGGAGCATGTTAGGGTAAATTAATTGTAATCTAATCTATTTTTTAAGATATTACATAGATACAAAGTTGATTATTTTTAATTTTCAAATATATTATTATTAGGGCCTTTTTCTGTGCATACGTCCCTCATGGACTTTTCTTGCACACTCTTTGGTGGGGCCCACTGTAGACCCCACAAAAGAATGAGACCGGGGAGTTGAAAAGATCTATATGAAAGCACCCTACATATCAAATTTGGCCTCAATTACATATTCCTAACCCCATTCATCCATGGCTCACAAATTCATTTCATTCGGATTGGTGTGCAATCGATCCAACGGTCCAATTAATTTGGATCCAACCAAAACTTGAGGCGAGTTGCTATCATGGGGTCCCATATGTGTTGTAAGGTTTGAATTAAATGATAGATAAGTCCCACTTAGAGTTCTTACGATAAAAATAATGAGGGACGGATATGTATAAAGATTCTCCTATTTTATTAATGTAAACCATCATTAATTCCTTTATTTCGTAGGGCTTCAAGATAATGGACATTGGAGAGCTTATTATTATGACTAATCCTCATGAACTTAGAACATTGGGATGTAATTCCACCCACTTGAGATACAATATTGAATTGGATTCTTTTTATATTGTGGAATTAAGTTCTTTTTTCTTAATTTATTTAAATGAGGGTTGAATTCGACCATGATAGGTTGAATTCGACCCTCACATGTTAAAAACATGGTAAAATTCGAGTCATCTTATTATAAATGAGAGCCAAATTCGACCCTTTTTTTTAAAAATTAATAAAATGCCAAAGTAATATGCATAGAATTAATATATTTTTTTAGGAAAAGAATAATATGCACTTTTATGGTTATTTTTTCCGTAAAATCATCTAATGATTTTCATATTGACCTAAGTTATGTATTTGTAATTCTCACCGAAACGCCGACCCCACACATGGAACTGATGGACGATGCCTAGAGGGCTCTAATATTAAGCCCTTGGAAGCCATACATCTCTTTCACAAGCGCGCGTAGGAAATGGCGTCGATCGCTGCTCTTTCCATCCCGCAAATCGTTCCCATTTTCAGACCCCAAAACACTCGATTCCTCCCTCTCCTTCTCCCTGCACCCCCAAACACCCGCCCCAGACGGTTCGATCTCAAGAGGAGATGGACGGTGGTTTCTGCAGTACAAGGCAGTGATGGGGCGGAAAAGGACCCGAATGAGATGGAAAATGGTTTCAAGGAATTGAAAAGAGACGGACGGCTGAGATGGCGGGTTCTCTTCTACCCAGATCCTGAAAACATCGTCTCCATCGGATTAACAGGCCTCCTGACGTGGGCCAGCGTCCAAGTGCTGTGGCAGCTCTTCTTCATATCCCTTGCTATCCTTGTGGCAGCTCTCAAGTACTCCTTCATTGCCGCCCTTCTTCTATTCATTCTCATCACTCTGCTTTGATGACTCTCTGTTATTTTGTAACTCATTGTATGCATGCATTTTTGTATGTGACATCTCACTTTCTTTTTTTTTAGCAATTCTGGGTTTGATATTCTCAACCATGTTGGACTTAGATGAATGAAAGTTCTCTTATTTCTCTTCTAGTTTGCTGCCTGTATTAGATGGACAATACTTTGAATGAATGAAAGAAATGATGGGTGGTGTTGGGTACTGGAAAAGTTTTCCTTTCAGGGAAAAGATTGTAATGTGATGGAGTTTGGTTGACATCTATTCATTTAATAACAATCCTTTTTTTTTTAAATCTGAAATGTCCCTGATTGATAAGATGACCTCAGTAGAAAAAAGGTGATGGGTGTGGTATGACCCTGCACTTAGTTTAACTGTAATTTTGTTAACTTGGAATTGGTTGTGGCAAAGAAGGGAACATTTGTAACTAAAAGTTTGTCAATTTATCTCTATTGTTGCAAATTCGGATGCTTCAAGGACTTAACCTATTGTGATTCTTATAATTGAAGGGCTTCTTTGTGTATCGCTGTGGAAGAGGAAACATCGGAAATGGAAGCCCATCCTAGGAGAAGGGGTTGGACATTGGTTTCTTCTCTGGCATGGAAAGGTCATATAAAAATAGAAATTTTCCATGGAGAGTCTTGCAGTACCAAAAATTAAAATCCCACGCAAATAAGATTCCTGCTTCCACTGAAAACAACTTGCACAAATGTGCCCTTAAGATGAAGGTTTTTCCTTAAGCGATGTCAGCATGAGATATATATCTTCATGCCTTAAATCTTATTTAGTACAGTAGAATCTCATAAATCTTGAGTAATTCCATCCTCCATAAACCCATGCTTAATGCCTCAGTCTGGCTGCCTTAAAGGGTCACTTTTCTTTTTGTTTATTCGATTCCTTTTTTGATAACATCTTCACATTCCCAAGATCTTATTCGACCAGCAACTGTAGTAATATCTAAGAAGAACTAAAGAAAGAGGGGGGGATGCCTCGAAAGCAGATATCAAAAGCATAATTAGGTGGGTACTTTTTTCTTTTTTAATCAGTTTATTATTATTATTATTATTATTATTATTATTACTATTGGATTTTCTGGTGGACCATATGTAAAATGACGAAAGAGATAATTGATGGTGTTGGGTACTTCTTTTATTCCAAATTGCAATCAGAAGAGTGTCCAAGATCTGAACTTCACTCTTCATCTGGAAAAATTTCCCTTTCTGGAAAACAAACTGTAAGATAATTGGACTTTGGTTGACATCTATCCATTTATTAACTATCCTTTTTTTTTTAATGTTATTGACCAGTAAGAATTCTTCATTGAGTGTGACTAGTCGGGCCATGGGCTGTAGGATGATCACTCTAGATATCTTACACTGGAAGTAGTCATTTGCAGAAATGATATTTATATTGAATGGCGCTACTTAATCTTCCAAAAAAATGTTTCTGTGTCTGCAGGCACTTACAAATTTGTAATTGCCATGCCTAAGATGCATTTTTCCTAATGTTTTATTAGCATGTGACTACTAATTTATACGGCTTCAGTGCTTGATAGAACATGTTTTATCCGTCAAACTCTTCAATGAAAATGTGTGTGCGTGTGTATACACACACACACATAATGCAATATGATTTCGTTAGTTCGCAATAATCAACCAAATCATATTAAACATTAAATGGATGCTATCCACCCATGCCTTGGTTAGTGAATCCACCTCTTCAGCAGCACTCCACAGGCATGCTTGTAAACCACTGAAATTTTAAGGACATAAAAATTTGTTTGTGACTGATGGGACCAATGATGGATAGAGTCTTCACACATTCACCGCGGATGTTGGCCATTGGAGTTATCAACATTAGCAACCCCAGGAGTCTTCCCACAGTGCGTAAAACTTTGCATTCACAATAGTGAGAGGAAAAGAGAGAAATTTCATTGAATCGCAATGAGAGATTACATGGTATGTATAGAAGAGGGATGAAAACCTTAACTCTTAGAGATCTAGATAGAATTTTCTTTCCCTTTTAGGAAATTGATTACATCCCAATCTCTTTACTCTTGGTGAGATTTATTTGCATCTCTTATGTTGGTTGTCTTTAATTGATGACATATCAAGAGGTAATGTACTTATAAAGTAGGTATGGAATTGCTAGTGGGTTGGTTTTCCTTGAGAGAACTCGACTCTGATGAGTTAATATGGTTTTCTCGGCCTTAGCACTGAGGGTTTGGTTCTTGGGTAGAGTGGGTGAGTTGTACCAAAGCCGGGGGAAAAAAAGGGAAAGTTACGAGTGGCTCTACTTGAGGAGTTCCATGTTAAATATTTGGCAATAATACATGAGAGCAAAATCAACATCCGTAAGTTATGATGCATGGATTTGGATACAGATATGGGGATCAAGGATAAAACTATATGGTTTTGAAGATCCTGGATGTAGATACAGATAAGGCTGTCCTACCCATAACATGAAATTTTATAAATTTTTTAAGGTTTTATACTAAGCATTAATTTCTTCTTTGGGACATTTCTTTATAATGAAATTATTATTATTATTCTTTTCCTAACATTCCTCATGTTGATAACTAAGAAAACTATTTGAATTATATGAAACACAATATAGTAGGATACGCTAAACTTGTACCCTAAAAGTAATGATGTAGTATGGAGTACCAAAACAAGTATCATATTGCCAGATGGGTTTGCACAACATTTGTAATTAGATGGGTAACATAACTTGTAAGACAGATTGAACATGTCCACGAAACTATGAAAATTGGGAGACCAGTAAAGGCCTTTTTTTTAATGACGGGGAACCCCCCAACCCCACCTCACAGACATTGCAGGGCCGACGGTAAAACCCCTGATACATGACACCACTCATAGGCACCATGTATCGGTTAAAGCACTCAAAGAGGATTTGAAGCATGGACCTCCAGAACAATACTAGACTTCCTAACCACTATGAAACATTTAAGGGTGGGTCAGTAATGGCCTTAAATGATGTTACAAGGAGCGTGATGGATTTTGGAGTACATGAAACATGACTGCATAGGGTTGAGTGTAAAAGTAAAAATCACAAAGTTGACCGCAAAAGGTTGGGATAAGGCTTCAATGTCAATAATGATGAGACAACATCGACGATGATGAAGCATGGAGTGTAGAGGATTTATTTCCTGGTGGACAGTGCATCACCAAATAGATGCTGAGAATCAGCTGTCTATACATATGCAACATTAGTAGTCTTGGCAGGAGGTCAACAGGAATATTCAACTAGTGTTGATGGTGTGGTTCCTTCTTCCACAATGTGCACCATCTGTTTGCTCCACATCCACATACAAGTAAAACCATTGTCGACACGAGCCAATGACCACCCCACCACAGCCTCCTTTACTTTGACATCATTTTCTTTCACCTTCTCTGGAGCCTTTTGTAATTGTAGCAAGTGCAAATCATTCTGGAAGAGGAGAAATGATCACAACATGGTGTTTGCAAAGTTCATCATGAAGTAATCAAGAGCATACACACTATTAAGCAATTGCAATGCAGGAGGAGTCCCGAGAAATAATCACAACATGGTTTCGAGGTCTTGGTTTATTCTGACAAGAAGCTGAAATATATGCCTAATCCCCATCCTGCATTTCTAATGCTATGCACTCATAAAAGAATGAAATTTTACGTTGTTTAAACAGGATGATTTTTCCGACAGCATCTGTAAGTATTGCATTAAGAAACTGTGTAACACCATGTCTAATATTTCTGGTCTCTTGATATCAGTTATATCCTGGCAAATGGTGATGTTGTTATTGATCTGAATACAAATCAAGAGCAATATCACAAATGTCTTTCATTATAAACAGATATAAACACCCACTAAGCTTGCCACCATACTCATGGTTGAGTGGTGTTGCCAGCTCAATATCACATACATGCCTAGGGATCGATCTTGAGTCTTCAGGTTTAACGTATCACATCCTGGCAGTCCAACTTAGCTCTAAAAATGAAAAAAGAAAATTAAAAAAAAAAAACTCACTAGCACCTTGTATTATTATATAGACATTATCAGCTTACTGTTTGTTTTTCATTTGATGTGCCGAGTCTTAAGCGTTCAATTCCTTGATCCTTCCATCCAAATGCCCGACTTTTTTTTTTCTTCCAAGAAACATCGAACTGCTATATAAATTACTGAATATGGTCGCCTTCAAATTTGGGTTCTTCCTAAGCTGAGATCAGTCTAGCCTACAGAGGTATCCAAGATTATGATGGTAAAGCCATCTTACATATAATCATTTACACCTTAAAAGTCCTCAAAACGATATCACCAGAGACTCCTAATTGCAGACTGGAATCCTATTTACACCACAACACCTCAATTGCATCACAACAGCAACTAGCAACCAGCTACAACTATGAACAAATCCGCCAATTCACAGAAACTAAAAAACACCAAAAACAACAGATATCAGACATATCCTGTAGAGTGTAGAGCATCATTCCAGTGAAGGAATATTTATTAAGATGATAGTTTGGATTAAATTACAAGCAATCATGGAAATACTGCATTATCAAAGGCGAGGTGACCTCCCTTGGCAGACCAGCTTGCTATTCCTCTCAACCGTTCTTTCTCTTCATTCTTTCTTCTGTACTTTGATTGCTCTATTAGAGTTATTGTTACCCACTATTTTTCTGATTTGAGATTGTGTTGTGAAACTTCTGAATTGTCTAGACATTGTAGAGCAAATTTCCAACCCAGTGGTAAGAGTTCCAGTCCATTTAAAATCATGCTCCCTTTATTTCTTTGGATTCAAATATTTCATCTCTGATTGTTTTCCATTGATGATTGTTCCTAGATAGCTTGGATTTATCCTTTGAAAGGAAGTAATTAAGTAAAACATGTGGTTATAATTTTCCATAAAATGGTTAATGGTCAATTTGACTCTTTAAGGTTCGGAAGTTTTAGATGACAATGCTAGAAATTATCCGTGCTGAGACCTCTAAGAATACTTCATCAATAATGGTACTAACATGAGACACTCCAAAAAGTGACTGAATGGAAAGCAGAGACTTGTTATAAGTGGCTCAGGCTATCCTCACAGGAAATGCAAGTCCCAAAAGCCCGCTGGAATGAAGTTGTTCTACTACTGCTTATGTAACTATCATGTTAATTTTCCTCTCAAAGTCTGAAACCAGACTTCTTTGTTTCCTGAGCATTTGGCTGCATATGTTTTGGCCATATTTCATGTCGATACTGATCTAAGTTAGGGGTGCAATCCCAAGTGTATTTTCTTAGGTTACCTCCAATGCTGAAAAAAAAAAAAAGTTATTATCAGGTAATCAATAACAGTATGTTTGAAAAGATTTGACTTTCTTTGAAGAAATTCCATATTTCTCATATCTGGAAAATTTATTGAAGCTAAAAGGGAGTTTCCACTTGAAGAGCCTATTTCTTTGCCTCTCTGTTTTTATCACCTCAACCATTTCACAAACCAAACAAAATGAGAAACGGTAAGTAAAAAAACATAGGAGGGTACTGCTGGGGAAAGGAATCAATCATAGCACCTGATCATGTGCAATCTTTGGAGACCTATATTTCCCTCATATCTTCTGTGTCCATCCCTTATGTTGCAGAGGCCTTGGTTCACCCAAGGTGGAAAGATGCTATGTAATAGAAATGGAAGCCTCGGAAAGCAAAGAACATGGGATCTAGTAGATCTTCCGGAAGGAAAACATGCAGTGCATTGCAGATGAATGCATCCCTAATTTGATTAGTTTAAAAGGCTGCACATGGGTGTATGGAATCGACCAGCAAGAAATGTCCACTCAAGTTGGGGAACTGAATTTCAATAGATTCTTCCAAAGGTTGTTGCCAATAAGTCCTGGCTGTTCCAACAAGATGTAAAATCACGTTTTTAACATGAGAACCTTGAGGAGTCACCTTTCAAAAGGAAAAAAAACCTTGAGGAGGTATACACGAGTCTGTCACTGTTTTTTCTCTCCTTTGTCTTTTTGGTAATCACATTTTTTTCTCATGAAGGCCTTAGAAAGGGTATCTATCGCCTCAAGCAATCTCCACAAGCTTGATTTCATTTCAGCAGTTCAACACTGTTTTTACTGGATATTGATTTCTATACATCAACTTCTAATCATTATCTTTGTGAAAAAACAGACACCTCTATTGTTTTTATAGATGGATGTTGTACTTATTGACGATAACATGGATGAAATATGCAAGGGTGACAGAAGCGTTCGGCCAAAGCCTTTGATAGATCAAAGATCTCAGCTCATAATATTATTAGGAATCAAAGCAGCAGGTGATGCAGGCACGAATGACCGAATCTCCGAAGATCATGTGTTCCAGTAAGCCCTGGCACGTTTAGATCAGTTTGATCATCTAAAATCCCATCCAACATCAAGTGAGGCTGTTGTAATCATTTTCCATTGTGTTCATCATATGTGGATATAGTTTTAACCATCCACCATTTGATTGATGTAAGAGTGGGGATGCGAGTGGGGAACTGGGGATGCTCTCAGCATGCGTATGCACCTGTTCTTTTGGTAGAATTTTAGCTAAGAATTTGGGTAGTTAAGGTTTTGGAAACATAATATGACATTTTATCGTTGAAATTTTTGAATTCTTTATTCTTTTCATAAGCATTTTTGAATTTTACTTACTTAAAAGGTTTTAAAGAGATTTGAAAATTTGAAAATTTCACTTTCTTTATCATTTGCTAAAATTCCTAAATGCTCAGATACAAACGAGCATCTAGGTATTGCATTGGAATTTCAAGATTTTCTAAACATAAATTCTTTAAATTCTAGCAAAATTAGAGTCTCTTAACTTCAATAGGTTCAAACTTTTCACAAATTACTTAAAATCTAAAAAGATTTAAAACAATTAACTACAAGATTTGGGGTTTATTAGTCTAATAAACAAAACACTAGGTTACAAATATGGGGTCCACACCAACATGAATATATAAAAAAAAAAAAATCCAGTCTCCAAGTCTTCAATTTTCTCCTTCTGTTCCAACCGATCGCGGATTCCCGACATGGCCATCGACGAGGGCACGTTCCAAGACCTTTCCCCTTCTCGTTTCCTCACCTTCTCTTTCCCCAACCCGGACTCGGACCCTCTCCGACTCGGCGACGACCTCCTTCGAATCGCCGTCCTCGACTCGCTCCGCCCCGCCGATCCCGACCCCCGAGTCGCCGCGCTCCTGGTCCCTAAAGGCCGCGAGCACGACTGGATCTTCTCCTCGAGCTACGGACACCTCCAACTCATCGCCAACTCACCGGGCGTCTCCCGACTCATCCTCGTCGGAAACCCGCCTCGGTCCGACCCCAGAACCGCTACGTACACTCGCCCGGTTCTTAGCGACGACTCGTCCCGCGCCCGATTCCAGAAGATGCTGCTCCCTCTCCTCCTCGCCTTGTGCCCGAAATCCGCTTTCCGAAGCGGTATTCCTGAAATACCCTTCCTCGTTTACGAAGATAACGTTTTTCGGAGCGTACCGGTTGAGGTATGTAACGGTCCGGTCGTGGGCGAGATGCTCGTGGAAGATGTGGAGATCGAGACGGCCGGAGATGGGGGAGAGTTTCGGCGGCGGCTGCGGTTTAAAAGGATGCCGAATCTGATACAGACACAGATGCGTATCGTATCGGTGGATGGGGAGTTTCGGCCCGATACGACGGTTTTGGTCCAACCCTACTTGCCTCCTATGGTTGCAAGCTTGTCATTGATAGCTCCGCACCTTGAGGAGTGCATTAAATCGGGTTCGAGGCCGCGGGCGCTCTGCGTGGGGGTCGGTGGTGGGGCACTGCTTTCATTCTTGCGCTTTCAGCTGGGATTTTTCGATATCGTGGGAGTGGAGATGGACGAAACGGTTTTTCGGGTGGCAAAACAGTATTTTGGGTTGGTTGAAGATGAATTCCTGAGGGTTTGTGTCGGCAATGGAGTCGAATTGATGCAGAATTTTGCCCAGCGGGCTATACATTGGAGTTCACTGTATAATCAATCAGTTCATCATTCAAGTACTAGTTTCAGCTATGATTTGGTGGCTAATGGTTTTGAAATCGATAGAAGCGTCGAGATGGGGCGATGCGTGGATAATGGGGATTCTCTTATAGATGTGATTATGGTTGATTTGGATTCAAGTGATGCCACAAGTCCACAGAGTGCTCCTCCATTGGAATTTGTTCAGAAGAATATTTTTTTGGCTGTGAGGTCAGCCCTTCATAAGCGCGGCGTTTTTGCATTGAATGTTATTAAGTCAGGGAGTGACTCTTTTTATGGTTCCTTGGTTGCTGTGTTGCGGGAAGTTTTCTCTGAGTTGTATGAGATAGATATTGGCAATGGTGAGAACTATGTTCTTGTTGCCACTGTTTTGCCTGTTGGGTTTGTTGCATTAGAAAGCGGGAGTGCCATTTTGGAGAAGTTGAAGAAAATCATTGATGGTGTATATATAGACCGGTTAAGGAAAATCTGAAGGTGGTTGATTATTAGATGTTGGGTTTTTCCCAGGGAGGTTCCATCACTTTACGTAGAAAGCAAGCTGGAAGATTCACTGAAACTCAATAGCTCCAGAGGTATGGAACAAGGAAAGTTATCCTTTGTTTTTTAATCAGGGGAATTGTTCAATGGGAAACTAGGTGAGTCTATCTAAACATGGCATCAGCTATGTTTGTTTTTAATTCTATTTATTTGTTTTGATTTGCATGCCCTGATTCCCTACCCTTTGAACAAGAAAAGGTGGAAGCAGGATCTTGTATGTTCAATTTAGCAGATTGCAATTGATACAGCCTGAACCATAGGGTCTGTCCGGTTAGACCCATAGGGTCCTCACGTCCAAAGGCATGAGCCTTACACGAAGACATTACCCATATGGATCATTCTCTAATGGTGCAGTGCCAAGGATCCCATTGGACTAGTTGATCATTTCTAGTTATAGTTTGTCACGTTTGGAGTTTTGAGTTGTTTCAAAGTGAAAATCCTCCATTTTTTAAGAAATGGGCAAGTTTCATGAGTAAAACAATGCCCTGGTGACATGAAATTAGGTGGTTATTCAATGATCTACTGTTGCAATGTTCTTAATGTATGGCACAAGACTAAATATTGAGTGTCTTTTAGATCTTCTTCCTCTGTTGTGGTGGCTGTACTATCCAGGGTTGCCATAAGACTTGTTTGATAGGAGAATAATAAAATGATGTAAAATGTGAGCCGCAAGTGGAAGAATTTTTACTATTTGATGCAGAGTAAATGATGTCCATTGTTTGTAAATATGTAGTGAAACTTGATGCAATTGGCTAGCGGTTTGAGTAACCTTTGAATGATGTTGTTATGAGGTAATATACAGTTGAATGTGTGCATTGAAACTCATGACCAAAGAAAGGCTTATTGGGGTATCAAAATGTTTTTCATAGCTCTGCTGCCTTTTACAAGCTTGTGGTAGGACCGTATGCTTCAAAATTTCACAGCCCAAAAAGGATTGTTGGAGAATTGGCATATTTCACAGGTCTGACTTTTTGATTGCTTCTTGTAGAACCATACATTTTGAAACCCGTAGCCCAAAAAAAGGGTTGTAAGGGAAAAAGAAAGGGTTCGTTGCAAGGTGTTTTGATGATAATGATGTTTTGGATGACATGTTGATATATAATATGTAGTTTTATTCGGACATTGTGTTTGTACGATGTCATATGCAAATTTTGGCGATGTGCTTTGGAGAATGAGAAATCCTACAATCTTGTACATGAGACATAGATTTCTGTTTCATTTATAATTGCATAATTCCCTTTTTGTCAATCTCTGTTTCAAAATGTTTATTCTGATTTCTTTTCATCCCACAGTAATGAGTTCTCCCTGGAGCATTAGTAGTCCCTCACTCCCTCTAGGGAAGCCTTTTCCAGAGTTCATAGATCACATAGAACTGTTTTTCAGGGAAGACAGGAAGAGGACTCTGAGTAAATTAATTAAAGATGCATCTTTGCTTGTGTGGGGCCTCCATTTACTCCCAAGGACGCATGGAATGCCAGTACTCATTACATATGAATCGGGAGAGTCATGGAATTTCAGTACTCAAAGCTTATGCATCAAGAGAGTCTAACAGAAGCTTGAACCGCACAATGGACACCATGTCCTTAACCAGGGGTTGGTGATTTTGATTCACACCTAACCATTTTAGATCCTGCCACAACAGTTACTGGTATTAGTAAATTATTTTGTGTAATTAACTGGTATTACTAAATTATTCTGTGTATTCATTTGCTTCATACTTCATTTCTCAATATTTTTATGTTTGCTCTATTTCGTGCAGTCCCTGCTTTAATTAGAGCTTGAAAGGATCATTGTGTGAACATTCATGGATTCTATATTATCTGGCCTTCACCATTCCCAGGTGGGGAGATCCTGAGCCCTTTCGTGGAATCTACTAAACAACTCTAAACTCACTGCGGGAAAGTTTCTTTCAGTCAAGAACCACCTGTTGTTTCACATTTGAATCTGATTAAAGAATATCCTTCTGAGAGTTCAACTGGGCAATCACCAGAAGGATGGGATATTGCAATGCAAAATGCTGTCAGTGTTGCTGCTGACAAGGTTGTAGATGATGGTAAAGTTGATACTTCACAGAATAAACCACTCTTGCAACAAGCTGGTAATAGAGCGAATCGAATTTCCTCCAAAACAGTAGTCTTTTGACGAGAGAAAGAAATGCTCTCTAAGCTTTCCCGTTGGAAGAACTGCTCATGGAAGAACATAAGGCCTGTCCGACCCGGAGGCAATAAAGGAAAAGTATTACGAGGGAGTATGTAGAATCAAGTGGAGCGACCCCAAAATTTGGATTTACGGATAAGTCTACACTTCTAAGGCATTAATAATGAAATTAAATGGATCCACAATGTGAGATTAACCAACTGAACTATATACGCAATGGAAATATAATTGTAAGGAAATATAATTGTTGAGGCCATCAGAAGTATCATCACAAAACAAAGTAAATAATTCTACTCAAATTTAATAATTTAAATGTGTTGTAATCATAAATAAAACCATAAATAAATATATAATCCACCTAATTAGAATCAAACATAAATAGCCAACCAAGAGCTTACAATCAGTCTGAAATTAAAATCATTATAAATAAACTAATTATCTAAATTATTGACTCTCTAGCACAGGCATGATATCTTTAAGCTATATCGTCTGCGCTCCATGCGTAGTTTCCATACGGTTCCTCTTCGATAGTCGTTCCATCCGGTTCATTTGAAGGGATGTCGTTACCCACATACACCAATCATAAGAGTTAAGTTATGGAATAACCTAAGCAAGTATACTTACCCAATTTTTTTTATCTGATATCTTATTTTGATAAAAATTAAAGACAGATAAATCACAGGATTTTCAAAATAGATTGACCATATATAATAATTCAAGATATAAGTTCATGGATAAAATCGAGTGAAGATTTTACAAATACTATGGCATGTTTAAAACAGATTGGCATCCCACATTGGCTAGGTTATCATAGGTATTATAGCGGCCTCCATTTAATATGACGGGAACAGATAATAGAATTTGGTACCCAGAGAATCAGAATTATGGCCATTGGCCATTAGAGCAGAGTAACAAAATTTGTTACCAAAGTGATTAATTGTTACTAATAGAGAGTTAACTAATCTGCAAATAGTTTTGGAAGTATAGCCCTACATAGCGGTGTCCCACTACGCTACACTTAAACAGCCTAGTGGTGTCGCCTTACTTCAAAATACATATAAACAAATAAATGATCATAACAAAAAACTTTTTTTTTATATGACAAATTCCAAAGTTGACAAGTGCTATGTCAAAAATGCCATGAGTGATATAATTGAGAAAAAAATGTTTAACCATGTCAGTATACAAGTTTGATTGAAAATATAAAACCAAATAATTAAATTTCATTATACAAAATTCATGTTTTACAAATCATGCTGAGAGTAGGATCACTTTTCGCACACCGAGTCTAGGCTAAGTTAACCCTATCATGGGATTCCAAACACAATATACTTGCCCTAAACCTAATTTGATAACCGCAAGGGCTTTCTCTTTATATTTGGGTTAATTCTTAATTGACGCTTCAAAAGGTAGTTTGTGTTTAGAGAGCTCATGACGTCACACCTTTATGTTTCCTTAACTCTATGCACGTTTTAAGATAATTCGAAGGTGGATGTCAAGCAATGGCAACATGACTTATCATTGTTTTAGATTTAGTTCAGGTACATAATTTTTACATTAAAACTAAATCTATAATCTTAAAGAAAATCCCTAGCTCAAGCATAGTTAAGGGTACATGTATGTCTCATAATCTTATAGTCCACGCTAGAGGAAAGGATATCCAAATAATTAAACATTGGTCATGGTTCAAACCTGTCCTTAGTGAAGGACTTTAAACATAGAATTATATTCTCAAATTTATGGAAACCCTTTTAATAAAAATAAGAGCATAAATGTTTTATTAGTAATTAATCTAAGGTAGAAGGGCTTCTTTGGAATTTTGTGAAATTCACATCAGGCTCAAGGGAAACAGCACGTTGCTCTCTTCTCCACTATTTCACTAAGACAGATTCCTAAATGGGTTTCATGCCCCAGGTTATCAAGTCAATTGGATGGCGGGTCCTAGTAGGTCCCATCCACAAAGGACTAGATCCCTAAGGTCGTCCATGATTAGGCTTCTAGATGAGAGGTTTGGATTTCCAAATCAGGTGGGAAATGGGGCTTCACAACTCAGTTAATTGAAACTGCACGATGGCAATGGTCTTGGAAGAACATCAGCCCTGGCATGGATTTCTTCCAGCTTTCATGGTTGATTAGTTTACAGTATGCTCTATTAATCCTACCAGCCATAAGAGATAATCGAATCATGATTTTTGGGCTGAGGTTGAAGAATTCTACCCTATACGAGGTTACAAAATTCCAATATCATACTGACGATTTAAGTGACAGATTTAAGTCCATTAGGTGATGGCTCAAAGGGACCCATTCCATATGGGTCCGGATTCTCTATGGTCGCCCATGGATCTACTTACAGATCCATGGTTCAGATCTAAGATCAAGTGGTCCACCTGGGCCCCACAATCCCAAACGTAAAGAGGTCCATATGATGACCTGGGTTCTAAATCCATAATTTTAGATGTGTTTCCTCGGCAATATCAAGTGTACCATATACTATATGCAAAGATCATCGGAAATTACAAAACATGATGGCAGTGATGCAAGGCTTGATAAAAAGCAATTGAAATAGTATAGTATCGAATAGGCCAATAAGGTCAGAAACATGCAAACCATGTAAATTATATTCCAAATTGGGTTTACAAAAGAAAATCAGATAAATCACATTTTAAAGATAAAATCAGGTAGAAGCATGATGGGTTTATACATTTGCCTTAATCGCTAATTTGACCAAAATTCTCAAATCGTAAAGAAAGGGATGTAAATCTTCTAATTGAAAGAGAGAGATTAGGCACTTGAAAGTTGGAGAGAGTAATTTGCTCATGAGTTTAGTGGACGAGGGTTATGGTTCTAGTTATGTATTATATATATATATATATATAATTTACAGTAGGCACTTATAGTATAACTAAAAAGCAAAGGTACTATAGAATTCTTATTTTCTCCATATAGAATCCTACCATAATTCTCTAGCCTTGTTGTATCCCAACCAAACTCCTACTAAAGTTGATACTTGCATACTACTCCTCTTTGAGGATGAGACAAACATATGATCCCCACACCGTTACTAATGGGCTTAAGCTTCAACTAGGCACTAAATTGATCCGGATGAGTTCATGCCTTAAAAAAAAGTTTCATAATTAATTATTCTCTATCCAATGAGCCCCGTATTTGCTATGTTTTGAAATTATAGAAATACCCCTTCTATTT
Organism: Sextonia rubra; assembly: GCA_037013555.1. Lineage (NCBI taxonomy): Eukaryota > Viridiplantae > Streptophyta > Magnoliopsida > Laurales > Lauraceae > Sextonia > Sextonia rubra. Next base: position 39,483,932 of record JASUAD010000010.1, on the reverse strand, counting down.
TTTAAAAATTACAAACATGTGTTATAATTCCCAAATCAAGCCCTAATCGCATTCCTGCCTTAATTTTGCCCTAATTGTTCAATGTGGGTTGATTTTCCCCAATTCAATTAATGTCATTATTTATTTTGTAAATTATTTTTACTTGAATTAAATTTATTATGAGAGAGTAAGTAAAATCAAGCTACTGAACAATTCATTGTAGAGCATAGTAGCCTTGCCTTGCTAATGATCCAGCTGTGTGTGCAGATTGGGAATCTAGTATTTTGAATACACCAAGCATGCCACTGTTACTGCCATATTGAACGGGATACTCGTACTTTCTCAGAGTCAGGGATAATAATATAACTTCGTATTGAACTAGTTTTTCTTACTCAAATCCTCTAGAGCAATGAAATAACTCTTTTTTCTCCTTTGATGTATACATAAGCACTGCCCTCTCTTGCAGAGCATAATTAGCATAATGATTCTTGAGACCTCCATATGACAAAATGGGGCCACCATTGTGCCCAGTACATGTGAAGAGACGTCAAACTAATTATTTGATTTTAGAACTTCTCCTGCATGCTAATGATGCATGTATGAACGCAAATGTATTGATTCAGAGTGTTCTGTTCTGTTTTGTTTTTGGTTTTGGTCTTTTGTTATTATTATGTTTATACAGGTCTTTGTCGGTGAATGAGAAATGGACACCAAGAGATCTGTGTAGCACTCGCAGAAAAGGATTAGACTCTACTTTCCCCAGTCAAGCCAAGAAAAAATTAAGCATTTATGCGGAACTTGCTGCAATGAACAATGGATGTAGCTGTTAGGTGGCATAGTAGCATTAGAGCTATTTGGTGCGGTTTAAGTGTAGGGATAGTTGGATTTGCATAGATGTTTACTTGTTTTATTTTCAGAAAGGATAATTCATTAAGTAATATTACGAGCTCTGTGCACAAAGATAGAATGGTCCCTAGGGACCCAATGAACGAAATAGAGGACCCAAGGAGAAAAAAATGCTACTGTAAGTTTGCCTAGCTGCCTTGGAAGTAAAAACTACCACTTTCCCCGAAACAGGGGAGATTAGGCATCTCCCTGTGGATTCATAGCTTCCCCAAAGTTGACAACAAGAGTAGTTTCTCCAAAAATAACAAAACCCAACAACGACAACAGGCACCACTCTCCCCCTCAGACCACTGGAGGTGGAGGCCCATCCTGGTCATCTACTAGCCATGTCAGCCTGTATGCCGGATTCCCATCCTGGAGCCACCGCTCCCTCCATTCTGCCTGCAGACTTCACATCCAAAGTTGACGAACCATCAGCCTGATCTTGACTCAATGAACTGTAAAATGTGCAAATGTAAGTTGCAGCGTTGCTGAGATCCACCTCGTAAAGATATTGAATGTCGTCCGGCAATCCAGAGGAGATGATAACAACGCTAGGTTGGCTTGCTTTCGACAAGGCATCCGCCACTGTGTTAGACGTTCGTTTACAGAAGTTAACAAGACCAGATGTGTTGTTTAGCGAGGAGGTTGAGGGTCTGCTTCCATTCAGGCATCATAATCCATCCTAACGCACCGCAGTCACTAGAATCTTGCTGTCCCCTTCGATTTATAGCTTCAAAATGCCCATCCTCTTAGCAATTTGGAGGCCGGAAGGGCCTATTTAAGTGTACTAGTATGCGCATAGGAATTGAGAGTACATATGAATGATGTTAAATTCAGAATATAAGGTAGTGTTTGGTTCGCTGGAATGAAGGTCGGTTTGGAATGACCATTCCCACGTTTGGTTCGTGAAAAAGCGGCGGAATGACCATTACTTCAGGAATCACCATTCCTTTATACAAGGGAATCACCATTCCTTTGGGGGGTAGAGGAATGGCCATTCCATTCCATTGTAATTTTCCTTTGAGTCTAAAATACCCCTTTCATCAAATAAAAATTGAGATGTCCCATCATAAGACCTAGCCTCCTTCCTCTTCGTCTCTGACCTCTCATTCTAGGGGTATTTTTATCAATTTTATGTAATTTTTATAGAGGTATTTTGGTCAATTTTATGTAATTTTTATTCCATTCTTGGCATCATTCAAGCATAACCTGAGATGTCCAATCATAAGACTTAGCCTCCTTCCTCTTCATCTCTAACCTCTCATTTCAGGGGTATTTTGGTCAATTTTATGTAATTTTTATAGGAGTATTTTGGTCAATTTTATGTAATTTTTATTTCATTCCTGGCATCATTCAACCATGCCAAACACAGGAACTAAAATGAAAATCCTATTACTGGATTGATTCCTTTGTACAACCAAACGTTGGAATGGGAATTACTATTCCCGCCCCATTCCATTCCAAACTCATTCCAGTCTCCATTCCATTCATACCAAAAATCATTCCAGCGAACCAAACGCTACCTAAATAGTTAGAAATGAAGACAAAAGGTAAATATCCATGATGCCATTCAAAACAATATTTCCTCTAATAAAGAGAATCTTATTAGAAAAATTATCATAGGCCATTCCTTAACTAAATTTTCGAGGAAATTTGCCTATACCGAGTATAAAAGACCTAGTATTCTTTAAAACATTGTCGACCCAAAAAATATCCCATAAATGGATATCGTACTGGCCAGCCCCTTTATGTATTCTAGCTTTGCCCCTGTGAGTTAAAACCTTTACTTTTAACATTTCTTCATTTTACTTATATAGAAAAAAAAAACTTTCAACAGTGAAAGAGAGCACATATGTGAGTTGCAAAAGGAAGAGATGAATAACATTCCAGATTCAGACTGGTTCTTGATTGCTGCCACTGCTTCCCATTCACAGTTCGCATGCGCCGTCGCCGAAAAAGCATCTCATCGGTACATACTATAGACGTCGTTGTAAAGTTGTTACTATTCATTGTTGCAACGGAGGACTTGGTTTTGGTTTCCGGGTTGTCGGATAGGACTTAGGTCAGACAGAGGATATCTCTTTAACCATCTTCTTTAACCTTCCGGCAAAGGTTGCTCTCGCATCTACTTTCACCATCTTAGACTAGTAAAACTTCTTACGCTTAGTTGTCCATAAATTCACTCTCATTTACTGCAGAGCCGTAAGTGTTGTTTTATGGCTTAGTTGTTTGTGCGATATTGCCCAGTGTGCGATATCACTCACTGTGCAATATCGCACAACAGTTAAGGAGCCGAAAATGGAGAACACCTATTAAAAACCTTATAGCTAAGCCGTAGCATACTATATGGCTGAGCTGTAAATGTGGGTGAATTTGAGCACACTTAGCCCCATGGCTAAGCTGTTGATCAACCATGCCCCAGTCGTAGGATTCATACGACTAAGCCGTAGAATAGCATTCAGTGGAGCCGTAAATACAGGTGAATTTAGGCACAACTTAAGTCTCATGGCAAAGCTGTAAATGAGTCATAAGCTTTATACGGCTAAGCCGTAGACTAGCATACGACTAAGCCGTTAATACGGTTGAATTTAAGCACATTTTAACCCACGGCTTAGCTGTGGGTTAAAATACAGCTAAGTTGTATGAATAGAGTAAACTTAGGAAATCAAATACTTGTAAGCCATGCAAGAAAAAAAAATCCTGCAAATATGCAATTCATGATTTCGTAATCTCATCATTGGATGAAAAAAAATAAATGTACAAAATAGTTGGTGGAGAGAAATCTTTAGATTCTTTTGAGAAAATATAAAATTAAAATCTTTCTTGAAAACATTTTTAAATGATAAAAAAAACTTAAAGAGCACAACGTAGAAAATTTAGGAGAGTCAAAAGGGCGGTGCGATATGTACGATGTCACATACTGTGCAATATCGCATAGAAGGGTATATTTAAAAAAAAATAATAAAATATGAGAAATACCCACATTTGATATTAAATTTTGATGAACACCATTTCGAGAAAATTCAATTCTTTCATACCTAAATGGGCAAATTCCCAATTTTATATCAATCAATCTGAACGTGGCCGAACTCTCAATGGAGATAAATATGGAGGAGGTTGGCCGGCATTCATTTGGCGCCACATTGAGCAACCTCATGGGCCACAGAGCATCGGGACTCATCCTAACCAGGCCCCTATTCAAATTTAGGCAGCCTGAATTCGCTGTCTAAATTTCCTCGCATGAATGAGAAGCGTTTCTACTTTCTTCCTATATTGCCGAAGAGGGAGGAAAAAAAACAGAAAAAGTTTGGTTACGAAGCAAGTGGAAAAAACAAAGTCTCCTTTCAGACTCCCCGAAAAAACCGATCTCTCTCTCTCATCTGCAGCAGGAGACCTTCTACCTAACGAGTCATATAAAGCACAAGCAAGCAAATGGCGGCATCTAGGGTTTTCGGGGCTTCAACGATCTCGTAGCCCCTTTGTTTGATTCAAACCCTATGGAAATGCCTGGTCGTCGATCGAATTACTCCCTCCTCAGCCAATTCCCCGACGATCAGCAGCCCCACCCATCCAAGTTCTACGAATCCCTCTCCTTGGAGAAGAGCAAGCCCAGAAACGACAGGCCTTTCGACTGGCCCATTGACTCCGCCGCCGCCGCCGATCACCGCCACCGGATCGGATCGGTCTTCTCCTCCTCCGGGCTGCAGCGCCAGTCGAGCGGCAGCAGCTTCGGCGAAAGCTCGCTCTCCGGCGAGTACTTCCTCCCCACGCCCTCGGCCGCCGGCAACGACCCCGACCCTCTGTTCAGTCCGCTGCTGCCGCACGAGGATGGGTTTAAGGCGGCCGATGCTCGGCTCAGGGCGGCTGATGCGACGGGCTCCTCGTCGTCCAAGAACTGGGCGCAGCAGACCGAGGAGAGCTACCAGCTGCAGCTCGCGCTTGCGCTGAGGCTGTCGTCCGAGGCCACGCGCGCCGATGATCCCAATATATTCGGTCCGGCGCAGGACAGTTGCGTGATGGGGTCTCCACCTCCTGCCGAGTCTGTATCTCACCGATTCTGGGTACGGTCTTTTCTTTCCTGGGGTCTCTTGGAAACTAGTATTTTTGTTTGCTCAATTGCGGCTTGCTGTTTATGCTTTCTTTGCATTGATCTGAATGGGTTCTTTTGTGACCTTGCCTGGAGTCTGTCTCTTATCAAGAGCATTCAGGTAACACTAATGGTGGATTCTGTTTGGTATTTGAGTGTTGCGCAGAACAGAGCGCATACAAGTGACGAATGACATAGCAAATTTAGTGTTGATTTTTATGTTAAATTGGGTAAAGGACCTCGGCGTGTCGATGGATGCGTAGTTTCAGCATGTTATGTAGGGTCATGATGAGAGAGGTTAGTGAGTGTGACATAGACATGTTCTATATGTATAGTGTGTGCTATGTATTTTTCTTTCTTTCTTTCTTTCTTCATCATCTTTGGGTAGGTTCATGGATTGATTTCTCTGTTAACATTCTCTCCTTCCTTTGTTTTTTGTGTTGCATGTCTGCAATACCTCAAAGCTCTATATTATATATTTGCTTTCAATGAAAGTAGTTTACCATTACCGAGAAATACACACACAAGGAATTCTACAAAACACCCCTTATGAAGGGGGCGTTTCTGCTCCTATCTAATGTCCAATGAGAGAAAGTTGATGTAGAGACATTTTCACCTTCTTTAAAGGGAGCAATTTTTTGCCTTCTCCTATTTATTTCTTCTCTTCTTTCAGAAAGGAGAGGTTGTAGGTTTTTAGCCAAAGCACTCTAGATGGGAGTTGTATGAGCAAACGTTTGATAGCATCCTACCTTGGTTTCCAAAATAAGTTGGATCTTATGGTGATTAAGAGCAAATGGGTCCTAGCATGAGTGTATGACTTCCAAGAAGGAGCTCCACCACGATGGTGTCTTTTTGTCTGTTTAATTTAAGATGGAAGACGTACCTTATAACAAAAGAGAAAATGCAGGGAAGATAAGTAATAACATTTAAAGAAGAGAAAACGATAAAGCTGTTCAAGTGGTTGAGAGAGAGAGAGAGAGAGAGAGGGAGGGAGAGATTTGAATGTCACTTATGACAACTTGATGTTTTCTTATTTGTTTAAAGAGGGGGTGTTTTGTAGTGCTTCTATCTCTCTCTCTCTCTATATTATATATATATATAAATATTCATGTGCATCACTGCTGATGATAGCATGTGAACCATTAGTGTGGGCACTTCACTTCCTCACTGTTAGATGCTTGTGGACATCCAATGGATGGGGCTAGGGCTTATAATAGTCGAACATGGCAGATTTGGGTTTTGGAGACATGTGGTTAGGGGGGAAAGGGTTATGTGTTTGGTGATGGTATTTTGGAAAGGATCGGGTGAAGAAGAAGGGCTTTGATGTGATTCGGCTGATGTGTAGGGGTTGGGATTGAGTTGGTGATGGGTTTCATTGAGATGAGGCTTGGTTGGTTCCTGTGGTCGGTACAGATCTGCCAAGCTGGAGATCTGATGAGATCCCAAGTCGATGCCACGATGAAGATGAAATCCAGGCACTAGACCAAGGTTTCACCCACTGAAGATTTCATTTGCCGATGATCGAATCTAGGTTGGATTGATATTCGGCTTTGATACCAATTAATGCATAATGGAGGGAAGATGCGGGGCAGGCAATGGAAGAAAATGGAGATTTCGGAGAAAAAATTAGGCTTCCACCATACTTTGATTTAGAAACGTTACTGACTTGGGCTTTTGCTAAACCCCAAACCAGGAGGCATTCGAGAGAACTCGAAGAAACCTTGCGGAAGATCCAAAATCTTCCATTTTTCATTACTCATCCATCATTAGAAGCCAAAGATGCTTTACATCATTTATATAGGAAAAAGAAATACCATATAACTAATCTGGAGCTTCGAAACACAGTGATGGTCAAGGTTAAAACATCCTACTAAAACAACTTAAAATATAATTAAAAGCTTTAAATAATATAAAAATAACATAAAATGAATGGGCTGGGCCCAAATGCTTGGTCAAGATAGATGGGCTTGGTCCATTGGCTGGTCGACCCATGGGGACCATGGGTCTGTGATGTAGCCCAAGGGCTAGGGCTGCGTGGAGGTGCCGGAGCACGTGTCCAACGACACTTCGAATCGTCACGAAGACTTCAATACACACGAGGAAACACCTCTGGGAAAAAACCCAAATCTATTAATCAATCCAATCTGAAAAGTTCTTCTCTACAAAGCCATATATATAGGAAAACAAACTTAATAAGCAAGAAAACCCTAGGCTAAAAATAGAAACTTTTCTAATAATAATAATAAAAATCCTAATCTAATTGAAAGAGGGGCTGAGAGGGGCTGGGCCCTAGACTGCATCATCCTCCCCGGGTAGTACAAAAATCCAAATGGGCTCAGCCAAAGAATTCCCCTCTACAAGAAGCTAAATCCAATGGACAGATTTTTGCTAGGACTGAAGGTCAAAATAAGATGGTTTGTTTCCATTGTCACCAGCACGGGCATCGCGCCGCAGATTGTCCAAAACGAATACATCTAATTGAGATTGAAGGTGCTGATAACAATATCCGAGATGATATTGACACTGATCCTAAGGATATTGACAATTCCAAGGATATTGACACTGCAGATATTGATTTCACCGATGCAGAGCCCCCAGATGATGCTCTCCTTGTCCTCAAGGATGCGTCACCAGCTGTTGAGCATAAGTGGTTGCGCAAAAATATTTTCCGTTCCACAGGAATGATTCAGGGACAAAACTGCACAGTTGTTATTGCCAGTGGAAGTTGTGAAAATCTCATCTCCCAGGCTCTTGTTGATCACCTTCAATTGAAAGTTTTTAAGCATAACCGCCCTTATTTTGTCAAATGGCTAATGAATGGTGATCGAGCGCATGTTCGACATACTTGCAACGTTACTTTTGCTATTGGTGAGACTTACACAGATACAATCCAGTGTGATGTGCTACCTATGGATAGTGGTGATATCTTATTAGGCCGTCCTTGGATGTATGATAAAAATGGAAATCATGGTATGCGCGACAACACCTATACATTCATGCATGGTGGACAGCAAGTTACGCTTCATCCTGAGAAACCACAACCGCCAAAGAAGAATTCCTGGAAAGCTGCCACAAGGGATGTCCTTCATGTTCAACACATTTACACTGGCAATCCGAAGCAGCATCGAGTTCGAGGACGAACTCTTCTTTCAACCCGGGGAGGATGATGCAGTCTAGGGCCCAGCCCCTCTGAGCCCCTCTTTCAATTAGATTAGGATTCTTATTATTATTATTAGAAAAGTTTCTATTTTTAGCCTAGGGTTTTCTTGCTTATTAAGTTTGTTTTCCTATATATATATGGCTTTGTAGAGAAGAACTTCGGAGAGTTTTGATTGATTAATAGAATTGGGTTTTTCCCCAGAGGTGTTCCTCGTGTGTGTTGAAGTCCTTTGTGACTGTTCGAAGTGTCATTGGACACGTGCTCAGGCACCTCCACGCAGCCCTAGCCCTTGGGCTGCATCAGTCTGTCTTGCATCACGTGCATTAGTACTCTTCCCTATTTTTTCTCCTTAAAAGGAAATTGTTCAATTTTCAAATAATTAGGCACTAAGACTTTGCCATTGGACTCTCACGAAATCAAGTGGGCCCATGTTAATTCAAATAACTTCAATTTCAAATGGTTTAGAATTTTTGAGGGTCCATTAGTAGACCCACTGATGGATTTATGGGCTTTGAAATGAAATTACATTAGTGAGCCCACTACTAGCGGATTTCATAGCATTTCTTTCATTGCAAAACTAAAAAAAATACATTGGTGGGGCCCTCTATAAAATGTGATGGTCATATTAAAATCTCTTCTTTTAAACAACAATGCATTTTGAATGTTTTAGATTACATAAGTGGGCCCACTAGTGCATTTCATATCATTTCTTCTCATTGCAACACTAAAAAATGACATCGGTGGGGTTTTTTTTTGCTTTTCCATTAATTTTGATATGTAGCCTTTTCTTTTCTTTTGGCATTTGTTGTTGTCTTGTTTTGGTTTTGGCTAAGCAGTGTTGCGCTGCTTAGTCTTTTGAAATAAAGTTTAAAGTTTTAAAAAATACATTGTGGGGCCCTCTATAAAATTCAAAAGTCAAATTAAAATCTTTTCTTTTGAATAACAAGTGGATTGCATGTCATGTTTCTATCTCATCTCCTATTTTCTCTCCTATCCATATCTCTCAAAAGATTGTAAATTAAAGTGGAACGACTCATTTATTGCTTCTATTTTCTCTCCTACACATGCACATCTCTTAAACGATTTTGAAAGAAGTGAAAATGTATGAAATGGTAAATCACAAATTTTTTACAGTGTTTAATCTAATTGTGGGACCAAGTTCAAAATAGAACGGAATGGAGAAATAGAATTCATGTAGCCGACCCCAACATGGTTGGGATAAGGCTATGATGATGATGATGAAGAATCTAATTGTGGGACCAGCTCATATTTGACAATTTATTTTGATGTTTGTCAAATCACCCATATGAGTATAAGCTACTCTTAAAATCTGCTAAGAAAAAGGAAACCAATCGTGTGATGTTCAATTTTTTTTGTTTATTGTTTATTTTGGTAAGAGAGTTGTTACAAGTGTGGGTATTGAAAAGTCATAAAAATAGCTGTTAGCACCCTACAAGAACTTCATATCTCTCTCTCTCTCTCTCTCTCTCTCTCTCTCGTTAAATGGACCCATCTGGTATGGGATCCTCACAAAATCTTCAAGAGTAGTTTGGCCCACTGGCAGTCCTGAGTTTTATATAATGATAAACCTGACAGTGGGCCTAACTTTTATTGAGGAGAAATTTGTGGCAGACCCATGTGAGATGTGGCCATTTGCTTTGGTCTCTTCTGATTTTTCAAGTCGCCCCCACTTGGAGCATCATGGATTTTTTGCCTACCATCACATTCTGAAATTTCAAGTTTTATTAGTGATTGATCTAATGGTGGGACCAACTTCTATTGGTGAAACCGTGTAAAAGATGGGGCTGTTCATTTTGATGGTTTTGGATTTTTTTTTTTAAATAGTGGACCCACTGACCAGAAACTTCTCATTAATTCCAAAGAAATGCAATGTGTTTTTCTGGGCAAAAAATAAAAAAACTACAAAACTTCTTCCTTGTAAAAGGAAAAAAAGTAGGAGAAAAAGAAATGGTGTGATAAGTCTATAATTGCAGTGGGGGTTGAATCAAATTGAATTCAGTTGTAATTTGCATGACCTTTTTGACTGTTTTAAAATTTGAAAGTGAAGGAAAAAAAATGCATTACCTGTTCACTTGGTAGACACTATCGAGACAGTGGTGGATAATGTGATGATATTATGTGAGTAAGAACTTGATTGGCATATGCATCTGTGATCACAAAACTTAAAAGTGAACTAATGCACAAGTAATTCTTTATATTAATATCAGCCTATAATCCTATTATGTACGCTTCATACTAGGGCGTTTTGTTGAAGCGGTGTGATATGGTGGCACCTGGTTGCTTTGCCGAGTGAGCAAGGGTTAGCTAGTAATAACCTAAAAGTAACATGTAGCTAAGGTGCAAGTGCAGTGTGAGCAATAACCGAGGAGTTTAGAGCACAATCTGCAATTGGTGCCTTGGAATGTGGGTGCTTGATTGGAAAGAGTTTGGTGTCGGTAGATATCATGAAAAAGAGAAGGCTAATCATAACTTGTTTCCGAGAGACAATGTGAAAGGGAGAGAAATCTAGGTAGTTCAAGGAGAAGGTTTAAGCTTTTTCTATCCATGAAAATGTAGCTCTAATGGATTAGGCACTGTAGTTGGGCGGATTTTAAGGAGAAAATTGTAGAAGCTATGAGAGAGAATGGTATGATTATAATGGTTAAAGAATTTTTTTTTCTAAGGAGTAATGGTTAAGATTGTATTTGAAATAAAAATCTTCTAACACAACAGTTTTTAATTCTGTGATGATTTTCTAAAAAAAAAAATCAAATAAATGCACTTTTCGAAGGGAATAGGGATAATTTCAGTGTAATAATAAACTTAGAGGTTTTAACAACATTTCTATCTCCTTATTGTAGTGAGTTTGTTTTTACTGAGATGTGGGTACGGCTGCTTTACATTTAAATCACTCATTGCTTTTATTTATTTTCGTAAAGTAAGGCCAGTAAATTTTCAATTGATAAATTTATTGCTTAATGCTGTATTTGAATCTGTAAAAAAAAATTGCTCCTCATTTTGACTGAAACCCTTTCCTCCTTGAACGTGGTAAGAAACCAAACACTGGCTAATATAACCAAATTTTTCCTAGGCTGGAATGTTATGGAGGAGATCTTTCTTTTTCTACTTGTATCATTTATCACTTGCTCTAATATTTTATGCTTACCAGGTGAATGGGTGCTTGTCATATAATGATAAGGTTCCAGATGGGTTTTATCTGATTCAAGGAATGGATCCATATGTATGGACTGTATGTACTGATTTGCAAGAAAATGGCCGGGTTCCATCAATTGAATCACTGAGGGCTGTTGATCCTAACGGGTCGTCAATGGTAGTGGTTGTGATTGATAAAAGGGGTGATCCTGGTTTGAAGGAGCTTGAAGATGAGGTTGTCAGCATTTCGCATAGTTGTGTTACCATGAGAGATGTGGTTGATCAGCTCTCTAAACTTGTCTGCACTCAGATTGGGTGAGTTATCTGCATACTTGGAAATGAACATAATATTATTTGCTCTTGTTATGGTTTTGGTAACCATTTGTTTTTTCACTTTCACAAGGGGTGCAGCTTCGACCGGCGAACATGATTTGGAACGTCAGTGGAAGGATTGTGTTGGGATATTGAAGGATTCTTTAGGCTCTGTTGTGCTTCCCATGGGAAGCCTATCTGCTGGTCTTTGCAGGCATCGTGCTTTACTTTTCAAAGTAAATTTCTAACTTCATATTTTTTTAATTCAAATTTGCAATTTCAGTGCTTTTTTTATACCATTTTAAAACTTAACAGTCATTTAGTCATTATATTTCTCTTACTAGTTTCAAGCTATTTTTTTCTTACTAGTTTCAAGTTTTTTTTTTAAATTGCGTTTCAAGGTGCTTGTTGAATGGTCGAATGGACTGCTTGCTATCTTCCTGCTAATATTGTAACGTTTGTAGAGCTGGCATGCCTACTTTGATGAACCACATTCAGATGTCGCTGTATGTGCCATCATGGTATGCGTGAGCCATGGTCAAGCCATTCCATATCTGTACTTCATCATGTACATCACTTGATGACGGTAGGGTCCACCTTTTCCAGGAGCTGTAAGGAACGAAGTGGTTGCTTGGATACCTGGACTTGGGTTAAGGAAAAAGCCTGTTTTCATATTTGGCTTCATGCTTCTATTTCGACATTTATGAGACCAGAATAGTGGAGGGGTAGACAATTTTAGGCTTTAAGTTTCATCAGTGATTATTTTTCATTTACATGGCACACATGTTCAATACTTGAAACTGATAATCTGCATGTGTTACCTTGGATAGGCATCTGCCGAAGAATACATGTTCAAATTAGTCAAACAGTCCTAAAATTTCGACTGGAAAAATTGTGGGAAGGACAGCTCAACCCACCTCCCAACAACCCTGATAGAAGAAATAGAAGAAATTCTCTGGATGATTGAATCAATGAGTTTTTATTGTTACCACTCATCCATGGGATCTTAGTTGGAAATACCTTCTATTTGATGTCCAATTCCACTTTTGATAATGCTTTGGAATCATAATCTGGCTCCCTCTTCTCCATGCTTTTACTTGCAAACATTTGAGAAGTCACTTTTCGGGTTCCTTGCTAAAATCTTCTGATCTGGCTTCTGCTCCTGATTCATGCAGTCAATGATAGGATCTATACTATGAATCATTTGATCACTGATGAATCAGTCGGATGTCTAATTATGTTCCACATGTAAGACAAGTGACATTAATCACTGAGGGTAAAAAGTGTATGTGTATGAGCAATAAGCAATTCTTTGAGGCAAGTGTTGATTCACTAAAAGTAGCTATGTGTCACCATGAATTTTACAGGTGCTTGCTGACACAATTGATTTACCATGTCGGATTGCCAAGGGCTGCAAGTATTGCAAGAGAGAAGATGCTTCCTCTTGTCTCGTCCGGTTTGATCATGATAGGTATGCTATGTCAACTAATAATTCATCCAATGCTTACTTTTGAAGGTTTGTAGTCATTGTATTGATGAATGAATGCAACATGGACTATGGATTTATGTTTTTGCACTCTTTCTCCCTCTGTGAGAAGTTGAAAGATCTATGGCTGCTTTGGAGGAAAATTACTTACAGTAGAAACACCTCAATGATAAAAAAAAAAAAATAAATAAACAAATAAAAAGATTCACAGCTGACCCTAACCTTTACAGTCCACTATAGAGTTTCTATCTCAAGGGGCGTTTTGGAAAGATACAACCCTTCACTTGCATCTTCTAAATTGAAGTTCCATTCACAAGACATGATAAATGAGTTGTTTGATTTCCAATCGGCATGCTTTGGATCATTAAAAGCTGGTTCCTTGATTCCATCTAACCAAACTTTTGTTTTGCCTTCTGGAATGTTTCTACTGCTGGCAAAGCAACCAAGATAATTCATGGCTTTCAACTTTTGTGAGTGGTACTTTGTAGGCTAGGATTCTCATCAACATTCACTCTAACTTTGGTTGCTTAATTAACAATTCCAAACAAATGACAATCACCCATTGCTAATGATTTAAAACACTCAAATGATTTGTTTCAGTCCAAAATACACACCAAATAAAATCATGTGCTTGTGGTGGGAAATATATATGCGGCATTCAGGGAAAGCGAGTTCATTACCTAGAAAGTACTGAACAAGGTCATTGATGTCAATAATGCCAACAAGTTTGCATTATTTATTTCCTCCATGTTGTCTCATGTGAGGAGTGAAGACACTCTCATCCACATGTGTGGCCAATGATGGGGACATCTCCCAAGTACGCTAAGGTCTACCAGAGGCAATGTCACAAGAAAAGTAGGGCAAATAGAGCTAATTTGTGGATGGATCAACTTTTTGGGCTTAATACTTCAAATTCTAGAAGATCCACCATTGGATTTGCAATCTGAAGAAGATCCGCCATTGAATTTAAGGTCGGACGGGGATCCACCATCGGATCTAATGTACAGCCGGTTGAAGACCTCCCGTGGCACACTTGAGGAAGACACATCGGGAAGTCCTAAAGGAGAGGAGCACTTGAAGATCTTCATAAGAATTAAAGAAAATGGGCCCAAAGAAGCAAATAACAAATAATTAAAGAAAACATAAAAGGAGGGGCCACAAAAGGCCCATAACTTAACTAAGTATAGGGACTCGTGTGCATAATGCCTTTCGCGTGAAATTCCATGAGCAAGGCAGCCTAGTGTTGACATCTTCCTCTTTTTTTTTTTTTTTTTTCTTTTTTTGGTTTTGATTCCGGACCAAAGTTCTCTTATACCGCTGTTTCTTTGTTTGCTTTCACTTTGCTCAGTGTTAAAATTTGTTCTGTTGCAAATATAACAAATTAGGGAGGAAAAGACTTACAAGTTACAACCCTTCTGTATGGTAGATTATCTGAAAAATATGTGTTTGACAGATTGGGGACCCAACCTGTCTTCTGCTTGGATTTTGAATGTGAATGTTGCAAACACAGCTGAAACTGTGGAGTAATTGAAAGAGTGGTTTTTCAGGTTCTAGAAGTCTTTAGGGACTTTTTCCATCTAGAACAGGTGTGGGCCATCCTATTGATCACATAGGTGGCAGTTAGGACTGCTTCACTCTTGTAGATCTAAAGTACTCTCATGCTGGTCAGAAAAGCTTGGTCGTTTTCTTAGATTTGTTGATTTTTTCTGTTCTTGTGAGTTTAGGTGCTAGAGTTTTGATGTTCTATGTCATTTTTAATGTAAAAATTCCTCAGTATAGATATTCTCTTGCAATGTCAAAACAAAAAACAATTCTTTGTCTTTGAGTTTGATTGAATCTAAATCGTACTATAAAATATTTCAACTATGGAACCAACTTCATCTCTGTTTTTCATCATATATATCCAGGTGGATGTATAATTGTCTATGAATGATCTGAAATAGCGGTCTTTATACGCATGTATACAACTGGGGCGGGACTCCACGCATCAGCATGAATAATAACGAAATGTTCGACACATTTATCTGGCTAGGATAATAGTCAAGAATGTTTTAGCAAATCACAAGTTAAAATATCCCAAAAAACCACAATTTTAACTTCTCTAATTCCTCATAAAATGAACCGAGGAATACCTGGAATCCCAATACTGCTTCCTCTCCAAATTTTATAATTCAAATCAAACCCAATCAGTACATTCACAAACAGGATTGGGTGCTGATGTCAGCCCCAGAAACCACAAAAAACCTTGTATTTTCCTTCTAAAACTTCGTATCTCTTGTTGAGGAACAAGTCTTTACAATCTGGTAGACTTTTGATACCAAGTTGGAATGGAAGATATTTTATGTTTTATGGAAAATGGTCCGAAGAAAAGCGATGAAAAGTGGGTAGGTGGAGAAAAAGGGAGAAAAAGGAGGATTTTTGGATGAAGAATTTGTATGGTCGTTCTACTTAGGGTTGGATGACCACACTAGTCTATTTATATTTAAATGTTTTTTTTTTCCTGAGAAATACAAAAATCCCTGCTATTCATTTTATTTTATAACTTAGTCCCTATTTTTTCTCACATAAAGCCCCTATTCCATTTGATAACAGGTTGGTGTACAGTGGCACTTCTCCTTGATGTCTTTTCATCACACCATGTGTAACGACTCAAGAATCTAGAGCTCTTCAGATTCTCAGGACGTACTCAAATTTATAACAACACAATATAAATCAAATTTTAATGAGCATAGAGGTCAAAAAACATTTATATTCAATTTGTACTTAAATCATTAAGGTATTAGAAGTCATAATAAAGGCTATTGAGTAAAAGACAAGTCTCTAAATCAAGTAGAGAAAACATCTAAATGTTGGGCTAATACCATCTACGAATCTGATCATTGTTTCTCGTGCTCTGGATCAGCTACGCATGCCAAAATCGACTGGCTGATCTCCATCATTCTCCACAACCGCTACGAATGCATTATCTAAAGTGGGGTGAGCTAGTAGTCAGTAACACTGGTGAGTAGAATGGGTAAACATTAAGGTTTAACATATTTCCAATCATCCATATGAATACTTATATATTAAATAATGATGTTAAAAATAATATCTTAATCAATTATTTCCTGAATATTTTTCCACCGCAAACAACAAATGGTTCTGATACCCCTCAGGGGTGTATCTACGTTTCTGTCAATAACATGGCTTGTCATCCACCATGATTGTTGAGTCTGTTCAAATACTCTCACACAAGAGTGTCTATATTTCTATCAACAGCATGGCTTGTCTTACCATCATGATTGTCGAACCTACTTACCTTGACCAACATCCATGAGAGAAATTCTTTACTCATTGCCAGCGGTTATTGATACTCCAATTCAAACATCAGTTTCAAGTTCAAATTAATTAAGCTTATTAGAGTTTCATCTCCATCATAATAGGTAATATTATCTTACTCTTTCTTTGGCCAATACCACATAACACTAGGTTGGTTCTCGCCCTACTATGAATCGGAATTGGTACTAGATATGTGGCATTGCCCTAATGATGCAGCCCAAGGGTTAGGGCTTGCGTGGAGGTGCCTAAGCACGTGTCCAAGGACACTTCAAATTGTCAAAATGACTTCAACACACACGAGGACACACCTTTCTGGGAAAACCTAATTCTATTAATCAACCAAATCTGAGAATTTCTTCTCTACAATGCCATATATATAGTAAAAACAAATTTAATGTGTAAGAAAGCCCTAGGCTAATAATGGAAACTTTCTTAATAACAATTTAATTAGAACTCTACTAATAATAATCCTAATCTAATTTGAAGAGGGGCTGCTGGGGCTTAGACTGCATCATCCTCCCCGAGTTGAAAGAAGAGTTCGTCCTCGAACTCGATTCTGCTTCGGATTGCCAGTGTAAATGTGTTGAACATGAAGGACTTCCGTTGTGGCAGCTTTCTAGGAATTCTTCTTTGGCAGTTGTGGTTTCTCAGGATGAAGAATAACTTGCTGTCCACCATGCATGAATGTATAGGTGTTGTCGCGCATACCATGAGTCCCATTCTTGTCATACATCCATGGACGGCCCAATAAGATATCATCACTATCCATAGGTAGCACATCACACCAGATTGTATCCTTGTAAGTCTCACCAATAGCAAAAGTAACTTTGCAAGTATGTCGAACATGCGCTTGATCACCATTCATTAGTCACTTGACAAAATAAGGACGGTTATGCTTATAAACTTTCAATTGGAGGCGATCAACAAGAGCATGGGAGATGAGATTTTTACAACTTCCGCTGTCAATAACAACTGTGCAGTTTTGTCCCTGGATCATTCCTGCGGAACGGAAAATATTTTTGCGCAACCACTTATGCTCAACAGTTGGTGGAGCGTCCTTGAGGATAATAAGAGCTTCACCTGTGGTATCTGCATCGGTGAATTCAATTTCCTCAGTGTCAATATTCTTGGGATTGTCAATATCCTTAATGTCAGTGTCAATACCCTTAATATCATCTTGGATATTGTTATCAGCACCTTCAATCTCAATCAAATGTATTCGCTTCGGACATTCTGCTGCTTGATGCCCGTGCTGATGACAATGAAAACAAACCATCTTATTTTGACCTTCAGTTCTAGCAAAAATCTGTCCATTGGATTTCGCTTCATGTAGAGATGAATTCTTCGGAAAAACCCATTTGGATTTTTGTACTTGATGATTTGCAATTCCCTCAGCCTTGATAGCATGTTGGATGAGTTCATCGGCATTATCAAAATGTTGGAAGGCAAGGATATGCTGAATGTCTATTCTCAACCCATTGAAAAATCTATCGACTACCACATCATCATCTTCATTCAAGCCACAACGAGCTTGCAGAGTTAAAAATTCCTCAGAACATTCAACAACTGTTTTGGACCTTTGTTTCAAGTTTTGAAAGTTGGACCGTAGATCTCTTGCATAGTTGACAGGGAGGAATTTTTGCTTCAAAATATTCTTCATCTTAGCCTATGTATCAACTGGGTCCATGTGTTGATTCCTCCGTTTTCTTTGCATTTCAGCCCACCAAGTTGCAGCATAATTGCGAAATCTAGTGGCAATTAGTGTGACTTTATGGTGCTCAGTCATTGGCTTATGTGCGAAAATATTCTCCACGCACACTAACCAATCCATAAATTCTGCAGGCTGCAATTTTTCATCATATTCAGGAATCACAATTTTAAACCCTAAGTCTTGATCAGGATTATTGACTGGTGGATCTCGTTGATTCCGAATATTTGCACCATTATCACGGTGGTGATGCACACGCTGATTATTTTCCAAATTTGTCACTTGAATGTCCAATTGTTGCAGGGTGGTGTGCATGCCATCAACTTTTGCAGATAATTCTCTAATGGCACTAGCCAAATCTTCAAGTGAAGAAGATGAAGATTCAACATCCACTTGCTTCTTAGGGGGCATTTTTTTAATGCAATACGCTGAGAAGGACAGAGTGGAAATCGAAAAACTTTTGAAAATCTGGCCTGACCATAAATTGTTGAAAATCTGACCAGAACTCTTTTAAGAAGAATTTCGTTTGTAGGCCAGATTGTATATGGGCTCACCCACTTGAAAGCAGCTCAAGCGTACCCGGAGTGAACACGGGCCCAATATAGAGTTGTTCTCTCGGTCTCGTTCTTCGTGACGAGAAGAGGGAGATAAGAAGGAATGGCTTGCCCTTGGTGCTTCAAACAGAGTCTGCAAGGAATGGAGCGCTGGCGAGATGATGGAGATGGCGACGGCTGCGTTGGCTTTTGATGACAACAGTGAGCGGAGAGTAGCGAACGGCACGACAGTCGGCGGCGACGACAGGCAGCGTAGGGCGGAGGTTGGCAACGGCGAGGCGGACAACGATCAGCAACGACAGCAACGGGGGGTGGCCCAGGTACGTTGTCTTTTCTCTCTCGACTACAGATCCTCTCTCTGTTGCCCCCCCCCCCCCCCCTCCCTTTTTCACTCTAGGGGGGGATTGAGGGGTCGCGCTGCTGTTGAGGCCTGGGAGGGACCGATGGGTCGATTAGGGTTTGGGACGAGGAAGTGGGTGGGGTTTGGGTTCGGCAGGTTTTTTTTTTTGGTTTATACTTTGGGTGCGAGGATCTTGGCCTGACCGATAGGGGTGGGAACAGGGTGGAGATAGCGACGATCAAGTAGGTTTAGGGTTAGGGTTTGGACTGGTCAGGGCCTATTTTAGGAAAGTTGGGATTTGTGGATATGGGTCCCGGGGTTGTGGATTGGGGGGTGCGATGCAAGCAAGGAGGGTTTTCGAGAAGGGGCCGACTGTTATGTATAGGAAAGGGTTTCGGGACAGGTTTTTGGGGACTCTGGATTTTGTGGAATGGGGAGGGGTTTGGCTGGTATGATGGAAGTAGAGATGGGGTGTCGGCAGTGGATTGGGTTGTGCTCCGGTGAAGGCCAAAAGGGTAAGGAGTAGGGTTTTGAGATTAAGGGGGTTCGAGAGGATGGGGAATCACGCCGGAAGTGATGACAGTGAGATGGGGTCTGGCCGGCTGATGAATAGGGGTAATCACGCTGGAAGATCGTGCAGATCTTTCGGCTCTGATACCAATCTGATGCAGCCTAAGGGTTAGGGCCTGCGTGGAGGTGCCTAAGCATGTGTCCAAGGACACTTCAAATCGTCAAGATGGCTTCAACACACACGAGGACACACCTTTTTGGGAAAACCCAATTCTATTAATCAACCAAATTTGAGAATTTCTTCTCTACAATGCCATATATATAGTAAAAACAAACTTAATGTGTAAGAAAACCCCAGGCTAATAATGGAAACTTTCTTAATAACAATTTTATTAGAACTCTTCTAATAATAATCCTAATCTAATTTTAAGAGGGGCTGCTGGGGCCTAGACTGCATCACCTAATTTTTGAAATAATTTATTTATTAGTTGATTACCGTAGCAATTAAATCACATTGATATTCATCACCTTGGGCCATACACAATTATTCTTATACTCATTAGAAGCCTACATTAATATTTACATCATACTCAACAAGGCATAAAGCGAACATAATTACCTTCCTAAAAAAAAGGATTAGTGATTCTCAATCAATGGTACCAAGCTTACTTGACCTTACCAAGTCTAAGTCAAATTCAAACTTCTTTCTTTGTAGGTTATCAAAGAAGTAGTAGTAAAGAGGTTCTTAAATATAAATGTGTATAACTGGGACCAATCTGTAATTTATAGAAACTGAATTACAACTATCGCAAGTCGACAGAACCCATCTTCATGTTAAAAAGGGGTTCTCGCTGGCTACTTTAGGCCCTTTAGATAGTGGGGCCTAACGGTCCAAATCACAAGAGGACCCACCCTTAGGGTTGCCCATGGGTCCTCTACTACATGGGTGGACCTGATCTTTGATCAGGTAGGCCACGGGGCCACACAACCCTTGTTGACCGAAATCTATTTTTAACGCCCTGAAATTTGAAAATTCAGTTCAGATTTGAATCTTCAATTTAATCCTTCAACTTTTCTGCCTAAATCAAAGTTCCACATGCATGTTAATCATAGAATTTCAATTTGCCAAGTTCCCATTCAAGAATTAGGATTTTGGTGATAGTTTCCACCATTACGGGGTCGACAAATCTAGAAGGAAACTTCAACCTTTAATCATAGGTTCTGATGGGTTGGTTTCCAACCCAAAATAGGGCTTAAAGGGAGTCAACCAAAAGTCCTACTTCATATCGTCAGGTTTGATTGATGATTCTTCTGGGCACCATACTCAAATCCAGCTCATACATCATGCTAACTGACACTGTAGCACGTGTATATTATATCAACAGCTCTTCGAATGATCTAGTACATCTCAAATTAGATATTACAACATTGATTTTAGGAGTTCTACTCACTTGTAGAAATTCATAGCTCGAGTAGTGAGTGGTCTTGAACTAGACATTCATTACGTGTCCCGCTACCTATCTTCTTTGTCCCCTTCGTGATCCTCTTCTAACAATTTCACAATTGAGATCTCTCTCTCTCTCTTTCTCTCTGTGTGTGTGTGTGTCTCTCTGTTTCTCTATCGTTGATGTGTAGAAGAAAGAAGAGCAAGTTCTCATATATATATATATACTAGTGTTTAGACGGTCCTGCACTAGGAGTCCTATTTGGGCACCACCAGAGGAGTCCCACTGCGAATGTATTCTTGGGAGAGTCCTGATTGGGATTCTCATACTCTTAATGACCTAGATCTAGCCTAACTATAGACTGACTTAGAGTCATAATCCTACTCCAATAACATGTAGGTGTTTTGATTAGAATAAGAATTCTACCAAGGCCTAAGAAGTTCTGATGAGGATATTACACCATGATCCCTCTTTGGCTGCATTTTTTTATGTTTTAGATCTTTTTTTATTTTTTTTTGGAACAGTTATGTTTTAGATCTTATCAAAAGCCAAGTATTATGATTATAGAAAAAGTGTTTATTAAATGTTACAAAAGTTTTTTTGTCCCCCCAATAAAGAAAAGTTACATTTTACTCATTGGTGAAGAACATTATGGATCTAAAGTTTCTGATTACAAATAGCAAATGCATGTTACAGAAGACAAATCTATTGGAATGGCCTCAAAGATATTTATTGAGTTATTGGTTCTTTGATTATTGCATCCCCCTATCTTGATAGAATAG
This sequence comes from Sextonia rubra, assembly GCA_037013555.1. Taxonomy (NCBI): domain Eukaryota; kingdom Viridiplantae; phylum Streptophyta; class Magnoliopsida; order Laurales; family Lauraceae; genus Sextonia; species Sextonia rubra. The sequence continues at coordinate 39,462,210 of JASUAD010000010.1, read as the reverse complement.
GAAGCATGACTCTATGTTCATTTCTATATTTAACCATTCATTTCTGGTCACTATTTGGAATTTAATCTATTTGCTATCACACATGTCCATTTTGATTTGTTGCTAACCTTAAAATTTTGAGTAATATGTTGTTTTATTAAGGAGGCATTTTTCTAATTCTGCATTGGCATGTGTAATATTTTTTCATTAGCATACAAGTTAATTCCCCTGACTCTATTGCTGAAAGCATTTGTTTCTTGTTAGGGAATATTTAGTTGATTTGATTGGGAATCCAGGATCCTTATATGAGCCTGATTCCCTACTCAATGGCCCCTCGTCAATCTCAATTTCTTCACCTTTACGTCTGCCAAGATTAAGATCAGCTGAAATTGCTGAGAATCTCAGGATGCTGGCCAAGCAGTACTTCTTGGATTGTCAATCACTAAATATCATATTGGATGATACATCTGCAGGTGTTTTTCTCTCTTTTCTTCTTATATTCAATGTAAAAGATGAACCATGAGAATTTCATATATATATATATATATTTTTGGGTGTAAACTTTCTTGCTTTCTTTTGAAAGTGCACAATTTATTTATTTATTTGTTCTAGTAAATACTCAATTCATGCGTTCACACAAGCTCGACAAGTCCTTAACCATTGACGTTGCCCCTAGTTGTCCTTGTGGAAAGTAAGATGCCTCACCACTGATCTATCAGTCGGTTGGCACACAATTCATGTATGCTATACATTGCATTGATTTTTATACACAATTGGCACCTTCACTGATTTATATCCGTGTTTCTTAAAGGATACTAAATGGCCATGTTTCCGTAATGAAATTTCTTTAATATGTTACTTTTGTTTATCTTAGGATGGATTAAGTTTATTATGGATATACTTAGTAAATTTTGTGAGAGTCAAGAAGTTGGATACGGAGAAAATCCCGATTTTTGTTAATTTCTCCTTATATTCAAAGTACAAGTTTTTTAGACATTAAAACTAAAAGGCACAAATAATGCCATCTCCTAAGTTTTCATGAATTTAAAGTTGTTATGAATTTTGGTTCCTTGCACACTATCTCTCCTTGCAAACAAAACATGCGACTAAAGTTCTCTACAATAACTGATGAAAGTCCTCTGATTAATAAATCAGCCATCTGACTATTATCGCTGACAAATAAGATAATTTATGTGTGCTACTTATTCTTTGATAAAATTGCGACTGACCAATATATGCTTGGTGCTAGAGTGAAAACCTGCACTTGCTGCACTAATGTTATCAGATATGCTATTATTCTTGTGGAGGCCACTGATCTGATAGAATCATAGAAGAATTCAAGCTTTACCAGTAGAGGACCATTTTATATTTCCCATGCTTTTTGAAAGGCCAATGAAATGCTGACTGTTTAGCCAAAATCGGTCTGATCAAGACTACCATGATCATCATCGCCTAAGCCTTACTCCTTCAATCTGGTGTCAATTGAAAGAGTTCCACTTAAGAGCTCCTCACATAAAAATTCGAACCAAGCTAAAAACCTTCCTTTATATTATTGAATGTAAGGTCTCTCTCTCTCTCTCTCTCTCTCTCTCTCTCTCTCTCTCTCTCTTGCACACATTATGGAAGTTTGAGAAATTCTCTCTATGTAACATATGATAAGTGGTTTAGAATGTCATTCTCTAAGTAGGTAAGGAAACACACAAACACACATATATATTGATAGGTAAGGAAACAAGCAGTCAACTTCGTTGCTCGAAAACTCATCTGCTTAGGGTCACTTCTGTGGATTCTCTGCATCCACTCTGCCTTTTTTAATGCCATGCTCTCAATTACTCTAAACAGTGTCATTTTTCCTCTCGCCTTCTCTCAAGGTCTCAAATGACCTCCTCTCTTGGCACTTTCTGTAAGTAGTAATCTTTCAATTCGTTTGAGGGGCAGTTTTTAGCTTTCTATTAAGACATGGTCAAATCATCTTAAACAGTGTTTCCGTAGATCTCTTCTACTGTACTCTTTTCTATTTCTATCCTTTTAGACTCCTCCTTTCCTACCAAGCATATGCTTCACAACCACTGGTCTTTAGCTTCTTCATTTTTTCTTCACTCCCAGTGTTTAGCTCTCAATATCGTGCTAGTTCTAACTAATGTTTTACAAAATTGACCCTAGAGCCTAATTGGCACTCATGGATCGCATGACACGTCACTGGCTTGTATACACTTTTCCTACCTCATATTGATTCTTCGAGTTATATCTAATTCAAACCCTCCATTTTGTTATACAATAACTCCTATATAATCAAATCTATCACACTGGTACTAGTATGATGTTTCAATATTGATATTTCAACTTTTCTACATTCTTATCCACTAAATGCAAAACTTGCATTTCAATATTTCTTTTATCTAATATCTACTAATTTATTAACCTACTCTTCTTGAACACCTTTCACCAAAGTCCCAATTTATCATTTGCCTGCTTTCTTCTTTGACTAATTAGTACCATATCATCTGTGAGCAATGTACACCTCAAATCTCGATCTTGAATATTGCTGTAAAGTAGTCCAGAATAAAAAAGAATAATAAAATAGGTATTCAAACTAGACACTTTGATCCAAACTAGCTTCAACAGGGAGCTCAGATGTGGCCACATAGGCTGTTCTCATGCTCGTAACTACCCCCTTATGCATGTCTTTTATAATACTAATTTCAACATACTCTTTAGGGGATGCCTTTTACCTTCAAAGTTTGTCAAATTAAGTACCTTGATATCCTGTCTTATGCCTTTTTTTAGATCAGTAAAAGCAATGTGTAAAATTTTCTATTCTCCTTAAAGTTCTTCGTGAGTTTTCTTAGGAAGAAAATGGTGTTTATAGTGGACCTACCTAGCATAAATCCCAAATGTTGTGGTTTATTTGGAAAGAAAGGAATGAGAGGGTATTTAGGGGCTCCTCTTGTCTTGGAAGTGATCTCTAAGATTACTAGGAGGATCACAAAATGGGCTATGGTTAGAAAGGAGTTCTCCAATTTCAATCATAATGATGTTTTTTACAATTGGGAAGTATGCTTGGGGTGCAGGACTCCTAAGGTGAGGGGATCCATTCCTTGGTCTCTTCTTCTGGAAGGGGTGCTGAAGTTCAACGTGGATGGAGCTTCGAGAGGCAAACTGGGCCAGCGGATATTGGAGGAGCGTTGTGTGATTGTAAGGGGAACGTGATAATTATTTTTTCTAAGCATGCTGGAGTTTGTTATTCTAATGAAGCTGAGGTGCTAGCCGTCTTGGAAGCACTTTGGTTATTTTCAACCATGTTTATTAGGGCGCTGATTGTGGAAAGCGACTCATATAATGCGATAGCCTAGGTGTGCAATTGGAAGGCTTTCCCTTGGAGGTTTCACTTTCTTTTGAATGAGATTAGAGAGTGGTCTTCTCGTATTAATATTATTTTAAGTCACGATATCAAAACAGCTAATCATATGGCAGATGTTTTACCTAAGTAGGGGGTTGAGAGGAGGTTTCCTTGGGTGGGTATTGTTGGGTAATTGCTTAGGAGTACAATGCTCTAGTACCCCTAATTTCTTTCTTTCTCTGTTTCTCTCTTGTTGTATTTTGCTCTTTTAATTGCAGTCTTAGCGTTACTGTTCAAAATAAATAAATAAATCCCAAATGTTTCTTTAAAATATAAGATTCTTGTCGTAGGTGTTGCTATATTATTCTCTGCTGGAGCTTCATTGTATCGCTCATAAGTTTAATGGCTATAGTTGTTGTCCTGAAATGATGCAGTAGAGATGAGAATATTGAGATGGCTGTGTGGTAAACCAGGAAAAACAGAATCAGAAATGAGAAGCTTTTGGGAGCATTTTGGGGCCGCATCAATCGGTGATAAATGTACGAAGGTGCAATAACAAATGTGAAAACCATATGTGGAGAAACGGGCGGATTTCCCGTGACTATAGGCTTACATCAGGGATCATCCTTAAGCCCTTATCTCTTTGCATTAATTATGGATGAGTTAACTGTGCATATTCAAGAAGAAGTACCATGGTGTATGTTGTTCGCAGATGATATAGTATTGGTGGATGAATTAAGAGAGGGTGTAAATGCAAAGTTTGAGAGATGATGGAGGGCATTAGAATCTAGAGGCTTTAAAATAAGTCGTACAAAGACAGAATATATGGATTGCAATTTCAGTGGATATATACAAAGTGTTGAAACCACTGTCAAAATTGAAACCCATGAGATACCACGTAAAGATTCTTTTCGGTACCTAGGCTCGATGATTAGTAAGGATGGGGAGATTGACGAAGATGTGGAGCATAGGATAAGAGCTGGATGACTGAAGTGGAGACTAGCTTCGGGAGTACTTTGTGATAGACAAATGCCAACAAAATTGAAGGGAAAATTTTACAGGACAGTGGTTAGACCAGCTATGACATATGGAGCAGAATGTTGGCCAATTAAGAAGACACATATTCATAAGATGAATGTAGCGGAAATGAGAATGCTTAGGTGGATGTGTGGTAAAACTAGGAAAGATAAAATTAGAAATGAGTGCTTTCGAGAACATTTAGAGGTAGCACCAATAGGAGATAAGATTAGAGAAATTCGTTTAAGATGGTTTGGGCATATTGAGCGTAGGCCAGTAATGGCACCGGTGAGAAAAAGTTTGGATATACAGGTGGAGGGTCCATCAAGAGGTAGGGGGTAGGCCGAAGAAAACATGGATGGAAGTCATTAATTCAGATTTGAAGAAGTTGCACTTATCGAAAGATTTAGCTCAAAATAGAACGGAATGGAGAAACAGAAATCATGTAGCCGACCCCAACATGGTTGGGATAAGGCATTGATGATGATGATGATGATGATCAATCGGTGATAAATTTTGCAACTCAACCAAGTCCCATGTGAACACCGCCCCCTCCCTCTTCCCTCTTCTAAAACCTCTTTCCTCTTCCAAAACAATGCCACAGGAATTTTAAAATCTTGCTCTCCACTGTGTGACAAGGAACTTTTGAAGTTGTTTATATATGGGGACGTGTTCACACTTTGGTATTTCTCCTCACATATTCTGAGGTGGCTTACCTATCCCTTTGTTTTGGTAATAATATTTTACATTCTAATAAATCACTTCAATATCTGTTATAGGAAGAAATGATTTTTTGTTTTATAAGATCACATTGTTATCAATTAAAAATAATTTTATTATTCTATGCATTAATTTATAACATATGGTGAAACATTTGTGCTTATGTATTTTGCTCAATTTGGGTTATGGTGATAATGCCTACTCCCGTTTGGTTTTTCTTGTAAACATGATCTTAGTTTGGTATATTTCACAATGCCATTTCATGTCTATTTTGATTTTCATCATTTATACTTTCTCCTGGCAAGTTTTGTGCTGATGTTATATGAGATTATATTGAAGAAGCAATATGATTTCGTCATGATAGGTAATGCTTTTGGTCAAGAAGAAGATGCTAAGGAGCCATCTTTCTCTAAAGATTCTGATGGGAGGAATGCAGATGTGAAGTGCTTGCCCATTTCAAGTTATAATGAGGAAAATTCTCAACTGCCCAAAATCTATAAACAAAGAATTCCTCAACCAATCATCTATAATGAAGAAACCCATCAACAAAAACAGCATAACCCTTCACAAAATCTTAAACTTACTGTTCAGGACTATATACCTCCAAAACACTTCCAACAATATGACCGTAGAAATATTCCTGCTTTTCTAGTTGAGCAGAACAAAGATCTAAGGGTTACTGAGAGTGGTCAAGTAGTACCAACAAGATTGGATAGTGATTTGGCTCTTGAAGACGATGATTTTGACATTCCATGGAGTGATCTTGTTCTTAAGGAGCGAATAGGGGCAGGTATTTTTCTTTTTATTTTTTTAACTTAAGTATTGTTAAACATAGACAAACTTGCTTTTTAGGAAAACTTTAGGCATATGCTTACATGTTCTATCTGAAGTCTTTATTCAGACCATGCACTTGCACTGATGTGTTTTCAGGTTCTTTTGGAACTGTTCATCGTGCTGACTGGCATGGATCGGTAAGACTAAACTTGCTTAAATTTTGCTGTTCATTGTTCAAAAGTTACTGATTCTATCTCTTGACAAAAGGTGTTTATGACTATCAACTATGGCTCCATTTCTGTGGGTGGCAATTGCAAATCATATGTTGGTGTTTTTTTAAACAATATATTGGTTTATTTTTGGTGCTCTAAGTTATTTGACCCACTGAAAATCTGTCAGACAACTTTGACAAGTAGAAGTGGATCACCCACAGGATACTAATTTGTTAAGCTCATATATCATGGCAATAGCCTTTTCTTTTGCAGTGGCGGCAAAGAGTGCAGTGTTTTTGGTTATTTTTAGGATCTTGTTTATTAATGTGACTGTTAAAGTATTGATTCCCATTCACTTAAATATGGCTTGGGGGGTTATACCTAATACATTTGGTTTGTTGGAGTGCTCATATTCAGGGATGATGTTGAACTGGTGTGTAGCGCAATGGTAAGTGTTGAGAAATAGTTTTAGGCTGTTTGCCTTTTACCCATGCTATATGAAATTGGGGTTTACATATGTGAAATCTGCATATTTGAAATTTACAAATGTAAAATTTATACATGTGAAATGTATTACAATATTTGTTTAGAAGTAACATGTGAAAGCACCATTTTCATGAGTAAATTTTAAATGGTTTGGATTTACATATGTAAAATTTCATTTATCTCAGAATCTAGGAATATTTAATAAATGAAACTTAATGTTTTGCGGTTTTATGGGTCGATAAAAAATTTAAACAGTTTGGGTTAAAAAGTTGGGGCCCACAGGAGTTACAAAAAGTAAAAATGATGCTGGGGTTTGATACAGCACCCTGTTGCAGGCGGAATTTTAACTGGCACGATTCTAACCATAGAGGTGTGAAAATTCTTATATGAAAATGGTCTCATTTACACCATTTTCACACCTCTTTTATACATGATGAGTAAATGAGTGCAAACAAATGTGCATATGCGTAAATGTTACACGTGTGACATTTACATATATAAATGAGTGCAAATAAACAACCCCTAAGTCTCAGCTTGATGAGAACCGTATTCCCAAATTCCAAGAGCCAGTAGCAGAGTTTGAAGCTGGTTTTCGTTGCAACCACAGGTCTGCAAGATTGCCAGTCCAAGTTACCAATAAAACAATCCTTTACCACTAGATTACAAATATCAGATAACTTGGGTCCTAAAAAATGATCATAATACTTTTTTTGCTTCATAAATCATAATATGAATTCATTTGCCTCTCGTTCAAAAAGATTAAAAAAAAAGAAGAGAATTTCTGCCACCAAAAGAATGACCAGATGAATATAAAATTAAGGGAAGTCCTTTTTTCTTAGGTTTTGTTTATCTATTTAGTATTTCAACTAAATTCTATCCGTTTCTGTTGGAATAGGACAACTCTAAAGAAGTTAATAAAACATTTGTCTGCCACTGCATAAAATGATCCATTAAGATATAACTTACACAACTAAACATAACTTGGTTCTGGATCATTCACTTGTGCCCCTGTCCTAAGCCTCGACGCATCGGGTGGTGCTATGTTGTTGGCTTTGCAACTGGGGTTAAACATGAACAGTATCTCTAGACTGACATCTTTCTCATATGAAACCGTCTTCTGAGTTTTAGATTCCCTATTAACACTATTCACTGAGCTTGATCTTTACTCTTTCTTTCATTCATTTTTTTTTCTCTTATCAATTTTTTCTTGGGGTTAGATCCCTATTTCTAGAGTTCATTCTCTCCATTAATGATTCCCGTTATCTTATAGCTAAGAGGTTAATTTAGGTGAAATATTGACATTCATTTGCAACAAACTCAATTGACAGGAAGTTGCTGTAAAGGTTCTCATGGAGCAAGATTTTCATGCAGAGCGCATTAAGGAATTTTTGAGAGAGGTATGTCCTGTCCAGGACAAATTAGCTGGTATGCGTTACTTTGTCTGTATTCTGTTTTCTTCTGTATTGTATCTGAGGAAAATTTAACATCTCATGGAATAATCAGCATTATCCTTAATGACCTTTTCTGTTCGAAGCTTTTCAATTTGTGATAGCATGCCATTCTTGACCCTTGCAACTCATATTCTCTATTTCATTTTTTTCTTCCTTATTTTTTCTCTAATGTTTAACATCTATGCTGATGTCTATCTGGATACCTTATGTGTGTTATGACCCAACAATATTCTAGTGAGTTGAGGTACTCTCTGCAGAGCCCACTAAGAACCACCAGGGATCATTGTGTGGTGTGGGATGGGAAGTTATCGTCATGAATGAGGTGCTGTGAAAAAGTTAATCTGTATTAGACAATGAAAGACATCAATAAGGGAAAGAACTGATGGCATGAACTTAAGATAGTCAATACAAAGGTGGCTATAATTCCTATCAGGAGCAAATTTTGGCCAGTTCCAATGCATGGGATTAGGCTGACTGTTGCGGTGTTTGATTGAACAAAGTTGAGCCCCAAAAAATGACAGCACATGCTGTTAGCTCCTACTGTTATCTTTTTCTTTCTGGCGGATACCAGGGGAAGTTTTCAATGCTTATATGGGATTATATGGTAGGATTTTGGCAAGCAGTCCACTAAGCCCATGACTATCTTTCAATATTTGACACTGTTGTTCAGGAAGGGCACAGCATGGACAGCCATATTCGAGAAAAAAGAGAAGCAGAGAGAGAAGAGGGGGGGGGGGGGGGGGGGGGCGTGGGGTGTTTGTTGCAGATTCCAACAGTTGTCTAATTGGGCTGTTCAGTTAGGATATTTGTTCCATACTTCAATTTTGCTATTCTTGGAGTCTTACTAAATGAACCCTTTGGATTACTGAAAGATCAGTCTCATATGTAAAGGATGCTTGGCCTGATTCCCCATATATTTTCCTTGCGCTCATTGTGTGATATTTCTTTCACATGCATTTAGATGAAAATCTGATATGGCAGATGAGATGCTGCAGCTGTTCTTTTTTTTTTTTTAGCCCTTTTCTTTTCTTATTTTTTTGTCAAAATTTTCAATTGACAGCAATTTTCTTTGTTAGGTTGCAATAATGAAACGGCTGCGGCATCCAAATATTGTTCTTTTTATGGGTGCAGTAACTCGGCCCCCAAATCTGTCAATTGTTACAGAATATTTATCGAGGTTTGCTTTATTTTTCATTGTATGATTGATTTTTTTTTTTTTGTTACTTTTCCACATACTTGGAACAAGAATTAAATTGAGAAATACTAAGATTATTGACTTTGAATCGCAGAGGCAGCTTATATAGGCTTTTGCATAGATCTGGTGCCAGAGAAATGTTGGATGAGAGGCGTCGGTTGAATATGGCTTATGATGTGGTATCACATATGACTCTTGTTTTTATTATTTATTTATTTATTTGTAATTGGTAACCTGGCTTGAAACAAACCTCAAGGTTGTTGTACTGAGAACCTTCACTGTGCCATGGGCTCTTTGCATAGAATTTTGCTAATGCATGTGCAAGACCAGGTGGCCACCAGTACATTCTGTTACCCAAAATCACCAGTCTAAAACCAGACTAATTTATTTCAAATAATTGTCCATGTGTACAAGTCCATATGTTTAATAGATAGGAAACTAACAATCACATTGAACAAGAACTTCTTGCCAATTTGATGAGTGTACCAGCCTTTTTATTTTTGTTTGTATATAATAAATTTTTTTTAGAGCCATGCAGTGGGCTCCATTCTTGTGCTGCTGGTTCTTGCATTTTTGCCAAATGATGTAACATATGTCTTGAGCTACGTGCACAAGTTGGCAGGTCTGTCTAGGCTCAAAGGGAAGCCAGTTCATTTCTTTTCTATTATTTTGTGCTGATTTTTGTTTATAATCTTGTGTTTCTTCACCAGGTGAAAGGAATGAACTATCTTCATAAACGCAATCCTCCTATTGTTCATCGAGATTTGAAGTCTCCGAACCTTTTGGTCGACAAAAAGTATACAGTAAAGGTGAGTGTTAGAATAGTACCGAGTATCTCAATATAGGACTCTCCTCATCTTTCCATTTCTGGGTTCCACTTTTAAATTCATTCATTTTTATGGTAACCTTTAGTTTTATTTTGTTTCTAAGATGTCAGTTGTCTTTTAAAGCCTCTATTGCTCCATCTGAGCTCCTTCTGTCTGTCAATTCCTTGTACAAGAGCTCTTAATGGTCTTTTAACTACTTTTTATCAATGTCCATGCACAACTCTGTCAATCCTTGATTTTTCATTTTGAAAGTTGTGAGGAAGAATAGAAAGGAGCAACGGGGAAAGGAGAAAGGCATGGTTCTCGGCACAAACCGTAGCTGACTCCCCTCAACTTTTTTTTTAATCAGCAATAATAATTCAGTATACAAGGATAATTCTGTTTTTCTCTGCTTTTAGTTTTTCTCCCTAACCTGTACTTTTATCTCTTTTTAATATTTCTGTATTGATAAAATAAATGCATGTAACAGCTTTAAAGGGGGCAAAAGAAGAAAGACAAGACCAAAGATTAAAGTGATCAACACTTGTCTAAGTCATTCATATAATCTCCCTGCCATCACTCCCCCTCAGGCTATAGCATGGATATCTATCATGCAAAACTTGGATAAAACATATTTGAAGTTATTTAGGGGGAGCTTTTGAAAAGATATCTGCAAGTTGATAATTTGATCTAATAAGGTGGTGATGCATGAATGTATTCCTTGCATATCTTCTCTAGAATAAAATGATAATCTGCATCTGTATGCTGGGGTCTCTCATGGAAGAGAGGATTGGAGACTATGAGTAGATGCTTGGTTGTCAATACCTAAGCAACCACCACCTATTTCGTAGTCTTCCTAGCAACCTTTTTTTTTTTTTTTTTACTTTTCTGGCTAGATCTGAATCAGTAAGTCATATGAGACGCACTTGTGGAAGATGCGACAGCTAATGTGTCTCATGTTTCTCTTCCAAGTGACCGGGCTATTGAGAGTCGGAAAAAAGGCTTATTTGTAATTTCAGTAAATACAAGGTGTTTTGTTTGAAAAAATGTGGGGCTTTTGAAATTTAAAAAATTATATTGAAGAGGACGTGGATGGAGGTAGTAAAAATAGATTTGAAGAATTACAACTTATCCGAGGATTTGACTCAAGATAGATCAAAATGGAGAAACAAAATTCATGTAGCTGACCCCAACAAAGACAAGACTTTGATGATGATGATGATATTAATATAAGTATGTTGCGATGTCACCCAGGTCCTAGGAGTGTACTCGTACGACCATCACTTTCTTCTCTTCTGCAAGTTTTCCTTTTTTATCTCAAACCTTTCAATCTTGGAACTGAAATATCTTTGAATTAAAGGCTTCTACTTGGTACTGACGCGCATTGATTCAGGACTTGTTAAAGGGCCTTGTGTCGTGGGTGTATACATTGAAATTTGAAATACATCCGATATGGTACAATTAAACGATACAGAGCAGCATTAGTGGCGGATAGATTTTCCAAGCATATGGTATGGATTATTTTAAGACTCCAGTTGAAAAGTTGGATTGGGTATATTTCTGCAAAATATTCTTGGCCTTATATCACTTAGATCTTAAAAAGCTTTTCTCCATGGAATTCTTAAGAAGTTTTTGGGGATTTGCCTCTTGGATTTATTCTACAGGGCCAAGAGGGAAGACTATGTTGCTTGAAAAAGGCGTTGTATGGTCTCAAACAATCTCTTGGAGCTTGAGATTGGTTTGTTCAAGCTAATAGTAAGCATTGATGTAAAAATTGTAGGATTTGTATCCTAAATCTTACGATTTTCTTGAATCCTAAAGAAAAAGATTCGTATTTATCCAATGAATCACATTATGTGAACCTTAGAATTTATATTTGAATCTTACAATTTGATACTAATTTCAATCGATCTTACAATTCAAGTGATTCCTCTGGATTTGAATGATAAACCAAATGGCTAACACCTCTTTTTTTTTTTTGTTATCGTTTCTATTTTTAAGATGTTATCTAATGATTAAGGAAAACTCTTGAAGAATTTGTCTTGTGTGGGTGGGCGTGGTGTTTTTTTTTTTTTTTGGTATCTTGTTTCTCAGTGTGTACAAGTGGTACATACTGTTAAATGCCAAATGTTGATATGACTACCTACTGACTACTGTAAATTGGCCATGCATGGGTTTGGGATGTGGGCTATATAAAAAGTGGGCCAGATGGGATGAATGGCTTGGATGTGGAATGTATGTGATGTATGCTGCATGTACCAGTTAGCATGTATGGAGTTCTAGTAAGTGATTCTGGAAAGCAGTGTGTGATTTTAGCTGCCTCCACTTGCAATTAACACCTGGTTGTTATTATGAACCACATGAGTAGTACAACAGGTACTATTACTGATATAAATATTTTATCCTGCTTACTAAATAGATGTTACCTTTTTGATGTTATATTCTGATGCGTAGCTGTCTTAAATGATTTTTTTAGTATTTTACTTAGCTGTCTAATTGGCTGTCAACTGCTCTTTGCAAAGCATTTAAATCCATGTGGGTGCAGATATGCTCGTTATTCACCAGAGTTGTTTTTCTTTTTACCTATTATTATAACTGAAGATGATTGGTCCCGACGTACACTTATTATTAATATTCTTATTATTTGGTCATCTAGGTCTGCGATTTTGGCCTCTCTCGATTTAAGGAAAACACATTTCTATCCTCAAAGTCAACAGCTGGGACTGTAAGTTCCTCCATTTTTAATCATTTCACTATCTTCAAATACTGCATTTCCGAGCAAAAGGATTGAAGACCTATAATTTAGTCATCAAGACATCTACTTCCAAACAAGTGGTGTACATCCATGGTTCAGAACTCAGAGTATCATCTGCTGGATTTTATTGTGGGGTGGTTGTACCTCAATAGTGTTTGAACAATCGGAAATACCAATTGAATTGCTTGATGGAATTGCCATAAATGGGTTGGGAAAAATCAATCAAATCCACAATTCCTTATGTAATAGATAAAGGCCCTCCATAGTCCAAACAGGCTACTCTAGTAATCAATCTGAATATATGAGGTGTGATACTGTGACCATTCTATGGTAGGCCTCAGCACATGAATAGTGTGCATCTCATATAGGCATCTACTGTGTTTAAATTGAAACAGTGATCATTCTTCTTGATGGAACACTGCACTTGGAACACTGCACTTTTCCCAAGTCGAAGTATTTTTCCTTGTGCTTATGACCTTCGATATGATTTCTTTCTTTATTTCTGTTAGCCTGAGTGGATGGCACCAGAAGTTCTCCGAGATGAGCCATCAAATGAGAAATCTGATGTTTACAGCTTTGGCGTGATCTTATGGGAGCTTGTGACTTTGCAACAACCGTGGAATAGTTTAAATCCAGCACAGGTCTGTGCAATGAACACATTAAAGAAAATTTTTTTATTTAATATCAAAATGTTTAGCCTGTGCTATATGAAATTTAAAAAAAAAGGTAAAAATGGGGACAGGGTAGACATGTTAGAATGGATGGCTCAAAAGAATATATTTCAATGTTTGAATGATTTATTAACTATGCATCAGTTTATTAATAAGAAGCATTTATAGTACCGTAGTGTAATGATGAGAATATGCAGATATCTATAAAAAAAATCATGAAAAATTATTAGGAAGGTGGGTTACATAATTGCAAATATAATATTTCCAAGAATGCTAACAACATGGAAAATCTTTTAATTATTTTATTTCATCTTTATGCTATTAACATGTACGTGCTAGTCCCCCCAGAAATAACAATGTTTGTGATAAAGAAAAATAAAAAAAAAACCTTCAAACCCAAAGAAAAATAATTTTTTTTCTTCTTTCATTTTGAGAGCAAAAGTATATGTCATATCCTGTATTTGTTTGTGGAATTTCTAACATTACTGTAAAATGTTTTTGCTTCCTCAATTGAAAATGTCCTGTATCATAGGTGGTGGCTGCTGTTGGTTTCAAGAGCAGAAGGCTCGAGATACCAAGCAATGTGAATCCACAGGTGGCTGCTATAATTGAATCATGCTGGGCCAAGTATGTTGACAAATTCCCTCTTAATCAGCTTCCATCTAACTACCTGTTTCTTTTTTGTTTCTCACACTAAAGGTAATCTTTGAACTGCAGTGAGCCCTGGAAACGACCTTCGTTCTCTGCTATCATGGAATCGTTGAAACCATTGATAAAGCCATTGCCATTGACCCCTCAACCAGGTCGTGAAGAAATGTCACAGATTACCTAAGGGCGGGGCACCTATGGGAACTTGTATGCACTTACACCATTCTTTTGGTGATTTGATGGCTGACAGGAATCTGCACCACTCAAATCCAGTAAGATGCACATTTTCTATTTTGGCTTAATTTTCTTACTTTATTCTGGTTGAGGTTTCAAGCAATCTGTAGACCAATCTCATTATGATGACCTTGTGTGCTAGTAAACTGTCTTGTTGCTAAACTGGTGTCATTGGATGTCTCATATTCACTGGAACAGAGAATTTGAGTCCGTTGATCCATCTAAGATGCTATGACAAAACTATGCATATGGCAGGTGGGTGATGAAATTAGGTTCAAATTTTTGTTCCAAATACAGGGTTGAGGCATTTGTATCCCTGATTGGATGGATGTCCAAGGAACACACATTTAACTGCCTTTGACTTCAACCTGACCCTTTTAAAAAAGACAGCCAAACATTTTAGGAGGAACAGCAAAAATATTGTTTATACTGTGAAAGTTGGAAAGAACTTCAATAGAAGATTTACCTTATCATTGATAGAAGTCAGTAGAACCAAATATGAATCCATGAACACTGCTTCTGCCTTTAGAGACAAAACAGGCCAGCCAAATGGGCTTCTTGTCAAATAAGGCATGCAGGCCTGGGCCAAAGTTGGGATAAGGTGTATGGGTCGGGTGCCCCATAAGCTGTTGTACAAATTAGATTAGTCTCATGTAAACTAGTTAGGATAAGGCTTGAGATGATAGGTTTGGTAGAGTTACTTATTCTACTTGTAATTTGTTAAACTTCACTAACAGGAATAGAGAAGAAAATTGTACTCTATTATAATAGATCACATAAAGGATCTGATTATGAAACTCAGAATATGATTTTTTTGACCATTGCATATAAGCCTAAAAATAGGCCGTTATTGAGCAATTAGGATGATCCATTGAGGTATTTGCATTATTAATCAATCCGTGGTTTCATCTAAAGAATGGTTTGGACAGTGAATTCATTGATTTAACTTTAAGTTGTTAACATCTGTTGAATGATTTGGATGGATGAACGCATCTGATTTTATTGGGTGGATGTTAACAATAGTTCACACTTCACACTCAACGCAGAATTGAGCACTACTCCATTTATATTGTTTTTCTCCAGACTTTTCCAGCTGAATTCAGTTCTCTGTTCTTCCACTTTAATGTTTCTAAAGTATAGGTTGTTTTTGTACCAATAAAAGAAGCTTATTTTCTTCCCATTGTTGTTGCTGCAGGTAACCAAGAACTAACCCCCTTTTTGTCTGTTCGTATTTGTTACAGTAATGTTGCTGTATATTCATATTCTACATGATATCGAGAGTGGGAGCTTTTTACAGAACTGAGAAGCTGCTGTTTGACCTTACAGGCGTTTGATATCCTTTGTTCATTACACCATCCCCGTCAAAGTAAATGTGTGTATGTTACTTGATTTTGTATGTATTCATGTGTAATTAAACTCCAAAGACTGGAAAAATGAGTGGCTTTGCAGGCTTTGCATTCCGAAGCATCCTGGAGTGCTGGTTGGGTAATGGAAGCTGGAACTCACCAGTGTCACAAATTAAAGGAAGTTAAAAAAAATCTAGAACCCAAATGGTTCAAATCCTAGACATCCAGCTCGTTACTGGACTTCCTAACCACGCAAACAATATAGGTGTGAGCAATTAATTGCTTATCTTTGTTTATTTCTTATTTATCATTTTCTAAATGTCCATTGACATTTCTTCTGAAGAAAATCTTTTCACTAGTTAGAATTTCTAGTATGGAACCTTTTAACTCTTTTCAAACTTGAGTGCATAGAATTCGTACCATTATTAGTTTACAATAAATAAAATGAATATCAGATGTGTATTTTTAAAAATGAGCATCAAATAACATGCCGTTTAGGGAAATGGTAGAATTGAACTGCTGGCCACTCCCTAGTGGAAATTCTATTCTATGCTTTGAGTCTATCTATACAGATTAAAGGTAATTTTTACTAGTCATTGGGTTGCACTAGGTAAATGATTCAAATGCATGATGGTTCTGCATTGTAACATTTGCTTGTGTTTAAAGTGTGACAATGGTGCCGCAAAGGTGGTGGCTCAGTTGATTTGAGACTTGGGTTGGCTTTCCAAGTTCTGAAGTTCAATTCCAACCCACTACTTTATCTGAGTACTATGTCTGTGGCTATGTGTGTGGGGAATAGTTCTTGCTTTTCAGAATTAGGTAATCTTTTAGGCCAAAGGCTAGAGGGCTGGCAAAAAATATCCGAAGTCATAAAAAAAAAATTTATGACAATGGTGTGTAAATTAATCATTTTCCCACCTAAATAGATGTGAAAAGTTAGACACTACAACTTTAAACGGTGCTAGTATCAGGTGTTAATGGGTGTACCCCTTTGTGTGGGCTAGGAGTCCCACAGTTTGACCATGTAGAGCCAATCGTATAAATGCACTGGTGGGTCGACCTTACATGTCTATTATGGTCTCGGTAAGGACTGAATTGGACTTGCTTTGAGCCCACACTACCTTTAGCATCTTTATTTATTTATTTCTATACCCAGATTAAACCCATTCCATGTTAGATTTGAACACTCTATTATTGATTGGGTCTCAATTGGGATTGGTCGGGAAGCCATTTGACCGAACAAATGACCTAAATAGTTAGGGTCCTAATCAGTCACAAGATCCATCAAATTTGGACCATCCATTCGTGCTTCAAGCCTGCCGAATGGATGACACTATAGATTGTTTATTTAAAATTAAATTACCGAGGAACAAGAAGATGAAGTGTGGAGACCTCCTTTTAGTATCGGGTATTGGGTTGTGGGGACCACAAGAAGATAAAGGGTGTTGTGCCCCATTAGGTGACTATTTAAGCCTCTGTACTACATCTTTGCTCGTGGGGCCATTTAGATTCTATGCTTTTTAGCAATTGCTTGTGTGGCACACATTCACGCAATGTCTTTTTTCACCAATTCGCTGCCACGGACTCATTCTCGTGGGTTCCACTTAGATGTAGGGTGATTTTTTTTCTCACCTCTCTACTGCATCTTTGCTCATGAGACCTATTCACATGTAAGGTGTTTTGTTAAAACCTTTGCTTGTGGGGCCCATATACATGCTAGTTTTTTTCCTACTACCTTGCATATTCAGACATGTATTTTGTAGCACTTCCCTGGTAGCGAAATTTCTTTGCTATTTTTTAACCCTCTTAAATTTATGTTTTTTTTCCCAAAAAAAAAAAATCATACTCAAGAATTCAAGAAAGAAATTCAAAGATGAATAAGAAGACCTCCAATTACATAATTTCCTCAGTCATAAGGTGAGCACTATATGCCATAACACCTTATGGACTGGGGCTCAACGTGTCATCCATCCAAGTGAACATAACCAAGAATTCCCTTATGACAATCATTGATCCGGAGTTTGACACACATCCGTATAAAATGGACCATTGGATCGACTTACTGTGCAGGGTGAGAATTTGCCTCCAATTGATTTGAGAGGGTATGGGCTGTGTTTGAAAGACACCCATAATAAAGTGATGCTGGACAAACGGGGCTCGCTGATAATTCTTGTCATTTGTAGCAGGAAACTACTATTGCACACATCAGTAGTTGTTTTCTAAAAGAGGTGCATTTGCTATCCCATTTTGTTGACCTTTCTTTTCTGCTGGAAGACCAACTCACTCATCCATCGTACTCCACAGTCCCCTCTTGTTTCTCGTCACAGTCAACTACAGTGACGAGATCTCCCTGAGAAGAAGACAATTTGAGGTAATTTCTCTCCCCACTCCCTCCCTTTCTGTCTGAATAATTAGAGGCTGCGATTTGCAAAGTTTGGAATATGACTGCGATTTGTATAAATTATGGAATTTGCTCTTTTTGGGGACTATGGACTTGCCTTGGTGATTAGCATGCAGGACTCCAACAACAGTAGAGTTGTAGTGGTTTTTAATATGATTGCCTAATCAATCTGATTAGCTATTTATGTTGATTATTGGTTAATCATGGTTAATTATTTTGAGCATTTTGAGTATTTGAAAAGTTTGAGCATTTTGAGCAATCTGAGTATTTTAATCGTTATGAGAATTTTAAAAGCTGGGTCATTCTTGGACTCCTTTATCTCGAGGGAATAGTACTTGCTGATTAGAATGGAGTAACCCCTGCACCAGAGGCCAAAAATCTAAAAGCTGAGTTGGTGCGGGACACCCTGGATCATAAAAAGAAAAACAAGCCGGCTCATTCTTGGACTCTTTTACCAGTTGGGCTAAAGATTATATATATATATATATTGTGTTTGTGTGTTAGACTGAAGATAATATATAATCATGTGTTTTTTTCTGTCAAAGTTAATAGTTCCAAGAAGTGTGTGTGTGTGTTTTTTTTAAGTGATGAAAAATTGCTATACCAAACAAAGATCTTGGTTTTCACTGACGAACCCACAACCCCACCAACCACAAAAAGCACCATTTTATGATATGATTTTTGTTTTGTTTTGTTTTTTTTAACAAAATATGGATTGCCACCATTTGCGTAAATTCTTTTCTATGGACTCTATTTACCATGGATTTTGTTGGTGAGCTATCATGCCAAGAAGGGGCATGCATATGGCATGGACATGCCATCAGTATGACACATGCATGAATTTTACAAATAAAAAAGTAAAGTATTGAATATGATGTGACACAATACTTTGTTTATTTTGGAGTATCTATGATAAGGCATTTTGCTCGCACAATAAAAATCACATGTATGCAAATGTGGCTTGATGAATTGTCAATCCATGCCCTCCTTTTATAAGAAGGGAGGAGGACGAGAAAGGACACAAGGACAATGAAAAAAAAAAGGATGCGAAGCAGCAACAACAATAGTAATTGCAGCAAGTACTTGCAACAAAAGAGTAGCAGGTGAGCTCTCTTTCTCATTTCTCTCTTCTTTTTTTTTTCTTTGTTGTCTGTAAGGACCCTCTCTCTCTCTCTCTATATATATATATATACATATATATATATTTATGTATGTAAGTATATATATATGAAATGATCTTGTACATCCTTTATGGTGCATGCTTATAGTGAGAACTTCCAGTAGCCCACCTTATGATCCATCCGAACAATTCACACACATGGGAGCCTACTTGATAGTCACAAGACCTCAGCGTAGGTGCAAATCTTAGGTTCTGCTATTGTGGGAGGGATGTATACAATTCAAGGGGATCATGTGTATGATCTATTTGCTATGGCTCGCAACATGGGCCCCATTATGAGAAACGTTCCGTAAGGATGGTCTTTACAGGACCATTTCTCTCTCTCTCTCTCTCTCTCTCTCTCTCTCTCTATTATATATATGCATTTGTTGATATTATGAAGAGGTTTATCGGCCATTGATTCATCCATGGAAGAAGCGATGGGAGGGAAACTGCAAAGGCGGAGGAAGAAGGACGTCTTACCAGCCCATGGAGACCATTCTTGTCACCCGCATGCTCCTAAAGCCAGCATCCTTGGTGCACTCCCTTCTAAACTTCGTAAGATCATGAAATTCATGTCCCCTTCAAAGACAACAGCAATAGAAAAACTTCAAGGTTAGATGATGCTTCTTCTTACTTTAGAATCTTTTGCTTACTTGTTATTTTGATTTCCTTACACTTCAATCTAATGCAGTTGCACTTCCCATGTGTTATAGAGTAATGCCATGCCTGTCTCTTTTTTTTTCTGCAATTCAACTTTCCTTAATTTGAGAAAAATACGGAGAGATACAAAAGTAAGTTATAAGCATGAATTATATGTGAATGAAAATTTTCATATGCATTAAAAAATTGAAATTTTGAGCGTCACTCTACACAGGTTGGTGATGGGAAACAACAGAATAATGGTTTTATGTTCTTTCAGTTGTGTTAGAAGGCATTCAAGTATCACTTCACACGGGTACCTGAGGGTTGTACCATGAGAGAGAGAGACAGAGATAGAGTTTGGAAAAACGAATGGGGCTGGACAATTTTTTAAATGGGGGTTGGGGCTGGATAGGCTTTAAAGAATTTATGGGCATTTATCCAATTGGGTGGGGGCTGAAGCCCCCAAACCCCTATATGTGAGTCTGCCCATGTTATTGGGTTTCCTTGGCCCAAACCCATTGGATCTACCTACAATCCCAATGGGTTCTGCCAAGTATTTTGGTGTGGGAAGTTTACTTTGATTCAGGTTTTTTATGTTATTTAGTTTCCTATTTGTTTCAGTATTTGATTAGTTAAGTGTGCTTCTTGATTAGGAACCTTTTATCTTTAAGTAAGTAGAATGCTAGTAGAGGAATGATTGCTTCTTCCTCCTTTGTATAAATATGTAAATCTCCTTTGGGGATTGGTACCTCTCTGACTATTGAATAGAAGAATTACAGTTTTGGGCATTGATATTTGTTTCTTATTCTGCTAGTGCGTTCTAGAATCCATCTTGATTCAGCCGAATCCAATCTGTGGGTTTGGTCTGCATCATGTATTCACTTGAAAGAGTCTTTTTTAATTTTAAAACATATCCATTTGTTCATCTTTTGGAAAATTTTTCCTTGGTGGATGTTATCATTTCAGTACAAACATACAACTTTAGGTAGATCTACAACTCTGCTCTAAAGATCTCCTATTGTTTTGAAAAAGAAAAAAAACAAAGAGGAAAAAAGAGGATCAAAGATGAAATACAGTGGAAGTCTTGTCCAAGAAGCATATTATGTGCAATGATAGAAATGGATATAGGTTAGCCATTATACTTTGGAATTCGTCCAAGATGGAAGGAAGGTAGAAATGTGGAATTTAAAGATGAAGGAATTCCATTTTTGTGCACAAGGTGTGACATTGTCAACTTAGAAGTAGGAACCCACTGAACATGTCATAGATTGTATTTGTGGAAGGGATCAGCAAAAGGGCGTTGCTATAGATCGAAGCGTTGGCTAATATAGGGATTCTCGAAATTTAGATTTAGATGGAAATAAATAACTAAAATCTACTGACATGGAATTCTCCCAAGGTAATTTTGGGAAATGGGTGCTTGTGTTAGAGTTGAGTGAGTGACACCATTGAAGTAGTTAGATAGCCCACGAAAGGCAGAGGTGGATAAACCTCTTGGAGGCAAAATGGCAATCTCAAATTCAAGTTTTGTCAAGTTTTGTTATTTTGCAAAATGAGGATAAAGAGAGTGAATTGAATAAAGTCGAGTACATCTCTAGGCTAGCAATGTCAAGTTTAATTTGTCCTTAGATATGTCAAGGTAATGGAAAGAATCTCTTTGTGGTATTTTCTAGGTTTCGATTCTTACAATATTTTCAACTCTTTGTGTATGCCTACTAAAATTGCAATTCATATATTTTGTCTCCATATGACTTATTTTAAAGCATTTGAATTCTAAAGCCTCCCACCGTCACCTGAGTTTTGCATTTATACCATCTTTTGATTCAATTGATTTGATCTAATTGGTGGGCCCTTTGACCATTTATTTGTTGCTGTATAGCAAGAATAGGGCTTGCATGTTTCAATGGAGATGTTTAGGTTACAATTGGAGATGTGGGACCAAAAGGGTGTTACCTCATATTGTCAGTAGGGTTCAAGTGGACCCTTGGGGTTAAATTGTTTTGATTCAATCTCTGTGTATAGGAGTGGAGGGGACCTCTTTAGTGATACCACATCAATTTATTCTTATTGATATAAGAGATGGGACCCAGTATGGAGGGTTTGCCAACTCAAAAAACCCCAAAAGGGACTTGCACATGGCTCCTTGGAGGAGTTCTCTTATGCGCATGAGACTCCAAAGGGATTCTACCCTTGGCTGACTTATATCTCTATAAACATGTTACACCTGTAGCCCCCCTATAAAAGGGCATTTGGTTTGGCGAGCATCCGCCTAGAGAGAGAGGGGGCGGGAGAAACTCTAAAGGATCGGGTATGCAGTGGTGCATAAGTCCCACATTGAAAACATGCAATTCTTGATCCTGGGTATAAAAGTGCGGCCTTGGCCTTAACCCCATATGAGGCATTTTAAAACCGTGTGGGAAGATTGGATTAAAATCCCATAAGACAAAGTTGACTATCATGTGGGTAGTAGGCTCGGGTCGTTACAAATGGTATCAGAGCCACGGATGGCTCTGTTTCTGGTGGGGGAGTATGTCACCCTTGTGACCCCCCTTATAGAATTGCAGAAATATTGGTGATACCCAATGTGGGAATTGACCATCCTTTTATAAAATATAGATGACTCAATATAGGGCTGATTACAATCAATCAAAATCTGCCTTAGCATGATTACATTCTAAGAACAAATGTAGAAGATCTAATTGGACACAAAATCAACATGCACAGGTTTAGTATAGACAATCCATGTTGACTGTTATCATGTGATATCCTGTAAAATTGGTCTGGGCCTTTTCTAGGCTTGACTGATTTGGGCCTTCTCTTGAGAGGCTTGATTTCTATACTTCCCCTCAAATTGATGCGAATTAAAACAACGCGGTAATTTGGAATATAGATAGTTGTGATGATTACGAAGGAGTACTTTGGCGAAGCCATTTGCCAATTGATCATGAGAGGAGACATAAGGAAAATGGATGATATCAGGGACAACTTGTTGCCGAATAAAGTGACAGTCAACCTCAATATGCTTAGTCTTTTTATGAAAGACGATATTCTTGGTAACGCGAATGGCGCAAATATTGAGCGCATAAAGTGGAGTTGGATTAAAAGGAAATGCACCAAATCCTTGTAATAAGCGATGAAGCCATATGATTTCAATACTTGCTGAAGACATAGATCGATACTTAACCTCAACGGATAATTTGGAAGGAGTAGGTTGTTTCTTTCATTTCCATGATATGAGAGAGTTTTCTAGAAACATGCACCACCCTGTTGTGGAATGATGAGTATCTGGACAACCGGCTCAATTAGCATCAGCATAAGCTTATAATTGTATTGAATTGATGGCAAAGTAGAATAGACCATGATTTAGGGTGCTTGTTATGTACCGTAGGATATGATATACTACATGTAGACGTGGCTTATGAGGATTACTGATTAATTGGCTGATTGTGTGTACAGCATGAGAAATATCTGGCCGGGTCATTGTAACGTAAAGCAAGCTACCAAGGAGACGACAAAAGAGCATTGGATCCTCCAGGAAATGTCCATCGTCTTTCCCAATTTTGACATTGAGCTCTAGAGGTGTGTTAAATGGCTTTGCATTTTTAAGACAAGCAGATTTAACTAAATCCGCAGCATATTTTGATTGACTCACTAAATCCTGTGTCGGGCTGTGCCACCCACAGGCAGCTGGGCTGTTTTACACTCCCAACTTTAGATAAAAAAAACTTGCAAACCACCCCCCCCCCCCCCCCCCACCTCTTTTTCCAAAAAAAAATTTCTAGTTCCGCCCCTGATCGGAAAGGATGATTTTTTTCCAATAAAATTGAATGGGAAAAATTTCCTACCTTGGTCTGTTCATTTTTATCATGTCCAGAAGGGTTTACTAAAGCTAGTCAGATGGGAGTGTATACACTATACATGCTCCCACAAACAACAAAGAACTAAAAATGAAAGTGGTTACTTACATTCTCAATTCTACCGAACCCAATATTGGACTCTCTCTCTCTCTCTCTCTCTCTCTCTCTCTCTCTCTGACATGTGGACTCACTCTTTTTCATGCTCTGCCTCATCTCCTTCATTTTGGAGAGCACCATTGGGTTGTGCTTAATTTCCTCGTTCTGCATCATTCGTTCAGTTTTGTGGATGATTGGTCTCTCTAGCGAGTACTGTCCAGCCCAAGTCACTATTTAAGAATTGATCGTTCACAGTGCAAAAACACATCCAGTCCAACTCACAATTAAGAATTGATTGTTCACAGTGCAAAAACACAAGCCGTTGGAGATCTATACTTAAACAGTGTTGTCCCAAGCTAAAGCTAGAATGCTTTGGACCTTTCGCTTGATATGTGTTCTGTAAGAACCATATGCAGCCTTGACTTAGTTGCAATTAGCAAAATTGGACTACTATTTGACGAGCCCAAATGGATTTTGTTCGATTGAATAAAAAAAACTCCAATATTAGATCTAACTCAAAGCCCATCAACAATTAAATATGCAAACACAAGGGGAAAGAGGAGAAGGTGCAACTATGCCACACACTATTAAAAAAGAAAAAAAACCCTAAGCCTAGTATGAGATTGGATGTCCCCTTACATGTGCTTAAGTAGTCCTTCCTGACAACCCAAATCTCTTAAATTTAATCCTAGCCATCCATCTAATCCTAGTTCATTTAGGAAACTATTTAAAATTGCATAACCCCAAAACTGATTAAACGAATAAAGTAAGAAATAAAGAAAAGAGTTGGTTGGGTTCAAACCCCGTTGGACGTCCCATCATGTTGAGAAAATCTTGACTAGCGACATTGGCTTCTTTGCTCCCTTGAAGTGCTCCTGTTTAAGGAATCATGACCATTTTGTGCTTCTTTCCCTTAATTTGTTCCTCGACCTCTAAAACCCAAGAGGCTTCCCTTTCATTCAAAATTGGAGAGTTTCCAATTTTGGATTGCTTGCACAAGGGGTCAATGGGCGTCCCTCTTTATGTGGATTAGGGGTCCTACCTTTTGAACTCGTAGAGCCAAGTAGAGAAATGCACTTCTGGGTTGAGTCCTTACATGTCCACTATGGGCTCGGTTAGGACTCAGTTGGGTTTGCTCTGAGCCCACATTACATTTCGCATTTTTGCTTAATTTCTAAACCCAAATTAAACCCTTTCCATTTTAGATTTGAGCCCTTATTATTGATTGGGTCTCAATTGAGATGGGTCAGGTGGCCACTCGACTGAACAAAATAACTCAAATAATTAAGGTCCTGATCAATCACAGGATCCATGAAATTTAGACCATCAACCCTGCTTCAAGCCTGTTAAATGGATGGCATTAGATTGTTTATTTAAAATTAAATGAACAAGAACTAGTCGACTAAACCATGTCTTGTAGTTAACCTGATTGTGCTGATGATCATGTTGTCAAGTTGGGACTATGCTTGTTACTGGTTTTTTATTCAGGTACATATCATGTAGGAAGTTTCACGCCCTTAGAATTCTCTCTTTTTAATGCCTTGTTTTGTATATTAAAATCACACTTCAACCCCCTTAAGATCCATTTGGTTTAAAAAATTTTCCCTTGCGCTTTCTAATGTCATGACAAGATTTCATTATATAATCTATACAGGGCATTTGAGTATTATGACAACCAATGTGGGAAAACTGTCTTAAATTTCACTGGAAGCAAATGGATGTCATTTTCATCTATTTATACTATCTAATAATGGTACTCCTGGATCAACCGAATCCCAAACTTGTACCAATGATATTATTCATGATCAAGGAATCTTTATGGACCTTTGGTCAAAAGCTGTGTTGATTGATCAAAACACCAACCTCATCTTAAGTGTACTAAAATTTTCCCTGACCCATTCAAGCGAGTTTTTCATTGCAGTGTCTAGGTCATCTTTTGTTTAGGAAGAAAAACATGATAGTTTGTAAAAATGAAATAAACAATGTCTCCACCTGTAGCCATCAATTAATGCACTTGTACATAGATCAAGATGGTTCAATTGCAGACATGTCTTTGATTGGCCATACTAAAAAACCACATAATGATCTGATTAGTGAACTCAGAACATGATTTTTTTTCCGTTGCACATAAGCTTAGAGATAGGCCTTTATTGAGTAATTAGGATGATCCATTGAGGCGTTTGCATTATCAATCAATCCATAAGGGTTTACATATAAAGAATGATTTGGATGGGTGAATACATTGATTTTATCCTAATTTGTTGACATGTATTGAATGATTTGGATGGGTCAATGCATTGATTTTACTCTAAGGTGTTGACATCCATTGCATGATTTGGATGGATGAATACATCTGATTTTATGGGGTGAACACTTTACACACGGCGTAGACACGAGCATAGCCTCGTTCCTAGCGCAATTCAGTTCTCTGTTCTTCCACCTTTTAATGTTTCTAACGTATTGGTTTGTAGCAATAAAAGAAGTTTATGTCTTCCAATGTACATTCTCCCGGTGTAGTTGCTGCAGGTAACCAAGAACTAACCCCACTTTTCGTCTGTTCGTATTTGTTACAGTAATGTTGCTGTATATTCATATTCTACGTGATAATGAGAGTGGAAGCTTTTAACAAAACTGAGAAGCTGCTGTTAGACCTTACAGGTGTTTGATATCCTGTGTTCATTACACCATCCCCATCACAGTAAATGTGTGTATTTTCCTTGATTTTGTATGTATTCATATGTAATTAAGCACCAAAGATGTGGACAAATGTTTGGATTTGCACAGGCTTTGGCACTTTGCATTGCGAAGTATCTTGGAGTGCTGGTTGGGTCATGGAACTCTCTAGTGCCACAAATTGAAATATTGCTCAATGCGTCGTCTTGGTGTGACCATTCTTCTATTCATTCAAGTGCCACCAGCTTCTCCCATTCCCACTTTTTAAAGGTTCCTGGTTACCATGACCAATCTGTTGGGTTGTGAGAAATTACAGGTCCTGGTGCGGAGCCGAGCGTCTGCATTAATGCAAAAGGCTGGACATGAGAAGCCCAGAATGATTAGTACCGACTCTTATAGTTCCACAGCCAAGACCAATGGAATTTGCACAGGGGAAACTTTCAGACCTTTTTGTGTACGCTATCATATACAAAGTGGTGGTTGATTTTCTGTGCATTTACGAGCCTGAAGGTTTGGACTCGTCATACTAGAGTCAATCACAGTACCGTAAAGTGGGGCTGTCAATCTGGCCCCTATAAGCACACCGGCCTGGCCCTCAAAAAGCCCATAAAATGAGATCTTTTTCTTGTTTTAGATAGGGGGCAGAGCACGAATGAAATTTTGCAGGCTGGGCCAGTCCTAGTATTGTCCTAGCGGAACACAGTTCTGAAGAAAGGGCAGAGGACAATAGACTTGACAGAACCAGGCCCAGCCCACAAAATATTTTTCAGATAGCCTTGAGCAGATGATGGTTCTAAATGAGGTCAGTTGAAAATAGTGCTCTTAGTTCGCTGCTGTTTCACACACCGGGTCCGTTGGCAGGCCCTTGCCCAACACATCATGGTTATGCTTAGGGCATGTGTAACCGTTTTTCTATGGAAAAGAAATGTAAAAGCAAGCCTTTTTTTGTGAATGTTTTTTTCATATGCTTTTCCATGAGGAATAGCATCAAAAGCAACATAATTTTTCCATGAATCTGCAAGGAAAATGTGAGTGGGTAGGCTGTTTTATGGGAGGAAAGGAGTTTTTTTTTTTTTTTTTTGGCATCCACTGAAGATGGTTTAAACGGTAAAAAAAGTTACATCCTCTGCATGAAGTCAATGGCAGATATTATAATATTGCTTGGGCTGGAGGCTCCTGCGTCCTAAACATGAAGATTCACAAGAGCGACTAGTACATGAACCATTGGAGGGCTCCGAATAAACATGAAGATTTTTCATAGTACTTTGGAAAGGCTAATCGCATTCTGCCACAGTAGAGCAGTTTATAGCATACACAGTTTTGAGCATTTTTCATTTCAACGAGTGCCAAAGCTAGGGGTACATTATGGCTTAATCGACAAAACCACGCTAACATTTATCACATGTGACAATTTCAAAGATAGGGGCCCATTTTTCTTGAATCAGATCAAGTAGGCCTTGCACTGTCAGCAGTAGATTTTACTAATTCGGGAAAGAAAGTAAGGAATTCCTGCCCTGGAAAAAGGATCTAATGGATTCTGCAAAGGGACAAGTCGGTAAACAGAGCACCAATGATGCCCAGTGGGCATGGCATGTGTTGGAGATAGGTTTTAAGTTTTAGGGCCTGTTTGTGCAGGCCCCTTTTCAGCGGAAGTGGGAGGAAACGCCTTGTCATGCATGTTTGGTGCAGAAAGAAAATAAGAGAGGAAAGGCTACCATTTCATGATATGAGGTGGGATTCAGCGATGATGAAGAAATGGAGTTCCTACCTCCCCAGGTAGGAAACTCGGTTCCATGAAAGAGGAAACAAATGGTTTGAACCACTTTTTTTTTTTTTCATTCATATGAGCCTCATATTTTTTTTTTTCATTCATATGGGCCTCATATTTGTAATTCAACTCCTTAATTTGTTTTTGAACTAATCTTTATAGATGTTGAGTTGTTTGTGAAAAAAGTTAAAAATACTTTAATCTGTAAACCTTTTTTTTTCTCTTTCATGGGCTTAGTCTATGCTTTTAACTGTTCAATATTCTCATATTCATATTAAGCATTGAGACTATTAGTTTTTTATATCTTAAATCCTTCATCGGTTTTGAGAAATTAAAAAAAATTAGAATACATCCAAAACTGTTGGATGTAACTATATTCTCCTGTGAAAATGATGATTGTTACATATATATGGTAGGCCCTTTTCACATGTGTGACATTTGCATTTCACATATATAACATCGCTTGTGTAACATCTGCATATGTAATATGTCTATATATTAGACTAATTTTCCTATATAACGCATAAAAGTCAAATGGCCACTTATATATATATATATGAGCTTTATAATCTTACGAGAAGTGTTTTTACACACAAATTGTGGGAACTTTTTATGGAGCCTATTTGTGGGTTCCATTTAGGGATGAAACCAAGGGGATATAAAAATTTATGTGAACCACCTTAAATATCAAATTTAGCGTCAATCATATATCCCATTACCTTAATTTCAAATTTGACCGAAATTTAAGGCATGTGATTATCAGAATATCCATGTGTATTACATGTTTCTGATAAAATTATTCCTTAAAGGTTACATACATTGTTGCACACATAATACCTGAATAACACAAAAAAATTAAACTTGAGATATTATGGAGTAAACTCATAGCTCAAATCAATGGGGCTCGTCGGCCATATGCCTCATGGCCTATAAATGCATGAGAAAAAAGTGTAGTAGAGTTCAAACGCATAGTTTGATCTTCACACGCGCACTTAAATTATTTTTAGTTAGTATATAATATATATATAGGTGTAGGGCAAGTTCCATCGACAAAATCCAAAGCCAACCCTTCCGGAAAGAAAAAAAAAAAAGAACACTACCACTAGCAAACCCACCCCTAATTAGGGCCCTTTTATTATTTAGTTCATATATTAGTCCTACAAAACTATACTTATTATTATTATTATTATTGTTGTTGTTGTTATTATTGTTGTTGTTAGTAAATCGCATGCCCTTTTAATTGAAATTAATTTGCGGAGAGACGGATCCTCACTAAAATCCATTTTTTATTTATCTCAAAATAGCGCATGAAAACCCTAGGCTTAAAACCGTACTAGTCCAGCCCACTCCATTTGTTTCTCGACGTTTTGTTAATTGCCTGCGAGAAGAAGACGATTGGAGGCCAGTTCTCTCTTCCCTCCCCCAATCTCGTTGCTTTATTTCTCTCATTTCTTAGTTTGTGGCGATACCTCGTTTCCCTCTCGGTTTTCTTGTAAGCCGAATGGTTAAATTTATGGTTTTCCTGTGTATTGCAATGGTTTGTATAAATTTGGGAATTTACTTGTTTGGGTATTTTGGATTTGCCTCGATCGTTAGCATACACGGCTCCAAACTATGGTGGTGCTACGTGATTAGTGATTGACGTCGAGTGTTGGTTAATCATGTTTAATTATATTTTGAGAATTTTGAGCAATCTGAGCATTTTATGCATTTTGAGAGTTTCACAATAATGATGTATTAACTTTTTTTTTCAAAGTTTATAGAGGATTTTATAGAGAAAATCCCCGGCTTATAGTCACAGTAAACAAAAAGGACCCAAAACATATGTAAGCGGGTATATTCCTGCTCACCGGGATACACATGGAGCATATCCCTGCTCTGATTTATTCTTCTTCTTCTTTCTCCTCCTCCTCCTCCTTCCTCTTCGTCCAACGCCTTCTGCCTCTACAACTAACCCCTTAACTGCACAACATTTTCCTTCATGGTGACCTCAACAGTGTCGGGCTTAGATGTAGGCGGGAGCTTGTCACCGAACCATCCTCACATTGATATAGCCATCTCAACCTGTCATTTTCCTCATCCATCGTGTTTGGATATGTAGTAGAGTGGGGAGAAGTGGAGCCACCATTTAAGAGACTTGAAAAGACGAGGGTGTCAAATCAAAAGTACAAAAACTCAAAATTTCCCACCTTCGTTTTTACAAATAGTCAAAAGCATAATATTATGATTAGACCCCTTAATATTTTATTCTCTCTTGATTTGAGGCTTCACCTCAGCACATCTCATTACACTACATATCCAAATATGAACAAAACCATTTGAACCCATTTATCTTCTTCTGAATGAAACTTCACCCAAACCTCACATAGCTCACTTCTCTCTCTCTCTTTCTTGTACCCTTCTTTTTCTTTTCTTCTTTTTTTATTTTTTTACTTTTTTTTTTCATCTTTTTGTTTATTCTCCTTCCATTCTTGTTCTTTTCAACCCACCTTTTTCAACGTCTTTTTCTTATTTCCCTGCAAAAACACTGCCCATCTCCAAATCATGTCTACCCTCATCATCTTCTGAGCTCATTCCCTCTACATCTCCCTTCCCCACCAATTCAATTCATAGCACCTAAACCCGCACCATACTTGTAACCGAGACTCATCTCTCACATATCTCTTTCACCATCACCACCATCCAACCTCCATTACCTCCAGAAGAAGTAAGATTTTTTTTTTTAATTTTAAATTTGACTTGGGCTGTGGTATCACTGCTTAGCTGTGAAGAAGAGGAAGAAATGAGCGGGCTCAGCAAAAAAAAAAAAAAAAAGGAGCCTTGGGACTGCTACGGTGGATACATGTGTTTTCGGACCTTTTTGGTCTATGGTGAATCTGAGGGGATTTTTATGGTAAAATTCTTAATTTCATGATTCTAATCAGTTTTTTTATGAGTCATGAAAAACGCTACACCAAACAAAACTATTGGTTTTTCACTGAGGAACCCACAGCTACACCAAACATTAAACAAACCATTTCACCAATGCAAAAGTTTTTCACAGAAACATGAATTGCCACTGCTTGCAGAAATTCTTTTCCATGGACTCTATTTACGATGGATTTTGTTGATGATGCATTTTGCACGTTCTGCAGAAAACATATATACACAAATGCGCCCTAAACTGTTTCTCCTTGCCATTTTTCTATAAGAAGGGAGGAGGGAAGGACAAGGGAGAAATAAAGGAGGCAAAGAAGCAGCAACAACAATAGTAATTGTAGCAAATACTTCCAATAGCAAGAGTATCAGGTGAGCTCTCTTTCTCTTTCTCATTTTCATTTTTCCTTTTACTTCAACAACACACACACACACACACACACACACTCTCTCTCTCTCTCTCTCTCTCTATATATATATATATACTGCCTGTTGGGGGCCATTAAAACTGGGGTCAAGCTCATCCCTGCAACCCCTTGATCCCTAGCGCACAAGTTTAACAACTTTATATTTAAAAAATTTGACCCACAATCTAACAGTCTGAAAGTGTGCTCAATAGAGTATGTCCAAGTCTGGTTTTGTGTTTGGGGGGGGGGGGGGGGGGGGGTGGGGGCGGTGTTGAATAGGGCTGTTTAACTGATTTTACCAAGTTTGAGTTCTAAGTTTCTCAAATTTAGAATTGAAAAAACTCTTATCAATATTAACAATGTAAATATGGAAACAAGTGCAGAAGCAATGAGAGTTCAACAGAGCAGTATCAGCTGCAGTGATTATAAGATTAATTCAAACAAATTAACTGCACAGGTAATGATAATCAATTTAAAAATCATACATTCTGCTCATTCATTCCATAGCATGTATATAGAATAGAAAAGCAATAAAGTGATGAACACAACACTTTTATCGTGGTTCTGTCCTCCGATCTACATCCACTCTAAAGAGCACCACATCCTGTGATCTTTTGGTTTTCACTCTGTGAGTTTTTCTATGGGCACACCTCAACCCCATACAACCTAGATTTTTTTATGCGGTGGTTCGATCACACTGGTCTACTCCACCAAACTATTTTTTATAGCGGTTCAATCACAAAGGTCTACTCCTCTTTACAAGATATTAATGAATAACAAATCAAATGCAAACAATAATAAATGTTACTCTGAAGATTGTGTTTGATGCCGAGATTCGAAATCTAGACTTGAGCTCTGTAGCCTCCGTAGCAGATGAATCTTGGTGCTTTATGATCTTCCAATATTGCTCAACCAAATAGATCCTAGAGGTTATTGGATCTAGGGTTTAGGTAGATATTCCTATGATGATCTTAACCTATATCACAATCTATTCCACTAATCCTCTCTTAATTGAGCCTTAAATGCTCTAAAGAATCTTCCTATGAAGTATAGAGAGGGTGGAAGAGGGTTTGAAAGCTAGAGGGTGTTCTTATTGGCCTGCATGAGTTTTCTCCGTGTGAACTTTCAAAAATGGTCGTGTGTACAGGTCTGAATCTAGAACCGTATATTTGTACATTTGAGCATTGGTCAACGGTGGAAAAAACTTCATAATGTACAACAGCTACTTTGACTCAAATCCAAATTGACTTCGGTTGACTGAGGAACACTTCAGTCCATTGAGACCCTATGAGCCCCAAAAACAGGTTCTCTGGAAAGTAAACCAAAGAAAGGCTTCGGTCCTCCAAACAGGTTTTTTGGTCCACCGATACCATTAGATTTGGGTCCCCAAAACCATCAATGCTCAAAATCAAGCGCTCTAGAAATTAGGCTGAAGGTCTTGGACCCCTTAAGGGGTTCTTCTATCCACCAAGCTAAAGAGCTCATGCCCCCGAAGAACTGATAAAGCCTTTAATAAAAAGGCATTCTCTTGTCACCAAATCTAGACAAATTTTACCAGTTGGTTTGAGGTCGTAGGTCCCGTTTCTTGGTGTTTATTAAGGGTCAATTTTACCTGTCGGTTGGCACATATTGGGATTTAACTGTATATCCTGGCCTACCATGACCTAAGCTTTTGGTCTTTTGAACTTGATCTTACTGCTGTGGCTTTCCAGATGCAATTCCATGGACTAGTCACGGGATTGACAACCCAAGGGAAGTGACAGATTAACTATGACACTAACACAGCCTAGTCCATTTTTGGGTGCAAACCACGGGTCCAGTGGAAGGTCCCATGTGTGTGAATGGTTCGGATGGATCATAAGGTGGGCCCTGCTATGTTGATGGCGAGTGGAGTTCTTCTCACTTGAAGATTTGCCTATGTATATATATATTTCTTACTGTATGAAATTGTTTCAGGTTTGTATAAGTCTGTATCGGCTGATATGACCATTACATGTTGGTCTTATCAGCCTATACATGTGATAGTCCGATAGCCATGAAGACTAAAAAAAATGCATAGTGTGGACCAATACCCAGTTCATACCTACCTATATGTATCATATCAACTGATGTTTTAAACCATGATTTGCAGAATGTTCTATAATTTCTATGCTGAATTTGTAGAGAATGAGATATATTACATTGTTTTCAGCATAAAGTGCACACTAGTGAGAGGACAAAATAATTTAGCCATTAAAATGATGAAAGTATTGCTGATGCAAAATTGGCCCTCCAAGTTATCGCCCTGGGACCCTTGGAGTCATCACCAAGGCTCTTGAGTCATTACCAAGTGGTATAGGGTGGAGTTGTCACCAATGCAAAGTAGAAAAGTCATAAAGCTTCAATGGAAATATCAATCTACTCCTTAAGAGGCGTTGAGCAAAAACATATAAAAGACATTTCTTTGGAGTTCTCTTCATGTCTAAAGCTAGAACTTTAGTTAGAATACGATTTGCATCTCCCTATCAATTTCTAGGAATGGAACAACTGAACCCTGACATGGTCAACCAAACCAGGACTTGGAAACTCAGGCAAATCGAGTCGACTTGACCAAATCATAACTAGTTTTACCCATTGAATTTTCTGTAGGCCTCTTCATCATATGTCATGCTTATTCAAATCTGCATCAATTGGCCAATCAGCAGAACCATGAAACCAGCAACTCGCGCCTTTTGTTAGTTAACTCTCTTCTTTTCAAAGTACAAGTGAGTTTTAAAAACATCCACTAACTCACACTTTTGTGCTTGTGTATACATCAATAGTCCTCTCATGAAGCTAACCTAGAGAGAGGGCAAAATGTGGAGATTACTGAAGCCGTGAATCTTTTTATGAAAATCTAATATATGCATTTATTGATATTATGAAGAGTTTAATCAATCATTGCTCCATTTTTGGAAGAAGCGATGGGAGGGAAAGGGCAAAGGCGGAGAGAGAAGAACTTCTTAGCAGCTCATGGAGGTTATACTCGTCTCCCACCTGCTCCTAGAGCCAGTGACCTTGATGCACTCCCCTCGAAACTCCGTAGGCTCATGGACTTCATGTCCCCTTCAAAGACGGCATCAACAAAAAAACTCCAAGGTTAGATGATGCTTCTTATGACTTGGAGATTTTTTGCTCACTTTGTATTTTGTTTTTCTTACACTTCAATCTCATGCATTTGTGCTTCCAATGTGTTATAGGCTAGCGGAATACCATGTCTGCTTGTGTTTTTGCAACACAACCTTCCTTAATTTTAATATTTGAATTTTTATTTCTCAAATTTACCTTAACATGTACTTCTATGGTGACAACTCTTTGTCATTGCATTGGCTAGTAAAAGAAAAGAAAAACGTTCAGAGATAAGCAAGTAAGTCATAAACATGCATTATATGTAAATCCTATTTTTCGTATGCATTAAATAACTAAAGAGATATTTACTGGGAAGTTGCTTTGTCATTCCTCTAATCATGGCCGTATTCACTTGAAAAAGTCTTGTTTCATTTTTAAACATATCCCATTGTTATCTATATGGATTTTTTCCCATGTTGGATGTTGATACAGGCCAGACCATGGGTCGGCCTCCCTATTGGGCCCAATCCATAGGCCCAACATGACATCTATTTAATTAGGGATATTATTAAATAGTTTAATTTGATTAGAGTTAATATTGGTGAGTTTCTTATTTTATTTAGTATTATTCCAATATTAGTAATTTTTGTTTCTTAGGGATCAAGCCAACTCCTCATTGTAATGCATGTTTGTTATCAATTAAAATTGAGTTTTCTCTGTTATGAGATTTTTATGGTGTTTTCTCCTTTCGTCAGGTGTCTTAGTGGCTGAATTATGTTTCTCTCTAAAAAACAAAAGTCCAAGTAGACCTAGTCAATAGGAGTCGAGCCTGGTACACATTTTGTGGTTGATCGATCTCAACCTTTGATTTTTATAAGGGTGATCTCCTGGCCATCTGACCTCTGATCTACGATCCGTCTTTGCCAGTGGGTTTCACTCATCAAGATCCACACAGTAGGTCAACTTATTTTTTTCAAAGAATTAAATTTTGATCTCTTTGCATCCAAGTCACCATGAGATTTGCTGGATATTCAATTGAACAACAAAGAAATTACATCAGTATACATGGAAATTGGTATTTTGAGAATGAGTTTTATTTTGAGAAATATCTTAATTTGAAGCAAAAAAATTTGATTGTGGATGAATGTACCCCCCAATTTCAAGAGTTGCAAGACATGTAAACTAGATAAGAATGAGTTGCACGACACACATTATTTCGTTTGTTAGGTCAGAGGATTAAGACCAGACATTGTGGAGCATATGGATTATTGCATAGCCATCCATTCAAGAGACATACTTAGATGCAGTCCATGTTGAACATATGCTTAGATAGTCTCGCATGCAACAATGTGTATCTCAGATCTCAACAAAGATCAAGAGCTTATGTTGTGGAAACGCATCTTGCCGGAGAAGACAATCCCACGCTTGTTATTCGTCAGCTCCTCAACACAAATGAAGATGAAGAAGAATGGAGACTGGCTATGAAATTCTAGACGCAGATAAGAGTCAATGATAGGGTTGTCAATTTTGTTGCGCATGAAGTTATTGATAAGCTTCATTTGCCAATTGAGACCCTTCCTAAACCCTACCAAGTCATATGGTCTAATGGTTATGTCATCCCAGTGACTAATAGATGTTTGGTATCATTCAAGATTGGCAATTATGTAGATAAAATTTGGTGTGATGTGATCAATATGAATATTGTTCATATTATTTTTAAATAACCATGGCTTTTTGATTGAGTGCACAATGATAAAGAGATGAACACATATACCTTTCAATGAGAAAGAAAATGGATTAGGCTCAATCCATTGCCATCAATAGCCCAACCTTCACCTACATTATTATCTTCAACCAAAGAACCACAAAAAGAGCAAAAAGAAGATGTTAACATCATGATTACACTAAAGGAGATACCAACCATGATAGTTGACATTAAGGATGCAACAACTGAGCAAGGTTCAAGCAAAGCTGATCTCATAAAAAATTCAAAAGAAGTAGAATCTGGTCAAGATAGTGTAAGTCAAGGGCTACAAATGGTAGAGGAAGAACAAAAACAAGCGCAAATTGAAGACTTTGAGTAAGGTACCAAAGAGATTGAATATCCGGTGGATTTGCCACTCAAGAAAATTCTATTAGGTCCTCGGAAATCAAATCAGTTCAGTAGTTTCACAAGAAGATTAAGTTGTTGAAGTCCCTCACATTGACTTCATGGGATCACCAATGGATCTCTAAGGATTGTGACTTGTTGGCATGACAACATTCAAGGCAACTAATGGTCAGATTGCACGTCCAAGTTAACTGTGGACGTCAGAAGATGCAACACCTCCCATCTATTCCTACATGGAGGAAAGGGACAGGTCAAGATTCAAATGCATGTATAGAAAATGAAGACCTAAAGAAAAATAAGAAGTTTGTGTGCTTTATTTTTTATTTAGGAGGAAATTGAAAGAACTCAAGGGTGAGTTCTCTCCAAGTAAGGAGAGTTGATGTAGTCCAGACCATGGGTTGGTCTGCCCATTGGGCTCAATTCATAGGCCCAACATGACATCTATTTAATTAGGGATATTAATAAGTAGTTTTATTTGATTAGAGTTAATATTAGTGAGTTTTTTATTTTATTTTATTTAGTATTATTCCAATATTAAGTTTTGTTTTTTAGGGATCAAGCCTACTTCTTTATATAAGGATGTTAGGCCTCATTGTAATGCATTTTTATTATCAATTAAAATTGATTTTTCTCTATTATGAGATTTTTATGGTATTTTCTCCTCTTATAAGGGTGTCCTAGTGGCTGAATTCATCATTGGATTCAATCAATCCTTTGAGAGATTGATCTACACTTTAATCGTGAATCCAGGGCTATATCATATGTCATCGTTTCAATACAAACATACAGCTATATGTAGATCTACTACTCCGCTTTAAAGGTCTCTTATTGTTTTGAAAAAAAAAAGAAAAAAAAGAAAAGGGGATTCAAGATGAAATCCAATCACCTTCTTGTCTAGGAAGCATATTATGCTCGAGCAATGGTAGAAATGGATATAACTTGGCCATTATAATTAGGAATTCATCCAAGATGGAATGGGGGTAGATATGTGGAATTTAAATATGAAGGATTCCATTTATGTGTACAAGGTGTGACATAATCAATTTAGAAGCAGGAACCTACCGAACTTGTAATGCAGTGTATTTGTGGGAGGGACTAGTAGAAGGGTGTAGCTAGAGATGAAAGAGTTGGCTAATATAGGGATTCTCAAGATTTGGATTTAGATTGAAATAAGTAACTAAAAGCTACAAATATAGATGTATATGAAGGTAATTCTGGAAAATGGATGCTTGTTTTAGAGTTAGTGAATGACGTCATTGGGGGAGTTAGATGGCCCACAAAAGGCGAAGGTGGAGAAACCTTATGAAGTCAAAATGGTAATTTTAAATAGAAGTTTTGTTATTTTGCAAAATGAGGGTATGGAGGATGAATTGAATGAAGTAGAGTACATAGCTAAGCCAATAATGTCAAGTTCAATTTGTCTCCAAATATGCACTCCTGAAGATCTATGCTCGACCTCACCATGAAGAGAAAAGATGAGTCAAAGATGGAGTATTAGAACATTATCTGCAATCACTTAAGAGGTTAGGGAAAGTGGGACGCAGGTTGTTGGAGGAAAGCAAACACCGAGAGCAACCGTCAAACCGAGAGAAAGAGTAGAGCATGAGCATGATGTCTAGCCACAAGTGCTGAAGAAAATGGAATATGAAGGAAGAATTTGGTCATGAAAGACGGAAATATCTTCATTAGGTCAATGCTAAAACCTCCTCAATAGGACCACAAAGGGGCATCATCCAACGTGGGTGGCAAAAACTTCATCAACCAAGCATCCCTAGTCACACATAACCACACTCCAAATCAAATTAAAAGAGAAAGTTTATTTATTTATTGAGTTATTGTGATGTTTCAGTGCATTTATAGGCTCTAGTAGTACTGCTCAGCAGCCTTCATGGATGAGGTCTGTTAAAGATTAAATTGGTGGCTTCGCTAGAAAAATGTTCTTCATAAAAATTGTTGAAGAAGATTAGGGCCTGTAGAATTGGCCTCTTCTCTTACCTGCTGTTAAGGGCCTGTTTGGCAAATGTGCCAATGGGCTGTTCCTGCATTCCCGCAGGACGTGGAAGGGAGAAACGTGTTTGGATTACATTTGGAGGCTGTCTCCTCAGTTTTGCATCTCGGAACAACCCACGCGATTGATGCCCCTTGGATCGAGTTCTACAAAATGATGCATTTTTTTTTTAGTATGACTTACTAGCACAACAACTTGTCTTTGCTGAAAAAGCCCACGCTTGGCAGGGAACCCATCTCAATTCTCTCCTTCCCTTCCTATCTCCTGTATCTCTCCCCACTCACCTCCTTCTCTCTCACTCTCCTCTCTCTCCCTTCTCTAACTTGTTCTCTCTCCCCACCTCTCTCTCTCTCTCTCTCTCTAATTCTCCTCTCCCCATTTGTTTCTCTCCACTCTCTAATTAAATATATTTCTCCCTCCCCTATCATCTCTCCCTACTTTGCAAACCCATGGTCCTCTCTCTCTCTCTCTCTCTCTCTCCCCGCAAAATACCTTTCTCTCTAAATTGAGTTTCCAAGGCACTATGATCTTTCTTTGTAGGTTGTTACTGAAAGAAATTCACGAAATTGAAGTCCATGCACTGCTCGCCGTATTTTTGCTTGGTATCCACAAATCCCCCTCCCCCCTCCCTCCCTCTCTCTGTCTGTGTGTTTGCAGTAGTTATGATTTAAAGAAGCGTATTTGCAAAGAGTACGTAGAATCTGGATCTTACCCAACAGTGTTGAAATGAACTTTTGGATTTTCTTTCTGCACTCTTAAACTGGTTAAAAATTAGAAAAAAAAATGAATTTGTTTGGATCATATGCAAGGAATATTTTTAATAATGTATTTTTTATAGTTTTAATATATATAAATGAATGCATGAGAATTTAAAATAGATTTAATTTTAAATAATATTCCCAAACATGCTTGTCTTGATTTTTATCCTTAGAACAATACTAACACAATTTTACTAAATAAGTTCCAAACATCCAGCTTCTTCCAGTAAGTAGCTGCCAATGTAACTGCAGAATATGCCCATTTTTCCCTTATTATGTCAGAGGGAAGGTCCAATTGACTTTTTTCATTTTACCTCCTTTGGTTTGGGTGCTCGATATGTTTACTAACTTTTGCCAACAATGATATTAAAGGGAGGAAAAAAAACAAAAAGAAATAGGCCCAGAATGAGCACTTGCTTATGGGTTTAAAGAAAGGACATTAATAAATTAAGCAGAATCTAGTCACATAAATAAATTGGAAAAGTAGTTGATCAATGGGATGCTCGCATGTGAAAATTTTGTGCCCTTTTTGCTTAGTTGTTCCTTACATGGAAGGAAAATCTCCGAAAAGTTTTTGAACCTTTTTTCTCCCTAAATAAAATGTTGTACGGGCTGCAAACACTTATATCGCTTAAGTATTAAAAGAAGAAATAAACAAAAGAAGGAAATAGTTACAAATAACAAAAAAAAAAATTTAAATGTTCTCATAAATTTTGTGTAAGAGCTTGGCATATTCAGTCATACAAGTCAGACACTACAACTTGATCATGAGTCATGTGATTCATGGAAAACAAACTATATATGCATATAACATACATATATTTGGAATGGTAATGTAAGTAGGATTTCATTTGTACTCTAATCTCCAATGGTTCCTTCGTATACTCTGCTCTTTTGGATGAAATTATTTTTGTCGATAAAAAGACACCGATGATTTTTCTTCACATTGACATACTTCAAACACCCCTGGAGATATATATTTATTCCTCATGTAAAATCCATACATTGGCTTGCCGTTCATTGGTGACAAAGACATAGATCGAGCCCCTCTCTTTGATTGGTGATGCATTGGATTGACTTAATTTAGAGTAAAACATGCTAGGCCATGTGAATCAATTAATCATTTGATTGTTGTATTCTACTCGTTTGTGATTGGAGTAATATTTGAGTGCATGCCAATTACCGATGAGAAGTTTTTGATCCTTGCATCATGAAAGGTGATCCACTCCATAGAATTTTTTAAGGGGATAGAATAATATCTTATGCATAGTATGTTGCATCTTTTATTCATCATGTGGTTTTAAAAAATGGGTAGCATTCTATTTTGTCTTCTAGCTGAGGGAATCAGTCATCGTCATCATCATCAAAGCCTTATTCCAACTATGTTGGGGTTGGCTACATGAATTATGTTTCTTTATTATAGTCTATCTTCATAAAAATAAACATTTATTCATTTGTTCATGAAATTGAAATGTAGTTATTTCTTTTTTGGAGTTTTATTTTGTTTGCTTTTTTTTTCCTAAAATTGCAGTCCATCTAAGAACTTCAAAGGATGCAAAGATTAGGAAATGCAAAGCAGATGTCACTGGGGACCAGGTAATTGAACTTTAGAGTTATTTCTCTAATTAAAAAAAAAAACAATTTCTTGAAGTGTTTTAGTAAGATACTGGAAATGGTTATGATGAGTAGGGAAGTTTAAGATTCTAAAAATTCATCTCGGTGTATCTATGATCATCATCATCATTAAGGCCTCATCGTAACTATGTTAGGGTCACCGGTTAGCTACATGAATTCTTTTTCTTCATTCTGATCTATTCCTAGCCAAATCCTTTTATAGATTACACTTCTTCAGATCTATTGGTACCTATGATGCCCAAATACAGTAGGGACATGCCATGGACATGGCAAGACATAGATTTTACACATAAAAAATGAAGTATCAAATACAATACGACACAATACATTGCCCATTTGAAGTAGTTGTGCATCATAGATTGTTACCACTTCCATCCACATCCTCTTTGGTCTACCCAGTTCCTTTGGTGGACATCAACCTGCATAGCAAAAATTTTCCTTGTGTCATTATTGACCTGTGTTAGACATGTCCAAACCATTTCAAATGAGTTTATTTTCTTTTATCATCTATTGGTGCTACCCAAAATGGCTCTCAAAATCACTTATTTCTTATCTATTCCTTCCTAGTTTTACCATACATTCACCTCAACCTTCTCATCTCTGCTACAATCTTTTTGTGCATGTGTTGCTTCTTAATTGGACAACATTCTACTCTATAGGTCATAGTTGGTCTAATTATTGTCCTATAAAAGTTTTCTTTCATTCTTGTTGGCATGTGCCGATCACAAAGTACTCCAGAAGCGAGTCTCCACTTAAACCATCCCGCTTTTATGTTCGACATTTTCTTCATTGAATCTTTGATATGTTGAAAATATGAAGTTCATTTGCTTGCCTTGTTATAGTTTATGCCTATTATAGTGATTGTACCCGTGTAATTATTTGAACTTGACATTGTAAATAGTTGAACTT
Organism: Sextonia rubra; assembly: GCA_037013555.1. Taxonomy (NCBI): domain Eukaryota; kingdom Viridiplantae; phylum Streptophyta; class Magnoliopsida; order Laurales; family Lauraceae; genus Sextonia; species Sextonia rubra. The sequence continues at coordinate 39,420,147 of JASUAD010000010.1, read as the reverse complement.
GCATAGTTAAGATGTTTGTTTTTGGCGGTCTTGTTGGATTTGATGCTTGTACTGCAGTTTTATTTATTTATTATTATTCCTTTTTACTGTATTGCATTTATCTTAGTTCAGGTTCTTGCAACAGAGACAACGAGACCATGATGGCTCCAAAAAAGTGGAAATTAGGAAAGGAAAATGCAGAAATGGGGATTACGTTAAATGGGAATGCTTTGTCTTTAGGTTTATGGTATTGGATACATAATATACATTTTTGTGTTAAAAGTACTAAAACTTAATACCAAAAAATGGAATTATGGATATTTAAATTGAAAATTACATATCATTTTCAATTATGTATGGTATCAATTTCAGTTATATATGGGATCATTTAAATCTCTCTTTTTTGGCAATTCTTTTCATAATTCATTGAAGTTCTGATGTAACCCTTATTTGGAAAATGCAGTTAATATATTTCATATCAATCGGTGTGTTGTGTGTTGCCATGTTTCATGCTAATTAATTGGTTTGAATGGTCATGTAGAAAATTTGCACCATATTGTATCACGTATTGGTTGTCTTGATGATATGAGCAGTTCAAAATATTGGATATATCACGTTTTAGTTGGAATATGATGAACTAGTATGAATCAGTGTATTGGCTAGTTGACATTTATCAGCCTATGCCTAGGGTCTGATGCTGACTGATACATGCTGTGTATAGGCTAATATAAATCGATGTAGCCATCTTGAAATTGAAATATTCCACTTGATTCCTTTAGGTTTTTTTTTTTAATGGAGAGTCGGTGAATGCTTCTTTTAGTGTGTTTAAGGTTGGATTTGAACATGCAAAACACGATACTGTGTAATGAATTTCTGAGATGCATATCTACTCAAATGTGTATGTTGGGAGGCCTCAGTGCCCTCAGAACATGATTTACTTTTGAAACTGAGTTTTGGATGTTATGGCCTGTAGTTATTGATGGAAAGAAAAGGCTTCAAGATTATACATCTGACTAATTTGCAGAATGAGCACGGCTTTACTGCTGCAGAGTTTAAAGAGGAAGGCAATCATGAACATGTGAAGATGCATGGGCATAGTAATAACAGAGATACGAATACAGACATGGACAAGAAGAGGAAAAGAAAGAGAAAGAGAAAGGCTGTTGATGATCTCCGTTTTCAGAAAATCGATCAGACAGCTGGCTTATCAAAACGAGAGCGCCGGAAGAAGTAAGCATTTCTTTCACATTTGCCTTTCAAATTGAATGATCATTATGCTGGCAATCTCATGGAAGGTTCCACGTTAACCTGCCGTTTTAGCCATGTAGGATCCACCTTTGCTTGAGTTAGCCTAATCATTTTAAACAACCCCATGATTTGGTGCTGGTCAAAAATTCTCCCCAGTAAGAGTGGGGCTGCCTTTTGGTCATGTCAGAAACACATGATCAACCTGGTACCGATGCTTTGGGGTGCATGAGTGGGTTAAATTTCATAAAGTTGGATCACAATTCACGCGGCTTGAATTCCCATGATTGCATGGAATCTCCCTTAAGGTTCTCAGCATGTGCTTGTTTATGTTAATTTTTTTTTAGTTCTTGATTAACGGAAATGTCTATGTAGGTAATCAGTAAGACTAAATGCAGGGTGATAAAATAATCAATGCATATTTAATTTTCACAATTGCATCTTCTTAAAGTTCTCTGAGTTCTATTAAATAATACAGAGACAATTCTGCAATATTTTCTGAACCCAAGTATTGATTTATTTTTATTTTGAAAATCTCTTAAGTGAATCTATTCATTCAGTATTCTTTATATCTTTCTTATTTTTGGCTTTTCTATTTTTTATGAGAATTGTTTTTCTCATTCAGTTGTGACTGTCCTATAAAAAGATCTGAGGAATTATAAGGACATGATGCACTAGCACATTTAGCGTGTTCATTTAAGCGGGGTATAGGTTGGTGATCTTGTTCATTGACATAATTGGGCCCTTTATGGTAGTTATACCTGAAAATTCTCAGACTGAGCATTGAATTTCTTGTCCATTCTAATTTTTGTGCCTTCTTTTTCTCCTTTCTGTATTTTTTTGCATTTTCTTTTTAATTATAATCATCAACTTGTTGATGGTAAGGGTATTACAATATGGAAGAACATTAGTCTACAATGAGGGTTTTATCGGTCTTGATTGCCAAACCATACGGATCACTGCCGGAGAATATGCTCATCATGTTGCTTTCTACATATCTGTGTGAACCCAGTTTTCTAGGAAGATGGATTTTACTGAACTTGCTTCATAGGATAATCTTGAAATGATATGCATTACTGTAGGAAATTGCTTCTACAAAACTGTTTTCCTGTACAACATTGGAAATTAGGTTGGTTCAGAATCTAGTTTCCTAAGAGCAAATGGACATGAAACATTAGAAAACACTAAAACTTCTAGATCATTTTCTTTTCCTAGGTGTAGAGATGGGGACCATGAATGTAAACATGGGGACCACAAACATGACCACATGTGAATGTAAATATTCTTGGAGATAAGTTATACTTTTTATAATCCTAGCGGATTAGCATCTGGCTGTATATGGATATCATAGGTGAATTTTATTTGTTTTGATTGTAAGCATGCCTTGATTGTGGCCTTAATTGGGTATCCCAATCCTCAAAAATAGATGGATCGAGCACACAATGTGGTATGAAAACTTATTCTATGTAGTATCAGAGCACTGGAATTCTCTTCTAAGAAAACTTATGTTGGCGTCAAAGCTACTTGATATTGGTGTTCATCATCTACTGCCATCAGCTGCTCAGAAGCACTAATCCCTCTCAATTGGTGTCTTCAGTTTATTGTTTATCACACTATTGGTACCAGAAGAGATTTCTGAATTTCTCATTCCCTTTTGGCAACTACTACAGTGATTGATATCTCATCAATCAACTGTGGGCCCCACCTTTTGTGATCCTATCTAGTCGAGGAAATGTAGTGACGCAGCATTGTCTATCATTCCAGAGAATTAATGGTGACCTTTCCTTTCTTCTGTCATATAGTTTTTCTGGGTTGTTTTCATCATCATCGTTGATCTTTCTGGATCTAACTCAATTTTAGAGACGAGGGGTGCGTTTCGCATCGTGTCATTTGAATGTTCCCATGTTCTCACGATATGAAAACATTTTTGGTAAGTGTAGATCAGTGTTATGAATTTTGTTTTCACTGGAAGGAATCCTTAAACCTTTAACTGATGGCATAAGAAAGTTAGAACATAAAATCTTTTTTTTTTTCCCAAAAACAATTTACTGGCGTAGTTGTTTCTTATTTATCTCATCATCATCATCATCGTCAAAGCCTTATCCCAACAATGTTGGGGTCGGCTACATGAATTCTGTTTCTCTATTCTGTTCTATTTTGAGCCAAATCCTTAAATAAGTTAAACTTCTTCAAATCTGATTTAATGACCTCTATCAATGTTTTCTTTGGCCTACCCCTACCTCTCGATGGACCTTCCACCTGGATATTCAAACTTTTTCTCACCAGTGCCATTACCGGCCTACGCTCAACATGCCCAAACCATCTTAAACGGGTTTCTCTAATCTTATTGGTGCTACCCCTAGAAGGCTTTCGAAAGCACTCATTTCTAATTTTATCTTTCTTAGTTTTACCACACATCCACCTAAGCATTCTATTTCTTACTTATCTCTTGCCTTTTAAAGAAAGCTAATAAACAACTCCAAATCTTCTCACTAATCCTAGAGTTGGGTGCCATGTTCACAATCTCAAAGGCGTCCCCACTTGGTAATTCCTAAAAATTGGTCACATGGTCACAATCACAAAAGGCAGCCTCATATTATAATTCCTATATGTGGGACCATATTATAAGGCCCCAAGTTCTAATTTCTAAAGGTGGGCACGTATTGTAATTTCTAAATGTGGGTCTTATGTCCACAATCACAGAAAAGGTGGCCCTACTTTATAATTCTTAAAGGTGGGTCATATGGTCACAGTCTCACAAGAACAAAAGGTGAAGTCACATTGTAAATTCTATGAGTGTGGGCCTACATTGTGAATCCAATGTGGCTACATGATCTAATATCTAAAGGTGAGTACCATATTGTAATTTTTAAATGTGGATTTGAGCACAAAATAAAAAATAAAAGTGTAGCACTCATCAGTCATCACAACATGAGGTCAGAAAAGCCAATGCTATGAATGCAAAGGATATGGACATGTGGCACGCAACTGCAAGAAGAATTTTTTTTAGCTACTGCAAATGAACAGGCCACATTATTTGTTGTGCACCAGACTCACACCTTAGAAGAATGATCAACCCCTTCAAGACTGGAACAAACTGAGACAGCCCTTCAAGCTTGATTCACTCAATTGAGAGTGCACGCACTTCATCTTTTGCCATGATGCTGACTCTATATCAGATTCAGGAAGCAACTTCTGCCTTCCACCTCCATGGGAATCTCTGGTCTGTACACTCATATTGATGGATCTACCACAGTTTGGTGTATGTTTCTCATAATATCTCTGATATATTGGAAATGCAAAAGGTAGACTACTATCTCCAAATCTTCTGCTGAGGCTGAGTACCGAGCTATGCCTTCTTCAAGCAGTGAAGTAATTTGGCTACGACCTCTTCTCTTTGAACTTGGAGTTTTCTTGGTCACACTCCATTTTATGCAGACAACATGAGTGCCATCCAAATTGCAACAAATCCTTTTTTAATGAGTGAATCAAGTCCCATGCCACTATGCAAACGACATGAGTGCGATTCAAATTGGAACAAATCCTATTTTTAACAAGCGAATCAAACACATTGAGATTGATTGCCGCTTCATTTGTCGACATGTCTTGTTTTGGTGCCATATGTCTGCCCCATTTGTCTTTTCAATTTTAGTTGGCTGATCTCCTCACTGACGCAATGATGAGGTCTCGCCATGATATCCATACTACCAAATTGATGCTTCGTCAAACTATGCAACAATTTGAGAGGGCGTGTAGAGATTGGGACCACGAACATGAGCCCACGTGAATGTAAATATCTTAAGAGATTAGTTATACTTGTAATCCTAGGAGATTAGCATCCAGTTGCATATAGATATCATAAGAGATTTTATTGTAATTTGATTGTAATCATATGGTTGTAGCCTTACTTGGGGTTATCACAATCCTTATAGCTAAGACAGATAGACCACACAAGGTGGTACAGCTTTCACTTACAATTTTGTTCTCACTCTTGCATTTATGCTATGCTAATACTAGGAAGCTGTTAACACATACATGATCTATTACTATTTTTAAACAACACAAGTGGGTTGACCCTTATATGTCAAGAAAGGGTTATTTTGGCTCCAGCGCTCTCTTTTTACTAATATTTTCAAGTCAGTGCGCACATTCCATTCTAATTTGCCTGTCATAGAAAACCTGCTGTTGCCAAATGCTGACTACTCATACTTCCTGTGGGCTTTAATTTTGTTATGAAAGTTTCTTTTAGTGGAATGAGACCCATATTGCTTATTTATCAAGTATTTTTTGACAATAACAGCACATGGTATAACATTGTATGAGTGTGATGATATTAGGAAAATTTTCTCCTGAGTATCCGCTCCTGCAGCATCTGTACCATCACCAAGGGTTGGACCCCCTCTGAATTCCACTGGGTCCCATATAAGACACTGCACCTTTGCACGGCATGGAGGTGTGAAGGAGAAAATCATCCAGGATATTAAGATTTTTTCTAAAGCTTCATCAGCATTTCTTTCAAGTTGAGGATTTCATTTACTCGTTTTGGGTTCCATTTGCATAGGTTTTTGGAAGGAAGAAAGGAGAAACACAAAAAAGGCAAGACAGATGACAGCCAAGACTTTCCTATGCATGATGATGTTAGATTTGGTGAAGTTGTTGAAGCTCCACCAAAAATAGCAGCATTTCCTAAGGTACTTTTCTGTGTTTCCACTTCTTCACTGGTTTTGCACTTTTCAGTTTGGTTTAATATACATATATATTCTTTGGCTGTATGGCATTGATAAAGGGTTATTGTTCTCTGTTTAAGGCAAAAAAGACCACCCTTGGGGCTTCGCAAGAAAGGCTACGTTTGCAAGCGGTTGAGGGTTACAGGAAACGGAAAGGATGGGTATCCAGACCAGGAATCAATCTTCCACCCATAGCTGCAGACCTGACCCTATAATTTTTAGATGTTAAGGAGTGCACCTCTGGAAAGCATGCAGATTTTTCCCTCATTGCAGTTTTGTTTGGTTAAGTTTTTGTATCAATTATCATCAACTCTCTCAATTTTTGGCCTGCCATGCTTATCTTCATTACACCATTTTCTGTATCAAACTTTCTGGGAAGCATGTCCTTGTACACACTTTTACTGGAAAAATATCTAGAGAAAAGCAGGAGCACCAAGTATTGTTTCACTGTTGATTAACTAACTGAATAGCTATTTGCCTAATTCAAACAAAGAAGTTGCCATTTACCAAAGTACGCCTTTTCTCTTCTTGGCACCATATCAACTTCTATTGACCAGAGTTTATATATTGCTGAGGCCTAAACATTACCGGAGGTTGTATATTGCCAAGGCCTAGACATTCTTTGTCACAATTACATACCTTGAGCATGACTTGGCTTTATGTAAATATTATCTATACAAGTTGTTCAGTTTTGGGCTTATTCATATGTGGTAGGCATATGAAGATGGAGACTTCGATTGATGTGAAGTGTTAATATGGCTTCATACTTGACAGCCTTTTTCTCATCCTTGGGCTTTTGAATGTGAAGCAGCAAAAGATGACTGCAGCAAAGATCTTCATCTGTCTGTATGCGCTCTTTCCTATGCAGATGCGTGGCATTGCCTGGTTAAATACCAACTAAATAGGTCCCATGATGATGTGCCTTTTCAAGCTGTAGTGAAAGCAAACTAGACTTGTTTCAATCAGGCGGCAAACAACTATGTTTTATTTTTTATTTTTTTGGTGATCACCTGGAAAGTTATCAATTTGAAAGTGCTGCAGGCTGGAAAACCCCTTCTTCACCTGGACGTCTTGATATGTAAGACTATGGGACATGTTTTGAGCAATGCCCCGAGGATCCCTTGATAACCATGATGAGCCTTTGATTTTTTGTGCTTGGCTTAAACTCTCTGAAGTGGGATGCTTAATGACATGTTTGTACTATACTGGATGAGCATGCTACCAATGCCCAGATTTGGAGTAGTATCGAGTTGGATCTGAAGTTGGATATGGATCTGACGGGGAACCTGTGTAGTGTATCTTAATCCAGCATTAAATTCTGGATGCAGATAAAAAATAAAATGTGGAATACATTAGTTTAATTGAGTAAAAGAGCATCAAAATCATTTTTTTTAATATATGAGTGTGGCTATTAAATTTAAACTGATCAATGTTAAGTCGATTTTCAAATATTAATGTTACTCAAGTTATGCAGCCTCTTAAAACGTATCTATATTTCTCATATGTGGATTTAATTGTTCTGGATGTAAATCGAAACATACATGCAGTGGTGGACCTAAGAATTTTATTTGAGAGTGGAGGATCCAGGCAGGTATTTTGGGTTGGGGTCAAACCTAGGATTTTCGTGTTAGTTTTTAAAGCCTTTTATGCGTTGGATGAGAACTGTCCCAAAAGCATATGCATGCATGTTTCTGTCCTCTCATACAAGGATCGAGTTACATGTACACGTTAATTCCAACTTCAGAAAAAAAAACTCAGAGACTTCCAGTTCAGATACTGGTTAACCGATGAATTAGTTTATGCTTATTCAACCGTAGAGAATATAGCCCAAGTAAAAGATTTCGCTCTGGGATGCAACTTGGTCGACCAAACCTCCATAATAAGAACCTAAAAAAAAAAAGGTACTTTTGATGGATTAATCCTCCTCAAATACAATTTCCACCATTTAATGATAATATTTTTAATAATATATCACTTGTGTCGCTTGACTCTAGTCAGCTATTTCATGTTATTTTGTAACTTTTTTGCCTAAGATTGCATGATATCATAACTTAGGATATCATGGGATACCCACTTTCCTTCTATTGTTTGTTTTTTTACAGGTAACTTAGACATCATGTTCTCTTTCCTCCTTTTCCTCTGTTCCTCTTCTCCATCTTGACTCTAATTTTTCTATGGATTAGGGCAATATTTCTTCATCCCCCTGACATGAATTAAACCCGGTTTCCACTATTTAATGACATCTATTGTTCCCATTATCATGGGATTCATCTGTTTTTGTAGCATCCACTTGTTGCAAGGTAAAAGCCTTTTTTTTTTAGAGCATGGATACGGTACTTTATAAATTAAAAAAAAAAAGGTGACCACAAATTTCTCAAGTTCTATTGCTCTGAAAATTTTCACCCTAAAATGCTGTGGATAAGCCATGATATCATGGGATATCCTACGATATGTAGGATTTATCGATTTTTGTAACATCCATTGTTCTCAGATATCATGGGATTTAACACTTTATATAAAATCCAATTTTTGGAACTAGCAAAGCAAGCAAAATCCTTCTTGTACAAAAGATGAAAAATAGTATTTTATGAAAAGAAAATACTCATTTGACCGTCATTCCTCAGGTTCTATCATGGGACAAGAAGGGAAGACGCAGAAAATTAAAAAGGAAAAAGGAGAGGGCACCAATGGGAAATGCAACGAGAGCAGGAGAAAGAGAAGATGCCTCAATGCAACAGAGAGAAGAGGCAGAAATCCTTGTTCTATTGGTTCTCCAGAGATCATGTACTTTGGAACCTTTTATATGAACTCAAAAATGAACTCAATAGACTCACCCTTTCTTTTTTTTAATGTAAACCAAATGCGCCCCCCCCCCCCCCCCCCCCCCCCACACATTCTCTCCTCTATCATCTACTCACCTTTTCCCATATCCACTTCTCGGCCACTATTAGCGGTGGCTGTTGTACTCTTCTTCTTCCTCTTCTCTTCCTCCCCCTTCTCTCTCCCCTCAACTCTCCCTCCCCTCCTAAAGTTGTAGAGAGATCAGGGAGACTTGATCTCCATGCCCCCGCCCCCCGCCGCCCTTTCTCCTTGCAACCCCGAGATAGTGACCCATCCCCACCATTTGGCCAAGACTGGCCGAATAGACCTCCTTTGTTCAGCCATGACTATTTGATCCTGCGATGTCGAACAATAATATAATGTTTGGCCTTGTAGGACTGAACATGATGGAAATCTATAATAGGGAGAGGAGAGGAGAGGAGAGGAAGGTGAGTAAAGAGGAAAAGGAGGGGAGGGAGAGGGAGAGAAGGGAAAAGGGAGAGGGAGAGAAAGGAAAAGGGACAGGAGGGAGAGGGAGAGAAAAGAAGAGGGAGATTCGGAGGCTTCCTCCTTTAGAGTTGTCGACAATCATCGGAGGAGGAGGTGGGGAAGGTAAGTGTTGAAAGAAAAAGGTAGGGTAGTTAAGGGATTTTTTAATTTTTTTCATATTTTTAATATGGGTGAATCTACTGAGAAATTTTTTACTTTCAAATAGCAAATCCATTTATTTTTTGCGTTGGGATTTTGGAACATTACATAAAGTTATATCATTATTAGGATTAATTGGCACTGGAGACACGAGCCAAAACAAGAGTAGAACATATATTCCAATATATGTGCATGTCAAAGAAAACATAAACAAAATAATAATAATAATAATAATAATAATAATAATAAAGAGATTTGTAGAAGAAGCAGAATGAGGGAAGGAGAAAGGTAAAGAAAAAGATTTGGCTTGACTAGGTGGGCCTATAATGATATACTGTTTAACCAATTCTAATAAGAACATCAACAACATTTAAGAACAAGAGGAAATTTATCATATTCGTGTAGGAGTGAGGCTCAAATATTAATTTCAAGAGGTAACTTCTCTTCATACTTCAATTGGGCCTGCTTGGATTTTGGAAGAGAGATTTTAGATAAGAATAGAGATCTTAGGGATTTGTTATTTTTGGTATCACTCCTCGTAGATGACTTAAATAAGAAAACTTTTTGTTTCAAGTATGGAACCCATATTAATCATAATAAATTAAATATGAACCTTTTTTTTTCTATTGGGTCACAATTAAGATAAGTCATATGCCTTTTGTTCAATCTAAAGGATTCATATAATTATAAGGCTCCTCATCGCAATTGATTGATACAATTGAAAATTTCATTTGGATTTTTTTTAATCTTAAAAAGTAATGTCATCATAATGAAAAAGAAACTCATCACATAAGCAGCAATACATGGGTCATCCAATCTAACAAGACACACAGTAAATGATCAATTGAAAAATCAAACCAAAGTCATGGCAAGTGAAGTAAAAGAAGCCAACAAAATATTCAATTATTTATAGCAAAGAAAATATTAACAATATAAATTGAGAAGAAATGAAAATACCAAATACCACAAATTTAACCATGTAAATAAAGAGAACCAACATAATACTCAAATAATAATTGATTCGGTGGGCCCAAATGATATAGTGCTCTTACCCAATCTATATAATAATAATGAGATGATGATGATGATGATGATTGTACTGAAGTATATATGCCTAATTAATGATTGGATATGGTCAATAGTGATGCCAGCGGTAGAGCAATTCAATGTAAAAATTAAGGGAAAAAATAAAGTAGAAAAAGATTTAATGGTCGATGAATTTGTAATGAAAAATAAAACCTCAACAGCCAAAGATCTATAATGAAAAAAAGGCAAAGAGTACTGATTGTTTGTTCCAGTGGTGTGGTGTCTATTTGGTCGTTTCAATTGTTCCCAAAGTGCTTCATCTATAGGACCTTGGCAATATAATTAGGTCCATGTTATCCTCGGCTTTAGCGGCAGAGAAACATTACATTAGAAGAGAACTAGCAAAATTAAGTGCGAAATCAAACATAACCCGACCCAACCCGAGTCAACCTAACGCAACTCAGATTGCGCTCGGGCGGGTTAAAAAACAATAAAACTGTCTTCTCAAGGGCAGTGTGTCGAGTGAAGGAAAGCCCTTCGTCCTCAAAACCCTATCACCCCGTCTTCTTCAACCTGCTGTCTGCTCCTTTCTCGACATTGGTACTTGCAGGCTAAAACCTCAATCTAGGGTTTCTGTGCCCCTCGTATTCTTTCAATTTTTGTGGATGAGTCCATCAGTTGGTGGGAGTTCTCCGCGTCGACGATACTCGTCTGATCGCTCAGATTCTCCAGTTAGGGCACATGCATCTCCTCCTCCTCCTCCTCCTCGCAGAAAGAGCTCTCCCCGGAAAGAGAAGGAAAGGTCGCCGCCGCCGCCTCGGCGCAAGAGCTCCCCAAGGACGAGATCCCCTGTAAGAACTACTTCTTCTCATAGGACAAGATCACCTACAAGGGAAAAAATGCCTGGTCGCGGCAGGTCTCCCAAACATAGGAGATCAAGCTCCTCTGATTCACCTTCTCCCCCTCCACTTTCAAGACATTCGTCGAGGCACGCTCAAACAGAGCGGGAGCTGGAAAGGAGGCCCAAGAGGGAGCGCGAGAAAAATAGCATTAGAGAGGAGGATCAAAGGGTGCCCCCCAAAAATGGAAGGTCTGAATTGTCTGCTTCGCGGTCTCCATCTCCCCGCACCAAGCGGTTGAGGCGAGCGCAGGTGGAACGGGAGATGGAGAAGAGGTTGGAACGGGAGCGAGACCATCATAGCAGCAGGGATGGGGACAGGGCGCGGCACAGAGAAAGGGGTTCAGATAAGGAAGCTCCGAGCGAGCGAAGCGCTATGCGGGAGAAAGATGATGGTGTGTCCTCGAGATCAAGAGATTCAAGGCGTGACCGTTCGACCTCTCCAGTAGAGCGCGGGCACAGGGGCAGATATGGTTCCCGATCACCTCCTAGGGGTGTGAAGGCCGGAGCACGTGACGAGGTGTCTGGTGATATCCACTCCCTTGCTCAATTTGAATTTCTTGCTCATTTGCTGTTGTCAATTGTCATTGCATAAAAGTTGCTGAAAACACCTTGAGTGTGAATTTTAATGATGCATCACCTTAAAACTTGTGAATGAGCCAATGAGGTATTTTGGCTGGAACAAGCATACAATTATTTACTGGGATTAATGGCACTTTCGTGTACAAGTGTGATCTATTTTTCAGCGATCCAGTTTGTTCCTACTGTAAGTCCTACCATGAGTGGGTCGAGGGAAAAAATATTATTGGACAATCTCATTATCTGACTTCTGCTGCATGGGGACATCAGCTGTGCTTTGGATGTTCAAATTTCAACTTACAATTGAACATTGGATGACTTAAAATGTCCTTAGAATGATTTGTTCCGGCTTCCTTCATACTGCCTTGGTGCTCCTGATAAATGGTGGATCACTGAATGCTGCTCTTTTGTAGAATGCTTTTTTCAAATTAAAGCACTGCATTCGGTCAGCATTGCATGTTTCCTCTTTATAACAGATTGGGTCAGATTGAGCCAGCATTTTGTAAATTACTATAGTTTTCACTGACCCATCAAGAAGTGCTATTAGCTCAGTAAGTCTTGGTGCTGTTTAGGCCATTTAGTTTGGTACTGTCAGTAATTGATGACCTTCAGGATAAGTTATTTTTAATTTTTGATGTTTCAATTAGATATGGATATCTTTTATTGTATATATTGTATTATATATATTTTTTTATTTATTGTATGTAGTGACATTTATCTCTGGTTTTGGCCTACTAAGTTCTATTCATGCACTTCATTTTTGTTGGCATTTTCATTTTTAATTTTTTTGTGTAAGAGATATCTGATATTTTCTGTTGTTGGCTTCTTGCAAATGTTCTGACAGAAAATGATTAAAAATAAAGGAGTTGGGTATTTTGTAGAAATGTGATTGTTGCAATTCTAACAAATTCTTAAGGAGAAACAAAGACCGCCGTCTTAAATTCATATAGATTGTGCATTCACACGTGTATAGATGCTATGTTAAAGTCTCTTCCCACTCAATCATTTAATTGAAGGTTACCATTCTTAAGAAAGGAAGGGTTTAAAAACCATTCTGATGGTTTATCTATGTGATATTGCATTTCCATAATGCACGGTACATTTGCATGTCATTGTCAAGATTTGGTAATCTGGTTGCTTATACACAGACAAATGTACACAACTTCTATTTAGAGGGTCAGATACTGTCAATCTGGACTGCAGCTTTTCTAAGCCCATGTGATCTAGTTTTGGGCCTAATACTCAGGTCCTGATCCAAGTTGTTAAATGTGTTTGGTTTCGTTGTCCTGATCAGCCGGATCAGGCATTTTAGTATATTTGGCTAGACCCTGACCCAGCACATTTATCTATTTGGCTCTCCAATTGGCCCATTACCAGCCATGAGCCGGAAAACCACAGTAAAGTTGAGCACAATGTGGTGTGAACTGAGGACAGGCTGATTGTAACTAGCTTCACTCTGTATCAGTATCTTCTAGAGGAAGGGTTTATTTTATGTATATTATATGATTTTATGCTTGCTAATGTTCTGTTCCATTTCTGATGTCTTGCCTAACTCTCTGCTATGTATTCTATCGTTGTTTCAGGTGTCCAAACCAAGAGGAGCTGAGCAATGGTAGGAATTATTGTTGAACTTAATAATTTCTATTTTGCATGCTTAATTAGGAGCTGAACAGCATACTTTGTAGAATATGGATGTAGTTTTAACACCTTGTGGTTAAACTACATGTATTTCTATTCACTTATCTAGTTAAGTTTTTTACCTTCTTTTTAATGAACTGAAATGCTAAACTCATGTTTCCGAATCAGTTTGATCTCCTGATCCAACCGGGGGACAACACTGGCAAAAAAGAGGGTAATTTTCTCCTGCGGATATTCCCACATATGGATGGGTGATGTTGTCACTTATCACTGTCAGAGCCTTGAAATTCAGGGAACTTGTTAACATTCAGATTGGGCAAGTACCGCAGGAGAATATTTCATAGCAAAAGGATTGCTTCTGTTTACAAAAGGGTAGCTTGCATTTATCCATGATTTGTTTGCTCATCTCCATAATCCTATTTCTTTGTACATTTTGAATCTGACCAAAAGAGAACTCAATTTACATTTTCGTTTGCCTTTTTATGCATGGGATAAGGAAAATGGGTTTTACATATAAAAATGTTACATATGTGAAACATATTGCCATGTTTGTCAAAATCACCATTTTCACATGTGTAGATGAGTATATCCAACGGTTTTAGATGCATTTGGATTTTTATAATTTTTCACAATTTCTCAAAATATATGAAGATATGAAACTAAACATCTTGATGTTTATCATTAGTGTTAGAATATTGAATGGTTTGGATAATGAATCAGGGACCCTAAAATGCAGAAAATTATATTTATAATTTGGGATTTTTTGGAAGTTTTTTAGAAATGTCTCAAAATCCATGAAGATTTAATGGATGAAATTAAATGGGTTTCTTAGCCCTATGAAGAAGATGGACGGCTTGGATCATGAATTTGGGCCCTCCAAAAGTAAAATAAAAAAATAATAATGTTCTTGTTAGAACTTCGAACCCATAACTTGAGCATCCCAACCTGTACCACTGCGTGGCTATAGTGAGATATGCAACATTTTATCTCAGGTATGTAAATGAGAGGCTGAAATGACCTCATTTATACACCATTTTCACATCTCATCTGCACATTACTTGTAGCCATTGCACATTTCCATTTTTTTCATATGTAAATGAGTGCAAACAAATGACTTCTTTAGGTTCTTTCCAGAAGATGGATGGCTTGGATTGGATCATGAATTTGGGCCCCCCAAAAGTAAAATAAAAAGAAAAATAATATTCTTGATGCAGTTAGAACTTTGAACCCATAACCGGAGCATCCAACCTGTACAACTGCCTGGCTACAGTGAGATATGCAACATTTTACCTCAGGTATGTAAATGAGGGGCTGAAATGACCCCATTTACACACCATTTTCATATCTCATCTACAAATCACATGTAGCCATTGCGCATTTGTATTATTTACATATGTAAATGAGTGCAAACAAACGACTTCTTTAGGTTCTTTACACTACATTGTACACAGAGAAAAGATGAAAGTGGGGCTCCTTTTTCAAGTTAATTTGCCCTTCAAGTATGAGAAATGCTACTATCTGCAGTTAAGACCTAGTCTATTGTGTTGCAAGTGGCATCTCTAAGTTACCTTGTTGTAAACAACTCTATCAAAAAATCAACTCATGCGGGAAGCTTTTGTCATTAGCTTAGCTCAGGCACTTTTTCAGTTGTTTACTTTTATAGTTTATATGGAAAAAGGTACTTGATAACTTGTAAGGATCCTGGAGTAAGAGAAGTGAAATAGACTGTTACATTTGCGTATAAGAATTGAAAGCTGAAAATTGAACTGGGATTGGCTAACTGAGAATATATTCATTTCCCCTTTTTCTGTTTTTGCTGATCTGACAGTAGAAATGAAATAGAGTTGGGATGGATTACCTGGAAAAAAAAAGACGTGAGAAAAGTAAATTAGTCAGCATCAGATTAATGAATAAAACAGCAAAACATATTGGTAGATGATAGTAATATAATATCATATCAAGCACCTGTACGACTTAAGAGTAATATAATATCATAGCATCATCTTCAGATAGTCTGCTGTGTGAACCACAGCTTCTTGATAATTTTTTGGAATGGAATTAGATGTGTTGCGTTTCCTTTCATTCTCTACTGCTTCAATAATATTTTTCTCACTTGATCAGGGATGGCGATCGTGATTCAGTATCTAAGATGAAAGCTGCTGAGGAGGCTCTGGAGGCAAAGCAAAAGGTAACATGTTCTCCTTCTTGTTTCATCTAATAGTCGATTAGCTGCTACAAGGTATTGAATAGCAGCTTTCAGTACACTATGTAGCTGGGAGCAGTTTCTCTGGATTCTCATGCATCTTGAAGCACTTATGTGATCATTTGAAGCAAATCTTGGATTGAAATTTCTAATAGTTTCCTTTCATCCTAACGAATTTATTCTTGAAATGCAGCAAAAGCCGTCATTTGAACTGTCTGGGAAACTGGCTGATGAAACCAATCGAGTGAGAGGTGAGGCCTCTGGATTTTTCTTTTTTTTTTCCTCTCATTTTCTTTTTTACTTTCAAAGGCTTATGGTTAGTTAGGACCTTTGAGTTCACTCCTTATTCTTTTTGTGTATGCTCAATTGATATTGTAGTCTATGATGCCCAGACGCTGACATGGATGCTTACATGGGCACAGGATCAGGGACTTTGTAGTTTTAGAAATCTTGGACACAGATATGGAAACATCTGTTCTAATGTCTTCTTTATTATATTTTTGAATTAATGATATTATCATTATTTGCTTTCCTTTCCAACATTTTTGATGTTGAAAAGTAAGAAAGCAAAAAAGAACTACCGGTAGGGGTGTCATATTGGTTTGACTTAGATACGTTGGACATGTAGAAGTATCTAAGTATCATAGCTTGCAGTTAGGTTTTGGATGGTTCTTAGTCATGCTGCATTGATATTTCTATTGATTTAGTTTGTTGTATGATGTGTGATGTTATCTTTGGTTTTAGATAAGGACTATTTGATTTTTCTTGGTACCCGTGATCTAGTAAGCTGCAGTCATCTTGGGAAAAAGCAATTTCTTTTTACCTCTTTCATTTTGAACATGTAGTGAACTTTTTCCTCTCTTTTTTCTGTTAATGATGATGTTGATATATTTGTGTTTTATTGTAAGTCTTTTCTTTCCCAATGGAGAATGTTAACAATAAGAGTTGATTCATCAACATCATCATGTCATCATCTCACCTTAGCACCCATCAATCTAGGATGGTCTTAAAAAGTTCTATTTACCTAGAGGAAAAGCTATATTGCTTTGCACCCTAACTTTCCAACCAAGGAAAAGCTATACTGCTTTACATCCTAGCATATTTTGTGGATTGGGTTTGCAGTTAAAACATAGGTTGGGTTATTGGTTCCGGCCAAGTAGTGCCATCTGTGTTTGAAATACAAACTGGTTGGTTGGGTTAAGCAGGTTAATCTTACCTGATCCACTTTTATGCAGGTCAGGAACCTGATCCGTGACTGACCCCTACATTTTGCAGGTCCAATTTGGCTGTTCATAATGGGTGGGGTTATCGGGTATGGTCAAGTATTACCACCTCTGTTTGAAATAGTTTGTTTGCATACAAAGAAGACTAAGAGTAGCCCCTGTAACATATATTGAAGGGCTACATGTTCAATGAACTAGGCAGAAAAAGAGCATGTAAATGGCCTTAAATGAAGTAGAGGGAGAAAAGGCATTGATTGTGGAGTTGCTAGGAACATGGCTACAAATAGGGTTGAGTGGAAAGAGAACTCACGAAGCAAACCCAAATTATAGTAGTGAGTTAGGCTTGAAGGACCATGATGACGAAAGGGGCATTTTCAAAATGCTGCTGGTCTGACATTCTACGTTTTGCTGAGTTGAATGCTGGGATTGAAGAAATAAGAAGCAACAGAACATGGTGCAGAGATATGTGTCCCAACAGGAATTTAAGGAATTACAAGAAAAGGTAGAATAGGAATGAGAATAGCAGATGAGTTTGACAGATAGATCAAATAAAAATAAAAGTCAAGGATTTTTTTTAATGGATATCCAGTGAATGTGGTTAAAGCATTCATTGTATTCCACATTATCATCAGTCATCATAGTTAATTTATATAACAACAAAAGGGAAAAATCTTGTATGCCTATTGCAGATCCATATTCAGTGTTCTAGCAATCACTCTCGATAGAAACATATTGTCACGACCCGAAATCTGAGGTCCTTGGGACCCTCAAATCACTTGGCATGATGGGTCTACAACAATTAAATTAGATAAATTCCAAATTTTAAATAAATAATCCAAATGGAATAACAATAAACTAATCCACTAACATAATAAATAAATAAATAAATCTAAAGTGAGAGTAGCACTTAAACATAATAATAAACTTCTCAAATGTGAATGAAATTCTAAATCAATCCTCTAAATTTAAAGCTAGAGTCCTACAGGTTATCTCTTAGTCCCGATTCTGCAAAACAAGTTAGGTTTCATCGGGTTTCGGATCAACCTCAAAATCTGTGTGTGTGTGGTGGGTGGGGGGGGAGGGGGGACAAGAGTGAGTAAAACTCAATAAGTAATACGAACCATAAAACCTATTAAATAGGTAACAATCTAAGAAAATTAAATTTAGAGTCATGGTTCGAGTATGCGAATATATCCAAGGGTAATGTGACCAAAATTCAAGATATCTCAAATAGGTGAGCAAATGACCAAATCAACAAACAAACAGAAAATGCATCTCTGTAGTAAACAAAATATCAAAGTGTGCTCGCCAGAGTTAAGCCTGCACCAAGCACAAAGTACCCGCTAGATACAAGTCATTTTCATATCCAAAGTGGCACGAAGCCTGAGATTCAGGTAATCTCCAAAATAAAGTGGGTCTAGCTACAGACTAGGAATATCGCATAAAGTGGTCCCAATCCTAATGTCATACCCAAAAGGGCTAAAATCCACATGTGAGCATCCCCATGGTGCGTTGCCCCATACTTTAGAGAATGCCTTTGAGATCAATGGTGTACGAACAACAAAATAAAAAAATCCATGAATTTCTAATTCACAATTTCAAGTGTACAAATAGGATCAAGGTTGGAAATACGCATTAATCCGATGATATCAAGTTTTCATCAAAATTTCATCATTCTCAAATCAAATAACAAATCATTGATAATAATATGCAAATCAATTTAATTTATAACAAGGTGGTGTCAACGGAAATAATATCAAGTCTAGCATATCAAACAAATCAAAGGCAGCAGCAATCCTCGAAAATCCTATGATTATTTCAATAAATTTCAAAATCACAATTTAATGCATAATCGCGACAAGGAATAGAAAGCTCAAGTACTAGGGTAGCATAGTAAGACTACTCGCCTGCTTACACGGTGACCAACGAATCGAGCTTATTCTGACTTAGATGTCCAAATGTCTCAAAGGGAATTCCTATTAATAATTGGTGACATATAATCAGGATTTGGACTCATGAGTAATTAACTGGGTCTGGCCTATGTATAACTTAGTGTAATGATTTAAAACATATTGGTTTTGGGCTGGGTTACTTAGTCATGCAGGTGGGTCAAGTATATGTGGATTGAATAAGTAAACTAAGTGATGAGTCAACACCTAATGATTGGGGCCCAAATTATACAATCAATCAAGTGAGCCTGGCTATTTTGAATCATGCATGTGTATCAAGTGGGCCAGGGACAGTGGGTCAAATAGGTTGTATCTGTGGGCTTAGGCCGGGTTTCAACTTGAATAAAAACTGGTTCAATGTGTTTCTGAGTTGGGCCCAAGTTACCTGATCATATTGATGGGCCTGAATGACCTGAATTAAACATTCATGCAATGTGAGCCAAATATGTGGGTCAATTGGGCCAGGAACTTGGGTCAGGCTTGATCATGATTTTTAATGTCATGGGTTGATACATTGGTGGTGCAAGTGGCCCTGAATAGTGAGGATTATGTACACACATAAGGTGGGCCAAGCTTGCATGGTTGCACTGAAGAAAACGAGCACAAAATGAGACTGGGGAGGGGTTTCAACTATCTCATGCCTACTCATGAGAGGGGGTGAAGTCAGCAACCGGCATAGGAGAAGAAGAATGAGGAAACCAAGAAGAAGAAATGAAAAAAAGACCAAGGAGAGGGAAAGGGGAATTGCAGACAGTGGGGGAAAATATGAGGAAAAGAGAAGGAAGAAGAAAAGAAGGAGAACCAAAGAAAAGATAATCGCAGAGAAGGAAAAGAAGCAAGAAGGGAAGGAAAGAAAAACAGAGGACAAGAAAAGAATGGGGAAGCAATGACAGCAGACTAACACAGGAAAGAAGAAAACGAAGGAGGAAGAGAAGGAAAGAAAACAAGGAGGAGAAGGAAGAAACGAACGGAGAAAGGAAGGAGAAAAACAAAAACAAGAGAGAAGAAGAACAGAGATATAGAGGAGAAGAAAAATGAGAAACAGGAAGAAGAAGAAAGAAGGAAAAAAAAAGAAGAAGAGCAGGAAAGGACAAGGGAAGAAACAGAGGAGGAAAAAAGGAGGAAGAAGGAAAACTAGAAGGATAAGAACTAAGAAGAGGAGAGGAAGACGATTGGTTCTGGCTGCAAGAAAACGTAGAAGAAGATGGCAGGAGTTGATGATGAAGCTTTGCAGTGAGAAGCCATTGCAGAGGAAGAGATGACGAAGAAGAGTAGAGGAAAAAGCAAGGAAAAGAAACAGGAAAAAGAGGAAGTCACGGTTTGCAGTGGCATACGTCGGTGACAGGAAGGAAGAAAATGACGAAGAGGATGAGTCCTAGTTTGGATTTAGCAGAGGTGTATGCAATGGAGAAAAGAAGAAAAGAGGATGGGTACAGAGTCGAGAGTGCCAAGGGAGAAGACGAAGAGGACGAAGTTGCAGAGAAAGAGAGAGAAAAAGAAGGCAGTACCTGGAAGAAGAAGAAAAAAAAAAGATGAGGAGGAGGACACTGGGCTGAGATGTGAAAGAAGAAGGAAAGAAAAGAAGAGGAAGACGATGAACAGTGAAGAAGAATGGAAAGAAAGGGAATAGCAGAAGGAGGAGAAAGAAAAAGAAAAGAAGGGAAGCTTGCTGAGAGGGGGATGGGTTCTGCACAAAGAAGAGAGTGGGTTCCTGAGAGGGTTGTTGAGTTTGACAGAGGAGGGAGGAAGGAAGAGGACAAGGAAGAAAAGAAGATATAACGTGGAGAAGAAAAGAAGCCAGAGAAACAAGAAGGAGAAAAGCAGAGAAGATGGGCGATGACTTCCAAGGTGGGCCACGTGGGTTCGGTGACCTTGGGTTGATGAAGGTGACGATGGAGTTGCAGGTGATGGTGGGGATGAGTAACTGGGTTTGACAAGGAGGACAAAGACGTAGAAGAAGAAAATGCAGAAAAAGAAGAAAATAGATAATGATGGAGAGGGAAGAAACGAGAGCCAGGAGATAGAGATGAAGATTAGATGAAGGAGAAGTCATGGCCGAGATTTCATATGGGTTCTGCTGTGGCATGGGGAGAGAGGAAGATGTCGCAGAGGTGCCGAAAGCTATTTGGTGAAGAGGTTGTTTGAAAGGGAGGAATCGAGAGGGAAGAAGAAAAAGCAAAGAAAACAATGGAGGGGAAACGGAGAACAAGAAAAAGAAGAAGAGGATGCTGGTGGGCTGGGTTCTGGACCTCAGGTGAGTCAGACATGACCCAAGGTCTTATGGGTTGGGTCCAGTTCGGTTAAGGAATGGTCTGGGTGTGGTTGGGCTTATCAAAAGGTGTTCTCAATGTTGGTGTTGACTAATGATGATAGGAATGCCATGAAGAGGACCATAAAGATGATGGGGTAAAAGATATAAATGACGAAAATAGTAAACATGCAAAGAAGAAGAGAAAGGGGGGAAGAACATACCTAGGGGAAGAGAACTTGAGAAGGGGAGGTACAAAGAAAACGAAGGTTCGAATGAGAAACTAGAGGAGAGGGGTTCTATATATAGAAAGAGCAAGAAAAGAGTCCAAAAGATTTCTAGTTCAAGCTAATCTTAGCCAAAGAAGTTCAATTTGGATTGAATTCCTTCCAAAGTAGAGTTAGGATAGTTCAAAACACTTAAGGATGTTTAATCCAATAAAATTCCAATTTGAGCATAACTAAGATTTTTCAAACTCTGGTAATTTATGGGACCCATAGAGTAACTAAGTAATTATCCAAATTTAAATAGCATAAAATCTCAAAATCATAGTAATCACATGTGGGGTCCATCGAGATTAAACCAAGGGTCAAAATTAATTCTAATTAAAAATCAAAATTCGGGTTGTTACACATATAACACTGTACAACGTTTATATCAACTGTAAGAATAAAGATAATGTGTGATGGAATATTATTGTCATGTTCAATGTTGGAAGTTGATTGCTGGCAGAGCTGTTATTTTTTTTCTTTTTAATTATAAACAACTTACAAAGAAAAGAGACATCAGCCAGGATGTTTATTAGTTTACTGCAGTTGTTGAAGTGTGAAACAATTTTTGCCGGATGTCTTTCTTTGTTTTATGTTGTTTGATGATCCAGTATGCTGTCTACACGAGTTCATTATTTCTTTATTTAATTCTTCCCCTTTCCCATATCATGATCTTTGTTCAAACCCTGTGTCACCTTCTGATTCACAGACTTGCTGCACCTGTGTCTAAACAGGCCCCTGCCAAAAGCTGTTAACTTCGGAATTGACAAATTTATCAATTACTGGTGGCTCTAATGCTTTTAGCTGCTGAGTGAAATTTACTTTATTTCAGGTGTGACTTTACTATTCACTGAACCAGCTGATGCTCGCAAACCAGATATAAGGTGGCGGTTGTATGTCTTCAAGGCTGGTGAAGTGCTCAATGGTAATGGTTTTTTATTTTCTTCATCTGAATTCGTTGCCCTTTTGAAGTCCATGCTTCAGTAATCATTATCCTTGTTTTATGTGTATGTCTTGTTTTCTTGTGTTGCGTGTGATGGTTGTCGACATTCCCGACATAACTAATCAAAATTAGAAAATGTTATTATCAGTGAGCGGTTGGATGGATTAAATTGTTTTTATTTAAATTGTAGTCTTCTAACACCCATTTGATTATGGAAGGAGAGACTTGAAAAACACTTTTAAGTAGGCTTATTGAACATTTCAATTCTGTTCCAGATGAGCATTTTGGTTCAAAGATGGATTCAGCTTTTTGGATGTTACAAATTCACCAATTTGAATCCATAAGAAGCAACTAGGTGTATTGTATGTGCCAATTGCCATTTGGCTAATAAGCCGTTGGATATTGAGGTTCCACAAGCTGTGCTTCCTGATATTGTATTTGAAGCAGTTGTTAGAATCCCTTATGCAACTGAAACAAGTTCTTGATAATGGTAAAGGGGGCTTTGAATGTGTTGGCTGTACTTATTTTACCCAAGGGATTCGTGTTAGCTTCCCCTGATCATTTGTTTAGTGGTTTGTTGGGTTGATTTTTTTGTGGAGATCAAATCTGCATTAGCTAAGAAACTAAAAAAATATAATCGGGTCCTAGGCTGAACAACTGCTTCAATTATTCCAACTAATGGTTTTTGCCAAAAGTCTGGAAATACAGCTTGTCGGCAATAAACATGAGCAATGGTCATATTTGAACTGTTCTATAGAAATCTGTCTACAAGTTATTCCGGCAGCAATATAAGCCTAAAGATTCCAAGTAAATCCCAATGAAGGAGGGCAATAGATAGTGACATCCTGATTGAACTGTAGGTTCTTCTTGAAATGTAAGAGACAGTTTGGTTTTGTGAGTCTTTTTCTTCTTTAGAGCATTCTACTCTGCACAACATGCAAGCCTTGTGCTGCATCGTTCTTTTTGTTGTACAATAGCTTTATTCCTTTAGATCCATTATATTCGAATTTATTTTTCATTAGGTTCAAATGTTGATAAAAAAAAAAGGATGTGTATGGATTTCTATAATTTGAATGTGTTTTGACATCCGTCTTGAGCATTTATTCTTCATTCCTTGATATTTTATGTTGAGCACCTCTGACATTATTAGTTCTGTGTCTAAATTTGTATGTCTTTATTTTATGCAAGTTAATTGTTTCATTCATTTCTAAGCGTAATATTTGATGAACAGAGCCCTTATATGTGCATCGGCAGAGCTGTTACCTTTTTGGTAGAGAAAGGAGGGTGGCTGACATCCCTACAGACCACCCCTCTTGTAGCAAGCAACATGCTGTCATCCAGTATAGGTAGACATATTATAAAAATTCTCATATGAACGATGTTTAATACTCGAGGACCACCTTCTAACATTTCTGGGGACCCTTCAGGCTTGTTGATAAAGAACAGCCCGATGGAATGTTGTCAAAGCAAGTAAGGTAGATAATTCCTCTATAACTAGTTTCTTCTTCTACATTATATATTTTTTGGTAAAGAAACTGTCACTGATTGAAGAAATGAGAGAGTAAAAGTATGTGTGTTTTTGTACTGACACTAACTGCTTCTTTGTCTAATTCACTAGACCTTACCTCATGGATCTTGGAAGTACTAATGGAACATTCATAAACGTATGCATTTGTTGCCATCACTCTTATTTGAGTCCAGTTGCTTGTGTTTCCATATTTTCTTTTTTCACTGTACTATTTTTGCTTTTCATTTGCATTTTTTACCTTCTAACTCTAGTTTTCATGGTGCAGGATAACCGCATAGAGCCTCAACGTTACTATGAACTCGTTGAAAAAGACACTATTAGGTTTGGTAATAGCAGGTATGCCATTTATGGTTATCCATCTCATATTGCATACTGTAAGCACACTGGACTATTATAATTTCCATAAATTTGTTATAATTTAAATTATGACAGAATGTTGCCTAGTCTATGAGAATATAGAAAACATGTTTGCTTGACTTGAGATGTACAGTTTGCTTGGGTTTTTCTTGAATAGCAGAAGGAATTATCCAATCAGTTGATATGATGGCTCCATCAAGGATGGGTTGTGTACTACAAGTCTACTACTCCCCTTCGCGAAGGACCTAATTCTACAACTCATAGCTACTAATTGATAGTGCCAAAAAAGAAATATAATGCTCATCCTGGTTATATTAATCAGGCAAAGAATCGTATGTCTAGGATCTTCATACTCACTGGACTCTGTTTTATGTTTAGAATGCATGAGTTTAGTTATCTCTTGGACTCTGTTTTATGGTCAGAATGCATAAGTTTACTTATCTATTGACATTATATTTGCACTGAATTTCCAAAAAAATATTCATAGTAAAGTTTGTCCTAGGATAGCATTTCTCAAAAGAGAAAAGCTTTAGTACTAGTAGTATTTGTTTCTTATTTATGTTACTTATATCTACTAGCACCTATATATCGTACTACTAGTTCCGGCTAGTTATTGTCTTGTTCCATAGTCAAGCTGGGTTGGATATTTTGACCCTTAATCTACTTTCTGGTGCATATAATGTCGGTTTTTGTCAATACACAAGGGAAATTTTATGGGTCGAGTTGCGTCTATGATATGCCACCAAAGTCATGATTGGGATTTCATTGCATCTGTCAATTCTAGAACAAGAATGACAATTCTACATTTCTTTGTATGGTTATTTTCTAATCTTGTGTGTTTCATGTGTACCTTCAAGGCAGTTATTTTCTAATCTTGTGTTTGCATGATGCATGTGAAGTAATATTTCTTTGTACGGTGGCCACAGATGCAATTTATACCAACTGTCCCTCATTTCATTAAATATACAGCGTTGACATGCTTCATCCTACTCTCCTTTTGTTCTGGTTTCAAAATGCAAGTAACATATTGACTGTGGGTATT
The DNA here is from genome assembly GCA_037013555.1 of Sextonia rubra. NCBI lineage: Eukaryota > Viridiplantae > Streptophyta > Magnoliopsida > Laurales > Lauraceae > Sextonia > Sextonia rubra. Next base: position 39,394,825 of record JASUAD010000010.1, on the reverse strand, counting down.
TGTAATATTGTTTAGAAGCATAACCGTATTTAATTATGTGGGTACGATTCATTTCTAATCATATATAGTCTGTTTTGCAGCCGAGAATATGTGATCTTACATGAGAACTCTGCTGAGTAATGGACATTAGTTCATCTATGGATCTATGAAGCGGCTTTGTATTAATTTTATTTTAACATGGTGCGCTTGATCTTGATGATTTCTGTGGAGCAGATTGAGATGCCACTTGGCCAACTTTCCTCCATTCCTGATATGGCATTTACATGCTTCATTCTATTTTGTACTGGCAATTAGAGTCATTATCCTAATGCGTAATTTTGTTTGTTCTCATTTCCTTGGGTTCCGAATTCCTGAAGAGTTTAATGCAATGAACATTTCTTTGTAAAATTCTGTTTTAAAATGAAAGTGTTTGCCTTTGTGCAAGTGTAGTGCCATTTATGTATCCTTTGGACACCCCATGTTCAGTCTCACCTCACTTTGGATGTCCCAAACTACGGGATGAATAATCTGAATAGGCAGGCCCACTTGACCATCTTGTAATAAGAGTTTAGGATTATTATCTAGCGAGAAAAGTTATTAGGCATTGCTAATGATACGGTCAAAAAGCTTTAAAAGCGGCCAATGTGAGGAATATACTGGGAGTTCTCGTGGATGGCCGGAGCCCATGCTGGGCCCATCTCGTTTTAGGTCAGGCTTGGGCGTTGGTTTTAAGTACTTGGGCTGGGATTGGCTTTAGTAATAGAGAAGCTAAAGTGCCAGGATATAAAAATAGTGATAGGGAGAGATGGAGAGGGGACTAGGAACACAAGTAGCTTGACAAAGGCTTATGTGACCAAGCCATTTGGGTTTTTAGCCTGAGTTCTGTGTTATCGGTCCTTTTTATTTGTTTTTTTTTATAAATCTAAATCAGGCCTGCCTTAGTTTTTTAATTTTCCAGGCCTGCAAGGCTCTTGCGGGCTCTAACCACTTATGGCTTGGGCTGGACTTCGGCCTCTAGTTTAGAAGTCGGGCTGAGCCTAGTCATTCCTCACCTGGCCCATGATAATCCACTCTATACTGTCACACGCCAGAAAAAAAAAAGGATAGACAACAATGGTAATTAGTGCTCAGCTCAATTTGTAGCTCATCCAAAATTTACGGGTAGTTTTTCCAAAGTTTGACACTTGATTAGGGTAAAACGTCCAAATTTTGACAGTTTATCAAGTGTAAAACTAATTAGATTTGTTTCCATTTTTTCAACACACTTGGGTGAGAAATACAGCTTTTCATCGCCATGCTCCTGTCATTTGGGAAACATGCTAATGGGACCTCACAAGACAGGTTTGTGATTTGCTTAAGTGGTTGTTTGCTATTTTACAGAAGGGATGGGAGAATGGGATTTACATAAACAAATATTACACGTGACATATGGTAGCTACTGTGTGTTTGTCAAAAATCACTATTTTTGCATGAGTAAATGAGTACATCCAATAATTTTAAAAGTGTTTGGATATTTTAAATTTTTCCTGCATTTCTCAAGATCGAAGAAGATTTAAGATACAAAATTAAATTTCTTGACATACCAAACCATTGGGTAAGTTTCCATTCAAAAAGAAAAATCATTGGGTAAGTTGGTTAAAGTTGGCTGTTCATTTTGGTTCACTGAATCAAATCTCTCATTGGAAAATAGAAGAAGAGAATAATATCAGAAAGGTCAAAACCTCAGCGAAAATCCAACGTACATCCGCTGAATGGTTTTGTAGACCGTAGGCCTGGCCCATAACAGGATTCGCTACCGCTCCCGGCCCAAAACAATGCCCAAGGCCGAGGCATTGTTTCTGTCGAGTCTCACCTCACTGAAAAGTAGAAAGAAAGAGGGAAGGGAGAGAGAGAGAGAGAGAGAGAGTCAGATATGGACGCGGAGAGCTGCATCTGCAACAAGGTGGACAAGGGCAGTGCAGAGAGCCATCGATACTTCTTAGCTCGCAGGACTACCTTGGAGATGCTTAAGGACAGAGGCTACGACATTCCCGACTCCGATATCCGTCTCACTTTGCCCCAATTCCGCTCTATCTACGGCGAAAAGCCCGACCTCGAACGCCTCCGCATCTCTGCCTCTCTCCTCTCCGACCCCTCCAAAAAGGTTTTCATTCATCTTAGTTTCAATAATCCAACTGATAAACACGGATTCTCAATAACCAACCAATCCTAAGCCTAGTTTATGCATGATTGCTGCCGTCATTCCTCCACATCATGACTTTCCATGCATGCACTGGGGCTTTCAAAACCCCTCCCTAACTCTTTCTTTCATTTAGGGCATGTCAATCATTTGCATTGGATGGATGCAAGTTTGTGATTGACCAGTATTACCATTCTTAAACCCCTAATTTCATAGTAGGTGCTCCACCATTAGTATGATAAATTATCTCTTAGATAGTGTCACCAGACTTACTACTTACACTGGGTGCTTTTTCATCCTCTACGATAAGCAAGTGTTTATGCGTTAATTTAACGAGATTTGTATCACATTTGCAGATTCTAGTGATCTTTTGTGGAGCTGATATGGTCAAGTTAGCCATCATACGTGGCATTTATTCTCAGGTCGGCAAAGAAAATTTGAGCAGGATGATTTTGGTTTTGCAAAATAAGATGACAGCTCAAGCCCGGCAAGCAACGAAGGAAGTTTTCCAATTTAAAGTAGAACTATTTCAGGTAAGTTTTTTGGGAAACTTGTGCTGCATTTTGCTCCATCCTCCGCGTTCCACGACCTCGTAGCTAGAATTATTATTGGCTCAGTGATAGAGATGCCATGAAACAAATTTTTGTTTCATTCTTGAATTCCCTTTTTGCTGGAAATAATCCTATGCAGGCAGCGGCAGACCCAGGAATTTTATTTGAAGGGTGCGGGCCGAAGCTAATCTATTGGGTTTTTGGAATAAGCCTATGATTTTCATGTGGGTTTTGGGAGTGAACGTTCAATTTTTATGTAGACTTTCAAAGCAAAGACAAGATTTTCATTATAATTTTCAAAGGGAACCGGAGTGGACGGGTGGGACCGCCCCCACATCATTCTACCTAGGTCCTCCCATGAATGCAGGCTGCTTCTGATGTTACCTCTAATATGACTTCCTTTCCTCCCTTCGATTTTATTATGCTAGTGTAGTTGTTATTTTGACAAGGCTTGAATACCTCTTTAATAGTTGAAGAGAAATTCTATTTCTATATAACTTGCTTTCTTTCAATATTTGTTGTGCTTAGCCTACCAGTTTCATGGTCATGTCCTTTACTATGTTTCTTGTTCATGGGTTGTTTTGACTTCAGATTACTGATCTCTTGGTGAATATTACCAATCACTGCTTAAAGCCAAAGCATTATGTATTGACCCCACAGGAGAAACAGAAGCTCTTAAGTAAATACAGTGTGGAGGACAAACAGGTTAGTTTCCGACACCTCATCCTTCTATTTGCTAACTGAGTGTAGAATAGCATATGTGTTTAAGATTTGACTTCATCATTGGGTATGGAAGTTTTTTTTTTTTTTTTTTTTGCATATTCAATTGATTTATTTGAAACTTTGGTTTGAAGATGAAAATTCTAATTAGGGCCAAAATCATATCATCTGCAAACTGAAATGAGTGACGCACTCACCATTACATCCCACATGACATGAGAATCTCAATCTCCATCAGCTTAAACTGGAGTTCCCATGGCTTTTGCGACTTATTATGAACAAGGAGGACTGTAGAAGACTCGTGACACTTTTAAGATATGAGAAGAGAATCCATCTGCCTAGACTACGAAGGACGTGGATGTGATGCATTCCCTTATCTATCCTCTCCATCCGTCACCAAAACCAATCCTATCCAGCTTATGTTGAACAAATTTTCATTCCATGTGATCACAAGCCTGTTCCAAATTAACTTTGAAGATTATGCCATCTTTACCAAAGTGCTTCCTTGAATCTATCGGCGCAATAGCCATTATCAGCCCATTTAGGGATATGTCTGTTTCTTGCAAAAGCCGCAGAGAAGGGTTGATAATGTGCAGGAGAACAATTCTCAACCTGTAAGTTAGAACTTTTGCTGACAATTTATACATGCATCCCGCCAAACTAATAGGCTGGTGCTTATGAAGATCAATCAGATTGGGGACTTGAGGAATCAGTGTAAAAAAAGTGGCACTCATTTCCTTTTTAACGGAGCCTCTATGATGAGATTGACAGCAGTTCATAGAAATTTGTTTTTCGGAAACTCCAACCAGCTCTAATGAAAGTGAAGCTAAAATGATATGGACCTAGCTTCTTATCCTGTACACAACACTCCAATGCTTTACTGATATCCTCTTCCTCAAACTCCCTTTCTAGTGATATCTTGTGTCAAGGTTACAGTGACTGAAAGCTGGTCGCAACCAAAGTTGGTCTATGGAAAGAATTGCTTCTGTGGTCTGCTTTCAATTGTGATTTATGATCTGTCTGGAAAGAGACAAATGATACGGTGTTTGGAAGGGCTTCATTGTCAGTGGTGGATTTGACACGTTTGGTGGTAGCTTGAATTGCCAAATGGCCCACTTTCAACTACGATTTTGATAGTCTAAGAGTTGATGGTGTGTTTCGCAATTGGGAAGCCTGTTTATTTTGTGGGGTTAAGAAAGTAAAAAAGGTGTTTTCTTGGGCTCCTCCTACTTAAGTTCAATCTGGTTGAGGTGGCTAGAGGAAAACCTAGGCCGGCATGTATTGGTGGGGTGCTTCGCAATAGTGAAGGCATTGTATTGGCCTTGTTTTCAAAGCATGTGGGATGCATGGAGTCTAATGAGGCGGAGAATCTTTCTATTTATGAAGCAATTCGGATTTTCACTCTATCAAATTTTCGTTTAACACTAGTTGAGAGTGATTCCCTTAATGCTATATTTTGGAAGTCCTCTTCGGCTATGTTTCCTTGAAGATTTCAGTTTTACTTGAATAAGATTAGGGCTCTATCATATTCAATTCCAGTGAGTTTTCATCATGTTGGGCGGATAACAAATGGTTTTACTGACTTTTCAGCTAAGCAAGGGGTTGATTGATCTTCTAATTTCGTCGCTTTCACTATGTAATTTGTTTTTGTGGTATAATGCTTTTATACCATAGTGCCCTCGTGCTTTGTTGGCTGGGCCTTCTTTGTATTCTTCTTCTTCCCTTAATATATTTTCTTCGTTTGCCTATCCAAAAAAAAAAAAAAAAAAACCGAATTACTTCTATATGGGTCCTCCAAGAACTTAACAAAACTCGTCTTTTATTTCTCTTAGATCTTTTGTGAATCTCTGCCCTTTCCTTCGTCTGTCAATGACTCAGTGGAGTTAACCCTCTTTCCAACTTTACATGTGGAAGAATTAATTGTTTCTATCCTCCTTTTTAAGCCATGTGCTGTAGATTTTTGTCACATTACTTTTTCCATATGGTTTATCTCCTACAGTTTTTTAAGAGCCTCCCATCAAGCTTTTCTCACTTTGATCTAGGCCTCTATCCTCTTCTATGTTGTTCCCTAGGTTCCACTTCATCAATCCAATAGCTTCTCATTGGCCCAACTCTTTTGAGTTAGGACTGATCACAAAGCTGGATGGATATCTGTAGATTGCTTCAATAGGAGAGAAAAGAAGGAATGTTGTCTAAGATGATTTGAGCGTGTGCAATGAGTAGAGCCCCTGTACAAGGAATGGGAAGGTTGTAACTGCAAGGTTGTAGAAGACTAGGAAGGAAGTAATACTTTTATCATATCTTATATAAAGTTTAAAAACGATTTCTTGGAAATGGGTACTAATGAGCCAGTGTAAATGATGTAGATTTCATAACCACACCCATGAAATATCATGTCATTGGACATGGGTACGTACCCTAGAGGTTTTATGGATCAGCTATCATCTATGATACCCAGGAACTTACATCTACCTAGTGTGTCCGTTTCCAAAGGATGCAATACTATAGTACTAGATGATGCACGGACTTGTAAGGTCCATTCTAGCTTTCCTACTATGCTGATGTAGATACCTACTTACCCCGAGTGCCCAACCAACAACCAGTTCAAACAATATTCTGTCAAGACTTCTTGTTCACGTCATCATCACCAAAGCCCTAGCTCAACGAGGTTGGAGTCGGCTTCTGTTCAATTCATCTTTTATTATTTTTTCACTGGCCCTATCAGGTCATGCAAGGGAGAGAGGCTTCCGTGCGCCACCATGCACTGCATTGCTTTGGTATCCATTTTCATTATCAAGTCAATTGTTTCATAAGGTTCAGATAGTGTTCCAACTGCTGGCCCAATGTAGTTGAAACATGGCTCTAATGATGATGATGAAGAAATAGCGTCCCAAGTTCCAACTTCAACATAAAGAATGTCAAGAGGGAATGGACAATAGTGGTAATTTCATTAATTATAAAATTTCCAATTGCATAATAGTGTTCCTATTTTCAACATAAAAAATGTTAAGAAGGAATGGACATAGTGGTAGTTTTATCATTTGTAAATGTTCTAAGAAAGTAATATTTTGAATACAAATGTTGGTATGAAACATGAAGTTTCATGTCATGGATTGGATATCATATCTGCATGTGTTGTGGATTTTAGGAAAGGAGGAGTTGTTATTTATCCCTATTTGTATTTGTATCTGGCATCATAGCATATCACAGCAGGTGTCCAGAATAATGCTGTTCATCCATTCATTGTGTTTGCATGGACATATGTAATCTATCTTTGCTGCCAATTCTCAGTTTGATATCCATTTTCAGCTTCCCCGCATGTTGGAGTCTGACGCAATTGCCCGATATTATGGACTTGAGAAGGGACAGGTGGTGAAAATTACTTACAGTGGTGAAATCACCGAGTCATATGTCACTTATCGCTGCATTATGTGACATCTTCATCAGCATTTAGTAATGGAGGTGCTAGATTTTGTTTAAAAGATGTCACAGATACATGCATGGTCTGTGTAGCGACAGTTCGATCCCTTTGTGTCAGTTGTGTGTTTTCAGCATGTTTTTGGAATATTCCTGATCAGTGTGACATGACTTAAGCAACTTTTGTCTCGTGGACTATACATGATTTGTTCAGTGGACTTTTTGGAAACAATGGACTGTTTTCCGTGTGCATGTCTGAAGACAAATGCGAGTCTCCATTAACTGGCATACATAAGTTGTGTCTATGTCTTTACTTCTGTGAGTTCATATTACCTCATATATGTGAATTGTGTCTATATCTGGGTCCCAGCCCTCCAGGTAGGTTTACCAAAAAAAAAAAAAAAAAAAGTAGGCACCCCTGAAGACAAGTACAACTGAAACTTTTGATACTTGTGTTGCTGCCTCATGCTTAAAAATTTTGCTTTTATGATTTCCTTGAGGACCACAATATGATTTATCCTAACAATCTGAAGGTTTAAGAGCATTTGGATGTTTTATATCGAGGTTTGGGTGAAACTATGAAAGTTGGATGGTGAGACCACCTTATAACTTTGACACTACAAATGGAGACGTGCAGAAAGCGAAAATTGCATTTGCTGTTATTAATAGGACTACTTGTAGGAGTCTCCGATAGAGAATCCCATCGGCTAAGTTTGTTCCACCCGGCAATCTCATAGCAATGCATGGGCTTCTGTCTAACCAGTCTTAAATCATTACATTTGTTAGCCTTCTTATGCGTAATCCAAGGACCCTGTGATTGACAAAAACTCATGCAAACTTACAGGGGCTTTCGAAGAATGACAGAAACACTTCACCAGGCTGCATGGCTCCATCCATGAATGACTGGGAGTGGGGAAGAAAGTCTAGAGAGGAGAAAGATGGCTGCGGATAGGTGTTACCGTAACCTTAAATCATGTTCAAATTGTGGACAAGTTATATGAAATCTCTCTATTTCTGGGTCCATTGGGGCTTTGAGATAAATTATCTCAAAAGTGCTCACCAGTATCGCCAGTATTTGGGGTGATATTGTTGCTACCATCTATGCATGATCAAGGCAAATAAAATTTGCTATATTTTCCCTGATAATAATCCAAGGTGATCTCCGATTAAAATCAGTGCGACGCAGAGGACATTCTACGCACGCTTCCTCTTGTGGTTGTCCAATCAGATTATTAGGGACCATTGCACTTTTTACAATGTGTAACATGTGAGAGTGATAGTTGGCCTACCTACCGCCAATCGATTGGATGCATCTAGGTGTTAGCTCAAGAAACTAGTTTGGGGAAGACACCTGTGAATATATGTCTGTTTTTAATATGATGGCGGAAACCTTATCCAGTGAAGAGGTTCACTTTGCCAACATCATTCTACAGTTGTCATTACAATTTGCATCTGAGCAACAACAGGTGGATGGTCATGGATCATACAGCTCAACACCATTAGTGGAATGTGTCCTTGTCTGTGGAAAGAGAAAAAAGTGTCACTCACTCACTCTCTTTCAGGAAACAAGATAACAAGGGAGGAAAACGACAGAGAACTCATGTTTATTTATGGGAGCTTCTAAGTGTACTATAACTTGTATTCTATATACAAAGTCTAAAAAAAAAAAAAAAATTAAAGTTCTTAAAACACCTCCACCCCCATCTCTCCCTAGATATTCTCTTCTTTCCTCCCCTGCTTCCCCACCTCCCTTTTGGCCGGCGACGAAAGGGAACTCCCCTGTTCCTCTCCTCTCTGCCTTGCTTGGCCCTACTAAAGTGGAGAGGTTGAGAGGAAGAAGAAGAGGAGAGGAGATGAAGAAGGAGGGGAGGGGAGGGGGAGACCCCCTCTGCCTCTGGAGCTCATCGCCAGCTGAAGGGGAGGAGGGAGGAAGAGAAGTAGATGGGGGTGTTTTGGGGATTTTTAATTTTTAATTAATTTTTTTGGGAGCTTTAGAAGCCCCCTTATTTATTGGTGCAAGAGAAAATGGACTCTCCACTTTAAAAACAAGAGAGCGAGCACCGAGGTTTTTAGTTGGTGGTCACTCTGGGTAGTCCCGTATCGTTATGTGAAATTTTATAGGCTATAACCCGGCACGGCCCAAGGCATGGCTTAGGTCATGTGCACATATGCGAATCTACATGCCATTCCTTTTTTTAAATTTTATTAATTTCTTATAAAAATTGTAAGAGACTTTTATGAGCTTTTAGCATTCTCAACTTGAAATAAAGTTGAAACTATTAAAATAAATGAACAAACATTGATGCGAATTTATAAATAAAAAATAAAATTTTAATTATTTTAAATTTATATTTTATTTATGGAAGAAAGGCTAGGCTGTGCTGTGTCATCCGATAAAATTCGAATGATATAAAGAAGATTAGCACGGCCTAGTGCAAGGATGATATGCACAAATTGAAAATAGCCATGTGTTGATCTTGGGCTTATAAGTCAAACTTTGTATTAAATAAGCATGAAGCCTAAAGCCGTGCTCTTCCAGATTTTGTAAGAATTCCTGAGGTAAGTGTGCTCAGCGAATAATACTAGGATGGGTGACCGCTTGGGAAATCCTCGTATCGCTTGCTTGTTTGCTTTCTCAAAGTTAAGTGTTCTTCGGCGTGGGCACTCATCGCAAGACCAAATCAAAGTAAGCGTCATTAATGATCCTTTGGTTGAATTGATTTTACCATAAATTTCTATGTATTTAAATGTAAATAAATATATCCTAAATAAAATCAAATAAATGTAAATTGTATAATCTATTCATTAGCCCACAAAACACTGACACACGTCAAATTTGTTTCTTGATGGTAAAGGGATTCCCCTGTTTGACATTTATAGACATGGATAATTATCCCATGCATGAGGTGTGCACTGTGCACACTGCTGGTGGGCCCACCTATGGTCCATCCAAGTGAACACAAACACCAAACCGACCCACCGGAAAAACAAAGGTTGTTCACATGCGCCCTCCATTTGCACCCATGCCAATGCATCAAGCTATTGGAATGACTGAACACCTATGGGAATGGGCTGGACTTGTGGGCCATAGCTGATGAGGTTAGGAAGATCGGACTGAGGCAATTTATTAACACATGGCAGGGGCCCCACCTAGGGGTTGAAATCCCTCTAAGGTCCCGTTCCGAGTGGGCAACCATGTGGTTGGTCCACTTCATGCCAAGTCTAATAGAATGAAAAGGGCTAACAGGCCTAAAGATAGAGCTGAGCTGAGCTGAGGTTGGGCTTGAAGCGGGTTGGCAGGGTGAGAAAGCTGAGGTAGCGGTTGACAGAGATGTCCGAAGAATGAACCGTGGAAAGACGCGGGCATCCGTGAAACAAGAGGATAGTGAGGACCGGAGATTTGCATGCTATAAAAGAGGATTGGGGAAGAGAAAGCAATAGCTGATGCCTGGATGGCTTCTTCTGGTTCTTCTTCGCTCGATCATCTCCTCGGCCTGCTTCGAGTCCGCGTTCTACGAGGGGTGAACCTCGCTGTCCGCGATGTTCGCAGCAGCGACCCCTATGTCGTCGTCAAACTCGGAAAACAGGTACCCCATGCAAAACCAACCAACAAAAGCAACAACAACAATTTTTATGTACTCAGTTTCTTGATTATTCTCATTGGGGTAGAAGAATTGTTGATGTAGAAGGAGGGCCAAACCATTGTGGGTCACTTTCCTCAGGCCATTAAAAGAATGAAAGTGGGAGAAGATGCGTATCATCTTTGAAATGGTGATTGATGGGTGGTTGGATGATGGAATTTCCGTGTAATCTTTGTTGAAATTGCGGGTCTCTACAAACCCAGAAGTATTGATAACAACGTCCAAACGATTATTGGCTTATAAAAGGTTCAGCTCGTTTGGCCACCTTCTTAAGGTCCCCTTTGTTTGTATGCATGGTTTTGAATTCCTGGGGGGTAGTATAAGAAATGCATTTTTTGCTGTTAAAAGGGGCTCAAATTGAAGGTGTAAAGGTGAAGATTCACAAATGGGCATCAAATAATCGTCACCCCTTTTTGGAAATTGAATGTCTGGCCATCACCCTGGTGAATCAAATCATAAGAAAGCCGATACATCTCGACCATATGTTCTTCATCCCTCACTTCTTTGGGACTCATTTTTCATAGGAATTCAATTTCATTCAAATAAAAAAGGCCCTAAAAGAATGAAATTGGCTAATCTCCTGGAGATCCATTCCTGGGTAGGATTCAGATATGATAATTGGACAAGATGATCATTGAGATGATAATTGATATGATAGAAGTACAAATTAGCATTCCTTTTTTCAAATTGGAATCCTTAAAAAGGTCTTTGTATGAGAGGCAGTCATCCGATCAATAGTTGTCTTGAGAGTTGAGCGCTTTAATGTTGTTCAAATCCTAGCAGTTGGATGAGTGTGAAATTTTGTATGATCAGTTTAGCGTCGTAAAGCTAAAAGGTATGCGTATGGGGTAGAGATGTAAATTTGCCACTCCACCCAGCACAGACTAGCCATGCTTAGCCTAGGTCGCCAAGGGACAAGGGACCCTGGCCCATGGCATGGCCCAGCTCATGAGGCCCATGAATCCAAGCACATGTCCATCATTTTTATCACCGCTTTCACAAGTTACCATCTTCACTTTCCCAAGATTCCATTTTTATGAGGCTCATTTAATACTATTTTTCATGTTCTCTTCTCTAGAAAAGAATCCAATTCTTTTCTTGCATGTCATTCTCTTTTTCCAAGGAAAATAAAACCCAATTCGTTGAGTGTGGGCATGCATGTTGTAGCTGTGAACAATAAATATCATTGTAGAGCTCAAGTCAAGGAAGGCCATGAGACAAGGCCAGTGGGCCAGCCCGTCTTGTGGAAGGCACAGCACGGCCCATGGCTTGCCTATGGGTTGTGTTAGGCCATACCCTGCTAACTACCGGCGCGGCATGGCTTACATCTCTAGTCTGGGGAGCGTCAAATTGAAATTTTGGACTTTATTTAGCTAAGTGGTGGTAGAGGCTTGGGGAGGAGAAAGAAACCTTGTGAAGAAAAAAAATATATTGTTGTCAAGTTTCATGAGATGAGTGAGGTTGAGCTTCTAGAAGAGCCCTAGTTATTTGTGTAACACCCTTGAACCCGAGTCATCCGAATAAGGCAGAAATCTGAACTTGGAGAACGAAACATGCAAGCTCTTTTGTCCGTGATGAGGACCAATTTAAAATTTTACAACATTCATTACATACTCAACAATTAGTGGAAACATTTATATAAAACTGCAGAAGCAATTCAACCATGATCCATAAAGTAATTGGTATCAACCATATATGTCAAATATTTTAAATGCAGAAAGTATAAGTTTGAAACTATAATATTCAAGTAGTCGAAAGTTACTATGATTTATTACAATTTCCTCAAAACTGCTCAAAGTAAGCAAAACTGGATAACTGTCCTCAATGGATAGCTTCTACGAAAGTGAAACGAATCTCCGAGAGCATAACTAGACCTCCTCATTGCTAGCTGCCCAAGCAAACTGATCTTTTCTAGGAACCTCTGCAGTATCCTCTCCCTCCGAGATAGGGTCATCGAGCTCATAGTCTACATCGCCCAAATAACAAAGGTCAAATCCAACTGGACTTGGCAAATGCGGCATGCGAATAACACCATACACAGATTAAGATTGAGTAAGGGAATTGATGTAATTAGTGAGATCAATAATAACAATATTGAAAACAACACTATCATGAATTAATAAGTAAGAATCAACTAAAGTAAGTAAACATCTATTTAATTCTGCTGCGAGGTGTGCTCGAGTGTAGATGAGTCCGCACTTGAGCGCACTAGCTTTTGCTTAACAACAAGTTTCAACTTTTGTCTGATAAATGAGATTTCTCAGAGCCCGCTCGAGCATGTTCTAGGAATTTCTTTCCGAATTTCCATCAAGCTGTATACATTTATTTGAGCATGATAGATCATGCCTCCTCTCATGTGGGCCCCATCAATCATATACCATCGAGCACACACATCCTCCATCAAGAGAACATAATCCATGCCTTCCATTTCATCATCAATAGAGCAACTATAAAGATGAACACATTCATTCATAAGAATAACCATCTATTTCCTATTACCCATCTTCCTATATCAATTAGGGCCATTAGAGAGGGTTTCCACTTAGAAATCTAAGTATAGACATGAGCTTAGTTAAAGAGATATTCTAAGAAGCATTTCATCAAACATGTTATGAACAATCAAGGTAATTCACATGTAATAGAGTTAAAAGCATGCTGCACTTCCCTCAATTAAGGTAATTTTCCTCCAAAGCCAAAATCAACTTCTTATCCAACTCTAAGCACTTCAACTCAAGAAAAACCCAAATGTCTAACTCTACAACCACAAAACCAAAGGATTCAACAGAGAGAAAAAATATTAAACTACAATTGAAGTAAGAGATCAAAGAAGAATGAGAATTGATAGGATTGTAGGACTTCTTACTTTGATGTGATGTCGAGAGAGAGGTTTATCAATCTATGGGACTTGATTGGAAGATTAGTGGCTTGTTCCTTCAAGATCTAGCTTTGTAGAGATAGGTAGCCATGGGAGAAGTTTAGGCGATTGGCTTTAGCTCAAAGAGATTAGAGGAAGAGCTTTGAGAGAGGAGGGTTTGAAATGAGGATTTGCTAGAATTTGAGTTCATATAGAGTAGGGTCATGTGAAAGGTCTAGATTGCTTTGAGTAAAATGTTACAATAACTAATCATGAATTGCCTTTTAGTCTTTTCAATAAGTTAGGGTAGAATAACCAAAACACCTATGGGTAATGAATTGAAGAGAGAAGATATTTTAACAGCAACATGGAATTTGGCAAAGTTAGTTATTAGATTTTTCTCCCAAGGACCCTAGTTAACCCAAAACTCATTCAAGTCCTCTTCTACAACCTTCTATTACTTTGCTCATTACATCTAACCCCTCTAATCCTCTAATCTAAGCCTAAACACCACTAAGCTATGCAAAGGAATATATAATTATAGAAAATAAAGGGGCGGGTCTTACAATTTGACATCTGGGTGTGTAGTCTTTTCCAGCTTGGGGGAAGCAGTCTTTAATAGAGGTGTGGGTTTCAAAGTTGGGGAGGAAACCTTGTGAGCAGTTTCAAATATGGAGTCATCAGTCAAAGTGTTTTATAGAAGTGTGGGGGAGGGTGTATTTTGAGCGATCATGTTTAGGAGAGTTGTGGGGCACATGTTCATTTGAGCAATTTGCCCAAAGCCTTGTAGGCCCCATCTGGGGCTACATCAATTCATGGAAAGGTAGGGATCAAAAGATCCATGTGTGACCCACTAGTGTGCAAAATTTCAAGTTCATCAAAATATCCTAACCCTTTGATCTATGGCCCTCAAGTTTAGCAGTTTTGAATTGCGTTGGTTTTCTTTTTTTTTGTTTTTCAATCCAACAGCTAAAGAAATGGGATAGATGACATTTTGGGGGGTGGTTGTTTGTGTCCTATTCAAATACGTCATAGGAGGTCAGCTCACAAGGGCTGTGCTCATCAAAAGCATTTGCGGTTGAGCTTACCTGAAAATTCCTTGGTTATATGCACAGATAAAATGACTAGAATGGCTGCTCTTTCTGATTGAACCTCATTAGACTGTTCAGTTCCAAAAATGCGGCTCTAAGCTGTTGCAGCAATGGAATTTGTGAAAAATAAGGCCCCCAAGAAAAATGCAATTGAACACCTGAAAGTAATTTTTCATGTTTGTTTGAACCTTAAAGTTAAATGTGCATGATTGGAGTAACCTGAATCTTTTAAACTTGTTCATTTACAATGAAATGAGTGTGGTATTTGTCTTTCCTAGGGGCAAAGATTTGTTTAGAGGATGGCGTAGGTGTGAACAAGTGATCTGATCTTATCACCCGTGGTAGTTCATGTCATGGGAAAACTAGGATCTATCTTTCTCAATGGACAAGCCTAAAAGAGGAGTAGGGACCCTCAATATCATTTTAAGTTTCCATTATTTTTTTCTGTAAATCTAATTTTTTTTTGGGGATATTTAGGGGCTGGTCCCTATTCCTCATGTTCTTACTACGTTAACTCCATTTTAGTTTTAGTGAAATGAAAGAACTAAAAGACTCAAGATTAAAACAGATGAAATTTGAAATAGATGAAAGACACGAGATTGAAACAATGAGATTTAAAGAAATTAATTTGAAAATATAAGATTGTAAGAAATGAACTAGATGAGATTGAAAACAGATGAAATTGAAAGAACTGTAAGACACGAGATTGAAACAGATTAAATTTGAAATAGATGAAATTGAAAGAGGGACGATTGAAAATAGATGAAATTGAAAGAAATGAAAGACACGAGATTGAGACAGATGAAATTTGAAACAGATAAAATAATATAATCACTAAATCATTAGAAATGAAACATAATTTATTCCAAGCATCAAACAGATGAAAATGAAAATTGAAAGATACAAAACTAATTATAAAACAGTACCAGATATAATTGGAAAAAAAACTAAAAAAAGAACATATATAATTGAAGAAAAAAAACATGTGTCGAATATGTTTGTCATATGAGAAATAGATTGATTTCTAAAGGTGGTAACACAAAAAGATGAAATCTAATATTTCTAAAGATCATGTATGCATTGCTACAATTTCTGACTTCAAAATTGTCTATTATCCATGTTTACAATCAATTCATTGAAATCGAAACACATACAAATCCTAGTTTCGAGTCTTTTTATCAAAATATGAAACATATTAATTTCTAAAATTAGTAACATAAACAGTTGAAATCTAATATTTCTAAAGATCACGTATGCATTGCTACAATTTCTAACTTCGAAATCGTGTATTATCATTGATTATCATGAATTCGTTGAAATCGAAACAAATGCAAACCCTAGTTTTGAGTATTTGTTTAGATTCTTGATGCTGTGATGAATCTTCGGGAAGTGACGATGGAGAAGAAGACCTAACACTGTGAAGAATCTTCAAAAAGAAACGATGGAGTAGATGATTGTACACTTCGATGAATCTGCTTGATGCAAGGAGCAAATTTCGATTTGGAAGCAAAATCGTTGCAAAAATGGAAATAAGAGCGTCTTTGTGAAATGGAAAATATCGAGCGATGGACTTAATAAGCAAAGAAGGTCATTTTTGTAAAAATACTCATGCTTTTTTAACTTAAGGACCTATTGTAGCTATGATTATTTCGTTGGACCTATGATACTTGGGTAAAATATCTAGGGACCTTTGGCTGAAGCTCCCTTTTTTTTTTCCTGAAAGGTAGCAAAATGATTTCATTAAAAGGGCAATTACAAAGAAGCACTTTGGGAAGGTATAAAAGCTTTATACCAAAAACCCAAAAAAACTTACATGTGAACTAGTACAACAAGAGGCAATGTTAGCCAAAGAGTCCGCTAGATAATTAGCCGACAAACACAAACCAAACCACACACCCCCCCCCCCCCCCCCCCCCCCCAACAACCAAACCCGCCCCCATGCTTAAACACCACATGAAGCAAAGAAGTGAAGCTCACTGAATAAGGATTGAAGCCTCCATGGAGCCAAGGAAAAAGAAGATAACCAAGATGTAGCATTCAAAGAATCATTCTCCACCACAAGATTTCTACAAAAGGTACACCTAAAGAGATGGAGAGCTTCTAAAATGTTTTTGCCTCATTAGACTCCACAAGGCAAGAAAACCCTGTCATTGTTACTAACAGGCCGGGTTTACCTCTATCCACACCATATACATTGAACTGCAAGACACCAATAGGTGGAGGCAACCATCTTGCGACCTTCTTAGACTTACAAGAGCCATACAACCCTCTCAGTTGTGCAAAATACCATCTACACCAGAGCTGTGTACTCCTCTTTGACTAAGGCCCAGTTAGCAATCCTCAAAACGACAAAAGGCAATAGGTCTTCAACTGCCAAAGAAAATTCCCTAACCAGATTCTCTAAATCTAACAGTTCAGCAATGGTTTTTGAAATATCAATAATAGTTTTGGTGTTTGCATGCAGCTGGAAGTGGTTTTAGTGTTACATTATAGTTCATTTAGAACTTTTCCTTGTTATTGTTCAACAATTCAACCAAATTCCTTCTTTATCCATTTTCAGATTTCAATGTATGTTTTTGCATACATGTATTGCTTTTTTCAGTCAATATTTACAAATGTGACATTTGTGCAGAAACTGAAGACTCGTGTAATAAGAAAGTGTGTGAATCCTGAGTGGAAAGAAGATTTAACCTTTTCCATTGAAGATCCTACTTTGCCAATGAAGCTGGTATGTTTGGTCTCACTATCTTAATCCATTATTGGTTAGAAGTGAATAATAATCATGCCTATGATAGATGCTGTCAAAGCTGAGATAGTGTCGGGTATCATGTTGGGCATGCAAATATATGGAATGTAAATGTAGGTGCTTTTCTTCTTTTGTCATTTACTAGTTTTTGCAATGCTTGCGGAAGTGTAATGTAGTGTTTGTTGATAGTTCTCCACTCAAACGATCACTAATGTATGTTGCTGTGTAAGTTTACCTTTATACTGATTGCCCTGTAGTCCTATGCACCTTGCTTCACCAAAATTACATTTGATAGGATTTTAATTGGGATAAGCATCTTATGTTACTAACTTCTATATAACCAGTTTCATTTGTCATGATGCAAATGACTGCTTTGTTGCCCATATTTGTACCTTCCTTCTTCCTCAACTACTTCAGTATCTTCTGGATTATCTAAAGAAATATCTTCATAAACTGGAGATTGAAATTGTGATTTCTTGTCAAGAACATAATTTGGGTGTTTCTTGAAAACCCATATCCTTTTGGTATTTTAAGTCAGATGTATGAGTTGTGGTATTATGTTTAAATTTTCGAGGAATTGGAAATATTCCTAAGGGCCCATATGCATCCCTGTAACTCAAGTTACTTGGTAAATCTGATCACCTGGAACTCTTACAGTTTACTCTTGTTGATTTTTTTTTCTTTTTTTCATACTAGTACCTAGCTTGCAAGAGGAAACCCAACTTTCGAGGTTTTTGCTGCGACCATAACTCGATGTACGCATGTGGATATAATGCAAGATGGACAGCAATTACCCACGCTGCTCCGTTGGATTCCCAAGTGGTTAAGTTCCAAGCCTGAACTTGGAATAGATTAGGATTCATCACCCAAAATTAAACTTAATCTCATACATCCACCACGAAGGAGAAATCAGAATTTCATTGATTGAACAATAATGTGAATGATAAAAAAGAAAATACAACCCTTATTATAGAAGAGAAAATTGTCAGCCAACCCATTCTTGGGTTGTAGTGCCATGGACCTATGCAACATTGTTTGGAAGACCATGTACTATGATCATCATACCATACATTGGATCCTTTTTTGGGCTGGTTCTAATGAGTTGACCCGGGTCAACCCATTGGATGTATGGAACTTCCTACCAAATGTGGCAGGGCCTAGTGGGGCTTTCAAAGCAATTAGTGGAAACAGCTTTCTAAACGTTAGAATGACACCATTTGAAGCCTTCTAATCCTTTCTTGGTACTCAACAGATCAGTATATGATACACAAACAACCAATGCTCGATCATGTATGAGTTGGCTTGTATTATCATGACAGGATTCTAAAATTGGACACTGATAATTTTAGCGACTAGGCCCCAAAATTAACTGGCAGTCTGGATGTAGTAAATTGGAGCGGAGTAACTCCTTCAGCAACAGTTTTCACTTCCACCATTTCTTTCTTTTCATCTACATGACCTATAAGCGATTTTACCTTATAAAATGCTTCTGGCTGTGAATTAATATGCTTCTTGTGTGGTTAGGCCCATCTGAGTATTTTGCTTCTATGCCTGTACTTTGTTATTTGAGTAGCGACTAAATTAATGTTTCATCTTCATCTTATCTGATTTCCTGTTCCTTTATATTCTCATTTTCATCCAATGTGTGTGCAGCAAGTGTATGATCATGACACATTCAGTCAAGATGACACCATGGGAGATGCAGAATTTGACATCCAACTGTTTGTGGAGGCTGCAAGGATGCCCTTGGATGGAACCCCAGATGGCACTGTATTGAGAAAACTGGAACCAAGTAGGCAAAACTGCATAGCAGAAGAGAGCTCTATCATATGGTCGGATGGAAAGGTCATGCAAAACCTCTGCCTGAGGCTGAGAAATGTTGAATGTGGTGAAGTTGAGCTGCAACTGCAGTGGATCGAGCTCCCTGGTTCCAGGGTCTTCTAGAGAAGATACTCTGCATTGTTCTGGCATCTTTGAAACCACAATATTAGATGAACTTAAAACAAACATCACTAGGATCGTGTGCTCGAGGATATGTAACTGGATACTTTCCAATTACATCTGCAAGTCATGGTGTGAATACTGCTAATTGGTTGCTGTAATGTTAGAAGCCTGTGACTACCAAGGTGACAACGATAATGTTATGCTATTATTCTCTAGGGTTGTTGGCATGTCTGGTGTGAGTAATGCTGTGGAGGCATATGCATTAAACCATGTCATTTCTTAAACTGTTATTCTGTAATTTAAGAAATATTATACTCTCTGTCTAGTACTGTGCTTGAAGGTAGTTTAATGGATGTTTGGATGAATGGAATGGGACTCTTGTGCTAGATGTTCCCACTGTTTGCGTGATGTTTCTGAAAGTATGACCAGATGACAATGAAGGTTAGTTTGAGGACTGATTGGGGCTACAGACAAGGTGAATTTAGTGGTTGTTAGCTGTTTACGATAGTTCTATTTTACCGCTTTCTATGATCATAGTTAAGACCCATGATGACTATGTTAATTTGTGTCTAGTGTGAAACGTCCGTTGGCATTATTTGCTTGCTCTAAGGATGAAGTAGATGATCCTTAAGATCTTATCCCTACTGTTTTTAGTGGAGGTTTGCATTTGCCCATAAAGCAGATCTTTTAGTTAATAGAGGTAAACTGCACAATTGATGTGAGCCTACAATGTGCCAATCTAGAATTATATTTTCATATCAAAGGTGGACTATTCCTCCAATTCTTGCTTGCGTTGGTGAAGCCAAGTTTGTTCAAAATGGGATCTGAGGCTGATCCCTTTTACAAAGAGCATATTAGTTCTGGTTAATCTCCCTTCATGAAGGGGTTCATTGCAACTTCCCATGGTGTGTACAGCCTTCTCTTGTGAGTCTCCAATTAGAGAAGTGACCCTAGAATCTTTGATTGGCCCCTTACTAAAACCTCCTAAAGTGTGACAATCAATTGATCTTTACGAAATGCTTAGGATGGATGCACAACGGTTCGATGGCATCCACATGCTTATTTTTGCAGGGCTTTACCCGGAAAATCATCCATTCTTATAGTTTTCAGGCTCAAAAACTTTATTCTTTAGTAACTTTGGGTGCAAGTAAATCACAGTCTCAACAAGTTCTGTTCCAATATATATTTTGGCAGAAAAGAAAGAACGGCAATAAATTGCTTTCCCTGCCTCCCTGCACCAAATCAATTATCATAAGTAACCAAATCAATATAGGGAAGTGCCAAGGATGGCATGTTTCCAGTTCGAGAAACATTTCCAACATCAATTGAAGAAGCAATGAAAGAAAAGAAATTCAGAACTTCCACACTTCTAACATTGCCATGTCCCAACCAAAATAACAGCAATCATATGAAGATATGGAAATCTAAAAGATCCAGAAGTGAACATGAGAATTTACAGATTTTATTTGAACCATGGCGATGAAAAGGTAAAAACAAGTCCAAAAAAGGAGGTATGGTGCGGGCCTGCTTGCCTACTTTATAACGAGCTCCTAGGAAGTCAAATAGTCAATAATAAAGTGGGTCCAAATGCCAATATAGCATTACCAATGGTCAAGAAAGAAGGATATGGGATGGAGAGTAGATAGGAACCTCACTTTCCTAAGATTTGATCGAAACAATCAATTCTAAGAAGTTGAGGGCCTCATCTCTATGTTTGCCTTATATCCTTCACCAATCTTTATCCTTCACTCATCATCCATTAAGTTCAAATGAAATCTTGGGAAAGTACAAGCCCCCATCTCTATCTTCATCTTATATCTTTCACCCATCATCTACTTAATATTCCTTCATATAGAACCACTCAACTATACATTATTGGAATTCAATTCAAAGTAGGCAAATGGGACCTAAAAGAGTATTAAGTACAACTTTCCAATTTCTGACATTTCAAAACCTTTCTAAGATTTCAGATATGCCAAATAATATTCAAAGTAGAAGAACATTCCCTTGAAATCCTACAAACACCAAAGACATGTTCATGCGTGACAATTTCCCACAACATCCACGGTGATTCCATTTTTGCAGAAAATAGAAACCTTTGCAAGCAATGGTGGAGCAGGGTTTTTGTCTGGGTGGTGCGGCAGTGGTGGAGTAAAGAAACTAAATACTAAAATAAGATTTTTAAGGTCTAAGTATTGAGAATTTCTCAAATCAAGCAGGCCCACCTGCGTGTAAACACTTGGGTCCCCACATGGTTAAAGATTAAAGATTTTTTGGATCGACAATTATTATGACATTGAGAAGAAAAAATAATTCTTTCTGATGATTATCGTAAGAAGAAATAGAAATTGCAAAAAAACTAGGGTTCATAGAAGAGAGTCAATGATGGAATCCCACTCTTGGGGAAATCATCAATAATGGAGGGGTGGGGGATAACAGCTCCGTTCCCTTATTCTTAACATTGGTATGAGAGCCGTTGACGAGGGAGGGATTTGACGAGTCAATTTTTTTCTTTTTTCTTTTAATTCTTCTTCATCAGGTTAAGGACCCAAGAGAGCGGCACAAAGTGAAAGAGAAAGGGTGCATCATACCAGTGCTTCACTATAAGGTTGTGCATAAACCATTTTTCACACCTCAATGAAAAACAAATGTAAAGATGTATAAACATAATACTTGGATAAAATTTATGTATGTAAATGATGGTAAACGAACAACCCTAAAAAGAAAGTTAATCATAAATTTCCAAAATTCAATAAAATTTAAGATATGAAATGAGTGAGAAAATTTTGGGACATTTGAAAACTCTCAAAATAAGCTCGTATTTTATTATTTAAAATTTATCTACATGTTAAAGTGGTTGGCATTTCTCTAATTGCATTTTTCATTTCTAAAACATCCCTACAAATTAGAGTTTTTGCCTCTAATAAAAACACCTATCCATGTTGCATTTTTTAAAATATTTTTTAGCTAAAGCAAATGAATCTCCTAGTATTTGGAATGCCAATGACAATATAAAACTTATAAAATAAAGTAAATAGGAGGCTTTAAACTATAATTTTTAAAAGGTGGGCCCGAATTACCACACTTCAGGAAAGTGACCCTAATTATCTCATGAAATAAGTACCAAACATATTAATCAGAAATTAGAAGTTAAAAATTAAATATTTGACTTCAAATTATAATCTAATTTGGTCCTCCTAACAAGCCTGGTGTTTTCCAGTGGTCCTGTCACTTTCAGATAGGCTGTTTTGTTGATTGCTTCGGGCCTATCCATGGCAGAGGCCGAAAAGCGTTCCATAGTGAGGATGTTTTGCACGTGCGTGGGCCACATGCGTTCTTCTCATCTGATTTCGGTGGGTATGGGACAAGCAAAAAACTTTTGCCTAGGGCAGTGGACTCCGACGCTACTCATTTAATTCCCTCTTCACCTGTCGCTTTTGCCAGTTACGTCAATTACAAAACTGCCCATTTGTAGACAGTACCATTACGCGCCACTGCCACTTATGGCTCATTGCGTGCTCCTCTCAACTCTGTCTCGGATCATATGATTCGGTGGATGAATCACAAATGGAAAGTTATTTTAATTTTATAAATGGGCCTTTAGTTCTTCAATTTTCTAGAAGTTTCAACTTGTTAATAATTAACTTTGAATTCTTATTTAAAAACCACTAAGTAAACACATTTGGATCTAAATCTTACTTTTAGACTCGTGATTTAAATGATTTTAGACCTGCTTCTATTTTAGTTTTGGCTTATGAATTTGAGATCTGATATATTATTATAAGTTTTAAAATTTTTTTACAAAAATTATATTTTTAATAAAGGCTTCTCTATATAGAAATGAATCCAGATCCGCCCTCCCTATACATGATTTCAATTCCGGATCCATCTATTCGTCAGTAGTTTTGATTTTAGGAAATTGGTTGTGAACCAGTTCCGAATCCATCTTCTCACCAATGGTTTTGATTTTAGGTCAATCATGGACCCGGAATGGTACTGACCCTTTACACCCTGTGCTATACGGGTCAATGACTCGATCAACTCGGCCGAGCCCGAGTGAGTCGACTCCAAACTTCAGCTGATAAATTTGGACACTGAGCAAAGGGACAGTTTAGTAAAATTGAAATGGAAAAAGCGTCGTACGTCCCCTGTCGCGTCTGGCGATTGCGTCAGATTCGACGTCCAAAAGCCGCTTTTCCAAATTTACGAGATTGCCCTGGGGCCACCAACGTGCACTTTTATCCCAAATTCCGCCACACGGGACTGCAGAATCTCTTTTCCTCTCTCTCTCTCTCTCTCTCTCTCTAGTCTCTAGGGCTCTCTGATTTGTTTTCCTTCTCTACAACTCTACCACATGATATGCGAAAAGATTCCAACCGATCTTCGATTTCGGTATTTCTTACCCAAAAATCTCATTTCACTTGTCTGTGAATATTCCTCGTTTCTTTTTTTTTTTTCACCATCAATAACGACCCTTTCTGGCCTCTTATTTTATTTATTCTGTCCTGCGCTGTTGTAACTAAGATTCTGTGGTCTTGGGGTTCCATCTTCTCTTAAGATTTGATTGATGGTTTGTTTTATGATCAGTTTGGAAGCTTTGCATGGAATCTTTGAATGTGATTTATGGGAAAGAAAGTTGTTGCCATGCAATTGAAGTAGAATTCATTCTAATGGATTTTTGTAAGGCCAGGTTAGGTTGTTGTGGAAGTTGATTTGTTTGGACTTTATATAGTGTTGAAAATCATCATCTTCTTTCTGTAGGGTGATTTAATCTTTTGATATTCTTTCTCATCTTTTTGATATGGACAGGTTTCATTACTGGAAGAAAAGTTCCATAGTGGATGGGAGGATGATTGAGTACACATTAGGATGGTTGCAGTTGTTAGATATATTAAGATCTGCATAGGCTGCCATTAAGATCTGTATAGTACATATTACAGATGTTAGGGTGTTGTATCTGTTGGATATGTTAAGATATGATTATAATAAGATCTTTTAAAATTGCATGTTAGATTCAATCTTATATCATCCCATGTACTCTGTAAATGTGGGATTTTCCCAAAGTGTTACTCTGCAATCAAGCTTTCAGAGCTGTACCTTCCCAAAGGCTCAATAATGCTATAAATCTCAATTTTGGCTGGGGCTAGACGATGTTGTGAATTTGATTACCTTGGGTAGTTTTAACATTACATCTATGACAGTGACACACTATAAGAATTGAATTAAATCGAGAATAAAGAAAGAGAAAGATGGTGGAGAACATTTAGGGTTTTGAGGAAGAAGAAGGAAGAGAGATAGGAAGAGATCAGGGAAGAAGAAGAAGGTTTGCTCTGTCCACTGTAACCACTGTCCACCGAGCATGTCATATTTTCCCATTGCTCTTCTTCCTCTGCTGCTTCTGCTACTTGGAGAGGGTTTAATAATTGAAAATTCTGAAAACAAGGTAAAGGAGAGGAACTGCAATTCTGCAATTCCTGCTGAGAGGCAAAGATGATGCCATTACACTCAAGGCCATCTCAAATCTCAAATTTCCCATCCCCTCAGAAATCAGCTGAGTTTAAACACACCCTGATTCAAATATCATCTCTTGTTAATGCAGATCATATATGAAGAGAGTCGTGCACGGACTATTACGCGAGCACTTGAATTTTACCCATATCATTAATTTACAAAGATGAAGAAAAATCTAAAAGTGCTCTTTTTCACCACCTTCCAGCAATTTTCCTCCGTTTAACCAATAATGAATTGTCTATGTAACAGTTATTGGTCTTAATGCAATTGTGTCATTTGTCGTAGTAGGTTGTTTATTTTGCCGCACTTTTTGTATGTTATATGTTGCTGGATTTTTTTTTTCAACTGCTTGGTATTTGTAAGAGGAACATTACATCATACATCTATCAAATTTCAAGTTCCTCCCACTATCTATTCCACCCATTCAGGACCATGGTTTAATGATTGAGATGGTCGATGTAAGGGGCCCTGCAGTGAGTAGTTGATGTCCAAAAAACTGCCTACAATTGAAGATAGTAAGTCTTCAATCAGTAGCCTTGAATCATGGTCATTGCATGTGTGGAATAGGTAGTTGCATGAAACTAACATTTGCTTTGGTAGCGTACCCTGTAATTTTTGTTTTCAGGAGTATAGGTGCTTGGAAACTTTGTTCTTTCTTTATATTTTGGAGAATTATTTTGATATGTATTTGACTTTGTTAAATTCTAATTCTCTGAATTGGTCATTGAAGGTTATAGATGTGTCAAATATGGTTCTGGCGTTTTAAGAGTCTTGAAGGTTGAATTGTATCATAGCAGAAGTCTGAAACCCAGGCAAAGTGTGATTTTTGGTCCCTTTTGATTTGGATAGTCAGTTGATTTGAGAGAAGGGCTAGAGGAAAATATGGGTTCTCTATGTGATTTCTGTGGGAACGAAAGATCCATGGTGTATTGCAGATCTGATGCAGCTTCCCTATGTTTGTCCTGTGACCGCAATGTCCATTCTGCTAATGCGCTCTCTCAACGCCATCAACGGACTCTTTTATGTGACAGATGTAATTCACAGCCTGCCATAGTTAGGTGTGCCGAAGAGAAGATTTCACTTTGTCAAAACTGTGATTGGAATGGACACTGTGGGTCAACGCCAGCTTCAGGGCATAATAGACAGCCAATCAACTGTTATTCAGGATGCCCTTCAGCGGCTGAACTTTCTAGGATTTGGTCATTTGTTGAAGACTTTCCTTCCACAGCAGATTCAAACTGCAATCAGGGGTTGGGCTTGATAAGCATCGATGAGAAATGTGACAGTAGCTGTTGGGGACTACCAGAAAACAGCAGCACAGTAAATGTTGCTGCCATGAGCAGTACGCATGATTTAGAAAATGTTGATAAATATGATGTTTGGATTGGATCCTCTTCAATGTCTCCAAGAAATCATGTGCCAGGCAATGTAGATCAGTCAGCTGGAAATGTGGAATCCAGGGTAATCTATAGCTTTGGAATACGTATTTATCTATCATCCCTAATCTTCCCATATTTTATGTGGTCTCTGATTTTAAGTTTATACATTCATAAGCTGTTTCACACTGTATATACTATGAACTGATAGTTTTGGTTTCTATGATTTATTTGAATAAAAGAAGGAAATTTGACTGGTACGGTAACTGGCAGATGCTTGACTGTGAGCCTATGAAAAATTTGGCCTGTGAATTTATGCTTTTTTGTTTTTTTTTCTCTGAAAGTAATGGTAAATTTTATTGAGGAAGAACACCACCACCACAACAACATGGGTATAAAAGACTTATACACAGAACAAAAAAATTATATAAGATAAACCTCCCAAGGAGAAGACTTTAAGACCCCCAGTTGCCTAAGGAATCTGCCAAGCCGATAGGCGATCTGATCACATGAGGAAATAGTACACTATGGCTAGAAGCCAGCCTCTTAATCTCATCGAGGTAAACTGAAATTTCCATGGCTGGACCCCTCTTTGAGTAGAATCACTCTACAGTCTCCACTATTAGAGGACCCTGAAAAGCATGTGGAAAGTTCCTCAGAACCTCCAAAATTGCCTACAACTCTACTTAATTGGAATCTTTCATTCCAACACTTTTAGAGAACATGCATAAGATAACCCCTCTATCATTGCACAAAGCTCCCACATTACCCACTAGCCCTAGGTTCCCTCTAGCTGCCCCATCAATATTAAACTTCAACGTCCCCATGGAAGGAACTCCTCTCCTTAAACAAACCACACACCATACAAGCCTCCCAATTAAAAAGAATGTAATTCATACTGAAATTAGAGAATTCTTTCCTTGCTAATGCCCACTTCACAATTGTAGCCAAAATTGCTCCTTAAAGATCCTTCATTGAAGAAGACTCGCATCTAAAAACTCTCTTGTTTTGTATTTTCCAGATTGACCAAACAATATAAAAGGGGGTGATCCCCTTCAGTGGTTCAGCCAGGTGCCCAGCACCCTGTACAAAGATGACAGAAATTTAATAAAATTCTCTGCCTCCTGGTTCTGCCCCTGCTCTCTGTTGTTCATGGACTAGGTCTATTGACTCAACAACCACATGGTATCTAGAGCATATGAAAATACATATTCATGGATAGTGTTGTCATTGCTATGCAATGGTGTAGAACAAAGTAGAGAGAGAGAGAGAGAGAGAGAGAGAGAAATATGAAGAATGCAGAGAAAAGTCTGCTTTCAGGGGTTGATTTCCCCTCCCTTTTATCATTCCATATTCCCTTAATCAAGGCTTAGATTAACACAATTACAATCTGTTTACAATCTGTACAGCTATCGTATTGTATAAAAGGGGAAAGAAAGGTGTGCACAATAATGTTTATTGACTGTGTAGATTCTAACATTATAATGGGTTAGAGTTGCGGTAAACAATATACTTAACAACCCCTTCGGGTGGGACACTGCCCGGACTCATTGCACACGCCCATCATAGAGCGGCATGGGGATTTCTACCCTGTGCATCTGCACCCGCAACATGATACCAAGGATGCGGCAGTGTGGATTCGAACCCGAGACCTGAGGTGGCTCGATATCATGTCAAGAGTTGCTAATCATTGCAACCAAAATGCTTAGGCATTAGAGTTGTGACAAACAATATACTTAACAAGTGTGTTTTTTTTTTAATGAACTGTTCATGATACTAGTGGGACATGATGATTATTGAGGGGAATATGTATTCAGTAACCTAAAAAAAAAATCTAAGGACACTTTGAAGTAGATGCTATTTATCTCAAATCTCACAGAAAATATAGAAAAGAGACCTCCAAAAGACAACCACCTCCAACCTTCAAGATCTCCCGATGCAATGGAACCCTTTCAACTTTTTCCTGATAACCTTGTTGCTCTTCAGGGTGGAAAGAGGTCAAGATTTTTATCTCTCAACAAGAATATGTATTGGATCTCCTTAAGGAAACTAGTTGCTCGGAGCAATACAAGCTCATACTCCCATTGAAGTTATTCATAGTCTTCATACTCCTGAGATTGAACGTCTTTCCACTCAAAAATGTTTTAAAGGCTATCTACAAAGTTAATTTACTTACTATTACTTGACCAGACATTGCATTGTTATCACCATCAACCAATTTATGCATTCTCATGTTCATCTATTGGATACAATTTTTTACCATCTTCTGTAATTTTTGAGTTTGCTCTACAATAAGGACTTCTATCTCAAAAACTGGAGACTGTGATGTCATTGGTGCTGCAATGTAGAATGGGCTGGGCTGGTTGCCCAGTCAATCAGGTAGTCTATAGGTGGGTACTAAATGTATGTGGGAGAAATTTTGGTCATGCGGAGAAGCAGGAAGCAGACTGTCTTCACTCGATCAAGCGTTGAAGTCAATTATAGATCCAGGCTCATGCCACCATTGCGATGTTGTGGCTCTGCTCTCTTTTACAAGAAATGGGTTCCTGTATTTCGTTACCCATGAAGTCCATTGTAACTATCAAGCGTTGCTCAACATAGTTTCCAAACCAGTTTAACAGTTGAGAGCAAGACATATTCCACTGATACTGCCATTTTGTTCAAGAAAAAACTCTTCAAACTCATCTCCCGGTACATGTTCTCTCTGACGAACAATTTTTTCACTTTCTTACTACAGCTACTAGAGTAACTAGTCTTAACGATACACTTAGCAAGTGGAGCATCCTTGACACCCATGCTCCAACTTGAGGGGGAGTGTTGACTGTTGAGAAAGTACACCTGTGCTATCATCATGCTAGAGTAAATCAAGAACTACATGAGATTCACTGGTGCCCAGTTGTACATTAAAACAACAGGTACTTTTTCACAAAAGAGAGATGCGAAACCTCACATTTTGGCTGGATTTCTTCACTTTCCTTAACTTCAATGCTCCTTAATAATCACCTATTATTTAGGTGTCAGTTTCCTCCTTGCGTGTTTCATTTAGCATTCTTTAAGGCTAGAAAGAAGAGGTAAAACCTCTCAAATGTAGGGATAAGATTAGCAGGAGGATAGGTTACTTTTGAATTCATAATAAATACCCATGAAAGGCATTTGGCTAGGGATGTTTTTGGGAGATTTAATTACATTAATGATGTTTTCTGCAAGGTTTCTATGTGAAAATGATTTTCGTATTCGCAATACTTGGCATGAAGCCTTAAATCCCTACCATCTATTTTGCTTTGTGACTGTGATCCCACTTTCCATCCCTCCTTGATGCTGCAGTCGGGAGTGTTGGTCTCCTGCAAGTAGAAGCCATCCTACTGCTACTACTGTGCCTTTCAAGTCATCAATCTGAAGCAATATCAGATGCATGTAGATTTTGGGAATTTTATCAGGTTGGTACAGCAATCTAGAGTCTGGACTAATACATCCTACAATGGAAGATTAAAATCAGCCAGCGGCCTAGAGCAGTTCTAAATTAAAATATGCGACTTTCTGAATGCAACAGATCTGGTTTGTAACATTGTACTATGCAGAATATCTGATTTCATCTTCATTTGAACTCTATCCATTGGCAGCTGGTTTAGAAATTTGTTGGGTGACTTGGATATAACTCAAAGTCTAGTTGTTTGAGTCTTAAAATGCTTGTATTTGATCTACGGAAAATCACCATATTAGTAGGGGCATGTTAATTCAAATAATGATGTAGAGCATCATATCTGATAATTAAATTTTCTAGATGATATCCCTAATGATATTTGTGATTTATGTTAATTTTCTTTAGAGATAAAAATATGACTTATGGAGCATAATGTTGGCCAATTGAGAAGCAATATATGCACAAAATGGATATAGCAAAAATGAGAATGTTGAGCTGTATGTGTGGTAAAACTTAGAAGGATAAAATTAGAAATGAGCAATTTCGAGAGCACTTACGAGTAGCATCAATAGTAGATAAAATCAAAGAACCCGTTTGAGATGATTTGGCCATGTCCAATGTAAGCTGGCAATGGCACTGGTACGGAAAAGTTTGGCATGCAAGTTGATGGCCCACCAAGGGGAAGGGGTAGGCCAAAGAGGATGTAGATGGAGGTAGTAAAAATAGACCTAAAGAAATACAACTTATTCGATGATTTGGCCTAGGATAGATCAGAATGAAGAAACAAATTTCATGTAGCCAACCCCAACATGGTTGGGACGAGGCTTTGATGATGATGATGATTATTATTTTTAGAGATGTCATTATATCCTTTAGTATGTTAAATAGTTTCAGAAGTATCATTGTGGCTCTCAAAATAAATCTGAAGAAGTGCAACTTTTCTTAAGATTTGGCTCAAGATATATTGGAATGGATGAATAGAATTCATGTAGCCGACCCTAACATAGTTAGGACAAGCCTTTGAAGATGATGACGTCTCATTGTGGCTGATTGTAATAAAAAAAAAATTCTATAACTATAGTAACAAGAAAATTTAGGAGTGATCATTCCCCTTTGCTGATCATCTCCTCTGTTCGTACACTTCAGCTTTCTTCTCATTCACCATCACTATAACTTTCAAGGAAGTTGCTGCTAGGCAGCCACTTCAGTTCATTTGTTTTGTTTTGTTTTTTTTTTTTAAATAATGGTAAATTTTATTAAAGAAAGAAAAGAAACAAGGTGAAACAGGAAACATGAAGAACAAAACATTAAACATCAAAAGAAATGTTTTAGCGCAAAACTCCGTCTCTTGCAAGACCATCCGCCATAGCATTGACTTCACACAGAATGTGATTAAAAGAGGCTCCTAACTGAGTCGATATATCTTGAACCTCCTCTAGGTTTGTTTTATTTTTGAAAATTCGATTAGTCCTTTCCAGCCAAATCTTCCAATGGCCAGCATTAAGTGACAACCTCCAAAATATACGACCTCGTATTGAACTGCCTCTATAATACCACTGTTGGAACATCTCCTTAACAGTACAAGGCATAGCACAACTCATATCAAACATAGCCATGATTCAAACCCAAACTTTATGCGCATACTTGCAATGGATCAACAAATGATTAGCCGTTTCCTCCTCATTTATACACAGTGGACATCCATTGACAATGATGCAATTTCTCCTTCTCAATTGATCCATGGTAAGAATCTTTTGCAAACTCGTAACCCAACAGAAGACCAAGACCCTTGTGGGAACAAAAAAGTCCAAAAATGCCTTCATTCAACCATTGCAGCATTAGTTCATTTGTTAGTGGAAGTTTCTTTTAATGCCAACTTAGGACTGGGTCACGCTTCTGTAGCATGACTTAATTCCTAGATAACTAAGGATGTGTTTATGTTTCCTCTTATGTGAGAGTCTAGAGTGACAAGTGATGCCATATTTGTAACTTTGGATGCAGTAAAACATTAGATTGTCTTGTCATAATTGGCTCTAAGTATTGGGAGGTGGAAGGCAATGGTTACATTGAAGATGAAGCTGGCTTAGTGAATAAACTTCAATTATTGTTTTTTTTTCCCCGAGTGGCTTATTCTAAACTATCAGGTTCTGCTTATTTTCTTCATATATCATTGAAGCTTCTGCTGTCAGATATTTCATGGATTTGTTATTGAATAACTGATCTGTGATACAGCTGCCAAGAGGACCGGGAATCTGTGAAGATGATGACCTCTATGAAGATTTCAGTGTGGCCGATGTCAACTTGAATTTTGAAGAACTCTTTGGCATGCCTCAGAATCAACCACTACAGCCTTTTGAGGATACCAGTATTGGTGATAGCTTGTTTGCAGTGAAGAGTGTACCTGATTCAAGTGGCCAGGGTGGCTTTGTGGTGGAGGTTTCTCTTTAGCAGATTCTTCTATTGCACATTCTTGCATCTTCTATCCTGTCTTAATGTGCTGTCTTTTTCTCCAAATTTATTATTTTATTTTTTGTTTGTTTGCTATGCTCAGCCAGGAATTCTTATACATACCTCTTTTTTTATAACAGTAAATTTTATTGCTCCAAAGGAGAAGAACAAAGAACACACCCAAAACAAAGGACAGCAACAAGAAGCCCCCAACAAACGAAAGACAAAAAATCAGCTAAACATCAGGAAGAATAGAAGTACAAAAAGTCCCTCTTTTGCCAGAGCATCCCCCATGATACTAGCCTCTCGTAAAAATATGGTGAAAAGAAGCACACAAACATGTAGAGATATCCTGCACTCCTTCCACCCAATCCAGCAATCTCCATAGAATAGAAGCTTCCCTAGAACCCTGTTGAATAGCCGAGTAAGAATCCCCTTCAATAATAGCATTGATGCTTTCCAAAGATAACAACTCATGACAGCCAGTAAGAAGAGCATAAACTTCTGCTTCATTAGTACCCAGAGAGTCCACAGGCCCCCGAAAAGTTTATTCCAACATTCCCATTCCAGTCCTTGATGACACCTCCAAAACCTTCCCTCTGAGAAGAGTGTAGAAAACTGCCTTCAAAATCTAACTTTAAACACCATTAGGAGGGCTTGTCCAGAGAGTTCTATGAACAGATTTAAGGTTTTAACACGACAACCCCCTTAGAAAAAAACTGACCAAGATCTATTAAGATCTTCCAAGGAGACTCCTAAAAATTCCCTCTGCAAGACACACATGAAAAGCTACATCCATGCGTACAAATAATGTTCCATTCTTTCTGGGAAGATGGCACTTTTACTTGTTATTCTGGAAATTGAATCATATTGTGAATCATTCAAGAGAAAGAATCAAATCATATCATGAATCATCTCAAATCGTACAAATTTTTATTTTTCTTATGAAAATTAAAAAAGAATATGAAAAAGGTAGTTATTCATAATCCATTTGTTCTCCACCCATAAAAGCATCAATACAGTGGCAAATACGATTATTATATAATCATAAGAACATCATTAACATATATTAATATATCATAATGATGTGTGAATTGTTATATATGTTTAGAATGCCAACATTACTAGGAAAAGTTAACTAGTTGGAGTATTTTTTTACGTCTTTATATAAAAATTAAAAATAGAATTCAAATCATGAACCTTATATTGGTTAGGATGTCATTTGAAGTTAACAAAAATGTTCATGAAAAATCGAAAAGAAAAATGTAGGACAAAGCACATGTCCAGTCATCTAAGAAGCACGGACACTTCTAAGAAAGTGACGTAT
Organism: Sextonia rubra; assembly: GCA_037013555.1. NCBI lineage: Eukaryota > Viridiplantae > Streptophyta > Magnoliopsida > Laurales > Lauraceae > Sextonia > Sextonia rubra. The sequence continues at coordinate 39,361,620 of JASUAD010000010.1, read as the reverse complement.
CCATGTCAGACACCGACACTCCTTGGACACTCTCGAACACATGTTCGACACTATTTTAGCCGTGTCCATAATTAAGAACTAAAAATCTTAATTTCAGACACTTGTCTGATTGTCTTTTGGTGACGTATCCTACAATTCCTAACTCATGTCTATGACTAAAAAAAAAAACATGTGGCTGATATTTCTTGGACACTTTGTTAACATGTGGTTACTAAAACTTGTAAACTTGATATATGACAATTTTGTACCATGAAAAAATGTATGATTGTTAATATTGATCATATCACAAGGAAAGGACAAATAAATCTTTCACTAAAGAATATGCCTCGAGATTGGCTTCTTTTTGCTTTTTTTTTTCTTCTTTTTTTTTTTTTTTTTTGGAGGGAGGGGAAAGAGATGATCCTCTCTTTTCTTTGTATGGATTTTATGGAGCTATGGATATTTCATATTTAATGATTATGAATAATGTTTTAGTATTGTATTGATAGTTGATAATTTGATATGTTTGTTAGTTGGTGCTTGAATTTTTATTTTTTGATTGCTAAATTGATTAAAAAGTTAAAATGATATTATTTTTTTATTATATGATTATATATATAAATTAATATATATTATTAATGTGTCTCCCAACGTGTCCGTATCCTACTTTTTTGAGTAATGCCGTGTCGGCGTGTTTGTATCGTATCGTATTGGTGTATCATGTCCGTGTCCGTACTTCTTTGCTAGTCATATATGCTCTAGTTACATGCCTGTTCCTTATTTATCTTTTAAAATTGCTTTAAAATTGCACAAATTCTCAAGAGCTTTCATTAGTGACTAGATAAATATCTGTATGTGGCTACTCTCATTCTCCCTTAAATTGTAAGATTTGATAATTAAAAAAAAAAGGTATCAAATTGTAAGATTCACACTTGGATCTTAAGATTCACCTGCAAGTGCTATTCATGTCATAGATATAAATCTTTTAGATATGGATCTTTTTCTTTGGGATTCAATACGAATCTTAGGATTCAGGATATGAATCCAAGGGTTTTGAAAACAATTTGTACTCTTTTCTGTCCTGGGATAGCTAAACGAAGATATAATTCGTTGCCTTAGAATCTATCTTATCTTGATGTTGCTATGGAATATACATCCAAATACTTTAGGAGGAATTGGAAACATAATAGTAGTTAGAGACTTGTATTGGACTTTTATTGGTCCTATTGACTTAGACTTGTATAGTATATTTATAAAGGCGTTTGCAGTGGTATGTTGTCATAGCTTTTTTTATAGTTAAATAATAAAATTTGACAGTCTGTTGTCTTAGCTTATTTTGTAGTTAAATAATAAACCCATTAAGATTACACAGATTTGTGCGAATGCTAAAATGATGTGCTAATGAAAAGAAATCTGTCACAACCATTAACTTGCGTGATTGTTTTAGTGTGTTTGGACTTTGGATGTGTAACAAGATTGCCACTTCAAAATTCTAGAATTTATCTGCTCTACTGTATCTGGATGGTCCAGAAAACTAGTACAGATTCGATGGGGCAAAATAAAATGCTTAGTCCATTGCAAATAATTAATGACATCAACAACTAGCATTGATATGGGCTCAAAAAGCTAAGAGAGACCAGTATCCATGTCTAGTTTCATGCAGTCTCAAGTAGACAATGGAAAAAATTTGTAATACCCCTGAACTTTAGTAGGAGTTCGGAATTTTTCATTTATTCTAAATTAATGTTTTGCTTTTAAAATTGTTTGTTGGGACCCTTTTTATTTATGATATATGAGACTCATTGGTTATGTGGACTTAAAGTCTTAATTGGGTAGGCTTTAATTACCAGACAAGGATGGGTCCTAGGTTTTTATTTTCTAAAATATTATAAGTTCTAGATGTTTTAGTTGTTAGAAATTTTGGGGCCTTGTTAATTGTTTAGAAGGCTTAAGTTGTTAGAATTGAGTTGTAAGTTGGAGGGACCCATGACTTAACCTTAGATGCCTTTTAGTAATAAGAGATGGGACCCCACCTTTCTTGTAATAGGAGTGCTCATCTGCTTCACACCCATTGGTCTAAGAGGATCCTGCGCATACCTCATACCAGGTGATCTGTATGAATTGGGAAGTGGAGTTTCACTCCAAAAGTGAGTTGACCGGAGAAATGATAGACTTATCGCAGAGCCTACCTTCTCTTTCTTCTTGCTTTCTCTTACATACCTCTAGAAACCCTAATCCTAAGGAGAGCTTACGAGAAGAGGAGACAACCTGCACTAGAGAACCATCATAACATAATCAAAGGTGAGTAGATTCTATAATTCTACTTGTGTTGGGTATTTTCTTTCAGATTTATGTATATAGAAACCCAAATTTATGGTGGTGATGACCTTTTATGGCTTGTCGCCTGTGGGCTAGATGTATTATGGATGGTTGACTGTTGAAATAGGGTATACCAAATGCCAATGGCTGGGTTTCCAATTTTGGTTGGCTGATTCTGACAAGGATGAACAAGGGCTGGCTGACTGGTATCTGTCCCAAACCCATGGCCAATTTGTTTTTGGGTAACTCTGTGGTTGCTAAGTGCCATATTTGAAGATTTGGGACTGATCTAACCCATTAGGGTGTTATATATGGTATAACACCATAAGACTCCTACATAATTATATCACCTAATGTGTGACTCTTTACTGCTGATTGGGTATGGATTTCTTGATGCTTGACCTTTTAATTAATGATGTTAGGTATAGAACCAGGACATTTTTTTTTTCTGAAAATATTGTTTGGAGTTGTAACTAGTTGAATGCCTACATGTAGTCATAATATTGGCCAAATGTTATGACCAGCTGATGCACTTTAGTAGTACGATGAATGTCCAGAATGATAGAAGTCAATGAGCTGACCGACTGTAGCTTGGATCCCTAGCACTGGGATTTTCATGATTGCTGAGGCCCAACTCAGGATTAGGAAGGTTGAATATATATGGCTGATTTGGTGATTTGGGTAACCTGCATGTTAGTTTTGATGGGCTACTTTATGTTACATCATGTTTTCTTATTACTGTGGATTCTAATCTCTTGAGCTGAACCATAGAATGAGTTTCTAGTGCATAACCAAGCCACCATTGTGGTCCTGGCTATGGTAGATACTGCCATATGCTAGAACTTTTTGCTTCATATTAATTGCATAGTAGGAGTGATCTGATGTTTAATTTGTGTGGTTAATGTCTGGCTGATTCACATGAAACATGTTATATAAGATGTGATTTAGTGATTAGTGGATTTTGTGCAATGTGTGATATAATGAAATTGTTAAACTATTCTATAATTGGAAAATCTCAAACAAACAATGGGTTTGTATGCAGTTGCCTTTATACACAATGAGATACCAATAGTGAATCAGAGTGGGGCATAAATAAAAAATATGGGTTATGTGTAAAGGGCCAGACGTGAGCTAACTTGCTGTAGGTGTTGAGAACAACAAGGAAAATATTCTAATTTGAAGTATGGCTATACTTATTTGAACTATGGCTATGTGATCATCAAGAGGAGGATATTTTTTGTATAAACCTGAGTAACCGGCACCGACCCATTGGACACCCCTAGACCACTAGCACATACCAAGGCCATGACAAATATGTTATTCCTTGACTGACAGTTCAGATATTACCTGATTCGCTGACTCAAAGGTCAAATGTGTTATTCCCTGGCTTTTAATTCAGTAATGTTTATCAACTGACTAAAGGGCAGCCAATTACGCTAATTGTAGTTCAGCCCTTTTTACATCATATGTGGCATCCATGAGGTATTTTTTGGGGTGGTGCTGTCAAGTGGTTAGGTGATTGTCTGGAGGTTAATTTTAGGAAATCTTGACCGGACCTCGATGGATGTATTCCTATTACTATTGCAGCATTAATTATTCCTGTTTAACATGAAATTGTGCACCCACATAGATTAGAGTTTCTATTCACTTAAGTGTCACTGATTGTTGTTTTTGTTGCCGCAATCTAGGTAACCAGGATTTAGAGCCTAAGGATTACTATGATGATCAAGAGAAAGGCTTCAACCTGTGTTCCTGATCAACGGATTCACATAGAGATAGAGATGAACTAGTTTTCATTATTTTATTTGGCCTGTTTGTTTGTTGTGTAGAGTAGAGTAGAGTAGAGTAAAATTTCTCAAAGGATGTGTGGGTTACATCAAAATGACAGATTCAAATTTCCCCCCTTCTTTAAAAAAAAAGAAAAGTCAAATTTCCCCCCTTCTGTTTCCCAAAAAAAAAAAAAAGAGTAAAAAAGCTACCACTAAATTGCAAAAAATAATCTACTTTTTATCCAAAAAGTGAAAAAGATTCCTTAACAAACAACTAAAAACAAAAAGTTATAATAACCCCATCATATTTTATTCTCTCATGATTTAACATTTACCCTACTCTACTCTTACCTCACAAACAACCAGGCCCAGGGTTTTAAAGACTTTGTACTTGATTTTGGTTGTTATTTTATTTAATAATGTTTAGATTGACTTTGTTTTTATATTAAATGAAGATTTCTTATTAATTAGGTAAATTCCTGGAATCTTATTATACAAATGGATTTAGCACATGTATGGATATGATTGTTTATAAGTCTGGACATGGAATTCAAAGGGCCCTGGATTCTGGGTCATTACAAATTACCATCCAATTTTCTGAAAACTTGCATTCAAAGCACTCCCCATTGGTTTCACATACAATATATTGATGAACTTATGCAACAGATTATCAATTTGTTAATAGCTGTTTTCTTTTGCAGGATTCTTCTGCCAGGCAGGTTGAAGTCATGCAGGCAGCCTGCAGCAATGCAGTATCTGCTGATTCCTTGATGTCAAATCCAGGAGCTAAATCTGATTCAAACTATTTACCAGCAAGGCAGGCTCATTCCAGTCTTTCATTTTCTTTTTCTGGCTTGACTGGTGAAACTAGTGCTGGAGATTATCAAGACTGCGGCGTCTCGTCAATGCTTCTCATGGGTGAGCCTCCATGGTACCCTCCTGGGCCTGAGAACTCATTACCAAGTGCAAGCAGGAACAGTGCTGTCCTGCGGTATAAGGAGAAAAAGAAAACTCGCAAGTATGTGTCAACTTGTAGATTTATAAATATGCATGTGCATGTCAATTTGCCAATAAAAATCAACAGCCAAGATTCTCTAACCAGTTTATCATGAAATTTTGTTTGATAGATGGATCAACTGATTAATAATTTTGGTTGATTGTGGGAGGTTTAGATAACATCCATTAGATCTACTTATAGATGTGTTGGATGGGGGCATGATCTGGGACTGTCCAAGGGTACTGTCTTGTGGGATTTGGATGGCATCTTCTGATCTGTACATATGCACGTACATGTCAATTTGTCAATACAGTCAACAGCCAAGATTCCCTAACCAATTTATCATGAAATTTTCTTTTATATATGGATGAACTGATTAATGATATGGTTGATTTGCTAGGAAGCACGAATACCTCTCCGGGGCTAGCGTGTCAATGCTCGACATGTCTAGGACATGGACACGCCCCAGACACGCTCGGACACATCCGGGACGCGCGAAAAGTGTCCTGTTTTTTTTAAATTTTATTTTTAAAATTACGGACACGGCGCGACACGGCTTGGACACGGCGGGCCCCAAAAAATTTGAGAATTGTGGTCTTTTTTGCATTAAAATTAGAAAGAAAAAACCAAGAGGGGGTAAATGAAATCTTAAAGTCAATAACCCCACGCCTGTTGGATCCCGAAACCCATTTTACCCGTTTTTCCCTCCCAAAACTCATTCTCCCCCTCAAAAGGCATCTACACCTAAACCCCATCCTGGCAACAAAATTCCATCCCGACAACGAGACCCCATCCCGGCGGTGAAACCCTAGGGCCCATTGAAGTCCCATCCCGTCTGCGAAACCCCAGGAACCATCGGCAAAACCCCATCACCGTATGAGGCTGTCGACGAGTAAAGGGAACGAGATCGTAGCTGTCGATGAGCAGAGGGAACCCGGCAGCGGATCTAACGATGCTTTATTCGCAGAGAAAGAGAAAAAGAAGAAGAATAAGCAGCAACAAAGAGCAATAGGAAAAAAAAAAGCACCCACCGTTTGTGGGAAGGAGAAAAAGAAGAAGGAGAAGAAGAGAAAGAAGAAGAAGAAAAGAGGGGGGGAAAAAAAAGCAGCAGAGAAATCCTTTCTTCTTTGTTCTCTTTTGCTTTCACGGACTTTCTCTCGCTTTCTTTCGCTCTCGCTCGCGCATTCCAAGTAATCAAGAAGAAGAAAATCTCTCTCCAGGTATTGATTTTTGCTCTATTTGGGCAAAATATAAGGATGATGAAATGATTCTAGGGTTTTCAATGCAACTTTGTGTTTTATTTATTTAATTTTTTATACTTTGTACTCCTGCTTGGTACTTCTGCATCTCTTCCATTTTTTTTTTAACAAGAAGAAGGTCTGTGATTTCTTTTTTTTTTTTTAATCCCTCTTCTACCGATCATTTCCGTTCATTTTTTATTTTGTTGTTGCCATCATTTTTATCTTGCTACTGTCATCAATTTTTATTTTGTTGCTGTGCCGTTCATTTTTTTTAATCCCATCACCGTCTGCCGTTCTTTTCTTTTTCCTTTTTTTTTAATTGTGCTCTGTGCCTTTTTTTAATCCTTTGTTTTTTAATTTCTTCTTCCTTTTGATTTATTGTTTGCGTTTGCGTTTGCCCTTTTTTATGAAATGATGTGCTAGGCCTTGTTTGTTGTGCAATATCTTAATACTTGCCTGCCTTTTTTTATGAAATGGTGTTGAAAGGCTTGCTTGCCTTTATCTTTGCCTTGCCTGCCTTTGCCTATATGTGTGATGGGGACATCAGATCTGATCCCTCTCGTTTTTACATAGTATATCAAAAAAGAGAGCGCCAGACAGTAGATCATGCCTTAATTTGGATGGATGAACAATACCCAGGTTTTGATCGCAAAAAAATTACAAATCCACCGTTGATCTATCATTGCGAGGACATTCGACGACTAGATTTCGAGGAAGACCCCATGTAAATTGTCTTGAAGGCCCCACATTAGGAAGCCCACATGGGAGGAATAAATTAGTTTTTGTTTCTTTTTGTCTTGTTTAGAGGGGCCCAAGTAAATAAAAGAGCTTTAGAAGAAGAGAAGGGGACCCATGTTTTTGTTTTATTATAGACATAAGTAATAAAAAGAGGGGTCCGCAACTTAAAGTTACAAGGAGATATACCTTGGGATTAGTGCACACATCCCATGCGCACGAAACCCAAGGCATTGGCTCAAGTTGTTTTATTTTATTTTATTTTCTTTTGTTTCCGTAGTTTGATGATGTCATCTTTAGGGTTATATTAAAGACCTCTCTTGTACTCTTTTGCTTATGTTATGTGATGAGAAACTATTGAATGAAAAGAGAAGTTCTTCTTCTTCTTCCTTGAGTCCACCTTTCTCTTGAGATTTTTTCTAATGCCTCCGGATCGGAGTTTGGTGAGAGCCCAATAAAGGTATCAATATCTCTTTCACTTTTCTGCTTTCCAAGAGCACTTTTGGTTACTATCACTTAGATCTAGAGCCTTCTTGGTATTGTCATTAGATCTAAACTACCCAGATCTGAACCCTGCATATCTAGAATCCCCTGGTTACCAAGCTTCAGATCTGAGCCATAAACCACCCTAGATCTGAAACTTATTTCAGATCTAAACTTTTGTTAGATCTGGATCTTTTCTAGATCCAAAAATACTAGATCTGAATTTTGTTATCATAGATCTTCCCTTTAGACCATTGCCAAAACATTGGATGTGTACTACTGGCCCTAAGCAATCTGGAAGTTCTATCTTTCATTAAGATCCTACTATTTTATATACCAAGAAAGGGCTTATTGCCGGATCTGTGAGATCACTTTGGACCGTGGATTTATTATTTACTAGAAACTCAATGTTCAACTTACTTGGATTGCTTATGACTGAATTTTAATTGTTAATTCAAATATGATCTCTTCGTATTAGAATAGATCTCATATTGTCCTGCATCAATTTTGGTATTAGAGCCTTGGTTTGCTTAGGGAGTTATTTAGATTCATCACACGCATTAATTATTACTGCATTGCATTCATAGTTTTGTTCATTTTAGTTGTCCATCTTGCATGCCCACACGGAGTGGTAGAGATATCCAACCAGAACATCTCAAGATGAACCCAGAACAGGTTACTAAGATTGTTCAGGACATGTTGGGGCCCATCATGACCCAACTGATAGCTCTCCGGTAAGAGTCACAAGCTCGAGAGGAGGCGATCAATACCCGAGTTGAGAATATTGAGAGATCACAACAGGGTGATAATGTACATCGTCGCGGTCATAATAGGAACCATGAGAGGAACCATGAGAGGAATAGGAGACATGAGCGTGATGATGATACCGACCTCGAATTTGAGATTGGAAACAATCATAGGGCCCGTGGTAGAGGACGAAACCCAGAAGATTGGGTTTTGAAGAGTGTTAAGGTAGAGGCCCCATCCTTTGATGGTCAGATCGACCCAAGAGCCTATTCTGATTGGGAATCAGACATGGACCACTACTTTGAGTGGTATGAAATGTCTGAAGAGAGAAGGGTCCGATTTGCCAAAAAGAAATTGGTGAGTCAAGCGCGGTTGTATTGGGTTGATGTTGAGCGCAGGTTGCAGAACCGACGAGAGGCTCCCATTGTAACTTGGGATGAGATGGAGTTGCATTTGCGGGTTAAGTACCTACCCCAGTCCTATCAGGATAGACTTTTAGATCAAAGGTCTAACCTCCGACAGAGTAATATGTTTGTTGCAGAATACATTAACAAATTTGAAGAACTTAACCTATGGTGTAACGTTTAGGAAGACCTTCCAAGCAGGATATCTAAATTCCGAATAGGTCTTCGTCAAGAATTCCAAAGAAAGTTAATCACTGTTAAGACAGCTAGCCTAGAGGACATTTATGAGGTAGTGCTCAACCTTGAGGCTGCCATGAAAAGCAAACAGGCTAGGCGTAGTGATTACCGGGGAATGGACTCTAAGCCTTATCCTTCGAGCGGTATACCAAATTCTGGAGGTCAACCTCCTAGAAATCCTGCTGATATACCGCCCGCCTTTAAGGATAACAAGGGCAAGGGAATTGTTGGTGAAAACTCTAAATGGAGCAATTCCGTTACCTGTCGTAATTGCAATGGTCGTGGGCACCTTGCTCGTGACTGCCCCTCCCGAAATCTCTGCATTGAAGATGTGGAGGATGCGAGTGACCCAATAGTAGATGCCTACTTCCCGGATTTTGTGCCTAGTGATGATGATTGTGGTGATCCGGAGGATCGGGTATCCTTTCTTAGATTTGCTTCCTCTTATCATGGAGATCAGCATGCACAAGATAAATTGGGAGGTGAACTACCACGTGTGATGGTAGTACGATGTGCATTGACACTCTAAGAAAATGAGGACTGGCGTAGAACATATATCTTTCACACCTACGTCAAATGCAATGATAAGAGCTGTAAGGTCATTGTTGATAGTGGGAGTTGTACCAATGTAGTTTCTGCCAACAATTTGTCCCACTTAGGCTTAACTCCAGTGCCCCATCCCAAGCCATATCGTGTGTCATGGGTAAATTCCACATCTATTCCCTTCACTCAGCGTTGCCTGGTCCCACTGCACATGTCTTTTTATCAAGACCAGCTGTGGTGTGATGTAGTCCCTATGGATGTGGGACATATTATCTTAGGGAGGCCTTGGATCTATGATTTGGATGTCACCAACTTTGGACGCACCAACATCTGCGTCTTTAACTTCAATGACAAAAAGGTGAAGTTGCATCCATTACCCCCTAAAGATAAGATTAGCAAAAAAGTGGGTGAAGAGAAAGCCAGCGCCAGTGCCCCAAATGCTAAGACAAAAGGCTTACACATCTTGAATGCTAGTGAATTCTAGGCTGATCTGGAGGAAAGGACTAGCAAGAGCTCGGAGGAGGACCCCATTGTCTATGCCGTAGTAGCTACGGAAATTCCCAAAGAGCCAACTTCTAGCATTCCTCGTGAGGTGGAACCTGTCTTTCGAGAGTTTCAGGATGTCTTTCCTGAAGAATTACCAAATGGACTCTCACCAATGCGTGATATCCAAGACGCAATTGATCTTGTTCCAGGGGCAACATTGCCAAATTTACCACACTATCGTATGAACCCTTTGGAACATGCTGAACTGAAAAGACAGGTGGATGAACTCCTTGAAAAGGGTTTCATTAGAGAAAGCCTTAGTCCTTGTGCCGTTCTTGCACTTCTTACTCCAAAAAAAGATGGAATTTAGAGAATGTGTGTGGACAGTCGAGCAATCAATAAGATCACAGTTAAGTATCTGTTCCTGATACCCAGATTAGATGACATGCTCGATATGATGGTTGGTGCCACTATCTTTTCTAAGATAGATCTTAAAAGTGGTTACCACCAGATTCGCATCCGTCCTGGGGATGAGTGGAAAACTGCCTTTAAGACAAATGATGGATTATATGAGTGGCTAGTGATGCCATTTGGGTTGTCCAATGCACCAAGTACTTTCATGCGTGTCATGACACAAGTGTTGAGGCCATTCATGGGGAAATTCCTAGTTGTCTACTTTGATGATATTCTCATCTATAGTAATACAAAGGAACAACACCTCTACCATTTGTGGCAAGTCTGTAGTACTTTGCGTAAGGAACAACTGTACGCAAACCTAAAGAAGTGCACCTTCATGACAGAAAGTGTGATTTTCTTGGGTTTCGTTGTTTCTACTGCAGGGATATTTGCAGATCCTGAAAAGGTGAGGGCAATTGTTGAATGGAAAACTCCATCCAACATTCATGAGGTATGAAGCTTCTACGGTTTAGCCACATTTTATTGATGATTCATTAAGGGGTTTAGTACCATCATGGCTCCAATTACTGATTGCATAAAAAAGGGAGAGTTTAATTGGAGCCCAGCTGCCACAAAAGCCTTTCAAGAAATCAATGCTAAAATGACTGAAGCACCTGTCATGTGTTTACTTGACTTTTCCAAGGTGTTTGAAGTGGCCTATGACGCATCTGGCGTCAGAATAGGAGGTGTTTTGAGTCAAGAGGGACACCCAATTGCTTATTTCAGTGAAAAACTGAATGAAGCAAAACGAAAAAAGTACTCAAACTACGAGCGAGAGTTTTATGCAATAGTTCAATCATTGAAACATTGGCGCCACTATTTATTACCGAAGGAATTTGTTTTGTACTCAGATCATGAGGTCTTGCGGTACTTGAACTCTCAATCTAAGCTGAAAGGAGTCCATGCCAAATGGGTTGAACTATTACAAGAGTACACTTTCGTTTTAAAGCACAAGGCAGGAGTGGAAAACAAACCGGCTGATGCGTTAAGTTGCAAAGTCAATTTAATTCACTCCATGAATGTCGAAGTCACTGGGTTTGAGCATTTGAAAGATGACTACCCCTCTTGTCCAGATTTCGGGGATATGTTTGCTTCACTTTCTGATAATCCTCTACGAAGCATTGATCGATTTACATTGAAAGATGGCTATATCTTTCGAGGAAATCAGATTTGCATTCCCCGCACTTCCATGCGAGAATTTTTGATTTGGGAGCTCTACGCTGGTGAAGTGGGCGGTCACTTTGGTCGTGACAAGAGCATCCTTCTTGTAGAGGACCGTTTTTATTGGCCAAGTCTCAAGCGAGACGTAGCCCGCACCATTGAATGCTGTCGCACTTGCCAACTGGCAAAGCAGCGTAACCAAAACACTGGGCTCTACACTCCATTGCCAATGCCTCACCCACCATGGCAAGACCTTAGTATGGATTTTGTGCTTGGACTTCCCAAGACAAGTAAACAGCATGACTCCATACTGGTTGTCATGGACTGCTTCTCTAAGATGGCCCACTTTGTCCCTTGCTCCAAAACTTCAGATGCTTCGCATGTTGCGAAAATTTTTATGGAGCGCATTGTTAGCTTGCATGGTGTCCCAAAAACCATCGTGTCGAACCGGGATGTTAAATTTACCAGTTATTTTTGGAAGACACTATGGAAAATCTTGGGAACAAAATTGCAATTCTCATCTGCGTACCATCCACAGACTGATGGTCAGACAGAAGTCGTTAACCGAAGTTTGGGGAATCTTTTGAGATGTTTAGTTGGTGAGCATGTCCGGTCATGGGAGTCTATCTTACCCGTAGCAGAGTTTGTATACAACAGTTTAGTTAATAGATCCATAGGCATGAATCCTTTTGAAGCAGTCACTGGGTATAAGCCTAGGATACCTGTAGATCTCATTCCCATGTCCTCCATTCATCACCCATTTGAGTCAGCCGATGCATTCATTAGGCGCATTCATTCATTGCATAATGAGATCAGACAGCGAATTAACATGCAAAATGATAGTTATAAAACTTCTGCTGATTCACATCACCGGTTCATTGAATTTCAAGTGATTGATGATGTCATGGTCCGCATTAGGCCAGAGTGGTTCCCATAAGGAATTCCCAAGAAACTACAGGCCCACAGTACTGGCCCATTCAAAGTATTGAAACGGTTAGGTCCTAATGCATGTCTTAGACCTTCCACCTGATATGGGTATTAGTGCTACCTTCAATGTGGAGGATCTTGTTCCTTTTAGGGGTCCCACAACATCTCTACCCAACCCAACTTCTACCCCTTCATCCAACCGTGTGGACTATCTTTTTGAGCGAACTTCCTTACAAAACCATTTCCCACAACCAACCCCACCTCCTCCTTCCAAAGCTCAAAGGAAGGATATTGTGGAAGATATATTAGATGATCAATTGGTCTCCACCTGATAGGGCGGCATCCAGAAGTTCTTTGTAAAATGGCAAGACAGGCCGCAGCATGACAGCACGTGGATAATGCTAGATAAGTTGCACGGTCTCAATCCTGATATCCTTGAGCGTTATGATAGTTTTATCTCAGCAGATGTGCGATTTTCCCAGCCGAGGGAAATTGAAGAGGACATCAGATCTGATCCCTCTCGTTTTTACATAGTATATCAAAAAAGAGAGCGCCAGACAGTAGATCATGCCTTAATTTGGATGGATGAACAATACCCAGGTTTTGATCGCAAAAAAATTACAAATCCACCGTTGATCTATCATTGCGAGGACATTCGACGACTAGATTTCGAGGAAGACCCCATGTAAATTGTCTTGAAGGCCCCACATTAGGAAGCCCACATGGGAGGAATAAATTAGTTTTTGTTTCTTTTTGTCTTGTTTAGAGGGGCCCAAGTAAATAAAAGAGCTTTAGAAGAAGAGAAGGGGACCCATGTTTTTGTTTTATTATAGACATAAGTAATAAAAAGAGGGGTCCGCAACTTAAAGTTACAAGGAGATATACCTTGGGATTAGTGCACACATCCCATGCGCATGAAACCCAAGGCATTGGCTCAAGTTGTTTTATTTTATTTTATTTTCTTTTGTTTCCGTAGTTTGATGATGTCATCTTTAGGGTTATATTAAAGACGTCTCTTGTACTCTTTTGCTTATGTTATGTGATGAGAAACTATTGAATGAAAAGAGAAGTTCTTCTTCTTCTTCCTTGAGTCCACCTTTCTCTTGAGATTTTTTCTAATGCCTCCGGATCGGAGTTTGGTGAGAGCCCAATAAAGGTATCAATATCTCTTTCACTTTTCTGCTTTCCAAGAGCACTTTTGGTTACTATCACTTAGATCTAGAGCCTTCTTGGTATTGTCATTAGATCTAAACTACCCAGATCTGAACCCTGCATATCTAGAATCCCCTGGTTACCAAGCTTCAGATCTGAGCCATAAACCACCCTAGATCTGAAACTTATTTCAGATTTAAACTTTTGTTAGATCTGGATCTTTTCTAGATCCAAAAATACTAGATCTGAATTTTGTTATCATAGATCTTCCCTTTAGACCATTGCCAAAACATTGGATGTGTACTACTGGCCCTAAGCAATCTGGAAGTTCTATCTTTCATTAAGATCCTACTATTTTATATACCAAGAAAGGGCTTATTGCCGGATCTGTGAGATCACTTTGGACCGTGGATTTATTATTTACTAGAAATTCAATGTTCAACTTACTTGGATTGCTTATGACTGAATTTTAATTGTTAATTCAAATATGATCTCTTCGTATTAGAATAGATCTCATATTGTCCTGCATCAATGTGGCTTTTTTCTTCCTGCTATGCATTGTACTCCCTTTTTTTTTATTAGTGATGGAAGCTTTTTTTTATTAACTCAATTGATAAACCCTGTTTTTAATTTGCTACTGCATGCTGATGCTGTTAATTTGCTGTTGTTTGTTGTTAATTTGATGCTATGTCTTATTAATTTGTTGTTAATGCTAGTGCTAATTAGTTGTTATATTATATAGATTTGGCATTTGGCAATATAAGTTCCATTGATGCTATGTATTGATATTTGATAATTTGATTTGTTTGTTTGTTGGTACTTGAATGTTGAATATTTATTTTTTGATTGATTATATATAAATAAATATATATTATTAACATGTCCCTGACATGTCCGTGTCCTACTTTTTTGAAAAATGTCGTGTCGGCGTGTTCGTGTCGTATCGTATCCGTATTCCGTGTCCGTCTCCTTGTCCGTGCTTCATAGGTTGATTGTGAGAGCTTCAATCGCATCCACTTTGTGTGCGGCTGTGCTAGCTCATGCATACACAGGTGTGTGCATGTGTGCAGGTGCAGGCGTGTGTACATGGGTCTGCATGTGCCCTAGGTTTCTTTATATCAAATCTTGTTACATCAACCACCATGGAGGAACAAATTCAAGAGCTTCTCTCGGATCTCCCAAGTTTGAGAACAGTGACCCTCAAAACTTCTAGACATTCAGTTATCACCAGCTCCACATATAATGTGTCCTTTAATTTCTAGATACTTCATGGGTTAGCTATCAGGGGGTACCCAACACTTCTGATAAGAAATTTGTATTTCCTTCAGTGAATCCATAAAAAAGAGGTTAGATTAGTAGCGTAGGTCCATTTGGACACTACATGGGCCCTGTCCCATTGTTAATCACACTTAGGCCCAAACCACTTACTACATTATTATTCTACAAGAGTTGTCAAACACTATATCATGTACAATTATATATTTCCTTGTCAGGAGATTTGATTGCAGTCATTAACTGTGATTACATTCTATCGTGTACAGTATATATTTCCTGCTTGGGAGATTTGATTTACAGCCATTAACTGTAATAGCCCTATCAAAGGGATAGTAAATTGATAGCACTTACTGTATATAGAAATAGAATGCTATATATAAGAAGATGAAATCTCACATTGAGATCATCAAAATCATTCACAGAAATCTTGTATTCAGCAATTTCCATGGAAATGACATAGATGATAAGCTGGTGCACTTATCTGTAGGATTTGAAAGGGAAAACAGAATCTAACTGTATTCCTCATGCATACAATTATGTACATCTTTTGTATTATTGGCTTGCGAATATGAGAAGAAAATCATAAATCGTCCACAGACAAAACAATGGTTGCTTCTGTTGGTTAGTTTAACCCTTTGTGGCCCGTTAGTGTAACATTTTAAATTGCACTGTACCATGGGCTTAACATCTTAAATCAAGGATGGAGTACACTCTGCAACACTCAGTGGAGTGTTGTATGGTCCTTTTAGAACATTACAGTAGGCCCAATATCAAAGCTCAATGTCTGAGGTGACTCTGCATATCGTGGGTTGATGATTGTATGGTCCTTTTACAATGCTATCATGTTAAGCAAAGTGTATGACCTGTGATGAGTCCTTCCTTTCCTCTAAACAGGTTTGAGAAGAAGATACGGTATGCTTCTCGCAAAGCAAGGGCAGATGTGAGGAAGCGGGTGAAGGGCCGGTTTGTGAAGGCCGGTGACGAATATGACTATGATCCATTGTGCCAGACAAGAAGCTGCTGAGGAGAGCCAAGTACGAACTATAATTTTAGCAATGCAGGCTGCCTTATGAATAACTTGAAGACAATGATAGTATTCAGGGAGTAATCACCGAAGATTTCCTTCGCAACGACAATTCTAACAACTCTCAAGGATACTTTTGAGCATCTAAAAACGCTCTAGATCTTGGCTTATAGAATATCCTGGTAAAAAAAGGGAAAGAGAATTGGTTTTCCTGGTATTTGCCAAGATTGGTGGACTGCAATATCTTCAAACAATGCCAAAGATACGTCTGTTATCATCATGGGAATTCTGTCCCTGACCAGTGGGTTGTACTTCCTTCTCTGCTCTGTAAAGGATGGGCATTTAATTGGCTGATTTCACGAAAGTGAATCACTAGCACTTCCTCTCTGTGATATGTATGATTGCAAGCAGATGTTGGTTCGCCTACTTTGGAGATCTCACTTTAATCACATCACCCGTGGAGGTGACACTGTCAGGTTGGGCATGCAAATCTGTTATTTCAGATGTTTATAATTTTTTTTTTATCTGGTGAAATATGTAAAGCACAGAATCTATGTATGTACTTGAACTAGTGTTTCTTTAATTGAGATATGAATTTGTAGTAATTGTAATAAAGTCATACAATGTCAGTTACTTATGCTTGTTTTTTATTTAATTTTAAATTCAGGATAATTTACTAAGGGAAAAAAAAACTATAAATTCAGGATTGTGGAATCAGGCCTCTCATGCATCTTGCACCTAGAGTTAGTAGATAGATGAGTGTTAGCAATTAGCTACTGTCAATTTCTCTGTCATTTTACTCATTTTCTACGTAACTCTGTAAGCAACCGTGTTGAATTGTTCGAAACTACTATCCATGACAGCTGCAAATTCGTTTACTGAGAATGAGCTCAGGACGTCATTGAACATGCAACCATGGCAGAACAGGGTGGGCGGGGTGGCGATGGCCCTATCAAATGTTTTGAGAATTCAATAGTTGTTACAAATGGCCTCCTCAAGAAACTTTTTCTTACATGGAGGCCCCTGAAGTAAATTTTCTGCCTCCGCCCCTGGTGCGAAGCTTACTGAGTCCAACATCTCAACTGCAACTGTCATAGATTGCAACTAAGTTTTTGAGCACGTCCACTATGATGCATCACTTCTAGAGTAGACACAACACCACTCCCATGTAACCTTTTCTTCAATCTGCTTTCTGCTCCAGTTGCTCACAAGGGCACGGCGGATGAAATATGCACTTTATCTGCTTAGATATTCTCCTCTCTCTCTCTCTCTCTCTCTCTCTCTCTCTCTCTATAAAGGTCAATTGAATTAAAGGAATGAAACAGATACAGAGCAGAGTCCCTAGCAGGGCTTATACCCCAAAAAATACAAGGCACAATTGCGTGCTATTGGGACAAAAGCGATGCAAGAGCAAAAACGGATCACTGGGACGTCAGAGGCCCACTGAAAGTCAAGAAGTGAAAAAAATCAGGTGAAGATACTGTCTTTGGCACCTAGAGTCATAGATGCACTCCATAAACTATTCTGCTTATCCAGTAGAAATAACTTGGGTCTTGGGGAGCATTGTCTGGAAACTCCAAAAATAAGGTCTTATCTTATGTTTTGGAGCTTATTTACATATTACAGTTTTTGGCAAACGGCTGACTGTTTTCTACTTTTTGAGTTTATTTACAAATTTGAGAATTTACCTCTAAAAGAAAAAACAAAAGCTAAAGGGCATTTTGAAAACTCTAATCTAATCAGTAAGTGCTAATAAATTAATGTATGAAATAAAATCTCTAACTTTCAAGTTTAATTTACAGTTAGCGTGTTTAGTAAAATCATAAAAAAAAAGGCTCTTATTTCATTAGGCAGTTGGAGCTTACCATCAAGAATTGTGGTAATTGGATCCCACCATTTAAAATTGCAAGGTGGAACCCACCATTTGCATCTCTAATGGCGGGTTCAAGTGTAATTAATGTATAAAATAATTAATGTATAAAATAAAATCTCTAACTTTCAAGTTTAATTTACAGTTAGCGTGTTTAGTAAAATGATAAAAAAAAAAAAAAAAGGCTCTTATTTCATTAGGCAGTTGGGGCTTGCCATCAAGAATTGTGGTAATTGGATCCCACCATTTAAAATTGCAAGGTGGAACCCGCCATTTGCATCATTGTGAACATTTATGTGGTAATTGGGGCCCACCTTGTGATTCTATTTAAGAAAATCTTATTTAATATTTATTTTAAAAAATTCACCTTTAATCGTCATCTTTAACTACCCTATGTATTGTATTGGATTCTTACAATTGGTAGGAGTCTTGGGTCAATTTTTAAAGGGAGCTGCTATATGTACACTGATTTTTTTCTCTTATTACATGGTTTCTCTTTATACACATGAGTAAGTATGTTTTTTTTATCTTTATAGTCACCACATTTACAGAGGATATCCCAACCCCTCCAAACACCATTTTATCTCTTTCTCTACACATTCTCTTCTTCTTTTGCTCTTCCCTTTTCTCTTCTTCCTTTGCTCTCCTTCTGCCTCCATTAATCCAATCTCCTCCTTCATTTCTCTCCAATCTTAAAGGTACCTTCTCTTCTCCACCATTGTCAAAGGGATTTCTCTCTTCTCTTCTCCACCATTGTCAAAGGTTTTCTCTCTTCTTTTCTCTACCATATTCATTGAAATGAGTTCTTACATGTTTGGATTTTTATAGAAGAATGTATTTGCATCATCCCCTTTGATTGTGTGAATGTTTTGACTAAAACAGTGCTTTTCATGTAAATCTCGTTGAAATCCCCTTTGCCATGTTCGGCCCTGCAAGACCAAACAAGATTCACACTGTTTGGCCACACAGGCCCGAACATGATGAAGTTTGTTCAATCACAATGGACCGAACAGATGCAAGGTGTTCGGCGTCCTCAGGCCGAACACATTGCACATGTTCGGCCTTCTCTAGCTAAACAGCGTGAATCATGTTCAGGCAGACAGGGCCGAACAGTAGTGTTAAGAATACTGAAAGAATTGAAAAGTGCTCATTCTGGTGATTGAATTAAATACCTACAAATATAGTTAGTAATTCTAGAGCTTGACCGACAGCATCTGAAAGAAGGCATCGTCAACGTATTGAAGAGGTAATTGTTGAAGAGCCGAAACAACAGGAAGAACACTACTTGGAAGACCATGAAGATGAAGAGGATGAAGATGATAATGGAGAAGAACTTGTTGGGCCGAATGACCCTTAGGTATTGAAGAGTTTTCAAACACATGTTGCTAAATTTATTTGGAAAGGAGAGATATGTCTTTATATTTTCGCAAGATAAATGTTCTATTTTATTTCTTCATTAATGTGTATTTTTATTTTCAGGACCGTCCCCCACTCAAGTGCTTGAGTCATGGCCAAAAGTTAGCAATATGGCATTTGAACGAGTCAGATATATTTAGACAGAAGATTGATAGATTTAGATTGGAGCCTTTGATCAGTACTTCTTACAAATTTGTTGATAAGAGCCTTGAGTTAGCTTTTGTGGAAAGGTGGCATCCAAAGACTAATACGTTTCACATGCCCTTCGGCGATAAAACCATCTCTCTAGATGATGTTACCGCCATTCTTGGAATTCCAGTGACGGGGATAGCTATTTCATACAATGATGATTTTGGATTTTCTCAATCTCAAGAACTACTACACTGCACCAAGCATTACGACTTTGACACTTGGAGGTACATGATGAGCTTAGTCTATAAGGTTGGAGTGGCTAAAACAAAAGTTTGATACAGTGATAGTTACGGATGGAGAAGTAGCCATTGACCGTGCAGTAAGAGCCTACTTGCTATACATATTTGGATGTACATTGTTTAGTGACAAGAGTGGTACATGCGTTCTAGTCATTTATCTTAGTCTACTGATGGATGTTGATAACGTGAATATTTACACATATCACCATTCAAATTTATTTATTAACTCATGCAAGTAATTTAAATAATAATTCAACTTTTGCGTCATACCTCATGAATGGTAATTTCACTCGTATAATCCATTATATAGTTGGAAAAAAACTTGGCTGCATTGTGTAGACGAACAATCTTCTAGATAGAAAATCAATGAAGTATAAGCATATATATTGGATTTTCTTTGCATTGTTCGGCCATTACTAGCTGAACACATTGAAGATGTTCGACTCTACTAGGCCGAACAAAACACAAGGTGAACAAAAAAACTAGAAATATAACGAAAATGTATAAAAATGCAAACCATACTAACCTTGTCACTGCCATTATCTTTGAAAACCACTATTTAAGTATTAATCTCCTCCTCCATTACACTATTTGAGTGCTTAATAAGGCAAAGAATAATGAGAAGGAAAGAAAATGGTGACTTGCACTCTTAGAGAGTGATGCTCTCTTAAAGGGAAGAGGGAAAGAGAAGGAAAAGGAGTTAGATGATACTCTCTTAGAGGGGAAGAGGAAAGGAGATGGAGTTCTTGTTGGAAGATGGTCTCCCTTGGAGGGAAGAGGGATGGAGGAGGCGTAGGTGTGTAGGAAAAAAACTAAAGATTTAAGTTTGTAAGAGATAAGGGCTTTTTGGTTATTTGATGTAAGGGCAAAATAGTAATAAAAAATTATTAAAATCCTGGTGTAAGAAGAAAAAAAAATCAGTATACATATAGCGGCTCCCTTTTTAAAGGTTTAAGAGGTTTTTCCCCATAAAAACCACAAATATAAATTATCTCGAATAAAAAAAATAAAATTAAATAAAAGTGAAATATGAAAACAAAGCGCGCGAAAGTTTAAAATCATCTTTCCTTGGAATTCGATGGTAGAGTGGCGGACGAATATGACTCGTCCACTTGTTCATCTTCTCTAACGGCTAACGGCTATAAGCAGAGTCTCTCCTCTTCTGGTCCTCATTAACCAACCATTCTCGTCTCTCTCGTTTGTGGCATCTTTTCCGCTTCCTTTCATTTCCCAATTCCACCAAAATCTCTGTTTTCCATTGTATTCCTTTTCGGATCGTTTTGAGGTGGGCGGGGGTAATCGATTTCTGCAGCCATCTCCTCTAATCTGATGGTGAAATGAGAGAATTATGATGAACGTTCATCGTGCAATTCGATTATGAAGTCCTGAAACGGTGTTTTGTGCGATTTCTGGGGTAGTTTTGGCGGTTTGAGATTTGGGTTTTTACGCGGAGATTTGAAATGGCCATGCCCTAGGAGGAAAACAGGCAGCAGAAGATTTGCCAGATTTACTATGAAATTGAACTAATTTGAGGAATCTGTTTCGGTTTCACCGGTTTAGATTTGGAAATGCTGGAGAAGTGAATGGATTTAAAGGGAGTTTGTGTGCATTTGCTCGTCAGTTTGTGATTTGAGCTTCTTGTTTCGTTCTATAGGATTTCATCTGGTCCCCTTGAGCGTAATAGAAGTTTTTGAACTGTCAAATGTGGAAATGTGATGAATTTTCTAAGGATTTGAGGTTGAGATTCCATGTGTAAAGTGGGTTTCATGGGTTGGTTTTGAAATTCTGCTGATTTGTTGTTTTATTGTAGTGTACAGGGCTAATTAGAAGCTAGATATGTGTAAATGTGATGGATTTGCAGTAAATTGAATTTTTAGGTGGACTTTTGAAGGTTTTTTTTTTTTTTTGTAATGGTCGAGGTGTTCGAATTTTGGTCCTTTATGTGGAGTTAGATTTGGGTAATAGAAGACTGACCGTGGATGTTAATTTATAGTAGGGTATCCGATGATATCTCAACTGTGGAAGTGCTGTCTAGATTTGTGACTACAGACACCAATATGCAAGATGATAGCAATAGAGTTTATCTTAGAAGATTGTTGGGCAGAGATTAGGATTCTTTGGAGGGCCATCGATGGAGTGTCTGCAGGGATGAGAAAGTTTTGGATATGAATTTTGAGGTTCTTAAGAGGCTTTGCTGGATTGTCTGCAGCAATGAACAAGTTTTGGATATGAATTTTGAGGTTCTCAGAGACTCTGCTAGGGTGCCAAGACATCAAAGTGGGTCGCATGTGAGACCTTGCTAACAAGGAAGATGATTGACAAGTTCATCAATCTTGTGATTCGGCCGCCTAGGTGTGGTGCCTTGGATTTTTTCAGTTTTCCCCCTTTCTCACTGAGTATTTCTGCATATGTTAGTTAGACGAACTGTTATATAATAGAAGTTGGTTGGAACTTGGAACTGGCACTTGATACAAATCGTTTGATCCATATACTTAAAATAGTTTATTGAAGGAATTGTGTGATTCAGATCACAAATGGGTTCTGAAATATGTGTATCTTCTTTTTTGAAGATTTTACTATTAAGATTAGAGCTGGGGTGCTGTTTCTGATTTCATTTTGCATTTTGAAACATCAACCTTGTCTGCAATTTTTAAACGTGGCATGTTTATGACCTCATATATTCATCACTCTTGTTACCAATTCACCAAAAAAAGAAAAAAGAAAAGAAAAGAAAACAACCATAACTTCGTTGTGGAAGGGAGGGATTCGTTTTATGTTTTTTTCATTTTTTTTTAACTCTTTAGTTGCTGAAAATAACTGATTTTCTTGCTTCTTCGTAGTATTCTGGCCTTGTTTTTTTTCCCACTCACAAATACATTCACGCTATCCAAGTCCCTATCCAATAGACCTAGGGATTGGTCATTGTTGTATATGTGGATAGGGAGATGCCTCACCACTGGACTATCGATGGATTGGCAAAAGGGTGCCACACAGAGGAATATGATTTTTTTTTTCTCATGCACTGCTGCATACTGGCATAACACCTTTACTTCTATGATGTTCATAATGGTTGTTTTTTGGACTATAATTTAGAATTTTAATTTTTCTATTTATACCATTGCGTATCTGGTGGATGGATGAACAGAGCCGATTATAATCCAGACAACTTTTTATGGCAATCAGAATTCACACTTGAAGGGAGAAAGTACAAACGGAAGGACTTGGAGGCAAGTACGAAGAGCAATTACCAAGGTTTTATCCTTTGTTTTTGAGTCATTACAACACTTCTGCCGTATGTGCTAACTATACAAGAACTACCCCTTTTGCTATACAGCTTCAAAATGGAAGAGGTCATATCTTAAAGTGTAGTCATTATGTCCCTTCACCTTTCCCAGAAAACACTCCCCTCCCTTGTGTTATCTACTGCCATGGAAATAGGTTGGTTAGCTTTTCTTTTGAGAATGTAGTTAGGTATCTAGCAGTTATATTATTTCTTCTTTTCTTTTCTTTTTTTTTTTTGTGACTTTTTCCGATCATTATTTTGATTTCATTCTTTCTATGTGCCAACCTTGGTTTTAAATTGCCATTACGTTGTTTTGATTTCTTGTGTTCATGGTATTTAGTTTATGTCCATTAGAAGGAAATTTTGAGAAAGATCGTGGTTTAATAATTTTTCTCTGTCATTTATGCATGCAGTGGGTGTAGGGTAGATGCTAATGAGGCAGTTGCAATTCTAGTTCCTTCAAATATTACTGTATTTACTCTTGATTTTTCTGGCTCTGGTTTATCTGGTGGTGAATTTGTCAGCCTTGGGTGGCATGAGGTGCTTGATTTAGTACATTATTATGAACGTTCAAGTTTGGAAGCTTATTGATTCTCTAATCATTTTATTTGTTTCTGATTTTCAGAAAGATGATCTTAAAGTTGTGGTGTCTTTTCTACGAACCAACCAACAAATCTCATGCATTGGGATTTGGGGCCGATCGATGGGTGCTGTCACAAGGTAATTATGCATCATCTTAAATTGACTTTTTTAACTAGTCGATGCAGGTAGCATTTTCATTTAATTTTGATGTCATGACTGTGTGTGTACTGTCATATAATTTTGAATTATGGCATGATAATGTTCTAGAACACTTAAGTGGGCTCAGTATCATAATAGCTGAAATGTAAGGACTACGTCTTGACAAAAGTAAAATTTTTGTTTCCACTGAGAATAGCCAATGGCTCTTATATTGAGTACAAACAAGATCCTAATCTTAAACTAGAGAACCTAATTTTATCATAATCATAATAAGAAAATGTTTTTTTTTTTTGATAGAATAAGAAAATGTAATTACTTTAGCCTAATATAACACAATTTAATCCAATTCTAATCTAAGACAAACTTATTCTCCTAATTACAAATTAACCGAGAACCACCATAAAAGTTACAAGTAAGACCCTGTCTCTCATCACTCCCTGTCAAGCTTATGCATAGAAATCTTACCAGCTTGGAATAAACATTATAGATCTGCTTCCTTTCATGACAACTTTAGTGAAGACCATCATCGACTTTAGTGAAGATCCTCAATCTATCTTACACCTTAATTGACGCAGGAGATGAAAACTTCATATGCTATTATTAACTGAAGTATACTATGTTCTGGAATGTCATGCAGCCTTCTTTATGGAGCAGAAGACCCTTCTATTTCTGGAATAGTGTTGGACAGTGCTTTCTCAAACTTAAATGACTTAATGATAGAACTTGTCGATGTTTTCAGAATCCGGCTTCCTAAATTCACAGTATGTTCTTCTTCCTCTCTGTTGCTAGAATAGTATTGGACAGTGCTTTCTCACTTAATTGTTTTAATGATGGAACTTGTGAATGTTGATAAAATCCATCCTTGGTATGTTCTCTTCGGTTGTGGGAATAGTGATGGGCAGTGCTTTCTCTAACTTGAGTACATTTGTTACATTCCTGGGAACCCAATTAAGCACTTTCAGTTGCATCGTTTCCTAGGGATTCAAAGTCAAGTGGGTTCCAACAAGGTAATATTAAAGAGGTGAGGGGTGAAGTATATAAGATAGAGATGTCAATGAGACTCAAACTTTCTTAGAATTTGATTTACTAGGGTGATGGATGGGTTATAAATTCCACTAAAGGGGAGATTATTTGGTGGCCATTTGGGGATCATCATCATCATCATTATTATTATCATCAAAACCTTGTCCTAAATACGTTATGGCCGGCTTCCTGAATTGTATTTCTCCATTCCAATCTATCCTGAGCCAAAATCCTTAGATAAGTTGGCGATCTTCACCTATATTTCTTCAAATTTAATCACAGTGATAAGAAGGTACTTCTTAAAATTCATGCTGTCAATTCCATGCAAACAAAGAGGCCCTAAATGGGGGCTAATCCTTTTTTATTGGAAGATATTTTTTGGATTACATTGTACCTCCTTCATAAAACAAGAAATATCAGATAAACCACACAAGCCTAATCCAATACTTCATCATTAGCATCATAATACCTTATTCCATCAATCCGGGAGAGCTCTGCACCAACAAAATTCAGAGGAAAAAAATGACAAAGGAAAAGTGCAAAAGCTAAGAACACAACCCACATAAATCCTGAAAACTAGAAAGTAAGCTCTCTCTCTCTCTCTCTCTCTCTCTCTCTCTCTCTCTCTCTCTCTCTCTCTCTCTCTCTCGCTGCATGAGTATCCAAATGATAAGGTCTCTCTCTCTCTCTCTCTCTCTCTCTCTCTGTCTCTCTCTCGCTGCATGAGTATCCAAATGATAAGGTCATCCATCATAGAGGAAGATACCGTTAATGTTTTGACATAACCCTAATTAACATGGAAAGAAAAAATAAGGAAGAAAAAATCTAAGGTTTTAGAGAACTAAAAGAAAGGAGGTCATATAGAGATATAATTTTTAGTATTTACAGAATACCCTTTTATTTTACAAATTTACTTAAAAGTCCTTGAAAATTGTAAAATTTACAAATATCTGTCTCCGTACACTCCTCCTAAAGCTAGTGCATAGACATTTATTATAAAAAAAAAACACCACACAATTGTGTCTTAACAACAACCATTTTCAGAAAATCTGTTGTCTGTGAGGTGAAATCTGTTATTTGATCCTTAGACCGGGTATGCTCTAACTGTATTCTTTCTTTCCCCCTTTTCTTGGATGAAGTGACAACCCACTTTGGTATGTTTTATATGCTCCTGGCATGGATTAGAAACAATGTGAAGCACAACAACATTATCACAATGTAATAACAAAGCATCTTTTCCTTCCTTTTAGTAAAACTTTTTGGCCATAATAATTTGTGAGTACTAGGGTCCTTGCTTTAGTGCAATGGTAAAAGTCCTGGGTGCCATGTGTGATAACGCAGGTTTGAGACCTGTGACAACCCAGTTTGTGCACTATTGCTAAAAGTTAGGCATGTCTCCAATCTGGACCCTCACAGGGCCATGCTTTGGCGGGACCCGCACTGGGTAATGACCTTTTTAATTTGCGAGTCCTGCCTGGTGCTTAGGTTCAGAGCTAGAGCTTGCTACCATTTGTTGTTTCTTGCTTTTCCAAGAGACAAGTTTACCCCAAACTAGTGAAAAATATCTAGTAGTAGATCTTCTATTTTACTTGGGACTCGCCAAATCTATGCCTGTATAAGCTTTTGGTTTTGAGTGACCATGACAAGAATACACAATGCCTTTCCTTGTAGATCCCGTTCATACTGCAATATTCTGTGAAATGCAGCTAGTTATCCAGTTCAAGGAGCATGGATGAATTTACTCTCAACACATTGCATACAAAATATTAGGCTGTGTAATGGTAAAGTAAATCAAGTTAACATCTAATTTTGAAATACATTCTGATCATATAACAAATCACCACTTTTAGAATCCATGCCATGATTCTGCCCTCCTACTGTGTTGATAGGTTTCGCATCTATTTTCTTGTTTCTTCATGAAATCCAATGTCTAATTGGCTAAAAAATTACATTTTGTTTTTAAGATTTGGAAATTTCAACACTCAAAAAGTATTTTTCATATCCTTAATTTCAAGTTTACTTCCCAAGTAACTTTTAGGCCCCGATTGTTAGCATTAATTTCAAACTTAAATAGGAAAGATGCAGTAAATTCATCTTCAGTTTTTGTGTGTGCACACATGCATACTTGGCATCTGCGTGCATCTGTGTCTGTAAGTGCGATTTTCTGAATTATAAATTTTAGATAAATTATGCTATTTCAAAATTAATTTGGGTACTCATTGTTCCTTAAATGAGATGATCTGATTGAAGACTCACATTCCATCCTGTTTATTTGGTTTTCAACTGTTACTTTGTTTCTATTTGCTGCTGATCATTTGCATAACTCTCAGTTATTTTTAATTTTGGGAAATTAATTGGGAAGTTATTTTTTAGAATTTGGATTTTTGTTCTTGATGCATATCTCCATTTTTTTTCATCATCACTATTGAACTTTTTGAAAATCTATTTGTGAAATTGTGGAATTTTTCTTGAGACATATTTAGGAAAATATTGCTGACGATTTTTAAAATAGGAAAAATTAGAAATATATATGAAATCCACTTAGCCAATAGCTTTTATTCAGTTTTTGGTCTTTTCGTAGAACATCACTGAAGTATCACAAGATTCTAATATTCCAGTGATATTTTGACAGAATCATGCGATATTCAAGGATAATTTTCTTTAAGAAGAATTTCTTCAGAATATCATAGTATTTGCAAAGTACTCCCACAATTGCAGACAGTTCTGCCAATAGTTTAGCCTCTACAGAAAAAGATTCTTATCTTTATCTTGTCAGCCAATGTTCAACATAGGTTTTGCAGATGTTTCAAGATGGTAACTATGGAAATATGATTTCTTTCTGCCCTGTCAGGTTAAAATGGCTATCCAGTATATGCGGCATTCAATTCAGAAGAGGGCTAAATTTGACATTATGGACCTCAATTGTGCAAAGGTTTCTCAATTTCTTACATTGTTGACTTGCAGATATGTGTCTCTTGAGTTAACAGTACACGTGTCCTTTCCTAAAATTTTTATGCGAAACAGTTCAGTATAAGCTTACATTTGTTTTGTGGTTTTTTTTTTCAATGCCAATGGTGTATCTTAATATTTTTGAATTTTATTTGACAGAACTGATGGTTCTTTTTGTTTTAATTTTTTTTTGTGGTTTATTGAACTGCATGCTGGATATTCCGAGCATAATATCTATTTGCTGCTGCATCTCCAGGTTGCACCTAGGACTTTCATTCCTGCTTTATTTGGACATGCTACTGAGGATATGTTCGTTCAGCCACATCACTGTGACCACATCTTCAACTTATATTCGGTAATTTTAGATAGACATATTTTGTGCATTGAATGATGTGAAGTAATTAAAATTGACTGGTGGCTTCTCTTCAAGGGCTCAAATAAGTTTATCCCTTGGACATCTTTATATGTGGCTTTTGAAGATAACTGTAACCAGTAAAGATGATTAGATTGCATTTATCCCAGATTTTCAAGGATAGGGATCTCCAGAACAGAGGCTTAGAAAGGACAGGCTTATTTGTGTGCCAAATGGGAAGTGCAAACCAATGTTATATAGGCTTAAGTTTTTTTGTTTTCTAATACTTGTTGAAGAAGATAATTTATGAAAACAAAACTTCTTACGTTTTAATTTTGAACATTATATAGGGGGACAAGAATATTATTAAATTTGAGGGAGACCACAATTCCCCTCGGCCACAACTTTTCTACGACTCTGTCTGCATTTTCTTCTACAACGTCCTTCATCCTCCTGAAACTTCATCAACATGTTCAAGTAAGATGAACAAGTGTCATGATTTGGGGGAATCAAAAATTGGTCCTGGTATGAATCAGGTGACTTCTTCAAATCATTATAGTATATTACAAATCTGCGGAAGATTGAGAAAAAGAGGTCAAAATAACTAATCATTGTTGTATTTATGGTTTTTTGAAATCTGTAACCTAGTGCATCTTGCATGCTTATTAGTCATTGATATCTTAATAAAAAAAAAAAGGGTCGCCCAATGCATGAGGCTCCCACTTAGTAAGGTCTGGGGAGAGCAAGATGTACGCAGGCTTACCGCATATCTTAATAAATAAATAACATGGTTTAAACTTTTAAAAGTTTAGAGAGCTGTAAGAGTCTAGTCATCTTGATCTTCTTCTTTTTCCTCCAGCACTTGTTTTATGATATTGTTGCTGATCTTCGTTCTATGAGTATTGATGCCGCCAGCACATCATCAGTTCGTTATTGTGCTTTAAATGGTAAAATCTCTAGTCTGTAAATGGGATAAGCTTTATCTTGGTTGATTTTCTGTTTGTCACTAACCAGTAGCTCCATAACAGATTTTACTACGAAATCATTAAGCGAGTTGCTTGCTGAAACGGGAGGTTTTACAAATTCTGTGGTGAGTTTCCTCAATATTTATTTTTATAAGTCTTTTCGTTTCTAGTATGTTTATGAGGAATTCTTCTTTTTTCACTTCTCAATTGCAGGATTCAATACTTGATCAGAATAACAGTCTAACAGAAATAGAAGGGAACAATGGCAATGACCCACTCCACTTCCAGGTGATTCTTTTATACTGCATATTTGAGTTTTAAGTTTGAATGGGGTTCTGATCTTTCTCTTGATGGAGAATTAGAGAACCATTCCACTAGTCCGGAAAACTGTGGTCTTTTTCACTATTAATAGGTTAGTGATAAGGCATTGACTAGGTTGTGAGCCAAACAGCCCTGATCCTAAATCAACAGTAAATCACACCATAGACAAGGAGAAAATCAGTTATTTTCTGACCTACGATTGCAAACCCACTGAATAATGTTGAACCCAATGGGGGTATATCTCAAACCAAGTGAAAAAGAAATATAAAAGCTCATGAAAATTGCAACTTTTATGGAAAAATAACAAGAATAGGGATTCACGACCCCTTTACATTGTTTGAAAATATTATAAAGCCCTGAGATCAAATATTACATTTCAGTCACTGATTTTTTTACCTGAATCTTCTTAAGAGTCCTAGAAAGTTTATACTAGGAAGCAAAATAATTTAAAACAACTAAACAAAGCAATCCTAACTTTATGTGAGAAACATGAATGGGCCAATGGTAAAGGCATCTCACTCTCCGCTAACCACTAAGGATTGACTCGTGGCATTGGTAGAGAACAGATGCAGCAATATACTGTGGCTATCTTTAAAACAGCTCCGCTGCCGTCATTCACATGTCAGCCAACCATCTGCATTCCATTTGTTTTTCTATCAAATTTCTTGTCGGTATGTTGAATTTGCATTGGTTTAACAGACATGCATTCATCTAATTTTCAAATTCACATCCCAAGTTTGAGAGTGGTGTTAGGATTTTTCTTTTTTTCCAGGTAAAAGAGTGGTGTTAGGATTAGACTGATTAGTAATAACTATTGTAATTAGAATAACAGTATTGTGATAATACTAGATAAATATCTCACTAGATTAGATAGGAACTGGCTAACCCTTTGTAATCTTCGGCTTTCATGATTGTATTGCTATGTAATTGTTCTTTTTAGTGAAAAAGACAGCAGTTTACAGTGTATTCTGAAACTCAAATTTTTGGGTTTACCGATTTCAGGGTAGCGCAAATGGAAAGAATGAAGAATGCAGTTTGCCTTCAAGCTCTGACAGTGAAAGTTGGGAAAGCACTCCTGTTGGAGTAACAGATGGCGAGTCATCCTCCGAAAGCACAAGGAATTCCAACAATAGGAATCAGGTCCTTTCTCTTCTCGCCAGAACTTTTGTCCAAAGTAGTTAGAATTCCTGTATCTGAATTTTGAAATGCCAGCAAATGGGGATTGTCAAAAAAAAAAAAAAAAAGAAGCTAGCAAATGCGTTATTGGAACAATCAGCCCTTGTAAAAACTACCTGAACAAAACATTCATTTAACTTCAAGTTGTTGGATTTATGAAAGATGTGAATGCATTTTCCAAGGATGTTTCCATTAATTAAGAACATTCTTTCACTTCCCGCAGCATACAGCTAGGCAAGTTGGCTCATGGAAAATGGGTAGTGTGGGATTTCAATAGAAAATTTCAGTTCCTTTGATTTTTTTTTTCTTTCTTTTTTTTCTCTATTTTTTACCTTTGAAATTTCTGGTTTCTTTTCTAGATGAATCATCCTTTCCAGGAAAAAGAAAAAAAAAATTGAGGATAATGATCATTTTGTCAACCCCAAAATTTGATTGTCTAAGATTTGACACCATAGGTTCTAATCAGAGCTTCTATTCCTTCCCATCTCTTGGTTGAAGTGTGCTAAACAAGGGGTTTCATTTGGGTGTGTAAGTCATACAATTGGATTGATTTTTATGTGGTTGCTTCTGAAATTAGGACTAGATATAATGGTCAGTTCCAGATTATCAGTTTATTGGATTATTTCTCTCTATCCAAATGCAACTCCTAAACATTAAATTTCATGATGATTGGACTGTCACCATTGAGTATTCCCTTATTAATGAAAAATTTTTTCCTGGAGAACTGCAGAGAACTCTAAAGGCACTTGCAAGACCTCTCAAGCGTATGAAGTACAGACGGAAAGTCAAAGGCCCGTTGAAGGAAAAGAAGCAGGTCACGTCCATCCCCAAGAAGCGTAGGACTGAAAAGCTTGGGTCAATAGGTCAGCGGCTCCGGTGCTGCATTCCAAAAAGAATAAAGCACAAGAGGCAGTTATCGTCTGGATGAAACTTGAAAGTGATTGTCGTATCAAACAAATTTCTATCACTGTGATTCTCCTCTTCATGTGCTCTCTCTTCCCATCCCATCACATGTGCTCCTCACTGCTAAGAAGCCTGTTCTTTCCCCCTCTTTTTTTTTCTTGTTTTCTTTTTTTTTTAATTTATTTCATGATTATGTGCAATGAATGGGTTGTGAGTAAGGTCCAACTTTCACAGGATGTGTTTTTTTAGTCACTGTAGAGATTTCATGTATATAAGTTATGCAATGGTGTTTTTTTTTTTTTTTTTTGGGTGTATATGAAATGGGTTCTAATAATCTCCCCAAATTTTTATTTTACATTAATTTTTATCTTTTCTCTGCATTTGGTGTCCATGGCAGGACATGTAGCTTTGATTTGATGGCTCACATTTGTCAAAAATTATTTTTTTTTACTGATATCCTGATATTTTGAAATATTTAAATGTAAATATATTGTGACAATATCACAATAATAAGTAGACTCCATTTTTATTTAAGAATGTGGATCCCTATGATCATTCCGATGTCCGACCCCCTTGCTCACTACCCTCAACCTTTTGAATTATCAGCAGCCCAAATTTAACTACTCACTTTTTTTTTTTAATTTTTGTACTAATTTTGACAGTGGCCCATTCCAAACGTTATGCTTTCTGATTAGGATTCTCAAGTGCAGAGCCCATGGTTTGGGCTAAAAAGCATCCTGTTGTTCTGTAGGGCTGATGTGCTATTTCTCTTTTCCCGTGAGTGCATTGATGCCATAATAAATGGATTTATGAGGCTAGCTTTCCTTATTATCTTTCCTGCAACATGGACATTTCAGATCTTATTAATCGTGAGCAAAATAAAGTTACTAAATCTCTGTGGGGGCCACGTTGCATAGTGGCAATACAAGGGTGGAAAGTCTTATGTGCACAAAGTATTAGCGTGAGCTGATGACTGCAACCATTTGTTTAGAGGCTTAAAATGATATATGTATGACGTTATCTTTTAAACTTTTTAACCCTTTACGGGGTCGAAAAGGAGCCTAGGAATACAATTTAAACTTCGTGGACCTTAATGGATACTTAAGATACATTAGATTATGATGATATTCTGCCATCTCTAATCCAAATTATGACATTACAATCCCAACCCATCTTTTCCTTTCGTCGAGGTGGGGAAAAGAGTTTAGTAAAATTGGATCAGGATCTCACAAGGCTTTACCAATCTCTCTGTCCCCTTATAAAATGAGACACATGACAAAGCTTGTGAGGTAGTCATGTTTGTTTGCATTAAAAATAAATAGAAATTAAATCCATAGGATGGCTAAAAATGAAGATAGAATGTGAATTTTAAAAAATGAACATCAAATTAGATATATTTTTATTCTATTTTCTTAAAAGAAAATATTATTTAATATTTATTTTTGGACATTCACCTTTAATTTTCATTTTTTACCACCCTATATTTTCTAATGCAAACAAATAAACATTTGGCAACCAAAGTCTCATAATAATGATTTTCACTTTTCACGAAGTCATTGGAAAACGCATATTTGACATTGTAAATAGTCAAACACTTGGATTAATGAGAATCCTCTTTTGTAGGGACTTTTAAGTTTGACCTCTCCTTTTATGATTTGAAAATCCTCGCTTTAATGGATATGGATCGTGAAACCATTTTTTTTTTCTGCCATACACATTGTTGTGCAGTGTGAAATCCTCAACCATTCAAATCCCCAGCAAGTAATCTCTATTCCATTGGTAGTAAAGAATACTTAGAGCTGCGAATTCTCACCTGTTACCAAATTTGTAAGTACCATTTCCCCTGCCACCCATTTGCAACCAAAAAGAGAGAAGCAAATGAAGATCCTCAGTAATAGGTTGTCATCATCCAAAGAGGAGCAAACATCCCCTGATACCAGCCTACAGAATAAACCAACACATCAAGGAGTAAGCCTGTGTGCTAAATAACTAAAGCCCAACGTAATTAAGCTAAAATGTGAGGACCAGATACTTGAAAATTCTCCAAATAGGAGGTCCCCTTCTTGAAGATAGCTCACATGGTTAGGATTATTTGGATATGTATCTTCTCAGACCTACACAGAGGCATTCTTGGCAACTAACCCCAGTGGAAATTTTGAAAAATACTAAAAATAGAGGTCTTTCTAGAAACGTTTTTACATGTCATTTGACAATGGAATTGAATAACTCCACTCGCCAGTGTTGCAACATATATTGTTTGCCGATGCCATCAACCCATGTCACATCTGTCTTTCTTCTTTTGCATTATGTTGATCTCAGGAATTAAACAGGTTTTATGGGTTGATATATCTATATCTATGCAAAATATGCAGATGGTGGGAAGTTAAAATGAGGGAAGAAGAAAATGTTAAATATCCTTTTTACGGCAGGCAAATATTCTCCTACAGGAACGTTGAGATCTAGATGTTAAGAGAGGCAGGGGGCCCATCCAAAAATAGGACCTCCCAGATTTTCACACCAGCCTTGCTTGGATCTTGGATGGGAAGCAGAAGCTGGAGAAAATTCTTAAAGGTCACTCACTGCCAAACTTGCAGAGTGAAAATACAGACAAAAAAGATTTCTATTAGATCTATGACAGTTAAAATGAATGGTCTAGCAGTGCAATGGTTACGGATAGCCATCTCCTGTGCCAAAGTGCCAGGAAGAGTGTGTTTTTTTTTTTTCCTTTTGACTTTGAAGATTGTATGAAACTTGCAATATGTTTATACAGAGGCAATCTGTGGGTCCTTTGATGGTTATTATACTAGAGCATCGCTTTGCTCTTTGAACAGGCCAAATGGTCACCTAGTAGCACACCGCATTTGCTGTCCAGTTCTATGTCGCCCACTTGGGTCCTCCTATAATCAGCCTACCTCGTCAACTTGACACCAGGCCGATTTTGAGACTCATTCAACATTTTTTTTTTTTTTTGCCCACATTGGGAACAAACACAAGCACTCTCGCACCCATGTGCCAATCAACTGATCCACGGCATTGGACGGCAGTCATTAGCCCCTGCTAGATTGTACATTATAAAGAATATAATGAAAAAAAGTATAGTTAATAGACAGTCGACTTGGAGAAAATAGAACAAATGGTTAGAGCAAGTTTACAGGGGCTTTTGTTTCTTGGCCTACCTAACCCTTTTCCATCACGAGACCGTTTCCTTTCCCCTGCTTCAATCAATAGCCATACATTTATCTAGGTTCCCGCAAGAGTAGAACCACAGATGAACACTATGGGTCCACACCGAGGAAAAATTTCCCCCACTTGAAGGGCGTGTGAGGCTTCTCTCCTTTCTCACGTGAATTCTCTCAAGACACCCCACCTCTTCATTCATTTCCTTCACGTTTGCGTGTTATCCACCACCCTCTCCTCCTTCCTTTATACCCACCCCAAGCTCAACTCCATCTCTCCTCACCCACTCACACCCATGAAAGACCTCTCCTTCTTCCTCCTCAAGAACTCTCTAGCATCTAAGATGAAGAAAGGCCTCAGGAACTTCTGCAACGGCGTTGGCTCGACGTCCACGCTCAACCAGCAGACCGCAGACCGCGACATGTCCTGCTTCGTCACCCCACCATCTCTCATCAGCTCCTACTTAGAAGACAGCAGCTTGGAGGGGAGCCCCCGTACCCTTGAAGAGATGATCTTAAAGCTTGATTTAGAGGAGGCGGCCACGAGGAAGGCGAGGCTCGATGACGACCGCGGAGAACCCCGCCGGAGGATGTCTTGTGTAAACAACTCCGATATCCTAAGGTCAGCAAGGAATGCATTGAACCAGTACCCTCGGTTTTCGCTGGATGGGAGAGACTCCTTGTACAGATCTTCTTTCCAAAGCTTCGCCCCGCGAACGGCAGCCTACGCTAGTGGCTGGAAGTCGGCCTGTTGTGAACCGGACTTGGAGAGGAGTCATGGGTTGCCCTCAACATTAGGAGGGGAGAGTGTGGTGTGGTGCAAGCCAGGAGTTGTGCCCAAGTTGATGGGCCTGGAGGCTGTACCAGTGCCCATCAGTACTAGGCGTTGTAATTGGAGATTGACGAGTTCTAAGATGAGGAAAGAAAATCTAAGGAGAGATGAAAGGAATGAAATGCAAAAAAGGATTCTTGCTATGGGTATGCACGGGTGTGGGGGAACTAGAAGGCAGACCATGGGCTCACCTTCAAACGTCAATTACTGCAGTGCTAAGCCCATCAGACGTCGTCGTTAGTTATGTTTACTTCATTTCTTGGACTGCTTGCACGGAGTTCTCACTGTCAATTTCTGTTTTGGTTATAAAAGAAATGGAAGTATAAATCCTCATATATTGTTGGCAGTGGCCGCAGGCCTCATCAATTTGTTTATTTGACTTTCATGAAACACATATTTCTGATTTGTTCGTGCCGTATCTCGAACCCATGAATTATCATGTTGTAAACCAATGGTTTAAATCATCAAGACAAGGTAGAGATTGGCCATATACTACTGATTTTGATGAGCTGTTTCTCCAGAGAAATGAGTCAATCAGCTTTTGTTAATTCTTTCTACTAGCTTCATTGACATGTTCTATTCGCATCCCAAGGACCCAAGGGGCATGATTGTGCCAGATAAATGAGGGGGTTGGATAAATGATACATGGGTCCCACGAGGTCTGAAAGTTATTACGGTAGCAGGTATCTCGAATACGAAGATTTCTAATTTCAATGGGCTTCTACCACAAAATGCGCGAGCTTCTTGTTATTATAAGACTAGCGCTTTAGGGCCCGCGTTGAAAAAATAATAATTAAGTCTTATTAAAAATTATTAATAATTTAAATAAAATATTAGTGAATATTATGACACAAATCATAGTTAAAATATTGAATGTTTATTTTTTTGAAAGGAGAAAGTATTTTCTTTAAATCATGGATGTATTAAAGTTGAGAGTGGAAAAGAAAACCGTTGATATTAAGTCATCTTTGAATGATTAAAGAAATTACATGCGGTCTAAGGAAATTCACAAAAAGTTGGATATTTGTTTATTTTGCATGCACTTATTTCAGTAGTTGCACTTTGTTCATCTTCTCTGCTCATCTTGACAGTTGCACTTGTTTTATTTTGTACAGATCTTTTGACACCTACAATTGTTTCAATTTGTGCGCTTGTCTCAATAAAGTTATTTGTTTTCGGTATTGCAATGGAAGTACTTGGTCAAACATCTTAAAATTTGATATTTTCTTTATAATTTGACACTGCATAGCAAACATTCAAATAAATTAGTAAAAGAAACTGATATGAAAGAAATTGTGTTGATGGTATTAAAATAAAACTTATAATTTTCAATTTCTGACAATAAAATGGTTGATTTTTTAGAGTAGCTAATTTCTTCAATTTTCTTGATTGGAATACTGGTTTTTTACGTTAGTTTGCTCATTATCGAGTCTAGTTTTATATGAAATAAATATTTCTTGCACGATGCTTTTTTTTATTTCATTTTCCAATAGTTCATACCAATTAACTTGTAAAATAATTAAAATTTTAATATTTATATATATACATATGATAGTTAAAATAAAGAAGTAGCTTTATGTAAATAAAAATAAATGTGAAATACCTTATATGCACATTCTTGAAATTCTTCTTTTGTTGCATTTATGAAAATTTTAAATACTTCATTGTGCAATAAGAATGATGTTTGCTTGGTTTGATCTATAACTACTATAGTTGCAACGTATCTGAAATAAAAAAAAATTAAAAACAATTATTTCACAATATGTGCAATAGATAAATATGTTAACTTGATTAACATAAAAGCTAGATGATATGCAAATTTGGTTGGATTAGAGTTAACATGATTCCTAAAACCCCTATTTTTCAATAATCTTAAGAATCTTAAAAGTGCCACTGTTGACCGCAATGACTCATGACTAAATAATCAAGATTTCGGGGCTACAAATCACCATAAACAGTGTAGGGTTTAGGGATCTAATTATTTATCTAAATAATATCAGTCAAAAGGCTATAAATTACTATAAATAGTTTAAAAATATAACAATTACCTCTATAAGTAGTAAATCTAAGTAGTGTCAGTCAAAGAGATACAAATTACCATGAAACAATTTAAGAATATAAAAATTAGCTCTGTAAGTACTCAAATCAAATGGAAGGAATTTAAAATAAGATGTAGTTTGAAGCATGACGTACATGCCTCATCAAGTTTGGTAGATTCACATAGACCATTTAGGGCACGAGCCACAAAAAAAATAAGTAAGTGTTATCAACAATATAAGGAACATAAGAATTTTGTGTTGTATAAAATATAATGCATGCTTAGAAGTGAGAGAGGAATACCTTAACTTATATATCTTTTCAACGGAAGACTGAGGAAATATGCAGCCGTTCTACTTCTTCTATCATTATAATTTATGAATGGAATAGAGAAGTCGGAAGAGAGAGAGAGAGAGAAAGAGAGAGAGAGAGAGAGAGTACATATTGATCAACTTATATCTTGGGTTTCTTTTTTTAAAGATTTTTCATGATGAGATATTCGCTTAAAGTTCAAAGTCTAAGATGAAACTTATATAAATTGACGCAACTTATATCTCAGAGAGTTTTTCTTATTATAAATGAATATATAACATATATCTTAGGTTTCTTTTTTTAAAAAAGTTTTTCTTATCACAAATTATTTACTATTCTAAATACAATAATTGAAATAAAATAGGAAAAATTAATAACAAACAAAAGTAAATATATTCAAGTAATTCATAAAACCCACAAAAGTTTTGGGGGGGGGGGGGGGGGGGGGGGGGGATAGAAAGATAAATCGAAAATAGAAATATTAATATATGTCTTTTAATTTTTTTTTACCCATGTGTATTCATTATATATACATCCCAATCCCCTAAACGCAAAAGGCAAAAGATAAACAAAAAATAAAAAAAGTAATAGAAAAAAAGGTAACATACAATTTTTTTCTTAATAATGTTTCAATAAATCTTATATTTAAATATATTCTCATTTTTTGGGCCTAGGTTTAGCATGGGCCTTTGTATAAACCTGTGGGTTATGTGCAGGCATATGGCTTTATATCTGAACATTAAATATATACATTATGCTTAACTTAGTTGTGGTTCATACAAGTGTGGTCCACATCATTAGGCCATAGTTTATCCGACTAATGATTCAGTCTATATCTTTCCATTCACTATGACTACCTGTCTACATTTTCTTTCACCAACCCATATCTTGTTTAAAACTCAAAATTTTGACTTACTAACATCATATATTTGCATGTGAACCTGATACACATTTGAAAGCTCAATCTTGTGTAAAAAACCAATGAGAGATTTTTGGAGAATTGAGAGATATTAGAGATGTGGTATAAATAGAGTTTAACTAATATACATGGAATTCTTAGATTGCACCATGTGTTACTCTCTCATGAAGAGAATTGCACCATGTGTCGCCCTCTTATAAAAAGAGGTATTGTTATAATATATATAATGCCCCTTTTGCTGGGGCTCACAGGAGCCCACTAGATGCATGAGAATAAAGGAAGCAATAGCAATGAAAGGCTTGTACATGAATGAAGGAAATATAAGATCGGCCAATAAATTGATCCTAACCTTTTACTTTCAAGTCCTCATAATGGTAATACAATATACGACTGTTTTCTTTTATGAAACCGTAGGATGAATAATTGTCAGTATAATATAAATTTTGGGCTTTTTGCCAACTCAAATGGAACTATTACTTGTCAAAGAAATAGATTGCTTAAAGATGGGCCTACGTATGAAAAGAGGGTGTTGCAACCAAATGATAATTTTGAAGAACCATGCTGCTTTATAGACTATAGAGATTGCAAATCCCACACTACCCTTGTGCATGACAGTAGCATGTAAAAATTTCTCTCCACACACATGCAAGCGTGTGGCATGTCCACATCTGGAATGTGCTTACGAGCGAGACAGTGAGCAGGGCAGGTATTGGGCCAACCTAGGGCCCCATAAATCATAAAGATGTAGGTATTAAACCGTATGGTACCACCCCAGATTTGAAATCTCAAGTCAATCCAATGATCCTAGCCCCCGATCAGTGGGCCACAAGTTTAGTTAAACGAAAAAGTAAATTCATACTGAAATCAACTTGGTGCAAACTCCATGAGATCCGAGACATATGGGGTAGTTGACTTACATGGTTCATTCAGATTGATCATACAGTACGATCCACTAGGCATCTCTCACGGTAAGACTGCACGAAACAGTATGTACAGGAGCAAATCCCTACAACCCAAACTATGGCCATAACTTACATTTAAATTAATTAATAGAGCCGAAACAAACCACCCCAAAACACACACAGAGAGTAAGCATATGACAATGATCATCAGGCTGTCTTAACCTGATGCAGTTGTATACAAACACGGATACAAGGTGTCAAATTACAAGCGACTAGGCCGCTGGAATTCAAGGAGTTCGACCTGAAAATCTCGAACACAGACCGAATTAGGCCGCTAATTTGGTTCAGGTGATTCACTCATGCTCTCATCATATGCCCTTGCAAGTTAAATAGTTCATGGAAAAGCACTAAAACAGGTAGGAGCAGATTTTTATGCCCTTCGTGTTAAATACCGTAGGGCAAAGTTCCTTGTATGCACTTCACATGGGCCACACCATGTGAATAACAGACCAAGATCATCCACTTCACAACATACACATTTGAAGCAGTTTTAAGAGTTGAATTGTCTGTATGTTTTTCTTCCATGTGGCTTATCAGGTCACGACTTCACCCAATTTCCATAGAAGGTCATGCAAGATTTGGGCCATGGACGGGGTTAGAATTCCCGCTGCTCCGTGGAGAGTCTGGAGACAATGTACTTAAAAGACAAAAGAAGAAATCAATGACGTCAATAAGAAAATAAGAGTAGAAATTTGTTATGGCCATCTAATAGCACACCATCATGCAAATGGGGAAAAGAAGATACCGAAAAACACAAACTACCAGATTTAAGTCGAAAACAATACCATCAATTCCTATACAAGTAAACTGATACAAAAACCAAAATGGGAAAGTCAGCGTCTCAACTTCCCCCCTTTTATTCTTAACACCTTGTCAAAGGTTGGTCAAGGATGAACAGCTTGACTTCTTTCCTGAAAAGATCTCCAAGTTGAACACCTCAAGGAAGAACAGCTCTTACTTCTTTCCTATCTGCTCCAAAGGACTGCCCCAAGGAAAAAACCAACTAAGTATCAGGCTGTCATATCCAACAGGCCATTTTTAATGAGGATAATGAGTGCTGATGTATGATGATGTGCACATTTACAGTATAACCAGACGTGACATTCCAAATGAGTGAGTTACTACATGATGACATGATGAGTGAATTGTTCAATCATCCAGATCATTTGTTTGACATGATGAACCATTGGCCATTGATGGGAGGTACTACAAATCATTTATTATTTTTTATGTTTTATTTTATTTTATTTTATTTCTTGGCTGGATTCCAGATTGTCCAATGTACAAATTCTAAATAAAATTCAGAAAACAAAATTGTACAGGTTAGGTTTGTAATCCACAGTGGGCTTTGAAAATGTGACACTTAATATGCTTATAATTGCCATATTCATTGTTGTAGCCGGTTTCTACTGCTGTTCTAGACCTACTAGAGTTAACAGATTCACCACTACAAAAAATAAGTCAGCTTTAATAAGTCATCAAGCTGATTATTTAAATCCTGGATCAGGACCACGCTTGTTTTTCAGCAGAGGGCCAGTCCAACCAGCAGGTATAAACATCCGCTCAAAATAACTGCATTATATTTTATGCTTTCAATGCCAAAAATCTGTCATGCCCAAGTGGCTGGCTATTCTGAAGAATGATCACGGTTTAAGTCATCCAAAAAAATTAATTAAAATAAACCTGTGCAATTATTGAGTGAATCAATCAAATTCAAGGCAGCAATGACCAGCCAGTTATGATCAGACCGGTCAGGAATCCAAAACATTGCTCTTAAGCACACTTAAACAAGAAGAGACAGATATGATAATAGGAAGAAAAGGGAATATTAACTTACCTCCACTCCATAACCTTTCACATAAACATTGGTGAAGAGCTCAGAAGGATCAGGCATAGGGCTCTCCTGGAGAAAAAGTAAAACAAAATTGTAAGAATGAGAGTTGCAAGACGACCAAAGCACAGAAACAGACCAGTATAAACAATACTCTAAAGAGTAAAAACACAAGAATGGAGATGTAAATGAGGAGATTCCAACAAAATTTTAAATATCTGATTTGATGGTCACCTTGGCTTGAGCAATGGCTTCATCCACTTGTTTCCTGACCTCTTTCTCAATATCCTGCATTGCATAATTCAGTTATCCACCAATTGGTCATAGAATTCCAAGCTTTAGATACATGTAGTTTCCCATATCCACGCTATCTGGCTTGAAGTTCAAAGTCATAACAATATAGCAGCAACCAGAATCTGATCCGTTTCTTCAGCCCTAGTTAAAGAATTTTGGCCAATGAAAAACGTGTGCCACTAATGAGTTATACCTTGAGATCAGATGCAGTAGCCAGGTCATGAGCTAATATCAACTTTCTTACTCTTTCAATTGGATCACGCTCCTGCAAATATTGGGGAATAAATTTAGTTATAAACTTGGAAAAGAAAGGACAAACAGCAAGCAGATTGTTCAATATAAGCCAACCTGCCTAACGCCAGTTATCTCATCACGTGTGCGGTATGTGCTCCCTGGATCAGACATGGAGTGCCCATGATACCTGTAAGTGTCCATTTCAAGAATCTAACACCCGTGTCCAAAGAAAAGGATCCATAGTTAGAGTTCCTTATAAAAAAGAACAAAGAAATTAAACTGTTATAAAGAAAGGAAATGAGAACAAGTAATTGAACAAGTCATACTTGAAGTCAAGAAATGCCTCACAACCTAGTGGCTAAGAAGCACGGATACGGACAGGGGACACGGATGCAACACGGACACGGACACGGCGATATAGCAAATTCTAAAAAAGTAGGATACAGACATAGCTAGGACACGACAAATAATAAATATATTTTTTTATATGTATAATCATAAAATGCGAGATGGATGATTTAATGCGAGAGATCCCAAATAGTGATAAAATTTTCCTTGAAGGGGATTTAAACGGGCATATAGAAAGAGATAATAGAGGATATGAGATATTACATGGAGGGCATAGATTTGGAGAAAAGAATGAATTCGGAAACACTATATTGGACTTTGCAGTGGCATTTGATCTTATAGTAGCAAATACTTACTTTAAAAAGAGAGACGAGCATTTAATTACATATAAAAGTGGGAGTAATAGAAGTCAGATAGACTTTTTTCTAGTTAGAAAACAGGACCGATTGGCTTGTAAAGATTGTAAGATTATCCCAGGACAGAGTT
This sequence comes from Sextonia rubra, assembly GCA_037013555.1. Taxonomy (NCBI): domain Eukaryota; kingdom Viridiplantae; phylum Streptophyta; class Magnoliopsida; order Laurales; family Lauraceae; genus Sextonia; species Sextonia rubra. The sequence goes on along the minus strand of JASUAD010000010.1, from coordinate 39,318,824 downwards.
TGACTACGCAACATAGGCTTGGAGTTTTAGATATTTGCATTAGAAGTAAAAAGAGAGCAGTAGTAAACAAAATGGACCCTAAAACAAGGTGGAGAGATTTAAAGGGGGAAAGAGCAAATATATTTAAGGACAAAATGATTGAGAAAGGAGAATGGAATATTGAAGGAGAAACTACAGTAATGTGGAATCAAATGGCTAATTGAATTAGGAATGTTGCAAAGGAGGTACTTGGAGAATCAAAAGGGAAGAGACATATTAATAAACAAACATAGTGGTGGAGTATGGAGGTTCAGGAAGTTATTCGACAAAAAAAACATCGCTACAAAGTTTGGCAGGGGACTAAGAGTATAGAAAATTTTGAGTTGTATAAGAAGGCAAAGAAAGAAGCTAAGAAAGTAGTAAGTAGTGCAAAGTTCAAAGCATACGATGACCTCTATAATAGGTTGGAAACAAGAGAAGAAGAAAAGGATATTTTTAAGCTTGCAAAAATAAGAGAAAAGAAAAGTTGGGACTTAGATCATGTCAAATGTATCAAGGACAATGAGGAAAATATTTTGGTGAAGGACAACGATATTATAGAAAGGTGGAAAGAATATTTTAGTAAACTTTTAAATGAAAAATATTTGGGCGATACAAAAGTGGAGGAGGATACTTTATTACAAGAGTATACTTTTCTCTGTAGAATTAGAGGGGTGAAAGTGAAGGAAGCATTGAAGCGAATGAAGACAGGAAAGGCAACAGGCCCAGATGGTATTCCGATAGAGGTATGGAAATGCTTAGGAGAGGTTGGAGTAAGTTGGTTATGTAGACTATTCAATAAGATACTTGTGACAAAGAAAATGCCGGATGAATGGAGAAGAAGCATTGTAATACCTATATATAAGAATAAAGGAGATATACAAAATTGTACCAACTATCGAGGGATTAAACTTATGAGTCACACTATGAAGTTATGGGAGAGAATAATAGAGCAAAGACTGAGAAAAAAGACTAAGATTTCGGAAAATCAATTTGGTTTTATGCCAGGGAGATCAACTATGGAAGCTATCTTTTCACTTAGGCAATTAATGGAAAAATACCGAGCAAAGAGGAAAAATCTACATATGGTCTTTATCGATTTGGAAAAAGCCTATGATAGGGTACCGAGGAATTTAATTTGGTGGGTCTTAAAGAAAAGGAATGTCCCAAGAGGTTACATTGAAATTTTAAAGGATATGTACGAAGGTGCAATAACAAATGTGAAAACCACATGTGGAGAAACAGGCGGATTTCCCGTGACTATAGGCTTACATCAGGGATCATCCTTAAGCCCTTATCTCTTTGCATTAATTATGGATGAGTTAACTGTGCATATTCAAGAAGAAGTACCATGGTGTATGTTGTTCGCAGATGATATAATATTGGTGGATGAATCAAGAGATGGTGTAAATGCAAAGCTTGAGAGATGGCAGAGGGCATTAGAATCTAGAGGCTTTAAAATAAGTCGTACAAAGACAGAATATATGGATTGCAATTTCAGTGGACATATACAAAGTGTTGAAACCACTGTCAAAATTGAAACCCATGAGATACCACATAAAGATTCTTTTCGGTACCTAAGCTCGATGATTAGTAAGGATGGGGAGATTGACGAAGATGTGGAGCATAGGATGAGAGCTGGATGGCTGAAGTGGAGACTAACTTCGGAAGTACTTTGTAATAGACAAATGCCAACAAAATTGAAGGAAAAATTTTACAGGACAGTGGTTAGACCAGTTGTGACATATGGAGCAGAATGTTGGCCAATTAAGAAGACACATATTCATAAGATGGATGTAGCGGAAATGAGAATGCTTAAGTGGATGTATGGTAAAACTAGGAAAGATAAAATTAAAAATGAACGCTTTCGAGAACATTTAGGGGTAGCACCAATAGAAGATAAGATTAGAGAAACTCATTTAAGATGGCTTGGGCATGTTGAGCGTAGGCCAGTAATGGCACCGATGAGAAAAAGTTTGGATATACAGGTGGAGGGTCCATCAAGAGGTAGGGGTAGGCCGAAGAAAATATGGATGGAAGTCATTAATTCAGATTTGAAGATATTGCACTTATCAAAAGATTTAGCTCAAAATAGAATGGAATGGAGAAATAGAACTCATGTAGCCGACCCCAACATGGTTGGGATAAGGTTTTGATGATGATAATGATGATGATATGTATAATCATAAAATTAAAGAACAATTATATTTTTAGCCAAATTAAGAAACATAATGTCACAATTAATAGAAAAGAAAAACATAACCAATACTGGAAAAGTAAAAAAAGATAAAACTAGCAAAAAAGAAAAAAACCAAGTTAGAACAGAAAGCATCTAAAAAAAATTTAAGATTGTTCGAAAATTTTCATATTTGGTCTTTGGAAAATTTCATATTTGGTCTGAAATTGTTCCTGAATCATTTTGAAACTTCTTTTACCACTCTTTTTTTTTTTTTTGGATAATAGGATTTGGTAACACTCAACGAGAGAGAGAGAGAGAGAGAGATTTAAAATTTTAAAATAAACCCACCATGTCCCAGCACTGTCCAAATTTAAAAAATTAAAAAACAATGCCAAATACATTTCGTGGCGTGTCGGACATGTGTCTGGCCGTGTCCGAGCCGTGTCTGTATCCAACAAGTGTCCAACACGAACACAGGGACCCTAGGCGCTTGTCCATGCTTCTTAGCCTAGTGGGGTAAAGAGATATCTCACCCTATTACTGCCGCCAGGGATCTATCCCAGGGCATGTAGGTCTCACCGTAGTGTTCCCACCAGTAGTCCACAAGAAGACAGAAGGGGTAAAAAGAAAGAAAAAGAAAAGGTGACACTCAAAGTCGAAAAACAATCTATTAAGTAAATGAGCAAACTTTTTCTCTTTTTTTTTTTCGATCGTTAAAATGAGCAGGCACCACTCTTAAGTTGCAGGACAGTCAAGTCTCAGATGGACCATGAGCCTTACTGTACATAGAGGAATTAATGAAACAGAACTATGAAAAATTACAAACTGCTGCTGTCATCATTTCACTGGAGAAACCAAATGATGATGATGATAGTGGGACAAAGAGAAAAACACAATTCCCAACATTGAACAATATTATGGAACCACCCAACATTGAACAATATTATGGAACCAAGAGCCATATAAAAATTTCAAAACCGACAACCAAATGATCAAACTTAAGTTCAATAAAACAATAAATTAAGAAGCTGTTCTGTTGCTCATTTTTCCAATGAGGTTTGCGATGTGCATTGATTCAGTAGAATATAAATTCTTAACCAAAAGGTGGAAACATGACAGCCATCCTACCTGACAATGATGCAGCACAGGACCTAAATGTCTAAAGGAGGACCAACGGTCCACTTGACCAGCATATGGAGCCAATGTCACAAGGACACCAGCCCATATGGAATGTTTTTTTTTTATATAACCATAAAAATTTTATTACACTCTAAAAGCCCAAATGGAATGTTATGACTGTCATAGATCGAAGCAATAGTCTAAAGGCTTTCAGTTTATGTTTGTATTATATTAGCAGGCTATGATGAGTTGTGAAAGTTGTGATATTTTCATAAAAGTGTGAAAGTGGAAACTTTCACAAGAACAACACAAGATTGTGATATAATCATTACAAAATGTTAACATGGTAAAACTTAAATAGTATTCAATTAGTAATTTATATTTTTTTTTGTTTTTTTTTAATTATTCAATTCATAAATTACTTTTAAAAGATTTTCCCAATATTAACTCAGCAAAACCCCAAATTTAAAAATATCCCTAGATTTTCCCAAGGCAATAATTTCCCATAACAATATCTGTGATGCTGCTTGGTATGCACTATTTAGGGATCACATCACAAGCTTCAAAGTCACTACTGTTTTTGAGAGTTTAGAACCTTAGCATTTTCCAAACACATTTGTAACATTGAAGAAAGCATAAATGAACATAATAATTAATAAAAGAATGACTACAGTTCTCCCATACAAGGAAGTTCTCCCATAAATGGAAAGAATGAATCAGATTTTCATGACTATAAAAGTAAGGTCAATGGTCTATCATCATTCATCAATATAATTATCATTCAATTTTGGACATTTGAAAGCATATATTTAAAAATTATATTCAGGATTCAATTGAATTAGCCAAAATAGACCTATACTTGCAAACATGTACATTTTTTTTCCTTCAATGTAAAATAAGTACCACTTAAAACATTTGAGGTTAGATTTCACTTAGTCCATACAATCCTTTTCTTGATTTCTTCCATTATAGTTAAGGAAGATAGGGTAAAACTTCGGCCTACGGGTGTTGGAGGGGTGCTTCCTGATAGCAATGGTGTTGTGGTGGCATTGTAATCTAAGGGCCAGTTTGGCAATTCACTTGTAAAGTGAATTCAAAGTGAAGCTTCGAATCAAGAGGGAATAAAATACGAGGGGGGTCTAATCATAATATTATGGCCTTTTGTCTTTAATGGCTTGCTAAGGAATCTTTTTTACCTTTTAAAAAAAATAGATGATTTTTTTGTCATTTAGTGGCTTCAAATTGTTGTTCTTTTACTCTTTTTTTTTTATTTGGAGGGTGGGGGGTGGATTTTGAATTTTTATACTTTTGATATGACCCCCTTATCTTTTCATGTCTCTTAAATGAAGAAGACTTCACTTCACATCACTTTACAAGTGAATAAACCAAGCGGGCCCTAAAGGTGTGGGTTGTATGGAATCTAATGAGGCAGAGGTCATCACCATTATAGAGGAGCAGCATATTTTTTTTGCTTCTTTTCGATCCAAGTTGATTGATTGTGGAGAGTGATTCTAAGAATGCGATTACTTGGATGTCTTCCATTGCTCTGCTCCCTTGGAGATTTCAGTTTCCTTTTTTTTTTTTTTATAGCTTTAATGAGGTTAAGGTCTAGTTTGGGCCGTTGGCATCATTCTAAGAAAGAATGGAGAAAAACTTGCTTGGCATGCATTATGTGAGAGAGAAAATCTAGAGAGAGCAAGAGAGAGATTTTATAGATGTGCAAAAGGAAGTGAAAATGCCTGCCAAACAAGTTTTTCTTCATTCATTCTCAAAACAAAACACTCCCAAATTGGTATAATGCTTATACACCTTTGTATGGACCTAATTGGGTAGTTTGGTTGTTTTTAATAAACACATAAGTTACCAATACAAAAAGAGCTCTTGTTTGAAAGTGGAACGTAGAATCAATAGCAGTACCAAAACATTCAGTTCTAACTGAAACAAAATGTCCACCAGAACGGAATTGATAAACACTATAATTAATCCTTTGCTTTTTTGAAAAAACTAGTTCTTTGCCATTTTAAAGTTACAATTCAATGAAGAATAAGAGACAATGGGACCAAAAGTTGCCAATTTTCATCAGAATTCCAACAGAAGATTGTGATTATTTTGTGATGGGGAATGAAAATTTATCTCAGAGCAAGCATAATTGTACTATTTTTTTCTAATTTCTAATTTATCCCAACCTATTTTTCTCAATATATAGTTATCATAAAAATCTTCCTTCGACAACAAATAAAATATCTACATATCAAGTTTTTCTGTTCAGAGACAGCTCCTTACAAAATAAGTGCTCCAGTCCACAGACTAGCCAACATGGCTAATTGGCCACTTTTTTTCAAAATGGTTATTGGTAATGACTATTTGAATACAATTAGAACTCACTCAGTAGCCTGATTCATTCCCAAATCAGGCAAGCTCATAATAATATGAAGAATTATCAATAAAAAATGAATAAGGAAATTTCTGTTCAAAACAGCTCACAGATACACAAGTTTCAAGGCCTCAATTAAGTTGAATTCTCTTTGTAGTTTGATTTGCGCATGTACCAGAGTTAACGATGCAAATAAGGATGGCAGCACCCCAGAAAGATTTGCATTCAAACACCAAAAAATTTCATTATTGCTAGAAGGCTGCATGGTAAGGGCCTAAGGGGTGGGGGTGGGTGTGGGTGTGTGTGTGTGTGGGTGGGTGGGTGAGAGAGAGAGAGAAATTTATAAGAAAATGCAGAAAAAAAAAAGCAGAGGCAGTTGACTCACAATGGGTCCATTCTTCAATGCATGCTCCTTGGCAAATTTGCATGCCTGCTTCACTGCAAGAGCATCCATTCCATCAACCTGTTAAAAATTATTTAAAAAAAGCGTACATGAGGGTTCAGACTAAAAAACTTTAAAAGAATTTTACTAGCCTTCTATGCTAAAACTGCTATTTTACTTCTTAGAGCCGTCCCATTGTGCAAGGTCTGTGCTGTAAAGAAATAGAGTTGGACTTTTCTGTAAATATTAAAAATTCAGAGAATATTTGTGTTAGACATTAGCGGTCCACATGACCACATGTCTAATAATGATAGGGCCCCACTTCAAGTCAATTGATTTTTGATAAGCTTTTCCCCTTAAGTTTTGATTTGAATAAATCTGTCTTGGATTCACTTTTAGAAAACCTAATCCATTATGACTCTTATTTGACTAATCAACGAGAAAATTAAGGAAACTGACATCCAAAATTATTTCTTTGATGGGAATAATATCTCTAGGGTTATTTATAATAGTGGTTTTCCGGTCCTCTCACTCTAATCATGTTATATTGCATAGTACCCATTAACTCTCATGCATATCAGAGTGAGAAAAAAGGGAGATAGGAGAAAACCCTATTTGTTCAAGGCCATTAACCGCAAGGTAGGACAAACTAAAAATCAGATTCAAACTACTCATCATCAAAATCAAGCCACAAGGTATGCTTTTAACATATTGGATTATCCATCCATAGGTTTGATTTGTGTTGCAAGCCATATAAGGTTCAACATGTTTTAGTTTCAGAAAGTTCACAAGAAGTATTTTGCAATTATTAAAAATATAATAAAGTATTAGTGGCGGGTCATCCAACCCTGGGTGGCAGCCGAATGCTTCTTTCCTTCCAGCTCTTTTTCTTCTTCTCTATTTTCTCTAGTTTTCCATTGCATGGTCTTTTAGAACATATGAGAAATGAGAGAAAAGACCTAGGTTTCTTTAACTCAAAGCTTCTAACATGGTATCAACACATAATGCCTAATAGAAGACTTCCGTACGAAGGCAGTGAACGGAGTGGATTGAACAGGTTTATAAAGGCTCAGGCCCAGCAAATCTGTAGAAGGGTTGTCCAAGTCATAAACAGGTTCGACCAAACGTTCTGCAATTGTTTGGACAGTTTTTGGTCTTCTAAAGTGGTAATTTAGTTTCTATTAGATTATTAAATTCCTGCAGTCGTAATCTAAACTTACTTCATCAAGCGGTAATCTAGTTTTAGCAGTCTAGATATTGGATTGTTGCCAGCACAGATAAAGTGTCATCTTTTTCCTCTTATTTTGTTCTGTGTTGGCAACAGTAGTGGAGCCCCCGGCAAGCATTTGATCGCCTGCGGAGGACATGGAAGAACAACACACGCTTGCGCTTGACAAGGAGTTTATGGAGCACTATGACTCTATGAGAGCTCTAAGAGGACTAGCAATGATCAGATCAAGCAACATTTGGGCCCCAAATATTCCCAATTATTGAGTAAAGTTCATGTCAGGGGCTGTTTTGGCAAAGAAGAGAAAGCACGGAGGTTATTTCAAATTACTGGGAATTCTGAAACCCAGAATTTCAGAACAACTGACAATTTTTTCAGGCCTCATTTTGTGGACCAACCCAAGCCCAAACCCACTTGGGGCAGATACCCCTTGGTTGCCCAAGGGTGGGTTTTAAGAAACTCAATGGGCCCACTTCATCCAGAAGTGATGAGCTGGACCACATGGGGCCCAGAGAGCCTTTTGTCCAGGAACATATGGGACACCCATACTTCAATATTCTGCAAGTTTCTTAATTTTCTTTTGCAATTATGTTTTGATTAGGAGTATTAGTCTTGGTAGGAAAGTCAGATTCCGAAGTAGGAGTCTTAGGTAATAAAGCTTTCTATGTGGGAAATCACTTGAGCTATTAGCTTTGTCATATATTCGTAAACTCTGTACATCTTATCAAGTAGATCTTTGTTGCCCCTAATCAAGGGGATATTGATAGTAATTGCCCCAACTAAGGGGATTTTACTAGTTGTAATAGTTTTCTCAAACTCAAAGTACTATATAAAAGGCAGCCCACGAAGAGATCAGCATTGAGCAACCAACTTCATTCCAAACTCTCTTTCTTCTTAATGTTATTGTAATTAGGAGTCCCTTTTCTTAGGGTTTTTGGTGTTTTCAAGCTTCGTATGTTCATTGTAAGGGTCAACTGGCAGAATATTTCTCATACAGAGAATGAAACAAAATTTCAGAATTTTCTTCTCTCTCTCTCTCTCTCTCTCTCTCTCTCTCTCTCTCTCTCTCTCATGTGCAACATTTAGAGATAGAGAAGGCATCTAAGGTCAATTATGTGGTTGATTTAGTACCATGTTAATTTCTTTGATTTCTGAAATTTCTACAAATCCCTACAATTTCTGTGCTTTTTCTGGTTTATCAATTATTGGGCCCTTGACAATCTGATTTCGCTGATCAGGACTGTGTCATTTCCTTTATTTATTTATTAATTTTGACAGGAATTTCATTTAGACCAGAACCATACAGGTAAAAAAAGGGGTCACACCACATGCATAGGAAAAGAAAAAGAAACAACCAAAAGAGATGATCGCGTAACACCTTCCTTAGCCAACAAGTCAGCATCCTCATTAGTGCTACGAAGAACATGCACAAAAGAAGCATTAAGCTTCTTAGCAAGATCAACCACCTCCTCAACCACATCCGCCTAGAAAACTGTAGACAACTGCCAACCACACCCCCCCCCCCCCCCCCGGGACACCCAAAAAAAATCACTAATCAGGACTGTGTTATTGCTATTTCCTATTACTGAAAACTCAATCACTCTCTCCGACCAAATAGACCACGAAACAGCCATCAGAGAACAATCCCAGAGTAGATTTCCTCACACGCCAAAACACTCATCCAGCTTACTCCCCACTAACACCACCACTGCTCTAGGCCAAATGCATTCAATATCATATTGTGAATAAAATAGGTCCAACAACAAAAGGACAACAAAAATAAGTTATGAACATCAACATCATCATCTTTCTATTGTGCAAGTGATCAATAGTCAGGATCTTCAAATGCTACCACCCCCATGTGAATTCTATTACTCTTGAAAGCCCTTCGATTCTCCAAATGCAAGGAAACACTTCACAAACCTCCCATATCCCACCTGCCTAATAACTGAATAAATGATTATGGAAGCTTTTAACCGAAAATTTGATCATTATCATTTGGCCCCAGGAGAAGACAAGAACATCACCTCATGCGCTTGAAACAAACAGCTGAGACAAAGAGCCCATAAAAGCCTCCAAAGCCCCAATCTAATCATCACATTCTGAGAAGAAAAAGAGAGAGAGAGAGAGAGAGAGAGCCCAAAGAAATGCTTTTCCTCGCCCTCTCTAATGGGCAACTGTCCCACTCCCATCAATTGCAGTGGAAAGCATTGAAGGAGCCAAATCCGACAATCCTTTTAATCTTTCCATAACCAACTATAAGACCCATCTGACAAGCCTCTAACTCTTTGATACATATACATATGAACACAAAATTCATTGGGCATACAAGTATAACTTTATCTAACAAGAAGGTACCAATTTTTTTTTTTTTTTGTCAACCAACTCTTCATCATTGGCATGTGAAATTTACGGCAACAAAGAAAGGAAGGCAATTAAATACTACAAAATTAGATCCAAAACAACACCAAAGTTAATCATCAAATAGTTGCTCCTACCTTCAAACCAGGGACATAGTCACCACGCTTATAATAAGATGGACTCTTGGCTGCTCTCCACTCTGCAGTTCCCATTCCATCTGCCAAAACAAAAAACATAAGAAGAGGAAGAAGAAGAAGAAGAAGCAGTAGAGAACAAATTCTAATCACAATGCCGCGATAATTACAGTGATTGTTCTCGCAGACTAGAATCGCAGGCAGGTCCCAGAGCGCGGCGATGTTGAGCGCCTCAAACAGCTGGCCCTGATTCGCCGCCCCATCTCCATAGAGAGCAAAGGTGACGGTCCCATCCTTGGAGTACTTCTGCCCGAAGGCGATGCCGCACCCGAGCGGGATCTGGGCGCCGACGATGCCGTGGCCGCCGTAGAACCCGCTCTCCTTCTTGTAGAAATGCATTGACCCGCCCTTGCCCTTGGAGCAGCCGGCGCGGCGGCCCATGAGCTCGGCAAACGCCTCGAGTAGGGTTCCGCCGCGGCCGAGGTAGATGCAGTGGTCCCTGTAGGCGGTGATGATGGAGTCCTTCTTGGTGATGGCGGCCTCCATGCCGACGGCGACGGCCTCCTGGCCGTCGTAGAGGTGGCAGAAGCCGCGGATGAGCTTGGCCTTGTAGAGGGAGTCGGCGGCGATCTCCATGCGGCGCATCAGCGCCATGTCGTGGAAGAAGCCCATGAGCTCTTTGGGGGTGGTGTCGACGGAGCGGGGCGGGGGATCGCATTTGTGGCCGGTGAAGGGGACGCTGGTTTCGACGGTCAGGATCTTCTCGTCCTCGATCGCGGAAGAGAAGGAACGGGAGGTGGCGCAGGAGATCGATTTGAGGAGGAGATTGGGAAGCGATGGGAAGGCTGGTGATGATGTCAGGCGTTTGAGAGCCATTTTCTTCAACTCTCTGGAGCCCGGTCTCTCAAAAGAGCTTTGGGAGAGAGATGAGAATCTTCTCAACAGAAGAATAGTAGATGGGAGATGGAGAAAAGAAAACGCGGCTGGCAGGCACCCATCTTTTGAGTTTTGATTAACTAGGGTTTGGTATTTGGATCCTATTTTGTCTCGCTGACGAAATGAGAAAGTCTACTGTGTATTGTGGGACTCAAATAGAGATGCTTTTTGAACCATTAAGATATACTTTAATCACCCTAAGTGCTATATCCTACATAAAATGATAAAAATCAATGAGTATGTTTAAAGAAAGCTTAAATTAATTAAAAACTATAAATAACATATTCACACATAGAAATAAGGAATTTGTAAGAAAAAAAATACTTAAAAAATAACTAATGTTTTTTTTGATATATATGTCTGCATATGACATCTTAAAAATGTATCAACATCATCGTATACATAAAATTATCACTCTCTCAATGGTTGGTGGAGTGGCATGAGGTATGAGATTACTTCTCGTATCTTATGTAAAACCACCCACATTTGACAAGTGTGCATTTATATGGGTTTAGCGGATGCCACTTGAGTGGCATTAATGCTCTTAGGTCAAAGACCTTAGAGATACTTATGCCATTAAAAAAACGTGGCAAAAAGATTAAAGACAAACAAAAATAAATCGTATTCAAGTTAGAAATGGGAATCTGCATATGATCTTTCTCATGAAGTCAATTACTTAACTAAAAATAACAATAAAAAAAAGATTTAGTAGCAGAAAATGAGAGAAAGCCGGGGAGAGATAATTAGAGAGAGTAAACAATATACAAAGACTAATGGAATAATATAGAAAAGGCGTAGATCACATTTTAAGACATTAGGAAACAACAACCAAGAATAATTAAATCACTAGCCCTTAAATTGAGAAATTTGAGAAAATCAAAAGAAATGCAGGAAAAATAAGAAATAAGAAACGTTCAAGGAAAAAAAGGGTCCAAGAAATCACAATCAACAAAATCCACTTCTAGACTTTAAACTTCCCCATTCTAGTTATAAAAAGTTATACTTTTTAATGTTAGTATTCCAATATCTCTTATCATAAAAATTACCACATGAAGGTACCACTTGTCTTCACGGAGCACTCATTTCCAAAAAAATCTTCCCATTACTTATTTACTAAGCAAAAATGACATAAATATCTATTGTATTGAAATCTCCGCAGAAATCTTCCAACCACTTTGCAAAACAAAAATAACATAACATCAATAATACCCTGAGAAAAGAAATCAATCACAAGCACCTAAAAATTAAAAAATGTATTATATACATATGATGAAGCGGTTAAAGTGATTTTTTAAACAATATAAATAAATAAATCCTGTGTTGTAGAAGAAAAATAAATCAATAATCCATTGGTAACAGTCCAACATCTAATAGATCCAGAAAAGGCGATAATGGGACTTGAGACAATATGTGTTTTCCGTTGTCTTTCAAAGGTATGATATTGCAATAAATTTCAATAGAATGATATAAAAAAAATATGGAAAACTCTAGCAAAATAGAGAGTAAGAAAACCAACATACACATAGATCGCATTTGAAAATGTACGAGCAACATCGCTTGCAATATTATAACCAAAACATGTTTGACATCATTGGCTCGTGTATACACCGTGCAAGTCTAACGAAGGGTGGGGGACGGAGAGAGCAAAATGGTGAGAAAAAAAAAATCAATGACTTACAGTAAGTGGAGATCAAAAGCTTTCGCATGTGGAAGAAAATTTTATTTTTTTCATTAATCTTTCCAAGCAATACACTCTAGGGGTCTCTACCCTATTTATTGCCATCATAATTTTAATCAATTATGTATTTAAAAATAAGAAATTAGCAACATCAAATGTGCCTGATGTTTAGTGGACCTATCATATAGGATGAGGGCTTCCAATCTCCAGTAGATTGGTTATGGGTGTATGTATGACATGCCTGTAGGCACCAAAATGTTTGCAATTATATTGGGGCCATCTAGGGGTCAATGATTCTCAGCGAATCAAAGAAGTACCGGCCCACTCAACGCATTTAAAATATTAACAATCTATCAATAAAAGTTTTCTAAAAAATAATGGCACTGTGGTGGTAACTCTGATTTGAAAAGCTAGTTGAAGTACTGGCCCACTCTTGATTTAGAGAATTTTGTGTTCTCTCCTGAGAGGACCCATCAGATTGTTCTTTTATAAAATTTCATCTAATCTCATTCATGTTTGGTCCACTTGATTTGAGGTCTAACTCATCTTTACCCATAGATGGAGACCCAACTATATCTAGGTTATTTTTAGAAAAAAATTGTTTTTTGAGAAGTTAGATAAAGACTAATTTCAATTTGGACTCTATAAATTGAACTCATTCAAAATATGATTATCAATCTAGCAGTAAATTTTTTCTTAAAAATGATGGGATTGTGGTGGTAGCTAGTGGTAACATTGATTTTAAAAGCTAGTGTAAAAGTGGAAATAAAGGCAACAAATTGTCCAACTGTGTGTATTTGGTGGAGTGAAAATAGGAATACAATTTATTTGGTAGAGAGCAAATAGGAATATTACCATTCCATCAAGTGGGTCATGATCAGCCATATGCTGGCATGTAGAGATTTTAGGAGAGAAGAGGGATATAGATATAACCTTGTGGAGAGATTTAGAGAGAGGTATTTTAGGAAAGATAATTTTAATAAATGCATGTGCATACTACGTGTCGCTCTCCCTTTCTCTCTCGCAAAGGGGGGAGTTCTCTTTATGTGTGAACTTACCAAAGCTCACATGTAGAAAAAAGAGCACATGAAATCATTCATACACTGTCTTTGAATAATTAATCTTGCACAAACCACAATGCTTCATCATGTACCGTCGAGTCCTGATTACAAGGACATGTGGCGTATGTGATGAGTGAAGTCATTTTGGAGCCTATATTATATAATAATACTCATTTATATTTTATTTAAATATTCATAATTTTTAATAAAATTTAATTATTTTTTTCATCCAACGTGCCCTGAAGTGCTGATATGTCTATGGACATGAATATAATAAGAGATTTTAGGTGTTTTAAATAAAATGGTAGAGAGAAAAGATGGCATGTAGAGATTTTGGGAGAGCGGGAAGATCACGCTTCCGTTATTTCTTACAAAGAGGTTGAATTCTCTTAATATATATAATACGTCACGCCTACATGTCAGGCTGTCCACTGATGATATAAAGACTTGATTGATTCTGCCATAGTCACTTTGGGGTTTTTAATTAGATGATTCATACTTTAGCACCACCTATGTAGCGAGCAATCATGTTTCTGGTGAGACCCATTTCTTTTGAACTGAGTTTTAATAATATGAGACTATTCAAATCATCACTCGTGGGTCCTATAATAGAATTTTAAGATTTGTTAATGGTTTTCTTGTAATGCATGCAATTGATGTAGGGATGGCAATGGGGCAGGTTTGGTACATGTTAGAGTAAACCCAAACCCATCCTATCTTAAACTCATCTCGTTCAAAGCTGTTCCATCTCCTAACGAGTTATTAATTGTAATACCAAATTCGCCTCGTTTGAGTGGGTCAAGTCAAATTTAAAATTTAAATTTATTAAAATTTGTAAAAAATATATGAGAATAATGTGTAGTAGTAGAATTTGAACATGCCATCCTTTCTTCTTATATGCTTTATGTTAAGGCACAAAACTACCTACACCATATGAGTTTTGTCTAATATTTTAGTAATAAATATATGCATATTATATATTCGAGGTGGGGCAGTTTGGATCTACAAAATCAGCCATAACCATGGTTTTTATCATCTCCATCCATGCCTATCTTTGATTAAATAGAGTTTGGATCCCTTTGTGGCTAACAAAATGAGAAACTATTTTGTGGGTCTCAAATGGGTATGCTTTTTTGGACCATTGAGATATATTTTAAGGGAAATAATCCTATTATAAAAGCTATTTCTCACCATTTTTTTTTGTGAGAAGTCTAAGTAGAATCATCTATCACTCAATTTAAATCTTGTAATACACAGGAACCTATTGATAGTCACACGTACTAAGTTTTGGTCAAATCCGAATTGAGTAAACTGTTAGATTGATTATCAATAAAAATGGACTTGATTTGTGGGCCACAGATGAAGGAGTTAGAGATACGAGATTAGGGCTAAACTTAAACTTTGGGGTAACCCATAGTCTTATCCCCAATAAGACCCTCAAGTGGGCCCCATAAAAAGCTCTCACCAGCCATAGTAGGTATGTGAGAACATTTCTCATATGATTAAAGCTAATATTTTAATCACCTTAAGTGCTATGTCTTTAAAAAGGAATATGTCTCACTATCTAATTAAGCACTCCATAAAAACTGCCATAGCACCACATAGGTAACAATTCCACATTAGCGGCCAATCATGTTTTTGGTGTGACCCATTTTTTTCCATTGAGTTTTAACAATATGAGATTGTCCAAATCATCACTAGTGGGTCATATAGTAGAATTTTAGGATTTTGTTACATGATTACCTTGTAATGCATGCAAGTGATGTGGGGATGGCATCGGGGCGGGTTTGGTATAAGTTGGAGTTAACCTAAACCCACCCCTTCTTGCCCCGTTTGAGTGGGTCAAGTTAAATTTAAAGCTTAAAACTTTTAATATATATACATATATATGTATATATAAAAGATGAAAATGTGTATGGTAGAGTTTAAATATGCTACATTCTCTTTCCATATGTCTTACGTTAAGGCACAAAACCACCAACACCATACGAGTTTTATCTAATACTTTAGTAATACATATATAAATATTATATATTCATGGTGGGTCAATTTGGGTCAACAAAATCCAAACTCACCCGCATCAAAAGAACCATTACCAAATGCACCTCTCATAGGAGAGGCCCGGTCCCATTTATACTGGACCCATAGCCATCCCTAAAGAGATGATCCGGACTCAATTAAATATAGGGCTATTTTCCACTTATATGGCTTCCATTTTATCATTTTATAAGAAGGAAAACCATAAAAATTCATTTGTGTAGCATAATGGAAAAGCATTTTCGTGGACCTGGTCATTTCTTTCATTTGAAAAAGAATTTTCATATATATATATATTTTTTGTTTCTAGGCTGCTTAGCGCACCCAATAAATCCCCCGCGGGGCACTTGCTACCGCCCCGTGATCAAGGTAGTAGCGATGCCAATGGGGGGGGTTGGGGGGGGGGGGGGGCGTTGAACCCCGGCCAACAAGGAGGCACGACACGTTGGTGAAAATGCTAGTGGCACATTCGAAAGGGTGTTTTTTTCTTGCAAAAGTTGCATTCATTATTTTATATGGACTTATTGGCATTGTACGTATTTTTGGAGCAAAACAGGCTAATGGCACATTAGAGAAAGTGGCACGTAAAAGGCAATAGCAATAGCAATACTGCCACAAACGCAAAATAGCCGTGGCAATAATACCAAAATAAATTTTTATCCAAAATTTAATTTTTTAGGTATAATTCGACTATCCCTACTCATGTCGTGCCCACTGGTCACTTAAGTGAAAAAAAAAAACCAAAAAAAAAAGGTCCAAATCTCCGAGAACTGGAGCCTGAGCAACCATGGGTTATTCATCGACATCCTGCTAAGAGTGCGAATGAGTCAGGTCTCTCCGAGAAATTGGCTCTGAAGTTTGATCCCAACCGATAATTGACTTATTTGTTAAAGGCCAAGGGCAATATCAAGATTCCCTAGCCCACATTTGACTCATCCAAGTCAATTAAAGTTTGCCACTCTCTAAATGACAACTGACTTGGGCCGACAGGCGCGATAAGTTGTGTAAGTTGAGACTACTGACACTTCCTATTAGATGGGTCAAGTCCAACAATAACCCACGACGGTAGCCATTGGACCTAACATATTTACATTCGGACGCCTGTCGCGTTAGCTTGTCGTGTCGCCATTTCTCTTCAGGTCTTGCCCTTGCCCACTCAACGCTAAAACCCTCAATAAACCTCACCCATACCCATCTGCTCAAAGCAGAATAGCAAAAATTGTGAATTTGGGATGCTTGCCTCGGTCGTTTCTTCTCGTTCTGTTTTTCCCACTGTATGGTGCGTGGCTTCTTCTTAAAATGCTATCATCAAATGCTCATTCATTGAGTGATTTGGGTTACATCCAAACGCTACTGTTTCAATATCACAATAACTGGAAGATGTGTGTGTTTTTTCGGATTTATTCGATAAGCGTCTGATGGTGATGGTGTTTAACCTTTTTTTTCAGGAAGACGCAGCAGTGCCAGAAAGGGATAATGCGTTTGCCAATGATTCTCCAACCTGGTAGAAATCCCTACCCAGTATTTCTTACAAGAGCAGGTCCTGCAGTTCGATGCATTTCTACAAGAGGGTATGTGAAATTGCATGACACTTGCAATTCATCCTCTGGTGGCTTGGCTCCCGAGGACATGGAGGGGTGAGTATCATCCTCCCTGACAGAAACTGGCCTGCGCCAGATTTTGTATTGGGTTTGTTTGGTTGTGTTAGAATGCATAGGAATTGAAGACACATAGGAAATTATAGTCAAATGAGCTTGACCCAAGGATTAATTAGCAGGTGAATTGTGAATGGCATGAGGTGAGTGGTGAAGGATATAAGGTAGAAATGTAGATGAGACCTTTGAATTCTTTAGCTTATGAATTAATAGGATGATGAGTGGGTAATGGGTATTCATTTATCATCTTCTCTTGAATTACTAAGGTGATTGTTCGAGTTGCGCTACCATACTGGGCCACAGGGAATTTTACCAGGCCGCTTTGGGCCTGCAGGGATTAGTCCAGCCCAAATGGTTGGTACACCCTCCTCCGTTATCATAAAAAAAAAAAAAACTCTAAGGTAATTGCTAGGTACAGAGGGGAATGGTGATATAGAGTTGGTCTCATGTTTATAACATTAAATAAATGGTTTTTACTTGCAGTGAGTTTGCAAGATATGTATTTGTAGCATTTTGGAATGATTGATTCCAAGGGTAGTTACTCTTAGCAGGTCTGAGATGTTGCTTGATGACTCAAGTACCTCTGTGGATGATATGGATGATTTTGAGAGAGAGCTGCAAGAGTTCTTCAATCAAGTCAAATCCATGCTTGCATCGGGGAACAAAGAGGGTGCTATAGATATTCTCCGAGCAAATTATTCGCTTGTAAAGGAGCAAATCGATGCTGGAAATAGAGGCATTGAGCAAGCTGCAGCTCTTGACATCATAGCTTTGGGATATATGGGTGTTGGTGATTTCAAGTTTGTTGAGAATCTGTTGGAGATGGTAAATTCATTTTGCTCCTTAAACATATTTAATTGTGGAAATGATATCTCATATCGTTTTCTTACCTTCTGAAATGATGATTGCTTTCATTATCCATTGTTATTAACAGATGCATCTGATGGTGGGATGTGTGCAAAATGATGAACCTCTTTTAGATCCAATATTGATGCATATGGGAAGTATGTATTCCACTCTGGGGAGGTTTGAGGATGCAGTGGTTGTCTATAACCGTGGTCTTGAAATTCTAGAGGGTCTATTTGGTAAGTAGTACTGCGTATATTTATTTAGAGCTGACAATTTATGTTTTTCTTTTAGTTGGGAACTGTAACTTCTCATATAATATGTTAATTTTTACTCTCTTAAATACATGATACATGCCAGTACGTGCCCATACCATTTCGAACAAAAGTCCTTCATTTTGCTCCTTTATTGGGGCACCCTGAGTTTCCACTGATGTGCTCATTCCTATGACCTTTCCTATAAATCCCCACATTATTGTTAGCAGGCACATCTTTGCAATGTGTACATTTTGCTTTTCTTATCTTTATTGCTGAACATTTGGCTTTATATTGCCGAGCTAGTCTACTTGCCATCTTGTAAATTTGCCCTTTTAATTGAAGCTGTACTTGATGAATGCATAACAACCCACTTGCTTGTTTCCATTTGGTTAACCCAAAAAAATCCTATTTGCCATATCCAACTCAAAGCCTCCGTATTGGTCAATAATTTCTCCCGAGTGCCAAAATCTGTCATTCTTTTGCACTAAATTTTTTTCAGATTTTACCATCTCATTTTCCCCTCTCCCATATCCACTAAACATGCACTCTATATACCTGCCTTTAAAGCTTGATCTGTTGACTTTCAAACCATTTGATTTTAATGCCTTGATCCAAGGCATTAACTTATTTATCTGTTTGCTTTCTGGTTTCACAAATGAGTATCACATCAGGTAACATTCACCAAGGAACTACATCTTGAACTTTTTTTTGTTAAGGTGTCCATACTAAAGTGAACAAGAACCCTAGATTCAAAATATTGTGTGTTGTTGTTGCATGTGTGCATGCCTATCTTACAACATTGCAATTGACATTGCTTTTTTTTTTTTGGCTAATGGAGGGTGTCCCGGCCCTTTGGGCCAAACTAATCCCTTCGGGCCAAGGGGAAGCCGAGTAAATCCCCTGTGCAAGTTACGTTTGTGGTGGGGGTAACAAATGAAAATTTGATTGTTGTTGCATACTACAATTCTGCTACTCTACACAGTTTGTGCACCATGAGTTTGCGAGGGGGTGTGAAGTATACAAGTTTGTGGTAATACCTTTTGTTCATAGTCACATGGGCCATTGTATTTTCGGTTGTATAATTCTAATTTTATAGGCTCATGGACTATCATACTTGTAGGTCAGAATCTTTCCACATAAGATTGGCATATACAAATTCAAGTATTCAACGACTCACAATATTTTGTGCAATGGCTATGCCCATGTGACTCCTTTAAGAGAGTGAATGCTTTCATTATTTTGTTTGTTTGCTTTTGTATTTTACAATTTAGAGTTGCACCCAACCAAGAGTGTCTGTCTTGGAGGGAGGGAAGAGGGATGATGTGAGGATATGGAAAGATTGCCCTTCCCCAAAGTTTTGTTTTGCAATTCTATAGGGCCATTACCCTTCAATGAAATTAGGGAGTTATCTTCTACTATTAGTGTTTCTTTTTGCCATGAGGTCAGATCCACCAACTTTATGGTGGATGCTTTAGCCAAGCAAGGGGTTGGGGGGATTTATCCTTGGGTAGGTGTGGGTTTGGTACATTGCTCTTGTACCTTTCCTTCTCCTTCTCTTATGTACTTTTGCTCTTTGTTTGTTCCTTCCTTTTAATGTGGCTTTTGTTACTGATAAAAAAAAAAAAAACCCCTTCCATCCTTGCTTACTTGTTGGTGAGGCTTGGTTCCTTTTAGAGTGAAGGCTTTTTCCTTGTTGGAGGCAGCAACAAATTTTACAGTTGACCACCTAACTTGAAGAAAGGTATCTGGCTATTTGCAGATTCCATGCTTGATTATCTGCAGATTCCGTACTTGATATTTGTTTTTTTATTAAGTGGAGGAGATGATCAACCATCTCTTCTTGCATTGTGACTCTGCTAGAAATATTTGGAGCCATTTCTTTCTCTTATGTGGCTTGTGATAGTAAGGGTTGCAGTAGAAGCGAGGAGGCCCACTCTTTTTCGTCCGAGGGGCAAACTTTATGGAGGTTGCCATGGTTTACTATTTCTTTAGACTGCTTTGAAAGAAATGATATCACAATCTTTAGCTGCAAAGGGAAGCAAGTACAAGCCATCATTGATTTCTGAAAGTAAGGTCAGGAAGTGGGCATCACTGAGAAAGGAGTTCCAAGACTTAAAGTGATTTTGTTGCTAATTGGTTGCGTACTGGAGGTTTGGCAGTTGGAAGGTGAGAAATATAGTTACTCAATACCACCTTTTGCCTTCCTGAAATTTAATGGGGATGTGGTTACTATAGGTAAGCATGTTGTGGCATTAGTGGGCAGCCTTCTTTATGATGCTTACTTCGGTAGTATTCTTGTCTCCAATAGGGGTAAGGGACTAAAATGAAGCAAATGTTTGGGTAAAAAGAGAAGATTTGAGGGTGTTTGCTGCTGCGTAAATAGCGAATCTTATTATGGACAGCGATTCTAGCAATGCCATCTCTTGGATCATACACAGAGGTGTACCCTTTGACTTATACTCCATCCTGAGCAAAATTATGGTTTTGAGTGCATCTTCGAAGATTGAATTCTGTCATGCTCCTAGAAAGTTATTGAGGTTTCAAATTCATTAGGCAAATTAAGGATTTGTGAGATCGTCTATGTATTTAGGCGATCTGTCGTTTCTTGTTTGGGCCGTATCAAGTGTTTTCTTTCTCTCTTCTTTAAATGGAATTTGTATATTGCTCCTATACCTCTCTGGTTTTTTGCTTGGATCAATTGATCTCTTTTATGGAATGAAATTATATTTCATACTGAACTCAATTTGTTTTTCGGTCTTTTATGTGGCATGACAATTATTAAAATGTGCATCTCTTCTCCCAGGGAATCATAGTCCTTTCCTTATCACTCCACTCATGGGAATTGCTAGAGTCTTTGGTCTTACTGGAAGGGCTACAAAAGCAATAGAAATCTACCATCGAGCAATCAGTATCTTGGAAATAAGCAGAGGTAATGAATGTGAGGATCTTGTGGTACCTCTATGTGCTCTTGGAAATCTTTTTATCAAGGAAGGAAGAATCACAGATGCAGAAATTTCTTTTAAGAGGTCATTCATCTTTTATCACACTTTTTGGTTTGTGTTTTATGTTTGTTACTTATGTGGCAATAATTTTTATTTTAGCGTGCAAATGTTCTTCTACAATGGATGTACCTCGAATTTTTTTCAATTTTCATTTTACTTGCTAATGCTGTTTCATGACTTCAAGTTGCATGATCTATGAATAGGATTTTCTTGTTTGAAATGTATTCAGTTCTTTTTATACATAAAAAACTTCAGTATGTGAAAGTTGCAGAATTTCCTCCTTATGCAGACATTCTGATTCAGATGTCAAAAAGGCGGGGCCCATCAGTAAACTGGGATCCCCTGAATTTTATGGTGCCGGCCACGGACCATGACAACCTCATTGGTCTGTATGTGGGAACATCAGCAAGAGAAAATTACTGGCTATATATCACCTAACTTTATTGCATGACCTCTTAGCACTTTGATTACTTACAATAAGTTGGCACAAGTCTTAATGGAAAAATGGCATTCATTTATTGATAACTGCGGAACTCATAATTACAAAACATTCATTTATTGATGAAGTAAGAACTTTTTGCATACTTCAGCCAGCCTTATTTATCAAATGAGTTAGATCTTTCCCTTAAACGATGTGAAATGGCTAGTATTTCCTTCATATGTTTTGCATATCAAGTGGTTTGAGAGTTTTGCCTCCACTTTTTCTTGTATAGGATTTTGAACATATATACAAGCTCATATGGAGCTAATGATGGAAGAGCAGGAATGGCCATGTGTTCCCTAGCCCATGCCATGTGTGCTAAAGGTAAACTTTGGTAATTACTGGCTGATATGTAGGAAGCTTCCCCCCTCACATTTCAGCCTGATGAAGTTTCTCTACCTCAATTTGACATATTGTTTATGTTCTCATCTTGCAGTTGTTATAGTATATAGTTCCTTATGGGCTGCATTGTTTTTCAGGAAATGTAAATGATGCTATTCTTCTGTATAGGAAAGGTCTTGAGGTTATCGAGGACTCAAAATATATGTCATTAGATGATGATGTTCTGGAAAAGATGAGGATAGACCTTGCAGAGTTACTTCATGTTGCAGGAAGGTAAAGTATCTTAAAATTGATCTTAATCTTGGTTTGCCTTGCTAACTAGCAAAGTTTTAGTTTGTGCCATGTCTTAAAAGCTATGATACCCAGATACTTGTACAAGCCCAATGTATCCGTAATGGGCTGATACAATAATTGTATTGGTATGCAATACTGCACTAATACTTCTAGTGTATAAGTTTAGCATATCCTACTTAGCAATTCCATTATTTCATATGGTTCTTTAAATTTTCTTACTCCTCAACATAGAAAATGTTAGAAGGAATATAAACAATGTTAATTTCATTAATCCGGACATGATCTAAAGGAAAAATTAGGGCACCCGTCTTCGTATCTGTGTATTTCATTTCTAAAAGTGTAGTCATATCCTTGATCCCCGTATCTGAGTCCGTACTCGATCTAGGCATCATAGCTTACAAGTCATGAAGAGTTTTTTGCTCACGCTTTTCTTATCTTGCCAAGGTTTTCCATCTTAAATCTCAATCCCTGATTAAGTTGTTGGTTTCTCTTTTATCAGAAGTAATCCTTTTTTTTTTCCTATAATTTTTTTTCCTGTTTTGGATCTTTATCTTTTGGGGTGTTGATTGCAAGGAGAACTTGTGAAGGGGATTTTGTCTTTTCATTTGCAAATTCCTTGAGAGGTCGTAGGACCAAACAGTATTTGATGGGTGTTATTAAAAGGAAAAAAAAAAGGTATTTGATGGGACAAATTCCAAAAAGCAACTAGGTCTGGTACAGTGAGTCTTTTGGCCTTTAGGCTTCTCTGAATTCCAGAATTAGGATTGCTTAACCAGGTGAGGGATTCTTTGAGGTACTCTACGGAAAGAATTAGCTGGTAGAATTGAGGCTTTTGGAATTCTCCTGGCACAAATTTCTTGAATTCTCCCAAATAAACAGATTCTATTTATGAAAGCACACACATATCTAGGGCATTCTGATGGAATTTGTTTGGGGGTTTTGTAGAGAGCATGAAGGCCGGGAGCTGCTAGAAGAATGTTTGCTGATCTGTGAGAGGAACAAGGGGAGACAGCATCCTAGTTCGGTCACCCACCTGCTCAACCTTGCTGGTTCTTACTCACGTTCTAAGAATTTTGTGGAGGCTGAGCGCTTGCTAAGGACAAGTCTGCAGATCATGTCAAAGACGGTAGCTCCCGATGATCAATCTCTCACAATCCCAATGTTGCACCTCGCAGTTACACTATACCATTTGAAACAAGATGTAGAAGCAGAGAGACTCGCTCTAGATGCTGTACACATTCGTGAAAATGCATTTGGAAAACAATCTCTTCCAGTTGGTAAGTGGGTTTTCTTTGTACATTGTGCAATATAGTTCCTTTTTATAGGGCAAGATGCAATCTGTGGGCCTGGCTGGGCCTGTTGGTCTGCATGGATACATCATTACTTGAGGGCCAGTTAATGACAAGATTAATTTGTTCAATCTGTTTTCCATTTGGTTTGAGGCATTTATGTTGCAATAGCTTTCAAACTCGTTCATTTATTATAGATAGATTATGCCTACACGGATATTGCTGTTCTCTTTTTCAATGTTGATCTTTTTCCCCCTCGAATGGCAGGCGAGGCTCTTGATTGTTTGATCTCGATTCAGGCAAGAATGGGAAAAGCTGATGGTGACTTGTTGACACTGCTGAAGAGGGTGTTAAGCATTCAGGAGGAATCATTGGGTAACGAAAGTGAAGAAGTCATGGTCACCCTTACAAAGATTGTTTCCATCTTAGATAAGATGGGGAGGCACCATGAGAAACTGCCACTACAGAAGAGATTGTCCATACTCAGGCGCAAGTACAAGGAAAGGGTTCCCATTTGATGGGTCTTCATGGTTAAATGGATTTCTTCTTTCTTTTTTCGTTCTAAAATTTCTCTGTAATCAATCCTTGTATATTAAAGAAGCCTTTTTCTCCCCAAAAATGCCTTAGCTGCATTGGTTACTGGTTAGGCACCCTCTTGTTTAAAGCTATGGTACTCCTCAATGGGGTGAAGAAAGCAGTCAAGCACCCTTCTCTTCAATGTAACTGAATTTATTAGGGTAAACATGTTGGTATGACAATTACTTTTTTTTTTTTTTTGGTGTGTACAGTTGAGTTTCAAAGATGTTTTCTCCTCCACACCTTTCTCCTTTTTGACCTAAAACTGTGGAATATCAGTTTTGGAGAGAAGTTGTGAATCTTGTTCAAAAAGGTAATAGAGAGACCGTTGAAATGTCTAAACCCTTACGACTGTTCCTCGGCAAGGAATTTTCACCCTTCTTTCCTACATATGTGCGGTTACTTTCTGTTGCAGCTAAGTTCCAGATGTGAGGCTCCACTGAGAACAGGACAATCATGTCTAAGGGGTTCGAAAGGGCTCTACTTTTCTTTGTGCATACAATGAATGCTCTGAGAGCTTCAATTTCTTCAAACCCTAGGTCTTACATAAAGTGGTGGTCACCAAAATTTAAATGATCAAGCTTGGGTCACTGCCAGGGAAGCTGTTGGGTTTGGAGGGGGATCCACAGGCTGGATATTTCCTAGGCAAGATTATCCGAGTGGCTTGAAATTTTATACAAAAAGCTTTACATCACTAGTAAATTCAGAAGACTAGTCATTTATAAGCGAGTGATCCGTACTCACGAATAAACGAGAAGCAAATAGCTATCCTTTGGCTAGATACCTTATTATGCAACTGGTGCCCCCGCCTACACTCAAATTGCACACTCATCCCATTTATATAGGCCCTATTTATCATGCAATTTCAGACATCCATCCCATTTTTTGTTAAGAATTAGGATTTGGATTGCTTTGAACCTCTCAATTTCTCATTTTGTCTTAACTGTGCAATTGTTTTTAGCGATTTTTAATGTAGGTGTAGGTGTGCATCAGAATCCTCATACGACACTCTCAATGATGCTCACTTTCGATTCTATTTTCTTAAAAGAAAGGGATATTTAATTCTCACTTTTGAAAAGCTACCAGTGATCTTCATTTTTAACTGCTAAAGGTATGAAATCTTTGTATTTACTATCTATGTATTTAAATGCAAACACACAAGCCCAGTGCCCAAGGAACGAATGTTAAAGTAAGGAGGATGAAGGATAGTTGGAGATGTATATGGAACCTCTACTTTTCTGAAATTTGATTTACTAGGATGCCTGGGTATTCTTTACCCCAGTTAAGCTACTTTCAAGAAACTGAGAGGCAAGGCATATGAGCCCCACCACAAAGTCCCAAAAAAAAAAAATTTTTTTTTTCATCCCCATCAGACCAAATTACATCCATGCTATAAAGCTTAGATTTCAGCAACTGCAACTTACTCTTTGTTTTTATAAATAAAATAGTAAAGGCAACTATTCCAATATCCCAACTCATTCATTTAACAAAACAAGATCCAAACTCATTCATTCAACAAAACATTTTTTACAGCAAGAGAAAAACAAAAGGTACAAACAAGCTTGAAAAGAATGGGTACCAAAAAAGATCTCTTCAATTCTCATGAGTAGGAGCAGCAGTTTCAGATGCTGCTGATGAAGAGTTCCCACCATCTTGTGATCCTACCAAGGAAAACAGCCCATTGAAAGGCCATGGAACTGGAACCCAAAGCCTTCTTCCATTTCCATTTCCATTTCCTCCATTGAAACTGCCTCTCTCTTCACTCTCAACCCTGTTAGTACGATTGCCAGATCCTACCTTTGGTCCATCTGAAGGCAACTCGAGCCGACAAACCGGGCATGTACTATGAAGCTCAAGCCAAGGCACAATGCACCCAGAATGGAACTTGTGCTTGCAAGGCATCTCTTTTGCTTCTGATCCCTTATCAAAATCATCCAAACAAATGGAACATTGCAAATCCTCCCTAACCTTTACAGTAGGCATTGCTTCAACCACCTCTTTCTTTGCTGGGGCAGTCCCATAACGGCTCGGGTCGTTCTCTGATAGATGCTGCAGCAATAGTTCCAAACCAGGTCTGAAGAAGAAGCCTCCCAAAGAGCCAGGAGGATTTCTCAGTGTCTCATTTGAATTGAAGGCTCCCTGTAGGAATAAAGTGGGGTTGAAAGGATTGATGAAAATCACGCGCTCTCTATCACTTTCTGGAGGAACCTCCAATGGAGGGGATCGAGGGCCTCTAAGAAATTGGAGGATGGATGATGAGCTTCTCCTTCTTCGAAGAACCGACGATTCGGAGTCTTGTAACTCCCCCTCCTGTTCTGGTTCTACTTGAGTTTCTTCCTCTTCTTGTCTCTGGAATCTTGGGCGCCTAGAAAGACCACCCATCATTCCAAGTAGGATGGGAGCCCAGAGAGAGAGGGCTCTATCTGATCCAAGAGAGCTGTCTTCGTCTCTCCTGCTATTCATTTCTTCCACAAATCCGCTCTGGCAATATGGGCATTTTATCTCAGCTTCCACGACTGGATTCACCATTTGCGAGCAGACGTGACACCAGTACCTTGCAACCAGAGCTTCACCCATCTCCATCTCTCTCTTTCTGTCTCTGCACTTTCCACAGCCAGAGAAGCATGACAGCCACCACAGAGAACAGGAAGTCAGAGACAAGAAAAGGCAAATATAGCAACCCAGTAAGGAGAAATTTCACAAGAAGATGTTCACTTGATCTCTTGCAGGGAAATCAAGAACAAGAGATCTGATTTTCGCAACCTAACATGCACAAATAGACCATAAGGAAAGCGAGTGTAGTTTTTGAGTTTGTTTGATAGCAAGAATTTGAAAATTTCTTGTCTTGACCGTTACAAAATAGTCAAATTGTTGTCAGAAACTCTCCCATTGGAATCTCTCAAGTGCAATTTAAAAAAAGTTAGTAGAGAGTTGAAGTATTTCAAAGGCTATTGCCTATTTCGGCCATTTAGTTTTTTTTTTTTTTTTGAGGTCCACCACGTCTTCCCTGTTTGGATCCAAACATGGATGATGATGGATGATGATGATGAATGTGGGAAGAAGATTGGTCTCCTCATGTTAACAGCCTTCAAGAATAATTAAACTTGGAATGTTGGATATTTTATATTGAGCAAAATAAACATAATGTTTCATAGATTTTCATTTCAAATTGTTAGTTCATTAGCATTTTTTTGAAACATTCATGAATAGCCAAACATGTAATTCTAGAATATGTTGAAATATTATGCAATTCCTAAATACTAAAAGTATAATCTGCTAAAACCTGCAAAAACCACTAAATGATAAAAAGTAGCAAAGTATTAAAATAAACCGATATTGTAAAATGTGCAAAAAATTTTGTCAATGTTATGTATATTGTTCTACATGTACCCAAACACCCTCTTAATATGAAATTCTAATAGACACAGAACAAACTGCTGGGCATTGTTACTACTAACTCATACCCAAAGAAAAGCAGCCAGAAGTATAAATCTATGTGGAACCCAAAAATCCATATTTCTGTATTTCTAACCAAATAAAAGAGGATTTAACATAAAATTTGAGGAAATGAAGCTGAAGCAAGAAATGGGTTTTCTTCAACTTTGAAGGACACTAATGTAATTTTTTTACCTTCGAAAGAGTTGGGTCAGCTTTGGTTGAATCTTTGGTCTTTAGGTGGAAGAAGATGAAGTTGCAGGGAAACAATGACAAATGAGCCTCTCTCTCTCTTTCTGTTGTTCTCCCTCTCTCTTGATCCTTTTAAAACAGTGGCCTGTCTATTTTTTCCCCTTGGCGCCTTTGGTGGTGGAATTTTAAATTCTCGCAAAATGAGGACAACCACCATCTTCTGATTTCTAAAAATAGCCGAAAAATAGAAGTATGAAATAGAGTCTTTTTTATACCCCCCACATTTTACCTTCTTTGTAAAACCCCTTTAAAAATTTTTGAGTAATCATTATTCAAGCCATCTTCTTTTGTGCAATGTTCTACCAAACGATTGGTGGCCAAACTTTTTCAGACCAGTTTTGGCTCCCTCTTTTGGAAAACACAAAAAGGGCCCTCGCTAAGAACATAGTGGTGCCGATAGAGGATTATCAATGGACCGAAGTTTGGCTTTAATCTGCTCGACTCTAGGGCGTTGGAAAAAGCGGCACAGCAGATTATACCTCAGCGGCAGATCAACTACGATGAACAAATATAATTATACTAATAAGCATTTACACACATGAATATAATAATTTTTTGTGGCTTGATAAAATTGTCTACGTCCAAGAAAGAAAAATATTATCTATATTCTCTCCTCTCAATTCCCCAAGAGTTAGGGTAATAATACATTAATATATAGTTTCAGCTTTCTTAGCCCTAAAAAACTCTGATGAGTAGAATACCCTTGAACCTAAATCTTAGTCTTAGCAAAACTAATTAGGTTAAACCAAAGTACAAGACAAAACCCAATATAGGCTAGTGACTAAAAATCTAACCTATACCTTGCATTAGGATTGTGATCTCTAATTGGTATAGGATAAGAGTCTTGCTATTTGTACTCTTCTTTCTTCCCTTATTACACCAGCCAAAAAGAAAAAAAAAATCAAAACTTTCCAAATTACCCTCACCATACACATTCTCTCCCTTCCTCCCCTCCGGTCGGCAGAGGGCTCTCCCTCCCTCTCTCTCCCTCTTCCTCTTCCTCCTCCTCCCTCTATTCTCTCTCCTTCTCTCTCCCTCCCTCTTTCCTCCCTTCCCTTTCCCATGCCACAGCTAACCTCCCCGACCAATGACAACGAGCTCCACCGGAGCTCTTCCTCTCCCTCCCGTCCCTCTTTCTTTTCCTTTTCCTTTTCCTTTTCCTCTTCCTCTCCCTCCCTCTATTCTCTCTCCTTTTTCCTCTCCCTCCTTCCCTCCTTTCCCCTTTCTCCCCCTTCCCCGCCAACTCCCTGCCGAGATCTCCGCATAGCAGGGAGGCCGATCTCGGCCTCCCTGCTATGGGGAGATCTTGGTCCCCCTGCTGTAGGGAGACTGGATCATCTCCCTCCTTGGTCTCCCTGTAGCAGGGAGATCGGGGTCTCCTTGTTGCAGGGAGACGGCAAAAAGGGGGACGGAGGAAAGAGAGAGAGAGAATAGGGAGAGGGAGAGGGATAGGGAGAGGGAAAGGAGGAAGGAGAGAGAAGGAGGGAAGGGAGAGAGCCGCCAGTCGGCGATTAGCTCATCGCCGGCCGGAAAAGGGGGAGAATGTGTGTATAGAGAGAAGGGCATTTTGGAAACTTTTAAATTTTTTTTTTAATTTTTTAACTTGCGTAAGGAGAGAAAAATCCGGTGTATGTTTAGAAGCTCCCATAGGATAAATAGAGGTATCTTTCATGACTCTCATAAGCGAGAAAAATTTTAG
Organism: Sextonia rubra; assembly: GCA_037013555.1. Taxonomy (NCBI): domain Eukaryota; kingdom Viridiplantae; phylum Streptophyta; class Magnoliopsida; order Laurales; family Lauraceae; genus Sextonia; species Sextonia rubra. The sequence goes on along the minus strand of JASUAD010000010.1, from coordinate 39,289,189 downwards.
TACCTGTCTTTTTTTTTTTTCTATCATCAATCCCACCCCTACCCCTAATAACTCCCCATAAATTAGCACCAACCATAATTTATGATGGTCTCAATTATCCTTTAAAAATGTAATTGTAGAAATGATTAACCTTTGATGTCCTTAAATTAATGGTTATGACTACATGACACCTGCCTTTCATTAGTGCGGGCCGATCACACTCGTCTCCAGCAGTCTCATCATCCCTGGCTTGAGGGGGTTGACATTAGCTCCAATTTTAATCTCATGAAACCTTCAATCACAAAAAGTGTAGGCTACTTATAGGAGAACATTATTGCTTATTATTAAGATATTTCCATTTTCCTCTATGACATGGCCTGAGGTGGACCACATGCAAGGGCATACTATCAACTCAGGCCACTGAGATGCGCCTTACCCAAGTGGCAAGGAGTGGCCGTTCTCAGCTTGCTCCCTAGAGTTCTAACTTTGAATATGCTGCCGCTTCGGGCGTGTGCAGTATTCTTTTTTAGTTGTTTGAGCTTTCGTCGAGTATGTGCGAGTTCTTTTCACACTTGTGTAGGCTTTTTTTTTTAGTCTGGTTTCTCTGATCCCGCCATGTCACCGCCAATGCTGACATGGCGGGATTGCATGTACAGCCCAATGTATGCCAATGGTGACATGGCGGGATTGCATGCTAGGCTGGCCAGCAGTGATGCTGGGGACCGATTAACTCGGACCCCTTCTGTTTTCTGGATCTTTAATTCATATTCGGGCACGGCAAATGAAACCGACCCATTTCTTCCTCAAATAATCTCAAAATGACAAAACCCTAAACCCTTTTCTTCATCTTCTTCTTCCTGTTACCCGCTCTCAGCTGAACAGCTAAAATAGTTCGAATTCACTCGTTCTCTCTGCAGAAGCATGGGTTCGCCGAATATCAAAGACCTCTTGACTTCATTCAGCCCTTCGTCCGACTTTTTAGCTGTCACTTCTGGAGATGGCAGGATTAAGGTGAGCCGCAGACTCTTGTTTTTCTTCTGTTTGTTAATTTGGTCGATCATACAAAGTTCATAGAAAAATTGCTGCAAGTCCTTGCAATAAAAGATTGCAACTTCGTAGTCTATTTACCTCATGCAGTTGATGGTCGAGTTCAGATATTGATTTGAGATTGTTGTCACTGGAGAATTGAACTTCCAACTGTCTTTTGTTTCTTGCAAATTCTTCTGCTGAAGAAAAGTTTGATTGGGTTTGTTTTTTCAGTATGGATGAGTGAAATATCTAATGGGTTGATTTGTTTTTCCAGGTTTGGGACACATTGAAGGGTCACCTGCAGACTGATTTTGCAGACATTACGTTGACTGATGACACAGGTTTGTCTACCAAGTCTGAAAGTGGGCATCTTTCACTGGATTACAGATGCATGAAGTGGATGCCTTTAGAGCATAAGGTTAATAGTGTTCATTATAAACTGGAATGTGAAGAATATTATTTCTTCAGCATTATATCTGTTATTTTTGTTTTATGAACTGCGGGCCTGAATTTTTGTGAATTGCAGAAGAAAAAAAATCTGGGATATGCATTATTGGTGTTGGGGACTGGTGGTGGTGATGTTTTGGCACTAGATGTTTCTGCTGGTCAGCTGAGGTGGAGACTCTGTGACTGCCATCCTGGGTGAGTTTTCTTGCCGGGTTGGTGGGGGGGGGTGTTCCATGGGTTTTTCTCTTCTTTTTGATACCCCTTTTTTTCCCTGTGTGCTAGTTAGGAAAGCATGCATTCGGGCTGCACTGGTAGGCTATGATGCCTAAATGTAGGAAAGATAAAATATAGCGGTTTGGAGGGACGATTTTTTAATGTGTATTACATCTATATATGTATTGGTATCATTGAACAGCATCTTTTGTAATGGGCAGGGGAGTCAATGCCATCTCCTTTTCTGAACATGGTCCTCACATATATACTGTTGGGGTTGATGGCATGGTTTGCCAGATTGATTCTACAACAGGAAGTCTATTAAGGAAGTTCAGATCATCTACAAAGGCGCTATCTTCTGTTTCCATCTCTCCAGGTACAACTTTTTTCAAAACAAGGTTTTAATTGCCCATGATAATCGTTTGCAACTTTCATTTCTTTGTGAAAATATTATTTTTGATTTTTTTTTTTTGGAACTATTCTGATTGGTGAATAATTCTTACTATAGGTGGGGCCTGTTACCTACTGAAATACTGGTAAATAGGGTACAATTTAAATAGAAATAGTACATATCTACATGAGAGAAAAAGAGTTCATTTACTCTAATTCTTTGGCCTGAGCAAATAAGTAGTTTCAGGGAAATAAGCGCCAAAGAGGAGGCAAGAAAATCTACTGCTTTAAAACAGTGCAGGCGAATAACATCGTTATATTTCTTTTTCTGTTTCTTTCTCTTTTTTTTTCCCCATTTTGGAATACAGTACAGGAGAAATACTGGTCTCAAAGCTGGCCCTTGGTTCAAATACTAAAGACATGCGATGGCATCATGTTTTGCCTGTCCATTGACAAATTTTATGATTCATGGTCGTTGAGATGCTCACATTCTGCTGTGGATTGGTCATCTATGGCAAGTTCTCTAGTGAGTACTGAAAGTGTGTCACTATTCAAAAAAATAAAAAAAATTAGTGAAAGTGTGTTTTTATCTGAGTTACATCGTTGTCATTCTAATTCTAAAGGAGAGCTGCAATAAAAGTTTTAAATGCTTTCATGACCTTTCCAATATATCATCACTTCATTTCAAAGCATGAGTTAAATCCAGCCGGCATAATAAACCAAAAAAAAAAAAGGATGACATAATATTATAAGGTTAATCAGTCCTTGCTAACAGTTTTTTTTCCCCATATATATAAATATATATTATCTGGTGTTTTCATATTTAAATGCATTTTTTCATGTGCTACGGGCTCGGTTGTTTGGACAATGTTCCACTTCCTGCTGCCCATCTTTTAGGAGCAGGCTGGTTTACAAGTAATTTCATCTGGTTATATATTTAGTTAATTGCTAGTTTATCTCCTGGTTGAGTATCTTTGATTGTTTGTTCTTGCTTCTATTTTTTTTTGGTTGGTGGTGGGGTCGTAAATTTTGCAGCTTATATTGCTTATCATCTTTCTTGTTAGACGGGAAGATACTAGCCACAGCAGCGGGTCAGTTGAAAATTTTCAGTTGTTCTGATTTCAAAAAGATTCTGAAGTTTTCAGGCCATCCTGTGAGTGCTTTCCCATTGTTCTTGTATTCTGAGTGTATTACAGATTTACAGTTCTTGTCAAAATTGTCGTCATTCTCTGCATCTTATTTTCTTTAGCTTGCTTATGGTTATCACCTACTGGCTTCATTGTTTTGCCATCAGACTACAGTCATTGGCTTCTACTTACATATCTAAGTTCATGTGTACTTCTGTAGGCTGCTGTTCGTTGTATGATCTTCACTGAGGATGGGAAGTACATCCTATCTTCTGCTGTTGGGGAAAGGTATATTGCTGTATGGAAAATAGATGGCAGCAGAAGGCAACCTGTCAGTTGCGTGCTTTCAATGGATCATCCTGCTGTCTTTCTGGACAGTAAGGGCACAGACAATGGGGGTGCTGACAATGATGGCTTATTTGTTTTAGCCATTTCAGAATTGGGTCTCTGCTATTTTTGGCATGGAAAGAATGTTGAAGAGTTACGCAGTACGAAGCCTACAAAAATTTCATTATCTTTAGGGGGCCCCCTTCCCAAGTATCAGAAGAGTTCACTACCTACAATATTTGCTGCAAAATTCCAAGGCATTGTGAAACTTGGCTCAGCACAAGTATCTGTTGCTTATGGTTCTGTTGTAAAGCCATCATTTGAGAAACTCTTAGTGCAACATGGTGTGGATGTCAATCTAAGTAGATCCCAGGATGGAGTTCTTTTGCCAATGGATCAGTCTTCCAAGTCTAAAAAGAGGCAAGTGTCAAGAACTGAAGGTATGCTCTGTGATTGTAGAATGCCCATTGAATGAGTTATAATAGGACATGGTGAATAGCAACTAGAAAGTATTCATTTTCGCAAACTTAATTATTGCTAAATATCTGAAATTTCCATTTGAAGCTTAGTGTTTCACTTGAGTTACTCCAGATTGGGGTTGACCCAGGTCTAGCACTGCCACTTTGGTTTAGATTCAGGTTGGTCTACAGTCCTATACTCATGTTGTTGGTGTAGGCTTTAGTTTTTGGACTTGAAAGTTGATTGGGTTTGTCTTGGCCCTATGTCTGTCTAAAGGCTATGTCATGGTTACTGGAAAACGTCACTAAAGATTGCCGTACACATTTTGATGGAAGTGCATTTTGTACTGGATTAGAAACTCACTTCCTAAAATGTGAGAACTGAATATTTGTATAATGGTATTCGGTTGATAGTTTGGGGACTGACTAAGACTAAGCAATTTGTGGATTTATTATTATTTATTTCAATAGATAAGTCAGCAAATTTTATTCCGAAAGAAAATATAAAAACTCAAAAGGGCTTTTGAAACGTCAACCATTGGAGTTAGCATCCTAAAACCACATCAAAGTGCTTTTTTCTTCCTTGATTGGTCGTGAAAATTTGGCACTCATGATACTTTATTTGATGGCTAGGATTTGAACAACTTTGAAGCTCAGCACAATTCCTCTTCGGTTAGATGGTTTCCATTTCAAACACCTATCCTCCTAATGATTGTCATGCTTCTAGGTTGGCTTTAGTGGCACCATTTGAAGTGTAGGATAGTCTGGCTGTTCCTGATATAGGCTCTCGACATCATCTGTAAACTACACCAATGAACTTGATCCTGAACTTTTGCCATCAACTCATCTTTGGTGAAGCCCCTTTTTTTTTTTTTTTGAAAAAAAAACTTCATAACTGACAAAAATAAACTCTTGACTCGATCATATATCAACGTTAAAATAACACACACACACACACATTATGAGGTTGCAGACCTTGTGGGTCTCACTTGGGCTACCAATGATCAATCCAACTCTTTTAGACTCATTGTCATCTCTGCTTCCATGTATTGACATTCACCTCAAGTCAAGATATCCAACCTTTATTCACTGTTAGATTGAATCTAAAAGCAAGTATGGTTAAATCACCATTAAAATTTTTGAAGAGATTAGATCAAGGGTTAGGCTAATTTGACGGGGTTGTCTTTTTGCTTCCCGAATCTCCAATGAGACCATTCCATACCCTTGCGTCCATTAAATGGCAATCATCCAGATGGCCCCAGTAGGATGGTTCAGATGTAAGCTACATACATAATTCATGTAGCTGACCCAGCTATGTTGGGACACGATTTGATGATGATGATGAATTATCTATCCATGTCATCGATATAGATATTACCCTATTTATGGGTGATGTATTTTATATTTACGAAAAAATTCCTGGAGGAAATAATGGCCATGCCTATGGGACCCATTTCCATCACACACTTCGTACTCATTCAAGTTTTACTCATCTTGGATTGATTGTGCCCCCCCTAAAAAAAAAAGGAGCTTCATAGTATGTCCAAGTATCCTTAAAGGGTTACCGTGATTAGATGGCTCTCATCTTTTACACATTCTTAGGTCAAAAATAGGCTTTTAACCCCTAGCTTGTGAATCGCATGATTGCAGGCATCCAAGCAGGCCCCCACAGGCTACGGTGTCATTTCTTCAAAACAGCCTGGGTTTTCCTGAAAGTGTGTTTTGCAGTAAAAGCTCCAAAATTCTGAAGACAAACAACATTAAACAATGCAGAACAAGTTTGAGACTATAAGACGTTGTCTTGTACAGTTATACTCCCTTTTTCTAAAGAGTGGTAACATAATTATATTAAAAGAAAAAGGAATATAAAATAATTGGTGATGCAGGACAGACCCATGGTCTCCCGTGGGTCGACCCGTCTTTGGGCCTAGCCCACCTATCCTAGTTTATTTAGGGTTTTATTTGCTTTAAGTTATTTTAATAAGATGTTTAAATGATGTTTTAATCTCAACCATCAATGTGATTGGATGGTCTAGATTAGTCTTAGGGTTAGTCTGTTATCTATTTAAGCATTGTAAAGCCATTTTGGCTCAATAGTTATGAATGATTAATGAAAAGTTTTGGGATTTTCCCCAAGTTTCTTCGAGTTTTCCTCGAAATCTCTAACGCCTCCTGCGAGTGGAGTTTGGTGAGAGCCCAATTTCTAATGCCTCCTGTGATTGGAGTTTGGTGAGAGCCCAATTCCCCTGGATTTCCATTTTCTACCTTGCCCGCCCTACGTCTCTATTCCGTTCCGCATTATTTGGTATCAAAGCCGAAGAGCGATCCATCACAGATTCCGTTCTCGGCATTTGATTGTTGCTGCAGAACCATCTTCTTCACCAATATGCAGTCCCCCTTCCTTCCGACACCCAGAGCAAACCCTTCCCGAAGTTTTCCCTAGATCCAAACATAAGCGCCAAATCCCTTATCCCACAGCCTCTCGAAATCCCTCATCATGGAAAAACCCCGTGACAAGCCTGGGGCCTAGATCTGCCAGATTTGAAGCCCTAAGTGAAAAAAAAAAAACAAAAAACAAAAAAAAACTTGGTCAGGTCTAGTCCAGGTCAGGTTGCCCCGACCCTAGTAGTTCAGTTTCAGGTCTGACTTGAACTATTTGAGAAACCCATTTCAGCAGTTTACAGCACCCTGTGACATTAGCCTGACATCAGCAACAGGGTTCAACAGCAGTTTTGACCAGATCAATGGCCGAAACTTGATTTTGCAAGATTTCCACCATCTAGACTTCGATTTCAAATCCGTTTGATCTTGCGTGAGCGTGGTGACAAGATCTACACAGTAGTGAAGGTATTGAGGCAAATCTCATCAGTCAAGGGCCCATCATAAATTCAATCTCAACCATCCATCTTCAAATCACAAGATCTCCTCCATTCGGACTTCGATTTCAGATATGTTTGATCCTATGCGCTTGTTTTGAAGAGATCTACACAACAGGTCAGGTTGATTTATTTTTTCAAAGAACAAAAAAAAAAGTGCATTATTTTAGAAAGTCTTCCATATGGAATCAGAAGAAGAGCTTATAGTAATAATTCACCGTGCTGTGTTTAGAGCGACATATTCACTTACGTATGGACAATGGTATGCTGATAATAAAGCCTACTTTGATCAATTTCTAAATTTGAGACAAGGGAAGAAGCTATCAGTTCTTGAATACGGTGATGAATTTTCAAGGCTACAGGCATTGTGTGAACTAGATGAGAGTGATGAACATTATGTTACAATCTTTGTTGAAGGCTTGAGACCAAGCATACGGAAAAATATGCAAAAGGAGTGTAAAGATATGTATGAAGCATTTTGGGAAGCGATTCGTGTTGAACGTTTGATAAAACGCTATCGCCTCCGGAAAGCTAAGTTACAAGAGGAAAATTCCAATGTTGTAGAACCACCTGTGAACAATATTCATACTGATATTGAGAAACAAAAGCAAGAAAGAAATGATTCCATGATCAATTCAAACAATGTTGATCACGCAGTGCAGGAGGAACAAGAAGAAATCCACAGTGAAGAAAGCAACAAAGAGTCTCATCATCTCGTGGATCTGAGCAAAAGTCCACTTCCTGAAGAGCAAAATACATTAACAGTCGAACAAGTTGTTGTTTTGAAGGTTGCAAATGATGATCAACAAATGACAGCAATAAATAAATTTGAAGACTTGAATACGGATAGCATACAATCATATTCAGAAAAGCCTGTCTCCACCGAAGAAAAACCAAGTGTTGAAAAACTTGTGCAACTCATTGATATCCCTCGTATTGATTTCATCTTTGGGGATAAACTGTTGACAAGAGAAAACTATGATCTCTTGCTTCAACACCAACAATTGCTACATCTAATGGTCAAATCAGACATCAATGTTGAAGTCAATCATCAGCAGAAACCATCCCTCCAGTCCCTTTCTATCTGGATGAAAAGATTGATTGCAGCTTCCAAAGCATACCAAGAGGTTGAAGATCCAGAAGCACATCGAAGATTTGTCCGCTTAATATTTGACCCTGGAGGACTTCTACTAAAACTCGAGGTCGAGTTTTCTCCAAGCATAGGAGAATTGATGCAGGACAGACCCATGGTCCCCCGTGGGTCGACCCGTCTTTGGGCCTAGCCCACCTATCCTAGTTTATTTAGGGTTTTATTTGCTTTAAGTTATTTTAATAAGATGTTTAAATGATGTTTTAATCTCAACCATCAATGTGATTGGATGGTCTAGATTAGTCTTAGGGTTAGTCTTTTATCTATTTAAGCATTGTAAAGCCATTTTGGCTCAATAGTTATGAATGATTAATGAAAAGTTTTGGGATTTTCCTCAAGTTTCTTCGAGTTCTCCTCGAAATCTCTAACGCCTCCTGCGAGTGGAGTTTGGTGAGAGCCCAATTTCTAATGCCTCCTGTGATTGGAGTTTGGTGAGAGCCCAATTCCCCTGGATTTCCATTTTCTACCTTGCCCGCCCTACGTCTCTATTCCGTTCCGCATTAATTGGTAGTTATATACTAGAAAGGTGAGAAACAAAACAAAGGAAAACACAAATCATATAGGAATCTAATACAATGAAGCTATGTCTGATTCAGACTTCGCCAAGGAACGTGCGTCAACATTGGATTCTCTGAAAACATTATAGAAAGTGGCTTCAATGGATCACATAGAACTTGGGTCCCTTTGGATAAGAAATGTGCCCTCCATGTATAGGTAGTACTATGAGATAACCATGATGCAGTGTCTTAAGAATCACTTTCCATATTGAGACTGCCATAAAAGGAAATAAAAAAAATCCTAAAAACCTTCCTAATAGCCTATATCTCTGTTTCATTCTTTTCCTAGATGCCTGCTGGACCAGAATAGACCAATAGGCAGTCCTCTTTATCTTTGAAGAGAGTTCTGTGGAGCCGGACTTGTCTTCCTCTTGCAGCTTGATTTACATTTAACTTGAAAGATCCCAAGGGAGAAGGATAACATTTTACTGACATATACATTCTAGAACTGCCACTACTCATTTAAGCATCCCAATTATAGAAGATGCCATCCAACTGATTCTTATGTGTGCCTACCACCCAATTCTTAACAAAAAGCACATCAATCAAATCTTCAATATCTTTTTCTTAGCATTGAATATTCTGTTGTCCCTCTTCCATAAAGACTAGAAAATTAGTTAATTAAAAAAAAAACTTTCGTAAAATTTACCTTCTAAGAGAGAAAAATTAATCTCAGAAAACAAAGTAACCCAGTCTTTGCAAGAGAATCTACTTCATATTACCTTGTGACTTGATAATGGAGTACAGATGAGAGAACATTACCAATTGCAAACATATATGCACTGCACCCTTATATGCCTACTTATGAAGAAAGGTAAATTGTAGGTTTTATTTTTTATGCAAAAGGTTATAACAGTTTATAAGTCACTTTCATTCCTGATTAGAATTTTCATAATTCGGATTATAGATCTAATGTAGACACTAATTACTTGTTTTCCATTGCAGTCACTGCTTTAGACCGTGCAAATGCAGAAGATGCAATACTTCCAATTGCAAAGCTTCATGATTATCATGAGAAAAAGAGAAAGCAAGGTATGAAGCATTCAGCTCTTGAAGAAGCAATGGCTGATGTCACAATTGACAACAAGAGTGAAGTTAAACCCATGGATTATGAAGGTGGGTGCATTGTTTTCGGAAAGGTTGTGAAATCACTTTACAATAGATAGGCCATTTTATATTGTTTTGACTTTTCATGAAGCAAAAATGTCATTTTATGATTTAAACAATTATAGGTAACTTTAATTACAAACAAAAAGTCAAGTGTCACTTTGTTAATGCAGTATTATAAAATGGTAAATGTATGGAAGTGACTTTATTGAAGTAACACTTAAGTGGTTTAATAATGCATGTACTCATATCTCAGAGCCTAGGATCAAAATAGCGGTAGCAGTTGGCATAGTGGCCGGGTGCCGAAACACTACATAGCAGGCGCGATGTAGCAGGTAGTGGTGTGATTAGAAAAAATTGACAAAAGATCCAAAAAAATTACTAAAAATTCAGAATATTGTAAAAAGCTAGGATGTGTGTGTGTGTGTGTGTGTGTTTTTTTTTTCAAAAGTAACTAAGATAAGGGGTTGTAGGGGTCCCCTTGTTGTATCATTATTATTATTATTATTTTTGGTGTGTGTCTAGCTTTAAATTGGAAGAAAGTGATGTTCAGGACCCAACTTGGAGAAGAATTGTGGTAAAAATGGAAGAAGAGAAGTAAAAAGAGAGAAATGGGATCCTTTGAAGTCATCAAAACCCAGCAGCTATGTAGCAACGCTAACACTCATATAGCATGGTGGCCCTTACCGCTATGGCCGATATAGCGGCCACTATGTCGCTATTTTGACCCATGCTCAGAGCAGTTTCCTAGAGAATTTCTAAACCGAAAGTTTTAGATCTAACTTCAAATTGGCACTTCATAGCAGATTCAACGAGACTGCTTTGAGTTCAAAAACCCCGAAAGGCTTGACTGCTTTGAGTTCAAAAGTCCTGAAAGGCTTCACAAACAGAGTTCGGCTCTGGCATAAAGACCTCTTCTTTTCTGTGTTTGGCATGGCAGTTGAGAGAGAAGGTCAAGAAAGTTTCTTCTTCCAAACAGAGTAAGGAAGTCACAAACAGGGTTCGAAGCTTCTGTGCAACAGTGAAAGTGTCATGAAAAAAAGCCAGAGTTTCATGTCAAAGTCACCAAATCAGAATATTGAAGGTCTTTTTAGTTCAGTCCAACAATCTAAACTGAGCCCAAATGGACCCAACAGGCCAAAGCAAAATGGACTGCAGGTCATCGGGTTTGGCCCACTGAACCTGGTGCAAGCGAGGCCCAGCCCAACTGGAACAGGCCCCAGCCTGGTTGCCCTGATCAGGTGACCAGCTTAGAATGGCTGGCCCCACCACTCCTCTTGTGGGGCCCCATCAACCAAAACAGCAAGTTCACCCAAGTATGAAAGTGAAATCTCTCTTTTTGCTTCTTTTGGTTATTTCTCGAGTAATTTCATTCCTGCCTATTTTAGTTGTAATAGGACTCTTTTGGTGAGGAGTCTGTTATGATTCAGATGGATTAAGTGGCTGGTTGTTTAAAAGCAGCAAGTGGGGTCCACACTCCACGGCCCATAGAAGAGCTCACGTCCAAGAGGAAAAACTTGCATATGGCTTTTTCATTGTTCGGTTCCTTAGGATATGTTTACTTTTATATTTTGAGATGTATTAGGATTCTTAATTTTAGGGATTTCATCGATTGGTAATTAGATTGAACTTTGAAGGCTATGATTTATTATTATTTTTTAGACTGTTTTGAGTGTATTTAAACAATGTAAATGGGTTGGCAGCCCTAGTGATGCTTTAGTCTGATATTTTTTTTAATGAAAGTTGCAATATTTATTGCACTTTTGGCCTCTTGTTCTCTCTTGGTTTAGTATCTCCCATTGGATTGAAGTTCTTACACTGTAGATTTAGCAATTGAGGTAAGCTAATCTGCTACCTTGCTCCTTGTTTGGTGTGGACTTTCTGTTGCTTGAAGAAATTGGGTTTTGGGTTCACAAATGATTGGGAAATCACTTCCTTTGGTTGCCTTAGCCATCTGTTAAGGAAACCCTTTTTTTTAAATTTCTTATATGCATGAATGGACTGATTCTTATACACGAGTTCAAGAAAACTGAACTGTTGTTTAGCATAGTTATTCATGGCTTTTGGGAGTTATGCACTTATGCTTGATCTATTGTTGTCACTAATTTAAACTTCTATTAGTTCAAAGAGTCTTGCTTAGTCACTTTGTTCATTTTCTTGGTCAATGTAGATGATTTGGCTAAAACTGAAGAAGATGCTGTTGCAATTTGCATGGAGGATAGGCTAAGATCTTCAGGACTTCTTGGTAATGAGGATGATCTTAGAAGAGAAAGCTTTCCGGAGATCCCTCCTGGAATTTATCTGAAATCTACTACATTGAAAGATGATCACCTGTGGCTTGAGGCTAAGATTCCGGAAAAGAAGGTTTGTTTCCTCAATGGTTGAAATGCCATAGATGAGAATGGATTATGATTTTTTTTCCTGTTTTCAATTTATCAATGATGAATTTTCTGTGTTTTCAAATGAAAAACTTCAGAGCATAAGCATCTTGACCTCTGCAATAGTTGTTACTGACTATATCACTCCCTTTGTATCAGATTAAGCAAGCTGTTTCTGCCATGAGCCCAACTGATGCATACAAGTTTCTGACAGTCTTAGTTGCCACATGGAAATCGAGGTTCTTAACTTCTATTCTTTGTAAATTATTTCAACCTTATGAAATTAAGGTTGGATCATTATATTTTGTTTTTTTATCCAATTTTTTTATCACTAGTTTTTATCAAATTTTCTGCTCTTTTGTTCAGTTCTGTACTAAGATACGAGTTTAACTTAAAATTCTTTGAACATTGACTACATTGTAGAGGGGAATAGATTTAAACTTCCTGGAGTGCCATATGATCTACTCCATTAGCTTTTATGAGTGACTACATCTTAGATTTACAATCAAACCATTGAAAGGATTTTTTTTTAATTTTTTAAATTTACAGTTGGTTGAACATGAAAGATGAGAGGATTCTACAAGACGTTTTGTTCTTCTAGATCATCTCCTTACACAACTAAAACTTACCCAATCATTAATTTTCATTGTCAGTTTTCACATCATCTAATTAGTGATGTGTTGCTTCCAAGTCTGACACAGCCTTAGACAAGGGCGGAACCAGTATGGGGCGGGAGGGGGCTACCCCACCTTTAAAAGAAAAAAAATTATATAAAAAATTAGGTAGGTCTAAATTAGGGCCCCTTTGGCCACACCACCCCCCCTCCTCTCCCCGCCTCTCTCACTTTCTTTCTTTTTTTTTTTTTTTCTATCCTTTCCTCATTTCCTCTTCTCCCTTCTCCTTCCACCTCACGGCCAGCCACCCCCCAAGCCACCAACTATAGGTTTTCTTCCAGCATCTTCTTCCTTGCATTGCCCTTATCCCGTGGACATCATTTTCCAAACTTTTTCAACTTCCTTGAGCTTTAGGTAAGCTCCCAACCTCTCTATAGTTAAGTTTGTTGGGTTTTTAGATTAATAATGATTTAGAGGTGTTCCTAAAGAGTCTTCTCTCCTAGTTTATATCTGGGTTTGGCTCGGCTTTGTGTTTTCTTTCCATTTGAGCACCATAGGTTTGGTCTTGAGCTAGGGCTTCTACTCATTTCCATTTTCTCTCATTATAAGGCAAGCGGATAGTATTTTTATTGTTAATATGTTGATTTAATCTTGATTCTAGAATTTTAATATACTTGACATGTTTTGCCCATTTTAATGGAAATGCATTAGTATGATCGTGCCATTGGCATTGATTATGTGATTGTGAAGAGCAAACAATTTTTTTGCCCAAATCATATGTTTTGATTTCTAACATAGTTTCAATATTTGTGTGATGACTGAATTAGATAGTAAGAAAAAAAAAACCCTCCTACTAGATTGTGATTTGTGAATCACTTATTTTATCATATTTGCTAAAATGTGCTTGTTATGATTTCAATTTAATTTTTAGATGGGAAAGACAATTCCAATTGATGCATATTTCAAGAGAAAAAATGACAAAAAATCGAAAGTTGATAGCTAACGTTGAGATTCCAATTTTTGAACATTCCAAGGAACACTTGAAAATATAATGATTGCATGAAAATAAAAAATTCTTCTAGTTCGGCCCCGTTGGTGCAGAATTCTGGTTTCGCCCCTAGCCCTAGGTCCGTGATCGATGTGTAGATCAATCTCACGAAAGATTGATTGAATCCAAGGATGGATTCAGCCACTATGGTACCCTCCCAAGATGAGAAAATGCCATAACTAATAAATCTCAAAGAGAATTTTAATTGATTGAAATAAGCATGCTATTACAACCGAGGCATATCCTCTATATATATAGAGGATTAACATCTTTCTTACCTACTAAGACTTTCTTAATTAAAGAAGCCTAATTAAAAGAGGAAACTAAATCTCTAATCAAATAAACTACTAATTTAAAGACTTCTTGATGCAGGGCCTAGAGTTAGGGTGGCGGAGCGTGCCGAAGGATGTGTCCGAAGACACTTCGAATCCTCTTCAACAAGACTTCAAAATACGAAGGTGCACCTCCAGTGATAAAACCTACAAATCTATTCAATAATCAAAGTTTGAAAATAATTTATTACAATGCAATATAAATAAGAAAGCAAACTTAGTACCTAAGCTACTCTAATATAATAATGGAAACTATCATAATTACAACTCAATTAACAACATAAAAGTCTAATGAGATGTAATTACTAAATAAAAAGCCTAAATCTACTTGGGCCCTACACATGTGGCCATTGAGGTCAATGTTGCATCACTTAGAAATAAATAAAAATAATTAATTAAGACTCCTAAATATCCTAAACTCTTAATTAAAAAGATGTCATGTTGGGCCTATGAGTTGGGCTCAATGGGCTGGTTTGCGTCAAAGTCATTTTGATTGTTTGAAATGTGCATGATCGTTCATGTTGTTCACTTATGTATTTCAATAGGCCATAATTATTTGTTATTATTTCCACCCTACTATATGTACAATTTTTGACATTGACCTTCAGGTGTCTTAGTTGATGTTCTGTTTTAACAGGTCTGGTAGTGGAAAATATGTTCTTCCTTGGATAAGAAGTATATTAGTGAACCACAGTCACTATGTCATGTCTCAGGAACCCTCTACTCAGATGCTTGGTACACTGTATGAGGTACAATATTGAAGTCAGTGATAGTTGCTTTGCTTTTTCATTTTTTTTTAAAAATAAATTCAGTATGCAAGATGTTTTATGTTTATACATTATCTATTGTCATTGCAGCATGTTCTAATTTCTATTTCTGTATTGTTAACTTTTATTTACAATATAGATTATTTTGATTTTTTGGTGACGTTAGTAATTAACTAATTATTGTTGCTTGATGGTGCCTCAGACAAGACCATTGAAGGAATGAAGGATCCCTCTCTAATTTTTTCTAGCCTTTTTGTTGCCTGCTTAGGTCAATGCTGATGGAAGCATAGAAAGGAAAATTTTGGTTTATCCATGATTATAAATATTAAATGTGGCCATCACTGATTTCTAGTTTACAGCTATTAATTGCCCTCGAGGTTCTAAATAGTGTTCAGGCAGCGACGGTTTCTCCCCCAAATCCACCCTCAACGTTGATGGCAGTCCAATGTGTAGGGTCTATTAGATGAGACCAAAGAAGGACCCATCATCCAATCAATGCATAAAAAGGAGGAGCTGTGATGCCACTCAAGGGCCCTTTGTGAAGTCATAGTCCACATGGAACATGCCATAATGGTACCTCATTCCCAGAAGTCTAGTTCAGTTAGGGCCTGTTTGGTATCATTGCAATGGGATGTTCCCGTGTGCTCACCAGATAAGAACGATGGGATCATGTTTGGATGATATTTTACAATTGTCCCAAGGAAACATTTTGAGGAATGACACCCGGAACATCGCTCCCAGGTGAACAACTTTTAATCATTTTTTTAATGTTCAACCCATTTCACTCCCTTGTTACTCTTAACTCTCCTCTCATCCCTGGTCTCTCCAACACACCCCCCCACCCCCCCCCCCCCCCCCCCCCAATCTGCCTCTCTTAATTTCTCCAAAACTCTTCCTCATCCCCCTCAACTCTCCCTTCTATCTATCTTCATCTCTCTTTCCCATGGCATTTCTCAATCTCTCTCATCCCTCTCATCTCTCCCATCTCTCTCCTATCTCACTTCACTATCTTCTCATCTATCTCTTCCCTGCAATTTCTCCATCTCCCCCAATCCCCCCCCCCCCCCCCCTCTCTCTCTCTCTCTGTGATCGATGTTGAAGACAATCAGATGTGAATTTCCCAAATTGGGGATCTTCTGTTGATTGATCACGTAATGGGTCCCACCTTTGGAGACCCCATTGAGCCAAAACCAATTTAGTTGGATCATATATGATGGATATCTCTCCTTCAATTGATATCAACACTTGACAAAAGAGATTGAGAATTTTGAGAAAAAAAGAAAGTGAGATTGAGATTGATGCCCTAAGTGATGCTGCCAAACAAGTTCTCTAGGGCTCATCTTGGCACAACTTGAACTTAGTACAAGATTAGGATCATTACAAGAATGCTGCCATACGAGCCCTAAATTGCTTTCTGTTTTGTGTTGTCTTCTTAAGAATAAAGGATCTTTTAGAGTCCAAAGATGAAAACTGTGTGTCAAATGATGTCAAAATATAAGAAATTAGGTGACTAGGTGGGCATTTATTTACCTATCCAACGAGCCCAATATTTTGTGATTTTGACAAGGACTGAAGAACTCATAACCTACTTGCCTTTAAGGTGAAGTTTACTGCAGTTTGGAGCCTGGTTGAAGATTGTGTGCTGACTCCTATTTTCTATAACCCCTCATATTAAATGTCCTTTATTATCCCTTGTTTGTTTGTTTCTTGCAATCAAAAGGCCTTTAATAATATTCTTCTATACTAAGATTGTTTAGTATTGGAACACAACGGAGGAGGTGTGTTCAAATGGCATTTACTTGGCCATTCAAAAATATCCATCCAAACTTTTTGTGTGATGGTTTATAATGTGATGACCAGTTCCCAATAAATTGTATGTATTATATAATCGTTTCTAGATTTCTGATTTTTGGTTACAATACCTGATTACCTGTCACTAATTGAGTTGGGTCATGGAGAAAAAAATTTCTGGTTTTCCCTGAGATGACTGAGTGTAGTCATACCTTACTGTTGTAAGTTGTACATGTTTGTGGTTACTAAGTTGGACATTGAAACAGCGACTTCACTTTATTGTTGGAATAGCTATAAATGGGAACTTCATTTGATTGGTGAAATAGCTATACCTTGGCATTTTTGCATTGTAATTTGTTAGCATATACTCATTAATAAATAATTATTTGTAAGGTGTGCTGCACATCATTTCCTTTCTATGTCACAAACAAATATTTTTAATTCAATTAAGAGTAGCTGTTTTCTCACTGCTGCAAACTAAATTCTTTCTGTTATTGCAGATGGCGAGGTCAAAATGTTCAGCTATTCAACCTCTACTGCAATTGTCTGGTCGTCTAAAGCTCATCTCTGCACAGGTGAACAGGCTCTTATTTTCTTCTGCCTTTCAGTCAAATTAGTAGAGATTATGTTTTTCTTCATATTCAATAATCCATCTCATCTTGTCAGATCAACAGGGCTGGAGAGAGCACAATTCAAGCATTTTCAGATGATCACCAGGTGGATGAAAGTGGTGATGAAGATGAGGACATTGTTGAACTTGTTTATGGAGAAGAGGAGGGATCTCAAAGTGGTACTGATGTTGACAATTAGGAGCATCACCCATGAAAGGTATATTTCTTTTTCTAGTTACTATTTTTATATAATTCACTGTTAGTTATAGAATTCTACATTCAGATCCATTATCTGAAGTTGTGCTTAATCTGGGCATTTGAGCATTTGCAGATAGGGCTCTTGATTCTGTGATCTGTAGTATTAAATGATGGTCTTACCGAAGAATCTGGATAGAGCATGCTTTATAAATCTACATAAATGGGAAGTCCTTAAATTGGCATCCAACCTCTGTTCTTGATGTAAAAACAGTAAATATTGCACCACTAAAACCCTCCAATCTGGTTTACAGAGAAAAATCCATGGGCCCACTAGATGAACAGTATGAGCAACTAAACCATGGGCCCTCTCATTTACAAATTCAAGCTCAGGTATCCTATGTATTCTTTTTGGGACCCCATGCAATTTAACCTGTAGAATGTCAAGATTCTATGTTTGCAGCTGTAGTACTAATTAGTCAAACATGAAAACTAGTGAATGAAGTTAGTTTTTGGAGAAAGTTGCTCTATTAAAATGTGCTGCAAATTAAAATATTTGTGATAGAATATAGCAATTGCAATTTTGGTGGACAGGAAGTGGATACTGGAGGTTGTTAATACTGAAAACAACCTAGTAAGCAGTGTGTTAAGACTGATAGTTTCTGATATCTAGGAGCAATCATGGAATAAAATGTGGGGCTTGAGTTAGCTATAACCAGCATGTGGTAGCTAAAGTTGAAACAAGCTTGTAGATTGTTATGCAATATGCACACGCCATTGTGATTAGATTGGGATGTTTCAAAATGGTGCTTAAACCCACATCATCGCATGGAGTTAAATGTTGGATATGAAGAATGAGAAACTATGATGCCCAGATACAAGAAGTTATATCTCTTTACACATCCCCGTTTAAGTAGTAATTCATATAATATGACTTATTTAGGGTTCTTGGGTTCTCAAGCATTCTGCCATCTCTCAAGATGCTAAGAATGTGATTATGATAATTAAAATTCATGATAGGGAACCTAGGGAAACAATAAATGATGAAATCAAGGACTCTAGTTTGAGATATCTTGACCACATTTGTAGAAGGCCACTTGCAGTCCGTGTTAGATGAATTAAAAGGTTACTTATTCAAACAACTAAGAAAAGGGTTGAGCATTAAAGTTTGTAGAAGACTGTCATTTTGTGGAGTCATATGATTATGGATAGGGTCCTAGTCACAAAAGTAGAATTCACAAAAGACTACTCTAACCTGATGGAATGAGGATGAGGACGAGGATACTGATTTTGAAGTCGTAAATTTGACAAATTTGAAGGTTTCCCTAGTGCTTAACAGTTGCTAGAGAGAATACTCCTTATTTGATATGGGTTCTTTTTAGTAGATTTTTTAGGTAGAAATACTTCTGAAAAAAGATTCTTTAAAATAAAAGAGAAAAAGCTCAAGATATTTCTCTTCTTCCATAAATAGATAGGATTATTGGTTATATCTTGTTTTTAAGTACATTCAGAGAACTCTTTTAGCTACCTTCAGAATGATGGGGACAAGGTTCAGAAGGCGATGATAATACCTATCAAGATTCTTCCATTAGGATGTTTATTCAATGTTTTCTGTCTAGAGATTTTTGGAGTAAATTGTAGAAGTAAATCTTCTCAGGCTGTTAGTGTGTTCTTTCTAGAATGGTTTTCCAGTTGTAGACTTCAATCAGCTGGAGCAAACCTGACTCTCTGTTATTTATTATTATTATTTTTTAAACTTTTCTGTTCTTTGTTTCTTTTGGTTATTTGCAGTTAAAGCTTTGGTTGCGCTCTGAAATCAAGATGGAACAAGTCATAATTGACTGCAACTTGCTGTTTGGTTGACAGGAAACTGCTTTCAGATTGTTTCTTTTTGATAGTGTTCTCTGATCACTTGGTAGAGGATTTTCTTACCTACAACTTGAATCTTTCAGGTTCAGTGGCAATGAAACTCTTCAAGCAACACCTAAGGTGCCAGAGCTGTAAGCTTGCTTTATTGCACAAGATAGCTTTAGCCCTTTATGAGGGTAAGATCAAATCCCATATCATGTGTGCAGTATGCGCCTTTTTTCCCCCTAAATGGATCCGCTAAATCTAATGACATGAGCATTTTGCTACTTTGTTGACAAAAGTTTTGAAAGATGGTGATTATGAGTCTAGATGTCCAGTAGAGTTTTAGCATCATGGTTTCACATGTACGGTACACATTTGCCCTAAGGGCTATTGTAATTTATTTTTTTAGTGCAGCAAATCTGTTACATTGAAAGAGATCAAAATTCTTTCACCCAAACGGGTTCTTATGTAGTTTCTATCGTTCGATGTTGCGTACAAGTGCTGACACTCCAAAAATCTTGTTAAAAATGTGCATGCATGTGTGCCATTGTTCATGTGGGCCAAATCCTGTGGGGCCCACCTGGCAATCCCCAATCACCTCCAACACAAATGTGACACGTACTGGAATTTTGTGGGTTCCTTGCTTGCGTGTGCAAAATTTGACACCCATGCACCCTAATCCGATAGTTAAGTAATCCAGCTTTCTCAAGAACTTATGACTCACATCTACCTAGTAGCACTCGCTATATGATTTTGACTGTCCAATCCTATGCTCCATCTGACCCATCTACCTACCGGTTGACCAAAATCCTAACCCATCGTACACCCAATCATATGACAATCCTGTTGTGGTTACTCACCCGACCTGCATTTGATGCACAGCCCCAAACCCAAGTAATTTCTCATGGCCTCTTAATCAAGTGTGTGGGGCCGTTGGAGACTGTCCTTTTTATCATTAGGATGGACCTGCAAATGATTGCATTTTTACATTGGTGAGATGCATTGTGATTCCACCACCTAATGAAATGATCCATCAAGGCTTTGTAATGATGGAAAATATGATTCCAACACCCAAATGATAATGTGATGATGCCAATGCACTGTCTTATATTTATTTTTGATACCCCACCAAAAGGCGCTGGGACCCATTTGAAACACCGGTCCCAGGCGATAAAACCTACTCGTAGTTCATGGCTGGGCTGGGCTGAGGATTATCCAGGCCTTGCCCCAAAGCCTGGCCCAAGCCTGGCTTGTTCGTTAAGTGCGTGGCCCAAGCCCAACTCATCTAAAAATTGTTGCTGAGCCTGCCCATTAATATAATTTGGCCTTAAGCCCAATTCAAGCCTTTTTTTAAACTCTATTTTGAGGAATATTCTGAGGAATTTTTGACTCTATAAGCTCATTGCGGCTTGAATGAAGATGATGATGTGGTAGTTGATAAATTTTTCAATGGATTGAGAATAGACATTCAGCATATCCTTGCCTTCCAACATTTTGATAATGTCGATGAACTCATCCAATATGCTATCAAAGCTGAGGGAATTGCAAATCATCAAGTACAAAAATTCAAATGGGTTCCGCCAAAGAATTCCCCTTCCCCTCTACAAGAAGCTAAATCCAATGGACAGATTTTTGCTAGGATTGAAGGTCAAAATAAGATAGTTTGTTTTCATTATCACCAGCACAGGCATCGCGCCGCAGATTGTCCAAAGCGAATACATCTGATTGAGATTAGGTGCTGCTGAAAATATCCCGGATGATATTTAGGGTACTGACACTGATCCCAAGGTTATTGACACTGAGGAAATTGAATTCATCGATGCAGATACCATGGGTAAAGCTCTTATTGTCCTCAAGGACGCTCCACTAACTGTTGAGTATAAGTGATTGCGCAAAAATATTTTCCATTCCGCATGAATGATTCAGGGACAAAATTGCATAGTTGTTATTGATAGCGGAAGTTGTGAAAATCTCATCTCCCAAGCCCTTGTTGATCACCTCCAATTGAAAGTTTATAAGCATAACCGTCCTTATTTTGTCAAGTGGCTAATGAATGGTGATCAAGCGTATGTTTGACATACTTGCAAAGTTACTTTTGCCATTGGTGATATTTACAAAGATACTATTTGGTGTGATGTGCTACCTATGGTTAGTGGTGATATCTTATTAGGTCGTCTTTTGATGTATGACAAAAATGGAACTCATGGTATGCGCGACAATACCTATACATTCATGCATGGTGGACAGCAAGTTACTTTTCATCCTGAGAAATCATAACCGCCAAAGAAGAATTCCTGGAAAGCTGCCACAAATGAAGTCCTCCATGTTCAACACATTTACACTGGCAATCTGAAGCAGAATCGAGTTCGAGGACAAACTCTTCTTTCAACCCAAGAAGGATGATGCAGTCTAGGCCCCAGCAGCCCCTCTTCAAATTAGATTAGGATTATTATTAGTAGATTTCTAATTCAATTGTTATTAGAAAAGTTTTTATTACTAGCGTAGGGTTTTCTTGCTCATTAAGTTTGCTTTATTATATATATGACATTGGAGAGAAGAGATTCTCAGATTTGGTTGATTAATAGAATTAGGTTTTCCCAGAGGTATGTCCTCGTGTGTGTTTGAAGTCATCTTGACGGTTCGAAGTATCCTTGGACACGTGTTTAGGCACCTCCACACAAGCCCTAACCTTTGGGCTGCATCATCTATATACAATTCCATAGAATGGGATCTACAGTCACAGCCATAAGACCCTGTGCATTGAGTGGTACAAGTAGGTGCGCACATTTCTCACTAAGGAGGCCCACAATGTAAGTCTAAAACAACTGAGTAAATGTTCATATAGTCATGTTGCTCCATAAGAAAGGCCATCCTAAGTCCAAATAACTAGAAATTAAGGGCTTCATCGTTATTCAAAGTGGACTAAACTGCTGAAAATTAAAGGCTTCATTCAGAGTGAACCAAACAGCTGAAAATTAATGGCTTCTTCATTTGCTATAGTATACCTAATTTGACTCTATAATTGGGCTCTTAACCACTTAAACCAAGCTTGGTGCTTATGTTAAACAGGCCCAAAAATTAAACGCAAGCCCACCACAGTTCTAAAACTAAGCCCGAAGCCTGATCCAAAGTGGTTGGGCCCGGGTTGGGTCAGCCCGCCCTGTCCATAAGCACCACTACCTGCTCCCATCCCATGTCTACTGGGATTAGGGATGCAGATGGTTCGGTTCGGGGCTGCAGCTTGTTTTGCAACGGTGGTTCTAGTTCGTCCTTAAAACTCGTTTGTAGGATCTTGATCCGATTTGAGAAGATGATTGGGATTGGGAACCCCTTCTGATCAGTTTCTTATTTTGTTATTTTTACTTTTGCTTAAAATAGAGATATCATGCAATCAAAAAATTAAAGATATAGATATCATTTAATCCAATCAACCTATCCTAGGATTTGACTCTAGATAAATTATAATGTAGAAACATAATTTATATAGCTAACCTCAACATAGTTGGGAGCCAACTTCAATATAGTTGGGACAATAATTTGATGGTAATATTATTTAGCCTAGAAAGAATGCAGCAAGTCTACCTCTTTACAATTGATAAATCCCAACCATTTCAAAATCAATATATAGGTTATTATATGACTTTTCAACATTGTTAGCCCATAAGCATTCAATAACCATTTTTAAAAACTGCACATCCACGTGATTAGGTCTTAGGTCTATGGGTTTGAACTTGTGTGGATCTGAAATCAAATTTATTTAGCAATCGGAACTAAACTGTTGGATTTTAGATTCATACCTTTTCATAAATCGAAACTTAAAACAAATTCCATAGCCTTTTTCTTGGGTTGGAACCTCAAAATAATCGAATATCCACTTGCATCCCTCTTTGGGTACCCATAGCCTCACATCACACGCATGCATGATATTATTTGCTTTAGCCGATGGGCTTCACAGTTTTATTTCTGGTGGGCCTATAAAAAATCTTAACTGTGGGAGGGCCCCAAGCATAATATTGTCCTACTCAACTATAATCATAGTGCATAGTGAAGATTTTGTTTGTGTCATTAGGCGAACAAGCAAATAATCACACTAATAAGAAAGACAAATCTCCTAGGCATAAGGCCTTACATAAGGTAAGGGTGTAAGTTCTCTATATAAGCATAGCCACTTTCCATTATATAGTCGATATGGGGCTTGAGGACATCACAATTCACCCTCCTTAAAGCTGCACATCCCTCTGCAATAGCTTGCTAATACTTGTAACTTGCTAGCCTGCTTGGCCCACCCACATGGAAATCCATCCACTTACACCAAACCACTCAACTAGTCAAAAGTTGACTCAAATACCATTTGCAATGCCCCACTCCACACGCATATATGATATTGTCAGCTTTAGCCAATGGGTCTTACGGTTTTTGCTTCTGGTAGGTTTCAGCTCATCAAAAAGCCTCATGTAAGGTAAGAGTACAAGCTTTATATATAAACTTAATCATGTTTTTCTTTATAGTCGATGTAAGACTCTAGGACGTCACATGCAAGCTCTACATATGTGCCAAATCACTTTCCTTTTTATAGTCGATGTGGGCTTCTATAGAAAGGAAAGTGACTGGACTTATATGTAGAATTGCACGTGATGTCTTGGAGTCCTACATTGACTATAGAGAGGAAAAGTAACTAGTCTTATAGCTTGCATCCTTACCTTGCATGAAGCTTTTTGGTAGATTGAGGCCTATCAAAAGCAAAACCATGAGACATATGGGGTGGGCAACTTGGTGTTCTCAATGTCGATCCACTTATGCTAACCCACTATTGGATCAATGGTCAGGTTCTGCACTCCCATGGGTTAGACCAAGGTTCTCTTCCTTATAATGGAAGAAAAAGCTTACTAGCACATGGTAAGTGGCATGTCAAATAATAACAATGAGAAAAGATAGTTGTGAAGGGCTCACTATAATCTCCACAGTCCATAACTCCATTACTCAAGTGGTCATTACCATAATATTCAACATTTGAATGATTGGTGTCTCCTGCGATTCTATCAATTAACTTACCATCACCATAAATCAATCATTTAGAGGCTATTTGATAATTTCACTTCTAAGTAAAGTTAAAGTTATCTCTCATTTTAAGAAATAAAAAATTAAAAGAGTCAAATTAAAATACCTTATTTTCAAAAAAAAATTTCGACCTTTTTATATTAAAAGGTTAAAAAGCTACTTTTTCATCTCACTAATTGATAAGAAAATATCGACTTTTAACACAAAAAGTCAAAAAGTTAAAAAGTCACCCTTTTTTTCACTAAAAGACAATCCCATCGTGGGATTGATTTACCCCTCTCTCTCTCTTTTTAATTTTTTAAAATGGTCATTCACCTCATTTTATTCTACCAATTAAATTAACAAATAACCCCTAAATAAATAGAGCCCATCACCATTCTATTAATGATCCACTATGTTGTTATCATTGGGCTGGAGGACCCCAATGTGACCCAACATTGGTAAAACAAGTGCACATGAATCCATCACTTTGGCTGTTTAGAAGAGTATGTTTTTTTAAAATTTTGTACATGCACATGACCGTCGTTATATTCACTGGGTCACATTCTTTCGTTTTTATTTCTTTTTCACCCTAAAGCCACTTTCAGTTTTAACATTTAAAAATAAATAACGGTAGGAGGTCATCCATAAATTATAAAAACCACAGAGGCCATTAACTGTAATTATAACAAAAATACAAGGGGTCGCTTGTACAAATCCAAAACGTATTATCATTAAAGTACGCCACCTCGGTGCTCCGGCAGAGTACGCTACAAGCCCCAAAAGAGAAACCCTTCTCGCTTCGATTCCGCAATCTCCCTCTCTTCTTTTCACTCCCCATCCAAAACCCTTACCACCACCACCAGCAGCTCTGCGAGCCGTCCGATCTCTGGATCGTGATCTCCAGCCGTAGATCTTCATCTCAGTGGCTGCTGCAACTCTGCAAGTAAGTCCCCCAACGCTTCTCTCCTTTTCCATGCCCTAAATCCTCTATTGTTACGATCTTCTGCTCGTGATATCTGAAACCCATGTCGCATTTGCGCCTTTCCGCGGCTGGATTCACTCAGTATACGAAATATGGCTTCTGATTGGGTGTTCTTCTTGCAATGAATGCTAAGATATGCGGGATTTGCTAACCCTAATCGTTAGATTTGAATTATTTGAACTGGATCGGGGTCAATTGGTCCATGGGCTGGGCCAGGGTTTGATTTTGGAGGTCCGGGTCCGATCCGAACCAGGCCCACTGTGTTCGTGGACAGGGCCGGAGATCATGGAGCGTTGATAGTTCTTGAGAATTTTTGTTGCGAACTCCAGAGCAGATGGAGATGTTTAGTCATGGCCCAAGCCTTTTGCTGATAGGGGTTGTGCGGATTTGAGACCGGTCCGGGCTAGTGTGGGCCTTTCTCGTGGACCCCACCGCAGATTATCGGCCTTCGTGTGGCCCGAGCCCGGGATCGGGCCGGGATGATGGGCTGATGTGTTGTGGGATGGGCCCCACAAGTCCAACTCTGCTTTCTGGACCACCCATGAATTTTGGTGTGATTTACCATTTAGAATGTGATACTAGTAGAATGACATGCTGATCTATGATGGTGCTGTTTTGTGACATGAATATATCTTATGTGTAGGCATGTGTGGGATTAGGCCTGTGTTGTTCTGGTAGATATTGAAAAATGGGAGTTTGACTGATCATGAGATCGTAAACCAGAGCCCAAATTCAGGTCCAAGTGGTTTTGGCTCGCTGTCGTAACCTGAATACTTTTGTAAACAGGACTTGTAAAATCTTTGTAGTTATTGATTGCATTGTCTTCACACTTGCTTACTTTGATAATGACAGCCTGTATGACTTGTTGATTTGTGTGATTGAGGTCAATAGTTGATATGCAGATTGTAGTTCTGTGTTTTAACTTTTAAGGCTCTGGTTATGAAAATGAATGCCTTGGAACTTACTGTACAAATGTGATTTTTTTGAAATAAATGTATATTTCATTTATAGATCTTTTATCACTTGAAGCATGCACAAAATCAGTTATGTTACTCATTCCACGTGACTGTGGATTCAAATCATATTGTAATTTCGATGTTGATGTAATTTTTTATTCTTTTCATGTCATCTTTTTATTTTATTCCTGAATTGATAAGCTAACTTTTCTATGATAAATTGTGTCTCTCAGTAATTGATAAATAAAATACTGATTAACTACTGCAAACATTGTTTAGTTGCATTATTTAATGGATCTCTTTTGTTTCCTTGTCATTCGCATCTGTTCAAGGGAAAATTGGTTTTCCAACTATTTTTTGCCGTTTTAGTTAGGTGGTTATCAATTTTGTTTGCATTTTGCTAGTTTCAACTGGTGTTGTAAATTGCAACAGCACCAGGCCTTGGTCCATGAGTAGCTATTTCTCTCTTTCTCCTAATGCCTGACTTGTGTCCATTCAGGTCATGTTTAGCCTGCTGTCCGGTCAGATCACCAGTGTAGTACAGTCTAGCCATTTATATATATCATAAAGAATCAAGTTGATCAAGGTTAATCTAGTGGATACTTAGAAATAGCTGCATCCTTGACCCGTTAGCAATTGGGCTTGAAAACTTAGCATGGAGCTCACTCGACAGGCCCTAGTACATGAAGCATTTGACAGGCCCTAGCACATGAAGCTTGAATCCATCCCATAGCTGTCTGCCTTAGTCTTGTCTGAACATCTTTGCTTTCCCCTTTTTAGTGTTAGACGATGGTCACGCTGTTGTTTGCTCCATTTTCACAGTATGCTGTGTGGAAACATGGATCTCTCTGTCTCTCTCTCTCTCTCTCTCTCTCTCTCACAGCCAATAATGAAAGTCTTTATTATATAAGAATAGTGGATACTAATGTAGACCCAAACAGTTTCAATGGACAAAGTTTAAATTTTGGACTTACGGGTGTGGTTGGGAGGTGTGGGTGGGTGGTGTGATGTGACTTGGCCAAGTCGCCATCAGGTACCAGAAACCTTGCAAATTGCCCTTCATAATGGGACTCGACTGTCTTGAACTTGGGACAACCCTCTAATGCAGACGGTTGCATGGAGAGGGACCATGTGGTACCCCCCCCCCCCCCCCCCCCCCCCCCCCCCCACACACACACACACACCAAAATGATCAATCCATCTGTCGCACACACTACCCCTTGAATGTCACAAGCCCCTGGTTTTTGACACCCACCCAAATTTCATTGACCATTGGATTGAGATCATAAAAAATGATTCCTTTTAAAACCATTACACTTGAGGGCCGTGGATCAAGGGGTTAGAATGTTCTAATGGATTTGAAAGTTTGCACATGGGTGGATCCCATCCAGCTCTTTGGATCTCTCATCTTCCCCATGATTTTCATGGCCGTATGGCCCCTAGCCCCCACGATGGAGGCAATATGGGGATTGTACGATAAGGGTGGGCTGGTAAGTGCGACCCTATACACGCATACATATTTCTCATAATCAAATATGGATGAAGCCTTTATTGGCTTTCTTGTAATCAAACTTTGAGAAGTCCTTTGTTGGGTTCTTTTACTGGCTATATCATGTATTTATAGACGTTCTTTGGCCCTTACTCATTTTGCTAGGTTTTGTGGTGACCTGGTACATTTTTTTTTAACTTGTTGAAATATTGATGAAAGTGCCTCCTGTTTGGTGTAGGGGATATTTGTACTTGGGCTTGGTTGATTTGATTCATCAAGTTAGGTATCAGAGTCTCATGGTGGGAGTATTTGTATTTGGGCTTCCTAGGTTTTGTTCCTCTACATTTTTATTTCTGAAATGGAAATTTCGGCAATTTTGTTTGGAATGGTACGGAATTGTCATCAAGACCAGTCATGCAAGAGAAGATGAAGTGACTTTGACGCTCCTACTACATCACCAGCCTAATCCTGCACTTGAAATTTTCCCCATAATTCTCTGACCATGTGAAGCATGCCCAAATCTGAACATGTGGGACCCTAGTCATCCGATGCAACATCTATTAGAAGCAGTATGATCCAACTGATCCCTTGCAGCTCCAAGCCTCCACTTGCTTCAACCCGAAAAAGTTTTCTTCCTAGTATTTAGAAGTTAGAAACCTATCCAATTTGGGAGGGTCATCCTTTATTACTTGTTTATGCCAATTTACAACTAAGAAAAGGGAGATTGACTAACTCATTGCCACTAATAAAGTTGAGAGAAACCGTTAATTCCTGAATTAGTTCTCCATCCTCCCCTCTTTCATGGGAAAAGTGAATGATGTGAAATCTCTCTAGTGCACCAATCTAACTTTCATTGCTTAACATATTTTAGTCACTTCCAGAAAGGACCCACTGTAACTTATTTGTCTTTCTTTAAGGTTAGGAGATCCAAACTGTAAGATAACTGAACAGTTTTGAGAACTGAATGATCAATGTGATCAGCCATATTGCCTTTATATAGAGGTTTGAGGTACGAAGTTTATAACTACATAAATGGAAGACTATCAACTAATCTCTAAACCATTAGCCAAAAAAAGAAAAAAAAAAAATCTAAGGATCATTGTCAGATCAATCTAATCTCCAAGATAAAGATAAGATATTTAGTTTCATTTTTTTTCCTGCATGGAAATAAATACATAGGGTTTCATGTTCATATGGGCTTCAGCAAAGAATAATTAAAAGAGGTGAGGGGTGTAGAATATTAGGTGGAGATGTAGATGGGACCTTGAATTTCCTAGGATTTTTATTACTTGGGTGATGGCTGGGTATTCATTTTCTATCTTCCACGATACAAGCCAAACCTAGCACCCATTGGGCCCAGTCCACAGGCCCAACGGAACCAGCTACTTTGGAATTTTGAAATAATTAGGAGTCTTTAAATTTAGTTTAATTTGAATTGTTTCAGAAAATTTTTAGAGATTTATTTTTCTTCTTTAGTTTCCTTTAAATTAGAGAAGATTTAGGAATTAGAGTCCTATTAGGAAAGGGATGTCCAACCATTCCTGTGAATATGTAACCCCTCCATTGGGAGAGAGAACTTTCAAGAATTGTTTGGTTTCACTTGGTTATGTGTATTTCTCTATGATTGAGAGTGTTTTGTGTATTTAATCCCTTGTAATTTGGCCAATCCAGATTCTGGAGTTGGTCTCTTGCTTGGAAGCCATTGAGGATTTGGCAAACCCCTGTTGTGGAGTTTGCCCACTTTTGTTAACAGAGCTGAGGCTGCATCATTCCCTTGATTCATTTAACATGAAGGGGAATAAAGGAATATTATTTGATGTCATTTTAGGATACTCATCTTTTTTTCTTAATGTTTTTACCACCTTTAGAAGTAGAAATCTTGGAATTCAGTTACATGAAACAAAGGTGGCTTTAGAGATAACTCCTAATATGGTGCACTGCAGGTGTACAATATATGATCGCTTAGCTTTGATAAACACACAACCAACCCCCCCACCCCAACCTTTTGTTTTTCTCTCTTCTCCTGTGTGCTTGCAATGGGATGGGGGACCCAGAACATCTAGAGCTTGGTAACTACTTGACAAAAATTGGCTTCAATGAGATGCTTGGTGAAGAAATTAGTCAGCTGATTGGTAGAGGAACAAAATAAAGTGCAATAGTGCCTTGTTGAAGATGTGGCCGAACAAAATGGCAGTTGATCTAAATTTGTTTGTACATTCACACAAGACTTAATTATGTTCAATTTGGACAGTTATCATATTATCACAGAAGAGATGAGTGGGGTGATCAATATGAATACCCATATCTCTAAGTAACCATCACAACTAAACTGGTTTAAATGTAGTAAGTGGAAAGCATGATATTCTGCTTCAGCAGAGGAATGAGAAATGGTAGATTGCTTCTTGCTCTTCTAAGTTATTACTCAAGAAAAAACACAGTATCCAACTTTGCCAGCTCAGTTGGAATTGGAATGTATTGAAGGGTGAGAAATCTTTTGGAAGAAATAGTGCTCCTGTCATTGTTCTATCAAGATAGGTAGAATGCATTGAAAAAAAAATGAAGAGAAGTTGAGGCAGCAATAAATTGACTGACTAGATGAAGGGAAAAGGTAATTACCGGTCATGTAGTAAGGTAGGCAAGGCTTGCAACGATTTGTTTTATCAGAAATTGGATCAGGTAGTGGTGGCCTCCCATCAGTAGGAGTAAGCCTGACATTTTATATAGAGGGAGTTTGAACAGTTTTGTCATTAGTGTGACCAGCCGGTGGATATACGCCATTTATAACTTAGAGCTGAGTTAGGAGATAAAGATCAGGAGGGTAGGCAACCTCAATACCTTTGAATTATTTATAATGTCCAAACTCCAATGTCTTTCATTTCCAATTGTTGATGAAGAAAATATTTAAGATCTACAATAAAGCTAAAAGAAAAACTCGTCCTTGAGAAGCAATGGGAAAACATAGCAGAATTATAATAGCTTTGTTGATACTTGAAACTCTGATTGGCAGTTTACAACCAGACGAAGCACAATGAGCTTGTTCCAGACCGTAAAGAGCAGGTTAGATGACAAACATGGTGAGGTAAATGTCAAATTTGTGGAGGTGGATGCATGTAAACCTCTTCAACAAGGAAACTGTTAATGAAGCTATTTTAGAATTCATTCGATATTGCAGCTAGGGACAAACAAAAACTCCATAAGTTAAGTTTTCGATGGATGTCGTTTTTACTACCCGAGCTATGGTGTTGTTTGTAACC
Source organism: Sextonia rubra (assembly GCA_037013555.1). Classification (NCBI taxonomy): domain Eukaryota; kingdom Viridiplantae; phylum Streptophyta; class Magnoliopsida; order Laurales; family Lauraceae; genus Sextonia; species Sextonia rubra. The sequence continues at coordinate 39,258,221 of JASUAD010000010.1, read as the reverse complement.
TTTAGGTATAAGACGAGCTTTATATCTATCAATAATTGCATCCCGTTTGTTTTTTTTTTTTCCCTTTCTTTAGTTCTTTTTCTATTTATTTTTATTTTCTTTTCATGAAGTGTGGTATAGTGAGGCTAGGACGTAAAGAGTTCTTGTGGTTCCGAGCAGCGCCTGCCTATAAAAATCTAACCCGCTAAAAGAAAATGCCTCATTTAGTATGGACCCCAGCCAAGTTCCACAGCAAAAGAATTTGGGCTTACTAGGTTGTTATATATTTGATAAATCTGACGGTTTCATATGTTCTATACATGATAAAAAAAATTCACTTCAAAATATTTTTTTTGGGACCACTCGTGTTTTAGGCCCAGCGTAAGATAGATCATGTTTAAAACATGTGAACATTATATTGAAAAAATCCATATGTTTTTTTACATGATTGATCTTTCGGCTGGCTCACCTTCTATCAGAGCAAAATTTGGCCAAACTTCTAGTGGAGTGAATTTTGTTGAGGGCTTTTCTAGGAGGCATTCACTTTGAGCATTTTAGATTCCACAAGTGGGCCCCATTGAGGACCTCACAATTTTTTCACTTGTCTGAGCATAGGAGGATTGGAATCTAAGGTTACAGGACAAAGTGGCAGACATCTCCTTTTTTTAAGGAGCCAATCTTGGCCTTTACTAAATACTTTGAACTGCCAACAAATCTCTTTTATATTCACTGTCTGATAAAAAGGATCTGGAGATATTATTTGGTTAAGATCGTAGTTTTTTTTTATATTTTCACACCGTGCTTCATATATAAGCTGTTTTTCTATTCGGCTTTCACTAAAAAAATTTGGTCATCCTTTTAGAATGAATAAGACATGTAGACATTATTTTCTCAATGCTTTTGTTTACTTTTATGCAGAAATATATCCTAGCTCGATATGACAGCCAAGAGTGAAAATGAGCAAGGTACTACTGAAGTCTCCACCAGACGTAGGAGAAAAAAATCTTTGGTTTGGGAGCACTTCACTGTGGAAGCAGTGGCGGGTGGATGTGCAAGGGCATGCTGTAAACGTTGCAAGCAAACCTTTGCATACAGTACTGGTAAGAAGGTATTAGGTACCAGCCATCTTAAGCGCCACTTGACACGGGGAACCTGTCCAAAAAACCAGCTTCAACAAGATAAAAACCAGCTCACACCTTATACTCCAACAACAAAATCTGATGGGACTGCTACAGAACAGCCAAAAAGGCGTTACCGCAGGAGTGTAAGCTTTCCAAGCATCATGTTTGATCAGGACCAGAGTCGCCTAGATCTCGCAAAAATGATCATTATGCATGATTACCCTCTTCACATGGTTGAGCATTCCGGTTTTGTTTCTTTTGTGCAAAGTCTTCAACCACAGTTTAAGCTGGTAACGTGTGCCACTCTTGAAGATGATATTCTTACAATTTACCAAAAGGAGAAGCAAGGTGTTATGCAACTTCTGGGAACTATACCGGGACGGATCAGTCTTGCTATTGAATTGTGGACATCTAGTCAAACTCTGGAGTACATGTGCCTAACAGGCCATTTCATTGACAATGACTGGAAGTTAAGTAGACGGGTTCTGAATGTCACTGTGGTACCTGCTCGCACTGGAGGTGCTCTGGCTGATGGCATTGCAACTTGCCTTATGGATTGGGGTATGGAGAACAGGTTATGTGCTGTCACCTTGGATAACTGTTCTTTAAATGATGATATTGGTTCAACTCTTAAAGAAAACCTGTGCAGCAAGAACTTAATTCTTCCCAATGGCCAGTTATACATCGCCAGTTGTTATGCTCACATCTTAAACATCACTGTTCAGGAGGGGCTAAAAGCAATTCATGAAATCATATATGTAGTCCGTGAAAGTATAAAATATGTGAAAGCATCGCAAGTGCATGAAAACAAATTTGCAGAGATTGCGGAACAAATTCAAATCAATAGCACAAAGACTCTATCCAGCGATGTTCCGACACAGTGGAACACAACCTACCAAATGTTGGTGTCTGCCTTAGAGTATAGAGAAGCATTTTTCTACTTGGCAACGTGTGACTCAAACTACAACCAATCACTGTCAGTGGATGAATGGAAGAAGGTAGATGCTATTTGCAAGTACTTGAAAGTTCTGTATGATGCTGCAAATGTCTTCAAGGGAATGGCACGACCAACTGCCAATATGTACTTCCATGAGGCGTGGAAGATCAAGTTAGAACTGTCCACTGCAGCAGTGAGTGAGGATGCTTTCGTCAGTACTGTGATAAGGCCAATGCATGAGAAATTTGACAAATATTGGAAAGATTGCAGTCTCATCTTAGCTGTTGCTGTAGTTATGGATCCACGATTCAAGATGAAGCTCATTGAATTCAGCTACTCAAAAATCTATGGTGATAATGCGGGTGATTTCATTAAGATTGTCCATGATGGTCTTCATGAGCTTTTTCTTGAATATGTTGCACAGCCATTACCATTAACACCAGCTTATGAGGAACAAGGACCGACCGCCAATGCCGAGGAAGGAACCCTTCTTTGCAGTGATGACGGGCTTCTAGATTTTGATGTGTATATTTCTGAAACTGCTAGCAACCAACAGACAAAGTCGGAGTTGGAACAATATCTGGAAGAGGCGGTCTTACCCAGGGTATATGAGTTTGATGTTTTGAATTGGTGGAAGCTGAACAAAGTCAAGTACCCAACACTCTCGAAGATGGCCCGAGATATCTTGTCAATCCCAATGTCAACGCTTACTTCGGAGTCCATATTTAACAATGGGAGCCGAGTGCTTGATGACTACCACAGTTCATTGCAACCAGAGACGGTACAATCCCTTATCTGTGCGAGAGACTGGCTTCAGCAGCCGGAGGAAGCACCGGAACCTTCCAATGCTATTGTGAAAGTGGAGTACTGAACATGTGCAGGTAATGATCACTTCGTAGTCAATTTCCTAGAGTTCCATGTTTAGGCCCGGGTGGCTTCTAACTGTACTGTAGTGCAAAGGATTTTCCGTTTATTGGATCTTTAGCTTTTTTAGCATCTTGTCTAAACTACCTTGTCTTTGTATAATTACTGTTTAGATCGAACCATGCTACTTTCCAGAGAACATTGAACTTTATTCTAGGGAACAACTCTTCGTTAGAGGATGGATATGTGGCTGCTGCATGAAATTGTGCTTGATCTTGTTTTGATTGGCCCTGTCAAGTGTTGTCCGTTCTTTGCAGGCTGATATTTATTGATTTATTTGAGAGCCTCAACTGCAGATGTACAGCTCATATTGGTTGGCCTTGTCAAGTGCTGTCCATTCTCTACAGGCTGATGGTTTATTGATTTATTTGAGAGCCTCTACTGCGGATGTATCAAACTCCAAAGGAAAACTCTAGCCAGCTGTCCTTCGCTCGCGATATATTCTTCCGTTGGATATTGTTTTCAACAATGCTGGCCTGACGCCTGAATAGATGTTTTCCTTAGATTGGTAGTCAGATATTATAAAAGCTTGTCATTTTTGTGTTCAGCTGACCCAGATTGATGGGAGAAGGCTTGTTGTTGTTGATGTTGATGTTGGTGCTGAATGCTTGGTGCTATTTAATTTTTTAAGAGACACAACAATGGCCTAGAGGAAAGTAAAGAAAAACAAAAATTACATCGCTAGAAACGATCAGCCCCATCCTTTCCAGAGGTTCGTCAGGACAACAACAGTGATATCATCTGTGTATTCAGCAATTGCTTATTTGCATTGGAATTGGGGATGTCAATGCATGTCTGATTACCCGGTTGCCTGAAGGACCTAATTGAAGAAGTCCGGGTATGAACCCCATTAATAATCAGGTTTGCCTCGAGGAAGCCATCATACCTGAGCATCCACATACCTGATATTATAAAAATTATAAATGTTGTTTTAAGTTTGTAATAGTAAATACTATATTGATATACTTATACAATAAATAATCTAACAGCATTGCTGGCCCAGTTAGTACCTGCGCTTGATGGCACACATGACGTCTCTTTTGGCCCTGCATGCATTTAGATGTTAAAGTGCTTGGAGTAAGGTTCAACAACTTGGGTCCATTAGAGCTAATCGGGGCCTAGGTATACTTAATCTGGTATGGCTTCAGGTTTTTAACTATGGATCCGTACTAAACCAATCTTATTTATTCAGGGATAAAGTCAGGTTTGTGGGAGTCTATTCTAGGTCCAGGAGCTCAAACTAAACTAGGTTCAGGTATGGGTCTTATTTACATACCTTTCTTTCTAGTCTCCTAGTTTGATTGCCTCTACATACGCTTAGAATGTTGTAGATTTTTTTTTAATTAGCAAATCTCTGTCTGTGCGGCATGTGAGTTTAGATTCAGCAAATCAGATTTCGTAATGATTTACATCATTGAAGCCGGACAGAAGTTTTGGTCCGCACAAATGCCCCAAGCAAAGCTACTCTAACTCGCATTTTTTCTGTCATAAAAAAAAAGGACACGAGTTGTTTTAAACAAAATCCATAATATAATAGCCAAACATTTATCGATAAATATTTGGCCATGTATTTAATAGTTTTTGTTCGTCATAATTGGATAACCTCTGGTCGGACGCTAAAGGTCCGAAGGTATGATTGGAGATGGATACCTTGGATCATAAAAAAAAAAAATGTTAATGATAAATGTTGTCTTGGGGGGATAATAGAAAGGGGCCCACATTGATAGGAGGTGACTGAAATTACACCCTGGTCCAACTGTGGCCCCAATTAGGGTTATGATTGTTTCACCTTGAGCCAATATCTAGGGATCACTGGAACAGCCCTTTAGTTTTCAGAAATTGATTTATTTCCGTGGTGAATTTTTAGTGGTCCGCAAAACTTTTAAGTATCAAAATTATAGAGGGGGTATTTTCGAAATCCGCAATCTCAGCGGTAGCTCGGCCACATAACCCTCCACTGCAACACGATTTGTCTGTAGACTGCAGTTGATTTGTAGTAACTAAAAGGTAAATTATTATAACTACAAACATAGCGAAGTAAAACTACACATATATCTTAGATAATAAATAACCTTATATAATACTAAGCCCATCATGCTTTACCTTTAATGATCTGTTTACACATCCGATAGGAAAATAGGTTTTACGTGCGTAAATGTTACAATGCAGATGTGACATTTGCAAATGTTACGAATGTGAAATACCTTGCCATGTTCGTGACAATCACCATTTTCACATGGTTTTTGGATTTTTGTAGTTTTTCACAAAATTTTTAAAATCCACGAATATTTAAGATATGGAACTAAGTAACCTTATATCACTATTAATACAAGAATGTTGAATGGTTCAAGTCATGAATTGGGTGCCCATAAAAATGCAAAAAATTAGATCTACAGGTTTGGACATTTTCACAAATTACTCAAATTCTATAAAAATTCAAGATGATGACCTTTGGGTTTATTATTTTAATAAATAGATTGAACAGTTTAGGTTACAAATATGAAATATGTGCCCACAAGAATGAAAAAATAAAGCACAAGAATGCAACCACAGCGAGAGATTGTACTAGTTCCTTTTTGAAAGCTTGAGAGTGATTATCAATTTTTGATGAGAGTGATTATCAATTTTTGGCATGTAAATGGCCTAATTTATGTTGGGTTTTGTCTTGTATTCCGGTCTAGGCGGATCAGTCATCTGGTTTAGCCAGAACCGATGTTCAAGGTTAGGGGTATTTTAGTTATTATGTATGGGTTTTCTTGTTGGCTAGGTATTTTAGTCATTATGTATGGTTTTCTTATTAACCAAGAAAGCAGGAACTATATATATTGATGTACTGTAACCTTAGATCCCAGAAGATTGAGATGGGATTATGATAGATGAGTTTTCTCCTCCGTAGACGTAGGTTAGGTTGCCAAACCATGTAAAATTATTGTGTTTATGTGTGTGATTGTTTGATGGTATGATTATGCGCGTTCATCGTGGTTGATTTGTAGAGAGCGAGTAATTTCTGTTGTATTGCTTTTTCCAACAATTTACACACTATTTTCACATTGAGCACAAACGAATGTGATGATCATAACTATTGTGCATATGAATCATTTACATATCACATGTAAATGACTAAGGAAACAACTCCTAAAATTTTATCAACACCATTTGTATACACAAAAGACTCCGAATATATAGGCGATTATATATGGCTTATGTTTACAACATTTATAATTATGATATCTATATTAGAAAATGTAACTTGACTACATCAGTGGAAACTTCACCTCCAAATTTTGCTGATAGCGCACGCACCGGTTGGATTCCCTCCTTCCCATAGGAACTCATGTGCAAGCGAACGAAAATCATGCTCTGGCGAAAGAGACCTCTAGCTTCAGCCACCATCTCTCACCATATACACAGGCGCTTTGCCTCTTGATACACTACTGTGCAAAAATTTTTAAAAAAAATAATTGCTCTCATAATTTCCCTTTTAACTGTCGCATAATTGTCATTCACACCTCTAGAATCAGTTTCTGTCTGGTCATCATAGTAGATTAGCAGTGTGAATCTCCCTAGGATTTTTAAAAGAGTTCTGAAACATGGTTGGAGATCCTATATGACTCAAGTCTACAACCAATAAACACAATGTTCATTTTATTTATTTTCCCCCAAACAAATTTTAAGGGTTCCTTAGGATGTTTTATATGCAAGGTAAATAAAATAAAAGATAGATCCATAAGTCTTGATTAGGTAGAGTCAAATAGGGATGGGGATCAGACTAGGAGGTTAGTATTTATTTATTTTTGATGACTCAATTTATCCTTTGTCAGTCCAACCTTTATACCTTTAGCCTTCAGCTCGGGGTTACTCAATTTTGACGAGCAAGGACTATTACTTGGGGTAGTGGGACGGGGGAGGAGAGTGTACATATATGGTTGTACCCAGACTAAGAGGTTAGTAGCCATGTCTCCTAGGGATTGCTCGGGCATAATTCCTAAGGATTGCTTGAGAGATGGGAATTGATCATCCGGTAGATCTCGGAGCAGCACAATCTTTCATATCCATCATGTCTCATGTTGGAAAAATGTGATGAAAAAGTCTCATTGTAGTACATGATGATTTTGGCAAAACATCTCAATCAAATCAACACAACTATTGATTTTGGAGCTTTAAGTTTAATCTGTTTTAAGTTACATATTTTACTTTACAAAAACAAGTACATATTTTATGAAATTAATTATAATGGTGAGAATAACTCAGATTAGTGTCAACTTAGGGTGAGTGTGTTTTAAACCAAAAAAAAAAAAAAAAAAAAAGAAAAAGAAAAAAGAAGTGAGTCCTAGTTTGTGGAGGGTGTATCTGAGGAGGTTGGATGAATCGGGTTTCCAAGAAAACTCTAATTCCTCTTACTCAATTTTGTTTTTCGTTTTCTCTTAGGTCAAATTTGGAAATTAAAAATTATTGCGGATTTGTGCCAATGGAAATCCTTATTCTTAGGATTTTTAGATTTGACCTCCTCCCATAGGCCTATGCATCAATACAAATTACGCATTGAGACACCAATATCAAAATAAAATCCTCAACCATTTATATATCAAAGTAAAATCCTCAACCATATATATCTTACTTTTTAAACGGATTCCTCAATTATACAAATAATCCGTGAAGAATCAATATTAATGGAAGATTCCTCACGGATTCCTAGCCTATATATTCATCAATTACTAAACTATGTCATCGTGGTGCCCTTTCTCTTATAAAGAACCCATGCGCAACGTATCAACTTCAACGTTACAATTGTAGTAAAGTCTATCTTAGAGATTGCATATTACTAAATTCTACTAATTTACATGGGAGATGATTTTCCATCGGAGTGGACTTCCAATAGATATTCTTATGTTGCATGTTCCCTAAACTTAGACAATAAAATGTATACAACAAAATAAATGGATATACATCAACATAAACTGGAGCGTAAATTTCAATTAACAAGGACAAGTAGATCTGTAGTGGGAAAAAAAAAGAAGAAGAAGAAGACAAACCGAATGAAGCATCTTTAGCGGCAGAACACAACGAGAAAATTGGGATTTCATCTAAAACCAAAACAAATACAACTACAAATGACTACATCAGATTTATTTTATTAAACCATAATGATTGCGTGTATGAGAAAGTGTTCGTTCTTGGTAACATGTGCCAAAGTAGAGAAGCCAAGATGCAGAAATGCTGCACAAGAGAGGCCCTTGCAACCTTTGAAAAAAACCACTTATGTAAGTTTTCAAACAACAATATGATCATCAATCAGAAAGTTTGAAAGTATACACGTGTCACGTACGTGAAAAAATAATAATAATGAAACCATATGCACATGGATGCATCTTATAGCAATATGAGAAGAACTATTTGCAAAGGAGATCCATCATTCCCATCCAACAACCATAATTAGACTCCATATTTTTTCACAGCTATCCTGAACTGCAAGCTAAGGCTTTAAGCCTATGCATGAGTGCTGTGCGGTGCAGCTCAAGAAAGCCGTGGAAGAGTAAGAAGAGTGCCATTTATAGAGACCCCATGGAGAAAAGTATCCATGTAGATAAGAAGGTAGAAGGGTAGACGCATGTAGAAGAAAGATAAAAGGGTATTTGTATGGCCTAAGGAAAGATGAAGGGTGAGGGAGTGGGAGATATAGAAGTATGTATAAAGGGTGGATAACGGAAGGTTCTGGGATTTGGTGAGAATCAATCAGGAGATAAATTTCTGATGCTTCTCAATCTCCTTCGTTCAAATTTATTAATACTAAAGATGAAAAAACAAAGTTATGTGTCCAGAGACTCCATCAATGCCATTTCATGGGTCTTGTCTTCAGCTATGTTCTCTTAGAAATTTCAGTTTTACTTGAATAAGATTAAATTTTTATCATCTTAATTCAAGTGAGATTAAATCTTTATCATCTTTAATTCGAGTATCGCTTCATCACATTGGGAGGGCTGCAACGGATTTCCGGATCCACTTGCAAAGTAAAGGGTGGATAGGTCAAATGATTTGGTAGCTTTCACCTTGTAATTTGTTTTTGTGTTTTCTCTTGGTATAATACTTTTATACTTTTAGCCTTTTTTTTTGTATGGTTGCTCGTATCTTGTTTTTTCTTTGATATAATTCATTGTTACCAATAAATAAAAAGATAAGAAAGAGAAAAAAGTGAGAGAATGGACGTTCTTATGGAAACGTCCACTATAAAAATTTAGTATATCATTTATTTATAATGTATATGCTAAAATCTATGTTTATATAATGAGCAAGTAAATCTTGATGATTTTTTAATTTAAAAAGCATAAGATAAATTCACGCTAGCTGGATACCATCTTTTTTTTATAAATACTTTATTTAAAACATAAGGAAAAAAAAGAACTTGGGAATTTTGAAAAGCCCAACCAAACACATGTATAGTCAAGTGAAGAGAATGGTCAAATCGTGTAAGAATAAAAAAAGACGAGGTTATATATCAAGGAAAAAAAAAAGATGATGTGAAATGATATGTCATGATTTGTTGCGATTATTGACTTATAAAAATTACAAATGTTGCAGTAATGATATTATAAGCAAATTCTGAGCTAAGGGTACATAAACCCTAAGACTGTGGAATGCCAACTCAAGTACTGCATCGAGATGTTTATAGCTGATGCAATCACTCAAAAGACTTCAGATGAGGTCAGAGTGCAGTAATTCAAATTTCAAAGTTAGTGGATTTCATTTGGTCACTTGGCTCACCAAATTCAAACTCAAGGTTCATGGGCTCAAAGTTCAGGGGGTCATCAAACACACTCAAGTTTCTAAGTAACCAAAGTGGCTGAAAATCACATGGCAGCTCTAAATTATGCTTAGAAATAATGTTTCAAAATTTCAAAACATTTGGACTTCATTTCATTTCAAAATTAAGCTTCAGTAACTGTCTTCCAACTCCTTGGGATCACTATGATAACAGACATTTCTACATGTCAGAATTAGCTGCAAGCCCTTAAGGAAGCTCAAATTATATTCAAAAGAGGCTCTGCAATTGTATGTCATTTGACCCAAAGTCAACATAAATGTCAACTTTGGGTCAATGACCCCAAGGCATGGGGTCACGGACCAAAGTCTTGCTTTCAGATGGTCGAAATTGATAAAATTTGGATACAAAGTTTAAGTTATACTTAGAAGTGGTTTTACAAATTTTCAAGCCAAGAAGACTTTGTCTAGCCCTACTTTAGCTACATGTCAACTAGGAGGCCGTGACCTTCAAGTCATGGTCACTGATTAAAAATCTTGCTTCTGGGAGGCTAAAGCTAATGAAATTCATATCAGAGACTCAAAATATGTTTAAAGTTAATTTTTCAAAGTTTCAAATTAATTGAACAACATTCGGGTAGAAAACAAGACGACTGCCTGCAATGCAAGAAAAAATTGACTTAGAACATGTAACAAGTGGGCCATTGTTCGAGATCCTGCTTTGACAAGTCCAAACCACATGAAATTTTGATGAAAATATCAAAATACCCCTGACATTAGTCCCTCCAAGTTTCAAATCAATCTGAGATCATTTAGGATTCCAACAGTTAAAACAATGACCTATTTTTATAAAAAGTGAACAGGGGAGTTGGCCAACTTTAGAAGGTCAAAACTGATTGAAATTCCTATGACACACTCAAAATAGTATTAAAAAGCATATCTTCAATTTTTATGAAGATTGGACATCGTTCAGGCCCCAAATAGGTGAAAACGGATTACATATGCAAAAAACTCAAAATTGGACATGTTAGTGACTGTGGCTACGGTCATTAACACCTGTGAAGAGGTTCCCGGCGGGTTTCAGTAGTTTTCTCTACTTTATTTCAAACTCCAACCTCCTATAACTCTCTAAACCACCTTTGGAGTCTATAAAAATAAGGTTTGACACTTGGGAGAGGGTTCTATACTAGTTCCAAGCAAATTCAAGGAAGTTCAACAAGATTCAAGCCATTATTCTAAGAATTCAAAAGGCTCTCAAGTACTTCAAGCACTCCAAGTGTACTTTTTTTTTTTCACTTTCTCACTGACTTAAGGTGAGAAATGATTCAAAGAAGAAGAAGAAGTATGTGTTTCACTTAGAGAAGATGGGTTCAAGTGTCATCAGGTAAACAAAGGATGAAATCAATTCCTTTGGTTTTCTCACTTGGGAGGGTTTTGAGCCATCTCAGAAGTTGCGAACAAGACTTTTTAGGCTTTATTCTGTTTTCTTGAAAATTATAGGTTCAGAATAACACAAATTTGGCTTTATTTTGCTTGTACAAAGCACCCTTTTTGGATTTGTACCAAAACAGTTCGTAATAAAAAAATAATGATTATCAAAGGTTTTAGTCGATTCCACAACCAAATCAAGCACTATTGGTGGTCATTCAACACTCTAAAAGTCAAAGAAAACAAAGTTCAACACTCTAAATGCGTCACATAAGTGAAACAGAGAAGAAACGAGACAAATAGTGGCCATTTCGACCACTGTCCGTCAGTGAGTGACCATGGGCCACTGTCACCATTTTCTTGTCTTTCTTTTTTTGAGGTTTTTTTCCATTTTTATATATTTTTTTTGTAGTTTTCGAGTTTTGATCACATCTGCGATTAGAGGAAGGGGTTGTAAATTTTCAAAACTTGTAAATAACCTACATCCCTTCGGTCAGAGCGTTTGAACCAATGTAAACAAAAGAAAATTAATGATGAACTATAGTTATTTCCCATTTTTCTTAACACTTGAAGTGTGTGGATGTTGGAGTTGAATCCGTTGCATTTCACATCATGTTTCAAGTGCTATCAGTGATGTTATGGTATGATATAAGGTTTTTTTTTACTTTTTTAAAAAAGCAATTTTTGAAATTTGGTACTTTTTTATTTGAGCTCTTCTATTATTTTTTTCTTAAAGTGACCTTCACTTCACTTTACTATACAAGTAAATTACCCAGCAGTCTCGGAATCAATCAAATTAATCCAATTTTTCAATTTCTTATTTCTTCTCTTATAATCTTATCAACTCCATAATCAAAGGGATAGTATTTTTAGTTCCTTCTTCTCCTGTAATCTTATCAATCCCACAATCAAAGGGATTTAAAGTTATGTTTCTTACCATGAGAAATCAAAGCAATCTTTTGCGGAATTTAGGCTTGACTTTTGACATAATCAAAGTTTTGTACGAAATATTAGAAGGAATAAGAAAAAGAAATAGTTTGAAAAGGATTCGATTTCCTTTTTTTATTTAAAGAAGGCCCTCCCTTTTTTAAGACGGCCTTATGAGTGAATGTGATGTAGAAAATGGTGGATAGGATAGGTAGGCATCCTCTTGGCAACAAGTAGGACGTTGTTACTGTACCTCTAGGGACCCAAGATTCATGAAATATTTGGGGATTTTCCTCCCTTGAAAGTCTTTTAGAAGGATTGCATATTATTAAAGTCTTGCATGTTCTCTTGATCTACATAATGAAATGTATATATAAAAATGTTGGGCATCGATCGATCAACAACAAATAGATCATAAATTGAGAGGGAGAACAGAATCTAAGTAGTTTGGGCCATAACACAATAACAAATCTACATGATAGGACTCGATTTATCTTATGTAGCCATGTCGATATCAGGCATTAATTTACTTACAGAAATCAACTTAAATAAGACAAAAAGAATCCATCTATAAACAGGCACAAAGTAATCATAGAGTGATGAAGGGTTCGGGAGAGGTCTTCCCTTAGAATCCCAATTCTTGGGTTTGCAGTCAGCACTTCGCAAACGTCCCTACAAAATGGTAATGCATGCAACCATGTGACGGATAGTGTATGCAACCAGAAGTGGATCCCACCCAAATGGTTGGCCACAATTATCTGTCCGATCAAATCATCTAGGATTTTTTTTTGCCAAAAGGATATAACTAAGGAAGCATAAACCTCCCATGCCCATAGGACAACGTTGATGTCCTTGAATGCTTTATAAATTATGTAGATAATGAAATGCACGAAAACAATTAGACTGATAGACTGTGTAGTCCAGCTCTATAGGGTCCACTTGGGTTCATATTTGATGGGAGCAGCCCCTATTCTGCTCATCCAATGATTTTGCGCTAAGTGCAATTTTACAATTATTTAATTTTTATCCAATGTTGAATTGAATCTCATGATCAAGGGTTAGGAGAACCCGGTGGGCGGATTTTTCATCTCCGTCCTTCCATTAATACAACTGCATTTAAGTGGGCCTCATAAGATAAGCTGATACTCTTGGGAGAAGGTTCTCTTGTAACATCGCAGAGATGGATATCCAATCAATATAGAAATGAGCATTAACTTACTCAAAAACGTACATTCTAGGAAAAGAAGAGCAGATGTCTGTAGCTAAACGCAATCATTCAAACTGAGAACACTAACTTCTATCTTTGATGAATCCAAATGCACTTCATTATGTCCATATAATGCGATAGATCCTGTGGATGTCAGGTAATTTGCATACAGAGATCAACACAACAGTAGATGGGCCATGATGCAGAAATGGCCCATTGAAATACCCTTACAGTCTTTGAAAAATATTAGAAAAAATGTTGTTCCACCATAATAATAATAATAATAATAATAATGAATCAGAACTTAGGTGAAAATGTGAAATGAATATGAAAAGAGAAGGAAACAACAGGACTAAGAAAAAAAATCAAATGTCACTGGAAATGAAAAAAACAAAATATTTACAGATGCTTGTGTTTTGACACCTACAACACGAGAAATAATCATGGAGTTCTTCCATTCTGTACAAACCCATCGGACTCTCTCCGTATTTTCCCACAGCTTTATTGAACTGCGACGAGGCCAAGTGCACAGCTTTAGGATGGATGCAGTTCAAGAAAGCTGTGGAAGAGTACAAAGAGGGCCATCTATCCATACAGAGAGAGAGAGAGAGAGAGAGAGAGAGAGAGAGAGGCTGTGGCGGATGTAGGGCTGTGGGGGAAAGGAAGAGGAACATTTATACCGAAAAGAGAGGTTGGGAGGGTCGGCAAAATCCAATCCCGAGAGGAATGCCTCCCTAACTCTCTTTTTTGTAAAGCCTTTCCACACCCATGGAGAGTTGAATACCGACACGACACCTAAATATAAAGAAAAAAAACATAAAAAACTACAACAGCACCACCACAGCACCGCTAGTCATGGCCATGGAGAGTTGAGTACCGACACCTAAATAAAGATAAAAGTAAAAATAATAATGACAACAACAACAACACGTGAATGAGTGGCAATGTTTCTCCTCTCCAAAAAAAGCACCAGGGGTCTGCATTTTGCACGCCATTCGTCTTTGGGTTTTTTTTTTTTTAATTGATACTATGCACACTTTGTAAGGGACTTAGAGTCCAATTGTAATTACATTAACTGTTCAAAAATGCAGAAAAACCACAGTAGCATCAAAAGAAACTTATAAATTCAAACTTAAAGAAAGTGAAGTCAAAATAGAATATTTTGACTATCAAACTAGTGTTTAATATTATTTCCTTAAGACAAAATTCATCTTCGCTGCGGTGCTTACGGCGTATATATATTTGTCTCTTACGATATAATGATCAGCATGCAGTATAAACAGTACTACAATCTACAACGCTAACGAATAGAAGAGTGTTCTTGAACTTTTTTTCAATACAGATGACAAGAGGCAGGAATGAAAAATTATGCAAAACTGAATGCAATTTGAGATGGGCTTTAAATGGGTGAACTGGTGACTGTTCTGAACAGTTAACAGTCACCAAGAATAGACACAGGTATTCCAGAGGAGATGCAAAGAGAAAAGATATATCCATTGCAGAGGGGATGCAAAGAAAAAAGACACATCTATTCAAGAAGAGACACTATGTCTTTTGATAAAAAGGCATCTTCTTTGGAGAGCTTATGGGTTGGGCCTAGGATCTGACCCATATTGGGTTATGGGTTTTTGACCCAACCCTACGCAACCCGCATCGTGGGAATTAATTTCTCATTAATATCTTAATGGTTTTTAATGAATAATGGTTTGGGTTTAATTTTTTCTTGGAAGAGAATACGTTAGCACTTGGACACGCCTCAAAAGATATGTGAGACCTACACTTATTATGGTCCAAAGTTACTTAAAAACCAAAGTTAAAAACCAATTTTTTCAACACACTTCTTCATAGGTCTTGTAGAACCATAGGACTTCAATGTGTCCTCCACACAACTACTAGAGTGGATTGGATAAGCCTGCCCCAAGTGGTGCTCAACTAGTCTTGGATAGTCATTGCCAACCGATGTAGGAGATCAATGGATGAGGGGTTTCAATGATCTATGGATTAGGATATGGGTTGGGGGTACTGCTCGAGATAAGATGGTTCAAATGTTCTTAACCTCCAGATCCCACAAGTAGTCTCCCATAGGCTTCTCAAGAGAGGGATGTGTAGGACTCGATTATGGGGCTCACCTAATGATAACTTAGACCGTTCAAAATGAACTTCATCCCCTCAAGTGACAATTGCTGAAGTTTTATGTCCATTGGGATTGGTCCTACCATAAAACTGAGTGCAAGATTGATAATGTGATTAATGCATATGATTATTAATTCATAAGATTGTGCCAATCACGTGAATATTTATGTAATCGATTTTCTGGTGGGATGGACTCAAATTGATATGAAATTCATTCTGAACCCTTTAATTATCAATAAATTGGCTCGAGTGCAAGAAAGGAAGGCATGTGTGAGACTACTCAGGTGATTCAAACTCTCAACTTAATTGCTTAAAACTCAATGACTTCGCATTTGCGTTTACATGTTTGTGTTGGGAATGAAATGCTGTGCCAAACCTCGCCACCAACATACTTGCTCTTAAATGGTGTTGACACCTTTGTATTCTAAAATATCACTCTTTGCTAGTAGACCAACTTAGCCAAGAGAAAGAGCAATGATGGGCCAAATTTATGGTTTAAAATCCCGGACAAAACTCGAGTCGGCTCGGTGCCAGCACCGACACATATGGAATCGGCACTTGAATTTTGGTTTGCCAATTTTTTGGAGAATTTAAGGTTTATATATTATATATCTCTCTATATAACATAGCTGTGTGCGCTTCAAGTTTGGTCAGCACGCATGCCTAAAAATGACCATTAAGATAGAAAATTCTTAGTATTGTTGTTTTTTTCATGAATGCATGCTTTTATTTTGACAATACCCCAAGAAGGTCCTTTAGTTTGTATATTACTAAAATTTTCATAACTAACAATGAAGCTAATTGGACTCATTTTTTCCTATTTTTGACCAATTTATTTTTAAAAGATCATTTCTTCTTTGACTTAAAAGGTTAAAAAAATATAAGTTTGCCTACTAACATGAACAGTTCTATATATATATACATATATCTATTTACAAATAGGAGCTTATGCTTTTGCTTTTTATTATTTTCTTTTCTTTATAAATGCTTGCTTATATCTTTTTTACAAGACTTTAAAAAGACTCATTTAATTTGTTTATTTACTAAGATTTTTCATAACTAGCAATGAAATTGGATAAAAGTTAATTAGAAACCCTTTTTCTATTTTTGGCCAATTTATTTTAAGAAGATGACTTTTCCCTTGAATTAAAGGACAAAAATATAAGTTTACCTATTAAAATTTAATAGTTATATATTACATCATCAGCGACTTAGTGCTCAACTACTCTAAATATCATTATATTTAGATTGGATGCTTGTTAAATAACTCAATTTTCACATTTTTACCAGTTTTCTATTATCCATTTTTTTAGATTTTTTAAATATATTTTAGGACAGGCATGACTATACCAATACGATATGGGTGGCACGGATAGGCACCGGCTCATCCCTATTCTTATCGGCATGAAGGCGGCCTAGTGCACGAGACTCTTGCATAGCGAGGTCTCGGAAAGGCAAAATGTACATAGCCTTACCTTCATTTTGAAGAAGCTGTTTTCGTGACTTGAACCTGCATCCTCCATAACACTATTGGTAAGCCTCTATTGTTGGGCCAAGCTACCTTCTTTTTTATCGGCACGAAGACCAGCGTCAAAAATTAAAACTACCTCAAATCTGTTAAAACAAAGATACACATTAAATAGTAAATATCAGCCCATTCTGTAATTTTAGTCTGGAGAGCGAGATCTAGGGGTGGCGGTAGGCTAGAGGGACAACAGGTGGGGTCCTCGTCCAGTGAGACGAAAAAACTGTCGTTTTTAAAGAGGAGAGGGGAGTCTCCTCATCCATGCTAGCATGTGAAGGTGGGCCACGAGCAGGGGCGTTGGTTTTGACGAGACCTTTTGGCCCGCCTCCTGCGGGCGATCGGTCGTCCTGTCGGGGTTGGGATGGCATGGCAGGCATCTCGCACGCTTCGACTCCTGCTTTTGACGGCGACGCACTTGCAGTTGCATTCTTTGGTTCCAAGAGGAATGGAGAGATTTCTTTCTGGACCAGCACATCTGGGACAATAAAAAAAAACAAAACACACATGCGAGCCATCCGCACCAATCTAAGCCATTCACTTGGTGGGACCCACAAACAAACACCTAAATTACGACAATTCATTTCCAAAGCATTGAAGTGGAAACGAAGTGGACCCCATTTTTGAATTGTGGCCTCCATGTTGAGTGTGGCCTGCTATGACCTGAGTAATGATGGAAAGTGCTGGTTCCTGAGTGTCGGCGCCGAACTTGCCAAAGACCTTTATGTGTTTGGGTGCTTTACTGGATGATCACCCACCGCTATCGCATCTGGACTTTTTCTTTCCTGAAATCTCCTGATCAATGTGGGAATTCTTTCAAATAAGGAGTCTGAGCCTGATCCAAATTCTACGACTAATGGTTGATCCTGACTCTGCCAAATCAAGACTTATTGTGAGTTCGGGCCACACTGCGGGCCCAGTCTGGCGGGGTCCCCATGGGAATCGGGCAACATAATTTTTGAACAAGTTGA
Source organism: Sextonia rubra (assembly GCA_037013555.1). NCBI lineage: Eukaryota > Viridiplantae > Streptophyta > Magnoliopsida > Laurales > Lauraceae > Sextonia > Sextonia rubra. The sequence continues at coordinate 39,240,316 of JASUAD010000010.1, read as the reverse complement.
GCAAATTGATTCACTTTGGTCAGGAGAGCAACGCATGCGTTCTGAGAGTGTCCCCCAAGATCGACCAGTCCTTTAGAGTTACAATTCCTTGAGCAGATTGGTTTGCATTAGATTACATAGTACCTCAATATAGAGGAATACATAGTCAAATGAGCTGATGAGGGAAGAGATGTAAACCATATAAGGTGAGAGTCAAAAGGATACTAGAGATCATAGTTAGGTAATTGAGACTTTGACTTTTTCATAATTTGAGTTACTAGGTACATGGCTGGAGATTTTTTTTTTTCTTCAATTAGGACATGTTAGGTAGCCATCCTCAGGAAGGATTTCTTATAATTTTTTGTGCTTCTTTGAAAAATTCTTGTTTTGTAATGCAAGAAAAACTGCATTAAAGAATCTTTGTATCCATGCTTTGGAATATTTACTCAATCACACCCTCACCCATCTGATATTAAGAATCAGCTGAAGAGTGGAAAGCAAAGCTACAGTAACACACACGATAGGATAGGCATCATCGTTCTTGTGAAATTCTTGGTTTTTCTAGGCTCCACAATTAAGAACCGAACCTGTAATCTTGTTTAGAAGGGCTAAAACGGTTGGTAAGTCAAATATCAACCATTGATTCTTTAAAAATTTTGAGATATTTGCAAAAAGGTCCAAGACATTTGATGAAATTTTGTGGGCCCCATCTGCAGAATCTAAACCATCCAAATTGTTCAAAATTCCTAAAACAGCTACGGGTTCAAATTTTGCAACCTAATTCACGATAAATCATGAGATATTGGCAAAACATTATTAACCATTCATTGTAGGGGTGTTCATGGGCTCGCCCAATCCGAGTCCTATCTTGGCCCAACCCCCTTTGGGCCGGGCTTGGATATATTATTAGAGTCAGTTTAATAATTGGGTCAGTTTAATAATTGGGCCAAGCTTGACTTAAGTGATAAAAAACCTAAAGCCGGGCCCAGCCCATGTAACAAATGCATGTAATTCAATTTAATTTATACAAACAATTACTCCAAAGGCGATAAAATTGATTAATAGCCGGATTCGGCCCGGCTCGATTGATTAAATGGGCAGGCTCTGACCTAACTTTTACGGCCGGTGTCGGGCTTGGGCCGTGCTTGGGCCAATATTCTAAAGGCGGGCCGAGCCTGGATATGCCTTAACCCGATCCAGCCTAGCCCATGAACTCCCCTAATTCATTTGACATAGTGCAAAAAGGGGATGAAAAAGAGTTTTTTTTTCACTTTTTTAGATCCTGTGGGCCCCAAAATCATGATCAGAACCGTTGAATATTTTCTAATGATTAAACACAATTGGTTGATCAAATTTCAATTGTTGATCCGTAGCATATTTTGAGATATTTGCAAAAAAGTTCACAATATGAAATTTCAATTCCTGACTTATGTGGGCCTCCTCTGTACCGTATGAACATTCAAACTCTCTAGCCGGGAAAAAATAACTTTTCGATGAAAACTGAGGCCTTGATTTTTCATGGATTTTGAGAGATTTTAAAAAATTTTACAATTATAAGATCACTCATCCTACGTACAACATAATTTTTCCTTTTTTACCAAACCTGTAATTCTTCGTAGAAATCTGCTCAGTGGGTGCATTGCTTCTGGGCGGTGGAGTGAATCCTTTAAAGCAAAAGAGTCCTCTATTTAGATGACCGTTGCCAAACGTTATTGTTTTTCCATTAAAGTCTTAACCACTGATCCTCTTGGCCACCTACGAATCCATCAATGGATTCCATCTATAGAACCAAGCCAACTCAAAATCCCTGTTCCTAGATTGATCCATCGAATAAGTTGATATACTCATTAAATAAATCATGCTGAAAATACATATAAAATGAAGTTATAGAGCTGTACTGACAGAAATCTCTTGGAACGGATGCTAATGTTAGCACTCACAAGAAATACACCCAGTAATTGCTTTCTTTCTTGAAAAGAAAATCTATTAATTATTCTTACAAGTACGATGTCAATTGAATTCCAATAAAGGGAATGAAAGACCTTCAATAAACAAAATATTTACAAAATACGAATTGATTGTTGAGATTCAAATGAGTAAAAAATCTTAAAATTAATGTGGGCCGTTAATTATGGTCAGAGTCAAAGTCTGTATTTGGCCTTGCTGATGTGGCATCTCATATGCTTCATGCTGTTGACTGCTTCCGGATGTTTGAAGGTTGGAGCAACCATTTCATGATATTTCACAAACTTTTTTTTTATTCCAATAAAATTCATCCTACCCTTATTTTGAATGTTCCAGATTTTGAACTGGCGGCCCACTTCCACATCTTAGAACTCACCCTTGTGAATAACACAAACGATCCAGACTCGGGAGCTCTGGCTTATTCATTCACAGCTTTTTAAAACAATCTATTCTCATTGGTTGCTGAGGGGACGTTTGTTTCACCCCATTTACAAATGTAAATATCCTATATATGAAATAATTATTAATATTTATGTTTGTTTTCAAAATTTACACATGTGGTTTGTAAATTTCATGTATTTTTTGTATGTAAATCATGAGAAAAATGGCCCTCACATTTTCACAAGGATTCACACTAGTCATAAAAAAGGCAGAGCTACAGTGCTTTAAAACCTCATCAATCATTTTCGATTTTTTTGTTTTATTTGTGGGCCCCTAAATGATGATCCAAACCGCTAATTAAACTTATTAAGAAGGCAGAAATGGCTACAGTACCAAATTTCAGCCGTTGGATTGTTACATATTATAAAATATTTAAAAAAACATTTAGATTGTTAATTAAATTCTTATGCAAATTTCAATGGTTGAATAGGTAGTACGTGTTTTTTAAATTCTAGGATCATATGAGGTTCAAATGAAAGATCTGAATCGTTGAATATCTTTACAACGTCGAACACGGCTAGTGAATCAAATTTCAACCATTGATCCTTCATAGATTATAAGATATTTGCAAAAAGGTCCAATTCATTTGATCTTTAATTCTAATTTTTGTGGGCCTTTTTTTTTCTAATCCAAACCGTTGATTATCTTAAAAAGGCCAAAATGCTTACTATTTCAATTCTCATCACTTGTTTTAGTATGGATTTTTCAAAAATTGTGAAAAATATGTGGATCGTTAGTTGCAATTAGATTCACATATGAAGAGATGTAACAACAACAAATAAAAATTCTTTTTCACATGTTAGTCATTTGTATATGCAAATGACGCATATATAAATCATTTGCATATATAAAGCATTTTCACATCACATGTGAAATTAACAAACGACCCTTGAGAATGAGATGGACAATTGCTTGGTCTGGTTCAATAAAGGATAAGCCTTTCTTGAAATTTTTTTTAAAGAAGGAGACCAAGAGTGCAAGACTTTTGTTTATCGGTTAATGGAAGTTTATGTGTAACGTGAGTTCAAAGTGAATGATCAAGTTTAAGATGTGTCTTTGTTCTCTGTATCTTGAAAGCATTAACATGAAGAGGAAACGGCCCACTCTAGATGAAAGCCTTGTTGGTCCTCTAGCAGTTTGGAAATGGATGAAATTTTGCAACGCATGAGAGGTTGGTGGCCTTTCTCTTTTCAAGAAATTTGGTGTGGGGGGTAGACTATAAGCAATTGCCGTAGTCATCTCAAGGTTTTTTTTTTTTTTTTGATGAAACGACTCTCAAAATATATTATTAAGATGCCAACTCTAAATCAACAAGTTCATATTGTTTAATTATTTCTGGTGTAAAATGCCACTAGACTACCATATTATCTACATATTTAGCTTGTTTAGCTAACTTATGAGCAACAACATTTCCTTCTCTTATTATATAATGCACTTTAAATATGTTAAAATGATTTAATAAAACTTTAATCTCCTCAAATAAAAGTCCCTGCTTAGACAAATTAGAAGTAGAAGAATTTAATGCCTCAATTGTCTACATATAATCTCCTCCAAAAATACCACCACTCACCCTGTTATTAAGAGTTTATTGTGTCATGAGTCAATTATAGAAGCCAAGTCTTTGGACTAGAATGACTCCTGCTGAGTCAGTGAGACATGGTGCCGCACCCACAAATTTATTGAGGAGTGGAAGATAACCCAATGAGCTGTTTTCCATCTCCAAACAAATCTAGGACCAGTGAAAACACATACTCAGCACATACGCAACTTCCAGTCTTCTTCCTATTCATTTCTAACAATTGACTTGGTCTTCCATTTATTGTTTTTCTAAGAGGTTGATAGAGGTGATTCCGCTCTTTGTCCTGTACCCTGATAAGAGATCAATAACATAATCATATCTTCTTTCCTATACTTACCTGTGTTCTGAATTTTCATTCTTATCTAGATAGTGTTGATAGCCAAAAGGGTAAGGACTCCAGCCTTCTTTGTCAAAGCAAGAGGGAGGTTCCAAGAAGCTCGTGAGTGTGGGCTGGTTTTGAGGAGGGTCCATGGCGCATTGGTACTTATATCTTAAGTTAGCTACACATATCCATAGTCATACCCATAACCATGCGGGTACACAAAACCACGATATATAGTTTTCGAGAACCAATGGTCCAGATATTGTGCCTTTGGTCTTAAGCAACAGACCCAAACTCCATACCTTTTGGGTCAAGTCAGGTCAAGTCTCACTCCATCCAAATCCTTTCACAGCATATCTAGGAGCGTTCATGATCCGAGTTAGGCCAAGCTGAGACATATTTAAGCATACCCAGATGTAAGAAACACAAGCATATATTTGACGCGAACTCAACAGAGGCCATAAATGTCAGGCCTGAGCGCAGCCTTTTGACCAATCGAGCGGGCCGTATCAAGCCAAACCAATCTTTTTATCATTTGTTCGAGCTTTCTACCAATTGCTTGGATAAATTAATCACTAAATTACAAGCGCTGCTTATTAAAGGCCAATCTAATCCCAGCCCAAATTTAAATGTACCCAATTTAAATATAGGCTTGGGCAGGGCCCAGTTGAGGACAAGGCTGGCCCTATGAATCACCCCTTGCACCCAAATCAAAGAATGGTCGGTCGTCTGTCGTTAGCAGCAGTCACCCAAGACAAAATTATTGACGACGACATACTTGTTTCTTTCCTTAAAAACGGATGGCCACAAGCGCGGCGGCCTCTCATGTCAACGGCTCTGATCTGTTTGGAAGCGATGGCACGAGTGTAGTGATATAAAATTTGCCCGGCGATCCACTCCGTGTTCTCTGCGCGAAGGGGGAGGAACGACTTCTCCTTCTATTCCTCTCTCTCCTCAAAATTAAAATTAGGTCTGTAATTTGTTCTCTTTTGCTTATTTCATACCTTCTTTTGTCAGAATGCTTGATTATGTTTCGAAATCCAATTTTTTTTTTTTTTTTGAGATTTGTGCTATTGATTTGTGATTTGTTTTTGGATGAGGTTAGATTAGAAGAGTAGAGATGGGGAATTTAGGGTTTATTATATGTTTATTTTTTTTTATTGTTTTTGTATGGATTGTTTTGTGTGAAAATTTTGATAGATTGATCGGTTGCGGAGAGGATTTAGGATTTAGGGCTGTTGATCTCTTCCTTTTAGGGTTTGTTTTTATGGACGGTTGATTCCAACATGGATGGTGCTTCTTTACAGGTTCCGGAGTCTCTTTGGTTACTAAAATTTTTTCTGGCTGATGAAAGAAAAACCCATTAAGAGAATTATCTTCTTTCAATCGACGTTAGTTATTGTTTTTTAGTTCTCTTTGTGTATTGTAGTCGTTGTATGTACAAATATGTATATGCACATGCATGCATAGAGTTCACCTGGTAAATTCACCTATTTTCATCCTAAAAGTCTCGGAGAAGTTGCATTGTTGGAGTTTTAAGGATGTCTTTAGTTGTGCTTTATGTTCCATTATGAGTTATTGTCATTTTATTTGATCTATGTTGTGCTTTGTGGTGACATGAGAGTAGAGGAGTCAAGATCTTGATCCAGAAGCCTGTTGTTACTTGGGTTATATAATCCATTTTATTCAGGTTGTACTTGTTGGTTGGTTCGCATTTTTTTTTTGTTTCTAGTTGAGGGTTTTTAGTTGAGCTTTGGGTGGATGGGGAATTTTGGGCTAGGCTTTAATTAATGCAGATGTTTTTATTAGATTATGTTGTTGGAACTTGCAACTTAACAAGTGTACAAGTGTACATCTGCAGTGGCTATGCATTCTAGATGCCTTCTGGTTGGCTCTGGTGCCCTCTATTAGGTGCTATTTTTGCCCATAGGTTTGTTGGATGTGGTTCTGGAGTGTCAAACACGACCACATATGAAACACATCATTTTTTGTGCTCGCTTTTGGAAGGAGAAGATCTTGGATTAGATAGTTGTAACTACATTTGGATGTAGGATTGTTGGCTTTATTATATTTAATCAACTTTTATTTGAGCATTAAGTGTCTCTTTGTGGTTGGTTATCCCTTAGCAGGGTTAGTTGGTCATAAGGAAATTCTTTTCCATTTTTTATCACATGATGGTCAATTAAGCCAAGTCCTTAATTTTCTTTTCTTTTCCTTTCCTTTCCTTTCCTTTCCTTTCCTTTCTTTCTTTCTTTCTACTAACTATCATTAAAAAAAGGGCTTAAACAATACAGTAGAAATATACTAACAAGGCAACACCCTAAAACAAGATATTAAACTTGAAATCTTTAAAGGTGTGAGACCCCAATCCGCTTTGGCAATCCCTCTAAGCAAGATCAAGTCAAGTGATCCTGTGAGCCAAGAAAGGGGAATCCACAGGGGTAAGGGTGGAGTGCTTCGGTTAGTACCATGAGGCTTTGTCCAAGTCCTTGATCGGAAATATCCAAGTCTTAACATTGGGCTTATGAGTAAAACTCTGTCTTAACTTGACACGCATTGAAGCCTTGTGGCTCAAGATCCCCTAAGAACTCCGATGTTAAGTGTGCTCAGGCAGGAGTAGTAGTAGGATGGGTGACCTCCTGGGAGTCCCCACCTGCGCACGTGGACCAAAGTGGATAATATCTTGCTGAGTTGGGCGCATCTTTGACAAAAATGATTGTTTGTTTACACTCATTTACACATGAAACTGTGACACCTGTGTAATGTTTACATATGTACACATTTGTTTGCACTATTTTATTCATCATGTGCGTTTAATTTTGGTGTGAAATTGTGTGAATGGGGCTATTCTAGCATGGCATCATTACACACCTCAAAAAGACGCCGGTTTAATTACCGTCTGCATTGGTCGGATCAAAACCCATCAACCTCCTATTTTTTGCAGCCCTGTGGCCCCAAAATTACAATCTGAACTTTTCACAAATCTTAATTGAACTAATAAGCTCCAATACAATTAGATTTTGAGAAATATGTGGAAATGCCAAAAACAAGACCCAACCCGTAGATCTGCACATTTTTAGTCTCCTAATTCATGATCTAACGTGTTCAATATTCTCATATAAATGATAAACCTCCAGATGTTAAGTTTCATAACTTTGATCCCCATGGATTTTGAGAAAAATGTGAAAATGGAGAACAACAAATCCCATGTTATTTAGTCTTGTGCGAATTGTGCTTCCAAACAAACATGGTAATGTGTTTAATATGTGTAAATTCCATTTTCATATCCCATGTGTAAAAGACAACTTATTAGTCCTGAAATAGTTCTCTTATCAGTCTGAACCTTGCTGCTTGCTGGTCTGGTGAGGACTTCATCTTTGCATATAGCTCAATCCAGTATCAAAGATACCTTTGGGGTTATAAACAACTCTTAAAATGAGAATCTCCTAATACGAAGTATTACATTATTAAACCAAATAAATGTTTTGGTGTTTTTCTTGAAGATTTAGGATTCTAGGCTAGGGCAGTTGCAGGGTAAATTTGTGGACCTCTGTTTTTTTTTTTTTGGGTTAACACTTCTCTCTTGGTAGTTGTCAATCTGTTCTTTATGGTAATTGTTCTTCATTCTTGCCGTATTTCTGAATGACTGTATCTCTGTGTTTCACACTGGATGCAGTAGTATTGTTGACTTGAGGTTGGAACCATGATCCCTTTATCTTGATTTGCTTACACTATTAATAAATTGTGAAATTTAGCTCCTCAAGATGATCATGTGGTGAGACCATGAGTGTCATATTAAATTTTCTCATTGTTAAGGCTTAAATGCTTCTGGCCACTTCAGATTATGTTTTAGTGCTACAAATTATGGATAAACATGTGGATATTGGATTAACAAAGGGAGAATTTATATTGGACACAAATGTTTTCTTTTCACATTGTTTGTGTTTCCCAAATTCCTTCTCATTATTAATAATTTATATCTTCAGGACTTCATTTTGTTTATCAGCTGTTTCATTCAATTCTTGTAAATTGAAGAAAGCCAATGATACTGGAGGTTCAATTAATAGCTATTGACTAAACTGCAGTTGTTATGATTCTTTTGCCCTTTTGGTTATATCATCATCATCACCATCATCAAAGCCTTATCCCGATTATGTTGGGGTCGGCTACATAAATTCTGTTTCTCCATTCCTTTCTGTTTTAAGCCAAATCCTTAGATAAGTTAAATTTTTTGAAATCTGATTCAATGACCTCTATCGATATTTTCTTCAATCTACCTCTACCTCTAGATGGGTCATCTACCTGAATAGCCAAACTTTTCCTCATCGGTGCCATAATTGGCCTACGCTCAACATGCCTAAACTATTTTAAACGTGTTTCTCTTGTCTTATCCCCCATTGGTGCTACCCCTAAATGCTCTCGAAAGTACTTATTTTTAATTTTATCTTTCCTAGTTTTACTATACATTTACCTAGGCATTTTCATTTTTGCCACATCCATATATGCGTTTTCTTAATTGGCCAACATTCTGCTCCATATGTCATAGACTCATAGCTAGTCTAACCACTGTCCTGTAAAATTTGCCCTTTAATTTCGTTATATAATATTTCTTTATTTGATTTATGCCCTGGCTTGTAGGACATGGAAGTCAAATTATAGAAGTATAGATTGATTATTCATCATTGAACAAGACTCTCATGTGCTCTTGTCATCTATATTCCATTCACTAATCCTGAAAGGGACAAATGTTTCCTTCTTTTTGTATTTTTTTTTCAAAGAACGCCCTTTTTAATCTCTTTTACAATGAACAATGAAGAAAAGACATTGTGGTAATTTGTGGATTAATTAAGAAATTGGCATGGCCGTGAATTTCCACACTTTTTAGATCCTGCTTTGAAGATTGCTTTCATTTCTAACTGTCGCTATAATTTCATTTTGGAAAATACCAATAGTAATTTTCTTTGTGCCCATCTATCCTTATAACGGCAATCATGACACACCCACGTGTTAGTAAAAATCATGATGAAACCCACACAGATGATGGGGTTGAAGTGGAGCTCTGATGCAGGACAATGTGAAATCTAATCTAATGCAGTGCAATGCAATCAGGAAATAAACTAATTAGCAAAAAAAATTCAGATCATGCCAATCATGAGCAGTTAATTAATTCAAAAGAATGATTCAGCCATAGATCCAGGCTTTTTTACAGATCCCGCAGTAGTAATTTTTAGATTTGATGATAGGATCCTAATGGAAGGTAAAACTTCCAACACTTAGGGTTTGAATTTGTAGGAAAAAGGATTCATGGAAAATCAGGCCAAAATGCTCAACATCAGATCTGGGGGTATTTGCTCCACATTCTATTCAGTGGATCTGAAATCCTAATGATTGTAGTAAAGCTCTAAAGAAGGGAAAAGTAAAAGAGATAATGGTTACCTTTATTGGGCTCTCACCAAACGCTAGTCGTAGGAGGCATTAATTAAGGTTGACAAAAAAAGGCGGCTTGCAAACCCAAGAAGAAGAAGAAACCTCTTTTCTCATTCATTAATCAAATTCATATATAGCATGAGGAAGAAAGAAATCCCTAGATCTGAAAATATCATCCTCCTTCCACCTAAAAAAGGAAAAAAAATTTAACAAAACAAAAATGGAGAAAAAAAAAAAGAGAAGGGGCGAGGGGGGGGGGGGGGGGAGATTCCCTCGTGGTTTGTGCGCAAGTTGTAACTTGCCCACGTCCTTGGGATTCATGCGCAAGTTGCAACTTGCGCAAGTATTCTCATTTTTAGATAGTGGTCCCCCCTTTTCTCTTACTTATTACATGAGACCTAAACATGGGCCCCTCTCCTTTAATAGAGATTCTAACAAAAAAAAACATGGAAAAAAATAAATTAACTAAACAAATTGAGACATGGGACCAAACAAATTAACTAACATTGGACCCTTTAATTTTAAAAGATCTTTATTTCAACTCATATGTCACTTCCTAATGTGGTTTCTTAAAAGAAACTGTGCACATGGGGCCTTCATTTCTCTACCGATATCATCATCCAAAATCCAACTACCGGATCTCCTCTGGGTGACAATCGAATGGTGGATTTATGCCTTCCTCGTGATCAAAGCCTGGGTATTGATCATTGATGCAGGATCTAAGAAATGTTGAATGATAGGCAAAAAGAGATCAAATATCCAAATAACATGCACACTAATTAATGTAAAGTTGGCACTAGCACAAGACCATAATTAAATTTAGCAAGAGAGACTTATTTAAATCTGCCATTTAATTCATAGGCCTGCAAATGATTTTCTTTAGGTAGAGAGACGGATTCGTGAGAGTAAGAACTCCCAACTACTCTAAGGATTCAAGACCAATTAAATTTCAGATCTCAAAATCAAGATTCAGATCTGAGTGGACTATTACTAGGGTATTCTTCCAATATGAGGGAATCTGGAGTTCGAATCTAGGGTTCAGATCTGTCCAATATGGGTGATATTCGGACCTAGTGGTTGTTTGGGCTGTATCTTATCAGATTTCAGATCTGATTGCAGGTTTTATAATAGCCAAAATTCAGATCTAGAATTGCTGAGAAGGTTTTCCTTCATTTGGCAAATATTTAGCTAGATCCAAGAGGAAAACAAAGGTTTTCTTAGGGCTGAATGCAGAGATCTAATAGGATAGGTGGAAATCTTAACCAAAAGAAAGAAAAAGATGGAGATTACCTATTGTGAAGAATGATTTCTTGGCCTTACACCAAACTCCCTAACTAGGGTGAGGAAAGATGAAAAAACTGCATGGAAAAATCCAAAGAAGCTTTCAAGGAGAAGTGTTTTCTTTATTCATCAATAATGGCCTCCAAGGATGGAGTTACAACTTAAAAGAGAAGAAAACTCAACCTTAAACATTGGATGGTTGAGATTAAGAGAGGGTTTACATGAGATAAACCAATAAATAAAGTGCATAAAGAGATAAATTAAAAAAAACAGCAACAAAAGTGGCCGAACATGGGAGGACTTGCGCATGGGGATACGTGCGCAAGTCATCCCCCTCAAGAACTCTTTGTGTAGTGTTTAAGTTGTGGGGTCCTCTTCTTTACACATTTAATTAAAACTTCATACCATGGGACCCTTGTTTTTATTAAATAACTCTACTAAAGCAACTAGGGCCCCTATTTAAAATTAAAACACTTTCAAATCAGCAACAAGTCTTTCCCCTTGGCACATCCTAGTCTGGGGCCCTTAGCTTGAATGCCTAGGGAGATCTTCAATGGTGTGTCTCCCTCCGAACCACGATCCAACGGTGGATCTTGTAAACCGTGATGGATTAGCGCCATAAAAGGGTAATCCATCTATAACGGGACCATGTGACTTAGTTTCTTCTTGCTCCTTGACTTGATGCCCCATCAATCATCCATCCAGATCAAAGCTTGATTTGTTGCCCTGCGCCTTCTTCTTTGATACACCTTGAATGGATTGGGGGAATTTGGCATGATGTCCCCATCAAGCTCACACATTTTGATAGGAAAGGTAGGATCATAATTTGATGGAATCATGGTGGTGCTCACTTATTGTGGAATTATAATAGACCAAAAATTTTAGTCCTCCCCTCATCTCTTTTCTCTTCTTTTGTCTCCATTATTAATTATTTCCTTTAAAAACTATATTTTTATAGTTTTAAGTTTTTTCTTTGCTTTATTTAAGCTGTCTTGCGGCTCTTGCCTATTGACTATCTTTACTTAAATATTACATCAATTTTTTACGTTTCGGTTTTTTTTTTTGGGTATCTTGATTTATATTTCTTTCATTGAATGACGGTTTAGATAATTTTAGGATTTCCATTGTTGCATTTTCTTTTAATGCTGCTTCTAAGATTTTTAGTTCTTCCTTTTTTTAGTTATGCCATTTTATTATAGTTTCCTTTTTTATGTGGAAAAATATGTTAGTTCCCCCTTTAATGTCTTAAGTTCAAAAGTTTTCTGTTAGAACAAAAGATTGGGTAGTTTTTTTTTTTTTTAAGTAATAAAAAAGATTGGATAGTCTTCAAAGTTTTATGTGTTTGTTTAATTATTTGTATCTTTTATACATTTCTTGTACTTTTCTTGCCTTTTGTCCTTCTTACCTTTTCTTGTCATGGATTTTTTCCGTAATTTGTTTTGGAATTTCTTTTTTGGAAAGATAAGCGTGTAAAAATTTCCAAAGGATGTACAAAGTACAAAGGAAAAAAAAGGGAAGAGAGGCTCTGCCAAGCTTTCACTTGCAAAGTTAGGAGCTCAGGTAACAAGGAGCAACTCAAGAACTCAACTTTTCAAAAAATACCCACAAGCTAGCAGGGGCAGACCGAAGTGTTGTCATGTGTGTGTAGCCACACCCGTCAACTCACGGTGTGCATCTACAATTTCAATAAAAATTATAGGTCCACTTTTAAAATCCATATAAAATTTTTTAGTTTGCCTCCAATACTAAACTACCAATTAGGGTCTGCATCCCTCAAAGAAAAATCTTGGGTCCGCCATTGCAAACTGTGTCAACTAAAAGTCCACAAACAAGACAGCATAGCAGCCCATTAATTGCTACCATAAATGTTAAAGCTTCTTTTGAAAATTTTTGATTTTTTTTTGAGAATTTTCACTTTTGTTTTAGAAATTTATGTAAATCTTAGTGATGAATTATATCTTTAACAATTTTATTATTTTATTTTGTTTTAGTTCGTTACTATTTTCTTATTTATGTTTGGAATTTTTATGCTAGTTGCTATTTATATTAATTTTAGCACTCATGTGATCTGTTTGATATAAGCTGATTCAATTGTTTGAAATAGAGCTATTTCAGTTGATCTTTTGCAAATAGAATGTTTGGCATGTTTGATTCAATCTAAAAAGTAAACTTCTTATATGGTAAAAGTTATATAGGCAAACTTGTTATAGAGTAAAAAATGTATAGGCAAACTTGTCATATAATAAATTTAGTAATGTAAACTTTTCACTTTTTTGTTACTTTTTGAAAAAGAGGTGAAAGGTTTAGAGATTAACATGGACTTCTGACTTAATAGTAGAGTTAGTTTTAAGTCAAATAGGCCAAAAGAGTAGACTTGTCAAATTGAACCTAAGTCTTGAAGTTGCTTTGTACTACGTTTGATTCTTGCTTATGCTGTGCTAAGCTCTGAAGTTGATATTTGTACTGCATTTGATTCTTAATGGAGTGCATATAGCATCTATGGAATGTCTGGAATATTTCTTACAGGAATTGTTGAATTCCTTATTGTTGTACGTTACTCCCTCATCTCTTGTTTTGAGCAAATGTTTCTAGATTATTTATTTCATAATCTGTGACACGGTCACTCATCTAGGTCACTCATCTAGATTGATATATTGTCTGCCCAAGATGCTCTCTAACTAATAGTCCAAATGTCATTGTTAGTCTTGATTCTCTGGACTGGATTTATTTGGTAACCACTAGAATTCCATACCTTTTTGCCACAAATGTTATATTCTATTATGCTTCTCTTTTTCCCAACATATCTTTTAAAACATTTTTGCTTACGCAGATGCTTTTCTTGCAGTACTCACACTTCAAATTGATAGAGATAGTTCAATCTGTGCTTTGAAGTGAATCTGTGTTTTGAAGTGACTTGAGGTGACACTTTTGATGGATGATGACTGTTCCTATGGACAACTCATCTGCTCCTTCATCACTGGAGCTTGTCCAACGTCTTCTCAACAAGGTTTGTCTTTATTCTTGTTTTGTTGATTTTAGGAGTTGTTTTCTTTTGTTTGTCTTTTCATGTTACAATTAGGTGACTTGATATGTATGTCGCAGTCTGGATCCCCTGCACACCTTGATTGTGCGTGCCCCTTGTGCACTTGGGCCCTACCTATGGATGGGGACTATTGGATAGAATGGTCTTGATGGTTCTACGTCTATGTAAAGTTTGATGCCCATCAGATCATCATAACCTCTTCATCCATGCCCCAGAAACTCACTGGTTTTTTTTTTATTAAAAAAATTTCCATCAATCCAATAGTCCGTCCCATTCGGATGGGTGCAAACCCGTGTGTGTATGCATGCGTGCGTGCATTCTTACATACATTCATTCGTTTATTCATTTTTATACGAATATTTGTTTGGTGATCATTCGTTTTTATATGAATATTTGTTTGGTGAGTCTTACTTGTATATTTGTATTGTTTCCTCTTTTTCTGTTTTGTATTTTTGTTGGAACTTGTGGTGGGAAAGATAATTACATCTGATTGTTTAAAATTATAATCCAACTAACAAATGAAAAGTTTGTTAAAAACAGCCATTTCTTTCTGATAGCGTGATGGATTTAAGTCTTCTTTGATGCAGATCTATTACTTATATCCTCAAAGACAACATTAATTTTTTAACTCAACTTTCTAATGATAGAGGAGCTTCAAAATGATGGGGGTCCCAGCCCCACTAAGCTGCGTGCCAAAAAAAAAAAAGAAGAAATATTTCAGTTTTCAAATATTTCAGTTTTCATTGGCACATGGTACCATTTAAGGAGATTGGTGAAAACTAAGTAGCTTATTAGAACCCTTGATCAACGCCTAGAGCCTGGTTGGTATTGGTGTTGTTAGTAGACTGGTTGGTGAAGGTATCGTTGATATTTTAATCCATGGATTGGGTGCTTTCTTTACATGTTCAAATTTGGAGTTGCTTTTATTTTCAAAGTAACACACTGTTCCAAATATGTTTTCCTTATATTGTTATTCGATCCGTTTATGTCTTTTTTTTTATTTATTGTTAAACTGCATCTTTTTGGATGTTATATGGGCAAGTTTGTCAAAAAGTAATTGTAGTACAGGGAAATTTCTTATAATGTAAATGTAGCACAGGCACTTGTCATATTATAAAAGTCATATGGGTAAACTTGTCGAAAATAAATAAATAAAACGGTGTCTGATTGCTTTAGACATTTATTTTTATTTGAAAAAGTTACTGATGCAGGACAACCATGAAACGTACCCTTCTGTAAAATTGTGCTATCAATTTAGAATTAATAATTCAATTCCGATTATAAATCATAGCATTCACATGTTTCCAATGTTGAGAATTAAGTAGAAATTATGTCACAATCCAAGCCGTCGTTACAAGTCCTGCAATTATGGTCCCTCAAGTATGAAGATGGAGGGATCTTAATGGAAGATAGGACTTCCACTTGCTAAGGGATAGCACGATATAATTGTCTCTTTTGTGAGGATTTGATCAAAAAGCCTGGTTCAACTTTGTTGCGAGTATTCAACATGTTTGATGGAATTAATTAGTAACATTTAGATCTGAAATAGCAGTCCTATCACCTATGGCAATTATATAGCTCAAAAATGAGTTCAGATGTGGAAATCTGTAAAAATATAGTGGTGGTGATGTGAAAAGGTGGGAAATAGAACTAATTGTGCCTGGGAAGGGTTTGGCCAATGGCTGGTTGGACTGTGTATGGGCTGATTAAGGACTGTTTTGGTGTTTAGTGATGGCCGGCTGGTGTATGGGGCAATGGGAATGTGCGGCTTATGGTTTTTGGCTAGTTTGATTGATTTTGATGATGGGATGATGTGACCTAGGGGTTGGTGATATTTATCTAGAGGTTTGGAGGCTATCTAATGGTGGAGATGGTGCAGATCTACAACTTTAGGTGGCTGGTGGTTGGTGGGATTGTTAGATCTAGGGTTTGAAAAGAAGTAACTTGAAGAAAATAATGTAAAAGGAAGATAAGAAGACTACCTTGAACTTGGTCTCACTGAACTCCAGTCCTGGAGGTGATTACTAAGATCTCAAGAGCACAAGCATGTAGACTCAGGAAAGCTTGGAACAGTAGGGTTTTCTTATTCATCTCTTAGCATAATGAAGGAGATACAAGACCATTTTTTAAACAAAAGTCCTAAAAGGGATGACATCATCACAACTTAAAAATTATAAGAAAATAAAAATAAGAATAGCCGACACAAAAGGGGATGACATGGGATTTTGTGTACAATATGGCTTTTGCATGAATCCCATGAAGTCTCTTGGTTTAGTGATGGGCCCCTCTTGGGCCCTCTTCATTAAACTTCAGTTATTTTCTCTTGTTTCGTCTTGGGCCCCTCTTGAATCTTCTTTATTTCTTTCAATCCCTCCTATGTGGGCACTTCCTAATGTGGGGCCTTCAATGTGATTGCACACATGAGGCCTTCAGTCCATCAGATGTTAGATCCGTCCAACCTTCGATTGTTGTTGGAATAACAACCCAATGGTGGATTCTCACTGTCATAGCGATTAAAGCTTGGGCAATGCTCATCCATCCACAGTTTTGCCTGATCTGCAATCTTGCACCTCTATAGTTAATAGATCTTGAAAGAACTGAAGGAATTAGGGTTGATGATCAGCTACCTTCTGCCTACTTTTTGAAAAAGAAGCAAAATGTCTTAAATCTGATGAATCAAACATCCAATGCTAAACAGTCTAGAGCAGCAAGAACATCTATTTGAATAACTTTTTAGTTAAGTGGACATGAACACCACCTAAATAATTATAATTTTATTTACACATTTTGTACTCTCCTGTCATAATTTGATGCTTTAAGGGTGAATTCATAAGTGTCATAGTTCTATTCACATGTTTGAACTGTTCACAGACATCTTAGCCATGATAGGATATGTCTAGTTGTATTTAATGCCTTGGTGTCTAGTCTCAAATCTCAGACACTTATTTTGTGGGAATTACAGGCTATTTCTCTTTCCTATGGAAAATTATCTATGCTAAAACTTTGTGATTAACGGGTTTTTTATATTTTGCATTGCTTACAGAATATTGAATTGGAACATGGATTGAGGATGGCAGCCAAGGCAAAGGTTCCTTCAGATCCTAACGCATGGCTCCAGATGCGAGAAAATTATGAAGCCATAATACTTGAGGACCATGAATTTTCTGAATCACATGAAATAGAATATACTTTGTGGCAGTTGCACTATAGACGAATAGAAGAGTTCAGAGTGCACATCAATTCTGCCTCAGCATCTCCAGGATCAATTGCATCTAAAGGAGGGAAAGGTGTTGTTCGACCTGATCGAATAAGAAAGATCCGCTCTGTTTTCAAAGGCTTCCTTTCAGAAGCAACTGGTTTTTATCATGATCTGATTTTGAAAATAAGAGCAAAATATGGGCTGCCACTCGATTATTTTTCTGAGGGTTCAGAGAGTCAAATTATTCTGTCTAAGGATGCGAAGAAATTTGCTGAGATGAAGAAAGGCTTGGTATCTTGTCACCGTTGTCTAATATACTTGGGTGATCTTGCTCGTTACAAAGGTCTATATGGTGAGGGGGACTACGCCACTCGTGATTATGCTGCTGCATCGAGTTACTACATACAGGCGGCTTCTCTTTGGCCATCAAGTGGGAATCCTCATCATCAGGTATCTCCCCCAAAAAACACCCCTTTTCTCTCCCCCCACTACCCCAACGCCGCCGCCTTTTTTTTTTTTTGAAAAAAGTTTTCTCTCTCTTTTTCTTGCTAGATGCATGTCTATCCATATATACTTATTCGTCTGTCCCTCAAACATCATGGATCACCTTCTTTTTGTCCTAGCTCTGGCATTTTGGCATCCTGATTGAACTATGAATCTGCTAGCTTTTGTTTTTACTTATTTTGAGCGTGGATATATTGTTGTTTCCATAGCTTGCGATATTGGCATCCTACTCAGGAGATGAGCTGGTCGCAGTTTACCGTTACTTTCGGAGTTTGGCAGTGGATAGTCCTTTCTCTACAGCAAGAGACAACTTGATTATTGCATTTGAGAAGGTATTTCTTCATCTCATTTTAATTGCATTGTGAGGTTGGAAATGCAAACTTTGATATGTTCTGTAGAACCTGTAACTCTGTATGCCGATTGTTTGACTCACTTTTGTTGATTAATAATTCTTCGCTATTTGACATATATTGCCAATTGTTTGCTTGAACAGAACCGTCAGAGTTATTCCCAACTCTCCTGGGATGCCAAAGTTTCTTCAACCAAGATAGCGTCTGGAAAAATGAATGAAAGAGGGAGAGGCAGTGGGGAAACTGGGAATCTGGCTAAAGATGTTTCTGTAGAATATTCTTCCATAAAAGAAAGGGCATTCAGTATCCAAGATATTTACAAAGCCTTTTGTGTTCGATTTGTTCGACTAAATGGTATTCTTTTCACCCGTACAAGGTATCTCATTTTCATCATTGGAATTGTGTTTTTTATCTGTTTTAGCACATGATCTGTGAAGTAACAAGTTGTGTATTACTCTTTTTCTAGCATGGAAACATTTGGAGAAGTCTTTTCTTTGGTACTAGGCGATTTGCATGATCTTCTTTCTTCTGGGCCAGAAGAAGAGCTGAATTTTGGTCCTGATGCTGCTGAAAATGGACTTTTAATTGTTAGGCTTATTGCCATTCTCATATTCACAGTTCACAATGTTAGTAGGGAATCAGAAGGTCAATCATATGCTGATATCTTGCAGCGTTCAGTTCTGCTTCAGAATGCATTTACTTCTGCCTTTGAGATTGTGGGACATATTCTCAAGAGATGTGTACAATTACAGGATTTATTTTCAAGCTATCTATTGCCTGCTGTTCTAGTTTTCATGGAGTGGTTAGCTTGCCATCAAGATATTGCAACTGGTGTTGATGTTCAGGACAAACAAGCAGCAGCTAGATCATTCTTCTGGAACCAGTGCATATCTTTCTTCAACAAGCTTATATTGAGTGGGGTTGTGCCCATCAGTGGTGATGAAGATGAAACCTGCTTCTCGGACATGAGTATGTATGATGAAGAGGAAACTGGTAATCGTCTTGCACTATGGGAGGACTTTGAACTGAGGGGGTTTTCTCCTCTTCTTCCAGCACAACTCATCTTGGATTTTTCAAGGAAACATTCATATGGGACTGATGGTGGGAGCAAGGAGAGAAAAGCCCGCGCACAAAGGCTTCTAGCTACTGGAAGGGCTCTTATGAGTGTGGTTCGTGTTGATCAGCAGGGGGTATATTTTGATCCAAAACTGAAGGTATTTGCAATCGGTGTTGAGCCTAATAGGTCTCAGGATGAATTGGTTACTACAGATATACCCATATCAAATGATATTAAGCATGAAATTCCCATTAAGAAAGCAAGGGATGTGAGGACTATGCAATCAGCAACGCAGTTAAATATGGAAGGGGAGGAAGAGGATGAAGTGATAGTTTTTAAGCCTACAACAGCTGAAAAGCATGCTGATGTGAGTGCTCCAAACTTAGCTTCTGCCGAGGTGCTCAAGTCTGTTGAGAATTCTTTCAAAGGTGACTGGGCAAGTTATTCTGGAGCCTTTCCTACACCGCTTAGTGATCCTCAGCTGCAGGCATCTATTTTAAGTGCCAATCCGCGACCATCCATGTCTTTCTCAAATGTTATCCCACAGCCTTTACAGCAGATTAATTCAAGCACTTCAAAGTGGAGTATGGAACAGCAAACATTGTTCACTGATGGATTGAAAAATTTGAACATTGCCGGAAATGCAGTGCTGGCTAAAGCTGAGGTGCATAAGGACTTTGGTGTTTCACAGCCCCTTTCATTTTCACTTCCTTTTTCCATATCCACGAATTTCGCATCCCATGGAATGTTATCAGGTGTGATGGGTGTTACAGAAACTGTTATACCTTCTAAGTTTGATTCAATTATACCTTCTGGAATAAATGCCAACGATCAGATTGTGAAGCCACCAAATTTAGCTACAGTTTCAAAGAAAAGTCCAGTAAGCCGACCTATAAGGCACTTTGGGCCCCCACCTGGGTTCAGCTCTGTTCCTCCTAAGCAGTCCAATGACTCTGTGGTGGGTTTGGCTTCAAAGAAGGAGAATCAGCTGGTGGATGACTATAGCTGGCTCTATGGATATCGGTTACCTCCTACTGAAGGCATTGATGCAAATAATTCCCTTGAACATGTGAATAATGTGCACTCACATGTTCATGGCCTTAGCAATAGCACAACTGGTATGATGAGCTTCCCTTTTCCTGGAAAACATCTTGCTAGTGTGAACGCTGAAATGGAAAACCAGGTAAGAAAGTTGGATCATCAGCTTGTTGAGCATCTGAAGCTTTCAAGGGAGCAGCAATATCAACAAATCCAACAAGGAGTTCAGCAGTTGCCTGATCAATACCAAGGGCAGTCACTGTGGTCAGGCCGATTCTTCGTGTGAGATGCTTTGTATTGGAAAATTGATGGTATGGTCCTTTTTTGGTCCTGTATTTTCATCAACATCATGGTCAACATTTTCTTTGAAGTTTTCCTACTAACAGTCTTTTAATTGTTTTCAATGGAACTTGACTGATTTCATTTTCTTTTGATTAAGGTCATGGGGAATCTGTTCTGGTGATGGGTTTGCAGCTTGGTGCTGCTGAATTCAGTCTCCACTTAGCTGACCTTTCAATGTTGTTAAATCTCTATCGGAACATGGATAGTCATGGGAGCATTGCAGGCTTGTGCCTTGGAACTGGTGAGCTATTTTTAATAAATTTTGTTAGCATGTAGTGCATGACATTTGAGGATTTGATTGTTACATTTCATGACAGTTTTGTGTACATGCCATTCAAGGATAGGCATCATGAAAGTCCCACTTGTCAGTGATGCAGGCCGATCCAAGATCCGGCCTAAACCATTGGCCTACAGATCTTGATGGGAACCACTTGATCCATGAGCTGCCTAAGATCACAAATCCCTATTTTGTAATTAGATAGTTTCTAATTAATAGATTTGTTTCCTATTTTATGTTGGATTAGGATTAGATAGTTGCTTATTTTACTTTTAGCATGTTTTGATTATTTAGAAACACTCTACCCTATGTATATTGAGGAGTCTGCATTTTAATTGGATATGCTTATTCAATTAATAAACTGAGTTTTTCTATCAATATGGTGCCTCCCGTGAGTATTGTTGTGCCCTAGGGTTGGAATCCATCTCAAGACTTAGCCAATCCCTTAGGAGATTGGTCTCTACTTCGATTGGAGATTTGCGGCTGCACCAGTTAGGTTCGGTTACTATAGCGTTAGAACTAAATAATTAATGGATATGATTTATGAGGCAAATGTTTGGTGCAAGTGAGAGATATTTTGGCATCTAGAGCTGGGGCCATGTGTGACAATCCTAGCACACCCATTTTATTGCTCATTATATTACAGTCTCCCATTTGAGTTCTAACTCTTATATTCTCTTTCTCTAATTCATGGTCCTCAAATTAAGGAAAGAGAATCTAAGAGTTAGAACTTGAATGGGATTTCTTTCTCTAATTATGACTAAGGAAGCATTAAGCTTTCTATTGTAATTTGGATTTTCTAATGAGATAAGGAAATGGAGACTTTTCCCTTAAAAGAGAGGGACTGGCATCATCCCATAAACCTCCAATTGGTACAAAAAGGGACACAGAAAGAGAGAAGAACCTAGAGTTCTTCCCCTTGGAAACCTTTACTAAATCTTAATACAGGTGAGGTGGATAATGACATCAATTATATAGTTCATCCTCGGTTGTACGTAGTGAATAAATTGCGGTTGATCTTCATGGGCAACCTCAAGTCTTCACAATTGGGTGCATGATCCAGAATGATGCCTGGTGCATCTGCGAGTTTGTAGACCTTATCATCACCGATCAAACCTGCGTTGCGAAAGTTCGCAGTTTGGTTGTTAAAGCGAGTTCTTTCAAATTTCAACTAAAACTCATTACTGAATCATCAACAGCCTTTTCTCTTATGGAGGTCTAGAAATAGAGAATATCTGACAAAAAAGATTTAATCCATTAACCAATCATTTGGATGAACAAGTTGAATAAAATTTTAAGGAGTTTAGTGTTGATGAGGTGCTATTGAAATTCTCGAAGGTAATATTGGGTGAGTGGGGCAGCAGCAGGGTATTGCTAATAATTTTTAAGTAGTTACTGATTCTCTCTCTCTCTCAAGTAGTTATTGAATCTCTCTCTCTCTCTCTCTCTCTAAAAGAAAAACCTGATTGTGATCCAGTCAATACAAAGCATTTAGTTCCATCATCCCTGTTTTCTCATATTGTTCGGAAAGTACTGTATAGTCTTTTCATAGATTGAACCAATCAATAATGTTAGAAGCCTCACATATCATCTCTCTTTCTGGTTGTATCAGCAGGTGCAGAGCTCTCCAGACTGGAGGAAAGGGATAGCAGGTCGGTCTCAATGACAATGTAACTAGTTGTCTTGTTATGGTTGGATGGTCAAGATACTTTTTAAGTATGCTAAGATCTGGGAAAGGGCTTGAGCCTTCGCAACATGATATTTATACATCAGGTGCTGGAGCGGAGAAGTGCTTATGCTATAAATGCATCTGCGAAGTTATCTAAAGTCTGATTCTGTTGGGAGATTTGTATGCTTCTTGTGACCTGCAGCAGCAGAAGCTGATCTACAGGTAGTTAGCGCCAAAAATCTTTCTAAAATGCAAGCGTGCTTTAAGTTTGTGGTTGCTCGTGGTTATGTTTAAATTTTAATGGAAGGGAAGAAGAACCATATATCTATATATATATATAATACTCAAATATGATAATAGCTTAAGGGAATAGCATGGTAATGATGGATGTGGTTTGTAGTCGATGTTACCCCACTTTTTTTTTCAATTATGAATTTCGCTGCACAATTATGGAGTATTTTATTTTCTTTCTTTTTCTTGTGTTGAACTACTGCTATGAACAGTTGTGTGACTTATTATAGTGTTTTAGTTTGTGCATTGTGAGAGTCTCTCTCTCTCTCTCTCTCTCTCTCTCTCATATTCACTTTGGGTCTGTAGTGGGTTCCATATTTGGCATCTTTCACAAGATTTTTTAGGAGGAGTTAAGACATATCCTGGTAACCTATAAATTTGGTTTTACCCTTTATTCATACAAGCAAAGAGAAAAACCCCTAGGTATAATTATGAATAAAAATGTTGGGGCATGATCCATTATAGTGTCTTGGAGGAGGATGCGTTGGTAGGTTGGGCTGTGTACACTGCCTCAATTCTTGTTCCAGCCACAAAGTTCAATGGATTACTGTTATTCTGTGGGCATGACATGGATGAATGGCCCGTGTGTGAATGCAACTTGCAAATGGTGTATTTGTCTGTCTTCAAGTGTCAAGGCTCATGTTTCCAATTTAATATCCATGTCTGAGACAGGTGCAGGCCCTTGTGTTGCTGCTATTGGTGCATGTGGGAAACATTATTGTTCACTGGCTGTTGGGAGTTTTCCATTTTTTTTTTTTTTTGGTAACCCAGCCAAGGGGCTGGGTCCTTTAGAGAGAGCTCACACACTTGGAAAGGTCAAGAAGAGCAGGAAGAGAGCCCCAGCACACGCAAGAAAAAAGTCCATAAAGTGGGAAGAGAAAGGTGGCATTGCTAAGGTTTGAACCCTGGATAGCCAGTTAAGAACCGCAGCTCCTTAAAACAGGTGGGGAGCCATTATTGACTTAAGGGCAGCTTCGAAAGGAAGACAAACTCTACTCTCTTTGTTCTTCTTAGGGTTGGGGTTAATGAGAGTAGGGATGCTTTACCTCCAACTCAAGGAAGTGAAACCTTCCAATCATTCGATTTTATTCTCCTCTCTTTATTCTTCTTATGGTTGGGGTTAATGAGAGTAGGGATGCTTTACCTCCAACTCGAGGAAGTGAAACCTTCCAATCATTCGATTTTATCTTTCCTGTGCGTGGGCCAGCGCCAGAATGCTTTGCAGGAAGGTGAAACTTACCTTTCGATTTATCTTAACCTTTATCTGCGATGGTAAGGCTCGTTACACTGAGACCATTATCTTACAGTTCAGTCTGGCTTTAACTCGGGAGATCACAGTGGGGAAGCTTATCGCCATGACATTGAAGGACACTCAATTTTTTTTTAACTTTTTAAGCTAACAATGATTTGTAAATGGTGATGGATGATCTTGTTCAAGCATGTCATGGATGGCGAGTGAGAAGCTGTAGCAAAATCTACTCCAAACACAAAACTAATCAGCCAAAAAACTGACATGACGATTACGGGGTTGTTTGTGTAAAATCGCATTTCTGGGGAGCATCTGTGTAATAAGATCCTCATGTGTTCAGTGCATGCGGCTTTTTAAAGGTAAAGATATTAAGTATTTCTATTTTAACTTGTTAAAGAGGAATTAGAAGTCTCACTCTCCCAGTAGGAAATACATTTTCGCACATGCCCTAAAAGTTCTAACGCCCTTCAATCACTTTTCTCCAGCCAATTGGGAAGGGATCCAATTTTAACACCTAAAGAACGATCTGTTCATGGTTACCTTATCACGAAAATAAAGCACACTTAAAATAGTGTTCAATTTCTTACATCAACACGTCTGTATCCTCGTAGTGTCTCAGATGATGATTCCGTAGTAGGAGTGAACCCTACAGGATTCCCATCTTTTGAAAATCGGAGCCGTTCAGAATAAGTTCTACCTTAATGCTGAAGTGTTAAATTTTCAGTCCAATAAAAGTTGGCCTCACCTTAAATTGAGCATGTGATTAATAATTAAATTAGCACAAATAATTATATAAGAACAACTCCTTACCCAATGGTAAGGAGTGACAATTTTTAATGGCTATCTAGGGTACGAACCTACAGGCTACCTTCTCACTTTGATAGGCTTCCACGTGTTCTAGGCTTTCTTCTCGGCTCTGCCAAGGTTTCTCTTGGGTCTCAGCCCCCTTGGCTAAGTTAAAAAAAAGAAAAACCAAATAATTATAAATATGTGTTAATCACATTATGTGGCCCGATCTCAACCAATGGTGGAACTAACTTTTACTTGACTAAAACTCCAAGACATCTTTTACTTGGGGAGGGTAATCATGTTGAGAAGCACGGATTTCAATAGATTGCGGGATCACAGTGTTCCACATAGAGAGAATCAAGATCCTCTTTAAGTCACCTAACCCATTGTGAATGTGAGTGGATCAATCATGGTCCGCCATTCCAACATGGAATGGGCTTGAGATAGGCTGCCTTAATGAGGTAGCTACCTGCCCACGTGAATGGTAAGCTTCTCCTGATGATGCAATGGATTTTGATTTGTCCATTCACGGTCACAGTGAGAAAAGGCCTTAGAGGATCTGGACTCACATAGAAAATCCAAACCTACATCAATGGCTCCAATTGTCAAATTGACTTGGCTTTTTAGCAGACTCATCATTCATGGGCTTCTCATTCAGGCTACCTCCATTAGCATATATCCAAGTGGGTCCACCCATCGGACCAGGAGGGAAAAAAAACAAAAGGAAAAACTTCCCTTTAGCATCATATCCACTTCTAAATGGATAACAGATTGATGTCGGACACAAATTATTCATTAGGGCATGTCTCACTTTAACTATCTTCAGTGACAAATGAAAATTTAAATAACTAAAAATTGTTATAAGGGGTATTATCACAGGTGGATGCCTACATTGGGGTCCACATTATATAAGGAAAGCACTTAGGATTAGAGTCCTATTATATTAGGTTATTTTGAGAGGAAGAAATTGTATTCTATAAATAAGGTTCTCCGCCCCCTTTATTATGTACACCTTCTCTCTTTTAACACTTTATCAACATGTTCAAAAAAAGCCTTAGAGGATCTGGACTTACATAGAGGATCCAGACCCTACATCAATGGCTCCAATTGTCAAATTGACTTGGCTTTTTAGCAAACTTATCATTCATGGGCTTCTCATTCATGCAACCTCCAATAGCATATATCTAGGTGGGTCTACACCTCGGACCATGAGATAAAAAAAAAAAAAAAACTACCGTTTAGCATCATATCCACTTCTAAAGGGATAACAGATATTGATATCGGACCCAAATTATTCATTCGTGCGTATCTCACTTTCACCATCTTGAGAGACAAAAGAAAATTTAAATAGCTAAAAAGAATGATTTTGATAGTGATATTCTCTTTAAATAGGAAACCAAAGTGTTAGGCATAGTGGGACCCATATATTGCGTTAGGCAATCTCACTTAAGCTATTTTTTATGGTTAGATAGCTCGGCCAAAGTCCCAAGCACTTGGCATTTGCATTACATGGCATCCCAAGCAAATGGTGTATTCGTCTGTCTTCAAGTGTCAAGTCTCATGCTTCCAATTTAATATCCTTGTCTGAAACAAGTGCAGGCCCTTGGTTGCTGATATTGGTGCATGTGGGAAACATTATTGTTCACTGGCTGTTGGGAGTTTTCGTTTCTCTTTTGTAACCCAGCTAAGGGGCTTAGAGACCCTTGGAGAGAGCTCACACAATTGAAAAGGAGGTTAAGAAGAGTGGGAAGAAAGCCCCACACTCAAGAAAAAAGTCCATAGAGTGGAAAGAGAAAGGTGGCATTGTTAAGGTTTGAACCCTGGATAGTCATGTAAAAACCGTGACTCCTTAAAACAGGTGAGGAGCCATTATTGACTAAGGGCAGCTTCTAAAGGAAGAAAAACTCTCTTTTCTCTTTATACTTCTTAGGGTTGGGGTTAAGGAGAGTAGGGGTGCTTTACCTGCAACTCAAGGAAAGTGAAACCTTCCAATCATTTGATTTTATCTTTCCTGTGCGTGGGCCAGCACCAGAATGCTTTGCAGGACGGTGAAACTTACCTTTTGATTTATCTTCGCCTTTATCTGCAATGGTAAGGCTCGTTACCCTGAGATCATTATTTTACAGTTCAGTCCGGCTTTAGGAAGCTCATCGCCATGACAGTCAAGGAGACTCAATTTTTTTACTTTCTAAACTAACAAGGATTTATGGATGGTAATGGATGATCTTGTTCAAGCATGTCATGGATGGCGAGTGGCAAGCTTTAGCAAAAATCTACTCCAAACACAAAAATAATCAGCCAAAAAAACTGACATGATGATTATGGGGTTGTTTGTGTAAAATCGCATTTGTGGGGAGCATCTGTATAATAAGATCCTCATGTGTTCGGTGCATGCGGCTTTTTTAAAGGAAAAGATACAAAGTATATCTATTTTAACTTGTTAACGGGATTTAGAAGTCTCACTCTCCTAGTAAGAAGTACTTTTTCGCACAAGAACCATCTTCCCTCTTCTGCCGATTTACATAAACATGCCCTAAAAGTTCAAACCCACTTCAATCACTTTTCTCCAGCCAATTGGCAAGGGATCAAATTTTAACACCTAAAGAACGATCTGTTCATGGTTGCCTTATCACGAAAATAAAGCACACTTAAAATAGTGTTCAATTTCTTACATCAATACGTCTGTCTCCTCGAAAGGAGTATAAGTAGACTTGTCAAATTTTTAATCCAATAAAAGTTGGCTCCACCCTAAATTGAGCATATTTTTATTAATTAAATTAAACACAAATAAAGCTCCTTATCGTAGTGGTAAGGAGTGACACTGCTTATTATTGGGCTATCCAGGGTTCAACCTTGGCAAGCTCCCTTTTCTTTTCATGTGTTGTGGGCTTTCTTTTCGGGTTCGTTCGGCTCTTTCTTGAGTTTGAGCCCCCCTTGGCCTTGGTTACCAAAAAAGTAAAATCACAAATAATCATATAATTATAAAATTGTGTTAATCACATTATGTACCCCGTGCTCCACCAATGGTGGAACAAACTTCTACTTGAGTAAAACTAGGGGACATCTTTTGCTTGGGGTGAGTAATAATCATTCTGATAAGCACGGATTTCAATAGATTGCCGGCATAGCAATGGTTCCACACATAGGGAACAAAGATATTCTTTTAATCATTTAACTTATAGTGACTGTGAGGGGACTAATCATGTTCCGCTACATCACCATGGGATGGGCATGAGATAGGTTGTTAATGAGGTAGCCACTTGCCGATGTGAATGGTAGGCTTCCTTAATGATGTAATAGATTATGATTCGTCCACTCTTAGTCAGCGTTGGAAAAGGCCTTAGAGGATCCGGACTCACATAGAGGACCCAGACCCTACATCAATGGCTCCAATTGTCAAATTGACTTGGCTTTGTGGCAGACTCATGGGCTTCACATTCACGCTACCTCCATTAGCATATATCCAGGTGGGTCCACCCCTCGGACCATGAGAAAAAAAACTGCCCTTTAGCATCATATTCACTTCTAAAGGGATAACAGATATTGATGTTGGGAATTATTCATTCGGCAAATCTCACTTTAACCATCTTGGGAGACAAAAAGAAAATTTAAATAACTAAAAAAATGAAGTTGATAATGTTATCCTCTTTAAATATGAAACCAAAGTGTTAGACATAGTGGGACCCATATATTGCATTAAGCAACCTCACTAAAGCTATTTATTATGGTTAGCTAGCTCGGCCTGGCTCCAACAACATCCAAAGTCCGAAGCACTTGGCATTTGCATTACATGGCATACCAAGATGGTCCTTCTCGACAGCCTGCTGATGCTGCTGGTATCAGTAGCAGCAACGAAGTCATCAACATGAATGTCAACATAACAGAAACTATTCCACCAGATGAATATCTCGAACCGATAAAACGCATAAGAGAGGACCTGTTCGTCAAAGTCATGGCTAGCAAATGGAAAGATGTTGTAGAAATGTACAAGAAGCACAATATCATCCCCCAAATTGCCATGATCACAAAATCAAAAGAAACAGCCCTGCATATTGCCATCTTGGACAACAAAACTAAAGAAGCAATGGATCTCCTGGATCATGTGGATGACAAGATGATCAAGGAAATGAAAAATGAGGGAGAAAACAACCCGCTCCATCTTGCAGCCGCACGTGGACAGGTAGGCCGAATATATATTGATTTGTTTTTCATCATTATCGCCAATATCAACGTCAAACCAATTATATTGGGCCGGCTGCTCAAATTCTATATCTCCATTCCAATCTATCTAAAGCCAAATCCCTTTCATAGATTTCACTTATTCATATTTATTGTTGTTCTTCCATCTATGTCATCTTCCATCTATCGATTCTCTTTGGTAGATCATCAATTTGCATACAAAACTTTTCTTCCGTGGGGGCATGCCTTGGACATATCTAAAGTATTTCAAATGGGTTTCTATGCTAATTTGATATTATCCCCACATCTTCTTCAAAGTGCTCATTTTTTTATTTCATCCTTTCTATTTTTATCATACATCCATTTCAATATTTTCATCTCTCTTCAAATCATTTAGTGTGTTTTTGAAAAAAAAATGTGTATTTTTGAACAGGTTGACCTCTGCAAGCGCATGATAGAAAAAGATGAAGAACTGATATATGCTCGCAACAAAGACGGGGAGACGCCTCTTTTTCTAGCTGCGCTACATGGGAAAAAAGGAGCCTTCTACGCATTGCATCCAATTTGCCCCAAGAGCAACCATCACTTTGCCCATGATAGCATGCACTGCAAAAGGAATCTTGATGGGAACAGCATTCTTCATGTTGCCATCCTGGGAGAGTATTTCGGTATGAAACCATGTGTTTCTTCTTTCTTCTCTCAATGCAACTTGGTCAGGTTAAATCTAGGCCTTTGGTGTTCTGGGTCCTACATGCTGTTCTGTGGTTCTTCTTTGGGTTCCTTTTCTGTTTTCTCTTGCCGTTTCAAGTTGTGATTTGTGTATATCTCATCAACTTATCAAGCAAAGAGGAAACACAGAAAAACGGAAGAAGGCACCTGCATGAAACGGCCCAACTAAAAACGGAATTTCGGTTGGGCTTGTTCGATAGGGGTTGGACTCAGGGCTCAAGACTAGACTAGATTTTGAACCTACAATGGTTCTATCATGCCCCCAGTTCAAAAACCAGAGTTACATGAGATTGGGGCCAATTTAAAATTTTTCTCAACATTCAACAACAAACCATTCGTGTTTAAAACAATATGCGGCCCCCAATCATGGTCTTGTAATAGATCGTAGTCGGCAATGAGTCTCAATATTAGTTACCTCACCAATCAATATAGGAGAAAACTTGATCGATACAAAGGGTACCATAAACATTTCAGAGTAAGCATGTAAATTCATTTCTAAAGTTAAAGTGAACAATTAAACGATAAGTTAATTAAATAGCCACATCTAAAAACCTAGGCCAACAAAAATATAAACAACTACCTTCAATAATATAAAGTCACTCATGTGCGGGATACAACGGATCGGAGATATTGTCGGCACATCACCCGTACTCAACAACATTAGGCTCAGCCGCTTGTTGTATCTCTTAAGAAACATCAAAAGTAAGTATACTCGGTACCTATGCACCAAGGACAACATTATCAGACTACAAAAGTCATGACAATTAAGTAAACATCATCCATCATAAACATGCGATATAGTAAGCGAGTAAAAACAGTAGTGATCATATGAAGGAGTACACCAAACGATGTATCGAGAAACAATAACAATAAAGAAGGAAAGGAAATGCCCTAACCACCACTACAGCAATGAAAATCCACACTAGCTGAACTCCAGGTATACACCTGTCCAAAACATGAGTTCCCCCGTCTTCGGATGACATCTTGTAACAATCCGATCCGCACCATCGAGGTATTGTCCGCTTTAGACTTCCCAAGAGGTCACCCATCCTGAAATTGCTCTGACTCGAGCACGCTTAACTTTATAATTTTTATGAAAGTCCTCACGGTTTTGTCCCCAAAAGGCGCCTCGATAGTTTAGAACAGATTATTACTTATATTCTTTCATTTAAATGTACTTTGGGACTGGATCGTTATAGGACCATCAGCTTCCACCGGATATGTCCCCATATCCACATATCTCGAACAATGTCAGACCGAAGACGGCCTCATCAGTGATGTGACACTGCGTTCCTCCTCCTTCGTTCCCCTCCTATTTGTGGAGGGCAGGATTTGAGAGGGAGGCAGGATTCGAGCTGTCCTTTCCCACCACTCAAAGGAGAGCCATCCCCTGCTTTGATACCATCTGTAACAATCCGCTCCGCTCCGCTCCGCACCATCGAGGTATTGTCCACTTTGGACTTCCCAGAAGGTCACCTATCTTGAAATTGCTCTGACTCGAGCACGCTTAACTTTATAGTTTTTATGGAAGTCCTCACGGTTTTGTCCCCAAAAACGCCTCGATAGTTTAGAACAGATTATTACTTATATTCTTTCATTCAAATGTACTTTGGGACTGAGTCGTTACAGGCCCACCAGCTTCCGCCGGATATGTCCCCATATCCACATATCTTGAACAATGTCGGACTGAAGACGGCCTCATCAGTGATGTGGGACTTCGTTCCTCCTCCTCCTTCATTCCCCCCCATTTGTGGAGTGCAGTATTCGAGAGGGAGGCAGGATTCGAGCGGTCCTCTCCCACTACTCAGAGGAGAGCCATCCCCTGCTTTGATACCATCTGTAACAATCCGCTCCGCACCATCGAGGTATTGTCCGCTTTGGACTTTCCAAGAGGTCACCCATCTTGAAATTGCTCTGACTCGAGCACGCTTAACTTTATAGTTTTTATGGAAGTTCTCACGGTTTTATCCCCAAAAGACGCTTCGATAGTTTAGAACAGATTATTACTTATATTCTTTCATTCAAATGTACTTTGGGACTGGGTCGTTACACATCCTGTCCATAATATAGTAGATCAACCGTCTTCGGATGTTACACATCCTCACCAATGTTTCATAGAGTCAAGGCTCCATCCAATACAGGAGGTCAGTCCATCTTTGGATGATTCGTATCCTGTCCAATATACCACGGTGTACAACTCCATGTCCAATACCGATCTAAAGTCGTCCAATAGACCATGATCCCACACCCACACACACAGCCCCTACACAGAGGTGCCCCTTTTGCGCTAGACTAATAGCATTAGTGGTGTTCAACACACAATAACTCCTAAGTCAAGTGAAGGGTTGGTTTTTCCATATAAACAGTCCAACCATTAAGGAAACTACTCATGTTCATCGTTTGGTTCCAATCCGGGTACACACACATCGAGTAGTCCTCATAAAGCATCACAATGCTCGCCAAATCACAGCATGGTCCAAACAACGAAAAAGGGAACAATCCCTAAGAAACACACCCACACGATCAAGAAATGCATGCCCGAAGGCCAAGAGGAAATTACAATCCAAACTCCTAGATCATGACAACAATATGAGCACTCAACAATTTTATTGGAACCATGGGTGATGTGAAGTTAAACGTCCTATCAAACAAACACGGGTGCCCAGGTTCAATTTCCACATCACCGGGTTCCATGTAGGTTGTACACCATACTCAAACTTCACGTCTCGTAAGAGTCATCTTGTCCAAAAAGCACTTGTACTTAATGTAATAAGGGTAGTCCAAGTCATCCGGGTCCAACGGAAGGTCCCACAATCAATTCCTACTGAAATAGGGTTTAGCCTCTCCATTCCATCCACAATACATCCACATAAACCATATAATTCATCCATTTCTTAATTCCAACATTAATTCCATTTTCCTTCAAAATGGACAAAACAAAATCCATAAATCACAAAATGCTAAACACATGGCTTTAAGTTTTGCCCAAATTTTCAAATAAGATAGAAATAACTTAAATTTCAAATAAGAATTTAAAATTTTCATTTAGATTTTAAATTAGGATAATCGGAGAGAAATTGAATTCTTCAGTAATATTTTGTTTTTTTTTAAAACTCAAAATATTCTTTTTCCCTTTCCCCTTCCTCTTCCTCCTCCTCCTCCCAACCACCATGGCTTGACCAAATCGATTGGAACCCACATTCTATTTGGAATATATCAAAAGATAATCTCTACTCTAATCCATGGGGAATCTCAAACCAACCTAACAAATGATAAAAAATAGTAGTGAAAAAAGAGTGATGGTTGAAATTATCCAACTGGGTTAGGATTGTGTACATCCATGTAAGACACCAACCCCTTCCCAAGTACTCGTCCAAAGCCAACGTCCCACATCTGTTCGTCTATAATGTAGTTATCAGCTTGTCCACTCTGCATTTCCATTTGAACGGGGAATTCAAAAAACCATGGATCCCTCTCTTTCTCTTAATACACATGAAAAAAAAAAGGTCATACGTTCAACCCAAAAGGCGCCCGCGAAGCTATGGAAGAGACCCACTCGGGATGTACGTGGTGCCCCCATCTGTGCAAAGGCTCAATGGAGAACCCAAGTTGATTTTGAAGCGCCCGCAACAGTTGGCCCCTCATCTGCTTTGCTCAACACCGCTACAGCCCTAACGTAAGAGTAGCTCTCCACTACCAAGTAGTTTCAGACATCATTAGGTGGAAATCATTTCAAGATGAAGAGAAGAAGATCCAAAAACCATTGGATTTGAGTAGAGATTATCTCTTGATATATTTCAAATGCAATGTGGGTTTCCAATGGATTTGGTTGGTCGTTGGGAGGAAGGTGAAAGAGACAAATGGCATTTTGGGTATTTTTTTTAAAAAATAAAAAAAAATTGCTGGAAAATTCAATTTCTTGCCCGTTTTCATGATTTAAAATCTAAATAAAAAATTTAAGTTCTTATTTGAAGAGTAAGATTTTTTCTACTCTATTTTGAAATTTAAGCAAAACTTGAGCCCTATTTTGAACATTTTCTTTATTTTAAAAATAAGGAGGTGGAGCTTACTTTTCTTTAAAACTTGGCTAAGATTTGTTTTGGTCGTAACTTGTGAACCGAAGGGCGTATTGAATCACTGCAAGCGCCAACGTTCACGAAATAAAACGAGCTTTCTAATAACACACTCTTAGCATGATTTGAAATAGTTGGAATTTTGGCCTATTTTAATGGATTTTTCGGTATTTTTCATAAAAAAAAGGCTTATTTGTTGGAAAATAAGATATTTTTTGGCCAAGATGAGTTTGAATTAGGTAGAGGAATAAGAAGATGACCTTAGATTGAAAAAGTTATCTGATAAACCCAAAACCTCACAATTCGAAAAACTACGAAAATGGCTTCTAGACTTTCTAAAATTGCAAACTACCTCTTACTAAACTCAAACGAGCTTAAAACCCGAGGCTTCGCATACATGATTCTAACATTAAATCAGACTTACTCAGCTTCTAAATGCACTTAATTGACTAACAGGCAATTAAAATAGGATTAACTATATCTTGGGATTTCGGAACATTACAATGGAGTAAGAGAATGATTACATTAGGTTAATCACATCATCTTGGTACGTGAAGTCTAATCAAATCTATACATGTAAAGTCAATACATGAGGAAGGCTGGGACAGACCCAGGGAATTCTCCTTGGGATCAACTGTGCATATGGTATCGGTTTTCCTAAAGCCTGGCCCGTCTACTCCCAAATGAGTAATACAAGTAGTTTAGAATTTGATTTACCCAAAAAAGGAATTAGAAATTCCAAAAGAGGGATCCTGCTCCGACCCAATTGACTAATGGGCGGGCTCAGGCAGCTACTAAATGCCCATCTTGGGCTCCGCCGTGCCCTGGCCCATGAAGACCCAACATTTGTGTGTGTGCACGCATTAGCTATGCTACATAGCACCACATTGTGTGGGGTTGGTGTGACTTCTTACTAATGTTTACATTGGGATTTCTGCATGATATAGACTTGGCATATCAGATAATGCATTGGTACCCAGATTTGTGTACTAACAAGAACGAGAAAGGGCACTCAGCTCTTGAACTTCTTGCCAACAATCCCTCAGCTTTCAGAAGCGGATGCCACTTGGGACCACTTGATGATTTCATCTACAACTGTAACATCTCTCTCTCTCTCTCTCTCTCTCTCTCTCTCTCTCTCTCTCTCTCATTTGTTCATGTGTGTGTCATTTTTTCTTTTCTTTATTAGACCATCAACAAATATCAAAAAGAGAGAAAAAAAAAATCACATTATAAGCTTAATTTAAATGGACCGTCAACAAATATCCAAAAGAGATTTTGGCATGCAGGCTGCACAAGGGGCTCCATTTGGATTGGATTGCAAAAGAGACTGCAAGGGCATTGAAGTAATACCACTTTTGTGTTTAATGAATGGAACAAGTAATGCAGAGGGAGAGTATGGTGGTTGTTATGCTCACAAGGGAGTGAGATGACTTCAATCATACGGCTTCTCTTGTGAAATTCCAGATCCTGCATCATCTTTTCAAGAACCAAATCAATTCAACCGTTACATACTTTCAAACTTCTTTTATTTTTGCTTTTTACCCAGGCTCAATAAAAAGTCAAAATTGAAAGAAATTTGATCAAAATTAAATCAAAAACCCTCAGCTTTAATATATTATAATTGGTCTTTATCAAAATTCTGTTTCTCAACTTTCATCATGTTATCTTTTTATTTCCAAGTTCAATTGTTGACCTCTAGGAAGCATGGGTACTCCATAAAATTAGGCGTACACGTACCGGGTACGTACCCAGTACGGGTACGGGTACGGCAAAATACGTATCTGGTACGGTCAATACGTATCGGGTACGGTGTTGACTGAATGGGTACGTATCCGGTACGTACCCGGTACGTACCGGGTACGTACCCATTAAAATATCCCCATATTTAAATGTTTTATATGTTTTTTAAAAGAAAAGAAAACTGGAGGGGGCAAAATGTAAATCGCATTTTATATAAAAAGTTAGAAAGGGGAAAGAGCTCCAAATCCCTAATCGCTCGACAGTCGACAAGCAGAGGAGAGGAGGAAACGAAGGATTGAGAGGGGGAAACGAGTGGGAAAAGCGATCGATAAGAAGAAGAAGAAGAAGCAGCAGCAGAGGCCGGAGCAGAAGCAGCAGCAGCAGAAGGAGCAGAAGAAGAAGCAGCAGAGGCCGCAGCTTTTCCCGATCGATAAGAAGAAGAAGAAGAAGAAGCAGAAGAAGAAGCAGCAGAGGCCGGAGCAGAAGCAGCAGCAGCAGATGGAGCAGAAGAAGAAGCAGCAGAGGCCGCAGCAGAAGCAGCAGTAGCAGAAGGAGCAGAAGAAGAAGCAGCAGCAACAGAAGCCGAGGCAGCATACGAAGCAGCAGAAGAAGAAGCAGCAGAGGCCGCAGCAGAAGCAGCAGCAGCAGAAGAAGCAGCAGCAACAGAAGCTGAAGCAGCATACGCAGCAGCAGAAGAAGCAGCAACAGCAGCAGAAGAAGAAGAAGAAGAAGAAGCAAAAGAGGCATTCATCATCGAAGGGGAGGCTTATCTGAAAAAAAAAAAAAAAAAAAAACAGGAGAGGCTCGGGGGGAAAAAAAAGCGTAAAAGAGGAGGAGAGGAAGGAGGAGGAGGAGGAGGAGAAGAAGCAACCAACGTACCTGCTGCACCCACTCCTGCCGCGTCTGCTGCTGCACGTCGGCTACTGCACAACCACAGGTCCTCTTTCTTTCTTTTTTTTTTCTTTACCCTGCTCTGTTGCTGTGCCCGATGTTGTGGCTCTGCTGCTATTCTGCTTTGCATGTTGTTCTGCTGCTGTCTGCTTTGCATGTTGTTCTGCTGCTGTTCTACTTTGCATGTTGTTCTACTGCTGTTCTGCTTTGCATGTTGTTCTGCTTCTTTCTTTTAAATGCTCTGTTCTGCTTGAACTCATGTTGTTGCTATAATTTTTTCTTCCCTGATGGTTGTTGCTGTGTTGCTGTAATTTTTTTTCCCTTGCTCTGCTGATGGGTGTTTCTGCTGTTGAATTTTTTTCTCTTATGATGCCTTGCTGCTCTTCGTTTCCTTTTTTTTTTCAATGCTCTGCTATGCTCGGCTGTTGCTTTATTGTTGTATTTTCTTCTTTTTTATTTTTTCTTCTCTGCTCTGCTGCTTTGCATTTGCTGTTTTTTTTATATGCTTGGCTCTGCTGTTACTTTGCTGCTATATTTTATTTCTTTTTTTTTTTTTTGCACTGTATGTCTGCTGATTAATTTTCTTTTCTTTTTTTTTCCTGCTCTGTTGTTTTTTTTTTTCTGCTCTGCCGTTTGCCATAGCTGTTGCTGTTGCTATTTTTTTTTTCTGCCATTACCGTTACTCTGTCGTTTGCTGTTGCTGTTGTCCTTTTCATTTGTTAAGTATATTGGCTGTTTTTTAAATGTTTGGATGAAAATCCCAATCGTGTTCCTCCCCACAAGGATGAAGAGATCTCAAATATGAGAACAATATGCCTCAAGAAATTCTTTCCAGAGCTGGAGGATAGAAGGATTGTTACAACAGAATATGCCAAGTTTTCAGGTTGTTTGGAAAGTTTTGGGGAATTTGATTCAAAATTTAATAGAGGAGTAATGGAACCAATTATTTGGTGGTATGCACATGGGTCTTCTGCACCAACTCTCCAATCTTTAGCATTCAAATTACTTAGTCAGCCATGTTCCTCATCATGTTGTGAAAGGAATTGGAGCACCTACTCTTTTATTCACTCCATTAGAAGGAACAAAATGACACCAGACCGTTGTGAAGACTTGGTCTTTGTGCATAACAATATTCGTCTCCTATCAAGGAGGAGTCGACAATACATGGAAGGAGAGACCAAGCTCTGGGACATTAGTGGAGATACATTTGATTCATTAGAGGGTGCTGGTTTACTTGAAGTTGCAGATCTTTCACTTGATGAGCCTGACATGGAAGCTAGATTAGTTGATGATGAAGGCGATGCAGCTCAAGTTGATGGATGACTTTGTTTTCAATGCTTTGTTTTATTGTTTTTGTTGTAATCTTGGTGTTTACATGGCTCTTGACTTTTGTTGTAATGATAGACATTAAACTCGATAGTTTGTATGTTGACTTTGTAGTTTGTAATGATATTAAGTAATTTGTTGGCTTGTTGCATGTAAGAGTTTTAATTTATTTTAAAATTTTAATTATTAGCTTGTTGTATTATTAAAATTTTAAAAAATATAATTTTTAATGGACGTACCCCAGCCGTACCCGTACCCTATTTTTTAAGGATTTTGCCGTACCGGCGTACCCGTACCGTACCCGCACCGGTACCCGTACCGGTACCTGTGCTACCTAGGTTGACCTACTAGAGCAGGAGTTACCCGGTGACTTCAAGGAACCAAGCCCAGAGCGTACCTTCATCCCCGAGAATTACAGAGCCTGCTTCGACTTATTTATGATCTGGAAAACGGCTCTCATAAATTTTTGTAAGCCATTGGTTATTCTGAGACTAGGATTTCTAAAATAGTGGAAATTTCTAAAATAGTGGAAATCCTGAGTTAAGATTTTTAGTCCTGCAATTATATTCCGCTTGAAATGCTGTCAGGATATCTAAAATGCTTAGTATTCTCTAGATGTTTCATGTCCCTACTTGAATGGACATTTTGAGATGATAACTTCTGAAATGGGCTCTAGTGGCAAGATATCCAAGGTTCCAAACTGGGTCTAAGGTCACAAGCATACACCATGGTCATAAAACTTAATTTTGGAACCACTAAAGTTGAAACTATATATTTTTTTTTCATGATTTTGTTCCATTTTGGTGTTAATTTGATTCAATTCATATCTTAGGATAAGGGGAAAAAATGTAATAATTGCTGTAGTTGATTTCTTCCATAGTTCCCTTGGATCTTATAACAGCGCATTAGTCAACAGTGACAATTACGGCAGAGTCCACGGTGGAGTTCTTCATTGAATAACATACAGAGAATTTTGATTCTCTCTGCTTCTTCCCTTCGATTCCTTACTGTGTGTGGTCAATTGCTTGTTTCCTTGTGATTGGTCGAATGGAATCATCTTCCTTTGTGCAACCACAGTCTGAGAAGCAGCGGCCGCATATATCCTACTGTCACAAGTGGGATCTGAACAGTAGTTTGCTGTTCTGGGGTTATTCCTTTACTGTGACTGCTTCATGAGTCCTGTTCAGCTTGACTTGGCTTGAGTTTGACTCAATTAAGGTCTTGGCTTGAGCTTGTCTTAATTAAATTAACATTATACCTGAGTCATATCTCAGCTCATTAATTTACAAAATGAATCAAAAAGCCAATGAAACCCAACCTGAAGCTCCACATGTTTATAATCAAGCTCAAAATCACAAAGGGAAAACAGCCCAAGCTCAAGCTTGATAAAAAGAGAAACAAGGCCAAGCTTCAGCAGTGAATCTGGAAGTTGAGCTGGATGAAAATAACTAAGAGATTGCCCTTGTGAAGTGGATCAGGCAGTTGAGCTCAAGCTCAGTCCAGCTCGACTTTTTAATCCCCCTATGCACAATTATTACTATCAGATTTCAATCCCCCTATGCACATTTAATCCCCCTATGCTCAGTCCAACTGGTGAGTGGAATTAATATAGAGAAAATGCACTACCACATATGAATCTTCTCCTCGAAGAGATGAATTTTGTTTGGCAAGGAAATATAATGGCATTTCTAACTGGAAAAGATTACATAAAGGGGATAAGATTTTTCGAGTTGAATTGAATCGCTTTTCTGGTATGAAATTGGCATTAAATAAATTCAGTTGAATTGTTAGACAGACCTTTATTTTAGCTTTTTGGTTCCACAAAAAACCAAAAATTTTATCATTATTCAACTTTTTCATCAACTCTGTAACCCCTTCATTATAAGATTCTAGTGTATGAAAAGAATCCTAGAGAATACACACTCATCACCCCCTCCTTGTAGAAAATTAGCGACATAATGTACTTTTTTTCTAATGATGTGAGCATCCCTGTGGTATTCTTACCAAAGGACTACGCATGACCGCAACACACACATCTTACCAAATTCACTGTTCTATTTTATTGAGAATGAACTAGATATTTATAAAGTACAATAAAGCATTAACTTGAGCTTGGAAAACCTAAACACATAATAACTCTAATCTAATCCTAATCAAATCTGATAATCTAGTCACATTATAAATGTAATCTAATTTAAATATCTAATCTCAATAGTTATAAAAACATATCTAATCCCAATATAATACAAACTCATCATAATCATATATAATTTTCTTAATGTGCTCTCTCTCTCTCTCTCTCACTCTCTCTCTCCATTTAAATTTGTAGTTCTCTACTTTACAACCTTTGAATCTGAGCTCTTCCTTTGTATATTTATCTACTTTAGTTTTTAGATTATTGCAAAGAGAGCTCCTGGATAATCACAAAAAAAAAAAAAAACTCTTTACACGAGAGAAAAAAAATTAAATATTAAAATCCCCACTTTACCCCCACACCTCTCTCCCTCCCTCCTATCTTCTCCCCTTTCCCTCCGGCCGGTGGGAGGGGGGCTCTCCCTCCCTCTTCTTCTCTCTCTTCCGCTCCCTATTCCTCCTCTTCCTCTCCTTAGTGTGATGTTTGGCCTCGCAATGCTGAACATGACAGAGAGGAGATGAGAGGAGGAGAGGAAAAGGGAGAGGAGGAGGGAGAAAGAGGAATAATAGGGAAAGGGAGAGGAAGAGGAGAGGAGAGGAGGAGGGAGAGAGCCCGAGAGAGGAGGGGGCAAGAGAGGTGTGGGGGTAAAATGGAGATTTTTTTTTCCTCTTATGTGTAAAAAGGTCTTTTTGTGTTTATCCAACAATTCTCTATTTCAAATTAGATATTTTATTTGAAGAAATACATTTATAATGAGATCTTTTATGTTCTTACTGTTCCCCTTGTAGTTGTAGTTTCTAATCCAAATCAATCGGAGGCTCAAAGGGAGAAAGGAGATAAAGATGTCGAAAATCAGATGTTCCCTGCACGATCTAAAGGTAAGCAGAGAGCTTTTCTGATGTTGGCAATGTTTTAAAAGCTTTTTAAAAGCCTTTCAGATGGGCAAAAATGGTTGGGAACAAATGCCTTACCTTTGAAAGAACTACAATAACACTACTTGAACTTTCTATTAGAAGAGAAAAGGGCCTCAATCGACACCTTCTATTTTTAATTAAATAGAGTACTCCGGTTTCTCATTCAACCCAATAGAATGCTCCTATCACTCCTTTCCCTCCCTCTTGATTAAAAAGTAGATCTCTACGCATACTTCTTCTAAAATTAGGGGAGCAAATCATGTTCGAGTGCAAGTTTTTACCTCAATTCTGCTTGGAATAAATTTTGGTCAACGTGAATACACAAGAAAATATTGGATCCCGTGATTTTGTACAATTACATTTAAGAAGGTGGCCTCATTCATTCACTTGTTGGCTTCTCGTACGAAATTCTGTTCGGGCAATGCAACCTAATGTAACAACTTGTTTTTAATAAATATTGAAATAATCAAGTCAATGCAACAACTTAGACCCTTTTGTGAAACAAGACTCATATGTGGAACCCAAAGCCAAACCCAACTTGGGTCAGTTGAAATTTAGGACTGCATCTTGAATGAATGATTTGATGTGATACTAGTGTGGATAGTCAAAGGCTACTTATAAAGTGCAACCAAAGATGTCTACTCAAACTAGGAACCCTCACCATTCACAAGAAAGCCTAATCCCGTGACAATGGATACTATAATAACATCATAACCATAGCAACAAAATTCATCTCATTTCAGAAGAATTTTCTGAATTATTTTGATTCATGCATTAAAATTAACCAAACACCCCCTAACAAATTCACCTAAAAACTCATTATAGTCTAGATGAATTCAAAATTTTCCCAGTTCATTCTAGTTTGAACTTTATGGTTGTAACTTCTGACTTTCGAGTGATGCATCTAAATTCTAGATCTATGGTTGTGATGAATATATGAAGCTTTAAACTATATGGTTGTTGAATTTTACGAGTATGGTCCATAATTATCACATTAATTTGCCATGTTGACAATAATTTTATTTGTTTCATTGTCTATATCCTACATGCCACATTATGAGTTGATTAAGTAGAATAAACTAAATGTATTAAATCATAATTTAAAATTTTAATTTCAATCTTGCATTTTTCTATGTATATTTTTCTAACTTTCATATTTTTCCAAAACATAATTTTGAAATATTTAGCCTAAATTCCAACTCGGCAGAAACATTTTGGTCTGGAGGTCAAATAGAAATGGGTTCTGAAATAAACTTCTCATTCAGGTCCTAAGAATAAAATAATACTAACCATTACCATCATCACCATCTTTCATTATTATTGTCATTGCCATCATTGTTGTGAATTGCAGATAAACTTTCTATTCCATTTTATATGCTAATAAGCTCTCTCTCTCTCTCTCTCTCTCTCTCTCTCTCTCTCTCTCTCTCTCTCTCTCTCTCTCCAGGGAAAGACAAGGAAAATAATGTGCAGCAGAAGAAGAGTGTACAAGAGAAACTGTGCGAACATGGACATCTAAAAGGTAAATCGATAATCTTAATGATGGAAACATGTGTAATCTTTGTTGAGAGGAAGGAGGGAGCAACTGGATGCAAACATTGTAAATATATTGCTAATATGTATTTATATCCAGAAATGGATATGCATGTATTTTTGTAAGTATATACATAAATTGCGAAGTAATATTCAGCTGCTAATCATCTAGTTCTCTGTGAGTTGTGAACCTTGGCTGTGGGGTCCAACTGATAGCATGCAATTAGCTGGGTAACGGCGACTAGATTCTCTCATCATGGAAGTGGATGGGGCCCACATAGGCACGAGGTGACAATCATCAGATCAAGTCCAAGTCGGGTCCAAGACTCAACCAACCAATTCCCCCACCCCATTTATTTGCATGCATCTAGTTCGTTCCACATCCCAGGTTAGTAGCCCTTAGCGTTGCGAATAATTTGAAGTTCAAAATTACTTTTATACATAATAAATGTCTATGTGTGGCCTCTTATCTTCTAAAATCTAAATTGTTCAAGCTGTGGGCCCACTCTATTTACCTAGATCATGCATAAGCTCTTACCTAGAGGAAGTGATATTACCTGTTGGATTAAATAAAAAAAACATGATTAAAGCACTAACTATAAATAATTAACTAATAAACTGATTTTCTTTGTACAATAGTCCCATATTTTGGTAATCTGGACTGGCTATTGGATGCGTAGTATTTCCTCCTTAACTTTAGAAAAGGTTCAATATAATCTAAATCCAATGTTGGATTTGACAAACACAATTTAGCCATATTTCTCACATGTATTCAATAGCACTAAAATAAATTGCATCGTGTATTCGTCACCCTCTCAAGCGTGAATCCCTAGAATCCTGTGGCGCAATCTCAATTAACGAGTATGGTTCAAATTATTGCAGCGGAAATACATATAGTTTTTCATCACATGATAAACAGAGCATAAATCTAATTAGTAGGCATTTAAATTAATTAATCATTATATAAGGCCTAATTAACTAAATAATCAAATTACTGTTCACAATAGAAATGGATGCTTTATCTACCTAGTAGGAGAAAATAATCTCTCCTACTTATTGTAGAAGTTGGTTAAAAGTTGAATTTAAAACAACTGCAACAAGAAGAAAAGAGATTTCTCTGAATAAACAAATTTCTCCTACCCTTTTTTCTCCTCCTTCAAATTGGACCCAATTCTTACCTGCCTGGAATCTGTCACATGTTAGTGCTGACCATTTTGCTGAATGATATATATATATATATATATGGGTGATTTGAAGTTTGACCTCAACCAAATATTGTCTTCATTTAGTAGTTTTTTTTTTATTGGTGGCAACAGTGAGCACCTTTGACTGTGCCACGTGCTCTTGTCAACTTTGCATGACAGTTCTATTCACATGATCTATGAAAGTAACTATGAGTCATTGTGACACCCTTATTTTCTTAGTTGATTTCAAAATTTTTGGCTTCAATGAATCAGATACTTTTGTATATATTCAGTGGCTCCATCAACCTACAAAAGCTGCTACATATATCATGGTTATGCAAGCGAGGCTTTGTCCTCACTAGGGGTGGCAGTTTCCGATCTGACCAGCCAAAGCAACCTGAATCTATTCCATTAGTTCGGGGCTTTGGGTAGACCTTTTTTTTATTGGGTTGGCTGTGAGTTGCATTCCAAATCAAATATAAATGGGTCTGGTTCTGGCTGAACTCAACTTAATAGCAGATACACCAACCTGAAGGTCCTAACCTAACTGGACTCGTTGAATTAAGAACTGACAACAAACCTGAAACTAAGCTATTTACTCTTTTGGGTTGGGTTTTGAGTTTCAGATTTGGCTTAGGCAATATACATGTCCACGGTGCTCAGCCCAACACACTGCCACCCCAGGGCCTTGACATTTGAGCCTTGGGTACTATCTGGTTTTGTACATGAAGCCTGATAGCTAACTTATTAGACCTTTGACAAGTTTAGGCCTTTCCTGAACCTCTCTCTCTCTCTCTCTCTCTCTCTCTCTCTCTCTCTCTCTCTAGAGCCTAACTACATTATGCTTTTTTTTTTTTTTTGAGTGCATTAGGTAAGAATACCAGCGAAGATGATTCTAAGAAGAGCGGAGGGACTTGGAAGGTCTTGCCACCTTCAACACAGGCGTTTCCCCCCAACTATTTAACGTTCTTCAAATTCTTGGAGTTTTTGATGGAACTCCTCCTCTTTGTTTTTGGATTAGGTTTGTACATGGCTTTAAACTAGAGCAGATGCATTACAGTTGTGCATGTTACATACCTATTTCAATAGTTCCACTTATTGTTGTATGAACTTTAAGGAATCCACTTTTAGCCAAGAAAAAAATAATCAAACTGAAAATGCCGTGAAACAGCCCAGTTGTGGTCCGAGCTGTTGCAGGCTTAGGAGTGTTTGTATTCATTTCCTTTCTTTAGCTTACAAATGTGCTTGCATCCAGGGCTCTTCAAAGTACATAAAATCAAAGATAAAAAAAGGAAGCACACATGGACAGTTCAAGTCATGCAAGATCTTGTTAGGA
Source organism: Sextonia rubra (assembly GCA_037013555.1). NCBI lineage: Eukaryota > Viridiplantae > Streptophyta > Magnoliopsida > Laurales > Lauraceae > Sextonia > Sextonia rubra. The sequence goes on along the minus strand of JASUAD010000010.1, from coordinate 39,195,472 downwards.
AAGCAGGTGAATGGAAGTATGAATATGAAGAGGCCGGTTCAAAGCCCCCCGATTTAGAAGAGTTCAGGAAAGAAGGAAAGCACCAGAACCCTCTGTACCACAGACGGACGATAAGCAAAAACCAGAAGCGGATATTGCAAATCGAGGTCAGACTACTGGTGCTGGTGCCACCCCTAAGCAAGCAGAAAATGCTAAAGGTACGGTCTCAAGACCAAACCATTCTGTTATGGGTAATGTAAGGATAGCAACAGTGCGATTTTTTCATGACTGGAGCAAAGTGTGGTATAATCTACCTGCCACCCAAACACTCAATAGGAATATCATAAAAGAATCATAGGTTTCTAGGTTGAATTTTTTTGGTAAGTTTTAAATTATTATTTTTTCAATGATTTTCCTTATGCCCAATAAAAGCTCTAATTTTAAGATTATCTCAAAATTATCCTGATAATAAAGACTGTAACTTTGAGAAATATTAGCCAATCAAATACAATAAATTTTTAATGAAATTTTGTGTACCCAATCAATCTCACTTTCTTTTTTTATTGTTTTTCCCAGGTCTGTTACTTGCCTTACTCTTTACTTTCATTCTTTGATATTTCATTTTCTTTAAATGGTGACTTTATTAATGTAAGAGTAAAGGTTCTAGTAGAAAAAAGAGAAATACTGAAGCATCAGCCTTAAATAGCAAAGCAACATCATCCTCAATATTTTGGGTGGTCATTCTCACAATCATCCTAACCATTGCAGCCTTTACTTCCACTGTAGATATCACAATGATCCCTCTCATTTCACCCTAATCATATTCTAGATATTCCATTGCAGTCATCAGTTCCATTCATCAATCACTGCCTTATTCATCCTAATCTTCTGGATCCTCACAAGTGCTAATAAATAATAATATAAATCCCATTTTAGCTCTCTCTCTCTCTCTCTCTCTCTCTCTCTCTCTCTCTCTCTCTCTCTCTCTCTCTCTCACACACACACACACACACAAAACAACAACATAGTTCTACTTAAACCATTGTACTCTAGTATTGTTACTAATTTGCCAAAACAAAGAAGCAGAAGCAAGCTAAACCCCAAACATCTAAAGTTTCTCGTTATCTACCTCTGTATAAGGAAAAATGTATATGATTTGCAAGCATGAATTAAACCAACAAAATCATAAATTTTAGGACCCTAAATGTAAACATAGGATAGAAGATGAAACTCGGGCCGGCTCACCTTGTTAATGTTTGATCCGAACTGAGACTGAGCAAGTGATCGATCTTACTAGACTTTCCCAAAACCCTGAGAAGGACATGCATATATTTAAATATAGAGAGAGAGAGAGAGAAAGAGATAGAAAATGTCAGAGACAGAACCTCAATCAAATGGGGACGCTAGTTAGTGTTGGCAAATCTGAGAGAGGGAGAAAGAGATATGGTTTTCACAATTCTGAGAGAGAGAGAAAGAGATTGAGAGTTTCCGATTGCGGACTGCTGCTTGGTTGAATCTGAGAGAGGGGTTTTAGGAGTGAAAGAGATACCCATTCAATAGGGTGGAAGTGGGGAGGATACCGGTGCATTTAGGTTGATTTCACACATTTAGGTGCTGTAGAAGTTTCGCTAGGTGTAGGAGAGAGGGAAGGAGCTTTGGAGGAGGATTTCTACGAGGGTTGGGGGTTGGGGGGGGGGGGGGGGGGGGGGGGGGGTGGTGTCCAGCAGCGGCTTCTCAATTTCACAAATATCGTCACAAAAACTTTCCCACGTACTGGCTTCATATTTTGGCGCCAAATTTTTTACGACAATATTTAGGGACACTGGAAATTATCCTCAGCTAAATAATCACCATTTTCATTTTAAACAATGATTTAGTGATAAATTTTCAAAATGTTGCTTAATTTTTGTCACCAAAAATGATTTTTGTTGCAGTGGTGATAGATGTACCCTACTTAAAATTCTTAGAAAGATTTGATAAGAACTAATTTTTATAAAATTATTTTCGAACATATATACATCCATTGCTCCTATGTTAGGATAGGATGACATTTCCATTGCCTCCTATATAAACATCATCGCACGAAATAGTTCATGGTCTGGCAGTTAACCATCCAATTATGTCGCCTTAATATGGATGGAATAAAAATGAAAATATTTAAAATAAGAGAGGGAAACAAACTGAAGCCACTTGGTTCATACATTTTGCACATCAAAAATTGAAATCAAATTCAGTGTTTATATGGTTAATATGGAAAATGATTTACATATTTGGCTAACTAAACTACATGTCAACAGGAAAGAAAGAGAAGTCGCCAATCTTAGTGGCTGCAAAGACGGGGGTGAAAGAGATGGTGGAAGAAATTCTAGAACGTTATCCCGTTGCAATCCAAGACGAGAATCAGGACAAGAAGAATGTGGTATTGTTAGCAGTGGAGAACAGACAACCTCGGGTGTACACTTTTCTGCAAAACAAATATGCTACAAACGAGAGTATATTCCAGAAGGTAGATAAGGAAGGTAATAGTGCCCTGCACTTGGCTGCAACCCTTGGCAACTATCGACCCTGGACAATTCCTGGTGCAGCTCTACAAATGCAATGGGAGCTCAAGTGGTTTGAGGTATAACATCTCGCTCTCTTTCTCTTCTTCCCGAATTAGGGCCTTATTTAGGCTCATTGAAACTTGGCAATATATTCTATAGAAACTATATGCAAATAAATCCATCATGGGTTGGCCTTAAAACTGATTTTGTAACATAGACTGCTTAGTGGAAGCAGGGAGCCTGATGGGCTGTACTGTGGACTGTGTTTTACAACTGTGGGCTACACCTGAGTAAAATTTGGCCTGATAGATAAACAGGCTGGGTCTTGGCTTATATATCCTTAAAGGCTCAAGCTGATGTTTGATGCATTTAGCACAGAGATGTATCTGAATTTTTTGAATGGGCTACCGGAATTAATCACGTTATGATCTATGTTGCTCAAATATGGCATGGATATGGCAAAGACACACCAAAGACATGGTAGGGATATGGATTTTACATGTAAAAAGTGATGCATCGGACACGATGCATTGCCCATTTTAAAGTATTTGTACATCATAGGTTCTGATTACCCGATAACTAAAACTCTAAGCCCGAATGAAAAATTTTGGCCTGATAGTTTTAACAGACGTCTCGGTGTATATATTCTTAAAGGCCCAAATTGATGTGATGGGTTGAGCGCAAAGATGTATTATGGATTTTTTAAGTACGCTATTAGAATTAATCCGGTTCTGATTACCCTATGACTAGAACTCCAGGCTTACGTAGCTTCGGCCTGGCCCAACTCGTCCCATGAAACCCTGCTGTGTAGAGCTTGTCAGTGTGTCTGATGCCTAATTGACTATTTGATTTGGGCAGTTCATTAATGTATCCATGCCCCACCATTTCTTCACACGCCTCAACAAAAATGGCCGTACAGCAAAAGAGGTCTTCACGGAGACACATAGAGACTTGGTTAAGGATGGCGGAACATGGCTAACCAACACATCCCAGTCATGCTCGGTTGTCGCCGCACTCATTGCAACAGTCGCTTTTGCCACAGCCACCACTGTGCCTGGAGGTGTGAAAGAAGGCAGAGGAACACCGACACTTGAAGGGAAGCCTCCATTTGACGTATTTGCCATCTCTTCACTCGTTGCATTGTGCTTCTCTGTCACCTCACTAATCATTTTCCTGTCCATCCTCACTTCTCGCTACCAAGTTAAAGACTTTCACTATAGCTTGCCAACTAAGTTGATACTAGGCCTCACATCGCTCTTTGTCTCCATTGCTGCTATGCTGGTTTCTTTCTGTGCTGGCCATTTCTTTGTCCTTGCAGAGCAACTAAAATATGCGGCATTTCCTGTGTATGCTATCACATGCCTTCCTGCGACATTATTTGCTGTCGCACAACTCCCGCTCTATTGGGATCTACTGAAGTCCACCATGGCACCAGTGCCAGAACGCAGTTATGAGGGGATTTCTATCTAGTGCTTTGCATGCACATCCCACGTCACAATCATTATACGTCTCTTTCCTTTTTTCCACTTTTGTTAGTGGTCTAGTGGTGTTGGGTTTATTGACCTTTGAATCTGTTTGTCGTAGCTTGAGATTGATATTGTATTTTTGGCTTGTAAAGTTTGGGTGGCGTTGTTACCCTAAACTTGGTTTTGTTGTCATTTCCCAGAATAAATAGTACTTGAGATTTCTTAAATTTAATTATCTACGGATATGGACACTATCTATTTAGATTAGATTGCATGATCCACAAATCAAGCAAATCCATCTGAAGTGATGTGCCTTTGTTTTCTTCTATGTGACTTGTTTTTGTATGGGTATTTAGCTATAATATCTTCACATGCGGTCTTTTTTTTTCCCCCTTTTTCTCTGGTTTTATCATTTCTAATTTATTAATTTTATTTACCATTGCCAATTAGAATATATATATAGTACATGTGTTTGATTCAACATAAATACGAAGTCATGAGAATGTCTGAAACTTTTTTTTTTCCTTTTTTTTAATGGTACGTGCTCACACCCACATAGTCACTTTACCTAAGTGAGTATCCAGCGAACCTAAGGATTGATTCCTTGTTGTATACGTGGATACGGAAATATGATGAATTCTAACCTTGAAACAGGTTAAGGTCCTAACACAAATTTCTTATATATAGTTAAATAAATAATTAACCTAAGTTAACAAGCAATCAACCACAGGAGATAGACCATAATTCTTACATGGAAAGCCCAAATGGGAAAAACCAATGGACCTAATTCCAATTCACGCCTATATCAAATACTATAAATGAAAGATTACAAGATTTACTTGCTACTCTTGTCCAGTTGCATCCAACCTAAAGGACTGAAGTTCTTCTTATTGACCCATATGTTGTTCACCTTTTTAAGCTTGATCCAATGCGCCTTGAAACCATTCAAGATGAACAACTTTTTATAAGAGAGAAAAAAATCTTTTACAACAGAATAGAAATAATATTCTCTATAAATCAACAACTATAGCACAGCCTTTCAATGAATACTCTATAAAAGCAAGAAATTTCCAATGTAAAATCTCAATTCAGAATATGGAGATTGATTCCTTAGGATTGAGAGAAACACCATTTAAATAACTCTTAATTCGTATGCTATAATTAGAGTTCATATAGAACTAAAACAGGCAATTCTAGCACAAAAAGAGAAGGTTACTTCGCAATAGCAATTTTGTAATTTTCGTGCAATTGGCAGTTTCATAATTACAGACAGTACATTTCATTCAAACTTTCCGAGGTCATAACTTTGTTATTTCAAATGTGATTGACAAATTTTTAAAACCCACGAATATCTACCCGAAAAGAGCTTTTCAACGATAGGTAGTTTGCTCTGATCCAAGGCTCAGTTTGTAATATATGACCTTTTTAATCTATATTATCTTTATAAAATTACTTAAAAACACTTCAATTTGGATTCTTTCTTCAATTTCTTCACTTCAGTGCATCCAACGGCCCATACTAAAGTCCATTCTAAAATTAATTAAAAATTACAACTCAATGAATCCAGACTTTTATCCAACCCATGAATTAACCAACATACCAAAATCCTAACAAGATGCCTCATCACTTGGGCTATAAGTGGATTGGCTTATAATTAAGAAGAATTGAAAAACAATGGATGGAGGGAGTGTAAATGACCTCACCCGACCTTATAATTTGAAACAAATTAATGGATGGATATCTCATCATGAGGATGAGTTTGTGTTAGATCAGGACTAGGAGTTTGTATTAGATTAGGATTATTTTATATTAGATTAATGGTGGTGATTAGGTTTCTTTAAAGTTCATGTTTAAGTCTATGCTTTGTTGTCCTCTATAAATAGGCTTGGCTATTCTAGTGTAATATAAAATGAATTGATCAAGATATCCATACCCACTTTTCTTTGACCCATTCAGAAGAGACCATTGACTAGGGTTGTAAATGGGTCTTCGATTCTCCAATTACCTGGAGGTTCTAACCATTCGTAAGTAATGAAGGAAGAAGCAAAGAAGAAAGGATTTTAAAATATTAGTCTTCCTTAAATCTAGTTTTTCCAACTTCATTATTAAAATTCAGATAATGTCACCATGGTCATTTAACTTTAATCAACAATTTTTTAGCTTCTGTTCCCTAAATCCCATGATATCATGGGAACAGTGTAAGTTATAGAAACTAATAAACCACATGATATCATGTAATTTACCATTTTCATTTTCATGCAGTTTCTACAATTCGTAAGCGAATTTGGCTTTTTTTTTTTTTTTGGAAAACCTAGAAAATGACATTTTGTTAAAAGTAAATACACATATGACCACCATTTATCAAGTGCTATCATTCAGAAATTCTTTTCCCTAAAATGCTGTGGAAAAAGCCATGACATCATAGGACAGTCATATGATATCAAGCAATTTATCGGTTTCCATGACATACATTGTTCCCATAATATCATAAGATTTGGGGCAATAAAAAAGTACTTTAATGTTGACTAGAGTCAAATAACTATGGTGTTGACTAGAGTTAAATAACTATGGTGACATTATTTGAATTTCGATTATGAAATTAAAAAAATTGGGTCTAAGAAAGACTAATATGTCAAAAACCCCAAGATGAAATAAGAAGTTAGAATCCACCTCTGAAGTAGGCATGAGCAATCTATGCTTTTCTAGCTTAGGAGGTTAAGAAAGAATAATAAAAGTATGAGCCTCATCACCATATTGTAGGTTTCTGAACTCCTTTGAGCTATGATCATCAAATCATTTTGCTTTTGAGCTCATAAAAATCAAATCTATACATTGGAAAGACAAATGAAACAACGATTATCATCAATTCATTTTTGTTTTTGAGCTCATAAAAATCAAATCTATACATTGGAAAGACAAATAAAACAACCAATGGTTAAAAAAGAAAAAATGATTCTTTTCACAACCATCTGCACATTCATGTAAACCTCTCACTCTCATCTTTTTCATCAAGTTGCATGATCCTTGTGGTGCTTCTGGTAGGAATCATGACATGCTTGATTTAGTTGGCTGTTGGCTTTAAGAACAGCTTAGGATAAGGGATTTGAACTTAGGAAAACATGCTTGATTTAGTTGGCTGTTGGCTCTAAGAACAGCTTAGGATATAGGATTTGAACTTATGACCTTTATCATGTAGAAGAGCAATCTGCCCACTTGATCACTCAAATGTATATGTCTATTTATTTGCCAAATAATGTCAAAGAGTGCCGCTGTTTGAATACAAATTTTTTCTTTCATCACATATGAGAAAAAAAAAATTTCTTAAATGCCCAAAATACCCTTCTCTCCCCCCACACCTCTCTCCCTCATTCCTCTCTCCTCCCCCTTTCCCTCCGACCAGAGGAGGGGGCTCTCCCTCCCTCTCTATCCCTCTTTCTCACTGGGCTCCTCCCTCTTCATCTTCCTCTTCCTCTTCCTATTTCTCTTCCTCTCCTCTTCATCCATCTTCATCACCCTTTTCCTCTCCTCCTCTCCTCTTCCTCACTGATGTTCGGCCTCATGAGGCCGAACATCAATAAGGAAGAGGAGAGGAGGAGAGGAAAAGGGGAGGGAAAGGAGAGGAAGAGGAGGAGGAAGAGGGAGGGAGAGGAGAAGAGAGGAAGAGGAATGGGAGAAGGAAGAGGGAGAGGAGGAGGAGGCTGAACATCAGTGAGGAAGAGGAGAGGAGGAGAGGAAAAAAGGAGGAAGAGAGAGGGAGAGGAGGAGGAAGAGGGAGGGAGAGGAGTAGGGAGAGGAGAGGAGAGGATAAGGAATGGGAGAAGGAAGAGAGAGAGGAAGAGTAGAAGAAAAGGAGGAGGAATAGGGAGAGGGAGAGAGAGAGGGAGGGAGGGAGAGCCCCCTTCCGCTTGCAGGAGCTCATTGCCGGCCAGAGGAAAATGGCAGAAGAGAAGAGCAAGGAAAAGAGATGTGTGGGGGTATTTTAGAGATTTTATTATTTTTTTTCTCTTATATGTAGAAAGTTCAAATTGCAACTCATCTAGCAATTCTCAATGAAAAACTAATTTTATAAAGCGTCCGCACAACCAGTTTACCTTAAAAAAGCAAGTACAATAGCCCCAAGAAAAGAGAAATTCAAAGGTAGAGGAGTCAAACTATATGCTAGGTAAAAGCAAGAGAAGAAACAGTTCTCTCCACGCCTTAATTTCCCTGCGAAGCAATTAGCCCATTACCACGGAATTTCACTGAATTCTCTATTTGCATATTGTAGTTTGAAGCTTACAATTGCATAAATCCAATCCCCTTAAAATGGGGACCCAAAACTTCAAGGAAATTATAGGGTTCCTGAGGAACCTAGTTCTCTAGGGTCCTTATTTCTTCCCTCTTTTCTATTGATTGGGTTTAGACTATAAATGCATCATTGGGTACTCTACGCTAAGAGAAGGTTTCCGAAACACAAAAGCAAGCTCACTTTACCTTGGGTAATGAAAAGGCGCTATGTGGCCCCACACATCAGGTGGTAGTTCCTGTCTGATCCAAGTGACTGCATGTGCCATCTCATTCTGGCTTTTTAAGCAGGATTTGAAGTTTGAACCGTACCCGTACCCATACCCATTAGACCTTGCACCTCCTCCAATCCTCATTTTCATTATCCGAGGTTTCTAATTTGTTTCTCATCTTCCTCATCCAGCCCTATTATCTCTCTCTTCATTGTCTATGACCTTGTTTTTTTATTCCCGGTAAGAAGTTCTCTCACCTTCCTTAGAATAAAATCACATCCAACCAAGGGTGAAACTAAGATTTTGCACCGAAGGGGGGCCGAACTAGAAGATTTTTTTTCATAAGGAAATCATTATATTTCTAGTTTCTTGGAATTTTTAAAATTTGGAATCTCAACGTTAGAGGAGGTTGACAAATCAAAGGTTGGCAATGATGTATCAACATTCGATCTTTTGTTATTTTTTTTCTTGGAATATGCATCAATTGGAATTGTCTTTCCATCTAAAAACTAAATTGAAATTATAACAAGTACATTTTAGTAATCATGATAAAACAAGTGATTCACAAATCACAAACTAGTAGGTGGTTTTTTTTTTCTTACTATCTAATTCAATCATCACACAAATATTGAAAATATTTTAGAAATCAAAATACAAGATTTTGACAAAAAAATTATTTGCTCTTCACAATCACATACTCATTCCCAATGGCATGTCATACTAATGTATTTCAATTAAAATGGGCAAAACATGTCAAGTATATTAAACTGCTAAAATCAAAATTAAATCAACATATTACCAATAAAAATGTTATCCACTTGTTTTATGATGAGAGAAAATGGAAATGAGGAGAAGCCCTAACTTAAAACTAAACTCAAAGTGCTCAAATAGAGTGAAAACCTGAAGCTGAACCAAACCCATCTATAAATTGGGGGAGAAGACTCTAAAAAACATCTCTAAACCATTATTGATCTAAAAACTCAAAAGACCTAACTATGGAAAGGTTGAGAGCTTATGAAGGGAGAAGAGAGAATGAGGAAAGAAATGAAAAAAAAAGAAAGAAAGTGAGATGGGGGGGTTCTGATCGATCAATTGAATTGAAAAAGGAGGTGGGCCGTGGGCCAAAGGGGCCTTAGGGCCTTAATCTAGGCCTGCTTTTATATTTATATATATATATATCGTTGTTTTGGGGGGGGGGGGGGGGGGGGGGGGGGGGGGGCGCGTTAAACGGTTTCGCCCCTATGTTCGACTAAGTCTATTGTAGATCTAAAGCCTCAGGAGCGCAACCAATTAAGTTGTAAACGCCCAAGAGAGCAATTCTGATTAGGAGTGTTCATGGGTGGTACTTGGTAGCTTGGGCCCCTTCTAGCCTAGCCTACTTGGAGTTGAAATTGGCCATATATAATTCGGGCTTGTTCATGGCTCGAGCCGGACCATGAACACCCCTACCTCTGGGCTTTGGCCCTACTTTTCACTCCGAGTCAACTTGTTACTCAACTTTCTAATCCATCATATCATGACTTGGTGACTCGACCAATAAGAGACTTAACACTGCTGGGCTACATCCTCCCAAATCCCCAATTTTGGTCCAATCCCTGTTTCTAACCTAGAGGACTTCCCCCATCCATTTTGGCTTACGTGAATCCCAACTACTTAAAACCCACAATCCGAGAATGGCCACATACTTCGACAGCAAGAGGCATCAGTTCTCACCTAACTGCCCAAAGTTTGGATCCTACCCGTGCCACCTTCCCTCGCCCAAAGGTTTCTTACCTCAACCAAGGGCCCCCTTACCTCACACAAGGTCTCCTTCCCTCACCTAAGGGCTCTCCCACTACCTTGATTCAATTGGTCCCAAGCCCATACCTGGGCTACCAAAAGAAGAAAAAGAAAAAGATACAAATCCACCATCCATCGCATGCTACTTATGTCACAACAACCCCAACGCTATCACAAGTTCAACTTCAAGGAAATGCAAACAGACGAGAAATAAAAAAAAATCCATTGTATAATGGATAATTACACAAATGAAAAACAGAAAAAGAGAGAGAGAGAGAGAGAGAGAGAGAGAGAGAGAGAGAGAGAGAGAGAGAGAGAGAGAGAGAGAGAGATTCTTAGAAAAAAGAGAGATTCTTTTGTTGGCGATAAGCTAGGGAATAATGGCATTTTGATTTGTTAAACAAAACTCACGAAAACATGAAAACGTGTCCGTTTCATTTGGTAAATAAAACTCATAAAAACAAGAAAATTTGTCTATTTCTTCTTTTGAATTGACAAAATGAAGAAACTGGTGTATGGATTCTAGTTTCAATTCTTAGGTGATCAATTTTTTTCTATATTCCCTAGGTTTGATACTCAAATAACGAAAATGGTGGAAAAACTAGAGGACCTTGGGGAACAAACCCAAGGTTCAAACCAACTGAACAAATTTATGCAGTGAACAAATCCATATATCGATCCTTGAGCCCACAAGTTAAAAAAAACACATCCACCCAGAAAAGGAAAAGTGAGCTGGAAGGGTTTTCATTGAGTGTGAGGTGAATGTTTTACTTTTAGAGGATTTAGGACCCTTTTTTTTATTACCTAAGATATCTCGCCCCCCCCCCCCCCCCCCCCCCCCAACCTTCAAACATTTGTCCTCCAGCTTGGGGGTTATCTGATTCTAACGAGCAAGGACTATTCCAATAGGGACGACGATTTAGGACCCTCTATATGTTAGATTGTTATTATTATTATTTAATGAGGAGTAAGGGAAGAACAAATTGATTAAAACCCATAGACATAGACAGGGGCGGACCTACATGTGAGGGGGGCCTCCACTTATAAAAACCCAATAAGCCCCCGCTTGTTGTGTATGATAGGGCTCAAGGTAATCTAGAGTCCTAGACCATTGATCTGATAAGGCTCAAGGTGTTGGCCAATGCCAAGAAACATACAATCTCAAAATTGAATGACCTTAGACACCACAGTTTCTTTCATCAGTTGAATGAATATGGGCCTATACTTCATATTTTTCATATTCTGTAATGTCTCTCTTAATCATACATATGAAGCAACTTCTGCATGAAAATTTCTAACACATAATCACCTAATGTCATATATTTGAAAATGATGAATTAATGATGACGCAGACATTTGAAATTGGATGATGTGGATGGACCCCTACAACATATGTAACGAAGTCTTAACCATCATCAGCCCCCCTCAAGTGAAAATCTTGAGTCCACCACCGGGCGTCGATGGAGAATAGAATGGATGGGAATTTGATTTTATTGAATGCAGGATGAGAAATTCTTTTTGTATTCTGTATTTTTTTTTTTTTTATTTGAATTCTCTCGTTTCCATTGCCCTTTTACCAACCCTGTTTCTCTTCTGATTGGAAGTGATATTGCCAGCTAGTTGGGTTACCAATAAGTACAAAGAAATCAAATCAACGCCCTTATTTTTATTTTGTCCAGGGGAGGTGTGATGCCGGGTTGGCTGCTCACCAGTTACAAATACTGGGGGTCATCCCATGGGATTCTCTGATCAGGTGATGTTGACTTGATGAAGAAGAAGAAATTGCACCTCCCATCATAAGTGGCGGGAGGCCCTCCAATGTTTATATGATATATTTGGTCTTTCCACTGTTTTAGAAGGCTTTAAAAGGGGTATTTTCCTGTAAAAATCCCTAGGCGTAAAATAGTTAAACAGGTATTCTTGAAGAAAATACAATCAAAGAGAATAAAGTAAGTCCACATGAGGCCACTCATGGCATGTCTTGGCATGGTCTCCATGATAAGGGTCATCAATTGGCCCGTCGGTCCGTCACCCAGTTCAAGTAGCCAGGCCGAAGCCCAGTCATAATGTTTGGGCTGGGCTTGTGCTTAGGGTTTAATGCCCGGCCCAGCCCGACAGTCCGCCCGTGTAGCTGTTTGTACTCATGCATTCATGTAGCAATGTGTGCATGGGAGAAAGTATATGAAGAACTGATGACTATATATGTATGTCGTTACATCTACATGATGATAGTATTCATGGCAGAAAAACCACACAATTTGGCTCTAGAATAAAACAGAGCCCATGGTTTGATGACCAAGCAAATCAATTTGACCAAAATAGTGTCCAGGATAAAAGCAAAACATTCAAATCGGATGATTGTCAATTTGAGATCAGTGCCAATCCACAATGGGCAGTGAGTGATGGGGCTGAATTGATCATAGTTGTCTACATTTTGTTTGATCAGATAATGCCTTGCTAGAAAACTACTTGTATCTATCTATTAATCCCTCCAAGAGAGGCCATTTATCAAATATTAAAAGACTATAATAAAACTAATGCATGAATAATGGATGCCACAGATTTAGTCTAATCAAGTCACAATACTGGTGCTGGTAAGGCCTTACAAATCAATGATAATTATTTGACTAGTAAAAATATTATTATTAAAATTTCAATTAACAAAGTGTTGTAATTCAATTTATTTATTTATTTTTTGTCTACAATGTATTCAAATTTTTGTAGTGATGCAAACTAAAAAGTGTGTGTTTAATATTTCATTTTTTAAAAAATGAAAAGTTAATATAATGTTATTAAATGATAAAAAATTCAAAAAAAAAAAAAACCAGCCCACCAAAAAAAACCCGAGGGCAAGCTTGGGCTTTAACCTTTTAGAGAAAGCCCAGCCCACTCGGTAAGCCCGCGGGCATACTTGGGTATCACTTTTGCAGGCCAGGCAATGACGACCCTTACTCCATGATACAAGAATGTCCTGAAATTATGTATGTACATAGAGAGAAAAAGTTTCTTCCTTCGCAGTGGACAATCACTATTATAAAAAGGTGGTAAATGGTGATGATCTCTAAAAGCATTGACCATCCATGTTTTTCTTCTTATTTCATCACCTATTGAGAATTCTTCACATGTGATCTGCTCCACTTTTTATCTTGATCTTGATGGGCCTTAATCTATTACAGTAACCACCCAAACAAAAGTTAAAAAAAAAAAACTGAGTTTCTCTGCCTGTTATTTCCTCAATGTGAATCTCCATTTCCAGATTCCCCACTTCCAAGGGCCCATCTCAACTCCTCGGATTTAGCAGTTTGAGCTATTATACCATCGTGAATCTCAATCCCTGCCACTTCATATCATATGAAAATGATGTTTTACCTTTGCTTTTCTCATGAATCTCGCTACTTGCCTCATGTCATTTTAAAATGTGATAAATTAGAAGGGGGTTTTAGTTACTTACAATTCATAACGCAACAAAGAAACAGTAAATACGAATATTAAAAAAATCAACAGATCCATAAAAACAGTGGTACTGGGATTAAGGAATTTGGCAAATCAGATAAATGTATATTTAGATTCCTATGTTTCGCAGATAATCTGTGAAAGCTCAAGATGGTATTATGCACTGTGATTTTTCTGTGAAAACATTACCTGCTTTTCAAAATATCAGCTATTTCTGAGACTAATCCAAGGATCCAAATTTTAATTACCGTCTTTTTATATAAAATTTAACATATTAAAGAACTGCGATGGTTCCATCACACCCACAAGTGACGTCGTACTAGGCCACTGGCCTACCAAACTTTATGTCCCTCTTTCTCTCTCCCCATCTTTGGGTGCCATGTCTCGAGCTGTGACATGTGGATTCAAACAAAGGTTCAAACCATCAAGCTAGGATAGAGATTGGCAATCTACACCTCTGCCTGCCATAAGCTATTCCTAAACCTAGCAAATGGGTCAAGTTGATCAAATTCAAGTTGGATCAATCTGAACTCGAATTTGACCCATTTTTGAAACAGATCGAAACTCTTCAACGCGCACCCGTGGCGGGTTAACCCTACCAAACCGACCTAACCCGAATTTGATGCAGGTTGGGTTGTGTTGACTTGACCTAACTTATTTAATTCTCATTTTGTGTATAATCTAACTCATTTTATTTAACCACATTTCATTTATAAAACTCTCCTTACATTTACATTCATTTAAAATGTTGCATTGAGCATGGATTTATAATTTATCAATTTTTCAGGTGTAAAAAATTAGGCCAAAATCCATAAATATTTTTTAGCTTATTTATTGAGATAATCCCTTTTCAATTTTTGTTCAATTTTACAATCTCATATTTGAGCATGAGTATAAGACTTATCAACGTTATTGTATTTAATTCATATCCATATTTGAGAAGTAAATTTCTATACCAACATAAAAATAAAAGATACATCAATATTTCAACTATAAAAACATCATGTTATCAAATTAAAAAAAAACCTAGATACTCCAAGTATCAAAGTTTTGCATAACTCGTTCACATAAAATTAAGAGTACACATTTTATAACCCACATTAATAATAAAAGTTACCTAAAAATTAAAAAATCATGGTAAATTAGTAATATCTAAACAGGTCAAACGAGTTAGGCAGTTCAACCCTAACCCGACCCTTTTTTATACTGGTTGGTAAACTCTAATCCAACCCATATTTTAAGCAGGTCAAGTTAAATGGATCAGAAATGAGTCGGACTGGATTTTGCCAGCTCTAGCTATGCCTATGTGTGGGTGAAGCCTCCACTCACATTTGAGAAAGTCCACAAAATCCCTTTATAGATTTTAAATTTTAATATTTTTCAACATTTAGCTCCCTTCTCCAAGATTTTTCTTTCATTAAGCCCCCACAAGGCGAAATTTCAAGGCCCGCCCTTGGTGACACTTGACCCACCCCCAAATGAAAACGATTGCAAGGACCAATTTTAAGTCCACATCCAACATGGTTTCCGGAACCTGAATCTGAAGAAGCTTAGTCCAGCTAGAATTTGAAGCATATAAACTCAAAAAATGGAAAGAGAAAGGACAGGAAAAGTATTCAAACGAATTCCAAGTATTACTATTGTCATTGATGAAATATATTGAAATCTACCCGTTTAAGAATTTTTGTTTTCTTATGGTATCTGTATATACAAATAGTCACAATGGATCTAGATTCCAGGGCTTGATTCCAGCCAAATAAGAGTTTTAGATCTTGAATTTAGGCTTTATATCAATCCTATTAATTAGACCTGCCGGACAGTTCCGGTAGGACCACCACCTCGTTGAAAGCTAATAGTAGGGTAGACGGCGTTGGGAACCCCACTTCAAAAATGTAATAGGCCACGGAATCTATGGCACCACCCATGAACATCATACACAGTTAAAGCTCTCAAAAAAGTATTAAAAAAGGTGGACCTTCAGAATAATACTGAACTTCCCTTAAAGATGGGTCACTGGACCAAAGTTTTGACAGTTATGATAGCACTAGTGCAACAGTACAAATTTGTGCCTGTGAATCAGTTAAAACTTGAGCCCTGTAAATAGATGGTTATGATCATTACCCACTTTTATAAACATTTGGGGGTGTGCGTCATTTATCCATTTAAACTTTGATGCCCATAAATAGAGGGTTATGATCACCATTCACCCTCATGTATGAACATCAACAAACAACATTTGACCCTCATCTATAAATATATATATATATAATTCAGAGGAAGACCTTCCATTAGAAAATATTAATGCACATCCATTCCTCTTCATATTATGGTGAGAGACAACATAATAGGTAGATTTTATGAATTATTCAAATGATCCACACACATGGGATCCCCTAAATTACCATCCCATGGATCAATTGAGTTTTCAATGACTCAAATGAATTAGACCGTTGGATTGAGGGTTAAGATTTTTTTTTAATATAAAGTCATTAAATTTGTGGGTTACAGATAAAAGATTAGAGGCTTGAAATTAACACTACATTTTATTTATGGGGTGATTTAAAGTGACTCTTTCACTCCCCTTAAGTCTTATAATCATAAGAGCTCCAAGTAATCCTATTAAATATAACCCTCACTATATTGCAAGGGATAGATGAAGTGAATATCCCGTAGCATTGTGTACTCCCATTTAACATCCATCGTAAGGGGTCCCCGGTCTTGTTGGCATCCATTTTAGACTTGCCAGATTTCCTCCTGCCATTGAATGCTACGTGGTATCGTACGAAAGGCTACACTACACCACGCCGACTAAGGCCACCACCTGTTGTCAACCCCTTGATATCATCGAAGCAAGCAAATTTGATAGGGTTAAAACTCCGTTCATGCTTTCTACCTTTTATTGCTCCTATATTCACTTCTGGGTCCTTTTTTTTTTTGGACTATGAATCAGGTGTGTAAGTGTTCGCAAGGGTAGCAAACATTTTTAACACAAAGGAAGATGACGGTAGATTTAATTGCAGAAGAAACCGTACTGGAAGACAAAAGGAGGAAGATCACATACCATTTGATTTCGTATGTGGACTTGCCAGAGTATTTGAAAGACAATGAGTATATATTGAGGTATTACAGGGCAGAGTGGCCTTTGAAGGAGGCCTTCTTGAGCTTGTTTCGGTGGCATAACGAGACTCTTAATATATGGACGTGAGTATATATTTTTGAGGTATTTCATATGGTTTGTGATCTTTCAGTGAACTTATATTTTTAACCTGTGAATCTTAATTGTTGTTTTTTCTGTTTTTTTTTTTTCTAGGCATTTGATTGGGTTTCTATTGTTCTTGGGATTGACCATAGTACATCTGGGGCAGGTGGCTAGAGTACTCGGTGATGTTCTCAGCATGGATGCAAGGTTTGTTCCGGGGCTCATTTTCTTATTTTGATGGTGATGATGCGGAGTTCTTCCTAAACTGCCCTTTTCTTTTGAGTAAGAAGCAAGTATTTCTAAAGTGTTTCCTTAAATCCCGAGGGTAGCTTGCTGGCGTAGGCTTAAAAACACAGTTTACTTCATCTCACCACACTAAGGACACAAGAAATTTATCCGGCTCTAGAAGGCCCAAAGGAGGGTCGAAACACCCTCCGTTAGGATATATATATATATATATATTTCCAACACAAAAATGAGTTTTCTTTGCTCTGGAGTATTTTAGAGAAAAAAATCAAGATGGGTGATTTCGAATATATTTGGTTGCATCTTTCTTAGGATTTCATTTTATTTTAATTTTTCAGGGTTGTGATTTCGTGAGTTCAATTTTTTGCATTTCTCAATTGGGATACAGCTTCTCCTGAAATTAATTAACTGAGTACAACATTATTTGGATGCTTGGATTTCCATATTGGCAATGCATTTTTATTTAACGTGAGAGTAAATTGCATTTCATATATTGATAATCCTCTTAAATTGCATTTCATATATTGATAATCCTCTTTTTCTTTGGGAATAGAACTAAAAGGTACAGTTCACCTGCTTTGCTTTCAGCAGAGAAATAGAAATCTAATAAAAAAGAAGAAAGGGGAAGGAAAACATAATTACTATCGAAATGGTCATCCAAACATCCCTAGCTTTTCTACTTCCAAAAAAAAAAAGTTACATTTCAATTTCCTTGGAACGCAACCAAATGAAAACTTCGTTTTACCTAGACCAAAATTGACTCTAGCATTCTTGTAATGGGTACTTGAAATTAGGTGCACTAAATTGGCAACCCACTTGGGTTTAAATAATTAATAACCTCAAGGAGGAGATGCGTAATAAAAATCACGAAAAGGAGAGGTCTACTTTTTTAAAGGGTAACCTAAGATTGCCCTACCATAACATGACACGAAATCGAAGTACTCCCTGCTCAGAAGGCAGTGTATATGAATTCCACAAAACCTATTACCAAAGGTGCTCTTTGTGATTTCAAGTAAATTTACAAGCGAAGAACTGCCCTTACGGTGTGTTTGTTGTCACTGGGAGGTTCCATTGAAACTTGGCCTTCCCCTCTTTTCACGTGTAATCTCAAAGCTGGATTAAAAAAAGGCTTTTCTCGCGTGGTACAAGAAATCTCAGGTGTGAATTCCGACGAGAAATGTCGTTATATTTGATAAGCTTCAGGTTTAAATTCGAATAAAAAATATCATTAGATTCGGTAAATTGATATGTGGAAGTTGCTATACTTCTATACATTTGCATGGAATTCCAGATAGCCACTTAGAAAATCGGATTCTTCCTAGGACATTAAAACAATTCTCATGAAGCCAATGATCGCCAAGAATTGTATTGTGTTGGCCCCACAGCTGATTATTCCCAATACATAATTTTATGCTTATATGTGTAGTAGGGGTGGGCCATGATGGTAATTACAAACCTGGGTGTCTTCCCTTTTTTCCTTTATTTGTGAGGTGGTTTTTACTTTTTTTTTTCTATGGATAATTTTCTCCTATTCTTAAATGCAGTAGGAGCCCATGTTTCATGTAAGTGGGTAGGGCCCCACCTCTGGAATGACGCTAACACCATGCACATGAGAATAAAATCCTTTTAATAGCCCTAAGGTTTAGGATTTGTAAATAGGTCTCATGGAGTCTAGATCGTGTAAGACTTTTATCTACTATGACCGCAAATGAACCAATCAAGGTCTGCCACATCATCAAGGGGAAGCATGTCATTCACATGGACAGTGGTGTCCCATCCAAGGCAACCCCTCTCTTTGGTGATGTGGTAAACTGTGATTAAATAGGTCTCATGGAGTCCAAATCATGTGAGACTTTTTTATATTATGACCACAAGTGGACTAATCACAGTCTGCCACGTCACCAAGGGGAAGCATGTCATTCACGGTGTCCCATCCAAGGCAACCCCTCTCTTTGGCGATGTGGTGAACTATGATTAAATAGGTCTCATGGAGTCTAAATCATGTGAGACTTTTTTATATTATGATCACAAGTGGACCAATCACAGTCTGCCACGTCACCAAGGGGAAGCATGTCATTCATGGTGTCCCATCCAAGGCAACCCCTCTCTTTGGTAATGTGGTAAACCGTGATTAAATAGGTCTCATGGAGTCCAGATCATGTGAGACTTTTTTCTACTATGACCATGAAAGGATCAATCACGGTCTGCCGCGTCACCAAAGGGAAGTATGTCATTTACATCAGTAGTGGTGTCCCATCCAAGGCAACCCCTTTCTTTGATGATGTGGTGAACCGTGATTAAATAAGTCTCATGGAGTCCATATCATGTGAGGCTTTTTTTTATTATGACCATGAGTGGACCAATCACGGTTTGCCAAGTCACCAAAGGGAAGCATGTCATTTACATAGGCAGTGGTGTCCCATCCAAGACAACCCCTCTCTTTGGTGATGTGGTGAACCGTGATTGGTCCACTTATGGTCACCGGTGATCAAAAGCCTTTAAAGAATCGTCACTTAGTCTCATGTAATACATCGTGCATTTTTTTTTTTATTTTAACACATTCTATGTCCCAAAATTAATAGCATCGCAATAAATATGAGCTCGAACATACTGAGCTGGGGAGTGGTCCAGAACCATGAATGATAAGAAGAGTGAACCATGTATGATAAGAAGAGTGTTGGGGCTGGGGCAGGGGCAGTCGACGGAGCAGTGTAGTTTTTTTATTGGGATCATATGAGTTGTGCATAGTCACAAGTGCAAAACAGATGGTCAATGGTTTCGTTCAATCCTCAATACCCATGAAAGTGGACTGATTAAGTGATAGATGAATGGATGGTGGGTAGATGGATCGGGATTGAATTGGATTTGAGAAGAATTTCTAGAACGAGGACAACCCAGTACTCTTTTTCTTCAATCTTTAAAACCCGTGAAAGTCGATAGAGGGATCGATGGATGGATGATGGGCAGAGGGTTCTGGTTTGAATGTTCTTTTTTCTGAGAGGGAACATTCCATGTCTATGTCAAGATCTCTAGGCTCGAGCAGATCCCATAACAATATAGTAGTGGAGAAGAGGAAGATTGACATGCTACGGTTGAAGAGGAAGAAATGATTTTTTTTTCTATTTTTCCAAGGATCATCGAATGCGATACTAGAGTAAAAACATGAGTATTGGATCTGATGCTCTCCCACAACGTTAAAAAAAAAAATTATCTTAGTGCTCGGTGCACCCATTGCTAATATGAGTTTTTCTGTCAAGGGGTGAACTATGTTAAGAAGTGAACTATGATAATTTTTTCAGTAAATCCTCTTCAAAATAACATGTCTTGTCAGCAAAGGCATTGCCATTTTCTTTTCTTGTGTTTGGCAGATCTTTACAAACGGCTTCAGCGGCAAACACCTCTCCCAATCCAAGCAATTTTCTTATGGTAAGTCGTGCAAATTTCCTCGGTAAGCTTACTTGACTCAATGATCTTCTAACTCAATTCTGATAACTTGACCAAGTAAGATGGGTGCCCTGGCAACTCGTTGAGCCAAACAGGTGACCCTCTCCGAGTCTACCTATTGGGGTGGGCTTGGTAGTTGTTTAAATCGGTTATAGGTGGTACAGGTTAATAGAACCATAGCAAATCCATCCTGTTATATTTCCATGTGTATCAGCGTTTAAAAGCTTGAAAACTTGACCACCTCTGGAAGATCATGGAAGTCTTTTTAAGTATGGGCGAGTCTGGGTAAGGGTTGAGTCCCATCGACTCGGCCAACTCTGGGCCAAGTCCAAAAGAGTTTCTGAACATGTTTATGTATCATTTAACCTATATCATTTCACACTTAACACTAAAAGCAACACCTCAACACCAGTATTCTAATAGCAAGAGTACTCCCACGGCGACCCGATGGCCCTTGTTCGTCTCCCTCGGTGGCGCCATGTTCTGCCTTCTCTCTAGCAGCCTGTGCCACCTTCTCATCTGCCACTCTCACCGTGCAAAACTCTTACTCCTGCGGCTCGACTACTCAGCAATAGCAGTCATGATCGTCGCCTCCTTCGTCCCTCCAATCTACTACAACTTCCAATGCGACCCTCGTTGGCAAAGCATCTATCTCACTGCAATGGTTGCCATGGGCATCTTCGCCATTGTCGCATTGATCTGGACTACGTCAGTGTCTTCTGGTGCTGTTCGTGCATTCCGATCAATGTTCTTCGTCGCAATGGGGCTCTCAGGATTTGTTCCAGGCATCCATGCACTGTTTCTGAACTGGGGTGAGCCCAAGAGTTCCATGGCACTGGCATTAGAGGTAGCAATGGGACTAGCTTATATAACAGGGGCCCTGATTTATGTTAACCGGGTTCCTGAGAAGTGGAAGCCGGGTTCGTTTGATCTGGTTGGTCATAGCCACCAGATATTCCATGTGTTTGTGATAGCAGGGGCCTTGGTACATTATGCTGCCACCCTCATCTTGTTGGAATGGCGAGACAGAGTGGAATGCAACCAGTTGCTACATATTCACTATTGATCACACCATAAGTTTGTTCCAACTTGTTTAGTTTTATGTAGACCTTATATTTCAAGTTGTAAGAAAACTTGCCCATTAAAATAAAGTGTACCCATAAATAAAATATAAACAAAAAGGTTGTAAGAAAATTTCTATGGTTAATGTCATGATACTCCTACGCTAGTAGTCCTGTGACTGCCAGCCGGTGACCTGTGTGTTTAGAAAACTCTAGAAAGAAGCTTTTGTTTTATGATTTATATCGCTTATTTTCACATTAGAAATGTGGTACTTTGAGCTTATTTATAAATTAAAGCTTTTGAGGGGGGCTACTTGCTTTTAGAGCTTTTTTACTTAAAGTGAATGGAGGTGGAAAGTGCAAATTTTATTAGTGTTTTGGACGAAATGACCTCATAAAATTTTAAAAATTTTAAAATTATGCAAATGGTAGATTTTACATTCTAATTTTTAAGACGAGGTGACAGCTTTTAGAGGTGGACTGCAACTACTTTGTAAAATAGAAGCTTTTTTTTAAGAATTTTACAAAACAGGTATGTTTAAATCAGAACTTAAAGTTTTGAGCTTTTATTTATATCTTAATCTAACTGGCTCTATTTAGTTAGACTAGAGTTTCTAAATAGTCCCTTGGAATTGGAATTAGTGGGACTTTGAAAATTATGTCAGCCCTAGCTATAATTCCATTAATGGGGCCTGTATGGCTTGGATTCCTCACTTATCATTTTATCCTAATATAGATGGGCCCTCAGTAAGTTAGGCCCCATAAGGTGCTCAAGCCCTGTGCCCTGTAAAATGTAGATATAATTTGCCATCAAAGCATACATAAGATTGGAACTGATTGGATTTGATGAATCGGGCTGTTGGTAGAGTTGAAGTGTTGACCTAGCATCTAGAAGAATCTACTTGCGTTGAGTTGGAACAATGGCACGATGCCATTACACATGCTAACAGTACCACTTTTGATAAAACTGCAGAGGCGCATAATGCCCGGTCATAACAATACCTCTTCGTTTGTATGTTGTCTCTCCTTCCAAGTGTGTGGGCAACTCTTGGCTTTCTTTTCATATGTTTGATACTGTGAGCTCTATCATGGGTCCCAACCTCACTCAAAAAGGAGGGGAAGCGGGGTGTAGAATTGCACCTGAAACCCCTTTTGAAAAATGAGCTCAGACGGAGTTATTAAATGTTGATCTCTTAATCTTTCATAACGTTCCATCAAATTGGCTCCATCAAGGTCTGATTTAGATCTCTTTTTAATGTTAGCATCTTCACTATAGATATGGGGGAGCATAATACAGCACCCCGAGCATTTTTAGAAGAAAACGCCTTCTCCTGATTTGGTTCACAGGGATACATAATGGTTATAGAAGTTCATTAGGCGAAACAGTTCATATAAGATTTATCTATATGTAAAATCTCAAATCCATAAGATCAGCTTAACTTTTTGATTCGTGACCCTAAGATTTAATTATTTGAGATATATAATTTTATTATGATTTCAATCCAATGATAGGGAAAAGTTGAATATGTGTCTAGAGTTGTGATTATACATGGGTTAGTGTGTGTGAAAAGATTAAATTGACTCAACGTAAATTCCATGACTAAAAAAAGGGGCAAAAAATTGGACATTTTTAAAGTGAGACATTTTTTAGAATTTTCCATACATATGAGATTTATCTTAAATCCATCATAACTGTCCAATGTACAATTTGACACACTCCTTTTGATTGGGCCATCATAAAGATGGATCAATAGCCCATTTGCTCAATCAACTCCATCTAAATATTTCAGAACCTGATGATCCACTAAATCCAAGCAACCAAGCGATCTGCCCCTGCATTACTTTTGGAAGGTCTCAGCGTCGAACTTACAAGCGGTGCCAAATATCACTATTATCTAAAGATGCTAACCATCTTTTCAAGGGAAAATATCAACCTGTGCAATGCACTCCCAGACATCTGGACCTTTCTCAGGCGCGGGACCCACCTCTGAATTTCATGATGCACTTCAAATTTGGGCCTGTGAATCCGTTAAAATTTTGAAGTCCAAAAATAGATAGTTATGATCACCCACTTGTATAATCATTTGGCCTCCTCTGTTTCTGCTCCTATTGAACAGCCATTGACTTGGACCTATGATCATATCGCATGGCATCGTTGCCAAATTTTTCTCATTGATGATTAAACACTGCGTGGTCTGGTACGACAAGCAATGCCCTGCAACTGGAGCAGCTAATTTTTCTCTGGTTTTTGAGGTTTCATATGGTTTTTTTTCTTAAAGTGTACTTATATTTTAACCTGTGAACCTTTTTTTTTTTTTAGGTGCGTGTTTGTGTTTTTAGGCATTTGATTAGGTTTCTGTTGTTCTTGGGATTGACCATAGCCCATTTGGGGCAAGTCCCTAGACTGGGAGACGCTCTTAGCATGGGTACAAGGTTTGTTCTTTTAAAGTAACTAGCAACCAGATCAGAGGGATAAGTAAGTAGCATTACTTGTATGTTTAAACGCTTTAGCATTTTTTGGAAGATCTTTACCAATGGCTTCAGTGGCAAACACCTCTCACAACTATGCAAGCAATTTTCTTTTGGTAAGTCATGTAATATTCCTCAGTAAGCTCGCTTGACTCAATGATTTTCCAACTCAACTTAAATGGGTGTGCCCCTAGGGATGGCAGTTGGTCGAGCCAAGTGGGTAATGCACTCCAACCAAACCTATTGGGGTGAGTTTGGTAGTCATTTAAATAGGTTCAAGGTGGAGGTTAATAATAGATTTTGAGCAGAGTTGGATTGGTGGGGGTAAGGCTGGATCCAAATATAGGTACGTGGGTATGGTCACATCCATTAAACCGTAATGGGCTTTGAAAGAGTATATAAAACTTCCAGCTCTAATTCTGAGCATTCAATAAAAATCATGGGTCTACTCTCAAAGTACACATAAAAATCCTTGATTTGCCCTCAAAAGCAAACTATCTATTAAGGTCCGCACCCCTCAAATGAAAATTCTTAGTCCGCCATTGACTCCAAGGCTTTTGATAAGTTCTATTTGAAGCTCCCCAAAATATGGAAATCAATGGATATCCTTGATTAAGGAAATTGTTTGTACACAGGAAGGGTGCAGCTAAAATCATCAGGTAGCCTTGCGGCTTCTTCACTCTGGAATGCAGTCCTCATCGAGGAGACCCGCCTTCCTCTTATCTTTTCCTCTTAACTAAAGAAGCTCTTATACTTGTTAGGTTTATGTCTTGTATTCCGGTTTAGCCGAATGAGTCACTGGGTTAGCCAGGGACTGGTTTAAGGTCAAGGGTATTTTGGTACTTGTACCGGGGCTTTCTTGGTGGCCAAGAAAGCGGAGATTATATATATGTATAGTCTGTAACCCTAAACCTTGCGGCGGCGGTGGCAGTTGTCCGTGGTGCTCCCACACCACGTAGGAGAGATGAGGTGAGAGTGTGGGAATCTCTTGTATGCTTTACTTGTGATAGTGAAGATGTTCGTCCTCCTGTGCCCGTGATGTAGCCCTGTTTGGGTGAACCACGTAAATCTCAGTGTCTCTTCTTGTGTGTGGCTTGTTCGTGTTGATCTTGGAATTCCGTGGATGCGCACAACTGGTGATTATCAGTAAATCACAACAATACTAAACTTGGAATTCCGTATTAAAGAAGGTACAATCAAGCCGCTCTACAATCCAAGGGGGAGCACCAGAATATGCCACATGTGATATCCAAATGATATAGTGTTTTTTTTTTTTTTTTTTTACAAAACTTCGAAAGGTAGTGCAGGTACAAATAAAAGCTTCCCCTCAAGATATAAATCCTCAGCTGCGCATAATTTTAGTCTAGATAAAAGCCAGCTTTTTCTTGGCCCTTGAAGTCCTAGAGCTAGAATCCAACTGACTCACAAACCCCTCTTGCCTCCTTCCCCTCTGATATCTTGGGGCCCTCTTTTCCTTGGTTGTCCAAAGAAGGATCTACTCTATTCTCCCTCCTCTTGGATGATAACTGTAAGAAGCTCTAAGATTGGAGAAGTAGCATCCTCTCCTCGCGCGTATGCTTTCGTTAGGAACTTAAAAAATAAAATAATAATGAATAAAAAAATCAGGAGAAACTTTGTATGTGCTGCACAGTTTCTAACAATAGACACATGGTAAGGTGGGAACTGACTCGTCAGTTGTCACCCGAAGTCTGAAGGAGGTCTAGGAGGCCTAGCATTACAAGAATTCAAGATTTGGATTTGTGGTGAAGTGAAGTGTCGTTAGGTAAAGCTTCAAATGATGGGATTATGATGGCTTTTTTATTTTTAGTAGTTTAATAAGAAATCTTTTTGATTTTTTGTATATAAACTAAATGATTTTTTGTTGGTGGCTATATTTTGAGTTCTTTTTAAGAAAGGAGAGGGGAATTTTGAATTTTTATAATTTTGATATGATAGGACATCAAATCACTTTTGGAAAATTGAAGCTCACTTCACTCCACTTTATTTTACTACTAAACCAAACAAGCCCAAAACTTTTCTTCCTCAGGCTCGATTGGAAGCTCATACTTCCTCCTCGTGTGAGCTGCTTGGACGAGTTCTAACTATTTAAGAGTTCAGTCTATGTGTCTCTCTTTTTTATGCAACAAGGCAGCAAATGGAAAATAGGTAAAAAGAGCTTTGGGTACGATTCCTCTCGCATATGGAGTATGGACTAGTCTACATATACCCCAACCCAACCATCTTGCCCAATGGACTATAGGAGCCACCAATGGTTCTGCTTAGTGAAGTCCTATCATGATTCCAGCGTCTTCAGCACCTCCACTCCCAGCCAGCAACACCTCATCCTCTGGAAACCTTCCACAGCTGGGGACCGTTCTACGAAGCCTGTTAAGGCACTAATAAAAGGTACTGGAGCCATAGTAATAAATAATACCCTCTTTTTGCCTAACGGGGAGCAAAAACCCTACATGCTTCCAGAGGCCTCAAGTCAGAGTTCCCTACCATGACTGCTGTTATTACAGATGAACGCGGCATTTCTGAAGGCCGGAAGCTGTTTCCACCCATCACAAGGTAAAACCAAAACTGGGCTAGGTCAAGGTATCAGTAAGTTTTCATCCTCACACAACTAAATAACAAGCAGATAACCTACTTATGACAGCAAGGTGAAACACTTGAAATACCATTGAAACTCACATATCAATGGATAATTTATGAGAACTTAACCATTCCCGTCCAACCATTCCCGTCCATCAAAATCAGCAGCAAATAACTGGATCTGATGGAAGACTAGCCCATTTCATGGGTAGGATGAATATGGCACATACCAAGACCTGCCATTCTTTTCTTAAACAATGCCAATTTCGCCAACACTCATGGTTGAATGATGTTGGCACCTTGGTTTCACCCCTGATCTTAAAAAAGCTCACACAAGAACCAGATGGGCAGAGTAAATAGGGAATGGTCGCTCAAGTTATTCCCATTGAGGCCAACACAACATCTTGCAAGTTTTTCATTGCAATACACAGACATAGCCAATTGATTGTTCATTCGTTCACAGTAGAAAATACCAAGACAAGGCGATACATATAGTAACAAAATGTATTGAAAGTGAGCTGAAAGAAATACCAGGTGAGGAAATGAAACATAGCAGTCCCAGTAGATCACAAATTCCTGACACCACGATCATGAAGCATGTAGTAAAGAAACCCGACAATCCAATAACAAAATGTTTTTAACAGCAAGCTCAAACAGACGCTAGAATTTAGAATTAACAAAATATTTTGACATGGAGCTAAACAAATACTAGAATTAAGAAAATGTAAAATATTGCATTGGCAGGACTCGCAAGGTCCAGAAATTGAGATCAGATGCTAAAAGTCAAAAAAACCCAAACAACTGTCATTGTTAAAGAAGCCACATATGTAAGCAAGCCTCGCAGGTAGGCTACCTGGCTTGAAAAAGTCAGACTTAGTCCACTAGAAGAGTCTAAATAACATGGAAACTAATCGTATTAGAAACATAACAAATTTAGTCAACCTCCTCCATTTTGCTTTCCTCTGCACCATCAGCATCCTCAAGAGGAGGCATATCTGCATCGGCATCAGCACTTGCCTCGTCCTCATCAATGCTCAGTCCCAACTTCAGCATCCTGTGAATCCTGTTGCCAAAGGTGTTGGGCTCCTCAAGGCTGAAACCTGAGGTGAGCAAGGCAGTCTCAAAAAGCAGCAGGACCAGGTCCTTAACCGACTTATCATTCTTATCTGCATCAGCTCTCTTCCTAAGCTCCTCCATTATGGGGTTCTCTGGGTTGATCTCCATGGTTTTCTTGCTCGACATGTAGCCCGCCATGCTTGAGTCCCTCAGTGCTTGTGCCTTCATGATCCTTTCCATGTTAGCAGACCACCCATACTCTCCAGTAACCAAACAACAGGGAGAGTCAACAACACGGTCTGAGACTACAACCTTCTCCACCTTGTCACCAAGAACATCCTTGATAACCTTGCATAGGCCCTCAAACTTCTCCTTGAGGGTTTCAGTTTTCTTCTTCTCATCTTCGCTTTCATCTATCTTCAGACCTTCCTTGGTTGCTGACACAAGTTTCTTACCTTCGAACTCTTTCAGCTGGCCTACAGCATACTCATCAATAGCATCGACCATGAAAAGAACCTCGTAACCCTTCTTCTTAAGTTTCTCAAGGAAGGGTGAGTTCTCAACTGCCTTCTTGCTCTCACCAGTGATGTAGTAAATGTCATTCTGACCATCCTTCATTCTTGTCACATAGTCTTTCAGGCTTGTCAACTCATCACCACTCTTTGTTGAGTGATACCTCAGCAACTCGGCCAATTTCGACTTGTTCTGTGAGTCCTCATGGATGCCAAGCTTAAGGTTCTTCGAGAAAGCCTCATAGAACTTATTGTAATCCTCCTTGTTCTCAGCAATCTCAAAGAAGAGTTCAATGCACTTCTTAACCAGGTTCTTACGGATGACCTTCAGGATCTTGTTCTGCTGAAGCATCTCTCGTGAAATGTTGAGAGGGAGATCTTCAGAGTCAACAATACCCTTGATAAAACTTAGGTACTCAGGGATCAATTCCTCGCAGTTGTCCATGATGAAAACACGCCTGACATAGAGCTTGATGTTGTTAAGCTTCTTACGGGTATCAAAAAGATCAAAAGGTGCCCTTTTAGGCACAAAGAGGATGGCCTTGAACTCAAGTTGCCCCTCCACAGAGAAATGCTTCACAGAAAGATGCTCTTCCCAGTCAGTGGTTAGACTCTTGTAGAAAGCCGCATACTCTTCCTTGTTGATCTCTTCAGGCTTCCTCATCCAGATGGGCTTCTGCTTGTTGACCACAGCCCACTCATGTGACACTTCCTTAATCTTCTTCTTTTTCTTCTCTTCCTTCTCTTCATCAACATCCTCCACCTTGCCCTCCTCTTCCTTTTTCTCCTCTTCATCTTCGTCATCAGATACCTCCTTTTCCGTGGTCTTCTCAGTCCAAAGAGAGATAGGGTAGCTGATGAACTCAGAATGCTTCTTGATCAAATCCTTGAGACGGCGCTCCTCAAGGTATTCCAACTGCAACAGAACCAAAATAAAACACCAGAGTTTTACCAGTTAACAAGTTATGCACAACCAGACCTGGTTACTATCAAGTCCCCAAGAAGAATCTCACAAGAACAATGAATTATTTGTATTTTGCATGAATCAGCAGCTATTTTGGCTTCAAATATACAAAGCAGATGGTGACTCAATTTTGAGAAATGCAAATTCATGTAAATTAAGCTATTTTTTCTTCCTGAGCAACAACAGGACTTGAAAGGGAAATAAGCATTAGACCAAAGCAGACTATTCTTCACCAGTCTACAATAGCTAATGAGGTCCAATCCAAAAAGGCATTAAAAAGATAATAATAACACAAGCTAGAGTATCATTTTTTGTGCAACTGATTGTTGGTGCCACAATTAAACAGATACTTAATCGATGCACAGTCAGCTCTCCTCATGCTCAAAATATAAAAATAGTAGTAGGGAAAAAATGCATTTTATACTGTGGAATGACAAATTTAGCTTACTAATAATTAATGAAAATAAGAGAATCATCACAGGATGGGCTACTTACAGTTGAAGAGAATGCCAAGATTTTAGGACTAAATTATCAATTGTCTATTCGATTTGAATTTGATTGATTACTCTCGCTGGGTTGAATTTGCTCCTTCTCTAACCCATCTGTCTATTTCCCTTTCCCAACTGCAGCACATTCAGCAACTGAAATTTTTAAACCATGTTCCCACCAGCCTCCTAACACTGTAAAATTCTAACAGTAATCAAGTGTTTCCAACAGTCTCTTTATACTGTAAATTTCCAAAAGCCATCATGGTTATATAAGGGGGGTATCTTAGAAATGAGCCACAAAGCCCAACCAACTGCTGTTCACACTCTGATTGGAGTTTGAAGTTGTTTCTTTTTTCTTTTCTTTTTTTTTTTTTTGACCAATTTGAGGAACAATTATTTTCCAGTTAAGACTTGTAGTAATTTATCAGCTTTCAAGTTCTATTGCAGTTAGAGTAATTGTAGGTATTAGATTAGCCATTAGTTTCCATTCATGATAATCATCTTTTTACCATTAAGAATTAGTTAAACTTGATTATAGTCAATTGCAATATTATCAGCAACAAAAATTAGACCAAAAACAGAATATGAGTCGCCATCATGAGAAAGGGCAAGAACATAAATATCTGCTTTGAATGGAGCATCCTATCTGTTAGCGTATTTTGAAATCACAGTTTCTGTTCTTCATTAATTGCTCATATAATAATTGTTTCAATACAAGCTCTTAGGCCTCTCTTTCCTAGAAGAGTGAGAAAAGACTCCTCAATTTTGAGTTTATAAACTGAAATCCACCAAGAAACTTTAAAAAGTGAGGGGGAGAGGGAGAGAGAGAGAGAGAGAAGAATTTAGAACTTTCATGGAGAAACTCAGGAAAATTATTTTCATGATCCAATGGAAAGAAAAATAACAAGACATTGCTCCCTAATTCAGCAATGCTTGAAATTTAAAAAATTATCTTTTCCTAAACATCGTGTCACTCTTTACTCTAATCTAAGAAACACGGAACACTTTTAAGGAGGCGACGTATCCTTGTCGGACAACGACACTCCTCGGACACTCTTGAACAAATGTCCGATACTATTTTAGCCGTATCCATAATTAAGAACTAAAAATCTTAATTTCGGACAACCATAATTAAGAACTAAAAATCTTAATTTCATATACTTGTCCAACACTTTTTGCGACTTGTCCCACACTTCTTAGCCTGTATCTATGACTAAAAAATAAATATGTGGTTGATATTTCTTGGACGCATGTTAACATGTGGTTACTAAAACTTGTAAACTTGATATATGACAATTTTATATCATGGAACAATGTATGATTGTTAATATTAATCATATCACAAACAAAAGACAAATAAATCTTTCACTAAAGAATAGGCCTTGAAATGATGAGGAATTAGAATAATTATGTATGCTTGCTACACTTTGTTTATAAGGAATGGGTGATTATTAAGTATTAACAATGAAAGATCATTGGTGCAAAAATTCATGTTATAGTACTCAGGTTAAGATTTACATATCATAAATTAATGATTTTTATGTATTGCATATGTATGCATGTATTGATTAAAACAAGATTATTGTAGTGTGTCCTAGCCGTATCCATGTCCTACTTTTTTGAAAAATTGCATGTCCGCATATCCGTGTCTTATCATATCTGTGTCCTATATCCATATCCATGCTTCTGAGAGTCTAATAAAGCTCAAATACTTTATCAATATCTACTTTTATCCAGTTCAACAATATGTGTGCAAATTAGCTCTATCATAAAAATGATCAATGTAAAGGCTTCAAAAAAAATTTTCATAAAATGATTCTTTACTGTGCTCATTGACCACTGTTGGTGTTCACTGAATTAATCCAGTGTTACCCTAATATGACTCAACTACACAAGACATCAATAAACTACAAAGTTGACATGCAAAACAACCCGATAGAAAATAGTACAGGCCCACAAAATGTCACTACTTACTGAAGCTGAATTTCAAAAATCAAGGCCACAAAACAAATGATAAAAGAACTTGCAAAGACACCCACATGCATGTGTGCACAAAAAAATAATAATAATAATAAACAAATAAACAATCAGATGTCTAAGGATTTGGCTCAAAATAGAACGGCATGGGGAAAAACAGAATTCATGCAGCCAACCCCAACATGGTTGGGATAAGGCTTTGATGAAGATGATGATGATGAAGTCTACCATTTCACTATCAAGACTATCTTGCATGGCATATGGAATATATGACAAATATATCACAAACACAGTGCTGTTTGGTATTTATTGATATTCAAAGTCATATATGCCAAAGTTGGACAACAAAGCAATCTCACTTGAAACATCAAAACAAATACAAATCAACAAATAGCAAGGCTAGGGGTCGAGTGCCATGTGCAAAGCAAACTTACGGGCCCATTGCTCAGTCTGAATTGAATTTGAAGGAATTCATAATGAAGTGGGTTCTACCAATGGAGTCCTAACATATACCTGATCTTCTTTAAGGAAGAGGGTGATCTTGGTGCCCCTCCCAAGATTCTCTCCCAGGGTATCCCTGGTAACAGTGAATGATCCACCAGCCTGTGACTCCCACACGTACTGCTCATCGTCATTGTGCTTTGTTGTTACCACCACCCTCTCTGAAACCAGATAAGCAGAGTAGAACCCTACACCAAACTGCCCAATCATGCTGACGTCAGCCCCCGCCGCCAGGGCTTCCATGAACTCCTTGGTTCCTGATCTGGCAATTGTACCAAGATTATTCACCAAATCTGCAACGCACAAGCAAACATCTCAATTGAAGGTGATGATTAAAACTGAAATTTAAACTACTTTAAGCAAACACGTCTAGATAAATCGTTGGAAGGTGAATTTACCAGACTTAGTCATGCCAATGCCAGAGTCGATGATCGAAAGGGTGCTGTTGGCCTTGTCAGGGACAATGTGGATGAAAAGCTCCGGCTGCGCATCGAGCTTGCTCTTGTCCGTCAAGCTTTCAAATCGAATCTTGTCCAATGCCTTCGATTTTTTCATTACAAACAAGCAAACGTATAAGAAGAAGGATGAAATCATGATCAATCCAAATAACAAGCAAGCCATAAGGATCTGGCCGTTCGTTGAAACCCTAAACATCTACCGATCGATCCCGATCGTTCTATCTAATGGGAAGAATCATGAAGGTTGCTTACATCGGATGAATTGCTGATGAGTTCTCGAAGGAAGATCTCCTTGTTGCTGTAGAAAGTGTTGATGATGAGGCTGAGAAGCTGATTGATCTCAGCCTGGAACGCAAAGGTCTCTGTTTCCGCCATTGCTCTAACCAGAGAAATGAAGAATGGGAACCGAATCGGTTTCTAGGGTTAGGATTAGAGTTAGGGTTACAGCGCAGCAGATAGGAAGCACTGTGGTGGATGCCTATAACGTCGAATATAAAGCAACTATGGAGGCTTCCAGATGCTTCCATGGTTCACTCCCACGCGGACGCCGTGCTTCGATGAACCGGCATGCCAAGGGCTGACAACCGGGCCAGTATAAATGGGAGTACCAACCCGACCCGCTCCTCATCAGCCTAACTTGACCCGTGTAAAATACGAAAAGGTTAAGGTTGACTTGTCTAACCCGTTTGATGCATTTAAATTTTACTAATTCACCGTGATTTTTAATTTTCATGTGACTTTTCTTATTTATGTGGGGCATAAACTGTGTACTCTTAATCTTATATATAAGAGTTATATAAAATTTTGATACTTATAGTATAAAATTTATTTTTTTATTTGATAATTTGATAATATTGGTAGGTGTCTTTTATTTTTGTCTTGACATAAAAATTTATCTCTAAAATATGAATACGAATGGAATCATAAAATAGGTCCCTTGAATCCCTACTTTCTTTTTTTTTTTTTTCTGCTGAGTTGGCTCAGTGACTAATGAGTGGGAAAAACAAAGCATCCACCCACGATCTATCCCTTTCTCACTTTCTTTACCAAGTGACAGAGTCACTAGATTTCGGTTAGATATACTACCTGAATGGGGGCCCATTGGATCTCACAATATCAGATATGGAGAGATATAATTTTAGCTATCAACGTTTTAAAAATCATACATGGCCCTAGTTGTGATGCCATATGGCATCTACGAGAGCTGTGATGTGGTGTGGTGAGGTTTGAGAGTGATAACATGGTGGCCTCCAGAGCACAGCCCCCTGCTGCTTTTATATATATAATGGGTTATTGTAAATTACGAGATATTTTTGCTTTTGAATTTCAATTGGATCTATTGTGATGGTTGCTTTAGAAATCTAGTTTTCAACCTATAAAGTTTAAATATTCTCATCTCATAAAAAATGAGATGAAGTGAAAAATTAAGGTTGTTTTAATAACAAATAGGTGTATTGGATGTTCTTAAAATATCCATTGAAAAATATAGAGAGAAAAGGATTTGGATTTTCACCAAGAGTGGCTTTGTGACTACAAAATTAACATGTAGATAATTGTTATGGATGATAATGATGATAATGATTCTTTTAACTTACGAAAACTTCTCTTTCCCACAAAGAACTATTCTTTTTCGTTTGGATATATTTAAAATTTGTGGTATTTATGATATCATTCCTCAGCTCAACTTAATGAATCAACTAACACACACACACATAAATAATCAAGGCCATTAAAATAAACTATTTTTTCTACTAACTTAAATATGTCTTAAGAACTTATTGCTACCATGGGATAATCATGTCCAAAACACATTTAACATGAAACCCCGCTCTTTTTTTTATTATTAATAGTGGAATAACTAACTTTGAATGAACTGAAATCTTATTTCATGATATGCAAATGGACAATAATTTTGTATAGTTCAAATTTCAGATATGGCTCGTACTAATGGAATGGGCTAGTGATGGAAAGTTTTGTTATAGCATTGGTCTCTTACTTTCCTTTTTCCTTTACTTCATTTTATTCTCTCCTACCTTTTTTTTCCCCTTCCCAATTTTAGCTAATCAATTGCAACAATTTTGTCGTTCAATTACCTCCCCACCTTATACACCTCATTTCATTCATTCTTTCTCTAATCCTTCCTCTATGTTTCGTTGTTATGATTTCGTCCCCACATTTTGATAGGTGTATTATTAATATACAATCAACAGTAAGATGACAAGGTAAAAAAGTAACAAAGTAATGAATGTCATAGGATGGAGGGTCACGACTAAGTAAAATTTAAGGAATTTCATCCCAATATTAATTATGATAGGATAGATAAATAAAACATATTTAGAAAAAAGCATCTAGAGTTCCAATTATGATTAAACATACGAGAGAGACCTCAACCTAGATCATAATTAGACACGAAGAATGAGCCCTAAATTAATAAAAGGCTTTTGCGCCCATTGTTTCTCACCGCTTGCTCGCCCACCTCTCTCTCATTCCCTCATTCCTGTGCCTATTATCTCTTTAGACAATCTCTGTAGACGCTATCTCTTTCTCTTGATTTCTCTCTATTTCTCTTGTCATCACGTACTTTCTTCATATGCCCAATCCTTTTCTTTCTCTTAAGGTTTTCACAATTAGAAACCCTAGTTTATTAAAGATTTAGGGAAAACAATGAAGAAAGGATATTCGGCTTAGGGCTTTGCTCAAACTTGAGGAACTTAACAAATCCGACATATAAGGCAAGTAAATAAATCCAATTTTATTGAACACGTATGATCTGATCAATTGAACATGCATGGTTTTTCATTTTAGTTCTAAATGATTCTAGTCTAGAAACCTTAATGAAAGCCTAATAATAAACATTCTGTGAACATTCCTTTGGAATGGTTTATGTATGGCTTTGGCTTTGACTTTTTAATGGTTTTACAATGGTTTTGAGTGATAGAATTGGGCTTTGAGTCACAATGATCTTTAAAATTCATCAATTGCTTATCAAAGGCTATGTTTACAATCCAAGAGAGTTGCTAGTTTTTTATTCCAACCAGTAACCAAAA
Organism: Sextonia rubra; assembly: GCA_037013555.1. Classification (NCBI taxonomy): domain Eukaryota; kingdom Viridiplantae; phylum Streptophyta; class Magnoliopsida; order Laurales; family Lauraceae; genus Sextonia; species Sextonia rubra. The sequence continues at coordinate 39,159,739 of JASUAD010000010.1, read as the reverse complement.
TTGTGTCATTCTAATATTGCAGTTATATAAACCATAATGAAACCATGTTGCACAACTGTAATGATACTCATGCTCCTTTAAGTGAGAGAGAGCAAAAACAAAAAAAAAAAAAAAAAAACCCAAACAAACACTATTTCATCATTGATTTTGGATGTATGTAAAGACATGGTTGCTTGAATTCTCTCTTTGAAATAGCATTTTCAAATTGTGAAAATCACGTATTTAGAAGTAAGAATGGTTGTGTTGCATGGTTTGGGTAGAATATCACCATGAGTTAGTGAGAAGGACTTTGGAGAAGGTTTGAATACACAAGGATGGAAAACTTGTTTCTATGGATCCAAGGTGTGCATCTCAATTGCTTTGTGTAAGTCAAAAAGGTCATCTAAGGGTGTATTTATAGAGTTGGGAAGCAGTTGAGGCAGTTGTGAAGAGTTATACAATTCGAAATGGGAGGTAAACAATTGCTGAAAATCTATATTTGGGGTCCATGTCCATGTAAACTATATTTGGTCAGACATGGGACCATTTAGTCCTTGTTTTAGGTCCAAATGATCTTCAATTTTCATGGAACTTTGTAAAATGTCTTCAAATCTCATTCTAACACTGCGAGAGCAATCTCATCATCATTTGACACTTGTAAGGGACCTAATTGTAGTATTTTGTATTGTCTCATATAGTTTTATGAAGTGAAAAAGACATGAACACAGTTTTCTTGAATTAGGCCAAAATGATCTCCAATAAATTTGAAACTTTGAGAAATCATTATTAAACATATTTTGGAGATTCCATGTAAGTTTCATCTCATTTGGTCTTTTGAAAGTATGGTTTTCATTTCATGCCCAATGATTGCTTCTACCCCCAGATTTGGGTCCAAATGATGTTTAATTGACTTGAAATTTTGATGGCATAGTTGACCTTTTGTAATTATTTCATCAACTTTTGCCGTATAGAAACAATAGTTTCAATCCACACCCCCAAAGCTAGGGCTTGTAGTGATTTTGAATGAATTCATATCCAAATGATACTAAATCACATTGAAACCTTTGCAAATGGTATTGTTATAGATTGTATGACCCTTTAGTGGCAATCTCCTGCCCTTGGCATATGATGCTTATTAATTTGACCTCAAACAGGGTCAAATAGGACCCATGTCTGGCTAGGACACGGACCATTATATCCTATGCCCAATCATTAATAAATGGGATTGACTTGTTTTGAAATATTGAGGAGACCTATCATCAGGCATTTTGAGGTTTCGTATGAAGTTTCATCTTGATTCAACCCTCGAAGCTCGGCTGAATGCAGTCATTAGGGTCCATGTCTGAATGACTTGAGTCTTGAGGAGATGGAGCTGATTTTCACTACTTGGCTTCTTCATGTACTTCGAATAACTTAAGAGAGTTTCTCACGTGTCTTCTTTGAGCTAGATGAAGATCGGCGGAAGTACTAGTCTGCATATTGCCCTCCAAATTGCCTTTGACTGGATTCCTGCACTTTTAGCATAAATGTGATTTTTTAATGTGCCAGCAGTAATCTTGTTATGATGTAACTAGTTTCTTCCATTATCTAGCATTTGCATATCATTATCTTTGGACTCCCCTGATCATTATTTATTAGCAATTATGTGTGTGAATGTATGAAATATTTGGGAAGTAGAACCTAATCGCGAGAAAATGACAATGCTTTGAAAGGAAAATATAACGAGTATAAAGAGTCGAGTGTAGATGATGAGAACATTTAGATTACTTTTTTTTTTTTCATGAGTGAACAAAAAATTGGCCAAAATACACCAGATATTTGCAATTTTCGAAGTTGATTAATGAATAATGTATATTATTATCAACGCTCTATAATGTATGTATGATGCTTGCGGAAAAAATTTAACTCCATTCAATTTGACCTAATTTCATAAAATTCGGGCTTTGGGTCATGAAAGATTATGGGAGATCAAACAATTCTATCCCTTACATAAGAAATTAAAATATTTCCTATCAATAAACATCATTTATTATTTTTCTAGCTGGAAAAAATTTAGAGAATTTTGCTAAAAAAATATTCTTAGAGGCACTTTATACCATAAAGATCCCTAAAAATATGATTCTACCAAAATGGTACTATGGATCTTCTTTTATTTAATTTTTTCGAATCTGAGCGGGACGGGGATATCTGCGCTCATCCAAGTATACAAAAAGGAATATCCTTGCTCGTGTTTTTTTTTTCATCATCTTTCTTCCTTCTTTGTTCGTTTTCATTTTTTTTCCCTTCTTCTTTCTCCTTTCCCCTTTCCTTGGAACAAAAAAAAAAAAAAAAACCATGTTTACAAACTGTATTTTAAAATCTTCATAACAAAACTCATTGTTGTAAGCAACATTCCAAAGGAAAAAACTCCATTTTTTTAGATCCCATTTTAGATCAAAATCAAAGTAAGAAAACCATTTTGTTTTGAGCCTTTTTTTTTAGCCTCATGCCAAAGGAAACGTCGAAAAAGAGCGAGGATGCCTTCCGTGTGATCATACAGATGCCGACCTTGATATATATCATTTAAAGGGGTACCACAAATGTACCCCTTTAAATGATATATATATATAGAAAGATTACTCTGCATCGATCTCTTACCATAGAGTGATGACACAATGTTAAAAATGTGTAATGAGGTGTAATGGTTTTACCTTTTTACATTAATATACTCCAAAAAAACAAAAAAGTGATGCATGATAATATTATATGGTTTTTTTATTTTGATTATTATGAAATATCTCTGTTATGATTTATGTCTCTCTCGGAGAGTCTGTTCGGCCATCTCCCCGACCCTCTCAGGCGCCGATAGTAGAACCTCTAAATTCTACTAGTTAGGGTTAGGTTTTTTTCTTCTCCCTGAAAATCTCTCTGTTGTTGTAATTATTTATTTTGGAGAGTCGAATACTCTCGCTCTCTCTCTCCCTCTCTATATATATGGCGTGCGTATACATTCCAGTCCAGAATTCTGAAGAGGAGGTGAGGGTTTCGCTAGATCAGCTCCCAAGAGATGCCTCCGACATCCTCGACATCCTCAAAGCGGAGCAAGCCCCTCTTGATGTCTGGCTCATCATTGCGGTTAGTTTAGTTCTCCCTCTTATGTTCTTTTTTCTTTCATTATCTTGAATTTGTTGTTCTTTTTACGGATTGAACAAGACAACCACTGTACTTCGATTAGATTATGTTGCGTGTTGTGTGTGTGAATATTGCATGTGAGTTGTAATGTTTTTACCATTTAGTGTTGTAGGTCTGGAATTGCAGTGGCTTATTGAAAGGAATTCAACTTCTCGTTTTTCCTAACCTCCTTTTTTTCTTTCTTTCTTTCTTTCTTTCTTGCGTGCCTGCTCAAATTGTCGCTCACTTTTTTTAGGATTCAATTTTCTTGTATTTTCAATTGTACAACATTTGATGCATTCCATTGGATGATGGATGTAATGTAAATATTGCTGATAAAAAAAGAGAACATGGAAAGATAGAATTAAACTTTAAGGTGACTTTTGAATTACTTACTGGGACAGTAATGTAAAGTAAATGTCAAATATGTGGGACGAGGTTATCGGTGTGTAGAGAAGCGTGCTTGCATTTATTTTCATGGGGTAAAATGATTTGAAGTGAGATGAGAAGTTAACAACTGTTAGAGCTACCTGTCTGCTTGTGTGTTATGAAGTAGAATTTTTCTTGGGTGGTAAAGTATTCTTTATTATTATTTTTGCAGTTGGTTCTTTAGTTTCACAGGTGCGACCAACCAAACATGGGTAGAGTGAAAACAAAAGAAAAAACCATTGGGATTACTGACCCACACATTTCACTTTACCTTTCAAAAAATAAGCATTGCCTCAAGTTCTAATATGATGATCGCAGATATTAACATAGTAGAATTGTTTTCTCCTTATTCATCTGTTATGATCGTAAGTGATTCCACCTGCTCTACCTCTTAGATTTACTGATTGGATTGTCGATAGACCCCTATATGGAATTTCAACCAAGTCCCTCATGTGAAATTTGGATTCTGGACCATTCATGTTGGAGAAGCCTTCTTTGTTACCTTCAAGGCTGCATAAACTTTGGATTAAGGGAGCTAAGTACATTGACAAACAAAACGGTAATTGGAATTGTTATTGAGGAATTTTAACAAACACTCGGTAGGCAAAGTGATCTTCTAACACTTATTACAAACAAAGTGTTATGGCAATGCAACTAAGGCAAACATAAATCTAACCACCATCATGTAGAGAAATAAAAACAATATAAGGAACACATAGGAGACAAGATATACATGGTTTAGTCACAATGTATGACCTACATCCACGGGAGAATAATGCAAAGCTTTTCTTTACCTTTAATGGTGATTACAAGCCAACTATAGGTGGAGCTCTAGAAATCCACTTACAAGTTAGAACCTCTCAAAGCTTTCTTTCCTCCCCTTTTTCTGGTCTTCTTAGAAAAGCTCTTATCTATCCTCTTCTCCCAATTTCTACACTCTCTCTTCCAAGAGCCAAGGAATACAATAGAATGCCATCTCTTATTCTTTTAGGGTTTTCTTAAAAGAAAAGAGCTCTATAGCCATTGGATTGACTCAATCCAATGGCTCACAATAAAAGTGCAAAAGAGAGTAGAAATAGAATACATAAAAATACAAGGGGATAAAAGCAAATAAAGGGATTTGACTTCACACGTGTTGCACACACACATGCAACACATATTCAACAAGAATCAATGTGATAGGACCTGGTTACCAAGAATAAATCGCAGCATAGCACGAAGAAAACCTGTTGAAGACAATTTTGTTAATAGATTAGAGGTTCTCTTTCAGTTGATGATTTCAGAAACCTTTTCCTTGATTGATAACCCTCCTTTTTTTTTTTGGTTCCCACCTACACATCCCATTTTAATCCTTTCCACTTGTCAAGTCTCTTTTTTTGAGCCTTTAGTGATGTGATTCCACATGGTTTCGGAAGTCAGTATTAGTCATGTACTCAATGGCCTTTGAATCCTTAATGAATTGGTTGATTCATACGAAGACTCGACCACGTCAAAGTGACTTAGTTGGTTATGACTTACGAATTGACCAAATTTGTAAAACGTATGGTTTGTACCAAGTGGAAGGAGGGTGCGATTAATTGCTAACCTTCTTCCTTAAATGAACACATCATGGTGTGTTTCCCATAGTTGCATACCAGCCAATTCATTTCCGACAATAGCACATTTTTAGCATTGACTTTGAATACATATAGCTTTGTAGCTAATTGTCATTTCTGAATGCCAGATGATATGGGGTGGGTAGAGTATTGCTTCTAAAGAGAAGTAGACCTAGTTTGGTTTGACAAATGTGTATATGTGTGTGTGGATGTTTTTCATTTTTCATTTTTTATGGTCTGCTTCTAGTCTGGCGTCAATTATAGGGTAAGGGAACTTTATCACGAGACTATCCAATGGGCCAACATTCAAGTGAACGAGCAACCATGGAATGCTCACGTATTTTTCCCTTTGACAGGGTTCATTGAACATGAGAGGTTATCTCTAAGGTAGTCAGGCAAATGAATTAACAGATTGAGAAGGGACCGTTATTACTTACTAGGAGATAATTGTTAGAACAGTGACACCTTTTAAGAATAAAAAAAAAAGGCAGCTTAGTGTACGAGGCTCTCACTTAGCGGGGTCTGGAGAGGGCAAGATGTACGCAGCCTTACCCTCATCTCTAGATAGGCTGTTTCCGTGACTTGAACGCGCGTCTTCCAGGACGTTAATGGTAAGCCTTACCGTTAGGCCAAGTCGCCCTTCACACTTTTTAAGAACCTAATACCCAAAAAAAAAAACAAAAAAAAACCCCAAAAATAGAGGGATGCATGTTTAGCGAGCATTTCAGTAAGAATTATTTTAATAGAATTCTCTAATTGATTTAATTAATATACTTTTGACTAATTTGCTAAAAAGTTAAATAGAATTCTATCATAAGTGTATTCTGAAAATAATTCTTCCAGATTACCTGCCTTGAGAAGTACCGTGTTAATAAGATGGTGATTCATGAGTTATGACCCACCTGATATTCAATAGTCCAGATGTCCTATACATGCCCATATGCAACCTGAGAAGGGGGATACAAAACCATCAAAATCCAACATGGCAAATATTCTTGTCTCTTCTTTTTATCTTTGGGTCTTTAAACAATGTTGCGCCAATAACATGTGTGCATATATATATGTTTGTATGTATGTATGTATTGCCAATATGCCATATATACATAGATTTGCTGCCATTTTGATATGCTCTCAAATACCATTAATTTGAATCTTGCACAAATTGGCAGCTACTATTATACTTTTGTGGGTTTCCTACCATGATCCATCCACAGCAGGTTCTAGACTTCCAGTCTTAAATTTACCAGTGACTTAACTGCATATATAGCAGAATTATAGCAACTTGTTCATTGCACAATGCGCCAATGCTTGCGCGCCTTTTCCAAATTACTAAGATTAACCTTTTCAAACTTATTACTTTTTTCTTTCAAGTTCTACTCACTAGATGAAAGAAATTTATTAAAGAAGATTATTAGAAAAAGATGAGGAATTCCCAAACACAAAATGTGGACCACGGCTTGTAGAGCTATTAGTAAGGCTAGCATTTGAACTTAATCTCTTCCAACCCCCATTCAACTGTGACTTATTTATTTTTTAATAGGTTCATAACATCATCTTAAGGAGTTTGAACAATGTCATATACTTGTTAGGTCATTGGTATTTATTAGTAGGGTCCTCAAGGTTGTGATCTAAGCACATATGTACACTAATGTGTCTTGCAGTTTCTTTTTCATTATAATCCATAAACATCTACATTTCACACCGCAAGCTGTAATTCTTTATATTTCATGGTATTTGGTTTGATTTTATAGTTATTCGTGGGAGTGCAAATGCAATTTGAATTTATCATTTGATGTTTGTTTTTACCATCTGTTTTATTGAATTCATCATGGACAATATTTTTCAGATCTAGTGCCTTTAGAGGTTCGTACAAATTTCTGAGATGAGTAATGTTCTCTTATTGTGCTACCTTATATCATGACTGTCACTTTTTTATTTTTTTTTAAATTGTGTTGGTGCAGAGAGAATACTTCAAACAGGGAAAGATTGAACAATTCCGGCAAATTTTGTTGGAAGGGTCTAGCCATGGTATGTTTTATTCTGTTCAGCATATATTGACAATCTCTCTTCCAATGATCAGTACCTGCTTTTTTTGGGGAGTGGGTGGGTCATGTTGTGAATGGAGAATATTAGCAGGCTGGTTTCCAATGTTGATACTGTTTCATGTTCATGTTGCCATTATAGTTTTCTAATGCTTTACTTATATTCTGTTTCTAATTTCTGTTTTTGTTGCAGAAATTGACGAGTACTATGCTGATGTTAGATATGAACGGATAGCAATCCTCAATGCTTTAGGGGCCTATTATAGTTACCTTGGAAAAATTGAGACAAAACAGAGGGAAAAGGATGAGCATTTTATTTTAGCAACACAGTATTACAACAAAGCATCAAGGATCGACATGCATGAACCTTCAACTTGGGTTGGCAAAGGTCTGTATGAATTTAATGATATCAGGTTCACCATTCCATATCTTTATTAATCATTGAATTTAATGATATCAGGTTCACCATTCCATATCTTTATTAATCATTGATGGTTTGCAATTCATATCTGTGGGGAAGCTAGTCCTGGAAATTCACTAAAATCATTTTTATGTTGTAATTTATTGACATTCCATCCCTAAAGGATTGATGATGTTTATACTACAAGAGAATATTATCCTCTGGAAACTCATTAAGGGATCATTTGTTTGCACTCATCTACATATGTAAATGATACGCATGATCGCTTTTGTTTGCACTACACGTGTGATTTGTGAATGAGGTCCATGAGAAAATGGTGTAAATGAGGCCATTTTCAGCCTCTTATTTTCATACCTGAAAAGGGCATGATATGGGCATTGTAGCGAGACAGTGATACATGTTGCAACTTGCAATGCCCAGATTGGTTATTGGTTTGAACTCCATCAACCACGTTATTATTTTACGCTTTTGTGGGCCTCAAATATATGATCTGTGTCATCCATCTTATAGGGCTAAGAAACCCTAGGATGCTTAATTTCATATCTTAAATCTTCAAACCTTGGGGAATTTGTGAAAGATGTTCAAAAAATCCCAGTCTATAGGTCTAATTTTTTGCACTTTTATGGGTTGATCTGAACTTTTCAATATTCTCATTTTAATGATAAGCATCAAGACGTTTGGTTTCATATTATAAATAAGGATCAAAATAACAGTTGTGGTGGGCATTGTGGCCAGTAGCCAAAACGCTATGTAGCGGGTGCTACATAATGGTAGTAGTGCTACGTAGCAGTGTGAATTGAAAAAGTTGTCAAAAAATTTTGAAGAAATATCCACAAAATTCATAATATTGGAAAATATGAAAAAGTGATGCTTTTTTCCAATAATAACTAACATAGGGGGATGTAGCGGTCAATCAAGTGCATAGAAGTTCAGTATCGCCGAATGATTATAAAATAAGAGGATTGATCTAATTTTTCCTACACATTTATTTTGGTTAGCTATATAATAAGTTATTATGCATTTCTAAATTCATAATTCATAGAATTAATTTAGGACAATTGTACATAACAAAGGATTTATAAATTATAAAGTAATGCTTTAAAAAAGTTTTGAGGTTTAAGCCAAATAACAAATTAAGTTTCATTAAAACAAACAATGGATTTTGGTTGAGAGTAGAGAAAAGAATACAGCTATCAGTTACCTAGAGAAGAGCCCTTGAGATGAACTGTCTCCATTGTCTTTAATTCAGTAATATTTTATGTGTTTTAGTGTTCTTTTAAGTATACAAAGGGTAGAAAAGTTGCGTAGAACGGGTAGAAAAGTTACGTAGAAATGTTGTTTGGAGAAAAGAATGAAAGATGTAGGCCTTACTATGTATTTTAATTTTTTTAAAAAGTGGCTATCAATCACACTTTGTAGCGGCCCGTAGTGGCCTATAGTGGGCCGTAGTGGCCGCTATGTGGCCCCGTAGTGGCCTATTGCCGACCATAGCGGCCTTGTAGCAGCTGCTACGGTTGTGGGTGGTGCGAAATTTGATTAAGCGTAGTGGTCTTGGCTGCTACACCTGATATAGTGCGTAGCGGCCGCCATTTTGATCCATGATTATAAATATTCATAGGTTTTGAGAAATTTGTAAAAACGTCCAAAAATTTCAAACACATCTAAAATTGTTGGATGTAATCATGTACTCATGAAAATTGTGATTTTGGCAAACATGGTAATGTATTTCAGAGTGTAACACTTGCATATGTAACATTTACATATGGGGAACACATTTTCCTATCACATGCATAAAAGGCAAACAACCCTTCAGTACATTTTATGTTGTACAATGTTGAGTGTTGACATTCCATACTGAAAAGAGTGAACTCTGGTTATTAAATGCTCTTTACACTTGTATATACGGATTATCCAAGAAATTCAGTCGAAGCTTTTCTTTTTGGCTTCTTGTTGGTGATGGCTTCATTGAATTCTGGCTGTTCTAGTTGTTATTGTTCCTCTAATTGGTATCTGTTTTCAGCAATATATTATTTCATTTTATAATATTTAGTCATTGGTTATATCTGGTTGGTATTTTTTTTTATTAGGGGATGATTATCATACTCTCTTCTTCTGCCCAAGCATAAAGTTCATTTCGTTGTGTGTTCTTTGCTCTTTATTCCCTTTGTGAATTCTTGAACTTTTACCATTTGAATCTTTAAAGCTCTTTGATCTGATAGTCATTCATTTGGCAGACCTTTTTTTTTCTTTTTCGAAAAAGGTAACAGATATATTAAAGAGAATAATTAGAATGCAAGGTAGCTCGAAGCTATTACAATTTACAACTGGGGGCGTGTATAAGAGAGATATACACCCCTAACGAAGGCTACACTATATTAGCACTTAAATTACATAACTGATCAAACCCTTGTTTGGCTAGACTCTAGAGAGTCCGCCAACCCATTAGCACTCCTACTAACATGCTGAAACAAAATGCGACAACCAGTAGATAAGTCCTTAATCTCATTGAAGTAGAATTGCAACTTCCAAGACCCTCTGAAAGTTCTTGCCCAAGAAACTGCATTGAAACTTGAAAGAATCACTCTCCACTATGAGGTAGAACTGGAAAGAGCACCTATATATACAAAGAGCTTCTAAGATAGCCAAAATTTCTGCTTCTGTGGAATCTTTGACACCCACATTTGGCAGACCTTGGGCTTGAATAGCTGACATATTTTCAATTCTTTGCATTTCCATGGAAAGATACCTCATTTTCAGGCGATGGAAAAGGGTAGGGATGGTTGGAGCTTTGGGTGCTCATTTCCATGGCAGATGTCTCTCTGTTTGGGTCTTTCCATTTTTACATGTTTTCTTCACCCCCATCCCCCACATGCTTGTCTTTCCTGCTTTTTGTTTCTCTCTCCTCCAAAGCAAAGAAGTGTACTTTTCAGCTGTGCTTTTGTATGGAATTGACCTTATTTAAAGAAATAAAAGACGTATTTTTCCATGGAAATCCAAACGTTGAAATGCAGCATTAGATCACAGTAGTCAGTGATGTAACTATGCTACAAGTGAGCATAACTTCATTCCTATATCTTTATGTGCTGGTATGAATGGGTATTAGCTTTCATGACTTGAGGTTACTTGATTACTGTTGAATATGCTATAAGTTATTGCTATTGCCACATAAAACACATGAAAATACTGACTTCAAAAGCTTATCTTTGGACAATCCTTGGTTATCAGCATGATGACTATTTGTTGTTGCAAACTACCTAGTGATAAATTAATGTTCACATTATGCATCTTATTGTGATTGTGAGATTCAGGTGTTTTGTCGTGTCTACATGAGTAAGCAAAGTGGTACTTGTGATGGATATGGAAAATCCCTATATGTGGATTTGATGCAATTTAGACCATTACAAAAAATGACTGTTCAACTGAAATAATAAACAAAAATAACACTTAACTACAAAAATATTTGCATAAATATTGCGATAGACTGTTAATTGATAACATTGAAAAATGAAAATCTCTTCTGAATCCAAAGAAAGAAATGTAAACACTTTTGTCACCTATGGCTTTGTTTAAAATAGTGCTAGAAGAATCCAACTGCTGCACTATGAACAATCCATAATTAGAGTTCATGTCAATAACTGTCAACATGCAATTTGTTCATTCCATTGAATATGTGGATCATAGCTCTTATGGATACTTATACAGGCCAGCTTTTATTAGCAAAGGGTGAATTGGAACAAGCATCTGCTGCATTTAAGATTGTCTTGGATGGAGATCGTGACAACATTCCTGCTCTACTTGGTCAGGTATTTAGACTGTTATCACACTTTCTAGACTGAGGTCATCGATTTCTAATAAGCATGGCTTGTTTTGAATTAAAGTCTTTATTGATGTCATCTAACCATTGAAATCTTGTAGATTCATTTATTTATTTTTCCAGTAACTGTGCTCTATGGCAAAAAGTTCTCAAAAAAAAAAAAAAAAAAAGAAGCTTTCATTGTTGTAGTTGTCAATTTGATTTGATTCGGCTGAAATGGCTGACCAATTTCGGTTTGGAACGCTGGCTGAACCAAAGTACACATGTAAAAACTTTCATCTTGGATTTCGGTTAATTTCAATTCATTTTGGTCAAAGATTTTGTTTTTTCTTAAAAAAAAAAACGAAAGACATAGGGTCTTTTTGTAAACCTTTTTATAAATACATGCAAAGCCCCCAACTGTATGCAAACTACAAAATAATTGCATGTCATATGATGAGTTGAGATTTTAGAATGCATGACTAATTTCATATTTTCATGTACATATGTCTTGTAAATTATTCACTTGGCATGTAGAAATATCATATTGCATCATTGATCTAGTAGAATAAATTAAATGTATATAATTTTTAAATTTTAATGTTTCTTATATTTTTCAAAACTTTTATATATTTTTTTGAAATGAAACTTTGAAATGTACATTTGAAATTCTGAATTGGTTGAAAAATTTCAATTTGGAGCGAAATTGAATAAACTTAATTGTCAGGACTTTCTTGGAATAATGTTAAAGAAGAGGTATCGTTCTCTGAATCGGAATTGGATGTATAGACCTAAAGGAGATATAGATGGTGGATCTGTTCTATGAAATGGGTTAGCTTGGCTATGCTAAGAAAGTGGTCTTGGCGCGGCTTGTAGGATGAGAGTGATGCAGCAAGGGGGAGAAAGAGTAATCAATAATTACTGTCCAAGCCAAAGTGTGAAGCACATCCATGTGTGACTATCACATCAACGGATGGGGTCAAAACTAGATAGAGAGAACTGTATTTCATTGAGTGGCTGATTTGTTCACTGATTGAGTCTTTAAATTATAGATCACAGTGATTTTACTAATCTTTGTTCTCATCCTTTATCTAATAAATTCTAAAGTACTAACTATTTGACTTTTTTGATACCCATCAAGATATTTTTTATCAATCAGGAAATTTTTAGATGGCAACAAGATAACTATTATATGACTTAGATGACTTTGACCTATCGTGGATTCATGACAGAATTCTTAACAATCAAGGATTCAAAAGACAACACTAAAGTAAGAAAGGCAAGGTAAAAATAGCTTCCATGATCTAATTGATTGTGCATGGGGCCCACGGATCGCTCAACTAATGAGGCCTGGGCTTCCTGTGATAAAATGCAGGTCCAGTTGACCTTCTGTTGGTCCATGGGCTTGGTGAAATAGCTGTTGGTTGGCCCATGGACATTTGGCCCAGGGTCTGATACGCATCATTTACCAGAAAGGCTTTTGGAATCACTAACTCTAGGATGATGGATGGAGTTACTTTAATTGTTTTCCTTGTTATTGGATTCAGAGAGTGGTCTTGAGCCCTAAACAAGATTTTATTACAAGATCTCGATATATGGTAGGTAATGACTTGGGAGTGTGATTTGGGAAGGACTCTTGGTGTGGAAATCTGCCCATATGTGGCTGTTCTCCTCTCTTTGTACTTAAGAACATGGGAACTCAGGTTAAATGAGTGTCTCCACATATTGGGTGATAAATTGCTGATTCGAGAGACCACTTCCATCCCATATAAAGGTTTGAATATGTGCATATGGTGACTGATTTAATCTAGCTCTAGAAAAGGGCCTAGATGAAATCTTTCTGCCTAGGGATGTCAATGGACCTCAGCTTATCCTTTGTATTTTTGTTTGGCTTAATAAATAGTTATTTATGTATGGCCAAATCTCATTGTAGTCACTTATGCATTATTTCTTAGACTTTGAGAGCCTCTAAACATACCAAGAGACCAATAAAGACTTGAAATGATGTAGCTCTAGGAGTTGTTAGATTGGGAAGACAGAGAATGTTACACTAAATGAGCATGAGTGATGAAAGACAATGCTAGACAGTGGGTAATGCTTTAATCATGGTGATAATGATGATGATGTTGTAAGTTGGGCCATTTCTTTCATTTTAATAAAACCTGTGACTCATCAACCAAAATATAAAAAAGGTAAAAAGGTAAAACGTGGACATGTCCTTTTTCTTCTTCAGTTAAGCTTGTGGTTTTATTAGCAAGAGGAAAATATTCTTCTTCCCCTTCTTTTATGCATGCCTTGACTTTCTTTAATCGCTTCATATGTTGCAGGCTTGTGTTCAATTTAACCGTGGATGCTACTCAGATTCTTTGGAATTGTATAAGGTTCAACTTATTTCTACCAACACATCTTTCTAATTGACTGTAATGAATTATTGACTGATGTGGCTATTTTTTGCTGTGTCCAACCGTCCATCATCCTGTTAATTCTCGTTATCTTTAATTCCAATTTAGAAGTTGGTTGATACACCTAACTTGGCTTATTTGTTAACTTTTTTAGAGGGCATTGCAAGTGTTTCCTAATTGTCCTGGACCTGTAAGGCTTGGTATAGGGCTCTGTCGTTACAAACTGGGTCAGTTTGAAAAAGCACGCCAGGCCTTTCGGCGTGTTCTGCAGGCATGTATATTTATAATCAGTTATATACAACTTCTCAATGCGTAGTAGTATATCTTATTGTAGGCAAAAATATATTATCAATTTTCCACTGATTCCTTTTCTTTTCTTATAAAAACAACTGCAGTTAGATCCAGAAAATGTTGAGGCTCTTGTGGCACTTGGAATCATTGATTTGCAAACAAATGAAGGTGGACCTTTGACTCTTGTTATTAGATTGTAATTTGTGTAAATCATTTTTGATGTCTATATGTGCTGTATGGGGTTTGGTCTTTCTGAAATTTGGTTGTTATCTTGTATGCTTAAACTTTTAATTGTTTTGTTTAGCGCATGGAATTCGAAACGGAGTAGAAAAGATGCAAAGAGCTTTTGAGATATATCCCTATTGCGCAATGGCGTTAAATCATTTAGCAAATCACTTTTTCTTCACCGGTCAGCACTTTCTGGTTGAGCAATTAACAGAGACTGCACTTGCTGTTTGCGATCATGGTCTGATGAAGTCCCATGCATACTACAATTTGGCCAGGTGTTATCATAGCAAGGTCTATAAAACAACTTCTCAAAAAAAAAAAATTTTAATTAAAATCTTTTAATTTATTTTTTATTGTTAAGCCTAACTTGATTATCTTACCATTTCCTGGAACTGCAAATGTAGGGTGATTATGAAAAAGCTGGTCTGTACTATATGGCATCTGTAAAAGAAATCAATAACCCCCAAGATTTTGTATTGCCATACTATGGTTAGTCATCATGCCAGTTCTTTTTTTTTTTTTTTTTATGCATTGGGACATTAATGATTGGTCATGATGTTTCTGGCTTCCTGTGTTGTTACTTGTACAAAACTTTGTTGCTATTTTATGACCATATACGGTCACACAAGGATAGTGACATCATTAAAGGTACCAATAGATTTGATTTGATGGGTTGTAGATAAAAGGAGTGCTCCAAGAGGTTATATTGACATCATTAAAGACATGTAGAGGGAGCAGTCACGAGTGTAAGAACGACATGTGGAAAGATTTGTGAATTTCCAATTACCATAGGTTTGCATTAGGGGTTAGCTTTAAGTCCTTACCTTCTTTCAAATGGTTATTGCCGAGCTAATTGCTCATATTCAAAAGGAGGCACCTTGGTGTATGTTGTTTGTAGATGATATATTGCTGATGTATGAATTGTGAGAGGTGGTAGGAAGTATTGGAACCCAAGGGCTTTAAAATAATTTGTCCAAAGATAGAATATATGAATTGCAACTTCAGGAGGGATGTGCAAAGAGATGTAACTTTTGTGAGAATTGAAGTAGAATGGATATCACAAAGAGAGTCATTTTGATTTTGTGGCTTTTTAATTAGTAAGGATGGGTAGATTGAGGAGGATGTTGAATGTAGGAGTAGGATAAGAGCTGGATGTTGGCTAATTAGGAAACAATACATGTAAAAATTAGTGTATCAAGGTTGAGAATGTTGAGATGGATGTGTGGTAAAACTAGGAAAGATCGAATTAGAATCAAGCACATTGGGGAGAATTTAGGTGTAGCATCATTAGATGATAAATTAAGAGTGACTTGTTGGACATGTCCACTGAAGGCCCGCAATGGTATTGGTGAGGAAAAGCTTCTCTATGCATGTTGATGGCCCCTTACGGAAAGGGGTAGGCCAAGAATACATGGATGGAAGTGTAAGGACTGATCTAACGCAATGCAATCTATATGAGGATTTGGCCGGGGTTAGACTGGAATGATGAAGCAAAATTCATGTAGCTGACCCCAACATAGTTGGGATGAGGCTTTGATAATGATGATGATCCAGTTACAGATGTGTTTTCTTTCTTGCAACTTCTGTTGTTGGCTCTTTAACCTTCTCATTATTGGCTTTAAATGTTTGAAAAAAAATTTTTTTTTTTGAAAGAAGGTTCCTTCATCATTGACTTTCAGTAACCTTTGGAGTAAAATATGCTTTCTTGGTGCAAATGTGTTCTAGTCTAGGCTCATGGCCAACTGGAACTGCCCTAGCCACAAGCTTCCTTGTGTGGCCACATGATTTTAAGTCACATGTCTAATTAGACATGTCGTCCCCACACAATATTAGTGTTTTTTTCCCTCCTAAATATTAAAGATCCATAATTTAGAAACTTTATTTCTTTCTAAAACATGTTCTAGCAATTTTATTTCTCTAAGAATTTCTCAGGAATCCTGGTATAGGAAGTTTCCAAGTCCAGCGAGTCCTAGTTTCAATAAGACAAGGGTCCAATCTACAAATTCAGATGATCTTGATTTGGCCACTACTTCAGAAGGTAAAAAAAAATCAGAAATTGTCTTAAGACTTTAAATGATTCACTTTCTAACTTGTCTAATTAAACCTGTTGCCCACACATTTTTGTTAGTTTTATCCTTTTTAATTTTTATTTTAAATTTGAAGAGTTCTAATATTGAAAGTCTCTTTCTTTGTAAAATATGTTTTTAGCAGTTTTGTTTCTTTGTCCTAGTATAGAGTGTTTCCAAGTTTAGTGAGTCCTAGTTTTAGTAAGGTAAATGTGCAATGTTTTAGTAATGTTTAAAATAGGAAAATAATGTTTTAGTGGTTTCTCAGTTAGGAAAGTATTGTTTTAGTGATTTTTAAATCAGAAATGGTTTCCAAAGCAGTCGACTATTATCAGGGAACTGAAATCTCTCTTCACTGTATATTTTGAATGATATGGCTTAAAGAATGCTATTACACGGGTCTGTTCACCGCATCTATAGAACGTTGGAGATAGTCGTCTTTTTAGGACAAGATAGGATCTCGAGGTGCAACTTAATTTTGTGCTTCTATCATGTGTTAGGACAGCCAAAAGAGATGCTAACTTTTTGTCTAAACTTTGGATTTCAAGAAGTTGCTACTTGTGAATCACTATGTCAAAGTTAGCCCTTCTATGCTTGTAAAACTTGTATAGGTAAGATAATGGTACTCAGAGAAAATGACAACAATACATGACGAGGACCTCAGGGCATCACAGTTGAAAACATATCAAGGGAGGAGGAAGAGGGTCCCTATCTAGATATCTTTATGGTTGGATGATAGTTATTTGGGCCCAATTCGAGGATTCAGAGATGATTCACTGTTGGATCATGCTGTCAGAGGAGATCCACTGTTGTATCATGGTTTTGGAGAGGATCCACATGGTCAGATAAAGTCAGTTCACATCCTTGTTATTAGTTGAAGACCCCACATTAGGATGATTAGAGACGAGAGACCCCATATGCATGAAATCAGGAAGGCCCCACCCTGGGAAGATGCAAATGGGTTGCTAACAGAGAAAGTTGGGCTCTCTGAGCCCAACTTAAGTGGGACGTCCAGCCCATTATAGGGGACAACCACTTTAGGACTTTCATATAGTTTATTTTATGTATTTTGGGTTATTTTGCTAGTTTAAAACATTCAGTTAAGTTGTTTGTGTTTTAATCTTAACCATTGTTGTGTTTTAAAGGTTGAGATTGACTTTAGGGTTAGTAGTTCATTATATATCTATTATAATGCCTTCTTTTGGTTACTGAACACATGAGTACAAAACTATGCTTTTGAGATCTCTCCTGTAAATGGAAATATGGTGTGAAGCCACTTGGTGTGAATCCAAGGTGTTTGCTTTATCATTCTTTGTTCTTTGTTGAGTTTGGTAGTTGGTTTTCTTGCCAATTCGGTATCCCACATATCGGATAATCACCCAAATCCTCCCAAAAACCTATTCTAAAGTGTCAAAGAGTATTCTAACTCATCCTAGGGCACCCCTGCCCTCACCAAACGCCTCAAACCCATCTCCCACTTCGCTGCCACCCACAAATCCCCATCCCTTTGGCTCATTCCTTCCCAAACCCTATTCCCCATTGGCTGTACCTCCCAAAAGCCTAATTCCTATTTTTTGCTTCTCCCAAACCCTCAAATCGCTTGGCCAAGCCCCATCTACCCAAAATCCCATCAACTGAACCCCATTTACCCAAATCCCATAAGCCAAACCCCTCCGTCCCCATATCCCAACAACCAACCCCTCTCTCCACTTCCCCACTTGGCGTAAACCTTAAAATATCATAGGGCTACTTTCTAGCCTTTTGGCCGCACCTTGCTCTTGACCAATTGAATTCCTTGGATTATGGCTGCATGATTTGTGACAATTCCAACTTTGAGCCTAGCCCATTCTTGAAATCCTTGAAGGGATCAAGAATACTTTGATTGTTCATATGGTGATCCCTAGGCTAGTGAAGATCGAGTCTTCCATTGGAAACCTACCAGCAATTGTGGGATTGTGAATAGGCCTAAAATTGTTTCATAATTGATAACTTGGAATTCAACATGAATTAGGGTGAAATCAATATTTTTTTATTAAATTGATTTATAAGTGTCAATTGTTATTTGATCTCTAGTGCATTAATTTATTTTTCGTACATCTGCACAAAGCATGTGCTCATATTGCACTGGAACCTTCATTATTAGAGACTGCTAGATTTCTTTTACTCTGCAAATTGGAATTCGAAGTGATATCCCAAACTCGTTTTTAAGTTTTATGATTATTATTGTTATTATTATTATTTTCAAATTCTAACACTACAATAAAATACTATTGCTCTAGAAAATGTTGCTTGGAAAGGGCATTTCCGTTTGTTTTACTTTGGTAATTAGGTTGGTAGGGTCTTGTTTATAAAGTCACTTCCATTGTTGAAATCATGTCCTATGTTTGTTCTTGTTGCCTCCATTTCTAATCCAGTGCTGATGGTCTCGGCTGAGTCTCCCAGCTCCATTTGCTTCTTCTTTTTCTTTCTCATTTTCCAACTTCCACTCTCTGTCATGGCTTTCAAGGCAACTTGGACTCAGCCATGACGGAGCCAGTCATAAAAGACTCGGTCAAGTCTCCCTGCTCTATTTACTTCTTCTTACTTATCCCATCTCTCTCTCTCTCTCTCTCTCTCTCTCTCTCTCTCTCTCTCTCTCAATTCCTTCCATACCACCCATCAAAATGCCGAACCCTATATCTATTTCGTCCCCACCAGAAAATCGCTGCTTCTTCCATAATTCCATTTCCCTCTTTTTCTTCTTAGTCTTTTAATGAATTCCCCCAATTCACAGACCGACTCAGATCCGACTCTTCAGTTTCCCCTCCTTAATCTACCCTGTCCTTCTTCAATCTCCTCTTCTCCACCACCTTCTTCTGCTGTCGCTGCCACCAACAACTACCAAAAATTATAAGGGACTCATTCTGACATGACTCTATCTGACCTCTCCTGGGTCGGGGGCTGAGTCCATTTAAAACATGGGTCTAGCCTGGTGTTTTGGAACAGACTTCACCATCTGGTCTGATCAGTTTGGACCAGAACATACATTCTGGTGGTCCATATTTACTGGTTGTGCTTCTTGAACCCAAATCTCCATGTAAAAACCGTGCATGGCATCCCCAAGCCATCATACGCACGTCTTCAACACAAGAAATGTTAGAAGCACATTTATGATAAAAGGATTGATAACCATGTTGACTGATAACGAGTGGATCTGACTGCTTGGTCCACCAGATGGACCAAACTTCCCATATAATTAATTGGGTCAAGTTCTGGTCTGGGTCCATTGCAGCTTTTTACTTCAGGGCCATGTAGGAAGATCTATAGCACTGTTTACGTCATGCATTATGAGCCTCACTAAATTTTGGTATGTGGAGAAATTTCCTTGTGGTTCTCTTTGTTGTGTTTCTCTTATTCAGCTCTCCTCTTCCTTCTTCCATTTTGACAACTGTGGTATAGGACTGGGACAAGTTCAACTGAAGTTGGGAGATTTTAGAAGTTCTCTTTCAAACTTTGAAAAGGTCTTGGAGGTTTACCCTGAAAACTGTGAAAGTTTGAAGGTCAGTTATATGTCACTATTGTGATTCTGATTGGTGGTTGGATTGTTATGATGCTTGCACTTTCTACTTGCATCATCTGATTTTTTCATTCGTTCTTTCCTCAACAAAAGGCTGTTGGGCACATTTATGTCCAGCTTGGACAGACTGAGAAGGCATTAGAAACGCTTCGGAAAGCTACAAAAATTGATCCACGTGATGCACAGGTATGATGCTTTTGTTGGCTTATGCTTTGGTTTTATTATTATTTTTTAAAATTTTAAGATGGCAGAGCATATAGTTATTTACTTATACGCGATCATTAGGCATAGATGCTTTTGGTCTGTAATTTTATCTTGGCATGCATCTTGACAAGCAAAATGCTACCCACACTATTAATAGGTTAGTTATGTTTGTCATTTGACTCATTTCTCCAATGTTGTCATTTCATAGTAACAGGTTTGGATATGTTAGCAACAAGTTTTCAAAAAAAAAAAAAAAAAAGAAAAATGAAAAAACCATGTTAAGGAATATATAGGCAAGGTGCGCTTGTGTGCATGCTTGTGCACCCTCACTTTTGGTGGTACACACCCCAAGTTCTCCCAGGGTTGGTGATGGACACCCCAGTTTCACATGCGTCCACTATCCTACCTATTTACACATTGTTCAATTGGATGATAAAAATGCAACTTATAATTCCCCTAGACTTTGAGGGTTTTAAATCCAGCTATATAAACTTATTTGGATTTGAGTCTGGGTCCCCACATGGACCCAGCCCCTTTACTCACCTAACTAGTCAGGTTCAGGTAGGGTCTATGCTAGACTTAAATGTAGACCCGGTTTTCATTAAGGGTATAATGGGCTGGGTCCATGGTGGACCTAGACTAGACCTGATTATGGTTATACAGTCAGATCCAACCTGGCAAACCAATCTCAAGACCTAAATATATTATATTGTATGCTTTGCATTATTTTGTAATACTAAAGATATGTTATAAATTATTATATCTATTTCATCCATCGTACCATTAGAACCAGTTTGTGGGGCCCCCATGAACAACCCTATGATCAATCTACCGCCCTCAGTCCCACTAACACATCAGGCCAGATCCCAATTCAACACTTGTCCAACTGTTACTATTGGATTCAGAAGCCATTTTGTCATTTATCATTGTTGACATTTGGGGCCTCAAAGTCCCTATTTTTAAGGATTCAGTTATTTTGACTTTGGGCATCTGTAAACCGGGCATAGGCCTTTCCAACCATTAAATGGTTCGCATATAGAAATGAGAGAACTTTCTCATTTGAACAAAGCCTGTACATGGAATAATGGGTCCCATGCTGTCACTACTGATTCTATATATACTTCCCTCTTGGGTTTTGCTCCTGCACTTTCCAGTCAGCTAATTCAAGATTGTTGTAGGCATTCCTGGAGCTAGGTGAATTGTTAATATCTTCTGATACAGGAGCAGCACTGGATGCATTCAAAACTGTAAGATCTTCCCCAAAATATTTACTTCTTGGCTGTTATTGTTTGTTATGGAAGTTTAAATTTAGTTAAGTAACCCTTTAATTGTTGTAAAATTCTGTTGGTTGAACTATATGATATGAATGACCTGAAATGCCCATGTGTATATGTAATTGTTCTTATCCTCTGTTCTGTCTTCACTTGTAAATTGTCCTGCTGAGTATTTCAGAATTCTTAATTTGGTGGTGGAGATATTCCATGAGAGGATGATTGGAGATGGGAAAAGTGAAGTGCACTTGGAAAGTATGGCAGAGATGCACAAAGGAATGGACACCAAAATTTTATCAACTATGTCTGTAGACTGTGTTTGGATGTCGATCTATGGAATGTCATCCAGGCTGCTGGGGGATGCGGAGGAATTTGGCTCATCTGCAGAAGGCATCTCTGGATCGATCTGGGATGTGTTTTCGTGAGAGATGTTTGGGTTGAGCATTCAGGAAACTGAAATGTGGTAAAAGTAAAATAGCGAAAGGGTTTTCTTATATGCTAGTGCTCAACATATTAGTTGGAAGTTGGGACTACCGTTGTGATCAATGTGAGGAAGAAGCACAGTCCTGTGGGAGTATCATTTTGGCATTCAGATACAGGTTACAAGACTTAGTTAAACTCCATCATAGATCATTCTTTATCCATTGGATTACAAGAATTAGTTAAACTCCAACGTAGATCATTCTTTATCCGTTGGATTACAAGACTGAGTTAAACTCCATCGTAGATCATTCTGTATCCATTGGATGACCTCAAACAAATTATTCTAGGAGGCAGCACATTCTCAGATGGACCACTTTCAGAAGAATTGGTAGATTGTGGAAGTCTCTCAATCCATCCGGCATAATTGATGATATTATGATACTAAATATTATAGATATAGTAAATCCTAAATAATGATCTTTGACTATTAATGTTTTATTAGATCTTAATATAATTGAGCAACATCAAATATAGGTGTACAGATGTGAGCAACATAAATATAGGTGGACAAATGCTTCAGCTTTCTTATTTTAAATTAGTACCGCAATATGCCACTTAGGTGACAATGAAGGGTCTGATGCCCCCATTTATTTTAGTTACAAATAAAAATAAACATTGAAATGTGACATTTTCTAATATTCTAAATTTTTTGGATATTGTCAATTTTTTTTTGGATATTTCTTTGGATTTATTTTAACCTAAATTATATTCATGCCAATGACAGATATGTATTACTTCAACCAATACATATCGTCCAATATGTATCGTTTTAGGTGCAGCTGATATGCCTTTTGGAACTGCTTTTTTTTTTTTTTAAATCATTGATTAAAAGATCGTGTTAGAAGGTACTGTGGAGATTGTTATTTTTCTAGTTTCACCCTTTTAAATTCAATGATCTGAGGGTATTGTTGTAGTTCTACTTACTATAGATGAAATACAATTGAGTGTTCTCTAAATTGGAGAGCAATTTTGTTGCATATTACTCTAGTGGAGTGACGACCATATTTCTCTATTATGATAAGTTTAGCACTGAAGAGGCCATTTGGTCGAGGAATGATAGAATTCATGGAATGGAATCAGTCCTAACTGGTGAAAAAATTGGGATTGTTTGCTTACGTGGAATTTTCCATCTCATGATTATGTGTTTGTACCATAATCTTGGATCATTTGTGGGGACTACAATATAATATTACAAGGGACTGGTAATTCCCAATTTCTTGCAAGCTTGAATTATTCCATCCCATTTCCCTAGTTCATCAACCAAACAACCTAAGGGTTTTCAGGAGTTTAAGAGCAGTTCGACAAAAATGATCCTTTCTCTTCCCTTCTATATGTAATTGTTGTTGAAGCATTGAGTATATTAAGAAAAAAGCAAGCAGGGAACATGCTTTTGGATCTTGGTGATATTTGACTGCAGTTTCAGCAGAGGTTTTGGAAGTTTTTGGATCTGGATCTGTTCCTTTGCTGACCCAAGGATCCAGATCTAGAATCAACTATAGTCATGTTTTTGGAAAAAAAAAAAATACATTTTAGAGTTCACAATTCTTGGATGGTATTGCCATTTGAGATTCCACAGTGCATAAGCTGCATTGTCATTTTAAGAGTCTCACTTGTATTCATAAAAGATCTATTTTTTGGGGCCTTCTGATCCAAATCCTCATTCAATCTTCCTTCAGTCTCTATGGTTGTATGATCAGGAGCACATACAAGAGGTCAAGGGTTCACGGATTGGTACCACTCTCTTCTTGATCGAAATAGTCTCGTGTTAATCCCACTTGTGATCCTGAGTCGGATCTCTGGTTTTATAATTTATGAAAGATCTCTGGTTGTCAAGGTGGTGGCTCAGTTGGTTTGAGCCTTGGATTTGCTCCCCAAGTTCTCAAGTTCGACTCCCGCCCCTTGCGTTATCCGGAGACTATGTGTGCGGCAAATGTACCCCCCATAGTCCTTGCTCGTCATAATCGTTGGCTGGAGGCCAAAAATCTAAAGGCTGGCCAGCAAGGGATATCTTAGGTCATAAATAATAATAATAATAATTTATGCAGGATTCATGTAGGATCTGGATCAGGATGTATCCGATAAAAGTGTTACCAAATCCAGATGCAGCATGGTTCCGCCTTGGATCTACCTGTTTACATCCCCCATTTGAAACATGTGATTGGCTGTGCTCCGGGTAGGTAGTTCCTATGCTTGTAGGTTCCCTTCTTCCACCCACCACCATACTGCCCCTACTAACACACACACACACACAAATGCGCGCGCGCACACATAGACACACACACACACAAAAAGAGGAAAAAGAAAAAAGAATGTTCATTCTTTTATGGATTACAGAATTAAGTTTCTATTCTGAACCATCTCTACATATTTGGCATTAGTAGGTGGTTGATAATAAATAGAATGATTTGATTTGTTATGGCTTTCATTTGATATCGTCTTATTAATGCTCTTTTTGATGGCTGTTTTCTGTGATATCTTTATTTGCGTACATATTTAAGAGCTAAAGGTCTGTTGCTTCATTAGATACTTACACGTCACAATATTTTTCTGTCCAATTTTATTTTCTATGCAGTGTGTATCTTCCAGCTAGTCTTTTCTTAAACAGAAGTGTGATTAACATTTAAATAACTTGACAGGCACATGGTCTTCTCAAAAAAGGAGGGGATGAAGTACCAATAGAACTACTCAACAATATTGGAGTTCTTCATTTTGAGAGGGGTGAATTTGAGGTTTGCACTTAAAAACCTAAGTGCTAAGTTATAATTGTGGATGATTGGCAATTTTTTTATACCCATGATAAGTTGCATTACCAGCCCTTTCTTTCCATCTGATTCATCTTTTTTCCCCTTTGATCTTGAGCATTTGTCATTTGAAAGACTTGCATTTTAAATTCCTTGTTACAACCATTGAGATTATGTCCATCTGACTTGTCAGTTACCACTTACCGTGTGTTCTTTTTTCAGTTGGCCAAACAGATATTTAAGGAGGCATTGGGTGATGGCAGATGGCTTTATGTTATGGATGGTAGAATACGAAATCCCAGCATGGACTCCAGTGACTCTACTGATCAGTACAAGGACATGAAGTTATTTCACCAACTTGAGGAAGATGGTGTGCCTTTGGAATTACCTTGGGACAAGGTGACAACACTTTTTAATCATGCCAGATTACTGGAGCAATTGCATGACACTGAGAAAGCAAGTGTTTTGTACCGGCTGATCTTATTTAAGGCAAGTTTTCTGGACCGGCTATGCTTACATGCGTTATATCTTCCCTTCTGGTTGTTTCTTTAGATCATCAACTAGAGTTACTAATTTAGGCTTTTACTTTTGACAATTTTATTCTTCATGGAAGTTAAGTTGTAACATGCTACTAAATGGACTTTTAAATATTCTTTGTGCATTTTTAGAACATATTGGCACATGAATCTCTGAAGTTGTGATATGTGACTTCCCTTATCCATGGTTGATAGTGGCATGGATGTCCATGCCCCATGTCCATAATCATTATGATCATCATCAAAGTCTTGTCTTGAATATTTTAGGGTCAGCTATAGGAATTCTATTTCTCCATTCAGATCTATCTTGAGGCAAATCCTTAGATAAGTTGCACTTCTTCATATCTCTCTTTGCTACTCCATCCATGTCCTTTTCAGCTTACCTTTTTTTCCTTAGTGACCCATCAACTTGTGTAGAAAAAAATTTTCCTCAACAACTCTGGCATATGTTGGACATGCCCAAACCACATTACTCAAGTAGAGTTAATTTGCCACCTATTGATGCTACCTCTAAATTTCTCTTGAAAGTGCTCATTTCTATTTCTATCTTTCCTAGTTTTACTACACATCTGTCTCAACACCACACATCTATCTCAACACCACACATCTATCTCAACATTCTTATCTATGCTACATTCATTTTGTGCATGAATTGCTTCTTGATTTTTCCAAAATTCCACTTCATAGGTCATAGCTGGTCTACTTGTTATCTTGTAAAATTTTTCCTTCAGTTTTGTTGGTATGCGCTGATCACATAGCATGATAGCACTCCACCAGCTAGCTTCCACTTCAACCATTCCTCTTGATCCTATGTTTGGACATTTTCCTTAATCTCTCAATTCTTACTAGTTATCAAGCCAAGGTATTGGATTGAATCTCTTTTTGGTAGTCCTTGAATTTAAATTGTTGCAAGAGTTTCAGCTCTTTGCACATCCCACTAAAGTTGCTATTCATATAGATTGTCTTTGTACGACTTAAAGCCCTTGTCTATGCATGATAATTGAAGGGGATTTTACAACAATACCCTTTTCATCATCATCACTACCACCACCATCAGCAAAGCCTTTACCCATCAAATTCATTATTTTATTGATTTGGTAATTTTAGTGGTACTCGGTGCGAAGTACATATTGACACTGGACACCATGTGAACTGCAATATATCACCAATCATAATCATTAGTACGGGAAGGAATACATGTTTTCTTGTAGACTCAAGGATAAAATTTGAAAGTAGCCGGCTTGTGTGTGTGTGTGTGTGTGTGTGTGTGTGTGTGTGTGTGTGTGTGTGTTCTTTTGATTTTGTTTAAAAATTTTTTGGTGTATGATCATTTCCTAACTTCTTGTATATATTTTTTCCAGTATCCAGATTATTTAGATGCTTGCTTGAGGCTGGCTGCAATTGCCAAATCTCGTAATAATATTCAACTTAGCATTGAATTGGTATATTCTCTTTTTTCAGTCTTTTAATCTTTCTTTCTTAATAATACTCAACTAAGCATTGAATATATGTGCTTTCTTTCTTTTTCTTTTCTTTTTTTTTTTTTTTTTTTTGGTTTTGTGACTCTCCCTCCTGATTTGTGTCATATAACAACCATAAGTCTTTCTTGTTATATAGATAGGGAATGCTCTCAAGGTAAATGAAAAATGTCCAAATGCACTATCTATGCTTGGTAGTTTGGAGCTTAAGAGTGATGACTGGGTTAAGGCAAAAGATACCTTTCGTGCTGTTGGAGATGCAACCGATGGAAAGGATTCTTATGCTACTCTATCTTTGGTGTGTATATTCCTTTAATGCATGTTTCATCTTTCCCCTAAATGGTTTTCCTGTCTGAAATCTCTTTCTTTCATATGTTAACTGGGTACCTTATCCAAATCTTTATTTCTCTATAAAAACCACATGTTCTTCTGTTTCGAATATTTTAGGGAAACTGGAACTACTTTGCTGCTGTCCGTTCTGAGAAAAGAGGCCCGAAGTTGGAAGCCACACACCTAGAGAAAGCTAAAGAACTATACACCAAAGTATGATATGTTATATTAACTTTCTCCTGCAATGAAATGCTTGTGTTGTTATATGGAGATTGCATTTAAAGAAGCACCAAATATTGCGAGTTCAACTTTTTGTCAAATAATGCAATATTAAGATATTCATCTCTTGGTTAATTATGCCAGTATATTAATTGCATTTTTCAATGCTGAATCTTATCTACCTTACCACCACCAATATTGCATTATTATAGAAACTTCAATATTGTTGTCCAAACTTCAATTATATTTTGGCTTATCCATCATTCAGAAAGAATCTGATGAGAAGTATGAAAGCTCTGATACCACACACGTTGAGTACCCAAATATAGTTAAAACAGTCTATCTGTTATCTTGTCAAATGGAACTGATTGACCAAAACCAAGTAATTAGGCTGGATGAAACAAACCCAAATTACTAAAAATTCAGCACGAGGGCTTCCTTTGACGTTCCTAGGCTCAGATCATGTCTAGTCTCCAGGGTATCTTCAACAGACAAAAGCTGGAATAGCCGAATAGGTTGTAGCCTCTGTGAAAGACCGTACAACCTGCATGGACTCAGCTGTTCTTTGGTAACAATTGACTGGCGGGGGCTGTGTTACTGCAACTCTGATTGCAGCAGCAGGTCAAATAAACCACCCCCCCACACCCCCCCCCCCCCCCCCCCCCCCCCCCCCGGCCGTCCATTTCTAACCACCAACCACCACCACGACATCAACTATGAGGGTTCACTTACACAGTTACACTATAATGAGAGGTGTGTATCTCTATCATAATGCCTGCCTACTGAAATCTGATCTGCTAAAAATGAGGACCAGTGGGCTGACTTTACATTTTATGCTAATAGGAGTTGGTTCGGTTGTAAGATTGAGCATATGACATCCTCAATCATATATGCTCAATCTTTTGGTAAGGCCAACCCCGAGTGGAGTAAAATTTGGAAAGATTCCACTTAAGGGGAGGGAGTTTATGTTGAGTGGTTTGCAGCCACTTTTAAGTTACACACCCCTCACGGGATGCGTGCGTGAGACAAAAAAGGGTCGGAACTTCTAAGTTTGCATTATCATACCATTTATACCTTCAAAGTTACCCATTCATAACTTGGTGAATGGCTTTAAATGCTTCCTTCTCAACCATCCATGCCAATTATGAGCATTGTGGCCCATCAAATGATCACATGTGACCAATCAACTGATTTTCATTAATCACAAGTGGGTGGATTGATTTACATGTGATCAATCTAGCATATTTGAGTGAGAAGCAACTCTCAGTTCTAAAATGAGAAGAAAATGATTATTTTGAGAGATTTGGGTTCATTATAGTGAACCCTATTATATTTGTATCTAAGTTTCCTCACAAATTTGGAGAGATTATGTCTTCAAAAATGTTGAAGGTATTTTCAAATTTGGGATTTTTCTTTGGATATTATTTAAAATATGCAAAATTTGGTATTTTAACTGATTAGTAATAAATCAATGATTTTAAAATTTCATCAGTTGAATATCGCCTGTCCCCTTGCAAAAATCCTGGCTCTGCCGCTGGATTGCAATAACAGTACAGTAATGTGGCAGCTGATGAGGAAGAGGGGGATCCGGCCATGGAGATTGGTTGGAAGGTGTGAACATGAGAATTAGTTCCTAGTACAGTTGTATGGGCCTGTAGAGGAAAATAGGAAAATTTCATATGTGAGCACAGTATGGGGTTAGAAGAATATCAAACTGCTTACATTCCCTTTGAGTGGCCCCTGTGTGTGTGTGCGTGTGTGTGTGTGTGTGTTGAGTGGTCATCAACGTAGGCCCCACCTAGGAGTGGGACCAGGTTGGATCAAAAGATCTCCCTAGGCCCAGCTTCTCTACCCCATCCCTCATCCCTATCATCTCCATTTGAGCCCCACAAGTTTAATGGTGTATAGTCCATTCGGATGGGTGTGCATTCGATCCAACGATCCAGTCCATTCAGATGGGTGCAAAACACTGAGGGTAGGTGCAATTCAAGGGGCAAGGGCATGTGTGGTCCACTTGGATGGACTATCAAGTGGACCCCACCCCCTGTGCGCAGAGAGAGAGAGAGAGAGCGCGCGCTTCATAATCACTATCACAAAGCAACCACAACTGCTGTCTAAAGCCAACTAAGACTCTTATAGCTTTTCTTATCTCATGTCCTAACTGCAACCAAAGACAAAATAAATAGACTCATTCAACTTGGAATAAGATTCTTTGGAAACCTAAAGGAGATGTCTAGGGTGTGGTCTCATATGAAGAATCTGTAGAGTTCACCACAGGGTCTGGTTGCTTGTGCCCTGGTCTGCAGTAGGCTTGCTAGGTTTGCCTGGGTCTGACTGGCGTAGCTTTTTTGGCTGGGCTTGACAGGCCCGAATGGGCGCTGCCTGTTGAGATGGGACTTGGATTGGGACTGGGTGGGACTATTGGGCTTGGTTATGGGCCCAGTGACGAGAATGCATTATAATCACTTTTATTTTTCTGATCAAAAGGAAAGAAAGATCACTTATACTAGAGAAAAAGGATTTGCAATCAATAAGCAAAATAAAATCATTAATCAGGAATGAGACTTCCAGTATAAGAAGTTTTGTTTAAACCGTCCTATGCAACAAAATGCATTCTCTCATTGCCGCCGCTCAGGGGCGGACCCATGAATTTTTCCTTGGGGGGCCACTATCCCAAAATTTTGTGGGAGGGCCACATAAAAAAATAAATGTAGTTTTCAAAATATATAGGGGATTTTCTAAAAAATTTGGAGGGCCATATGTAAAAAAATTATAAAAATATTGAAAACTTCAAGGGGTTTTTGAAAAAAATATATTTTTTTGTTGGGGTTGGGGGGGGGGGGGGTGGTGTGCGCATGGCCCTGGCTGGCCCCCTCTAGTTCTGCCCTTGCTGCCGCTGCTAGTATGATGAAACCCAATTGATATCAACTCTCTATAATCCTTGTTTTCTCATTAGTCAAATATGAGATATATGCTTACTATAAAAATAAATTAATAGATAAAGTAGAGCTTCCACATGCTTCTCTGAAATTCCCAAGCTAAACAGGTTTTGGTTCAACATCCTGGAAATTTGTATGCTGCTAATGGTGCTGGAGTTGTATTGGCAGAAAAAGGTCGCTTTGATGTTTCTAAGGATATATTTACACAGGTCAGCCAGAATATTCTGCCGATTGTTTGTTTTGACATGATATGATAAAAGAAATCATATTTGGGCTCTTCCAAGTGTAGGTGCATGAAGCTGCTAGCGGAAGTGTATTTGTCCAGATGCCTGATATATGGGTAAATTTGGCACATGTGTACTTTGCCCAAGGCCATTTTGGATTGGCTGTGAAAATGGCAAGTCCATCCCTGTATATATGTGTTCCTTCTCCATTTTTTTCTTCTTCTTTTTGGGTTGTAATTCCTTACCAATTTTTTTTGGCATGTGTTTATGATTACACTCTTCATTTTCCAGTACCAAAATTGCTTGAAGAGGTTCTGTTATAGCACGGATGCTCAAGTTCTTCTGTATCTAGCCAGGACTCATTATGAGGCTGAACAATGGCAAGACTGTAAAAAGACTTTGCTAAGAGCCATCCACTTGGCACCCTCAAATTATACCTTGAGGTTTGATGCCGGTGTTGCGATGCAGAAATTCTCTGCATCTACGCTGCAGAAGACAAAGAGATCCGCAGATGAGGTGTGTTGATGCCATATTTAGTCTTTTTTTAAATGGTATCATCCTTGGCCCTGTACTCGTCTCAATCCTTGAGGTGATGAAAGATATATTTTATTTCCACCAAGTTGAATGAGCAGGTGGTATGTGTGTCAGAATCCGACAGTCTTACAAGGTGTCCCATTTGAAGAATCTCAAAACATAGGATTGTTTATGCAGCATAATTTTTAAATAAATGCATAATTTTTAAATGAATATTTTTTTGTAAAGAATAAATTGGAAAATTGCATTAGGTGGCACCAAATGGCAAATGGGTTGAGCCAAAATGGGTTGTCTACAGGTCAAAGGCCAACTCATATTTGACCCATTTTAAAACAGGTCAGGTGACCCCAATTGGCACCCCATGTGGGTCAACTTGACCCAACCCGTGTTTCCGGCATCAAATGTGGGTCAACCTATATAATTTGACCTAACCCAATCCAACTTATAGGACTTTGGTCCAAGCCCATTCCATTTCAAGTACTTAGTTTAAATTGAGTTTGGTTGCAGTCAAAAAAAGCCCAAAGTACAAAAGATATTAAACACCAAACCATTTCAATTGGTTTTGATATGTGGGTCGATCGTAACCCAACCCTTTTATGTGAGTTATGTGGGTCAATCCCAACTTGATTTGTTTTACTTTGGGTCAGATTTCTCTAACTCGTGACCGACTGGTATTCTATTGAGGTTGGGTACTTCGGTCAGATATTGTCACTCCTAAATAACATCAGTAAAAATACCATGCATATCTTACTCTAAAGAAATAAGTAATAATCCTATGAATATCTTGTATCCCAAAGGGAGAAAAATCTTTATAATATGTTATCAATTGTAAAGCAACTGGCAAAAAAAGGCCTATGCAAGGCACAAGGTCAATTCTCATCACAATCAATGACAATACTATAGTGGGACCCACCTACCATCAATCCAAACTCCCCAACACACATCTGTCCCCAATTTGGGATGTGTCCCAGTTTGTTTCTAATCCAAACTGCATCTACTGTTGGCTAGAGTCACAATAAACAGTGTTGGTCCTTTCTAATTCTGGTGATCTTTGTCCACCCCTTACCACAGATATCCATAGCCATGTTCATCCTCATGACATGGAAAAGTTGGTAACTAAAGTTTAAACTTGAAACCATATGCAGTCCACAGATTCATTCTTCTGAGTTTATTATTGTTATTATTATTATTAGTAGTATTTATAAAAGCACTAGCTCATTTAAGCAGGGAATACTTTTGCACTCCTTTTTCTTTTGGAAATCATGTTTAATTCAATTTGCTCTTCATTATGTAGGTACGTTCCACAGTTGCAGAATTAAAAAATGCTGTTCGTGTATTCAGTCAGTTGTCTGCGGCAAGCAGCTACCACATTCATGGGTTTGACGAGAAGAAAATTGAGACCCATGTTGGGTATTGTAAACATTTACTGGATGCTGCTAAGGTTCATTGTGAGGCAGCTGAGCGCGAAGAACAGCAGAACCGCCAGAGACTAGAGGTTGCTCGTCAAGTTTCGTTGGCTGAGGAAGCCCGACGTAGAGCTGAAGAACAGAGGAAGTTTCAGGTCATTTCGTTCAGGCACTGCACCATTATTATTTTTTATTATTATTTTACTGTCAGTTTGGCTAGGTCGTTGGAAATCACATCCTAACATGGCAGCCGCTTGGATTTTAATTGGAAAACAGTTGGAGAGGAGAAAACAAGAGGATGAGCTAAAGAAAGTAATGCAACAAGAGGAACACTTTCTGCGTATAAAGGTTGGGAGTCCTATCTATTTTCATATTTAGCAGGCTTTTGTCCTTGATTTTTTTTCTGGGAAAGGAAGAAAAAAACTGTCATGCCCACCACCTAAGTTTGACCACTTGTCGAATTCGTATCATTGAGAAACAAATTACTATATATATATATATCAGTCTTCTATTGCAACTGAGACTGTAGTCCTGCACAACATAGGCTTTAGTGGCATGCATGCATCCACACCCACATATGTGCTAGCAGTTTTCGCCTCAGTTTATATACTTTTTTAGAATTATTATTACTATTTTTATATAGATCTAATGTATTTCTATTTAATATGTACAGTTCCTTTTTATCATATACATTTATATTTTAGATAGTTGCATGTGTCATCTTTCAATGGCAGCATTTTGTGTGTTTGTGTGAATAGTTGCATGTGTGATGTTTCAGTGGCAGCATTGTGATTTACTAAGATTTGATGCTTTGACAGGAGCAATGGAAAACTAGTCTTCCCATGCCTTCTGCTAAGCGCAAAGACAGGTCTCAGGCAGAAGATGATGATGGTGGACATAGTGAGAAGAGGAGGAGGAAAGGTGGGAAGAGAAGAAAGAAAGACAAGAATGTGAAGGAACGTTATGAAATGGAGGAAGTTGAAAATGAAATGATGGATGAGCATGAAGAAATGGAGGAAGATGTGAACGGGGTAAATGATCAACAAGAAGATGGGGGAGAGAATGCACAGGATCTTCTTGTAGCTGCTGGTCTTGAGGATTCTGATGCTGAAGATGAAACGGTAATATAATTTTTTTATTTTTTATTTTGATGGATTACATGATTCGAACCCAAAACCTTAATGTTCCAATAGTGAGCACATTTTATTATGCCAAGAGCTCTTGTCAAGATGAAATGGTAACTTGGCCTGGTTATTATATCATCTTAGGCTTTTGAAGCCGAGTATCACAGGTTTTTGACCTTCCATTTAATATCAGAATGTTAAATAATTCAGTGTTAGCTGCGCAACTTTTGTTTGGATGGCCACCTGTATGTAATATTGAGTGAAGTGAAGGTTGAGGGTTTCGGTGTTTAGCAGAAATGATACTATATGATGCAAATTTCTTGTCTTCACTTTCAATGACTAGCAATATGACTTTCCTTGAGTAAAGAATTTACAACATTTATTCACCACAAAATGTAATCATTTCCATTAACGTGGTTTGAAAGGAAATCTTTTATGTCACCCTTATTTCAAAATTAATCCGCCAAATTAAGAAAATAAATATATTTTAGAAGGATGAACAGTTGTGTCCTTCAACTAAACTAAATTGTGAGTCTAGTTAGCATCACTAACATCTGATCTGACCAGTGTTACACAACTGATCAAGTTAGGGTGTGCCATTGTGATTATTGTCTAATTGTGAGACCCCATATTCTTTTTTCTGGGATTGAAGAAAGAGGATAAAAGTAATGAACTAAAGATCTGTACATACAGCAATCCAGTAAGGAATTGGACTGCTTGGAAAGATGAGAAAAATTGCAATGATAAGTTCCCCTGCCATTGCTAAAGTATCTTCCTAGGCATTCTTTTTCTTTTTTTCCTACTGCAACAACTTCAGATAAAGCATCCTTGTTTCATTCACAATATCTTCCATTCTTCATGGTGGTCAAGACAAGCATTGTGCCCATCAAAACAACTTGGGACAGAATTGGATTGGTACCTTAACACCTTGAAATCTCCTGCTAAACGAAAAACCTAGTGCATCCCCCAGAAAATAGGGACTGATTGTTGATTTTCCAGCCCAAAATGAACTCCAAGGTTTTGTATTGGAAGGAACCAAAAATTGAAGAAGCTAGGTGAATCATTGAAACATCCTAGAAATGCTGAGTCCCCAGCCCGAAAAATGATCATTATTCTCATTAGAAGAGAAACCCTAAAAATAAATCTTCCTACCAGATCCAGATATGGATGTTTTAATCATGACTATTATAACTCATAGCAACTAAATATAACCAAACTGCCCCCCTACTTAAACATTAAATAATAATTAAAATAATTGAGTTTAATGAATGGTCCAGAAGCTCGGAAGAATGACTCCAAACTATGCGCATGGAATGTGCATACAAAATCTGGTCCCAGGGAAGACTACTTGCTCCATCTGTATGGGCTGCTCATCATTAGCAGTTGATCTTCAAGATCGATGGTTGATTTTTCTTTGCCCTCCTTGCATGACCAAGCTAGTCTTGGTACTCTAGCAGTCTAGCCATAGAAATCACATAATCAGGCTTAACCTGAGATAGATCTTAAAAACAGGTTTACTCCCTCCATTGCAATGATTTGGGCTCGATTTGATTGTCCAGTATTGGCTGGGCTTGAAAATGAAATAAAAGCTCTCCATTGTTTTATTTTTTTTAATTTTTTTTATATGATAACATAAAGATCTCCATTGTTCTTTAGTCGCTCCATACATCCATGACATTCCAGGTTTTCCCACTGCACTTCCATCTATATGTAAATACTATTGCCATAAAGAGGTCGATTTTTTTATCTTGTTATTATTTTGTGTTTCCTTCTCCCTTCAATAACCATTTCCTATTCTCTCTGTAAATACAAAATTGACATTACCCTAATCTGTTAAAGAACCAGTTGAGAAATCCACAGGTTGTTCCTGTCAAGTAGAGATCTCAGTGGAGCATTTGCATTTAGAAATCCACAGGTTATTTCATATATTTTCTCCTATCTCCCAACCTCTATCTTGTTTTTCATATTTTTAACATATTACTTTTCTCCTCGGGCCCCCCTCCACCACCACCATCATTATCATGAAAGCATTGTCCCCAACCTAGTTGGGACTTTGGGTTAGCTACATGAGTTTTTTACCACATTCTAGTACATCTTTGGTCAAATTCTTAATAGGTTTAATGTTTTTTAATGTATCCTTACTACTTTGATTCATGTACTGTTTGGCCTACCACTTTTCCTTGAGGGGCCATCAACCTACATAGAGAAACCTTTCCTCATGGGCTCTGTTGTTGTCATGCATTGGAAATGTCCAAATTATCTCAAATGAGTCTCTCACCTAACTTATCACATATTGATGCTCCCTGTAAATGCTATCGAATATGGTCATTTATTACTCTTATCTTAGTTTTATCACACATCCATATCAACATTCTCATCTCTTCTATACTCTTTTTATTTATTATTATTTTGTTGCATATATATAGATTTCTAACTGCCCAACATTCCGCTCCATAGGTCATAGTTGGTTTAATCACTGTCTTGTAAAATTTTTTTTTGATCTTTATTGGTATGTGTTGATCACAAGGCACTTCAGAAGAAAATCTCCACTTTAGTTATCCAACTCTTATCTCAGGCTTGGCATCCTCCATAATCTCCTTATCCTTGCTAATTATTGAGCAGAACTATCGAAGGACTCTGTATGATATCTTTTGAGCTTCAATTCTCAGAAGAGCTATCTCTTTGCACATTCCCACTAAAGGTTGCAATTTATATATTCCATCTTTTACGACTTATTTTAAAGCCTTTGGATTCTACCTCTCGCCATCTCTCAACTTTTGCATTCATGTCATCTCTCAACTAATCTACAACAATTTATCCTCTGTAAACCACATAATGCCAAATGTGTGCAATAGTGGAATACCATAGAGAAGATACTTAGGATTGTGCCTACATGAAAGCTAAAATACTGGGAAGGAAAACTTGAACTTTTGGCATCTGGTCATCTTTGATGTATTAGGACATCTGCCACGCCTGCAGTTGTGCTGTTATGCAAATTCATTCAAAGTCCTAACACTGCCTTGAAGCACCTGAAAATAGAGAGGATATTCTTGAGCTGCTCTTCTGCATCTGAAAAAATAATGTCTATCTGCAAAATGATGGTGAGAGTTCTCCATAGTCCAGACCTTCCTAGACTGTAAAAACCTGTGACAAGGATTGTTTTGGAAGCCTTATGTAGGATGCTTCTTGGGTTTTTTACACGAATAGTGAATAGAAATAGAGAAATGGTCTCATTGCCTCAAGCATTTTCTGTTGCCAAAATTCCTATTAGTAGACCCATTAATGAGAGTAGAGAATTATTTCATGGAGATGCACTCATTTTATCCACTTCTACCACTTTTCACCTATTCCTGTGATCTTTTAGAAGGATATTGAAGTAACGGCTTATCCACTCTAACATATGAAGACACTCTCAATTTCCCACACCATTCTATTATCCTACTCCTTTTTCTTAAGACATTACATTCATTTGCTGTTAAAATGCAATTTAAATTTCCCTTTCCTTCCCTAGACAAAAGCGTGCCTAGGGATATTGAAGTAACGGCTTATCCACTCTAACATATGAAGACACTCTCAATTTCCCACACCATGCTAATATCCTACTCCTTTTTCTTAAGACATTACATTCATTTGCTGTTAAAATGCAATTTAAATTTGCCTTTCCTTCCCCAGACAAAAGCGTGCCTAGGGATATTGAAGTAGCGACTTATCCACTCTAACATATGAAGACACTCTCAATTTTCCACACCATGCTAGTATCCTACTCCTTTTTCTTAAGACATTACATTCATTTGCTGTTAAAATGCAATTTAAATTTGCCTTTCCTTCCCTAGACAAAAGCATGCCTAGGACTTGGGAGTGGGTGCTACCAACTGGGCAATTATAGCTTGTATAAACTCCTAACTAGTCTGATGGGCCTAAAGCTGCTCACCTTATACATCAGATGGAAAATTTCTTTTCTCCAGCACACATGTCTACAGAAGTGTGCATCCAAACAGTCATGTATATTTTCTAAATTTTTTAGCTATGTTATCAAGATAAAGTGATTTGTATCTTGACTTTGCACCGGTTTCATTCCGCTTGATCTCAACTTAATGGTAGCTGTATTTTTTTTAAAAAAATTGAATGGGAGTATTGCTTTGAATGTTAACTGCAATTTTGTAATTGAATGGGAGTATAGCTTTGAATGTTACTGATTCTAGAAAATGTTTTGTCAGGAATTATTTTAGCTTCTGATTAACCAAATTTCATCTTTTTTCTCCTAACTTGACTGTATGTGGATGTGTGTTGAAGGCACCTTCATCAGCAGTAAACCGGCGGAGGAGGGCATGGTCAGAATCTGATGAGGATGAGCAACCAGAGATGATGCAGCGGGAGTCCAGCCCACCAGCTCGTGATAGAGAGAATTCAGCTGAGTTGCCTGAAAGTGATGGAGAAACTAGGGAGAATGATTTTAGAGATGATGAAAGTGACAAGCCAAACCAAGATGCTGGTGATGATGATGAGGTTGATGATTGAACAGCATGCCTGTTCTGTGTGAGAGAGACCCAATTCACATTCGCATTTTAAACTGCTACTCTTATCCTCAGAACTAGAACTATGGTTCACAAATGCTGTTCTTACCTGTCAACAAAATATTGTATTTTGAAGAATGAAAGTGACAAGCCGAACAGAGATGCTGGTGATGATGATGAGGTTGATGATTGAACAGCATGCATGTGCTGATTAAGAGAGACCCAATTCACATTGGCAGTTTAAAGTGTTTTTCTTATTCTCAAAACTATATGGTCACAAATGCTGCTCTTACCCTCAAAAACCTGTCAATAAAATTTTGAAGGTCGTGTACATGAGCTAAAAACTGGCTGGAGTTTATTTTGTTGACCATCTTTTAATGAAGTTCAATCAAGGTATGGGCACTTTTATAAGTTAGATCGTCTCCTCTTTTGTCCATACGTCCATACTATGTTCCGACTATAAGACTTAAAAAAATTATTTACCTCTAACCTGTTTCTTGATGGGGCCTCTTTTTGGATTTTCGAAATTGTAGGGAGGAAATCAGGTTTCATGAGTGACAATTCCTATTCTTCTTATTTATCCCCAAGAACTTTGTAGTTAGTTTATATGTGAGCAATCCAACTGTATTCACTTCTTCGTGGGTGTTGATTTATTGACCTAACGTGTTTGACACCCCATACTCACTTGGTGTGTTTGACACCCCATATACTCACCAGGTGTGTGCTCCGGGTTGTATGTGCATATGGGGGATTAGTCTTGTGGGATCAATTACCACGAGGATACTATCTTAAAAAATAAAAAACGCATCTGTCAGCTTATAATAGTTAAAATAGTGGGACTAAATGACGCGGACTAAAAGAGCGTGTAAAAATATATAACTCATCAATGTTGTCATTTAGTCAAAAGAATGAATTTATTGTAGAAATTCTTGGGAGCCAAAATGTCTTTGAACTTGGGGTACATCCAAATGCAACCATACACCAGTATAACTAGTCAAAACTGCATGCATTACTACGAAATAAAAGGAGTTGCTATAAGGGGGTGGACGACACTTTCGCATTATTTACATGCGAAAGCAATCATAACTCCGCCATTATGCTGATTAGAGTAGAAAATCTCGAATGCAGTAATAATATTATGATCATCGGAGTATCATAAACAATTTGTTGAATTTAAATAGTTTCAAACTATGGGGCTCACCTGGCGATGGAAAGGTCTTGTTGACTCTTCCTTTTTACAAATTTCAACAAATCACATCATCCTAACCCCTGATCCCTGATGTATTATACAAGATGATCCCTGATGTATTAAAAAAGATAGTAGACTGACGTCCATTCCATTCAGATGGGTGCAAACTATAGACTTTAGTGAAATTCAGAAGTGAGTGTGTGGTTGGCTTGGATTAGTGATCAGGTGGACCCCACTAAAGCCCGACCAACCCCTGTAACTACCCTGCTTTATATTATATCCCAAAAATCATGATAGATTAAATTCAAATCTCATGTTATAGATAGATTAGATCAATAATAAAGCAGTAGATTTAACTTTGATTCAAGCAAATTTCATAATAAGATCTAATAAATGGTGGGCCAGTGATTTTGATGCCAAGTAGCCCTCTATAACAATGCCTTAAGCTAATCTGAAATCATACCTGAATTCCTTTCTTAAGCATCCTGAAACTGAAATACGTAGAAAAGAAATATTTTATTTTATTCAGGCGCATACATAACGGCAGATAAGAAGAGAGCAACCAAATTACAGAAAGGCATTGCCACCAAAAGCTTCCTTCTTCTTCTTCTTTCCTTGCATCCTTTCCCTTCCTTTTCTCCATTGCATCTCTAACAATCCGTCTCTGTTTCATTGCATCTCTAACAGTGTCTCGCTTTCTCACATCTTTAGGCATTTATAGCACCTTTGGCTTTCTCTACCTTTGCAGTTCAGGAACAAAAATAAAGAAGAAGAAAAAAACAAATAAGAATCGAATCCAGTCTCATCTGGGTTCATCGAAAGAAGTCATTTCCGTTTCTGGGTCGCTGGGTGTTTGTGCTTTTGTCAATGTGAGCAAGAAAGACGGAAAGATGAATCAGTTCTTGTTGATTTTGTTCTGTTTGGATGATGATAATGCTTCTCATTCCAATTACGGTTGAGTCTTTTCCTGGTTCTGGGTACTTTCGGGGTCATTTTAATCTTTTGATTGTTTTCTTTTGGACGACCGTGGAGTCTTGTTTCTGGGGTGTTTTGTCTGTGGGTGTTCTGCAACAATGTCATTCTTTATCGGCCTTGTTCTTGGAGTTGCATTTGGTGTTGGGCTCGTGGTTGCTTTTGTTCACGTGGAGAATTTGCGATCCATTCGTCGGTGCAACCTGGTAAGAAACATGGGATTCATTAGCTTATATATAATAATTTGGTGCTTGTTATAGATGGCAATGGTGTAATTGGATATAACCAATTCCAATCACAATTGGTTTGAATATTTTGGCAAAGTAGATGGTTATTAATTCGTCTTAGCGTTTTTGGTAGCATTATATTAGAGATGACAATATGTGAAATGACATTTATTTTTCCAATTTCTCATCCAAAGGCATTCATTCTCTCTGATTCATGTAAAAAATGAGTGTGGGTAGACAAGGTGGAAGATAGTGCTTTCTAAATAATTCTCCACTACCTTAAACACATTGTGGAACCATCCATTTGATCAAGAGTTTGAAACCGCTTTTGAGTTGGGTTGCTCCTGTAACAAATTTTAGTGTTCGATTGTGTTCTGTTATTTGAGTTTTTATTAGGATTAGTTGAAATATGGTGATCAGTTTTGTGTTTAATGGATCTATTGGAGGATGTTATGCAAATCCATGAAATTTCACTCCACATCCTTATGCATAATGTCATCAGTCACACCACAATTACCTAAGAGTCGTTTCCTGCATTTTTTAACTAGCTTTCTTACCAATTTCTGTAATTCTTTCAAGTAAGTTGGTTCATATCTATCATCATATATTTAACCTGGTTAGATCCCTGCGGAGGTTTATGGTTTCTTCGAATTGATGAAATACTATTGTTTTCTTTGTCCTAAGGTTGCCGGCATAAATTCTAGATTGACTGTGGCCTCTTCTTCCTCTTTTTCCAACTGTGATGGGAACTTTATTAATAACACAGTTCACAATTTTTGAGTTCCATGTGGCCTCATGTGTGCCACATCTAAGTTGTTAGAAAAGGCCAGTAATGCATATCTTTTTGCATCAGGTGGGTTCATACATACAAAGTGATTAGGTGGATCCCACATGACTTGTCTCATTTGTTTTCCTAGGATTGCAAGTGGGTTTCCTTATACTGCTAGATTTCCATTGGAACTGTTACATTCATGTAGATAAAAGTGTAGCTACATAATTTTTCCAAGCTTTATGTTCTGCAACAACATAAATCAATATAAATATATTAAAGCAAAGACATATGCATAAGAAATAGTTATAAATGACATATACCAGAGTTCTAAAAACAAAAAATGGAAACACAGATTAAGGAGGGCCAGAGATACATGAAAGCATTGTCTTCATTAGACTTGGTCACTGTCAGTAGGATCACTTATGGCCTGAATCTCATTGACTGTAGAATGCAACCTCCACCAATTGAATAACTAGAGCCCCGTTATCGTGAAATAGAACTTCTCCAATACCGTCCGGCCCCAACTTGCCTCTAGCCACCTGATCCATGTAGATTTTGAACCATACAGGGGAAGGCAACCACCCAACCACCTTTCTAACGTAATAGAAAATACAACCCATACAAGCATTCCAGTTTGGAGGAAAAAAATGCAACTTAAACCCGCAACATTCATCTTTCTGACAATCTAACAATTCTTGCTGAACTTCATGAAGCACGGCCTTCCTTAGCATTTAAAAGTCTAGCATTGCTCTCCTTCTAAATGGACCACGAAATAGCGAGAATGGAAAGCCTTCCATAAGATTTGCCATCTAAAAGAGTTCTAGCAATGGATAAGAGCCTGTGGCACCGTGGAAAGTGCCCACTATTGGAACCATGAGGTTGTGGGTTCAAGTCATGTTTCTAATAACAAAAAGTGTGGAATAGTAGTGCATCAAAGATATTAATGCCTTCTCAATTGATTCTGAGAAATACCTCTAACCCCAAAACTTGGATTAGTTAGTATTCCAAATCCCTTAGGAGAACGAATAATGGAGGAGCAAGCGGTCCAAAGTCTCAACTTACGCCTTACATGGGAAACAAATCCAAAACGTCAGACGAAGAGACATCCCTTATGTTAAGGTTATCCATAGTAGATCCCCAAACAACTGCATTAGAATTCATGGACCCACTTGTCGGTTCAATTTGTATTTCAGTTTCATTGATTTGATCCTCTTACTTGCTACCAACCAATGAAACGCTTCCACCTTGTGAGGGGCTGACACTTGCCAAGCCAAAGAGTAAGTGGGAGAGATGGAAGAGGAAGACACCAACATCTTTTGAAAAGGCTAGGTAGAAAACCTTCCCATGGCCGATACAACTTGGAATTGACAAGTTGACTCGAACTTGAGGGCGACTGATTCTTAACCCGCTACTGAGTTTTGAAGCTTTATTCATAGGAAATGAACACACAAATCTGTGAGAAATGCTGCATGAGTTTTTTACTTGTAGCCTTTCCGTTTATAGTGAGGTGTCTCAAATGTCTAAGTTGGCATTGATTGGATAAGGTAGTTTCTAGGATTATTTTCACTTGGACAGGCTTTTATAATTAAGAGAAATACAATTTGTTGTTTCAGGCTTCAACCATTGCAGCTTTTGCAAGGATGACAGTGGAAGATTCAAGGAAGCTTCTTCCAGCTCAGTTTTACCCTCCTTGGGTTGTTTTTTCACAGCGCCAGAAGTTGAGTT
Source organism: Sextonia rubra (assembly GCA_037013555.1). Lineage (NCBI taxonomy): Eukaryota > Viridiplantae > Streptophyta > Magnoliopsida > Laurales > Lauraceae > Sextonia > Sextonia rubra. The sequence continues at coordinate 39,116,899 of JASUAD010000010.1, read as the reverse complement.
ATCTCTCTTTACAATTGTGTCATTTGCATCCTTATTATTTTATTTCCCTAGATATTGATATTGACTTCGTTTCAATTGCAGTTAAATTGGCTTAACCTTGAGCTTACGAAGACTTGGCCATATATCAATGAGGTGGACTTCTGCTCATTTTCTGATGTTTAAATTTATTGTTTGAATGTTTGCACACAGTCAAAATGGCTCTCTTGCCAGACTCTGAAGGATTTTGGAATGATTTTCCTTCAATCTTATAGTTGCTACAGACTCTTTGCCTGTGAATGTGAGCATGGGAGGTGCTTTTAGCCTCTTTGATTGAGAGTTGGCCGAACTTGGGCACACATCATTTGTGGTCATGGTTTTTGGTCCCCTGTTCTAATGGGAAAACAGACGCATGCCTTCTGTTTTGCTTCACAAAGGGCCAGTGTCTAGGTTACTACTCTTTGTTAGGGTTGCTCATGGACCAAGGTAGCCCGAGCCTGACCGGCCCAACCCACTTTGGGCCGGGCTTGGACCTATGATCTGGGCATGTTTAATATATGGGTTGGTTTTGGATTCAGTGCTAGAGATCCCAAAGCCTTGCTGGACCTGAAGGGATAGCAAATATGTTTTTTTTTTTTTTAAGGGATTCAAATACATGCACTTTGAAAGACAAACATGCTTCCCAACCAGCTGACCTATAGCGTGGGGCAGTGAAAGGAGGCCTTTTTTATTCCTAAAAAAATTATTCATCCAAGCTCGGGCTTAAAGTTTTTCAGGTGGGATGGGCTCGAGCCATGCACTTCTAGCTAGGGCTGGGCTTTGGTCTATATATTTACAAGTTGGGCTAGGACAAGATATTGCTCAGCCCGGCCCTTTTATGGTTATTATTATCATCATCATCATCATCATCATCATCTTTTCAGGAATAAGCTTAAACATGCCATGATCTTGAAGTGCTTGTTTTTGTTATATGATCACCAGGCAGCATCTGAGCTTATTAAAAACTCTGTCGAGCCAATTCTCGAACAATATAGACCAATGATCTTAGCTTCGCTAAAATTTTCAAAGCTAACTCTTGGTACTGTTGCTCCACAATTTACAGGTTAGTTACATTAACTTGTAGGACTACAATGCGCAAGGTCTTATCTAGATGTAACTGATGTAAAGTAGTTCTTTCACCTTCCATGCTTCCCTTTTTAGTAGAATTGGGTGCAGTTGCTGTGTATATGAGGCTTTGGCCTTTTAAAATTACTAAGAAGATTTGTAGATCCCTTTCAAAGTTTTATATGCTCAAGCATTTAAATAGTGTCCCTCAATTTTTTACACTGACCCCGGGTTGGCATGAGTTTAGTTATTACTACTTTTCTGAATGATGGCATGTGTTTCTTCCTTTTATTCATCTCCTCATTATATCAATTATGTCCTGTGATGAATTTTTTTATCTAAAGAACTTGTGTTTGGCTTTGCCGCTTTGGCATACATTTATTGTAGAATATGTTTAATAAAATATTGTACACAGTATTTAAGGTTCCCCATAATGCGTGTTGAAACAAGAGAAAGAGCCAAAATGATTGTAATAAGTAGGTCTATCAACTAGAAGATAACCAACTTAAGGGTAAATATGGAACACTAACAATGAGAATAAATATGGATTACCGGTTAAAATAAAAGAAAATAAAGAGACAGATGAACACTTATATGCCCAACTTTTTCCTCTCACTCTCCTTAAGAAGCACAGATACGGACACGGGATATGGATACGACACGACACGAATACGGTGATACGACAAATCCTAAAAAAGTAGGATACGGACGCGGCAAATAATAAATATATATTTATATATTATCATAAAATTAAAGAATAGTTATATTTTTAGCCAAATTAAGATGCATAATGTCACAATTAATAGAAAAGAAACAGATAATTAATATTAGAATAGTAAAAAACGATGAGACTAGCAAAAAACCAAAAAAAGAGTTAGAACAAAGGGTATCCAAAAAAAAAAAAGATATTGTTTAGGAAATTTCATATTTAGTCTGAAATTGTTCTTGAATTATTTCTGATCTTTTGAAATTTCATTTAACACTCTTATTTTTTTTTGTTTTTAATAATAGGCTCTTCTCACACTTAACTATAAAAAAAAGAAGAAACAAAATAGGGATTTAAAAGTTTAAAATAACCTTGCCATGTCCTGTCGCGTCCCCACCCTGTTCAAATTTAAAAAACTAAAAAAAAATAACAGACATGTTTTGTGGTGTGTCTGACACCTGTTCGACCATGTTCGAGTTGAGTCTGTGTTGTTGGACACGGGGACCCTAGGCGCCTGTCCATGCTTCCTAGCTCTCCTCAATCTGGGAAACAAAGTTTGAGCTACTCTCGACTTCCTCTTATCTAAGAAACCATTCCTATTTCCATGAATCTAAGATAGTGCATGGGAGAGCTTAGGGACCCAGTGTTTTACCCTATTCCCATGCATTGTGCTTATCAGGCAATGGTTTAGATTGCCTCTAGTCCAGTGTCTCATGAGTGCATCAAACACATTGAAGTTGACAGCCACTTTATGACAAATAAAATTGAATATGGGAAGCATTTGTACACCATTTGTTAGTCATGAGAGCAGTTGGCTAACACTTTTACAAAAGCTCTTTCTCTACTAAGTGTCGGATATGGTCAAGCGACCTACCGTTGGAAAGCTCATTTCAAGTAGATATCCGTAGAGCCCAAGATTACCTCAATCGGAGCTAAAATGAGGAAGTTATGGCTTTCCATAAGTTTGCAGAAAAAGTGCTAAAACCTCATCCGGACAGAGGCTTAATCTGACCGATCGGATCATTAATCCTACTAATTGGATAGGTACAGAAAAGTTCGCCGACTTGTGATTTTTCAATCCGATTTGAAGAGGAACTTGCCTGTTTCGTGCTAACTCCTTTCCTGATTGAAATATACTTATGACGCACGAATTTGGGGCTATAAAAAAGGGTTCTCTCTCAACTCTAAGGGATGGAACACAGATCTCATTCTTCTAAGTAGAGATTGCTCATTGGAGATCACCTTCTCTAGAGTTCTTTCATTGGAGAGTTGAAGGGCTGAAGTTCTACTCTAGAGATCCTTGTCTTTTACTTCTCTGAGTATAGAAGATTATTGTGGGGAGTCAAGTGCTACATCTAAAAGGCGTCTAGGTGTTTGGATCTGTAACAGAGAACGGCAAGTAGTCGTTGCAGCGGGGTGCTGTGCAAGGGAATCACAAAGTCCTTAGATTGCACAATAACTGGATAAGGGTTGTGAGTATTCTCTTGTAACTGTGGTATGATTCATAGTGATTGAATGTAGTCTAATCCAGCCAAGGTAAGCATGATTTACATCTATGCGAAGTTTGAGGGGAATGTTCAGAAGTAAAGGACTTTATGTAGTTTACATTTACATTGTCCTTCATTGTGGTTTTGTCTTAACAGCAGGGACCTTCCTGTAATTTCTGAATATTGGTTATAAGAAAAACAAAAGAAATCAGTGCATGGTCAGAAACAACATTGTGCATCCCTTTCTCTCTCATTCTTTTCTTCAATTCCTATTCCTTCTGTTCTTCCACTTTCTTCTACCAAGCTCTAACCCTAACTATGCTTTATAACAGATCTTGAAACTCAAGCTCGTTCTCTCTTTTTTTTTTTCATATTTTTTCTTGCAATTTGGTGATTTTATCTTATGTTTGCATCAGAACTCAAGGGTTAGATTTGTCTATGCTGATCAGTACAATTTTGATTTTAAACATTAGAAATGGGCAATGGTAAACAAATGGTTTGAATATTCCTCTCTTTCCAACAATGGAAGCATGTGTTCAGGAGAGGAAACTTACATGATTTTAGTGAAGGTTATAAGCTCTGTTTCTTATGGAACGAGGTTTGGTATTTTCTTAAAAGTTATATCAATGCTTCTTGAATGTGATGTGGTTAATCCTTTGGCTGATTGTAATTTTTATTGGAGCCATGATCTACTGGTTCCTTTTTTGCTAGTTTTGAATGGCTTAAAAACAATTCTTTCACAAGAGTTGAGGATGATGTTGATATGCCTGCATCATTTATTAGATTCTCAATTATCTCTGAAGTAAAAGAATGAAACTCATACTATCCATAAATTCCTGTCCATCTGTACGGTTAGTGTTGAGATACAGATGAAAATGGGCATGACATGCTGTTGACCTTGACCATCTAAATTAGGAGTTGCAATTGTTGAAGATGGAGACAGTGGAATCACCATGGAGTTGGAGATGCAATGGGATGGGAATCCAAGTATCGTACTTGACATTAAAACAAGAGTTGGAGTGGCACTACCCATACAGGTGCTGTATAAATTATTTTTTGTGGTCAATCGTTAGAGTGGATTGAGGGGATTCTCTTACTTACACTGATACTTATGAATCTGAACTATAGATTATCTTAATGCTGCTCAGTACTGCTGGTCTCAATATATTATGTCCCCTATGTATCTATCTATATTCCAAGATAGACAAGCTTACCTGTTGTAGAAGTTTGTAGGAAATACTGATATTCTGTACCTTTCTTTTTGGCCCATTTCTAGTTCACATACATTCCTTTGTTGAATAAAAGTATTTTCTTGAGACAGAAATCATCTCACCTTCAGAAAAGAAAGCAAATAAATTAGAACATAAAGATGAGGAGCTCTAATATATGTTCCTTTATGTGTAACAATTGAAAACCCTAGTGCTTCAAATCAAAATGGTTGGATTTACATTAGAGTAATTCAGGAAGTTATGTTTTTCATTCAAAGTCCTGATCCTTGAACTCTAAGCTTTCGTGATCTTCCTTTTCATCCAACTGTTGATTGCTGGTTGTAATTTTCCTTTTCCATAGGAATGCTAAGATCAAGTGAATATCATAGGAGGAGATATTGTCGCATGTTCCATTTTTTTATAATTACTGTAAAATTGTATTGCTGGAAAGTAAGAATGTAAAGAAGAATGCCTCCAGTATATATCCCATGAAATTCTTTTTTAAGAGATGCATATTGTGTGGGTTGTGGTGTGATGTGCATTCTCAAGCATTCTTCTATTTCTTTCCATCCCAGTCTCCCGTTGCAAGAGGAAGCAAGGACCAGAGAAACTTTCTCCCGCTACAAGAGGAAGTAAGGATTGGAGAAACTTTCCTTCTCAAACAGCCCACTCAGCCATGCATCCACATCCTCTAGAATGGATAATTGATTAATGACATCCCACCTGCCTGGGCTTGCTCGACTTGCTTGCTAGCTTCCTCGTCTCTCAGGGGGCTTGGACTACATTAAGTCTTACATCGGAAATATCTGAGTCTTGACCTTGGGCTTATAAGTCAAACCCCATGTTAATTCAACATGACGCATTTTAAAGTTATGTGGCCTTAAATTCCATATGGACTCTGGAGTTAGCGTGCTTGGGTAGAAGTAGTACTAGGATGGGTGACTGCCTGGGAAGTCCTTGCATGCGGACGTGGCCCAAAAGGGACAATATCATGCTGAGTTGGGCAGAGTTGTGACAGTTGGTATTAGAGGCCATAACGGCTCTGTTTCTGGTGAAGAAGAATGTGGGATCCAACCTGTCGAGGCTTGCTCGTCTCCCAGGGGGCTTGGACTACAAAAAGTCCCACATTGGAAATGTCCAAGTCCTGACCCTGGGCTTACAAGTCAAACCCTGTATTAACTCAGCATGACGCATTTTAAAGCCGTGTGGTTTTGGATCCCATAAGAACTCCAGAATTAAGTGTACTTGAGCGGGAGCCATACTAGAATTGATGATCACTTGGGAAGTCCTCAGGTGTGCACGTGGGCCAAAGCGGACAATATCATGCGGAGTTTGGTTGTGCTAAGAAATGATTCAACCAAACATAAGCAAAAGATTGGAAAAAGGCATTCCACTTTTAAAGTTGCAAATATGCAGTTAGTAAAGTGATTAAGTATTACCAAAAACTGGTGATTAACTGTGTCACCCCTTATCCTTGCACGTTATGCATATTTTAGGAAAAAAAGAACTACCACTAGGCGAAACAACTTGACCTATATTTTAGCAGGAGTCTGCTCTGGTGGTCCATATCAATTTCCAGAACTGGGATTTGGCCATGAGCTCACCTCTAGTAGTCATTTCCAAAACAATCTAATGGATGGATCATGGATTTTTTTGTTGAATTCCATAATGAGGCCCATTAGAATGAGATTATATCACCGAAAACTGGGAGCATCCTGTCAAATGCTGATCATACTGATGCTTTTATTGGTCATGAAACGTATAATCTCTGATATGCGGGGAATACTTCAAATGGGCAACATAACCATGCCTTATTGTATCTAATCCTTCTTTGGCTTTGTATATTCATGCCCTGTCTGGGCACTTAAGCATATAATAGCTCATGAAAAAAATGGAACAATTCATTTTCTTTCTTATGCACCTATTGCTGTTGATGTGTATTTTTTTTTTTTTTCAATTAGTAACAGTTGTTTAACCAAGAATAGATTCATGTCCTCAAGTTCCTGTGCATTTGTTAGAAAAGCTTTCTAGTCTTTTTTTTTTTTGTTTTGATGCCATAGTGCATTAGGTTTACTTTCTGCCACTATTCTATGATTTCTAAAATGCTTATTGGTTTGAAATTTTTTAATATAGGTCAAGAATATTGGTTTCACTGGGGTTTTCAGGCTAATTTTTAAACCGCTAGTGGGGGAGTTCCCTTGTTTTGGAGCTGTGTCCTATTCTTTGAGAGAGAAGGTGTGCCATTTTTTTCATGATTCTTATCAGAGACAAACCCTGTTTTTGTTATATAATTTGTTGTATGACGACTGTTTTGATGTTTTGACTTAAGAAAAAGCTGGATTTCACCCTCAAGGTTATTGGAGGTGAAATATCATCAATCCCTGGGATTTCTGATGCTATTGAGGTATAATCAACTTTCCCAGTTAGTATGATTATATTTTTCATATGCATACAATAATAACTAAGGGATCAATGCATTTTGCTAGAAAATTCTTCCACAACATAAACAGGCTGTATTGCTATTGCAATCTATTTGTGCATAATGATACTCTTTCAATTTAGAAACTTTAATGGATCACCATCAGTTGTTCCTAATGAAAGCATCCAGTGGAAGTTAGATTTTTTTTTAATGGTCCCATGAGTAAAAAATGTTGATAAAGACCATACTCAAGTAAACATGTTGGGCCAAACTGCCAAATAGACTAGGGAGCTTCTAAATGTACTCCAGTTTGGAATCTTTATACGTAACCCAAAAGAAAAAAATAAAATTAAAAATCATCAAAACACCCTCACCCCCTTCTCTCCCTACACACTCTCTCTCCCTCCTTCCTCCCCTGCCACACCTCCCTTCCTGCACGCGACTAGCTCTGGCTGCACCGGAGGGGGACTCCCCTCTCCCTCTCCCTCTTCCTCCTTTTTCCTCCTCTCCTCTCCCTCCTTCCTTCTTCCTTTCCTTTCATCCTTCCTCTCCTCTCCTCCCTCTTCCTCTCCCCCTCTCAGCACTAAGAGGCCAAACATCAATGTGATGTTCAGCCTCATAGGGCCGAACAAGGCCGAGAGGGGGAGAGGAAGAGGGAGGAGAGGAAAGGAAGAGGAGAGGAAGAGGGAGGGAGAGGAGAGGAGAGGAAGAGGAAGAAGAGGAAGAAGAAGAGAGAGGAGGAAGAGGAAGAGAGAGAGGAAGAGGGAGAAGGAACAGCAATAGGAGGAAGAGGAAGAGGAAGAGGGAGGGGAGGGAGAGGGGAGTTCCCCTCCACTGCCGGAGTTTGTTGCCTGCCGGAGGGGGGATGGGGAAAGGGAGGAGGGAGGGAGAGAGAGCGTGTAGGCAGAGAAGGGGTGGGGGTGTTTTGGAAATTTTTCATATATATATATTTTTAATTTTTGGGCTATGAATAAAGAGTCCAAGCTAAAGTGCATTTAGAAGCTCCCATAGACAAAACAGTGGCAACATATCTGTGCAGTGTTCTTTACACACTGTTGGTCAAATGCTATATAGTATTTTCCATGTATCCCATTCAGTGAGTCGAGTGCTGATTCAAAAAAAAAAAAAAATCCTAGTTCATCTACAAAGCTGAGGATTTTCTAGTGCTCCTGTTGTTAGCTGGACGATTCAGTTATTCAATTTCATATTTTTGATATATTCAAGTTTGAGGTTTACTTTGTATCAGTTTCTGAATTCATACAGGAAATGATTCGTGACGCTGTTGAAGATTCCATAACATGGCCTGTACGGAAAGTTGTTCCCATATTACCAGGGGATTATAGGTATATAATAGCAAATACAACTTCTGAACTGTCATTCATACTGTTGCACACAGGCCTATATTTTTGTTCTGTACGTGACTGTATTTTTTTTTTTTTCCATTTGTTAGTGACCTAGAACTGAAACCTGTTGGAACATTGGATGTAAAACTTGTGCAAGCGAAGGATTTAACAAATAAAGATGTCATAGGGAAGTCTGATCCTTTTGCTGTGTTGTATGTACGTCCTTTACGTGATAGAATGAGGACTAGCAAAACAATAGTAAGCACATGTACTTTCCTCGTGTTTGTTTGGGTATTATTTCTCCATGGTTTAAAGATAACTGTGTATTTATATTTCCAAAAAAGAAAATAATAATAATAATTGTGTATTCTCTTCAGAACAACCAGTTGAATCCTGTCTGGAATGAGCACTTTGAGTTTGTGGTTGAAGATGCATCTACCCAACACCTGGTAGTAAAGATATATGATGATGAAGGTGTCCAGTCTTCCGAATTAATTGGATGCGCTCAAGTACTTCTGAAAGACCTTCGGCCAGGGAAAGTAAAAGATGTGTGGTTGAAACTTGTCAAAGATTTGGAAATCCAGAGAGATAACAAATACAGGGGTCAGGTGAGAATACTATTACAGAATGAGGAATAGGGGGCGGAACTAGGGGGCCCAGAAATTTTGAAAACCCTACCATAAGCTAGTGTAAATTTTATTCTTTTTTTCATATATGGAAACCTGAGAATACTATTACAGAATGAGGAATAAGGGGCGGAACTAAGGGGCCCAGAAATTTTGAAAACCGTTTGCTTTGGTGCAATGCTAAAAGTCTCGGGTGCCATGCGTTACGCAGGGACTTAGGAGCAGTCACTTTGTGCAAAATTGCCAAAAGGTTAAGTCTATCTCCAGTTTGGACCCTCCTAAGACCCTGCTTCAGTGATACCCGCACTGGGAAATGAGCTTTTTTTAGTGTCCCCATTAAGGAAAATTCTGGCTCATTTAAAAAAAAAGTTCATGAAGATGTGAATATTTTAAAAAAGTATAGAAGCTTTTTACAATTCTTTCACTTAAGCCCTCTCCGTAACAATTTATTTTGAAATGACAAAAACACCCTTATGTCATGTCACAAAACTTCCCTTTAATAAATCATTTACAAGAAATGATCAAGTCCAACCCAAATGACCTAGTGGGGCCCACTCAATTACCATGGATCTTCCCTTTAATAAATCATTTACAAGAAATGATCAAGTCCAACCCAAATGACCTATTGGGGCCCACTCGATTACCATTGATGGTTGAAAAGGGGGATTCTCAAAAGATATTGTTATGGAGAGGACTTGATTGAAAGAATTGTGAAAAACTTTTGTACTTTTTATGAAATAGTTAAAGCTTCATGTGCTTTTCTTAAATGAGCCAAAGGGTTGGGGGGGACCCCATTATGTTTATAGAAATTTCTCCAGTTTTTTCATATTGGCCCCACCCAAGAATTTTATTTTTTCAAGTGGCCCCCCAAACCACATTTTCTGGTTCTGCCACTGACTGAGGACATATACACAGAGAAATCAAATTAGCTACATGTAATTCTAAAGTGGACTTTTTTTTTTTATTGAAATAGCAACATAACTTTGTTATTGAAAGGAACAATCATGGTTTAAAACATCAGCTGATACCTATAAGTACTGGTATGGTGGAATCAGCCAATACTTTGATGATACTTTACTGTGATGTGTCTTGGTACTGTATTGCGTAAATATTGCCAAGATTTCAATCTTCTCAACCAATATTCTCAAGATAACGGTTGTATTGGCAGTGGCTGATACACTTTTATGAAATCAGCAGTGCGCTCATCTGTAGCACGCTGTAGCTGCTGATATTTTGACATGTAGGGCAATATGTACTGAAGACCGATATTTCTCGGCTAACATACAGCTGGTACAAAACACCCCTTTAAAAGTCATTTTTGGGGCTTTTTCATCCCTTCTCCATGCAAAACAAGCATCCTCCACCCTCTTTTGCCTTTCATAGCTTTAAAAACCAACAAAAGGCACAAGAAATCATTTATTGAAAGCAAATAAAACTGAAGTGGGATTTCAAATCTTATTGATGCAAACAAATAAAGCTGAACCTTTTTGCTTAGCAAGAAAATCATTAAATTCACCATCATCATCATTTGAGGCCTTATCTTTTTCGAATTAATATTTAGATTTTCATTTTGAAAAACCCTTCATTTTGTTAATCCAAATTTTATCAAAAAGCTCATTTCCATTGTTTAAATTTTCTAGGCAACTGGCTGGGTTCATCTGCTTGTTTTAGCATAATTTCTCTTAGATGCATATGATTGGTAATGGTCAAGGATGAAAATAGCAGTAGCGGCAGGCGTAGCGGCCCGCCGTCAAAACGCTACGTAGCGGGCGCTACATAGCAGTAGCGGTGCTACGTAGCGACGTAGCGGTGTGATTTGAAATAATCATCAAAAAATTCTGAAAAAAATTTTAGAAAATCCTAAATATTAGAAAATGATAGAATATATAATTTTCTTGCAAAAGTAATTAAGATAAAGGGGTGTAGCGGTCCCCTCATTGCATGAGGTCCTATATCGTTGTATTAATAGAAAATAATAGTAATGATCATTTTTTTTTACATGTATTCATGTTGTTATGTTAACTTAACTAATGAAAGGCTTATTAAAAAAACTATGATGAAGTAATATCAATATAATAAACAATGTATTGAACTTGAAGTCAAGACTCAAGATTTCAAAGTTGGAAGTTAAGAGTGCAATAGTAAATACTAAATAGTGAACAGTCAATACAACAAATGTGGAATGACGTAATAATTAATAGCTCCATAAAAACACTCTAATTGAGAGGAACTCTCTGCATCAACTTAATCGAGCGAGATCCTACGTGCTTTGGTGTTCTTTTAAGGATAAAAGGGGGATCCTACGTGTTTTGGTGTTCTTTCAAATATAGAAGAAGGCTAGAAAATTTGAGAAAAAATGTCATTTGAAGAGAAAAAGTAAAAAAATAAGCTTTAATATGTATTTCAATTCTTTTTGAAAAGCAGTCATCATTCACAATCCGTAGCGGTCCCGTAGCGGACTGTAGCAGTCCCGTAGCAGACGTAGCGGCCGCTACAGAAGATAGCGGCGCTATCTTCAATATAGCGTAGCGGTCGCGGCCGCTACGCCCGATATAGTGGCCGCTTTCATCTACTAATGGTAGCTCCTATACTGTTTACTTTTTTTTTTCCATGTTTAGGTACACCTGGAGATTCTATACTGTCCCCACAGCATGAGAAAGGAGTTTACTAATCCTTATGATCTTCTTATTTAGGTACACCTGGAGCTTCTATACTGTCCCTATGGCATGGAAAATGAGTTTACTAGCCCATTTGCAAAGGTCTCAATGACCTCCTTGGAGAAGGCCCTTAGCAGTGGGACAGATGGAACGGAGAATGCTGAAATCAGTAGATCATCATCCACACACAGGAAAAGTGATGTAATTGTGAGAGGGGTGCTATCTGTGACAGTGTTGTCTGCCGAGGACTTGCCTTCCATGGATTTGATGGGAAAGTCGGACCCTTTTGTTGTGCTCCATATGAAGAAGATGCACACAAAAAATAAAACAAGGGTAACTTTCAGACCCAGAAGTTCTTTTCTTCTTCTCTCTGTTTCCTTTGTGTATGTCCATGTCTTTATGCATTTTTTTTCCCTTTCTTTCTTGTTTCAGTCAGATTTTACAACTGTGTTCCTTTCAGGTTGTGAATGACACTCTAAATCCGGCTTGGAACCAGACTTTCGACTTTGTTGTGGAGGATGGGTTACATGATATGCTGATTCTGGAAGTTTATGATCATGACACGTTTGGAAAGGTATGCTGCTGCTCAAGTGTGTTGTGGTTAGAAATTCCTTTAGCACACAACTTCATTGAAATTCTGCTGTGCATGGTCTCTGTACATTGTGTTGATGGACCAAGGCATGGATGCCATCTTAAGTGACTGGTGATGTGCTGACAGTTGTGGATTTTGCTTATTATATTCAAACTATTCCTTATTTGTCATTGATGCCAAACATCCATTTGCATGGCAGTGGCACCCCCCAAAAGTCCATACTTTGTGCTGACTCATCCACAGTCAGTCTACCATATCGATGGTTTTGATCAAAATAGACATGCTCAACGTCCTTGTAGGAAAAGAAAGTACACATGCTTAATGGCATTCCTATGTTGGAATTTTATTTATCCTTTTCTTGGTTCATGTCCACAATGACTTGATCTAGGCACTTGAAGAGTGGGATGGAGCTAAAAGGAAATTGGAAATAAGGCAACATGTCAGCCTGAGTCAGTGTACCTTGTTTTCCACCTAAGAAGCATGGACACGGACATGAGACACAGATACGACACGACATGGACACACCGACACGGCATTTTTCAAAAAAGTAGGACACAGACACGTCGGGGACACGTTAATAATATATATTAATATATATATATAATCATCTACTAAAAAAATAATATCATTTTAACTTTTTTAATCTATTTAGCAATCAAAAAAAAAAAAATTCAAGTACCAACTAACAAACATATCAAATTATCAAATATCAATACAACACTAATACATAATTCATAATCATTAAACATGAAATACCCATAGTTCCATAAAATCCATATAAAGAAAAGGACGGATCATCTCTTTCTCCTCCCTAAAAAAAAAACAAAAAGCAAAAAAGAAGCCAATCGTGAGGCCTATTCTTTAATGAAATATTTATTTGTCTTTTGCTTGTGATATGATTGATATTTACAATCATATATTTTTCCATGGCATAAAATTATCATATATCAAGTTTTCAAGTTTTAATAACCAGATATTAACAAAGTGTCCAAGAGATATTAGCCACATGTTTATTTTTTAGTCATAGACACGGGCAAAAAGAGTGTCAAACAAGTGTCCGAAATTAAGATTTTTAGTTCTTAATTATGGACACGGCTAAATAGTATCGGACATGTGTCCGAGAGTGTCCGAGGAATGTCGTTGTGTCGGACACGTCACTTTCTTAGAAGTGTCCGTGCTTCTTAGTTTTTCACTGCTCAGTCAGTTAAGGCATACTTGTGTCACGTGTCATGGGCTCAAGGTGACCCCAAAATGAGAAAGTGGAATATATGGTTGGCAATTCCTTACTTGACCTACCAACCTGACCTGCTAATTCAGGGTTAAGTTTGATACTTTTATTTTCCTGTTGGATATTGTTGACATTTCTGATGCGGGTAGTAAAATGAGTTAAGGTTCTTGTTGAGTCGCTCTTGCTATTTTATCTGCCAATCTGATTTGAACCTCCCTAATTTCACTAAACCTGCAAACTCAACCTGACCCAGACCTGCTAACTAAAGGGTTCAAGTTGACCATTTTAATGTCTGTGTTGAGTTCAGTTTGACATTTTGAACCTGATTAAAAGATGCAGAAGGTTCTCGTTGAAACTGTACATGCTACCCACAGTGCTCAACCTGACTTAGCTCATTGCAACCGCTGGTGGGATAACTCATAAAAGCCAACTATATCCTTGCCCTTTGGCTATGGTGGCTCATGATCTGTCACTAAGTTACTAAAATCATACACTTCCATTAATTTTCTCTTCAGAACTACATGGGAAGATGCATCCTGACACTCACAAGGGTCATATTGGAAGGGGAATACAAGGAAAGTTACCAATTAGATGAAGCTAAATCTGGACGGCTGAATTTGCATCTCAAGTGGACACCGCAGCCGATATTCCGGGATTCGTGATCAATAGGAGTTTTGAATGCCAAGCCACCACTCAAATGCATGCTCCTCCCAGTTTCAAAGAAGAGGGGATGCAAGAAAATTCTACTGTTTTATTCAAATTCTTCGATAGGCATATTTGTCTTTGTGCACTCACCTGTAATGCTGAGAAAAAAATCTTCAAATCACAGCTCAATGTATGTAGTACTTCGCTAATCTGAACTGGGTAAACTAATAAGGGAGGCCTAATTGGAAGGGATATGGAATGAAAGAGTTGTTTTCAAGGCATTAATGACAGGCGCTATAGTACAGTGGTTGATAATGAGCAAATTAGTGTGGAATTGAGAATAATAGTGGGGAGAGAAGCGGCCTTCTTTGACTTTCTTTTGACTTACCACATTCAACTGCATTGAAGCATGTTTGGAAGGGAATATGTTTCTTTAGGGTGTCCTCAAAACTTGATAGGCATCTCAAAATTTTCTTCAGTGGAAGGAATGTTGGTCATTGATCAGATCTATTTTAAAAATATATATATGGATAGGAAATGATTGCCCAAACTAATGGTGAATATCATCTTGATTGGAGGAAGATTTTATTTGGTGATGCATGAACTGACTCCACATCACATGGAAGGTTAGGATCTTGAATAGTTGGGTCCATTAAATAGAGAAATATGATTTATTAAAAAAAAGTTGTTTATTATTAGCTCAATCAATCGCCGTCAAGGTGGTAGCGCAGTTGGTTTAAGCTTTGAGTTTGCTCCCCAAGGTCTCAAGTTCGACTCCCGCCTTTTGCGTTATTCGGGTATTGTGTGCGCAACCAGGTATAGACCCCATAGGGAATAGTCCTTGCTTGTCAGAATCAGGTAACTCCAGAGCTGGACGTCAAAGGTTGGGCTGGCGAGAGACACCCTAGGTCATAAGGCAAAAAAAAAAAAAAAGAATTATTACCTCAATCTGGATGTGTAAATCTGGGTGGCTGCCCAGGCCCGGCATGGCCCAACCTGCAAAAGTGTGGGCCGTGGGCCAACATGTGCCCAAGGCTAGTCCATGCTGGGCAGCAGCATGGCATGGGGCATGGCCCAATAGACATTTACATTAAAAAATATTTATTTATTTTATATAAATTAAATATAAAAATTGAAATAATTAAAATTTTTTTCTTTATTTATAAATTAGCATCCATATTTGTGCATTTATTCTACTAGTCTCAACTTTTTTTAAAGTTAGAACCTTTAAAAGTCCATAATCTCTCCTTCTATTTATATAAAAAAGTTTTAAAAAATTTAAAACAAGAAGGCACATGTGGGCCTGCCCAGCTCGTCTGGGGCACGGTCTAACATAGCATGACATAAGTCGTGCCATGGGCCGTGCCAGGCCCAACCCCGTCAATCTGGGCCCGGCCACGCCCAAGCATGGCTGGGCTGGGCAGTCAACGGCCAGTTTTGCACCCCTAGCGCAATCACATTTTTTTTTTCTCAATGGAGAGTACGGCTTCAAGAAAAGTGGATCTCGGGACGCCTAGGATTAAATTGGGTTCAAGCATTGTGTAAGCGGCCTCCCACATGCCGACTAACTTGATCAGCTCATTTTACCTAATTGGTAAAGTAGAGTTTAAATGATCACTTATATATTATATCATCGGGGAGGTGAGGGATCGAAGTATATGAATGGGATCATTTGCATCATCCTAACCCCTTATCATGGCCTTCAAACCTAACGATTTAGAGTATATCTTTTTTTTATATATTATTTTATTTCAATCAGACGGTGAGTAAAGCTCAGATCAATACAAAAATGAGATGGGTAACATTCAAAGTGGGCTGGTAGTGTGTGATGGGCTGGGTGGATCATAGGAGGGCCATGATCCGTGTGTGTGGATGAATTTGCACTAATCTAAATAGACTAGACCATTGGATCAATAGCTTCATATTTGGATATATCAATATCCAAAAGTCAAAAAGCATTCCACTTTTTCATATGGCTTTTTGTCTTTTGCACATTAATATGTCTAAATATGACACTAACCTTCACCATAGTATGAGTGATACATGCATAGTAGTATTCACTTATATATATATATATATCCCTCGTATTATGGTGAGAGACAATTCCTTTTTAGTGTATATTGTAGGAAATTCACACACATAGGAAATTCTTTATCGAGCACAGATGCTAACAACAAGGTGAATGCTAGGTACCAAAACACCTAGTGGGGCCTAACTTATGATCCATCCAAGTGGACAATAAAACAAAAACTCCCATGATAATCGCCAATCCCAAGCTTGGCAATTGCTCAAATGCATTGGATCATTGGATCAGCTTTCACTCATTTTGGACAGCGAAAATCCGTTGGCCATTGATCACGTGATTCAGATGATGATTTGAGCTTTCGTCACCATAGATAAGGATGGGCCCCATGGGAAAGCGGTGGTGCGTGGTGGAGGAGGGGCTCCCATATAACTGAGAGAAATAATGGGCCATGGATCAAGAGGTTAGAACAATCTAACGGGCCTGAGATTTTTAGAAGAGGCAGCGCCATCAATATCTTTCCACACCCCATTCCCACCCTCAGGTGGGGCTCCAGGTGGTGCCAGCGGTATATTCAGGTACTTGGGTGTGTAACTCTGATATCCATGGACCTGATTTTAATCAAGCCGATGCAGTGGACTCCCCAGATCCGGATTATGAATTGAGTCTCTCGGACCTGTTCACGATTTTTCGAGCCTGAGTCCTTTGAGTATTTGAGTACCCCCATTGTCATCCATAGCTAGGCAGATTAGTTAAATAATCAGGCCTCGAAAGCTTAAGCCTGACCCAGCACGAAAAGCCATAAGCCTCATACAACTAAAATTGGCAAAATACTGATTAAAATTAACATTAACAAATATCACAAGATACAAAGTGAACTGATAATTTCCTTCACAAGAGCCCTTGACCAAATGGAAGGTACTCACAATCATATTACCAGTAAATAAAAAAAAAAGATAAGAAATTCATACCAGCAATCTAAAGTCACCACCCAAAAACCAACAGAAAGGAAGATTGTAAGAAAGAAAGAAAGAACCCACTCCAATTAATTAATTTTCTTCAGCCTCTCAAGAAACTGTAGGCAACTTCCCACAATCATAGTTTACAACATCAAAGATCCTCTTATAAAGAAACCTATAAAATATCTTATCCCTCATGAACCTGGCCAACCAACTTGATCCTTGCTGCACCCACCCTGAAAGATAGGCCCCAGTTATGAGAGCTGCAGCCCTCCATCTCCTCTCATACACATAACCCTCCAATGCCTCTTTAATCCCCTTTGATCTAATTCCTCCATCTTTAATCAATGCATTTGCAATATGTCTGCTGAGGACGACTGCGTCCTCAAGGGCTGCACAACCACCTTGGCCTAAGTCAGGTGTCATTGGGTGCATCGCATCGCCGGCAACCGTCACATTCCCTTTGCACGTGGCCCCAAATATGAGGTCCAAAGGAAACCTGAGCATCAGTGGGGCTGACGATAGTGTGGAGAGATCAGTGTGCTGAACCACATCTAGGTAAGCTGATGGGAAGTTCTTGGCCATGTTCTCCAATACATCTTTCTGTATAAGCTCTGGGTCTTTTGTGGCTTCCTCTCCTGAAGTTCCAGAAGAGAAAACAGTCTACCGTGAGTAGAATGAGAAGCACAATTTATGGAGACAATGTCACACTCCCACCAGGCCCCCACATGAATCTGATAACCAAACAATTTGTTCTATGGGGCCATGGGGTATCTGTAAGTGGTCGCTGATCAAAAGTTGTTTGGATCAGACTATCCCAACATTCCAATGAATGTCAACATAGTTCAATTTTTTCATGTTCAAAGCTGCTCCTTTCTCAATTCATCAAACTGCCATAGCTTATGAAATCAGATTTGATTGCGTAGTTAGGTGAAAATTAATAGTATTTGAATTGTATTTGGATCCAGTGTTCAAATAAAGCTCGACCTTAAAGAAATTTTAGTTCTTGCATAACAGAAAAAAATATAGATACTTTCATAATTTTAGTCTCTAGTCCTAATTCAAATTATTAAGATATAATTTGGGTTGTAAGATAATTTTTATTGGCATGCAATCAATCTTGATTGATCCAATCCATCAACGGTTTGGAACTTGGACCTCGACTACAAGAATTTTTGACATGGGTGCAATATTGAGAGGGGCAAATTTATGGCTTAAATTTATAGAGAATTGATAGAGAACATACCTTTGACACAAGATTTGTGCGTGATGAACCAGTAAACATCCGTTGTATTGAGAGAAACAAAACCTGCTCTTATGCCCTCATGCACAAACTGCTGGACTTGATGTTCAAGCCCATGTCCTTGAGGGTAAACAGCTAAACCTCGCACCCCTATCCGACCCGAATGGATGGGAGCCGTGAGCCCTAGCCACTGAGCCACCACTGAATGCAACCCATCACACCCTATTAAAACCTGCCAAATGTAACTGCCACTCACTAAGTAAACACTTGGGATTGGAGGTGTTCATTGGCCCCTTTGAGCAGGGCCGAAGCTTGGCCCATATAGCTATAGAGACAGAATTTCAGGCCAAGATCCAGCCCATTGTCCAGATAGTCAGACCCAGTTTGAGCCCATTTGATGAACATATACACCCCTTATTCTAAATATGTTCGTCTGGGCCGGGCCTTAAATCATGCATATGCATAGGTTCAACCTATTTAACTATCATGAGGCCATAACTGCACGTGAGTGAAATGGGCCATTGGCAACTCAGGTGGCTCACATGTGCAAAATGAGTATGGCCCATTTATCTCTTCACCTATGATGAATTTTACATATACTTGTGGCCCACCTGAGAAGCAGACTAGTTGACGGGTAGGATTAAGTAAGGACCCACCTCATAAAAAGTGTTGAATTGATTTTGGTACCAGGGATTTGAACATGGGCGTGTGAGTGTATGAGTTTAAGTCCTCGATTTAGGAAAAAATTAAAAAAAAAGTGACCACGAAAGGATCTAAATTGGTTTACATGAGGAGAAAATCTATTATCTAAAAGGCCTTTGCTTAGAAAATCTCATCATCATCATTAATGCTTTGTCCCAACTATGCTGGGGTTAGCTACATAAATTATGTTTCTTTATTCTAATATACCTCATAAATGTTTTTATTCTAGAATTCATGTTTGGGTTATGATATAATTTTGTGTTAGCCGTCTATCTACCTTATGCAATCTTCTTCTTTATCCGACCTTAGGACCATCACTGATTAAATAATTTTCCGCCTATGTTTTTGTAAAAAGCATGAGAAATGAATTTTCTTCAATGGTTGTGAAGAAAAGGTCCTCTAACAATTACTATTGTAATTCAACATTATGACAACTTTTAATTAAAAGTTACCTTGGCATTGATGATGGTGCCATCCTCCATGTGGAGCACAGCTAAAGAAGAATCTTGGTGGGCCTTGGTGGTGATGGAAGCCAACTTTGATGAGAATAGAATCGTCTCAGGTGGCAGCTCTTGGGCCAGGGCCCCCAATAGTGCCTTGCGGTGCACCGATCTAACTCCCATCCCTCCCCTGTAACCAAGTTTCATGTCACACAAGCATTTTGTAATTAAAGATGGGACCCGAAGGTTCAAATCATTCATCAAATGGGACCCTCTCTGGATTAAAGACGAGGAGTCATTATTCAGTGAGTCTCATTGGATGAACTGGTTGGAATAAGATCAGAGAGCGTTGGAAGAAACTGGCTGAGGGCTTTTGTCTTAATTAAAATACACAGTGACCTTTTTATGTTGTTAAAAATGGACACCAAGACTAGGTTTTCATAAAAAGAAAGATTATTTGATACTATTTTTAAAATTTCGCCTTTTGTCTTCACTGCTTAAAGAATCATATGTATTTTAATGTAAAAAAAGGCCCCGCTGTGGTAGGTAATCGGATTTAGTAATACCTGTCTTGTGTTCCTGGGAAAGTCATCGGTAGCACTTGTCCGCTGCTCACATCAGTGACATATCCCCTACATTCACAGGAGGAAACTGTTACTATGTTATTCATTTCATGCATTTGAACCTTCAACCTAAATATAATTTTTTTTGGAGGATTTGGGTTAACCCTTTCTATTAATTTTGGTTGGAGATCAGTTCAAGTTGAGTCTATATTGTCTATTTTGAGTTGGCCCTATGAGCTGGTGTGCGTATGAGCAGTCAATTGAAATTTTATAAGTGATTGTCGCAGGTGATCATGGGTGGACCGCTCACGATCTGCCACATCACCCCTGGGCCAAACTCGGGAACATTCTTTTCAAGTCAACAATCTAAATCCCCAAACTGTGGGGCCCACTTGTATATATATCCTATTTGCTTGTGAGGTACCGTAAACTAAAGTAAAATAAAATTTTTAAAGCTCAAATTTCTTTCTTTCCTTTTCAAAAAAATTCAAACTTTCCTCATTTTTTTTAAAAAGTGAAAAGTTGTCATTAAAATATGAAAAACTCTCGACTTTTTATACTAAAAGTAAAAAAAATTCAATCTCAAACAACTAAAAATAAAAAGGCATTATAGCCCCATCGTTTATTATTCTCTTTTTTTGTTTTAAATTTATTCTACTCCACTCTACTCTATCTCTCAACCAAACAGACGAGCTATTTATGCAAGACAGTTAGTGTGTGCTTGGTTACATGGAAATTCATTTCAGCAGATTCATTCAGCAGTTAGCTTGGAAGACCAAATCTAAATTTTTATTTATGAAAAAGCGCTGTGACAAACCACAACATGAAAAAAGAATCGGTGCACGGCATTACACCTGAGGCTACTTAGAGAGGGACAAATTGATTAGACAGTTTTCTGCTATTCTTACTCTGTAAAAGAAGAGTAGAAAGGGGTGAGCTTGTGAGCAACTCCAAGAGCGTCCAGTGCGCGCCAGGCGTTGGGAGAGAGGGTGAGGGCTGCACCCGTGGCTCGTAGCTCATGGGACCTCTCTAGGACCAAGGCTCGGACTCCTACTCTCTTCAATCCCAGTGCTGTTGCCAGCCCTGCGATCCCCCCTCCTACAATCACTATGTCTTCGTATCTCTCCATGCTCTCTCACCTGTGTATGAGTTTCTCTCTCTCATGCACACTTATGTTCTTATTTATAGAAGGGATATTCTTCAATGATAGTCTTCTACAAAGGAATAAAATTTCATAGGCCTGCGTCAAGGAGGGGGCGTCAATGTCAAAAGGATCAAACCAATGGTCCAAATTTGATGCCAGAAAAAGTTTTACGGTAACGATCGTTTAATCATCACAAGTCAATAGATTATTAATGAAGAAGAAGGTCTAAGGAGGCGGCTCCATGGGCTCTTCCGTGAAGGATTGGTTAGCTAACCGATGTAACACTTCCGTTCTTGTTCTGCTATGTGAAAGACTAATAAATGTATTCCGAGTTCTGACTATAAAAAATGCACTGGTTGCCCAGTGTGCCCGGTGGGCATTGCGCAGAGGGGGTGGGAAGCACTGATTGGAAAACACAGCACCCCTTGAATGGCAGCCGTTCACCAAGTCGAGGTTATGTTTGTTATTCCAATCTCTAGGATTTGTAAATCCCCGCTATGGTGGAATTTTGAAATTCTCTTTTGAACTTGGCATCCAAGAATTCTACTAAAAAGCAAGTTAATTGGAATTCTGAAATTTCAATAAAATATTTGAGTACTTTTAAGTTGGTGGTATTTTTAAATTCTTAAAAAAAACAAAGCATTTACAAATTCCAGGGGATAGCCCATCATATCATGCCCAAAAATCTCCGACACGTCAAATTCTTGTTAAGAATTCTACAAAAGAAACAGGTCCTAAATGTTTCATCCGAATAGACCGTACCATTAAACTTGTGGAGACCAGATGAAAATGATAAGGATAAAGGATGTGGTTGAGATGGAAATGATAAGGATAAAAGATGTGGTTGAGTTTTTGCAAAGAGGGACCTAGGGAGATCTTTTGATCCCCTTGTCTCAATCCCAAGTGAAGCCCCATGTGGGACCCATGTCAAGGTAAGCACAATCATCCAATGCATGCAGCATGCATGAATGACTACTCATTAAAAATGATGGAATCATTCTCTCTCCCTCTCTCTGTGTCTATATATATATATATATATATATAATAAGAATAATAATAATAATAGTAATAAAATATTTATGATTGATTATAAATAAAGCCGGCACTGCCCTCACTTTGGATTAAATCGGATGGGGATTTTGACCAAACCCTTTAATTAAGCATTTGGATTTTTTTTCTTGGGTTACGAGTCCAATTATATATATTAAAACTATAAGAATAGAGGCTTCTGAAGGGTGCCACATCAGCACCCATAATTTTTCTTTTTTACTAGAGCACCATGTCAACTTTTAAAAATTGACACATGGCATCAATAAATTGTTTTTCTAAAACCTCTCCCCACTGTTTCTACATCATCCCCTAAAACCTCTCCCTCTATACTCCTTTCTCTCATCTATTCCATTTATTTTGCAAAAATCTTGGTCATATTTCATTTATTTCTTTAAAATGTCTCCTCCACCAAAGTCTCTTTTCCCCTACTAAATTATCTACTTCAATTTTATATTCCACTCTAAATTCGATTTCATAATGGGCTAAGCACAGGCTTGACATGCTAGCCCTAGCAACAAAGCCCCATGTTAAGCTCCAGGCAAAATTGAAAATTTAAGAATTATAATTATAAATAAAAAATACATTAGAAAGAGAAATGAAAAGAATTAAATTAGTATGGATTATGAAATACATTAAAATAATAACTTTAATTTTCAAAAGAAAATTCCAAAAAACAAAAATAAGAACCATATGTTAGTGAATTTAGAAAAACCCAAAAAAACCAATAAAAGTAAGATCTTGCTCTCCTTGGAAAAAAAACAATGTATAAAAAAACCTTAATGAAATCCACAAAACGTGATTATAATGTTTTTGAAAAAAAAACACAAATGATCAATCTAATCATGTCACATAATACTAAAACTTATTTATATAAAAAATGAATTTAGAAAAATAAAGTCATTTCAGTGGGCACAACATGTTGGTAGGATAAAAAATAAAGTCCTTTGTTCTATTATTAGGCTTGTGCTAAGTTTAGGTTAACAAAGTAAAAGTATACAAATATATAAATATGTATATATATATTACTTAGGAATATAAACATATGATGATTATGATAATTAAAATTTTATTAAAATAATATTGAAATGACAATATTTCTAATATTCGTAAGTGTGCGGGGATGCATGAGTTTGAATCTACTAAAATATATAATTTGATATTCCATTACTTCAATTTAGCAATAACTAATTTGATATTTTTTATTTTTTTTTACAAGTATTTTTTTTCAAGTGAATGTTGTCAATTTTTCCATCACAATGTCCTTTTTTCTTTCTTCCATTAGTTTGCTCATCATCTTGAACAGCTCCTATCATGAGATAAGCAGCCCACATTCTTTGTTTGAGTCAGAAATTTCAAGGAGAGGAAATATATTTGAATTTATTGATCCATTCGCCATGGGATCTTAATGTCCACATTCTTTTTTTTTTTTTAATTAATGATGGGTCTCTTATCTTGATATTAACACTCATACCTGGCCTTAAGATTAGCACTACGATAAAATGATAGACAATGTTATAGTTTTTATAAGTCCGGGCTAAGCACGGGCTTGTGTTGCTAGTTATATATATATTAAAGCTCTAAGAATGGAGGTCTTTGGAAGGTGCCACATTAGCACCTTTTTTTTTTCTTTTTTACTAGAGTGTCATGTTAGCATCCTAAAATGATACAATCTCTCCTTCTATAATCTTTTTCCCTGCGTTTTATCAGTATTTTTTTAAACTTGGATATCCTAAAATCTCTCTTTTTATCCTAAAAAATTTCCATTTGATTTTCCCTCTTAATATCTAATCACTCCATTCATCATTTCAAAAATATATTTCTATTGATAGAATTTAAAATCAGGAAGATTCTCAAGTAGCTACCATTATCAATGTCGGCTCCATTAATAAATTATTTATTATTAAAGTTGACCATTGTACATTATATTCTCATTAAACTTAAAGTATTCAAAAATAAATTTAAAAAAGTATTAGATTTCAATGTTTTTGATTAAGTGTTTTATTGTATTATTGGTGGTCAGTCCATTGGGATTAGAATGTTAATTTATTCATTTATTTGATTATTATCAGGTGTTGATGATTATTGCATGATGCTATTAAATTAAAAGAAAAGGAATCAACTATTACTATTCAAGTGTTTCTCAAATCATGTATGATTTACAATTTTGTATTTTTACGCATAAAATTTTGTGCAAATAAAGATGTACTCATGCCATTGTTGTTATGAATATCATTATTTATATTGAACAATATTAAAACCTTTGAGATGTGCTTGATTTTCTTGGCCCAGGCTCAGCACGGGCATTGGTGGGCCTCCTCAGTTAAACATTTAAAGTTATTGATTAAGTTTATAATTGTGTTCAAGGAGGAGATAGGATCAATCTATGGATATAATAATCAATTTTCTATTTTGCAATAAATATATTTTCTCCAAACAATTATTATCTAATGCTTTGGATGTGATTTTCATGATTTTTTCATATGTAGAACTATTTCGGTAAACTCTTAATCAATTTTTCGATTTTAAGAATAAGCTAAAATAGGCTATAGGTTAAAAATGTTACTTGCATTTCTATAAGTTTTTTAATATGTTTTTTTTATAGTAAATTTTAAATTTTACCATAACTTATTTTTTGGCCTGGATTTAGCATGGGCCTTGGTTGCTAGTTTATATTATAAGCCTAATTAATGAATGGTTTATGTCAAAATTGAGTCGATGCTTTGGGCCTGTCAATCTGGCCCAAAGTATGACAAGGGGGCCCCAGTTATGTCGTCTTAAAAGACCCTTAAAATAGGAATTTTTATTTCTAAAGAAAAGCCTTAGGACTCCACTTAGACAATCTTTTTATGGTGCTTGAAATTTAAGAGATATGCTTGGACGGCACTAGCCGCGCTGAGCCTTGGCCTTGACCATCCTACTTTTATTTATTTTATATATATATATATGTGTGTGTGTGTGTGTGTAACTATATACTAAAATGCTTGCAATAGTCGCTTAGCAGTAATAAAATGGGGATATGGAGGCAATTTTATACCCACATACCCATTATAAAATGCTCTAAAAACCCATGCACACATACTTAAATTATTTCATCTTTATTTAATGGTTTAAGTTATTTAAGTAATGAGTGGTGTCCCCCAATAATGGGTCATTACAAATTTGGACCGTAGAAAGTGGAAACCAAAAGTTGTGGAGAGGAGAGAACCCAGCCTAAAAGTCCCCTATATCATGAACCAGTATTTTGAAATCTCCTACAATCATGGAATGAATTTTTCATTGAGGGCAAGTATTGGTGACTAGATATACCCTCTAAGGTTCATAGAATTTGTAAATAGGGCCATGTGGTTTCATTATTCGTATATACAACTTTTTTTTAATGAAAGGCAGTAATTTGATTAAAAAACTTAAGATAAAGAGTCATACATGTTGCTTGACCAAGTTTGGGGTAGAGTATCACCAAACACTCATATCATCCACGTGAGCATATCTTGCAATGTATGAGCACCTGCATTCCCTTTTCTACCAATAATGTACTTCATAGCGAGAGAAAGACTTCAACAAAATTCTAACTTCATCCAAAACAGGCCCTTGTCTGAGAAGAGTTAGAGTTCAACGCATTTATTGTCTATAAATAATCACTTTCCACACACAACTTGGCATTTTCATTTTAATGCGTTCCATACCTCCAATTCTGTAGTCCTTGAATTGGCAATCACTGTGAGGTTTGTGTTGAACTTCTATAAAAAAAATTATATCTTTGCCCTTAAATCTAGTAAACAAAAGTAATTATATCATTACTCACAAAAATATCATTATTTTATCCGAAGTCCCAATGGTCACACTCTCAGTGTCTCTCTCATGCACATAAAGCCTAATATGTATTTTGAAACTTTCATCAGTCCAATAATGCGTGGATTGGGTCAATTATAGCCAATGTAAGTATAGGTGCTGATTGTCATTATGATTAATTTGAATTAATAAAAAGGGGCCTCATATTGATAAAAAAAAGGGGATTTATGTATAGGGTGATCTCTCCCACACTAGACGCACTATAGAAAATGACAATGTTAGAAGCTTTAGAAAAAAAGAAATCCAAGCTTTTGAAAGTAGGCATAAAAGGATAAACATATGGACAGAAGTAGAGATGTAAAATCGTTCGACCAGGCACAAGAGTCAACGTGGCCTGGCATGGCCCGGAGACTTGGGCCATGTTGGGCCGAGGGTGCTAGGCCCTTGTGCCGGGCTGGCACAACATGGCATGGCCCATGGCACGGCATGACTCAATAGCTTATTTTTTAAAAATCCTCCAACAGCTAAAAAACTGCTAGTTGGGGTGTTTTGATTGTTTTGCCTTCTCCCAACAGCCATAAATGCCTTTTGGGCATTTGAGGTCATTTTGACCTTTCAAATTTCTATAAATACTATTCCCACTCATTCTCACAATCACAACTTACTCACTACTCTCATTTTCTCATACTACAAGCTCTCTAACTCTCTCAAATTCTACTCATACTTCAAATAACAAGTTTTTGGAGGACGAAAGATTAAGTCACCAAAAGACAAAATTAAGGAGCCTTAAAAAAATTTGAGGTATCTATTTTATTTCAATTTGAGATTTCATATTCCTATAATCTATATATATTATTATATTTCTCCTCATCTCTTCCCCTTTCTTATACTAATTATCATAAAAATCTCTATTATTATAAATTATTAATTAAGTATATTATTTTCAAAATTATTATTATTTTTTTAAAATAGCTGGACGCTATCCTGAAGATTATCCTTTTAATCTAAGGGAAAAAGATGGTTTGCATGATATACCAGAAGGAGTTAAAACACAGTAAGCCCCAACCCCAACACCAGCCTCAACTCAGGGTTCTCATCGTAAAGAAGCCAAGAAAGCTCGAAAGTCTAAAGCTTAGGATGGATATAAGATATTAACTATAACAAAAAATGGTGTACAAATAGAATAAGTCCAATGCAATCATTGGCTCAAACTTTATAATGTAATTCGGGTGGGAGTACATGACACTTGAAAAGGCATAGAGATAAATGTGAACCCAGATATATTGGGTTTGGGTCACAAACTGAAGGGGGAGGGACATAGACCCAAATTTCAACTAGTGGTAATAGTTTAAGATTATTTAGTTATAATTCCACTACTGCCAGACAAGAGCGGGTAAAATATATTGTATTTGCTGAAATGTCTTTTGTTTTGGTTGAAAATAAGTTTTTTGAAGAATTCATTCAACATACATTTGCTCCACAATTTAAAAAAATTTATAGAAACACTGCTAGAAATGATGCCATTAGCTTATGAAAAGAGAAAAAGAAAATAGAAAAAAGTACTTTCAAAATAGTATTGATAGAATAACTATAACTACAGACTTATGAAAATTTGGAGGTGGTGATGGCTTCCTCTCTATCACTGCCCATAACATGATGTAAATTGGGTAATGAACAAACGGATAATCACGTTTTTCTAAACTTGAATTGCCACACAATGGACAAAGAATAGCAACACTTATTTTAGAAAAACTTTAAGCATATGGAATTTTAGATAAAATTATATCTATTACTTTAGATAATGCATCTAACAATAACGTAGCTATAAATATAATGAAAACTATGATGCCACTTTCCAACTTAATTGATGGTTCTATTTTTTACCACAGATGTGCATGTCATATTTTAAATCCTATTGTCAAACTTGGTTTAAAATATATTGAGATTATAATACAAAAAATTAAAGATTGTGTTAGCTATATATATTTTCCTCTTCAGTTAGAGAACAACTATATGCCACTACATGTACTAGCCATAATTTGACACCTATAAGAATAAGGATAGATGTTGAATATAGATGGAATTCTATATATGATTTGTCAAATAGAGCTATTTCTAGAAAAATGGTGCTTAATGAGTTTTGCGCTTTTCATGCAGTAGACTACTGGGTATCTGATGGACATTGGCAAATTTATGAAGAATTAAAGAATCTTTTAGAAGTTTTTTATAATGCAACATTATTTTTTTTAGGTGTATTATCCCACTGCTATTAAATACTTAATCATCTATTTGCAATTAGTGCACAAATTAAAATCTATAAAACTAATGAACTACTTGGCACTATTTGTGAAAAAATGGAAGAAAAATTTAACAAATATTGGCATGAAGCCCCAGTGACATTTTGTTTAGCTCCTGTATTAAATCGGAGGATTAAATTGAAAAGTGTTAATATTTTTCTTCAAGAAATAAATGATAACTTACAAATTGAAAATATAAACAGTATTGACAATATAACTTTATATTTTATAATCATTATTTCAATCATATTGCTTAAAGATGAGCACATCAAGGGCTAGTATGAAGCCTCAGGTACAAGGATGGGGAGGAAATCAAAAGCTACCATGTTTTGATCATCTTTATTCCAAAATGGGTATGTCATCCACCTCAAGTCATATTGTGACGGAGTTATTGTCTTATATTGACATAGGTGTAATAATTGAGATGCAACCAAATTTTGCATCTACTTTTGACATTTTAGCATTGTGGAAAGCATATGAAAGCAGATATCCTGTACTTCTTGTCATGACTCGTGATTTACTAACAATTCCAATGTTTTCTATAGCATTAGAACAGGCTTTTAGTGCAACTGGATGTGTGGCTAATGACAAGATGATGAATTTAACAGATGAAACGGAAGAGTATTGTGTCTATCTACGAGATTGGTATTTGGCAGATAAAAGAAAACAACAATTGATTGAGCCAAAAGATTACGATCCAACTTATAACATCGCCAGGCTACAAATACAGTTGTACCTTTTACTTGACATAAACATAAGATGTAATCTTTTTTACTTTTTTATATTCTTTATTATCTAAAAAAATTATAAAGGATTGAAGGTAATCCTAGTTAAAAACTTTCAAGTGGAAAAGATCTAAATAAATTTTCCCTTCAGTGGATGTAGTTCAAGTTTCACCGAACTACTTAAATCTTTGTGTTATCTCGTCTAATTTTTTTTATGTCTATGTTGTGTGCATAACATTTAAAATACATGAAAAAAGAAAAGAAAAAAAAAAGGGCACAATAGGCACAGCCCGATCGTGCAATGCCTATGCGCCGTGTTGGGCTAGATCCCTGGTCTATTCGTGTTATGCCAGCACAACACGAGGCATGCCTGGGCTGACCACTTGTTGCACCGTGCCAGCACGGCATAACCCATTTTACATCTTTAGGCAAAAGTATCATTTTACTATAAAAAAAAATGGTGGTTATAAGGCTATTGATTATGAAATGTGAAAGATATTAAAATGAAAAAGTTATGGTATATAAATAATGAAATCACTGGAGGCCTATGTATAAATCCTAAAAATCTTAGGGGTGATTAAAAAAAAACTAATAAACCTAATACCAGCACGCTAGTCAATATGGGTCCCACGGGTTAACCCAAATCAGTTTTTTATACAAATCGGGAATGTATGACCTATGACCGACTGACCCATAACATGCGGGACAAATGCAGGTTGGGTCAAATGGTTGGGTACGGTTTTGCCACGGCGGTGGTGCCATTGGTTTATTTAGTTCATTGGGTGTGAAATTCATGGACCCAGTTTTGGATCTGATTTTAAAGGCCAATGCAGTCGATTGACTAGGACCCGGTTATCAACTGAGTCTCTAAGACCTTACAACTCTCATATGTGAGGGTGCTCAAGGGCAGGGCTAAAGCATACCCAGGCCCGGCCCGCCTTTAGAAACATTGACCCTGGCCCAGCTCAAGCCCCCCCATATACTAAATTGGACCGGGCAAAAAACGGTCTTTCATCAATTTTATGGCCTTTTGAGTAAACTAATTAAATTAAATTACATGCATTTGTTACTCGACACAGTCCACGCCAGGCTTGGAGCTTCCTCTCACTTAATCCAAGCCCAGACAAATTATTAAGTGGGCTATAATAACATATCCAAGCCTGGCCCAAGGTGGGCTGGGCCAGGACCAGGCTCAGGCTGTGCTCATGAACACCCTACTCACATGCAAGAGGCGAATTTTGAACCTATGACCTCCTAGTAAGAACAACATACACTCCTTAGCACTAAGGCAAGAGCTGTTCCTGAGTCTCTAAAACCTGTCCACAAATTTTCGAGTCTAAGTCCTTTGGGTATTTAGGGACCGGTTGGAATAAGACTGATTAAAATATCATAAACAACATTAACAAATATCACAAAAATAAAAAGTGAACTGATAAATTTCTTCGACAAGAGCCCGTTGAAGGTGCTCATTGTTGCAAAGTAAAAGTTATGGGTTCCAGACATTTTCGCAATAGCAAAAACAAAGTAAATTAAAAAAATTCATACCATCAATCTAAAATCACCACACTAAATCCAACAGAAGTAAAAAGGAAAACCCGCCACTCCAATTAATTAATCTTCTTCAGCCTCTGAGGAAACTGTAGGCAACTTCCCACAGTCATAGTTTACGGCATCCAAGATCCTCTTAAAAAGAAGCCTATAAAAGATATGATCCCTTACGAACTTGGCCAACCAACTTGAACCTGCTTGCTGCACCCACCCTGAAAGATAAGCCCCTGTTATCAGACCTGCAGCCCTCCATCTCCTTTCATACACATACCCCTCCAATGCCTCTTTAATCCCCTTTGATCTAATTCCTCCATCTTTAATCAATGCATTTCCAATATGTCTGCTGAGGACGACGGCGTCCTCAAGGGCTGCACAACCACCTTGGCCTAAGTCAGGTGTCATTGGGTGCATGGCATCGCCGGCGACCGTCACATTCCCTTTGCACGTGGCCCCAAATATGAGGTCCAAAGGAAACCTGAGCATCAGTGGGGCTGATGTTAATGTGGAGAGATCAGTGTGTTGAACCACATCTAAGTAAGCTGATGGGAAGTTCTTGGCCATGTTCTCCAATACATCTTTCTGTATAAGCTCTGGGTCTATTGTAGCTTCATCTCCTGAAGAAGTTTCAAGGAAACAATCTGCTGTGAGTATACTGTTGATAGACTAGAATGTGAAGCACAGTTTGGGAAGAAAATGTCACACTCCCACTACGTGAATGTTATAATTTAAACCGTTTATTCAATGTCACCGTCGACGGTGAAGAGAGAGGAACTCCAGTTTCACAGACCATAGAAAGCAAGGAGAAATTATGACTTAATTTATGAAAATGAAAATGAGAGAGAACATACCTTTGAAACAAGATTTGTGGGTGATGAACCAATAAACATCTGTTGCATTGACAGGAACCAAACCTGCTCGCAGGCCCTCATGCACGAACTGCTGGACCTGATGTTTAAGCCCATGTCCTTGTGGGTAAACAGCTAAACCTCTCACCCCCATCCTACCCGAATGGATTGGAGCTTTAAGTCCTAGCCACTGAGCCACCACTGAGTGCACCCCATCGCACCCTATTAAAACCTGCCAAATGAAAATGTCACTCACTAAAGAAACACTCACTTGGAATTGGAGGTGTTCATGGGCCACATTGAGCAGGGCCGAAGCTTGGCCCATATAGCTATAGAGACATAATCTGAAGCCAAACCGAGCCCATTGTCCTCATAACCAGGCCCAGTCTGAGCCCATTTGAAAAGCATTAAGCATATACACCCTTTGTTCTAAAAATGTTGGTCTGGGCAGGGCCTCGAAGCAGGCAAATGCACAGGCTCAACCTATTTTGGTATCAGGTCATAAATGCACGTGAGTGAACTAAGCCATTGGCAACTCAGGCGGCTCACATGTGCAAACTGAGTATGGCCAATTTATTTCTTCACCTCCGATGAATTGTACATACGCTTGTGCCCCACCTCAGAAGCAGGGACGACGGGGAGGATTAAATGAGTAGGGATCCACCACACAAGAAAACCGGTTCAAATGATTTTGGTACCAGGATTAATTTGAAGGTGGGTGTGTGACTGCCTAAGGTTGAGTCTCCCATTTAGAAAAATTTAAAAGAAGTGACCAAGAAAGGATCTATATAGGTTTAGAGGAGGAGAAAATTGGGAAGGAGACAATCTAATCTTTAAAAAATCAATTGTTGAGAAAATATCATCATCAATATTAAAGTACCATTCCAACTATGTCAGAGTTTGACTACATGAATTTTATTTCTTCGTTCCATTGTATCTCATGAAGTGTTGTTATCTCAAAATTTATATTTGAGTAACAGTAAAATTTTATATTAATAATCAAAGTAACTAATGCAATCCTCCTGTTTTTCATTTGGGCTTGCCACTGTTAAAAACTGGTGAAAGAATTGTCCGCTTCCTTCTTGCAGACAGTAGGAGAATTGAATTTAAATTTTCTAGGACAGGTGTGGAGAAAAGCTCTTCAACAATTGCTATTTTAATACAAAATTATGACAACTTTTAATAAAAAAGTTACCTTGGCATTGATGATGGTTCCATCCTCCATGTGGAGCACAGCTAAGGAAGAATCTTGGTTTTCCCTGGTAGTGATGGAAGCCAACTTTGATGAAAATAGAATGGTCTCAGGTGGCAGCTCCTGGGCCAATGCCTCCAATAGCGCTTTGCGGTGCACCGACCTCACTCCCATCCCTTCCCTGTAACAAAGTCTCACGTCACAAAATATTTTTGTACGAGCATGACCCGCATATCAATGGTTCAGATCATTGATCAGGTGGGACCCACTCCCGGATTCAAGATGAGGAATCCTTATCCAGTATGTCTCGTTAGATGAGCTTGGTTAGAACAAACCCACAGAAAGCAGAGGAAGAGACGGGGGAAGCTGAAAGAGAGGTGTTTGGATTTATCTATACCTGTCTTGTGTTCCTCTGAAAGTAAGTGGTACCACTTTTCCGCTGCCCACATCAGTGACATATCCCCTAAATTCACCGGAGAAAACTGTTACTATGTTGTAATTCATGTCATCCATTTGAACCTTCAACCTAAATAAATATTAAAAAATGGAGGACTTGGGTTAACCCTTCCTACTAATTTTGGTTGGAGCCTGTTCAAGTCAATTGTTCTGAGTGGGCTCCACAAGCCAGAGTACATCGGACCAATATGTAGTCTGCTGTTAGTAAAACACTCTCCTCCACCAATAATTTAAATCGAATTATCGTTCCACGAGACTTTTAACTCATAATGATTGTACGTGGATCAATTACGGTTTCCATGTCATAAAAACAATGGGTAGGTACTGCCCACGTGAATGGAAAAGCTTTTCCTAGCTAGCCGTGATTAGTCTGCTCATGGCAACTGCAGGTCAACAGCCTCAGAGGTTCCATACTCATTTAAATCCCAAAACTGTAGGGCCAACTTATATATATCAAGAAGAAAACTAAGGGATTACTTATGTAATACTGTGATTATCTGCTTCACTCTATGGAAATTCATTTATGCGTTGAGCATGAAAAAGAAAACTTGAAAGACGACTTCTTTTTAGAATTCTTCATTCAGAAAATAGCGCTACACCGCATTAAACAGTGAAAAATTTGCATGCAAACCATTACGCCTAGAGAGTGATGGGCTAAATAGATTTTGTTCTTACTCAGTAAAAGCAGAGTAGAGGGAGGTGAGCTTGTGAGCAACTCCAAGTGCATCTAGTGCGCGCCAGGCGTTGGGGAAGAGGGTGAGAGCTGCACCTGTGGCTCGTAGCTCGTGGGACCTCTCAAGGACCGTGGCTCGAATTCCTACTCTCTTCAATCCAAGTGCCGTTGCCAACCCTGCAATTCCCCCTCCTACAATCACCACATCATAGTATTTCTCCATGCCCTCTCTCTCTCTCTCTCTCTCTCTCTCTCTCTCTCTCTTCCACATACTTGCTAGGGTTTTATAGAAGGGAGATTCTCCAATGTGAATCTTCCACACAGGAGAAATTTCGTGGCGACCAAACTTCAATTGACCTAAGTCAAGCAGGGTGGGCATCAATGTTAGAACTGTAATATGATGGGATGAATTGTAGGTTCCTGGAAGGATCGTTTTGCTACGTTTGTGATGACGACTCAAAAATGTACCCGACTATTAAATATGACGGCATCAATATTAAAAAAAAATGATGACTAATAATAAAATAAATGGTCCTTGACGCTGCAACTGGCCATAAACCTAAATTTTGCCCACGGATTAGTTGAATTTTTAATATTTTTCAAAAAATTATTCTTCCAATGGTAATAGAATATCATACAGCCCTACGATATCACAAAAGATAATATGCCGAATGTCGGATGAGCTTAGATTATTGCACAAACTCATTTGTATATATTTTTAAATTTTAATAATGCAAAGGCAATATCCCTAAAATAAAGTTGGGCTGCCCTCATTTTAGACCCGATCAATAAATAAATCGGGTGGCCAATGTAAGGTCCCGACCCGACTTAATTATAATTTATAATAATTAAGCTTGATTTTCCTATAAAATGTATATTTTAGTCTTAATTCACCTTGCTTCTAATTATTAGTGGGTCTCAGTTGGATAGGTAGTTGGGTTCAGACTTTACTTAGGTAGTCAAGGACCTTTTTTTAATTAATCTTGCATCATATGGACATCTCATCAGTTGCATCATGTGCATTTCATCTTGCGGGTCAACTTTCATGTTGGGCTCAACTTGATTCGGATCCATTTTGGCCTAGTTGAGGTCCATATGACCTAAACTGTAAATTTGTAGAAACTGTGGACTTACATGCAAAAACCACAGGAAATTTGGTTTATAAGAAATTCCAACGTCTCCTTCTTCTCCTCCTCAGTGTGTTCGTTGGAGCCATCCCTTCTCTTCACCATTCTTCATCTTCTCTTCATCTTAGAGCTGGGAACTTAGATTTGGAGCTTGCATGCAAGGGCAATAGCATCCATCTAGCCTCTTCTTCTCCCTTTTGGACATCTTTTCTTAGAAATCACCATCTCCTACAAGCTATAGCTCATTGAGGTGAAGAATCTACTCCCATTGCACTTCCTTGTGTTTGTTAGAGTGAAGAAGACTCAATTATATGACATGCATGCATTTTTACACCTTACTCACTAATTGCATGTCTTTTCTATAGAAAACCCATTCTCATTTTGAAGGTTTCCTTTAGCTACACAACAAGAAGGAGTTAGAGATGGCTAACACTGTTAAGAGGCAAGTATTAGAGTATGTATGGTACTGAATGTATGTTTAATTTGATTGATTCTTGGATTGATCATTCAATGTCTCACTTACAGCTCAATTTCCCTTAAATAAGCACACATAGATGTTGAATTAGGTGATAATGAGTATGATTAGGCAATATTGATGATATGGAATAATGTAAGACCTATTATGAAGCTTAGAAGTATAAGAACCCTCATTGGAACCCAAATGATGAAGTTCTGCACTTGAACCCGAGCTGCAGAATCAGTTTCAGAAATTCTGAAGCTTACGGTGAAGCCCACGGCTAAGCCGTAAGTCTCTACGGCTCAAAATCCAGAGAGCCAATTTGAACTACGGTTAACACTCGGCTACGCTGTGGAACGAACTATGGCTAAGCCATAACCACCCCGTGACCAAGCCGTAGGCTATTCTACGGTGAACCTTCCAGAGAGCCCAAAACCCAGAATTTATCTACGGCTCATGCACGGCTAAACCGTGAACTCTGCTGCGGCTACGCCGTACGCAAGCCGTAACCCTAGCCGTAAGCTTAGCACAGCGAAGTCGTAGGTCAATATACGGCCAAGCCGTAAATTCGTATTGAGTTAAGAGGGAACCTGAACTACTCGGCTAAGCTGTAGCCTTGTATACGGCTAAGCCGTAAGAACTCAGTGAATGTAGGATGTGAGGAACCTTTAATGACCTTGTAGGGCTCTAGATATGGCACCTATTTCCTAACCAAATTAGCCCAATGGTGATCAACTGAAAGCTGGACAAGTGTAGAGCTGTCACTCATCCCCTTTGATTCTCCGGACGAATTCCTGATGTCACGTCATGAGTGTTGGCATAAGAAGAGGTGTTCCTTGCATACACAATGTAATGCTAAGATTGGTAACACAATGACACCGGACGTTTTATGAATACATCGTGTTGAATGCCATCGGGATCACGGATTATCTAGCATAGGGTTGGCCAGTAATTATCTTTGATGCCTACGCAATCTAAATGCATCCATTTTGTTAAGAAACCATGCCCTCAACATATGTAGCTCAATTAAGTATGCATGAATTGATTATCAGATATGAATGAATGAATGAATGTAATCTCAAGACCGAACTCCTAGTATGTATGATATGACAAATATAACCAAGATGCATAAAAGATATGAATTTGAGTAGGTCTTGATACGTTAAGTCGGCACCACTTAGCTACGCCCTTATTAGGTTCGACGGGACCATTTTGGGTATGATACGATACGTCGCTATTGCAGTAGTCCTTGGAGGAGTTGTCGGCGCTTCTCAATAAGCTAGGCTGATCCCCTAGAATCTACACGTTCCCTCTAGATGATATGCTCTCTCTTGGGAGAATACGGCCACGTGGTTGCCAATAAGTTTGTATAATAATTTGTTTATGATTCGTTACTCATGTTTATATTCTTACTTCATTTGATACGGCATGATGATTTTATGTACCTCTATATACTTGCTTAATCGCCCTTGGTGTTACAGGTACTAAACCTCGGCGACTAGATGAGGGTAATGCAGATGACGCCTACGGTTAGTCATCGTACGAAGAGCAACAACGGGATACTTGCTGAGTGTTTAAGTTTGGATAGGCCTGTTTACGCTTTAAGATTTTGTTCGTGCTTAATGAATTGTTATCATGTAAATAAGAATTGGTTCAATACAGACTTATTTATGAATGTTATGATAATTTGGTTGTTATCGCTTATGATCATTATAGATGTATTACACAGGCTTCCGCTTACTGTTGAATGTGTAAATTACTTGTCGGAGAACTTCTCTATACGTTCCTGTGCAATCTCCACTGTAGTGATTTGTGTGTGTATGTTTACATGTACAGATTACTACGGGATTACGTATGCGCACCCCGTGGGGCTATCCTAACCCCAATTCCCGGGATCGGGGCGTGACAACCAATGCCTTCAATTCAGCATTTGGATTGTTGGATTAACATTTTCAACCAGATTGATAAATGTGTCGTGTAGGGTTGAGTTCAAACTTTCCATTTTACCTAGCAATCCAATCAGATGATTTATTGAAGGTTAATCCACCAACCTAACTGGAGCTAACCAAGTAATTATGAAGTTAGGTTGACCCTTTCAACTTTCTAATTGGGTTTGAGTGGTCATTACAATCCAACTCATATAAAGTTATGTTGAAGTTGGGCAATTACATGGGCTTAGGAGGTAATTTACAATCCAATTTATAAATAGTCATGTTTTAGAGAGATTGGATGTAGATAAATATATACATGACTCGCAAAGCAAGCTTATAATAGAATATAGATACTAAGCCGAAGCCATAATAGAAAAAGTCCCTTTTTAATAATTTAATAAAAATAGACCTAGTTTGATTTTCATTTATTAAAGAAATTAGAGAGTAAAAGGAATTAAAATTTAAAAATTATCAGTGACAAAAGGTGCATAATATATAAAATCTTAATAATTGAAAATTTTTACAGAGTTTGAATTAAACATTCCCAATATAAGTTAATCCAAGTCCTAATAACCTAGTATGGTGATTTTGTTAAATAATGACTATTATTCTATATTACATCTGAAGGCCTCCAAGCCAATTTTGATGACTACCTTTCAATTTTGACTCTAGTGGTTCCCACACTAATTTATGATTATGTCATTATAAAAGAATGACAATGCTTTTGACTATCGTGAAAACTTTTTATGGGTCACTTGTGGGTCCCATTTGGAAATGAGA
The DNA here is from genome assembly GCA_037013555.1 of Sextonia rubra. NCBI lineage: Eukaryota > Viridiplantae > Streptophyta > Magnoliopsida > Laurales > Lauraceae > Sextonia > Sextonia rubra. The sequence goes on along the minus strand of JASUAD010000010.1, from coordinate 39,078,964 downwards.
TCAGGGGATGAAAAGATCTATATGGGACCATCGTAAATATCTACTTTGGCCCTGATTACATGTTCTTAATCCCTTCATCTGTGGCTCACAAATCTAGTCATTTGGATTGGTACACAGTCAATAGAACGGTCCAATAAATTTGGATTTGACCGAAACTTAGGGCGTGTGACTATCAGGGGTTCTTGTGTATTGTATGATTTCAATTGAGTGATAGATGAGCCCCACCTTAACTTCTCACAACAAAGTGGTGAGAATTAGTTTTCATAGGATTATTTCTCATATACATACATATATTCCTCTTTAGCACATAAATGTGGACAATATTCATGTGCATACTGTCCTTCGCGTTTTTTATTTTTTTGTGAGAACTCTAGGTGGAGACCATCTATCACCTAATCCAAACTTTATATATACACACACACATGAGAACTGATCTTCAGAAGATGGTCATTACTGCCTGCACGGTGAGGAATGCCCAGTGGGTCTCACCTTATGAGCCATTTAAATGGATCACACATACACAATCCCCCAATAGTCACAGAATCCCATGGATTCAAATAAATTGGACATTGAGTTGAGAGTTAATTTTTGTTGTTTGATATAAAGCTGTTAAACTTGCTAACCACAGATGAAGGAGTTAGAGGTATTAGATTGACTTCAAATTTGATACTTAGATTGACACCACTTAGATCTTTCAACACGCAGCACACATAAGAAATCCCTTTGCCAAGCACTGGGTGTCAAAACACCTAGTGGGGCCCAACTTATGATCCATTCAAGTGGACTATAAAACAAGGACCCCTTGATAGTAATTTAGTAACCGATCCCAAGCTTAATTGGCACTCATTCAAATAGATTGGACCGTTGGATCAGTTTATACTCTTTTTAGACGGTGAAAACTTGTCGGCTGTTGATTATGTGGTTAAGATGATTATTTGAGCCTCCATTATCATAAACAGGGTGAGCCCCATATTAAAGTAGTGGTGCTTGGCGGAAGGGCACCCATCTAACTTTTAAAATCATGGGCCATGAATCAAGAGGTTGGGATGATCTAATCGGCCTGAAATTTTATGAAGAGTTAGCGCCATCAATATCTTTCCAACCCTGTTCCCACCCTCGGGTGGGGCCCTAGGTGGTGCCGGTGGTAATTCAGGTGCTTGGGTGTGTCCTGTGAACTTTGAAATCCATGGACCTCATTTTAATCAAGCCGATGCAGGGAACTGATCAGGTCCGGATTATGACTTGAGTCTCTCGGACCTGTCCACGATTTTTCGAGCCCGAGTCCTTAGGTATTTGAGTACTCCCATTGTCATCCACTGATTAGTAAAATAATCAGGCCTTAAAAGCTCAAGCCTGATACAGCACAAAATGCCATAAGCCCAATACAACTAAAATTGGAAAAACATAGATTAAAATTAACATTTACAAATATCGGCAAGGACCCTTGATAGAGTGAGGGTGCTCAAAATCATATTACCAACAAAAAAAAAAAAAGGAAATTCAAACAGCAATCTAAAATCAACACCCCAAAACCAACGGAAAGAAAGACCGGAAGAAGTGAAAGAAGAAACCCCCTCCAATTAATTAATCTTCTTCAGCCTCTGAGGAAGCGGTAGGCAACTTCCCACAGTCATAGTTTGCGGCATCAACGAGCCTCTGGAAAAGAAGCCTATAAAAGATCTGATCCCTTATGAACTTGGCCAACCAACTTGACCCTGCTTGCTGCACCCACCCTGAAAGATAAGCCCCTGTTATCAGACCTGCAGCCCTCCATCTCCTCTCATGCACGTACCCCTGCAATGCCTCTTTAATCCCCTTTGATCTAATTCCTCCATCTTTAATCAATGCATTTCCAATATGTCTGCTGAGGACGACGGCGTCCTCAAGGGCTGCACAACCACCTTGGGCTAAGTCAGGTGTCATTGGGTGCATCGCATCGCCGGCGACCGTCACATTCCCTTTGCACGTGGCCCCAAATATGAGGTCCAAAGGAAACCTGAACATCAGTGGGGCTGATGTTAATGTGGAGAGATCAGCGTGTTGAACCACATCTAAGTAAGCTGATGGGAAGTTCTTGGCCATGTTCTCCAATACATCTTTCTGTATAAGCTCTGGGTCTTTTGTAGCTTCATCTCCTGAAGAAGTTTCAAGGAAACAATCTGCTGTGAGTATACTGTTGATAGACTAGAATGTGAAGCGTAGTTTGGGAAGAAAATGTCACACTCCCACCACCTAAATGTGATAATTTAAACTGTTTATTCAATGTCACCATCGACGGTGAAAAAAAGAGGCACTCCAGTTTCACAGACCGTAGAAAGCAAGGAGAAATTATGACTTAATTTATGAAAAAAAAAAAAAAGAGAGAGCAACTTACCTTTGAAACAAGATTTGTGGACGATGAACCAGTAAACATCTGTTGCATTGAGAGGAACAAAACCTGCTCGCAGGCCGTCATGTACGAACTGCAGGACTTGATGTTTAAGCCCATGTCCTTGCGGGTAAACAGCTAAACCTCGCACACCGATCCTACCCGAATGCATTGGAGCTTTAAGTCCTAGCCACTGAGCCACCACTGAGTGCACCCCATCGCACCCTATTAAAACCTGCCAAATGAAATGTCACTCACTCAAGAAACACTCACTTGGAATTGGAGGTGTTCATGGGCCACATTGAGCAGGGCCGAAGCTTGGCCCATATAGCTATAGAGACATAATCTCAGGCCAAGATCCAGCCCATTGTCCTCATAGTCAGGCCCAGTTTGAGCCCATTTGATAAGCATGAAGCATATACACCCATTCGTTCTAAATATGTTGGTCTGGGCCGGGCCTTTAAGCATGCAAATGTAGGCACAACCAAATTAGCTATCCGGTTATAAATGCCCGTGAGTGAACTAAGCGATTGGCAACTCAGGTGGCTCAGATGTGCATTCTGAGTATGGCCAATTTATTTCTTCACGTCCAATGAATTTTACATGCACTTGTGGCCCATCTGAGTAGCAGACTAGACCAACGCGGAGGATTAAATGAGTAGGGACCCACCTCACAAGAAGACCAGTTCAAAAGATTTTGGTACCAGGGTTTGAAAGTAGGTATATAAGTGCATGAGGCTGAGCCTCCCATTTATGAAAAATTAAAAGAAGTGATCAAGAAAGGACCTATATTGATTTACATGAGAAGAAATTTGGGAAGGAGAACATCTATTCTCTAAATTAAAAACCCTTTGCTGGGAAAATCTCATCACCATTATCAAAGTCATGTTTCATCTATATTAGGATTGACTTAAATGAATTCTATTTTTTGTTTTACTTGCTGTCGCAAAATTTATATTTGGATTGTAATAAAACTCCATATTAATTGTCCAACTCTTAAAACCTGTTGAAATAATTGTCCGCTTACCTTTTGCAGGAAGTAGGAGAAATGGAATTTCAATTTTCTAGGAGAGGTGTGGAGAAAAGCTCTTCAACAATTGCTATTTTAATACAAAATTATGAAAACTTTTAATAAAAAAGCTACCTTGGCATTGATGATGGTTCCATCCTCCATGTGGAGCACAGCTAAAGAAGAATCTTGGTTTTCCCTGGTAGTGATGGAAGCCAACTTTGATGAAAATAGAATGGTCTCAGGTGGCAGCTCCTGGGCCAGTGCCTCCAATAGCACTTTGCGGTGCACCGACCTCACTCCCATCCCATCCCTGTAACAAAGTCTCACGTCACAAAAAAATTTTATACGAGCATGACCCGCAGATCAATGGTTCAGATCATTGATCAGGTGGGACCTACTCCCTGATTCAAGATGAGGAATCCTTATACAGTATGTCTTGTTAGATGAACTTGGTTAGAATAAGCCCACAGAAAGCAGACGAAGAGACGGGGGAAGCTGAAAGAGAGGTGTTTGGATTTATCTATACCTGTCTTGTGTTCCTCTGAAAGTAAGTGGTACCACTTTTCCGCTGCCCACATCAGTGACATATCCCCTAAATTCACAGGAGGAAAACTGTTATGTTGTTATTCATATCATCCATTTGAACCTTCAACCTAAATAAATATTAAAAAATGGAGGACTTGGGTTAACCCTTCCTATTAATTCTGGTTGGGACCTCTTCAAGTCCATCGTGCTAAGTGGGCCCCATAAGCCAGAGTACATGTGCCCAAGCTGGTAGGAAAGCACTCTCCCCCATCAATAATTTAAATTGAATTGCCATCCTACAAGGCTTTTAACTTATAGTAATAGTGAGTTGATCAATTACGGTTTTCCATGTGACCAAAATAATGGACAGGCCCTGCCCATGAGAATGGAAAAGTAAATTAAGTGATGTGATTGACCGTGATTGCTCTGCTCGCTGCCACCATAGATCAAGAGCTTCATACGATCCAAACTCATTTAAATCCCAAAACTGTAGGGCCAGCTTGTATATATCAAGAAGAAAACCAAGGGATCATCCGTGTAATACTGTGATTATCTGCCTCACTCTATGGAAATTCATTTATGCGTTGAGCATGAAAAAGAAAACTTGGAAGACAACTTCTTTTTAGAATTCTTCATTCAGAAAAGAGCGCTACACTGCATCAAACAGTAAAAAATTTGCATGCAAACCATTACACTTAGACGGTGATGTGCCAGATAGATTTTGTTCTTACTCTGTAAAAGCAGAGTACAGGGAGGTGAGCTTGTGAGCAACTCCAAGTGCATCTAGTGCGCGCCAGGCGTTGGGGAAGAGGGTGAGGGCTGCACCTGTGGCTCGTAGCTCGTGGGACCTCTCAAGGACCATGGCTCGAATTCCTACTCTCTTCAATCCCAGTGCCGTTGCCAGCCCTGCAATCCCCCCTCCTACAATCACCACATCATAGTGTTTCTCCATGCTCTGTCTCTCTCTCTCCCCACCATATACTTGCTACAATTTTACAGAAGTGCTACACTTTTATACAAGGGAGATTCTCCAATGAGAATCTTCCATGCAGGAGAAATTTAGTGGCAACCAAACTTGAATTGACATGAGTCGAGCACGGTGGGCGTCAATGTTTGAACTCTAGTTCGATTGGATGACTTGTAAGTTCCTAGAAGGATCTTTTCTGTCTGCCACATCCATGCTACAGTTTTGCAGAAGGGAAATTCTTCAATGAGAATCTTCCACAGAGGAGAAATTTGGTGGCAACCGAACTTCAAGTTGCGCGTCAACGTTAGAACTCTAATTTGATTGGATGAATTGTAAGTTCCTAGAAGGATCTTTTTGCTGCATTTGTGATGACGACTGGCAAATGTACCCGACTATTAAAATTGATGGAATCAATACAAAAAAAAAAGATGACTAATAATAATAATAATAATAATAATAATAAAGGTCATTGACGGTCTTAAACCTAATTTTTTGATAAGTCCATAAAAATACAAATTTTCATAGGTGTTTTAGACTTTTTAAAGATTTATTAATTCAAACTAATGTCATTTAGCTAAAAATCATATTTTTTAGCATTTAAGAATTAATGCTGTGCTTTTATGTATATTTTTCTTGAGAAGCACATTTTTTCGTAAAGCATGAAACTTGCCATTTTTTTAGAGCTGTATTTTTTGAAAGTTTTGAAAGATTAGGTTTTCTTAGAAATAAATTTAATTTTCATCATCAGTAGTTCATTTACATAAAATCATGAATAATAATGCACATTTCATGGTCATTTCATGAGAGTTGAGCCTGTGGTCATGCATTTGTAAATTAAGGGTAGAATTATCTTGTCACATAGAATTTTTTTTTTTTCTTGTAGGAAAATAATGATATGGGTCCCATTTTTAAGAATTGAGGCAAATAAAGTTATTTGGAAGAAAGAAAAAAAGGAAAATAAAAAAAGATAGCATTTCTGGCAAACTTGGCTTCACGGGTCCCACACATGTACATGTGTGACTTCACAAATGTGTGACGGCCATGTGGGTCCACCTTCTCTACATATTTTGGATAATCTCAAGAAGATTATAAAGATTTAAAGAAATCTCCAAAAAATTTCGAAGAAGAAAGGTTAATAGTGGAGATCATTTACACATGTGAAATAATCCAAATAAAATGAAAAGTGTTTTCATATGTGTTGGACAACTACATCAAGGTCTTGCACTCGAATCTGTTGCAAATAATTGAAGAAAAGTGCATCTCCGAATTATCTTTTGAAGTCCGAAGTCAAAGGAAGAATAATTTAATAATCAAAACAAGCAAAGTTTGGAGACAAACAAAGAAAGAAAAGACTGCATGGGTCATCCCAACTAGCCCCTCTCTTGGTGTCTCACGGTCACATGGAATTTGTGGGCCCCACTTCATGCAAGCACAAGAATAATAAAGATAGAGATGGGACCTATAAAGTTGGGAATCTCCATCAAAGGGTGGAACCAAGAAGAGTAATTGGATCAAGATCTATAGATGGAAAGTTGTATAAAGAGTGGATTTGCAAGCCAAGATTTTTTTTACACAAATCGCTAAGTCTTTGCTAGCTTGGGTGCTGACGAAGGTGTTTTTTCAAAAGAAGATTTTTGTTATCTAAAATTAAGAGAACAACAAAGGGAGGAAAAGTTTGAAAACATATAAATAACCAACCCCTTTAGCATTCCAACCCATGGAAGAATTGGCCACCTCCCACCTCTAGATTTCCTACACTCCATCTCTCCCTCTCTTGCCTATTTATCCCAATTTATCAAAAAGGCTTAATCTTAAAGCCACACTACACTCTTGAGGGCTCAACTAGAATGAAGAATTATTTTCCATTCTAATATGTGTAATTTCTTTGTTTTAAATTTTTTTATCTTGTGTAAAGAATTACCATGCTAGTTTACTGATATTCACCTCATTATTCTTCTCATTCTTATAGTTTTTCTTGTTGCTTGATTTATGTATTTATGCTTGGATTGATGACCCAAGTCCATGATAGCATATTTGAAGTGATTTTTGGGCCCAGATTGAAGGAGGATTTTGAGAGAATATACATAGTAATTGAACTACATTTAAATTTCTGTTTACCACCTTTAAATTTCTGTTCACCATCTTTGAATTTCTATTTCACCACCTTTGAACTTCAGTTTACACCTATCAATTTTAGCACACTACCTTTATTTTTTGCACTTTTATTTTCTGCGCACTTTAAAACTTAAGTTCCTGCATAGTTCTTTTATAATTCAATTTGCTGCTGAAAGTTGCATATATATTTTTAGTTCTTGTTCAATGTGTCTCTCACGATTAAGATTTGGAAATCAGATTTAAAGTGCTATAAATCAAGTGCTTAAGGTGCCAAGAACAGTCCACAGTTGAGACTAAATCTAAATTTGTTGTGGCCGTTATTCACAATCAGATTTACTCAAAATTTCCACTCTTGTTTGTTAAGTCTTTAACGTAAAACAGAGATTTAAAAATCAAATACTACACCAAAAACTATCATCTGGAATGATTTTGAATTGTTCCTAATGATATCAGGAACTTAGAACTAGGTCTGAGTTTGACCTGTAAACAATGAGGAGTGGAGGCTGAAATCAGATTTAAATATGAGTACACGATGGTTGAATTGAACATGCCAGTTTGTTTCAACTGTTTGTCTTATGTTTATTGTTTAAAACAGTCTAAAAACTTGAAGATCTGACCTGGAACTTAATTGATATCAGAGCATATTCAAGGTTTACACATGATTGGAAACAAGCTTAAACAAGAACATATCATGGCCTATTATGAATGGGGTTTTGTGAAGGATAGTGGACTGAATGCACCAAGTTGACACTTGATTTTCTGCACGCCCCTTACAGTCAAATACAAATTTGATTTCTCCACGCGGGTTTCTCTAAATTCAGTTTCTGATTTCTATAGTTTATTCAATACATTCACACATCATATGTTAGGTCATGCACTTCTTGGAATTATTAGGCATGTAGAAGTTTGTTATGTGGATTGTTTTAGTTACTGTTGTTTTCGGAATGTTCCATGCATCTTAGGTTAGTTTAAATTCAGTAGTAAACATTGGTTATAGGGTTGCATGCATTAAAAAGAAAAAAAATCTGCACCAGCATTTCATGACACGTCATACACATTGCATGTTTTCTAAATTTTTGTACAATTGTTATTTCTAATTTGGTTAGCTTAAATAGTTTCTTTTATTTTTACCTTTATATTTAGTTATAATTTTAACTGTTAGTTTTAGTAACTTTTTACTTTTAAAAGTTCTAACTTGTATGTTAGTTTTGCAGCAATTTTAATTTTCTTTTTTAGGAAGTTTTAGATTTAAGATTTCTAATTTAGAAAGTTTTATTTATTTGAATTGTAATTGTTGAATTTTTAATTTTTCAAATTATGAATGAATGTATTTGTTAGATTTTTAATTAGGTTAGTTTTAAAATTTTATTTAGGGCAGATTACAAGTTGAAAATATCTTAAAAACATTGCTCCTTGTGGATCAATCTGGTCTCACCAATTTTATTACTATATCACTCTCCACTTGGAGCTCATGATCACCTTTAAAGCCAAAATAGTCGAATTTTTAATATTTTTCATGAAATTATTCATACAATAGCAATTGGATATCACACAGCCCTAAGATATCGAACAAGGTAATGGTGTGATGTCGCATGAGCTTAGAATATTGCACGAATTGATCAATAGAAAATATTTAAATTTTGACTATGCCAATATCCCTAAAATAAAGCGGGGTTGCCCTCATTTTAGACCCGATCAATAAATAAATCGGATGCCCAATGCCTTCAATTTAGCATGTGGGTTGTTTTTTTTTTTTTTTCCTTCTGGGATAATGTCTCATTTTTAACCTGGGATAAAGTCTCATTTTTAACCTAATTGATTAATGGTTGGGGTTAAGGTTGAGTCCATTCTTACCATTCCTGCTCCATGACTTATTGATCTCGAATCAGCCAACTGAATTGGGTTACCTCCTTTAGTCTTTGATTGTGTTTGGATTCACATTTTCAACCAGGTAAGTGCCTAAAAATGCATCATTTTCATTATTATTTTAGGCGATTTTAAGGACTTATGCATTAAAAATTTCTTCATTTAGTTAAAAATCATGTGTTTATGGATTTGAGCCTCAGTGTAGTGTTTTCATACAATATTCATTCAAAAATCATATGTTTTTATAAAATCATAAAACTTTCCATTTTTGAATTTCTATTCTTAGAAGGTTTTTCAACTTCTTTTTTTTATGATATAATTTGATATCATCATTAGTTAAATCATGAGCAATGGTATGAATTTAGGGTGTCATTTTATGTGAATTGGGCCCACATTAGTGCATTAGAGGCTTTTTGATCAAATTTGTTAAATTAATTAAAAATTGCTTTTTTGTGTAGGAGAATCCAAGGCAATGGGACCCACAATGATGAGAAAAGATGAAGAGCAGTATCAAGAAGAATTTCTAAGATTTAATTTGAAGGTTTGAAGAGAGAAGTCAAAGAATCAAAGAAAATTGAAAACTCGTGTGGGACCATCAAGCTTTTACACGCCCATGGCGTAGCTTATTTTGGTTCCAAAATTCAAAACTTATTCCCTAGAAGAAATTTTAAGTAGAGGTAGGGTCCAAGGTGAAAGTTTCCAAAGCAAAGCAAGTAAGTGTACTTTCTACTTATCCAAGATTCCAGATATCATGAAGAATATTTGCAAAAGAAAAACAAGGGTAGAAATCATGTGTTTCTTACCCAGTCCTCCAAGACAACTCACGTCCAATAAGAATAATTCGCTTCCACTTCATAAAAAAACCATTGGAAGATCATGGAAAGATCCAACTGAACTTGTATGGTAGGTATGACACGTTTGGAGTATCTCATAGCTTGGAGAACATTTTGTTAAAGGAAGCTTTCTAATTTCTCTCCAACACCTATGCTTACATAGAGGGCCAAGATTCAGAGCTAGGGAGGAAGAATTAGCAAGTGCACAGTCATGTATGGGTAAGAATGACACGTTTTGAAAATCACATGGCATGGAGAATCTTTTAAACGAAGTGAACTGATTACATGCTTAACTAAAAATAAGAGAAGAACGTGTGCACTCATTCCCTCAGTCTCGTCGCCCACACCTACCTTAATATTTAGAAAGGGATGAAGATTAATGGAAAGGGAGTTGCTGCCATTATAAAAAGAGAAGCCTAAAAGTCGTTAAAAAAAAAAAAAAAAACTCTCCATACCATTATTCACGCCAAGGTCTCCACATCCACTTTCCCCCACGTCCCACCATCCATCTTCACCCCATTCACGCCAACCACAAGTGCGCCCCCCCCCCCCCCCCCCCCCCCCCCCCCCCCCCAATTTACCCCAAGATGGATTAAGCCAGCCCTTTTAGGTTCCATCCATTCCACCATCTTCTTCATCTTTCGAGCATAACTTAAAGTAAAGACAAGTCGAAGAGTTAGGCGAGAAGCAAATCTTTCTTGAAGTTCATGATCTTTGGTTATGATGGACGCAATTGTTTCAATTTAATAAATTTGAATTTATTACTTATTTGAAGTGAATTTTTCATTATAAAGCAAAGCTAGTGATATTATGATTTTCACCATAGAGTCAACATTAAATATTTATGTGTAGTGACAATATGTATTTAGTACAATGGTTCTGAGTTTTCTTTGATTTTATGTAATAACCCGACTTAGACTTGATGGACCAACCTGTACAAGGTGGGCCATGCTTGACCAACACATGCTAAGAGTTAGACTAGGATTTTTGTTCAAATTGTTGTCCTAGTTCAGTTAAAGATTTATTTATTGTATAATTCTTTGAGGCTCATTAATTGTATTATTACTTGGATTAGTATTTAAGGCTCAAAGACTTGTTAGGATTCTGCCCAGGCCATTAAGTGTTTAATGAGTTCCAATCAAGACTCTCTCTCAAAGTGTTTAATTCAAGTAGAACAAGTCTGTGTCTTATTAGAACTCTGAGAGCATGGAAGACCAAGCACAAGCATAAATAGAGGGCATGTCTCTCCTTCCTTCTTCACCAATCATATGAACCAACAGAGAGAGAGAGAGAGAGAGAGAGAGAGAGAGAGAGAGAGAGAGAGAGAGAGAGAGAGAGAGAGGAATAGTCCAATCTAAGTTGTGAAATCTGTAGAAGAAAAGGATCACGAAGAGAACAAGGAAGATCAACAGCGGATGCAACGAACTTCTATACAAAGTGAGTAGAACTTCTAAATTGGATGTTGTAATATCTAAATTGAGTAGAAAATTAGAGGTACCTGATCATTTGATGAACTCCTACTATTATATACCGCTGCTACAGTGACTAATGGCATGTAATATTAGCCGAATTTGATTTGGTGCCCAGGAGAATCTTCAAATATCAATCAAACCTGAGAATATGGAGTGGGACTTATGATCGATCACCTTTGGCCTTATTTTAGGTTGTAAATAAACCTATCTGAACCTACGAATGAAATATAAAGTTTTCCTTTAGCTCTGGCGACCTTGTAATGGTGGAAACTATCATCAAAATCCTAATCATTGGATGGAAACTTGGTGAATTGAAATTCTATGATTGACATACATGTGGAACTTTGCTTTAGGCAGAACAGTTGAAGGATTAACTTGAAGATTCAAATCTGAATTGAAATTTCAGGTTTCAGGCCATTAAAAAGATGTTTTGGTCGACTTGAGTTGCAGGCCATGTAGGCCACCGGATTAAAGATCAGGTCCACCCATCTTACAGAGGACCCATTACCAACCCTAGGGGTGGGTCCCCTTGTAATTTGGACCGTTGGGTCCCACGATCTAAAGTTCCCAAAATACCCAGTTGAGAACCCTTTCTACATAGTGTGAAGTTTGGGTTCTGTAAGATGAAGTTGAGTTCTGTCGACATACACTATCACGCCCCGAAATTTGAGACCCTTGGAACCCTCAAATTCCGAGGCATGACAGGTCTACAATAATAAATTAAATAAATTCCAAACTTTATTAAAATAATCAAAATAGAATCATATGATAAATATTCCATAATAAATCAATCTACTAACATAATAAATAAATTCGAAGTGAAAGTAATCCTCAAAACATAATGGAATATGAATTATGTTAGTAGATTGATATTCTTATGGAATATTTACCATGTGATTCCATTTGGATTATTTTAATACAATTTGGAATTTATTTAATTTATTGTTGTAAACCCGTCATGCCTCGAGATTTGAGGGTCCCATAGATCTTAGATTTCGCGGTGTGACATACACTTTATAAGAATAGTTGGACAAATTTACATATAGGCCCCTGATGTTCTAGATTGATTAAATTAGATCTTTTTGGGACTATTTCCTTAAGGATATGTAAAGAAGAATTGCAACTAATAACCTAGACATCATATATTGTCATTATTATTCAATTATTCATAAAAGTCCCACAAGGAATAGTTATAGTAATTTTAGAATAGTCCATTGCAGCTACAAGAATCAGATTGGCTTATAATGATGTTCTAGATTGATTAAATTAGACCCTTTTAAGACTATTTCCTTAAGGATATGTAAAGAAGAATTGCAACTAATATTGGCTTATATATTGTCATTATTATTCAATTATCATTTTTCTGCTACCCACATCAGTGACGTATCCCCTAAATTGATAGCAAGAAATTGTTACTATGTTGTTATTCATTTCATTCATTTGAAGTTTGAACCTTGAGGGCATGTTTGAATACTATCCTTAGGAAGGAATCCTCTTTAATTTTTTTTTATTATAAAAAAAATTCAAGTTTGGTTGAAGAGAGGAAAGCTTAGAAAGAATTGTTCCTCTATTCTATTGATTTTTCCGTCTTCACCTCCCCACATCAAAATTTGCAAATTCATGGAGGCAAAGAAGAAATTGAGAGTGAATTGTATTTGTTTTCCAAATGTGGGATGCAGTGATTCCTCTCATAAAAATCTTAAGGCCATGTTCGAATATCATATTCCCGTAGGAATCCTCTTTGATTTTCCTTAATTGTAAAAAAATTCAAGTTTGGATGAAGAGAGTAAAACTTAGAGAAGATTATCATAATCCTCTTAACGCACAAAAAATTCTCTATTCCATGGATTCCTCCATCTCCACCTCCCTATATCGAATTTTGTAAATTCACAGAGGCAAAGAAGTAATTGATAATGAATCATATGTGTTTCTCAAACCTAGGATAAGGTGATTCCTCTTATAAAAAATTTTGAGAGAGGATAACATTGTTCCAATAAAATAAAGGAATCCTCCAGGCATAGAATTCCTCCTGGTTTACCAAACGTGCCCTAAAAGAGTATAGGATGGTTTTTGAGGAAAGAAAGAATCTTCTAGATAGAGGATTCATCTCAGTTCACCCAAATAATAAAAGGAGGACTTGGGTAAACCCTTCCCATTAACTTTAGTCGGGGTCTGCTAGTAGGAGAACACTCTCCTCCATCAACAATTTAAATCCCAAACTGTGGGGCCCCACTTGTATATATAAGGAAGAAAACAAAGGGATTGTTTGTGTAATACTGTGATTATCTGCTTAACTCTATGGACATCCATCATTTAGAAAAAACAAAAAAAAAAGCGTTACAGGACATCAAACTGTAAAATTTTGCATGCAAAACATTACACCCAAAGAGAGAGATTAAATAGATTGTAGTCTTACTCAGTAAAAGCAGAGTAAAGGGAGGTAAGCTTGTGAGCAACACCAAGTGCATCTAGTGCATGCCAAGCGTTGGGGAGGAGGGTGAGGGCTGCACCCGTGACTCGTAGCTCGTGAGACCTCTCCAGGACCATGGCTCGGATTCCTACTCTCTTCAATCCCAGTGCCGTTGCCAGCCCTGCAATCCCCGCTCCTACAATCACCACATCATACTCTTTCTCCATGCTCTCTCTCTCTCTCTCTCTCCTCTCTCTCTATCTCTGTAACACACCCACGCACGGCATGCACGCACCTACATTTTTATATTAGGGAGAGTCTACAATGAGAGTCTTCCAAATTGGAGAAATTTTGTAGCAGCCAAACTTTAACCAACGTAAGTCAAGCAGGCTGGACGTCAATGTCAGAACTCAAAAGGGTCGACCGAGTGGTCCAAATTTAATGGGATGAATTTTACAGGCGACGATCTCTTTATCGTTTGATCATCCCAATAGAATTAATGAAGAGACGGTCTGCCTCATGGGCTCTTGCTAGAATGATCTTTTGGTTACGTTTGTGACAAAGACTCACAAATGTATCCAACTATTAGAGTCAATATCTATGTCGATATCCTCGAAAAAAAAAGTGAAGAAGTGGCCCCACACCTTGTGGGGCCCACCCATTTGAGATGCATCTCTACGCCAAGTGCAATGTAAATGTCGATGTATATGCAACCCACTTGATCCATGCTGCTAGCTTTGGAGGGATACGGAATTACGGATATCATCTTTTGGTTTCCCCGCCCTTTTCGTACTCTTCCGCGAAAACGTCCTCCTCAGCACCACATCACTTGCTTCTATCTTTCTTGTAAGTTTTTTTTTTCTAACTGTTATATAATCACAGGATTTTTATCTCGTTGTCAAAAAATTAAAAAAATAAAATAAAACTTTTCAAAATGCTCTTCTCTCCATACACAATTTCTCCTCTCTCCTCCCCGGCCGTGGAGGAGCTCTCGCTCTCCCTCCCTCTATTCTCTCTCTCTTTCCCTCTCCCTCCCTCTTTCCTTCCCTTTCCCCTTTCTCCCCCTTATTGCCTCGATAAGGGGGAGAAAGGGGAAAGGGAAGGAAAGAGGGAGGGAGAGGGAAAAAGAGAGAGAATAGAGGGAGGGAGAGGGAAAAAAAGAGGAAGAGGAGGAAGGAGAGAAAGGGAGGGGAGAGAGAGAGCCTTTGGTCAGCCAGAGAAAAGAGAGGAAATGTGTATGGAGAGAAGGGCATTTTAGAAAGTCTAGAGGTTTTTTTTTTAATTTTTTAGCCTGAGTAAGGAGAAAAAAACTTTGTGCCTATATAGTGAAAGACTTTAAACTTTGACACAGGATAAGGTTGTTGGAAGTAGGTGGGTCTCGTGAATAGATTTTTAAAACTTTTGACCCACTTGACACAGAGATCAATTATCCATAAGACCAAAACCCAATCCAGGATGCGTTACCCTCAATCTCATGACCATGTACAGTAAATATTCTACTAGCATTAGACATCCATAATAATCTACGACATGCAAGAAGTAGATCATACCTTTGAAGATCCGCAGTGCTCTAATGGATTTCTTCAACACCTCTTAACCTTCCACGCTATGACCCGAATTGGATTTCTTTTCACAAGAAGAGTGGTAGAATCTTCAGGAGAAATCCCAACTCAAAACTCCAAGGAACTAGAAGAGAGAAGGAGAGAGAAACTCGTGCAACTCTTGCACGAATATGGTTTTGGGCGTGAGAGAGACTCTTTTGGACATCAAAGGAGATTTTATAAACTTTCAAATCTCGTCCTTGCCTAATTGAAATAGAAGTCTTACTTCCAAAGCAATTAGCAACTTTCTCCTTTCTTATCCCTTCTTTCTAGAGTTCGAGTCGGATTAGTATTTTCCAATAACTTGGGCTAGCGTGGGGACCACTAAGGATTCGTTAGAAAACTGGCTCCAACTGGAACACCGCGACCCCACATCTCATGTGCAATCCGGGCCCTCAGTTAATTGCAAATAACACCACTATATAAATGCAATTGCACTTCAGTCTTAGGAATAAATTACAATGAAGACCTTAAATTTCTCAATTACCACAAGTAGGCCCCTTTATCAATATCCGTGGATCAATTGGAATAAATCTGTCTCTTCCAATCTAAGTTCCACATCTTATTATCCTTAAGCCCAATTAATCACAGTAATCATCAGTACCATCCAATTAACTCTTAATTTAGATGGGTGCACACTTACTAATGACAAATCCATTAATTGGCACAAGGGGATAATAGAGATAGATTCCATCTTGATCATTCAACGTTCCCACAGTTCTACTACCACATACCCAAGACACCGAGGTGTTAACCTACACTCGGCCTCACTCATTGGTGACTCAAAGCAAATGAATAGATAGAAACTTGAGTTCATCAAGGTCTTATAATTGAGAGCCTATTGCTTGGAAATTATGAGAGCATACCTTATTATTGAGACCGAATTCCATAAGGTGCATCTCATGGTCCTTCAATACATCCAATGTACCAGCACCGTGATCCAGAATCTTACATTCTGATGATCGAGACAAATCACAATATCTTATAGTGATCAAAGTGTTGCAACCTTATCAAATAAGATGTCCAGTCTCATTACTGGTTGTGAAGCTATTTAAGTATAAGATTTGTTACATATATCTCCCGCGTGGATCTCATCCATGCACATATATCACATCTAATATACTAATGGGACCCGGTTCAACTCATGAACCATTATGTCATATGTATTGGTCATGTGCATGAAGTAGTAAAATAACATTCACCTCATGAAAGTAAAGCATGATTTTATTAATAAATAAAGAAATTAATCAATTTATTACATCAACTGATGGATTGAGTCCACAAAATCTAACAAAGGTCTCAATCAAAGTATGCTATGTAGATAACGAACAACAATCACACAAGATAGATAGACACAGGATTTTTTACGTGGAAAATCCAACCGGGAAAAAACCACGGGACCTAACACCGGTCCGTTAAGAACAATCACTATGAAAGAGAAGTTACAGGACTACTTAATACCCTTTACCTAGTTAAACACAACTTAAGAGACTGAAGCTTTTCTTGTCTACGCACACGCCGTTTACCCTCTTCTGGATTGATCTTCATGCCTTGATGCCACTCAAGACGAGCTAGCATGGCAGAAAAGAAAACTGGAACTCAAAAGTAGAAGTTGCAGCACATGTAGAACATAATACCTTCTGAGAAGATGAAATCTTTCAATAGATATTAGAGTTTTGATCTAGAGAGAGGATCATTCTTCATGGGAGAAGTGTTCTTTAAATAGATAGGAACCCTAGAGCCATTACCGACTTTAATTCGCAAAGGATAAGGAAGCACACAAAGTAGATCCGAAAAAATAGAACTTCAGAATCGCGCGTCTGCCGACCCAGCTGACGAATCGGATACCCATATCCGACCGATTGGATATGGGGTTCGACCAATCGGGCACCTCATCCGACCGGTCGGTCTTCAATTCTATTTGCAAGTGTCTATAGTAAGAAATTCATTCGGTCACCCGTATAATTCGATCGATCGGTCATCTTATCTGATCAGATTGGGGATAAAACACCTGCATTCCATTGTCCAAGTAGAAGACCATCATCTGTAACTTCCGTAGAGACTTCAGTCAATCTAAAACATAAAATTACAATTCCTTGAAACCCAAGTTTTGTCCATCTCATGAATTTGCTAATATTAAATGCCTTTCATATAGCATTCCACCACCCCGCCCCCTCTTTTTTTTTTTTTTTTTTTTCTGACTTGCCTACTTTGTCTTGAAATTTAGCTTGGTGGCTTGTGGTATTCTTTTCTTCTAACTGTTTTTTATGATTTGGCATCTTTGTCTTGAATTTTAGCTTGTGGTCCGCAGCCATATTTTTGTCTTTTTTTTTCTTAGGGAAAGTGACGATGTAAGATTTGGTTCAAATGAAACGGAACGGAGAACCAAAATTTATGCAACCAACCCGGTTGAGATAAGGCTTTGATGATATGATGATGATGATGAAAGTGACGATGTAACAAAATCAAGATGACAAAGATAAAATGCATAAAAAAACATTAGTTACCTCACGCTATTTTGACCTCAAAACTGATGATAAAAGAACGTGTATTCAGGTATATACGTAACTATCTCAAGATAACGATGAGGAACTGATCTGGCTTTTCTATTTTTAAAATATTGCCTCTTCATAGACTTCCTAGCAAGGGAATTAGCAATATATCTGGAGGTAATATAATCAAATACATGGCGCGCATAGTCATGGTACCCAAAAGAAGAGTGTTTAATGATGAGGCGGCTACATATGTATAGATTTCGATGGAAGCCGGGAAAGGTGGCATGGGAATGAAGTCGTTGGAGGTGATCAAGAGAGAAACAAATAGGGGAGGCATCCACTCCATAGCTCCCACCAGGTATTGATACTTGGTGGGAGCCTTTTTCCTCCTATTTCTTAGGTCTCTCAGCCAATGAGCAAAAAAAAAAAAAAAAAAAATTCTTGCAATATATTAATCACTATGTGTAAATTTGTCAGTATTTCTTCAATGGGTAAAAGTTACAATTTTTTTCTCCCCTTTAGAGAATTCTGGAAATCTATTTGGATTTAAAGAAACTATTCAGTGTATGTTTCTTATTTTCCTAGAAAACAGGCATTTTGATAGTGATTTTTCAAGAAAAAGAAAAAGATGGAAACTCCTATTGGAAGAAATGGAGCAGTGATTTTCATTACCCAGCCTTCAGCCCCATGAAAATGATGAATTTACTATGTGAAGTTAAAATTTGTGGTCATTAGTAGATCTCCAACCCTTAAACCATTCACCTAGCTATGACAAATGCCTCTGTCCTCCGAAACCCTCGAGGAACTTGAATCTGGCTTGTATGTTTGACTGGTATTGGATTTCTGGGATTTATAACCAAAGCCTTTTTCTACCAAAGGGCCTCAGCGAGAGATTAAAGGTGAAGACTTGTGAGGTACCATTGAAATTTCCACTTTGATAGGAAATGATCACCCACCAACAGCTTTCACTGAATTAAATAGCAATGGTCCTTGGAGACTTTACCTTTACGATACTACTTAGGTCATAAATGCAATTCCCTCTATTATGAATTTCAAGGAACTTGATACCAAGTAGGTGAACATTTTCTAAGACAAGTAACCATATTACGTTCATTTTGTTGCATGAAATCATTCAAGGACCTACTTGTTTTCTCAGTATTGAATACGTGCCTTTCTACCTAAGGGCTAAAAGCCTAAGGTCTACACGGTGCCACGAAATGATCTTCTCTTTAATAAGAAATGATCACCTACCTATCATTTTGGTAAATTAAATATTGAAAAGCCATGATCCCATCTGCATCTAGACCTAATTCTTTTTCATCTTTACTTTTTAAATATTCCTTTGATAAAACAAATTTTACCATGCTTTCTTAGTTTCACAGTTTAAGTTTCAGTTAAATCCAAATTTAAAGGACAGTTGTATGGACTGTGCACCAATGTGAATGAATTAGATTTATGAGCTACGGATAAAAAGGTTAGGGACATGTAATTGGAGCCAAATTTGATATTTGAGGTTGTCACACGTAAATCTTTTCAACCCCCTAGTCCCATCTCCAAATGGGCTTCATAAGTAGACTCCATAAAAAGTTCTCTCAATAAATGCGTAAAAACAGTTCTCACAAAATCAGAATATATACGCACATATATATATATCAATTAAAGAGGTAAGATAGAAAGTCTCACCATAGACAAGGGGTTCTAAAAATTCAACTTTACCAAATTGTCTTAACCCTAAACAATCTTAATGGCATCTTACATGTCTCTATTTTTTTATATAATCCAACGGTGAGTGATGATCGATAATTGTAAAAGTTGATTTTAATTCCAAATCAAGGTATGAGATGAGGCTCCAAGGGTCTCAACTTATTAAAGGTGGGGTCCAAATGGTTCTCATATCGTAAAAGACCATTATCATTGAAGTATGAGACATTATTGAGAAAAAAATTAGGCAGGAAGCGTAAGAGACGTTGACTTCTATACTTGAAAAGAGCATTTATGGAAATAGAAATAAAACCCTCAGCCCTTGGAGCATTGGAAAGTTGTAACTGACTTTTTAAAAATCAAGTGACGTGGCTTCCTCTTACTGGATGGAAGACGTTTGCAGGATTTGCTACAGCGAGGCTGTACTGAAGCCCACCCCTCGTATCCAATGTAAGCATAGGCAATGATTATGACGTATAGATTAGAATTAATGAAAATGGGCCCCATATTGGTAAAAAAACCAAAAAAGATTTATGCCTATTGTTACACTCTCTCACACGAAATATACTATAGAAAATGTCAAAAAAAATCCAAGCTTTTAAAAGTAGGCATGAAAGGATAATGCGGTGGGCAAAAATGTCATTTTACCATAAAACTTATGGTGGTTGTAAGGAGGGCTTCTAAATGCACACAATATTTTACGTTTCACACACACCTTTTTAGATTTCTTATTAAAATTTACTCCTATAGTAAAAGACTAAACTACCCTCCTCCCCATCCCCACCTCCACCCCTTCCCCGCCTCCTCACCTCCCCTCCGCCCCTTCTTCCCCACCTCATCACCTCTCCCTCTCCCTCTCCCTCTTGCTTGCTGGTTACCTCTCACTCCCTCTTGCTATCCCTTTCTCTCGGTCCCTCTCCCTTTCTCCCACTTGCAACCTCTCTCTGCCTTCTCAGGGGAGTTGGGGAAGGCAAATTAAGAAGGGATGGAAGAAGATATGAAGAAGGGGTGGAAGCCGAGATGGGGAAGGTGGGTGTAGAGAGACATGGGTAGAGGGCAATTTGGGTATAATGGGGGTATGGAGAGAAAAATTAATAATAATTTTCAATATATATATGTGGTGGGTGTAGAGAGAGTAAGTGTGGAATGAGATTTTGTATGTATTTAGAAGCTTTTTTTTGGGACATGGGTGGTATTAGAATGAAAAAGTAGTGGCCTATAAATATTGAAATCACATGGGGCCCCATTTATAAATCCTAGAAACCTAAGGGTGATTAAAAAAAAAAAGAAAAACCCTCAAAACTTAATACTGGTATGCCGTTCAAATTGGGTCGCATGGGTTAACCCTAACTGTGTTCTCATACAAAACAGGAAAGTATGACCAGTAACCGATCCATTTTTTATGTGTCAAATACAGGTTGGGTCCAGTTTTGCCACCGCGGCGGTGCTATTGGTATATTCTGTTAATTGGGTGTGAAATCCATGGACCCAGTTTTGGACCTGATTTTAATGGGGCAATGCAGTGGACCGGGCAGGAACCGGTTATGAATTGCATCACTAAGAGTACCCGTTCACAATTTTTCAAGTCAAGTCCTTTGGGTATTTAGGGACCGATAGCAATAAGACTGATTAAATTATCATAAACAACATTGACAAATACCACAAAAATAAAAAGTGAACTGATAAATTACGTTGACAACAAGAGTTGAAGGTGCTCATTGTTGTAAAGTCAAGGAGATGTGCTGCAGTGATTATCGCTATGGCAAAAACAAAGTAAATTCTGGGTTTGAACCTTGTGTAGTCCTCTTTCTTTTTAGGTGTACGTCCTTTTCATTTAGGTGGGCTCTCTTCTCACGTGTGACGGGCTTTATTTTCAAGTTTTTTGGGCTGAGTCTCAACCCCCTTAGCTGCATTAAAAAAAAAAAACCCAAGTCAATTAAAGAACTCATGCCAGCAATCTCAAATCACCACACTAAATCCAACAGAAATTAAAAAAGAAAAACCCCCACTCCAATTAATTAATCATCTTCAGCCTCTGAGGAAACTGTAGGCAACTTCCTACAGTCATAGTTTACGGCATCAAAGATCCTCTTTCCATTTTTTATGTTTGCAACTATCCCTTTCTCAAAATGAAAGTTTGCTATATTTGCCATTTACAGAACACTACCTCCACTACGTTTTTAGTCATCCGATCAAAGTCAAGAAAAGGGATTAGGCTATTTCGGCAGAATTTCCCGAGTCCACGAGCCAATGACAAAATTGGCTGAGTGAAGACGAGTCGGTGTTCATTTTAAATGCAACCGACTCTCCGCCATATTTTACCACACCTTTGGCCAAAATGAATTGGCTCAGATGAGTCACAAATAGGCTAACTGACTTTTCTAATCTTGAAAAGAGAGAGGAACTCTACTTTCACACCATAAAAAGCAAGGACAAATTATGACTTAATCTATGAAGAAAATGATAGTGTAAGGATTTTAGTATGTTGGCTAAATTTATGGATCAAATAAAACTCAAGTTCTAATCAAAATTGCATTTCTATTTATTTTAACTACGAATTTGAAGAGGTTGTAGAGTCTCAAGAGAGCTAAATTTGAACAAAGTCTGAAAAATCAGATCTGGACTACTCAATTGATCAGATGTGAGGCGGAGCCCTAAATTAATCGATCGGATCGATGCCCAATGGATCTAGCCTATGCAAAATCTCCACTAAAATTTGGATTTTTTATTCTGTTTTTAGTGGGGCTTTTTTGTTTTATGTCAAATCCTTTCCTAATTAGATTATCATTGTTAAGTATGAAATTGAGGCTATAAAAATAAGTTCTCTCTCAACTCTATAGTATGGAACATAGATCTTAATATTCTAAGTGCAGATTATATCTTGGAGATCAACTTCTATAAAACTTTCATTGGAGAGTTGATGGGTTAAAACTTTGCTTTAGAGATCCTTGATTACTACATCTTTTTGTAGAAGATTATCTTCTTTCGTTGAAGATCTAAGGAGTTAAACTAACAACTTGAAAGCATTTAGTTGATAAGATTTGTAACAAGTAACGACAGGCGATCGTTGTAAAGTGAAGTTATTACAAATGGTTGACAATGTAAAATGATGCGAATGTCTGTAGGTGGCTTGTAACTGTGTGATAATTTATAATATTTAATTATTAGTCCAATTTGGACTAGTGGTTTTTTTCCGGTTTAGGTTTCCACGTAAAAATCATGTATTCTTGTAATGTGTGCTTTCGTATTTGATTTAATTTCGCTGTGTAGTTGATTATTAGCATACATATTATTGAGATTGATTGCAATGATCCATTACGAAGACACACCCAAAACTTTCAGAGAGAGAACTTACCTCTTACACAAGATCAGTGGGTGATAAACCGGTAAACATCTGTTGCATTGAGAGGAACAAAACTTGCTCTTAGGCCCTCATGCACGAACTGCTGGACTAGATGTTTAAGCCCATGTCCTTCTGGGTAAATAGCAAAACCTCGACCCCCATGCGACCTGAATGGATTGGAACTTTAAGTCTTAGCCACTGAGGCGCCACTGAGTGCACCCCATCGCACCCTATTAAAACCTGCCAATTGTATATGTCACTTACTAAAGAAACACTCGCTTGGGATTGAAGGTGTTCATGGGCCACATTTACCAGTAAATTTGGCGTTACACTGCATCAAACTGTAAAAATTTTGCGTGCAGAACGTTACACCTAGGGAAGCATTACACCCAAAGAGATGGATTGAATAGATTTTATTCTTACTCTGTAACAGCAGAGAAGAGAGAGGTGAGCTTGTGAGCAACTCCAAGTGCATCTAGTGTGCACCAGGCATTGGGGAAGAGGGTGAGGGCTGCACCCATGGCTAGGTGCTCGTGGGACCTCTCAAGGACCATGGCTCGGATTCCTACTCTCTTCAATCCCAGTGCCGTTGCGAGCCCTGCAATCCCCCCTCCTACAATCACCACATCATAGAATTTTTCCATGCTCTCTCTCTCTCTCTCCTTCACACACACACCCCCCAACAAATGCTACATTTTTATAGAAAGGAGATTCTTCAATGAGAGTCTTCCACAAAGGAGAAATTTTGTGGCAACCAAACTTTACAAGTAGGGTAGGCCTCAATATGCTAGAACTCAAATGATGTATTTGGAAGCAGAATAAATTTTTTATAAGATTGGATAGTTAATACCATCCAAACCCATTCAATAGTATTATTGCCATGTAATGGGATTCCATTTATCCCAGAGATAAATCAAATCTCATATTTAATTGTGTTTGGATAAATGAGGGACAATGAATAAAAAGATCTAAAGAAATGTAATTTCACCCCCTACTCAAAGCCAACCGAAATTATCTCACCTCTCAGGTGAGATTATCTAAACCCCATACTAAGTAGCAATTCACTATAGTGTCCGAACTAAGATAATATAATCACAGGCACTAAAAATGTAAAAAAACTAGGAATAAGTAGGATAGGATGTAAAAAAATTACTTATCCCCCTTATTCCGCTTCCAAATACATCCAAAAGCGATGAACAAGTGGTCCAAATTTAATGGGATGCATTGTAAGAAGATGTTTTTTTCCATTATTGATAACAATACCTCTCCAAACCCACCGGGGCTAGTTTTGACTCAAGCCCACACTGCAACCACGAAGACCATATCTCCATCAACTCACAAAGTCTCAATGGCTGTTTCCTAAGTTTGCTAAATAGATCTCTATCATCTTGTAACAGAATGTAATCTATTGTAATAGATAGGATACTAATGTAAGCAGGGTTGGATTCAAAAATTACCACTATACGTTTATGATCATCCCAATATAATTAATGACGAAGACGGTTCACCTCATGGGCTCTTCCTAGAAGGATCTTTTTGCTACGTTTGTGATGAAGACTCGCAAATGTATCCAACTATTAATAATGATGGAATCAATATCTGTATCTCTACCCCTATACAGAGGGGAAGTGACCTATTGTGGGGCCCACTGGAGACCATGTTTGCGCCAAGTGAAATATACACGTTGATGTATATGCAATCCAGCTGCCAGCTGTGAAGGGATACAGATATCGTCTTTTGGTTTCTCCTCACGTTCCCTACTCTTCTGCTGAAGTGTCCTCACCAACACCACGTCGCTTGCTTCTATCTCAGGTGTTCTTTTCTTCGGAGTGTTTTTTTTCTGATTTGACATCTTTGTCTTGAATTTTAGCTTGGTGTCTGCGACCATATTTTTATTTCTTCTTTGGGGTAAGTGACGATGTGACAATAAACCAAGATGGTAAAGATAACATTGCATGAAAAACATTAGTTAACTTGCTGAATTTTGACCTCAAAACTAATGATAAAAGAACGTGCATTCGGGTATGTATGTGACCATCTCAAGATAAAGATGAAGAAGTGATCTGGGTTCTCTATTTTTCAAATATTCCCTCATCATAGAATCCCACACGGGAAATAACAACATATCTGGAGGTAATATAATCAAACACATGGCGGGCAAATTCATGCTGCCCAAAACAGGTGTATCTAGAGATGGGGAGGCTATATATGTATAGATTTCGATGGAAGCCGGCGTGGGAATGAAGTTGTTGGAGGTGATCAAGAGAGAAACAGGTATGGGAAATGAAGTTAGCTAGAGATTCTTTTAGTCCTTGCCAGCTTCTTTGGCTGAATTTAAATGTGGGATTTGGTGTTTTAGAAGTCTAGAAAGTTGAATGAAGGTTGAACGGGCATTTGTTATTTGTTTGTGAGTAGTACCTAACTATTAAAGAATAGGCTACAACTTTCACCAAAATGGTTGGTCATATTAGATCTAAACTAGAACAATTACTTCAATGCTCAATAAGGTGACTACAGAAATTTCCTAGCAGGAGGGTTGTCCTGGCTTGGTGGGACCCATTCCTTCCTATTTCTCTAACCACTGAGCTACCAAAAACTAAAAAAGGTTAATAATAATAAATAAAAGAAGAAGAAGAAGAAGAAGAAGAAGAAGAAGAAGAAATTTCCTGGCAATATACTAATCACCAAGTCTAAATTTATTTGTATTTCTTCAATGGGTAAAGTCTCAGCGGGATCTGCCACCTTCAAACTTGAGTCACTGGCAACATCTCTAGATGGAAAGGTAAGGCCCTTTCCCTGGCAAGTAGGAGAGGGTGATTGTCAAAACAGTCCTCTCAAGTATACTTCACTTCTGGTTGAAGCGTGTCAAGGCAAGCAATGCAAATCGAACGCTTGGCAAGCACCTCTGCAGCCTTCCTCTAGAATGGGTCTATGCGGCATATAGGTCAACACCTGAAATGGGTTAAGGTGGCTATACCAGTCGTAGAGTGGGGTTTGGGCATCAGGGATCTAGGGGTTAACAATAAGGCAGCAACGACGCACCTCTTATGGCAATTCCTAGACCACCAAAATGAGTGGTGGTGTAAACTCTTATCTCAGAGATACATGAAGAGAAGAGACGTTTACGAGATGACAGCGAAAGCCGGAGATTCGACGTTATGTAGACATGCTGAAACACAAGAGCTTTGTTCTCTTTAACATGAAACGGATTGTGGGGGATGGATGCAAGATATGAGCATTGGATGATATATGGACTGCTCTTGATACCCCTCTTAGAAATCTTTTGGGGACTGACACCCAGTTGTCCTTGGTAGCTCGTATCAAGATGGCGCAGGATCTTACCATTCTAACCAATAATATAATTTTTTGGAATATTTCCCTGCTCCAATCTCCTTGGCCTGAGGAGATTGTCACCATTATTTCGGTTATCCCACTCGGGGGAAGTGACATTAGATGCCGAGTCTCTGAACTAGCGGGTTCCTGCTCTTTAATAGCTGTGGCAAAAGAAATAGAAGGTTGGAGCATTGGACCTGATATCCCATAGCCAAATGTGTGGAAATGCAAAGTCCAACCTAAACTTTAATTCTTCCTCTGGGGAGTGCTTCATGATAAAGTGCCGACAAGAAATAAAATTGCTTAACTCCTGTCCAAGTTTAGCCCAACCTGTCCCCTCTGTCATGGTCCACAGGAAACGGCTTACCATTTGCTTTGTGCCTGACCATTCACAGTTGTTGTTTGGGACTCCCTTCCTCTATCAGCTATAGAACTATAGACTTTAGCTCTATTTTAGTATGGTTTGTGAGGGCTTCATCTGTTGACAGGCTGTCTCTAAGTCTCGTTGTGTCCTGGTTTATATGGAAAGCTAGGAATAAGCTTCTGTTTGAGCAACTTCCTCCCAACCCATTTGCCATTATTCATAAAACTACACAGCATATTCTGGAATGGAATCTAACTCATCTCTATCAGGTCCAAGTGCTGATATAGGGATAGCCCCGCGCAATGAACCCCGCCTTCTCCAGGATGGCATAAACTAAACTTTGATGGCTCATACAAGGAAGACACCTACGTTGCAGCTGTAGGGGGGCTCATCAGGGACTACCAAGGTTTTACTCACCGCCTATGCAAGTGTTGCGGTAGCCAACCATGCCCTGAAAGCAGAAATGCTCGCTGTTTTCAAAGGTCTACAATTCTCCAAATCCCTTAAACTAGACCATCTCCACATTGAAGGGGATTGCTTGATCCTCGTCTTAACCATTGAATCCGCAGGTAACCTAGCTTGGGATTTGATGCCGCTTTGGAAAACGATAATGGATATCCTGAACAGCTTCTATGTTTGGAAGATTCGACACTGCAACAGGAAAGCAAATACCATAGCTGATCTTCTTGCAAAACTTTACTCACCATCTCTACACACCTTCAGAACAAAGCTGCCCATGCACATACAGCCACATCTTACAAGCTAAAAAACATCAGGCTCTAGAGTATCAGAAATCGTACTTTCCTCATGTGGCCCCAACCTCAAGGGAATCCTCCTTAAACACCCAACTCGGGGATGATGCTGACTCTACACATGCTCAAGCTGGGGATTCTTAACCTCCTCGGGAACACTGGGGCTCTCTCTTTCGTCGGGGGTCGTCGGGGGTGACACCCAACTATGGAAACAAGAAAACTCCCACTGGTACTCTGCTTGAGATGACCTCCTTATGGGTCAGCAAAACACGACATACTTAGCAAACTTCACCTCTAGGGCCACCCTTCATCTACAACCCCGGGGTTAACTATGTAACCAAGGACTCTCTCTCCACTTTTGTTTTTGGTGGGAAGGGGTACAATTACTGGCCAATACTTCTATGGGTCTCCTCTAGTCTATCTTATGTAATCTCCCTTTCGTTTTTTAATAAAATTTCTGAAAGTTTTTAGGCCGGGATTTATTCTAAACTGCAGTTCAATTACTACTTTTATTCAACTAAAAAAATAAGTAATTAATCACACAAAGAAGATAACATACAATTTAATGTGGAAACCCAAATGAGAAAAAAACATGAGTCTAAAATAGATAAAATCAATCACTAACTTCTACAATACAAGATAAACTCAGAACTTTACAGTCAATCCCCTCAATACAAGGCGTTGTATCTATTTTTGATAGATTTCTACGACGCGCAATCCCTCAATGCCCCGCTGTTAATGCCTTGATCTCCACAATGAACGAGTCTCTTCAACAAAAGAATAATTTTCTACAATGATGTAAAAGTCACAAATCTCCTACGAAGAAGTAGAAGATCAACTTTAGAACTTGACGCTTTAGCTCAATCTCTCATGGAAGCTCTACACAATATGTCCAATGGCAATTTTAATTCAAAACTTGGAGATTTCAATGTATTATGTCGTTCTTAGGATTAAGAGAAACACCATTTTTATAGCCCAAAATTCATGCTTTAGAGTTAGAAATCAAATATGAACAAAACAGGCAATTCTGGGATAAATAAGATTGATTTTTATACAAGCCGGTGGGCTTCTGCAGTCCATGCGTTTTAGCACGGTTAAATGGGCGCTCAAGCGCACTAGTTATTGCCTTGGGCGCTCCAACCCGTTCAGATGGGCATTCGAGCACACTTAAATTTTCAGCATGCATTTGCAAATTTTTTAAAGCCATAACTTTATCATTTTAGCTTTGATTTACACAATCTTGGGCTCTATAGATATTTACATGAAATGAGCTTTCTAATAATATGTAGCTTGCCCATAACTGATGCTCGATTTGTAAGATATGACACTTTTAATCCATATTATTCTTAGAAAAACACTTCAATTTTCGTTATTTTCAATTCAGTTTATTTGATGCGCAACCACAGTCTATTTTAAATGTAAAATACAACTCAATAGATCCAAATTTTATCGAACCCATGAATTAAAAAATACATAGATACTAACAATTTCGTCATTCTAGCTGCAAAAAGAAAAAAAAATCTCTCTCTAAACTTGAACTTATCCAATTCTCTTGGATTTTGTTAGCTGCTTTTCATGCATTCTCTTTGGTTTCTAATTCTTAAATGTCTTCTCTATTTTTTTCATCAGTTTTATTTTAATCTGTTTGAAAAGTTGCAATTTTTTTCTCCTCTTTGGAGTATCTGTTTAGATTCAAAGAAACCAGTGGGTGTAGGTTTCTTATTTTCCTAGAAAACAAGCATTTTGATAGTGATTTCCCAAGGAAAGGTGAAAGGTAGAAACTCTGGTTGGAAGAAATGGAGCCATGGTTTTCATTACCCACTCTTCACCCATGAAAATCATGAATTTACCATGTGAAGTTAAAATTGAAGGTCATCAGTGCCAGTGGATCTCCTACCCTTCACCCTGCTTTGACAAATGCCGCTTTCCTTGGAAACCGTTGAGGAAATTAAAGGTGGCTTGTGTGTTTGACTGGTATTGGATTTCTAGGATTTATAACTAAAGCCTTTTTCTACCAAGGGCCCTAAAAGCGAGAGATTAAATGTGAAGACTTGTGAGGTACCATTGAAATTTCTGCTTTGATAGAAAATGATAGCCCATCAATTGCCTTCACTGAGTTAAATAGTAATGGTCCTTGGAGACTTTTTACCTTTACAAATTACAATACTAATTAGATCAAAAATGCAATCCCCCTTTCTATGAATTCCGAGGAACTTGATACCAAGTATCTGAACATTTCCTAAGGAAGACAAGTAATTATATTAGGTTCATTTTTCTGTATGAAATCATTCAAGGACCTACTTGTTTCCTCAATATTGAAAACCATAAGTTTAAAACGATGACTTTCTATCGAAGGGCTAAAAGCTGAAGGTCTACAAGGTGCCACCAAAGGTTCTTTCCTTTGATAGAAAATGATCACCTACCCATTATTTTAGTAAATTAAATATTGAAAAGTCGTGGTCCCATCCAAATATCGACCTTATTCTCTTCAATCTTCACCTTTTTAATATTCCTATGATGAAACAAATTTTACCATGCTTTCCTAGGAAAGCAATGCCTCCTATCAATATATTCTCATTCACTCTACACCATTAATATATATATATATATATATATATGAAAGGGACTATTCCAATTGAGAAATCCGTCCCATTTGCTCGATTGATTTTGAAATTCTCATTTTATGTTGACCCCATCAAATCCTCTCTCTCACGTCCCTTTCTCTGTCTACATTACTTGCAAATGTAAAGAAAGCTACTTGCATTAACTGCCGGTCAAAATAAAGCACCTCTTAACCATTACATATTCCTCTTTTCCCTCCCTCTGTTTTCTTAAAACTCCTCTCTCTCTCTCTCTCTCTCCATTAGTCCATTCTTAACTCCTCCTTCCCTCTCATTCAGTGTTGTAGTTACTACACTCATCTTTGTGACTCCTCATTTCCACACCCAAATAAAAAAGGATGGATGCTCACCAATGTAGATCACTCAAGAACCATTCTCATATCAGAAATGCTAGCTGCACACCTGGTTCCACAACCCACTCCACAACCGTCCCATGTGGAGTGCCAGCTCAGACCAAACCCACTTTAACCCACTCCACAACTATCCCATGTGGAGTGCCAGCTTAGACAACCATCCCGATGAAATTTCATCTTGCCCGCCAACTTCACATCGCCTGGGGCTGAAAAAACAAAAAGAAAGGAAGAGGGCACTGCGACTTATTTCCCTCATCTCCTTATCTCTCATCCCCTCATCCCCTCATCTCTTTCCCCTTTATCTTTTGCTGCTGCGCTGTGGTCATCGCTGCCATCTAACCGGTGATCGCTGTCCTCATGTCGTCTTTGCCCTCTAGGTCAACAACGTCCCACAGGGCTGTTGTTTCCCTCATCCCCTCATCTCTTTCCCTTTTCTTTTCCTCATCTCTTTCGCTGTTGCGCTTCAGCCATCACTGCCATCCAGCCGGTGATCGCTGTTCTCCAGTCGTCCTTACCCTCCAGGTGACCTCATCTTCTCAACTTGGGTTTCGATTAATAGGGATTAAAGTTCGGGGAGGGGATGGGTTGGAATGGTCTCTGTCTGGAGTGGAGAGCTCTGCCATGGCATCATCCTCTTCGTCAATGGCAAACTAGCCATTAATCTAGAGCTCTATCATTGCATCCAAAGCTCAATCCATACATCTCTGCCCCTGACCCAAGTCTTTCCCTCTTTCCCTTTTTTTCTTTTCTTTTTTTTTTAAATTTTTTATATGCCTCACTGATGGCATCAAAGCCATCAATCTAGAGCTATGTCATGGCATCTAGAGCTGAATCTAGACATCTGCCCCTGAACTCACTCTTTCCCTCTTTCTTTTTTTTATATATTTTTTAATTTTTTTATGCCTCACCAGTGGCACTGGTGGCATCAAAGCACCATTTTGTGGAAATTTATTTTTTTTTATTTTAATATTTTCAATATCTATTTGTGGAAATTTATGATGGGTTTGCAGCATTTGCCTAGAAGATTAATGGTGTTTATGTGAATATTGAACCATTTTCTAGGCTGGGTTGCCTGTTAATGGATTTTGGTTGATTTATCAATGCCATTGGTGGGTTTTGCTTCAATTACCTAGAAGATTTTTTTTTATTTTTTATACTATTTGTTTTATTAGTTATTCTAAATTCTTCAATAGATATTGTTAGATCATGGACGAAATAGAAGTGGAGCTCAATGATACTTTTGACATTGGTGAAATAGATAGACTAACGGATAAACTAAGTAATGTAGACAAGAAAGTAGAGGACCCCAAGGTTGGAATGGTTTTTTATTCTACTGATCAAATCATGGATTTTTACAAAAGATATGGGAAGGAGAAAGGTTTTGGCATTGCTAGACGATCATCCAAAAAGGGACCTGATGGGAAGTTGAGGTACATGGTAATTGCTTGAAGCCACACTGGAAAGCAAAGGTTTAGCAGTAACAACCCTATTAAATTGTACCCACAATAAAAACTGAGTGCAAAGCCAGGTGTACGGTACTTCTTTGCTCGGATGGAAAATGGTTGTTGACCACAACGGTACTTGATCATGACCATCAATTGAGTCCAAGCAAATCCCGATTTTACAGATGCCACAAGGCTCTTAATTCAGTTGTGAAAATGTGGCTTCTATTGAATGGTCAATCAGGCATTAGGCTATAAAATACTTTCAATTCATTTGTGGTTAAGGCAAGGGGACACGACAATGTACCTTTTTTAGAGAAGGATTGTAGAAATTATATGAATAATTACAGGCGTTTACAACTCAGGGAAGGAGATGCTACTGCAATGCTTAATTACTTTATGAAGATGCATACTGACAATTCTAAATTCTTTTACACAATGGATTTATATGAAGAGGCTCGACTAAGGAATGTGTTCTAGGCAGATGCAAGGAGCAGAGCAGCATTTAAAGAGTTTGGTGATGTAGTTACTTTTGACACAACATACTTAGTTAACAAGTATAACATGCCATTTGCTCCTTTTGTGGGGGTGAATCATCATGGCCAATCAACATTATTAGGTTGTGCACTAATATCAAATGAGGACACAGACTCACAGAGTCATTTATATGGCTATTCTAGTCTTGGGTGAAATGCATGCGTGGGTGTTCTCCTAATTCAATAGTGACAGATCAAGACAAGGCCATGAAAAAAGCTATAGAAATTGTATTCCCTCATGTACAACACCAATGGTGCTTGTGGCACATTATGAAAAAATTGCCAGAAAAATTAAAAGGGTATAAACAGTATAAGTCAATCAAGTTTTGTATGCAAAATATTGTTTATGATTCCTTGTCAAAAGAAGAATTTGAAGCAGGATGGGGTAGATTAATTGGGAAGTATGCACTTGAAAGCAATAAATGGTTGCTTGGGTTGTATGAAGAGAGACATCGTTGGGTTCTTGCATTTTTCAAAGATACTTTTTGAGTAGGCATGTCAATAACTCAACGGAGTGAAAGCATGCACGCATTCTTTGATGGGTATGTCAATTCGAAGACAACTTTGAAATAATTCGCAGGGCAATATGAAAATGCTTTGGCTAAAAAGGTGGAAAATAAAAAAATAGAAGACTTCAATTCTTTCAAAGCATGCATCCCTTGCATTACTCATTATGAGATGGAGAAATAATTTCAAATTGCTTACACCACTGCAAAATTTAAAGAGTTCCAGAAAGAGTTAATAGGGAAGATTTACTGTTACTTGTCCTCATGTAAAGAATATGTTGGCTTTATTGAATATGTTGTTGGTGAAGATGTATCATATGAAGAGACCCACCGTCGTGCCAGTTTCAATGTTTGGTTTAACATGGATACCAATGAAGTTAATTGTAGTTGCCAATTGTTTCAATTTAGAGGAACAACCTGCAGACATCAAATTGCGGTATTGATAGAAAGGGAGATTTATCGGGTGCCAGACATATACATCTTAAAAAGATGGAGTAAAAGTGTCGAAAGGAGGCACAGTAAAGTTCGCATCAGTTATGACAACTAGTCTGTAAAACCTGAAGCACGTCGTAGTAATAAGATGTGCAATGCCTTCTATGAGTTTGCAGTGTTAGCATCAAAGTCTGAAGATAGGTGTATGAGAGTGATGGCACAGATACAGAAAATGTATTCGGAACAAATGGAAGAAGATGAAGTGTTGGGCAATGATAATGTTTTAATCTCAGGTGGGGATGGCACTGGAATTCCAATAGAGAACAAGACCATACTCGATCCAATTGTTGTTCGTCAAAAGGGGAGACCACCATGTAATAGGAAGAAGTCTAAAATTGAACAAGTTGTAAAAAAAAAAATAGAAGGAAAAAGGAAGGCAAAGAAAAAGAGTATAGCTAACGAGGGAATTCTTGAAAAGGTAGTTAACATTCGCTAGTAAGTTTTAAGTTTCTATGATTTATTTTGGATACTTGCTAACTTTTGTTATTTTATATCTTGCAGGATGTTGATGGACTTGAAAATTTTCAATATAGAACCCCTATATTGGGAACAGAATCCAGTGTTAACTTAAATGTAAGAAATTCCATTTTTGTATTGCACAAAGGTCTCTAGTAGTTTTAATGTTATATTGACTACACATATATCGTGACTACGTAGGCATATGTTGGCGAACCAAATGTTGAGCAACCATATGTTGGCATTCAAATGCAACATCAAGCATGCACTTTGCCCATTCCTTTCATGAAAAATTGACTTTAGTCTAATAAATGTTACCATGAATTACTTCTCTCCATCTCATAAACTCTCTCTCTCTCTCTCTCTCTCTCTCTCTCTCTCTTTGTTTTTAAGGGTTATCATCATCCACCTTTGATGGCAAGTGGAGGTTTCGCATCTATGCATCATAATAGTTCCACCAGTATGCATCTTTATTTCCAATGACAGATGGAGAAAAAAAAAACAATTCAAGAACTGTTCTGAAGAATGGGGATCTAAAGGCTTGCAACTGTGGGGATTTAAAGGCTTGCAACTGTGGGGATTTAAAGGCTTGCACTTGTTAATTTGAGTTTATTTTTGTTTTGTGTTTCTCTGTCGTTGATTGAATGGTTACTGTTTCTATGTTGTTGAAGGCTTTATTTGTGTTTATCTGTAGTTGATGGTATTAGTTAGTTTCTCTTTGTGAATGATGAAATTCTTTGCATTCCTTTATTTCTGAGTACAGAGTTAAATTTGGGGGAAGGAATGATATCAGGTATTGGCATCAAGTGGCCTTGTTAGGGGTACTTTGTGAATGGAGTGAATCTACAGTAGCACTTTGGGTTGTTCTAGCCTTTTTCCGTTTATGCAAGCATTGGAGGTTACTAGAGCACTTTCAGTTGCAATAGGTTGCTCTTAATGTGTTTGCCTTTGGTGGACACAAATTGGCATCAGGTGGTCCTTGTTAGGGGTACTTTGTGAATGAAGTGAATCTACAGGAGCACTTTGTGTTGTTTTAGCCTTTTTCCGTTTATGCATGCATTGGAGGTTACTAGAGCACTTTGGGTTGCAACAGGTTGCTCTTATAGGTCCTTGTAACCAATTTGAGTTCTTACACAATAGTATTCTTATTCATTTGGATTGGTTGCAGACAAGCTCACTCGAATGGCCCCCTTGGCTATGGGTTGTGCTTTCTTAACTTGGCATTAGATGGATTCACAAATGCTACTTAGGATTCCATTACAGCAATGTATGGTTCACCAGTTCACCACTTCCCTTTGACTTTGGAAACTTCAGTGTTGATTCTTAAAACCAGTTCATTTGTGCTTGTAAATAGATCATACCTGATAAATGCATACATGCATTAATGTAAACTATGGGTCTTTTAAACTCTAATTCTTTCTCATACAGGTACCCAAAGACAAGTGATTGGGATATAATGCTAGGAATGAATCTCTGGGGCACCATATACAACGTGGTCTACATGTTTGCTTGACAACAAGGGGGTGGTTTTGAGGCAGTCCAGTTCTGCACGCAACATCCAAAAGCAGCATGGGACATCTTACTATACTACCTCTGTGGAGCAGTGGGCCAGAACTTCATCTTCCTGACTAGCAGTAGATATTGAGTGGCAATCCCTTATCCTCAAAGCAGTGGGGGTGTGTCTTCATGGTCTTTAGTGGTCTTTCATATCAAATATATCTCAAGTGGAGGAAGCTACAGAAGAAAAAGAAACCCACATGAGGGATAATCTTTTTATTTACTTTTTTGTTTGGGTCTTAGCCTGGAATTTAGGTGATCCTTAATTTTTAAAATATTTAGCAAATGTATCTTTACACATATAGTGACAGTTTTGATGTTCAAACTGAATAGTTTTTTTCGTCATATACATATAGTGACAACGTTAAAGAGTGCATTTTGTTTCATCTCAACTCTGTCCAGTTTTATGCACCGTTTGGGTTTGAGAATGTTGAGAATTGCACACTATGTGGTTATCTAGACCTTTGATGCAATGAGCCAAATTTGTTATGTGAGATGTCCCAATGTTTTCAAATCATCTAAAGTGACCTGTAGTGTCCCAATCTTTGGGTCCTTTGCATTCCAAGTGGATTGACTTGTAGTGTCGTAACTGATGAAGAAGATGTGCCACTTATAGGTCCCTAATACTTGCCTTTTTGTCTACTCTTATCCTTGAATCTGTTACGACAAAGCATAAAAAGGGTACAAGTAGTTTGTTCATAAAATTATGTTTCCGTTTAAATTCTTGTCAAATTCTTCTTCTTTCAGCAAGTTCTTCTAACAGGTTAAGGGGCCCTTACAAAGTATTTGAAATTGTCATAAGTGGCATATTTAGATACATGTCTATCAATGACACAGCTGGGGGGATGAACACGTTTGATCATGGTATTAAGGCAAAAATTAAGCCCTGTCCCATATTCCTAACCCTTGATATAGTGGCTTCAAAGTAGATTTATATCAGTAATATTTGTGATACAAATTGGCGTATCTATTGTATCTGCTTGATACTGCCTAAAGGCAACAAAAGTGTGAGAATTTGACGTAACAAGCACAGTTGAACACTATCCAATTTAGTATCCCGCTGCATACTTGAATTTGGGAGTAAATTTCATCCAACTTTTATGTTATATCTATATCAACACTATCCAATTCCACTCCATATATAAACAACCAAGACTAGGAACATCAATAACATATAAACACAAAAATTTCCATGTTGTAACTGCATATTTTGAGCTTCTATACTCTCTCTTAGAAGTCAAAACTCTTGCTTCAACTCTCAAAGTGTTATTTTCATTTCTTCCATTCTAATGTCAGCTTCTCCATGTGCTGAGCCTCGATCAGGAATATGTTCAGAAATAACTTCATCAATCCAAATCAATAGCCCACAACCTCTTTCTCCCTAAAAACATATTCATTTGAAATGCAGAATTAAATATTTTAGTGAACATTAAATATATTTATTAAAATGAAATATATAAACACTTACATGTAAATCTGGGCATTTCCCAAATTTTCGTCCAAGATTAGAGGTTGTATGAGAA
Organism: Sextonia rubra; assembly: GCA_037013555.1. NCBI lineage: Eukaryota > Viridiplantae > Streptophyta > Magnoliopsida > Laurales > Lauraceae > Sextonia > Sextonia rubra. The sequence continues at coordinate 39,042,321 of JASUAD010000010.1, read as the reverse complement.
GTCTTGAAAACCATATACTCATATCCACATGGGCACTTTGGAGCCCATTCTAAGTTCCGTGATGAATACAATGTTAACTTTCCTAAAAATTCTTGACCTAAGGACTCAGACGAAGCAAATAAAATAAATTTGTAGAATTTATATATGAGAAATATCAAATAAAATGTGGATCACATACTTGAAGAAGACATTTTAAAGAAGTTGCTGTAGTGCTTAAATGTGGGTTTCCTAGTACAAGGACAACCTACAAATTGAAAGCAAATACTTTTAGCAGAGGTCATTAGCAAATCTGGGGAATAGATACTTTAACCCGGTTCAAGAGAAGATGATTCCTCCATTGATTTCAAATTCTAGACAATGGTACCAACAGTTGAAAGAAGAGTTCAACTTCACTGCTCAACTCCTTCTGAAGCTACCAATTATATAGAAGAAAATATCCATAAAAATAACCATCAACAGTTAAAGGATCCAAATGCTTCATGGACTGTCATTCAAATTCTCCAATCTCCCGTCACCTCTGCCACCAGCCAAACATTCTATTGACTATATATTTAAAAAAAAATAAAAACCAACTTATTGTAGCTTAGATCAATCAATGGAAGACTTGGATAAACTCCAAAGGATTCAAATAATTCTTAGTCAGTGGAAATGTTTTTTTTTTCCCAACTCAAGTTCAAACAAAAAAAAAAAAACAAAAAGATTAGACCTAAAAAAAAAAGGTGAGGCCACCAGTGCCACCGATGAGGCATAAAAAAAATAAAAAATATATATATATATATATAAAAGAAAGAGGGAAAAAGTGAGTTCAGGTGTAGATGTCTGGATTCAGGTCTAGAGGCCATGACACAGCTTTAGGTTGATGGCTTTGATGCCATCAGCGAGGTATATAAAAAATTTAAAAAAAAAGAAAAGAAAAAAAGGGAAAGAGGGAAAGACTCGGGTTAGGGGCAGAGATGTCTGAATTGAGCTTTGGATGCAATGATAGAGCTCTAGATTGATAGCTAGTTTGCCATTGATGGAGAGGAGGATGCCATGGTAGAGCTCTCCACTCCAGACAGAGACCATTCCAACCCATCCCCTCCCCGAACCCTAATCCCTATTAATCGAAACCCAAGTTGAGAAGATGAGGTCACGTGGAGGGCAAGGACGACTTGAGGGCAACGATCATCGGTTGGACAACAGCGACGATCGAAGCGCAGCAGCGAAAGAGATGAGGGAAAGAAATGGGAAATAGATGAGGGGATGAGGGAAACAGCAGCCCTGTGGTACGTTGTTGGCCTGGAGGGCAAGGACGACAGGAGGACAGCGATCACTGGTTAGATGGCAGCGACAACCAAAGCGCAGCAGCGACAAATAAAAGGGAAAAAGATGAGGAGATGAGGGGATAAGAGATGAGGAGATGAGGGAAAGAAATCGCAGTGCCCTCTTCCTTTCTTTTTGTTTTTTCAGCCCCAGGCGATGTGAAGTTGACGGGCAAGATGAAATTTCATCAGGATGGTTGTCTGAGCTGGCACTCGACCTGGGATAGTTGTGGAGTGGGTTACAGTGGGTTGGTCTGAGCTGGCACTCCACATGGGACGGTTGTGGATTGGGTTGTGGAACCAAGTGTGCAGTTAGCATTTCTGTTCTCATATTCCTTAGTAGATTTTTGTTGTTGAAAAACTGGGTTTTGAGTTGATCATTAGGGAGTCGATTTTAAAATCTCTTTACATATTCCCATGAAAATACAAGTTATTTTTATTTTTCTTTTTTCTTTTTTTTGGGTGCATTTTCAAGAAAAAAGATGTCATTGATGTTTTCAGGCTATCCGGGTAAAGGCATTCAGCTGTTCACTTAGTTAGGAGTTGGTGCTCAAAGGTGCACAAAGTTAGATGTCAGGCAAAATCTAAATTAATCTGTTTGATTTGGCATTTTCATTTGTATAGATTTCAGGGCCATCTTGGTAGATGGCCTGGATGTTGGGAAAAGCGGCGCAACGAAAATAACCCATGATCAACGGATCTACCACGATCTACGCAAGCAATCACACCATCAAGCAATCACACACATGACACAGTAGTTTTACGTGGTTCGGCAACCATGCCTACATCCACGGGAGGAGAGAACTCATCTACTATGATCTCATCTCAATCCCCTCAGGATCTAGGGTTATAGTACATCAATATATAGTTCTCGCTTTCTTGGCCACCAAGAAAACCCATACATAATAACTAAAATACCCCTAACCCTGAGTCTCGGTTCTAGCTAAACCAGACGATCGATCCGGCTAAACCGGAATACAAGACAAAACCCAACAATCTCCACCTTGGCTTGGATTCCGTAAATCCTCAGAGCCACCTTGAGATACCCGGTAATGTCTTCACGCACCTTGCTGAAGGTACGCCTCCGCACACGCTACGACCTAGCATGGCAACAGTTGCCTCCTTTGACCTCAACACCATCGTCTTGAACCTCCGAAGTGCTATCCATTTGTTGCCACATGCATGCATCCTTGCAACACAATGAACCTAACTTCCCTCCGTCAAAACAAAACTGAAGACCTCCCTGAATCCGGATCTCACTGGTACCTTGTGAATCCTTCCTTCTGTCTTCATCCCGGTGTTCTTTCCGTTAAACCTGCAACTGTCCTGTTCTAGCCTGTTTTGGTGGGTTGGGTACAGTACATGCGGGTTAGTTATGACCCGATGCTTAAACTAGCTTACTCCGACCTTAATAAGACTATTTTTGCCGAGAAAATAATCTCCATTCAGGGCTTCCTGGATTTCCGCTAGATGATATTATCGAAGATCCATCAATCTATCTTCCGATGATCCGTCGCATCTAAATTCACCTGAACCACACATTTCCTGTCCTGTTATTTGATGTCTCCTTCATTGCTCCACCTGAAAAAGGCATCCCCTATCAACCTGTAGAGACCAAGCCTGATTCCTTTCAACCGAATCCGGGCTTTCTTGCACACTACCTCCTTCCAATCCTGATTCTTTTGCTTTTTCCTTCCACTTTGGCATGTCTCTCCTTCCCGATCCCGTCAACGCGGATCTAAGCTTTCCATCAAAGTACTTGGAGCAATTTACCATTGACGACATCAAGTAACACTTTTCAATCATTGCTGTGCCACGGAGTCTAACATTCTGTCCTGCCAATCCCTGAAGTCGTTTCTCCATCAAACACTTCAATATAGCCCGTGATGCTTGAATCCATTGCTATCATCGTGAATCTGTCAGTTTCTTCAATCCTCCAATTTTTTGCCCATCAAACTGCCAATATCTTTTATCTTTATCGTAGATCTCATCACCATGAGTGCGCTGGAAGAAACGGATCTGAAATCCGACTTCGGATGGCTTCGATATCGCAGAATTAATTCTCTACACTCCAATTAGTTAAACATCCATGTTGATGGTTGAACAGCCCATCTTCTTCCATATACGCGTAGATCTGCTCAAAACGAGTTCGTAGGTTCAAACGGATCTCCGATCGGACATCGGACGATCAAGATATCGCAAAAACAATTTCAGCCGTTGAATCTGGTCAAACCTGCCTGTTGACCGTACTGACGTCACCGCTTGCTGGCAAACTGGGTTTCTGAAACGAATTTGGGTCGGGTTCACCTGACCAGGAACTGAACTGAACTGCTCGCTCTGCTGGGCTTCTCTAACGAACCGGGTTCGAGTCCGACCTGACCCAGAACCGACCTGCTCTTCTGTCACTAGGCTTTTCTGCAGGCGGGTCGGGTTGAACCTGACCTGACCTACAACTGCTTGTCTGGGCTTGCCAACACGGGTTGGGTCTAACCCAACCCGACCCGAAACCCGAACCGCTGGGGAGTCGTCTTCAACCTCGCGGTTCTTCTGTCTGCAACTGGGGAACCGTCGGATGCGCCAGCTCTTCGTCCTCGGCTACGGTCCAGGGACCAGCGGTGGCTGGTTGCAACGGCGATGGAACGACAATCTCGGCGACGGCTCCTGGCAACGGCAACCAGCACCCCTGCAACGAAGGGTGACAGCACAGTAGCGGCAGATGGCAACAGCTGCGACCCTCTTCTTTCTTCGCCCGATCAAGCAAGCCGGAAGGGACGATGTTTCCTGTAGACCCCTGTTTGGCGAACCCCAGAACAGAAAAACCTGATCCTCGACAAGTAGCAGTCCGAACCAACCCCCTTGGTCCAGATTTAATCCGAGCAAGATCCTCTTGCCACATAAGCACCATCGCCAGTGAAAGATGGATCCGAACACGATGTGTCGATCCTCTTCTTCCACACACATCCCAGACACGATCCGTCAATCGCAAAACCACGAACGATCTCAACCTCGCTCTGATACCACTTGTTGGGAAAAGCGGCGCAACGAAAATAACCCGCGATCAACGGATCTACCACGATCTACGCAAGCAATCACACCATCAAGCAATCACACACATGACACAGTAGTTTTACGTGGTTCAGCAACCATACCTACGTCTATGGGAGGAGAGAACTCATCTACTATGATCCCATCTCAATCCCCTCAGGATCTAGGGTTACAGTACATCAATATATAGTTCTCGCTTTCTTGGCCACCAAGAAAACCCATACATAATGACTAAAATACCCCTAACCCTGAGTCTCGGTTCTGGCTAAACCAGACGACCGATCCGGCTAAACCGGAATAGAAGACAAAACCCAACACTGGATTCGTGTATTTGATGCTGACAGCACTTTACATGCCTTTGATCATAGGTTAATTGACTCAATAATTTCTATTTTCTCTATTCAATTCTTTTGCGCGGAAGTAGAAATATAAGGCTAAATTGTTACAAAATCGAGCATAATTCTAATTTAACCAATGCTTTAGCCTCTGGCCAATTCAAATTTCTAAGCAACAAGAATTTCATTTCTCCACAATACTTGATCATATAGTTCCTTACTTATTAAAGATCTGGAGAAAAGATCTCTACACCATATAGCTGAGTTTGCAGCTCTACATCTCTTTACCAGGTGCATCTGGTCCAGAAGTGCTATGGACTTTTAATTTTCGTACAATCTTATTTTTTTGGTATCCCATCTATATATAGGGGCCCCACCCTCAAGTGAGGGAAGTATACCTCAAAGAGATAGAAAGAGCCCTCAGGGCAAAAAGAGTGGACCGGACAAGGTAATACAAGTCCCTCTTACAAGGAAAAGGATACTATATGGATTTTTAATTTTCATACAATCTTTGGTGCACCTTATCCCTAGCCAAGAATGACTCCTTACCCTAGTTTTAATAGAAAATCAACACTTCTTCCTACTGGCATTTTCCCATGTGAGGATTTTGTATCTTTAGCTTTTTACTTGATTTGGTAGTTATCTTCTTTGTGAATTCTTTCTACATTCATTTGTTCATTCTATTGACAATTCGATTCTCTTCTTCTATTACCATGGTTTTGGATCAGTCTCAGATCTTTTATAATTCTATCGCAAAACCAATATGTATCACATATATGTTGATTGAAACAAAGATAACAGTCCATGAATCCTTTAAAAATGATAAGAAAATCTACAACATTAAATATCTCATTTTGGTTCCTTTTGGATGGCTAAATGTGTAAGGGAAGGGAAAAAAAGAAACGAAAATATTCATAGCTTGTAATATATGAGTGGAGATAGTTTAATTAGAGTACTCAGTTTCAGACCGGCACCTCGACAAATTGGTATTGAAACAGGTACAGAACCAAGATAGATATAGTTTCCGCAGAGTATTACGACTGTCCTTTCCCAGTTTGTGGATGTGAATTCCGTGAAACACCAATCATGAACCGACCTTTAAGGTGATCTAACTTGCTATGGCCACAGGTTTTTCTTTTTCCCATGTCATGCTAGAAAAGGCCAATTGATAATCTCCTTCGGGAATGAATTATAAATGTGTTAATGGCTTGCATTTCTTATGCGTAGTGGCTTCTGTACTTTGGGTGGCCTGAATGAATAAGAACATGGTTGGCTGACGGTGCCTTCTTTTTAGTGTAGCTTCTTTTTGCAGGATATATATTGTTTATTTTATATTCCGTTTATTATTCAATTTTGACATCTTTTCTGTGTGAAGTGTTTGAATTATTACAGCGAGAATTAAGGTTCATGAGCTTAGAAAAAAGTCTAAGATTTGTTGAGGTTAATGCAAAATAAATTCTCATAAAATGCACAATAAGAGGTTTAATTAGTATGTGACCTTCCCAACCAACTCAAGGAGTTAAAGGTTGAGCTTGCATTATGACGAAAGGCCAAGGTCACCGAAGGTGCCCCGAACGAGCTCTTAAAGATGTGAGTAATTTGCCTTTCATTTAATGACCACCAGATTTTTTATCCTTGTGCCGTTAATAATTTGTTCACATTCCTGTGATGTAAATTCGAAGCACTAGAAATATGAAAGGAAAACTCTACTTGGCCCCCATATCCGTAATGAAAATCATTCAAAAGTAGAGTTTTCCTTTCACATCTGAGAACTAGCTCTAACCATTTTTATATCAGAACTGTAGGTGGGACTTATCTATCACACAATTCAAATCTTGCAATACACATAGGCCCCCTAATAGTCATGCAATCCAAGTTTTCGTCAAATCCAAATTTATTAGACCATTGGATCGACTACGCAGCAATTCGAATGGATTAGATTTGTGGGTCATGGATGAAGGGGTTGGGGACTTGTAATTAGGGGCCAAACTTAATATTTAAGGTGATCCCACATAGATCTTTCCATCCCTTTAGTCATATCTCCAAATGGGACTCACAAGTTGACCCCTAAAAAGTTCTCATGATAAGTGCGTGACAACAATTTTCAAATGATCATAACATATATATATTTATATATATATATATATCAATTAGGGAGGTAAGATAAAAAGTCTGATCATAGACAAGGGGTTCCAAACAATCAGCTTTACCAAATTATCTTAATCATAATCAATCTTAATGGCATCTTACAGGTCTCTTATTTTTATATAAAATTCATCGGTGAGTGATGATCGGTAAGTGTAAAAGTTGATTCTAATTCCAAATCAAAGTATGAGATGAGGCTCTCAACTTATTAAAGGTGGGTCCAAGTGGTCCTCATATTGTAAGAGACCATTATTATTGGAGTATAAGACATTATTGAGAAAGACATTATTGATTTAAAAAAACTAAGGATTGAGAGAATTTCTAAACTTGGAAAGGGCATTTATGGAAATAGAAATAAAACCCTTAACTCTCGGGGAGCTGTAAATGATTTTTTAAAAATCAAGTGACGTGGCTTCCTCTTACTGGATGGAAGACATTAGCATATATGTTACAGTGATGCTAAACTGAAGCCCACCCGTTCTATCCAATGTAAGTATAGGTGATGATTGTCACGTATTGATTTGAAATAATCAAAGTGGCCCCCATATTGGTAAAAAAAAAAAAAAAGAAAGGATTTATGTATATGGTTACACTCTCTCACACTAAATATACTATAGAAAATGTCAATGCTACAACTTCAGAAAAGAAAAAAAAATCCAAGCGTTTGAAAGTAGGCATGAAAGGATAAAGCAGCAGGCAAAAGTATTATTTTACTAATAAAACTTATGGTGATTGTTAGGGCAGATTCTATATACACACAATCTTTACTTTTCACACAAAACCCCTTAGATTTTTTATTAAAATTTACTCCTATAGTGAAAAGAGCAAACTATCCTCTTCCCCATCCCCACCTCCCCCTCTCCCTCTCCCTCTCCCTCTCCCTCTCCCTCTCTCCATTTGCAATCTCTTTGCCGCCTTGGGGGAGTTGGGGGAGGCGAATTGGGAAAGGATGGAGGAGGATATGGGGAAGGGGAGGTGGGAAGGAGCGGAGGAGGAGATGGGGAAGGGGTGGAAGAGGAGATGGGAAGGTGGGTGTGGAGAGACATGGGTAGAGGGTAATTTAGGTATAACGGGGTTGTGGAGAGAAAAAATAATAATTTTCCACCTATATGGTGGGTGTGGAGAGAAAGTGAGTGTGGAAAGAAATTTTGTGTGTATTTATTTATTTGATAAAAAAGATTCTCAATCTATTAATATAGAAAAAACAAATAATCAACTATTACATTTTGCATGATAAAATTAGGAGTATAGTACCACGAAACCTCCATATCATCAATAAATTGTGCATACTGAGCTAGTTTACAAGATATTACATTTCTTTCTCTCCCTACATGAACTACTTCATACCTTGTAAAAGTCTATAGCAACTCTTTAGTTTCATCGACCAAAGGGCCTTGTCTTGAGTAATTAGATGGTGTAGAGTTAAGTGCATCTACCATTCACATAGAATCACTTTCAAAAATAATGTCCCTCACTCGAACATTACAAACCATTTGAATGACTCTCAACGCTGCTACGGCTTCAATATCATCTGCTTCATCTATCCACGTCTCCACTTTGCTCATCCTCATAATAACATTTCCCGTATTGTCTCGAAGGATAGCCCCCACGCTGGCTTTTTGTATTTTGTTAAATAATGCTCCATCTACATTAAGTTTTAAAACAACCACAAGAGAAAGCTGCCAACATAGCACTCTCCTTAGCTTATCATTCCTTTTGATTGCCCAAACTTTCCTATAATCTTGCAACAAAATTGCAACCCCTTCAACTACCATTCTTGGATCAGTGAGCTTTCTGTCATGAATGAAGAAATTTCTTCTATTCCAGATCATTCATGCTATTATTAAAAATAGCTCCATGTTGACTTTCGGGACTTTTCCTCAAAATTCCCAAACAAGCAAAGCAAAATTATTTGGCAAGTTAGATGTAGCATCAAATCTTTCCAGACATTCTCTTCCTACCGGTTGTGCCTGAGGACAAAAGCATAGAGCATGTATAATATCTTCAGATGACTCTTTGCATATCCACATATATCAGTTTTCACAATCTTTCTTTTGGCAAGGTTTTTTCCTGTTAGTAAAATTTCCTTACATGCTCGCCATGCAAAGGTTTTGATCTTATTTGGAACTTTCATGTTCCAAATTTTTAGCCAAAATTTTGTGTGTATTTAAAAGCTCCTAATTGTAAGGTTATTGATTTTGGGACATGGGTGGTATTAAAGTGAAAAGGTGGTGTTGTATAAATATTGAAATCACATGGGGCCTATTTATAAATCCTAGAAACCTTAGGCATGATATAAAAAATAAAATAAAATAATAATAAAAAAACCCTCAAAACTTAATACTGGTAAGCCTTTCAAATTAGGTCGCATAGGTTTAACCTAACTAAGTTTTTATATGAATCACATAAGTAAAACTTGTGACCGACCCATATTTTGTATGTCAAATACAGGTTGGGTCCAGTTTTGCCACAGCAGCGGTGCTATTGGTATATTCAGTTAATTGGCTGTGAAATCCAGGGACCCAGCAGTGGACTGGCCAGGCCCCGGTTATGAATTGCATCACTAGTCACTAGTCCTTTGGGTATTTAGGGACCGGTAGGAATAAGACTGATTAAATTATCATAAACAACATTATAAAACACCGCAAAAATAAAAAGCGAACTGATAAATTACTTTGACAACAAGAGCAGTTGAAGGTGCTCATTATTGCAAAGTCAAAGTTATAGGTTCAAATCATTTTCGCGATAGCAAAATCAAAGCAAATTGGGCAATCTAGGGTTTGAACCTTGTGTAGCTCCTTTTATTTCTGCCTGTGCGTCTTTTCATTTATGCAGGCTCTTTTCTTGCATGTGGCAGGCTTTCTTCCTGGCTGTATCAGGCTTTCTCTTTGATCATAGCCCCCTTGGTTGGGTTGAAAAAATAAATAAAGTAAATTAAAAATTCATACCAGCAATCTCAAATCACTACATTAATTAAAAATCTCATAACAGCAATCTCAAATCACCACACTAAATCCAACAGAAGTTAAAAGGAAAACCCCCCACTCCAATTAATTAATCTTCTTCAGCCTCTGAGGAAACTGTAGGCAACTTCCCACAGTCATAGTTTACGGCATCCAAGATCCTCTTAAAAAGAAGCCTATAAAAGATATGATCCCTTACGAACTTGGCCAACCAACTTGAACCTGCTTGCTGCACCCACCCTGAAAGATAAGACCCTGTTATCAGACCTGCAGCCCTCCATCTCCTCTCGTGTACATACCCCTCCAATGCCTCTTTGATCCCCTTTGATCTAATTCCTCCATCTTTAATCAATGCATTTCCAATATGTCTGCTGAGGACGACGGCGTCCTCAAGGGCTGCACAACCACCTTGGCCTAAATCAGGTGTCATTGGGTGCATGGCGTCGCCGGCGACCGTCACATTCCCTTTGCACGTGGCCCCAAATATGAGATCCAAAGGAAACCTGAACATCAGTGGGACTGATGTTAGTGTGGAGAGATCAGTGTGTTGAACCACATCTAAGTAAGCTGACGGGAAGTTCTTGGCCATGTTCTCCAATACATCTTTCTGTATAACCTCTGGGTCTATTGTAGCTTCATCTCCTGAAGGAGTTTCAAGGAAACAATCTGCTGTGAGTATACCGTTGATAGACTAGAATGTGAAGCACAATTTGGGAAGAACATATCACACTCCCACCACCTGAATGTGATAATTTAAACCGTTTATTCAATGTCACCATCAACGGTGAAAAGAGAGAGGAACTCCAGTCTCACAGACCAGAGAAAGCAAGGACAAATTATTACTTAATTTATGAAAAAAAAAATGACAGAGAACATACCTTCCACACAAGATTTGTGGCTGATGAACCAGTAAACATCTGTTGCACTGAGCGGGAAAATCCCTCCTCTTAGGCCCTCATGCACGAACTGCTGGATTTGATGTTTAAGCCCATGTCCTTCTGGGTAAACAGCTAAACCTCGGACCCCCATCCTACCCGAATGGATTGGAGCTTTAAGTCCTAGCCACTGGGCCACCACGGAGTGCACCCCATCGCACCCTATTAAAACCTGCCAAATGAAAATTTCACTCACTAAAGAAACACTCACTAGGGATTGGAGGTGTTCATGGGCTACACTGGCCTGCAGGGGCAGAAGGTTGGCCCATATAGCTATGGAGACATAAATCTCAGGACAAGATCTAGCCATTGTCCTGATAGTCAGGTCCAGTCTGAACTCATTTGATAAGCATATACACCCTTTGCTCTTACTATGTTGGTCTGGACCGGGCCTTTAAGCACGTAAATGCATAGGCTCAACCTATTTAGCTATTAGGTCATAAATGCACGTGAGTGAGCTAGGCCATTGGTAACTTAGGTGGCTCACATGTGCAAACTGAGTATGGCCCATTTATCTCTGCACCTCCGACGCATTTTACATATACTTGTGGCCCACGTGAGAAGCAGAGTAGTTGACGGGTAGGATTAGGTGAGTAAGGACCCACCTCATAAGAAGACCTGTTCAAATGATTTTGGTACCAGGGTTTGAATAATTAAAAGAAGTGACCAAGAAACGACCTATATTGGCTCACATGAGGAGAAAATTGGAAAGGAGGAAATCTTTTCTCTAAAAAAAACCTTTGCTGAGAAAATCACATCATCATCATTAAAGTCCTGTTCTAAGTATGCTAGACTTGACCACATAAATTTTATTTGTTTGTTCCGCTCTATCTCACTCAAAATTTATATTTTGATAACGATAAAATTTTATATTAATAGTCAAAAAACCTATTGCAACCCTCCTAATTTTTATTTTGGCTTGTGACTGTTAAAGAGTGGTGAAATAATTGTTCGCTTCCTTCTTGCAGATGGTAGGAGAAATGAATTTCAATTTTCTTGGACAGGTGGGGAGAAAATCTCTTCAACAATTACTATTTTAATACAAAATTATGACAACTTATAATTAAAAACTTACCTTGGCATTGATGATGGTTCCATCCGCCAAGTGGAGCACAGCTAAACAAGAATCTTGGTTTTCCCTGGTAGTGATGGAAGCCAACTTTGCTGAGAATAGAATGGTCCCAGGTGGCAGCTCCTGGGCCAGGGCCTCCAATAACGCTTTGCGGTGCACCGACCTCACGCCCATCCCTTCCCTGTAACAAAGTCTCGCGTCACAAAAAATGGAAAAAAAAACTTGTACAAGCATGGCCCCCCATATCAATGGTTCAGATCATATATCAGGTGGAACCTACTCCGGATTCAAGATGAGGAATCCTTATCCAGTATATCTCGTCAAATGAACTTTGTTAGAATAAGCCCACAGAGCCATCAAGGCGGTGGCTCAGTTGGTTTGAGATTTGGGTTTATTCACCAAGGTTTCAAATTCAACTTCCACCCCTTGTATTATTCGGATACTATATGTATGGCCATGTATGTACCCCTTAGGGAGTATACCTTGTTCTTCAGAATAGGGTAACCCATGGGCCGAAGGCCAAAGGTGCAAAGGCTGGAGAGATACCTTAGATCAAAATAATAATACTAATAATAATAATAATAATAATAATAAGCTCACAGAAAGCAGAGGAAGAGACTGGGGGAAGCTGAAAGAGAGGTGTTTGGATTTATCTATACCTGTCTATTGTTCCTCTGAAAGTAAGTGGTACCACTTTTCCGCTGCCCACATCAGTGACATATCCCCTAAATTCACAGGAGGAGACTGTTACTATGTTGTTATTCATGTCATCCATTTGAACCTTCGACCTTAATATTAAAAAATGGAGCACTTGGGTTAACCCTTCCTATTAATTTTGGTTGGGACCGGTTTCAGGCAATCCAAGCTAAGTGGGCCCACAAGCGAGAGTACATGTGCCCAATATGCAGCTTGTTGTTAGGAAAACATTCTCATCCATCAATAATTTAAATTGAATTGGGATCTATGAGGCTTTTCGCCCATAAGTGGGTCAATCACGGTTTACCATGTTACTATAAGGATGGGCAAAAAATGTGCACAGGCCTCCTCATTGGTGAACTATGATTGGCTTGTTTACGATCACCATGGATCAAGAGCCTTAGAGGATCCGGACTCATTTAAATCCAAAAACTGTAGGGCCAACTTGTATATATGCAAGAAGAAAACCAAGGGATTGTTTGTGTAATACTGTGATTATCTGCTTCACCGTATGAAAATTCATTTATACATTGAGCATGAAAAAGAAAATTTGGAAGACGGCTTCTTTTTAGAATTCTCCATTCAGAAAACAGCGCTACACCACATTAAACAGTGAAAATTTTGCATACAAAGCATTACACCTAAAGAGTGATAGGCTGAATAAATTTTGTTCTTACTCAGTAAAAGCAGAGTAGTGGGGCGTGAGCTTGTGAGCAACTCCAAGTGCATCTAGTGCGCGCCAGGCGTTGGGGGAGAGGGTGAGAGCTGCACCCGTGGCTCGCAGCTCGTGGGACCTCTCAAGGACCATGGCTTGGATTCCTACTCTCTTCAATCCCAGTGCCGTTGCCAGCCCTGCAATCCCCCCTCCTACAATCACCACATCATAGTATTTCTCCATACTCTCTCTCTCTCTCTCTCTTCCCCCACATACATCCTACAGTTTTGTAGAAGGGAGAATCCTCCACACCAGAGAAATTTGGCGGTAACCAATCTTTTACTGACATTTGTCAAGCAAGGTGATCATCAATGTTAGAACTATAATTTAATGGGAGGACTTGTAGGTTCCTAGAAGGATCTTTTTGCTACGTTTGCGATGACGACTCACAAATGTACCCGGCTATGAAAAACTGATGGAATCAATATTTAAAAAACATGATGACCATTATTAGAGATATTATTATGGGTGGATGCTAATATTTTGGTCCATATTAGATAAGGAAACCAATTAGGGTTAGAGTCACTCCATATTAAATTACTTAGGGAGGAAGCAATTTTATTCAATAAATAAGATCTTCCTCTTCCCTTTATAATATACACTTTTCTTAGTCAATAAAAAGATGTCTCTCTTTCTCCCTCTACTTCTTTATCTTTTTATCACGTTATCAGCATGCTCCAAAAAGTTTAAAAAAAAAAAAAAAACCCTTTGCAGGGCATCGACCCTTGTGCACTAAGTAAGAGAGATAGCAATCAGCCCCCTCTATCTCTATTTACCTTCTCACACCAAAGCCTCACTACAAGTTCCCTTTTGTCCTTTTGCCCTTCAATTAAAGTGTAGCAAAGGACCAGAGGAACCACAGCAAGCCATTCCTTTTAACTTTTGCTCTTTGGTCAACGTGCAATAGTGCATATCTTTTCTTATTTTTTTTATTCCTTAACTTCTATCAACAAAGGCGGCTCCTCTCCTCACTCCTTTTTCTCTTGGGTCAACACCTGATCCAACCCGAACCTGACCCGGACCCAACCTAATACAGTCCTTGACATCAGCAAAGCCGCAATTCAAAGCACAGTTCGCCGACAGATCTTCCAAACACCATATCTTGACCATTCGGGGTCTAATTAACGATCCGTTTGTATTTACGGAAAGCTTAAGAGCAAATCTACACGTTAAAAGCAAAATAAAGAAGATCCAATAGTAAAATAATTTTTGTCATTTATAATCTTTTATTAGTTTAATGACTATATATATGTTCTTACTCTTGTTACTCTTATTTGAAGATGAATGATTATTTATTTATTATTATTGTTTTTTAACAAGGGGAGATCCAAAATGGATTATAAATAAGAACCTCAAGTTATATATTAAAACAGACCTGCAGTTATGTACAAACCAGAAGTTCCTTCTAAATCTGGACCAAAAGATCCATGAATTATTCAAATCTAAAACCAGAAGTTCTTTGATCCACAATATGAACTCGAAGATTCATATTCCTAATCAAACCTGAAGTTTAATATTTAGATCCAGAAATAAAACCAATAGATCATAATATGAAGCCCGAAGCTTTGATAGGAGCTGAAGTTCAAATTAAAGAACTTGAAGTTCTAATTCATGAACCTGAAGTATCAAATCAAGCCAAAAGCCTTGTCAAAACCTGTTCTTTTGGATTATTAAAGCTGATAACCTAATGTTTTCAATTTTAAACAGGCCAACTTGATCTGATATACCCCTTAATTTATTCTGAATGCTTTAAAATTTTACTGTTTATCTCTTATCTTTCCTTGTATATTAATTATCATGTGTATTTTTTTTTCCAGCTCTTACATAATGTTGAATTTAGCTAAAGTTGAATTTAAAACCCTTAACATTAACAGGGACAACTACTTATCCTGATACTTGGATGCAAAATTACACTTGTACTCTAAGAAATTTAGAGAGACAATAGAAGAGGGTAACAAAAAGTCCCTGGAAAATAAAGTGTTGGCACTTATCTTCTTCTATTATCATATACATGATGACCTTAAGAACGAATATCTTACTGAGGAGGACCCAACAGGTCTTTAGAAATCCTTGAAGGATAAATATGATCACTAGAAGATGATCTTATTATCAGCAGCTCAGAAAGAATGTCTAAACTTGAGATTTCAGGACTATAAATCCGTATCTGAGTACAACTCTACTCTTTCCAACATTGTTTTCCGCTTAAGATTGTGTGGGGAAAAAATTACGAAAGAGCAGATGTAAGAGAAAACGCTGTCCACTTTCCACGCATCAAACGTAATCCTGCAGCAGCAATACTGTAAACGGCATTTCTCTAAGTATTCAAAACTAATTTCTTGTCTCCTTGTTGTTGAATAGAATAGCGAAGTCTTGCAAAGAATCATAACTCCAGACCAACTGAATCTATGGTAATGCCTAAAGCAAATGCTAATTTCAATTCTAGCAGAGGCAGAGGAAGGAGGCGTGGGAAAAACAATCCCTTCAGAAGAAGTGAAAAAACAACTTCTCCAGATGGGGAGCATTTCGAATTCCCCCCCCCCCCCCCCCCCCCCCCCCAACCAAAAAAAAAAAAAAAACCACCAAAAGTGGTATGATCCTCAAAAACAGCAAAATCAAGATCAACATCAGAATCCAACGAATAAATCTACCCACCATTCTGATGACCCTTGCTACAGATGTAGAAAGAATAGGCATTGGTCACGCACTTGTCGTACACCAAAAGACTTAGTGAAATGATATAAAGCATACAAGGCCTCTATTCATTCTACAGAGTCAAATGATCTAGAAGATTGAGATTAGGATACAGTCCTACAAAATGATGACTACCAGTTGGACATTACAAATTTGGAGACTAGAAATTTTTTTGAAGACAAAAATGGCCAACTTCTGAGTAATAAGACATTTAGTGCTAAGATTGGAACCTCTCTTGACATGTTTTAGAAGACCAAACAAATTTTTTTTCAAAATCCATATTTATAATAATGTTTTTTTTCAAATATTTACCTTTTCATGGATATTTTATGCTGGATGATTTATTATTTTTCAGTTTATTAATTTGATAAACCTTTTTATAGATATTTTTGTGATGGATGATTTCTTATTATTTAGTTTATAAATTTGATGAAATTTTTATGAATTTTTTTTATTTATATCATGTGATTGCTTAGTTACATTTTTAATATTATCTTTTGTTTAAAGGTATAGACTACGAAAATAGAGATACTCACTGTCTTATAGATAGTGCTACAACATATAGCATTCTGAAAAACCAAAAGTTTTTCTCAGAACTGGTATTTAATCCATGAAAGGTATCCACCATAACTAGACCCGTGCAAATAATTGAAAGCTCTGGAAGAGCCCACATGACATTACCTAATGGTATTCATTTATTCATTAAAGATGCATTGTTCTCTAACAATTTTCTGAAGAAACTTGTTCAATTTCAAAGGTATTAGAATAAATGAATACCATATTGAAACTATTAATCAAGATAACAAGGAAATGTTACTTATCGTTACTAATATTGAAAGCGAAAAGCAAATACTAGAAACATTAAATGCACTCTCTATAGGGTTATATTGTACAACAATATCTATCAATAAATCACATTAGATTTTGAGTAAAACGATACAGTTAAGCCTGAAGCTTAGCAACCCTCAAAACTTTATTATTTTGGAATGATAGGTTAGGACACCTCGAAGTTACTATATTAAAAAAAATCATTGATGACTCTGTTGGGCACTATTTAGAAAACCATAGATTGACCATGCCTAATGGGTATCTATGTATCCCATGTTCATAGGGAAAGCTAATCACTCGACATTCCTTTGTTAAAATTGCATTAATATCCCCATCCTTTTTGCAAAGGATACAAGAAGACATCTGTAGACCGATAAATCTACATAGTGGACCTTTTAGGGATTTTATGGTTTTGATTGATGTTTCTACCCGTTGGTCGAATATTTGCCTACTTTCAACTAGGAATATAGCATTTGCCCACCTATTGACCCAAATCATTAAACTTATAGCCTATTTCCCTGAAACTCCAATTAAATCTATACGACTTGATAATGCAGGTGAATTTACATCACAAGCCTTTGATGACTACTGTTCATCTCTCGGCATTGTTGAATATCATGTCCCCCACGTCCATACCCAAAATGGTTTAGTTAAATCCCTGATTAAGTGTATTCAACTTATTTCTAGGACTATATTGCTGCTGTTCATATTACCAGTTAGTGCTTGGAGACATGATATGTTACATGCATCAGTGCTCATTAGACTCCGACCCACAGCCTACCATTAATACTCTCCTACATAGCTTATGTAGGGACATCAACCTAATATCTCTCATTTTCATAAGTTTGGTTGCGTAGTTGCAGTCCCTATACCACCCCCTCAGTGTACTAAGATGGGACCACAACATAGCTTGGGAATCTTTCAATTATTTGATTTTTTTAACCAATGACAAGAGATGTTTTTACTGCTTATTTTGCTGATTGTCAATTCGATGAAATAAAATTTCCACCGTTAGGGGGAGATAAAGAACGTATTGTTCCTGCAAAACAACTCGTTCATGAAGAACAACGTGAACTAACATGGAATACTTCCACTTTTTTCATCTTAACCGACGTAGTTCACAATGTAAAAATAAAGTCCGTAGAATTGTACATTTACAAGAAATTGTAAATAGATTACCTAATGCATTTAATAATGCAGCAAAGGTAACCAATTCACATGTGCCAGCTATTATTACACTTTTTAGAATTAATGTTCCTGTAGGACAAAGCCAAAAAGTGGCGACAAAAGAGTCTACAATAAGCCAGAAGCGCGGCAGACTTATAGGTTCAAAGGATATAGTTCCGCCGAAAAGGAGGAATGTACAATCATCATTATATCCTTCCAAAGATACACGTAATACTCCTGAAAAGGTTTCTCTTAAAGAGCACATAATGCTCCCAAAGAAGTTATAAAAAAATCCACTCTTTCTAAAATAACAAAAGTCTTTGATGATACTATAAAAGCCCTTGAAGAAGCACCGGTACTAAATAATAAAGAAATCTCTATACTTTACAATTATTCAAGAAAGAGATAGGATATAAAAGAAATTGTCATCGATGACGCATTTGTATATACGGTAGCTACACAGATATCAAGGGAACATGAGAATGATGATTGGGATATAGAATCACGTACTATAAATAAATGTCGACAAAGGAAAGATTGGCCAAAATAAGTGAGAGCCATTACAGCAGAGTTAGAGTCTTTCAATAGATGTGGTATATTCAAACCTATAGTACAAACCCTAAAAGGTGTTAACCTTGTAGGTTACCAGTGGGTGTTTGTAAGGAAAAGAAACGAATTGAATGAAATTACTAGATACAAGGCAAGACTTGTGGCACAAGGTTTTCTTCAGAAACCTGAGATTGATTATGAGGAAACATACTCCCCTGTTATGGATAGAACGACTTTCAGATATCTAATAAGTTTAGCGGTTTTTGAAATTTTGGAAATGAGACTCATGGATATTATAACCACTTATTTGTATAAGGACTTAAGCACAGAAATTCATATGAAAATCCTGAAAGGATTTATTTTGCCTGATGCAAAGTCCAAGAGTACGTACTCAATACAACTGAGACGATCATTGTATGGATTGAAGCAATCCATAAGAATATGGTACAATCATCTAAGTAAATATTTGTCTAAAGAAGGATATGAGAACAATCTCATTTGCCCATGTATTTTCATAAAGAGACCCTTAAAAGAATTTGCAATAGTGGTAGTTTATGTCGATGACATAAATTTGATCGGGACTCTAGAAAAGCTCGAAATAACTGTTGATTATTTGAAAAGAGAATTTGAAATGAAAGACCTTAGGAGAACAAAATTTTGTCTCGGCTTACAGATCGAGAGAAGTTCTAGTAGAATGTTAGTCCATTAGTCTAATTATATCAACAATATTTTGAAACACTTTGGTATGGACACAGCATATCCACTAAGTACTCCCATGGTTGTTCGATATTTGGATAAAAACAAAGATCCATATCATCCAATTGAGGAAAACGAAAAGGTATTGCGTCCTAAAGTACCATACCTGAGTGATGTTGGTGCTTAATGTATTTAGCATAATGCATTAAACCAAACATTTCATTCTCAGTGAATCTACTTATTAGACACAGTTCTATGCCAACGTAAAGGCATTGGACTAGTACCAAATATATTTTGCATTATTTCGTGGTATAATTGATTTATGACTCTTTTATTGTAAAGATTCCAAGTTTATAAGATATACAGATTCAGGATATCTCTATGATCCTCATAAGGGTCGATCACAGACAAGTTATGTATTTCTTAGTAGTAATGCTGCTATTTCTTGGCGCTCTACTAAATAGATGTTAGTAACTACTTCTTCTAACCGTGTTGATATTTTAGCTCTCTATGAAGCCAGCATGGGATATGTGTAATTAAAATCATTAATTCAGCATATGCATAATTCTTGTCAATTACCTTTTAGTACAAATACCCTGAGCATTATCGATGAAGATAATAAGGCATGTATTCAACAGATTAAAAAAGGATACATTAAGGGTCACAAGACAAAGCATATTGCACCAAAGTTCTTCTTCACACATTAGCTTCAAAAGAAAAATGAGATCGAAATCAAGCAAGTTCGTTCAAGCAACAACTTAGCTAATTTGTTTACCAAGTCATTATCAAAGTCAACATTCCAAAAACTTATAGATGAGATTGGCATGTGTAGAGTTTATCATCAAACAATATAAAGATTATTATTGTCAAGGGGAGTAACTGATCAGGGATGGCATCTTGAAACATGCATATCCAAGACATATGTGCGCTGCACTCTTTTTCCATATCTAGGTTTTATCCCACTCTGTTTTTTTAGTTAAGGTTTTAATGAGGTAGCATTATACACGCCAACATCATTTCAATAATTTTGTAGAACGTTATATTCTTTTTTCTTTGCTTTAGTTTTTATCCCATTGGGCTTTTCCTTTGCAAGGTTTTAATGAAGCAACTGTTATTAAATGGTGGTCATCCAAGGGGGAATGTTATAAGAGATATTATTATAGGTAGATGCTCACATTGGCGCCCACATTAAATAAGGATAGCAATTAGGGTTAGAGTCCTTCCATATTAAGTTGCTTGGAGGAGAAGCAATCTTATTCTATAAGTAAGATCTTCCTTCTCCCTTTATGATATACACCTTTCTCAGTCAATAAGAAGATCTCTCTCTTTCTCCCTCTACTTCTCTCTCTTTATCAATGACTAACTTATATTAAAAATGATGACTAAGAATAAAATAAGAGGTCAATTGGCCTTAAACCTAACTTTTGCCCTCAAATTAGTTGAATTTTTAATATTTTCCACAAAATTATTTATACAATAGCGATAGGATATCACACAGTCCCAAAATATCGCACAAGGTGATATGTGCAATATCGCATGAGCTTAGAATATTGCACAAACTAGTTTGTAGAAAATATTTAAATTTTAACTATGCAAGGGTGATATCCTTAAATAAAGCAGGGCTGCCCTCATTTTAGACTTGATCAATAAATAAATCGGGTGGCCAATGCCTTCAATTCAGCATTTCGGTTTTTTTTAATTTATTTTTCGTTATGGGCTAAAGCCTCATTTTTAACCTAATTAATTAATGGTTGGGTTTAAGGTTGAGTTCATTCTTTCCATTCCTGCTTCATGACTTATTGATTTCTAATCGGCCAACTAAACTAGGTTACCTCTTTTAGTCTTTGGTTGTGTTTGGGTTAACATTTTCAACCACACTGATAAATGTGATGGGGTAGGATTGAGTACAGACTTTCTATTTTACCTAGCAATCCAATCAAATGATTTATTGCAGGTTGATCCACCAACCTAATTGGAGCAAACCAAGTAAATATGAGTTTAGGTTGACCCTTTCGACTTTCTAATTGGCTTTGAGTGGTCATTTGCAATCCAATTCAATATAGTTATGTTCAAGTTAGGCAATTACACGGGTAGAGGAGGTAATTTACAATCTAATTTATAAATAGTCATATTCAAGAGAGAGTGGATGCAGATAAATATACACATGACGAGCAGAGCAAGCTTATAATAGAATATAGATACTACGCTGAAGCTATAATAGAAAAAAGTTTCTTTTTAATAATTTAATTAAAATAGACATTGGTTGATTTTCAATTATTAAAAAAGCTAAAGAATAAAATGAATTAAAATTTGAAAATTATCAGTAACAAAAGGTGCAAAATTTATAAAATATTAATAACTGAAAGTTTTTACAGAATTTGAATTAAACATTCCCAATATAAGTTAATCCAAGTCTTAATTACCTAGTATGGTGATTTTGTTCAATAATGAAACTTTCCGACACCAACCTATTAATTTATATTACATCTGAAGGCCTCCAAGCCAATTTTGATCACTACCTTTCAATTTTGACTCTAGTTGGTCAATATCTAGTTCATTAGCTGCTACAAAATTTCTATCTCTCTCTCCCGCGCTTACACAATTGAGCTGAAGCGCCAACTACAAAATCTCCAGAAGGGTAATCTCTCTATAACAGATTACTTAACGAAAACATGAAACAATTGTTGACGAACTTTGTGCTGTTGGCCACTCTGTGGATGAGTCAGATCAAGTGACTCACATTTTGGATGGCCTCCTTGAAGAGTACGACCCTGTTGTCATGAATGTGGCCGCTGCCAATCAATCTGATCATCTTTCTGTTGTTTATGTTCATGGGCTACTCCTAAATATGGAGTTGCGACTTGCACGTCATCGTTCATCCTCCCCTTCACCTTCTGACCAAACCACCATTGCACTCTTCGCCCTTAAAACTGGACAGAACAATCATTCCAATCGTGGTGGGGGCCGCCAAGGACGTGGACGTGGACGAGGTTGTGGTGGGGTCGTGGTTCACCCTCCCTCAAATCGCATCAAGGGATCCATAAATATACTAATGCAAATGGGCAGAATTTGAATCGCGGCCCACCACGTATGCCGTGTCAAATATGCAATCAACGGCTCACTCGGCTTTGGACTGTCACCAGCACATGGACTATGTATTTCAAGGGCATCATCCTCCCAACAAGCTAGCTGCTCTGGTTGCCTCAAATCAGTTTTCCGGAGACCAAACCTGGTACACTGACACCGGTGCCACTGACCACATCACATCACATCACATATTGGCAATCTCCTCCTTCGCTCAGATTATCATGGACCTGAAAAAGTGTCTGTAGGCAATGGTGCAAGTTCGCAAATTTCTCACATTGGGTCAAATTCCGTTACAACTCCCTCTGCCCGTTTTAAACTTAGCAACATGCTATGTGTAGTTAATATTTCTACTAATTTCATTTCTGTGGATCACTTTGCAAATGATAACAATTGCATGTCTATCTTTGATTCTTTTGGTTTTTGCATTAAGGACAAAGTTACGGGAAAGATGCTTTTCCGCGAGCAAAGTGAAAATGGTCTTTACCAATTTCCAATTTGTAGGCTTCCCAACCAGTCTAGTAAAGCTAGCCCTGCCGCCTTTGTTGGCGAATTTGTCCCTGCTTCTATATCGCATTTCCAGCTAGGACATCCAGCTTCTTTTGTTTTTCATCATCTTGCATCTACCTTTCGGTTACCTGTTGATGGCTCTCCCAAGAATCTCTCCATCTGTACCCCATGTCAGATGGGTAAAAGCAGAAAACTACCATTTTTCATTCCTTCCTTCTATTTCAGCAAAACCTTTAGATTTAATTCATTATGATCTGTGGGGATCTTCCCCAAAATTATCGATAAGTAGATATAGCTATTATATTTCTTTTATTGATGATTGCATGAAATATGTATCATTTTATCCTTTATCAACAAAATCACAAGCACTTGTCACATTTCTAAAATTTAAAGCCTATGTTGAAAATATGTTATCTAAAATTAAAGCCTTCCAATCAATCTGATGGAGGTGGTGAGTTCATGAGTACTCGTTTTCAAACATTTTTGACATTGCATGGAATTGCACATCGTATGTCATGTCCTTACACTCTTCAACAGAATGGCGTTGCCGAGTGTAAACATTGCCACATTGTCAAATGGGGTCTTAAATTGATGGCAATGTCCTACATGCCTCTTCATTTTGGGTCAAAGCATTTAACACAGCTGTTTATTTGATAAATCGATTGCCAACTAAAATCTTGAAAAACAAATCACCATGGGAGTGTTTGTTTCACCAAGCTCCTAATTATCGGTTTTTTTGTTCTTTTGGTTGTCTATATTTTCCTTGGTTACGACCGTATGATAAACATAAGTCAGAGTCTCGCTCTCGACCTTGTGTCTTCATTGGATATAGCCTTAATCACCTTGGCTATCGATGTCTTGATATAGATAGTGGTCGCGTTTTTCTTTCACGGCATGTAGTGTTCAATGAGAAAGTTTTTCCTCTTCAAAATCAACATTCCAAACAACATTTTGCCCCAGAAAGCACTAGCCTAATGCTACTATTGCAACAAAAACCAACAACTTCCCTGAACAATGGCCCATTGCCTACTACACTACCCAATTTCAATGTTCCCATTTCCACATTACAACACATACTACAGACTGACACATTGCACAATAATAGTGCCTAGCCTACTACTAATGCACAACTGACAGCCCCAGTGCAACCCACTGCCCAGCCAATTGCCACATCACCAACCAATGCACAACCTAGTACGATGTCATCCTCTGGCACGCTATCACACGGAGCTAGTAACCAAATGGAGCAGCAACAAATCTCACCATACAGGCCCAATGTCTCCAATGCAGCAGGCTCAAATACAATACATGTGGACGAAATGTCTCCAATACGCTCAGTTCCGGTGCAAATTACAGGACCAGAATCACTACGCATCACTGGCCCACTACCGGTCCACATTGCTGGCCCAACTACCAACCATATTTCTAAACCAGTTGTAGATCGAACTGCTGGACCCACTGCTAATACTACAAATTGCACTGCCCCTATCCATGTTGGTGTTGGCCCAGTTATCAACCGGACAGCAACTATTGGCCCAAACCACACTATACCGGCTGCTAACTCTATCTCTAAGGTATCATCTGGTCTTGCAACAACCTCTGTGCGGTTGCACCACATGGTTCCACGCTCTAAGAATGGCACGCGCAAGCGAAAGGTGTTTTCCGCCACTCGTCATCCTCTGCATGCCCTGAGTGCTATAACTTCTGTGATTGAGCCCACTTGCTTCAGTGTCGCTGTCAAGAGTCCGAAATGGCGATCGGCAATGGCCCTTGAATTTGATGCCCTTTAACATAATGTGACTTGGTCCTCAGTTCTGCCACACCCAAATATGAATATTGTTGGGTGTAAATGGATATATAAAATAAAACATAAGCTTGATGGATCAATTGAATGCTACAAAGCACGCTTAGTAGCAAAAGGCTTTCATCAACAAGCAGGTGTTGATTTTACAGATACATTTAGCCCTATAGCTAAGCCAACCACAATTTGCATTGTTCTTACACTTGCAGTTCACTTCAATTGGCCAATTAGATGACTTTGATGTAAACAATGCATATCATAATGGTGAACTTAAAGAAGAGGTTTACATGCATCAACTACAAGGGTTTATGGACCCCAAACATCCTCGTTATGTTTGTCAATTGCACAAGTCATTATACAGACTCAAACAGACTCCACGGGCTTAGTTTGAACGTTTCACAACACATTTGAGTTCTATTTGATTTAAAACCTCTTTGGCAGATACTTCACTATTTGTTTGGCATTATTTGAAGACTTTCATCATCTAAGTTTATGTAGATGATATTATTCTCACTAGGAACAACTCCATCACACTACATTCTTTAATTACTCAATTAGCCCCTGCCTTTGCAATGAAGGACCTTGGTCCATTACATTACTTTCTGGGCCTTGAGGCGTGTCGGTCCAATGGCTTTTTGTTTCTCTCACAGACGAAGTTTGCTATAAACTAACTAAAAAAACTCAAAATGGACAGAGTTAAACCTTACTCTTCTCCTGTGCTTCCTGGAAGCAAATTGAGTATTATCGATGGAGATCCTCTTCCCGATCTATCTGAATATCGTAGTGAAGTTGGTGCTCTCCAATATCCCACTTGGACAAGACCTGATATTGCATTTGTGGTGAATCAAGCGTGTCAATTTATGCACACTGCAACATCTACTCATTGGACTGCAGTAAAGCGCATTTTCAAATATATTAAGGGGACTACCAAACATGGGCTGCTCTTCACCAAATCTTCTAGTTTGGACTAAACTGTTTTCTCTGATGCCAATTGAATCCAGATGATCGAATGTCTACATCAGGACAATGTATCTTTCTTGGAAATAAGAAGTAACATATTGTTGCCAAATCAAGCATTGAATCTGAGTATCGCTCCTTGGCACTCTCCACAACCGAATTATCATGGATGTTGTCCATTCTAAAAGATTTATTTATCCCAATAGTGCATA
Source organism: Sextonia rubra (assembly GCA_037013555.1). Taxonomy (NCBI): domain Eukaryota; kingdom Viridiplantae; phylum Streptophyta; class Magnoliopsida; order Laurales; family Lauraceae; genus Sextonia; species Sextonia rubra. Next base: position 39,016,619 of record JASUAD010000010.1, on the reverse strand, counting down.
CTCCAATTACATGGTGTGATAATTTTGGTGCAATTTCACCGGCGTCCAATCCAAATTTTCATTTCCAGAAAAAGCACATCAAAATTGATAATCATTAAATACAGGAAAAAATGATGCGAAAGAACTTCTAGTCTGGTTCATCTCTACTATTGATCAAGTGGCAGATATCTTCACCAAAGGGTTATCGTTTGCTCGATTTTCTTTACTCGGAGACAAGCTTACGGTTCACACACGACCCATAAGCTTCAGGGGGCATACTGACCCGGTAAAAGATAAAGCCACCACAACTGGTGGTAACCATGCTTTGGATTCACAGGACTCAAGATTGAGATACGGTTCAAAATTTTGATTTTTCAAATGGTTCCTACATGTTAGAATGTGTAAACGTATTGGGTTTATCCCTCCATTTGTAACTCATATATATCAATACATTGACTCTCTAAAAGATATACAGAAAAACAAAGAGATAATTCTTACATAAGATTATACTACAAGCTTGCAACAAACTCATAGGGGGCACATCATGAAAATAGGAAGAAGTCCATAGACCCATCAAGGCAATGCAATCCATGAATGGAACATTAGAACCTCCCTTGGTTTTGAATCATGTGTTATTGCATTACCAAGAGAAAGATGGTCCCCTCATCATAAGAAAAAGATAAAGATGAATTTTGATGGGTTGGTTGACCAGCACGGGCATATTGCTGGGAATGGAGGAGGTATTAAATCATAATGGTCCCAGGCGGCTGAATTCTTTGAGCACATTCGAAAGGCCCACCGTTACAGGCAAGAGTCACGAGTCACCTAGAGCTTTGACTGGAGGGATGAATCACCTAAAAGCCATATATATTACGGATGTTATAATTGAAGGGCACGACCTTATTATCACTAAGCCTTGCATCAACAATGTAACCTCTCTTGGAGGCTAAAATGCACAATTGAAAGAAAGATAAAAATGAAGACGCCCAACCTAGCATGATATTCTCTACACTCATTCTAGTATTGCTCTCCATGAGCATGCTTAACCCTAAAGTTTTTATGAGATCGGGGGCTACACAACTTTAAGATGCGTTATGTTGAGTTAATATAAGGTTTGACTTATAAGCCCAGAGTCAAGACTTGAATATTTTCAATGTGGGACTTGAACACGTCTCATAGGGTTAAACGGAGCATTCAACCCTCACCCCTGCAAGGGATTACACAAGTGGCAATTGGGATCTTACACTCTCTCTCACCGAAAATAGTGTAAGGGACTTAAGGTCCTTTTGTGAGTACAATAACTATTTCAAATACAGAAGATAATCACAATAATACAAGTACAAAATTATAAATTCAAACTTACAAAAAATGCAGTCAAAATAATTTATTTTGATGATATGGCTAGTATTTAATACTATGTCCTTAAGATAAATTCACCCCCACTACCGTACTCACGGTGTACGAACGTCTATCTCCCAAGATAAAATGATCAACAAGTAGTAGAAGCAATGCTGCTATTTACAACGCCAGCGGCGCTGCTATCTACAATGCTCATAGACAACACTGTGCTCTTAAACTCTCTCTCACACATGACAAAAGACAAAATTAAGGAACGAAAATTTTTTTCCTTCTACTCTAAATGCAATTCGAGATGAGCTTTAACTAGGTGAACTAATAACTATTCTGAACAGTAAACAGTCATCAACAAGAACATATGCTTCTGTTCATTTTTGCAACATTTTGCAAAAAATAAAGCACAACCATACAGGGACACTGTGAATAGATGTTAATGGTAACTCTGTCTCTTGATAAAAGGACATCTTCTTTGAAGAGCCCACTGGTTGGGCCCAGGATCCAACCCATCTTGGGTTACAAGCTTTTGACCCAATCCAACCCAACCAGCCGGCCAGGCGGCGGCGCACGTGGGTGGTTGTAGTGTGATGTAGGTCTTCCCTCCAGGATAAAAGATGGGTGCCCTTTGGGGCCCAAATTATATCTCTACATTTAGTGTATATAAACATACACACACTTTAGTATACAAGCAATGTGGGATTTCCTTTTTTTCCTTCTTTGTTACCATATATAAGCAACTTTAAGTAGTCACTTTGAAGGTCAATTTCTCATTTATATCTTAATCGTTTTCGATGAACAATGATTTAGATTTAATCTCCTCATGGAGGATAACGCATTAGAACTTAGACTTGCCTCAAGAGACATGTGGGACCCACACCTATTGTGGTCCAAAGTTAACCCAAAAACCATTTTTCCAACAAATAGAGCTATCATTGGCTCTGATACCAATTGTGGCAGGCCCGCCCAACTCAATACGATATTGTCCACAACATAATATTATTCGCTTTGGCCGAGGAACTTTCTAGTATTGCTCCCTCATGAACATGCTTAACTCCGAAGTTCTTATAATACTTCCGATGTAGGACTTAAATATGTTTCGTGGGGTTAACTGAAGCATTCCACCCTTACTCTGGTGAATTCCCCTATCTTAGCTCATAAGCTTGCACACTTAGGCTTTGGCCCAGTCTTGCATCAAGGGATTACCCAAGCAGATTGACATCTCACAAATTGTCGCAACCACGCTCAATTCATTCACCCATCCTAGTATTGCTCCTGCACAAGCACGCTTAACTTCGAAGTTGTCATGCGATTCGGGCCATAGACTTTAAAATGCATAATGTTGAGTTAATACGGGGTTTAACTCACAAGCCTATAGTTAGGATTTGGATATTTCCGACGTAGGGCTTCAACATATCTCACGAGGCTAACTAAAGCATTTCACCCTTATCTCTGTGAAATTTTTCCATCTTGGCTCATAGGCTACCGCACCTAGTCTTTGGCCCAATCTTGATTCAAGGGATTACTGAGTTGGATTGGAATCTGGCACATGTACACTTCATAAGTTGCATATGTAAATGAGTCCAAACAGGCAACCCCTAATGATTTCACTTATAGACCCACTTACCCCTAATGGTCACACTTACAGACCCATTGACGTGGAGACTTAATGGTTATGGATAGAAAAATCAGTATACAGGGTATACGATACCCTTACCTTCAAGCAACAGCCTCATGGTCCCATCCATGAAATGGTCTTCACTACCATCATCTTCAAGAATTCACATTAGAAATCTGTGGACGGTCCTCCCTATTATTAATAATAATAGAATCCCATGTACTAGGTCAGTCAACGGCCTTCGTCAAATATCACCACTAGAGTTGCAAAGGGTTGACACCTCTCAATATTTTAAATACAATGGTCGCATGAAAGTAGGTTTACTTCCCTTAATAGTAAACTTTTTCTTAGTATAAGAATTATGGGACACATAGTGCGCAGTACAGACAAACAAAGTTTGACTTTCTTCCCCACAAAGAACAGAGTAACCTTTCATCTTTGGCTGAAAATCATATACAGAGGAGAAGATCTTTCATTTTTTATATGAAATCATATACAGAGGAGAAGACGATCTTTCATTTTTGATATATGATGGTGAGTTCTTATATAATTCAGCCTTTGTTCTTGTGGACTTGGCTTCTATTTTCTTCAGGGATTCTTCTCAGTTTTGGGTGTTTGCAAAGTGAAAGAAGTGCTCTATTATTGCTCAAAGCTTCCATTAATGATGGAGGAGGTTCCTCGCTCCCTTCATGGAGAGAGGGAGATTGTTGCAGGTGGGAAGGTGTGAAGTGTAGCTCGAAAACGGGAGTGGTGAGGGAGCTTGCACTCAATGCAACTAGGCAACCTGAGTTGGGTTACTGGTATTTCAATCTCACTATGTTTGAATCATTCAAAGGGCTCCAACGTCTAGATTTATCATCAAATTGGCTTGCACTTGAAGGTATATTGACCATAGTTTACCATCTAAAAGATTGCAAATTGCTACATGGTATCTTTGTTTCATTCTGTATGACAATAGTGAAGCTTGCACTAAAATGTAAATAATTCCAACAAATTGCTACATGTAATCCCTGTTTCTACCTGTATGGCAATGGTAAAATGGTACTACTCTAATGGTACAGCCATTAGAACAGGTGTTAAAAATAGCATGTGCTAGGACTACTTTCTATTTCTGCAGTTGTAATGTATTTGGCCATTACAGAAGGGAAAATGGCTGCTTCCGCATATAAGGATTTCTATTCCAAAAAGGCCTTTAGATATAGAGGCAATGTTCTACAAGCAAACTGCATATAGCTTATATGTAGTCCAGCTCGTAGGGCTTACTTAGATTCAAGTTTATAAATGGGGGTAGGACAGATGGAAAGGTGTCCTTGTGGAGAAGGGGTATCTTAAAAATCAAGCCCACCAAATCATCCTAGCCCTTAATCAGCCTTAATGTTTATAGCATCTTAAATGTAGATTTTCCTAGATTTAATCCAACAGCATGTGAAGGTTCAATGAGTGTTAAATTGTGGTTGATGCCAGATCATGGTTTGAAAAGAGTATCAAAAGGGCTGCATTGATGAAAGGTTGGCCCAAGTGGACTCCACAGTGCTGGACTCCACTTGCAAGTTGCAATTACTCATAGGAGAACATTTTTTCTATTCTCATGATCTCCCTTTTTGATTGTTAGGCCCAGAAAAATTGCAGCGATTGGGGAATTTAGAGTCCCTAGATTTAAGTTGGAATGCTTGCAACACAAGTATTATTCCATCTTTGGTCACTTTACCCCATTTGAAAGCTCTTTCTTTGCAAGGAAATCAACTTGAGGGATTGCTTCCTATTGAAGGTAAAAATATTGGTCAATATAATTTAAAATATATCATTGCATTTGGTTTCTGTAGCTACTAGGAATTTATTTATATTTTTTACATATTACTTTATTGTAGAATTATCGGTTATGAGCATGTTGGAGATCTTGGATCTTAGTGAGAATCAGTTTACTGGAGGAATTCCTGCATCTTTGGGAAGTCTGTCTTCTCTTGAGGCCTTGTATTTGGGACACAATTTTCTCAATGGATCCCTTGCCATCCAAGGTAGAAAATTTTGAACTTTGTCACAGTAGTTATTTCTATTGGTTTTCAAAACCTAGCACTCATCCATAAATAGGCATCTCCAAATAATATGCTGTCGTTAATTAGCCTTGCAATGGCAAGTTTATATGTTCTGCTAAACTGGATTTTTTAAGGGCTATAAAAAGAAATAACCAAATAGAAAATTTTCTTCTGTATGTAGCATTCTACTCATCTTTTAACACAAAATGCTGTAAAATACTTACGATGAATGATTCAAGATTATGTATTGCGGAGGATACAATCCTACAATATATGCTACTTTCATTTATATGAATCTCCCACGTTGAACACACTTGGGATTTGCATGGTGTAAAAATTTGCTCAACTGATGATCATCCCGTTAAACTGAATATGCATGGGAAACACTTGAAGAACCAGTGACAGAAGAAAATAAAGGCAATGAGCTTTCCACAGATACAACATCCATTGATCAAATGGTTAGTGTTGTCTGGTCATGTTGGCCAATGATAAATCGGCAATCTAAGATGGGATGACCGAGCCTAAAGTTAAAATTGATGATTGAACTTTTCATCTGTACTGAAGTACTGCCGTCCTTGAGCAGTGCAGCAATGCATCCAATTAGATTATTCATTTTGTTGTGATCTTCTTTGTCTTTCTTCTTTTCTGGTCTTTTAAGTAGTAAGGTCTTTCTCAACTGCTCATTACATACGTTAGTGCATTCACAGGTATATGTCGATTGCAAAGGCTTCAAGAACTGGATGTTGGAAACAATCAACTAAATGGGGAGCTTCCCACATGTCTGAGCAACCTATCCAGCCTTCGAATGCTTGATCTCTCAAACAATCAATTTATGGGGAACCTTAATTCATCTCTCATCACCAGCTTAACTTCCCTTGAGTACCTTGACCTTTCTACTAATAAATTATATGGTTCAATTTCTTTCTCATCATTAGCTAATCACACCAAGCTTCAACTGATTGACTTCTCAAGAAATAGCGAGCTAGACGTACAGACCGAAGATTTTTCTTGGGTCCCATCCTTTCAGCTAAAAGCCCTATCCTTGTCAAACTGCAATATCAACAAGAAGTCCGGTGCAATTCCAAGTTTCCTCTCCTCACAGAGACAATTAGAAACCCTCGACCTTTCCCACAACAACTTAGTAGGAGACCTTCCCTTTTGGTTGCTCAAGAATAACACAACATTAAAATACTTTAATCTGATGAACAACTCATTTACTGGATCATTTCAACTGCTGTCCCATCCCAACCCAAACATTCATTGGTTTGATATCTCCAACAATCACATTCAGGGGGAGCTTCCTTCTAACATAAGCTTACTCCTCCCTTATTTAAAAGTGTTCAATGTCTCCAACAATTCTATCTTTGGTGAAATTCCATCCTCGATAGGAGACATGCTACAGCTACAAGCATTAGATTTGTCAAGCAACAATTTCTCTGGAGAAATCCCAGATAATCTTGCCATAGGTTGCACCTCCTTGGAGACATTAAACCTGTCAAAAAATAAATTGAAAGGGAAAATTCTTCCCATGTATTCTAACCTAGTGAATTTAGCATATTTAGTTTTGAATGGAAATGATTTCACAGGAGGAATCCCAATGAGCCTCTTCAATAGCACTCTTTTGATTAAACTGGATCTAAGAGACAACCACCTATCAGGAAGACTACCCAATTTCATTGGAAATCTTTCTTCAGGGATGACCACACTTCTCTTACATGGAAATCGTTTTGAAGGACACGTCCCAGATGAGTTATGTGAATTGAACTGGCTTCGTATGTTGGATCTCTCTGAAAACAATTTCACTGGTTCATTGCCCACTTGCTTCAACTTGTCGAATTTGGCATACTTACACCTTCAAGGAAATGACTTCAGAGGGTACCCTCCTAGTGGTCTCTCAAATAGCCTTTCACTTGTAACCATGGATCTCGGCAAGAATAACTTTGGTGGAAGTCTTCCTACTTGGATTGGAGCTCTTTCAGAGTTGAGGGTGCTTCTTTTGAGTGGAAATCAATTTGAAGGTTTAATTACTAATCAGCTATGTAAATTGACAAAGCTACGCATACTGGACGTTTCTCACAACAATTTCTCAGGTTCTATTCCTCCTTGCCTTGGTAAAATCAAATTTGGGGTCCCAGACAACGGCGATGATGCTTTTATCCAAGAATCACAAGAGTCTGAGGATTGGACAGAACTGTTCTCTTACAAAAGCCTCTTTGGCCTGAAATTATACAGAGCCCAAGTATATTTGTTAAAAGATGATAGAGAGGAGGTGGAGTTCATGACAAAGAGAAGATACCACTCCTACGTGGGTGATATTCTGAACTTCATGTCGGGAATCGATCTCTCTCATAACAACTTGGCAGGTGATATTCCAGCTGAAATTGGAAAGCTCAATGGGATACATGCACTGAACCTATCGAATAATGATTTATCAGGTCAGATCCCTAGATCCTTCCTGGGCCTAAAGAAGATAGAAAGTTTGGACCTTTCCTACAATCGATTGAGTGGTACAATCCCATCTGAATTAGTGGAGCTTAACTTTCTGGCAGTATTTGCAGTTGCACACAATAACTTGTCAGGACAAATTCCAGAGTCAGGTCAATTTAACACTTTTGATGAGAGTAGTTACTTGGGCAACCCTGGTCTTTGTGGTCCACCATTGGAAAAGAGTTGCACGACTCCACCAAACCCAGGGGAATCGCTCCCGAAGGATGGTGAAAAAAAAGAAGATCCTAGTGGTAGTGATGATGATGACAATGGGATTGACCGTCTTGCTTTCTATGCATGTGCTGCATTCTCCTATGTACTCGGGTTTTGGGGATTCATTGCTTTTCTCTACTTTAATAAAAGATGGCGGGCAACATTCTTCAGGATCATGGATAGATGTATGAGCTCTTAATGCTACTGCACTCTAGAACTTTACCTGTTTGAAATTCGGTTATGAAGGCATGTAAGCACTTCCTCACTTTGATCTTAGTTTTAAACATGAAAACTTGTTTCTGACTGATGTCAAGATGGAACATGTATTGATTTTGTTTCTGGTATAACTTGACTCAAGGACTTGATTCCTCTCCACCACTTTTCTTCCTTGTGCTAGGATCCCTTTTCTTGTTTTTCTTGTGTCAAATAAGGTGATCACATATCTAAAATCATCATTAAGAAGTGTTCCTGTAACATCATCTTCTAGATGTTTTTACCAAAAAAAAAGAAAGAGGTGTTCACATACCTCATGCGAAATGGCAAGTACATGAAGAACATTATGCGAAATGGCAAAAGCATGAAAAGCAGCTGATTGGCATAACTGAATAGTTTAGACTCATATTCTTTTTTATATTTGTTTAGTTCTGTTTAGTTCAGGTCAATATTCATTCGCCATGAAAAATGCTGTAACTTATATTAGAAGGAGAGGATTAAAGTCTCCCAAGAATTCTTCTTGATACTGTGGATCATAATATTAAAGGCAAATGGTAAGCAAATCAGGACACAAAAGTATGGATTTAGAAAATCTTCTGACCAGATCTGTTAGCCAAAATATATAATTATACATACCATATGAACTAAATCCTCTCTCCAAGGGTACCTTGTACAAAAATACTCTTGAATCCATTAAGTTTTTTAAAATTTCAACTTTTCCAGGGAAAACAGGGTACACTGAAGAGATGCTTGTTAAGTGCTATAGCACTTTAAAAATGACAACCGTATTTTTCATGTTTGAAGTGGATAATTTCTAGTTAACGTATTTATTTTTGAAGAGTAGGCTCCCAAGTGACTATTTCAGTCTAAAGTATTGAGAATCAAGATGGCCATGATTAAGCTTTTATTTGATGCCAAAAACCACAAGGTTTCTGCTCTTGCAGCTTGCAACGAAACATTATTATAACTTGACATCTAAATATGGTTTCAGACATCAAAATGCTGAATTTTTTACATGGGGAAAACATATTCTGAGGATAGCCAATAAAGAACAAAATTCTTTTTTTTTTTGGTAAATAATTTAGAAACTTTCCTGAAAGAAGTCATAAAGAAAAGATATGACATTACTAGATCAATTTTCATATCTTGACCAGAAAACAAAATTCATGGAAGTGGATGAGTGGTTGATTTGCGGTAAAGTAAATAGTAACATATCATCTTAGAAGTAAGAAAAAATTAACCAGTGTACAAGAATTGACAGAATGATGTCACTCAAAAGAAAAAAATGTTCTTTGATCTTTCACATCAGAATACATATAGCCAGTGGCGGACCTGGATAGAAGGGGCTGGAAGCTCCTCCCCAACCATACCTGGAAAAGGGTTAAAAAAATTTAAAAAGACCGTGAAAATTTTGGAAAATAATATGCTTTTTTTTATATTTGCCCCTCCCCCAATATTTTGTTTACATAGAGCCCCCCCCCCCCCCACCACCCCAACAGCTAAAGTTCAATTTCCTGGGTTCACCCCTGCATATTGCACCAAAATAATTGAAAATCTGGAACTTCCGTGTTTGATGGTGCCTGTGATCATCATAACTCATCCAAAATTAGTAATATTTTAATTTCAGCAAAAATAAGCAAAAACAAAAGTATGCTAAGAACAAACCAAGCATGCTAAGCACAAGACGATGACGGAGTTTATTTCATGTTTCATAATAGAACAAACTAAACATTTCAAAATAAATATTTAATCAAAATTTACAGTTATCATAGCTTTCAAAAAACACTATACATCCTCTACTTGCCGAGGGAAGCATATCTTGATGTACTTTTTCAAGGACTATGGTGCACAATATTAGAACATCCGATGCATTCTCTTTATGCTTATCTGGGGTACTTAAAACACCTTTCCTTTCAGCCACATATTAGCAATACACACACACACACACAGAGGATACAAAATAATACAGTTTATCCATATTTAAGTAATAGATTTTAGATTGATGGAATAATGATAAGTTCATGATGATAATGATACCAGCATTGTTCATAAATTTTAAATGTGTGGATTCACTCCTGCGGGGCAAGGTTCTGTGAGACTACCTGAACGCATGTTTTGTATAGATCTCCCACCTCAAAAAGTAGTAGTGCCAGCCGTACTGTTGTAGTAGTAGTGATAACAATGATAATGATAATAATAATAATAAAATAAATAACTAAAAATAAACCACTTGATACCTTCTGAGAATAATTTCAATTTTGGTAAACTTTTCATAGGCGACCACTGACAAACCTCATTTCTAACGCCTCTTTTAGAAACTACTAATGTAGTTAATGACAATAACAAGAAGCACTTGAGGCATAGATCGAAGAGGACAATGACTTCCTAGCCTATTGCCAAAATACTAAAAAATATTGTTCTTTCAACATAAAAGGACACCTAAGACTGAGTAATTGATTCATTAAAGGATCTAACCATTTCCTCTCCTTTTGGCAACTGTGCTACTTCTGATTCCATTTGTAACAACCAATAGAATTCTACCACCGGTATACAAGTGAGTTCAATTTGATTCCCAAGGTAGTTTTAAGTGTTGATCTAATTAATAAACATGTTTTCATTGTTATTGTAGAAGAATAATATTGGGTAGAGCAAATAAATGTTTTAAGACAAAAAAGACATAACCAAATGTAGTTAAAATAGCACAATTTAGTACCTGAGGGAAGTAGATCTTTTGTGTGTAGTATTTCCTCCACTGTACTGATCTTGCATTCTACTTTTCTATGTGGAACCCATCTTGCTGCTACAAAGAAACTTATTTGAAATTCTTCTGAAAACGGCCAGAATATACAAAGTTGTAAAACCTATCATATATGAGAACGCTGTCAAAAAATGAAATGTCAGCGTCTTAGCCTGTGAGTCCTCTCTGCTTGGAGACTGGAGTACATCACATTCCAACAGTGTCCACATGACTGCTCCTGAAAAAGAACAGAGACAAATTCCAATAGCAATTCTCACTCGACTTCTGAACGATTACAATTTGTTAGTGCACACAGGGCAGGGGGGGTCCCATCGATCCGCTTCCGGCGTTCTCTGCTCTAAGCAGTCAGCATGGTAAACATGAGCACAAGCCAAAACTGCTACAACAGAATTATAAATGCTAGGCATTATGTTGGCCAGGCCACTGGAAGGTTTTCGTTTCAACAGCTTCAAACATATCCCACACATAATCTTCTCCATGTCAGATGGCGGCACCAAGTCCCCTTCTAAAGCACTGGACCTGAATCTTTCAAGACTGCAGAAAGCCTTTTCCTTGCCATCTGAATATCAATAAATAAAAATGAAAGGAAAAAGGACAAATAAAAATATGAGAACAGCTTATATAAAATAAACCAAAATGGACTACACATGAGCTTGTCCATGTCTGCACATTCTTTAATGATCCATACTATTGATTTGAAATTTGAGAGGCCTTGTATGGATTTATCAGTTATCACCCTCATCATCCCCACATCAATTGAGGGTCGACTTTGTCAGACTTGTCCTTTTATAATACTGGTCATTGGTTGTTTTGACCTTTCACATTGAATGTGGCAATTTGGTCATTTGAATGATGTTGAACAAAACATCAGGATAGAACAATCACAATGGATTCTAGGCAGGGTCCTTTTCCGATGAGGCCCTTCTGGTCAACAATCTGGCCCTCGGCATCATTGAGCCACGGGCCTAAGTAGAACATAATGAAAGCCTAAGTACACTTCATGCTATTCAAATCCCAGGGAGTCTGGATCCTCTTAGGCTTTGATCACAGAAATTTGTGAGGCCCCTCTGTGGGGATCATTTATTAAAAATCTAAATCACTCAAATAAATATTTCCTTTCGTACACTCAAATAAATATTTCCTTTGGTACACGCACTCACCAAACTTCATTCTAATAGTAGTTGGTTCACAATTAGATTAATGACATTTAAAACATGTAAAAAAATTTTATAAACAAGTACCTAGTTTATATCGGAAGATTTAGCTCAAGATAGATTAGAATCGAGAAACAACCAACCCCAACATAGTTGGGATAAGTATATGATGATGATGATGATGATACGTGATAAATTCGATAAAATACCTAACTCCTATTGAAGTAAATTTTCTAAGAGCCAATACAAGAGAGGGACATTTATTTTGAGCGATTTTAATATTTAATTGGTGGATCATAAACTTAATTCCTCATGTATAGCATACCTTTATGCCCCCCAGATTCACACGACATCAACTTAGAAGTGAGCTTTTCTTCATCTAATGAGGCCACAGTTTTACACAGTGTAGTTAGGATATCACTGCTGCTACTTGTGTTTCGTCGAGAATAATGCTGGCTATAGTGGTGACGTTGCCGTCTCAAGAACATAGAACGGCTCAGATTAGAATAATAGCGTGAAATCCAAGGATGGCCATCTCGAAGCTCTGTTGATCTGCTGTTGGTATCCATTGCAGAGGCCTAACAGAACTAGCGTAAGCTGAAAATTGAATGGACCATTCCAGGAGAAGGACAAAAATAAGTTGACCTGGTCAACTTGGGATTCACAATTTCATAGAATGTCCTATCTTATTTGCAATGACTTTTAATCACTATGGTATAGGGTTATAGAATGCCCTATTTTATAGGACTTTGGAATTGATTACTTCCAGAATTCCTATATTGTAGTTGCGGACAACAAATTTACGAAGTAATCCATGCATATAGTAATCTATGCACATTAAAGGCCTCGTCATTTGGTATTTGGTCATTGATATACCACCTTGTCAGGAAGAAAAAAGATTTTTTTTTTTTAATGAATTTCAACTAGGCTTTACTTTAGATAGATAGCGTGCGAAGGAATTCGAAGTCATCTACAAGTCTCAGCAATTTGGAATATGTTAGCTTAAGTTGTTGGGTTGGAGACTTGGACTCAAGTGAAAAAATTATCAATATTATGGTCACTACTAAATGATAGTAGGGATTGCCAATTGACTTATATTATGAATATAATAGTCACTACTAAATGATAGTAGGGATTGCCAATTGACTTATAGCTCAAGTGGTGAGGAATTCTCAATATGTGGGCCTCTTTCATAGAAACTTGGGTAGCATGACTATGTATGTGAGTGTGTACCATAGCAACAAAATAAATAAATAAATAAAAGTTATAAATGGGGATTTGAAAATTTTGAGGGTGCTCCAAAGTATGTGATTTTTTAAATTGTAAACAAACACACGGTATGCAAATTAAAATAAAATAAATCAAATAAGCAACCACCACAAGAAGACATGATTTTTATGTGGAAACCCAATATGGAAAAAAAAAATCACGAGTGCAAATAAGGCCAATAATCAAGTGCTATGAATCACACAGAAATACTCACAACCATTGTCCAGTTCTTGCAATTTAAGGATTGTAAATCTCTCTATATAGTTTCACATCGCAATGACTTTACACCGTTGATTGCACCAATTCCAAACCTTATTTAACTCTGTAATCTTCTACGCAAGAAGATAATCTTCTACAAAAGATATAGAAACAACAATTCTTTAAAATAAAGCTTTAACACTAAACTCTCTAATAGAAGTTTTAAAGAAAAAAGGGCCTCTTGATAAGATCTTATAGACTTAGTACAATGAGAGAGGTACTTTAGGGTTGAAAGAGAACCCCTTTAAATAGCTCACAATTTGTAACTCAGAGGTATACTCTTTGTAGAACTCAAATTACTAATTCTGACACAAATAGAAAAAGTTTTTACGCAATGGCATGTTTATAATTACAAACAACACAATTTCTACAAATTTCTCTTGGTCATAACTTTATCATTTTAGTTCCGATTAATGCAATCTTGGGTTATACGGCTATCTACTTGAAACGAGCTTTCCAATGGTAGGTAGCTTGCCAATATCTGACACTTTATTTGTGAGATATAACATTTTAAATCTAAATACTTCATTCGACTTTTCCAACAACTCACGCAATAGTTCATTTTAAAACAAATATAAAATACAACTCAATCGACCCAAAATTTTGCTTAATAAAAAATTCTTACAATATTTAAGTATGTAAATGACTCACATGCAAAGTGATCACCTACTTATTACATTTATTTTTTATTATTTAAGCATGAGTTGCATCCGGAAACGGTGTGTAAATAAATTTACACAACAGAACTTGTGTGAAAATCACTGTCACATCTTTGACAGAAAGGCCTTAGCACAGTCTGCTACACGCTGATTGCATTCTTGTATTCCCATTCATACCCCTTTATTATTTTATTTTATTTTTTTCATTCTCGTGCAGGTTCCATATTTATAATTCAAACTGCTCAATTTGTTAATTGAACTAATAAACCCCAATCAGATCAACGTTCCGGGTCATCAACCCATGGACCCCGCTCATACATTTCCTCTAAGAAAACTGAAAAACCAAACAGAGTATGAGCTCTAACAGATAAGGGGTCAACTTTCTGGGTCATCAACCCATGGACCCCACTCTTACATTTCCTCTAAGAAAACTGAAAAACCATGCAGAATTTGAGCTCTAACAGATAAGAGACCCAAACTATTCGAAACCGAACAGCAGAATCTATGTCAAGATGTCTAATTGATTCACACTACAGATAAGCAACCACAAGCCCATGTAGAAAACGATGGAAAAAGGCTTTCGGGATAGATTAAAAAAAAACCACCAACCCAAAGGAGGTTCCGAAGACATTACCAGAAGCGGAAGAAGATGTGGTAGAATACGACCCTTATTTCTCTTCTTCTCCAAACTCTGCCTTCCTCGTTTGCAGCATTCTTTGGAGAATAACATAACAAGTGCCATTTGAAGGGTGTGGAGAATCTCGTGGCTTGGCGGTCCTGAAGCAGAAGAAAACTGGCCCATTCCTTCAATTTACGGTTAAAAGAGGAGGGAAATGGGAGAGAGGTTCGTCTCTGCCATTGCCTTTGACTGCCATCCACGTCAACATGGAGGCCCCAGCTTAGTGTTTGTGGACCGGGTCAAGGTCAGCCCAAGCCCATAGTAATGATTAAACCCATTCATCAAACTACCCAGTGAGCCCAATTTAAAAAAATTGGCTGTGGGTCCATTTTGATTCATGCGTATTTTTTGCGGTGACCCATTGCCTCATGCAGATTATATATTATTTATTTATTTATGTAAATTGGGCATACTATAAAGGCATCTGTATATTTGGGCTCAATTAAGGGTCTTGGTTGAGGCAATTTGTTTGGCCGAATCTAGAATTTTGGTCTTTAATTTAAATTCAGGTGGCTGTGTGAGTCTTGTAACACGGAACTGATTCGGACCCAGTTTCACGTCCAGGTCCCTGTTAATGATTCAGGTTTGGGCGTGACTGAACCTAAAGCTGACCCACTTGCATCCCTAGGCCAGCCAGACAAGTCACTGTGGCCTTATTATGTTGGGAAAAGCGGCGCAACGGAAACAACCCGCGATCAACGGATCTACCACGATGAACACAAGCAATCACACCATCAAGCAATCACACACATGACACAGCAGTTTTACGTGGTTCGGCAACCATGCCTACGTCCACGGGAGGAGAGAACTCATCTACTATGATCCCATCTCAATCCCCTCAGGATCTAGGGTTACAGTACATCAATATATATAGTTCCCGCTTTCTTGGCCACCAAGAAAGCGCATACATAATGACTAAAATACCCCTAACCCTGAGTCTCGGTTCTGGCTAAACCAGACGACCGATCCGGCTAAACGGGAATACAAGACAAAACCCAACAATCTCCACCTTGGCTTGGATTCCGTAAATCCTCAGAGCCACCTTAAGATACCCGGTAATGTCTTTCACGCACCTTGCTGAAGGGTACGTCACTACACCGATGGCGCAGTCTTCTCTTTTCAACACTCTAACATGTTGAACCAACACTTCACATACCTCGCTGAAAGGTACGCCTCCGCACACGCTACAACCTAGCGTGGCCACAGTTGCTTCCTTTGACCTCAACACCACCGTCTTGAACCTCCGAAGTGCTCTCCATTTGTTGCCACATGTATGCATCCTTGCAACACAATGAACCTAACTTCCATCCGTCAAGACAAAACTGAAGACCTCCCTGAATCCGGATCTCACTGGTACCTTGTGAATCCTTCCTTCTGTCTCCATTCCGGTGTTCTTTTTGTCAAACTTGCAACTGTCTTGTTCTAGCCTGTTCTGGTGGGTTGGGCACAGTACATGCGGGTTAGGTATGACCCGATGCTTAAACCGGCTTACTCCGACCTAAATAAGACTACCTTTTCTTCCCCGAGAAAATCATCTCCGTTCAGGGCTTCCTGGATTTCCGCTAGATGATATCATCGAAGATCCATCAATCTATCTTCCGATGATCCGTCGCATCTAACTCCACCTGAACCACAGATTTCCTCCCTTGTTATTTGATGTCTTCTTCACTGCTCCACCTGAAAAAGCATCCCCTATCAACCTGTAGTGACCAAAACTGATTCCTTTCAACCGAATCCGAGCTTTCTTGCACACTACCTTCTTTCGATTCTGATTTTTTTTCTTTCCACTTTGGCATGTCGCTCCTTCCCGATCCCTTCGACGCGGATCTAAGCTTTCCATCAAAGTACTTGGAGCAATCTACCATTGACGACATCAAGTAACACTTTTCAATCATTGCTGTGTCATGGAGTCTAACACTCTATCCTGCCAATCCCTGAAGTCGTTTCTCCATCAAACACTTCAATCTGGCCCGTGATGCTTGAATCCATTGCTATCAGCGTGAATCTGTCAATTTCTTCAATCCCCCAATTTTCTGCCCATCAAACTGCCAATATCTTTTATCAACCTCGTAGATCTCGTCACCGTGAGCACGCTGGAAGAAACGGATCTGAAATCCGACTCCGGATGGCTTCGATATCGTAAAAACGGTTTTCTGCGCTTCTGATTTGGTCAAACTCCTTGTTGACCGTCAAACAGCCAATCTTCTTCCACTAACACGTAGATCTGCTAGAAACGAGTCCGTAGGCGCAAACGGATCTCCGATCGGACTTCGGATGATCAAGATATCGCAGAAACAAGTTTCTGCCGTCAATCTGGTCAACTCTGGCCGTTGACCGCTTGTCCGATGATGTGGGCTGACGTCAGCCTGATGACGTCACTCTGCTGACGTCTGCGCGGTGCTGACGGGCTGGGCCTTCTGTTGACGGACAGGGTTCAGGTCAACCCGACCCGAACCATAAACTGCCTGCGCTGCTGGGCTTCACGTCAACCAGGTCAGGTCAACCTGGCCTGACCCGAACCGACCCCTTTTTTTGCGCTGCCTGGGCTGCTCTTCTCCACGGGTCAGGCAACCTGACCCAACCCGACCCAGAGACCCAGACCCAGAAAAATGGGTCGTCTTCAACAGCGACGCTGTCTGCAACCCGGTGTCTGCAACCCGGCTGCAGCCCGTGCTGCAGCGGCCGGCTGCGCGTCTTCTCCGGAGGACTGGTCCGGCGACCAGCGGCGATGAAAGGCGGCGGCGACTGCTACGGTGATGGCGACCGGAGCCGGCGGCGACTGTTAGTTGCAGCGGGTAACGGCAGGCCTCGATCGGGAATCTGCAGCGGGCGGCCTTGATCGAAAATCCGACTTTGATATGAGTCTTCTTCTCCGGTCCTCAGATCCGATCCGATTATACTCTAACGAAGATCGCAGCACTGGAACCTTCTCACTTCTTCTTCTTCCCGAATCGGTTTCTCTGTCTTCAAACAGAATCTCCGATTGACGTGTGGCCCAGCAGAGATCAACCTTGATCTCTCCTCTTCCCGTTGATCTTCCACGCACAATCAACCTGGCTCTGATACCACTTATTGGGAAAAGCGGCGCAACGGAAATAACCTGCGATCAATGGATCTACCACGATGAACACAAGCAATCACACCATCAAGCAATCACACACATGACACAGCAGTTTTACATGGTTCGGCAACCATGCCTACGTCCACGGGAGGAGAGAACTCATCTGCTATGATCCCATCTCAATCCCCTCAGGATCTAGGGTTACAGTACATCAATATATATAGTTCCCGCTTTCTTGGCCACCAAGAAAGCGCATACATAATGACTAAAATACCCCTAACCCTGAGTCTCGGTTCTGGCTAAACCAGACGACCGATCCGGCTAAACCGGAATACAAGACAAAACCCAACATATTATGGGTATGGATTAAAATCTAGGAAACTTTATCCTACAAGAAAAATTGCAGAGCCAAGTAACGCAAGCGAGTTTGACCAAGAAATTGGTAGGAGGGCATTCAACTTCACTTTCTCGATAACTTATTCACTTAGTTAATCATTTGAAGGGCAAGTGCCCGCATACCATCCACAAAAAGGCGCGCCAATCTTATTATTTCTATGAATTGGAAGTAGCCTCAAAGACTCATAACTCAAGGCTAATGAGAGTCAAGCAAGTTAGAGTAATTTTGAACTATACAAGGGATGGAAATTCATAGGTCATGGACTCAGCTGAACCTAATCCAATGCTATGGTTTTAGGTTGACCTGTTTCGCTCGTTGAGAGTAGGGGATAGTTAGGATCAAATTAATAAATAGGTTAGGTTCTATGCTTACTAATGTTTGACCCACAGTCAACCCAACCTATTTGGGCAAAACTATGAGAACCCAATCCGGACCCACCATAGGAATGTAGGGTTTACATCGACCCTTTTTAGCTTCAATTCTGAGTACATCGCTCAAAGTGGATGGGCATTTCCAAGCCCATTACCATGATGGTTTGGGTCATGTTAACAAGCCCACCCCACCAACTCAACCTGACTTGACGCTTAAGTGATTAAAAAAGAAGAGTCAGGTTAATATACAAAAATGACCACCAAACAATCTCTTCTTTAATGAGAAGTGAATCAAGGGAATATGGAAAGTGAACACAATCTCTCACCTCTTATCATTTGCACAATAACACTTCACCTATTTTACAATCCTTTGATAAATCGATCATGCATGCTTATATGCATTCAATCCTATATATTGTAATGCAAACCGACATACGATAAAATATAGTTAGATGGGATTGTCATAGTAAGCTTATGTGGGCATTTGTACGTGGGGAAGGTGAAACTTGGATTCTCTATCAACAAGGGTAAACCTAGTGGGGAGCCATAGGGCCCCCCCCACCCCGCACCAAAAAAAAAAAAATCCTAAAATTTAGGAAAAGCTCATTATATATATATATATATATATTACATATGCACCCCCCCCCCCCCCCCAAAAAAAAAAAAAAAAGAAAACCCCCTATATATTTTAAAAACTATATTTACTTTTAATATTTGGTCCTCCAAAAAAAATTTAGATAATGGCGCCCAAAAGAAAATTTCTTGGGTCCACACCTGTCGATCAAGGAACGTGGAGGTGGAAGATCAATGAAAGTAGGAAAACAACAACTCATTAATTACTCTTATTTGGTGTCCATAGGAAGAATACAGAGAGAAAAGAATATCTATTGTGTTTGTTGGTAAAGCTTTCATTTTCTCGGATAAAAAAAAAAAGACTCCACCATTCAATTCCCTACTTTCAAAAAAGAAAATTTGCAACTAAAAGGGGATAAGTGTAAGGATGCCAGGGCCAGCCCAGCCCAACTTGAGCCTACATCAGTCTCTATTTTTAGGCCTATGGGCCGTGCTTGGATCTAAGTTTTTTGTCCGATTATAAAATGGGTTAGGCTTGGCCCAATATGTACTTATAGTCTGGCTCGAACTGATAAAATTAACACAATTAATGGCGTATGTATTTTGGAAGTGCTCTACGCGCAAGCCTAACTCTCCAGTGAAAGTATTGATTTGGCCTGAACAGTAGGCCTAGCTCATAACTAAATAGGACAGTCTTGTGCAAGTGTTTTTGCCGGCTTGACCCAGCCCACGAACATCCCCATGGCTAAGTTGATTCCCTGACCCATTTAGAGCCTCACTATAAAGTAGATAGTTGCGTTGCATCCAAGTTATTTGTAAATCTATTTACTTAAAATTTTGATTATTTGTAATTAGTCGTTGCATAATAAAACAACTCAAGTAAAGCCAACCTTTAAATCTTCGTTTCCACGTATTTGTGTATGAACACCACTTGTTTACAAAAATCATTATGAACCTTCTAGAAAATATTTTGCCCACGCCAAACATGCCCGACAATATACCATTGGCCCTACGACCACCAATAGGAAGGGCATCAGGACCACATAAATAGAAAAAATATATTCAAACCCAAGTTTTATCATCCACGTTGTATGCATATCACAACCACTTGACTAAGATGTCTGTGATTCAATCACACCACCATATCCACCCTCTTCACCATATACAACAAAATGGAATATGCCGTGCGACATGAGGATGTGCCTTTTGTGAGTCGTTATTTTTGTCCTTTGTGTTCTAAAGTAGAGATAAACAAACGTCCTCTTAAATCCAACCTGTGATTTACCAAAGAAACCGAAAAAGAAAAAAGAAAAAAGAAAGAAACAACCTGTGCTTCTACTTTGGTGGTTCCAAGGACACCATATCTTTGCGTCCCTTGCTTCAGCTTAGCTCCTGTAAGTGCAACAGTGCTTGTACCAGTGTTTTTTGCCCCTTAGCCATTGGCCCATTGACAAATAGTACAGAGAGTGGAAACGGGAACTACTTCGGACTTCCAACATTGCAAATATCATGATGATAATATCAGCAGACTTGCCAACACACACTCATGGTTGGAGCTATCATAGAAGTAGGATTTGGTAAATTGCAGAGGCTTTGATAGTTTACTGCAGAGCGCAGGACTCGAGCATTTTCACACACAGCAACATATCTAACGTTTCGGATCGAATCCAGATCCTCTAACGATGATTCTATGAAGATTTTGATGCATGGTGAGCGTGAGTGAATGAATCACGGCCCACCATGCCACCATGGATAGAAACTGTCTTAGATGGGATAGCACTGCTCATGTGAATGACATGCAGCCACTTAGTGATGTAGCAGATCATGATTGGTTCACCTATTGTCATTATTGTAAAAGCATCCAACAATCCAAACTTGTCAATAGCTTTCCAACAGGGTTGATCAAATTAGCTTCTAGAAGTATTGGGCAAGGTAATCCTCTCTCTTCTTTTCTTTTTACAGTTGTAGTGAAGGCCCTAAGTACTCTTATAGTAAGAGTTAGAGTTGGGGATGATTAGTAGTTTTGAGGTGACACTACAACAATTTGCAGTTTTGGCGACGCTGATTATCGACGTTTTCAAAATTTCGTCGCTAAAGGGTACTTTTTACCGATGTAAAAAAATATTTGTCGGTAAATTTCAGTTTTACTGACGTTTTCTGATAAAACATCGGTAAAAACACCATTTTTTTACCGACGAAAAGATTTTCCGCCGGTAAATAACGAATTTTTACCGGCCATCGAATTTTGACTGACGTATTTTTTCGTTGGTAAAAACAAACGTCGGTAATTTTTTTACCGACAAAATTTTGGTTTGACGACGAAAAAATGTCGTCGAGAATAGTCCAAAAGTTTTCGATTTTTGCGCCCCTCTCTTTTTCCCCTTTTCCTTCGCCCGCCCGTCTTCTTTCTCCTTTTCCTTTTCTCTCTCTCGATCTGCTCCCTTGCTCTCTCCGGCTCGCTGGCCCTTGGATTCTCTGCTGGCTCCCTTGCTCTCTCTGGCTCGCTAGACCGCTCGCTCTCTCTGGCCGAATACCTCCAACCCCATCCCACCTCATTCAAACTACTCCAAACCACAACTAGTAGACACCATCTTCCTTGCTACCCCAGCGGAAGCCCACTTTGCAAATCCCCTGTAACATAAAGCCTAACTCAAATCTCCGTCAACACCATAGATCTCCCATAACTGTCAACCCAGATCTTCCAAGACCCTAATCACACCAAATCCATTGCCCAGTCCTTGCTACCAAGCTCCGCAAACCTTTCAAACCCCATCACACCAAATCCGTTGCCCAACCCTGAAAAACCCAAAATCGAAACTCCAAATCCCTTTCAAAATCCCAACTGCTTCTCCAAATCAACCAAGACTTCAAACCCTGCATCCATACCCAAAGCCCTTCTCGCCAAATCCACATTACCCCGAAACCAGCAGCAAAAACCCAAACCCCTCGCCTCTGCTTTCGCCGAGGCCTCTACCCCCATTCGTCCCCAACCCAGAACAGTGAAAAAAAAGGGAAACGAGAGAGAGAAAGAGAGAGAGGGAACAGAGAACTTAGAAAAAGCGACAGAAAATAGAAGAGGCATCTTGATGAATCCAGACACCATTCACGAAGCACCGTTTGTGCGCCATCACCCTCACCGTCTAGCACCACCCCGGGCATCTCATTGAATCCAGACACCGTTCTCCTCCTCCTGAAGCGTCCAAACCCGGGACGAAGATCTCTGACCGTTAACGATCGCAAGCTTCCTCCCGAGCTTCGTGGCCGATCCAACGCTCTCAGGTATCTATCCAAGCTTCCTCTTACACGAATCAATTCAGATAAAAAGAAAGGAAATTTGATTGCCCAGTGAATGTTTGTGGAATTGCCTAAGAGGTGTTGTTGGGTTTTTTTTTTTAGCTTCTTCTTCTGATTGATTGGTATTTCAAAACAAGAGTAAATAAAAAACACATTTCACCGGTAACAAACTGCAAATTTGGACATCCGGTAACAAATCTTTCCCACTGGCATGTTTTTGTATATCTTTTTTTTTTTAGTTTCCAATATAATATTGCCCTTCTGGTGAGTAAGGGGTGCTGATGATTGGGTCATCCGGGAAGTTATTAGGTGAGCATGTTGGTTGGTGGAAACAGAGCAAATTCTGTTGGATTAGTAGGAGGATGCTTAGATTGTGCAAGTGCTAGCAAAGAGGGAGAGACAGGTAAATGCAATTTGTGAAAGGGTGCTGTGGGGATGGAAGTGATGGAGGAAAGAAAGGATGTGTTTCTCTGTGTGAGAATGTTTGAGTGGGTGGTTTGTGTGGGTTGAATGGAGGTAGGAATGTGAGAGAGAAGGGGAGAAAAGAGGGTGGCTTGTTTATTTGGGTGTTGCCAAAAACAGTGATGAGGCAGAGGGAGTGGAATGATGATGGATATGGAGAAGGTGGTCTTTGAAATGGGCCTGTTGTAGGTATGGGGTTTTGTTCTATAAGGTAACTTGGGAATCAAAGAGTTTGTTGATTGGATTTGTGAACATTGGTGAATGGAGGTGATTTGTTGGTTTGCGGTGTGTGTAGTGTTAAAAAGGCAAATTGTAAAAAATCATATTAATTTTTAAAATTATTGGGGGTTTTAACAAATTTTAGAAACTGGGTGGGGGCTTTAGCCCAAGACTCATGTACCTACGTCTGCCCCAGGGCATAGGCATATAGGGCTAGTCATGAACTGGGCTAAGGGCCCCTCTGTCTGACCCTTTTCCGGTTGGAAAGGGACAAGCCAATAAATATCCTGCCCAATCAGAGAATGAACTAGGCCTTTGTGAAACCAGTTTTAATGGCCTATAGGTCATGCAAGGACCACTAATTGAGACCCAGTTATATCAAAGCCAGGTCCAGGCCTCAATTTTGGTCCAGTTGATAACTAACAACCCAAGTGCACCCTAGCTGGTTCACTGCTGCAGTCTACAGCTCAGAGCTTGGACTCAACTGGTGGAGTCACCGAATCAAGCAACTTGGTTAGCACGCGTGATCTAGTTCTTATTCTGATTGGTGGACGGAACTGTTTGGTTGGCCCAACTCAAATCACCCTGAGTCAACTTGGCTCGTCTAAACTTGGTGAGTTTAATTATGGTTATCTTTTCTAATCTAATACATGATCTACCTTGTTTGCAATCTCTGCAGATAGCACATCTGACAGAGCATGGACCTATAAAAAGCCAAGCTGCATTTCCAAATGTTAAGAGCATTTCACATAACAGAGCTCATTTACTTCTGATTTTGGTGGCACCTCAGTGGCACTGCTGCAACTCTAAACTGAGAGTTTTGTTTTAAATATTTCTAATTGCTTGTGATTAGGTCAGATATGAACAGGAGTTGGATATTACACTATCAAAACCGATTTAGTACGGAGTACATTGCCAGGGTGAACTCATTTATTGATTTTGCAAAGGCGAATTCGAATGGGGCAGCGGTCATTAGGTGCCCATGTAATGATTGTTGTAACCATTGGAGGCATGACTATGGAATCGTAAGAAGTTATTTACACATTTATGGAATGATGGTCTCATACCAACGGTGGATAGCTCATGGGGAACCTATAGTTCAACCCAATGATGCGGATGAGAGCGAGGATGAATCGGAACAGAATCAAGATGAATACGATGAGTTGATAGAGGACTATCGTAGGAGAACTTACTTACGGGAAGATACTCAAGAGGGGGATGATGTGCAAGATTTTGAAAGATTGTTGCAAGCTTCCCAGCGTGGCTTGTTCCCAGGATGCAAGAGCTCAGATACTATGTTAGCGTTTGTTATCAGGATATTGCATGTGAAGGTCGAAAGTGGGTGTAGCAATAAGTCGTTCAACAAGGTCCTGCAGATTTTTAAGGACTTCTTACCCGAAGGTCATGTGGTACCAGCCTCACGTTACGAGGCGAAGAAATTATTACGTGACTTGGGCATGGAGTACAAGAACATAAATGCCTACAAACATGATTGTGTGTTGTATTGGAATGAAAATGCTCAATTGGATAAATGTCCAGAATGTCAAAAGCCTAGGTACAAGGTCAATGATGGCAAGCGAAAGAAGATCCCTCATAAGGTGCTCCGTTACTTCCCATTGACACCGAGGTTGCGCAGATTGTATATGTCAAGGAAGACAGCCACAGATATGAGATGGCACAGTGGGAAGCGTGTTGATGATGGGATAGCGAGGCATCCAGCTGACTCCGTGGAATGGAAAGAATTTGATAAGAAATATCCAGAGTTTGCTCGAGAGACACGTAATGTGAGGCTGGGGTTAGCTACCGATGGATTCAACCCTTTTGGTAACTTGAGCACCTCTTATAGCATGTGGCCTATCATACTTATGCCTTATAATTTGCCACCATGGATGTGCATGAAAGAGCCATTTTTTATGATGTCATTACTTATTCCCGGACCAAGCTCACCGGGAAATGAGATCGATGTATATCTGAGGCCCTTGGTTGATGAGTTGAAGGACTTATGGGATAATGGTGTATCCACTTTTGATGCCTCCACTAAACAGACCTTTCAGATGCAGGCGGCTGTGATGTGAACTATAAATGAATTTCCTGCATTTGGCAACTTGTCTGGGTGGAGCACAAAAGGATATAACACTTGCCCCTCATATAACGACAGCTCGTTGGGGGTGAAGTTGAAAGATAAGATTGGGTATATTGGCCATCGAAAATACTTGGAACTGAACCACCAATGGCGTAGAAGCAAGGCCTTCAACGGTCAGTCTGAGTAAGAAAAAATTCTTTGGATTTACCGGTGCAAAAGGGATTAGACTAGCTAAAAGAACTAGCGCCGGTCCAGTTTGGCAAGAATAAGAAAAGACCACGTGACTCTGGAGAACTGAATTGGAGAAAGAAAAGCATCCTATATGAATGGCCCTAGTGGAAGTGCAAAAAACTTCGGCACAACCTTAATCCTATGCACATTGAGAAGAATATTTGTGTAGCTTTGGTTGGAACAATTTTGGGCATAAAGGGCAAAACCAAGGATATGGAGAAAGCGCGTAAGGATTTGAAAAATATGGGCATCAGGCCAGAGTTGCATCTAGTGGAGAGGGCCGATGGATCTAACTTGAAGCCGCATGCCTCTTACACTTTGGAATCAAAACAGAGAGATGCCTTTTATGAATTCTTGAAGTCGATAAAATATCCAGACGGCTATGCGGCTATCACAACCCGAGTTCAGAAATCGGGGGTTAGGGAAAAGTCAAACCAGTGACACACGTACTCCCGTGCACGTGCAGCCGAACCCAGTCCCAATACACGCACACAAGGGATCTAACACATGCGAAGCAAGCGAACGCAGAAGCTGTAGATATCATAGCAAGCACAACAAAAGAGAACGAGCGGAAAACCAAAATGCAAAATGGGAAAAAGCCGTAGATAATACACACAGATCTTAAACCAAATACAAGCTTGGGTACACCAAAACACGATGCACAAAATAATACAGAGTAACAAAGTCCGAAGTACAAGATACAAAATCTCCAAGGAACCAAAACACTGATGATATGCAGGTACGCACTCGGCAGAAGTGATCAAGGTCACTCTGCCATACCGGAGGGTGTCTCTAGGTCCTGCCCTGCAGTCTCTTCGACTGCCGGGGAGCTAGACAAGAGATCTAAGCCTGCAACACCACAGACAACTCAATTAATACAACGATCCAGCAATTATAAGTAACATGGACGAAACAACCGTGCATGATGATGTAGTTTTAAGTTATTCGATGCACCGTTGCCATCAAAGTGTTGCAATGTAATCCTCACGTGCACCAAAGTCCCTTAAACCAACACCCATGGGGAGGTGCTTCACAGTAAACCAACGCTCACATGAACGAGTCACAGCCTAACAGATTATTCATGCGGTCCAAAGAATCCACTGGGCCAGTTTATATGAATGGTCACCTGTATATAAGCCCTACAAGGTCACACCATTAGCCTAAGTTTAATTTCAACTTTTCTAGATCTTACGGCTTAGCCGTGGGTGACCTACGTCTTAGCCGTCGACAACTTACAGCCTAGCCGTAACATGCACAACGCTTAGCAGTGGTTTCCTTCAAAACACGGCTAAACTGGTCATCTTCCACTTCTGATCTGATACCTTTTACGGTTGAGCTACGGTGGAGTCCACGGCTTAGCCGTAACTTCACCGTAGGAGTACTGGAATCAGAAAATCTCGACTGATCAGAGTGTTAATTCACGGCTGGGTCACGGTTAGCTTATGGCTCAGCCGTAGAACAATCTACGGTTCAACCGTAGCCTAGCCGTAGGATAAAATTCAAAATTCGAGTCTCTGGAGTCTAAGCCGTACAACGTTACGGTTTAGCCGTACAATATAGAAACGAAATCGAGATAGTTACAGAGATTGCAATTTCATGTGCAAATTAAGCAAAACAAGCTCCAATGAAGCCAAAGTAATAGAATTAGGCTGTAAATCATGTCAAGCATGTAAGAACAAGATAATCACAGCAATCAACAATATACCCATATGTGTTATACATTCCTGTACTTATACTTGCCTCAAAGCTTTGTCAAACCACTGAAGACATGCTCCAATCCAACTAAAACCCCAAGCAAAGCAAAGCAGCAACACATGCAAGTATGAGAACATAGCAAGAGAGATGGAAATTCCAAATTGGAGAAGAAGAATTGAAAAACCCACTTACCTCACAGCATAGACAGAGAGGAGGGAGAGAGAGAGAGAGAACCCAATCGAAATGGGTGGAAAACCCAACACCAACCCAGAGAGGAAGAGAAGTGAAGAGAAGAGAGAATGGACGTGGAGCTCTCCCTGGAATTTGCATATGCACGTTGAAGGAAACAAGCAGGAATGAAGACATCTGGACTGATGACTCATATATATAGTTTTGGAGTTTAAAACAAAGTCCGATGGTTAAAGCTATTTACGAGTCAAGTCACATGAGGGTCCAACTCCTCCAATTGACTCCAAATGAGTCTGAGACAGTTACGAAAAATAACGAGCTCAACAAAAGACACGTGCTGACACCAAGATGATGCACATATGATGCATTCAAAGCAATTGTAAAATTACGAAAAAGAGCTTAGAACCTATCCCATCCCAGGTCAAAGGCTACTCAATTACCTATCCAAGACCCGAAACCAAGCTCAAAAGAAATAAACAACACAAAAACACACTAATGAGCCACTAAACCGGCTCAAAGGGGATCGGATTGTTACAACGGCGAACCTCTCGAGGTATGTAACCTCGAAAAATGGTAATTTATCTGGTTTAAAGAGCCATGATTGCCATATCCTTATCCAACGCATCCTTCTTGTCACAACCCGAGCCCAGGGACCGGGGGTCAGAGGAAATCTAACCAATGACACACGTACTCCCGTGCATGCACACCTAGACCCGGTCCAGGCATACACACACAAGGGATCACTCACACGTGCAAACAACTGTACGCGGAAGCTGTACGTATCAAGGCATATAGCAACACACCAAGAGACATAGGAGATCACAAAACAACATTAAACTGATGACAAGAATAATTACAAGAACGTATGACAATATAGCGGGCTTACAACAACCAAAACTCAAAATACGGATATCACTCAAAGCCCACGTTACAAGTACAGAAAAATCCCCTCAATAGACTCGGACTCAAAGAATGGGGAGAACAAAATGATGCAAACCGTACTCTGGAGGATGGATCAAGTCCACTCCTTTAGGCCGGAGGGGGCCTCGCGAGCCTCTCCTGGAGTCGGGTCGACCGACGCAGGATCGGGAGAGGGATCTGAGCCTGCAACACACAAAGACAACTAATAAGTACAACGACTTAGTAAAATATAAGCCACAAGAAGATAACACGAATTGTGTCTAATAATGAGTTACTAGTCACAGTGCAAGATCCATAGGAATCATGTGCGTATACTAAGCAGTAATGCAAATGAATAAGCATGCTATCGGAATCATAAACAGAGAACAATCAAAGTGGCTACTACATTGGCCATTTTCTCCCTTACGAGAGCAGTCGGAATGAGAACACCAGCGACCGGGCCAGGGTACGCATGGGTCTCTAGTTCCCGGGGTCCGGAGTCCCAAGATAGAACACTCTGCAGAGGCAAACACATAAACTAAACCAAAGTTAACCCCATCGGGTATCCTAAGGCTGAGGCTCAGTAGTGCCATATAACAATCACAATCAAATCAGATGATGCACCTCAATCAATCATTCATATCAGATCACATACCACATACAGATCTCACATATCACGCTGAACAAACAATAGGAAGTGCATCGCATATACTGATACTGAATGCAATAAGCTGATACTGATACTGCATGTACATAAGCAACAACGGAAGATACTGAATGTGAATAACAGTGCACTAAGCAAGACTGAAGCATGGGTAGCTAAATACCCAGAACAATTAAGCACTGACTCAAGTACTCCAGTGGAGGAACGGTAAAACACAATACACAATAATAGAATGGTCCCGCCCGGGCTTCGCTCTGGGGTTGCTGCATTTCCCACAGAATCGAGAGGTCCAGCGCAGAACACATAAGAGGGCACAACCGAAATCAATATGCTCAACAAATCAAAGTACTTATACGAATCAAGGTCAATTACAAGCCAATCCTACGCTAATTATCCAGTGTTTCTAACCGTGCATGTTGATGTAGTTTTAAGTTGTCCGATGCACCATTATCTAGTGTTGCAGTGTCTGGAGTGTGTACCGAAGTCCCTTAAACCAACACCCATGGGGAGGTGCTAAACAACTGGATAACAAGCATGAATGATTCACAGCCCTCGAGATCATTCATGTCATTCAAACATTCCAGTGGGCATGTTCAGGTTCGCTACATTCTAACATGGAAGTCATAACAGTCTCTTTCTTAATCCTAGTCCTGTTTTCATTCAATTCTCAGGGTCTCACGGTGTAGCCGTAGGTGACCTTACGGCTTAGCCGAGGCATCTTACGGCTTCGCCGTACTATGCACTGCGGCTGAGCCGAGGCTCCCAAAATGTCCATCCGGATTTACGGCTCAACCGTATTTTGCTCTACGGCTCAGCCGTATCCTGGTCTACGGCTTAGCCGTAAGACAATGTACGGCTTAGATCAGGCTGGGCCGTAGAGGAATGGTAAATTGCCAACTCTCAGTTATTTACAGATGACAGCCTGTATTGTTATACGTTTAGGGTTACGGCTGGGTCTCGGCTTAGCCGTAAGCCATTTCACGGCTTAGCCGTAGCACAGTTCACGGTGTAGCCGTGAGTGCACGGACTCATTGTTCTGGAATCATTACAGTCATACAAAAATCGAGCAATTCAACTGAAAACAGAAGGATAACAGTGAAACAAACTCAAGGGGGCTGTCTAACACTGATACATACAGTAAAGAACATGAAACAGACAATCAAATCCATATCACTTACATAAATGTCAGTTTGAGTCAAATGACGGTCCAACGAGAGCAAACGAAATCGTTCGGATCCAAGACAGTTACGAAGATCGACAAGCTCAACGAAATACACGCGATGACGTCCGAATGACGCAAAACTGACAAGGTCAATCAAAAGCCAAAATGACGAAAAAGGGCTCGAACTATCTAGACCAAGTCAAACTCACCCCAAACACTCTCTCTAAGGCTCAAACCAAAGAAAAACAAAATCAAAACACTCTTAACGCTCAAATCACACGCAATTACTCACTAATCCGGATCAACTCGGGTCGGAGTGTTACACTTCTTATTGGTATGCGTGGCTTTCTGAATATGGATATTTGTACAACATTGTTTGAGTTAAGCTCTTTTTTCCAGGACCTCTGCTTGAAAACACAGAGACACGATGATTTGAAAAAATTAGAGGAGCATATAGTTTTAATATTGTGCAAGTTGGAGAGGATTTTTCCTCCTGCTTTCTTTGATGTAATGGTTCATCTATCGGTTCACTTACCACGCGAGGCCATGCTTGGTGGACCGATGGAATATCGGTGGATGTACCCGATAGAAAGGTAATAGTTAATGACCATTGATTAATTGTTCATTTATTATTGCAATTGCCTTGCATTGAAAATCGTAAATGATATCATTGGTTGTTTAAAGGTTTCTGAAGACCTTAAAAGGGTATGTTCACAACCGAGCTCGGCCAGAAGGTTCGATCGCCGAGGCTTACATTGTCAAAGAGTGTCTTACTTTTTGTTCAATGTATTTAAGGCAAACTGATCGAGTTGAACGCTATGATGATGGTGGCGAACGTGGCCCAGGGATGTCAGTATTTAGACAAACTGTCCGTCCACTCGGACTGATGGCAAGGGCACATGACCTTCGCAGGAAGAGCGTGACATGGCTCATTGGTTTGTGCTGAATAATACCCCTGAGGTGGAGCCGTATATACAGTATATGCTTCAATCTAATTATATTTATGCATTGCTTGTTAACTGTTTGATTTATTCTCTACTTTTTATTATTCACTAAAAGTTGCCGTGAGCAAGGTCCACAAGAATTTAGTACAAAATCAGCACAGTGGAGAAATCGGGCGTGTACAACGAAAAGAATTTGCCAAATGGTTAAAACAACATGTAAGACATATAATTATTGAATTACACTTCAAATGACATGAGTGTAATATATTTGTCTTAATGTACTTATGTAGATGAACCAATTACGAACTAGTGGGTCACCTGAAGCTATTGAGGAGATTTGGTCATTAGCAAATGGGCCCAGATCACTTGTGAATCTATATCAAGGATGTGATAGCAATGGTGTCCGATATCACACTAAAGACCGTGAGAATTGTCGTAGCAGTCAGAGTAGTGGCTTGGTTGTGAATGGGGAATACGAAGGAGAGAAACATGACTATTATGGATACATCCACAAAATCTGGGAGTTGTCCATTTTGCACGGGGGTAAAGTGGTTTTATTTGAATGTGAATGGTACAACACTGGCACCAAGCACAAGATAAATATTGAAGAACATGTTACAAGCATTGATATAACAGGTCGTTGGTGTAAGGATGATCCATTTGTACTACCAAGCCAGGTGACACAAGTCTTCTACGTCAATGACACCATTAGAGGAAAAAATTGGAGAGTTGTAGAACGGGTCAAACCTCGGGGAGTATGGGATGTACCTGCTAAGCGGGATGATGATGACGATGATGATGCGTATAATGATGTATTTCAGCAGGGAGAAACGACATATGTTGTCCCAATCCTCGTTGATGGTACTAATATCCAATACTCTATGGATGATATAGATCCTGAGATTGTTCTCAGTGATGAGTTAGAAGACGAGGAGGGCCAAGACAAAGATGAAACACTGGTGGAGTATGAAGATGAAGAAGACAATGATGTACTTAGTGAGTTTGACTTTGACATGGAATATAACATGTAGTGTGTGATTCAAGTTTTGCACATGTAATGATTAAGTAAATTAATAAAGATCTTACCTTACAGAATGACATTGTCTGAAAGTTCATTTTCTCTTGTGATTTGTTCATATATGGATAAAACATTTCTATATTTTACGTTTTATGCTTATTTTTATGTATTATAGTTGCAAACGATGGCAAATGGAGGGAAAAAATGGGTCAAACCATGAGAGCTATCCCGTCACGTACAATCATTCAATTATTTATTAAAGAGAAAAAGGACAATTAAGCAGAATGCAGATAAACTTGTTTCTCTAGGGCTCCCGTCGACCGCACGTGTTATATTTGGTTCGGCTAAAGGGACAAACGGGAACAGAAAGAAAATGGTTAGTGGGAATACTAACCATGAGAACTACAGTCCCCCACAAGATGATGACGTAGATGACGATACATTTTCGTCAAAATCGGATGAGGTAATCTTTATGTGAATGTCTATGACATGCGCTTTAAAATATTAGTTTTTGATAGTGACACCCATGCTAAAATAATATTATTGATTTGTGCTAATACATATTTATTTTCCTTGTTACTTGGCTCTAATTTAGGTTGCAGATATGCCTCGGCAGAAGAGGGTTAGGCGTGCTCGGAGTATCACAGCTGCACCTGGGTTAGCTCGTGTAGAGAGCACACCCGAGGCTGCAACACAGCCTCAGTTGCCGATACAGCCACTAACTACACAGGATGTACCGTTGCAACCGTCTACCTCATTGACCCGGCCATTACCGAGGGTATCTCCACTGTCCTTGACTCCGCCGAGTCCTCATACACTTGCTAGCAGTGTTGGTGAGAAAATTATGACATCTTAAAATCTTGGATTCACTTTAATTTAATGTTTTCTGTTTACTAAGTCATTTAGTCATCTTAACAGCATCAGCCCCAGTCTCGAAGGTTCGGAGTCGTGTAAGGGGAGTTACGTGAGGAAAAAATGCGGCAAAGCTGAGAAAAAAGTTGTGTCATAACATCCCAATTCCGATCCCCAGCTCGAGTCATGGGCCAGAGGGGGAACATGCACCATCATTGGTTAACCATCTTGGGTTAGCCATTAGAGAGATGGCCCCAGTCCGACCTCATGGCTGGAAGAAGCTTGACAGTGGGATCAAGCTTGCGGTCATTGGATTAATTCAGGTAAACTATAACGAGAATTATCAACCAAATCGATCATAGTTGTACTCGTCATTAGAAGGCATGGATTATATTTTATTATTACTAATCGTTATATCGCTCTCTCTTAATTGTAGCAAATATTTGATATTGGGGACTACGAGGGTGATATGCAGCTCAGGGCGGACATTAACCGCCACTGCGGGATTTTGTACAAGAGTTGGAAATATGAGCTACATAGCCATTATCTCGAGCTGTTGGAGCAGGGAGTTCCCCGACCCCAGGACCACCCGGCGGATGGTTGTGATCCAGCCGACTGGCAGTTGATGATCTCGCAATGTTGGGAATCACCACATTGGAGGGTAACGTTTGGATGTTGTCTACAATAGTTAATTATATTTCAACGTAATTTTATTAGGTATGATTCAATGAAAAAGAGCTATTGTATTATTACTCTTCTATGTAGGCGAAATCGAAGAAGGCTTAAGAAAGTCGAGCCAAACTGCCATACAATCATACTAGTGGCTCCAGGTCATTTGCATCGAAGATGTCTCTGATGGTACTAATTATATTCATATGAGCAAACTTGATTAAGTTTATTAATTTATCAATATGTAGGTTCATTTCTAATGCAAGTTAATTTCAAATGACAGATGGCATAGAATGCCGGTCAGGCGCCTCCTATTACTCAGTTTTTCCACGACACCCATTATAGGCAAAAGAATAATTCATGGGTAAATGACGTGGCTCAACAGAGATATGTATGTTTGCTCTTCGATTCAACTTTGATCAATAATTATGTTAGAAGCATTCTAAATCCCTTATTGATTTGAATGACAGGAGGCCTTGGTGCAGCGGACCGAGGAGCAGTCGCAGCCATCTGTCATAGCTCCGATGACTGAGGAACAAATTGTTGTTGATGTGCTTGGGAAAAGGTCAGGTTATTTGAATGGGTATGGTATACACACGAGGACCTCTTCATCTTCCACACAGTCTCGAGCGCGGCATCTTGAGGTGATCGCCCTGCGCAAGTAGCTAGCTGAGCATGCTAAGAGGCAGGCTGAGCAAGATAGGTGGCAGGCTGAGCAGGACAGGAGGACAACTGCACTTGAGGCCCTCATTCAACAGCTGGCAGCTGCGGCAGGGATAGATCCAACAATCTGCCTCAACGTCTCTAGAGGGTCCAATTCTGCTGGTGATGGCACAGCTACTGCAGGGCGTGATGCGAACCCTTGGTTAGTATAATATTCTCTTGAAATATTAAAATGACTATCATGGCAAGTATGTCAAGTAGTAGTTGGTGTTCCACTGTGAAGAATATGTTTTGAATTAGAAATGATTCCTCTTAGTATTGTAATCTCTTCAAAACGATCTGGGGCAAGCCCTGTTCTCATTCTTTACCATGGAGATATATTAATGCTTGCAACATCATGGCTAGAGTGTTGCTGTGTAGTTTGCTCTATGATTCCTTAAGTACCCTCTGTATTATATAGAAGGTTCACGAGACAACTCTAAGGTATCAATTCCTTAACTACTCCTAGTGTGGACAGTTGCCACTTGCCTCCTAGAACGTCTCACGAACAGCATAGCTGATTTCAAGATTTCTGGAGTAGAAGGACCTTTTTATTAGATGTTCTCTTAACTTTAATCCTACACTTCTAAAGACACTAGGAGAAAAGGGTATGTGATATGACCCAAGTCTCGTGATACATTGAGTATGGACATTTTGAAAATCAGTACATAGATAGATAAAAATTTACAATCCCTATCAGAATATATATCATGGTATTTCAGCAAGTAGAAGTGGCCCCCAAAATTAAATTTTTTTAGCATATCATGTAACCTATTAACAAAGATATTTCAGAAGGGCAAAGTGGCGTTAGAGTAACTTAAGGTGAGAACAATCTATGCCTTTATCTAATATCATTTATCTCTCATTTTATTGTATTCAATGATGTTACATTTGTAAATTTTTTATGTCATTGAAAAGGTTCTAATGTTATTTTTGTCATTACAGATTGATGGACGAACTGATCGGTTCGGTTCGGTTCGGTTGTTGACATGGAAGAGTTTTTTTTTTTCAATTTAGTCTATCTGTATTTGTATATTGGATTGTATTATTGTAATATTTGCTTCATGAGGTGAATGATTTGATGAGAAATGGTGATGTTTGTTTGTTTATTCGGTAATTCTTGTATGGATGAATTTATTTTTGTTAAATAAAGGTACATGAATAGCAGGTATAAACAGGTTTATTGGAAGATTATAATGAAAAAACAGTAGGTACATTGTAAAATAGCTCAATTTATTGCCGATGACAAAAGACTTTTGCCGACGTTTTAAAACGTCGATAAAAGTCCATTTAAATCTCTATTTTTTTAAAAACATATAATTACCGACGTTTATTAACATCGGCAAAAATGAAACAGTTGAATTTACCGACGTTTTCCTCGTCGTCGATAAAAATATAGAAAAGATAAACTGAAAACAAAGTTGAATTTACCGACATTATAAAACGTCGGTAAAAAAACAAAAAATAAAAAAATTCTTATTAACTTACCGACAATCTATTAACGATAGTAAATATCAATAAAGTCCATTTTAATCTCTATTTTTTAAAAACATATAATTACCGACGTTAATGGTCGTCGGCAAAAATAAAAGAGTTGAATTTGCCGACGTTTTCCTCGTCGTCGATAAAAATATAGAAAAATAAACTAAAAACAAAGTTGAATTTACCGACATTATAAAACGTCGGTACAAAAAAACCAAAAAATAAAAAAATTCTGATTAACTACCGACGATCGATTAACATCGGTAAATATCAATAAAGTCCATTTTAATCTCTATTTTTTAAAAAACATATAATTACCGACGTTTATTACCGTCGGCAAAAATAAAATAGTTGAATTTGCCGATGTTTTATTCGTCGTCGATAAAAATATAGAAAAGATAAACTAAAAGCGAAGTTGAATTTACCGACATTATAAAACGTCGGTAAAAGCAAAACAAAAAATAAAAAAATTCTGATTAATTTACC
The DNA here is from genome assembly GCA_037013555.1 of Sextonia rubra. Classification (NCBI taxonomy): domain Eukaryota; kingdom Viridiplantae; phylum Streptophyta; class Magnoliopsida; order Laurales; family Lauraceae; genus Sextonia; species Sextonia rubra. The sequence continues at coordinate 38,980,495 of JASUAD010000010.1, read as the reverse complement.
GACAATCGATTAACGTCGGTAAATATCAATTTTAAACTTTTGATTTTTTCTGCAACGCCTTTAGAACGTCAGAAATTTCGGTTTTAGATTTTTGCCGACGTCATGGAAACGTCTGTAATATATTTACTTAAGTTTACCAATGACATTAAATAATTTTTACCGATGTCATATATCGTCGGTAAATGTCGGTTTGGTAAGCATCAATTTCGACGATGAAAGATTTTTATGTGGGTAATAATTTTTTCCGACGGTAATTACGTCGGTCAATGTTGATTATAACGTCGGTGATAATATTCGACGACGAAATTATTTCCGTCGGAAATAAGGGTCACCGACGTTATTTTGCGTCGGTAAACGTAACGTCGGTGAAAATTATTTTCCACGACGAAATTTTTTTCCGTCGTTGATGATTTTCGTTGACGTTTGTTTCCCGATGTGTTATTTTTCGTCGGTAAAATTTTGGGCCGACGTTTTTATAATTTTTGGCGACGAAATTATTCGTAGCTAAAACCGTTAATTGTTGTAGTGTGACCTATGGAGGGGAGGTTGTATCCCATTTACAATTTGCTAATGACACCATTTTCTTTAGCTCTATCAAAAGGGAAGAATTATTGGCTTTGAAAAGAATTTTAAGGTGTTTCCAATTGGTCTCAAGATTAAAGGTTAATATTTCCAAGAGCATGTTGGTGGGGATTGTGTGTCATGAAGAAACCATTCATTCTTTGGCAACCATGATCAGATGTAAAGCAAGAAAGCTCCCTATAGTATATCTTAGCCTTCCTATTTTGGCGAAACCACAATCGAAGTCTCTGTGGGATCAGGTAATTGAAAAACTAGAGATAAAGTTGTCTGCTTAAAAGAAACATTATTTATGTTTGTGTGGAAGGATCATGCTAATCAAATCCTACTTGTCTAATATCCCGGTGTATTATTAGTCGCTTTTTAAGATGCCAAATATGTGGTGGAAAGGGTGGGTCGCATTCGTAGGAATTTCTTGTAGAGGGCCAAGATGATAAGAAGAAATTACATTTAATCAAGTGGAGTGAGGTGAGGTGATTAAACCAAAAAGAAATGGGGAATTAGGACTTCGTAAGTTGGGATTCAAAAATATGTCTCTTTTGATAAAGTGGTAGTGGAGGTTTGGGGAGGAGAAAAAAGTGCTTTAGAGGATGGTCATATCTACAAAGTATTGTCTAGACAAGTGGGGGTGGTAGCCCAATCTAGGTCCAAAGTATCGTTGATCGGGTTTATGGGGTGCTATTGCTTTGGTTGCAGAAGCGTCTTTGTGACGGGAGAGGTGTTGTCCAAAGGGGATGATTATATGGTGGGGGAGGGAAAGAGTGTGAGGTTTTGGCTGGATGCTTGAGTGGGGGTAAGCCCTCTATGTGACTTATTTCTTATGATTTTTAGAGTGGTAATTAATAAGGAGATTCCTGTGATTGATTGTTATCAGGTAAGAGATGATTCCTGGGTGTAGGGTGTTTCTTTTCGAAGAAGGATTTGATACTCAAAGGACACCCAATATAAGGAGCTTCAGAGTATGGTTTCCATTTTTTATTTTTATTTATTTATTTATTTTTTTTGTGTGTGCAGGAATTTATTAGATTCTTGGATTTGAAAACCTTCTACATCCAAAGAGTTCTCAAAGAAGGCTTTTTACTTGGCCTTAAAAGGGAGCCAATCTCCTATAGCAACTTCTTTTCTTCTTTTGATGGGTTTAGCTCCTCCAAGGGTTAAGTTTTTTGTTGGCTCGCTATAGCGGGAAATGTTTCGACGATAGATAATTTGAGAAGAAGAGGGATATCTGCCTTAAATATTTTAGACATCTATGTGATGTGTCATAAGGATATGGAATCAATCAACCACTTTTTGTTTTCACTGTGATATAGTGGCTGGTGTTTGGGGCCATTTCATAGGAAGATGCGAAATTACTTGGTGTTGTCCGAAGAAGATTGTGGATGCGGCAAAGTCTTGACTGGGGGGACATTTTGTTGGATGTGACCTTATTCTTTGGAAACTACTTCTTTTTGCCGTTTTATGATCTATTTGGAAATAAAGAAATGACAGAATATTCAAGGGTCTTTCCTCTTCATAAATGAATTAATAGATTTGATTTCAATGAGGACTGCAAATGGGCTTTGGTTAGGAATGAGTTTTCTAACTTCACTCTTGATGACATCCTTATTAATTGGGAAGCTTGTATAGGATGTGGATCCTTTAAGGTATTGAAGTCAATTGTTTGTTCTCCTCCTCCCCATGGTACATTCAAATTTAATGTTGATGGTGCATCAAGAGTAAAGCTAGGCTTGACAGGTATTGGTGGTGTGCTTCGGAATAGTAATGGTGAGGTATGACCGATATTTTCTAAGTCTGTAGGTATGTGTGACTCCGATGAGTGGAGGTCTTAGCAATTTTGGAGGCTCCTCGGTGCTTTTCAAGTCATTTTTATGGCAACCTTATTGTGGAAAGCGACTCTTCTAATGCAATAGCTTGGGTGTTTTATAGAAAGGCTAACTCTTGGAAGTTCGAATTCTATTTTAATGAAATTCATTTGTTATCTACAAACTTAAATGTTGTGTTTCATCGTATACTTAGGTCGGCCAACTCTATGACTAAGCTTTAGCAAAATTTGGAGTTCAGAGAAGTGTTCCTTGGGTGTGTGTTGTTTAATTAGTTTCTTGTGAGTGAATACATTGTTCTTGTACTTTTTCTCTTTAGAGTTTTCATTTTCTTCCGTTTTTCTTTTCTCTTTCCTTTCTTCCCTTTTGTATTCTCTACTTCTTTTAACAAAAGTTTCTATTAACAATAAAAAAAAATGATATTAGATACCATGAAAATGGGGCATATAGGTCAACCTGGCAATATTACATTTCAAACATCCATTTATTATATAACTACGCTAAATGATCTTCTTTGGAAAAAAATAATGGCCTCTTGTGTTATTTTAGTGGATGATACATTGATACCACAAAAAGAAATCATTTTCCTTCTTTTTGGTGTGCCAGGGAAGGAGGTTTGAACCATGAGAGAGATCCCATAGCCAACAAAGATACCATAGCCAGGATCAAATCCTAGGCATTTTAGTGAAAAGGAGTTTCTGACCTATGAAGCACGGGTACCGGTATGGGTTCAGATATGGGTACGGTATGGATACATCGATATAGCAAAATCCTAAAAAAAACAGGATACGAGTACGGTTGGAGTATGTCCATTAAAGAATTATATTTTTTAAAATCTTAATAATGCAATATACTAATAATTAAGATAGGTTAAAATTCTTAGATGTAACAAGCCAACAATTACTTAATACCATTACAAATTCAACCTAATGAAAAAAAAAGCAACAGCAATATTATTTTTTATATTTTATAATCCAGCATTCATTCCTTCCTTCATCTTCTTCCTCGTTTCTATTTTCTTTTTCTTTTTTTTCGTTGGAAACGAAGGGATTGGATATAGGTTGGGGCTAAAGCATTTTATCTTTTAAGTTTGTCGAGAAAAGTTAGGGCTAAAGTTAAAAATTATATTTTTAGCTTTTTCAAACTCTTATAAAAGTTTTTTACAGAAAAAAAAACCGCTCTTACAGAAGTACGAAGAACATATCCATAAAGTCAAAACATACCTAATATGTTTGACTATATACCTAATATGTTTGACTATACTTGATACGTTTTTTTGCCATTCTTATACTAGTATGTATACAAATAAATATCCAGTATAGATACATATACATTTTGGAAGTACCCGTGCTTTATGGTTTCTGAGTGCAACTCTTAGTTCTCACAAACCCTCTCCTATAATATTCAAACACCAAAACACTTTTGGAAATACACTAGTGACTAGCTTAGACAATTTGCGAAAAATCCTGTCATTTAAATACACAGAATAAAATACATTGTTTTAAGTTTCAACTACTTAACTTGCTTGAGACTCGGCTCGGACACTGAGTTGACTCAGTTTTGAACCATGAATCAGGAATTAGTGCTTTCGGATTCAAGAGGAACTCTTCTGCTTATCCATGAGATGTCATCAGCTGGTTTATCCAATGTCCGACCTGATGATTGGACCAGATACGTGTGCCTAGGCTAGGATAAAGACATGATTCCGCGTTTTCTACGGTTGATCTATCGAGGCCAACCACGTCGCTACATAAAAAAAATTAGGAGCTTAGTCTATTTCTCTAACACACGAGGGCCCCACAAAATTAGCCAATTGGTGGGGGGTCTGAGTGAGAGCCATGCCTCACCTCTTTTGGTTCATGACAACAGACAACCAAGCAAACACCAACAACAGAAGAGACTTGAGGGTTAGCCTGGTGGCGGGCAACTAGTTTCCCCACCCTGGTGGGTGTTATGAAATTCCCCTCTTAAAACATGTAAACAGTAATCAGTGGTGATGAATTTACCACAAAATTGTCCAATGATCGCCAACTTTTTTTGTGTGTGTGTGTGTTTGTGTTTGTTGGTGCCTAATTATCCTTGCACACACCTAGGATTGATCTGTGTTCCTTGGGTTTTCAAGTTGAAAGCATCACTTCCCAACATTACTGCAATGTTTTTAAAAAGTACAAAAGTTTTCATATTTCTTTCAATAAAGTTGTCACCATAAAAAAAATTTTCAATGAAAAAAATACTTTCTAAACCATGTATATGTATTGGGAATTCAACTTGATTTAAATGATCATAATAATTTAATATTGAAGCTAGTTTTTCAACCATTTATAATCCATATAATTCCTTCTGATTTAACCATTTATAGGCCCCACTAGGTTATTTGGGTTGGGCTTAATTATTTCTCTTAAATGATTTATGAAAGGGAAAGTTGCATTTTTGTCACTTTTTAAGAACTTTTTTTTTTTTTTTGTGGAGAGGACTTAATTGAAAGAACTATGAAAAAATTGTATACTCGTTTGAAATTTCCATTTCTTCATGTACTTTTTTTTTAAAAATGAGCCAAAGGTTTTATACTTTTTTTTGAAATTTCCCCCCAAAAAAGCCCAATTATCACTTCATGCCTACAGCCTTTTACCTTAGAGCTGATGTCAAAATCAATATTTTAAAAATTAGATCAAACTAGCAAGTTGATCTGAGTCCCATTAGATTGCATCTGCATATTAGTAAAAGAATTATATGAAACGGTCAAAGTACTAGTCAGTGAATATTAGTCAAAGTACTAAAACCATGTGAATGAACCCTCGAATACTAACTTGACTCATTTTATATTATCAGGATATTTCTACATAGCTCACCTTCTGATGTTCCTCTTTGAACTTTCATGGGCTCACCTTCAATCGATGCAATCCACTCAACCCCTTTAAATTAGCATAAATCCAAAAAATTACACTATATTATTCATTATCACTATTAGACTAATGATAACAAATTTGGACAATGTATAATTATTAAACTATAGGGACTTAGGACCAAGGGCTAGGGTCATTTGATTTGTCTCAATCTCATATGTCATTTTGTCTCATCTAAATGCAAACCTTATGTGATCATCTGTCTTTAGGGGAGGGCCCAAGTATGCCTATGTTGGTGCAGCCGCACCCGTCAACCTGCGGTGCGCTTGTAAGAATTAAAAAGAATTATGTGTTCATTCTCAAAATTCACATAAAAATTTTAATTTGCCCCCAACACAAACTGCCTATTAGGGCTTACACCTCTTAAACAAAAATTCTAAGTCCGCCATTGTCTCTTTCATTATCATACATTCACGTGAGCTCCAATGACATTATATTTTCAATCATCTTACCAGCACAAGGCTTCAAAATTAATGTTTTTTTTTAAATTATTTCTAACAATATTTATGTAACGATTAAACTAGATTAATGTATTTCTGGTATGCACATCTAAAAGTTCGGGTTTTCATAAATAAAAACCGGAGCCTCTCTGTGAGTTAAAAAGGGCCCCAAATCAAGGAGGGCCTTTTCTAGACGTTCCCGTTGATGGGCTCTCTACAATGGGGCCCGCTGTCAGACTAAATTAAATTCTGGTCAAGGTAAAAGTAGCGGTGAATGTGATTGTAAACAAAAGTACAGTTGCATGAGTCCCACGGTTTCATCCTGGTCTGGGTTTATCCAGACTAACGCAATTTACGAAACGGTCTGATAAAGCCGTTGGAAATAACTCTCCGTAATCGCGGCAAAAATTGAAAAATAAAGTGTTTCTTTTTCATATAACCCCCTCTGTTTTTCAAAATGTTTCTTATGTCATTGGTCCTCCGCTCATCGCCACTAATGTTTCAAAATAATGTTTTCTTTTTTCAGACAACCCTTCTGCTTTTTTTTGTAGAAATTTCTTATATCATTGAATCTCTCCCGTGAAAAATACTTAATTCTCAAAAGATGCCCGACTTTACTTTGCCAATCTCGAAAGAATTCTTACCCCTTACTATTAGTCAACCAATCAACTTGATTTTCTATGGGTGTACTGTGTAAAGATGAATTTCACTTAATTTTATCACTATCACCATGAAGCAACAATTAGAATTGTTTTTTTTTTTTTTTGTAGAAAACAATTAGAGTCGTTTGTTGCTTTTTTGTGACAATTTCTAAATGGTTAAAGCAAATTAGGTTGATTTAATGTTGAGCTTTTGCCCTTTTGCTACATCGTTAAAGCAGATTAGAGTCGTTGTGTTCACTCCTATAGGGGCATTTTTAAACAGATGATCTAGTGGGCAACTTTAGTCATAATCATAAATCGCAGGGGGTCATATGCAAAAACTCTTAAAATAAAATAAATAATGAATACCACGATAATTGAAATAAATGTCCTCTGCCGGAGTGTCAGCACTGCAAACATGTGCTCCATAGGAATCGTGATTCCACTGTAAGTACAGTGTTCTCGGCCCTAGTGTAATAAGTGGTCTCCAATGCTCACTGCCCCACCTTTGATGATGAAGCCATCAACAAACTGGGCTTATGTAAGATGAATCTTATAGCCGGGCCCCTTAAACTACAGATGAAACTAAAGTCTATTTGTTAATTTTCTTTCAAACCATCAGTTTGCCAAGTTGGGTTGTTCAACGTGAGAGTTGGATTGATGCATATGAGATTCTCTTGCCATGGGGACCACCTTTCGTTTATACGTGTGGTGACGTAAAATTAAATGCCACGTCATGATAAATGCAAGGTACAGTAAGATTAAGTATATGATAAAGTGGGGGTTTAAGTATATGGTGAAGTAGGTATAGTATGGTGAAGTATGATAGTAAGTTTGAACTTGATTTTACAAGACAAAATTTCCATGCAAGGCCAGATAAGAATTTATCATATAGAGTGTTTATCAAGTGCAACCAGTGCGCATTTTGCACACCAGATGTGGGGCCCCCTTTGTAGATCCATTCAAGAGGGCCACACATACCCCCTGAATTGCACTCGGTTTAAGGGTTTGATACTCATTCGAAAGGAGTGGATTGTTGGCTCGATGGTATACTCATTTGATTGGATTATACACCGTTAAATTTTATTTAATGCAGATGAAAATAATAGAGGTGAGGGGTGAAGTTGATTTTTAGTAAAGACAAGGAGCTCAGAAAAATCTTTCGCTCCTCTTGTCCTAGTCCCAAGTGGAGCCCATGTGAGCCCCACATCGCAGCGGACACACTGATCCATCGAGGCTTACCTCTTGTTTGAAAGGATGGCCAGCAAACATCACCAATATACACTCCATTTTTCCTACATCCCATCCCTGACAAGTCACAAGAGCCTTATATTATGTGGACTAAAAAATCAGTTTAATAGGTACACCTTGGTCCTCATCATTCCGTCATCTGAGCTTAGTCTTATTATTACGTACATAGTGTGTACACCCTTTTATTTTTTTAAAAAAATTCATACACTTTGTGTCGAAACAACTCCAAATACCACTTTGTAAACAAATTTACAATTCAACTTAGGAATATAAGCGCCTGTCAGCATCTTACTTCGGTCAAATCTAGGTCTGTTCTAGATTTGCCATGGACCTCTTATAATCAGTTTATTATTAATAATAATAATATTATTATTACTGTTGTTGTTGTTGTTGTTGCTATAATTATTATTATTTCAAGGATTATACATTCATTAATCTGGAACCAATTGGTGATTGAGTCTGTGTCTAAAGCCACATCTTGGTCTAATTGATAATCGGATCCAAATCAACGTCTAACCACGTTTGAACCTAAATACCTCTATAAAACTTTCTAGTTTGTAATGACATAAAAATATAATATTTCACCAATTATTATCCGAAACATATATAAATATTTCAATCATATATATTAAATTAAAATCACAATTGTTAATGGCATATGGGTGTATACCTCAGAGTACATAAGTTAAAATCCCTTTTGCAATGGAAAAAAAAACATTATGTACAAATACAATATAACATCTATAACAAATATTTTGACTTTGTTGTTCAACGAGAGTCAATTGGGTCCGTAGGAATTTGATGCAATTTCTGTTTGTAAGACATTTATCGGCCCCATTTCAACTATAAAAATACTTTATATTATATATATTGAAGCTCTAAAAATTGAGGCTTTTGGATAGTACCACATCAGTAATATTTTTTTTTTAAAGCACCATGTCATATTCAAAATATCAACCATTTTTACATCATCCCCTAAAATCTTTTCCTCTATCCTCCTTTCCCCATTTATTCCCCAAAAATCTCTCTATTTGAATGACGTTCAAATTTCTTCATCATCAATTCAAAATTTTCCCTTGGCCCTCCCATAGAAAGCCTTAATAATAGTCACAATCCACACAACATACGCCGATCCATTCCCAAACGCACATCCAACATTAGCAAAGATGCTTATCAAAACATGCTCCTTCATGTTGAACGGCCCCGGATTGAGCGACATCTCTCAATCTCTAATCCGCTAGATCTCTGTCAGAAATGAGCAGACTCTGGTGTCTTGCTTGAGCAAATCTACCATATGGGGTGTTGACGACGCATTCATCAAAGATCCAAGGTGAGACGGCAAAAATCTCGATTCAAAAAAAGATGGGTTGTTCTTATTCTGGTCTGAATGCTTTGTATGATTCGGTAAACAGAGGAGGAGATGTTTGGATCAACGACAATTGTTCAGGATCATAAGGCAGCTTAGAGAAGGTGGACTTGCTTTCGTCTATCTTATGAAAGAGGTCCAAATGGAAGGAGCTGCTGCTGCTGCAGGCGAAAGGGGAGGCAAGAAATTCAAGGACCCATCTCATGTTTCAGGTGTTTTTTGGATCTCTTCTTATTGATTCATCTGCTTTTGTCATGACCCATTGCATAAAAAAGGTGAAATGTAAGTGTGGAATATCGAGGAAATGCATAAATGGAGAGAAAGGTAGAGGGGGAGGGGAGATTCTCCTTCTTCCCTTTTGAAGATTCATTCTTTTCATCGGTAGTAAATAGTGATTCTCCACTGTGTTTGGATTTAAATGGAAAAACATATTTGAAGGAAGCTCTTTTGGAACCTTAATTGAAAAACTGATTATTAAACTGTTTTATGTGTCACTTTGATAGTAAATAAGTTTACTTCACTAAAGAAAAATAGTGTTTTCCGCACCTCACTCTGCAGAAGGTTGTGAAGTGGAGAATCTCATTTGAAGTGGATCCAAAAAAGAGAAATGGTGTTTTTCTATAAAAAAAAAAAAGTCTCTCCTCATCCTAATGGGCATGAGGTCATTATTATTAGAATTGTTGACTGATTATTTATTGTGATCTTAACTGAATCATGGGTGTATGAATTTTTTATATGAGTGTTGGTTAGTTTAGAGTCTTGATTTTGGTGGTTTATGTTATTTATTGTTATTGATCGTAGATGGATTGTTAAATTTTGTTAGTTCTTTGTTTGTTTGATATATATTAAAACTACAAGAACGGAAGCCTATGAAGGAAGCCACATCAGCACTCTATTTTTTCTTTTTTTTTTAGAGCGCCACGTCAATATTTCATAAAATTACACGTGGCATAACTTCCCTAAAATCTCTTTTTCATCAACTAAAGCCACCTTAAAATCTCTCCCCTACAAGTTCAAAATCTTTTTGTTATTCCCCTAAAATCTCTCTTCCTCATTCCCCTAAAATCTCTTCCTCATTCCCTAAAATCTCTCCCTCTATCTATTTTTTTGAAACAATTCCTAAACTTATCCATTCCCTCAACTCGTTTTTAAATCAATTACTAAAATATCTCTCCTTCTACCCATTTTTTAAATCAATCCCCAAAATCTTTCCTCTCTCTCTCTCTCTCTCTCTAATTTATCCTTTCTTGTTTTATACTAACACCCCACATTATGCCATAATAGATTGAGCTCCAACGGGATATAGGTTTTTTTTTCTTTTCCTTTTTCCTTTTTCTTTTCTCATCTTTAAATGGTATAGTTTTTAACCTTTTACTTCCATCTAATTTTCTTTCTTTTTTATTGGTGATTTCAACCCATACATTTTTTTTTTATTTACAAAGCTTTCATAGGTGCGATATTATAGTTTTTTTATCAAGATGAAATAAAGATATCTAATTTTATTAATTTTTTTCATCTTTGCCTTTTTATATGATTATTTTTATACCCTATCCTAGGAAGCCGTGGACCCAAAAGAGCCCACCCAAATGGGGAGAAAAAGTCATGGAAAGGAGAGCTCATACAAGTAATATATATATAATTTCCTTATGCTTTATTAGTTAACAAAATCTATATTTTTCTTTTCTTCATTTACTTTATCCTCTCTTATATAATTTGACAAAATTATCAAATAAGCCCACTTTAGCATCAAGGGGGCCTCTTAATTTACTCTTCGGTTAGAGAAGGCTACTAAATAACAATAATAATCGTTATTTTAAGGATTATAACCAAATAAATGTAGATCATATTATTTATTTATTTTTTTGAAACAAGTATCACGTCCCAACTACTTTATTTCTTTATAATAAGGTAACAAAAGTCGGATACTAGCATCACTCTAAAAATTATCATTAAAATACTAAATATAAAAAAATTATTAGAAAGAGGAAACTACAATGGACTTTAACATAAACAACATTTATTATTATTATTATTGTTTTGGGCTTAGGCTAAGCACGGGCTTTTGCTGCTAGTTATTTTTTTAAAATATATATATATTTTTATTCAGTTTTCAATAGTTGGGCATTGGTGTTACATTCTTTAAGCTTCAGATTTCTTTATATTAAAGCCCAATAAGATCCCAACTTGTTAAGAATCATTCCTTCTCCATCAGAATCGGGATCCTCTTAGGATTTTACCCCCTAATAAGCATGAGTGGACTTATAATTGTCTGCCACATCACCAGTGAGATGGCTGCCTAGCTGCCCACTTAATTGGCAAGCTTCCCTCCGAAAACATTACGGATTGTAATTGGCTTACTCATCCAACCTTGGGAAAAAGCCTAAGAGGATCTAAAATCTCACCATCACCCATCACCGATGGACTCTACATCATGTGAGGGAAAATCTCATCGTGACGGTGATCAAGACCTACCATGGCCTGCCAAGTCATCATGGGCAGCCCACAATACAAGTAGGGCTATTGCCCCATCCAAGGAAGGCGGCCACCTGTGGTGATGTGGTGAGCCTTCGTAGATCCACCAATGATCCCCGTGGGATGTTTTTACCCCTCAAGGGATCATCATTCTCACCAAGAGTGGTAGAACGGTCCCACAATCACGCCTATAGAGAAGCCTGCAGGGCCACATATTTTGATAGCCCAGCGGCTACAATATCCTACCATCTCCTTCACATCAGCACTGAGTCACTCCTTTCATCTTCAAACTCTCTATCTATAAATACAGAATGGGAGAGAGAGAGCCGCAGTATATCTATCTAAAACCCGTGCCTTGATATCCTTTTTACTTCTACGTTACGGGGCGGAAATCCGTCCATCTCCTCCGCCTCCATTTCTCCTCTCAGATCCTTCATGGGAGCGGCAATCCTCTCCGACCTCCTGACGGAGGTCCTGATTCCGGCCGCCGCCGTCATCGGAATCGCCTTCTCCCTCTTCCAGTGGCTCCTCGTCAGCCGCGTCAAGCTCTCGCCGGAGCGTCAGCCTCCGAGCGCCGGCAACAAGAATGGCGGCCTCTCCGACTACCTGATCGAGGAGGAGGAGGGCGTTAACGACCACAGCGTCGTCGCCAAGTGCGCTGACATCCAAAACGCCATCTCCGAAGGTGCGTTCGACGTCGATTAGATCTCTCTCTCTCTATATCTTTTTCAGATCTGGAATCGTTTTCTCTGTCTTGTTGCAGATCGTCTTTGCAATGCGTTGAACAGGTCTTAAATCTCAAATTCTGTTCTTCGAATCGCCCGATACCGAAAGGTTTCGGTCATGGCCGATACGATTTCCCATGTGCTTAGTTCGAAACTAGAAAATTCCACTGTCGTTATCTTTACGTTCTACACTTGGTATTTTATTTAAGTCTTAATCACCCTGCAAGCAATTGAAAAAAATTAAATTTTTTTGTGATTTTCATGCTTTTGATTATTTTTATAGGTATTGATTAAGTCGAATTGTTCCGAAACGGATTATATATAAGTACAGTACTGATACGTATTGGTCTAGCTGCAAAAGGTTGTGGCTTTGGCCGACACGGTGGGCCGGAACTGAGCCGTATCGGCCGATATGGAAGGGTTTCGGTTGTGGCAATCGCAGAGCTTACATTATTGTAATCTTGAAACGTAGCGCGGATTAATGATTTGTTTAGATCGGTAGTGATACGTTCGCATGTGGTTGGAATCATTGCAGAAGTGTGCGTATTCTAATTCTTGTGTATGGGTGTGACAGGAGCGACTTCCTTCCTTTTCACGGAATATCAGTATGTTGGGGTCTTTATGGTTGCTTTTGCAATTCTTGTTTTCCTCTTTCTTGGATCCGTGGAGGGATTCAGCACGGCGAGCCGGCGATGCACATATAACAAGGACAGGATGTGCAAACCGGCTCTTGCTAATGCCGTCTTCAGTACCCTATCCTTCTTGCTTGGTGCAATCACCTCTCTGGTTTCTGGTTTTCTCGGAATGAAAATTGCCACATATGCAAATGCCAGGACAACCCTGGAGGCAAGGAAGGGTGTTGGGAAGGCGTTTATCACTGCATTCAGATCGGGTGCGGTCATGGGGTTTTTGCTTGCTGCAAATGGTCTTTTGGTGCTTTACATTGCTATCAACCTCTTTAACCTGTACTATGGTGATGATTGGGAGGGCCTCTTTGAGGCCATCACTGGCTATGGACTCGGGGGTTCCTCCATGGCTCTTTTTGGGAGAGTTGGTGGTGGTATATACACAAAGGCTGCAGATGTTGGTGCTGACCTTGTGGGTAAGGTTGAGAGGAACATTCCGGAGGATGATCCGAGAAACCCAGCTGTGAGATATTTCATTCTCTAGATGCATTCTTCATCTCTTTTGTTTGCGGTTGAATTGTTTATTATGTTCGTTTTCATCTTAAAATTAATCTTTCATCAGGTGATTGCTGACAACGTCGGCGACAATGTTGGGGATATTGCTGGAATGGGTTCAGATCTTTTTGGCTCCTATGCAGAGTCTTCTTGTGCTGCCCTTGTTGTTGCTTCTATCTCCTCTTTTGGAATCAACCATGATTTCACTGCCATGTGTTATCCCCTGCTCATCAGCTCTATGGGTATCGTTGTTTGTTTGATAACCACTCTTTTTGCAACTGATTTCTTTGAAATCAAGGCAGTAAAGGAAATTGAACCAGCATTGAAGAAGCAGCTCATCATTTCCACTGCTTTGATGACTGCTGGAATTGCACTTGTTAGTTGGATTGCCCTCCCATCATCCTTCACAATCTTCAATTTTGGAGTCCAGAAGACTGTGAAAAATTGGTAACTTCTTTTTCAATGTTGAGTCACAATGTAATGTATGTTGTGAGCTTATTAACTTCTTAATAGTGTTTGCATCCTAGTAATGAGTAGATTGTGCAGGGAGCTGTTCTTTTGTGTTGCCATTGGTTTATGGGCTGGACTGGTTATTGGTTTTGTAACAGAATATTTCACGAGTAATGCATTTTGGTAAATTTTCAAGATGCCTATCTTCTCATCAGTTTTATGTATGTTTGCATGGTGCTGTCTTTCTAACATGCCAAATTTTTTTGTTTTCCCCAGCCCTGTACAAGATGTTGCTGATTCCTGCAGGACAGGAGCTGCTACGAATGTTATATTTGGGCTTGCTTTGGGATATAAATCTGTCATTATTCCCATATTTGCCATTGCAGTTAGTATTTATGTGAGTTTTAGCCTTGCAGCCATGTATGGAATTGCAGTGGCTGCCCTTGGGATGCTGAGCACAATTGCTACTGGTTTGGCCATTGATGCATATGGGCCCATCAGTGACAATGCTGGAGGCATTGCTGAGATGGCTGGCATGAGCCACAGGATCCGTGAGAGAACCGATGCCCTTGATGCTGCAGGAAACACTACTGCTGCAATTGGAAAGGTACATTATCTATAAAATTGGATAAGTTTTCTTCTGCCTTGAATCAATTAGAAATATTCTGTGACAAGAGTATGAATATAAATTCGCCTGAATATACTGTCCCTTCCAAGTTGGACAGACTTTGCGAGTCCACACATTCACAGTGATGACTTAGTAGCTTTCTAATGTGGAGGTTAAAACCATGTCTCTGGTGATTTTGAACAGTTTCCCTTCTTTTCCCTCTTCTTCTTCTTCTTTCCTTTGTGTCCCTTTCTCAATGCATTCCCACTCTGACCAATTTTCCTGCATCTATTCAGTCATTTGGCATAATCACAGTATTCTTGAATTACAGACTGTGGATAGTGTATAGCTTTTTATGTTCTTGTTGATGTGGTATTTGATTTTGTTCCTCTGATTTGCTCCTGCGCTGGGCTGAATGTGGATCTATCTATCACACCTTGAGCCTTAAGAAATTGGGCGTTTGATGATCACTATTTCCATCGACCCTGTATTGGTGGCACGTACTGTACTACTATTGAATATGCTGAACTACAATGTGGATGGGGCTTTAGAGTTCTCCTGTTGATTTTAGGTCTAGAAATAGACACTTAACCATGACCACATCAGGAGTCCTTAAGATGGAGATATGGTACAAACTGTGCTTTTCCTACATCAGGAGTTCTTAAGATGGACATATGGTACAAACTGTACTTTTCCTTTGTGTGATGCACTGATGCCTCTACCCTTTCTTTTTTAGAGTATTACAGCATGCTCCACAATGCCCATGGGCTGTACGCTGGTTTTGGACTCTTGACTCACCTTTTGTAATTAAGAAATGAGCACAAAATTCCTTAATATCTGAACAAATTTTTCATCCACAGGTTACTGTGTACTAGGTGGTAGGTTTCACAAATGTCGGTGATATTGAAATATCATGATGTTTATTAAAGGGAGCTTTTAGCCATAAAATCCATGTGTTTATTGTTTTATTTTCAAAGTATTGCCAATTTGAGATCATTATATCTTCAAATATTACCAAAATATCATCTCAATATTCATGATATTTATATCAATATATATGTATTTATTTTTACTTATGCTCCTTTGAATTTTATTTTACTTTTTTGTTTTAATTATTTTATTTTTATCAGAACTGAGGTAGATGGGAGACTAGGCTTGAAAATGATAATGGTTTTAATTATTTTAAATTTTTCAAAAAAGCTAAACTTGAAAATCTCCAATAGTGTTCCAATTTGATAAAAGCCAGAAATGACAAGGTGACAGGTAGGTGTTACCTGCCCGTTAGTTTCACATGAAAATGAGGAGGATGCATGAGTGGAACCAGTCTCTTGCTCAGGTTCAAGTGATGAAATGAAGGCCTATGCATATCTTAGTACTTAATTATGCATGTTCTTACATCAGAATAGCATGCAACTTAAAGCATATGTTTTCATCTTCAAGGGGCCATGGTTTTCAAGACATGTTTTTTGTTTTGATAATGCTGAACTGCATTTAAGGTCCCATAATTAAGTAGTAAGCTAGTTTGGGTCAGACATTGTCATTTTTAAATATTTATTTGTTACCAACTTACCATTAGTACTTCCATGTCCATTTGTCCTCTTTCTGATTGGAACTGGTTGTCTGCTATTCGTGAACCTTGTTTCTCAGGGTTTTGCCATTGGATCAGCAGCTCTTGTGTCTCTGGCGCTTTTTGGTGCCTTTGTGAGTCGTGCAGGAATTTTGACTGTAGATGTTCTGACTCCGAAAGTCTTCATTGGGTTGATTGTTGGTGCTATGCTTCCATACTGGTTTTCGGCAATGACAATGAAGAGTGTGGGCAGTGCTGCCTTGAAAATGGTGGAGGAGGTGCGCAGGCAGTTCAACAGCATACCAGGGCTCCTAGAAGGAACTGCCAAACCTGATTATGCTACCTGTGTCAAGATCTCCACCGATGCATCAATCAAGGAAATGATCCCTCCTGGCGCCTTGGTTATGCTAACACCCCTTATTGTCGGTATCTTCTTTGGAGTCGAAACTCTCGCTGGTGTCCTAGCAGGTGCACTTGTTTCTGGCGTACAGGTAAAAAATATATTTTGTTTTTTGCCATGAATGTTTTGCATTCTTCCTTTATCTAATCTTTCAGAGACTCGCTTCAATGACTGTCTTTCTTTGTTTTGTTGAACAGATAGCAATCTCTGCATCTAACACTGGTGGTGCATGGGATAATGCCAAGAAGTATATTGAGGTTAGTTTTGTAATGCCTATGGAATATAAAGGTGTTGGTTTTCTGTTTCGGGGTGAAAATTTGGGCCATGACTTTTGAAATTAAGATCGTGTTTTGTACTTCCCACTTACCAAATTGCCCAGTTCATTTCCATTTGTCAAGATAAAGTAATGATTTCTGAGGTTTCTTCTATAATACAAGCCGCTGTGTTCATGCATTCAATGCATCCAAAGATAAACTCCTTTCCCATACAGTGGGTGCAAATCAGCTATAGACTACACGTGCATGCTTTTTACAATAAGTTAAGTCTCTTTTGTCTGTTTCCAAGATGCAACAGTGTTCGTCATACTATGAAACAGGCAAAAATCGGCTGCTTTTTGTTTACTGTCTTGGTGATTGTCAAAAGTAGAGATCAGGTTTTGCTTTGTCAAAAGTAGAGATTAGTTTTGCTTCTTGTGCAATTGATTTTTGCAGGCAATGGGAGGCTGCCATGTTTTAATGGATGGTGTCATGGTGGCACCAAACCACTTGGGGGTAGGCCTTCCCATGGATAGGATACAGCATCACTATCCTCATCATTTGATCATTGAAGTAATTAAATTACCTGATTGTAACCTTTTCTTGGTGGGGCCTACATCCCGAAGACATCTGGCCATTATTCTCCAATACACTTTGTTCAATACTAGGGGTTTTCTGTGGAATGTTCAAAAATGCATATTTTGTAAGGTCCTTCATGGTAAAGGAACTGTTTCTTTTGAATTGTTATCAGGCTGGTGCTTCGGAGCATGCAAGGACGCTTGGCCCCAAGGGATCTGACCCACACAAGGCTGCAGTGATTGGTGATACCATTGGTGACCCTCTCAAGGACACGTCTGGGCCCTCGCTTAACATTCTCATCAAGCTCATGGCTGTGGAGTCGCTCGTGTTTGCCCCTTTCTTTGCCACTCATGGAGGCCTGCTCTTCAAGATTTTCTAAGAGCAAACCTACAAATGAAGTTAGTTACTCTCCCTTGTGGCCATGCGCCTTTTTGCCCCTTTTTTTTTCAATTATTCACCTAATTATTCAGTCCTAATTGTAGTGCCGATTACTTTAGTGCCCATCTTTTCTCTAGCTTGATATGGGCAGGATAAATTTTCCCCTTTTTTATGGTTAGAGATAGTGATTCTTCACGAAAGAGCAAATCTCTTTCAAAGAATGTTGGGCTCTTTCTCGTCTGTGTAACTCGATGGATTTCCCTTGAAACATAGAGAATGCTTTCTTGAAAAGGGTGATGTTTGTTGAATCCTTAGGTTGACAGCAATGCAAACGTTGGTTATTGAAATGATGATGCAAAAAAATTCACCATTTTGGACTGAAGTGAGCATAAAAATATCGAACTATTTGAACTGGTTGCCCAATATGTAAGGAGTTAGCATCACTGGACCTAAACATTCACCGCACCAAGTTTATGAACTTGATGAATAAATTTTCCTTCATTTGGCGGTTGTATTCGTTAAATCTACTGTAGGGAATTTCAATTTTCTGGCTTTGGGTAGGTCATGAAAACCCTGGGACTGTCTCAATGATGAGATAGAGATGGATGATAAAAAATTCCATCTTATAAAGTGAAAGATAGGGAACTAGTCTAATGAGAATACGTGAAGGCTTAAGCAACTCTGTGGAGCAAAGTAAATAAGCTGTCATGCTAATGGAGATGTAGATTTGAGCGGTGGAAAGTATGGCTTGCAATTGTGGTTGACCCCTAAAAAAATGATGTGACGTTACGGTGCATCATGTTTCATGGCCATTGTGGCTTGTCATAGCAGGAACTTTTTTTTTTTTTTTTTTTTGTACCTGAATAATTTTTACAAGAAATCCAAAATATTAGAAAATGGACTTTAACCCCATGAGAAGTGTTCACATATCCTGTGAGAATTTTTTATGGAGCCCGCTTGTGGGTTTCATTTGGAGATGGAAATGGGGGGATGGAAAGATTTATGTGGGATCACTTTCAATATTAAGTTTGACCCTAATTACATGTCCCTAACTCGTTCATCTGTGATCCACAAATCTAGTCCATTCAAATTTGTGCACAAGCGATCCAATGGTTCAGAAAATTCATATTAGACCAAAATTTGGTGCGTGTGATTATTGAGTGGTCCTTGTGTATTGCAATATTTGGATTGAGTAATAGAAGGGATAAAAAAGAGTAAAGAACTAGTTTTCATAAGATTTTTTTTCTTAAAAAATATTAGAAAGCGATGTGTCTTTATACATTAGTGTGCATTATAATCCAAAATATTAGTCCTTCGAAGTCATTTATACCCTATGTCAATGTTTAATTTAAGTTTGTTTAGTTTAAGTGTTTAATCTCTGGGCTAATCCTCATGTTTCATAAATTTGTCATTGTGACACATATCTTAAATTCAAACCACTCAAAGTAACTATCAGCCTTTATATCAATTTCGTCAAAATTTTGTCAAGGGCCCATCAAAGGGTGGGCCATTTATTTTTAATGATTTAAAATTTTGAAAAGTGGTATCTATTAAGGAGCCTTGGGAATTTTGTATGGGTTTGTGCTTTAGAGGATCTGAAATACAGTAGAATTAAAAGAAAAGGAAAAGGAGTGTCATGGTTTTGGTTGCCTCATATATGGACCGTAGTGAAATTTCACTCTAATAAAAGATGGCCTCAATGTTAAATTCATCATGTATACATAAAAAAAAAGGTTGGATACTCTGAGATCTATTAAATTGGTATGGTCTTTGGTAAGGCTAACCTATTAACATGCTAAAGTAGGGTTGTAAATGGGTTCTCGATTCTCCGATTATCCGAAGATTCTAACACATTAATAACTAAGTTTGAGTCTTTATTTAAATCTTGATAAGTAAATGGTCCAATTTTGGATCCTATTTTTGGAATTGTGACCAAAATAGTATTGGGTTTGGTTACGCTTTGGTTCCAACTCGTGGACTCGAGACTAGACATATTATCTTAGTTTTTTTGAGTTTTTTTTATAAAAACTAGTATTTTTCCAAAGCATTTTCCACACGGATCTAAACCTAAACCCGCTTCATACATGGAACCACTTCAGATTTCGATTCCATATACTCATTAATGGTTTCGATTCCAGAATAAAAAATTGGTTCCAATTTCGAGTTCATCTTCTCAGTTTTCAATCCGGGTTCACTGTGGACCCAATCGGTTTGCAACTATAAGCTCTAGCATTCAAAATATAGATCACTGCAAATTATATTTGTTTAAATAGGAGTTGGCCCAATGTCAGATTGACTGCGTATAAAATAAAATGAAAAAAGGGATTTTTATGAAATAATTAATTTTAAACTCTAATTAAACCATATTATAAAAATAATAATAAAATGACTAGTTTGTGGTTCGTACCTATTTTTTGACAAAGATACCCCAGTTGATGATATCTTCAACTATTGATGATATTGTCAACTTTCTCTTATGAAAAACACCCCAACATGAGATACAATGCGTTCAATGAAATGTCTGAATAAACCTTAGTCATGAAGAGGATTTGAATGAAAGTATTGATGTTGGAGTGTGAAATGAGTACATACATGTTTTGTTTGATAAATATTATAAATTCATATTGAACTGTGGATGAGTATGTATTGTTTTAATGGTAATGAAAGTGATGTTGAATAAAATGTGAAGATGGTATATGCTTGTTTATGCGAGTTTGGATGATGAAGGTGCCTAAATGAACATAATGTGAGAGACAACGTGTTTGATGAAATGTCTGAATGAACATTGGATCATGAAGAGGATTTGAATAATAGTATTAATGTTGGAGTGTAAAATGGGTACATACATGTTTCGTTTGGTGAGCATTGTAAATTCTTATTGAATTGTGGATGAGTGTACGTTGTTTTAATGGTTATAAAAGTGATGTTGAATGAAACGTAAATATGGTGTATACTAACTTGTATAAGTTTTGATGATGAAGGTGCACTAATTTTGATGGCAGTAAAACAATGAAATTAACATTTAGCCTAAGAAAAATGAAAAGAACAAAAAAAAAATAAAGAATAAAAAATAAACATACATGTTGAAAGTTTGCTTTGCTAACTAGATTCGAAAAAAATTAATGAAAGAAATAACCTCTAAAAATGAAGAAAAAGAACAAAAAATAAAAATTTTCATGAAAAAGATAAAATAAAAATTTTCATGAAGAAGGTACAATACAGTTAAGAATTCATTGGTGTTTCAGTGCAAACACTTGATGGTATCATCCTCTGAGTTGATGATTTCATCAATAGTTGAGAATATCATCAGTTTAGATATTTTTGTCAAAAAAATATATACGAACCATGAACCAATCGTTTTATTATTTTTTTTCATAATATGATTTAATAAGAATTTAAAATTAATTCATTTTTATAAAAATCTCAATAAAAAAAGTTTGGTGGGAAAAGAGAAAGGGCTCATGACATTTGTCCCCTTTCCTATCGACAACAGTCGAAGAGGCAAAAGGCAAAATGTTGTCGAGCACCAACAGGCCAAAATGAAAGAGAGAGAGGGATGGAGGGAAAGAGGAAAAGGGGGATGAAGGGCCTTGGCCGTTCGGTGACGAGCAGCGAAGAACAGTTCTGTTTCCCCCATCATAGCCTGCAGGTACTCCTCCCTCTCTCTCTCTCTCTCTCTTTCTCTTCCTTGTTTGTTTAACAACAAAATGCAAGAATAGATCAGATCTCTCTCTTAGTCTGAGAGAGAGAGAGAGAGAGAGTGGTCTACACGGCTTTCCGTTTTTCTGAGAAATGAGGGTTTAGATGTGTCAAGACTGAGAAAGAGGAGTCTTCAATCCAGCTCTAAAATGGGAACCGTACAAGGGCTTTTTAGAGGCCTTGGCTGCTTGATACTTTTGAAATTATTCGACGATCCTGTGAATTTGCTCAATATTTTAAAAAAACATCAGCTGATATGATCACTATTCTCGTGGCATTTTGGCGATGTGAAACATAAATCGATTCTTCATAAAATATTGATGCAATACACTATGGATTCTGGTCTATGTGTACTGGCATCGACCCACATATTAAACCGTGGCTGAGAGGGAGTCTTTATAGAGGAACCTGATTGTGGATAAATTATTGAGAAATGAGTAGGAAGTGCAGGGAGGGAGGGGAGTTGTAGGCTGAAGGGCTGATCAAAAGCATGGAAGATACCTCAAAATTGGGTGAGATAAATGATAACGTTAAGTATTAAAATTGGGTGAGATAAATGATAAAGTTAAGTATTGTGCCTAAGAACTCAATGTTCTCGGTAGGGATGGAAGTCGTATTTGGGAAAGTAAAAGTAGACTGGTGAAGTGAGAAGATATCTTATGATATTTAAGTGCCTGTTTGGAAACTCTGGTCTGCTTGAAATAGAGCTGAATTATTTTGAAATACAATCGTTTCAGTTATACATGGAGAGTCATATGGGCTAGAACTTGTTACATGGTAAAAGTGGCACATGCGAACTTGTCATATGGTAGAAGTTACAAGGGCAGACTTGTCTGGAAAATAAAAGTTGTTTGGTCTGGTTGCTTTAGATATTAACGTCTAATTCAATTTAAATTGTTCTGTTTGCTTTAGACATTAATGTTTACTTTGATTCTCTTCTTCTTTGTTTGTTTTTTTTTTTTTTTTGAAAAGAGGAAAATGGTCATAAAGTTGATTCAACGATAGGGAAGTAGACCTTTGAAATGATCTAGTTTTGGTGCTTTAAATTGTTGGGGAAAGTTTATGCGAATCTCTAATTAAATCAGCAGTAGACCTTTTTGCATCCATTTCAAAATGCAACAGGTGTAACTTTTCCAATTACTTAGTGTCTAAAGCAATTAGACAACTTCTCTTTTGTTTTTTTGACAACTTTGCCCCTATGACTTTTACAATATTGCAAGTCTGCTTGTACACCTTTTATTATACGATAAGTTTGCTTTTTAAAATTGAATTAGACAAAACCAAAGTATCTAATTGAGAAAACACTATTTTAAACAAATCTAAGATTAAATCAGCTCTATTTCAAATGGATTAGAATTTCCAAACAAATCCATGGGCTCGCAAACTGACTCCTAAGTTAATTGAAGATTGTGTGGAGATGGGAGGTCAAAAGAAATGGGAGCTTTGTCTTAGAAGAGAACTTGGTACTTTTAAAATGGAGTATAAATTGTGTCATGGCCTTGTCTAACTCAATATGGTATTACCTGTTTTGATCTACATGCTTAAGGGTTTTCATGGGATTCGGGGCTAGGGCCGCACGGTAGAGGATTCGCAACGTGCTCCACTACTTGTGCGGGCCCTTGTCAATTCCTTTGAACACGTCATGTTGAGTTAAGATGGGGTTTTGATTTATAAGCTCAGGCTCAGGACTAGGATATTTTGATGTGGGACTTGGAGAAAGCCTCACAATGCTAACTAAAGCATTCTACCATTACCCTTATGGATACCTTTTTCTTTGTTCCTAGGATTTCTGAGACCTAATCTTACCTCAAAGGATTACCCAGGCAGATTGGAATCTCACAAATTGAAAATGGTGTCTAATTTTATTGCACATTTGTGCATGACATTTTCCGCATAACTGGAATGTCGCCTAACATTCTGTACCTTCTTTACTTGTCCGGTGCAGTGCCTTTCGTTGCAGAAAATTTGTCCTTTTCCAATATCTTTTCTTTGAATTGTCCAATTTGAAGTCCAACCTCCCCTTATCAAAAATCTCTTTCTGCATAAGAGGAAACCAACATCATACAAACACGTCCTTCCGATGTACTTGGCATGATGAAAGGATTATGAAAAAGAGAGGTTTTAGTTTTCTATGTACTCCACTATTCAGCTGTTTGTTACAACACATTTTCCTTGTGGAAAAATAAAAAAATTGAGCTAATTTTCCTTGGAAATTAAAAGAGGATGAATGTTATTAAAAGAAAAGGTAAAATACTATGAAGAAGGCTTTGTTTTCTATGATGAATGGTGTTGCACCAACAAACAACGGAGATATGGAATGGAAATCTCTAGTTATTCTTCTGTGGAACATGTCTTGCACAAATGCATTCTTATTCTCTTCTATAGTCGATGTATTTTGGGCAACTATTATTAATTATACGTTAAGTTGAGACAATCTCAAATAAATAAATATGAAAATAAATTTTAAAAAAAATACGGATCAGAATATTTGGTTCCCATTGGTTAATGAAGGGCTCATAGACCACATATTTATCTATCAAGGTTACTTCCTTACTGGATTGATATGGATAAAGGTGCTCATGGGCCGGGCTAGGCTGGGCTGAGGATCCTTAAGTCCAGACCCGGCCCAAGCACGATTTAGGTCGTAAGTGGCTGGCTCTAAAATTTATTAAGCTTGAGCCCAGCTCATATATTAATCGGGCCTAGTCCTATTCAGGCCCAATTATTAAGCACCCTTAAGTTGATCTCTGGTGAGGCCAACATAGCTAACATGCACCAATTCTTATTTATACACATGGTCATGTCCAAATGAATCAATCTAAAACGTAAAAAAAAATTTTATGGAAAGTGATTGTAATATTCATATAAAGCCATCTTTTATATTTTTTGAGTTGATGTTGCCTCTTTTTTTAATAAAAGTATATGACTCATCAACAAAACAAAGCTGCGATGGTGCAACCAAGAAATATTTGTCTAATACAAATCAATTAGAATAAACATTGTTTGCCTTTTGAATAGTGTTCTTTCAGAAATAATTTTAAAATTCTACCATGGAACATTAAATGCAACATAAGAAACGTAGGAAGGGGAAGTTTAACTTACTACGCTTATTTGGGCCAGGCGAGGCTGTGGGCTTGCTACCCTTAGCTCAAGCCCGGCCCATATGACAAACGAGCTAAAAATTTTATCCAAGCCAGGCCAATGACTTATACCTAAGACCCAAGCCCGAGCCAAAGCGGGCTAGGCTCGGGCCAACCCAGCCCATCAGTATCCCTAGATAGTTCTTTTCAATATCTTTGTGGTGTTTCTTTCCCCTTTTTGCCTTTGATTTTTGAATTAATTAAAGGTTGGTGGGGAGTGCCTTTCTTTATTATTTAGGTTCAATTATTATGGGAAATGGTACCCTTGATATTTGGTGTATATGAAGGAAACGAAAGAAAAAAAATCTCATTTTTTAATTTGGAGATGTCAAAGTAGTTTAATGAGAAAGAGCTGGCTAGGCTTGGGCAACTTTGTGGAACCAAAAAAACACGCGCTCTCTTATGATGTTGGAGATGGAGATTTCGGGGTGGAAAGGAAGGCTTCTACAGAGGAAGGTAGTCTTAGATAAATACTGAGAAATGAATAGGAAGTGGAAGGCAGGAGAATAGTGGTAGAATGACGTGGTCAAGATTGTGAAAGATACCTGAATACTGGGGGAGTTAAATGGTAAAATGGGGCGAGTGTTGTGCTTGTGCGTAAGAATCCAATACTTTTGGGTTGGGGGTTGGGGGTGTTCATATTCTGGTAAAGTGGGAAGGTTTCTTATTTGATTAATTTTCCAAAAAAAAAAAAGATTTTTAATTAATTATAATGTGGAGATGCGAGGTCAAATGAAATGGACACTCGCCCTTAGAAGCGGCTTAATTATCAGATGTGTTCTCACTCATGATACCGGTATTCCCTCCAAAAAGAATTTGATCTACTTGATTAC
Organism: Sextonia rubra; assembly: GCA_037013555.1. Taxonomy (NCBI): domain Eukaryota; kingdom Viridiplantae; phylum Streptophyta; class Magnoliopsida; order Laurales; family Lauraceae; genus Sextonia; species Sextonia rubra. The sequence continues at coordinate 38,955,210 of JASUAD010000010.1, read as the reverse complement.
TCCTAGAGTCAATGTATTTTGATGGAAAACTGTTTTCCAAGGACAATCTCAAAGAAATAGAATAATAGATAAAGAAACAAAATATATAATTAGGATATGAGTTTTTCTTTCTTTTGAGTTGATGAGGCATCCATTGGCCCCTTATTTCTTCATTGTGTTGCTAGACTGATATAGGGTTCTTTTCAGGCTTTCTTTCGTGTTTCTTTCACCTTTCCTCTTTGCCTTTTGGAATTAATTAAAGTTTTGTGGGAAGTGTTTTTTTTAACTAAAGGCCAAATAGTGTGGGAAATGGTACATAGGCATTTGGTGTAAATGGAAGGAAGGAAATGCTATGAATTCTTAAGTTGCCTCTCTATAAGATCTTTGATGGCTAGTATTCAATTGTGGATATCTCTTTAGGGACTAAAATGTAGTTAAGTTTGAAGAAACTCTAGTCTTAGATCTGAGAACTGTGCCACTGGTGTACATGAAACCTTGTACCGTGCCAATGGTATTTATTTACAAAATTTCTTGAGGGAAACTCTTGTTGTAGGGGATTTCGGACAGCATGTAGGTTGTCTACCCCAGCATTTGAAATTCGCTGTTTAGTACATGTTTGTTTGTTTGCAGAAATTTGGAGAATTCTTGGTGGGGATTTTATGAATTCCCAAGTGGTGCCCCTCACCCGGTTTTGCAGATGGTCAAATACAATGTAGAATTTTGTAAGTTGGAATTTGAAAGAATTCTGTATGCAGAAAGTGACATTTCACACAGGTGTAGTTTTATGAATTCTCACCATTCAAATAAGAATTTAGAATTCTGAGGGGACAACAGCTGTCATTGTTGTTAGCACTTCTTGACAAGCAGAATTTCTGTTAGAAATGCCTTTAAACAAACGGGCCTTCTATAAGTTTTCAAAAAGTCATACTTGTGGCATGGATTTTTTGGCTTTTAGAATTCCTTAGATTCTCCAAATTTCAGCTTTCAAAATGCTTAGAGCTTGTATGTTCTAAGAATTCTTGTTTGAGTTGGGGCATCTTTGAATTCCCAAAATATGTCCTAAATAGATTCATAAATGCTCAAGGGGTCATGAGCATTTTGAAAGTTAAAATTTGAAGGATTTTGTAAGCCTATGGATCAAATCTATTGGCTGGATGTCCCAATACTTACAAACTAAGTAGGGAATTTCAGCAGCTTGGGGACAGCTGCTGGCATGTTGTCAGAAATCCCCAATACTATGATCTCCCATGAGAAACCCTCGTAAACGAGCATTCTTGAGTCCTGCTGGAAGACAGGCTTCTGGGGATTTTAGTACCTGGAAGACAGGAATTTTAAGATATACTCTAATCAGGCCCTTAGGTGCATAAGAACTGAATACATCTGAATTCGTACTCAAATGGGCTCCAATTATAAAAGAGGCTCTGGATGAAGGATATAAGGTGGAGATATAGATGAGATCTTGACTTTAAACTTGAATTACTATTGTGATGGGTGTTAGTTTCCCATCTCCTCTTGATTCATTTTTCATTTGAGGGGAGAGATTACTTCATGGTCATTTTTGTATATTGACCCTTTTTTTCTTTATTTTTAACCACTTTTAGAAATAACTAGTCTTAGACTTTCTAGGAATTGAATTACATAAAACAATCATGCCCTTACTGATCAAAGGCTGTAAAAACTGATGGAGGATATCTTTTCTTGGTGTTCTTAACCCTGGTGGGTGTTGACGATCCTAGTAGGGCTGAGCTCTTGGCTTTAAGGGAACAGATCCAGGTCTGTTTGAGTCAGACTTCAGAAATTCCTTATGATGGGCTTATACACTGAGGAGATTATTAGAGATATTGTTAATGAGATCCTGGTTTCACCAACATGGGCCTTGCTTGCACATATGCATGAGAGTTGAATGAAGAAGAAGTTTCACTTGTAGAGAAGGCCTCATCTGAATTGAGTGTTGAGAAACTCAATTCTTTGCAATTGTCGAAGTTAAAAGTTCTTATTCTATTTTCTTAATAGTGTTTCATTGGTTCTCAAAAGAAGAAATGGTTTTCAATCTCTCTGTTCCAATTTTTTTTCTCTGTTTTTTTTTTATTCTTTGGCTAGATGGGCAAGTGCTGCGTTATTGTGATAACCTGCCTGGCCAGAGATTGATTCCTTGTTCACTATGTGAGATGAGATGCCCTGGTATTTATTCGTTCCATTCTATTTCATTCCATGCAAAATGAAGTATCAAGGGAATGCTTGTTACCTGGAAAGGTGTTAATGATGTGTTACCTGGGAAGCTAGCTTTATATTTGCTTGAGTGCCAGTCTAAACCCTTCTGGTGGAAGTATTTTAACAATTTTTTAAAATGCTATATTTGAATCCTTTCTTTTCTTTATTCATGTTAGCAGGTTTTAGATAAGTTATTATATGGGCAATGATGTACCTACCCATGACGAGCTAAAATTATTGGTGCTCCCAGATCTGAGATGGTGAATATGTTCCACCTAAATGTTTAAAATACGTGTCCCAAATTGGGGCACACGTTTCTAGATGAGGCTTAAGTTTGGTGATCAACATCAATACAAAAGCATTTTTTTAAAAAAGATTTCAATAATTTGACAAACCAATGATCAGATGTTTGAAATACCTAATTGGAATTTGGAACAAGGTGTGGATGAACCACTCACTTCTTTCTTCTTTAGATTATATTCACCAATTCAACATCCTAATAGAAAAAATTAGCCGCCTAACACGACCAACAGGAATTTCAAGGTTATTTAATCACTCTAATACCCAAAAGTATCTCATTAAAAGAAGCTGGTTTGAAGCTGGGTTTTTTTTTTTTTTTCTTTCAAATAAGAAGGGATCAGACCCAGACCAATGTATATAATCCATATAGTTGTGTGCTTAGTCGAAAGATTTAAATCTGGACCAATTAGAGCATGAGCTGGCAAACGGGTTGTGTCGACCAGAGGGTTTTGCGGGATGAATACCGACCTGCATACAACTTGTTTTTAAAATGGGATGAATTGCTTCAACCCGGAGCTGATGCGGGTCAGTCCAACCCAACTTGTTATTTCAATGAAACTATATTGTCATCTTCATTTCCCTCTCTGTTCGGGTATTCTACTCGTTCCCCAACTCGCAACACCATATAAGAGAAGAAAGCTGCCACCCTATCTGTCTCCGGGCTACTGAGTTCATGCTTCACAACCGAGCCCATGCTCCTTCAGTTTCTGCCATCTTAGGGTTGGTTTGCATTGTGAGAGTGTAGTAGGCAAATAGATTTGACATACGTAGATGTTACATTTGAAATATATTAACATGTTTGTTAAGATTGTCATTTTCATGAGTATATGAGTATATCCAGCGGTTTTAGATGCATTTAGATGTTTTGGACATCTTTTTGTGAATTTTTCAAAATCTGTGAAGGAATAAGATATGAAGCTAAAGATGCTAATATTTATCATTAATATAACAATGCTTGAATGGATTGAACGACGAATTATGGCTTTGAGAAATATTTTTAGACTTGCTACTTGTACCTGTATTTTTCATATTAATGAAAATTGGGTTACAAACATGTTTATTTCTTTCTTAATTTCTATGTTGACAGATATTTTATTTTTATCATATTATATAAGTGATCAATCTAATGATAAGCCTAATTTCAGCTTTAGTGAAATTTGTAAAAGCCCTCTATAGGATAGCTTATATTTATTTTAACTGATTTAGATTCTTACTAGATGTGCTCCACCTTGGAGCCACACAAGTTTCATGTGATTCCAAGCCTCAATAGAATCCCGACTGGTCAAAAGACGTAATATGGTGAAGGCTTGTCTCTGTGTAACTTGCAAACCAAGAAACAACCCTTTAAGATAACTAAATTTGAGGATGGATCGAAGCCATCTCATTGATTTGGACTCACTGAAGCTACTAAATGGGTGTGCTTGATGCTTGGAAAAGATAAGATGTGGTTTGCAAATGTCCTAAACTTCAAGCCAATCTAAAAGATTATATCCATTAAATCAGAAGAATGTAAGATAATGAATGGAACTGATTGATCTCTGATCTAACCAGATTTCTGGAGATCCCTGTTATGATGGTCATGCACATTGGCCAAAGCTAACTGCATTATCAATATGCAATCCATGTGAAGCTCTTCTTATCCAATCTCGGACAGAAAGTGGGCCCCACAAAATGGAGTGCCTGCGATTGTGTTCTCGACGGCTGAGCCGATTTTGACCATTTTCATCCAATCCTAATCTTTTGTTTTTTGGTTAACCATCCAATCCGAATCCAATACAACCTTTTCAACTAAAATCTGCAAATTTCGATGTTCATAGGGTCTGACATACCGTCCACATTGAAGAGCGTAAAAGAGTCTTTATATATTTCTAAATTGCTTGAGGAGCAAACAATTTTTTTGAGTTTTTTTTTTTGGTAAATACTTGCTAAGGTTTTTTTGGTTTTAATATTTATAAATAGGCTCCTATTTTTTTTTATTTTAATCCTTTTTGTGTCCTCAAAATCTGTAGACTTTCAAAGACCATTAATTTTTAAAATGAAATGATATTTTTGCCTATCTCTTTTATTCCTATATACATAATTTTAAAAGTAATATCTTTTTTTTTCTCTTGTGAAATTAAGAGTTACATTTAGTGAGAGAGTATACCCTATATAAATCTAAGTCTCTAATCTATGACCCATTTTTATTAATTCTCAATCTATCAACACCTGCAATTATAATTACTTCTAGTTGATCCCATTAATTCATGGCCACCATTTGATTGATGAAAGTCTCAAAAGACATTATTAGACTTAAATACATAAGAGAGCTATTGAGAGAGAAGGCATTGGGACTTAGGATAAAATGATAATATTTTTACAAATAATAATATACTCAATTTTTTTGTAAGGGTTGTAAGGGCAAACCTATCAGTTTATAAAACTTCAACACATATCTCATAATGGTTGCCCATTTTTGTTAGAAATATTTATTTTAGGGACTTGGTAGGTATTGAAATAAAAAAGTAGGGGCATATTTACAAATGGTAAAACTACAAGGGTTTATTTATAAATTCTATAAACCTTACAGGGGTACTTACAAAAAAACTCTATTTTTTCCCACCATTTTGCCATCCGATTGCAAAAGAAGGATATAGAGATTCTAATATCGTGGAGACGCTAGTTTAAGGTAATTTTGTATGTGTAAATGATTGATATGCCCATCCACTTGTTTGGCATGTGAATGAGGCTGTTTACACCTCAAAAGTAGTTTCGCGATCATGTAGGTGTAAAAGTGATTCACACCCCCTCTTACACATGGATTAAAATATTAGCTGATACGTATCAGTATCAGCCTTGACTGAACCGATAAGTGTACACTTATCAGTATCGGTACTGGCTTCAGTAAATATTATTAATAATATCGGTGGTATCGGCTGATATTTCAATATATCGGCGAAATATCGGTATCAATCGATATTTTCCAATCTAAAGAAGAAGAACTGAAGAAGCAGAGAAAAGTCAAAAAAAAAAAAATCAAAAGAGTTAGAGAGAGGAGGAAGAAGGAGATAGAGGAGAGCGTAGCCGTTGCGTCTTGCCTCACCATCAAAACCATCTTGCCTCGCCATTTTCCATTAAGCCTCTGCTGATGTGCCTGCCACTTCTGCTTCCGCCTACCGCTGCCGCTTCTCCCGCCTCCTCTTGCCGTTATTCCTGCTGTGCCTGCCGTCGCTCCTACCTCCACCTACCGCTACCGCTGCTCCCACCTCCACCTACTGCCGCCGCTACTCCTGCCTCCACCTGCCGCTGCTCTTCTTCTTCTCCTCCTCCTTCTCTCCTTCCTTTTTATTTCCCTCTTCTTCTTCTCTTCTTCTTCCTCCTTCTCTTCCATTCCGTTCCCCACCCCCCCCCCCCCCCTTCCTTTTTCCCCCTCTCTTCCATCCCATTTTTCCCCACTATTTTTTCCCCTCTATTCTACACACAGTACACGTGAGATGAAAAGTTAAAAAGAAGAAACCTCGGGAAGACTGGAACTTGGAGTTCTAATGGGCAGCTATTTACCTGGAGGTCCTAGACTTGACTTGTGAAAATAGGGTCCAGTCTTGATACTTATTTGGGACCCATTTAGTTTTTTAAAGTTTTGGGTTGATCTATTCTATTGGACCTAGAAATAAGTTTTATATATTTGGACTGGAATGGCCAAAAGTCAGGGCTCTTTATGTTTGTTTGTTTTTTTTTTTAATCTTTCATACTATGTACATATATGGTGCAAAATGTGGGGCCCATAGTAGGCCACACAGTAAACCACTAGTATTTTCTTTAGGTCTGAGATAAATTTCATTTTAATTGGGGATTGGCCTATTTGTTTTTATTGGCTAGGTTCTTTTTTTATTTTTTTCAAATTTAAATGATCAAACAATGGATCAATTTTCAATTAGAATAAAATGAGGTTGAGACCCAAAAAAGATTAATTAGTTTGAAGGGTTTGGATTTTCCATTTGCTTGCCTCATTTTTTGGACTTTTTTATTTTTTTATTTTCTTTTTAATTGTAACCATCTAGTGCATTTTACCCGTAAAAGCTAGTGGCGTTATATTTGAATGGGCCTATAATAAATTTGTGTGGCAATCAAGCGCTATAAAATCGTTCATTTAACAATTGCTTAAGTTATACAAAATTAAAATATAAGATGATCATATTAGAGGAGGCATTTATTTTGATCATTATTTTGAGTGGGTTGGATTTATACAAAGGCCACATTGATGGATTTATAAATTATAAAACTGGCAAAAAATTAAACCCTATTAAAGGTTGCACATTTAAAAGTAAAATACTAAACAACGATATATGATGTTTTGACTTAGGGGACCGATATTTTGCTTTATAGTTGTTACTAATGGAAAAGAATAGTGTTTTCTAGCATTTCACGATATTCTAAAATTTTTAGATATTTTTCTAAATTTTTTAAGAAAAAAAATTACACTGCGATAATCGCGACGGACCGCGAACCATGACCGATACCGATATCGTATCAGTTTTTTTGGTTAACCGATACCGTGACAGATACCGTGATTTTAACCCATGCTCTTACATAAAATCATATTTTAATTTTCTTCAATGGGTGTTTAATTCACGATTGGAACCAGTCATATTCTTGTACTAATGGTAAATATCAGGAAATCCTAATTTTTTTATGGATTTTAGAAAATCACAATAGCTGTTATATATATATATATATGAAAACTAATCCTATGATATATATATATCTAAAATTTCAAAATATTAATTTTAATAAAAATGCCAATGCATTTCACATATGTAATATGTGCGTATGTAGCATTTACATCGTAAATCTCATTTTTATATTTCATGTGTAAACAGCAAACGACGCCCATTGTGTCGAGATCAAATGGTTCCCACATCGCACTGGCAGCTGACTGCTGCCCATTCTTTACTAATTTTTTAAACAGATAATAGCAACTTCGCACCGGTGACTTTGCCATCGCTCTCTCTCTCTCTCTCTCTCGTCTTTTTCTTCTTCTTCGCTGCGTGCGATTGATCAGATATGGCATATGGTAGTAGTGCAGAAGAGCAGGAAAAGACTGTTTTGGAGCTAGCAAGAGATGGAGAACAGCCACCTCACAGCTACCTCTGCAGCGAAGAGGATAGGCCGTTGGATGTTTCTCCTCCCACATCTCCCATTCCAGCCGTCGATCTTCAGCTCCTTTACTCATCTGGACTGTCCAAGAAGAACGAGATGGAGAAGCTTCGATCCACGCTCGACTCCTGGGGCTTCTTTCAGGTTCAATACTCTTTATATATATATATATATATATATATATTCTAAAACGAACCAGTGTCAGCTTAGATCCTGAATTACCTGTGTGTGGCTCACCTTAATTACTGTGGTCAAACTCGCTCATATATTACTCACATCTCTGATCTCTGCATAATCAATCCGACGGTTTAGACTTTAGAGAACTCTTTTGGAATGAATTTTGGGGTAATGGGTAATTTCTCTTTTTTCCGAGAGCCTAGCCCAACCAGGCCTTTTACAATTTTATAGGCTTTTTGAACAAATTATCACTATATTCTTATTCTTCTTCTTCTTCTTCTTCTTCTTCTTCTTATTATTATTATTATTATTATAAACTTGAGCCGAGCTAGGACATGAGCTGTCTATCACTTAATCCAAGCCTAGACCCAAAGCTGGTTGGGCCTGAATCAGGCCCATATGCCCAGCCTATAAGCACTCCTAACCACGGGGGTGACACGCCAAAGATATTTCTCTTCGATCTCGCATTCATAGAAGAAATACATTTAAAAATAAAAGAAAAGGAAATAAGGACACATGCCCTGGTAATTCAGCCAGCAACCACAGAATGAAAAATGGGGTTGGATGCACGATTTAAAGGCCATAAAAGTTATTGTCATCAAAACTAAAAGCATTTTTCTAACCATGTTGGAGTTGGCTAATGAGTTTTGTGTCTTTGTTTGGATATATCTTTAGCCAAATCATAGGTTGTATATTTGTTTATATCTAGTTTACTACATCCATCCGCTTTCACTTTGGCCTATCTCTTTCTCTTGGTGGGTCATAAACCTGCATTACCTAGTTATCGCTATAATTAACGAAATCCTAGAAAATCGGGTCTCATCTTCTTCACTATCCATCACCCCTCAACCCTTTAATATTTAACATTTTTTACTAATGATTCCTATGAATTCAATTTCATGCAATCAACGTCCACAAAACGTTTAGAGATTTGCAAAACCTCCAAATGCTTTGTGTTTGTGCTTCCTAGTCTTGGTCACATTGATTCACAAAATAAGATTTTGGGTTTTCAGGCAATCAATCATGGCATTTCAAATTCTTTATTAGAAAAGGTTATTAGTGTTGGAAGAGAGTTCTTCCAGCTTTCGAAGGAAGAAAGACAAAAGTTCTCCAAACGAGCGTATGGAAAAGAAGAGGATGGTTTGGAAACCATTCCACAAAATGTTCCACAAGACCAAATTCTTGATTGGAATGATCAATTGTATCTCCAAGTGATTCCAGAGCAAGCAAGGAAGATCGACCAATGGCCAGAAAACCCCACCTCTTTCAGGTATCCCATATATTTTTCTTTTCCCTGTTTATTTTGAATTTCGAAGGCTGAGATGGGATATAACTGATTATACTGTAAACATTTTTACCTATGGATTGGGTTGAAAGGTCTAATCTTGAATTAGACTGTTTCACATTGGAACCTTAGACAGATGGTTATGATTCCACCCCATTTCCCTCCCTATCAATCCCCACTCATTAGCATGAACCAAGTTGTATCCTACATTCAAGATTGCAACTTTTGAAGCTACTTGTTCTCAGCCCATTTTCCTCATTTAAGGACCTGTACTGCACCCAAAAATACTTTGCAGTAGAAGTTTCTCATTAAAATAACATGTGCTACACTTGCATTAGAACCTGATACCGTACACATCCACAACCCTATTGAAAATCCATTTTGGTTGAGCAATTTATTAATATGTTAAAACTTCATAATTATAGGAATATCTTGCATGAATATACTACAAAGATTAGCGATGTGATTCATCTTGTCCTTCGGGCCATGGCGAATTTGGTTGGTTTGGAGGAGGACTACTTTCTGAGGCAATTTGATGACAAGGCTATAGTGTATGCAAGGTTCAACCACTACCCTCCCTGTTCGAGACCGGATCTTGTTCTTGGCATCAAAAGCCATGCAGATGGAAGTGGAATCACTATTCTTCTACCGGATCCAGATGTGGATGGTCTTGAGGTCCTCAAAGACAATCAGTGGTTCAAGATTCGCCCCATTCGTCATGCCCTTCTCATCAACGTCGGTGATCAGATAGAGGTAATTCCTCACTTTCAACGAATCTAGTGTTCATTATCTACTTAAATGAAAATTTGTTGCAATGGAAGTCATTCACTGTGCTCTGGATGTAGTCAGATGGTGGGATCAACCATGTTTTGCTGTGATAATCCCGTTGTGGTAGGCCAGCAAATGGTGGTAATCCATTGATGTGGACTCATCTAGTGTTCAGATTCTGGTTTAATGAAAATATGTTGTGAAATGGAAACCATTCTATGACTCTGGTGGCAATTTGATGAAGAGAATAAACATGTTTTGGCCTCACAGTCTGCTGAGATTAATCCCATCAGTGTAGGCCATCAGGTAGAGGTATTTCCTTATATCATTTTTTGTACACAGTAGTTTTCCACAGCATTTTTTATTTTCACAGTGATTTCATTTTCTGTTGATCAACACTGGAGATTCCTCTATTTTTACTGATGGTATGGAAAAGCTTTTCCAACTGTGAAACATGTTTCAACTTCAGGAAAGACTGCAGAGATTAATTTTCTACCTCTTGGGTCCAAATATGTTTTCCACATAATTGAAGAAAGTTCATATCAACTCAGAAAATAAAAACCATGAGATTTATTAATATTGAACAATGGAAAATAGTTCTCCCTCGGAAACTATTTTCATTTTGAATGGAAAATGCTCTGCACAAACATATTCGTAATCTAGACTGATATAATGTTAATTGTCTCCTTAAAATTTGTTGTAAATGAATACCTTTTTATGTATTTGGGCAGTCCTCAAATGGTAAGATTAACCATGTTTTGGCCAAATGAAATTTGATGTCCTCAGGACCTTATCCTACACATCCATGTTTGGTGATTTGGTTGGTTGATGAGGTGAATCTGCCCAACTACTAAGCCTCACTCTTCTAAAAATAGTAATATAATAGCAAGCAGTCAAGCCTCATTGAGTATCTTAATTGTAAGTCTCATTTTTTATCTTATATTATCGCCCTATGTTTTGTTTGAAAAAAATACTTTGAACTTTAAATTAAAAAAAAAAAACAGATCGATTGAATTGTCTGACAGGTATGTGTTTTCAGATTATGAGTAATGGAATTTTCAAGAGCCCCGTCCATCGGGCAGTGACAAATTCGGAAAAGGAGAGGATGTCTTTGGCCATGTTTTTGGTAGCTGAAGTGGACAGAGAGATTGGACCAGCAAATAGTCTTGTGGATACAAGCAGGCCGAGGTTGTACAAGAATATAAAGATTAAAGACTATCTTGACATGTTCTTACTTAACTTCATGGAAGGGAAGAGATCCATTGGTTTCGTCAAAGTATAGCTTTTTGAGAGCTCTCTTTCTATGTTGTAGTTTGCTTGGGAAGTTGTTAACTTTAGCTGATGGCTAATGAATACTGTAGAGATTTTAAGATTAACAGATGTTATTGTGGTTGGACGGAACTGTTTCAGCAAAAATAATTGTTGTAGAAACTACTAATCGCCTCAAACATCTTATATCGAATACATCTGTCTTCTTTAATGCTTCTGTTGTTTGTAATCAAAATAATCCGTGTGATGGAATTTTTTAGTGTACTATCAACTAAACTAAGCGCCTGTTTGGATCTTCACAAGACCTGTGTTAGTGACTTTATCTACGCATTAATCAGGGTCTGCATTGTATGGATGACGTGAGTTATCCACAGGCTACTGAGTTGTAAGGACCCAATCAAAAGCCAAAGGCAAAGAAGGCTCTCTTGATTATGTGAACCATACCAAAGGTTTCCTTACAATGCGTAATGCTAGTGAAAATGATGGTTCTCACAAAAGTTTTCAAAGGATTATAAATCCAAACATAACAGAATCATGGTTTGTTCAAAAATTCACTCTCCAGACTAGATTTCAATGATGAACAAAACAGTAATGTTCTAGATGTGCATTCACTTTCTAGGCCAGGAAGGGATGGAGGATCAATTGGTTCATGGCATCATTTTAAAATTCAAGTAGACTAGACTATTGAGTATTGAGAGTTAATAGGCAATTGTTTTTATTACAGAGCACACTCCAAATCAATCGGACAAAGCTAAGACAATGATGACTATGATATAGTGCAACGGGAGTGAATAAACAAACCGATCATAGCCATTCAATTTGGCTTCAGAGAGAATATGATTCACAGTAGAAAACTAGTGTGAGCATGTACATTAAACAGATAAAAATAAGCATTAATTTCATGTAATTTTTTGTAAACTTTCCATCCACACTTGAGTTTATTAACTAAACAATCAATAGTCAAATTAAACATAGAACTAACTAGTTTCTATAGATAACATAGTTGATGCTTGTGGAGAAGACTTTATAAATGAATTGAAAGTAGGTGATCTTGAAATTGTAATGTGTAATTTAAGAACTTGGGCTTTTCTTTGGGTTTTTTTAGCACAATTCAACAGAATATCATTACTTTTCTTGAGTGGTACTCAAAGGAATGTCATGTAAGAGAGTTTTATACCACAATTAGTATATCATAGGATTATACATTGAGGGTCCCAATTTTTCCCACATTCAAACTGATCGACCTTCAGCTTTCCATGCTTTTGCCATATTAACTGTTGTAGTAACCCTCCATCAACACATGCTTGAATACTAGCTTTGGAATGATCCAGTGGTTTTGACATGTAGATTTAATTTTATAAAGTAGGTCTAAGAGTGGAGGATTGAAAGGTAGGAATGTGTAAGGGCATGTTTCATTATCAGAATTTTGGGTTGGAATTTGTGAGTTAGGGAATTTGAGGGCAGCAATGTGATGTTTGTTCCCTAGAATTTCTGGATGTTGCTGCAATGTGATGGCTGTCTCCTATAATTTCTAGATGTTGTTATTATTTTTGTAGGATTATGTGTTTCAACCACCTAAAAAGTCAAAAGTACCCTTTGAAGTTCTCAGAATTCCAACCTACTTGGCCTTTCGGATGCTCAACTGGAGCGGGGAGTTCAAGAACTCCAATTAGGGACAACTTTTGTAGAATTTATAAATTCTCGAAAGAAATTCTTGGAACTCCACTAAAGAATTACAGTAGAAATGATTGCCTTCTAAGTTGAATTCGTTCCATACTACTTCTCTTGCCCTTCAATACCCTCATCACATGGAAGTCCAGTTTTGTAAAATACATTAAGCAAATGAGCTAATGATCCCAAATACATTAAGCAAATCGGCTAAAGATCATTGATATGACTTCATATTGGTTGTCCTTTTAATAAACCTTATCCCAAGTACCTCCCACTCAATTATTCTTCACAAAGAATCTGCATGCATTTGTGCTCCCAACTTTTCAGCCGAAAACTGCCTCCAACAGGGCACCAGATTTTCGGTTCCTTGTGGGGGTGTTTGGTGTAGCAGCAGCCCTTTCCATCAAAAGAACGTGATTTTTTGCTTGCTTTCTTTGCTGGAGAGGAAAGAACATCCTGACCTAGGGTGGTAGGAAACTAGATCCGCGGAAGAGAAAACACACCAAACAAGTGTGGAGTGTTTCCTATATGAAAAATAGAATTGGGATTATGTGAGGAAATGCCCTACATCACCATGGGGTCAACTTGCCCCAAAGTCCATGGTGACATGGGGAGACCTGACTGGTTTCACCGTGGGGATTTCCATAAGAGGATCCCGACTCTGGAAAATATGACTATTGAACTTCATCCTAAATTCAACCTAATCCCAAACACTCACTCAATTACTCTTCATAAAATATATGCCTACCATGTGAACAGACATTATGGACCAGTTTCTCCACTAGAGTTTCAGATAAAAATTTATTGTATTGGAGTTTTTAGACATGATGTGACATTTTATTCTCTTGTCTTTGTAGATATTATATTTTTTTCAAAAGAATTTTAAAATTTTCAACCATTTAAAAGGTCTCAAATGTCCTGCAGAATTTTGAAATTCAAAAAAAAAAATTTTTTTTTAATTCCTAGATCCTAAGTATAAAGGAGGATTTAGACAGTAAAGAAACTGCGACTATATATATTGAAGAATAGGGAACTTTTTACATATTATTATTTATTTTTTAACCTTTTCTGCATGGCTAGATCTTGTGAATGGGTAGATCCACATCCTTCTGCCTACAAGTGGGACCCACAAACCATTTTTCATGTCTTACTCCAGTTAATCGTGGATCCGGATCAAAAGCCCACGTCCCACCTGTCCAGTGCAGAATATAAAAGTAAGCCTGCCACTGGGGACTTTTGTGCCCTCTCTCTCTCTCTCTTCTTCATCGTGTGCGATCGATCGGATATGGCTTATGGCTGCAGCGCACAAGAGCAGGAAAAGAGCGTTTTGGAGCTAGCAAGAGATGGAGATGAGCCACCCCACAGCTATGTCGGCAAGGAAGAAGATAGACCGTTGGATACATCTCCTCCAACATCTCCCATCCCACCCATCGATCTTCAGCTCCTTTTCTCATCTGGACCGTCCAAGGAGAGTGAGATGGAGAAGCTTCGATTCATGCTTGACTCTTGGGGCTTCTTTCAGGTTCAACCCTCATCTTTTTTTTTCCATCTAGCATGAACCCATTTCAGCTTAGATCCTGAATGACTTGTGTGTGGCCCACCTTCCTGTGATCTAAGTTCGCTTACATAATATTCGCAGCTCCATAGCTGAGGTTAAGGGGTTAGTGGTATATTATTCCTGATGTATGAGTTTTCTTGTTGGCCAAGAGAGCGGGAATTATATACAGTGATGTACTGTAGCTTAGATCCTAAGGGAATTGAGGTGGGATCACGTTAGATAAGTTCCGTCCTCCGTTGATGTTGGCAAAGTTTTCGAGCCACGTAAAAATGCTGTATTTATATGTGTGATTGCTTAAAGGTTACTTGATGTTATGATTGCTTATATTCATTATAGTTGATCCATTGACAGCTGGTAAGTTCCGCCGTGCAGCTTTTCCCAACGGTCAACTCGACTGTTTATAAGGCTCTTTTGGAGTGGGCCATTTCTCGTTTATCCGGTCCATCACATATGGCCCAAGGCCCATAATGTTGAGGAATTTGCAAAACCTCCATATGCATTGTGTTTGTGCTTCATATGTAGTCTTGGTCACATTGTTTGGAAGCATATGACTTTGGATTTTCAGGCAATCAATCATGGCATTTCAAGTTGTTTGTTAGAAAAGGTAATTAGTGTTGGAAGAGAGTTCTTCCATCTTTCAAAGGAAGAAAGACAAAAGTTCTCTAAACAAGCATATGGAAAAGATGAGGATGGTTTGGAAACCATTCCACAAAATGTTCCACAGGACCTAATTCTTGATTGGAATGACCATCTCTATCTCCAAGTGATTCCGGAACATGCGAGGAAGATGGAGCGTTGGCCAGACAATCCAACCTCTTTCAGGTATCCTACTTTTTTTTTTTTTACCCTGTTTATTTTGGTGTTTGAAGGCTGAGATGGCACATTACTTACGATATATTCTATTGGAAAACTCCTTTACATTCATCCCAAAATTAAGATTGATAGGACAAGGCTTAGATAATGACTATAAAGAGAGATGTTGGCACCTATAACATGGGGCCCACATAATATCACACATGGGTTGGCCCTAAGTACCGGATAATATGCCCCTCACTTGGACTTGATCATTGGATTTTTCGTCTTGAATTTAAATTATATTCTCTTTGTGGTACGTTTTGAATTTATATCATAGCCTCTCTAAGATAAGTTTACTAGGTAGTTGATTAAATCTCTCTACAGATAAGAGTTTTCTAGAGGAAATAAAACTCTCTTTCATCTTCATGTTTGTAGCGGCCAAATAATCTCAGCTTAAAGCTTCCACAATGCCAATGGTTAAAGAGAGAGAGACCTTTCCTTTCTTTTCTTTTTTTCTATTTTTCAGAGAGAAAATAACCTTTCATTAAAGTAAATATTAAAACAGAAACTCATCCATTGTGACAATGGACATTGGCTCAACAAATGATATAAGAAATACAATCACATGAAACTATCAAGTTTTCCCAGCTGTCATTTGTAATGAGCGACTCTTGAATATCCATAAATGCTGGTTGGCAGTTGAATAGTAACTTGACTTGAAACCACAATATTAGGGCGTATTTGTTTTCAAAAGAGTCAAGTGAAGGAGGGCATATTTGTATTGAATGGTAGCTCATTCCATTCTCTTTATCCAACTATATTCAAATTTAACCTTTTTATTTTACACCAACCATCTAAATGCATAAAAGTGATTTATCTACTCATTAGGGTTGTGAAAATGTGCACCTTCTAACTATGCTACTGCCTAGTCACTATTAACACGTGTGATTTGGGACCCAACAGTTGATGATGATAATCCCTAAACTCAAGGGATTCCACAGTTGTGAACTTACTATATTGAGAAAGATCAAAGATTATAAAGGAGGTCGATTTCCTTGATTGACGCTCAATTCCACAGTTGTGTACTTGCTATATTTCAGTAGAACCGATGGTAATACGTGTGATTTTGCTTGTCAGCATCATTTTCTATCTGCCCAAAACCCATCTCTTATTGGACTTGAGACAAGCACATAGTTGAGGCACTTTGCACATGGGGTGTGAAATTCAATCGTATTAGATGAGATAGTGAAAGTTTTTAATTGACATTGGCAGTTGCCTCAACAGATGTTCTTTTTTTAATGGGTAAGGATAAAAATAGTGTACATGTGGTTTTCAGTTTGTAAACTGGCCTAATGCATTGTGATTCATATGCCATTCATATTGCTAAAATAGAGCAAAGTAACTTGCTTTGGAGCCCACCTGAGTTCATGCAAATCACTTGGTGGGGATGCGGGAATTGAAAGGTCTAGTCTTGAATTAGACTGTTCACATTGGGCCTTACATAGATGGTCAGGAGACTCAGGACCCAGCACCCTTCCTCTCCCTACCAATCTCCACTAATTGGCATGACCCAAGGTGGGTCCCATGTTCAGCATTTCAACTTTTGAAGTTGCTGAGCGGATTCTCAGCCCATCTTCTTTGTTGAGGGACCGATACTGCATCCCAAAACAGTTTGCATTTAATTTTTTTTTCTCACTAGAATAACTTGTACTACACTTGCATTAGAAACCCAAAACATTAGGCATACACAACCCCATTGAAAACCTAATTTGCATGAGAAATTTATTAATTGGTTAGAACTTCACAACTACAGGGATATCCTGCATGAATTTTCTCTGAAGATTAATGATGTGATCCATCTAGCCCTCCGAGCCATGGCAAAATTGGCAGGTTTGGAGGAGGACTACTTTGTGAGACAATTTGGTAGCAGGGCTACGGTGCATACAAGGTTCAACTACTACCCACCCTGTTCAAGACCAGATCTTGTTCTTGGCCTCAAAAGCCATTCAGATGGAAGTGGAATCACTATTCTTTTGCCTGACCCAGCTGTGGATGGTCTTGAGGCCCTCAAAGACAACCAATGGGTCAAGGTTTGCCCCATTCATCATGCCATTCTCATCAACGTAGGCGATCAGATGGAGGTAATTCCTCACTGCGATTGATTCTAGTGTTCATTATCTACTTAAATGAAAATATGATACTCAGGTGATAATCAGATGGTGGGATTAACCATGTTGTGTTGTAATGGATTCTTGTGATTAATCCTATTGTTGTAGGCAGTTAGATGATCGTAATTGAAAGCTTTAAAACCCTAGTTTCGGGTTAAGGTACCAAATCAGATTCTAATGTGGAATTTAATTAAATCAGATTTTAAACTAATCTGAAGTTAAGCAATCACACAAAAGAGAGGAGATATGATTTTTACGTGGAAAATTACTTGGAAAAAACCACAGTTCTATTGTCTAGATCGAGACAACCAAGCACTATGTAATCGAAAGTTACAAGAAGCACTCACAAAACCTTTCCCAGTTGCAACTCAACCTAAGGACTGTAACGATCTTGCCGACACCTAGTCGTACACCTTCACCGTGCTTGAATCAACCACCTTGAGTGCCTATTCAAGATGAATTTACTACAAGAGAGTAGATGACAAGAATTAGAGCAGCAACTTCAGCACAATAGAGATGAATCCAAAAGGATACTCTAGAAAAGATGCAAAGATCTCCAATGGATGCTAGGGTATTCTCAAGGGAGATGGCCTCATGAGAGAGAGAGCATATGTTTATATAGGCCCAAATTCGTAGGTATGTTAGGTTTGCAAAAGACTTTTAGTTTAGAAAGAATCGGCAACAAATAAGGAAGTCTAAATTGGGAAACTGAAAATGCGTCGCATGCTCAAGCATGCTTGACTGCCCACTCAAGCGGCTGGGAATAACTTGCAGTTGTTTTTCCTTCCATCGGTTAGGCTTGAGCGCACGAGGTTCTGTCTTGGGCTCTTTAGCACGCACTCAAGTGGATGTACAAAAACTTGCAATCGCAGATTTTCTTTTGTATCTTCACTTCATGCAGTCCAATCTATAAAATACAAGTGTAAAACTTCGATCCAAGTTTTTTTTATATCCCAGTGAATTTGCCAACACTCAGTTTCCTTACAGTAATTCATCAATATGGACTCATCTAGTGTACAGATTCTGGTCCCAATGAAAAAAATATGCTGTGAAGCGGAAACCATTCAATGCACTCTGGTGGCGATTGGATGGTGAGAATAGCCATGTTTTGGCCTCAGACCGTTGGGATTAATCCCATCAGTGCAGGCGATCAGATAGAGGTATTTCGTTATGGCATGTTTTGTTTGCAATACTTTTCCACAGCATTTTTGTTTCCATTGCGATGTCATTTACTGTGGATGAAAAATGATGACTCTCTAGTTTCTGTTGATTGTTATGGGAGAACTTTCCCATAGTGAAATAGTGCAAAGAACGGTTTCCTACCTCTCGGGTCCAAATCAGTTTTCTACAAAAAATTGAAGAAAATTCTTTCATCTCACCAAAGAAATACCTCGAAATTTATAAAACACGGAGCAAAGGAAAATCTTTGAATGTAAAATGCTTTGCAAAAGCAAATCCTTAGTCTGGACTGATACAGTGTTAATTGTCTGCTTAAAATGCATCTTAAGATGAATGCCACTTGATGTATTTTGGTGGTCCTCAAATGTTAAGATTAACTGCGTTTTGACTTCATAAATTTATGTCCTTGTCCTACGCAGGAGGCCACACATTCGTGTTAGGTAGTTTGGTTGTTTGATAAGTTGAATCTGCCCAACTTGAAAACCTCTGTAAAAAAAAAGCAGGAACATAATAGTAGGCAGATTATCGGCATTGAGTGTCTTAACTGTATTGTCTAGGTCTTGTATCTTGTATTATGTGGGGTTTTTTGGCCTTTTCTTGTTAATAAAAAGCTACTTAACTTCACCCCCCACCCCCAACCCCCAAAATAACCCCCCTAAAGTGAAAAAACATAACGATTGAAATGTCTAACGGTGATGGTTATATGTTTGCAGATTATGAGCAATGGGATTTTCAGGAGCCCTGTCCATCGGGCAGTGACAAATTCAGAAAGGGAGAGGATTTCCGTGGTCATGTTTTTTGCTGCTGAAGTAGATAAAGTGATTGGACCAGCAGATGGTCTGGTCGATGCAAGCAGGCCAAGGTTGTACAAGGCTATCAAGGTGAAGGATTATCTTGATATGTTCTTACTTAACTCCATGAAAGGGAAGAGATCAATCGATTTTGTCAAAGTGTAGCTTTCCTGAGCTCTACTATGCATCATGTTGTAGTTTGCTTTGGAAGTTAGTAATTTTAGCTGATGGCTTTTACCATGTTGTAGTTTGCTTTGGAAGTTGGTAATTTTAGCCGATGACTATTGAATAGTACAGGAATTTTAAGATGTACAGATATTTTGCTGTTGGATGGAACTCATCAGTGAAAGTAACCCCAATAGGAAATCCTCATCACCCTCAAACATCTTGTATGAAATATATGTGTCCGTTTCGATCTTTTGTTGTAAGCAATTCTCTTCTTCAAAACAATCCATGTGATGTAATTTTAGTGTACTATTATTAACTAAACTAAGCACCTGTTTGGAGCTTCATAGGACCTCTGTTAGTGATTTGGTTTTCGCATAAAATAGGTTCTATAAGGTTTGGATAACTTCAATTATCTGTAAGACTGACAGTTGCTCTTTTAGTGGCCATAATTGATTTTACATGTAAATGGAATTATATGCAAGTTCTGTCCAGGGCAACCGAGTTGTGGGGACCCAATCAAAAGCCACAGGGAAAGAGGTCCATGTAAACCATTCCCAAGGTTTCCTTATAAAGCAACAGGTGGGCCCTGTTCTAGATGCCCATGGAGTGAAAAAACGAACTGATCATAGCCGTCCAATCTGTTAAACCAGCAGAAAAACTAGTGTGAGCAAGGACATTAAACCAACAAAAATGATCATTAATTTGGTGTACTTTTGTAAGCTTGCCGTCCACGCTTGAACCTATTAAATAAACAATCTATTGTCAAATTAAACTACCGAGCCAAGCGGTGTATGTACATATTATATACATATATAACTTAATTGGTGCGCGTGGAGAAGACTTTTTACCTGAGTAGAAAGCAGGTGATCACCAAATTGTAATATATAATTGCAGAAATTAGACTTTTGTTTCTGTTTTTTAAGCGCACATCGACAAAATATAATGTTTTTCATGCGTGCTACTCAACAGAACATCATCCACAAGTCAAGTATTATCTCCTGGGATTAACTTTGGAGGGTCCCTATGAATTGTAAGCAATATTTTACACATCCAAACTGGCCCCGAGTTTTTCATGCTTTTTGACAAGTTTTTTTCTTTCTTTATTTTGATGACCCAGGGCACCAAAAAAAAAAAAGAAGATCAACACATGCTTGGATACTGTCTTTGGAAAGAAATAGTGGTTTTTACATTTGATTTTATATAGTCAAGAGTGAATGATTGAGAGATGGGATGAATCTACAAAAGAGTTAGAGAAATCTCTTTTCTTAAAGTAGAAGTGATTGCCTTCTAAGTTATATTCTAATATGTGACCCGTTCCATACTTCTCCAACCCTTCAATACCCTCTTAATTTCAGGGTCCACTTTTATGAAATACAAAGAAAATGGGCTAAAATCCGCATCAATGACTTCACATTGGTTGTCCTTTCAATCAACCCTATCCCAGTACCACTCAATTACTTTTCATAAAAAAAATGTTGTTAGGGTGTGTGTAACATCAATTTCCTTATATTTAGTGCAGTGTGTTTCATATATGGAAAAGTTAACCGGTAAAATATTCTTAGTTCAGCTAATTATGAACATGGGCATATGAGTAGAGTGCATCAGTTTGAATTCCCATGTAGCAGAAGATGGCCAAATGGAGAGTTAGGAACATCAACCACACAAAAAATGGGAATCCACGGAGAACAGAATCCTTGTGCTCTACAAATGAGCTCTTGTGAAAAGTCAGAACTTCCAATCTGACCCTTGGCAAATTTACGACAGCCAAATGCCCATCTAGCTACACCATCCAATGATGGATGAATAAGTAAAATTACTTGTGTCTACTTTATTTCTTTCGTCTCCCTTTAAGTAAGTTGTCCTCTTTGCACACCATATAAACTCAGATTTCCTTCTTTGTTATATTGCTAGACCATATAAACACTGATCCCTGCAAGTACGCAAGTTACAAAAGAACCAAGTTTTTCCTTCTAAAAGCACATACTACCTTGTGCGTTTCCTCATCACTACTTAATCTAAAATGCCACTTCCAACTACTTCATGACGTTCTCATTTTCCTAGTAGAATCTTGTACTCACAATATCTCTTCCAATATTTGTTCTTGATCTTATGCTCCTCTCAGACAAACACTACTGTTTCCTGTTAGCTTAAAATATCCACTTGGCATGTAATCCCAATCACAATGTACTCTACCCTATTGAATCTATAAATCAATGGTATAAAGATAGATATTTGTAAATTAGGGGTACATTAGAAAGGGTGCAATATGAGGTAAATATGCAATAGAAGCATGTGAACGGCGAGTCCAGATCCTCTAACCCCACAGTGACTGTGGCACCATGTCACCAGTGGGCAGCCTGCCGCCATGCACACGAGTAGTGCATGCCAGGCTGCCCGCTCACTGTGAGGGTTTTTCTCACTTAATCTCGATTAGTGAAAGGCATGCATGTCGTATGGCATAGAAACCAAGTTTCCACATCTACTAGAATAAAATTGCCTGGCTGTGGGTTTTGTCTTTTCATCTGTCCATCAATTCAAGAATGTCATTCCAGGCATGATCAACTTCAGAAAAAAGAGAGCTCAAAAATCCAACTGGGGCTTCTGTACAAGAGAAATGAATTGTTGAATTACCATCTCATATGTGCCTAAATGCTCCCTGCTTGAAACCTCGGACTCAAATGCCCCACACTTAGCTTATCTGAAAATATAATTACCTGAAACTCAACTATAACAGGTTATCACTGAGAACAAAACAATTGCCACTGACAGCTAATTCATGCAATCCAACGCACGAGCCTTATTTATTGGTATAGTATGAATATGAATATCCAAAACTGAATTATTATGATATGCTTGGGCCCAAGGGAAAGCATTCATTCCTTGATTATCAGTTTCTTTCTTTGGTACATGAGGTGCACATTGTTGATGATTCCAATAATTGAATATGGAAAGATCACTAAGCACCCCACCCCACCTACCCCAATAACAATGAATAGGAATACCATTGTAATCTCTCAACCTTCATTTGGTGGCAGGCAAACACAGTACAAATGGAATGCAGCAGTAGTCTAAAAATTGAGTCATACAGATGCCTTTGACGTTAAAGACTATAATATCATTCAGGCATCTATTATCTTTGGAGACCCACCATCTCAGTTTTAAACAATTTGATATTTGGGCGTTGAGCCCACGGGTCTTCACAATCTAAAGCTTTACCATAGTTCATCTTGCTACCCACCCCTCTGCTTCTTATATTTTATACCAATCAAATAACTGAAAACATGAGGAATCAAAATTAACTGAAAAGCAAAATGCCATTCTATAAATAGAGAGGCAATGTGATAGAGATAACATAACATTCATTACAGCATAGAGATTATCCTAAACTACTTTAGAACCAACCTTCACAATTCCCTCACAATCTAAAGCTTTACCATAGTTCATCTTGTTACCCGTCCCTCTTGCTACTGTCCCTTTCTTATATTTTATACCAATCAAATAACTGAAAACATGAGGAATCAAAATTAACTGAAAAGCAAAATGCCATTCTATAAATAGAGAGGCAATGTGATAGAGATAACATAACATTCATTACAGCATAGAGATTACCCTAAACTACTTCAGAACCGACGTTCACAATTCCCCCTCCTACCTCAAGCCTGCCAAGCCTACCATAGAGAAAATTAAGCGCTAACCATAAATCACTTCCTCTTCTTGGCAGGTGGCGGATGAATTTCTTCGTCCTCATCTTCATCTTCTTCCTCTTCCTCATCCTCGTCCTCGTCCTCATCTTCCCCATCATCGTCATCGTCTTCATCATCGTCATCTTCCTCATCATCATCATCATCACTTCCCCCTTCACCATTTGCCTCAACATCGTCTGGATCATCATCATTATCTCCCTGATTTTCATTTTTTTCATCGCCCGATAAATCATCCTCACCACCATCATCATCTGGGTCCTCCGCATTGTCATCCTCATCCTCGTCATCATCATCATCATCTGACTCACCATCATCCCTATTCTCAGAAGCAGTTTTTATTGTACTTTGACTGAGGATTGCTAGCGTTTCCCTATAAACAATACACACAAACAATTATAACAGGAAAATTTGTAGAATTCGTATTTCTAGATGGCATGAGAAAAAGGAAAGCCACAAATAAATATAGAAAAGATAATACCTTTCATTAACATTCTCAACCTCTCTTGGCAGCTCAGTCACTTCATTTGATAGCAATGTCATCTGAAAGAATTTTAAATTGTAAGAGGAAGATCAAGTTCCACCGCATATATAAACCAGATTGGATACAGAAACAGTGGTACTCCAGTCTCCCAAATTCATCACCCAAAGAAGTCAGTATAACCATACATTGCAACATTTCAGTGCCAACACTTCTAAAACATGGCATTATTTCAGTGCGCCAATCTTTTTGAAATGGGACAATGATGACCCAGAGCCAGGTCTCAAGAAAATGGCTTGGGAGTGATTACTCTATAACCCTGCTTTTGCACTGCCCTAGAAAAGTTTAACAGGATCCTTGAACGGACGACCACCTTTTGGCTAACCTAGCCTCCTATGTCTGCTGGGACCAACAAAGGATTCACACACAAAAAAAGCATTTCCCAGTTCCCACATCTAGCATTGAATGTTGTCATACCACCCCACTTGTACTTTCCACACTATTTTAACAAAAAGAATATTTGCAGTTTGGTTCATAATACATTACACTTTTTAACTGTTTGACTTTCTACTACTTTACCTCTATTCTCAAAGTTTTTTTTTTTTTCAATTTTTTGACTCCCATCATGTCTTTTACGAAATGAAATGCCCAAAAGCAGAATGGACAGAATGTTCCATTTAGAACAAAATAAAAATGTAGACTGAAATGCTATTGACAAGTATGGCAGCAGATCTCTGCATTTCCTTACAGGGAAAAGAGTTGATAACAGAATCAAACTAGCATTAAAAAGAACTCTCCATATTTTATCACCTATAGTAAACAAAGATCTTACCAGTATGGAAACATAGAAACACCTACACAAGAAAAAACAAGATGTGGACAAAGTAACGCCCCACAAAAACAGTTCATAACTTCTCTTGGAGCAAGCTACCAACTAAACAAAGCAGACATTCAAAACGCAATCTAAATTTAATGCCAAATAGAGCAGTTACGGCCTTTGAAAGCCCACATCTCAAATAACCATAGAAATCACAGAAAATTGATGTCATTAACAGAAACACGGACGAGTTCAAGTAACACGATAAACAACAGTACTCTAATTCACCAAAATTGGTTCACAGGATTCTTGAATCAAAAGCCAAACCTTTAAATAGTATAAAGGAACTCTCAGTTCAGAACTGCCCATCAGGTAAGGCAAAATCTTAACTTTCCAGAATCCTAAAACAGATCAAGATTTTCACCAGCATAACCAAGTCCCTATATTTCACAACAGGGGAAAAGCCCCCCAAAAAAATTAAAAAATAATAAAAATGACAAGGGAAAAATGGGTGGCATCAAAAGCATAGACCCTTGAAAGCACAAAATGCTAGATCCCCACCTTCAAAAAACCCTTCTTCAAACAAAACCAAACCCTTTAGTCCCATGCCATAATCTTGAAGAAAACTACAAAAGAAAGCACTCAACTTGAAAAGTCAAACAATACTTTCGAGGACTCAGCTGAAAAATCACACCCTCGTGTCCAAATAATGCCCTAAAACATCTGTCAGTACAAAGCCCCAAAACACAGAACAAAAATCATAGCCCTAGCACCAAAAATAAAAAAGGCCCAAAAAGTCTTTCC
Organism: Sextonia rubra; assembly: GCA_037013555.1. Classification (NCBI taxonomy): domain Eukaryota; kingdom Viridiplantae; phylum Streptophyta; class Magnoliopsida; order Laurales; family Lauraceae; genus Sextonia; species Sextonia rubra. The sequence goes on along the minus strand of JASUAD010000010.1, from coordinate 38,929,952 downwards.
AAACAAAACCCTATAACCCCTAGGAAATATTACCCAATTTTCAAAATCCCAGCAAGGACCCCAAAGAAACCTAAATGGTATAAATCAAAGGGCACAAACACAAAAACCAAAAATCCCATTTTTAAACCAAAAACACAGAGAAAAGATCTAAAACCCAAAGCATAAATCCCCAATCTTGCAAAAAAAAAAATTCACATAAAACCCATAACAAAACCATTAATAAAAAACCATTCATATCAATCAACACATATAACCAGCAACATCAAAACCCTAGATAAACAAGGCCTAAAATTCACCAACCCAGATCACAAACACATCCATACAACAAACTCCATATGATGAACAAAAAAAACCCAATACAAGCAGATAAAAGGGAATTGAGATTTGGGTTAGAATCTATACCACCAAGATAAGCCACATAACGGATTTACCAGCAACAAAGGCAGTCTCCACCACAAGAGCTTCCATCATTGAAAATAGAGATCTCCCCAAATCAACCTCACCATCTCTGCGAACCAAATCCATCTCCATTGGAGATTAATATACACTCAAAATAATAAACCCTAAAACCAAAAACCCTAAAAGGAAGACCAAACCCTAAGAGAGAGAAAGCACTAAAACCCTAAAAAGAAGCTCAGGAGATTCCATGAGAGTGAAATCTTTGAGAAAACAGTAAGCAATAAAGATGAAGGAAATTTTACAAATAACTCCTGTAGTTTTTCTCACAATTACAAATAGGGACCTACCTTTTAGGGTTTATAAGATCATCAAGCACCTATATTATGTAAGGATCTCCAACAACTGCCAAGCCTACTGTCAAAGAATTAGGAGATTTGATCCAGTTTAGGTAAGTGGTAAAATTTTATTATATCAAAAAAGTAATTAAAAAAGGCTTATATTAAATTAAGGGTGTTAATCTTCACTAAATTACATTTGTTTGGCACTCTCTTTAATCTGTGATTTGCAATCTCTATAAATAACTTTTTAAATAAAAAAATATGATTGTTAGTTCTTAATTTATTCTATTTTTATTTTACTCCATGACAAACAAACGGGCCTTCAAAAGTTCAAACTAAAATAAGATAAAGTCTTAGACATAAGATACTTTTGTGATAATAATAATATGAGTTTCCATCTTTATCACTTATATTTGTCTCCAAAAGTTGTGATCCATGGACTAATATTAAATAAAAACAATAAAAGGTACAATATTTTACGCTTTGATGATATTTTGAAAACATTATGATATTATCAACAAAGAATTGTTTGAGGAAAATATTTTCAAAATATTCCAGATGTTTAATCAAGTGATTGTCAGATAAATGGCAGGATGGCCGATTAGAATTGTTAGCTGTAAATATTATACAAAAACAGGAAAAAGAGTGGTTTTTTGTAAAATTCAAAAGTATTGGTGTGTTATTTGTGCTTGCTAAATACAAAGGTGCTTTTATGTAAAATTACCGTTTCATGCTCAATACAATTTGGGGGAGTAAACTCAGGCAGCGACTTGACCCTCGATCCTTGACCTCGAAATTTTTAATAACGAACTCAAGGCCATTTTTGTGCTGTTTTGTGCCCCCTGGATGAGTGGTTAATAGTGATCTCAGCACCGAAATAGTGATCTCATCACCGATTTGTGGCCCACCGATGAGCAAAGTCAAGTCAGCATTCAGGGATACAGTCCATTCCTTTGCGTCCAAGATTTCCTGGCCGACAATATCCTGATGTGGATACCATGGTTTTTCTTTATGATGTAGGATATTCCTTGACCGTGTAACAGTAGAATCTTTGGCCTCTCCTCTTGAGGTTATCTAATTTTAACAAATAATAACCATTGCTTGAGGGTACATATACATGGGGCATTTTCCTGTGCATACGTCCCTCTTGGACTTTTCGTGTACACTCTTTGGTGGGGCCCACTGTGGACCTCACCAAGGGATGAGACCAAGGGAGTTGGAAAGATCTATATGAAAGCACCTTATATATCAAATTTGATCACAATCACATATCCCTAACTCATTCATCCATGGCTCACAAATTCATTCCGTTCAAATTGGTATATAGTCGATCCGACGGTTCAATAAATTCAGATCCGACTGAAAGTTGGGGCGAGTTGCTATCATAGGGTCCCATATGTGTTGCAAGGTTTGGATTGAGTGATAAATAGGCTTCACTTAGAGTTCTCACAAAAAAATGGTGACGGATGGATGGGTATGAAGATTCTCCTATATATATGGCCGTATGCATATTATTATTATTATTATTTTTATGAAAGACTACAAAAATTAAAAAGAAGCCAACTCTAAATCAGCAAGAACATGTGGTTTAATCAAAGCTGGTAAAGAATACCACCAAAGTATCATATCATCCACAAACTTGGCATGTCTAGCAAGTTTGTGAGCAACAGAATTTCCCTCTCGTCCCACATGGTTCACTCATATTTGTGAAAATGGCTCAATAGAGCTTTAATCTCGGCAAACACAGGACCTTGATTAGAGAAATTGAAAGCTGAGGAGTTTAAAGCCTCCACTGTCCACATGGAATCTGTTTCAAAGATAACAGCATTTACCCCAATATGAGCGATTATCTGTAAACCTCGCAAGGCTGCTATGGCTTTAATGTCCTCCGCACCCTTGACCGCATTCTCGATTTTGCTTATTGCCATGATTATGTTCCTCAAACTATCTCGAAGGACTGCACCTACACCTGCCTTCCTCCCCTCTAAAAAGATTGCCCCATCAACATTTAGCTTAACCATACCCATAGGTGGGGGCACCCATCGATAAAGCTTCTCAGTGCTGGAATTCTTCTTATGAGAGCAAGCTTTTGTGGATTCTTAAAGCAATGTCAGTGCAGTATCAAGAGAAGACCGCAGTTCAAGGGATTTACCATCATGGATAAACACATTTCTTCGGTACCATAATGCCCACGCCAGGGTGAAAAAGATATCTAGGTTTAGCGATGGGTATCTTTCAATCAGCTCCCAGACTAAGAGGTTAAACTTAAGATGTAGCAACAGAACAAAAGCGATACCTTTAAAGCACTCCCGCCAAATGTGGTATACCTGCGAACAAAAAATTAAAGCATGCATACAGTCTTCAGCCTCTGACTGACAGAAAGCACAGAAAGTATCAGCCATAATATAACGCTTAGCGAGATTAGATTTTATGGGCAAATATCCTGGCAAGCTCGCCATGCAAAGATCTTAACCTTGTTTGGGACTTTCATATTCCACAACCTAATCCAAAAAAGCCGCCTAGCCTCAGTATTAGAACTGTCCCCTACATCCATAGAACCTCTGAGCCGCCTTGCGACCATATAGGCCGTCTTCACAGAAAAGCCGTATGCATATTATTAAAATAACCTAATAGGTGAGAGTTAAATTTAAGACCTTAAAAAGTAAATCCAAAACTCAAACAACCGAGAGACTTTTTAACCATTGTCTTAGACACTATTTTCAAGCACCATGGCTATGGGCTTTTATCACTTAATCTAAGCCCAGCCTATATAGTTAACTGTCCTAATTAATATATTCAAGCTCAGTCCAAAAGTAAGCTAGGCCCAAATCGGGCTCAACGTAGCCTGGCCATTGAGCACCCCTATTTGAGATGAAATAAACACAGCTAACAAAGGAGCCATTTCCTGACAATGACCATTGGTTTGTGTTAAATTAAGACTATATTAAATTAGATTTATGATATCATAAATTATCTAATGCCACTTTATAAATCTAATGTAATATTATCTTAATTCTAATCCAACGCATACCCGTTCTTGTCGTCAAATATTGAACTTTCTTAAGATTAGATATGATGAAATTGAGAGCAACCTATCAAAGATCTAACAATGGACTGTTGGAAATAAAGGTAAGGTAAGCTGACAGTCAGTGATCTGGACCTCTTTTTAATAAAGGGTATCTTTTTACTACTAATCTTCAGTGGTCCCTTCAGATAGACGGCTCCGACCGCTTGAGAACTACCCTTTCGTAACAAAGAAGGATGGGCGTAGTGAATGTTCCTATTGTTCGGTGCAGCACATATTTTAGGGTTCCTAAATTTTGCAATGTAAGACGTCGTTTTCCTGCCGCGGTTCACTGGAGTACGATTCGTGACCGAGTCATCATTTTATTTTTATTCAACCGAGCCTTAGGGGCCGGGACTCTTAGCTGTTCTAGTAGGGCAACACATACTCATATGAAAAAGAGTGGCCTGGTTTAAAACCTGATTAGGCCTTGGGTGAGTCATCATTGTTGTGCTGAAGGCAAATATAGGAGAAACAGGTCGAGTCACCTCACTTTCTCAAGCTCGTTTGGATTGCATTCTAAACTATTTGATGTGGTAAATTTCATTTTAAACAATCAATATTTTTTAAAATAATTAATACCTAAGGTCTGATTGTTAGTAATTTAAAAAGATGATTAAAATATAATTAGGAATTTATTTTTGATCTTTTACATTTGATTTTTCTACTTAAAAACTATATAAATATGCATGATTATATATATATATTATTTTCTTTATAGTGTTTTCTTTCCCCGCTATGCCGGAGCATCGTGTATTGAACCACCTTTTTTATAGTGTTTTTTCTTTCATTTATAATTTATTAATTTGAACTGATCATCTTAAGTACATATACCTATATCGGAGTTGGTGGAGTGTCATAAGACGTGGATATATTCTCCACATTTTGTGTTCAAAACCGTCTTAAATTTACGCGACGTGCATTTGTGATTTATGTGGATTTAGTAAGTACTATGAAAATTAGTCCCGTTGATAAAAAACCTCAATGATACACATGCCATCTTAAATAAAAAAAGAGTACCCGTAAGTAAATGCATACTTCTATTTGATAAGTATTTGATCTTTTTTTGTAATATTTTCAAAATTATCTTTTTAGAAAGCATGACTCTCTCGAGTCAATGTGTCAACACTTTTCAGGTTAGAAAATTTTTTTTGGCCAGGTCGAGTCTGAGTTACTAGATTTCCATTTTGCCTGGATACAATTAAAAGAGTGGTACACTTTGGAGGCTTCTAAATTTGTAATGTAAAATGGTCATGTTGGGTCCATTTGCCATTTTGATTGGCGAGATATCTTTGAAATCAAAACCTCCCAAAGTTTCCAATGTATTTGTACTAGGCCAAATTTAATTCTAATTGGAGTTGTCCCAACAATTGATCAAAAATAAAAATAATGGGAGTAAAAAAAAAAGTCATATTTTACACCTGATAAATCTGACAAGAGATCTAACTCCAAGTACAATAAAATTTGGTGATCTAGAGGAAATGTTATAAATAAAAAATAACAATATTGAAATTTAGGGTAAGAGGAGTTGTGACAAAAAATATATATATATTTTAAACTTTCCACGCAATCCATTCTATTGTTGTTATGAAAAAGAAGAAAAAAGTTAGTTTTTCTCAATAGAGATTTCCTTAGGTGAGGGTTGGAATAAGAAATTTTTATCTCCATAAAAATGAACATATGCAAAGAGTGGAACCTATTCTCCTGGGGAGTAATATTTCGAGTGCTCCAAAGATTACCGTTTCTTGGATATTAAATTCATTGGCATCTACTGTAGGAGAGAGAGATCCGTTTGAATTGCAACTTTACTTTTGAGAGGGAAAGGTGATTTCGTAGTCCCAAGAATCCAAATTCAAATTTTGCTCGTTTCTATTTTCGAGACAGACCAGCAGGATATTAATTTCTAGGCAGATCATAGGCAAGAGAAATAATATTATACTTTACCTGCCACTCCCCAAAACTTGCCTAGCATTTACACGGTCTCTCAACTTTCTATCCTATTATCCACATTCAATGGTAGGAGGATTGCAGCTTTTTTGGATTTGGACTCTGGATCTATAAATTTTGACCTGAGAACTGAGAATCATAGGGGTTATTAAAATGACTAAAATATAAATATCTTCAATTAACATAAGATGCAAAGATGATAAAAGCTCACATTTGTGGTGATTTAACAAAAGAAATATCCAGCTCCTCAACAATTTCATGAAATTTTCCCAAAAAAATTCAAACAATTCAATGCGCATCACTCAGGACTGTATTTCAATGGTTGCATAGTGTTAAAAAAAAGTGTTTTAATGCTTTAAGCCTTCGTCTCTTGCAATGATTATGGAAGAGTTAATTGTTATTATTCAATAAGAGTTACTTTGTGAATGTTTTGTAAATGATATAATGTTTGTAGATGAATTAAGAGATAGCGTAAATGCAAAATGTGAGAGACTATGAGAGGCTTTAGAATCCACATGCTTTAAAATTAGTCATACAAAAATAAGATTTATAAATTGCATTTTCAATGGATAGGTCCAAAGGGATGTAACATGTTTGACAACTGAAGTTCAAGAGAAACCAAAAACAGGGTCTTAATAGAACATTGGCTATATGATTGGTAAGGAGGAGTGGCTATATGGTTGAAGTCTACAGTGCTTTCTAATTTGCGGAAACCAAGAAAATATTAATACAAGACAGAAATTAAACCAACTATGACATATAAGAGTAGAGCATTGATCTAATTAGAAAACAACAAATGCAAAAATTAGTGTAGCAAAGATAAGGATGTTGACATGAATATATAATAAAATAAAAAATATATATAGAAATACGGACATTGAGGAGCATATCGAAGTTGCATCAATCGTTGATAAATTAAAAAACAATCATCTAATAAGATGGGTTGAACCTATACGATACAGACCAACAACAATGATATTGAAAAAAAGTCTTATCTATATAGATTGATGGCCTGGAAAGGGTAGAGGATAGGCAAAAAAGAATATAGATGAAAGTAGTAAAGTACAACCTATTAAAGGATTTAGCCTAAGACAGAATGCAATGACAATCTACTTGAGGATTTGACACAAGATAGAATGTAATGACATAACAAAATTCATATAACTGATGCATACATATCACTTGGGTAATCGAATGCTCAATTGTGGAGCTGATTAGATCCAGATATGAACCCAATTTTCAAAAAAGGGCAAACAAGGGTCTATACCCAACAAACTTTTCATATCAGAACCTTCGGAAAAGTGGGTAAACATCCATTACCTGTAGCCCACCAGAGGCAACCATCAACATGTAATGACGGTGAAGCGTGATCCATTCCATTGGTGTATTCATAAATACCATTTTGAACTAGTTCAAATTGCAGTAAATACCCAAATCAGCAACTCAATTCATGAGAAGGCTCCTTATCCAATTGGTAGGGTGAAATGGCACAGGCAAAATTATAAGACATCCTGTGAGTTTGGGGCTCTGTTTGATGATCCTCTCCAATCTCAATACATGCAAATTGTCGCCATTGTCCTCCAGTCGCTGTAGAACCATTGAGAAATTTATAAGAATAAAAGGATTGCATATTTACCCCTTTTGGGGTGGCAATGGTATCAGGACCCTTTTTGGGGTAACGCTTTTATGATCAACAAGAAAGGCAGTCTCGATTTAGCAAGAACATGTATTTCTTCAGACCATGACCAACACAGGGCTCAAATGACTAACAACCCAGATCTTGAGACCTTCCACAAGTACAATTACAATTAGACCCAAACAGGTCAGATCCAAGGTGGAAAACCATGGTAGATCCAGACAATGTTGCAGCAGATCTGGCTTGAACCAAAATATCTTGTTTTGGTTTTGCTCTTGAACCAAAGTAAGATTTGGAGAGCATTGATATCATCATCATCATCAAAGCATTATCCTTACTATATTGAAGAACATTGATATAATTAGACAAAATAGCTTCAAAATAATTTTTTAAATATACAAGGCAAGAATGGCCCCTTACCTTAGTACTAAGTGTTTGTTTCTTAGTATTAAGTGTTTGTTCTCACTAGGAAGTTCTAGGTTCAAATATGGCCTTCTCCCTCTTTGCATGTGTGAGTTTTTATCAGCACACATGTCACATGTGAGGTTCCCCATTACTTCACATGTGTGAATTAGTGTTTGTATCTCGATCCCAACCCCTCAGCTGGGTTACCAAAAATATACAAGTAGGGCAGTCAAGACATATCATTAAAGCTCACCGCCTGTTTATTTGCATACGCAAGATATCAAATTATAGGTGGTTAAAAATGAATATCCAAGGTGAATATATAAAAAAGACCATCGAGCAACTTCTCTTTTAATGGAAAGTGAAAGAGATAATGAGAAATGAATACTCAGCCAACACCCTAAAAATTCAAATCCTAGGACCATTCTACCTTACAATCCTTCAATACTCACCTCACATTCACACTTCACCTCTTAAAAAATCCTTCACAGGGAATTCTTCCATTATTCAATTCCTTTGTATTATAATGATTAATGCAGAAAAATAAGAGTCCCTAGACCCCATCATCAATATGACTCAAGCTATATAGGCCCTTAAAACATACATATAATTTTAATATGTGGATGTAATCATTTATCCAGATCTATGGGTGATAACATAGAAAGGATCCAAATCTGCTCCCAAATGTTCTGGATCTTATATGAATGGATTTGGATCCAGGTCCGAATTTCTCGCAGACTCAAAATATGTCCCATAGCCGCTTTATTTAGAATCAGGACATATCCTCAGAAAGGTGGATACCATTTGCTACCCTAGATACAACTGAATATCTAATAATTGCTCCATTCCAAAATGACGAACTTGCAGGCTTTCAATCAGCATGGTGACATTTATTGAACATGCATATGTGGGCAAGTTTTCTCAACCAGAATAGGTTGAGACAGACTGGTCAAGAACCAAAAATTTCGTCCATTGTCAATTCTCTCTACACAAATCAAGGCATCTAAATTCCATACTCTCGTTCAATTAAGCTATAAAATTGAAGAGACTGCAATGTTTCATAAAGACCAAAGAACGCCGACAAAAGACAGCACAAACCCTTCTTGTGTTTCATTTTGCTTGAGGGTGAGAAGCAATGAAATCAACTGCCAGGCTGATTGAGTTTATCTTGTCAGCTTCATTGTCTGGTATCTCAAACCCGAACTCTTCTTCCAGAGCCATGACAATCTCAACAGTGTCCAAACTGTCGAGACCAAGATCCTTTTGGAAATGAGCAATTGGTGTAACCTGCAAAGAAACAAACATCCATCACTGCTAAAAAATAAATGCAAAGAATACTGAGCAATACCTTAATCAATAACTAATATATATATATTTAGGATAAAACTACCATGCATATATCCTTCATATTATGGTGAGGGACAATTCCATTTTTGGATAGTACTTATGTGCAAAAGGACACAACCATCACACATTATGACACCTTTTTGACCTTGTTATGTCTAAAAAAAGGAATTGTATATATATTATGAAAAGATGACACTGAGAGCTCTCTTTTATGGAGAATCCACAAGAAACATAATACTCACTAATTTGGCGCTTCCAACTTGCTGTTAGGCATAAGAGTTCTAAAGGTGCCATGTCAACAATGCAAAGGATTTTCTAATTTCCAGTCAACTAATGTTACCTCAATGCCATCGTAGGCAAAATCGCGTTTATTTCTAATGCAGAAAAAGGGGTGGGGAGTAACCACAGATTGCTCTTCATGCTGAAAAGCTAAATGCATATTCACACATCTAGGTCTCACCAACATACCCTAATAAAGAGTAACAAATTTTCAATCAAGTACTTGAGAGGAGAGGATACATTCACTGACATAGTCCTTTTTTATTGGCAACCCAGCCAAGGGGGTTGGGAGTTGGGACCCAACAAAGAGACCGCACACAAGGGAAGAAAGCCCACAAAAGTGGGTAGGGAGCCTGCACATATGGGAAGAGGTGGCATACCCAGGGTTTGAACCTTGGGCATCCAGGTAAGAGAACACACCTCTTACCACTGTGGTAAGAGACTGTTCTTCACTGATATAGTCCTTAGATCAACACATGATCTGGTCAGTCTTCCCACTCATTGATCTTAGATATTAAATCCTAAATTATTTACTATTGGACTCTGATATGTTTATTCATCATGACAATATTTTTATCAATCAAGGAATCTTAAGAGAGAAACAAATAACTATAATAAATTATTACTAATAGACTCTCGACATCTTTCATCTATCATGATAAGATTCTAACGAACCAAGGATTCTTAAGATTATAACAGAGTGCAAAAAGGTAAAATATATAAATGCAATATTTCCCATGATCTAGTTGGTTGCACAAGGGCAGTGCTGTAATTTACTGCTCAAATAATGAGTCAATTAATTAGGCTTGGATCTCCTAATGCAATAAACTGCTGCACACTGGGCCTTCACCTTTGCTCATGGTCATGGACTTTTGGCCCATGTGCTGATATAAAGACCGCATCAATTTATGAAAAAAAACTCTCGTCCAAGTGAGCTTGACATCAACCAAAATGAAAATTAACCTGAAAACACACAACAGAATATAATGGAGCAGCCACCCACCTTCATGACATCTGAAAATAGGCATCAGTCAACACAATAATGCATATTGAACATATCATCCTGTTAATTTATTGTTTGGTCATCCGCCAGTAACTAAGCATTTTTCTCATGTCACAATTCACAAATGGTGGGCGAGTTGGAGCTTCAACAGTACAGCTAAAACTGACACAATATTGCCACTTGTAGATTACATCAACGATTTCCATTTTCAGATATTCAGTTCAGCGAGATCTGAAATATCTTGGCCTGCAGCTGCAACTTGGGATGTAAATGGTGAGGTTCAGCCAGGAGACCTGATTTCACCTAGATGAATATATATAGTTGGATTAACGCACTACTCGATGGATCCAATTGGACCTGCATATGACTCCAGATTCAGTCCAAAACTGATATATCCACATGCCTCTACCGCTGTGCTCAGCACAACTGTTCGTCGAATGCTTTATGAAATAATTTGTGTCAAATTAATCAACACAAAATCTAGAGGATTTTACTCAAAAAATAACTTTAGATGGCATCTACACCAAAAAGGCCATTTTAGTTATATTATATAGGCATGGACTTTTTTAGTGTATTGTGAACGAACGTCGATTTCAACGCTCGCTTTGATAGAGAAGGGTTGAATTCGACCCTCATTTATATTAGGGGAGGGTCAAATTTGACCCCCATTCAACTAGAAAAAAGAAAAAAACAAAAATCCTTTCCTTCCTCTTCGTTCTATTCCAGCAACAGAAGCCTGCAGTTACTAAAAAACCTTAGCCTTCTTCCTCAGGTGAAGGCAGTTCCAGTGGGTTGAGCAAAGCCTATGTTTATCTTGTTCTTGTTTTGGTCTCCATCTGTGCTGCTGATTTTGGGTGGTATGGTCTTGGGGTCCTTTGGGGTTGTTGGTTCCAAGCGAGATATTTCAATTGGAGATACGGTCAGCTGGTCAGAGCATTACGGTAGTGGTGGGCGTTTTGTTCACTTTTGCTGTGGCTCAGACGTTTCCATACATGCTCTGCCATCTCAAATATGGAATCTTTTTCTTTTTTGGAGGATAGGCAGCAGTGATGACTGGGTTTGTTTATCTGTTGTTGCCAGAGACTAAGAACATGCCTATTGAGAAGCTGGAGAAGTTGTGGAAGGAGCATTGCTTTTGAAAGAAAATCATTGCAGACAGGAAAGAAGAGGGTGGCCACAAAGGAGAGGATCGGGCGGTTCTTGGTTGTCCACCTGGAACTGGAGAAGGCAGCCCTTTTTTTTCTGGTTGCTGCAAATCCCAGGAGAAGCTGCCAGTTTGTTTTCTCTTTTCGGAGAAGAGGAGTCTACGGAAGAAGAGACCTCGGACTTCTTGAATTTCAGAGAACAGAAATGATCCAGGGTACTTTTGTAATTGGTGTTCTACAGACTGAAGAAATCTGGTTTCCTCCATCATCGCAAGAGAAGAAAAGGCTGGGAAGAAGAAGGCTGCCGAAATCCACGACTCGCCAGCTGCAGCCCTTTGTCATTGCTGTAGCCAACCTTCGCTGCTGGAGTCATCCAGTCACTGTGGGACGCCACCGGCAGCCGTCGCCTGAGGAAGAAGGCTAGGGTTTTTCAGTAACCTACAGGCTTTTGTTGCAGGAACAGAATGAAGAGGAAGGAAAGGATTTTTTTTTTTTCCCTATTTGAATGAGGGTCGAATTCAACCCTCCTCTATTAAAACGAGCGTCGAAATCGATGCTCGTTCCCAATACACTAAAAAAAAAACGGAAGTGATCACTGCCCACTTCCGTGCCTATACAACTAAAATAGCCTTTTTGGTGTAGAGGCAATCTAAAGTGATTTTGCAGGTAAAACCCTCTAAAGTAAAATCTATATAGTCTACAGTTATTGTATACGATTGCTTGGGTAATCAAATATTCAGGTATGAACTAAACTGGGACCAAATGGACCTGATTATTACCTAGGTCCAAAAGAAAGTTGATACTGATGCAGATCAGCCCACAAACAGGTGATCTGCAGGTACGTATTGCTATTCCAGCCCAGCAGGTTGACAACCATCCTATCACACCAGCGATGCAAAATGAAAATGGAAATCAACTAAGATCTAACATGTATGATTGCTACATTCAAGAATTACAAGCCCCAGCCAAGGGAAAAATACAGCAAAGGCTCATGTCTAATTTAAGTATGTGCTCCAGTATAATTTAAGTATGGAAAAGTAGACCACCTTTCCTCCTTATAAGCCCATATGTAAATTTTAAATTTTAAAATTAAAAAAAAACCCCTAAAAATCACTATTACTTATCAATCTTCTAGATAAACATGTCCTCTAGTAAAACAAAACATGTACTCCAGTAAAACAACTCCTATTTGAATTTAAACATTAGACAAATATAAGAAAATAATTTATAATTCTAACCGAATCCAGAAAATATCTTCCATCTTTGAGAGGCTGTGGGGCCGACGTAGCACACTTGCTGACCAAGTTAAGCCTACCAGGTTCAAGGCCACCGTTGGTGACCCCATGGGTTGGGTTATTTCATTGATTAGAGCCCATTAAGGCCTAGTGATGCAGGCAAGGTTAGGGCTTGCATGGAAGTGTTGAAGCACATGCTCATAAACACTTCAACAAGTCTCTGCAATGACGATAACGAGGACGCACCTCAATGGGAAAACCCAATGCCTAAGAAATCCAATAATCTAACTTAGGAAATAAAACAAGAATCCTAATGAAATTGGAAACCTAATCCTAATTACAAATTTACAATTCAATAATAAGAATGGAAAAAGTCCTATCCTAACTATCTTGGGCCCTACACATGTGACCTAAGGTCTATCTACATCACCTAGTTGAATAAGGCCCAGTAAAATGTTGAGATGCCAAAAATCTGTCCAGTTCAAGATGGTTTTAGGCTGCATTATGACTTTTTACAAAATGTGGTGATTGTGTGAAATGAGCCATCAGACCTTCAACTACATCATACTCCCTCCATGTGAAAGGAACTTGACCTTGAGTTTGCACTCGCCTGGCACCACTTGTGTTTACAAATTTTTTCTCGTAACACTTTTGCTGCTAACGCAGGATACTAAAAGGTGAGGTTGGTTGCAAAAGGATACACTCGGGTGTACAAAATTGACTGCCAGGAAACGTTTGCCCCAGGAGCAAAGTTGAACTCTATTAGGTTCTACTATCAGTTCCAGCAAATAAATCCTAGCCATTATTTCAACTTGATGTAAGGAACACATTTCTTTGTGGTGTTCTTGAAGAAGAAATCTACAAAAGTTTACCTCCAGGTTCATGTCCAGACAGATTTAATAAAGGTGATGATATTCCACTTATGAAAAGCAATCTATGGCCTCAAACAGTCTCCATAAGCCCAGTCTCAAAGGTCGGATGCAGCTACCATTGAGTTTGGTTTTCAACGATCTATCTCATATCATTCAATTTTATCAAGAAAAGGCTACATCAACCATCATTCTTATTATCTATATGGACGATATTGCGCTAACTGGAGATAATATGCTTGAACTTCAACTAGTTAAAGATCACTTCATCATTGTATTTAACATCAACAATCTGGGCTTTTTGAAATATTTTTGAGGGATTGAGGTTGCTGGATCAAAGCTTGGAATTTGCATCTCCCAAAGGAAGTATGTTTTGAACCTTCTTTAAGAAACGGGAAATAGGAATGATTGGGGTTCGACCAGACCAACCACCTCTTGAAGTAAATCATCATCTCCATATGCTAGACAGTGAGCCATTATCAGATCCAGGGGTTAACCTACCTGATTTTAACTAACCCACTGAGACATTGCTTATGTTGGTAGCACTATCCATCATACATGCATAGACTGCACTGACAATTTAGAGGCAGCACAGCATAACTTACAACATTTGAAATCTACACCCAGAGGAAGACTTCTATATAAAAAAGAATGGGCACTATGATATCTTTGGATAGTGTGATATGAATTAGGCTATCCAACAGATCACCTCTCTACAAGCAAGTATTGGATATATGCTGGGGAACTTTGTAATATGGAGAAGCAAGAAACAGACTGTCATTGCTCGGTCAAGCACCAAAGCCAGGCACAGAGCTCTGGCTATGCTACGAGTGAAATGAGTATGATTTTTTTTTCCTTTTTTTGCAAGTTAAGAGTGTGTTCATACCAGCACTAATGCACTGGAACAGATCAGAAATGATAATGATTGTACTCCTTTTTATATGAAATTGGTTTTTCTGTTCCTTTACACCTATGCATCTCTACCAGGATATTCAAGCCACTCTCCAAATAGCATCTAATCTCATATATCATGACCAAACCAAGCATATCAAGGTGGAGTGTCATTTTCTGCTTGGTGGACTGGACTGTCATTCTCTGCAAGAGAAACTTCCTTTAAAAAAATTATTCCAAATTATGTTCACTCTAACAATCAATTTTCTGACTTCTTGACCAAAGCTCAAGGCATATCCCATCTCACAAGTCCAATTGATAACTTGGGCATATATGATATTCATGCTCCAACTGGAGGGGTAGTGTTGGAGGAGATATATAGTCTCTCGAAGCACCAGACCATGTCATTATCTCGTAGGATTGTAATTATTCTAGATGCTTGAGTAGTCAATTTGGACCACAATGGATAACACCAAATTGCTATTGGATTCTGCATTGGAGCTATTAGTGGCTACCTATGGACTGTGGGAGGAAAAAGACTAAAGAGCAACTCCTTGGCTCATTGATATACATATCTTAGCTCCCTAAGGGAATATTCAAATGGGGCAGTAGGCCATATGCTATGAAGAAGCAACAGGGCAGCAGGCCATATGCTATGGCCTATGAAGAAGGGGCATGTCATTGGTTGCTTCATACCTAAAGAGCAAAGTTATGAGAATTCAAGGCCTTCATTCAATTCAAAGCAGAGAAAGATATGGATAGAGTAGTTCCTTCATACTTTTAGAGCAAAGCTTTAGAAGGCCTAGTTTTTACCTTCATTCAATTCAAATCAAGAATAAACTTGCGCAACGCAGTAATATGGTGAACAGAAGGATTGTTTGCATTAAGCCACATATGGGCCAAGTTGAAGACAAAAGAAAGGGGTGCACAGGACACAACAAAAATAACTAAGGAGAAAACTTCAGGTGATAACGGGACCTAAACCACAACAAGGTTTACATTTTCTTTTTCTATTTGTAACAACATCACATGAGGTTTGTAGTCCTAAAGGAAAGGTTGCACAAAAGTTGTGAGGGAGTAAGGTTGGGGTATAGATAGTTTAGGAAGTGCTTTTGCCAGATTATTGGTAATTTGAAATGGGGAAAGGTGGGACTAAGAGAAACAAAGAGATGGTTGAATCATGAGTGAGACAAAATGGCTAAACACGTGAAGATGCTAATAACATGAGGTCATCTTGATATGTTTCTCTTCAGCCTACGTGGGAGAGGTGAATGAATATCACAAATCACATTCTCGTGGTGGAGAAGATGCGAAACTAGACAGTGTAGATGAATCTGAAAGGGGTGCCTCTCCATGCATGGAAAAGTAGTTTCATATCTCCTTGTATCTAGATTGGGTACTAGGGAAAAGATAAGTTATGCCGGGATCAAGGCCCAGAGATACAAAGGAGAGCAGCTACCATCATCAATGAAGATATTGGTAGCGAATCAGGTCTTCCAGATCATAGTTAAGGTGGAAATGGGGTAGCAACTACTAGATGTCACACGCGACCACACTCAAGAAGCATAACAAAAATCGCATATTCGCATGAATCTGATATTTGGGTATATTATACATGACATATCTAGTCTCAACCAGGCCAAATAAGAAATTAAAAGAACAACAAGCGCGATGGGGTTCGTCGATCACAGATAATTATGGACCGATATGAAGTTAATAGCCAATACCACAATATCAGCTGGAATTTTAACCCATCCGTGCAAACTATGGTTGCTCTTTTTATGGTTAATTGATTTTATAGATCTTTTTTTTTCTAATTAATTGATTATAGACCTAGTATGTCCTTCCAAATCCATAGACCTGACTGCAGCCCATAATTGCTGTTGACACAATGATCCTACCCATGACCTTCCACCATTTCATCAAGTTAGGAGCCAACCAACAACCATTCTTTGTTCCATACCATTCATTTTCCTGAACAGATTCATATCATCAATTTAAAGTTGAAAGGCCAGGATCACCTAATCAAGATGGCTCCCAAATCAGCTTTACCCAATGTAGGGGTAGACAATATCATTCTTTCCCAGTACTCAAAACTCCAACTGGGATTTTTTCCCAATTTCGACAACGCCTCAGGCACATGCATACCTTAGAAACAAGTACCAACCATTCTGCAGAGACACTTGAAACAAACAGCGATCTGGGGTACACCCAAACGCACTCCAAAAACAACCATAAGCGTAAACGGAAGAAAGAGAGATGGATTGAATACCTTGGAGGGATCGACTCTCTGGAAGTTCTTGACGACGGAGATGATGCGGTCGGATACTTCAGATTTGTCGAGGAAAGAGCCTTTGATGGCTTCAGATGAGAAGAGGCGTCGAAGGAAGAAGAGATTGAGCTCGGATGCGGATGCAGGAGCAGAGAAGGATTCGACTCTAATTCTCATGTGTCTCAGGAGCGCGTTTCTTGCTGCCGATAACGCCATGAGAGCTGCTTATCTGCGCCTGCTGCAAATGCACAAAGGCTATAGAAGGAGAACATGTATGTTTCTCTGGGTGGATGTTGATTCGGTGACTCGCTGCACTACCCGGAATTGTGCCTCGCCCCAATTTTAAGTTGCAGTGCAAAGTGCCTCGATCGGCCGAGTCAACTCTCACTCGATCACTACCTGGCTAAGTCTGCCTGAACTCGGCTGAGTCCTTTTTTTTTTCTTTTTCTTTTTTTCGATTTTGGAAAAAAAAATTTGCTTTCTTCTATTTTTTCCACCAAATATGTTTGTTGCCATGCGAGGATGAGTAGGGGGTAATGAATGTCAAAATCATGGTAAATTTTGAAATAGAGATATGTTAAAATGTTGGTTTGGATGGGGTGATGGGATGAGGTAAAGCATTGATGAGAGAGAGAATGTGTAAGGTTGGGTTGTAAACGTGTCACTTCCAATTTGAGCCTACGGTGGACTCAGAACTGGAACCGTTAGTGAAATGATGGATTCAAAATTAAAATCAAAACTAGTTTTCTGGATTTGAAAATGAAACCCTTAAGGAGCGGATGGACCCAAAAACGTTTATGAGTGTATAGGGCGGATTCAGGTCTAGATCCAGGTTTATGTAAAGAATGCTTTAGAGAAAATCGAACTTCTATAAAAAATCAAAAATTAAGATAATATGTCGGGTTTTTGGTCCATGGGCTGAGACCAAGGTAGAACCAGACCCGAAACTGTTTAAGTTGCAGATCTATAAATAGAATACAGACTTAGACTTGTTTACTTATCAATTTCTAAATAAAGACTCAAATTCAGTTATCAACGGGTTGAAAATTTCAAGTAATCGTAGAATTAGGTACTCATTACAACCCTAGTGTAGGGTAAAAGCACCATTTATCTTACTTTTTTCGTCAGTAAAAAAGAAAGAGGAGTAAAAAGGTTAGTGGTGTCAAATCTTAAGTTTAATTATATGTAAAATGTTTGGGTGCTTGGTGCCTAGCACTACACAGCCACTCATTGTAGCTATACTTGCACAATTGAGTGGTCATGCTTAATACTTAGCACTTGAAAACTACTTTACTTATATACTCCATTTTGCTATATACTAAAATCTCATTCTATGGCAATTAGGTCGTACAATGGGGGTATATTGGCATAAAGTTAAAGTAACAATGCTTTGTAACTTGCATGTGGTGATTGTTACATGTCACAATATGAAATGTTGGTTGAGCAGGTATATTTAGATTTGGCATTGACCTTAAAATCATGAATCAAGCTTCTATGAGGAAATCCCTCATTTGTAAGGTCCCGGCACATTCACCGTGGGGTTTTTAATTGAGAGGATTGAGACTCTAAAAACACAATGAAACTCCATTCCTTCTTGGTTATTGTGCAATATTTAGTCTTTTATGATTAGCGAGTCACAGTAAACCTTTATGAGTGTTCGCATTTAAATATTTCACGTGTCCTTAGCATGCGCGCTCTCTCTCACACGCACATGTATAAGGTATGATTTCTTTATAATCACTATAGAAAAAAATTTCTAATGTTGAAATTCCACTGGAGGACAGCATTCGGGGAGTTTTGAAATTCTCCAAATTCTCCAAATAAGAACTACTTTAGTTTGCAAGAAGTTTAGCCAGGTTTTTGTACTTTAGAAAGTTGGCTTGATTGGATATGGCCTTAATCTGTGCTCACAAAGGAAGTATATCTTGGTACCATCCAATGATGTAAAAATGTATGCTTTTGATACTTATTTATAGCCAACTAATGCAATTGTTTGCAAAATTTTTGTTAATCAGGCTTTTTGAATTTATATTTTGTGAATAGTTTATTTACAAAATTTGTTCTAACACGTTAAATAAGGGAAAATTAAAAAGAAAAACGTAAAATTTTGGCTCACTTTCAAAGATGTACATTCAGATTTAAAAATCTCAAACAAGTATAAAAGTTCTCCACAGCTCTTTCTTTTAATCAAGTGCTCTTTATAATATATATTTTTTTAAGAATACCCTTCCATATGAGAAGGTTTTATCTTTTAGTATCATCTTTTCTCCCCAAAATTGTTCATTTTGACTTCAATGATTATTATTATATAATGAGCAGGAGGTTTTGGAATCAATTTTGCCAGGAAAGATTTGATCCAACCCTAAAATAATAAAAACATATTGGTTATTTGAGTTTAGAACCCACAACCTTGAGTACTTAAATAATAAGCCTTACCACTCCAGGAGACAATAGTAACATAAAATTATTTATAAAAAAAATATAAAAAGTAGTAAGATGGGGTGGCGTCCTAGCCATATTAGTCGCACTCGTGCTCAGTTATTGTGCAAATCTTTTATTGCTCTTATAGCACTAGCTAAATGCACTTGTTAACTAAAGTAGCTAGTAAAAATTTACTTTTCCAATTCCAACAAACTAAGGAAATGACTGACTATTATATATTACAAGTGAAAGGCTAATTGAATCTTAAAATATTATTTTGTTAAGATCCTTTTGTTTTGATTGGATGGTTGAAATGTTTAAATGAGTTGATTGGATATTAATAATAAATATTAAATGAAATAGTGAGCATTGCTGGGTATGATACTAGCTTAAAAAAATATAAAGATACCTTTTCACTGGCTATTTTAGCTATCAGATAGAGAGTATTACCGGAAATGACCTTATAACTGTGGGAATGTGATTGAAGGCGTTTGGTTGGTAAATCTTTTATGACTTTCCCATATATCCTCCAGTGAGTTGTTAACATTTCCCTCTAGTGCTTTTCTTTTCTCCCTCGTAAAAGCAGGATGCTATCATGTCGAGGGGATGAGAATAATAGTGCTGTTTCACTTCCCCCACTTGTGCAACTTACCTCCTTGCGATCTATAAATTAGTAGGGGTATCCAAAGAGATCAATGTTGTCTTTTGATTTTTAACAGCTTGACAATCCATCCACGGTGGATATATTAGGGGAGTAAATTACCGAGCATAGGGAGCCATCTCTAATAGTTTCTCCCTGTAAGATCTTTCTTCTTTTTAGATATGTCCATCACCAAATTATTGGCCCGATTGTGTACGGGGGTTAGGCCTATTAAAATTTTCGACAGTGCTTCAGCCAATGGAAACAACTCATACACGTGAAATTAAATCAAACTCTGGTCAAATTTGTATTGTTGTTGATGTTGGTGATGATGATGAAATTTGAGTTTCATAATCTTTTTATGGAGTGAAAATGATTTTCATCCTGATCCTTAATCTCTCAACCCACTGTCTTATTTGGTTCAATAGAACATTATATTTTTTGGTATTAATAATGCTAAGGGATTGGTCTCAAAGGGATTTGCATATGCAATGTGAAAAGGGCAGACAACATGCACAAATATGGTAATAGGAAGTCACACTCGGAGAGAGAACTTACTCACATGAATAAAGTAATAGAGACTCATGCATGAGAGGGGCATGGTCTTCTAAAAATTTTTAAGAAAGGCCTTTAAGTTGTCCAAATAATTTATTTTTTTATAGTGGTTCTCCAAAAAAAATATTTTTATTATATTTTGCCACACTCATGTCCATAATTTCTACTTTAAGTGTAGTTATTCCCATCAGTAAAATTGATCATATCATAATTAATGTGATAAACATAATAAACTTATACTTTCTTCAGAGCATCCACAACAGGACTATATATTCTTTAGCCAATTTTTAACTAAAAAAACACAATTATATTTTAACTAGCCACATTTTTATCTGACAATGCTATCTATCATTTCTCTATCTTATTTAAATATTAATATTTTATTTATTTTTAGATACATACTCTAAAAATTATATTTAACGTGGATATGTTACATGATAAAATCAATTCAATAAAGAAAATTTTAATGTTTAGTTAGTATATAGTAGCTAGTTAAATTTAGCTACTCAAAATAGGATAATATAAAATAACTAATGTGGTAACTAGCCTGTTAATTTTAGTTCAATAAAGAGTTTTTTTTTTTTCCAAGCTAACTAATTTAGTTTGTGAAGACTTTTACACCCTCGGGAATGAAAAACTCACACTTCCCGGGAATTTTGCAGGTGGGGCCATGTTGATACAGTGATACTCAGTGAAAGGAGATTCCGCCCATCATCGTGTTCAAGTGCCCCCCGCACAAAAGCTACATTTAAGATAATTCCCATCGCCGTGGGCCCCACCCATTATCTTTTCTACCCCTACCCAATCACATATCCCAACCGCACAACCGTTTGGTCCATCCGTAAATTTCCTCCCATCCCAGCCCCAACTCAAAATCTATCCCCGTTACGTTGGTTGCAGGGAGAAAGAAAGAGAGAGCAGATCCTTCCTTTCTCCCTTCTTTGCCTCTTGGCAACGGCTTTCCAGTATTCATTAATTCCTCTCTGCTTGTCGCCATCCCCCACAGCATAAATACCACATCCACACACAACATTCCGAGGAATCCAAATTCCACGATATCCTTTTCCCTTTTCCCTTTTCCCCTCTATCTCTTCTCCTTTCTACTCCCCTCCTCACAACAACCGAAGAAGCGAAAATGAAAACGAGAAATCTCCGCGTCTGAAGACACAAACACTCCTTCAGATCCCCAAATCCCGAGAGAGATGGCATCGGAGATCGAGATCGTGGAAGACGACGGAGGAGGAGGAGGAGGAGGAGGAGGAGAGGTTTCCACGGCCCTGGGGGAGGGGGATGAGATCGAGCTGCGGAACGACGTTTACACGGCGGCGGCGTACGGAGAGTTGGAGAAGCTCCAGAGACTGGTGGAGAGCGAGGGGTGCTCGGTGTCGGAGACCGACAGTCTCGGCTATTACGCATTGCAATGGGCCGCTTTGAACAATCGAACGGCCGCTGCTCAGTATATCATTGAGGTGATCTGACTGTAAAAATATCGTCTTTTGGGTTCTGTTGGGAGATGAATTCCTGATTCTGCTGGTTATCTAAAACAAACATGCTTTTGTCAGCATGGAGGAGATGTAAACGCCGCAGATCGCACAGGGCAGACCGCGCTGCATTGGACTGCCGTGAGGGGTGCAATCCAGGTTGCCGAGCTCTTGCTTCAGGAAGGCGCTCGGGTCAGTGCCACAGATTTGTATGGGTATCAGGTTTGCTTTCTCATCTCTTGATGATGTAATGGCCTCAAATTGAGACAATTCTAGCTGTAGATGGTGGTGTCTCTGGTGTAATGGCCATCTGATCATTTTTCTTTTGCAGACGACTCATGTTGCTGCGCAGTATGGTCAGACAGCATTTCTTTATCACATTGTCACAAAATGGAATGCTGATCCAGATGTTCCCGATAATGATGGAAGAAGCCCTCTGCATTGGTATGTGAGGCCTTCTCTTGTCTGAGGTTTATGGTTCCTTTGTCCAGCATTGGTTTTCCATATCCTGAAACGTTTGTTTGTCACTTTAGATAGTCTTGTTTTGTTCTTGTAGTGGTCATCATTGCTTGGCCTATGAAAAGTTTTAGTTTGCATATCAGTAGCTGCATACATGCATAACTTTTGAGTATGAATTTATGACTCATTGCCTTTAAATGAGTTGGATGATCTGGCCTTGCAGGGCTGCTTATAAAGGTTTTGCTGATTGTATACGTCTTCTCTTATTCCTAGATGCCTATAGGGGGCGACAAGATAAAGAAGGTAATTTGGCTGGTTCTGTTTCTCAGGACCCTGGCTTTTTTGGTTGAGTGTCCTAATTTTTATTTATGGTTACATTAAAGAAAGAACATTTCTGTTTTAGTTTCAATTGTATATCTTGCGTGGTTAGATAATTTCTTACAATTGTTTTCGATTAGGTTGTACCCCTCTTCATTGGGCTGCTATCAGAGGGAACCTAGAAGCTTGTACAGTTCTAGTTCAAGCTGGGAAGAAGGAGGATTTGGTGGTAACGGATAGCACAGGCTTTACTCCGGCACAACTAGCATCTGACAAGAATCATCGGCAAGTTGCTTTTTTCCTTGTAGGTATTCCATGACCATATCAGTCTCTGTTTTGAGTAGTAGATGAGGCCTAAGTGGAACCAAATTGATAGGAAAACCCCCCCCCAAAAAAAAAAAGAAAAAGAAAAAAAAACCTAATCCCCAAATTAACAGGAACAATATGCTGAATCCAAGGAGAATGAATAATTATTAGTTTCTTATCAATCAGATGAATACTCTGCTGTATTTTCTGCAATCCACAGGAGATTTGCTCAATTCAAGTGCGGAAAAAAGAAAATAAAGTTTTATTTCTTCAAAATTCTAAAACATATTGCTGGACACGTCCTATAGAAGGCTTAAACACCTCTTAAATATTCGGAGAATCTAAAACAAACCGCAACCCTTGCATCTTTAAATAAGTAACAGCCTAACTCAAAACAAGTCCTAATATGATTAAAATAATAATAAAAACGAGGAAAAGAAGGTTCTTGTTGTGCACAGCATCTGATTTGGTTGCCAAATTTGTTGGGGCTTTGGGGCCCATGTGGGCTAGTAGTTGGATATTTGAAGAATATAAACATTCGGCTCAATTCATTTGAGCTGGGTGACCCCTCCAAACAAACAGTTTGTTACATTTCTTATCATTACAAATAATTGAAGCTCAAGAGATATCGCAAAGAGATTCATCCCGCTACCTTGCCTCAATAATTAATAAGGATGGAGAGATTGAGGAAGACGTCAAAAATTGGAGAAAAGCGAGATGGTTGAAGTGGATACTTGCTTCTGGAGTGTGTTTTAATCGGCATATACCAACAAGATTGATGGAAACTTTTTTTAGAACAACGATATTACCAGGTCTGGCCTATGGAGCAAAATGGGCCAATGAAGAAGAAACAGAAGCACAGAATGATTGTAATAGAGATGAGAATGTTGGGGTGGATGTGTGGTAAAACTAGGAAGGATAAAATCAGAAATGAGTACTTTTGAGAGCATTTACAGGTACATTAATTGATGATAAAATACGGTTTGAGATGGCTTAGATATGTTAAACACAAGCTAGCAATGACGCTGGTATGGAAAAGTTTTTTTATGCAAGTTGATGGCTCACCAAGGGGAAGGGGTATGCAAAAGAGGATGTGGAAGTAATAGAACATAGATTGAGTAAGTGGGGATCTGGCTCAGGATAGATTGGAATGGAGAAATAGAATTCATGTAGCCGACACCAACATAGTTAGGACTTGGGACAAGGCTTTGATGGTAGTGATGATGATAATGATGAATTCTTATAATTACAAAATCGCTTCACTTTTCCTATAATTATAAATTAGCCCTATTGCTTCATAATTACACATAAATCCACTACTCCCTCTTGCTTCATAATTACACATAAATCCACTACTCTCAACACTCTCCCTTAAGCTGGTAAGCAGATATTTGTTATGCGTAGCTTGGGCAATGCATTGGCTAATTTTCTCCCGGGAACTGCCTTAGTGACAAAACTTGCGAATGAAAATTTGCACATTTATCATTTGTATGGATATATTCCACCTTGGTCTCTTTATTTTTAATCTTTCCTCCAATAAAATGGCAGTCAACTCAATATTCCTCGTGCGCTAATGGTAAAGGGCTTGTTGCAATCCATTGAGTCGATGTGTTGTCAGAATGTAACATCATTGGACTACTATATATAGATCTCCAACTCAGAGAGTAAATACTGTGGCCATAATAACTCACATGCTTTAGCTCGATACTCTGCTTTAGAATGAGATCTTGTTACCACTTGTTATTTCTTGCTTTTTCAGGACACTAGTTTTCTGCCTAACATGGTGTGGTACCTTCTTGTTGTTGTTGTTGTGGCTTTTTTTTTTTTTTTTTTGTGGGTGGATAACATATTGTACCTTGTTGTTCACCTATCTATCTTTGACCCAGCACGGTATGCATCGGTTTAAGCCACCATAGCTACATGACCATGTCTTGAATAAAAGATTCATTGTCCTGGTGACTTATTGAAATGCTTTAAAATTCTATGGGCAACATTTTAAGTGTCGTGCCATTTGGTGTGTGCATAAACTGATTGGCAATGTTTACCATGCAAAATATCTGGACAAGTTACAATGAGATTTGCTGAGGAGAAAATCATATGATTTTAGGATCCTGAGTGATACTAGATTACTTGAGGAGAGGTTTGAGTGTACCTGTAAGACTAATACCTGGAGAAGCAGGCTGTATCATTTGTTGTACTATTTTGGTAGTCAAAGAGGTGGAAGTCACAAGCTTAGAAGCAATGGCAGAGGGTGAGGCATCAGTCGCAGCATGATTAGCATGGTTGTTCAGATTTTGCTGATGCTTCCAACATTCATAAATTATGTCCCATCTTCTTACATTAATTAGAAAATTTCTCTTATACTGATTTGCCAGATGCCTCAATTTCTTGTAGCTACAACACTGAAATTTTACATGTCATGATTCCGGGGCTTGACTCGACTCACATAAGCAAGAGTAAGAACATTCAAAGACCCATTCTGATGTTCCTAAATAGCTTGCGTCAGACGCCGCTGTTCCTCGTGAAGGAGTTCACCAAAGCGTGTGTCTAAAGTAGGATATGGAATGTGAGTCATGAGATTAGAGTCATTAGACCACATAGACTCGAAGTTGCGGTGGGGTTTCATAATGAATTAATCCCATTGAACCAATTTCATGAACTGGATGAAGAGTGGGCAGAGCGTCATTGGGAATTGTGCCACAAAACAATCCATAAATTCAGTCTAGTGATTCATAAACTTTGAATAATAATCTTGAACAATTTTGTTTTCTTGAGAGCATGCACTGATTTTATTGAAATCATTGAGCAAAATTGTTTTGATTATAAATCATCATCATCATCAAAGCTTTAGCCCAACCATGTTGGGGTCGGCTATATGAATTCTGTTTCTTCATTCCGTTCTGTTTTGATTATAAATCTGTTCTAAATATTCCCACATGCATTTCACAGTTCTATAGGGTTGGAGATTAAAACTTATTTGAGGGGTCAATTGAGTTAAGAATCCAATTAATGATGCGGTATCATGGGCAATGATGGAAATAGCGATAGCGGCGGGCGTAGCGGCCCGCCATCGAAACGCTACGTAGAGGCCCATTGTCGAAACACTACGTAGCAACATAGTAGTGTGATTTGAAAAAATCATTAAAAATTTCTGAAAAATTTTTAAAAAATCCAAACTATTAGAAAATGATAGAATATCTGGTTTTCTTGCAAAAGTAATTAACATAATAAAGGGGTGCAGCAGTCCCCTCATTGTACGAGGTCTTGTATAGCTGTATTAATAGAAAATAATAGTAATGATAATTTTTTTCACATGTTTTCATGTTGTTATTCTAACTTAGGAACTAATGAAAGGCTTGTTAAAAAAATTATGTGATGAAGAAATATCATCAAAATAAACATCGTATTAAACTTGAAGTCAAGACACGAGACTTAAAAGT
The DNA here is from genome assembly GCA_037013555.1 of Sextonia rubra. Lineage (NCBI taxonomy): Eukaryota > Viridiplantae > Streptophyta > Magnoliopsida > Laurales > Lauraceae > Sextonia > Sextonia rubra. Next base: position 38,903,502 of record JASUAD010000010.1, on the reverse strand, counting down.
TGGAACTTAGGAGTGCAATAGTAAACACTAAACAATGAGTAGTCAATACTCAACATTCAATAGTCAATACAATAAATGTGAAATAATATAATAATTAATAACTCCATAAAAACACTCCACTTGAGAGGAACTCTTTGCATCAACTTCGATTCAGCGATATCTTATGTGCTTTGGTGTTCTTTCAAGGATGGAACGGGGATCCTGTGTAGTATTATTTCTAGTATAGAAGGGTAGGAGAGTTGAGTAAAAATATTATTTGAAAAGCAAAAGTAGAAAAATAAACTTTAATATGTATTTCAAAATTTTTTAAAAAATAGCCATCAATCACATTCCGTAGTGGTTGTAGCAGCGCTAAATTCAATTTAGCGTAGCAGTTACTGCCGCTACGCCCGATATGGAGGCTGCTATGCTATGTAGCAGCTGCTGTTTTCATCCATGATCATGGGTTTCCCATTGGGCCAGTCTAGTGGCCTCAAAAGGTCTTGGTGTCGCCCATGGATATGTTCTCATAAATTTTTTACCTTTACAAGCATCTGAAATCAAAAGTCCCATAGAAAATAAAATTTTCCATTATGATGGAGTGATGAAATCTTAGATTTCTCAATATGAGCCATAAAAAAAGGATGATTGAAGAGGTCAGAGGTTCTGAGTAATCAATTTAGTGCCAGAAAAAAAAAATCCACTGTTATCTAATTTTTTTGATAGGTAATATAATATATTTCCAAAAGAGAAGAAAAAAGAGTTGATGTTGCAGAAAAACATTTTTTTTTAGTCCAACAACTAGTTAGATGACCAGTTTGCAGAAGGTTGATGCCCTAGCAATTGATCAAAAAGCGGCTTTTGCTAGATTGGATGCCAAATGAACTATAATTTGAAGTTCTAGACCCTAACTCAATAAATCGAAGGATTTGGATGGTTGTGATGAAATCAAGACCCAAAACTACTGAAACAAAAAATTGGCCAAAAACCCTTCTAGAAGATGTAAAAGAAATCCCAAAAAATTGCTAAATATGTTGTTTGAGGTGACCAATGATGTCAATTTCAAGAAGGGCCCCACTATCTGATGCGAAGACCTGTCAATAGTTGTTGACCATTGTAACCAAAATGCCTAAGCGTTAGAGTTGCGGCAAACAATATACTTAACACCCCCGCTCAGACGGGACACTATCCGAACTCGAAGCATGTGCCCGTCATAAAATGGCATGGGGCATTCTGCCTGCATACTTGGGCTTGCAACATAATACCAAGGATGCGGTGGAGTGAATTTGAACCTAAGATCTGTGGTGGCACTAATACCATCTCAAGAGTTGCCAACCATTGCAACCAAAATGCTTAGACGCTAGAGTTGCAACAAACAATATACTTAACAAGACCTAGGAATCCCACATAGCTGAGAATGTGATGAATCTGCTTCTTGCCGATCTCTAGCTTCGATCAAGGCGAATAAACATCATAATAATCTCCAAAGATTGCTTTGCAAATAGCTTTTATTAGTATCAATCACTTGAGACTGAACCGAGAAATCTTTGTTTTGGAAAAATCTCGTAGAATTTATCCAATGATCGTTGTGCATAAAGAAAAACTCCTAAAATTATTACGGGTCTGATGACATGACAATTATCTTGTTGAGAAAGGAGAGTTTGGAATGAATTGGGTGTCCTCAATGGGAGAGGTCACTTCTATATATATCCTTCATTGTATCTACTACCTGCAAATTTATAGATATATGAACTCCCTTAATGAGGGTAATCTATGATACTCGGATACAACAATTGACCTATGCCCTATGGTACTCGTACCGATATAGTCCGATATGGATATGGGTATAGGATACGGCAAAATGTGGCTTGGATACAGTGTAAAATTTCAGGATATGGCTTCTTGTATTGTTTTAAGAAAATATATGGCTTTCACGTATACGGTTGGGATGTGATGTAAAATCTCGGCTGTTTTCATTTGAAATTGGTCGAAATGCCTAACTTCAGATGAAATTATTTTAGAAAGGGGCTGATTGAAAATGCCCTAACCCAAGGACCAGGGGGAAAAATGGAGAGAGAGAGAGAGAGAGAGATATGGGCTGGATTGAGGGAAGAGAAAAAAAGAGGGAACGAGAAGCTAATTACCTGTCGTCTATTTCTGTTGCCAGTCATGGGATGCCAACCTAAAGTTATTGCTGGAGTCGAGTGTAAATCTTGTTGTCTGCCACTAGTGTTGTGTCAATCGTGGGATGTTGAGCTGAAGTTGTCGCTAGAGTCGAGCATAATTCAGGTTCTCCTTCTCTTTCTTCTTCTTCTTCTCTTTTTCTTCTCTTCTTCTCTTCATATGCTGGAGGACTCATCAGAAAGGGAAAGACAAAAAGGCCATTTTGCCTTTTTATAAATGAGTACGGCACATGCTCTTTGTTTTATTTTCCCCCTACTATTGGGCTACTTGAACTCTTAGCCCAAAAGAAAAATTATTGGTCCAGTTAGGCACACCTCATTGAAAATCTGATCCACTTAGTGGGCCTCGCCGAATTTGCGCCCTAAATTGAAATAAAATAAATAATTCATTTAAAATGAACCCATAATCAAAATATCTACACATTTCTAGAAATTTCCTACCATGTTTGTGTTCCTGAAGTTTTCAAGATAGTAGCATATCGAACCCTTGTTCCCCATGTCCATATCCACACTCTTGTCTGCATTTGGGCATCGTAAGGGGTACCTGAAGCTAATCCTATCCAAGTGATTCTAAAGGATCAAGATGCATATGGTGTGCAAGAGGTGTATTCGACTTGAGTGGTCTGCCCCACATATGGGATCCTGTTGGAGTATCTTAACAATTTCTTGACGAATGAGTAGCATTTTGACAAGCCAACATTTTTTCTTTCCCATTTTTTGAAATAACCCTAATGCAATGTTTCTATCAACTTGGCAGGTTAGAGAACCGTGAACCAAAAATTTAAAGTCGAGTTCATGAGTTGACATTGTCAAGCACTAACTATAAATTTGTTTCAGCAAAATGCCAACGTCAGACTTACCCAACGAATTGGCAAATGGCAAGAACAACTACTGAATCAAAGCCAAAAAACTTTTCTTTCTCATTTTTCGAATTTTCCCTAGGCAATGTTTCTATGAACTAGTCAGGTTAGTGAACCATGAACCAAAATCTGAAGTTGAGTTCTTCAGTCTGACATTGGCAAGTTCTAACTGTAAGTTTGTTTAAGCAAAATGCTAGCTGACAAACTTACCCGATGAATTGGCAATAAAAACTACTGAATCACTACTATTTTTTCTTTTTCCTATTTTCCTTTATCTTTCTTTTTTTCTAGAACTACTGCTTGTATTGTTACAAACTACAACCATGGTTATTGCATAGTAGCCTTCAGGAATTCATTTCACTTATCTTGATTTTTACAGGCATTATGGTCAATAATACATGGTGCATTCCCTGATGTTTGGTTAATTCTCATGGAAAACAATGATGAGTGCTCACAAAAGTTTCTGCCGGTTCATACTTTATATTATATTTATCGTACTAATGTTCTTGATGTTGTTGCTTATGCAGGGAAATGCTAGGAGATTGTTAGACAAACGCTGTGATGGGAACAGCTGGCTTGGGAAGTTTTCAAAATTAGGACTTGCACCTGTTCTTTTGTGTATGGTTATAATTCTACTTTCAATCTATGGTCATTCAGTTATCACAGGTAGATTGCTTTGATCATTGCATTCATGAATTACCACTCTGGCACTCTTTTATAATGGTGTTAGACTTTTGACCTCTTACTGTGGCTGCAGCATCTGATCTTCTGAAGTCAACAGCTTTATTTGAGCTTTTTGCATGGTTAGGTTATATCCTTGCCACTGCCGGGCTTGTAATGTTTTATAGATGTAGCAGGTATGCTTCATAGAGTTTTCTCGCAGGACTTTTGAGTAATTTTGTGTATATAGCTACTTTTGACTTGTGTGTGTATTTTCTAGAGAAAACTGGTTCCTTGTTTTTTCAGAAGTTCTAATGAGCTCACTTATGATGAATCCGAACATATTCACATACATGTTTCCCTCCATGTATTGGCACTTACTCTAATTTGGCACTTGTTAGAGCAATATAAAATGTTGTACAAAAATACAAAGAAACAACTTCATCTAAGGGTTGAAATTTTAATGCTTCTAAATCAAGGGGTGGGATTCTTTAATTGGAACAATTTTTGTCTTAGCCAGAATCCATGTGAAGTCGTGTCCTCCTCCCATGATTGGCATCCATGTGGCCCCCATAAAACAAGTTTATCTTTTTCAGAGGAACTGTTCATTGTAGAAAACTACTATACATGGGTAATTTTCACCTGAGAGTTATCTCTCATGGTTCCTCTAAGAGGTAAAAAGGTAAGCCTATTGTGGACCCACTAGGATGCATGCTAACAAGGAGTGTGACATCCTAGAGTCCCACATCGACTATAGAGAGGAAAGTGCATGGGTTTATATATAGAGCATGAGGCCTTTTGATGGGTTGAGGCCTATCAGAAGCAAAACCATGAGGCCCATAGGTCAAAGCAGACTATCATGCATGCGTACAGGGTGGGGCATGACAAGGAGGGATGTTGTGATGGAAAGATTTCATGATGGATTAGATTTTGGGGCGGAAAAGATAATCTGGATTAGATCATCACAACCAATCTGCTGGTAGAGGTAGACAATGGTGAGGCATCTCTTTGTCCACAAATACGACTGGGGATTGATCCCTAGGTTTGTTGGATGGGGATTTGGGACTTTGGTAGCATGACTGTATTGGGGTGTGTATGTACCAGAGTGAGAAAAAAAAAGAAAAAAAAGAAAAGAAAAGAAAGGGTTCCTAAGTTATACTGTTAATGGAATTCAATCCAATGGTGACTATAACTTGGGTTAAGTGTCAAATTAGGGTGAGTACCTAATTTTACACTATTTTAGACATTATGCATGGAAGGGTTTTATCACAAAAGAATTGCGGCGTACAACCATATTGGACTTCAAGGACTTAAAAAATTAAAACTAAGGGTCAAGATCATTTTATCGGGACGATATCTTATATTCTCCTCATCTGCATCCAACCCTTTCCATCACTTAGCCTCCCTTGATTGTCATGCATCTAGTTGGGCCCCAATGAGGGGGACTCATCCCTTTGACAAGAAACACTTTGCATTTTGTAGTAAAGCTCTCTCTATCTGTGTCTTTCTCTCTCTCTCTATATATATATGTATGCATGTATATATTGATGAAATATTCACCAATTAGCAGTTGCATTTTAAGGTGATATGTAGACTGTCTTGTGAAACCCTAACCCTTGGCAACGAATGTGAGAATTGAGAACTACTTATGGAGAGACAGTGAGTTTCTAGTTACAATATGTTTTCATCAAGGGTTAGCTTTAAGCTCTTATCTTTTTTGCAGTTTGCACTGATTATGGATGATTTTATAACTCATACTCAAGAGAAGGTACGTTGCTATACGTTTTTTGCTGATGCTATAGTTTTGATGGAAAAATTGAGAGATGACATGAATGCGAAACTTGAGAGGTGAAGACAGCTATAGAATCCAAGGGCTTTAAAATAAGTCGTACAAAGATGAAATATTTGAATTGTAACTTCATATTATGTAGAGAGATGTAACTCTTGTGGGAGCTAAAGCTCAAGAGATACCAAAAAAAAAGTCCTTCCAATACCTTGGCTCTATAATTAGTAAGGATAGGGAGAATGGAGATTGAGGACTCTTTTTTTTTTCCTAATTAAACATAGGATTAGAGTTGGATGGTTGAAGTGAGACTTGCTTTTAGAGTGCTTTGTGATTGGTGCATACCAACAAGATCTAAGGAAAATTTTTTTCTAAGACATCAATTAGATTGGCTGTGACCTATACAACAAAATGTTGGCCAATTAGGAATACACATGCCAAAAAAAAAAAGACAAAAAAAGAGTGCAACAAAGATGATAATGTTGAGATGGATGTGGTGAAACTAGGAAAGATAAAATCGTTGGTGAGCACATTTGAGAGCATATAGGGGCAGGTAGCATCAATAGATGATAGATTAAGAGAGACTCGTTTGAGATGGTTTGAACATTTCCAATATGGGCCAATAACGGTGCTGGTGATAGTGGTGAGGAAAGTTTTCTCTATGCAGGTTGATAGCCCTTTAAGGAAAATGGTAGTCTTAAGAAGACATGGATGGAAGTAGTAAGGATAGATTTGAGAAGTATAACTTTTCCAAGGATTTGGCCCCTAATATAGTTGGGACAAGGCTTTAATGATTATGAATATAATATATAGGTTTGCGTTCTACTAAGAAGCACTGTTCACTGCTTATGTGAGGTAAAAATCTTGGCCCCTTGTAAGACCTTCTTGGAAGTATGCGAATCATTTGTGAATAGTGTGATGGAACATCTCATTGTGGGTATGAGTTTAGATAAAAATAATCTCATTTTGATATTACAACCGATTCATGCAAGGGTTAGTGATTTATGTGCTGAGTTTTTGCCCAATCCCAATCCACAATGAGGGCCACATTTCTTCCCATTCTTTGGTATGCTTTGTGGTGAGTCCCAGGAGTTGGATGCTTGGACCATCATTTAACTTTATCAGTATGTGGTTTACTTGTTGGGGAGCATTACCCAGTGATCAATGGAGGTGTCTCAAATATATATATAGAAAAATTCTTAGGAATGCCTCATTTAAAAAGGGGCGTTTTTGCCCTCTTTCTATCCTCCAATGAGAGACAAGTCATGTGGTTACTTTTTCTCCTTTTTAAAAGTAACATTAATTGCGTCTCTACATTCCTAATCTCCTATTCGTGGCAAAACAGAGCGTTTTCACTTTTAAAAAAGCCTGGGTGCTATTTAGCGCTCCTCATATATATATGAGGAATATTAGTATGCATCCTTCCCTTACCATAGGGTGAGGGATGCTTGCATGACTTTCCTTATTTGTACTTGAGCATTCCTCTTTTTTATAAACTTTTTGTCTTTTGCACATTAATATATCTAGATATGGAAGTGTCCCTTACCCTATGGTCAGGGATGGATGTATACTAATATTCTTTTAGATATATGTCGCATTCTAGGGAGAGTGAGAGGTAAAATTCTAAGCCACTTGTGGGACCCGCTTGGATGCATGCCAAGTATGCCAACCATGGGTAGATAGGTAGTGTGATGGAAAGTTTCATTATGGATGTGATTTTGGTGTAAATCATTTCAATTAGATCAGCACAACCAGTGATTTTAGGTGGGTTGAAGGTAATGGTCTCAAGTTGCATCATTTATAAAATTGAAGCTAACAGTTAGGATAATTTACATTTGTGTCAAATTAGGGTGAGTGCCAATTTTGGGGCATGACTATAGGTGGGTTAGTGATTTAGGGTCTAAGCTCTTGCACAACCACAATTCATGATGAGGCCTTTCCATCCCACTACCTCCGGTGGTTGGCATGCTTTGTGGTGAGTCCCATGAGCTAGATGCTTGGGTCACATTTTAACAGTATGTGATATGCTTGTTGGGTAACATTCCCCGACATACATAATCTCTCTCTCACACACAGACACAGTTTTTTAGGTGCACACACTCACCCCCTTGGGTCTTACCATGCACACCTCTCAATGGGTCCCGCCTGATAACCAATCTGAATTTTTTGGTGTACACCTATTTATATTGTTTCCACACTCATTATGAGTATACATGGATTATTTTTTCCTGGTTTTGGCAGAGTTGGGTATCATTCAATGTTCTGTAATTGTGTTTTTGCAGGAAGGATCCTGGTTACATCAAAATGAATGTCCGTGATTCACAAAATCTGAAGGATGATGTAAGTTGCAGCATTTTACCAATAATTCAATTGAGATATCTTGTTTTTTTTATCATTCTGCAATGTTTATTTGATCAAGTAGCTGAATATATATATATATATATATATGTATATATATTAATCTTTTTTAGCGCCTTCTGTATGTAACTTGATTTTTTCTTACCCATATGAATTTGTCGAAGCAACTATAAATAGTTAGGGGTTACTATGCAGATACGGGCATGAACTATAGAAGAGTAGATTCATTTATGATACCCGATAACAACGATAAAAAAAAGGAGAGTATTGATTTATGTTTTCATGTATCTTTTTTTTGTGTGCGCTTTTGCAGGTAACAGTTCTGGTGTGCACTTTCTCTGATTGCTCTGTTTTTACTCTTTATCTTTGGGTTGACATGAATTTCTCCATTGTGCTATATGAATGCCATTCACATGAATCAATGCAGTTGGAGAAATCTCTTGCTCCTGTCTCATGCACTCTATTTTTTAATTTCATTTGATAAATTAAATGTGTTTTGACCTTTTTTCTGAGATACTTAATCCTTGACAGAAGATCTGTAAATGGGCTTGTTATGTCATGAACACTTTTCCCCTTGATGGTTTTTTTTTTTTGGTGTTTCTATCAGTTTACTTGCCTGCAAACATCTGCCAATATGATTTCTCTTTTGTTCTAAGTAGGAACCTTTATTGAAGTTGGACTTGAATAATCCTGCTCTATTGGCTGGGAATTGGTCGCAGCTCTGTGCAACATGCAAGGTGCCATTTCATTCTTCCTCTTTGGTTGTAAGTTGTATAGTTACATTAATTTTTATTATCCTACTGATTAAGTTTATATATCATTCCTCAAGATTGTCAGGCCTCTGCGTGCTAAGCATTGTTCAACTTGTGATCGTTGTGTTGAGCAGTTCGATCATCACTGCCCTTGGGTGTCAAATTGTATTGGCAAGGTGTTTTGACAGTGATATTCTGCATCATTGATCTCTCTCTCTCTCTCTCTCTCTCTCTCTCCTACTAACCATCGTGCAAGGTTAGATGTATGAGCTTTGTTGTATAACATCGGATATTATCGGCGGAATTACAAAAATCTCACGCCTAATAACATGGCTGTGATTTTCTAAGAAGCAGCTGGCTTTCTTAACCTGAAAAGTTGAATGTAAAAGGCAATGTTGTGTGTTGCGGTTTAAGAAAATTTCCATGCCATGTCGTGCAAAAGTCTTTAAATATACACTAAAATAATGTATTTCTCGGTTCCTGCACGACCAATGCCTCTACCATGTTTTATAAGATACACAATCTGATGGTGGTCCTTGCTATAGTTGGTCTAAAGTCTCGGCAACTACCAATATAACAGGAGAGAGTGTCTCTATGTTAGGATTTAACAAGGTTGGCGGCCCCTCTATTGGTTGTGGTAAAAAGAGAAATTGAAAATAAATTGATGGCAACTTTGTCATTATGACTATTTAGTTAAAGTGGGAGTAACCATCAAAAAGCTGATGTGACCTCTCCATATTTAATATTCAAATGATAGTCTTGTAGCACGTTGTACTATTATAATTTCTAACATATCTGATGCACCATTTACTCATGGCAAGGAAGGTTATCATTGATACTAAATATGAAATTCAATGTGGGTCACAACTTTTATCGCCATTATTGACTAAAATAGCTGAAAGAAACCTTGTTAAAGAAACGATGGTTTTCAACGAAAAACTTTGTGCCTGTTTAATACTCACCATTGGATCGAATCTGATAGCACAAAGAAAACTCACTCTTGACTTCCTCCGGGATGGTTCATGGGAGAACAAATTCCTTCCATAATATAAATATGATTGTGCTTTGCATAAGTGTACACATTTAATTGTTTATCATGATCTGACTGATTTTATGGTTTGCTGTTGCAGAAAAACAAATGGGATTTCTTTATGTTTCTTATTCTTGAAATTTCTGCAATGGTAATCACTGGTGCCATCACTGCCACACGTACGTTTCTTGAGGAAATGTTTTTCTTCTGTTGCTCATATTGTGAATTTAACATTCATAACATTTCACTTTATCTTCTGCTAACTGGAACAATCTTTCATTCTATTGGAGTGTAGAAATCTTGATGGATCCAACTGCTCCCTCTACTTTCCGAGCATGGATGAACCATGTTGTCACTCATCATATGGGCTCTATATCATTTTTTATTATGGACTTTCTGCTTTTCTTTGGCGTTGCAGTCCTAACTGTTGTTCAAGCTTCTCAGGTATGTGAATGAGTGTTCCGTTTTGTTTCATGCTCCTTAATTATTTCTGTAGTGTTTTGATTTATGGAAAGATAATGATTGAGTGAAATTGCACAGGATTTGCTGTGCAGCTGTGAATGATGATGAATTAAAATAGGACTGCATTTACTACTGCCATTGTGAATGATGATTGAAGTTGGGCTTACCACCTTCTCAAATGTTACTCTAAAGTCCGACCCAAGTCTATTGTATATTATCTTGCTCTAATTAGGTAATTTTGATGCTTCAGTAAAAAAAAAACGATACCAATTTAACTCCTCATTGGTCGCATGTCGACTCATCTTTACTAGGAGAAAAACTTATCATGCATCCTTGAAGATTGGTCTGGAGGTAGATATCAGAAGTAATCTTTTTATTTTTTTATTATTATTATCTTGGGTTGTGATTACCTCAATCGAGCTGCTAATTCTCCTCTGATATGAGTCAATATTCTTTTATTGGGCTGGGTTTAATTTATAGGGAGAGTGTGTTTCAGGTCTTGTGTCTATCAGTAGTCTGTCCTCAGTATTTAATCATTCCTGTTATCAGTACTTAATCATTCCTCATATTTGCTGTATTGAACACTGATATGAAAGTGTAGTGGTGGTCTATCAACTGGAAAATAATGCTTAAATTCTATGATGCATAGATGCTTCTAATTGGGCAATGTATATTGTATCCAATGCTTCACTTTTATGCGTAAAATCCATGTTTTTGTGATGTCCATGGAGTATCCCTGCCGTGTCCATGCTAGATCTGGGCATCATTGTTTAAATTAGTAATTGAAGAATCTTACATATCTGACATGGGCATGCTGCTCATATCAAAGAAATCCCTGCAAAATACGCACGTAAGCACTGCAGATTTTGGACTTTTTAAATCTGATATGTGATCTCAATTTATGGCAACATAAAGACGTACTGCATTCCAGATGTTGTAGCTGTAAGTTCCTCAATATATTGGTTTTTTGAACAGTTTGTTTAAAAAGAAAACATCTGAACTAAAGTTGAGATTGGTTTGGGTTGGGAGAATGTTACCAGTGTGTGTGCAGATTTCACATTGGATATGGGTCAATTATATTATTTTGCTATTAGCTTTGTGGTAGAACGCGCCCCTGAGAATTGCGTCGTTGTGCCGGGCTGTGAGGGCTCTCAGCCACATGGATAGTTCAATGTGCTCATCAGCACCTAACCCAGAGATGTGGATCATCTAAGGCACATTAGCATGGTGTACTCCTCTTGTTGGAACTTGGGCTTGAAGCCAAACTTCTCCTCAGGAGGATAGATGGGGTGATTCAGGTGAGATCCAATGTAGATCCAACTTTTTATTCACTGGTGGGATTCGGGTGGTCGGGGGGGGGGGGGGGGGGGGGGACCACCATGGCTCCTCTCTTCTCGAAAATCCATACATTCCTTATTAGTGTATGGACAGCTATCCCTCAAGCACAGGTTTAGGTTTGGCCTCAATGTGAAAATGGAGCACCTAACAATGCATCTTCATAGACCAAGAACTACAAGATCACCCCTTTCATTCTGGGGTAACGAAGGGATGGTACCATTGGGCCTTTTTTTTTTCCTTCATGCTTTTCGTATGGAGAAATCAGCAATCAATAGAATTCCCTAATCCTCCCTTCTGAAAGGAAGAATGTAAAATTCCTTTTCGTTTCTGTAGGGACTAGGACATTGGATCTAGCCATAAAAAGAATGCTTGGTACAAATAGCAACCGATCACAACTGTAGAATGAACTATAGCTAGCTAGCTTGGTTGATCAACAAGACAATAGCTAAGCTAGAACATGCAAAGCCCGCACCACAATAACCCCACTGTACACCCCAACAATAAGAAAAAAAGACCTCTAGAACCAGAGTGGGTACTCTACTTCAGCAGTGCTTCAAGTGAGAACCTTAGTTTTGAAACCATAGGGACTTTGAATCTTTAAATCGTTGAAGTTTTTGAAAGTTTTTTTCATCACCTTTTGATATCAGCCCTTTAAAGTAGGCTTCCATTGCTTCTTCCTTTAAGGTGGTTGCTCGAGTTTTTTCTCTTGCTATGTACGTTGTGAAAGATTTCCTTCTATCCATCTTTTAGAAGTTCAATGCTTGTTACGTCAATTTCTGAAGGTGATTTGGATAGCTCGCTTAATACTGCAATTCGTCTTTTTGGGCTTGCTCCGGATTGAGATTGAATGCAAGATGCCTGTTGATCGGGTAACATAAACATTGGCAGGAAATGTTGTTTGAAAGCTGGAACAGACTAAAAGTATTTGGTTTGGTAAAAATATGAGAGAATCTAAGGTCAGCTTAAAGAGGCCTACTAGTTAACTTCAAGTACGTGCTATGAATCTAATTATATGGTAAAATTTTTTAGGACAGTGGTTATGGCTACAATGTTGGAACATTTTAACGAATAATTTAAATAGATAACTTCTATAATTTGAGAGTAATTATCAACTATAACAAATGTCATATTATTCTACTGTTAGTGAGCTTGAATGACTGGAGACATGTACTGCTACCTGCAGAATACTTCTATATACCAGGACACGGCATTGAATTTTGTCAGTGTTCAGGTTATAGCTATCACAGTGTCACGTTATATATCTGCAATGTTGAAATGATCTAAAGCATATATGTACTTCTGTTAGTTCACAAGCCAGTAATATGTGCACATTTTTGTGGTTCTTACTCTTGTTTGTTTTTGGTGTAGATCTCTCGCAACATTACAACAAATGAAATGGCAAATGCAATGCGCTATAGTTATCTCAGAGGTCCGAGTGGCGGGTTCAGAAATCCATATGATCATGGCATTCAAAAGAACTGTTCTGATTTCTTGATAAAGGGCTACAACGAAGATATTGAGCATGTGGAACAACTGGCCAATTCTGAGGAAATTGGGATGATTCAGATGACTCATAATACAAATTTTCAGAACCGCGACAACAATTCTCACCATTTCAACAGCAATGGCCATGTCTCTGTTGATGTGGATTCCGAAAGCACCAAATCTCAAGGGCATAAGCACTCTTCCCACTGCAATCATAACCATGGTAAGACTGATGGGTTCCCTTTGGGTTTGGGGCTTGGGCTTGGACGAAACAACATTCATCACCATCATACCTGTTCTATTGTAGCCTCATGATTCATCATTTGTGATGTTTACATTTGTATCTGTAGCTTTTTTTGCTTGAAAAGCAGAATATGGTTGTACCTACGTAGCTCCATTAATTGCAGTAGCACGGAAATCGTTTGCCTAGTCTGGCTGTTAACTTTTTTGCCTTTGGTTTGATTGCTGCCAATGTACAATGAGGCCCATTTTTGGAAGATGAACTGCAATACACAACAGCCCTTAAATTTCTTTCTTTCAAGTGGGGGTGATATTCAGTTGGATTTGGACCACAGCAAATCACATTTTGCCAAGATATAGGAATCAGTGTTTTTTTGTGCTTTCAATCCGTTGGTGAATACCACTCTGATCTGTGGGCTACAAGAATGGTTTGATTGGTTTTAGTTTGTGAAGGCTTTGAAAGTGATTGTACTACTACTAGTGTCCATCACAAAACAATGTAGAGCAATTTTCATTACAACTTCTCCCACTCCAAATCCAACTGCACAAAGTTATATTCATTTCTTTCTCCCTCATGTTGCTCATGTCAAATCCATGATGTTCTCCATCATCAGGTTCTGATCAACATCATAACTTCTCTCCCCATAATTGTTCTTCCATCAAGGTAAGGTCTTCATATCTCTCTCTGACCTAAGTCTCTCCATTCCTTATTCTGCTATCATCTGGGCTTGATGCCACTGGCTTGGTGTTCAATTAGTTATTTTGTATGGAATTAAATTTATTAGGTGTATTTTGGCAAGATGAATGAGAAAAGTTATAATTTTGTGAGAAGACAATGCTAACGAGTTACAATGTTTATGTGGAAGAGAGTGATTCCGCTAATGCTACTCATTGGTTGTCTTTATTTGCCTCATTGTACATCTTTATCTGTGTGTACTCCGTGGAGATTCCACTACTACCTCAAAGAGATTTAAGGCTCTTACTTCTTTGCTCATTCGCTTTGTTTGTCGCCTTTCTGATGTGTCTTGGGCTGCCAATGGAATGACTGGTGTTTTGATCAAGTACAAGGTGTTGATAGGACGGCTCCTTCGGTTGCTAGTATGGCATAATCTTTTTTTTTTTTTTTTTTTGCGTTGGTATGATGTAAGGCTTATATACTAATGTTCTTTTATTATTTTTAGATTTATCTTTTTTTCTTTCTATAAAATTTTTCTGTCACTCTTCGATAAGAAGAGTCACAATGTTTATTACATTTTAGGTGTCATCCAGCAGGGATGATAGTTCTAAAAACAAATCAATTCTCAGGAAGTGAGGAGATGCCTCTCGATTATTCAACAATCTGGGCTCTTAAGAGACCCAATTTGGGGGGACTATAGGGTCAAACAGAACAGGACTCCAAACAACTCGACTATCCCGTAATACTCTAGAAACGCATGCATGTGCTTTGACCGAAAAGCGTTCCCCATTGCTCTAGTTGTTGCCAAAAAAAAAAAAAAAAATCCTTGATTTCCTGGGCACGTTTGGAAGATGCATGAATTATTGTTGTGTGCCTTGCGAGTGCCATGAATTAATTTGTACTTCTTATTCTAATTTGTTTTGCATCTGAAAATACCCCTTTAACATTTTATCAAGTGATAAAATAGGATTAGATTCTCAATATTGTGCTGTCTACATCTTCATCCATCAACAGGCTAGGATGAAACAGCGTGATTCCTCCACTGCCTCTTTTCTATTTTTTTGATCACCCAGGGTATCCCTCCCCAACCCAGCTTTCTGATTTTTGGCATTCTACTTAGGGGTTATCCGATTTTGACGAGCAAGGATTATTCCATAGGAGGTATATACATGGCCGCATATATAGTATTCGGATAACGCAAGGGATGAGAGTCAAACTTGAAACCTTGAGAAGTAAATTCAAGACTCAAACCAACTGAGCCACCGCCTTGATGGCACCTCCTCGGCCCATTTCATGTGGCTCTAATGACTAAACCCTTATAATGTATGGCATTGGCAGCTCTACAGTCCTAGCACGGTGAAAAGCGCAGGAACAGTGATGAGCATGCGAGATGGAGGGATTATTTGGATGATTTTCAGGCCTAGGGCTGTGAATCCACATATATTTGGACGATTTCAAGTGTGGGAGGGTTCTCCACGCACCACTATCTCTTCTTCTCAAGCAAAATGGTAAAGATATAAAGTCAGGAAAGAGATAATCATGGGATAGGAAAATGGTTTTTACTTGGGTAAATGTTATATATACATCTGTCATATATGTAGAAAACTTCACCATGTTTATCAAAAATCACCACTTTCATGAGAGTAAATGAGTACATGCAATGGTTTAGATGTGTTCGGATATTTGGAAACTTTTCTCATAAATTTCTCAAAATCCATGAATATTTAAGATATGAAACTAAACTTCTTTGGTGCTTCTTATTAATACGAGAACATGTAAAAATGGGGAAAATTAGTGCCTGAGGATAAGCCCCAGCTAGTTATTCAAACTCTCCTCTTTTAAGGGGGAATGGTTTGATTTAGTTCCGGGAGCAAGGCCGTTAAGGCGAGGCACAGCTGTTTCTCAAGTTATCCCTCTTAAATTGCCCGAGTGTTCTATACTATACTAGAAGTTAGTTCCTTATTTCTGTGTAGTTTTAGTAGGCTAGCCAAAACAGCTATAGGCTGGGATTCTTTTTATGTCTTTTAAACATTTTTCAAAATTTATGTAGATTTAAGATATGAAACTATATGTCGTTTGAGTTATTATATCAATAAAAAAGTTGAATGGCCTAGATCATAAATTTGAAGCCCACAAAACTCTGTGCCAACTAGAGAGAGGAGCTACTCAACAACAGAAATCCATACCACCCAAACACCAGCGGTAACTCTTACTCTCTCTATATATATTTTCCCAACAGTTACCAACGCATTTATGTTAACAAAACCACCTGCTCCTTCCATTTCCAAACTTTTAACAGCCTCTCCTTAACAAGACACTAAAAACACCCCACTTCAGTTTTTTCTCAAACCACTCAAACCTTCTCTGCTAATAAATCAAACCCATCACCATCTCACCAAAATCAACCCAAAAGAAAGCAAATATACAGAAGCACAAAATGGACGTCAACATGGCCACGGGAGAAGAAGCTCACCAGAAGCAGCCGCTTCTTGAACGGAAGCCGATCAAAAGAAGTACAATTCAGAAAGCCCTGAAGAAGACATTGACGAGCTCTGGGCATTTGGCCAATCTCCTTCCAACTGGGATGGCTCTAACGTTTAAGTTCCTCTCACCTCTCTTCACTGACAAAGGCGAGTGCACCGCCCACAACCACAACTATGCAACCGGCCTCATTGCAGTATGTGGGGTGCTGTGTTTTGTGCTGTGTTTCACAGATAGCTTCAGGGATGAGAAGGGGAAGGTTCGATATGGGGTGGCGACAAGGAAGGGGTTGTGGGTCTTTGATAGCAAAGCATCTGCAAAGCTTGCACCAGAGGTGGCTGAGACATACAGATTAATGTTCATTGATTTTGTCCATGCATTTGCATCGCTGTTGGTATTTTCTGCGTTTGTGCTGTTCGATCAGAATGTGGTGAGATGCTTCTGTCCAACTCCATCAGAAGAGATAAAGGAAACTCTCAAGTCATTGCCCATTTGGATTGGAATTGCCTGCATTGTGCTGTTTGTGGTTTTCCCTACAAAGCGCCGTGGGATTGGTTTTCCTCTCTCTTCCAAATAGACCGTATGTCTCTCTTTCTATATAAATAGATATATATATTAATACAAAATGAGTTTGTGTTTGCTTATGTTGAGATATCTTTAGAATTCATTTTCTTCAACCAAAATAAGAGAGAGTGTCCCAACAAGCAAAACAACTGAAAAAAAAAAAATACACTGCGAAGGAATATAAAATTGCCTTTGGGGTTGAATTTCTCTAATTGAGTGAATGACATCAAATTAAGAAAAAGAGATGCAAAAAATGATAGCATGTGGGTCAACATGCAAGTAGTCCTCACAACCATAGGATGCCACATATACGTGGGCCCACAGTTAAAGTTACTATTTCAAAGATTTCTCACGTTTTTGACATGAAAGGTCAGACAATCCACAGAGATAAAGAAAAAACCAAACAAAACAAGAGAATGGAGACTTCATTAGAGGGAAGGAACTATACAGGAGTATTTCTTAGTGCTAGGCAACATCTACTATATATTTTTATTATATTTCTGAAACAAAAAAAAAAACCTACATATTTTTGTATTCACAAGAGATTTATGTATAGATATATATTTACTATACCCACCTTGGACTATACATGATAACTTTTTATTATTATATCATTTTCACCTTCACAGTTGAAGCAAAGTTGCTTTTAATGGTACCCTTTCGACCACCCATGCCTACAGCAGGCTTCATGACCCATCCTAAGATCATAATTCATTAATCAATGGATTTTCATTAGTAATTGTAGGTGGATTTTTACCAATTGAGCTACAACAAAATACTAGCTCCATCATTGTTAACAGCTCGTTTGCACTCGCACGCTCCTTTCCCCTTTATACATGACGTCTCTAATGTCCTACAACAATCAAAAGACACCATGCAGAAAGCTTCTAGTGGAATCCCTAATCCCAGAGACCATCCCCTCTAAAGGGGTGGTGCTGCCTAGAGAAAAGAGATTTTTGTGGCTTGGGTCCTCATCTTCCTGCTTGAGAGATCTCTAAGGTTTCGTAATTGTGTCCCCATCTCTATCCCATTGTATCTTTTTGCAGTTTTTCTTGCTTAATCTATAGCCATTGGCCAGTCTCAATTGATGAAGGAACATTGGCTGTCATTAGACTGTCTGAGCTTAGTGTCACTATACCCACAAAATGCTTGATATTAACAATAACTAAATTGATTTTTGGTACCCATTCAAGGGGGCTAGAACCCATTAGAGAACCCATCCCTAGAAGATATATCTGCTCCCATGGTAAGAAACTCCGTCCCTAGAGATACAATACCCACTTCGATAGGGTACCTAAGATATGATACCTGGATACTAAGGTGAGAAGCAGGGTTCCCAATCAAGTAGGCAACCCCTTATTCTCATTGCATCAGCAAGGGTTAGGAGGTGCTAGTGCAACTTGCCTGTGTGGAATGTCTGGCCTCCACGAAATAAGAGTCGCATCCAGTGCTAAGGTAGGCTCGGAACAAGCAGCCCTTGGTTTGACTCACAAGCCTCTCTCCACAAGGTTCATATGAGATTTTTGTGTCCACATGCTTGGCAAAAAAGACTAGGAACCATTCTACCGAGGAAGATATGAGAAAGTCATTTTTCAACGTCTACCTTAAATGAATAAGAATAAGACATAGATATATTAAAAATAGTTTTATGGTCTGTTGCATTGGAATCGATAATCAAACATGAATTCAAGAAGATGATGACACAAGATGGGAGAGAACCGATGTATCTGATTGAATGCTGATTAAGAAGAGCTCGAACAATTTCCTGCAAGGGTCTTGAGATGATGTCAAAGTTCTTCAAATTCGTTATTCGTCCCGGAGAGCTTAATAGAAGGATTGAAAAATGTGAGAATCTAATTGAGTAACCTATAATCATCAGTATCTGCAACCCAAACTAGAGAAACACAATAGTAGATTGCTAGTGATAGAAAGGCTAGTCATTCACCACTTCCAACACTCACCACAGAAAGCAATCGAAAGTCCAAACCATAGTCCGTAAAAGGTTTCTGAAACAAATAGTGGAATGAAAATGTTAACTCCAACAATGTTGATATCAGAATCCCAGGATTAAATCACTCTGTAAATGCCCAACAAAGACTCTACATACCATCCTGGAAAATAACACTCGATTGTAGAAATAAAATACACTTTCCAAATCAAATCCATTTAACTTCTTATTAACCACTGAATATTACTGCTCCACTAGAATCTTGGGGCCAGTACACAGTAGCATATACTGAAACCAGATTTTACAAGGGCCCATTTGTTTGCATGGAACTGAGTTCCTAGGAATTCTATGAAGTGTGCTCCTAATTTCTAAAAGTGGCTAAAATTGTAGAAACAAAGGTGACGATTGACAAGTGCCCATCAAGTTATCTCCCATTTCCTGGAAAATGAATAAAAGGAGATGAAAAATGGGTACCCAAATATCACTCTAGCAAATAAAACCTTAGGGAAGTTGGGTTCCCATCTAACCTCCGCTTCATATCCTTCACTGCTCACCTCTTTAATGAACCCCTTCTTAGATTACCATAAATTTAAAACAACTTCCAAACCTCTTAGGGATAATATTAATAAAAATAACCAAAAGACCATAAGGTCAGGCTATTCTACCCATGTAAGTTTTGACCCATGCCTCTCATACCTCTACCAGTATGAGACATGATTCCCTGAAACACTCAGTCCCTGTTCAGGTTGCTTCAAAACCAATCAATGTTTGGAGAATGTTTTATTTGAGGGCAAAAGAGAGAAAAAGGGCAACAAAAAGACTAATGAAATTAGTAGAAGAAGAAAAATTAGCAAGGAGAGTGGGATTCATATATCCTCCATACACAATCTCTAATGCATGTATTAAGTCACTTCAACATAGATTAGAAGAACTGCCCCTCATGTTCGTATGAATATAAAAGAAACCCCCAACCCCTCAATCCTAATAATTTTTATATAGAGGAGGTGATTGTGAAGGTTTGGATTTGTCATGGGTGGGCAGTGGGTTGCTAGGTTTGGATATACGTTAATCCAAAGGTCAATATCATATATATCTATATTAGATATGAATCAGGTGAGTTGGTTGGATTAGGTCCCAAGGCCCAAACCCAAGCCCAATTTAAATGGAATTTGAGGTTCAATTTTCAGATTCGAGGCTGACCAGAAACCAAGAGCCCAAGCCAAATTGTAGCTTTAGTCATAGGTCGGGACATGGATTTGTGATTATCTTGCCACAAGTTGCACGCCTATACAAATCATGCAAGGATAGTAACATAATATGTTTTTCCATTATAGCCAAACTGTCAGTTCAAGATACTAACAGTGACAACAAAATTGCAAGCCTCAAGGATGGTACACATATTGTTACAACAATCCAATCTTCCACCTGCCATCATATCAAAAAATGAAGGAAGCAAACACAAAAACCTATCGAAAGAATTTATAGCTCCACCAGATGATAAGCTCATATGGGTATTCCTACTTTCATATCCCAAAGTGTGAGGAATAGTTCCTATAACCAGCTACAACCACCTTGGTCTTAAAAAGCAAACTCCTCATGAAAACATGCTGAAATCTGAATGGTTGTTTTCGAAGAAGCAAAAACCTGCAAATGGATAAAGATCAACATGTTTCAGTGAGTCTCCCAAATGAATTTTTCTCATCAGGTAGTGGGTGAAAAAGGAAAGTTCATACAAGGTGTATGTGTACGTTATAGGGATGAAAATGGGTCCCCATATACCTGTACATCCTCTCAAGACTCTTTGATATACATTGTTTTGTCATTTACTAACAACTCGAGCTTTTGATGTTACTGGTTATTAACATGGTATTAGAGCAGGGGGTCATGTATTTGAATAGCTGGAGACGTGTTTCTATCCACATATGGTTGTTTGGCATATTTCTATCCATGCGAGGAGCCCTACACGTAAGGGGGGCTGTCAGGACCCTTTGATATATATTATTTTGTTGTTCTCTAACAACTTGAGCTTTTGGTGTTACTGGTTATTAATTCACACAACTGAGAGACCTTAGCTGAGAAAAACTGAGTATAATTCCACTATTTGGACCTATGTTAACTCGAGTTCGAGTTTGGATGCACTGTACAGGCCCAAATAAAAATTCAGGTTGAGTCAATGGTTTTCATCCCTGAGAATGTAGATGCTCCATAGTAGAACTGAATATTATGTATGTGTCAATTTGTAGTAAGTTCATAAAGTATATCATTATGTAAGTATTCAGGTCCTGGTAAAGGTCTTTTCTCCAGGCACTGATGGGTTCAGGTCTTTAGTTTAGATTGGGGGTAAGGGTAAGGTCCAGAAGCTGGACTTTATATGGGTCCAGGTCCAGGCATCAGTCCCCTGTAAGTAATTCAGGTCCAGTAAGCTGGACTCGGTCTGCATAGAAACCTCATTTAATACCCTAGCTATGATGTCTGGATGCGCCATGGATAGAGGAGGGACACAGATATTACATATAAAGTGCAAGTATCAGATATGATACGACACAATACAGTGCCCATTTTGAAGTATCCATGCGTCATAGCACCCTAGATTGAATAAGAAAGCAAATGCTTACCAATTTCGGAAGGGTATGGATTATCTGAGTAACTCAGGGTACATCAATGGCGCTAAACATTAGAAAGGTACGAACAAATTCAAATAAGGAAACAAATTAAGAAAATGTCACCATTCAAAAAAAAAAAAAAAAGGCACGAAAATGTCCAAATAATTATACAACATCAATCAAAGCTAAAGTTTACTATCAGACGCAGTTCTTATGGGAAATAATACCTTTTCAGTAAAACAGGTTATGGCTATCAACTGGGAGGATATCAACATGTTATACTAGATCTGCAAAGTTAAGTCACTTTGAAAACAGAGAAGTGGCTCCAAGTGTAAAGCAATCATGTTGCTGCTATTCACAGGTACATCAATATAACTTGTATCTGGAGGTCAAGTCCGCCAATGCCAATATTAATATGATGCTATTTACAGATAAAAGGATACAGATGTTCCTTTCATTTTAATGAAGTTTATAACTAGTAATAAAAAGGAGTCACGAATGACCAGTAAAAAGTTAGTCTATGCATGAGCATCTAATACAGATCATGGCCAGAATAGTAAAAGTATTTTACAAGCAACAGTAGTTGAATGGGAAATCTCCTTTGAAGGTGCTTTAGAAAGATTAAGCTTAAGGGGTATGCACAGGGCCAAACCCAAGTGTTAGCACGCAGGTGTGACCACACCCACGAAATTTGAGAAACTCCTTAGATAAGACCTTAAAAAATAATTTTTATTTTGTTATTTGACCTTTTCACTTAACCATTGCCCAAACCACAGAAACAAAAATCCTCCGGCCGCCATTGGGTATGCAATTCTCTGTTCTACAACATCTTATTGTTTAATAAACAGAATATGGTCCAACGTTTATGCTTTAGACATAAGAAAATACAGGATGGCGATTCTCATAAAAGCATCTAAATTTTAACTTCTGTTGTTTGTCATCTATAACAGAATATGTAAGCAGAGAATGTCACAAAGAATGACATGGATGAAAGATGTCAAGATCTTGATGTGAAGACTGAGATTCTCAAGTATCACAGACCAGTTTAACAGAGAATGCAATCAAAAGACATCAAAAGACAGTAACATTGAGAACTAACTTCTGTCCTTCTAAGTTCACGACTGTGCCAATTGCTAAGAGAAGTGCCTTAGTTTGAGAATAAGATCTGTGCATGGCATCGGCAAATACGATCAATGTTATATACTACAGAGGCCCAACATGATAGACAATAATTCATGAATATAATAAACACCTTTAATGAAATCAACCAAATGTATTGAAACAAGATTTACCTATCTCGGTCAACAACATGTGCTTCTTATTGGCAATTGAGCAGCAAAAACTGAATCCTTTTCTGCTATAAACAGCACCTTGGCAGACTTTAATCCCCTCCCTTCTGAAGTGTTAAACAGATCATATATGTTCCAGGATATGATGCAACTTTGAGAGCCTTCGTCGCAATAACGATTCTAGCCGAAAGGACGGAAGACCACTCTTCCACACTTTGGCATCATACATTTCATTCCATGCCTGTACTATTTCATCTATCTTGAAACCCAAACCTGTAAACATACCACAATCATCAGTGGTCTTTTACTAGAAAATATTTCTATCTTGGTCAAAAAACGCACTGTTATGAAGGACTGCTAATTCAATCACGGTGCCTGGATTGCTTTATGCACTCTGGTAACTGGAACCAATTAGGATCCATCATGGATGGGCCATATCCAGTTATCTTTTTTTTTTTTTATCAAGAATGATTTTTAATCATCTACATACTACAATTTTTTTAGACACTAAAAAGTTAAAACTGTAATTAGGGAATGTTTTGTTGAGACCTACCTAAAATGACTATGTTTTTAGTTCCCAAAGGTCTATTCATTATAAGGGGGCCTGCCTAAGAATTTCAGTGCCCGATAACAAATGTCCACCTCATGGACCATTAGTTCCTTTTTTTTATTAATCTTTCTAGGCGGCAAGAAACAGAGTCTATTCAAATGGATCAACAATATTTCACCTTCTTGAGCAGCTTCATTTGAACAATGGTTCTTTATCATAACACCAGTGTCTATTTCAGAAGCTCCAGCAAGTTCGAACCTTTCAATAGCAGCTTCGAAATAACCTTCCCAGATCTCATTTCCTAGTTTAAATTCAATGATTGAGCGCTCATAAAGCACAGTGCCCCATAAAATGTTGATCTGAGATCTCATATTATTGGCCAGCTCCGCAGCTTCATCTGTTGATAACTCTTTGAAAATCCCATTCAACCCCATTTTCTCCAATTGTTTTTTGCTCTTACCTGGATTGGAGATTTCACTCAAACGCTGCGTCTCCATCTTCTCCCACATATCTGTGCCCTCTGCAAGATTATTCTGAGCATGTTCAAAGAGATCAATAACCTTCATAGAACTCGAGTCATCCAAATCTACCTTGCTCTCAACAGAGAAATTCCAAATAAGTTTTGCTTGCTCAAACTGCTGCTGCCCCAATGCTAGAAGCCCCTCGTAGAAGTCGGATTTGATATGTAGAGCTTCCCTATACTTCTTTCCGGCCTCCTCATATTCTCCTTGTGCCCATTCATATGCTTTCCTAACCTGATCAACAACCGATTCTTTTGAAGCATCTTCTGTCAAAGGAACTCGTTTCCTTGCCCTCGACATATGAACATTACCCCAGTGGAAGAAAGCTAGAGCTGCCATCTCCTGAAACTTCAATGCAGCAACATCAAAAAGACACTGTGCATCTTCACTTGTAATAGTTTCTTCTATCGCCTCCGAATAGACCTTCATCCCTAATTTATGAAGTTCTAAATACCCATCAGAATCAAAACCCACTTGGTTCTTGAGCAGCTGAGCGAATTCAATGATCCAGTCATCAATATATGAAGATCCATTGTTTTGGTGTATCATACGCTTTTGCACCAGATTTTCATTTTTTGATAGACGAGTAAACAAGGGATCATGCTCAGGATTGACTTCTGCAATGAAAAACCGAAGTGAACTCTGCAGATCGACTGATGCTTCTGCCCATCTTAGCTCTTTTGTGGTGGTGATTGTAACCAAATCACCCTCTTGGTCTTTGTACTTGATAAGAACAGCTTTTAAGCTTGGGAACCGATCTCTAGCAATCTCTCTCAGCTGCAAAACACTACAATTGGCTGGCATCTGGGCGCATCTTATATCCTCCCCCCATACCAACTTTATAGTCCTCACAGATTCTTCCAATGCTTTGTTTTGATCTTCCACAACTGTTTTATCCTCAGTTTTGCTGCTCCTAGCCTTGTGTTGCTCCTCTACAACTACCTTGCCCTTAGTTTTGCTACTCTTGGCCACTTGTTGCTCTTCTACAATTGCCTTATCCTCAGTTCTGCTACTCTTAGACTTGGGAATAACAGGATGCTCTTCTACAACTTCCTTATCCTCAGTTTTAGTACTCTTAGTCTTGTGTTTCTCCTCTGAAACTGCCTTATCCTCAGTTTTACTGTTCTTCTTCTTCTTCTTTCTATTCTTCTCCTTTTCCACTTCGCACTTAGGTAAATGACATGCGGATTCTTTGCATTCGGAAGCCAAAAAAATGCCTTCATCATCCATTTGGATGCTCTTTTCTCCTAGTGTTTTCCTAACCCTCTCCATGATCTCTTTTGCCATGAGATTATTTGGCTCCAGCCTAAGAACCATCTTAACATCATACAAGGCCAAATCAAGCTGATTCAAAGCTTCGAAACACCTTGCCCTCTTCAGCAGCGCTTTACAATGTTTAGGGGAAACATCAAGAGCCAAATTGCATTCCTCAATAGCCTTACTGAAATCACCAGGGCCTTTCTGCATATAGCAAGTGGCCATGTTAGTATGGAGGTATGTAATGTCCATATGGTTTTTTGGGAGCAGCTTTAATGCCTTCTCGTACTTAAAAATGGCGCCATAATAATCCCTATTTTGGAACAGCATGTTGCCCTCCTCCTTCAGTTCCTGGGACATGTCTATGAAGACAGTCATGTCCTTATCGATAACTTTCGAATTCAGCCCTCCAGATTTCTTTGGCTTTGCATTCTCATCACCTGATCTTCCACCTACGCGTTTCTTTTTCTTTCCACTGAGCTTTCCCATCTTGAATTCAACAATGACAGAACCTGGAAGGAAAACAGGTTCTTCACAGCTTGCGAACTTTTTAACACAGAGAGTAGATTTCAAAACACAAACAACATAAGGTGAGGAAACACTTTTGAGATATGGGGTTCCCTCAAAATGAAAATTTCAGTAACAATCAGCCAGATTCACGCGTAAATTCACATTGAAAAGTACACGAATTCAGCAAGAAAAATGAAAAGCTCATATCTTTATCTGGTATTCTACCTCTTCAAA
The DNA here is from genome assembly GCA_037013555.1 of Sextonia rubra. Lineage (NCBI taxonomy): Eukaryota > Viridiplantae > Streptophyta > Magnoliopsida > Laurales > Lauraceae > Sextonia > Sextonia rubra. The sequence continues at coordinate 38,877,739 of JASUAD010000010.1, read as the reverse complement.
ATTTAATTTGCTGACAATGCTGCAGAAGATCCAAAAGTTGGAACCCAGAGAACATATTTGGAAGAAGTGTTTTCCTTGAATGTCCATTTCAGTAATCAAATATGCCAAGTTATGCATATAAAAATTTGTTCATTATTCAGGAATAAACTCAGAACACCCAAAATCACAAATTGTAATTGAAGACCCTTATATGAAAGATGGGCATTTCTTCCAGCAAAGAGAGGTCCAATTTTGTATTGAACACACACACACACACACACACAAAAGTGAAAAAAAGAAAAAAGAAATCATTCATTGTCATCTAGGACTTGCAAATAGAATTGATGAAGACTTGCTGGAAATGCAAACTTTAAGCAATTTAAAACCAAATTCATCTAAAAGAATCTCATCCATGGATTCTCTGAAAACCACTAAAAGAAAATCCACAAAGCAGGATTCAGGAAACTTACCTGGAATATGAATATGGGTACTCCCTAATTGCAAATTGCAGCATTTACCCAGCAAAGCTCTCCCATTTCACCTTGAAAAATTTCCAAACCAACCACAAAAGAATCACATTATTCAGGAGATTTATAAAGAAGATGGTTCTTCTTAAAATTGCCAAATTCAAAAACAATTCCCTGCCATACTCTCACATGAAACTTCAAGGGCCTCCTTATTTTGAGGATTTGGCAAAAAAAAGGCTGCAAAATCTAGTCTTTTGTTCTTTGAATCCATCTTATCTTGTCAGATTTAAAAATGGCAGGGGCCCATTTCGTTGAATCCAAGTTTCATGCAGAAGATTGAGAAGAAGAAACACAAAAAAAGGCGGGTTGTTGATGGCTTAAGAGCTGCATGGGATTTTCTTCCCGGTCTTTTTGGAAAGGAGAAATCCACCCATGCAGCTTTGGGTTAGGAGTACATACATTAATCTTGGGTCTCGGCTTCATGTTTGGGTCGGGGCTTAATAGAAAGCCCAAAGTCAAGCCTGGCCTTACCCAAATAACGGCCGCTTTGTAATTTAGTGATAATTTTTGAAAGGATAAATTTTTTTCCTTGAAAGGAGTAATTTAGTGATAACTGATCAAAATAATTGATAGAACCTCGCCTAGACAATTATGGTTGAATGATGTTAATGCCTTAGTATCGCATATGTCCAGAAAACGACCCCTAGATCTTTAAATCTTATATATAACTCCTCACCAGTAGCAAATATAATTTTAAAAAAAATGAAGCAAGCCCGTACCAGTTATAAAAAGTCCAATTTGGGCCAACTTAATTGACTAAATTGGTGAGCTTGGGCCTGACATTTTTGCCTGTGTCAAGCTTCGAGCAAATACATGCCTACATTTCTAAAGGTGAATAAGGCCCGGATATGTTATTCCTGCCATGACCATTGACCACCCTAAATATTCAACAATTTGGATCATGATGTTATTACCCACAAATTCATAGGTTGGTGTTTTCGAACATTTTTCACAAGTTACTAAAAATCCACAATATGTGATATCATTTGATGTCTAAACGTTTGCTTCAAAATCTACAATAGCATCAGACAACTAATCAAAATGATCCAAACAAAAGATCTATTATGCCACTTGTCATCACTATTCTCGCAAAAAAAAAAAAAAAGGGAAAAAAAAAGACACATAAAAAACGGTTTAGGCCCATATCCTCAAGCCCATCCTACACCTGCATCATAATACGGGCACAATTGCACAAAAGACTTTCTGGTGTACAGGTCTGTCCAATATGCGAGCCCGTATGCGACTCATTGATAAAGAAACTATATAAGGAGCTTCCTAAAAGAAAAAAAATGGAAAAACTGTATAAGGAGCTGTAAGAACAAGGAAACATATCAACCAAATCCCAACATTGAACTTGGATTTTTGTTTTGTATCCCAGCCATAGGGGAAGTTTTAGTGAAACTATATAAGGAGCTTCCTATAAAAAAAAAAAAAAAACAATATAGGGAGCTGTAAGAACAAGGAAACATGTCAGCCAAATCCCAAAATTGAACTTGGATTTTTTTTTGGTATCTCAGCCATAAGGGAAGTTTTAGCGAAACCATATAAGCAGCTTCCTATAATGAAAAAAAATAAAATAAAAAAAAAACTATATAAAGAGTTGTAAGAACAAGGAAGCATGTCAGCCAAAACCCAAAATTGAACCTGGATTTTTTTATTTTGATATCCCAGCCATAGGGGCCTAGGACGCTACACATAATAGAGGGAAGTAGACCTCATAGAGGTGGAGGAGTCTTCATATGAGGAAAGTGGATAGACCCCGCACGAGGTAATACAATCCGGTGACAAAGAAAAGGTGCCCACCCAGGTATCAAGCCTGCTCAGATTTAAGAGGCCATTCTAAAATTTGAGCTTGGATTTGGGAGTGTCATTGCAGCTGATTCTTTGAGTTTCTTCAGGCTTTTAAAGAGGTTATTTGGGCTTCAGGAAGCAAGTGGAGCCATGAAAAATGATTACTGTGAGAACTAACATTTGGGACTCTCTCGGCCATGTTTGAAGATTCAAACTGCTGGTCAGGTTTCATTTGAGTTATCAATGAAGCATAATCTATACCTTTTTTCTCTCCCATTTCCCTGAATCGCTGCTTATGCCTCTCATTTATACACACAAAGACCTGGCTCACACCGGCCCAAATAAGGAGTGGTTGTAAGTTAGAACAATAGCTAGAAAGTCCTTACATCTTATAAAAAGGCCCAGTTAACTAGGCGGGCTTAGGCCTCATGTTTTCGGCACTTGAATGGCTTGGCCCAGAGGTGGGTCTATGTTTGGAAAGTTGGGCTGGTCGTAGATGTGCCTCAGCCCAGGCCAGCGGGTACATGAACACGCCTAATCTCATCTCTCTTCTCCCCTCCCCTCCCCTCCCCTCCCCTCCCACCCAAATGGCTTTGGGAGAATAGCGAGATTTCTTGGTAATAGCCTCTCCACCAAAAAAAGGATACAATGGGTCGTGGTAAACCTAAACCCACTTTGAATACTACAGCCCAGCAGTACCTGACACAATCCAGTCCATTACAGGTTTCTGAAGCGACACCAAACTTACTCAATGCGAGTAGTTGTCCATTCATGTTTTACACATACCCTTTATTTTATTATAAGATTTTCAAAAAAATCCAAATATATTTATGTAATCTAACCCACAAACTCAAGTGTTAAAAAATTTTACATAAATTGGTTGCAAGCAAGGCACGACAGGTCAGGCGTCATAATCCTGAACCCTCAATGAACCCAACTCAGGTTAACATCTATGAACCCCCAAAAAACCACTTCCAGGCTCTCGTCATACTTATAGGGGTTGTTAGGTTTTTGGCAAAAAAAATATATATATAGGGGTGGTTAGGGGCAGTCATCTGTTTAAAATATATTGTAGAAAGGAAACTCGTTGATTTGCACAAACCAAACCATCCTCGTCCCGGGAACCCACCCTTTTAATTTTGTTGGGTTTTTACAACCTATGGGATTGTACCCAAAAACCAGTATTTTGCGAGGTTTTTGGGGCTGCACTCAACTGGGTTCGACCGAGCGGGGTCACGGATGCACAACAGTTAACTAATGAATGTTGTCTAACTTCGAATGAAAGAGCTGTTGTTTAGGCTAGGTCAAAGGTGATCTGGCTTATAGGCTTATTTTAGGAAAATTATGAGTATTCCTCCTCACCCGTTGGAGTAATCAAATTTAATATTGATGGTGCTGTTAGAGTTAATTCGGTCATGTGGGTGTTAGTGGAGTGCGTTATAACTACAAAGGTGAAGTTCTTGTTTATGTTTCCAAAATATATTGGTTAATAAATAAAGGTGTAAGTTATTTTAGAAGCTCTTTATTGACTTTGTTGGTAGTTTAGTTGTTCTTTTCTTTTTTTTTTTTTTCGACTTAGCTTATCCTTTGCTAATGCAGTCTTCAACTCAAAGTTTACTCGATTCTAACGAGCAAAAATTATTCCTTGGGAGATATATACGTGGCCACATAGATAAAATCCGGATAACGTGAGGGGCGGCAAGTTGAATTTAAAACCTTTGGGAGCAAACTCAAAGCTAAAATTAGAACTTGAGACCTTTGTTGACTTGGTTGGTAGCTTAGTTGTGGAGAGCGATTTTGCAAATGCCATTGCTTAGGTGACTAATCAAAAGGCAATATCTTGCGATTCCAATTTCACTTAAAACAAATTCGAGTTTTATCTTTCATCTTTCAATGTTGCAATTTAATATGTGCCTAGGTTGACACATTCCATGGTAGATGCATTGGGAGAGCAAGATACTGTACAGGTGTACCATTTAAAAGATTTTATTATGTGAATATTTTTCTTGGTGGGGTACAATGTTCTTGTACCTCTTCTTCTCTTTTATTCTTGGCTTCCTCTTTTAATATAAGCAGAAGAAAATTGTAAGGGCTTTTGACAATGGGGTCCCCTGTATGCCTGAAATTTCCCAGTAGGTACTCTCACAATCTATATGCACTGAAAAAAGATCATAATGCCATGAAATCTATGATTTTGCAATTTTTCTTCATTTTTAGCAATATCATAGGGTTTCTCCTTTTGGCTCCATTTTACTTCTTTTACTTCTTTCTAACCATCTCTGCCTTTTTTCTGTAAAAATGAAAAAGAAAAGAAAAAAGCCAAAAACCCTGTCTCCTCAGTTTTCGGGCTTTCCTCTCTTTGAAAGATTGTAATGCGTGCATGAGTGTTCCATTAATTTAAGGATCCAAACTTTCCATTTGATGCATAGTAGGTTAATCCAAACTTTGCAACTAGCAATCACCATTTGATTGAACTATATCAGGATTTTATTTTATTTATTTTTAGCAAAACATTTCTGATGAAATAACCGAAATTTCTCAAATGGAGTGAAATCTTGGGATTCGTCAAATCAGGGATTGTAAAAATGATTTAGATGTGCCCAGTATAGTTAGATGTGCCAAGTATAGCCCTTTATTGTACAAAAGATCCGAAGTTTTCAAAATGGAGTCATTTACTATCATTATTCCTTTTCTGGCCTAATGGTTGCAAAGTCAACGATCGGACTGAAACTCGAGCTCACTGGAGCAAACATGGGAGATTCATCTTCAGCAGTCATTCAACTCGAGCTAATTTGACCGTGTCAAAAAAATAAATTGTATATAAGATTAAATTTTAATTATGAATTATTAAATTTTCTCAGCTAACCATTATAATTAAAATCTCAAGGTATTGGTAGAGGAAGTGGAAATACTTTTCAATATTCCCCATTGGGTGGAGCCCACTCCTCAATACTCTCCCTTAGGTGAAATTCGATTGGCGTACTTTTGGTGACACGCAATGTTTTAACATCGAGTCGTTCTTCCTAAGATTCAAACTCAGGATCGGTTAGCTCTGACACTATATTAAATTTCCTCTATCAAAACCTTAAGATGTTAGTAGAGACAGTGAAAATATTTAATATTCCACATTGGGTGGAGCTCACTCCTCAATATGAATAATATAAAAAATAATTACCCATATTACAAGGGATAATTAGAGGCCAATTGATTGATTTGACTTTTGGTGTTGCTTTATGACACTTAGGTATCGCTTAATAAGTATATTTTCAGCCCATGCCTTCTAAGGTGCCTCAAGCAAGTTGTAGGAACTGAGAAAAGAGGTTGACAAGCACCCCCACTATTTGTTAATTTAACTGATTCAGTGAAGTGAAGTGAATGGTTATTTCAAAAAATAAAAGAATGAGAGGGGTTAAATTAATCTCATGATGAGATTTTGTTTTTTACTGAAAAGAGAATATAACTTTTTGACTTTTTGTATTAAAAGTTAATATTTTTATTAAGTTAATGATATGAAAAGTAGTTTTTTTATTTTTTTTTGTATAAAGAGGTATAAGGTTTTTTTTTGAAATGTGGTATTTTGATTTAACTCTTTTAATTTTTTGTGCCTTGAAATGAAAGATAACTTTAATTTTACTTTGAGGTGAAATGATCAAACATGCCTGTTTGATTTAACTCTTTTAGGAGCTCCTCTTCTTGCCCAAAGGGTGTCTTGGTGAGAGCAAGTGGCAACGTTGGGAAGTTATTAGAGAGTTTAATGAGCTCTGTTTGATCTAACTATCCAGCCTTAGTTTCTAGTTTCCTGATTTTATTTGTAAAAGGAGTGTCGGCGATTAATTTTTAATAGCCTGGGAGCTTAGTGTTAGCCCAGAATCCTATCTCTGTATATGTATTGTTCCATCTATTCATTAATTAAAATCTACCCCGGAGGTCTCTCATTTTGGCTGTGCATATAGGCGTTGCCGAACCATGTCCTTTTGAATTCATAGTTTATACAACCTGCTAATTCCTGTACTGTACTTTTTTATTTGCATTCCCGCATACCTTAAGCACATTTCTCATCTACAAGCACAAGATGAAGCCCTATGTTATCACACTAACTATCCTCCAATGTATGGCACTCGTAGTAATTTGAGACTAATCTAAATTATACATATCATTGAATTGAATTTCATAATAAATGCAACTTAAGTAACTGTCAGGACTCGAAGACCCAATGTCCATGATTGTGATTATTTTTTGTCCAAAATTATATTAGATTTATATCTTTCCACTACATTGTTCTATAGGTGGGTTTAACATAGACTTGGCAAATGGGTCGGGTTGAGAAAATTCGAGTCGGGTTAACTTGAACCCAACTTTATTAGTCCCAACCGATAATTGAATTGGTTTTAAAATAGGTTGGAAATCTTTAACCCGCACCTGTGGCGGGTCAATCTGATTGGACTCGTCTAATCCGAATTTAATATGGATTGGTTGGATTAACCCAACCTGACCTCTTTAATTCCTTTTTTGTCTACAATCTAACTCATTTTATTTGGTTCATTTTTATTTTTAAAGCTATCCTTAAGCCTAAATCCCCGAATTCATTTCAAGTGCTGTATTGAGAATAAAGGCATAATTTACCAATTTCCAATGTGTGAAAAATGAGGCCGAGATCCATTGATAATTTCTACCTCACTTATTGAGAGAATCCCTTTTCATTAGTAATGTCATATTTGAGCATGAGTGTAAGGCTAATCAACGTTATTGTATTGCATTTATATCCATATTTTAATAGTAAATTTCTATGCTTAGCTATTCAACATAAAAATAAAAGATATAAATCAATATTTCAAGTACAAAAGCTTCATATTATCAAATATATATATATTTAACCATACAACATAAAAATAAAAGAGGAAAATTATTGCATAACTCATCTGCATAAGACTAAGAGTTACATGATTTACAATCTACAAGAATATAAAAAGTTACAGTAAATTAGTAAAATCTAAGCGGATTAATCATGTTAGCACGGTTGTATTTTGAATGGTGAGTTAGATGGATCAAAAATGGATTGTGTCGGTTGGGGTTGGTGGGTTGGCTACTTTTTTCCGGCTCTTATTCTAATTTTGACTCTATTTTATGCGGTAAAGGGTCATTATCATTAGAGCATGAGATAGAAAAATGGTCGTGACTTGGCACTTATGCAAATGTTATATATGTGAAAATTTACGCGCTTGCAAAAACGATTATTTTCACTTTAGATGCATATAAGTTTTTTTAAATATTTATTTATAAAAAAAATTAAAAAATCCCATGCCAATTAAAGGTTGTAAAATCAAGAGCCTTGATAATCGCATGGAGCTGACTTTTTGCATAACCTCCCATGAAAGACCTTTTTTATCTACATCTACTCCCCCTGAAACTAATGTGTTTAGGTGAGCCCCATCTGCTGGATTACATGACTATAGTATATATAATTCTCACAAGTAAAAAATTTTTCTTCTTATGAGGAGTGTGTTTGCAAAATTAAAAAAGAAAAAAGATAATTAGTTTTTCTAAATGAGCTGATTACATGCAAAATGTGGTGATAATTTCACATTATATAATGAGTAGTTAAATAGAGATATTAAAAGAAAACAATCAAGGCGAGCAGAATATTCCAACATAATATTCCACCAGCGGTACCTTGACTTTCTCCGCCCCTCATGGCTGGATTTGAATTCAAACAGCTAGAACCAGTCTATAAACTAGAATCGGTCCTCCGACGCTAAACCCAAAAATATGTTTGTTCATACTGTCTAACGAACATGTGGCCCACCCATGTTCGTGAGCATCGAGTCATCCGCCCCCGGGCCCCACAGGAGGTGCGACCTTTTATTTCATCAAAGAAGACAACGCTTGGCGAGAACGAAAAGATTTATGCGCTCCGCAAACTACTTCCAGATGTCAAAGAAACAGGGGACCAATTCAGTGGGCCAGCACGTGTGGACCTCTCCAAAGCTAGTGCCATACAGCTGTCATCTCTCTCTCTCTCTCTCTCTCTCTCTCTCTCTCTCTCTTATCGAACCGCCATCACCGCCTCAGTTACTGCACTGGCCATCATTGAAGTGCGCGCCCAACATTTTCAAACTAATTAAGATTTTTGCGTATTTATTTGTTTAAATGAGAGGTGAAATAAAATATAATAAAATAATATATTATTTTCTCTTGATTAGATCATTTTATTTTAATTTATTTTATTTTAGCCCTAGTGCAAATTAGGTAGAGAAAATGAAATTTTGATGGAAATTTTGCTGCTTTGTATATTACTTAAAATTTAAATTTAATTACAGTTAGTGGGGGTTAATGATGCAAAGGGGTTTAAATTGATGACATGAGAGGTAGGACCCACATGGTGCCGCATTCCAGAGACGTTGGATGAAAATAGGAGCCTGCAATGAAAGCTATGCCCGCATCTATAACAGTGAATGGGGCCGTCCATCACCATGTGTGCTCGGGTCCCACCCGGCTATAGACTAGTTACAGTGACCGATGAATGGCAGGTGGCGACAGCTATGACAGCTATTGAAATCAAGAACCTAAAAGGCAAAAATCGCTCAACTGCATGTCTAAATGGGTTGTCTCCTGGGCTGCACACCCTCAAACGATCGTCAGACCGCCTTCACCTTTTTGGCTGCTTTTCTTTAAAGCCCAATCAAAGGCCTTAAATCAATCATCAATGGACCTAATTTTTTTTTACCGATTAATCTTTTTGGATTGATTTCTTTGAATCCGCTTCATAATGAGTGTTAAAAAAAATTACTAGAAAATCATCTTAATTGTCTGATAAGCGATGATGTACGAAGAAGATTCTCATAATTTTTTATAATATTAAATGAGCTCCTGCCAATTCTCTTTTTTTCTCTTATGTTTGAGCAACAATATTATCACTTAGCCCTTTTTCTTTTACAATTGCAGTTTTTTCTCAAAGGTTATAAATTCAAGCTGTGTTACACATTAAGGCCATATGGAATTTACCTAGCTCCCTTCAGGCCCAAAGAAATTAATTTGGCTTGAAGGGCAAGGACTAGGACACCTTCCTTTAACAAAAAAAAATAAAGTTTTAAAATAAATTACGTTACGTAACTCAAATAAAAGTAGAAAAATGGCTATAGAAGGAAGCATGAAAACTTTTTCAGTATTTTTTCATGATATTTTATTTGATAAGAACAGTGATACAAAAAAAATTGATTTGCATTCATTCCTCGCCAAAAAATATGGGATAACTTTTTTTTAGACCTAATATGGTAAAAAAATTTTTCAAAATGTGCGATAATTTTATTCTTTTATACATCAATATTTTTAAAAAATAAAAGCGTCCCACGCTATGAAGTTGGAGGGAACTATGCATACTAATTTTATTCAATAAAAGCTATTATAGAAAAAGTAGTGCTTTGAACAGTAGGGGAGCGTCGCCGACAAGCCGCACAGCGCATCTAGGTCCTGCTGTAATGTTCCAGGTCTCTTTCTTGTGCATCTTTTTCTCTTCTCGTTAGCTTCCCTGTCAACTTCATTCCTCTTTCAATAAACAGGGGATCTTCTGCGTTCACACTTCATCAATATTAGAATCTCAAAAAACCCCCTCGTTCTTTCTTCCCACTCATCATCATCCACTTGCCATGCTTCCTATTTTATGTTTTTTCTATTAATTGTATATACCCCCTTGGGTAAAATATTTCCTGCAAGCTTCAGTTCACAGTTGTAACAAAAATATAATTATTGGCCACTGCTAAATTCATTAAATTTGTTGCATTTACTCTAATTGATTATACATTTATACGTATCTTTTAAATTATCATTATTAAACTCGATCACATTTCATTGTGATAACAAGATTTCTAATTAATAAGCGACTATAGGTTTTTTAATCATCTTTTTTGAAGGGTTCAAAGGTTGAAAGGTAACAGGCCTTATTCTTATGAACGAGTCTTATAAACGACTATTTTGACCCGGTTAGGATCCAATGCTTGCCAGCCATCTCATTTTCTGTCCTTCCATCCTCTACATATCAATTCACTTTTATGTGTATTAAGCTTTTTCGCCATTTTTGTACTAATTAGAATAGATAACAAATCTTAACATTCTGAGTACTGATATTAGCTTATCTTAATTTATATATAATAATATAAAATGATAATTATTGGATTACTAATTATACATTAGTGTTTTCCCTTTTATTATCATTGTTTCATATGTCCAAGTCCAAGCGTTTGGAAGCTATCAAGTTGACTCTAGACCAAGTTTCCCTGGGCCGTATCAAGTTGACTCTACACCAAGTTTCCCTGGGCCGCACATGATGAACGGTGCAGATCAACCCCACATTTTTTTGGTCCTACTTGTCCCTTCAAACGAATTCCTCGCCAAACCTGCCAAATCAAAGCACAACAAAGTCATCATCATTAAAAAAAATTAATTAGATGTAGTAATCATAAATAATAAATAATTACTAAAAAAAGATAAAACAAGAATAAGGCCTTTTACCTCCGCGAAACGTAAAGGGCGATACGATACGTGCAAACGACGAATAATACGCATAGGACGACGGCATCCCAACCCAAACGTCAACCCAATCGAAACCCGTCAAAACGTCACCAAGGAAAACGTGACGGCATAAAACACTGTGCACAACACCCAAAGCATCTTCCGTTATATCTCCGTTTACTTAACGGTGATGGTGAAATGAAATGATGGAGGCTGCTGGTTACCAACGAAATTCACCGGAATCCAAGCAAACGGATCTCATTTCATTTTGGATTAATCTCTTAATCTTCATTATTAATTACCAATCGATAGAATCAATTGAATTGAATTAATCTCTCAATTGTCCTGTTGTTGTTCATAGCCTTTGCAAAAAAGAGCTCATATGTACAAACATTGGGCCAATTTTTCAGTCCCCCAAAGTACAAAAATTATCCCGTCTGTCTATATAGTCCGCCCCCATCTGGATCCGAGTTCAACGGTCGAGATCTGGCGATCAGGAGATCAAACGCTGCCGACTGCGCTGTAAAAGTAGACACCATTAGAATATTAACGAACCTGCGTGGGCCATCAGAGATCATCCGTCCGCAGTGGACATGATCGAGAGCCGGCTGGGCCGCGGCTGGAACGCGGCGCGCCTTCTCTGCTGATGGGAAGATGGACGGATGAGAGCCGCCAGCGCCCTCTTCATCAGATCCCCTTCGACGGTCCCGATCCGCACGAGCGAGTTCGTCATGGCGGATCGGCGCGCGTTGAGCCGATTGGAGGGCGAGGACACAGCGTGGTGGGCCCCGTAGGCGTTCTTGTGGAGGCTGCAGCGGAACGAGCCGGGGTGGGTCGTGGGCGAGCACATGCACGTGCGCTGCTTCCGCGATGGTGGGCCCGCGATCGGCCTCTTCACGACGTGGTGGGGGTCGCGGAAGGAGAGAGATCGGCCGGGGGAGATCGAACGGTCGAGGGAGAATCGTACGGATGGGGCCGATGGGACGGATCCACCGCAGATGTTGACACGTGTAGGGGAGGATGGGCGGTGAAAGAATGAAGAGGCACGGGAGGAGAAGGCCGAGGAAGGAGAGGAAGCGAAGGCCGAGGAAGAGGCCGAGGATGAGAAGGAGCAGAATCTTTCAGAAGGAGAGACTGAGCGCAGGACTGGACCGTTGGATCTGGTTTTGGATGTTGAGGATGAAGAGGCCATTCTTATTTTTGGTTAGAAAGAGAAAGGGTAGAAGTAAAGTAAAGTAAAACGGAAAGCGAGAGTAAAGCAGAGAGAGGAGGAGAAGGTCCTTCAAAGAGGGCCTTTGGGGCTCTATTTTGGCAAACCTAGCAAACCACAACCCCAGTATTTATAGCTGGTTGTGGAGGGTTGGGGTTGTAAATAAATGCTTCTTTGTGGGTTATTTTGGAGAAGGTATACTAGGGTTGGGGTTTTGACTTAACCAGACCGGCCGTTTGGTGGGTTTGGTTAAAGGTGGGTTAGGTTTAGGGTTTTTGGAGTTAACGGAAAGAAAACGGTGGTATTTTGGGGACCTTAGGGAAAGTTGCCACGTATGTGTGTTTGGGGAGAGGGGTTGGGTTTTGGGAGGTATTACGAGGAGGCCCTGGGTATGTGTATGCATTGAATAGGCCAGTCTGTGGATAAGAGGATAGGAGCCTACGGCCTTGTTTGTCGGATCTGTAAACGGAAAACGACTCTGGCCTGTGAAATTACTTGTACAACCATACTGGGATTTGAGTGGGGTTGGACTTTGGGCTTGGATTGACGGGCTGTTTATGGGCCGGGCTGGGTTAGTGCATATCCAAGCCAAGTTGGACTTTAGGAACATTAGCTCTGCACAACCCAAGCCTAGCACGGGCCATAGAAGTCAGGTCCTAGGCTAGCCCGCCCATTTAACCAATTGGGCGGGGCCGAACTGAACTTTTTATCAATTTTGTAGCTATTTTATTAATTATTTAGACTAATTAAATCAAATTATATGCATGTCTTACATAGGTTAAGCTCAAATGGGCTTCAACATTTTATTGCTTAATCAAAGCCCAGCCCAATTATTAAACAAGGCCTAATTACATTGGTCTGTGTCGGATCCGGCTCGGAAGCCTTGAGCACCCTCAATTGATATAATGTCAATGCCTTTATTTTTTTGGAAGTTGTTTTTAGAAAGTTGTTTTTTAGGAAGTTTTTTTTTAGAAGTATTTCTTTCTGGAAAGTTTTTTTTTTCTATGTAAGGTGAAATGGGGACTTGCACATGTGAGTCAAGAGTCAACTCAATGAGTTTCCATCCTTGGGTTTACAGTGCCAAACATTACAATGTAAATGTATTTAAATGTAAATAATAGTAAAGAATGTGGAATGTACAAATTTTCATCAATTTTTTTAGGAGAAAATGATCCAATATTTTCCCCCTTCATGTAAAAATCAAAATCCCTTCTCTTTAGAAGAATCAATTTTTAAATTGATTCATAGAAAAAGAGTCAAACCAAACAATAAAAAAAAGTAGGTTGACATAAATTATAACAATTCTCCTTTATTGGAAAATCAGCTCCTTGTTCTATAGAAAACCTATTTCAAACCGTCCCTCCCCTCAAAAAATTATTTTAGCTGTCACTTTTCATGGTAATAAAACGACTATACCAAACATGGATTGATTTTCACTATGAAAAAGTTATTTCATTTCTCAAGCCTTTTATGCAAAAACGTTATTGCACAAATGAACCCTAAAGGCCCGATTGATATGTCAAAATGGCATTTCAATTTGGAAGGTGGAGTTTGAGAATTGATTTTGATCCATGATAGAATTAGAAATATAACCATATTTTACAAAAATATACTCATAACCATGGTTGGATTAAACTCTAGGTTACATGATCCATAATCATACTCAATTGTAAATTACAACCAAACTAATCTGAATTGATTTTAAATATTAATTTAACTTATTTAATAAGTTTTATATATGACGTGCACAATGAAAAAATTGTAATCAAACACATAATCAATATGCACACGTGAATCCAATCAAATTGTTTACTAGAAAAAATATTTACGTAATTTGACAATGGGTCTATCAATAGCCAAAGATAAATCGTTTAACTCATTATTCCTCCTTTTCCTTTTCCTTCTTAGTCAAATTTGTAAATTACATCTTTATTATAACTTCACTTGCCTACTACAAAATTTCCTAAATCACTTTAAACCCTAAGCCCAGATCCTAGCTTACCTGTCTGTCAAGCAAAGTCATAATACAAGAGATAACCCAATAATCTCACCTTACTTTGATTCTTCCAAATTTCAGCCACCTACAAAGATAACCATGTTTTCATCCTATTGTACCTTGCTGAGATGTACGCTTCTGCACCCTATGATTTGAGTATGACTCATGCACAGTGCACCTAAGGGCTTCTTCACTGTACCTGTCAGCTTTTTATGACTTTAAAGGTGTCAAGTAGGCTAGCTATGATATGTTAATAGCTCATGGCAGTTAGCATCTGTACATGGATCCGATGGATATGTTAGGTTTAACATTAAATGTTCCAGAAGTAGGGTTTAACGGTCCGATTAATTATGTGTTTAGAAAAAACTATTAATTGAACTGTATTTTATGGTTTTTAGTTTTTAAAAATTGTAATCGTAACCATATCTTAAAACTTATTAAAAAACCGAATTGCGGTTAATTGTGTTAGACAGTTCAATTATAATTAATTATCACTTAAAATACATATATATTTATCAAAATACAAAATATATGTTCAAAAGTCAAAACCAAATATCCTATATAATATATTACATAATTCCAAAATACTAAAGTAGCATTAAAATGTTCACATAGACAAATGAAGTAATGCAGTACATTTTTATCTCATTTAAAGTTTGAATATCAAACAGCAGTAAAGATTCCGTAATAAGAGATTAACAGTTGAAATTGATCTACAAATATGACTTAGGGTGTAATGGTTTGGTTTTCCGTGATAAGAGATCAATAGTTGAAATTAATCTACAAATATGACTAGGGGTGTAACGGTTCGGTTAACTATGTGTTTTGGTAAAACGGTTAATTGAACCATGTTTTACGGTTTGGTTTAGCTAATAACTATGAGTTGAGACTGAAAATCAAAACTAATCCGTGAAGCACGATTTTCAATTTTTATAATTATAATGGTAACCAAATCATGAAACACGGTTATTAATTATCGGTTTGGTTCGGCTCGGTCGGTTTGACGGTTTTTCGGTTTGACTAAATGGGTGGGCTTGGGCTTAACTTGCATGGATTGTGTTGGGCTTGGGTGGGCTCAAGCCTATGTTATACATGAGGCTTGCATATAACTCAAGTCCATGAACACCCCTAACTGCATTCTCTTTTATCATATATAGATTTCTGACACAACCATATATCTCTTAACAACCTTTCTTTAACTTCAAATTTCACCGTGCACTTGCAACTCTTTTGAGTTTGAAGCAACTAAAATGATTATACTTCTCAATTTTAGAATGTGCTCTTATAATTTTTCAAGCGAAAATTGAAACCCAAAATGGACCATCAAGTAAATTCACCTTTTAACGAAAAACAAATCAAGGCGAGATGAAAAGGAAATACTCAAGCCATCACCCTAGTAATTCATGTCCTAAAATAGTTAAACTTTCATTTACTTCTCCAACTTATATTCTTCATCTCAGTCCTCTTTAAATATTCTATATTGGAGCCCCTTTAATCATGAATTCATATCCATTCAATTCCATGGAAACAAAGAGGCCATTAAATAAGCACTCAAAAGATTTCAAAAAAAAAAAAAAACACTCAAACGAACAACCAGATTTGTAACAGGAGTTGTATGTGGCAGATAACAGAAGAGTTATGTTTGCAGGGAAGTAATAAGAGAAAACAGGAGAGGGTGAGGAAGTCATCTAAAATCACACTACTGAAGTGGGTGAGAAAGGCGTGACTAGCTAGGCATCGTTGCGTCCATTGAAAGAAGAGGGAAAGAGAGAACGAGATAAAGCTCTCTCTTGGAAAATTTCACTCCCACCAGTTTTGGAAAATCCATTTATTTTAATGTAAGTGATCGATTTGACCAATTCCAACTGTTATTAAGTGATATTGTTATTTATAAAAGTCTTACACACTGCGAAGATTTGTGTTGAATGGTTTAGGAACTTATCAAGTGAGCCCAAGGAGCACCATCAAAATTTCCAATGATTTCACAAAACATTTTTTATAGAACGATTGGTTAGAAGTTAAACTTTCAACTGCAAAACTTTAGGGGGCATCTTATTAAAATTAAAGTATTAACACCACTTAATCATAATCGTGTTAGCTTTGGATTGCACGATTTATTAGGATTCAGACACATGTGAATCCTCCATTTAGATTTTTAGTATGGGTCACCCACCCTAAACATTTATGACCTAATTATAAATTTATTAATAAAACATTGTCTCAAATAACATTTTCATTAAAAATAATAATAGTTTTATTTAAATACAAAAAAGTATATATATGATGACCCAAAACAAACTCAACCCTAATTTTCCTCATCTCAAGCATGTTTGGTAGCACATCTCTTAAACTACAATACAAGGAAGCAATTTGGGTTATGGATTGGGTTGGTTTGTTTGGGGGGGTGGGGGGGGGGGGGGGGGGGGGGGGGTGGGGCGGGTTGTAAATAAGTTTTCAATTCTCTGATTATCTGACGGTTCTGACCTATTAATAGCTGGGTTTGTATCCTTATTTAGGTCTTGATAAGTAAACGATTCTGGGTTTGAGTTCTATTTTTGGACCCATAGCTTAAACGGTCCCGAATCTGATTCCACCTTAGTTTCGACCCATAAACCCATGACCCAACATAATATCCTAATTTTTGAAAAGTTTTCCAAAAAGTTAGTTTTTCTCTAAAACATTATCTATGTAGAACCAAACCTGGATCCAAACTTGAACTTGCTCCATACATGGTTTCGGTTTTGGTTTTTGGTCCATCATTTCCTTAACAGTTTCGATTTTAGATCCAAGAAACTGGTTCATAACCGATTCCAGTTCTAGGTCTTTCCTCTCACTAATAGTTCTGGCTCTAAATCCACCATGGACCTGGACTAGAACTAAGCTGTTTATACCCCTAGTGGGGATGTGATATAGATATACACGACCTTGAACCAAAGCCCACCCATCACCCTTACTAGGTTGGGGTGCTTAAATTAGTCATTATAGTTTAAAAACTTAGCCATAAAATTGAATACTTATAACTCAAGAAAACAACGTGGGTCCTTATTCAATTAATAATCCCTTTACTCTGCATTACAATCACATCAGCTTGCATAAGACTCAAATAAGAATTGTTTAAAATTCAATATCTTAATTTTATTATATATATTAAAATTTCTTATTTATTGAGTCTTCAAATTGGAAGTCAATATTTTTGAATAAGTTTCTCAGTATAATTGATAAATCCAGTAAGTTAAATGCTTCTCCAAACTTAATTAGGAACGTCTATGTAACATTGGAATTTCATTTCATGCAAATTCTTATTTCTATAACAAAAAACTTCATGGAGTTGACCCATGGAAACATTCTTTGATCTTCAGTTTTTTTTTTCAAATCAAAACCAAAATTACTTCCTAAAATCCAATCTAAAATTCTAACACAAATTATAACCACAAATACCGATTTGCTAGTTTTACAAATAAAATAAAATAAATACTAAACTTAATTACCAGGTTTAAATTCAAGTTGGATTGGCAGGTGGGATTACAAATTATGGTGTTAACCTAACCTAAATATACTTGAAGGATACTTTCAGGAACTTCTTTTACAATTTTTTTTTACAGGGTAATGAATGCATTTCGTGGGATCCTATTCTGTGTTTCTTGAGAGTCGCTGTAATCTATTTAAAGGTATAATTGCCAAGAAAGTTGGCCTTTCAACAATGATTTTGGAAGGTTCCTTCTTTTTTATTCAAGTGTTTCGCTTACGTTTTTTTTTCGCACAGACAGACCAGGAACAAAGTGGTTGTGAAGATATTGACAAAGTTATGACAGCACATACTCTCTTCTTGGTACTTACCTAAAATTAATAAACTAGCTATCTATATTAGATCATGTATGCAAGATATCGATATTGAAAAGCACATGTATGCATGATTTCCGGTTCTCCCTTTAAGTAGGCCACATGCACGCGAATTATGCCTGATTTGACAATTTTGATGCGGAATTGGGCTCGGCTCACCTGTGTTCAGGACTGAGTCCAAGCCTGGGTCTGGGTGTGCAAGCGAAGTTAGTAAGTTGGTTGTAAATGGATATCTGATTTTCCAAGTATCAAAAGTCTCCAATCCCAAATAAGGCAGGTTTGGAATCAATTGGTGGATTTAGGAAAAATTACAAGCATATCATATTCGTAACATACAGAACCAGATCCAGATCCTTGTTATGTTTTGACCCAAGTATCTGATCCACACTTATTACGTCTAGATATTAAAATATATAGGTGTTTGTATAAACACATCATATAATACTAATAAAATTAAATATTATAAGATTTCATTATTACAGAGTAACATAGTATCATATTATAAGTGATGATGTTTGGTAATATCTTGAAAGATTCATTTTCTAGAATTTGTTCCTCAGAGATGTAGAGAAGAAAAAAATATTGTAATTTTTAGTGGAAAGTCATTTATTATATAATATATTTTAAGTTAGATAAATACCTAATTTTTAGGTAGGTAGATTTTATCGTAATGTAAGATACAATATCATATAATCTTTTAAATATCTTCTTACCTAATACCCCCTTGAGTTTTGGAGAGTACATGATAGCCTACGTAATGTTGATATTTAATAGTGCCACTTGTATATTTAAACAGTTTAATTTGAAGCCCATTTATTCAATCACTATTTCATCCCATTTCAGATCTGGTTCCACAAAATGATCCCTTAACTTTTTATAGTTGCCGCCATATTCGGATACAACACATAGGTTAAGTCCAGGTCTACAAAGATGATCCAGGTCCGGAACCATTTTTGCCCCTGGATACAACCTATTTGCATTCCTAATGTTAAGCCTGTTGACGGGCCTGGATTTGACCTAGGTGTGGCCTAGACTTGGTTCATTGAGAAGCATTGAAAGTTTGAAAGCAATGGACAATAAGGGTTTGCTCGTTTGGTTGGGAAGTCTGGTTGTTACCTAGTTAGCTAGCTAGCTGCTTAGGGATCAATAGTTGCATATGTCATTCTTACAAATTGTGCATCATTTTCTTTCCACATTGTAAACTTCCTCGTCTAACTTGTATGGATTTTATTTTATATGGTGTGGGCTTTTTCTTTCTACTTGCATAGCCTCTCTTAGGTCTCAGCCACCTCGGTTGGAATAACCTAAAAACAAAAAAGATTAAAAGTAGTCTCAATATATCAAGAAGGTCGCCCGTTCTTTAATTTAGATGCTGAAAGCTGTGGCTGACCTCTATTGCCTAACAAAATGCAATATAAGCAATTAAATTAGTTATTTTTTCCAACTCATGCTCTTTCACTCGGACACCAATCTCCTTTACCCGCTGAGCTACAGGTTAGGGGACGACAATTATAGGAGGCAACAATTAGGTTAACTTAAGAGGCCTAAAAGAGGGAAAATTACAAGTAGTCACGCGTCTTTTCTAATATTTACAACAACCATGTCTTTTTTTTGG
Source organism: Sextonia rubra (assembly GCA_037013555.1). Lineage (NCBI taxonomy): Eukaryota > Viridiplantae > Streptophyta > Magnoliopsida > Laurales > Lauraceae > Sextonia > Sextonia rubra. The sequence goes on along the minus strand of JASUAD010000010.1, from coordinate 38,858,276 downwards.
TTCTTACAAGCAGCCACTGATGCTTACATGGTATGTAATATTGGCCAATCATCTCGACTGATGGTTGGACCTCTTTTGTGACGTACCGAGTGAATCTAAATAATAATTTTCCGAAAATAACTTAAATGCTCTTCTTAAACTTGTTCCTCCTTAACTTTGTGTTTGATCATAATTCGAAGAACTCAAATCAAGACATCAAATTATGATCTTTTCTTGGAAGTAAAATTACCATATTATTTTAGTTATAGTTCAAATTTAGGGTTAAAACTGATCAAGAGTAAATTAAGGAAATTGGTCCTACTATAGAGAGTTTTCATCTTTCGACTGGTTTTCAATGGAAACTCATGAAAATTAAGTTATTATCTTTCTTTTTTTTCTTTCTTTTTTCAGAAATTGGCTTTGGAACCGTGGAAAAATATGGTTTTTGATAAATATTAGAAAAAGAAGGTGGCTACATATAAATCTCCCATAAAATTAAAAATAAAAGGCACTTGAGAACCCCAACCAGCCTTTTGACCAATTCACTTTGGGCATCGTATTCTCGATATCTTTATCATGGTAACTTTGGTGCATCCAACAGTCATGGAGTTGCTTTTGATAACCATCCAAACAGGCAATTGAATAAAAGTGAAATGGTGAGCATATTGTGTGAGCTGCCTTGCTTTTCATGGGGGTGTCTCCTATAAATTTATAAATTACGAGCCCACTAGATATGAGATTCTCCTATTGTGAGGCCATAAGTGTTGGGAAAAGCGAAACAACGGAAGCAACTTGAGATTGACGAATCAATCATGATAAACAAGCATAATTATACTATCAAGCAATTACATATATGAACAAAGCAATTTTATCTAGTTCGATAACCTTACTTAGGTTTAGGGACGAGAGAACTTATCCATCATGATTCCATCTAAATTCCCTTAAATTTAGGGTTACAGTACATTAATATATATAGTTTCTGTTTTTTGGTTAATAAGAAAATCCGTAATAATGAATAAAATACTCTTAACATTGAACTTCGGTTTTAGCTAAACCAGATGATTGATTCGGCTAAACCGAAATACAAGACAAAACCCATCAATCTCCACCTTGGCTTAGATTCCGAAAATCTTCAGAGTCACTTTGAGATACTCGGTTATGTCTTCACATACTGTGTTAAATGGTATGTCACTATACTAATGGCACAGTCTTCTTTTTTCAACATTCTTACATGTTGAACTAACACTTTAAAAATATTGCTGAAAGGAATGCCTTAGCAGACGCTACAACTAAGCACTGCTCCTACGCGGATGCACAGACAATCTTAACATTGTCTCATATCAATCAAGTCTGATCCGACTTGAGATTTCTCGTACATCGCTGAAAGGTACCTTCCACACGTGCTACGACTAAGTGTGGCACCTGCACCCCTTATTCCAGGTGCACAGACAATTTTATCATTGTCTGATTTTGATTAAGTCTAAACCGACATGAAACTTTCTATAGTTGCCTCACCAAAAAAATTCATACATAATGACTAAAATACTCCTAACCTTGAACCTCGGTTCTAATTAAATTAGATGACCGATTCTACTAAACCGAAATACAAGACAAAACCCAACAATAATGGCCCCAATATCAATGGCCGTAATTCAATAGTGGAACCACCCAAAAGTTTGTTCATGTATTTAAATCTTAGTTGATATTTTATTATGTGGCATCTGCTTTGTGAGGGTCATCACAGCATTTTGAGTTCTTCTGTCGATTGTTTAGGATGCAACCACACGCAAGTTGTGTCATCCAAACACGTTAGCTTAACCACATCAACCAAATCATATTTCATAGCCACACGGATGATGGAACCTTGATGCTGCCAAACAAACATCAATATACTAACCTTTGTTTCCTTGGAATCAAGACTATTTAATTTATTGAGGTGCATCGGCTAAAAGCTAGTGAAATGCTGGTACAGTTAAGTGAAGATGCCTGACATGTGAAAAGATGATAGTTTTATAGATAAGTTACCTACTGAGGGTAGCTCACCATTTGATCAGAGGAACTACTTCTGAATCATTCTTTACTCTCGCATTTAGAGTCAAATTTTACTTTTTTTTTATTAATCTCGTTAGATGTTTGATCAAAGGAACTAATTCTGAATCATTCTTTACTTTTGCATTTAGAGTCAAATTTTACTCTTTTTTTAATTAATCTCATTAAAAGTTGCGGGCCATTTAATTAAAAACAATAATCACACGCTGGAGAGTTCTTTCATGTACACCATTCACGTTCATTTCTTTTAATTAGATAATAACATCCAACGAGGCTGATATTATAAATTCTATAAATACATATTAGATACATAGGGAGCCCTCTCCTATGTCGTGTGAGCCTCATGCGGCGTCCTTTGTATGGGCTCATGGGGAATCATGACAATCATGGGGAGGGTAGAAAATCCAAAGAACAAGCTGATACATACTTGTATGCAAAATTTAAAATCCACTCATCATTCAAAAAATCTCTTGATCCATGACTCTCAAGTTAGATGGTTTTAAAAGGCATAAAAACACCATTTCAATGGTCAATCTCATTTGGATGGTGTCAAAAACCTGTGTTGTGTAATATTTGCGGACGAGTAAAGCATTCTTTAGTGAGTATAAGGATTGGGTGAATCATAGAGGGGGCCTTACAAGGGAGGCCGCAAAAATCATATGTTGGGTTTTGATGGGTTTCAAAAAATTTACATGCTTTTCAAAAAGTTTATTTGTCTACTTCTCTTTTATAAAAGAAGCAAAAGTTGCCTTTTTGGGGGGCGGGGGGTTTGCAAATTTAAGCCTGGCCTACCTTGGAGACCCATATTCTGATATAAAAGGCAAGCTTTTGCAAAAAAAAAAAATATAATTTATTTTAAAACGTTTTCCATTAATAGGTTGATTAAAACCATTAAAAAAAACATTCAAAAGTTGAATTTAAATGTGTACGTTTTTTTAAATGCTATTTAATGTTCTTATTAATGGTGTTTGGGGGCGGGGGGTTGCAAATCCTAACCTAGCCTACCTTGGGAACCCATTTTCTGATACAAAAAGGCAAGCTTTTGCAAAAAAAAAAATTTATAATTTATTTTAAAATGTTTTCCATTAATGGGTTGATTAAAACCATTAAAAAAACATTCAAAAGTTGAATTTAAATGTGTAACGTTTTTTTAAATGCTTTAATGTTCTTATTAATGGTGTTTAATGCTATTTTAATTTCCTAACGTCAACTTTCTCAATATAAATTGGGGCATTTGTGGCCATCTAAAACATACTAAGAATTACGCTCTCTTTTTCTCTGCCTTTCTCTATTCCCTTGATTTCTCTTTGAGATATTTTTGCACCTAAGTTTAATCCAAAGGGGCAGAATTTGACTTAAAGAAAGCGTCAATTGAAGTGCCTTGGCCACTTGCTTCTTTCGCGGCTCCTCGTCTATTTCTGCCAACATAGTCTTCCTCCAATGTATTATAGATCAGTATTATTACTCATATATATTTTTTTTAATTTTTAATCTCAACCCTGTTCTATAGCTATAATTCCAACATCCCATGTATCAGCCATCCACAAAGGAGGATCAAACCGTAATTTATATGATGGGCCCATTGATTCATACATTTATTGCAAAAGTCTTTGATTTAGGGTGTGTTTGGATATGAGGTAAAGTAAATTACAGTAAAGTTAAATATTTGAATTTCAAATTTTCTCCCTTCTTTTTCAAAAAAAGTTAAAAAAGCAATCACTAAATTATAAAAAACATTTACTTTTTATACAAAAAGTCAAAAAGATTCCTTATTAAGTAATTAAAAATAAAAAATCATTATAACCCCATCATATATTATTCTTTCTTGATTTTGGGTTTACTCTTCTCTATTTTATTCTACTCTGTACATCCAAACTGGCCCTTAGGGTGTCTGTTGAAAGGCCTTTGCCGAGGAAAAGGGTAGAAATGGCATTAGCTTTTTTGGGGATCTGTATCTTCTAGCGCATTATCTTCACCATTTTTACTTTGGCAACAAGTACTGCTCGGACACCAAGCCCCGCAAGTAGCTCCCACACAAACACACCCTTAGTTGTAGAAATCATACTCTTATTGGATTCGAGAAAATTTTGAGCATTTGTAAGTGTCATTTACACTTCTGTGTATACCAATAGAAGATGTAGAATGCATCCGACAGGTCTGGATTAGGGTTAAGAGTAAGAAATGAAGGTAAAATAATGATGTTAGCTTTCATTCAAGGACTACAAAGTTTAATGATTTTAGAAGTAATTAGACACTACTGGGCTTTTTGCCCTTTCATGGATGGCTAGGATGACAAACTTGTGCCCATTTTGTTACACCTGTTATAACTTAAAAATACCCCTACAAAGGAGGCAATACAAGCACACACATGCATATGATGGAGCTGTTAAATCATAATCCAACTTTTAATAGTGTTGCTGAATTGTGAACTAGGTGGATGCATGCTCTCAACGGATGCATCCTTCTTTTCAAAGTCTCACTATCAAACATGGGTCTTGGCTATAGTGGGCTCTATGGAGTGCTAGGAATGACTTTATCTTTGAGGGAAAGAGATTGAACTTGTGTACTTCATGTTTTCTCAGATGCAGCTTTTAATGCTTTTAGAGGCCAGATTTCAAGCCATTGACAGGATGGCCCCATTTGATTCCAAAAATTTCAGCTACAATTTGAGATATCGTCATTTTTATGTCCTCAAGGCTCTAGGTAACAGTATTCTATACCATGATATGCAAGGGCAGATGCTCCTCGAGTGCTGGTGAAGCTGTACTCCTGAGTTAGTGGACACTGCCATTAAATGTATGCCTTGGATACCTGTTCCCGATGGAATCAGCATTTTTTATTTTTTGTGGGTGAGGTTTGATTGGGTTCAATGCCTTTTCTCATTCACCTTCCGCAAGAAAAAATAGCAATAAGATACCCTTTGAATTTACCTGGCATTTGCCAATGCATTTGCATGGCAAATATAGGTACTGGAGCATTCAAATAGTGGGCGTGATATGTAGACAGGTACTTTGTATTTATCCGCATTCAAATAGTGGGCGTGATATGTAGACAGGTACTTTGTATTTATCCGCATGAGAGAGAGAGAGAGAGAGAGAGAGAGAGAGAGAGAGAGAGAGATGGATGGAGACATTTTACCTATCATTTGAGTTTTGGTCACAGTGGGCAATTGTTATGGTTACACATCACCTCCTCTGTCCAAAGACAGCCCTCCCTCGTTTGCATATGATGTGGACCTAGGAAGGGTCTAAAATTCTTGTCTCATACTAATGTCAAGAGATCTCAAAAATTCTCAAGACTTTTTTTTCACAAGATATTGGAAAAAGTAATTTATGAGTTAAAAAATAAATTAATACCCAAATGCCTCATTATTTTTAAGGGGAAAACGCCCCTCCCAGAGGGGCTTACTAGGATACATGATGACCATTGAAGTCCATTAATGGTAAAGATCTCTTATTTGAATGTCAAGGGCGTGGCTCAACTGATTTGAGCATTGGGTTTGCTTTTAAAGAATTCAAACTCTACTCCCACCCCTTGCATTATCTTGGTACTCTATGTGCGACATGTATTGACCTTTTTAGAAAATAGTTCTTGCTCGTCAGAATCGATTAACCACCATGTTGAAGGATAAATGTCTAAAGGTTGTGCTTGCGAGGAATACCCTAGGTCATAAAAAAAAATCTCCTATTTGAAAATTTTATAAATATTAACTCCGTTTGATCATCCTTACCATCTGATTCATTACCCTAAAGTTTAATGACTTAATAATGCTTCATATTTGTTGATTTCAACCCCATGGTCAATTTCATTAAGATAAGTGTCCAAAGAATAGATCCAATAACATTTAGAGACGGTTGGATGGATCATAAGGGCCATGCCCTAAAAAAATTGGGGTAGAAAGGGGCTGTCTCATTATTTTACATCTGTCATATACATAATTGGGCCTCCTTACCTCAGCTCTGAGCTCACATGTCCAAACAGTTGTGGGTTCCACCCAGGGATGAGATCAAGGAGGACCAAAAGATCCACCAACCCTACTTGTGTCTGGTGATGGAAGCTCAAATGATGATAAAACCACTTGATCAATAACTCACACCTTCTCACCATCTAAAATGAATGCACAATCACTTCAATGATCCAATCTATTTGGATGGGTGGCACACCCTTTGATTGGTGATTACGAGGAGAAGGTCTCTATTTCGTTGTCCAATCAAATGGATCATCAAGTAGTCGCACTAAATCTTTCCGCATGTGAGTGAGGATACTTCATTTATAATATATAATATAATGTAATATAAATTAGATACGACTTACCGGAAATGAATATAAGTCATATAAATAGATAGCGGCTTTTATTAGAAAAGAATAAAGAAAAACAGTTTGAGTTGGGTCACAGGGAAATAATGGGTCTCCATTTTTCCTCTTTCCCATAGAAAATCAACCAAACGATGGAAAATAAACTCTATAAAAAAATTAAAGAAAAAATCCACCCTTTGTGCAAAAGGTTGTGCAAAAGGTGTTACACAAACATGCTTTTAGGTGTCCAATCCATGGGCCCAACCTGAACCTGACCCAATCACATCAGTAGGCCAGCGGTTTAAGGGAGCAACAAAAACTGATGAATGAATGGTCTCTTAACACCCAAAAACATGTGAAGAACTGGATCCACCATAAACCTAAACGCCCCAGCCCCACCCCCTCAACAAACACACACACAAAAGAGGTTTTACCAAAAAAAAGTCATCATAAATGAGCCCTTAACAGAAAAAAATAATATTAGGAGTAGGTGCACCAGAGTGGTCAAAGATGACTACATTGGTTTATTTTTTTAACGTTGTGAACGAGCATCGGATCTAATGTTTATTTTCTTCTTCTAACATCGAATCATATACTCAAGCCTCATTCTCTCCAAAAACAATGGTTTCCTCCTCTTTTATTGTTTATCTAGCAACGACGACCGAATGTGGAAAACCAGTGGCAGATACTGGTGGTGCATGACTACTCCCTTTTCAGCAATGGTGAAAAAGGGAGAATCCTCGGTCCGCCATTGAAGACAGGAAACTTCCGTTAAAAGCTGAACTGTAAAAATTACATGGCAAGAAAAGGCAAGAAATAACACAAGCCAAGCCTCAATGTTAAGGCCACACCACTCAATTCAACATATCCATAGATTAGCAGTAGAAATTATACTTTTAACTCTTAACTCTTTCATGGCCAAAGCTGATGATATTACCCTCAACCAAATTCTATTTGCTTTCTTCACATCATCTAGCTTGTCTTGAAATGTTTTTCACTTCCTTTACGAACAAATTTGACCCTATAACAGCCACAAAAAAGCATCTCCCAAAAAAACAGTAGCATGCCTAAAAGGAAACCCAAAACTTCATTGTTGGAAGCGCTCCATGACTGTATTTGACATCATCCACCCTAGTCCAATCAAATTGAAAAATAAACTCCAATTTTTTTGCACCGTAGCCGAAAAGGGAGTAGTCTCCTCCCATAGTATTATTCACCCGAGTCTCCCACCTTAGGTCACCATTGCAAGAAGGAAAGGAAGAAAACCATCATTTTTCGAAAGGGGGGAAGAAGAAACTTCATATTGCATAACTAAGCATTAAATCCAATGCTGGAAACGTTAAAAAAATAAACCAGTATGACCACTCTGGTGCACCCACTCCTAATATCTAAATATAAACATATATTTTTTGTTAAGGGATTACCTATGATACCTTTCCTGTAAAATCCTAAGAAACAAAAAAAAAAAAAAAAAGTGTAGCTCTCTCTCCCTCTGTGATAATTAAAGATCAAACGAAACAAACCCAAGGTAGATCACAACAGCGCTATGAAATTTCAAATCCTGATGCTAATAATAATAATAATAAACCAAAAACTGAGAAAAGAATACTGATAAATCAAATAGATCATACCAAAATTTTATATGGAACTTGGGTGATTGCATTTGTTGGGTCGACATAAAAGGTCCAGGCCCAAAAACAGAAGGACCTTAATTGGACTCGCCTAGGGCAACTTAAGTCTAACCATTCATCTCATCAAACAAACAGATTCAATTAGTCATAATTTTTTCTGAAGCAAATGAGACAGATAATGTAAGATACCATAAAATCAAAACAAAGAGGAGGCTAATCAGAATACTATGATACAAAAAGTAGAATCTAACATTTACAACTACGATTTCCACTGTATTAAGAGCCTATCAAAGGATGATAACCTGCACGATTTGATTACCTACGGGCCCTTGTCCTGGTGATACTCTTGAGATGATCTCTGAATAAACTGTTTGGTAGTCTTCCGATGTCGCCTCTCTCTAGCGTATAAGACCCAAAAGATCAAAGACAGCATAACAGAAGCAGAAACCATCACCAAGCCAATGTAGATCCATTTACTATATCGTTGCAGGCCAGGACAATCATCTTCAGTGATTCTTGAAAATGTTTGTCGCACGAAAGTGCAGTCCTCAAGATTAACTAGGAATGGGCTGTAATGGTAAATGGAGTAGCTCAAGTTCGTGGCAGCCGTCATCTGGGTATATATGCTGGGGGTAACACGGCCCGTTGTGGTACATATACCTGATGATGAGACCTGACAGACATAGTTTCTCCATACCTGCAGGATACATGGAGCTAAAATTAGTGGCAGCCCCCATGCTAACTATTTCCTGTCTACAAACGTTCAAGTGAATAATGTATAAAATATAGGACCCAGCTGGTCTTTTCTGTCTCTCATTCCTAATCTTAATGTGATCAGTTAAATGTGAATGCTTGGACAAACTTGTCCATTTTCAAAAAGCCACTAAAGAGATAAAAAGTATCCTTTGGATTGAGAAAGGCTAATGTGGCATGCCTGACCCATTTTTAGAACAAGTAACCCCCACATACGAAGCAGGTCAACCAAACCCAATTGCATAACCCTCATTCAAAGTGCGTAAACATGTTAATTGACCTAAACCGACTCAACCCAATCTATAGAAGCTTTGCCCAAAGCTCATCATATGCCATGTCAGCCAGCAGATAGCCATACAAATTCTAAATGGTATGCCACATAGTAAGAAGCATAGGATGATAAATTTAAATTCTAAACACAGGCCTCATGGTAAAAAGTATACCCATACGTATCAACCTAACCCAATCCGTTTAAATGAGTGTCACATTTCCTGACCCGTGACAGACCTGCATATATTGCAAATTGGTTTTGGTGGTCAATACAGGACAGGCTAGCAGGCTAGCAGATCAGGTCAGATTTGCCAACCTTATTATGGGCCCACTTTAAGAATGGGTTACATTAACAAAATGCAGCCACACCTGTTTTGCGGGTTACGGAACGAGTAGAGTCCCTTAAGCTAGCATCATATAAAGCCCCCATCAATTTTTACCTGTGTGGCATTGAGGAAATCAACTTCTCCAGTCACGCATTGTCGAGCAGCCAAATTGGAAGTGAAACGGTTGCAGAGGAGAGGCATCAGCGGTCCAGATTGATTGTAATAAACGTTCTGAACATTAGGTGGAAAGTTCCTATTGGCAACATTGGTAATGACCTGATTGATTATGTTCACCAGTTGGAAACTAACTTCCTTGCTTTGATACAAGGATTCATTGGCAGTTGCATAATCCACGCAAGGAAGTATATCATCCAGAGCAGTATGTGCATGAGGATTTACAACCCATTCTTCCATCGCAACGCATGTATCAGCAACTACACTGCAATGATGCAAAAGTGGAAAAGACATTCAGTTTGGAGACAATGGGTGAAGCTAGGTGGCCAAAGCATTAATGCAACTTCTATAAGTTTATAGCCTAATTCTCTAGATTATCTAGTTTATGAAGAACTAAGTGTCTTCACACATATGCATTTTCTTGACATTAAATATTTATCTATGTTCCCATGAACTTGGGTGTCTAAGCTGCTGGTTCCATTAGTTCCATGTATATATGATACAAACACAGTGAGTAAAAGAAATTATCACCTACCATAGAAACAACAGAAATGATCCTACCAAAAGTATATATATATATTTTAAATGATCAACCAGAATGGGGGGTCGGCGGGTTCCCTCGTTACAAAAAAATAAAAAAAAAGCATATAGTTATTGTCATAGATAATCTATTCTATCGTACTTGATAGAGATCGCACCTAATAAGCAATATACATATACGGGGAATCTTCTAGGGCATATGCCCTCCATGGAGGGACCATGCATACTCCTCTGTGGGGCCCACTGTGAACCCCACCAAGGGTTGAGATCGGAGGGGGGGGGGGGGGGGGGGGTGGGGGGGCGGCGAAGATCCATGAAGGACTACCCTAGATATCAAGTTTAGCCCCAATTACATGTCCCTAACCCCTTTATTTGTAGCTCACAAATCCATTACATTCGGTTTGTGCATGGTCGATCTGTCGGTCCAGTAAACTTGGATTTGACATAAAATTGGTAAACGTGTGTAGTCCATTTAGATGGACCATACAATGGATCCCACCTAGAGTTCTCACGAAAAAAACAGTAAGGGACATATGCACATGAATATTGTCCTACATATACAATTATACATACATACATTTATGAATTGAATAAGTATAGAAGGTGCATTATATCATTTATAAATTGATATGTTCTTGATTAGAAAGCATAGAGGAATAGATTCTCCAAGCTCCCAACATATTCCATTATTTGTTTTTGTTTTGTTTTGTTTTTTTTGTCGAATCATTCTTAGATTTATGTTCATCTAAAAGCACAAAACAGAACACAAGAGAAATCACATGTTAACATAGGACTAGCAGTCGCTTCAAACCATCTGTTCAGCCACAAATCGTCGCCCATCTCCATGAGTGAATCTCTCCTAGGCCAAGGCCCTTCTCGAAGAGAGAATTTTCCTCCAACTATCATAAAATCTCACACCCCCAAATTCCCTCCTCCAATCAAGAAAATTTTATGAAATCTAAACACCATTTCATAGGCCAAATCCTTTCTAATCCAGCAATTCTTTTGAAATTTAAATTGTCAAGTAAATTAGCCGTAAACATACATGTACTATTCTATAAACACTGAGGAAAAATAACAACATTCAATTCTACAGTTTTGAACCTTGGATATTCCCCACCTAGATCTTGCCGATCTCCACAAGCAAATACTCAATAGGGGATTGAATGGAGGGTCCTCTCATTGATAGCATATGGGACAGAATAAGATGATCCTAACCAAAGGGCCCCAAAATTTAATAATTCCCAAAGTGCAAATATAAACATTAAACTTTTGGCCTTCATTCAGAAGATTTACAATCATAAGATGGTGCTTACATGGGCCCATGGGCAAACCCTTTTTTTCATTTAAAAATTTTTTCCTCTACAAATTTGTATCTTCTTCTCCTTGGATTGCAGCTTTCAGCACAGAATTGACTCTAGATTGGATTATGCACCTATTTGTAAGATATTTCAAATTTTCACCTCCTTCACTAAGCATATTCTTGTTTACTGAGTTTTGTGCTGAAATTAGGGTTTTAAAATAAGAGGGAACTTTTATCCAACTACGCCTGAGGAGATATCAGAGGCAAATTTCCTGACTGCTGTTGGTAGAATCATTCTCCAATCATCATGCCTCCTTTCACACCATTTGACATAAGACCAAAAGTTGAGAATGAGATTGAAAACCAAACAGGCCCTCAAGATCTAGAAATCCCAGATCTGTGTTGCTCGCTTGGTGCTTGGAATGGATAGAGCCCCGACGTCAGAATGTACAAGAAATAGAATCAAATGATAACTTATACAAATCATTCCATAATTGTTCTCTGATTATAGGGCTATGGAAAGTGGAAGTAAGGCATGATAGGCAAGAAAAGGATAGGGAATGAAATATGATTTTCATGTATGGTAAAGGTGGAAAAGGAAGGCATGATAGGGAAGAAAAGGATATGGGGCTTGTTTGGCATCTCTAGTCTTATTATTATAGACCCATCCAAAATAGAGGCATTAAAAAATACCACAAAAAAAAGAGGCTAGAATCAAAATGTGTGTTTGGTGATATGAGGATCTATTTTAAATAGACTTTTTTAATCAATGGTTGAAACTTTTTCACAAGTTTCTCAAGATCTACAAAGTATTAAGCTTTGATATTTGACTCTCTACTCATGTTCATCCTTCCAATAAAATCTAACGGTTTGGATTTTACGTTTGAGGCTCACAAATTTTTTAAAAAAAGAAGCAAATAATTCACGTTTTTTAGCAAATATCTCACTATTAGCGATGATCTAGCGGATAAAATTCAGTCTCCTAATGATCACTGACCTAACAAAAATTTTTAACGGTTTGGATCGTGATTTATTGTCTTAGAAATAATAATAATAAATAAAAAAAGGGACTGCTCTTGGAATAATCCAAAATTGGGCATGTTGCATCAATGGTTGAAAGTTTTTCACAAATTTCTCGAGATCTACATAGAATCAAAACTTGAAAATTGACCCCATAGCCATGTTAAGCCCTCCAAACATTACCAATAGTTTGGATCTTGTGTTTGGGGCCCACATGATTTTTTTTAAAATATCTAATGGCTCAAGCTTTTTTGCACATATCTCGAGATTGGTGATGATTCAATGGCTGAAATTGGGATGAATCGCCGTGTTTGATCTTGTGCACATTTCCATGGTATGGATCTTCATTTACCATTTTGGATTTAAAGAAAAATAAAAAAATGGTATTGGACGTGATAACTACAATTTTACTGTGGCAATGCCTCTTATTTTTTCCCTCTTATGTTGAGGAGGTGAGTTTTGGGGCATGTGGTTTTAAGAGGTTTTACCTCTATATTTCTAAAGATAGTAGAGGCTAATCACATGCCAAACGGTCTTATTTTTCTAAACTCTAAATATTTTAGACATTTAGACAATAAGAGGTAAAAAATAGTGCTGCCAAACAAGGGCTAATAGCTATGAAATTAAATGGACATGCAGCAGCTTGATGGAACCAGGTAAACCATTCACTGTGTTTACTTGCACCTACAAGCAGGGACAGACCGAAGTACTAGGGTTTGGGGGCTTCACCCTAACCTAAAAGAAGTTTGAAATTTAAGGAAAAAAAAAAACACCCTGCAAATTCTGAAAACAATGGCTTTGTTTTTGCATTCTGCGAACCCCCCGCCCCCGCCACCGCCCCCCTCTTGGTATAAATCATCATGAATGATTAGAGCTTCCACATTGAAGGCATTATAAATAAAAATGATAGTAAGGAACAAGGCCGTGGGATAAGGTGGTGATGAGAGGAGGACGGTATGGGCACCTCAAATGAACAAACAATAAATATAAGCCCAGATTTATTAGTCTTTTTTTAAAACTAGGTTGATATCATATACCCAAATGAAAAAAAAATAGTAATAAATAAAATTGAAAAGATTAAAAAAAATATGTAAGAAATATAATGGAACAGCACAATCAATTTCTCTTGAGCCTCTGTACGAGTTTCAGAAAACCCATTATCCAATGAAAAAAGGATTTTTTTTTTCTATGAAGGTATTGAAATTGAACATGTTGAAAAGTTGAACGCTAAGTGTAGCTTCCTCACGCACACCAATTTCATTGCCATAACTCAAATTCAAGCCTAGCCATATGACATAATCAACCAACAAGTAGATAAACTTGGCATTAAAAATTAAAATTAACAGTAATGAAAACTACACTCAATGTCAGAGATGGTGAGAAAAACTATTTAAAACAACAGATCTGACAGCTTTAGAGAACTTACTTGTGTAAAAGAAGAAACACACCACATAAGATAAATGTCCCCGCAACAAGAAACCAACCAACGAGCACCAAGCTGCAGATGTTTAGAGAAAAAAAATGCATAAATGCACTCCATAAGGATAATCCACAAAGGGTCAACAATCATCTCTCCCATATGGAAACAAGAAACTAAGTTGAAACACAACTAAAAACATCAAGAAAATGTGAGAAAGAAATTGGAATTAGGTCAAACCACCAGCTTACTCACAAGTATACCAGAACTTGCAGACCTACAATGGAGAACACTGCCCAAAGAACACAGAATAAAAATCAACAAGTAAGCAAATACAGCTAAATGTTGAGACTAACAATGCAAATTTCACTTCTACCATATTAGAAAAAAAAAACTATGCAAATTTCACATTAACTGATAAAGATAAGAGTGCTAGCAGCTCAAATCGATGACTAAAGATATGTAATTATGTATGATTATGTCCAGCCCTGACTTCATATAAGTAGGTGCACAGTAATGGTGATCAGATGGATGATCTAGTATTTACCACCACTGACAATCAAACATGGTCTGGTTTGAGAACTATGTTTTTTGGTTTATTTTTGTTAGTAGCACATTTGCCCCAACTTTTTTTTTTTTTTTTAACAACGACATTTGCCCCAACTTTCAGAGTGACCAACTGAAGAACTGTGAGAAAACCATGGGCCCTCTTGCATGGAATCAGTGCTGAATTAGATTATACATGTGGAAGGTCCAAGGATCACATATTTGCTCATTAATGGATGCTTACAGAATCCAAGAAATGCCAGCAAAAGCATTACAGCAGCAACAATGATCAGATATATTCTCCTACAAAACACCATAACAGAGTCGTTATATTAGATGCCATATTCAGAAGCATTTCAAGCATGACAAGAGCAATTACAAGCGTCAAAATCCTTACACAGCATCCAATAAATCTTGAATCTTTTTTGAATTATCCTCAGTCCGAGCAGCAAGATCATTAGCGGACCCATTAAGCCGTTTTCCAATGTTGTCGATGCTAGCCTGCACATTAGCCGGCATGAAAACCTGATTCACTCCAATACTCTTCGCAGCAGCTAAATCATCTGAGAAATTCTTCAGGTTGTCCACTGTGAGATTTGCCTGTGCGACAACATAATCCAAGGTATCTCCTGTAATGCCGTGAAATTTTCCCTGACCATTGTACAAGACGATGCATCCAATGCTGAAACAGGACAGCAACGCCATCAGATCACATGCGGTTGACCAAACCTTGAGCATAAGATCAAGAAAATGCAAGTTAAGTATCATTTCTTTAAGGAAAGAGCCCTTGATAGGTGCACCTTCACAACCAACCCAAAACATTCAACTAGCTTTGGAGTTGTATAACTATCAAATCTTTCACCCATTTTCGTAGATCATAAAAGCTTCAAGGAAAGATCCAAAGCAATGTCAAAAGATCAAATGATTAGAAACACCAAAACTCTTCACAATGGGGGCATCCATAAGATTTCATATGCGCAGCTTGATCAACAAATACCAATCCTATGAGTCTGGACCAGATGCCATTTATAAGTTTCAGCTGGTAGGACCAAGCATGGGTTCGCCATGGCTGTATACCGCTGACAGTATTCCAATCCACTGGATGAGACAAAGGTAGTCTCACCACAATTTTTACCAATAGCCGATTTCTATTGTTTAGTCCCTTTGCGAAGAAGACCGAGTTACCTTCAGATGTGAATCCACCTTTGGTACATCAAGTCTGAACAGGATTGGGCATCCTAACCTAAACACAAGCAAGACAAGAGCCAATGGCACAGTAGAAGGTGCTCGCTATTGCAACCTTGGGTTCAAGTCATGTTTACCACCATCGCCAATAACAACAATAATATAATAATAATAAAACACAAGTAGAATTGGCCTTGGTCCTTGGACAAGTTATTCAAGAATCCTTCTTCCTTAAAAGGTGAATCAAATGTCACTAAATCCAAAAGTCTAAGCTCAGACCCTGAATAAAAAAAAAAAAAGAATATAGCAGTCACAAGAGAGAAGAAACTTACATTGCAGCAATGGTAAATAATATGAGACAAATAAGGGAAAGAGCATAAGCGGTCCGAGAATAGCCATATCTCCGCCGTGGGAAGCAGCAATAGCAGCAACAGATAAGCAACAAGGCCAATCCAAATCCCACAAACCAGATTAAGGCAATCGCAAACAGAGGAACAGCAGCAAAACCAACAGACTGAAAGAAAAAAGGAAGTAAAAACAAATCCAATGACAAACCTCACAAACCCAGAAACTGAGAGATGATTTGGAAATGGGGGAAAAACAACTCACAGCCCAGTAATGCCTGTTGCTAATATTCCATCCACCAGTATAACGGTTGTAGCCATTCAAAGGGTCTTTCCTATGCGTTCTTTCTTTTGCTAAGACTAAGGGGGTGTTGTTCACAGCACCAGGAGGAGATGCTCCCTCCTCAATAACAGACCTCCTCCATGGGACCAGGCCCTCCTCAAAGCCCCCTGCAGAAGCCCATTTCAGAAAACAAACCAAACCACCCCTTCCAACTGTCAATCAGTGGTAATATGCTACAAATATCAAACCCATTGATGAAAAAAAAAATTATAAATACTGAAAAGCAATCCATCAAAGCCTCCAACAAAGACACATTACTTAAACCAAACAAAACAGACTGCCCCTTCCAACTTTCAATCAAAGCTATGTGGTACAAAAATCAACCCCATTGATAAAAATAACCAAAAGAAGAAGCAGAAGAGAGAAACAAACAAAATCAAGCCCATTTATAAATTTTAAAAAAGAAAAAAAAAGGAAGGGAATATAAATAGGTGTGGAGAGGTGGAAAGTCATTAGATTAGAGAGACACCTGAAATGGGTAAGCTGTGAAGGGGTTGGAGGTGAGATGAAGCACCAAAAGAAGCGCAGAAGGTGAAGAAGATGAAAAGGCTGGTCGGTAGAAGGACAAAGCCATAAGACCTGCAGAGCAACATTGTATTGTATTGTATTGTATGTACTCTCTCTCTCTCTCTCTCTCTCTCTCTGTCTCTGTCTCTGTTTTTGGTTTTATTGATTCAAAAACAGCATTGCAGGATGGAGGAAGATGAAGGAGGCCTGAAAAGAGAGAGATCTTGATGATGCCTGTTTTATCATTTTATATAAGGAACCAATGCCGCTGTGCTGGACCGCGGAAATCTTTCCATTTGGAGATTGCATGTCTGAAGGTGATGGTTTTTGTCGACCACCATGTCTTTAGTATCAAAATCTTACCAGTCGACCACCATGTCTTTAGTATCAAAATCTTACCAAAATACCCTTTGCTTACGTAACGTTTTTACAGTTAGAATTATCAAGCCAAAGTTAAATTTCCTTCTCCCCCTTCTTCTCACATGATTTCATGATCAATTAGGCCTTTGGCCCACACACAATTCATGCACAGTTTAGTTTTGGGGAACGAGGAAAATTAATTCAAAATTTTTTTCTACTTTTGAATGGAAAATGTTCTTCATCTAACCAAAAGATTTTGCGCACATAGAAGTTTGGAGCTTTTTTTTTTTATTTCCTCGTATAAGTGCATAAGATTATTGTATGTGAGTTTTCTTGTCCGTTCAATAATTTCTTTATTTGATGCAACATCCAATAGACTAGTCTCTCTCTTTTTTTTTTTTTCTAATGACTATGTCAAACTTCTCTATGGCATATCGTTATAAAGATGTGGGCCCAACTATTTTTAGTTTTCCTTGTTGAATCGACTAATAAAACATTTTTAACTATTTTTTCCCATTCTAAACCAACATAGTTTTGGATTTGGGAGCTTCAGCCAAAGGTCCTTAAATATTTTTCCAAAATATCTTAGGTCCAACGAAATATTTAATGCTATGTTAGATCCCTCAGTTAAAAAAGAGAGAGTATTTTTTTACATAAATGACCTTTTATAATTATTAAGTATGTACATTTGAAATTCAAAATTTTACAACTATGCAATTTTCATTTCTCTGCAACTTGAGCTTACATACGACGAAAATCTCATCGTATCCAGCAAATTCTTTTCCATCAAACCACATAATCGAGCAACATAGAGTACAAATCTGAAAATCTTCCCCATCGTCTTATCTAAGGATTGCACTATCAAGTAAGTAAAAAACTACTTAAATTTGAGAATGATTCCCACTAATAATATCTTAAAATAGATCAAGTTGATCTGTTTGTAACTCGGATCAGCTTAAGTTTTTTGTAATTAGATATGTTGCTTGTGTAGAAAATTATATCAAATATATAAAATGATTATTCATGTGGTTGATATTTTATTTGTTTCACGCAAGAGTATAATAATAAACGGATGAAATCTTTGTTAAGACCATTGGTGTTTTATATGTTGCATTAAATAGTATTATACAAAACAGATGAAATCGTTTTAAAATTTTATTATACCAAATAGACGAAATCTATTTTCAAACCATACGCTTAAAAAAATTGAGTTTGTGATATTTCCACATTCATTTGGTGAGAAAAAGATGTTTGCTTTTGTTTATAACTCACACAATTAAATTCAATTCATAAACTTAACATTTATTAATGTACATTATGAAGTAACAAACAAATGTCTGTTGTAACAGACAAAATTGTGGATTTTACAATTCTATCACATAAACAGATGAATTCTTCAAGCTCATATAGTTTATGGTGTTTTATAATTGTATCTGTTATTTGTTTGATATTTCTTTATGTTTCATTCGAATTTGATCTGTTTGCTTATGCTATGTTCCAATTGGATCTGTTAATTGTTTTTTTTTCTTTTTGCTTTTTTCCATTGTATCTGTTTGTTGCCATATTTTTTAATTCTATCTATTTGCTGTTATTTCTTTTAATTTTATCTGTTTGCGGCTGTATTTTTCAATGCTATCTGTTTGCTACTGTATTTTTCGATGCTATCTGTTTGCTGTTGTTTCTTTCAATTCTATCTATTTGCTGTTGTGCTTTTTAAATCTATTTGTTTGCTATTGTATTTTTCAAATCTATCTGTTTACTACTGTTTTTTTCAATTCTATCTGTTTGCTGTTGTTTCTTTCAATTCTATTTGTTTGCTGCTGTTTCTTTCAATTCTATTTTTTTGCTGCTGTTTTTTTTCCTATCTGTTTGTTATTGCGTTTTTCAATTCTATCTGTTTGCTACTATATTTTTTAAAATAAAATCTGTAACACCTAACAGTCAGTTTGTTCTAAATATCAAATAGATGAAATCCATTTTTAAAATCCTATTTGTCTCAACAAACAATAAGTTGAGAATATAATAGAGATCAAAATTTAAACATAAGTACATATTTACACATTCTACATATATAACATATATTCAAACAAATAGAATTACAAACAACTAAAAACTATTTGAAATCCTTAATATTATCTGTCTCAACTACGTTTGAAAGTGGAGTATATTTCATTACATAAAACAAACAATGTTTGAAATTCTATTTGCATTAACAGTGCATGATATGTTGAAAATAAAATAAAGATCATCTATTCAAACAGATATAATTACAAAGATCCAAAATAAATGAAATCCATTTTTGAATTTGAAAGAGCTTCATTTGTTTCTAAAATCACAAACAAATTTGATGTTAAATAAAAAAACAAACAGATGAAATTCAAAATGGCTAGTGAAACAACTTTCATTTGTTTCAAAACTCATGATTCAATATGTTTGCTATAAACTCAAAGAACGTATATTATCTCAGACATCAAATCCACGATTTAAATCTAATTATCATTACAAACAAACTGGAACATCAATAAACAAAATCGAAATACTTTTGCAAATAGATAAGATATCCAAAAATATATATATTATGAAACAGCTCAGATCAATGATCAAAATCAAATCTGCATCATCATCCACTATAAACAACAAATAAAATATGTGGTATGTTATATTCGTGAAACTAGATCTGATTGTCATTTCATAGAGCAACATCAAACTACAACTATAAATAAATAAGATTTCTATAATCAAAACTAGATCTGCAATACCATGAACAAAAAAATAAAAATAAAAAAAAATAAAGAATAACGAAAGAAAATCAATAAAACACTCTATCAATTAATAAACAAATGAAAAGGAACAGATATTATAAAGGAACAAAAGAAACGATATACACAAGAAGAAAATAAAAGAATCAAATAAAAAAGACATGAAATAAAGAATATAGAGGAGAGAAGAAGAACATACATGCCACTCCCAAAAAATGCAAGCATATTGAACGATTCCAATTTGAAACTGAAATGAAAACGTGAATCTAGCACCTAAATCACGGGAATAATGTAACAAACTAGTTCATGGGCATTTTCAGTTTCAAATATATATAACAAAAAGAGAAAGGACCTCCGCTCAAAGAAAAAATTAAAATGAGGGACTAGTCATTTAACACAAATTAATGTGAATTTAACGTAGTAAGAACATCAAGAATAGGGCTGGCCTCTAAATATTTCCTTTTTCCTTTCCTTAAAGAGAAACATAGTCATATGAATCCACCTTTATCACAAATTAAGGAGTCCTTCAAAAGAAGAAATGTGGCCTGTTTCACCACTTTAAAGGAAGTTGAAATTAAGCAAGTGTTAGCCTCCAATTAAAGGAGGAGATTTTAAGCCTCTATAATCTTTCTTTGGAGCACCACCAACACGTAGGATCCCTTTGTTTAATAGGGTTACTCAATTTCTAAGTTTTATTAGATCAAAGGGGAAGTAAATGTTGAAT
This sequence comes from Sextonia rubra, assembly GCA_037013555.1. Classification (NCBI taxonomy): domain Eukaryota; kingdom Viridiplantae; phylum Streptophyta; class Magnoliopsida; order Laurales; family Lauraceae; genus Sextonia; species Sextonia rubra. Next base: position 38,837,750 of record JASUAD010000010.1, on the reverse strand, counting down.
TAAAGGTGAAGATTTACACTGACCATCAAATGATCATGTCTTCCATATAAAATGACTACCTATCATTCAGCCATCCTAGTAAATTAAATTCTAAGAAGTGATTATTCTTATAGGGCATACGGGATGTCTTGGTGGACGAGGCTCTAGCTCCCATAGAGCCGACCAGGGTTCAAACCATGGTTGGTGCCCTTTATTTTCTATCTCCTAGCCACGAGGCCAACTAGCCAAAAAAAAAAAAAAGCGATCTTCATATATATATATATATATATTAGACCTGCATTCCCGGAGTTTTAATACTCTTAATAAAACCCATTTTGACATTGTGAAGAAGACAATGAATTTCCTTTAATGTGACTGATTTTTTATTTTTTATTTTTTACAATTACCTAGTTTGCGAGCTCCTTTATTATATAGAACGCACTATCATAAAAAAATAAAAAAAAAATCTAGATTTCACACTGGACATTCACATGCCGGATTGGACCAGATTATGTTCAGGCACAAGTCTACTTACAATTGAGGAGTCGAGTCCTCAATGCAACCCTAGGGCCCAGAACCGGAAACTGCCTGTCTAGGAAACGGGTAAACCTGAGTCCTCAATGCAATTACTGCTCTTCGATTAAATGATGTGATAAATGCATAAATCGTAAGTACTGATTTACCAATTTCACTTCTCCCTCTGCTAAACTAATCAGACGAAATCATCTTCTTCATCAGAGTATGTATTCCTCAGCCACAAAATGTTCACAAAGTTAAATTTGCGAACCCTTCTATGTGGGTCATCTCTATAGATGCTGATCTAATTTGGATTAAAGATGAGCCGAACTTCAAAACAATCTAATGCTCAGTCATTTGTATTCGAAACCCCTAAATTCACAGTCCTTGAATGGTATTCATCACATCATGCTGATTCTTTTTCTACCTCCAATCTGCACTGAAACCTTTCAATATCATAATGGCCTTGTAATTGATATCATCTGGGTGTCCTTTAAAACTTCAGAACTTGTTTGTGTAACAAAAACAATTTATTTTTTGTAGATTGCGGTTTATTGGAAAGAGAAATCGTTCTTAAAAAAATTGAAATCTTCTCTATTGGAGATCATTAATTTATTATATTTTTTCGTAAATATATACGGCACTAAACAATGAAACAGTGAGCCTTTTCCTCTCTCATTTTGCGGAATCCTCTTGTCTCACGGTGGGAAACTTGTGGCTCATCTATGATTTTACTTTCCTCCGTAACACTAATGATATCACCACATAAATAAGGTAGTTTAAATCTATTTACTTGTGCATATATTTGTCCGATTATCGTTTATATAAAAATCGTATCAGCCCAAAGCGGTACTCGCAACGCAATTCCCTGTGAATTCTTAATTATTTTGTCAAAGATTATTTTCATACTAATGATGAGTTATTTATGATTTATACTTAGACTATGGTACATGGTGCGGTCCACTTGTTAAAATGGCATGAAATTTGGACATCAAATCACTGTCAACTCGTCTTTTTCTAATTCAATGTTGATGTGACGATCCTTTCTATGTTTATATTTGATCAAAAGAATTGGCCAATAAAATCTCACTTATAAACCCTTAATTTTAATGAGCATTGCTAAGCGCAGTGACATATTATTTTTTGCCATAAAATGTCTACTTCTGGTGATCCCCAAAACAGGGTGATGGAATAGGCTCTCCACTAACTACGGCTTTTATGATAATCAGGTCGGTGAGATGACTTAGCCTTTCAATAGTTCACATCTTTTGATTGTAACACATTGTAGTTAGTCATTGGGGAGATCCAACAATTCAGGGATTTATTTTTAAGGGAAGATTTGTGGTGGGTGCTTTTAATTCATGGGTTTATATTTATATATGGTAAAGATTGAACATTTTTGCACCACCCCCATAATGCAGACTCTTACCGGAGACAATTTGGCTGCCTTTCTTGGGTTTGTTTTCATACTTGAACAATGGAAATGAAAAAGGAGTAAAATGACAGTAGAGAGACTTAACATGTAAAATTATAGTTGTAAAATATAATATTTAAAAACTGATCAAGAGTGATTCATTGAGCCATATTCAGTTTATATTCTTGTCTGTGATGAAAGCCATCATTTAGCTTGCTATAAGGTTCCATAGCTTGTAAATTAGATGATGGACTCTACTCTAATAAAGCGCCAAACAAGTTAAAATGGGCTTAAAATTATGTCGCCAACAAATTAGCCTAATTATTTTGCTTTGTCTTCGATTCCACCGCTAGTTCATTAAGTGGTGTATTCTCAAAAATCTGACTCCATGAATATCCAACCCACACTGAATATTGGTCTATTATGTGTTTGAAAACCTGACTTGCATTTTTTTTTCACAAAAGGTAATTAGTATCACCTGCACATACACTTATCCAATTCCCTAACCATCTGTGCGTGGATGTAGGGAGGACCAAATTAGGTCAATATTAGGGTGAATTCCACCCCGATTAAGAAGGTTTATACTTGGGGAAAGATACAACACAAATAGAATATATAGGCCCAACTCCAACATCTATGTCCGAGACCTCCCTCTAAGAGAAAATCAAATCTAATTATGTCAATTATTATATATTACAATATTAGTCAATTGTCGGTATAATTATATATATACCATATGCATAAATGGCCAAAATATATAGTTTTACGAAAATGTTATATATCTATATGTAACTTTGACAATTTTTCCTGCCAACTTCAAACTTGGATAAAGAAAAATGATTGTATTCGATAGGTTGATAACTAATATAAAATTTTGTCACAACCCACACAATGCTTGTTTAGATTCAAATCCAAACATAACTATAGGTTTGAATCTAAAACCAAAGTAAAATCCATATTATAAATTTTAACAATATTATTACTATTATAAATAATAAATTAATATTAAATCAATTGGAATTTCAGCTAAAGTTAATTTGCGAGGGCATGCTTATATGTTGTCATGAAAGAGACTTATTTGGGTAAAATTTGACCAGGAGTCGCGTAAGGGACAGACATTTCTTTTGATTACGTTAGAATTTTCATGAATCATCCCACTAAGGAGCCTCAAGAATTGCTTGCAAGTCTGAGCTGAAAAAGTGGTCCATGTCCCACTTTTTTTCGAATTGCACGCTTTGAATAACTTGCTATCACAGTGTTGCCGAATAACAAAAGGCAAGACCATAATAGAGATCTAATTCATTGTGGTTAAGAAGGTTTGTTGAATCCAAAAGACAAGGGCATCACAGAGAATCCCAAAGATTTGGTAAATCCAAAAGACAAAGGGCACTAGTTACAGAGAATAAACCAAGTCCCAAAGCTGTCATAAAAGCTGGTAATCAAGGAATAACTACAGACCACAAGGGCATTGCATTGTTTCCCAGAAATCGGGGATATGGTAGTCATTTGCAGGAATATCCAGGGTATACAAGAGATTGAAGGTATGGTACTATTCACTATGCTAGTCATTCCCTAAGACATGCCGCGTCTCATGTGGGCCCCATACAGTACGTGTCCCCACCGCGTCGGTGGTGGTTAGCCTATAAACCTAACGTTGAGTCTCCTTCACTCTCCGCATGTGATTAGGTGCTGATGATGGGCTCAACTTAGGCCGGTCTTATTAAGGTTTGGCTGGGGCTTGATACTCTAAATTTATTTAGATTGAGTATGAAAATTTGGTATTTTGCGTAGGGGTGGGAAGGTCGAGTCGGGTCAAAACTAGTGGCGTTGATAAGCGGTACTTTTGGGTTGATGCTCCAATTGGATCCGAATAATTTTAACTTGGGTCAAATAACTTTAACCTGCTGCTCAACCCTATTCAATGGGGGTCGATCATTTAACCCTACTGATAACCTGTAGAATCTCCACAAACATAATTCTTTCATAAGTTAAGATTTATTTAAGTTGTATGCAGGAGGAAAAGATAAAATTAAGCCCAATTTAATTTCTGGTAAGTAATTTAGGTTAAGCGGGTTGATCCTAACTTGATCCGTCAAAAAAACATGTCATGTTTTTTGTTGAATTTTGCCGACCCTAAATTGTGGGGATGTCCTAATGCTTTTTATACCTTTTAAAAAGAGCTGTCTTCCTATGCGGGCCCACCCTGGATGTGTACAAGTTGTTGAGGTACGTAATACGCGAAGTGGTCAGTATTGATAGAGTAGGGCTAACGATCACGTTGACCAGATAATACCAACCTTCAAAAACAATTATATTGATGATGTTCATTCATGAATTTTTTATTTTTTTTTGGGGGAGCTTGTTTGAATAAGTAGACGCCCCCACTTGTCTAATGCATATCAACTGTAATCGGATTCAATAGTGGGGGTTTCATGGTCTGAGCACCAATTAATTAAGGGCAGGTATGTGCAATAACTATAAAAAAAAATAGTCCCCTCTGTAAGAATATGTTCAAGTGCAAAATTCCTTATATCCTAATATTTCTCAGATGGGAGATGGCATTTCAGTGCCTTTTGGCAAACATATACTTTTAAAATCCCAATGTAACATGAAGAAATTATTAAAAAGTACTTTACTAAGTCTTGATAATGATTGTGATCAAGGTGGGGTTCACACTTCACTCCAAGTCATTTTAGGAACAAGAAACCATTCTATACGAGGGTTGGATCCTAGTGGGCTATGTCAGGGTGTTATATTGGTTGAGTTTGAGTTTGTCTTTACCGACAAATAATTCAGGTTAGGCCTGGGTGGAGCCAATACCCAACTCAACCCATCTGAGTCGTGTCCTGGTTGGACTCGAACATTTCTCGTCACATCATTGAAGATTATACCGATGGGTGAATTGGAGTGCACCAAGCATTATGGATGACGTAGTAGAGGCCACAAAATCAACCCTTAACTTGATGGCACATAAGGTTTTTATTAAGATGATGATAGCTTGTCACAATTTCAAAGCTCAAAATATGCATTATTGACAATCCAGTAGGACAGCTCAATGGTTGGGAGCGTAAGCCGAACTAAGATTTTTCTATTCGGGGCAAGCAATAGTTTGTTTTCTATAACAAAATTTTATTAAGACAAACACCAACTACAAAACTCAAGAAAAAAAGAAAAAACAAAGGAAAAGATTTTGTACAAGAGTATTCTACCACACCCAATTAATAACATAACCACATTTATCTAAGGAGAGATCCTCTCAACTCCTTACTCGGCTAATACCTTTCCATCAAATTGGAGGACCTAAGCTCGTAATATAAGAAAATATTATTATTAGCTTCCAACTCTCTAATTTTTGGACAAATGATATCAGCTTCGTGGTCCTTTTCTTCCCATTGACAATGACAAAGAAAAATCTGACAATGGGCCAAGATGGCACTAGAATGAAATTCCTCACAGAAAACGCATGCATTTCTTTTATGGCTGACAGGTGACTTCGGGCCCCACCGATCGATGAATCTACACAATAGACACATCAAGAAAAATAAGAAAGAGTTTCTGTTTATAAAGAAAACAAAAAACAAAAACGAGAAAACAAAAAAAAAAAATCATTGAAGAGTCTCACAAGTATTTCACGAGGCCACTCAAATGGTCCACTATGAAAAATCTAGAATCAGTGAAAAAACTGCCCCACTCCTCTAGTGTATGGTCAGTCCTCAGAAGACTTCACTGCAATGGCCCACGGCCGGAGTGATAGAAGCCAGGTCCATAGCTCAGGAACTTTCAAATAACTGGATAGTTGAAGGTCCATTGGCTTCCTTGGATTATCTTGGCTTGGGATAGGGTTTAACTCGTGTTTCTGTCTTATTGGTCATAGCATTGTTGCTTATCCATCCTATGCAAAACCCTCCAAGTATCTCTAATGAAGCCTACATGTTGATTGATGGAATGAATTTCTTCTTAAATGGGAACTAAATGTGCTTGAATAATGAGCCATTAACTAAATGGTCTGGACTTGGAAATAGTTTGGCCCACCGTGGCCTGTTTATCAAGTTCCCAGTAAACTAGGACTGTCAGCAGATCAATTTGGGCTCGACCTATTTGGGCCCAAGTCTAGGCCCAATGAGGATTGAAGGGTCGAAGTTGGGTCTGTCTGGGGGGTCCAACAAAGACCATCGATCCTATGCTTCAGCTCGACATAGTCCTAAGATTTTCTTCTTAGTGGTAATTAAATATGCCCAATAATGAGCCAGTAAAAATGGTTTGGGGGCTTCAAAATCCTTTGGTGCAAGCCGAATCGGTCATTAACTTTATAATAAATAAAATCAGGGCTGATATGAGTCAAATTCAAGCCAGGCCAACTTGGGCTTAAGACGTGTTGCTTTTTATACTAGGGTTTAAATCACTACTTACAAGGATCCCATTGCAATGATTTTTCGCCCAAAATTATATCTACAATATGACAAAATCCTATAAAAGATTGGTCATTATGAGAAAATTTCCATTTGGTACATTTCATGTGAACATAGGTTGATGGCTAAGCTGAACAGGATACAGAAGAAAATAATAAAGATAGATCAAAAGAAATGCATCATATATGAGGATTTGACACAAGATTAGCCTAATTTAAATAGTGTAATAAAATTCAAGTGGCTGTCCCAACTTGGTTTGAGCTAGGCATTCATAATTACCATGTTTTGATATCCTGTTATTTGTGAAATGCTAATCCATCAAGAGATCTTAGCCGTCTTTCCTTCGGCTTAATGATTGAAAACATTCTGTGGAGAACAATGAGGGCTAGGGTTGTTGAATAGAGGCAAACCCATCTCTTGGCCTGCCTAGGTTCAAATTCCTAACAACCACATGTAGAGCAATGCCATTGTCATATTTAAAAGTAGATCCCATCTCACCCACTCCCTTTTCTTGTGATACAAGACGGCAATCAAAGCAACACAAAAAGTAATCTTTACCGGTAAACATTTCCATGAATCTCTGTTTATGTATTGTTTGTGTAGCTGACTTGTTTGGCGTGGCTGTTACTCCCCCACCTCATTCCATTTGGCAAAAACTGGATCTCATGATAAATACTTGAAAAATTTACAAACAAGAACTTGTCTTTTCTATTTTTTAGCTTGTTTGTATATTTACTAAAGCAGGGTGAGAAGAGTAGAATCTCTATTTAAGAGATATGAAAATATGAGGAGTTAAATCAAAAGTCCAAAAGTTCAAAATTATCCCTACTAAAAAAAAGAAGTCAAAAAGATATTAAAAAGCATCATTCTCAAACCACTAAATGTCAAAATAGCAATTTACTTTTTACAATAAAATAAGTTTTTTTTTTCAAGTTGCTAAACTACAAAGTCATCATATTATGATTATATCTTATTATATTTTATTTTTTCTTAATTTGATGTTTTACCTCACCACACTTTATTACACCACTTATTTAAACACGCCAAACAACCTCTCTATTAATTTTCATTTTTATATAGCACCACTACCATGTGGCAGTATTAGTCCATTGAGTGGAAGTGATATCTTTTTGCTGACCTAACAATTCCATTGAAAAATAGGGTACACTAAACTCAATGCTGGACTCTGGTTGGAATAACTCAAACTGAAGTATCAAAGTGATGTCCTGTCCCTAAAAGAAGTAGAGTTACAATGATATTTTAAAATAGAGTAGTTTATTTTCAAGGTTAAACTTAACCAAGGGGATATATAGAAGCAGAAGGTAGTGGAAAAGGCGCTTTCAATTATTCTAATTGGTTTTATTGTAAATTAGTAGAAAATGGTTAAAAGACCTTTCTTCAGTTTAATGGCTGATCAATATTGTTTGGAGAGAATGGATCACTGTTCGTAGAAGCTGAAAATAGAGGTAATAAATACTAAAAAGCAGGCGCTACATGTAAATTTTTCTACAAGCTTTTATACATGCGCATAGGACAAAGAGGTTGCCCAAAGCTTAGGATTGAAGTGTTCTAATTTCTTCTGAATGACACAAGTTTGGGGCCCACTGAAAGATTTGTGGGGAAATTCTGGCAAAAAGCTGCTGAAGCATAAAGCTAAAGCCTATGACTAAAGAATAAAGACAAAACAGTTAGAGCCCTTTGCATTGTTGCGGGAAGAATCGTTTACACGTGTACACTTGGAACTATAGAGGTGACCTCATCAGGTAGATGACCTCACGGAGAGGTACCTTGTCTCTCTCCAACATTTGTATGTTGGTATTAGGTTTGTCTCTCTCCAACATTTGTATGTTGGTATTAGGTATTATAGGCAAGAGGTGAGAGCTCTCTTGCTCGTAACATTGGAGACATTAAGTAAGAAAAATGATGAAAGAGTGAGTATCTCTATATGTCTCTGCTTGGAATAATGAAGATTCATGTGCTCGTGAATGTTGCACTTATTGGGCAAACCACGTAAATATCTATATTTTCCTGTTTGGTTGATTGTCGATCACACAGTGTTTTGCCCAACTTCTGTACACACACGCACATATGAATGCAAGAATATAGACATTATAATAAATTGCATTGTAATGCACATTGCCTTTACCTAAATACAAGTCCCTAATCAGCATGGTAGGTTTGGATGGACCCCTAATCATCTATGCATGAAGGTTTTTAGGGAGATGTCTTTAGAATGAATTAACGCAATTAGTCTTAATATTATGTGTGCAAACAATCAACTATACAGTGGAAATAAATTAAACAAAAACACACACCATAAGAAGACACGATTTTTACGTGAAAACCCAAACAATGAAAAAACTACGATAAAAAAATCAAGTACTATGAATCATACCACAGTTACACGAGATATATTTATAACCCTTATCCAGTTCTAACGCAACTTAAGGATTTGTGATTCTCATTGCATAGCACCCCACTGTAATGACTCCCTTCCGTCTTCTATTGTAGATTCAAGCATCTAGATGCCTTTTAGATGTTGTACTTGAATCTCTAGAACAATTTTATACGTTTAGAAGATGATCTTTTACAAAGAGATGTAGAAGATAAATATCCTAAGAGCAAAACTTCAGCCCTTCAACTTTTCAATGAAAGCTTTTAAAGAAGATAATCTCCAAATAAATAATCACTACTTATAACAATGAGATCTCTGCTTAGTATTGAGAGGAAATCCCTTTTTATAACTCATAATTTGTGCCTTAGAGTTAGAGTTCAAGTAGGAACAAACAAGTAACTTTGGCGCCAACAAAAAAAAAAGGAGAGTTTTCGTGTAAGTCGGTGGGTTTTTCTATAATGCCTGATCGATCAGTCAAAGGTTGGATTGATCGGATTAAGCAACTGTCTCAGGTCAGATTGATCGAATGTCTACTCGATTGATCGAATGAAATTCAGTATAAATTTTTGCAGACTTTTTGAGGTCCTAATTTTGTTATTTTAGCTTCGATTGACACAATCTAAAACTCTATGGATATTTATTTAAAACGAACTTTCCAACGGTAGGTAGTTTGCCCATATCCAATGCTTAGTTTGTGAGTATGACTTTTTTAAGTAATGTTATTCTTAGAAAAACACTTCAATTTGTCGCTCTTTCATCGATTTCTTCACTTCATTACATTTAGCGACTCACACCATAGTTTATAATAAAAGATATATAAAATACAACATCAATGGACTCAAGTTTTATCCAACCTCTGAATTAACTATTACAAAAATCCTTACTATGTATAAAGGGCCGATATGCCTATCTTTAAACGATGAGTGGATTGATTGCAATACATTGTTTGAGAACAGGTTTGGGACATTAAACCAGCCAAAGCACATAACTTTTCTTTTTTAAATTCATTTTTGGTCCTCTTTTTTTTTTCCCTAGAGGAAAAATTGTGAGAAACACTCAAAATATCAAAAAGAGCTTTCATGCAAATGAAAAACTAATAAGCAACTTTTTGCAAACCTACTTTGATGCATGCAATTCAATGAGGGCAAGAGAGATCCGCTTAGGATTAGCAGATGGCCCCACATGGAACACAACAAACCATCTAATTAAGGGAACTAAAGTTCAATGATACGCTTTTAATCAAATGGTTATGATCATGAGATTTTTGCCCATGTGGAGCTTGTTTGCTAGTCCTTGTTGCTACTGAATTCCCTACCTATCGATGGTTTACGTAGGTATCTAGGAGTCCCCCACATGCAATGTTCACAAAACAATTCAATCTTAATTGGCCCACCAACAACTTAACTAAAGTGGGCCCATCAATGACGAAAATCAAGCGGGATTCACCTAAATGAGAGTAAAAGATGGAGAATTTTATCGGAAAAATCACCTTAAGTGACCTAAAAATAAAAAATGTCACTTTAATATTGGGTGCACGACAAGGGCCGATCCACCCACTAGCATGGTGGCCCTGTCAAAATCTTAAAATACTCATAAGGGGCTATGGGTAGTATGGCCCGGCCCATCCCCATTTTGAGACTTGATTGTATCCTACCATCAAAATTGAAAATCACCAAAATTCTATTAGGCTCTTCTAATTCTCCTTTATAGAAAAATCTTGTTCTAAATGCTTTTTCTCCTCTAGATTCAGACTCCATTCTCCTTCCTCCGTTACAGCAAGTTTCTTCACTATTTCTCTATTAATCTATTATCTATTCTCTCAATCACTTATCTTTCTTCTTTCTTCTTTAATCATTCCATCTCTATTTGGTTGTTCCCCTTTGTCTATCTTTTTTTCTTTTCTTTTTTTTTTTCTATTTTTTTCAGAATTTGATTTCCCTTAGTCTTTCTTTGATGCTTAATGGGGTTATAAATAAATCATGTATTCATCATCTGGTATCTCTCCTTCTTCTATTTCTTTTCTTTTTAAAATATTTTTTTAATGTGCGATTTTCAAATGGGTTTTCTTTTCGCTATTAAATATGTCCAATTTTAACTGTTAGATAGATATTGGTATGATTGTTGGACAATGAGAAAGCTAATGTTTGCTATGGTGATTTTATTGCTTTAGTTAAACTAGCGAAAGGCACCTGTGTCAATGTAGTTGACAATATTAACTATTTAAAAGTATTACTAAATATAACAGAGTATTTGTAATTGAAAGGCCTAAAACAAAGAATTACCAAGAAGTAGCTTTAAGTGTATATTCCTCATTTTGCTATATATATATCATTTGTCCATGATCTTTTACCAATATATATATATCATCAATCTTAGAATGAAAGAAGTGATTGTTCAACTTGATATAGATATGTCAACACCATTTTAGATGCCAGTAGATATAATACAAATGTAGTATACAACTAATGTATGTCTCTCACTGTATCCATCAATAATTGTAAGATAAAATCCAAATATAAGTTTGGACTTGTAACTAAATTTAAAATAAGGTGTTGCCTTCTAATTAGCTAAGGAATGTAACTAAATGTAAGTTTTAAGTCAACAGGATTGAGTTATGGAAAGATATATGCATTTTTTTTGGTTTTCCAACGTAGTGAAATAGGACACATGATTTTTTTTAAAATTATTCTTTAAACTAATAGACTCAATGAATTGATAATAACTCAACAAAATATGTAGTTAAACATCAAACAATAGCAAATGATACGCATAACATTGTTCAAATACCATATTAAAAAAGTAATTGTTAAAATTCCAATAAATGTTCATTCTGTCCAATGATAAAGGAGGAAAAAAGCTTCGAAATAAACCCTTTTCAGCATTTGAAAATTTAAATATGTTTATGTATAGATATATGCTTTTTTTTTAAAGATATAGAACAGTTTAATCTAAAAAAAGGTTGATACATGATACCCAATGCTGATCTGTATCAATTTCTATACGTGGCAATTGCAACGTTTTTATGAGTTTTGATTGTTTTGAGTTTCACAGCCCCCATGAATACTATAGATTTCCTCTTACTACAGAAGTGGAGGCAATACTATCATTTCTTGATGAACATCATGTCTTTATTTAAGTTTAATCACTAACAGAAGGCATAAAGCCATAGATAGAAGTAGTTCAATGGAGAAATGAGTGATTTGACAAAAAACTTGTTCATGATTAGAGTCATTTTAGCAGGTTATCTAATTAGAGTTTGAAGGCCATTAGACTGGTATTTTTCTCAAATAGTGAGTTCATTATTATTATTATTATTTGGTTACCTACAGCTCTCTATTTTTTATTTGTTTGATATATTCATTTTTTCTGTTCACTAATTATTATTCCAATTCATTGCATATATCAAAGAAAACAAACTATTTTTCAACAACACAAAGAAAAATCTTTGATATGCAACTAAAATTAGTACTCTCCTATAAACAATCCTTGATGGTTGGTTTCCATTTTCATCCCCACTAATAGGATTGAAATTAGTAATGCACTCTAAGTAACCTATTGTAGTCATGGAAAACTGAGAGCAACAAAATAAGTTTTTAAATCAAAGAGATAATGATACAAATTTAATCCAAATTAAGTTTAACAAAGTAATTTTTAACTCAACTAGAATGACTTATGGAAAACACATACATTTTTTTATCTAAAAAAAAACAGTTAAATGAGACACACATTTTTTTTAAATTTAACTTCAAACTAATAGAGTAAATATACAAACAATAACTGAACAAAATATGTAGTTTAAGATCATACAATGTCAATGATCTACATTAATTATATTGTTAAAATTCCATTAAAAAGCCAATTCTCCAAATTCTGATAAATGCTCATTTGTCACGTAATAAAGTAGATAAAAGCTTCAAAATCTACTATTTCCGATATTTGGAAATGTTAAATATTTTTATATGTTTTTTAAGATATAAAAAGGTAAAATTCAATAAGGGTTGATACATGCTATATATTGTTGAACTGTATTAATTTCTACGTGTGGGAATCGCAACCAATTTTGTAAGCCTTAGGGTGTGTTTGGATGTGAGATAGATTAGAATAGAGTAAAATGAAAATTTTGAAATTCAAAATTTCCCCCTTCTTTTTTAAAAAAATTCAAAATTTTCTCATTCTTTTTTAAAAAAAAGTTAAAAAGTCATCACTAAATTACAAAAAAAATCTCTAATTTTTATACAAAAAGTAAAAAAGATTTCAAATCAAGCGACTAAAAACAAAAAGTCATCATAACGCCCTCATATATTATTCTTTCTTAATTTTGGGTATACTCTACTTTATTTTATTCTACCCTACATCTAAACAAACTCTTAATTGTCGAATCTTGTCAAAACTATATATATGTTCTTATTGTACCAAACCAAGGTATCACTTTATATAAATAGATTCTAAAGGCATGGCATTAGATTGACATTTTTCCAAATGGTCAAAAACCCATTTTTTTCTACTTACAACACTCTATTTTGCAAGTTTATTTTATATAATTCATTTCATTTTTTTTCCTATTTACTTATAGTTATTCCAATTCATCAATTGAAATATAAGAACAAATATTAATTATGGTACCTTTATTTCTACATGAGGTGATTGATGGAGATTCCAAGGAGGCGACCATGGGTAATTAATGTTCTGGTGATCATATTGATGAAGCAGTGGAAAGCGAAGAGCAGCAAATGCATAGGCTTGTAAGACATGAAAGTTGAAGAGAGAGAGAGAGAGATAACTCTGACCTGAACATCCATGGAGTTGTTCTCCATAAATTACACAAATTGAAGAAAGTTTTTTGTTTGTTTGTGTTCTTTTTCTTAGGAAGAAAATCATATTAAACTAGAGAACAACAACAAAGGAAGGCAAAGAAAGAAAAAAGGCAAAAGATTAACAAATGGAAACAAAAGAAGGCACAAACATCCTGCAAAAAGAACACCCCAAAACTATAAGCCATTGGCTTGGAGAAGCTTGTAGAATGTTGGCTCTCTCATTGGATGGATAGGCTCTTGGTAATTAATTCTGACAGTGATAGTTATTGCAGGCAAAGCATTTTGAAGTAGTTGCTCTTTCCCTTTCTTCACAGAAAATCTTAAATGTCATAGGAGGGAGAAAGAATTTTGCTCTTTCCCTTTCTTCACAGAAAATGCTAACGTCATAGGAGGAAGAAAGAATTGAAAGTGCAGGGGTTTTGCATCTTAGAGAAGATGTAGGGTTTTGCATGTTAGAGAGATTAATAGGAAGAGGAGTTAGGAGTTAGGTAAAGAGGAACCGGAAAAAATAATAGTAATGGATGTTTTGCATTTTATAAACGAAAATATTTAAAGAAGACGACAACCTAGAATCTAATTAGTTGTGAAGAAGCCAAAGAGGCAGTCAAAAATGCCAAAGAAGCGGTGAAAATCAAATTGGACGCAATCTGTCGATTTCTGCAATTAAAGTCAATTGGCTTCATATATATATAATTAATGTGGGTCTTTGGTTATATTTTGGTTTGAATGATTTTACAATTTGTTCTAGGGAATACATATGATATATTCGGTTGTTCGGATGTTTGCTAAAAAGTTAGAGAAATTGATGCTCTTCCATCTTAATTAATGTTTTGGTGGGATGGTAAAACTGTTTTTTAGATGGATGTCCTTAACTATTTTTTCTTTCATTCATGTTATACGGAATAGGGTATAATGCCTAGTAAAGGAACTTGAATGGTGCTTCTTATTCCTACTCATATTCATTTGCTTTTTGTGTTATCTTTTTATTGATAGAAATTTTATTTTGATCTAAACTCCTATGCACCTTGGTTTAAGCATATAGATATACTAGAATTCTTAAATTATCCATTTTAGATGACCCTAACATGTAGCAAGAGATGTTAAAAATGGATAATTAGATCACTTTTTTTTTTCATTTTTAATGGTATAGTTAGATCAAAGATTTCTTTGAAGGGGTGGATGTAAGTGATTTTTCATTTTTTTTTCCAGTTTTCTATGGTTGATTTCGGCGCTGGGTTTTGAGTAAAAAAAATCAATTATGTCTTATTTTTCAATTTTATTTCATAAAAGTCTTAAAGAGTGGAGAGATTGAAAGCTCTTGGCCCATTGTTTGATTGACTTTTATAATTGACCATCGTCCGCCCCACTTAAATAAAAATTTTGGGCTTGCTATTGGACCCGCGTGGTGTCCGGTGATGACTTTGGTATATATATATTTTAATGTAGAGGGAGAGCGTTGAATTGGATATTGGTACCAGTAAAATGCTTTAAAAAATGATATCCCATCCAAGATTTGGAAATACTTGGCGGATGAAAATACAACCAATTCAATGGTAGTCGAGCTTATCCAATGTGGAAAGCATGGTCGGAGCTTCCACCTGATTGTCTCATCATTGTTAATTCGGCCCCATTTGAACTTTTAGATGGGTTCCATCATGTTTCCATTACTAGATAGGTACTACCGTGCCTTTTACCATTTGGCGAGTGTGAGGACTTTAAATTCATTACAACATAATCTTTCAATGTAGTTCTTTGGGGAAATCGCCTCATTTTAATCTTTTGAGAATTATTATTATTTTTCAATATTAAGTGGATCCTATCATACGGAACATTCTGCTTTAGATTATTGTTGTTGCTGTTGCTGTTATCATTGAATACTTCTCACGGCTTTCGGTGCATTGTATGGGTTCATGGTTTATCATAATATATTTCTTAGCTTTTTACAAAAGTTTTCTTGTAACCATGCATTGGCCCACTATCAAAAGTATGAGGAGACCCAAAATGAGCTTTTGTCACTACAAAACGGCAAAGCTCAGGCAACATATACCGATTCAAAAGGCTTTAAATGGCTGACTGGAACGTTTTTCAATGATTAATGTTCCAAGTAGAGTGATATATGAATATCATAGTTTTAAATCGAGTCCTAATATTGTCCTATATTGAATTGGAGATTATATTTTCTTAAATCAATGTGTTATTTTCCATATAGAATAATATATATGGCTATTTATAGAGTACAATGCAAATCAATAGCCTAGTGCTCAATCAACTTTTAAGATAAATAAGATAGCTAATCAAAACATATATCAAATATAGTATATTCTGAATTTCAGATGTGACCAAATCATTATTATCGTAATTCATGCTGCAATCCTGATGTGCATTATTCTCTATTGAATATAAGCAGCTAGCATCCATGATTTTTGTTTTTCTTTTGTGTTCAGTCAGAAACCTGATGTGCACTCTGTCACCTTTATATCCTTTTATTATATTTAAAGACTCTAAATGTTTTTCTTTTTTGAACATTTGTTAACGTTTTTATATTCTAATTCAGTCTTAAATTTCTTTTTCTACCAAACAAAAGGAGTCAAAATAGTGGCGTAATTAAGAATTTTGGTTAATGGGGTCATTCAACGGATTACCATTAATGTCAAATATTTTTTTTTAATCAAAACCAACTTTCACATAATACCTTGTAATATCATATATTTCCAATAACATCGAGAAAATTAATTCAAACTTATTAAATTACAAGTAAGAAAAAAAAATTTCAGGGACATTGCGATGATTGTTTACATTGATACTATTATTTTTAACAGAAGTTTGATATTATATTTGAACTCTTTAGGAAAAGGTTAAAAAAAAGTATGTTTCTTAGTTGAAGTCGAGAGTGACCTTAAATTAAGTTTTGTTCCTTCAAAATTGACACCTAATATGTTTTTTTTTCTTTTGACAATTCCAATTAGGTCAATTTATGTAAATCCTCTCTAAATTTTTCATATTACTCCATAAGGATACATTTTTTTACAAAATTCAGTGGAATCTAAGTGAACCCAATGAGCTACATGTAGCTCTGCCCATGGGTCAAAGCAAATAGAGATGACATAAAAGCTTGGGAACTGTGCTAAAAACCATGAGCTATCAGATTGTTTGTTGTGTTATTTGGTGCAGTAGAGACGAAGATCCTTGCCAAAAATAAGGCTTTAAAATTAGCAGGAACATGCATGCCATTTAGAAGAAATAGTCAACTAAGAGCCCTAGTTGGAGAACTCGAGCGGCCTCGACTCATCCATCTCAGTAAGTCACCCAATCAGGGAAGTCAAACAAGTCTGGCTGCATCTGACCACACAAGTACTAGGCCACATTTGCCTAATAATCTGTCTTAGTGACCTTCCGAGTCTAGTCTAGTCTTAGTTAGATGTAATCTAAATGATTTCGTGGTTCTAATCTAACCATTTGATCTAAAGATGTTTCAAAATGATGTTTCTATGCTCTCTGTCCATCTTAAGGCATCGCTTTGGGGCGATGGATCATCCAAGGTTCGGCATTTTATATGCGGGCCTGCAGCTTAATCAGGCTAAAGTCCAAGCATATGGGCTAAAAATCATGAGCTCAGGTGAGCCAGTAGTTGGCCTTGGAATTTAGGAACAATCCTGGCCCACCATGTTTTTTATAGATTTGAGGCTGGTTATATGAGCTGAGCCCATTACATCATCAGGAAGCCCGTTGCAACTCTAGATAAAGGAAGTGCCAACAAAAGGACAAAGAGAAATGGTAGTTGTAACGACCTAAGAATCTGGAGTTCTTTAGATTCTTAAACCGCACTCAAATTTTTATAACAACACCACATAAATCAAATTCTCATGAGCATCAAGGTCATAAACAATCTAATTTCATTGTATTTCAACTATCATGTAGTTATTAGGAGTCTTGATAACACTACTGAATAAGACAATCTCTATTTGTAGAAAAGAAAAATATCTAAGTCTTGGGCTAATCCCAACTGCAAATCTATTCTTTGTTTTTCGCACTCTGGATCAGCCACGCATGCCAAAATCCATCAGTTGATCTCCGTTACTCTCCACAACCTCTGCGACCGCATTACCTGAAGTGGCGCGAACCACTGGTCAGTAACACTGGTAAGTAGAATAAGAAAAACACTAGAATATGGCATATTTTCAATCATTCAAAGAATATTTATATATATTCAATATTAGTATTTAAAATAACATCTTAATTAATTTCTTTCTTGAGTAATTTCCTACTGCAACATCAATTGGTCTTGATACCCCATACGGTGTATCTACGTTTCTGTCAACAACATGGCTTGTTATCCACCATGAATGTTGAACCTGTTCTGATACTCTCACACTGGAGCATCTACATTTCTATCAATAACATGCCTGTTTTGCCACCATAATTGTTGAATCTACTTCCCTCCACCAACATCCACAAGAGAAATTCTATACTCAGTGCCAGCAGTTGGGATTATTTTATTTAAATCATCGATGGCAAGTTCAATCAACAAACTTATTATAGATCCACTTCTACTATAATTGATTTCATCACCGTATTCTTTACTTTGGCCAATACCACATAACACTGGTTAAATCTCGCCCTATTCTTATTCAGAATTGGTACCAGGCTGTAGCATTGTCTATATTTTATTGAGGGAATTAATCATTCATCATAAAATCAATCACAAGAATCAAAACATCCTATTGAATTATATTCTATTATATTCAATTATCCAGCAAGATTTCATGTAATTTACACCACTTTCAAATTACATATTATAGAGGATTATTTCCATCTAAAAGGGTTAAAACTAATATTTTTGTAACGATGACTCTTCGCTCTAATTTAGAGGAAACATCCGAACACTGGGCTATGACTTAGATTCATAAATAATGTTGGGTGGGTTCACAATATATCAACTATGTAAACATCAAAGGCTTTAATGAGTTTATAATAATATCACTAACAACAAGGGCCTATTTGAAATTTTAATAAACTCTTTCCTTTATAACCACTCGACCGACCGAAGCCCTCTGCTTAATGAAACAGAGTTCTCGCTGGGTTTTGGGGTTTTTGTCTAGCTACAATGGAGCCTAAAGATAGAGGGACTCCAACGGTTCAAATCGCATGGGTCCACCACTAGTGGGGTTGCCGTAGGGTCCACCACCAGATGTAAGGATGTGATCTTCAATCGGGTGGCCCACGTGGGGCCCGTACTCTCCAATGTAAATCAATCCCAGGACGGCCTGATCTGCAGCAGACTCCTCTCCTACCCTTGTTTCTTCCAGATCTGGGACTCGATGTACATGGGACAATAGTTAGGGGTCTAATCCACCTTATGGTTTCCACTGGCAGTTCATTAGGGTCTGATCGAAGGGCTTTTCTACTAATTACTTGGCCAGAGCATGTCGACGGTGAAGGAAAGGTGCTGCAACCGTAATATGTTTGACAAAATCCTCACTCTGGATGATTAATTTCATCACGGTTTCATTACATCACAAAATCCCAAGGTCCGAATCCTTCAAATTTCAAATCTTCGTTAAACAAGTAAGAATTCAACTAACCTGGTATAGTAGTGTATTGCTCCGGCGGTGATCGGCCTCGCGTCAGACATCCACCGTTGTCCTGTTGTGATCTTCCTCTGCTTCTAGCAATTCCACAGCGAAGTTAGTCTTTTTCTCTCTCTCTCTCTCAGAAATTTTATTTTCGTTGATCTCTGATATAAGGGACTCTACATATATATATATATACTGTGTTTGGAGGGGAGTTCTGTTTGGAAACTACATGGTATTCTTATTGGAAACTTATTCTGAGAGCGGAAAGTTTGTTGGGACTCCTTATGCTCCTAATAATCCTCTTTTAACCTACTATGGACTTACCAAAAGTCTTAAAAACATTCCGATCAAATTAGGACTTCCTGTCAGGTTTCACAAAAGGATAGGTTATTACAGTAGTTTTTAGGGCTGGCTAATAGCCCAAGGCATTTAGACTTTGCCTTCGATAATCAGGCGTGGTTCCAGCGATGAACTTAACAGTACTCCTGCCCTATAATGTCTGATCTTGGGTCAAAAATGTCAACCTGAAATTACATGGGTCAACAGAAACCTCAATTACTTGGTCGGCTATAGTTTCTGTCAGTAAAATATAGTTTACTGGGTGTGATCCAGGTACACACAAAAAATTTTGAGCTTGGGTCCATCCCAATTTCACAAAATCCCCTCACGGTAACCCAATAAGTCTTAATATAATATTGAATTCCTAGGAATTCTAAGACTTTATATTTCTACAAGTGGTTAAGGAGAATCAAATCCTTTTGTCAACTTTGTAAGAATGAACAAATACACATTTTATATCCCCATAATTGAACCACCTTTGTCAAGTTTTTGACAAATGAAAAAATTGCTTCAACTTCATGTGCCAAAGTAGGTTTTAGAAGGATGAATTATACAGGTCTTCTACATTAGTGGTAAGGGCAGTAATATATTGGTAGCCATTTACCTGGAATGACAGACAAAAAATAAAAAAAAATATAAACAGAAGGACAAAAAAGTTTGTGTACTTATTTAGGCCCCATTTATCATTTTGTTATAGGTTTGGCTCTATTTAAATATTCGACATGAAATCATGAAAATACTCAACTCATGTCAACGATTGGGGGTCACTGTAGCTCCAAATGTAGGATAAGATTAGAACCCAGGAAATAACTTTTGGCTACTTATGTCACATACAAGATGTCTGTAGCTACAGGTTTTGGTCTATTGATCAATTAAATTAAAAAATATTCGAGTCAAGGTGTGGGTCCATGTGGTC
Source organism: Sextonia rubra (assembly GCA_037013555.1). Classification (NCBI taxonomy): domain Eukaryota; kingdom Viridiplantae; phylum Streptophyta; class Magnoliopsida; order Laurales; family Lauraceae; genus Sextonia; species Sextonia rubra. Next base: position 38,817,395 of record JASUAD010000010.1, on the reverse strand, counting down.
CTTGAGTTGTGGACCTGAACCTGAACTAGGACTGGAACCCATCTATACAAAATATAGGGTGTGATACTTGCTCTGGACTCATTTGATACTTGTGTATGCTGTATGGGTTTCTATTGCATTGAACTCGAAAAAAAAAATGGTTCTGGGTTTAGTTCCTGGCAGTCCTTGAGCATTGCACTCAATCTTCCTTGTCGTTCTAGAACATTGGACCACTTTTGGACTTAGGTTGAGTAGTTAAGTTCCTATAACACGTGGGTCATGCGCGCCGTGTGATGGTGATACCGCAATGGTATTCCTGTGGTCATCACCTGATTAGACAGATGGAAATTGTAAGGCCAACGTTTACTTAATCCAATTTACTACATGATTCACTCACCCACATGGTACCACAATTACCATACTTTCACTTAATTAAAGCCATATAATGCATGGGAGTGTTCAACTGTAAGACACATGATTCATCGGAGTTACCCTTCGGTTTCACACATGATAATCACTACCATCTTTAGGGCCCCTAAACTTAGCTAGATTCACTTCACCAATTAATATGACACTAACCATGATCAAATTTGAACAGTGCCAATCGACAGGCAATAGACACAAATTAATGAAATCAAATGGAGCATTGGATCATTTCCCTGCTATGGGACCATCATTCTCCTAACCAATTGGCTCATTGGTTAATCCCATAAAAATCATTATCTTTTCGTCTTTGTTGGATGATGATTGCTATCATAAGATTCAACTTTATAAACTTAGACGTGATTCAAATCCACCAACAAAATATCACTTTGATCATGATCAAACTTCATCACTGCCTATCCCTAGGGGCAGATGATGGTTTGGGAAAAGTGAACCCTACAAAACAATCAATGGAAGGGAGAGTATAATTCTTTTTTTTTCTTTTTAAAGTATTTTGACATGATCCCCCTCCATGAGTTTCACAGGTTATATGCACTTAGAACTCTTATTTTTCTCCTTTTTATAGGTTTATCTACTAGGATCTCTCTCTCTGGTTTGTCTACTTGGAACTAAGCATTCCTTCTTGTTTGTACATATCAAATACCTTTAATTTTTTCCCAATCTTAACACATCACTACAAAATCAATGAATTTTATCAACTCTGCTTTCTCGTCCACATGAAACACAAGATTCAACCACTAAGTGTACCTATATACGCAAGTGTCAACCACAGCATGTATATCTACGAGGTTGAAATAGAATCAAGTTTTGAAATTTACTTTCCAGGCCAGAATACAACCTGTTTTTCATGTCTAGAAAGTAACATTTGAGTTTTCTACTGGTATACTACATAAAAATTAGGAGCTTTCACGACTGTCTCAAGGAACCTGCATCTATAAACGTGACCTATAAGTTAAACTTATCAACTAAACAGTTCGATCTTTGATAAAATATATCCTCAAGAAGGAACAGCTATGAAAACAAATCAAGCAAAATGGTCCAATCCCCGCAGCAAAAACCACCATAAAATGAAGTTGATCTAACATCATTTTCACACAATAATAAGCACCTTAAACGGAAGTTAGTGTAACATCATCCTTAATCCAGAAAAAGATTGCCAAACTCACCTTATTATCCTGTAAATTGAAAAATGTCTGGCAAGGTTGGACCAGTGCGCATTAAATACCATGAGGACTAATTGGGCTAAGCTTGCTTGGTAAGCAACAACTATTTAGAGGCCAAAAGGGTATAAAAAATCTGCCACATTAAAATGAATGTTTAAGAGTTTAAAGCTCTCTCTTTGCCTCTCAGAGACATGGACTCAGCTCCTTCATTCAACCAACATCAATGGGTTGTACAAATCCAAAAAGTTCTTTCCCAAGACGACGAGGGTGATTCCAATGAAGATGAAATATCCATTAGCATTTTCAGAGTCTCCAAGTCTCTAATGGTTACCAAACCTGAAAGCTATACCCCTCAGAAAGTAGCCATAGGCCCTTACCATCAATGGAGAAGTGAGGTCTATGACATGGAAAGGCGCAAGTTCTTGGCAGCTAAAAGAGCTCAGAAGCATCTTCGCGAAGTCACATTAGAAGTTGTTGTTGCTCATTTCATGAATCTAGATTTCAAGATTCGTGCTTGCTATGATTGCCACTTGGATTTAACATCCGAGACATTGGCCTGGATGTTGGCGGTTGATGCTTCTTTCTTGTTGGAGTTTCTCAACATGCACAACCTCAAAGGCAAGGAAGAAATCTCTATGAACACTTCTACGATGTCTCAGGGGAGCAGTCGAAGTGAAAAAAGTATGACTCGCAATGCTATTCTCAGAGACATTATCATGTTGGAGAACCAAATTCCGCTTTTTCTACTGAAAGAGCTCTTTGGTTTCTACAAGCATGAAAGCCCTAATGACGTATTGTCCATGATGCTTATGGGCACTTGTAGATCTCTAGCACATTTCAGGAGGGGTAGTGACTTTACACTTAGCAAAGATGAATTGCTAGAAAGGGATCATTTGCTTGGGCTTCTATACTACAGTTGTGTGCCCAAAATAGAAGAGAGTGACATTCAAGAGGAGACAACATTGGAAGAAGATCAAGGTTATTTTCGGCGTCTCTCCAATCACATATCATCATTTGCCAGGTCTCCTTGCTTTCGCCATCTCTTGTGGATTCTCCAAAAGTTGTTATCCATACTAAGATTTCTGCTCCGCATCATAGGTAAGATTCACAGAATTTCCTCTTTAAAGAACACTGTTGTTAGTTTTACGTCTTCAGCTAAGAAATTAGGTACTGAGGTAGAGCTTGAGGCCTCTCAGAAACCATCTGAAAATCCTTTGATAGAGGAGATTATCATCCCATCTGTGACTAAGCTTTCTAAAGCAGGCATGCGATTTTGTGCTACAAGAGGGGACTTGTGGTCTATTAAGTTTGACAAGGTGGTAGCTATCCTCCACCTCCCCAAGATCACAATAGATGAAAATTCAGAGGTGGTTTTAAGGAATATGGTGGCTTATGAGGCAGAAGCTGCATCTGGGCCGCTAGTTTTTACCCGTTACACCGAGTTCATGAATGGAATTGTTGACACAGGTGAGGATGTCAAGTTGCTTAGAGAGAACAAGATTATTTATAACCACTTGAAGAGCGATGCAGAGGTCGCAGACATGTGGAATGGGATGAGTAGATCTGTGAAGTTGACGAAGGTGGCTCATTTGGATAAGGTGATTGAAGATGTGAACAAGTTTTATAACACACGATGGAGGGTTAGAGTAATGAAGTTGGTGAAAAAATATGTGTTCCGCTCCTGGCCACTTCTTACATTTATCGCGGCCAACGCTTTCTTGGTGTTGACAAGCTTGCAAGTCGTTTGCTCGTTCTATGATTGCTCAGGCATCCAAATGAAGATTAAGCCAATTTCAAACTCAACAATCACTTAAATGCAATGTTTGGATGTGCATCCCATCCTGTTTGAATGCTTTCAACTAATAAAGATCATAAATTGGAAACTTATAATAGGTGGGATGCTGATAATCTTATGTTTCCCTCCCAAAATCAGTACCAGTGCGTGGTTTTGATAGTGGTTTTGCATGGAAAGAAAGAAAACAGTACTGTTGCTTCCTATTTCTAAACTAGCCAGCATTCACAGGACAAAAACTTCGTGAAAGCATCCAAACTACTTGTTAGGTGACAACCAAAAACACCTAGCCTTTCTTAGCATTAGTCACCTTTTATATATGGGTTCTGTATTCGTACTAGCAAGCTTCAACTTCCTCTGTTAAGTCTATTTCTACTGCACCCAGTATTTGTATGACAGTATGCTCCCACAAATCCTTTTCACTACCTTTCTCATCCTTTTTTTTTTTTTTTTGCTTCTTCAAGCTTGATATTACACTATTTAGCATACATCAGTTTATGTTTTGTCATATGTGTTGTAAATTTATTATATAAATATTTATTGTGGAATGCCATAACGTTGTTTTATTGAGTAAATAATACTGAAAGTCATGGTAGGGTGTCACTTATAAATGCTGAGATGGTAGAGTTCAACGTTTTAGTGGGGTAAGTTTTTACAGCTGCTTGCCTATCGCATTACTAGTCCTCTTCCTTAATCTCGGGTAGGACCAGCATACTAGTCCTTGCCATTCACCCTCGAGGGCTTGTGTTGTTACTTCTATCATCATTGGTAAAATTCTGAATACACAATACTACTCACCAGCATTATGTATTGTGTAAGGCCCCAAACGGCTTCAAAGTGGGACTTCCAGCTATTTGTTGGACTTCTTAATCACTCGAACTATTTACCCCTATTGGAAGCAATATCCACTAACATAGTCAAACTAATTTTCTAGCAAGGATTTATTACATTTCATCTTTGTCACTCTTCATTTTTATGAAACTAAAACGGCCCACTTGAAGAATATTTACATTTAGTAAAAATTATCAAAATACTCGTGAAAGCCAGTGGATTAAAAAATATATAATTAAACTAATAATAAAATGATAATTTTTAATGTCAAGATTTTTCATAACATAGGGCTTATTTTTAGGGCATAAAACTTTCATGTGATGCGTACTTGGTTCATCTATTACCAGATAAGATTATCACTTTTGATAACAGGGATTTATTGGATTGGACACTCATGATTACCAAGAGACCAAGATTTTGGGCTTCCATCAAACCATAATTTACATTGAATCTACGGTTTGGATGTGCCCCATTAAAGGAAGGATTTAATATTTTCTGAAAAATGGACATGTCTTTTGTAATTCGATCACTTTTTTTTTCTTAGGCAAGTGTAGTACAACCCAATGGTAATGATCAATTTACAACTTGGACTTACGATCAAGGTAAGCATGAGCAGAAACAGTGGATGCATCTCTTCCAAGTCATAAAAATCTTCAAAATATCAGCCCAAAGTACGTGTGTATAGAAGTTGAGATCACTTGCTTTTGTCCATGAGATTAATCTTGTTTAATCCCTCATTTTAATTTGACAATGGCTCTCATAGTTCTAAGTGCTAAGAAGGGATGATTTTTTTTTCCTTCCAAACTCTAGTACTACTCTTTAAATGACGATTTAGTGGCCTCAGCCTCCCTGTCCCACATACCCATTGGCTACTGAAATGGCGAGATTTCATGCAAGAACAATGAATTTCCTGGAATCGTCAAGACAAATTATTTGTTTTTTCTCTGTTAGTTTATTTTTTTTTATTTAACTGCTGATGGTATTTCTAATTCAAGGATTCCTTTCTCAATTGTAGATAACTGACCACCAGGTGATGGGTGCTTGGCCATATGTGAGTTAAATAGAAGTTGCGCATACCATCAGATCAATCACATGTCCAAAAAACTGATTTATTATTCCCTTTCGATCATGTGTTTAATTAACCAATGATCAATCTCATTGAAAAATGGCCCAACCCTAAAGGTTTGGATTTATAAAAGTGGGGCCAACACATAAGGGCAAAGGATTTGATGCGTGTTTTTTTTTCCAATCACTCCATTATCACCACGTTGAATTGACCCTAAACCCCAGTCAAACAATCATATAAATGGGGTATGGTTCTAGGCGGGGCCCATAGAGCAGGAGTGCAGATGCATAATACATTGTTTGCTCAATAGCATCAAATAGCACATGGATAAAAGATTAGATTGAAAATTTTGAATTATAAAACATTATGGTCAAATTCCAGAATAGAACCCTTTCTGGAGACGGCCCATAGTGTTGTTATGATGAAACCCACAGTTGATGGGGAAGCTCTAATACCATCCAGGATTATAAGATCTCTCTCTCTCTCTCTCTCTCTCTCTCTCTCTCTCTCGTCCTCTATTGTTTCTGGAGTTCACAACCATTCTTAAAACTGTGTGTGTTTGATTATTATTATTATTATTATTAAACTAGGCTGAAGAGAAGGGCAGATGTTTTGAGGTGGGAGAAGTGAGAAGGGGACAAAAGGAACGAGGAAAGGGAAAAAAATAAAAATAAAAAACCATTTGCTTCATGTTAGGATTCTTACTGGTTACCTTCTACAATAATAAGGAGCTTTTTGGACAAAAAGTTTAGTAATGTTTTCTTTTAAAAAAGCGGATTTGGGCTTTCAACTTTAAAAAGCTTTTGAAAATTTAATTTTTCATAGGCCAAAGACACAAAAACCACTTCAAAAGTTTTCTTCCCCTAGCTCCTTGTATTTGTAAACAATGAATTCTCTGCAGAGAGTTTGTTTTACAGCTTCCAACTGGTGATCAGATTCTGCAATGATAAGGTCATTTAAATTCAAGATAAAAGGTAAAAAAAAATTTGATTAAATCACTAGATGAACATTCCATATAACAAATTGCTCCACTGGTTAAGGACATTGTAATGAGTAATGAGATATCACATTTTAGGAGTTCTAAGATTAAAAATGAAAGATATCGGGAAGAGGTTAAATAGAAGTAAAAATTAGTATACCATGCATTAGGCATGGCCTTTAGATGAAATGCTTTTTATATTTACTTAGTTAAGGGCTATTAATGTGCTCCTTCTTTACTCATAAATCTAAAATCTTTAGTTTGCATGTGAGGCCCATGATTCACTTATAGATCCTATGACCAAAATATTACAAATCTAGGGCCTAAGTATTTGGATCCAAGTCTACACAACTCATACGGACGAAAAGTTTCAAACAAAGTAAAGCAATTCAAATGGTTATTACTGATTGGCATCCGTGTCCATATCCATATCTAGGCATCACAAGTCATACTCATACCAAACCAAGCCAATCTGCAAATCGTACAACTCACACTCAAATTTAGAGATAAAGATAAGTGTCCTCAAGCTCCAATATGAGGCCATTTCCGAAATATCATGGTATCAGAAGTTTCTTGTTCAATAAAGTGCTTAAGATTATAACCAATACATGAGATCACATTATTTTTATGCCACAATATACAACACACAACCTCCTCCTTGCTCCTAATTTTCTTATTTCTTGATTGTGGTGGTGGAGTATAGTCATTCAAACGATAACCAATATACAACTGCAAAAAAAATGTGAATATAAAAATTAAACTAACAGATGCCTATGGTTTCTGAGCAGAAAACATTATGAAAGATCGCCGCACATCGCTTGAAAAATTAACCAGACCACAAGTCATGCACAGGTCCTTAATCTCCTCTTCAGTCAGATTGTTATAGGTGTTTGACAGTCGTGAAAAGGTCTGCATAATGGAAATCACAGCACAATGATGTACAGAAAGAGTACTATACAGTGACTACTTGTAGCAGCCATTTTTCCTTTTTTGGAAACTATAATGTAGCAGCCTGTTAAGTTTTAATCATATCTGGAGCTCTCATTCCACAGGACTAAGCCATCAATCAGGTGGATCCTCTCATCAGATGGGCAACACGTTCAACATTCCTAGTCCCACCTAATTGGACTGGCCTATGAACAGATCGTATAAAATAAAATTTGGCCAGCCATCTACACGCAATGGGAATAATATCCACTGAGGGAGCAGCTGGGATTATTGGAAGACCTTTAGCTAATATCTGATTTATGGCTGTCCCAACTCCCACCAGAAGTAAGGACAAACTGACGGTCACTGGATGTTACGCCCCACTCCGCTAAAAACTGCAACCTTGAACAAGGCTTCGCACAAAGCCTCTGACCTAAGGAATTAGAGTGTAAAAAATTAAAGGGTAGGATGTTTCACCTGTCTCAAGGGTCTCAATATTTCAGCCGGGAGAGAGTTACCAAAGGACGGGGCCAGAAAGGTGGTTCCCACGAATACACCACCACTTCGCAGAACCCTACTGATTTCAGCAACCTAACCAATGCGTGAAATTTATCATTTACACAGTAACCAGCGATTGTCATGATGCATCTAGTTACTGCAATAAGAAATTATATGTAAAGATAAAGACAATAATTGGGTTGTTAAAGAAAAAGGAAATGCAACAGCCAGTCCTAAAAACATAAAGAACATACATTATCCACCTTACCATGGTCCATCTTGAAATGAGACAATGAGCATTAAACCATTACACAATATGCAGTGCACAATTAGGATGCCATGACCTATGATCACCAGATATGGGATATGGCAGGGACACAGATTTTATACAGAAAAATAAGTAATGTATATGATTCAATACAATATAGTTGTGCATTCTCAAGTAGCTGGGCATAATACATTATGTCATGCAAAATAAATGGGCACCTGCCTCTAGATCAGATACCAGTAGGTGGAATTCTCTTCAGCGATCCCCAAGATATACAATAATTGTATTGGGCAAAAGATAAATCAACATAAATAAATGTTAATTAAAATGTAAAATGCAAAAAAAAAAGCCAATAAAAAATATTGTACAAATCTGATTCTAACCACCAAGTACTTAGACATTTCAATATTTTAGTTAAATTCCTAAAGAAGAAAAGCATAATATATTTGAGAAATCAGACTATGCTGCTGACCACATGGAAGTACAACTTCTACTGACCCATGTGAGGACCACCTACTTGATCTAAGCCATTCATATCAAATGCCATCCCATGAATGCAGTGAATTGATTTTTGTCTCCCACTAAAAAAAATGCAATAGCCCAAATGATTAATCTGGCCCGTTCATCTCACATTACCCTAGGAGCATACCTACGTATATTTATATGGGGGCAGTCGCCCCTGTTGGATCTCCGTGACCTATATGAAATTTATTAGTCCAGTTTCAAGATTTACATGAAATTCTAGGATTTGCCCCCAAAACCCAACTTCCTATCCCCACAAAGGAAAATTCTGGGTCAGCCACTGCATGACGCCACCTCCTACAACATGAATTGGCAGCCATCCAAAATTTACTCCAATTGGAGTGGACCCCACCGTTGGATTGAATTACACATAGACATGTTATTTATTCCATTTCAGTTAATCACGTATCGAGATGTGACCAATCTACCAATGGGTTTGATCCAATTGAAGTAAAAAACTTTGTGGTGGCCACATATTCATTGTTGTGACAAAAGAGCAGCTTAAAATCAGGAATAGTGAGCCCACGATAAAGGTTCTGAAAAGGTAGAGCATACTCTACTTTTACAAGTGACAGCAAGCCATATGCAATATATATGCAAAAATTTTAGGACCGTCTAGCCCAACATCAATGATCAATCAATGCCTCTCACATTCATTACACACCCAAAATCCACCCACTCAATTAAAATTAGCCCGAATGTGACACTCATCCAAGTTGCACAATCCCTTCAATTGATCATACAAATTTGGACACCCCTCTGGATTTATCTAATGGCTAGGATTTGGACAATTTTGATGCCCTCAAAACAATACATTCTTGATTATTTTGCACATGGATGGAGTGTAGCTAAAAGTTACACCTTGATAAATAAGTATTTAAATTAGTTTATTCTTAAATTGCTCCATTATTATGATTATTTTTCAATCTTTCGAAGCAAAACATTAACACTTCGAAAATGGCCTAACCATTCCAATCAACTGCTAACCATGCCAATCAAAGAAAATGTTAGAACACTAGAAGTGAAGGATGGCCATTGCAAATTATCAGGAAACCTTCAACAAACCAGCTAGTGATTAAGCAAAGAATGCACTTACTGCATTAGAAGGAGATGGCCAGCAATGCAAGGCAGCACCGGCATGAACTGCATCAACTAAACCTGATGAAAAGGGGAGCCTTGAGATATCTGCCCGGATGAGAGCAATGTTTCTATTAATCATCAAATGCAAGTGCAAGTTAGTAATATCCATCTTTGTTCTGCCCATGCACTCAACAACTTAAATGTTCTACAAAAGATAATTAGAACATTTTTACTACAAGCACCAAAAGTTCCAAAAATTTTTCATTAAAAAGCCCTATAAATCTACTGGGCTCCACAAGAAAATAAGCATAGAAACAGTTTCCTTTCACATATTGATAATTAAATTTAACACCCTCCACTCTTTTACAGAAGGATGGTTAAAATGATCTACAATGGAGTCCAATAAGTGATTTTTCTGAAGCCCCACTAATAAGACAAACCAAAAGTTCAAGAATATCACCAGCCATAGGTCTTTTCCCATAAGTGAAAAAAGCACAAGTAGTCAGTGCAATTATAAATGAAACAGAAGGACTTGCCGATAGTTTATGCCCGTGACTCCTAGTTATGGGATGAACATGCAATGGATATGGAAGGGATATAGATTTTACATGTAAAAATTAAAGCATCGGATATGATAAAAAATACTGCCTATTTTAAAGTATCTGGGTATGATAGGTGTATGCACCAGGGGCAGCAAACTCACATGGCTGAAAGCGTGTCATCTTTACAAATAAAATCATAACATTGGCGAAGCATATTTTCAGAAAAATCCAATGCAATAACTCCAGAATAGGCTCCAGATTTAGCAAATTTTCTAGAGAAAAGACCACTCCCACAGCTCACATCTACCAGAAGACCACCTGCTGCAGGCTTGAAGTACTCCTGAGCCATACCGAACTGCATATGTGAATAGGGTTGTATTATGTAGAGATAGATGAGGTACAGACAGTGGCTATCGCAACCCAAAAAGAAAAAAAAAATGCTAGAGCCCAGAAATGCACATAATTTCACTATAAGTGTGAGCATGATCAATGCAATTTAGCACCAGTATAGAGTGAGTGCCAACTATAGAAACTCCAAAATTATAATAAATCATGGTTTTGAAGGATGCATTAATCAGTTTTAGGTAGTACACATATAAAATTAATGCTACAATGGCTTCTAAAATGCACCTACAGTTTGTAAAACAGTGGGACGAAATGAAAATTATTGTTCTCTTTACCCTCCCTCTTCTTTCTTTCCTTTTTTTTTTCTTTTTGGTCATTACATAATCAGTTCAGGCAAAACAAAAAACAGTACTAGTGTAACAAACTTGATCCAAGAACATTCTTCACCAGAAAAGATGCTCAATCAGTTCGCTGACTACATGCTGTGAGTGTAAATGAAAATCAATCATATTTAATGAAAAAAAGGCTAACCCGGAAATAACATCTATACTGTCATCACAGTAGCGGAGTTCCTGAATCTAAGAACATGCCCAACATGATAACATCACCTGATTATTTGTATTATAACAAATCATTAAGAGCTGCTCATTGCCAGTCCCAAGCCAGGTTAAAGGAAGAGGGTTGTGTTTGGTTGACAGTTGGCATAATACTTTTGTCACATGTACAACATGAATGCCAAGATCTGAACAAGTGCAACCTATTTTAGGATTTGGCCCATGATATATAGGACTGGTGAAACAAATTAATGTAGCTGACCCCAACATAGAAAGAAGGAGGCTTTGATGATGATTATTTCATCACATCTCAGTTATAATCCATAAAACTCAAACTTAGAGAGCAGACGGGACAGCATGCCTTTAGATAAATCTAATATTAGCTCATTCCCATCAATTGTTTTAGCCTTCTTGAAATCTCTGGTGGGGAAATGAAAAGAAAAATATAATTGCCAGGCTGCGAGGCCATGAGCTTTTGAACAATGAAAATTGTTTATAATAGCAAACAACAGCACAACAGAATGAAGAGTACCTCTTCATCAGGCCCAGGGAAGCCACTTCGGTTGAAATTTTGACGCCACCCTCTTTCATACAGGAATGAAACAAGTGGGCTCCTGCATTGTTGAACAGAAGAACAAAAAATAATAAGTGAACATCACATGATCAAAAGAAACAGGCTTAAAGAACTTGACTTTGAATTGGTGTGCTTATCATTTGTTGGAGGTTATCAGTTCAAGCAATTCGTCAGAATGATACAAGTTTCCAACGGTACCAGTAACATTTGATTCGATCAATGTCGTTTTAATGAGAATTGAGACTTACTAGAACATCTTACATTTTTTGACAAGAGCCTATAGAATAGTCGGAAGGTGCTCATTGCCACAACCACAAGATAGCAGGTTCGAGTCATGCTACCAATAAATAATAATAATAATAATAATAATAATAATAATAATAATAATGATAACAGAAGAAAAAGAAGGAGAAAATGGTAACATCATACAAAAAGAAATTCAAATTAGAGAACCTTAAATCACCCAATGGTGTATCCTAACCAAAAAACACATCTTCATGGAATAAGAATCTACACTAAAAAGAAAAGACTAACAAAAATGAAAAGTTTCCCAAACCTGAATAACTCAGTCCTGGCAGGTTTGACTTCGGTATAATCCTTTGTTCCAGCAGTAACAGTGAGATCCAAATAGACTTCTTTGCTGGAGTATGTCTTATCACATTTCTGACATTTGAAACCAGATCGGTAGATTGCTGGCCTGCAGTTAACCCAATTTCCGTATTAGTAAAGAAGCCCTACTAATAGTAATAAATAAACTCAAAGCCACATATTCAAACTTACAGGTTTAAACCAGGAGGGCCTTTCCTTATAAGCGGTTGATAACAAATGGGGCATGCAAGCAAGTCAAGTTCCAATGTCTTGTCGTAATGAACTCCTACCTCCTGGAAATGCAAATCAATATTCATTACAAGAGCCTCTGAAGGTGTGGACAGCTGTATGTTAAAAAGATTTCAATAATGTTGAAAAAAAAAAACATTCAACAGGCGAGTTTGGACTTGGGATATTCTAAAATCCGAATTGGAAAATCACAGCTATTTCTAATTGAAAGTGATGTTTGGAAAGGCAGGGAAGTCGGACATAGTTTGGTGGTCCAAACTGTTCTTCACTTGGCTACACACCAAGGATTTGGAACTGCATCAACTAAAACAGGATGGGACTATGGACATGAGAGAGAGAGAGAGAGAGAGAGAGCTCTTTTTTTTTATTTTTTCTTTTCTTTTTTTGGTATTTGGGTAGAAATTGTGCTATGAATATGGAAGTGTGTGTTTTGGTGGGGTGTGATATGATGTTTAGGGCTTAGATTGGAATCGAGAAAGGAGGCTTGAACCCCCAACCCAAAGGTTGAAAAATTAAGCACCTTCCACTGTGCCTCAAGGTCTAATGGCTAATTTCTTTTTATTAATGAATGGGTAAGCTGGAAGTAATTTTAAAAGTTAAAGGTTCAAGGATTCTACACCAAGTTAGCCCTCTCTCTCCTTACTTAAAATAATGGCAGAAGGTCTTACTAGATTATTGCAAAAGGAAATGAATAGAGATCCACTAAAGGATTTTAAGGTGGCCTTCAAGGAGATCAAAGTGTCACACCTACGCTTTGCAAATATCAATATTTTCTAAAAAATCTACATAGCTCAGAAGAAAATTCTTCTTGTCAAGTTACAATGCTTTGAGCTGGATCTAGAAGTAAGTGTGAATTTGACGAAAGAGTCTCATTACGGCAGTCTCAATGTTGGAGAATGACATCACTTCTTTTGTGGAATTCATTGGATGGCATAAGATGTGTTTCGTGTGTATATATATATATATTTAGGGAAAACCTCTCCTGAGCACTCGGTGCTCATGATAAGGTGAGCACTGTGTGTCAAAACACTAGTAGGGCTCAACTTATAATCTATTTAAGCGGATCATAACACAGGTACCCCCCGTGGTAGTCACCGATACCAAGTTTGGCACCCATCCAAATGGATTGGACCGTTAGATTGGATTGCACTCATTTTGGACAATGAAAACTTATCGGTCATTGATCAAGTGCTTATGATGATGATTTGAGCCTCCATCACCATGGAAGAATTAATGGTGAGGAGATCTTTCAATCCCCCCCGATCCCATCCCCAAGTGACACCCCTAATGGGTCCCACTAGAAAGTGGTGCTCTGCTCGGCAGAGGGCCTCCTATATATATAGACAATATTCATGTGTATACATCTCTCACCAAAATGGTGTACACTCTATATTTGGAAAGTATTAATGTAGAAAAGGATAAAATTGAAACCCATGAGACACCACGAAGAGATTTTTTTCAGTATCTGGGCTTGTTGATTAGTAAGGATGGAGAGATTAACAAAGATGTGGAGCATAGGATAAAAGCTAAATGGTTGAAGTGGAGAGTAGCTCCTGGAGCTTTGTGATAGACGAATGCCAATGAAATCGAAGGGCAAATTTTACAAGACAGTGGTTAGACCAATTATGATATATGGAGCAGAATGTTGGCCAATTAAGAAGATACATATACATAAGATGGATGTGGCGGAGATGAAAATGCTTAAGTGGATGTATAGTAAAAAAAGGAAAGATAAAATTAGAAATGAGAGCTTTCGAGAATATTTAGGGGTAGCACCAATAGGAAAAAAGATTAGAGAAACCTGTTTAAGATGGTTTAGGCATGTTGAGCGTTGGCAGGTCATAGCACTGGTGAGAAAAAGTTTGACTATAAAGGTGGATGGCCCATCAAGAGGTAGGGGTAGGCCGAAGAAAATATTGATGGAGGTCATTGAATCAGATTTGAAGAAGTTTAACTTATTTAAGTTTTTGGTTCAAAATAGAACGGAATAGAGAAATATAATTCATGTAGCCGACCCTAACATGGTTGGGATAAGGCTTTTATGATGAGATGATATATATATATATATCAAGGTCCTCCTATTAGAGTCTATATAGATTTCATTGGGACACCCTGTAACTGAGAAAAAAAAAACCCAAAAAATTATCGCTTTGGAAACAGAGTTGCCCCCAGGAAGTCTACAGACAAAAATCTTTCCTTGTCACTTCTTCCTTTGGTTTCTAAAGGATGGAGGAAACTCATTGCGTCAAAATACAGGGAAACAAAGTGGATGAGACATGAGAAAGTGGAATTAATTGTGAGGAAGGTTTGAGGATATGGAAAGATATATCAAGTTGGGAAGCAAATAGAGTAGTGCCATGAAACTTCTTGTACAAAATTCAAGATTCTTGATGGGGAAATAGGAGTGGAATTTGATTTTTTGAGGATTTAGGTTGGAGGATTGATCTTTAGCTTCAAAAAACTTCCTAAACTTTATATGTTGTCTAATTCTAATATATGACTTGATCACTGATTATATTTCTTTAATGAAAAAACAGTGAGTTGGCAACCTGCTTTTGATGGGCTCTAAGGGAGTTTGAATTTTGAATTGAAAATAACTTATTTGATATTTCTTGGTATATTGGTGCTGCCCTTAAATGAGGGATAAGAAATTTTGTATATTGGATTCCCTTGAGACTAGCACTTGCAATTTAAAAGCCCTTTTTTGTTGGATATCGATGTCTAATAAGATTTTAAGATTCTAACATTGATAACCTCAAGCACAAGAAATCTGCTCTTCCAAAAATATGTGATGCAGGCCGGATCGTGATCTGCTCTTCCAAAAATATATGATGCAAGCCAGATCCACGATCCGGCCCAGCATTGATGGGCCACTATGATGGGCCCAACTTGATCCATGATCTCCCCAAGATCAAGGATTCCTATCCTTAGTTAGGTGATAGTTTTAATTAATTAATTATTTCCTATGTTATGTTGAGTTGAGATTAGAACTTGCTTAATTTATTTTAATATGCCATGCTTGTTTAGAGTTAGTCTTTCCTAGTTTAGAAATAGTCACTCCTATATAAGGAGGAGTCTTTCATTGAAATAGATATACCTGTTTTCAATTAATTAAAGTTTTCTTTTGAGATTTATCTCTTTTATGGTGTTTTTCCTCTTGTGAGGGTGCCCTAAGGGTTGTAATCCATCCCTAGATTTGATTAATCCTTCAAGAGATTAATCTACACTCGATCGGAAATCTGGGGCTGCGCCAATATGCTACATATGTTGATCTATGAAGGAGTCATTTGATTGTTTCTCCATTCATTGCTATCTGCCCATATTATTTGGTGCCTCTTCTTGTCATTGTTGGGCATCTCCTTTTCCTTTCCCACTTTCTTCCATGACCTTATTGAAGGGTGGCTTGGGGTCTTTTTCCAATTAGAGCCCAAATTTTATGGATGGAAGGAAAGGACAGAATTGCATCTGTAAGAATGCTTGCCAGCAAAATAAAAGCATGTATCTTCCGTAAGGGATTTGCAATCGAAAGATTTCAACGGACATTATTTTGGGACCTTAAAACAACTCATCCTTACTCATTAAAAGCCCCACTTAAATTCCTAAGGAGACAAGGCAAATTACTTAAAGACCATCACAAATGGAGGTTTAGTAGTGCAGATAGAGTTGTTTGGTACAATAAGCCCTCTGGAACTAAAGGAACAATTAAGCCATGATGGAGACTCATTCTTTGGCTTCTCCAGAGCAGTCAGAATAAGAGACTCGAATAGAACTGAAATCATGGCAATAAAAGATCAGACGGTGTTATTAAAGAAAACAATACTTGTTTTCCCGTTTATTGAATCAACTCCTACAAAAAAATATCACATACACAAGGTGTTTCTCAACCTCGCTGGAGAATGGAACATATCATCAAAGTAGTAGACGCATTAGCAAGTAATGGACTGTCTAAAACTGATGTAGTTGCACACTGCTCAGTTATCTTTATAATTTTGCTTTTGTCGCAATTTTTTCTCTCTTGTTTCACAGTTTGTTTCTTTGACAGACAATTTGTACTTCTTTTTCAAATAAAATTCAACATAAACTGATGCAAATCCACAAACATATGGTATGCAATAAATTCCCCGACTTTTCATTGCCCGATAACAATTTACAACCCTACCCCATTTCAAAAAAGTTGATGGAAATTTCAACAGAACATGACACCCTACCACTCTATTGAGAATAAATCTTCTTTCACAGCAGAAACTGGAAAAGGGACAATGTGGTCTGTGATGAGAAGCCCATTCTCCACACTAATCGGTTGCCTTGTTATCTCAATCAATCTCATTGCCTAATTAAAGGGATTTAGATAACAATTGTAGGGTCACTACTCTAATAAGTAGCCCATAAAAATGTCTACTTTTCTTCATCAGGAACACAGAAAATTCAGACTCTGTAAAACAACTCAAAGCTCATAACAGTTTGTATCTCAAACTCCAGAACTGCAACAAAGGAGGGTACTTTCACATATGGGGTAACAAAAAGCAGTACACAGATAATAGACTTACTGGCTCTGGTGCTGCAACAGCAGAACTAGAACGGATTCTAGATGGAGAGAAGGTTGCTTGGAGGACAGCAGGGCGAGTGTGGTGGAACGGGGAGTTCCTCCAAGGAGATGGGCATTTTGAGAAGAGGGTTTGGTGGAGACTGAGAGAAGAAGCCATAGCTGATGATCCCATCTCCTCTCTGTTGCAAATGGGAACTGAAAAATGGAAAATAGCTGAGGGGGAATTATAACAAACAGGTCATGCGCATGAAGGAGCAGTGGGAATTACGCGCAGGCTGTTTGTAACTCATCCCATGCTCAAAAGGTGGAGATGATGCGTAGAAGAAGCGTCCACGACTGCGCTGGTGGGCCACTCTCTTTCGCAGATGGTAAACCAGACCGACCCAACCCAGACGCAGAGTCCAATACATGAACGGGGACCAAGTGCAACAGCTTCTAATATTGTAAATTGTAGTTCAAAATCAATTTTGCTTTGATTTGTTTAATTTAATATTAAAGATTTAAAATCAACTTTGACTTCACATTTTTTATATTTAATTTAAAGATAGTAAATTTGATTTATTGTTTTAAGTTAAATGACATTATTACTTTAAGAAGAAAAAAAATATAAATATAAAAAAATTTTAAAAAATCCAGATCAATTTTAAAACAAAATCCTAATTTTCTAGTCAGATCTAGTTCTAGAACCAACTATAGGTCCTCTTATTGGAACCGAGTATGGAGCCTACAAAATAGGTTCCAAGTTGTAACTAGTTCTGTAATTTTGAAATAGGTCCAAGTTTAGATCCAATATGGTTCTAGCTCTGAGCTGATCCATTTGCTTCCCCATTTGGGGGAATGGAGTGGTTCGCGTTTGTCATCGGTCCATGGTGGTGTGGATCCAACACTAGACCTAGTGTTTACCCTAATCTCTAGCTGGTGAGAAAATAGCTTATAGTTTATTAGTTCCTTATAAATATTATTACAGTAATTTTATTGTATTATAGGGTAATATTCTCCTACAAGAAGACTGCATATGAGCAATATGCAATTAAGCTCGTAAGGGCCACTTAAGATGGTCTCTTATTACTGGGATGTGGTACAAGAAAAATTCTCCTTACAAAAGAAAAAAAAAAAGACACTCTCGTAAGACAATCCTTACATTTGATTTGAAAGCTACATACTTTAGTGGTCTTTTAATTGTAGTTTTTTTTTGGTCTTTTAAGTGTAGTTTTTATTTGGAGATTCAGCCCAACGGTCGATCAATGCTTGATGATATTGAACGTGGGCCTAGTACTGGATCATGCGGTGATGAAGAGTGTGAAAGGGCCTACAGCGATCCAAGGCAAGTCCCACACCGTATGTGTAGTAGCCCAGTATGAGATTCGGATGGATGTGCATCCGATTATCAATTGGCTTAAAAAAAGATGGTCCATGCCCGGATTCTTTAGGTGGAGGTGGTCAAAGGTCCATTGCAATTACTAAGTGGCAGAGGGTCAAGTTAGGTAGTGTTTGCATTGGGCCGAGTAGGGTTGAGTGATAAGGGAAATTTTCCACCAGAACCCAATCAAAACAGTAAAAATTTTTTGGATCAGTTGGTAAGTTATAATGCAATTATGCAATGAGTTGAGCTGAGTTTGATTTTGGTGGAGTTGAAGGCAAGTATAAATTCAAGCAAGTCCTGCACATTTATTAATTGACGAGTAATAGCTGTGCATCCTTACCAACCCTATATATATATATATAAATGGTCACACCAAACCCAGTGTTATTGGGCTTGGTTATAAATATATATATATATATATATGAAATATAAATATTTATATATAAAGAATTATGTGAGCAGGCCAATTCATATGGCATGATGGGCTCACATCCAACATCTATGATGTTTTGGAACCGACCTGATCCATGCAGCGATGCAGGGTCTACTAAATCGAGCGGAGTACTGAACCGTCATGAAGTGCGGGCCCACTTTAACAGAACTGTGGGTCGGCAAAATCTGCATGTCACTACCATCAAACCCATCATGGTCCAGTAATATCTTAAGAAAGTGGCCACTCTGAATGGCCAATAAAAATTGGTGGCGCATCCCTTCCTCTGGCTTACAAAGAGATTGTTGATCTGATAGGATTACACATGGATAATTTTTTTGTTTTTTTTGGTATCCCAGTCATAAGAGGTTGAGGCCCCACTCTTGGGAGAGGAAAGTGGATCTCAAAGAGGTAGGGTACGCCCTTGGGCAAGGGGAGCTCAGCCAAGGTAACACAATGCCCCGTTGTAAGAAAAAAGGTACTTGGCTAGCTTCGAACTTTAGTCAAGTAAGTAAGAATTGCCGCCTTTTACCAATAAGGTAAGTAGCCGTTCTATACATCTGGATAAGTTGTTATACATTTTTTTTGCTCTGTGGTCTTTGATCTCCATTTGAATTTTTTTTTTATTGTTTTGTTACTTGGTTTAGAGGGCTGGGATCCTAGCCTTCTGTTGATAGAAGTAGATCTCGGGTGAGGTGAGAGAGTCCTTTGCAAAGAGAAGTAAAAATCGAGTGAGATAGAATAATTCTTTTGTGAGAGAAGCTGACTACCGAGTTTTGACCCTAGGCAACCAAGTAAGAAATGACGCCCCTTACCACTGGGGCAAAAGACTATTCGTGATCTCCGCATGATCGTAATCAATTGAAAATGGATCAATTTGTAGTAGATTTCGTTTGAATAACAAATGCCCATAGGTGAGTTGGACTGCAGGTGATGAAATATTGCTGCTGGGATTGTATTGTACCATTTTTGGGTCTGTAAGATGGGCCTTGGGAAATTTCTGGCCCAATAACTAATTCGTTGGGTCTGAGCTAGATAATCAGATCCACGTCTGCAATTTTCATCCAAAAGCGATAAGAAATCAGAGGTATCATGAATTTAGGCCAGTCTAGTGTGCCATCTTTTACACAAAGGAACACAGAAATTTGCAAAGACAATGGCCCGGGGCGTAAGTTTTCAGGTCTTCTGGCCAACATAGGTTTGAATACTAAGCCTGATAGCTAAATGGGCCCGTATTCAACAAGGGTCACGCGGCCCAAGATGAAATTATTTCACCAGTACAATGCATTAGTCCAGTATATCAGGATGGTATAATGAATTGGCATGTGCTCCAATGGCCCATCATTCTACACTTGTGTGGCCCAAGTCTTGATGCTGGTGATCTTGATCATTAGTATAATGTGTCCCAGTGATGATTCGAGAATCTCCAATAGTGGAATGTCCTTCTCCATCCACAAATATATAGTGCTAGAGAAATATTATGGAATAAATAAATAACTACATAAAACCAATGTTGGGTCTTTTTTTCTTTTTATTTATTGGGTCTATCAGATCTACTGTTTGGATTATTACCAAACGTGGGGCCTACTAGAGAGTCCATGCTGCCGATGGATATTTACCAAAAAGGAAAAAAAAATGCTGCTGATGGTTGAGTCTGGATCCTCACCGTGGGAGACCAATCAAGTCCCCCCACGTGTCACCAACGGGTAGGCTGCCCATTAGTGGAGTGGGGGCACCTGTTGACCATGGGGGTTTTCCTCATATAATCTCAATTCCTGATGGATTGGATTGGGATATTGCTGGTGAAACCCTCGGCAATTGTAATGATTGTCCACTGACCAACCATGGTATTGCCAAGAAAATGGATGGTTAGAAACAACATGTTGTCGCATGTTGGCTATTATTTTGTGCCTCAGCTTTTTAGTTCTACGGTAGGGTATGGCCTTGTATTGCAAAGCTCCCCACAACATTTAGGGCTTGTTTAGCATCTTTACCCTTTTTATTATAGATTCATCCAAAATAGAGATATTAAAAAAAGAGCCATAACAAATAGAGAGGCTAGAATCAAAATGTGTATTTGGTAATATTAGACTTTTTAAAATCAATGGTTAAAAGTTTTTCATAAATTTCTCAAGATCTACAAAGTATCAAGTTTTGACATTCGACTACATAGCCATTTTCATCCTTCCAGTGGGATCTAACTGTTTAGATTTTGTGTTTGAAGCCCACAAAATTTTTTTTAAAAAAAGCAATTAATCAATTTTTTTAGCAAATATCTCAATATTGGTGATAATCCATCAGCTAAAATTTGGTCACCTAATAACTATTGACCTTATAAACATACGTTTGGATTGTGATTTATTGTCTTAAAAATAATAATAATAAAGAAAAAGAGGGACTGCCTATGGAATAATTCAAAATTGGGCATGTTATATTAATGGTTGAAAGCCTTTTACAAATTTCTCGAAATCCACATAGAATCAAGACTTAAAAATTGACCACATAGCCATGTTAAGCCTTACAAACATTTCTAATGGTTTGGATCTTATGTGTGGCCCTCACATAATTTTAAAAAAAATCCAATGGCACACTTTTTTTGCACATATATTGAGATTAATGATGATTCAATGGTTAAAATTTGGATGCATGGCTGTTTTTGATCTTGTATACATTTCCAACTGTTTGGATTTTCATTTATCATCTTAAATTTGAAGAAACATAAAAAAAAAAAGTATTGGACGTGATGACCATAAAATCACTGTAGTAGTGTCTCTTATTTTAAAGAGCTCAGTTTTGGGGCAGTTGGATTTAAAAGGTTTTGCCTCTATTTGTCTAAATAAAATAGAGGATAAAATCACATGCCAAATGCTCTTATTTTTTCAAAACTCTAAATATTTTAGATATTTAGACAAATAGAGGCAAAAAATAGTGATGCCAAACATGGGCTTAGCTTTACAGAGGGTGGCAAAATCTGATCGACCTATTACTTTGACTTATATCTGACCTGTATTTGACTTGCATAGAGGTCGATCATGTATTAGGTAAACCCCACTTCCTATAAAATAGGTGGGCTTAGTCTTATAAGATGCTGGTTACCTTTCCTTTCTTTGTCCTTTTTTTTAATTTGAAAGAAAAAGTTGCCTAAATTGCTTTTAGAGAGAATTTGAAATTGCCTTTCACCTGGTTCCTTGGGGTCTCACTCTTGTATATGCCACCTCTTATGCAAACACAGGCTCCCTTCACACATGTGGACTTTTTTTTAGTCTTTGGGCTCCCTTTTCATGTGAGTGGGCTGTCTTTTCACTTATGTATGCTCTCTTCTAAGTCCAAGCCCTTGTAATTGGGTTACCCAAAAAAAAAAAAAAAAAAGCGACGAAGAGCTATTCCTTTAAGACAAAAAAAAGCTCTAGCTTGACATGGCGTGAGGTCCCTGAACAGGCAGCCATTCCTAGTCTCCAAAGAGAATGATCAGTTGTCTTTAGCAAGACCATGCCACAATATTTTTTCTTGCTAGAGAATGACAATCGAAGAGAGTTGTTGGATCGATGATCAACATACATTAATAGGATCAATAATAATTAGGAGACGTTTTGAACAATACAATAACAATGTTGAATGTAACGGGCAAACTGATTTCATGATGAACATATAGATCTTTGCATTCCTCCCACTCAAAACAGCTATCCTTTATTAGGGAATTATAACACACCTCTATAGAGGATGCTGGGGTTGTAGCCCCTAAAACCCTTAATATATAATTTTCTTTAACAAGTCATAGAATCTTTCTTTTAATAAGCTTTTTGAAAACCTTGATGTGTTTAGCTAATAAGAATCCTCATTGATTAATACTTTCCTTTAATAATAAAAATATTGTTATTATACATTTAATAATATAAAGGTTTCCATCCAGGGGTGGGCCTAGAAAATTCTCTTTGTGGGGGCTACATGTAAAAAAAATTGAGAGAGAGGGAAAATGTAGAAACAAATTGATATTTTCCAAAATTTGTAAGGGGACTTTTAAAATTTGAAAGTGACAGGTGGGGGCTGAAGGCCCAGGGGCTTGTACGTGGGTCTGCCAATGGTTCCATCCCCTCTTCTATGAAGGCGATTTTCACCATCCTTGTAACTAATAACATCTTCTCTATTACGCTCTTTTTTTTTAAATGCTAACTAGGAAAAGAAGCACATACAAGTAAAAGAGATAGGCCAGACAAGTACAAAGAGTGCAATAACAAAGAATTGATCCCACAATAGCTAGGTGAAAGTCATGGTTGCCAATCATGAGAGTAGCCCTTGTTGCCATCTCCTCTATTACTTGGGTATAATATTGTAGATCCACCATGGTTCTACTTCCGAACCATCATGTTTGCATCCCTATGCACAGGGAGTTGAATGTGAGTCCCCTCTTATAAGGGGTGGCACCCCTTCACTTATCAAAGGAGACGAGATTTTCTATCCTCACAACTAGTATAATCCAATTAGAAGAGATGGTAAAGAGGAAAACTTCCATTAAGAGGCCATGTTCAGAGGTTAGGCGCATCACACGATACAGCAGCAGCTAACCTTCCACATGTCATCACACATGGTCCAGGCACTTGCACCACTACAAGAAAAGTGACATTAAGTGACACTTTATAGCGGCAGTTTTAATTTTCTGCCCCTAAATCGTACTATCAGCAGCAAACACCATTTTATGCCACTACATAAATGATTTTTGCTCAAAAAACTGTGCATATAGTGGCGGAAAATTTTATTCGCTGCTAAAGCTCAACATTAATTCTTGTTCACTATGAAAAAATGCAAAAAATTAGTATATATAGCAGCGGATATTATTTTCTGCTATATCGCTATTAAATTCTATATAGGTTCTTCTGCTACTGGAAAGTGCGATTGATATAGCAACGGTTGCGTTTGTTTACTGCTATAGGCAACACAAAAAATTCACACCAAAGGATTTATCATTGTATAGCTTATGTAGTAGCAGTTGTTTTTGTCTGCCACTATTAATTTTTACCTTTCCGCATGGGTCCTACCTATTATTATTCAAGCCACTCACGCATGCTTCCCCCATTTTTCGTCACTGAATTTCTTTCATTTTCCAAAACCCTAATTCTCTCCCCCTTTTATCCTTCTTCTTGGATCTCTTTTTTTCTCTTTTCAAATTGCAAAGATGGAGCCTAGATCCCTATTGCAAAGATGTACCGACTGCCCACTAGATGTACCGATTGCAGTCATTAATTTGAAATTAGACCAAAATGAAACTAAAGCCACAACTTTTTCTCCTTCAAACCCTAATGCCCCCTTGTCCTTCTTTCTCCAGATTTTTGAGAAGACTCTTGCGCCTAAGCGGTTAGATCTCATTCAAACCCTAACGCCCCCTTTCCCAATCTCTTCTATATGTTCATTTTCTACTTAGATTGGATCGCTCTTTCTGCTATTTCACTGATTTGTTTAGTCATCGTTCACCAAATTGGTGTTATGATTATGAAATGTTTTGGATTGATTTGTTGTTGAAATGGATTGATCATATATCAGCATCGTTTTTTGCATCTTATGGTTGTTGTTTTGTAAATGCGTGTTTTGATTTACTCTGTTCTTCAAACTCCGTTGGATTAGGAAGGTTTCGAGCTTTGTAGTGTGTTTTAATGACCGGAGGTGTAATTTTTTTTTCTTCTTCTTCTTTTGTGCTTTTGTGCATGTATTTTGCCCTTTTTTTCGCTTGATCTTGTGACTCAAACCAAGCTCAATAGCATGAGATAGTAATGAGGCCAAAATGAGTCCTACCTATTATTATTCAAGCCACTCATGCATGCTTCCCCCATTTTTCGTCACTGAATTTCTTTCATTTTCCAAAACCCTAATCCTCTCCCCCTCTCATCCTTCTTCTTGGATCTCTTTCTTTCTCTTTTCAAATTACAAAGATGGAGCCTAGATCCCTATTGCAAAGATGTACCAACTGCCCACTAGATGTACCGAATGCAGTCATTAATTTGAAATTAGACCAAAATGAAACTAAAGCCACAAATTTTTCTCCTTCAAACCCTAATGCCCCCTTGTCCTTCTTTCTCCAGATTTGTGAGAAGACTCTTGCGCCTAAGCGGTAAGATCTCATTCAAACCCTAACGCCCCCTTTCCTAATCTTTTCTATATGTTCATTTTCTACTTAGATTGGATCGCTCTTTCTGCTGTTTCACTGATTTGTTTAGTGATCGTTCACCAAATTGGTGTTATGATTATGAAATGTTTTGGATTGATTTGTTGTTGAAATGGATTGATCATATATCAGCATCGTTTTTTTGCATCTTATGGTTGTTGTTTTGTAAATGCGTGTTTTGATTTACTCTGTTCTTTAAACTCCGTGGGATTAGAAAGGTTTTGAGCTTTGTAGTGTGTTTTAATGACCGGAGGTGTAATTTTTTCTTCTTCTTCTTCTTTTGTGCTTTCATGCATGTATTTTGCCCTTTTCTTCACTTGATCTTGTGACTCAAACCAAGCTCAATAGCGTGAGATAGTAATGAGGCCAAAATGGGTCCTACCTATTATTATTCAAGTCACTCACGCATGCTTCTCCCATTTTTCGTCACTGAATCTCTTTCACTTTCCAAAACCCTGATCCTCTCCCCCTCGCATCCTTCTTCTCGGATCTCTTTCTTTCTCTTTTCAAATTGCAAAGATGGCGCCTAGATCCATATTGCAAAGATGAACCGACTGCCCACTAGATGTACTGACTACGGTCATTAATTTGAAATTAGACCAAAATGAAACTAAAGCCACAACTTTTTCTCCTTCAAACCCTAATGGCCCCTTCTCCTTCTTTATCCAGATTTGTGAGAAGACTCTTGAGCCTAAGCAGTAAGATCTCATTCAAACCCTAACGCCCCTTTTCCTAATCTTTTCTATATGTTCATTTTCTACATAGATTGGATCGCTCTTTCTGCTGTCTCACTGATTTGTTTAGTCATCGTTCACCAAATTGCTGCTATGATTATGAAATGTTTTGGATTGATTTGTTGTTGAAATGGATTGATCATATATCAGCATCGTCTTTTGCATCTTATGGTTGTTATTTTGTAAATGCGTGCTTTGATTTACTCTGTTCTTCAAACTCCGTTGAATTAGGAAGGTTTTGAGCTTTGTAGTGTGTTTTAATGACTGGAGGTGTAACTTTTTCTTCTTCTTCTTCTTTTGTGCTTTCATGCATGTATTTTGCCCTTTTCTTCACTCGATCTTATGACTCAAACCAAGCTCAATACCGTGAGATAGTAATGACGCCAAAATGGGTCCTACCTATTATTATTCAAGCCACTCACGCATGCTTCTCCCACTTTTTGTCACTGAATCTCTCTCATTTTCCAAAACCCTAATCCTCTCCCCCTCTTATCCATCTTCTCGGATCTCTTTCTTTCTCTTTCCAAATTGCAAAGATGGAGCCTAGATCCCTATTGCAAAGATGTACCGCCTGCCCATTAGATGTACCGATGCAGTCATTAATTTGAAATTAGACCAAAATGAAACTAAAGCCACAACGTTTTCTCCTTTAAACCCAAATGCCCCCTTCTCCTTCTTTCTCCAGATTTGTGAGAAGACTCTTGAGCCTAGGCGGTAAGATCTCACTCAAACCCTAGCGCCCTCTTTCCCAATCTCTTCTATATGTTCATTTTCTACTTAGATTGGATCGCTCTTTCCGCTGTTCCACTGATTTGTTTAGTCATCGTTCACCAAATTGGTGTTATGATTTTGAAATGTTTTGGATTGATTTGTTGTTGAAATGGATTGATCATATATCTGCATCGTCTTTTGCATCTTATGGTTGTTGTTTTGTAAATGCGTGTTTTGATTTACTCTGTTCTTCAAACTCTGATGGATTAGGAAGGTTTTGAGCTTTGTAGTGTGTTTTAATGACTGGAGGTGTAACTTTTTATTCTTCTTTTTTTTTTTGTGCTTTCATGCCCTTTTCTTCATTCGATCTTGTGACTCAAACCAAACTCAATAGCGTGAGATAGTAATGAGGCCAAAATGGGTCCTACCTATCATTATCCAAGCCATTCACGCATGCTCCTCCCACTTTTCGTCACCGAATCTCTCTCATTTTCCAAAACCCTAATCCTCTCCCCCTCTCATCCTTTTTCTCGGATCTCTTTCTTTCTCTTTTTAAATTGCAAAGATGGAGCCTAGATCCCTATTGCAAAGATGTACCGACGGCCCATTAGATGTACCGACTGCAGCCATTTATTTGAAATTAGACCAAAATGAAACTACAGCCACAACGTTTTCTCCTTCAAACCCTAATGCCCCCATCTCCTTCTTTCTCCAGATTTGTGAGAAGACTCTAGAGCCTAAGCGGTGAGATCTCATTCAAACCCTAACGCCGCCTTTCGCAATCTCTTCTCTATGTTCATTTTCTACTTAGATTGGATCACTCTTTCTGCTGTTTCACTGATTTGTCTAGTCATCGTTCACCAAATTGGTGTTATGATTATGAAATGTTTTGGATTGATTTGTTGTTGAAATGGATTGATATGGATTGATCATATATCAGCACCGTTTTTTGCATCTTATACTTGTTGTCTTGTAAATGCGCGTTTTGATTTACTCTGTTCTTCAAACTCCGTTGGATTAGGAAGGTTTTGAGCTTTGTAGTGTGTTTTAATGACCGGAGGTGTAACTTTTTTCTTCTTCTTCTTATTTTGTGCTTTCATGCATGTATTTTGCCCTTTTCTTCACTCGATCTTGTGACTCAAACTGAGCTCAATAGCGTGAGATAGTAATGACGCCAAAATGGGTCCTACCTATTATTATTCAAGCCACTCACGCATGCTTCTCCCACTTTTTGTCACTGAATCTCTCTCATTTTCCAAAACCCTAATCCTCTCCCCCTCTTATCCATCTTCTCGGATCTCTTTCTTTCTCTTTCCAAATTGCAAAGATGGAGCCTAGATCCCTATTGCAAAGATGTACCGTCTGCCCATTAGATGTACCGATGCAGTCATTAATTTGAAATTAGACAAAAATGAAACTAAAGCCACAACGTTTTCTCTTTCAAACCCAAATGCCCCCTTCTCCTTCTTTCTCCAGATTTGTGAGAAGACTCTTGAGCCTAGGCGGTAAGATCTCATTCAAACCCTAGTGCCCTCTTTCCCAATCTCTTCTATATGTTCATTTTCTACTTAGATTGGATCGCTCTTTCTGTTGTTCCACTGATTTGTTTAGTCATCGTTCACCAAATTGGTGTTATGATTATGAAATGTTTTGGATTGATTTGTTGTTGAAATGGATTGATCATATATCTGCATCGTCTTTTGCATCTTATGGTTGTTGTTTTGTAAATGCGTGTTTTGATTTACTCTGCTCTTCAAACTCTGATGGATTAGGAAGGTTTTGAGCTTTGTAGTGTGTTTTAATAACCGGAGGTGTAACTTTTTATTCTTCTTTTTTTTTTGTGCTTTCATGCCCTTTTCTTCATTCGATCTTGTGACTCAAACCAAACTCAATAGCGTGAGATAGTAATGAGGCCAAAATGGGTCCTACCTATCATTATCCAAGCCATTCACGCATGCTCCTCCCACTTTTCGTCACTGAATCTCTCTCATTTTCCAAAACCCTAATCCTCTCCCCCTCTCATCCTTTTTCTCGGATCTCTTTCTTTCTCTTTTCAAATTGCAAAGATGGAGCCTGGATCCCTATTGCAAAGATGTACCGACTGCCCATTAGATGTACCGACTGCAGCCATTTATTTGAAATTAGACCAAAATGAAACTACAGCCACAACGTTTTCTCCTTCAAACCCTAATGCCCCCATCTCCTTCTTTCTCCAGATTTGTGAGAAGACTCTAGAGCCTAAGCGGAGAGATCTCATTCAAACCCTAACGCCCCCTTTCGCAATCTTTTCTCTATGTTCATTTTCTACTTAGATTGGATCACTTTTTCTGCTGTTTCACTGATTTGTCTAGTCATCGTTCACCAAATTGGTGTTATGATTATGAAATGTTTTGGATTGATTTGTTGTTGAAATGGATTGATCATATATCAGCACCGTTTTTTGCATCTTATACTTGTTGTCTTGTAAATGCGCGTTTTGATTTACTCTGTTCTTCAAACTCCGTTGGATTAGGAAGGTTTTGAGCTTTGTAGTGTGTTTTAATGACCGGAGGTGTAACTTTTTTCTTCTTCTTCTTATTTTGTGCTTTCATGCATGTATTTTGCCCTTTTCTTCACTCGATCTTGTGACTCAAACTGAGCTCAATAGCGTGAGATAGTAATGACGCCAAAATGGGTCCTACCTATTATTATTCAAGCCACTCACGCATGCTTCTCCCACTTTTTGTCACTGAATCTCTCTCATTTTCCAAAACCCTAATCCTCTCCCCCTCTTATCCATCTTCTCGGATCTCTTTCTTTCTCTTTCCAAATTGCAAAGATGGAGCCTAGATCCCTATTGCAAAGATGTACCGTCTGCCCATTAGATGTACCGATGAAGTCATTAATTTGAAATTAGACCAAAATGAAACTAAAGCGACAACGTTTTCTCCTTCAAACCCAAATGCCCCCTTCTCCTTCTTTCTCCAGATTTGTGAGAAGACTCTTGAGCCTAGGCGGTAAGATCTCATTCAAACCCTAGCGCCCTCTTTCCCAATCTCTTCTATATGTTCATTTTCTACTTAGATTGGATCGCTCTTTCCGCTGTTCCACTGATTTGTTTAGTCATCGTTCACCAAATTGGTGTTATGATTTTGAAATGTTTTGGATTGATTTGTTGTTGAAATGGATTGATCATATATCTGCATCGTCTTTTCCATCTTATGATTGTTGTTTTGTAAATGCGTGTTTTGATTTACTCTGTTCTTCAAACTCTGATGGATTAGGAAGGTTTTGAGCTTTGTAGTGTGTTTTAATGACCGGAGGTGTAACTTTTTCTTATTTTTCTTCTTTTGCGCTTTCATGCATGTATTTTGCCATTTTCTTCACTCGATCTTCTGACTCAAACCGAGCTCAATAGCGTGAGATAGTATTGAGGCCAAAATTGGTCCTACCTATTATTATTCAAGCTACTCACGCATGCTTCTCCCACTTTTCGTCACTGAATCTCTATTATTTTCCAAAACCCTAATCCTCTCCCCCTCTGATCCTTCTTATCGGATCTCTTTCTTTCTCCTTCCAAATTGCAAAGATGGAGCCTAGATCCCTATTGCAAAGATGTACCGTCTGCCCATTAGATGTACCGATGCAGTCATTAATTTGAAATTAGACCAAAATGAAACTAAAGGCACAACGTTTTCTCCTTCAAACCCAAATGCCCCCTTCTCCTCCTTTCTCCAGATTTGTTAGAAGACTCTTGAGCCTAAGCGGTAAGATCTCATTCAAACCCTAATGCCTCCTTTCCCAATCGCTTCTATATGTTCATTTTCTGCTTCGATTGGATCGCTCTTTCCGCTGTTTCACTGATTTGTTTAGTGATCGTTCACCAAATTGGTGTTATGATTATGAAATGTTTTGGATTGATTTGTTGTTGAAATGGATTGATCATATATCAGCATCGTCTTTTGCATCTTATGGTTGTTGTTTTGTAAATGCGTGTTTTGATTTACTCTGTTCTTCAAACTCTGTTGGATTAGGAAGGTTTTGAGCTTTGTAGTGTGTTTTAATGACTGGAGGTGTAACTTTTTCTTCTTCTTCTTCTTTTGTGCTTTCATGCATGTGTTTTGCCCTTTTCTTCACTCGATCTTGTGACTCAAACCAAGCTCAATACCGTGAGATAGTAATGGCGCCAAAATGGGTCCTACCTATTATTATTCAAGCCACTCACGCATGCTTCTCCCATTTTTCGTCACTGAATCTCTCTCATTTTCCAAAACCCTAATCCTCTCCCCCTCACATCCTTTTTCTCGAGTCTCTTTCTTTCTCTTTTCAAATTGCAAAGATGGAGCCTGGATCCCTATTGCAAAGATGTACCGACTGCCCATTAGATGTACCGACTGCCGTCATTAATTTGAAATTAGACCAAAATGAAACTAAAGCCACAACGTTTTCTCCTTTAAACCCTAATGCCCCCTTCTCCTTCTTTCTCCAGATTTGTGAGAAGACTCTTGAGCCTAAGCGGTAAGATCTCATTCAAACCCTAACGCCCCCTTTCCCAATCTCTTCTATATGTTCATTTTCTACTTAGATTGGATCGTTCTTTCTGCTGTTTCACTGATTTGTTTAGTGATCGTTCACCAAATTGGTGTTATGATTATGAAATGTTTTGGATTGATTTGTTGTTGAAATGGATTGATCATATTGATCGCGCTTAAAAATGTAGGCGTGGAAATGAATTACGGAATCAAGGTCCGACATTCACGCACTTTAAGCGTTAAGAAGAATGGGAAAATAATTACAGTTCATCATTAATTTCCCTTTTGTTTACATGGGTTCAAGTGCCCTGACCGCGGGGATGCAGGTTGTTTACATACATTTTGAAAGTTTACAACCCCTCCCTCAAGTCTCAGATGTGATCTCAATTTGGAAAATACAAGAAAATGTACATAAGGTGGAAGACAATGTGGAAAAAGGGGAAAAAATGGGGGGTGACCGTGACCCGCGGTCACTCGGGCCTTCCGGTGACCGTGACTCACCCGCGGTCACTCGGGCCTTCCAGTGACCGTGACTCACCTGCGGTCACTGGGGCCTTCCAGTGACCGTGACTCACCCGCGGTCACTGGGGCCTTCCAGTGACCGTGACTCACCCGCGGTCACTGGAACCTGCCAGTGACCGGGGATCACGGTCACTGACAGACAATGGCCCTGTGCCTCCTTTTTTTTGTGCTGTTCGCGCTGGTTCTTTCTTGGAACTTCTTTCAAGTGTCGGAACTCCATTCTCATGACTTTGGAGCGGTGGACAACCATCAAGAAGATCACTTTTTATCATGGAATCAATTGAAACCGCTGTAACTCATCATTCGTGTTTACGGACTGCATTTTTGTTTCAAGTCCGAAATGGGCAAATTCGAAGCCGGAGTTGTGTCATTTGAACCTATCATTTTCAAGGAACAAAATGAGGCCTAGAGAGGCTTCTTTCACAACTCTTGTAATGGCTAAGAAGCCCTACGAATGAGAGAAACAGAGGTGACAATGTCATCCTCTCAAAAATTGGCGTCGTACGAACATGGTATGGACTTTGGCCATTTCCCTTCCTTCTCTCCTTCTGAATTTTCTTGCTCACCTTTAGAACTAAGAAAAGAAGGTGGGAATGGTCGTGGAAGTGCTGCTGGAGTTTGCTTCTTGTTGCCTTAGGTGGTGCCTTTCTTCAATTTCTTCACTTTTCTTCCTTATGTGTGTGTGTCCTTGTTTCTTCCAAATTCCCCCTTTTTATAGACTCCCAATCAGTTTTGTGCAGTTTTGGGGAGTTAATAGCAGTTGTGGGGAGTTGGATTTCGAAGAGGAGTGGAGGGAAACCACCCAAAATCGTGGGAAACCTCCCTTGAAGGTCCGTGACCGCAGACTGGGCCACGAACGAGGCCCAATTTCAGGTTTTTCGCGTATGTGGCCCATTTTCATTTGTTTTGGGCTCAAACGAAGTCCGATTGCCACCAAACTTGGAGGGATGCTTCTTAACACTATTTTCTACATGTCATAAAAATTTCAGCCCGTTTTGACTTCAGGAAGTTGGTCAACTTTTTCATTAATTGGGCCCCAGTCACGGACAAGGCCCACTTTTGGAACATTGCATATGCGATCTATTTTCCACTGTTTGAGGCCCGAATGATGTCCAATCATCACGAAACTTGGAGAGATGTTGCTTGACACCATCTTAAGTGTTTCATAGAAATTTCAGCTCTGTTTGACCACCTGAACATGGTCAACTCCTTTTGTCTGTGGGCCCCGGTCACTCCCAAGGCCCATTTTTGGAATTTTGCATATGTGGCTTGTTTCCGCCTGTTTGGGGCCCAAACGGTGTCCAATCGCCACGAAACTTGGAGGGATGCTTCTTGACACTATTTTGAGTGTGTCACAGAAGTTTCAGCTCTGTTTGACCACCTGAACATGGTCAACTCCTTTTGCTTGTGGGCCCCCGGTCACTCCCAAGGCCCATTCTTGGAATTTTGCATATGTGGCTTGTTTCTGCCTGTTCGGGGCCCAAACGGTGTCCAATCGCCACGAAACTTGGAGGGATGCTTCTTGACACTATTTTGAGTGTGTCACAGAAGTTTCAGCTCTGTTTGACCACCTGAACATGGTCAACTCCTTTTGCTTGTGGGCCCCCAGTCACTCCCAAGGCCCATTCTTGGAATTTTGCATATGTGGCTTGTTTCCGCCTGTTCGGGGCCCAAACGGTGTCCAATCGCCACGAAACTTGGAGGGATGCTTCTTGACACTATTTTGAGTGTGTCACAGAAGTTTCAGCTCTGTTTGACCACCTGAACATGGTCAACTCCTTTTGCTTGTGGGCCCCCGGTCACTCCCAAGGCCCATTCTTGGAATTTTGCATATGTGGCTTGTTTTCACCTGTTCGGGGCCCAAACGGTGTCCAACCGCCACGAAACTTGGAGGGATGCTTCTTGACACTATTTTGAGTGTGTCACAGAAGTTTCAGCTCTGTTTGACCACCTGAACATGGTCAACTCCTTTTGCTTGTGGGCCCCCGGTCACTCCCAAGGCCCATTCTTGGAATTTTGCATATGTGGCTTGTTTCCGCCTGTTCGGGGCCCAAACGGTGTCCAATCGCCACGAAACTTGGAGGGATGCTTCTTGACACTATTTTGAGTGTGTCACAGAAGTTTCAGCTCTGTTTGACCACCTGAACATGGTCAACTCCTTTTGCTTGTGGGCCCCCGGTCACTCCCAAGGCCCATTCTTGGAATTTTGCATATGTGGCTTGTTTCCGCCTGTTCGGGGCCCAAACGGTGTCCAATCGCCACGAAACTTGGAGGGATGCTTCTTGACACTATTTTGAGTGTGTCACAGAAGTTTCACCTCTGTTTGACCACCTGAACATGGTCAACTCCTTTTGCTTGTGGGCCCCCGGTCACTCCCAAGGCCCATTCTTGGAATTTTGCATATGTGGCTTGTTTCCGCCTGTTCGGGGCCCAAACGGTGTCCAATCGCCACGAAACTTGGAGGGATGCTTCTTGACACTATTTTGAGTGTGTCACAGAAGTTTCAACTCTGTTTGACCACCTGCACATGGTCAACCTCCCAGTTGACTTTTTATGATAGTGGGCCCTTGTTTCAGCTGTTTGAAGCCCAAATGACACCGGTTTGATTTGAAACTCGGAGGGACTGACGTCAAGAACATCTTGGAGTATTCATCCAAATTTCATGCAGTTTGGATTTGAGGAAGTAGGATTTCGAACAGTAACCTATTCATTGCATGCGTTAAGTCACTATTCTCTCCACATTGAGATAGTTAGCCTGTTTTCTATCCGAACAACCTCCCCTTGACTTGAAACTTTGGGAGAATAACTTGGGGCATTCTTTGAGCATTTGTTCCAAATTTTATCTGCTTTGGCCTTCTGGAAGTAAGATCTTAGCCGATGATCCCCAAATTCAGGATTACTGTCCTCTAAGCTGACATGTAATGAAATTTAGGCCAAACAGAGTCTTTTCATCTTGAAAATTTGCAAAGTATCTTCTGAGTATGACTGAAGCTTCGCATCTAAATTTCATTAATTTTGGACATCGGGAAGCAGGACTTTGGTCAGTGACCCCCTAGCTTGGGGGGAACTGACTTCAGGCTGACATGCTTGTGGCTTTTGAGTTCGATGATGTCTGTTCAACCCGAAATTTGAACTTCTTCTGAGAGTTCCAGCTATCTTGATCTTCATGGAATGCCGGTTCTCACAGTGATTCCCCAAGATCTGCAAATAACCTCTGTAGCCTAAATTAAACTGAGATGAGGTGTCTTCGCTGCAGTATTTGCAATTTTTATAGGTCAACAAGTGCCCCCTCGAGGTGCAATGATTATGGTATAATAATCATTGTGCCTCGAAATAGCCAATCTGTGGGAATGATGGATGGCTTGATGAAAAGACAGTTTGTCAAGGTAGGTTGTAGGCCTAAACTTGGGATTTGAAAATTTTGATAAAAAAAAACCATGAAGGGTTTGATGACGGAATTCTGAAAAGACATAAGAAATCTGAATTTCTTTGGCCTATTTTCACGGATATCAAAAGTAGCATCTCCGTGGGGACTGTGAGGAACACCCACAAAGGAATCCCTTAGGTATTTAGAAAATTCAGAAGTTTATGAATTTTGTTTGGATTTTGGAAATGAATTTGATTTTCTTTTGACCTATTTTCACAGATATCCAGAGTGGCGTCTCTGTGGGGATGTGGGGAACACCCACAATAAGAATCCCTGAGGTTTTAAGAAATTCAAAAGTTTTAGAGAAAATGGATTTGGGTTTGGATCTTCATGGATTTTTGGTTCATTTTCAAAGATCAAAGTTTGGGTTTGGACTTGGCTTGACATGATTTAAAATGAGATGCAATTTTGACAAAATGAGATGTAATTTTGAAAGAGATTGGCCTTTATGGGTTTTGATGAAAAACAATTTGAGACATTGGTTTGAAATCAAATTTTGACCCAAAGTTGATTTGGAAAGAGACTTCGTATCTCTCTTTTTTTTTTGTATGATTTCCCTCAAAATACTCTAAAATAGGATTATTTCATTTTGTAAATTACCCCAAGTGGACCCATCATAAGAATTTCAAACAAAAGATGATCATGTTATGGATTCCATTGCTTAAAATCAAGAGACCATAGATGAAGAGGGACGAATCCATCGAGACTTGATCAAGGTTTAGACTCCACTGATTTTCACCAAATTGTATTGGTGAGAAGGACGGTGACGCGTCAACTACCTGAACTTGAGGGGATTCGGCAATGGGCTTCACTAATTCAAGTTTGCAATAATCGTGGGAGGAATGATCAATAGTAATTGAGGGGGAATTCCTTTTTTTTTTTTTTTTTTTTTTTTTTTTTTTTTTGGGCTCAAGCCAACAAAGAGAAAGGGAGACTGAGCCCTTTTTTTTTTTTTTTTTTTTTTTTGGGCTCAAGCCAACAAAGAGAAAGGAGACTGAGCTTTTTTTTTTTCTTTTTTTTTTTTTTAAGGCCATACTGAATACACTAATAGGAGGCCAAATCGCCACTACTGAGTACAAAAAGACGTTATGGTATTTCACTCACATGCAATTTTTGTGCCAAAGCTGGTTAGGCATATTGCAAATGCCTGAAAAGCAGACATTGGCTCCCTGTAATCCATGGTGAACAAGTCATCTCCTACTTTCCCAAATTGGAGGAGCACCGTTTCTTCATCCCCACTATCTCCGGGTTGGCTGGGATCAACAGATGCAACCAGCTGAAAATTCTTGACTGATGCGACTGTCACCCTCTCATGAAAATTCAAGCACCAGCACTGCAAGTGCTCATGTCATCTTGGAGATTTGTTTTTCAAAACCATACATTTGGAATGAACTGCATGGTTTTCTGTCTCACTGCTTTTCTGGGGTTCGTCGATAAATTCTCTTGATGAAGGGCACTGTAACGTGCAACTCATTCTTCTTGGTCCTTTAGATTTCAATAGGTTGAATTTGTAAGAGACCTGTCCAATCTCAAAGGTACCACCCCCTGCAGCTTGAGGGAAAACTTGTTTCCTACCAAATCGGCGGCTCATTCTCCTGTTTGAAGGTTTCGCACCATTGAATGGAGGCTGGCTGTCATAGATTGCAAAATTGGTGCCCAGGAAATCAGAGCACAGCTTCCCTGCATATGCGTTACTTCCTTGAGAGAAGTCATCCGCATCAAGAGATATGATGTACTCAGTGCGAGCACCACGTTTGAACCTTCGAGCAGCCAGCAGAAATTTTCCTTTACCCACCAACGTTTGACTTAGTCCAAGATAAAGATAAAACAATGAATTCTTCTTGTTCCTTTTAATAAAGCACTGGATAGGAAGGTCCCGTGGCCCCGGCTGTTTGAGGGAAGAAGGGAAGGTGATCTTGCCGCACTGCTGTGGCGATTTGACGATCTCTCTCGTGATCTCTCTCCACGTCTTGCAGACGCAGGTGCAGGACACGACGTTCCTGCGGACGGGCCACGTTCTCTGACTTTGGTATTGAAGAGAGAGAGAGAGAAACCATGAGGGAGAGATCGGGAGAGAGGGAAAAGAGAGAAACGGAGAGTGGGAGAGAGAGAGAAGAGAGAGAAGAGAGAAAATCGGGAGAGAAGAGAGAGAATGGGAGAGACAGAGAGTGGGAGAGAGAGACCGTGAGGGAGAGAGAAAACTGAGAGAGAGGGAGAGAGAAAAGAGAGAAAGAGCGAGAGTGGGAGAGAGAGAAAACTGAGAGAGAGGGAGAGAGAAAAGAGAGAAAGAGCGAGAGAGAGAAACCGAGTAAGAGAGAGAAAGAGAGAGAGACCGAAAAAAAAGAGAAAAAGAGAGAGACCGGGAGAGAGAGAGAAAAGAGAGACCGAGAGAGAGAAAAGAAGAGAAAAAGAGAGAGACCGGGAGAGAGAGAAAAGAGAGAGAAGAGAAAAAATCGGGAGAGAAGAGAGAGAACGGGAGAGACAGAGAGTGGGAGAGAGAGACCGTGAGGGAGAGAAAAGAGAGAGAAGATAGAGAAAGAGAGAGAGACCGAGAGAGAGAGAGAAAACTGAGAGAGAGAGAGAGACCGGGAGAGAGAGAGAAGAGAGAAAATCGGGAGAGAAGAGAGAGAACGGGAGAGACAGAGAGTGGGAGAGAGAGGGACCGTGAGGGAGAGAGAAAACTGAGAGAGAGGGAGAGAGAAAAGAGAGAAAGAGCGAGAGAGAGAAACCGAGTAAGAGAGAGAAAGAGAGAGAGACCGAAAAAAAAAGAGAAAAAGAGAGAGACCGGGAGAGAGAGAAAAGAGAGACCGAGAGAGAGAGAAAAGAAAAGAAAAAGAGAGAGACCGGGAGAGAGAGATAGAGAAAAGAGAGGACTGACTGGGTGCATTTTTTTTTTTTTTTTTTAGGAATTGATGTAAGATGATTTGTGAAATCATCTCAAGCTCACAAATCTAGTGATCAATCGATCCCATAGTGGTTTATCATGGCCACCACCTGTTTGAGGAAATGCCCAATTGAAAATTTCCTGCTGAACTTGCTTTTTGACCCACTGTCATGACCTTGGCTTTGGCTAAGCCCACTGTTACGGTCTAAGCAAACCGAAGGGGGTTAATGGTTATGACCGAACTGTCCATAGCTTGGGAAGATTTTTTTTTTTTTGATGCAAAACCTGTAAATGAATTCTGGTATTGATCTCCCAGACTTGAAATACAGCCAATCTTAATGAACCCATGGTGATGGCCACGGTCACACCCTGTTGAGAGCAATATTTGAGAGAAAATGGAATTCCATTATCTCTGTTGCTCCTCTCTCTTCTAAAGAAATCTGTTCCTTGTTGCCAGTAGTACAGTCAAGGGATTTACAGCCACCATTATCTGATGCAAATTCATTGTCATTGCGAAAGATAACTATTTGTATGTAGTCTGTGTCAGTGTCCATTTAAGGTGTGATGAAATTCTTGCCATATCAAAGCAATGAATAGGCTTACTGGTACTGCCAATGTTGTCTACGAGAAGCCCGCAATCACTGCCAACCTGTGACGATTTTCATGAAATTCTTGTGTCTTGAACACTGCCCAAATTTTTTCATGGTCACTGTCAATCCTGACTGTCTAATACTTGTTGCTATTGACACAGTGACTGGCACAAACTGAACTTTGCAATTCATGGTGACTGATATGAGTTGGAATTATCATTGGTGAGAATGCTTCATACCGAATAGTGGGGAAGTTTAAAACCAGGGAGGTTTAAAACTAAACAGTCATTGTATCTAAGTGCACAAATTTCACTTCTTGTTCACAGTATGACAGAATCCATTACCACTTCATTTGAGTGTTAACCCTCACTATTAAACTTAGTGAAAGGACATCCACCTGTGTTTGAGTAGTAACATACACACCACTGAACACACGTCTAACTTTCTGTGATCAGAGCCTCTGTGGGAATTATAGAATGCCATTTTCGTGCTTGAACACGAACCTGCTGCCCCCCTGAAAAGGTCTTAAGGTGCTTGAACATCTGTTTGGACCAGGAGCTTCAGTTTTGAGACTTAAGTGTGCCTTTGATGCCAATTCTGGGTCTCAGAACTAAGTATTACCTTCTGCTTTTGGTTTTATACTAAGGGGAGATGCTGCTAATTTTTTTTTTTTTTTTTTTGAGAAGTTCCATATCATTGTTACTGATATCCATTTTTTCTTTCTCTTGATCTGTTTTGCAGATAGAAGAGGTAAAGCATCTGCAACTGCAACTGCTGGGGCACCTAAAAGTCGTGCCAAGGGTAAGACTACAAGAGGGCCTGATCCGAAAGACCCAAATGAAGCATCTGATGTTAACTTGTGGCTCCAAAGGGCTAAAGCTTTGTCAACCAGAAACTGGTAAGCTGGACGAGGTTGACATTAGTACTACTATCCCAGCTTATGCAAGCTACAAAGGGCGCATCCTCATGGCAGAAGTGCTAAATGCCAAGGGGAAACTAGAGGAGTTCCTGGACTGAGATTCTCTGCTGCACCTTCCATTTGATGGTTTTGCTTTTTCTGATTAGCCCTGAGGGCCATGTGTACATTGACTTCACTGCTTGTATTCAAACTTTAAGATGGATGTCAATGGAAAAGGTTTTTCTTTCTATTTTTGTCATTGGTATGGGTGTTTGGGTTGATTTTTTGTGGAGGTTTGATATGGTTTATGTGGATGGTTTGTTTGGTTTGGTTTTCTCAGACTTGTATAAAGGTGTGATTTGCGATCTGTTGGATCCACAAATCAAAAATGAGGGAGTCATATAAGTGGACGTTATCCGGTGCCCATGTGTGAGGCTTTCTCCAGGGTCCATGACTTGATCCTTTTGGTGTCGAAAGGAGTCAAACAAAGTGGATGTTATCCGGTGCCCATGTGTGAGGCTTTTCCCGGGATCCTTGACTTATTCCTTAGGACAAAGATTTGGTTTTGGTTTTTGTTTAGATTTTGGTTATACAGGGTCTGCAAAAAGACTTGTTCTATATAACCGAAGGTAGTCATATAGGGTCTGCAAAAAGACTTGTTCTATATAACTAAGGATTAGCTATATGGGGTCTGCAAAAAGACTTATTCCACATAGCTGAGTTTTGCTATACAGGGTCTGCAAAAAGACT
The DNA here is from genome assembly GCA_037013555.1 of Sextonia rubra. Classification (NCBI taxonomy): domain Eukaryota; kingdom Viridiplantae; phylum Streptophyta; class Magnoliopsida; order Laurales; family Lauraceae; genus Sextonia; species Sextonia rubra. The sequence goes on along the minus strand of JASUAD010000010.1, from coordinate 38,777,474 downwards.
TAATCTATATAGCAGGATGTTACAAGGGGTCTTGTAAGGACGTTATCCAAGTAACGAAAGTTTGACTAGAGGGGTCGAAGGACTTGATCCTCGCAGTCATTTTATACAAATCTGAGGGATTTTGGTTAGGAGTCATAGGTTGTGAGGCTCGAAACCAGAGAATTTTGATTTTGGTTAGGAGTGAGAATGTACATTGTACATGGTTTGGGTGTACCAATGACATTCAGGTATAGTATTTCTTGAGAAGTTTTCCATTGATAGGCATCATGCACCTGTCCCCTTCAAGTGTGAGGAGCGCATATGCGCCATTGGAGTAAACCTTGTCGACAACAAAAGGTCCTTCCCATTTAGGTTCGAACTTGCCTCCCGACAAGTGCGTGGAAAACATAGGTCTTCTAACTGCAAGGACTAGATCTCCCTTCTTGTAAGCTCTATACTTGACCTTTTTGTTGAAAGATGCAGCCATACGAGCTTGATACAACTCAATACTTTGTCGAGCGGCAAGTCTTTTCTCATCAAGGTTTTCTAGCTCTTGCAATCTGAGTTTGGCATTCTTTTCTTCAGTATATTTGTTTATCACAGCCACCCGAAAAGAGGGAAGTTGAATTTCCAAAGGTATTACAGCTTCACAACCATAGACCAAGGAGTACGGTGTTGATTTGGTAGGACCACGAACTGTAGTTCTGTAAGCCCATAACGCTTCAGGAAGCCTGGTACTCCAACTCTTTTTGTTGTCAGAAACCATTTTCTTCAAAATCTTGCAAATGGTTTTGTTAAAAGCCTCAGCAAGTCCGTTGGCCGTGGGGTTATACGCTGTAGATGGACAACACTGGATTCCGTATTTGTCACAGAATCTGTAAAATTTATTATTATTGAATTGCGGGCCATTGTCATGATACAGACGTTTGGGCACCCCAAAACGGCAAATGACATGAGTTTTTAGGAAGCTAAGGACTGTATCAGTTTTAACTTCTGTGAGAGGCACTGCTTCTGCCCATTTGGAGAAGTAATCGGTTGCAGCCAAAATGAATTGATGTCCACGTTCTGAAGGTGGACTAATCTTCCCCACTATATCCATTCCCCAAGATTCAAACGGCCATGAAGTGGTCGTAGGGTGCAAATGTTCAGGAGGCTGGTGGATGTAATCACCATGAATTTGGCACTCATTGCATCTTTTAGCAAAATTAATAGCGTCGGACACCATGGTAGGCCAATAGTAGCCTAATCTTCGAATTTGATCATGAAGTTTTGGTCCAGCTTGGTGAGCACCACATAGGCCCGCATGAACTTCTCTGAGAACTTGTTCAGCTTCTTTCGGGGACAAACATCGAAGTAGAACTCCATCGTATGATTTGCGATAAAGAGTTTTTGAGGGCAAATCAAAATGGAATTTGAGAGCTCGCCTTTGAATACTGGTTCTATCTTTAGGATTCTCTGGTAATACTCCATGCAGAATGTAATCAATAAAAGGATCTCTCCAATCCCTGAATGAGTTTTGGAAATATGAAATTCGATTTTTGATTACAGTGAAGCTATCTTCTACTGCCTTGTAAGTATCGAGTGGGGGTAGAAGTCTTCTCTCAACAACTTCCAATATCATCTTGTCATTCTCAGGGATTGCCATTGAAGCTGCCAAGCTTGCTAAGGCGTCTGCTTTGACATTCTGGCATCTCGGAACATGATGAAACTCAATCGATTTAAACCTCTGTTTGAGTTCATATGCCCTATTGAAAAGGGGAATTAGGTCTGGCTTCTTTACTTCATACTCGTGATTCATTTGCTTAATCACAAGTTGTGAATCTCCATAGACCCCTAGCATGTTAATGCTAGCATCTAAAGCTAACTCAAGCCCCATAATTAATGCCGTGTATTCTGCCACATTGTTCGAGCATGGCTTGATCAATGAAAAGGAGTGAGGAACATAAAATCTTCCTGGACTGCAGAAAATAATTCCAACCCCTGATACTGGCATTCCTTGTTCATTAGTCCTGGAGGCTCCATCAAAATGCATGGTCCAATGTAGATCTGAATCAATGGTGGATTGCCGTGTTTGTTCAGTGAAGAAGACTGACTCATCAGGGAGATTGTCTGTGAACTCAGAATCTTCTGACAGTGGATGTTCTGCTAGAAAATCTGCAAGAGCTTGTCCTTTTACTGCTTTCGCAGGAGTGTATCTGATGTCATATTGAGAAAGAAGGATGGACCATTTGGCCAGACGTTCACTTAATGCCCCGGCTTTTGTCACTAATACCTTTAATGGATTAATATTGGAAACCAGATACACCACATTAGAGAGGATGTAATGCCGCAGCTTTTGTATTGCAAACATAAGTGCTAGACATTCTTTTTCTATTGGGTGATAATTGTGCTCAGCACCAACTAGCATCCTTGACAGGTAATAGAGTGCCACCTCCTTTCCTTCATCATTCTTTTGAGCTAACAATGCTCCCAAGGAATGATCAAGAGCCCTTGTATAAAGAATGAAAGGCTTGCCCGGAATTGGAGCTGAAAGAACTGGCGGATTTGTAAGATATTGTTTAATATCCTGAAAAGCATTTTCACAAGCTTTATCCCATACAAAGTCTACTCCTTTCTTCATCAATTTGGAGAATAGTCTGCACTTTCCGGACAAGTTAGAAATGAACCGTCGGATGTAGGCGAGTCTTCCCTGCAATCCTTTCAATTCTTTCAAACTTCTCGGCGAAGGCATTTCCAATATGGCTTTGATTTTGACGGGATCTATTTCAATGCCCCCTTTTCGCACCACAAATCCTAGAAACTTTCCGGAGGAAACTCCGAAAAAACATTTCAGGGGATTCATTCGAAGATTGAATTTCCGTAATCTCTCAAAGACAGTGCGAAGGTCGGCGAGATGGTCTGATTTATGCTTGCTCTTGATTGCCAAATCATCAACATAACATTCAACAGATTTATGTTGTAAGTCCTTGAATATTTTCATCATTGCTCTTTGGTACGTGGCTCCAGCATTTTTGAGACCAAATGGCATGACAGTATAGCAGTATATGCCGAATGGAGTTCTAAAGGAAGTGTGTTTCTCATCCTCTTTGAACATTTTGATCTGATTATACCCCGAGAAGCCATCCATGAATGACATTCTTTCGAACCCAAAAGTATTGTCAATCATTATTTCTGGTATAGGTAATGGAAAATCATCTTTGGGGCAGGCTTTATTCAAATCTCTGAAGTCAATACAGATTCTGATTTGTCCATTCTTTTTAGTAACTGGGACTATATTAGCCAACCAGTCTGGATGCTGTTCTTCACGGATGAAATTAACGCCTTTGAGTTTCTGAACTTCTGCTTCTATCTTCTCCATTATTTCAGGCTTAGTCCTCCTTTGGTCCTGTTTTACAGGTTTAGCATCATCTGCTATATTTAATTTGTGTATGGAGATTTCTGGATCTAAACCCGGCATTTCTGCATAAGTCCATGCAAAGCAATCTATGAACTCTCGCAAGAATCCCACATACAAATCAAGTTCACTTCCTTTAATTTGAGAGCTTACAAAGGTAGGTCGGGGATTTTCTGGGGTTCCCAAGTTTATTTCTTGTACTTGGTCCTCAGTTGGAGGATTAGGAGGAAGTGTTTCTACATTGTTATTGGAAGTTTCTAACTCTGTGAAACCCTCTGGGGTTTCAGTTGGGGGTTTTAGCCAAGGCCTAATCCCTTTCCAAGGATTTGGTTTTTTAGGCTCTTTGGCTTTTACATCAAGGGCTAAGCATTCCCAGCGGACATGTTGGGGTGGGCTTATTTCCTCGTTGAGTTCAGGTGGCCAATAGTCAGTGATTTGTGATGCAGCATCATCTTCATCACTTGCCCCCTCAGGATGCTGAAAAATGGCCCAATCAACGGGATCTTGAAGCACAGGAATTTCATGAGAGTCATCCGAGTCATATTCTTCAGTGAAGACTACCGATCTGGCTTTAACACTTTGTTTAAATTTAGGAATGTTACTGTAAGGAACATATCCTATGCAATGACGCAGCTGCTCAATTCTGCCCCCTGTCTGGAGATCTTCTTTCATCTCTGGAGTAAAGACATCCAAAGGAGCCCGTATGCCATTTGCAGTTAATCCAAGACCCATAGGTTTCTTGAGATTGTACCCCATATTTTTCATCATGTTACAGACCACAGGATTATAAATATCGAGCCGGATTTTTCCCTCACTACTGATTTTGTCAATGATATCTGGTGGAGAAGTATCTTCAGCCCGATGAAAAATAATCGGATGATTATACTGCTTAGATGAAGGTACCAAAAAGCAAGAACCTTCGAATTCATAAATGTGAGAGGGAGTAGGCCATGGCATAAGCGGAAGATTGCAGTCTACCTTAGAATGCACGAGGGTGCTCATTTCTTCAGCGTCTTCAGAATCCAACTCAGAATCTGTATCTCTGATCATTGAAATGACATGTATTGGACGCATTCTTCTAGACCTCCTGCGCAGCCGGTGGAGTGCCACTTCGAGAGATGATACAATTCGAGACATCTCATCAAAGGTTTGAAATTCCATTGCCATGGTTAAGCTGCGGAGAGCTGGCCGAAAACCTACCCAGCACAAGTGAATCCATGCGGAGCAGTGTGGAGGATTTTCACATCTTTCAGCCAAACGGAGCCATCTATCAATATACCTGTCGGCTAATTCTCCCCTCTGCTGTGATGTCAATATCAATTGACTAAAAGTGATAGGAGAATCAGGCTTTATAGGTGATATTCCCCTATTAGGGGGAGGTATATCATTGCTTTCTTGATTAGAGCTCGAGGATACCATGTTGGCCGAAAATGAAAACTTCTGATGTTCAGCATCTTTTACTTTTGATAGCTTTGTAGATATGATTAAAGGTGGATCTGGCTTTTTGATTTCAGATTTCACCTTAATTATCAAAGGAGCTTTGATATCTACGCATTTTGCCGCAGATTTTCCTGCACATTCCAACTTTATGGGGAGATCAGATTTTTGACCAACTTTCTTTGCTAAAATAGTGAAAGGTTCTGCAGGATTATCATTCACAGCAGCATTCTTTGTATCTGAGTTGGATTTTGTAGGCATTTCTTGATACATTGCTGCGTCTGTGAAATAAACCTCTTTTCCTTTGAATGGCTTTTCCTCTGCAAAGACTCGATGTACCTTCCCCTCGTTGTCGATGTATTTAAGGCATTGATGAAGAGTAGAAGGTACTATGGCATAATCATGAAGCCATCGTCTCCCCAAGAGGATGTTATAGCAAGCACGAGTTTTTACCACATGCAGAGTGGCCTCTGAGACTAAATCTCCCAACTGGAATCGAATTCGGATTTTACCAATCGGATCCTGGACTTCCCCATCATAACCTTGAATAGAAGTCTTTGTAGCAGACAGCTTGCTCACTGGAATACCGAGCTCTTGAAGGGCCGTGATTGTGATGAGATTTAGAGCTGACCCTGGGTCAACTTGAACTCTTGGAACAGGCATATCTTTGATGTAGGCCGTGAAATAAAGTGGCCTCGTATGCTTCATATTTCCCAAGAGGAGATCCTCTTTGGTGAAAGAGATAGTAGCTTTAGAAGCATTGTGAGTTAAGAGACACTCCTTGCATTGCTTTTGAGGCTTCTTGGATTTTGCCTTCAAATAGTTCTTTTCTATTTGATGCACTTGTGTTATATGAGTATGATTCTCAATATTCAAGGCTTGTAGTGCTCGTATGAAGTTGTCACGAGTCTCCTTGGACATCTGCAGGAGATCAAAAATGTGGAGTCGTGCAGGTATGTGCTTAAGGTGTTCAACAACATCGTACGTGAATGGCTCTGGTGGCCTTGCATTATCATTTACTTCTGGAGAAGTTACATTTACATTGGTATTGCCTCCCGAAGGGTTTACATAAGAAGAGGAAGGAACAGAGGATTTATCATAGTTGACCCTATAGTTACGACCAGAGCGAGTGCCATCATTAAGCATGTTGCTTCTGTCAATTTCTGGTCGTGTGTCTCTTCTTATGGCATTGACTTCTTCTGGTTCGATGAAAAGCTGGTTGACCTCTTCCAGGCCTACTTCTTGGTTTACACCATTAGGAATAGCCTGCGATGTTTGGGGTTCTATGGCAGCATTCAAAACCACCAGGGAAGGAGCCGTTGACAGTTCCTCTTCAAAGTCAGAGATATTCTCGACAATATTACTCATACTAGGGTTATTATGTCTCTTCGGTAACCCAAGTTCCCTGACAAACTGATTACTTAATTCAGAATTTTCATTTGAAAAGATCAACTCTGAATTAGATGTGGAAGAAGCATCTGGCGTAGAAGGAGGAAAAACTGTCTGCTGATCCTGAACTTCATCGTGCCCGACTAATGGTAGTGGATCCGGATGAACTTCTGGAGGTAGTGGAAAAAGAGGAGGATCATTCGACCAGCCAGTTGAACTTGGCCTGTGTATGTCATACAAGGTCACTGATAGTGTATTTAGACCATGCTTGATATTAAGCATTCCTGTCTCGGGGTCAAAGGCTTGTTCGAAATCCTCATCTTCATCAGAAGGGTATTCATCAGCCAAATAATCATCGATCCATTGATCGTCTTCAAGATCAGAGTAATCCGACCATTGATTTTCATCATCGGAGTTAGGGGGTGTACCATCCCATGATATCCGATTGCAGCTGGATATTGCTGGTTCTTCCTCATCTTTTGGAATTGGAATGATGTAGTCGGCTAGAGTAAAATAACCTCTGGCTGATCTGGGAGGATTTTCTAAGACTGGGGCCTCGACCGCCTTGTCTTTCTTCTGCTTAAACTGTTGTTCTTGTTTCTTTTGAGCAGTTTTCTGGAGGCCTTTAATTTGCCTTTTGATCTTTCTTCTTTCCACAGGTGTGGGTTTAGTTTTCACTTTTTCCCATCCTTCATCATTTATTAAGTCTGGGTGAACCCACATTTCCTGCCCTGAAGAATCTTTGATAAGTATCAACCCCTGTTCATTATGTAGTGCATTGATGACCCGGAATTCGACCATCGGTGGCCTTGATGGAGCGGGTATTGCCACAGGTGCAAATTGCCCGAAGGAAATCATATTGACTGGGGCTACATCATATTTTCGATCAAATGTTATTACCCCATTTTCCACATCTCATTGACCTTTTCTTTTAGGATAAAGCAATCTTTCAAAGGATGAGATACCATCCGATGGTATGCACAATAGTTTGGATCATTAACACGACCCGCTTGCTCTGGCTTTTTCATGGGTGGAAGCTCAAGTTTGTTGTTCTCCATCAATGCTTGGAAGATGACTTCAATGTCCCCATCAAAAGGGTACTTAGTTTGCTTCCTCTTTTCATATTCTTCCTTTTTATTTTGCTCCGTCTTACCATTCTGTGGTTTTTGAGGAACTGGTTTGGAGGTTTGTACATTGAATACCTCCTGCTTCTTTTGGGGTTTCGGCACAGTTGGTTTTGGAGCAGAAGATGATGATGATTCCATTTTTCGGGAACTTGCTTTCTTCTGACTAATTTCTTTCAGGGTTAACTCCGCATCAGTGGCTACTTCAACCAATCTGGCCAAAGACTTAGTTTTATGACTAAGTATGATAGCCTTAATTTCTGGCCGTAAATTGGTTTTGCACATTTCAATTGTCGCCTTTGGAGATGGTTGTTCTAGGCATCTGTAAGACAATGCTCTCCATCTATTGATAAAGGCTTGTGCAGTTTCATTATCCCCTTGCTTTGTACTACTGAGCATAGCGAAGGTGACCATTTGATCTTCTTCCTGAAAGTGAAGTAGAAACTTTTCTTCTGTAACTGGCCATGTAGTGAAGGAGAGTTCTGGTAATTATTTGTACCAATCGAAAGCAACTCCCTTCAATGTACCAACAAACAACCTTATTTTTAGTGCATCCAATTCGGGTAAACTGCCAAGGAGCGACTTAAAATGCACTATATGCTGATAGGCTGACCCTTTTCCAAGGTAAGGTTGGAAAGTCGGAAGTTTGTAATCTGGCGGAAATGGAACCAAATCAAACTCCGGAGGGTATTTAGATGTAATACCCTTTTTCTTCATCCTGGTTTCCACTTTTGATTTGTTTAAAATTTCCTCCACTTCTTTAAAAGTTACAAGTTTTTCAGGATCTGCGTGGAAACCAAGGATTGAGGAGTGATCACCTCGAGTTGAACCCGAAGCGATTACTTTATCTGTTAGTGCCTTGATTTGTGCTGTAAGTAGGTCAATTTTGGTTGCATTCCTCCTGATCATTGCCTGTTCTCTTCTATCAGCAAATAAGGAGTTAACAGGAGCTTCAGCTGGACTACCCAGTTTGTCTGCTAAGATTTTCAATTGAGCCGTCAGGTGGTCAATTTTAGCTCCTTGTTGCTTGACAACATCACTGACGTCATTCTCTTGATTTTCGTCAGCATTTTCTTCGCTAACATCTTTGCCTCTACCGGCATCCTCTTCATTACCGGTCCCACTCCCTTCAGCCATAAATACGGTGTACTGACGGGGGTAAGAGGATGTAGGAAGAGTGGATTGACTATCTTCGGTATCCAGGAGAGTTATTGAGTCCTTATCAGAACCATGATCGTCAGAGGTCCTATCTGAATGAGAGTTCGAATCAGAATCTTGGGACTGAGTTCGAGCCATACTCCGAGTAACTCTCCTGGTTGAGCCAGGTCCGACCATACATGAGGAGGTTAAATTTGGCTCATCTTCTTTAATCACCCATTTCTGAGTGATTCTATGCTGTGACTGCTTCCGAGCATGCCTCTTGGAGCGAGACAAAACCCTCTTCTTTATTTGCTGGGCCAATCTGGATGCTAGAGTTTGATCTCTGAATCTAGCAACTAATGGCCTAGAAGTGCTAGCAACTTGCTCCCAATCTATAGGGTCGGAAGTGGGAAGTGAGAGGATGTTAACAGCATTTCTTTCAATCTTCTTCTTCTGCTCCTTCTTTTGTTGAAGCAGATTTTTAAATTGAACGAGATCGGTCGAATTTTTGATGACCAATCGTTCAGCATATTTCTTGTTTTTACTGCCATATGACGGGCGCTGGGTTGAAAGTGATGGTGATGGTGCCACAATCACAGAAGGTAAGCGCCTCCTGCCGAACCTCCGTCCCTCCTTCTGGGTCAAAGGGTAAAAGACATTCTTTTCAAGTGGGGCCAAGGGTTTCTCCTCAGCTTTTCTGGACTTCTGCATACGTGGCTGTGGTGACCACATACGGCAATTTCGAATAACAACATCCTTCTGACCCTTTTCATGGGCTAGGGCTTGCTTGCGAGTGGTTTGCTTTTTGAGATGTACCCTTTGTTTCTGCAAAGCCTCCTGCTGTGAACCAACGGGTATCTCTGTTTTGTTGTTCGTAAACCGAACCTGCCTTGCCCCCAGTCGAGGCTTGGTGATCTGAAGATTACTGCCTTCCAACCTCACTTTGTGTTTTAAGTCATTGTGACCTTTGTGAAAGACTCCAAAGGGGTTTTGGGCATATTTGGAGACCCAAGTTTGAGGAATCTTCGCCTTCTTGATGGGCTTCAAGGTTTCTGATGACCCATCGTGGGTTGAGGTCATGTAACTTGAAGGAGTAGAAAGCCTTTGAAAGACCGAGACCCTTGATGCAGGAGCATTGGTGTTCATTCGGCCCCTTTTGGGTGCCCTTGTGGTCTGAGCCATGGAGATTTTGAACAATCTCTCTTTAGCTTCGTCAAAAGTAATGATCAAAGAACCCATGTTGTTTCCTGCAAAAAGTTAGCCGATGAGACTATATTAGTAGTATAACCAACATGGCTGCCTCTTGGGCTGGCCGGAATGGTTTATAGATGCCATCTAGACCAACATGGTTTTGAACCGAAATGGTTAGATATAGGCATAAATCCCATCTCATTATGCTATGCTGACTATCCCTACTGTCAGAATTTCTGCAGCATTTCGGGTTTATCGAGTCAGGCTTAAAAGCACGCTATGCTGACTAGTCTTTGCTACCAAAATTTCAGCAGCATATCTAGACTATCTGTGTCAGACTTATAAGCAAGAGAGGGTTGGATCAATCAAAGGGATAGGGCTCACAGGATCAAGCCTGCACCACTATCACAATGACCACACAAGATCCATCAGTGGTTGACGCCGGACAATGCATAATTACAATGTCGTTGGTCTTATCACTGATTTAATAAACTTTTTATATGGGTCAGAAGCCCTTTGAACTGAATCATCACTCTTCTAAAGTGAAAAGGGTGATGATTTGGTTCATACACATCAAGGTGCAAATTCTTCAACCAAGTTATGCACATCAACATGCAAATTCTTCCAATTAAATGGCAAGTGTATGCACATCAAGGTGCCCAATGCCTTCATTTGTATGAACAATATGCACTTCAAGGTGCAAAAGTCCTTTAATGATATTTTCAAACCCATTGCAGACATCAAAGGTCTTGTATGGGTGTAATTGGAGGTTAACTAAGCCTTTGTCATCATAAAAATGGATAAGTGACCATATGCCCCGGTCACAGGCTTTTAGCAGCAGTTTTCAGTGAAACAGCGGCAGTTTCCAGTGCAATAGCAGCAGTTACAGTACAATAGCAGCAGTTTCAGTGAAACAGCAGCACTCTTTAACACAACAGCAGCACTTTCAGTGAAATAGCAACAGTTACAGTGCAACAGCGGCACTTTCAGTGCAACAGCAACACTTCAGTGCAATAGCAGCAGTTTTCAGGGCAACAGCAGCACTTTCAGTGCAACAGCAGCAGTTACAGTGCAACAGCGGCACTTTCAGTGCAACAGCAGCAGTTATAGTGCAACAGCAGCACTTTTCAGCAATTTTCAGCACTTTCATGCATTTTTCATCAAATTTGATCACAAATTAGGGCATATAACTTCCCCACAGACGGCGCCAATCTTCTGATCGCGCTTAAAAATGTAGGCGTGGAAATGAATTACGGAATCAAGGTCCGACATTCACGCACTTTAAGCGTTAAGAAGAATGGGAAAATAATTACAGTTCATCATTAATTTCCCTTTTGTTTACATGGGTTCAAGTGCCCTGACCGCGGGGATGCAGGTTGTTTACATACATTTTGAAAGTTTACAACCCCTCCCTCAAGTCTCAGATGTGATCTCAATTTGGAAAATACAAGAAAATGTACATAAGGTGGAAGACAATGTGGAAAAAGGGGAAAAAATGGGGGGTGACTGTGACCCGCGGTCACTCGGGCCTTCCGGTGACCGTGACTCACCCGCAGTCACTCGGGCCTTCCAGTGACCGTGACTCACCTGCGGTCACTGGGGCCTTCCAGTGACCGTGACTCACCCGCGGTCACTGGGGCCTTCCAGTGACCGTGACTCACCCGCGGTCACTGGAACCTGCCAGTGACCGGGGATCACGGTCACTGACAGACAATGGCCCTGTGCCTCCTTTTTTTTGTGCTGTTCGCGCTGGTTCTTTCTTGGAACTTCTTTCAAGTGTCGGAACTCCATTCTCATGACTTTGGAGCGGTGGACAACCATCAAGAAGATCACTTTTTATCATGGAATCAATTGAAACCGCTGTAACTCAACATTCGTGTTTACGGACTGCATTTTTGTTTCAAGTCCGAAATGGGCAAATTCGAAGCCGGAGTTGTGTCATTTGAACCTATCATTTTCAAGGAACAAAATGAGGCCTAGAGAGGCTTCTTTCACAACTCTTGTAATGGCTAAGAAGCCCTACGAATGAGAGAAACAGAGGTGACAATGTCATCCTCTCAAAAATTGGCGTCGTACGAACATGGTATGGACTTTGGCCATTTCCCTTCCTTCTCTCCTTCTGAATTTTCTTGCTCACCTTTAGAACTAAGAAAAGAAGGTGGGAATGGTCGTGGAAGTGCTGCTGGAGTTTGCTTCTTGTTGCCTTAGGTGGTGCCTTTCTTCAATTTCTTCACTTTTCTTCCTTATGTGTGTGTGTCCTTGTTTCTTCCAAATTTCCCCCTTTTTATAGACTCCCAATCAGTTTTGTGCAGTTTTGGGGAGTTAATAGCAGTTGTGGGGAGTTGGATTTCGAAGAGGAGTGGAGGGAAACCACCCAAAATCGTGGGAAACCTCCCTTGAAGGTCCGTGACCGCAGACTGGGCTACGAACGAGGCCCAATTTCAGGTTTTTCGCGTATGTGGCCCATTTTCATTTGTTTTGGGCTCAAACGAAGTCCGATTGCCACCAAACTTGGAGGGATGCTTCTTAACACTATTTTCTACATGTCATAAAAATTTCAGCCCGTTTTGACTTCAGGAAGTTGGTCAACTTTTTCATTAATTGGGCCCCAGTCACGGACAAGGCCCACTTTTGGAACATTGCATATGCGATCTATTTTCGACTGTTTGAGGCCCGAATGATGTCCAATCATCACGAAACTTGGAGAGATGTTGCTTGACACCATCTTAAGTGTTTCATAGAAATTTCAGCTCTGTTTGACCACCTGAACATGGTCAACTCCTTTTGTTTGTGGGCCCCGGTCACTCCCAAGGCCCATTTTTGGAATTTTGCATATGTGGCTTGTTTCCGCCTGTTCGGGGCCCAAACGGTGTCCAATCGCCACGAAACTTGGAGGGATGCTTCTTGACACTATTTTGAGTGTGTCACAGAAGTTTCAGCTCTGTTTGACCACCTGAACATGGTCAACTCCTTTTGCTTGTGGGCCCCCGGTCACTCCCAAGGCCCATTCTTGGAATTTTGCATATGTGGCTTGTTTCCGCCTGTTCGGGGCCCAAACGGTGTCCAATCGCCACGAAACTTGGAGGGATGCTTCTTGACACTATTTTGAGTGTGTCACAGAAGTTTCAGCTCTGTTTGACCACCTGAACATGGTCAACTCCTTTTGCTTGTGGGCCCCCAGTCACTCCCAAGGCCCATTTTTGGAATTTTGCATATGTGGCTTGTTTCCGCCTGTTCGGGGCCCAAACGGTGTCCAATCGCCACGAAACTTGGAGGGATGCTTCTTGACACTATTTTGAGTATGTCACAGAAGTTTCAGCTCTGTTTGACCACCTGAACATGGTCAACTCCTTTTGCTTGTGGGCCCCCGGTCACTCCCAAGGCCCATTCTTGGAATTTTGCATATGTGGCTTGTTTTCACCTGTTCGGGGCCCAAACGGTGTCCAACCGCCACGAAACTTGGAGGGATGCTTCTTGACACTATTTTGAGTGTGTCACAGAATTTTCAGCTCTGTTTGACAACCTGAACATGGTCAACTCCTTTTGCTTGTGGGCCCCCGGTCACTCCCAAGGCCCATTCTTGGAATTTTGCATATGTGGCTTGTTTCCGCCTGTTCGGGGCCCAAACGGTGTCCAATCGCCACGAAACTTGGAGGGATGCTTCTTGACACTATTTTGAGTGTGTCACAAAAGTTTCAGCTCTGTTTGACCACCGGAACATGGTCAACTCCTTTTGCTTGTGGGCCCCCGGTCACTCCCAAGGCCCATTCTTGGAATTTTGCATATGTGGCTTGTTTCCGCCTGTTCGGGGCCCAAACGGTGTCCAATCGCCACGAAACTTGGAGGGATGCTTCTTGACACTATTTTGAGTGTGTCACAGAAGTTTCAGCTCTGTTTGACCACCTGAACATGGTCAACTCCTTTTGCTTGTGGGCCCCCGGTCACTCCCAAAGCCCATTCTTGGAATTTTGCATATGTGGCTTGTTTCCGCCTGTTCGGGGCCCAAACGGTGTCCAATCGCCACGAAACTTGGAGGGATGCTTCTTGACACTATTTTGAGTGTGTCACAGAAGTTTCACCTCTGTTTGACCACCTGCACATGGTCAACCTCGCAGTTGACTTTTTATGACAGTGGGCCCTTGTTTCAGTTGTTTGAAGCCCAAATGACCCCGGTTTGATTTGAAACTCGGAGGGACTGACGTCAAGAACATCTTGGAGTATTCATCCAAATTTCATGCAGTTTGGATTTGAGGAAGTAGGATTTCGAACAGTAACCTATTCATTGCATGCGTTAAGTCACTATTCTCTCCACATTGAGATAGTTAGCCTGTTTTCTATCCGAACAACCTCCCCTTGACTTGAAACTATGGGAGAATAACTTGGGGCATTCTTTGAGCATTTGTTCCAAATTTTATCTGCTTTGGCCTTCTGGAAGTAAGATCTTAGCCGATGATCCCCAAATTCAGGATTACTGTCCTCTAAGCTGACATGTAATGAAATTTAGGCCAAACAGAGTCTTTTCATCTTGAAAATTTGCAAAGTATCTTCTGAGTATGACTGAAGCTTCGCATCTAAATTTCATTAATTTTGGACATCGGGAAGCAGGACTTTGGTCAGTGACCCCCTAGCTTGGGGGGAACTGACTTCAGGCTGACATGCTTGTGGCTTTTGAGTTCGATGATGTCTGTTCAACCCGAAATTTGAACTTCTTCTGAGAGTTCCAGCTATCTTGATCTTCATGGAATGCCGGTTCTCACAGTGATTCCCCAAGATCTGCAAATAACCTCTGTAGCCTAAATTAAACTGAGATGAGGTGTCTTCGCTGCAGTATTTGCAATTTTTATAGGTCAACACATATATCAACATCGTCTTTTGCATCTTATGGTTGTTGTTTTGTAAATGCGTGTTTTGATTTACTCTATTCTTCAAACTCTGATGGATTAGGAAGGTTTTGAGCTTTGTAGTGTATTTTAATGACCGGAGGTATAACTTTTTCTTCTTTTTCTTCTTTTGTGCTTTCATGCATGTATTTTGCCATTTTCTTCACCGGATCTTCTGACTCAAACCAAGCCCAATAGCGTGAGATAGTAATGAGGCCAAAATGGGTCCTACCTATTATTATTCAAGCCACTCATGCATGCTTCTCTCGTTTTTCGTCACTGAATCTCTCTCATTTTCCAAAACCGTAATCCTCTCCCCCTCTCATCCTTCTTCTCGGATCTCTTTTTTTCTCCTTCCAAATTGCAAAGATGGAGCCTGGATCCCTATTGCAAAGATGTACCGACTGTCGTCATTAATTTGAAATTAGACCAAAATGAAACTACAGCCACAACGTTTTCTCCTTCAAACCCTAATGCCCCCTTCTCCTTCTTTCTCCAGATTTGTGAGAAGACTCTTGAGCCTAGGCGGTAAGATCTCATTCAAACCCTAATGCCTCCTTTCCCAATCGCTTCTATATGTTCATTTTCTGCTTCGATTGGATCGCTCTTTCCGCTGTTTCACTGATTTGTTTAGTGATCGTTCACCAAATTGGTGTTATGATTATGAAATGTTTTGGATTGATTTGTTGTTGAAATGGATTGATCATATATCAGCATCGTCTTTTGCATCTTATGGTTGTTGTTTTGTAAATGCGTGTTTTGATTTACTCTGTTCTTCAAACTCTGTTGGATTAGGAAGGTTTTGAGCTTTGTAGTGTGTTTTAATGACTGGAGGTGTAACTTTTTCTTCTTCTTCTTCTTTTGTGCTTTCATGCATGTGTTTTGCCCTTTTCTTCACTTGATCTTGTGATTCAAACCAAGCTCAATACCGTGAGATAGTAATGACGCCAAAATGGGTCCTACCTATTATTATTCAAGCCACTCACGCATGCTTCTCCCATTTTTCGTCACTGAATCTCTCTCATTTTCCAAAACCCTAATCCTCTCCCCCTCACATCCTTTTTCTCGAGTCTCTTTCTTTCTCTTTTCAAATTGCAAAGATGGAGCCTGGATCCCTATTGCAAAGATGTACCGACTGCCCATTAGATGTACCGACTGCCGTCATTAATTTGAAATTAGACCAAAATGAAACTAAAGCCACAACGTTTTCTCCTTCAAACCCTAATGCCCCCTTCTCCTTCTTTCTCCAGATTTGTGAGAAGACTCTTGAGCCTAAGCGGTAAGATCTCATTCAAACCCTAACGCCCCCTTTCCCAATCTCTTCTATATGTTCATTTTCTACTTAGATTGGATCGTTCTTTCTGCTGTTTCACTGATTTGTTTAGTGATCGTTCACCAAACTGGTGTTATGATTATGAAATGTTTTGGATTGATTTGTTGTTGAAATGGATTGATCATATATCAACATCGTCTTTTGCATCTTATGGTTGTTGTTTTGTAAATGCGTGTTTTGATTTACTCTATTCTTCAAACTCTGATGGATTAGGAAGGTTTTGAGCTTTGTAGTGTATTTTAATGACCGGAGGTATAACTTTTTCTTCTTTTTCTTCTTTTGTGCTTTCATGCATGTATTTTGCCATTTTCTTCACCGGATCTTCTGACTCAAACCAAGCCCAATAGCGTGAGATAGTAATGAGGCCAAAATGGGTCCTACCTATTATTATTCAAGCCACTCATGCATGCTTCTCTCGTTTTTCGTCACTGAATCTCTCTCATTTTCCAAAACCGTAATCCTCTCCCCCTCTCATCCTTCTTCTCGGATCTCTTTTTTTCTCCTTCCAAATTGCAAAGATGGAGCCTGGATCCCTATTGCAAAGATGTACCGACTGCCGTCATTAATTTGAAATTAGACCAAAATGAAACTACAGCCACAACGTTTTCTCCTTCAAACCCTAATGCCCCCTTCTCCTTCTTTCTCCAGATTTGTGAGAAGACTCTTGAGCCTAAGCGGTAAGATCTCATTCAAACCCTAACGCCCCCTTTCCCAATCTCTTCTATATATTCATTTTCTACTTAGATTGGATCGCTCTTTCTGTTGTTTCACTGATTTGTTTAGTCGTCGTTCACCAAATTGGTGTTATGTTTATGAAATGTTTTGGATTGATTTGTTGTTGAAACGGATTGATCATATATTAGCATCGTTTTTTACATCTTATGGTTGTTGTTTTGTAAATGCGTGTTTTGATTTACTCTGTTCTTCAAACTCCATTAGATTAGGAAGGTTTTGAGCTTTGTAGTGTGTTTTAATGACCAGAGGTGTAACTTTTTCTTCTTCTTATTCTTTTGTGCTTTCATGCATGTATTTTGCCCTTTTCTTCACTCGATCTTGTGACTCAAACCAAGCTCAATAGCGTGAGATAGTAATGAGGCCAAAATGTTTGACGAAATGCTAAGCTGAACTAATTAGATGAAAAAACTCTCTCTCTTTCTCTCTCGTATTGTTTGTTGGTAATATCAAATAGTAATGAAAGAACTGGTGGTATTACGTGTTGTCTAATTTCAAATATCATTTATATGAATAGGGGCTATAATCGGGGTTTAATTCATTTGTTCGTCTGAAACCGAAAACAAAATAGATTATTTTGATGATCTTAATAATTTAATTGATGGGCTTTGGGTTTATGTAGTACAAACCATTTGCATACTTGTCACTTTGTCCTTTTCAGGTGGAATTCACTTGGGAGGTGTTTTATTGTTAGCATGTGGTTGGGGTCACTAACATGTGGTTGGTAATTTGAATCTGTAGTGTATGCCTTCATTTGAATGTGGTTTGTAATTTGAATCTGTAGTGCATCCCTTCATCTGGTGGCATACTTGTTACTTCATTTGAATGGCTCTGTGTAAGCCTTTCTCTTCCATTTCAGAGTGAGATGCCCAAATGTCTTTCCCTTCCTTTCAACTACTTTCATCATTTGCATTTAAATTATTTTATTTCAACTACTCTATTTCTCTCATTTAAAATGTCACAACCCGAGCCCAGGGTTCGGGGGTTAGCAAAAGCCAAACCTAATGACACACGTACTCCCGTGCCTGTACACGTAGACCGGGTCTAAATGCACACGCACAAGGGAACATTCACACGTGCCAAACAAGTACGCGGAAGCTGTAAATATCAGAAACATAAAACTAACAGTGCAAGAAGAATAGAATACCAAGAACGAACTGACATAATTACATATATGAAAGTCTTACAAAAAGAACAAAAGAATATATACAATCATGACATGTCATGCCAAATACAAGTCTGAAAATCCACAAAACAAGACTCCAATGATGCATGCCAAGAACGCTCTCCCGTGGAGTGATCACATCCACTCCTCTAGGCCTGATGGGGCCCCGGGGGTCTCATCTGGAGTCTGGCCGACCGGCAAGGGTTCGGCAGGGGGATCTGGGCCTGCAACACCAAAACAACTGTGAATACGAAGATTCAGCAAAGTATAAACCATAGCAAGTTAACACACGCTGTGTCTAATAGAATGAAGAGCGTCATGTGATTAAAGAAGGCAATTTCGTAGACTAGGCTATCATGCAAGAAAGAAATATGCTGCGTGAATCAATGAATACATACTGTGTACATAACTAGTGGCGACTACATTACCATATGCTCCCAAAAGAGGGATCTTATAACGTGCAAAGAACACCATTGTCCGGGCCAGGGTACAATGGGTCTCGGTTTCCTGGGGTCCGGTTCCCCAAGACAAATCCATACTGCAGCAGGCCATATAACTATACCAAATTCACCCCGTCGGGATCCTAAGGCTGAGGTTAAGTAGTGCCTGACCATATAGAGTCAATTATAAAAACCCTGAGTAGATCGTGACAACATATCATACGTGCATATCTGTGAGTGAACATATCATACATGCATACTCAAGGCAAATAACCACAATGTGAAAGTAAAGTAACGGACTATGAGTAATCATGTCAGAGCGTAGAGGTCAATACTCGAATGCAATATGTTATACAACAAATCATGCGAAATCAAATCATCTTAAGTTACAAACTAATTCTAATCTAATTATCCGGTGTTTCTAATCGTGCATGATGATGTAGTTTTAAGTTATTCGACGCACCGTTGTCTAGTGTTGCATTGGATCGGGCGGTGCACGAAGTCCCTTAAACCAACACCCATGGGGAGGTGCTTAACATCCGGATAACGAACCTGAATGATTCGCAGCTCTCGAGATCATTCACGCGTTGTATCACATTCCGTTGGGCAGGTCTATGTGCTCTACATTCCATCATGAAGGCCATATCGGTCCTTTCCATTACACCTATCCTCGTTTTCTTTCATTAATCTAATGTGGATACGGCTTAGCCGTGTGTGTGCTACGGCTTAGCCGTGTGTGGTCTACGGCTTAGCCGTGGCTGGGCCGTAGAAGGTCTGTCAGTTGCTGACTCTCAGTTATTCTAGAAAATGCACCCTGTATTGATCTACGGCTGGGCCACGGTTGAGCTTCGGCTTAGCCGTAGGGCAATCCACGGCTTAGCCGTGCCCTAGCCGTAGAGGAAAACTGGGTTTTTCTCCTCTCTAGATTGTGAGCCGTAGGTGCTATACGGCTTAGCCGTACCTGCACGAATTCAAATTTCCTGAAACACATACAGAATGTCTGGGAAGCACAAGAATTTCAATTTTTTCAATGGAGATAGACAAAGTAGTAATCAAATGAGTAAGCAAATGAGCTGTAAACACCTTTTTCCATACACATTAATGTGAGCTAACCAAGATCAAAATCATATCAACATGGGTTCTCACAAGATATGGTTATACTTGCCTCAATTAGAATTCAATGGCACACTTGTCGTCCTCAAGCCCAAACACAACCTAACACAATCAAAACCACATGCGTGCATGAGGGATGGAGAAAAATTCACAACATAGACCCACCAATAAGAACAAGAAGGAGAAGAAAGAGGGGAAAGAGATGAGAGAGATGGAAGAATGTCCCACTCACCTCACATGCAAGAACCCAAATTCCTCTCTGATCGATGGAGGAGAGAAATATCAAGTGAAGGAAGGAGAGAGCTAAGCTCCACGTGCATAGTGAGGAGAAAGAGAGAACGTGAGTGTTGGTGTCGATGGATGAAATATATATAAGCTCATGAGTGGTCAAATTACAAGAGGGTCCAAGTCATAAGTCTATTTTCAGTTTGAGTCAAATCAATGTCCAATCGAATCACACGACCTCGGTTGCAAATGACGTAGTTACGAAAGTTAACGAGCTCAACGAAAGACACGTGTTGACGTCAAGATGATGCAAAAATGACCATGTCTTAGAAAAGCTAAAATTACGAAAAAGGGCTTGGTCTACTTAATCCAGGTCAAACTCAACCCAACTACCTATCCATGACCCGTAACGAAAATAAAACACGAACAAAACATGATTAGCAACGAAAATAAGATTAATTAGCCGCTAAACGAGGTCAAGCTGGGTCGGAGTGTTACATAAAATAGAGCCAAGACGAAGAAGGAGAAACAGAATGGCGGAGTAGAACCAGTCTCAAAAACTCTCGCCCCATTCTTCCCTTGAATGCCTTTTGGTTCTCAACAGCTGCGCTTTTTTCTCGACAGGATCCAATCGGCCAATAGAATCCAGCTCTCTTCCCTCGAGCTGGAAGGATTTAAAAGTACTATACATGTGTATTTTTAAGCATTGAGATTCTATTTGTTTACTGGTCTTTATTGAATCTTGCAATGTCAAGATTGTCAATTTTGTAATGCTAAGGGCTTGTTAGTTTGCATTAAAAAGTGTAGGAACTAATATTTATACATAGTGTGGTTAAGAATGAAGGTTAAAAGTTGAATTTCCAAAAATGACCATTGCATAATATTTTCTTTTTAAGGGAATAGAATCAAAGTAAGGTGATATGATGCTATTTGAAGCCCATTTTTGTATCTTCACCTATGATCCATATTTTTAACGTGCAAATAAGCACGGCCTAAGTGTTCCAGCCCTGCAAGTGGTGGTGGAAGGTAAAGACTTTGTAGTGTCATTGTGAGGACAATTGAACAGTGTATGTTATGGGCAGGTTAATGTCAGGTTGATCTAGTTTCAGGTCGGATATGAAATTAGATTACATTCATTGTTTCAAAATTCCACATCCAGTTCCATCTCATTACTTGCTAGTTGTGCATGAATCTGTAAGACAAGCAAAGGTGAATGGGGACTTCAACATAATTTAGTCTCTTGCACAAAGTTCCCTGTGTCACTTGTATTTCTTACTTCAAGACCCAAGAGTGCCTAACTCTTCAATTTGCAATGTGCCCATGAGGTAAGAGTTCGATGCACGAATGCCTAGATGGTCATCTCCGGTAACGGTTATGTTAATAACATAGTAAGCTAAAATTATCCTTTCTCTTTGGAGCAATATGGTTGGAGAGGGGAATGATCAAACTTGGTCTTAGTGGTTGTAGTTGTGTACTTGTTAAACTAGGCTTGAGGAGCCTGTTTTAGACTTTTTAGAGATTTTGTAAATAACACGCATGTCTTGAGTGGCAAGAATAATATTAAGGTGGAGTCATGTAGAAAGTTTCTTGCAGGTCCACATGTGGGAGGATTTTTGTTTGAGGGGTACAGATCCTAATAGGTTGTTTGGTTTTAGGGTCAAACTAAACATTTTCATATGGAGTTTGAGGGTGGACCCATCATTTTTATTCAATTTTTGGAAGTTGACCTAGAGCTCTCACTTAGATTTTGGAAGTGTACATTGATTTGACAGGTGCGACCAAACCCACATGCTCGTCCTTGGGAACACCTCTGGCTTTATGTGTAGCTTCACACAAAAAGGTTAGGGAAAACTAAATTCTAGGAGAATTATTCGAAAAATCTTAACATCATCTTTTTTCTTTTCTTTTTTTCGTGTGTGTGTGTGTGTGTCCGATGATCACATTTTGCTAAGTTTTATGAGGATATGATCTCTAATGCCCCAATGTATACTCTTTGAGTAACGCAGCCCCGGATCCTGGATCGTAATTTAGACTAATCTCTCAAGGGATTGTATGTGTGCCTCTGTGTGTCTCAAAGCAAGGTACTTCCCTTGTCAAACTAAATGAAAAAAGTCTCTATTCTTGAAATTTGATTATTCTGACATTGTTCCTATGTTCTCAGATGCTGAGTTCAGGAATACAGGGTTGGAAAGGTCAGATAAATTGGCAAAAGATTTGCAGTGGTTCAAAGAGCAAGGTCATGCCATTCCAAAACTGTCTGGTCATGGGACTACCTATGCTCGTTATCTAGAAGAATTATCTGAAAAGGATCCACTAGCTTTTATATGCCACTTTTACAATGTATATTTTGCCCACACCACTAGTGGGAGAATGATTGGTAAAAGGTATTGACTTTTGTTTGGAAAAAGATTGGATTTTTCAGCCAAGTAGTTGTATAGGTTCTTTTGGCATGATTTTAATTGGGTCCTACATTTTCAAGGTGCAGATACATGTATGTTCCACAGTATGGCTAAGACATCCAGAGCATTATGCCATGGGTTAGATGCTAGTATACTCTTAGAGTGCTCACTCGACCCATATTTTTCTGGCTGTGTTAAGTACACTTGAATTGAAAATTTTAAGTTTACACACCTCAATTCTATGTCTGTTGAAGCCAGAGTCTTGTGTTATTGTGGTTTAATATAGCGGTTTTAAATGGTTAAGAGTAATAGGTTATACACTAATTATGATATACTTTCTACTTTATTTTAACTGTTCTACCACTATTTGTAACTTGTGTTGATGTGCTCTCTTTCTCTCTTCCTTCAAATTGGTTGTTAATTTTGCTCCTGTAAGTTTCTTTTTCTCAAGTTTTGTTAAAGGTATGACCTTTTAGTTAAAGGTGTTAGGTGGAATCACTTTTTTTTTTTCCCCTTCTCTTTTTGAAGGTGGATAGGAAGATACTAGAAAACGTGGGATTGGAGTTCTACAAATGGGATGGAGACCTTTCCAAACTGTTGCAGAACGTGAGAGAGTAGTTACAAATGAAGGTAAATTAGATCAGGGAACATTATTGCATTAGTAGTTAAGGTGGTTAGGCTAATGATGATGTGTAAATTAGCTAGTTACGCTTTGAAGTTAGGAAGCTAGACTCATATCTGAATTGGAGATGTTACGAGTAAGTAGTAGTTATTTTATATAATAACTACCTCCATGTGTATGTTGGAGTGTTGAGATTTTCTAGACAATTAAGTTAAATGTTAGATTAATTCAAGGTAAAAAAGAATCTATCTACCATCACAAACAACATTTGTAGAATAATGTAAACTATAAGCCTCACCTGAAGCTATGTGAAGTGGTGACCTTGTTGAAGCTCTTTTACAACATATGCCTAAATCTTTCACTAGAGCCCTGCTCAATTTAGATATTTTCTTCTATGGCTAGCCATGTCGCAAGATTGATAGCTATATTCAAGTAAGTTTAAGAATACAGACTCTTAATCCATTTAAGACTATATGTGAAACTTTATCTATTTAGAATTCCTTATTGTCCAATCCTTTTGAAAAAAAATATAAACCTCTCCTTGTGTATTTGTGAGTGTAGTGTGTTCACAACTTTGCGTGGGACTTCACATGGGACGACATAGATGTGGGATCTAAACTAACGAATGTATTTCCATTGGAACTCTATACAATCGTTGTTTTTGGTCAACTGTATTTCTATTCTACTCTTTTGTTCATTGCAAAATGAGAATAAGTGGAGAGATATTGTAAACGCCAAAGTAATGTGCTACATAGTATCATTGCATTATTACTGTTTCCTGTTGCTGTCGCATCTCTCTCTCTCTCTATATATATTTGTTTTGAGGAAAATTGAAATATCAGGTCTACTCCGGTCTTTTCTATAATTTTGGGAAAAATGTGCTTAATCTCACATCAGCAGAGAATGACACTGATTCCCAATCTATTTTCTTTGTTTCCTTCTCTTTATTATTCTTTTCTTCTTTCTCAGGTTTGTAATGCTCTATATGATCAGTCTCTGCATCCCTATCTTTGTTCATAATGTCTGCAATATCTCATATATGATTTTTTCTTTTAAATTTATGTAAATGTAGGTTGCAAATGTGTTTGTATGGATAGAAACTTTCATTTTGTAAGGGTTGTGTATGCTATGATGGTGGTGCTAATAGAGTGTATTGTTTTTTGAAAGGTTTTAGTGGTGGTTTTTTTTTTCAGATAGCAAGATCTACTAGTGTAGATCAATTGGTGGGTTTGAACTATCAAACGAGTTGATAAACCCAATTGATTGGCAATGGAATGGACTTGTTGGAATGGAATGGGATTTGTTGCAGAGATAACTTGATGCATATATCATTTTGTCTTGGAATTGTATAGTTGATGCTTACTTCAAATCCAAAGGGGATTGCAAATGACCAAATGGGTTGGATTTTCAAGATATATTTTTTCGTAGCTTGTATTGTTTGAGTTGGATCCAAGTAGATTGGGAGAACTAGGCGGCATTTTGTGATGGGCTTTATAGTCTGAGATTTAAATTGGGTTTTGCAATATGTTAAGGAATTTCGTGTCCTTTGAATCAAGGATGTTCTCTCGTTCTGCTATCTGTTAAGTCTGTTTGTTTAAATGTTGAAAATGAGAGTAGAAGGCCATAGCTGTGGTGGTCTTATCCTGCTTTATTTCAAGTTAGACAAATATAGTGTTCATGGCAACTGTATTAGTGACGACGATGTCAACCTGATAGCCCTCTTGAACCATGATGGTGGGCCCATGATACTCTTCATTGACCGTGAGAAGAGGCTTGGTGGTGCATAAACCTGTGACCATCTTCCACTTCACCTGCTAACACAAAATTTGTGGGTTTTATTCTTCAGAGCTACAGTAATATTATAGACATATTTATGTTATTGTATAATCTCCATCTCTCTTGCCTTACATTGAAATGGAATTGCTTTGTGGTCGACAATGTTGTTGCTGAGAACTTGGCCTAAGCTTTGACCCATGCACAGCAGAGAGCTAGCAACAATAGCTAAACATGACTCTTGCCATGGTAGCATTCCATTCTCACTAGCTTTCAATAGGCAATATGTCCTATTTTGCTATTAAGCTATGGTACTCTTTATCCACATGGACTAACTAATTTATAGAGAAATCACATATACAATTTAAACTGAGTATAGATTCATGTTATTCTATACACCGGTGGATTATTGCAATTTCTTATGCCTTCAACCATTTGCTTATTTTGTTTCCAGGTCACATTGAAGTGTTATATTGGGCATTCGATATGTGCTAAGGTATAAATACATAACAGTGTGTTGATGGACAGAATTGGCATAGTAACACTAACCTGAGTGATTGATAGCCAGAAGGCCATGAAGTGAGTACTGCAACATCAGAACAGAGCAATGGATTTGCCTGATTTACTAGGTAGTTTTTTTAATGATAGTGAAATGCTACTTATGATCTATATAAAATGGTAGTTCTTTTTCTTTCATTGTTTTGATTATAGATTTGGAGTTGTACTTGTTTTGTGTGTTGAGTGTTCCTACTCTTCTATATTTCAGATTGGCATACAAATTGGGTGTAAATTCAGTGCAACTGGAAGCATGAAATTTAATGTATGAAAGATAAGAATGACGATGCTTAATACCAATGTATCAATCATATTTTCTACTTGTGAATAGAGTATGTTATAGAGTTTATTCTTACGGCCCGGTCTTGTTATGCAAGTTATTTTGTTATGTTGCAATGTGAAAGTTTTTCAAACTAAATAGTTAATATGAGGATTTATATAGTGATGTCTTTGTTGCCAGAGAATGGAAGAAGCATAATTTTTGAAATTAGGTCATATCTTCGTATACAAAGAAGGTTGAAGCTAGATAGGAGAAAAGGATGTATGTGAAATGCCGCCACATTAGCTGAGGCATGCCCATTTTTTGCTGCAGCAAATTCCATCCTGCAGATCTATATGTTTTTTCCTTTATAGAGAAAATCTAGTTTTCAAAAGTAAATTTGTATACAAAGAGAGAAGGCCGATCAACAAGTCTATTGGTGTTAAAATAGGTTTTCGATCCACAATAGGAGTGGCTAAGTTTACCTATTGGTTTTCATATGATTCTAATGGGTAGAGAATTCTTACTTGTGGCATATAGAATTATAAAGTAAATCACATGAAAATCACTTGCTAGATTGGAGCATAAAAGAGGAGAGTTTGCAGCAACTTCAAGATCATTCTTGCATATCTTCATCATTACCTTACCATCAAGATTTCAGGTATTTTTATGTCTTTATATAGTACGTAAGCATGCATTATTTTGATTGATTAATGTTTTTATTAGTCATCAAATCCGCTAAATCATGCAATCTAGTAGCATAAATTACCACAAGTTTCTCAATGCTCTTTAACTAATATTCAAGGACATTTCCAATGATGCTTTAGCATTGCCACTTATCAAAAATGGCTTGAGGCCTTTTCATACCAAACTTGCCCATGACAAACACAGGTCAGGTCAAGTTAATTAGTGGTTGACTTTATTATTATTATTTCTGAGAAATACTAATTTTAAATTCATGTTGTTTAAGAAAATGTCACTTCTTGCTACTACTAACATTAAATAAATCTTATGAATAATAATTTCGTAACATATAAAGTACTAGAGACATACGAGGTGACACTAGTTAAGAACACTGCAAATTTCACTCGAGTTGGTTTCCAAACATAACCTGAACCCTACCAATACACCTTAAATAGCTATATATATATTTATATAGATTTTTCTAATGTCACCAGCTTCTACCAGGATTTGCGTGTGTAATTTTTTTTTAAAAAAATTATCTTAGCGGCAGATAGAACAAACCGCTGCTAAAACAATTAACAGCGGCAAATAAAAAATGTCACTAATGTTAAAATTTCTGCCACTGAAACTAATAGAAGGCATTATTCTGTTACAACTAGTGGCAGCAAACATTTTTCTTTTATTAGCAGACTTTTATTGCTACCACTATTGCATTCTAATTAGCAGCAAACATTTTTCTGCCATTATTGGTCTTTTATCTTTAGCGACACAAGCATTAATGACAAATATAGTAGCAGACGTTTGTCTGCTGCTGTATCCTTTTCGAAGCAGTTTATGAACTTTTAGCGGCACTATATTTCTGCCGCTATAGGCTCATTTTCTTATAGTGAAAACTGATCAGGACTCTTTTTCATCCAGGTAAATAAATTCCTAATAATGCCCAATTCTTTTTTCTTGCTATGCAACTCATATCTAGTTTGGGTACCTTTTTTGATAGATTCATGCTGTAGCTGTAGTAGGATCAGAAATAATTGTTTCAGCTGGAGTTGTGTAACATCCCGACCCAGCTTAATCCCGTTTAGCGACTAATTAATGTTGTTTTTGTTGCTAATGATGTTATATTCTTGTTTTGGTTTTGTTGTGGGTCATGGATAAGTAGTTGGGTTAAGTTTGACCTCGTTTAGGTAGACCAAGCCCTTTTTCGTAATTTGTATTTTTCCAAGATCTCGTCATTTATGCATCATCTTGGTGTCAACACGTGTCTCTTATTGAGCTCGTTAAATGCTGTAACTGTGCCAATGGCAAAAGATGTCGCATGGTTCCATTGGACCTCGATTTGACTTGAACTGTAAATGGCCTTAAGCATTTGGACTTGGTTGTAAATTCCCCTCAACCTTATCCTATATAATCCTTCACCGACTTTTCACCGACTCCAGCTCCTTCTCAGTTTCTCTCTCTCTCTTGATTTCTCCTTCTCCTTTTGATTTAAACCAGCAGACAAGAGAGGGCTTGGAATCGTGAGATTCAAGGTAAGCATGGCTGAGCATCCTCTTCTCCCTTCCTTTCTTGTTCTCCATGATTAGGCTCATGAGGTTTTTCCCTCTCTTGTCATGCACAATAGCTGTGGGTTGTGATTGAACGTGATTTGAGCCCCAAGGACAACAAGTGGAGTGTTAGAATCGAATTGAGGCAAGTATAAGCATAACTTGTATGAACCCATGATGGTATGTGTGTGATTGAAATGAATTTCATGATCTTATATGTATATTATGCCTACAGCCCAGTTGAGCTCAGTTCTTCTCTTTTCAGTTCATTGGTTTCCTTCGTTTCCAGTTATTCTATAATCCCTTCAGAAATTTGGCCTTGCGCATTCCCGGCTGAACCGTGAATTACACTACGGCTAAGCCGTAACATGTAGTACGGTTGAGTCGTAAGCCCCACCGTGACCCAGCCGTAAATCAATACATGGTGTCTCTAAAAATAACTAAGAGTATGCAAATCTGCATCTCTTCTACGGCGTGCCCACAGCTAAACCGTGTCCTCTCTTACGGCTAAGCCGTAAGGAACTTGCAGCTGAGCCGTAAGGTCTCCTACGGTGGAGCTGAGAGAAATGTACAGGTGAAAAGGTAGTAAAGGAAGATGACTTGTTATGACCTTGGACCTAGAAGGTAGGTGACCATGACTTGCCCAATGGACTGTGAGACTACTATGTGGATAATCTCGAGGGCTGCGAATCATTCATGTTCGTTATCCAGTGGTTAAGCACCTTCCCATGAGTGTTGGTTTAAGGTATTTCGGTGTACTCTCAGGTAGAATGCAACACTAGACAATAATACATCGGAGACCTTAAAACTACATCAACATGTACGGTTAGAAACACTGGATAACTAGTATAGGGTTGGATTGTAAGTACCCTTGACTCGATATGGATTTATTGCATTGCATCTTACATGTCAAGCATTGACCTCCATTCTTTAACATGATTATATGATTTCGTCTACACGTCACTTGATGGATTCATTGATATGTTTCTTACACCTTGAGTATATACGTTTGTTGATCACGATTATGCACATATGATATACTTCTTGGTATGTTTGACTCGAGGTGTAGCACATGATTGATTCACTATGGTCAGGCACTACTCTGCCTCAGCCTTAGGAGCCCGACGGGGTGACTTTGGTATAGTTATATGGCCTTGCTGCAGTAAGGACACGTCTTGGGAAATTCGGACCACAGGAAACCCAAGACCCATTTGTACCCTGGCCCGGACAATAGTGTTCTCCTCATGTTTACAAGATCCCTCATTTGGGAGCATATGGCATGTGTAGTAGCCGCCTAGTTATGTACAGTGTATGTATTTTTGATTCATTAGAGCATGCTGTATTTCTCGTACGATTGCCTAGTTTACAAGCATTGACATGTTATGAGTTACTTTTGCTCTTTAATTTGATTAGAGACAATATGTGTTATCTTGTTACTATTTATACTTTACTGAATCGTTGTATTCATGCTTTGTCCTTGGTGTTGTAGGCTCAGATACCCAGACCGACCCCACGTCGGTCAGTCAGATTGCAGGAGAGACCCCCGAGGCCCCGTCCGGGCTAGAGGAGTGGGCGTGATCCCTCCTTTTGGAGAGCGTCAAGTCCTCATTTTGTATATGGGTCTTTATTCTTTTGAGATCTATCAGGCTTACATCCATTCATGAGTTGTATACAGTATTTTATCTCATTTTGTAACACTGTCAGACATGATGTATGTAACTTCTGGTTTTCTACTCTGTTCCTACATATTATGTTGTGATGTTTTGATATCTACAGCTTCCACGTACATATTTGCACGTGTGAATCTTCCCTTGTACGTGTACATTTGGACCAAGTCTAAGTGTACAGGTACAGGAGTACGTGTGTCATTGGTTAGGCTTTTTCTAACCCCCGAACTCCTGGGCTCGAGTTGTGACAAGTTGTTACAAATAGGTGGTCGAACATGGCCAATAGGGGTTAGGGGAAAGACAGTTGCATATGCTGAACTAATAGATTTTGAAAACTTTTGATAAGAGAGAACTAGGTATTTTAACATAGGCCAATAAGTGTTAGGGGCAAATACAGTTGCATATGCTGAACTTAAAGAATTTGAAAATTTTTGAAAAGAGCGAACTAAATATTTTATCGCGAGAGAGAGAAAGTGTGTGTCATTGTCTGTTAATTCACAGGGGAAGAAAAGCATCGCTAAACTCCACATATATATAGTGTAGGGGCACCAAAAGTAGTCATCCTCCTGAATGCTAAAACAAAACCTGTGCATGTGATGTCATAACATGGGGAAACAAGGAGAAGAAAGATGGTGGAGGAGACCATGTTCCTTTGTTGCAAAGCAAAAGGTCTTGCGTGGTGACAAGTTTTGTAGTGCAGTGTACACACATTTGCATTGGTGTTTAGGAAACAGACTTTTAACTCTGCAATGTGACTAACTCATTTTGTTTGTTTTTGAGTATGATATTGATGGTTTCCTACTTCCCACTGACTTTTCTCACCAAGGGACCCACACCATTATCGGCATTTGTGGCCATGTTTCCAATGGCTGAAACGTCTTCTCACATGAAAAGATAATATGAGGTGCACACCTTGATGTAGAGGTTCAGCGTCAGACCAGTGATGTAGATTTGGCAATCAAAAGGTCCATAACGGCAAATGCTAGCTATTACATTAATGTAAGTATATACACCTCCAAGCCTTCAATGAGAGACATGATCATGATTATCAACCTCGAAAGCCCAGCTGTTTTGCTTTCTATTGAAGGAGATTGTTGTGCCAGTGAACAAGACATGGCTGTCACAGAAAGTAGGAAGTGCCCCATTGATTGTATGGGCTTTCATTTTGTTAATATAAATTCTTATCTCCTTGCCTGTTTATAAAAGTTTATTTTTCGAGTAAAATCTTAAAAACCACCTACCTTTGAATGGTTAACAAAATTTCTCTGGACACCTGATAGCTTTAGGTGTTGCGGAAGTATAAATTAGGATCACAGGATCGCTACAAACACGATAAACGCAGCATCGGCTTAGATCAAGCAACTAATGCAAAGATCCATAACTTTCTTAAAGAGATCAGTCATGTGGAATTCACTCTTCACAATCTCAAGGCAAAGATGGACACTCTTAATGTAGAAGATGGTAATGGATGACTCAACTCTATCTTTTTTATTATAAAAGTTCAAATGTTCTGCTACCACCCTGCCCATATGTATTTATAGTATCTGGTTTAATGGATAATAAACTCCAATTCTCTAACTCTGATTAGAATAGGATAAGGATTAGGGGTTGAATCAAATTCTCTCACTTAGAATTTGAATTTGAATCTTAGGAGAATTAACACATCCCCTCCCATACAAATAGACTCCCAGTGAGAGGTGTGAGCGGTGTCTCTTTTTGTTGGGGCTATAAGTGGGCCCCATCATAGATGCTAACATTGTATCCCCTTCAGTTGGATTTCTCAAAATTTTACTCCATAGTAGTTGGCCTAAATGTGACATTAAACATATGATTAATGTGATTAA
Source organism: Sextonia rubra (assembly GCA_037013555.1). Classification (NCBI taxonomy): domain Eukaryota; kingdom Viridiplantae; phylum Streptophyta; class Magnoliopsida; order Laurales; family Lauraceae; genus Sextonia; species Sextonia rubra. Next base: position 38,746,585 of record JASUAD010000010.1, on the reverse strand, counting down.
TGCATAAGATTGCATTAATTGTATTATTAATTATATGCTCACTCTAATAGCATAACCAATTTTTATGAGAACAATTTAAGGAAATCCCACTTTAGAAGGGGACATTTATTTTGAGCGGTACAAAGGCAGGCATGAAGTTCTACCTATCTTACTCACAAAATATTTATGTGAGACATTCAAAAGACCTGCACTCCTACACTTTGCATTTTCATTTCATGTACACCATCATAGTTTCCTTTGTCATGACTTGGTACTACAAGAAAAGTGAGCTTCAGCAGCACTTTTATAGTAGCGGTTTTGATTTTCTGCTGCTGAAATTTTTTTCCGCCAAAATTAAAACTTAAGAACTATTATTGTGGCGGTTTGTTTCCACTTGTATAAGTATCCTTCTTATTCCTTCTTCGTTTTTAATCTTGACCTTCTATCTGACGTGGGCCCCACCCTTTCTCTATTGTGGTTTTCACAAAACCACTCCCACGTAATATCTTCTCCTCTCTTGCTCTCAAAGATCTCAGTCCTTACTCACTCAATGATTTCTCATTTCTTAGTTTTCAGTCTTATTTTTTAGATCTCTCTCTCTTTCTCTCTCTCTCTCTCTCTCTCTCTCTCTCTCCTCCAAATGAGAAATTTTTTTTCTTTTTCTTTTTTTTTTTTTTGCCCTAAAACACCATCTCTTTTCTCAATCTCTCTCTCTCTCCCTGTTAAGAATCGCCCATTTACTCCTGATTCCAGCTCTTGCTTTTACAATTCCTGTAGATTGAGCTTCTTCGTTGAAAGACAGCGATAGAACAGTCTAGATGAGAAAATCTACTGATTTCCAAGGTACCCTTTCTTAATTTTGGAATCTATTGTAGATGCAAAAGAGCATCAAAATTCGGATTGGTTGTTCTAGGGTTTTCGAATTGTTCTCAGGTATGAACGATGATTTATTTTTCCTGCCTCTAAAACCATCAACGGCAATGACACAAAGCAACAGAGATGGCGGCAAATGTTTTTATTCTTCTATATGTTTTAGCAGCGGTTTTTTTTCCACTGCTAAAAGTTGATTTGTTATAGTGCTTTAATGCTACCCTTTCAACTATCCATATGTCTGCTCTTAGCACGGGCAATATATAATTTATAATAGTAAAATAATAAAAGTTTTAAATAATATTTAGTGTAAATTATATTATAGTGGTAAAAATTACACTCAAAATTAAAACTATAATAATAAAAAATAATTGATGAATTCCAAAATGAAGTCACTTTATATCGTCTGAAAAGAGTTAAGTATTTTACTTCAAACATTCTTTTGAAATTTGGAGAATAAACTCATAGTAAAAAATAAATAAAATTTGATGAAAACACCACAAAAATATAACATGAAAATAATAGTCTATAGACAATCCAATAATAAAAATAAATTAGAAGAAACAAATAAACTTATGAAAATCCAATTTCCAAAAATAAAAATTGAAGTGAAAAAAGAAAAATATAAATCAATGAAAACTTATAACCATGGAAATTAAAAGAACCCATCAACACTGAAAAAAATAATAACACAGTATTATGATAAAAAAATAATATTAAAACACCAAAAAATACATAAAAAGAAAAAAGAAGTTAAGAGAGATAAGAGATATAACATGATTGTATAGTAGAAATTATTGAAGATGCAGTTGTGAGAATCTTCATATTCCACTTACTCTTGTTAATTTGAATTACGTGATTGAAGGAAGATTAAAGAGTGTATATTCAATTAAACTCTATTTAGAAGAAAAAAAATATATGATGAGAGTGCAGGAAATAAAGGGATGAAAGGTTTAGATGATAGGCTATTTAAGATTTGAAGGCTGGGATGGATATGGGCTCAGGTTGGCATAATCCATGAACACCGTTAGATAAGAAACTCTAAATATGAATTGATTAATTAGAGACCGTGTGGAAGACTGGACTCTTTAAAGGGAAGCTCCTTTTACATTGACCACTTTATTTAGATGGCTAAAATCAAAAGTTTCCCTCAAATCCTTAAAAATCTCTCCCTCAAGTTAAAATTGATTCAAAATTAAAATTGAAATTGAACTCTAATCTTTTATTTAATTGCAAAATTGGAGATCAATTGCATAATTAAATCATATCCCATTACTATATTATGATTTTGGGCCTTTAAATGATTAAAACTAATCAATTCATGGAGTTACATTTGTCGTTTGTGGTGGATTGGTTTATGTGTGATTAATTTGACATTGTTTCTCTTTTAATTGGAGTGAGATATCACTCTCAAGGCCAACAAGTAAAATTTGTTTGTTTTGAACAATGTAGATTCATTATGGTGAGCCCCATTATTTCATTTTTAACTATCATTGTTAAATTTAAAGTTCTGGAAAATTATGTATCAAAAAATTTTGTGATATTTTAAAGTTTAGGAATTTTCTTTACATTTTATGGAAAAAGGTGCAAAGCTATAAACTTAATCTTAAATGATTAATTATAAAGTCGTCATCATCATCATCATCAAAGCCTTATCCCAACCATGTTGGAGTTGGCTACATGAATTTTGTTTCTCCATTCCGTTTTATTTTGGAAAAAATTTTTAGATAAGTTAAACTTTTTCAAATCTGATTTAATGACCTCCACCAATATTTTTTTAGCCTATCCTTACCTCTTGATGGGCCATCTACCTAGATAGCTAAACTTTTTCTCACCGTTGCCATAACCGGCCACACTTAACATGCCTAAATCATCTTAAACAGGTTTTTCTAATCTTATCCTCTATTGTTGCTATCTCTAAATGCTCTCGAAAATGCTTATTTCTAATTTTATTTTTCTTAGTTTTACTACATATCCACCTAAGCATTTTCATCTCCGCCACATTCATCTTATGTATATGCGTTTTCTTAATTGGCTAACATTTTGCTCCATATGTCATAGCTGGTCAAACCACTGTTTAGTAAAATTTGCCCTTTAATTTCGTTGACAATCATCTATCACAAAGCACTCCATAAGCTAATCTCCACTTCAGCCATTCAGCTTTTATCCTATGCTCAACATCTTCGTCAATCTCCCTATTCTTACTAATCATCAACCCATATACCGGAAAGAATCTCTACGTTGCATCTCATGAGTTTCAATTTTGACAGTAGTTTCAACACTTTGTACATATCCACTGAAGTTGTAATCCATATATTCTGTCTTTGTACGACTTATTTTAAAGCCTCTAGATTTTAATGCCCCCCGTCATCTCTCGAGTTCTGCATTAACACTATCTCTTGATTCATCTACCAATAATGTATCATCTGCAAATAACATACACCATGGTACTTTTTCTTGAATGTGCACAGTTAACTCATCCATAATCAATGTAAAGAGGTTAGGGCTTAAGGTTAATCCCTGATGCAAACCTATAGTTATAGGAAATCCACTTGTTTTTCTACATGTGGTTCTCATATTTGTTACTGCTCCTTCATACATATCCTTAAAATTTTTAATATAACCACTGGGGACATTCTTTTTCTTCAAAATCCATCAAATTAAATTTCTTAGTACCTTATCATAGGCCTTTTCTAAATCAATAAAGACCATGTGTAGATTTTTTTCTTTGCTCGACATTTTTCCATTAATTGCCTAAGTGAAAAGATAGTTTCCATAATTGACCTCCCTGGTATAAAACCATATTGATTCTCAGCAATGTTGGTTTTCTGTCTAAGTCTTTACTCCATTATTCTCTCTTATAACTTTATAGTATGACTCATAAGTTTAATCCATCGATAGTTAGTACAATTTTATATCTCTCCCTTATTCTTAGATATAGGTACCACAATGCTTCTTCTCCATTCATCTCCCTTTTTTTTTTTTTTGTCACAAGTATCTTATTAAAAAGTCTACATAACTAACTTACCGTAACCTCTCCTGAGCATTTTTATACCTCTATCGGAATATCATCTGAGCCTGTTGCTTTTTCTGTTTTCATTCGCTTTAATGTTTCCTTCAGTTCCACCGCTCTAATTTTAGGAAGAAAAGTATGCTCTACTAATAAAGTATTCTCCCTAATTTTTGTATCCCCTATATGTTCTTTATTTAAAAGTTTATTAAAATATTCCTTCCATGTTTCTTTGATATTGTTGTCCTTCACTAGAATATTTTCCTCATTGTCCTTGATATATTTGACATAATCTAGGTCCTTACTTTTCTTTTTTCTTATTTTTGTGAGTTTAAAAATATCTTTCTCTCATTCTCTTGTTCTCAACCTATTATAAAGGTCATCATATGCTTTAGACTTTACATTACTTAACGTTTCTTTATTAATATAAATGATTAATTATAAAGTAATGAATAAAAAATTTTATCAATCAACTATTGTAAAAATCCTTGGCACCGTCATTGGGTAAGATGATAATGACGATGGTGACTTAAGAAACACAATTTGGACATATGAAATAAGATAAGGTTCCTATCCCATGTCATTATCAGAATAAAGTTTTGCAACCCAACTTAGATATGCGAGTCCCACAAAGATAAGATAAGAGATAAAAGGCGACTAATTGTTGGTCTATGGCCCTTGAAAGGCCCCATAAGTTTTGTCGATTAAAGCCCTAAAGCAAAATGCTCAATGCAGTGTTGAGGAACTCTCAGAGAGTCCTTATACTAGTATTGATGGAGAAATCTAACCGTTGGATTATCTCTACTTATGAGGAAACCAAAATCTGAGAACAATAAGAAGAAAAAAATCTACCAAGCATTTTGGTCTGAAAATAAAACATCAAACCTTAGAACACCAGTCTCACTATGTTTGCTCTGCGGAGTCATACTCGACCGGGCCAACACTTATCAGTTCACGACAGGATTTTAAATAATTAGTCCCTACTCACATGCTGTTTCCTGAAAAAACAACTACAAGAAAGCAACCATCCCTCTGTATGTAGGAAGCTAATGCCTTGAACTCCTCTCAATGTCTTCTTCTTTCCCCCTTTAACATAGATTTGAGAATGATAGCAATAGTTCATCTGCAACCATCATTACTCAATTATATGCTCAAATAATTTGCCCCACGACATGATTATAGACCCAGTGCCATTAGATGAGCAGACCATTCAAAATGACATGGGTCCACCGTCCACCCATTTACAAACCAATGCCACAAATATAAAATTTTGTTCTTAGGATACTTTAAAATCTAGGGTATGTCTTCGAATATTATTAGAAAAATGTTGTCTATGATAAATGAATTTTTAGATAATGAAGGTATAAATAAATTAACTCAGAAAATACCAAATACTGTTAAAAATATTTTTATATGTTTTCCTGTTACTTTTTTTCAACATTTTCCCAATTTTTGTGCACTTTTTTTACGACATTTAAATTATCTGATAATACTTTAGAAAGATTAAAAAATTGTCAAGAAATATCATTTAAGGTGTATATCGTTATCTTTTGAAATATCACTGATGTTTTATCGTAGTGTTACTAATTGGAGCTAATATCATATCTACACTTTAGTCTCAACTAATGTTGCATATAAAAGGATGAGGGAGCTAAGTGGTTGGGAGTCACATTCTCACCCAAGCGACCAAAGTTCAAATCTTGGATACTTTCTCTTACTGTCTTCTCCTTAATGTGTGTTACAGTTTACTCCCAAAAGGGGTCTTAAGGGCCCTGCCACCTTAGATGGCACAATAAATAATAATAATAATAATATAATAGAAAAATGTTGCACATGGGCGGGGCAACCATGAACCTAACATAAGCCCGATGTGCCTCCTAGCCCTTGCAATCAATCAGTAGCCGATTAGAAATTTCATTTGAGGAGTGTGGATCCACATTAGGCAATTGGATTTTCAGAACAAACCTATAATTTTCATGTGAGTTTCGAGTGTAGATATAGAAATTTTACATAAAATTTTAAAACAAAGACAATATTTTTATTATAATTTTAGAAGCGATCGAAGCCGATGGGTGCGACCTGCCCCACATCAACATACTTACGTGTGATGTAGCTTACGATCAATGATGGACCTAGAATTTTTATTTGAATGGTACAGACAATGGTTAGGCCAAAAAATTAAATAATAAAATCAAATTTTTAGGATGTGTTCCAATTTCACTGATGTGACCGCACCCTCATGCTTGAGTCTGGGATGTGTTCAAATCTAATTCTGATTATGTAGCCAATAATGGCCTAGGCATGGATGATGGACCCAACTCATATAATATTGGAGTCCCGGGCATGAACTCAACTCAACAAAACCGAACCCACGTGCTGCCCCAATGGTACTGGCGGTGGTAAAGTTAAAACCAGAAGTGCCTTCAAAGAGATATCAAACCCAACAAAGAACACCCACGCCCACTAGGGCAATGTGGGGACTGTGTCCCAAAGCCTCCGTACACCAACCAGTCACATTGTTCTATGATTCTGATAATAAATAATAGTAAGTATAGAAACCCAGATCTCAGTTTGCAGGTTGGAATCATTGGGACTTGGATTCAGGAGTTTAGAATTAGAAACTCGTTGCTACTTTTGGAATGTCATTGCTGTTATTTATGTGACCCTACCGGTACCTGATGTAATTTTAGGGTGAATATTTTTATATCTGTTTTCTTTATTTTATTGGATAGTCCAAATTCCGTGGTCCAATCTAACAAAAGGGTGTGTGACACTGTGACTGTCACTGCAATCAAAATCTAATGACTTTTCTTATGTGTCCCCTCTGCAACATTTCTCCTACATATCGGCCCCTCAAGACAAAATCCCTGTGTGTGCCCCAGGATTGATTAGAGATTCAAAAGTCAAAACTTTTGTTGTGGCAATTTTTCTTTTGTTTCACTTTGATGAAATATAAAGTGGCAATTCCAAACCAAGCCCACCATCTCAACCTCAATTTTAACTAACAAATTTGAGGTGGCGGTATAGATGCCCCGGCCACACGACCTGCTAATTCAATTCAAATTTGAAGTTGTTAAACTTGATTTTGACTTGTCAACCATTTTCATGTTTTCAAGTGGAATTGTAAATTTGACAATTTCAAGGGAAAGCTTGGGAAGAAGATTTTGCTGGGCTGCAAGGTGTCTGTACTTTGCATTATTATATGGAAGCAGGTGGCATTCTCCAAGGTCCAAGCAGCAAGAAACGGCAACGGGGTCGCCAACCCCGTGTTTCATTGCCTAACAAAGCAAAGACAAGCCGCGTGAAGGGCCGGCTCCCAGGTGTCCTCAGCTTTGCCGCGTTAGCTCCGGAACGCGCAACAAGCACGTGGACGGAGGCACTTCTAGACAAGACACGTACCGTCAAATAACGGCGACCTCGAAGACCGTACGATTCTACGGACACCGTTTCAAGTTCAATGTCGTCCTGTCGAGTCCGGATCTCTGAGCTTTAAAAAATATGTGTTTCCATATTTAATTGGAATGAATGGCGATCTCTTTCAGTTTTGGCACGTTTGTGTAATCGAGTTTTATGTGAACTATAAAAATTAAATTTTACAACAAAATTTAAGTTTTGTATGTCCACTTGATTTATGTAAAGTATAAAAATGGATGGTTGGATTTTTTTTTTTCATAAATTGGAGAAATACTTTTCTACAACGTGCACAGACATTCTCCAGTAAAATAAAAAAAATTGAGTTAGAGGACTAGAGGTCCACCCTGGACCATCATTTAAAAAAATGAAGCCATTTAAAATAAATAGCCTTATATTGTATGATGTATCTCTAAATTCAAGCTAATAAGAGGAGTTGGCTACAGCTATAATTGCACGTTTGATAAAGATGTGATTAAAAGACACATTGTATTCATCACATTTCTAATCAAACAATTAGTTTTATGGTGTGATCAACTCTCATTAAAATAAAACATTGAAGGAATTCATAAATTGGGATGGCGTTCATTTTGAGTGTCTCAAACTTTCAATAGATATCCCTCATTGTAGAATTCTATTCTTTAACTTTGAGATTTATTTCTAACGGCCAATTTATAAGAATTTTATGCATTCATCTCTAGAAGAATTTTAAGCTCTCCCGATGTTGCCACCGCAATAGAATCTCAAATGTTCAACTCAATTCCAACATTTAAAATGTTGGAATCTTAAGAATTTAGAAGCATAAAAGTGGCTTTTCATGTGGGCAAGTATTTAGAGTTTTTGAGTATTTTCTAAATCAAAACAAAACATTTGGAGTACTTACAATTTTAAATTCTCCCAATGTTGTCACCTCAATAGAATCTCAAATGCTCAACTCAATTCCAACATTTAAAATGTTGGAATCTTAAGAATTTAAAAGCATAAAAGTGGCTTTTCATGTGGGCTAGTATTCAGAATTTTGAGGATTTTTTAAATCAAAACAAAACATTTGGAGTACTTAGAGGACATCATATGGTTGTGACAGGGTCAAGTTGGGCTAGGCTGGTGGTTACTCTAACCCTATGCTCAATATATGTAGGGCAGGGTCCAAATGAGCAAGAGCCCTTGAAGGGATTGTACTACCTTAACCTTTACACTACATTTGAGAGCCAGGGTCGAGCCAAGACAGGGCTCAGGGTTTCAAAACAAGGAAACGTTTATTTAATTCTTTTTAACATTGTTATCAAGTATCGAGTGTCGACCAAGCATTATTTTGACTACTCTCTATTGCAAAGGGGCTACGAAGAGAAGAAATAGAGAATAAATTACATGGCTCTAAAAACTTTTGCCTCTCTCTAAAAACCTTGTTTTAATGAATAAAGTTATACGTGTTTTTGTGACTTAGGTTATGCTTTTATTTATTTCAATAAAAAAGGAAATTGTCAAAGAGTTCGTTCTATCTTATATCTTCACAATAATTCACATACCAAATCATTTAAGCAAGATCCTTCCTTTGAAAAATTCTAAAACATTCATATGCACCTAACTTTTATGAATTGAAATTATTTTCAGTTTAACACTCATCTGACTTTAAGCATTGTTGAATTTTAGTCACTAAAATAAATGTATTTAAAATATTAATATTAGTTCAGACTTTAAATTTTGGTATCTATAATTAATTAATTAAAAGGATATTTAAATCAGACTATAACCTTAAAGTTTCATATACAAACAAACTACCCTTATAAATCAGTTGGTATCTTATAAATCACTCTATAGATGAAAAAGTGTATCCTTGTTAACAATATTACTACACCACTTTGACACTAACAAGATTGCATAAAAATAATATTAAAATATAAATAAAAAGCAATAAAATTAAAAGAAATTAGAAGCAACAGTGTAACACTAATTTTCTGTGAACTCAAATAATTAAATAGATATGAAATGAACTAAGTATGTGCGTTATGAGTATTTAAATATTGCCTTTACATTCCCCATTTTATTACTACTGTGACTGCTATATGCCCATTTTAGTGTTTTTATATATCTATGCATTTGGATGAATATAAAGATAATATAATATAAAGAATTAGGACGTCCATAGCTAGAGTCGGGCCGGGCTAGCAATGTCCAAGCCCAACCCTTAAATTGTAGGGCTACAAAAAATCGTTGGAGGCTCCGAAACGCTATCATAAATTGACAGGCCTAGAACACTTTCGAAAGAAGTTTCTAATATACTCAATTAACAACAGCCCTTAGCCCTGAAGCACCATAGGGCACTTCTACGGGTTCTGCTCGAGATGATGACCCCCTTTGCTGCATCCTCCCCACAATGACAATGCTGCAGAATCAGTCTTTTCCAATGATGGTTGACCTAGATCTTTGTGGGTCATCTACGGCACTCCTCCCTGTCCCCAAGTATAGTTTTCAGGAGTTCTTATTCTCTTTTGTTCACCTAGTTTCAACTACTAGAATCTCTCTGTGGGTTGTCAGTAGTCATATCTTGATGCCAGCCAAAACTTTCAAAAAATTAAACGTTCCCTTTGAAAGCCCAAAAAAAAAAAAAAAACAGCCCTTGGTCCAAGCGCCGGACTCCAGATCCTTCGTGTCCTGACACTCAGCAAGTTTGTCCAATTTGGCATGTTATTCCCCTTCAGCCTAGTAAATGCCACAACGGCTGCTGTTGGAGGAGAATTTCAAATTGTATTGTTTTTCGGTGGTCTACACATTTACCAAATTATTGTGATCCAGTTAGGGTAGGTTCAGGCAGCAATGTTTGCAGAACTTTTCCTACTGCGGCTTGATGGTGCGGTTGTACTCGTGGTGCACTAAAAATTTTGTGTAACCTACTATTTTAGTTGCTGTGCACTAAAAAAAATGAAAAATTCATTGATTTTTTTTTCTACAGTAAGGATTTTAATTTCATTTCAGAGTAGGAAGGGAGGATTTCTCTTTATAACAAAAATGAAAACTTGTGCAATGTGGAATCCCCTCCTTGTAGAAACACACCGTTGAAGATGCATTGGTAAGATGCCTTTTCCAAACGTTGCAAATTCATTTATTGAGGTGCTGCAGAGTAGCAAATATTACTCTTAACAAAAATTACATTTTTTCGAAGCTGAGAAAAAATAGTTTAATTTCTCTCTCTTTCTGAACTAGGAAAGACATTGCACGAAAGAAAGAATTACAAAAAGATAAGCATGGAGAATTAAATGGTTTTTCATGTTATCTAAAAATCATTGACATTGCAAAGACATGTCTGAAAGCACTGCATAACTATGAAAAACTTAAGATACTGTCTGGAAGCACCTTAAAACTATGAAAAGCTTACATACACCATAAAAAAAAAAAAACTGTGACATATTCAAGAATCCTCTTAGATTACAGGAATAACGCCATCTTATCTCTAAATTACATTTAAATTATAGGCCTTGTGGGCCTTTTGAGCGGGCCACGTCTCTTTAACAGGTTCAGCTCTGACAGAGCCTGGTGCAAATCTGAACTAATTGCACTCTTACCTGTATAATGGAGGTTGTCTTACCACTTCCCAAGGTGCAGGGAGACTTGACTAGGTAGCTTGCAAACCACCAAAACATAGAGCTGCACATCTCTTGGGTGCTACTAGTCAAATTCTAGCAACGTTTTGTAGCTATCTTTGTATTTTTTATCGAAAAATACATAAAACTGAGACCTTTATCTTACCATCTAGTAATAAAAAATCACATCATCAGCACATATATATATATAAGGAACCCATTAGCAGGTTTCTAGCATTCTCTAGGATCAGTTGCTACCAAGCAACAAGCTTTCATTCTCACTTTCCTTTCTCAAGACATATCTTCTCATTACTCTTCTTTTCACTCACATAGCTTATGCAATGAAGCCTGCCATATCATCATTGCCCTTCCTCATCTTATTTCTTCTAGTCAAAGCGCAAGGTATTGTAAAACAAACCATGAAGCATGAACCATGTCTAGGAATAGTAGTAAATGTACTAGAAATTGCACTACTAGAAAATAGTATTTGATGATTTGTTTCTTTGGTTGCCTCAGGAATACGTTTGGAGAGTGGGTCTAGTACTACCAATCATGAAATCCATGTGGGTAATTATTTTCCTGCTCGAACAGATTTGCAGTTTCATCATTGAGTTGTGTGTTTTTCCTCTTTTTTCCTTCTAATGGAGGAAGGCCGTGATTGAATGCAGGAGAGGAGTTCCATTGAAGGTAGTGCCGTCGGAGAAGTTGTTACTTGCAAAGATGGCCACTGTTCAGGTACCTTGAAGAGAGAGCTGTGAGTGTTGTTGTGGAAGCCCATTAGTGATTACTTGGATTTTATGAAGATTACTAAGGGCCTGTTTACATAGAAGTTAAATAGATATATAGGAATATATTCATGGTCAAATGATCTCCATTGAAATATTATTAAAGAAAGATTATTAAGTGGTGAGGGGTAAAGTATTTGAATTCTTAGGACGAAGGCCGGATATTTTCTCCCCCCGTCCCTTGATTCCATTTCATGAGCTTGAGAGGTTTTTTATGTTTATATTTGGATATCCTCCTTTGATTCTTCATTTTTAACTACTTGTGGAAATACAGTGTCTTAGAATTCCAAGAACCATTTAATATTCTCCATTGGTTGTTTTCAATAGCTTATGCAGTATTTGGGTTTGTTCATGAAATCAACAATTTCCTTTGTTCTTTAAAATCAACATAACATCCTTTTGTAAGCCCTTAATACAAATGGGCAGGTCTCATGCATTTTTAAAGCACTCCACCCACAAAGTTTAATGTGCCAAGCAGCCTCAAAATTGCATACAAAACATTGTTTCATGATCTTCTTCCATAATTCTGCATTCGGAACGAAGAATGAAGGTATCCACCTTAGGCCTGGCAGAAATCAATGTTAAATGTAACAATACTCTCTCCTTTGTGTTTCCTCTATGGCCAATGACCAACAGTATATCAGTGCCAGTTTGAAATATTAGGCCTGTCCAAAGGTACCCTTAATGAATGCATCAACTTCAATTTCAAGCTTAAATTGCTATTTGTTTGAGAGGAAAATCCTAAGGACAACTCTCTATTGATTGGTGCAGGAAGGAGTAGAAAACTTATGACTCCAGCAAAGTCTACTTCAGAGGTTGGTAGTTTGGTTGTGAAGAACATGATTTGAACTTTCAGACCCGTGCTTCATCCCTTTTATTCGTGATTTTATGTTCATTTACAGAGCGCAAGGAACAGAGGCGTGGAAGTGGAAACTACAACAAAGAAGAACTCGCGCACAGTTGGAAGTAATGGTAAGAATTTTGATGTTGAGTCCCCAAAGTTGGAGCACCACGTATCCGCGGCCGAGAGCTATCCAGCTGCTATAGACATAGCTGGGATGGATTATTCTCCTGCCAAAAGAAAACCTCCAATCCACAACTGAATGTCAGTGAAACTAAATGAAGAAGAAGAAGAAGAAGAAGAAGAAGAAGAAGACGACGCAAACAGACAGCATTACTGAAGATGCTGCAGTATCTTAGGATGAGGGAAATATTTGTATATGCTTATATTGTAGTATTCTTATAGTAATATAATGATTTGAGAACATCAGCACTTGTGATATAAATATGATAATTATATATATATATATATATATTGTCTCCAAATAAATCTTATGCGGAAATGGCCGCTACCAACATTATCCTTTTGCATTCGATGTGTGCATCAGTGCCGATAAAAAAAAAATTTATGTGCAAGAGAGAGAGAAAGTGATAACCATGCTCGGATCCACACAAACAAAACCCAACCCCAACTCATTAAGTGACACTAAGTCCCAAGATTTTTATTTAGGTGGGCTAGACGATGGTTAATTAAAGAAGTGAAAAACAGCATATACTGCTACTAACAAATAATCAACGTTAGCGATCAATAATCTTCACTTATTACATGGTTTAAAAAGTCATGATCTTTTTAACTTTTTTTCATTTTTTAGGTAAATTAAGTATGAATTACTCACATCTCAAAACTAATACTCAATTCCTACGTAAGTTAAATTTTTAACTACAACAACCAATTCCTCAAAAAAAATTTTATTCAAAATAATGGCATAAAATTCCAATTAGTAACCACACTACAACAACAATAAAGAACTCTAGAGAACTCGAAAAAAATAATAATCACTATCATATGAAAATAATATCTCTTTGATTGTTTCATTAAGCTCCTAAGAGTTCATCCTCCATCATATGAATCCAAATGAGAGCATTGGTATTTATAGTTGAAAATTGTCAGCATAACCATGAACATCATATTGTGATTCAAGAAAAAAATATAATAAGAAAGCAAAAATAAATTAGCACAGATTCAAGATCCATCGAATAAAATAAAAAAAAATTCCAAAAACAGCAAAACATAAGCCAAGATTTAGAAACCTAGAAAAATATATCGAGCATAAATCAAACATCAGCAACACAAACATCAATGTAGAAAGACCCATAACATTATACAAACCAAACACCCCAATAATAAGAATAAGCTATATAACCAAAATTCATTAAAGGAGGCATTTTAATATGCTATGTTTATATGGGGGATCTTTAATTATTCTACTTCTATTTGTGATATGCAGTCCCTTCAACTGGACAAAATAATTTTTGGGCTTTGGGATCTTGTGATGGTGAGAGAGCAGAGCATTTAAATAAAAATACTCTTGTAATTGATAAGGTGGAAAAATACATATTCACTACTTGTCTAAAGGTCAATTCCAAAAGCTGGACTCAATTCAAGAAGAAAAGTACAATTCAAAGATTTGATTCATCGGATCTATTTGCAAGAAGGCATTTTTTTCCCATAGCTATTTTATTCAAAGGAAGAAATCTCATCATCACTATCTCTTATTTGTTTAGAGAGAGTAGAATTGTTGGTGAATACAGGAGAGAGGAGAGGGGGGGGGGGGGGGTGTGATGGCCCTTTACCTTTGTGCCATGTGATTGTATCGACACTGGAGCATGAAGGGGAAGAAGGAGAACGATTAAGAGGAGGCTTCCAAGGTTTACTAGAATGGTTCTGGCAAAAGAAAAATCTTATGCCTTCAAAGAATGGTGGGACAACAGGTTTACCAGAATGGGCATGGGCCAACTGGCTCATGCAACATTTTAGACATTTTTGGATTTGAACTGGGGTGACTGCCCTAGGTGCGGATAATGTAGGTCTGCCTAATAGTAGGAATGGTAAGTTAGAAGAAGGTGAGAAATTTTATGAATTCCATTTGTGAAAATTATGTGCTAGTGGTCTCCTTAATAATTGCCGTTGAATATTTATAAAAATACAAACTTGATTTAAAAATTAGGAACCAAATTATATCCCCAATAAGATCCTAATTACATAAAAATAAAAAAACTTAATCAAAAGATCACACAAATCTAATTTAATTAATCATAATGTAAATGAACTCATGCTTTTCATGTCCAAATAGGAAGCTATGGTCTGCATTCAATTATGATTCGGTGATCGGCAGCTATTGCTGCTTCCTTTTATATTTTGTTTGACTAGACTAAGTTAGGCTTTTCTGGACTGGGCTAGTATTCTTTTAATTTTTACCCTGCATTGGGCTTGGCTGGCTGGGCTACTGTTCTTCCATTCTCCGTTGTCCCCTAAGTGGAATGGGTTGCCTAGGTTAGTTGGGTGGTTGTCTTTTTTATCCCTCTATTAGACTGGGGCTAGCCTTTCTAGTTTGCATTTTAGATATGTATTTATAATATTTTGTGAAACTTAAGCCCGAAACATTTCACTGCAATTTATAATATTTTGTTTTGAATGTCAAACGGAAATGCGTTCTGCAACAAATTTATTAATAATGGCTGGGCCCTACTTAGATGCATCTCTTATAGGAAGCAAGGCAGCTGAAAAGTCTCTTTACAGATCAAGATTGCGCAAAAATTCAGTCACATGGTATAAGCCTAGCCCTTGATGTAACTGGCTTTAAATTTAGCAGTCTTCTAACCATAGATCCTATTGAGATTCAATCTGATTGTAAGTAGCTGGTCACATTTGATTTGATTGTATACATGCACTCTGCTGGTGGGAGAAAATTCACTCACTTGGAGTCTTGGATACACCATATGATTGTCGCGAATCCGTTTCCCTTACTGGGTCATTCATTTGCATGAGTCTAGTTGGCACATGTACCTTTTGGATGTTTTATTTGTTTGGCTTGCCCAGGGATGCTGCTGTAACGGTTGCATGCGTGCTACATGGTTTCCCATGCATGTTTCGTACTAACCAGACATGCATATCTACAGAGAAGATGCCTTTGTAGTTAGCGGCTCCGATCATAGTCTCACATAATAGCAATGCCCGTGGCCCGTTTGTTAATTTAATTGGTAGAGTGAAGTGAAGTGAATGATAATTTTAAAAGATAAAAAAATAAAAAGGGTTAAATCAATCCAATGATTAGATTTTATTTTTTTAGTAAAAAGAGAATATAACTTTTTTACTTTTTATGTTAAAAGTAGATAATTTTTATTTGTTAGTAGGATGGAAAAGTAACTTTTTAACTTTTTTGTGTAAAAAGGTAAAAGAATTTTTTTGAAATGTGGTATTTTGATTTGACTCTTTTGGGTGGTTGTGTGGTGAAATAAAATATGACTTTAACTTTACAATGGGGGGAAATTAACAAACGGGCCCTTAGGGCCGCTGAGTGGGACTCAAGGGTGGTAATAATATTTTATATTGTAAGGGCATGTCCCTGCACCTACATTTTTGTGAAAAAGGCAAGGAAAAAATGCTTCTTTTTTTCAGTCAAAAATGCTAGCGTTTGGTGTGACTATTTTACTGCATGACAAAGTGTAAAAAACGTGAGCTAATTTTCTGTGACCATGTGCAAAAGCGTTTCTAATTGAAGGGATAATTAATATAATTTTCTTTTGAAGCAAAAAAGTTTGCAATGTTGAATTTTTTACATATGCTATACAAACATATCTTAAAAGGTTGGATGTGTTCAAAACATTTCAAGTTATAATTAGATTAAGTATAATATATGATATGATTAGGTTTATCAATATTTAATAGGTTTCCACAAGATCTTCTTTTGCAAACTGCAAATAGCCAAAGCATTCTCGATGAAAAATACCTCAATTAAAGAGCATTTTAGGTTAGATCCTACATAGAATTTTTTGTTAGGATAATGACGCGGCTATTTTTCTTTTTAAATAAATAAGAGCTTATTGTCCATAAAATTAGAGCTTTTAAATATATCCTACTCCTACTGCCTGGTCTCAAAGATTGGCCGAGGTTCAAAACAGCAGCTACAATTTTGTGCTTATTAAGCCTTGTTAACCAAAACGGCCCATTTCAGATCAATTTAACGGATTGGATTCACAATACAACGGCAGGATTAAAAAACGAAACAGAACTACAAACTTAAGGACATACCTGACTCCATTGAAATGGTAATCGGAGAAACTGGCAGAAACACCGAACGAACGACTCTCTTGCTCTTCTCTTTATGCAGGCTCGTGGATGGGAATGCCAAGCTCGTTGTATTATTAAGACAAGAGAGTCCCGGGGCTTTTATAGCCTTCCTCCCCATCACAGAAGACCGTTGGAACGTTACATGGATTGTAATGTAATGGAAAATGAAAAATGGATTGAATGGTATTGAAGGGCCTTAAGGGAGAAGACCGTTTCAGAGCCGTTATGAAAATGGGTGGTGGTCATGTGGACCACCACCTCCAGTCACTTACAATCTCCCACTTGGTCCATATGACCACCATACATCCCTATAGCTTATTTATAATCTATATATAGTAAAAAATACTTCATTTTGCAAATGAATTTGAAAAACGACTCGAACTGATGCGCATCATTCAAAAACACCGGTCATCCATGGAAATTATAACGTTAAGGTCTTCAATCTGTGATTAAGTTAGTTTACTCATGTGAATTGTGGCGGTTACACATCTTAAGTGATGTGTTTCCTTCCATAATCACAACACAAGTATTCCTTCCTAAATCACATCCTTAATATGACTTCATACTTTAATGGGAACTGTAATGTCATAACACTTTTATGTTCTTACTGTATTTCACAATAATCACATGTGCCATAAGAACAAAGTAAGATTTGTGAAATCATTTCTTTCATTTGATCAATACATAAGTCATACAATCATTGATTTACAAGGCATTTCATTCAAGCCCATATTCAATACATGGTCTTTGAAATCCTTTGGCGCCAATGCTTTTGTCAATGGATCAGCAATCATGAGCTTTGTCGGAGCTCCATCAATTGACACTAAATGATCTCGCACCTTTTCCTTTAATACAAGATACCTTCTAGATACTTCGATTTACTAGAACACTTGTCATTCTGCGCGAAGCGTCGAGCAGCATCGTTGTCACAGTAGATCTTTATCGGTTCAGACATACTACCCATTATTTCAAGTCCCCTGATATAGTTACGCATCCATAGTGCGTGACCCGTGGCTTCAAAGCACGCAACGAACTCTGCATCAAATGTGGAAGGAGTGATTAAAGTTTGCTTTGCGCTCTTCCACGATACTGCCCCGCCAGCCAACATAAATATGTAACCTGATGTTGACTTTCTGGTATCGAGACAGCCAGCAAAGTCCGAATCTGAATATCCAATCACCTCCAGTTGACTGGATCTCCGATATGTGAGCATAAACCTACTTGTTCCATTGAGATAGCGCATCGCTTTCTTGACAGCTACCCAATGAGGCATGCCGGGATTACTCTGATATCTGCTTAACATCCCAACAGCAAAGCTAATGTCTGGCCTCGTGCAAGTCTGCAAATACATTAGACTTCCTACTACTGCTACATAGGGGAATTTATTCATTTCTAGCCTTTCTAATTCAGTCATGGGGCACTGTTCTTTACTAAACTTGTCTCCCTTAGAAATAGGTGCATTTTGTGGTTTACTATTATCCATTCAGAAGCGTTTAAGAATATTTTTGACATAGGCTTCTTGACACAACCCAAGTAATCCTCGAGATCGATCTCTAAATATCTCGATTCCTATTACAAAGGTTGTTTCACCCATATCTTTCATGTCAAAATTATTCTCAAGGTATACCTTAGTTTTCCGAATCATACTAAGGTCATTGCTGGCTAATAAAATATCATTTACATACAGGACTAATATAATAAACTTGCTCCCACTGACTTTAAGATATATACAATGGTCAACTTGATTTTCGGTGAAACCGAAAGATTTAATTGTTTGATTAAACTTTAAGTACCATTGTCTGGAAGCTTGTTTTAGTCCGTATATTGATTTCTTTAATTTACAAACCAACTTTCTATCATTACTTTGTTGAACAAACCCTTCCGGTTGTTCCATATACACTTCTTCATCTAGATTCCCATTTAGGAAGGCTGTTTTGACATCCATTTGATATATCTCTAAATCATAATGAGCTACAAGTGCCATAACAATTCTGAATGAGTCTTTCTTAGATACCGGAGAGTAGGTTTCGTGAAAATCGAGACCTTCTCTCTGAGTGAATCCCTTAGCCACTAGTCGGGCTTTAAATCGTTCAACTTTACCTTTAGAGTCCCTTTTGGTCTTAAAGACCCATTTACAACCGACGGTCTTGAACCCTTCAGGTAGTTCAACAAGATCCCAAACGTCATTTACAGCCATGGATTCTAATTCTTCTTTCATAGCATCTAATCATTTATCAGAATTGTCATTGTGTACAGCTTCATTAAAAGTTTTTGGATCTTCTTTAATTCCAATATCCGATTCTTCTAGATACACAACATAATCATCCGAAACAGCAGGCCTTCTCATACGAGTCGACCTTCTCAATACTTCCGGATTTTCTTCAGGAATGTTTGGTTGTATTGGAGGAGTTGGTTGTGTATCTTGAGGAATTGGATCAACAGATCGTTCTGGGAAAATCTCTATATCAAGTGAAATCATTAATCCATCTTGAGAAGAGGTTTGAGGCTGATCTCTAATTTCTTTATATAGAATATTTCTAACCTCATCACTCCCACTGTTGTCACAGTCCTCCAAAAACTTGGCATTATTGGACTCTACTATTCTTATTGAATGATTAGGACAATAAAACCGATATCCTTTAGACCTCTCCGGATAGCCAATAAAATATCCGCTTACTGTTCTAGGGTCTAATTTCTTTTCTTGTGGGTTGTGTCACGACCCGAGCCCAGAATTCGGGGGTTAGCGAAAAGCTAAACCAGTGACACACGTACTCCCGTGCACGTGCATCCAAACCCGGTCCAGATGCACACACACAAGGGATCTAACACGTGCGAACTAAGCGTACGCGGAAGCGGTACATATCATAGCAAGCAACAAAGGAAAAACGGAAGCCAAAACAAATGCGGAACGGAAAAATAAAGCAAAGGACAAATGTAAATACGATGATATCAAATCCGAATACACCCAAAAACATAATATACAAAATATACAGAGTACAAAGTCCAAAGTGCCAAATACAAATCTTCCAAAAACCAAAACCAAATAACTAGGCCACTGATATGCATGCACGCACTCGGCAGAGGTGATCAGGCCCACTCTGCCAAACTGGAGGGCGCCTCTACACTTGGCCCTGCAGCCTCCTCGACCGCCGGGGAGCTGGGCAAGGGATCTGTGCCTGCAACACCACAGACAACACCAATGAATACAACGATCTAGCAAATACAAGTAACAGGGATGAAACACTCATAGTATCAAAGTGAATAAAGTAATGACAGAATATTAAATACAGAGTTTCATCTTAGTATGCTAAGCAAATCGTGCATAGAAGTAAAACATGATATTTGAATCAAACCATAGAAATACTGAACTAAGTGGCTACTACGTTAACCATGTTCTCTCCAAAAGAGAGCAGAGCAAAGCAGAGTAGAGGAGAACACCACTGACCGGGCCAGGGTACAAGTGGGTCTTGGTTTCCTGGGTTCCGGGGTCCCAAGACAAAGCGACACTGCAGTGATACAGAGATACAGAGATCTAAGCCAGAGGTAACCCCGTCGGGCATCCTAGGGCTGAGGCTGAGTAGAGCCAGACTAATACCAATCAAATCAAATCTAAAAGAAGGGAGATTATCCGCTTTGGACTCACCGATGGCAAAGACCGGATCTTATCCTCACGTGTTAATATCTGGGCAGAGCCACCAGGGAATACCCAAAATATACAAGGCCAGAAATATACAAAGCATAGCCAAAATACAGATCAGAACATAGATTAAGTCAAAGCACAGCATAGATCAAAGCGTAGTGCAGATCGAAGAATAAACAGATATACAGGATGAAAGCAAAATGACTGCGGAATGCATAGACATAGATTGGCAGAACAGAGGGCAAAGCTGTAAACAATATGCAATGCATCTCAGATTAATACTGAGTCAAGGTTCATTACAAGCCAACCCTAATCTAGTGGTTCACTGTCACTAACCGTGCATGTTGATGTAGTTTTAAGTTATTCGATGCACCGTTGCCACTCTAGTGTTGCAATGTAATCCTCAAGTGCACCGAAGTCCCTTAAACCAACACCCATGTGGAGGTGCTTAACAGTAAATCAACACTCACATGAATAAGTCACAGCCTAACAGACTATTCATGCGGTCCAAAGCATCCATCGGGCCGGTTTACATGGTGTGGTTCCTCGTATATAAGCCCTACAAAGTCACACCTTTATCCTAAGTTTTATTTCGGATTTGCCATGCCTTATGGTTTAGCCATGGGTGACCTACAACTTAGCCGAAGACATCATACGGACTAGCCGTAACATGCACTACGGCTTAATCGTGGTTCCCTTCCAAACACAGCTAAACTGGTCATCTTCCACCTCTGATCTGATACCTTTTTCGGCTGAGCTACGGTCAGTATACGGCTTAGCCGTAGACCAATCCACGGCTTAGCCGTAGCCACACCGTAGGAGTACTGTATCGGGAAAGTTTCGACTGATTAGAGATTTAATTTACGGCTGGGTTACGGTTGGGTCACGGCTAGCTTACGGCTCAGCCGTAGGACAATTTACGGCTTAGCCGTATCCTAGCCGTAGAACAAAAGTGAATTTGCAAGTCTCTGGAAATCAAGCCGTAGAAGTTTACGGCTTAGCCGTACAATACAGAAGCGAATTCGGGTTGAGTACAGAAACGGGAATTTGGTACAGAAGCTGAATAAAACAAGCTCAACTGATCCTAACATCTTAGGAAATGGCTGTAAAACATTTTATACAGAGAATAAGGCTGAATCAAAGCAATCAAACAAACACCCATATGTGTTATCAATCCTGTACTTATACTTGCCTAAAAACCTCTGTCAACCCACTGAATCAAGCTCCAAATCAACTAAAATCAAAGCAAATCAAAGAAATAAACCATGCATGAGATGAAGACACAGCAACAGAGAAAGAGAGGTGCAATTGGAGATGAAGAAGAAAGAGATTTGGGGAGAACCCACTTACCAAAGTCACAAACAGAGATGAGAAAGAAGAGGAAACCCAAATCAAGATGGGTGCAAGCTCCCAACACCAAACAAGAACGAGAAAAGAATGAAGAGAAGAGAGAGAACGTGAAGCTTCTCCTTTTCTTACATGCAACGTTGGAGACAAATGGGCAGGGAAAGAGACACCTGGGAGCTGACTCATTTATATATAAAGGTTTGGAGTTTAAGTCAAGGTCCGGTAAATTTCGGTTATTTACAAATCGAGTCACACGAGGGTCCAACTTCTCCAATTGACTCCAAATGGGTCTGACACAGTTATGGAACATAACGAGCTCAATAAAATACACGTGCTGACACCAAGATGATGCAAAGATGATGTAAGCAAAGCAAAAGCAAAATTACGAAAAAGGGCTTAGAACTACCTATTCCAGGTCAAAGGTTACTCAACTACCTATCCAAGACCCAAAACCAAGTCCAAAAGAATAAAACAACAGAAAAACACACTAATGAGCCACTAATCCGACTCAAAGGGGATCGGAGTGTTACAGGTTGTAAACTCGCACTTCAGATGGACATCCCCAAACGCGAAAATGGTTTAAACTAGGCTTCCTACCAGTCTATAACTCAAAAGGAGTTTTAGAAACTGCTTTACTAGGAACCCTGTTTAAAATATACATGGCCATCTTTAGTGCTTCACCCCACAAGGATTCGGGTAATGAAGTATTACTAACCATACTCCTAACCATATCCAAAAGAGTCCTATTTCTTCTCTCAGCAACTCCATTCTGCTGAGGTGTTCCAAGCATCGTGTATTGAGCAACAATGCCTTCGGATTCTAGGAATCTAGCAAATGGGCCTGGATTACGGCCTATTTCAGTGTATCTACCGTAATATTCACCACCTCGATCTGATCTCACAATTTTAATCTTTTTATCTAGTTGTTTTTCTACCTCTGCCTTGAATACCTTAAAGGTACTCAAAGCTTCAGCTTTATCTTTAATAAGATAGAGATAACCTGTCACAACCCGAGCCCAGGGTTCGGGGGTTAGCAAAAGCCAAACCTAATGACACACGTACTCCCGTGCATGCACACGTAGACCGAGTCTAAATGCACACGCACAAGGGAACATTCACACGTGCCAAGCAAGTACGCGGAAGCTGTACATATCAGAAACATAAAACTAACAGTGCAAGAAGAGGATACAAAGAAAGGACTGACATAATTACATATGAAAGTTTTACAAAAAGAACCAAAATAACATATACAGTCTGACATATACACAAGTCTGATATCCTCAAAACAGAACAACAAGAACAGGACTCCGATGCAATGCATGCCAAGAGCGCTCTCCCGTGGAGTGATCACATCCACTCCTCTAGGCCGATGGGGCCCCGGGGGTCTCATCTGGAGCCTGGCCGACCTGCGGGGGTTCGGCAGGGGGATCTGGGCCTGCAACACCAAAAACAACTGTGAATACGAAGATTCAGCAAAGTATAACCCATAGCAAGTTAACACACGCTGTATCTAACAGAATAAAGAACATCATGTTATTAGAGAAGACATTTTCGTATACTAGGCTGTCATGCAAGAAAGAAATATGCTAAGGGAATGAATACGTGCTGTGTACATACTAGTGGCTACTACATTACCATATGCTCCCAAAAGAGGGATCTTATAACATGCAAAGAACACCATTGTCCGGGCCAGGGTACAATGGGTCTCGGTTTCCTGGGGTCCCGTTCCCCAAGACATAACCCTACTGCAGCAGGTCCATATAAACTATACCAAATTCACCCCGTCGGGATCCTAAGGCTGAGGCTAAGTAGTGCCTGACTATACGGAGTCAATCATGAAAACCCTGAGTAGATCGTGACAACATATCATACGTGCATATCTGTGAGTGAACATATCATACATGCATACTCAAGGGAAATAAACCACAATGTGAAAGTAACGGAATACAAGTAATCATGTCAGAACATTGAGATCAATGATCGAATGCAATATGTTATGCAACAAATCATGCGAAATCGAATCATCTTTAGTTACAAACCAATTCTAATCTAATTATCCGGTGTTTCTAACCGTGCATGATGATGTAGTTTTAAGGTATCGCTGCACCGTTGTCTAGTGTTGCAATGAATTGAGCGGTGCACGAAGTCTCTTAAACCAACACCCATGGGGAGGTGCTTAACATCCGGATAACGAACATGAATGATTCGCAGCCCTCGAGATCATTCACGCGTTGTATCACATTCCGTTGGGCAAGTCTGGGTACTCTACATTCCATCATGAAGGCCATATCGGTCTTTTCTTTACACCTATCCTTGTTTCCTCATTTTTATTCTAGTGTGGTTACGGCTTAGCCGTGTGTGTGCTACGGCTTAGCCGTGTGTGGTCTACGGCTTAGCCGTGGCTGAACCGTAGAAGATCTGTCAGTTGCTGACTCTCAGTTATTCCAGAAATTGCACCCTGTATTGATCTACGGCTGGGCCACGGCTGAGCTTCGGCTTAGCCGTAGGGCAATCCACGGCTTAGCCGTGCCCTAGCCTAGAGGAAAACTGGGTTTTTCTCCTCTCTGGATTGTGAGCCGTAAGAGGCATACGGCTTAGCCGTACCTGTCCGAAATCAATAATCTGAAACATGTACAGAATGTCTGGGAAAGCATCAGAATTTCAATTCTTTCAATGGAGATAGACAAAGTAGTAACAATTGAGCTGTAAACACATTTTTCCTTATCAATTCAATGTAAAATCAATTCAATTGCATACCAACATGGGTTCTCAAAGTTATGGTTATACTTGCCTTTATTTGGAAATCAATTGCACAAGTGACGTTCTAAAGCCCAAATCACAACCTAGCATAAATCAAACCAACATGCATGCATGAGAGATGGAGAGAAATTCAAAACATAGACACACCAATAAGAACAAGAAAGAGAAGAACTAGAGGGAAGAGATGAGAGAGATGGAAGCATGTCCCACTCACCTCACATGCAAGACCCAAGTTCCTCTTGCTCGATGGAGGAAAAATTCAAGTGAAGGAGGGAGAGAATGCAAGAGAGCAGAGAGAAAGAGTGTTCCACGTGCAGTAGAGGAAGAAATGAGAAAACGAGAGAAGGAAATGTGAGTTGATCGATGGCTGAACTTATATAAGTAATGGGTTGTTCCATTTACAATAAGGCCCAAGTTAGAATTCTATTTCCAGTTTAGGTCAAATCCGGGTCCAATCGAATCAAACGACATCGGTCGTGAATGACGTAGTTACGAAAGTTAACGGGCTCAACGAAAGACACGTGTTGACATCGAGATGATGCAAAAATGACCATGTCTTAGAAAAGCTAAAATTACGAAAAAGGGCTTGGTCTACTTAATCCAGTTCAAACTCAACCCAACTACCTATCCATGACCCGTAACAAAAACCAAAACATAAACAAAACACGATTAGCAACGAAAACAAGATTAACTAACTGCTAAACGAGGTCAAGCTGGGTCAGAGTGTTACATCCTCCCCTACTTGAGAATCATTCCGTCCTCGGAATGAACACTAACTCACTCATACCTGGGAAAACAAGTCGGGGTACTGTCGTGCCATCTGCTCTTCTAGCTCCCAAGTAGCCTCATCGGGACTGTGATGCTCCCAAAGCACTTTGACCCACCGAATTGTCCTGGTGCGGAGTATCTGCTCTCGGGTTTCCACGATACGGAGCGGTCGCTCAACGTATGCAGCACTCGGCTGAATCTGAATCTCATCGTAACGAATGACATGGGAGGGATCATGAACATATTTCCGAAGCATCGAAACGTGGAAAACGTTGTGCACTCCTGAAAACATCTCGGGAAGCTCTAATCGATAGGCCAAATCACCAATCCGACTCTTGATCTCGAACGGTCCGACATAGCGTGGAGCTAACTTGCCTTTCTGGCCGAAACGGATCGTACCCTTCATCGGTGAGACCTTCAGAAAAACCCACTGGCCAACCTGAAACTCTAAGGGTCGTCTGCGGGTATCTGCATAACTCTTCTGTCTCGACCGAGCAACTTTCAAGTTCTCAATGGCTTTCCGTACCTTCTCCGTAGTCTCTGCAATGATCGTCGGTCCGTGAAAACTTCGAGTTCCAACTTCTTCCCAACAAACCGGACTCCTGCACTTCTTCCCATACAAGGTTTCATATGGTGCCATCCCAATGCTCTCGTGGAAACTGTTGTTGTAGGCGAACTCGCACAACGATAGGTGAAGATCCCATTCTTTCTCGTAGCTCAACACGCTGGCTCGCAACATATCCTCCAAAGTCTGAATCGTCCGCTCTGATTGCCCATCCGTCTGTGGGTGGTATGCCGTGCTGAAACTCAACTTCGTGCCCAAAGCCTCTTGGAATGCTCTCCAGAAAGAGGAAACAAAACGGCTGTCACGATCGGATACAATCGACACGGGGATACCATGGAGCCTGACGATCTCATCCACGAACTTCCTAGCCATCTCTGAAAACGTCATACCCTTCCGAAAAGGAATGAAATGGGCTGACTTCGTCAATTGATCTACGATCACCCAAATGGCGTTGTTCTTCCTGCTCGTCGGCGGCAATCCGGAAACGAAGTCCATGGTGATGTTTTCCCACTTCCACTGCGCTATATGCAAAGGATGCAACGAGCCTGGCGGTCTCTGATGATCTGCCTTCACCTTCTGGCATGTCAAACAGCGAGCAACAAATCCTGCTACTTCCCTCTTCATGTTGTTCCACCAGAAGCGATCCTTGAGATTCCGAAACATCTTGGTGCTGCCTGGATGCATCGCGTAGCGAGCGTAATGCGCTTCGTTCATCAGCTTCTCCTTGAAGTCATCAACTGCTGGCACGCACAACCTACTCCGAAAGTAGAGTACACCATCCTCGAGTCTGAAATCGGGTCTGTCTCCAATGTGGTCTCGAATGCGCTTCAATGTTAGATCCTCAAACTGCCTGTCCTTAATCTGCTAAATCAACTCAGGCTGAAACACTAGCGTACTAGCCAACGTCACGCACTCATCCACTAGTTTAACTTCAACAGGGAGACCACGAAACTCTAAGAGGAAACTGCTCAATAGCTGCACTGACTCTGCTTTCCTGCTAAGCGCATCTGCCACCACATTCTCCTTGCCTGGCTGATATTTGATCGGAAAGTCATAATCCTTAATAAGCTCAAGCCATCTCCGCTGTCTCATGTTCAGCTCCTGCTGTGTGAATAAGTACTGTAAACTGTGGTGGTCAGAACGAACCTCAAACTGCACACCATACAGATAATGTCTCCACAGCTTCAACGCAAACACGATGGCTGCCAATTCCAAATCATGGGTGGCGTAATTCTTCTCATGTTCTCACAACTGTCTCGATCCGTATGCAATAACCTTCCCATGCTGCATCAACACACAGCCTAGACCAACTCGCGAAGCATCTGAATAAACCACGAATCCTTCACAACCATCCGGCAAGGCTAACACTGGGACCGTAGTCAACTTCTCTTTCAAAGTCTGGAAACTGGCTTCACACTCCTCAGTCCAATCAAATGGTACATTCTTCCTGGTCAACTTCGTCAAAGGAGAAGAGATCTTAGCAAAGTCCTGGACAAATCGACGGTAGTAACCTGCGAGACCAAGGAAACTGCGAACCTCTGTCACTGTCTTGGGGCTAGGCCAATTCACTACTGCCTCCACTTTAGATGGATCAACTGCCAATCCCTCTCGTGAAATGATATGACCTAAAAATGCCACCTGCTCAAGCCAAAAATCACACTTCGACAATTTAGCAAACAATCGATGTTCTCTCAACAACGACAAGGCTTTTCTCAAATGCTCCCTATGCTCCTCCGCTGACTTAGAATAGATCAGTATGTCATCAATAAACACAACTACGAATTGGTCCAAGAAAGGAACAAAGATCTGATTCATCAATGCCATAAACGCTGCAGGTGCATTGGTTAGTCCAAAAGGCATCACGAGGAATTCATAATGGCCATAACGAGTCCTGAAGGCAGTCTTGGGAATATCATCTTCTTTGACCCTCAACTGGTGATATCCAGACCTCAAATCAATCTTCGAAAAATATGCTGCGCCCTGAAGTTGGTCAAACAACTCATCGATCCTGGGCAGGGGGTACTTGTTCTTGATAGTCACTTTGTTCAACTGTCGGTAATCTATGCACATCCGAAAAGTACCATCCTTCTTCTTGACAAACAAGACTGGTGCTCCCCAAGGTGAAACGCTCGGGCGAATGAAACCCTTATCCAAAAGCTCCTGCAATTGCTTCTTCAACTCTGACAACTCTGTTGGGGCCATGCGATACGGAGCCTTGCTGATCGGTGCCGTGCCTGGAACAAGCTCAATGGCGAACTCCACATCTCGAACCGGGGGTAAGTCTGGCACATCGTCTGGAAAGATATCGGGAAAGTCACAGACCACTTGGATCTCACCTAGCTGCTTCGGCTCCTTCTTCGCTGAGATAAAGGCAATGAAGCCTTCACACCCTCGGCGGATCAAGCGATCTGCCTTACACGCCGAAATCACACGTCTGGGGCATCTCTGCTGGCTGCCCTCGAAACGGAAGCCCTTGCCTAAATCGAAGAAGATCGTCCTGTTGTAACAGTTAACACAGGCACGATATCGAGCGAGCCAATCCATACTAAGGATCACGTCGAAGTCCAGCATCGACAACAGGATCAAATCAACAGGTAACTGATGACCTGCAATCTGCACGTCGCAATGGGGGTAGTATACACTACACTCCACTCGCTTGCCAACTGGGGTGGATACAACCAACACATATGGCAACGGCTCAGACGGCTGAGGTAACCGCTCGGCAAAATGAGGTGCTACATAAGATCGTGTAGACCCCGAATCGAACAAAGCTAATGCCTCGACGCGCGAAATCAAAACAGTACCTTCAACCACCTGTGGATCCTCGGCACTCTCGTGGGTAGCAGCGTAAGCACGGGCTGTCTGGCGAGGCTGTCTCGAGCCTGGACGAGCTGACTGTGGCTTGCTCGGAGCTGTAGGTGCACTAGGTCTGCTAGGAACTGCACCGGAAGTAGGACCAGATGGAGCTGCACCGGAGGCTCTATGTCGAGGACAATTGGCGATCATATGCTCCCTCGAACCACAGATAAAACAAGCACCGGCCTTCCTCCAACACGCATCAGTCGCGTGGTTCTTGCCACAATATCCACAAGTCACTCCGGCTGAACTGGAAGTACTCTGCTGGCCTTTGGTCTTCTTTTGTACTTGTCCTCGTGCACTGAAAGGCGGCTGTCTCTTGGGTTCAATGGCCCTCGCAGCTTGGTGGATGGCCTCAGCGGAATAGGCCCTGTCCACTGCATCATCAAACGTAGCCGGACGCTGAAACGCAGTCACGTGGTGCATGTATCGGGGATGCAAACCTTCAACAAACCGGTTCACCTTCCTCTCTTCGGTGCTGATCATGTCCGGAGCAAAATGCGACAACTGCATAAACTTGTTCACATATTCTGCTACTGTCATCTGCTGCTGACGGAGGGCTAGGAACTCAACCTCCTTGGCTCGAAACACATGAGCCGGGATGAACTTCCTTCTGAACTGCTGCTTGAACATCTCCCAAACTGTCGCACTAGGAATATCTCTATATGAGTCTTTCACGCTCTTCCACCAAGTCTTTGCGACGTTTCTCAGCATAGAAGTTGCTAGTCTGACCTTCTGCCGGTTCGTGCACACAACGGTCTCAAAGACATCCTCCGTCTGTTCTAACCATTGTTCTGCCTTCAATGGCTCTTCTGTCCCATAGAACTCAATAGCTCCTCGCTTGTGAAATTTCCCGTAGAGGGCATTCGGGTCACTCTCTCGAGGCTGTAAAATCACCTGCTGATCTACATGTGACTGAGCTGGGACTTGGCTTTGTCGGTCTAACATGGTTGTCACTTGGGCTTGCAAGTTCTGCATTGATTGCGATTGTGCCTGAAGGGACTGAAATAGCATGAGAATGCGTTCATCTGTATTCTGTGTCTGCGGTGACGGTGCAGATCCGCTTTCGTTATTTCCGGCATTCTGCTGAGAACCAGAACCTGATGCCATCCTGTAAAAATGGAAAGAGTCAGACACAAACACAAAACAATTGCGCCCAACAAGCCCCAAACTCTAGAAAGATCACAAAGAAAATCGTATCCTCGCCACGATCCTACATGCCTACATGCTTATCATCTAGAACAAGGAATGAGCAAGGAATGCTCTGATACCATACAATACGTATGTCACAACCCGAGCCCAGGGCTCGGGGGTTAGCAAAAGCCAAACCTAATGACACACGTACTCCCGTGCATGCACACGTAGACCGAGTCTAAATGCACACGCACAAGGGAACATTCACACGTGCCAAGCAAGTACGCGGAAGCTGTACATATCAGAAACATAAAACTAACAGTGCAAGAAGAGGATACAAAGAAAGGACTGCCATAATTACATATGAAAGTTTTACAAAAAGAACCAAAATAACATATACAGTCTGACATATACACAAGTCTGATATCCTCAAAACAGAACAACAAGAACAGGACTCCGATGCAATGCATGCCAAGAGCGCTCTCCCGTGGAGTGATCACATCCACTCCTCTAGGCCTGATGGGGCCCCGGGGGTCTCATCTGGAGCCTGGCCGACCTGCGGGGGTTCGGCAGGGGGATCTGGGCCTGCAACACCAAAAACAACTGTGAATACGAAGATTCAGCAAAGTATAACCCATAGCAAGTTAACACACGCTGTATCTGTAACAACCCGCCCCGCACCATCGAGGTATTGTCCGCTTTGGACTTCCCAGGAGGTCACCCATCCTGAAATTGCTCTGACTCGAGCACGCTTAACTTTATAGTTTTTTATGGAAGTCCTCACGGTTTTGTCCTCAAAAGGCGCCTCTACAGTTTAGGACGGATTATTACTTATATTCTTTCATTCACATGTACTTTTTGGGACTGGGTCGTTACAGGCCCACCAGCTTCCGCCGGATATGTCCCCATATCCACATATCTAGCACAATGTCGGACCGAAGACGGCCTCATAAGCTGTAACACTCCGATCCCCTTTGAGCCGGATTAGTGGCTCATTAGTGTGTGTTTTGTTTTGTTTATTTCTTTTGGACTTGTTTTGGGTCATGGATAGGTAGTTGAGTGACCTTTGACCTGGAATAGGTAGTTCTAAGCCCTTTTTCGTAATTTTGCTTTTGCTTTGCTCATATCATCTTTGCATCATCTTGGTGTCAGCACGTGTATTTTGTTGAGCTCGTTATATTCCGTAACTGTGTCAGATCCGTTTGGAGTCAATTGGAGAAGTTAGACCTTCGTGTGACTTAAACTGTAAATTGCTTAAACCCATTGGACCTTGTTTTAAAACTTCCAAACCTATATAAGATGAGTTACTCCAGATGTCCAACTCCCTGCTCTTTTCTCTCCCACGTTGCATGCTAGAGAGAATTCCAGGTGAAGCTCCCTCCACCATCTCTCTCTCTCTCTCTCTCTCTCTCTCTCTCTCTCTCTCTCTCTCTCTCTCTCTCCTTCGATTGGGTTTTGCTAATCTCTGTTTGGTTGGAATTTCTCCCCTCTCTCTGTCCTTGCCTTAGGTAAGTGGGTTCTTTCCCAACTCTTTGTATTTCCTCTCCAATTACATCTCCCATTCTCTGTTGCTATGTCTTCATCTCATGCAGGTGTGATTGCTTTGATTTGTTTTGATTTTAGTTGCTTGGAGCTTGATTTCAGAAGATTTGTCAGATTTGAGGCAAGTATAAGTACAGACTTTGAGAACACACATGGGTGCTCTATTTGAATGCTTTGATTTCCATCTTCTTTAGAGTATATAATGTGTTACAGCCATTTTCTAAGCTATGAGAATCAGTTGAGCTTGTTTTATTCAGTTTCTGTACAAAGATTTCGTTTCTGTAATCTTCCCGAATTCGCGTCTGTATTGTACGGCTAAGCCGTAACCCTGTACGGCTTAGATTCCAGAGAGTGACAAATTCGAGTTTGTTCTACGGCTAGGCTACGGCTAAGCCGTAATTTGTCCTACGGCTGAGCCGTAAGATAGCCGTGAACCAAACCGTATCTAAGCCGTGGATTTAATCTCTGATCAGTCGAAACTTTTCTGATATCAGTGTTCTTACGGTGAGGCTACGGCTAAGCCGTGGACTCCACCGTAGCTCAGCCGTGAGATGTATCAGATCAGAGGTGGAAAAGATGACAGTTTAGCCGTGTTCTGAAGGGAACCACGGCTAAGCCGTAGTGCATATTGCGGCTACGCCGTAGGATGCCACGGCTAAGCCGTAGGTCACCCATGGCTAAACCGTAAGACCTGTTAAATATCAGTTAAACTTAGGCTAATGGTGTGACCTTGTAGGGCTCAAATACAGGTTAACCATACCCGTACACCGGCCCGATGGACTCTTTGGATCGCATGAATAATCTGTTAGGCTGTGACTTGTTCATGTGAGCGTTGATCACTGTTAAGCACCTCCCCATGGGTGTTGGTTTAAGGGACTTCGATGCACATAAGGATTATATTGCAACACTAGGATGGCAACGGTGCATCGAATAACTTAAAACTACATCAACATGCACGGTTAGTGACAGTGATGCAACTAGATTAGACTTGGCTTGTAATGAACCTTGATTCCGTATTAATCTGAGATGCATTGCATATTGTTTATGGTTTTGCCCTCTGTTCTGTTAATCTATGTTATGCATTCCTCAGTCATTTTGCTTTCGTTCTGTATATCTGTATTATTCTTCGCTATGTACTATGTTTTGATCTATGCTATGCTTTGTATATTCTCTGGCTTTGTATATCTCTGATTTTTGGGTATTCCCTGGTGGCTCTGCCCAGAGGTTAATACGTGAGGACGAGATCCGGTCTTTGTCATCGGTGAGCCCAAAGCGGATAATCTCCCCTTTCTATGGATTTGATTTGATTGGTATTAGTCTGGCTCTACTCAGCCTCAGCCCTAGGATACCCGACGGGGTTACCTCTGGCGTAGATCTCTGTATCTCTGTTTTAACTGCAGTGTTGCTTTGTCTTGGGACCCCGGAACCCAGGAAACCGAGACCCGCTTGTACCTTTGGCCTGGACAGCGGTGTTCTCTGCTCTGCTCTGCTCTGCTCTCTTTTGGAGAGAACATGGTTAACGTAGTAGCCAATTAGTTCAGTATTCTATGTTTTGATTCACATATCATGTTTTACTTCTATGCACGATTTGCTTAGTTTCCTAATATGGAACTCTGTATTTAATCTTCTGTCATTATTATATTCACTTTGATACTATGCGTGTTTCACCCCTGTCACTTATATTTGCTGGATCGTTGTATTCATTTGTGTTGTCTGTGGTGTTGCAGGCACAGATACCTTGCCCAGCTCCCCGGCGGTCGAGGAGGCTGCAGGGGCGAGTGTAGAGGCACCCTCCGGTCTGGCAGAGTGGGCCTGATCACTTCTGCCAAGTGCGTGCATGCATACCAGTGGCTTTTATTTTGCGTTTTGGTTTTTGAGAGCTTGTATTTGGACTTTGGACTTTGGACTTGTATTCTGTATATTTTGTGTATATTGATTTTGGTGTGTATTCGGTTTTATCTCAGTGTATTTGTCTTTGTCTTTTCCGTTTCGTATTTGCTTTGGCTTCCGCTATTTTATTTTCCTTTGTTGCTTGCTATGATATGTACAGCTTCCGCGTACGCTTAGTTCGCACGTGTTAGATCCCTTGTGTGCGTGCATCTGGACTGGGTTTGGGTGCACGTGCACGGGAGTACGTGTGTCACCGGTTTAGCTTTTCGCTAACCCCCGAATTCTGGGCTCGGGTCGTGACATACGTATTGTATGGTATCAGAGCATGCTAGTTATAAGCATGTAGGCATCTAAGATCGTGGTGAGATAACGATATCAACTATTTGACTCGAGGTCTCATATGTTGATTTGGGGTTTGACTAACTCAGGGCATGTTATATTTGTGTGTTGTGTTTCTTTTCCTTTTACAGGATGGCATCAGGATCAGGATCTAGGGATGAGAATCAACAGGGCCATAACGGTGATAGTGGATCGGTACCCCCACATATCAGCAGTGAGGAGCGCTTGATGATGATGATGCAGTCTATGCAGTCATTACAGGCGCAGATGGCATCCATGGTAGATAGGCAGAGTCAGGCTGCTGCAGTAGCATCACCTCATGTAGATCAGCAGGTGATTTTCCAGCCTAAGGAATCAGATCCTAATGCGCTTTTCGACAAGTTCCGTAAGCGAGGGGCGACTGAGTTCCATGGGATAGAGGATGCATTGCAGGCTGAGCAATGGTTGGAGCAGACTGAAGAGCTATTTGATACGATTGTGTGCAGCAACAAGCAGAAGGTAGTTCTCACAGCCTCTATGCTTCGGAGTGTAGCTAAGACATGGTGGAGGAGTGTTAAGACCTCATTTCAGACTATGCCCAGTGCCACAGTTTGGGAGACCTTCAAGCAGCAATTCCGTCGTAAGTTCATGCCTCTCCATATTCAGCGAGCCAAGGAAGTGGAATTCTTCAACCTTCAGCAGAGACAGATGTCAGTTGCAGATTATGTACACAGGTTTACAGAGTTGTCTCATTTCGCAGAGGATATGGTGAACACGGAGCATAAGAAGGTGACTCGCTTCGTCAACGGCCTAAATCCGAGACACAAACGCCACGTGGTTGCTTGTATGTGGCCGGCTACATTGGATAATGCTATTGACAGGGCTTATGATGCAGAGGCCATCTTTGAGGAGGAGCGAACAGAGGCTAAGAGGGCAGCAGGTTTCAGTGGCAGAAGTCAGTTCCAGAAGAAGGATGGCAGTTTCCGGATGTGCATTGACTACAGGCAGTTGAACAAAGTGACTATCAAGAATAAATACCCATTGCCTAGGATTGATGAGTTGTTCGATCAACTTCAGGGTGCAGCTTACTTCTCTAAGATTGACTTGAGGTCAGGATATCACCAGCTCAGGGTGAAGGATGAGGATGTTCCTAAGACAGCTTTCAGGACTCGGTATGGACACTACGAGTTCCTTGTCATGCCGTTTGGTTTGACGAACGCACCCGCAGCTTTTATGGCGTTGATGAACAGGGTGTTTACTTCCTTCTTGGACCAGTTCGTTGTGGTTTTTATAGATGACATATTGGTCTATTCGAAGACTGCTGAGGAACATACAGACCATCTGAGGAAGGCATTACAGCTGCTTCGAGATCACAAGTTGTATGCAAAGTTGGCTAAATGTGATTTCTGGCTAGAGCAAGTTGCATTTTTGGGACATGTGATTTCTAGAGATGGATTGATGGTGGATCCGGCTAAGATTGAGGCAGTAGTCCATTGGCCCCGTCCTAGATCAGTGACAGAGATTCGGAGTTTTCTGGGATTAGCAGGATATTACCGCAGGTTTGTGCAGGATTTCTCGAAGATTTCAGCTCCGCTGACTCAGTTGACTCGGAAGAAGGTCCCGTATGAGTGGACAGAGAAGTGTGAGCGCAGTTTCCAGATGTTGAAAGAAAAGCTCACTACGGCGCCAGTGTTGACTCTCCCGGATGGTAGTGAGGGATTCATGATTTACTCAGATGCCTCTAGAGTTGGACTAGGCTGTGTACTGATGCAGAATCAGAAGGTGATTGCCTATGGATCCAGACAGTTGAAAGAACATGAGAAGAACTATGCCACACATGACTTGGAGTTAGCAGCCATTGTATTTGCACTGAAGTTGTGGCGACATTACTTGTACGGTGTAAAGTTCGAGGTCCATTCCGATCATCACAGTCTGCAGTACTTGTTTGATCAGCATGACTTGAATATGAGGCAGCGAAGATGGTTGGAGTTCATCAAAGACTACGACTTTCCGATCAAGTACCACCCAGGCAAGGGCAATGTAGTTGCAGATGCACTCAGCAGGAGGACAGACAGTCTTCAGGTGTTAGCAGGATTCTATATGCTTGTGCATGATCAGCCTGTAGAGGTTCAGATGGTAGGAGACTCGGTGACATTAGCTACTACTGTCGTGTTTCAGCCTGAGGTGATTCAGCAGATCAAGGATCGCCAGTTTGAGGACCCCCTCCTGGTGAAGTTCAGAGATCGGATTGCAGATCGACCGGATTTCAGCTTGGTGGATGGAGTTTTGTACTTCAGGAACAGATTGTGTGTTCCCGCTGTGGATGAGTTGAGAGAGAAATTGATGACAGATGCGCACGATGCCCGATATGCGATGCATCCCGGGAGTACGAAGATGTACCGGAACTTGAAGGATAGATTTTGGTGGAACAATATGAAGCGGGAGATCGCAGGGTTCGTAGCTCGATGTTTGACCTGTCAGAGGGTGAAAGCGGATCATCAGCGACCTCCAGGATCATTGCATCCATTGCACACTCCGCAGTGGAAGTGGGAGCACATTACGATGGATTTCGTCTCCGGTTTTCCGCCGACCAGTAGGAAGAATAATGCGATCTGGGTCATAGTGGACAGATTGACTAAGTCAGCACATTTCCTTCCGTTCAAAAAAGGGATGACATTCACGGAGATGGCCAGGAAGTTTGTTGACGAGATAGTCAGATTGCATGGCACCCCAGTATCGATTGTGTCAGATCGAGACAGTCGTTTTGTATCTTCATTCTGGAGAGCATTTCAGGAAGCTATGGGTACGAAGCTGAGTTTTAGTACGGCATACCACCCCCAGACCGATGGACAGTCGGAGCGTACCATTCAGACGTTGGAGGATATGCTCCGAGCTAGCGTGCTGAACTTTGAGAAGGAATGGGATACGCATCTAGCATTGTGTGAGTTTGCTTACAACAACAGCTTCCATGAGAGTATTGGTATGGCACCTTATGAGGCTCTATACGGACGCAAGTGCAGGACCCCAGTGTGCTGGGAAGAAGTTGGAACTAGAAGTTTCCATGGTCCGACAATCATTGCTGAGACGACAGAGAAGGTGCAGAAAGTGATAGAGAATCTGAAGATTGCTCGGTCCAGGCAGAAGAGCTATGCGGATACTCGGAGGAGACCTTTGGCATTCCAAGTCGGAGATTGGGTGTTCCTTAAAGTTTCTCCGATGAAGGGCACAGTTCGATTTGGTCAGAAGGGCAAGTTAGCTCCGAGATATGTAGGACCGTTCGAAGTCAAGAGCCGAGTTGGAGATTTAGCCTATCGGTTGACACTTCCAGTTGAGTTCTCCGGTGTTCACGATGTGTTCCATGTGTCGATGCTCCGTAAGTATGTGCCAGATCCGAGCCATGTGATTCGCTACGATGACATTCAGATTCAGCCTAATGCGACTTACGTTGAGCGTCCGTTTCGCATCGTTGGGACACGAGAGCAGATTCTCCGTACCAGGACTATCAGATGGGTTAAAGTGTTGTGGGAGCATCACGGTCCGGATGAGGCTACTTGGGAGCTAGAGGAGCAGCTAGCGCGCCAGTACCCCTAGCTCTTTGCGCAGGTAGGTAGTCATTCCGAGGACGGAATGATTCCTAGTGGGGGAGGATGTAACACTCCGATCCCCTTTGAGCCGGATTAGTGGCTCATTAGTGTGTGTTTTGTTTTGTTTATTTCTTTTGGACTTGTTTTGGGTCATGGATAGGTAGTTGAGTGACCTTTGACCTGGAATAGGTAGTTCTAAGCCCTTTTTCGTAATTTTGCTTTTGCTTTGCTCATATCATCTTTGCATCATCTTGGTGTCAGCACGTGTATTTTGTTGAGCTCGTTATATTCCGTAACTGTGTCAGATCCGTTTGGAGTCAATTGGAGAAGTTAGACCTTCGTGTGACTTAAACTGTAAATTGCTTAAACCCATTGGACCTTGTTTTAAAACTTCCAAACCTATATAAGATGAGTTACTCCAGATGTCCAACTCCCTGCTCTTTTCTCTCCCACGTTGCATGCTAGAGAGAATTCCAGGTGAAGCTCCCTCCACCATCTCTCTCTCTCTCTCTCTCTCTCTCTCTCTCTCTCTCTCTCTCTCTCTCTCTCTCCTTCGATTGGGTTTTGCTAATCTCTGTTTGGTTGGAATTTCTCCCCTCTCTCTGTCCTTGCCTTAGGTAAGTGGGTTCTTTCCCAACTCTTTGTATTTCCTCTCCAATTACATCTCCCATTCTCTGTTGCTATGTCTTCATCTCATGCAGGTGTGATTGCTTTGATTTGTTTTGATTTTAGTTGCTTGGAGCTTGATTTCAGAAGATTTGTCAGATTTGAGGCAAGTATAAGTACAGACTTTGAGAACACACATGGGTGCTCTATTTGAATGCTTTGATTTCCATCTTCTTTAGAGTATATAATGTGTTACAGCCATTTTCTAAGCTATGAGAATCAGTTGAGCTTGTTTTATTCAGTTTCTGTACAAAGATTTCGTTTCTGTAATCTTCCCGAATTCGCGTCTGTATTGTACGGCTAAGCCGTAACCCTGTACGGCTTAGATTCCAGAGAGTGACAAATTCGAGTTTGTTCTACGGCTAGGCTACGGCTAAGCCGTAATTTGTCCTACGGCTGAGCCGTAAGATAGCCGTGAACCAAACCGTATCTAAGCCGTGGATTTAATCTCTGATCAGTCGAAACTTTTCTGATATCAGTGTTCTTACGGTGAGGCTACGGCTAAGCCGTGGACTCCACCGTAGCTCAGCCGTGAGATGTATCAGATCAGAGGTGGAAAAGATGACAGTTTAGCCGTGTTCTGAAGGGAACCACGGCTAAGCCGTAGTGCATATTGCGGCTACGCCGTAGGATGCCACGGCTAAGCCGTAGGTCACCCATGGCTAAACCGTAAGACCTGTTAAATATCAGTTAAACTTAGGCTAATGGTGTGACCTTGTAGGGCTCAAATACAGGTTAACCATACCCGTACACCGGCCCGATGGACTCTTTGGATCGCATGAATAATCTGTTAGGCTGTGACTTGTTCATGTGAGCGTTGATCACTGTTAAGCACCTCCCCATGGGTGTTGGTTTAAGGGACTTCGATGCACATAAGGATTATATTGCAACACTAGGATGGCAACGGTGCATCGAATAACTTAAAACTACATCAACATGCACGGTTAGTGACAGTGATGCAACTAGATTAGACTTGGCTTGTAATGAACCTTGATTCCGTATTAATCTGAGATGCATTGCATATTGTTTATGGTTTTGCCCTCTGTTCTGTTAATCTATGTTATGCATTCCTCAGTCATTTTGCTTTCGTTCTGTATATCTGTATTATTCTTCGCTATGTACTATGTTTTGATCTATGCTATGCTTTGTATATTCTCTGGCTTTGTATATCTCTGATTTTTGGGTATTCCCTGGTGGCTCTGCCCAGAGGTTAATACGTGAGGACGAGATCCGGTCTTTGTCATCGGTGAGCCCAAAGCGGATAATCTCCCCTTTCTATGGATTTGATTTGATTGGTATTAGTCTGGCTCTACTCAGCCTCAGCCCTAGGATACCCGACGGGGTTACCTCTGGCGTAGATCTCTGTATCTCTGTTTTAACTGCAGTGTTGCTTTGTCTTGGGACCCCGGAACCCAGGAAACCGAGACCCGCTTGTACCTTTGGCCTGGACAGCGGTGTTCTCTGCTCTGCTCTGCTCTGCTCTCTTTTGGAGAGAACATGGTTAACGTAGTAGCCAATTAGTTCAGTATTCTATGTTTTGATTCACATATCATGTTTTACTTCTATGCACGATTTGCTTAGTTTCCTAATATGGAACTCTGTATTTAATCTTCTGTCATTATTATATTCACTTTGATACTATGCGTGTTTCACCCCTGTCACTTATATTTGCTGGATCGTTGTATTCATTTGTGTTGTCTGTGGTGTTGCAGGCACAGATACCTTGCCCAGCTCCCCGGCGGTCGAGGAGGCTGCAGGGGCGAGTGTAGAGGCACCCTCCGGTCTGGCAGAGTGGGCCTGATCACTTCTGCCAAGTGCGTGCATGCATACCAGTGGCTTTTATTTTGCGTTTTGGTTTTTGAGAGCTTGTATTTGGACTTTGGACTTTGGACTTGTATTCTGTATATTTTGTGTATATTGATTTTGGTGTGTATTCGGTTTTATCTCAGTGTATTTGTCTTTGTCTTTTCCGTTTCGTATTTGCTTTGGCTTCCGCTATTTTATTTTCCTTTGTTGCTTGCTATGATATGTACAGCTTCCGCGTACGCTTAGTTCGCACGTGTTAGATCCCTTGTGTGCGTGCATCTGGACTGGGTTTGGGTGCACGTGCACGGGAGTACGTGTGTCACCGGTTTAGCTTTTCGCTAACCCCCGAATTCTGGGCTCGGGTCGTGACATACGTATTGTATGGTATCAGAGCATGCTAGTTATAAGCATGTAGGCATCTAAGATCGTGGTGAGATAACGATATCAACTATTTGACTCGAGGTCTCATATGTTGATTTGGGGTTTGACTAACTCAGGGCATGTTATATTTGTGTGTTGTGTTTCTTTTCCTTTTACAGGATGGCATCAGGATCAGGATCTAGGGATGAGAATCAACAGGGCCATAACGGTGATAGTGGATCGGTACCCCCACATATCAGCAGTGAGGAGCGCTTGATGATGATGATGCAGTCTATGCAGTCATTACAGGCGCAGATGGCATCCATGGTAGATAGGCAGAGTCAGGCTGCTGCAGTAGCATCACCTCATGTAGATCAGCAGGTGATTTTCCAGCCTAAGGAATCAGATCCTAATGCGCTTTTCGACAAGTTCCGTAAGCGAGGGGCGACTGAGTTCCATGGGATAGAGGATGCATTGCAGGCTGAGCAATGGTTGGAGCAGACTGAAGAGCTATTTGATACGATTGTGTGCAGCAACAAGCAGAAGGTAGTTCTCACAGCCTCTATGCTTCGGAGTGTAGCTAAGACATGGTGGAGGAGTGTTAAGACCTCATTTCAGACTATGCCCAGTGCCACAGTTTGGGAGACCTTCAAGCAGCAATTCCGTCGTAAGTTCATGCCTCTCCATATTCAGCGAGCCAAGGAAGTGGAATTCTTCAACCTTCAGCAGAGACAGATGTCAGTTGCAGATTATGTACACAGGTTTACAGAGTTGTCTCATTTCGCAGAGGATATGGTGAACACGGAGCATAAGAAGGTGACTCGCTTCGTCAACGGCCTAAATCCGAGACACAAACGCCACGTGGTTGCTTGTATGTGGCCGGCTACATTGGATAATGCTATTGACAGGGCTTATGATGCAGAGGCCATCTTTGAGGAGGAGCGAACAGAGGCTAAGAGGGCAGCAGGTTTCAGTGGCAGAAGTCAGTTCCAGAAGAAGGATGGCAGTTTCCGGATGTGCATTGACTACAGGCAGTTGAACAAAGTGACTATCAAGAATAAATACCCATTGCCTAGGATTGATGAGTTGTTCGATCAACTTCAGGGTGCAGCTTACTTCTCTAAGATTGACTTGAGGTCAGGATATCACCAGCTCAGGGTGAAG
This sequence comes from Sextonia rubra, assembly GCA_037013555.1. Classification (NCBI taxonomy): domain Eukaryota; kingdom Viridiplantae; phylum Streptophyta; class Magnoliopsida; order Laurales; family Lauraceae; genus Sextonia; species Sextonia rubra. The sequence continues at coordinate 38,705,422 of JASUAD010000010.1, read as the reverse complement.
GATGAGGATGTTCCTAAGACAGCTTTCAGGACTCGGTATGGACACTACGAGTTCCTTGTCATGCCGTTTGGTTTGACGAACGCACCCGCAGCTTTTATGGCGTTGATGAACAGGGTGTTTACTTCCTTCTTGGACCAGTTCGTTGTGGTTTTTATAGATGACATATTGGTCTATTCGAAGACTGCTGAGGAACATACAGACCATCTGAGGAAGGCATTGCAGCTGCTTCGAGATCACAAGTTGTATGCAAAGTTGGCTAAATGTGATTTCTGGCTAGAGCAAGTTGCATTTTTGGGACATGTGATTTCTAGAGATGGATTGATGGTGGATCCGGCTAAGATTGAGGCAGTAGTCCATTGGCCCCGTCCTAGATCAGTGACAGAGATTCGGAGTTTTCTGGGATTAGCAGGATATTACCGCAGGTTTGTGCAGGATTTCTCGAAGATTTCAGCTCCGCTGACTCAGTTGACTCGGAAGAAGGTCCCGTATGAGTGGACAGAGAAGTGTGAGCGCAGTTTCCAGATGTTGAAAGAAAAGCTCACTACGGCGCCAGTGTTGACTCTCCCGGATGGTAGTGAGGGATTCATGATTTACTCAGATGCCTCTAGAGTTGGACTAGGCTGTGTACTGATGCAGAATCAGAAGGTGATTGCCTATGGATCCAGACAGTTGAAAGAACATGAGAAGAACTATGCCACACATGACTTGGAGTTAGCAGCCATTGTATTTGCACTGAAGTTGTGGCGACATTACTTGTACGGTGTAAAGTTCGAGGTCCATTCCGATCATCACAGTCTGCAGTACTTGTTTGATCAGCATGACTTGAATATGAGGCAGCGAAGATGGTTGGAGTTCATCAAAGACTACGACTTTCCGATCAAGTACCACCCAGGCAAGGGCAATGTAGTTGCAGATGCACTCAGCAGGAGGACAGACAGTCTTCAGGTGTTAGCAGGATTCTATATGCTTGTGCATGATCAGCCTGTAGAGGTTCAGATGGTAGGAGACTCGGTGACATTAGCTACTACTGTCGTGTTTCAGCCTGAGGTGATTCAGCAGATCAAGGATCGCCAGTTTGAGGACCCCCTCCTGGTGAAGTTCAGAGATCGGATTGCAGATCGACCGGATTTCAGCTTGGTGGATGGAGTTTTGTACTTCAGGAACAGATTGTGTGTTCCCGCTGTGGATGAGTTGAGAGAGAAATTGATGACAGATGCGCACGATGCCCGATATGCGATGCATCCCGGGAGTACGAAGATGTACCGGAACTTGAAGGATAGATTTTGGTGGAACAATATGAAGCGGGAGATCGCAGGGTTCGTAGCTCGATGTTTGACCTGTCAGAGGGTGAAAGCGGATCATCAGCGACCTCCAGGATCATTGCATCCATTGCACACTCCGCAGTGGAAGTGGGAGCACATTACGATGGATTTCGTCTCCGGTTTTCCGCCGACCAGTAGGAAGAATAATGCGATCTGGGTCATAGTGGACAGATTGACTAAGTCAGCACATTTCCTTCCGTTCAAAAAAGGGATGACATTCACGGAGATGGCCAGGAAGTTTGTTGACGAGATAGTCAGATTGCATGGCACCCCAGTATCGATTGTGTCAGATCGAGACAGTCGTTTTGTATCTTCATTCTGGAGAGCATTTCAGGAAGCTATGGGTACGAAGCTGAGTTTTAGTACGGCATACCACCCCCAGACCGATGGACAGTCGGAGCGTACCATTCAGACGTTGGAGGATATGCTCCGAGCTAGCGTGCTGAACTTTGAGAAGGAATGGGATACGCATCTAGCATTGTGTGAGTTTGCTTACAACAACAGCTTCCATGAGAGTATTGGTATGGCACCTTATGAGGCTCTATACGGACGCAAGTGCAGGACCCCAGTGTGCTGGGAAGAAGTTGGAACTAGAAGTTTCCATGGTCCGACAATCATTGCTGAGACGACAGAGAAGGTGCAGAAAGTGATAGAGAATCTGAAGATTGCTCGGTCCAGGCAGAAGAGCTATGCGGATACTCGGAGGAGACCTTTGGCATTCCAAGTCGGAGATTGGGTGTTCCTTAAAGTTTCTCCGATGAAGGGCACAGTTCGATTTGGTCAGAAGGGCAAGTTAGCTCCGAGATATGTAGGACCGTTCGAAGTCAAGAGCCGAGTTGGAGATTTAGCCTATCGGTTGACACTTCCAGTTGAGTTCTCCGGTGTTCACGATGTGTTCCATGTGTCGATGCTCCGTAAGTATGTGCCAGATCCGAGCCATGTGATTCGCTACGATGACATTCAGATTCAGCCTAATGCGACTTACGTTGAGCGTCCGTTTCGCATCGTTGGGACACGAGAGCAGATTCTCCGTACCAGGACTATCAGATGGGTTAAAGTGTTGTGGGAGCATCACGGTCCGGATGAGGCTACTTGGGAGCTAGAGGAGCAGCTAGCGCGCCAGTACCCCTAGCTCTTTGCGCAGGTAGGTAGTCATTCCGAGGACGGAATGATTCCTAGTGGGGGAGGATGTAACACTCCGATCCCCTTTGAGCCGGATTAGTGGCTCATTAGTGTGTGTTTTGTTTTGTTTATTTCTTTTGGACTTGTTTTGGGTCATGGATAGGTAGTTGAGTGACCTTTGACCTGGAATAGGTAGTTCTAAGCCCTTTTTCGTAATTTTGCTTTTGCTTTGCTCATATCATCTTTGCATCATCTTGGTGTCAGCACGTGTATTTTGTTGAGCTCGTTATATTCCGTAACTGTGTCAGATCCGTTTGGAGTCAATTGGAGAAGTTAGACCTTCGTGTGACTTAAACTGTAAATTGCTTAAACCCATTGGACCTTGTTTTAAAACTTCCAAACCTATATAAGATGAGTTACTCCAGATGTCCAACTCCCTGCTCTTTTCTCTCCCACGTTGCATGCTAGAGAGAATTCCAGGTGAAGCTCCCTCCACCATCTCTCTCTCTCTCTCTCTCTCTCTCTCTCTCTCTCTCTCTCTCTCTCTCTCTCTCCTTCGATTGGGTTTTGCTAATCTCTGTTTGGTTGGAATTTCTCCCCTCTCTCTGTCCTTGCCTTAGGTAAGTGGGTTCTTTCCCAACTCTTTGTATTTCCTCTCCAATTACATCTCCCATTCTCTGTTGCTATGTCTTCATCTCATGCAGGTGTGATTGCTTTGATTTGTTTTGATTTTAGTTGCTTGGAGCTTGATTTCAGAAGATTTGTCAGATTTGAGGCAAGTATAAGTACAGACTTTGAGAACACACATGGGTGCTCTATTTGAATGCTTTGATTTCCATCTTCTTTAGAGTATATAATGTGTTACAGCCATTTTCTAAGCTATGAGAATCAGTTGAGCTTGTTTTATTCAGTTTCTGTACAAAGATTTCGTTTCTGTAATCTTCCCGAATTCGCGTCTGTATTGTACGGCTAAGCCGTAACCCTGTACGGCTTAGATTCCAGAGAGTGACAAATTCGAGTTTGTTCTACGGCTAGGCTACGGCTAAGCCGTAATTTGTCCTACGGCTGAGCCGTAAGATAGCCGTGAACCAAACCGTATCTAAGCCGTGGATTTAATCTCTGATCAGTCGAAACTTTTCTGATATCAGTGTTCTTACGGTGAGGCTACGGCTAAGCCGTGATGGTCTACGGCTAAGCCGTGGACTCCACCGTAGCTCAGCCGTGAGATGTATCAGATCAGAGGTGGAAAAGATGACAGTTTAGCCGTGTTCTGAAGGGAACCACGGCTAAGCCGTAGTGCATATTGCGGCTACGCCGTAGGATGCCACGGCTAAGCCGTAGGTCACCCATGGCTAAACCGTAAGACCTGTTAAATATCAGTTAAACTTAGGCTAATGGTGTGACCTTGTAGGGCTCAAATACAGGTTAACCATACCCGTACACCGGCCCGATGGACTCTTTGGATCGCATGAATAATCTGTTAGGCTGTGACTTGTTCATGTGAGCGTTGATCACTGTTAAGCACCTCCCCATGGGTGTTGGTTTAAGGGACTTCGATGCACATAAGGATTATATTGCAACACTAGGATGGCAACGGTGCATCGAATAACTTAAAACTACATCAACATGCACGGTTAGTGACAGTGATGCAACTAGATTAGACTTGGCTTGTAATGAACCTTGATTCCGTATTAATCTGAGATGCATTGCATATTGTTTATGGTTTTGCCCTCTGTTCTGTTAATCTATGTTATGCATTCCTCAGTCATTTTGCTTTCTTTCTGTATATCTGTATTATTCTTCGCTATGTACTATGTTTTGATATATGCTATGCTTTGTATATTCTCTGGCTTTGTATATCTCTGATTTTTGGGTATTCCCTGGTGGCTCTGCCCAGAGGTTAATACGTGAGGACGAGATCCGGTCTTTGTCATCGGTGAGCCCAAAGCGGATAATCTCCCCTTTCTATGGATTTGATTTGATTGGTATTAGTCTGGCTCTACTCAGCCTCAGCCCTAGGATACCCGACGGGGTTACCTCTGGCGTAGATCTCTGTATCTCTGTTTTAACTGCAGTGTTGCTTTGTCTTGGGACCCCGGAACCCAGGAAACCGAGACCCGCTTGTACCTTTGGCCTGGACAGCGGTGTTCTCTGCTCTGCTCTGCTCTGCTCTCTTTTGGAGAGAACATGGTTAACGTAGTAGCCAATTAGTTCAGTATTCTATGTTTTGATTCACATATCATGTTTTACTTCTATGCACGATTTGCTTAGTTTCCTAATATGGAACTCTGTATTTAATCTTCTGTCATTATTATATTCACTTTGATACTATGCGTGTTTCACCCCTGTCACTTATATTTGCTGGATCGTTGTATTCATTTGTGTTGTCTGTGGTGTTGCAGGCACAGATACCTTGCCCAGCTCCCCGGCGGTCGAGGAGGCTGCAGGGGCGAGTGTAGAGGCACCCTCCGGTCTGGCAGAGTGGGCCTGATCACTTCTGCCAAGTGCGTGCATGCATACCAGTGGCTTTTATTTTGCGTTTTGGTTTTTGAGAGCTTGTATTTGGACTTTGGACTTTGGACTTGTATTCTGTATATTTTGTGTATATTGATTTTGGTGTGTATTCGGTTTTATCTCAGTGTATTTGTCTTTGTCTTTTCCGTTTCGTATTTGCTTTGGCTTCCGCTATTTTATTTTCCTTTGTTGCTTGCTATGATATGTACAGCTTCCGCGTACGCTTAGTTCGCACGTGTTAGATCCCTTGTGTGCGTGCATCTGGACTGGGTTTGGGTGCACGTGCACGGGAGTACGTGTGTCACCGGTTTAGCTTTTCGCTAACCCCCGAATTCTGGGCTCGGGTCGTGACATAAGCGATGTGGGACTTCGTTCCTCCTCCTTCTTTCCCCCCTCCTATTTGTGGAGGGCAGGATTCGAGAGGGAAGCAGGATTCGAGTGGTCCCCAAGGGGTCCGGCCTAACGGCCTCACCCTCCACCACTCAGAGGAGAGCCATCCCCTTCTCTGATACCATCTGTAACAACCCGCCCCGCACCATCGAGGTATTGTCCGCTTTGGACTTCCCAGGAGGTCACCCATCCTGAAATTGCTCTGACTCGAGCACGCTTAACTTTATAGTTTTTTATGGAAGTCCTCACGGTTTTGTCCTCAAAAGGCGCCTCTACAGTTTAGGACGGATTATTACTTATATTCTTTCATTCACATGTACTTTTTGGGACTGGGTCGTTACAGTATCTAACAGAATAAAGAACATCATGTTATTAGAGAAGACATTTTCGTATACTAGGCTGTCATGCAAGAAAGAAATATGCTAAGGGAATGAATACGTGCTGTGTACATACTAGTGGCTACTACATTACCATATGCTCCCAAAAGAGGGATCTTATAACATGCAAAGAACACCATTGTCCGGGCCAGGGTACAATGGGTCTCGGTTTCCTGGGGTCCCGTTCCCCAAGACATAACCCTACTGCAGCAGGTCCATATAAACTATACCAAATTCACCCCGTCGGGATCCTAAGGCTGAGGCTAAGTAGTGCCTGACTATACGGAGTCAATCATGAAAACCCTGAGTAGATCGTGACAACATATCATACGTGCATATCTGTGAGTGAACATATCATACATGCATACTCAAGGGAAATAAACCACAATGTGAAAGTAACGGAATACAAGTAATCATGTCAGAACATTGAGATCAATGATCGAATGCAATATGTTATGCAACAAATCATGCGAAATCGAATCATCTTTAGTTACAAACCAATTCTAATCTAATTATCCGGTGTTTCTAACCGTGCATGATGATGTAGTTTTAAGGTATCGCTGCACCGTTGTCTAGTGTTGCAATGAATTGAGCGGTGCACGAAGTCTCTTAAACCAACACCCATGGGGAGGTGCTTAACATCCGGATAACGAACATGAATGATTCGCAGCCCTCGAGATCATTCACGCGTTGTATCACATTCCGTTGGGCAAGTCTGGGTACTCTACATTCCATCATGAAGGCCATATCGGTCTTTTCTTTACACCTATCCTTGTTTCCTCATTTTTATTCTAGTGTGGTTACGGCTTAGCCGTGTGTGTGCTACGGCTTAGCCGTGTGTGGTCTACGGCTTAGCCGTGGCTGAACCGTAGAAGATCTGTCAGTTGCTGACTCTCAGTTATTCCAGAAATTGCACCCTGTATTGATCTACGGTTGGGCCACGACTGAGCTTCGGCTTAGCCGTAGGGCAATCTACGGCTTAGCCGTGCCCTAGCCGTAGAGGAAAACTGGGTTTTTCTCCTCTCTGGATTGTGAGCCGTAAGAGGCATACGGCTTAGCCGTACCTGTCCGAAATCAATAATCTGAAACATGTACAGAATGTCTGGGAAAGCATCAGAATTTCAATTCTTTCAATGGAGATAGACAAAGTAGTAACAATTGAGCTGTAAACACATTTTTCCTTATCAATTCAATGTAAAATCAACCAATTCAATTGCATACCAACATGGGTTCTCAAAGTTATGGTTATACTTGCCTTTATTTGGAAATCAATTGCACAAGTGACGTTCTAAAGCCCAAATCACAACCTAGCACAAATCAAACCAACATGCATGCATGAGAGATGGAGAGAAATTCAAAACACAGACACACCAATAAGAACAAGAAGGAGAAGAACTAGAGGGAAGAGATGAGAGAGATGGAAGCATGTCCCACTCACCTCACATGCAAGACCCAAGTTCCTCTTGCTCGATGGAGGAAAAATTCAAGTGAAGGAGGGAGAGAATGCAAGAGAGCAGAGAGAAAGAGTGTTCCACGTGCAGTAGAGGAAGAAATGAGAAAACGAGAGAAGGAAATGTGAGTTGATCGATGGCTGAACTTATATAAGTAATGGGTTGTTCCATTTACAATAAGGCCCAAGTTAGAATTCTATTTCCAGTTTAGGTCAAATCCGGGTCCAATCGAATCAAACGACATCGGTCGCGAATGACGTAGTTACGAAAGTTAACGGGCTCAACGAAAGACACGTGTTGACATCGAGATGATGCAAAAATGACCATGTCTTAGAAAAGCTAAAATTACGAAAAAGGGCTTGGTCTACTTAATCCAGGTCAAACTCAACCCAACTACCTATCCATGACCCGTAACGAAAACCAAAACACAAACAAAACACGATTAGCAACGAAAACAAGATTAACTAACCGCTAAACGAGGTCAAGCTGGGTCGGAGTGTTACATAACCATAACGTGAGAAGTCATCTATAAAGGTGATGAAATATTGTTCTCCTGAAAAACAAGGCATGTCTAATTTTCCACAAATGTCCGTATGAATTATTTGTAGGAGTTCAGAACTCCGTGTGGCAGTTTTCTTGACTGTTCGAATTTGTTTACCTTTAATACAGTCAACACAGACATCAAAATTAGTGAAATCTAGGGTTGGTAATATCCCATCTTTCACTAATCTCAACATTCTATCCTTTGAGATATGTCCTAATCTCTTATGCCACAGTATTGATGAGTTCTTCTTTGTTAATCCTCTTTTAATGCCAACATTCATCTCATGGTGTGTGGTCACTGATAGTGCGTATAAAGGATCTAACTTTAATTTATACAGACCACCACATAATGTACCACAACCAATCATCATTTTATTATGAAAAAGTTTCAAAGATCTATTACAAAAATTAAATACATATCCATCAGTATCTAATTTTGAAACAGAAACCAGATTTCGGGAAATCTCTGGAATATAGAAGGTATTCGACAAGTCCAAAATGAACCCTGTGTCCAGCACTAGCCCATATGTACCAACTGCCTCGACTCTCGATTCCTTCCGATTCCCCATAACGATGGTCTTTTCTCCATCACTTGGCCTCCGGGTTGAAAGGAATCCCTGCATACAACCAGATACGTGAACGGTTGCACCAGAATCGACCCACCAAGTATTGGTTGGGACATCAATAATATTGGTTTCACAAACAAGAGATAAATTTCTTTGCTTACCTCTTTTCTCAAACCAACTCTTCCTTTTCAGACAGTCTTTTTTGAAATGTCCTTTCTTTCCACAAAAATGGCACTTATCGGCTCTTTTCTTTCCCTTTTTCTTCATTGGCTTCTGACCTTTCGGATCTACTTTAGGAGTGTTGGCATTCTTAAAACTCCTAGGTCCTTTTCTACCCATAGAGTGGGAGACAACATTTACCAAAGACTGCCCCTCAGCCTTAAGCCTCCTCTCTTCTTGATCACACCTTGCGATTAATTCATTTAATGTCCACCGATTAGAGCTTTGATTGTAAGTGACTTTAAATGGGCCGAAAGCAGAGGGAAGGGAGTCCAAAATGAATTGGATCAAATATCCGTCTGAAATACTCATATCCACATCCTTTAATTTTGATGCAATGTTGGACATGAGTAGGATATGCTCTCTAACTCCCTTAGTTCCATCATATTTCATGTTTGTTAATTTGCTAATTAAAGTGGCCCCTAATGCCTTATCAGTCACTTCAAACTAAGATTTGATAATTTCTAAGAGTTCCTTCGTGGATTTATCTTGATCAATGGATCCTCTAATACTCTTAGAAATCGAGTTTAAAATGATTTTACGGTAGATTTTATCACATCTTTGCCACTTATCATATTTGGCCCTATCTGATTCAGAACTCTGGTCGGTGGGCGTGGGAGGCATGGTCTCATCTAAGGCCATGTCTAAGTCTAGAAAGGTTATGGTCAGCGACAACAGGTCTAACCAGTCAGGGTAATTTGATCCATCCAACATGGGAATGGACCCTAAACATGAGGGAAGAGATATAGATCTGGAAGACGAAGCTGTAATAGAAGAGAAGAGAAAACTATCATGCTCACAAAACTATAATGCTTTGAATTTAAGGGGAAACTTAGAATAATAGTTATGCATCATCACAATAACCTTTGGGTTAAATGCGACATGTTAATTTAATTATTCTCGTTTATTTGATAAAACTATACTATGTTAAAGTGAATAGTAAGATCTCACCTTTGGGCATAGATCAAGGCAAATTCACTAATACATCTTTAATATATTTTATCCCAACTTCTAGTGAAAGACAACCGCCTTTGGGTCGATCATCTATCCCTTAGTGAAGTTGCAATTTATAGTGTCATTTTATGGTATCTCTAATTCAATTATTAATGATGTATTCTTTATCATAACTGGGTCACTTTGGTGACTACCAAGTTAATCAAAGATTCGTAATTCTTTAATTGAAATCTATGACACTAAGTTTAACTTCAATTTCCCTTAATTGATCATCAAATACTTTCAATCTAAACTGTAAGGGAAGATCTAATCTTAATTATCCTTTGATAATCGTTAAGATGAGATAACGGTCCAAATAAACACTAATCGGACCGTTGATGTTTCATCAAAACTACATTTTTCTTTCATCAATCTATCATAAGTAAAAATTGATCTAATCTAACCGTTGATTCATACTAATTTAAACATTAAAGGACATGCGTATAACAATAATAACTCAAAAATAACATTAATCATGTAAATAATAAGCAAAAACATGAATTTATCATGAGCTAAATATGCATAACTTCATATGATATCAACATTGAACCGTTGGATTAGACATTAAATGCATTAATATGATAGATCTCAACATAAGGATCTCAACGAAAGAAACGGATCGAAAATCCGATATCATATGTGTCCATAATGATCAAAATAAGGTTTTGATCGTTCATTTTTCCTTGATCTGGCCTTGATCTGATCACATTAAATGATCCAGTCTTATCAGAATGATTACAGCATTTAAATATATCAAATGGACGGTTCTGATCAGAACGGATCAATTTTATAATGACCCAATTATTCAAAAAAAAAATTATATATATATATAATACCAACATTAACAATACTTTATTCAAATCAGGCCAGACCAGTGGGTCGGGTCAGACCCAGGTCATAAATTGACCTGTTCAGTCCAGTCGGGCTTGACAGGTTGGGTTGGGTCGGAACCGACCTGTGATAAAACTGGAAACCCAATTCTGCTGGGTTCGGATCAGGTCGGGTCAGGTCGGGTCGGGTCGAACCTGACCTGTCATTTATATTCTGTTATGTTGGGCTGGGCCAGGTCAGTCGACCCGGGTCAGTCTGAAACCCGAAACCGAGGCCCTGTCTACTTTAATTTCAGTTGAACCGGGTCCGTTGGGTCGGGCCTGACCTGTAAGCCGAACTGCAAGCCTAACCCGCAAGTCGGTTCGGGTTTGCACTTCCGGCCCGTATAAGGTCCGGGTTAATGAACAGCGGGTCGGGTCAGTTTAGCGGGCTGACCCATCTTAAAAAACCCAGACCCATTTTTAATTGGGTTACCTTCCAGGTCATCGGCCTGACCCGCATAGCGACCCGCAGACCTGACAAATGACCCGGAGACCGACCCGCACTGTTCATCGTCTCCTTTACAGAGACGATGACAGGCTGGGGTCCCCAGACACGCCGGCATGGCTGCGGACGACGGCTGGGGTCCCGCCCGAGGCCGGCGACGGCAGCGGCAGGGACTGCCGGCCCTCTCCCGTCGCCAGCCGGCTGCTATTTTTTTTTTTGACTAACTGGGCGCTTGCAACAGTAGCGCCCAACCGCTGTTACCCGCGGCTGCCGTCTGCCGGGCGGCCTTTCGGGATGGCCGGCTGGCCGGCGGCCAGCCAATATTTTTTTTTATTCGTTTCTCTGCGGTTTATCGTTTCTGCCTTTTCCGGAAAACAGAGGAGCCATTCCACATTCCGGTTTCTACCATTTCCAGTCCGTTAAACTTTGAACCAATAGCTTTGATACCACTTGTTAACCAAAACGGCCCATTTCGGATCAATTTAACGGATTGGATTCACAATACAACAGCAGGATTAAAAAACGAAACAAAACTACAAACTTAAGGACATACCTGACTCCATTGAAATTGTAATCGGAGAAACTGGCAGAAACACCGAACGAACGACTCTCTTGCTCTTCTCTTTATGCAGGCTCGTGGATGGGAATGCCAAGCTCGTTGTATTATTAAGACAAGAGAGTCCCGGGGCTTTTATAGCCTTCCTCCCCATCACAGAAGACCGTTGGAACGTTACATGGATTGTAATGTAATGGAAAACGAAAAATGGATTAAATGGTATTGAAGGGCCTTAAGGGAGAAGACCGTTTCAGAGCCGTTATGAAAATGGGTGGTGGTCATGTGGACCACCACCTCCAGTCACTTACAAGCCTCACTTAAAATGCTATGTTTTATGGTCCACGGATCCGACCTCAGTGAGCTCTTTTTAAAAACCCCTGTTTATACTATCCAATCATACCTATACAATGAAAGCTTATGGTAGGAGAAATTAGAGGGTGTGGCTTTTAAAATGTAAGATCCTTAGTTCAAATAGATCCTAACTTATCTAAAGAAAAAAAAAAACTTTACTCGTCATTTATTTTTCATGTCATAGATACTTCTTGGTATGTGAAGACCCGTTGTTAACCACTCCATTTTATATTATTATGATCCTAAACTTATGCCGAAGAGATTGTTGTGAATAGGTGAGTGATCAGATGCACGAGGTGCACTCACCACACATCTCCTGGTGGGGCCCACCAATCACCCATCCAGGTCGACCACACTTCCTATAGTCATTGGGTCCTTGGTTTTGCACTGATATAAATGGACTATACTACTCAATTCACGGAAACTTTTTTTAATATAAAAATTGAATTTGTGGGCCATGAATCAAGAGGCTAGAATGATCAATGAGCGCCAATGTTGCAGTTCAACATGCGTTCATATCGGCAAATTTCATGGCATACGCATTAGCTAAACTGGGTGTTAAGAAAGTATTACCTTAGGATAGTTTTTGAATGTACTTGTTTATGTTGGTGGAGCACAATGCTCTTGTACTTTTTTCTCTCTTATTCTTTTTTTCCCTCTTTTAATAAATTTTTATTACCAATAAGAAAATGAAAAAATAGCATGCACATACAAGGCGCTCACCATCAAGGTGGAGTTGGTGGGGTGGGTTTGTAGGGAGGGGGCTATCCATATATATATATATATATATGTGGGAACGACTACTATGCATCCATCCCTCACCACAAGGTGAGGGATAATTCATTTTTTTAACCTAACAAGGTCAAAAATGTGTCATAAAGTGTGATGGTTTTGTCTTTTTACACTTTAATACTTTCCAAAAAAAGGAAGTGTTCATCAATATAATGTGAGGGACATATGCATAGTAGTTATATATAGGACAAAACTACTATGTATCCAATATCCCTCACCATATGATGAGAGACAATGTTATTTTTGGAAAGTGTTGATGTGCAAAAGGGCAAAATCATCACACATCATGATAATGCATGCATCCCTCACCTTGTGGTGAAGGACAATTCCTGTTTTTAGACCTAGCAAAGTAAAAAAGGTGTCGTGATGTGTGATGATTTTGTTCTTTTGCACATTAATACTTTTCAAAAAAGAAAGTGTATACATCTATCCTTCACACTATAGTGAGGGACACTTCCTTTTTTGGAAAGTATTAATGTGTAAGAAGATAAAACCATCATATCTCATGGTACCTTTTTAACCTTACATAATTGTCTTTACCTATCTCTATATATAGGAAATAATTCTATGAGAACTAGTTTTCACTTTTTTTTTTCTAGGACTCTAGGTATGGCCCATTTACTATTCAATCCAAGCCTTGCAATATACAAGGACCCTCCTAATAGTCACTCGTCCCAAGTCTTGGTCAGATTCCAATTTACTGGACTGTCGAATCGACTGTGTATCAATCTGAATGGACTGAATTTAAGGGTCATGGATGATGGGGTTAGGGACATGTGATTGGGGCTAAACTTGATATGTGAGGTCGTCACATATAGATCTTTCCATCCCCCTAGTTCCATACCCAAATGGGACTCACAAGTAAGCCCTATAAAAAGTTCTCACGGTAGGTGCGTAAGAACAGTTCTCATAGGATCAAGGCCTCATATATATTATGAAGGTCTACTACCCGTCTTTGCTTGGTTTCAAACTCAAGTTTGCATAAGAGTACACCATGCTAATGATCCACAACTTCAGATTAGGCTTTAATGAGCACATTGAAGTATCCACCTAACCGAGAGCCCTTGCAAAAATATTACATTACGTTCTTCAATATAGAACAATTATATGTCTAAATTTATCATGTTGCACAAAGTGACATTATAGCGCAAGAACACTATTTTAATTCTAATTTCTCGGGTGGCTTTCAATCAGAATTCTTCATATTATAAATCAAGATAAGCTTTAAACCAAAAAGGAAATAGAAATCTACATTGATTTATTTTGGGGAAGTCAACTGCTAACTAACACACGTGCACCAATTTCTTTAGAAATCGACAATGAATGGTCTATGATTTGATTGAGAAAATTTTGATTATAAACAACTGTTCAACATGATGCAAAGGAGGGCTTGGATGATAACAAAAAGAGAATTCATTACAAGCCCCAATTGAATATAAGATGGATTGAATCAAACATGGCTGAAAAATACAAGGTTGGGTAGCGAACACTGCGGAAGCCGAACTATAATCTGAGCTGAAGTGTTGCCTGCTTACTTTGCCGGAAACATTTTCTTCACAAAAATGACAGTACCTTTTCAGATATAGGTTGACTAGTAGCACATGCATACACTTCCCCTGTCTGTTGAAAGGAAGGTGTTTACATTTGTGGTAGCCATATTGTGACCTCATTCATGGTGCATTGTCCTCAATTCTCCCAATCATTGATATCTGCCGACGCTTCATTCACCATTTTCACCAGAGTCACCTGCACATTAATTGCATAAAAAAAATTAATGAAGTTTATCATACAGAAAGGATTTTAGTCAACAGCTGCGTATATGAAGCTTATCAAGTTCATTATCTCAGAGAACAAATCAATCAGTATTAATTATATTTGAGCAACAAACAAGTTCGAAGTCATAGAAAATCATAAATATGTGAAAAATTCATAACTTATCAAAATAAATAATGTGAGGTATAAGCAATGCATCTTCTTCATATTTCTTGATGAGTACAACAAAGACAAAATTCATACCACAATTTCAGGGACTCCAGCAGGTGGCAAGGGAAGGTTCTTTGGGGGTGGTCTATCCCCATATGATCTTTTATCGAACCTCCATTCCCCAATCTTTCCATAAGTTAGCTTACCCTGAAATGGGAACATCCATAAATTGTATTAACAGAACTAAACAGCAGAAATACATTAAAACTATTGCTTTGCCAATAATAGGAAAGAATATGTCTCTGTTAAAATGTCTCTCACAGTGGAGAATTTTTGTACTAAAAAAGTGTACAAGTGTTCAGTTATCACCGTACCTTCATGTCAAAATCACATCCATATGTATAATGAATTATGAATTTGTTGCCAAGTTCTTTATCCCAAGGAGGCTGTTTCACAGAGAGAATTAAGCATATGGAAATAAGTACAACAAAGAAAATAAAAGCAGAATTTGAGTGAGGAAAGATCCTCCTACCTGAATCATGAAGTCTTTGTAAAGGATGTTTCCAACATCATGCAGAGCAGATGCAACAGCATAAGCATACCTACATGGCAAATGCAAAGGGAATAAGGATACAAAAATTAAGAGAAGGTGACTTTCTTCCTACAACTAGTGATGGTAGACTTTCACTATGAGAAAGGAATCATAAGGGTGAATTATCCAGATTCATCATGATGCTTGACCCAAAAACGGACAACAGTAGAATGTAAAATTGCGTCATTCTTGCTTCTTTCTTTCTTCACAAATGAACAGACGAACAATTAGAGGAGTGAACAAAGGGAAGATTAAACAAGCAAAAAATTCTTCTAGCAAACAAATGAACAATCAGATATAACAAACAAATGTGAAAATTGAACAAACAAAAACTTGCGTCATTTTTCATGATTGAACAGAGGGACAACCAAACAAGCCAACAAATAGACCATCACACCCAACAAAAGGCTCTTCAAGCGAATAGATGGACAATCAGGTGAACAAAAACTGCATCCAAAACAAATGGATGATTGAGCAGACAAAAAATTGTTTCCCTCTTCTTCTTTGTCAATCCATAAACTGTGTAGGTGGGCGCTACGTTTAAGTAAGCTACTTCTTTGTACAAGCCAGAAATTGTAAAGGTGGCCCTCCCTTTTGTAAATGTTTAAAAGAACCCGGTTTCTACCCTGTCAAGTGTCAGATGACCCTGTATCAGTCCAGTGAAAATGAAGAATTATAACAAATGATCCACATTTTGGAGCCCCAGTCAGATAATTTTGGATCATGTTATGAAAAAGGTTTTTTGGGGTATCTCTGACTCAGCATGGGACCAACCACATCAATGATATTAGTCACCAAAGTTGATAACCACATCTAAAGATCATAGGCCCAAACGAATGCTTTCGAACAAAAGTAATAATCAAGCAATTAGAATGAATTAGATCCACCTGAGATCCCAGTATCTTATCACTTCATTTCACACTCACTACCCACTCCTTCCCAATCAATTCACTAGTATTGTAAACTTTATTGCCTTCCCTCAATTTTTTCCAATGGTTGGATTTGAACATGGTTATTTCTTTCCTGTTGATTTTATTGAGGCCCATATATATGCATAGTGACAAGGTGGTTAAACATTCCAGCACTTCCCCTCTTTAGCTGATTGAACTTGATGTTTGTATAGTTTCAGATGTGCCTGTGTACACATGCTATTTATACTTTTAATTTTTCACAGGAGATTGCTCATAACTATCTATTATCTTTATTGATTTTCTCCTTAATTTTCTTTCTTGGATTCAGTTGTTTGGTTTGTATCTGCATTTGTTTTATTTAGATGTGCGTGATTAAGGTCGTCTTGAGTTGCTTTGTTTTACTGAAATTGAACTCATTTGAAGGTACAGTTAACTATTTCTTTGGTTTAGATGCAGTTATCAAGAGTTGGATCTGAGAAGTGAGAATATGTTTTTGTTAAAAAAAAGTGGACTATGTTTCCTTGTGAGATATGACCGGTGTAACCATCAGCAGATTCTATTTTATCTTATATTTTGAAGAATCTTTTGCTATTATCATGATTACCTTTATAAAACTAGAAATGTTTGACATCCAGGCGACAAACTGCAGCTCGTTTAGCATCCAGGAGATAGAATCCAGCTCCCGATTGGTTAACCATTTCACAATTAAAAATAATTCAGTTTTTTTCTTGGTCATTGTTCTGCATTTTGCTTGTCCCACTTTTGGGTGGTTGGTTTTATTATTTGTGGGTATTCAGTAGTCAACATGGAAAGTTAGATACTTTTGCTGCTCATGTCATCTTTGTTGCTTGTCATAGTTATAATTATTTGATGAATGATGAAGCATTTTTAGCTTAGTCTTGAGCAATTTGTTTGTGATTGTCTTGTATGATTATTGCTGTGCCGGTTGGCCATTGCCGGGCTTATTATTCTCTGTGCTTACTGATTTCTCTCTCCAGGATGATTTTAATTTTGAAAAGAGAGATTGGATGACTGTGCGCCAAGGAGAATTACCTACTGGATCTAAATTGGTATGAAATTGAATATCAATTTTTGTTTGGGTACTTGTCAATACGCACTTGATTGAAGCACTTGGCGTTCCCAGTACTACAATACTTTCTATAATATTTGTGACGTTCCAAACAAAATGGCAAGAATGATGCATGATTAGCAATGGATATTGGCATGTTGAAGTATACAGATTACAGTTTAATTTTTAATTTACAATACTTGGCTGGTAGGGCCTTCGTAGTATTTTGATGTTATGTGCAAATTCAGCACTCGGTTTGCTCTGTCCATGAGCTGTTTTCCATTGAAGATTCTTTTCACGTTTCTGTTTTGCTGTTTCTATGTTTAGATCATGGGTCTGAATCCACCCTTCGGAGTTAAAGCAGCTCTTGCGAACAGGTTCATTGACAAGGATCTTGAGTTCAAACCCAAGCTCCTTATCCTTATTGTTCCAAAGGAAACAGAAAGGTAAGCAATTCTTGGTAATTGCGGTCTAAGTCTTGACTCATTCATTGCTTCATTCATTGCAATGGTTTTTTACCAGATTGGATGAGAAGGAACAAGCTTATGATTAAATCTGGGAAGATAGTGACAGACTCGCAGGCAAGGTGTGTTTTAAAACTAAAATTCTTCATTTTGTTCCTGTTGATGTCAATTATTTATAATGCCATTTAATAACATCTCTCAAAAACTCAAAAAACCCGAGTCAGCTCAATATCCAGCTGGATTGGGTTGACTTGGAGGACTTGTCTATTTATTGAAATATTGCCCACTTTGCATCTGCAAAAATTTTTTTTTTGTTTTTTTATCAATAAAATTCAAAGATAACTTGTATACTCTTACATTTATAGCATGTAATCCTTTTTTTGGCCTTGGAGTTCAGAATTATTTTTCATGCAACACATGCCAGAAGCGACTCTCCCTTAAAAATAAAAACTTCCAGGTGAATATAATTTTAGTGAAATTTGAAAACAATTGATGGAACATTGGTCATTTTTTACCCTCATAATCATCTTTCTCCTTCCTAAAAATTACTCCTACCAAATCGTTAGTGTTGTCAAATTTTCCTGGATCTTTACCCAATGCTTAGCTATGGTTGAGCCCTATTACATCACTTAGCTATTGTTGAGCCCTATTACATCACTTCAAAACTTGGTTTTCATACTAGGAATCTTCCTGTGCATATGTTTCTCATGGAGGGACCGTGCATACTCCTCCATAGGGCCCACTGGACCCCACCAAGGGATGAGACCGGAGGATGGCAAGATCCATATGGGACTATCCTAGATATTAAGTTTAGCCCCAATTGCATGCCCCTAAACCCTTCATCTGTAGCCCACAAATCCATTTCATTCGGATTGGTGTACAGTCGATCCAATAGCCTAGTAAATTCAGATCTAATTGAAAATTGGTGGAAGTGTGCAATTCAGGGGCTCATGTGTGTGGTACATTTGGATGACCATACAGTGGGTTCCACTTAAAGTTCTTATTAAAAAAAATGGTGAGAGATATATGTACATGATATTGTCCTATATGGTATATTATTAAGTAAAGTTCTATGTGTGAAACATCATTAGTGTAGGTGGTAGTAAGGAGTGACATTTCCTAAATGTTATGGATTCAAATCTTCATTGACACATTTAGTTTTCATATTTTTAAATAAGCCCAACCTGGCCCATGACTGTTATGGGGTGAATTTGGTCTGATAACCATAAAATCCACCATCCTACTAATAACTAAAAGTCTAGAGCCAATACCCAGAATATCACAAAGAGCCCTGAAGAAGCCTACTAGAAAAGGCTTATCAATGCGCTTGAGAAGAAGCAAGAAGCTCTGAAAGGTAGAGCTTAGGCTTTGTCTGGGAGTTTCTTCTATTTTTGAAACTACAATCATTATTAGTTTTCCATAGAACAAAACTCGTGGTCAAATAGTTATCATGCTCCAAATTTTATTTTGGGTCAAATCGGTTTGTCGGGTTTAGAGGGGTTTAGATGAACTGATTTAAACACACTTAGGCCTTGGGCCTAAGTTATTTGACCATTTTAAGCTAACATATCTTTTCTGAAATTTTGTAAAACTCACTAAAAAGTAAAGAGTCCTTCCTTGTAATTTAGAAAACCCTTTACATAATATAAACCTAAGGGTTTTCCCAATTCTTCTATCTTCTTCCTTTCTTCTGCAGCCAAGCCCTAGCAGTTCTCCAAGGGAACCAAGGTTGATCTTCCAAGATTTGATCTTCAGGTTTACTTTTGATATCGAAATTCAGGCAAGTAGATAACTGTAAATAATGTGTTTTTGTTACTTACAATGTCTTTTGGTTGTTTGTTGAATAAGATGCTTTAGATATGATTTCTTCAATTGGGTCTAGTATCTTCATTTGGGATTAACGATAAATATTTGAAACAATAACAATGAGATTTTTTTGAAACACAGACTTGTTGGTAAAAAAAAAAAGAAATATTAAAAAAAAATTCTGCAGCAACGCCGTAGCGCAGCCCTGTTGCCTAGGCTGCTGTATGCGGGCGAGCCTGCCTGCTGGCAGGCCGGGCTATTGGCCGGTTGGGCTGGCAGGCCTGGGCCTTGGATCAATGGGCTGGGCCCACTTTAAATAATAATAATAATAATAAATAAATGTAATTATAATTTAGGATATTATTTATAAATGATAGAGCATTGTGATTTGGTTAATGGTCTAGTAGATTAATGGAGATATGATTATATTAATTAATTCTTAAATTAGATGTGATTAGAATTTTGGTTAGGATTGTTTATAAAAGTAATTGGGGTTTTATTTGTTTGCGATTAAAACTTTATTTAGATTGATTAGAATTTAATTAAGAGGATTTTTTGGGGGTTGATTAAATCTTAATTAGAATGTATTTGAAATTCTAATTTGGATTTTAATTTGAGTTTAGATTTCAAACTAGAATCCGAGAATTGGATCGTTTGTTTTCTATAAAATAATAAGGTGTATTTATACACGACAATGATAATTAAGTACTTAATTATTTCCTCCCCTTTTTATCCTAATTTGATTAAGTTTGGATTTGGAATTTGAATCCCTTTTACCCAATTTGTAAAACACACTAACCATACATAATTGAATTAGATAGATTCTTTTCTTTTTGGAAAAGTTGGTTGAATGTTTACATGAGAATTGCACTGAATTCAGATGGAAATGTGAGATTCAGGATGCACCACATGATAGACACTAAAAGTAGGATATTGGCATCGTGGACTCTCATTTCTATTGTGAAAGAGGGTTGGTTCTCATGTGTATATTTAACTAACTATGATCATTGGGTGGATTAATGCTTACCCTCAAAAAACTTAAAAGAGACACATGATCATAATACACTTTGAAATTAAGTAATTTAAGTATTTAAAATGACATTGGATTGGATATTATGAATTAAGGGTTTCATGACATGGTTCATTGTACATCAGTAGACATATGTACTTATATATTTATATATATTTGACCGATTGCAGTTTGGAGGTGGACGTATGCCATTGGATCAGCGTGTACGATGGAATATAGTACATAACTGCACCATCTGTTATATCCACGAGAATACCCATTTTTGTATATCTGTCTGCGAGGATTCCCGTTTTTGTATATTATATCTGCAAGAATATCCGTTTTTGTATATTTATCCGCAGGAGTACCCGTTTTTGGTATATTGTATCTACGGGGTTACTTGTTTTTGTGCATTCATGCTATTGGGTTTGCATTTGGTAAATTTTGGATTAGAATGAAAAATATGCTTTCATTTAATTGATTAACATCATTGCTTGTGATTTACCCTCTTGCCAGATTACGTCAATCTGACTCACTACTTTTGGTGTCTAAGTTCCATTATCAATACCGAACTATGAGGTCAAGCGACGCAGAAGATTCTGCCAAATGGGGGAGTTGTTGAGTGGAGTACCGATGCCATAGTTTGAGGTGTCCCAGTATTGGTGCTGAGAACGGAACTTTAGATTATGTAATAAGGTCATGTTTAAGGCCATTAGTTATTCATTAAATTTATTTGTCTTGAAATTACAACTTTAATTATTATGCTTTCAAGCACTTGACATTGACTTTATTATTATTGAGATTTATTCTATGATTGGTATATGATACTCATCTGCACAGATTATGAATTTCAGTTCCGCGTGTGATTATGGTTACTTGATCGCAAAACATAGCCTCACAAAGGACTTCGATCTACCTGGAATTTGGGCATGTATTGTTTATGTAAGAAAATTTTTAATTTGCCCTAATTCTCACACCCCTAGAACCGAGTTTGGATCCGGCCTAGTTTTGGGGGTGTGATAATAGATACCTGCAAAACCATTATGAGCCAAAGACATTAGAGTTATGTGAGCACATGCCAAATAGCATTCAACGAGGAAGGAAGAAGCACCTGAGAACCAACAGCTTGAAAGATCCAATGCCAAAGAGAGACGACGAAAGAGCAGTTGAACAGTAAGTGGGTTTTATTTCCATGCTTGAATTACAGATGCAACATCCTGAGGCCAAGCTTATTCAGATAAATTGGGTTTAGAACCAGAGCCAGAATCCTTCTGTGCATGTCTCCATGCAAAACAAGTTGGAAGCAGCATCAAATTGTTCCAAACATAGGGGGGCTAAACATGGACGAGAGCTCTAGAGTACAGCATTTGCTAGGGCCTTTTTTAAAATGAGGCTTTTGTTTGGTTGAGACTTCCATAAAATGTAGTTGTCCCCGTAGGTAATTACGAATGGTGCTCAGAATGTGGTCAACTACGGGCTATGTATTTCCATTCAAAAGGAGAGCAAAATTTTGGTTTAAGGAATGAGAAACTGAGACAATAGGAAATTTTGAGGCAATGGTAGAGAAAAATCATAACACGGATCCAAGAGCCCATTACCAATTCTCCATCTACTATCTGAATAAAGTGAGCGAGCCTTCTTATATTTCGCCAAATGCACGGACCTAGCTTGGGGTTGGATGAACTCCATAATGCTAATTTTTTTGAAGAAATTGTTTTCATCCAATCGGCCCAGAGAGATGAAGCTGCCACCAAACCTAGCTTTAGGATGTAAGCTTCATTATTCTCCTAGATTTTTCTAATGCTTAGTGCTCCACCAGAGGTTGGGACACAAACCAGGTCCCAACAAACTTGACTTTTCCTATCAAAACTTGCACTCGTCAACCAGAGGAAGACTCACTACACCAAAAATCATGATTAAGAACGTTGGTCCAAGACGGTTTTGGGCCATTTCTAATTTAGAAATGACTACAAAAAATCATTTTTGACCTTAAAAAAAGTGGTGCTCGCGGTCTATGATGCCCAGATAAAACATGGATATGGTATGGATAAGCCATAGACATGATAGGGACATGAATTTTACATGTAAAAAGTGAAGTATTGGACAGAACACGATACATTGCTCATTTTTAAGTATCCATGCATCATAACTCACAATGTTAAACCCCTTTCTTTTCCCATTCCCTCCAAACATAAGAAATTCCCTCCATAAGAATCCTCTTCTCAAGGAAAACACAAACGTTCATCACTCTCGCTCCAATCATCGCCACATCTACCTTTTTCATGTTGCTCTAAAAGACCAACACCCTCACGTCCAACACTCTCCTCAAAGGCTACCTTGACTACAGCCTCTTCCTCGATGCCCTTCTCCTCAACAAGCAAATGCTCAGACAAGGTCGTTGACCCAATTCCTACTCCTTTCCCCTTGTTCTTCGAGTCCTGCTTGAGCCTCCTCCTCTCGCCTTCTTTTGTCCCTGGTGCTTCAACCCATTTTGCTCTCAAGCTAGGTATTGATTCTAATCTCTATGTTCAACATTCTTTGGTGGATTTGTACTATAAGTGCCTATCCATTGATCATGCATGCCAAGTGTTTGATGAAATGTTAGAACAAGATTTGGTTTCGTGGACGTTGATGATTTCGGGTTATGCGAGATGGGGTGATATGGAAGGCGCGGCGGTCCACCGATGGTTGCTGTCGGGTGCTGAAGAAATAGCAAAACGAGAGGGTTTTAGCGGAGAGAGAGAGAGAGAGAGAGAGAGAGAGAGTAGAAGCTGATTTTGGGGATTTTGTGGAGACTTTCTGGTTCTATGATTTGCATAAACAAAGGTGGGAGACAAGGGCTCTAGGACCATTTGGTGCAAACCATGGCTCTTTTTGCTTACTACTCTCTTTTAACTACTCTCAGTGGTACTATCAAGGTAAAACCTCATGTTTATGATTTTTTTTTCCATTTTCATACTTTTGGGGTTCTCAGATTATGGATAGAAATGGAAATTAGGGAAGGATTTTGGGGATGTTGGGAATTTATGTTTTCTTTAATTAGAGGTTCCACCACGACTTCCATGCCACAACTTTCCTACCTATTTTTGGTATAGGTAAAGAAAGGTAGGAATCCAAATATGACGCCAATTGCAATAATGTACAACTAGCAAAAGGATGCCCGTGCTAATCATAGGCTAGCAATTGATCAAGCCCACTTGTGATGTTTAAGAAAAAGATTTAATGACCTTAAGCCTATGCAAACTACTCTAATTAGATTTGAATTTCCATTGCATGGACATGATTGTTGCCATTTTTCTCACAAATTCTTATTTAAATCTCCAAAAAAGATCAGTTAACCTTGATCAAGCTAATTTCCTAGATGAAATCATTGCTTTAGAGTTTGAAGGAAGCTAGAAATGAAACAAAAAAAAACAAATTCAAATAAGACTAAATTATTAGTGTAATAGAATTCTTCAAATAAGAAAAAAAAAGAAAAAAACTTCACTATTATTGTTACTTGTGCTACTTCTAAGTTTGAGCTAAATCTGTGATGATCTTATTTTGCGGATGTTTGGACTTTGTCAATACTTCAATGCATTGGCATGGACCTTGTCATTGTTTTAGAATATCATTACGCATGACAGCCTAGGACTCTTAGCAATGCACGAGAACAATGACCTTTTTCTATAAATTTTAAAATGTATTCCTCCAAAAAATTGAAAAACTAAGCCAAAAAATAGCTTAGGCAGACAAATAACAAATATTGAAAAGAAACAGTTAAAATACAAAGCAATGACCTTGTCATTTTTTTAAATTTATATGAGCCAAAGAAACTTCTAAAATTTATGTTGAATATTGAATAGCCAAGGTTTTCAAATGCATCAAGCTAAAAACTTGAGGATACCAATGACACCAGTACCTTGTTGCAAATGTCTCCAGACAATGTATTTAGTACTTTCTACAATTTAAGTATTTTCACCTTTATCAAGCCAAGTCATTGGACCAACCAAATTTCTCTCCCTAAACAAATTGACTACTATCATCATCAAAAAGAAGATTTCACGTATGTTGAGTTGGCTAAAGGTTTTCTTAAGATTAACATTTGTTTCGTAAAAATCTGAAGAAATTGAGAGAGAGAGAGAGAGAGAGAGAGAGAGAACATATGGAAAATTAAAAATGTGGTATACATGTCCATTGATGTTCGCATATATTCTAACATGGATGTCATGACCTTGAAAAATTCAATTAATGTAGATTATTAATTAATCAGAAATACATGGAATTGAATGTTTCAGACTACATTGAAGGCTTCAACTCCAACATCCTATATAGCTATGACAAAGCAAAACATGGTAACACCACTCTAGCAAAACTATGTTTCCTAGAATTTACATGGAAGATTTGGAAAGAAAGAAATTCGACATTAAAAAAAAAAGAAAAGAAAGAAATAAAGAAAATGAAAAAGAGAGAAAGGATTCTTTAAAAGTAAGAAGCGACAATGGGAAATGATTTGGCAGATCAGAGTAAGAACAACATTTTTATGCTTGAATATAATTGATAAGCTGGTTGCATCTTGGGACATTTCTGCTTATGTTGGCATAGCTAGGAACTTGTTCTCTTTAGGTGATGGGAATCTCCTTCATTCAATTAAAATGACATCTACTGTGGGTTCTGAAGGACTACTCAAATATCAGAGTTTGGTTTGGAACTGTTGTTGAGGTTGACTTCTTTGAAACCTCAATGGTTATCATAAAAGAAGCTTTCAAATTATCTAGCATAATATCTATTGCAACAGACAACAAAACTGTAAGTGAGGAACTAAAAGATCTAAGAGTTTGTCAATGGTGGCAAAGGTCCAAAGCAAGGCTTTCATCGTATTTGATTTCAAATTTTGATGCTACAGTTTATGGATGCTCCATTAAGGAAGACTTATACTAGTGTGGTAAAGCTTAGGATTATCTATTTTTAAAATGTTCTATTGACATGTCAATCATAAAAATTATAACTTTAAAGGACAGATAATTATTTCATATAAGACACAAAAGTACCCCCAAAAGTCTCTCAACGCACCATGATATGGCTTGAAAACATTAGAAAAGAAACATCATACATTCTTTCTGAGAACAACTAATTTAGTAAGGTCCAAATGTGTCACAACCCGAGCCCAGGGTTCGGGGGTTAGCAAAAGCCAAACCTAATGACACACGTACTCCCGTGCCTGTACACGTAGACCGAGTCTAAATGCACACGCACAAGGGAACATTCACACGTGCCAAGCAAGTACGCGGAAGCTGTAGATATCAGAAACATAAAACTAACAATGCAAGAAGAGGATACAAAGGACGGACTGACATAATTACATATGAAAGTTTTACAAAATGAACAAAAGATATATACAATGATAACAGGTCAAGTCAAATACAAGTCTGCAAATCCACACAACACAAGTCTCCAAAATGATGCATGCCATGTACGCTCTCCCGTGGAGTGATCACATCCACTCCTCTAGGCCTGATGGGGCCCCGGGGGTCTCATCTGGAGCCTGGCCGACCGGCGAGGGTTCGGCCGGGGGATCTGGGCCTGCAACACCAAAAACAACTGTGAATACGAAGATTCAGCAAAGTATAAACCATAGCAAGTTAACACATGCTGTATCTAACAGAATAGAGAACATCATGTGATTAAAGAAAGCATTTTCGTATACTAGGCTGTCATGCAAGAAGGAAATATGCCATGTGAATCAATGAATACAGGCTGTGTACATGACTAGTGGCTACTACATTACCATATGCTCCCAAAAGAGGGATCTTATAACATGCAAAGAACACCATTGTCCGGGCCAGGGTACAATGGGTCTCGGTTTCCTGGGGTCCGGTTCC
This sequence comes from Sextonia rubra, assembly GCA_037013555.1. Taxonomy (NCBI): domain Eukaryota; kingdom Viridiplantae; phylum Streptophyta; class Magnoliopsida; order Laurales; family Lauraceae; genus Sextonia; species Sextonia rubra. Next base: position 38,679,274 of record JASUAD010000010.1, on the reverse strand, counting down.
CCAAGACAAAATCCATACTGCAGCAGGTCCTTATAACTATACCAAATTCACCCCGTCGGGATCCTAAGGCTGAGGCTAAGTAGAGCCTGACCATACAGAGTCAATCATAAAAATCCTGAGTAGATCGTGACAACATATCATACGTGCAGATCTGTGAGTGAACATATCATACATGCATACTCAGGGTAAATAAACCAAAATGTGAAAGTAACGAAACATACGTAATCATGTAGAGTGTTGAGATCAATGATCGAATGCAATATGTTATGCAACAAATCATGTGAAATCGAATCATCTTGCTTTACAAACCAATTCTAATCTAGTTATCCGGTGTTTTTAACCGTGCATGATGATGTAGTTTTAAGTTATTCGATGCACCGTTGTCTAGTGTTGCCTTGAGAATCGGGCGGTGCACGAAGTCCCTTAAACCAACACCCATGGGGAGGTGCTTAACATCCGGATAACGAACAGGAATGATTCGCAGCCCTCGAGATCATTCACGCGTTGTATCACATTCCGTTGGGCAAGGCTAGGTACTCTACATTCTATCATGAAGGCCATATCGGTCTTTTCTTTACACCTATCCTTGTTTTTCTTTCATTAGTCTAGTGTGCATACGGCTTAGCCGTGGTGTGTGCTACGGCTTAGCCGTGGTGTTCTACGGCTTAGCCGTGGCTGGGCCGTAGAAGGTCTGTCAGTTGCTGGCTCTCAGTTATTCCAGAAATTGCACCCTGTATTGTTCTACGGCTGGGCCACGGCTTAGCCGTAGGGCAATCCACGGCTTAGCCGTGCCCTAGCCGTAGAGGAAAACTGGGTTTATCTCCTCTCTGGCTTGTGAGCCGTAGGTGCTATACGGCTTAGCCGTACCTGCACGAATACAAATTCCTGCAACCTGTACAGAATGTCTGGGAAAGCATCCAAATTGCAATTTATCAAGGAAGATAGACAAAGTAGTAGTCAAATGAGTATCAAATGGGCTGTAAACTCATGTTTCCATATCAACTCATGTAAGATCAACCAAATTCAATGCATACCAACATGGGTTCTCAATGTTATGGTTATACTTGCCTCAATTTGGAAATCAATTACACAATTGTTGCCCTCAAGCTCAAACACAACCTAAACCAAATCAAACCACAATGCATGCATGAGAATTGGGAAGAAATCCACAACACAGATACAACATGCAACAATGGAACAAGAAGGAGAAGAACTAGAGAAGAGAGATGAGAAGGATGAAGGGATTTCCACCAACTCACCTCACATGCAAGCACCACAAGCTTGATCGATGGAGAGAAATCAAGTGAAGAGAATTCAAGTGAAGGAGGGAGAGACTCCATGTGCAGTGCAGGAAAATGAAAGAGAGAGAGAGAACGTGAGTTGTGATCGATGGTGAGCTTATATAATCAAATGGGTTGTTCAAATTGCAATAAGAGCCAAGTGAGAATGCTAATTCCAGTTTGAGTCAAATCCGGGTCCAATCGAATCACACGACCTCGGTTGCAAGTGACATAGTTACGAAAGTTAACGAGCTCAACGAAAGACACGTGTTGACATCAAGATGATGCAAAAATGCCCATGTCTTAGATTGGCTAAAATTACGAAAAAGGGCTTGGTCTACTTAATCCAGGTCAAACTCAACCCAACTACCTATCCATGACCCGTAACGAAAAATAAAACACAAACAAAACACGATTAGCAACTAAAACAAGATTAACTAACCGCTAAACGAGGTCAAGCTGGGTCGGAGTGTTACATCCTCCCCTACTTGAGAATCATTCCGTCCTCGGAATGCACACTAACTCACTCATACCTGGGAAAACAACTCGGGATACTGGCGTGCCATCTGCTCTTCTAACTCCCAAGTAGCCTCATCGGGACTGTGATGCTCCCAAAGCACTTTGACCCATCGTATCGTCCTGGTGCGAAGTATCTGCTCTCGGGTTCCCACAATACGGAGCGGTCGCTCAACGTATGCAGCACTCGGCTGAATCTGAACCTCATCGTAACGAATGACATGGGAGGGATCATGAACATATTTCCGAAGCATCGAAACGTGGAAAACGTTGTGCACTCCTGAAAACATCTCGGGAAGCTCTAATCGATAGGCTAAATCACCAATCCGACTCTTGATCTCGAACGGTCCGACATAGCGTGGAGCTAACTTGCCTTTCTGGCCGAAACGGATCGTACCTTTCATCGGTGAGACCTTCAGAAAAACCCACTCGCCAACCTGAAACTCTAAGGGTCGTCTGCGGGTGTTTGCATAACTCTTCTGTCTCGACCGAGCAACTTTCAAGTTCTCAATGGCTTTATGTACCTTCTCCGTAGTCTCGGCAATGATCGTCGGTCTGTGAAAACTTCGAGTTCCAACTTCTTCCCAACATACTGGACTTCTACACTTCTTCCCGTACAATGCCTCATATGGTGCCATCCTAATGCTCTCGTGGAAGCTGTTATTGTAGGCGAACTCGCACAACAATAGATGAAGATCCCATTCTCTCTCGTAGCTCAACACGCTGGCTCGCAACATGTCCTCCAAAGTCTGAATCGTCCGCTCTGATTGCCCATCCGTCTGTGGGTGGTATGCCGTGCTGAAACTCAACTTCGTGCCCAAAGCCTCTTGGAATGCCTTCCAGAAGGACGAAACAAAACGGCTGTCACGATCGGATACAATCGACACGGGAGTACCATGGAGCCTGACGATCTCATCCACGAACTTCCTAGCCATCTCTGAAAACGTCATACCCTTCCGGAAAGGAATGAAATGGGCTGACTTCGTCAATCGATCTACAATTACCCAAATGGCGTTGTTCTTCCTGCTCGTCGGCGGTAACCAGGAAACGAAGTCCATGGTGATGTGTTCCCACTTCTACTGCGGTATATGCAAAGGATGCAACGAGCCTGGCGGTCTCTGATGATCTGCCTTCACCTTCTGACACGTCAAACAGCGAGCAACAAAGCCTGCTACTTCTCTCTTCATGTTGTTCCACCAGAAGTGATCTTTGAGATTCCGAAACATCTTCGTGCTGCCTGGGTGCATCGCGTAGCGAGCGTAATGCGCTTCGTTCATCAGCTTCTCCCTGAACTCACCAACTGCTGGCACACACAACCTACTCCGAAAATAAAGTACACCATCCTCGAGTCTGAAATCGGGTCGGTCTCCAATGTGGTCTCGAATGCGCTTCAAAGTTAGATCTTCAAACTGCCTATCTTTAATCTGCTGAATCATCTCAGGCTGAAACACTAGCGTACTAGCCAAAGTCACGCACTCATCCACTAGTTTAACTTCAACAGGGAGACCATGGAACTCTAAGAGGAAACTGCTCAAAAGCTGCACTGACTCTGCTTTCCGACTGAGCGCATCTGCCACCACATTCCCCTTGCCTGGCTGATATTTGATTGGAAAATCATAATCCTTAATAAGCTCAAGCCATCTCCGCTGTCTCATGTTCAGCTCCTGCTGTGTGAATAAATACTGCAAACTGTGGTGGTCAGAACGAACCTCAAACTGCACACCATACAGATAATGTCTCCACAGCTTCAACGCAAACACGATGGCTGCCAATTCCAAATCATGGGTGGCGTAATTCTTCTCATGCTCCCGCAACAGTCGCGATCCATAAGCAATCACCTTCCCATGCTGCATCAACACACAGCCTAGACCAACTCGAGAAGCGTCTGAATAAACCACGAATCCTTCACAACCATCTGGCAAGGCTAACACTGGAACTGTAGTCAACTTCTCTTTCAAAATCCTGAAACGGGCTTCACACTCCTCAGTCCAATCAAATGGTACATTCTTCCTGGTCAACTTCGTCAAAGGAGAAGAGATCTTAGCAAAGTCCTGGACAAATCGACGATAGTAACCCGCTAGACCAAGGAAACTGCGAACCTCTGTCACTGTCTTGGGGCTAGGCCAATTCACTACTGCCTCCACTTTAGATGGATCAACTGCCAATCCCTCTCGTGAAATGATATGACCTAAAAATGCCACCTGCTTAAGCCAAAAATCACACTTCGACAACTTAGCAAACAATCGATGTTCTCTCAACAACGACAAGGCTTTCCTCAAATGCTCCCTATGCTCCTCTGCTGACTTAGAATAGATCAATATATCATCAATAAACACAACTACGAACTGGTCCAAGAAAGGAGTAAAGATCTGATTCATCAATGCCATAAAAGCTGCAGGTGCGTTGGTTAGTCCAAAAGGCATCACGAGGAATTCATAATGACCATAACGAGTCCTGAAGGCAGTCTTGGGAATGTCATCTTCTTTGACCCTCAACTGGTGATATCCAGATCTCAAATCAATCTTCGAAAAATAGGCTGCACCCTGAAGTTGATCAAACAGCTCATCAATCCTAGGTAGGGGGTACTTGTTCTTGATCGTCACTTTGTTCAGCTGTCGGTAGTCTATACACATCCGAAAAGTACCATCTTTCTTCTTGACAAACAAGACTGGCGCTCCCCAAGGTGAAACGCTCGGGCGAATGAAACTCTTATCCAAAAGCTCCTGCAATTGCTTCTTCAATTCTGACAACTCTGCTGGGGCCATGCGATACGGAGCCTTGCTGATCGGTGCCGTGCCGGGAACAAGCTCGATGGCGAACTCCACATCTCGAACCGGGGGTAAGCCTGGCACTTCGTCTGGGAAGATATCGGGAAAGTCACAGACCACCTGGATCTCACCTAGCTGCTTCGTCTCCTTCTTCGCTGAGATAAAGGCAATGAAGCCTTCACACCCTCGGCGGATCAAGCGATCTGCCTTACACGCCGAAATCACACGCCTGGGGCATCTCTGCTGACTGCCCTCGAAACGGAAGCCCTTGCCTAAATCGAAGAAGATCGTCCTGTTGTAACAGTTAACACAGGCACGATATCGAGCGAGCCAATCCATACCAAGGATCACGTCGAAGTCCAGCATCGACAACAGGATCAAATCAACAGGTAACTGATGACCTGCAATCTGCACGTCGCAATGGGGGTAGTACATACTACACTCCACTCACTTGCCAACTGGGGTGGATACAACCAACACATATGGCAACGGCTTAGACGGCTGATGCAACCGCTCGGCGAAACGAGGTGCTACATAAGACCGTGTAGACCTCGAATCGAACAAAGCTAAAGCCTCGACGCGCGAAATCAAAACAGTACCTTCAACCACCTGTGGATCTCCGGCACTCTCGTGGGTAGCAGCGTAAGCACGGGCTGTCTGGCGAGGCTGTCTCGAGCCTGGACGAGCTGACTGTGGCTTGCTCGGAGCTGTAGGTGCACTAGGCCTGCTAGGAACTGCGCCGGAAGTAGGACCAGATGAAGCTATACCGGAGGCTCTATGTCGAGGACAATTGGCTATCATATGCTCCCTCGAACCGCAAATAAAACAAGCACCGGCCTTCCTCCAACACGCGTCAGTCGCATGGTTCTTGCCACAATATCCACAAGTCACTCCAGCTGAACTGGAAGTGCTCTGCTGGCCCTTGGTCTTCTTCTGTACTTGTCCTCGTGCACTGAAAGGCGGCTGTCGCTTAGGCTCAACGGCTCTCGCAGCTTGGTGGATGGCCTCGGCAGAATAGGCCCTGTCCACTGCATCGTCGAACGTAGCCGGACGCTGAAACGCTGTCACGTGGTGCATGTACCGGGGATGCAAACCTTCCACAAACCTGTTCACCTTCCTCTCTTCGGTACTGATCATGTCCGGAGCAAAATGCGACAACTGCATAAACTTGTTCACGTATTCTGTTACTGTCATCTGCTGCTGACGGAGAGCTAGGAACTCAACCTCCTTGGCTCGAAACACATGAGCCGGGATGAACTTCCTCCTGAACTGTTGCTTGAACATCTCCCACACCGTAGCACTAGGAATATCTCTGAAGGAGTCTTTCACGCTCTTCCACCAAGTCTTTGCGACGTCCCTAAACATAGAAGTTGCTAGCCCGACCTTCTGTCGGTTCGTGCAAACAACGGTCTCAAAGACATCCTCCGTCTGCTCTAACCATTGTTCTGCCTTCAATGGCTCTTCTGTTCCGTAGAACTCAATGGCTCCTCGCTTGCGAAATTTACCGTAGAGGGCATTCGGGTCACTCTCTCGAGGCTGCAAGATCACCTGCTGGTCTACATGCGACTGAACCGGGGCTTGGCTTTGTCGGTCTAACATAGTGGTAACTTGGGCTTGCAAGTTCTGCATCGATTGCGATTGTGCCTGAAGGGACTGGAATAGCATAAGGATGCGTTCATCGGTATTCGGTGTCTGCGGTGACGGGGCAGATCCGCTCTCGTTATTTCCGGCGTTCTGCTGCGAACCAGAACCTGATGCCATCCTGTAAAATGGAAAGAGTCAGACACAAACACAAAACAATAGCGCCCAACAAACCCCAAAGTCTAGAAAGAGCACAAAGAAATAACCGTATCCTCACCACGATCCTACATGCCTACATGCTTATCATCTAGAACAAGGAATGAGCAAGGAATGCTCTGATACCATACAATACGTATGTCACAACCCGAGCCCAGGGTTCGGGGGTTAGCAAAAGCCAAACCTAATGACACACGTACTCCCGTGCCTGTACACGTAGACCGAGTCTAAATGCACACGCACAAAGGAACATTCACACGTGCCAAGCAAGTACGCGGAAGCTGTAGATATCAGAAACATAAAACTAACAATGCAAGAAGAGGATACAAAGGACGGACTGACATAATTACATATGAAAGTTTTACAAAATGAACAAAAGATATATACAATGATAACAGGTCAAGTCAAATACAAGTCTGCAAATCCACACAACACAAGTCTCCAAAATGATGCATGCCATGTACGCTCTCCCGTGGAGTGATCACATCCACTCCTCTAGGCCTGATGGGGCCCCGGGGGTCTCATCTGGAGCCTGGCCGACCGGCGAGGGTTCGGCCGGGGGATCTGGGCCTGCAACACCAAAAACAACTGTGAATACGAAGATTCAGCAAAGTATAAACCATAGCAAGTTAACACACGCTGTATCTAACAGAATAGAGAACATCATGTGATTAAAGAAAGCATTTTCGTATACTAGGCTGTCATGCAAGAAGGAAATATGCCATGTGAATCAATGAATACAGGCTGTGTACATGACTAGTGGCTACTACATTACCATATGCTCCCAAAAGAGGGATCTTATAACATGCAAAGAACACCATTGTCCAGGCCAGGGTACAATGGGTCTCGGTTTCCTGGGGTCCGGTTCCCCAAGACAAAATCCATACTGCAGCAGGTCCTTATAACTATACCAAATTCACCCCGTCGGGATCCTAAGGCTGAGGCTAAGTAGAGCCTGACCATACAGAGTCAATCATAAAAATCCTGAGTAGATCGTGACAACATATCATACGTGCAGATCTGTGAGTGAACATATCATACATGCATACTCAGGGTAAATAAACCAAAATGTGAAAGTAACGAAACATACGTAATCATGTAGAGTGTTGAGATCAATGATCGAATGCAATATGTTATGCAACAAATCATGTGAAATCGAATCATCTTGCTTTACAAACCAATTCTAATCTAGTTATCCGGTGTTTCTAACCGTGCATGATGATGTAGTTTTAAGTTATTCGATGCACCGTTGTCTAGTGTTGCCTTGAGAATCGGGCGGTGCACGAAGTCCCTTAAACCAACACCCATGGGGAGGTGCTTAACATCCGGATAACGAACAAGAATGATTCACAGCCCTCGAGATCATTCACGCGTTGTATCACATTCCGTTGGGCAAGGCTAGGTACTCTACATTCTATCATGAAGGCCATATCGGTCTTTTCTTTACACCTATCCTTGTTTTTCTTTCATTAGTCTAGTGTGCATACGGCTTAGCCGTGGTGTGTGCTACGGCTTAGCCGTGGTGTTCTACGGCTTAGCCGTGGCTGGGCCGTAGAAGGTCTGTCAGTTGCTGGCTCTCAGTTATTCCAGAAATTGCACCCTGTATTGTTCTACGGCTGGGCCACGGCTGGGCTTCGGCTTAGCCGTAGGGCAATCCACGGCTTAGCCGTGCCCTAGCCGTAGAGGAAAACTAGGTTTATCTCCTCTCTGGCTTGTGAGCCGTAGGTGCTATACGGCTTAGCCGTACCTGCACGAATACAAATTCCTGCAACCTGTACAGAATGTCTGGGAAAGCATCCAAATTGCAATTTATCAAGGAAGATAGACAAAGTAGTAGTCAAATGAGTATCAAATGGGCTGTAAACTCATGTTTCCATATCAACTCATGTAAGATCAACCAAATTCAATGCATACCAACATGGGTTCTCAATGTTATGGTTATACTTGCCTCAATTTGGAAATCAATTACACAATTGTTGCCCTCAAGCTCAAACACAACCTAAACCAAATCAAACCACAATGCATGCATGAGAATTGGGAAGAAATCCACAACACAGATACAACATGCAACAATGGAACAAGAAGGAGAAGAACTAGAGAAGAGAGATGAGAAGGATGAAGGGATTTCCACCAACTCACCTCACATGCAAGCACCACAAGCTTGATCGATGGAGAGAAATCAAGTGAAGAGAATTCAAGTGAAGGAGGGAGAGACTCCACGTGCAGTGCAAAAAAATGAAAGAGAGAGAGAGAACGTGAGTTGTGATCGATGGTGAGCTTATATAATCAAATGGGTTGTTCAAATTGCAATAAGAGCCAAGTGAGAATGCTAATTCCAGTTTGAGTCAAATCCGGGTCCAATCGAATCACCCGACCTCGGTTGCAAGTGACATAGTTACGAAAGTTAACGAGCTCAACGAAAGACACGTGTTGACATCAAGATGATGCAAAAATGCCCATGTCTTAGAAAGGCTAAAATTACGAAAAAGGGCTTGGTCTACTTAATCCAGGTCAAACTCAACCCAACTACCTATCCATGACCCGTAACGAAAAATAAAACACAAACAAAACACGATTAGCAACTAAAACAAGATTAACTAACCGCTAAACGAGGTCAAGCTGGGTCGGAGTGTTACAAAATGTAATTAAAGAATTAAAGTAGAAATTATTACATAAATGATGTTCTTCTACAACGATTCCTCATAGAAAAAGAAATGCATTGTGTCAAGACATATATGAATCAAACCGGATACATTGACCTCATATCAGTTGCATTAAAACTATTAATTCAAATCAACATTTGAATGGTAAATCCAAGGAGATGAGAGTTTCCATATCAAAATCATAGTTTTCATTCCACCATACCTATAAAAGCTTAAAGTGAAGAATAAAAGACATTATCATAGTTGAAGAAGTCATGACATAGGCCTATTTTTATTATTGTTTTAAGGGCAATTGTATTAAAAGAGAAAAGAGAAAGATATACAAGAGCTCAATAAATCCCGCAAAAATTATTACATCAAGCAAGGTACAACCAACAAAAGCCAGTATACAATATTGAAAGAAAAAGGTTCATGTAAGTTTGGAAGCATCAGTGATGATAAAAAAAAAAAGGAGAGAGCAAAGTTGGTGTGCTCTAAATTTTTTTATGATGAATCCTATGCAGATGTACATGTTCATGAACTAAATAATACTTCTCCCAAACAGGGAGTGCTTGCACATTTGGGATTGGAATTTGGGATGAAGCGTTTGCTATTAACATTGATTCATGATTGATGGATGGCACATCTGATAGTTTTTTTCTACATCATGCATTTTTAGCAAATCATCTAACTTTTTCATATGACAGTAGTTTATAAAAGCATCAATGTAGAATTTTAACAATGATGACCACGGATTTTGATGCTCAAAGCGGCCCAATTTTTTCATAATCAAAGTTCACAAATTACTATAAAAGTTTACCATAACTTGCAAAGAAACAGTAATTCAACCTATAGGTGATCCAAAAAAACAAACAAAAACCATATAGATATCCTAAAATAACCAAAATTAGAATAACCTCATATAAAGCATAATCAATTTCTATTGGACTTTTAATCAAACACTTCAAAAAATGGCGGCATCATATACTGATATACATAGGTATAATACCTCAATAGTTAAAAATAAAAGGAACTTAATGATCAACTTATAATTTGTGAAAATGGAAAAAAAAATCCAACATATACATACATATGATGCTAAATTCATATCCAAATTGGCCCAAACCCACTTGATACATTGCAGCCTTTGTGTGTAAGAGCACTGCTTTTGATTGCTCGTTGTTGGAATTCATATGGTGAAATTGGAAACTACTTAAATAGTTAATGTTGACGTAATCAGATGTAATAGGTCCTCCAATTGAGAACCCAACTGTCAGTATAAGCATATTGCTCTTGGAAGCAAAAGGTAGTGGAGACTCTTCTGAGACCATGTTGTTATTTCTTTCTTGTGGCAGCCATTGATGATGTACACAAAATAGCCAGACCTCGAATCCCTAAATGAGAGAGAGCCATTGTCTCATAACTTTATAAAAAAGATTATCATTCATATCCAGAAATCACAAGGTAGAAATCAAGACACCAGAAATCACCTCGGATGGGTATGTTTCATCATCATCATCATCATCAAAGCCTTATCCCAACCATGTTGGGGTCGGCTACATGAATTCTATTTCTCCATTTCGTTCTATTTTGAGCTAAATCTTTCGATAAGTGCAACTTCTTCAAATCTGAATTAATGACTTCCATTCATGTTTTCTTCGCCCTACCCCTACCTCTTGATGGATGTATATCCAAACTTTTTCTCACCGGTGCCATTACTGGCCTACGCTCCACATGTCCAAACCATCTTAAACGAGTTTCTCTAATCTTATCTCCTATTAGTGCTACCCCTAAATATTCTCGAAATCCCTCATTTCTAATTTTGTCTTTCCTAGTTTTACCACACATCCACCTAAGTATTCTCATTTCCGCTACATCCATCTTATGAATATGTGTCTTCTTAATTGACCAACATTCTGCTCCATATGTCATAGCTGATCTAACTACTGTCCTGTAAAATTTTCCCTTCAATTTTGTTGGCATTTGTCTATCACAAAGTACTCCCGAAGCTAGTCTCCACTTCAGCCATCCAGCTCTTATCCTATGCTCTACATCTTCGTCAATCTTCCCATCCTTACTAATCATCAAGCCTAGGTACCGAAAAGAATCTTTACGTGGTATCTCATGGGTTTCAATTTTGACAGTGGTTTTAACACTTTGTATATGTCCACTGAAATTGCAATCCATATATCTTGTCTTTGTACGACTTATTTTAAAGCCTCTAGATTCTAATGCCCTCCACCATCTCCTAAGCTTTGCATTTACACCATCTTTTGATTCATCCACCAATACTATATCATCTGCGAACAACATACACCATGATACTTCTTCTTGAATATGCACAGTTAACTCATCCATAATTAATGCAAAGAGATAAGGGCTTAAGGATGATCCCTAATGTAAGCCTATAGTCACGGGAAATCCGCCCGTTTCTCCACATGTGGTTTTCACATTTGTTATTGCACCTTCGTACATATCCTTTAAAATTTCAATGTAACCTCTTGGGACATTCCTTTTCTTTAAGACCCACCAAATTAAATTCCTCGGTACCCTATCATAGGCTTTTTCCAAATCGATAAAGACCATATGGAGATTTTTCCTCTTTGCTCGGTATTTTTTCTATTAATTGCCTAAGTGAAAAGATAGCTTCCATAGTTGATCTCCCTGGCATAAAACCAAATTGATTTTCTGAAATCTTAGTCTTTTTTCTCAGTCTTTGCTCTATTATTCTCTCCCATAACTTCATAGTGTGACTCATAAGTTTAATCCCTTGATAGTTGGTACAATTTTGTATATCTCCTTTATTCTTATATATAGGTACTACAATGCTTCTTCTCCATTCATCCGGCATTTTCTTTGTCACAAGTATCTTATTGAATAGTCTACATAACCAACTTACTCCAACCTCTCCTAAGCATTTCCATACCTCTATCGGAATACCATCTGGGCCTGTTGCCTTTCCTGTCTTCATTCGCTTCAATGCTTCCTTCACTTCACCCTTCTAATTCTACGGAGAAAAGTATACTCTTGTAATGAAGTATCCTCCTCCACTCTTGTATCACCCAAATATTCTTCATTTAAAAGTTTACTAAAATATTCTTTCCACCTTTCTATAATATCGTTGTCCTTCACCAAAATATTTTCCTCATTGTCTTTGATACATTTAACATAATCTAAGTCCCTACTTTTCTTTTCTCTTATTTTTGCAAGCTTAAAAATATCTTTTTCTCCTTCTCTTGTTCCCAACCTATTATAGAGGTCATCGTATGCTTTGAACTTTGCACTACTTACTACTTTCTTAGCTTCTTTCTTTGCCTTCTTATATAACTCAAAATTTTCTGTACTCTTAGTCCCCTGCCAAACTTTGTAGCAATGTTTTTTTTGTCGAATAACTTCATGAACCTCCATACTCCACCACCATGTTTCTTTATTAATATGTCTCTTCCCTTTTGATTCTCCAAGTAGCTCCTTTGCAACATTCCTAATGCAATTAGCCATTTGATTCCACATTACTGTAGTTTCTCCTTCAATATTTTATTCTCCTTTCTCAATCATTTTGTCCTTAAATATATTTGCTCTTTCCCCCTTCAAATCTCTCCACCTTGTTTTAGGGTCCATTTTGTTTACTACTGCTCTCTTTTTACTTCTAATGCAAATATCTAAAACTCCAAGCCTATGTTGTGTAATCAAACTCTCTCCTGGGATAATCTTACAATCTTTACAAGCCAATTGGTCCTGTTTTCTAACTAGAAAAAAGTCTATCTGACTCCTATTACTCCCACTTTTATATGTAATTAAATACTCATCTCTCTTTTTAAAGTAAGTATTTGCTACTATAAGATCAAATGCCACTGCAAAATCCAATATAGTGTTTCCGAATTCATTCTTTTCTCCAAATCCATGCCCTCCATGCACTCTCTCATATCCTCTATTATCTCTTTCTATATGCCCGTTTAAATCCCCTCCAAGGAAAATTTTATCACTATTTGAGATTTCTCGCATTAAATCATCCATTTCCTCCCAAAATTGTCTTTTCACACTTTCTTCTAGTCCTACTTGGGGAGCATATACACTAATGATATGAATTATGTCTTCCTCTAGTACTAGTTTAATTGTTATAATTCTATCACCAAACTTCTTTACCTCCACAATTTTATCTTTTAAATCCTTATCTATAATTATACCCACTCCATTTCTTGTATTACTCTTTCCTGCATAGAAAAGCTTATACCCATCTATGAGCTCCTTAGATTTATTCCCTTTCCACCTTGTCTCCTGTATACAAGCCACACTAATTCTTCTTCTTTTCATTACCTTAACCAACTCCATGCTCTTGCCTGTCAAGGTTCCTATATTCCAAGTAGCAAGTCTAATTTTCCTATTCCTCATTTTCTTCTCATGGACTAACTTCTTTAACCGCATTAGCCCAAAGTCATGCGGTAGCCCTTGCATACTTTTCACTGCAGCCGGGCGATGCTGCAATGAGTCGCTTAAAGCGGGGAACGCCCTAGCCTTATCGTGAAATATCATTTATTCAGAATTCATGTTTAGATTGTGACAAAGTTTTACGCTGGCTGTCACCTACCTAACGCAACCCTCCTCCTTTATCCGGGCTTGGGACTGACAGCAAAACTGGCGGAGTTCTCGGATGGGTATGTTTACCATATGCATATTCTGGTCATGCGAAAGAAGATCAAATCAAAAGAAAAAAAATTCCAAATCTAAAGACTAAAAATCCAATTCCAACAGCAATGAAATTAAAATTAGATGACTAAAGTAGAGACAAAATATATAGTGGGTGGCTGATGTGGTGGGTTTATGTCGGAAGCAAAGGAGGATAGATGAAGAGAGGAGGGAAAAAAATCGAGAAGAGGTCTTATTCTCAAACCTACAATGCAATCATCCTAACATTTAAAAATCAAGATACATTTGAAATCCTCTCCATGAAATGGCGAGAAGTTGGGGTAAAAACTAAAAAGAAAAGAAACGCTACAATGGGTGAGTTATTACTTATTAGTGAAATAGTGAAATAGAGCCTAATCGTAAGTGAGAGTTAAAAACAAATTTTATTAGGTTTAATGGCCCAAACGGGAGAGAGGGAGTTTGAACAGTTGGTCAAAATCAAATTTCTATAATCCACTAATTTTGGAAATTAAAGCCAATTGGCTTCATATATAATAATTGTAGGAGAACACCAATAAAGTTGTCAAGTTCATTTCGGACACCGTTTCGATTTGGTTCCAAAATGAAATATTTCGGGCAATTCGGACATTTCGCTTTTCAATTCGAAAATTTGTTTTGAAAAATATAAAAAAATTATATATAATATTAAAAATATATAGAAAATCTCATTCTACCAAGCATCACAAATATAATTTATAAAAGATAAGGTTTAAATACATATCTCTCAAACATCACTAAATAAAATAAAAACTGAGCTAACTATGCATCATTGTAAACATCATCATCATCTTCATTTGCTCCTACGCCTCTCCTATAGAGCCACCTATTTCATAACCCCCATCAAAATTAGGTATACCCCCTTACACTTATGCTGGTTGCTCCATAGCTATTGTCACAACCCGAGCCCAGGGTTCGGGGGTTAGCAAAAGCCAAACCTAATGACACACGTACTCCCGTACATGCACACGTAGACCGAGTCTAAATGCACACGCACAAGGGAACAAGCACACGTGCCAAGCAAGTATGCGGAAGCTGCAAATATCAGAAACATAAAACTAACAAGCAAGAAGAGGATACAAAGAAAGGACTGACATAATTACATAAGAAAGTTTACAAAAGAACAAAAGGATAAATACAATCATGACATATCATGCCAAATACAAGTCTGCAAATCCACACAACACAAGACTCCAAAATGATGCATGCCATGTACGCTCTCCCATGGAGTAATCACATCCACTCCTCTAAGCCTGATGGGGCCCCGGGGGTCTCATCTGGAGCCTGGCCGACCGGCGAGGGTTCGGCAGGGGGATCTGGGCCTGCAACACCAAAAACAACTGTGAATACGAAGATTCAACAAAGTATAAACCATAGCAAGTTAACACACGCTGTGTCTAATAGAATAAAGAACATCATGTTATTAAAGAAGGCATTTTCGTATACTAGGCTATCATGCAAGAAAGAAATATGCTGCGTGAATCAAGGATACATGCTGTGTACATGACTAGTGGCTACTACATTACCATATGCTCCCAAAAGAGAGATCTTGTAACATGCAAAGAACACCATTGTCCGGGCCAGGGTACAATGGGTCTCGGTTTCCTGGGGTCCGGTTCCCCAAGACAAAATCCATACTGCAGCAGGTCCTTATAAACTATACCAAATTCACCCCGTCGGGATCCTAAGGCTGAGGCTAAGTAGAGCCTGACCATACAGAGTCAATCATGAACATCCTGAGTAGATCGTGATAACATATCATACGTACAGATCTGTGAGTGAACATATCATACATGCATACTCAGGGTAAACAAACCAAAATGTGAAAGTAACGAAACATACGTAATCATGTAGAGTGTTGAGATCAATGATCGAATGCAATATGTTATGCAACAATTCATGTGAAATAGAATCATCTTGCTTTACAAACCAGTTCTAATCTAGTTATCCGGTGTTTCTAACCGTACATGATGATGTAGTTTTAAGTTATTCGATGCACCGTTGTCTAGTGTTGCCTTGAAAATCGGGCGGTGCACAAAGTCCCTTAAACCAACACCCATGGGGAGGTGCTTAACATCCGGATAACGAACAGGAATGATTCGCAGCCCTCGAGATCATTCACGCGTTGTATCATATTCCGTTGGGCAAGTCTAGGTGCTCTACATTCTATCATGAAGGTCATATAGGTCTTATCTTTACACCTAGCCTTATTCTTCATGCGTGGTTACGGCTTAGCCGTGTGTGTGCTACGGCTTAGCCGTGTGTGGTCTACGGCTTAGCCGTGTCTGAACCGTAGAAGGTCTGTCATTTGCTGACTCTCAGTTATTCCAGAAATTGCACCCTGTATTATTCTACGGCTTGGCCACGGCTGAGCTTCGGCTTAGCCGTAGGGCATTCCACGGCTTAGCCGTGCCCTAGCCGTAGAGGAAAACTGGGTTTTTTTCTCCTCTCTGGACTGTGAGCCGTAGGTGCTATACGGCTTAGCCGTACCTGCACGAATTCAATTTCCTGAAACCTGTACAGAATGTCTGGGAAGCATCCAAATTTCAATTTATCAAGGGAGATAGACCAAGTAGTAATCAAATGAGTATCAATGGGCTGTAAACACATGTTTTCCATACACATTAATGTGAGCTAACCAAAATCAAAGCATACCAACATGGGTTCTCACAACTATGGTTATACTTGCCTCAAATTGGAAATTCAATGACACACTTGCTGCCCTAGGATCCAAACACAACCTAACATAGACAAAACCACATGCATGCATGAGGGATAGAGAGAAATCAAAACACAGACACACCAAGCAACGATGGAGACAAGAGGGAGAAGAGATGGAGAAAGGAGATGAGAGAGAGTGGGAGGTTTCCAACTCACCTTACATGCAAGAACCTCGATCGATGGAGGAATGCAAGAGAATTCAAGTGAAGGAGGGAGAGAATTCCACGTGCACAGTGAAGTTGAGAGAAAACGAGAGAGAGAATGTGTTTTGGTCAATGGAATGGGTTTATATAATCAAATGGGTTGTTCAAATTGCAATAAGAGCCAAGTGAGAATGCTAATTTCAGTTTGGGTCAAATCCGGTTCCAATCGAATCACACGACCTCGGTTGCAAGTGACGTAGTTACGAAAGTTAATGGGCTCAACGAAAGACACGTGTTGACATCAAGATGATGCAAAAATGACCATGTCTAAGAAAAGCTAAAATTACGAAAAAGGGCTTGGTCTACTTAATCCAGGTCAAACTCAACCCAACTACCTATCCATGACCCGTAACGAAAATCAAAACACAAACAAAACACGATTAGCCACGAAAACAAGATTAACTAACCGCTAGACGAGGTCAAGCTAGGTCGGAGTGTTACGTCCTCCCCTACTTGAGAATCATTCCGTCCTCGGAATGAACACTAACTCGCTCATACCTGGGAAAACAACTCGGGATACTGACGTGCCATCTGCTCTTCTAGCTCCCAAGTAGCCTCATCGGGACTGTGATGCTCCCAAAGCACTTTGACCCATCGAATTGTCCTGGTGCGGAGGATCTGCTCTCGGGTCCCCACGATACGGAGCGGTCGCTCAACGTATGCAGCACTCGGCTGAATCTGAACCTCATCGTAACGAATGACATGGGAGGGATCATGAACATATTTCCGAAGCATCGAAACGTGGAAAACGTTGTGCACTCCTGAAAACATCTCGGGAAGCTCTAATCGATAGGCCAAATCACCAATCCGACTCTTGATCTCGAACGGTCCGACATAGCGTGGAGCTAACTTGCCTTTCTGGCTAAAACGGATCGTACCCTTCATCGGCGAGACCTTCAGAAAAACCCACTCGCCAACCTGAAACTCTAAGGGTCGTCTGCGGGTGTCTGCATAACTCTTCTGTCTCGACCGAGCAACTTTCAAGTTCTCAATTGCTTTCTGTACCTTCTCCGTAGTCTCGGCAATGATCGTCGGTCCGTGAAAACTTCGAGTTCCCACTTCTTCCCAACAAACCGGACTTCTACACTTCTTCCCGTACAAGGCTTCATATGGTGCCATCCCAATGCTCTCGTGGAAACTGTTGTTGTAGGCGAACTCGCACAACGATAGATGAAGATCCCATTCTTTCTCGTAGCTCAACACACTGGCTCGCAACATATCCTCCAAAGTCTGAATCATCCGCTCTGATTGCCCATCCGTCTGTGGGTGGTATGCCGTGCTAAAACTCAACTTCGTACCCAAAGCCTCTTGGAATGCTCTCCAGAAAAAGGAAACAAAACGGCTGTCACGATCGGATACAATCGACACGGGGGTACCATGGAGCCTGACGATCTCATCCACGAACTTCCTAGCCATCTCTGAAAATGTCATACCCTTCCGGAAAGGAATGAAATGGGCTGACTTCGTCAATCGATCTACAATTACCCAAATGGCGTTGTTCTTCCTGCTCGTCGGCGGTAACCCGGAAACGAAGTCCATGGTGATGTGTTCCCACTTCCACTGCGGTATGTGCAAAGGATGCAACGAGCCTGGCGGTCTCTGATGATCTGCCTTCACCTTCTGACATGTCAAACAGCGAGCAACAAAGCCTGCTACTTCTCTCTTCATGTTGTTCCACCAGAAGCGATCTTTGAGATTCCGAAACATCTTCGTGCTGCCTGGATGCATCGCATATCGAGCGTAATGCGCTTCGTTCATCAATTTCTCCTTGAACTCATCCACTGCTGGCACGCACAACCTACTCCGAAAATAGAGTACACCATCCTTGAGTCTGAAATCGGGTCGGTCTCCAATGTGGTCTCGAATGCGCTTCAAAGTTAGATCCTCAAACTGCCTGTCCTTAATCTGCTGAATCAACTCAGGCTGAAACACTAGCGTACTAGCCAAAGTCACGCACTCATCCACTAGTTTAACCTCAACAGGAAGACCACGGAACTCTAAGAGAAAACTGCTCAATAGCTGCACTGACTCTGTTTTCCTGCTGAGCGCATCTGCCACCACATTCCCCTTGCCTGGCTGATATTTAATCGGAAAGTCATAATCCTTAATAAGCTCAAGCCATCTCCGCTGTCTCATGTTCAGCTCCTGCTGTGTGAATAAATACTGCAAACTGTGGTGGTCAGAACGAACCTCAAACTGCACACCATATAGATAATGTCTCCACAGCTTCAACGCAAACACGATGGCTGCCAATTCCAAATCATGGGTGGCGTAATTCTTCTCATGTTCTCGCAACTGTCGCGATCCATATGCAATCACCTTCCCATGCTGCATCAACACACAGCCTAAACCAACTCGAGAAGCGTCTGAATAAACCACGAATCCTTCACAACCATCTGGCAAGGCTAACACTGGAACTGTAGTCAACTTCTCTTTCAAAATCCTGAAACGGGCTTCACACTCCTCAGTCCAACCAAATGGTACATTCTTCCTGGTCAACTTCGTCAAAGGAGAAGAGATCTTAGCAAAGTCCTGGATAAATCGACGGTAGTAACCTGCTAGACCAAGGAAACTGCGAATCTCTGTCACTGTCTTGAGGCTAGGCCAATTCACTACTGCCTCCACTTTAGATGGATCAACTGCCAATCCCTCTCGTGAAATGATATGACCTAAAAATGCCACCTGCTCAAGCCAAAAATCACACTTCGACAACTTAGCAAACAATCGATGTTCTCTCAACAACGACAAGGCTTTTCTCAAATGCTCCCTATGCTCCTCTGCTGACTTAGAATAGATCAGTATATCATCAATAAACACAACTACGAACTGGTCCAAGAAAGGAGCAAAGATCTGATTCATCAATGCCATAAACGCTGCAGGTGCGTTGGTTAGTCCAAAAGGCATCACGAGGAATTCATAATGACCATAGCGAGTCCTGAAGGCAGTCTTGGGAATGTCATCTTCCCTGACTCTCAACTGGTGATATCCAGATCTCAAATCAATCTTCGAAAAATATGCTGCGCCCTGAAGTTGATCGAATAGCTCATCAATCCTGGGTAGGGGGTACTTGTTCTTGATCGTCACTTTGTTCAGCTGTCGATAGTCTATGCACATCCGGAAAGTACCATCCTTCTTCTTAACAAACAAGACTGGCGCTCCCCAAGGTGAAACGCTCGGGCGAATGAAACTCTTATCCAAAAGCTCCTGCAATTGCTTCTTCAATTCTGACAACTCTGCTGGGGCCATGCGATACGGAGCCTTGCTGATCGGTGCCGTGCCGGGAACAAGCTCGATGGCGAACTCCACATCTCGAACCGGGGGTAAGCCTGGCACTTCGTCTGGGAAGATATCGGGAAAGTCACAGACCACCTGGATCTCACCTAGCTGCTTCATCTCCTTCTTCGCTGAGATAAAGGCAATGAAGCCTTCACACCCTCGGCGGATCAAGCGATCTGCCTTACACGCCGAAATCACAAGCCTGGGGCATCTCTGCTGACTGCCCTCGAAACGGAAGCCCTTGCCTAAATCGAAGAAGATCGTCCTGTTGTAACAGTTAACACAGGCACGATATCGAGCGAGCCAATCCATTCCAAGGATCACGTCGAAGTCCAGCATCGACAACAGGATCAAATCAACAGGTAACTGATGACCTGCAATCTGCACGTCGCAATGGGGGTAGTACATACTACACTCCACTCGCTTGCCAACTGGGGTGGATACAACCAACACATATGGCAACGGCTTAGACGGCTGCTGCAACCGCTCGGCGAAATGAGGTGCTACATAAGACCGTGTAGACCCCGAATCGAACAAAGCTAATGCCTCGACACGCGAAATCAAAACAGTACCTTCAACCACCTGTGGATCCTCGGCACTCTCGTGAGTAGCAGCGTAAGCACGGGCTGTCTGGCGAGGCTGTCTCGAGCCTGGACGAGCTGACTGTGGCTTGCTCGGAGCGGTAGGTGCACTGGGTCTGCTAGGAACTGCACCGGAAGTAGGACCAGATGGAGCTGCTCCGGAGGCTCTATGTCGAGGACAATTGGCGATCATATGCTCCCTCGAACCACAGATAAAACAAGCACCGGCCTTCCTCCAACACGCGTCAGTCGCGTGGTTCTTACCACAATATCCACAAGTCACTCCGGTAGAACTAGAAGTACTCTGCTGGCCTTTGGTCTTCTTCTGTACTTGTCCTCGTGCACTGAAGGGCGGCTGTCGCTTGGGCTCAACGGCTCTCGCAGCTTGGTGGATGGCCTCAGCGGAATAGGCCCTGTCCACTGCATCATCGAACGTAGCCGGACGCTGAAACGCAGTCACGTGGTGCATGTACCGGGGATGCAAACCTTCGACAAACCTGTTCACCTTCCTTTCTTCAGTGCTGATCATGTCCGGAGCAAAAAGCGACAACTGCATAAACTTGTTCACATACTCTGCTACTGTCATCTGCTGCTGACGGAGAGCTAGGAACTCAACCTCCTTGGCTCGAAACACATGAGCCGGGATGAACTTCCTCCTGAACTGTTGCTTGAACATCTCCCACGCTGTCGCGCTAGGAATGTCTCTGTATGAGTCTTTCACGCTCTTCCACCAAGTCTTAGCGACGTCTCTCAGCATAGAGGTTGCTAGTTCGACCTTCTGTCGGTTCGTGCACACAACGGTCTCAAAGACATCCTCTGTCTGTTCTAACCACTGTTCTGCCTTCAATGGCTCTTCTGTTCCGTAGAACTCAATGGCTCCTCGCTTGCGAAACTTGCCGTAGAGGGCATTCGGGTCACTCTCTCGAGGCTGCAAGATCACCTGCTGATCTACATGTGACTGAGCTGGGACTTGGCTTTGTCGATCTAACATGGTCGTCACTTGGGCTTGCAAGTTCTGCATTGATTGCGATTGTGCCTGAAGGGACTGGAATAGCATAAGGATGCGTTCATCGGTATTCGGTGTCTGCGGTGACGGGGCAGATCCGCTCTCGTTATTTCCGGCATTCTGCTGCGAACCAGAACCTGATGCCATCCTGTAAAATGGAAAGAGTCAGACACAAACACAAAACAATAGCGCCCAACAAACCCCAAAGTCTAGAAAGAGCACAAAGAAATAATCGTATCCTCACCACGATCCTATACATGCCTACATGCTTATCATCTAGAACAAGGAATGAGCAAGGAATGCTTTGATACCATACAATACGTATGTCACAACCCGAGCCCAGGGTTCGGGGGTTAGCAAAAGCCAAACCTAATGACACACGTACTCCCGTACATGCACACGTAGACCGAGTCTAAATGCACACGCACAAGGGAACAAGCACACGTGCCAAGCAAGTATGCGGAAGCTGCAAATATCAGAAACATAAAACTAACAAGCAAGAAGAGGATACAAAGAAAGGACTGACATAATTACATAAGAAAGTTTACAAAAGAACAAAAGGATAAATACAATCATGACATATCATGCCAAATACAAGTCTGCAAATCCACACAACACAAGACTCCAAAATGATGCATGCCATGTACGCTCTCCCGTGGAGTGATCACATCCACTCCTCTAGGCCTGATGGGGCCCCGGGGGTCTCATCTGGAGCCTGGCCGACCGGCGAGGGTTCGGCAGGGGGATCTGGGCCTGCAACACCAAAAACAACTGTGAATACGAAGATTCAACAAAGTATAAACCATAGCAAGTTAACACACGCTGTGTCTAATAGAATAAAGAACATCATGTTATTAAAGAAGGCATTTTCGTATACTAGGCTATCATGCAAGAAAGAAATATGCTGCGTGAATCAAGGATACATGCTGTGTACATGACTAGTGGCTACTACATTACCATATGCTCCCAAAAGAGGGATCTTGTAACATGCAAAGAACACCATTGTCCGGGCCAGGGTACAATGGGTCTCGGTTTCCTGGGGTCCGGTTCCCCAAGACAAAATCCATACTGCAGCAGGTCCTTATAAACTATACCAAATTCACCCCGTCGGGATCCTAAGGCTGAGGCTAAGTAGAGCCTGACCATACAGAGTCAATCATGAACATCCTGAGTAGATCGTGATAACATATCATACGTGCAGATCTGTGAGTGAACATATCATACATGCATACTCAGGGTAAACAAACCAAAATGTGAAAGTAACGAAACATACGTAATCATGTAGAGTGTTGAGATCAATGATCGAATGCAATATGTTATGCAACAATTCATGTGAAATAGAATCATCTTGCTTTACAAACCAGTTCTAATCTAGTTATCCGGTGTTTCTAACCGTACATGATGATGTAGTTTTAAGTTATTCGATGCACCGTTGTCTAGTGTTGCCTTGAAAATCGGGCGGTGCACAAAGTCCCTTAAACCAACACCCATGGGGAGGTGCTTAACATCCGGATAACGAACAGGAATGATTCGCAGCCCTCGAGATCATTCACGCGTTGTATCATATTCCGTTGGGCAAGTCTAGGTGCTCTACATTCTATCATGAAGGTCATATAGGTCTTATCTTTACACCTAGCCTTATTCTTCATGCGTGGTTACGGCTTAGCCGTGTGTGTGCTACGGCTTAGCCGTGTGTGGTCTACGGCTTAGCCGTGTCTGAACCGTAGAAGGTCTGTCATTTGCTGACTCTCAGTTATTCCAGAAATTGCACCCTGTATTATTCTACGGCTTGGCCACGGCTGAGCTTCGGCTTAGCCGTAGGGCATTCCACGGCTTAGCCGTGCCCTAGCCGTAGAGGAAAACTGGGTTTTTTTCTCCTCTCTGGACTGTGAGCCGTAGGTGCTATACGGCTTAGCCGTACCTGCACGAATTCAATTTCCTGAAACCTGTACAGAATGTCTGGGAAGCATCCAAATTTCAATTTATCAAGGGAGATAGACCAAGTAGTAATCAAATGAGTATCAATGGGCTGTAAACACATGTTTTCCATACACATTAATGTGAGCTAACCAAAATCAAAGCATACCAACATGGGTTCTCACAACTATGGTTATACTTGCCTCAAATTGGAAATTCAATGACACACTTGCTGCCCTAGGATCCAAACACAACCTAACATAGACAAAACCACATGCATGCATGAGGGATAGAGAGAAATCAAAACACAGACACACCAAGCAACGATGGAGACAAGAGGGAGAAGAGATGGAGAAAGGAGATGAGAGAGAGTGGGAGGTTTCCAACTCACCTTACATGCAAGAACCTCGATCGATGGAGGAATGCAAGAGAATTCAAGTGAAGGAGGGAGAGAATTCCACGTGCACAGTGAAGTTGAGAGAAAACGAGAGAGAGAATGTGTTTTGGTCAATGGAATGGGTTTATATAATCAAATGGGTTGTTCAAATTGCAATAAGAGCCAAGTGAGAATGCTAATTTCAGTTTGGGTCAAATCCGGTTCCAATCGAATCACACGACCTCGGTTGCAAGTGACGTAGTTACGAAAGTTAATGGGCTCAACGAAAGACACGTGTTGACATCAAGATGATGCAAAAATGACCATGTCTAAGAAAAGCTAAAATTACGAAAAAGGGCTTGGTCTACTTAATCCAGGTCAAACTCAACCCAACTACCTATCCATGACCCGTAACGAAAATCAAAACACAAACAAAACACGATTAGCCACGAAAACAAGATTAACTAACCGCTAGACGAGGTCAAGCTAGGTCGGAGTGTTACAGCTATCCAACTATTGACATCATCCATAGTAAAGAGAGGTGCTTCTTCAGTAACCAAATCAGCCAAAATATTAATGTTCTCTAAACTTATAGGGTCAAAGGCAGCATTTCCAGTCCTTTTGAGCATATCCCTACAATTTACATAGGTTAATACTTAACTATATGATCATTAACACTTTGAAAAAGAATTATGTAAAATTAACATTTGAGATACCTTTCATGGTGCCTCATATTATAATGCACAAAAACTAGATCATTCAGCCTCTGATGTTCTAATCTATTTCTCTTAGAATAATGAATATGTTCAAATATGCTTCAATTTCTTTGACAACCACTACC
Organism: Sextonia rubra; assembly: GCA_037013555.1. Lineage (NCBI taxonomy): Eukaryota > Viridiplantae > Streptophyta > Magnoliopsida > Laurales > Lauraceae > Sextonia > Sextonia rubra. The sequence continues at coordinate 38,654,670 of JASUAD010000010.1, read as the reverse complement.
ACTAATGCATTGACTCAAAATTCGAATTGCTAATTTTTTCAACTCAGGGGTACCAATTCCAAACCGATCCTACCATTTATCTGTAAAAATTTATATGAAATATAAAATTATATTTTATAAACCACAATCATATAATAAGTTAATGAGAAGTTAAAAACTTTTAATTACCTAGAGACATTTTATCTCGGTTTCGTATTGTTAATGCAAAACCGAAGTCAAAACGAGAATCTTTATAGTCATCACATTGTTTGAAAATCATGTCCCAAGTATCAAAATCAGGATCTAATTTCTCTATGACATTATTCAGATGACGACTTTGCTATGCTTAGAAAATGTTAGGCCAAAGAAAAATGATGGATTCAAGTAGTATGCTACAGCGTGTAGTACACTGTGAAGTTGATTTTCCCACTTGAGATCAATCATCTTCCAGTATATCATGTAATCATTCTTATTCTTTAACCTTTTTTGAATGACCTCCTTTATTCGATCCATTGCCTTATACACATAACCCATTGCAGGCTTGTCTTCACTATCAGCTAGATGTAGAATTAGCACCAAAGCTTCACTAACTTTCAAAATATGTTCAACATCTTTCCAAAATGTATTATTGAGTTTATTTCAGTGATCTCCATGACAACCGGGGTACTTGAAACATTAGATTCAACCCAAGAGGTACTTGTAAACATTTACCTAAATTCTTTTCTGTATTTAAAAAGGCACCGCAAACTAATAAAATTAGTAGCAAATCTTGTGATGGCTGGTCAATCAATTCTCTCCCATTTGTATATTCTCTTCTCATTAAATTCAATAATGATAAATGATTGTAAATGAACTTTGTGACTTTCCTTGCTGTCTTAATTATGGACACATTAACTGAAAATAGGTGAGACTTTGTCATATCCTCTAACATCAGATATATGCAATGGGCTGCATAAGATGTCTAATAAAAAGTTTTATATTTTTCCGCCAATCTTTTTCCCGCTGCTTTGTAAGTGGCATCATTGTCAGTAATAAATTAGACAATATTGGTAGGCCCAACACATAAGACAATTTCATAAAAAAGTTTAAATTGCCCATCTGCATTTTTTATAATTGCAGTTGTATCAACTAATTTCAAGAACATTTCCTCTTTTGGGCAGTACACAAGAAAATTAATCAATGTTCGTTGCCTTTCACCTGTCCACCTATCAGCTATGAGAGAGCACCCAGTTTTACTCCAATATGATTTATAATGCTCCATAAAATTATTAACTTCTAGCACAATTTTTCCCAAAATCTTTCCATGAAGGTCATGATATGATGGTATGTTATAACCTGGCCCTATTGCAATGATTGCATCAGCCATTGGTTGTAAAAATTTTGATCTTGCTACATTAAATGGGATGTTCACATCAAACCAAAAACGACCAATGGCTAAATCAGCTACATCTTTTTGAAATTGAACCAAAAATTTTGATCTTGCTGCATCTTTTTGTTCATTTGTTGCTAACGCTGATTTGATGCCTGGCTGAGATCCAGGCATCGTTCGTGGTGCAAAGAAATTGGTCACAGACCTTCTTTTATTTTGTATAGATATTTGAGATAACTTTTCTTTACCCTTCCTACTTGTTGTGGTGGGGATAGTTGGACTTGTGAACATTTCTACTTTTTGTACCTCAACATCGTCTTCATCTGCATCACCAGTTGGAGTTCCTTATGGATTTCCAATTTTCACATTTAATTGTCTTTTCTTTGCCCTATCATTTTTACCTTCCAAAATAAGTCTTTCCATTTGCCATCTCACATTACTTGGCACTTTTTACATTGCGAAATATCTCCTTTTACACCCCCAAGGTGTTCTTTAAGTCTAGTAATCCTACCACCTTTTATAACCTTTTTATAAAAAAGACAAATTACATGCTTGTTGTTAGTTGGATCGATATGACCATAAGCCCATACAAGATCATCAGATCCAATAGCTGTAGCAACATATGATATAGGTGCACTTTCACTCATTTTAAAATCAAGCAAACAATAATAAGTTTAATGTCTCAACTATAAAAAAAAAAATTAAAGCTGTATGTTTGTAGCACTCAAATTAAATGGCTCATTTAGGATCCGTTAACTTAATTTCACTCCAAGAGGAGTTAGACCCACCATTATAATTTGCAAAATGCTTTATATAATGATAAATTTAACATTAGGCCCAAGGGTCCCACTAATGAAAATAAAAACATGACAGATTATATTGATCCATTTGGTATGTGCGCTTACCATACATAAGATTTTGAAAAACGTAAGTTTCAGACTATCTAGTAGTGTACTCACCTACTATATGATTGAGAGTAAGTGAAAAAAAATCAAGGCATATAATAACAGGTGTCTTTAATTTTGATCTATTTGGATATTCCATACGGACCCACCAATGAGTGTTAAGGTGCATTTGATTTTGTAGCTGAGTGAACATTATCAGACTTGACTTGGTGCACTAGCCATAGTGTACACATGAGCCAATTCTCTTAAATTGGGGACTAATTGGTTTACCTAACCATTGGTGATTATGGGCCGTCTCCATCTAAAATGAATTAGTGTGCCTCATTGTCATATTAAATCTAACAATATTACAATGATTAAAAAATGTGGGCCTCACTTTAATAAATCATAAGGCAGCTTAAAAAAATTAAACATGGCTAGCCTCAATAATTTAATTGAAAATAACACTTACAAATAAGTGGGCTTCATCATCACATGAAATATATCAATATCACAATGACGAAAAAAGGGGGGCCTAATCATCACATGAAACTAACAATATCATAATGATTTAAAACAGGTGGGCCTCACTTTGGTAAATCATTTGTTGGCTTAAAAAATTTGACATCAGTAATTCAATTAAAAATAAAACAAAAAAATAAGTAGGCCTCATCATCACATGAAATCTACTGGTATTATAGTGATTAAAATAAGGTGGGACACAATCATATATATCATCATCAGACGGCAAAAAATGACCCTCACATTTTGATAAATCAACATATGGGATAAAAGTTAAAACCTTTCTTTCGTTTTTTTTTTTTTAATAATATCCCCTCTTTCGTTAAACCCATATAAAGGGTGAGGTTTTGTTTCGCCCGTTTCATACACCCGTTTACCATTAGCAGAAAACTAGCAAAGAAAAGTTGCAACAGAAGGGAAGGGGATGGTGAGCATGTGTACCTGATCTGATTTCGACGAGAATTTTTGTGAAGAAATAGGCTACAATAGCAAAGATGACTTTCAACGATGAAGAACTTGGGTAAACAACCACCTCGATGAAGGAAATCCAACCCCTAATATTCAGCAGCGGTGTAAGCTCAAGAAATTTTAGGGAGAATAGGAGACCTCGTGGTTGATTTTGCATCTTTGAGCCCCATTTATAGATGGAATGGAATTTTTGAAGGATGCATGCCACTAAACAAGAGGAATACGAGTTTCTCGACGATAACAGGTATTTCAATTTTTTGCAGTTTTCATTTATTTCATTTTTAGATTTGGTAAATTCAATTTAACCTTCTTTAACAATTGATCTCTTGATTAGTTCGAATATATTGATTCAGATCATGTTCATTCGAATTTGGTGTTCCTTGTATAAATCCCCAAATTTCGGCGAATTTATACAAAACCTGAGCCGAACATCTTCAGGAGAGATGTTCAGCTCGGAATTGGCTTCAAAACGATTTAACTCGGATGTTTCATCAGAATCGAAACAAACTTGACAACCCAGACACCAACACAGAATTTAAATCGATAAGCATAAAATGTGTATAAATAAACTGGAGATGTCATCAGTTGTTGGAGTAATCTCAGAAAACATACATCACTTGGAGGAATCACCATTTAACTAGCAACAACATCACGATCGACAGCCCTTTCAACAACATATTTAACTATTAAATGTACTGTTACATGCCACAAAATGGAAGAATTGAACATTTCCATATAACTCTATTAAGAACACAACATTAGCCATCTTATTCTCATTGACTTTTCAAACAATCAATTATCATCAGATTTTAGATTTGGTACTAGAAAACCAGCACGGCCAATTAAATTTTTGGCTAAATTCCAAGACAATTATAGTTTTCATAATGCATAGAAATGAATCTTTTAATAATAAAGGTGCGTCTATAATGGCTTCCTTCTTTGTTACTTCCTGTTATTATATTTATGTGATAGTGAAGGGGGCAAGATGTAGTTTTTCACGAACTCTACTGAAAGTTGTAAGGCAACCGCTTCCAACACAATATGAGTAACTTTTACTCCTTTATTTTTACGCTTCCTCTTCTTCACGTCCTCCTCCTTCCAATCTTCCATTCTTTATTCTCTTATAGTTCAATTTCAACTAGTATGTGGTTTACAAACTGACTAAAGGTTTCACAGGCAATTGCCACAGAGCATCAAGTTAATTGCTTGAGCAATCATTTGTGGCAATGGAAGAAGCATTTAGTACTGATGAGTGATTATCTTGATCAACATTTTCAATAATATTTATAATGATGGCTTAGAGAGTTTGTGTTCATGTTGGACACAACGTTATGTGGATCATAGATTGTATTTTTGCCCCATGTCAATGATCCAATTGTCTATGGATAGGAAGAGAAAATAACTTAGTATTCATTTTCTCCATGTCAACGACCTCAGTGTGTATTCTCCATTACATTTGGCCTCACTTACTACACATTTGAATATTGAAAAGTCTTATTATTTTTTCTTTGTCCTGACCTTTATTCCATTATATTTCTCTAATCTACTGCTAAGCTTTGACTAACAAGTTTAACCATTCAATAGATAACTGCACACTTTGTGAGGAAAGGCCCCTTGAACGTTTACTGTGGTCAATAGGTTCATCTATGTAGTGAGATTTTTGAGTTGTGGCCGTGCCACACTGTGAGTGTTATTGATCTTGACACCATTGTGCCATATGTCATCTTCTGTTTATCAACTCTGTTTTTTTTTTTTCATGATTGGAGTTCTATGATGGTGTGGGCATTGCTCCATCGTTAACTGCTACTCTGTTTTGATCAAATCTGAGGTTGCTGCGTATTGGAATGAATTGAGGAACACTGTAGTGAATCCCCCCTCTCTCCATCATTCTCTAGTTCCTTTTATTATTATTAATTTTGGTGGACAATGAACTGTGGTGATTAGCTTTCAATGCCAAAACTCTTGTGTTTTATTTATTATTTTTTTATTAGAAAATTTCGTCCAACATTTGAGATTTATTGGCAGTTTTGAGTAGGCTAATTGTTGGAGGTTATTGCTTCTTCTCTTTGGGTTATTAGTTTTATAATATGGTTTGTAAGATCAGAGAGCCTGGTGGTTGTGTTGGACGAAATGACGATGTTGGTTTTGTAGGGACCTACTTCCTTCTTCTATGAACTTTTAATGTCAGTGGCTTTCTATATTAATTTTTTTCTGAAATCTGGTTTGTTGAATCCTGTCTCATGAAGTTGTATAAGATTAAATTTTGTAGTATTCTCTTCTATCATAGTCAAGACCCCGTTGCAATTTCAGAGAACGAAATTGTGTCGTAGTTGGTTTTGCCATATTGGCACATGGATTCAATGTTGTTAGCAGAAGTACCATTGCTATCTTGAACCAGTTATACCTCAACTAATGCTGGGGTTGGGTCCTTTACTCCTTTTTTAAACTCCTTGCACTTCTTTTTCAAACCACTACTCGCACATCTGGTTGATAAAATTTGTTTATGCTGACCGTTCAAGTTCTCTATGAAATGATCATAATAGGTAGTATTTTGCAACCGTATAATTAATGGCTGAGATTTTTGTCTTCCTGTCCTCCTGGTATGAGTGCTTTGGCAATGTACAAAGAACATGGAACCAACATGGCTAGTTTGAAGGGCTAAAAAAAAATTAAGGGCTTCAACTTGCAAGCATTCCGATAAAACTAGTATGATTAAAAAACAAATTCCTAATATTCAAAGCAAAGCAAAGAAAATGCTATAAAGTAACTCTTAGTTAAAAACCCTTCACGCAGCCCTTCCTTACGTTCGACATTCTCGTACCTTTTTTCTTTCTAGACTAGAAAAAACCTGCCCCCATCATCTGCGGGTAAGAAGAAGGGTCTTCTTCTTCTTCTTGGTTGCCATTCGCGCTCGCAATGTGGGTGCGCGTCTCGCTGGGTATTACGGCCACTACTTCGGGTCGCTTTTTTAATTCAGAAACCTAAGAGGAACTCAGACTTGCAGCAAATCCAGGATAACCAGTTCTATATACGACTATAAGATCTTCAGGATCAGTAAGAAAAGAGCGGTACCAGTCAGCAACGTCAGGAAATCTACATGGTTTTGCATGATCTCTGACCCCGATTATGTAGGCCTGTTTGTCATCGGCGACGTGGGCTTGAGAAGGGGTGGAGAAGGCAAAGAAACAAGCAATTGCTAAGGTCCAGAAATAACCCCCATCGCGAGAGACGGTCTTGAATTGAATTGAGAGGTGGTTTGGTTTCTCTTCTGTGACTGCCGGGGCTGGTGTGTTCGCGGGTAGGGGGAGATGGGGTAGGAGCCAGCGATGAAGGATCCGAATAGCGTTACGCTTAAACGGCCCTTACTGCTTATAGGCTGAGGGACCGTTTAACTTCCTTTCTTTCTTTCCGAAATGTTGCCCCTTTTCAAATAGGGTACTTATCCCCTCTTTTCTTATATATGTAAGTGTAATAGAAATAAAAAGATATTTGATGCTGTCGCTTTCCTTGTTTCTTTTTCTTCCCCTTTTAGTACTCTTAGTAAAAATAGACTTTTATCGCATAAAGGAATTTTAGTATTTTGATTTCATCGACAACTCAGCAAATCACCAATATCATATACATCATTCAATGATTTTTTTTTATTGTTCTCCATTACTGAGCTTAGAATCCTAATCCTCTCAAAATTTGAAATTCATTATGAGCACGACTCATTTCATCTGTTATTAAAATTTGAGTTTATAACATTTTAATTTAAAATCTATATTAAATTAAATCTAATTTAATTCATAAGTAAGAAGTTTTTGGTCTCTTACTATAAATAAAGGTGCTTAAAATTCTCTTATGCTAATTACATAACAACCATCAAACTTTGTGATTTTATTAATGTTTTAGAAGGATTTAAGCTCTAAATAATTGGCCAAAAATTAAGACTTTTTATAAATGTCAACCCTATATTATAAAGTAGAAAATCATTTAATTTGATTTTCTAATTATAATTATGTACTTATGAGTAAAAATGCTAGGCCGAGTGGTGACATGCCCAAGGAATAAGGATGGATCTCTAGTTATTCACATTGAGAATATTACTATTGATTAGTTGCCCAACATGGCAGTAATAAAAAAAGCTAAAAATTACACAATTTATAAGTTTGCTCTACTTTTTTGTAAATATTGTTTTTAAGTTTTTGGGTATGACTGGAAATCTAAATTCATAATTTTAAACCTTTTTGGGCATAATTTAATAATAAATCTTTAACTTTTTGTACCTGTTATGATGTCATAATATTTATTGGGATATAATTTAATTTTTTTTAATTCTCTCTTGATTCTCATTAAGAGTAAATTTTGCCCCCTAATAAACAGTCGCCCTTTCCAATCTTCTCTATCATTTGATTTTCTTTACAAAAATGTAATGAGACAAAATACTCTTTTTGTGGTATGGATCGGGTCAAGCCGTCTTTTGAGATTAAAATTATTGATGTGTCATGCTGATGATGGATATTCTTCTTTATTATTTTTTTTCAAAGTTGAGTTATACATTATGTTGTGGAATTTTTTACCACATTGGATAAGATCGGCAAAGACTTTGTCTCCAAGTCTTTTCCGGCGCCCAAGATAACGACTGACGTGGTATGTCTGTGATGGACTGCAAAAGAGTTTGGATCCCCTCTTTCAGCTAGTAAATTTTGGGGACTGCTAATTGGGCCTCACTTAGATTGAACGGACCGGTCAAGATGAGTTTCATCCTAACTAATAAAAGATCCTCACATTTTTTTTCAATTGAAAAAGAAGTGGGTTCCACCATCCAATTGAACCCTAATGTGGAATTGCGGCTGACGTTTCTATTATAATTCTCAATCAAACATTGTGACCTACTCCTTTCAAACTGAACCTTGAGGATACAATATGATGAGATTCATCTTGAATTGTCCAAATTATCTCAATTCGACAGTGGTGATGTGGTGTTGATTATGTTCGCTCCATAGTTCTCAATCAGATAGTGAGACTCAATCCTTTTGAATTAAAACATGAGGATATATGATTGGATAGGATGAGATTTCTATTGAATGGCCCACATCTATATGAGGCCGGGAGTTGAAGGAAATTTGTTAACAATTCTGTTAAATAGTTGCGAGAGAGGATCCTAAATTCGTGCGAAGAACTTGACCACTATTGTTGTAATAAGTTTCTAATCAGCGATTTGGATCTAATCAGACCTGCCCCAATACAGTTTATCACGGCTAAATATAATCAAGTTGAGTTTTAAAAGGTCCCCTGCTTTAAAGAGACGATCAGGATTCAGTGGCAGTTGCAAACATAAAGATTGGGCGGGGCCGCCATTACTCGGCCCATGGCAGCTGCACACCTTTTCATCATAAACAGGTATATAGGGTTTTCCGTTGATAATATGAAGTTGTATCCAAGGAATCTTATCTCAGATATTCCACTAATGAAGGAAAAGCAGTAAGAACATGGTGCACATTCAAGAGAAATAAAAAATATATATATGTCCCATGATAGAAAGAATTTTAAAAAACTCTATAGAAATTTATAATAAAAAAAAGCAATAAAACTCATGTTTAATACGACAGATACTCTAAGACTGTACCCCATAATAGTATCATATACTAGAACCAATATCGTATCCTCAAGATTTGAATACGCTAGACATATGCAAGTATTTATTATAAAAAAGCAAACAACTCAACAAAAATAGCCAAGATATTTCAATTGGTCATCATTCACAACTCACTCGATCAAGTTGTAGGAAATCAACTCTGGCATCGTCTTTTACACAGGCCCCTACTCTGCAAAACCACTTCTCATGGCGTTCTATCACCAGCTGAAACACTGCGCTGAACCTTGGTCAGAGCTTCCTCAAAATCACACATGGTCACTGGGTCCTTTGAAATATCATCCTTAGACATGTTCTTGATCTTGTCCCTTGTTTTGCCTGCAATCTTACGCCGCATGCCATTCAAGGAAGCTTCTCGAGAGACATTTGTGAGATCATCACCACTGTATCCCTCTGTTCTACCAGCTACTTCATCAATGTATACGTGAGGACTCGGGAGTTACCTGTTGACCGCGACAAAAGAAGGTTAAAAAATGATATTAAAAGAATATTCGCAACCGAATTTCTAAATTGCAACTCAAAATATATGCAATGGAATAATAAAATAACTAGTAAACAAATTAATCACATACCACAAGAAAAAAAAATGCAGATTTTTACCTACAACACCCTATTCGGAAAAACCCCAAATCCTCCCCGGACCAACAAAAACCAAACACTAATAATGAGCAATGTTAGGTTTATGTCTTGTATTCCGGTTTAGCCGGATGAGTCACTGGGTTAGCCAGGGATTGGTTTAAGGTCAAGGGTATTTTGGTACTTGTACCGGGGCTTTCTTGGTGGCCAAGAAAGCGGAGATTATATATATGTATAGTCTGTAACCCTAAATCTTGCAGCGGCGGCATTAGTTGCCCGTGGTGTTCCTACACCACGTAGGAGAGATGAGGTGAGAGTGTGGGAATCTCTTGTATGCTTTACTTGTCATAGTGAAGATGTTCGTCCTCCTGTGCCCGTGGATGTAGCCCTATTTGGGTGAACCACGTAAATCTCGGTGTCTCTTCTTGTGTGGCTTGTTCTTGTTGATCTTGTGATTCCGTGGATGCGCACAACGGGTGATTGGTATCAAAGTCACAACAATTGGTATCAGAGCTGAGGTTGGTGTTCCTCGGGTTTCTGAGCGAGGTGGAGATCGCTCAGTGGCTTGGAGGTTGTGCGCATGAAGATTAACTGAGATCAGGTTCGTGATTTCTGGTTAGGCCACCATCGGAGAAGAAGAAGACGAGATTGGGTTCTCCAGTCTCGCTGAGATCGGAGGAAAAAGGATTCACATGTTTCGTTCAGATCTTGGCGTTACCGCTGTGGTTGTGATCGGATATTGTTGGGTTCGGATCTGTTTTCGTTGTGGAAACAGGAGATCTGGTTTTCCAGATCTGATAGGAGAAGACCGGTAGGTGGGCCACACGTCAATCGGAGATCTCTGTTTGAAGACAGAGAAACTGATTCGGGAAGAAGAAGAAGTGAAACGGTTCCAGTCGCTGCAATCTTTTTGGAGTATCACTGGATTTTTCGGATCTGAGGACCGGATTTTTCGGATCAGAGGGAGGGCCGGAGAATATCGTCGCTGCGGGGGCCGGAGAATCTCGTCGCTGCGGAGAAGGAGTATCTCGCTGCGGAGAAAAAAAAAAAAAAACACAGTCGGACTTACCGTCGCCTGCCGTTCCCTGCCACCGCAGTCAACGCCGTCGCCGTCAGCAGCCGGTCCCGGGCCGCTGGTCGCCGGACCAGCCACGCCCGCGCAGCAACTGCACCGCCAGCCCCTGCATCGCAGCCAGTTGCAGCCCAGCGCAGCGCCCAGCGACAAGTTGAAGACAACCCAGATTCCGGGTTTTGAGTTTCGGGTCGGGTCAGTTCGACCTGACCCGCGGTGGAGAAAAAGCCCTGGTCAACAGGTTCCTGTCGGTTCAGGTTTCGGGTCAGGTCGTTTCGACCTAACCCGCGGTGACGGCCCAGTCAAGCAGAGACTGCAAGTTGGGTCGGGTCGGATCGGGTAAGACCTGACCCATGTGCGCAAAGAGTCCAGCAGCAGGAGTGCAGGCCAGGTCGGGTCAGGTTGACCTGGTCCGTGTACTAGAAGCCCAGCAGTTCAGAGCCGGTTCGGTTCCGGGTCAGGTCAGGTCGGACCTGAACCCGGTACGGCAGAGAAGCCCAGCAGAACAGATTCAGTTTAGTTCAGTTCCGGGTCAGGTGAACCCGACCTGGATCCGTTTCAGAAGCCCAGTTTGCCAGCAAGCCGTGACGTCAGCAGTGACGTCATCAACGGTCAACAGGCAGATTTGACCAGATTTGCAGCTGAAATTGTTTCTGCGATATCTTGATCGTCCGATGTCCGATCGGAGATCCGTTTGAGCCTAGGCCTCGTTTCGAGCAGATCTACGCAGTGGAAGAGGTTGATTGGCTGTTTGACAGTCAAGGAGGAGGTTTGATCGATTGGAGGGTAGAAATTTATTTCTACGTTATTGGAGCTATCCTGAGTCGGATTTCAGATCCATTTCTTCCAGCGTGCTCGTGGTGACGAGATCTATAACTTGATGCAGAAATCTAGAAGAAATCTGAACAGATGTGGATTCAGGCTAGAATCAGGTCTACTCGACCTGGTTGTTGTTGCAAACCCAATAATAGGAGTCGCCGGCCTAGTTGCAAAGGGTTTGCTGATTCAAACGAAGTTGTTCGTTTGGGGTTCACATGATCGCATGTGATGTTATTCATCTTGCCAGAGTCAAGCTGGAAAAGCAGCAAGGAGGAGCTGATGTATCAGCAGTTGATCGGAGGCCAGGTCAAATGGAGTTTTTTGACCGCTCGGAGGCAGAGGTTTTCTGCAATTGTGAAGTCATCTGGACTTGTATTCCCGATTTTTTTTGCTTGCATGCTTGTGGTGATTGGATCTTCACAGTGATGTTGAAGATGGGCCAGGATGGTGGGTGATTCAGATATCACTCAGATTCGTCAATGGTTTCGAGCTTTTAGTTAGAGGTGGAGTTTGACGAGATGAACTTTGCTCAAAGTTCATGTGCTGGTTCAACATGTCAAAGTGTTGAAGAAGACTGCATCCCTGGTGCAATGACGTGCCATTCAGCAGGGTACGTGAAGACATTGCCGGTTTTATCTCCTAGTAGCTCGAGTTGTACGGAGTTGTACGGAATTCAAGCCAAGGTGGAGATTGTTAGGTTTATGTCTTGTATTCCGGTTTTGCCGGATGAGTCACTGGGTTAGCCAGGGACTGGTTTAAGGTCAAGGGTATTTTGGTACTTGTACCGGGGCTTTCTTGGTGGCCAAGAAAGCGGAGATTATATATTTATAGTCTGTAACCCTAGATCTTGCGGCGGCGGCATTAGTTGCCCGTGGTGTTCCCACACCACGTAGGAGAGATGAGGTGAGAGTGTGGGAATCTCTTATATGCTTTACTTGTCATAGTGAAGATGTTCGTCCTCCTATGCCCGTGGATGTAGCCCTATTTGGGTGAACCACGTAAATCTCGGTGTCTCTTCTTGTGTGGCTTGTTCTTGTTGATCTTGTGATTCCGTGGATGCATACAACGGGTGATTGGTATCAAAGTCACAACAAGCAATTACAAGATATACTCACTAATCCTTTCCTGATTGCAACTCAACCTAAGAACTATAGTTCTTCTTGTACAATCCATGTTGTTATGACTCCTCACCGTTCACTACTCTCCATGCTTGATTCAACATGTTTTGAAGCCACTCAAGACTACCAAATCTTCTATGAGAGATAAAATAATCTTCTACAAGAAATGTACAAATAATATTATCTAGCATAGAGCTTCAGCACAATTTCTCCAATGGAAGTTTTAGATAATTAGGTTGATCTTCAAGGAAAATTTATAATTCAAAACAATAAGATATTGCATTAGGGTTGAGAGACAACTCCTTTTTATAACCCACAATTCGTGCTTTAGGGTTAGACTCTTTGTAGAACAAATACTAGCAGTTCTGCCATAAACAAGAAATAATTCCATATAGGAAAGTGGGTTTCTGCGCATCGGGCGTTCGAGCTAAGTTTTAGGTCTGTTCGAGCGGATAGCTTTTTCAGTACAATTTTTGCAAACTTCCCGAAGCCATAAATTTGTTTTTTTTTAACTTCGATTAATGCAATCTTGCAACCTACAGATATCTACTCGGAAAGAGCTTTCCAACGGTAGATAGCTTGCCTTGATCCAACTCTCAGTTTGTAAGATATAAACTTTTTAATTCATAATATCCTCGAAAAATCACTTCAAAATACTTTAATTTGCATTCTTTCTTCGATTTTTCTTCATTTTAGTGCATTAGGTGACTCATACAACAGTCCATTCTAAAAGAAATAAAAAAAACTACAATTCAATGAACTCAGAGTTTTGTCCAACCCATGAATTTGCCAATAAACAAAAACCCTAAACTTAACAAATATTCTACCAAAAAATAAAACTAAAAACTTTATGGAGTATTTGCATAAAAAAACTTCGTACTTTCAACATATAACATGTCTTTGTCTTTATCTCCCCCTTTATATCTCCCTCTTTTTTCCATAATTTACAAAGAATAATTAATATACACCAATTTGCTAATCAGGATCCAATAGCTCCCCCTTAATTCATCTTCTTTTCAATACTAAGGGTGGGAGCTTGATCATCTTGATCATGGGCTTGTGGATTTTGGTATCCACACTTGTGAATTTGGAGCTCTCAGCGGATTATGTATCAAATCAGTAGATAAGTCAAATTTCTTAACCCATATGGCTCTTCGATGGAGACAAGTGCTTCTTCCATTGCTTGTTTCTCAGTAGATTTCTCAGCTTATTGCAGTGGGGTCGAATACGTCATTTGATTCCACAATGATAACATGTGGGTACAGATTTAGGATGTAACATATTCTTCTTGGATGTGCTCCCAATATGATTTAATCATACAGCATGCGGGGTTATAGATTCCATAAAAACCATAGTGATGACTTTAACAAAAACAGATTTACTTTTGTTTTTGGATGTTAAAGCTCCACGTTTATAGCCAATGCTAGCTTTTGAAGAATCTTCTTTTTAGCTACACATAATTTCATCAAGCAACATGAATCAAATGTTATGTGCTTTACTTTGTCTTTGGTAAATTTTAACTCCATGTGATAATCTTCAATTTTCCATTTAAATCATCCTTTTAACTTTAAAAATGGCTAATTCACTCTTCACCGTTTGCAATTCTTTTTCAGCATTCTCAGTATGCTTTAAAAGCAATTCTTTTTTTTCACATCTACATCAATTAATTTGTTAGATAAAGTAACACACTGAGTTTCTAATTGGTTTACCTTTGCTAATGCATCTTTTAATTTAGATGTTAGTGAAGAATTTTGTGATTCCATGGCTTTTAGCTTGAATGCCAGCTTCTCATTAATGCTTGACATCCGCTTCCATTTCTTTAGTAATATATTGTACTCTGCTTCTAAATCAAATTCACCATCTGATACTTCATCACCATTAGAAATATTGTCAAATATGCCATGTTAAGATCTTGCCATGAACGTAACAAACGTAGAATTGGCGGTGTCAGGAAGTGGATTTTCAACATCTTCAGAAGCGTCATCCCACATTGCTGCAATAACTTTACCACATCTCTTCAGCTTTCTATTTGCACATTAACAAGTAATATACCCAAACCGTTTACATTCAAAGCATTAATAGATTTAGGGTTTTTCTTTCTAGACTTTTTATCAAATTTGTGCATGGTCAAGCCAGATTTATTATCTTTCAGCGGCGATGACTTAGTTGTAGATGTGCCTTCTTGATTGAAATTTATTCTAGAAATCTTAATAGATCAACACACAGTAACTTAGTGTGACTGAGCATAACACCCCCTCCCCCACTCTATCTCACTTTCTCTTCTTTTCTTCATTCCTTTTCTCATTCCCTCTTCCCCCTTCTCTCTCCACCTCACGGCCACCTACCTTGCAAGCCACCAACCACTGGTCTTCCTCCGACATCTTCCTCTTCACGTTGCCCTTATCCCATGGATATCATTTTCGAAACTCCTCTCTCTTCCTTGAGCTTTAAGTCAGCTCCCAACCTCTCCATAATTAGGGCTTTTGGGTTTTTAGATTAATAATGGTTTAGAGGTATTCCTTAGAGCCTTATCCCCCATTTTATAGGTGGGTTTGGCTTGGCTTCGGGCTTTCTCCCTATTTGAGCATCGTGGATTTAGTCTTGTACTAGGGCTTCTCTTCATTTCTATTTTCTCTCATCATAAAGCAAGTGGATATCATTTTCATTGTTAATATGTTGATTTAATCTTGATTCTAGATTTTTAATATACTCGACATGTTTTGCCCATTTTAATGGAAATGTATTAGCATGACCATGCCATTGGCATTGAATATGTGATTGTGAAGAGCAAACAACTATTTTGCCCCAACCGTGAGTTTTGATTAAAATATTTTTAATATTTGTGTGATGACTGAATTAGATAGTAAGAAAAAAAATGTACTAGATTGTGATTTGTGAATCACTTATTTTTATCATAGTTGCTAAAATGTGCTGGTTATGCTTTCAATTTAAGTTTTAGATGGGAAAGATAATTCCAATTAATATATATATTTCAAGAGAAAAAATGACAAAAAATCGGAAGTTGATACATCATTGCCAACCTCCAATTTGCCAACCTCCTCCAACGTTGAGATTCCAATTTTTGAAAATTGCAAAGAATACCTGGAAATATAATGATTGCATAAAAAAAATTCTTATAGTTCGGGCCCTCGTGCAGAATCCGGGTTCCGCCCATGCTAACAGGGGTTGGCGGTTGTTGAGTGGGATCAAAATTTAGTTTGACTTGAACACCATGGGTATCATGTATATATAGGTTCAACCCAAACAGACATTTTTTTCAACAGGGTTGATAATGTGAAACCAAGCCCAATCCAAAAGTTAAGATGGTCACTAAAACCATTAGTTAACATGTCGGGTGCAACTTATATATATATATATATGTGAATCATAGTGAAATTTATCAAATTTATTTGCTTTTGTGAGTCAAATATGAAGAATGCTCACAACCCCAAACCAACCTGAAAAAATAAAAATAGTCAACACCTTAAAAAATAAGCACCTAGTGTTAAATTTTCATTACATTGTCGTCAAAAAGCTCTCTTTACAAAACGGTTTAAGAGAAAAAAAACATGCTGAACCCACCCGAATTTTCTTCATGTAAGGCCCCACGCCTTAACTATGTGGGTCGAGTTGTTTAGCTGGGTTTGGGTCAAATTAGTTCAGTCTAGATGTATGTTAGATATGCCATTTTAGGAATTAGAGTTATATCATACATGACATGTCATTGTAGGAACCATTGGCGATGGTTGACCCAAGCCCACAATTATCCTAGACCTTAGTCCATTGGACCAGTAAGCCTAGGCCCAAAAGCCCTTTCTTGAGATTTTGTAAAACTCACTTAATTAAGTAGAAATCCCTTTTTCATAATTGAGACAGGCTCTTACGAACCATATTTTCTTCCGATCATCCCATTTCCTTTCGCTTTCACATCTCCGCAAACCTTTTCTCTTTTGTTCTTCCTCTCTCCAGCCACAACCATAGCAAACTGCATCCAAGACTTCCTAGGATCATAAGGCTTCCTCACTATCGTCTCTATCATTTTCCTTCTCTCTCTTACATCCATTTAGGTAAGCCTTTCATCCCCATCTGCATGTAGCTCTTTGTTTATTTTAGATCATGTGTTCATGTGGGATTGGGATTGTGTCTTTGGTTGTAGGAGGTGATCTTGGCTGGTGGCATCCCCTTGATTGGCGATTTGGGAGACGAAACCCTAGATCTCCACGTAAGGGATTGTCTTGAAAGGTTCAAAGGTGAGTAGACAGTTCTAGTTGGTGTTACATTGTGTATTTGAATTGAAATTATTATTATCTATGTTATTTAAGAATCTCGAATGAATTGATTATATTACAAATGGGAATTTTAGGGTTTGGATGTTTAATTTGCAACGGGATATCTGAAATAGGCTCTAGATTTGTCCTAGGGAATGGTAGTCAAATCTGTTGAAGTTGGGGAAGAATACGCCTCTGCCTGTCCATGCGAATCCATATGAATTTCCAGCCTAACATGGCGCTCGAGTGTTGCTGGGTGTGTGCTTAAGCTAGCATCTCGCTACATCCAGTTAAATCATTAAAAACTCAGTGTCTGTCAGGCTCGCTCGAGTGGGAATCTCTGCGCTCAAGCGGAGACTTGATGAGTCTTAGTTATTTGATAAAATTAATGCTCCTATCAGGTCCGCTTGAGTGAGGTACATCCTGGGCTCTAGTGGGGGCTCCTGTTGTGCCCAATTAAAGGGAAGAACCCTACGATAATATGACTTAACCCCACGAGGAATGTGGTCCATATATAGCTGACTGTGGCTCTGGTTCAAGAAGTCTGGCTTTTGAATAATAAGACCCATAACTTAAGGATTATGGCCTTAGACTCAAATAACCTTTTAGGAAAATGGACTATATGTGATCAGGGTAAATGACCTTAGACTTTCTGGTTGACAAGATGCATATTACATGCTTACTCTAAGCTCGGAATGGTGATGCAAAACCTGAGATGTTTCACATGATAGGCACCAAATGGGCATAACTCTGCATTGTGGGCCTGGATGGCCATTGCCTAGACAGAGTGGCTCAAGGAGTTTGTATATCAGTTAGCCTAGACCATAGGATGTATTTAACTAATCCTTAATCTTAGTAACATCAATTGGCATTAGTTTAGTGATGGATTAGTATTAGGATGGGTTGACTGTTATTACATAACTTATGTACATAACACACTTCAGTTTGTTATTACCCATTTTATTAAAACAACCTCCGTAATAATGCAAATTAATTTGATGTTATCCTACCACGATTTAGGACGCCTGCTCCTGAATAGGCTTTGACATTCATTTATACTGACTGCAGTCGGAGATGGATGTACGCCATCAGGCCAATGTATATTGTGTAATTCGGGTCAGGAGACGTCGGAGATTCCGCCTAATGGCGGAGTTGTTAAGTAGAGTGAAGATGACATAACTTAAGATGTCATGGCCTATTTATAGGATTTCATATTTGGTATTTAAATAAATAAGGCCATAGTTGTTTGGGCCTTAGTTAGATGTACTTAATTCATTTAATTTCTGTATTTGAATATTTTCTATGAAACTTTTGTTGATTTGACCATTGCTCTATTTGATGTTATTGGTAATCATGATGACTTAAATTGTACTAGCTGTGCAGTGAATGTTTCGATGAATCTACGTGTGTTTATGATGACCGATTATTATACATAACCTCATGCAGGACTTCAATCCACTTGGAGTTTGGGGCCCACAATAAGATCGTTGAAAAAATTTTAAATTGGCTCTTATTCTCATACTTGTGGACTTGGACTTGGATTCGGATTCAGCCCAAATTTGGGGGTGTGACACTTCAATGGAACTTTGAGCAAGTTCTCTTGTTGCCACCTAAAAAGAGATGAAGAGAATAGCAACCAAGAGATCAACCAGTACTAGAAAAGCTTAAGAAGCCGTTCCAAGAGACATCTCTAAATAGCAGATTTTTTAGTGTAAAAACATCTGAACAGTAGATGAAAGTAAAACAAGGATGAGAAGACATAAATCTCCATGTTTCCCTATCTATAATAGGAAAGCACATCACATGATCAGACATCCAAAGTCCATACCACCATAAAGACAGATCTCTACTGGACAACAACAAACCTACAGATCTTTACAATCATAGTGGCCACTTTAGATTTACTGTGATTTTGAAAAAAAAAAAATTGGACATTTTTTAGGGTTGACTGACCACCCACTTGGATGGGCAGTTGACGGGCCGATAATTTGAATAGTTAGGAAAAAATTTTGACATTTTTTAGGGTTGACTGACCACCCACTTGGATGTGCAGTTGAGGGGCCGATAATTTGAACAGTTAGGCTTGAGGTGCATACACTGAAATGCAATTGGATGAGCATGGATGGTGGATGTATTTACTGTTTTGCTACATGTTGGAGGTTATGAAGTAGTCTTACTGTGTGAATGTAACACTACTGCATAAGGCATGGTAAGTGGGGCAATGGCCATTTAAGCGCTACCAGATGTAGCCACCAAGTGGCTAGCTGACAGTAGCATAAGTTCATTCATTTACATTGATGATTTGATGTTTGTTTGTATTTTGAAAAAATAATGGTAGTTATCAGAGATGGTCAGACTATTCTCATGTTAAACATGAGAAAAGCTGGTGGGGCCCACCTCTCCCTCTTATGTGTAATGTGGCCAAATTCCGAATTTTGTAGATCCGAATTAATGGCATAGAATTTGATACTCATCTAGCTTTTCTAAAACACGCAATCAACTCACGAGTTGTTATTTGTAGTCCAACTTATTTTAGGGGCCCATTCGGCGCACTTTGATCAAGTTATCCCACTCACAAACAAGGATGGCAATGGGATCACTATAAATGGGGATTGCCCTAACCCACTCCTATTAGAGGTGGATTTAGGAGTACTTGTCTTAATGTAGGACGGGTGTGAGTTTTGTTGATCCATGAATATATAATATTCATATACTTATTGCTAAAGTAATAGACAAAACTCATGTAGTGCAGGTAGTTTTGAGCCTTAATATAAAGCATATGGAAAGAAAATGTGGCATGTGCAATCTTACTACAGACATTAATTCTTATCCATTTTTAAATATTTTAAAAGTTTTAATCTTTAAATTCAACTTGACCCACTCAAACAGGGCGGATTTGGTATTATATATTAGTGACTCGTCACAGGATGAGTTGGGTTTTGATAAGATAAATTTGAGATGGGACGGTTTTAGGTTTGCCCCAATTGGTACCAAACCCGCCCCTGTCGCCATCCGGCCCATCCCTACTCACTATTTTCTCATGAATTGCCACAAGCCAAAATTTGACATCCATTGCACTGTTACTCACTATTGATTTAAAATTTGAGGAAATGATGTTTTATTAAATTATTAAATTTGAGGGTCATAGGATTAGGATAATCTAATGGACTTAAAAACGTTAGCATGATCAAGTTAAAACCCCCAACCACAATGATTTGCCACAAGCCCATATTTGATACTCCACTCACATGTTGGGTTAAAATCCAAAACGTTTGGATTTGGGGACCAAGAAGAAGACGATCTCCGGAAGGAAAGGAAATGATGTGAAGAAGAAGAAGAAGGATAATATCCTCTTTTTCGTTTTTCCTTTGCCTTCGTAAGGACTGAGGACCAGCCGACCAGGAACCTCTTTGTTTGGTTCGTCATGACTCACAGTCGATGGTGCGCTGAGATTATTATAGACTGCAGTAATGGAGGGAACATGTTGTACTCCTGCAAGCAACTCGAGTTATAATACAAGCCTCTTTGTTAATCTTTTCATCCCATGATGGGGCACAGGGACCGGCCTGGGCCTTTTTTCTTTTTTTTTTTTTTCCTGGTAACAAGGGAATCCACTAACCCCCTTGCGCTCACTAATGATGAAACACTCTATTATTGGATTCAATCTCAAGAAAAACGACCACAAATAAGGCTCTTAAATCAAGAGCTAGAATTATATAGTGGAGCTGAATTTTTTTATCCGTTCTATCCATGAGGAAGAGATCTTTCCATTTACACTCCTCCCCCCTTTGATGAACTTAAAGCCTACATATATATATATATATATAATCTTACTCACAAGAGAACATCGTCCCAAATTACAGGGGTTGCTTCTCGGTCAAGATGTCCTGACACATGGTTAAATGGTGCAGATCTGTCCAACTCACCTTAACCCTTTTTATGTAAAACCTAATGAAGGAGGTACCATTTTCATGGCCCACGTAGGTAGAGATGATCGGACTCCCATGTAGGGTTCAAAATTTCAGTTCTGTTTGTTACACATACGACAGGGAATGGACTCGTGGAAATATTTGGGAATGTATAGGCATGTTATAGTGTCGCTAATTAAATTTATAGCATCCAAGGTCCTCGGCGGCTCTCGATTTACTCCATATAGCCCTTTCCGTGGCTCAAATCCGAAATGTAGAGGTCGACTCTAATACGAAATATTATGAACTTAACCAATAAGCCAAAAGCCCAAAGACCGATGTAACATGTCAAATCAAGTCTTATTACTATTTGGGACCATAAAAGAGCACATGTATGGACATAAAATCCAACAAAAATACAAAATTACTATTGTAGATGACCCATATTGGGTGTTTAGTTCGAACCACTTAAGTTTTTAATTGACTCATTAAATACAACACACACCCCCGCCCCACCAAACACCCCCACAACAAAATATTTAGTTTTATGCCTTGAAAGCCAAAAGACCGATGGAACACCTCAAATCAAGTCTTATAATTATTTATGACCATAAAAGAGCACAAAAATACAAAATTACTATTGTACATGACCCATATTGGGTGTTTAGTTTAAACCACTCAAGTTTTTAATTGACTCATTAAACAAACCCAACACCCCCCCCCCCCCCCCCCCCCCCCCCCCCCCAAAAAAAATATATATATATATATTTAGTTTTATGCCTGGAACCTTTCTAAATCTTAAGATAAATGTCTTAAATTCAAATTTCCAAAAAGACAAATAGCTTGCGGACTCAGTCTGAATTTACATGTATAATTTGCTGACCATTGGATTTATAACATATAGTTTGTTGTCTCATTTGATTTATAACATATGGTTCGTTGGCTCGTATTAGCTTGGGCGAAGTCAGCTGATGAGCACCCAATAGGGCCACTCTCTCTCTCTCTCTCTCTCTCTCTCTCTCTCTCTCTTCTTTATATTAGAGTTTGTGGTGGTGCAAATGACAGCCTGCATGCTCGTGCTGAGCATGGCAATCATTTGCTAGTCTTTTTACTTATCCTTACTTCTCTGAATGCTAATTTTCCTATCGACCTTATCCAAAGTTAAGTAATCTACACATATGCATTCATACATGCCACCTTCTTGTTACTTCGTTCGAAGTAGATGATAGTCCTCTCAGATTCTATAACCAGCACCGGCATTTGACATTCTTCAACATTTCTTCTATGGCATCCATAGTTTTCCTCTTCATCATTCCTGGAGCAAACCGGGAAATGTGGAGCTTTTAATGCAGGGACTCCCGCTTTCATGGAAGGTAGAAATTGAAAATTCTGCACCATCCTTATATGGGAGTCCCATGGATGAAATTTTCCATCAGAAAGCAAATGGCTTAAGATTACAAAAGGAATGAAAAAGGTATCATCTTGTACAGATGTTAAGAGATGAAGATGACAGAGATTTTGGATGGAGTGTCATATTCCCTAAGGATTGACAGAGTATTCATTATATAAAAGCTGTATGATATAATCATGCCCATAATCAAGCAATTAGAATGAATTAGATCCACTTGAGATCCCACTATAGGCCAGCCACCTCAAGAACCTCCACCAACAAATGGTCCCACTCAGAATAATAATTTGTGTCGCTCTTCTTGAATCTGTCGCCCCCCTGACCGTTATGCCTTTACACATGCTTCCTTGATGGCTACACTTTCTTCTACCCCCATGTTCTTATTTATAGGCTGTGTATCATGATTGCTGGAAATGAGCAATGCTAGAAGCATGAGTTGCGTTAGAACAGAATCACACATGGGATATTGTCGATTGCCACTCCTCAGTCAAATCAATTGGGTGTAAGTGGATCTGCTCAGTCAAACTTTAGCCCAATGGAACCTTAGATAGGCACAAAGCTCAACTTGTGGCACTTGGAAACAAACAAGAACATGGCATTGATTATGAGGAAACATTTGCTCTAGTCACCAAGATGACCACTGTTCGACTGATTCTTGCCATTGCTGCTTATCAGTCTTGGCCATTGTACAAGATGGATGTGAAGAACGCCTTTTTCTTCATGGTGATTTGAAGGAAGAAGTCTATATGCATGTGCCTCAAGGTATCTCCTCTCCATCCCATACGTTTCTTTATCGATTGCACCGATCTCTCTAGAGCCTAAAGCAAGAACCTAGGGCTTCGTTCAAAAAGTTTAAGTCGACTCTACGTCAGATTAATTTCTCTCAGAGTCCATATGATCCATTGCTTTTTCTTCGACACACTTCTACTAGTGTAACAGTTCTATTAGTGCATGTTGATGATATTATTATTACTAGTATTGATGCCAACGTGGTTAACTACTTCTTGGGCTTGGAGTTTCATCAGACTCCAAATGGCTTATTTATCAATCAACACAAGTATTCTTTGGACCTCATTGATCTTATTGATTTTCAAAATTCAACACCAGTTGATACACCGTTGGAAGTCAATCTCAAATTATGAAAGGATGATGGTGATCTATTACCAAATCCGTACATGTACTAGCGATTGGTTGGGATTGGTTGGAAGTCTAATCAATCTCATAGTTGCAAAACCGAACATATCATATGCTGTCAATCTCGTTAGCCAATTCATGAATGTTCCTCGACACCTTCACCTGGCCACTATAAAACGGATTATTAGATATTTAATGGGAACTTCCACTTGAGGTCTAATTTTTCATAAGGGCAATTACCTCATTTTGAGAACCTATTCTGATGCTGATTGGGCTGGTTGTCTTAACACTCGTTGTTCTACCACCAGGTGGTGCATGTATCTGGGTGATGCATTGATATCATGGACATTCAAGAAACAAGAACGTGTCTCCAAATCTTCAACTGAAGCTGAATATCGTGCAATGTCGTTTGCTTGTTCTGAAATCCTATGACTTCGGGGACTTAACTCTACTTTTGGTTTTACGCAAGCTACTCCTACACCTTTGAATGCAGACAATACCAATGCTATCAGAATCACTGAAAATCCAGTATTTCATGAGCACACAAAACACATAAAAGTAGATTGTCGTTTTATTCGTGATGAATATGAGCGTGATGTCATCGGCCTCCCTTATGTCCCGACTGAGCTTCAAGTTGCAGATATCTTCATAAAGGGACTCCCTCGGCCTCACAATCAGTTTCTGGTTTCCAAATTGATGTTGTGTGAATCTCCGGCACCTTTTGTCATCCCATTTTGGAGAAGCAACATTGCTCGTATTCATGTATCTTAGGAGACCCTTAAGACTAGGGCAATGCAATGAATGCTAATCCTTTAAAAATCTTCGGCACTATATTCTCACAAATTCCAAAAATATGGCCATGTAGGCGAGTAATTTCATTTCAAGCACCCATCCAAATGCCTTATCTGCTTCAGGATCATTCTTCATTGCTTATGAAATGTTCATTCACTTTGGAGCAATCTTCTCTGGTGATGCCTTAAGTCATTTAATAGAAATATCAGAAGTACAAAATTGAAAAGTGATTTTCCATAGTAAAAACAACATGAATGAAAATCACCTTGTTGATGATAACAGGAGAATTTCCTATGGTGTCAATGTTGCAATTGGACCCTCGTCTTCCGGGAAGAATTTTCTAAGAATCGACTCATACATTTCAGGTTGAATGTAGAAGAAATCGAATGCCGCTCCAAGACCATCTTTCGATAAGTTTGGTATTGGCTTGACAATAACATGGTCTGGTTCTGCCGTCAGTATGTATCTGTTTGCGCGAAATCAACCAAGACCAAGTTAACGCAATAGAAGAAACAACAAAGATCCATTTCTCAATACATTAATGACTAATGTGATGCTTACTCTTCTTCAATATTTGCCTTTTGAAGCCATTGGACAAATGCCCAAGGTCTATTGAGGACGATGAACCCTGAAATTGTAAGAAGGCATCCAAATAAAAGAAAAACATTAGACTCTAGAAGCATCTAAAGAGGAGAAAATGCATTATTACGAAATAATTTCTCGCTCATCAATCTCCTAATTTATAATATGTCTCCGAAGATGAGATACTTATTTACAATATACTCGCTCATCAATCTCCTAATATGACCACTATAATGAAAACAGAACTACAGATAAATCCTTCCACTCAAATTAATCTAAAAGGTGCGTTTGGAGGTTGTTAGATAGCGTTAAACTCAATGTTACATTTGGAGCACTTTCAGGTTAATTTAAAACATATTTTGATAATAACTTTGAGATGGACAAAAGCAAGAAAAAGCAATTATGTCTGTCCAATATTTCCAGTTCCGCTTGCATCTCCAAAGCTTTACAGAAAAATTGACCCTCATTCTTCCACATATACTTCCCATCCACAATCAGGTAAATGAACCTGTAATGCATACATTACACAGCAACAGGAAGATAGCATCATAATATTCTTATTATAACCGAGATAAACTTTTTGGTAGTCACCAAACCTCACCGACTGAAGTGATGGCATCTACCCCAAACTTTCCAAATGATACATGGGTGGGACCCGCGGTTCAGATTCTGTGGTTGACCACCCTGGTATAGTAGCCAGTCTATACTACACCAGTTTGGTGGGTACGGTGGTTATCACAATATGGTCATGCTACGACCCATCCCGGGCTTATTTGGTTTTCACAGAATACAAGGAAAAGGCCACAGTTTAGCACCCTAATATCCCAAATTGTGCAAACACAAAGGTCCTGTTTGCCTACTTCGCACCCAATTCCTACAAATTAGCAGTGAATGGAATTTTATTCAAGGAGTAGTAAAGAGGCCTGAAGAGTGAAGGGTCCAACATGGAGATTTAATGGGACCCTCACCATACTAGTATTTAATTTAGTAGGGTGATGAGCAGGTACTCACTCACTATTAAGTGAACCTATTCGATGTTCCTTATGGATCTTCATCTTTAGTCATTCACTTCTAGCCCCTTTGATAGTAGGCGTTGCTCAGGAATCCTAGGAATTCAGTAACAAATAAACAAAATGCGCCAAAAAAGCAGTTCCATGTTTCAATCCCACACTCTTGAGTGCGAAACTCATAACCTTATTATCCAAGAAAAACAACTGCTCTCCCCACTTTTTCAAATCAAAAAACATATCATACTCGCAAGCCAAAACCCAGTTGTAACCATGATGGCGCAGCCCTGGATATAGGATGGGTAATAGAACAATCTCCCAAGGGATTGTTCGAATCCGAGGATTCAAGGTAGTCACGATGAAAATAAGGAACGAGAAAATCTTTGCACAACTGAAAATTTTTATTGATTAAAAAAGCATACCTAATACAGTGAAAATTACTCCTTATATAGGAGTGATCGGTTCTAAATATAGAAGGACTAATTCTAAACAAATAAGACCTACTAAAATAGGAAATAACAAAATAGAAAGTGTATCAACCGGATGTCCTCCGATCATGTGATCTGGGCCGGACTTGGGTTCTGCCTGCATCAGCTCTCCCCGGCTTGGAAAAACTCGACTCCGGCGAGTTGAGCGCTTGATATCTCTCATAAAGATCAGGATTGATGCGCTGGAAGTCAGTAGCTGTAATCCACGTAGCATCAGAGATAGGACGCTTCCGCCAGCGTACATAAAACTTCTTATAACCTCCTTGACGTGTAGAAACAATTTGATCATCAAGGACATCAATAATTTCATCAGGAGGTGGAGAATTAACTGGTAAAGAAATAAGCTGCTCTTCATTTTCTCCTTCAGTATCATGGTCACGATAGAGAGTAAGATCCTCGACATTGAATGAAGAACTGACGCCTGAGTCAGTAGGGATATCAAGAATATAGGCATTGGAGTTAATCTTCTGAAGAATCTTGAAAGGACCTGAACTACGAGGGTGTAATTTCTTGTTAGCTCCAGGTGGCAATCTCTCAGGTCGAATACGCACCATAACCATATCGCCTTCCTTAAATTCAACAAACCGACGATGTTTATCAACTTGCTGCTTATAAACATCATTGCTGGCAGATATATGGCGACGTACTTCATTATGGACTTGCTGCATGTGTTGGAAGAAAGTTTCAGCATCTGCACTCACTCTGGCATCAACTGGTAACGGAACAAGATCAACAGGGAGTTGAGGACGAACTCCTGTAACAGCTTCAAATGGGGAAAGTCCAGTTGATCGGTTGACAGAATTATTGTAAGCAAATTCTGCCATAGGGAGCACTTGATCCCAATTTGTAATTCGGTCATGTACAAGACAACGTAACAATTGGCCAAGACTTATGTTTACCACCTCTGTTTGTCCATCAGATTGAGGGTGATAAGCAGTGGAGAAATTAAGTTTGGTGTTGGACAGCATCCATAATGTCTTCCAGAAATAGCTCATAAACTTCGTATCGCGGTCAGAAACAATAGTTTTGGAAAGCCCATGGAGTCGAACAACTTCCTTGAAGAATAATTTGGCCACCTTGTAAGCATCAGCAGTTGTAGTGCAAGGAATGAAGTGTGCCATCTTTGAAAAGCGATCAACAACAACGAAGATGGAATCAACCTTTCTAGCAGTCGTGGGTAAACCGAGCACAAAATCCATGCTAATGTCTTCCCAAGGAGTATGTGGAACAGGCAAAGGCTGATATAACCCCGTATTCTTCTTGTTTCCTTTTGCAATTTGGCATGTTCGGCATCTTTCACAAATATGAATCACATTGGTCTTCATACGAGGCCAATAATATCTGTCACTGACAAGAGCAAGTGTTTTGTCGCGACCCAAATATCCACTACATCCACCTGCATGCAACTCTCGCACAACATATTCACGAATAGAAGTGGCTGGAAGACAGAGTTGCGTACCTTTGAATAGAAAACCATCATGAAGACTATAATGAGGATGTTGAATATGACTGCCATTAAGGAGATCCGCATAAATAGAACCAAAATCTTTGTCGGCTGCATAATCTTGTTTGATTTGCTCAAAACCAGGCACATTAATAGACATGGCAGTCAAAAGATTTTTTCTCCGGCTTAATGCATCCGCAATCAGGTTATCTTTTCCAGCTTTATGACGAATGCTAAATTTGAATTCTTGTATATCTGTACTCCATTTAGCTCGGTTAGCACTGATCTTCTACTGAAAGTGTAAATGTTGCAGAGCATCATTATCAGAGTAAAGCACAAACTCATTTGCAATCAAATAATGTCTCCAGTGACGAAGTATTTGGACAAGTGCATAGAATTCCAGATCATATGCAGTATACTTTCTCTTGGCATCAGAAAGTTTCTCACTGAAGAATGCAATAGGATGTCCTTCCTAGCTAAGGACTCCGCCAATGCCAACATTTGAGGCATCGCAAGCAATTTCAAATAGCTTGTTAAAATCAGGAACTTGCAGAACGGGCGCTGCAGTAATCTTTTGCTTGATCTTCTCAAAAGCCCTGGTGGCTGCATTGGTCCACTTGAAGTCACTTTTCCGCATGCAATCAGTAATAGGAGCCATAACGGTACTGAAGTTTCTGATAAACCTTTTGTAAAAATTGGCAAGACCATGAAAACTGCGAACTTCAGTAAGGGTAGTAGGAATTGGCCAATCAAGAATAGCGCTTACTTTTGAAGTATCCATCTTAATTCCTTCTGCAGATACTACATATCCCAAGAAAATAACAGAGTCACTCATAAAAGTGCATTTCTTGAGATTGATATAGAAACGCTCCCGGCGGAGAAGTTAGCAGACCTCATCTAAATACTGAAGGTGATCTTCTTTTGACTTGCTGTAAATAAGAGTATCGTCGAAGTAGACGACAACAAATTTTCCAATATAAGGCTGCAATAATTGTGTCATAACCCGCATAAAAGTACTAGGAACATTGGTTAAACCGAAAGGCATAACCATCCATTCAAAGAGACCATCCTTTGTTTTAAAGGCAGTTTTCCATTCATCTCCTGGTCTTATGCGAATTTGATGATATCCGCTCCGCAAGTCAATTTTGGAAAATATACATGCACCAGTCATCATATCTAACATATCGTCAAAACAAAGAATAGGGAAGCGATATTTTACCGTGATTTTGTTGATTGCACGGCTATCTACACACATTCGCCAACTTCCATCCTTCTTCGGAGTGAGAAGTGCCGGAACACCACATGGACTGAGACTTTCCTTTATATAGCCCTTCTGAAGCAAATCATCAACTTACCTTTTCAACTCTGCATGTTCTGCTGGACTCATCCGATAAGCAGGTAAGTTAGGCAAAGAAGCTCCAGGAACCAAATCAATAGCATGCTGAATGTCCTTTAATGGGGGTAGTTCCTTGGGTAACTCTTTAGAAACTAGGTCGGCAAACTTGTCGAATAATGGCTTCACTTCCTGAGGAATAGCATGAGAATCATCAGCAACTTGTTTAGTAACTAAGGCATACATGACACCTTGCTCTTTGCTTTCAACTTCAAATTTCCGCATGGTTAAAATATGCGTTGTAGGAGCAGCTGCGGCGGCAGCGGGAGAAGAGGTAGGAGAGGATGGCGGAGTTGGCAATGGACGCAGCACGATACGTCTACCTTTCCAATTGAAAGCATAGGTATTGTGTTCATGATCTGTGATCACTTTAAGCTTCTGTAACCATGGCCGCCCGAAAAGAATATGAGTGACGTTCATTGGTATGACATCACAGAGAAGAGTATCCTCATAGTTGCCAATCTTAAAAGGCACACAGCATTGCTGACGAACAGGAATAGAATAGTTATCAACACATGCAACTTTATATGGCCTTGGATGCTTTATCGTGGGAAGTTTAAGCTTATCAACTGCTTCTTGGGAGATAACATTCATAGCACTTCCACCATCAATAATCATATTACATGCTCTGTCCATACATCTGACACGAGATCGAAAAATAGAAGCATGATTCCAATCTTCATCCTCTTTAGCATCTGCTACTAGCAAACGACGATCTAGAAAGAGCAGCGGAATACCATCATCAGCGTCTGCATAATCTACCTGATCAGCTTGATCTTCATAAGGAGGATCTATATCAGTGTGCCCTGATTCGACATGCTCATCATGCTGAGTATCAGTTTTAGGCTCATTTGACGTATATAAATTACGATGAGGGCATTCATTGGCATAATGTCCTCGTTGCTTGCAGGCATGACAAACAATATCCCTCCTGTCTGTTCTTGCATAAGCACGATTATCAGGCTGGTTCTGTGGACCCCTCTGATTCTGTTGGGGATTCATCTGTCTTTGTTACATCCCTGGCCGAGGATTCTGAGGAGGCTGCTGAACTTGACGCTGAGGAGGAGGCCTATAAACTGTTGCTTGGTTGCGATTATAAGTAGGATCAGGACCTCTTTTTATGGAAGACTCCCCGGCTTGAAAAAGGTTACGCTTCCGCAATTGAATTTCATGTTGGGCTTTGCGGGCTTTATTGAATATTTCATCCACTGTGGCATAATCAAACATGGCCACCTCTCGTCTGATATCGGCATGCAGATTATCCCTGTACCTAGTGATAGTCAGACGATCATCAGCCCTCAAGTTACAGCGAACAATGTATTCGCGAAACTTGTTGGTATACTCTTCCACAATCATATTGCCTTGCTGGAGATTCAGATATTCTTGGTGAAGTGTAACCATATAATCAGAAGGAAGGAAATTGCCCTTGAGCTTCTCTTTCATAATATCCCACCGGAGAATCGGCTGGCCTACTGCGAGCTCATTGTTTTCAACACCATACCACCAAATACGAGCAGGACCCTTCAGTTTAACTTTGGTAAAGGCTATCCGCTGTGCATCATTCATACCATACCAAGCAAAATAATCTTCCAAAGAATTAAGCAAATCAACAAAAACTTTCGGACTCGCATCACCACTAAAGTCAGCAATGTCAATTTTGACTTTCCTAGTGATGTCATCAGGTGGGGGTGCAATATGGTGAACTTGATGATCTCGTTCAGCCAGAAGGCACTCCATAAAATCACAAATGGATTCATGATTTTCGGGTCTTTCTGGTTGGACGGGCGTGTAAACCATAGATATATTGGAGGATCCTTCTTGACTAACAAATTGCTTTGTTTGTAGCTCAGCAATGGCAGTTTCTGCAATTTTGAGACGTCCCGTGACATCTTCTAATTCTTGACTCAGTTTAAGGATGGTTTCATCCCTCTGGCGGTCAGTCATCCAATGCTGAAGATCATCACCTCTTCTAGGCATGATTGCTGGTTTTTTTTTTTTTTTTTTTTTTTTGGGATGTAGGCGGGTCGCGGGTCGATGGGCGGGCCGGACCAACTTAGGTCCAACTGGGAGCCCGACACCTCACGTGAAGACCAGCAAGGTTCGGGAGGGTTCTGTCTCGGTCGGTGTGCAGAGAAGGAAATAAAAGAAAGGAGGAGACTTATCTGCTGAGGTCAGCTGCATGGAGGCTGAAGCTGACGCGCTGGAGATCGCTGGAGATCGTGGACGCGCTGGAGATCGCCAGTGCACTTGGAGGCTGCGAAGGCGTGGCCGCTGCGATGGCGGTGATGAGGAACCGGCTGGAAGCCGCCGCTGCTTCTGTCGGTGACGGCGAGGTCGACGGTGGAAGTCACCGATGCCAGGTATGTTGGCGACCTCTTTCTTCTCTTCGCTCGACTCTCTCTCGCTCCGGTTGCTCTCTTTTTTTTTTTTTTTTTTTTTTGTTTCTTTCACTCGGATTTGGAGAAAGAGGGATGGTGCAGAGTCTGGGGTTTGTGGGTGGTGGATCTGATTACGACCAGGGGGTAGGAAAGGGGCGAGGAATAGATAGGGGGTTTAAGAGTTGAAGAGGAGGTGGTGCGGGAAAGACCGAGAGGGGGTGGGTTTCGACAGGGGCGTGGTTTTAGGGGTCGGATCTCCGATCGGGTGGTTGGGTTGCGAGTGCGTCCGGGAAGTGGGAAGTCACAGAGAGATGGGTTCCGGTGAGTCGACTGGGACAGAAAAAAGGGCGTCTGGGAGTGTGCAAAGTCTGGGGTGCTTGGTGGTGATCGGGGTTACGAGCAGGGATTATGGGCAGGGTGAGGGTTCCTGATGGGGAGTTAGGCTGCTGTAGGGGTCTGGGTTGATCGGGAATGGCTTAAGGGTGGGGACAGAGGCCATGGTTGGCCTGGGAGTTGAGGATTTGTGGGTGTCTGGTGGTGGTGGAGAGGAGAACCGATGAGCAGAGTGGATTGAGAGATGAGACAGAGGTTGTGGGCGACCGGATCGGGGGCTTTGATACCAATCTGGCGCAGCCCTGGATATAGGATGGGTAGTAGAACAATCTCCCGAGGGATTGTTCGAATCCGAGGATTCAAGGTAGTCACGATGAAAATAAGGAACGAGAAAATTTTTGCACAACTGAAAATTTTTATTGATAAAAAAAGCATACCTAATACAGTGAAAATTACTCCTTATATAGGAGTGATCGGTTCTAAATATAGAATGACTAATTCTAAACAAATAAGACCTACTAAAATAGGAAATAACAAAATAGAAAGTGTATCAATCGGATGTCCTCCGATCATGTGATCTGGGCCGGACTTGGGTTCGGCCTGCATCACATGATAAGCCACAACCCCCATAATTCAGCACCAATTACACATTAGACAAAAAAGAAAGGAGAAAAGCAACTATATTTCCGTTCCTTTCAGTGCAAAACCAAAGCCCATATTCTCCCAACGAAAGCCATGAAGAAAGCAGAGAGAGAAGAAGAAATCCTAACAATAAAGAACCTACAACAAAAGCCCACGTCCGGAACCTCGTTCTCTTCATAAAATATCCAATTATCATCGACTTTATGTTCAGAAGGCAAAGTCCACAATCTCCAAAACCAAACTGATGAAGAAAACAGAGAAACTAAGAAATCCTGACAATTTAGAACCAACAGCAAAAATACACATCAGAAACCTCGCTCTCTTCATTAGATCTCCACTTACCTGATCCATACCAGCCGGAAGAGGGTCTGCTACGAAGGTGGGGATCTCACCCATGTACTTATCGGGTCTCCCTGAATGCAAGATTCGTGTAAAGCCGCCCATTTCGGATCCAGGTCCATTACGGAATCTCTTGAACCAGTAATACATGATCCTGCATTGCCAGGCGTTGTAGACGGAGTAGGAGGCCGTGACAGCCGTGTGGAGAGGCATTTTGACGATGGGGTCCACAAGGAAGAAGCAGTTTCTGATGTTGATGGGATCCAAAGGGCCAGGAAAGTCGATATTAAGAGGTGCACTGGTGGAGATGATGATGTTGTACGTGATTGCAGCTGTAGAGATGGTAATCAAGACTGGATAGAGAAGGCTCTGGCAACCCATTATTTCTTCTTCTTCGTCTTCTCCTTCACCCCTTGCATGGAGGTGTTTGATTTGATAACTTTGATTGATTTCTGATGGGGTGATTGATGATCCTTCTTCTTCCTTGGTTATTTTGTTTTTGTTCTGTTTGTCCAATCTTTTCTTCTCGTGGCATGCAAGTTCAATATGATACTTGCATGTATATAGCGAGCTACATGATGTGCTCTTCTTCTTGGTGCCGCTGTTATCTGTCCCATGGGCCACATTTGTTGAGCCTGGGCGAACCCATTTTGTCAATCGAGCTTCCAGGCCCGCCTTTTTATTAGCTGGACACGCTTTCGATCAATTTTTTTTTCACTGACTTTTTATTCCTGCTCGACCAGGCTTTGGACTTTCTATTACTTATCCAACCACAGCCCAAAATGAAATGGGCCTGGATGACCGACAGAAGGGTGGGCCTGGATTATGCCCTGCCCATGAGCACCCCAGTTCCCACACAAAAATTAGGATGACTCCCTATGGACTAACCGTAAGATGGAACCTAAACTTAACCTTAAAACTATAGTTTTGTAATTAGACATGAGGAAGAAATATGGCACCCAAACAAAAATTAGACTGCAGCAAATGCGAAGTAAGAACTAACATTAAACGTAAAACCTTACATCACAAAAAGCTTGGAAACCAATAACTTGGCAAATGGGTTAGGTCAACATAAACTCTAATTTGTTGATTTTAACCCTAACTCGATCTGTTTTTAAAATAAGTTGAAAACCTTCAACCCAAACCGTGGCTGGTCAACCCAGCCTGACCGGCCTAACCCGAATTTGATGCAGGTTGACCTGGCCTAACCAATTTAATTCTCATTTTGTTTATGATCTAACTCATTTTATATGACTCAATTTCATTCGTAAAGCTCTCCTTACATCTAGATTCATTTAAAATGTTGCATTTAACATGAATTTATAATTTATTAATTTTTAAGGTATAAAAAAGGGCCCAAAATCCATAAATATTTTCTAGCCATTTATTGAGATAACGCCTTTTCAATTTTTGTTCAATATAATGCCTTTTTAGTTTTTGTTCAATTTTATAATTTCATATTTGAGCATGAGTATAAGACTCATCAATGTTATTGTACTCTTTTCATATCCATATTTTAAAAATAAATTTTTATGCTAACATAAAAATAAAAGACGCTTATCAATATTTTTACTACAAAAATATCATATTGTAAAATAGAAAAATAAGTTACATATTCTAAGTATTAAATTTTTGCATAACTCCACTACATAAGATTAAGAGTACACAGTCTATGGCCCACATGAATAAAAAAAAGTTAAATAAAAATTTTAAAAGTCATGGTAAATTAATAAAATCTAAACGAGTCAAACGAGTCAGTCTAGTCAACACTAACCCAACCCGTTTTTATACGGGTTGGTAAATCCTAACCCTAACCCGATTCATATTTTAAATGGTTGACTTAGACAGGTCAGAAATGGTCAAGTTGGCTAGATTTTTCCAGCTCTAAAAACCATAGTGTCCAAATTATATAGTGGTTTCTTCCTTCTTCCAACTAGAGCTGGTAAAATCTAACCTGACTCGCCAACCCGACCCAACCCAACCCATTTCTGACCCACCTAACCCGACCCGTTTGAAATACGGTTCGGGTTAGGGTTAAGGTTTACCAATGCGTATAAAAAAAGAACAAGTTAAGGTTGACCGGCCTAACCCACCCTAACCAGTTTGAGCCGTTTATATTTCACTAAATTACCATGACTTTTCAATTTTCATGTGACTTTTTTTATTCATGTGGGCCATAAACTATGTACTCTTAATCTTTTGTGGAGGAGTTATATAAAATTTTAATACTTAGAATATAAACTTATTTTTTTATTTGAAAATATGATGTTTTTGTAGTTGAAATATTTATGTGTTTTTTTATTTTTATGTTGGCATATAAATTTACTTCTAAAATATTGATATGAATGAAATACAATATCATTGATGAGTCTTATACTTATACTCAAATGTGAAATTATAAGATTGAACAAAAATTGAAAAGGGATTAGCTCAAATTCTCAATAAATGGGCTACAAAATATTTATAGGTTTCCCATTTTTTATACTTTGAAAATTGATAAATTATAAATTCATTCTCAATGCAACATTTTAAATGAATTTAGATGTAAGAAGAGTTTTACAAATGAAATTACGTCACATAAAATAAGTAAAAACATACACAAAATGGGAATTAAATATATTAAGTCGGGTCAACCCGACTCAACCCGGATCAAATTCAGGTTAGGCGAGTTAGGTCAAGTTGACCTGTCACAGGTACGGGTTGAAGGTTTCCAAAACGTTTTAAAAATGGGTTAGGATAGGGTTGGAACCAATAAATTCGGGTTCGGGTTGACCTGACCTGAATTTAGTCAACCCAACTTGTTTGCCAGATCTAGTGCCAACCCCACGTGCTACCAAAAGTGCATGGACCTATTTTCACCCGAGGAGGAGTGTTGAAAAGTATTTTAGCTGCGTTCAAAATTCTCACTGGAGTGATTAGATAAGGAAAATTAATACATGGTACATCACATTCATATCAACCTGTGTAGGCTAAGTTATGATCATCAACAGAGATGTGGTAGCCCTTGGTTTGGGAGGCCATTGGTCTTGGTTAGCCATGGTGCGGAGGGCCGAACAGTCTAGGGAGCCCTGGGGAGCTGGCCCATGGTTTGGGGGGCCATGCTTTGAGCATGTCAGGTGGGCCACATTGTGGAGGGCCGCAAACTGGCGGTGAATGATGACCATGGTTATATATATATATATATATGAAAAATAATCCTATGAAAACAAGTTCTCACTACTGTTTTGTGAGAACTCTAGGTGGGGCTCATCTATCACTCAATCCAATTCTTGCAATATATAGGGACTCATTTTCTTTGATAGTCACACACCCCAAATTTCGGTCAAATCCGAATTTACTGGACCGTTGAATGACTATACACCAATCTAAATGGATTGAATTTATGCGCCATGGCTGAGGAGGTTAAAGACACATAATTAGGGCCAAACTTGATATTTTTACTATGGTCCCACATAAATCTTTCTATCCCCTTAGTCCCATACTCAAATGGGACTCACAAGTGGGCCTCATAAAAAGCTTTTACGGTAGGTGTGTAAGAACACTACTCATAAGATTAAAACCATATAAATATATATGTATTCGGCAATATTTAGTAAGAACAGTTCTCATAGTTTTCCGTGAGGACTCTAGGTGGGGCCCATCTATCAACCAATTCAAACTTCGCAATACATAGGGCATCCCCTGATAATCACATACCCCAAGTTTTGATTAGATCCAAATTTACTGGATTGTTGGATCAACTGTATATCAATCTAAATTGATTGGATTTGTTGACCACAGATGAAAAGGTTAGAGACATGTGGTTGGGACCAAATTTGATATTTGGGTAGTCCCACATAGATCTTTCCATTCCCCTGGTCCAATCCCCAAATGGGACCCACAAATGGGCCTTATAAAAAGTTCTCATGATAACTCCATGAAAACTATTCTCACCTGAATATATATAGGACAAAACTACTATGCATCTATCCATCACCTTGTGGTGAAGGACACTTTCATATATAGAAAGTATTAATGTACAAAAAGACAAAACCATCACCCTCATGACACCTTTTTGACCTTGTTAAGTCTAAAAGGGGAATTGTCCCTCACCACAAGGTGGGATGAATGTATAGTAGTCTTTCCCATATATATATATGGACAAAATTACTATGCATATGTCTCTCACACTATAGTGAGGGACACTTTTTTTTTTAAGTATTAATGTATAAAAAGGCAAAACAATTATGCCGCATGACACCTTTTTAACTTTATTAGGTCCAAAAAAGGAATTGTCCCTCACCATAGTGTGAGGGATAGATGAATAGTAGTCTTTTCCTATATCTATATATATAGGGCAAGCCTCTCCTAAGTTCAAGCTTATGTAAGAAATTCCGTAAGGCCGAGCCATTGGGTATGGCCCCCTGAATTGCACATATCCATCAATTTTTGGTCAAATTCGAATATACTGTATTTATATATGGGCTTTAATCCTGTGAGAATTGTTCTCATGTACCTACCATGAGAACTTTTCATGGGCCCCACTTGTGGTCCCATTTGAGGATGAAACTAGAGGGATAGAAAGATCTATATGGGACCACCCCACATATCAAGTTTGACCCCAATCACTTGTTCCTAACCCCTTCATTCGTAGCCCACAAATTCAATCCATTCGAATAGGTGCGCAGTCGATCCAACGGTTCAGTAAATTTGAATCTGACCTAAACTTGGGATAACTGACTATCAGGAGGGTCCATGTGTATTGTAAGGTTTGGATTTGATGATAGATGAGCCCGGCCACCTACCTAGAGTTCTTACAAAAAAGTGATGAGAACTAGTTTTCATAGGATTATTTCCCTATATATATGTATGTATGTATGGAAGCCCTTCTCTTAAGCTCAAGCTTGGGATAAGATAAGCCCAAGTGTGTGGCTTACTTTTTGAAGACCCACCTGGGGACCTCAATGGAGATGGAGATGGGAGAATTTGAATGACTCCTTAAGACCCTCCTCTCTATAAAAAAAATCAATCCCAACTGTAGTTTCTATCATATCCATCTAAGCCTCAAAAATTTTATAATTAACAATCCATTTATATTAGTGTATATTCAATCCAACGGTCTAATACATTCACATTTGACAAAAAAATTAGTGGACATGTGCAAGTTAGGGGGGTCGTGCGTTTAGTCCATTTGGATGGACCAAAGATGCACCCTAACGGCTCGGACTTACGAAATTTCTTATATAAGCTTAAGCTTATGAAAGGCTTGCCCATATATATATATAGGGGAATATTCATATGCATATGTCCCTTAGCATTTTTTTCGTGGGAACTATAGGTAGGACCTACTGTATGGTCTATCCAAATGAACCACACACATGACCCCCTTGAATTGAACCCGTTTACTAATTTTTTATCAAATCTGAATTTATTGGACCGTTAAATCGATTATACATCCATTCGAATGAAATAAATTTGTAGGTCATGGATGAAGGAGTTAGAGACATGTGATTGGGCCAAACTTGGTATTTAGGGTGGTCCCTCATGGATCTTTCCATCCCCCCTCCGGTCTCATCCCTTGGTGGGGTCTACCATGTGCCCCACAGAGGAGTATGCATGGTCACTTGGCGAGGGACACGGTCACTTGGTGAGGGACATATGCACATGAACATTCTCTATATATCTATATAACACGAATCACCATGGTTGTTGGCAATGATTGCTGGTAAGGTAAGTGGAGGTTTTAATGGTATATGCATACCTTTTCAAAGGGAAGAGGGGGACAAGAGATGCTCTCGGCACTTGAATCGTGATCTATTCAAATCATTTTTATAGGGACCCTACCTTTCTTATCCCCTAGATAGTTTCTATCATATAGGACAAATGTTTTATGATCCGTCAGCATTATCCTTCTCCATAACAATCCAAAAAATGATTTATAATATTGGAGTAAGGGATATTATCCTTGAAGGAGACTCCTTAAGAACAGTAGAAGCCATCAACTCATCTGCTCAGAATTTGTCAAGACAAGGGCATTTATTCAAATTAAAGATCTTTTGAAACATTTCAATAATTATGAAGTTGCTCACATTGAAAAGAATGGCAATGTAATAGCTCACAAGTTAGCTAGGCATGCAAAATTCGTTGTAGATATAGAGGTTTGGTTGCATTCTATACCTAACCTATTTATGCAAAATGTACTTATGGATTCCATGAATTTTTCAGTCTCAATAATATTTCTTGAAGTCTTTTCATCAAAAAATTAAAAAAAATTTAAAAGATCGCAAAAAGAATTGTGAATGAAGCCCAGTTCTCGACCACAGCCATAAAAAAATTTAAAAAGTTTCTTCACATAGAGAAAAAAAGTTTGTTTTTAAAAAAAAATGCTTCTTGCTAGATTAGTGAACAGGTTGGATTTTGGTTGAGTTAATTCTTACTATTTGATCAGTCAATCTAATCCAACTCCACTAATTGCAGTATAACCACACAGCTTTATGGACCTTTCTCAAATGGGAGTTCAGGTATAACTATCCTGCTAGGTTCGAGCGGTTAACATTTTGGACCTGATTAATAAATAGGTGGGGTTGAGGTTGAGAATTCATGTTACTTATTGTGATCAAAAGGACCCCGCCTATTGCCACCCCTATGTATGACTTTCTGATTTAGGAAGGTTTCAGGAATCACGCATCAGAATTGAGCCCTATAGGTTGCTTCATAAACCAAGATTTTGAATTGACTAACTTAGAAACCTTAGACTGACGGGCTCATAATATGGGTTGGACCCCGGAAGTGATCCAAGCCAGGAACTCTTGACAGATCTACTGGTGTCGACTGCCACATGATTTGGAGGAAGTTGACATGATTAACCAAAAAATGTGAAATGGGTTTGCTGGGCCGGCTAAAAACGAAAAGTCTGTTGTTAAAGCACTGTGGTGTATGACCCACCTGTTTAGAGATGTGGGAGGAGGACCACATGAAAAAAGATGAACCAGGATTTCGCTTTCTGTCAAAACATCTATTATATGGGTCCTGCCAAAGTCGCTATCTATTTAGAGTGAAAGCTCCCATTGTTGAAATTAGATGGGAAAATATTTGATTCAGCCCTTATACATGTGGTTTCCTTGTATTGAGGTTTCACCAAGTTTTTGGCTGTTTGTCTAGGGGTCCTGTGTTGCTGTGTCTGTTTTTCTCCTCTTTTTTCTGGTAAGTTCTCTCTTGGTTTGTCCGCGGCTGAACTATCGTACATGTGGATCCTATATCTAGAAGGAAATAGAACAGGTTTGCATGCTGCTGCTCGATTTGGCTTGTCCATGGCTGGACGAGCCAAGCTTAGCTTAGCTTGAGGTCGACTTGTAAAAGAATAATCAGCACTGCTTTCTTTTGTTTGTAGGCACGGGTACAAATGAAATCCGACTTTGGGTTGATCAGCATGTTGTGAATGTGGTTTACCTGAAAACTAGGTGAGAATGTGCAATAAATGACGCTTTCACCCATTAGCTTCATGGTTTTATTTTTAGTGAATTTCAACTCATCAAAAGACCTTATGCAAGGTAAAGGTATAAGCTATATAGATAAATTCAATCACTTTTCTCGTTATAGTCGATGTGAAACTATCACAGTACCACTTTTAAAATTCAAAATCTTCTTTAATTGGTCAAATGTAGTTCCTTTTTTTCCCTTTTCATCGGTGAAAGTTTATAGCACCAAACACCGAAACAATTGCCTGTATGAAAATTTACAACAACCATCCTTTCTATTACAGTACTTTCTTGTAGCATAAACATACCCTGAACTTCATTATTCTGAAAAGGCTTTGTAGGGGTGATGGGCTTCGTTAAGGAGAACATTTGTTGGGTACTTGGCAGCAGGAAAAAAACTTCATTAGAAACTGCAATTGGATCCCTGTGAGGGAAATCTTAGGAACTTGTTTTTCCCACCTTAGATTCATATTTAAGGGTTAAAGATCTTTTAGACACTATTGAAATTGGATTATGAAAAATCTCAAAAATATTTCCAACAATAACAAATGTGCAATAAATAATACGAGTACAGATACTCGTAATAATAGTCGAAAGGATATGGGAGCGTGGACCCACTTTAGGAGTGATGAAATCACTAACAATTCTGCTTTTAAAATCTTAAGTAATTCTAATTCTAATGCACATCATGTCTCTTCTACAAAATGGAGGCAGCTTTGGAGCCTGCTACTTCCTCAAAGAACATTACTTTTTGGGAAGGAGATGTATGTGTTAGGATAAAACCATCCAAGCCCCTAGAGCACGATCATGTTGACGAATAATATGATATTTATTGTATTGTTCTTGGATCATGCTTTGCAATGATGCGCAAGGGATTGTCAAACCCATAACGGGAGAGAAGAATCCGAGTTTCGATGTTCTTGATTTGGGACATTTTTTTAATGTTTTTGAGTCATGCTGCATGTCTAAAAATCTTATTTGCTGTTAAGGTGGTATCTTAATTGATTTGAACCTTAAATTTGCTTCAAAAGTCTCAAGTTCCACTCCTGCTGTTTACATTATCCGGATACTATCGGCTAATATATAAATCTAAAGAATAATTCTTCCTCCTTAAAATTAGGTAATACTTGAGCAGAAAGCCAAAGGTTCAAAGATTGAACTAACGAGGAATACCCTAGGTCATAAAAAAATCTAAAAATCTTACTAGCATGTCTATCCTTCTCTTTTATTTTAATGAAATCTTTCCTAAAAAACTAAAAATAATACAAATACAAACTCACAACCACCCCTGAGCTTTCTTGGCAGTGTGATTTTCTGTAATGCCCTCAATAACGGGTTACCCACAAGCTTTTTGCGGTGTTATTTTCTGCAATGCCACAATAAAGGACTCTCTGAAGCACAAATTTGTACTTGAACACAACTTAGCTAGAATTGGGCAGATGGTCATATTAGAAATCAGTAGCTAGACCATGACTCACCAAAAGTCGGTATCCAAACATAACTCTTATCATGGGCAGTAATTAGATAATGAGCGAGAAAAATGGCAGGCCAAATCCAACATAGAACAACACAAATGCCTGTTAAGTTGTACTACCATACAACATCACTAAGAAAAAAGAACAAAGAAAGAGAAAAACATAGAAATCATGGGAACCATGGAGGGAGGTAGACGAACCCAAAGTAGATTGGTGCTTTATTTAATAACACACGTTGTAGACATACACAAAAGTAGTTACTGCATATCATATCAACCTGTGTAGGCTGAGTAGTTATGATCATCATCAACAGTGATGAGGTGGCCCATGATGGGGAGGGCCATGATGTCCAGGTGGGCCTGGTGGAGGTGGCTCATGGTGTGGAGGGCCATGCGGTCCGGGTGGGCCCGGAGGAGGTGGCCCATGGTGAGGAGGGCCATGCGGTCCGGGTGGGCCCGGGGGAGGTGGCCCATGGTGCGGAGGGCCGTGTGGATCTGGGGGAGGTGGGCCGGGATGGGGTGGACCATGCATCTTCTCCTTCTTTTTTCTGCTGCTTCTTTTCTTTGCTTGCTGGTGCAGTAAGTGCTTGGAGAGCTTTGGGGGTGTATATATAGAGCTCCAAGGAGTGCAGAGAGATGCTTAAGCACGAGAGTTGTGTTCCCTACCAACCATTCAACGCTTCTTTTTCAAAGATCTAACGTTTCTTATCCTCAACATTTTCTTTGGCCATTAGTTAGTGCGTTCCATGCCAGTGGCACCTTATTTATTTATTTATTTCTTGAGTTAGGTTGAAGTTAATTCTTCTGACCTGATCCATAAATGGGTTTTGCTTGGGTTGAGTTCATACTTGCGCCCTACCTGCCAACCTGATCTAACTTGACAATTAATGGTTAAATTGACCCTTTTAACCTTTCATATAGATCTGAATTAACATTTTCAACCTTTAAAAAAGGTCATGTTGGATTTGTCATATACATTTTGACAAAAGTTCTTGAACTATTCCCACTGCTATCTATAACTATCTGATCTGGGAAAGTCTTAAGAGACATCCACATTTGGTCCTGCAACTGACTTGGTAAAATCAAAATTTTAAATGGATTGACTGAAGAGTGAGGACCCTGCAGACGGGTTCCTGAACTGGGCTGTGAGTGATTCAGGCTAGGGCCAAAGATTATATGCTGATGCCCTCTCCCAAATAATAACAAGATTAAGCAAATTTGTGAAGTCGGATTGCCAGGTCGGCAATGTAAAATAAGAAGTCCGCTGTGAAAGGACAATGGTGTTGCCCACCTTGTGTAGGGATGAGAAGGGTCATGGATAAGGCTGACTCAAGATTTCCCCTATCCCAAAATATCTGTCATTATGGTGGTGGGTCCTGCAGAAGTCAGTTTTTAAAGGAGGTGAAAGGTCCACTAACTAAAGATGTGGCTCTGGCTTTCGATAAGTTGGACAGGGGAAATTTTGACGGGGGCCTAGTTCTCACGTACCCCTTGAATGGGTTCAACCAGGGTCCCCACCAGCGACAACACACACCCTCTTAATTAAGCAGTGAACATGCGAAGCGGGCTCGATAATGTGCTGCTTGATTTGGCTCGCCTAATTGGCACTTATGAGCCTAGCTCAATCTAGCCCTCATTTGTCTCAATTTAGCTTGCGCTTGGGTTGTTTGGTTATAAGCTTGGCTGGTTTTTCTAATTCATTTTCCTTGAAAGAAAAGATTGCTTGGTGATAATTTATGGATATTCAGCTTTGACTCTTCAATTTCAGCAACCTTCAAAACTGCATTTCTAAAAACCCTAGAACGATCTGAATGCGGACATTGTTATATTGTTTCGTTCCAGATTCCTTTGAAGTTGATACTTGCTCTCCTTAATTGTGAAGTCATTTCGAATGTATTTGTATAACGTGTATTCTGTGCTCCACGCATTTATCTTGTATAGTAAATGGAAGTTTTACTTTTCCGCCTCTCTCATGAAAAAATTAAAATCCTCCCTATCTAGAAAAATCAACCTCTTCTGTTTTTTCTTTTCTTCTTGACACAAAAAAGTCTCACACTGAAGGAAGGAAGAGTGGGCTGCGCTGAGAATTAAAAAAATTTTCTCCTTTGTTGGCGCAAAATTGATATATACATGCGAGGGCAGAACCTGGGAAGGAAGAGGGACAACCCCAACAAATGTTTTTGAAAAGATAATGGGTCCTCTAAGGAAATCCGTTTGGATCCGCCACCTTATTATTATATATTAAGCTAGTTGGGTTCAATTGAGAAATCA
Source organism: Sextonia rubra (assembly GCA_037013555.1). Taxonomy (NCBI): domain Eukaryota; kingdom Viridiplantae; phylum Streptophyta; class Magnoliopsida; order Laurales; family Lauraceae; genus Sextonia; species Sextonia rubra. Next base: position 38,610,907 of record JASUAD010000010.1, on the reverse strand, counting down.
ACCACTTGATTTCAATTGAGAAATTAGCCACTTGATTTTGACTCTTCATTAAATTTTGACCTATATTAAATTCAACCCCACGTTTTACGAAAGGTACTTTAACTCTCCACTTTACTTCTTGCAAGTCATCTGCTTTTCCTTTCACTAATGTGTTCATATGATTTTTTATTTCTTCGTCATAAAACTCTACCGTAACTCTCCTCTTTACTTCCTTACAAGCCTCTCCTCTTCTTTTCATTAATGTGTTCACCTAATTTCTTTATTTTTTTTCTCTTAAATTCAAAACTGTTATGTAGGTGTTTCTCTCTTTCTTTCCTCAAAACATTTACACAAACCACTCTCTTTTTTATTTCTCTTCTGGTATCTTTTCTAGATTCTGGATTTCTAGGTATTTCGCTCTGTCCTTCCTCAAAATGTTTCCACAAACTTCACTCTCTCTTTTATTTCTCTTCTGATATCTTTTCTACATTCTGGTTTTCTTTATATAAAGATGGGGAGTTCCCCATGTCTCCATTATATTCTAAACACTCTTCTTTAGCGACCACTGCTCCAAACCCTTAAAAGAGATTGCCCATATCTCTCATGCCCTACCCCTCCCTCGGTTTGATGATGATAGAGGCTTCAAATCAAGCAATGATGATTGGGTGTATGTTTGCAAAGACATTTGGGCAATCATAGCACACTTTCAAGGGCTGGATTGGAGGAAGATGGATTTTTGTTTATAAGCATATACTTGCACATTTGGGCAATCATAGCTGCACTTGTAAGGGCTGGATTGGAGGAAAATGGATTTTTGTTTATAAGCAGATACTTGGGCAATTGAATATCTTTGATTTTCACTATTAAATTTCCTTTTCTTTATTTCAATCACGCCCTTTGATTTTTGTAGTATGTGCAAAGAGCAAGAGGGGATATGGATTCTTTTTATTTTATCTAATTTTTTTTGGATCTCTATTTCCTACTAGCCAGTATTCATTAAATTGTATCTCTTTCTTTATTTATTATTATTGTTTTTCTATTTCTATATTTCTATATATGTTTGATTTTGCACATGGCAACAAATATCAAATTGTATAAAAGATGATATGCATTTGATGTCATAAGCAATTTATTCTAGTTAGGTATAGAATAGAAATATAAGTGTACGTGATGATAAATATTAAGTAGAATATGGCTAATCCCAACAACACCACACAATAGGGAACGAAACACGAACAAAAATGCCATCAAACCATTTTGTGAGTTTTCCTATATATTAGGAGTTGGTTCAAAGTGATTCCCCTCCTTTGTAACAACATGATAAAGATGAGCTTTATATTTTTAAGGTTTGAGTGAATTTAACCTTACAATGTAATTGTTCTCACGAATCTTTTTGCTTCCGGCTGTTGTCTTTCTCTTAGTTCATTTTATTTTTTTAATTTATCTATTATATGTTAAACCATCGTGTGCATGGCACACATATTGTGCTATATGATTTATGGTTATAAAATTCTAAAATGAAACTTCACTTTGTGAAAATAGTAAATAGTAAAATGAACAAAATATTTTTGTATTTTTATTTGTAAAGTAGTCCCAAATTAAATATATCCTATTCTTTCCTTTTTTTTTTTTTTTTGCCCGGACTTAGCATGGGATTGTTTTGCTAGTATATGTTGATGGTAGGGCAGAAATTCTTGACCTGTGAAATCAAGTCTAAACCAAGCCATTGATTTAGAGCTCGGGTGAACTGATTGAACACTTTTTACAAAAATAAAAATAGCAAGAAGAAGAAGAAAAGCTGATTTAACACATTCACCCTGATTTAATAAGCGGATCAGGGTAGGGTTGAGTCCACACTTTTCACTCGACCCATGAATCCAACCCAGCGTGATACATTGGACTAACCTGACAAGATAATCTTGAGTGTAGGTTTGGGTTGGTTTCTACCTCGCATCTGACAAACCCATGCAACTTGCAGAGGAAAGATTACATTTCAAGTTATGGTCATGAATTTGAATGGACTCGCTTTTCAGATGTCTTTTCAATTCCTCTCATTGGATGGATAGGATCATCTTGATGGCAGTGTTGGCACATATCCAATAACTCACTTTCCACGTGTTCGGTGCATGGGAATTCTTTGGTAGACACGGCATCGTTCCGTTATGATAATAAATGAGTTTTTGCAGGTCATTTTCACAATCCCATCCACTACAAAGTTCTTCATCTCAACAGTATTCTTTTGTCAATTACAGGGGCGGGCCACTTTCCAATGAATGACAACCATCAACTAGTTGATGTTTCCAGCGAATATTAGGTTTTGCCCAAAAATTAATATGTTTGAAGCATCTGCAATTATTGGCCAGTGATTCGGTGATCTAGACCTTTCATCATATGGATAGACCAGACCCGAAAAGCCACCCAGCAGATTAAATGAGAGCGTCTAAACTAATAGAAATGAAAAGGGTAATGCAACACATGGCATCTTGGAGGGGCTTCTTCTCCCTACAAAATACATTTGGGGAGGTGGGGTTCGGCATCTACCAAGATTACTAGAATCTTACTCTGCTAAATCAATCTAATCTAATCCATAATTGTAAGTGCAACAAATTTTTCACCATTCGGAAAGCAATTAATGCAACGCATAGCATCTTGGAGGGGCCCCTGTGATAGCACCACAGGTTGTCTCTACCATTTAATTATCTCACTTTTATATTTAAAAATAAACAAAAAAAAATTTGAAGATCGTATTTAAAAAGAAAAACAATTTTTATCGGTAACGCAAGTATATATTAAAAAAAGAAAAGCAATACATCAAGCAGTAAATAATGGAAATAGGTATAAAACCCTTAAAACGAAATTTCGTTCAACAAAAAAGGAAAGACGATACAATCCAATTCAATTTTATTAACGCACTATATATCATGTTTTTGATCAGTATCCCAGAACTAAATCCGGATGTATCGAATCCAGATCCGAATCCAAACTGTATATATAAAGATAGCTTTGAGTCTAAAATCTGAATCCACCATGGTTCTACCCCCAATCCAACCCATTTGCATCGCTAATGCCATATTAGAATTGATGATCTTTGTAGTTAGAGTCGGAACCCAAACACATTAAAAACTAGTTAACTGTTATCTATGGGTTCAGTAATTTTATTAAGGTGAAGAACAATATGACACAGCGTAGTATAATACAAGATCCATTTTAACAACTCTCAGACTAATATAAACCATGACTCACCAAAAAAGAGTGCATTCCAAATTACATACTGCTTTATTTAGTCATCACACATATCCAGACACGTAGCACACATGGTAAGTAGCAGATCATAACAACCGCTGTGGGCTGAGGTGAGAACTTGTGATCATCGATCAGTGATGTGGTGGGCCATGCGGTCCAGGTCCACCTGGAGGAGGTGCATGTGGCTCAGGAGGACCATGCGGCTTTGGGCCAGGTGGGCCATGTGGTTCTGGCTGGGGTGGCCCATGGTGTGGAGGGCCATGTGGCTCTGGTTGAGGTGGGCCGTGGTGAGGTGGTCCATGGGGCTCCGGATGGGGCGGACCCTTTGGCTCAGGATGAGGCGGACCATGCATCTTCTCCCTTGTTTCGCCTTCTCCTTACTTGGTGTAGTTGCTATGTAGAGAGGTTGTGTGGGGTATATATAGAGAAACTCAACAAAATGTTATTTTCCAACCTTACAGTCAATTATCAATTGCTACCATTCAGAGTTCTTTTTTCAGGGACCTACTCCTTATCTGGTTTCCTATCCTCAAATTAAAATATTCGAGTGTCGGTACTAATTCAACCCTGTATCATAGATGTTGATTTTTTTCCCCTATCGCTTCACAGGTAAGGGAGTGATGTTTCATACTGTGATGCCAGGGATCCTCCAAAGTTGTCCCTTAAAAAAGACAAGGTCATCTAATACTAGCTTTTGTATTTTACCTTTTCATCATAATTTTTAACTACTTAAGGTTATCAATCCTATATATTCAATTCCTATATATTTCTATACAACCAAGTATACCCTCAAAATTTATTTCTTGAAGTTGTTAAAAATGAAAAACAAAATAAAAATTCGTAAATGACTATCAAGTAGTAACCCCTTTAGTGGAAACTAAACTAAGGAGATATAATAAGTTAATATTGAGCCATGACCCTTGTAATACAATGCCTTATCTCCATATCCCACCTTGAATCTTTCACCTTCTTCACCTCATTAATAATCTTTGATTCAGACACATTTTATATTGAATCTCTAGGTGTTCAATTCCACAGACAAATTAATATTTTCGGCAGTCATTCATAAATGTATTTTTTTCTTTCTGGTAAATACACATGCCACGGCACACATTCACCCCACCAAGTCCCTCACCATCAGAGCTATACTCACTTATTAATCCTTAAGGGCAAATTTGGCAAAAGAGTAGGATAAAGTAGAATAAAGTTAAATTTTAAAAATTAAAATTTTTCCCTTCTTTTTTTTTTAAATTCAAGATTTTTTCATCTTTTTACAAACAAGTTAAAAGTCAGCACTAAATTATAAAAAAATCTCAACTTTTTATACAAAAAGTCAAAAATTTTCATATTAAATAACTAAAAACAAAAAGTCACCATAATCCAATCATATATTATTCTTTCTTGATTTTTAATTTTCTCTATCTTACCTTACCTTACCTTACCTTACCTTACCCTCTCCCAAAGATGCCTTAATTGTTTCTGTAGGAGAGAGGTGCCTCAACGCTGCTGCCATCAGATTGACAATTCAAGCTTTGGTCATTCATACTTTTGTCATTTCTAATGCATCCTACGTTCCAAATCATGATCCAACTCACCAACTGAACATGGTAATTTAGAGCTTTTGGATGAAGCATTCCAACATAATTTCTTAGTTGAGTTTAGGTTGATGTTTCTGACAATGATTAACAAATGGTTTGAAAATGGGTTGAGTTTATTTATCAGGTCTAATCCCGGAATTTGACCTAACTTGATAAATTGCACTGTGACTCGTCAACCCAACTTTACATTTTAATTAAGGTCACGGTTCAGTTTTACATATTCAACCCTATGAACAAATGGGTCACACCTACCCACAACCATCAATACTGCTCAACAGGACCTGACCCACTGCAACCCTTATTGATGACTGTCCGATGTGCAAAAGCTTTAGGAAAACCCCATCCAAGTTGGGCCCAACAGGTGGTTTAGTATATCATTATTTTTAAATGGACTGATTCAGAGGCCCCACCCAAAAATGGCTCAAAATAAGGGCTTGAAGTTGTAAAGCCAGGCCTTTATATTGACAAATAAACTGCTGCCAACTGCCAATTGAAGGTTCCAGACTCTTGGAGAAGTTTTAGACAAAATAAAGTATAGGTACAGAAGTAATTAGTGTCGGCAACTGAAAACGCGGACGGTTGATATTGATATTGACGTCTGCATACTTCCAGGTGGTCTCTAAATCGTGGAAGCACTGAGTCGGCAGGAATATTTGCCACACATTCTGAAGCTTTTTTTTAGCCAAATGTTCCCTTACTGATGTAATGAGTTTTTGTAAGGACTGACCTTACCCTACCAGTAAGACGCCGGGGCGGAACTAGCTTGTGGTGGGAGGGGCCCTGCTGTTAAAAAAATAATAATAAGTAAGAATTTAGATGAACCTAAATTAGGGCCTTAGTGGCCCACGGCCCAAACAACCTCACTCTCCCTCACACTTTCTTTCTTTTTCTTCACTCATTTCCTCATTCCCTCTTCTCCTTCTCCTTCCACCTCACAGCCAACTAACTCCGAAGCCATCAATCACCGGTCTTCCTTTGGCATATTTTTCCTTGCATTGCTTTTATTCTGTGGATACTTTTTTCCAAACTTATCTATCTTTCTTAAGTTCTAAGTAAGCTCCCAACTTCTCCATAGTTAGATCTTTTGGGTTTTTAGATTAATAATGGTTTAGAAGTGTTTTTTATAATCTTCTCTCCCATTTTATATGTGGGTTTGGCTCAACTTCAAGTTTTCTCTCCATTTGAACACTGTAGGTTTAGTCTTAAGGTAAGGTTTATCCTTATTTTCATTTTCTCTCATCATGAGGCAAGTGGATATTATTTTCATTGTTAATATATTGATTTAATCTTAATTCTAGTATTTTAATATACTTGACAAGTTTTGCCCATTTTAATGACTATGCTACTAGCATTGAGTTTGTGATTGTGAAGAGCAAATAATTTTTTTGCCCAAATCATATATTTTGATTTCTAAAATATTTTCAATATTTGTGTGATAATTAAATTAGATAGTAAGAAGAATAAGAAAAAAAATCATATTAGATTGTGATTTGTGAATCACTTATTTTATCATAGTTGCTAAAATGTACTTATTATGATTTCAATTTAATTTTAGATGGGAAAGACAATTCCAATTAATACATATTTTAAAAGAAAAAATGACAAAAAATAGTACTTGATACATTATATCGAACCTCCTCCAAAGTTGAGATCCCAATTTTTGAAAATTTCAAGGAACACTTGGAAATATAATGATTACATAAAAAATTCTTTTAATTCGGCCCCTCTCGTTGCAAAATCTTGGTTCCACCCCTGGTAAGAGGTGTGTGTTAGGATTAATCTGAATATTTCGTCTCTTCCTGCGTTTGCGGGCTTCCTTTTCACTTTTGTAGAGTTTCTTCCTGTGCGTGCAGACTTTCTTTCTGTGTGTATAGACTCTTCAGTTGGATCCTAGCCCTCTTAACTAGGTTACCAAATATATATATATATATATGTATAATAATTTTGCACATAAACGAAAACACCAATCATCAATCCAATTCCAACCACTTCACCCTTACCACCCCCATGATTTGGCTTCACATTGATATGGCACTTCTCTTAGCAATGCTTACTATTGGATTAAATTCAATAAAAACGAGTATGAAATTGTATGACTTTGAAGCCTTTAAACCAACGATTGTGATGATCAAATTTTAAAAAATAAATACTTAAATCTAGTCCACATTGACATCTTTACATCAAACTATTTCCAAATGCAAGATTGGCATGCGCGCGTCCTAGTGAGTACTTGCAACTGATAGGTACTTTTCATGTGAGAATTACCTTATATGTGCGTGTGGTGATATGTGGAGAGAAGGGTGTTCATAAAGCAATGGATATGTTCGGATGAAGAGAGGGTACTATATGAGATATCATGGCAATCAAGCAATCCTAGCCTCTAGTCTCAAGTCCTCAAAGTTTAATACAGCTATGGGCCATGAAAATTTGTTGTGATACAATCAATTGTGAGTGATCTAGAAAATATGAAATTAGGATTAATGCCAATTCAAGGGAAGCCACATATGTGTACCATGCTCGAAAACTAATTGTTTAGGGCAGGTTTGTTGCATTAGAATACATAGGAATTTAAGTTCAAATGAGCTCTATCCAAAAATTTTTAAGAAGTTGAAAGGTGAAGGCTATAAGGAGGGGATGTGCATGGTCATTGTCATTCCCATAGGTATGAATTATTAGGGTGATGCTCATCTTCCCTTGAATCAATTTGCACTGGTCATTTTTTATATATTTACATTGGGTGTTTATGACATGAATTTCTATCTATTTAATTCCTATGAATTCTATGTCAACAAAGTAGCTCTTCAATTTATAATTATCTTAGTGTTAAGAGCTCTCTCACGGTTTAGCCCAATGAAAAAATTTACCAGTAGCGTCCTCAAGAACGTAAGTTCAAGTCACGGAAACAGCATATTCAAAATGAAGATAAAACTGCATACATCTTGCCTTCTCCAGACCCCATTTGTTGTGATTTTCTGACATCACCCATTGTGCGCATACATCAATCACAAGATCAATAATAACAAACCACACACAAGAAGAGACACGAGATTTACGTAGTTCACCCAAACAGGGCTACATCCACGGGCACAGAGACGATCATCTTCACTATCACATGTAAAGTACACAGAGACTCTATCTCCCACATCGTCTCATCTACGTGGTTTGGCAACACCACGGGCAAGAGAGCTCTCACCTTTTTTCAGCAGGCAAGATCTAGGGTTACAGGCTATACATATATAGTCTCCGCTTTCTTGGTCACCAAGAAAGCCCCGGTACAATTACCAAAATACCCTTGACCTTAAACCAATCCCTGGCTAACCCAGTGGACTTATCCGGCTAAACCGGAATACAAAACATATACCCAACAATCTCCACCTTGGCTTGAATTCGGCACAACTCGAGCTACTAGGAGATAAAATCGGCAATGTCTTCACGCACCTTACTGAATGGTACGTCACTGCACCAACAATACAGTCTTCTTCAACATTTTGATATGTTGAACCAGCACATGAACTTTGAGCAAAATTCATCTCGTCAAACTCCACCTCTAACGTAAAGCTCGAAACCATTGACGAATCTGAGTGATAGTGATGAATCACTCACCATCCTGCCTCATCTTCAACATCACTGTGAAGATCCAATCAGCACAAGCATGCAAGCAAAACAGATCAGGAATACAAGTCCAGATGACTTCACAATTGCAAAAACCTCTGCCTCCGAGCGGTCAAAAAACTCCATTTGACCGGGCCTCTAATCAATCAAACATATGTTTGACAACTGCTGACACATCAGCTCCTCCTTGCTGCTTTTCCGGTTTTGGCAAGATGAACAACATCACATGCGATCCAGAAAGCATGTGAACCCCAAACAAACAACTTCGTTTGACTCAACAAACCCTTTGCAACTAGGCCGGCGACTCCTATTATTGGGTTTGCAATAACAACCAGGTCGAGTAGACCCGATTCTAGCCTAAATCCACATCTGTTCAGATCTCCTCCAAATTTTTGCATCAAGTTATAGATCTTGTCACCACGAGCACGCTGGAAGAAACGGATCTAAAATCCAACTCAGGATGGCTCCAATATCGCAGAAACAAATTTCTATGCTCCAATCGGCCAAACCTCCTCCTTGACCAACAAACAGCCAATCGACCTCTTCCACTGCGTAGACCTGCTCGAAATGAGTCCGTAGGCGCAAACGGATCTCCGATCGGATGTCGGATGATCAAGATATCGCAGAAACAATTTCAGCCGTAAATCTGGTCAAATCTGCCTGTTGACCGTCGCTGACGTCACTGCTGACGTCACTTACTGTTCTGCTGGGCTTCCGAAGCGGACCCGGTCAAGTTCACCTGACCTGAAACTGAACTGCAATATGCGCTGGGTTGGACTGTCTGCTAACAGGTCGGGTCGAACCTGACCTGACCCGGCCTAAAACCGCTGTTGTTGCTCTGGGCTGCGCTGCAATCGGGTGGGGTCGCACTTGACCTGACCCGGCCCGAATCTCCTTCCTCATCTTCATCTGTTCGCGCGTTCCTCTGGTTCGCAACAGGGGAACCGTCTGGGCTCTTCGTCCTCGGCAATGGCGGTGATGGTTGGCAGTGGCGGTTGGCTGCGACAACAACGGAACGACGATCCCGGCGACTGGAGACAGCGGGGCAACGGCGATTGGGGGCTGGCAGCGGCGACTACCAATTGCGACGGGCTGGAGGCGATCGCAGCGGCTGCTTGGTGAGAACGGCGCGATTGCAGCGGCGATTCCGGTGAGGCAGAGATTCGGCGAGGGCGACGGAGACAGCAAGAATCCCGGCGAAAAATTCGGTGCTTCTCAAACTTCTTCGATTCTGAGTTCTAGAACTAGCACCATTGCACAGCACAGATCAAACTCCTTCGCAAGAACCCTTTGATCAGATTATAACCACAGCAATTCACTCCGAGAGATCTGAAAAACATGTGATCCTCTTTCCTCCGATCCCAGCGAGACCGGAGAACCCAATCTCGTCTTCTTCTTTTCCGATGGTGGCCTAACCAAAAATCACGAAACTGACTGTTACGAAATCAGAGATCGAACCCTTCAACAAGGATTCAATCAGTCGATTTTCATGCGCACAACCTCCAAGCCACTGAGCGATCTCCACCTCACTCAGAAACCCGAGGAACACCAACCTCGGCTCTGATACCAATTGTTGTGATTTTCTGACATCACCTGTTGTGCGCATACATCACCATTATGCGAGAGCCTCATGTACTGGCCGTCCTTTATTTTTTTTTAAGAGCTCTCTCACGCAGCAGCTCGACCCAATTCCATGTACCAATATTCTTTACAAATATGTTGATTGATCATCTCTGGATCAATTTCTCAAGGAATGAAAAAACACTGTAAACCCAAAGTGTATGGCTTGGACAACTTTACTAACACGATGAAAGTTTAAAATCAGAACAGTCTATCTTGTTAAGATAAGGATGCTGACACGGTTTCCTTTATACAGACCCGACTGCAAACACCAAATTTCTCTCTCTCTCTCTCTCTCATAAGAACATATTTGCATTTGAACACAACTTAAACTGAAAAATGATGTGAATGATCACATCAATTAGACCATGAAACAAAAAGATGGAACACGAACAACTGCTCTTTTTGGATTCAGTAATTAGATCATGGTGAATAAAAATACCAACCAACAGCTTTAAACAAAGCAAATGCCATTTAATAACTTATTACAATAGTATCTGTAGAGCACATGACTCACCAAAAATACAAAAAAGAAGAGCACCATGGCAACCATGGACCAAAAAGTACAAAAAACTGCATAGTGTTTTATTCAGTCTCACATAAGCATACACGCAGTAGAAAGTAGTAGATCCTAACAACCCGAGAGGGCTGAGATGAGTACATATGATAGTGGATCACTGATGCGGCAGCCCATACGATCCCGGTGCGTCTGGAGGAGGTGCATGTGGTTCAGGAGCGCCATGTGGCTTTGGGCCAGGTGGCCCTTGTAGATTTGGATGTGTTGGCCCATGTAGTTCTAGCTGAGTTGGGCCATGGTGTGGAGGCCCATTGGGTCTGGGGTGGGGTGGACCATTCGGCTCAAGTGGCACATGTGGCTTCTGGTTAGGTGGGCCATGGTGTGGAGACCCATGGGGCTTAGGATAGTGTGGACCATGCGGCTTCAGATGGGTTGGATCATGTGGCTCTGAACCAGGTGGGCCACGTGCCTTTGGATGGGGCTGACTATGTGGCTCTGGGTGAGGTGTATCATTGTGTGGAGGCCCATGAGGCTGGGGATGGGGTGGACCATGTGGTTCTGGGTGGGGTTTCACATGTGGCTCTGATGGAGGTGGGCGAGGATGTGGAGGCCCATGATGCTCTGGATGGCATGGACCATGTGGCTTCCGATGGGGTGGACTATGTGGCTTTCGGCTAGGTGGCTTAGGGTGGGGTGACCCATGTGGCTCTGGATGAGTTGGGCCGTGGTGTGGAGGCCCATGGGGGTCGGTTTGGGGTGGACCATGTGGCTTTGGGCCAGATAGGCCAGGTGGCTCGCGGTGGGGTGGACCATGCGTTCCTGGATGAGGTTTTCCGTGGTGTGGAGGCCCATGGGGTTTGGGATGGGGTGTAACATTTGGATTTGGGCCCGGTGAGCAATGTGGCCCTGCGTAGGGTGGCCCATGTGTCTCTGGGTGAGGTTTGACGTGGTGTGGAGGCCCCTGGGGCTTGGGATGGAGTGTAACATGCGGATTTGGGCCCGGTGGGCCATGTGGCCCTGCGTGGAGTGGCCCATGTGTTTCTGGGTGAGGTTTGCCATGGTGTGGAGGCCCTTGGGGCTCAGGATACGGTGCACCACCCATTCTTCTCCTCTTTCTTTCTTTTTCTTCTTCTTTGTTTTTCCTTTCAACTTTATTGCTATTGCTTTTGCTTCCTGATGTGATTCTCATTTAGTGAGATTGTTGTGGTATTTATAGAGATGTACTTGTTTTCCAGCCAAAGCGTCATGAACTACCATTCAGGACTCTAGTTCTATCTGGTTACTTGCCCTCCAAGGAAAAATTCATGTCGGTCGTATTCTATCATCTATGGACTATGACAGACGCTGGATGAGTCATAATAACTCATTCAGGCCTACAACATTACTTTAGCCATCAATTTATAAGTGTGTCATCCCCTTGTTTCTGTGATTCATAATGGGTCCGTCATTCAATTTCATGACCCAACCCAACAACTCGACACGGTAATAATAAATGGTTTGGGTTGAATTTAGTTGGGCTCAGATTGATGATTATGATCCTATTAATGAAAGGGGGTGAGTTTGGTTTGACTTTATTCTTAGACTCTACCACCTCAGTAATTTTACCTTTCAATTTTGATCGATTTAGCATTTTAAACTGATCAATAAATGTTTTCAGTTGATGTTTGATCTGGCACCTAATCCATCTCTACAAAGCTCATCCGGACCTGAACCATGCAGTGCCACCCCTGTGGATGTAGATCGAAAAATTCACTGAGTTAACTTGTGGCTTGCCGAGTCAGCTCATTTTGGACAAGGGCGGAGCCCATACAGCGGAGATTTGATGTATATGAAAAATGTTGTATGGACATGTTTTGGGTGCTTTTTTCATCTTTTCTTTTTCTTCTTTTTTTCATATTTTTAATATTAAACTTATTGATTTGGATTTTGGATTAACTATCATAATACTAGGTGAATTAACATATATATATAACTTTATAAACATGGTCATGTTATACTAAAGAGGTAACTCTCAACACCGTGAGAGGCAACCCTCTTTTTCCTACCAAATAAGATCTCCTATGACAAATTCAATCCTTTGGCACTCAAAATCCCTTATAAATTAATGCTCACCCTAATTTTATTGGCAATTTAATTTAGTTTTATAAATATATCACTTAAAAAACCATTAAACATTAAGACCCATAACATTATTTTTACCCAAAACCATATCTACATTCCATCACACTGCCCCAGGGAAAAAAAAAACCCCCAAGTGACCATGTTAGCTCTCCTGATTCGGGCGAGTCCTGAGTCCGCGTTTATCAACCTCGATGGGCTCTATGGTTGATTGACTTGAGCTAAGAAAGTTACAAAATAATAATAATAATCTTCATCTACGACTTACTAAAATCAGAATTTTGAAATGGACCCCACAGAGGGGTCCCTGATGTGGGCGGGAAGTAATGATACAAGGGCCACTAATAGACTTGCTCTCAAAGGAAGGTCCTAGATTTCTTTTGGGGGAAGTTATCAGTCCTAGATTTCTTTTGGGGGAAGTTATCAAACTCCAGCAGCCACATGAAGTCGGTGACCGTGTTGTTGGCCAAGCCTAAGTTAACGAGGACGGTGTTGAGATTGAGATTGGTCACTGCTTCTGGAGACCGTCCAAAGCGCAGTGTCGGCTGCAATCATAGTTTCAAAGGTCGCAGAACGAGTCCGAATCCCGAGTCTCAGGTTCGAGTTAAAGGAGTGTTTACACAAAGAGCGGCCCACTTGTTTAACTTGTGTTCATGGACCGGGATGGTCCAAAACTGAACCCGGCCCAGCCCCTTTGGCCAGCGCTTCGCTCTTAAATTTTAAAGCTTGGGCCGGGCTTGGATTATTATTAGGGCCGATTTAATAGATGGACCATGCATGCAATCAGCGGTAGAAAGCCCCAAGTCCGGCCTGCCAAATGTAGAATGACAAACAATGAACCAAACAATTGAGCTTCAGCTTAGTACATTCTTAAAACACTGGTTTTTATTTATAATGTTAACTCAGGCTGGGCTCACGCCAGTAAGATATTGCCTGATCTGGCTTCAGCCTGGCTTCGGCCAAGAGTTTAGAAGTTGGTTCAATCCTAAATATTCCTCAACCCAGCCCATAAACACCACTATGCTTATGGGTCGTTCACAGACCCGGGCTGGGCCCGACTAAACACTATCCGGGCCCATCCGAAGCTTAACCCTTTGAGCCAAGAGCCAAGCCAAGCGAGGGAGGATTCGTGTCTCAAAAACCCAGCCCGAGGCCAGCCCAAATAAAATAGGTTGAGCCCAAGCCCGAGTTTATAATATTTACCAATAAAAAAACACAATTAAAAGCATATATTTGGACTTGCGTTGGCAGTGATGTATGTTTTTAAACGACACAGCAGTTGTTCCAGTCCCCTCTATCAACAAAATACACTTTCTTCGTTCTCACATGGGTCAGGCTGGGTTTTGGGCTTATCTAAGCCCGGCCCTATTGATAAAGCCTAATAATCGAGCCCCACCAAAAGCGGGATGGACCCAGGTCGGGCTCAAGCCAGCCCAATCCAGGAGCACCCATATGTACGAGACATTTACAAATTTTTCTTCAATAAGTAAAGATTGAGATGAGTTTGGAGGAGGATGACGACACATTAGAATCCATCCAATCCATAATCAGCACAAGCCCAAATTTTATATTGTTCTCAACTTTTGTTTTTATTATGACATTGACTCAATAGGACTAATTTCCTAGGTGGTGCCCATTGAACCCACACAAACGCACACCAAATAAATTTAGAGTAGCTTCGAACACAAGATATGGAGGGCAAACCTATGCCCTATGCTCTATGCCAGTTCACCAACTCCCAAGTGGGTGGAATACTTAAAATTAATTATTGTTCTTCACATAATTCACCTATAGATTCTATGACAAGGCAATTTTACAATATATAACCAGTAAATTTTGAGTACTTAAAATTAAGGATTTTAAGATCACTAGATTGGCCTTACATCTCATATTCCTTTCATTTAGATCCAAACCTTTCTATCACTCGATCACAGTGCCCTCCATTGTGCTGGTTCTAGATCGGCTCCGCTCGAAGGGGCATTATTTTTAAATAACTGCAGCCTGTAGCAATAAGTTCCCTAACATTTTGACTTGCCCCAACAATAATTTCCTTCCATATACTGTATATCAATTGAAAAATCTTTCAAACAAAACCAAAATTAAGACCATTCCTATACTTCTTTTGTGACAGCAAAATGGTACCCAGTTTTCTTCTCAAGTAAATCATTCCACTGGTACTCAACACAGGTATCTACATGAATTCTATATCGGATGTATAATGCACAGGTGTATAGAATTCTGGAACATAGTTGAAAAGACCAAAATCTGGAGGTCAAATGAACCAGGAAATTTATCTGATAAATAGAACAGTCAATTTGAACTTTAGGACAATAGAAGGCTACATTAGTACTTCCATCTGTATACATACAAGTCTCTAAAAGAGTACTAGGAGCATGAGACAGCACCCACAGCAACACCTTTGCAAACATCCCCGCGGCAGAGTGGGCATACCCTGCAAATATACGCATGTGAAAGTAAGCAAATGGCGCCATAAATCAGGAAACCAATGAGAAGGAAATGGGGAGAGATGGTTTTGTGGCATTGATGATACCCATGTATTTCTTTCAACCAATTGGCAACACACGACATGTGGTATTCGTGGCAACAAGGAAGAACTCTTATTTTATCTCCTTGCTCATATTCACCCAGGCAGATGTAGCACCAGTGCACACATTTAGAATTGGTTAAAATTCAATGGACGAATTAGCAGTTGGGAGGGGAAAAAGAGGATTCTGATTTAAAGGACTTTCATATTAGTCAATGTATCAAAACGTCGAGCATGAAGCCAGGCATTTCAATTGCCCAAAGCATGGAACATAAGGCTTGTGAGCATGCCTTTTTAATAAATAAATAATTAAGTACATTTAAAAAATAATATATTAATAAAATAGAAAAGAGTAGAACTTGTCCATTTTTAATTTTAAGCTTGTCCAGAGTTAAATAGGCTGAATTAATTTAAATCTAGTTCCAATGGCATTATACTTAAGGGAGAGAGAGAGAGAGAGAGAGAGAGAGAGAGAGAGAGAGATTTAAACTACCCTCTTTCTTTTCTTAAAAACCAAGATGTGTTAATAGGGCATGTGCCCCATCAATATGAAGCATGATTGAAGCACATGATTCACTAACATGTACTCCTCAAATATATCTCACATGGTGAGACATACGCCTGAGTGCAAACCATGCCTCAGACTTGAGCAGGACATGAGGGTGTTTTGGTGTGCCCTGCCCCAATGTGAGCCTTGAGATGGCAGCCCCATATGCTTCTAAAAACAGTGTATTAGATTTGTATTACTGGAAGCGCTCCCACCTCACCAATTCCAAAAGCCAAAAAAGTCCCTGCATTCTTTTAGAATGAGGTTTCCAAGATGAAAGGTGTTTGGAGGGAGCTGGTGAGGGAATGGAAGGCAAGGTGGGCATCACTGAGTGAGATATCAGAAGGCAGATTCAAGGTTTGACTTGAGAGGGCTCAGCAGAGTGATAGCTTCGAGGTCCTCAAGTTGGACCAGAGGCTGCTGGTAAATGAATGAGATGGGTTTTTTTGTTATGAAATGTTGTTTGTGGTGGGCGTTAGGAAAGGCAAAACTACATCTTCCAGTAAACGAGGAATAAGATGTTTGAATAAGTGGCGTGTGGAGATTCTGAAAAGATGGGTCATGAAAATGCTTGGTTAAGTGTATCAAAATGTTTAAACTGGTATGCCGGTGTGCAGTAGAGGTGATGACGGAAAATAGAATGAAAGATAGTATATGGTTTAGGCAGAGAAAGGTGCCAGTGCATGCTTTATGTTGTGTTGAAATGTGGTATTTTGGGTCTTAGAAAGATTGATGGATGCAGAAGGGCATGGGTATGAAAATTAGGTTTTGAAAAGGTACATCAAGATGAGTAGAAAAAATAGAGATAAAGATAGGACAATGAGGGATGGCATTGCATGTGACCTGCTTGTAAATAGTCAACAATTGAGACAAAATCAACACCATACTCATGGTGGTAAGGAGTAACCTGTTTCAATGGAGGTGAACACCATCCCTACGGTATATAGCTGACATTAGACAAGATATCAGTTACAGAATGTAACTAGTGATAGTAAAATGTACAATGGAATCAGATACTACAAAACTCATTTTGGAAACTCAAGCATGGTGGTAAGTCAAGAAACTTACCTTTCCACATCATCTCCAATTAGGGGTAGAATAGGTCTTTCATGATATTTAAGAGGAAATGAATCAACCAGAGACTCTGGTGCTGGCAATGACATCATAGAAAGAAATATGGGTTGGCGATGAATTTCATCCAAGACCTGCAAAGCAGACATTTAGCAACATAAACTCTCTGGGGAACGAACTGAAATATCAGATTTCATGATAATATGAAATTCAACATGGATACAGGATACCTAATGCAGCATTTCTGTAAGTACTATGTTCACAAGAGGGCAAAAAAATAACATCATAAAATAGTGCTATATTCAATGATCTGTTAGCATGAAAAAAGAAAAGGTAGGACCAATTCTTCATGTCATTTCTTTATTAAAGCATTTACTGCTTTAAAAAACTATCTGGCTGCAACTTGCATGTAAGACTTCACAATGTATATATTTATGAGATTTGCGAACGGGACAACCCATTGTCCATGAGCTTGAAAATCTGGAAACTGTTTTTAAAACTGAAAAGTAGCATGTTTCCCAACTGGATAGAAGGTAGGCTTTTGGATTTGACACCCACCAAAAATCACACTATTAATCCTTGGCAATTCCAAGAGAATGAAATGGATGCTTTTGCTCATATGGATATGTCTCTAAGAGATAATGTGCAAGAGAGCCAGTGGGGCCAACCATACCACATGATCAACACGAATGGAACAACCCAGCCCCACCGCCCTGCCTCCCAACTCTTTTTCCATAATAATAATAAAAGTCATGAATCTCATGGGATTTGCACCAATCCAAATGGATTGAACCATTAAACCGAATTGTATCACAAATCATAGGATTTTTTATTTTCTTATAAAAACTGAAAAATAGAAATCTAAAAGAAAAAAGAAAAAGGAAAACGGTTGTTAACCACCCATTTTCCATCTAAAGCAGCATTGGTAGTGAGTAGTGACTAATATTATTATTATTATTATTATACAATCATATGAAGAACATCATTGACTTACATTAATATCATAAATGATATGCATCAATAGGTAAATATGTTGCATATATCACTAAGAAAAATATATAAGTTGCAGCAATTTTTCGATTTTTTTAAATCAAAAACTAAAAATATCATTCAAATCATCAACCTTTCATGGTTAGGATGTCTCTTGACGTCCAAAAAAGTGATCATTAAGGAATAATTAGAAAAATATTTTTAAAAAATGAATACAAGACAAAACAGCTTTAGCTCAAAATAGAACGGAATGGAGAAATAGAATTCATGTAGCCGACCCCAACATGATTGGGATAAGGCTTTGATGATGATGATAATGAATACAAGACAAAACATACCTACAATCAAAATATTATAGTCACATGCATGTTCCTTATTTATCTCAAAAACCTCCCCAAAATAAGAAAAATTCCTTTGTAGGAAACCATGGAGTCGTCCTAGTGGCAGACCTAGAGTTTTCGTTTGAGGCTTACAGACCCAAATGCACATATGTGTTTGGGAACAAATATAAAATTTTCATGTGGGTCTTGGGGGTGGATGTAGAATCTATATGTAAATTTTCAAAGCAAAACCAAAATTTTCACTATGGTTTTAGAAACAGACCAAGGTCCAACCAATGCGTCCGCCCCCACGTTATATAAGTCTACCCCTGAGTCCTCCAACTGCCGATGGGTTAGTTTGGCTGCTTCAATCCATCTGCACTTTTTTTTTAGCACCTATTAGGCTCCCATGTATTTTGAGCCGAACTAATTCAAACCATCCGCGCATCCAAGGATAGTTACCTAGGAAGCACGGGTACTCGAAAAATATACGCATACACGTACCGGGCAAGTACCCGGTACCGGTACGGGTACGAGTACGGCAAAATACGTACATGGTATGGTCAAAACATACCGGGTACTCTGTTGACTTTATGGGTACGTATCCGGTACATACCGAGTACACATACCCTATTTTTTAACATTTTATCTTTAAAAAAAAAAAAAGAAAAGCTGAGGGGGGCAAAATGTAATGTTTGTTTTATATAAAAGCTTCAGCTTCAGCGATCCCAGCCCTAATCGCTTGAGAAAAACGGAAGCCTCTGCCGCTGAGAAAACGGAGAAGTAAAAGAGCGAGAGAAAAAGAAAGGAGGAGGAGGAGGAGGAGGAGTAAAAGAAGAGGAGGAGGGTAATCGAAGCCCTAATCTGCCAAAGCCCTAACGTGCCTCTGCCTCTGCCGCTGAGAAAAATGGAACAAAGAAAAGACCGAGAGAAGAAGAGAGGAGGAGGAGGAGGAGGAGAGGAGGAAGAGGAGGCTGATCGAAGCCCTAATCTGCCAGAGCCCTAACCTGCCTCTACCTCTGCCGCTGAGAAAATGGAAGAAGGAAAAGACCGAGAGAAGAAGAGAGGAGGAGGAGGAGGAGGCTCATCGAAGGGGAGGCTCATCATTGAGGGGAATGCTCCTCTAGAAACAGAAAAAAAAAAAAAAAACAGGAGAGGCTCAGGAAGAAAAAAAAACAAAAAAAAAAACGTAGAAAAGGAGGAGGAGGCGTACCTGTTGCACCCACACATCCGCCACGTCCGCCACTGCAAGTCCGCTGTTGCATGTCCACCGCTGCTCGTCGGCCATTGCAAATCTGCCACAACCACAACTGCAGGACTGCAGGTCCTCTTCCCTTCTTTCTTTTTTTTTTTCCCCTGCTCTGCTCTGCCATTGTTGTATTTTTTTTTCCCTGATGGTTGTTGCTCTCTTCTGTAATATTTTTTCTTTGCTCTTCTCTACTCTGCTCTGCTGTGAACCAATGCTATTGCTGTAATTTTTTTTTTCCCTGATGGTTATTGCTCTGCTACTGTAATTTTTTTCCCTGCTCTTCTCTGCTCTGCTGATGGATGTTTCTGCTACTGAATTTTTTTTCTCTGAAGATGCCCGGTTGCTCTGCGTTTCCTTCTGTTTTTTTGAATGCTCTGCTATGCTTTGCCGTTAGCTGTTGCGTTGTTGCTGTATTTTCTTCTTCTTCTTTTTTTCTCTACTCTACTACTCTGCATTTGCTATTTTTTTTATATGCTTTGCTCTGCTGTTGCTTTGCTGCTATATTTTCTTTCTTTTCTTCTTTTTTTGCTGCTCTACATGTCTGCTGCTTAATTTTCTTTTTTTTTTTTTTTCTGCTCTGCTATTTTTTTTTCCCGCTCTGCCGTTTACCACAACTACTGCTATTGCTATTTTTTTTTTTTTACCCATTGCCGCTGCTCTGTCATTTACTGTTGCTGTTGTCCTTTCCATTTAAATGTTTGGTTGTTTGGCTGTTTGATTATTTATTAATTGCTGTTGCTGTTTGATTAGGCATCTAAGAGTTCTAACTTATGAGCCTATTACATTATTAAAATTTTAAAATATATAATATTTTAATAGACGTACCCCAGCCGTACCCGTATCCTATTTTTTAAAGATTTTACCGTATCGGCGTACCCGTACCGTACCCGCAGCGGTACCTGTGCTTCTTAGGTAATTACTTACAAGCTTTGATGAATTCTTTAGTTTAATCAACTAGACTATGCAGCCAACTACCCTTTCTCTATGCCCTTTTCTTTATTCTTACAAGATTTCCTTTTGTTAAGGACAAATAGAGGACTGGAAATGCTAAGGAGAGATTGGAGTGATTTAGTTAACTAGACTCTTCAATAGGATATTAGTGACAAAGAAAATGTTGGATGAATGGAGAAGAAGTATTGTAGTACCTATATATAAGAATAAGGGAGATATTCAAAATTGTACCAACTATCAAAGGGTTTAAACTTATGAATTATACTATGAAGCTATAAGGGAAAGTAATAGAGCAAAGACTTAGATAGAAAACCAAGATATCTGAAAATTAATTTAGTTTTATATCAGTGAGAATAACCATGGAAATTATCTTCTTACTCAGCCATGGAAATAGCCTTCGCACTTATGCAATTAAAAGAAAATTATTGAGAGAAGAGGAAAAATCTTCATATGATCTTCATCAATCTAGAAAAAACTTACGACAGAATCCTGAGAGATTTAATTTGGTGGGTTTTGAAGAAAAAGAATGTTCCAAAATATTATATTGAAATTATTAAAGACATGTATGAAAAAGCGGTAAGAAGTGTGAAAACTATATGTGGAGAGACAAGTGCGTACCCAGTGACTATAGGTTTGAATCAAGGGTCAGCCTTAAGCCTTTATGCCTTTGTACTAACTATGAATGAGTTAACTGCTTATATTCAAGAGGAGGTACGTTAGTGTATATTGTTTGAAGATGAAATAGTATTGGTGGATGAATCAAAATATGCTATAAATGCAAAACTCGAACAATAGTGGAAGGCTTTAGAATCCAAAGGCTTTAAAATAAGTCATATAAAGACAGAATATATGGATTGCAACTTCAGTGGGCAATGGGCATATTCAAAGAGCTAAAACTACTAGAAGAATTGAAGTCTGGTGATGTAGGATAGACTCATGGTCCCCTGTGGGTCAACCCATCTTTGGGCCCAACTCACCTATCCTAGTTTTTTTAGGATTTTATTTGCTTTAAGTTGTTTTAATAAGATGTTTTAATCATGACCGTCAACTTGATTGGATGGTCCAGATTAGTCCTAGGTTATTTCTTTTTTCTATTTAAACATTGTAAAGCCTATTAGGCTTAGTTAATGAGTGATGATTAAGGAAAAAGTTTTGAGATCTTCCACAATTTTTTTCGAGTTTTCTTCGAAATCACTAATGCCTCCTGCAACTGGAGTTTGGTGAGAGCCCAATTTTCCCCTCTATCTCCATCTCCTACCTTACTAGCCCCGCATCTCCATTCCATTCCGCATTATTTGGGAGATACCATAAAGAGATTATTTCTATTACCTTGGCCTGATAATTAGTAAGGATATGGAGATTAATGAAGATGTTGAACATACAATAAAAGTAAGATGGTTTAAGTGGGGACTTGCTTCTGAAGTACTTTGTGATAAACGAATGCCAACAAAATAAAAGGAAGATTTTTACAGAATGTGATTAGACCAATTATGATCTATGGGAAAAAATGTTGGCCAATCAAGATGCAGTATATGCATAAATGGATATAGCAGAGATGAAATTATTGAGGTAGATATGTGGTAAAACTAGGAAAGATAAAATTAGAAATGAACATTGTTACGAGCATTTAGGGATAGCATTAATAGGGGATAAGATTAGAGAAACTAGTTTCAAATGGTTTTGGTATATTGAATGCAAGCCGACAATAGCACCAGCAAAAAAAAGTTGGCTATGCAGGTTGATAGCCTACAAAGGAGAAATGGTAGGCCAAAGAAAACATGGATGGAGGTAGTAAAATCGGATTTAAAGCAGTTAAACCTATCTGAAGATTTGGCTCAAGATAAGATAAATAGAATTTATGTAGTCGACCCCAACATAGTTGGGACAAGGCTTTGATGATGATGATGATGATGATATGTGCAAAAGAGTAACATACATTTTCACCTAAAAACGTTTAACAAGAGGTCCATAGACCTCCATCCATTGATCAACCTCTCGAAAAGGTCCACCAGAAAATGAGGATCATCCATTTTTTTATGATTTGAAGTTCTTCCACTAAGAGCTGCCTAATTCACATCACGTCGTCTTCCATCCTTTAATGAAAATATGGAAGCCAAACTGTTGCTCCATCCATGGCATAGTGATGTAGGCCAGATCCATGATTGGCTAGCCATTGGACCCAAGACCAATAAGGCCTAATAGATTAAAATAGATTATATTATTAGTAGTTGTTTTCGTTGCTTTATTAATATTTGGCAAGTCCACTCATGTTTGGTTTAGGACTTCTTATTTGTTTAGAATTAATTGTTCCCTTTTTTAAATGATGTCTTAGTTATAAATAAGGATGTAATCTCTTCATGGGATAAGACATTGATATTGAATAAAGAGTTTGAGTTTGGTTCTTAGTTGAGAGAGTTTGTTTGTCTTTGGTGAGGCACCTAGACATTCTATCTCTAAGCCTTTTGGCTAATCTTCTTCCCCTACGCTGCTTCACATAGCATCATTCACAATGATGTCAACTGAAACAACTATTCATAACAGCATGTTTTGGAGCTTCGTTTTCAGAGTAGATGACAAGGAGTTTGGCTTCATCAATAGCATAGCATCCTTCACCATGATGTCAACTGAAACAACTGTTCATAACAGCATATTTTGGAGCTTCGTTTTCAGAGCAAATGACAATCCCATTGAAGCACAAATTCCATTTGACCTAGAGAATTAATCATTTCCAAAGCATTTTGTCGAAAATTATTCCATGCCATCCACAAGTAAATCTTTTGTCAAACCCGTTACCTGGAAAACTTCCTTACACAAATGCCCTCCTTAAACAAGTACACAAGGATTTTGTATTTGAGCTTCTTATTCTTTTCCACCACATTTTAACATAAGAACCTTAATTTTCCTATCATTAATGAAGCTCTCCATTATCCTTATTGTATCTCATTTTGTTTAAACCTTACAAATGCAAATCCTCTATTCCGCCTTGTTATTTAATCCACCAGAGTGAAAACATCATCTACTGGATCAAAATTTGAGACCCTGTTTGGAAGATTTTCAATTAAGAAAGACAATGATAACCACTCAAAAGGTTCACCCAACATGTAACCAACAAATCAAATAGATATAGTTCTCAAATTCTCCACGATCCATGGAGTTCATAAGATGTCTCACTAGCATGATCCAAAGAGCACCATTAGTAAAACTGGCAGCACTCAACCTCCTCGGTACAATGGAAGAAGGTGGCTTTTCCTAAGTCATACGCCAAATAATCACCAAGGTATTCCTAGATAGTGTTCAGAAGTCCTTTAAAGCGAACCAAAAGGAAAGAGCAATGTAGACATCCCTAGAATGGTGTCTAGAAAATATCACCATAAAAATGCTAGAAATTAGCTATGTAGCACGGACACTTGTATAGGGTCCCCATGTCCGTGTCGGACACGTGTCAGACACGGACACGGCCGGACACGTGTCCGACACGCCAAAAACGTGTCCTGTCTATTTTTAAAATTTTTTAAGATACAAACATGGCTCAGACATGGGATGGACACAGGCCGGACACGTCGGGACACGGGGTGGACACGTCGGGACACGTTTCGAACACAACGAGAAGAAGAAGAAGCTTCTACCTTTTTTTTTTTTGCTGCTGTTTTTTTCTTTTTTCTAGAATTGTTGCCACAGTTTTTTTTTTTTTTTTTTTGCTGCTTTTTTTTTTTTGTAGTCTTTTCAGAATTTCTGCTGATGTTTTTTTTTTTTTTCGTTTTGTTTTTGCAGATGCTGTTTTTTCTAATTTGCTCTTACTGTTTTTTTGTAGTCTTTTCAGAATTGCTGCTGCTGTTTTTTTTTTTTTTTCTAGAATTGTTGTGCTGTTACTGCTTATGTTTTCTTTCTTTCTTACTTTTCCAAAAGGCCACTGCTGCTTTTCTTTCTTTCTTTCTTTTCCGAACTGCCACTGCTGCTTTTTTTTTTCAGAACTATTGCTATTGTTTCATTTTTTTTCCCCAAAACTGCTGTATTTTTTTTTCATAGTTTATTTTTCAATTGATGCACCAAAATTAGAGGCTGTGCTGTTTTCTGATGATGGGAGTGTTGGTGGGGAATTCATGGATGTAAATATCTTCGTAACGGCCGATATATCGGCCGTACGCCCAAGGGCGCTACGCTTTTTGTGAAATACCGGCGCTCACAAGTGTAGCAGCCGCTATGTATCAGCCTGGTTAAACCAGAGCCTCTCTTCCCTCTTTCCGCTTCTTCTCTTTTGTTCAACTTGTAGATTAACAACAACAAAAAAAAGGTAGAAAAAGAGGAAGAAAAGGAAAAGAAAAAAAAAAGAGAAAGAGAAAGAGATAGAGTGGGACAAGTTACAGAAGACATACCTGATACAGCAAAGCAGCAGCATCATAGCGACGACAGCAGCAAGTGGCGGCGGCAGCAGCAAGCGACAGCAAGCGATGGCAGCGGGCAGCAGTAGCATGCAGCAGCGAGCAGCAGCAGCAGGCGGCAGCGAGCGGCAGCAGCAGCAAAACCCAACACAGGTCTTCTTCTTCTTCTTCTTCTTCTTCTTCTCTTGCTTCTCTTCTCCTTCTCCTTCTCTTCCTGCTGCTCATTCTCCTTCTCTTCTCCTTCTCCGTCTATTTTGGGGGAAAGTTAGGGCACCCTTCGTGCCCTATTTTATTTTGTTAACGGGTTGGTTTTGGCCCACGATGGCCCATCCGATGAAAGGTAGGGATAAAAATTAAATGGGTCATTCAAAAACATTAAAAACTATTAAAAACATTAAAAAAATTAAGTGGGCCCATCCAAAACAATAAAACCTAAAGAACCTATTATAACCATTAGTGGGCTCCACAATGAGGTAACAACGTTAAAATTAAAAAAGTCATATAGGAGCCAAATATTACTAAATTGAAATTGGCACCTTCTTTAAATTTCACTCAAATTGGAAATAGGGTCATAGCCAACTTCCAGACCTACTTTTTACAGTTATATATAAAAAAAATTTCACACCTATTGAAAATAAAGGATATCCAAATTTCACACTAATTAAACATAGGCTATTTAATAGGACACAAGGCCCAACCAAAGTTCACTTCAGTTAGGAGATAGAGCCCTGACCAAATAACACTCCAATAGAAAATGGACCCTTTTCAATTTTCAATTTAATAAACAATCTCCTCCACATATATATAAATATATATATTTCAAAATATAACTATGAAATGACCATTAAAAAAACTAATCCAAACAATTTTACTCTAATAAAAAATAGGGCTCTAATCAAATTTCACTTTAATAGAAAAACTTTCTCCACATATATGTGTGTGTATTTTAAGATAAAACTGTGAAATGTTATATTCTAAGCATAACTAAACAAGTTTAATCCATATGAAAAAATTTATCATTCCTTTTTTTTTCTATTCATACAGCGATACAGGACCTCATGCAATGAGGGGACCGCTACATACCCCTATACTAGTTACTTTTGCAAAACAAGCATATATTCCATCATTTTTCAATATTCTTGATTTCTTGGAATTTTTTCAGATCTTTTTGAAGATATTTTCCAATCACACCACTACGCCGCTACGTATCGCCGCTACCGCTACGTAGCGTTTTGGCGGCAGGCCGCTACACCCACCGCAACCGCTATTTTCATCCTTGGTGGGGATGATGATGTCATTGAAGTTGTGTCAAATGATGAATCATGAATGAAACGAGGATTTTTTTTTTTTTTTTTTTTTTATAGAGTGGGGTAATGGAGGAGGGATCTTTTTTGTTGTTTTGATTATGATGTAATTCTGACTTGTAATGTTGATGATATACTATGGCCTACTATTGTATTACATTATGCAGTATGGATTTTATTTTTGACTTTTCTAGTATTACTTATGTTTCTTCTTTATTAATTGCGACATTATGCTTCTTAATTTGGCTAAAAATATAACTGTTCTTTAATTTTATTATTATAAATAAATATATTTATTTATTATTTGCCATGTCCTAGCCGTGTTCGTATCCTAATTTTTTAAGATTTGCTGTATCGCCGTGTCCGTGTCGTGTCGTATCCATGTCCCATGTCCGTGTCCGTGCTTCTTAGAAAATTAGAAACCACCAAGAAGAATGTCCCAGAACACTTCAGCAAGGTACATTTAAGTTGATTTCAGCATAACCAAACAAGCAATTAGGCTTCATCGGCTCCTTCCCATTCAGTAATTAGTAAAGGAAAATTTTCATGATTTGTGGGGATTCCAATCTTAGCCGAGTTACCACTTATTAGAAAATAAAGAAAAAATTGTCCAAGCTCCCTAAATAGAAGAAGCAGAATACAGCCTCAGATAACCATTTTGACAGCAATCATAACGAACACAGAATTTCATAATCATTTAGAAATCATTAAGTTAAATGATGAGTATCAGGAAAAACCACAGACAAATGATAGCAAATACAAAAATAGACAGGAGAAAAAGTCTTTCATTAATAGGAAGAAAACTACCTCAAATAATGCCTCAGCAAGCATCACAATTCGTGAAATACTTGCATGGATGCCCAACTCTTCAGATCTTGTGAAAGTCTCACACGAGCACATACCATTTGGGTGCAGCCCAGATGCACAAGAAGTAGTACGTCGTCCATGTTCCTCAAGGCTACCACGAAGTCTTTCCCATAACTGCGAGAAACATGTAATATAATTAAGCAAAAACAATTAAAGAAATCAGGTATGGAGAGAATCAGTATTACTAAACAATGTAGTTGTGGTAAGTGACAGTGTTGACCAACCATTAAATCCATGGTCTTTCAACTTGGTATTGATCCATATCAGATTCAGCTTAGTCCAAGTGACTTGGTAGAAACAGAGTCCAATACAATTGGCAGAGTCAGCTCACAAAAGTTCAAGAGTGAGGGAAATGGGATGATTCATGTGATCAGTATTATTCCCTTTCTATAGAGTTTCAGGATACAATGGATAGATGTTACACCATTGGAACCTAATCTCCTAGGACAAAGATAAAAGATGTGACATTATGAGAGAGAGAGAGAGAGAGAGAGAGAGAGAGAGAGAGAGATGTCCTCAAAAGGAAGACGTTAATCATGTGTTGCAATGCACAAGTAATTGCCTTGTACTATATTTCTATGACACTTATCATCATAATCAAAGCCTTGTCCCCACTATGCTGGGGAAACCCCCTTGTAGTAACAAATTGCTTACATCTCCTTGGAATAAAAATAAGGGGAAAAGTGACAATAAGAGTAGACTAAAGAGTACATGTCTATGCAATCCAAAAAGAGAGGAAGTCTACAACAAAATGTCACACTTCCTCACCAAAAATGATTAAAATATAAGAAACCATCGAACGACACATCAAAAAAGGGGGAAAAAAAGACGATTTACAATTCATGAAAAGAAATAGATTTCATACACAAACCAGGATAAAAATCAATATGTAATATTGTTCTAAATATAAAATGAAAAAAAAAGTATACAGGAAGATTACCTCAGGTCTGGAACGCCATAGTCGTTCATATGGGCTGCTAATTCTACTGTTCCGATATCCCATATCTCCAATTTCAATATCAAAAAGATTGCCACTGAAACCAAGTAGCCATCTGCCATGAGATCCCATGTTGTAAGTATCCTCAGTAGTTGTAGTTGGAGAGGTTCTATTCCTTCTAGAACTGCATCTTGAAAAGGCATCCCAAAATAGCCTTCTATTATTTCTTCTTGCCTCGCGGCTACTAACTTCCCCAGCACTACTAGGTAAGATATCAGAGGAGATACTCACCATATCGACATGAAGCATTCCATTGCTCCAATCATTTTACCTGGTAGGGGATAGTAGGCAACCTGAACTAATGGGTGGTGCTGCCTGTTGAAGTGACTCATCTCTGAGCAACTCCAAAGTCAGAGATGAATCAGAAACAGCCAAAATAGAACTCATATCAGTGTCAGATATGCCCAAAGTTTTGCCTGTATGATTCTGGAGTGATGATGATCCAGCTGGATACAAATATCCATGCTCTTGCTGCTGCATACTGCTTGAGCAGGAACCATCAGCACATATCTGGGAACTTTCCTTGCTCATTGAATCATGAGCCACAAAAATAGCATCCAATGTGACACCATCTTTTGCAGAGGTTGGTTCTGGACATTGCAATTCTTTGGAAGTGCTACCCATGTCTCCAGTGTTCTCCCAACATGTCTCAACTTTACTATGATGAGCATCCGCCTGATAAGGGACCGGATACTTACTTACAGATAAGCACTTCCCAGCATCACCTGTACCACGATTTCTTGAACCAGGTTCTATATAGTTCTCCACCATGAGAACACCATTTCTTCTTCCACATGAAGCCCCAATTCCATCCATGGAACTGGAACACTCATCTTCAGAAGAGAAAATTGACAGGGACTTGTTTGCTGAGCTCTGACGCTTATCATCAGTAATGAAATCTTGCTGCCAGGTAGAGTCAGCTGATGCAGCAAACAGACTATTCTCCATCTGCAGATAAAGACTGACATCATTTATCAGTTGCAATTCAATATATTAGCTCAACTACAAGTTATATTTTAGTTAACACATAAGTGAAGATATATTTCACACAAGAACAATGCAGGGTACGAAATGTACTGTCAGTACAAAGTTTTGATTTCGATCATCAAAAGTTACCCATAAGCATTTGTAATCAAAAGAAATAAGGATGAATCCCAGCTGATACCCGCTTGAACCTGACATAAATTCCACAAACAAATCCATAGGAAAATGATAAAGTAAATTAGTGAAAGAATTATATTTTTGTTCTAAACTAAATGATACATTATTAAATGGAATTCTTTTTACTGGAACATGACTTGAACCTGCAACACTGGTATTATTACACAAGTTTCAGCTGATGAACACAAAAAATGGAATGCCATCATCACCATCATTAGTAATTACCACCATCATCACACCACACTCATCATCACTGCCACCATCATCACCGCTACTCATCATCGCCACCCCAGCACCATGACCATCACCATCACTTATTACTACCATTATTATCATCAACCGTAACTATCTTCATTATCACCACAACTGTTGACATCATCATCACCGTCACAACCATCATCATCACTGCCAACAATGCCACAGCCGCTGCCCACACCAGTAGTGCCATCATCATCCAAACAAGTGCACTCTCCTTTAAGAAGGAAGGGGGAGGGGGTTTTTGTGAAGCCATTGTTTTGAAGGGTTTTTACGTCATAAAAAATTTTCTAGAGGGGTGAGATGTAGGGAAAAAGTATTGTACTTTTGGAAATAACAGAATGTTCTTGGTTTGCCAAACACATAAGTTTTTAACTTTTGAAAATGAAAGATTACATTCTCTAATATATTATTTTCTTATGGTTTTTTGAGCATCCAAACAGGCCTAACAAAAATTAAATACCACTGCTGCTATATTATTAACAACTTATGGTTTTTTAGCATTCTTATATTATTTTTTCCTTGATTTTCAGAAATCTTTTGTGATATTTTATGATGACATGTCCATTTGGGTTCTACTTGGATTATAGTTAACTAGTTCACTAATAATGCTCTCGAACTACAAATCATTTTTTTCAAATAATTCACAATTCAGTTCGCATTGTTCTCATAGGATTCTCTACGTTGAGTCCTATAATTCTGACAGTGGAGCCCACCTAAGAAATCCAAGCCTGTCAAAAGCACTGGCTGTATGTGTTAACCTCTATTCCATATCTAGCTTCAATTGGAATTGGTCCCATCTTAAGATTAATCACTTGTAAAATATGGGCCTTTTTTTTTTACTTCCTTTTGGTTTATTTTAATCGCATGCTATAAATATGATCAAAATGATTGTGGACCCAACTTTGTTTGATTGAAATTTGGCACAAAGTTTCTTCCCCCTTTTATGGAAAGCAAGTTAATATAAGGATTGACAATGATTTTGAGCAGTGACAGTTTTAAAGCTTGGACGGGGATGGATTAGTTCATCAAATTTATTAAATTTGAACTATCATCAACATAATCATCAAAGCCTTGTCCCAACTATGTTGGCACCAGCTACATGAATTCCTCCATTCCGATCATTGAACTAGAACTATGAATCAAGCAAATCAAATGAACCCATCCCCTTGAGTTTTGATCCAAGGCTCATCTCATATCATAAATTGTAAACTTGAATGCAAATTGGTTGAATACAAACTCCATAATTATACTTAAAACTACACCCATGTTAGAGTGGGGAGAGAGGCATGAGGGACATTACAGGTTGACCAAACGATCAAATCAAATCAACCAAACCCTTGACTTCAGGGCCTCATAGTCCAACCCGTTTGTTAGTGCATGTTCTATAGTGATTAGATCCAACGGTGGATAACAGTCAGATCAACGTCCAATTTAAAGGGTTTCTAGTTCCTGGGACTAGACGTGTGCAAGAGGGATTGGATCCCAAAAGCAAACCCGGTTTTTTTTTTTTTTTTTTTTTTGAGTGGTTTGTGGGGGTGCTTGGGATGGGATTGAACACCCCATTTCTCGAGCTTCCTCCATTTATAACTGAGAAAATATTGAGATATTCAGACAGATAAACAACAGATGATACATCCAAAATGGCATCAAAACAATGACTAATCGAACATCAGACTCGGTATACATGTCTGTAAAGGAGAAACAGAAAAGGAAAGGATGATTACTAACAGACCTCAAATTTATTTTATGGGGCGAGTGCAGATTGCATCTTCCAACGGCATCGAAATAGAAGAAGAAGAGAGAAGAAAAAGGGGGTGATTGATGAAGAGGAGGATAGAAGGAGAAATGGGTAATAGCTGATGGTAGTCGTTATTGACGGGAGAGTGAAAGCAAGAGGTGCCGCAGAAGGGAGCGAGCCTGCGTTTCCTACGGACCCGGGACCGAGATGGGTGCCACCCCAATTGACTGCTGCCCGCCTCATTTCAAGCGCGAGAGGAGAGAGAGAAGTAGTCCTTTCTTCGCAATGTTTGCGTGACGTAGGAATCCTGTCCATTAGGGAAAATTAGCTTCCGACAAACGTGATTTTCACATTCAAATCATTCCAGTATTCTATTATTATTATTACTAGCAGCAAGGATCCGTGCTACACCCGATTCTAAGATTAAAATTTATTAAAGTTTAAGACTTTTAAATACAATTAATAAAAATACATCTATTATAAAAAAAATGAAAAGATTTGTACTTTTCTTGCAGTAAAGGGCTTATTTCGATGGATTCAAAATATAATAAAAATATGAAAGGCAATAAATAATGGATAGTTACTCAGCATAATGGATGGTTTTATTGTACTCAAAGTATACACAGAAACACAATCCTCATTTCAACATTTTGCTTGGAAAAAAAAACTTATCAATTAACATGCATAGTGACTTTAGTGCAGGAAAAAATACCGAAAATGATATCATATTTGCTACAAGACCCCAAACAATTGGCAGAATATAGTAACAATAGTTTCAACAAAATTCATAATTTTTTGTAATCTAAGGAAATTTATATCCAAAAATCAACCTAACTATAATTGAAGATTGCTGATTGGAGATGAATTAAGATAAATATAACACTATTAAAAAATGAAACTATAGTGAAATTTCAAATACTTGACAAGGTTATGTAAAATTGATTCAACGAAACAAAATGGGTTATTTCAAGGAAATCCTAATATCCAAAATTGTTCATAGCTTGTTACTTTAAAACATCTTACTAATTTCCATTCTTCCAAATGGCAAACATGATAACGTTCTGCATAACCAAATCTTCTGAACTAATCAAATGACAACAATAGAAAAACCATTTCTTAGAATACTAATAACCCAAGTTACTTAGAAAAAGAAGAAATTACAAGATGTATAATTAAATATTCATTACTATCAAATGGGTGGATGGCATCCTGCCTGATCAAAAAACAGTCTTAAAATCTACACCGGTGCCACAAAGAGCATATGTGAAAGGCTTGGAGAATTGCTTAATACCAGAGGAAACAGCCACTGTAACAAGGGCCGGCAAAGAGTAAAATAACAACTAGGTTAATGTTTAAAAAGCAGCCTTAAAATCCACACTGGTGCCACAAAGAGGTACGTTACATGAGATAAGATGAGAGTGAGGGATTTTAGTAAAATAAGAGAGAGATTTGATTGGGGAATTAGTTTGTGAGGCAGAGATTTTAGTGGGGTATTCATTAGTGGGGGAGTAAAATGAGGGAGAGGTTTTAGGGAGACATTGTATATTCAATAAACAAGGGAGATATTTTAGGGGGATGTGTTATTTTTTCGCATAGTGCTCTAGAAAAAAAGAAAAATGAGGGGTGCTGATGTGGCACCCTCCACAGGCCTCCATGCTTGTAGCTTTAATATATATAATTTTTATTTTTATTTTTTTATGGATAGAACACTTATGCATGATGCACCCCGCCACTAAATGCTATCAAGTATGGTTGTTAAATGGGCCCTCTAATTAGGGTCCTGGGCAGGCCCTATTGGGAAAAAGACTCACATCCCACATCGTCTAAGTACTAGATTTGATACAACTTTGTATACTAGTTTGGGCCTTCTACCAATCAAATTAAGTTTTGATATAATTTCGTATACTTGTTTGGGCCTTCTACCCATCAACTTAAGTTTTTAGGTTGGTACATGGTATCAGAGAGAGTGTGGCTCTTGTGTAGCCCACATAGCAGGCTCATCCATGAAATTTGTTGGCATGCACATGAGAGGGAGTATTGAGAAAAAGACCCACGTTCCACATCGCCTAAGTACTAGGTTTGATATAACTTCATAAACCTATTTGGGCCTTCCACCCATCCGACTTTAACTTAACTAGTTACGAATATTGGTGAATGATTAGAGTGCATAAGTATAAATCCCCCTATGCAGAAAAAGAAAAAAAAAGTTCAATGGCCGAGTTTGCACAACCTTTTTGCAACACCAAAACCCAGCTCAATCTTCTTCTTCTACTTTCATGTGTGCATGTGAATTTATTTGAATACATTTGTGGGTTCATTTGCTTTTTTATATGATTTTCTTGTGATTTCTCATATGAGATTTATGGAAATAAGTCATGCATAATTATTAGGGATTTATTTATTTATTGCAATCGCTTGTTTAGTTACTGTTGATATATTTATAGTAAAAAATACATGTGTGAATTTATTTGAGCATCATTCTTATGTGGGTTATTATTGGCATTCGAACACTTCTCTTTAGTTATTGGTTCTAATGCTTGGCTTCATATTTGCATTCAACTCTAGTAACCCACCTCTTGAAAGGGCCACAACCTAACAGCAAAGTAATACAAAATCCCATTAGCATGCTATAAAGAAAATCATGAGACATTTTATATACATATATATATATGATCCATTTGCTTGTTTGATATATGGATTTATAGGAAATTCAATGCAATGCATTTTATAATAGGCGAAAGATCAAACTAGCGGATGGAAGATCATTGCAAGACCACCCTTGATATTAAATTTGGCCTCAATCACATGTCCCTAAGCCCTTTATATGTGGCTCACAAGTCCATTCCATTCAGATGACTGTACAGTCGATCTGATAGTCTAGTCCATTCAAATGTATACCAAACTTACAGCTTGTAGCTATTCGAGGGGTCCCGATCCATTGTAACGTTTAGATTATGTGATAGATGGGCCCTACCCTAGATTCTCATGGGAAAAACGGTGAGGGCAATTTTCACTAAAATATTTCCTATGACATATTCAAAAGCTCCAATCTAAAATTTATCTAAATGCCCTACTCCTTATTGAAAATAAAACTAATCATTTTATGCGCTGAAAATAAAAGAAATACACTTAATAAAAGAGGGTAATCCATCATCAAGTGGGTCAGCATGATCTTGACATCTTACACCTCCAAGTCGACTATAGAGGGAAAGGAATTGGGTTATATGGGCTTGTTGGTGAAAATCTACTGAAGAAATATTTTCTCCAGCTAAGATTTGCCGGAAAAAGGCAGCGCCAAAATCGAATGCATCTCCTTGATGTATGAAGAGCCTCTAGGCACTAATGGCTTGATGTCGTTCTCATAGTAAGTTCTTTTGGCCCAATTTGCTTGTGTTAAGATGTTGTTTGGAAAGCGTATGCCTGTTTAGATATAAGGTTTAGTGAAGGAGGGTGAGGTGAAACCCCAAATTAAGAGAGAATAAAGTATAATTGGGTTAAATCATAATGTAATAGTTTTTATTTTTAGTGGTTTGAAAAGAAATCTTTTTTGACCTTTTGTATTAAGATTTTTTTTTTTTGAGTTAGTGAGATGAAAAAGTAGCTTTTTTACTTTTACATGTTAAAAGGTAAAAGAAAATTTTGAAATGTGGTATTTTGATTTGACTCCTTTTTATTTATTGTGTATTGAAATGATACCTCACTTCAACTTATTAGTGAAGTGAGTTTACCAAACACACCCGGAAAATGAAAGTTAAAGAGAAGAGGGTTGGACACTCCAACATAAGTTTCCTCTCTTAGGCAAAACTTTCCTTTCTTACACAAAACAATCTCATAAAATAGGATTTTCTGTGGACGTACAGTCTTGCTATTCCAAACAACCAAAAATAGAATCTCAAAAGAATGAGAATTGTGCAAAGGACCTTGCACAAAAGATTATTAGAGAGGTGAGGATTGATTATATAAGGTCGTATGTAGATGGAATCTTGAATTTTTAGGATTTGAATTACTAAGTGATAGCTAGTTATTCATTTTCTAGCTTTCCTTTATTCAATTTTCATTAAAGGGAAGGTCATTTAAATGTCATTTTTATATATTCACTTTTGGTCTTCATTGTTAAACATAGCATAAATTCCACATATTTAATCCCTGTATCCTCTATATGCATGATAACAAACTCAGTTTGAATTCTCTCTATTTCATACAAATGAGTTAAGTGAAAATGAGAGAAAGCGTGTCATTTAGATGTTCTCATTTTAGGGCACGGCAAATATGTGAATTTAGTTCTCACCGGAAAGAATCTCAAATTTTAACCAACTAATAAAAGAATCTTGAAACAAAAAACAACTTTATTTTTTTTAAGAACTTGTTCGACACAATTATTTCCTACTTATCTCTTAAATTTTATATTTTAAAAAAGTCTATTTAAAGACTCCAAATCCTCTCACAAATTTTAAAAGCAGGCCCCATGTTTATAATCTCAAAGAAGGTGCCCACATTGTTTCATTTAAATGTTGTATCCACGTTATAAGGTCCCATGTTCTAATTTATTTACAATCATAGAAAAGGTGGCCCACATTTTGAATCTTATAAATGTGGCTCCACATTCTAATTTCCATAGGTGGATACCACATTATAATTTTTAAAAGTGGATCAAGTGTTCATAATTAAGAAAAAAGATGACCCACATTATGATTCCCATCAAGGTAGGCCAACATTGTAAATCTTACAAATGTACCGGTGAGCACCACATTGTAATTGTGTCTTCTATGGCCACAATCATTAAAAGGAAAAAAAGCAATACATAAAAACAATGCAAAATGAACTGCGAATTATTCAAAAGAACATATTTATGTTGTTAGCTGGAGTGACCCGTATGCCCATTTAAATTGTGGGGTGGCTTGACAGGGACCGCAATTGGATGAGTCCTTAAGGACTGTATAAGTTTCGTAGGCCCATATACAACTAACATATTTTTAAAGTCATTAGATTTTGAAAATCCAACCATAAATCAAGATTTACGCATCAAAATCCTAGAAATCTAACATTAGAATTATCTTTAAACTTGATGCTGCCATAAGAATTGTATTATAAATGGGCAATATAGAAAAAAAAAAGAAAAAAGAATCCCATAAAGATGAACAATCTCTATCTCTTTAGATGATGAATGCTCAGAAATGCGTCCCCTATGGACTCTCCATCCGATCAAGGGCTCAACTGAAGTCAAATGAGTCACCAACAAAATCAAGACCACACATCTCAGATGGAAGCAAATCTCCCAGAAACACTGGGATGAAACCCACCATCTTCATTACCAACCCCACCATCAAAATTGAGAGCGTAGCTGCGCGGATCATAATGGAACTGTAGTTTCTGTCTATTGTAGTTGTTGCGACTGTTGTTGATCATTCTACGCACCAATGTCTTCCATTTAGGCCGCACGAATAGCTTTGGCATTTGTTTAATACTTTTCATTCTCTTTCTGCACCATGAGTCATTGCTCTGTCCTTGAATCAGCGGCACATGCTCGATGTTGTTCGGCTTATATAGGCATGGGAAGCAGGGCAGACAAGAGAAGCAATCACTGGATGCCATGGGCTCTTCTTCATAATCTTCGTTGACTTGTGAAGGCCTGGTGTCGTTTGTAAAGGTCGATTTATTTGGATCCATGTGTGCGTGAGATAGAGAGATGACAATGGTATGGGTATCTAAGATTGGTAGAGATAACTGAGAATGAAATCAAAGAAGGCTAAAATGGGAGACACGGAGATGTTGTTTTGGAAGTTGAATGATGGGTATCTATAGAGAGAGAGGAAGAAAAGGAAATAACAAAGAAAGGGGAGAAGAAGGCGTTCGATGATTGCAAAGATAAGGGGAGAGAAAGAGAGAGAGAGAGACGCGCTTATCATTCCCAGTACTTTGAATTCTGAAGATTTATGTATTACCGAAGACCGGGGACCTCCGGGCTCTAGTTTAGACAGCCGTGATTGACTCTTCCTACTCTCTTTCCTGTGCTTTTGATCAACCAATTCAAAGCTGGGCCCGCTGTTGAGCACTTCAAAGCTAAAGCTCGGCTCAAGGCTACTTTGTCTCTTCTTATCTTCAGAAAATTGACAAAAGAAGGAAGAGCGAAGTAGACCTTTTCATAAATTCATGGGTTAACAGTATACCCATCCCAAAGTGGAGGTTATAACTTTAGCCTTTTTTAGTGCATGTTTGGCATCATTAATTTTAGGCTCTATTTTTTTAAATATTTAAACCAAATAAAGTTTATAAAAATAAAAGCGTTTGGCATGTGTTTTTATTCTTCATCTAATTTAGATATGTAGAGGCTTTACCTCTATTTCCCACAACCCTCCTCATGATGCATTTCCAAACTAAAGGAAGAAAAGAAGAGGCGCTGCTACAGTGTTTTATGAGAATCACGTCCAGTTCGTTTTTTCAATTTTTTTCGAAATCCGAGAGGATAAATCTAGATCCAAACCGTTGAAAATGTTCACATGATCAAACACAGCCATCCCGCCAAATTTCAGCCGTTGGATCATCATGAATCTCGAGATATGTGTAAGAAAGCGTGAGCCATTGGATGTTAGTTTTTGAATTCTGTGGGGCCCAAACACAAGATCCAAACCATTGAAAATGTTGGTAAGACTAAAAACGGCTATGGGGTCAATTTTCAAAGATTAATTCCTTGTGGATCTCGAGAAATTTGTGAAAACCTTTCAACCATTGATTTAATATGCTTAATTTTAAACTAGGCAGTCCCTTTTTTATTTATTATTATTATTTTTGGGACAATAAATAACAATCCAAACCATTGAAAATGTGTAGAAGGTCAATGACCACTGTGAGACCAAATTTCAGCCGTTGAATCATCACCAAACTTGAGATATTTTTGTAAAAATGTGAATTATTAAATATTTAAAAAAAATTAGGGGCCCCAAACACAAGATCCAAACTGTTAGATCTCTTTGGGAGGCTGAACATGGTTATGAAATAAAATTTCAAGGCTTGATACCTAGTAAATCTCAATATATTTGTGAAAAACTTTCAACTATTGATTTTAAATGGTCTATTTAAAATAAATGCTTCCATTGTCAAACATATATTTTATTTTTAGCCTCTTTTTTTTATAGCTCTTTTTTTAATGGCTCTATTTGGATAGTCTATCAAAATAAGACTAGACCTGCCAAATAAGCCCTTAGTATATTCTTTTTCGAAAAAGAATATTATTCTACAATTATTCTAATAATCTTAACATGAAAATTTTAAATTACTCTAAATAGTTTTTTATGTAAAATATGTAAGTTTTATTTTTATTTTTTTAAAAAAAGTAAAATAACAATAATTTTGTGTATGAATGAGCACTTTGCTAGCTAGTATTTTTATGAAGACTGGTTATTTGGGTCTAACATACTATACAGTAGGCCTAAATTCGGTATGTCCATACATCTCATAATGTTTTGGGGCATTATGGGTCGTAGATATAAATCTTTATTTATCATTGGGATTCTCATTTTTTAAGATTTCATTATTGAAATCAGAGAGTTTGTGAGAAGTGACTAGAAAATTAACTCTATTTTTGTAAGAAGATCGTGAAGGCTCAACCTGTGGACATAACCACATCGCTTGACCATGTCAATTTTTTTGGGTTTTTTGTTGAGTTTCCAAACTTCTTTTTATTCATTTTCATAAAATGATATATCATTGTCACAACATCGATGAGTGACGTTGCCCACTGAGGATTCAAAGTGAGTGGTAGGATCAGTTATCACCACTCCATACATGGTGAAATTGTAAAGGTGTCAAACAGCCCATGCAACACAGCCTGGTCGGCGAGCATGCCATGCTTGCTGGCACAGGCTGCGTGCTGGCATGACAGGGCAGGGCACGAGGCATGGCATGTTTTATATTTTTATTTTGTTTATTTTTTTAGTCTAAATAAAAAAATTATAATCTTTTACTTTTTATTTTTTTATTATCTATAAAAGTTTTAAAAGTAACCCTATTGAAAAACCTTCAAGTAAAAAAAATTCAAATAAATCTCTTCCAAGTAGAGAAAGTCAAGTTTAATCAAATCACTTAAATTTCTGTTATACTTTTTTTTAATGTATTTTTTTATTTTTTTAGCCTAAAACCTCAAAAAAAAAAAAAGTACAAAACATTAGAAGAGTCACACAGAATCATGGCAGGTTTGTGCCCAAGGTTTGCCATCCTTTGACACCGTAGCCAGTGTGGGGGGGTGTGTTTATAGCCATGAATGAATAATCAACTATATATATGCCATTGCCCAGGGAAATGAATTTTTGGTAGAGATTTATAATAATAATAATAATAATAATAATAACAGTTTATTGGATGTTACTGGTTTTCTGATTTCAGAATTTGAGGTTGGATTATTAGCAAATAAATGAAGAAGTTTCTTTCTTTAGCTTTTATTTTATAGCATTAAATAAAAAAGCTTGTAACATCTAATGTGTGAATTTTCTTTTTAACTAACTTTAAATATAATAAGTTACGGTAGTAATGGGCAAAATAACCAATATATTTTCTTTTAAAAATATTTTCCTTGTTTTCATAGACTTTTATTCTGGCATTTTTTAATTAAGAAAAGCTTTTCATTTGTCTAACCTAATCGGAAAGAAGCATTTAAAATTATTTTTAAATTTAAGTGACTTTTAAGAATTGCTCTTTTAAGAACTTTCTCAAAACTAGGAGAGTAACTATGGGAATTTCTGAAAAATTACTTTGATTTTGGGCTTAAATTAAAGTTGTTTTAATATTTTCTTTTGTCCAATGGCAATAGAAGATGATGAAATTTGAAGATCACTATTTTTTAAAAAAAGATGTTACATAAATCGAAGAGATTTAGAAACTCAAAAGGTTGGGTGTATTTTTAAAATGATTCAAATCACAAGGTGAAATTAGAAAAATCTCTCATACATATATCTTGCAAGAAAAGAACACAATATAGGGCCGAGTAAACAACCATCCACCACTCAAAAGTCTACCTGTAATTTATGGATGATATCTTAAAATAATAAATGGCATTGAACTACAACTCTACCATCATTTGATATGGTTAATCTAATTTCAAAGACAAGGAGCCAAGTTCTATTAAATAATATTATAATATATGATTGCATATATTGAAAGAGAGATTACCGAAAACTCTACAATGGAGTCGATCATAGATGACTTCTATGATCAGAAAACTCATCGAGCACTGTTTTAATTAATTGATCGCTTCTTGTATATTAAGAAAACTATATTTTATTGTTTTGAGGATTTAAAATAAAAAAGATGTTCATTACAATATCCGTCTACTAGATTTTTTAACAAGCATATTATTCGCTTCGGTCCCTCCTACTGTAGAATGGTGGCTTCGCCACTGGCCGTCGTAAAAGGTTGGTGGATCTTCAAATTCCAGAAAATAGGTCCAATGTATTAATTTCTAAAGCTGGGTAGTCTGGGTACGTTGCACAACAATTTCTATTCCTATCTTGTGACATTTTAAGATCGACGCCATGCACAATAATTCCTATACAGGACGTGAAGGGATTCTGAACATCCATTCCTTTCTCCATCCATTTTCTTTCCGTCCCAAAGACCACCCGCGAAAGGCGCTTCCCACAGCGTCCTCCACCATCCAATAGCGTATGAAGGAACCCCTTCTCTCCTTTCTTCCTTTCCCCATCCACAATCCAAACCCAAACGAAATGTCATGGAAAACCATCAGGAGAAGCATTCATTCAAAGCAAAGCAACGTCTCTCAATCTGCTTCTCCTGCATCTTCCGTAGCATCCGTCCACGTGGCCCTGTCCGGCACAAGCAACGGCCCAGATTACCTCGTAGCTCTTCATCTTTCTGTCAACGGTCCAGAAAGCAAGATCATCGAGAGCTGAAGGAGAGATGCAGGAGCCTCATATCCCGGATCGGTAAGAGCCATCAAAAGAACTCGGACGATTTCAGCTACGACCCGCTGAGTTACTCGCTCAATTTCGATGACGGGTTGGACGAGTCGGGTCGGGCCGAGTTCCCATTCCGGAGCTTCTCGGCCAGGTTGCCAGCTTCTCCCCCTCCACAGAGCAACATGATGGTCGCATGCAATTAGAGAATCAACATGTTAGATTTTGTTTTGTACATATGATGTATATATACAATGATGAGAAAGACGGCAATTGTGTCTATAAATAAGAGCTAAGCTTGCTATTAGGACTAATTTTTAGGTCCCATTTGGATACATGTAGATAGGTTTGGGAGAAAATGTAAGGGTGTTTTTTAATCTTATTTTTTTATTTTTTTTCATTTTTTTTAATGTTCAGATCCTTGTATTTATCTTTCAATTTTGTGGAGAAATGACCATATGTGGATTGTGGACGGACTATGGAGCCATGAGGAGGTTACCTTTGCTTGATTAGACCAATTTATTTTATATTACATGCTTCTTAGTTCATAGGTGTTAATGTCCTCGTTTCACTGCATTTGAATTGTTAAATAGTATGGATTTGATTAATTTTAAAAAGATATTAAATTTTATTTTTTCATTCTTGATTAATTTGTCTGTGTGCATTACTCTAATTAGATGCTTACCTTGAATTTGAAAGGTGCTGATGTGAATGGATTGGGTCAATTAAAAGTGGGTTTCACTTACATCAAAAGGAAGTCACTTAACAAAGAAATTGACACAAGATCATTTCTCCTATTTATATCGAACCGTGTGGTGACTTTCATAGGTGTTCATAGTCAAATCTGTAACTTTTTAAATAATGGCCCCCTCTTGTTGGGGCCCACCAAGGAAGCATGCAATTCATAAAGATGGATTTTATGTGCAGATCTAGAACATTGAAGATGGGTCCTTGTGCCAAAAACTAAATTGTAAAGCTTAACAAATTTTCAAAATTGAATGGTTATTAAAGTTCATTTGCCCCTGTGTTTAATGGTCAGATCAGAGTTGAAAGTATAGTAGCTAGAGGCAGTGACAGAACCAGAATTTTTATTTGGCTGGTGCTAGCTAAAGTTTGCTAGACTATATTAATGCAAAACTTTTTTCTCACTTTAACATTGGCAAAAGCAAAAATGTATTGTATTAAAACAAATACAAAATGTTTAACTATATTAACTCACACAGACTTTTCTCTCACTTAACTTCAACAAAAGAGTAAATGTTCTGCATTTAAATTACAAAATGCTTAACTGCATCACTCACATATATTTTCCTCATCAAAAGTTATCTTCATTCAAGCATAGTTTCTACAACTGCTCTCGGTAATTCTTCATGTTTTGAAATGGTTGCATGATTGTCTCATCATCAATGCTATTAAATAAGATAAATAAGAATTTATCAAAATCAATCAGGACCTCAAAAAAAACTCATATCTTAGTTGGAACATATAGCTTAATTGGAAAAATTATTTGCTGAGGAATAAAATCAACCGAAACATGTTCCACAATTGAAAAATATAAGTTGCATACCCATGTTATACATAATTAAAAAATGATTCTAGTCAATATAATCACAAAAACCCTATGATAAACACAAAAAAGATTCTAATCAAAATAATCACATTCTTTATTTTTTCCAACATCAATTTATAACATTCGTGTACCAAAAGTTTCACAAAAATAAATAGGAAAAAAAAAGTAAAGTACAACAAACCTCGAAATGGGTCTTTTGTTGCTGGAGACTATTGAGAAATGGGCTCTATTCAATAAGGAATATTGAAAAGTATTTCTGCTATCTAATAGAGGAGATTCATAGAAGCAATAAGTTACAGAAATAAAATCGGGCAAAATTTGAAAAGAACCTAGATAGAGAAAAAAAGATTAAGAGGAAGTACAAGAGATGTTAGATTTGTAGGAGGAAGTGAACAAAATGAAAGGAGAATATAAAGATTCAATAATCTTTTCTGCAAATTAACTGTATACTGGTTATTTTTCATTAATTTCATTTAACCTCAAAAAAGAACAAGAAAAGTAACTATGACCTTCACTTTGCGAATTGCAAGGGCTGGCCAGTGAAAAGTGAGGAACAAGTGCGCCAACATGTGAAAAATTCAAGATCTAATTTTAGGTTGAGGATGAAAAAGAAAGAAAAAAAGAAAATCTCCTAGCTGCTAAGTACTTTTCTAGGACTCATTCTAGTTGCTAAACACCAATTTTTCAAAAAACATTTTAGATAACAATGCTTATGCCTATATTTTATCCATTGTTTGGGATAATCAGTTCAACTGCACCTGTTAATAATAATAATCATATAGCAACTAACAGCTAGAGGGACGTTGAGGCCTAGGAATGCTTTGGAAAATTATTTTCCTTATAACACATATACATTAATTAGGTGCTTTTATTCTTATCCTTTTGTGCTCATTTGGATACTTGTAAAGCAAGTGAAGAAGGTAAATGTATGTGGATAACCTCAATCAACTACAGGCGACAATTGTTTTATTTTCTGGCATTTTCACTCACAGGTAAACAGAGTTACAGGTTAGTCTATTCGCAAGTAACCGTTGAAGCCTCATTCTCTCTCATAGCTTAGGTTATCTCTCAAATCATTTTCCAATAACGCTTAGTAGACCCCAGTTCAGAGTAGACTTAGAATTTGGTTTTTCAGAATTTTCATGAATCTGAGACCACATTAGATCTTTTTCATAAAAACCCATTTAACGCTTTTGGACAATATCCCATTCACCTTCTTCCAAATTCAAGAACCCCATTTGCTAGCCTTTTTTCCTATAAAGCCCATTAACCCAAATCATCATTAACCATCGTTAAAATACCCTTTCTTGTCATAATTTGAAAATAATTGTAATGGGGTTAATGCATTTGATAGTCCATGTATGTTTACAGCCAAAAATCCATTGGATGAAGGAAGATGAAGGTCAAACTATAAGGGATTGCCAAATTCCGCTGTAGTCGTCGTGGCCGGTGCCGCTGCATGAGAGGAGAGACCATTTTCCTTTTTGGATTTTAGAGATTAGATTTTCAAACGGAAGAGGAGTGGGAGAGGTGCCGTGGGCTTAGAGTTGGGGTAAAACACATACAGAATACATGGGGCACCTGCTATTGTCACTGAAATGTATATAATCTATAGGCCTCATAGCCCTCTTCAGAGGCCGTTTGTTAATTTCCTCTCATTGTAAAGTTAAAGCTATCTTTCATTTCAAGGTACAATAACCTAAAAAGTTAAATCAAAATACCATATTTTAAAAAAAATTCTTCTAGCTTTTTACATAAAAAAATCAAAAAGTTACTTTCTCATTCCACTAACTTACAAAAAATATCTACTTTTAACACAAAAAATCAAAAAATTATATTTTCTCTTTACTAAAAAATAAAATCTCATCAT
This sequence comes from Sextonia rubra, assembly GCA_037013555.1. Lineage (NCBI taxonomy): Eukaryota > Viridiplantae > Streptophyta > Magnoliopsida > Laurales > Lauraceae > Sextonia > Sextonia rubra. The sequence continues at coordinate 38,566,498 of JASUAD010000010.1, read as the reverse complement.
TGGATTGATTTGACTTCTCTCATTTTTTTATCTTTTAAAATAATCATTTACCTCCCTTCACTCTAGCAAATAAATTAACAAATGGACTACTAGAGATTTTCATTCATTATCTAGGCCGCCCCGCATCCGATTGATGCCACGTGGTTAAGCCCATGGCTAGAAGTGAGTGCCACTAACAGGGAGTATACTATGAAATATGAATGGCTTAAATTTAATTTTAAAAATGGGCCTCTATTGGTGTGAACATTCCATTTTCTTTAAAAGTGGCCTGCCTATGATTTCCTGTGTACAATGCATGATTATTGTGTATCAAAACTTAACCATCTTATTTGGACTGTACTTTGAAGATGGCCGTCTTTTGTATTTTAGAATGTTCTTCAAATGTCCTTGAATGCATGGAGTATATATACCTTCGAGTATACATGAACAATGAGGTGTTTTATATACATGAATAAAAAATAAATATGAGGAAAAAATATTACATATATATATTTATATATTAGGACAACCTCAGTACGGATGAGACCTATGAGCTGTAGCCAATAAGCTATGTAGTTTTATATCCGGAAGATACAAAGTTCGAAAGCAATCCAAATGATGTAAATAAGCTGACAACTTCGTTATTGGAGTGTTTTTTCTTTCTCTTGTAAATGGAAAGAATGTTAAACGACTCTAATCTTAAATAAGCTTATTCAAAGGTCCTAAAAATCTGCATGGTACTCAGTATTAGGGCTCCGCGGCTCTCACTTCATCACATTGGTGAGAATAAGACGCCCTTGCTATTGAGCTATCTTGTAATACTCCACAACTTTGTTATGTTATTATTTATCAATTAAGTTGATAGCCAGAATAATAAATATCGCGCTATTTACAAAATTTTTTGTCTTCAGCGATGAATTAATTTTGTCGCGGAATATTTTCAGGAATTCTACGATGATATAGTTTTGTCGTGAAATTTCTGATATTGTATAGGGTGCCAATGATTTACCGATGAAAATAACATGTCGCCCAATACTAAATATTGTCTGACAAAGTTTCCCTATTGTTGGCGCCAACTCCAATTTTTGGTGCCAAATTTTTCGGGACAATATTTAGCAGCCATTGCAAGTTGTCGCCGTTAAATAATCTATATTTTCATTTTAGGCGACGACATAAATATTTCATTGCGAAAAACAACATTTAGTGAAAAAATTTCAAAACGTCGTCGAATTTTCATTGCTAAAAATGATTTTTGTTGTGGTAGCTTAATGGTGTGATTGTTGTATTTATAGTAATTAATCAATTGATCGAAGATTATCCCACTGCGCTACTTTTCCCAATAAAAATATGCAACAAAAAAATTTCAATGCACTCAAAATAACATCCTAAACACCATAAAATGTGATCTATCTAAAATTAATAATAAATGATGACCTTATTGTCCCACCAATCCCAGGCACAATATTTGGCAATCAAGCCTAAATCCTAACTACGAGTGTTTCTTGTAAATGATAGAAAGAAATTCAATCATACATTAGCAAAAATGTCAACTCCGGACAAAATGAACCGCCAACTGCCATCACCAATGTAGATATTAAAATTTCTACACCATCAAAGGACCTAAAACTTATTGCTCAATGTAATCTTGACTAAGGAGTCTTGGGTTTGACACATGAAATCAACTCTAAATGGGAAGAAAATATATAACCATTTGGATCATCTCAAAACAATCTTTCTAATGATATATAATTATTAAAAAAAAAAACCAAGATGGAGGAATAATAAGATACGGACGTTGGAAAGCCAAAAGAGACCAGAGGAATGAAGATAGAGAACAGGGGTACTGTTACAAGTAAGTGGGTTAGATCAAACTACTACTATAATCCATTCTTCAAGAAATTTTCAAGGAAATATAATATTAAAAACAAGTATGGCAATCAAATAAAGTTGAAACCAATAGAACAAATGCACAAGTATGGACACTAATTTATAAATAAAGAGAAAGCTTTTCATTATTTTTAATTTTTTATTTAATTTATATAAAAATATTTTTTTAATATAAATAACGTATAGGGCTGTCCCTTGTGCAATGCCGTGCTGGACTACGGGTAGGTCAGGCCACAGCCTAGGGCCCCTAGCCCTGAGCCCATGTTGTGCCGGCCCACAACCCTCGTTTGTGTGGGCTGGGATGTGCCGGATTTGGGCAGCCCGCCTAGAATTACACCCTTACGCACGGGTCCTAATGACTCTCTTAAAGACCTTTTTCCTCTTCACACAAGCCTCTCCCTTCTTAGCGCACATGGAGCCTCAACTTTGGCTGACATCAAATCGTGAGTTTGACGACGAGGAAGAAGGGGCTCAAAGGGTGTATCTTTGAGCATGCTTTGTGCTGTCTTGGATTTGTAAAAGGGATATCTAACGCTTTGATCTTTGATCCTACGTGCAAGGAGTGTTTGGTGCAATTGTACCACCTTAAAGATAAATAAAATTAAACATTTCCACTTTCTTGTGCTTACAAGTTTTCTTAATGTTGCTTCTTCACTATGGTGGAAAAAAGTTGCTTCAGGAAATGAGTTAGTGCCCTTGCACCCGTATTAGGGATGTAATGATTCGGTTAAGCGTGTATTCTAGGGAAACCAATAATCGAACCAAACCGTACGGTTTTTAAGTCTTATGAACTGTACGGTTTTTAAGTGTTAAAAACCGTAATCGTAATCGTTCCATAAAAAACCGTAAAAAATCAAACTGTGATTAACCGTATTATACAGTTCGGTTACGATTAATTGTAAAAAAAAATAATAGTTCCATCACTATCAACTTTTCCTAGGAGTTAAGACAATTCGGAAAACGGGCCAACGTGTTAAAGGGTCGAAGGGCTACATTTGAGGCTCATTTTTTTTTTATATTAATTTTAAGCTTACAGAAAGTTCGGTTAACCGTGTGCTTTGGAGAAACGATTAACTGAATTGTGTATTACGGTTCAGTTTGATTAATAACTGTGAGTGAGACGCAAACATGTAACCGAACCATAAAAGATGGTTTTTTAATTTTAAATACCAAAATGTGAACCGAATCGTGAACCACGGTAATTGACCGTCGGTTCAGTTTGATTCGGTTAGTTTAACAGTTTTTCGTTTTTTTTTTTACACCCCTAACATGTATTGCATTTCCTTATGATCATCTTCAAAACGCTAGAAAGGTTCGAACCTTTGAAAGTAAACCCACAAACACGTTGGGCATGATCCACACCTTATGCAAGCTCAGCGAAAACAAAAGGAGGTTTCTTTCAAAGGGACAGACATGGACTAACCTTACAAATCTAGTTATAATGAGAGAGTACCCTCAGCTTTTGGAATGCTGCGTCTCCTTCAACATAAAACACATCCCCATCGTAATAATAATAAATAAATAAAATCCAACATAAAAATCATATCCATTGTCATATATTTCCAACCGACCACCAGTGTATTTCTTGTGGGGCCCACTTTCCTTATCCTAAATTACCGTCTCGATCAAGGGAGTCCCCACAAAAATTAACAGCCGCAACATTCGAGACCGGCCATTCATCTTTCACGCTCACAATTCAGTGGGCATGATCCTCAACTCAAAATGCAAAAACAAGCACATATATACATTCAAATCAAACCACCCATCCACATTTATTATAGGTGCTACAAGTAGACCCCACAAATGCCTAGATTGAAACCTCATTCACAACATTTGATCTAACCACTTATTTTCACACTCTCAATTCAAAAGTTTATGATCATCAAATCAATACTCAAGAATTTCTCACATAAGCAGCCAACCTTCTGTCACTAAAATCCAACGATCCACAATTGACATATGCATCACAGTGGGTCCCACAAGATGGGCGCAGCCCTATAATACATACACCATTTGCTACATATATATATCACAAATCCAAATCTGTAATACCTACCTTTCATTGTCTCCCGCTCCCGCCTCCTACATATCTTACAAACACAAATAGAGGAGGAGAAACAAAAGAGATTGAGATTGAGATTGAGATGAAAACAGATTGGGATCGGACATCCAAACGCGACAAAACACAATATCATTTCTCAATCTCACACCACCTTCGCGTTTTAGGGTTTTCGTGAAAGAAGAAATGCAATGCAGAAGAAGACCGAAATAAGAAACCAATCCTTCCTTTGTTACGATGGCGATCGATCAGAGCTTCATCTCCAGCGATCTCCGGCCGTTGAATTTGAATCGGATGGCTGGGGACGATCCCCAGCTCCGGTCCCTTTACTACCAGGTCGTGGCGCCTGATTCCGCGCCTGGCGGATTAGGGCCGGGGGACGCTACGCCAAGCTCCGTCGCGGCGTGGACCCCACCTCCGGAGGCCAGCGACGAGGGCTCCGACGACCCGTCGCCGAGGAAGGTGAAATTCCTCTGCAGCTTCGGCGGCCGGATACTCCCGCGGCCGGGGGACGGCGCGTTGAGGTACGTGGGCGGGCAGACGCGGATCCTCAGCGTCCGCAGGGAGATCCGGTTCCCCGAATTGATGGAGAAGATGGTGGAGATCTGCGGCGAATCGGTCGCGATCAAGTACCAGCTCCCGGAGGAAGATTTGGATGCTCTGGTGTCGGTGTCGGGTGCGGAGGATTTGGCGAATCTGATGGAGGAGTACGAGAGAGCCGTGGAGACTCCTTCCTCGGAGGGCTCGGGCAAGATTAGGGTTTTCCTCTTCTCGCCGTTGGAGCTCGACCCTTCCGGCGCCTTGCAATTCGGGGACCTCTCCGATGGCGGCCAGCGCTACGTCGATGCGGTGAACGGCATTCCATCCCCGGACGGCGCCGGTGCGATCAGGAGGAGGGAGAGCGTGGCTAGTGCGTCCACCCAAAACTCAGATGGTTTGATGAGTGTGGGCGAGGCGGGTGAGACCTCCTCCCAGGGCGAAGCTGGCGACGGGGCCTCGCCGGCGGCATTGTCGCCGGTGAGTCATGGAGGCGGGATGTTCGTGTACATGCCTCCTAGTTATGGGGTGGCCGCGGACTCTGTTGCATTGAATCTTCCGCCGATCATAACTGGACATCCCCAACAATCGTTTTCCTCCTCCCCTGCGTCGGACCCCGAATCGGAGCGGCAGTTTTCGGGGACAGGGCAGCCATCATCTGCATTTAGCTCGCACGCCAATGTAGTTGATTACCGCCAGGTTCCGAGTTATGTGCAAGCATACTCGGAACACCACCCCGAGGCATTCCATAATCGGGTTGATTATCTGCAAAGCTCTTCTCAAGTTGGGTACATGAATCCGCAGTCGTTTGGACCAGGGAGATCCGTCTATTGGCGCCCCGATCACTCCCACTCCCCACATCAGGTACAATCGCATCCATTTGTGCCGATGATGCATTCGCGTGTGTCGCCCACTTCCCCTCCTTCAGTGAGTGCACCCAATGTTGGGCAGCACCAGTACGTGCAATTGCACCAGATGCGGGTTGATCCTTTTGTGGAAGATAGCTCATATGGAGCTCGCACTATTCAGATTCCTGCTGATCAGAGATATAACACTTTCCAATTCCAACCGCGGGCTCAGTCGCCTGGACGGCTGCCGGGACAAACTGTGGAGCAACAGTATAATTGGCGTCAGGTGCAGGCAGTGCCTTCACCTGATCATGTTATTCGCACTGATGTGTGGGTGCCTCAATCTCATCAGCAGGGGATTTTGCCTTTGCAGAAAGAGGACTGTTACATGTGCCAGAAAGAATTACCCCACGCGCATTCGGATACTATTCTGCAAGATCATGGATTCCCTGGTATTGCAAAGACCATTTCGGACACCGATGCAGTCTTACAGAGTAATCATCCGGATGAGAGTATGAGATCCAGGCTTCCACAAAGAGTAGCTGTAGCAGGGGGTGAAGTTCCAATAGAACACCAAAATGAGCAGCAACGTGCATTGGGGGTAGACGTGAATGCGCTTGGTTTTCAGGGAGCAGGAATTCGTCCCAAGTTCGTAGGGCATATCGATCCTACGGTTCGTGATGTAACCGCATCTCAGTTAGTTTCATATGGGTTTCCTCAGGTCCCTGAGTCACAGCGCGGCAGCAATGAAAGGATTATTATGCACAAGGCAGAGAACCCTGCTTACAAGAGAACATTGCTTCCCCTGGGTTTGGTGGGTTTTCCAGGTGATGGGCAGGCTTCTTATGGAATGCTGTTGGGTAATCTTCCTCAATCTCCCCAGGAAGCTGTGTTGCAGCAGCCCACCATCGCATCCCAATACCAGTTTAAACAAGATTTGCTGATGAACAAAACAGTTGGTGCTGATGTTCCTCCAGCGAGAACTGTAGCTTTCCAAACTTCAGAACCTTCAGTTCCTGGCCAAAATCTTGTGTTGGTTCAGAAAGAAGATACCTCAGATGTTTCACATGATTATCTTAGACCCATTGATGGAAGGATGGAAGCACTTCGTATTAGCCCAACTGACATCTCTGGGATTACTGAACAATATAGGTCACAAATCAAACCCATGGGCAGTCCCACGAATGATGTTAAAGCAGAAAATGTGCTTCTGGGTGTAGAGTCCGGAATTCAAGTGACAGAACCATTTATCTTGTCAAATGCAAACATTGGCAGAGAAGACATCCTGGATAACATGAGACAGATTGCAGGACGGGACTGCTATATGACAAATGCCTTCATCAAGCCTGGAGTTACTCCTGATGGGAATTATGGTAAGATAACCAACCCCATGAAATCTTCTCTAGAGGTTAATGACTTTCATGATCTTCATCCTGAAGGTATCTAGTATAGTGTCACAGACAATGGGAAATGCTGGAAAATAACATGATGTCAGAGTTGGCATGTCTGCACCTCATGAAATGTTGCATGGCCTGCCTTCATTTTCATCTATTGATTCTACTGTCTTTGCAGGGGAGTGGAAAGATGAAGCTTCCAGGATCCAAAACAGGGGTGTTTTCAATGACGGGGCTGCTCCCACCAAAGGTAATTCTCCATTTACAGAATCAAATATGGGCACCTCTAATGTTTTGAGGGGGAATAATCAAGATCCTGCTCCTTCAGACTCACTTTTCAGCAACCAAGATCCTTGGAACTTGAGGCATGACTTGCAACTACCGGTTCCAAGGAATTCAAATGGTGAGAGTTGTTTGGGTAGCAGTGGTGAGCTAAGCATGGCAGCTCAGATAAAGGAAGGAAGTTTCCATGGGCCATTGGAAGATCTAAACAGGGATACACATGCAGAAACTATTCAATTTGTCAAAGGTAATCAGTTTTGCAATTCTGAATATGTTCTTCCTTTGAAATTGTGAAGTGGCTACAGACATGTATAACTTGGATGGAAATTTGTTTAATAGCTTTAGAAATGCACATCAACAAGGTAACATCATGACCATACCAACAAAAAAAGAATCTACCTTCAAAATAAATGTAAAAACCATCCTTTTGCCTTCAAGGCTTGCTCTGGCAAACAATCACAATCGGCGTCACATTCTTCCAAGGATCAGGCTTACCTTTCTTCGCAGTTGCCATCACCATGTCGCCTATACAAGCCGAAGGCAGCCTGTTGAGCCTGACCTTGATGCCTTTCACTGAGATCTGAGATGATGTAAAGATTCTTAGCCCCAGTGTCTAAATTTGTACTATTAGATAAGTTTTTACTTCATAAAGTAAAAAAAGAAAAAAATGGAAGTATAGAGATTTTCTTTTTTAAATGGAAGCATAGAGATTTTTTTTTTAAGATTCGATAATGAAAAGGCAATCTTTTTCTTGTCCCTTCTTTTATGTGTACATGTTGGCATCAAGTAATGACATGGCTTTGTTATTTTGCCATTTATGATGTCTCCTTCGTTGTTAAAATGTCTTCAGATGATCAAATCCGGCACGAACTGCAGTCTGTCGTTGAGGGTGTAGCTGCATCTGTTCTTCAACCTCCCATACCTCTCATGTCAGTCCTTTCGGGGAATGAAAGGGATGAGTCCTTTCCAGAAACCAACCAAGATGGAGAAGCTCTCCTGAATGATGAAGAAACACAGAATACACTGGTAAAGGTGATGTCAAAATCAAGCGACTCAGGATGCTTTTGGATTTCCCACATTGGTCTATCTTTTGGCAGGATGGATGTTTATCCATGTCTTTGAGGCTGTGCTGTAGGCAAAAGCCACATTAGTGATGCAGTATTGACCTCAATGGCCATGTGTAGTGCCCACTTAGTTTTAGGAATTCTTATCTGGCGTTGGTCTCTCTCGTTTTTTTTTTTTTCAATTTAATGGGGCTTTGGGAAGGAGGCTTTGATGGGGTTTTTGTGTTGGGACAGTGGGTCAGCAAAAGTGACGGGTCGGGATTCGGTACTTGGTTGGGGTTGGGATGGAGATGCCGCAGGTGGGTTTCTGGTGGATTTTTTTTGGTGTTGGGGTTGGGTTTGAGAGGTTGGGAGTGGCTGAAAGGGGGTCGGTTCAACAGTTGAGGGCTGGGACTGGACTCGGCTGACGATAGGGGTTGGGTTTGCGGGAGTTTAGAGTTTTGGGTTTCTTGGGAAGGGGTTCATCTGAGAGTTGTTGGGCTGTGGATACGGCAGTGGGGGGTGATGTTGGGGGATGGATAGGGATGGGGGTAATCACGCCGACGATCAAGGGGGTCATTTGGCTCTAATTCCAATTGATTCAGGCCCTAGGGTTAGGCTTGCGGGAAGTGCCGAAGCACATGTCCTAGGACGTGAGGACGCATCTCAATTGGGAAAACCTAAATCAATTAATGATCAAAACTCGCTGAATAATTCTTCACTACAATGCCATATTAATAATAAAAGAAACTTAGGGACTAAGTAACCTAATTAATTTAGGAGACTAAATAAAGTGGAAACCTAATCCTAATTACAATATTTAAAGAAATTAATGATATAAAAATAAATTCCTAAAACTAAGTGGGCCCTACACATGTGGTCATTAAGGTCAATACTACATCAATTAGTTATATTGTTTTCTTACTGCCGATAACCACATTTGCTAACTAGTTATCTGATAATGGTTTAGGATGCAAATGAAGAAATAAAATATGAATGTGGTTCTTGAGCTTGGTGCTGCTTGAGGGTGTGGCAAATTGGATGTCCATCTCTTCATCCTCATTGATGCCTTAGTGGCTTACCTATCAAATGGATGACCATCTGTCATCGTGAAATATATAATGCTTTGTATTGATTTGTGATTTGTGTCTGCCCAAATGAGCAATAGTCTCTATCTCTCTCTCTCTATATATATATATCTTTTTAAGTGTTAATCTAAATTTATTTACCCAATTGTATTGTAATTCAGGACCTCAAAAACAAGTTATTGGATAAGACAAATCCTAGCTTAGCACCAATTGCTGAAGGCATTAACCGATTGCAGGTTGAGACTTGCTTTATATGATTTTTGTCAGTCATAGTTCATTTGGTCATATATATACTTATGCAAATCTGTTAATTATTTCTTTTGTATCTTTCACTTGCTTTTTCTGACAGATAATCAAGAACAGTGATCTTGAAGAGTTGCGGGAACTGGGTTCTGGTACATTTGGGACTGTGTATCATGGAAAATGGAGGGGTACTGATGTCGCGATAAAACGGATCAATGATAGGTGTTTTGCTGGGAAGCCATCGGAGCAGGAGCGCCTGGTTTGTTCCTTTCAACTGAGTTGTGAGTCTGTGACATCCTCTCCTCTGGTCACTGTCTCGTATGCTTACGTTTCCTTTTTGTTTCTGGGCTTATAATCAGAGAGATGACTTTTGGAATGAGGCATGCAATCTTGCCGACTTGCACCATCCTAATGTTGTGGCTTTCTATGGTGTTGTCCTTGATGGCCCTGGTGGTTCTGTGGCCACTGTTACAGAATTCATGGTAAATGGTTCTCTCAGACATGTATTGCAGAGAAATGACAGGTATGCTCTTGATTTTGTTCCTCATACTTTGTAACTGCTTCCATAATCATGTGATAGATGCGCTGAATATCTTATATTATATTATATAATATATATATAGACGCGCGCGCGCGCACACTCTTAAAGGCATGGCATGTTATAATGAACTGAGTCTGATTTATCACTAGTTATCATCAGGACACTTGATTACCGCAAGCGTCTATTCATCACTATGGATGTGGCCTTCGGGATGGAGTACTTGCATGGGAAGAATATAGTACACTTTGACTTAAAAAGTGACAATTTGCTTGTCAATCTGAGGGATCCTCAGAGGCCAATATGCAAGGTTAGTAATTCTTTCATATTATACCAGAACATTGCCTGGATGTAGTCTCTCGTGACATTATTTTAATAGCTCCGTTTGGTTCGGTGTCTATGCTAGGGTGCAGTTTCTTGTGGTATTATTTTAATAACCGTGTTTTTGTGTGTGTGAGTGTATGGGGGTGTGTGTGTGTGTGTGTGTGTGTGTGTGTGTGAGAGAGAGAGAGAGAGAGAGAGAGAGAGAGAGAGAGAGATTCAATCTTTGTGTTTTGCGTGAACATGAAGCATGGGATGGACTACTATATAAATTGTTGATATACAAACTGTTGTTACTGTAAAGGGCATCATGGATTCCAAGGTTCATATACTGCTTTAGAAATGTAGGATAATACTTCTTTCGTTGACTTTAGGGTAGATATTATGTATTGGATGACAAAAACACACTATGTCATCTGTGTCATTGTGAAGTTTCACACGTTTTGTGTGTGTATTGAACAATATGTTATTTTACATAGAAGTAACCCAGTTTGCAATTCAACTGGTAGCATTGGAGTTTGTACTCCATTAGAAATTTGGGTGGAGTAGGTTCATTTTGATTTTCTTTTTGATTCAGCTTACTTGGAGTTTGAGTTTGACAAGTTCTATGAACTAATTCTTTTATGTATGCTGTATATCCATTACTAACGCCCCCTTTTAAAATCCAAATCACTCAAAATAGTTATCTTTTCTTATGTTGTTTTAGGCCAAGTTTTACCTTTGTCACAGGCCCGCTCAACTTAGTATGATATTATCCGTTTTGGCCCACGTGACCGTGCGGGAACTTCCCGAGTGGTTACTCATCTTAGTATTACTCCCACCCGAGCATGCTTAACTCCGGAGTTCTTATGGGGTTCGGGGCTGCACTTCTTTAAAATGCGTCATGTTGAGTTGACACAGGGTTTGACTTAAAAGACCAAAGATTTGGACGCTCCCTTGCCGATGTGAGACCTTAAGACTATAGTTCGCTAGGTGGACTCCGTAGTTAACATGCGACGCCCCTTTGAGACCGAAGTCTTGTGGGGTGGCTTTTGGTTTGGGGCCTCACGACTTTCTATTGGAGGTGGTCTACCATCAGATTGATCATGTGTAAATAAAATAAAAACTGAAAGTTTCATGTTTTATTGGCAAACAATCTTAAGGTGGAGCCAACTCCAATTCGAGTTAGACGAGGACTTGTCCTAATACATAAGGGTGCAATGTTTTTCAGTATAGTTCAAAATAGCATAGCATAGCAGCCACATTATTGGCTATTTGGCTATATAGGGCAAGGCCAACTTGAACTACTAGAAAAGGCCTTGTAACTTGTAGATTTATGTTTTTCATAGATCAATCCCAAATAGTCTGAATTTTTTATTTTTGGATTCTTGTGGATTTAAAAATGGTTTCTCTACCAAAGTGGGTGAAACAAATCACATCCTAATGCAATTTAACTTGTAGATCTGTTTTCCCATAAACCAATCGCTATGGTTTGTTGATTTTGAACTTTTTTTACTATTTATTTTATGGATTCTTGGGCATTTTTTTATTCCCACAGATCAATCTGAAAAATGATCTTTTTCATGGAGGTGTGGATAGCCAAGTGGATCTCTGCAAGGAGAGATGCATTTGGCTAAGCAAGGGGTGGATAGGTCTACTAATTTAGTTGTTATTACTTTTTAGTTTCTTTTGTTTTTGTTTTGGTATAATGCTTTTATATCATTTGTTCCCCCTTTAGACTAGTTGGGGGTGACATGGTCATATCATCTTGTTTCTTTAATACATTTTGCCTACCGATAAAAATTAAAAAAATAAAAAAATAAAAAAAACTGAGGATAAGATCCCGCAGCACGATGGAAGCTGCTCAATATTTGCAGCCTTGAGGTTGTGAGTTCAAGCCATGTTACCAGTAAAAAAAAATTATTTATATGTATTTGAACTGATGACGTCTTTTTAGCTTCTTAAAGCATGATTTAACAACACTGTTGAGACATTTTTTTTCCTGCCGTTTGATATTTTTATCCACCTCATTAAAGTGTTTTTCCCTGTTTTTTCTTTTTTTTTTTCCTTCTAGGTATTATTTGCATGCATAGGAATGTGGTAAATGGAAACACTGTTAATGGCCTGATCATTTTCAGGCTTTTACAGACACTTTGTTCAAGAAACATGTTCTTATATATACCATGATACCAATTGTTATATTTTAATATTGGTGGGAAGATTTTAAGAAGAAATCTGTTTTGTAATGTGAATCTCGAGCTGACAGTAAAAAAAATAAAAAATAAAAATCAAGAGCTGTCTTTAACACAATTCTCTGAGTATGGTGGACGGACGCATTAAACTATCTGCAGCAGGCCCTTCCAGCATTTGTAGGTCATGTAGCTCTTACAGTTTTAAGCTAATCTGTTCACTGATATGCCATTTCAGGTTGGAGATTTGGGCCTATCTAAAGTGAAATGCCAGACGCTAATATCTGGCGGTGTGCGTGGAACGCTTCCATGGATGGCACCAGAGCTTCTAAATGGCAGTAGCAGTATGGTATCAGATAAGGTTTGCCACCCATCACCATTTGTAGCCTTCCATATCATGAAGATATTGATTTTTTTGTTGGTTTTCTGAAAGAAGAAATTCATTATATTTCAGGTCGATGTGTTCTCTTTTGGGATTGTGATGTGGGAACTTCTCACCGGAGATGAACCTTACGCAGACTTGCACTATGGAGCCATTATAGGTATCCATCGTGATTCTTCTTTCCTAGTTCTTGGGGCTTTGCTATATCTGCTTGCATTTTTTTCTGTACATGTGTGAGATCCAGTTGCTTGTTTGGTTTGGTGACAATCTGTTCTGGTCAACTCATCAAGTAGGGGCCACATTCATTTGGAGCATCTCTTGTTAACTCGCTGTCTCTCATAATTTTTATACTTTGGGGCCCTAACTCTGGGCTATTCATATCTTGGGCTTGACCTAGTCACAGGCAGAAGAGACATGGGATATGGTTACAGAACCTTGAAGAGGAGTTAACTTGAAAACCATGTAGAGTTAAAATGTTTTATAGTGGATCAAACCTATACCTCTATAGTAATTGCAGAGGCTCTGGCATTAAAACTGTGAATTATTTTATGCATTAACCAGTCTCTCAAGGGACCCCGCCCCTTAGCTGGGTTACCAAAAAAAAAAAAAAAAAACTACAGTCCAATAGATGTCCCTAACATAGTTGGGACAAGGCTCTAATGATGATGATGGACTACAGTCAATAGATGTAAAGTTTTTAAGTGGGACCCCTTTTATCTCTCTCATTTTTAGTGATCCTAACCATTGTACACCATTGACTTGATGCAATACATGGTGGATGCCCATTAAAATATATATCATCTGTTTGAAATGTTTGATGTTTAATGTTAACGCAGTTAAAACATTAGTTGGCCAGTGTCCTTGTGAATTTTTTTGTTTTCATTCGTCTCCAGGGGTACTCATGAAATCAATATTGTTTAAAATCAATTTTTGAGCAGCAGGTGCAAATTAATGGGTCATATTTACTGTGTAGAACCTTGGGCCAGGGCTGTGTAATCTTTCCAACAAACAGAAATTCTTTTTCCCCTTTTTGGGCTCTTGTACATGCTCACACACCCACATTAACACTACCCAATTCCCTATCCAACAAACTCAGGAATCGATCACTGGTTGTATTTGTATCTGTGGATATAGACATGCCTCGGGCTGCAAGTGGATTGGCTCCAACATACGATTTTAACATGAAGTCCCCTATTTTCCTCTTCACATTTGGCTAGAATGTGTTTCAGTTTTTACCATAATCTAGTCTCTGATGATTTTGACTATACCCATCTACAGTGGGCCTCTCTTCATTGCTGCAATGACCTACTTCTCCAAATATCGATATCATGAAACTGTATATATCCTTTGTATCAGGCCCCTATAATTTTCTTTATGCTGTCTTCTCTCCACATTGAGTTTTATAATTGTTAAAAGTGTTTTTAAGCAACAGGTGGTATCGTGAGCAATACACTGCGCCCTGCGGTCCCTAAAACTTGTGACCCACAGTGGAGATCACTGATGGAGAGATGCTGGTCTTCAGAACCGTTAGAGAGGCCGAGCTTTTCTGAGATTGCTGACACGTTACGTTCAATGGCGGCTTCTCTTCCTCCAAAGGGACACGCCCAACATCACCACGCTCCATGATACAGCCATTATAGCTTAGATATCATCTAAAGGCTGGATGCGCCTTAGTTCTCACCTCATGTTTCTGTCCACTAGATACAGTTCTGATACATCCCTAGCCTCTGTAATTGCTGTTTGTGCTTTCTTCAAGTGTAAGAGAGAAGGTGGACCAGCCCTTGTGAACAGAAACTCATGGGTTCAGGTTCATTTCTTCTATTTTCTGTTAACATCATCCAAGTTAATTGTTTGCCATTGATTTTTTTAAAAGTAAATATATTAATTCTTTTTTCCAATGGCTGCTTCTGGGGTTTTGCGATTTTCAATTGGTTTTAAGAGATTTTTTTTTCTGATTATGTGGTTGTTTTGTGTTGAATTCCTACAAATTTGAAATTTGAAGGGGCCTTTTGCCTAATTCCTGGTGAATTCCTATGCATTCAAAGGAAATGAATTTTAATAAAGGGCTACTCACAAGGTGGAAAGTGAAAGCTTGAGGTGGAGGTGTTGGAGGAACATCAAATTCACTGTACTTGTTTGCATGGAATCTTTGGGCCCGTTTTTTGCACTGAATTGAATTCCATACAGAAAAATGGGTTGCAACATAGGATTGTTTTAACTTTTAAGCGGTGAGAGCCAAGGGGTGAAGAATATTAGGTAGAGATGTAGATGGAGCCTGATTTTTCTAGGATTTTATTTTTGGGGTTGATGGTTGTGTATTCATTTGCATTTTTCATTAAAGGGGAGATTATCGAAGGCCATTTATGAATCTTATTTTTTTTTTTAAATTTTAACCACTTTTAAGAACACAATTCTTAGAATTCCATATAAAAAAATGGGTCCTTACAGTCCAAGCAGGGATAATGGGAGAGTGTTCTTCTATGCTCGACAGTCGGATGGATAGCGGACGGTCGTCACGGACGTGATGATAGTATATGTAAACAAGTTAAAGGTACTTAGAGTTAAGAGTAAGTAGGTCAAGGAAATTCAACGCCAAGAAACTAAATGGGTTCTTTAGATCTACACCTTTGATCAATTTACCATCAAATGGTAATGAGTTGGGGTTGGGCCTGACTCACACATTCCGCCTTATGCTTGATCAAACCAGTGACGTATTTATGATTTGTGATACTAAACTCACCTTTAGCCTAGTTCAAGTTAGATATTTACAAATATGTTCAACAAAAAAATACTAGAAATGTTTATTTTAAATCTTACAATAAAATAATAATATGATGTCTTTCCTATTGCATCCTGGACTCTATATCCTTTCATTTTTATTTTCCTTCAATGCTCTCATTCCACGGTAGACATTGGAGGGTGAATGAAAAGGTGAAAGAAGACAACTTCAAAGTAATTAACCTACGGAAGGATGGAAAATCGTTGCCTATGAATGGGTTATGTTTTGACTTTGATTATACAGTTGTACTCCCCATAGCCATCTTTCATTCCTTAGCCCATGCAACAGAAGCGCATTGGCTAGAAAATTATACAAAAAAACAATTACTTATCAGGCAAATGGGTTCCCAGACATTTTATGTTTAATTTTATCTCAATGCTAAACATCCAATCATGGTGATCATAGCCTTGGGCATCTATCAGCAGCGGGCTTGAAGAATCCTACTATGCAACTATAGAAAACCACTCACCTTGGTGAAATCTTGTATTTCTTTAGAAGCTTGGGATTTTTTATCGTGCATGTCCAACACAATTAGATTAGCTAACATCTCACACTCCCATATCTGAATCACATAATTTGGGTAATAAACGTCACAAACAGCAAAAGATGGAGAAATATATATAGAAATGGGTTGAACAAGGACCAAATAATACTCTGGCATCATGATCACAAATAGAAAAGTTCTCTTCAGATGGATCAACGTATGTGACTTACCAGCCATCTTCATGATCTCCTCGTTGATAGAGGATCTGACTTGTATCCATCTTCATGATGCCCAGTTGATGTTGGATCCGTCATGAGTCTGACAACTAATGCATTCATCAAGCGACAAGAAGGCATTAGATCAGTGAGCTTCATATTTTCACTTCAGGCCTGTTTATTTGCATAGAATACATATGAATTTGATTTAAAATGAGCTCCACCAAAGAATTTTAGAGAAGTGAGAGCTGGAGTGTTTAGGTGAGGAGTAGGATATAAAGTACCATACGGATGCAACTCTCACTTTTCTAGGATTTTAATTGCTAGGGTAAGCGCTGGGTATTCATTCTTCACCTCCATTTGGATTCATTGTCCATTATTAAGGGAGAAAATTTCGCAGACACTTTTGAAAATTCACATTCATCAAAACCGTGTTCCACTAGGTTGAGCCAACTACATGAATTTAGAGAAGTAAATGGGTATCTAATTCTAAGAGTATCCAAAGATCCCAACCCATAAAAATACTGGATTTGGACTTATTTTAGATTCCAATTCATAAGTGGGTCCCAAACCCAATTTAGTTTCTGATTGTGAAACGGGTCTGCTTCTGGGTCCATACTAGTTCAGACCTTTAATAAACCCACTGGCATTTAATGTTACAAACTATAGCTCAAAATCAACTTTGTATGACAAAAAAGACTGTACTGGGATCCAATCCAATCCAATCCAATTGCTCCAATCGCATCAGCTCTGACATTTGACCGACCGAAGTGTAAAGCCCACAGATCAGAACAACTGATTTTACAAATTCCACGTTTGTGATGATAATCATATTTCAAAAAGAAGTTGGCGACACCAGCCCCTGAATAACATACCGACCTTTTAAAAGCCATCGACAGTTACACGTCTTCCAATGAATTTACAAACCACCCCCGAATCCCCTATACAGCTTTCATGGGAGGACCTGAGACCCCTTGAGGACCAGAGATCTTTCCGGACCCTATCCTTTCTCCTCTTCACTGATCTTCAAGTCTCATTTCCTCCTCTCCCTCTTCCTTTTTCTTACTTCGAATTTTCACACACTCTTTGAGGAGGGTTGCTAGGAAGAAATCAAAACTGGAATTGTAAAACCTCCTCCAGCAATCCATGTTGCTCTCCAATGCAATCAAGGCAATCTATGTTTGCATTGGAGATTTAAAAATAACGACGATAACAGCAACAGAGACTTTGTTACCTCGCCCGAGATCTACGCACTCCCCTACCCCAAGGGCCTTTCCTACCTCTTGGAGGTCTACTTCCCTCACCCGAGGGTGGGGCCCCGGCCCCCTATAGCTGGGACACCAAAAAATAAAACAGCAACAGAGGCTTTCCACAGGTAAATGCAATACATATACAATATTGGTTGTGACACATTCTTCAATTTATCATTAACAATTAGCTTTACCATTAGTTGCCATTCTCAGGTTATTGGAAAAAGATTGTCCTAGTCCAAGTATTGAAGTTAGAATATCAAGTTCTCATAGTTTTAGCATATCGTCAAGCATTTGGACTTTCTTTTTTACTTTCCCATTAGAATAGGATAATGGGTTATTCTTGTTTTGTACTATCCAACCAAAATCATCATAGTTTTCACTTCCTTGGGCCCAGTTTGAATTTATGGATGTTGTTTGCCTTACACTCTATTTATCTATAAGTCTAATTACCTGTATCAGTTGTGGCAAAGAACAAATCAACTGTCACTTATATTAAGATTACCCAAATGCATGAACCTTCATTTAGGTGTTGGTTTATGAAGATGAAAATAGGTTCTTATTGACAAAAGCAAGATGGGAGGAAATTATAATAGTACGAGTACAATGAACCAAACATATCTCTATTAGCATAATGGATGTAAATTTGTTCCATCCCACTCTTGGAGCCAATGAAAATGCACAACTCAGGTGGTTGAACTATTCTTCTGCATGTTGATACTGGCTTTTTCGCTAAAAATTGATGGGTGGTGGAAAAGGAAGAAAAGCATTATCTAAGAGATGTGTTTTCTAATTCCCTGAATCTCATTACTCTCAAAAACAAGGAGGAATAAATATAAAAATGATTATAAGAGGAAGAAAAAGTCTTTCTTGAAAAAATTCTTTCTTGAAGTTACTTTGTTCTTATACTATATGAAAAAAAAGACCCTTTTCAAAGAAAGAAATCAATAATTCACCCGATACATGGTGCTAATGGGTCGTGGCATGTATCCATGGTTTTACAGTCAACTCTACAATGTTTGTGAGGTGGGTCAGGGGGTTTCCATGTCTTCAAAAAAAAAAAAATCAATAATTCACATTGCTTTCCAAAATAAAAAGTAAAATTACTTCTATGGAGTTTATTTATTTCTACATTGATTCATGGTAATGGATTCAATTGTCAGTTAAGACAGACCTAAATCAACTTGTTAATGAATCTGAGAAATCATCCCCCTATACGCTTCCATGATAATCAGTTTGAACAATCAGATACTGATTACTCGCATCACCCTTTCTATTCTCTTTAGAAGCTAATTAATTCTATCTTCACCATAAAATCCAATTGCCTGTAAACCTTTAATTTTCATATTTTTATTTTTGACGGGTGGAATCTACAATACTTGATGGCATAGAAGCTTTGCAAGTCTGGTTTGATCAGTAAGAGTAATGGATTCTCCAGATGAAAGCAATATTAAGCAAGCGGAGACATTGAAACTCAAAAAATCATATTCTTCTTCCTCTAGCTCTTCTGATGAAGATTTCTTCCAACTTGATGCAAGTGAACGCATTAAATCAGTACCCAATGCCAGCAATCATGGGGATGGGGGTGCTCAATTGGCTTCAGAAGTTGATGTTGGGAGGGGCAATACAATGTCGCTCCGAGCAGGTGTTATTGGGGTGACACAGCCTCCTTCAAATCAAGTGATGGAAGCAGATCCACATCGGATTCCTTCCTCTGTTTTTGCAAGAAGTAAGTCGACGACGCCACTGGAATGGAGTTTAGCTTCAAATGAATCACTGTTTAGTATTAATGTGGGCAATTCTAGCTTCTCTAGAGAAAACATTTTCCTAGGCCAGTCTGGTGAACTTTCCAAGCTTCCTAGCCCATCTCCAGCATTTACACCCTCTCCTACAGTAGGCGATTCTGATGCAAAAAGTTGTGAATTGAAGAAGTGCATGGAGAATCCAGGTCTAACCGAAGTGGCCAATGCTGAGACTATGAAAGAAGTTCTAAGGGTCTCAGCCAATGAACACAGTAAAGCAGCAGCTCAACCTGGTGAGCTTGGCCGTAATTCTGCTAGTTCCTCTCGCCATTCAGATGGAAGCACAACCAGTGCAAGATCCTTCGCCTTTCCAATGTAAGCTTGACTTTTCCTATCTGCCTATATCTATTAATCTATGTCACATTTCCACATCAGCATTATAATTCCAGTGTAAGATTGTTTTTTGGGTAAAGATTCCAATGCCATATGTTGTGGCATGTGATGGTCGCATGCCTAGAAAAAGGAGAATTTAGTTGCCTGGCTATAAAAACTCTAACCAAATTCTGGGTCTACTTCATTTTACTTTAAAAAAAAAACTAATTTTGCATTGAAGTAGTGCTTGACCTACCTACCTTGCATTGTGGGGACAGAAGATTATGACTAGTGATGATACATACTGAGGCTGTAAGAAACACTAGAATGAATGGCCACTTTTTTGTTTAGTTTAACGCCATGGTTTCGAAACCTGAAACTGTGGCTGAAAAATGATCATTATGAACACTGCTAATAGGAACATCCCTTTGCTTTGATTCTGATCAAGCTAATTAATGATGCATTTTGCAGACTAGATGAAGGGAGAAACGCTTCAGTGAGGATGAATCCTGAGCAACAACTACTAGATAACCAACAACAGCAACAGTCTCAAACCCAGGCCTCCGAAACAAAACCAAATGCAGTGGGAACCAGGTGGTTTCCCTGTTTTGCATGTTTGCCATTCTGCTGCTAGTACGAGGTAAGTACCGCACCACATCTTAGATTTGTTAATTCTTTCAGACAAGACCAACTATGCTAAGGCTGTAAGCAGCCTGTAGCTATCCTTTTACCCAGAAAACCTAACCCAGAGAATCTTGCTATGGACCATTTTATTCAATTCAACCATTCCATGCACCCAATTCAGTGCAGTTGAGTCAACTTCACCTCATAAAGGCAAGCCAAAATGAGTTTTAAAACTATGGAATCCGGTGAGAATAACCTGGGCCTGGGTCAAAGTCCATTTTTCATTCTTGACTTTTGGTTCCAAATAACCCCCCATTGTTCTCCTGCAGGTTTATGAACAGGTCATATTTGAGACAGTTGGAGCTTCTGTACAGAGCCATCGCTCCCTGGACTGCAAGAGGTGCAGTTTCCTCCAAATAGCAAGACCCTTGAAGTCCACAGCAATATCCCCCTTACTGATGAAACAGATAAATGAATCAATCTTACACTGCATGTGAGATGGGTTGGTTTTTATTGTTAAGTGGGGACTTCATACAGGAGAAAAATAAAATCTTACTGATGAAGGAGATAAATGAATCAATCTTTACATTGCATGTGAGAAGGGTTGGTTTTTATTGTTAAGTGGGGACTTCATACCGGAGAAAAATAAAATGTCATTTAGAGCAGAGGAAGAAATCCATATTTGATTCTTTAGTTCGAATTTGTTTCACAGCTGCTTGACTTTCTCATGAAAATGACAACATTGGTGCTCATAATCTATCATTAACATTGTAAAACCTTTTCAAAACTTCTTTATATTTTTTGCTCTCTGAAAAAACCACTATATGCTTTTGTCCATTTCCTAGTGATTCGAAATGGTGAGTGGGGCATCTTCTCATTGTTTTTGCTGGCTTACTGAGTTGGTTGTGGGGGGATTGAACCTAGTTAAGGACTTTTGAAATATTTAGAGGATTTTAGCATGCACAAGAGGATTGCTCATTATAATGGAAGTGTTTCAAGGTGTGACCATATGTACCTACAAAATTAGGTTGCAAGGAAAATTCTCATGTATAAATTTAAAAAATGCAATCTAGAAACCTATAACATTGTACATGATCAACCACACCATCATGTATCACACGACACAGCTATCATTGATTTAATGGTCGTGGTTTAAAGCTCACACAGCCAAGCATCACAACTAACCATTGATCCACATATCCAGAAAAAATTCATCTAAATGTATTCTTCTATTTATATATACAGATATCAAGAAAAATCTCACAAAAAAATTTTTAATTCAAAAATCTGTCTTCTACTGGTATACAAATCCCACCAGCCAAATTAATTAACGATATTACATTACTAATTAATGGCTAACTCAAAAAGGTTTCTACAAATGTACAATTTAATGAAAGAAAGTTCTGCAGTGAAGAAAATTTGGGATGGCCGGAAATAGTTCCATTTGAAGAGGTTGAGTGTTCTCTAAAGAATCTATGTTTCTTTATCAATGCTGGGATATATGCACTTAATTCTCAGCTAGATCTGTTGCAGAACAGCTCCTCAGAGTTCGGACATTAGATTGAGACCTGGAACTATAGACAGAGAATTGAGAGGATCTGGTGCCTCTATGGCTCTCACTGGAGAAGCAGCAGCTAGTGTATTTGAAGATGGAGTGGAAGGTAATATAATGGACAGATCTGGTGCCTCTATGGCTCCTGCTGGATAAGAAGCAGATATTGCATTTGACGATGCAGTGGAAGGTAATGCAATCGACAGAGGAGACAAAGCTGCCATTTCTGTAGTATGTGTCCTTGGAGGTTGAGACTTGAAACACTGGAAAAAGAGAAAGAAAGAAAATTCATTAATTTATCTTTCCATTCCACTGTTTCATTTGATTGTTACTGAACTTCAAAAACAGATCAGTTACCTTGACTATTCCATTTCACTGTAACATTTCAAATTTTTTGTCCATAATGTAGAGTCCACCATGATTGAGCCATGGAATCCCATGAAAGACACCACGAATCCTAACTCAACACATTTCTAGGAAATCTTACAGAATTCCATGGACACGAGAATTCCATTACATCATAATTTCATCAAAGGGCCCTGATCAAAGGATGGAAATAATTTTTTGAATCCTAGAAAAGGTTACTGTTTTTCGTTTTCTGATTTTTTAGTGATGAATGGACCACTCTCACCCTAGCCAGAAACAGCTTCTTTGCTCTAAGGAAACTGCTTGTGCATAAAAAGCATTTATCATTTATTCATTTTTTAAACCTGTTTTTAGGACTCACACCCAACAATCAGCTACAGCCTAATGACAAAAACTTTAAATTGTAAATTACTGTACTAGAAGTTAATTACAATCACCATGAAAGTGTTGATTATCTTCCCATTCGTATCACGACTTCACTTCCATGACCTCTTCCCGAACCAAACATGAATCTCCAAACCAGTTTCGGAAACCACCACCAATATGAGCTGCATCCAAATCAGTGATCTGAATTGGTTGATGGGACATACATGGATGGAATTGAGGTCCTTCATCAATCTACTTTAGTTGCAATGAAGATTCTACAAATTTACCTTATTCAAATTAATGTTGTCAAACGAAAGATTTGCCTCAGCTTCCTTCAATTCTTCAAGTTCCTGCATAGTGTAAGCAGATTGTTTTATTTTGGTTTATGTTCTCCACTTACCTAAAGTAAATGCGTTTATAAAATGGGAAAGAATAGTTTGATTACCTTTCTTCCCACCCTTCCTCTTGTTAACTTCAGCTTATATAGCTTTAACCTCAATCTTAATTATTCTTAAAAACAACAAAATTAAATTAGCAATGTGGTGATCTGCTAATAAAAACATGTGATTTTAAAATCATATAAAAATCATTGCTTTCTAAGAGGAACCAAAGATAATTCAAGGAACATTAGATTCCCTATATCAAATTCATAACTCAGCTTGCAGCTCGTCCTTTGGTGCTCGTTGTCATGGTCTCCTATAAAGCAGCTGGTTGAAGATCCACCAATCATAGGCCGTAGCAAGGCTGTGTTTCTCCTCCTTTACGGTTTGCGTATCAAAAACCAACCTCTGAAGACACCAATCAAGTTAATTTTAGTTGATTAACATAATTTCCAATTATCCCAAATTAATTCCACTTTGATCTCTTTATATTTCCCTATGAAACCATTTGAACATGAGAAGAAACATAAGGGGGCAAACTTTTCTCTTGGGAAAGCTTTTTTTTTAATTTATTTAAAAGTAGAAAGGTAATTCTTCCTTTTTAAAAAGTAGGAGGAATGATTTTCTCCTAATAAGGTGGAGAAAATACCATCTCTCTTGTGATTTATTTTTACTAGCGATAAATAACCTGCTAATAATACTTAAATAAAAGTAACAAAATTATTCTCTCCTACTTAGCTTTCTCCTTTTAAATCACTCCCAAATGTATAAGTGAGTCTCCATGAGAGAAATCTCCATCACTAGATTTACATGTAGTAACTATTCTCCAGTTGCCAGTTTTTCGTCATTTGAACTTGGACCATTATAACTTTTTTTTTATGACACAGGGTAATTCTTACCAACCTAGTTTTCGAACCTTTAGCCTCTGGACAGACCATTATACTTTATGAAGTGATAACTAATAATTTCAATATGCCTCAGCTCATCAATCTAAAACAAGAATAAATTAGAACATGCTGTCTATTGAAAATCAAAAGAAAAATCTTATATGATCCAGTCATAAACACAATCTTCTATGATCATGTCATAAGCACTGCTATGAGGAAGAAGGGATTTATATAACTGGCTGCATCTCATCATTGGCATCTAAGAATGAATTGCTAGAGCTAGTTGGTCCTACCGTCCATTCAACATGCCCAAAGTATAGAAAAAAAAAACATCCTAGCTAAGAATAAGATGGGTTGTACTTCTCAAAAGTAAATTGGGAAAAGAAACAGCCTAGCAACTGATAGCAATGTCATTCTTGAAAATGATAGTTTCAAATCATTTGTCAGGACATTTTAGGGGAAAGATGTCAAAAGAGAAATTTATAGACTTCCAATGTTTTAATCACTCCTAACCAAAGATTGTCTCCATCATCTTTCAGGGGTAAGAAATATAGAATTCGCATAACAAGTCAAATATAGCATCAATGGAGCCCATTTAATAAAATCCTAACAATTCAAAATAAAAATTTCTCCTTTGTGTCACTCTTGCCAAAAATTCTAATCCAGCAGGAGTCATGCCCATCATCAGATTAATCATGAATAAAGACCCCAATTAAATGAACAAAAATAAATGAAGTGGAATCACATGTTTTACACTGTCATCAATCCAACGTTGGACTAAAGCCCCATTTATTAAGACCCAAACTTAATAAAAGTCATTCCATTCAATATAATTACCCTTGTCTATCGGAGTTGAATTCCAGTAATAAGAGTTGGAGCCATTAACAGACTAATTATTTATAGCAGCAGCCAGCAGGTGAATAGAATCATGAAATTCTAGAAATGAAAGAAGAGTGAGAGATACCGAGATAATGCAAGGATCGAAACCTTGGATTTCCCTTTGTCAGATGTTATGGGAAACATATATGAGAAAAAGGATCATTATTTTCTTTAAGGATGTGAATGCATATTCATTGGGTTGGACAAAACTTTTAAAAAAACTTAACCATATTTTTTTTTCTTTTAGATTGAACTGTTGTATGCTTCACCAGGTCATTTAAACGAAGGTGTTTGGATTGAAATGGTCATATCTCTAAAATGACTTATTGGATCATGAAAAGCTATCTACTATTGGAAAACTTGTTTCGAGTAGATGTTCGTGGAGGCCAAAATTGCATAAATTGGAGCTAAAATAAGAAAGTTATGGCCTTTGAAAGTTTTCGAAATTATGTTGTCTATATTTACGAAAATACTATCCGTTCGAATGCACAAACATAGGTTTGAACGCACAAGACAAAATGCTTTTTTAGCTTTTTTTTTTTTTTTTTTTTTTTTTTTTTTTTGCAGCCATAGTTAACTGAGAGGGTAGATGTTCGAATGTCCTTTTGTGCATTTAAACACCCATGTCAATCACGGATTTGAGTATTTTAAACAAAATTTCTCAAAGGAAACAAAAGCCATAAACCCTAAAGGAGACCTGTGATCCAAAAGCTGGAAAAAGAGGTTCTGTTATTCTGTAAAACATGTATCTCCCTATTTTATAATCAAAAGATCAATAGGAGAGATTCTTCAACTTCCTAAAAGAGATCCGTGTTGAAGTTGTTGCTCTAGTTATCAAATCTATTGTATTCCTTTTGTATATTCGTTTTGAAGAGCCTTTAAGATAGTGTTGATCAAGCGCAGTTAAGGTGTACAACGAGTTGCTGACAAGATTATTGCAGTTCACAGGTTGAATCACCAACTGTAAATGGTTCTGTGAGATCTTTGAAGCATTTATTCTATATAGTGTTTGATTTGATTTCAGTTCTGGAGAAATGACCTGTGGTTTTTCTTGAATAGAGTTTTCCATGTAAAAAATTATCTCCTCCTTGTGGTTTGATTTATTGATTGTTTGTTAAAATAGCTGAATTAACTAGATTTATTGAAATATAAAAAGAACTCTAATTAAGGGACCTTAACCCAATCAAGGGTTTAAATCGGTTTTTTCATTTTCTTTCTTGATTCCTTCAATGACCATCTGCTTTGACCACGGCCGGGAAAGGCCCGTTAGCATCCAAGCCACTCCCTCTCAAGGCTGGATCTTTGGATCTTCCGAGTTGTTCTCACATTAATTATGAGTAGATCAATCACAATCCACGTGGATAGTGGTGTCCCATCCAAAACAATCCTCTCTATGGTCATACGGTGGAACATAGTTAGTCTTATCACCTCTACCAAAACATAAAAATAGTCTACTCACTCTCACACTGCGTCAAAAGCCTCAGAGGATCCAGATTCCGTCTCTCTCTGGTCGAACATCAGCCTGTCCACCCAACCATCAACCTCTCTCTTTCTTGTCTTTTTTCATTCCGTCTCTCTCTGGTCGAACATCAGCCTCTCCACCCAACCATCAACCTCTCTCTTTCTTGTCTTTTTTCATTGCATTGGGACTCTTCATCTACTTTGCATTCATAATTTACGATACCACACGTTGTCCACTTCATAAAATTAAAAAAGGTTTCCAATCAATCAAGTAACATATATTAATGTGGATCAGATGGTGGAGGCAGTTCTTTCATTTCCTACAGCCCCATTCTTCTAAAGAACGTAAAATCCTTCAAATATGGATTTGAACAAGGACTTTCATTTTTTTTTTTTATTTTCATGTCTGGAATGCCCAAGAATAGGAATGCACTTACTGAAACGATCAAAACACTGCAAATTAGAACTTTTCAAACGCCTTCCAAATTGAAAGTGCAGAGTTTCAGAAATGGAGTTTAAAAGAGAGTTTAAGAGAGACTAGCTATAACAAGAAGGAAAAGGTGCTAATATATAGGAAAGGAAGATCCATGCCACTGATTCGGCGGTTTTCGTTCTATTTCTTTGATACGAGGGGACTAGGGCCCACTGGATCTGATAGTAAATAGAGCAGTTCGACTCTTCTACCAAATTAATGGTTTCCAAGTCCTTTTACCTACACTTAAAATGTTGGTGCAGTGGGGAAGTCATAGACCGACCTTGAGATTTTGAGTTCGAACTTCTGTAATGACTTACCCAATATATACAGATTGTGGGTGGTTGTGTATATTTGGAGTTTTTCCAATAATCAACCATAAGGAGAGTTGGCAGGTTTCCTCATTACCCGAACAAGAAAAAAATACTTTTATCAAATGGGTTTCACCTCCATTTTGTAATTTTTCATGGGATTTTTTTCATATGGACAACATTAGGATAGGATTTTCCCCAGCCCTAATAAAAAATCAGTTATTTACCCACATGCTTTTCCACAACTTCCTTACTGGAAGTACTCAAGTGATTAAAGATTTTACGAAATCGCAATGCTACTTTATCGGAAATTACAATGCTACTTTATGTAAAATCGTAATTTACTTCATGCGAACTTGCAGGAACTTGTGATTTTGCATGTTAGCTTTATACTTTAACATTGCCGAGACGCATTTGCTCTCATTTTCTTGTAAAAAAATTCCACATGATGAGACATGCTCTATGCTAAGAAAATATTCTTTTTTATTTTTCATACTTACATTTAATAATTAAAAGTTTAAAAATCTAAAGGTTGGCATTTTAATCAACATAAAGCTACATATTTCTGTACATTAACAACCAAATAATAATGCATTTATACGTAGATATTCTTATGACATTTAATATACATCTCATAGGTAGTAATTTTTTATATTTAGGAATAGAAAACATATCATAAAATGTACATTTAAATTAAAAAAAGAATGACAACGTGAGGGTTGCTAAGTTGCTTTGTAACTCAACATATCTGGTCTCATCTTCTTACACATGTAGGTTACCTTATGTTTTAGGCACCTTTGCAAATGCTTAAAGACACCAAAAATAAAAAATAAAAAAAACAAAAAGGAGTAGCAAGTGAAGTATACCTTAGTGGATGGACAAACGAGAAGGTGAAACTAATGTGAAAACGAAGTGAAAATATAAGCAAGAAGACCCTAATTAACTTTTTAAGAAATCATTTTACGATATCGCATAAAATTATTTTATGATATTGCAAGAAGTTAATATTTTTTTACCAGCCAATGGTACTATGAAAAGTGTTGGAGAATGTATAAATTAATAATGTAACTGAAACTAATATGCGAAATCACAAGTCTGTTCAATTTTGGATAAAGTAAACTTACGATCTTGCATAAAGTAGCCTTGAGATTCCACAATTACAAAGGATTTATATAAATGGTGATTTAATGGGGGCCAAGGGCATCAATTCCAATTCGTGCATGTGATATTTACACTTTGGGGTTATAAGTTCTTGACCTACATCCCACCTATATAAATAATATGGTATCTCAAGGTCAGGTGGAGCCACTTGTTTAAGTCATATTTTGTCCACTCATATAAACATTAACAACCGTGCAAGACTATATTACAAGTGGTTTATATGGGCTTAATGCATCAATCTAATTCTGA
This sequence comes from Sextonia rubra, assembly GCA_037013555.1. Lineage (NCBI taxonomy): Eukaryota > Viridiplantae > Streptophyta > Magnoliopsida > Laurales > Lauraceae > Sextonia > Sextonia rubra. The sequence continues at coordinate 38,538,179 of JASUAD010000010.1, read as the reverse complement.
CTCAGATAAGTGTGGATTGGGATTTCTTGACCCGTAACATAACTAATACCAGGATAACTGGATCATCGGATTAACTTAGAAATTACATATATATATATATATACCGGTCCAGATCTTTCAATTCCCACCTCTCCCATGATCTATAGAGCGTCAAGCGGGTCCCTTCTTTTGTCCCACAAAATACAACATAGGACACAACCTCAGAATTGCAACTATTAAAGTGTCGTGGACCCTGACGATAAATCCGATTCAACCCATCATGATCTAAACTTTGTCACTATATTGGGGTATGTTTTCTAGAACCCAATTCAAGTCGAGGCCAGCCCGAATTCGGACCCATGCATTGTTTTTCCCAATACTATTTTCAATTCCGAAAGATAAGGTCCTAACAGTGCCTTCTCATTGCATACATAAAGATTCTCCAGTCCTCTGCGCACAACCCCAGATTTTATTTGCAGAACCCTTCTTGTGTCTCCAGTCTTTTTCTGAAATCCATGCCAAGATAAGTCTCATCTCTCTTTGGGAAGGTCAGTTCTGCTTTCCTTATTCCATACATCACATTTTTATGAATTTGTTATGGTTTTTTCACCTTAAAGAACTCAAATCTCAATCTAGATCTGCAAAAGAATTCTGGGTTTTCACTTCTGATCTCCATGAAATAACATCAGTTAGAGAAAAACAGTGGAGATCTTGCCTTCTGTGCCCTTTTTCTCATATGGGTCTGTTTAGATCTGATTGAAAATCACATCACTTCCATAGATCTGACATATGGGTCTTCTTTTTTGACTAGTTTGTTTTATGGGTCTTGTCTGGATCTTTGTAGAAATCATTTTTTGGAGGTGATATAAAATAACCAGAATAAAACAGGGTTGTTTTGAGAAACTCTGATGGATTTGGTTGTTCACAAAATCAGAAGCGGTTTCACAATTTAGGTAGAAGGGTGATTATCTATTCTGGAATACAATTTAGGCAGTGAGAAATGCAAAAGAAGAATATGGATTTTGGGTAGATACTATTTCTGCCTTCTTTTCCACCCTGAATCCTTTTATAAGTGCTGGTAGTAAATTGATTTGGGAGGCAGAAGTCTGGAAAGTAGTATCCTACCTAACATAACTTCGATTTTTTCACATCTTGAAGGCACATGAGAAAGATGAGTACCCGTTAGGTCAAAGTTCCGAAACAAAAATTGTTATCTGTTCTACAGAAAATGCAAATTAGTGTCTGGGTCTTTTTGTATGGATAGTTTTCTCATGGGAAGTTCTATACTTACAGGTCATATAGAAGAATCTGGGACAAAATGGGTGTACTTGATGGATTTGGCATCAGGATGTTGATGATATGCTTGATTCTTCATTCTGCAAATGGGTTTTATCTGCCTGGAAGTTACCCACACAAATACCTTGTAGGGGATCCTTTATCTGTGAAAGTGAACTCATTAACCTCAATTGATACTGAGATGCCCTTTAGCTACTACAGCCTGCCCTTCTGTAAGCCCCAAGAGGATATCAAGGATAGCCGTGAGAACCTCGGTGAAATCTTGATGGGGGATAGGATTGAGAACTCTCCATACAAATTCAATATGTACAAGAACCAAACTGAGATTTTCCTGTGCAAATCTTCCCCCTTATCCGCCGAGGATTTCAATCTTTTAAAGAAAAGGATTGATGAGATGTATCAGGTCAATCTGATTCTTGATAACCTGCCGGCAATCCGGTATACAAAGAAGGAAGATTTTCTCCTGCATTGGACGGGGTACCCAGTGGGAGTTCGGGTTCAGGATGTTTATTACATGTTCAATCATTTGAAATTCACTGTTTTGGTGCACAAGTATGAGGAGACCAATGTGGCCCAGGTCATGGGAACAGGAGATGCAGCTGAGGTGATCCCACCAATCAAGAATGAAGAATCTGATGTGCCTGGTTACATGGTGGTTGGGTTCGAAGTCATGCCTTGCAGTTCTCAACTTGATCCTGAAGCAGTGAAGAATCTCAAGATGTATGGCAAGTACCCAGCAGCGATTAATTGTGATCCAGCCACTGTGGCCAATGTCGTTAAAGAAGGTCAACCTCTGGTTTTCTCCTATGAGGTATCCTTTGTAGAGAGCGACATCAAGTGGCCTTCAAGATGGGATGCTTATTTGAAGATGGAGGGAGCAAAGGTTCACTGGTTCTCTATCCTCAATTCTCTCATGGTTATTGCTTTTCTAGCTGGAATTGTTTTCGTGATTTTGTTGCGTACAGTTCGTCGAGATCTGACCAAATACGAAGAGCTTGACAAGGAGGCACAGGCACAGATGAACGAGGAGTTATCAGGCTGGAAGCTCGTGGTCGGTGATGTGTTCAGGGCTCCAAGCAATTCAAAGCTTCTTTGTGTACTGGTTGGGGATGGAGTTCAGATACTTGGGATGGCAGTCGTAACTATCTTGTTTGCTGCTCTAGGGTTTATGTCACCAGCTTCTCGAGGAACACTAATTACAGGTATGCTCTTTTTCTACCTTGTGTTGGGAATAGCAGCTGGTTACACTGCTGTTAGGCTCTGGAAGACTATCGGTTGTGGTGATTTCTCTGGCTGGGTGTCAGTTTCTTGGCGGGTTGCTTGCTTCTTTCCTGGCATTGCTTTCCTGATCCTAACCACTCTGAACTTTCTTTTGTGGAGTAGCCATAGCACAGGGGCCATTCCAATCTCTTTGTTTGTCGTTCTTCTTTTGCTTTGGTTTTGCATCTCGGTGCCTCTTACCCTCATTGGTGGGTATTTTGGGGCCAAGGCACCTCACATTGAGTATCCTGTACGAACCAATCAAATACCCCGTGAAATCCCTGCACAAAAATATCCTCCATGGCTATTGGTTCTCGGAGCTGGTACGCTCCCATTTGGTACACTGTTCATTGAACTCTTCTTCATCATGTCCAGCATATGGATGGGCCGTGTCTACTACGTTTTTGGGTTTCTCTTTATTGTGTTGATACTTCTTGTTGTTGTCTGTGCTGAAGTATCGCTGGTCCTCACATACATGCACCTATGTGTGGAAGACTGGAAGTGGTGGTGGAAATCCTTCTTCGCATCTGGTTCTGTGGCCTTATACATTTTCTTGTATTCCATAAATTATCTTGTGTTTGACCTTAAGAATCTTAGCGGTCCTGTTTCCATCACTCTCTACCTTGGGTACTCATTGCTCATGGTTCTGGCTATAATGCTGGTCACAGGCACAATCGGGTTGCTCTCTTCTTTTTGGTTTGTGCATTACCTGTTCTCTTCTGTGAAATTAGATTGAACTCCCATCATCACCAAAACCTCTTTCACAAAATCAAGTTATCAACAATGGAGATCCATTGATTGCAAAAGGCCAGACCTTTATGGTACCCTTTCCAGTATTCTATTTTGGAGTTTGGCAGAGAAAATAATACATCTTATGCTCTTTTCCTAATTTTTTTTATTAGATGATTTTTTTTTAATTACATGTGGATGCACTTTCCAAGGAAGCTAATGGGTGTACCAGTTATATGTACTTGACCGTCGTTATGTCTTTAATTTCACTGGATTTTTATCTGGATGGTGATAGGCGTTAAGTATGTGTGGAATTAACAATTTTAAGTTGTTTTCATACTTCTATGAAGTTATTTGCATGGCTGAACTGTTTGATGCTCCGCTGATATTACTTTTAGATGGTTGATTGTCTAGCAAACATAGTGTCCTCCCTGTGCCTTCCTTGTTTCTGTTTTTTCTTTTTCCTTTTTTTTTCTTTTGTGCCTTTTAACTAGGATGCAGATGTGCGTTGGTGTCATGGTGTGGGATACTAGTGAAATTGAGGAACCAAACCTGCGAACCCATCTGTACTATTTACAGATACTATTGGTGCTGATTGTAACTAGTTTACTACATATATTTCTTCAAACTGCATGAGGAGAAGACAAAATTGCATCTGGATAACTATTCACACACAAGAATTATGCAAAATGTGTTGCTAAAGATTCATCTAAATTGTAAAAGATGAAGTTGATAGATAAAAAACAAAAATTAAAAAACTAGAAATATAGAAAGAAAAAACCTAATAGACATCCGATACAGGTGGAAAAAGAAGCTGCTGGAGGTTGGTTTTAGAAGAATCTATCTAATAAACTCTCTGTTATAACAAATTTGTTGACTCTTGTACAATGTGCATCAAAATAGGGTGTCACACAATTTTCTTTTTGTTTTTTTTTTTTATGTGGGATTCCCTGTATCCGATCTTAGCATCTAATCATTCACGCCATCAATGCTTTTCTATAGACGTTGTATCTCCATTGATGAAGCAGGATAGATGGATTCAATCCAAAGAGGAAAATACTTGCACACACTTCCAAAGTTGAGAACTTTCCACGTTATTCATATGTATGTGTGTGTATATATATAAATATTTATTCATTTATTCATATATATATATTTCATCTTTCAAATAAGAGGACTGCATCTAGTTATAGAACTGTGTGGGTGGGGCTTAGAGTTTGAACAGGGCTTACATTCAACAAAAACACCTTGAGCTCAAGCCAAGCTGAGCTTAGCCCAGCTTGGGCCCGGATTCAGTTTTAAGTCAAGCTAGGCTTGATTGTAGTAAATTGAGATCAAGCTTAAGCTCAGGCTTGATTTCAAATCGAGTACTAAGCAACGCTTGTGCTTGACTTTATATAAATAAATAAATATGTTATTATTTATCAGGTGTGCATCTTGTGCACTGGGGGTGGGACGCACATGATGATCCATCCAACTGTACCACAACACACACCCCCATAAATTTCACACATCTCTTGGGGTTTGCACCTTTTTGAATGGACTGGACCATTGAATTGACTATACACCCATTCAAATAGAGTAATGGATTATATACTGTTAAACTTGTGGGGTTCGGATGATGATAAGGTTTAGTGTTGGGAGCTGATTTTTTGCAAAGATGAAAGGCCTAGGGAGATCTTTTGATCCCCTCACCCAAAGTTCTAGGTGGAGTCCCCTCATTGAGTTGCGTATACGTAAGGATCGGAAGTGGAGTCCCCTCATTGAGTTGCGTACACTTAAAGGATTGGAACCTACAAGGACCCGAAACCAAAACTGTTTATTAATTGGAACTTATGCTGGGTTTCGGACTTGGACCTATTTATGAATCAAAATCTAAAATAAGTTTCAAACTCAATTTTTTAAAGGTAGGAACCTTTGGATAATTGGAAAATTAGTTATCAGTTTGCAACCCTAAGTAGAATTCAGGCTATAGAGCGTCAATGCAAGATTTAAAAGATTGTGAGTAGGAGTTGTTTGGATTACTAAAGATTGTTTTTCTCTATGAATGAATGCAGTTTAAAGGGAACATAAATTGGCATGTATTAGCGTTTTAAAGCAGAGGAAAGAAATATCAGTGAGACATGCTTCAATTGCAAGTTATTTACTCTCTAATATTATTAGGTCATGTCTTGTATTCCAATTTAGCTTGATTGGTTCTGCAAGTTAGCCATTATCAAGATTTAGGATTAAAGTTATTTTGGTCATTAACACCAGACGAAGGTCTGAAAAAAGGTTGACTTGTCGACAGTTCTCATTCCTGCCAAACTACATAAAATCTTGCTCGTGCTTGTTATTGCTTGTTAGATTTGCTCGTGCATTGTGGTATATGTGGATCGCAAGTTTTTGCTACAACAAATACAAGTCACTTGCAGTATTACATCTGATGGCTAAATGAAGACCAGAAAAAGGTAGAATGGCTGTGAAAATGTCTTCAGAACAAAATTTAATGTTCAGTCATTTTTTATTTAACATGATTTATCTCCATCATTATCAGTTAAATACTGTGGTGGTAAATTAGAAATAATGATGGATACGCTAGTGGTAAATTAGAATGATTGGGGAAAAACTGTTGTAGATGAATATAACCCATTTTCGCTCTTGGGATCACCATTACATTCAGTCATATCAGTCAAGTTATAATAATAAAATTGCAAGTTTCTTTAAAAAAATAAAGAAAAAAAAGGAAAAAAAAAAGCTGACTGCTCTTTTTTTTGTTAACCCAGCTGAGGGGCTGGACCTTTAGACTCATACACGTGAGGTGATGAAAACTCGCACATGCGAGGAGACACGGACATAACTCACACATGCAATGAAACATAGACACAATTTACACGTATAAGGTGATGAAAACTCACACATACAAGGAAACAGACACAACTTACATATATGAGATAATAAAAGCTCAGAGAAGGGAGAGATCAAGTTGAAAACCTAAACCTCCCAATGAGTACAGATACTCCTTACCAAGGTAAGGAGCCGTTCTCACCAACTGCTAATTTAATGCTACCATCTTCCTTCATTCCAACCGAGAAAGGCCCATATGTGAACAAAGGGTTGAAATGCTCTCTCTCAAATCAATGACCCACACGGTGGAAGTAAGAAACTTCCTATCTTATGATAAAATCATTGACTTTTTCAACTTGGGTTTGAAAAGATTTCTCTCATGTCAATATCCCACATGGTAGGAGGTCGGATTAAGCATGTAAAGTGGGCCGTGCTATCTTATAAAGTTTTACCAGCTGGGTCCAAGTTGGCATAGGCTCAGCCTAAACAACACTGAGGCCCCAACACGACACAGCCCAGCACAACATGATAGGCACGGTAGAGACACATGGACCGTGTTGGGCCGACAGTGATAGGTCTGCGGGCAAGACACGAGCATGGCACAAGGTATAACCCGTTTCACCCCATAATAACCCGTTTTATATTTTTATATAGTCTATATTTTCTCTTTTTTTTAGTATAAATATAAAAAAATGTAAATCTTTTTCTTTTTATTTTTTATTATCTATAAAAATAATAAAAGTTTTGAAGGTAATCATATTGAAAAACCTTCAAATAAAAGAAATTCAAATGAATCTTTTTCTAGTTGCGTAGGTTAATTTTGCCTAAACCATTTAAATATATGTGTCATTTTTTTCTGTGTATGTATCTTTTAAATTTTTTAGCCTACGACCCCCAAAAAATAGAAGAATGGAACATTGAAGGGTGGCATAGAGGTATGGCATGAGACAAGCTGTGCCACAGAACTATGCTAGGTCGAGCCCTACCAAGGCACAAAACAATGTGCGTGCAATGCTGCAGTTTTGTTAGGTAGTGCCAGGCCAAGTCCTATCTAGCTCGTGCAAGGCCACGGCCTTACTTATATATATATATATATATATGTGGGCAAAACTACTATGTATATATCCCTCATACTATAGCAAAAAATACTTTCTTTTTTTAAAAGTATTAATGTACAAAAAGACAAAACTATCAAACCTCATGACACCTTATTGACCTTATTAGGTCTAAAAAAGAAATTGTCCATCACCATAATGTGAGAAACATATGCTTTTTTTACGTTTTCATTGGAACTTATAAAAGATCATGAATATCACCCATTAAAACTTGCATGAAGTTGTAAATTCCACTCCTTGAGAGTTGTATTTGTTAATTTTTAATTTTCAAGCCATAAATATGTCTTTCAATGCATCCACCATCCTCCCAATATTCGTTAAGTCCACTCACGCTCCAAAATAAACAAGCCCATTTATCCGTGCTAGGAGGACAAACCACAAGCCGTGCCTGGACCTACCTAGCCTATTCGTCCTAGTTTATATCCCTATATAGAGAAATCCCTATTTTGTGATAAAATCGTTGAGTTAAAATGCTCTCCATCTTCATTTCTCTGGCGCTATGTATCAATGATCTAATGCTACACCACACTGCCCATTAGCAGATCTTAGAAGACTAGCATCTTGATGAAACTTCCGGTCGCAGTAGAGCTCTAGAGCCCTACAACCTTCAAAAATAAAGCAAAAATATGATTAAAAAAACATAAATATTAAAATGCTATGTTAAATACATAAATTTTTAAGACATATTTTTGTTAAAGTTCTGTCATTTGTTTGATTGTTTCTCACTAAATCAGATGGCTTAGGACCACAGTTTTCTCCCAGAGAATGCAAGTTTAAGCTTTACAGCCACACTCCGGTCACTATATAAAAAAAATAAAACAAAAGCACAACAAATATTTGAAATGCATGGATCTTTCACAAAGCTTGGTTTTTATCTTTTAATGACCGAGACCACAAAATCCTTCCAATGCTTCTTCAGCAAAGTAGGGAAAAAGAAACGATTTGCAAACGCATTTTATACGGAACCGGCAGAAGTATACTCTCGGGTGACTATGCATCTTGACTGGTATCTTTGGAACCCCAAACTGTAGAAGGAATCCTGTAATTGGCTGTCTTCATCAATTACTTAAATGCAAGGCCTCACCAAGACCCAGTCGACTCAAACTTGGCCTATTGATTGAACCATGGACACGAGAATCATATATTCTGATTTCGGACCTCAAACTAAAGCAGAAATCCCATAAACTTGGTTGTCTATATCAGTTCTTAAAGGCAAATCTTTATCAGTTCTCAAATACAAGGCCTAGCAATGACTTTCTTGGCACGGTCAACAATCAAGTCACAAACCACCACTATTGTCACTTCTTAAATACAAGGCCCTACAAAGAGTTTCTTTAGTCAAGGCACAACCACCTCTATTGTCTATTGTCATCATCCTTCTTCCTGTCAAAGCATTCCAACACAACCCAAAAAAGAAAAAACCAGCCGATCCCCTCGTAAGAGTGAGGACTAAAGTTTAGTAAATTTCAAAGTCTCCGATTCTTATCAAGGTAGCTCGGAAATCCTAGCATGAGTGTCAATAGGGGTAGACCCCCCCTACCCAACAACACCCAAAACGCCCCAAAAAGATTTAAAAAAAAAAAACCACTCCTCTTGATAAGAAATATTAGCAATAAGAAAGCAATTGAATGGAGAGCTGGCTCTTCTTCTCCTTTTTCCCCACTGCACTTATTGCAATTGGCATAATGGCATTGATTATCAGTTGAAGGATAATAGACAGAACACTGGTAAACTGTGTCGAAGTGTGTTAAATGCATGATGCATTTCATGGTACCGTTTCACATGGTTTTAAGGGATTAAATCCTCACTCCGAGCTCTGAAAGAAAAGGCTTCAAATATAGCACCATACAATAGATATGGTTCAACCACTGCCCATGGGGATAATTAGCATTACAAAATAACAGAAGGGTTTTTCAGAAACAGACAAGTGTATGTCTCCGTGCCCAAAACTACAAGGTTTCAACTTTTGCAGAAGAACAATTATGGGAAACAACCATTCCATGCTAAAACCCAATCTAGAGAATCCCACAGAGAATAATGGAAAATAAGAATTTGGGTTTAGAATTAGAAACCTAATTTGCATGACTGCTCTGTACAATCAATTTTCAAATGGAGAACTTCCACTTTGAAATCTTCCTCTCTAGTTTTTATTGGTAACATGACTTAAACACAACCTCGTGTGACCTATACCCTGGGCTCTTGTCAATTTAAATTCATTTATCATTATCAAATTCACAGTCTAGAGGTGGAATTAGTTTCACGCCAGTTGTCAACCTAACACAACCCTCGTTTTACCCAGGCTTGAAACCAACAGTAAACTAGCAGTAAAAATTCTGAAAACTGTTCTGTGAGGATGGGCTGGAATGGTGAAACAAAATTCATCTAGCTTGATGGAACAAAAGTGGCACAAGACTTTGATAATGACAATGATGATGACAACCAACATTTTGCAACTTTTCTTTTAGATGAATTTTTAGCAACATCTTATGCTCTCTCAGGTTATTTCGATACATTTTTCTCTTTCTAAATTTGTTAAATTCATGAAATGAAGTAGTTTTTAATACCGTTATAGTAACTGTACAATGCACAGACATGTCAGTGTGCAGCTTCCTCAACTTCTCCAGGAACCCCACACAAACACCCATTTGTGCCCAAGTTATGAGGGCATCAAAGGACCAAACAGTTAATGAGACATTAAGACTTTATTTGCAAGACAATTATAAACCTGTAAAGTATAACCAGTTTAAAATTAAACAGTTTAGTGTGAAAAACTTCATAAATACACAAAAACAAATTTAAATTGATAATTTCACCAAATATACCTCTTTGTATCAACCACCATCAGACATCAAACCATTGAAACTAATGACATACAATGATGACAACGTAAATGTTACACCTACAAGCTTCCTAAGAAAGTGCATACAGATGTTACGCAAAAATATCCATCTAATAAAAAAATAAATGAAAACCATTAGAGTTATTACTCTCTCTACCAGGTTCCAAGTAGAAGATGCTAGGAATCAGTAACAGGAACAAGAACCATTCGATGTAAGCAGGTCGCAACTTTTATTTGAGACAGATCTCCATCGTTAATGACTTGATATTGCTGAAGAAGCTTTTTGGTGGAGGTGGGATTTCAATCTAGCTTCACTGAAGAAAACAAGTAATGCACAAACCAGAAAGAAGAAAGGAACCCGATTGTACCAGTGACCAGCATAATAGCCAGAACCATTAGAAATGAGTACCCAAGGTAAAGAGTGATGGAGACAGGACCGCTAAGATTCTTAAGGTCAAACACAAGATAATTGATGGAATACAAGAAGATGTACAAGGCAACAGAGCCAGATGCAAAGAAAGATTTCCACCACCACTTCCAGTCTTCCACACATAGATGCATGTATGTGAGGACCAGCGATACTTCAGCACACACAAGAATAAGCAGAATCAACACAATAAAGAGAAAGCCAAAAACGTAGTAAACACGCCCCATCCATATGCTGGACATGATGAAGAAGAGCTCAATGAACAGTGTACCAAATGGTAGAGTACCAGCTCCGAGAACCAATAACCATGGAGGATATTTTTGTGCAGGGATTTCACGGGGTATTTGATTGGTTCGTACAGGATACTCAATGTCAGGTGCCTTGGCCCCAAAATACCCACCAATGAGGGTAAGAGGCACCGAGATGCAAAACCAAAGCAAAAGAAGAACGACAAACAAAGAGATTGGAATGGCCCCTGAGCTATGGCTACTCCACAAAAGAAAGTTCAGAGTGGTTAGGATCAGGAAAGCAATGCCAGGAAAGAAGCAAGCAACCCGCCAAGAAACTGACACCCAGCCAGAGAAATCACCACAACCGATAGTCTTCCAGAGCCTAACAGCAGTGTAACCAGCTGCTATTCCCAACACAAGGTAGAAAAAGAGCATACCTGTGATTAGTGTTCCTCGAGAAGCTGGTGACATAAACCCTAGAGCAGCAAACAAAATAGTTACGACTGCCATCCCAAGTATCTGAACTCCATCCCCAACCAGTACACAAAGAAGCTTTGAATTGCTTGGAGCCCTGAACACATCACCGACCACAAGCTTCCAGCCTGATAACTCCTCATTCATCTGTGCCTGCGCCTCCTTGTCAAGCTCTTCGTATTTGGTCAGATCTCTACGAACTGTGCGCAACAAAATCACAAAAACAATTCCAGCTAGAAAAGCAATAACCATGAGAGAATTGAGGATTGAGAACCAATGAACCTTTGCTCCTTCCATCTTCAAATAAGCATCCCACCTTGATGGCCACTTGATATCACTCTCCACGAATGACACCTCATAGAAGAAAACCAAAGGCTGGCCCTCTTTGATGACACTGGCCACAGTGGTCGGATCACAATGGATTGCTGATGGGTACCTGTTATACATCTTCAGGTTTTTCACAGATTCGGGATCATGTTGGAAACTGCAAGGGACAACTTCAAACCCAACAACCATGTAACCAGGCACATCAGATCCATCCTTAACGAATGTTGGGATGACCTCAGCTGCATCACCAGTTCCCATAACCCGGGCTACATTCGTCTCCTCATATTTGTGCACCAAAACTGTGAATTTCAAATGATTAAACAAATAATAAACATCCTGAACCTTTACTCCAACAGGGTACCCCGTCCAACGCAAGGAGATATCTTCCTTCTTTCTATACCGAATCGCAGGAAGGTTATCAAGAATTAGATTGACCTGATACATCTCATCGATCCTTTTCTTCAAAAGATTGAAATCATCAGTAGATAAGGGAGCAGATTGGCAAAGAAAGATTTCAGTTTGGTTCTTGTACATATTGAATTTATACGGAGAATTCTCAATCCGGTCACCCATCAAGATTTCACCGAGGTTCTCACGGCTATCCTTGACACCCTCTTGGTGCTTACAGAAGGGCAGGCTGTAGTAGCTAAAGGGCATCTCAGTATCAATTGAGGTTAATGAGTTCACTTTCACAAATAAAGGATCCCCTACAAGGTATTTGTGTGGGTAACTTCCAGGCAGATAAAACCCATTTACAGAATGTAAAACCAAGCATGTGATCAACACCCAGATACCAAATCCATCAAATACACCCATTTTCTTCCAAACCCCTATATATCACCTGTATGTATTGTAGATCAGTAGTCAAATTTAGAGGATACCCATAAGAAATTAATCACTAGAAAACATGACCCAAGATACAGATGCTGCATTTGATATACGCCATATCACAATTTCTCTGAATGTTTTCATAGGCAGTACAAAAAAGGGAAATAGGATCCAACTCCTAAACACCATTTCTCATGATTCAGAGTGGATTCAAATGAAAGAAACAGTTTCACACTAAAAATCAATAGTTTGGTTTCCAATTTCCACACTGCTTCAATCATATAAAAAAAGAACAAGTCTATCGTGCAGATTGTTCTAAATCACCTAAAACATTAATCTTTGCTCAGATCCAGATAAAACCCACACACCAGGTGGTAAGAAAAGCAAAACCCAGATTTCAGATCTATCAAAATGTATGGCTTTTTTTCACTTAGGTTCTATTACCAGTAAAATCACAAATTTCAATCAGATCTAAGAAAGGCCCATCAGATAAAATGGCTACAGAAACAATATTTCTCTTGTGATTGATAGATTTTGGTAAAGATAGATATCAAGAACCCTGAATTAATTTGCAGAGAGAGAAAGCTAACCTTAGAGAGATGGGATTTGTCTCTCCCCGGTGGGTACTTCACCGAACAGTGGACACCTAGGAATGTGCTGGATAGGTCGGTGAGAGTCTGGAAGAACCGTATTTATGCATGAGCAGGAGCCCCGTTGTCCCGCCAATCCCAGAAAAAGAGTTGGAGTAGACGTGGCACGTTTGTGGGCCGTTGATTGATTAGCTTATTAGCTATCGATCAGGGATAGTAGATTTGTTAAACTCGTAAGTGTCGTTTGGCAAGGCCATTCTTTAGGCGTAATTGACTTCTAGTTCATTTAGCAGATGCTGTAGCTCCTCGCCATTTGAAAAGGTTGACTAAAATGTTGATTCATTCGATTTGAGGTTTTCCACTTACCCACTAGGTGTTTGGTAGAATTGAGATTTAATGAGGAAAAATCCCACCGATGATGTGGGAGGACCAAGGGATTTTCATAAAAGGAATCGGACTCGGTGTTGGAGGAGTGGCATAGTGTGTAGGTTTACCCCCAATATTTTGTGTTCAAAACCCACCCAAAAATTGAAGGTATGCGCTTGTGTAGGTTTAACGGAGTTTAGTGGGCGCCACCTTGAATAACAAGCTTCTTTTACTTCCCTTGCAAAGTAGAATTTGAGTTTCTATTTGCTAAAGAACATTCTAATGCAGAAATTTATTTGGCCAAAAAGACTTGCGCTTGACCAATGCAGCAAATCCCACTCAATCAAATAAGAAATTGTGAATTCCCAATAACAACATTTGCATTTATGTCGGGAGTTCAAAAATGCTCTCTTTATTGTAAAAAATTCTCTCAAATAAATAGGTTCCTTTATTTTTTTTCTCTTTTTTTAAAGTAAAGAAATGATAACTTAAAAAAAACAAATAGTACAAATGCATGAGCGATAATCATCATTGGATTCATACATCCTAAGATAAGGCATTCGTGTTATAAATATATATATATATATCGACCATCTTCAAGTAGCCTTTTTTCTCTTATTACTTTACAGAATCACAAGAAAATATATTTCTCCATGTGAAACAACTTAAGGCACTGTCTTCGGTTACCATTTAGAATGCTCTAAATGAAATATGACTCGATAGAGTTGATGTCCTATATGGCTCCTTAAATAAAAACTTCTCTTTCTTCTTCGAAAGTAATAATACAAGAAAGTTTATTAATTTCTACCTACTCGGTCTCATGATAATTGCTAGCATTCATGATTATTAGTTCTTTTTCATCCACAATAAAAGATACTCATTCCATCTCCTAAAAAAAAAAACCTATGAGTTCATGCATCCATTTCATCTCAACAGAAAAAAGGAAAGCCATTAGTTCATACATCCATTCTACTACACAAATCAAAAAGGTCATGAGCTTATACAACCATTCCATCCCACATACAATATATAACCATGAGTTCATACGTTATTCCATCTCATAAATAAGAAAAACATAAGCTCTTGTATACATTTCTTTTTCTTCCAAAGAAAAAAATGTCATAATATTCGAAGATAACCTACAATGCAAAAAGACAATAACTTTTAGCAATTACATTCATCCCACTTTATTCAAAACCCGGGTTCCATTATCATATCCAACCAAATTATTGCATTCATTCCTTAAAAAAAAAAAACATCAGTGTTATAAATGGCTAGTGAAAAAGGGTTGATATGTAAACAAAAATTAAACAACAATAACAATATGATTAGTAGTGGAGGAATTCGTATTGGTAGAAACTAATGAGAAGCAGCAGCAGTAAAAACATGTAGTGGCCAAGGCATGCCGGACGGCGATTTCTTTAAGGCGAGTTCGGCCACTTCGAATTAGATCCAAATTTAAGAAGTTCTCAACTAGAATTGCCCCCAAGATACAATGACCGCCACTAGTGATCTGTCTTGGTCACACACCAAGCAAATCGTTGACCCCAAGTGCACAGCATAGTAAGCTTAGAACAGAGAAGGGGAGAAAGCAGGGTTTTTTTCTTTGTTTTTCTAAACCCAAATGTGCCATATTTATATACAAAAATATTGACGTTAGGGCATTAGAGCAATAATAAAACCAACATTTAAAAGCACATTAAAGAGTAATAAAAAAACGTTAAGAAAGTTTAAATCAAACTTAAAATTTATTAAAAACATTTAAAATAAATTATGAATTCGCAAAAAACTAGCCAATAGGACAGGCTGGCTGTTAGGATTTGCACCCCCTTGCGCGCAATTATCACGCAGGATGTACTTCGCGGACACGGCCCCGGTTAAATGTTTTTTAGATTGAGACCCTCAACTAAGCCTCACTCGTGTGCGCGTATAGGGCTCGTGGCAAAAGAGTCAAAAGAGCTTGAAGTGTAAAGGACAAGGGAAAACTCATATAGTGCTGAAAGGTTTTGCACTTTTCCAATGTGAGACGCTAACAAATACATAAAGTTCTCTTTTGCTTTTTGTATAGGTGAAAAACAAAGAGAAAGAAAAAACAATGTTTTGAAACCACCACATAACACTAACAATTAGTCCTTACTTCAACTCTAGCCTACAATGCAAAGGACCACAACTTATTTCTCTTACATCCATCCCACAATATTCAAGGCCCATGTTCCATCATCATATCCAATAAAAAAAAGCGGGCTTCATCATTTTCAAAAGATGCTCAAATATCACTATTCTCTTTATCTTTATATACCCTAGTTGCAAAAAAAAAAAAAAAAAAAAAGAAAGCTACCTCAATCTCTCTTGGATATATGGCATTTATTTTAAAATAGCAATACATTCTTGCATTGCAATACCCTACTTGCTTTCTTGTTCAAGGACATTCATGAGATGCTCAAAGTTTTAATCAAATTCATCATTCCTTAAATCCTTCCTACTTTGTGAAGGACAACGACATTTTCTCCTAACATTTGTCATTAACTCTTTTATTCAATTCTCCTCACACGCCTCGTGTTGTTAATCATTTTGGGTATATATTAGGGGGTGAATAGGATAAATTCGTACTCAAATCTTCTGAAAAAAAGAGCTAGAAGATGGTGTCCAGGTTTCTCCTCCTCTAGCTTAGGTTCATCCAAAGAGAATTCCCATGGCATAAGAAAAGGACAAAGGTTTAGTCCTAAATAATTTTGCATCCGGGTTACCCTACATTTGATGGTACAAACTTGTTTATTATATAAATAAGAATGGATAATAAAAAAATGTAAAATGTTAGTATTTTATATGTTGGCTAATTCATGGATTAAACAAAACTCTAGTCATAGTAAAAGTTGTACCTTTTATTTTTTTTAGACTGGTAGGGGCACGTTTGGTAACAGATGAGGAATCCACACTTTCATGAATTCCTCGCTATCTCTAGAAAAAAAAAATCCTCACTAAGGATTTTATAGTTAAGGATTTCTCATATTTTATGTTTTGTTAGAATGATGAAATAACTGAAGCTTTTTTATAATCCATGTCTACTCTTTTGACAGAGGTGTTCTGGGACGGGCTAAGGCATATCTAGGCTCGGCTTGACTTTAGAAACACTAGTACAAGATTGGCCTAAGCCTGACAGGTCATAAAAGTCAGGCCTAGGCCTACCCATTTAATCAACTAGACTGGGCCAAATTGGGCTTTTTTTTAAATCAATTTTGCAGTAATTTTTGAAACTATTTGTACTTATTAAATTAAATTACATGCATTCATTAAGCCCAGCCCAAGGCAAGCTAGGCCGAATCGGGCTTAGGCTAGCCCATGAGCTCCCTATTGTTCGGGTGAGGGTTTAACCTCTTATATTACTTCTTTTGGATGAGACAATTTAGAAATCCAATGGTGGGAAGTAGAATATGGGAATTACAAGAAGTGATGATTTAATTCTGGTCAAATCATCGGAGATTTGCCAACACCAAACGCAAATATTGATAGATACCCTAGATATCATGTTTTCTTTCATCAATAATCTTGTTACCAAACATTGAAGTTTGAAGAGTTTAAAGAGCACCAGAAGAGCTTAAAAGGAAAGAAAATTAAAATAGAAAGTGCAGTCGCACAAGTTAGAGGCTGATGAGAAGGTAGTTTCAATTTCGAATTGGTTTCCTAATTGTGCTAGAATTGTTTATTATAGTTCTACAAAGACTACAACACATAAGGCACAAGTATGTGATCATAAATAGAGGGTTGCTCTTAACCGTAAAGCATAGATCTCCCTATACTAAGTTGAGAATACTCATTGGAGACTTTTCTTACTGTGCTGAATGTTGAAGATTAAATTGAAAGATTATTTTTTACAGCTTGTCATTAGAAGATTGGGCTAAAGGCTTTAAGTTCTAGAGTTGCTGCTTTTACTTCATCGTAGGAGATTTCTTCTTTCATAGAAGATTGTGATCAAACAATCATGAGTCTATAGCAGGGGATGGCAGGGCGTCGTTGCGGTGTGGATCCGTGCATTGGGAATCACAGCCTTTAAGTTGCGCTAGTACCAGATAAATTTGTGACTTTATAGTGCTTGTATGATGATTTATAGTGCTTGATTTTAGTCCGATTTGGGCTTGTAGTTTTTTCTCAATTTTGGTTTTTACGTTGTGTCTCCTTTTGTGATTGTGTGATTGCTTTATTTTCCGCTGCATAGTATTCTTGTTTGAACTACAATCTAGAAATCAAAAGCTTTCATAAAATTATATTACCTTTAGGTATTCATTCCCATCTGTCAGGTTCCATGGTGCGTAAGTTGGTTCATTAAGCCCTACACCAATTTGCCCATATAATGTTGTCCAAACATTGTATTGTTTTATCATTAAATCCCATTGATTCATTAATTGTTTTTGTGCCTACACTATCCCAGTTTTTTCCTTAAAAGGCTCAATAATTATAATATACGATTACATTTTAAATTTTGATCCCAGTCATCGACCCTGCAATTCTTCATTGCTGCACAAGTCTAAGAAATTTTTTTCATATTATCGGACCAGACAACCCTACTTGTCTCATCCTACTCCTTACCTTCGTGAGATGGAGCCTTCGTTTCGGCTATCTAAGCTTTCCTATACAATTTTATGAATTTCAAAATGAAATATCATACTCAAGTCATTCTATAAACCCATTCAAACACAAGACCCCATTTAAATTGTTTTAAGTTATTGGAATACCTCTATATTGAGAATGCCAAAAAAGGGAAAAACAGAAAAAAGAACCTACAAAATAATTGTTTACTGCTTTTCCACTCCAACTTTCTTGATGCACCTAGATTAGCAGAAACATCTATCACGTAATAGAAGACATGAAACAAGTATGATTTAACTCGCAAGACAAGTTTGTTGGTGTTTTTATTTCCTAGTAGAAGTGACAAGTTTGTTGCTAGAGCTTGTTAATTTGGATGAAGTGTTAGTCATTATCTCCACATCCAAAAGGGAATGAATTTATCCAAATGATCAAGTGGGCATTGTAATATTGGTTATCTATATTGGTTCATATATAAATATTGAAGTTATCAACAATTCGTGCCACCAACAGATGATGCATCTACCACTAACACTCAACTAACGCTCACAAAATTCTTAGAATTAAATATTGCTAGATGGATATGATTATTTGAGAACTTGGAAATTTTTCAAAGAGGGGACCTCTCATCTCCAATTGGTGGTTTGATAGTATACCCTGGGCTTATGTGAAAAAAAAAGGCACAATAAGCTATACATTTGCTGACACACATAGAAGGCAGAGAAAGGAAAAAAAAAAAAAAACCAAACACACACACAAATCTCAAACCCATGGAAATAGAAATCCCATATATAACCAATCTAATCTCTCTAAAGTCTAAACCTAGAAAATCTATAAAGCCCAATTTTGAAAAACAAAAGCCCACATTTGGATTTCAATGGAAAATCAACATCCACCTTCAAAAAGAAAAAGGCACTAAAACAAATAATCAATCTATGCTTTGGATCTTTAACCACCACAAAACAAAATGGCATGAAACAACACCGCTAGAATGACATGAAACAAACACTACTAGAACAACAAAATATCTGTCAAAGGAGAGAGAGAGAGGCGGAGAGAGATGCACACAAAGGGTGCATTTGTGCGGAGAGAGAAATCTGACCTAAGTGGAATCCTTTGAACCTCATTTTCCTTGGTGCTAGAAAACCATGGCATTAGTAACCCATGGTGTCATTTTTTAAGCGTTTGATGCAGGAAAGAAAACACACCCGAATTCCTTAAGGTATTGTTTCGTTCAACAACAAGTTCCTTGATGATTCCTATGTATTAATGTTTGATGCAACATATTGCTAAGTTGGAAAATAATCTCATGCTTACATAAATGATTTAAAAAGGTACATGAAAGATTTCTTACCTACTACAATATGTACATGACAAACTAAACTACATTTATAAAATTATTTGGG
Source organism: Sextonia rubra (assembly GCA_037013555.1). Classification (NCBI taxonomy): domain Eukaryota; kingdom Viridiplantae; phylum Streptophyta; class Magnoliopsida; order Laurales; family Lauraceae; genus Sextonia; species Sextonia rubra. The sequence goes on along the minus strand of JASUAD010000010.1, from coordinate 38,518,906 downwards.
CCCCATCAATTAATAATTTAAAATATTAGGAGAAATTTGTGTCTTATACAGATGTCTTTTAGCCTATACACATTTGATCAAAGACCATTGTGCTATCATAAATATGAAAAAAGCAAAATGGTCCTTCTTTTTAATTTTATAGTGCATTTTATATAGATGTAGATCTAACCGTAAAATATAACATATCCTACAGGGAATATCTATATTTAGACCATTGCAAAAAAAAAAAAAAAGTGTTGACATTCTAGCATGTGGAGAGGTGCTTGCAAGATCCTCAAATGCTCATTGTCATGTATGAAGGTGAGCACAACCATCTCACATAGATTCACTACTTGGGTCCAAATTGGTTTAGCTCGTCACATTTTGCATGTGTAATTGCATTGTGATCATTTGGACTAATCCTGTACATAAGTTGGGTGGAGACTAAGAAAACTGTGGAGGGAGTATTTTACTGGAAATTGGAGATAACATAGATCAACATCGCATTAGAGCTCTATGATATAAAAAAAAAGTCAGGAAGTGTAAGAACTCTTTCATGGCATCTTTATTATGTTCCTTGCTTATGGGTTTTTTAAATGCAATTATTAAAAACCTTACCATTGAGATACAGTTGATTTCAAATTTTAAAGTTCAATCCTCAATGTTCAGCATGGGCTACCTCGCTTAATAGTACAATAGCATATCATTTGGTGCCTGTTATCAAATTTGCATAGAATATATAGAATATCAGAATTTCGTTTGGCTTGTCTAACGTAGAATTTGTTTCAAGAAATTGATAATGGGTCTTCTCTAGCTAGTTTAAAATTTTAAATGTTGAAGTGCAAGAGTTCACTATATGTACTTGAACATCTTCTTAACTTCTTCAACATGATTACCATGGTTTGGTTCAGCATAGCATAATCACCTCCTAAAATATCAAGGACTTGTATTAAGAGTGCAGTTGCCAATCTAACTACCATCATAAAGAAACAATCAGGCAAAGAACAAACAAAGACGAAAGAACAGTGAGGCTCTGTTCCATGAAAAATCAATTCAACTCAAATTGACTAAAATCTTACACCTATAACAGTACATATATCAAGTAAATAATATGAAATGAGTACTCTTACAAGTGTAACATTAATTTTTACAAGTGAACATTAAGAAACTATATTAATATGAGTTTCATACATAAACATTCCATTCCACAATACAAACAACCTTCCTTGTAAAGGACCAGCTATTGTAAGTCAGCCAATCAGGTTGACAAAATCTAGAGCAGGTGGAGGGCAGGGGTTGGAGACATAGGTGGAGGTCCTACAGGTTGAGCATTTGTAATTGAGGAAGTTGCCAAAAGCATCATACTGATAATTATGAAAATCTTGGATGGCTTCAATTTTTTCTTCACCTTTTCTGATCTGTAACAAAAAATGAAAGTATAAGTCAAGTTCCAATGCCATAACATAATGAAGAATTTGTACCTTGAACACACAAAATTTCTTTCTATGTTTTTTTTTTTTGTTAAACTTCCATCCATTTTTGTTCTTTTTGAAGTTTTCTTTAGAACCTAATTTCTATATGAACAAAAAACTAAATGCATGCCCCCATTCCATACCAACCCCCCCTCCCACCCTCTCCTCTCTCCTTCTTGTGCGTGTGTTCCCTTCTTTGATCTGTAAGCACTAAAATGTGGAAAAGTAAGATCAGATCTTGCCCATCTCCATCTAATGAATTTGGAACCAAGGCACACAAGTCCAAGGTCTTAACAATTCAACTGAATTTCTTTATTCTTCTGCTTTATGGGTTCTTTTCCTTATTACAGTATTTTACAAGAAATTTGAAGAGAAAAATCCAACAACTACAGTTCCTTCGAATAAGAAAGGATGATACCCAAACTAATCAAGCATAATGCTACAAATGATCTCTTCATCATTAGCAAAGTTTGGTCCCTACAGCCCTCTTAAGAATTAAACAATTAAACAATTAAACAAAGTTCCGTGGTTAATATAGGTTAAGGAATTGTCTTTCTTTTTTTGTTTTGATGGGTTCTTGTACTTACTACCAGATCTACTGAAAATAACCCCCAATAGTTCAAACCAGTGCAAGAACAAGTTCCCAGAACTACACCATCAAAAGGAAAAGCCAAATTGGATTTAGTGCTATGTATATCAAAACAAAAACATCAACATTGTGAAACAGATCTAAGCAAAAAGAATGTTAGTTGGAGTATACCTTCATTGTACCAATAGTTGCAAAAACTAGAAGATGGAGAAATGATGTTAACTTTGTTGGTTGTATCCCTTATCTTCCTTGAAAGCTGTTCTAGCAACTATTATAAGAAACATTCAAAACATGAAATTGTATGCTCCAAAAATCTAATTTCTAAAAACATGCCAAGCAACAATGAAACCATTAAGCATAACAATTATAATAAGTAAAAGCCAAAGAAAATGAAAAAGGAAAAAGAATGGACCAAGTGAAAGGCTAAGACACACAGTTGAACAAAAGTATTAATCGACCCATTCCCAAGACCACTTGAATACACTAAGATAAAAGCAAAGGCAATACCAATGCAGTAGCTCCAATTGTAAAATTCTGTTTTTTTTAACCTATGTCACGACCCGAGCCCAGGGAACGGGGGTCAGAGGAACTCTAACCAATGACACACGTACTCCCGTGCATGCACACCTAGACCCCATCCAGGCATACATACACAAGGGATCAATCACACGTGCAAACAACTGTACGCGGAAGCTGTACGTATCAAGGCATACCACAAATATACCAAAAGACATAGGAGATTACAAACTATCATGAACTGATAACAATAACAAATACAGGAACGTATGACAAATAAAGCGGGCTTACAACAATCCAAAAATCAAAATACAGGTATCACTCAAGGCCCACTTTACAAGTACAGAAAAATCCCCTCAAGAGACTCCAACACAAAGAATGGGGAAAACAAAATGATGCAAACCGTACTCTGGAGGATGGATCAAGTCCACTCCTCTAGGCCAGAGGGGGCCTCGCGAGCCTCCCCTGCAGTCGGGTCGACCGACGCAGGATCGGAAGAGGGATCTGAGCCTGCAACACACAAAAACAACTAATAAGTACAACGACTTAGCAAAGTATAAACCAACAAGAAGATAACACGAATCGTGTCTAAGACTGAAGAATACTGAACAATAGTTATAATGCAATATCCATTTAAATTAGGATTGTATTACTAAACAATTATGCAAATGAATAAGCATGCTGTACGAATCATAAACAGATAACAATCAAGTGGCTACTACATTGGCCATTTTCTCCCTTACGAGAGCAATCAGGATGAGAACACCAGCGACCGGGCCAGGGTACGCATGGGTCTCTAGTTCCCGGGGTCCGGAGTCCCAGGACAAGACACTCTGCAGAGGTAAACACTTAAACTAAACCAAAGTTAACCCCGTCGGGTATCCTAAGGCTGAGGCTCAGTAGTGCCAAGACCAATCACAATCAATCGAATGATGCACCTCAATCAATCAATCATATCATCTCATTTATCACTTACAGATCTCACATATCATGCTGAACAAACAATAGGAAGTGCATCGCATATACTGATACTGAATGTACATAAACTGATACGGATACGGAATGTACATAAGCAATTACAGGAAGTGCTGACAATGAGTATCAATCACAATCACTGACTCATAACGGTGCAAGTACTCCAATGGAGCAATGATAACACTGAGACCGATATAACAATAGAATGGTTCCGCCCGGGCTTCGCTCTGGGGTTGCTGCATTTCCCACAGAATCGAGAGGTCCAGCGCAGAACACATAAGAGGGCATAACCGAAATCAATATGCTGTACAAATCAGAATGCTTATACGAATCAAGGTCAATTACAAGCCAATCCTACACTAATTATCCAGTGCTTCTAACCGTGCATGTTGATGTTGTCCGATGCACCATTGTCTAGTGTTGTAGTGTCTGGAGTGTGCACCGAAGTCCCTTAAACCAACACCCATGGGGAGGTGCTAAACAACTGGATAATAAGCATGAATGATTCACAGCCCTTGAGATCATTCATGTCATGTACACATTCCATTGGGCATGTCCAAGTTAGCTACATTCTATCATGAAAGTCATATACCGTCTTTTGCTTAAACCTAATCCCTTTTTCATTCAATTCTCAGGGTCTCACGGTGTAGCCGTAGGTAACCTTACGGCTTAGCCGTGGCATCTTACGGCTTAGCCGTAATATGCACTGCGGCTGAGCTGAGGTTCCCCAAATATCCCTTCGGATTTACGGCTTAACCGTATTTTGCTCTACGGCTCAGCCGTATCCTGGTCCACGGCTTAGCCGTAAGACAATGTACGGCTTAGATCAGGCTGGGCCGTAGAAGAATGTCAAATTGCCAACATCCAGTTATTTTCAGCTAACAGTCTGTACTGTTCTACGGTTTGGGTTACGGTTGGGTCTCGGCTTAGCCGTAAGCCATTTTACGGCTTAGCCGTAGCACATTTCACGGCTTAGCCGTGAGTGCACGGACTCATTTTCCTGAAATTGTCACAGTCATACAGAAAGTGTGCGAAATGGCTGGAAACCGAAACATAACGGTGAAATGAACTGAATGGGGCTGTCTAATACTGAGAAACACAATAAAGAACAAGAACACAACAACCAAATCCATATCAATCAATGTTCATACAACTTGGGCTTATACTTGCCTCACAAATGGAATCACTTCGTGGTTTGGCTCAGTCCGCTGGAATCACACGCACAAATGAGCTCCTTTCTTCCTCCCTCAAGCAACGAGCAACAGAGAAGGAGAAGGAGAGAAAGAGAGCTGAACAGAGAGAGAGAGAAACGAGCTAAGAGCTGAGAGAGACGATCGAAAGAAAGAGAAGGGAGTGGTTGGGATCTTTATAACTTAATTTGAGCCAAATTTGCAAACAAGTCCAATTAGCTTATCCAAATATCAGTTTGAGTCAAATGACGGTCCAACAAAAACAAACAAACTCATTCGGATCCAAGACAGTTACGACAATCGACAAGCTCGACGAAATACACGCGCTGACGTCAAAATGACGCGAAACTGACAAGGTCAATCAAAAGCCAAAATTACGAAAAAGGGCTCAAACTAACTAGACCAAGTCAAACTCAACTCAAACGATCTCTCTACGACTCAAAGCCAAAACAAACAAAATCAAAACACACTTAGCGATAAAAACACACGCAATACGCACTAATCCGGATCAACTCGGGTCGGAGTGTTACATCCTCCCCCACTTGGACATCATTCCGTCCTCGGAATGAAAGCGTACCTGAGCAAACAGATAAGGATACTGACGCGCCATCTGATCTTCTAATTCCCACGTGGCTTCATCAGGTCCATGATGTTCCCAAAGTACCTTGACCCATCGGATAGTCCTCGTACGCAAGAGCTGTTCTCTAGTCCCAACAATACGGAGCGGACGCTCAACGTATGACGCATTAGGTTGCATCTGAATATCATCGTATCGAATCACGTGCGTCGGGTCTCGAACATACTTGCGAAGCATAGACACATGAAAAACGTCGTGTACTCCAGAAAACTCCACGGGTAGAATCAATCTGTACGCTAGATCACCAATCCGACTCTTGATCTCAAATGGACCCACATATCTTGGCGCTAACCTGCCTTTTTGACCGAACCGTATTGTACCTTTCATCGGTGAGACCTTCAAGAATACCCAATCACCAACCTGAAATGTCAAGGTTCTTCTTCTCGTATCTGCATAGCTCTTCTGTCTCGATCGGGCAATCTTCAAATTGTCAATGGCTCTCTGAGCTTTCTCTGTAGTCTCAGCAATGATTGTCGGTCCGTGGAAACTCCTTGTTCCAACTTCTTCCCAGCAAACAGGACTTCTACATTTCCGTCCATACAGAGCTTCATAGGGTGCCATTCCAATACTCTCGTGGAAACTATTATTATACGCGAACTCGCACAACGAGAGATGCAAATCCCATTCTTTCTCGAAATTCAGCACACTGGCCCGTAACATGTCTTCGAGCGTCTGAATAGTTCGTTCTGACTGTCCATCAGTCTGCGGATGATACGCCGTACTGAAGCTCAACTTCGTTCCCATGGCTTCCTGAAATGCTCTCCAAAATGAAGAAACAAAGCGGCTATCTCGATCTGACACAATCGACACGGGCGTACCATGTAGTCTAACGATCTCATCAACGAACTTCTTCGCCATCTCGGAAAATGTCATGCCTTTCTTGAATGGAAGAAAATGGGCTGTCTTCGTCAGTCTGTCCACGATCACCCAAATGGCACTATTCTTCTTGCTCGTCAGGGGTAGTCCTGAAACAAAGTCCATCGAAATGTGCTCCCATTTCCACTGGGGAATGTGCAATGGATGTAAGGAACCTGGAGGTCTCTGATGGTCAGCTTTCACCTTCTGGCAAGTCAAACATCTGGCAACAAACCCAGCAATTTCCCTCTTCATGTTATTCCACCAGAATCTGTCCTTGAGAGCTCGGTACATCTTCGTACTTCCAGGATGCATAGAGTAACGTGCATGGTGTGCTTCGGTCATCAAACTCTCTTTCAAAGCATCTACTGCTGGCACACATAATCTGCTCCTGAAATACAAAACATCATCCTCCAAACGAAAGTCTGGTCGATCTACAATGCTATCTCGGATTCACTTCAACATCGCATCTTCAAACTGCTGGTCTTTAATCCGCTGAATGATGTCAGGCTGAAAGCTCACTGTACTGGCAAGTGTCAAACGATTCTCCACCGATTGCAGTTCCACGGGCTGAGCATGCCTCACAAAATAAAGGCTATCCAAAGCCTGAAGAATCTCCGATTTCCTACTCAAGGCATCTGCAACAACATTGCCTTTCCCTGGATGGTATTTGATGGGGAAATCAAAATCCTTGATCAACTCAAGCCACCTTCGCTGTCTCATATTCAACTCAGACTGCGTGAAGAGGTACTGTAGACTATGATGATCTGAATGCACTTCAAATGTCACGCCATACAAATAGTGTCTCCACATTTTCAACGCAAAAACGATGGCTGCCAACTCTAAATCGTGCGTAGCATAGTTCTTCTCGTGCTCCCGAAGTTGCCTCGAGCCATAGGCAATCACTTTGCCATGTTGCATCAAAACACATCCCAAACCGACTCGAGAAGCATCAGAGTAAATCATGAATCCTTCATGCCCATCTGGTAACGTCAAGACTGGAGCCGAAGTAAGCTTCTCCTTCAACATCCGAAAATGGCACTCGCATTCGTCCGTCCAATGAAATGGAACATTCTTCCTGGTCAATCGAGTCAACGGGGCTGAAATCTTGGCAAAATCTTGAATAAAGCGACGATAATATCCAGCTAATCCAAGAAAACTCCGTATCTCCGTCACAGTCTTCGGGCTGGGCCAATTCATCACTGCCTCAACTTTCGTCTGATCCACTGCCAACCCATCTCGTGAAATGGTATGACCAAGAAAAGCTACCTGCTCGAGCCAAAAATCACACTTCGACAACTTGGCATATAAGCGATGCTCTTTCAACAACTGCAAGGCTCGACGTAGATGTTCCTCATGCTCCTCTGGGGTCTTTGAATACACCAGAATATCATCAATAAAGACCACCACAAAACGATCCAGAAAAGGAGCAAAGATCCTGTTCATCAAAGCCATGAAGGCAGCAGGTGCATTGGTTAATCCAAATGGCATCACGAGGAACTCAAAATGTCCATACCGTGTCCTGAAAGCAGTCTTCATAATATCTTCCTCCTTCACCCGAAGTTGATGATACCCCGATCTCAGATCAATCTTGGAAAAATAGGCAGCACCTTGGAGTTGGTCAAACAACTCATCAATACGCGGCAATGGATATTTATTCTTGATCGTGACTTTGTTCAACCGCCGGTAATCGACACACATCCGTAAGGTACCGTCCTTCTTCTTCACAAACAGCACTGGAGCTCCCCACGGTGACACACTCGGCCGTACGAAACCCTTCTCCAAAAGATCGTGCAATTGCGTCTTCAATTCGAGTAACTCAGCAGGGGCCATACGATAAGGAGCTAAACTAATGGGTGCTGTACCGGGCACTAGATCAATCGCAAACTCTACATCTCGGACAGGGGGTAACTCGGGTACTTCCTCCGGAAATACATCCGGGAACTCACGTACTACCGAAATATCGCTCAACTGCTTCACCTCCTTCTTCTCCGAGACAAAAGCAAGAAATCCTGCACAACCTCTGCGTATCAAACGATCCGCCTTGCATGCGGAGATGACACGCCTCGGGCATCTCTCCTGATTGCCCTCGAAACGAAACCCCTTCGCAAAATCGAAGTAAATCGTCCTATTGTAACAGTTAACACAGGCACGATACCGCGCTAGCCAGTCCATTCCAAGGATCACATCGAAATCCAACATGGACAACAAGATCAAATCAACTGGCAGCTGGCGACCTTCAATCACCACGTTGCACTGAGGGTAGTATACACTACACTCCACTCGCTTGCCCACAGGAGTGGACACTACTAACAAATAGGGTAGCGGCTGAGGGGGTTGCGGTAACTGTTCCGCAAAACGAGGTGCAACATACGAACGCGTAGATCCCGAATCAAATAGGGTATGTGCTTCAGCTCGGGCAATGAGAACTTTACCTTCCACCACTTTCGCATCTTCTGCATGCTCATGAGAGGCTGCATACACCCGAGCAGTCTGACGCTGGGGCTTCTGACTCTGGCGAGACGGATGGGGGCTGTTCGAGGCTGCTGAACTGAGAGACTTGGATGACCCCATAGATCTGGACGACTGGAAAGTCCTGGTCTTCGGACACTGAGCTATCTTATGTTCCATAGATCCGCAACTCAAACAAGCTCCGGACTTCTTCCAACACTTCTCCGTCGGATGTCCAAATCCACAAAACTCGCATCTGCTCCCGGAGAAACTCGAAGTGCCTTGCTTCCCTTTCCATTTCTTCTGAATCTGTCCCTTGGAACTCACTGGTGCACTCCTCTTGAAGTCCATAGCTCTCTCTGCTAGGTGGTTGGCTTCCGCAGCGTGTGCTCTGTCAACCGCATCATCGAAAGTAGCTGGTCTCTGAAAAGCAGTCACAAAATTCGCATATCTAGGATGCAGACCAGAAATAAAACGATTCACCTTCTTCTCCTCGGTATTGATCATGTCCTCAGCAAAATGAGACAACTGGGTAAAGCGGTGAATGTACTCTGCGACGGTCAGTTGCTGCTGCTGTAAGGCCAGAAACTCAACCTCCTTCACACGTCGAACATGAGCAGGAATGAACTTCCTTCTGAACTGCTTCTGGAACGTCTCCCACACTGTTTCACTCGGCAAGGTCAGATAGGTTGCACTAACACTCTTCCACCAGGTCTTTGCCACCTCTCGAAACATCGAGGCTGTAAGCAGAACCTTCTGCCGGTCATCACAGACAATGGTAGAAAAGAGATCTCCAGTATGCTCTAGCCACTGGTCAGCCTTCAACGCATCTTCATTTCCATAGAATTCTGTGGCTCCACGTTTCCTGAATTTATCGTACAATGCATTTGGATCGCTCTCTTTAGGCTGGAAAACCACTTGCTGCTCTACAGGCCGAACTGGCGCTTGACTCTGTCGGTCTACGATCGAAACGACCTGCGCTTGCAAAGAATGGATCGCCTGTAGCATAGTCAAGAAGCGCTCGTCGAAATTTACAAGTGGCTGTGGGGCGGCTGATCCACTCTCGTTATCTCCCTGATCATTGTTGTTGTGTGTTCCAGATCCCGATGCCATAGCCTGCAAAACATAAAAGTCAATCTGCTATCACACACAAACTCACAAGACAAGGGGACCAAACACAGCAGTCCAAAACTGGACTACGAAATCTCACCACGTCCTATATGCCTACATGCGTACACACTAAGATAGAGACAATGCCCTGAGAGACAAAGCTCTGAGAGACAATGCTCTGATACCATACAATACGTATGTCACGACCCGAGCCCAGGGAACGGGGGTCAGAGGAACTCTAACCAATGACACACGTACTCCCGTGCATGCACACCTAGACCCCATCCAGGCATACACACACAAGGGATCAATCACACGTGCAAACAACTGTACGCGGAAGCTGTACGTATCAAGGCATACCACAAATATACCAAAAGACATAGGAGATTACAAACTATCATGAACTGATAACAATAACAAATACAGGAACGTATGACAAATAAAGCGGGCTTACAACAATCCAAAAATCAAAATACAGGTATCACTCAAGGCCCACTTTACAAGTACAGAAAAATCCCCTCAAGAGACTCCAACACAAAGAATGGAGAAAACAAAATGATGCAAACCGTACTCTGGAGGATGGATCAAGTCCACTCCTCTAGGCCGGAGGGGGCCTCGCGAGCCTCCCCTGCAGTCGGGTCGACCGACGCAGGATCGGAAGAGGGATCTGAACCTGCAACACACAAAAACAACTAATAAGTACAACGACTTAGCAAAGTATAAACCAACAAGAAGATAACACGAATCGTGTCTAAGACTGAAGAATACTGAACAATAGTTATAATGCAATATCCATTTAAATTAGGATTGTATTACTAAACAATTATGCAAATGAATAAGCATGCTGTACGAATCATAAACAGATAACAATCAAGTGGCTACTACATTGGCCATTTTCTCCCTTACGAGAGCAATCAGGATGAGAACACCAGCGACCGGGCCAGGGTACGCATGGGTCTCTAGTTCCCGGGGTCCGGAGTCCCAGGACAAGACACTCTGCAGAGGTAAACACTTAAACTAAACCAAAGTTAACCCCGTCGGGTATCCTAAGGCTGAGGCTCAGTAGTGCCAAGACCAATCACAATCAATCGGATGATGCACCTCAATCAATCAATCATATCATCTCATTTATCACTTACAGATCTCACATATCATGCTGAACAAACAATAAGAAGTGCATCGCATATACTGATACTGAATGTACATAAACTGATACGGATACGGAATGTACATAAGCAATTACAGGAAGTGCTGACAATGAGTATCAATCACAATCACTGACTCATAACGGTGCAAGTACTCCAATGGAGCAATGATAACACTGAGACCGATATAACAATAGAATGGTTCCGCCCGGGCTTCGCTCTGGGGTTGCTGCATTTCCCACAGAATCGAGAGGTCCAGCGCAGAACACATAAGAGGGCATAACCGAAATCAATATGCTGTACAAATCAGAATGCTTATACGAATCAAGGTCAATTACAAGCCAATCCTACACTAATTATCCAGTGCTTCTAACCGTGCATGTTGATGTTGTCCGATGCACCATTGTCTAGTGTTGTAGTGTCTGGAGTGTGCACCGAAGTCCCTTAAACCAACACCCATGGGGAGGTGCTAAACAACTGGATAATAAGCATGAATGATTCACAGCCCTTGAGATCATTCATGTCATGTACACATTCCATTGGGCATGTCCAAGTTAGCTACATTCTATCATGAAAGTCATATACCGTCTTTTGCTTAAACCTAATCCCTTTTTCATTCAATTCTCAGGGTCTCACGGTGTAGCCGTAGGTAACCTTACGGCTTAGCCGTGGCATCTTACGGCTTAGCCGTAATATGCACTGCGGCTGAGCTGAGGTTCCCCAAATATCCCTTCGGATTTACGGCTTAACCGTATTTTGCTCTACGGCTCAGCCGTATCCTGGTCCACGGCTTAGCCGTAAGACAATGTACGGCTTAGATCAGGCTGGGCCGTAGAAGAATGTCAAATTGCCAACATCCAGTTATTTTCAGCTAACAGTCTGTACTGTTCTACGGTTTGGGTTACGGTTGGGTCTCGGCTTAGCCGTAAGCCATTTTACGGCTTAGCCGTAGCACATTTCACGGCTTAGCCGTGAGTGCACGGACTCATTTTCCTGAAATTGTCACAGTCATACAGAAAGTGTGCGAAATGGCTGGAAACCGAAACATAACGGTGAAATGAACTGAATGGGGCTGTCTAATACTGAGAAATACAATAAAGAACAAGAACACAACAACCAAATCCATATCAATCAATGTTCATACAACTTGGGCTTATACTTGCCTCACAAATGGAATCACTTCGTGGTTTGGCTCAGTCCGCTGGAATCACACGCACAAATGAGCTCCTTTCTTCCTCCCTCAAGCAACGAGCAACAGAGAAGGAGAAGGAGAGAAAGAGAGCTGAACAGAGAGAGAGAGAAACGAGCTAAGAGCTGAGAGAGACGATCGAAAGAAAGAGAAGGGAGTGGTTGGGATCTTTATAACTTAATTTGAGCCAAATTTGCAAACAAGTCCAATTAGCTTATCCAAATATCAGTTTGAGTCAAATGACGGTCCAACAAAAACAAACAAACTCATTCGGATCCAAGACAGTTACGACAATCGACAAGCTCGACGAAATACACGCGCTGACGTCAAAATGACGCGAAACTGACAAGGTCAATCAAAAGCCAAAATTACGAAAAAGGGCTCAAACTAACTAGACCAAGTCAAACTCAACTCAAACGATCTCTCTACGACTCAAAGCCAAAACAAACAAAATCAAAACACACTTAGCGATAAAAACACACGCAATACGCACTAATCCGGATCAACTCGGGTCGGAGTGTTACAACCTATATACTTCCACGATAAGGTAATGTCATTACAGCCTCTCCTTTCAATCGAAAAGCACCAACTGACAAGAAAAACACAAGGCCTTATCATAACCACATTGTTAAAATCATATTGTTCAAGATTATGGAATCCAACTCATCTTCAACCCATCTCTAACCACACTTGAAAAATAAAGATCACTCAAAAAAATATTGCTCAAACTGCTTGCAATACTCCGACCTAACTTAATCCCGTTTAACGTTTTATTACTAGTCTTTTGCTCTTTTCAAGCGAATTTGTTTCATGCTTGTTGCCTTGTTATTGTTTGCGTTTCGTTTCGGGTCATGGATAGGTAGTTGAGTTGAGTTTAACCTATTTTAGGTAGACATAAGCCTTTTTTTTGTATTTTTAGTTTTTGCAAGATTTCGTCATTCATGCATCATTTTTGTGTCATCGTGTATATTTCATCAAACTCGTTGACTTCCGTAACTGACTCGCATGCAAATGACTTTCTTATACTTTCGTTTATCCTTATCTTATAAAAGAACAAGCCATGCACCGACCTTTCCATTCTCTCATTTGCTCTCTCAATCGGTCGTTGCTTCTTTTCTTTCTTCCATCCTCTTCATCGGCTTCCAAGCTAAAGGATTCTTGTGCACTTCGTTTACACGTAATCTCCTTGTGTGGGTTAAGGTAAGAGTTGTTTCAAGTCTACCATTTTTTAGTCTCATCTTTTAGTGCATGCACTCAACCCCTCTCTTTTCTTGCATGCATGGTGATAGGACTGCATTTAGATGTGTAATTTAAGCCAGAGGACAACTAATTCATGTAAAAAAGCTCATTTGAGGCAAGTATAAGCACGATATGGATAAACACATGTTGGTACCTGATGATTGCTTTGATTCTCATTACTCTTGCATGGTTTGGTGATTTACAACCCTATTGTGTTAACTCATGTATGTTCATTATCTCTGTTTTCCATTTTGTCCAAATTCAGTTTCACCTGTATCAGGTTCAAGACGTGACCCTCTGAAGCTTACAGTTAAGCCGTAAGCTGTCTACGACTCACTTTTTAGAGAGCTGTAAAATCTACTTTTACACTACGGTACGGTTACGGCCAAGCTGTAAATTGTACTATGGCTAAACCGTAGGCTAGCAGTGACCCAGCGGTAGGTCAAGTTACAGCTTGATGTCTAGAGAGCAAAATTTTGAGGAAACCTTCTACAGCCCAGCCACAGCTAAGCCGTGTGGTGTGCTATGGCTAAGCCGTACCCTAATCGTGGCCGAACCGTAGAACAAAACATGACCAAGCCGTAAATGCGAATGAATAGTCTGGGGGACCACGGCTGAGCTGTAGCGCATAATACGGCTAAGTCGTGAGGTGCTTACGGCTAAGCCTTAAGTCACCCACGGCTAAGCCGTAAAACCACTGAAAAATGGGGAAAAAGGATAGGTTTAAGGATGAGACCTTATAGGGCCTTCACATGGATTCTCAAATCCCTTAACTTGCCCAATGGACTCCGTTACTAGCATGAATGGTCTTGAGGGCTGTGACTCATTTATGTGTATTGTCCAATTGTTAAGCACCTCCCCATGTGTGTTGGTTCAAGGGACTTCGATACACGCTTCTCGATACATTGCAACACCTAAAAGGTGGACAACTGTGTATCGAATCACTTAAAATTACATCATCATGCACAGTTAGAAACAATGGACAACTAGTTTAAGGTTGGCTAATAATGACCATGATTCCTTGCGATAACTTGACTTACATTGCATGTTGATTTCGGTTATTGCCCTCCCTTCTTTACTATTGTTTCGACTTGTATTTGTCTAACCAGAGTTGATATTGGCATCTGACCTTTTTATGATATTAGAATATGACGTGAGACACAGACTGTACAGCTTGAATGTGACTTGACTTGACTGAGATGACATGATTGATACGGTCTGGCTCTACTTAGCCTCAGCCTCAGGATACCCAACGGGGTTGACTTTAGCGTAGCCTGCTTGTGCCGCTACAATGTACTTATGTCTTGGGACTTTCGGACCCTAGAAACTAGAGACCTATCCGTACCCTGGCCCGGTCGATGGTGTTCTCAACGCATGCTATCGATAAGGAGAATATGGTAAATGTAGTAGCCACATAGGAAGTACATCTGTTTTATGATTCTGATAGCATATTTTATTCATATGCATGACTTACCTAGTATACAAATGTGAAACTCATTGCACCATTACTTGTTTAATTATTCTTATAGATACAACGCGTGTCACCTTATTGTTTGCTTATGCTTTACTGAATCGTTGTATACATTAATTGTCTTTGGTGTTGCAGGCTCAGATCCCACTGCAGACCCCTCGTCGGTCGTTAAGACTCCAGAATAGACCATAGAAGCCCCGTCAGGGTTAGAGGAGTGGATGTGATCACTCCACTGAAGAGCGTCTTGGCATGATAGGTTCCTTCTGGGTGGGTCGCATCTTGTGTTGGTCTTAGAATATTCCATTCCTGGCATCTTAGTGTCTTGACTTTTGTTCTTGTTCACACTCCTGCACATACAGTGTCTCTGTTGTTATACATCTTGCAATTAATGTTTTTATCTTTTATCTCATTTCGTTTAATGCTTTCGTTTTTTTTTTTTCAATGATGCTTATAGCTTCCGAGTACACTATGTTTGCACGTGTGAATTTTCCTTGTGTGTGGGCATTTAGACGATGTCTAAGTGTGTATGCACAGGAGTACGCGTGTCACTGATTATGTTTAAACTTAATCCCTGATTTCTAAGCTCGGGTTGTGACAATGCTCATAATAGTTTATAATAGAACAAGAATCAAGCAAAATCATTACTCTTTACTGACCATGTCCAATCTAGTACATCCACTTGAAGCAAACTATAATGAGGAATTGCAACCACTTAAATTTAAGGGAATATCTATCAACAAAATTAAAATAAGGGGTTACATCAATAAGTAAATAAATAAAATGAAAGAGGCAATAAGGATATGGGCAATACCACTTTAGCAAATCCAATTGCAAAATTCTTCATTTCTTAACATAATAACCTTTAAAACCACAAAATATGGAGTTCAAAAATCACGCAAAGTGAGAGTACCCTGCCATTATCTTTCATCCCACATTTGTTGTGTGATATTATCTCGCAAGACAGCAACAAACTCCTTATCCAATTTACTTATATAGGGTGTAGCATGTATTTCCCCCTCAATATCATGCTCTTCTCCATTCTCACAATTTAAATTCTCATTTACATTACATCGAAATAACTCATAACTTGCATTCCACTTATGAATGAAATTGTGAAGGACACATGTTGCAACCACTATCTTAACTTGTGTCTTAAATGGATAATATGTACCAACTTGAAGGATGGAAAATCGTTTTTTCAAAATTGCGAAGGTTTGCTCTATGACATTCCTTAATTTTGAATGCCGCAAGTAATAAAGTTCTTGTTATGTTCTTGGTGCATTTATGGAGTACTCCTTAAGATGATATCGTACACCACGATATGGTGTAAGAAAGCTACAAGCATTTGCATATCCCGCATCAACAAGGAAGTATTTCCCTATAAAACAAATTTACAAACAATAAAGTTCATATTAGGCCATATTATGTATAAATATTTATATCATATTAGGCAGGATTATATATAAATATATATCAAGATAATAGCTGAAATATGTATTACCAGTTGGAATTTTCATACTATTATGTGATATTATGTAAACTGCATCTTGTAACACCTTAGAAACTGAAGCACAACCTTCCCAACCAAAGCTAGTCTTATATTTGAATGATTTCTTGCCAAGTGACAGGAGGTTAATCGTGTGTTAGTGCTAGTTTTCGTTTGTTTCCTGTTGGTCCATCTTCATCAAGAAGTTCCACGTTTCCTTCAGCTATAAAGTTCTCACGATTCCTTGTCTCATGATAATCAAGGTCATTGGGTGCAAAACTTTCCCTTCCATCAACAATAGTATCACCAAAAATTTCAGCCAACATACGATAATCTGAACATATTTTAGTCCTATAAGATGCAACATCTAGATGTGCCTGCAATGGTTTGATTTTTAGATTTAAATATAAATTTTCATCATTTTATATATGGTTATAACAAAAACTTATATAATCACTGCTACATACTCATCCCAAACTAGACCTTCTGCTGTCATCATTTTACAAGCCTCACACTATCCAAACCCATTTAAGTTTCACAAACTTTTTATTATCACATGTCTTTTTCAATGTTTTGAAATGAGTTTTTAATTCGTCTTTGGTAAAATCTAGGCCAAAGATTTTTGTCATCTCTTTTGTGAGCTCATTCCACCCTTCGTAGTATAGCCTCCTTTTATCGATTGTCCTGATTTAGATTGTTCTACCATCAGTTGGATGAGCATTTCATCCCGAGCATAACTCCACTTCATATTACGTTTATCCTTTTCCCCACCATGTCCAACCAATACATGTTGCTCATTTTCTTTCGGCGGTCCATCCCTACACAAACCATTCAAATATGTGATGTTGATTTTACTTCACTGAGTAGCCTGATTTCTTCCTAGCAAGATCTATCAAAGTAAGCTCGATATACATAAGAAAAAAATCAAATTAAGAGATAACAGTAATAAAAGAAGAAGAAAAAAAAAATAAAGCACACAAATTCAAATAAGTAATTCATAAATATTAGTATAACAAGGAATTAGATGAAATACTTTTAAACAAATGAAAAGCTGTCGGCACACGAGTTTCTATGAAAATAAAACTCATGTCTTGCTTATAAGCCAAAAAACAATAGAGGGCCTTGGTGTGGTTATGTAGTGTGGTTATTATTATTATTATTATTATTAAGTTGGCTTTGGTGACTATAATAAACAACAACAAAAACAATACCACCATCAGCATCATAAAAGTATGAGTCAATGTCATTCTAAGTGAATAATATTTTCAAACAGAGAATCTGTTCAATCAGCCCAACATTTCTATTATGATTTGCAGTAAATAACTAAAACAATAACAACAACAGCAAAATACAGAGAATGAACACTTGTACATTTGGAGCAGCCATCATCAATTTCACAGAATACGAATGTTTTGACTCTCCCATCGATTCCCAGCCTATATTATTGATTTTGTCTATCCTATTAACTATTCAGAATTCACAACATACATAATCGCGCACTAACTCCTTGTGTACCGAACACGATCTCTTCATTTCCTTTCCATATTAGTTTCATATGTGTAAATCTAATGCCTGTATTTTGACGATCTAACTCCAACATCCATTTCCTCAAATATATTTTATGCATTTTCTACTAAGTAATGAAGGAAACTAAAAAACAAAGATCCATGAAAGCAAAAAAAAAAAAAAAAAAAAATAGAGGGCCTTTGGGTTTTTGGGAAGATTAAGCATCCATGTCAGTAGTAGAGAAATGGGGGGAGAGAGAGAGAGAGAGAAAAAAAAAGCATCTATGTCGGCATGAGAGAAATGGGGGGAGAGAGAAGGGATAGTCCATGTCAGTAGCAGAGAAATGGTGGGAGAGAGAGAGGAGTAACCATGTCAGTAGCAGAGAAATGGAAAGAGAGAGAAAGAGAGGAGCATCCATGTTAGTAGCAGAGAACTGGAAGGAGAGAGAGGAGCATCCATGCCAGTAACAGAGAAACGGGGAGAAAGAGAGAGAGATGAACTTTGGGTATTTAGGGATAATGGTCCATCCATGGCAGTAGCACACACAGAGAGAGAGAGAGAGAGAGAGAGAGAGAGAGATGGCCTTTTTGTATTTTGGAAGAAAGGAGCATCCATGGCTGTAGCAAAAAGGAAAAAATGGATTTTGGGTATTTGGGGAAAACAGAGCATCCAGGTCTTTGTAGGAGTGCAGGAGAGAGAGATGAAGAATATGAGGAGCAAAACATATGCAAGGGATGGAAAGACATACCAGATCGATGATGGCTTCCTTGCAACCCGATGATTGTTGCAACAGAAGAAAGAGTTGGTTTTCCTTTCAAAGAATCTCATGCTTTATAGAAACCCCTAATCGAAAGAGAAAAGCACTTTTCGATGGGGAGTGGTAGGATGCGAAGATCCCCTCTAAGGTGGAAAAAAACTCTGCAAATCGAGATAGAGATCTGGGGAGATGATTGCACCCAAATGGGGTTTCTGACCTTCGTCGTGGAATAGAGAGGGTTTTTTGCAGAACATGCGGTAACCAAATGTACCCTAAAGGTTGTTTGGTGTTGTATTTCATAGGGAATCAGTGGAGAAAAGCTTCTTCAAAGAGCATTGAGCAAAAAAGGGAAAGGCTGTTTTTTAAATGTAAGGAAAACTTGTTGGGAAATGTTGGATAAATATAAAATATATCTCATTGCATATACAATTAAAAAAAATAAACAAATAATTTCCAAAATACCCTTCTCCATCTTCCTTTTTCTCCTCCTCCTCTCTCTTCTCTTTCCCCACCCTTTCCTCCCCCCGGCGATGGTCTCCGGCGAAGGAGGGAGACTCCCCTATCCCTTTTCCTCCTCTTTCCTGCTCCTTCTCCCTCCCCTTCCTCTCATTCTTTCTCTTCCTTTTCCTCTCCTTTCCCTCTTCCTCTCCCTTTTTCTCTCATCCTCTCCTCTCCTCTCTGCCCCATTATGCCCTATGAGGCCAAACATCACAATGATGTTCAGCCTCGTAGGGCCAAACAACAGGGTGTTGTTCGGCTTTGTAGGGCAACTCGGGGTGGAAAGGAGAGGAGAGGAAAATGGAGATGAAGATGGAGGAAGAGGAGATGAAAAAGGGCGGAGAGGAAAGGAAGAGGGAGAGGGAGAGAGAGGGGAAGAAGAAGAGGAAGAGGGAGGGCCCCAATGAGGAAGAATAGGAGGAAGAGGAAGAGGGACAGGGAGAGGAAGAAGAAGGGGAAGGAAGGGGAAAAGGAAGAGGGAGGGAGGGAGGGAGAGCCGCCCTCCAGTCGATCGTGGCTCGTCGTCAGCCGACTGGAAAGTGGGGGACGAGAGAGGAGGGAGGGAGATGTGTGAGGGAGAGAAGGGTATTTTAGGGTTTTAAAAAAATTCTCATGTGTGATAAGAGATAAAATTTGTGTTCAAATAGCACATCTCAAACTTGTCCAAAAATAGTTAGATTACATCTGCCAACTTTAAATGTTTCTCTCCGTTTCAGATGGGCATCGGGCTCTTTCAAATAAATGTATGTCTTAATTAAATTTGAAATAGACATTGAAGTACACTTATCCAAATAGTCTAAACAGTAAAAACATTTGTTTGAAGCCATTTTGAGAAAAATAGATCCAATAAATAGAGGTGCCAAACTGAACCTAAGCATAGAAGGGTCAATATCTTTTCAATTCAAAAATAAAATTCAAATATAGAAATGGAAACACGTTACATACCAAATATAAAGAGAAAATCTGGGAAAAAAAATCTTTGGGATAAGATTAGCATCACACTAGATAAGGATTAAGGTCAAAGAGAGAAATTTAGGAACTAAAGTAGGTAGAGTTTAATTTTAGAATTCAAGTAGGAGAGAAAGAGAGATATTTTAAGACTCAAGTGGCATTGCTTGGAATTCTCCATTTGCCACGTGGCTTTCCCATATGCCCTTCTGAGTTATAACAACAACAGGATAAAGGGCCGAGTTATGCTGGGTTTTTTTTGGGCGTGTTTGTTCATGAGGTAGAGCAAATTAGTGTAAAGTTAAATATTTGAATTTCAAAAAATTTTCCTTATTTTTTATAAAAATTCAAAATTTCCTCATTCCTTAAAAAAAAGTTAAAAAAGTAACAACTAAATTACAAAAAAACATTTACTTTTTATACAAAAAGCCAAAAAAATTTCTTATCAAATAACTAAAAATAAAAAATAATTATAATTTAATTATAATTTATTTTTTCTTGATTTTAAATTTATTCTATTTTATTTTACTTCATCTCACAAACAAACAGGCCTGCATTCCTAAATGGTGAGCCTTTCGAAATTGGTCCCCATGCTACCTAGGCTTTGGAACATGAAACGAAGTCCTCACTTTTCCGAGCTTTAGTGGGCCGAAAGGGCTCGTTTGACATGCCTACCCTAATGACATGACATGCCCACCCTAATGTGCCCCTCCACCGCGACTTCCCCTCCTATTGACTCCCAAGTCCAAATCTTGCGAGATTCTCGCTGATGTCATATATATACCGGAAAGAAGCGCGTCCGTCCGTCCCCAACAACTCCCCTGCTTAGGTAAAGTGAAGTCACTCCCCTGCCTTTTCTTCTTTCATCTTTTCCCTCCATATTCCATGATTCTCACGCCATCCTTTCCTTCTCTTCCCAAACAGAACATCTTTTCTCTACATTTACAAAGCCTTTCTTATACCTGCAACATCTTCTTCAACCGACCAAACGGTAGAGGGCAAGATCTTTCTGCAAGAGATGAGTTCGAGTTCGAGTTCAGCCAAGGATCCAAGGATCATCGCCAGAGAGTAAGAAGATCATTTTCTCTGTTAATCTGCCATTCAGAGTTATTGTTGTTAAGATTTTGTTCTTGTTTGTTCAGTTATCAGCTGAGATTGTGTAGACGAGCAGTGGCCGAGAACGTTATTGTGTATTTGGGGACTGGATGCGGAAAGACCCATATTGCGGTCTTGCTGATTTACGAGCTGGGTCACTTGATTCGGAAGCCGCAGAGGAATGTCTGCGTTTTTCTTGCGCCGACTGTGCATCTTGTTCGGCAGGTGAATATTTTCAGTCTGGTTGATTTTATCATGTAGAGTTATTGTTGCAATTAGTGAAGTATTAATAGGGTTGTTATAATTACTGGGGTTGTCAGGATTGATAGGAATTTGTTGTAAAGTTTATGGACACTTCAACATGGGCAATGTACCGTGTCATATTGGAATATGGAACTTCACTTTTTTTTTTTTTTTTATATGTAAAATCCGCCGTGTCCCTACCGTGTCCATGTCATGTCCCTGCTGTACCCATGCTGTATTTGGGCATCATAGATTGGAGCTGTGCCGCGAGGCAGGTGATCAATGAAAGCTCTTTGTATTTCCATCCTTTTCAGCAAGCCCGCTTCTTTGTTTGAGTTTATATTGTGTAAAAAATCTGTTTTGCGCTGTCTGATAAAGCCTTTGAGCAGGGAAAACCTCTCAAGTAAGTGATAATTACAATTATACCCAAGATCTTATTTGAGGAACATGTCTGAGTAGCAGAACTGATACAATGAGATTACAACTGTTTGCAAAGGGTTGTGAGTGCATGATTTTGAGTCTGAGTTGAGTTTGCAATCGCATAATTCTGTTCATTTCTATAAAACCCGTCATAATTTTTATTCGGAGAATACTAATATATGTATATATAGGGGGACGCTACATGGCACCCGGGCGCCCCTTTGTATTTGACGAATGGGAATATGGTAGGTCCTAACGTGTTCATTTCTTTTGCTTATTTTGAGGAGCAAAAGTCGAAGCATTTAAATGCTTCTTGATCTCTCTAAAAAAGAAACCCCTATTTTTTCTCTTTCTTGATAAAGCACTAAGACCAACCAGATTTTATACTTCCTTTTTTTCTCCTTCTCAATATGTCATTTCAACTTGGTAACAAGATCAATGATGGCAATGGTTTGATTGGCTTGAAGCTAACGCCAATTATTTTCGTAAGTGGGCTCAACCTTAAGAAATCCCTATCAGTAGTGGTTGGATTGGGTTGTACATGGGTTTTCTTAAGTTTGTGGTTATGGTCAATAAATGAGTTTTTTTAAAGCTTTAATTATCCTTTTTAAATGTTCGACAACTTTTAAGTTGTAGTTATGACTACATTTAGTATACCGAGACAACAATAATGGAAGGGAGAAAAAAGTCTCCACCTCAACCTTCTCTCATTGGATGACAAAGGGGCAAAAATGGCCCTCTTCGAGGGGGGCATGCTTTAGAATTCCTCATATATATCTATATCTATATCTATATCTATATATAGATAGGATAAAATGTATGGAAGTTGATGAACAAGGAAATAAGGATCCATCGGGGTATCCTAATCCTACTCAAGGTCTGTTAAGATCATTACAAATTATTATCTTAATCCTAACACTCATCTTAACACATTCTAACTTTCCTCCCTTCTTGTCATTATCTTATAGTATATATATATTTTAAATAGTATTACAGTATTCCTTTGATTTTGTGAATGGAGAATGGAAATCAAACAACGGTCAAGAACTTTTGACTTTGATACCAATTGATGAAGTTAAGGGGGCCCAAATCCTATTGTCCGTGAAACCAAACCAAAAATCGTCAATCAACAGTCTACCAAGTACCAATGCAAAACAAGATAAAAAGAACAGTTTCACACACTCTTGGTCATGAAACTCCATTGTAAAGACCTTTGACTCAATGGGAGATGTTCTAAATAGGGAGAAGAGATAAGCCATTGCAAAATATGCAACTTTATTTAGCCTTCATAAAAATATCCTAAACTGAAGTGATCGTTCCTTGCAATGGATAAAAAGTATAAACAAGTTACTAACAACTTACAGCCCTAAATACAATCATAGCCATTGATCAAAATCGTATTTCAATGAAATATTTAAGTTTAAGAATCCTAATAAATATGAAATAGGAAAATTTCAACTCAAAGAAGAGATTCCAAAGAGTGGTGGGATCTTGCTAAGGAAAATGTGGATAAGGTATTTTCTAGGAACTTGCTTCCTTATCTTAACAAATCCATAAAGATAGGAGTCTCAATACAATTCAACTAAAGGGAAGAGATAACTCTTAAGACAACTGAGAGAAGCAAATGAAAGAAATTTGCTAGACCTTCCCAAGAATCTTGGACTAGCCTCCACGTGGTGTTCCTATGTGGATTGCTGCTCCTTGCGGGTTGGACCTATTTAACTGGGCTAAAGTCCAACATGTGGCCTTCCACCGTTATGGGCTTCTCTGAAGCATATGGACCTAGATAGGCTTCATTAGACGATCCAGAATTCCAGATGTCTAACTTCTTACTTGGTCCCCCAATTAATTCTGGGCATTCATAAATATTTTGTGCTTTTTTTTTTTGGCAAATCTTGATCTTCTAATCTATATTTTAGCCCTTGTTTCTTGATAGGGCTCTGAGTTGAGATGGATCAAGAGCCCTTTTGATTGATTAAATCCATCTAATAATTAAAGACATAATCGAGTGCCTGATTCATCACATGATCCATCAATTCGAGGCCATCTGCTACTGCAGCAGTCTCCCCTTGCTGGGAAAGATTTGGCCTCGAGTTGGAGTTTGTTTCTTGTTGCTTCCTTTTTGACTTTCTCTCACTTCCACTTTTGTGACAAATCACACTGTGGATCCACTTGAATCACTGATTGCACCTAAGTGTATGGAGATGTGTTGTGGCTTAGCTTAAATGATGTACTTGATCTGCAGTAGATCTTACCGTGGATCCCTTCCCAAGAAGGATCTGCGTAACAAGCCACTAACACATCTAATATCTCAGAGTCACACTTCTCTTCATCTATACAATGTAACACAGTTGTTCCCTTTTAAATTATCATCCATCACATGTACACCCCCCCAAAGTGTCATCAGTCATATTCGTACAGTCCAGTGTCTCAATCCATTCATCATTTAGGATTCATCAAAATCTTTATCCAGATACCCTTCATATTTGTTTGAAGTTTCGATTTTGCATGTGGGCAGTCATTGAATATCAATATTTCTTCTTGATAATCTTGATACACAAAAATGATTTTCTCATCAACGCTATCATTTTAAGATATTGAAGATAATGGGTAACATTGTCATCTTCATGTACATCCCAATTTGCTGTGTCAACTGTCAAGTTCCCCATCACGATCGTCCTCCGAATCATTATCATAAATCAGATCCTAACTAACATTGTAATTCAAATCCTTTCTAACATCAGCATGAGGTTCATCAAGTCTTGGGGTTTGATTTGATTAGAACATGGAGTTAGGTTCTCGCCTTGACTGCACTGATTCTGGTTTCCAGATATTGTGGTTCATATGGGTATGGGCATCATCTTCAACATCATGCCTATAATTATGGACTTTGCGGGGAGGGGTAATAATAATGGAGAATGGAAATTAAATAATGATAAGGACTTTTGGCTTTGGTACCAAGTGTAGCAGTCATGGGAAGGCAAATTCGACAATTCATTAACTAAAACCCAAAAATCCCAAATTAAAATCAACCAATGCAAAACAAGGAGGGAAGTAGATATTCGCTTACCATTGATCGCAAAAGTCTACGTAGAGATCTTTGATTCAATGGGAGATTCTCAATCAAGGAAAAAAAAATCTATTTAAAAAATATGCCACTTTATTCAACTTTCGTAAAAATATCCAAAAGTGAATTATTGATCATTCCTTACAATTGATATAGATGAGCTTTTAATGAATTATATGTCTAAATACAAACCTAGTCAGTTATCAAAATAAAATTTTAATGAAATTTCTAGGTCGCTGGCCCATATATCGATGGCATACGGGCTTGGATGGGTTTCATTAGATGATCTAGGTAAGCCAATTAATTTCTAACTTGGTTCGCCAATTATTTCACCGTCATCATCATCAGCAAAGCCTTGTCCTAACTATGTTGGGGTTGGCTATATGAATTTTGTTTCTCTATTCTGATCTATCTTGAGCCAAATCTTTAAGAAGGTTGCACTTATTTAAATCTATTCTTATTACTTTCATCCACGGGAATCAAATTGAGAAAAACTTTTCCTTATGGGTGCTGTTGCAATGCTAGCTTGCATTGAACATGTCCAACCATCTCAAATGATAGTCACCTATTGATGTTATCCCTAAATTCTCCAAAAAGTGCTCATTTCTAATTCTATGTGTTACGTCTTGATTGGACAATATTTTGCTCCAAAGGTCATAGCTGGTTTAATTGTTGTCTGGTAAACTTTTGCCTTTAATCTTGTTGGTATGCGTTGGTAACAAAAGAATTGTTGAAGTAGGTCTTAAATTCAACTATCCCACTCTTGTCCTATGTTAGGCATCTTCCTCAATCTCTACCTCCTTACAAATTATCAAGTTAAGGTATTAGAGTTAAGGTATTAGAATGGACCTCATTGTATCTCTTGAGCTTCAAATCGCACATTAGTTTCAATTCTTTGTGCATCCCCACTGATGTAACAATCAATATATTCTGTCCTTGTTTGACTTATTTAAAACCCCTGGACTAAAGCCTTTTGCCATCTTTCAAGTTTTGCATTTATACAATCTCTTGATTCATTTGCCAACATGATATCACCTGCAAGCAACAGACACGAAGGTACGCCCTTTTGAATGTGAGTAGTTAACTTGTCCATAATCAGTGTAAAGAGATAAGGCTTAAGGTGGACCCCTAATGCAAATCTATGGTCTATTAGTCACTAGAAACTTACCTATCCCCCCACAGGTAGTTCTCACACTCGTTAACTCTCCCTCATTTATCTCGTTAATGATTTTGGTGTAACCTCTTGTAAGACTCCTTTTATTTTAAATTCACAAATTAAATCTCTAGTTACCTTATCGTAGGTTTTTTTAGATCAATGAAGGCCATATATAGAGTTTTCTTCTCTCAATATTTTTCCATTAATTGCCTAAGTAAGAAGATAGCTTCCATAGTTGACTGCCCTAGCATGATAGCAAATTATTTATCATAGAATTCATGTTTCAGTTGTGAAAAAATTTTATGCTGGTTGACAACCCTCCTATTCTTGGGCTTGGATCAGTTATAGAAAGTAGCGAAGTCTTCCCCAATTAATTCTTGACATTTATAAATAATTTTTGGGTTTTTTTTTGTCATCTTAACCATCCAGTTTATGTATTACCCCTTGTTTCGATATGGCCTCAGTTGAGATGGATCAAGAACCATCTTTGATCAATCATATCGATGTAAACATAAGGGCATGATCAGTTACTTGATCAATCAAATCTCAGCCATCCGCTCCTTTGCCATTTTGAACCAAGGAGATGTTTTTGCTGCTCTATTCTGGGCTGTTGGAAGTGTTTTTTCTGTCTTATTCTGGGCTGGTGGAAGCAAATGAAGAACAGTTTTGTGCAATGAGGGAAGCTTTATGGATTTTTGTGAGGCCATTTCCAAGGTGAGGTTGGTGTTGGGCGGAAAGTTGAGTTAGTGAAGCTTAGTATTTAGCGATCATTGTTAATGGGATAAAGATATCATGTTCATCACTTTTTGTTTTCTTTGTACACACAAAGATTAGTGCTAATGAGGGGGTAGATCATGGTTTAAAAAATCGGTGGAGTCAACCTGGACTCGGCACATACCGAGTTGGGTCCCGGTCCAATTTTTTAAACCCTGGGGCAGATTTCAACTAATTCTGTGGTAGAAGAAAAGTTTTTTCTATGGACTACAATTTTGACATAGTTTGCTTATCAACATTTTTTAGTGATTGGATCTTACTGACATTCTTGATTGTAAGAGTCTGACATTCTTGATTGTAAGAGTATGTAGCTCTTTTATGATATATATATATATATTTATATGATAGTTTTATTGTGATTGTATGCTTTTTTTTTTTTTTTTTTTTTTTGATACCAAGATTCTAATTCTGTTTCACCTGAAAGTATTTTTTTATAAATTCTTTTTCTATATTTACATCTGTTGATATCCTAGATGTGTAAATAGACTTGATGAACAATAGAATTTTTACTGTGTTCATAAATTTTACAATACATAACTTTTTCTTCACTCCTTAGATTATCTTGTAATTGTTGCTATGGTATGAAATTTTGTTGTTGATAAGAAGGATTATTTGGCCAGCATGAAATTTCTTGAACTTTGTTTCATTTCATTTAATTGAGATTTGTGTCCTTGTTGATCTCCCTAAATGTAAAGATACACTTATTTTTAGGCAATATGACAGTATGATTTTATTGAATTCTTTGATTGTATGATGGTAATTATTAGATTTTATGTCAGTATTTGGACAAGAGTTAACCTATATGTTTTTGTAGCAAGCAGTGGTTATAGAAGATTTAACAGATTTCAAGGTTGGGTGTTATTTTGGTAATGCAAGGCGTTTGAGAAACCATCATGACTGGGAGAAGGAAATTGATGAACATGAGGTTAGCACTCTTTGTTTCTTCCTTTTGATATGTCGCGTCTATCCTAAATTGTCTTATTTTCGTAGTTTAACATAATAAAAACCGAATTAATTATCATTGTCATTTAGCCTTATCCGATCAACCTTGGGTTGGCTTAATGAGCATTACTGATGTCATAGAAAACAAGCTATGTCCAAAATTCCTTCTTTCTAACCATAAATGTGCTCTCTCTCTCTCTCTCATGGTATTTTTGTGTCTGTATTCATTACTGTACACTATCTATTTATTGTCACCTTTGTAGTTCTATTTTCCGCTTACCTTATTTGAAAGATTCTCTCTCTCTCTCTCTCTCCATTATTTATGTCTTTCCTTACTACTTTGCCAAGGTGATATTCTGTCTACTTGTGGTTGTCTTTGTGAGTCACTCCTTGATCTAACATGTCTTTCCTCACTACTTTACCGAATGTCTTAACTGGGGCTCCTCACAACTCCCTACTTAAACTTGTAAACTCTCGATATGTCGAATGGGATGTTTTTTTTTTTTGGTCTTCTATATCATTGTCCGAACTATGTCAATCAGTATTCCTTGATTTTTTTTTTCTTATATTGAATCTGCCTTCTCTTCTTATGCATTCATTTATAATTCTGCTCTTTCTTGTAACTCCACAATGCATCTTTGCATGCTCATGAGTCATGTCATCTAGATGTACTTTAGCTTTTTCTTGTTTCTTTGTTGCCCAACGTTCTACTCCATACAATAGAGTAGGTCGAATGGGGAAATCTTCATGGGATGTTGGAAGTGGAACTAAAGTTATTCAACTGCATGTACGTAGATTTAATCAAGAGACCATTCAATCTTGTTGATCAATTAAAACTCAACTTCTATTTTACCTAATACCCAAAAAGGCTCTTTGACAACCCAAAGTTACAGTAGGCTCAACAACACCAAAATACTCTCAATTCCTTGGGGGTTATTTGCCTTTTACATATGCAAATGTTACATATGTAAATTTTATATATGCAATTGATACTATAGTTCAAAATCACTGTCATCATCATGGTCATCGCATTGTATCGTGGTGCAAATTTTTATTTTACCCCCAAAAATCCAAAAAAAAAAAAAAATCCAAAAATCTAGAATATCATAAAATTCTCAAAAACAATAATTTTTTTTCCATTAGTGAATACCTCAAATCAAAATATCGGTCCCCATAAGTCATTATATCTTATACCACTGTCTTATTTGAAACTTTTAAAGTTTGTTCTTAATTGAATAGATTTACATGCATAAATTAAAATAAGTTCAAATTCACAAATTTTGTCTTATCTGAAACTTGTAAAGTTTGTTC
Source organism: Sextonia rubra (assembly GCA_037013555.1). NCBI lineage: Eukaryota > Viridiplantae > Streptophyta > Magnoliopsida > Laurales > Lauraceae > Sextonia > Sextonia rubra. The sequence continues at coordinate 38,489,885 of JASUAD010000010.1, read as the reverse complement.
TTCATTAAGTAGATTTACATGCATAAATTAAAATAAGTTCAAATATCACAAATTTTACAGTGTGCATTGCAGCTATAATTTTGAGCTAATGATTAGTGTTGAACACTTAAAAGTCACAGTACTCAATTACTCAATCACCAAGTAAATTGAGAGTGAGTTTCAACTTTCAAGTAACATTTACTACTACATCAATATTAATTAATTAATTAAAACAGTAGAGTATGAACATAGGGGGTATTGTGGTTCACGAAGGAAGAAGCCATCATATTAGAATCCTCCAAAATATTGCAAATCACTTGAGTTTTGGTGAAAAAAGAAACCTGGGAAGTTCTAGCATAGTTTTAAGAAGCTCCAAAAATGGTTTGGGAAAGAAAGAAATGAAAAAAAAGAAGGGGAAAGAAAGTAAAAAAAAAAATCATCGTCACTGATATTTTGACCGTTATTTAAAAAATATTGGTGGTTATGGACCATTATGACAGTAATATTGGCCGTTATGACCATTATGGAGTGTTATTTTCACTGTTTTTTTTATGCTGTGGCAGTTATGTCCGTCATATTGTAAATAACGTAATGGTACGGGCCATTACCATTTCATAATGGCTGATATGAAATGGTAATGGCCGTTTTTTTAAACCATGATTGATATGCATGTGATATACCATGTTTGTTAAAATCACCATTTTCACATGAGTAAATGCATACATCCAATGGTTGAAGATGTATTTGTATTTTTTGAATGTTTTTCTCAAATTTCTTCAAATCCATGTAGAATTACAATAAAATTTTCTACTTCTTAGCCTTTTTATCCATATAAAGAAGATGGACAGATTGGATATTGAATTAGGGCCCCAAAGAAGTCCAAAAAATTAGATCTAATGGTTTGGACCTTTTCACAAATTTCTCAAAATCAAAGAACAATGAAGACAATAAATTTGACATCTTAGCTGTTTTTAGCCATAGAGAAGATGGATGGTCGGATCATGAATTAGGAGCCTACAGGAATGAAAAAATGAAGGTTTTTTGTGGGCCCTGCAGAATAAAAATTCACCGGAAAACGCACTGTATCAGCAGCTTTTGCATTCAGGGCTGTGAGTCACGGTCACCCTTGGAAGTGTGATTTTGAAGGCGTGTAAATGACCTCATTTTCACACCTGATTTATGCACCACATGCGTAATGGTTACAAATGTGAATCATTTACATATGCAAATTAGCGGAAACAAAGGACCTGTTAGGAGAAATTAAAAGTTCAATTCTGTATACTTCTGGCTATAATAATCTTTGCTTGCTTTGGAAATATATTAGTTAAATCTTCATTACCATTTAAAAAATGTTGGTTCCCCAAATTGCTATTGTTTTTTTTGTAGCCCTTTTCTTGGACTCGATTTCATTACTGAATATCATTGTTTATTACAATTATCTGATGTTGTTCTGCTTCTAGAAAACATCCTGAATTTCTTATGCCTTGTCTGTTCACATAATTTTGGTTTGTAATATGATCTGCTAACTTGACCTGTGCAGGTTCTTGTTATGACCCCCCAAATTCTTCTATATAATTTACAGCATTGTTTTCTTAGGATGGAGCTAATTGCTCTTTTGATATTTGATGAATGTCATCATGCACAATTACAAAACAGGCATCCTTATGCGCAGATTCTGAAGGTTCGCATGTGTTTTATTGCGTATTGTTTATATATTTTGAAAAGTTAACCTATCCATTATCTGTTTTCTTGTCATAATGTTGACATCCTGTGTAGGAGTTCTATAAACCTAGTATTTCAAAGTGTCCACACATATTTGGCATGACTGCTTCTCCTATCGTAGGAAAAGGTAACGTTACAACTATTAGAAAGTCACTTCCTCTCAATCCTAGCTGGGAATCTAAAAGTAGTTTTTACTTCGTTTCTTGATAATTTTTTTGTCTATTTCTAGAAGTTAGGTGACTCCATTATTTCTACTATTATTATTATTATTATTGTTATTATTATTATTATTATTTGTTAATTTTCCCACAAGAGGCCCAAATTTTCACCGTCATAGGCTCTCTCTGATATGGGACATGCAAAGCTTGGTTGTGCAGTGGCCTAACTTTATCAAGGCAATTGTACCTTGTTGACTTTTAGTGGACTGTGGATTTTTCTTGCATTAAAACCTTCATTCTCTGATATTTCTCTCCTCTATCCCTTATGAACCATTAGAATTGTAGGTAGGTCTAGTCACTTAAGAACTCAGGTTCTTGAGAAAAATCATGAATGCGAGTTCTGTCAATCTTGTTTATCTGTTTTTCAGAAGTACCTTCTTTCATTTTAAGGAACTTTAGTCACTTAAGGACCCAGGTTCCATGTGGATGGTTGTTTTGCTGATCAACGGAGCTCCTTGAGATCCAAACAGGTCCTTATTTTAGTGTCCTCTTTTGAAATTTACATTGATCTTTTTTCTAAATGTTCCCTAGAGTTAAATATATAAATGTGGTTCTGGCTATATTTATACTCTACAATTTGTAAACGAGAACACTATCTCCTCACTGTGTTTGGCATTATATCCCTCTTGATTCTAGTATAGGTTCAACTCAACAAGTGATGTCACTTTTAATATACCACTGACATGTGATGTTTGACATTGCCGAATGCATGGTTTTCTGCTTCCAGATCTTATGTCAATATCTGGATATCAAGTTCTAGATCTTCTACATTTCTTCATCCAAACCTGGTGGGGGATTTTGTCGAAATCATATTTTTCCAACATTAATGGCAATTTTCTGTTTTGATAGGCATTGTCCAGATATGTCCAGATATGGTTGCCAATGATTTACGCATTAATGTGCAGTGTCGTAGTAATATCTGTTGATGGCTCTGGCTGTTGAAGTTTTCCTTACACCCATTTTATTGATCCCCTTATGTGGACAGATTCAAACAGAATAATTTAGCGCCGATGTTTGAGTCTCATCTTGTATAGGAAGTACTTGATGTCACAGCCATCCTCTTGAGTATCACTATGAGAGGCTTTTTTCTTTCTAAATATGAAATCAAGCCTGTGAGTACTCTCTTATACCAATTTCATGTGATCTAGTGTACACAACCAATTTGGTGTAATGGTCGATCCACAGGGATGAAAAGCAGATCTGTGCTGGATCTAACCCAATTAAAACCTAATTTTGGCCTATAAGAATCTATACAACTGAATTGGGTTCTTGAAATTACAATGAGTACTCCCCAATAAAAATTCCTAATCTAAAAATCCTAGATCTAAAAATTCTTAATTAAATCTAATAAGAATGCTGCAACCACAAATAAAAAGGTCAAACAACCAATTGGAAATAAAAGGAAATCAGTAAAATATATCATCTAAGGATTAGGATCCACTTGCTATAATGATCCAAAATATGTATACCTTAGATTCTCTCCACTAGAATCCAATCTAATAGAAGAGCAAATGTTAAATTCTAGTTGCTTACGCTGGATTCTCTTTATTAATAGAAGATTCTAAGCATTCCATATATCTAAAATCGACAATAAGAAATCAAGGAACATGCATAGTAAAGAAGAACCCAGAAAATAAAACCTTTCATTGATCACATCCATCCATAGAATGAATGAAAGAATATACGTCACCTTCTCATTAGCTTACAAAAAAATTTAGCCCTCCATTACATACATCTTCGCCTTCTTAATAATAATAATAAAAAAAAGATTACAATTATTGCTAAAGAGAAAAGAGAAGAGATGGGAGGGGGTTGATGGGCATGTGTCAAAGTGGGAGAGCAGAGAGAGTTGTGCGGAGTGGGGATGGGGTGTGTGATGTCCACCCTTTTTTTATCATTTTTTTTGCAAATTTTGTGGCTTAGGGAGAAATAATAGGAAGGGAAAAGGAAAGAGAGGGAGAGAAAATACGAAAGAGAGAGAAAAGGTAGGAGAAAAGGAGAGTGAATAGGAGTTTTTCCATTGTTAATTCGTTAGGAAATTGTAGTGATTCCTTTCGAACTTGGGTTCTTTGTTGCTCAATCTACTTCCTTGGTGGGCCTACCTTTTCATCTTTACAGAAATCTCTAGGCAATCTCCTCTGTAGATCTTGTCTTGATCAATCGTTCCTTGATTGGATTTCTTGCAATTTAACAAAGTCTCTCACATGATTAGAAGCTTCCTTCCTCGTTTTTCTCCAAAACGTTCTAACAATGGTCTTGTAATTGCATGGGAAGTTGCCTTCATGGAGTCTCATTGGAAATAAAGTCTCCATCAAAAGAGGGAAAGAGAATTCAAATTTTTTGCAGCTCTTCATGGGCTCCACACCCATTGGGCTTGCACCTTCGGAACCACGCCCAAGGCGGCGTCCATTCTCCCTTCAAATTTTTTAATATAATTTTCTCTCTTTTTGCACAATTTGTGGGTCCTGTCTTGGTTGACTTTTATTTTTCACTTGTTTCTTGGCTTGGACTCTTCCTTTAAATTTCAAATCTTCTAAAATTTTGGAGATAAAATTTGTGCAAGGACATCTTGAAATTCACGCCAAAGTGGGTCCCGCTTGGATGTAATTTTTTTGAATTTCTTCCTTGGAATTCCTTTCTTATTGGATTCCTCAAATTGGCTTCGCCTGTCAATGGGTCCCTCTTGATGTAGTTTTTACAAAAAGATGATAAATAATTCAGCAATAATAATTTTATGAAAAAGCGTCAGTCCTTGATGAGACCCATTTTGACACGTATGAATGCATGCAGATACATCATCTGGCTCAATTTTTTTTATACAATGCAATGGTGCAAATAAATTATTTGACTTTATGTGTAAAATTGAAGTTATTCAAAAGGATAGTGGATAATAAAAAAAGAATAATTTCATAAAAATGTGCAAATTTCCAATTTTAATCCAATTTTCTGATGAAATCCACTTTTTGATAGATTTCAGTCAATCTTAAAAAAAAAAAACCCATAATGCATGATTCTATGAAATTCGATGTATTTAATCCTAAATAAGTCCACTTATCAGGTAGTTTGTCCAGACACTCATATATCTATTATCTACTACAGGATGGAGCATGTTTTTAAGAAATGAATCGATATCATGGAAGTGTAAAAAATTAAGAGTGCCCAAATCATCAACAAAAGCAAAATACTGGGCTACTCCTTTTGCTTGTTTTAAAATCAATTGGCTTTGCCGTCTTCTCTCTAAAGTCAACTTTGTTGAACAGTTCCACCTCTCTTTTATGCCAAAACACAAGCGCCGGATTATTACCAATCCAGTCTTTCATGAAAGAACAAAGCATACGAAAATAGATTGTTGTTACATTTGGGATGCTTATTACCAAAATATCAATTTGCTTCTCCATTGTCTAAACCTTCATATTGATACTGACCATGTCCATGTGGCATAACCAACATTGTTTTTCAGTAACAAATTGATGTTGTTTGATCAACCCAACATCAGGGGTGGGGGGGGGGGGGTGGTGTTGTACATTATGTAATGAAGGACATTGTATCACATGGTGTAGAGGTGCACCACACTGATTAGGATAGAGATATACCTACCTGTATTGTAATTATCACTAATTAGGGCACTTGATTGGGCTGACCAGTGGAAATCATCAATTTTGATAAACTCTCATCCACTCTTGTTATTAGTGCACGTGTATTTACTGGGGTAAAAAGGAAAAAAGAAAGAAAAAAAGGGTATTCTAATTGAATAGAAATTCTTTAGGCACAGTTAAGACTCATGACTTCTACCGGATGAGTATTTCTTGGGTCTTACTTGACGTAGCCCTAAGTCGGCCTGTGGATCATGGACTCTTTCCATGTGCTTTTTTTCAGTTTTGATTTTGTATTTTTTTCTATGTTGGGCCACCGGCCAAGGATTGATAACTTTCACCATGTTTGTGTGACTTAGTTTCCAACACCACACAACCATGACTGTGTTGGCATGTTGGCACAACCTTGGATCTCTGATCGGGTGTAGAACAATCTCCCGGAGGATTGTTCGAAGTTACATATTGATTCAAGCCTTAGGGCACAAACGAACTCATGATCAACACCATCAAGAGAGAAATCTTGCTGAAAACTGAATTATAATTGAAAAAAGCATGTCTTCTACAATGGGATACTTCTTCTTATATAGGAAGGGCTAATTCTAAATTAGGAAATACCTATCTTAAACAATTATGACTTACTAATTTAAATTAAGGAAGTCTTAATTCAACTCAACATAAAAATAGAACTAAGTAATTATTAATTTCATTAAGGATAGGGATCCTTGAGGAGATCAAGGATCAATTGGGCCCATCACTGTCTGCGGGCCTGCGATTTGGGCCAAATTTGAGATCGGCTTGCGTCAACTCTCCCTGGCATGGAAAAACTCGACTCCGGCTAGTTAAGCGCTTGATATCTCTCATAAAGATCAGGATTGATGTGGATGAAGTTAGCAGCTGTAATCAATGTAGCGTCGGTGAGAGGACGATTCTGCCAGTGAACGTAAAACTTTTGGTAACCTCCTTGACGTGTAGGGACAAGTTGATCATCAAAGACATCAACAATTTCATCAATAGGTGAGATTAATTGGTAGGGAAATAAGGTGCTTTTCGTTATCTCCTTCATTATCATGACCATGGTAGAGAGTAAGATCCTCTACATTGAATGAATAACTGATGCTTAAATCAGGAGGAAAGTCAAGAATATAGGTGTTGAAGTTAATCTTTTACATAATCTTAAATGGACCGGAGTTACGAGGGTGTAACTTCTTATTAACTTCAGGTGGCAGCCTTTCAGGTCGAATAAGCACCATAACCATATCGCCTTCATTAAATTTAACAAATCGATGATGTTTGTTAGCTTGCTGTTTGTAAACATCGTTGCTGGTAAATATATGGTGGCGTACTTCATTATGCACTTGTTGTATGTTGGAAGAAATGTTCAGCATCTGCACTAACTCTGGCATCGACTGGCAAAGGCACAAGATAAACAGGGAGTCGTGGACGAACTCCTGTAACAGCTACAAACGAAGAAGTGCCAGTGGATTGATTGACTAAATTATTGTACGCAAATTCTATCATAGGGAGCACTTAATCCCAGTTTGAAACACGGTCACGCACAAGACAGTGTAACAACTGTCCAAGATTTTTGTTTGTTCATCAGATTTTGGATGATAAGCAGTGGAAAAGTTAAGCTTGGTATTGGACAACATCCACAAGGTTTTCCAAAAATAGCTCATAAACTTCATATCTTGGTCAGAAACAATAGTCTTTGGAAGTCCATGTAGCCCAACAACTTCCTTGAAGAACAATTTAGCCACCTTGTAAGCATCAACAGTTGCAGTACAAGGAATAAAGTATTCCATTTTTGAAACACGGTCAAGAACGACGAAGATAGAATTAACCTTTTTGGCAGTTGTGGGTAAACCTAGCACAAAGTCCATGCTAATATCTTTCCAAGGAGTGTGAGGAATAGGCAAAGGCTGATATAATCCAGTGTTCTTTTTGTTTCCTTTAGAGAGTTGACATGTTCTATATCTCTCACAAATATGAATCACATTGGTCTTCATGTGCGGCCAATAATATCTATCGCTGACGAGAGCAAGTGTTTTGTCGCGACCCAAATGTTTGCTATATCCTCTTGCATGCAACTCTCGCACAACATAGTCATGAATAGAAGTAGCTCGAAGACAGAGTTGCATAGTGTTGAATAAGAAACCATTATGAAGATGATAATGAGGATGTTGAATATGATCACCATTGAGGAGATCCGCATAAATAGAAACAAAGTCCTTGTCAGCGGCATAATCCTGTTTATTGTGCTCAAAACTTGGCACATTAATAGATATGGTGGTCAAAAGATGCCTTTGCTGGCTTAATGCATCCGCAATCATGTTATCCTTTCCTATTTTATGTTGAATGCTGAATTTGAACTCCTATATATATGCACTCCACTTAGCATGGTTGGCACTGATCTTTTGTTGGGATGTAGATGCTGCGAAGCATCGTTGTCCGAATAGAGCACAAATTCATAAGTAATCAAATAATGCCTCCAGTGATGAAGTGTTTGGACAAGAGCATAGAACTCCAAATCATATGCATAATACTTTTGCTTTGCATTAGAAAGTTTCTCACTGAAGAAAGCAATTGGATGTTCTTCATGCTAAGAACATTGCCAATGCCTACATTTGAGGCATCACAAGCAATTTCAAAAAGCTTGTTAAAATCAGGAATTTGTAGGATAGGCGCTTCAGTAATTGTTTGTTTGATCTTTTTGAAAGCCCTGGTGGCTGCGCTGGTCCATTTGAATTCACCTTTCCTTATGCAATTAGTAATAGGAGTCATAATAGTACTGAAGTTTCTGATAAACCTTTTATAGAAATTGGCATGACCATGAAAACTGCTAGCTTCAGCAAGGATAGTAGAAATAGGCCAAATTGATAATTGTGCTCACCTTTTCAAGATCCATTTTAATACTGATGCAGCCTTAGGGTTAGGGCTTGCGTGGAGGTGCCTAAGCAAGTGCATAAGGACACTTCGAACGGTCACAAAGACTTCACACACACGAGGACGCACCTCTCTGGGAAAACCCAAATCTATTAATCAACCAAATCTGAGAATTTCTTCTCTACAATGCCATATATATAGTAAAAGCAAACTTAGTGTGTAAGAAAACCCTAGGCTAAAAATGGAAACTTTCCTAATAACAATAATAATCCTAATCTAATTTGAAGAGGGGCTGCTGGGGCCTAGACTGCATCATCCTCCCTGGGTTGAAAGAAGAGTTCGTCCTTGAACTTGATTCTGCTTCGCATTGCCAGTGTAAATGTGTTGAACATGAAGGACTTCCTTTGTGGCAGCTTTCTAGGAATTCTTCTTGGGCGGTTGTCGTTTTTCAGGATGAAGAGTAACTTGCTGTCCGCCATGCATAAACGTATGTGTTGTCGCGCATACCATGAGTTCCATTTTTATCATACATCCAAGGACGGCCCAATAAGATATCACCACTATCCATAGGTAGCACATCACACTGGATTGTATATGTGTAAGTCTCACCAATAGCAAAAGTAACTTTGCAAGTATGTCGAACATGCGCTTGATCACCATTCATTAGCTACTTGACAAAATAAGGACGGTTATGCTTATAAACTTTCAATTGGAGGCGATCAACAAGAGCTTGGGAGATGAGATTTTCACAACTTCCGCTGTCAATAACAACTGTGCAATTTTGTCCCTGAATCATTCCTGCGGAATGGAAAATATTTTTGCACAACCACTTATGCTCAACAGTTGGTGAGGCATCCTTGAGGACAATAAGAGTTTCATTTGGGGGCTCTGCATCGGTAATTCAATTTCCGCGGTGTCAATATCCTTGGAATTGTCACTATCCTTAGGATCAGTGTCAGTACCCTTAATATCATCTCGGATATTGTTATCAGCACCTTCAATCTCAATCAAATGTATTCGCTTTGGACATTCTGCTGCTCGATGTCTGTGCTGATGACAATGAAAACAAACTATCTTATTTTGACCTTCAGTCTTAGCAAAAATCTGTCCATTGGATTTAGTTTCTTGTATAGATGAATTCTTCGGAGAAACCCATTTGGATTTTTGTACTTGATGATTTGCAATTCCCTCAGCCTTGATAGCATGTTGGATGAGTTCATCGACGGTATCAAAATGTTGAAAGGCAAGGATATGCTGAATGTCTATTCTCAACCCATTGAAAAATCTAACAACTACCACATCATCATCTTCATTCAAGCCACAACGAGCTTGCAGAGTTAAAAATTCCTCAGAATATTCAATGACTATTTTGGATCTTTGTTTCAAGTTTTAAAAGCTGGACCGTAGATCTCTTGCATAGTTGACAGGGAGGAATTTTTATTTCAAAATATTCTTCATCTCAGTCCATGTATCAACAGGGTCCATGTTTTGATTCCTCCGTTTTCTTTGCAATTCAGCCCACCAAGTTGCAGCATAATTACGAAATCTAGTGGCAATTAGTGTGACTTTATGGTGCTCAGTCATTGGCTTATGTGCGAAAATATTCTCCACGCACACTAACTAATCCATAAATTCCGCAGGTTGCAATTTTCCATCATATTCAGGAATCACAATTTTAATCCCTAAGTCTCGATCAGGATTATTGATTGGTGGATCTCGTGGATTCCGAATATGTGCACCATCTTCACGGTGGTGATGCACACGTTGATGATTTTTCAAATTTGTCACTCGAATGTCCAATTGGTGCAGGGTGGTGTGCATGCCATCAACTTTTGCAGATAATTCTCTAATGGCACTAGCCAAATCTTCAAGTGAAGAAGATGAAGATTCAACATCCACTTGCTTCTTAGGAGGCATATTATTATTATTATTTTTATATGTAGGCGGGTCGGTGGGCCGAACTAACTTAGGTCCAAATGCAACCCGGTACCTCACGTGAGATCAAGAAGGGCGGATCCTCTCCTCCTTCTTGTTTCGGTTTGCGTGCAGAGACAAGAAATAAAGAGAGCAGAAGACGAGCTTATTTGTTGCAAGGAGTAAGAGACTGTAGGAGCTCGGCGACAAAAGCAACTACAGGAGGAGACGAGTGGTGGGCGCACGCTGCGATGGAGCTATGAGAGGCCGCGACGAATGTCGGAGTGTGGCTTGCCGCTGCTGTTAGGGACGACGAAGCCGACGACGCAACGGCTGGAGGCCGCCGCTGCCAGGTACGTGGCCTTTCCTCTTTCTTCTCTTCTTCTCATTTCTCAGCTGCCTGCTTCTTCTTTTCTTCTCGTCTCGCGGCTGGCTGCTTCTTCTCTTTGCGCTCTCTTGCTCCGGCCGCTCTTTTTTTTTTTAATGGCTCTGGGGGGTATGGATTACTGCGATCGAGGGTTGAAACAGAAGGCGAGGGTGAAGGGATGGCTGAGCCGTGAGCGGATGGGATCAGTGCAGGAATAGGGTTTGGTGCCGGCGAAGGGGTTGTCCCGGTGGTGAGCGAAGATAGGGAGGACGAGAGAGGGGAACACGCCGATCGACTGGCCTCAGGGTAGGGATCGTGCAGGCGAGAGCAGAGAAGATGCGGGATGGAGGGATTTGGACAAGTTGGGAAGAGGGGGGGAGGCAGCGACAATTAGGGGTAGGGTTCGGGCCGGTTAGGGCCTGTTTGCAGTGGATTTGGGTATCGGGACTGTATATTCGGCAGAGGATGGGGTTTTCTGTGACGAGGATGGATTCGGTGGAGTGGGGAGAGTGGGGAGCGGGTGGCTGGGATGCGGGTTGGCTGGGATTCGGGTATTCGGTGGTGGATCTGGAATGGCAGAGTCGTGGTTTTAGGGTTTGAAGAGGGCGGTAGTAGATTGGGTGTGATCTGGAATGGCAGCGGAGAGGATGGGTCGTCTGGGATAGCAGCGGAGAGGAGGAGATGAACAGTGGATGGGGTGACAAAGTCCGGGAACAACAGAGGGCTCCCGGCGACCAGATCTGGTCTCTGATACCAATCTGATGCAGCCCTAGGGTTAGGGCTTGCGTGGAGGTGCCGAAGCACGTATCCAAGGACACTTCGAACGGTCACAAAGACTTCACATACACGAGGACACACCTCTCTGGAAAAACCCAAATCTATTAATCAACCAAATCTGAGAATTTCTTTTCTACAATGCTATATATATAGTAAAAGCAAACTTAGTGTGTAAGAAAACCCTAGGCTAAAAATGGAAACTTTCCTAATAACAATAATAATCCTAATCTCATTTTAAGAGGGGCTGCTGGGGCCTAGACTGCATCAAATACCTTGTGCAGACACAACATATCCCAAGAAAACAACAGAATCATTTATAAAGGTACATTTCTTGAAATTAATGTAAAAACGCTTTCGTTGAAGAAGTTGGCAAACTTTGTCCAAATGGTGGAGATGATCTTCTTTTAATTTGCTGTAAATTAGGATATCAATGAAGTAAACGACGACAAATTTCATGACTTCAATCACCGGTTGCATGAAGATAGGAGATTTCACTTGGACAAAGGCAGCCTTTCGGGCATTTGAACAGATTAAGAAGAACATGACCGAAGCACTTGTTTTAAAACTTTTTGACTTTGAGAAAGTCTTCAAAGTTAGTTGTGATGCTTCACAAGTAGGTGTTGGTGGAGTTTTGAGTCAAGACGGTCATCCAATTGCTGACTTCAGCGAGAAATTGAATGATTCTTGCAAAAAGTACTTGTCCTATGATCTAGAATATTATGCTGTTGTCTAAGCTCTACGTTATTGGCGTCATTATTTGATTGAATGAGAGTTTGTCTTGTATTTTGATTATAAAGCTTTGCAACATCTAAGTTCTTAAAAGAAGATGAGTGTCGATTGTGTCAAATGGAGTGCCTATTTGCAGGAGTTCTTATTTGTTCTGCGTCATAAATCTAAAACGGAAAATAAAGTTCTCGAGGTATTAAGTCGTCGATCTCACATTCTCACAACCATTTCCGTTATAGTTCCAGTTTTTGAAGAAATACGCAAAGAATATGCAGCTGATCATGGCTTTGGTTGAATTTACACAGATCTTCTAAACGGTGAGTTTTCTGAACATTCGAAATTTTCTGTGCATGATGGTTATCTATTTCGTGGAAATCAATTATATTTGCCAGCTACATCTATTCGAGAGTTTGTCCTACGTGAATTACATTGTGGCGGATGTAGTGGACATCTTGGACGTGATAAAACATTGGCTATTTTGGTTGATCGCTTTTTTTGGCCACGCTTGAAAACAGATGTTGCTCGAATTTGTGACTTATGTAGGGTATGCCAGCTTGCAAAAGGGTGAAAGAAAAACATTGGTTTATATTAGCTCCTTCCTATTCCACATGAATCATGGCAAGAGCTAAACATGGATTTTGGGTTTACCCAACGCAGCAGGTAGGGTAGATTTGATCTTTGTTATTGTTGATCATTTTTCTAAGATGGCACATTTTATTCCATGTTCTTACATATCAGATGCTAAGAAAATTGCTAAACTTTTCTTTAAAAAGGTAGTTCGTCTGCATGGTCTTCCCAAGATAATTGTGTCTGACAGAGATACAGAATTCCTGAGTTTCTTTTGGAAAACCTTAGGCACATGATGCACACAAAGCTCCAATATTCCAGTATATTCCATCTGCAAACTGATGGCCAAACAGAGGTTGTCAACAGGAGTTTGGGAAATCTTTTTTGGTATCTTATCGGAGATCATATTGTTTCGTGGGATCTTATTTTACCCGTGACGGAGTTTGTTTACAATAATTCCATCAACAAAACCACTGGAAGATCGCCATTTGAAGTTGTTACTGGTGTCAAGCCACGTCTTTTTATTGACTCAAGTCCATTACCGGTTGATGCCAGGTCAAGTGAAGAAGCTGAACAATTTGCATTACACATGAAGCAAGTCCATGTTGAAGTTCGCCAATAGATTGCTACAAGTACTGACACTTATAAGCAGCATGGCGACGTCATATTGAATTTGATGAAGGAGACATGGTCATGGTTCGCTGGAGGCCGAAACGATTTTCTGTAGGAAAATACAAGAAGTTACACTCAACAATTGCAGGATTATTCAAGATTCTGAAGAAAATCAGTTCCAATGCATATGTTCTAGACTTTCCTTCGGACATGAATATTAACTCCACATTTAATGTTAAAGATTTGATAAGTTATCATGGATATCATGCGGATAAATCTTTTGACGAACAAGCTCTCCGGCTTCCCATCAATCCATATCCTCTGGAAGAAATTGAAGATGTTTTTTATGATCAACTTGTTTCTACGAAGAATGGCAGATTACACAAGTTCTTGGTCAAGTGTAAAGGAAAACCATTCTCCGAAGCAACATGGATTACGGCTACTGACTTTCAGCGACTCAATCCGGATCTATATGAGAAGTATCAAGTTAACAACTCGCCGGAGTCGAGTTTTTCCAAGCTAGGGCGAGCTGATGCAGGCCAAACCAATGGGCCACGTTTGAAAGTTTATACCCACAGGCCCAAGTCTAAAGCCCAGCACTGAAAATTGATTAATAGTAGTTGCTTTATTAGTAATAGTTGTTTTCTTAAGTTTTAGAAATTGCTTTTATATTTTAATTAGGACTCCTTATTTGGATTGAACTAGTTTGTTTCTTTATTTGGAGAGTAGTTTAGTTATAAATAGATGTAATCCCCTCTCATGGGATAGACTATATTATTATGGAATGAGATTTCAGTTTTTTTCTCCTTGTGGGTTGAATTCCTATGTTTGGTGTGAGACCTAGACAGATTATCCTAAACCTTTTGGCTTGGAGAATAGCCCGTTGGCTATTTATAATGTTGTGGATGCTTCCCTGTGGGTAACTTGAGCTTCTCGATTGCTTCTTAGGAGATGATGTTCATTGCACTGCCACCATCAATAATCATTTTTCATGATTTGTCCTTGCAATTAACTCTGGACCAAAAAACTTAAGCATGATTCTAGTCTTCCTCTTCCGCTTTTACATTGGCCACTAATAATCGACGCTTAAGAAAAAGCAGTGGAGTATGATCAGTATCATTTATCTACCCTTAAGAATTCTCATAAGCAAGATTTGTATCAACTTTCTCCATTTCTACATACTCTTCATATTGATGATCACTATCAGGTTCATTGGAAGTGTATAAATTCTTATGTGGGCACTCATTTGAATAATGTCTCTATTGCTTGCAGGCATGACAAACAATGTCATTTTTATCTGTTCTTCCACGAGCCTGATTCTGTGGAAACCGTTGATTTTGTTGGGGAATAGCCTGTCTTTGTTGCATACCTTGCTAAGGATTCTGAGGGGTTTGTTGAGTTGGTCGCTGAGGAGGAGGCCAATAAACTTGTGCTTAATTACGATTATAGGTAGGGTTAGGGCCTCTTCTTGTGAAAGATTCCCTGGCTTGAAAAGTATTGCGTTTTCGCAACTGGATTGCATGTTGAGCCTACCGAGCTTTATTGAAGATTTCATCAATTGTGGTATAGTCAAACATCGCTAGCTCTCATCTGATATCGGCATGCAGGTTATCTTTGTATCTGGTGATAATCAGACGGTCATCCGTCTTCAAGTTATAGCAAACAATGTATTTGCGAAACTTGTTGGTGTATTCTTCTACTGTCAAGATGCCTTGTTGGAGACTTAGATACTCTTGGTGGGGTGTATCCATATGGTCAGAAGATAAGAAATTGCCTTTGAGCCTATCTTTCATGTTATTCCACCGTATAATAGGCTGGTCCACTGCAAGCTCACTATTTTCAACGTTATACCACCAAATTCGAGCAGGACCCTTGAGTTTAACCTTGGTAAAGGCTATCCACTATGCATCATTTATACCATACTAAGCAAAATAATATTCCAGCGAATTAAGCCAATCAACAAAAATTTTCGGACTTGCATCACTGTTAAGGTTAGTAATATCAGTTTTGACTTTCCTTGTGATGTCATTAGGTGGAGGTGTAGCAGGGGGACCCTGGGGGTCTCGTTAAGCCAGAAGGTGCTGCATAAAATCATGAATGGATTTTTGATTCTCATATCTTTCTGGTTGAATAGTGATGCATTGGATGACCCTTTTGGGCTGACAAACTGCTTATTTTGTAATTCAGCAATAGCAGTTTCCGCAATTTTCAGATGTCCTGTGACAATCTTCTAATTCTTGACTTATTTTAAGTATGGTTTCATCTCTTTGTTTGTCTTCATCCAATGTTGTAGATCATAACCTTTTCTAGGCATGGTGGCTCCTATCTCTCTCTCTCTCTCTCTCTTTCTGCTTTTTTTTCCCTTCTCTTGAAAGAAGGAAGGTGGGTTGGGTTGAGTTGGACTTGTGATGGGCCGGACCAACATAGTTCCAAATACAAGTTAGTGGGCACCCACGTGGGTCTATGCTATCTGACTTGATGTTTCGGGGGTTGTTTAGGAAAGGAAATAAAGAGGCTAGATGGACCTTTACTTGCTGTTCGACTTCGAGAAAGAGAAGGTTGTTGGGGGGGGGGGGGGATGTTGCTGCTGGGTGGCGAGGATCTGTTGGAGGTGGCGAGGATCTGTGGCAGTGGCGACGACTGGAGGTTTAGTTGGCGGTGGTGCATTGTGCGAAAGGAG
Organism: Sextonia rubra; assembly: GCA_037013555.1. Taxonomy (NCBI): domain Eukaryota; kingdom Viridiplantae; phylum Streptophyta; class Magnoliopsida; order Laurales; family Lauraceae; genus Sextonia; species Sextonia rubra. The sequence continues at coordinate 38,473,847 of JASUAD010000010.1, read as the reverse complement.
CCTTGGCGTCGGTGTACAGTATGTGCTGTCCTTACACTAATCTCCTTCTTTTTCTATTCCTCCCTTTTTTTTTTTTTTAAACTTTGGGTTATGGGACTATTTCGATCGGGGGTGTGGACAGCGGTGATGGTGTCGGTGGGGATGAGGGGTGGTGCTAGGGTTGGGTTGATTTGAGGGTTCGGTCAGTGGGCATCAAAGGGGTTCGGATGGTCTCGGTTGGGAAGTGGTTTTGGGATTGGGGGTTTATGTGGGTTGAGGGTTCTTGGAGTGGGTTGATGGAGATCGAGATGGCCTGCGGGAGGGGTTTGGGCTATTGTAGGGTTTTGGTAGTTTAAGGAAGGGGAGTGGGGTTTCGATTTGGGTTCGATAGTGGTGGTGGGTGTGGGGATGGTTCGTGGGTGCATTCAGCAGGGATGGTTAGGATGGTCTGGATTGTTTGCGGGAGGGAGGAGGGTATCCGAGAAGGGTTGGGGGGAGGAGATGGAATTGACGATTGAATGGAAGATGTATTTGGGGCCGTTGGTGTTGCTGGGTTCTTCGGTGAGATGGTGTGTGGAGATGGACGATGAAACAGGGATGAGACGGAGGGTGGAACGAAGCCTGGGAAAGATGACGTTCTCAGGTGACTGGATCTAGGCTATGATACTAATCTAGTGCAGCCTTGGATCTCCGATCGGGTGTAAAACAATCTCTTGGAGGATTGTTTGAAGCCACCGATGGATTCAAGCCTTAGGGCACAAACGAACTCATGATCAACACCATTAAGAGAGAGAAATCTCACTGAAAATTGAATTATAATTGAATAAGGCATGTCTTCTATAATGGGATGCTCCTTCTTATATATGAAGGGCTAATTCTAAATTAGGAAATACTTATCTTAAATAATCATGACTTACTAATTTAAATTAAGGAAGTCAATCTCAACTCAACATAAAAATAGAAATAACTAATTACTAATTTAACTAAGGTTAGGGATCCTTAAGGAGATCAAGGATCAATTGGCTCATTACTATCTGTAGGCCTACGATTTGGGCCGGATCTGGGATTGGCTTGCATGACATGTGCCATTTTCATTATCTTGTCTTTGATGAAGTCGAATCAGTTGAAACTTTGTCTTTAATGACATTGAGTCCATTAAAACTTTTAATCCTCAACAAATTAGGTAAAATACTTAAAAAATTAAAGAAGAAATGGAAGAAAGTTAATAGAAGGTTGGGGTTCTAAAGGAGGAGCAAATCAGGAATTTTGTCATCCAACCCTAATATGACCAGCACTAACACTACTAATTAGATTATTCACAAACCCCTTCTAGCTGAGTTTTCCATGATTACAAGTCAGAGTGTCAGACTATAATTACTAGAAAATTAAAAATACGTCCATATTTCTTTATCAAGCCCACCCCCACCCCCCCAAACAAAGTGGTGCATAGTTTTTTTAAACTATGCCCAGCTTGGAGTAAACATCATATAAATACTTACTGGTGAGGAAATTTGTCAGCTTCATCTTCAGTACTAGTAACTTTTGATGGATCTTTGATCATTTGACAACTTGGCTAATGAATCTGTGGATTACCTTAGTGCATTCAATCACTGGAAACATTTCCTACTGTATTCAGCAATAACTTTATATGCTCCAGTGTACTATAGACTATCTAGTATCAGCAACACTGTTGGCTCAACTGTCAGTTTGACTTTATATGATTCACAACATAAATTTCACCATCAGCAACATTATTGAACCAACATGCAACTAACTTAATATACTATCCAAAGCGGCCATCGTGTACCATTAAAAAAAGGCAAAAAGGAGGCCATAATGCTGTACATCATTACCGACGACATAACACAATAGCCTCCTTCGTAATCGCTGATATATTCGACTAAACCCTTCAACTTTTCATATGAAACTAAGAATAGATGTTACCCAATAAACTTGAATCACTCCTTATTAATGAACACTGGTCCGCAATAAATAATTTCTTCGTTTCACCATCCAAATAATTGTGGGGCACTTGTACAATTTTCTACTCATTTAAACTCCAATGATGGCTCCCAATATGTTTAAAATACTCTTGGCAAATCCTATACCTGACATTGTGCTTTCTGATATTTAGAGAGAGATGAAATACAGAACATAAGAGAGATGAATGTCCTCCTCCTTTGAGGATCGACTGTTCTTATATAAGGGTTTAATTCCCTAATTACAATCAATTACAAATCTTAGATCCTAAACTGAAGCCACAAATTAAGTCCCTAATTACAATCAATTACAAATCTTAGATCCTAAACTGAAGCCACAAATTAAGTCCCTAATTGCAATCAATTACAAATCTTAGATCCTAAACTAAAGCCACAAATTAAGTAACAACCTTTGACTAATTACACCGAACAAAAAGGTACAATAAATGAGCCTAATGGACTTGGGCTTGCTTGACATTAAATGAGCCTAATGGACTTGGGCTTGCTTGACACCCCCCCTCAAATTGATGCGGGGGAGTCATAAAGCAGCAATTTGGAAACAAGAAATTGATGTCGAGGACGAGGAAGTCCCTTTGTGAAGATATCGGCAAACTGAAATGCTGTAGGAACATGAGGAAGAGTAATGACACCACGCTTATATTCATCGCGAATAAAGTGGCAGTCAACTTCGATATGTTTGGTGCGTTCATGGAAGACAGGATTTTCAGTGATTCGGATAGCCCCAGTATTATCGGCATGCAATGGAGTAGGAGAGGTTTGAGAAAACCCGAGTTCCGAAAGAAGTCCCCGTAACCATAAGATCTCAGAACAAGCAGAAGACATAGCCCTATATTCAGCTTCCGTGGAAGAGCGGGACACCCGTTCTTGTTTCTTGCATTTCCAAGAAACGAGAGATGTTCCAAGGTACATGCACCAACCAGTAGTAGAACGGCGTGTGTCTTGACAGCCAGCCCAGTCAGCATCTGCATAAGCGGTCAGATGAAGAGGATTATCCTTTGGATAATATAAACCACGAGAGACAGTTTTGAGCAGATAACGGATAATGCGCTTCACAGCTGTCAAATGAAGGTGTCGAGGAGCTGTCATGAATTGGCTCACAAGATGAACAGCATATGAGATGTCAGGTCTAGTGATGGTGAGATAGACAAGACTTCCCACCAGACGCCGGTAGGTATGAGGATCAGGAAGAAGATCACCATCATCTTTACTCAACTTGAGATTGACCTCTACAGGCGTATCAACAGGTGAAGAATCATTGAGGTCAGCCAACTCGATAAGATCTGATGTGTATTTGTGCTGATTAACAAATAAACCTTTTGGAGATTGATGCATCTCGAGGCCCAAGAAATAATGCAAAGGACCCAAATCCTTCATACGGAAGGAATCCCTGAGAGAAGCTTGGAGAGATTTGATCATACGATCATCCGTGCCAGTGATAATAATATCGTCAACATAGACGAGAAGCACAGTAACACCAGTAGATGTGTGGCATAAAAAGAGAGATGGATCAGAAGGACTCTGGGTAAAGCCACTCTCGCATAAGCGAGCCTTGAAGGTTTCAAACCAAGCGCGAGGAGCTTGCTTTAAACCATAAAGCGATTTGCGCAGGCGACAGACAGACCGCTTGAAGGGAGAGGAGACGCCTTGTGGTATCCGCATATAGACTTCTTCGTGCAGGTCCCCATGGAGAAATGCATTTTTGACATCCATTTGGTATAAAGGCCAGGATTTAGAGGCAGCAATGGCGAGAAGTAACCGAACAGATGTCATTTTTGCCACAGGTGCAAACGTTTCCTCATAGTCAATGCCATACTCTTGTCTGTTTCCGAGTGCTACAAGTCTAGCTTTGTGTCTATCCAATGACCCATCAGATTTAAGCTTGATCGAGTAGATCCATTTGCAACCGATGGGTTTAACTCCGGAAGGACAATCCACAATATCCCAAGTGTGATTCTGATCCAATGCATCCAATTCCTCCTTCATAGCCTGGTTCCAGCAATCTTGTTGGACAGCCTGCAAATAAGAACTTGGGATAGAGATAGAAGAGAGAGTGGTCATCAAGGAAGTATGGGTAAATCCATACCTATCAGGCGGTCTAGAAGTTCTGGAGGAGCGACGTAAGGGAGGAGTAGGTGTGGAACCATGTGTCGGTGGAGGATCAGGGGGAGGACCATCCGCAGTGGGAGGTTTCTTCTGACGGTGGTATACAAAAGCAGGATTAAACCGAGTAATAGAGGTTTGATCCGAAAAACCTGGTAAGAGAGCTGGGGAAGAGGGATGAGGACTGTCCATGTGAGTGGGGAAGAAATATTGATTTTCAAAGAAAATAACATTCCGAGAAACCCTGATACGACGACCAATGGGATCATAACAAACAAAACCTTTTTGATTAGTGGCATAACCCAAAAAGGCACACCTGCGAGATTGTGCTGTTAGTTTCGTTCTTTCTGTGGGAGGTAAATGAACAAAGCAAACACAGCCAAAGGTATGTAAGTGATCAAACACAGGATGATGACCAAACAATTTAAAATGAGGCGTGAAATGAGCAATGGTATGTGATGGAAGGCGGTTTATGAGATAGACAGCTGTGGTGAGAGCTTCAGTCCAAAAACGAGGGGGAACGGATGCTTCAATCAGAAGAGTTCTAGTGACAGCAAGAAGATGTCTGTTTTTCCGTTCCGCGACTCCATTTTGTTGTGGAGTATATGGACAGGTACGTTGGGAAATGATTCCATTATTGTTTAAAAATGATTGAAAATCCTTGGAAACATACTCCCCCCCTGAGTCTGAGCGCAAAGTTTTAATGCATTTAGAGAATTGGTTTTTAACATATTGAACAAAAAATTTAAATGCATTAAGAACATCAGACTTTGAATGTAATAAATAAATCCAAGTAAATCTGCTGTAGTCATCAATGAATGTTACAAAGTACTTGAAATGACTATGTGAAATGGTCGGAGCAATGCCCCAAACATCACTGTGAATTAAGTCAAAACATGTAGTGCTCCGTGTGTTAGAAGTTGGAAAGGGTAAAGTTTGACTCTTCCCTAATTTACAAGCATCACAGTCAAAAGAAGCAGAATCAACAGGTTTATTTATTAATCCAGATTGAAATAAAGTAGACATTGTAGAAGCAGTCGGATGACAGAGTCTATTATGCCTCAACCGAGAATTATTCTTAATGAAAAAACAAAATAACTGATGTAAAGTTTTATCATGAAGAAATGAAGACACTGGTAAGGAAAAAAGTCTTCCACGCTTAGGCCCCCTCGCGATCACTTCCCCCGACTCCCGGTCCTGCACAACAGAACCAGAAGGAGAAAACAAAACATTGCAGTTATTTGCAACAAGTTGACCCACAGAAACCAAATTGGTAGCAAGATGAGGAGAAACTAAAACATTGGTTAATGGTAAGGGGCTAGGGATATCACCAACAGAGGTGATAGGAAGATGATCTCCATTGGCAGCTTGGACAGTAAGATGACCAGTGTAAGGAACAACATTGTGTAATTTTAGGGCTGAAGTGGTCATATGGTTACTTGCACCAGAATCTAAGTACCAGGTATTGGAAAGAGAGGAAGCAGTACCTGCGATGTGCATGGAAGCTAAGGCATTGATGATCATTTGGTTTACCATCTCAGGGGTGAGAGGAGTTGGTGACGAAGATTGGGAGGAACCAGGTTGGGATGAAGAATCAGACTGCAGAGAACCACTGAAGTCAGGTGAAGCATATGGTGGAGTAGTCACAGTGTAAGCACTAGGAGCTGACTGCACGCTGTAAGTACCAGGGGCTGGCTGCACATAGTTGCGGGAAAGAGAAGTGCGATTCTTCTTCCGGCACTCTTCAAGAACATGACCAGTGGCCTTACAATATCGGCAGATTTTTGCCTTACATTGATTTGCATAGTGACCATATTTCTTGCAGGTATGGCACTGAACTTTACTGATGTCCCTAGAAGGTGGTCTAGTTGTAGCAACATAGGCAAGGGGAGTCTCAACAGATCTCTGTTGTTCCAGTGTAGTTTGAGTGACCCGACGTTGTTCTTCCCGTAGAAGTTCCTGAAGACAATCATCCAAGCTAGGAAGAGAAGCCCTGCTCATTAAGTTAGATCGAACTGTCTCAAACTCGAGACGAAGTTTCATAAGAAACTGATCCCGATGACTACTTTGCTGTAATGGAAGTAATTCCTGGAGAAGAGCTGCAGATACCGAGGCAAACTTAATCGCATCATATTCGGACCACAGTCTGCGGAAGCCATTATAATACTCCTGAATAGACTGGGTGCCTTGAGTGAATTGTGAGATTTCAAGTTCTAATTGAAACTGGCGAGCAGCATTGCCCTGTTGGTAAATTTTCTGAAGATACTCCCACATTGCACGGGCAGTGTGGCAGGGTTTGAGGTTGAGAATAAAATGTGACTCAACAGAGCCCAGCAATCAGGTCTTGATTTTAGCATCCTTTGTTTTCCAAGCTAAAATTTTCTTATCATCTTCTGCAGGTTGAGGTTCAGATCCATCAATGTGTCCCCAGAGTTCTTTTCCTTCCAAATAAATTTGAAATTGGAAGGCCCAGGAGGTATAATTTGTACCATCAAAGCGAATCAGGGCAATCTCATGTTTGTCCATGACTAAAGAGAAGGAAGAAACCCGCACAAAGCAGTCCGGAAAGGATATTGGCAAAACAATATCTTTTGGATGGCCGAGATGAAAAGAAATGGACAAAACAGAATTTCTACAATAAAGGGTAGATGGCCTACTTCAGATGATCCATAAATGGTGAGAAAATCTTTAAAAAAAATTGTAGAAAGCCAGACGACCAAGATGGGCTGGTCCAGCTGAATGGCGATGATGATCGCAGGTGGGCCACTTCAGATCTGAGATGAACAGGGATGATCAAGGCTTCCAGATCTTGGAAGATGACTCTGATGATCAATAAATCAGAAACAAATTCTTCATAAATCCTGGAAGCTTCAGGCGACCAAGATGGTAGGATTCCGCTAATGAGTTGGTGAGAATCACAGGTGGGCCACGTCGGATCTGAGATGATCAGGATGATCTGGCTGAAGAGAATGATCACAGATGATCATATACTGGCTTCCAATGTTTGGAAGATGATGTAGGAGAAGATCACAGATGATCGAGCTCTGATACCATGATATTTAGAGAGAGATGAAATACAGAACATAAGAGAGATGAATGTCCTCCTCCTTTGAGGATCGACTGTTCTTATATAAGGGTTTAATTCCCTAATTACAATCAATTACAAATCTTAGATCCTAAACTGAAGCCACAAATTAAGTCCCTAATTACAATCAATTACAAATCTTAGATCCTAAACTGAAGCCACAAATTAAGTCCCTAATTACAATCAATTACAAATCTTAGATCCTAAACTAAAGCCACAAATTAAGTAACAACCTTTGACTAATTACACCGAACAAAAAGGTACAATAAATGAGCCTAATGGACTTGGGCTTGCTTGACATTAAATGAGCCTAATGGACTTGGGCTTGCTTGACACTTTCCTTCAGCTCTAAGATCTGCAACTATACTAGCTAGTGGTGCTAACACAACACCATAACTAAATCAACTAATTGATCAGCTCTACAGCACCATCAATTACAATCCCTCTGCAGTCATATTGTGGCCCGGAAAACATAGGTATAGCAAACCCTTAATGCACCAGGTCAGCAGCATTTTGATCACTGGAATTAGTGCATGACAGCAGAAATAAAGAACCAGTAAATTACAGCACCCAACACACCACAGGAAAAACAACTATCCATGAATACAAGTAGATTGGATCTTTAAAGCATCAAAGCACTCTAAACAGCAATTTGAACCAACCAGCAACCTGATATTTGGCCAAACGTCAACTAAATAGCAACTATACACCTCCTCAACAACATCTTTTGATCACTTAAATGTGCATCGCAGCAATCAGAAATTAGCAACCAGCAACCGATGGTTGGTTATTTACCTAACTATTACGTATAAAACCTCTAAATCACAGCCGGACTTACACAGCACAGGAGCATCCTCACCAGAAATCTGATCAGAATTAAAAAAAAACAGTAAATTGATCAGAAACAACAACCTTATCTAAGGTCGGCAACTAAACAGCACTACGACGTGTGCTGGCCAAGTTAAAATGGGCTTGGTAGCTACTTGCAGATGTTCTAAATCCTTGCGTGCTCCAATAAGAAAACCCATACTGGGACCAGAATAAAAAACCAATCTCTGAAAAAACTCTTGATACTTGAATCAACCTATCCTGATAAACCCAGCACAGCTCCTTCTGTAGAAGGAAAGAAAGAAAATAGTCCTTAAGAGTGTGGACTTGCATATGTTTGCACAAACCTATTTCAGCCCCGGTGAACAGATCTCCCTTTGGTCAAACTTGGCCTCACAATCCAAGTCTGAATTTTTCTGTAATTTTTGGGACAAATTTGTAACAAACTGGATTCCAGGGCCCTATCGGATTCAGCATCATGACGAATAAGTAGCATAACACCATCATGGGTTAAATCGTTGAAAAACATGATTAAACAGGCTTGGCCTAAATCTCAAATTTTAAATAAAAAATATTTCAATCTCATGAAAATAAATTAAGACTAGCAAAACAGTCTTTGCACTTTATTGCGTCAACCAATTTTAATTTCTAATTGATCTGTGGTCCCCATGTCACTAGCCTCAGGTATCAAATCTTATCTCTTTGTTATCTGTACTCTCCTGTCTTTCTAGAATTTGATTACCTGAGATTGGGGCAAAAATGCACAAATATGCTTGCAATTAACAAAATAAACATAGATTTGAAGGGGGAAACAGCAAATATATTTAAGGACAAAATGATTGAGAAGGGAAAATGGAATGTTGAAGGAGAAACTACAGTAATGTGGAATCAAATGGCTAATTGTATTAGGAATGTTGCAAAGGAGGTACTCAGAGAATCAAAAGGGAAGAGACATATTAATAAAGAAACATGGTGGTGGAGTATGGAGGTTCAGGAAGTTATTCGACAAAAAAGACATTGTTACAAAGTTTGGCAGGGGACTAAGAGTATGGAAAATTTTGAGTTGTATAAGAAGGCAAAGAAAAAAAAGCTAAGAAAGTAGTAAGTAGTGCAAAGTTCAAAGCATACGATGACCTCTATAATAGGTTGGGAATAAGAGAAGGAGAAAAAGATATTTTTAAGTTCGCAAAAATAAGAGAAAAGAAAAATAGGGACTTAGATCATGTCAAATATATTAAGGACAATGAGGAAAATATTTTGGTGAAGGACAACGATATTAAAGAAAGGTGGAAGGAATATTTTAGCAAACTTCTAAATGAAGAACATTTGGGCGATACAAGAGTTAAGGAGGATACTTCATCACTAGAGCATACTTTTCTCCGTTGAATTAGAAGGGTGGAAGTGAAGGAAGCATTGAAGCGAATGAAGACAGGAAAGGCAACAGGCCCAGATGGTATTCCGATAGAGGTATGGAAATGCTTAGGAGAGGTTGGGGTAAGTTGGTTATGTAGACTATTCAATGAGATACTTGTGACAAAGAAAATGCCGGATGAATGGAGAAAAAGCATTGTAGTGCCTATATATAAGAATAAAGGAATATGCAAAATTGTACAAACTATCGAGGGATTAAACTTATGAGTCATACTATGAAGTTATGGGAGAGAATAATGGAGCAAAGACTGAGAAAGAAGACTAAGATCTTTGAAAATCAATTTAGTTTTGTGCCAGGGAGATCAACTATGAAAGCTATCTTTTCACTTAGGCAATTAATGGAAAAATACCAAGCAAAGAGGAAAAATCTACATATGATTTTTATCGATTTGAAAAAAGCCTATGATAGTGTATCGAGGAATTTAATTTGGTGGGTTTTACAGAGAAGGAATGTCCTTAGAGGTTACATTGAAAATTTTAAGGATATGTACGAAGAAGTAGTAATAAATGTGAGAACCACATGTGGAGAAACAAGTAGATTCTCCGTGACTATAGGTTTACATCAATGATCAACCTTAAGCCCTTATATTTTTGCATTAATTATGAATGAGTTAACTGTGCATATTCAAGAAGAAGTACCATGGTGTATGTTGTTTGCAGATGATATAGTATTGGTGGATGAATCAAGAGATGGTGTAAATGCAAAGCATGAGAGATGGCGGGAGGCATTAGAATCTAGAGGCTTTAAAATAAGTCGTACAAAGACAGAATATATGGATTGCAACTTTAGTGGACATATACAAAGTGTTGAAATCACTGTCAAAATTGAAACCCATGAGATACTACGTAGATATTTTTTTCGGTACCTAGGCTCGATGATTAGTAAGGATGGGGAGATTGACGAAGATGTAGAGCATATGATAAAAGTTGGATGGCTAAAGTGGAGACTAGCTTCGGGAGTGCTTTGTGACAGACGAATGCTAACGAAATTGAAGGGCAAATTTTACAAGACAGTGGTTAGACTAGTTATGACATATGGAGTAGAATGTTGGTCAATTAAAAAGACAGATATTCATAAGATGGATATAGCGGAAATGAGAATGCTTAGGTGGATGTGTGGTAAAACTAGGAAAGATAAAATTAGAAATAAGTGCTTTCGAGAGCATTTAGGGGTAGCACCAATAGGGGATAAGATTATAGAAACCCGTTTAAGATGGTTTGGGCATGTTGAGCGTAGGCCAGTAATAGCACCGGTGAGAAAAGGTTTGGATGTACAGGTGGATGGCCCATTAAGAGGTAGGGGTAGGCCGAAAAAAACATGGATGGAAGTCATTAATTCATATTTGAAGAAGTTTAACTTATCGAAAGATTTGGCTCAAAATAGAACGAAATGGAGAAACAGAATTCATGTAGCCGATCCCAACATGGTTGGGATAAGGCTTTGATGATGATGATGATGATGATGAAGAGTTAACAAAATAAACAATAAATGAAATACTCAGCTTAGTAATATTTGGACAAAGAGACATGTTAGATAGGCCCGATTAAGATCCCTAGCTCTAAACTGGGACTACTACCTAACCACCATGTGCACAGGCTAAAATCCCACCACGGCACATGAGGAGTGAAGCATAGTCAGTTGAATGGCTGGCTTATAGTTCAAACAACTGACCTAAAAGTCAGAGAAATTGCGCCAATGGCCTATAGCCACGCAGTCCCCACCTTTAAGCCTCTTGTGCTAGTGATCTAGGGGTGTCCAATGACGACTCCAACAAACTAAGTCCTCCTAATGGACAAGTTCTGTAACTAACCCTTCTCACATTACATGGATTTGAATTGCCCCAGACCAATCTAAATTGATATCCACGGTGTGAGGGGTTGCTTACATGCTAGTCCTTTCACAAGCCTATGGGAATATTCAATTTCCAATTTAATTACAAAAGATGTAGATACAATTCACATAATCTATCCAAGGAATATACATGTAAAATCTTCAATAACGGAGACAAACTATAAATTTTAATCCCCAAACATAATTAAAGATCGTAAATCAAGTGAACGGGTCCTGAGGCATGAATCACAGGAACAATCCAAAGCAATTTGCAATATGACACATAAATAGCATGACTTTATTTGTTATTTACACAACTAAAAGGAAAAGGATTTCAAATTCTTTAATTTTGATATCAGGAAAGAGCACCATAATATCAACCTTTTCTTAGGCCTTACACAATATATGAATCAATTAATGATATCATTCTCATTTATTCTTAACAAAACAGACCTGGAAAAGGGTATAATTCAATTAATTACCTTAGAGACCATTCTGGAATTTCCAGAAATTTGATAAGCCTCAAAACATACCCAGCCCCATTCCATCAGAACTGCATTCTATCAGAAATCCTTTCTTTGCTTGGCCAACTTGTAGCCCTTGGATGTTGGGCCCCAACGGATGAAACCCCAAGTGGACCCCACCACTGGGGTTGCCCATCATGCCCCTTCAAGACGTGGGGTACTGATCTTCTATCAGGTGGCCCGCGTGGGTCTACAAACCCAGATGACCTCTTCCCTGTTTTGACGACCTGAACTGGGAAAAACCCAGTTTCAGTTGCACAGAATCCCTATTTCTGGCTCCATAATCATCGATTAATTACTTTGATGTACAAACTAATTACACAAATCATATAATTCAAATCTACAACACAATGTAGAATTCTAAGACACAACATGGGTTGTTGACACCACTGTTTTGACATGTAACACTCAGTTAGTAATGAAACTTCCATCAGAAGGTCTGATAATCATACTTTAATTGTCATTCTACTCTTTAAACAATCAATCATCTATATCCTAGAGGAATCATAGTATACCATATCCAATTTGGATGATGAATTCAACTCGCCTTTGGGAGAAGTGGGTAGTCTTAGCGAGGAGTGGTTGACTATAAGTCATCAAGTGGTGCTCCGATTGGGCTGGATTTCTTCTCCTTGATCTCTCTATGCTTTCTAGGGTTTATGGTTTGAGGAGATTGATCTACCGTTTGAATTTTCTTAACAAGAGTAGGCCATATATATATAACTAAGGTCTCTTTCCTAATCCTATCCTAACTCTTGGCCATAGCAAAGTCTGATAAGGAAACATGTTAGAGTCCCCTAGAGGGGATGTGCCTGTCATGCAAACCTTTCACCTAAGGGTTGGGTTCTACCGATGGTTTTTCCTTGGGTCCCACTATTTTATTGAGTCCTCTACTTATATCTAAAACAAAAAGAAATAAGAAAAACATCAAATCTTATCTTAGTTAAAGCATAGAAATAATCCTAACCTTTATTTTGCTCAAGGATATTACGAAATTGGGGTTGAATTTTAGAGGAGTTTAGGGTCAACAACTGCAGATTTAATGGGAAAGTATAAGGGATTCATAGAGTTACGTGTTGGAGACATTTTGGACTTGGTTTTGAGGATTTTTTTTTTCTAGGTATTAGGGATTTATATGGATGGTTTATGAAGAGTGATGAAATTGAAGGAAAAATAGGAAAAAGAAGAATGAGAAAATGAAACAAAGAAAGAGAAAATGCTTGCTGGATTATTTGCTCTAATAGCATGGTAAAACTTTTAATCCACAACCAAATCAGGTAATAAACTTAAATAAGAAGATGAAGAAGCTAGAGAAGAAGATTAGGGTTTTAGAGGAGAAGGAATTTGGAGAAAACCATGAGGACCAATCATTCATGTCATCTCTCATATGACTAGCCCTGATACTTGTATTTATATTGTTCATTATTTTTTGAAATTAAAAAAACCCCTTATCTCCAAAATTTTCCATTATTGCAAGCCATAACTATTAAAAATTTCAATTAAGTCCCTAGCTGCTGCTCAATAGAATCAACCTCAGGGTGCTTGGTGGGCTCCTGAAAAACATGAATGGTAGTTCCTTCTTAGTGCAGTGGAATAGTAATCACCATGGAAACAAAATTTGTTCCCAATTTGCAAATAAGTCACTTGCGGCATTGAATTTTAATGTGCCCCTCTTTCATGGTACATCTGGGATGTGTCAATTTCACTAGCGGTTGGGATTTGTGATGGAACTTGAGGATAGAGAGGCTGGATAATTAATGCTTTTTTTCAAGTGTGATTTTTTTTATTAAAATAAACAAGATAGTTAATAATGGCCAATGAGGTGGATTTTTTTTTGATAGGTGGGTCCACTATAGTAAAAATAGTTGTGCAGAGGAAGGGGTGTTTTTGGACTTGTCCCAGTGTATCCGATGAATGACTACCCAAAACCCATTTTGTATATTTAACACTTATGGAGATGCATCCCTTTACCAGGTGGGACTGATCAAGCACATTATTCCAAAAGCATAAACAGTTTGGAGAGCTTACTTGATGCAAAGGTGACTTTTATTTTTTATTGGTTTAAGGAATCCATGGGCTTTTCCATTCAGTATTTTTAATTTTAATATCTTCAGAGTCTAGAAAAATGTTATACATCTCATTCTTCTCTCTCTCTCTCTCTCTCTCTTTCTAAATAGGTTTGCACTGTTGAAGACATGGAAGAGCTAGAAAGTCTTGTGGCTTCTCCTCATTTGAAAGTTTATGGTTATGGTCCTGGTAATAGGTCTTCAAGTTGTATTTTGACTTACATTAAAAAACTCGAAGAAATAAAATCCAAGGTCTGCTTTTCTTATTTTTTTATTTTTATTTTTTGCTACAGTCTTTGCTTTCTTCCTATCATGTTTAATGTATTACTATTCCTACTCTGGCTTATGAGAGCAGTGCATATCCATGATGAAAGTTAAGATTGATGATCCAAAAGATCTTCAGAAGAATGTAAAGTTACTATGGAGGGTTCATGAGAATTTGACTTTTTGTTTGGAAAGTCTTGGTCTTTGGGGAGCAACCCGAGTGAGTGCTATTGTATCCATTTAGTGATTCTGTCACTGACATGTTGAGTTTTGTTTTTCTTCTATTCTTGTGGATCATACTTTTTTTTTTTGCTGAAGTTGTGGATCATACCTTTGATCCAGGTCGTTTGAAGCATATATACGTATTCATTTGTGCAGTTCCAATTCATGGTCTTATCTGTTACTGGTTTGCTATCTTCCTCCATGTGAACTGACATCTTTGTTTGTATTCATGTGAAAGGCTGTTCGCGTCCTTTTAAGCGATGGTCACTTTGAACTTTCTGAAATAACGGAGACGGATGGCAATGCCAATGATAAGTCAACAGATCAATATTTAACTCAAGCTGCCTCGGTGTTTCAGTCTGATATCATGACAGGTATGCATTATGTTTAGAATCTCTTACACAAGCTCATGCCATTTTTACCTACCGAAACATGTCTGTCTCATTATGTGCATAAGTGGGATTTTATATTTTTGGGTGGGGAGCTTCCAAAGAATGCTGAAGAAGTCAAGGACCAATGCTCCATCAGCAGTGATCCCTTTTTGTGTCAGGATTCAGTGAATCAGTGACCTTGTGCTATCTGGATCGTGCACAATGAAGGATTTTATGTTTGACAGATACAGGAATGTTTAATTAAAATTTCGAACAAATGGACTCTGAGACAATGTTGGTTTTAAAAATTATCATGAACCCTGCATTCTAATATTATGTTAAATTTCTATTACTAGCAATGTTGGTTTTAAAAATTATCATTATTCCTGTATTCTAATATTATGTTAAATTTCTATTATTAAATTAAACTAAGTTAAATATTTAATCTGTTGGAAGATATGAAACTTCCTTGCCGGACTTCCAATCAAACAAAGAAGAAGGAAAAAACTTGCACTGAGATGGAATCTAGACCGAAAATCTGCCAAATGATGAAACTGAGCAGATGCACTTCACACAATGCATAAAAAATCTCCAAAAATATTCGAAGAGCCCGCTGAAGTGGGCAACAAAAACTGCACAGAAATTTTGATGAAAAAAATCCATAGCAGGTCCCAGCAGTAGATGTCTTGGCCATGCATTTAGAAGCACACTTCCACGATCAGGTATTTGAGGTCTTCGAAGGTATTCTAGTTTTGGGTCTTTGAGAAGAAGAGAATGATGGGGCTTCCTAATGATCAGTGGGCCAGACATAGATCAAGACAACTAATGGCCACTCACATATTATTGTAGACAGAATCTCAGCAGTCACAAACCAAGGGCCAGCTAAGAATTTCAATTGGGAAACCCGGAGAAGAGGGCTCTGATACCATGCAAATTGGGAGAAAGAAGATGATGAGATGTCATATGTCCCTCAATGGAGGAGACTACGGTCCTTTCATAGATGTTGGATACAACGGGAATTAAGCATCCTGGAAAAAAAAATCAGCAATCAATCACCCTTGGGGTTGTTACAATCCTAAAAGATACAACCTAATCTCTAGGGATTATTAACCTTATATTGTACAATATGTGTATAGCAAATCAGTATCCCCGCAGATATGGTAGTCCATGGGACTGTCTAAAAGCTTGGCGCTAATGCTTGTCCTCTGCCCTGGTCTTGGCATGCGATGTGGGATACCAGTCCTTAGCTCCAGGTGTTGGATGTGGGACACAGGCCACAGGCCTCTTTTTTGTCTTTTTCTGCCCTCATCATCTTCTTCCTTCGTCTTTCCCCTTTTTTTTTTTTTTTTTTTGTCTTGTTTGTTTGCATAGAATACATAGGAATTCATGCCATATATGGTTAAAAATGAAGATATACAAACATAACGATCAAATAACCTCCTCTTTAATTGAAAGTGAATCAAGAGAAGATGGGAAATGATGTCCAGCCATCACCCTAGTAATTCAAATCCTAGGAAGGTAAAGATCTCATCTACCGTACTACCTTTGTATCCTTCATTCCTCGCTGTATATTATTTTACACTTCACCTCTTTAGTAATCCTTCAATAGAGCTGATTTGACTGTGAATTCCTATGTATTCCAATGAAAACAAATAGGGCCCTAAGTCTTTTTGGCACTTCATTTTGACGTAACTAAGGATCTTCCACTGGTCTTGATTACTTAGTAATGCAGAATGAGGCGGAGTGGCAGGATCAAAAGAAATCAAATTGATAGCATGACAAGCACCTTATCTTGCGAAGATATTTTTCGATTTGTAATTGTAATGTACCAGTAGAAAGCCTTGATGACAAGATTGATGTGTTGAATAAGCTTTTTTCATTTGAGGAAGTTTAAGGCTGAAATTTTATTGTTTAGGGGCTCAGATAGTCAGATCTTGTTTTCTGGGGAAACATACTATTTATTATTAAGTCTTGGATTTTTAATGTGTACAATGATGTCGGGCAAAGGACCACATTGACTGGTGTTTAGACCTTTTGATGCCTACAATACCCAGGAAGTATTTCAGTGGATCAAGATCCTTCATATCAATCGACCGAGATCTTTATATAATACCCTATGAGCATTGTGCATAATGCTAATATGTAAGCTAGCTTGTGGGGCCTACTTGGATGCATATCAATCAGTGAGGTAGGGAAATGGAAGGGCTCATCATGGGTTATGTTTCAGGGAAAAACGTTCATTAGATGATTAAACCCTTCATTAGATGGCCTTTGTTAAATGGTATTTTGAGATTCAATCCAACCCTAAGTACAGGCAAGATAAGGGCCAAATTGAGGAGAGTTTCAGTTTGGTGGGTGAAGGGAATGGGGCTGGGAGGAGTATGGTGTTTGGTTGGTTAGTGAATTTGAGGGTAGTAGATTGATCAAAGGCGGGCCCAAGTCGGTTGGTCTACATAGGACTGTATATAATATATAGACCACACTTTGGTGAAGATTTTTGCTATTTATAAAGGAATGTTTTGATTTTATCATATGTGACAATTATATGTTTTGAGTCTTCTCATTGTTTCCTAAATATTTTTGGTAGGCAATATATAACTTTTATTAAAAAAAAAAGAAAGAGAAACCTGAGAAAAAACAAAGGAACAGAGCATTATACCCTGATAAACTGATACACAATGAGTACATAATAGGAGCAAATAAAGAAACATTTCTAACAACTCATGCTTTGCTAAAGATTCCGTCATGCCATTGGTTACTCCAAGATGCTGAAAAACCAGTAGAAGAGGATAAGCTTTTAATCTCATTTATATCAAACTGAAATTTCCATTGAGCCTTGTCCAAAGAAGATACCCATGCAATAGCATTAAGGGAATCACTCTCTAGAATCAAATTATCTTGAAAGGAATGTGTAAAAATATGGATAGGTTCTTCCAAGATGGCGAACATCTTCTCATTTGAATCCTTGACACCTGCTGCTTAAAAAATAAGAATAAAACTTTCTTTATGCATAAGACTCCAATTCCTTCTGGGCAGGGCTTCCCTCTAGCTGCCTCATCAACATTAAATTTTAAGACACCAAGAGGAGGAGGAGGAGGTGGAGAAGAAATCATGACATTTTCCTTAGACAGCCCACAAGACATGCATGCCTCCAAATTATGAATGATGTTATCTGTAATCACATTTTCAAATTCTTCTCTTATCGAAACCCATTTAGCAATCCTTTACACCATTGATGATAAAATAGCCTCTGACGACATCGATGAACCTTTGAAGATACAATAGTTTCTTTTCGTCCAGATGAAAAGATGGAAAAGGGCACCATCCTCCATAGAAAAATTCTACTACAGTGAAAGGAAGTGAGCCTCCAGGTAAACTATTTTTTGGTTTTTTTTTCAATAACATGACCTGGACTTGCTAGCTCATTGTTCTGGCAATGAGCACGTTCCATCCAGTCGCTTTATTTTAGCTTTTACATAATGATCTCTGGGATCTTCACTGCAACAGCTTATAGTTGATAGCTCACATTTTCACATTGATTTTTTTGGTTTTATTTTTAGCTCCATTAGAAGTTCATTGATATATTATTTGCTTTATAGGTGATTCTTTTATTTTATTTATGATTATAACATAACTAAATTAATTTTTTCTTCTTGATTTCATAGATGGTATTGGATGCAAGTCCTTGCAACAGTGGGCTTTGGAAGAACCATTTTTCTCAAAAAAGTTATTGGTTCTTATTCAGATTCTTTCAACTTATAGGTGTGTTTTTAGTTAATCATTTTGGATTATCAGACGTATGTTCTGTGGAAGGGTTGATTTGGTTTTTTTCTTACACCTTTTGATTTCCTTGTGTTGATTTTGATGTGATAAACTTTGAGAGTAAATATGTTGGAATGCTACTGTTGATGTTTACTAATTTATTTATTTAGTTGTTTATTTTTCTAAATGGTAATATTGATGCTGTCTACAAATAAAAATAGAAGCATGATTTAGATAGAAATCAATGAAAGGTAACAACAACAATTACTTAAAAATTCAAATCCATTTTTTTTAGTGTGAAGGTCAATCATGTGTAATTCACCAATTTTGTTAATGTTCTTGTTCATTAAAACTTTTAATGTTCTTACAAGTTAGGAACATAAAGCCAGCTAGAGTATCTTATTTCAATTTGAAAGTGACTCCATTGCTGCCCATCTGTACCTCTCTAACGGGCTTGATGGAGTCAGATTTTTTTTTTTGTTTTTTTGACTTTATCAAGGGCTTTTGGACCCTGGCTCGCAGCTCGTACAGGTATTGACCGACTCTGATTTGACTTTGTCAAGTCGATTCACTGCTAGATGAGATTTAAACCATGGTTTGGAGCTTCTAAGACTAATATGTGTGTCTGTTTTGAGCCATGAATTCACTTATTTGTATTTTAAAAGAGCTGATGTCAATTGTTATCAATATCAGTCCCTTTCTTGTGCATTAGAAGGTTGATTTAGCTCTGATTGAGTTTGAGGCTTTGTGCCCTTCATACATGGGTGTGCTGCCAGAGCTTAATCATATGCCTCTAGCTTAGACAAATATTGGGTCACAATGTGATCTTCATGGTCCTCTCCACTTGTAGATGCATCTTCAATAGGTTTGATGACCTTTCCAGGATGTCTCTTGTACAATTTTGATGCCAGCTGTATGGCCTGCTGGCATCAATTGTAGCTCTTGAGTTACAAATGCACATCGAAGATGTATGTTGCAACCTTGCAGATGCAAATCAGAATGTATGGTTCTTGTTTTGCTATGAAGATAAAATCTTGGAGGGTTATGTAGGGATTTAACAAAGATGGAGATAGGAAGGACAGATGTGCATAAAGAGAAGAGGAAAGAAAGAGAGGGAGCCTTAATCATGAATGGTAGTTTGAACATATGATACTCCTCCTCAAGACCACCCTAGTGATAATAGTACATTTATGGGATTCCAAATTACAGGCTGACAACAATATATGGTGACCAATTCTCTTCATATTTGTAGAACACTTTAAACTCGCCCCAGTTTGAAGGGTCACTGCCAATATGTAAATGATAAAAAATGTCATAAATAAACTTGGGTGTTCACATTAGTTAGGACATTTGGTGTAGGAGCTGGGTTGGTCCAACCCATGGCCTTTGGCCCTCTGCATGAGTAGGGTTGTTCACGCTTCAGGTCTGGTTGGGTTAAGGCATATCCAGGCCTGACCCGACTTTAGAAACATAGGCTCATATCCGGTCCAAGCTGGCCTGCCTTGAATGTGTGAGGCCCAAGCCCTCCCATTCAATCAACCAGGTTAGACGATCCCTTTCATTGCTTCCAGCTATTTTTTTCTCATCTCCTTTTTTCTCCTATGTCTCACCATCGCCCTCATCTTCAATAGGCTCCTTTGTTTCCTTTCCACTAACTCCATCTTAACATTGTTTGGATCAAGATTCTAGTACTCAGCAGCATTATAAATAGTTCTTTCATAACCCTTATTGTTTTTAGTTTTTCATCCTCAATGTCTGGCAACCAGTAGCCAAAAAGAAACAATTTAGACACAAACGAGTAGATAACCAGCATAATCCAACAAACAACTTGATGCAGGCCAGACCATGGGTCAGCCAACCCGTTGTGCCCAATCCATAGGCCCAATGGGACATTCATTTAATTAGGAATTTTATTTTGATTATTGATTTATTTTAAGTATTTAAAATTAGGAGTTTAATTTAATTTGGATTGTTAAGCAAGTTTAGTGATTTAGTTTTCTTTTTTGTTTAGGGAAGTCTTTGTGTCTAAGCTGCCGAGGATTGATCCTCCTATATATTTATAGCTCGACATCCTTATTATAATTCATGCTTATTATTATTAATCATCGCAAAAGTTTTCTCTTCAGCTATGGTGTTTACCATTGTAATGAGTGTGCCCAGGTGGTTGAATCCATCTTTGGATTCGATTAATCCCTTAGGAGATTGATCTATTTTTGATTGAGGATCCAAGTCTCCATCACAACTCTCTCACTTGATGCTACTTGCTCTCTTCCATTGTCTTTGTATCTCTTCCATCTCCATCTCCCTCTCTTTCATGTCTTTCTCTCTCTCTCTCTCTCTCTTGCAATATCTTTCCCCTTACTCTTCTGAACTATCTTTCCCTCTTCTCTCATCTCCTCTTTTGCAATCTATCGATCTCTATTTTATTTCTCTCTCCTCTCTCTCTGTGCTTTGATTCTCATCTACATCTTTCTCCCTCTCTCTCCCTCTCTCTCAATAGAGAAGAAAGTTGAAACAATTTTCAGAAAATGGTTGGGCATTAGGGTAGAACTTAGGGAAAACCCTACTCATTTGGACTGGGGCAGGCCAAGCATTGGGTATTTTATAATTCTATCACTTAATCCAGCCAGATTCATATATTAAACGAGCCCAAATTATAAATCCAAGCCGATCTTGAGTATGAGAACTTAAGCCCTAGACTTCATCCCAAGGCGGCTGGCTGTCTTGACCCATAAGCACCCTATGCAAGATCAGTTTGCATCAGTTGCTCTGTTTAGAAAGTGTTTACTCTAACTTGGTGGTTAGACGCTTTCGTTGAAGCACAAAGGCTTCATTTTGTGAATTTATTATTTACCAAACTTGGGGATGTTCTGTGAATTGGTTGATTCTTCATTGGACACAACTATACAAATCCTAAACAAAAATGCAGGTATTAGCCTTTGTGTGGTGTATGTGGCGTCGTGATCATAAAGCTATCTTCAACTTAGTACCAAATGTCTGACATCCTTAAAGACTAGATTGCACAACACCTAGTTATGAGTTTTGTCACTAGTTAAGTAGGCAGCCAAAGTATTGATGGTCAAATGTAATCTCCTTTGCATGTATGTAGATTACAAGACATAGATGCTTTTGTTCTTTAGGTAGTGGCTTTTCTGCTGCTAACTTGGAGAAGAGAGTCTTGGTGCTTTCCTTATAATGATATGGTATAAAGTATAAACTCTAACTCCAATTGTGCAATTAGTTCGTAGAAAAATATCATTTAAAATAACACTTCCTATTGGCTGTGGGTCTAAGTGCCCTATTCAATAGTTTTTGCTTAATTAATGTCTCCTACCCATCACTATGCTTGAGCACTCTTTCCTTATTCTTGAAATTTATCTACTTGTTTGTACTCATGACTAGATTTCAGATCTTCTGCGTTTTCATCAATTTCTATTTGCTCCACATGTTTACTTTCTTCCACCATATTAACTTGTTGAGTCAAAGCACTGCAAAGCTCTACATCTAGGCTTACTACATCTATACCACATAGTCGAATTCCTTAAACATTTTTCTGTTTTTGTTTTTGATCCATCGGGGACTGAAACTTATGTACTCTCTCACACAACCTCATGTCCCAATGAATTGATCTACGATTGGGGATGTCAAAGTCCCCAATTTAGTTGCCTGCTTTGTAGGGCCCAAGGATTAAAAGATCGGACTCGAGATTCGACTTGCCCATGGGCGAGTGTGAGTCGACTCGGCTGAGTCTCACAGGACTTGGCCCAGTCAATCAATTTCAAAAAAACTGCCTAGAAGCTTGAGAAGAATAAAAAAAAAAATAAATAAAAGAAGAAGTAGAAGGAGAAGAATAAGGCGGAGAAGAATAAGAAGAAGATACCTAAAGCAGACAAGAAAAAAAGAAGAAAAAGAAGAGGCGTACCTGAATAGTAGCAATCTAGGCTAGTAGAGGATCGGTAGAAATAGAGCCCTAGAGCATCTAATAGAGCATATCAGTCGCCAACAATAGTTACAGTGTAGAAGCCGAGTCTATTTCTAGTTTCTACAAAGTTGCGCTCAAGATCGGAAGCACTTGGTGAGATAGATCCTAGTCGACTGGCAGGCCCTCTCCCTCTCTTTCTCTCTCTCTTGATCGAACTGGTAGGCCCTCTTCCTTGCTGCATTCTTCCTCCAAAGGGCCAAAATGAAACCCTTTTCTTTTTCCTTTCGTAAGAAGCGCACCCCCCCCCCCCCCCCCCCCCCCCCCCAAAATCTCATAAATTCTTTAAAAAAATTACAAAACAACCCTGTTTTTTCCTTTTTCTTTTTTTACTTCATTTCAACATAAGTACAGTGAACCGAGTTTGAGTCGACTCGGACATGGCTGATTTTTAATCCATCGTAGGGCCTTTGTCTAATCACATATGGAGAGGTTTCTCTCTACCTCGTCACTTTCATTGAATCAAGTTTTTGTTATTATGTTTGATACCTTGGTACATTCATTGGCTCTAACTTTTGTTATTACCAAATTTGGTTAGCTTGCAAGAGCAAAAGTCTTTTAGTGGTAGACTAAGAAATCACAAAGGAAGTTCTATATATGTTTTCTGAACATGTTGGGGATCAAAGATTCTAATGGACAGGATGTTTTGGCCATTTTGGAATCTCTCCACATTTGTCGTACCTTATATCATCATTATTTTGCAGAGTGACTCTGTTAATGCCATATCTTAGATGAAATCTTTTTAGAAACTAATGGAAAATGCAACTCTTATTCAATGAGATTAGTTTTCTAGTATCTGACTTGCAGCTATTATTTGGGCATGTCAGTAGACCTACGAACGGAATGACAGATTGTCAAGTTAAGGGGTAGATTGTTCATATAATCTAAGTGCTTCTATGGTGTTGTTGTGTGACATATATATATATCTTGTACTGCTGCATCCGTTATATATATGTATATATCTTGTACTACTGCATCCATGTGAGAGTCTTTTTTACATTTTTTCTTGGTCTAATTTGAGTTGTAGTTTATCTTCATATTGATATAGTGTTATTGTTACCAAAAAAAAAAAAAAAGAACTAATTAGTGATAATTTAAGAGAGACTCATATGACATGGTTTGGATGTATTGAAAAAATGATTTTTCTATGTAGGTTGATGGCCTACGAAAGAAAAGGAGTAGGACGAAGAGGACATGGGTGGAAGTAGTAAGAATCGATTTGAAAAAGTGGATCCTATTTGACTAACTGGCTCATGTTAGATTGGAATGGAGAAACATAATTCATATAGCCGGCCCCAACATATTTGACACTAGGCTTTGATGATAATCACATTCGGTTTCCTTCAATTGAACTGGCCTAACAATTTTGTTCTTCAGCTAGTGAATACTTTGTGAACAAAATGCATACCAGAGGCTAGTGCGAAAGCTGATCTATCTTACCATCACCAAGCCAAACATTTCCCACGTTGTTAACGTAGTTAGCTAGTTCATGCATTGTCACTCCCCGGAACCCCGTGCTCTTGAATTCTGGACCTCAACTAATATTGTATCACATTTCCATTCATCAGTTAAAGCTTAAATCATCAATCAAATAAGGAATTAAGATCTTATTAAATAACTTGAACACGTCTTAAAGCAAAAAATCCATCTTTTAATCATGAAAACAAATCAACTGTCGATGAATAAGATAAAACCATTACAATCTTTAAGTGATCTAACTAAGCTAAACTAAATTAATAAAATAAAAGAAAATTATTTCCCCTCAATCTTCTAGGTGATCTCATCCTCTCAAGTCCGCATGCCAAAGCTTATCTGTTGGTCATCACAATATTCCTCATTCTCTAAGTTCTTGTTACCTAGAAGGGGCAATCCAGGAGTCAGTGAATACTTAGTGTTAAACATTCAAATCCGTTGGTATAGAATAGTAAACAACACAAGAAAACTTAATAATTTATGCAGGACTATTAACAGTAATGCTGTTCCATTGTCATTATCTTTCACCATACGCACCCAACCATTGAGTAGCACTAGAAAATCACAGGGTCAGGTACCACAAGTACAAGACCACACAGGGGTACTTTAAAAATTCTCATGTTTGCATATCACGGTGACCTGTTGGTCAACAACAATATGGTGGAACCAGAGGATCAAGTTCCCCTGGTGTTGACCCATAGTTGGACAATCGACTGACACGTTTGACAAAGGGCTAGACAACTATCCATGGCTGACATGAAGTCAGACTACATATGAAAACATGGCCTGTTTGTATGGAGGGCATCATCTCCGTACAATGCTAGTGGTCTGGGGGTGTTCACGGGTAGTTCGAGGCTATTTCTCAGTCTTAACCATCACCCCATAATCCATGGTCTTTTGATCAAACTTGGTTTCAATTTTGTTCCACAACTTGTTCCGATATCTATAATTAGGATGGTTCATACAATCAGCCCCACACAACTTTGGATTTAATCTGTCCCTGACCGTTTCAGTATTGGTATCCAATGGGCTCAAGATATGTCAGAATGGAGAAACCTAATTCATGTAGCCGACTCCAATATAGTTGGGACAAGGCTTTCATCATGATGATGACTCTGTATAGATGAAGACTACTCAGAATTTTCATAATGAATAGGCAATTATAAAATGATCATGTTTTCATTTACAAGAATATAACATGGAATCAGCTGTGCACATTCATATCTTCTATAGTAATGAAGTAAATATTCAGTTTAAGAAAATCAAACGGGTCCTATATTGAATCAGCTGATGTACAAAACATACTATGCTAGACACAAACATTTCAATTCCTCATGAAAGTATACAAGTCCTTTTACTGCAATGTAGCAATCCACGAACGCACATAATTTTCCAGATCTAGAGGCATCATAGACCATGAGATAAATTGTAAATATGAAGAATAGCAAACTATGCACGAAGCCATAAACCTAGGAGAGTGTAGATGCATTTGACCAGTCCCTAAAACTCAGATTTGAGTTCAGCCAACCTGAAACTCCAAGTGAGAGTTTGGCCACAACACTTTCGTTCTATCCCATAGTTTGACCAGCCTATGCTTTCTCAATTTGGTGATCGACCAAGGCATAGCATCATCCCCTCAGTTAATCACTTGTTAAAGATCACAATCATGTTTATGCAAACTAATTAATCATTCATAGACTTAGATTTCAACTTCAGTAACTTACATATCAAATATCAATTAATGACATCATACAATTAACATCTAAGGGATTTCGATGGTTCGATCAGTTGCATAGTCCTAAAACTAGGGTTTTTTATTTATTTATTTTTATTTTAAACAAGCCATTAACATTGGTTCAGATTTGGGTTCCTTTGGTTGAAATTTCGTCACTAAGACCATTCATCTCTAGTTCCATGGATTCTTAAAAAATACTGCATATAATTATAAAAGGGAAGTTCATATGGAATCCATTCAAGACCAGCCCCTAGTATGGGGTTTGGTGATGCCCTGAACTCTGAATATAGAGTTTGGCTGTGGGAAAAAAGCCCATCCAAGGTGTTAGGCCAACACATCTCCCTATGCTATCACGTATTCTCATCATAAGGTTATAGATCTAGCAATTTAGGGTTTCCAATAACTTCTATTTGAACAAAACATCATGTTATAACAAGTGAATTCGATTGTTACTCACTTGGATATACTAATGTTTCTTACTGAGCTGAGAGAGGATTTATTTCATTCACAAGGCTAAATCCTTGCTGGTCCTTGCTTCTCCTTCTTGATCCTTCTATTCTTGACGAGGGTTTTATGATTTTCTAGTTGGTAGGAAGAGGAATGTTGTGGAAGATGAGAGTAGGGCTCCTGATGGGGTTTTTCTCCTTTAAAACAGATGGAGCAATGAAATTAGAATAGAAAAAGGGTTCGTGACTTCCAAATCCCCCTAGGAGACTTGCTCATAACACAATTCCAATTGGGGCTTGCTCCAGTTCTATTTCCCTCCATGCCAACCCTCTTTTCTTATTAAAACATTGGTCCTTCCTACTTCAAAGCCTACTCATAACTCCTTACTCGTGGCCCTACCAACTTCTAAAAGAACCACACTTAAAGATTAATACTAATGGGTCCCATCATTTACTTAAATAATAAACCTAACAACTAAATTGAGAAGGGTCCCACCAAAGACCTTTAACTTACAAGAAAAAGTCCCACTAAGAGGTAATCCAAAAACTCAAAATAAAAGCTTTTTATTAGAAAGACACACAAAAGGCCCATGTATATTAATATCCCCAATAAAATAATTACACAAAAGAAATCATTGGTCCCACCTAATTATATGTATACAAAAATATCATGAATCCAAGAATATTCAAGAAATTAAATATATAAAATATTAAAAAAAAACAATTTGCCCCCAAATAGGTTAGGGATATTACATGCATGTGTTTGTCAACCACCTACTCTAAAAGCTTAAGTTGATAGAGAATGGTGTAACAATGTATATCAAGGTTACAACACCCTCATGCATGTGCGGGCTCCTTCATGGGAATTACACCCTCCATGGGAGAATACAGGGGCTCCGCATGGGAATCACACCCTCCGTGGGAGAATACTAGGCACAACAGCCTTGGGATTGGAACACTTGAGCTTCCGCTCTGATATCATGTTGACAACCACTTACTTTAAAAGCTTAAATTGATAGAGAACAATGTAACAATGTATATGAAGTTTACAATAGCGTTCTCCCAAGATTGATCATTTGGCTGTAGTTTTCAAAATTCTCAAATACTTAAAAGGGTCTTCTGGCCAAGGAAGCTTATATAAATTACATGGGCACAAGAGATCAGAAGCTATACTGGTGTTGAGGGGACTAGATTTGAAACAAATGAAAGATCTATTACAGGTTATTATAATATTATTGGTGGAAATCTTGTTTCTACGAAAAGTAAGAAATAACTAGTTACTGCAAAATCAGGCACTATGGCATAGTTTTCATGGTTGTGAGTTGTTGTGGCTGAGGATATTATTAGAAGAAAAGAGTTTCAAGCTAGGTGGACCTATGGTTTTGCATTGTGACTGATTTGTTAATCAAACTAGCCCAGAATTCAGTAGATTATGAGAAAAGATGGTATGTGGTACTTGATTGTCATTTCTTTGGGAAAAAAATTGAAGAAAAAGATGTCATACTGGCATATACAAGTACAGTTGATCTAATTGTATATTTCTTACTGAGGCAGTTAGGTGGAAACCGTTGAATGATTTTTTGCCGAAGCTGGTTATAGTAAATATACATGCACCAGCTTGAGGGGGCATGAGTTAAGAGCATAATTTATTTGGAAACCAGCAACTGGAAGGGCTTTTTATATTACTTCGGAAAATACTACTTTTTTTTTGCAACAAATAATAAAACTAAAAATCTAACCATTCTCATCCAAGCTAGGGCAATCAAGCTATACAATTTTATTTGAGAAATTCTTCCACCTTTGTTATTTCTCATGTTCTCTTTCTAGGGCCTTTTTTGACTTCTTTAAGAAAAACCCTAAATTCTGTTAAAAATAGTCTCTCAAATAACTGTAGTTTGATATTTTGATGTTGGCCACAGAGGTAGTAGCTCTCCACAGTGAGGTTTTGGAGTTCTTTGTCATTATGATAGTTAATAAAGGGGTTATTGTAAATTTGTTAAGTTTTTCATACAGCCCTAATAAATCATGGCTGTGTGGTTGCACAGGCACACATCTTTTTATCAATAGAACTTCTTCATCAAAAAAGGAGCTTTTGGTTTTACCTTTGGCTGCAGACACTAATCTTCCCTGTATGAATACAATAATGTAGTTCACTTTGTCATTGATGCATTATCTACTTGTTGGAGTGACAATGTCGCATGTTCTTGTGAGGTTGTCTTGGGTACTAATATTTGTTAGTATGACACATACTTTAGAAAAAAAAACTCCTTTTTGTTTTGAGATTTTATCACTTTATATGTCAACTAATAAGGATATCTGTTTGAATTCTAATTGTGGTTCTGCAGAATAATGATTTAAAATTTTTCTATTTTTTTTCTATAACAGCCCACAAGAGGTCATGAAATGTATAGTTTTTGTGAAGCGGATCATTGTAGCAAG
The DNA here is from genome assembly GCA_037013555.1 of Sextonia rubra. Taxonomy (NCBI): domain Eukaryota; kingdom Viridiplantae; phylum Streptophyta; class Magnoliopsida; order Laurales; family Lauraceae; genus Sextonia; species Sextonia rubra. The sequence goes on along the minus strand of JASUAD010000010.1, from coordinate 38,445,312 downwards.
ATCACTGGCATTCATCCTTGGTAACTTGGAATCTTTATCTCACTGGAAGTGTGAGTTCCTTGTGGGGTTTCACTCGGGACTAAAGAATATGTCTAGAAAAATGATGAATGGCATTGTTGAGAAATTTCGCTCTGGAAAGGTACTGCCATACATTATGATGTAATAATTTCATGGTGATATAGTTATATTGACCCCAAGCATTAAAGATGTCATTTTTCTTGTACTTTTTGTACTTCCTATGATGCTTTTATGTAATGAAATCCAAGAAACCTTTCTATAGTCATTACCTTTTTCTGTGTTCACGCGATTTTGATCTTAGGTTCTGTGGAGCCAATTCTAGGCCCCCTTGTGTTCCCTTCCTCGGTCCCTCCGATGAAAGGTCTTCCCTTGAATGTCCACTTGACCAGATTTGACCCCCTTGCAGAGATCGAGATGTTATGACTGTTGATTTTGGGGGGCCTCATAAGTCATATCGCAACCATGATAGATTCAATGAATGTCAAATATCCCCCATTTAAGCCTACAACAATCCGTTTGGGATGGTCTTATACGCTAGGTTCCATAGGGCAGCTTCTCACCCAGGATCTCCATTGGTGAGGCAAGAACATGCATATCTTAATTGTGATAGATCCATTGTATCTAAAAATTCCCTCCATCCCCTATAATTTAGAAAACTTGCACCAATCCATTGAGACTGGTTCCGACAACCTAGGTGGGTCCTACTGGGCTGTTGTCCATTAACTCCTTGGACGACATCACTCAAGAGGTCATGTCCAATATATATTTATTGGTCGAGGTCATTATATATTATTGGGCTATTACTGTCAATGTTTAGATTAGGCCGTCATTCCATCTTCATAATTCATTTAAGTGTTATTTTTATTGTATGGTTTTGACCTCACTTTTCTCTTTTCTGCTTCCTCCTCTTCTTTTGTCCTTTTTAACTGAAAATTCCTTGTATCCTTGTCTGCTACCAAAGTTAGAAACTGAGCTCCAATAGTTGTGATACATCGTAGCATGTACATGAGTTCCTTGTTCCCTCTCAAGAAAGAAATGATGGGACCTACAGCAATGCAGAATCTTCGAAATTAAGCAATAATCATTCTATTTGTAGACAACTAACAATGCACAGATAGAGATATGATAATCCATCAAGTTAATGAATTGCCGAAGAAAAAACTTACACAATGACAATGTTAATGAACTTTCTGATACAAAATATTTTAAGCTTGTTAGGGCAGTGCAGCTCGCTTGAGTGGCTCCTCTTCTTTACTTTATCCTTTTCTCCTTTTAGTTCCCTCTTTTAAAAGAGTATTTATTATCTACCACACCGGAGTTCATCGTATCAATCAACTTATTAAAATGCATATGTCCTATTTACGATACCAAAACTAAAGATGCTGCTGTTTGGAATCAGAGAAACTAGAAAGCAAAGCTATTGGAGAAGCTCCAATTTCAATGCAAATGGTTGTCCATTCGTCTCCTCATAACTGGCTTTCTAGTTTTCTGGTCTAGTATAAGGCATCCATTGAGAGAAAAAGAAACATACTGGCAAAGCTTACAAGCCAAAAACCAAGAAACATAAGAAAACCAACACAATAAGCAAAAGAGAAGAAGATAGAAGAATCTAAAACCTGAAACATAGACAAGAAAATCCCCTACCATAGACCAACAACTTCGCTCCAATTCCCCATAATTTGATCAACAGAGTAGTCCTTGAAAGAGCTATTATTCAAAACCCAAAAAGGCAGCAACAAACTTGTTTCTTTCCTTCAAAGTAGTCTCATTTGCAGCCACCTCCTCAAAGCATCTCGAATTTCTCTCCTTCCATATTTCCAAATTGTCGCAAGAAAAGAAAGCCTTTACATCTCCTTTCTTCTTGGAGATCTTGAAGGGGCACCTCCATGCCCGGAATAAATCCAGGGTGCAGTTCGGAAGGACCCAGCTACACCCAAACTAGTCCATCAAAGATCTCCATAACGATTGAGCCATCTTGCAATTCAACAGAAGCTAATCAACGTATTGCCTTTCAGACATGCACTTAGGGCAACCATTAACCATTCGATTCCCTCTCCACCTTAAATCATTTATAGCTTTTGGAGCACTAACCACCTAAAAACTACTACCCTTGGAGGAGCTTTCGGCCTCCAAATGCTCGTGATAGAGCTTCTACCAGCCCTTCTAATGATAGCTCCAAAGAAAGAGGAGATAGAGAAAGAGCCATCATTGGAAGCAATCCATCTCCTTTCATCCCTTCAAAAATAGAAGCCCGACTTAGGATATTTAGAAGAGATATATATATTGGTCTACCTCATTCTCCTTTATATTTCTCCTCAGAATAGGGCTCTAAGCCCTTTGCGCCCTTGATCCCAATGAGGTAACAGTGTATCATTACCTTATTAACGGCACAAAGCATCATAAAATTCTTACTAGTGACAAGTTGCGAAGAAGAAATCATGTTATCGTTAATGTTTGTCCGATGTATTTAAAAGATGAGGAAACAGTGCATCATTTATTGATTCATTGTCAATTTGCCTATAAAGTTTGGATGGCTATTCTTAATGTGTTTGAAATGGAGTGGGTCATGCCAAGTACAATTGAAGATCTTTTTATTCAAGGGCATCTAAGATGTAAATTTGTCTGAGCTAGGATTTTATGGGAGTCTACTTTGTATGCTACACTGTGGAAGCTTTGGTTGGAAAGAAACAATAGAGTTTTCAGAAATAAAAGGAAAGATGTGGGCGAGGTTTCTGAGTCCATTGTTTGGACAGTGTCAAATTGGGTTTGCAGGAGAAAGGAGGTTCCTTGGATGATCTAAATAGATCATGGATAACTTCTATGAGGGGGGCCTTTGAATAGAGTTAATAGGAAGAGTCCGCCTCAAGGTATCCTAAAGCTTAATTTTGATGGGAGTTACTTATGTTCTACTCATAAAGATGGTATTGGCGGCGCCATTAGAGATTGGAATGGTGAAGTTGTCAGGAGTTTCTCTGGGCCTTTTTATGGCTCCGATGCGCATGAAGTTGAAGTTTTGCACTTCTAATTGGTTGTAGGGAGTTGTTGAAATTGGATGGTTTTAAGGCTATTATCAAGGGTGATTCTTTTTCAGTAATTCAATGGTTTTCAAAGAATTCTCCTCATCCTTGGAGGATTGCAGATTGGGTGGAGGAGGTGAATGGTATCGCTCAGAATTTGGATGCTTAGTTTTTTCATATTCATCAAGAAGCAAAGGTTATGGCAAATAGTTTGGCTAAGGAGGGAGTTTCTCACTCTTCTCTTAACTTTGATGTTTAGTGTTTTGTTTTTTGCTAGCTTGGGTGATTTGTAGCTGTTTAGTCTTCTTGTTTTCTGTTTTGTTTTTTTGTTGCAATAAAATTTTTACAGTTATACAAAAAAAAAAAAATAGCGCAATTGAAAATGTTTGGATATTGAACAGCCAGCAGACACTCACCAATCCAGTTATCATGCCCAAAAAAAAAAAAAAAAAACCTCTATGATATCTGATATGCTCCATAAAGCTCTCTTTTAACGAAGAGGATAACTCTTTACAAAGCCGAAGCTTTATAGCTAGCCCCTTGAACATCCAACCCTCCTCTTGAGACCCCATACTTCTTATCCACTACTTGTCATCAAAGACTGTTTGATTATTCGCCTATTCTCCATAACCATTTTCCAAGCAAGGCTTGGTTCATTTGGCTTAGAGTCCTTATACTAACCGCCCACCCCCCACCCCCCACCACTTCCTTTGGTCTGCAAATGGAAACCAAATCAACCTGATGAAACTTCCTCTCTTTGCTTCTACATGCCATAAGAAATCCCTTTGAAGTTTCCCAATCTGATTAATTACAGAGATGAGGCATTTAAGAACAAGAAAAAGAAACATGACAATTGTTATCAACCAAGTTATTGACTGCAGCAAGTTTCGGAGAAAAGAGACATTTTTCAATTGAAGTGATTCTAAGATAGGTTACCAATGCTGGAAATTGAGTTATGAGCCCCATTTCTTGTATGAATATGATGGTTACCGGACATGGGTTTTGAAATTTTGTAAGTTTGTTGATGAGTTTACCATATGGTGTTTGGCGTTGGATTCTACATAACAAATATATGGAGAAGCTGTAGGTTCTTCTTAGAAGTGCATTGTGGAGAAAGCAGATGCAAAGGAATTTAGACCTTTTTTTTTTTTTTTTTTGAATGTTAAATTTCATTGATGCAGTACAAGAGGAATATATTGACAAGCTTACAAGCCAAAAACCAGGAAACATAAGAAAACCAACAATTTCATATTCCAATTGAAATCTATGAGCATCGTCTTCTTGATTATAAACATGTCTTAGATGTTGCCTCATCTTAGCCGCAGATATGTAGGGTTGAAGATTGAGGGCATTGGAAGGCTCAACAGAGTTTAGGATCCCCAGAGTTCTTACGTTCTTTCCCAAGAGTTCTTTCCCTTGAACAGTGTTTTCTGAAATAGACACTCCCATGGAAAGTAATTTGTGCCATCATATTTTACTTTATGATTTCTGATTTTTCTATCATATCCATTAAATGAAACATGAAAAAAAATCCAAAAAACAGGTGGGGCGACCTTGACACAGGAGGTAGATTCTCAAGATCTGGAAGAAAGTAAAGCAATTCCCCATTCAGATGTTATAGATATGTTTGCAGATGGGTACTATACTTTATGACTGAATCTTGCAGTGATCAGGTTCAGATCAGAGAAGGTTAATGGCCGTGATGAAAACAGTCCCGCAAAACTTGGAAATCTAAAATTTCCCTAAAACCCTCTGAATAGATTATAAAATTCTCAAAAATGATGATAATACCTAGGAGAGCGTGACCAATATGAATCACTAGTTGAACCCTCCTGCTGAGCATGTAAACTGACTGATGTAGGTACACATCTGGGAAAAAAAAAGACACTCCACAGCAGCAGTAGATCCACAGATCTGGACGGAAAAAGATGGACTTGATCTTAGAGACAATGAAAGTCTTGATCTTCTGGAATGTAAGAAGAGCCCTGATACCATGAAAAATGCACGAAACAGTAGAAAATGAGAAAACTGAAGTGATCCTTGGCTATCACTGGAAATTAAAATCACTGGAAAACTTTGATAATCCTTCATTCAACCATGTTTGGTAATTAAAATCAATTACAATCCCTTAATCAGGAAATTGCAATCAATCAAGCATCCTAGTTACATCAATAATAAATTAATAATCCTAAGAAATCTCTAGTATAATTGGTGATCCAAAATACACTTGATATTATAATCCTTCACAACGAGTACATATGTATGCATATATCTTTCGGTGATGAAAGCAAGGGGTAGAGGAGGGCTGGGTAAAAGATCAGCCCCAGAGGACTATTGTGCTCCATTGGATTGGAACTTCAAAAATAAGATGCCCTACAAAGCTATTAAAATTTTGAGAGAAAATATCTAGGAGATAAGATGATCATATGGAGCTTATTTTTTGCTTAATCATGCGGGGTGGGGCGGAGGGACCGGATTTTCTGCTTCCATGATTTTCATATATCTAGATTGGTCCAAACAGTTACATGCTTATAATTAATACCATGCATGGTGCTTAGCGGATCATCACCCTCATCATCATCATCATCAGCTGATTGCCTTAGCAGATCATCACCCCATATTATTTATAAAATGAAGGCTATCTATAACTTGAGTCCAAGTGGCCTGAAGCACAAGGCCTTAGTCCACCTTGGTATAATGGATCCAGACCGTGAATCTGTGTTAAACGCTGGCCTATTGGCCCTTTTAGACAGTCCGAATCCTCAGTTTCTTGAATCAGGCTTGGGTGGATTAGGGCTCCATTGACAGCTGTTGCTGCATGGCATCAAAGCAAGTAAAGTCTATGACATATATTTGTTTCTCATCATTTTGTTTTTTCATTGTTAAGTTAGAGATCCTGTCACAATTCATTATTGTAATTTTGTTTTGACTGTTGGATGTAACAGCTGAATCTACTGGTTGCAACTAGTGTGGCTGAAGAAGGACTTGATATTCAGACCTGCTGCCTTGTAATACGATTTGATTTACCAGAAACTGTTACCAGCTTTATACAGTCTAGAGGTCGTGCGCGCATGCAGCGTTCTGAATATGTGTTTCTGGTAGACAGGTGATCCCTCAGCACATTGTCCATACTACTTTTTACCATTTTTTTTTCTGTTTCTTCTTAATTTTTTCCTCCCTCTCTTATTTGTACTGACACCTGTCAACATTGCAGAGGAAATGAGCATGATCTAAACTTGATAAAAGAGTTTTTATCCAAGGAAGAAAATATGAACAAGGAAATTGTATGTAGGTCATCCACAGAAACATTTAATGATTTGGAGGAAAAGAGGTATATAGTTGATTCTACTGGTGCCTCTATAAGCAGTGGATCTAGTGTTGGACTGCTTCATCATTACTGTTCAAAGCTTCCACGAGATGAGTATGTCCTCCATTCATTTCATTTGTCTGTTGATCTCATATACCTATTGCCTCGGGATCTTGTAAGTTAACTGTATCCCTTTGTAATTTAGGTGTTCCAAATGCTGATTATTAACTGCATCAGAGTGATAAGAGTTTTGGCAAATCAATCAATCCTAACATGAGTTGGGATTTTATTAAGCAATAAATTAACTAGGAAAATAATTGCCATAAACAAAACCTATGATGCTTCATAAATGAAAAAGGCCGAACCAAATGAAACCCATATAATAAGATAAAATAAAATAGAATAATCCAGCCTAAGTGGGGACACAAGCAATACCTAGAGTGTCATGCCTAATTTGTCCAAGGACAAATCAAAAGTGAAAAACTAGAGATATTTGGATTCCATCGAAAGTGATAGACACACCTAATCATGGGATAGGATACATCGACCCTTTATTCAGCCAAGGAATATGCCAAAGCATTTGCTGACCTCATGACATGACATAATTGATCTCCACTTGAATTGAAGAAGACAAAAACTTAATTTCCTTAAAGTAGAATTGAAATCTCTAAGGGGCAACTTGCAGAGGAGGAAACCAAAATTTTATTTGACTAACCACTTTTCACTACCAATTTGCCATGAAAGTGAGGGGCACAAATTCGTAGAGCTACTAAAATTGCCATGACTTCCACCTGATTAGACTCCACAATGCCCACATTCTTAGTGACCATTGTAAAAATAGCCCCTTCACAATTATGGAGAACACACCCTCTGTCTTGCTGGGCTAGGCTTACCCCTTGTTGCCCCATCCAGTTTGAACTTAAAAACTAACTACTGAAGGAGAAGACGAAGACACCACTTTTTTCATTTTGTAAGGACCACCATATATTGAAGGCTTCCTGGTTGTGCATAACACTGTCAACCTTCTAACTATTGAACTTACTCCTTAATGATACCCATTTTATGATTCTACTGGTCTTATCAAACAGCAGATCATCTATGGGCATCAATGCACATTAGAAAACCCTGTTATTCCTCTCTTTCCAAATTGACCATAAAATGGAAAGGGCACTAACTTCCTAAGAACAAAACCAGAGAGAAATATCAGATTCATCTTCAAAGTGTCTATCCAGCTCACCAAAGAGCCCATAAGACACCATAAGATACCACATCGAACAAAATGCACCGTAAACCATAAGTGAACTCACAAAATATGGTCTATTGTTTCTCTATAATTTCCTCCAATGTAGCATACATTAGATATACCTTCTGACAAAATACCTCCCCTTTTGAGATTATCCACTATCGGCGCTTTGCCTAACTCCTGTAGCTAACAAAACGACTTCATCCTTAGTGGAGCCAAACACATCCATATTAGAGAACTGGCTGGCTTTTTTGTTTGCTTCTCCTCCATCTCTGAAGAAAAGGACTTTGTTAGGAACATATGAGGGCAGGGGCAGATAGAAGAATTCTTCTTTGGGGGGGCCATTTGGCGTAGCTATGATCCATGATCGAGAAGAATAAACCAATATCTCGAAGGATTGATCAAATCCAAAGAAGGATTTGGCTATTAGGGCACCCTCACAAGAGGAGATAACACCATAACTATGGAAAAAACTCTCACAACTCAAAATATTATTGATAATAAGCAATTTGACTGTACAATTAAAGCGTAATCATCCTTAAATAGAGGAGTTGGCTTGAACCCTAAGAAATAAAACTTCCTAATATTGGAATAAGCCTCAACATAATAGGAAACTCACTAATTTTAATCATAATAAAATCAAATACTTAATATAATTCTTAAGTAAGTGGATTTCTGGGCATGTGGATTGGAATGGGTTGGCCGACCCATGGTCTGGTGTGTATCACCATTATCTAGAAAAAAAGATTTTGGGAGGGCCACATAAAAAAATGATTGTAGTTATATAGGCCTTTTTTAATTTTTTGTTTTGTTTTGGGTTTGGGTTTGGGTTTTGGGGGGGGGGGGGGGGTGGTGTTTTATGTAAAAAATTATAAAGATTTTGAAAAGTTAAAGGTTTTTTTTCCTCTTTATTATTGTTATTGTGGGATAGGGTAGGGGGTGGGCATGGCCCCTGCTGGCCCTCCTCTAGTTTCGGCAGTGCATGAGAGACAAGGTGATGTAGGCCCTAGGGTTAGGGCTTGTGGGAAGTGTCGAAGCACAATCATGTGTCCGAAGATAGTTCAAACGTCTCCAAAGAGATAATTCACAAGGATGCACCTCAATAGGAAAACTCACAATTCAATTAATCAACTCAATTAATAATTCTTTATTACAATGCCATATAAATAAGAAAGATAGCTTAATGCCCAAGAAAACCTAGCCTAATAATGGAAACTAAATAAACTGGAAACTTAATCCCAAGTACAATTATTATTCATAAAATAAAATAAAATCTAATGACATAATTATTAAATAAAAAGCCTAAATCTATGTGGGCCTTACACATGTGGCCATTGAGGTCTATGCTGCATCATTCTCCCCGGCTTGGAAAGAACTCGACGTTGAGTTCAATAAATGTCTACCTGGATCAAATATCAATCTGCTAGTTAATCATGAGCTACTGGGCACATCTTGAAAACTCATGCAATATTCTTCCCCATATTCAAGTAATTTGATGCAACGTTTGTCATGGAAGTTGAATTTTGTGAGGATGTGCGATCGAACTGTTTGATCGCTGTACTTCATCTCCTGGTTTCCATTGCTAATCCTTGAAAATGAAATCAATGTGAGAATTTATGTGGGTAATAACATGTTCTTTTTTCCTTAGTGCTTGCACTTTTTGATTATCATTGCTTGTAGGAGAAATTTCAAATCCAAGTGTAGATGTTGAATACTCTATGTCTTGCTCTAGCTCCTCGGCTGGCATATACTCTGTCACTGGCTCCTCAACATTGCATGTTGTTAATTGTGGTGACTTGTCTTTTTGAGGCGTAACTTCCATTAGATGAGACATTTTAAGCATTCGGTCCACACAAATTGCTTCCCAATATGTCTCAACATTATCTTGCGGTCATTCATTCACTTTACAATTTTTGGTCTCAAACCTCTGAGAAAACTAATTAAGTCTTGTTCTTCCTCATCTTCTAATCCACACTTGTCTTGGAGCCATGAAAACATGACACCATAGTAAAAAACACACATTTCTCCTTGTTTCAAATTAAGAAATGACAAAAAATAGACTTCATGTTCAAAATACCATGAGCCAAATTTATCTTCATATTTGTATCTTTGAAGTATGTTAAAGATTGTAGTATCACGGAATTTCTTCGTGGATTAAAGAATGAATGAACTTGATTTGTAGATTTGTACTCCACATACCCGCTGGCAAAGACAGATTTGAAATCTGACGGTCTGATGGTTCTGCAATCGCAAAAACAAATTGTGGCCCTGATAAATATGATGTGACTAGAGATGCAGGATTGACTATTGAGATCGGTGATGTCAACATGAATTATTATTATTATTTTTTGGGGGGTGGGGATGGAAATAGCAAATGGGCCAAGGATTGTTATAATGGGTCTGGCAAAACCTAGATTGAACTGTTCTTGACCCGACTTGCACCACTTCTCGGTCTTCATGTCAAAAAGAAAAGGGTTAGAGCCTAGAAGTCCCCTCGTTTCATTCTTTTGCCTATCTTAAGAAAAAGAGCACAATGTCTCTAGCGGCTGTTTCGACGAAGAGGACAGACTGAAGAAGACAATCGCAAGTGGTGGTGGTTGTTGATTTCGGGATTTGCCGATGATGATGGAGATGGTGGCAGGATGGTGAATTTGGCAGCAGAGTGGTGCGGCCTTGGTTGGTGTAGGCGTTGGGCCAGTCGACGATGATAACGGTGTTGGTGCTTTCGTGTGGAGCTTGGGGCCTGCTGCACTGCGCTAGTTGCTGCTCTTTTTTCTACCTCTTTCTGTTTGTTCTTTTTTTCTTTTTTTGTTTCCTAGTTGGGGATCTGATCAGGGTTTGGGGCTTCTAGTTCTAGTACATAGGGAAGAAGATGTTGGCGTCTTAGGATGATGAGGTGGCGTCAAGAGGGGTAGATGGTGGTGGGGTTTGGTCCCTTTTTTTTTTTTTTTTTGCTTGGTTTGGGTTTTGGAAAGGGACCAACAGGGAAGGGAGGTTTGGGTATAGGAATGAGTTCGCTTAGGGTGGGTTTTTGACAGTGATCGTAGCGAAGACAAGGAGCAGATGACAGATGGGAAGGCCGAGGTTTGGGTTTATCTGGGTGAATGATGACAGATAGCTGGTGTTCAGAGGTTCTGGTGGAAGGGATTGATGGGTTTCGAAATTTCTAAGGGAGATAGATTTTGGGGTTAAGGCTTGTTCGTGAAGTGGATTTGGTGTTAATATGGATGGGGGTTGCAGCGACTGGTTTTTTCTTTCTTTTTTTTTTTTTTCTTGGGGTATCAATGATGGCTGGGAAGTTGGGTTTTGATTTTGGGTAAGGGTGGAAGATGATGGACAGGGATAGATTTTAGAATTGATGATGGATGGTGGAATGATGGGGACATGATGGGAAGGTATAGGTAATCATGCCAATCTATCGGAGGATTGGCTTTGACTACTTGATAGGGGTAGTCACGCCGAGACGATCGAGAATCATTCGGGTCTGATACCAATTGATGCAAGCCCTAGGGTTAGGGCTTGTGGGATGTGCCAAAGCGCATTCGCCTGAAGTGCCGAAGCACAATCAAGTTTTCGAAGATACTTTGGAGAAAATACATGAGGAAGCACCTCAAGGGAAAAACCCACAATTCAACTCTATCAATAATTATTCACTACAATGCCATATAAATAAGAAAGATAGTTTAATGCCTAAGAAAACCTAGCCTAGTAATGGAAACTAAATAAACTGGAAACTTCATCCTAATTACAACTCATAAATTAAAATAAAATCTAATGACATAATTACTTAATAAAAAGCCTAAATCTGTGGTCATTGAGGTCTTTGTTGCATCACAAGGCTTACAAACACAAATGCCTTCTTCCTTACAAATAAAAATGTTAGAACAAAGGCTCAACAGACTTAAAATCCAACTTCTCAGATGGATGCACAGCCCCTTCTCGCTATAATTGAAGAGCCTCTTTTAGACACCACCCTAAACAATCTAGGAAAAGAAAGCGGCAAAGGGCCCTCTCCGAACAAATCATCAACCAAAATATTACCCCCTGAACCTGATACCCAATGCGTAGGGATTATACAAAAACCCAACCCCATTCGTCTCCCATAGTTTGAAACAATAATCGTTGTTTAGCATGCATCCCTTTCCTCCTCATATCTCCACCACTTAAGCCAACATAGCTCACTTTTTAGTCTCCAAACTACATACTGGAAGCGTCCCCCATCATACTGATGTTGAATGACATTTCTCCATATCATGAGATGCAACTTCCTTTCATCATCAACCCCCTCCCACAATTAAATCTCCTCTAGTGTTGTTCACAGCACCCCAACCCTACAACATACTCTTGGCCAGATTGATTTCTCAGCCAGAAGAGAGCACAGATTATTGAAGAATTCTTTGAACACCACCACCTCCCAACTAGTGGAACTAAACAAATCATGGCATCAATAAACTGGAAAGCCACACCTCTGCCAGAAGCAAAATCACCAATAAGACCACAAATCTTAGCCTTATGAAAAAGAGCACTCAAGGCTTCAACCACATTTATGAATAGACAAGGAGATAAGGGATCTCCTTGCCTAAGCCCTCACGATGCCTTGAAAAGCTGAGCGGGGGAGCCATTTATTAACATGGAAAAAGAGGTTGAAGAGAGACACTCCCACTCCTAGCTCTCCATCTAGTGCCAAAACCAAACCTCCCTGACATATAATCCAAAAAACTCCATTCAACTTGATAATATTTCTTTACCATATCTAATTTGAAAATAGCCCTTCTCTCTTTGATTTACATATGTATGTAAAAAAAAAAAAAAATGAATGGCCTGTTTCAAGTAATACAGAAAGACCCCCAACTACATTTCACCAGAAACCTTAATATCACATTTACGGTAAGTTCGCATGAATAATATCCTACTACATTTGTGATTTTAATATTGGGGTTCTCACTACACAGCCAATATTTTCAGTCCTTTCAATACTCTCTTTCCAACAGATTGTTCCAACTTACACTCACGATGCAGTAAACTTGTTTACAGTGAAAATATATGATTCCTTTTTTTACCCCTAAGCCAGAGTTCCTTTTCATTGATGACTTTCCAATTGCATTTTTAATTTCCCTTTCCTCTCAGTAACAACTCCCTTAGGTATTAGGTTCTGGAAATTATAAAAATTGATTCTCTTGCAATTTTGGATACATTGAGGTGTATGCTTGTTCTGATACTTGACCTGACCTAAATGTGATGCTCTTTGTTTGCAGATATTTCACCCCTAAGCCAGAGTTCTTTTTCATTGATGATTCGAGTGGGACGGTCTGTCGCATAATTCTCCCTGCCAATGCTCCACTTCATCAAGTTGATGGTCTACCCTGTTCTTCAAAAGATGACGCCAAGAGGAATGCTTGTCTTAAGGCATGTAGTGAATTGCATGTGCTGGGTTCTCTGACAGACTATCTTCTGCCAAGTCAAGATGATGAAAAAAAAGAAGGATCAGCAAAGGAGGCTTCTGAATCTGATGACAATGAAGGTTAGCTTTTTCAGGACTCATGAGTTGTTTAATTACTATTTCTGTACTATCCTTTCCTTTTTTTTCCCATTTTACTTCCTGCAATTGTTATTTGAGAACCTATTCTTCTTGACAGATGAAACATTGCGGGGTGATCTTCATGAGATGTTAGTCCCTGCTGTACTTCGAGTGCCATGGTCTGACACTGAGATTCCTGTGCAGCTTAACTTTTACTTTATAGAATTTATTCCTGTTCCAGATGATAGGATATACTGCTCATTTGGACTTTTTTTGAAGTGTCCTTTACCTAGAGAAGCTGAAACTATGAATGTTGATCTTCATCTCGCTCATGGGAGAATTGTCATGACAAGGCTTGTTCCTTCAGGGACAGTTGAGTTTGATAAAAATGAGGTAAATGGGTTAACTTAAGAATATATTTACCTAGTCCTATACTCCTTTTTAGTAAATATCTAACATAAATGAATTCTTGTGCAGATTGGGCATGCACAGAATTTCCAAGAAATGTTTCTTAAGGTTATCCTTGACAGATCTGAGTTCTTTAAGGATTTTGTACCTCTGGGTAGGAATGTTTCATCTCATCTAAGCTCAACAACCTTCTACCTCTTACTTCCTGTCAGAAAACATGGATATGATGGTAGAATGACAGTTGATTGGGGGACTATTATGCGCTGTTTGTCTTCACCAGTGTTCGGATCTCCAACGCATGCCACTTCGGATGGTTTTCTTGATGTGACACACTCTTTGAAACTTATTAATGGCCCCATCAGTATAAGTGACATCCAAAATAGTTTAGTGCTCACTCCACACAACAAACTGCTGTTCTTTATTGATGATATTCTTTATGATACAAATGGGAACAGCCAATTCAAGGGTTCAACTTATGTTGAGCACTACCAGAAAAAGTAGGTAATTGAGATGTGACTTCCAAATTCCAATACATATATTTCGATTTTAAAGTGTCAAAAATTATTTTGCATATAGAATATCACGCGTCTCCTTGTTTTTGTCTCGTTGTGTCTCTCAGAATTGCCCTACTGTATGAATTAAACATTTCAGTGCCTATTTAATACTTTTGACTAGTTGTCATTGGTCAAAATTTGATCCATATATAGATGCTTTTTTAGTGAGGCAAGAAGCATACAAACAACATGCATACATGAATATAGGGATGCCCTGGTGGATGAGGCTCTTGCTTCCATAGATCCGACCAGGGTTTGAACCCTGGTTGGCACCCTCTACTTTCCAACGCCTGGCCACCGGGCCAACCAGGGGAAAAAAAAGGGCATGCAGACACAAACTTATTGACAAAATGAAAATGGACCATTCTTGAAAATTAAATTTATTTATGTATAGATGGTTAATGAAAAAAAAATGTATATTAAGTTTTATATTTTGGTTTGAATAATGTTTGGCCCATCTTCTCTGTTGTCTTAATTATTAAAATCCACATCCTAATAGCTTTGTATTTATTATGGAAATCAGGTTTGGCATCAATCTTTCATACCCGCATCAACCTCTTTTGAAGGCAAAACAACTTTTTTCTTTGCGCAACTTATTACACAATCGGTTGCAAGAGAATACAGGTATTGTCTTCTTTTACCTTTCGTGTTTTAAAAGCTAATTCATATATGCTATTCTGTGATTTGTGTAGTTTCCACAGTTTCTGTCTATTAGTCCTTTGTCTTTAGTCAATAGTAACTTTAATTGTCTTATCTCAATATTAGTTATGATTACTGAATCTTGGAGAAATGTTTGAGTATAAATTGTTATTATTATTCTTGGAGATAGTATAGGGCCATAATAGAAATATTTAGACATACTCCCTTCTGTGAAAGAATGAACTCCACAGGAAATGGTGATATTATTGGTTGTACAAAATTAGTGTGTTTTTTATGTTTTAGATGGGTGGAATAAGGTGTCTAGGCTTCTCCTCTTAAAAACCTAACTGCCTCTCGATGAAATGTGATTGCTTTGACAAAAGCCAGATATTTGACTATTATTCCTCCTCTGATCAGAAACACCATCCCCAATTATTCTTCTTTGAAACTTCTTCTTCTTCTTTTTTCGCCTTAATCTAGTTCTGTGCAACTGATCCCAGCATCTGTACAGTCAGTCGGAATGTTTTCTGTAGGAATTTTTGTAGGATAAACATCCATTCTTAGGTGATAATTTTCAGTAAATCCTCTTTTCTTTGTTGGAGTAACACAAGTACAGAGGACCTTTGGGATTAATGTCAGTGTCTGCCCAGTCTAATAAAGATTGTTTGGAGGATAAACAATCCATTCCCAAGAGAAAATTGTCTGAAATGCTGGTCTTTTCACTACTATATATGTATGTATGGTTTTTTGCTCGGCTTCTTTCTTCTCCTCTTTTTTCTTCGTCTTCCTTTTTTTTTCCTTTTTTTTTCATATGTATTCTTTTTTTTTTTTTGTTTTTTAGTGGTGGGGATTGTGGGTCAAGGGCAGTGATCAAACAAGGTTAGGGTTTCAATTAGGGTTTTATGCGAGATGGTGGTGGACTCCTGGATTGGTTGCAGTAGCAGTGGGCTCAATTTTTTTTTTTTTTTGTCCTAAAGGTTTGAACTTCCGGTTTGGTGTTCTGATCACGATGAGGTTGGATGGCAGGTGATGTGTTTGTCCGGGCTGACTTATAAAGGGCTTGGGTATGGAGTTAGGAAGAGGACTGATGAGGAATTGCGGTTCGGACAGCTTGTGAAGGCTTGGGGGTGGTTCGGTCATTTGGTTTTGGCCGAGGGATGGGATTCTGACCAGGGCGTAGGGATGGTGTGGATCTAATAAAGGGGATTGTGGTTTTGATTGGGCATTAGGGCTTTGCCAAGGATGATGGTGGGTTCGATGGGGTTGGTAGGAGATTACGGAATGGGGTTTGGATCATCGTGGTGTTTGGGTTTTGATGCAAACCCCAAGTGTAGGGTTGTCAAGAAGTAATAAATTACATTGAGTCCGAGGTTGATCCACCTCAAGTCGAGGGTTGTCATGAAGTAATAAATCAAAGTAGTTGGACATCAGTCCGAAGTCAATCCATTGGGATGGAAGTAGCATCCAATTGTCCATGAATTAAAAATTATTACGAGTTTATATCCCATAAAAAAAACCTAATCTAAAAATCCTAATTAAATCTAAGAAAATAAATTGATGCAACCACAGATAAAAGAATCAAACCACCAAGTTTTTATGTGATGAGTTGGATGTGTTGATATAGGCCCAAGCCCAAGTCCAAGCCCAAGGCCCAACTATATACTAAATGGGGATTGAGCCAGTCATAATTAGGATCATACGATTAGTTGTAAATTAAATGTAAATTCCTTTTATATTCTTCTAGATGTTTTGTACAAATTGTAATTGATCCATGATTAAGGTGTTGATAGCCTTAATTTTGGTAACTATATATATATGTATATGAGAAGGATGGATCACAACCAGTTTTGCAGGCTCGGAGTGATGCAGCCCTAGGGTTAGGGCTTGCGTGGAGGTGTCTAAGCACGTGTCCAAGGACACTTCGAATCGTGAAGATGACTTCAACACACACGAGGAAACACCTCTCTGGGAAAAACCCAATTCTATTAATCAACCAAATCTGAGAATTTCTTCTCTACAAAGCCATATATATAGTTAAAGCAAACTTAATGAGCAAGAAAACCCTAGGCTAAAAATGGAAACTTTCCTAATAATAATTTAATTAGAACTCTACTAATAATAATTCTAATCTAAGTTGAAGAGGGGCTGCTGGGGCCTAAACTGCATCATCCTCCCCGGGTTGAAAGAAGAGTTCGTCCTCGAACTCGATTCTACTTCGGATTACCAGTGTAAATGTGTTGAACATGAAGGATTTCCTTTGTGGCAGTTTTCCAAGAATTCTTCTTTGGCGGTTGTGGTTTTTCAGGATGAAGAGTAACTTGCCGTCCACCATGCATGAATGTATAGGTGTTGTCGTGCATACCATGAGTTCCATTTTTGTCATACATCCATGGACGGCCCAATAAGATATCACCACTATCCATAGGTAGCACATCACACTGGATTGTATCTGTGTAAGTTGCACCAATAGCAAAAGTAACTTTGCAAGTATGTCGAACATGTGCTTGATCACCATTCATTAACCACTTGACAAAATAAGGACGGTTATGCTTATAAACTTTCAATTGGAGGCGATCAACAAGAGCCTGGGAGATGAGATTTTCATAACTTCCACTGTCAATAACAACTGTGCAGTTTTGTCCCTGAATCATTCCTGTGGAACGGAAAAAATTTTTGCGCAACCACTTATGCTCAACAGTTGGTGAAGCATCCTTGAGGACAATAAGAGCTTCATCTGGGGGCTCTGCATCGATGAATTCAATTTCCGCAGTGTCAATATCTTTGGAATTGTCAATATCTTTAGGATCAGTATCAGTACCCTTAATATCATCTCGGATATTGTTATCAGCACCTTCAATCTCAATCAGATGTATTCGCTTTGGACAATCTGCGGCGCGATGCCCGTGCTGGTGACAATGAAAACAAACCATCTTATTTTGACCTTCAGTCCTAGAAAAAATCTGTCCATTAGATTTAGCTTCTTGTATAGATGAATTTTTCGGAGAAACCCATTTGGATTTTTGTACTTGATGATTTGCAATTCCCTCAGCCTTGATAGCATGTTGGATGAGTTCATCGACATTATCAAAATGTTGGAAGGCAAGGATATGCTGAATGTCTAGTCTCAATCCATTGAAAAATCTAACAACTACCACATCATCATCTTCATTCAAGCCACAACGAGCTTGCAGAGTCAAAAATTCCTCAGAATATTCAACAACTGTCTTGGACCGTTGTTTCAAATTTTGAAAACTGGAACGGAGATCTCTTGCATAGTTGACAAGGAGGAATTTTTGTTTCAAAATATTTTTCATCTCAGTCCATGTATCAACAGGGTCCATGTTTTGATTCCTCCGTTTTCTTTGCAATTCAGCCCACCAAGTTGCAGCATAATTATGAAATCTGGTAGCAATCAGTGTGACTTTATGATGCTCAATCATTGGCTTATGTGCGAAACTATTTTCCACACACACTAACCAATCCATGAATTCAGCAGGCTGCAATTTTCCATCATATTCGGGAATCACAATTTTAATTCCTAAATCTCGATCAGGATTATGGACTGGTGGATCCCGTTGATTCCGAATATTTGCACCATCATCACGGTGGTGATGCACACGTTGATTATTTTCCAGATTTGTCTCTAATATCCAATTGTTGCAGAGTGGTGTGCATGCCATCAACTTTTGCAGATAATTTTCTAATGGTACTAGCCAAATCTTCAAGTGAAGAAGATGACGATTCAACATCTACTTGCTTCTTAGGAGGCATTTTTTTTATGCAAAATTAAATCTGACTGACCTGATGTGTAGATCGATTCTCCAGGAACACGGTACTTTCTGATGTCAGATGGCTTCAAAAGAATAATTTCCGATTGTTGTTGGAACGTTACTGATATCAATTGACTGGAATTGCAAATAAGTTGACTTCCTGCAGTACGTGGGTCGAATAGTGTGACTTTTTCGTTAAAAGCCACAGAGAAAGGCTTGCTCCTGCTCTGCTGACGAGAAGAAGGGCTGGCGAGATGATGGAGATGGCGATAGTAGACACCCAGCTCCTGCTCTGCTGACGAGAAGAAGGGCTGGCGAGATGATGGAGATGGCGATAGCAGACACCCAGCGGCGACGACGGACGATGAAGGGCGATCGTTGGCGATGTCTGCGGTGGAGGCGAGACTGCAACGACGTGACGATGGAGGTGATGACTTCCACAGAGGGCAAACGGCAACGGGTTGTGGTTGCACAGCAAGATCTAGGTACGCTGCTTTTTCTCTCTATCTCTCTGTCTCTCTCGCTCCGGGGGGTATGGACTACTGCGATCGAGGGTTGAAACAGAAGGCGGGGGTGAAGGGATGGCCGAGCCTTGAGCGGATGGGATCGGTGCAGGAATAGGGTTTGGTTTCCAGAAGGGGCCGACTGTTATGTATAGGAAAGGGTTTCGGGACAGGTTTTTTTTTTTTTTTTTTTTTGTACTCTGGTTTGGGTAAGTTGGCCGAATAGGGGGTTTGAAGAAAATTTCTGGGTGTGGGGGCGAGGTCGGCAAGTGGGATATGGGTTTGCGGTGGTGGATCAGGGTGAGGGTTACTGATGGGGGTTTGATGGGTTTCGGCGAATGGGTTTTGACGGAGGCGTGTGTTTAGGGTTTCGGTTTGGTGTGGGATTTTGGGGATTTGGGTACGGTAAGGGTAGGGTTGGGGATTTGGGAAAGAGGCAGGGAGATGGGTTCCGGTGGTTCGGCTGGGACGGAAGGGTCGTCTGGGTAAGGATTAGGGTTTGGGTCGGAAGTGGCGATGGCTGGCGCTTGACGAGGAAGGGGGTGGGTGTAACGACCCAGTCCCAAAAAGTACATGTGAATGAAAGAATATAAGTAATAATCCGTCCTAAACTGTCGAGGCGCCTTTTGGGGACAAAACCGTGAGGACTTCCATAAAAACTATAAAGTTAAGCGTGCTCGAGTTAGAGCAATTTCAGGATGGGTGACCTCCTGGGAAGTCCAAAGCGGACAATACCTCGATGTTGCGGGGCGGGTTGTTACAGATGGTATCAGAGAAGGGGATGGCTCTCCTCTGAGTGGTGGAGGGTGAGGCCGTTAGGCCGGACCCCTTGGGGACCGCTCGAATCCTGCTTCCCTCTCGAATCCTGCCCTCCACAAATAGGTAGGGGGGAACGAAGGAGGAGGAACGAAGTCCCACATCGCTTATGAGGCCGTCTTCGGTCCGACATTGTGCTAGATATGTGGATATGGGGACATATCCGGCGGAAGCTGGTGGGCCTGTAACGACCCAGTCCCAAAAAGTACATGTGAATGAAAGAATATAAGTAATAATCCGTCCTAAACTGTCGAGGCGCCTTTTGGGGACAAAACCGTGAGGACTTCCATAAAAACTATAAAGTTAAGCGTGCTCGAGTCAGAGCAATTTCAGGATGGGTGACCTCCTGGGAAGTCCAAAGCGGACAATACCTCGATGTTGCGGGGCGGGTTGTTACAGTGGGATTGGATTCGGGCTATGGGATTCGGTGATGGTGACAGTGGAGATCGAGGCTTTTGTGACGAAGATGGTTGGGGTGAATCGGTGAAGGGTGGAGAGGGGTAATTACGCCGGAAGATCGTGCAGATCCTTTGGCTCTGATACCAATCTGATGCAGCCCTAGGGTTAGGGCTTGCGTGGAGGTGCCTAAGCACGTGTCCAAGGACACTTTGAACCGTGAAGATGACTTCAACACACACGAGGAAACACCTCTCTGGGAAAAACCCAATTCTATTAATTAACCAAATCTGAGAATTTTTTCTCTACAAAGCCATATATATAGTTAAAGCAAACTTAATGAGCAAGAAAACCCTAGGCTAAAAATGGAAACTTTCCTAATAATAATTTAATTAGAACTCTACTAATAATAATCCTAATCTAAGTTGAAGAGGGGCTGCTGGGGCCTAAACTGCATCACGGAGGTAGGTCTTTCATCATGATTTGTGTTTTCCCAGATTTTAAGACATTTGATCTTCACCGTACAAAATCCTGGACACATATGTGATCCAGATCAAATTTGATATCTGGGTTAGAAATTTGCGTGCACCACTTACTGCAGAATCTAATCTTTGATCAGATCTCATTGTGGGGCCCAAATCAGCCATTTACAGCCAGTTTTAAGGTTGCCTGGGAGCCTTTTTTTGTTTCATTTTTGGAATCAGGTTGCTGAAATTGTTCACTGTTCAAAGTTTTTGTTGCTGTTTGAATTGCATCTTTTGCTTAAACAGCGTATTGATTGGTATCATTATCTTGTTTGTGATTTACATCTATTGATTTACTTTTGAAATGGACAAAAATGAGATTTTCATCATTAAATTTAATGGAAAAAATTATACATCATGGGCATTTCAACTTCAGATTTACCTTATTGGTAAAGAGTTGTGGGGACATATTGATGGTTTTGATTTTAAACCTAAAACTGATGAGAAGGCTATCAAAAGTGGGAAACAAAGGATGCTCAGATCATGACTTGGATACTAGGATCTATTGATCCTCAATTTATCTTGAATCTTCGACCTTACAAGACTACCAAGGACATGTGGGACTACTTGAAGACAATCTACCAGCAAGAAAACTTTGCATGAAGGTTTTACTTGGAACATGAACTATCACAATTCACTCAAGGAAATTTATCCATTCAGGATTATTGCTTTCGATTTGTTCGTCTGTGAATCATTTGTTCTAGCACACCACTAGAATCTTTGAATGTCATTCAAGAGATTCATGCCACCTATCAAAGAGATCAATTTCTGATGAAGTTACACCCTGAATTTGAAAATGTTTGCTCTAATTTAATTAGCAAAGTTCCTTTGTCTTTGATAGAAGCATGCCTAAGTGAGCTCCTCCGTGAAGTACAACGCTTGGCGACTCGAGCCACTATTGTCCAAAATGTTACTAGAAATATTGTTGAAGTTGCATATGTGGCCATAACACACAATGCGTAATGTGAAAATGCAAGACCGTAATTTGTGCAGGGTTCAGTGCTCTTGTTGCCAAGTCTCCACTCAATGTACTCAGAAATTTTACACTTATTGTAAACAGAAGAGACATGTTCTTCCTGAATGCCAAAGGCGTCCACAGTCTCAACACCAGAAAGCCAATCTTGCAACCATGGATGACTCATCCTTTGCATCAGATTGTTGCCAATATAGCTACCCTAGTTTCATCCACTTCATTCTCTCCTTCTGACTCCCAAAATGGTACAACAGATGATTGTTAATGCATTTACAGCCCTTGGTATTTCATGTAAAAACAAAAATTCCACCTTGTATCTCGATTTGGGGGTTTCCAATCATGTGACACTCTTCCCAAAACTTATCTTCTGTTAGAACCTACGAAGGAAACCTCCAAATCAATACCGCATACAAGGGGAGTATTCCTATCACAGCTATTGGCTTTATTTGTCGCTTTTTACCATTACACCATGTCTTTCTTTCTCGTCAGTTATCCACAAACCTACTATTTGTTGGCTAGCTTGTTGATAATGGATATTATGTGTCCTTTTCTCGTACTGGTTGTATTGTGCAGGATCAAGCATCAGGGAAGGTTCTAGTGAAAGGGCCTAAGTGTGGTCGTCTTTTTCCACTACACCTATCTGCACTTGATAGGAATAAATCTGCATTTGCCTTGCTTTGTGAATCTCATTAGAATAATTGTCAATTATGGCATAAAAAATTGGGACATCCCAATTTTAAAACATTGATATTATTATTTGATTATCTTTTATTTGCTAATAATAAAGCTTCTGTTAAAGATATTTCTTTTGATTGTGATAGTTGTAAAATGGCTAAGAGTAAAAATCTTCCTTTTCCTATGCATCATTCTTTAGCATTGAAAAGTTTCGATCTTGTTCATAGTGATGTATAGGGTATAGCACCTATCATTTCACATTCTCAATTTAAATATTTTTTTACATTTATTGATGATTATAGTTGTTTTACGTGAGGTTTATTTTTTGCATTCTAAGTCCGAAGCGTTTGCTATATTTAAGTTTTCTTAACCTATGTTGAAAACCAATTTAATACTTCAATCAAACACTTTGCAATGATTCAGAAGGAGAGTATGTCACAAAGGAATTCCAACAATTTTTTACAACGGTGAGGGATCCTGTCTCAACGTACATGTCCTTACACTCGTCAACAAAACGGAGCATTAGAAAGGAAAAATCGTCATCTTTTGGACGTAGTTTAGTCTTTTCTTTTAGATTCATCTATTCCTATTTCCTGCTCGATTTTGGCCTGAAGCACTATCCACCATGGTTCGTTTAGTCAACTGATTGCCTTCTTCCCGCATTGAGAATTAGACTCCTTACTACTGTCTTTTTCAAAAGCATCCCACGTATTCTCAGCCACATACTTTTGGGTGTGTATGCTTTGTTCTTCTCCCCCCCATCGGAGCGGAAAAAAAGCTACTGCTTAATCCTCGTGATGTGTTTTTTTGGGATATGTAAATGGTCGAAAAGGTTTTCTTTATTATGATCCAGAGTGAAAACGCATCTGGACCTCCAGGAATGTTGTCTTTTTTTAAAACAATATTTTTTCCAGCATCATACTGATTCTCATAGTGCTTCCACCATTGCATTTGTTCCTAATTTTGATGATTCCCACACTCTCATATTTGCAATTTAAACCTAATGTTGTGTTTAAGAGACGTAGATTGCAAAGTGATACTACACCAATGGCACCTAACACTACAACTTCTACACTTAATCAAGCATTAACACCTGATTAGCTTAGTGTCGTTCCTCTTTGGCATTCTACTCGTCCTCCCGACCTCCTAACCAGTTTGGTTTCACTCATACTTCATTGCTAGCTACACTTTCATTTGTTACCATTCCTAACTTATGTTCTTAGGCAATGAAATCTGATTGTTGGCAACAAGCTATGTAGGAAGAACTCCATGCTCGCAAAGAAAATCATATTGTTGTGTCCACCTACTGTTAAAGCAATTGGTTGTAAGTGGGTTTATATAGTCAAATTAAGTCCTGATGGGTCCTTGGCACGCTATAAGGGTTGGTTGGTGGTACTTGGGAATCAACAAGAATACGGTATCGATTATGATGAGACTCTTGCTTCGGTCACCAAAATGACATCTGTATGCACAATTCTTGGGATTGCTGCTTCTAAGTCTTGGCCTCTTTATCATATGGATGTGAAGAATGGCTTCCTTCAGGGAGATCTCAAGGAGGAGGTCTATATGCACCTTCTTGATGGTTATCCATTCACCTCAAAAAATGACATTGTATGGTTAAGACGATCTTTACATGGCCTCAAACAACCACCTAGAGCCTAGTTTGAAAAATTTCGCACTACCTTACTTCAATTGAA
This sequence comes from Sextonia rubra, assembly GCA_037013555.1. NCBI lineage: Eukaryota > Viridiplantae > Streptophyta > Magnoliopsida > Laurales > Lauraceae > Sextonia > Sextonia rubra. Next base: position 38,421,254 of record JASUAD010000010.1, on the reverse strand, counting down.
TTATACTCCCCTCCATGTTCTCTCACATTTCACACAGTACTACCATACATTTGGTATACGTGGATGATATCATAATCCCGGGTACACATAGCAACATGAATGGAACCTTCAATCTTTCTTACAAGATGCCTTTCATATGAAGGATCTTGGTCCATTGACATGCTTCCTCAGATTAGAAGTTTAGCAAACTAAGAAGGGAATTTTTCTTCATCAACATAAGTAAGTCACAGATCTTGTTGCTTTCGCAGGTCTTCATGCCTTAACCCCCATGGACACACCATTAGAATTGCATGTTAAACTTTGGAGAGATATAGGCGATCTTCTTATCGATGCTACATTCTATTGTTGAATAGTTAGGAGCCTCATCTACTTGACCATCACAGGGCCAGATCTCTCTTATGTAGTTAATCTCATTAGTCAATTCATGGCTACTCCACGACATCTTCATTTGACAGCAGTCAAACCTATCACTCGACATGTTGTTGGCTCTTTAACACGAGGTTTATATTTTCCAGTTGGTACTCCCCTCGATCTTTCTGGATACTCTGATGTCGATTGGGTAGGATGCCAAGATACTTGATTATCATCAACAAGATAGTGTCTATTTGAGAGAGTCATTCATTTCTCGGAAATGCAAAAAGCAAGAGAGGATTTTTAAATCATCCACAGAATCTGAATACCAAGCCATGTCACAATCTTATTCTAAAATTCTTTGGAGTCGTCGTTTCCTCTTAGAAATTGGATTCCCCTAGTCCTTAGCAACTCCTCTGAATGCAGATAATACGAGCGTAATTTGGCTGACTAAAAATCCCATTTTCCATGAGTGCATAAAACATATTGAGTTGGATTGCCATTTCATCGGCAATGAACTTCATCGAGACGTCATATCTCTACCACAAATTTCATCTGAATTACAGCCAGTAGATATCTTCACCAAGTCTCTTCCTTGGCCTCGTCTTGAGTTCTTGGTTCGCAAATTGTTAGTATTGGACCAGTATCAATTTGAGGGGGGATGTTAATATGGGCCCAAGCCCAATCACTAGGCCCAATTGGATCTTAAATGGGGATTGACCCAGTCATAATTAGTATCATATGATTAGTTGTAAATTAAATGTACATTCTTTTTCTGTTCTTCAAGATAATTTGTACAGATTGTAATTGATCCATGATTAAGGTGATTATAGCCTTAATTTTGGTAACTAAATATATATATATATATAGCACAACAAAAGGGGTTAGGGACAAATGATTGGGGCTGAACTTGATATTTAGGATGGTCCTGTATGAATCTTTTCATCTCCCTAGTCTCATCCCTTGGTAGGATCCATAGTGCGCCTCATGGAGTAGAATGCACGGTTTGTGAGAGATGTATGCATAAGAAGATTCTCCATTATATATATAATAAATGGAAATGATCCTAAACTTTCTGACTATTTTCCATAGTGGGCTCTACTTTGTGATCCATCCAAATGGACCACACACGTAATCCCCCTGAATCTCATACACCCACCAATTTGACTGGACAGTTGGATTGACCGCACACACACACACATATGTATATATATAAAGTTCATTCTGATGGATATGCAGTCCATCCAATGGTCCAATCAAATCGGATGGAGCCTAGAATTGGTGGATGTGTGAGATTCAAGGGAGTCGTGTGTGTGGTCAATTTGGATGGATCACACAGTGGGCCCTCCTATGGAAAATAGTATATGGATCACACAGTAGGCCCCACTACGGAAAATAGGAAAAAAAATTTTGTGGCCCCCCCCCCCCCCCCCCCCCCCCCACCACAAAACCAACACACACACACATATATATATGAGAAGGATGGATCAAAATGATCACCAGTTTTTCCACAAAACTTTCTCTTTATTTAAGGCGATTCTCTTCCTCATGACAGGATGGGACATCCCAACTTGGAGAGAAAGTAGGGATTTTTAGGAATTCTTTCTACATTGGGTTCCTTATGTTGGGAAAAGTCCCACATCTCACGTCACCCAAGTAATGGGTTTGACATAGCTTCATTTACTTGTTTGGGCCTTCCCCCTATCACCTTAAGCTTTTGGGTTTGTACATGGTATCTTACACCTTATTGCTCAAGTACTTTCCTTGGTGGGCCTATTTTCCCATATCTGCAGGAATCTCTATGCGATCTTATCCATCAATCTTCATCTTGATCAAGCCATCTTTGATTAGATTCTTTGCAAAATTGGAAACTCTCCTCTCTTTTGAAAATTCAAAATCTGAAAATTTAAATTTTTGCAACTTTTTAAAATTTTGAATTTCAAATTTCAAATTTGAAATTTAATATCTTTCCTTCCTTGATCTTCAAGTATTCAAACTCTCTCCAAAACGGACTCTTTTTTGAAATTTTGAATCTTCAAATTTCCTGAAAAATAGGAAATTACTTTTATAACAAATTTGAGTGGGCTCCACTCCTTGGGCGTGCCACCTTGGGACTCACGACAAGGTGGGACCACATCAATAGTGTTTACTTTTCTTTAGTCCTCTCTTCTCTCTTGAATTTCTCCTTTCTAATCTCTCTTCTTGTGGGCCCTAGTTCTTTATGCATTTTCTGCAAAAAAGAAATTAAATAATTAAAAAGAATATTTGTGTATAAAACTATCATGCTATGTGTGGGCCCATATGGACACGTATGAATGCATGCAAATACACCATTTGACTAAGTTTCTTTTGTACAATGCAATGGTGTAAAGACATTATGCATGTTATGTGTCAGTTAAAAGTTATATGAAAGCATAATCTGATAATTCAAAAGAATAATTTCGACAAAAACATGCAATTTTATGAAATTGAACTAATTTTTACATAAAATCTTCTTTGAACACCGTGATGCATAATTTTATGAGATTCAATAATTTTAATCCTACGTAAGTCCAAATTTTGCATGAAATAATAAGAATAATGTGCAATTTTATGGACTTATCAGCAGTGACGGTAGTGATGATAGCGAAGGACAAAATTAAAGAAGAGGGGATGGATAGAAATACTTGTGCCGATTTTTGAATCCGGAATGGATAGATCTTTGGCTTTGATACCGAATGATGCAGAGCTATGATGCCCGGATACGGACACAGATACGGATGCCAGCACGGGGAACGGAGATTTGACATGGCAACTTCCGAAATTTAGGACGCTAATGTGGGTATGGTATTACTTAAAATATGATGCGGACATAGGATATGTCATGGATACTGGTTCGAATATCACGTTTTGGTAGTATACGATACATCATTCTTACCTAACTACTAGAAGTGGGTCCCTGCAAATCTTAGTCTAAAGTGGGGTGATAATGTCAAACTTATAATCCTAAAAAATTATAGCTATCAAAATTAAAATGGAGGGAGGGAGAGAAGTTTCAACTTTTTAAGGAGAGGGAAATATAATTTAAATTGAGAAAAGAAGGATATTAAATGACATGACAAGAAAAGCCACTTTCCCATCCAGTAAAAAAATATAATTAAAATGACAGAACTTTAAATATAAGAGTGAAAGGGGGAAATAACCATCGAATAGATAGTGGGTTTTGAGTTTTGCAATATTAAAATAAAACAAAGGGGCTAAATGTAAAAATGAAAGTATTTTTTTAAAAGTTATAACCAAAGATTTCACATGATATTCATTGTTTAGCTCAATTTTGAATGAAATCCTCCAATTTTGCTTTTTTCTTTTCTTAAAATACAAGAGAGCTGTATCCTAGAATTGTGTGCCATATCTCCAACCGTATCTTGCCGTATCCCATATTTGTATTTGGAACGAACCGTATCGTTACAGATACCTTAGGTCAAATGAGGTTTCCAGGTATCATAGATGTAGAGTGGGGTACTAGATTCTAGGCAGAAAGATGGAGGGGGTAGATCAGGCTTCAGGCCTAAAAAATTTTCGCCTCACGCAAAACTCCAATCACTATAGGCAAATTTCTTCCATTGTAGGAGGAAGAAGATAAGAGCAAGAGCACTCAATAAAATTTTTTATTCATCAGATCAATATATATATTTTTTCATTCATCAGATCTAATGAAGCCTAGAGGGTTTATAGTGCTTTAAATAAAGAAATAAATACCCTAGAGCTATTCTCAACCATCTAAACATCTCTACGGTTGAAATTAAAACATCCATACTTGAAACATAAGTTATTAAATAACTCTAAATAAAATAAACTAAACTAAAATTTCATATGGGCTGTGCCCACTTGACTATTCAACCCTTTGGGTCAAGGGTCTGTCTTGCATCACTAAATGATAGTCTTATGAAATAACCTCCCAACTAATCCTTGATGCGCAATTAGATTGTGAAGTTGCTAACCATTTTCAGAAGGTAGACCATGATTTTGTTAAATAGGAATGACAATTGGTTTTGTACCAAACATTCGTGTTTTCTTCAAGAAAATCCAATGTATATTTTTTTTGTGAGGTAATAATTCCTTTATTTGATTTGGAAAGTTTAATTAACCAAAGTTACTTCAATTCTCCAAGATCCTCAATTTCCAATTCCTTTCGAGGATCGGCTTTTATACCGTTGATTTTTATTTCATCATTGCCAATAGCTAGAACATCACCTATGTTGACATTAAGTATGGTAATTCTAGCTTTGCTTCTTTTCACAAATACTATATAATACACTTGGCGCCTTTTATACCCATACTGTAACATTACTAGGCTAAACCTGTCAAACCAAGCACAAGGTGGCTGTTTCAGCATATAGAAGGCCTTTTTTAACCAACAAACTTTTCCCTTCTTGACCATCTAAGGACTCATTTGGCAAATGAGGATTGCTTCATTCTTCTTATACGATGTTATTCTCACTAAGGAATAAGGATTTCTCATAAAAAAATATCCATTGCAATCCGTGTTTGGCAGAAAGGATATAATTATGGATTTGCGTATTCTACAGCCAACTGTTGCAAGCTAGGAAGCGCAGACACCTCTCTGGGGCCAGCGTGTCAGTGTTTGAGATGTCTGGGATACCGACAGGCCCTGGATAAGTGAAAAAGCTGTCTTGTAATTTTTTTATTTTTTTAAAGAATGGGGTTTTTTTGGAACAACTTTGTTTTGGAGAGGTTTTGTTGCCTATAGTTGTGGGTCCTGGTGGCCTTCTAATCAACGATCAGTCCCCCATATTTGGTAGGGGATTGATGGGCAACCACTATGGTGGTCGACCCATGTGATTTGGACCATTAGGGGTGTCCACTATTCAGCCCAGGGTTGACCTGTTGCAAATTCAAGGATTAAAGACCTCCTTTTTTTGAGTAAATGATGATCAAAACTCATTGTTCTTTGTATAGATAATTGGTAAATAGATTCTATGATTGGCATCCTTATTGAGAATTGTTTCTAGCATAGATGAGGGTGCCAGGGTGGAATGACATCGAAGTGAAATCAGAAAATGGAAATCTCTAGTTTTGGGTTTTCAAAAGCACTGTTGGACATCTGGGAGTTGTAGGCTCACGTGGTCCACTTGATCTATGACTAGGTCTCCACATCTAGTGGAGGACTAGTGGGCAACCTAGTAGGTGGTGGTCCCATGTGGATTGATCCGTTGGTGGACCCTATCCAATTTTTTCGAAAATCCCAGGCGTGAGACCCTTTTCTGATGGTGGGTTTTGTTTAAGATTGAACCATCTTGAGACTTGTATTAGTTTTCTAAAATTATAGGTAGGCCCTAGGTTCATAATTTAATTCAGTGTAGTTGTAAAACATGATGAGGACCAACAACAAATAGATTTTATAATTGGAATAAATACCATAATGGGTTATTTCATATTACTATGACCTGATTAGCTTAGTATGAAGTACTGACTCTTAGATTCTGATTGTTCCTATTGATTAAAAGTTATATTATGGTAATTAATTGAATATGTGATTTTATTACAAGTGCTGGCTAGCTACACATGTGTTTTGGGGGTACCATATATTATGAAGATGTCTAAAATATAATTTGATATTTTTGTTAGTTGGTACTTGAATTTTTATTTTTTGATTGCTAATTGATTAAAAAGTTAAATGGTATTATTTTTTAGTATATGTTTATATACATATAAATAAATATATATTATTAATGTGTCCTCGATGTATTTCTGTCCTACTTTTTTGAGAAATATCATGTGGGTGTGTCCGTATCTTATCGTATTTGTGTCTCGTGTCCGTGCTTCTTAGGTTGCAAGTCTTTTGTCATTTTCTTGTAATCCATAATGAATTAAGCCCTAAAATTTGAACCCTTAGCCATTTTTGTACCTTCGAGAGATGATGGATGGTTCAGATTTTTATTGTGGGTTCCACAAAAATAAAAAAATAAAAAATTTAAGTTGTGGACGTTTTTGTACATATCTCAAAATATAGAATAAATTAATGGTTGAGAATTGAGCTACTAGCCATATAGGACCTTCTAAACATGATGGACAGTTCAGATCGTAATTGTGGGACCCATTAGATAGGTATCCAAAAGCCCAAACCGTAATATCACATTACCGCCCTATTCACTGTATTTGTGCAGCCAATGACGATATTTCCTTATGGACAATCAATGATCAGTATTGTGGGAAATTTTCTCACGATCCATAATGAATGGGGGTGCCAAATTTGATCCTGTAGTCATTTTGAGACTTCTAAAGAGATTGAACAGTTCAGATTTCACAAAATGGGCCCACAAAAATCCAAATCTTATTATCCAATGGTTCGGACCTTTTTTTTTTCTGCAAACATCTTAAAATCTATGAAGAATTGATGGCTGATATTTTACCACATGGCCATTTTTTTTTATTTTATTAACATGATTAACGGCTTGGATTGTGATTATGGAAGCCAAAAATGGGGTTTCCAAACGAAAAACGGGTAACCTTAAAGTTAGCGTTGCAACAGTGTTCATCTGCCTTTCTGCTTATGCGCGGATTTGCTGCACCGGGGGGGGGGGGGGGGGGGGGGGTGTGTTTGACAATGGCTTTCTTTCCTATTGAGGACTTCTTAGTATTTTGAGAGATCCTCTCATATTGTGGGTTTTAGTCCCACACATGGATTTTCTGTGATTATGAGGAAAAGAAGGAAGGATTCCGCGCCGTGGATCATTGCCAAACGGCCCAAACGTGCCCTAATACATTTCTAGGTGGTGGATTCAGATATTCGTATTCTAGTTTGTCTTCATGAATAAATGCATTTGTACGTCTAACTAGCATTATGCCAACAAAAATTAGCAGCTATGGATAAAGTCACCCCTAGGGATCATTTGTCTTCTATGTATGCAATTGTTATATATGTAAATGGCCTATATTCATAAGTTACATATGCAGAAGTGTTGGATATGCGAAATACATTACTATGTTTGTCAAAATCATCATTGGCACATAAGTAAATGAGTATATCCTATGGTTTTAGATTTATTTGGATTTTTTTGTGATGTTTTTCACTAGCTTCTCAAAATCAATGAAGAATTAAGATATTGAATTTGAATTGGGGCCCACAGCAGTATAGAAAATTAGATCTATAGGTTGGGACTTTTTCACAATTTACCCAAAAATCTATGAAGATTTTATGGAATCAACTTGAAGGTCTTGGGGTTAATTAGTTGAATAAAAAAATTGATCAGTTTGGATTATAAAGGACCATTCTTTGAATTGGTTAAAGTTTGTCATTCTTCATTTTTTTTGTTTGACTTGAGTAGTTTGGATATGTTAGACAGTTATGGAATGAAATAAGAAATTTAGGATTTATTAATATCTTCTGCTCTGTTTATCATGTTATGCTTGGAAAAAAATATTCCAGTCCGCCGTATGAAATTCAGGATTTTGAGGACTATGCGAGTACTGTTTTTTCCTACTGGGTCAGATCATCGTGTCATGTATTGTGATGCCAATTGGGCTAAGTGTCTGGATGCTGGTCGATCAACCAAGGGATGGTGGTGCATGTATTTAGGCAGTTTGTTGCTCTCATGGAAATGCAAGAAACAGAGCGTGTCTCTAAGTCTGAAGCTGAATATTGAGCTATGTCCTCAGCTTGCTCTAAGATCCATTGGCTTCATGGACTCCTTTCTGAACTTGGAATCTCTCAATATGAGGCCACATCTCTTGATTTTGATGACACTATTGCTATTCAGATTGCCAGCAATCATGTTTTCCATCAGTGCACTAAACACATTGAATTCGATTATCACCATATAATCATGAAGCCTTTGTCAACAACATCATTGCCCCCTTATATCTTGTTCGAGTTTCAGATTGTCAATATCTTCCAAGTTCCTTACAAATTGTTGCTCATTGATTCCTCAATATCAATTTGAGGGGGGTGTAAGATAGTGCTATGGGCTATCGAACTGGAAAAAATTGGAAGAAGCATGGTGTTTAGTACACCTCAATTGTATCGTTTTGTGTGATAATTTTCTTAAAAGTAGAATAATTTTCTATTCTCAGGCTATAAGAAAGGAGGACCGCTCATAATGAAGGGCATCGAGTTAACACCACTTGTTAAGTTCTCTCTAAGATTGTTACATAGAAGGGATGCTTATCTGCAAAACAATAAAAGAAAAGAAAGTCCTTGGGCTCCTTACGGAGGGGCTATGCCTGAGAGAGAGAGAGAGAGAGAGAGAGAGAGAGAGAGAGAGAGTTGTGATTTACTGGGTGATGTTCTCCATAGAGAGTGTGCACAAGAGCCATATGTGGCCCACCTGGGGAGCTAGGACCACTATCAACAGATTGGGGAACACTTAAAAGGATGGGGAGATTTTCAGATCCAACGGATCTATCGTGAATTACTGAATTCATATTTGAGATCTGAGCTCGCTAAAACCAGCCTCATCAAATTACTGTAACACTTTATTAAGGGCCTTGTTTGGGTGTGTTTGGTAAATTCACTTCACTAGTGAATTGAAGTGAAATGTCATTTCAAGACACAATAAACTAAAATGAGTCAAATCAAAAGTATCCATTTCAAAAAATTCTTCTACCTTTTACACTAAAAAAAACCTACTTTTTCATACTATTAATTGACAAAAATATCGACTTTTAGCAACAAAAGTTAAAAAGTTACATTCTCTTTTTACTAAATGACAAATTGCTATCATTTTTTTGATTTGACCCCATATATATTTTTAATCTTATAAAATGACCTCATCTTCATTCTATAAGTAAAATTATCAAACAGATGAATTTTAGGTTTAAGTTCTTTATTATTATTATTTGAAAGGTAGGCGTACGTTCTTTTAGTTTAATATGATTGTGAATATACGTGAGCTGAGTGTCACATTAGGATGAGTTGTAATTCTTTTGAGGGTAGGGGTGGTAGGGAATCTTGTGGTGGTGTTTGAGAATTATGGAGTTGGCTTGATTGTATGTGGGCCCTGATGAAAGGTGCTCGGGGTTGCTTAGACAAAAACAGTTATCTGCAGGTCGAAGTCATATACTGTATGTTTATATAATCTATTATTCCTTGTATGTATTTAATTTTTCTACTTCATCAACCAGGCAGCATACTGGAAACCTCAATACTCGTAACTGCACCCATGCATATATAAGCTTATGTTGATACCTATAAAGTGAATTCAACTTTATAGTTTAGATACCTGTGAATTGTGTTTTGTCATTATGAATTTCAATTTATGAGCTGAACTATGATTACATGTCTCTGTCTTCTTTATGACATAAATTAACTGATTATATAATCTGTTCATAAACTTCAATGGTCTTTGCTCATTGACATTAGTGAAAACAGGGTTCCGTCAATACCAGGAGCACTTTGTGGAGTTACCTCCAGAACTTTGCTCATTGAAGATAATTGGTTTTTCTAAAGATATTGGAAGTTCCTTATCGTTGCTGCCTTCTGTGATCCGTCGCCTTGAAAATCTACTTGTGGCAATTGAGTTGAAGGAAATATTCTCATCTTCATTTCAAGAGGGATCCACAATTACTGCTAACCATGTATGCTTTTCTGCTGTTATTTGATAATAATCCCTGCACATTTAGAACTGACAAGGGTTCTCTATGTCAGCTATGCTTTTTTTGGTTAAAAGAATCATTTCTAAGGAACATTTGTGTGTTGCTGAATGCTGATCACATAACAGTGATTCAGTGGGGCCACGAAGTTGGATTCTCCAAAAAGTATTTTCTTTCCTCACCTTTTCTCTGGAACAGAGTTTCTTACAATAAGGATGTTGTATTGCAGGTCCTAGAGGCACTAACTACAGAAAAGTGCTTGGAGCGCTTTTCTCTAGAAAGGTTTGAAGTACTTGGTGATTCTTTCCTCAAGTATGCTGTTAGCAGGGACCTTTTCCTTTCAAATGAAGCCCTGAATGAAGGACAACTAACCAAGAGGCGTTCCTCCATTGTAAATAATTCACATTTGTATGAGCTTGGTATAAAAAGTAATTTACAGGTAATTTATGCTTTTCATGCTTTAAGTTGCAATGTGGAGTGTGCTCAATACTAATAATTTTACAGTTTTTAATGTTGTTTAGTCTGTCAGACAGCAATACGACCATCCGAGCCAGATGTCTTTGGCTAGAACAATCCTATACTGCAATGTCCAGGGATGAAATCTCAGCCATTTATCACCATTCACCACTCTAATTGCAAAATTCTAATTATAGTTGTCTTTAGCACTTCGGATACGTAAGTACAAGCCTACAGATTAGATGCTCTTCACTCTTAAGCTATTTTTTGTTTAACCACCACTAGATAACACAAAATTCTCAGTTAAAAGTAGCTTTATGGCCCAACTGAGAATTGAGTCAAAATGGCTGTCCCAAGACCCAGGCCAGGGAGTGTTTGCAATTGTTATTCCTTAACTAATTGTGCCCAAAACAGGAGTCGTCCAGCAATGCAGTGAATAAGGAATGACGTTAACTAGAAAATAACAGAAGTCATCCAATAGAGACCTCATTTTCCTCATACAACTAAATAACCAGTGAATAGCATTGATTTTCCCTTGGACCAAAAGCCTTTAGATCCTAAACAAGTTGTCCTTTCCCAACTGAGCCTCACCATTGATTAGAGTAAGTCCTGCTTCTTCAACAGTTAACTACTAGACCAATCATGCATTAAATAATGGAAAAGAAAACTAGAGAAAAGAGAAAACAAGAAGAAAAAAAAAAAAAAGAGAAGCTGAGGCAACAGATGTTGCTTCCTATGTAGCTTTTCTCTTCATGTTATCTTCTCAAATATGCTTACTTGTGGCCTGGTCTGAGAGATTGTAGAGATCACATGGTTCTAAATCCCTTTCAGGAATACGACAATGTCCCAACTGGTCCCTGGATCCTACACCTGGTCAAAACATCGGATTTTGATTCTCAAAATTCTTCTTGAGTCCTGATGGTGTGAAAGCTAGTTGAAAAGTAGAAGTATCTGTCTGATTCCTAAAAAAATTCTGACAATACAAGAATTCAGCGCATTAAACACAGTGGCGGTTGTGATAAAATCCCTATCTTTAGTAGCTATGAAGTACGGAGACGGACATGAGACATGGATACGATACGGCACGGACACAGTGATACGGCAAATCCTAAAAAAGTAGGATACAGACACGGTTAGGACACAGCAAATAATATATGTATATTTTTATATATAATCATAAAATTAAAGAATAGTTATATTTTTAGCCAAATTAAAAAGCATAATGTCACAATTAATAAAGAAAAAACATAACTAACACTAGAAAAACAGCAACAGCACAGCAGTCCCATTAAAAAAAAAAATAGCAACAGCACAGTAGTCCCATTTAAAAAAAAAAATAGCAACAGCACAACAGTCCCATAACAGCAGCAGCAATTCAAAAAAAAAAAAAAAGAAAGAAAGAAAACAGCACCAGTAGTAGCACAACAGCAGCAGCAAAGCTGTCCCATGGGGAAAAAAAATAGCAGCACTGAAAGAAAAAAAAATAAAGAAAGAAAACAGCAACAGCATAGGCATCCCATGAGAAAAAAAAAAAAAACAGCGGCACTGAAAAAAAAAAAAAACAACAGCAGCACAGCAGTCCCATTTAAAGAAAAACAGCAACAGCACAGCAGTCCCATAACAGCAACAGCAATTCGGAAAAAAAAAAGAAGGAAGAAAACAGCACCAGTAGTAGTGCAACAGCAGTAGCAAAGCTGTCCCATGGGGAAAAAAAATAGCAGCACTGAAAGAAAAAAAATAAAGAAAGAAAACAGCAACAGCACAGGCATCCCATGGAAAAAAAACAGCAATAGCACTGAAGAAAAACAGCAGCAGTAGTACTTCGAAAAAAAACAAATCTTCCTCAAGCAGTTTGAAAAAAGTAGATCTTCCTCACGCTTAACAGCAGTAGTATTTCAGATGGAAGAAAAAAGTAAAAAAGAAAACAGCAATTCAAAAAAAGAAGAAGAAGAAATAAAGCAGCAGCAGCACAATAGTACTTCGAAAAACAAAAAGAAAGAAAATAGCACAGCACAACAACACTAGAGAAAAAAAAAAGCAGCAACCAAAAAAAAAAAAGCAGTACCGGTTCTTCCTCCTCCTCCTTCTTGTTCTTCTTCCACGCGCAGGCGTAGATCTTCCTCACACTTCTTCCACGCTCAGATCTTCCTCACGCTTAGATCTTTCTCAAGCTCAGATCTTCTATGCGTCTTCTTCAAGCACAGATCTTCCATGCGCAGGCATCCTCACGCTGTCTTCTTCTTCTTCGTTTCACTACTAGCGGCGATTCCCCCTTTCCTCTTCTTTTTCTCCGTCTCCCAGCAGCGTTTCCCCTTTTGATTTCAGAAATGAAGAGTAAATGAAAGGAGACATTAGGGTTATAAGTTAGAACAAATTACATTTACCCCCTTCTGGTTTTTTTTTATTATTTTAACCCAAGTTGAGCATATTTTAATTATATTTCAATCCCGCCATGTCAAAAACGTGTCCGAGCCGTGTCTTGCCGTGTCCAACCCATGTCCGAGTCGTGTCCAAAATTTAAAAAATTAAAAAAAAAATCTAGGATACGTTTTTGGCATTTTGGACACGTGTCCCGGCGTGTCGGAGCCGTGTCCGTGTTCGACATTGATACGGGGGCCATTTTGAAGTGTCCGGGCTTCATAGTTTAGCAGTGGTTACCTTCTGTCATGTATCCAGCAGAGGTGGGGGCTGCTTTATTTATGTTGGCATCTTTCAGTAAAGGCTCCTTATGATCTTCATGTCTTGACATTTGAGGTCAAACCACTTTGTACAATGGTAGCTATTTGTGAAATGTGTTTCTTGTAAAGTTGCATGACAGAAGCCTCCCCAAAACCATCTATTCCTAAACTGTATCTATGAACGACATTGATTCAATTTTTTACAGAACATTTCAATTTTGGCTCTCATTGGGCCCCACATCAACCTACTATTGTATATTATAATGGTTATTTTGACTCTCATCAGATACCATATCAACAACCTATGATACTTAGATACCTGTACATGCCCAACATATCTGTATCGGACCGATATGATGTTTGCATTGCTACTTGATACTACAGTGATACTCTAGGGTATAAGTTTAGCATATCCTATTTAGCATGTCCAATATTTTATATAATCCTTTAAAATTTCTTATTTCTCAATATAGAAAATGTTAGAAAGAAACATAAACAATGATAATTTCATTTAGTCAAAGTGATTTAAAGGAGAAATTAGGACACCTGACCTGCATCAGACTAGTATCTGTATCCATGTCCTACATTTCCAAAGTGTAGAGTCGTATCCCCGATCCCTATTTCTGTGTACGTACCCGTATGCATTTTTGACCATCATAATCAGCAACCTATTAAGTCAAAATTTATGTTTTTTCCAAGTTTCAAATTAATTGATATTTCTTCTTGTCATTTTACATTACTAATTGGTGACATTTTATTTTTATAATTTAAATTTGACACTACCTTATTTGTTTTAGTTCTCTTATTAGTGTACCTTTTCCTTTTTCTTAATTGCCATTGCCAATATAAAATTTTATGTCATAAAATTTTCTTCTTACCAACATATTTATGATTTACTTAGAAGTTGTAAAAAGATAATTGTTTTTTAATTTTATGTTCATTCTCTTTGTTGCACCCAAATAATTTTCAAACTGATCACTTTCTTTTTCTTTTTTTTTTTCTTTTTCAAGTTTTTAATTTTTCTTTTTCAAGTTTTTAATTATGTTAGATACTGAACCATCACATTAGAAACCAATTCAAGTATCTATACGAGTATGAAATCAACCAAAATTGACCAAGAAAAAAAAACTAGAAAATATATGAAAATGATGGGCTGGCTTTCATCATTCTTGCTAATGCTTTTTGCACGTCTACTATTCTTATGTAGTAAAAGGTATGTCCTTCCAAGGAATTATTTACTCTCGATCCTCAGCCTCCTATAGAATCTTACCTACTACCCCTCTCTTTCTACTTCTAATGCAAATTTGAGAAATTACTAGCTTATGTTGTGTGGTCAAATCTTGTCCATGAATAACCTTATAGCCTATACAAGCTAGTTGGTCATATTTTTTGATTAGGAAAAAGTCTATCTGGCTCCTAATAATTCCACTCTTGTAGGAAATTAAATGTTTTTCTCTTTTTAAAGTAGGTGTTTGCTATAACAAAGTCAAATGCCAACAAAAATTCCACGATATTTTCTCCTTACTCAATTCCTTTCTCCAAATTCTTGTACTCCATACACTTACCATCATTTCTTACATGCCCATTTAAGTTCCCTCCAAAGAAAATCTTTTCACTAGTTGAAACTTCTTTTATTAAAACATCCATCTCCTCCCAAAATTGAATCTTTTACTTTCATCTGATCCTACCTGGGGTGCATAAGCACTAATGAACTATATCTTCCTCTAACACTAATTTAATTGCTATAAATATGTTACCCAGCCACTTTACCCCATAATCTTTTCTTTCAAATCCTCATCTACCACTACTATGCCTACTCAATTTTTGTGATTGTTCTTTCCTATCTAGTAGAGGTTTTAGCAATCAGTGACTTTGTTAGTTTGATCCTATTTCCACTATTTCCTATGGACAAGCTAGTAATTCTCTTCTTCTTTTCATTGCATCAACCAACTTCATTCTTTTGCACATCAAAGGTTCTATATTCCAAGTAGCAAGAAAATCATCCGATTCTTCTAGACTAACTTATATACCTGCATCCATCCTTATTGATGCAGAAACTTGCCTATTTCCCATGAAATTGGGCACTTTTGCAATGCATTGCTTATGGCTGTGAACACCCTAGAATGATTAGGGAACCCTAGACTACTTTGAGGAAGATGCCGATAAAGTAGGATTTATGCCGATAAAGTAGGAGTTTACTTTGAGGAAGATGGCAATAAAGTAGGATTTTGAGATGAAAATTCACAAAATATTATACCGAGTGAAGTTAATGATGAATTTCCTCCTTCCAATGCTTGAAGCTTAGATGGAGATTTAGAACGTCATCCTGCAAACTTTTCCAATCATTTCTCTCAACAGATTCTCTTGATCACCTGGATTGTTAGAATTTTTTTTGACTTGGCTGGAGTTGCTGATGCACTAAGGGTCCTACCCGTGAGATCCCAACATGTCTCGTGAGTATGTCTATCTCCCACAACGTGTACAACAAAGTCTGATCAACTTCAGAGTGTCCACCACGGTCATGGCCACGTCCTCCACATCTTGTACGTCCTCCATGTCCACCATCATGGCCATAACCTCTACCACCACTACCTGTATTATTATTTGCTAGTACTAAATGATCAATGGAAGGTGTTTTTGGTGAACAGTACTCTGCATCCAGTCTCCTCACCTTGAGGTAGAGGATCCTAACTAGTCAGTAGTCACTTGAGAATGCACCATTTCAATACTTTGGGCTGAAACCACCCAAAAGTTCAAATATATGCTGGTTGTCTAGCTTCTTCACCTCCTTCTTCACACAACATGGTTCGAGACTCTGTTACTGCAAACTAGCTGGTTTTCTTAGCGTTCTAGTTTCCAATTGACAAATCACCTTGTTTAAAGGCTTCATTATCTTTTGGTCGTTCAACCATTCTTAATACAAAAACTAGCGGCTATACTTACTTCCAATGAACTGGGGATCCGATTCGTAACACATTTTCAAAATCCAGTCCGAATTTTTTGGTTCCTTTTTTTGGTGGTTTTTCAACACTTACATCGATGTAACCACATCTTATTCCAATGTTTTGAAAACTGAAGCCTTCTGAATTGAAGGCAACCTTGTTGAATTCAGCTGGCCTTAGTTTCCTCAAATCCACTCCAATCACCTTCTTCCTGTAGTAGATTACTACTAGCTTGGAAGTTCTCATACACAATTTTAGAACTTAATCTATATGAATCTTGCCTTTTTATTTTTTTATTTTTTTTCCAGAGAGGAGTCAAAAATTCCTAGAGTAGAAAACAAGGAAAATTGTAACTTTAGAATTTACGAAATAACCACTATGTAACATTAGAATTTACGAAATAACCACTATGTATTTTTCCTATATCACAAAACAATCCCTGAATTTTCTTTATTTACAAAAAAGCCCAACTCTGTTTTACTTGTTAAACCAACAATGGTATTAATGGACTCTTCTTAATTAAGAAAAATCCCTCGTCATCATTTGAGTCTTACACCATTAAATCTATGGTTGGCTGAAAGAGTTTTAATAAATTTTGGGAAAAGAATCTCTCTCTAGTCTCTGTGTGTGTGCACGCACTTGCATGTGGGACACACATGCACAGGTGTGTATGTTGTGCACATACCACGGTGTTAAAAGTCGGACTTGAGAGGCAATGTGGTCACCCTTGGTGTTGAGTTAACCGCGCTGGACCCTAGACCCAATGACCTTCTAAAAGAAATGACAAAATAGAATAAAAATCTTACAAATGGAAAATATGCTTCTGTAAAATGTAAATCTATAATTTTAGGATTTGTTTTTCATTTATTGATATTTAATTTAAGTTGTTACAGGTGCCATATTTGTATTTCCATCAACTGAGTGAATAGTATCACTAGTATTTAAGTGCTTGGATCTTTATAAAAGAACTGGTTTTGCTCTTCTAGAATCATTGCAAAATGTTCTTAAGAACCACTTGCATCCTTTTCTAATGGAAAAAATGTAGGTAATAAGTTCACTTAGAACCAAAAAAACTATAGGATTAGCAAAATAGTTGACTTGAATGGTTACCCGATATGGCACTTGAGTCCAAGTGGACTTTGATGTAGATGATGCAAATGCAATTGATGAGGTGGTTGATCAGGCTATGAGGTTCATGAAGACATTTGATCGAACACATGGGGTCCGAACCCATGTGTAGATGCTTCGTCAAAAATAAAGAACCCAAAACAGTCCACCAATACTAATCTATATTCATTCAGGGGCTGTTTTATTAATCATAAATAAACAGGGTGTTCTTTGCAATTCTGAGTTTCAACTCAGAACATATAAGTGACCTGGACGACTGTTTTATCTTGGGCTGCTGGTTCAGAACCATAATGGGTCCATATCCACTAGAGTCCAGCAACACTAATTGTGGAAATTCTGCTGGATTTCTACTGTCATGTACAATCTGCTGGATCTTGTGCAAGGTGGCTGGATCAATATTGTTATGGAAATTCTGCTGGATTTCTACTGTTATGGATAATTTGCTGAATCTTGTGCAAGGTGGTTGGATCGATACTGTTATGGAATTCTGCTAGATTTCTATTCCTTTCAGTTGCTATATTTTGTCATATGGGATTTTGATTGACTGTAGTTAGTGATTAGCAGCAGGAATCATGGGGTTTTGATTGACTGTAATTCAATTTGGAGATTACATATTGGTTGTAGGTCATCACCTACATTCAGTTGTCTGCATATCATTATTTTCAAGCAATACAGGTTATGCAAGAACCACCTTGAAATCATATTTGTTTTCCCTTCTCTCTATTCTTTGGTGTTATGTGCAAGAACGAGTGTTCTTTTCTGAATCCACTAGAACTATATTCATGAACTATCACATTATATCGTCATGCTACAGTATGTGACTGCGTCAAACTTGGACTCAGCTGATTTTCAAAGCCATAGTGTGCATGTGCCCCAGAGGCCAGATGATGAAAGTGAGGAGTGGATGTAAACTTGAGCAAAATTCTCACAGAAACACTCTGCAAAGCCATTTATAGGGTCCTAACATGTAACCCCTTCTCAGAATACATCGAAATAAGGGGTGTTTGCTCCAGCTAATATCTGTGAAGCACTGGTTATGCCATTTATGGATGTGTCATTTTTTTTACTTGGAAACATTGCCATTGATCTTGTAGCCTTGTTCTATTTACTTAGGGTTGCCTCATGAGTTTTGCTCTTACACAGGATCCTGTTTTAAGCCATGTCCTCAGTAACTCTACATTCGGTTATGTATTTCCACATTACTTCATGCCAGTTCTTCATTAGTCTCCCCATTCTATTTTCTTGAACATGCAACCTTTTAATTCGTCAAGGGGGGCCTGTTAAAATAATTGATGTAGAAAAATATCTTATCATGCAGCGAGTACTTCAAAACAGTTGTGTATACATGAAAAGTAGACCATTGTAAACATCATGCTATGAAATGCTATAATCATCCTAAAGTTTCATCGTTAGAACCAAACAAGTAGCTTCTAGAGTTTCGATTTGTGAATTGCTTTACAGCTTGCGTGGAATCTTTTAATTCTTCTTGTCTCTGGTTTCAATATTTGTTTATATATTTACTCATATATTCATTGCATGTAACTTTTAGCTGTATTTCAGGTTTATATACGTGATGAATGGTTTGATCCGTGCTATTTTATTGCACTGGGTCGTCCTTGTACACTAATTTGCAATGAGCACACAGAGAAAGCTATTCATATTAATAGAGATAGAAGAATTATAAAAGATGGAGCCGATATTGATGATGTTAAATGCAATAGATGCCACCATTGGTTGCACAGGAAGACTGTAGCAGATGTTGTAGAAGCACTCATTGGTGCATTCATAGTGGACAGTGGTTTCAGAGCCGCTACTGCATTTCTCAGATGGCTTGGAATACAAGTGGACTTTAAAATGTCAGACTTGTCTCAAATTTATGCTGCATGCCAGAGCAACATTTCACTTATTGGTGTTATAGATATTGCTGCACTTGAGAAAATGTTAGGATACAAGTTTTCGCATAAAGGTCTACTTTTACAAGCATTTATACACCCTTCTTTTAACAAGCATTCAGGAGGCTGCTATCAGGTGGGCAATTTTAGTATGGTAGATTTTTTTGGAAGTTGATTTTTTTTGGATGTATGCAAAGTAGCAAGCACTTCTGTTTTTATTTTTCAGTCTATGGTTAACAGGTTCATTACCAATACAAGAAAAGTGGTTAGCAGTTCCGTTATGATTTGCATCATCTTAGAATTTCAAAACTTAATTATGCAGCACAATAATTGCATTTTCAACTGCAAACCATTGTTATTGTTGAGAGATGATATATATTTTTGTTGGTCCTCACATATGTCAATCCCTGGACCTAAAGTTCTGTTTCCTAATGGGACAAAACCTCGACCATAGGGATGGTTTTGTGAGGTACCTGACATTTATTATAGAATGAATAATTGCAAAATGTTATATCAAACCATTCAATGTTTTGTATGTCCATACTGACCAAATGTACAATGGAACAAACTTGACTGATTTGATGCGCATTCTGTTACAGTGGCACAGAAATTCTTCTTGTGGTATTATTATTATTGTTGTTGTTGTTGTTGTTGTTGTTATTAATGGTTGTTGTCGTTGTTATTATTATTATTATTATTTGGCCAAGATGATGGGGACCACAGATTATCAAGTGGTCACACGTGTAATGGTAAGTGTGAATAGAAGATGTAGATAGAGTTGTAATTAGATTAATTTCTGTATTGATTAGATTAGATTGATTCCTGTGAATTAAGTAGGCTAATTGAATCATTGTAATATTGTTTGGGGCCTGAATGGCCTTATTGTAGCTTTATTCTCGTGTATCCCTGTATAATGAACAGAACAAAGAATTCTGGTGAAATAATTTTCTCCAAATTTATGTGTTCTTCATTGACTCTGTTAATATATTTATGAAATTCTGCAAACAAATTCTGATCTAAGTGTTTTAACTTATTGATTTTTACTTTTATAATTTTGTACTCCTTTAAGCAGAGACTGGAATTTCTTGGAGATGCAGTACTGGATTACTTGATAACATCATATCTATATTCAGTTTATCCAGATTTGAAGCCCGGCCAATTGACTGATTTGAGGTCAATGGCTGCAAACAATAATTCATTTGCGCATTTAGCAGCACACAAATCCTTCCATTCATATCTTATCAGTGATTCTCATAACCTGTCTGAGGATATCAAAATGTTCGTGAATGCATCTTCTGGTGAAAAGTGCCTATGTAAGGAGCGGAAATGTCCAAAGGTATTTCCCTATTACCACCCTGGTTTGGGCTGTGTTGTGTATAAATATTCTCTTAGTTTTACTGATCGAGTGATTCGGTTTTCTGCTTTATGAAATGGAACAATTTTCTTCCTTTACTTTTGTGCAACTTAACAGTGTTCATCATAGTTTTCAATTCCATTCTGTTATGGCCAGAATTGACTGCGACGTTGTGGAATTGGCTTTCTGCAGAACAGAATGACCCCCTAAAAGTTTAGTTTCTGGTTCCAATTCTAGACCAATTCTGTCCCATTCTGGCCAAGGTTTTATACTTCGATTCATTTGTAGTAAACGCTAGAACATGGTCAATTGTAGAGTGTAATTTAATTTAAGTGATGTAAGTTTGCATTTTTAGTATTATTTTAGCTTTCAAACCTTTTTTTTTTCATTTTAGCTATTCTTATACATATATCCGTTTTTCAAGTGCGTCTTTTTCGAAACGGAATACCGTGATTAACCGGAATGCAGAAAGATTCCACTACATAGTCAAATCGGAATGATGACCAGAACGGAACTGAGATCATTAGCGGCAGCGGTTGATAGAACTTCTTGTATTAGGAGTTTATCATGAATGGAGGGGATAAATCTATGGGAAGAGGAAGAGGCTTACAGCGCTTGATAGAGCTTCTTTTTCCAATGTGGACAAGGTCAAGGCAGCAAATAAATCTCCAAAACCTGACAGATTTCCCATGGCTTTCTTCCGAACCTTTTGGGAATTCATTAAGGTGGATGTGATGGATTTTATGAGAGAATTTCATAGGATAGGAAAATTGTCTAAACACATTGGTGCTTCATTTATCACTTTAGTTGCAAAGAAGGCGATTGCTGTAAACATCAAAGACTATCGGCCAATAAGTCTTATTGGATCTATCTACAAAGTCTTGGCAAAGGTGCTCACAATCAGTCTTTAAAAAGTGCTACATTGTTTGATCTCTAGTGCCCAAGGATCCTTTGTGCACGGAAGATAGTTCTTAGATGGAGTTCTTATCGTAAATGAATGCCTCCAGTTAAGATACAGGGATAGAAGTTTGGGTATTATATGCAGACTTGATTTGGAAAAAGCCTTTGATATGGTTGATTGGAATTTCCTGCAATATTTAATGAGGATGGGATTTGGTTCTAGGTGGAGGAATTGGATATGTGGATGTTTGAGTTCAGCCATCTTTTCTATTCTTCTGAATGAGACTCCTTCTAGATCCTTTGCTGCATCTAGAGGAATCCATCAAGGTGACCCATTATCGTCGTTTCTTTTGGTCGTTGCGGAGGCCCTTAGTCGCATGCTACAGGCGGTGACGAATGCTAATCTTATTAAAGGATTCTGTCATGTTCAAGGGGCCCAAGAAATAACTCATCTCCAATTTGCGGACAACACTCTCCTCTTTCGTGATGCCGATGAAAACCAACTCCGCAATGTTAAGGCTACATTACTGTGCTTTGAAGCTGTGTCTAGGGCCTGGGCTCTGAATTAACTTATTCAAAAGTGTGATTATTGGCATGAAGGTGGGATAAGAGCGTTTGTTGACGCTTGCAGATCTTGTCGGATGCAAGACAGGAAGCTTGTTCTCCTCTTATCTAGGCCTTCCTTCTTGTCTTGGCCCTGTGTCCAAGTCCCTTTGGGATATGGTGATCGGAAGAGTCGAGAGTAAATTGGCTCTCTAGAAGTCCAATTACCTTTGCCTCAACGGAAAAATCACTCTTATCAAGGCTGCCTTGGCCAACTTGCCTACCTACTTCATGTCCCTTTTTGGATGCCCAAAATACATCATCAATCGCATCAAGAAACTTCAAAGGGACTTCCTTTGGCATAGCAAGGGGGAAAAAAGAAAATTCACTTCTTAAATTGGTCCAATGTTTTTAGGCCTAAGCAGGTTGGTGGTTTGGCTATAAGATCTTTAAAGGGGACAAATTTGGCCCTCTTGGGAAAATGGCTTTGGAGGATTGGAGAAGAATTCTCAATGTTTATGGAAGCTTATCATCTGTGCCAGATGACATTCCAAGGGAAGGCTGGCTGGTGAAGGGCCTTTCTGTTAAATACTCTTTTGTGTGGAAAGGTATTCTTGAAGCCAAGGATTTGTTCATGGATCATGTTAATACCGTGTGGGAAAAGGTGACAATTCTGTTTTGGATTGATTTGTGTGCAGGAAAGGAGCCTTTGGCTAACTCATTCCCGAATCTCTATATTTGTGCCAATAATAAGGACCTTTAAGGTCATAGAAAACTTTCAGAGGAGAGGCGGAACTGTTGTTTGGTGTCCCATTTTCAGAACACCTGAATGAAGAAGAAGGAAACCATTTCTACGTTATGTTGTCTACAATCGCCAAGGTTTTCATCCCTACCTTTGGTACCGAAAAATGAATTTGGACGGCCACTACTAATAGTAGGTTTACAATGGCTTCCCTCTTCCATGTCTTCAGAGATAGTGGATCCCCAAATAAGGTGGTGGAGTCTACGGTCTGTGAAAACTCCCCCTAGGATGTTGGCCTTTGCTTGGGCTGCTCTCATGGGGGGTATACTTACAATGGACAACCTTCGCGGCACACGCATGATCATCGTTGATGTGTGCTCGCTTTGTATTGCTACCGAGGAGTCTATTGATCATTTATTGGTCAACTATCCGATTGCAACGGAGTTTGGAAGACCATCATGAGGTGGTTTAACTACTGCGGGCCCCTTCCTCTCTCAAGGAGCTGTTTGAGTTTTGGAGGCTTGGTTTGGGTACCAAGAGAGGCGGAACCATGTGGATTCTTGCTTTTTCGGCTGAAATTTGGTCCATGTGGAAAGAAAGAAACGGTAGATGTTTCGAAGGCAAGTCCTTTGATTGGGGAATGGTGTGTAATAAAGTTAAAATCTTTGTGGCGCAATGGGCATCTCGTCTCCCTATTTTCAAGGGCATCATGAAGAACTCTGTCATACTCAATTGGAGAGAGATCGCATCCTCTAAGCGCCGTGCACCCCCCCCCCCCCCCTTAAGGGTTTGTTTAAACTAAACTTTGATGGTAGTTCCATTGGGAACCCGGGGGGGTGGGGGTTAGAAATGAAGATAGCTTCTTTCTCCTCCACTACTCGAGTCTAGGATTCTATGCTGTCAACAATGTAGAGATTTTGGCCTTGAATGTGGGGTAGTGTGAGGCTTTTCGTCTGAATCACGATTGGTTGCTAGTTGAAGGTTGCCCCTTGGTATCTTGCCGATTTAATTGAAGAGATTAATCACATCTCCAAGAAGCTAAACATTTCTTTCGCCCACATCAGTCGTATAGCAAATACAGAGGCTGACAGGCTTGCTAAAGAGGAAGTTTCCGAGGTCTCCATCCTTGTCTTTCCCTCTTAATTTCTCTTTGTTGGGTCTTTGGCCTGTCTTTTAGGGGTTGTTGTTCCCTTTAATTTTTGTTTTGTGCTCTCCCGCCTTTTGTGGGGCTTTTTGTTTCAGTATAGTTCTTATATACTGTAAGTTTTTGAGCATTTAATGTAATCACTGTTAAAAAAAAAAGGTTTATCATGACTGAGTAAACTTAACTTCAACCACACTGGTTCCCTTCAATTTTGATGCTTCATTAACATTAATTCAACATAGAGATTGAGAATCACATAAGAAGATGCAACATACTCAAAATGTTAAATGATACTGCAACTGGGAGTTTTGAGCAAGTATTGTCGCAAGAAGGCGGGAGCAAGCTTCTTAAATGTTTCTTGCTCCTTATGACACAAAAGTATTTGGTATAGAACTTGACGTTATCTATTTACTCTTTATTTGTGCTAGGGATATGGAAAATTATGTAAATGAGGCACTGATGCCAATTGATCTGTAAAGAAACCAAAATGCTCTGATTCCAAAACTGATGTAACCAGGTCTGATTGGGCTTTCTCTGGTACATATGATGAACAGATACCTGAATTTGAATCAATCATAGTTTAGAATGTTGAGAATGTTGAGAAACTATTACCACTATCTATGTATCAGCTTGAGGGGGAGTGTTGAGAATATTGAGAAAAGTTGGGCTTATTTGTAATTTGGGTCATTGGATTTATTTGTACTTTTGGGAGTAAATTTTCTGTATTAGGATTGAGTTATTTTAGGATAGAGTTGTAATGGGATAAAGAGTAGATTTTCTAGGCTGGGTCTGATTAAATTCCTGGTTTGTGTAGATAGATATCTTTGTACTCTTGTAAGTAGCTAGTGACCAATCTTAATGAAATTCACCTAAGAGAATTTAGTTCAAATTATTCTGTCAAGTAGTAGTCCCTAATTTCAACTTAGAGGATGAGTTACAATAAGAAAACAGTCTGAATACGTCACTGAATTTTGTAGAGACAGGCCCCTCAGAACAGGCCTCATGATCCAGGCCCATCAGAAAGTACTCATGATCCAGGCCCATGATACTGCTGTCCCATATCGCGTGGATATGGGACAGCAGTATCATGAGCCTGGATCATGAGTACTTTCTGATGGGCCTGGATCATGAGGCCTGTTTTGAGGGGCCTGCCTATATGTGTCTCTACAATTTTGTGGTCCCAAATTTTGATGCAACTAGAACAGAGTATTAATCTAGGTTAACTGAATCAAGGTAGTGTTTTTGGCAATGTTCTGAACAAAAAGTGATATATAGTGCTGATCAAACAAGAACAGCTTGGGGCAAGTCCAAAATTATTCATCTTTGGCTCTCTTCACTTTGGAGAAATGAAAACACTGTTCCCAAAAAGTGGAAGACCAACAATATGGGCGGCATTAACACCAATCAGTGATTTAAATGCATGTGCTTTTAGTTATTCTGCTTGCACAACACTGTCCAAGAGGACAAGGCGCGTTTTCATGACACCTTCCTGGAGGTTTGCATAATAATCTCCAATTGGTAAACTCCCTTTTAACCTTGCTATTTAGTTAACTGAAGGTTCATGCATTATTCTTTCTATGGGCGTTAGCATATGCAATAGAATCCAACAATTCTCTTTTCACAGTGACAAAAGCTAGATGCTACACTATTCTCCATTGAACTGAGAATCCAATTCATTATCAACATATTATTTTTATTTCTAATCAGCATATTTCGAATCAACCATAGTAGGTTCCTTAATTCTTCCATTGTCAAGCATTCTTTATAACTTTACCATTTAGCAGATTTACTATACTCCAGTTACTTGAATTTACAATGCTGGACAACAAGGAATTGCCCAGTGGAAACCCTTGATTTCCTTTAACTAATTTATTACGATGAAAGTTGCCCTTTTTAGTGCTGAAAGATAGTTAGAGCTTATTTGTAAATTTCTGTCCATCAAGCTAGTGTGTAAATATTGAGTGACCAGCTTGGAATAAACACCACCTGCTTCCTTTTGTAACTGCTTTGGTGACGAACTTTGTCAGTGTGATCTTTATTAGACTCAACCTTGGATGAATCTTCGATTTGTATGTGCAACTTGACGGACGAAGGAGATGAAATCTTCATGTGCTCCTTATCATAAACTTACACTCAGCACAATTGCTGATTTAGACATACCTTGGTATGATACACTGCATGTCCAAAGATGCTATAATGTTACAATGCATTTCTAATGGCATGGCACAATCTTTTATTTTATGGTTGAGAAGGTTTTTAACAGAACCCTTCGGTGGATGAACATTCATCTATAACTCGTTGATTACTCGGATCCATATGACCGAGTAATAGTGGAGTACACATAGGATTTTTCCCCCTAACTTGGATGATCTCATAAACTTACTGCAAATTAGAATTTTTATTTCTGACCTTAATCTAATTAGCTCTTTTTAATTAGACTAGAGTTTCCAAATGTCCCCTTGGCTAGAGATCTCGAGGCTTGGTTGAATGCGTGGAGAAAAGAGGGTGTCTGATTTTCTTTAATAAAAAAAAAAGAAGGAAAAAAAAAAACAAGGATGTGTTTGGTTGGGCTTATTAAAAATCCAAACGTGCTTTTCTAAAACAATTTGTAATAACCTACTTCTTTAAACCCATTTTTTAGAAAAATAAAGTTGTTTATATAGCATGTGCTTTTTGACAACAAAAGTATCCAAGAATGTTTGGGTAGGACATCATAAAAATTAGCTTTTAGCTTATAATAACCATATATTATATTTTTTTAATGAACATGTATAAACAACAAGAAATTGAGATCTTAATCTAGACTTCAAGTTCAAAAGAAAATCATGAACATTGTATTTTCCTAAATCCTTGTGTTTTCCAAAAATTCAACCATGGAGGAAAAAAAATTACCAAGACCAAATATCTCGGTCCCACATACAACTTAACTATTCAAAACATGAGCACAACCACATAATAGAAAAGGCCAAAAAAATTAAAAAAATCTAGAGATTGGCATTATCATATCTACTCATATACGAAAATAATAGTTGAAATGGAAGTTTTATTATGACTAAATGGAACAAAAAAAATAAAAAATAAAAAATAAAAAAGAACCAATTCACAGTTTACTCCCATGTAATTATGCATACATGAAACGTTTTGCAATTGCCTTACCCAAAGGATGAGTAGGTGTTATTGTCCCATAACCTTAACAGGCACCAAGAAGCAGTTCAATTCGCCAAGATGCTATAGGTAGTCATGAACAAGGTATACCCCAATTCTGGATATTGCCAAGGATTTATGTGAACCCAAAAGGTCATGAACCAGATATGAAATTATGAAACCGAATTCCTCAGTTCTTTTTTTCAACTAGGTTG
Source organism: Sextonia rubra (assembly GCA_037013555.1). Taxonomy (NCBI): domain Eukaryota; kingdom Viridiplantae; phylum Streptophyta; class Magnoliopsida; order Laurales; family Lauraceae; genus Sextonia; species Sextonia rubra. The sequence goes on along the minus strand of JASUAD010000010.1, from coordinate 38,394,174 downwards.
TTTTGATTAGTTTCTATGGTTAAGATTTGGATTTTCTGATTGCCAAGAGTTAATAGATCGAGAGAAAATAAGGAGGCAAATGAAAAGGGAAGGTTTCAAAGAGGCCTCTGATAGAAGAAGTAGAAGTTGCTTGCATGGTTCCTAGAGAGAGATAGATCCCACAAATGTCTGACTTCCTGCAAAAGGCATAGGGGTCAAGACCATGGTCTGCTTGACCTTAATATTGTTATTGGGCCATTTTGTTAGAAGTTGTGGTTGCCATCCCAGTGGACCCCGTAAAGCAATTTGACGTAGCGTCGCCTCATGGCTCACATCATTGCAATCAATTGCAAAGCGAAATTTTCTTTTACCCACAAAAAAATTGAAATATATATATATATATAAAACCATAGTACTGTAAAATTCTAGAAAACAATGTTTTTTCTTCCATTAGTAAATACTAAAAAGCAAAATGTCAATCCCCTAAAGTTATCAAAATTGTGTAACGTTATGTTAAGAATTAATAGATTTACATGTATAAACTAAAAAAGTTGAAATATCAAAATTTATGTTGTATGGCCATAATTATTAGCTAGGAAGCACGGACACACGCCTAGGGTCCCCATGTCCGTGTCGAATACATGTCCAACACGCAAGGAAATGTATCTGTTTTTTTTTTAATTTTTTTTTAATTGTTGAGTGTGACCAAAGCCTGTTATCAAAAACAGAAAAAGAATGTTAAATGAAGTTTTAAAAGTTCATGAATAATTTAGGAACAATTTTAGACTAAATATGAAAATTTCCAAAAAATCTTTGTTTTCTTTTCGTTTTCTTTTTTGCTAATCTTATCTTTTTTTTACTTTTCTAGTATTAGTTATATTTTTCTTTACTATTAATTGTGACATTATGTTTCTTAATTTGGCTAAAAAAATAACTTTTCTTTAATTTTATGATTATATATAAAAATATATATTTATTATTTGCTATGTCCTAACCGTGTCCGCATCCTACTTTTTTAGGATTTGCTATATTGTCGTGTCCGTGTCATGTTGTATCCATGCTCGTATCCGTGCTTCTGAGATTATGAGCTATCTATTAGTGTTAAACTGAAGAAACTAGTACCCAATCATCAAATAAATGGTGAGTTGCTCTTTTTTCTATGAAGAAATTAATCAAAATCTTGTGATTCGATTGAGTTTTAGTGAAATCTGTGGTTGGGATTGGGAGAGCTCGAGTAGCCCCTTACCTTTTTGTGTTTGCATTTGGAAAGAAGGAAATGGAAGAGACAAAAGTGAAATAGGGTTTTAATTGAAAAGTGGGCCATCGGATGATATTTTCAAAATATCAGCCAATATATTAGTCTCGACTGATATATCGGTTGGGGCCAAAATTTTGAAAATATCAGTGGAGATTGACCAGTATTTTGGCGATGTTTTGTATTCTGTGATCCTCTTGGTTGGGACCGAAATTTTGAAAATATCGGCGGAGATTGACTAGTATTTTGGCGATGTTTTGTATTCCGTGATACTGGTACCAATGTTTGCAAAATACTATCATGGTAGGGAGGCTGATGTGAACCGGTATCAGCCAATATTTGTACCATGGTAAAGCGCACTGTATCTTCATTATGAGAAAACACCCCAATTTATACTAAAGAACGGAGGTGAGGATAGAAAGTAAAATTCAAACATATACAAAACTCAAACCTATTCAAACTGAAAATTTGAACGTAGTTCCTATCCTCATATGTTTCTAAATTTCGCTAGCACTAATCAAATAATAATATGAAACTTATTCACAACATGACACCTGCCTAAGTCAAGTTCAATCTAATCCTAATCCAAGACAAACTTATCCACTTTTTTTTAGCAATTACAGAAAACCTCTTCTCATCACAGTTTCTGTGAATAGAGATGCTGGATATCCAACAGGGTTGGATGACCAGCCATATGATATCATTTTTATTAGTCAATATTTTGAAAAATTACAAAATCCCTATGATATAATTGTGTTCAGTAATTACAAATCAGTCCCTGTACTCTGAAAAATACAAATTAATCACTTCATGTCTTTTAGCAAAATGTTAGCATGATATTCCGTTTGGAATTTTCACAAGCTACTGCATACTTATGAGGATGATGGGTCTAATGATCTTTTGTGATCCATTTGAATCAAAATACCTGAATATGACAATGTGAGCAAAATTGGAGTTGTCTAATTCAAAAGGAGAATGGATGGAAGCAGATGATAAACTTTTTCTTTAAAAATATCTACTTCAACATTTCCAACTTCATGTACTTCATAAGGTGATGTATGACTATTAATAGAAGACTCAGTACTATTCCTAATATGATGGGTATTATTAGGCCAAAATCAAAATGACTGTATTTATGTGTTCTAAAGTTACAATTGCTATCCCTTTTCCCCTTTGCATCTTCAATTTCTTAGACAACTTATTTACTTTATTACAAATTGCCCTATTGGATGTACATTGAAATTGGATGTCTTTTTGCCCAAAGTAGTGACAGGTTCTTCTTCAAGTTTGGGGCAGGGCAGAAATTGCCTATTGCTAGATGATGCATTTCCCACTTTTGTCAGACTGTAACGGGAGTGAGATATTAACTTCCAGCACCTTCTCTTATCTCCATTCGATCTTGAACAATTGTGTTTCCCTTCTGCCTGGGGAAGTGAGCACGCCTACATGAACCCCTACATTTATTATATTTGAAATGAAAAGAAGCAACAAGTTTTTTTTTCCTCTCTCCTTTCTAATGGTAATTGTAAATTTATATTAATGAGGAAAAAAAAAAAAAGAGTCCATACAACAACGAAGATAACCAAAAAAATTATGGAAAGACGGGCACCGGTATAATAGTGTTATACCTAACACCAACTAATACTACGAAGAATAAAAGCTGCTAACCTCATTGCCTTATCAACCCTTTGCCTAGCTAATACTATTTGCACTCCAACTAACTTGACTGAACACCACCCAAAGGGATGAAGCAGCAAGTTCTTATTACTGATTTCTAATTGCATCCTCTTTTATTGATTCAGGTACTTGGTGACTTGGTTGAGTCTTGTGCTGCTGCGATTCTTTTAGACACTGGATTCAACTTGGAGCTTGTTTGGAGAATAATGTTTGCCTTCTTGGATCCAATCATGAATTTTTCTAGCTCTTGCTCACAGCTAAGTTCTATTAGGGAACTGCAAGAACTTTGTCAAACCTATAACTTTGAGTTGAGTTTCCCAGATTCAGAGAAACAAAAAGGAGCCTTCTTGGTTGAAGCAGCAGTCGTAGATGTTAAAGATGGCTGCGCAAGAAACATTGTCAAAGGTTGCGCAATCAACCCTAGTAGAAAGGTTGCTAAAAGAATGGCTGCACAAGAAGCATTGTCAAAATTGAAGGTAAGCAATTGGAGGCCGCGCTTTTATAACAATCTTCCATTGTCTATACTATCTAAGATATAAAATTGTCTATAAACTCTTAAAGCCAACTCTTCTTTCCTTTGCATCTCGATACTGTTGAATTTTTGGATTGGAGCTTTTTAGATTTTGAGAAGAAAAGGTATGAAATTTTAGGTGAACTTGACAGGAAGAATTTAGGGCTGCAAACTGGATGGTCATTATAGTAGTGTTGGGCAACCACGCTTGTTTATTTATGTTATTTAAGATTTTTCATAATTACAAAAAAGGTATGTCTTAACAATGTTTAGTTATTTGCAAACAGTACCCCCCCGCCCCCCCTTTTTCCTATTTACATAAAAGTCGACTTTGTTTCATAGTGGATATAAAGAAGCATGGTGTGATATCTTAGGAGGCTGAAGCTCCCTCACTTGTGTATTCTCAAATTATAGGTTCTGTTAGTTGCAAGTGTCTTCTTATCTAAGCCATTGCCCCTGCCTCTAACACTCACTTTACAAATTTGCTCAGATTTCAGCCATGGAATTTGACAATTCCCAACATTTGATGATGGCTACTTCATCACTATGCTTTCACTCCTCTTTCTTCAAACTCAATCAATAGTTGTTGTTTGTAGCGCTTAGTAAGACTCCCATGCTACTAAGAAACTCGTAACCTCATGGTACTGCCAAGTGCTGCTATAGGTCATCATGCAGTCAGTTAGTCTGGGAAATATGATACTTGAAATCATTTTGATTGTATATTTGGAAATACAAAGTTTTTCATGGGTGAATGTCCGCTAAATGCTAATGGAAGCAATCTTGAAATATGGCGTCTTGTTGTTTATGCGATTCATGTAGTTGGGGTACCTTTTTTTTTTTCAGCTACACATTTATGGAAGTGGCAGTTGTTCCTGCTGTCTTACCTCCTTGTAACTAAACTTTTTTTGGTCTTTGCTATTAGTGCAACTATGTTAGCCCTTTTTTACTTTTTTTTTCCACAAATGGTGTATCAAATGCATCTATTGTTAGTTGATCATGGAACAATATATTCTAGAAACTAAGATGGTTGACATATAATTTGTTGCTTGAAAGTGAAACATGTTAGTAGCAAGGTTTTAAAACTCGGCCAAGTCCACATTGTACCAAACCTGGTCCTTACCGAGTCACTTGGACTTTGCTGATTTTTGGTGTATTGACTGAGTTGGACTGTTGCAATCGAGATGCAACTCTGTTACAAGTAGTAACAAACTTGTGGTCACCAAGTCAATGACCAATACCAAGGTTTTTTTTTAATGGTAAAAAGGAATTTATTAGGAAATCTTAACAGTACAAGATGAATGTACTGAAAAGAACACCCCAAAAGAAACCAACACCAAGAAACTCCCAACACAGCAATTAGGATGGAAAGATAAATAATCTTTTGATGGTGCACTCCTTCCTTGGCTAAAGCATCCACCACCTCTTTAGCTAACTGCCTAATATGAGAGATTAGCATTGAGATTCCTCACAAGAACCTTCACTTTGTTTTCCGCATCTAGCAATCTCCAAGGGGGATTACACCTTCTGGAAACCCACTGTGAGGCACATCTCTAATCACCCTCCAACAAAAGGGGCTGAAGCTTCATGTGAGAGGCTTCCCTGCCCTAGCGCCAGCAACTTTGCCTCATTGAGAGAAATGTTTATTGTAACCCAAGTTGCATTCTTTGCGACTGTACTATGGAGATAGCGTCACATCTCATGACACAGTGTGATTATTCTCAGGAAGTCTAGAATTATCTTTTGGTAAAGCTTGATTTGATTCCTATTGCTTGTAACTCTCCACAAGCTATGGTAGAGTTAATTACTCTTTGACTAGATCAGCAATATAGTGGTACTCAAACTTTTGGGAAGATCAGATTTAGTGCGTTCATATGGTATATTTGGCAAGAGAGAAATAGAAGATTCAGAAATCAACAAAAGCCAGCCGGAGCATTAGCTAGAGAAATTGTGAAGATAGTCCATACTAGAATTCTTTAGTTGGGAGTACTATTACCTGATAATCTCTTAAGCCATTGGAACTTATCTGCAAACTTCAATCCCAGTTGTTATCAATCAAAGTCTGTTGTACCCAAGGGCATGTGACTATCCATTTGCATAATTAGACAGGTAATTGTTGGTATTTTGTGGGCTGATGTTGGAGTGCCAACAAAAGCAGCTATTGAACCTGGGTTTGATTATTATTTCCCAGTTTACCATTTGTTGAGACTGGTTCCAAACTGTGGTTCTATATCAATAGAATCAGAAGTCCTTCTAATGCAGATGATATGTCAACCTCATTTGTCTCCTTGGAGAGATAGATTTAAAGTTAGAATGCTCGCAACTTATCTTCATCAAAGTGATCATGTGCATTATTTAAAGCTTCAACAAGAAATTGTTCAATTTAGTAGAAAAATTTGTTGTAACATAAATGCTCCTGATCAAATTAATACTTTGGAATTAGAAATGTTATTTCTTTCTTTGTTTGCTTGGAGTCGAGGCTATGGATATTTTCCTTTGATGAGTTGGGTTTTATGAGGGGAATGCTCCTCTGGAAGTTCTACCTCAGTTTGGGATAGACTCTGTCTCTATAATTTATATTTGAAGAAATAAAGGCATTACTTATTCTTTAAAAAAAAAAAAACTCTTCCTCATTGACAGAGCAAATGAAACTACAATACAAACGTACTGTCATGGATTACTCCCCTAATGCCAGCCAACCCTAAATTACCATCAATGCTACCAACTAATTTAAATTTGAAATATGTGACAGGAGGGGACCAAAGAGAACAACTCCAATATCTTACCTGGTGAGAGAGCAATCTCTTTCCAATTGAACATCAAATCGTCGATGGGAAAGTCATGAAAAAGGGGATATAGAGATACCCACAAAGCCGCCAAGAGTTTAACCTTTTCGGGAAGAGAATCCACTTACAAAGGCTTACCTTCGAAACATCTTACATTCCTTTTCTTCTAATAGTCCATAAAGTAACAAGGAAGGAGGATTTCCACATGATTCTACCTCTCAAAGAGCCCACAACCATCTTCCAAGCTTCAAACAATTGGGAGATAAATCTAGGAAAGACTTAACAACAGTTGAATCACTTCATCAGCTGATCTTCAAATGGCCATAGCCACTCTACAATTAAGAAATAAGTGATCCACTGTTTCCTCATCTGCCAAGCACATAGGGCAAGCGTAAACGTTCTTTTCCTCCTCTTTCACTGTTTGTCCATCATAAGAACACCATTATGCAAACCAGCCACCCAAAAGCTATCACCCTTGGTGGGGCCTGATATTTCCACGAGCTAAAAGAGGGCTAGAACCATGGTCAGAAATGATTGCCAACTAATACTAGGTACAGCAATACTGAAATCTACCAACACAGTACCAGTCATTTCCACTAAATAGATTTGGTTCTGGATCATCTTTTTGAAGCTACTGATGGATGAAATTAGGGATGTAGCACGCCCATCCAGCATTGGGATACAAATGAGTCCTATGGTATTTGGAGTGCTTGGAGGTTATTGCCTTAAACTACTATGATTTTACTGGAAGCAGTATTTACTGGAATGTTTCGTCAATCACATCATGATCACTAAGAATTGTGCTTATTCCAAAATGTGAGTTTTAATTGTTTATCTGGTAAGGATACACTCAAGTTAATATTTTCATACAGTTGTGTTGTACTGTTCATCTTTCCAGGAAGTGGTTCATGAATGCTTTACCTGCTGTATGGCTCTATTTCTCTTTCCTGCCATGCATTATTTATTGATAATTTTACTGTTTATGTTTCAGGCTTGCGGTTTCAGATATAAAAGTAAATCACTTGAGGAAATTGTACAAACAAGTCGGAAGCAGGAAGCCAAACTTATAGGTTTTGATGAAACACACTCAATATCCAATGCTGCTGACACTCTTCAACTGGAGAAGTTGCAGATAGGAGAGACGTCTACATCTGTCACTACCCACACTTCCTGCAGCGAAGCCTGGGGAAATGTGACAGACAAGTCTTCATTTAGAAGCAACAGAACTATTCCTCTCAAAGCCCATGGCAAAGAGACTGAAAAGGCTTCTTCACGTGGCAGCAGCCAACCTAACCACTGCAACACTCATGGCAAAGAGCCTGCCCTTCCATCTCAGTTGGCAGAGAGGGATTGTGGTGAGACCAGCGAAGCCAGTGACCAGAACTATAGAAAAAAGACTGCAGGTATGGTTTCGTTTATTTTGGAAGCTATGCAGGAGATTTTTTTTTTAATTTTGGAACTCAGGGACTATATTGGAAATTTAGAAATTATAAGGCTCTGTCATAAAAACTTGAAATATCAACAAATAAATAGTACAGCCTGGTTGGCCAGCCTTAATTGGGATACCGGTGGTTTTTGCTCTCATTTTGTCCTTTCTGCACTCTCTTTCGTCTGCTTTCTCTCTCCACTGGTCTTCTTAATCACCCCAGCTGATGAAACTTAGATAACATCTTAGAGAAGTCTTTCACAGTGTCCCAAGCCACTCAAATAAAAGAAAATTTGAAGCCATCTGGACCTCGAGCTTTGTTGACTCCACACTGAAGAAGAGTCACTCGAACTTCCTCCGTTTTGAAGTCCCTTTCCAACCAAACCCCTAGATTGGCAAGAATGGACATAAAAGAATGCTCTCCAAGGTTGGCCTCAGAAGACGATCTCTAGAATACAACATCTCAAAGAACTTAGCAATCTTTTCCTTGACCCTCTACGATGACTAGTGAAGCCATTCCCCTTACGGCTACTCATGTAATTGACCCTCTTCTTTGCATTAGCCATATGGTGGAGAAGCAGTGTTTGTATCTCCTTTTTTCAACAAGAAGCTTTTGATTTTTGTCTCCATCCTTTGTAACTTACAAAGCTCCCCAACAGTGGCCTCCTTTGCCTCCCTCCCTCCCTCCCCCACTCCCTCCCTCTTATCCTTACTCAACCCTCTCCACCAAATCCCACTTATCTTAAGGAGCTGGAAGTTCCTTAGCAATTTTAAAGCCCTTGAAAACTTGAACATCTACTTAATCCCACCATCAAGGCGCCAGAACCAAAAATTCATTATACAACAGCTGCCAATTTTCGAATCTGAAAGGTCTTGGACCCCAATTCGCTCCTGAATTTAGCGTGATGGGTCTATGATCTGATAAACCTCTAGGCAAAACTAAGTGAATGGAACTTAAAATTTCTCCTCCCACGCCTAGGGACAACGAAGTGATCAATCCTGCTCATGGCCGCTCTCTCTTGATTGTTGAACTTGAACGACATGTTTGTCAACCCTGTTAATCAAACAAGGCAAGTCGACAAACTCATTGTCATCAATAAAGCCTGAGAATCTTCCCACACTGTAATACAAGAGACTACTCCCCTTTTCTTCACGAGGAAACCTCACCATGTTGAAGTTGCTGCCAAAACAGCATGGAACTAACCAATGAAGGTGAAGGAAAGATAAAACTATCCCCAAAAGCACCCCTATCAGCTTCCTCGTTGAGACCGTAAATATTAGCGACTGCCAATGTAAAATCATTACCCAGTGACTCAAGATGGATGGCCAACACTGTTGCTTTTGAAGACATCAATTTTCTTCAGTAACTCATCCTTCCAAATAGCAATAAGACACCCTAGGCTCCGTTACATGGAACTCACTCCCAGCCACACCTCCTGGAGCCCTAATACTGAAAATAATACTCTGAAAATTAAAATGAAATTTAGTTTCTTGAAGACAAAGCAGATCCACTTTATTAACTTTAAACAGTCTCCCAACTACCAATTTTTTTGCCGGTCTACCCAGACCTCTCACATTCCAACTGATCATGATTGTGGGTGACAAAAAATAGAGTCCTAAAATAGATACAAGCTCCTTAAACTACCAATATTCTCCCTCTGGCCGTTCTTGTCTGTGAGCTTGTACCTGTCACCTATATTCTTGCATTCAAGATCCACAATATGGTGCAAAATAACAGATTCCTGGGGACCAAGAGAAAACCCTAATCACTTGCCCAATGAACCACCTCCAAGGCCTTGTTTTCAAATATAGAACTGTCAGCACCCTCTGGAGCCTCCTTTGCCTCCTGCTGCTCTGTCTGAAACTCCATAGAATAGGCCCAATCCCCCTCCCTCTGAGCTGACACCTTTAGCTTCTCTGACAATGGAGAGACCTGCCCAAGAACCACTGCCTGGTTAAAGCCCAGCTTTTGAGAACCCTGCTAAAATAGCTGCCACTTTTCTTTGGTGCGGTCCTGAAATCCCTCATCTAGGCGACAACAAGAGGAAACGAAAACAACCTCTTTATTTAAATGCGTTTTAACTCCCTGGCACAAGATGCCTCACTAGAACCTTAAAAATCCTTCATTACAGAGGTTGAAACCACCTCATGACGCAAGGAGAACTCAAAAACCAATCCTCTGGTGCCAACATCCGGGAACCTCCTGACAAAAGGCCCTACCTGCTGAACAGATGGGACTGCACCAAAAGAATATATACTGGGTCTCCCTGACTCTCCAGCTGCAACAGCTTCTTCCATATATGAAGGGACGACAGCAACAAAAGTTTGTGAAAAAGAAAGGTTGGCCACAATCTAGGCTTGAAACATAAAACCTCAGCCAATGCAAGAAGCATGCCCTAACCTAGCTGAGTCATTATGAGGACTAGGAGCACCTGATCCAGATGATCTGCCTGCTAGAAATTACTTAGAAAGGGCAAATGCACAGTGAGTGATGCCCTTGCTGATTTCCACAACACCACTCCCACCCCCCACCCCCCCTCCACGCAGCCCGATTGCTATTTAACTGTCACCTGGTCCTAATTTGAGGATTATTATGGTATTCCACTCTCTGATTTATTTAGATCTATCCCTGATTGGTTCTTAGCATGCTCTGCAGCACCCAAAAGCCTAATTGACCATTTGTTTGATAGCGATCTAGAAGCTCAATTACTGCAGGACCCCTGGAAATTAATTGACTGCTCAATGTCGGTTTAGAAGACTTTTGGAAGCCTTCTAGAGTCCAGATGACATGGTTATTCTCCAAAAACAATTGTGATAACCTTTTTTTTTAACTGATGGGGCCCACTGCCCTGATCAAAATCAGCTGCATCCATCACTGGTGGGATCACTTGGATATATATATCTAGTTGTTGAGAATATTTGTTATTTCTTTCAGAATTTTTTGGAACCAGTACACTGTTATTTACCCATCTTCTTACAAAATTCCAGTCACCTAATTTCATCTATACTGTCAAATTTTTTTTATCCGATTACATTAGAATATGAAAATTTACAGAGAGCTACATAATTTGAGCCCTGTTTTGGTTCCTAATCTTTGGAAACTATTCCGGTGGTGACCTTTCTTGATTATAACTTATAATCACCAATGGGGCAACCATAAGGTCTTTCAGTTTGGTTAGATGGTACCAGTTGTGCATACTGTTCCCATCTAATGTAGATTTATATGAAGGGATTAAAAGTCTGTAAGTATATCACTGGAAAAGTAGGACCAAGATGAAACTGACCCAAAATTGGAAGAGTATGGTTCAGATATTGGAAAAATTATTTCTTGGATAGCAAACAATGTTGATCCAACGATGGGCCAAATTTAAGCAATCCAAAGAAGCCTCGGAATATTTTTCTTGATTATGCACTCAAAGTACTTAGCTAAGAGATATCAGTTGGAATGTGTGATCAGAAATGCTGAAGGAAATGACAGCATCTATGACCTTTACTTATGGATGACTGAATTGTCAGACCAACTTGCACTCTTGGAACTCCAATTTGTATCCTCAGCAGATGCAACCATATTTAATACATACAAACTAGAAACTAAACTTGTGCAGTTTCTCAAGAACCATAGACCTGAGTTCGAGCATGTTCAGGGACCGCTCCACCGCATCCTGTTGCCCTCAGCTGATTCTGTCCTGTCAGACTCCTAACTCCTTACTGACCCTCCAAACTGTACTTCAAGTTTCTTCTAATAGTTAATATTCAGAGTAATCATTCTACAACAAGAAGGTCTCATCTGGTCCATGATTGGTTGTGTTTCAACCCTCAGAATATGTAAGGCTTGTGAGTTATGGACATCGTCATCATCAAACCCTTGTCCCAACTATGTTGAGGTTGGCTATATGAATTCTGTTTTTTCATTCTGCTCTTATCTTGAGCCAAATCCTCAAATAAGCTGCACTTCATCAGACGTATTTTTACTGCCTCTATCCACGTCCTCTTCGGCCTACCTCTTCCCCTTCGTTGGCTATCAATTTGCATAGCCAAACTTTCCTACTTGAAATATGAAATGCTTAGAACCACTCAAAGTTTCACACTGAAGAGGGACTGCTTAAATATAGCATATTAGGCCTTTTAAAAAAATTATCTGAACTTGTGGGAATGCCCAGCCACTGGCTCTGGTTTTTTATTCATTTATTTTAATCCTTGAATTGGTGGCTTGAATATGCATTCTCATGATGTGACAATGGGCACATTTCAGCTGTACTGCAGGTCATGTTATAATTACGATGGCATTGACGCATTTGCTTTCATGCACTGTTTGGCATTGTGCATGAGTTCAAAATTCAAATTCAGTTGGTAGTTTAGTAATATATCTGAAATGGCGAAACAGAATTCTTGAAGTTGACCTCTATAGAGTTGGGACAAGGCTTTGATGATGATGATCTCTTGCTGAAACTTAAGAATTAATTACTTGAGTTAGTGAAGCATTTATTTTCTAGGATTCTTTTTTACTCTCTTTTTCGAGTCTGATGGATTGATTTCATATTGTAATGAGACAAAAATATGGATCTTGATCAAGGCAGGCCTAACACCATTGAGCAAAGCCTGCATTAAGGACTTCATCTGCATAAAATTGGCATTGTGTATCAGCAAGGAAATGCTTTAGCCAGGAAACTGTTTCCATTATTTTCTGCCCAAATTTGTATCAAATGTGTTTCAGGTTGGACATGTAATGATATGATGCGGATCTGGATGGAAAACCTAATGAATGCTAGTGATGTTCATTTATCCTTAATTTTCTTAGTTGTTTGCATGCTCATTCTTAGCTTACTGTAAATGATTGTTGTAGGTGTTCTGCATGGGGGATTGGCAAAGTCACTTTTGTATGAGTTTTGTGCTGCCAACTTCAGAAGTCAACCTTTGTTCACATGTTGTAAAGAGGAGGGACCGGGCCATCAGAAGTTGTAAGTCCCTGATCATCAATCCTCATAATGTTTCCTGCAATCAGCAATACCCCACCACCACACACACCCACACACTTCCTTCTCTTTCTATTTTTCTTTGTTTTTTCCCCCCTTGGGTACGGTGCTAACATACATGAATTCAAGGACCTGTGCTAGCTGTCTTCTACTGAAGCAATCCCTGAACTATTAGACTGGGTCTATCGTTCGTACATAGTGTTTGTTCATTTTAGAAGCAGCATTTTGATGCAGCCCAGGCTCATGGGCCTGCATTACAACTGGGCCAACACAAAAGCCCGATCTGCCTCATGCCCAACAGGCCCAGCAGGACCATGGACGCAAGGTTTACACAAGGAAGGGGCACAACCCTCATCAGTCTCTAACATAGTTTCCTAAATTGTTGAACTAGCTGATTGCAATACCAAGGCTTTCGGCTTTCAGCTTTCATTCACGAATCCACTATCTCCATCCTCCCGAGGGACACACATTTGTGTAACATTGTTTCGGCAAGAGAAGAATTTTAGCTGAATTCTTAATCTTCAGAGGTTTTTGTGTTCTAGTTTCTTCTGCTTTTGACACTTTAATTCTTCAATATAGAAGCTGTTTCTAGTCTTCTAGAAACATCTCAAATCATATCAAACATCATTGATATTTTGATTCTTTGGGTTGGACTTGGTTGAGCCCTATTTAGAACCTCTTTGAAGCAGCGCAGGGGATGAATAATAGCCAACAGGCTAATCTCAAAGCCAAAAGGCTTAGGGATAGAATGTCTAGGTGCCTCACCAAAGAAAAACAAAATCTCTCTCAACTAAGAACTAAACTCAATCTCTTTATTCAATATCAATGTCTGTCTCTCATGAAAAATTACATCTTTATTTATAACTAAGATGTTATCTAATGAAGGAAACAACTAATTCCAATCAAATAAGAAGTCTTAAACCAAACATGACTGGACTTGCCAAATATTAATAAAGCAACTACATCAACTACTAATAATAGAATATACTCTAATCTACTGGACTCTAGGCCTGCGGGGATAGACGTTCAGATGGGGCCCATTTGTATAGCCTGCATCAGTTCTTCCCGGCTTGGAAAAACTCGACTTTAGCGAGTTGCTAGCTTGGTACTGCTCATATAAATCTAGATTGATCTTTTGAAAACCTGTAGCCGTAATCCAGGTAGCTTCAGAGAATGATTTGCCTTTCCACTTGACAAGGAACTTGTGAAATCCTCTATTCTTGACTGAAATAATATGATCATAAAAAACATCTTCAATTTTGTCTGGAGGAAATTGATGAAGAGGGATGCGAAGAGGTTGTTCCTCAAAGGATTCATTATTGTGATGCCCGTGATAAAATGTTAAATCTTTAACATTAAAGGTGAAACTAATATTCATGTTTGAAGGAAGGTCGAGAACATATGCATTGGAACTGATTTTCTTCAGAATCTTGAAAGAACCTACACTTTGTGGATGTAATTTCTTGTATTTACCTGCAAGAAATCTTTTAGGCTTCAAACAAACCATTACCATATCACCTGCGGCAAACTCAACATGGCGTTTGCGAGAATCCGCTTGCCTTTTATATGCTTCATTACTTATAGCGAATTGCCGATGAACTTCATCATGAACGTCCTTCATATGTAGTGCAAACTACTCAGCATCCGGATTTGATCTAGAGTCAACTGGTAATGGACTTAAATCAATAGGAAGACGTGGCTTGACACCAGTGACAACTTCAAATGATGATCTCCCTGTCGTTCTGTTGACATAATTATTGTAGGTGAACTCCGCCATGGGTAAAAGAAGATCCCATGAAGTAACATGTTCTCCAATAAGGCATCGAAGAAGATTTCCCAAACTGCGATTGATAACCTCTGTTTGGCCATTAGTTTGTGGATGATAGGCACTTGAGCATTGGAGCTTTGTGCGCATCATGTGCCATAAAGTCTTCCAAAAGAAACTCATGAACTTTATATCTCTATCAGATACTATTGTCTTGGGAAGGCCATGTAAACGAATAACTTCTTTAAAGAAAAGAATTGCAATCTTCTTGGCATCTGCTGTATGAGAACAAGAGATAAAATGTGCCATTTTTTAAAAACGATCCACAACAACAAATACAGAATCTACCTTTATCGTTGTTTTTGGTAAGCCCAAGACAAAGTCCATGCTCAAATCTTGCCAAGGTGCATGTAGAATAGGAAGGGGCTGATACAAACCTATATTCTTCTTTTGACTTTTTGCAAGTTGGCATACTCTGCATAATTCACAAATTCGGGCAACATCTGTTGTTAAGCGTGGCCAAAAGAAACAATCTTCCACAATAGCTAATGTTTTATCATACCCAAAATGTCCACTACATCCGTCACCATGTAATTCACGTATCACAAATTCACGGATAGATGTAGCAGGCAAACATAACTGATTTCCACGAAAGAGATATCCATCATGAAGGGAAAACTTTGGATGTTCTGAAACTTCACCATTTAGAAGATCTGTATAAATGCGACCAAAGTCATGATCAGCAGCATATTCTCTGCGTATTTTTTCATAGCCAAGAACATTGATGGAAATTGTCGTAAGAATGCGAGTTCGATGACTCAAAGCATCTGCTACTTTATTTTCCGTGCCAGATTTCTAATGTAGAACAAAAGTGAACTCCTGTAAGTATGCACTCCATTTGACATGATGTTAAGTTGGCTCATATGTTACATTGGCCCATCAAGGGTCCCAAGGCCCATCAATCCTGTCCAGCTAGCCAGCTAGCCATATCTCACGTGGGATTTGATTTGGTCAACAATTAGATGGCTGTACATATTCTGTTTTGATTGTTTTCCTATTTTAGATTAGTGATTAGCTAGTTTCCTTTGTAAAAGCCTTAATTAAGGCATGTGTATTCCTATATATTAGTACTCATTCTCTAAGAGAATGGATTCAATACAATACAATCAATTGATCAAGAAATCTCAGACGTTCTGTGTGGTTTAGAGTTGTGAGAATGACATGGTATCAGAGCAAGGTTCAGAGAAATCTTGTCTTGCGATCCTAGAAAGCATTAACTCATTAAGAAGAAAGAGAAATTGTTCTCTCTTGTGAAGATCGTCAGAGGAAATCGTGACTTCAAGGAACACAGACGTTGCAAACAGTGTGATCTGCATGGTGGCCCACCACTGATCATCAAATCTCCATCCAAAATCTGTCCAGTCTTGGTCGTCTGGATTTTCTAAGACTATTGGAGATTTTTTCAGAATTTTTCAAGGCTTCCAGGTTGGTGTTTTACTCATTCTAGAGATTTTCCAGATTTTAATATTGATTTCATCTAGACCGTCCAAAATCTTGGATCTGTGGTGGATTTGGACAGTTCTTCTTCCGTTAGAAACCAGGATATTGTGCATCCTCAGATTAGTAATCTGATCATTGTTCAGATCTTCCAGTGGGGCCCACGTCAAGGATCAACAGCAGTTTTTTTTGGTCGTCTGGGGCCTTTTTTTGTGCTGATTTACTGTTCTGTCATTATTGGCTGGTCGATCGTGGTACTGATTGATCATAAGATTGTTCACAATCTTTAAGACTTCCTTTCTTTGCTGAACCTGTTCCTATTTTTGCTGTTTCACTCAGTGTGTTTGACAGATCTTTATTAAAAATGGAGAAATCTGAGGTTACTTTAGTCAGATTCACAGGAAAAAATTACCCTGCATGGGCATTTCAGTTCCAGATCTATCTTGAAGCCAAGGAATTGTGGGGCTATATTTCTGGATCTGACCCTAAACCCACTGAAGATGAGAAAAAGATATCCACTTGGCTTACTAAAGATGCCAAAATCAAATCTTGGATACTGGGTTCAGTGGAGCCCCATCTAATAATGAATCTTAAACCCTATTCTACTTCTAAAGAGATGTGGAGGTATCTGAAGCAAGTGTACCATCAAGATAACTCAGCACGTCAATTCCATCTTGAATGTGCGATTGCTGAATATGCACAGGGGAACTTATCAATCCAAGACTACTATTCCGGATTCCAAAACCTTTGGTCCGAATATGATAGTATTAAGTATGCGGATGTGGCTGCCGATGTTCTAATCGTTATCCGCGATCTTCAGGCCTCTAGTCAGAAGGATCAATTTTTGATGAAATTACGGCATGAATTTGACAGTATTCGCTCTTCCCTAATGAATCGGACGCCTTTACCATCCTTAGATGTCTGTCTAAATGAACTCTTGCAAGAGGAACAACGCCTGTCTACCTCAGCACATCTGGCTCAACAAACCACTGAGACTTACTCAGTCGCTTTTTCGGCAAATAAGGCTCCTCAGCCTTCCACTCGCGACTTGAGCAAAACTCAATGCTACAGCTGTCACAAATTTGGGCATCTTGCATCTCAATGCAAACAGAAGGTCTGTAGTTACTGTAAAAAGCCGGGACATATAATATCTGAGTGTCGTCGCCGCCCACAACGTCCGCCACCACAGTATCAAGCTCCACAGCATCAGGCTCCGCTATATCAGACTCAGTCTCCGACTCCGCATGCTTATGTTGCTTCTTCAGAACTGCCTGTTCCACCATCTGCACAGCATGGGCCCTCCTCTTCTCTGACTCCTGAATTGGTTCAGCAAATGATTGTCAATGCCCTTTCTGCTTTAGGTCTCTCAGGTACATCCCCTCCATCTTCTACTTGGTTTCTTGATTCCGGGGCCTCTAATCATATGACATATTCCCGGAACCCTCTCTCCAATGTGAAAAAATACACTGGAAATCTTCAAATACAGACTGCCAATGGTGGTACTGTTCCCATTACTGCTCTTGGAGACATTCCTGGTCCCATCCCCTTGAAAAATGTCTTCCTTTGTCCCAATTTAACTTCCAATCTATTGTCAGTTGGGCAGCTTGTTGAAAATAACTGTAACATATCATTTTCTTCTTCTGGTTGTGTTGTGCAGGACCAGATGTCCGGGCAGGAGATCGCGAGGGGACCTAAGTGTGGACGCCTGTTTCCGTTGGATTTTTCTCGTATTCCTAGGACTAGAGTTGCTAGTGATATGTTTTGTTTTTCTGTTAGAGATAATTGCCAATTGTGGCATAAAAAACTCGGACACCCTAATTCCAAGGCTTTGTCCCTCTTGTTAAATTCTGGTTTAATCAATAAATCTAATGGCTTCTCTTCTTGTGTGCCTTTTGATTGTGCTACTTGTAAAATGGGAAAAAGCAAAACTCTTCCTTTTCCTATCTCCACTTCACACAGCACTAGGTGTTTTGATTTAGTTCATAGCGATGTATGGGGCATTGCTCCCGCTCTTTCTCATGCTCGCTACAAATATTTTGTCACCTTTATTGATGATTTCAGTCGGTTCACATGGATTTACTTTCTGCATTCCAAATCTGATGTTTTCCCTGTTTTTAAAATTTTCTTAGCTTATGTTGAGAATCAATTCTCCACATGCATCAAAATATTGCGCTCTGATTCGGGTGGAGAATATGTCTCCTCTGATTTTCAAAAGTTTTTACAACACAAAGGCATAATTTCTCATCGTACTTGTCCTTATACTCCCCAGCAGAATGGAGTTGCTGAACGGAAAAATGGACATCTACTTGATGTCACTCGCTCCCTTCTGCTTGAATCATCGGTTCCTACCCGTTTTTGGGTTGAGGCACTGGCTACTGCAGCACATCTCATAAATCGTCTACCTTCTGCCTCACTTAACAATCAGAGCCCATATTTTCGCTTATACCAGACATCTCCATCTTATGATGCTCTTCATGTTTTCGGCTCTGTTTGTTTTGTGCACTTGCCCCCTTCTGAACGGACCAAATTAACTGCACAATCCGCTAAGTGTGTGTTTTTAGGATATGTCCCCTTCCAGAAAGGGTACCTTTGCTACGACCCTCACATTCGTCGCTTCCGGACCTCTAGGAATGTTGTTTTTTTTGAAAATCAGTATTTTTTTCAACAACACCTTGACCCTCCTGACTCTTCCTTAGTATCTTTACCTGGTTTTTCTGACACCACCTCCATTGTTCGTTTCAATCCTCACTATGTGTACCGCAGACGGCATCCAGACGCGCCTTCCCGGGATCCCCCTCCTGATCTTCCTCCAGCATCTGGTCCACCTCCAGCAGTTGGTTCTTCTGGGCTTCCTACCTTGCGTCGCTCCACCCGCATTTCGGTACCCCCTGACCGCTATGGTTTTTCCCATACTTCTTTAATGGCCACTTTGTCCTCTTCTTCCATTCCCCGCTCCTATTCTCAGGCTGTGCAGGACAAATGTTGGACCCAGGCTATACACGATGAGTTGGACGCTTTAGAGAAAAATCATACATGGGATGTTGTCCCCTCTCCTTTGGGTGTCAAACCGATTGGCTGCAAGTGGATTTTTTCTCTCAAGTTAAAACCAGATGGCACTCTTGATCGGTATAAGGCGCGCCTCGTTGCTCTCGGAAATCGGCAGGAATATGGCATTGATTATGATGAAACCTTTGCTCCTGTCGCGAAGATGACCACTGTCCGCACAATCCTTGCTGTTGCGGCCTCTCAATCCTGGCCTCTCTATCAAATGGATGTCAAAAATGCGTTTCTTCATGGTGATCTCAAAGAAGATGTCTATATGCGTCTGCCTCCTGGGTCCTCCTCTGGCCCGGGCATGGTTGCTAAGCTCCGACGCTCTCTTTATGGTCTGAAACAAGCTCCTCGCGCATGGTTTGAGAAATTTCAAGAGGCTCTTCTTCACTTGAATTTTCATCCGAGCCAGTATGATCCTTCTATGTTCTTACATCATGCTTCCTCTGGCATTACTGTTCTACTGGTCTACGTTGATGACATTGTCATTACAGGACCCAATGCACAAATGATTCATGACCTTCAAGCTTCTCTTCATCAGACATTTCAAATGAAGGATCTCGGGCCCTTGCACTATTTCCTCGGTCTTGAAGTTCATCAATCCACTACTGGGATCGTTCTCAATCAGCACAAATACACGGTTGACCTCATTGACTTGGCTGGCCTTACTGACTCTGCTCCGGTTGATACGCCACTCGAAGTAAATCTAAAACTCAGTAAAGAGGAGGGTGATCTTCTTCCCGATCCTACCGCCTATCGCCAGTTAGTCGGTAGCTTGATCTATCTCACCATCACTCGTCCTGATCTCTCCTTTGCGGTTAACCTCATGAGTCAGTTCATGACTGCTCCTCGTCATCTTCATATGGCTGCTGTGCGACGCATCATTCGGTACCTTATTCGCACTCCGACTCGCGGGCTGTTTTTTCCATCCGACAATCCTCTATCTCTCACAGCCTATTCAGATGCTGATTGGGCTGGTTGTCCAGATACTCGCCGATCGACGACAGGATGGTGCATGTTTTTAGGAAAAAGTCTGATTTCCTGGAAATGCAAGAAACATGACAAAGTTTCAAAATCGTCTACTGAAGTTGAATACCGCGCTATGTCTGCTGCGTGCTCTGAAATTATTTGGCTCCGCGGCCTCCTCTCGGACATTGGCTTCCCCGCAGACGGCGCTACCCCCCTCTATGCTGACAATACTAGTGCAATTCGGATTACTGAAAATCCGATTTTTCATGAACGCACTAAACACATCGAGATTGATTGTCATTTCATCCGGGATGAGCTTAAACGTGATGTCATCAGTCTTCCGCATGTCTCCACTGAGCTTCAAGTCGCTGATATTCTTACTAAAGGTCTTCCTCGACCACGGCATCAATTCTTGGTTCGCAAATTGATGCTCATTGATTCTCCCGCATCAATTTGAGGGGGGGTGTTAAGTTGGCTCATATGT
The DNA here is from genome assembly GCA_037013555.1 of Sextonia rubra. NCBI lineage: Eukaryota > Viridiplantae > Streptophyta > Magnoliopsida > Laurales > Lauraceae > Sextonia > Sextonia rubra. The sequence continues at coordinate 38,373,804 of JASUAD010000010.1, read as the reverse complement.
TACATTGGCCCATCAAGGGTCCCAAGGCCCATCAATCCTGTCCAGCTAGCCAGCTAGCCATATCTCACGTGGGATTTGATTTGGTCAACAATTAGATGGCTGTACATATTCTGTTTTGATTGTTTTCCTATTTTAGATTAGTGATTAGCTAGTTTCCTTTGTAAAAGCCTTAATTAAGGCATGTGTATTCCTATATATTAGTACTCATTCTCTAAGAGAATGGATTCAATACAATACAATCAATTGATCAAGAAATCTCAGACGTTCTGTGTGGTTTAGAGTTGTGAGAATGACACATGATTGGAGCTCATCTTCTTTTGAGAATTCAGGTGTTGCAAGGCTTCATGGTCAAAGTATAAGACAAACTCTTTTCCGATGAGATAATGATGCTAATAACAAAGAGCTTGAACCATTGCATAATATTCCAGATCATAAACAGTATACTTCTTACGGGAATCATTTAATTCCTCACTGAAATAAGCAACTGGATGACTGTCTTGACTTAAGACTCCGCCAATACCGACGTGGGAGACATCACAACTAACTTCGAAGACTTTGTCAAAGTCCGGAAGTTTTAAAATTGGTGCCTCAATCATTTTTCGCTTAATCTGCTCAAATGCTCAAGAGGCGGCATTGGTCTAAGTGAACTCTCCTTTTTTCATGCAGTCAGTTATAGGGGTCATGATGGTACTAAAATTACAAATAAACCTCCTATAAAAGGTGGCCAAACCATAAAAGCTGCGTACCTCCTGTATAGAAGTGGGAATAGACCAATCAGTGATTGCTTTGACTTTATCTAGATCAGGTTCAACTCCTTAGGCCGAGACAACAAAGCCCAAAAATATGACTTTGGAATTCAAAAATGTACACTTCTCCAAATTAATGTAAAACTTTTCTTTTCGAAGTGCACGTATGACATACCTCAGATGATTGAGATGAGCTTCTTTTGATTTGCTAAAGATAAAAAATATCATCAAAATATACTACAACAAATTTACTAAGACAAGGTCGTAGAAGCTGAGTCATCACTCTCATAAAAGTGTTGGGAGCATTCGATAAACCGAACGGCATGACCAACCATTCGTATAATCCATCTTTGGTCTGGAATGTTGTTTTCCATTAATCTCCGGGCCGAATACGAAGTTGGTGATATCCGCTCTTGAGATCAATCTTGGAAAAGACAGAAGATCCAACATCATATCAAGCATGTTGTCCACTCAGGGAATTGAAAACCGATATTTGATGATAATTTTGTTAATTGCTCGATTATCAATGCACATTCGCCAAGAACCATCTTTCTTCGGTATTAAGACAGCTGGAACTGCACAAGGACTCATGCTAACTCGAATATAACCATTCTTGAGTAAGTCTTCAACCTGTCTTCGCAATTCAGCATGCTCGGCGGGGGCTCATGCGATAAGCAGGTAAATTAGGAAGGCTAGATCCAGGGATTAAATCAATGGCATGCTGTATGTCCCGCATAGGAGGTAGCTCATTAGGAAGCTCTGCTGGAATCAAATCTTGAAAATCATGGAGCAATGACTTGATTTTTGGTGGTGTAGAATCCTATTGTTTGTCATCTGCCTCTTGGGTTTCTTTAGGAACAAGAGCAGAAACAACTCCTTGGTCTTTGTTTTCCATTTCAAATTTTCTCATAAAGAGAACATTAGGGTTTGATGGCGCGGTAGAAATAGTAGAAGAGGATGTTAATGGAGGCAATGGAAGGAGATCCACCACTTGTTCCTTCCATTTAAAAGAATGAATGTGCCTTTTTTTATCAGTATATACCTCTCGATCATATAACCAACGTCAGCCAAGTAGAATGTGAGCAATATTCATGGGAATAATATCACACCAAATATCATCTTCATATATGCCAATTTTAAAATGAACCAAGCAACGATGGATCACAGGGATTGAATGATCATCTATCCAAGCGACCTTGTAAGGCTTTGGGTGCTTTTCAATAGGCAAATTGAGCTTAGTAATCACTTCCTGTGAAACAACATTCATAGCACTTCCTCCATAAACAATTAAATTGCATAACTTATCTTTGCATCTCACGCGTGTCCTAAATATTGACGTACGTTGCCAATCAATTTCCTCTTGCTCGTTGGTGAGGAGAAGTCTGCGTATAATAAGGACAGAACTACCTTCTTCTGCATCGGTGGTGGCGTGAGGAGGAGGATCAGATTGAGCCTCTTGCTGTGGATCCGGCTGAGATTTTGATTGGATGTGGTCAGGAGGGGCTCCATCTCAAGATACTCGTCATAGTCTTATGACGAATAAGGATCTTCATCACAATAATAAAGATTGCGAAACTGAGGGCATGCATTAGCAAAGTGCCCTTGTTAACCACATTGGTAACAACCATCAGTTCGTCGATCTTGTCGAGGAAGTCCACGATTCCGCATATCTTGCTCCTGTGGCACTGTCCACCTTTGGTTTTGAGCAAAAGGACGCTGATTGGGGTGATTGTGCTGCTGTTTCGAAGGTGGACGATAACCCGTTGGTGGAGCACGGTTATATTGGGAATTATTTTGATTGGGTGGATAACCCACTGGTGGAGCACAGTTAAATTGAGAATGATTATGATTTGATGGAGCACGATTTTTATTCTAAAGGGCGGGGGCTCGACGAGTTGTTGACTCTCCAGATTGAGTGCCAAATCGTCTCAAAGTGGATGACCGCAATTCTAGCTCAACCCGTTTTGCCTTGTTATAAATATCATCAACAGTTTCAAAATCATGTATAAGGACCTCACGTTTTATTTCATCCCTTAAACCAGTTCTGTATCGGTTGACTAGCGTAAAATCATCATCTTGAATTTTACACCGAATAACATAATCATTGAATTTCTCTATGTACTCATCCAATGATAATGTGCCTTCTTGAAAACAAAATATTCTTGTTGAAGGAGACTTAAATAATTAGAGGGCAAGTATTTACCTTCAAGCTTTTCACGCATATCATCCCACTTGGTAATAGCAGGGCGTCCTATAACAAGATTATTGTGCTCAACGCTGTGCCACCAAATACGTGCTGAACCTTTGAGTTTGACTTTGACAAAAGCGATACGTTGTGCATCATCCATATAATACCAAGAGAAATAATCTTCAAGAGAATTGAGCCAGTCAATGAAAGCCTTTAGATTGAGATGACCGGCGAAATCAGAGATATCAATTTTGACTTGCTTTGTGATATCATCAATTTTTGGTGCAGCAGGTGCGTCTGCAGGATCTTTTTCAGTAAAAAGATGCTAAATGAAATCATGAATAGATTCTTATGAGCCTGTTTGTATTTGTCGGCCGGAATTTTGTTGGTTTCCAGCGCTAGAGGAAGCTTCGGCAATAAGAGGCCTTTGCAAACTATGGGACAGCTCTTCCAACACATGTACTCCTTCAAATAGCTCCATTATCATGGCATCACGTTGGTGATCAGAGAATTTGCCCTGATATGATTAATCGCTTCGAGTTGACATTGCTTGCGAGAAGGAAACAAAGGATTGCTGCTACTTCTTCTTTTTTTTTTTTTTTTTTTTTTTGAGTTGTCAATGAGCTGGGTCAGATCTGACCTATACTAAAGCCCAGAAGAGGAGTCAGCTGTATCACATGAGCTAGGTCGGATCTGACCTGTATTAAAGCCCAGAAGAGGAGTCAGCTGTATCATGCGCGTGTGACGCACGCGTGTCTTGAGAAGAACCTGTGAAGAAGAAAAAGGGATTCGAAGCCCTTTCTTTTCTCAACCTCTCTGCACGGGAAGATGAAGGAGTTGGCACTGGTGGAAGTTACCGCCGAAGACAATGGTGCAAACAGTGGAGTGGTGGATCTAATGTTGGCGGCCGACAACGCTGCTGCAAGGTACGCTGCTCGACACCCTAGTCTCCTTCTTCTTGTACTTCTCTTCTTCTTTGTTCTCTGCCTTTCTTGTCCCCCTTTTTTTTTCTCTGGATTTGGGGATGGATGACAGTGACCGATGGGTGGGTTCGCTGGGGTCGGTGGAGGGTTCCGATGGGCTGCGGGGTTTTGGGTTTCTGGCGAGGGACAAAGGGGTGTTGGGTGATTCAAGAAGAGATGGGGATGGACGGTAGTGGTTGAGGTGGTAGTCGGGGGTGGATCGGGTTGGTTTCGGTGGAAAGGGAAGAGGTCGAAAGTGGTTTCGTGAAGGGGTTGGGTTTAATTAGGGTTTAGGGGTCGCAGTAGGTTAGGGATTAGGTTTGGATTTGGGGATCTGGGTTTGGAAGGTTGATTAGGGTTTATAAAAAGATTGGTTGGTGTCAGTGATGAGTTTTTGGGTTCCGGCGTGATTTTAGGAGATGCGAGGGGTTGTGGAAGGGGTTTGTGGAGGGTTATGGTGTACGATGGTGATGTGGGAGAGGGCTAGGGTTTCGGTTGGTCTGGATCAATGGAATGGAAGCGGGACTAGCGTCTGGGAAGGGAAGTGGAATTTTTGGGGTGGCCGTAAAGGCGGGATGTGTTGCAGTTGTCGCTATTGGATTGCGGGAGTGGATTGGAGGTTTTGGTTTTTTTGGGGTTTTGTGCAAAGGGGCTGCGATGGGAGTTGGGATGTTGGTTTGGTGAAAGGGTGTCACGGCAGAGGTGAGAGATGGCAGATTCGGCTGTGAGTGGAAAGTAATGCGATGATGATGATGGGATGTGATGGTGAAGATGATCAATGGATGATGACTAATGGATGGATGAATACGCGGGTTAGCTCGAACCGGCAATCAGAACGGCGGTGATCTAAGAGTGGATCTTTCTCTGATACCAATTGAAGCAGTGCAAGGAAAGAAGAATAGCCAACAAGCTAATCTCTAAGCAAAAAGGCTTAGGGATAGAATGTCTAGGTGCCTCACCAAAGACAAATAAAATCTCTCTCAACTGAGAATCAAACTCAATCTCTTTATTCAATATCAATGTCTACCTCGCATGAAGAGATTACATCTTCATTTATAACTAAGTTGTTATATAATAAAGGAAACAACTAATTCCAATCAAATAAGAAGTCTTATACCAAACATGACTGGATTTGCCAAATATTAATAAAGCAACTAAATTAACTACTAATAATAGAATCTACTCTAATATACTGGACTTTGGGCCTGCGGGTATAAACTTTCAGACAAGGCCCATTAGTATGGCCTGCATCACTCTTGCTAGGGGGTGACTTTACTCAGCCAATGTTGCGGACCATGCGTTTTGAATTTGCAAAATTCCTAGTCTTATTCGGTTTAGCATTCTAGTTTCTACTAACACTTAGATTCTTCATATGGAAGCTATTTCCAGTCTTCTATAAATATCTCAAACGATCTCCGACCACTTCATTTAGCATTCGGATTCTTTGCGTTGGACTTGTTAGAACCCTTTTTTAAAATTATGTGCCAAGAGTTGATTCAGCTGATTTTCAGAACCACATGCCTTTAGTTTTGACTCTCAGAGAGGGATCAAATAGTATAGTTCATTTGTTGGAGGATTACAAGCATGACTATTGATTTCCAATTGGCTGTTCGGTAAAGTCCGAGTCTTTCTTGCCTTTAGTGTTCTAATTTCTTCTACTTGTAACACCTAAGTTCTTCATATAGATACGTTTAAATATGTAACACGGACAATCTGTTTGTTTTGAAAGGTGTAACTAAAGAAAGATGTGGGATCAGACTCATTTTGGAGAGACCTGCTATGATGACCATCAATTGAACAATAAGGGGTACAGAGAAGAACCATAGTGCTTCCACTGCAATTAGCAGATGGGTCTGCACCTAAAAGGTGGAAGCTATATCCGCCAAATCACGGAGGTTGTGATTTTCGTACAGAACCTTTATATTCTCCCATGAAGGGTGTAATTCCCGGGGAGGAGCCCGCACGTGATGTTGTAACCTATTATACATTGTTACATCATTCTCTATAAGCTTAAGCTTTTAGAGTAAAAGGTGGAAGTTATATTTGCCAAATCATGGAGGCTGTGATTTCCGTACGGAGCCCTTATATTCTCTTATGAAGAGTGTAATTCCCATGGAGGAGCCCGCGCGAGGTGTTGTAACCTTAATATACATTGTTACACCATTCTCTATGAGCTTAAGCTTTTAGATTAAGCGGTTGTCAACTGTTAGATTTGCTAACTCTATAGCGGATGTGCTAGCCAAGGGGAAATTAGATTGTTTCCTATAAACATCTAAAATTCTCCAACATCATTTGATTTTCTTTAAATGGATCTACTGCTGGTTATTCCTTGTTTCTATCCTTTTCATGTTTCCCGCGTCTATGTGAGTTTGGCTTGTTATTTGTTTGTTGTCCAACTTTCTACCCTATGAAATATTACTGCAAGTTACTTTTGCACTGCTAAACTGGCAAAGGAACATCAAAAGTCCTTAAAAAAGAAAGCAGCACGTGGGGTTTGAACCCTGGGTCAGCCATTTGTTTATCCTAACAGATAAACTAAAATGAAAAAAGAAAGAGTACTAAAGAAAGTGAAAAAGTGGAAATGCTAGTTATAGTTCAGCACTAACAGCAAGCAGTGATATCATACACAGGTTCACTTACAAGGTCACGCTTGAAGTACCAGGTGCCACTCCAACGCTTCTAGAGTGCTTCAGCAAGCCAATGCTGAAAAAGAAGGCTGCAGCAGAGCATGCAGCAGAAGGTGCACTTTGGTATCTCCGACATCTTGGATATTTACCTGATGCGAAGTAAGCACTCATGTTTCTCTCAACTTAAAATTGCAATGTTATTCTTTTGTGTGTATCATAAATAGGAGAGAAAGCAAAAGGTGTTAAATTGTTGGACTTGACTAGTGATTTCCTGTGATTTGTTTGTAAATCGAGTTGACGCTGAGGATTTCTGTAAATCTTGGTATTTCAAATATAGTATAACTTCTGTATTACTCCGAAGGATCCATCTGTCATCTATTTTATTTACTATTTGTGGATATTGATTAGATAGTTATCTTATCGTCAGTTAGTAGAATCATTAATCTCAAACCCACATTGGTGGTCTGGGCTTATCCTAGCCCTTAATTTAATAGCATTTATATTGTTCACTGACATTTTAACCATATAATTCTTTTTGTGTTCGACATATACCCTCGTTGGTCACCTCCCGTAGTTGTACCTGGTGCACGTGGATAGGAGAGTCTGCATGTGACCTTACGGATTAGTTCTCAGCTGTTCAGAACCTGAGTATCCCTCAGCTCAAGGCTAAATACTCTTTGGCTGTGTTGGGCAGGAGATACTTGGGTTATAAAAAAAATAAAAGATCATATAATTCTTTTGAGATTCAATCCAATTGTGGATGTAAAATTGGGTCCGTGCTAGATCATGGGATGACAAGACTGTGGAAGGTGGTGCAGTGATCAAATGTGAGCTTAAGTGCCCCAACAAAGCTCGACTGCATGTGCAGCCACTTATAGCCATAGATAATGGTCTGGATCACTGGATGCCCCTCCGGCAAGAGCACGTGCGCACGGAAAGAATTTTCCTAGCCTAAACACAAATTTTAAGGGGGCCGTCACCTACTTTCCAAACTAAAAATGTTAATGAGTAGACTTACTCACCTTTTTAGGAATGTTAAATGAGTTGGCTTATTCACTTTTTTAGGAATGTAAAATATCAAATGCGTACAAGATTTCAGAAGATTCAAACTCAAAATCATCAAAATTTCAATCCTTGGAACCCATAAGAGCATTCATAAATGCAAGCGCATCCGAGCAGATTATAATTGTATCAAAACCCACCCTTACTGCATATATGATTGCCCTCACTTTTGCCATCATAGTTTTAGTATTTTTGTATTGGCTAATTCATGAGTTAGACAAAACTTGCATCTATTGAGTTATATTTTATATATAAAACAGACTGTGATTGCGCGCTGAATAAGCTAAATTGAATATAACACAATTTGAAGTGTTTTTCTAAGGACAACATGGACTAAAAAGGTTAAATCTTAAAAACGGAGCGTCGGATATGGACAAACTACCTACTATTGCAAAACTCATTTTGAGTAGACATCCGTAGAGCTCAAAATTGCGTAAATCAAAATTAAAATGATAAAATTATAGCTTCAAGAAGTTTGCTGAAGTGCTCAAGAAAATCATGAGCGCTCAAATGCCCATTTGATCGGGCTTGAGCACCGAAGACAGTGGTGAGGGCGCTTGAGTGCCCATTTGACCTGCTAGAGCTCACAGACGGCAAAGGGCCACTGAACTGTATAGATTTCTTTCCTATTTGTGTCAAAACTTTCTGTTTCAATTGGATTTGGTTTCTAAACCTTAAGGTACAAATTGTATGGACTGTATAAAGGAGTTCTCTCTTAACTCTAAGAACAATACAATACATAGAGCTCTCTTTATTCTAAATTAATATTGCCATTAGAGAAATTATTTAGAGCTTCCATGAGATATTGGGATGAAGGTTTTAAGTTTTAGAATTGATGCTTCTACTTCATCGTAGGAGATTGGAAACTTTTACTTTCTTGTAGAAAATTGTTCTCTTATTAAAGAGACTTGTTCGTTGTAAAGACTAAGGCACCGATAGTGGAGCACCAAAGGATTGTGTATTGTGGAGATATATCAAGAACAAATACAATGCCTTATGTTGAGGGACTGACTGTAGGGTTGCCCGTATATCTTGTACCACAAAAGTTAGTGATTAATTTTGTCCACTTTGGACTTGTGGTTTTTTTCCATTTGGGTTTTCCCATTAAACTACGCATTATCATTTTTGTGTAATTGATTGCTTTTATTTTTTTCAGCTGCATAAAAGTAGTAATCGAATCATAATTTAGAATAAATCCTGCGCATTCTAAAACTTTCACATAGAAAAACAACACAACCGGCCTAACATTACGTTGATGCTTTAAAATATTAGCAATTCTTTTTTATCATTATCCAAACAACTACACGGTCTGTAATATTATGCCCAGTAGATTCTTCTTCTCCTCTTGTCGTCCTAATGACACAAGGTGGGTGTAAAAATGCATCTCAGAGGTCATTGATTGCATAGCAGTAGTAGACGTCCTTAGCAGAAAATCTCTCATCGACCAAAAGTTATTGTTGAATTAGTTGCACGATTTCATAGTTTTTACACTAGCAATCAATAATATTGTTGCTGATCACGGAGTGGGATAACGGCCCCATGCTCAAGCCAAAGCAAACTGCTCGACCAAAGTTTCAGTAGAACAGTCACGTGCTCAACCGACTCCACCCCAGCATCACATCTGGGGCAGGGTGCAGAAATGTTGTGCATTAGAGAATTGACAAATGATGTTGCCATAATCACCGTTTTTAAGCACATGGGCCCAAATAGAAGGTTGCGGAGAAGAAGAGGCAGTTTCCATATATTCTTCAAAACTAAATTGACGGGGTATCGTTTTCAACTTGCTCCTTCATAATAATAAATCGTATAAGTAGATTTGGCAGTGACTAGACCTGTTTTTATTTTTCATTTTTTTTATTTTTTATTTTTTTATTTTATATCCATGCCCTTTTATCTTCCACTTTCTCCCAAAAAATAAACAAACAAACAAACAAACAAACAAATTACAAATGGATCAGGCTAAGAATGCAATTCAACGACCCAACGGACCATAACCTGACCTTTCTGGTTGACATTTTCAACCTCACCAATAAATGGGTCGGGTATCCTTGGATTTATGGAAGTGCGTATTATTCAATGGGCAGATATCACTATTTGGATCATCCAATTAATATATGATTTTCTTTTAGCAAAAAACAAATCAATATTGATATTTTGGGCTCATGGCCGGCTCAAGAAAATTTGAGGCCTAAAGCGACAATACTAAATGGGGTATTTTTCTAGTTTTAATATTATTATAATATTTTATTTAAAATTTATTTTTTTTCATTTTTTGTAATGAAATATTACTATTTAAGTTTTTATACTTAAACTTTGCTAACATATCTTTTTCAATTAATAGTATAGCAAATCTACTGAATCTTTTTTGTGACATTGTTGATTTAAATTAGAATTTTATCAATTTTAATTTTGAAAAACTTCTTTCTATAAAAGCAATAGTTACAAGTATTGTCATTATTTTTTTAGTAGACATATTTAATATTTATAAATTATACCTAATAATATTAACAAATAAAACGAACACTAATAATATAAGCATATAATCTGAGCTTGTAATTAATTTTTTTTTAAAGTATAGAACCATAAAAGCTAATTTAATAATTTATCAGTGTTGGCCACAAAGATCATAGATGTGGATTACTTTTGAATTTGATGCAGCTTCTTCAACATGAAACAAAAAAAAGGATTATATTTGAAGTTGTCTCCTAAGGATTTCAAACAACATAGAGAGAGAGAGGAAAAAATGTACAAACTAAAGGATTTTTAAAACAGAAAATGATTTCTCGCTTGTTGTGATTTTAGGATTTTAATGGCAACATTTTGTCAATGAGAAAATGGTCCTTAACTCCTTTTTTGAAATATGAAAAGATAACACTTGTTTTTTTTAAATGTAAAAATATAGTAGTTGCTTTAATTATTTTTATGAAACCTTAAGTTGCTGCAATTACTTTTTTGAGGCCTAATTTTTTTGGATTGAAAAAGAAAGATGGAATTTGCTTTTTTTGGACCTAAAGCAAAGGCTTTTCTAGCCCAATGGTCGAGCCACTTCTCCCAATTTGGGCTTTGTTTATGCATGATTGGCTTATCTACATGACTACATGAGCAGTTCCACGGCTGTCCTCTTCTGCTTTTGTATCACTGAAATGTATCACTGAAAATGATGACTAGACAAAGAGAATGATATAGACGCAAGAAAAGAAGTTGCATTATATTGAAGAAAGAATAATACAATCATTCAAAGAGTAGATGTGCTGCTATTCCACCTAGTTCTCATCCCCTGTCCTGTTAATGGGGCAGGCTTATTCCCCACTAACGTTACTAGAGAAGTAACAGTACAAATGCTCCTTTTAGTATTGTCACAATCTCCTCCAAGTTCATGACACTTCAGAGAAATAAGAGCCTGTTTCAATTGTCACAATCTTCCCTCCAAGGACATGAACTTGTCATGTCTCTCTCCCTTCCACCCTCTACTGCCCTTAAACAGTACAGTACTGTTGCATCCGCATCAATGTCTACCCCCTTCAGCTTCACAACTGAATGTGGAGCAATGATTTTCCTTTAATGAACGTGGATCATACCTTGAAATCTCAGCGAGCTTCTTTGCTTGCTCGGCTAGCTCGGACAAGTCCCTGTAGTTGTTGTTCTTGTCATTGAAGAGTTCAGCCGATTCAGGAAGATGCAGGCCGTGAAGAGTTCGCTAAGCCAGGGCCCATTCGTCCTCCCTCTCTCCCCTCCCATATTCCTTCTTAGACGTTAAAGCAGTCTGCAAATCATTTGAGAAAACAATGAAGATGAATCAATTGATAAAAGTTAGGGGCACAACAGGCCCAAATAAAATATGGGTCAGCTTAGTACTGGCCCGAGCCCATACAAAAAAAATTACCAAGCTCAAGCTTAAGCCCGGGTGATTTTATAAGTTGTTTAATATATGAATATGTACACATGCTATACTTGTTACATATATTTATATATGTACTTCTGGTACCCAATGCCAGAGCCTGAACCCGGTTTGAATTTCATTTGGGCTTCAAATTTCAGGGCCATTAAATAAAAAATCAGTTGATAGAATACATACAATGATCAAGTTAATGCGCCTTGTTATCGAGCATATTATTCCATGCTTTTCCACTTAGGGCATGTCTGATCAAAATTTAACATCTAGAGGAAAGTAGAATATGATGCTGTAAGCCCAAATGACTCCTGCCCTTCCCCATCCGATGCCCTTGATCCTTGCGAACCCCCTAGTCCGAACACATAGTATAATTGTCACCACCTAAATGCAAACACCCGTGTTTAGTTTTAGCTCTAACTGATTTGCATGTGTCCCATATAGATTTTTCTATCCCCTCTAGTCTGATCTCCAAATGGGATTCATAAGTGAGCCCCATAAAAAGTTCTCACGGTAAGTGCATGAGAACAGTTCTCACACGATCAAAACTCATATGGGAAAAATCCTATGAGAGCTAGTTCTCATCATTTTTTTAAGAGAATTCTAGGTGGAGCCCATCTATCATCCAATCAAAACCTTGCAATACACAGGGAACCCCCTCCCCCCTGCGCCTGATAGTCAGTTGCCCAAGTTTTGGTCAAATCTAAATTTAGTAGACCGTTGGTTCGACTATGCTCCAATCCGAATAGATTGAATTTGTAGGCTATAGATAAAGGGATTAAGGATATGTGATTTGGACCAAACTTAATATATGAGATAGTTCCACATGATCTTTCCATCCCCAATCTCATCTCCAATAGGATCCACAAGTGGGCCCCATAAAAAGTTCTCACGGTAGGTGCGTGAGAACAATTCTTACGGGATCAAAGCCTAGGTTTTAGCTTCTTTGTGTAATATTGTTGAGAATATATGCCTCGCTTCTTTATATATATATATATATATATGGAGAATATTAGTATGTATTTATCTCTCACTATAGGGTAAAGGATACTTTTATATTTGGATATATTAATATGCAAAAGACAAAAAGCAAATAAAAATTTTGCACTTTGCTTCTTTGTGATTGTGCCTAGGTATCTTTATTATGCACGCACATAAAATCACTTGCTCTTAGAAAATGGTTTTCTTCGCTACGCTACAATAGAAAATACTATGAAATTTCTATCAGAAATTCCAGCAAAGAAATAAGCCCTAGACACACTCACCAGCTGAGCCGCAAAGAAGGCACCAACAAGCAACACTCGCAGGGCGTTTAATGAATGACCAGCTTCGAGATCGGGCGACAAAGATGAGTGCCTGGCTCACAAAACTTACCTGGAGATGCAAACCTGCCGTCAACTCGTGATTGTTCTCACTAATAGAATGGACGCCAAACTTGTCCTATTTTAGTTCCAAAACAGTGCTTTTATTAGGAAAGGTTTATTGAAATTGTATCCTTATTGTTTATGTGGATGATATTCATGAATGCACACAAATAACACACCAGCGAATTTTTTTTTTTTTTGGTATCCCAACTTTAGCAGACTGGTGCCCTAACCCTTTGATGAGGGAAGGCACCTCGTGAGAAATTAGAGAACCCTCTTGTGATGGAAGAGGCTTGAATGAGGCAACAAAATTTTCATGTGAGGAAAGGTTTCTAGGGAGATTCAAACCATCGTCGTTGATAAGAACCAAGCTCTTTACCACTAGGGTAGGAGGCAGTTCTTAGTGTATAAGATCAATATGAGCATCAGATTTTTGCAATTTTAATGTTTTATAACTAGGCAATGCTCCATGATGCTAGACCCTTTCAAAAATACACACTTTTGGTGGGGCCACATTGATGCCTGACAACCAAGGGAGACAGGACAATCGAATGATTGGGACATGGATTACAACAACATGAAACATCTAACAGATCAAATGATCCTAGTCCTTGGGAACGATTTGATGATTATAACCATCTGCTCCAAATTAATGGTTTTATGACAGCACACAGGGCCTTTAAGCTTTGTGGGCCTCAAGCAAATGGCTAGCATCATTATATCGCCCCTATGCTAGGCCCATCTGCTAATTCGTGATGAGGCAGTCTAAAATCTCCCATCCCACTAATTTGCAAGCATTTAGGTAAGACCCACATGCAAGGTTCGCTATTCTAAGTAGTTGCGTACTGTTGTCAAAAGAATATTGTTTCCAGGGAGTTCATGGGCCAGACCAGGCCTTACCAATTGGACCTCAAATCTTATGCTTCTGTCCTGTAATTTCCAAGACCAATCCTTTGGCCCAACTGTTAAATGGGCAAGGCCTAAGCCTAAGTAGTTTAAACGCCCGGTCCAAAATATTTAGAAAAAGGCAATGTACATGTTCTAAAGTGAGCTGGCCCACGCCTCACTTCAAGTCCATAGGATGCAATGGAGCTTGCAAAATGGGTTGAGTCGGACAAGCTTTGGCTTGATTCACGGGTTCTTTTTTATCAGTTATTTAGCAAATGTATACTTAACAGTGAAGAAGTCAGTGTCCTTTGCGCCCCAAAAGAAAATTACAGTCATGACAGCCAGATAGGAGCACAGGACTCCACCAGTGGCAAAGATCTCCTTCAGCTTCCATGAGTCTGGCACAGGTGAGGGCTTCACTCTATATTAGAGATGGTCATGATGGTCCCATCATTGAGGATGGCTTTGATTAGGACCATGGAGGTTGAGAAATCAAATTTCGAAATCAGAGCTATGAGCATGAATCCCAACACTTTCCTGACTGTTATCTACACTGCATAGATTGTGTAGTTCTTCATCCTCTGGAATATGGCCATGTTGGTTCCCATGCCTAACCTGCGTCCCGTCTCCTTGGCATTGTTAAGTTGGTCGCCAGTAATCATCTTAAGGTTGACACCGAGTTTAAGTGCCCGGTGAATGGTTTCTGCACTATCATGCTGGGGAGGGTCGAACAATGGCAACAGACCAATAAACTATCATGGTCCTCCTGCGCTCTCCTTGGTAGCCTCTGGTACAGTCTAAAGCACATCAAATCACATTATCCGATCCATCCAATGTCAATTCAACAATTTTAAGCATACTTGTGTGGAACATTTTCACGGAAAATGACATATTCTCTATGAATCTATCCAAATTCATTATTTAGTGTAGAAATTAGAACAAAATTGTATAATTCAATATTGTGTTGTAACTAGTAAGTGAGCCCAACCTGTCTAGCTATGCCGGGAGAGCGAAGGCCACGGTATGCAAACTTGTCGATAATGGCATGTACTCTCTTCTTCACTTCCTCCAGATTGCAAAGCTCAATGATCTGATGTATACACAATTAGAAAAGGTATAAAAAAAAATCAAGTATATTTCTACATATCTGTTTCTCACAACTGCAACATTGAAAGATTGTGTATCTAAGAACTCGGGTGCACCCTTCCTTGCTCGAATCCACGAGCCATCCGGCTCTATGTAGGTGATGGCAGTGCGTTTCTCCACAGGGTTGAATGGTAAGAAATGCACCTCGGTGATCCCAGCTCGTGCCTGCATGTTCACGAGAAGGAATTGAGTATCCTAATCTAATTAATTACCCAGAATAAAAGCTTTCTATTGTATGAGCTATGGAAGCTCAATGAAGCAAATGCACACGATTCACACGCAGGGAGGATCTAATAAGCTATTCTCACTTGATTTGTAATTCTTGAGAAATACCAATAAGCATGACCAATTTCTTCTCAATAGTTCAACTCAATGGGATTCATCGATTTCTATTATGGTTGTTTTAACACTTAAATTGTTTCTATCACAGGTGAAAAGAACAAATAGAGAGAACTCTTACCTCTTGGGGGTCAGCCAACATTCCGACAACACTAGTGTCAATAGCATCCTGCTTTTCAACTCTTGAGGCCCTGGCAGCAAACGATATCACCATTTCTTTGTCCATGTCCTTCACGAACACCTATGTCCATTAAAAAAAAAACAGGGGGAGCAAACGATCAACAATGGCATCTATGAAACACCAATCTACAAAGCTTGATCATCCAAGTTCTCCTCTTTTCTCACCTCAATCATGGTCTTGTCGACATTAAGCTTATTGAGTGCGAGGGATCCTGTTTTGTCACTGCAAAGCACGTCCATTCCCGCCATCTCCTCGATGGCCGCCATCCTCTTCGTGATTGCACCTTGTGTGGATAGGCAGTGAGAACCAATGGTCATGGTCACTGACAACACTATTGGCATGGCAATTGGGATACCACCAATGAGCAACACCAACAAGTTGTCGATTCCATCTCTATAACGGCGGAGTTGAATTGGGTACATCACAATAATCTCCACAAGCATACCCAAGGCAATTGAGCAGATGCTAAAGTTAACCAATGGCCGTTAAGTACCTTCTGGAAATGTCCCACTTGGTCTGTGCTATCGACAAGATGGGCTGCTTTGCCGAAGAAAGTGTGGACGCCAGTGGCAATCACGACAGCTTCAATCTCACCTTGCTTGCAGGTGGATCCGGAGAATCAACGCCAGGGTGCTTGGCGACAGGAAGGGATTCGCCTGTGAGTGCAGCCTGATCAATCTTTAACGGGTCACCCTCAAGGAGCCGAGCATCCGCAGGAACTATGTCACCAAGCTTGATGCTGATCACCTCTCCTGGGCCGAGGATGGACGCGTCTTCCTCTGTCCATTTCCCATCTCTAAGGACCTTCATTCATTCACGAATGCAATCGCAAACAATAGGCCAAATTATTTAAGGTCAAAGAGAACACGCAAACACACAACGAAGGTTTTACTTCCATTGATACATGTAATGATAAATGATAGTTTTTACCTTCGTCTTGGGTGCAAGACCTGCCATCAGGGCAACAGCGGCGTTGCCAGCATTGTTCTCTTCCATGAAGCTGATGGTGGGGTCGATAATCAACAGCGCAACGATACCCACAAAATCTAGCCAATCAGGAGGTTTGCCCTGCACCTAGGGGAAGCAGATGTACTTATTTGAAGTATCAGTATCATCATCATCATCATCATCAAAGCCTTATCCCAACTACATTGGGGTTGGCTACATGAATTCTGTTTCTCCATTCCATTCTATTTTGAGCTAAATCTTTCGATAAGTGGAACTTCTTCAAATATTAATTAATGACTTTCATCCATGTTTTTTTCGGCCTACCCTACCTCTTAATGGGCCTTCCACCTGTATAGCCAAACTTTTTCTTACTGGTGCCATTACTGGCCTACGCTCAACATGCCCAAACCATCTTAAATGGGTTTCTTTAATCTTATCCCCTATTGGTGTTACCCCTAAATTTCTCAAAAGCGCCCATTTCTAATTTTATCTTTCCTAGTTTTACCACACATCTACCTAAGCATTCTCATTTCCGCTACATTCATTTTATGAATATGCGTCTTCTTAATTGGCCAATATTCTGCTCCATATATTATAGTTGGTCTAACTACTGTCCTGTAAAATTTGCCCTTCAATTTCATTGGCATTCGTCTGTCACAAAGTACTCCTGAAGTTAGTCTCCACTTCAGCCATCCAGCTTTTATCATATGCTCCACATCTTCGTCAATCTTCTCATCCTTACTAATTATCAAGCCTAGGTACCGAAGAGAATCTCTATGTGGTATCTCATGGATTTCAATTTTGACAGTGGTTTCAATACTTTGCATATGTCTACTGAAATTGCAATCCATATATTCTGTCTTTATACGACTTATTTTAAAACCTCTAAATTCTAATGCCCCTACCATCTATCAAGCTTTTCATTTACACCCTCTCTTGATTCATCCACCAATATTATATCATCTGCAAACAACATATACCATAGTACTTCTTCTTGAATATGCACAGTTAATTCATCCATAATTAATATAAAGAAATAATGGCTTAAGGTTGATCCCTGATGTAAACCTATAGTCACTGAGAATCCACCTGTTTCTCTACATGTAGTTCTCACATTTGTTATTGCTCCTTCATGCATATCTTTAAAATTTTCAATGTAACATATGTGGACATTCCTTTTCTTTAAAACCCACTTAATTAAATTCCTCGGTACCCTATCATAGGCTTTTTCCAAATCAATAAAAATTATATGTAGATTTTTCCTCTTTGCTCGGTATTTTTCCATTAATTGCCTAAGTGAAAAGATAGCTTCCATAGTTGATCTCCCTGGCATAAAACCAAATTGATTTTCAGAAATCTTGGTCTTCTTTCTCAGTCTTTGCTCCATTATTCTCTCACATAACTTCATAGTATAACTCATGTGAGATGGAAAAGAGTATAAATAAATGGTGTGAATCATCAAGTATAGAAAATACCCCTCCAGTGGCCAGTGCAATGGCCATCATAGCAGCGATTTCCATAACCCATGATAGAGGATTCCACATAAAATCCAATAACTTCAGCAACTTGCTCTCCTGTTTCAGTCAAACCTGAAAGAGAAACACACACAGGCTGAATGTTTTTTGAAACATCAGGAAATAGAATAGAACATGGGCCCTCACAATAAGAATAGTTGACTCTTTGGAAGGCCAATTTCATCATCATCATCAACAACAACAATAACAATAATCTAGGTTCTGTAGGCGAGCACAACAGCGGCTAGCCTTATAACATCAATATAGTGGGTCATAGCAGTCAGAACAATGTCTCGTACAGGAACTAGTTAAGAGATAGGATAGAAACAGGGAGCTCAAAGAAATTATATAACAGAACCTATGGATCCAATAATGGGGTCCATGAAATTTAAAATCTAAACCATGCAAAATGAAAACTCTCTCAATGTATTGGCACTGAGCCAAATTTTACTTCAGAATGAGTTGAGCTCATCATCATATTGATGATATGTAAAACACGTAATTTGCTCCCCTTGTTTCGTGTATCTTATTCGTGTACGTTACATGCAATCAATCTGATTGTAAGATTATCTTAATTTTAGCTGAGCGCTATAACCTGAGGGGCCAATAACTTTGGACAGTCTAGATTTCACAGGTCAAAGCCCCAATGATAGATTTATGACTGTTATAAGAATTTATATTTTTTCACATTTGGACCATCACCAAAGATAGGACCCCTTGAATTGCACCGATTCCCACCTGATAAACAATGGACAGTGTGTAGGTGTGGAGGAAAAAATCCCCCAATCCAATAATATTATGCTGGGCTAGGTTTAAGGAAGAAGATACTTGGGTTTTTTCTTACCTTCTTCTCCTCGAGTTTCTTGGGGCCGAAGATTAGGAGCGTTTTCTCTCCTTCCTCTGCCGAAAGTCCTTGCCTCGAACATTTCAACTGTCCAAACACTTCTTCCACTGGAATTCGTTCCTGTTTAATAATTTCACCACAAAGATTACAAAACTCTCCAATGGCCATGTAGCTCAAGGGGAAAAAGAAAATATTTGGTACACGTTAGTTGAATCAAGTTGGCAGGCCCACTGGCCCTTCAGGATAAAATTCAAACATATGTGGATTAGCTATCCAGAAATTAAAATCATCTGATAGTAGAGGAGTTATGATTGGGAGACTTTTGTGGATTTGGATAAAGATTATTTCACTAAAACTTATTTTCTTTTACAGATAACTAATCTACAATCCACCTTGTTGCATTTCGCAAGAATAGTTTGAAAGGCATGTAATATTGGCAAATTCATAGGATGGACAAAACTTGAATTTCCAGAGTTGTAATTTTATGTTTTAGATAGACTGAAGTCTCTACGGAAGTCACAGATGATGGTCTTCTACTTGGACAATGGAATGCAGGTATTTTATCCTCGGACCGGTCGAATAAGATCAATCCAAGTAGAAGACCATCATCTGTGACTTCCGTAGAGACTTCAGTTCATCTAAAACATAAAATTACAACTCTGGAAACCCAAATTTTGTCCATCCCATGAATTTACCTATATTACATGCATTTCAATCTCCTCCTTTGGTAATTCATGGAAAAAACTTCCTAGACTGAATAATCTACCCTTATCAATCCAAACAGAAAAAAAATAAATATGATCTAAAACATAAAATTACAACTCCAGAAACCTAAGTTTTGCCCATCCCATGAATTTACCAATATTGCATGCCTTTCACAGTTGAGTCCACGTCCACCAACACATGTGATGTCACTTGAATCAAAGCAAGACAAATTTAGCATTTGACTTGCCCAGTCAGGGTGCGCTTTTGAAAAAGGAAAATGTTGTTCAACACAACTACGTTGGGGTGGTCATGCTTCCAATTTTTATTGTAATGTTCACAAATTGTATTGTATTCCCTATGGTAAGACTCAGGTCAATGCCTTGGTCTTAATGGGTGCACAGTGCAATACCCTAATTCATTCTTTAAAAAATAATTTGGGGGTCATTTGAAATGATTAACAAAAATGATAAGTGGAGAATATTACATTGGAAACCTTTCTTTCGACAAAAGGGTATTAAGGAGTTTAATGACACTTTCTGATTGTGAGAGTATTTTGTTCTCTATAGAGAAAGTGAAGGTTTTGGCCTTTGGGGGAATACTTTCAGAATAGATATACGCAATCAATCTCAATAAAATTGTGTACAAGCAATTAATTATGTAGTGGAGATAAAATCAATACAAAAGCACACATTACAAGAAGACACGATTTTCTGTAAAAACTCAAATCGGAAAAAAACTATAATTAAGAATCAAGCACAATAAATCATACTACAGTTACAAGAGATATACTTATAACCCTTATTCGGTTATTGCACAACTTAAAAACTTGACATTCCCATTGCACAGTACCCTACTGCAATGACTTCTTGTCGTCTTCTGTTATAAATCCAAGTATCTAGACGCCTTTTAAATGTTGTACTTGACTCCCCTAAACAATCTTCTACAGTTAGAAAAGTAGAAGACACAAATCTCTGAAGCAAAACTTTAGCTCTTCAACTCTTCAAAGAATCCTAAAGAAGATGATCTCCAACAAACAATCTCTACTTTAGAATAGGAAATGAATACCTTAGAATTTAGAAAGAACCCATTTTTATAATCCTCAATTCGTGCCTTCTAAGTATATTTCAATCAAGAAAGGAGTTGGCAACAAACAAGAAAGATCTACTAAAATCAGACTTAGAAAATCTCAAGTCTGTGGAAGCGCAGGTCCAATCGTTCCGGTTGTGGTCTGATTGATTAAATTTGGACAATGCCTTAAATCTGATCGATCAAACCCATGCTTGATCGATTGGGTAGCCCAGTTTTGATTTTTTTCTGATTTTCTTTAGTTCAGCTCTTTTGGGAGTTTGTTAACTCTTCAAACTCCTAGTTTAAAAATAAATACAAATACAACTTCGATCAAGATTTAGTTTTGTCCAGTCTATGAATTAGCCAATATAAAATTCCTTTAAAAAAACCTTATTTTTTTTATTTTCTTTTTAAGGAAGAAAAACATATCTCCTCCTTTTGTTCAATAAGCAATTAAAGAAAGCATCATTTTACTTTTCCCATAAAAATTTATAAAAGAAAGAAAAAGAGGATTTTATCCAAAAAAAAATTCCTCTAAAAGTAACTCTATACCAAAAATGATTTTAAAAACATGGTTCAACATAGTGGTCCTAGGGGCCTTTTTCTTGTTTAAGTTATTAGAATCTAAATTGGATGAGAATATTGTTGCTCACCTATGGACACGAGCGGATACCTACTCGTGTTTTTTTTTTCTTCTTCCTTCCTCCTTTGCTCGGCTCTTTTTTTTTTTTTTTTTTTTTCCTCATCCATCCTCTCTCCTCCTCCTTTATTCTCATAAAAAGCAAGAAGTCCCTCGTCTAATACTAAAACTATTGATGCATCCCCTCGTTGATGCTTACAAAAATCTCCCCTATTCTTGGATTTGCTCGGTTCTGCCACTCAAAACAGGCCGCATGCTCTCCTATCTGCTTCTATCTTTACCAAGAACTCCGGTGAGCCCTCTTCATCTCTGGCTGCTGTGTGATCTTCTCCAGCCTCGACACGTGGCCAATGGCCCCACCTGAGATCTGACTCCTGCACAGGGCACCGGCCAACGTTGGTGACGGATGAGTCCGGATCTTGAGCGTCAGGGTTGCTACACTATCTTCTTCTCTGCTTCCAACAACAGGAAGCAACGAACTGCTCTCTCTCCAACACAACACCAACCGACCATGACTCTCTTCCCTCTTCATTTTTTGAGTTCAATTTTGTAATTCATCCCGCTATGCTGACTAGTTGTATTATGACCAACCAATGCAGTCTAAATCCCACTGAATGATTGAGGGTTCGGTTGACATTTCAACGTTTTAGTTAGATTGGAAATTGTTAACAAATTTTATTTAGTCGAATAAAAATCTAACCTACTAGTGCTAAAAACGGTGCTCAATCCGATCCAACCCAACCTAAGGACAAGATCAAGGAAGACAAGAATCATTACCAGATCCACATTCTCCTTGATCTCTTCAAGGCTAATAATAGATGATGCCATTCTCAAAACAAAATCAACACCTACACCAACACAAACACAAGAGAGCCTCCTCTTCTCCTCTCTTTTGCTCAACTTCTCTACAACACGTGACGTTTTCAAAGCCTTCTTTTCAATCAAAAGGCACGAGGCTATGAGCTCAATCAATACCCTCCCACTCATGTAATAATATTTTTTTCCGGCCAACTGATTTATAGAGCCCTATAAGGCATTCTATTTGCTGGTGGGGACTTCCACTGAATGAATATCGGAACAGCTAAAAAATGAACTATCTTCTAGGCTTTCACTAAATTATACTCTGCTGAGAGTTTGTTCCACCATAAAATTGAAAATATAATTAAGAATAAAATATGCTTAATTTTACAATAAGACCAACTCCTATTGATATAAAATTTGAAATTAGCCTACTGAAGTAGAAGTGTTAATTTTAAATGATTCAAACTTTCAATAGGTGCATGCCTTTGAAGTAGACGTATTAATTAGTCCCATCCCTTCTACTTAAACATCCTTTTAGCAGTTATAATGATAGTGGAAGAGTTCATGGCTTCCTACCATGTCATAATATCATCAATGAAAGTTTAATTTCCCTCCATCATATTAATAACATGTAAAATATGTGATTTGAGTTATTATTTTTATTTTTTAATCTTTAAGTTGTAGATGTGCTCAATTTTTTTTTCTAGGGGGGGGGGGGGGGGGGGGGGGGGGGGGTGGTTAAGACTAATTATAGTGAGCTATTCCTTTTAGTGATAGAAGATAACAAAAAATTAAATTTAAGTAGTTAGGTTTCAAAAGCAAGTCTCATTGATGGATTAGAAGTGACAAACCATAATAAATAGCAACTACCAAAACAATTCGATTTAAGGTCTGTTGCATCTTTTCTATATTGAAAAACATTTCAAAACTGAGTTTTTTTTATATATACGCCCTAAAGTTTTTAATATTCATAAATAGGCTCCTATGGTTTCAGCATTTATAAATAGGTCCCTGCTTTTGCACTTTTATACCTTTCATATCCTGAATTAAGTGGATTTGAAAATAAAGTAAAAATGTAATTAGGTTTAAGCTGATTTTGACGGCTTTACACATATCTTTATTTATCATTAAGAAAACCCTTCTCGTTCATAGGATTTTTATTATACCTTTTTTCACTTAAATTTTCTTTTTTGCATCTAAAGTCCATGAAGTTCCCCACGATAGGAGCTGGCAACATCTTCTATAATCTTAGGGACTCATTGGCATCAGTTTTTTTTCTCATGAAGAGTGAGGCTAGAAATAGGTTTGGATGCTACTCTCACGGTCTTTCTCTATGCATAATGGTTTTAAAGGATGAGAAGATGTTCCTCATGAATTTTAGGAATTTATGTTGGCTATGTCTCTACATAATGGTTCTCATGAATTCATGTCTTTACAGCCTATTTTTGTATTAGTTATCTTCAATTTCAAATATTTAAAATTTTATTTTAAAGAGCCTTTTTTTTAAAGGAAAAAAATTGTATTAATTTGGGAGACAATGATTTGAAAAAAAAAAAGTTTTAAGTGGCTCTCCTCTTAAGCCACCCAATTAGATGAATATATAATTTTTTAGTGGACATATTAGATTAAATAAAATCTTACTCAATCACTTGCTCTGCTAAAATGATCCTTAATTAATTCAAAATATGGTTTGTGCTCATGTTGCTCATAGGAAAAGACATCAATGAAAATTGAGAAGAAAAAAAAAAAAAAAAAGAGGATTAGGTGACACGTTTACACCATGGAGGAAATTTAATAGATCTATCATTAAACCCATATTGGGGCCTATTAACAAATATTAGAAACCTTAGTGTGGGGTGGGTGGGAGGTGGGGGTGTAGAGGGTATATAAAAATGGTTGTAAGGGCAAAAATATCATTTTGATATAAAAAAATAAAAAAAAAACTTGAGCAAAATCCTTATGGTTGTTGCTCATGGTCATTACCATCAAATCCAAATATTTTGGGTTATAAAAGGTATTAAAATGCCAAAGCAGGGGCTCATTTACAAATACTGAAAGCAAATGGACCTATTTACAAATATTAGAAACCTTACGGGTATATGTAAGAAAATCTAAAAAAACCCTAAAAAAATATCACAATATTATAATATTACACTTTTGAATTCTGTAATATTGAAATTTGTAGATATTTTTTCCTGTGTTGGTCGTGCTGTTCTTCTACGTGCAATGTTATGTATGTAATACTCAAAATGTGATGGACTGGAAGTGACATCTGTCCCAAAGTGCTGGACGGTGAGATCAAAGTGGTGTGACCTGGTCATGTTAGCTGTATGATGTAAGTTTCGGCCCAAGACAGGTCTGGCCCAATCGAAAGCTGAATGGCCACGTCAAAATGTCATCATACAAGAAGAGTCTATGCAAATGACTGTTTACCTTTCTAAATATACATGTAGCAGAATCTCAAAGCCCCCTACCATCAAATGAGGGTAGTGGAACCTGTAAACTCTATCATCTCTCTTATTTTTAATATACAAGTAGAGAATATATACCCAAAGGCCTTAGATCATTTGCCATTTTTATAGAATTTTTACCGTGCAGGTGTGCCCTTTGGCCATGAAATAATCCGGCACATATTTTTGCCCTTAGTTTTATAAGATATTGGACATTTTTGCAGTACTAAGTTCATTTAAAAAACACAAACACTCCTAATGATCATCACCTCGTTTTTTTTTTTTTTTTTTTTTTTTTTTTTTTTTTTTTGATCTCTGCATAAAGATGCAGACGCAGTTCCTATCGTTGTCCAATAGCAGGTTTCTTCACTTGGCAGAAGAGGCATGCGAGCCCTTTATCTCACCCAAGATGCCAAGAGAAAGAAACAGAAAGTAAAGAATAACATATCAAAAAATGGAGCATCATGCAATACCAGCAACAAGGCGGAACGTGGAAATTGAGGGCATGCAAACGTAGGAAGGGAAGAAAATCCATCACCTCTAGTAACTCCCTTCAATACCATGTGCTCAGTAAATTTCTAAAATAACCCCAGCCCCCAAATCTGTCAATTTGACCTACTTATCTTTTACCAAGAACCCCTACAATTTTTTTAATCTTTAATGCCAGGCACGATATAATAATATCTCCATCGTTCCTATCACTCATCTTGGAGATTTTATAGAATCCTTTCATTTCTCCCCAACAAAATAACAAATTACCATAAGCTTTGAGAAATACCTCATAGCCAGTCAAGCGGTATAGGCACCTCACCCTAAAAATATCAGGCCACGGATTGATTGATGGGTTTTTAGGTTGGTCTCACCTTTATGGACCACCGATCAAATAGCCAAAATAATAATAATAATAATAGACGGCTTTAGTGCTTCTCTTGCTACCTTGGTACTTTTTCAAGCGTCCACTATTTGTTTCTGTAATACTTTTCATAGTGTTCTTCTTAATGAAAACCACGTTTTTGGCATACAAACCCCCTCAGAATAATAATAATAATAGACGGCTTTAGTGCGTCTCTTGCTACCTTGGTACTTTTTCAAGCGTCCAATATTTGTTTCTGTAATACTTTTCATAGTGTTCTTAATGAAAACCACGTTTTTGGCATACAAACCCCCTCCTCTTCTCCTTGAGCAAGTACTCTCTTTGGAACTTAAAATAAAAAATAAAATAAAATAAAAAACTTGACCCTTCACCCCACCCTTCATTAGAATTCAAATTGCAATTCACATTGCATTGCCTCTCTTACGGATCAGCTATCATTCGTAACTACCAACTCCAAGTTCTCACTCGAGAGGCTCAAGCTATCTATTTAAACAACTCATCCTTGTTTTATGAGACTACTTGCATATTTCTCTATCAAAACTTACACCTAAACTGCGTAATTCATCATTGAACTCCAAAGACAACTCAAACAGGTACATATATGTATAGTAGCAAACTCATTAAGCCATAAAGATGTTAAACATGTATAAAAAATAGTACGACTCATAAAGCGGTATGACCCTGGCAGGCGGATGCTGTATACAAATGCTGAGTTTTTAAAACAAAATGTCAGGCATTATAATCATAGAGAAACAAACAAACAAAAAAAATGCAGAAACATTGCAAGGAAACATGGATTTCGCCTATCGATCATGTGTGAGATATTTGTCGATACTGCTGTGAACAAATGCTATTTGTTCTTGACCATGGACTGTGAAAACAAATTCCAACATGTGGACACATGTTGTCAAAGTTAAAACTCAACAGCACAAGAGATTGATTTCAAAAAGAAGAGGAGAAATTCCCAATGTCAAGAGCTTCAACTACCAGATTTCACTTAAAGGATGGCAGTAAGATTACAACCAAAAGACCAAATCACACCAAGAAAACACAGCACTAATTTCATATACATCTTTAATTCAAAAGGAGAATAACCACCATTTAGTAAAAAGAATTTGAGAGGAAAAAACTAATGTAGTAGAAATTTAAGTTCCTAGAGGAACAAGAGGGTAACAAGAAAAATTACTATCCCCTTATTTTTTGTATTTGATAATAAGGTAAAGCTAACAAAATTCTTCATAGAATTCTCAACCTACAATTTACAGAAGTGTGCTTTTGTCCATAACAAGAATTCACAACATCAACACAAGTTTTCCACTTGAAAATTTCAAAACTTAATCAATTAGGAAGTTCCGGAAATTCCTCTCAAATGGGACCTCTTCAAAAGACAAGATTGTTAGTCCGAACTTTCGAAATATCAAGGATCATAGTAGCCTATGATTCTCAGAAATGGCAAGGACATGCTATAGACATAGCAAGGACACAGATTTTACATATAATATAAAAGTGAAGCATCGGATACGATACGACACAATAAATTGGCCATTTTGAAGTATCCGTGCATCAGAGGTTGTGACTCATAAAACACACAAAAAGAAAAGGAAAGAAATGGACAAATAAAAGATTGTAAACATCAGGCCAAGAATTGATTGATGGATGTTTAGATTGGTCTCACCTTTCTGGACCACCGATCAAAAAGCCAAAATAATAATAAGAATAATAATAATAGATGGCTTTAGTGTTTTTCTTGCTACCCTGTACTTTTTAAAGCATCCACTATTTGTTCCTGTAATCCTTTTCATAATGTTCTTCTCAATGATGACCACGCTCTGCATACAACCCTCTTCCCAGTACCTTCTTTGTAACTTAAAAACAACTTGACCCTTCATCCCACCCTTCATTAGAATTTAAATTGCATTGCCACATATTGTCTAAGTTAAGACTCAACAGCACAAGCAACTGATTTAAAAAAAAAAAAAAAGGAGAAATTCCCAATGTCAAGAGCTAACTGTCAGATTTCACTTGAAGGATGGCAGTAAGAGTAACCAAATCACACCAAGAAAACATACTACTAATTTCATATAAATCTTTAATTCAGAAGGAGAAATTTCATATACATCTTTAATTCAAAAAGAACCGAATGGAGAAACAGAATTCATGTAGCCGATCCTAACATGGTTGGGATAAGGCTTCGATGATGATGATGATGATGATGATGATGATGATCTTTAATTCAAAAGGAGAATAGCCACCATTTAGTAAAAGAATTTGAGAGAAAAAATCTAATGTAGTAGAAATTTAAGTTCCTAGAGAAACAAGAGGGGAACGAGAAAAATTACTATCCCCTTATTTTTTGTATTTGATAATAAAGTAAAGCTAACAAAATTCTTCATAGAATTCTCAAGCTACAATTTACAGAAGTGCGCTTTTGTCCATAACTAGAATTCACAACAACACCATAAGTTTTCCACTTGGGAATTTCAAAGCTTAAACAATTAGAAGCTCCAAAAATTCCTCTACCAAATGGGACCTCAAAAGGCGAGATGGTTAGTCTGAACTTTGAAATATCAAGAATTGTTGTCGCTTATGATGCCCAGATATGACAAGGACATGCCATGGACACAGCAAGGACACGTATAATATAAAAGTGAAGTATCGGATACAATATAATACGATACATTGGTCATTTTGAAGTATCTGTGCATCATAAGTTGTAAGTCATAAGACACAAAAAGAAAAGGAAAGAAATGGACAAACAAACAACATTGCAAACAAACAACTAGGCAAGCAGGGATATATCAGTTCCGCAACATCAGCAGATGGCCCATAGGACCATGCTATGGGCAATGGAAGAAAATGAATAAAGAAAGTGCCTTTAAAAAATGCATATTTGGTACAGTGTAAAAAATGTGTATTGAGATGTATATCAAACTCAGTAAAAGACATAACATGCCACTTGTAACTCATGACAGATTCAGATGCGATATACTTGAGACAAACCTTATATAAGATTTGGAGTAAGAACTAAGAAGAAAAATTTAAGTGCAAATTTTTCTTCAATATGTAGAAAAAAGGTTCTACAATTTGACATTACAATGAAACAGAAATGATTCTCAGCGAACAAACACTTCCACTTCCTCACCCCACTTCATGCTACGTGCCTGCGATAAATTCTTAAATATTAAAAATAATGATAACATATTCAAAAAATGGTTTTTGGAACCTTGGGCATCTCTGTAATGGTAACATGCTACTGCATTACTATTGCAACTTCCCTGCTAGAAACGAAAATTTTTGACCCAATGAATATCTGTTAAATATCAAGTTCACTAGATCATAATCATCAACAAGAACAGATCAGGTTCACTAGATATGCTATGAATATCACTCCTTTCATATGGGGTTGACAGAATCTGGAAAACACTCCCCCAAGCCTATCCTAAAATTGCCCCATACCCAAGAATAGGCAAAAAACACATTTTGATGATGTGGGGTACTCCCAAATGCAACCCCATTTCATAAATAAGCAAAACCAACAAAACACTCAAGCACTGGCTCATAAATTTTTCAAAATCATCCAACCGATAACATAATCCAAAACAACACAAAAGCGTAAAAGTACTCATAAGCTATTACATTACCGAACATAACATGCTAAATCAGACTTCATATTTCAGATTCAACGCTTCCAAGTCATTCAAAAAACAAAACCCTACTTCGAAATAGAGAGGATCTCAGAACCCGAGCTTAGTGCGGCGCCAGTGCCTGCGCTTGGCATTGTACCTGCAGATTTCCACGCAAAAGCATAAGAAACAGGCAAAAAGTAAGGAACCAAAGAAGAAAAGAAAAGAGCGATTGGAGAAGATGAAGGAAGACCTGATGGTGTTGTCAGTCCTCATCCTGATCCAGTGAGGGATCGGCCTATTCTGCCTCATCTTCTTCGCCAGCTTCTTCTTGATGCGGAAGGTCTTGTGCGACGGCTGAGATCAAACAAAGAAATGATTAGATCCTAAGATCGAAAATCATCAAGATCAGATCATAAACAGAGATATCAGACGCAATCGATCGAAAAACAGAGAAATCAGATCAGAGATTGAAGAGAGAGAGAGAGAGAGAGAGAGATACCATTTTCGCTTCTGGTGTGGAGGCTGAGGATGAGACGATTTGAAGCTCCTACGACCAAAAAACCCTAACCCTAGATTGGGGATGTTTCGGTTTTATATGGAGGAGGACGGGGCACCAGTGGAACGAGCACGCGTGTGGATGGAGCTCAGCCAATTGCCGTTTTGGTGTGCTCATGGGTCCAACCGAGCTTAGCCCATTTTGCTTTGGATTTAGGCTCAAGCTCTAGTTTTGGTCCTATGGGCTATACCGAGCACATGGGCTAACAGCTGACCTGACCGTTAAATGGGTTATAAAAGGGTGGTGGTTCAGTCAAACAAATTTGACTCCTTAGTTCACATTAAAACATGATTCATATCATTTAAGTGGATAAAAATGAAAAATCAAAGATAAATTTCATAAAATGAGCATCAAATAACGTTTTCCTTTAGAAATGTATAATAAAAAAAAAGACGAGGAATGAATTACTAAAGATGATGGCTGGTTTATATAATAAATTTCTTTAATTAATACTTGATACTTATTTGTAAAAGCTCACATTTGGCCTTCATTTTCAACTACTTATTTATGAATCCTAAATATGTATTAGAGGTTTTTATATGCTTGTGAATGGCCTGATCATTGGCCTGACTTTGTTGGCAATAATTAAATGCGCTAGATTTGGATAAGCTTCGGCTTAGAAATCTTCATTAAGCATCGGTAGTGGCCATGGTCATTTCAAGTTGGGTTCACCTCTTTAGGCATAGTGGGTAACATGTGTACCACCAACTTAAACCCGATCCACTTATTATTCAAGTTTGAGGTGTCAACAAGAAGCCAACTTTTAAAGTTGAAAGGATCAACATGAGCCTTTAATTTTTGTTAAAATGTTTTCAACAGCCATCCGCTCATTCTTAGAAAACTTGATTATATGAATATCCTTAGTGCTTTGGGGATGGAATTGGGTGGGTTAGAATAGGAGGCTCGCTCCGACCCACTTGTATTAAAGGTGGTTTTGGTAGAGTGTCTGTACAAGTTTAGGGGTGACAAATTTTTTAGACTTAGGCTTGAATCAAATTGAAGTGGGTTTCGGTTTTATATGTGTTTATCATCAACCTCTTTCCAAAAGAAGCATCTCATGGTTAACTCATTAGAATTCAAGGGTTTTCCTTCATTATATAATAACATCATAATTTTTTTTAATCGATTTTATACTTCATTAGCGCAGAGTCTAAATTTAGGTAAAGATTCATCTTTAGTATTCATCAAATAAACATAAGCAAACATAGAGTGGCCGTCAAAATATTGCATTCCTCCTCGAGTTAAAATTCCATTTCACAAATAGTTTAATGAATTAATCCTAATTTATCCGAGTGCGCCTTTCTTTGGAGGGAAAGAGCGTTGATTTTCATGTTATTTTAGTTTTAATAAGGACACCATATTTATCATTTGCATTATGATCACATCTCGGATTAAACTTGACATGAGGAATCAGACTACTTCTCTGATTTTCCAAAAACCAATATCAAGTCATACACAATTTTCATCAGATGCAGCTTAATTAGATGGTAAATGATTGGTGGAACACAGTGGACCCTCTCAAAATTTTATGTCAAAAAAGAGAAAATTTACAGGAAGAAAAAGCTGCAACATTTCCTCTCCAGCAGCAGTTCCCATTTGAAAGAAAGAAACAGGAATAGAAGACATTTATATTTACATTTCCTTCTTTCTACTATCTAGGGGTGAGGGTGCTCATGGGGTGGGCCCTCATGGACCAACTTCAGCCCTGCCCACATTGGACTAGATTTGAGCAGTGCTTCTAGGCCCATAGGCGGCCATCTAATTCCAACAGAAATGGCTGATTGAACTGCAACATAGGTCCATCCGTAACTCGTGTCAGATGAAGAGTGAGAGACAGCAAGGAACGGATCATCCCCCCAGACAGCACCAAACCCTTCATGGAGCCAAATGCAGTGAGGAACATCACGCTGCCGAGAACAAGAAAACGAATGAAAATGTTCTTCAATGCATTCAAAATTTCAGCTTCTAGTGTCATGGGCCCTGTCTGCAAAAAAAGACCCAGCTCGGCCCTACGTGCGAGAAAGGTGGCATATTTTGAATGCGAGTTGGGCACAGGACTAACTTTTAAGCTCGTGGTCTGAATCCAGGACACATGGATTTAGCATGGAAACTAAACAGGCTGCTGGGCTTGGACGTGCTTCGACCATAATAGAACACCCCCCAACGACCACACCACCCCCAACACCCCCCACATCCACCCCCCCCACCCGCCACCCAACCCCACCATGTCTTGAGGGACTCAAGTCAAAATTGTGCACTGTCTGCTGTTAAATATTCAACATGGCCGAAGAGATGAGGAATGGAGGTGCTGAAAGAGAAGAGGCTCTGCGACTGCTTCGGGCCCTTTGCTTCATCGAAAGGAGACCATCTTCGGAAGAAGGTGAAGAAGTATAGCAACCAATTGAATTTCTCCTTGTCGCCTTCCTTTTCTTCTCTACTCTGACCTTCTCAAGATGAACGTTCTTTGGGAATATACAGTTGAACATCAGACCTTGAAAATCAAGACAAGAAAGAAGAGAAAATTGAGAGATTAGGAGTCATCCAAGCAGGGTGCAACTTAGGCAGGGCGGAAATAGGAATTTTTGATTTGGATTTGGAGGGGGTTCCAAAGTTTCTTTATCTAGAGTTCGGGGTGTAAAATAGCCAAGCTACCCGTGGGTGGCACAGCTCGACTGGAGTCAAAGTGTCGTGGCACAACCCATGTGGCATGGCACGAACACACGGCCTACAGGTATGGCATAGCTCCTATCATGGCACTGCACAATACAAAGCAGAGCCCATTTTCACCTCGTAATGACCAATTTCATATTTTTTATGTAATAGATATTTTCTTTTTTCTTTAATACAAATAAAAAAAAATGTAGTTTTTTTACTTTTTATTTTTTATTATCTATAAAAATTACAAAAGTTTTGAAAGTAATCCTATTAAAAAATCTTTAAATAGAAGAAACTCAAATGGATATTTTTTTCCAATGGATTAAGTCAAGTTTAACGAAATCACTTGAATTTGTATATCATTCTCTTGTTTATATATATATATATATTAAAATTTTTAGCCTAATACCCTAAAAAAATAGAAACATGGAATATTGGAAGGGTAATTCAGATGCACGGCATGTTTGACACAGCCCAAGCACGATATCTAAGACCCAACAATCGAAGCTATTCGCTTGTCTTTGTTCAAATTATTTTGATCACAAATCAACATATGTGTGTGATGATTAGGTTCTAGATTTTTTATTAAATAGTTTCTAATCTATTCCTAATCCCTTCTTTCATTTGATTTTCTTTTTTCTTGCATTATTTTCCTTCCCTTTCTTCTTTCGTCTCATTTTTCCCTAAAAATACTAAATCAAATATTATTTAGTTTTTTTTAACCCAAATTATATTTCTATTACTCAATTTTTGATAATGTTGGAGGGGCCAACCATTGAAAGAGGCAGCCAAAGGATCTATATTTATATTTATATTTATATTTACATATGTCTAAAAAAAAGTACAAATTCGAGGGGGGGGGGGGGGGGGTGGCCCCTATTGGCCCCCCCTAGGTCCGCCCATGAACTTTGGGGTCCAACCCAAGAAACAACATGATTGGACCTAGCCTAAATTGAATTTTGGGTTGGGTTTGTTCAGGCCTCTGGGAAGCTCGGATCTTCATTATTAAACCCACATGGAACTTTGGTTAGTGATGGCAATGGGTTGGGTTTAAAGGGGGGCTCACCCTGACCCGCTCATATTAGGAGCAAGTTTGGTATTGGATTTTTTATGTGATTGGGGTGGATTTTGGTTTTGCCCGGCCTTGACTCGCTTGTGCAAAGTTTTTGTGAGATTAGTCGGGAGTAGATAAAGTGGGGTTGGGCTGTTCCAAGGTTGTTTTGGTTGGTTTCATTTAGGTCGATCTTGGGTTTAACCAAAAGCAATTCGGGTTGGGTTAGGCTCAAACAACACAGGACCTGACACTAAACCAATCAAATGATCTTAGCATTAACAATGTTATATCAAATCTAAAAGTGAATGGTATGAACCCAATTCAATGGAGACATACATTAATGCCTGTATGAAGAGATTGGACTGATCATAAGTTAGCTGCCTGTATAAAACCAAAAATAGAAATGCCTTTTAAGTTGCGATCATGCTGACTAATAAATGACTTTGATGATGATGATCAAATGTGAGGGCCCTTACCAAGTTTGGCAAGGCGATTGACCCAGGATGGGATCCGATTTCCAGTGAGGCGCATACAGGCATCTTTGCAGAAATGGTTGCAGTTCCTAGAGATGAGATGGTATGTATTTCCCTTGTACTCCTCTGCCATCTCTTCCATGAAGCCCAACACATCCCTGGGGCCCTTGTTTGTCCATCCGATCAAGATTGATTTCTTGAACATAAATCCTGGGCATTTACGTGGCTCGCATTCAAAGACCCCACTCGATTCTGACGCGTGTGCACCGAATGCATACTCCACATCATGTACTGATTCATTGAATTGAATGATATAAAACCATACATACAAGAAAATAAAAGAAGATACCATCAACATCTCATCATCAGAGAAAAAATCAGAAGACAAAATGTTCACATCCTCGTCTTACTTTTTCTCCTAGCATATATGTATGGTCCATTGGATATAAAATATCAAATAAAAATGTCAACAAATGTGAGGAAACTAACCTTGAATCTCCACGTGCCAAGGCTTATATGTAGAGTCCATTGGATGTAATCTATTAAATAAAAACGCCAACAAATGTGAGGGAACTAACCTTGAATCCCAGAATGATACATGCCAAGGCCGATCATGGAAGTGCAACCGTTGATCGGGGAGATATCATACACATTGAGATAGACAGGAACGGTCCCGATCTTGCGGATCGAAGGTGAGCATTTGATCAACATATTTGGAAGAGAGAGAGAGAGAGAGAAGAATACAAACAACTAGAGAGGTTTCAGAAGGAAGAAGAAAAAAACTGAAATTGAGAAGTTGATGTTGCAGGTGTTTGGTCGGGTTTGGTAGAGGAGGGCTTCGTGTCGAGTCGAGAGTCGTTCGACAGTCGGACGAAAGCACCTCCTCCCTGCAGCGTTTTACAAATGATCCCCTCCTGTTGTTATTTATAATAATGTAGGTTGGTAGGGAGGGTCCGGTGGTCTGTGGTTCAAAGATGGGACTGGTGGGGAGGGAGTATCGTTTGCCATTAGAATTAGCGGTCAGCAGGAAAGAATGGGGTTTTGTTTTGAAGACCATTGTATCTTTTGTATTATGTCGTATTGAAGTTTTCAATGGATGAATGTGAAATAAAGAATTAGGAGGAGAAGGATGTCAAACCCGATTATTTTTTTTCCTGGGAAGGGGTTGGTTTATTGGATTTGGATTATGTATCCATTCCTCCGCAGTTAACTTATAATTAAGATTTTTAGAAGATCTAAAACAAGTATGAACGGTGTTAGAATCAATTCAATGATGGGATTCATGTTAAAAATTAATAGATTATTGAAACTAATTGCTTGAAATATATACCTCCCTTGGGTGGCCCCAGAACCTAGAAGCTACCTTAAGGGCCCACAGTTTGATGGCCATCAAACTGTGGGTCCAGTATTGATGGCTATAGCCTAGAAACCACCTAAATCGGTGCACCATCATTTAAACTGTTTGGAAGAAAAATCATCAAAAACTAAAATTCAGGGTGGGGGTGGGCAACTCATTTAATTGGGGTTCAAGCTATAGCATCAGCTTGAACTACTTTCATCCACAGTGGGGCCCATATTGAACGGCATGGATCGAATTTATTGTTGAATTAAAGAGAGTGCATTCCAGTGAATGCTGAATGTTACTGTTGCTGAAAGGATGCCAGAGGGCACCAAATCTCTACTGACCTGGGGGATCTTTGCCTAAATACAAAGGCTCATGGCACCAATTTTTGGATCATACAGCTATTGAATTCCAACAGTTATAGAACTATTAGTTTCGGATATTTTGAATCAGAACCACCAAGACTGTGATTTGAGTTCAGCCATTAGAGGCTCCTGCAAATTGGATTATTCATCACAGGGATCGGATTGCAATTTGTGGTTAGTGGATCTTGGGTCACCTTATGTCATCAATCATCGCTCGCTGAGGGCACTGTGAGATAATATCATAGATACTTTTTTCGGTTCACATATATATGAAAATTCATTTTTAACTTCAAAATTGAGCAAAATGTTTTAGATCTAAGATTTACAGCCATTCATATGATGGTCCCATTCAAATTACAGTCAATAATTTATGTGGATGTTGGATTATGAAAATTTGGGCAGCAGCACAAGTGAATCAAGATCCCAGCTCGCGCCCTAGGGAGTCAAGATCCCAACTCATTCGTGATATAAATTATAGCCCAAATTATGTAAATTGCTTGATGTTGTGATTTGTGACCCATAGAGAATCCGTATACTTTGGATTGCTAAGATCTTCCTTGTAGTGGGGTCCAATGCATATGACCCGAGTCCAATTTGGATCCTGAGGCGAATCCTCTGCTTATAACAACTACATTTTTGGTACAGGTAAACGAATTAAAGGATCAAATCTTAAACTGTAATTATATAGGATTAAATTGCAAATCAGTCGCCATTTCACCCATGTCTCCTGCCCTAAAAACTACTCAAGTAGGTGTCGCGCTATGAGTCTGGCCGTTATGGCCCACTTGGGCACATCTATAATCAAATCAAGCCCCTGTCCTCGATAAATGAATTGGCACTCAATGGATGCTTATCTGACTTCATAACATCAATGGACTGCCGAAGCAAAAAACCAAAGCAGAGCAGCCGCTTCCTCGGTACTAAAATTTGTCTAACGCGAGCCCTTTAAATCGAGGCCTCGGGTCAGCAGAGGAACCCACTTGTTGCGCACCCATCGGCCATATTAAGACCCCTCTAGCCCTTTCACTTATAATAAGCATGCATCCAACGGGACCCACAGGCTGTATCACCTTTCTAGATGATAATTCATAGGTCATGAGATATTGATTGCCTGCTTTAGATAATTAAAAGAACAATCTGGATCATGGAAACTAGAACTTCAAATTTCAATCAAGCTTATCACCCAAAAAAAAAAAGATTGCATTTTGATCAGTTCAACATGTTTCGAATCTAAAATACTAGAAATCTCAATTGAAGGAAAACATAAATATTATGTGCACAAAATATTATGTACACAATCTCCATGACAAGAATTTAAAACAAGAAAACTAATAACAAAGAGAATACTAATGGTAGGGAAAAAGAATCTAATCAAAGCTTAAGTGACAAATCGAGGTTTTGCAGCCCCTGTTCATGAGCACTCCCATGACCACTAGAACACCATTGCCTAGACTCCTCTGATCCAGATGAACCAAATGTTCTGTCACCATAACCACCATCAAACCTAGCAGCTCCACCACCCTTGGTCACCTGTGGAGTCGATATCACCGTAGATCTGGTACCACCACTCCCAGCACCAACATAATTACCCATCATCAGTTTGCCGATCGCAGGTTGTCGGTCCATGGGCGGGCGCAACCATCGCCCATATGCGAGCCCATGGCCCGAATAAGATGGCAAATAGGGCTTATGAATCATTGAGTGAACCTGAAGCCCAAGTGTCCTGTTGAACAGTGGACCATGAAGTGGTAAAGATGACATTCTAGGAAGATGATGATGATGATGATGATGATACTGGTTGTGCTCATGAGAATGGTGGTGTCCCAAGGCCATGGCCCCTCCGCCGCCTCGCCCTCTCTTCGCAAGCGTTCTTTCTCTCTTATGTGCATTTTGATGGCCGCCGAGCGCCTGTGAACTGTAGAATTTCCTCTGGCAATAGTTGCAAGAGAAAACCCGTGGCTCCGCTTCAGGACCAGGCGCCTCCTCCGGTGATAGTCTAGAGGCGCCCCCATTCAAACTACCCAATAGATTGAGCTCAAACGTCGAACCCCGGCTGGAAATACCGAGATCTAACATAAGACCTGAGTTGGGTCCGTCCTTGCTCATCTTCTCCTCCTCTCTCTCTAGACTATCTTTGCAGTTGGCGTCTGTAGCCGACATACTTGAAGTATCCAAGGATTCCATGATAGATGAGACAATGATTTTGAGGCTTTGAGCTAGTTATAAATAAACAAAGCAAACTAGACTAGTAGATTTTGAAAGCAAGGAAGATACATGTATTTATTTATAAGGATTGAATGCGATGTTCTAAGTATGGAAGCTGAAGATACAACATATCTCATTTCATTAGTCACAGGGACTCCACTAATGGCAAGTTGAAGAGCTAGGGATAGAAGGAGAGATGGATATGGAGGAGATTCTTAGGAAGAACTTACAAAAGCGCGTCTTGTCCTTGCCAAGCTTTTTGGGTCTTCCTTATCTTAGAATGTTTAACGCCTGAGGAAGACCTATATGGCTATATCTATCAAATATTTAGTACTATTAATACATAGATACGGACCTAGTCTCTTGTCTCCAACCCACATGCTCCTTCTAGCTTTTACATGCCATAAAATTGCATGCACACAAGCCTGTCTTTCCACTTTTGTCGCCCAAGATTCTTGGCTTTCGGATCTCACCAATGTAATTGAGTTTGATTTTTACTAGATTTTGTGAAACCAAACTGGGAAATATAAGGAACATGTGCTTGGTTTGGTGTGGTTGGGCTGGGTTGGTACTGGGACCCCAAATGGAATATGGTGTGTTTTTGGTAATTTTTGTCATTCTGGGTATATCCTTGTGGGCCCATGATTCTAATGGCTCTAATTGATCTGGATAAATGTCACGTGCAGCTTGAAATGACCGTGCAATATGCAGTTAGTGGTACATTTCACCAACAACTGCTAAAAAGGAAAGAGTTTGTTTTTGAGAAATGATGGTACATGAATTGGATCATTGGGACCACCTGTGAGAATAAACGATCAAAGCCATTCATATCATGCTGGCATTTTATATTATTGACAATTTTCTAGTAATATTAATTTGATTTGTTATTAACATATTTGCATTCTTAAGGGGGAATTAACTCAATCTAAATGTGTGGGCCTTGGGTCGTCTTTCAAAGATATAGACTGTTCGTGTGTGTGTGTTAATACAATGTCTAGCCTAATGACCCCATGATCCGCATCACTGGAGCAACATTTTATTGTTTGATTTAGAAAAGCATGACCAAACTAATAGTAAATGATTGTTTTCAATGAGATGCAATAGGAGCCCTCTTTTATGTAACCAAATCTTCTATTTGATGAAAGTTGGTTCAT
This sequence comes from Sextonia rubra, assembly GCA_037013555.1. Lineage (NCBI taxonomy): Eukaryota > Viridiplantae > Streptophyta > Magnoliopsida > Laurales > Lauraceae > Sextonia > Sextonia rubra. The sequence goes on along the minus strand of JASUAD010000010.1, from coordinate 38,335,138 downwards.
CCACCAGGATATGGAGTGTCACTTCGATCTGAGCAATATTGGACGTTGGATATGACAATCATGACATGATTGCTTTTCATAATTGCTTTAAACAAATGCTAATGTATCCAATAATTGAGTGAAATCTTTGGAAATGGAATCTATCAGACTAGGGATGGCAATATAAACGGATGATTTGGATGTTTAAGGAAATCCAAATTCAAATTTTAAAAAGGAGACAATCATGTTGTATGGATTCTAGTAACCAAATCAAACATCCGTAGGCATGTGATGTGTATAGTCCATACACTAATCATTATTGTTTTCAAAAATCCTATCGTTGGATCATTATCACATTAGCTGGAAGTAATCAGGTTAAGATGGTGTTCTGCAGGTTAAGGTCCAACCTGTATCAACGCTAAATGGGTTAAACATAAATGCCCCCAAGCCTTCAGACATCAGAAAACTCGAGCAGACCCGCGTATAACAGTAGTTTTTACAAACGGCCCATGTATTTTAATACAACCTCTAAAGGGACCCACGGGTTTATATTTTTATCAAATAGTATTAGTTTTTATGAGCAAATGATAGAAACACCCCCATCTTTGCAAATCTCCCAACTTCAAGCTACATGGGGGCATTTAGATATACTGTGACCAAGGAAGATATGGCAATGGAAAAGGCTTGAATGTGAATCAAGAGCACAAGTAATATCGGCCTGATCAAATGATTCGGTCCTTAAATTTATATCCTTAGATTCAATCGTTTCCTCCTTTTACAGATATTTAGGGGCCAATCCTTGTAAACAATTTAAAACTAGATTAAGTCCAATTACATTTTTCTTAACCCACCAAGTCCAGATGAAATATTTGGTACTGCGTTAGCGCTTTTATCAGTGATAAGTATAAATATTGGACAAAAACACCCCTTTTCTGTTATAATTGTATTGACCTTCACGAAGAGTGACTCCACTTATACTTTTTTTCACAAGCTTTAAATTTTTTTAACTTTTACTACATTTATCCATTTGCAATAAAATTCATATATTTGGAATTCTATTTTCAAGATCTACAAAATAATATCCATATTGGTTGTTTAATTCTGAAAAAAAAAGATTTTATCTGTTTGGTATATTTCTATTAAAAGCAACAGATAAAATCTGTTGAAGTCACGATTGTCAACTCAACAGATAAAATACCAACAAAATTTTAATCTATTTGATAAGATTTTATCTATTGGAAATATAAAAATTTTAGGGAGACATAATAGATGAAATCTTTTTGTTATATGTTGTGTTATGACCCGAGCCCAAGAAATCGGGGATTAGGGTTACCCCTAATCAGTGACACACATACTCCCGTGTAATTCACACCAGGACTAGAGTTTGAATGGAATTACACAAGGAATATTCACATGCTTACACGTGTGAAGTGCTGAACGGATTATTTGTCCAAGCATTCAATGTACGGAAGCCTGTCAATATCACCTATAATTTTCTCTTCACTTATCATTGAACAGTTCAGCTAGCCCATTACAACCATGAAACATTCTAAAACTTAATATTCAGTAACAAAATTAATAAGAGTAATAGATTAATTATACACATTACCCGCACAACTTAAACATGATGTGCTCATGTATGCAAAGAGATCAAGAATAACATGCTATGAAGGTATTACAGGAAGGTAGAGATATAACGAGATCAAGTTATACAATACAGTCTGCATGGATGCAATCATATACAAATGCTAAAGGACCCAAAAACCCCAAATATATACAATTCTTAGCTACTAATGAGTCGCTCTCGACAAACGAGACAGTCAGCAACTTCTGCTGTCCACCAATACCATCTAAAGAAATCATTGCGATCTCCTCCTACGCTACCTAAGTCTGTGTCAAACCGGGTTTGGGACCTGAACCTGTAACAGCATTAAACAACTTGTGAATAAGACTATTCAGCACAGCATAAGCAAGATTAAGGCAATACATGTTTTATCAAGAAGAAATAAGGATATATGATTAATAAAGTTCTAAGTTAATAAGCTAGGTAAGTCGTGCATTTGAAATAAATAAGCTATACGGATCAGTAAAAGCAATACATATTAGTTGGCTACTACATTTGCCATATCTTCCCTCTAGGGATCTATGCATTGAGAACACCATTGTTCGGGTCAGAGTACACATGGGTCTCTAGTTTCCTAAAGTCCGGAACCCCCAAGATAAGAACACACTGCAGTGGCAATAAACATGTTATGCCAAAGTCAACCCCACCGGATATTATAAGACTTCGGCTGAGTAATGCCAGACCATTTCGATCTAATCATATACTTGAACTTGAATAAAACATGCAATACCAAATCGTATACATTCAATTCATTCATGCTATGAGTTCATTCTCAAGTCAATGTCAATAGTCAATGCATAAAATACCGGAAAGACATATCAAGGAGATCCAATGCATACAATATTGGAAAGACATATGATAATCGTTCAATTCCATGCATAAGATTAAGGACAATAAACGTCGTCCAATATGCCATGCAATTCAATTGAATAGAATCGAAGCAGTTTTACTAGCCAACCATAATCTAGTCATCCATTGTTTCTAACCGTGCATGATGATATAGTTTTAAGTTATCCGATACATAGTTGTCTTTCCTTAGTGTTACATTATGTCGGAATGGTATATTGGAGTCACTTAAACCAACACTGATGAGGAGGCGCTTAACAAATGGGCAACATCTCATGATTAAGTCTCAACCCTCAAGACTCATCATGATGTTCAATTATTCCTTTAGGCCGATTAATGGTATACAAGGGTCCAAAAGCTAATGTCCTACAAGGTCTCACAACAATACCTATTGAATCCTAGGTTTCAGTGAATTCACGACTTAGCCGTGAGTGACTTATGGCTTAGCCGTATGCATCATACGGCTTAGCCATATTATGCACTACAGTTTAGCAGTAGTTCCCCAAAGTTGCCTCCCAATTGCAGCGAGCCACGGTTGAACTGTGCTTCCTCTTACGGCTAAGCCGTATTTAGTCTACGGTAGAACCATGGTTTGTCTACGGGTTAGCTGTAGCTTAACATATGGCTTGGTTGTGGCTTAGTCATAGAAAGTTTATTAGATTTTCAACTTTCAGGAGTTCAAGCCATAAAATGGCTTACGGCTGAACCACAGCTAAGTTACAGTTTAGCCGTAGTACATTCTACGGCTTAGTCATAGCTTGACCGTAGTGTAATATCAAATAATTCTACTCTCTAGACTCTAAGCCATGGAAGCCTACGGCTTAGCCATAAGGGTCGGAAATTCTGAAACTCCAGAAGTCCATGTACAGTTCAAAAGTGGGAAAATTCCATCCATACTTAAACAAGAACATATGAAAGTGTACAGAATGGCTGTGAAACACATGAAACTTAAAAGATTATAAGAATCATAACAATCATAATTTACCAACATGTATTCATCCATAATTTGCTTATACTTGCATTCAATTATACATTTCAAGCTCTTAATACTTTCTTTGGTTCAATTTGGGCTCAACTTAGACCTACATAGCTATGTAAGCAACAATTGAGAAAAGAAGGAGTGCATGTAATGAATTGAGAAGATTTTCAACTCGAGGGAGCAATAATCCAAGCAAAATTCATACCTGGTTCACAAGGAAGAGCTCACGGATGATGAAACCAGAGAAGAAGATGATGAGTCATACAAGCAACGTCTCCCTCTCCATGATGAAAGAACAAGAACTAAAGAAGAGAAGAAGAGGAAAGAAGACGGAGAAGAAGCTAAGGACGTGAGAGGGTCGAATGAGTCGATGGTCTCCCTTATATAAGACAAATGTTTTATGGAGTTTATAAGAAAGTCCTTCTACTTTTATTTAATTTTCAATATAAGTTAAATGAGGGTCCAACTGAATCTAATGACGTCTAATGTGTTCGAGTCAATTACGAAAGTTAATGAACTTAACAAAACAAACATGATGGTGTCGATATGATGCGTGAATGACATGAAATCATGTATTCTAAAATTACGGAAAAGGGCTTTCATCTACTTAAGTAAGGTCAAACACAACCCAACTACCTATCCATTACCTAAACTTAACCCACTGAACTCCATAAAATGAAAACAGACCTAATTAAGAGAAAACCTCATTAATTAGCTAGTGATCACAATTAATTACTTGCAAATCAAGCTTAACTTGGGTCGGAGTGTTATATGTTGATTATTTAATTTCGAGAAAAAAAATTTTATCTGTTTTGTATATTTCTATTGAAAACAACAAATAAAATCCGTTTGAACTCACTATTGTGAACTCAACAAATAAAATACCAAAAAATTTTTATCTATTTGATAAGATTTTATTTGTTGAAAATATAAAAAGATTGGGAGACGCAACAGATGAAATCTATTTGGGTTTAGGGTTTTGGATGGTTTAGATTCTCAAGTTTTAGAATGAGGAGAAGGAGGAGGAGAGGAGTTTTTGGTGGCGAAGAGGAGAGAGAGGAAGATCTAGATGAAGAGGAATTGGAAGGTTTGAGAGTGGAAGAGGGGGAAAAGATGGAAAGAAAAAAGAAGGTCATATTTGTTAATGTGCAACGATTTTTTTAAGTGAGGGACCTAATGTAGCAAAAATTTAGTCCCTACACCTATCCTATTGTGGGAAAATATATAGGGACTTATAACCAAAGTCCCCCTTCATTTTAATAGCTATAAATTATGTAAAACCCTTGTGACAAAATTGAAAGGTGAATGATGTTTGAATAGCATGAAATGGGATTAATTCCAATCAAGGGTCCAATTGAATTGATCAAAGGTGGGGGTGTTAGAAGAAAGATTTTGTGAGAAGGGACCTTTTTGAAAGAATCATCTTTTGAATCATTAGAAATTTTTCTCAAGGGTGCATTAGTCAAAAAAAAAAAACAGAAAGCAAAAAAAAAACATTAAAAAAAAAAAGAAAAGCAAAGTCACATTTTGGACATTTACCGAGCACCAAATATTGGAGTCTTTTTTGTCCTTGTGTGAAAATGTAGGGCTGTAAAACAATTGTGATATGTACACACATTAAAATATATATAATATACAATAAATTATGTGGCACCATATAATTTGTTTCACTTTTTATTTTTCTCTTTATGGCATAAATATAATTGTCACCACTTCATAAGATAAATATATTTGTGTGTATTTTATGTACATTTTAGTGTGTGAATAAATAGTTATTATTATTTTTTATAATACTGTTAGGTTCGATAGGAAAACTACAATCCTTCCCACGTGACAATGAAAGCCATGTGTCTCATTTCGCTAAAGAGGAGACAGCACACCTGCGCATTGGAAGCATACCTAAACAGAGGAGTCCCATGGTGATGTTCCCACGTGGTACTTGAACATGCCATTTGTCGCATGTGTCAAGACGACAGTTGGCCAACGAGAAGGTGGGGCCCATGACATGGACAATCCCCCTTTGCTGCTCCCCGAGTGCTGTCCTACTTTTTCAAGCCCTCTTTTGAATTATTAACTTTGCGGGGGACATTGACATCTGAAGTGGTACATCCCTAATGCAGCCATTGGGATGAGTGCTTGTTTTACCTTTGATTGTTGCCTCCGAACCAAGGTTCACCAAACACTCTTCTCATCTTTATCCACTTCTGCTTTGACTTCTTTCCAGGGTGAATAACAGGTGTGGTGTGTTTCTTTTATATATTGGATTTCAGACTAATCCGATTGTTTCATTGGTTGGTTAGGGATCACGTTTTAAGTTGAGAATATTTTTTCAATAATTGTATGGAGCTTTCTTAGGGCTTATCATCTCCAGCGCACCTTTATATGCAAAGTCAGTGCTAATCCCTTCAGTAGAGGGTTTTGAAAGGCAATATTAGGACCTACGTATATACAAAATTTCAAGTCCATCTGAACACTCTAAACCTCTGATTCTATGATTCATGAGGTTATAGTTTAACAGATTTATATTGGCATTATTACTTTTAATATTCCAGCATGAAAAGCAGTAGCTCTTCTTGGAAATCCAAAAGTCACTTTGAAAAGTTTAAAGGTCATCTAAGAAAGTCAAAGCAGCATGGTTGGTTCATTAATCCATTTAATAGTAAGAATTTACTACGGTTTACTGCTCTATTATAACTTGTAATGTCTTTTGGGTTTCCCTATGTTTCTTTTAGCATACTAGATAAGGTTGTGTTATGGTTGTTTGTTTAGAAAAAACAGAGTCTGAGGAATGTATGAATAAGCTTTGTCAATTAAGAGTCTAAGTGGTTGGTGTAGAAAAGTCTCTTATTATCTTAAGGTTTAAATTAATGTAGATAATTGTTTTGGTCATTTGATTTTGAGTAGGGGCTCTGTACGGCCCTTTGGCCGTACAACCCACAGATACACAAACACACACTCCGCGTCTCCTTTATCTCCACCGAAACCTCAATATTCTGTTCTGCCAACCTTCGTAGACAGAATATAAATCTGAATATTTGATATTGCAAACCTTAATATTCACAGAATACGAAATTCAATTTTATCAAATTGATATCAGAGCATATGCATTTCTTCAATTTAAAAACCTCTATTTTTTATGATTTTAATCTAACACTCGATTTCATTTGGATGAGTGTCAAGCCCACAAATTCACTAACATGTAAAGGGGTTTTGGTTGCAGTTTGGATTGATCAAAGGGGTCCTGCAAGTGGGCCCAACATGGCATGGCAGCCCACAAGCCCTCTCCATACAAATCCAATTCACATGAAAAGGCTGTCATTTACATCCTACAAAGAGAGTACAAATAATAAAAAAAATCATCTTGAATCATGTTTGCAACAAAGCACCAGAGTTACTGCCCTTTATTCTATAGAAAGAACCATGCAAGTCCACAGCGACGTCAACTAGACCTAACCCGATGACTCAGCCACAAGGGAAAGCCCGCCATCTAAAAGATCTTAAGTGACTAATGTCAGCCAATGGTATCAACACCACGTCACTGGAGACCTAGTCATAACATGGATTTGACGAGATCAACACCCAAATGTATTACTTTTGTTATGGAGCCATCTAAGACTGTAATTTCAAATCCGTCTTTACTTGTATATGTTGGCATTTGTGATGGGATCCACTCATGGGTAGTCCCAACACATATATGCACTTCTCACAAAGGAGTCTTTTTGGATAAAGAGAGGATGTGTTAATCCTTTTGAAAATCAAACTCCTATTGAAAAAGTTTATTCCAACTTTTCTTTCTTTATCTTATTATAACTTGAGTTTGAGTTTATCATCTACTATGCCAATTACTATAAATAAATATGGTTGGTTGGTAGTAGAGTACTAATATACAGATAACCAATAGAGATAAGTCATCCATTATCATCTTTTCCATTAGAGTGTCCATCCTTGCCCAGAGACTGTGAATGGTGAATCCTACGTGGCTGATATCTAGTAGACAATCAATGATCTTTAGTAGACAGTCAAAAATCTCTACGTCCATCGCTTGATCTAAGCCAATATTGTCCTGATCGCGCCAAAAGCTATCAGCATATGCTTGGTGACTAAATTTTAGTAGGGACATAGACATCAAAGCAATTTGACATTATATAAGAAGTGAATTAGAACACACTATAGATATCTAGAAAGGTTAAAGCACCAAATTCGAGGTAAAGAAATTTGATGTGAAAAATATTGCTCATTTAGCTTGTACACAAAATATTGAAGAAGGAATCAAAGTAAAGGTATGAGGGATGATGTGGTGATCTGAGGGCCATACGTGTGATCCGCTTGTGTCCTGAGGATGATGTGGTGTACAACATCGTTGATGTATCTTTTACTTGAGAGTTACGGAAGAAACTCAAATGCCTCTATGCTGGAAAAAGTCACTGAAGAGCCTGTTGCATGTGAAGCGATAGTTGCACACTTTTCAAATGAAGGAAGACATGCAAATCAATGATCTTCTCTGTTATTCAATAAAATTATTTGTGGGCTATCGAGAATTGACGTCAATCTTAGAGAAAAAAGACATGACGTTACTCCTGTTATCTTTCCATCCTCCTTCATAAGAACATTTGATTATTACTCTTCGTTATTAAAAAAATTAACAACATGGAAGACGTCACTTCATCCATCCTTTCAAACAAGTTAAGGAAGGAAGGTGTAGATGACAATGACTTGTGATGCGAGGAAGAGCAAAAGATAAAGGTTGGGTTAACAAGGACAAAAGTAAATACCAGTCTAGATCAAACAAGAAAAATATTAAATTTTATTACTGTCATAAGAAAGGATAAATGAGAAAAAATTAGCTGTCGTAAACAAAAAGGAAAGGAGATGAATAATAACGCCTCCGATACATTCAATGTTGTAGAGGATGGATAAAATTTTGATACTGGTAGTGTTCTATCTGTAATTGCAAATAACGTTCATCCACAGGATGAATGAATTCTTGATAGACTTGCTCTTACTACATGTATTCCATTAAGACTAGTTTATGAAAGAATTCAATGTGACATAGTATTGAGGGGTAACAATACAGTTCGTAAGACAAATGGAATAAGAGCAATCAAAATAAAATAGCACAAGGAAATCATTTGAACAAAACAGAAGCTTGGCATTTACTTGGTTTGAAGAAGAATTTCATCCCATTGGGTGTTTTGAACTCTAAAGGCTAGAAATTCTCAATAAGGGTGGAGCAATCAAGGCTGTGAAAGGCGTTTAGTTCTTATGAAAGACAACAAGGCTGAAAATGTATATATTTTGTTTCGAAATACAGTCACAAGTTAAGCAGTTATCTTCCTTAAATGACCATGCTTGTCTCAGCATGTCTTTAGCACTGTCCGTGAGTCACACGAATAACCCTGAATCAATAATGGAGTTTGTTATCTAACACAAAGACAAATAAATTGATTTCTTTGAGGAATGCATCTTTAGAAAACATCACAAGCTTAGTTTCAAAATAGGTGTTCATCACACTAAAGGTATTATTGATTACATTCATTCAAATTTGTAGTGTCTTTCTAAGGTTCTTTTCAAGGGTGGGTCCCAATAAATGTTACATTAGAAAATGATTACTCAAGAGAAGTCTATATTTACACACTAAAGAATAAGGATCAGAATTTTGCAACATTCAAGTGATGGAATGTAAAGATTGAGAAATAGAACCAGAAGAAGGTGAAAAGGTTGAGGACAAACAAAGACAAGGAATTCAGACTGACATGGTTTAGGAACTATTGCAAGGATTAATGTATAGTTTGGCACTACATGACTATAGGAACTCCAAAACAAAATGGAGTTGTATAGAGAATGAGTAGGACGCTCCTAGAGAAAGTGCATTGTATATTGCTTACTTAAGATCATCCTAGGACTTCCGGACTGAGGTAATGAACTTGGGTTGTTAATTAATTACTAAGTCACCGCCCTCACCCAAAAATAGGTTGCACCCTCACACAACAATAGGTTACAAGACACTGAAAGATTTATAGTCAAGTAAATTATTTGATAATTCTTATCTTTGAATGGTAACTTTTGCTCACCTTTGAAAATGATAATTCAGAACCAAGCGCAATTGAGTCTATCTTTATGGGATATGCTTCTAAAGTGAAAGGATATAAATTATGGTGTACTAACCCGCATTTACTTAGATTTATAAGGATATTATACTCGATGCAACCAAGTAGATGGAGCAAATTGAAACATGTAGCACTAATGGCATCATTCAGATGGAGTTGAACATCCTAAATTACCAAAATAAATGATGTAACTTGTAAACCTTTGAATGAAGAGTGTAAGAACGAGAAAGAAAGATTCCTCTAAGTCTGGACACAAGCATATGCCTGACTACTTGAACTCCTTTTGCAATTTTTTCCTTTTATGTTTGCTTGGTATGGCTTGATTGTCAATTACAGGTATATATTTTCCTGCAACATACATGGCATAGAGTATATAACCTCTTCTGAGAGTGGATGATAGGTGGAATAATATTTTCCCTGGAAAGCTAGACTTGACTTTGCCACAGTCAATCTCATGCCATCTCTCTTCCCAACCCGAACTCGAATTTGCCCGTGGTACTCTATTATTATTATTATTAACTGAGCTTAAGTGGAGCACGAGGAAGCATGACATGTGCTAAAGAGAAACCCATAGTGCAAAAATAAAACAAGGCAAACAAAAAAGAATCCTTAATCAGCGGCGTATAGGGGTGATTGAGCCCTGAAAAATAGATTAAAACACTGAGGCAAATATATAAAAAGAACATTCTTATGACAATATTTCTGCAAAAAAAAATTTTCAAAAAAAAAATGCAAATTGTCCTTTTCCAAGAATATTTACAAATTAGAAGTTTGCTGCAAAAATTTTCTGTTAACATGTCATGTAAGAACAGTCAATCGGCACTTTTGGAGTTCATTTGATTCATAAATTATGCAAATTTCAATATTTTCCTATGTGGTAAATAATTGGAGCTGTGTATTGATATGAAACTTTCAATCTCTTAATTTATGCTCAGTCAAATGGACGTCTTAGAATTTTGTAGATTTCAGAAAGTGACTTTTATTTTACTTGCTTTCTACCTCATTTTGTCATGGAATGCATTTAATGAGAAATTTCAAATTTCTTGCCCCCCCATGGGATAATTCCGTTCCATTACATTTGAGTAATTGCTCAACAAAACTGACACTTGAAGAAATTTTTTTTCGTCTTTTTGTCTCCTTTCCTTAAAAAGCTTGCTTGCTTGCCCACGTATTAAAGGGAAAGCTGAGAGTAGTCCTATCCGCATAAACATCCCTACTGTCTCCGATTCTTCATACACAAAATTTTTAACTCAAGAAAAAAATGAGTCGGTCTTTTTCATCATTGTGCTCTCTTCCCTTTGCCACAACTACATTGAAACATAAATTGCAGATTCCACACTCGTAGAATCCACATCCAAAATGTTCACAGATATTAAGAAACATAATCTACAAGTATTTTCATAGAAGCCCCAAAGCCACCGAAAGACCAAAGAATAGACACCATCATAAGTCTATTCATGCAGAGGCCATCGACAATAATGGGCGAGGATCATAGCACATAATGGGATGTTACTGCACTTGCTCATTTTCTCCTCTTTTTCATTCACTTGTGGAAGCGCACACCTTTCATATGATTCCTGGCTTGTTTGTCTGTTCCAGTTCGAACATATCTTCCTTGGATTTGAGTGTCTATTCCTCCCCAATATCAACCAATCAACCGTGTTGAAAACGACCAAAACCATTACTAAAAGAAAGAAACAAGGGTTCCCACCACCCACTTGAAATGATGTACCACATCATCACCCAGCAGCAGCTGAACAAAACCAACATAGTCCCCACTGGCTCTTGTCACAGTCAGATTCATTTCAAGTGGTGGGGCATTGTAAAGTCCTTGTTTCCATGGAACAGCCATCAAACAATTCATACCACTTTGTCATAGACATGCAAATATCAGTATCGGCACTCATATCAGCAAGGAAGAAAACTGACGCTTTTTTTTTTTTTTGGTAAGAAACATTATCAGCCATGCCTGCAATACATTTCGCCCTATCAGTTTGCTTCACGTAATTGAATTCCAAGAAATTCTAAGAACTATAATATGGAAATTGAATAGCCAACCATCACCCCAGTAATTCAAATTTTAGAAAGTCAAGGTCCCATCCCACCAATACCTTTAAATCATTCACCCATCACCTATATAATAATCCTTTGTTGGAGCCCAATTGACTATGAATCCATGTATGCAATTCCATGCTAACAGATGGGCCCTACCTAGATGGTGAGCAGTTGATACAGAATACTGGGTGAGTATTGAATTCAGACGAAATAACAAATAATGCAATATGGATTAATAGTGCACATTGTAAATCATAAGAACCGATACATCGGCTGATACAATACATCATCATAGCCTTGTCCCAACTATGTTAGGCTAGCATTAATTTTATTATTATATTCCAATCTATCCTAAGCCAAATCCTCCATGCACCAATATTTTGGTCATAGGTATTTTCAAACTCAATATAGAAAATTCTGAATGCTTACCATCTAGAATCTCACAAGTTCACTTGCTCCGGACCAAGTCCTCTAGCGTGTAATCAGCACATACATCATAAAAAACTAGACCATCAACATTTGAAATGACCATCGGAGGTTGAAACTTCCAGGTCCAGACAAATTAAGAGATTGCAATCAAGAAGGCATGCGTGCAATCACACATAATCTTATCTGTTGGAAACCACTTGAAGCATATTTTAGATTTATAAGCGTGTTCGGGAAACTAGAAATAGGAAAAGTCCTACTGAGACTTTTGGATCTCTCCATAAACCAACCACGTGGAGGTAACTCAGTTTCCAAATTAAAAGGAAATTCCCCATGCATTTGGATAACCTTAGCCTGTTTTAAATGACATGCAAGTGAGAGTTGTCTGGTTCTTTGTCATAACTAATTACAGGTAAACACAGTTACAAGTATTGAGATTTACTGATAAACTGAGTTGCAGTTTTTGTGCCTTTTCTTTTCTTTCAACTTAGATGTGGAATTATGTAGTACCATTTTATATGTCATATCATACTCTCATTCAAGGCATTCGTTCACAACAAACTCAATAAAGGTTGAAAGCTACATTGCAGTTTATTATATGCACAAAACTGAATTTCCTTCATTCTTCAAAGCTTACGAAGGTTTTTGTATGAACTTCAATCCACATGTACAATCAACCAATCAAATTCATAGCCAACAAAATCTGCAGTATACCATGTCACACAGAGAAATGAGATTGGCATCATGGTCCTCCGCAAAAGTTGTACATGTGACACATCATGGGATGATACGGTCATAAATACTAACCTGCAAGAGAGAGTTCTTCAGGTTTAAATAAGAGAAGACGTAATAAAAATGTGGGCCATGCTACAGACAATTGAACAAAGGAGATGACATTGGCACCTCAGAAATTGCTACATGTGTGATGCACGGAAAGTGACTTCTGAGACAAAAAGGAAGAAACATTAACCGGATCTAAAGAAAATGATGCCTAAAGAAAATGATGCTAACTTCTAATCTGATTTGTTAGTCAAAATCTAACCCACATAAGACTTCATGATATTTATCATAAATAAAGTAGCAAATAAATAAATTCAGTAATCACTTCACAAATTAATTCAAGGGGCGATTCTAAAGCGAACATGGCATCAAAAATTCTCATAACGATTTAATGGGATAGGTTGTAATGATGATAATGTCGACACTACCGATGATGGATCAAATGATAGGTGTCTCAAATGGCCTAGGTTGGGCAGATCACAAAGCATGAATCCTACGATGGGATGGCCAGTGTGTGCTTTCCTGGTTGAATTGATAGGATCAACCCATTCTCAACTAGGGACTTAAAACATACTTGCCACGACAAATATCTTGTAGTCTGAGTGTCCCACTGGACCCACAAAATACAAGAGTGTGGATTAACTGTCTACCAATAATCAGAATCACCTAAGATTCTTAACCATCTGTTCCAAGACCTAAAAATCGATGGCTCATACTCATCACCTTAGATATAATGATCAGTGCAGTAAGAAGTTGGTGTTTGGCGGATGGATCCCACTGCATGTAATCTGTTGTGGCAGTGGACTCACCAACATGCCACATTCACATGAGAAGTACGAATTTGCGCTGTCATTTTTGAAGTTAGTCAAGATCTTTGAACAATTTATGGCTATTTTCAACCCAACTTAGCCAAAGGAAGCCAGTAGCAATTGGAAACTAATTCCTTTTTCTCCCATATCCTGGAAACAAAATCATTGATTCCTATACTGTTAAGTGTGTATCTTGGTTAAGAGAAAGAAGAAATACCAACAGTAAGTGTATTCTTCAACACAATCCATCAGTGGCAAACTAATTCAAAACACAACTTGCACACAACTGTTTATTCACTGATGGTTGAGATATTGGCAGACAACCAACCTATAAATGGCTAAGGGATGAGGAGCTGAACCATAGGGGCAATGGCTTTATAGTAATTATAGTGGGCTGGTGCATCACTACATGTAAAGTGTTCTGATTCAACATGCTGTGACACATGTTTTGGTGATCCAGGCCGTGGGTTTGCTGGAAGCAAACAAAATAACTACGATTAAAGATGTCCCAGGAAACTTCCAGACTGGAAGATCCAAGCAATCCAAGCTTTGGCCTGTCCCAAGGAATATAAAAAAGCAGGGGTCAGGAGAAAAGGCCAAACATTGGATGGTTGGAAGTTGGAACTTTGAAGAACTGGGACCTTGCAGCGTGGGACATTTCTGGCATCCTCCATATGAAACAAGCCAAGCAAATCAAAACTATGGATCACAACCATGGGCTCCATGTGCACAAATGGATGTGCATAACCGCATACACGTTACAACGCATTATAGTACCATAATTCAACTTCATTGACACCAATATAAATATAAAGTTTGAAGACCAATTTGCAATGATGTGTGGTAACTGGTAAGTAGTTTAACTGAGATATACAAGGCATGAATGAGAAGGATTGGCAAAATACTAAGCATAGAATTATTTTTGAAGAAACAAACATGAAATCAACTACAAAAGGTGGAACAAAAACAATGTTGCAGTTTCCTTCTGAGAGTTGGACAATCCTGAGCATCATCAATCAGGACACCCACTCTACTCTAACTAATTTCTTGCATATCAAAAAGAAAATATTCACATTAATGGGATTATATGACTCATCCAATCAATTCCCTGAAAAATTGATGGTTTCAGATAGCCCAGAAAACTCTCATTCATTAATCAAAACAGTCCACTTGATAGGACTCGACTCTGAATGCTTATGATTTAGAAGAATCATCTCCAATGTCCTACATATTCATTTTGGATTAGAAAATGGAAAGCTTGGCAAAAACAAAAGGCCTACATTTGCTTGGTCAGTATCATCTGCCCCTACGATTTATATGTTCACCCATAGAAAGTGGGTTGCATTATATGAATGTCTTAAAACAATGATTGGAATTATCCAAGAGTCAAATGCAACTGGCTACACTCTACAGTAACTTATATGTTATAATTGAAACAAACGCACTGGTTGCTTCCCTGCAGAAGAACCATAAAAAGCCTATTAAAAACTATACCTCACTTTGTCAACCAGTAAATCAGAATGAGAAATGTGCACACAGACGCAACCAGGGAAAGGATGATGGTATCCATTGACTTTCTCCTCTTGATTGCAGACAGAATATGATTTACCTGCACAATTGTGTAATTAATATACCATAGTTGCAAACATCAAAGTAGCACTTTAAGAATGATCACCATAAGGATTAGATATCATACCGAAGGGAGACGGCTGCTAACATTGCTTATCTTTGAATTGATGCCACTAAATGTTGAGCGTTGAAGAACAAGTGACCCAAGTGTAGCTTGGGCTTGGGAGATTACAGTATCCATCTGCAGCATTATAAGAGGTTATCATGACAAGTTTGACAGAATAGGTGAAAGGAATGACAGTTGTTTTATCATCAGGGCCAACAGTATTGAACCCTGACAAAGAGACCAAATTTCAGATCAGTCACATATAAAGCTATTGTTTCTACATCATTTTGCAAGGCAGAATTAGAGCATCGAGAAAGATAAGTGATGATGTAAAGGTGATTAATGTTAAGAAGATTGATGGATAATGATCAAGTGAACCAAGAGATTTGAGTAGAGCACAACAGGGTACGACCAGGCAACTGAACACATTGTAGACAGATTTTATTCAGCGAGGGCAATTTGGTGTGGTTTGTTGAAGGTAAGAGAGATTTATGAAGAGTACATATAAATATCTGAAGCACATTGGGTCTTGCACAGTTTCAAAGATCACTGACAAGCCAACAATATCAAAGCTGGTAGCTACAATGAACCAATCAAATGTGTTCAATGTTGCAGATCTCACATCATACATGCTGGAGGATGATGCAGATGCAGATGCAGCTCGAGCTTGAGCCCCTTCCCAATTAGAGGAGGATTATGCAGTCCATGATGATCCAGATGTGGAGAACCCTACTGTAATCTCTCCACTCACATACCTGGAGCATTAAGAATGGAGTCAAGGATTCAAGTTCATCCATAGGGCCCCACAATGCCACTGAGGCCTAAACCCATAAACTAAAGTCTACCACGAGGACCCACCAGGCCACCAGGTTTGGACTAGATTCAGCCGGCCCATTCAAATTGACCAGTGCCCCACAGTCGGGGGTCAGTGACTTCAGCAAGCCCACTGAGATTGGACAACCAACCCTATTCATCAGATGACCAAGCCCTATGTGCTCCTATTTAAATTAGTTGCAATCTTATTTTATATCACTTGAGGGAAGATTTGGTAATATGACTCAAAAGAACAGGTTGTTAATTTTCTTTTCATTTTTAATGACTATGATTAGAACATCTTCTATTAGTTTTATGTCAGAACTATGGCTCAGATAATAACTATGAATAAAACCTTAAGGAAAACAATTAAATGGGCCCTCCAACCACACCTAGACTAATATTTTCTTCTGTTTTCAATTTGAATAAAAATCTCTATACTTGGGTCTTGATGTTTGTGGTTGAGACATGGGTACTCACAAAGATGAATTTTACATTTCTTGCATAGTTAGAAGCATTCGTAAATATTTATTTCTCACACTTTGCTGTTTGAAGATGTATTATTAAATGGAGTTTCAACTATAAGGACTGCAAGTCTTGTTTCTTTAAGTTCTGCATTCTAGTTGGGGAAATCCAGCACCATAAATAAATGTCATTTCTATTATTGACAAATAGCACTGTAACATGCTTAGTTTTATTTAATAGAACGTTTGTCTCACTGACAACACTAGTAGCCCTAATTATATTTCTTTCTTCTTCCTTTTGTCCCTTATTTATCATTTTTCTAGAAGAAAAAGGTACAGCTAATCATTCTATTCCTATTCTTCTATCACAGAATTCAGCTTTTCTCCATGTCTTAACAACTTTAATTAACATACAATAAAAACCTCACAAATCCAATGAAGCAAAATCCATGAGAAAACATTATTTTTTTCCCTATACCTGTCCTGTGCTTCTGCCCACAGAAGCTTGTTCTTTAAGAAGAGCTTGGCCTTCAAAATCACCATTCTCTTCTAGATCCGCTCTGGCCCGATCGAAGTCCCCAAAATCTTGAAGGAGTGATGCATGCTCTCGCTTGGCTCTAAGGCTCGAGCGGAGGCGATAAAACTCCTAAAGTTGAAACACTTCAGATTCCGATAAAGAAAAAAGATCATGCAAAGGGTGCATTTGTGTGATGAGAAGATTCTAAGATGGAGAGGAAAATTGCTCTAATATTCCGTGTGGCGGTGTTGTTTGGTGCGATACATTTTCGCCAAAGAAAAGGAAAAATTTTTGAATTATTTTTCCTTAATGGAGAGGATTTCTATTTCCTATGCAAGGCATAGTAATGCAATATTCCTCTTTTCCATCAAAATAGATATCTGCTAAGCACAGAATCCTCTCATCGCACAAACAAGTCCAAGATTGTCAAACCTCAAGCAAAAAGGAATTGAACCCCATGGTTTGAAATCAAAACCATTATAACTGATGGGACCATGGGATTGCTATGGATAGACGGTGCACCAAAAATCATCTCGATGGGGAAACCTTAACACGTTCATCAATTAACTTGCACCGGAAAATCATCTTGATGGGGCTAACTTAACAGGTTCATCAATGACCTGTGAGTCGATGGTTGAAAATGATTTACAAGAATGTCCAAATAACATGGAAGAAAAGGCCAAATACCATATCAATAAGATAAACATGGTTATTGACAGAGGGCCATTGTCTATCCACTGCAAGACCTTAAACTAATGGTTTGAATCACGAAAGCATGCAACCAAAAAGTACAAACTCAACAGATGTTACTGTCATCTCTTTAGGCAGGTAATGCTCCGAGTTTCCACAGTGCACCTTGTGAATATACCTGAGTAAGGTCATGTAGGATTTCCTGATGTCGAGTCAGAGTATGAGAAAAAATTTCTGAGCCTCCTGACGAAACCCAAGCTTGCATATGTGAAATTACTTGCTGAAGTTGGTTTAATAGTTGATCAATACCAGATTCAAGATCATCCTCTGAACCATCTGCTTTTGTAGCAACCAATCTACGGTATGAACTCATCTGCTCATCCAGTTGTGCCTCAAGTTTCCTTGCCTATGTAGAGAAAAACACTTTAGAGTTTATGATTATGTGACACTAAAATCAGCAAAAAACAACTCTAAATAAAACCGAACGTCCCTGGCTGTTGCACAGCTTGTTAGGGACAAGAGTGAGTTCGTAAAGAAAATGTTACAAAAGGAAAAAGGAAAAAGAGAACGATTGATTGTGCAGGCTATAGCTCAGCTGGCTAACACGCCTCTCAATAGGCGGGCGTGCATAAGATCGAGCCCCCCAAAATAAACACTTATTGATTAATACCAACTATCTTCCATCAAAGACACAAGTTGATGCACATTAACACCATAGTGAAACGCCATACATCTTCTCAACTCGGTAGCTTAATTCTTTCTTCTTCTTCTTCTTCTTCTTCTCAAATCAGTAGCTTATTCTTCTTTCTTCTTCCCATTATTGAAGATTTATTAAGAAAGCAAACAATAAAAAATAGAGTCATAGTAAGGAAACATTGAATCCATCACAAGGAACAAGTCTGACTTCCCCTTCCCTAGCCAATGTCTTTGCTTCCTTAATTGGAAAACATATTCACAGTTTCGGATATGTATATCTTTTCATGAATCCTCTTTCCATAAAATGAAAGATTCCTCTCATTTGAATCATCATCATCAAGGACACCAAGAGAATTGGGAACCATATTTCCCCTACGGCTGTTTGGATGTGGGGAATGAGACTTGCAAAAAAACCAGAAGCACAAAAAAAAAAGGGCAAGGGGTCAAAACGAATGAAAGAAAGAAAAGAAAAGAAATTTCTTTGAAATCTTAGTTTTTTTTTTTTAGAACGCCCTCTTAAAAAATTTTAGACAAGCTCCCCAAGTAAATTCCCCAGTTCTGCCATCGACTAAGGCTGTGTTAGTATTCAGTCGTTAGAAGTAGCAAAGAGTCACTCCTCAACACCTGGAGGGGTTTTAGTTTCCCCATCAAGTGAGAAACTCCACCAAACAGTCACCGCCTTTTTTTTTCTTTTAAAGACAAGAAAAGTTACAGAATGAAACCACAGAGAAACAGCCCAAAGAATTCTATCCAACATCACCACGAATCACAAGTAGAAATGCCAACAATGTCTTTCAAAGGTGTAACCCAAGAAATAGTTCTCACCCATTCAGCTTACATCTCTTAAAAGTATTGACTATTTCTTTCAAGCCATATAAACCAAAAAACCAGCCAATTTAGTACAATTACAAAATACAATTCTAAAATTTGTTGGGAACCATACCTACAATGTTCAAAAACAGAAAGAAAGAAAGAAAAGAATTAAAAAAAAAAAACCCGAATTCAGTGCAAGATGTTCCAAGTTTTCTTCATCAAAAGGGAATGGATGAATGAGTCAGGCATATTCTCTGCTTCCCTCAAACACATAATGCATCCATTGACTATCCTTACTTTCCAAGTCCACTTTACAAGGTAACCCTATCCATCATAGCAGTCCAACAAAAAACTTATGTTATCTTCATAGGACTTAACAGTACAATCTCTCTCTCTCTCTCTCTCTCTCTCTCTCTCTCTCTCTCTCTCTCTCTCTCTCTCTCTCTCCATTTGCACGCAATATCCCAAAATCATCAATATCATCTGCACATTCTTCCAATGGTTAATAGCCAAAAGGGTAACAAATGAGCCACTTCTTCATCACTGAGTGTCCTTCGAAACGCGGGAGGCCACACAAAAATTCCCCATATCCGATCCACACAATCACAAACAAGAGAATTGGGATTGTTAGCATTGCTAAATGGATTTGGGAATAAATCTTCAAACTTTCGACCACTGGGTCATGTCCAAGGATAAAAATAGCGGTTGTGACAGCCGTAGCGGCCAGTAGAAAGTGCATTTTCGACAGAAGCATTACCACATCAAGATGTGTTCTTTACCATGAAAATCATTTTACCGCGTCCAACAATAGGAGCTGAAACGGAAGAAAAGGAAGAATTTTTACCGCATCCGGTCTCATGAATTTTCCATGGCTTTCAATTTCTAAGGTGAAAGCGTTTTCCATGGTAAATTAGGAATGACAGGAATAAACCCTAGAAGAAGAAGAAGAAGAAGTTGAGACGTTTTGGTTGGTGATGGAATTGGAGAGTTGAAGGTGAAAGGAGAATGAATGAATACCTGTTTGCGGAGGGCGTCCCAGGAGATCTGAGGATCCATGGACTTCTTCTTTGCTGTCTTTGGGTTTCCAGATCTGATTTCTGAAGCGAAATAGAACAGGGCAGGTGGGATTTTAAGAAAGGAACCATTATGCGTGCTGATGAAGGTTGGATGATGGCCGGGATGTTGGAGGTGGACACGTGGCAGACGGTCGGTGAATCTTCGTCTTCAATTGGGCCCACCAGATTCGGATTCTTTATTAATGTGGCCCACCATCTTCAAGCTAAGCAATGCTGAGTTGTTGCCTTCAATTGGAGGAGTGAGTTTTGATTCTGCTCCAATTGAACCTCCTCGTTGCTCTAATCCCAACTCCAAGCAACAAGGTTAGTAAAGAAAATTCTTAGCAATCTTATTTTTATCTAAACTTGTGAAAGAAAATGGGTTTTCAAAAAAGTTATGTTTTCTATGAAATTTTTAACACCTTTTTTTATAAGGAAATTGCCTGATTATGAGATTTTTAACAGTTTTTTACGAGAAAGATGCATGGTCATGAAGAGGATTTTGCAAGAAATAAGAATAATTTTTCCTATTTTTGAGAATTTTTAAGAGTATGCAAATTATTTCAATCAAAGGAGGGCCGAAAATGAATGCGTAGCTGTCACCTTAGTAAATTGATCAATCCCAGCAAAATTAGGTCCATCTACAACTGTGCTATATATATATCTTTTTTCCTATACCTCTTTAATAATTGTTATAAGATATATTATCATAGGTGGATGCCCACATTGGGACCCACATAAGATAAGAGGATTGCTTAGGGTTTAAGTCTTTCCCTATTAGGTTGCTTGGGGAGGAAGCAATCTTATTCTATAAATAAGATCCTCCTCCCCCCATTATGTACATACAGAAATCTCATGAATAAGAGCTCTCTCTCCCTCCCTCTACTCTTCAGTTTTCTATTCTAACACGTTATCAGCACGAGGCTCTCTCCTTCTTCTCTGCCTTCTTTCTTTCTTCCTAAATTAGAGACCACAAACAAAATCCCCAAAATTTCTCTCTTCTACCTTACAATGCACACGCAGCACACAGTACCGAGTCCAGTCCCTTTCTCTTCTCTCTCCTTTTCAAGCTTGCTTTTCTCATCACCCATCTTAATCTTCCTCAGATCCAAACCATTTGAAAGCCGCTCTGCTCGATTAGATTTGGTGGGATCTGCCACTACTCTATTCTTCATGGTGTGGAAGGCTGATTCCCACCTGCAACCGAGGACACCTCCTCCTTAGATCTCGCCTTCGTCGCTCCTCCGGCCAAACCCGCCGGCTGGGTCGCCTGAGGAATTAATCCAATGGCCAAGGGCATGCTTGGCACCCAGCCCCTGATTGCTTTCCGCAGATCCAACGGTTCCATGACCGTCGACACCTATAACTCAGCTCCCCATCGTCGATCGACTTCGCTGTCTCGTCCAAGTCGGCGGAGCACTCCGGCGGAGTTATGCGGATCTTCGCGACCTTGGCGCTGCCGGAGGGGACCACGACGACCAACCACGTCTGGCAGGTCGGAAGTGCCGTGAATGGAACGACGCCGATGAAGCACGAGTTCGAGCCGGAGAATCTGAATGTGAAGGGGCTATTTTTTTTCCTTTTTCCTGCTTGGTTCTGTCACAAGATCCAGGGAGGAAGATGATGGGTCTACCTGGTTTTTTTTTTACCCCAGGTCCTGTCCGGATCAAGTCACGTTGACCCGTTTTAAGCAGCCCAATCCAGCATTAAGATCCCAAGTCAAACTTTTTTTACAATGAAATCCAGTACAACCGGGCCTAGTTCGGGTCAAATCTGACCTGATTCGGTTCCAAAAGACCAGTTCAACAGTGCAGTGCAAACATCTAGGTACGGTCAGATTTGACCAGATTGATGGCAGAAACTTGTTTCTGCGATATCTTAATGATTCGGAGTCCGATTGGAGATCCGTTTGCGCCTACGGAAAGCTCGTGAGTAGATCTACACATTGACACCAAAAGAAGGATAATTCAAAGGTTAAGTAATTTCTCCTTATTTTATTATTTTTATTAGTTTAATAATTCTAAACATGCATTTATCTTTATTTCTTTTTGATCTTTAATTTTTGTGATGATGATTCATTTTTTTTTTCATCGAAAAGAGATCATGATAGAAATTGAAAATCATGAATTATAAATAGAACCAGAAGTTCTATGCAAGAAATTGGAACCCGAAGTTCCATATGACATTTAGATCTAAAAGTTCTATATGGAATCAACAACTCGGACTCGAGATTCCATAAATTCTTTTAGCCTATGAACCAGAAGTTCATTTGAATCCGGACCAGAAGATCCGTTGGTTATTTTACTCTGAAACCAGAAGTTTTCAGATCTACAATACGTACTCAAAGTTTCATCTAATATTTAGAACCAGAAGTTCTAACTTGGACCTGAAGATCCATGAATTATCCTAACCTAGAACCTGAAGTTCTAACTCGTACTGGAAGATCCATGAATTATCCTAACCTAGAACCTGAAGTTCTAACTCGTACTGAAAGATCCATGAACTATTCTAATTTAGAACCAGAAGTTCTGATTCTTAAGTTGAGAACTCGATGTTCTAAAGTTCAATTTCTAAATTCTTCATCATATTTTTATTATTATCTTTGATTGAATGTTAAGAACCTGAAGTTCTACATTTTATTTCTGTTTCTCATATACATTTATTTTTTATATTTTATAACATTGTACTGCATGCTTGATATAATTACTTCGGTATAATTATCACTACTGATTATCTGAAACTTTAGTTTTGATGAATTTATTATTGCCAGAAGCAGTAGTTCCAAATAATAGAACCTGAAGTTCTATATCCAATGAATAATCTGGACCTGAAGATCCATACATTATCTGGAACCAGAAGTTCTAAGATTTGGAATATGAACCTGAAGATTCATTTTTGGAGCATTGATTTCTAAAGATTCAAAGTAGTGTAGATCGATACGAAGGCCATGAAATCAAACCTGAAGTTTTGATTGAACCAGAAGTTGTGATTCAAACCTGAAGTTTTGATAGAACCAGTAGTTCTAAGAACCTGAAGTTCTATCACTAGCCTGAAGTATTGACAGAACTAGAAGTTCTGATTCATCAGTTAAGAACCCGAAGTTCTAACTTGCTGATTGGCCAATTCTTCATTATATTTTGTCATCGGATATTGAGAACCCGAAGTTCTATTTTTGTTTGATTGTTATTGGTAAATCGATCTTTACACACTCTAAAAGGCTTGGTAATACTATCAAAGTCGGAAATAATATATCCCTAAAGGATATGGCATACGCTCTTATTTTCCGCCCCATTATATCCCCATTAGACAGGGATGATCACCAGCAGATGGTCATACGCCCAATGCTTAAAATAAATGCCAGATTAGTTAATTAAAATCCCTCCAGAAGAGGTAGATATAATATGTTCTCCCGTAGAGATGAAATAAACCACCCAAGGAGAGGTGATTGAAAAGGCATTTTGTTTGGAAATTGGGCGAACCACCAAGCATGGTCTGGAAGACCTACAACTACTTTTATGAGTTTGAACATTGAGTTCAGTTTTTAGATATTTTGTTGAATGGTAGGACTTATTTTTAATCCCCCGTATATTATGTTATATTTGCTTTGAATTCTGAATTGTTTAGTTGTTCTTACTTTTATTTTTGCAATGCGATTACCTAGTTATGTGAGTTTATTATTACTTGCTCTATGGCTCATGGAATGCATGAAGCTGAGGATAATATCTGTCCGGTAGACAGTGCAACAAAACACATTACATTGAAAAAACCAGAAGTTTTTCTCTGAATTAGTGTTTCATTCGTGCACGGCATCGATCATAGCTGTATCCGTACAAATACTTGAATGCTCCAGAAGAGTCCGCACATAATATTTGTACATCATTACTAGTATTGACAGCCAGAAGCTGATACTAGAAAAGCTAAGTGCATCATCCTTATATTTCAAGGCTATATTACAAGACAATCTTTACAAATCGAATCATATTTGATTATGAGCAAAACGACAAAGTTAAGCCAGAAACTTGTTATTCTAGGGGTCCTATGCTCTGGTAAATTATTGATACTTCTGTTACGTACTTCTTAGAGTACCATCTATTGACCATCCTTTTCACAAAGGATATTGTGTGGCATTTGTGAACCTATCTAATCCCGCCCATTAGCACATATTATTAAACATAGGCTACACATCCTTAATCATGTTATTAAATTTATAAGACTTGATAGCGTAGGTTTGTGACCTGCATGAACTCAGAACGTAGACTCTATGTTGGTTATACTTTACCCTAATTAATGGATATCTAGACCCTATGACAGGAGATATATTCATTGTTCGTTTTTGCTAATTGTCATCTTGATGAGCCAGTCTTCTCGCCGTTAGGGGGAGATAAGAGAGTTCCTGAAGAACACCTTGTTCCTGAAGAACGGCGAGAATTAATGTGGAATACTTCAACTCAATCTCATCTAGATTTATGTACTTCACAATGTGAGAATGAAGTACGGAGAATTGTACACTTAATTACAAATGAATTCCCTGATGCTTTTAAGGATGCAGCAAAAGTGACTAGGTCACATGTATCGGCTATGAACAAACAAGCACGAATTAATGTCCCTGTAGGACAAGTACGAATTAGTGTTCCTGAAGAACAAAGTCCAAATATGGCAGCAAATGAATCTACACATGCCAGAAGCATGGTAGACTTATAGGTTTCAAGGACTCAACTCTCCAGAAGAAAAGAAATGAGCAGTCATATCCCAATCATACTCCAGAAGAGGTATACTCCCGAAGAGTTTATGATAAAATCCACTCTCTCCAAATTTCCCGAAGAAATTAATGTCCCGGAAGAGACATGAGTCCCAGAAGAGACTCTGGAAGCCCCTGAAGAGGCAATGGGTACCCAATAAATAAAGAGATCTCTATACTTTATAATTATTCAAGAGAGAGATGGGATAGAAATGAAATTATCATCGATGACGCATTTGTATATGCTGTAGCTACTCAAATATCAAGGAAAAATGAGAATGATGATTGGGATACGAACCACGTTCTATAAATGAATGTCGACAAAGAATATATTGGCCAAAATAGAGAGATGCCATTGAGGAATTGCAGTCTCTCAATAGAAGTGGTATATATGAACCTATAGTACAAACCCCAAATGGTGTTAACCCTGTAGGTTACAAATGGGTGTTTGTAAGGAAAATGAACGAAAGGCAAACTTGTGATACAAGGTTTCCTGTAGAAACTGGGGATTGAAAACATACACAGTTATATATATGAAAATCCCAGAAGGATTTGCTTTGCTTGAAGCAAAGTTAGAGAGTACGTACTCAATATAAGTAAGACGTTTATTGTACAACCTGAACATTCCAGAAGAATATGGTACAATCGTCTTAGTGAATGTTTATATAAGAAAGAGTATGAAAACAATCCCATTTGCCTGTTCCTGTTTATACAATCCTTAAATGGATTTATAATAGTAGAAGTTTATGTTATTTACATAAATAACATAAATCTAATCGAGACTCCAGAAGAGCTCGAGAAAACTATTGACTATTTTATCTCGACCCGCAGTTCGAGAGAAGTTCTAATGAGATTTTTATTCTTTATAAATATGCTTCCCATATATAGTTTTGTACCAAGGCTTTGGATTGGTATTAAACAAATGCTATGATATTTATGTCTGTTTTATGGTTGAAACCAAATTTTGTAGGATATACAGATTCAGGATATATCCCTGATCTTCATAAGGATCGATCATAGACATGTTATATGTTTCTTCATGTCAATATCATTATTTTTGATATTCTACTAAATTGACTATTGATAGCTACTTATTCTAACCATGCTGAGATTTTTAAGCCAGTGGGGAATGTGTATGGCAAAATATTTAACTCAGCATAGATGTAGTTCTTGTCAATTACCTCTTAGTACAGGTACCTCGAGCATTATTTGCAAAGACAATAGGGCATGTATTCAACAGATTCAAGAATGATACATTAAAGATGACAAGACGAAACACATTATGCCAAAGTTCTTCTTCACTCATGAGCTTCAAAAGAATAACAAGATTGAAGTCAATCAAGTTCGTTCAAGCAACAACCTGACTAATTAGTTTACGAAGTTTTGCCAAAACTCAGTATTTTAGAAATTATATACGAGATTGACATGCTGCATTATGTACAAAGATGTTATCATCAGGGGGAGTAGTCAATCAGGGGGAGGCATCCTGAAGTATGCTACCCAGGACATATGTGCGCTGTACTCTTTTTCCTTCTCTAGGTTTTGTCCCACTGGGTTTTCCTAGTTAAGGTTTTAACGAGGCAGCATTATGCACGTCCAACACCAAATCAATGATCCTGTCGAATGTTGTACTCTTTTTCCTTCGCTTTGGTTTTTATCCCACTGGGTTTTTCCTTTGCAAGGTTTTAATGAGGCAACTGTCATTGAATGGTGGTCATCCAAGGGGGAGTGTTATAAGATATATTATCATAGGTGGATGCCCACATTGGGACCCACATAAGATAAGAGGATTGCTTAGGGTTTAAGTCTTTCCCTATTAGGTTGCTTGGGGAGGAAGCAATCTTATTCTATAAATAAGATCCTCCTCCCCCCATTATGTACATACAGAAATCTCATGAATAAGAACTCTCTCTCCCTCCCTCTACTCTTCAGTTTTCTATTCTAATAATAATTTCTTTCTAGAACCCATTTTACCGTGAATATTTAAGAATCAAATTCCATGAAAACCAAAACGCATTAATAACTGCACTGATTTTAGTAATTCATTGAACCTTTTTTGGTACTAGGAGAGAGATTTAGAGGATTTTACTATAAAAAAAATACACTTTATGCAAACACTAATTCAAAAAAGACTCATTTGCTATGTATCCACTGGTTTTTTTTAACGTGGTGGAACCAGCGTCAAAATCAATGCTGCCTTATTTGTTTTTAAAACCCAAAAATCATATCTTCTTATTCCTTCCTCTATCTCCAAATGATGATTTCTACCTTCAAATGTCTATATATTACGAATCTTTCATCGAGGTCTTTGATCTTGAGCCAAGGATCATGGCATAAACTCTTAGTAAATTTCCAAAAGATCTGCCGAAATAGATTTTCTCAACATCTTCACCAAACCCAACTTGCTTGTTATCCAATTCATGAAATCATATCCATAAATGCCACCTGCGGCCGCCATTAATCCAATTGTATTCAACGAGAATCACTTCCCATCTTTTAAATTCCAAAAAAAGAAGACTTGATCAAGGGCCTCTCTCACTCCTGAAACTCTTTCCATAGGTGGGATCCATGAACCCAAAATTCGTAAGCAGACAACAGTAATGCTTAGCCATTTCACCCGCTTCCCTTTATGAAAATTCTTCAACCCCCACATATCAATCCGATCTAACGTCACATGATTTGCCAAAGACAAATGTCGAGGGCAGCCTATTTCGGAAAACCTTTTGGAAATTAAATAAGAGCTTATATTATGGTTTTTGGATTAAGATTAAACTCTTCACTAAAAGATTTGGAACATTGGAACATCTGAAGATAGAAATTATCATTTGGAGATGGAAGAAAAAAGAAAAAAAAGGAAGATTTTTGGGTTTTAAAACAAGCAGTTGAAAATTCCAACTTCTTTCCCAATTTATAAAAAATAAATGGAAGTGGTTACTTCCGTGCTTATAGAGTTTTCGAAACGTTTTTGGTTTAGAGGTCTCCTAAGAGATTTTTCAGTAAAATCCTCAAGAGATTATTTTGAAATTTCTATAATGATTGCATTGATATTAGTGATTCATGAAACATTTTGAAGTTTCATGTACATTGACGCTTTAACAGCCAAACAACATTGCAACATCTAATATCGATATAACCTGTGCTCAACATTCCTGTTCATTTTCCAACTTCGTCATAGTTCCCCAACAAAATACAATATAAACCAAGACCTGCAAACAAGCTATACCAGAGACCCTTCTCTTCCATGCCCATCCACGGCCAGCCAGACCGTCCTGATACTACTTCTGATTGCCATCTTCTACAAAGCCTCCGGGGATGCGGAGTCTCCTTCACCAGCTCCTTTGCTTCCCTTTCCGTGGATTCCTTTTGCCCGCTTATCCACCATCGCCGGCAGCTTGTGCTCCTCCCTCGCCTTCACCTTCTCCCGACCCAGTTCATGTCCCACAACCATCTCCCTCGCCTGCACCACCTCCCATATCTGTCATAAGAGGCGCTAATTGGCCTTCATACATGTCGTCGACATTCCCGTGTCTACTATGGCTTTGTCTTGCTCGACCCATCCACTTATAGGATAAACATCAATCAACAGGATGATGAACTGATCGCGAACTTCACTGCCACTCTTCATGGCACGTGAAAGCAATGCTATCCATCGGAGGTGGCGGCAATAACGCTACAACCTTCGCCCAAATGGCTAGCTCTGCTGAGAACCGAGCGGCCTTTATCAACTCCACCATAGCTGCAGCTCGAAGTATGGGCTGGAGGGACTCGATCTCGACCGGGAATTCCCACAGAGCCAGGAGGAGATGGACAACTTGGGCTCCTTTTCGAAGAGTGGCGTGCTGCACTTGAAAACGAGGCGGCAACCACCAGCAGCCAGCGGCTCCTTCTCACTGCGGCGGTCTACTTTGCCGCCGAATTCATCCTTGCGGACACTCGGTCATACCCGGCGACTTCAATCAGAAAGAACGTTGACTGGGTCAATACAATGTGCTTTGACTGTCATGGGTTATGGAACACATCGATGAATGGGGCCCACGCAGCGCTGTATGACCCGAAGAGCAATGTCAGCACGAGCTTGGGCTCCGGTCATGGGTTAGCGCCGGGGTGCCGGCGGGGAACTTGGTGATGGGCTGCCTCTTTATGGGCGGACGTGGCAGCTGCGGGACCCAGTTGTGCATGGGTGGCGCGCCTGCGGTGGGTGTGGGCCCGGGAGGGGGAGTGAAGCAGTTCAAGGAATTGATGGATTACAATGTGGAGAACAATGCCACAGAGGTGTCTGATGGGATCACAGTGTCCACCTACTCATACTCAGGAACGGCTTGGATTGGCTATATTGGCACCACGTCGGTCAAGAAGAAGATCTACTACCCACAGGGGCTCCCCCTATGTGGATACTCCTACGGGCCCTCGGCTATGTATGAAACAAGAAGAAACAATTTTCTAATAGATATCTTCCATCGTCCAGGGTGGAGCCCACCTCAGATATGTAGATGTCGACCCACTAGAAACAGGAAGACATTGGAATCTACATCTGTGAAAAATAGGTCCAGTAGCGAGAGTTGTCAGACAAAGGCCATGAAATGGATAAGGGTGAAGTTTCAATTTGGGCTCCAGGTTGAAGACCTAATCAGACTAATGGACTTGATATTTTTACGAGGATTAGACCCCAATCCTTTGATAGGACCCATGACAACCACAAACTCTCTCACATGTCCTATTTCACCATAAGACATGATCATGGTATACAAGCTGAAGAGATCGGATCCTTTTATAATATCATCTCATGGTCTCCTGTTTCCTGGGCTGGTGAATGAATGGGTACTAAGATATTTGGATTAATGGTGTGTACACACACTACTTCTTTGTAACAAATCAAAGGTTCTACTGGTTAATCTCATTAGTAGGGGTTCAAGGGTTTTGCATGCTCAAGATTTGTACGAGCCACATAAACCCAGATGCATGTCAACGCCTGCCTAAATGGATAGGATATAGGCTAAACGTGGGCCAATTCAGGCCCATTGACTGCTGTCTGTTACTATATCTAGATCATGAGACCTTTGAAACTGACTCTTGCTCATTTTCTGTTTGCAGCTTGGAGAGCGTGGACTTGGTTAGATCACTCTCTATCTCTTGCCCATTTTCTGTTTGCAGCTTGGAGAGCATGAACTTAGTTAGATCACTCTGTATCTCTCTCATTGATTAATAATAAAGGTTTTATTGGTTTGTATGTTATGAGAACATAGTGAGAACTCTTGAACCTTGAAATTCATTCAATGGACAGTGGAATCTATGTTTATTAGTAGATGCATCCAACGGTTAAGATAATCTGGCATGTACCTGATTCATTGCAAAGGGATACATCTGAAGGCACATGAGAAGCAAGGATGTGCTGCTCAAGAAGAAGCCAAGAGAGGGTTAAGTATGGACCTGCGGAAACATAGAGAATGAAAGAAGAAGGTCCAAGGCTTTTACTTCTGTGAGAAATCAACCATTAAAGACCAAAAGAAAATTTCTTTCAATTAGTGTCTCTTGTTAAATATTTTTGAAAGAAAAATTTTGAAAATTACTTCTCCAAGAATCACAAATTGTGGACGGAAGTTAATTGGAGAGACTTGAAAACCACCCACCACAACGGGGATGAGATCCAAATGCATAGGATATCTGCTTCTTTATAATACATAATATTATATGTTGGAAACTAAGGTTAGATGCATTTTAATGATGAGTTTGTCTCAAACTAGAAATTAGTTTAAAGATCTATGCATGATTGTGTTATCTTAATTGTATTCTATAAATAGTCATTGGCAGTTCTAGTGGAATACCCCTGTGAGAGCGTACACCCCCTAAAAGATTAGTTGCTTTTACATAGGCTGCCGCAACCCACTACTATTAGGGTGTGTTTGTTAATTATACTTCAAATTAAAGTTAAAGTCCTCTTTCATTTCAAAATACAACAAACTAAAAAAGTCAAATCAAAATACCACGTTTTAAAAAAAATTCTTCTACCTTTTTATACAAAAAAGTTAAAAAATTATTTTTTCATCTCACTAACTAACAAACAATATCTACTTAACACAAAAAGTCAAAAAGTTACATTTTGTTTTCACTAAAAGACAAAATGTCATCAACCCTCTCATTTTTTTATCTTTTAAAATTATTATTCACCTCAATGTACTCTACCAATTAAATTAACAAACAGCCCTTAAAAACATTCAAAAAGTTGGTACAAAGATATAAGGGTTTATACAAAGACATATAATGCTCATCTCGTATAATTCTAGAGAGAGAGCATTGCCAAAATAAAATATGAGTTTTTTCTGTTCGGTCACCGTTAGCAGTGAAAAATCGTATGTTGTTACCAAAGTCTATATATTTACCTACAAATCCTCCGCATTAGTCATACTCTTTATATGCAATCGCAAATACTATATGCAATTTCACAAAGTGATTTCTTAAAAAGTCAATGAGCGCCTTCTTATTTATATTTTCATCTCATTTTGCAACAGTCTTTCTCCATTTTTTATTGTCCTTTTTCATTTTGCTCCTTCAGCAAGTTATGTTTCTCCCTCTTATTCTTTTTTTTTTTTTTGTCGTTTTAATATTTTAGCCAAAGTGGCTAACACATGGAAAAAAGATTGTGGTAAAGACAAAAGTAAAAATATATGCGCGATATTCACATAAACTAAACTTTTGCGGTTTTACAAAGTTTCTAACAATTTTACAGTTTTGATAGTAGGTAAATGTAGAAATCTTGATAGGGACATGAAGTTATTTATCACTAATGATTACCATAAAAAAAACTCCAATAAAATAACTTCTTCTCATCACTAACCTACTTTTACTACCCCTGGGCGAAGTCCTTATGGGGTTATTTGATAATTTTAGCTCTAAGCAAAGTTAAAGTCATTTATCATTTTAAGATACAATAAACTAAAAGAGTCAAATCAAAATACTATATTTCAAAAAAAATATCTACCTTTTTACAAAAAGTCAAAAAGCTACTTTCTTATCTTGCTAATTAACAAAAAATATCCACTTTTACTACAAAAAGTAAAAAAAGTTACATTCTCTTTTTACTAAAAGATAAAATTTTATCAGGTATTTATTTAATCCCTCTTTTTTTTAATTTTTTGAAATGATAATTCACCTCATTTTACTTTACTAGTTAAATTAACAAACGGACCTTTAGGGGTGACTTGGAATGATGTTTTATTGGAATGATGTTTTTAGGATTATGGTGGATATGAATTTTTAGATTTTAACCCGAGTCAAGTTCAAAATGAGTAGACATTTCATCTGCACCATCAAACCCTGCCCTACCCATTTGTCATATATAACTACACTTATTTTTTCACTGGGTTATAAAACATCTTGTGTAGTGTAGTGGGTAGAGAACTGTCACGCCCCACCCTTCACACATGCATGATATTGTCCGCTTTGACCCATGGGCCTCACGGTTTTGTTTCTGGTGGGCCTCAACCCACCAAAAGGCCCCATGC
Organism: Sextonia rubra; assembly: GCA_037013555.1. Lineage (NCBI taxonomy): Eukaryota > Viridiplantae > Streptophyta > Magnoliopsida > Laurales > Lauraceae > Sextonia > Sextonia rubra. The sequence goes on along the minus strand of JASUAD010000010.1, from coordinate 38,302,573 downwards.
ATAGTAAGGGTGCAAGCCCTCTATATAAACCCATTCACTTTCCTCTCTATAGTCGATGTGGGACTCCAGGATGTCACAATCCACCCCCCTTAGGGCTGCACGTCCCTGTGCAGTAGCCTGCCAGTTCTTGTAGCCTGCCAGCCCTCTTGGCCCGCCCACATATGAACCCACCCACTTGCACCAGGCCACGGCAGGGAACCCACACTCGAACTAGTCGAGAGTCGGCTCTGATACCATTTGTCACGCCCCACCCTATACGCATGCATGATATTGTCCGCTTTGGCCCATGTTGTGACATCCTGGAGTCCCACATCGACTATAGAGAGGAAAGTGAATGGGTTTATATAGAGAGCTTGCACCCTTACTATGCATGAGGCCTTTTGGTGGGTTGAAGCCCACCAGAAACAAAACCGTGAGGCCCATGGGCTAAAGCGGACAATATCATGCATGTGTGAAGGGTGGGGCGTGACAAATGGTATCAGAGCCGACTCTCGACTAGTTCGAGTGTGGGTTCCCTGCCGTGGCCTGGTGCAAGTGGGCGGGTTCATATGTGGGCGGGCCAAGAGGGCTGGCAGGCTACAAGAACTGGCAGGCTACTGCACAGGGACGTGCAGCCCTAAGGGGGGTGGATTGTGACATCCTGGAGTCCCACATCGACTATAGAGAGGAAAGTGAATGGGTTTATATAGAGAGCTTGCACCCTTACTATGCATGAGGCCTTTTGGTGGGTTGAGGCCCACCAGAAACAAAACCGTGAGGCCCATGGGCTAAAGCGGACAATATCATGCATGTGTGAAGGGTGGGGCGTGACAAAAGACGTTGGAGTGCATGTCAGTTTCAAGTATGCTTCTTGGATTTATGGTTTTGGATTTGGGTAGCAATGAGTTTTTCTTGGATCTATGGTTTTGGTTTGGAAGTGATGGAGTTTAATGGTCTGGATTTTCTAGAAGTTATGGGTTTTGGATTTTCTGAAAGTGATGGGTTTGATGGTCTGGAAATGATGGGTTCTGAATTCTCTGGAAATGATGGGTTTAATGGTGGATGAATGGTTTTGTGTTTGGTTAGTAGTGGGTTTTCCGAAGGTGATGGGGTTTGATGGTCTGGGTTTTCTAGAGGTGATGGGGTTTGATGGTCTAGGTTTTTTAGAAGTAATGGGGTTTGATGATGGTGTTGAGGTAGTTGGATTCTATTAGGATTGGAGAGGATTTTGACAGCCATGGAAGATGGGGTTCAAGGAAATTTTTTACAGACTGAAATCGGACCTGGACTCATCCCATACATGGAATCAGTTCCAATTCTTATTCCCACTATTCTTACCAGAACCGGTTCTGGTTCTGGTTCCACTTTCTAAAAAACGATTATGGTTCCAGTTCTACCTTGGACTTGAATCGGAACCTTCTCGCTTATAACCCTTTCCGCCAACTTGTACAAAAACTTTTCCTATTTGCCCCAGAGTTGCCTATTTTGTTCCTACTTGGACTCTAACCCTAAGGCATGAATTGTGGGTTATAAAAAAGTTGTTTCTCTCAACTGGACATTACACATGCTTCTTCATAATCTGAGTAGAGAATTCATTGAAGATTATTTCTAGAGCTTCCATAAGAGATTGGGCTGAAGAATTCAAATTTTAGAGTTTGTGCTTTTACATTTTTGTAAGAGATTTATGGTTTCTAGATCTTTGTAAAAGATTGCTCTCTCATTGTTCAGATTCTTTCATGGTGGAGATCCAAGCACTAATAGTAGAGTATCAAGGGATTACATGTTGAGGATTTTAGTAAGAATAATTATAATGCCTTGTGTTGGAGGACTGATTGTAAGGTCGTGAGTATATCTTGTAACTACAGAAGTTAGTATTTGATTTTGTCAACTTTGGACTCATAGTTTTTTTCCGTTTGGATTTCCACGTTAAATTTTGTGTCGTCTTTTTTGTGTGGTTAATTACTTTTTATTTTTTTCGTTATGTAAAAAGTAGTAATCGAACTGCAATATAAAATAAATCTTAGGCATAAAAACTTTCAATGTCGAAGAAAACCAATACTAATTAGAAGTTAGAACAAACAGGAACCTACGCACACAAATAGAAAGTAGGGAGTAACACCCATCAATCTTAAGCTCTGAAACAACTGTTTATAGATGAAAAGGGTATACATCCTTTCCTCAATACACTCACTCCAAATGAAGATAGATACTCAATAATACTTAAAATTACTAAAGAAATGATATGTTTCCACGTCCTTTATTTAGATGCCGACTTCATATTTTCTAGGCATTGAGGAGGTGGGCATCAATGTCGTGGAAGGTCTTGATCACAAATTCCATGATGACATACGGGTCAGGCACCTCTTCATTTGCCTTCTCAAATTCAAGGAACCATTTAAGAATGCTGCCATCACCCTTGGGAATAACCTGTGCAGTGGCCTTCATTTTGTTGTAGAAACCAGCCATGATATCTCCATCAATTACACTGTAAGAGGCTATCATGTTTGCTTCATCTACAGTCTCAATCTTCTCGGTGGAATAAGAAATGGGAACTCCTGTAAAGCAGTAAAAACCCAAGCACAGAGGAAGATAATTTTAATATATATTTTTTTCTCATGCCATGTCATTTTTTTTTGTTTTTCTTTTGAGTTTTACATCTTTCTCAATGGGCTCTTCCAAGCGAGCCCATGACCATGAAGGGCTCATCTGATCTCTTTGCTTGGTATTAAATTCCTAAAAATTCTAAGCAGTTCCTTCAGTAGGTGGCAAGGTATATCACATTAAGAGGATCACTCCCCTACCACTGTATCGGCGTCGCATAAAAAAAAAGGCATTAAAGGCCAATATACTTTTAGCCCAGTTGGTGAGGCATCTTCCTTTCCATATCTACACCACGGTAGTGTCAATGTGGGTGTGTATGTAGAGGAGAAAGGAAAACAAAAGGGCCTACAAAATGAAGAAGAATGGAGATGGATCGACAAATGGGTATCAAGATCTACTCCTTCAATAGGAAACGTTTATACAGTTATCATCTTGAAAATCAAATCGTAGGAAAGCGAGGGTCTTATCTACTTTCCCACCTTATATATTTCAGTCCTTTTCTGTTTTTTTTTTTTTTTGGTAAATTCGACCCTACCTATTTAATTCCTTTTTTAGAACCCACTTCACTATAAAACCCTATTATACAAAATGTGATTTTGGAAGATGACTCTATGGAGGTTGTTCAAGCTCCGAATAATGAAGAAAGGTGTTTGACTAGGTATAGACAGTTGGAGGATGTGAAAATGGTGTTGGATAGAATGACCTCATCGCAAGTGAGACATGTTGAGCGAAAAGCAAATCCAATAGCTCACAATCTAGCATGGGCGGCGGCCATGCAATCTTTAAAGCAAATTTGGATATGTTGTTATCCATCTTTTGTTCGGACTTTAGTTATATCTGATATTGTATTTGATGATGTTTTTCCATGAAGTCTTTATATTTACTTAAAAAACAAAGAAATTCAATATAAAGCAGGCAAACTTCCACAGGAATGCCTCGACAATAAAAAAAAAACCTTAAAAGCTACTTAAAACAGTTTAATTAGAACAAAATGGAGCCATCTCATCATCTAAGCAACCCTTCATGGTTTCACTGTGCGGGACCAATGTGATTCTGATCACTGGATAGGCTCCGCGATGATTCAAATAGGATTGATCACTAAATAAATTTATGGGCTTTCTATATATTAAATATTTATGTTAGTTTTCACTTAGATTAGAGAGATAACCTCAGTTTTAAAGCTTTGTCTTATAAAAGATACTTGTATGTTGAGCTTTGTTTCAAAAACAGAGTAACTTTTTCGGGTTCTCACCTTCAGCATATTTGATGTGCCTAATAGAACCAACGCTCTTGCCATCTCCTTCAGTAACTTCAATGCTCTTGAACACCTCTGGGAAGATCTGGCCTAAGAGGTCTGTGTTATCTTTAATGGCACCCCAGAACTTCTCCGCAGAGGACTTGATTTCCTCTTCTGTTTCAAGCTTACCTGAAAAGGCCATACTTGTGACTTGCAAACACAACTACGATAAGATGAAAATAAAGTAGAAAGGAATCGGAGGAATTGAGTCTAGTGCATGGAAGCAACACTAGCCCAGGGATGTGCATTTTATAAGGAATGTGAGAGCATGTCATTAAGGCCTACTTCAACAACCATGCACCCACTATTCACTGTCAATCCATCTGTTTATATTATTATTATGACATTGAGGCACACTTATTATTAAAATAAGTACTCCTTAATGAACATTGATGTAAATGAAAGGTTTTTTTTCTCTTTGTAAATGAAAGGTTTTTTTTTTGTCAAATAAAAAATCCGTTAGATGGTATTACAAAGGCAGCTGGGCCCCATCTCTGAAACATATGGACCGTCCGATAGAATGCATAAGGCCCCTGTCACCATCATTATATAATCTTCCACATTGAGGAATGACAGCTACTGAATGTTTGAGATCATCTGATGAGAGGGAAAATTGTAGATCTTGGATCAACTGTGCGTAGGACTCATGAAAGGATTAACCACTAACATGAGCTTTATAACAAGGAAAAATATTTCATAAATAAATATCCCTCTATATGACATGGGTGCCTTGCTTTCTTTGTTCATTGCTAGGATGGAAATATGACTGGTGTCTATATGCTTTGCAAAGAGAGTATAAAAACCATCAAGTAATGATCAAATAAGGTGGTTGGATCGGGTTGGGCCTTTGAAGACCTTAATTCCCAATCCATTACGTTCAAATCCAACCCCAACCAGACTGTGTTTATGTAGGAAATCATGTGGCCTGCATGCCATAAGTCCCACATAAGATCAAACAAGATGAGACTAACAGAGAATACAATCCCACCTAAAGTAAGACTTGAACTCTCCCTTAATTGTGACTTTTGAGACTTGTCTATATAAGAATTAGGAGCCTTAGAGTTCGATACTCTCCATTCCCATAGGTTAGACATATGTGCTTTTCAATTGCCGAAATGTATATAGATCTCCAACTGCGGGTTGGAGTCTCCACGTCCGGATCCATCATTTTACATACATAAAAAGTACATCCATGTCATTGTGTAAGGGATGTAAATCCAGTACCATGTTCTTATTAGTAGAAGGAAGTATGACTAGTATCCATATGCATGGTAGGGACGTAAACATATGTTCTTGTACCATGTTCTTGTTAGGATGTAGTCACAGTCCTGGTGGGTGTTGGATTCAAAAGTAATGGAGTAGGACTACTGAAAATTAAGGCTTTCTCAAAGCCCACCCACCTTTCTAGATCGTTCCTTGTTGATTTTGATACTCCATTTACAGATACCAGTCTTATTTCCATCGTATCAATAAAGAAACAAAGCAAGGCACACATGGCATCTAGAGGGATATTTATTTATGAGACTTTCCCTGCTACAAAGCTCACGTTTAGTAGGTAATCCTTTTATTAGTCCCATACACAGTTGACCCATGTCTATGATTTTCCCTCTAATAGGATGATCTAAACCCTCGATTAACAGACTTCAAATTACAAAATTTGCCACATTCGGTAGATTTTATTCCTGAATACTATAGATTAAATAATGAAGGTGGCAGTGGGGCCGTATTCATTCTATCACACAGTCCATATGTTTCAAAGATGGGTCCCCAACCACCCTTCATAATACCAACTAACCGATTTTTTCATTTGACAAGAAAACATCATTCAGTTGCTTCAATATCAAATTTCATTAAGAAAAGTAGTTATTTTAACAATACGTGTACCTCATGATCATAATATAATCTCCGCAGATAGATTGACGATGAGAAGTGGGTGGACGGTTGCTGAAGTAGGCCTTTATGATGTGCTCTCACATGCCCTATATATACCCCTTCGGCTGGTGTTGCTTCCATGCACAAAACTCAATTCCTCTGATTCTTTTCTACTCTATTTTTATCTTATCCCTCGTTGTTTCTGCAATCAATTTGTCACCAGTATGGCCTTTTCAGGTAAGCTTGAAACAGAAGAGGAAATCAAGTCCTCTGCAAAGAAGTTCTGGGGTGTCATTAAAGATAACACAGACCTCTTAGGTAAGATCTTCCCAGAGGTGTTCAAGAGCATTGAAGTTACCGAAGGAGATGGCAAGAGTGTTGGTTCCATTAGGCACATTAAATATGCTGAAGGTGAGACCCAGAAAAAGCTACCTGATTTTTAAAACAAAGTTTCACATCCAAGTATCTGTTTATAAAGCAAAACTTTAAAGGGCAGGTTATCTTTCTATTCTGGGTGAAAACTAATACAATGATTTAAGACTAAGATCGCTCATTAATACATAATCAATCCCTCTGTATGCATCTATGAATCATGGTGGAGCCTCTCCAATGATAAGAATCACATTGGCCCCACACCGCAGAACCATGAGGGGACACCAAATCTTAGGCATCAACGTGGGGTTCACCAAAGGGTGGAATTATGATGGGCCTCATTTTATTATTGGGAGTAACAGGGGATTTCGCCTAATTTTATGCACCTGGACATTGCAATTTGGCAATGGCAAGTGATGAAATGGTTTAAGGGTTTCCCCAATTTTATCCACTTTGATCTAATTAAATTGCTTTAAGTACTTTTTTTTGTTCTTGCGGAGGCATCCCTGTGGAATCTCATTTCCCATCATATAATATTTTATTCATTTTCTTTGTACTGTACAAACCCTTTGTTGGAAGTTTGCTTAAGCTTTTTTAAATTCCAAATAGGATTTCATAGTGAAGTAGGTTCTAAATAAGGACATTAAAGAGGTGAAGTATATCTGGTTGGGAAGTAAATGAGATCCTCACTTTTCTAGGATTTAATTTGCAAAGTTAGTAGCTGGGTAGTCCTTTGCTTAGTAGCTGGGTAGTCCTTTGCTATCAAAGTTGAAGAATTTGATGCTCATTTGTGGATCTTAACTTTTACTTCTTCATTTTTTACTCTGTTGATAAGAAGACATTGCTTAGAATTTTTAGGAATTTAATATAAAGATGGGCCCTTCATGGCCATGGGCCTGCTTGTGCGAGAAAACAAACAAAAATGACATGGGGCATGGAAGAAAATCAGACATTAACATTATCTTTCTCTTTGCTTGGGTTTTTTTTTTTTTAATTTAATGCACAGGAGTTCCCATTTCTTATTCCACTGAGAGGATTGAGACTGTAGATGAAGCAAATATGACAGCCTCTTACAGTGTGATTGATGGAGATGTCATGGCTGGTTTCTACAACAAAATGAAGGCCACTGTACAGGTTATTCCCAAGGGTGATGGGAGCATTCTGAAATGGTACCTTGAATTTGAGAAGGCAAATGAAGAGGTGCCTGACCCATATGTCATAATGGAATTTGTAATCAAGACCTTCCATGACATTGATGCCTACCTCCTCAACGCCTAGGAAATACGAAGTTAGCATCTCAATAATGGACATGGAAACTGCTCATTTCTATTACTAATGCTCTAGTAATTATGATCAGTGAGTGTTATCTCTACTTGGAGTGTGTGTTTTGAGAAAAGGGTGTATAACCTTTTCATGTTAAGGTCGATTGCTTCAATACTTATGAATAGTAAATGTCACTTCCTGTTTTTGTTTGCTCGTGGAAATAGTATTCTCTCTCTGTTCTTCTTCTTCTTCTTCTCCTGCTTTCGCTTTTAAGGGCTGTTTGTTTTTTGTGATTTTCATAAGTAAATGAACAACATATGTAATGATTACACACCATCACGTTTGTCTTCACTCATTTACGCATGATGTGTGTAAAGTAGTTGTAAAAAAGGTGTGAGAATGGCTTGAAAATCAGGCCAGAATTTTCACACCTCAACAGGTGTGAATCCATTACACATGGCACTGTTACCAAGCGGGTGAACAGTACTCATACAGCATAGTCCTCCTTTTTGCATTTTTTTTAATTTTTTGGGCCCCAAAATAACAATATGAACCGTTCAAACTCTTCTAAAGCTCAAAACGGCTCAGAGACCCATTTTCAACTGTTGGATCATCATATAACTTCAGATATGATCAAAAGAGTTGAGACCATTGGATGTGTTGAACCCATAATTGAACACAGTCCGCCTTTCTTTATTTTTTGACTCATTTGGGCCCCCCTAATGTAAATCAAAACCGTTGAAACTCTTGTAAAAACCGAAAAAGACTATGAGAATAATTTTCATCCGTGGGATCATCATACAACTTGAGCTATGATCAAAATAGTTGAGACCGTTGGACGTGATTAAACCCGTGATTGAACTCAGTCCGCCTTTCTTTATTTTTTGACTCCTGTGGGCCCGCTAATATAAATCAGAACCGTTGAAACTCTTGTGAAGACTAAAAACGGCCTTGAGACCAATTTTCAACCGTTGGATCATAATATAGTTTTAGATATTTACAAAAAGATTTAACAATAAAAATCTGAAATTGAAATTCTTAATTTTATGGGCCCCATCTTGATGATCTGAACCGTCCAAACTGTCTAGAATGCCTTTTTTGACTTAGAGATGTAGTCCTTTTCTATATATATTTTAAGATATTTGTGATAAATCATGAAAAGTGGAAAAAATATTATGATAAATGGTGAACAATTGGATTACTTTTAATTTACATATGAAGATGTGTGAAAATGACAAACGATTGAATTTATTTCACATGTAAGTCAATTGCATATACAATGACTCACATATGAGTCATTTGCCTATGTAAAGCAATGTGAAAAGAACAAACGACCCCTTAGAGGACATCATTGAACAAAAGAGACAAAAATAAACCCCTTTAAAATAGGTGCAGAATGTAGGATCCCTGGGGGTTTTAGGGTATCTGATCATAATAGGGTCCTAGATGGGAATTATGTGAGATCCACCTGGATGAGTACATTCTGAAATATAAACTCCATAAGAATTTGAAAGGTTTGTGTGGAAGGTGGTGAAGTTGAAGTTGTTTAATTTGCACAGAGCATCTGCCACCTTCTTCTTGGTCCTACGGTAGTGACGAATCTCCCAAGCTTGCAGCTCAAAATGAGGGCTATATGTCTATATATATCACAAGGCTTGATCAACATTTTCCCTCGAAATGAGATATAGATAGACCCAACCTACGTGCTTAGTAGGTGGAACTATAGAGTAGCGCTACCTAGCAATCTGCGATGGTAAACGGGTTGGGTCGGGTCATATGAATTGGGTTGATATGTTGGGTCAACTTCTGGAATTCAACCCAATAGGATATTTTCAACCCGCACCCTTAGTGGGTCGGGTTGGCTGATCCATGTAAAACCCTGCAGTGTGGAGAAAACCAAAGGACCTTGCGGGAAAACACAGAGATAAAAGAGAAAAACTGAAAAAAAAAAAAGAGTTTCAGCAGTAAAAAAAATAAAAGAGTAATGCCAATTTAAGCCCAACAGTGTTTTTTTGGTAAAATAAATGCACTTCGATTCATCAACAGATGGGCCTTATCAGAGAATGTCATGATATTCTTGTAAAATTTCACAGATATAATGACGATAACTAAAAAAAAAAGTGATGTATCATATAATTTTTGCATGCAAAATAAGTATAAATATAACTTTTCATGCATTCAGTACGCTCCGTCATGGTGATAGAATAGTTGAAGTGTTAAACCATGGGGTAAGATTTTCACCGACCAACAGACTATGTATGCACGATATACGGTTTGGTATGTGGCGTCCACTAGGTCAATAAGATGCGTTCCTACCATTAGGATAAGCTGAATGAAAATATCTAGTCAGGAATCATGCAAAATTCAGTGCCATCAAATTATTCTCGATCAACTTTAAAATTTAATAACTTTAAAGTTGAATAATCTTTTAATTATAAATTTTCAAAAAAAAAAAAAAAGGCATTGTGATATAGGAGGGGAATATAAGAGTGAGAAAATGATTTCATTGTCAAAATCAACCTCCAGCGAGGAGTATAGAGTTGGAGTGCACATGCAGTGTTCACGGGAGAAATTTCTTATAACCCAATTCTTCTTTTTATTATTTTTTATTTCAATAAGAAAATTTTTGTCTGAAGAATTTTTAAATGCTCCACCATAGTGAAATTCCTAAATTCTTTTTTATACTTAATATTAAGAAATTCTACCGAAAAACAAAGTGGATTGGATTCCAAGAATTCCAAAGGTCAATTTAGACCTTTTAAGTGGCTGGAATATTAGAATTATTTTAAATAAATATAATATTTGCAAATGTAATCAAGTAAAAAAAAAAAGAAAAACAAAAAGCAAAATAGAAAGAAAAAAGCAGCACACCATGCCACGTGTCCTCCCTTCCATTATGTCAAGAGGCACTTTTATCAGGACCCGCCCACGATTAGTGTGTACGCAAGGCTAAGAATGCACATGTCGAGCTTGTCAACTGCTTCTTTGTGTGTCTCGGTCTCTCCTTTCTCTTTTTCTTCTCGCAACCCAAGGAAGCGTCATCTCCCAATGTCTCTTCCCATTCGAATCGCAGTCGTAGGAGATGTTGTAAGTACTCAAAACCACCCTCTCTCTCTCTCTCTCTCTCTCTCTCTCGATTTCAGCTTCATGATCATAATCATGACCGTTGATCCAGTGGGACACACCTGAGGGTGTTCCCTCTGCTGGGCCCTGTTTGTTTGTTTGTTTGGGATCTTCCTTGTTACCAGGCGGGGTCCATTAGAAGGCGGAGCTTGTATCTGGGTAACCCCAGTTGGAGAGAGATTTGGATTTTCCTTGGGGAAAGTTATGAATTTTGATGCAGAACTCAGAAATCTGGCACGGCCACCATCTGTTTGTTGAAATGCCCGAATTAACCTAAATTCCTTTCTGCTACAACATTGCAAAACAATCAAAGATGCCAACCAAAAAGGCATTGCTTGTGTCTTTTGAGCTAAGTGGAAAACCCATTGGGTGTTTGTAACATGGAGAGAGGTGTTTGTTGTAGTAGTAGTTGCTGAGCTACGCTTAACCATACACGGTAGCACCGAAGCTGTGGGGTCGATTCCTATTCTGCTCATGCGTGATTTTTAGTATTTTAAAACTATTCAAAGATATGCAATCTCATCAAACCTGACCTGACCCGAACCCATCTTGGGGCAGCTTTGGTTTCATTTGTGAATGAGCATTCATGGGGGCGAGTGGGGTCTTGATGGTGTAATTATGAGTCAGGGCAGGTTTTGTTTTTACACCGACTTGTACAAAACCCGCCCGTTGCCATCCCTAGGTTGAATGTTGGGCAAGGAAGAAACTAGAAGATGCTACAGTTCATGTTACTGAAATCTGCATTCTAAGATGGCTGTTTGGATTTAGAAGAAATGGAATAGTGAGTTAGTACATAAGAAGAAACCTACAAGTAGCTTCAGTAAAAGAAACAACCTACAACTGTGGTTTGAGGTGGTGTGGGCACATACAAAGAAAGCAAGTAACAACCCCTATATGGCAAATTTGAGAATTACAAGTTCATGAAACTAGGAGAAATGAGAGACTAATGAAGACTTTGAAAGAAAGAGCGAGGAAAGGTATGTGGAGTGACAATGAGTTTTACATAGGGTTAAAAGAGGGGGGGGGGGGGGGGGGGGGACTCACAAAGGTGACCCTAGATAATGAGAGAGAGAGAGAGAGAGAGAGAGGGAGGGCTAAGACTTAAATAGAACTCAGAAAGCTGACTCTTTCTGGATGGGATAAAGCTAAAATGAGGTTGTTAGTAATGACATCATGATGATGAAGAAGAAATGCGGAATTTGGATCTAACATTCAATGAGGCCACAAGTTTGCTGTCTTGGTTGCGTGTGGAAGGTTGGGTTTTTCTGAGACTTGAAGAAATGGATGAATGCATATATTGAGGTGAGTGGGTTGAAGAAATGCGGAATTTGGATCTAACATTCAATGAGGCCACAAGTTTGCTGTCTTGGTTGCGTGTGGAAGGTTGGGTTTTTCTGAGACTTGAAGAAATGGATGAATGCATATATTGAGGTGAGTGGGTTGAAGGAATACGCCAAGTTAATTACAGCTGTAACAAAAATGTGTCCAAAATGTAGCCATATTGTCAATGCACTGAAGCTGTTTGGTGAGGTGCTTGAACAAGACATCATTCAACGGAGGGCGCATTTTCACATGCAACCAATCAAATCAGTGTAGGGAACGACTGTTTCTTTTTAATGAGATGCAAATGGCATTGAGTCCAATGAAGTTGGTTGTTCCTTCATGTTGTTCTAGGAGCTTGAGAGACAAGCAAATGGTCCATTTCTTTATAAATTGGAAGGTTCTGGAGCTTACATTTGCGCTCAATACTGCTGTAATGGATTTTGATGTGAATAATGGATCTGTAGAATACTTGCTCAAAGTTTTTCTGAAGAGCTACTTAATATTGTGTTATCATGGATGGTACTGATTTGGCTAGTAATGGACAAGGAATATTTGATGATTCTATTATCCTTTGTGATGCTTGTTTGGAATAGCTGAAGAATCTAAATGCTTTAAGGTGTCATTGAATCATCGTTATTATGATCTTAGCCTTATCCCATCGATTAGGGTCAGCTAAATGTGTCCTATTTCAATAGACAATCTAAGAATATCCAAAACCTTTCCTTTTTTTTTTAATATAGTTGTAGAAGAGTGATATCTTTCTATTCCGCTGCCCACCCTCTTCCCATATCTGCTGGCCCATGCGAGTGAAAATGTATGTGTGAATGAATTATTTGAGCCAAACTCTCTCTCTCTCTCTCTCTCTGTCTCTCTGGGCGCGCACGCGTGCAGGATTAATCTTGAAAGTGTAACTTATCCTAATTATTTGGCGTTAAATCCGCAAAAGAGCTCTATTGTAGGAGTTGCAGTACTAGGGGATGATCTTGTTTGGTTGCTACCATGTATGGTTTCCAGTTACAACCTTGGTCTTCCAATTGAGGATAAGCCTAGATCACTTAAGCATTCCCTTCAAAGGCTCTTTTTTTCAGATTCTTAAAGAGAATGGGAGATGGTTATCAGAGGGTTCTGTGCCATCTAAAGATAAAGTTGCCACATGGATTCATTTTTGCATAAACCATATCAATTATGACTTTAGTACATGGCTTGTATTCAAGAAATTCAACATGGTTGGTGTTCAAGAAATTCATTTTATGCGCCTTTGGGATAAGGAGAGTCATGTACCTTCATACTCCTAAACAAGATTGTCGTGCCCCAAAGTCATGAAAAAAATCCAAAATTTGTAAATCCAAATATGGTGACAAGCCTTTCAAAATTTTTAAGATTCCTAATCCACACAATGGTGTAATTGGTGCACAGTTGCCAGATCAAGAAAGAGTTATAGGAGATTTCTAAATTTACAACCGTGTTTACTTGTCTCAATGTGGTAGTCACAAAGATGCATGAAATGGAATGGCAAACAAATTTTTTTCGAAATCTAATGAAGAAACAAACTCTAGACAGAATTTGGCTTTTATTTTAGTTTCATGCCCTTGTTCAAATTTGTATAATGGAATGTTTAAGTGATTTCCAGCCAAGCCAATATGTCTTTGCTTTTCTCAATGTATTCTTGCTAGAGTCCTTGCTTAATGACGAGTCTTTCTCATTATTGTGACAATGGTGTGGAAGACAAGACATTGGGGCATAATTATAAAAGTGTGCCCCAGTGACCTCACCATAGAAAGTAGGGTTTGTTAGATTATCTATTAAAAAAATTAGTCGCATCAAATGTTTATAGCTGTCCAATCAGAGGAAACGAAAGTGGATGACAAATATGGAAATGGTGAATGGTTTGAAATCCCAGAAACGTGCAATGAAGATGATCTTTTATATATTGCTATCCATTCAAAGGAAATGATCATGGGGGGTAAATATGGAAGCAATAAACAGTTTTAAATCATTGTCTTTAGTTGAATAGTGAGATACATTCAATGAGGCGTTCTTTTACATATAGCTTACCAAACCGCATCTTGTATGATTGAGTCACTAGGCCACACCACCCTGCCTTCTTTTATTCTACCTTCATCATAATAACAAAAGAGGTACCATTATTAAACATTCTTCAAATTCCAAGGCCATTAAGAAAATATATCACCATTTTCTAATCCATGTGGCTTATTTTGTGAGATTCAATGGATATGTGTAATGGTCTTGGAGATGCAACATATCAAGGGATGACTCGTCCCCCTTGACCTGCTACTCTTAGTTTTATGAATTTGAAATTCTAAGATTTGTCATGTTTATTTATTAATGATGCATGTAAGTTGTTATAGGTTTCTGAATTTGTGTTTCATTCAGTTGGATGAATAGTGGGGCCTCATACAACTTCTAATAAGGAATTTGTATTTCATTTAGGGCCATAAAATCATATAATCAGCTAAGTAGGTGACTTGGGGAGTGGGGTTGAATCAAATCAGCACCCATCAAATCTGGGCCCACTTGCACTTGGCCAATTTGAAAACCATGATTGCTTGCACCAAATGATTAATGTTAACTATTCTCATGAAATTCTAAATTGTTTGTTGATTCCTTTTTTTTTTCGTGTGTACTTCTAGTCATTTGCATATTTGACTAGTTTCTAGCCATCTGCTCACTTCTTGTCTAGTTTCTGAGCAAATGGTACTGTGGCAATTTGACATATTTTGACTTATCCTCTTGGTGAATTTTATTTCTCAATTATATTCTCATTCCTTCTTCTTTCATTTGTTCCATTTTTATTGATTTGTTCATGATAGCTAGGTGCTCTTCAGTTCAGCACCTTTCTCAATTGAAATTACTATAATAGGAATCAAGATTTATAGAACTTATAATCATTTTTCTTAATTGTTTTATGTGGAAGCATGATGAGTGGGATCTACAGGATGATGCAAAGGCCCTTCATTTCTTGCAGGTATAATCTTTGTTGCAAAAAATAAAAAAAAACAAAATGAACCTAACTCCCACTATCGTTACTAATTGACATGGGCCACATGGCAAAAGTTTTGGTGTTGTTGGAGCACATATATTGTACTAGAATGGGTAGACTTTGGGAACTCGCAGGTTTTTGGCTTATCCATGAACCAAGAGTTTCCGTTTTTAAATTTATAATTTTTCTGACTTATGCTTTCATGTCATTACTTACAAAGTTCTCTGACAAGTGCGTGTGTGTGTGTGTGTGTTTTTTTTTTTTCCTTTTCGGAAATGCAGACAGATTTGGTTCTGTTTACAGGCATGCCCTTACCCTCTGCCCAGCACGCCGCCATTTATTGTGATTCCAATGCATGCTATTCGGTTCAGACCTCTCTCTCGCATTTTTTTTTCATCATTTGATCAATTGTCTAGTGTTTATTTGTTTCAAACATTGAGATAGTTGAATCTCCTGAGTCCTGAACACTTGACTCTCTTGTTTTTTTTTTTTTTTAATTTATTTGCTAGGTGATTTTGGTAATGAGAATGTCGAGCTTGTTAGAAGCATAGCTAACCTAAAAATGCCAAAAGCAGCTATTTTAGGGAACCATGACTGCTGGTACACTCATCAGTTTTCCGAAAAGTAAGATTTATTGCTTCATGTTAAGATTTATTGCTTCATGTTCTGGGCATGCTACTAAATCCCAGTCAAGTCTGATGTGACCTTCTCATCAAGCTCATGCCATTACTTACTGAGTTGGTATGCTTCCGTTGAGTCACATCTTGCATATGAGTTGAGGGAGTCACACCAATACCTTAGTCGAAGTCAGAGAGTGGCACTGGGATTTAATTTTCTGATTCCGTGCCATTCATTTAACCATTCATGTTTTTGGTTTGGTTTCCCAGGAGTTTCAGGTCTGCAATTTTTTTTGGATTATTTCCTTTTATTGGCCATTCTTTTTGCTATGCTTTATGTAGGTCCTCATTATGACATTTGAAAATGCTTGCTTCTGAGAATAATAAACTCCTTTATGTGATTGTTAGGAGGAAAAATCGTGTCCAACTTCAGCTGGAATGGTGAGTTCATCTGGTTCATAGTCTTTTAATGATTCTGGAGGGTCTCTATTTTGACCATATGTCTATGGATACTCCCTGATTCTGTATCCTTATTTTTTATTTCCCTATTACCTTTTCACTAGTTTGCAATTTTTAAAGCATTATCTTTTGCGTGGTAATTTTTAAGGTGTTTATGATACTCACATTGGTTCTCCATTGCTTATTTAGAAACAACCATTGGCCATGCCTGCAATTTCATTTCTGCTGTTGAATATTATATGGTTTCGCTTAAGTCTGTTGGATGAGTTGATGATAATAATCAAGGGTTCCTTCATCAAAGATATAAAGAACCCTAGAATTGGAAAGAGAAGGAAATAGAGAAGGGAAGAAACTGAGAGAGGAGAAGCATACGGTTGTGGCTGCTAGGAATTGAAAATACAGAATGAGTTGGTTGTATCCCTAGGGTAGGACAACCATCTTTATTTATTTATATCTGAAATTAAATTACAAAAAACCTGTGCTTCCTATTAGCAACATAAAAACCACTTGAACTAATTTAATTACAAATGAGTCCTACTTTCTATCTCTTAGCAACTACGTCTGTCAGATTATGATATTATATGAATAAGTAATGAATGCATTCCAGAAAATGCTTTTTGATAAGTAGAAGTATTTTTAATGATATAAAATAGTGTAAAATCACTACGAAACTCAAGAAAGAGGGTTAATTTTTTAGTACTGAATTTATGCAACGTGTATGGTTGTACTCTTTTGTCAGGATTGTCCTTGTAACATTATCTCCTCTAATTTTCATCATGCTTCTTGCTTGCTTCTGTATTGAACATGTTGTTTCTTCGGGGAACATGAGTTGGTGTGTTGAGATTTATGCTGGAACAACTCTTATCTTGATTCATCTTTCTGCTCATGGCTTAAAGAAAAAAGTTCATACATCTGCCATGTCAATGCCTTTTGTTCAAGAAGGAGGCCCATCTATGTTATTTACGAATTACATAAATGCTTGTGTGATCAATATGTGCACACATCAGTAAATGCATCATTTTTTTTAAAATTTTTGATCAGTAAATGCATCACAAGTTTCTAGCTGAATTTGATTAGAATCCTTTGTTCTGTTCATTTCACTAAATGCATCATATATGTCTTGCTTGAGATCGATGACAATTCTCCTATTGCTTTTACGAGATGGCAAAAAGCCTAATGCATTCGTAGTTTGTATAGAATATTGGTTGGATGACAAGCTGATTGAAGTTAGTGTCAGATCATCATTCTATGATAAAAGATGCTAAGATAAATGATCTTGACCTCTATCAAACTTAATTTTTAATTTGCGTGAAATTTGATGAAATGTGTTTGGATCCACTTAGCTTGACAAATGACGATTATAGTGCTTGTATCAATGAGCAGTCTTGGCGAGGAGCATGTTGGTTATTGTCGATTGGACTTCCCAATGTTAAAGCTCAGCATTGTTGGTGGGCGCCCATTTTCTTGTGGGGGTGACAAGATATTTCGGGGAAGACTTCTATCTGAAAGGTTGGTTGGTTTAATTACATCAGAACGAGCATTCCTGGAATTTTAATGAGCAGAAAGATTTGTCATTTGTTCATATTGATTTCTATTAATGAGATTTTGAGGTGC
This sequence comes from Sextonia rubra, assembly GCA_037013555.1. Taxonomy (NCBI): domain Eukaryota; kingdom Viridiplantae; phylum Streptophyta; class Magnoliopsida; order Laurales; family Lauraceae; genus Sextonia; species Sextonia rubra. The sequence goes on along the minus strand of JASUAD010000010.1, from coordinate 38,285,052 downwards.
TTTACACTTGTGTACATATTGTGGGATTATATCTGATGTGGAGTTCAGCAATCCTGATGCATCACACAGTATTGGTGATCTAAACCTCTAGGCTTCACGAAGAATGGAATATGCATCACCAATCCTTGAGTGTCAGATTGTAGCTGGTTCATTTGCTTTCTTTTCTGGACAATAGGTGATATTTTTCGATTTAGTTTTCTATTTTTATGTACAGTTGGGAGCTAAGGAAAATGGTATCTGTAAGTGTTTCAAGATTAGGGAAAGAAAAATTAGGGATCCTGATTTTGTAAGGTGCATTAAAGATGAAAATAGAAGATTCTTAATAAAAGAAGAGGTCAAACAGAAACATGGTTGCTGTCCCTTCAGTGTGAGCCTTCAATCCAGGTGCTTTGGTAGGACTGACGACAGGATGGGCTCCACTTTAGAGCAACTGCTGCAGCACTAATGACTGATTAGTGCTATTTGAGAACAAATCACTGCATTATTGTCACTTCTTGAGATGTTTTTCCATGAGGCTTGGTTACCTCCTAGCTTTGACACCTATGATGATAGGTCCAAAGGCCATCTAGTCAAAGATGATGGGCCTAGGACCATCTGTCAAGTGTGACATCAGCTGCTCTTCGTGCTCATTTGTTTTATAAAGAAAAACATGCCGTATCAGTCAAGTTGCCTAGGGCGACTTTGCCGACTTGCTTTGACTTGTTCAATTTCATTCGGAACCAGTCAAATTGAGACGAATCTCCCCTGGTTGACAGGCATGGGTGATGGGGACATCAATCTTAATTCCCCTAATTCTTTCAAGATGCTACCAGCGGCAAAGGTGTAGGATTACAGATCAGGCTTGTGGATGGATTGCACATCCAAAATTTGATCGCCAATTGGATTACTATTCTGATAGCATCCAATGGTTGGATCTTTTTGGATCCAGCGTCTAATGGATTGAGGACCCCATGTGCGCAATTGCATTGAAATCCCCACATGGGAGGAAAAATAAAAGACTTAAAAGTGTTAGAGGGGCCTAAGAAGAATTTGAGTAAAATATGGAAGAGAGGGATCTCAAGGGGACTCGCAGCTTAATGCGAAAAGCCCTCTTGGAATTCATGTGCAAGTCTAAAGTTTTATGGTATTATTTTTTCCTCTTTCTTTCTTTCTATTTCCTTTTCCTTGTTATTTCTTTTTCAGAAAGTGTGAGGATTATTTATATGGAGAGACTTGTAATGATTTGGGCAACAACTATTAACAAGAAAGCTGAATTTCTTGAGTTCTTCAACTTCTAGTTATAGTTGTGAGAGATCTTTTCTTCTGCCTCCTGGATTGAGCTAGTTTTCTTTTCCCCCTTTCAAAACCCTAAATCCATATCATCCCCTCCATCCATCAGCCAATAAACCCATCACTACCACCATATCCCCAGAGTCAACCATCCAAACCATACCTATAATCCTCCCAAAACCCAGAACCAACCATCCAAACAATGCCTATAATCCTCCCAATAACCCAAAGCCGACCATCCAAACCATGCCTATAATCCCAAATCTAACCATTTGACTAACCCAAAACACCCCAAACCCAAATCCAAACTGCACCACCCGAAAGCCCAATCACCCAAAACCCCAAAACCCTAAGTGGGCCCCCTTGACCCAGCTTAACCCCAATTGGCCCCGCATAACTTAGCCGAATCTGACCCCACCTATTTTATTGAGCTTTTTCATCGTTTCCACTTCACAGATTTGAAAATAATTAAATTTTCTAAATCTGAAAATTAGTTTGAGCTTTGTAATGATGTGGGAACATTATTTCAGTTCTGAAACTTGCTTAAAATTCCCAAGTTTTTACATTGAACACTTGCAAACCTTTTGATCCAAGACATTGTTTCAAATCCCCATTAAAAGGACAATTAATATAATTGAATTGAACCATCCCTAAGCAAGTGGAAGTCTTATCTTCCATTAAGATCCCTCCATCTTCTTACTGAGGGACTATTACTGCATAATTGTAACAATGCCTTGGACCAAAACATAACTTTCTCACTTTATTTTCAACATTGAATTGTGTGATTGGCATGATTCATAATTTAAATTGAATTATTAATTCTGAAATTGATCTCACCTTCCATTTTAGGTTAGATTTCATATTGTCCTGCATCAATGGACCAATACAACCTCAAACGTGAGTGCCATCAGTGGGACTCAACTTGGAACCCACCAACACTGGTTTACTCATTGACCCTATTCAAATGAAATTTCATGCCATGGTCAAAAGACATTTGAATAAACAATTCAAAAAAGAAAATAAAGAAATCATTATAATCTGAATAAGGTTTAAAATGGTCAGCATCACCGGTTTGAACCAATTGAACCTTTGTTTCATACTAATTTTGATGGCTTCCGTTGTTTTTTTCCCATTTTCGACGTATGATGCTTTGATACAAAAGGACATGACAAGGTTTTGTTTAGCATATGGGTTTTACACATGAAAATGTTGTATCAGATATGATCTATGTTCCCAGATATTGGATGAATATGGTAGGGACATGCTACAGAATACAGATACAACTGTGGCATGGACCTCACTCATAAAAATGAAGCATCAGATGGCACAACATGGTGTTTTGCCTGTTTTGAAGTGTTGGGCATCGTATATGACATGGATTCTACTTCTTATTGTCTAATCTGGTTTTTAATATAAGGCTCTAGAGTTCTTATTTGATTACAGAAGAAACAGCTTATTTAATAGCTATGAGCATGCATTTTGCAAAATGAATTCATTGAATGCTGGAGAAAAACCCAAAAAATTACTAAATTAAAGACTATCTTAAAGTTTCTGTGTTCCTTAGAGCTCAAACATGGATTTCAAACATCTTTGGTTTTAGAAGTTGGACTCCCGGGGCAACTTGGTCCTTGAGTCTAGCTGTTCAAATCGCATGAGACCCTGCTGAATAGGACTAAGTCTCACCCTAGAGCCCAAAAACCTTTTAAAAATGATGAAATAGCACTGTTTATATTTATCTAGAGAAAATTATGTTGTACAAATCTAGAATTTTAACGCTGTGTATGTTTTGCTTAATTAAAAACTAATTTAAGAATAAATAGTTACCCACATTTATTTTTCACTCTGTTAGATCATGCATTAATACTGAATGGTATCTCCAATCTTAAAATGTTTAGATCACCCAAAAGAAATGGGACTTTGATGTTCTGGAATCAGTCCTGAGAGCCTCCCAAAGCTTCTCCAAACTTTAAAAATGGAAGATAATTGAGTTCAGTGCCCAAAAGCCGACGCCGTAAGGCCTACAACTGTTTCAGTGACTTGGGAGTTGGGATGACTTGACTCTGCACCTATTGAGTCTGGGTCGTCTCAGATGCATCCAATTTATAAATACTTGCTTTAGAATAGGTTCAGAGTTTCCCTTGGCCTTTGATTTAGTTAGTGTGCCTATGATTTAGTTGGTGCATGTTGATTTTTTTTTTAATGGAATTAATATTACAATTTGAATCAAGTAGCCAGCCAATAGGAATTTTGCCTTCTTTGAAGGCTTGCTGTGTTATTCTCTTTTCTTGATGAAATCCTCATAAAATAAAAATGATTTCTTATTTCTGAGGCTTGTGATGATACCAGTACCACTTTGTTTCTGACCTTCAGTGCACTTTGTTGTTTTCACATTTCATTTTAATATATATCATTATCACTTCCTTCAAAAAAAAAAAAAAAAGGTACAACTCTGCTCTACGGTCTATTGGATTAAACCCTCTATTTCCATCATTGTGTATTGCTATTTATCTGATTCAACTATTTCCTTAGGTATGGAGTCTCTGACATGGAAGGAAGTGCTAATAAAATCTATGAAGCGGCCATGGGAACACCAGAGGGCTGTTCTGTTATATTTCTTGCTCACAACGGACCTACAGGTGGAGCAAGCTGTCATTTTTATGACTCAATCATCCTGGCTGAATAATCTTTTTAGATGTTTTATGAGAATTAGTGTCACTTTCAACTCACTAACACAGTATCCCTGCGGCCTTGAGTTTGTACAGTGGCACCCATGTTTTGACCTGGTGCCAAGCGTAGTATTCTTAAGCTTACAGCTTGTAACTGCAGGCCTCATGTTCCTGTGATTAGACTGTAAATGGGATGGTTCTCACCATGTACACAGGTGTATTCTTAAGCATGCACCTAATAAATGCAGGACCCATGTTTCTATAATAGAGGCTGTTGATGTGATGGCTCTCACCATGTATGCAGGTGCCACATTTCTGTTCTTGAGATCGATCTAAGAAACTATTCATCTCGCAGTTAAATACTTAAGTCTGTGGCTCAATAGATAATACACGAAGAAGCCCTAACTAGGGCTAGAAAAGACCTCATCTATGCTTTGGGGGTGTTTTCTGTGTACAATGTGATGCATGTGATCATCATCCATCAGATCAATGGTTCTAATGACCAAAAATGGAATGGACCCCGCATATATGCCATTGTTTTAAAAATCACATGATATCCACTGTTGGTTGAAATTTGGCTATCATTTTTTACAGGGCTAGGATGTAAGGTGAATGACATCTGTGGACGAGACTGGGTGTTTGAAGGTGGTGATCATGGTGATCCAGGTAGAGCCTCACTACTGCCATTTGACACTCTCATTATGTCTTTTCATACATCTTGTCCATGTAGTATGGCACATCTCATCTTCTGAAGAATGTATTTTGTGGTACAGATCTAGCTCAGACCCTATCAGATTTGAAAAAGAACACCAAACTACCTATCCCATTGGTTGTTTTTGGGCACATGCACAAAGAACTAGCATATAGAATCGGTCTTAGAAAGATGGTTGTGGTTGGCACTGATGACACCATTTATGTCAATGGAGCTATTGTACCAAGGGTGAAACGCTCAGTTAGGGAAGAAGGAACCAGTGGTGGGGGTTTTGTGGGAGAGGAAATCCTCCATGCAGATGTTTCCAGGAGTACTCTGCGTGTGTTCACTGTTATTGAGATCATGGATGGAAGGGTGGAAAAGATAACGGAGTGTTGGGTTGCAGTTTCGAGTGAAACAATCGCTTTACAGGAGGAACATTTACTGTTTGAAAATGGTCATTATAGGAATTCCAATTCTGAGTCCCCTTGATGCCATTTTACTTGAGGCTTTACTCCAAATCCTTTGTAAGTTGTATCATAAGACAGTTATCTGAAGAATGAGATGCTTGCTGTGAAACTCATAAAACTCTGTTCTACCCTGGTAATATAGTTCTTCAGATTGAAGATCATGGCCACCTTTGCCTCTGTTCTCTTGAGCATGTCATAATCTTTTATCCATGTATTTGTGATCTACTGTTTGAAAGCTTGAATTTTCCCAGGCAGGACATTTTCTGGGAGAATGGCAGATGAGAAAACAGCTTGGTTTTTCTTGGGACGAGGAAAATGAAGTGTTTCCTCCCCATTTTTCCCTTTTCTCCCAATCCAAGCTCCAAACTCACTCTCATGGGTGGGAAAAGAATATATCTAGTGTTATTGTCGGTAATGGATGCCATATTTCTAAAACTCTACTTACCCATCTATACCCCACCACCACTGAGCTACTCGAAGGGCACTGAGTCGAGTAAATCATTCTGAGTTTGGAGTTTTTGGCAAACTCTGGTTGAGATTTGACTTTTGGTATACTAGTTGTAGTCCATTTTCAAAGAAATTCCATAAAGAGTTAAACCACATGGAATGTCCCAAGCTCCAATGCTTTGCTCGTGGAGACTCTCTAGATTTTCTTAAATTCTAGAATAAAAAGAAGCAAAAAGTGGGACTATTGTTGCTGGTTTGAGACAACTCTTAAAGTAGTTGAAGATGATTCGTGTGAAAGCTTCTTGAACTCTAAAATGAAAGGATGGAGGCACAAGGTGACCAATGCATTTTGGCTGAGTGGTGTTGGCACCTTTATATCACAAACATGCCTAGGGATCAATCTCTATCTTTTGGTTGATATATCACTCCAGCCAGTAGGCCAATCCATTGCAAAAACGGAAAAAAAAAGGAGGCACAAAGTGAGGTGATTGACAGAGTTATGGCATTTAAGATTATGACACATTGGCAAAGAATAAATGCACTAGAAAAGGATGGACTTTTATCGAACCTCGATAAAAGAGAAATGCTTTGCTTGTGAACCATGTTGGAATGTAAAAATGGTTAAAAACATATGCTAGAGAGAACTAGATGTCTGGAGTAGTGAGAGATCATCCCCTTTTTTTAATGTTCATGCTTGAACGACAGAAGAGTGTCGTTTCATTGTAGTGGTGACTAAAGCAGATTTGAGATATGGATGCATAAAGTTGATTAAACACAACCATGAAAGGCTCAAAACATGTTTGAATTGTATGAGGTTGAAGTTTAGAATCAAAAGAGCGTGAAAATAAATTGGATAAAACTCAATAGAGGAGGCGAGCCATGATTTATGAGAAATGATTATTATATGACTACTCATCATGCCATGTAGGAGCTTTTTAGACCTGATTTAAACTTTGCGTGGCTCATCATATACGATCTCATTCACTCTTGTGGCATGCCCACCTATGTTTAGGTAATAGCTCAAATTGTGATCCAATCGGAGTGAGGTATCTTATCCAATTAGGTCTGAAGGCTGAGCTAGCAAGGAATACTCTAAGTCATTAAAAAAAAAAAAAAGGTCATATCATTAAATCTTATTGCACACCTCCCCATGTTAAACAGTGGCTAAAATTTTAGTCAAGGCTGATATTGACCAATCTAATTGTGCACATCAGTCCGATTGAATAAAAGTTGGTTCAATTCAATGCAGAGGGTGTAGTATGATGGAAGCAACTTTTGATCAAGCAATAATGCCTACCCCAGAGTAGGTTAATTCAAGTGGTCAACTGCAATCAATTGTCTAACGACAGAAGCGAAAAGATTTATTTTCTCATTATTGAAAGGTTGAGATCCTAATCAGGTACCACATTATGGATGTATCATAATACCCAAATGATATGCAGATCATGCAATCCTAACCTTCTAATTAGTGGCCGTTAGTTGAATGGCTATGTTCAGTGCTCCATACCAGAACATTTCCTTTCTATCTTTTCCACTTTTTTTGGTCTTTTCAAAACAGTAACTTGTCTTTGTTTTAGGTCTCTTTCAGCTTTCCGAGTCAAATTGCTTTCTTCTGGGGTACCATTTCACTTTCAATCTTATAAAGATAAAGCCAACAAGGTCATGTGCCAGTGCTGTTGATGTTTGCATCTTGGAGAATCAAACCTCCTTTTTATAATTTATAATAATAGTAACATTCAGAGATCATCTGGGAGTTCACAGCCACCCTAAAAAGGATCATACTTATGCCCACAGTGGTAAACAAGAAATCAGAAGATGCAATGTTGAAATCAAGGTAGGGTACATACTACAAGGGGCAGAATTGAGCTGGACTCGCCTTTGTTGGGTCTATTACGACATGGACCCTAGAGCTTGGATTACAGACCACCTTTTGGGAAATGGGCTGGCACAAGTGTACCCATTAAAGCCTATTATTACATTTGGATGTAGATCTGAACTTTGGGTTAAGTTTTTTTTTTTTTTTTTGGAAAAAACTTTTTCTGTGTGATTTGTGCAGTTTAAACCTAAATATTATTTATTTTATTTAGTCATTAATTTTAAGTAAGCTATGAACTACGATGACAACTCAACAAGTTCAACAAGCTCAAAAGTCTTAAAGCCGGATGGTAGCTATAGGAGTAAGTCTCTACCACCACCATGCAATGTTTGTGGACAAATAAATTAGGGGGTTCATTTGGAGACTCCAAGGGCCTGTTTGTTTTCACAAAATATATAAAAACCGAAAACATAAGAATTTATAGTCAAATGAGTTATAATGAAGGATTATAAAAAAAGGTGAAGGGTGAAGAGTACGAAGTAAAAGGTAAAGAATGCAAGATAAAGATATAGATATATTATTTCTCAAAATTTTTTAGGGTTTAAATTACTAAAGTGATAGCTGGATAGTCATTCTCATCTTCCCTTGTTCATTTTCCATCAAGTGAGAGATGATATGGTTTCAATCATTTTTTTAAATTCACATTTATCTTTTAAATTTTAAAAAAATTTAGAAATGGTTTCTGACCACAAACATGCATTTGGGTCCAGCTTGTCTAATTCATATGAACGTTGAGGCTCACCTAAACAGACTCAGATGGAGCATGCTCCACGGACCTCTCCACCGGGACACACGGATACAAGTGCATGGTCCATGGTACGTTGATAGATAGTGTTGTATCAATCAATATCCATGTGACCTTTTCTTCCATATTTGAGACACTGTGCCAGTGATGACTTGTGGGTAGGCCTTCAGTTACAATAGCGACCAAATCGACCCCTTTGATCATCTGTTGAACAACATCAATGAGGTGAGAGGTCTTTTTACAAATCAAGGAGTTGTTAGAGATGATCCAAACATGTAGTGTAGTTAAACTAATACAAGACGGGGGTCATATGGTCATCTGATAGTGGGCTCAACCCGAAGTGGATGGTTTGGATTTTGTGAGTGGACAGGTAATAAAATTACTGTGATGGGCTCCGAGAATTCTTTACGCGTTAATATCTAATCTAAATTGTGCATGTTAGAACATCCCATCTAACAATAAATAAAGTAGTATGAATTGCTGTTATCAAATTAGTGTCTTTTCATGTTCAGAAAGCAGACAAGTGCATAAAATGGATAATTGGTATGTGGGAAGCACGATAGAGTGAGTTTGGCAATTGGTACCATTTATTTTAAAGAGATTTCCTCGATACCTCTCTATTTTATTACATTTAGAATGATACCCCGTATATATATATATATTTTTTTTTACACCCCTGAGTTTTCTGACATGCCAACCAAATGCATCTCTTGGTCATTGGTCAAAGACTTTGGTGACTCTCTTACAATAAAGAGATTGGTTAGATGACAAAAATGCACTCAATGTATTCTTAATTGGGAAAACAAAAAGATAAAGCTTCTTTTGGTTACTACTGTGGATCCCACTTATCAAAGAGAAGTGACATTGGTATCCTGCAAAATTTTGCAACACTTCCACATTGAAATATCATTAGCCAGAAAGAAAATTACCATAGTGGTCAAATCACCATGTCCATCCATCAGTTAGATGCCGACTGTGTCAAGTTTTTGTTAGGATTGTTTGATCACTTTACCCTAAGAATCAATAACCATGAAAAAAAAAATACCATAGTGGTCGAATCACCATTTCCACCCATCAGTTAGATTATGCCAACCGTGCCAGATTTTGGTCAGGATTATTTGATCTAGTCATTTGTGGAGGAGGAGAAAAATGAACTGTTCAGATATCTATGCCAAGCGTACTACTGCAAATATGTTGCACAGTGACTGCTATTGTTCCACTGCCTGATCTCTTGACTATATGATGAGGCCCACTGTTCGAAGGACCCAGATTTGGTTAGCATGTGTACCAGCTGTGCTGTGAGGGTAAAAATCTCCGGTGGCAGGATTTGCACATGATTTCGAGCCCTTTAATAAGAAAATAAAAAAAATGAATGAACTAATAAAACATTTGTTTCCTATTTTCTTGTTTGTAGTGAGGCCCATGTTAGGATCTCAACGCATGTGTGTAAATCATGGTTGAACTGGTACAAAGCACTCGAGATGCACAGATGAATTATCTTGCAAATTAAATTAAAATCAAAACCAAAAATTGATATTAATTAATAAAAAATATTTGAATTGATTTAATGATAAACCCATTTGTGTAATCTTCATAATATAAATTAATATCATAACACAATTAATTTAAAATAAAGTCATAGATTATTTTTTTTTACTATTAACAAAGAATTCATTAAAAGAGAGAAGTTTACATAGGCAAAAGCATAGGAAAAACAAGGGTGTGAGAGCATTGGACTCACCCCTTAACCCTCACATGAATATACCTATCCGAGGATATAGTCTCTCAACCTCCTGTTTAACTTGATAGATATAATCTCATGATAAACACAATATTAATACAACAACAAAGCTCCTTAATTCATTAAAATTGAATTGAACTTTCTATAGAGAGACATTCCTCTTTGACATCCAAGCAACCCCATTAAAAAAATTGTTTTTCACAGTAAAAGTTGCAAAAAAATTCCTTCAAAATGAACGGATAACCTTCAAAATAGCTAATACTTCCACTCCATTAGAGTCATTAGCTCCAATTTGCTTAGAGAACATCATTAAAACCTCACCCTTACAATTATGGAGTACTCTGCTAGTGTCTACCGGCCTAGGCTTGCCCCTCTATGCTCCATCGATATTAAAATTTAAAATCCCAACAGGTGGGGAAAACCATGGAATAGATCTCCTCTCCCTGGAAAGACCATATCCCATATAAGCTTCTCAGCTATGAAAAATATTATTAAGATTGAAATTTAAGAATTTATTTCTAATCAAAGCCCATTCAGCAATCCTCAAAATGACCCTTGAAACGAAATCTACTAACGGCGATGATAGGCCATAAATCGTTTTTCCACAGCAAGTGAGTCTTCAATTGCTTATATATTTAGTTAAAGGAAAATCCTCAGATGATTATTATCTTATATGCATAATCTTTGAACAGTCCTTTTTAGCAGCACTTGAGACTCTCATGTATTGACACAAGCCTACATTTAATGCTCATTTAATTATTATTCATCATTGGATTAAAATTCAAAGAAAAAAGAGGCCTTTTAAAATTATTAAACTTGAAAGTCCTACATAGATCAAAGGGTTAGACAATTGTGTAATAAATAAATTAAGCAAACGTAAATAAAAAATCATTCCATTTATTAATTAAATCTGAAATATCAACTCAAATCCAAACCCAAAAAAGAAAGTTATGTGGCAACCGGGAAAGATTTTCGGGTTGGGCACCACTTGGGTCAATGGGTGAGGTAAGAAGTTGCCAAAACCATGTGAAATTTTGAGGTTTGCCAAATCAAAAGGCTGAACAAAAAAGACTGTCAGGAATGTCTGACGTCTGACTTCAAATCTGCAGTTTACCCCAGCCTTTGACCGAATCCGAGCCGTCCAATTTCTTCAAATCCAATCACTGGATTTCCTCTGTCACCTTCTCTTCCTCCTCAACCCAACACTGCCACCTTGATCGGATCCATTTCCTAAACTCTCTCTCTCTCTCTCTCTCTCTCTCTTCATTCTTCTCTGTTGTTGTTGTTGGTTTTTTTCTTCTTTTCGTTTTTTTCTTTCTTTCTTGTTTTGCATGAAATCAATGGAATGAAGGGAGAGATTTTGGTGGGTTTTTGATGGGCAACGTTACATCGACTGTTGCTGCGAAATTCGCCTTCTTCCCACCTGACCCACCAACCTATCATGTGTTTAGAGAAGGAGAGGATGGGAAGCTGTTCTTCACTGGCCTCTCAGCTGACAAGAACGTCGACGTGCATTTGCTCGAGACAAAAGGTGGGAATAAGATCGTTGCAACCTTCTGGAAACACCCACATGCAAGATTGACTCTCTTGTATTCTCATGGGAATGCAGCGGATTTGGGTCAGATGAAGGAGCTCTTTCTGGAGCTCAGAGCACATCTCAAAGTTAATGTCATGAGGTATTGTGGGTTGGTTTTAATTCTTTTCTTTTATCTGGGCTTCTATCATTTTTTTTATTTTTTTTTTAAAAAGCTGATTTGTTGGGTGTAGATTTATGAGGTGAGTTGTGTTTGATGGATTTTGGTGTGATGGGTTGGTTGATGTGTTCTGATTTGTCGCTTGATTTTGTTTTTTGAAATTTTTAATTTTGTGATCTGGGTTTTGTTAGTTTCTCAGGACATTGTTGGTAAAATTAGAATCGCTTGAACAGCCTCATATGGTTTTCTTTTTAATGGAGATCCACATTTTTCAGCTATAATGCAATTAAAAATGCTATTTTGGATGTGCCTTATGAATTTGTTTTGGGGAGATTTTTTTACATGGAAATGTTTCCTCTTTATTTGTTCCTTTCTGAAGCTTGTTGGTGTGGTAGATTGAATTCTCATTTGATTTTTGTTATCTTATCTCCCAATGTTTGAGTGTCTGTGCTGCAAATGGTGGCTTTTCAAATAGGTTCTTTTTCCCCTATTTAGTTTAGCTTTTTTAGGCTCAGAAAATGGGTGGTTGTATATATGATTTGTTCTATTGTGATGCTTGTTGGTTTAAAGGCTGGGTTCAATATTCATTTGGAGACTGTTCTTCGTATTCAAACTATTGCTAGTTTAGGTTCCACTTGGATCTAAGTATAACCTAAAGCAAACGCTTCATTTTCACAGAACATGTACCATTGATTCTGTTGCAATTTGTGATGCCAATGAAAATTGAAATTGCACTCAGGGTAGTGTTTTTCCTTGTCCCCTTAAATCAATATTGGTGCAATTTGAAATCTGAGTGCAATATAGCCAGCCATGTTTGATTCGGGTGGATAAGGATTCTGCCTGCCTAAATAGGTTGAGACATTGAAACTTCTGTTGGAAATGGAGACATGTCCAATAAAGCTAAAATTTTAACACTACCACCCTTTCCTCGAAGCACTGAATCATCATTTTGTAACAGTGCTGTCAAAAAAGGCTAGTTAGCTTGTATTTGGTTTCTGTTTGAACTTAAACTACCTTACATTACAAGTCAACATTCAAACATTAGTGAGGCTCATTGATGACATATTCTTAAACTAGGAAAACCAAAAAAATGAATTAGCCTTGACAAGGACCTCAAAATTTGTCAATCCATTGGTAGCCCACTGGTGAGGCATTTCCCCATCTACAAATATGCACAAGCACAAGTGTACAACTAAGGATTGATTCCAGTGTCTATTTGGTAGGGTCTTGGATAATGAACTTAAGGGGTTTTTTTTCTTTTTTTTTTTGGCTGAAAAATAAACTTGATATTCTGTAGATGGCAAATCTTCAAGCAATCTATTTACTTTATATTTAATCAAACTAGCTATTATGAGATTAGAGTTTCTAAACGGAGCCTTAAAATTCTAAACAGTGCCAATGCCATGCCTTAAAAGTGGCCTGCAGCTTGTTTACATATTTTCCTCATTGCGGTGACATTTATAATAAGAAGCATGCGCGTGTGTGGGGGGCAGTTCTGTGATTGCATACCATTTACTACTAATGTAAGTTCCAAAGCTTTTGGTTATGTTATGTATAAGAATCTGTGATGAATGACTTACAAGTTACAATAGATGTTTCCCTTTATCAATGCAACTTTTTGGCTCACCGCAGGAGAAAGGAATGAGGAGGCAGACCCTCTAACAAAAGAGGGTGCACCACTGCACTCACATCTGATCTCTTATTGAGCTTTTTGCTTTTACTTTGAGAATCAAGTAATTAATTATTAGTTGTCTGTTTCACGATTTATTGTGTGATGCAATTTACATAAGAAGGATTGTTTTACTACAAATAAAGAGGCTGTGACTTATTGTTGATTGAGTATTTTGGAATTTGGCAGCTATGATTATTCTGGCTATGGAGCTTCCTCTGGAAAGGTACACTCTATATGATGCCAATTGAAATCTTTGACTTAAGAGAGATGAAATGAAAGGTTCTACCTGCTGTCCATCTCTATAGGCCCATTTGCTTCGGTTTAAAACCTTCTTGTTAAAAAGCTTCAGACTTTGCCGACATCCACCTCCTTAGAATAAGTGTATTCTGTATTTGGCTCTCCATTTATCTCTGTGTACCTATTTGCTTCAGGTTTAAAATGTATTGGGTAGAAATAGTCAGACTTAACCAACACCACCTCCTTATAGTAATTGAATTCCTTTAACTTTCCACCTTCTAGCCGTTGCTTTATTCCAATGCCTCATCCAACAGTGAATAACCCAATCATCTTGGAACGCTTTCTTCCCAACTCCAAACAGTCCTATGGCTTGGAAATTGTGCACATTGATACTTCCATAGACAGTTTGGTGTAGAACTATCCCCTTGGTGTCTATTATTTTACTGTAAAGTCCAACTGGGGAGTCCTTAAATATCCGTGCCTGATAATCATTTTTCCTGGTACTGCTGATCCTTAGCCGTCCGAGTTTAACACATACTACGACATAGAAGCTGTGTATGACTGCTTGAAGAGAGACTATGGAATAAAGCAAGAGGATCTGATTCTGTATGGACAATCTGTTGGAAGTGGACCTACACTACACTTGGCTGCGCGTCTGCAAAAGCTGAGGGGTGTTGTTCTTCATAGTGCCATTTTGTCAGGCATCCGGGTGTTATATCCAGTTAAAATGACATTGTGGTTCGACATTTTTAAAGTTAGTTTTCATTGAACTTTGTTCTGATTTCATTAACTGTGTCATTATATAATCTATTATATGTTGAGGAAGTTGGAAATTCATCTGCAGAATATTGACAAAATACGACAAGTTAGCTGTTCTGTTCTTGTTATACATGTAAGTTTCCAACATATTTGTCCATCATTGATTTATACATTATTTCAGCATATTGGCAATAAAAAAAAAAAATCAAATCCTTGTGATTATGATTCCTATGCTGCTTTGCTTTCTTTATGTTGTTCTGACTCCTTTTGGAAATTTTTGATAAAATATAGATTTTCTCGGTAAACTACTGCAAGTTTTGGAAGGGCTTTAATGTTGAATGGTTTAACTATTCTATAGTTAGCTACAGGCTGTGCATGCATAGTTTTAAATATACAATGTCTTGCCTGAGGAAATGATTCTATAATCACTCAATGTAAAGATTGTTAGGCGTAGGAAGGGAATAAAGAAAGGATTCATAGGGGGCAAGGGTCCTTATGGTGAGGATCATGGTTTCGAATTTTGACCGGTATGATGTTCTTCAGCTTCAAACATATTGTTCAGCTTCAGGAAAAGTGGCTGCTACAATATTTTCCATGGTTTAAAGTATTGATCACCCATTGAAAAATATCAAGAGCTATTACTTTGAGCGACCTTCAGCTGACAGTTTCAAACAAATTTAAATGCTAATTGGGAAAGAAGCCCAGATGATCACAGGTCCACAAGTGACTTTGGTATTTTTCGGGGCCATAATATTGCCTTTTGGAGTGCTAAAAGGTAGCTTATTATTGCATGCTTTAATACAGAGTTGGAGTATCCCCTGCCTTGCCCATACTGCTGTTGAACTTTTTTGGGAAACATAATACCAGCAACCAATATGTTAAATGTATGGCCAATTGCGTTCATAAGTTTGATGATGGATAAAATCATTATTAATTTTCTCCACAAAAACAGAAGGAAAGAAAGACAATGTATTGATATGTACTTTCTGAGTGCTGATGCATAGATGTGATAACACATAGTTAAAATCTCAAGCAGTTGTTAAGTATTTCAGCTATCATCTTGAGAATTCATAAACAACAACGACCACAACAAAAACAATAACAACAATAATATTAGCGACAGATAAACCAAATCAAGCACGGAAAAATAATTGGGAACATAAAACATATATCTACTATGTACTAAAACCAACCAAACTAGGCCTGCAAGCTGCAAAGTATTTTGTTGTGGGGAACAAAGCACAAAAAAAACTGGTCTTTCCTAGCATTAAATTTTCAATTTTCCATAGCTACACCCCATCCCAAAAGTGACATCAATTCTAATAGCATGGGCTCTTCTTTGTTTTCTCTTTCTTTTTGCCCCAGAAAGAATAAGTGAGGACTTTAATTAATCACAGGAAGGAAATAAGTGATGAATCAGTAAATTTACAGCAGTTCAATGTGTACATTGATATTTATGTAATGTTTTGTAATGTACATTTACAATTTTGAGACCAATGTGCTGGAATGTCTGAATTTCCTTTTTATTTTTTTTTTCTAGCTTGTTATTTTTCAAGTTTATATGATTGGCAGTATATATAAGTGTAATGTGTAAGTTTGCAAATTGTAATCAGTTGCCGGTGACTGAGAGGTAACAATGGAAGAACTCTGAAATATGTAATTTTACAATTCTCTGTTTTTCTGAAGTGAACTGATACAAAGATGTACATGGCAGTACTACATGAGTGTGGAAACAAATGTACTCTGTTATTTGCATTCCAATTTAAATATTTTTTTATATAAATCAGTCAACAGATCATGTCGATTTAAATATTTTTTATATAAATCAGTCAACAGATCATATCCGATGAGTCTAAAAAAATGCATGACTTAAGTGGAAAAATGTACAACAATGCAACATTTTGTGCTTAAATTCCTCTAAATTCTTGCCAAACTTATTTAATTGTCCTCCCTGCTAGCTGCTGTCACTTAATCTTTCTCAGTATTAAATCTTGTATTAACTCTAATTGCATCTAGTCCTACAGTTTTGATAATCTTCCACATGCATGAAACCTAGTTTTGTTCACGTATATTTACAAGATCTGAGATAACCCCCAGCCTTCACTAAAATTCATTCCGTATATTATGATAGGCCTCTTGCTGTAGTGTACTACTCATCAGCTAGGTCTCTTTGCAAACAGACAATAGAACTTGTAAATGATTTCTTTGAATGAGCATGGTGGGTCTCCCTGACGTGGGGCTGACCTATTTTTGTGTTCTCCACATTTTGCATGCAATACAAATTGCGGTCCCCAACTGAGGTTTCATGCAAATTGTGGAAATATTCCAAAATTGGAAAAATTTTACTTAACCAAAGGTGTTTGAAATTTTCAAGCAAAAATTTGAAATTGTGTTCCATCCCATCATAGCTGCTATTTTTATATAGGAAGCCCCATGGAATTTTGTTGTCTTATAGGCTTTGAAGGATTAGCTTGTTTCTTGCAGGGAACAGAAGATGAAATTGTTGATTTTTCTCATGGAAAACGCCTTTGGGAGCTGGCCAAGGAAAAATATGACCCATTATGGGTTAGGGGTGGTGGTCATTGCAACTTGGAAACATTTCCCGAGTATATCAAGCACTTGCGCAAGTTCATACATGCAATGGAGAAACTCTCTCTTGCAAAACAAGCAAAGGGAAGCCAACAAACAGACACAACCATCACAGAAACTAAACATAACCGATGCTTGAGATTTGGCAAGAAATAAGCATCTACTCTCATTACAGGCAGAGTGTTGGAAAGCCAAGCTTCTTTGGCTACCTGTATTTAAAGGAACAGTTGGGATATCAAAGTTACATGGATGTGTAGCCAACTGGGTTCAAACACTATTTTCTGGAGGCCTGAGAAGCCGCTCAAATCCAAAGTTCATTCCCATGAAAATGTGTTTGTAAACAATCTGCCATCTGCAGATAAAATCATGTTCAACATCTTCTATTGAATCTAGATGTGATGTATATTTTGTCAGAACTGAGGCTTGTGTAGAAACCATCCCACTCAAAAAGAAATATACTGATTTCTTTCAACACTCCTATCAGATTTATTGTGTCCTTGAAATTCTGTTCAGTTTTTGCAATTGTATTAGTGCTGAAATGGAAGGTCTGCCCAAGCTTGGAAATAATCAGCAGATTGGTTTCATTTGTGCCATTTATAGTACATTTGCAACCCATATTGAAAGAAGTTTGCATATTTTGTTAGAAAGATTTGGGCAACTTGGAAATATGGCAATGCTTTTTCTGTCTTATTACCGGCCAAATCTTTTGCAACGAAAAAACCCCATATTTGTGTTCCTGGACGCCATTCCTAGTGGTTATCCTTTCCTGCCAAATTGTTCAAACATTGCAATGTGCACTAGGAAAGGATTACTATAACCCAAAATGTTCAAACTGATTCAGGACTCATTAGGCCCACTTAGATGCATAAATGTATAAAGGTCTTCTTATGGACAATGGCGAGCCAAAAAAAATTAGCCCAGCTAGATTATCCTAGTCCTTAATTTAACAACCTTAAAATTTAATAGCATTTTGATTATGAATTATTTTTTTTCAAAGATTCAATCCAATTGTTAGTAAAGATATAATGAGTCTAAAATTAGGTCTAATGTCAAAGGGATTATCAAAGGGATTGTAACATTACCTAAAAGGAACTCACTTTTTGAATTTACTAAGATGATGGGTGGGTATTCATTCTTCATCTCCCTCCTTTGTTTTTTTATAACATATATTTGGTAAAATAAAGGTGAAGATAAAGTTGACTCAAAGTTAACATTTTCTCCCTTTACTTTACCATCATTAGTCTTTATTTTAAATAAGGACATCATGTTATTTACTAAAAAAATGGAGGAAAATAGACGAGATTTTAAGTGAGTATATGAAAAACTTACATCTTGTTTGATTTGTTTCGAAATTGAAATAAGCAGAAAAACTGAAAAATGTTCTTTTTCCAAGAGTCCGAAAAAATCAAGGACCTATGTGAAATTTTCCTTAATAAAAAATGAAAATACAACACCCCAGTATTAAACACTGGTTCCCGCCAAGACAAAATCTGAAGGCGCCGAAAAGAAGAAGAAGAAGCAGAAGAAGAAGAAGAAGAAGAAGAAGAAGAAGAGAGAAAGAAAGCATGGCATCTGGGTCTGAAGAAGCGTTTTGGACAGAGGAAGATGCGCAATCGCTGGCAGAGACGACGGACGTGGAGCTGCTCAAACGGGCCTGGAGGAACGAGAAGGCCGCTCCCGAAATCCTCCCCTTCCACACCACCTTAGTTCAAAGATCCAGAGAACAGATCCAGTTACTGGTATTCTCTCTCTCTCTCTCTCTCTCTCTCTCTCTCTCTCTCTCTCTCTCTCTCCTTGTATCTTTCTTCTATCTGGTTGTGGGTTTGGCTCATTCCACTCAGATTAGCATCTGGGTACACTTTAACTAGGGTCTAAAGCAGTTAGGATATTGATTTGGCGTGGTATGGATTGCAATCTATTCTGTTGGTTGATTTGGAATTTGGGTTTTGTTTGCTTGCTTGCCAGTCATTGATTGGAACTAGAGATTATAAGATTTCTAATCTTTGGGTCTAGTCTAGGTAAATGGGGTTCTGGTAGAACTGTATATGGCTCAAGTGATATCGCCACTTGCAGTTTGGAGTCTCACTTATGGCAGAAAAAACCCTCATATGGTCAGGATACCTTTTCAAATGATAGGTAGCCATAGGGGAAAAGGTCAAGAATTTTCTTGTTTGTCATGTTTACATGTGTGGGTTTGCACTTTCCGGACTGGTCACCTTTGCGCTTGTTTGGCTGGCTGCTTGTAATCATTCGATGAAACTAAAGATTCTGCAGTATCTGTTCTTAGGGCATGTTTGGTTCTATGTAGAGGGGGTTCAGGTAACTCTGCCAGTTAAAGTCAGTTTGGATATCTCTACTTACGGGTAGGTAACTGATGGAAACACTACCCTTGCACTGGTAACCATTTGGAGGAAAATTCTCATAATTTGAATGCGCTGTGAAAAACTAGAAACCCATATGGTTAAAATCGTTAATTGTTTTGCAAATTGTATTTGTAAGTTGATTCCAGATCAATCACTTTCTTGTTACCTTTTTTCAATCATTTGGTGGAATTAAAATAGCAAAGTACCTGATTTTTTAAACCAATTTGTATCTATGTAAATTGGGTGAAAGTAATTCTAGTTCCAGTGCTTATATATCTCCATTCTCCGCTAATGCATGACCCATGCATTAGCATCAGAATTGGCCAAGTCCGAACTGCTTCGAACGCGGTCTGGAATGCTCTTGTACACTTTATGCAAATTGAAAGTTGGCCCAACAGAGATCATAGAAAATAATGAATAAAGTCTGCAATTCGCCCAACCAGATGATTACATCAAAGTATCCAAATTTTCTTTATACATGAATAGTCAGATGTCTGTTAACTCATAAGGTCTAGCTATCATGAACATCAGATTATGCTTTAAGCTGTTCATGAACAACTGTCCTGATCTGTGGACTGAGTTAATGCTTCATGCGCAAATCAATGATACACGGTGTCAATAATCCAGCCTATGGATTATTGGGGTGTCAATTAAGTGAAGCCTCATGCACTGCTTGAACTAAAGGAGCAACAGTAATTCTTCAATAATGCTCAAGAAGAGAATGCTAGAGCATCTAAATCTGCGGAGCTCAGAATCCTCTCATTGCACAAACTAAGTCCTTCGAGACAAAGACAGTGCTACCTTCCCAGTAACACCTAACCCAACCCAAAAACGAAAAAAAAAAAGCAAAAAAAAAAAAAGAAAGGAAATAGTAAATTATAAATTGATAGAGCATTGATGGAGCTAAAGGTGGTATTGGTACAATCTAGATTTTGGTAGCTGTTGGTTGGATCAAGGGAAAACTTCACAGTGTGAATGAGATTTCAGAGTTGCAAGATATTGATTCATTATTTTTAATTCTAATTGCAATACTGCATCAGTGCCAGACATTTCCCGAAATGCACCACCCTCCCTGGTTCCTACTGTTGGATCTGTTTTACTTTTCCAATTTTTGTCGTTTTTTCTTGCATCTTGCATTGAATTTTTTTTTTTTTTTTCTAATGTCATCTTCATGTGTTTTCAGGAAGAAACTGTGGAGGAACTATCAGGAAATGCTAGCGATGATCTTATTATATCCCTTTACCAGATGGACTTGGACCGTACACTTTTCCTTTTGAGATCATATCTTCGGGTCCGCCTCCAAAAGGTGTCATCTACTTTGCTTTTCATTGTTTTTTTCCCCCAAAGAAACTGGGGTTTTTCAGTAACTTGACTTGACTATGCAGATTGAGAAGTATATGCTCCATATTTCAAAAACACAACTTTGGAACCGGCTATCAGAACAAGAACAGAAGTTTGCAGAAAAGTGAGGGTCTCAAATTACTGAATAGAAATATGTTAAGAATGGTCCAGATATTATGGGCTTAAAGATGGGTTTGCTGCTTACAGGTGTACAGATATCATGGAGAAGCATCTTCAACAATCTGTACTAGCACGATTGCCTTATGGTTATCAGTCCATTCTGAAGCAATCCATCTCGAGTGAGGAGGATGACATGGGTATCATTTTTTTCCCTTCTTATATGTTATCATCTAATAGTTCTATCCTTCTTGAATTGGCTGTAAGTTCATCTTTCAAATATTTCTAATTGCGCAGCATGCTTTCTCTGTTGTCTACCATGGGTTTCTATCCTTAAGACAGAAGACTGGATGATTTCTACTTTCTTTAGAGATCACATGCTCTCTACATGACTATTGAATTTAATGGCTTGCATTAGATGTCATGGACTATTGGTGCATTTCACTATTATGCTGTCGTGAATGTGTATCAGTGTCTATCAAGAATCATGTTCCATGATTGCTATGATCATGCCTTGAAATCTAAGTAATCTATGGATTTTGACTACCAGTTCCAGAACCCCAATTGGAAACCTTCGTCTTCTGCAAGAGCAAGGGATCAGTAGGAGCTTTTCAGTTGGATGACACGTAAGTATTTATATGCAACTTATCTGATTACAATCACCATCATCATCATCATCATCATCATCAAAGTCTTATCCCAACCATGTTGGAGTCGGCTACATGAATGATGTTTCTCCATTCCGTTCTATTTTGAGCCAAATCCTTCGATAAGTTAAACTTCTTTAAATCTGAATTAATAACCTTCATCAATGTTTTTTTCGGCCTACCCCTACCTCTTGATGGGCCATCTATCTGTATAGCTAAATTTTTTCTCACTAGTGTCATTGCCGGCCTACGCTCAACGTACCCAAACCATCTTAAACGGGTTTCTCTAATCTTATCTCCTATTGGTGCTACCCCTAAATGCTCTCGAAATCGCTCATTTTTAATTTTATCTTTCCTAGTTTTATCACACATCCACCTAAGCATTCTCATTTCTGCTACATCCATATTATGAATATGCTTCTTCTTAATTGGCCAACATTCTACTCCATATGTTATAGCCGGTCTAACCACTGTCCTGTAAAATTTGCCATTCAATTTAATTGGCATTCGTCTGTCACAAAGCACTCCAAAAGCTAATCTCCACTTCAGCCAACCAGCTTTTATCCTATGGTCTACATCTTCGTCAATCTCCCCATCCTTACTAATCATCGAGCCTAGGTGCCGAAAAAAATCTCTACGTGGTATCTTATGGATTTCAATTTTGATAGTAGTTTCAACACTTTATATATGTCCACTGAAGTTGCAATCCATATATTCTGTCTTTATATGACTTATTTTAAAGCCTCTAGATTCTAATGCCCCCCCCCCCCCCCAATCTCTCAAACTTCGCATTTACACCATCTTTTGATTCATCCACCAATACTATATCATCTGCAAACAACATATACCATAGTACTTCTTCTTGAATATGCACAGTTAACTCATCTATAATTAATGCAAAAAGATAAGTGCTTACAGTTGATCCCTGATGTAAATCTATAGTCACGGGGAATCCACCTGTTTCTCCACATGTGGTTCTCACATTTGTTATTGCTCTTTCGTATATATCTTTAAAGATTTCAATATAACATCTGGGGACATTCTTTTTTTTTTAAACCCACCAAATTACATTCCTCAATACCCTATCATAGGTTTTTTCTAAATCGATAAAGACCATGTGCAGATTTTTCCTCTTTGTTCGATATTTCTTCATTAATTGCCTAAGTGAAAAGATAGCTTCCATAGTTGATCTTCCTAGCATAAAACCAAATTGATTTTCAGATATCTTGATCTTTTGTCTCAGTCTTTGTTCCATTATTCTTTCCCATAACTTCATAGTATGACTCATAAGTTTAATCTCTCGATAGTTGGTACAATTTTATATATCTCCCTTATTTTTATATATAGGTACTACAATGTTTCTTCTCCATTCATCCGGCATTTTCTTTATCACAAGTATCTTATTGAATAGTCTACATAACCAACTCACCCCAACTTATCTGATTACTATATGGAGAT
Source organism: Sextonia rubra (assembly GCA_037013555.1). Lineage (NCBI taxonomy): Eukaryota > Viridiplantae > Streptophyta > Magnoliopsida > Laurales > Lauraceae > Sextonia > Sextonia rubra. The sequence goes on along the minus strand of JASUAD010000010.1, from coordinate 38,262,270 downwards.
TAATTTGAATGAATACATGTGATCATAGCATTGCTTATGCAGCATAATGTGCCTTACTGCAAATCTGACATTGCAAACCCTATAGTGCTAGTACATAGTTTCACCTTAGGATCTTCCATACAAAGCAAAAAAATTTCCTCCTTGGTAATGCCATGTACAGTAACAAATGTATTATCTTTCCTCCTGGCAGGGGCGATGAGATTGTGGACCTGGTTGCTGATGACCTCTATGTCCTCCGCTACAAGTCGATTAAGGGGCTCGTGGAGGGCGGGCGAATAGACCTTGTCTAACTTGCTGCACAGATCCTCATAGGGGACCATTCATCCATACAAGGGGTCAAAATTTAGGCCTTGGCCTCGGCCTTATTTGGGTCTTTAAATTAAATTTAGGGCCCATATGTTTTGGGCTTTTGGGTCTATTTATTTCATGTAATTGAATATCGGTATTGTGAGACTTCTATTTTGAAAGATGTTTAAAATTGAAAAAACAAATGTTAGTTTCCAGAAATAAAGAACAAATTATCTTCCCTTCAAGGGGAGGTGGGAAATCAACACTCAGCCACAGCCGTAGTAATTCAAATCCCCAAGAAAGTGAAGCTTGGATCTACATGCCACCTTATATTTTTCCCCTCAGCTCTTTAATAACCGTTGCTAGAGCCATATTTGACCATATATTCCTATGCATTCAATTCCATGCGAGTTATTAGTAAGGATTGTGGTCCAGTGACTTGGCCCAGTGTTTGGAATTGAGCTCATGTTGAGGCCCCATCTGTAAGTTTGGTCTCGATCCCTTTCACTAATTCAGACGCAAGTACACTGGAACCGATATGAACCTAGGCCATTTTCATCCCTATCCACATCCTCCAAGTTAATGCCAAATGCGCCTTCACCTGGTAATTTCCTTCTCAATCAGGGGCTCACCAGGTCAACAAGCTGGACACCAGAACTGGGGGCCCAACATTTGCAAATCTGAAAGTAGCTTCCTCCATCTATTGGACCACACAGGCAAGGCCCAAGTGCAGCCCACTTTAGGCTGACCATTCTGCCAACTCATAATGCGTTGGGTTTGATTGATTTGTCTGTTTGCAAAATAACAGCCCCACAGTGGAGATCTAAAGCAATTTAAGTACGGAAAATTTCTCAAATAGACTTGCAAGTTAACAACAATCAAGACTACATTGTTATCATAGGACTCATCCATACAAGGATACAGTTTGGATGCATCCAAAAGGTATCTCAAAGTGAAATCAAGGTTTACCCATTACAAGCAATGGAATCTGGGGCCTTTGACATTCATAGTGAAATCAAGGATTCGTTTGGACTGACTTAAATCTCCTGTTTCATTTGGAAGAAGTGAATTTTCAGCAAACTTGCGAAGGTTCTAGAGGCAGCAGGATAGACAAAACGAAAAGACCGCTGCGTTTCAGGCCACGCCAGAAACAGGACCGCATTACGTAACAATCAAGTTGGGTGAAAAAGCATCACCCCCGATATCAATATTTACCAAAGTGTTCGAAATAGCTGACTACTCAAAATTGATCCTAACATCCCTTAAAAAAAAAGACAGTCCAGTGCACAAGGCTCCCACCATTGCGGGTCACTGGAGGCTCCTCCCTTTATGGGTCTGGGGAGGGTTAGACATACAAAAATGATCCTAGCATCTCCTAATTCACATAAATTACAAACATTTTGCTCTCCCATTCCATGCATGCAAGGTACAAAAATGCGACAAGATAGATGTTGGTTGAATGAAGCATACACTGAGATACAGAATACTACTTGTTTTACAGGGTGATGATATAGCCGAGTGATTAAATGAGAGAACTGTTTTTACCCATTACATCTGCAGGAACACCAAATAAAGAAATCTTCTTTTTTCTTAAAAGTGCATATACTATTCCAACAAAAATAATACAGCTAATACAAGCTTCTGTTCAGTTCATGGACCCCCAGGTAGGATAAGAACAGATAATGAGTAGCCAGATTGACTTACTCTCCTTCCCACCCTAACTTGCAAGCTCTTCGCTCCCACATAGCCGTCACCTTCATCTCCTCGATCAAGGATGCCTCCACCTGCTCTCTGGCCTCTTCACAGGTCTCTGTTGCAGCATTGCACTTCTCTGCCTCTTTTTGGTATTGAGAAGCCAACCTTCTTGCTTCGATATAAGTGAGGTTCATGTGATGTGTATGTTCTTCTGCTACAGCCTTCTGCAATTGCAATTCCTCGGTCAGGAGATCTAGAAACTGCTTCTCCATCTCCTTGTTAAGATCTGAATCATGCTTCCCACAATCTGCAGTCATTAGAAATTTTGTCTCTCACATCCAGAGGGGGCATAATAAATAACAGGTAGGTTTATTTAGGTGTACCCCAAAAGCCCAAACCAAGATAAGTTCTGACACGAGGGACTTGCCCATTCTGTGTTTGAAGCAGAGCAGAAATCATAAATCACAATATCTAGAATACTGTTTTCCTAAAGTTGTTTCTGATTCTGAATTCCCAAAATGCATTAGAAGAATGGATAACTATCCATTCTGCCTAAAACATGTAAGAATTAAGACGCAGGTAGCAGCGTATAGAACATTACAAATGGACAGGATACACAAAGACAAGTAAAACAGTAATGCAGTCCCTGACCGTTGCACAACTGGTTAAGACATGAGTGAGTGTGTGAATGCATGAGTTCTAGTCCCCATGTAGCAAAGAGGAGAAAAGAAAAACTGTTAATGCAGAAAATAGGAACATCCGAGAATCAGCATAACAGACCTAAGAACCATCAAAGCAGGCATCTGAAGAAATGTAAAGCCAAAATTGAATTCCAGTTCAGCCAAAATAGTAATTGTTGTGATGATCAATCGGCAAAGCAGATCATCAGTTTCACAACTGTTCTAACCATGTGGCAAGCCAGAACTCCAACAAGGAACTCACTTCCTCCACTGCCATATCCTTAATAATTTGACATCAAAATCTTATACCAAACCACATGCATTCAGCATTTTTAACACATGAACCATCACAATTGTATTTAGATGGTTGCACAAGAATCCCAGACTAAAAAAGCAAGGACATCATCAATTGTCAATTAACATAAGGCATGCACATGGGTGGATATGATGAACAAGTTGCATATGATAAGTCTAAGAAACTCTACCATTCTTTACCAAAAAGAAAAAATGAAAAAAGTAACTCTGCCATTTGCGGTTTGATGGAATGATTTTAAACAATGTTAGATGTAAAGCTTTAAATATTTCATTTCCAAATGATTTGTTGGTTCATCAAACTTTTAACTCTTGAATCATGGAAACTGCAACACTTCCAAAGAGATAAATCTTATTCTCATCTAGAAGTTCAGGGAGATTTCTTAACTCAGGCTTCCTCAGAATATATCCAACATTTGCAAAAACTTAAATAATAATAATAATAATAATGAAAAATATGAAAAAATAAAAAAGGGAAAAACAAAAGAAAATAAACAAGTTTAAAAAGTAATTTCTAAATAATACATAGGAAGAATGCTCCACTTTAAAAAAGTGGGGAAAAGTAAAACCTTCATTACCTATCTATGAGATCTTTCAATGACATTTTTATAATATGAAAAAAGTGTAACATGTTTTTTTATGGTAAATATTTAGTTTAGAATGGTTTTATTAATTTTAATGGTATTTTTAAAAAATTAAAATGTAACATGTTTTTATTCTTCTAGATGCATTCTTCGCACGTAACTAATTGCCGTTGAACTATTCATTGGAACAATATATTTTTCTATTTTAAGATATATTTACAGATGTGTCTCATATTAGGCTAGGCTGCCTTTTTTTCCAAAATGACTGATGCATACCACAAAACAAAAAATGATAAGAAAATAAAGGCAGACAACTTTTTCATTGATCAGATAGAGCAAGCATGTAACCTCCTTTCCATATTGCATATCTACATATCATTTCTGAAATGTCGGAAAAGATGACAAACAGACAAGTCTAAAATGTCAGATGCTTGGTCCCAGAATAAATTTATTAGGAAAAAAAATAAGAACTTTCAAAGAACAAATTTATAACTACAAAAAGTGCATCACATTTAAATTTTTCTTTAGCGGGTAGTAGTTTCTAGTTTGAATTGTAACCTGTAATGGAGAGATTCAAAAGCCCTGCAAAAGAGAATCCAAAGTAGTGAATATTAGAGAATGAACAAAACTCAGAAAGAAAAGAAAAGGGAAAAAAAAAAAAACAAGCAGATCAATGAAGAGAAGAATTTGGACTTGTGGCAAAATATGCATTTAGGCACTCATTACACAAGCAGTCACTAAGACAAGTAACATAAAGAAATAGTTAAGATCATTACATTACTTGTCTGTTATGACAAAAAAAATGAATGTAAAAAAGAAAATAAATTAGAGAAAAAGTCATCACCCACAGTACTTTTTTTAATAAAAGACCGATGAAGAAAGTGGTATTTATACTGGATGGAAATTTTTGTTTGTTCAAGGTTGCACATGCATGTTCATTTTGGATTAGGGAAAAGGGAGCACCTTCCAGGCTTCAAACATCCTTGTCTAACATGAAGATTCATTGAGAGATTATATTCTTACTTCTATTTGATAATAGAAACTTCGTTAAGAAAATAGAAAATAGAGCAGCATATTACACCCCAAGAAACTAATCCCTAGCAATCAGAGAAGGCCAAGACAAACCCTGCAAGGGAATCTAACATGAGCAAAAGAAATACGAACATGCTAATGAAAATATGTGATACTACTCCAGAAGTTTTTCATAAAATAGAAGAAAAGATCCATAGATGGAGTGGGTTTGGGTTGAAAACAGGAGGACCAAGAAGAATCAGAGTATTGAGTGGGAGAATTTAATCACAGCGTTTGTGAGTAATTTGCCGGAAAACATTGCTGCCGACTGGCTTCGATCTTCTTTTTCATTCTATGGGAGAGTGTTTGATGCCTTGATTCCTGCTTCTAGCAGGAGAGGTAAGGGGTTCTGTTTTGGGTTTGTAAGGTGTGGAGATAGGGAATCAGTTGCAAGGGCAGTGGAGGGCATGAAGGCAGTTTTGCAGTGGAAGAAGACTTTTAGTGAAAGAGGCCAGTTTTGGTTGGTCAAAGAGGGCTGTTCCTAGGAAGTCCAGCTTTGCGAAGGTGCCTATCCTTCCGTCTCTGGTTGGTCAGAAAAATCCTGGGGTGGGGGAAAATGCCTCCAAGAGTTTTGTAGCAAGACCCATTACGTCTGGGGTGTTGTATTCTGATATTGTAAAAGCCCACGCCACGCAGCTTCATCGGATAGGATAATCTCAGTCGGAAGGGATGTTTTGGCTGGAAATTAGGTGTGGCTTTCAAATAGTCTGCTTGGGAAGGTGAAGTGGATGGGTACCATTCCTTCAGATTTTGAGTCTCTTTGATTCTTTTGGGTTAAAAAATGTGAAGATGGCCAATCTTGGAGGATATTAAGTTTTGTTAACCTTCATCAACGTAGAGGAGGCACTTGGTATTATCAAAGAGTCCATTTCCAGTTCTTCGATGCTTTCTGCTCCTTGGAAAGATGGGTGCCTGGTCCTAATCTTTCGACTAGGACTGTTTGGTTGAGGTGCTATGGGGTTCCTCTACATGCATGGAATCCAAAGTTTTTAAGGAGATTGGGGGTTAAGTTTGGAGGGGTTCTTGGAGTTGCGAAGGGAACAAGTGAAAGGTGGATGCTAGAATATGGGAGGGTATGCATCCAAACTGCCAACCATCTCCCTGTGAATCATTCCCTTAACCTCAACATTTTTGGAAATGTCTTCCAGGTTTTTGTCAAAGAGGAATTGGAGGAGAGGCAGGTCTTGCCTTATGCAACAGGTTCCACGGAAGTGAGGGAAGGGGAAAGGTCACGGGAGGTGTTGTCCCCTTCATCGAGCTTATTAGAGGGGGAGGCTGGGCAGAAAGAGGTACGTTTAGGTAGCTGATGGAGATGCTTCTTACTCCGGCAACTCAAAAGAGGAGACTTGCATCGTCTTTTTCACTTCAAGTGGGCATCGATGCCCACAATAAACAGAATTGCTCTTTCCTTGTCAGGACTAGCAAATCGCTGGACAGAGAGTCGACTTCTTAGTCTCCGGTGACGGTCATCATCATCATCATCATCATCAAAGCCTTATTCCAACCATGTTGGGGTTGGCTACATGAATTCTATTTCTCCATTTCATTCTATTTTGAGCCAAATCTTTGAATAAGTTAAACTTCTTCAAATCTAAATTAATGACTTCCATCCATGTTTTCTTCGACCTGCCCCTACCTCTTGATGGGCCATCTACCTTTATATCCAAACTTTTTCTCACCGGTGTCATTACTGACCTACGCTCAACATGCCCAAACCATTTTAAACGGGTTTCTCTAATCTTATCCCCTATTGGTGCTACCCCTAAATACTCTCGAAAGCGCTCATTTCTAATTTTATCTTTCTTAGTTTTACCACACATCCACCTAAGCATTCTCATTTCCGCTACATCCATCTTATGAATATGCGTCTTCTTAATTGGCCAACATTCTGCTCCATATATCATAGCTGGTTTAACCACTGTCCTGTAAAATTTGCCCTTCAATTTCGTTGGCATTCGTCTGTCACAAAGCACTCCTGAAGCTAGTCTCCACTTCAGCCATCCAGCTTTTATCCTATGGTCCACATCTTCGTCAATCTCTCCATCCTTACTAATCATCGAGCCTAGGTACCAAAAAGAATCTCTACGTGGTATCTCATGGGTTTCAATTTTGACAGTGGTTTCAACACTTTGTATATGTCCACTGAAGTTGCAATCCATATATTCTGTCTTTGTACGACTTATTTTAAAGCCTCTAGATTCTAATGCCCCCCGCCATCTCTCAAGCTTTGCATTTACACCATCTCTTGATTCATCCACCAATACTATACCATCTGCAAACAACATACACCATGGTACTTCTTCTTGAACATGCACAGTTAACTCATCCATAATTAATGCAAAGAGATAAGGGTTTATGGGGAAAATCTCTAATGTAAACCTATAGTCACAGAGAATCCACCTGTTTCTCCACATGTGGTTCTCACATTTGTTACTGCTCCTTCATACATATCCTTAAAATTTTCAATGTAACCTTTGGGGACATTCCTTTTCTTTAAAACCCACCGAATTAAATTCCTCGGTACCCTATCATAGGCTTTTTCCAAATCGATAAAGACCATATGTAGATTTTTCCTCTTTGCTCTGTATTTTTCCATTAATTGCTTAAGTGAAAAAGATAGCCTCCATAGTTGATCTCCCTGGCAAAAAACCAAATTGATTTTCAGAGATCTAGGTCTTCTTTTTCAGCCTTTGTTCCATTATTCTCTCCCATAACTTCATAGTATGACTCATAAGTTCAATCCATCGATAGTTAGTACAATTTTGTATATCTCCTTTATTCATATATATAGGTACTACAATGCTTTTTCTCCATTCATCCGGCATTTTCTTTGTTACAAATATCTTATTGAATAGTCTACATAACCAACTTACCCCAACCTCTCCTAAGCATTTCCATACCTCTATCAAATACCATATGCGCCTGTTGCCTTTCCTGTCTTCATTTGCTTCAATGCTTCCTTTACTTCCACCCCTCTAATTCTACGGAGAAAAGTATGCTCTAGTGATGAAGTATCCTCCTTAACTCTTGTATCGCCCAAATGTTCTTCATTTAGAAGTTTGCTAAAATATTCCTTCCACCTTTCTCTAATATCGTTGTCCACCAAAATATTTTCCTCATCGTCATTGATACATTTGACATGACCTAAGTCCCTATTTTTCTTTTCTCTTATTTTTGTGAGCTTAAAAATATCATTTTCTCCTTCTCTTGTTCCCAATCTATTATAAAGGTCATCGTATGCTTTGAACTTTGCACTACTTACTACTTTCTTAGCTTCTTTCTTTGCGTTCTTATACAGTTCAAAATTTTTCATACTCTTAGTCCCCTGCCAAACTTTGTAGCAATGTCTTTTCTGTCGAATAACTTCCTAAACCTCCATACTCCACCACCATGTTTCTTTATTAATATGTCTCTTTCTTTTTTATTCTCCAAGTACCACATTTGCAACATTCTTAATGCAATTAGCCATTTAATTCCACATTACTGTAGTTTCTCCTTCAATATTTCATTTTCCCTTCTCAATCATTTTGTCCTTAAATATATTTGCTCTTTCCCCTTCAAATCTCTCTACCTTGTTTTATGGTCTATTTTGTTTACTACCGCTCTCTTTCTACTTTTAATGCAAATATCTAAAACTCCGAGCTTATGTTGCGTAGTCAAACTCTCTCCTAGGATAACCTTACAAATTTTATAAGCCAATCGATCCTGTTTTCTAATAAGAAAAAAGTCTATCTGACTCTTATTACTCCCACTTTTATATGTAATTAAGTGCTCATCTCTCTTTTTAAAGTAAGTATTTGCTATTACAAGATCAAATGCCACTGCAAAGTCCAATATAGTGTTTCCGAATTCATTCTTTTCTCTAGATCTATGCCCTCCATGCACTCTCTCATATCCTCTATTATCTCTTCCTATATGCCCGTTTAAATCCCCTCCAAAGAAAATCTCATTACTATTTGAAATTTCTCATATTAAATCATCCATCTCCTCCCAAAATTGTCTTTTCACACTTTCCTCTAGTCTTACTTGGGAGCATATGCACTGATGATATAAATTATGTCTTCTTCTAGCACTAGTTTAATTACTATAATTCTATCACCAAACCTCTTTACCCCCATAATTTTCTCTTTCAAATCCTTATCTGCAACTATACCCACTCCATTTCTTGTATTACTCTTTCCTCTATAGAAAAGCTTATACCCATCCGTTAGCTCCTTAGCTTTATTCCTTTTCCACCTTGTCTCCTGTATACAAGCCACACTAATTCTTATTCTTTTCATTACCTCAACCAACTCCATGCTCTTGCCTGTCAAGGTTCCTATATTCCAAGTACCAAGTCTAATTTTCCTATTCCTCCTCTTCTTCTCATGGACTAACTTCTTTAACCACACTAGCCCAAAGTCACACGGTAGCCCTTGCACATTTTTCACTACAGCCGGGCGACGCTGCAATGCGTCACTTAAAGCAGGAAACGCCCTAGTCTTATCGTGAAATATCATTTTTTCAGAATTCATATTTGGGTTGTAACAAAGTTTTACACTAGCTGTCACCTACCTAACGCAACCTTCCTCCTTTGCCCGGGCTTGGGACCAGTAGCAAAAATTCGCGGAGTCTCCGGCGAGGGTACTAACCGATAATCGAAACCCTAACTTCATTGTCAAATCTAGCCTAGGGTTGTAAATGGGTCCCTGATTCTCTGATTACCTAAAGGTCTCGCCCTATTAATAACCGGGTTTGGGTCCTTATTTAGGAACCAATAAGGAAATGAGTCCGGGTCTAGATCCTATTTTTGAACCCATGACGTAAATGGTTCTAAGTCTAGTTCCACCTTGGTTCCAAGACCCGATATATTATAACCCAATTTTTGAAAATTTTTCCTAAAAGTTGGTTTTTTTCTAAGGCATTCTCTACACAGACCTGGACCCAAACCCGCCCCATACACGGTTCCGGTTCTGGTTCCGCTTCCATCCACTTTTTAATGGTTCCGGTTCCAGATCCATCCACTCCTTGACAGTTCCAGTTTCGGATCCAGGAAACTAACTCCGAACCGGTTCCAGTTCCGATTCTGGATCTATCCTCTCACTAACGGTTCTGGTTCAAGTCCACCATGGACCCAGACTGAAACCAACTCGTTTACAGCCCTATCCAGTTGCTTATCAAAGATGGGGGAACTACTGCATGCTTCTGGGAAGGAGGGCTCTTCTGACCATTTCCATTTTGAGGATGCTAGGATAGAGGGTGGGGAGATTGAAGATAAGGTTTATCATAGAAAGAGGAGAAAGAAAAGTCAAAAGAGAAAGCTTGGTTAGGCACTCTACAATTGCTGCTAATCAGGTGTCACCGTTAGAGACTGTTTTTTGTCAGTAGGTGGTTGGAGAAGCAGCAATATCAGGTAGGATGAGTTCAAACATGGATCTTTTGCTTTCTTCCAAACCTTTGTTTGGCATAGGTAGCAAGATGGGCAATGTGAATCTCCACATTCTCAATAGAACGAAGAAGATTAATGTTTCACTTCCCATGGAATAGGTTAGTGGGCCCAGTGACATGGCTAAGTGCTTCGCTAGATGTGCATTGTCCCTCTGTAGGAAGCTGGGGGCAGGTAATCCTTTGGGCCTCTCATCTGATGAGTCAGAGGCTTTTAATGTTGGGAATTTGCACTTGAGTAATGGGCTGGAAGGGGATTTTCCTGACCCAGTTCATTCCTAGTCAATTGATCTTCCATCTCTCAATCAAATCCAGAAGCAAAATGCCAGCTCTAACCGGAAGAAAGGGTGAGCTCTTCTCTGGAGAGTCTGAAGGTTATCGACCAGGTTACTACAGCAGATACTTGGTGTCTTTCCTTCTTCTCAAATCGAAGCTCAAAAAGTTGTATAGATTATCTCAAGGGTCTATTGGTAATGCCTGCTTCAGGAGGAGGGTGGCGGCAGTTCTATCATCCTCCACAAGTGCGGTGTCTGACCTTGGTGATGTTCGCTGTAATAATGTGGGTTTTGCTGAGGAAGCTAAGCAGTTGGCTCGAGTGGGAAAACAGATAGGAGTTTCTTTCAGCACCTACGAGGCAAAGATCCTTCGGCGAATTGAAGAATTAAAAGCTAGGGTTAGAGATAACAAAGTTAAGAAGAATAGAGAGCCAATTCTTATTCAAAGGGGGAGGCCAAGGAGTTTGGCCTAAGAGGGTAGAGAATCACAGGGGATTTTCTTCTTTTTTCTATGATTATTGTTAGTTGGAATGTCAGAGGGTTAGGAAAGCCAGCGAAAAGGGCGACAATTAGGAGGTTGGTAAGAACTCATAAGGTTGATTTACTACGTCTTCAAGAGACTAAAATTCATTCTGACGTTGAAAGCATTCTTTTAGTGTTTAGGGCTCAGTTGGGATTGGGTGCCATCGGAGGGAGCTTCAGGGGGTCTCATCTCAATTTGGAATGAGAACTCTTTGAGGAAAGAGGATGTCACCAGTTCCCAAAGGGTGTTGGCTATAAAATTTCTATCGATTAACGATAACTTCGAGTGGGTAGCAACTAATGTATATGAGCCAAATGAAGACTCTGTTATAAGCGTTTTTTGAACTCTCTTTCTTCGGTTTGAAGGCTTTGGTTAGTTCCATGGTGCGTTGGATTAGACTTTAATATGGTTTGTTTTCCTCATAAGAAAAAAGAGGCGACTTTAATTACTCAAAGCATGGAAAGGTTCTCAGATTTTATAGAGGATAACGAGTTCATTTATCTGCCTCTTTAGGGTCTAAATTTACTTAGTCGAATAATCAAACCAAAGTGGCAATAAGCAGGATCGATAGATTCCTTGTTTCCAAGAAATGGGAGTAGCATTTTAGAGGTATTGTCCAAGTAACATTGTCTAGAGGTGTTTCAAATCACAGGCCTATAAGCTTTACACTAGCGAAGTTAATTGGGGTACAAAGCCTTTTAGATTTGAGAATTGTTGGCTTTTGCATAAGAATTTTATTTCTCCGGCGAAATAGTGGTGGAAGCAATCTATTTTGCATGGTTATGCGGGTTTTGGTTTGGTGAAAAATTTTCAATTTCTTAAAGGTAAAGTTAAGGAGTGGAATAAAGAGGTTTTTAGGAGGCTTGAGAATTCAAGAGCTTTATTAGTGGAGGAGATTGAGAAGTGGGATTAGCTGGAGGAGGAAAAATGCTTGAACCAAGAAGAGAGGAGGCTAAGGGGGTAATTGTTAGAAAATTATGGGATTTGGATCGTATGTATGAAGTTTTGTGGAGGCAAAACTCCAGAGATTTGTGGTTAAGAGAGGAGGACAGAAACACCAGATTCTTTCATCAGATGGCAAACACAAGAAAGAGAATTAACTTCGCTGGTAAAATTAGAACAGGCAATGGATTCTCTTGGAGGTTGCTTGCCACTTCAAGAAGTTGTATTCGAGTGAAGTTTTTCCAAGGCCTACTTTAAAGGGGCTGTCTTTCCCTTCAATTTCTGATGGAGACAGGGCATGGTTGGAAAGAGAGTTTGAAGAAGAAGAGATTAAGACTGCTTTATCCAAGTGTGAAGGAGATAAAGCACTTGGGCCAGATGGTCTTAGTTTCTCTATTATCAAGGCAGCTTGGAAGGTGCTGAAAAGAGACTTTCATGAGATGTTGTATGAGTTCAATAAAAAGGGGAGATCAAACATGGAGATTAATGCAACGTTTTTTGGTGCTTATCCCTAAGGTTCCTAATGCAGTGGATCTTAAGCAGTATAGACCTATTAGTTTGGTGGGTGTTGTTTATAAGATGTTATCTAAAATCCTTGCCAACAAAATGAAGAAGGTTTTGCCCTCTATTATTGGCCCCTACCAAGGGGCCTTTGTTCATAAAAGGCAGATTCTTGATGGGGTTCTTATAGCCAATGAGCTCATCCATGCTAGAAAGCAGTCTCGAAAAGTGGGGGAAATTCTCAAAATAGCTATGGAAAAGGCTTATGACCATGTGGATTGGGGATTTGTGGATTATATGCCGAGGAGGTTTGGTTTTGGGGAAAGATGGTGCGTGTGGATCCGAGAATGTATTTCGACAACATCTTTTTCTATTCTCTCCTTCTCGTCTCTTCAAAGCTTCTAGGGGCCTTAGGCAAGGGGATCCTCTGTCTTCATTTCTCTTTACCATAGTGGTGGAAGCCCTCAATATTTTACTCTCTAAGGCTAAAGATTGTGGGCTTTTGGAGGGCTTCGAGGTTGGTAGAGGGAAGGAAGTTATTACCCATCTTCAATTTGCTGATGATAATATTCTCTTTAGTTCGACGAGATGGGAGGAGGTTGCAACTTTAAAAAAGATTTTCAGGTGCTTTGAACTAATTTCAGGGCTAAAGATAAATTTATCCAAGAATTTGATAGTGGGGGTTGGGTCAGCTATCAAAGAAATTCAGGTTCTAGCTGATAAGTTCCACTACAAGTCCGGTAAGTTGCCTTTGTCATACTTGGGATTGCCTATTGGGGGCAAGGTAAAATCTAAAGATGTGTGGAAACTAGTGGTGGAAAATTTCAAGAGAAAATTATCTGTGTGGAAAAGGAACTAACTCTCTTTGGGCGGAAGAATAACCCTAATCAAAGCTTCTCTTTCTAATTTGCCCGTCTACTTGATGTCTCTATGGAGAATGCTAGTGGCAGTTAGGGAAAAGTTGGATCATTTAAGGAGGAATTTATTTTTCTTTTTTCTTTTTTTTTTTTGTTTTGTGTGTGTGTGTTGGGGGGGGGGGGGGGGGGGGGGGGGGGGGTGGGGTTGCAACAAGTGACAAAAGAAAATCCCGTTTGGTTAAATAGGAGAAAGTTGTTAGGACAAAGGAAGTAGGGGCCGTAGGGTTGGGAAATATGGATTTTAAAAACTGAGCTCTTTTGGCTAAATGGTGGTGGCGATTTGGGGAGGAGAGGGAGGCGTCATGGAAAAAAGTCATTATTACAAAATATGGCGAGGATGAGTGGGGCTGGGAGCCAATTAAAGTTCCTAGACACCATGTGTCAAGATTATGGGATAATTTTCTAAGGGTGGGGGGATTTACTTTCCACATCCGGGGGGGGGGGAGTTGTTTAGGAGACGGGTGGGCTTCAAAGTGGGGGAGGGGAGTCGGGTTCATTTTGGAGTTGATGGTTAGTTGGGGGTTGGAACATTGGCTTCATCTTTTCCGAGGTTATTTAGGTTGGCAATAAATAAGTGGGTTTTAGTTAAAGATTGTTATGTGGGTGAAGGGTTCCTGTGCTGTGTCTTTTAAAAGGGCCTTGCTTCAATCTGAAAAGTCGGACTATGAGTCAATGATCTGTCTTCTTTCTAACATTTTTATTTGCAAAGATCTAGTTGACTACCGTATTTGGAAACCATGATCTTCTGGTGTCTTTTCTTGCAGGTCTTTCTACAAGGAGTTGAAGGGCTCCACTAATACTAGAGTTCCGACTTCGCTTGTGTGGATAGGCCCTGGCTCCTCCTAGAGTGGAAGCCTTTGCTTGGCTTGCAATCTTAGGAAAGATCTCAACAGCGGACAATCTTAAGAGAAGAAGATTGGCTTCGGATGCTATTTCAGATCTTTGTCTTTTGTCTGGGAAGGAGAGGGAGTATATTGACCATCTGTTTATCCATTGCAAGTTTTCTCATTCCTTGTGGTGTAGTCTTCTTCGGAGGTGTGGTGTTTTATGGAGCAGCCCAAGGTCGCTGGCAGGGATGACTGAATCGTGGAGATATTCTTCATTCTCTGGATGTGGTTTGATTCTTTGGAGACTTGTCCCTTTTGCTATCTTATGATCACTATGAAAAGAGAGGAACAATAGGGTTTTCAATGGATCGTCATCGTCTATGGAAGATATATCTTAGATGTTGGTGGTCCGAATAGCCAAATGGGCCTTTTTCAAAAGTGATTTCGACAGTCTAAGGCTTGAGGGTGCATTGCACAAGTGATGCAGGCACCTAGGGTTAGGGCTTGCGTATGGGGTGCAGAAGCACGTGTCCAAGGATACTTCGAATCATCAAGAAAACTTCAATACACACGAGGACGCACTTCTCAGGGATAAAACTCAATTCTATTAATTAATCAAGTCTAAGCATCGCTTCTCTACAATGCCATATATATAGTAAAAACAAACTTAATGTGTAAGAAAATCCTAAGCTATTAATAGAAACTTCCCTATTAAGAATTTAATTAGAAATCTACTAATAAAAATAATATAATCTTAATCTAATTTGAAGAGGGGCTGCTTGTAGGCCCTAAACTATATCATCCGCCCTAGGCTGAAAGAAGAGTACGTCCTCAAACTCGAGTCTGCTTCGGATTGCTCTGATACCAAACTAATACAAGCCCCTAGGGTTAGGGCTTGCATATGGGGTGTAGAAGCATGTGTCCAAGGACACTTCGAATCATCAAGAAGACTTCAATACACATGAGGACACACCTCTCAGAGATAAAACCCAATTTTATTAATCAATCAAGTCTGAGAATCTCTTTTTTACAATGCCATATTTATAGTAAAAACAAACTTAATGTGTAAGAAAACCCTAAGCTATAAATAGAAACTTCCCTAATAATAATTTAATTAGAAATCTACTAACAAAAATAATATAATCCTAATCTAATTTGAAGATGGGCTGCTTGTAGGGCCTAAACTGCATCATCCGCCCCGGGTTAAAAGAAGAGTTCGTCTTCGAACTCAAGTCTGCTTCGGATTGCTCTAATACCAAACTGATGCAGGCTTTTAGGGTTAGGGCTTGCATATGAGGTGCAGAAACACGTGTCCAAGGATACTTCGAATCGTGAAGAAGACTTCAATACATACGAAAACGTAACTCTCAGAGATAAAACCCAATTCTATTAATCAATCAAGTCTGAGAATCTCTTCTCTACAATGCCATATATATAGTAAAAACAAACTTAATATGTAAGAAAACCCTAAGCTATTAATCGAAACTTCCCTAATAACAATTTAATTAGAAATCTACTAATAAAAATAATATAATCCTAATCTAATTTGAAGAGGGGCTGTTTGTGGGGCTTATACTACATCAAAAAGTGGGAGATTTCCTTACTTTGTGGGACTAAGAAGGTGAAGAAAATGCTCTTTTAGGCTCCTCCCTCAGCAAGTGAGTTAAAATTTAATGTAGAGGGGACGGCAAGGGGAAAGCTAGGCTAGCGAGTATTAGTGGAGTGCTAGTAATAGTGAAGGAATTGTATTGGCAATGTTTTTCAAGCACATGGGATGTATGAAGTTCAATGAGATAGAGGTTTTAGCCATCTTACATGCTATTCGGATGTTTGTCTCTTCATCTTTTCAATCAAGGTTAGTGGTGAAAAGTGATTCTCCTAATGCTATTTCATGGGCAACATCCTTGGTGGTGTCACCTTGGAGATTTCAGTTTTATTTGAACGAGATTAGAGCTTTATCATCTTCATTGCAAGTGTCTTTTCATCATATTGGGAGGGAGGCCAATAGTTTTGCAAATTCACTACCTAAGCAAGGGGTGGATTGGTCTCGTAATTTCGTAGCTTTTAGCCTCTTACCATGTAGTTTCTTGTCTTTCTCCTTTGCGTTGGTTGCTTTTTCATTGTGTTTCCCGTGGTATATTTCTCTTATACCTTGTGCCCTTGCTTCTTTTAGGACCTTTTGTATCTTTCTCGTTTTCCTTAATATAATGCGTTGTTACCAATAAAAAAAATCAAAGAAAATTAGTCAAGCTCAAGCTGTTGCAGTGCATCAGGCACTAAAATTAGTCAAGCTCAAGCCGTTGCAGTGCATCAGGCACCAAGCAGCTATTTCTTTTGGATGGTTTTCAAGGTTCGTTTAGAGCTAACTTCAGCAGACTAGCGCTGACATCAGAAACTGTACAGATTGGGAGAAGTCTGAATCACATTCAATTTAACATATTCAGTCAGTTCTCTAAGTAGTTTTATTCAAGCTTTAGCTTTGGTGTGTGGAGAAAAACTGTCCTCTGGGTGTTGACATCCAAATTCCCTGTTCTGTTTTTGGGGTCAAGTATTAATCTAATTCAGGTTGTAATAGCGCCAATTGAGCTGTTTGGAGGTGCTTCAGAGGGCTGTTTTGAAGTTTTTGGGATAGGGTTTTCCATGGTGGAGTGAACTGGGTTCTCCTCACAGTCATTCTAAAGCCAGCGTGAACATGCCTACAGAATTTCTGAAATACTGAACTGGGTTCTTCTTACTCTCAGCCTAATGTCAACACAACCACATCAGATAACAGAATTTCAAGAACATGAACCAAATAAACCCCAAAAACCGAATAGGCCTTAATTTAATAATAAAACCCAGTTCAAATTACAAAAATACAAGATCAAGAACAGAAGCGCCAAATCTGGAATGGGCACATAAAAAAAAGAACGCATTGAAAAGTCTAATAAAACTGAGAAATCAGAATCAATTAGAATAAGAAGAAAAGGAAAGAAAGAAAAGAGAAAGACAGACCTGGAGCTATGCTGAGAAGAGAAAGAGTTGGAGGGCAATCACAGACACAAGGTCCACAAGAAGGAGCATTTGGAGCACCCCATTTGAAGAAGCCTTTGCTTAAACTCCAATTGAGAGCAGGCCATGATACAAAGATGGCTAAGGCAACAGCAAGTGCCACCAAACAGCACTTGGAAATCCCACGAGAAGACATCTCCCTCCTTGACTTGTCTCCTCCTCTTCTGACTTGCTGACAACCATGTCCATAAAATTTTTTTTTATTTAACTCTGTCACACATCAACATCTCTCTCTCTCTCTCTCTCTCTCTCTCTCTCTCTCTGCACACTGCGTCAACAGCACCAGCTGGGACATAGATTTTTGGGATTTTTTCAAAATACCCCCTACCATACTTAGATTTTTTTGGTTTTACCAATACTACAAGCCGCACTTTTAATCCTACAACCATCTTATGTGATACTTTTCCTTCCCCTCATCTCTAGGGACGTTCATGGGCAAGCCCTGCTTGTTTTTACTTGGGCCTAGGTCTTAACTATGTCATTTGGCTAGGCTTGCATTAAAATCTTGGGCCCATTTGTTTTATGGGTTTGGTTTGGGCTAAGTGATAGCAAGCCCGAAGCCCGACCCAGCCCAAATAGGTGTATTAAGTTGCATATTTCCCTTCCTACATTTCTAATGTTTCATGTAAATCTTCCATGATATAAATTATGAAAGTTATTTATGAAAGAATAATATTTAAAAGGTAAACAATGTTTATTCTAATTAGTTTGTACACGACAAAAATCTCTTAGTTGCACAAACGCAATTTTGTTTGGTTAATGAGTCATATGCTTTTATTAAAAAAAAAAGGCAGCATCAACTCAAAGAAAAGAAAAGACAGCGTATATATGAAAATTGCAATATCTTTTAATAAAGTTTTTTTGCATTTTAGTTGAATTTATTTGAACATGACCATGTGTATAAATAATAATTGGTGCATGATAACTATGTTAGCCTCACCATAGACCAATTAAGGGTGCTTAATAATTCGGCCCGAATATGGCTAAGCCTGATTAATATATGGGCCGGGCTTGAGCTAAATATATTTTATATAGGTCGGGCCAGGGCCAGTCACTATTGACCGAATCGGGCTTGGGCCTAAGGATTTTAATCCAAGCTGGGCCTAAGCTTTGCTCGACTCAGCCCAGCCCAACCCATGAGCACCCCTGCTCATCCTTACGATTTCAATTGAACGATTGTAAGATGAGTTGTAAGATAGAGAGTGTGCATTATTTTTTTTCATAATACCCCGACCTTTTTGGAATCACGCTTTTGACTCATTAATGTCACTTTTTATCATCTTCAGCCTCTTTCTCCCACCTTTTTAATAGTCCGTTATAGGCCATTTGAATATGAATTTTTATCTATTTTATTCCAGTTTGTGATATTTCCGGAACATCACAATCTTATTGAAAAAAACATCTTTTGACAATAGTGCTGCGTTATTTTCAAACTATTGTAAATATATGTGACAATGTCATTTTTCATGTGTTTATCAAGCATATTGAGTTGAAATAGTAATGCTTCCCATATTAGATGTGACGTAACTCTCTTGGCGTCCCTTTTCATTTCAAAAGGGGAGCCCACTTGTGACCAATTTAACGTGTTCGCTGGCACTTGTTACGTAGATGAAGCTGACGAAAAGAAAGTGGAGTGGTTTTACATTCCATTTTGATGAAAAATGTGTCGCACAAAAGCGCCATAAAAGTCTCTAATTGGTAAAATTGGGCCAACGTCCTTCATTTTAAAGGTGGGCTGAATCGTTGCAATGCAATAAAAAAAATAAAGATGATCCGAATTTGAATAGCAAAAGAAAAAAGAAAAAGGACCTTCCTAGAGAACAATTGGATTCAAGTTAGCATGCTTTTCACAATCCACGAGCTAATAAGCGACGCTACTATAATCCATACATGTGATTGTGGCCAAATTTTTTCCATATTTTTTCCTCTTTAAAAACTCACCATGTTACTAATCTCAAAAAAAAGAAAAAAAAAAGAAAAATAATGAGTTTTATTATATACCCCACTAGCTTCTAAGATTTGCAAATAAACCCCTATAGTTTCAAATTTTACAAATAAGCCCCTAACTAATACATTTCAATATCTTTCATATCCCAACATGGTTGAAAAATACGATAAACAAAAAATGACATTTGGTTTTTACTCAATTTTTATAAAAAAGAAAATTTTGCTCTTACAACTGCTATTACATATACCCAAGGTTTTATATATTAATAAATAGGCTATTGTGGTGGGCTGAATAATAATAAACTCTTCTCTACTATTGTGGTGGATTAAATTTACTCAATCCTATAAACATGTCACTCCTCTCTCGCTTATTTCAATTGTAATTGATGGCTTTAATCCATTCGATATACACCACTAGTTGTTATTTATATTATTTTCACTAAAAAAATCATATATTCATTTAAATAAATGGCACGCTATTAGAATCCTATTTTAATTGGCACATTTTTCTTTCTCTATGGCACGATAATATTTGGCCAAAAGTGAAACTATTAAATAGATCAACCAATGAATAGGCCCTACATGAGTCAACCAACCCAATGCCACAACCATTTCAAATTTGAAAATGAATTGAAAATAAATGGAGCAGGACTCGAGTTGTTAAAGGAAACCCCCATTTAATTTCATTCAATTATCATCCCAAATTTTCAAAAGCGCATTATTGATTTTGTGTTAGACAAATACAAAAAATTTTCAGAAGACTTTGAATGTAAACGATGTTGAAAATTTGATTCCTTTTTTGGGTACTTATAATGTTTTCAATGCTACATAAATAGTACGCTTATGAACACAATACACATTTTTTTATGATAAAAAAATTATTTACTTATTTGAATTAACACAATGTGAGTTTTTATTGATACATTGGTCGTACTTATAGTTTCAATTTGGGATAATAAATTTGAAGACAGGTGGTTGTTTTTATTTTTATTTTTTATTTTTATTACTCTCGTTGAATAAATCAAATGCAGTAGTCTGAAAATTTTCAAAAACCTAAAATTATATCACAAATCACAGAAAGGGACGAAGGACATAAAATGAAAAAGAAAATGAAAAGGCGTGGTCCTTTCAGGCTTGGGATATCATGAATCCACATATGATGACACCTCAAACACAAAGTGAACAGTTCTCTCCAATAAAATACTTAAAACATTCCAAATACAGTTATGAGACCTACAGCCAAAAAGCCATCAAAGGCGTCTATACCCTGTGTAGGCGGATCAATGAAGAGACCCACACCTCAAAGGCACCCTTTAAAATAGGCAGATTATTGAAGAGACCTGCAACCAAAAGCCACCAAAGAAAGCTATCGTGGATCAAAGCCATCTTAGCCAAACAACTGTAATTTAAAATTAAAAAAAAAACCATTGAGAACCCACTCACTTCCTTAGTAAAAATTATTCCAAAGCTTGAGATCTCTTATGCCAATTTTTAAATTAAAAAAAACCCAACAGTGAAAACCCATTTCCTTGGTAAATATGATTCCAAAGCTTGAGATCTCTCATGCCCAATGCCATAATGGGTGCAAAAATCAAGCATCATTGATGGTTGTACCTTGTGTTCATGGTTTCAAAGAATATCAACAATCAAAAGATAAGCATACAAGATCAATTTAAAATAAAAAAAATAAAAAAATTCTGCTCTTTTTTTTTTCATGTGTGTGTGTGGGTGTTTTAGAAAGAAGTTGGAAGATAAGAAGCACAAGAAATGAGGCTCAGATTCGCCTTCTCTCAAACATGTAACATGGATGTGTCCTCCTCTGCCATGGCTGCAAAAGTTGGTTGCCTAAACAGACCCTCCAATGCTCTGCCTAGCCAAGATATGCAAGAGACAAGACATTTGCCACCCACATCTGTTTGGAATCAAAAGCAAAAGAATAACCATAGTAACATCATCACTGCCTCTTACAGATAGATAGATAGAAAGATAGATAGATGGATGGATGGATGAACAGGAGATGAAGCTGCAACAGCAGCAACAACAACAACAACAACAACAACAGCAACAGCAACAGCAGTAGCTGAAGAGAAAAGAAAGAAAAAGAAAGAAAGAGAAAAGGGCTGATTGGTTTTGCTTTTTGGGAGGAGCTGAAATCACAGGCCTGAGACAGAGAGAGGGCACAACCCTTTTCAAGCCTAAGTCTCTCTGAAACGCCTCATTCTTAAACTAATGAGCATTCCCCTCCTACAAGGAATTGAGATTATATATCTGAGGAAACACCCCGCTGTGGCCGTGGGGGACCAATCAGGTCCTCCCAGCCACTGCTCTCTTGATACTCTTCTTCCTCTTCTTTATAAGCTAGGGTTTCATCTTCCCCACAATTCTCTTTTTATGGTAGTCTGCGGATTATTGAAGTTAACTTCTGTATTTACCGCATGGTGGTGGGGGTGGGCCGAGCAGTCCTGTGGGCTGTCCACACTTTGTTTAGGCCGCTGCAATCCAAAGCCCTTTTGAGACTTGCTCTGTTCCACTTAAGGGCCTAATTTTCAAAATCAATGTTCAAACAAAAAACGAATATAAAATCCTTCTATTTGTAGCAAGACCTTTTTTGAATCTTCTAAATTTCACCCTTTTCAATTGTCAGGCCAATATCGAGTTTGAACATCTGTAAACCATCTCATTAGAACATAAATTAAATCAGAATAAATTATATATTTTACACATGATTAATTTGACTATAGGACCAACTCCAGATGGAGTAAATTGAACCCAACAAGAGTTCACACAGAATTGATTTTGTGTGGTTTAAGAGTTATAAAGAGGGATTTATAGGGCCGGCCTAAAAAAAACTCTTTGACGACCGGGTTACATCTAAATTGGACTTGAGTGTTTAACCGCCTGACCTTATACAATGAATATAAAAAAAAAACACAACTAGAAGGATTGCAGGATGGGAATGATTTAATTTGGAAGCAATAGAATTTATATACATTATTTTCAGTTGCTTGAACATATCATTCTAGCTGTTCCTACTTCCTAGGAAGAAGAATTTGATACAACACCGGATGATAATGATATGACCTATACACTTAAAAGATGGAATGTTTTTCCAAGTACACTTCATGATCGTATCATAGAATTCACGCATAGATTATTTAGTAGCAATGCATAGATTATTATAACACGTAAGAACTGGTTTACTTCAAAACTATGAGGAGCTGCATTAATGAGAAGTGCAATGCCTGCATTAACCCCCAATCACGATATTACTTTTGGACTAATCTGTTGTCAAAGAGGTGGCTCAGTTAGTTTAAGCTTTGGATTAACTTCCCAAGATTTCGATTTTGACTCTTACCTCTTGTGTCATCCACGTATTATGTATACATGGCATTTAAAAGAGAGAGAGAGAGAGAGAGAGAGAGAGAGAGAGAAACTATGCACTGCATTTATGTTGTAACCAACACTGCACTTATGTTGTAACCAACAATCTATCTCTAAGATGATAGATTCCACTCTATGAAATGAATCATCATTAGATTAGTTTGAAGCCATTTTTAATAACATTTCTCTTTTCATATTATTTTTGTTTGCCACATTCTGCAATGGCCCCGATTAAATCAATCAGAATGATGCCTTCAATGTTCACAACAAGGTCTCCCTTTGGTAGCATTTAGCAACACGGGAGCTTTGATGTGGTGAGTAGATCACTACTTACTCAAGAATTATCTGTCTAATTGTATATAAATTTAAATTTAATTAACACAATCTTCACTTTTTCTACGAAAAACTGCCTACACAAGCGTGCCCAAGATCTACTGTAATTTTCAGGAAAGTGGCCTAACTGCTCTGGAAGGACTCCAGCATCCTGAATGCTACTAAATTGCCCCTCTCGAGGATCTTTCGTCTGAATCCCGAAGCTCCTCTCAAAACCTTTCATTTTCAGAGTATTTCCCTAGACCCGTGAAGGAACTTTAGCCTTTCAGATTTCGAGTGGGGTTCGTATGAACCTAACCAAAATTCTTATATATGATGGGGCAGTTATGCTGATGAATTTTGCACTTCCTAATGGGTTTGCCAATTACCCAAGGCACCCATAATCATGTATGATTTAAGTCCCCAGTCCACTACACATGTGTACAAATGTCACAACTATTTTTGTAAATAGAAAAGGAGTGTAGCAAATCTTGCAAAAAGTAGAATGGATACAGTTTTCTGGTTGTTTCAGAGTAAGGTATGGATTGTAAACACAGGTTCTCACAATCATTATAATAATAAACGATGGAGAAGCAATTCAGATTAACACTGAAAGTGTTCATAGCCTTGCGACATGAGACTGCTGTTGGGTAAAAGGTGGACCCCACTAGCACATGAGGTGAAGTTGAGTGCCTGGACTGATTTCAAAAGTATTCTGCAAAGTTGCAAATGCTCATCCATCCACCAAAAGCTCATTTGTAGTAGAGCATGTAAAATGACATATCCACTTTCATAAATGCATAAAGTCAAGAACAAATATCATGAATAACAATTTATTGTCAACTTTTTCTTTTATGCTCTCAATATGATTATAATTTATTTCTGAACTATGGATGTTTCCCTTTGATATTCTTTGTGATTGTAAAGGAAACAAGAATATAATTCAGGTATACCTCAAACTACTTCTTGATACGGGTATAGTTTAAACTTCCTTCGAAGGCTCAGAAGGCATTCAACACAGGAAGAATGGTCTTCAGATATGCATCTTTCTTTGACATTCCAGCTCCTGGCACTCTTGAGCAAAATGCTTCTATTTAATCAACAAGAAACAAAAAGACGTCATGACAATTACCAGGATCCAAACCTTATGATGCATCACAGCCAGTAATTAGCTTGGTCTGGAACACAATGAGGATGGCAACAGACTCCTCCGCTGCATAATTCAATCTGCAACAGTTCAATGCAGAAATTTGGTTTCTCTAGCCATAGCCAAGGACAGGGTTCCTCCTACAACTTTTTTCCTTTTTTTTTTTTTTTTTTTTGCCAGTATCCATACCTGAGAAAACACAAAAGTACCACATAAAAGAACCAAAAAACAGCACAAAGCTGCTTAAGAGTACAGAACTCAAAACTGCATGAAGGGTAGATCCTCAAAGAGCATCAGATTGAATAGATGCATTTCAGATTGGTGAGCGATGGACTCTGCATTGAAGGACATGCATCAAGAATATGGTGATTATGAGACAGACCATTGGAGTTTGCTCCTAACCACCATATGAATTCACTCTTTATCTATGTAATTCAGCATCCGACCACCTCCGTTTGCGTGGCGGACGCTCCAGTTTGATCTCCGTATCAACAGTGGTAGTCTCCCTCTGGGTCAACAAAGTTTCATTGCACTTCACCTTCCTGTTTGCCAATGTTTCCTTCTCGCTTGGCACAGGTAGCATGAAGCGCTCGCTTCGCTTCTTCAGCTTCTCAAAAGTGTCCAGGTGACGCTCAACTCCTACCCTCCCTGGGTCAACATGTTGGTTCTCCAATGTGACTACCATGTCAAAATCCTTGGCCTCCAAATCACCTATCATTTCTGTGCCACTTGAGAGATTTCGGGCCTCAACATCACCACCTTTCTTGGACAGTTCCTTGGGCCGTCTGCTGGACAAAGATTTATCATTGCTCATTTCAATTTCCCTCTCTATGTATGAAGTTAGCATTGTAGCATTAGTAGCACTCTCCCTCTCTTTGTGGCCTGTCAACCGTTCTAATTTTGGATGGCCTCTTCTGGAGTTCTGTTGCTGCTGATCATTTTCTGAGCCAGCATAATCTTCATATTTTCTTGAAGAGTTATGGTGCTGAGAAGCCTCATGTGATTGTTCGCGCACATCGTGATGAACATCTTTCTTAGAGAGAACAGCAGATGATAGCCTGGGCTTGCTATGATTATGAGAGTCAGTGTGGCCCGCTGTACTGCTTTCTTTTTTACCAACGCCTTTGATGATAACCTGAAATAATGCAAACAATTCATAAGGTAAAAAAAAAATCGAGAGGTCAATAGCTCATTCCACAATCTGCTTGCAATCTATAAGACTATGAGTCTATGACTATTAAGCTGAGGGACGCATATGACAGCTTTTTTTTTTAATATCGGTAACAAAAACATTATTAATGAGACAAACAAAAGAACAAGGGTATAAAAGCAATATACCCCAAGAACCAAAACAAAGAGAAACACCAAACCTAAGAACCCAACAATAGCGCAAATTACACACATAAACCCACCCACAGAGAAGATCTATCTCCCTCTTCTTTAGCCAAAGCATCCACTATACAATTGGCACACCTCAAGATATGCGTAAATGAAACAACCAAGGACAAGGAAAGCTTCTTAATTTCATTGATGTCAAATTGGAACTTCCAAGGACTAGAATCACACCTATGACAGCTTCATTGTCAATATTAGCTTATTGGCTATTTAGAAACATACCCAATAAAAAGGTAAGGCAATGGAGCCCATCTATAAAAAAATCTATAACTGCCTGAAATGATGCACCACACCACTCCCACACCCCCCCCCCCCCCCCCCCCCCCCCCCCGGCACCCCTACCCCCTTCATGGTGCCAGCCGATAATTTCATATGTATCTTATCGGCAGATACATATAAATTGAATGATAAATTAAAATTATCAGTCGATACCATCGATAAATTAGTGACCCATTCAAAAAGAATGATATTGAACCAATTTATCATCTACACATTGATACCTGATGCATATCAGCCAATACGTATTATAATGGCCAATATTCTAAACCCAATACCTGACATGGGTTTCAATGGATAGGACCAAGCCCAACAAGAATAACTCAATTGTACCTGGACTTGAGTCAAGGCATAAGTATATTATTATCTTATATTATATTTTAATTTTACTTTACTTGATATTTTAATATTAAATATTATTAATATATTGTTTGAATATTGCATAAAAGATAATATTACGGCTTGTCTGGAAAGTCTGAACTATTTGAAATAGAGATAATTCAATTAAATCTGTTTGAAATAGAGATGTTTCATTTTAAGTATTTTATAAATAGACCAAAAAAATGTCACTTAGAAAAACTATATTGGCAAACTTGTGAAAAAGTAAAAATTGTATAGGCAAACTTATCAAGCAAAAATAGTACCTGCAAACTTGTTATATAGTAAAAGTTATATGGATTAACTTATTTTTTTAAAAAATACAAGAAAGGTTGTCTGATTGCTCTAGATGTGGAAAAAGAGTAAAATGGTCCTAATGCTGATTCAATCAGAGAAGGAAATAGGCTTTCCAAAATAGTCTAAAGCACTTAAACATATGTATCGATCAGTTTTAAGTCAAATAAAACTTAGTTTCAGACTTGCCAAACGACACCTTAATAACATACCAAGCAGGCCCCATTAAAACTTTTTTTTCCTGCCCTTTTCAAACAAAAGATATAGATGCACCAGACCAAAAATGATGAATTGAGTGAGAGAGTTTCCTTTCATCGAATTTTGGGTGAGTATCTGGAAATTTCTATGCAGATCATAAGTCAAAATTTTCAGCTCTGCAAGCAAGCCTGATTATCAGGTCCCTATCTATAAGTTTAGGGCCTGCTTGCTAAACAGCGTTGACCTCATTCGCACCACCCTTAACTTGTGAACTTTGAGTTACTCTTAGCAGGCACTCTCAATAGAAACCACACCATATCCTAGAAAGGGGAAGTTAACATTTGTTGCTTAGAGAAAGTTTATGGCATCCAACTGTTACCAGCAAAATATTGTTCAGCCTTTAACGAAATCATTCAGATTTTTCATGTAATCTTGTTTCACAAAGATATTTGCCTACTCTGCATAGGTTTCAAGTTTGAATCAAGTTATGATCATACCTTCGCTTCTCGGTGAGCACTTTGGACTTCTTGCTTTTGTTTGCTAGGAAACTGAGTACTATGATCACCCCCTCCATATTCTTTACTCCTTGATTTGTGTCGATCCTTGGACAAATCACGAGCATTTATAGGGTGATCATTCTGAGTGCTTGGTCTGTCATGCCTTGCATTTCTATCTTCCTTGAATTGATTCTCTTGTGCATCTATACCATCATGAAATTTATGCTGTGAAGAAGTTTTTTTGTCAACCCGGTCTCTTCTCTTGGGCGGCTCACTAAGCCGCCTTTTATCCTTATGCTGACAATCATTGTCAAAACCCAAACCTTTAGGCTCATCCTTAGCACTTACATTACCGACCCATTGTTTATCTTCTAAAAGCCGTCCCCTTCTAACTGAGCCCCACCCATCTTCTTTATCCCGATTATAATGTTTATCTTCATGGGATTGTTTTGGCCTCAGACGATCTTCCCTCTCCTTGTGCCACCAACTTTCATCTTTATGCCTAATGGATTGTTGATCATCAAACTTATCTCTTGCCCTTGATTGATCTTCTCTCCTTTTATGGTCTAGACCATCATCCCTTTCCCTCTTTTTGCGGCTAGTATCTTCCCTAGCTCGGTATACATGCAAGAAATCTTCCCTGTCGCCATGCCCTATCTTCCGCAGTTCTTCATCCTCCCTTCTTCTGACATGAAGATCATCCATGTTTACATGTCGGCCCATCAAAACATCATCCTTTTCCCTCTCTCTTAGTCCATCATCTTTACGATGCCGGCTTCTCCAATCACTATCATCCACCCTTTTCTTCAAATACAGGTGTTCATCTATGTCAATTCTCTCATTTTCATGAAGTTTACTCCTATGCCTTGATCCAATTTCCTCAATGCACTCTCGCCCTCTCAACTCTTCCTCGTTTGCCCTTCTAATATGTGTATCATCATCTCGTCTTTGGAAAAGTACAACAGAACTATCCTTCTGCTTGGGCCTCTTATCTCTTCTTTGATGGCTATATGCATTTTTATCATGGCACCTTTTTGGGTCTTCCATTCTTCCCAATCTTGCATCTTGCACAACTTCTTCCTCATCACCACCAAACCATCTATGAAAATCCCTGCTGCTTCCCGATTTTGCTTTGTTGTTGTCACTTTGTGTGGTCTGTAAATCACTGCTATTGCCAAAGTCCTGGAATACAAGTTGTTCAACTCGAGAACTTAGTTTCTGTTTCTCAACAGATTGGTGCAAGCTGGTACCTCCTACCAAATCTGAAGCTATTTGTTCTACTTCAAGGCTGTAGGCTGGAGCAAGACCATCATCATTCATGTCATCATTTTGTTCCATGCTCTGCTTCTTAGCATCCTCCGCTGAAACAGGCACATATGGTTTTGAAATCCATTTCCATTCAATGCTGGCATTTGATTTTTCTTTCTGAGAAACATCAGATTTGTTTTGAGCACTTTGAGTTGGGATGATGTCCTTTGCATGCTCACCACTTTCATTGGGATACCTCTCATGGCCTGTCCCCTGCAACCACCTGAAGTTGTAGAGAAGAGTTCAGACTTTAGTCTTTCACCAATTCATAATATTAAATCCTATGTGAACTGACTAAATACAAAGTCATCCATACTTAAGTTTGGAACAAATGAAATGAAAACCAACTATAAATGATGATCTCGGGCCCTTGTAAAACAAATGAAAATTTATATATAATTGCAATTTAAGGGGAAAAGGCACAGGAATGAAATTTGCTTTCTTTAGGCTGTATTAGACTCCTTGGATTTTAGCAGGAAAGAAAACTAAAAAAAAACTCAATTGATGAGATTTTGTAATTCAACTTTTGGTGGCATAGGGAGCCAGATGCATGTTAGATAGACATTTGTTAAAGGAAATCAAAATAAGAAACCTAAACCACCAAGCATAGACCTTTTTAACTGGGAAAAAAAGGTCAAGACTATCAAAACATGAAGGTTAATATGCAAGTTCACGTTAATCACAACAGCAATACTGGAGGAATGACCTCATATGTAATAGCATGGATTGGGTAAACTGAGTAGAAAGAGTTAATAATGGAGTATTAATATGATCTATTGAACCATTCACCTTGATTTGTATAGTTGTATATATGTAAGTTAACTTGACTGCTTTCAGAAACCATAGAAAGTTAGAACAGAGCTTTTTGAAACAACGAAGCAGAAACTACCTAACATTTGTGCAATAACTATGCCATACCTTCCTTCATGAGGCATATCAGAAAGGTCACTTGGATATATGGAGGTCTGTGCTTTAGAATTGGGACAATATTGAATTGGTACTTCTGAAGGAAAGGGCAATACGCCATCACCTTCATGTCCACTATTATGATTAGAACCAGTGACCATTTCCCTCTTTTTACCATTGTAACTCAGTGGAAATTGGTCAAAATATTCACCATCAGCCTGCCTACTATCATCTTCAAAGTCATGATCACCACCGTTGAGATCAACTTGATTCCCATCATCTGGTCTCTGTAAGACAAGATTAGCTGCGGCAGAAATGGAATCGTCATCTATAGAATCCTGCAAAACAGTCTGTACATCCATACACTTATAGTAAGCAATAAAGTTTTGCATAACCATATGCATAACACATACTAATTTAGCAATTATATGATATCAGCAGAACAAGTACACAGTTAAAACCCACCACTATTATTGCATCTGAATCACGAAGTCGTGGTTGCCTAGTGTCCATGGAGGGAAGACGCTCTCCAGACCCACTTTCAACCTGTATTGCTTTCCCAGTTGGCTGGTTAGAAAACACAGACAAGTGCGTAAAATCAGGAAAGACTGTAACGAATACAAAAAGAAGGAAAGACCAATCTAGAAGTTGTGACATATCAGTGGCACTGTGAGATTGGAGGCGAAACAGGAGAAGGCTGCTATCATAAGAAATTGAAGATACAAACTACAAAGACCATAAGAGTGGAAAGCAATTTTGGAAGAAACATCAGCAGGAATCAGGAAAAAATCTCAATGAACATATAACTCAAAACATACTAGTTGAGATACTGTGCAAGTAGCTCCCCTTCCCACGCCAGTTAAATGTATTTGCCCACTGTCTGCCTTTCCGATATGAGCGTTTTCAACAGCAACATCATTGAGAGCAGCAGCAGCTGCAAGTTCTGGAGGGAAATCTGGATCATACTCCTGAAAGCAGGGCGGAAAGAGAAATGAGAAACAAGCAGCCAAGTGCTTAATGGAGTCCAGAGATTTTGTTTTTACCCGTTCAGACCGCCCACTTTCATAAACATGGATTTTGCTCTGCATTGTCGCCTCCAAACGAAAGTGCCACTGCATAAATCAAAGTTTGCTTCAATATGGATACAATTAAACCATACATCTGCTTATCATAACAGAGCTGTCACTTGCCATCTTCTTGCAGTAATCTTTCCAACTGTCCTCATTCAGTCCAAAGTTGAAATAATCTGACATATCAACACCGGGATATCTCCATGGCTTTTCCTCAAAATTATCAATATCGACATCAAATA
This sequence comes from Sextonia rubra, assembly GCA_037013555.1. Classification (NCBI taxonomy): domain Eukaryota; kingdom Viridiplantae; phylum Streptophyta; class Magnoliopsida; order Laurales; family Lauraceae; genus Sextonia; species Sextonia rubra. The sequence continues at coordinate 38,231,829 of JASUAD010000010.1, read as the reverse complement.
TGGTCCTGAAAAAATAGAACCAGTAAAAGTTCAAGGTTAAAAAAGCATGACAAACAACAAGGTGAAAAAGAGTTCTTTTCTTTTTTCTTCAAAAAAAAGAAAAAGAGTTTTTTTTTTTAACAAGTGCAGATAATCTTATGGATGCAGTATTTTTATGGGATGGTCATAAATGGATTGTAGGAAAAGAAAAAAAATGAGCCAACCAAATTTACTTTTGAGTTTTTTTTATAGAAAGGCCCTTATGTTTTCACAAAACCTAAAAAAGGCCACTCTATTTTGTGTTTTCACCAAAAAAAAAAAAAAACCCCCGTGATTGACAATAATAAAACAGTTGAAAAAGTAACTACTTTCTTCTGACTCTCCATTTCTTTTGCTTTTGACAGTTTTGCCCTTGAGAAATTTCAACCTGGTCATATATAGCCATGTTTGGATAAAAAAATGCAAAATTAAATTATAAGTGTGGGGCCCACAAAAACTCTGCAAAACTATACATTAATCTTTGGGTAAAATAATGGCCCCAAATAATCTCTAGCAATATTTGGATAATCTATGGGCAAAACTATCATTTTATTTTTTAAAGGGATGATCTATTTAAGTTTTTCTCAATGGTTAATCTGTCAAAAACCAAAAAAATGGACAGTAGTTACTTTTTTTTACAGTTTGAATGTCCGCCAAGGGGGGGTTTAGCAAAACCAAAAAATATAGGGGCCTTTTTTAGGCTATCTGAAAATATAGCCGCCTTCTTTTAAAAACTCTTTACTTTTCAATATAGGGAGATAAGATGCTGTGGATGTGAAGCTTTTCAGTTCGGGACAAGGATGAAATATTAGCTTCAAAGTTGATAAGCATAGCAGATGATTTTGTTAGGGTAATGGCAAATTTTTATGGGCCTATGAAGAGTTCGTTAGAGATGCCTTTTGGCAAAAGTTGTCAACCATAAGACTACTTTGGGACAAAGGAAGTATTTTTGTGTATTGGTATGGGTATGGGTGAGGGGTGTGGAGAAGTTTTAGAATTTCATTAATGTTAATGAATTGATTGATGGTCCTCTAATTCGAAGAAGGTTTACCTGGTCTAACAGGAAAGACCCGTTATGAGCATAATTAATAGCTTCCTTATTTCAAAGGAGTGGGAGGAACACTATGTAAGGATATAATTCAATTGGCTCTACCTAGACATAAGTTCGATCATTGCCTATCTGACAATTTTAGAATTGAATAAAATATGTCATGCCCACTTTGAGAGAGTGCTCGGTATTTATCTTAATGTCCAAAATGAATAATTACAAGAATACCCTTTACAAAGGATTTAAAGCAAGGAAATGTACAAGCGTAGATAGGAAAATCTTACATTCAGGCAGTTATACAAACCATCTTGTACAAGATGTAGAGATAGGTCATTTGACCCACCTTACCCAACTTGACAAGCCCAGTACCAAAAGCCCACACTTCATTTCCAACTTATCACACACGTGGGATCCTTGTGGGATTTGGTCAAACATCCTGTTATGGCATTCTTAAATATATGATTGTAGCCTTTCCTTAATAGCTTGTAATCAAAGATAATTAGATTGTAATCATTGTAATCACAACCTGTGAATGGGCAAATAGTAATTGTATATAAACACAGTCGATCCCCATATTGGGATATGACAAACATTCACAAAGCTCTCTCTTTTGTGCTCTTCTTCTTTCTCTAACATAAGGATTTGCAGATCCCTACACAAGACACCTATGGGCGTGATGGAAAGAGTGGATCATACTCGAGGACATTTCTTGTGGGAAGGGCAAAGCGAGAAAAGAAGGTTCATCTAAAGAAGTGGAGTGAATTGGTGCAGTCAATGAGCTGGATTTGGAAGCCTAGTTCTAAAAACTAGGCCTTGATGGAGAAGTGGTGAGAGTTGGTGAAGAAAAGGAGGAATTATGAAGGAGAATCATTGTTTCTAAGCATGGTGAGGATAAATGATTTAGGTTCGTAAAAGTATTCATTGATATAGAAGGTTGGGTTGGGGTTCAATAACTTCAATTTCTTTGATGGGGGATGTATCCAGATTCTAGAGTCGACAGGTAAAGGGGTGGGTTTTAGAGTTGGGTGGAAACATGAAACCAGTTTTGGTTGCATGAGGTGGGTGAAGGGCCTTTGTTTAAAGTATTCGCTCAATTGTTCAAGGTAGACTCAAACAAGAAGTCACCAACTAAAGAGTGTTATGTAGGGGTAATAATATTTCAGGGGAGGCATCGGTGAGGAGAGCCTTGCATCAATCAAGTGGTCCAAAGGTCCTTGTTGAATTTGCTTTGTAATGTGTTTATTTGCAGGGGAAAAATGGACACTTGCATATGGAAGCCAAGCTCCTCCAAGAGGTTCTTTATTAAGTCCCTCTATATAGCTTTAGATCCTCCAAGCATTCATTATCCATGCTCCCATATTTGGCTTGGCCAGGCTCCTCGTGTGGAGGCTTTTTGATCTTTGGTGATGGCAAGGAAGATATCAACAATAGATGACCTCAAAAGAAGGGACATCTCCTTATACACAACATTTTAGGTATTTTCTCCATGTGCATTAAAGAGAGGGAGTCGATTGGTCATTTATTTCTTTGTTATACTTCCTACGGCATCCAAACTTATATTCTAGAAGTTTGTGATGCAACATGGTACATTCTTTCTGTGATTTGGCCGATGTTTGGTAGCCACAGCCCTTTTACAGATGTAAGTTGGTTCTCTGGAGGTCCATCCCCTTTACTGTTTTTTGATCCATTTAAAGAGGAAGGAACAATAGGATCTTCAAAGGTTCAGGCATCTCTAGAAGAAATTTTAAATGGTGTGACAGTGAAAACACATAAACAGGATATGATCAGGAAAGATCTATGCAATCTGAATGTAGATAATATCCTCCGCAGTTAGGACTTGGAAGGAATGATTGTGTTGTGGCATCAGGAAACAAGTGAGGTCTTCTCTTGTTGGCATGTTGAATGTTGAAACTGAAAAGTTAATGGAGCAACTAGAGGAAAAGCTAGGCCCTGCTTGCATAGGTGGAGTGCTTCGCAGTCATAATGGCCAACCATGCTTTTGTTCACCAAGTTTGTTAAAGACTCAAATGAAGCCAAGGATTGGCTATTTTGGAAGCACTGAGGATGTATGCAGAGTCTTTCCAAGACTCCTTAATTGTTGAAAGTGATTTTGTCCAATGCAATTTCATGGGCTCTGGGTGTGGTTGGAGCCCTTGGAGTTCCATCTCCGAGAAAATGGATTCAATCATCTCATCCAGTTTGCAAATGAAGTGGCCGATCTATTAGCCAAGAACAGAGCACACAGGGTATTAGGTGTGGATGCTAGTGCTTCTACTTCCTTTTAGCTTGTTTAGCTTCTCTGGTGCTCATATTTTTTAGCTAGTTAATGTAGAGTGCAATCCTCTTATACCCCTTATTTTTCCTTCTCTGTATTATTCACATAACATGTCTGTACCTTCTCCTTCCTTTTGAATAAATTTATCCAAAAACTGATCATAAAAAAAAAAGTGAGTTCTACTTGCACCAATATGAAGCCTTATCCTATATGGCCAATTAAAAAAAGTGTTGTGACATGACCTTCTCTATTCCAGAAACCAAATTCTTAGTAAAATCCAGATCGTGGAAGTTGTTACTTATAAAATATTTATATATATATATATATATTGTTGGGAACAGCAAGGAAACTACCAAAAGCAAAAGCACATAAGCAAAACATACTTGTGACATGGGAGGGTGAACTCCATTCTGTTGCCAAAAGCACGCTCCAATGAATGGAGGTTCTTTGGCAGGATAGGAGAATTGTTAATCCCTATTGGTCTCCAATCACCTCGCCCTCGTCCAATAATGGGACCTGTGGTGAGTAGAGGTCGAATGTGACTTGGAGCCCCACCATCAACTACAGCTCCCCCAGGTATAATAGCAGCACCAGGCCTTACATACTGCAAGAAAAGAAAACAATATATGAGGTATAAACTTAAATAATATATGAGGTATAAACTTAAATGTTGGTAAGACGACTGGGATAACATTCAGTAAAATAATAACAGCATGAAAAGTTTTCATTTAATTAAAATTCAAACAGATACAGCTGAATGGATCCACCTAAGGTCCTAAACACTCGAGGAAATATTATTTATTTTCCCGACATATTGCAAATCTCCTAAAAACTTTATGCATAAGGAAGAAAATGACACCAATGTTCCTGTGAAGCCATGCCAGAAAGCACCATAGAGGCCCCTGTTGAGCAGGGCACTTGAGAACATTTTTAAGTTGTGACACTTCATTTGGCACCAAACGATGAAGCATAACCAACGTCAGCATGGCAGAAAGGAAGTAGAAGATTACTGCTGGGTGCCTAAATAAGAAAATTTTGTGCACTTCAAAAACAACGTCAAGTTCATTACACGTCCAATATAAATGCAAGGAACCACTCACATTGATAATCAAGACCAATACATGCAGCTGTCACCAATATATATTTCCTAAGGCAGCAGCGAAAGTAAGACATTGATAATTTTCCTTTCAATAGAAGAACATTTAGATATTTTAGGGCCATTGGCTGGCAAAAAAACCAATAAAATTACAAATCCTTTTTCTTTGTATGTGCTTGACTGACCGCATGACGAGGGTCGCTACAGACGTTATACAGGCACATATATTTTTCATCAAAACAATTTCATGAATTGAGACAGGCCTGTTAATCAAATTTTTTGAGTTAACCACAAGTACCTAGGCAGAAAATTAAGAGCAGGAGGAAGGACTAAGATGGAGAAAAAAAACAGCAAGAACTTTCAAAATGATAAGAGACCAATAAAAAATAATTCATAATAGCAATGTATAGATACAGAAATGCAAATCTATTTTATTATCTGCTACAAGGAGACTAGTTTTTTACATAATCAAGATTTCAAAAGCAAATAAATTTAAAGAAAGTGATAAATTTTATATCATTTCTATAAGTACAGACATTTTCTATCATTAAAAATGGTATTTATAACCATTCTAAAATCACTGACAACAAAACATATTCAAGAGAACAATCACAATACGACCTGCATCAGCCTGAACTTAAAAGAAAAAATACAGCTCAAAACTATCTTGAAGGTGTTGATCCAGCTTTAAAGGTGTTGATCACAGTGACTTTAAGGGTCGTTTCCCTTTTTTGCATAGGATAGGAAAAATGTGTTTTGCATATTATGTTACATTTGTAAACACAATATGATGTTTGTCAAAATCATCATTGTCACATAAGTAAATGAGTACAATCAACGGTTTTAAATGAGCTAGTATGGTTTGGAAGTTTTTTACAATTCTCTAAATCCATGAAGATTTACGATATGAAATTAAACGTCTCAACGCTTATCATTAATAGAATATATTGAATGGTTCACGCATGAATTGGGGGCCCTCAGAAGTGAAGAAAATTAGATCTATATGTTGGGATTTTTGGACTTTTTCACTTAAACAAAATCTATGAATATTTAAGTTAACCAGCTTAAAGGTCTTGCGATTTATAGTACAATAAACAAAATGAACAGTTTGGATTACAAATATGGGTCCCACGGGAATGGAGAAAAAATAAAGTGGTTGATGGGATTAGATCCCATAACCAAATGCAATCACCATGTCAAGCATGTACCAGCACCTTTTTGCAAGTGGAAGATGTGAACGAATATGGCCGTATTTATACCATAGTTGTCAATTCCATTCCGGTTCCCATGCCTATAGTGGAATGTAACAACATTCTGATCAATTCCATTGTTCCACTCTAGAAAAGATGCATATAAAAAAACTAAAATAATACTAAAAATGCATACGAACATCATTTAAATTAAATTGTACCCTACGGTTGGCTATTTTCTAGTTTTCACTATGCACGAATGAAAAGTATGAAACATGTGAACTTATCAAAACTAAGGTGGGTGGGCCACCTTCCATTCTATCCAAAATGGACTGGAGTTATGCCATAGTTGGAGCTGGTATTGGCCCCAGAACCATTGGAACGGACCGGAATCATTCAAGGGACATTCTGTTCTACCCCCCGCCAATTTTGGAATGTTCCAACCAATTTCAGCCAGAACGCAATTGACCACTATAATTTCCCACCATGTTCACACTAAATGAGAGCAAACAAACATGAAGATGTGTAATCATTACTCATGTAAATCATTTAAAGATGTAAATTGGTGCAAACAAACAACCCAAAATGTCCTCCATGGTAATGTCTACCAACAATGCAGGATCCAACTTCATCAACTCAACCACCATTTTGGAAAGACTTGACAAAGTTCCGAAAAACCATCCTGATTCTCTTTTTCTTAATTCCCAATTAATGGCAGGTAGAAGCAGGTCCTAAAAGGTTCTTCCCTTTTCTCTTGAAAAAGGTCCACTATCGACCTAGCTGCCACCTCATCAAAAGTCCTTTAAGAAAACCCATGCAAAGCTTGATGAGGCTATCCAGACCTCATATGCAAACTTGCAATGGATAAAAAGGCAATCCACTAAATTGTTTTCCTCTTCACACATGAAAGACATTTAAAATATGAAAATAACTAATAATAACATTTGGCAGCATGGAAGCAACATTAATAAACGAAGAGAAATAAGGAAAGTAAAGAAAGATCTTGAGTAACCTTTTTTGGGATTGGTTTCTCAATTGATTTTGTTTGGAAAGGGTTAAAATAGAAGCTAGATATATATATAGTAACATACAAAGTCACCTATAGTAGAACAAGCCATGAATTGTTTTCCAACCAAATAAATTTTTCATGTGCACAACTGAGTGTATCCATTGCTTTTAATATTAACAATACATACTTTACAAAATGCTATCGGTCAGTTTGCTAGCATTAGAATGTGTAGGAATTTAATGCACGGAATTCATACCATAAGTGGTTAAAAATGAAGACCAAGATGAATTTTCAAAAATGAGCATCAAATAACCTTTCTTTTTATGGAAATGGAATTAAAGAAAAATGGGAAATGAATTACTAAGGGACAAGAATGACGGATGGGTATTCATTTTACATCTTCCTTTAATTCTATTTCCATAAATGGAAAGGTTATTTGATGCTCATTTTTGGAAATTCACCTTTGGTCTTCATTTTAACCACTTACGGCATAAATCCTATGTATTCAATTCCTATGTATTTTAATGCAAACAAATAGACCCAAATTGAACACCAATAGCAAAAAAAGAACTTTTCCAACTCCTTTCTTGGCTAACAAGTCCCAACTTCTGTTTGTCTCCATCTAAGAATGTAGATAAACTCATAAAAGAATGATCCATAGAGTAGACTGGCAGATATCATGGTTGCCATTTTTCCCCTTTCTTTCTTCTCATTTGGAAATCTCCAATACCAACACCAACTCCACCCTAAGAAGCATGGACACGGATACGAGACACGGATACGACACGACACGGACACGCCGACGCGGCATTTATCAAAAAAGTAGGACACGGACACGTCGGGGACACGTTAATAATATATATTAATTTTTATATATAATCATCTACTAAAAAACTAATATCATTTTAACTTTTTTAATCAATTTAGCAATCAACAAATAAAAATTCAACTACCAACTAACAAACATATCAAATTATTAAATATCGATACAACCCTAAAACATAATTCATAATCATTAAACATGAAATATCCATAGTTCCATAAAATCCATATAAAGAAAAAGGCGGATCATCTCTTTCCCCTCCCTAAAAAAAAAAAAACAAACAAAAAGCAAAAGAGAAGCCAATCTTGAGGCCTATTCTTTAGTGAAATATTTATTTGTCTTTTGCTTGTGATATGATTGATATTTACAATCATATATTTTTCCATGGTATAAAATTGTTATATATCAAGTTTACAAGTTTTAATAACCACATATTAACAAAGTGTCCAAGAGATATTAGCCACATGTTTATTTTTTAGTCATAGACACGAGCTAGAAATTGTGTGACACGTTGCAAAAAGAGTGTCAAACAAGTGTCCGAAATTAAGATTTTTAGTTCTTGATTATGGATACGCCTAAATAGTATTGGACACGTGTTCAAGAGTGTCCGAGGAGTGTCGGTGTCCGACACGTGTCCGACACGGACACGTCACTTTCTTAGAAGTGTCCGTGCTTCTTAGACTCCACCTGCCTGTCGAGTGGACCATCTCCTGCAATCATAATAAAAGTTGAGAAATTTATCTTTCTAATGTTAAGTAGTTAGTTTGCCACACCTTTAACGCTTCAGCATTTTGGGAGCATTAGTTACAAACTTGAGATGGTATTAGAGCCAACACATCCCAAGTTCAAATCCACCCGAGAAAAAATGCCCCATGCCACGTTTTGTGTGCGGGCACATGTGCACTAGGCAAAATGGACCCATGCCGCGTAATGCTTTAAGGTTTTCCTAAACAAAGCTTCCCCTTCAAAAACAAGGAACCCAACAAAATCAGGTCAAACATCCCTTATTGATTCCTAGGGTCAAGTGATGATACCCACACAAAAAAGGTCAATTGATGACCTTCCTAATGTACTACTTGAGATTCTTGACTTCTTCCAACCTCAAAACATATCTTCTACTTAATTCAAGGATCAACATAGCTGGTGCAGCTAGCGTAGCAGCTAGTGGCAAAAACGCTAATGTAGTAGGTGATACATAGCGGTTGCGATGATACGTAGCAGTTTGAATTTTTTAAGTGGTAAAAAAAACAAATTTTAAAAGGAAAAAATTAGGCAAAACGATGTTTTAAATTAAAATTGCTTGGCTCTACTAAATTTTAAATTGTAGCACCACTATTTTGAAAATAGTGTAGCAGCCTCAACCGCTATAGCAGATAATTATCAACCTCTATTTTGAGCCATGCCTATTATATATTTTACTGAAAAGACATTGCGACTCTCTTACCAAATTCTTAGGTCAAACACCACAGAAGTTCAACTCATTTTAACACTTCCAACTGCCACAAAAATTAGTCCTTTGAAGATCATTTTGAAGCACCCACTGAACCATTTTGAACTTCCCCATATGTTTGTGGAAGAACTATTTCATTTTGCATTAATCATCGCATATTTTAAAGCAAGGGGTTCCAGCCAGGATGGATTTCTTTTGTCATTATTGAGGAAAAAGATAGGACTACAGGCAAAAGGCTCAAAGGAAAAGATTGTCGCAATTCGCAACCACATCTGGTTCAAGACATGGTGCCTATAAAAAAAAGAACAAAGAACGAAAGACAAAAGAAGTGAGTCAAAGTTAGTCAACAGACAACTCAGAATGAATCACCAAAGGAAACAGAAGGGTGTGCCACATTCCATCCAAAGATAACCCCTCGGCCTCCTCAGTCCTCACTAGCAGTTATAAGCAGTTGGAACATTCAGAACAAAGGCAGACAGTTCATAGATTTACATCTGACAAGGATAAGTCTATTGAGTTAGTCCATTTTATGCCTGACCAAAGTTGCTTTCCACAGCAAGGGGACCACGGAACAACGGCAGTGCCAGCCTAAGCCCAACACCTGGCTACAAATAAATCACATAACCAGTCAATGCAGATTAGTTAAGTCAGTGTGCGAAGAGAAAGATTGCTGCAACTATGTGTGGCATGTTAATGCAATAAATTCCACAAGTGCAAATGACGTTAAAATTGAGAAATTCGGTACATTTGGAGTATGGACATTCAATGCCCTCCTCTAAATGAAATGGAGATTTTAAACAACTAGTACACCTATGTGCACCCATTCACAAGCCTTCAAAACTCTTTGCTGCTGTTCTAAATTGCTAATCTGTAAAGACTGACTGAAGGCAATCGGAGGATGATTAATGATCCGAGCGACACAATCAAACTTTGATTGGTACAAGCTATTTTCTTTATTAGATGAAAAAAAACGTCAGGTTTTTGTCAAAACCAAGGAAAAACACCATGGAACAGTTAGCCCATCTAACAATATCAATTCGATACTAATAAAAAAATAAAAATAAAAATAAAACAAGATTCTACGGATAAATACACCAAATGGTGGCTACAAAAAGGAAATTTCTAACACTACTATAAATTTAAAATTAACAAAAAAAATTACCATTCAATGATGCAAACAACATTTACATTGTAACAATTAAGGAATCAACATTCACAAATACTCCCACCATGCATTGCAATCACCCAAGATCACAACTTCAAGCCCCCTTTCAAAAAGGTAAAGCACATAAAGCCAGTAATCCAACATTTTAACCTGACAAACTGACCTTAAACTGCCAATGCTGTGGATGGTAGGCTTGATTGCTGTACTCAATTCTCGCCCCAGGAGCGCCCACCGCCGTTACCGCCTCTTCTGCTGCCTCCCCAGCCTCCTTCCTCTCCCCTTCCACCATGTCCTGAGCAGCAGCCTCCTCTCCCCCGTCCGCCTCGCGCCCAGGGCGAGGAAGGTCACCATCTGCGACAATCACCAAATCTTCGCCACCTTCATCATCGTTTTCCTCCTCCCCAGCCCCAACCGGCATCTGGGTATCGCCCAGCAAGATCTGCAGAGCGTCCTTGCTCTCATCGCTCCCCCACTTATCCTCAACCCCTCCATCACCCACCATCGCCTCCACCCTTCCATCATCAGACGCATCAAACAACCCAGGAACAAGCGCGTCACCCCAGTATGATAGCCCAGGAAATGCTGGGTCATACTCCAAATCCATCCGTTTCTCCGCCAAAACCGCAGTCCCTCCTTCATCAAAAACCCCATATCCAGCTTCCACCTCCGGGTTCTTGAAAACCCTAGATGGGCTTTCTTCTGCAGTTTCCGCTATGTGGGTCTGATGGGGAGAAAGGGAGCTGGATTTGGGGGGGTGGTCCTGAAGTTCAAAGTTGGGTTGGGATGGAAAAGATGGGTTTTTGAAGAGGTTTTGGTGGTGTTGGTCGTCCACTTCGTCTTCGATGGTGGTGTTTAAGGCGTTCTGAGAGTAAGAGAAGATAGGCGGTGGGATTGGAGCAGAAGAAGGACGACGAAGATTGTCTGTGTATAGTTCACCAAAGTCGTCGTCGTCGGGTTCCATGGGTTGGGTTTTGCTAGGGTTTTTTTGGGAGGATGAGAGGTAGAAGAAGAAAAAGATGGTGAAGATGAAGAAGAGATTGTGAGGGTTCTCTCTTTATTTTGTATGTACATGTATATAAATGGCAAAGGAGATGGTGGAGGGAGATCTCTGTCCAAGTTCATGAGAGTGCGTTTTTGGTGAGTTTGAAGAGAGCCGTGGATTTCACCGCGTGGCTGGAATCCAGGGGTGGATGCCATGTTCATGCAGCTCAGAGGCAGTGGCAAAGCAAAATCTGTTTTGAAGTCTTGCTGGCACAGCCGTTACATGCGTTTCAGCGAGCGAACTCAAGGTTTAAACAAATTTTTTCTTGATGACATCAAAAACAGGTCATTTCATATAGTTTTATGTACTTCCCAACCAGCTTTTCTTTTCTTTTCTTTTCTTCTCCTTTTTCTTTTTTCCACGTTTCTGCTAGAAACTAGAGAATAACTAAGATTTTTTTTCATCTAATTTGTTGACTTCTATCTGTGCATCCAATTATTTTGAAGGAAAAGTTGTAAAAAGCAATTATTTTTTTTATAATTTCGTATGATGTCAAGCTAAAACTATTTTCTTTTATAGTACGTACTTTTGTTATCTCCTTCACGAGGAAATAATGAATGCTTTAGAGGTGCAATCGCAAAAAGATAGATGTCTTTTTCATTCCACCCCCATGCAAAAAGAGATACGTAAGTGTGTTGTAGAGTAAGTGCAATTTAAAAATTTTTTAATCTCTCTTTTTATTTATATTTATAAATAAGAGAGTTGAGCTAAAGCGTGTGTTTTTTTGGAAGCTCTCCATATATTTGTTTGCATTCACTGAGCGAAGATTATTGTAAAGAGTAACCCATCTAATGCTATTTCGTTGAGGGAGGAGAGTGTATTTAGAAGATATATTTCATCCTCAATGAGATTAAGACATTGTCCTTGTTAATTTGAGTAGAATGCACTCATATCTTGTGTTCGGTTAAGGCTATGGTTGATACGTTGGTATTATAAGGGGTGGATCATCCTTCTCCTTTCATTGTTTTCCATACGTAGTTCTAGGGCTTTTTGGTATTACTCATGTATATGGACTTTTTGGGCTCCCTAGTATTAGCATAATGGTTTTGTACTTTCTCTACCGATATATGGACATTGGATCAGCATTTATTCAGTGTTAAAACTTTGTTTTCTTCTTTTTTTCTTTTTTTTGTAAAATGCCCTCTCATTAAGAAATTCATATGTCCATTTTCGAGCATGGAGGATTTTAAGAATCCATTAATGAAGCCCATTTATCAAATGAACATTGAAATCTAATCTCTTAGTGTTTAAATTATATTATACATGAGCTAGCTCAAAGAGTAATCATGTGTAGGGATGGATTGTCGTTCTCCTTTCATTGTTTTCCATACATAACTCTAGCGCTTCTCAATATAACTCTTGTGTACCGACTTTTTGGGCTCTCCATGTAATAGTTTTATACTTTCGTTACCTATGCATAAACATTCGAGGGCATTTATTCAGTGTAAAAACTATATGTTTTTTTTTTCTAATGTTCTATCACAAATGTGGCTCCTAAGAAGTTCATACGTCCATTTTCGAGCAATGGAGAATTTTTAAAAATCCATTAATGAAGCCCATTTTTCAAATGAACATTGAAAACTAATCTCCAAATGTTTTTTAAATTATATCATAAATGAGCCGGCTCAATGAGTAATCAAGTGTAGGGATGGCAACATGTCAAATTTGGTATGGGTCGTGGTTAAACTCAAAATCATATCGACTCACCTGTCCCACCCTTACTCGCCTAACTCAACCAAAGATCAGTTTATGTTTTGTATTATCAAACCCACCCAATGATGCATTTGATTTTATAATAAAAAAATTCATTTTCAAGTACATATGATAATATTTTATGTTATATTGTGAGAAAAAATCAAAAATAAAAATGAACCGGCAAACATTTTGCTGCCTAAAATCTAAATGCACCATCGGCTTTGATATTTTGTGTATTTCAATGAAGAGGTTCTGCTGGTAGGCAGGCTCTCATGAAATACGAACCTTTCAAAATCAATCTCCGCTGGTACTGTGTATCTTAACTTTAGGTTCTATGCTTTCATGGATTGGGTCCTGGGATGAAGAAAATTTTCTGTCGTTGTGAAGAACATGGAAACGAAAATAATGGGTCTCCTAGTTTTGTGTTTAGGATATGTATTTCCTTGTTTTGGCATTTATTTTTATTGTCCTTATGTCTAAATTCCTGAAAAGGAAAGCCAGAGGGGAGGCCTATTCTGAGATTGCTGACATTGTTTAACTTTAATAATCCCTTATCAGACTAAGCCTATAGATGGATATGTGGGGCCCAGTTAAATAAAGTCCAATTAGGCTCAAAATTATCATATCTTTATGGTCCATTGGTAATGGTTGAAATTTCACTCTCTAGTCGGAGTTAGGGTTACTCTTAACAAAATAACACATAGGAGGCATGATTCCATCCTTTCTACACTTATGAAATGCAGATAACTCAATATTAATGTGTTATGAATTTATAATTTATTGTATATTTCATTTAAGTTATATTTCTTTTTGCTAACCCATCTCAAGGGTTAGAATCTGGATTATGCAAAATGATGCAAGGTAAGATTTAGACCTAAGACCTCCCAATTAGAACATGGTAAGAAACAATTCTAGTTTTGCTCTCGCTATTAGACTCGTCATTCTCTAACACTTCAGTTTACTAGTTTTATTTTGTGTATTTGTACCGCGTATTTTAGGGCTCATTTCTTAATAAGAATTTTTTAAAAGAATTGTTGTGTTATGATTTTTTACAACATGATGCGACATCTTATCCCCTCTTATTTATAAGTATGAGATTTATTCACAAGCATTTTGAATTTTCAATCAATTAAAAGGTGTTTTGTGGAAGTTCAAAAATTATAGCTCATTTGCTTTTTGATTAAATTTATGGATGCTCAAGTACAACAAAACATTTAAGAATTTCAACATGTATATGAATTTTAAAATTCTTTATATAAAAAGACTTATGAATTCCAATAAAAAACTACGTCATTATAGTGCTTGCTTTGCTGGCATGCCTAGCTTTGATTAGAAAGAAACTTGACCTGTCTGATTGGGAAGATCCATAGTTTTGAGAGGTTAGCATCTCGTAACTGCAGGGACTCCATGGGGTCCCATGGTAGATTTATAGGTTGGCCCTTAAAAGAAAAATTGTCCGATGGAGCACAAATTTAAGCAGAGATAACTGGTAGCATCTCAATATATAATGCAGGAGGTTGTAACTTGGTGGACCTGACAGAGATGTTGGGGCTGGGTGAGAACTGACCTGATCCCGACCTACATTGAGTTGGATTTGGATTCTATTTTTAGGCCATGGGATCTGCCTAGCCCAACCTTTTAACTTGATTGTTAAATGGGATGGGCATAAGTAGGGTTGCAAATGGGTCGGTTCCGGTTCGGGTCCACGGTGGACCCAGAACCATTAATGAGAATATGAAACCGGAATCGATTCTATGTATGGGGCGGGTTTGGGTTTGGGTATAGGTAGAGAATGAATTGGGAAAAAAAGACTAACTTTTAGGGGAAGAAATCTTAAAAAAGAAAAAACACTGAAGTAACATAGCAAGACTCGGGGCCATGGGCTAGAACCAAGGTAGAACTAGACTCAAAACCATTTATGTCTCGGGTTCAAAAAAAGACCCAGACCCGAATCCATTTACTTATTAGGACATAAGGTTGCAAACAGGTACCCGATTATTTGAGTATCCGAAAGTTTTAACCCATGAAAAATTGGGTTTGGAACATGTTTTAGGTTATGACTCATAAATGGGTCTGGCCCTATAACCCAATTTAAATTCTAATTAATAAACAGGTACAGTTTTGGGTCCATATGTCTTCTGGCCCGTGGACCCAGGACCCGACAAAAAAATTGTTAATATTACCAATTGTAGCTCAAAATAAATTTTGTTTTGACTTTTTTTTATTTAGTCTTAAAAATAGTAGACGTGATGCATTATTATAAATTGAAAAATATACTTAATTTAAAGAAAAAAATAAAGAACTAAGAAGTTAAAAGAAGTTCGAACCAAATTTGGAATAAGGTCCCAAATCTCCTTTAAATCTCTGTCAATTTGGTTGGAATCGAATTTGAATCTTCTTATCAGAGTTGGGTCCGAAACCAACAAAATAAGTTTTGAGTTAGAACTAGTTCCGGTTTAATATGGGTCTTACATGCATGCGTTTCAAAACTAACCCATTTGCAATCCTATCGAAACCTAAAAAAAGATTCAAACTTAGTTATTAATGAGTTAAAACCTTTACATAATCGAAAAATCGAGGACCCATTTCCAAATCTCATGAGCTCCTTAACGTCCATTTGCTTGGAGGAATTCCTTATGGAAATTGCCAATATATGAAACAAATTTCCATATTTGAATTGTAAGATTTCAAAAATTTTAGCCACACGAAGAGCCACTTTTGGCTTTTACAATTCTCAAAAGTTTCGGCTTTCAAAATGTGTTTTTTTTTTCCCTTTTCTTTCTAATTTGGTCCAGTGGCTCGGAGCATACCCAATGCAAGTCAGGTTAATAGTGGGTTCTAGTTGCCCACCCCCAACAGTCGCACGACTCATTTTCAAGAACAGGATCATGGACAACCCTCTGGTACCCTTTCAAAGTGTCTTTTACATGAGAATTTTTGAATCTTTCCAAGAGGCATCATCTGCCCACTTCGTTATCCCCCAACAAGAATTCTCTGAATTCATGCAAATAGATTAGCTTATTTCTGACAAACAGGTCAATATTTTTTTGCAACAACACAAAAGCCTTTCTTTCTTCTTGTTCGCCGAATCTTTTCCGGTGGTGGTTCGAAAGAGTATAAAGAGTAAGAATTGGAATGGAGGGTTATGGAGAAGACGCATGGTTAGCACGTGACAAGCTCTACCACGTCCTCTTCTGCTTCTTCATCTCCATCTTCTTCTCCTTCCTCTGCTATCGCACCAATCATCCTTTCCTCCGCCGGTGGAGCGTCTCCCTTGCCTCCCTCGCCTCCCTCTCCGCCGGCGCCGCCAAAGAAGCCGCCGACCACATCGGCCTCTGGGGTTCCTCCGGCGCCTCTCTCAAAGACGCCGTCGCCGACCTCCTCGGCGTCCTCCTTGCATCCCTCTCCCTCTTCTCCTTCCGCCGACTCTGCAAATCCAAGAAGCTTCACGAAGACGCCCCAATCTCATGGGTTTCTATGGTATAAAGACCACCAGAAACTCTTGTAGATGAATTCTTAATTGGATTTTTGTTAGGGGAACTCGATGGAGTTTCAATTTTGTACTAAATCCAGTAATTTCCATTATGTTGGTAGTTGAAAAACTTGGGTGTTATTTATTTATTATTATTATTATTATTTTTTGTCTCATAGACTTTTAGATTTGAATTGTTTACACATAATTTGAGGGGCTTTCATGGCCACGAAACTAAACACTTCCCTCGTGGAAATGTATTGTTGTTTGGATTGTGGCTTTTTTATGGAAAGTTGATGGATTTGAAATTTGATTGTGCTATGAGTATCAGGGACCTCAATGCTCTAGTGAGTAGAAAACTGGGTGTTGTTTGGATTTTTTGTGTTTCTTTAAGTTGGGAGTTTGGTTTGCGGATCAGAGCTTGTTGGATTTTAAAATGCTGAGATGAGTTCGAGGGATTCGCATGGGCTAGGTTGTAGAAAGTGAAAGAACAGATATGTTTGGATGCTCAGATGAGCTTCTTTTTACTAGGTGCTCGGGTTTGGGCTTTAGGTGTAAGTAATTACGTGGGGTTTGATTAAAATTTTGAGCCCTTGACCGAGCGGTAAAAAGCCTGAGATCCAAAGGTCGGCCTAACCCAAATAAGTTAATTAAATTGAACTTTCTTTTTTTACTTTTTTTTATATTGCATGCAAATTTTTTATAATAGAAGTTTTAAAAATTATTTATCCATTTACACTATCAAGAGGGCAGAAGATGTTTATTCGAATTGGTTTATATTAGATAAAGATCTCATTATATCAACACAATTGTCCTTTGTTAATGAGTCATATGCTTTTATTAAAAGAAGAGGTAGCATAAATTCGAAGATTAGAAAGAGATGGTTTTATAAACTCAAAGATCACTTGTAATAAAGATATTCATTTTGCATTTTAGAAGGATTCATTTGCACGTGATAGTGCGTAGAAATATGGATTGGTGCAACATAGCCATGTTGGCCTTAGCAGCTTAAGGGTGCTTAAAAATCAAGCCTGAATTGGGTAAGGCCCGACTAATTATATGGGCCAGTAATATATTTTATATGGGCCAGGCCTGGGCCCGAGCCTGCCACTTATGGCCCGAGCTAGGCCTAAGCTTAAGGATTTTAATATAGGCTTGGGCCAGAGGTTTGCTCAGCCAAACCTGGCCTAATCCAAGAGCACCCTTACTGTTAAGGGTCCCTTTGTTTGGAAATTTGTTGGATTGGAATTGGTTATAGTAGCAAGAATTCTAGTGAATTTTATGGTTAGGATAATTTAATGGAGTTGATATTTTTCACAAAGGCATATCTCATTTAGATTATTCCATTGGCATTTCATGGTTGTCATACACTATATTCCAGAGATTTATAAGCATTCCTATATAAATATGTATATATTTATATATATATATATATGGATGTTCGGAGCACTAATCTAGTGTGCGGCTCATGCATGGGATCTGTGTGCACACCACAAGTGAGCCTCACATGGGACTGGGACTAGGGGATCAAAACATCCATTGAACCCTTCCTCTTTGCAAAAATTGAAAAAAGGAAAACCCTATACTCCCGTATCATGGGACCTATAAGTTTAATGGTGCACAGCCTATTTTGATGGGTGTGCAGTCAATCTAACAATCTAGTCTAGTTGGATAGGACCCAAACTTGGGGGACGAGTGCAATTTAAGAGGGTTTTGTGTGTGTGTTCTACTTGAATGGACCATCAAGTGGGCCCCATCATAGGTGCGCACTTGATAGCTGTGTGTGTGTGTGTGTGTGTGTTTGTTTGTATGTGCATGGTATAGGGAGCCCTTCATCTTAGCATGAGCACAACTTTTTTGTGGGGCCATGGGGATGGGAAGGGGGATTGAAAAATCTCTCCCCTACCCAACCATGTATGGTGACAGAGGCTCAAATAATTATCCGAACTACTTGATCAATGACCAAAAAGATTTCACCGTATAAAATGAGTGCAAGCCGATCCAACTGTCTAATATAGGTAGGGGCAAACCCAGTGTTTCGATATTGAGGCCAGTAGGCCCCGTTAGATTCAAGGAAATGGCAAAAGTCGCAATTGGCCATTGGGCCATGCCCCATCATCGCTAAAGGTCCAACACCAATCCCCGAACCTCCCTTTCTCAAATTCCAAGTCACCAAAAATTCCAAATCATTTCTCCAAACTCTAAGACCTCTTGCTTGAATGAACTCTGGATGATATATAACCAACCATTTGATTTCATATTATAGTTAATCCACACTTGTTTTAAAATGCCAAAATGATACTCTTGGGTTTTTTTTTTTTTTTTTGGTGTGTATGGTTTCCAAAATTTGAATGCAAAAAAACCAACTATAGTTCTACTGTTTGAATGTTGATGAATTTTATATATTTATTTTGGTATTATGTGGTTTTTTTCTGCTGCATCCATAACAAAGTTTTAAGTACTATGTAAAAACTACAAAATGTTATAATACAAAATAGCATTTGGGGCATGTTTGTTTGCATTACAATACATAGGAGTTGACGTAATATTTCATGTCATAAGTTGTTAAAAATGTTGACACAAGGTGGATATCCAAAAATGCACTTTAATGGAAATTGAATCAAAGGTAAATAGGAAATGAATGCCCGGCCACCATCTTAGTAATTTAATGCCCAAGCATTTGCATGTTTATTGGAGGACCCACTCTTTGCAAGAATAATTTATACTTTTTAATATTTTGAACAACTACATTGTGACATTCTCGAGTCTCACATTGACTATAGAGAGGAAAATAATTGCGTTTATATATAAAGCTTATACATTTACCTTGTATGAGGCATTTTGGAGGGTTGAAGCCTGCCAGAAGCAAAACCATGAAGCCCATAGGCTAAAGTGGACAATATCCTATATGTTGTGGGGTGGGGCGTTATAAATGGTATCATAGCCGACTCTCGACTAATTTGAGTGTGGGTCCCTGCCATAGTCTGGTGCAAGTAGGCAGGTCAAAAGGGCTAGTAGGCTACTGCACAGGGACGTGCAGCCCTAGAGGTAGATTGTGATGTTCTTGAGTCTATAATCAGATTTTAATCATGGAATACGAATGACGGCTACAGTCAAATTTTACTTATGTACATAAAAATAAAACTAATGTTTGACATTTTCAATTCATTGTCATTTGCCCTTGTCAAACGAAAATGCTGTGTTCGCCATTGAATATGGGTGCCAAAAATTTTCAATTCATCGTCATTTGCCCTTGTTAAACGAAAATGCTGTGTTCGCCATTAAATATGGGTGCCATACTTAGAATCGGTGACTAGCATGTGGTTCTTGTTTTTTCGTCCACTTAGATGGATCATAAGTTTAGTCCATTAGGTGTTTTGCATGCAATGCTCATATGGATACATTAAGAGCATTCAAAAACTTCTAGGGAGTACATATATATTTTTCTAGAAAACGTCCATGTTGGGTTTATATCTTGTACTCTGGGTTCATCGGATTAGTCCATAGGGTTAGTCTTGAATCGGCTTTGCGTATAGGGTTACAGGTTACATCATATATATAACTCTCTTATTCTTAGCTCTTAAAAAGGCCTAATATAAATACCAAAATACCCCTGACCCAAAGCTCTGTCCAAGACTAACCCTACTGACCAATCTGGTCAAACCAGAATACAATATATAAATCCAATAATTTCCACCTTGGCTTAAATTTTGCAACACGAACCACCAGGAGATAAAATTGGTAATGTCTTCATGTCACTGCACAAAATGGTGCAGTTTTTTCCTTTTATACTTTAACATATTGAACCGACACATAAACTTTAAGTAAAATTCATTTTCTTTTCAAACTTCACCTTGAACTTAAAGCACAAAGCCATTTGCCAAATCCAAGTGACTTTTGGATCACTCACAAATCAACTTTTCAAACTGATTTAATTTTAGTACCACTGCGAAGATCTCATTACCACGAGCATGATGGAAGAAACAGATCTGAAATTCGATTCTGGATAGCTTCGTTATTGCAAAAACTATTTTCCACGCTCTGATACCACTTTGTTGTGCACGTGAGGAAGTGTGTAACTTACGATCAACAATCAAAGTCACACACAAGGAGAGACAAGCACACAATAGCACACACGAGAGATTTACGTGGTTCGACGATGTGTTTATATCTATGTGTAACATTCCAACCCTAATTAATTTAGTTTAGCGACTAATTAATGTTCTTTTTGGTCGTTCACCAGCGAATAAGTTTAGTCTATGTCGTTTTGTCTTTTTGAGTTACGTTTCGGGTCATAGATAGGTAGTTGGGTTAAGTTTAACCTGGTTTAGGTAGATTGAGCCCTTTTCGGAATTTTAGACTTCATAAGATTTTGTCATTCGTGCATCATCTTGGTACGTGCATCTCGTTAAGTTTGTCGATTTCCGTAATTGACTCGTATGCAAATGACTTCGTTTGTCTTCGTTGGATGTTTAGTTGACTCAAATTGAAATTTCCTTAAAATACAAGGACTTTCTTATAAAGTCCGTTTAATACTTATCTTATATAAGGGAGAGAGACCACCAACTTATCTCATTCTCTCTCTACTCAACGCCAGTCTCTTCTCTCGTCTTTTCCTCTCAACGTGTTCTTCTCCTTTGATTCTTTTATTCTCTTCGTGGGAAGGATCCTTTTTGCACCCATTTTCCAAGTCATCTCTTTGTGTAGTTGGAGGTAAGAATTGTTTTTTGGCTTTAGAGTCCAGGGGACTCTCTTCATGCACTGCATGCACGCATCGTTTCTTCCTTCTTGCATGCATAGCTACTAGGGTTTCATATAGACATCCAATTTGAGCCAAAGGATAGAGATTAACTTGAAAAAGCTTAATTGAGGCAAGTATAAGCACTTTATGGATGAACATATGTTAGTAGAATATGATTGTTATTATTCTTCTTAATATTTCAAGATTCTTATGTTTTATAGCCCTTTTGTATAAGATTAGCTATTCTTATTTCCATTTGTATCAAATTCCTACAAATTCTGAACTGTATGTGTAATTATCAAATCTTAGCACTTGTGAAACCTACGGCTAAGTCATCGAGCTCCACTGCTCAAACTTCAGAGAGCAACCTAATTTGAATTTGCACGGCGGTCTAGTTACGGCTAAGTGGTAGGATGTACTAGGGCTGAGCCGTAGGCTAGCCGTGACCTAACTGTGGGTTAAACTACGACTTGATGTCCCAAGAATAGGAAAAACAAGAAATCTTTCTATGGTCTAGCAACGACGAAGCCATATGGTGCGCTACGGCTAAGCCGTATCTAACCATGGCTAAACTGTAGAACAATCATTGTCCAGCCGTAAGAAAATGCACGGTTCAACCCGTAATTGCAAAGACATCCTGAGGAACCATGGCTGAGCCGTTAGTGTATAATACGGCTAAGCCGTAAGATGCTTACGGTTAAGCCGTAAGTTACTCGTGGATAAGCCGTGAGACCACTGAAAATGAAAGAAAAAGGTACGTATGTTTAAGAGACCTTATAAGGCCTTCATGTTGGATTCACTGATACCCCTTAACTTGTCCAATGGAATACCTGAATATCATGAATGGTCTTCAAGGCTGTGACTCATTCATATGTGTTGTCCAATTGTTAAGCACCTTCTCATGGGAGCTGGTTTAAGGGACTTCGATACACCTTCTTGATATAATGTAATACCCAAAAGGCGGACAACTGTGTATCGAACAACTTAAAACTACACAATCATACATGGTTAGAAACAATGAATAATTAGCTTAGGGTTGGCTAGTAAACTATCGCGATCCCATGAACATGACTCGAATTGCATAGCATGTTGGCTTCGGTTATTGCCTTCCATTATTTTTCTGTTGCTTTGACTTGTATTTGATTTGAGTTGCATGATCATATTATTTGTGATTAAGTTTATTGTGGTATGTTTTGATACTTGATACATATAGGACTTGGACTTGAATTGAATTAACTTGCCTTATATGACATGATTGATATGGTCTGGGTCTACTCAGCCTCGGCCTTATGATACCCGGCGAGGTTGACTTTGGCGTAGCTTGTTTATTGCCGCTGCAGTATGCTCTTGTCTTTGTGCTTCCGGACCCCAGAAAACTAGAGACCCATTCGTACCCCGGGCCGGTCGATGGTGTTCTCAATGTGTGCTTCCTAGAGGGAGGATATGGCAGACGTAGCACATAATAAAATATATATGTTCAATGATTCTTAAATCATGCTTTATTCATATGCCTAGTATACTAAATTGGAACTCTATGTGCAATCACCTGTTAATGATTCCTGTAGACATAACTCGTGTTACTTTACAGTTGCTTATGCTTTGCTGAATCATCGTATTTACGGGTTGTCTTTGGTGTTGCAGGCTCAGATCCCTTTATCAATCCCTCGCCGGTCGGCAAAACTTTAAAGGAGATCGTAGAGGTCCTATTAGGACTTGATGAGTGGATATGACAAATCCATGCCGGAGAGTGGCATGGCATTAGGATTGGTTTCCTTTTGATATATGGGATGCAACTTGTTTCTGTGTTGGCGTATATCTTCTTGTATTTTGTGTATTATAGAAACTATCTTTTTACTCTTGTAAAGACATGGTTTCTTTTTATGTTCTATCATGTAAATAATGTTATCTTTTGTAGATGTTGTTTTTATATTTTTGGTGTATCATCTTCTTAATGCAATGATATTTACAGCTTCTGCGTATAACTGTATTTTGTACGTGTGATTTTTTCTTATGTGTTTGCACTTAGACTGGGTCGGGGTGTGTATGTACGGGAGTACGTATGTCACTGATTAGGTTTAAACTTAATCCTCAATTTATTGGGCTCGGGTTGTGACACCACAGCCAAAAGAAAACTCTACTCTTTTACGGCCTTTTTTCTGTTTAAATTTAGGGTTACATGTTACATCATATATATAACTCTATTTCTTAGCCCATAAGAAAGCCCATCACAAAGATCAAAATACCCCTGACCTAAAACTCGGTCTAAGACTAATCCTACGAACCAATCCGGTGAACCTGGAATACAAGACATAAACCCAATAGTCCCCCTCAGTTGAACCACTATACAATTCATGACACCATTGAATGTCAAAGATAGAATAATGGACATGAGATCTACTTATATGAGAATTTTCAACTTAAATAGATCATCCTAACCCCTTAATCCACGACCCTAATGTTTAATGATTTTATATGCATTGCTTTCTTATGATTTTTTTAATCTAATCCAATAGTAAGAAAAGGTAGATGAGTGTAAAAATTTGGGCATTATACCAATTTGCCAGAGTAATATGTGTGAAATAATTGTATCGGTGTAAGGTGGGCTCCACAGCCAAAAGACATGGGAGCAAAATGGGGAGTTTTTAAAATGGAAAGATTTTTTTTTAGAAAGAGGTGATGATAATTAACTTTGGATCATTTGAGCGGTCTACATTATCATTATATATTGGGTCTCGAGAATGTGATATTCTATTACGCAGGATCAGGGAGGGACCCAGGCATGATCACCTAAATTTGGGAGGGGCAGTGGGAAGCGACCTTATATTAGATTATAAAAATTTTACTGTTATTATTTAATTTCTTTAATTAATCATGCCACCAAACGAAAATGTTTGGATCCGTAGTTGCGTAGCATAGCGAACACTGCAACAGCCCATGGGAAATCGTGTTCATCAAGGCAAGGGCAATTACCTTCTGAACCCATATCTTCTAAACGCTAGAAAAAGTCGGCAGAAGAGACCTCTCTAAACCCATATCTACTACAAAAAACCGCGGGAAGAGAAGTTAAATTATAAATATTTTGTAGTTTCTCTTGCATCCAAACAAGCCCGAGAACATTCTACAAACTTCCCTCGTTTGATTTTCGCGTCGTCTTAACCCCTATATATTCCTTTATTCTCTTAAACCCTAAACCCTACAAAACCAATACCAAATAGCAGGAAGAAGAAGAAGACAAAGAAGTAGTCCATGGCTCCTGTTGTTGCTGCTGCTGCCGCGAGAACGACGAGGCTTGCAAGGTCTGTTTCTTCAGTTGCTGGGAGGTCCCTGTTCTCCTCGCTGGGTCCCTCTCAAGCTCCTCCATCTGCTACTTCTCTCTCCAAAGTCCCTTCTTCTATTGGACGCAGGGATGGAATTCGCAGAAATACGTTCACTGCTGTGAATTCTATGGCTCGGGTCGATCTGGGTCTTCGTCGTCAGTTCCATTCTACTACTCCTTCTCAGTTCAGCGCCACCAGCTCCGCTCAGGTCATTCATAGCTTACTTTGTTGGCTTCGTTTATGTGAAAGTTCTCTTCTTTACATTGTTTCGGGGTCCGTTTGAGGTACCCCAGATCAGTTTTCCGTCCACGGTTGATTTTGTTGGTTTTTATATCGACAAAATGGGGAAGGGGAGGCCGATTTCCACCCAAAATTAGAAATTTAGGGATTGTGAATTTTGCTGAGAATGATTCTATTCCGGGAGTGGATTGTGCAGAACTTGCTTGGCAGCTTAATATCAGAATTGTTTCCAATAAACAAAATTATCGAAATCATTATTCACAATATTTTTCGATTTACGGTTATTATAGGATATTCATACATCCATGTTGTATGGTAAAAAGAGTAAAAAAAAAAAAAACCCAAAAACCTTTAAACATATTCATTAGGGATGGCAATGGGCCAGGTTTAAATGGAACACACTCATGTTGGGGATTGGTAGGGATTGTGTTGGTATGGTTTTTCCATACACTAACTCAAGTTGGGTTCAAAGCGGGTATATGTTTTGGCTATATCTAACCCGCCCTGCACATATATCTTTACTTTATATATTACTATAAAGTTTTGTAAATAAAACTTTATTAGTGTAAGTGGTTATAAAGAGTGGCATTTTCCGGTTCAAATATTCTTTAATACATTTACTTTTTTTTTTTCATATCTTTTAAAGATATTAAATCAACCACTTAGACATGTCCAAACTATCTCAAACAGGTGTCTCTTAATTGACCACTTTTTTTATTTTTTTTATTTTTCCTTCTTATTTGGTAAACATAATTTCATTCTTTAAAACAATCCAAAAGGACAAAACAACAACTATGCCGGGGACAAACAAAACCTCACCCAATTAGGAACATCACCATCCCAACAAAAACTCTTACCAAGCAAGTAAGAATGCTTGAGCAGTCTCATTATAAGACCTAGGATAAAAATGAATTCAACAAAAGAAAAAAGACTACACTGAAGTCTAATGCCCAAAATAGTGGTATTGATGGCCCAATCCATTTGCCCATTGATGGAATCCACCACTTCCTTAGCATCTGAAGAAAACACCACCTTGGAGAAACCCCTACTCAGAAGCTTCTTTTAGTGCGAAGAGAATGACCTTTGAAAGTGATCATTGATTAATCACTTATTGATGCTATCCCAAAATGCTTCTAAAAGTGCTAATTTTTTTACTGTATCTTTCTTAGTTTTACCTTTCAAAATTACTTACCTTTCAAAAAACCACAAACCCATATAAACATTCTCATCTCTGCCGTTCTCATTTCGTGCACGTGTTGCTTCGGTAGTTGGCCAACGCTCCTCCATAGATCAATTTAAAAAAAAAAAAATAAAATACTTACTGCAGATCTGATGCACTTAGTACCCATGTCACTTTTCTTTACTTAGTGTAGATCTGATGCATTTGGAATTGACGTCTGCATGAGGTCCCTCATGGCCCATTACAAATCACAGAGAAGGAAGGCTTGCACAATCTGGATTTCTTAATGTTTTCCTAAATTGTTGAGGCTCTTTAATGGTTGCTTTCTATTCAGAGCTTAACTTCTTATGTGTTTCATTTGTGATTGATTTAAATTGCTGAGAAGAGGATTGAGATGACCTCTTAAATTTACAGCTATAAGATTAGCAGGAGGTGATGTTATTTAAATTCACAGTAAATGCCCTTGTAAGCAAGGGGAGCTTTGAGATTTAGTTACATTATTGATTTTTACTGCAAAGTTTGTGTGACCTGTTTCACCATTAAAGAAAAAAAAAAGAAAAAAGAAGTTTGTGTGACCCATTTTCGAAATGGTGTGTATAATTGGCATTAGGCCTTCAATCCCTTTATCTTCTTTCCATTGTGATCCCACTTTCTGCATTTTCCCTCCTTGATGCTGCTGTACGTAGTGCTATTCGACTATAAGTAGAAGCTCTCCTGCTGCTATTGCTACACACGCCTTTCATCTCATTGATCTGAGGCCATATTTGACCTGAATTTTTATCAGGTTGGTACATCAAGTAGAGTTCTGGACTAATACTTCATACAACCAGCAACTGATTATTCATACAATTAGCTACAAATCAGTTAACAGCCCTAAAGCAGTCCTAAATTAAAACGAGGGACTGTTTGAATGCAACAGATCTTGGATTGATGTAGTTGAACTCTACCATTAATGCATGGGTGAGAAATTGTTTGAGCCCAATAATTCAGTTGAGAAGTCTATCTTCTTTTATGTTTCTTTGTTCTTTTTTTTCATCCTCCCCTAGATAGAGTTCTTTGTTACTACTGCTTAAATATCATCTTTTGGCAATCTCTGATAAAGAATTGATTTATAGTTTTCTGCCATCTTAATATTTCTTACTTGTTTTGTTAGCAGTTTAACCAAACCGAGTTCACTGATATGGCATGGGAGGGGGTCCTTGGTGCAGTTGATGCAGCACGACTGAGCAAGCAACAAGTTGTGGAATCTGAACATTTGATGAAAGCACTTCTAGAACAGAAAGATGGATTGGCTCGGAGAATATTCACCAAAGCTGGAATTGACAATACGTCTGTCCTGCAAGCTACTGATCAGTTCATTTTACAGCAACCTAAGGTATAAGCATGGATGTGTTATTTGATTGGAAGAGAGGACTGTTCCTCTTTTTTGTTTTTGTGACTATGAGTGAATGACAAGTAATGAAACATAGGACCCCACCTCACTGTAATCCAAGTGTCCTGTCATAGTCTTATGCTCGAATATCTTCCATATCGAATAATTCTAGCTATTGGGTCTTTTCCCAAGTACAATAGGGCCGTCAATATTAATCTATCTAACATGGAATGGCTGGACCACATGTACAGTTTGTACTTTCTAGGACTGAAGAAATGGGAAAGTGACTCATTGGGGTACTAATTGTGGCGTTGAATCAAAATCTTTATCATTATTTCTTGTGACAGGTAGTAGGAGATACTAGTGGCCCTATAATGGGATCATATCTTGGTTCGCTATTGGATAATGCCAGGAAGCATAAGAAAGACATGGGAGATGATTATTTGTCAGTGGAGCATCTAATGTTAGCGTTCCCTTCAGATAATAGATTTGGGCAGAAGTTACTCAAAGACCTTAAACTTGGTGAGAAGGAATTGAAGGATGCTGTTTTGGCAGTGCGTGGGAATCAAAGAGTTACTGACCAAAGTAAGAAATACCTTTCTATAAAATAATATTTCGCAAACTACCTGTAATTTTCTTTGGTGGAACATGATCACAGTCGTGATACTGAATTTGTCATAAAAAAACTGTGATACTGAATCCACAAATAACAGCTACGATTGCTTTCATACAACTTGTCTCAATTTAAAATTATTAAATTTTCAAGCAGCATTATGATTGTTGAACTACCTTTGTTCACTTTCTCTTATGTGATTGAATAAACAGAGACAATAGAGGATAACATGATAGAACAGGGAAAATATGAGTAAGGGAGAGAGTGAAAAAAAAAAATGCACATATCTCCAAAAATTTATTAACTTATCAAATCCATTGAGTATATGTGAGAACCCCTGAGTCATTTTGGAACAGTAGAAAATTATGAGAAAGGCCAGAAATTTTCAACTTGGCCTCAACTTTATTCCCAAACTACCAGAATCTTGGGCGCATTACAAATAGAGCCATTCAGTGGTAACAATTTTGTGACCTCTTGTTTTTGCCCCTTCCTTGTTAAGGATGTTGAAGATGTCCACTGCTTTTTTATTCATCGTCCATCCTCATTAGGTCTCAAGCTCTTTTTTTAAGTTTGTCCTGCTTTTTGGAGTTTATGGGTGTGATTTCCAGTGCTCGTGAACCCTTTTATGGGACTGGTGGCAGTTAATGGTCCATTTGGATGGGGGAAAATTTGACTATTCATTAATAGGAAAGAGAATCTTAGGTGGCAACCAAGGCTGGGGCAAAAGATGCTTCTTGCACAAGTGTTCTCAAGGTGACATATATATATATATATTGGGTTTTTGCTACAAATCTTTGGAGCTGTTGGATAGATTGCTGTGGGAATTTTTCCTTCCTTGATTCTTTGATTGTCTATCATCTCTATATTAGTCTTTCATGACTGATCTTCCTGTATTTTTTGATTTTTTAATTTAATGAATCAGTTACAATTATGAAAAAAAAAAAAGAATAAAGAAAGAGAGGAGGAGCTATGATGCAGGTCAGATCTATGATTGGCAAGCTCCTTGGGCCCAAGTATAACATGACTCAGCAATGAAGATTTGTTTTTATTATGAGTATGAGTCTTATATTTTTATAATGAAAATTAGTATTATAGTTGAGTTATAGCTCTTAATTAGGATTGTTTCCAAGAGTAGAATATGGTATGAGTCTATATAAAAGATTGTAATCCCTTGTTAAGAGATAGACTATTGATATTAATTAAATTCAGAGTTTTAAGTGTTGTTGCTTGTCTTGGTGAAGCACTTAGACATTTTGTCCTTAAGCCTTTTGGCTTGGAGATTAGCCCGTTGGCTATTCTTTTTTCATGTGCTGCTCCAATTGGTATCAAAGTGAAGATCCAATCTTGAATCGCCGTCCGCTCCGATCGCCGATCTAAGGGTACCCCCATCTCCATAATTTCATTTCTATCACCCATCATCATCCTATGCCACTCTCAACCCCAAATTCCATTCCAGAAGCTCAAAACCAAACAACACATCCCGCTGACAAACCCTGAAACCCTAACCATCCCTGCCACACAACCCACAACCCCACTTTGTCTTCCCTGTACTTGCCCACAAACCCTAATCCCTAACTCCATCTCTAAAACCTAATCAGAACCCTCTAACCTAACCCACTTCCAACAAAACAAGCCTTTGTTAACCATCTCCACTGAAACCCTCAAAACCCAAAACCATTGTGAGCCCCAATTACCCCAACCACCATCCCTCTTCGACACGACCACCATCCCAAAAACCTCACCCTTCCCAAAACCTTTTACAAGACCTAATTGCCAAAACCCCAATTCCACCGAACCTCAATGCTTCATCATATGCATCATCTTCCATTATCATCATCATCATTGTCATCATCCTAACTACCGCACCCCTGTCGAAACCATAAAGCTAGCCCAGTAACCACCCCGACCCCAATACTTTATCGAAATCCCTCCTTGTGATAAAAGTAAAAAAGAAGAAGAAGAAGAAGAAGAAGAAGAAGAAAAAAAGCAGAAGAGAAAAAGAGGAAGGATACCAGAGGAAAAGACGCATACTGTTCACAGAAGAAGTTGTCACCACCCGCGTATTTGCCGAGCACCACTAGCCTCTTCCTTTCATCATCGGACTGGTTATGAACCCCCCCCCCCCCCCCCCCCCCCCCGCGTCATAGTCGCAGGTAAGCCCTCCCTCTCCTTTTGTCTTTTTTGATTGCACTATTTTGAAAAGGGAGAAAACTCTCCCTCCCATATGCGAGCTTTTTGTGCCCCAGCAGACTTGACCTGGGTGTGAGTTAAGCCAGAGTCCAGTTGGACCTGCAAGTTCAGGTTTGACACAACCCAAATCCAGATAAGAAAAAAAAGCAATAAAAAAAAGAAGCAAGCATCAGCAGAAGAGATAAAAACCATAAGTGGGCCCATGCAATAGCTAGGTAGAGCCTAACAAGAGCACCATCCAGTATTTTATTAGGTTAATTAATCTCCTCCGTTTATTCTCGCAAAAGCGTTATCTTGGCCATCTAACATCTGATCAACAGTCCATCTTCATGTGCATATTTCTGTAAATCTGATCAAGCCACTGTGTTAGTCAATTTTGGGAATTCAGAAGATTTTAATTTTCCTGCATAAAAGTCAATATGCACATATTTGGACCATCCGATGAATTTCAAAGCATGTTGTATGAGTATAAATATGGAGATTGGTATTGTGCACATAAGGTCTACTTTGAGCAATTCCTCAATCGTAGACAGGTAGATTCGACAGTTTATGAATATTTAAATCAATTTTCGAGATTGTACCAAGTATGTGACTTGGAACAGATGAGTTGCATGATTTGACTCTCTTTATTAGAGGCCTGAAGCCGGGCATTCTTGAGAAGATTAAACCATATAACAACATTCATGAAGCATACAAGGAAGCTCTTCGTGTTGAGCACATTCTTCAATGGTCCCACCTGTAACAAGTTAAGTCTTGAAAAGAAAATTCTTTGCAACTAGCAACCGCTTCACTGTCATTTGAAGAGTCAAAAGACGAACAACAAGAAGAAACAAAATCCGAGAGTGACGTGGACAAGCACGTTCAAGAAACGAATAATCTCATGAAAGAAACAAAATCCAAGAGTGATGTGGACAAGCACGTTTAAGAAACGAATAATCTCATGACAACTTCAAGCGAAAGAAGTTGCGAAACTTCCAAAATGGGTCATGTTTCATTTGAATTTCAAGAGGAAGATAATAAATCTCTTTCTAGGGACGATGTTGATATACAAAAGCAAGTGGTAAAGTGAGATGACGTACAAGCGGACATTAATTATCCAACGAATTTGATTGCCACATCGGGTGCTAAATCAATTGCTTTAGTGGTTTTGCAAGAAGATGTGTCCACATTGATTGAAATGCACCATATTGATTTCATCTTCAGAGATTAACCAATGCCAATCAACAATTAAGCTATATTATTACCGAGTTTATAATTAAAGCATCTAATGGTTAGATCACACTGTCAAGATACAAGTAGTTGTCAGAAGCCGCAACACCTCCAACCTACTTTTGAGTGGAAGAGAAGATCCAATCCTGCTTTCAAGTTATGTCCTTAATATAAAGCTCAACAAGCGACTCTGAAGTTTGTTTGAATGATTTTTGACCCAGGTGAATATTTACTTAACTCGAGGACGAGTTCTCCTCTAAGAGGGGGAGAACTGATGCAGGTTAGATTTATGATTGGCTAGCTCATTGGGCCTAAGTAGAACAAGATCCAACAGTGAAGATTAGTTTTTATTATTAGTAAGAGTCTTATGTTTTTATAATGGAAATTAGTATTATGATTGAGTTAGAACTCTTCCTTAGGATTGTTTCCAAGAATAGAATAGGGTATGAGTTTATATAAAGGATTGTAATCGCTTCTTAAGAGATAGACTATCGATATTAATGAAATTCAGAATTTAGTTCTCAATTGAGAGTTGTTGTTTGTCTTTGATGATGTAGCTAGACATTTCATCCTGAAGCTTTTTGGCTTGGAGATTAGCCCGTTGGCTATTCTTCTTTCCTATACTGCTTCAAGCTATTAAAACCCCGCTCTCTTCAGGTAACAAACCTTTAATTGTTTATTCTTATAGTTTTCTTGGGACCTATAAATACCTATTTAAGTTCAATTAGCGAGCTTCCATTTAGGAGTAATGCAAAAACAAAAAATATACATTTGTATAATCCATCAGGACATGAACTTGCTTATTATCCTCATATATTTGGTTATGGCTTCTTGGTAACTTCTCGTTGGCACTAGAAATGGTCGATCGAAGTTTTTATTTCTAGGTAGCTTGTAAAAGGGAGGCTCATGGAAGTTAATTGTTGATTTTTTTTCTTATTTGAATATGCATATGATCTTATTTTTACAATTAGAATCAAGTTTATGTATATTACATTAGGAATTGATCACTGAACCTTAAGCCCTAAGCCCTAAGGGCCCATTTTGGTAGCAATGTCCACTAGAATTTATGACTGGAATTTGTTGGAAATTAAAATTTATGAATCCTTGAATCTGTAGGGATCATTGATTGTTTTTCTATTTGATTTGCAATTGAATATATGTTAGATTCTAAGATGGTCCCACCATACCCATCTTCATTTGTGGGAAGTATCATACAGATGTCTCTATTTGCTAGGCCAAGTCTTTAGGTTCCACCACTCATTACGAGTTAACCTTGACACTCTTTGGTGTCCTGTCACCAGGTCCCTGTAAAAACACGTCCTGACAGAGGTTCCCACCATGAACACATGTTCATGGTTAGCTGACCATTTGGATCTAAAATTTCAGTTTCCATGCTAGGCCCAATGATGCACATATCGTTATGGGTAGGTCCCTGTAAAAACATGTCCTGACAGTGGTTCCCACCATGAACACATGTTCATGGTTAGCTGACCAGTTGGATCCAAAATTTCAGTTTCCATGCTAGGCCCAATGATGCACATATCGTTATGGGTAGGACCAACCTACGACCCAAAATGCTCACATCTTCAAGGTGGCCCCCTATGCAGTCACCTCTTCATGGGCTGGCAAATTATTTAAGAGTTGTATACTAATGAAGAATTTATAGGCATATTCAAATATTCGATATCCACTCTCCAGTTCAATGAAGCATGATGCTTCCTTGGGATTTGCAAGAATTCTGGTATGGAATCTTACCAAGAAATGATGCCTAAGCTCTATGCTTATTTGTCCTGGAAGATTAGGACCAAGTATACAATTATCAAATGTGATTGTCACTTTTGATGTCAGCGGTTTTCAGATTTAATTAGAGGCACTGCTAGTTTAATGTACTAAACGCAAGCTGGCAAAAGCATGTTACATCTAGGTGAGTGCTATATTCCAATTACGATCAAGTTTAATGCTCATATTGTTTCTTAAAAGCATCCTTAAATCTGTGCTTAGTATTTTTTATTAGGTGATAATAGGTAGATGTTTTTTTAAACCTTGGGAGAAAAAACTCTTGGTGGATCTTTTGTTAGGTTACACTCATCCAATGATTTAGTGAGTTGCCTTGAACGCAGTATTCAACAGCAGGTTTTCAAATTACAATGGTTATGTTTGTAGTGATGCTAGATATATGTATATTTTTTCTTGGGCGGGAACTGATTCCTATCAATAATGTTTTCGTGTAGTTCTACTTGCTTCATTCAATCTCAAGTATGGAATATTTTAGTTGTATCTTTGTTGTTGCTTTCATCCGTTTATCTGTTACTGTTCTTCTAGTCTGTTTTTGTTTGTATTGCTTTCATCTTCTAGGTTCCCTAACTCATGCTCTTCCTTTTATAGATCCAGAAGGAAAATATGACGCACTAGAAAAATATGGGAATGACTTGACAGAGCTTGCTAGGCGTGGTAAGCTTGATCCTGTTATTGGTCGGGATGATGAAATTCGTCGTTGTATTCAGATTTTGTCCAGGAGAACAAAAAATAATCCAGTTATTATTGGTGAACCTGGTGTTGGAAAGACGGCAATTGCTGAAGGGTGAGTTTTTTTATTATTTTTTTAATCCTTCATTTTTTTTCTTTACATATTTCTCGGTCAAATCTATGAAATTCATTCTTGTGACAATAAATTATGCCTTTTAACTGTTGTATATCCCACATTAATCTTAGGACTTAAAAAATAAAATTTTAACTTGGCCTACGCGAGTGGGGAAGATTTCTCTCTCCCAAGGGAAAGATTTCTCATCTTGATTTTTGTTTTATGGAGTATGCCATTTTAATTGACACTCTGACAGTATGCCATTTTAATTGACACTCTGACAGTCTTTTATGGTGTATAAGAATGTGGTGCTGCTCTAGAGTGATTTACACCTAGGCCACATGCTTTGACTAGTTTCATACTGCTTAACAACTATGTAGCTTCTAATTATAAAACATTATGGAGATTATAGTTATAAGATATGGACCTTCTTATATCATTGTGGTGATAGTTTGGATTGATGTACATGCAGGTCTAGCTCGAGACAATTTGAGGCCTAAAGCAAAAATCCTAAATTAGGCCTTTTTATTTTTTTAATATCATTATAAATATTTTATTTAAAATTTATTCTACAATGAATCAGGTCATGAAAGTTGGTCCCATAGCTATTGTCATCTTTCCAAAGAGGATGAACAATTTTGATCATAATTTAGGGGGGGGGGGCTTGCTGAAGCCTATAA
Organism: Sextonia rubra; assembly: GCA_037013555.1. Lineage (NCBI taxonomy): Eukaryota > Viridiplantae > Streptophyta > Magnoliopsida > Laurales > Lauraceae > Sextonia > Sextonia rubra. Next base: position 38,197,423 of record JASUAD010000010.1, on the reverse strand, counting down.
GAGTGGATCTAATGTTCGGCTTTTCTAAAAATTTCTCGAAATCTATGTTAGATCAACGGCTTAGATCTAATGATCTTTTTAAATTTCTTAAGAGATCTAACAGCTTAGAACTTGATTTTGTGGCCAAAAACAAAAACAAAAAAAAAAATCAAAATATAGACTTGCATTCATCACATTTAAAACCCAGCCACTCTGTTTGCATTTTAAGATCTGCCTTTTCACAAATATTTGAAGATCTGTGTAAGATCAATGGTCTAGATTTTATTTGGTGACAGTTTTAAAGGTTCTTAAGAGATCTAATGGTTTAGATCTTGAATTGGTGGAAAAAAAAGCCGGTTGTTAATAACATGTGCACCCAGCCATTATATGTTTATAATAAATGAGTGGCTCATGCTTTTTTGACTCCAAATGGCACCTAAGTTTTAGATGGAAAAGAGCAAGCAGTTACCTAAAAAACACGGTTCTTCCTTCTCCTCTTCTTGTTCTTGCTGCTTATTGATAGGATTTCTTTTAAGGCAGTAAACACAAAAGAGAGAAGGTGCAATGGGGAGGTTCTCGTTTTTCTTTTAATTTCCTCAAAAGTCAACGGTGAAATGGAGTTAATGCATTTTTGGAGTGTGAAAGGCCTTATTTTTTGGGAGAAATAATGGAATGACAGTTGTGGCTTTGGAATTTGAAAAGATATTATTGCTTAATTATGAATTATGGGGCCTTTTTTTAGGAGGCCTAAAGCAAGAGTTTTCCTTGCTTAATGGTAGAGCCACCCCTGTGTACATGTATACCATGTACTTTGGCTAGTGTCCTTCTATTTAACAAATGGCAACAAACGTGCAATATAGCATGCCCCTTTAACTGTATAGATTTGAGTTGCAAAGCATGTAATTTATTAATATCATTTTTATGTAACTTTGTGAAAATTCTGATAGTCTATTTATGTATGTAGTATGTACATGTAATGTACCATAGCATATGATGGGATGAGGCTAGGATGATGATGAAAGTGACAGTGATATATGACATGTATGTTTATTCCCGAAGTCACCATGTGGCCGTGTTGATATCTTCATAGATGAGGAGTTAGGCACTTGGTTGCCTTGAAAACTAAGAAAGATTTCCTTTCCTAATTCTAAATTTCTTTGTTTCCCTGTGTGTGTGCATGTGCATTTCACACATGCATGTGCATGCGTCTTTGTGTTTGTGTGAGTGAGCATGCACATGAACACCTGTGAGGACTTCTTAGGTTTCCAGCAGTGATGATCCCTAGGCTGCTCAGTAGGGTATCCATGGTGAATGTGTGAAGACTCCATCTACTCTTGCATTCCACCATATTTGCTGTCCAACTCCAAAGGGTGGGCCTTCATGGTGAATCGGAGAAGACTCCATCCATCATTGGGTCCCACCCTAAAGGCGAGGCATCATAGTGATTGTGTTTAAGACTCCATCCATTTTTGTGTTCCTCCAATATGGGGATATGGATTTCATGCTTAGTGGTGCAATCTTGATGACTCCAAACAATTTTAGTGGATGTTTAAGGCCTTAGGCATTGACCCTACACCCCGCTCGGCTCCACACACACACACACCCCCCCCCCCCCCCCCCTCTCTCTCTCTCTCTCTCTCTCTCTTTCTGTGTGTGTGTGTGTGTGTGTGTGTGTGTGTGTGTGTGTGTGTGTGTGTGTGTGTGTGTGTGTGTGTGTTCTCTCTAAAGTAAAGTCAGACAGAGATGAGGTAGAACTGGACTTGGGCCGAACAAGTTAATAGTTGAGTTAGAATAGGACTTGGGCTTATGGGTCAAGCAATGGTCTAGTAATTGATCCATGAAATGGCCAATGAGGATTTGGTGAAATACTTAATTTGTCTAAGCTCACTTGTATAAACACCAAAGCCCCACATGTACTTCATCCCTACTTGTACTCTTTACTCGTAACTATAAATCATAGTTGTCAAGTTCGTTTTGATTCGGACGAAATGTCCGATTTCATTCGTTTTGCCGCCCAATCCGAACTAAACATCTCGCTTGAAGTTCGGTCAATATTTTGTTTAAATTCACCTAAATTATAGGGTTCCTTACAGAAAGCCCTAAATTTGGATGAACATTATTCGAATCTAACAGATTTGGACGAATCTAGTAGACCACCATTAAAGAAAAGTAAAAAATTCAATGAATATTGCGAATCTGAAAAAAAAAAAAGAAATATTTCAAAATACCTGTTTTCATCGAGAAGAGAATCACGAGATCCCTATTTCCATATTTCACTTGCAAAATCTTGAGATTACTCCTCCATTGAAAACTATTGGTTGGATTTTCTCCCTTCCCGTCGCTGTTGGGTGTTTTTCCTTCATCGCTATGGGTTGTTGTTGCTGCCTATCTTGATTTCTTCGCCAAAAATCTCGTTGGAGCCAAATCCCTTGCGTGGTATGCATCATCTCTCCCTCTCCTTGCTTTTCTGCATTTTCCACGTTTTTCATATTTGCAAAGGGAGGGTTTGGGGATCGGGAGAGTTATTAGTTATAACTTATAACATTATCTTGGTTTAATGAAAAGGTAAGGGGAGAAAGTGAGGCCCATGTTTATAAGCACTGTTTGATTTCATGTGATGATCTGTCAGGCCCACTTATTTCATTGAGTTTGTATATCGGTCCCTACTTTACGCTTCAGATATGTGGATTTTAATTTGCACCTGGGTCTGATAAAATTTTTTAGTCTGGATATAGCTTGATCTGACCCACATTGGATCTATCTCCATTCCAACCGGCAACATGTTCAAATAGCACTTGAATTGGGTTCACATTGTCCTAAAACCTGTATCTGGACCACAATTGACTTGAGCTTGGATTAATAGATCATATCATTACCTGAATTTCAGTTGAAGACCCATAAAAGGGCTTCATCCAAAACTTAGAGAAGACCCAACTACTTGTTTACTTGATATTATTTGAGCCATGCTGAAAATGACCCCCGTGTTTTTGCTCAAAGAACACCTGATTGTTTTTTGTTTTTCAGTGAAATACTGATGCTGCCATCACAAATTTTTAATGGTTGATAAGTTAACAGAAACTGATGGGTATTCTAAAAAAAATCACAAAAAGTCCTGATGATTTCCAGAAAGCGAGGCCCACTTACTTATAATCATTAAAATTTTGTAATTGGTTGATGATACCATTTATCAAAGGCTCACTTATTTGTAATTGCTGATGAAATCTCAATTGTACTACTGTTCTGTGAAATATGGTCATCCATCATGAGTTGTGTACAATAGTACTTTTCTATGTTATTAAATATTCTATGAAACCATTTAAAAAATATATATCAATCTGAAGTGGGCCGTTTAATGTGAGTAGAGTACTACAGTTTAGTTAGTACTGTTTATGAAGAATTAAATGGTATTGACTTTTTGTAAGTGCCCTAGTAAAAATATTTAATTAGCAAATTGAACATTGCAAATTAAACAGTGCTGATTAAACCTTTAATGACATCAATGCTCATCACCCATTTAATACTCTTGCCAAAACCCACCCACCCACCCTTTTTTCTTTATTTGGTGATGTTTGAGGAGGATGTATTAACCTTATCTTTTACAAATTATATTTGTGATGCTTGGTAGAATGAAATTTTCTATATATATTTAATATATACATATATATAATTTTTTAATATTTTCTGAAATGAATTTCCAAATTGGAAAGCAAAATGTTTGAATCGTAACCAAACTGAAACAGCGTCCGAAATGAACTTGACAACTATGCTATAAATACAACAGCTGTGTATCCAAAGGGACTTACTGAAAGTTATTCCTGTTATTCCTTAGTCTAATAGTTTTGACATAGTTACTTTCTTATCTAAGATTAATGACCTTGATTATGGTTTTTTTTCTTATTTCAGTATCCTTAGGATCCTCTTGGGTCAGACATGTATATATCTGATGTTCCTATTTTGTAAAACTTATTTGTGCAGATTAGCTCAACGGATTGTGCGAGGGGATGTTCCGGAACCTCTATTGAATAGAAAGGTTATGATCTTTTCTTTGCATCATTTCATTTTATGTTGAGCTACTGTTTTTAGGTCTAATTCACGGTGGCACAGTTTATAGTTTTTATCAACACTACCACCCTTATGAAGTCTTAGTAGTTTCCTCTTTCCATCCCTACTGACAATGTTAGTTTTCCAATGTGAGAAACTTTCATTTCATTTTATGTTGAGCTACTGTTTTAGTTCTAATTCACGGTGGTACAGTTTATAGTTTCTATCAACACTACCACCCTTATGAAGTCTTAGTAGTATCCTTTTTCATCCCTACTGGAAATGTCTAGTTTTCCAATGTGAGGAACTTTCCTTTCTTTTTTTTTTTTGGGTGTATATTTTTTTTAATGTTATACAGTTCTTGGGGAAGACAAGAAATGCTAGCACCTCACAAGAAACATGGGAAAAAAAGGAAACGAAAGAAAATTTATTGTTAAGATCTTGGGTGTTCTATTTCCTCTAAAGAAAAGGATGGTGATCCTTGATCCTCTTTCTTCCCGTCCCCCTGCTAACTTGCCTGGATCCAAGTAAAGATAGGTTAAGTACATTCATCGATTAGCGCAGCCCTAATGTCAGCTTTAGCATAGTTTCTTCAGCCATTTGTTATCTTAAATGTGTGGTTCAACTGATAGGCCAACTGTTTTCTGGGGGATGCATTCTCATAGTGGTCTGTAAAATCTTTCACAAAATTTACAGCAAATGAGGTTCTAGAAAATTTGGGATTGATTGGAATGATCTACTTCCCACTTTATATGGCATTCCTTTACCATGATTTTGGTTATTACAATCAATCTGGGATTAAGAAAGTAATTAAAGGAAGAAATCTGATTTACAAGTACGTAGTCTATGATTCATTGGACTTTGTGTTTCTTTGTCTCGGTTATCTGGAGGTCTACATCTTAGGTTTTTGTCTTCACAGTCTGCATTTGATGAAGATTCCAGATCTCACACTAGTATTCTCTGATGTGATTCTTAAGCATCTTAATATAAATTTGATTATTAGGTTCTTTTGCTATTTAGCTGCTGTAATGGCCTGTAATTTTTTTTAATATAAGCTTCTGGTTTTTACATGCGGAGCAAATGTACCAATGCTATTTATTCACTTTTTTTATTTGTTTACTGCTGATCACTGTGCAGTTGATCTCATTGGATATGGGTTCACTAATTGCTGGTGCTAAATTTCGCGGAGATTTTGAGGAAAGGCTAAAAGCTGTTTTGAAAGAAGTCACTGCTTCTAATGGACAAATTGTTTTGTTTATTGATGAGATCCACACAGTTGTTGGTGCAGGTCTGCTATCTATTTAATATCATCTGATTTGAAATCCCATCCTGCATTGCATCCTTTCTTTGGCAATCTAATGTTTCCATTCTGCGTATTAGTTTTGTAGAATCTGTAAAACTTTTTATATTTGGTAATTTTTTTGTCAATTTCATCCCTGGAGTTAGGCATGGGTTTTCAAATCAAAATCCATACCTATGTTGTCAGTTGCATTGAAGCTTTATCCCATCTATCTGGGCCAACAAACCTTAGCAATGCAGTTAGTCATGATGTGTGTAATTCTCTTTAATTGTAACTGAATATTTATAAAAACCTTAGCAGTTCATATTTTAAAAACATGGAACATGGATTATTTTTCTAGGGTTTCCAGTCACAAACCCTAGTCATACAAAGAAAGAAGTCTACATTAAATGCACCATAGCATTTGGAGGTATTGCTTAGGGCTGGGCAACACCACCTATTTATATATTTATACTTTACTGTATTTTTGATATTTTCAATAAGGCTCCCACTCTTTTTATTTTTTTCATTGGTGACAACACATTATATTAAGAAAAACAAGAAGGATACAGAGGGCCCTAAAAGAAGCAATCAATAAGGCTCCCTCACTCTTTTCTATTTACAAAGTTGCCCATCCTTTTTCCAGAATTACACAGAAGCTGTGCCACTTAACATATGTTACTTTGTATGGAGTTGGATGTAGGGGCTACAAGTGGAGCAATGGATGCTGGCAACCTACTGAAGCCAATGCTTGGCCGAGGAGAGCTCCGATGTATTGGGGCTACCACATTAAATGAATACAGGAAATATATTGAGAAGGACCCTGCTCTAGAGCGTAGATTTCAACAGGTTTACTGTGGCCAGCCATCAGTGGAAGACACCATATCCATCCTTCGAGGATTACGGGAGCGCTATGAGTTGCATCATGGTGTTAAGATATCCGACAGTGCATTAGTTTCAGCTGCAGTCCTTTCAGATCGGTACATTACAGAGCGCTTTTTGCCTGATAAAGGTAAATAGTGATGTTCCTTGGATTCTAACTTTGCAGAAACAGATGCGCCTATTTGGGTTCTCAACATAACTTGCTTTAATCAATTATGTTCGGATGTTCCTTTTATTTAAGTTCATTATGATGTATAGGAATGGAAGGGAATAGCTCCGAGCTGTTCTTGCCATTACAATATTGAATTCATTTTTAAGGTATTGTGGCCTAGAAAGGAAGAATTCAACTGAGGGCATGTTTGGACAACCAAAAAGCTAGTAGTTTGGTGTGGCATCCATATGAACTGATGGAAAGAAAAAGAAAAAGAAAACCCCTTTGCTCTTTGTTTTGAATTTATTTATTGTATCGGTGGGGTAACTGGGTAAGAATTGAAATCTCCCAAAAATTTGTAGAGAGGGAATCATAGTGCTTCTTTAAATCTTTCTAGAAAGATTCTTTACAAAAGGTGTTTAAAATCCATAGACAGTATTACTTATGTGTGCACATATAATATCGTATTTCAGATTTCTCTCCAATGTGAGTCCACACAAAATGAACATAGTGGATTCCTTTCAAAGAGGAATCTACCATAGAACAAACATGGCCTATGAGTGCTGCAGATACCTTGAAAGGAAGTTTGCTTGTGTGGAAACAGGCCTAGCCGCGTAGGCAACAACACCCATTAGATAGGATACTGTCTTAAGGTTTTACTACTCCAAATCAAACTGGATTCTTATGTTGATTTTGTGTGGAAAACTCAGAACGAATTGTCTTTTCTACAAAAGACTTCAAATAATTTGGTTTTTGAATACATCCAAACAGACCACATAGTTTGTTTAGCAACTAAAATTATTCTGCTGAATCCTTAATGAGTATGATGAATTTGCTTGTTTCTGTCATCTTATGGAGCCTTTTTTGTCACCTGTAGCCATTGATCTTGTTGATGAAGCAGCTGCAAAGCTGAAAATGGAAATCACATCTAAGCCTACTGAGCTGGATGAGATAGACAGAGCAGTTCTGAAGTTAGAGATGGAAAAGTTGTCGTTAAAAAATGATACAGATAAAGCATCCAAAGAACGGTTGAGTAAGCTTGAAGATGATCTAGCATTGCTTAAACAAAAGCAAAAAGAGCTCGCAGAACATTGGGATCATGAAAAGGCTCTCATGACTCGAATTAGATCAATCAAAGAGGAGGTTCGCTTCCTTCAACTAGATGTAGAGAATTATTATTTGTTAATCATGCATCAAGATGTATGGTATCCTGTTGTGCACCTATTGTGAATGACTGGATCTTGTGATGAGGTGATTCACTCCTTAGATCTAAGATACCCATCATGGTTTTGATGGTGCTTGGTATTGGAAGATCCTACCCATCCATCATTAAACTAGAAAAATTTGTGCATCATTAGACCTGAAAAATTTGGATGTCTAGGAAGTGGGTGGGATCTTCCAATTTGGAAGATCAAAGAGGAAGATCTATAGCGCATTCTACGTTCACTGGTTGGCACTTTATCCCATTTTGTTTATGTTGTGAAACAGATGTACCATGGACAACTTATACTGAATGGGTTCATCTGGATTTATTTAAATGAATCCATCTGTTCCCAGGATAGACTGGAATTCTGAAACAGAATTCCTTGTAGTTGGGACAGGGCTTTCATGGTCATGCTGATGATAATGATGATTTGTTCTCAAAAGTTTATTTAATTATTCTATATATATATATATTTTATAGGTTGATAGAGTCAACTTAGAGATGGAAGCTGCCGAGCGTGAGTATGATCTGAATCGTGCTGCAGAGCTCAAATATGGGACACTGATGTCTCTTCAGCGGCAGCTGGATGAGGCTGAGAAAAACCTTGCAGATTTCCAAAAATCTGGTAATTCAATGCTTCGTGAAGAGGTCACCGACCTTGATATTGCGGAAATTGTTAGCAAGTGGACTGGTATCCCATTATCAAACTTGCAACAATCTGAGAAGGACAAGCTTGTTCTGCTGGAACAGGTCCTCCACAAGAGGGTCGTTGGTCAGGATATTGCTGTCAAATCAGTGGCTGACGCAATCCGCCGTTCGAGGGCTGGGCTCTCAGACCCAAATAGGCCTATTGCAAGCTTCATGTTTATGGGCCCCACTGGTGTTGGCAAGACAGAGCTTGCGAAGGCCCTTGCCGGTTACCTTTTCAATACAGAAAATGCACTTGTAAGGATTGACATGAGTGAGTATATGGAGAAACATTCGGTTTCACGTTTGGTTGGTGCTCCGCCTGGTTATGTTGGTTATGAAGAAGGGGGGCAGCTGACGGAAGTTGTTCGCCGTCGACCTTATTCTGTTGTCCTTTTTGATGAAATTGAGAAGGCCCATCATGATGTTTTCAACATTTTATTGCAGCTATTGGATGATGGAAGAGTAACTGATTCACAGGGTAGAACAGTTAGCTTTACAAACTGTGTTGTCATAATGACATCAAATATTGGGTCTCATTATATTCTAGACACCCTTCGAAACACACAGGATACAAAAGATGCAGTGTATGAGCTAATGAAGAGGCAGGTTGTGGAGTTGGCTAGACAAACTTTCCGGCCAGAGTTTATGAATCGCATTGATGAATATATAGTCTTTCAGCCTCTAGACACCAAAGAAATCAATCGAATTGTTGAGATACAGGTAAGAGTTTCATCATCTTTTTGCTGCTGCTAAAGTTATTGTTGTTCTTGTGTGTGCTATTATTATTGTTGTTCTGTTATTGCTGCTGCTGTTCTTGTTGAGATATAGCCTCTAGACCTTATTTACATTGGCATAAAACCATGGTTCGAAATCGTGGTAGTGGTCACCATCGCGGTCATTGCGTTGTATCACGGTTCGGGGTCATTGTGGTGCGAATTTATATTTTACCCCAAACAAATCCAAAAAAATATCCAAAAAATCCAGAATATTATAAAATTGTTAGATAACAATATATATATTTCCATTAGTAAACACTTTAAAGCAAAATATCAGTCCCCTTAAGTCATTACATCTTGTATCGTTGTCTTATATGAAACGTGTAAAGTCTGTTCTTAATTTTACAGTTTTACATGTATATATTGAAATAAGTTCAAATATCACAAAATTTATAGTTTGCATTGGGACTATAATTTTGAACTAATCATTAATGTTAAAACAAAGAAACACGTAGTAGTAGTGTAGACAAACATTGCTCAATTACTCAATCACCGAGTAAATTGAGAGTGAATTTTACCTTTTATGTGACATTTGCCTACTACATCAAGATTAATTAATTAATTAAAACAGTGGAGTATGAACATAGGGGGTATTGTGGTTGAGGAGGGAAGAAGCTATAATACGAGAATCCACCAAAATCTTTCAAATCACTTGAGTTTTGGCGAAAAAAGAAGCTTGGGAAGCTTTAGCATAGTCTTAGGAAGCTCCACAAATGATTTGGAAAAGGAAGAAATCAAAAAAGAGAAAGGGAAAGAAAGTTAAAAAAAAGCATCGTTGACTGATATTTTCACCTTTATTTCCAAAATATCGGTCGTTATGTTGGTTGTTATGACCGTTATGGACTGTTATATGCACCTTTTTTTGATACCATGACCGTAATGACCGTTATATTGCAATAACATAATGGTACTGGCTGTTACTAATGGCCGTTAGTTTAAACCACCTGTAAAAACCATATCTAACATATTGATCACTTTGGTCCACCATCAGTAAAGCAACTGGTCCATTTCATTGAACAACGGATTCTTAAACAAGGACTATAGCATGGAGTGGATGATTTTGGATTTTACGAGGATAGGCCCATTTATGTTAAATCAGGTGGTTAGTTATTCTAGTACAATTTTTTTTTAGAAAAAGTGTTCATTTCTCTTGTTAATATACCAGATTGAGTTCCTCTTTTATCTCTATACAAACATGAATTTAATGTGTTTTGTATTAACTTAATTTGTTATATAACTTAACCATTTTTTAAAACTGAACTATTTTTTAAAGTATGAATATTACTTTTGCGGTTCAAAAAAGTATAAATATTATTTTCATTAAAAGCGCGAACACACTTCTAGATATAGAGAGCTTTATGTAAGTAAGAACTGTCTAGATGTTTAGGATAGAAAGAATCAGACCTTTGGGTTATGCAAACCATAAAGCCCATTAGATCACTCTAACCAAGGTTGGAAAACTCATGACTTGGACTCAAATTGTCCAATACAAAAAATTTGACTTGAATGGAGTTAACATGGTGACTTGAGGGAGTCATGCTATATACTTTTTAATAATAATTTTGTAGATATTATAAATGGATCAAATATTCATATATATGTTCATTTATATACATTCATGATCATGAATTCAGACTAATAAATTTATATATGCGAGAAAAATACTATAATAAGAAAAAAAAAAAGAAAAATATATTGCATATTGTGTATGCTTTAGTTCAAATATCAAAATTTAAAACTTAAATATAAGCTTCAAATTACATTTCAATCACTTTGAAGTCCGAACTCCAAACCTCAAGCATAATTACTTAAAAATAATTATCAATAGTTCAAAATCAGATTTACCTATTAACTGATTTAAAATGCAAACATCTTACCAAAATGCTGTGTTACGGCTGAGTTTTCCCTATATTTGACTAGGTATTTCCTTAAAAGGTGAATTAGGAGATTCAGGAGTCAACTCCAGTTTTCCTACCTTGATGAACCCCAAGTTTTGTGGTTCTGGAAGACATTTTTGGATTTAAGGCATCGTATTTTTAGATTTCTCACCATTGGTGCACCATTAGATGAGTGTCAAGTTTGGGCTTGCGGTAGTTCATGTGGGCTAGTGTGTTTGAGGAGGGCTTGATCGTAGGTGGACCAAGTTGCCTCCAGCTCCAAGATAAGCCAGGCCACACAGCTCTTGTGTGAAGACTGTTCTTACTTGATTATCTTTCTAAATAAAGATATAGAAATATGTACATGTATTTTAAGCTGAGTTGAGCCAACCAGCCAGGCTAATTAGGGTGTAGCTTGAGCTTACCCAAACGAAAGCCCCCAAGTTATATTCCACAGAAATTTCTTGCGATTGACCTTCAAATATGAATTGGAAAATAAACAATTTTTTTAAAGATTCTGCATGAGGCTTAAAACTGGTTGTTAAAGTTATCTAATTACAGAAGGCATCTAAACAATTTCTAGGAATTTTTCTAGTTTGATGGTTTTGTGCCCATTTAAAAGGCTTTCTAACCAACTTGTGGTTTCTGTTAACACAGCTGAACCGTCTCAGAGACAGGCTTAAACAAAAGAAGATTGATCTCCACTTCACAAAGGAAGCAGTTGATTTGCTAGGCACGTTGGGATTTGACCCAAATTTCGGGGCCCGACCTGTGAAGAGAGTAATCCAGCAAATGGTTGAAAATGAAGTTGCTCTTGGTGTGTTGCGAGGAGATTTCAAAGAAGAAGATTCAGTTATTGTTGATGCGGACATGTCCGAAAACCTCGCTCCCCATGATAGGTTGATAGTCAAGAAATTGGATGGTGCAGTTGATGCTCTGGTTGCCAGCAGCAGTTGATGTTGACAGATGGAATTCTTCACCATTTGACCAGCTGTTGGAATTCACATTCTGTTTTGAAAATGTTTTTTATTAGTTTTATATAAATCTGAAAATGTAAAAACGAGGTTTGGAGGTAATTCAGTCTCTGTAGGAACAAAATCCTTTGTTAGTTTTATGTAAATGTGAAAATGTAAAAACGAGGTTTTGGAGTCTCTATAGGAACAATATCTTAACAGCTGGGTTTTGTGTGTGGACAAACTGTTGGTGAGCTATACATCTCTGATGCTCAAAATTTAAGGGTTATCATGATTCTCTAGCCACACTGGTACAGTGGTACTCCAATCTTGTCACGTGGATTTTAGGGGTAGGCGGAACCGAGAGCTGGGATGGGCCCAGTATGAGCCCGCTTGTCCATATAATGCAGCTTATAATGTACTGCATATCATATTAGATTATATATTGCATATCTATGTTGTATATAATGGTACTTCAAAATTTATTATAGTGTATAATTTGGATACTGAGACCCACTTTTTGTACCCCTGGTGCAGCCACATGTTTTTTTTAGAGCTTCAGGGATCCAAACTTGAGTTAGGAAATGTAGGTTCAAACATGGCCTGGATTGCACCCTTACCTACATGGTAAGTGGCTTGAATAAAATTCTTATTTGCCATTTCAAAAGTTATGATCATCACCATCGCAATAAGGTATGAAGATGGACGCAATTCCTAACCTGTCTCCTAAACCTAATGTGATAATTATAAGATCAGGACTGCGCCTCTTGCTCTCGGGTTGGGTTGAGGTTAGCTGCCTTTAAATTATAAAAGTATTAATAACATTTAGTCTAAATTATATCCAAGCATGGCCTATCTAGTAAATGAATTCAGCTAAATAGTTCAAGACTGGCCTCAAATGCTCAAACTTAAAGTCCAAGCCTAGGCTAAAGTGGACTGGGTCCGATACAGACTCAGGTTGGAGATGTATTATGACGGGTTCTATTTTTATAAAATGATTAATAGTTTAAGACAAAAGATTTGCATTAATAGATGTTTAGATAAAAATAGATTATTTCATAAAATAATTAATAATTAAAAAAAAGATATTTGCATCACCAGAAGTTTAGATAAGGATATGTTACCAAACTTTCTCCCCAATTCAAAATCCAAGCAAAACTGAAATGTCATTGAAGGTTCAATTTATATATATAATTTTCGGGCGATGTGATTTGAAAATTAAGGTTCACTTTGGCAATTGGCTGTGAAATTGAATTTTAATTTGTAATTGAGTACATTTTTTATTTTGATTAAAACTCAATTTTAGCTATTTAAATTTGAGAATCATTTGCTTAATTTTACATTAAGTTTATTTAAAACTTAAAATTACTTGCTTAATTCTACATGAAGTTATGTGAGGTTGGATTCAGGGTTAGGTAAGCACAAAATACTTATTCTGCATTCGTGAGGAGTAGAACGCATAACCTTTTGAATGGTGTACACAACTTCTATCACCTGTTGTATTATAATTCATATAATAAAATTACTAAAAATATATAAAAAAGAAGAAAGATGGGGTCGTCTTCACAGTCAAATTTTATGAGTTTAGTCATCTTCTACTCTTTTTCAAGGGTGGGCACATTTTCACTTGTATCTAAAATATTAAATATGTATAAAATTAATTAATAACTATTTTTCCATATGACTTGTATTGGCTGTGCTAAGTGTTGGCGTGTTTTGCTTGCATAGACAATCATCAAAATACTTTTTTAAGCACAGTCAACACAAGTCATACAAAATATATTTTTTATTTGGTTGGAACCTTTTCTACTTTAATGTTAAGTTTCAAATTCTAATTCTTAAAAATTTTTTTTATTTTTTTTCAATTTTTTTAATCTTTTTTAATTACTCTAGAGATTTTTATTTCATTCCTTAATAAAAGTGATGATATAGAATTGCTATTTACTAAATGAGGAATAAAAAAATAAAAAAGTTGGTTAGATTAAGTTAGGATATAATTTTTAAACTGAAAAATTTATGACATCCCTTTTTTTTCCTATGCCACCCATTAACGATAAAGATATTATCATTGCAATTGAGAAAAGTAAATTCATAAATAATTTTATACTTTTTTAAAAAAAATGAACTCATCGTAGCTATTGAGAACTGTAAATAGTATTAGTGCAAACTAAAAAAGAAAACTAAATATACCAGTAAACATATTCCATCAATTAGTCAAATTAGGCCATATTTGTGTCCTTATTTAACTTTTAATTTACTTATTTTGACAATGGAGAGGCTTAAGTACTCTTCTTTGGAAAATTAACACATTTTGACTTAAATCTAAATTATGTGGCTACCATAATTTTAAGAATTAATTTAAAAAATTTAAAAAATCATAAAAAAATCAATTTTATATTATACATGTATTAAATGACATGCTATTTTTTTGTATGTACATAATTTAACACGTGTAAAAACCATAAGTAAAAGTCAAATCCATGAAATGAAAACTTTCATAATTTATGTAGGTTTTGACATTGACTTACATAGCATTGTCATCAATCAGCTTGATTTTCTGATGCAATACGATAATAATAACTTTACAACTTTTGAAGAAAATGAAATCACATGTGGGTGAGAGGTGGAGACCAATATTGAAAAATGAATGAAAGTTTTAGATTGAAATACAGAAACATCCTTATTTATATGCTAAAAAAGTTGTAGATGATTGACAAATGTCACTCATCTAATCACATAAAAAGAATGACAAGTGTCATGACAAAATATGATAGGCTAAAGATAGAAAGTCACAAATGATTGACAAATGTTACTCATCTAAACTGTTATTATAAAGAGAGCTGCTAAATCAACACAAAAAACACTCAGCTTACTCACCATTTTTTTTAAATTAAAAATCTTCAAAATAACCCCCTTCTCTTCCCACACTTTCCCTCTCCCTCCCTCCTCTCTCCTCCCCTTCCCACCTTCCCCTCTGGTTGGCGATGAGCTCCAGCGGTGGATGAGGTTCTCCCTCCCTCCCTCCCTCCCTCTCTTTCCCTCTTCCTCTCTCCTCCTCCCTAGAATTGGTTTAACAAAATGGTTAGACGATTATCTTAACCAATAAAAATGAGATTTTAAAATTATTTTCTTAATTCTGATTAAGCTTATTTAAAATTACTTTCTTAATTTTACGTTAAGTTTATTTAAAATTTAAAATTATTTTCTTAATTCTACATTAACTTATGTCAGGTTGGATTCAGCACAAAATACTTATTTTGCATTGGTTAGAGTTGAACACATAACCTTTAGATCGATGTACAACAACTTGTACCACTCGTGGTATTATAATTCATATAATAAAATTACTAAAAATATAAAAGAAGAAGATAGATGGGGTCGTCTTTACAATCAAATTAATTTTTTGAGTTTAGTCATCTTTTGCTCTTTTTCAAGAGTGGGCTTGTAGTTGTCTGCTGCTTGGGACCCACTTGGATTTTATCACTGGATGTAATTTTTGTAATTTTGGATAGGGTTACATATAAGACCCACCTATTTAAAATCTTGTCTGGTTAAATTTGTGAAGCCATTTGTAGAGGGAACTACCCCATGTGGACATGACAAATTTAATAAGACCCATTGTTAGGATTTAGCATTTTAAAGATTTTGGGGACCCATTTATGAAAAATTTTAATGGAAACATAAAGCCGATCATTTTGGATAGAGTTCAGTGTCCCTAGGAGCCATATCATTAGTCTGAACTATTAGTCTATAGGTTTATAATAGGTTATGTTTGACCAGAGCCATTGAGAATTGAAGTAATCAATGGACCTTAGTCCAAATCCAATGATTCCTTAAGCTTGCTTTTTGAATATTTATCTTTTTTATAAGCCATTTTTAAGGATTCTTAGCCTAAAATTTATTTATTTTGTCTAAACAAATTAGATCATGATCAAGGTTTTTTAGTTTTTTTTTGGGGTCAACATACCTATTATTAAATATAAAAAGATTTTTTTTAATTTTGACAACTTTCACCTTAAATGAGTATTAATTTCTTATTTCACATGGGGGTGTTTCGATGTAGGTTTTGGGGGGGGGATAAGTTACTTTTTGTATCCTGTCTTACTGATTCTTTGTTTGTTTGCACTTTTAGTGCATGGGATAATATTATCACAGGTCCGATGCAATAGTGGATTAATACCTAGTATGGGGTCTTAAATTAAGGCCCCATACTAGGTATTAAGGGATGGCCCAATCCCTTGATTTTTGTCTATATTCCACTTTAGTTAGCTTTGAGTGGGAGGTGAAATTATATTTTTCAGATATTTTTATCTCTTGTTCCTATTTATACGAACACAACCGAACAAGGGATTGGATTCACCTTTGTGATAAATGAAATCCCATCTCATGCAATAATACCATTGGATGGATTTTGATGGTATTAACTATCCAATCCCACCAAAAAATTATCTCGCTTCCAAACACGCCCATAAGGTATAAGATTAACTTTGGTTTGTTTCACCTTAATTTTTTAATTATTCTTATTCATAATTTTTTAAAAGATTTTCATATTAATTTTACCTTGAATTTGAATATTTTAATTTGATCACAATTTTAATCTTGATCAAATATCTCAAAATTTACTAGTAGTTTCCAATATGACATAAGATCAGGCTCCTGAGTCAATTTGGTTACAAGTTAGAGACTCGGAGTTACAGCCACATCTTTTAGAAAAGGAGTCTGAATGGTAAATTACACTTCCCTCAGTGCCCAACAGCACATGTAAGGGTGGCCATCTGTTGTCTTTAATAGAAAGAGGACCTTGGAGCAAAAGTTTTCCTTTCCCTATGCAAAAGAAACACATTAATTATTAGCGGTTCAGATTTTAAGTTGAGGCGTTGTGGATAACACTGGAATAAAATATTACCTCCCCAGTTCATTAGTTGGCTTATAATGCACCGCTTTCAGGTGACAGGTGAATATGACCTCCAGTAAAATAGATAGGGTCAGAGATGACCCACATAACCCATTTAAATAGGTTTAGTTAAGGTCAACCTGAGTATTCATACCGATTTAAAGAGTATGGTGTTTAAATTTACGTGTCTTAGGCTTTATTTTATTTTTCCTGCTACTAAAGTCAAATCCAACCTAGATACTGGAAATAGATTGGGGTGGCCAAACTTCTACGAATTCGAAATTGCATCAAATCAAACTGAATGGGTTCGCCCATGTCAGTTGTACGTGTTAGGCTTGGGTTTACCCGCATCCATGGAGAATTGATCCAAAGAAGAGAGATGGGTGAAGCTTAACTTAGTAACCTGAACATTTTGACTCGACCATAAAGTAAAAGAAACAAAAATGATTTATTTCTTACTTCTCTCTCTCTCTCTCTCTCTCTCTCTCTCTCTCTCTCTACTTTTTGCAAACCGAATTCAGATAACTTCCATGTTATCTCATGCAAGTATACCAATGCAAACCAAAGCATCCCTTCCCAAACGTCTTCTTTGATGAAAAGTCATGTCAGATGGGGGCACCAAGTGCATCCCAACCGTTCCTATAAATCCATTCCATCCCATTCCAGCAAGACCCACCAATCAATCCACATCATCCTTCTTTCTCGCCAAGTCTTGTCTATCTGCACCAGTGAGCAGTGAGAATGGACGGCATGACAACCATAGTAGTTGCAGTGATTGCCTTTGCTCTTTTGGTGGTCCTGAGCCAGATGATGGACTCACTCTTCTTTGCGCTTCTCACTCCGGCTGCTATTCTTCTCTACATCGTGTACGTTGCATTCAATCTGCCCCCTGGCCCTCAGTAGAAGACATGACAATCAGTTTGTGGTTGCTTGGATAATAATATAAATAAATGAAGCATTTTGGATAGACTAAAATGCTGTGTTATGAGAAAACAATGTTTTACTGTTTGTGTTGGTTCCAGTACTATGATGTTGGTATTTCAGGTTTTTTAGTAAAGTTGTGATATTGATACAAGCAAGTGGCAAACTTTTTTTATTGCACACGTGTGAATGGTCATTGCCATCTCCTCTGTGGCGCATGTGGATGACATGGAAGAGATGGTTATGTTTGTTTCCTATTCCAAAAACGTATGGTTGGTACGATTGTAGGGTGGTTAATGACTAAATAATACAGTGGAGCCACCGAAAGGAGGCCGAAGTTTTGAACAAGTTATTTGAGATTATCTCCTAGAATTTATGCTGAGTTCAAGTTGTTTACTTTTCATAATTAGGTATGGCTACATCAGGATTTCTTTTTACAATTTGGGTAGGACCCACAAAGTTACTGCATTTGGGTACGCCCATCACTTGATAAATAAAATAACTACTGCTGCAAATATCATAGAATTTTTGGAATTTTTTGGAGGCAACATTTACTTGAAATTGTATTTTTCCTATAATATTATGAATTTTTTTTCAAAATATTGCTCAAATTGAAAGTGCCGTGAGAATTTAAGATGATAGCAGAGTTACAATGGAAATAAAAAAAAATTTGAAAAAAGAAACATATGAAAATTGCTGTTACCTTAGAATGAAAATATTTCCTAGAATAGAGTAATTATACAACGAGGATGAAAAATTTTGTGGGTGAACCTTAGGCAAGCACTGGTTTTAACAGTAAGTGGGCACCTATGCTCACCTTAGTTAGTGGATCCATAGTAATCAATATCTCTATTTAGAAGTGGTTGTATTTTTCTATTTCTTTCCTGATAGCCCAAGAAATTGAAATGACACGAATCCCACATGTTCAGGTATGCTCATTTTAGTATTCATGTTTATTGTGTTTTGGTTTTTATAATATGCCCATGCATATCATCATTCTGTTTACTTCATTCGTTTCTATCATACACCACCATCACTTCTACAATAGAGTTTAAATTTACAAATATATATATATTTATATATATAAACGTAAAAGCTGAAAATAAAAACTTAAAAGGTGCACTTCATGGGTCTAGAACAAATAAAATACGCCACAATGAAAAGTGAAAAA
Organism: Sextonia rubra; assembly: GCA_037013555.1. Taxonomy (NCBI): domain Eukaryota; kingdom Viridiplantae; phylum Streptophyta; class Magnoliopsida; order Laurales; family Lauraceae; genus Sextonia; species Sextonia rubra. The sequence continues at coordinate 38,178,605 of JASUAD010000010.1, read as the reverse complement.
TGATGTAAACTATATGGGCCCATCGCAAAAAATGAACATAAAAAAATTATTCACATGATCGTAAAAGGCTACATTAAAATGGGAACTGTAACCATAACCGTACAATGATAAAGAGCTTCCTTTACTTAACCGTTTTATTGTGAATTTTACACTTGCTTTAGCTCTGTCAAACTCCATTTACAATGCATTTAAATAACATAACATCATAGAAATCACAGAAAGAGCAAACTTTTATTAAAACTCGCAAGTCTTAGTTACAGTCGCAACTGTAGCTGGCGTCCTTGCTCAGAGTGGACTTAAAAATGAGATGCTTTTATTGGTTTTAGAAATTATTTTTTGACTTTTTAAAATTTGTGTGTTTTTTGTGGTTCTTCGGTCTGTGCATAGAACGGGGTTGTTCACTAATAATTCTAAATCTTTTGTTACATTCCTCAAAATAGAGATACGTGGCTAAGAATATGGTGGTGGTTACCCCAACTATTGGACCTTCCATGTTACTTGTTAGATGGATTTAAAAAAAAGAGTTTTTTGGTAAACAATCCATTAAGGTTTTTAGAATTTGTACATAGAACCCGGCTATTTTAATATTTGCAAATAGGCCTATGCTTTTTCATTTTAATACCTACTTGGTATTCAAAATAAATATCTTAACAAAAATGGGCAACCTTCATGAGGTTTGTGTTTTTTTTTTTTAAACGTCAGCTTTATTCATACATTCATTAAACAAAAAATGAGTACACTATTATTTGCAAAAATATTAATGTTTATGAGGGATTTAGACATAATGAAATGGACTCTAAGTTGAAAAAATTAGATTTGCATACGGTATGCTCTCCCACTAAATGTAACTCTTAATGCTACAAGAGAATAAAAAATTAAGACTAAGCTTTCATAATTATGCATATATTGATAAAAGAGATCGGAAAAAGGTGCCATTTCACTTTAAAAACTTATAGTGGTTGGAAGTCTACTAATTTTTGGGACATACAAGATATTAAAATGAAAAAGTAGAGCCTATTTACAAATACGAAAACAATAGGAGCCTATTCACAAATCATATAAATCTTAAGGGGATATTTACAAAAAGATCTTAAAAAAATAACACCTTGATTCATGTGATGAAGGTCTATACATTTTACTTTATCTAATTTCAGTGAATAATTTATACTTCGTTGTGTTATGTTATTAATTTTTTTAATGAGTTCGAAATTCTTAGGTTTCTTTTCCTTATCTCATATAAGTTTCATTTTTCCTTTATGATATATCTTATTAATCGGTTATTGGATGAGTCAGAAAATGGGGGTTGCTAGAACCTACGACGTACTTTACTGAGGCTTCATACAAACAAACCAAAATGTTATCTTAGGCTCTGAACTTAGCTTTTCTGTGTTTGGAGGCAAACTATATTCAACACATACAAGGATACATAAAGTAACACTAATGCATTGGCAATATTGAGATTTTTTTTTCTTGTTTTCCTTGGCCATTATGTGTGTTAAGGGGTGGGCTTCTCCTTAGGGGGATTATTAAAAAGTATTTATGTTGCTTCTATTAATTCGGGATTTTGGTATGAATGGTTACCCAAAGAAATTTAATAAAGTGTACGACTTCTGCATAGCGTCTTATGCAGTGCTCGTTGAGGTCGCGTAACTAAGGCTTCTTGTTAGGCCAACATTCTAGACTATCGAAAATTATTGAAAATATGATGCGGCACACGTCTGATTGTCGCATACTTAAAACATCTTCTTACCCATATTTCTTATTACTTAAATAGAGAATATTCATGACAAATCAATCGTCCTACTTCCAATAACATTATACTAGTGCTATAAATGGGCCGAGATCCAACTTAGGTCAAATGAAAGTATCCCACCACAAATTTATTTTAAGTCCAAAATCATTCATCCTTGGTGAACTAATTAAAATTTCTATGCATCCGTATTATGATGCTAGAAAACTCCACCTCACAATTCACTTTCATTCTCAATGGAAGACAATTGGTAGCAATATTTAATACAAATTCTAAAGAGTGCCACTTGAAACTTATGCTATATGCCTATACACTTTTTTATTTCTTACTTGAGTTCTTTTTTTACAGGACCAGAACAATGACAATTGGTGGTTTGAATTTGACATGGAGCCAGTAGGGTATTGGCCTGGTTCATTGATAAAAAAAACATGGAAAAATTAAAAGTGCCAATCTTGGAGGACAAAATTTTTACACTGCACCTGGTGGGAGACACGCCAGCACTTAAATGGGCAGTGGTTATTGAATTTTAATAATAATTATTTTCTCATAATTTGACCGTAAATATCAATTGAAAATTTATCTCAATTTCTGCATTAAAAAGCAAATCTAAAAACTATTATTTAAAATTCAAACTACCCAAAATCTCTAACAACCAAATTAATCTTTATCCTAATCTCTAACATCCCCCCTCAATCACACAATCCTTTCATGAAAAGGATCTGTGGTTGTTGATATTAAAAAATAAAAACTTTTGATTTTATAAAAAAAAAGTCTTAGATATCAATCATGTCTTCCTGGGAACCACCGTCTACAGAAACAACTTTGTTGTAATCTGCTCCTGTGTAGTCTGTTGGTACCGATTGTCCACTAGATCAGATCTAGCGCGATCTCTTTCAGAAGTAAACATCGTGCAAATTAATGGAGATGAAGACTTGAGGAAAATAGCAAGACCGTAAGGCTTATGCTTGTGTGGGTGGATGGATGGGTATGAGAGGATATTAATTTTTTTTATTGAAATAGAAAAGTTGACGGTGATAATTGCAAAAGAAGGATCATAACTGGCTTGATCTCAAGTTCATCACTGGGCCCTATCTCTGATACCGTATAAAATTTTAATAATCATTCCTTTCCCATACTTTGGCCGTAAACATTCAATTGATAAATGATCTCAATTTATACATTGAAAAGAAAATCTGAAAACTATTAATTAAATTCAAACTATCCAAAATCTCTAACAACTAAACTAATTTTTAGTGTAATCTCTAACAGTGGTCACTTTTCTAAAGGCGGCAAGAACAAAGCAGCTATTTTTAATGAATGAAAATTTTTCTTACTACCAAGCCATCTTGCTATGACATATCAGATCTATATATAGTGTTGTTGAAGGGCCAGGCGGTTGATTTCTTTTACGGTGGTTCTGGCTGTGATGAATGAAATAATAGGCATTAGTTAGCTGCTGTTTGAGCTCATTTTAAATAACTGATGTTATTTCTTTTCATGAAGATTGTTTTGACCTTTCATGCAATTAATATTTAGAATAATCTTGTTATTCTATGCGATATTGTAAGTAGTTGGGTTTTGGGGGGCACACCCAAAATTTTTGTGTGGGTTTTGAAGGACAACCCAATAAATCTCATGTGACTTTTGTAAGTGGACCCAAAATTTTCATATAAATTTTGGAAGGGGAGCCAGGCCCAACGAGTGTGAGCGCCCCCAATAGCCTGTACGTAGGTCCACCCCAGTATACATGTGTTACGGGGCCATGCATCAATTAACAAGAGTCTTCTGTCTTCTCTTTTTGGGTCTCATACTCATTCATAGTCTTCTGTCTTGTTTTTTTGTGTCTCATACTCGTTCATAGTCTTCTCTTCTCTTTTTTAGTTTCTCATGGACGCTTTATGTGAAACAAGGAAACTGCATCGTCCGAAGCATTTATATAACTAAGATCCAAACATTGGATGGTCTATGGCGTAAGGCTCATTCCCCACTGTCACGCCTCTAAAACTGGGCCGAATCCAAACCCGGTTTCAGGGGTGTGAGAATTGAGGCTAATTAAAAATTTTCTAACATAAAAAATATGGGCCTCAATTCCGGGTGGATCGAAGTCCTTCATGAGGTTATGTTTGGTGATCAAGCAACCATAATCACACGTGGAACTAAAATCCATACTTATCGCAGATGGATATCACATAACAATTAGGTAACAATCTCATTAATAATAAAAATCAAAGTCAAGTGATTCGAAGCATAACAATTAAAGTTATAATTTCAAAACAAATAAATTTAATTAAATAAAACAATGGCCCAAACATGGCCTTATTACATAATCTAAGTTTTCGATCTTTGCACCACACTAGGACATCTCAGATGATGTCATCGGTGTTCCACTCAACAATTCCGCTAATTCCGCCATTTGGCGAAATTTCCTGCGTCGCTTGACTCTCCGGTTCGGCGCCGGTAACTGAACCTAGACACCAAAAGTAGTGGGTCAGATTGACATGATCTGGCAAGAGGGTAAACTGCAAGCAATGGATTAATCAACTGAATTAAACATAATATTTATTTAACTCAAAATATATCAAATGCAAACCCTAGAAGGCATGAATTCACAGAAACGGGTATTCCCGCGGATAAATATACAGAAACGGGTAATCCCGCATACAGATAACAGAAACGGGTAGTCCCGCATACGGATAACAGAATCGGGTAATCCTGCAGATAATAACAAAATCGGGTGTTCCCGCAGATAATAACAAAAACAGGTATTCTCGCAGATAATAACAAAAACAGGTATTCTCACAGATAATAACAGAAACGGGTATCCTCGCAGGTAATATACATATCTACAAATACATATGTATACTGATGCAGAATGAATTATGATATGACACCCTTAATCCTAATAATCGAACCGCTAACAATTTGAGTACTTATACTTTTATAATTGAAAATGTATTATGAATGGGTGTCAATTCAAGTTTTCTGAGGGTAAGCACTAAACCACCTAACGGTCATAGATGGTTAAATATACACATGAGAACCAACTCTCTATCACAATGGAAATATGAGTTCATGATGCCGATATACTATTTTTAGTGTCTATCATGTAATGCATCCCGAACCTCACATTCCCATTCTGTATTTAGTATAATTCTCATGTGAACATTCAACTAACTTTCCTAAAAGACGTAATTCATATAATCCAATTATGTATATATTTAGTGTGTTTTACAAATTGAGTAAAAGATGTGCAACTTTCAAATTCAAAGTTAAATTAAGTCATAATCAGAAGGGGAAAGGGAATAATTAATTCCTTAATATCATTGTTGTGTATAAATACATCTTATTATTTTATACAAAACAAAAGGTATAAATCTTGGATTATAATTTAGAATGTAGACTCAAGTTAAAACCCAAATTAGAATTTGAAATACATTCTAATTAAAATTTAATCACACAAATTACATCCTAGTTAGTATATAACCAATCCAAATTTAATATTAATGTCAAGTACAAACTCCCCAACTACTTTTATAAAAACCATAATCGAATTTTTAATCATATCTCATTTAGTAATTAATTAATATATCCACATCTTCATTAATCTTCTAAACCATTAACCACATAATAATACTTTAAATGTTTATAATTAATAATCTAAAATTCTAATTACATTGATATAAATAAACATATATATATTTTAACGAAAGTGGGCTCAACTCACCAGCAACCCGGCCCAGCCGCAGCTGGGCCCAGCAGCACCTAAGCCGGCCTCTGCCAGGCCCAGCTGGGCTAGGCCCGGCTTGGTTGGCCTGCGCTGCATCAGGCAGGCAGTGCTTGCGCTGCTGCCTGGCAGCGCAGCGCTTGTGAGGCATCAGGTAGCGCCGGGTCTTTTTTTTTTTAACAAACAAATATATATATATTTTTTAAAAGAAAAGAAAATTCAATGATCCTAGTTGATCCTAAATCAAGATATTAAACCAAACGATGAAATCAAATAAAAGTTCGAACCCAAACGAAGAAACTCTACAAAAGCATATTAACCAAGATGCAATCAAAATATATTACAAGTAACAAAAAGCCATTGTTTACAACTATCCACTTGCTTGGATCTTGAAGTTAAAAAGGAAATCCGAATAACAAGCTTGAAAGATCCAACCTTGGTTTCCTCCCGGAGAGCTTTTAGGGTTTGGTTGAAGAAGAAAGGAAGAAGATGGGAGAATGGGAAAAACCGTAAGGGTTTATATTGCAAGGAGGTTTTTTTAAATTTCAAGGAACGGCTCCTTGCTTTCTATTAAGTTTTACAAAATTTCAAAAAGAGTTTATTGGCCTAAAAAGGTCAAATAATGTAAACCCAAGGCCCAAAAGTGATTACTTAGACCATATACCCTTCTCAACCCAACTCAAACCCGATGGACTATTATGACCCAAAATAAAAATCTGGGGCATGACACCAACTGCATCATTCAGATTGTAGGCTAGAACTTTCAATGCCGCAAACTAAGGAAATTGACGGTTCATATCATCAATAGGTGGGCTCCATGGTGAGGTTCGCACTAATAGAGCACTCAGGCACTATGGGCTTCACTATTTTTAAGAGTCTGGATCTTGTCTCACGGGCTTCCATGCACTAAGAGTCTGGATCCTATCTCGTGGGCTTCCACGCTTCCAGTGAGTGGGATGCTTGGAAAGTGCCATCGTGGGGCCCATCCAATGATAATATGGAACATTCAAGATGAATGACATCGTCTTCTCTGGTGGTTTATATAAGTTCATATTTAGCTTTAATACAAGTTGGCCACACTGTAGGGTTAGGCATATGAGTGATAATGCCGTTAGGACAATTTTATGTATTATTAATCATGTGCTCAGATCAAGCCGTATTGAAGTAAATTTTAAGAATATGCCATAGGAGGGGATGACATTGAGTGTTAACCCAATCCGCCTTGGTAATCTCTTGAGGTAAAATCAGATCAAGCAATCCTGTGAACAAATAAAGTAATCCTGTGAGCCATTAAAGGAGAATCGATGGAAGTAAGGGTAGAGTGCTTTGGTTAGCACCATGAGGTTTTGTCTAAGCCCCATATCAAAAATATCCAAATTCTCATCCTTCCGCTCATAAGCCAAAGAGAAATCCCCACGGGTAAGAGTGAACCGATTTGATTAGCACCATGAAGCTTTGTCCAAGTCCCAAATAAAAAATAAACACGAAGTATTTTAAAGTTACGTGGCCTGACCCAAGATACCATAAAAACTTTGAAGTTAAGCGTGGGGCCGGACCAGTACATGGATAATATCATCCTAAGTTGGGTGAGGCAGTGACTTGAATGGTCACATTGATTTTGAATGGCCTGAATTATGGGACCAAGTCAAGTTGTATTCATATACTGGGTCCAATTAATTACCCATGGCTGTCTCGACAAACATTAGAAGAATAGAGCAAGAAAAGGAAAGAAATTCTAGAAAATTGAAGAAACACACTAGCTCTGCACATGGATTTAAAGTAGTTTTATTTGGGAAAAGCTCACGAATCTTCCCTTCTTTTTCTCCTTGTTGCGATTTTGTTGCTAAGTTAGACTGTACAATGAGGTGGAGTTCAATAATTACTTGTGCACGCATTAAAATGCACACAAAATGCACTCAAGTGCATTTATTCCATGAGATGATGACAAGTATATTTATCCTCTAAGTTAAGGAATAAAAACTAAAATATAATTGTTATTATATAGTGTCACATAAGCTATTCTGCATTTTGTATGTATTTAAGTGTGTGTACGTATCACTGAGGCAGCGTTGGACATTAATTATAATATAATAGTCAGAGCTTTATCCCAATTTTTTGGGTGAGTGTGGGTTTGTTGGTTAAGGCATGGATTTCCCCTCCACGTTGTGCTTTGGAATTTGGAATCCCTTACATTTACCTAGTGCATGTGTATACGGGGTCATGTGCGATCAAGTCAAATACAATGGGATATCCTCATAAAAAAAAGTTCGAAGATTTTTATCAAAAAATTCCCAATAGATTTCTATAGGCAGAAAAGAACATAAAAGATATGTTACCACCATAGCAGTCTCAGGAGCTCTTTTTAGTTAATTTTTTTGTTGTTTCGTTGAGCGGTGATATCCTCGTTTACTTGCATATTCGAGTGGGGATATCCCAACTTATTTCTTTTTCTTCTTCTTCTTCTTCTTCCTCTTCCTCTTACTCCTTCCACTTCTACCAACTAATCCTCTACCCATTAAATAATTTTCTTCATTGTATGGTGACTACCTCAATGGTCATGGATGTGAGTGTAGGTGGGAGCTTATTACCAAAATACCCCAGTATTGCATATATCCATCTAAGTCATTCACCTATCTAATATTTTTTCTCCTACAATTTAAACAAACACATTTGAACTAATTTATTTTCTTCTAACCAAGCTAATTAAACTTCACACCCATCTCACAAAACTCACATTCACTATATCTTGATCACATCCGTTTCTCTTTTCCTTTTTCCATTTTCTTGATTTCTTCTTTTTCTTGATTCTCCTTTCATTTTCACTCTCTACAATCTACCTTTCTCAGCATCTTTTTCTCATCTCCTTGCATAGTAGTGCAATTTCCAAACCATCTCGACCCCATCATCATATCATGCCATTCTCTCTGTATCCCCCTTCCCTGCAAGTCTAATTCACAATACTAAACCAATCCCTTACCTGTTGCCAAGGCCAATCTCTCATATTTTCCCTTCACCATCATCTTTAGCTTCATCCATCATTATCATTTAGTTTCCACCACCCAGCAATTACTACATATCCAAAAGAACGAAGTTTTTTTTTTCCTAATTTGATTTAGGCGGCGATATCGCCGCTTAACTGTGAAGAAGAAAAAAAAATGAGTAGGGATATCCTAGCTCGTGTATGTGGGTGGACGGGGATATCACCGCTTGCCAAAAGAATTAAAAAATGAATAAAAAAGGGCTCATGGGACCATTATGGTAGATACATATTTTTTAGATTTTTTTTGATCTACAGTAAATTTAAGGAGATTTTTTTGGTAAAACCCTCAAAAAGTTAACTTTTAAGTTTTTACTTTTCTTCCATTCCATTTATATATATTTTTAAGGTGTGCATGTATTCAATCAAAGTGAAATTTCAACCATAAAAACATCACCCTCTCAGTATTTCAGTACCCTAGTAAAGCAGTCACCTATTCTAGGCACATGGCAACCTACAGTGGGTGAGCAACAGAGAGTAAAAAACTTATCTTAAATCCATTATCATAATATTTATCTACATATTCTCAACCGGAAAGACTTTCTTGATCTAACTATGCTTTATTGGCACTAATATTTTGATTACTACACTCTTTTGATAATACTCTTTTCTTTATAGAAATATTCATAGAGGATATATGATATGGATGCATTTATTTAAGCAGAAGTGGACCCATGTGAGCAAATAGAAGTCATCAGCACAAAAACTCCCCTGCGGACATCATATAATCATTTCTCTGTCTTTGGGCACTTTAGCATTTTCAAATGTGATAGGAAAATGGTTTACATGCATAAATGATTAGGAAAATGGTTCATATGTATAAACGATTGACATATATCATTTATATATGTAAATTGGCCACATGTGACATACATTTCATTGCCTGTCGTTTTTACAACTCTTCCATTTGAATCTAAGTACATTTAATGGTTCACTATTTCCCATAAATTTCAGAAAATTCATGATGAATCAAGACACGAAATTTAACCATCTAACCCTTTTTTGTGTTCTAAAGAGGATAAGTGGCTCAGATGGTTAAAGTACGACCTGCGGAAGCCTAAAATGGCAGATTTTAGAGGTTAGTCATTTTCACTAATTCCTAAAAATCAACGGTGGATTTAAACTTGAAATTTAACCTCATGATCATTTTAGACATTATAAAGAGGATTAATTAATGATTCAGGTCATGATTTAGGGCCCACATGAGTAGAAAAATTGAAAAAAATGAGCTGGGTTCAAGGGATGCGGAACAGTTCAAATTGTGAAAATGGAGCCCATGTGTCAAAAGGTTGTATTTTAGGGTTTATACTTTTTTCTCTCAAATATCTCAAAATTTGTGATAAATTAATGGCTATAGTTTGACCCTCTACATGTTTTTGACCATTTAAAGACATTCAACAGTTTGAATCTTGATTTACAGCCATCAAAATTCATCAGGATCCAAAAAATTGAAAAACAAAGGGTCCAAAAACCCGCCTGGTTTACTGTAGCTTCTGCACCAATAATGAGCGATTCCGATTATCAAGGTATGAAGTGTGGGAACTTTGGGCACAAAAGCGATCCATTTTCACACTGCCATTTTTACATCTGATGTATACAGTGGTGTTGAAAGGCATGTAATATTGGCAATATCATGAGATGGTCAAAACTTGAGTTTCCAGAATTGTAATTTTATGTTTTAGATGGACTGAACACTCTATTATCGTCACGTATGATGATCAACTACTCAGACACTGTACATCCAAGTGTTTTATCTTCGGACAGGTCGGACAGCACAGCAGACTGGTCGAATTTCCTGCACACTGACATCTGCAGACAGAACTGAAGACCGACCAATCGGATGAGTACCCGACCAGTCGGACCACAGACCCGACCGGTCGGTTGGGTTATCCGATCGGTCGGTTGGGTCTGCAGTTCCGCGATTTAGAAGCTTGAGTTTTTCAGGATTGCCTTGTATGCTTTCTAATACTTCGCGAATCATTGACGGAAAGGACTCTAGGGTTCCTCCTTATTTAAGGAACACCTCTCCATGAAGATGGTGGGCTCTCAAGATCAAAACTCTAACATACTTAGAGAGACTTCTTCTTCCAGAAGGTATTCTGCACTTGAAAGTTCTGCAACGTCTCCTTCTGAGTTCCAGTTCTCTTCTCCGCCGTGCGTTATCATCTTGAGAGGCTTCAAGGCGTGAAGATCAATCTAGAAGAGAGTGAACGGCGTGCGCGTCGACAAGAAGAGCTTCAGTGCCTTAGGTTGTGTTCAACTGGGTTAAAGGGTAGTAAGTAGTCTTGTAACTTCTTCTTCATAGTGATTGTTTTTGATGGACCGGTGGTAGGTCTCGTGGTTTTTTCCCGTTTGGGTTTTCCATGGAAAAATCCTGTGTCCATCTCTTGTGTGTTTGATTGGTGTGTTTTAAGTAGTTGTTGCTTGAATCTACATAGCATACTCTGCATTGGGACCTTAACCTGTGTCAAGGTTTAAAATTCTCTCAGGTGCAAACGACGTGTGGTGCATAATGGTTATATGACAATAATCACAATTCACATGTAAATATATAGGTGGAAACAAATGACCATGGCCCAATTACAGAGAGGGATCCTTGGGCGTTTTTGTCAAACTAAAAGGTGTCAAGAGCAATCAATTAGAAAGTTGCTATTCATACACCAGGTTTTTTTCTTTTTACACAGCTCATTTAAAAAAAAAAAAAAATCAAACTTCCAAAAATACCCCTCACCCCTTCTCTCCCTACACTTCTCCTCCCTCCTTCCTTTCCCCTTCTGGCCGGTGACGAGCACCGGTCGGCAGAGGGCTCTCCCTCTTCGCCCCCTCCTTCTCTCTCTCCCTCTTCCTCTCCCTTTCTCTATTCTCTTTCTTCCCTTTCCCCCTTTTTTCCTTTTCCTCTTTCTTTTCCTCTTCTTCCTCTTCTTTTTTCTCCTCTTCCACTCCCTCTTCCTCCTCCTATTCTTCTTTGTCCTCCTCTCCCTCCCTCCTCCTCTCCTCTCCTCTCCTCTTCCTCTCCTCTTCTCTCTCTCTTTTTCCCATCTCCGCCCTGTTCGGCCTTGCGAGGCTGAATAGCTCACTGCTATTCGGCCTCGTCGGGCCAAACGAAGAGGGCTTTCCTTTTCCTCTCCCTTCATCTTCCTCTTCTTCTCCCTTCATCTTCCTCTTTCTTTCCTCTCCTCTCTACTCCTTCCTCTTCGTCTCTTCTCCTCTTCGGCCCTGCGAGGTCGAACAGCTCACCACTATTCGCCCTCATCGGGCTGAACTAGGGCGGAGATAAGAGAAATAGGGAGAGAAGAGGAGTGGAAGAGGGAGGGAGAGGAGGAGAAAGAAGAATAGGAGGAAGAGGAGGAGGAAAAGGAAGGGGAAGAAGAGGAAAAGAAAGAGGAGGAAGAGGAAAAGGAACAGGAAGAGGAGGAAAAGAAAGGGGAAGAGGAACATTGGGAGAGAGAGGGAAGGGAGGGAGACTCCCCTTTGCCGGCCGGAGGTTGCCTTCGGCCTAAGGCCACTACCGGCTTGAGGGGAAGGGGGGAGGAGAGAGGAGGGAGAGAGGGGGAGGGAGAGAGGAGGAGGAAGAGGGAGATGTGTAGGAAGAAAAGGAGTGGGGTTAATTTGGGGAGTTTCAAAGAAAATTTTTTTTTTTTTAAAATGGGTTGTGTAGAAAGAAAAAAACCTAGTGTATAAATAGTAGCTCCCATCAACTATGAGAATGTGAGCCGATTTCATTTTCATCTTAATAGTATTTGAATGTAATTTGTCAAAAATGAAGAATAAATGAAGAGTATCAATCAACATATGCTTCCTCTTACCTAGTGGTAAGAGGTACTGATTTTTTTTGGCCCGTCCAGAGTTTGAATCTGACCAGGTACCTGTAACACTCCGACCCGAGTTGATCCGGTTTAGTGTGTAATTGCGTGTGTTTTTATCGCTAAGTGTGTTTTGATTTTGTTTGTTTTGGTTTTGCCTCATAGAGAGATCGTTTGGGTTGAGTTTGACTTGGTCTAAGTAGATCGAGCCCTTTTTCGTAATTTTGGCTTTTGATTGACCTTGTCAGTTTTGCGTCATTTTGACGTCAGCGCGTGTCTTTCGTCGAGCTTGTCGATTTTCGTAACTGTCTTGGATCCGAATGAGTTCGTTTGCTTTCGTTGGACCGTCATTTGACTCAAACTGATAATTGTGTTAACTAATCGGACTTGTTTGTAAATTTGGCTCAAGTTAAGTATAAATATCCCCCAACCACTCCCATTTCTCTCGATCGTCTCTCAGCTCACTCTCTCTCACGCTCCAGTTCGTCTCTCTCGTCAGCTCTCTTTCTCTCCTTCTCCATTTCTTGTTCTACTGCTTGAGGGAGGAAGAAAGGAGTTCGTTAGTGTGTGTGATTCCAGTGGACTGAGCCAATTAGCGTGTGGATTTCGTCCGTAAGGCAAGTATAAGCCCAAGATGTGTGAACACCGATTGATAGTGATTTGATTGTTGTGTTTCTATGCTTCATTGTGTTCTCAGTGTTAGACAGCCCTATTGAACTCATATCTTGCTGTTTCCAGCTATTTTGAGCATTTTCTGTATGACTGTAACAAGTTCAGGGAAAATGAGTCCGTGCACTCACGGCTACGCCGTGAAATGTGCTACGGCTAAGCCGTAAAATGGCTTACGGCTAAGCCGAGACCCAACCGTAAACCAAACCGTAGAACAGTACAGACTGTTATCTGAAAATAACTGGATGTTGGCAATTTGACATTCTTCTACGGCCCAGCCTGATCTAAGCCGTACATTGTCTTACGGCTAAGCCGTGGACCAGGATACGGCTGAGCCGTAGAGCAAAATACGGTTAAGCCGTAAATCCGAAGGGATATTTGGGGAACCTCAGCTCAGCCGCAGTGCATATTACGGCTAAGCCGTAAGATGCCACGGCTAAGCCGTAAGGTTACCGACGGCTACACCATGAGACCCTGAGAATTGAATGAAAAGGGACTAGGTTTAAGTAAAAGACCGTATATGACTTTCATGTTAGAATGTAGCGAACCTGGACATGCCCAATGGAATGTTTGAATGACATGAATGATCTCAAGGGCTGTGAATCATTCATGCTTGTATCCAGCTGTTTAGCACCTCCCCATGGGTGTTGGTTTAAGGGACTTCGGTGCACACTCCTGACACTGCAACACTAGATAATAGTGCATCGGACAACTTAAAACTACATCAACATGCTCGGTTAGAGACACTGGATAATTAGTATAGGATTGGCTTGTAATTGACCTTGATTCGTAAAGGTATCATGATGTGTACAGCATATTGATTACGGTTATGCCCTCTTATGTGTTCTGCGCTGGACCTCTCGATTCTGTGGGACATGCAGCAACCCCAGAGCGAAGCCCGGGCGGAACCATTCTATTGTTATATTGGTATCAGTGTTATCATTGTTCCATTGGAGTACTTGCATCAGTCATGAGTCAGTGATTGTGATTGATATTCATTGTCAGCACTTCTTGTAATTGCTTATGTACATTCAGTCCGTATATGCGATGCACTTCCTATTGTTGTTCAGCATGATATGTGAGATCTGTAAGTGGTACATGATATGATGATATAATTGATTGATTGATTGATTGAGGTGCATCATCTGATTGATTGTGATTGGTCTTGGCATTACTGAGCCTCAGCCTTAGGATACCCGACGGGGTTAACTTTGGTTTAGTTTAAGTGTTTGCCTCTGCAGAGTGTGATTGTCCTGGGACTCCGGACCCCGGGAACTAGAGACCCATGCGTACCCTGGCCCGGTCGCTGGTGTTCTCATCCTGATTGCTCTCGTAAGGGAGAAAATGGCCAATGTAGTAGCCACTTGATTGTTACCTGTTTATGATTCTGATAGCATGCTTATTCATTTGCATAATTGTTTAGTATACAGACAAAATTTCTATGGATATTGCATTATGACTATTGTTCGGTATTCTTCAGTTTTAGACACAATTCGTGTTATCTTCTTGTTGGCTTATACTTTGCTAAGTCGTCGTACTTATGTGTTTGTCTTGTGTGTTGCAGGCTCAGATCCCTCTCCCGATCCTGCGTCGGTCGACCCGACTGCAGGAGAGGCTCGCGAGGCCCCTTCCGGCCTAGAGGAGTGGACTTGATCCATCCTCCAGAGTACGGTTTGCATCATTCTGGTTTTCCCCATTCCTTGTGTTGGAGTCTAATGTATTGAGGGGATTTTTCTGTACTTGTAAAGTGGGCATTGAGTGATACATGTATTTTGATTTTGGGATTGTTGTAAGCCCGCTCTACTGTCATACGTTCTTGTAATAGATTCTTATTATCAGTTCATGATCTTTGTGTAATCCATTGTATCTTTTGAGTTGAGTGTGTTGCTATGCTATATGCCTTGATACGTACAGCTTCCGCGTTCAGTCTTTTGCACGTGTGATTGATCCCTTGTGTGTGTATACTCGGACGGGGTCCAGGTGTGCACGCACGGGAGTACGTGTGTCATTGGTTAGACTTTCTCTGACCCCCGGTCCCTGGGCTCGGGTTGTGACATACGTATTGTATGGTATCAGAGCATTGTCTCTCAGAGCTTTGTCTCTCAGGGCATTGTCTCTATCTTAGTGTGTAAGCATGTAGGCATATAGGACGTGGTGAGATTTCGTAGTCCAGTTTTGGACTGTTGTGTTTGGTCCCCTTGTCTTGTGAGTCTGTGTGCGTTCCCTAGTGTGTTAGCAGATTGACTTTTGTGTTTTGCAGGCTATGGCATCGGGATCTGGAACACACAACAACAATGATCAGGGAGATAACGAGAGTGGGTCAGCCGCTCCACAGCCACTTGTGAATTTCGACGAGCGCTTCTTGACTATGCTACAGGCGATCCATTCTTTGCAAGCGCAGGTCGTTTCCTTAGTAGACCGACAGAGTCAAACGCCAGTTCGGCCTGCAGAGCAGCAAGTGGTCTTTCCGCCTAGAGAGAGCGATCCGAATGCGTTATACGACAAATTCAGAAAGCGTGGAGCCACAGAATTCTACGGCAATGAAGATGCGTTGAAAGCTGATCAGTGGCTAGAGCATACTGGAGATCTCTTCTCTACCATCGTCTGTGACGACCGGCAGAAGGTTATGCTTACGGCCTCGATGTTTCGAGAGATGGCTAAGACCTGGTGGAAGAGTGTTAGTGCAGCTTATCTGACCTTGCCGAGTGAAACAGTGTGGGAGACGTTCCAGAAACAGTTCAGAAGGAAGTTCATTCCTGCTCATGTTCGGCGTGTGAAGGAGGTTGAGTTTCTGGCCTTGCAGCAGCAGCAGCTGACCGTCTCGGAGTACATTCACCGCTTTACTCAGTTGTCCCATTTTGCTGAGGACATGATCAATACCGAGGAGAAGAAGGTGAATCGTTTTATTTCTGGTCTACATCCGAGATACGCGAATTTTGTGACTGCCTTTCAGAGACCAGCTACTTTCGATGATGCGGTCGACAGAGCACACGCTGCGGAAGCCAACCACCTAGCAGAGAGAGCCATGGACTTTAAGAGGAGTGCACCAGTGAGTTCCAGGGGACAGAGTCAGAAGAAATGGAAAGGGAAGCAAGGCACTTCGAGTTTCTCCGGGAGCAGATGCGAGTTTTGTGGATTTGGACATCCGACGGAGAAGTGTTGGAAGAAGTCTGGAGCTTGTTTGAGTTGCGGATCCATGGAGCATAAGATAGCTCAGTGCCCGAAGACTAGGACCTTCCAGTCGTCCAGATCTATGGGGTCATCTAAGTCTCTCAGTTCAGCAGCTTCGAATAGTCCCCATCCGTCTCGCCAGAGCCAGAAGCCCCAGCGTCAGACTGCTCGTGTGTACGCAGCCTCTCATGATCATGCAGAAGATGCGAAAGTGGTGGAAGGTAAAGTTCTCATTGCCCGAGCTGAAGCACATACACTTTTTGATTCGGGATCTACGCGTTCGTATGTTGCACCTCGTTTTGCGGAACAGTTACCGCAACCCCCTCGACCGCTACCCTATTTGCTAGTGGTGTCCACTCCTGTGGGCAAGAGAGTGGAGTGTAGTGTATACTACCCTCAGTGCGACGTGGTGATTGCAGGTCGCCAGCTGCCAGTTGATTTGATTTTGTTGTCCATGTTGGATTTCGATGTGATCCTTGGAATGGACTGGCTAGCGCGGTATCGTGCCTGTGTTAACTGTTACAACAGGTCGATTTACTTCGATTTTGCGAAGGGGTTTCGTTTCGAGGGCAATCAGGAGAGATGCCCGAGGCGTGTCATCTCCGCATGCAAGGCGGATCGTTTGATACGCAGAGGTTGTGCAGGATTTCTTGCTTTTGTCTCGGAGAAGAAGGAGGTGAAGCAGTTGAGCGATATTTCGGTAGTACGTGAGTTCCCGGATGTATTTCCGGAGGAAGTACCCGAGTTACCCCCTGTCCGAGATGTAGAGTTTGCGATCGATCTAGTGCCCGGTACAGCACCCATTAGTTTAGCTCCTTATCGTATGGCCCCTGCTGAGTTACTCGAATTGAAGACGCAATTGCAAGATCTTTTGGAGAAGGGTTTCATACGGCCGAGTGTGTCACCGTGGGGAGCTCCAGTGCTGTTTGTGAAGAAGAAGGACGGTACCTTACGGATGTGTATAGATTACCGGCGGTTGAACAAAGTCACGATCAAGAACAAATATCCATTGCCGCGTATTGATGAGTTGTTTGACCAACTTCAAGGTGCTGCCTATTTTTCCAAGATTGATCTGAGATCGGGGTATCATCAACTCCGGGTGAAGGAAGACGATATTGCCAAGACTGCTTTCAGGACACGGTACGGACATTTTGAGTTCCTCGTGATGCCATTTGGATTAACCAATGCACCTGCTGCCTTTATGGCTTTGATGAACAGGATCTTCGCTCCTTTTCTGGATCGTTTTGTAGTGGTCTTTATTGATGACATTTTGGTGTATTCGAAGACCCCAGAGGAGCATGAGGAACATCTACGTCGAGCCTTGCAGTTGTTGAAAGAGCATCGCTTATATGCCAAGCTGTCGAAGTGTGATTTTTGGCTCGAGCAGGTAGCTTTTCTTGGTCATACCATTTCACGAGATGGGTTGGCAGTGGATCAGATGAAAGTTGAAGCAGTGATGAATTGGCCCAGCCCAAAGACTGTGACGGAGATACGGAGTTTTCTTGGATTAGCTGGATATTATCGTCGCTTTATTCAAGATTTTGCCAAGATTTCAGCCCCGTTGACCCGATTGACCAGGAAGAATATCCCTTTTTTGTGGACGGGCGAATGTGAGCACCATTTCCGGGTGTTGAAGGAGAAGCTTACTACGGCTCCAGTCTTGACGTTACCAGATGGGCATGAAGGATTCATGATTTACTCTGATGCTTCTCGAGTCGGTTTGGGATGTGTTTTGATGCAACATGGCAAAGTGATTGCCTATGGCTCGAGACAACTTCGGGAGCACGAGAAGAACTACGCCACGCACGATTTAGAGTTGGCAGCCATCGTTTTTGCGTTGAAGATGTGGAGACACTATTTGTATGGCGTGACATTTGAAGTGCATTCAGATCATCATAGTCTACAGTATCTCTTCACGCAGTCTGAATTGAATATGCGACAGCGAAGGTGGCTTGAGTTGATCAAGGATTTTGATTTCCCCATCAAGTATCATCCAGGGAAAGGCAATGTTGTTGCAGATGCCTTGAGTAGGAAGTCGGAGATTCTTCAGGCTTTGGACAGCCTTTATTTTGTGAGGCATGCTCAGCCAGTGGAACTACAATCGGTGGAGAACCGTTTGACACTTGCTAGTACAGTGAGCTTTCAGCCAGATATCATTCAGCGGATTAAAGACCAGCAGTTCGAAGATGCGATGTTGAAGCGAATCCGAGATAGCATTGCAGATCGACCAGACTTTCGTTTGGAAGGTGATGTTTTGTATTTCAGGAGCAGATTATGTGTGCCAGCCGTAGATGCTTTGAAAGGGAGTTTGATGACAGAAGCACACCATGCACGTTATTCTATGCATCCTGGAAGTACGAAGATGTACCGAGCTCTCAAGGACAGATTCTGGTGGAATAATATGAAGAGAGAAATTGCTGGGTTTGTTGCCAGATGTTTGACTTGCCAGAAGGTAAAAGCTGACCATCAGAGACCTCCAGGTTCCTTACATCCATTGCACATTCCCCAGTGGAAATGGGAGCACATTTCGATGGACTTTGTTTCGGGTTTACCCCTGACGAGCAAAAAGAACAGTGCTATTTGGGTGATTGTGGACAGATTGACGAAGACAGCCCATTTTCTTCCATTCAAGAAAGGCATGACATTTTCCGAGATGGCGAAGAAGTTCGTGGATGAGATAGTGAGACTACATGGTACGCCCGTGTCGATTGTGTCTGATCGAGATAGCCGCTTTGTTTCTTCATTCTGGAGAGCATTTCAGGAAGCCATGGGAACGAAGTTGAGCTTCAGTACGGCGTATCACCCGCAGACTGATGGACAGTCAGAACGAACTATTCAGACGCTCGAGGACATGTTACGGGCCAGTGTGCTGAATTTCGAGAAAGAATGGGATTTGCATCTCTCGTTGTGCGAGTTTGCGTATAACAATAGTTTCCACGAGAGTATTGGAATGGCACCCTATGAAGCTCTGTATGGACGGAAATGTAGAAGTCCTGTTTGCTGGGAAGAAGTTGGAACAAGGAGTTTCCACGGACCGACGATCATTGCTGAGACTACAGAGAAAGTGCAGAGAGTTATTGACAATTTGAAGATTGCCCGATCGAGACAGAAGAGCTATGCAGATACGAGAAGAAGGACTTTAGTATTTCAGGTTGGTGATTGGGTATTCTTGAAGGTCTCACCGATGAAAGGTACAGTACGGTTCGGTCAAAAAGGCAAGTTAGCGCCAAGATATGTGGGTCCATTTGAGATCAAGAGCCGGATTGGAGATCTAGCGTACAGATTGATTCTACCCGTGGAGTTTTCTGGAGTACACGATGTTTTTCATGTGTCTATGCTTCGCAAGTATGTTCGAGACCCGACGCACGTGATTCGATACGATGACATTCAGATGCAACCTAATGCGTCATACGTTGAGCGTCCGCTCCGTATTGTTGGGACCAGAGAACAGCTCTTGCGTACGAGGACTATTCGATGGGTCAAGGTACTTTGGGAACATCATGGACCTGATGAAGCCACGTGGGAATTAGAAGATCAGATGGCGCGTCAGTATCCTTATCTGTTTGCTCAGGTACGCTTTCATTCCGAGGACGGAATGATGTCCAAGTGGGGGAGGATGTAACACTCCGACCCGAGTTGATCCGGTTTAGTGTGTAATTGCGTGTGTTTTTATCGCTAAGTGTGTTTTGATTTTGTTTGTTTTGGTTTTGCCTCATAGAGAGATCGTTTGGGTTGAGTTTGACTTGGTCTAAGTAGATCGAGCCCTTTTTCGTAATTTTGGCTTTTGATTGACCTTGTCAGTTTTGCGTCATTTTGACGTCAGCGCGTGTCTTTCGTCGAGCTTGTCGATTTTCGTAACTGTCTTGGATCCGAATGAGTTCGTTTGCTTTCGTTGGACCGTCATTTGACTCAAACTGATAATTGTGTTAACTAATCGGACTTGTTTGTAAATTTGGCTCAAGTTAAGTATAAATATCCCCCAACCACTCCCATTTCTCTCGATCGTCTCTCAGCTCACTCTCTCTCACGCTCCAGTTCGTCTCTCTCGTCAGCTCTCTTTCTCTCCTTCTCCATTTCTTGTTCTACTGCTTGAGGGAGGAAGAAAGGAGTTCGTTAGTGTGTGTGATTCCAGTGGACTGAGCCAATTAGCGTGTGGATTTCGTCCGTAAGGCAAGTATAAGCCCAAGATGTGTGAACACCGATTGATAGTGATTTGATTGTTGTGTTTCTATGCTTCATTGTGTTCTCAGTGTTAGACAGCCCTATTGAACTCATATCTTGCTGTTTCCAGCTATTTTGAGCATTTTCTGTATGACTGTAACAAGTTCAGGGAAAATGAGTCCGTGCACTCACGGCTACGCCGTGAAATGTGCTACGGCTAAGCCGTAAAATGGCTTACGGCTAAGCCGAGACCCAACCGTAAACCAAACCGTAGAACAGTACAGACTGTTATCTGAAAATAACTGGATGTTGGCAATTTGACATTCTTCTACGGCCCAGCCTGATCTAAGCCGTACATTGTCTTACGGCTAAGCCGTGGACCAGGATACGGCTGAGCCGTAGAGCAAAATACGGTTAAGCCGTAAATCCGAAGGGATATTTGGGGAACCTCAGCTCAGCCGCAGTGCATATTACGGCTAAGCCGTAAGATGCCACGGCTAAGCCGTAAGGTTACCGACGGCTACACCGTGAGACCCTGAGAATTGAATGAAAAGGGACTAGGTTTAAGTAAAAGACCGTATATGACTTTCATGTTAGAATGTAGCGAACCTGGACATGCCCAATGGAATGTTTGAATGACATGAATGATCTCAAGGGCTGTGAATCATTCATGCTTGTATCCAGCTGTTTAGCACCTCCCCATGGGTGTTGGTTTAAGGGACTTCGGTGCACACTCCTGACACTGCAACACTAGATAATAGTGCATCGGACAACTTAAAACTACATCAACATGCTCGGTTAGAGACACTGGATAATTAGTATAGGATTGGCTTGTAATTGACCTTGATTCGTAAAGGTATCATGATGTGTACAGCATATTGATTACGGTTATGCCCTCTTATGTGTTCTGCGCTGGACCTCTCGATTCTGTGGGACATGCAGCAACCCCAGAGCGAAGCCCGGGCGGAACCATTCTATTGTTATATTGGTATCAGTGTTATCATTGTTCCATTGGAGTACTTGCATCAGTCATGAGTCAGTGATTGTGATTGATATTCATTGTCAGCACTTCTTGTAATTGCTTATGTACATTCAGTCCGTATATGCGATGCACTTCCTATTGTTGTTCAGCATGATATGTGAGATCTGTAAGTGGTACATGATATGATGATATAATTGATTGATTGATTGATTGAGGTGCATCATCTGATTGATTGTGATTGGTCTTGGCACTACTGAGCCTCAGCCTTAGGATACCCGACGGGGTTAACTTTGGTTTAGTTTAAGTGTTTGCCTCTGCAGAGTGTGATTGTCCTGGGACTCCGGACCCCGGGAACTAGAGACCCATGCGTACCCTGGCCCGGTCGCTGGTGTTCTCATCCTGATTGCTCTCGTAAGGGAGAAAATGGCCAATGTAGTAGCCACTTGATTGTTACCTGTTTATGATTCTGATAGCATGCTTATTCATTTGCATAATTGTTTAGTATACAGACAAAATTTCTATGGATATTGCATTATGACTATTGTTCGGTATTCTTCAGTTTTAGACACAATTCGTGTTATCTTCTTGTTGGCTTATACTTTGCTAAGTCGTCGTACTTATGTGTTTGTCTTGTGTGTTGCAGGCTCAGATCCCTCTCCCGATCCTGCGTCGGTCGACCCGACTGCAGGAGAGGCTCGCGAGGCCCCTTCCGGCCTAGAGGAGTGGACTTGATCCATCCTCCAGAGTACGGTTTGCATCATTCTGGTTTTCCCCATTCCTTGTGTTGGAGTCTAATGTATTGAGGGGATTTTTCTGTACTTGTAAAGTGGGCATTGAGTGATACATGTATTTTGATTTTGGGATTGTTGTAAGCCCGCTCTACTGTCATACGTTCTTGTAATAGATTCTTATTATCAGTTCATGATCTTTGTGTAATCCATTGTATCTTTTGAGTTGAGTGTGTTGCTATGCTATATGCCTTGATACGTACAGCTTCCGCGTTCAGTCTTTTGCACGTGTGATTGATCCCTTGTGTGTGTATACTCGGACGGGGTCCAGGTGTGCACGCACGGGAGTACGTGTGTCATTGGTTAGACTTTCTCTGACCCCCGGTCCCTGGGCTCGGGTTGTGACAGTACCTTTCCTCACTTGAGAACTTATTGCCTAACTAGAGGATTTCCATACCTCACCAGAGGGGTTCCAGCTCCCTTAAGGCTGGGATACCAAGAAGAAGAAAAAAACATATGCTTCACTGATGCACAATTCACTTACAAACTCATTGGCTCAAAATTCAGCACTTCTTTACATAATTGGAATTTTACAATCTACTCCCCAATCACTAGTAGCACAGAAGAACACATTTTCTCACCACTTTTCGGCTGGAGATGGCTTGAGTAACCAGCCAGAAATGGCAGCTGCGAGTGTTGCAGTAAATCCAGGATCCTTCGCCAATGACGTCGCCATTTGTTCGATTAGAAAGCGATTTAATTCTGGTGACTTGAAGCCAGGGCTTTGGTGCACTTCAGCCTTTTCACCCGAACAAGGTTGGGTTAGATCCAGTGTGACAGTGGGACCTGATAAACCACCTGAGACCGCAATTGGTTTGTGCAGTCGACTCTGACTCGAACTACTTTCCACATTGACTCGATCCGGGTGGTGGTTGTGCACCCCCTCATAAGTGGCTATCAAAATGGATCTATCTTCAGCACTTCTTTGGACCTGAAACATAAGAAAATTATAGAAATCAAATAAGTATTTGATCAGAGCCTTCAGATATTAATATTTGGATGGTAGAGATTAGAAAGATTGACTATGTGGGGTTCACCTTCTTTTTAACTGGGCAGGCGGGGGCAAAGGAGCACTTGAAGTAGGCTCTTGGTGATGGGTTGTCTCTGGTCACCTTTTGCCCATATTTCCTCCATTGATAGCCATCCTTCACAACCTGTGATATTGCAACACAAAGCATCTTAAATTTTTGACTCAACGGAATTTTAAAAAATTGATGAAAATGGAAAGTGGGATCTATAGGAATTTACAATGAAATGCCTTGAAAGAGGGTAAGGCATCAATGATTATGGTTGCAATACCATGAAATTGATTTGATGAAATGGGGAAGTTAATTAAGTTAAGCAAATCCAATTGGAGGCAAATATGTGCAACAAAATACCTGAAAATTATCAAATTCAGAGCTCATAGCAAATGAAATAGAAAAGGTCCCAATCTCTTGATAGAGGGTGGGACTGGGAAGACACCCATACTAGGCTTGCTATGGGTTTGGTTTTGCTTCTATGCATGCAATATGGTCAAGTTTAGACAGTGATAGAATGGTCCAACGCAGTTTGGGGCAGACCCAGACACCATGTGTCTAAGGGCTGAAGCCTCCAACCATTTCCTTAAAAAAGTTTAAAATTATTAAAAACCTCCTACAAAATCTAAAAATTAATATGTTTTTCTACCATTTGCCCCTTTCCCAGTATTTCTATCACATAAAGCCCATCTATGTTGAATTTCATGGGTCCACCACTGCCCACGCTCTCATTCAAGACCGACTTTCGCAATTTCCAAAAAAAAAAAAAAAAAAAAAACAGAACTTCCTCTAATGGAGCTTAAATTTAGAAAAAAGAAAAGAAAAGAAAAGAAAAGAAAAGAAAAGACTACACCAGATGGGGCGAATTTGAGGACATACTAGTGTTGTATCGTATGGATTGGTTCGCACATGAACCATAGAGACCTTGGAAAATTTACACTGCTTCCTCAATGAATCTTCACTTGAGCTACTCTCCACATGATTAGTGCAACCAAAGTTACTGTTAATTACATTACTGTCATCATAGCTTTCTTTCCTCCTCTTCCTCGACCCCGGTGATCCGTTCTCCACAGGTGTTTTGCTCGTTAAATCCAACATCTGAGTATGCAGACTCCGAAAACCCTCGCACATCACACCCAACATCTTGTTCAGCTTCTCATTCTCTTCACTAACCCGATTCAGCTGGGCTTGTAAGACCACCGCCTAGAAGCATACATGAAACTCAATGAGAACTATATAATTAAGCGTGCTTGAAAAGAGTACTACTGCTTGAGAAAAAGTCTTACTAATTTTACTATCCACTGATAAGAAAAAGAAGAGCGAAAGCTGCATTCATCATGATGTTCAGTACTCTAGTGGATCTAATAAGTTCTACCTTCTATTAGATTTGAACGAATGACTCGGGTGTTTTTTCAAAGAAATCATTAGAAACAAAGGAAATAATGGAGGAAGATTGGAGCAAAGAAGTCACTTTTTCATTTCATAAGATCTAATACTATAATAATTATGTCGCCTCAGAGAGTTTCCGATTTTTAAGTTGAGGAGGGAGCCATAATTGCCTCACCATTTTATTCACTACACAAGCGCTTCCTTTCACCTCAATTTCTATAAATGAAGAGGAATTCAAATACAGACCTCTTCTTTTGGCGAGGTAACCATCTCAAGATGAGCGAAATCATTCTTTAAACTCGGCTGGGACTCGTTTTGTGCCGGTAGGGGATCTGTGTTCAGGTCCAAACGAAGGCCCGACTCCACCCAATTCGAGTCCATATCCAAACAAGATGAAGAAGGCGGTGTAATTCTTGTTGAATTCTCACAAACTGGGTTGAGTTTAAAAGGCTAGAAATGAAATGTTTTGAGAGAGGAGAAGCGAACGGTATGCGGATATTTATGTGCGTGGGTTGGTAGCCTTCGAGGAAAGAAGAAGGAAGAAGGGAAGAAGGGACGATGGTGGGGATGTGGACCTTTGTGCATCATCTTCATACCAACCTGACGTCTTCGAAGAGGCGTCAGCAAGTGTGGAAAAGGCTGGTAATGGTATTCATATACCTGCAATTGCAGAGTAATCATAGATAGATTATGTGTATTGTAACTAGAGATGTGGTTTTGGTCTGGGATATTTACGTTACAAACAGTACTTAAATCTGATATTTGCCCTACGATGGTTAAAATTTTACTATTTTTAGTTGAGTTTTTTGTAAAGTAACAATAGGATTTGCTCGACCCTACAATATTATACGAGATAAATATGTGTAATATTGCACGGCCTCGAGATATTGCACATACGATATCATATAATTTTTAGATATTACATGAATAGCTTTGTGAAAAATATTTAAACTTCTATTGCTTAAGGGAGAATATCAAATCCATAGACAACGCTGTGGGTAATATCGCTTTTGGGTTTTGTCTAAGTCAAGTCAATCGGCTGGGAAATTTTCTTTATCTTTGACTCCAGGCCTTATGAGGAGCTGTGCCTTTTTGTCGCTTCAGAGTCATCTTTCCACGGGTTGTACAATATTGAGATTTTAAGCCTATCCTATCAAGTGGAGGAATCAAAGTGAAAAAACGGTTGAGATGTAATTTACCTTGACGAACTGAAAAAAAGTGTAAGGTTTCGAATCCCACTAATCTTAATTTATGTTAATTAATCATGTTCTATATTAATTAAATCTTGTTAAGGTTAATCTAGTTTAAAAATGATTGGGTTTGGGTCTTGGACAGGGAGTTGAGCGGAGTTTGGACCTTACCTCAGTAGTTGAGGATCTTTTTGTAAATTATCTCGCATCATATAGACACCTTGTTAATCACTCATCGTGTAATTTTTCGTGTAGATCATCTTTCATGTTGGGCTTGATCTGATCTGAACTCATTTTGGGCCAATTGAAGTCTATTTGGCCTAAACTAAAATCTCATGAAAAAGCCTGGACTTGCATATGAAATGCAGGAAAAACTTGAGTTTAAAGGGAACTCAACGTCCCATTCTCTCCTCTTCCATCTTTTTTTGCTGGAGCTCTTCCTCTCCTTCATATATCCTTCTTTACCACTTCCAAATTGAAGTGCCATAAGGTTGGGAGTCTTGCATGTGCTAGGGATCATTCCACTCATCTTCCTCCTTTTCTTCTTTGTGCATTTCTCCCATTAGAGTATTCCCTTCTCCAAGCAATAGCTACATAAGGTGAGGACTTACCTCCATTTCATGCATTTGGGTTTATTAGAGAATTAAGGACCCAATTACATGACATGCATGCTATTCCATGTTCCATTTATCAATTGTGTGTTTTACTTGTAGAGAACCCACTCTCGTTTGGAGGTTTTCCTTTAACCACACAACAAGAAGGACTTAGGAAAGGGCAAACACTGTTAATAGGCAAGTATTAAAGTCTATATGTATTGCATGTGTGATTAAGTAATGGATTCATGGGTTAGATCTCTAAATTCTCAATTTCAGTCATTCTTCATGGTTTAATGGTGTACAAATGTGGTATTGATTGAGTTAGAGTGATAAAAATAGGATAGAAGAGTTTGTGGGTATTGAACACCATCAAGTATGCTATAATCAAGTCATGTAAACTCCTCACAACTCAGGTTCTGTATTGATCCTGCAATGAAACTGAGCTACAGAACCGAGTTCAGATTTCGGAAGTGTACGGCGAAGCCACGGCTAAGCCATACATGTTCATGGCTCAAAGTCCCGAGAACAACAAAATTGGCTTTTGTACTGCGGCTAACCCACGGCTGCACCGTAAAATGAGCTACGGCTAAGCCGTGCTCAGCCCGTACCCAAGCCGTAAGCCTTTTTACGGGGGACTTTCCAAAGAGCTCTAGAAACCCATTTTCTTCTACGGCTTGCACATGGCTGCACCGTGAAATGCCTTACGGCGAAGCCGTAACCCAACATAACCTAGCCGTAGGCTTAACCCGGCTAAGCTGTAAATGCGCTTGAATTTTTAGAGGAAACCTGAACCACTCGGCTAAGTCGTAGCATTATACACAGCTAAGTCGTAAGAATCCAGTGAAATTCAGGATATTAGAAACTTTCACTAACCTTGGAGGACCTTAGTATTGGCACCTTCCTACCATCACATTGACCAATGGTGAATACATGTTAAAGAGAATGAGAACTTCCCAGATGATCTCCAAACGTCAAGTCATGGATGTCGGCATAAAAAGGGGTGTCTTTTATGTACATAAGGTAATACCAAGATGCGGTAACACGATGGCACCGGACGTTTTATGAGTACATCGGATTGAATGACCTTGGGGATCATGGATTGCCTAACACAGGGTGAATAGTGATTTCTTAGATATTTACATAACCCGAATGCATTCATATTGTTAAATACCTTGCTTCAATATGATTTGTTTATGCATTTTCTCTCTAGTCAAACCCTGAGGCTATTCAGACCTGAGCTTCTAATGAGTACGTGTCTGACAAGCTAGAGCTTCTACTGAGTGCGTGTTTGCTAGCCATAAGGGTATAATCGAGGTTCAAGCCTTGTAGCTCATATGTATATGCTCATTTAATTATTCGTCTGTTTCATAACTGGTTACACTTTCAGATTATTATTCCTTATGTATGATATGACCTATATGATTGAATCCGAGTCGGCACCACTTAGCTTGTGCTTTTTTGGGTATTATTATGTCACTACTGCAGTAGTTTACGGAGGAATTGTTGGCACTCCTCGGGGAGCTAGCTTGATCTCCTAGCGACCCATATGTATGTATGCTTCCTTTTGGGAGAATAGAGCCTCGTGAATACCAATTAGTAGGTACTATATTTTAATTTGATTCCTCACTTATTGTTACTCATGCACATCAAGTCTAGTAGACTATTATTGCTTATATCTAGAGTATATTAATAAGTTCATCTGATATATCTTGCTAGTTTCACATGCGTAATACTTGCTTAACCATCGTATTAACAGTGTTATCCTTGGTATTGCATGTACAGAACTAAATCCCAACACGGTTGTAGACGGGCCCTCGGAGGGTACCTCAACGGTACCTTGGGGTATAGATGAGTGGAAGGATGTCAATGTTTTCTATTAGTCATCCTACAGAGCGTGCCGGTTTTGGAGGTGTTACAGTTGAAATTGTGGCCTACCCTTGGGAATGTGCAATTTAGACCTTTTGTATCCAATTTCCTTAAGTAGCAGTTTGGATTGTACAACTTGTAATTAAGTCTTAAGCACTGACATATTTATTTATATCTATCTATGAATATCTGAAGATATGTTTATCTTGTTTTGGCTTTTGATCATTACAGAGTATTTTGTAGGAGTTCGTTATGATGAGTTATATTCTTACGTGTGTTGGCATACCTCACACGTTCCTGTTGAATCTCCCTTGTAGGAATTTGTGTACAATCCTTCAGGGCACGGGTTACTACGGGATTACGTATTCACGCCCTGTGGGCCCACTCAAATCCCCAACTCCCAGGACCGGGGCGTGACAAAAAGTAAGGTGGGAAAGTAAGTTTTAATGTGATATTTCTAACCTTTGCTAATCCACGAGATTGTTGTTGTTCTTGTTGGGTATTTTTTCCCCACATAAAATGGAGATAAAATATGGTGAAGTTGAGTTTCAAGACAAAACTAGGATTTTAATCACATGCACACTCTTTGCTATGCCTTACCATAATGTTATATTTACTTTAAAGGATTTTACCAGAAAATTTCCATTACATTCACTTTACATCAAAGAGAACCTAAAAGATATGTATCATAAGTGGTCCCGGGGGCTCTTTTTGGTTCATTTTTTTTATTGTCTTATTGAGCGACGATATCCCTACTTACCTACATACAGAAGTAGGGATATATTTGCTCATTTTTTCTTCTTCTTTACAATTGAACGGCGATATTCCTGCTCAGGTCAGATTAAAAAAAAAAATTAAATTTGTTCCTGTGAGTGATACTTGCATGGAGGCTAAATAATGATGAATGAAGTTGAAGATAAAGATGAAAGAAAAATGTAAGAGAATGGTATTGGTAATAAGGAGGAGTTGGTTTGTGTATTGTGAATTGGATTGGTAGGGAAGGGAGATGAAGAGGGAACGCGATGAGATGATGATGGGGTAAAGGTGGTTTGAAAACAAGCATATTAGTTGTGCAGGGAAATAAAAAAAAGATGCTGAGAGATGATATTGAGAAAGGTGGGTTGTAGAAAATAAGAATGAAATGGAAATAAAGAAAAGGAAAAAATAAAAGAAAATAAAAGAAAGAAGAGAGGAAAGGATGGGTTCAAGAGAGAAAAAAGGTGAATTCTCTTAGATGACGGCGATGTTTTATTCGTTTAGTTGCAAGAAGATAATGAGTTCACATAAATTGTTTAGGATATGGGAGAAAAAGAGATAAAGAAAATGATGGATCTAGATGAGTGTGTGATATTAGAGTGTTTTGGTAACAACTTTCCATATGTGCCTAAGTTCATGACAATTGAGGTGACCATATCATAAAAGAAAATGTTTTGTGGGTAGGGGTTTAGTTGGCGAAGAAGGAGGAGAAAAAAGAAAGATGGAAAAGAAGGAAAAAAGGCGAGCGGAGATATTTCTGCTCGTATATTTGAGTGAGAGAGGATATCGTTGCTCTGCAAAAAAAAAAAAAAAAGTGCACTTGGAACCACTCCAGTGGATACATGAAATTTGGATCCTTTTTTGTTTACATGAATTTTATAAAATTTATTTTAGTAAAATCGTCTTTACTTTATCTCACACAATCCAAATAAACACTTTACCACCTCCTTCTTAAAATCGTCTTTACTTTATCTCACACAATCCAAATAAACACTTTACCACCTCCTTATCTTTTTTTCCCTTATTATTATTATTGCTTCTATGATGTGATGTACGTCTCCTCTTTACTCTACAAATGCAAGCAGACGGGTAGAACTTTGGGCGCTCATGGGCCAGGTCAGCCAGTTTTGGGCCAACTGGATATATAATTTGGGCCCCTTTTTATATTTGAGCCTCCTATATTAAGTGGTAGAAAGTCTAAATTCAGCCCAGTCCACGCTGGATAAGGGGTGCTTGTAATTTAGTGATTATTTGTCTAGAAAATTATCCATTCAACTAATAAAATGTAAGGTTCAGCCCAGTCCAGCTCATTGACTAAATAGGAGGTCTTGGGCCAGACATTTATGGTCAGTGTTGAGCTTGGCCAACATATGGGCCGCTGTTTAAGCTGGGCTTGGATATGCCTAAGTTTTACCCGACTCGAACCATGAACACACCTAGTAGAGCTTACATGTTTGGGTTCATCATGGTTCATTTGTTCAAAATTTCCTGACTCACTGTTAAAAAACTCAGACATGGACTTGACCTGTCTGACTAGCCCAGTGTTTTCGTCCTTCCACTAGTTAAAACGATAACATTGGCAACTTGGATGGTGGTCATTCTCTCACGACGGCCTTTTTTTTTTTTTTTTTTTTATTGGTCCTTATCCAAAATGAATTCTGATATTTGTCTATCACATAAATATTTTTTGGCGATTCATTCACCGTACACGTGGCATGGAAACACGATCATTACCATTCAAATTAGAGGTCTTATTGTGGATGGATTACAGAGCGAAACTCAAGTCGATCAGACTATATATCATTGCACAATTCAAATGGATCTCATTAACATGATCATTAAAAATAGTGATCAAAATTAAAAAATTTCATGAGTCAACTGGGATGGCTAAAATCTTCCAATTAGTGATAAGTCTTGGGTAATAAACGATCGACAGTAGAGGAAAAGAATATGGATTATGGAGTGCTTGACTCACGCCATGTTGAAGATGAGTCACAACAAATGCTGGAAATTTTACTTTGTGGAAGATTGATATGCATAAGTGAATAAGTAGAATTCCCAATCGGAATTCATCATTTTGGAATATTCATCTTGTAAGATGGTATGAGGAATCCCAAAGAATTTCATTGAATCTGTCACAGAGCTGTAGATCAACAATGAATCCCAAAGAATTTCATTGAATCTGCCACAGTGCTGTAGATCAATAGTCTCTCTCAATTTTTTTTGGTAACCCAACCAAGGGTGGTGGGACCTACGGGTGTTCTCCCACACAAGCAGGTGTATGACTCGCACACAAGGGGAGGTACTACTTGCATGCGTGAGGAGAGAGAACTCTTACAAATACAAAGAGAGAGTCCATACATGTGGGGAGTGAAAACTTACACATGTGGGGACCAGGAAATACAAAATATCAATCTCTCATCATCCAAGTGAGAGGTGGGGTTGTCTTCAACAGGGCAACCACTTATTCTGAGATGAACAATCTCTTAAATGCTCCAAATTCTTGAATATGTGTAAAAGTATCATTCATATAACATATTGAAGCCGTCAAGATGGTAGTTCAATTGGATTGAGCATTGAATTTGCTCCATAATTCAAGTTTGACTCCCGGCTTTTACTTTATCCGAGTACCATGTATGGGGGCATTTATGTATCTCATAGGGAATAATCTTGCTTGTCAGAATAGGATAACTTCCGAGCCAGAGCCAAAGGTTCAAGGCTGGGTTGGTTAAGGATATTTTAGGTAAAAAAAAAACCAAGAAAATAAAAGAATGTTATGTTGAAATATATTATATATAATATATGTTGACAATGTTATTCATGTTAATGAAGTCTCCAAGAACATGTGGCCTGGATGCTGGCTGCTTACTAATGGTCTTGAGTAATGTTGCTTTCCTCATCATATGTATTATGACTTCAAATTCTACCATTTACATCCCTATCCATACACTAATTTATGGATGAGTTCGTCCCCACTTCCTCACCATCATATTGTTATTATAACTTTTTTAGTTGACTACGCTTGACTTGCTGAATCAACTCATTTCAAAAGAAACCAATTCGGTCAAACTCCACTCAGTTACGTAACCCAGAAGCCATTTCAAGTTACTTTGAGAAAATATCTAGAAGCCAAAGTTGATCCTACCAATCTAAAAACTATGCTTTTTATGAATTTGACTTACAGTCTGCCATTCATCGTGACATGGCTGTTGGAAAATACTACAAATTCAACTGCATTTCACAATTGCGCCTCCTGCACAAGTTTCCCATTTCTACTGATATGTTCCATAATTGGCACAGTGCGACACACTATGGAGAAAATCTGGCTTGAAAATAGGGCAGTCTACTGACTCATCATGTTTCCTTTACACACGTAAAGTAGTAAATGAGCAATCAGGAACAAAAAGAGAAACAAGCAGAAATATCTCTCCCATGGTTCACATTCCACTTACATTTGTGTACAACAAGTTTTGGGTCAGTCAACTGCAATGCAATGTCCATGTTGCAGATAGAGGGGGTAATAGTACTATGGGTCTTGCGGGACTCGACTTTCTATTAGGTTCATACTTGAGATATTTAGCGCCTACATTTCTTGTAAGTCATTATTATATTTCATTTTACAAGACAGTATATCACGATTTCAATGATTCAATGACCCAATTATTAAATTTTCTTAGCTAACGATTTCTACTAAAACCTTATGGCGTTGGTAGGCGCAGCAGAAATATTTTTTAATATTCTCTATCGGGTGGAGCTCACTCCTCAATACTCCCCTTTAAGTAAAACTCAATCGGCACACTTTTGGCGACACACCCTTTTTTTTTTAGTGCCAAGTCGTTTTTCTTGAATTAGAACTTACAACCGGTTGGCTTTGATACTAGATTAAATTTCATCAACTTATTATTGCTACTAAAACCTTGAGGTGTCAGTAGAGGCATCGGAAATACTTTTCAATATTACATATAGGGTGGAGTTCACTCCTTAATACTCTCCTTGAGGTAGAACTCGGTTAGCACACTTTTGGCGATATGCTTTTTTTTTTTTAAGCTCTTATTGAGGAGTGGGCTTCATCTGATAGGAAATATTGAAAGTGTTTCTGTTGCCTCTAATAACACCATAAGTTTAATCTAATTTAATTCTAATCACATGATAAATAAATTTAATATATATATATAGATTTATATATGAGGAGCGCTATCATTGCTTGACTAAATGGAGGAGGGGAGATGGAGAAAAAAGGAGGGAGAAGATGAAGGAGAAGAAAGAGATGATATCATCACTCAATTGAAACGAGTGACAATATCTTTGCTAAAACAAAATGAAAAAATTAGCAAAAGGACCTTTACTATTAAAGAGGAACTATGAGGGGCTTTTTTGTGTACCAAACATTTAAAATGACTTTTTTGATAATTTCTTCAAATATATACGACGAGCACTACAAGCACTATGGGATTTTTTTTTAAATGCCCCACACTAGGGCTCACTATTATATATTACAACCATGGAATGTTGTTAGATAAAAAAATATAGATAAGATCGATTTATATCTATATTTCAACTCCATTAAATTATAAAAATGCCTTGATCTATGACCCTAAAGTTTAATAGTCTTAGAAGCATTATTTTTTTAGGATTTCAATTCAACAGTTGGCAAAAGTTGGATGAATGTTAAATTTAGACTTATGATAATTCATTAGAGGGATTGACTCAAGAGGGACTCCATGGCCCAAAAAAATGTAGTGGATCAAAATGGGAAACTTTTAAAATGAAGACTTTTTGAAAATTTTTCTCTACATATCTTCTATCACATCATAATTATATTCTCTATTAAACCCAACCATTTTATTAATTGTACTGAAAATGATAACCTCAAGCCTGTTTGGATGGGGAGTAGAGTAAAATAGAATAAACCCAAAATCAAGAAAGAATAATATATGATGGGGTTATGATGACTTTTTGTTTTTAGTTATTTGATAAGAAATCTTTTTGATTTTTTGTATGAAAAGTAAATATTTTGTGTAATTTAGTGATTGCACTTTTGACTTTTTTTGAAAAAGAAGGGGAAAAACTTGAAATTCAAATATTTAACGTTACTCTAATTTATTTTACCTCATATCCAAACACACCCTAAAAGAAAGTAAACGGGTACACAAGTTTGATGCGAATTAGATCAATTACCTGTTTGGCAACGTGTTTTGCGTGCATGGGTCCATCATGTGTGGGCACATGGTATATGAATATGATGTTTAATTTACACTTGTCTCAATGGCGCACAGAGCTGCTATTTATTTATTTTTAGCTTAAACTTAGATTCCATATTGTAGCCAATGTACTGATTTGAAATCCATCGGTTTACGTATGCTGAAATCAAATTAGAACCGTCAACTCAAACCTAACAACAAAATAAAAAGGGATTATGAATCACGAGCCAAAGTCTAGCTGGGTTAGATCAGATTGCATGAATAGAATGGATGGAGAAAATTGAAGTAGTCCAAGTGCAGAAATTTGCCGGTAGTTCAAATTTGTACTATAGAAAGCCTTTTTTTTTTTTTAAATAGTCTCTGCCGTTATTCTCCTTGCCTCATCCGAACAGCTCCTTCATCGTGGTAGATGCTACTGAACTCTATATCCTCCCAAAATGGTCAAGCTAATGATAGTACTTTAGGGTCTGTTTGGCATAGTTTCGGATTGTTTTCAATTTTGTGCTTAGATTTAATTGTGTTGAGATTGGGTTGTGCCGAGACTATACTTTTTAAAATTTATTTAGCAACTTTATATTAAAATACTTCGCTAAGAATATGCTATATGAAACTTGTTTGGTAACAGTGTAAACAAGTTTCTTCAACGAACAGAAGCAAAAGAATCATAAGACTTAAAATGTGGGACCTACTTTTTAATGTTTGCAGTACTTTATTATTGGAGTACATTTGACCCACCTGTAAAAGTTACGTGGTACCAACCTTTAAAAATTAGAACATGGGAGCCCATAGTCATAGGTTTATAAGATGGGCCTATTTTTATAAGAATTATAATGTGAGTCCTCCTTTTTAAATTTAAATATGGGATTCATCTTTATAACTTACAGTATAGTATACATCTTTAGAAATTAGAATTTAAATCAACATTCATAAGATTTATAATGTAGGTCTATCTTTTGTAATTGTGAATAAGTGACCCATATTTATAAATTACAAAGTGGAGCCATATTTTTTGTGATTTTGTACATATGACCTACATTTAGAAATGACAATGTAGTGCCTACCTTTATAAACTATAATAGATTATAATGTTAGGATCTCCTGTTTGTTGATTGTAAACACGGGACCTACTTTAAGAATTACATAGTATCTACCTTTAGAAATTAGAACCTGGGCCACATTCATAGGAATTACTATATGGCTCTGACTTTTGTGATTATTTTAAAGATAAAATATTTTTTTTTTGAAAGATTAAAATTTTAAAAGATCAAATGATTTTTGGAAACATTAAATATTTTTTTGACTATATAACCCAAAAATTCGAACATAGGACCTACAATCAATGGATTTATAATGTAGTTCTACCATTATAAGAAATTAGAAATTATAATATGGGCCCACCTTTTGTGATTGTTATTATGTGCCTTACTGTAAAAATTAGGTAGTAGAGTCACCTTGAGATAAATAGAAAATAACTGTGTTAGCAATTTTTTTAAAAATAAAGTTTGCTTGTTTAGAATTTCTTATGCCAGCGGGTTAAGATTTTGAGATTACTTTTAGTGAGACCAAAATTCAAAATAGCGATTTGCACCTATCAAATATGTTTTCTCCAAGCTTATTTCATGGGAACATGGGAACATCTGAATAGCATAATGCGAAACACACCTTTAGAATTCAAATCCTTTTTAAGGCAAGATTTAGATAAATTTTAGCCCAAACAATACACTTTTTATTTTTCCTAACCAAAGTTGTATCAACACTTCTGGGCTATACGAATCCCTTCGGATCTAGGGAGAGTTGGGTAAACCTGTGGTAGTGCATTTTGAATCCGCAACCTACGAGAGCAAACCATGGTCCTAAGTTAGCTGAATTATCCCTTGGGATTGGCCAAACCATACACTTAAAAACTAATATTGCGGCATATTTTTATATCTAAGACAGATTTGAGTCTAATTAAATTTATTTCCACGAGTAAAAGATAGTGATTTCACAGCTTTTATATTTTAATCAAATGATTCCGAATAATTGGGTGAATCTGGGCGAAAACAGGGTTGGACAATGATGTTAAATTATATGATTTTTTTTTAAATATTGTGTTTTGGAGGTATATCAATTGATCGTCGTCGTGCAGGGAAGGCATCAAAGAATCTCCAGTCGTTCCTTCTTGACGATGGAAACTTGTGGTTCCTATCTTAAATAAAGTTCCGTGCAGAATAGACGGCAAAGGACATCGTGTTTCACAACTTCGGAGACAAATGGAATCTACGTAGCCCCCGCGTAAGCAGGAAACAGAATGGGTTATACCTGTAGATGGGATTTGGAAATCGGTTTTACACATGCAATTGTCATATATAAACTCATTGTTATGTGTATCAAAATCACCCTTTAAGATGAGTAGAGGGGTAGCTCAGTCCCCGGGTTTGCCCCCGGTTTGCTACTTTTCTCATGTTTGTGGGCTTCTTTTCCCTTATATAGGCTTTCCTGCTCATAGTTTGAACCTCCTCTTTTCGTGTTTCTGCATTTTCTTAGGTTTTGGATACTTGACTCTAGGGTATGTCCAATGAAGTTAGATGCAGACATAGTTTTTTTAATTTTTTTTTCTTTTATAAAATTTTAAACATCTATGAAGTTCTAAGATATGAAACTAATTTGTCTTATACTTATCGTTAATGAGAATATTAAATTGGTTTTTATCAGGAATCGTGGCCCACGAAAGTACGGAAAAATTAAATCTATACATAGGTATGTTTGGGATGTTTTCCTATAGTGCTTGAATTTTAGAAAGATTTAGATAATAAATTTAAGGGGTCGTTTCTTTGTATTCTTTATATACGTAAATTATTTCCATTTATAATAGTTATGCACAATTATATTTGTTTGCACTTATTTTATAATGCATGAATGAGGAGTGAAAATATTATGTAAATAAGACTGTTTATAGACACCAAGCTTTTGACACCTAATAGGTATGAAGTCACTTTCACACTTATTTTCACACTTCTTCAAAAGGCACTAATACGTTTTCTTACATTTTGATTTTATTCTTCTAGACCCATCAACCACCTTTATTTTTTTCTTATTTCTAATGGCCTCATCCTTATATTCCAAACCACTTAGTTAATTTGTTGAACTAGTAAAATGCAAGACTTTGAAGTTGGTTATTTTAATTTCACATAGACTTTGTTTAATTTATATAAAAAATAGATTTTAACCTATATATCTAATTTTTCAGCACTTCTGTGGCCCTCAAGTAATGATCCAAATCATTTAATATTTTTATATTGCTGGAATATATCAAGATATTTAGTTTAATATCTTAAATCTTCATGGATTTTGAGAAAGTTATGAGAAACATCCAAAGTTTGTGAATACATCTATAACCATTGGATGTACTCGTTTGCTCATTAAAAATGGTGATTTTAAAAAATTAGGTAATGTATTTGCCATGTGAGACATTCACATATGTGAAATTTACATTTATAGCATCTATGTGTGTAATACCCATTTTTCTATCACGCGTGCCAGAGGCAAACAACCCCTAGACATCTTAGGATTTATTAGTTCTATAAACAAATTAACTGGAATGGATTACTAATATGGGCTTCAAAGGAATGAAAAAACAAAAATGGTTGATAGAATTTGATGGAATAACAACTGGTTTAACAAAATGAAATCACTGTGCCAAGCATCTACTAGTGCCTTTTTGCAAGTAGGAGATGTGAACACCTATTTATATCTGAAAACTGAGCTTACTTACATATTCTTTTTATTTGTATAAATGAGCATACATAAGCAAACATGGCGTGCGGTCTATAACTATTACATATGTGAATCATTTACATATAAAATAAGTGTAAGAAACCACTTCTTATGATATTAGGCATCAATAAGAACCTTTAAGTTGAATGCCTGGTATGATGGTGATGATCATCATCAAAAAATTGAGTTTGGACTTCATCATCCATATTTTTTGGGCTAAAACAACATATGTTCATTTCCATCTCTTTAGGTCTTACAATATATTGAAGTCCTAAAGTTGTCAAAGGACCAACGTTTACTTATATATATATAATACTAAAAATCACTATCACTAAAAGTAAGTGTTAGATAATGTCAATAGAAATTTCAATTTTGAATTTTTATTGAAATATTATCAATAAATATCACAAAAATAAAACGATTTAAAGAAAGTTAGAAACATAGCATTATAGTGTGTAGATGAATTAAATCTTGGAGGATGAAGAGAAACAGAAAATAAAGGACTTCAAGAATAAAGTACTCTAAAAGAGTATATTACAACATTTCTATCTGCAAATAAGAGGTATAAATTATAGGTGGGGTGCTTTTTCCCCCTGTAGCTTGCTTACTCACGGCTCCAACTTGACTTGGGAAGCCGGTTGGAGTCAACTTGGTGATACAGAGAGTCATCAATTTTATTAGTATTGGAAAAACATCTTGAGTGCTCTACGTGATAACGCATGTTCGACAATTGTGAGCAGCCACTTTGTAAAAAATTTAAAAAGATTTGTTTTGTCGATCCTTCTAAGACCCTACTTTTGCGGGACCCACATTTATTAATGACTTCTTTTTATTGAAAAACCTTAAAATTTGCAAAAATGTTTAAAAAAGAGAAGAAG
Source organism: Sextonia rubra (assembly GCA_037013555.1). Taxonomy (NCBI): domain Eukaryota; kingdom Viridiplantae; phylum Streptophyta; class Magnoliopsida; order Laurales; family Lauraceae; genus Sextonia; species Sextonia rubra. The sequence goes on along the minus strand of JASUAD010000010.1, from coordinate 38,139,869 downwards.
ATAGAATACACTAGTACACTAAGTATATATAGTTTTGAATAGACATTATTTAGTTTTTAAAACCATTGTTGATGATGGTGGTATTCTATCCACTTAATGTTAAATAAGTTCTTCTTCTTATTTATAAATATTAACCTAGGCAAAACCACTTGTCTAGTGATGTGAGTCGTTGGCGGGTGGTACTTTCAAAACCCGAATAGACTAGGTTGAAAAATCTTTTCTGATGCTGTAGTTGTAAATAATTTTCCAACCATATTATTGTAAATATTGCGACAGAACAAATTTAAAGATAAATTGAATTCATGATAATAACATCAAAATGAGATATTAAAAAAAAAAAATATTTCACTGTAATCTACATGTGGCATATAGGTATAGTTCTTCCACATAGTCACCCATAAAAGATTTGACTCATTGAATGATTGTAGTCTCTCAATCAACGGCAAGTATTTCAAATATTTGGTATTTCCAAATATACCACCCTTTTTTATTTTCTTGGATCCGATGGCTACTGCCTACTAGTGTATGATGAAACTAATTTTCAATAAGTAGGTAATCTAATTAATTGAGCTGCACTTCTATTTTATTGTCGTTGATTGAATATTTTAAAAGAATTATGAAATGCCATCAGATCTACAAGTGATCTTTCATACCAAACCTTCCACACTATCAACTTTTAAATTAGTGGAAGCTCAAATTTTGTTCATAATTTGAGAGCAATCCAGTAAATAAATAAAGAAAAAATAGTTTGAATTCAAAGGCTAGGTTCAAACTGTAATGAGGTTAGAACCACTCATTACTAATAGGTGAATTGTGGAAAGTCCAAATAGGTATATGAAGTTATATCAAATCTATTACTCAGGTGATACGAGATGTGAGACTTCTTCAACACAAATATTATTTAAAGCCTTAAATTTTTTGAAATTTTAAACAAGGTCCGACTCTAATGTCCATCTTACATGTGATCTATATTGTGGCCCGTTTTTCTACGGATCGTATTTAAATGATCTATAGGATGTCCATTTTGGATTCACTTTTAGTGAATAGTTAGAATCGTAATTTTGTTAGATTGTGACCCAAATTCTTGATTATCTAGATAGAAAAATTACATTCCCAGGAAAATTTTCTTCCCGGACAATTTTCTCTTCAGGTTATTCATGTCATCATGTTCGCGTCATCATGTCCACGTTTGCTAGATTCCAATACTGCACAAAAGATTAGCGAAGACTTGAGAAATACGAAGTCAATTTTATTTTCTACACGTACATACAAAATCATTAAACAAGGACAAAGAAAAGTAGAAGAATCAAAGTGGCTATAAATCAAAATCCAAAAGTTTCCAACGACTGAAGATACTGATTTGTCTTCATACTACGACTGCGAGACGAATTTTCTTTCTACGACTGCGAAACGAATTTTCTTTCTTTCATGACGTAGTGGTTCATAATTGAGATGACGTGCATGAATTCGTGCAACATTTATGCCTTCCACGATTGTGATGTGTGTTTGCAGCGTGTTTCATACGTTGGCCAGATGCACACGCCCACCAATCGTCAGCACGACACACAAGCACCAGTGGATAAAAATATCTGCCTATACCAAATTGATATTTGACTGGGCATTTGTATCGGTATCGTCTAACTAAAATATCAAAATATAAATTGAAATATCAGTCGATATATCGGCCGATATTTTAAAAATATCGATCATATATAACTATTTATTTTTTTCTAATTTTTTAAAAATTTATTATTAAAATATGATATTTTGAGGATTTCACCACAAATTTATTTTTTTAAGTAAGTATGATTATTGTATACTTTATGTATGAAATTTCTTATTATTTTTTCATGTAATTGTTTTTATATTCTCAAATTTATTTTTAGATTTTTTAATAATCTATTATTAAAATTAGATTTTTGAGGATTTCATCACTAATTTATTTTTTTAAATAAGCATAATCATTATATGCTTCATGTTTGATAATTTTTTTCATTGTTCCTTTATGTAATTTTTTTTATATTTTAAAATTCATTTTCGTATTTTCTAATAATTTAATATTAAACTATTATATATTTAGGTTTTCACTGTGAATGTCATTTCTTAATTTTATATAATCATTGTATAATTCATATATGCTAATTTTTTATGGTTGTTTTATCATTTATGTGTTTATGTCAATATTTTTTGTATTTTTGCATTTATTTTTGGATTATTAAAACATAGTATTAGAAAAAAAAATTAATGCATCATTTAAATGGGGTCTTTTGAGATTTCAAACGCTAAAATGATTTGTCTTAGTTTTTATTATTTTTTTGGAGCTTAGATTATAGGTAAGGCTAACTGGCAAAGTGTCTTAAAGATAATTCATAAGTTAAAATTATTGTTCTTATAAAAAAAAATCATAATTTCAGACAGGACAGCGATACAGGATATTATAACCTAGGGGGACCGATATTTTGATTTATACTTTTACTAATGAAAAAAAAAATATTGTTTTTCAGCCTTTTCTAATATTTTGGATATTTTGGATATTTTTTTAAAATTTTTTGGATTAAAATAAAAATTCACACCGCGACGGACCGCGAACTGCGACCGATACTGATATCATATCGGTTTTTGGGACCGACCAATACTGCGACCGATACCGTGATTTTCATCCATCCAAGCACCACATCATTCGTTAAAAGCTGCTTTCGTAATTCACTTGTAAGCAAAAGTTAAAGTCATCCATTACTTTAATACCTGATAAACTAAAGAAGTTAAATTCAAATACTATATTTTAAAAAAATTCTTCTATCTTTTTATACAAAAAAAATTAAAAAAGCTACTTTCTCATCTCATTAATTGACAAAAAATATTTATTTTTAACACAAAAGTCAGAAAGTTACATTTTCTTTTTACTAAAGTATAAAATCTCATCATCGAATTGATTTAATCCCTCTCTTTCTTTACTCTTTTGAAATAATCATTCACCTCACTTCACTCTATTTATTAAATTAACAAACAACCTCTAAAGTGAATCCAAATGAAGAGTAATTTTAAGAGATAAAAAAGAAGTGGGAATATCTTAAGAATGAATATATATTTTTTAATCTCATGAGAAGTGTTCTTATACAGCTATTATGAAAATTTTTATGGGGCCCACTTGTGAGTCTCATTTGGGGATGGAACAAGAGGGGATGAAAAGATCTATGTGGAACCACTCCAAATATCAAGTTTGGCACTAATCACATGTCCCTAATCCCTTCATCCATAGCCCCTAAATTTAGTCCATTTGGATTGGTGCATAGTTAATCCAACGATCTAGTAAGTTCAGATTTAAGCGAAACTTGGAGCGTATCACTATCAGGGGGTCTTATGTATTGCGAGATTTGGATTAGGTGATAGATGTGCTCCACTTAAACTTCTCACAAAAAAGTGGTCAGAACTAGTTTTCATAGGATTTTTTTTTAAATTAAAAATTTTAACTTTTTATGATTTTCTACTTTTTTTATATAATCGGATCTCTTCTTTTATTCTCTTCTAAGGTGACATTTTACTTTAATTTACTTTATCAATGAGTTACTCAAAAAAGTCGAAGCCCAAGTTCTAGGTGGCTTATGGTTTCAACTTGGGCCTCCAAGTTGAACTTGCTATGGTTCTAAGTGCCGCCTTGCTTGTATCTAAATTTCAACAAGCATGGAATTTGGTTGAATTGTGGTAGAACTTTGGTATTGGATTGGAATCCTAGGTTCCAAACTTCATTATCTACGATGGCACGGTTGCTACAAATGCGATCAAGATTGTGTTGGCTTGGATCAAACATTAGATGCAAAAGATCCGTGACTTTCTACAAGGGATTAGTCACAAGTGAAACACCTTTGGTGTAGAAAATGATGATGGATCGTTTAGATCTAGCATTTTCTTATGAGTATTAGATGGGATCTCCCATATCTATTTAAAACCAATGGACAGCCTTGGCTCATTGGGTGATAAGCTCAAATTCAAATTAGATAGAAAGATATAAATAGAAAATTCTCTCAATTCAAATTTAAATAGAGGGATAATAAAAATAGAAGAGTCGGATAAAACTCAAACAAAATTTATTTTTATCATCATTCAAGCATTAGCACAACCTTTTAAATTCAATCATTATCTGTGTAAAAAGTGTCTCTCTATATTGGGGTCCCACAGGTAAACACAAGTTGGCTTCATGACAGATGCCAATATGTATTACTATTTAGTAATACACAATAATGTTGGACAAGCCCATTTCTGGAATTTTGTATTGGTGTATTTTATTTTTCTCTCTTTTTCTTTTGGATGTAAGTTTCTCTATGTTTCCTTTTATTGCCTCAATGGCCTGCTCTGTTTTGGGGTTTTTATGCCTTGTATTTTTCTTCTCCTCTTCAATATACAATTACCTTATAGCACAAAAAAAAAAAAAAAAGGAGACAAAGAACAAAGGCGAGTCATTGTGACACCCATCTAAAGTAGGGAATGCCAAAATCCCAACTCAACCCAAACGACACTTTGTCAGAGATCCATACTTGAACTACTCCGTGGCTCATATTGTATAGGATGGATTTTGATCCCATAGCCTAAAGTTATTCGACATTGCCTGTTACAACCTATGCTACTGTAGGCTTATCTGAAAAGATCTAGAGGATTTTATGGAAAAGAGCCTTTTATATTTAAACAAAATTAAGTTCAAATTTTCAATGTTCACAGATTTGGTTGATTGGGTTCGAATTCGTGCAAAAAATTTTTTTTTTGTATGTGGGGCATAGTGTTACATAGCTATACATAGAAAAAAAAATGCAGAGAAGCAAGGAAGAAGAGAGAAGAAAGAAGTAGGGAAGAAGAAGAGAGGAAGAAAGAAGGAAGAAGAGAGAGAGAGAGGAAGAAAGGAAGAAAAAGTAAGGAGAAAGAAGAAAGAAAGCAGAAGAGAGGAGAAAGAAGAGAAAAAAAGAAAAACAAAAAACACTTAATCCCTCGCTTTCTTTCTCTCTTCTTCTTCTTCCTTTCTTCCTCTCTCTCTTTTTCTTTCTTTCTACACTCTTCTTCCTTTCTTCTATGCATTTTTTTTCTGTAGCGCTGAGCGACACTTTTTTTTTTTACAGGGCTAAGTGACGCCTACAAAAAAAAAACACAGAGAAAAAAGGAGGAATAAAGGAAAAAGAAGAAAAGAGGAAGAAAAGAGGAGAAAGGAAATGAAGAAAAAGAGGAAAGGAAGAAAGGAAGGAGAGGAAGAAGAAGAGGGGAAGAAGAAGAGGAGAAGAAGAAGGGAAGGGATCAATATTAAGTATTTTTTTTTCTTTCTTTTCTTCTTTGTTCTCTCTTCTTCTTCCTTTCTTCTTTCTCCTCTCTTTTTCTTCCTTCCGCTCTTCTTTTTCCTGTCTTCCTCTCTTCTTGTTATTCTTTTCCTTCCTTTCTTCTCTCTTCTTTTTCCTTTTTCTCTTTTTTTCTTCCTTTCTCCTCTCCTCTCTTCTTCCTTTATTCTCTATGTTTTTTTTTCTCTGTACAACTGAGTGATGCTTGCATTATTTAGCCCCACATGCAAAATTTTTTTTATTATGAATTCGAGCCCAATTAACTCAATTTATGCACATTGAAAAATTGAGCTTACTTGTATTTAATGCAAATCTAAGGACCTTTTTCCTATAAAATCCTTAAAGATCTAATAATATGTAACATAAAGAAATGTGGTGGGGTGATGGCCGGGCAAAGGATCCAAAACCCCAAATCCGCCACCCACTCAATCCACTGACAAACTCACCCCTACTAAGAGTGAACCGGGCAGGTCCATATTTAAATCAAACTCATTGTCAACTCTAATATGAAGGGATGCTATGAGTACTAATAGAACGGTGTAGGTTTAAATTGAAGAGAGGGGTATTCTCAAGCAAACAAATCTATTATGTTGAGATATAGGCTATGCAAATTGATAGGTTAGAAATACACATCACCAGGAGGCCAAGGTGGGCTCCGCACAGTTGTTGCTCCAAAGGCAATATTGCACAAGAAATCGCTAGCTTAAATGTTTATGAAGGCATTATACTAGCATTTTCTAAATTATATATGTTTTTTTTTATTGCAATGGGACGTTGTGGCTTTGATACACTCATTGAGGGAGAAGGGAAGAGAAAATTTCAGAAAATAATGAAAAACCCAAGTTTGTTGCATTTTGAATAAATTAAAATACATCCATCACCATAAATAAGAATTCCTAATCACTCTTGCTAAATCAAGTCCTAATCAAAATAGGAAATACAACCCCGAGAGACACACATAAATCCCAGTAACTTCTAACAATAAAATATTTTTAACAATATCTTACCTTACATAGCGTCATCCGCACTAAGTCAATGATGACTTCAACATGGGACTCTCCCTCCTACACCCATTTTCCTCACTAGCTTAGTTAAAACTTGATTTCCAAAATTTTAAAATTTCTCTTTGAAACTCAAAAAGACCAAAAAACTGGCCACTAACCAAAGTGAACTCCACTCAATCAAATTGCAGTTGAGTGGTGAGTTTACAAACCGGGTAAGGTTCAAATTAGGTATGCTAAGGTCTCATGGGGTTTGAAGTTTCAGAGTTTACCGATGTATGGTTATCTAGGTCTGGCTCCCCAGACTTGGTTTTCAAAAAAAGGAAAAGTTTCAAAATGGGGCTTAACTTCTTGAGACATTTCAAAACAGGACAAATAACAAAATGGGGACCAAGTTTTCTAAAAACCTTTCAAATCTGGACAACTGGCCATCCTTCTCTGCCGTTCGGCTACTTTTTCTTCCTTTTCAAAATTCCAAAAATGCCCTTTAAGGTTTTTTTTTTTCTAACCAAAGAGAGTAAAACAATCGCTCCCTTTTAATATCCGCCCTCCCTTCATCTCCACTATCCATTAAGTGGGTCACTGCCCTTTGAAGCTACTCTCTTTCTATCATCGGCGTGATTAGCTTCACATTGTAGAATTGCTCTGCAGATATCGATCACGATACCATCAGCATTCTTGCATTTATGCTCTCCAGCACCGATTTCAAACCGCAGTGGGTTAATTACAACCCTCCTACGGCCGGATGGTTGAGAATAATCATCTGTGGGGCCCACCCCTTTGATGATGCCTCTCGTCTTATCTCCTTATCCTCAAACCCACCTGACATCCACTCGTCTCCCATAATCCAATCAACCAAGCATAGGATAAGAAGAGAGAGATTGGGTAAGTGAAGAAGAAAGATAAGCTAAGAGCGAGATGAGATGAGGAAGAGATAGTTGTAACCTTGCATGAGATAAGTTTACAAAAAAAAAACAAAAAACATGCATGAGATAAGAGACACAAGTGTAGTTGTGCATTAGCTTCAATCAGTTGTATGAGGTACCTATTATTAACTTTATCCTGTGTGGAAGCGAGTCTCGTTATAAGCAAAAGGCATGTGGGCCACGCCATCATCATACTGATGTAAACATTTGGACCATCATCATGAGTGATGATTTCCTTTTATTCATTATTATGTTATCCAAACTATCAAGAAAACATAGACTTCTCATTGATTGTATGGATGGTTTACACAAATCTGAGAAAAATGAACATGGTCTAGAATTAATGAGCATTAGACCATTTGATCTTATTGGGCCAGATTGGTCACGCATGGTGGGACCCACACGTTTACATGATCGCTGGTTACTTTCAATAGCTGGTGGCCACAGTGGATGGAGGCTAGATGACGATGAAGGAAGGAGATAAAGGAAGAAGGGGAGAGTACAGTTGGAAAAGCCGGACTGCATCCCTTCTTTCAAAAAGGGCATTTTTGGAATATTGTTAAAAAAAGCCAAAACTTACCGGACAGTCGGATGTCCTGATCTGAAAAAGGGTGTTGGAAAAATTAAGGCTTATTTTGAAATGTAACCATTTATTTATCCTGTTTTGAAATGTATCATAAAGTTAAGCCCCGTTTTGAAATTTTCCCAAATAAAAAATCTAGATTCTAGCCAATCTGGCTTGGGAGTCAAAATCCGGCAACAGTCAACCCATGTGACTTGTACAGTCGTACTCCTAAGTGGGCTTAACTACGGTGTACCATGACAATAGGTTTGTAACATGCATGGAATGGACGAACAGATTAAGTAACGGTGGGACCATTCTAATATCGACTACGGTAGCAGCGCAAGTGACTTATCCATGTCCATGGATTATTGCCTCTATAACATGTGAATAATACGCCAATGTAGAGAGATGATAAATGTTGATGTCCGCGAGGAAGCATCATTGCATGTGACCTTTGCGAGGGGTAGAACTAGAAATTTTTTAATGGGGAGGCCAAAGCTTTTTATCTAAAATGTGGGGTATAAAATAGGTTGTGCGAGACACCGGAGTCAAAGTGTTGTGGTACAACTCATGTAGCATGTCATTAACACAAGGCTTACAAGTACGACATGGCTCCTGTTATGGTGCGGCACAGTGCGAGGCAAAGTCTATTTCACATTGTAATGATTCATTTTATATTTTTTATGTAATAGATATATTCTTTTTTCTTTAGTGTAAAATAAAAAATATAGTCTTTTACTTTTTATTTTTTATTATCTATAAAAATTACAAAAGTTTTAAAGGTAATTCAATTAAAAAATGTTTAAATAGAAGAAACTCAAATGGATATTTTCTCCACTGGATTAGGTCAAGTTTGACCAAACCACTTGAATTTATATGTCATTCTCTTGTTTATATATATCTTTTAGATTTTTAGCCTAATACCCAAAATAATGAAAACATAGAATATCGGAAGGCTAGTTTAGATGCACGGCACATTTGGCACGCCCAAACATGGAATCTAAGACCCAATAATCCAAGGCATTTGCCTCTCTTCGTTCAAGCTATTATGATTTTAAATCAATGTATGTGTGTGGTGACTAGGTTTTAGATTTTTTATTAAATAGTTTCTAATATATTCCTAATCTCTTTTTTCGTTTGATTTTCTTTTTTCTTTCATTATTTTCCTTCCCTTTCTTTTTTCATCTTATTTTCCCCTAAAAATACTAAATCGAATATTATTTAGTTTTTTTAACCCAAATTATATTCCCATTACTCAATTTTTGATAATGTTGGAGGGGCCAACCATTAAAAGAGGGCCAAAGGATATATATTTATATATATATATATACATATATGTATAAAAGAAAAGTACAAATTAAAGTCCGCCCTTGACCTCTGTTTAGTCACCTGGATCGCCCTTTGTATAATAAATCCACCCGTGCCATAAATCTTCCAAGAATATGAAGTGGGCTAAAATTCACTTCAATTATAGTTATATGTACAGACGATTAATATATGCATAAAAGGTGAAAATTATAACAATAGCTAATCTCATTTTAATAGTTTGATATCCAACGGTGAGTACCACGCCGACTGTAACGATAACTAATTAATCTCATTCTAATTCCTTGATATCCAACAGTGAGTACGACGCCGACCGTAGTGAGATTTAGGCCCCTGCATATTTATAACTGGGATGCAATATGATTGGCTTAAATCAAGGAAAAGTAGGGCACTCATTGGTCATCAAGAAGTGAACTTGCATAGGAATTCCCAGTGTTGTAGCCACGAATTTAGGTCAGTGGGGTCATTCAATACTATTGTCAAATGACATGTAAAAACATTTTCAAAATAACTCCTATCTTTATTATATTTCAAAATTTTCACTGGGATCGATTTCAAAAAACCCCCCAAAATTAATAAAATCTTACAAAAATTATACATAGGAAAAAAAATTTTTCAAATTTCAGTGGTGTCACTTGACACCACTAAACCTCATGTAGCACCTCCCCTGGGAACTCCCTATAAAAGGAGATTAATGCATGATCATTTTTCAAACAGTAATAATAATATTATTATAATTATATTAGCATCAATAGAGTATAGTTATCTCAAGAAAGCCTATGGAAAACAAAAAAATAGTTTCAATTAGTTTTAAAAATGGTACACAAGATTATGATATAAAACTCAAGAACTCAGAAGAAATGAGATATTAATTTTAACTCATAACAAATAAGTGAAGATAAGTTAGACTGTAAAGTGACGAAAAACAAGACTCCAAACGGATTGGATGAAAAATGAAGACTCAAAAGATAACCAATAAAATTAATTTACATTAATAGCAATAGTTGGGTGCGAGAATGGCCCATCATGATAGTAGTTGGGCCCGCCCTCGACCCACACCTAACCCATCTAGTTTTTTCAAGTCTTGTGCAAATGGGTTGATTTTTAAGTAGATTGAGAAATACAATTGGATTGATTTGCATCAAATGTTTACTTACGTGTCCTGATTCCTGCACATGATCAATTTAACAGTGCTAATGAAAATGCTAAGTTTCTGTACAGTCCATGTGATGTGAGCGAGTTAGACCATGTAAAAGTGTGCTTCAAAAAGGTTATACCAGATGACTTGATGTATTTGAGAGTATCTCACCTGTATCTCTGGCATACAGTCCAATCTGCAGAGGCGGCGGCTCTAAATTTCTTTGACCCGTTGTTGGAGCTGTAATCGAGTCGGGTAAAATTTGGGCCAATACCTATACATAGAGAGGAGGCATGTGATACAGGCAAGATAAACCCAATGTTCTAAACATAGAACATAGTAGGAAATTCAATTTAACCTGTTTCGACCACTATATTTAAATTGGCTAAAACAATATAAAAAAAATTTTACCAAAAAAACCTCTTAGATGTATACTAATCACGATTAGGTTCAATTTTTGGTGTGCACTGATAGGGTCCATGTGCTTGATCATGTGCAAAAAAAATTTTTTTATATGTGGCTGAGTGACACTTATGTACAAAAAAAAAAAAAAAAAATGCAGAGAAGAAAGGAAGAAGAGAGGATAAAAGCAGAAAGGAACAAGAAGAGAGGAAAAAAGGAAGAAGAGAAGAAAGGAAAAGAAGGAGAGGAAAAAAGGAAGAAGAAGAGAGGAGAAAGAAGAGAAGAAGAGAGAGAGGAAGAAAGGAAGGAATAAAAGAAGAAGATGAGAAGAAGAAGACAAGAGAAATAAGAGAAGAAAGAAAGAAAGAAATAAAAAAACAAAGCTTAATCCCTTCCTTTTTCTTCTCTTCTTCTTCTTTTATTCCTTCTTTTCTTCTTCCGTCTCTCTTCTTGTCTTCTTTCTCCTCTCTTCTTCTTCCATTCTTTCTCTCTTCTTCTTCCTTTCTTTCTCTTTTATTCTTCCTTTTTTTCTCTCCTCTCCTCTTCCTTTCTTCTCTCCACTTTTTATTTTTATTATTTTTTTTGTACATAGGGCAGAGTGATGCTAGCTACACATAAAAAAAAAAAAAGAGTTTTTGCACACGATTAGGCCCTATGGACCTAATTACTGTACACTAAAAATTGGGCCTGATCGTGATTAGTATATATCTAAGGGGTTTTTTCTAGTAAAATCCTCTAAAAAAATTAATATAATTAATGATGATTTCAACTGTTAGTTTTTTTTAGTGAAGGTAATAGTTCCAATCGAACCAAATTCCAAGGGCATTGAGGGTTATCATTTGTCATGTGGGCCTGTTTCCCCGTTTAAACCCGCCCGGCCCAATCCAAATAGTGTTTGGACTGGGCTTGAGTTTAGAGATTAAAACCTGGCCTGGCCCACCAGCCCAGCCAGAGAGCCCACCGGCCTGTTATTGTTAAGAGGTTTAATTTTTTTTACCGTTACTCTCGATATTCAGCTATTTTTTTTTACAAATTTCTATAGTGATGCAAACTAAGCAAAGTGTGTGTTTAATTTTTTATTTTCTCTAAAAATGAAAAGTTAAAATGATGTTATTAAATGATAAATTCTTTTTTCAAAAGCCAGCCCACCTGGTCCTCCTATCCCGTTGTGTGGGCATGGGCTTAAACTTTTTAAACAAAGCTCGGCCCGCCTGGCCCGCTCGAAAATAAAGCCTGTTGGGTAAATCCCATGGGCGGGGCATCGAAAACCCTTTCGTGGCCTGCCCAGCCCCATGATGGCCCTTATCAGGCATGTTCAGTTACACTTGTAAAACACTAAACATATGGGCCCAAAGATGGGTGGCTAGTGTCATCATCTGACTGCAAGACAAGGTCTTTTTCCTTGTGGCATCTTTTGAAGTTGAGGAGAAGGTCTTTGGAAGGTGACATTCAAATATTCAAACAAGAAAGAAAGACTAATGACCAATAAAGAAAGAAAGGATAAGGAGTATCTTTGGAGTATCTTTGTGTTGACAGTACAGATGTGGAAATTTCAAGGCCAACCGGTAGATTCTACTTTTTATGAAGAACGAAGAAAAATTAGCTTTTCTAGTCATTTGGTCTTATTATAACCAATCGCTTGCGTGTTCAACACTTCAACTTTATCAGCACAATTTCTAAGAAATGTGCTGCACGATCGATTCAATTTTTTTTTCCCCATTATCTAAGCTCATTGGAGGAAATCCAAATCCAGTGAGATCAGTCCTCAAATTATTCTCTGCAGAGTACATTAATGGAGCCTGCATGTGGAATCCAAAACTTTTCAAAATCAAACTCCTCCCCTGAATAGGCTTTGGAATAAATTCCACTCTAATCGGGGTTTGGCCCACTTTCAGATTGAGGAAATGTAAAATAAGTGATTTTAATCACTTTTTAAAAAAAAAAAGAAAAGAAAAAAGAATAGATATGTTTATCCAATGTGGGCCCAACTCTTGATAGACTAAATTTACTCAAAATCTAATACAATGCGGGGCGGATATTATTCAGGGCTTAGGATTCAGATATCGGCCGCACCGATGGATTTATAGGGCTGACCTTCTTGAATTCGCCTGAGGCCTGCTCTGGAATAAAGTGAGATTTCCTTTGAAAGTAGAAGATTTGTTCTTAAACTGCTTAACTTGGTGTATGTGATTATAGTAAATTAATTAGATCTGGACCAGTTGTTTTCCACAAGTGGGGACCACTGCAAAAAACCAGTGAAGTGGGGCGTGCCAACCTGACATGCAGCAGTTCCCTGTGAGATCAGTCATGCCAACATTGGATTGATTAATAAAATAATTTGGCCTGTTTCATTTGGATCCTCATGGACAGATTAGATGACTCGCTTTTGTGTATAAATAAACCAGGGTCATGCATTCCATAAAATCTAGTTCTCCATTCGGATGAAGAAGTGCATATGGTCTTTGCTCTTATGTGTTGGTCAAGCCCATTGTCAGAGCAACCTGGCCTATCTATCATCTACTTCTCCTCACAATACCTCTCCCTTGAAATTGAATCGCTATTTACTCGAATGTGACATTCAACTGTTGCTCACAGTTAGATTAATGAAATCCCAGAAAGAATCATCATCATCATCATCATCCATCAAAGCCTTATCTCAACCATGTTGGGGTCGGCTACATGAATTCTGTTTTTCCATTCCATTCTATTTTGAGCCAAATCCTTCGATAAGTTAAACTTCTTTAAATCTGAATTAATGACTTCCATTAATGTTTTCTTCAGCCTATCCCTATCTCTTGATGGGCCATCCACCCGTATAGCCAAACTTTTTCTCACCGATGTTATTATTGGCTTACGCTCAACATACCAAAACTATTTTAAACGAGTTTCTCTAATCTTATCCCATATTGGTGCTACCTCTAAATGCTCTTGAAAGTGTTCATTTTTAATTTTATATTTCCTAGTTTTATCACACATCCACATAAGCATTCTCATTTTTGCTATATCCATTTTATGAATATGCATCTTCTTAATTGACCAATATTCTGCTCCATATATTATAGCTGGTCTAACCACTGTCTTGTAAAATATGTCATTCAATTTCGTTGGCATTCGTCTGTCACAAAGCACTTCAAAAGCTAGTCTCCACTTCAGCCATCCAGCTTTTTTCCTATGCTCCATATCTTCGTCAATCTCTCCATTCTTACTAATCATCGAGCTTAGGTACTGAAAAGAATTTCTACGTGATATTTCATGGGTTTAAATTTATACAGTGGTTTCAACACTTTATATATGTCCACTGAAGTTGCAAGCTATATATTCTGTCTTTGTATGATTTATTTTAAAGCCTCTAGATTCTAATCCCCTCGCTAACTATCAAGCTTTACATTTACACCATCTCTTGATTCATCCACCAATACTATATCATCTGCAAACAACATATACCACGGTACTTCTTCTTAAATATGCACAGTTAACTCATCCATAATTAATGCAAAGAGATAAGAGCTTAAAGTTGATCCCTGATGTAAACCTATAGTCACGGAGAATTCACCTGTTTCTCCATATGTGGTTTTTATATTTGTTACTACTCCTTCATACATATCTTTGAAATTTTCAATATAACTTTTGGGAAATCCCAGAAAGAATGCATTTTAAATATAATAAAACCACCATGAAGGGTGAGAGCAAGGGATTACTCTGTTGCCAACATTGCTACTCAACCAAGGATTAATCACTGGGTATGCCACTCTTTCCACTTCTGTGGCTTCTCTTCCAACTCTTCCCCATACCTCGGGTAAACAACTTATAAACAAAAAAATCATGGGGCCAAAGATAGGGATGAGGGTTGATATTTTCATGCTTCTAAGTCTCATTAAGATCTTTCAATCTTCCTTTGCTCTCATAAAAGCACCTTCCATGAGGAGCGTCATTTGTTGTTGAGGCCCACCGTATGTGATCACGAATGGGCAACAGGATTGGCACCGACACAACTATAGATGAGGTTGAGTGAAGGCAGAATAATAAAAAAATGACATCCATCAATTTCAACACATTGAGACTCCTGAAAGACAAAATTAAAAAATCAAGAAAACAATCAAATTGGCAGCTTGAATATTGTTGTCCAAACTCTAAAAGTTTCCTTTTGACTGAAAAACATGCCTCAGATTAAGTATAATAATCAAGGCAGTTTTAACTGGGAAAAGGAAAACATAAAACAAAGGGTGAGTAGACAACCTCCAAAAGAGCAAACACCTTGGCACAGGATCCACTGTTCCATCACTTGTATGTGTACCAGTTTAGCATGAACGAATGTTCATGAACCAATCCCCATCTTGGCCCAGTTTGGAGACCAGAGAAACATATTAGGTCTCTCTACTCACAATAATTCTAGCGTATGCGGCGTGAGTGTCTGCTAGGTGTCTGCTGGTGTTGGTAGATCTGGATCTGTAAAAAGAAAGAAAAATAAATGCTTCAAAGCGTGTGATCACTATCCTTAAAATGTTTTCCCCACCCCCTTGGTGGGACCTAGTCAACAATGGATTAACAGGCGGACCACCTCCAAGATACAATGAAGCGCAGTTAAAGCTGATGTTGATCTGCATTTGTTGGCCCAAAGATAAACCCTAAACTCATTATCCCTTTATGGACCTAGTAGTAAAACCATATGACCCACAAAACGTATGGTGATAATTTTCAAACATGATAATTTTCAAACAATCTACATAAAAATCACAATGCATGGATCATTTTGATGTATGTGTGGTTGTGTACAATTTATAGAAATCAATAGTAATTATGACTAATGGTAATTTAAGATTTGGATTTCTACATCAAAATCCAAATCTTAAATTTCTTATTTTTAAAACGTTCCAACAGAGTCGTCATGATTCTAGCTCGTGTGGCTCTGAGAAAAGCTATGAAGATGTACAAACATTTTTCTATCAAGGCTTCAAACCTTGGGCCCAGATTTAGTAACTAAACAACAAGTGGGGCTAGGCATCGGCCTACTACCATGACCAGCCAATGACCAGGCCAACATGAAATATAATACTGAGAAATGATCACAAGCACTTGGGTACACAAATAAAACATTATTACCTGTAAATGTCATTTTCCACTAGCAGATATGACTTCAGCACCATCAATTGAAGATCTTTTGTAAGAAGCTTGATAAATTTTTAGCAAACAAGCTATCATACTTAAATTAAAGATGTAATGGTAAACATCACAAATGACAAATGGGCATCATTTCTGGGTCTACCATTAAACATTATTTCTTGTAGATGCCACCTTCCACTACATATCATTAGTTAAAAATTATAGAGACCTATGTCAAGATATTATATCATAGTTACACATTGACCGCTGGTTCAGAATTTGCAAATGGTACAGACTTTTAGTATAAGCAGGTATGAAATGGACATTATTTATGGGTCTACCATTAAACATTATTACTTGTAGATGTTACCTTCCACTACATATCATTAGTAAAAAATTATACAGATTATGTCAAGATATTGTATCATAGCTACACATAAGCGCTGATTAAGAATTTGCAAATGGTACAGACTTTAGTATAAGTGGGTATGAAATGGGAACCTTTCTTTTGTTTAGCATAAGCTTTCCCTTTTGCCCAGTTTCCAAGATGTCTGTCTAATCTTCAGTTTGTTCTTCCAGTGTAAAGTCTGATTTGCATCTTTCCTAACAGGGTTTGTTAGTCTGAGAGAGATACTATGCTGCTTGCAAACGTTAAAATGGGTAGCCCCATATACAATGTTTCCAATCAAAGTCGACAAAACCGACCACAGGTGGATTTGAAAATGAGGGGTTTTATTTGCATGCGTGAAATGGTTTATTAGCTACAGAAAAAAGCTATCAAACTTTGTTGCTAATATTCATAATCTACAATTTACATAAAATTAGAGAGAAAAACCTAAATATGGAAAGAAAACAAGAGACATTCTGTCTTTAAGATTCTTGTATGCATAAATGAAGAGGAATTTTGAAGAAGGAATATAATATCTAAGTTCCAAACTTTGATTATTATGAAAGCAAAGTGGTGTATTTGTGTCTTTTCCATGTGACTGCATAGGTTACCTTACTGGCGATGCCAATACCTGCGCTGTGAACAAATATTTGTTCTGCTAAGATTGTATCATATTTGATGTTAGCAGAAGAGCAGCAAACGTTGTCAAGAATATAATGATTAGAACAGAAATGACATTGCCTTTGGTTAAACCATATAGGAAGCATGTCACATTCATTACCAACTTGGCTCATTCACGAACAATAAGTGTTTGATTTACTGTACAGATGAGCTTTCTCTAAAACCTCATCATTTGTTTCTATGGCCAGTTGTTCTTTCCACCCTTGCTCTTTTGCATCCTCCATTTCTTCTTGTTCTTCTCATCACTTGCACCAAAGCCTTTGATGTCAAGATGAAATTGGAAAGGCAAGTACCCTGATGACAAGAATGGAAACATTTGAGTAGATTGTTGTTCTCCTCCTTCATCCCATTACTGGGCCATACTCTTGTTGTATTGCTTCTGTTTTTCCTTTTTTTTTTTTTTTAACTCTGAGTGTGCTTAAACATTTTAGGAGTGTATGATAACTACCATGTTGCATTGGTCATAGCGCACTTACATACTTGGTGGTAGGTTATCTAATGATACCCTCAACCACAAAACTTTGGTGTATGTTTTTTTTAAAAATATATTACAGATGATATAATATTGGTGGATGACTTGAAAGACAGTGTGAATGCAAAACTTGAGAGATAGTTGGTAGCTTTGAAATCTAAATGCTTTAAAATAAGTCTTAAAAAGATAAAATATATGAATTTTCAACTTCAATAGGCATATACAAAGAGCTAAAACAACTATAAGAATTAAATCCCAATAAATACAACATAGATTTTTATTCATAGCTTGGCTTGAAAATCAGTAACGATGGTAAAAATTGATGGAGATGTTGAACATAAAATAATAATAGGATGGTGAAGTGGAAACTTGCTTGTGGAAGAGCTTTGTGATTGGTGCAAGCCAAAAAAATAGAAGGAAAATTTTTACAAGATAGTAATTAGACTAGTTAAGGTTTATGGGGAAGAATGTTGACCAATCAAGAAGCAATACAAGTACAAAATAAAGTATAGTGGAGATGAGAAAGTTGATGTGGATGTCTGGTAAAGCTAGAAAGGATAAAATAAGAAATAAACGGTTTCATAGAGAATTTAATGGTAGCTCCAAAAGATAATTTTAGAGAATTTAAGGTAGAACTAATAGATGATAAAATAAGAAAAGCCTGTTTGAAATGGTTTTATCATTTCCAATGCAGGCTAACAATTGTGCCATTGATGAAAAATTTTGTTATGAAAGTTGATGGCCGACTAAAGGAAAAGGGTAGGCTGAAGAGGATGTGAATAAAATTAGTAAAAATAATTGATGATTATGATGACCCTCAATCCCAATCCCAAGACCTTTATTTTTGCTAGAAGGTAACTTAAATTAAAGCAAACGAGATACATCATGAAGCCCCCAGACAGTCAAAATGAGAAATGTACAAGCTCGAAAGTAGCCAAAAGTATCAAAACCAAAAGAAATAAACATGAAAGAGACTAGAGAGAGATATCTAAACTAAAGCTTGTTTAAGGCATCTACTAGCTAAAGTTTAAGGCATTCATCAAAATATGCAAATTGAGCACCACCAAGAAAATTGAGAATACGTTGAAGAAACATATATTTAAACTTGTAAATTGGCAGAAGATTATCGTTGAAGACAACTTCATTGTGCGCGAACCAAAAAGAAGAGATGAGGTGGAAGAAAATTAAAGATACGATTTTTTTTCCAATCTCATCTCTACCTGAAGAGAGGGCATGCCAGTAGTTGTCAGCTGAATAAGAAGGGGCACATGGATAGTGAAAGGTATCCATAATCTATTCCCAGATATGAACTGCATATGGCAATTGAAAAATAGATTGAGGTATGTTTCTGAGTTGGATTTACACAGAACACATCTTGTAGCCAAGGGGATACTCACAGACTGTGCCCAAAACTGCGTAATAATCCTCCTATGAAGAAGCCACCAAATGAAACATGATAGCCTTTTGTGGATGTACTTGTTCCAGACAAGAGAAGCCCAAAGAACCTCGGCTCCTATAATCATGATTTGCTCCCAAACTTCTTCCAAAGTTAGGGTGCTTGTAGAGTTCCCTTCCCATCTGAGGTCATCTTAGACGGAGTTGTTCCCAAGTCGATAGTTCTTGCATGCCTTAGAATTTGAAGGATTGCTGAGGGAAGATAGTTTGGGAATGACCAATTTCTATCTTTGATAATGGTTGAAACATTTATCAGAATAGGAGAAGCCGAATTTTAGAAGTCTTGGAGCAATGAGAGAGAGATCCGTCCATTTGTCATGCAAAATACTGATGATGTTCCCATCACCAACAGTCCATCTGCTACTTGCTTGGAGAACCTTTGCCAAAGACCTTATTTTCCTCTGTATCCATGAACAAGTAAAAGGGTTGCTTGAGTGCCAAATTGAAAAGCTCCTAAAGTATCTCCTTTTGAACCAAGAAGCACAAAAAGAGGAAGATGTCATGGCTTGCCAACTAAGCTTAAGCATGATTGCTTCATTTGTCTCAGCTACTTTTCTAATTCTCAGACCACCTCCTTTTTTTTGGAAGGCACAAAAGCTCCCATCTGACAAGATTCCTTTTGATTTGAGTGGAATTTGATGACTAAAGAAAGCTCCTCATTATTCTTTCAATTAGCAAATAGGTTCTCATTGGGATGGGAATGGGGAGAGAGACATTCATTTGGATGCTACCTAAAATATGCCTTACAAGAGTTAGATGAGATGCAAAGGAAAGAGACTAGATTTTCCATCCATCTAGTTTAGATCTCAAGATATCCAAAAGCTTCGTGAAGTGTCTACGTCTGCGGCTACCAAGAAAGAGAGGGATTTCAAGGTAGGATTATGGAAGAGTAGCTTGCAGTATAGAAAGGATAGGGGAGAAAGAATGAGTTTTCCCTTCCCTTTGGAGGGAGCTGAGGTTGAGACTTTGAATCTCTTCAGTAAGGATAGAGAGGTAAGAGAATAGAGGGTCACCTTGACAAAGGCCACAAGAAGAGGCAAAGAAACCATAAGGAGTCTTGTTGACTAGAATAGAACATTTAAAGCTGAGGTAGTGGTCAATTCTTTAATGATTGCAATCCACTGGTTAGAGAAATGAAAGAATTTAAGGCTTTGAAGAAAAAAAAGGACCATTGTAAATTGTCAAAAGCCTTAGAAGCTGTAAAGAGGCAGCCAGCACACCGAAGCTTAACCCCTAAAAGGACATATTAAAAGGGAAATGATTAGACATGGAAATAGATATAGTCCTTATCAAAAGCTAATATCTTGTAAAAGATTGGAGGAGGAGATTATGTGATGAGGTTGGGCAGCAAAGATGTTAAAAAGTCTTCAACCAAGGCAGAAATACAGTATCTGACAAAGTCTGAAGGAACATTGTTGGAAATCGAATATATCATTTGAAGCTACCTTCAACATATTACTGCTCAAAAACTCAAACTCCAGATCATTCAACGTATTCTTGAGTATCTTGGCTTTACCGCTTCTATATATTTGAAAGAAAGCATTTATCCTATGCTAATAGAGGCATGAAACAATCTATAGTCGGTTTATGTATTTAGCTTCTTTCTTGTTTATCCTTTTTGGTTCTTTCTCATAGCTCTCTTGAGTATGTACATTTATTATAGGCTCTTTGGGGGCTTTTGCCCATGTTTCTCTTCCTTTTAATACAATTTACCTGATAGCAAAAGAAAAAAAATAATAAAAAAAATAAAAAATTGCTTAGAATGTCTTGTGGGAAAAACAGTGGATGTGGAGCACTCTTGGAAGATTTCGCAAAAAGAAGAGTAGGAATGGGTGGGTTTGGAATGGACTTAATAGGCTTCGCTAGCATGTGCAAGCTGTCTTGGGCTTATTAGCCCTCGCCCATTAGCGAAGACACATCACTCACTATCTTCTTGGCCTCTTTGGCATGTAGTACAAACTTTTAGCTCCTGTAAGTCACATTGAGCTTTCATCACAAAAAAATCCCATTCACTGCATCGATAAAATTTCATCCTTCTCAGTTCCTATAGGACATCCAAAAGAGAAAATTAGGACAATCCCACCAGAACTGGTGATTAGGAAAGAAATTACAAAGATATGTATTGACTCATTGATATTAATAAAACTTACTTTCTTTGGCTGATCCAAAAAAAAAAAAAAAGGAAAGAAATTACGAAGATTCTAAGTTGGGTAGCCTCCTACAAGTTCACGAGAAAAGGCAAAAATAATAAAGAAATGGATTGACTCATAGATCAGCTTCAATAGTTACCATGGTACATCATGTACATACCATGTCACCTAGTTTGAATTGAAACATAGCAACAACAGACAAATTTGTACAGCTATGATGAGCATCGGTCCTGTAAAGTATGGAACTGGAAGTAGCTAAATCTTCACTCTTGAAAGGTAGAAAAGTTCTGAAAAACTTTTGCAACAAAAATCTCTGTTGGGTGACCAATAGAGGATGGGAACTATCAGTTAGAACATATGCCCAACTCTGGACTTCTTCATCCAGCCTTCGAGTAGGGTTCTTTGTCGGAAATGGGTTCAACCACACCCTATAATGCCAAGTAAGAGTGTTCGATAGAACCTCTTCCTTCTTTGGAAATAAGCAACTTGAGTAGGGTATTCAACTAGACCAATTGACGAGGAGATGGGTGGCCCAATGGAGCATAGAGGCCATGGTCACCTAGAGGCTGTTTGGCACAAGTAATGGAGGGAAAAGATGAGCAAATTATCAAAAAATTTGGGGGCGGAGACACGATTGACTTGCAAGATGCTCTTTATAGATCATAATTTTTTATTCTTTTTAAGTGATGATAGATGGATGAGGCTCTTTGACCATCATCTATGTGTGTCGAGTAGACAAGCTCCAATCCTTTGGCAAGCTTCTAGTGGCTATCACTACCTGAAAACACCTTGGAAGAAGTCCTCCATTAAAATGATGATGCCAAAAGTTGAAAAGGCTTTGGAAGAATTCCTTTAGCAAAATGACGATGAGGATGAGCTTTGTTCCCATCACAAAGATGATGAAGGAATGCGTAAGCATCAGTGGTTCCTTTGGATGCCCAACTGAGATCATTTTGTACTTGCTCATTTATAGAGTAAAACCCTAATCTTAACCATCTTCACGTTAATCTACCTAGATAACATAGTCAATTTTATCTACCGTTATAACAACCAGGACTACAAGGATTATTGGAACTCAGGCCTCTTATTTGACCCGTTTGACCCAAGTCCTTTTCTACCTTTTCTATATATCTTAGATATAATTTCCTCTAATGATTTAACTCCTAAGTGAATATTATTTGCTTATGATGAGGGCCTAAAATAGAATTTGAAGTAGTAAAAAACATTAGAAATATTGTAGGCAAACGATGAAGGACATGATTTGGGATGGACATGCTTGAGGAATATCAGAAGTTAATTGATCTCCATGAACAGTAAAATACAAAGTCTTTTTAATTCTACAAAAATATGAAAGATTTAAAATTAACAAACATAACATGAGAAGAATAAGATATTATCGATTGTGGCAAAATTATAAGTAGCAGGACTCAAAAACCATTATATATTCTTAAGTCTAACATTTGAACAATTGGATGTCCGCATCCCTAACTAAACTTCTATATGCATTTAAAATAAAACACCATCCCTATTAAATAGTAGGGGCTGTTCACCATACACTAGTATCAATTCAAGAGATTTTCTTTATATATATATATATATATATATATTTGGTTTCGCAGTCTCAAGAGGGCAGGGGGCCCCCCCTCTAGTGAGTGAGCCCTCGTGTGAGGGAGGAGGACCTTAGATGAGATAACTAGTCTTTGGGTGAGAAAAGGTTCCTGATAACTAGTCTTTGGGTGAGAAAAGGTTCCTGATGAGGTTTGAACTCTTGTCAGGCTGGTAAGAACCAAATTTCTTACCACTAAGGTAAGAGGTAGTTCTTAATTCAAGAGATGTTAAAAAGATATTGTAACCTTTTAATTTCCAAATCTCAAATCACAAGTTATTATAGTTTAGCTTTATCATTAATCTTGCATAAAAACCTATGATGCACAAATACGCTATGGATATGACGGGAAAATGGGTCACATAATTTAAAGAAAATGTACTATCAGATGTAAGTCCCGGTCCCTTTAATTGTGTAATCGGTATTAATTAATTGGGTTGTCTAAATGATGTTGGTATAATTTGAAGATGAGGATGCTTGTAGTTATGGTTTTGGAATGCCAAATAGCACCAGAATTATGAATAACCCTAATCCTCCGACATTTGAACCCTAAATGAGTGCAAGGTCAAATCTCACTATCCTATCATGTTAATTGCAATCCAAGACTTGGGATAGTGACTTATAATGGCTACTTGATTGTATGGCCTTAGTATAGCGTTAGTATAGGATTTTGGCATTGTGAGGGATAGTGACTTGTGATGGCTATTTGATTGAATGGCCATAGTATAGAATGTTAGCATTGCGAGGGATAGTGACTTGTAATGGCTACTTGATTGTATGGCCTTAGTATAGGATTTTGGCATTGGGAGCTACGCTCTAGGCTTAGCACACAATTCTTGCCCTACTTTATCCTTTAGGTGACAAGATCCATGGCAGTGGTGTACCGGCATGGTAGGCATGCATTCTTTGCCCTACTACCTTCATCATCACTTGGGTCCGACTTATTCGTTTTCACCCTTTTGGAGTTGGACTGATCTATGCCGGAGCATTGCTCGACCATTTGGTGACCTAAAGCTTCGTCTAATCAATGTTTCAACTTTGTTTCACTAGTTTTCCTTGAAATTGACTGTCTTTGAGCTAGGTTGCCTATTCTTCTCCTTTCATGTGCCCGATTTAGTCACTTTAGGTTTTGTGAGACTCCTCACATAGTTAATAGTGAATTTGCTTGCCTTAGGTTGTCTTACAGCAATTTCCACCATTTATTATCACTTTTTAGGTAGTACTAAGTCATCCTGTCATAGTTTTGATTCCATGAGTCGACATTACTTAGTTTCGATCCCATTTCCATACGATTAGTTTTGATCCCATTTCCATAGGATCCAACCCATGTTTGCAGGTTAGTTATTTCATGATTTCACACACTTGATGATATTGCACACGCTATTGAATTTGATGGCCACGTAGTAAACTTCCTTTTGGGAGTGTGGCTTACTATTTTTATAATTTTTGGTTATTTACTTGCTTGGCTCTCTCCTCAGTTACAACTGTTCAACTGAGAGAATGTAGCTTTATGTGGTCTGCCCAATTTTAGGAACCATGTGAGATTTAGATTTGTTTTACATTGAATCTATACAAGTCACTGCTCAATTACCATTCATGCATAGCTTGACTAGTAGTAGACTTTATTTGGAATTCTATTATGATTTGTAAAATTTTAAGTACATTATGCAATATCACATATAACTCCCTTGTTAAAAGTGTAAAAAGGCACCTTTTTCTTCGTATTTCAATTACTGGCATTTGCAGCAACATGTCATATTAGTAAATTTAAATGCCTGTCAGGTTGTTGTACCTTTAATAACCTTGTTGTTGTAGGTATTGCCCCATTTGTGGTAAGCCATTAAGGAGGAGCCAACAAAGGCGGTTGAGAAGTCGTATAGCATAGACAAGTGATGTACTAATGATGGTTTTTTGACAATGAGTCTCATTGTTTGTTAATTTAACTTGTTGAATAAAGTGAGGTGAATGGTCATTTCTAAAGGTAAAAAATTGTGAGGGGTTAAATCAATCTCATGATGAGATTTTGTCTTTTAGTGAAGAGAGAATACAACTTTTTAACTTTTTGTGTTAAAAGTAGATATTTTTTATCAGTTAATGATATGAAAAAGTAGCTTATTGACTTTTTAGTGTAAAAGGTAAAAGACTTTTTTTTTGAAATGTGGTATTTTGATTTGACTTTTTTAATTTATTATGTCTTGAAATGAAAGATGACTTTAATTTTACTTTGAGAAGAAATTTTCAAACATGCCCTAAGCTATCGAACACCTTTTGGGAGTGGCACATGTTTATTTTTGGATTTTATAATGTATTGGCCTCTATTTTTGGAAATTGGAACTAAAACTTATTTTGTGTAAATATCAAACCTTAAATGTTTTAGGGGAAGGCCATCTACAATTTTGTCATACTCTTGTATTTGTCTTTTCTCTTATTGTTTACTATGTCTATTAATGCATCAATTTGCTACAAGCTTCTGTTTAAAATATTTAAGATTGCCTTTTGGAGGAATTTGTTCACCCTCACCACATAAATTTATGGGAAACATGCGGGCAAAATTTTCCAACACAACTTTGTGTGTGCAATAACAATCCCAAAGTGCAGACCTTTTTAGTACTAATCCGGTTTGTGGTCAAAACATCCAATATGATACAACATGATGTGTTGCATATTTCAAGCATCTAGTTATCATAGCTAACAACACTTCAGTGGTTGATTGGAGGTCTTGTAGATAATCAATGGAAACTTCGCTATCTAGATAATATGATACAAAGAGAAAGAAAAACAAGTGATTTTGCATACCACGTTTTTGCTAAGGGCATCGTACTATAAATAATTTGAGATTATAAAATGAATGCATTGGCCAAGTTAGCAAAGCACCTTCTATTAAAAAGTAGATGGAACCAAAACAGCATAGATGCTTCTTCATCCTTGCCATGAAACTTAAGTTGAATGCATGAATGGAGACAAACCTAGGAGCAACAGCAAAACATATCATGAAATTTTAGTAGAGTAGCTTTGTGGTTAAAGAGATCTGCAATTGATCCTCACCAATGTAGTAACAGATAATAACAATATATGCTATCCAAGTGATTATAAGATAATTCATGTTTACTATGGAGAGAACCAGCAACTATATGAAGTGCGAGGACAACAATTGGAATAGATTTTCCAGCAAATGTAAATAATGTGATTGCCATATATGGTCTATTTCCCACAAAATTCAACTCCAACAACATTACCTTGTAATAAAAGATGTTAATGAATGGCTTTGACCATGAAGATGCAAGCACCTCAATTGTCTTCTTTTGCATATGGAGACTTGTGAATCCAACCGGAATATGAGTTCCATTATATTGCCCAACAAAGCCTTCTAGAGACTAAGGAATCCACCTTTTCATGAGCTGTAGCAACAAGCACCTGAAAGAGATAGGCCCATTTGCGCTTCAGAAGCCTGTAGGGCTAAAATAATCAATTTGATCATGGACTTTTAAAAACCCCTATCAGGTAATCCCGGACAGTTTCTACATGCATCACTAGTATAAAGTATCTGTTAGTAGTGCTCTATAGGGAATCTCGAACAATTACACGTGAAGATGTATGGTAAATGAAAAAGAATTAGTGAGCAATAGCGCATGAACGGTAACAGTTGATGTCCTCTGATGGGTGCTGAACCATAGACAAACAGAAGCCAAATGGAGTTCGGTATTTTATGGAAAACAAGCAAATATAATTTCTATGATGAGTATTATATATCTTTCACTTAATGTCCATTGTCAGGGAAAAGAAAGGTAGCTGCAAATAAATTAGCAATCCAGTTCACTATAAATGAGATGAACTCTTGCAGTAACCTCAAATGATAAAGACGACCTATTCAAATCCTTTTTGAGACAGCTCTGTGGGTGACACCAAGTGAATATATCAAATACCAGAAGGATGGAGATAAAAATGACCGATGAAATTAGATTGTCTTCAAAACCAAAGGATATATATCAACATAGTGAGCTCGTAGTATAAAACATATAACTTCTTTTTATGTTTAATAAACTAATGAACATGCTTAATATTCCAAGGATTTGATAACTCAGCAACGAATTGAAAAATCAAATGCAAAAATAGATCAGTTAAAGTTAATAATTTTATAGATGGATGATCCAGTGCCAACTGTGTGCATGGATCAAACGGTAGGTATTAGACTGAAACAAACAAAGACAACCTTCTAAAAATTGTGATCTAGATGGCAAACAACCTCCTGCTCATTCTAAATCTTCTTAAGTGCCTAATGGTCATCAAGAGGTCTTCTCTTCTACAGCAACTGTTTTTTCCCTTACATGACATATATATATATATATATATATATAACAATCATCATACAGGTGATTAGAGAAATGCTCGTAATTTGAAAAAAAAAAAAAACTGGAGTATCTCCATATAACAAATATCCCAATCCTTAACATCCCCACTCCTTAACAAATCAAATCACATCTTCCTAATGCCAGTTAGATTAGAAAAAGAAAAACTATAAGTGACTGAAAAAAGAATTTTATATTCTGCACAATGTGGACCACTTAAACATTGGTAGGAATATTACAGAATCAACTTGCTGATGGTAGAACCAAGCTTACTAAAAACACAGTAGTATCATTATTAGAACAAATACTGCACAATAATGAAATTCCCATTGAACCAAGTAGAAACTGCTCAGCAGAAGCCAACTTCCTTTATGCCACCCAATACCATGTTACTTTATGCCACAACGAAACCAATCAGGGAAAATAAATTTCTAAATGTAACAATAAAACAAGGTACAATGTTCAGCATAATAGACAAAAACTTTATTTTCAGGAAACTGAAGTTGGATTGAGAATACTAGATGATGATTCATGCTCAGAAAAACAAAATCAATGAAAGGGTTCTCTCTCCTACACCACTGAAACACATTATTTTATGCCAAATAAAAACCCCACTAAGAACCGAAAGACAAGCAACAAACCAAAGCTTTCACACTGATAAAAGAGTACTACCAATGTTCGATTAGTCACCAGGAGCCCATTGCACCCACCCAGATGCCATGCAAACCCCACAAGAAATCAACAAAAATCAACAGAAATCAAGGATTTCATCCAAAAAAAAAACTCTTCATATTGGGTACTCAAGAGCCCTTAAAAAAAAAAAAAATCGACCAAAAACAAAGACGTCTTTCATTTTGGGTACTCGAGCTCTTGATCAAGAAAACAAACCAAAACCAACAAAGAAAAAGAGACACGAAGGACACAAGATCCAAAATACCATGTCAGGGACAAAATGTTATTATAAAAGCACCTAATTAGACCATAAACCCAAATAATTCCCTCCAAGTGAACTTCCATCTGCATCAGATTCGGTTAATGTACCAAAAAGTTAAGAAACAGGCAAACCGAAAATAAGGAAAATGAAAAGCAAAATAGTATACAGAAGCCCAAGAGCATCACCTAGTCAATACGGTTTTCTTTTGAACCTGCACAGCTCTCTTTGCTACGCTCCTCCCTCAGTTCACTTCTTCAACAGCAATAAATATAAAAACAAATAAAACCCACAAAAGAACTCACGCCTTTATGTTTAATAACCATTGCAAAATAAAAAATAGAGAAATCCGATATATATATATATAAACAAAATAACCCAATTACTGTTTGCCAATTGCTCAGTAAAACCACAAATATCAGTGGAGAAAGATCATAAAATCATGCAATATATAATTAGATAAATATGGGGCTCCCGTCCCAGAAAAAAAAAACGTAATTTACTGTTTCAAAATACCCAATTAAAGGCCACAAGATCACAACAGAAAGACTATTAAATCATGCAAAAATATACTATATTATACAAAACAGATAAATAAAGGGCCCCTTTCAGAAATATATATATATATATATATATATAAATAAAGAACCCCAAATGTCATACCTCCATACCCAGAAATAAAAAAAAAAACACTCTCAAATATCACTACAGGAGGAACATGAATTAAGATGAATAAATAGAGCGAGATAATAGTTAGAATTTAGCTGGCAAAGAAATGCATACCATACCCTTTGCTTTTTACCTGCCGTGCATTCATTATATCAATCCTGTAATAATAGTTTTCTTATCCTGGTCATCAAAGCACAGACAAAGAGAGAGGTGTTGGGCACTTGACAGAGAGAGAAGTGAGCACCCACCGGCGACAGCATACATTTATACAATGGCTTGTGTGTGCTCACTCTCTTCTGTCAGTCTCCTCTCTCTCTCCCCTCCTTCATTTCACAAACACACGCACTCAAAAAAAAAAAAAAAAGGTTTTAAGAGAAGAAAAAAAAAAAAAAAAAGAGAAAGGGAAGGAACATAAAGAGTCAGAGATCTATCCCCCAGAGACACAGGACTTGTTTCCATTCTGGGGAAAATTACTTAAAAGAAATGGCCTTCTTCTCCGGAAACCCTTTCAAAAACGAAGGGGTATTAGAATGGAATTAGGGTTTCGCGAAAACGAATGCCTGCACTTTTTCCCTCTCTTCATGCACGCTCGGTGTATGTACTTCGCTAGTGTGTGTGTGTTGAGATGATGGATGGGTGACCATTCATATTACCATTCCTGAGGAAAACTACCACGCTAGGCCGAGTACAAGGACAAGTGGCGCTTCTCTTTTTTTAGCGTATAACCAAGTGGCTAAGGTTACAGTTCAGAATTGATCAAATCCAGTGATAGGCCTCTCCGCTTGAAATTAGGGAGTGGACTACATGGATTTTCCCCCTAGCCATAGCCGATAGGAGTGGTAATATTAACCTAAGAGACCCCAGATTAATACGAAGGGATGCGGTAAAACCAATCAATTATGAAAGTAGATTGGCCAACGGCCAAGCGCCTTTTATGTCTGAATAGAAAATTGTATATTCTCTAATAGTATCATGAGGTGGGGTTTTTAAATTTTCCTCTTAGATGGGGCACTTGCTACAATTTTAAGGAGATGAAATTTCTAAAGTCATTTGAGGCTTACAGAACGGTTGCGTCGAGCCTTAGAAGAAGAAAGACACATTTTTATTATATGATAATAACTTTCTAATGGAGTTGGCAGGAAATCAAAATTATATCAGTGAAAAAAAAATGCTATGTTTTTAATGTTTCCTATGCAAAATTGTTTTTCAACTTTTGCGAAAATGGGGGTTTACAATGCCCCCTTAAGGGAGACTAAAGTTTGGAATTCTATAAAACATGGTATTTTTAAAATTACATTTTATTTTTCCTTTAAAAATTTAATAGTTTTTCTTATGCCTCTCACATCTAAAAAATATTTTGCGAAGGCCAAAATGCTCATAGTTGAATATTGTCGACACCTTGGTATAGTACATAAAAACAAAGGATGGATTCCTGAGTCATGAAGTTGACAGTATCACTTTGCATTATAGGCCAAACTAGAAAAAAAATAGAGTTTTTTTTACGTCACTAAGGTTATTAGGATTTATAAATAAGTTCCTGTGGTTTTAGTATTTGAAAATAGACCATAACTTTGCATTTTAATACCTTTCAAATCCTTAAAATAAATATTTCTAACAAAAATGGTTAATCCCCATGAGGTTTGTGTTGAATCATTTTAAATTGACAACTTTACCCTTACACCTATTAAACTAAAAAGGAGTATATTTTTTTTATAAAAATAAATAATATTTATGTGTCTATATTTTTCACTATTTTGGTGAGGGATACTAATTTTTTAGATAGTATTAATGTGCAAAAGGACAAAATTAGTATACCTCATAACACCTTTTTGACTTTGTTACGTCTAAAAAGGATGTGTCCCTCATCATTTTATTGATAGATGTATGCACATAAACACTCTTCTATAAAAATATTATTAATTTATCTTAAGTCCCAATCACCTCTTATGCACATGGAGTCTTATAATGTATTTTAAAACTTTTATCAATCAAACGATAGGTTGTGTATGAATAGAATTAATTACAAATACATGTATTGATTGTCATTATAATGGATTTTTATTTAATTAAATGGACCCTAAATTGAAAAAAAATATATTTATGTACAATATGCTCTCTAACTAAAGATACAAAAATAAGTCCCCACTTCTAAAATTAAACATATGTAAAAGTATCATTTCACTTTAAAAATCATATCATAGTTGAAAGTTTACTAATAACACAGAAGGTATTTAAAAATTAGAGAAAAGATGTTTAGCATTCGCGTTTTTAAATTAAATCTCACCTCTCGATGGGGATGAGGGTCGGGGAGGGGGTACAATGCAATTGGGGCAACCCAATTTGGCCGGTTGACCATGCAATTAACCATCATTAAACAACTTATATCATTAAATGACGTACTTATTATACCTATAGGCCATGGCAAAAAAAATATCTTAATGATAAAACTGTGGGGCCCACGTGAAAAAAACAAATGCACAGAACCCCGTGAACCAGTACTTACCTTCGGCCCAGCAGTATTCCATGCCTAACATCTGCGATACGACGTACTGGGGGCAAAACTACATGGCGCTTCTTACAAATCGTGAGTGACGTGTCAAACGTTGATTGGATGATTGGACTTTCTGTCTACGTGTCCTGTCAATAGCACTTGGTTGAAAATGTTGACTCTCAGTTATTATCACAGCCGTAGACACGATTGGATGTTTCTAAGCCGTAAGTTTGGGGATATTGGGACATTCTTTCGTTTGCCAAAACCGCACCAAAATTAAGGACACGATAGAATTTCCCACCCGCCAGAGTAAAAAATTTTAGTAAAGAAAGGCTAAGACAAACTGATCTTCATCTTTGTTGTGGGTCAAATTTAATTATAAATAAGGATTTTCTCTCTAAGATTTTTTTTAGCAGGGCTACGGGACAAGAGCGATACTTTTGACTTAATTATATTTTATTTTAGTAGGATATTAATTCCATCGACATAACATGATTTAGATTGAAACAATAGAAATGATGAGAAAAATCCAATTAAACTTAGGAGAAAATTTTCATCCATCTAAAGTAAAATACTTGAATTCCATCAACTTATTTAAAATTGGCTTCTAAAGGTGTGTTTGAATAGGGGTTGGAATAAATTAGAGTAAAGTTAAATATTTGAATTTAAGATTTTTTTTCCTTCTTTCGCATAAAAATTCAAAATTTTATCTTTTTTTTAAAAAGTCAAAAACAGTAACTACTAAATAATAAAAAAACATCTACTTTTTATATAAAAAGTCAAAAAGAATCCTTATCAAACAACTAAAAAAATAAAAATTTATCATAATCTAATCATATTTTATTCTTTCTTGATTTTGAGTTTACTCTACTCTATTTTACTTTACTCCATAAACAAACAGGACTTAAGTCTCACTGTGCATCAAAGTAGTTGACGTAGACTTCATATATAGTTCATACTGATAAAGGTTGTTATTTGTGAAAAAAAAAAGGAAGGCAAGTGTAGTTATCTAGAGAGACAAGTGGTCAAATGCAAATTTCTATGGGAACATGTTTCCCACACATTCTATTAAATTCTATACACCAATTCAAAATGAGATCCTTATATGGAAATGGGTAGATTTTGACGATAGGAAACTTCAAGTATTCCATAGTATGAAAACCTCAAAAACTCAACCCTACTTGAAGGTGTTGGGAAAATTGGTGCAACGGAAACTAACCTGGATCGATAGATTAATCACGATGAATACAACAATCATACCAAAAACAATCACACACATAGAACACTTCAATTTTATGTGGATCGACAACATTTCCTATGTTTACGGAGGAGAGAAGTTATCTAGTATGATCTCATTTCAATCCCTTGAGATCTAGGGTTATAATACATCAATATATATAGTTTCACATTCTTAGCTAGTATGAAAATCCTTACATAATGACTAAAATACCTCTAGCCCTGAACATCAGTTTTAACTAAACCAAATAATCGATTCAACTAAATCATAATACAAGACAAAACCCAACAAAAAGATCACCCCCCTAGAGACCCGATCAAAGAGACCCGATCAAACTTTTTTCATTGCCTGAGTCAGTCATGACTCACCTAGACAAGTCCTGTGAGTCCAAGAAAGATAATACTGCACTCTACAACTGTCCCTTAAGTTTAGGAAAGATAATACTGCACTCTATATGTAGCTATGTAGATGTTTCTGTCATAACTGAAACCCATTTTGTATTTTGTTTATTACAAAACACGAAATGTATATAAACTTTCTTTTCATCACTTTAATGTTTTATTTATTTTTTGTTGTATTTATATCTAAAATACTAAAAAATGAATGAAAATAATGAATATTTAATAAAAATAATTTTCAAAAAGCTTTTTGAATAAAGAAAACCAACACAATATAAGCCAGTAAAGCACCAATATATAGTTCAAAATGTCCAAAACCCTTATTCTAAAACCTTTTGAAAACAATACCCAAATTCAAATCCAATCCGGTATCAAATTTGATTTATTGGTACTTCTGACATGTGAGTCCCACCCATTATGATGGCGGGTCTACTCATACCCTTGCACTACACCCAATGAGAAAGAACAATTGTGTATTCCCTCCTGCCTTTGTATAATTTCAAGAACAATTGTGGGGTCCCCTCTCGCCTTTTATTATTGTATACTTTCTCCTTGTGGTATGGTGCAGGACAAGGCGGAGCAGTTTTCTGCGTCTAGTAAATATTAACAGAGAGTAGAGGAGGGGACCAGCTAAAGGTATATAGGAAATTTCAAATGTAGTAAATGTTTGAACACTGCAGCTAGTCTAGGGTTTTCTATATCGAGGTAATGAATAAAGAAAGATATCCTCATAATTTCTTTGACTTTGCACCATTTGCAAGGTTAGATTAAATCTGAGCACATGACTCTCAGCCCTCAGTCCCTCTCTTCCGTAGTTGTTTTTTAACCCAGCAATGGAGGGGCTTGTATCGTTGACTCACACAGGTAACAAGGACTCACACATGTGAATATGCACACATGCAAGATAATTAAAGACTTACACAAGAAGATAAAACATAATTTTTTACATATATGGTAATAAAAACTCATATATGCGAAAAAAAGAAAACTCACATATGTAAAAAAGGGAGAGGTCAGATTTGAACGTGAGACTTCTCCATGAGAACAAACACTCCTTACCACTATGGTAGAAAAGGAGTTGTTCTCTATATCTGTCTTAATTTGAGTTGGCCATTGGACTACAAATGCTCATTTGAGGACCACGCCAATAACAGTAATATAGATCATTCAAGTTGTTCTATTGCGGCCATTATTTTGAATCATGGTGCCATAAAAAGATTGGATTTGTATTTCGTGCGTGTTAGAAAGGCATTGCCACAGTTTGGTCAGATTAGCATTGCCACGGTTTGTTCAAATTACTCCACAGCTTGTGTAGAGACAAAATTCTAAGTCCCTCGTAAGACCCATTGAGTGCACGCCAATTACATGAAGATGACGTGATGGAAAGACCTCATTATAGATATGATTTTAGAAGGAAAAAAAAAAAAATCAATCACTTAATTTTAACCATTGAGTTAACGGTTTCTTACGTTAGACTTAAAAAAAAAATCATTGCAATGGATGTATAATTTGGTCAATCCACTGGTAGCCCAATGGTGAGGTAGCTCCTTGCACTGAAATAACTAGGGAGCAATCCTTAGTTGGAGCGCTAGTAAGTATTTGTGTGTGTATTTACTAGAAGAGAAGAAAATGAGTATAATTTGGATAGTGTCATATTAGGTTGAGTGAAATTCATGGGGTGAGAGGCTTAGATGGATCCAAAAGGATCCCATGGTTGTAAAAAATTGTCTCCCATGGGAGAGAAGTCGGTCATGTTTTTCCCCTTCGATCTCATAGGGCGTAAACATACTACTATGCTAGATCTTGTGTGAAATGTGTAATTAAAGGTTAATTTACTCATTTTTAGAAAATATATATGGTTTAACAATATAATACAGGCCCAAGGATGTATGATTTTCCAAACATCATGGGGCACTTGTCTTGTTGATTCATTCAAAGATATTTGGTGCATGCACGCTCTTGTTAGTTTAATGCTTGATATTGTTAAGCGCTTCCTACAACCATTTAATAATGGCATAATAAAGTAATTTTGAGTTTTCCAATACATCTAATCCTGTGGCCTGTGGGATTCTCAAAAACCGTCTTTTCACTAAACTAATGTAGGTCATTGATAGATAACCTTTTATATTAAAACTTTTCACCATCAGTAGTAGCGGTAACTTATAACCATATAACCATAGAGAATGGTGAAAAAGAAAGTGTGCAAAGGTATTAGGGCTAAATATCCAAAAAAAAAAACAACAAATTACAAAGGAGCAAACACAATTATATCTCTTTCTATCCCCAATTTAGTCAAAGCATCCACTATGCCATTTGTTGACTGATACAAATGAGAAAATCGAACATTCAAAGATGAGTACAAAGTCTTGATTTCATTGAAAATGAATTGAAATTTCCATCAACTATTCTCCAAACAAAACATCTAAGAAATCGCATTTAAAGAATCACTTTCCACCTCTATGCTATGGAAATTATTTGAGGCACAAATCCTTAGCTTCCAATATATCTAACACTTCCGCTTCATTAGAATCATTGATGCCTACATACTATAACATCATCATACACATATATTAAAATTGCTTGGAAAGGAATGTGCATTTGGAACATAGTTCTTGTTTGGTATTTTAGTGTCCAAACTTAGTGAAGCTTATGCAGGTCATTTTATTGGGTTTAAATTCTCAATCAAATGGTACAAGGTTTACCTTTCATGAGAATGTTGAGAAGGAATATGAACCTAAATGAAAATGTTGATGGGATCCTGAAAGTAGCATCAGATCAATCTGTCATTCTATTGTCACCAATGTATACAAACACTATAATGTTACGTAGATTGGAAAGGCCATACCAATCTTGGAAGACTCATGTAGAAACTTGTTTGATGCTTGCAAAATTATGGTTCTTGCCAACACTTGTAGCAAGATTGAGGTTCTTGCACAACTTTTGCAAGGCTCACACCCGAAAGAGAAGAAACTCATATAATCTATATTTCAAACTAATATGCACTGAAATCTTGTGCATAGATATGTATATATATTTTCAATTCCTAATCAATATCAGGTTTTATTCAAAATTCTAATTCAATCAAATTCATTAGATATATCAAATTACTAACCTTTTTTTTTTTTTGCTACAAGGTAAATTGTATTTAAAGAAGAGAAAACATGAGCAAAAGGCCCCAAAGAGCGAAAAATCAAAATGTACAAGCTCGAGAGAGGCAAAAAAGCAATATCAAAAGGATAAACAAGAGAGAGGCTAAATACAAAGACCTACTTTAGGTTGTTTAAGGTCACGGCAATGGAATAATGATTGCTTCAAAGTATGCAGATTAAGAACAGCCAAGATACTCAAGAAGCCGCTGACTAATCAGGAGTTTAAGCATTTGAGCTGATAGAAGGTAGTTATTGAAGATAGCTTCATCTTGCACGAACCACATGGAAGAGATGACGTGGAAGAAAATTGAAGCAATAATTTTTCTTCTAGGCTCATCTCTGCCAGAGGAGAGGGTGTGCCAGTAGATGCCTGCTATGTGAGAGAGTGGGGGTGGACAGAGGAAAGTTTCCAAAATCCATTCCCAAAGGTGGACTGCATAAGAGCACTTGAAAAATAGATGGAGGTCTATTTTAAAGTTGGACTTACAAAGAACACATTAGAAGCCAAGTGGATGCCCATCATTTGAGCCCAATCTTGCGTCGAAGTCTTTCTATGAAGAAGAAGCCAAATAAAGTAGGAGAGCCTTTTGTCAGTGTATTTGTTCCATACTAGAGGAGCCCAAGGAACCACTGATCCTTTAGTCCTGATTTGGTCCCAAGCATCTTTCAAGGTTAAGGTGCCTGAGGGGTTTCCTTAACAAATTGATTGATTCTACCAACCTTAGGAGAGTGAGGGTTGCCTAGGGAAGATGGTCTGGTAAGAATTAGGATCTGTCTCTGATAATGGCTGAGACTTTATCAGAATAGGAGAAACCAAGATCCGATAACATTTGGGCAATAGGGGAGAGGTCCATCTACTTGTCATACAAAATACTGATAGAATTCTCATCTCCAACAGTCCATCTACTTCCTTATTGGAGGATCTGAGCTAAGGATCTTATCTTCCTCCATATGCTTAAACCTGCAAGATGAGTGTTTTGGTGCCAAATGGAGAAGCTCCTAAAATATCTCCTTTTGAACCAAGAAGCCTAAAGAAAGGAAGATGTCATAGCTTGCCAACCTAGCTTGAGCATCCTAGCTTCATTTGTTTGATCCACTCTACTAAGCCCCAGGCCTCCTTTTTTGGGAGGCACAAATGTTCCCATCTAACTAGATTCCTCTTTGTTTGGGTGGAGTTCGAAGACCAAAGAAAGTTCCTTATTAGTCTTTCAGTTTGCTGGCAGGTTTTGACTAGGATGGAGCATGCAGAGGGAGGCTACTTAGCACATGCTTAACAAGAATTAGAAGACCAGCAAAAGAGAGGGATTTCATTTTCCATCCGTCTAATCTAGATCTCAAGGCATCTTGAAGTTTCATAAAGTTTCTATGACTAGGTCTGCCAATGAATAGAGGAATTCCAAGGTATGTAGAGGGAAGGGAAGCTTGCGGGATAGCAAGGATGGAGCAAAGTAAGCAGATTTTGTAGGAGTTGGTTTTGCCAATGAAAAGTTGGCTTTTAGAGAGATTAAAAACTTGACCTACCGCTCTTTGGTAACTATCTAAGAGGTTCTTGACCACCTGTAAGCTTCTTTTGGGGGCTTTGAGAAAGAGCAGGATATCATTTGCATAGAGAAGGTGACAAAAAGAGTACTGGATAGGAGAAACTACTTGGAATTTACCTTCCTTTTGGAGGGAGTTGAGGTTGAGGTTAAGGATCTCTTCTGTAAGGATGAAGAGGTAGGGGGATACTAGGTCTCCTTGACGAAGGCCATAAGAGGAGCCAAAAAAGCCACAGGGGTTCTATTAACAGGCACTGAACATTTAGAAGAGGTGATCAGGTTTATTATGAAGGCAATTCACTTATCAGATAATTTAAAGAATTTAAGGCCTTGAGAAGAAAGGACCATTGTAATTTGTCAAATGCCTTCGATATGTCAATTTTCATGTAGATAGCCCCGCCCCAAACTTTGGAGCTTAGTTTTTGGAGAAGCTTATGGGCCAAGAGGGCATGATGGTGGATGGATCTCTTTTTTACAAAGGCTGCTTGGTTTGGATATATAAGCTTTAGGAGAATGATGGAAAGTCTCGCTACCAAAATTTTGGAGATGATCTTATATGAGAAGTTAAGCAAGCTTATCGAGCAGTAATCTGCAAAGGACTGGGGAGAAGAAATTTTGGGGATTAATGCCAAATGGTAAGCGTTTGAAGCTCTCAATAGGGGGCTAGTTTGAAATAAGTGCTGAGTTATTGAGCAGGCGTCCTTGCTAATGATGGGCCAAGCTGTTGTGAAGAAGGCTCCATTGAAACCATTTGGCC
Organism: Sextonia rubra; assembly: GCA_037013555.1. Taxonomy (NCBI): domain Eukaryota; kingdom Viridiplantae; phylum Streptophyta; class Magnoliopsida; order Laurales; family Lauraceae; genus Sextonia; species Sextonia rubra. The sequence goes on along the minus strand of JASUAD010000010.1, from coordinate 38,101,828 downwards.
CGGGGGAGTTGCCCTTGTTTAGAGAAAAGACAGCCTTTTTTATTTCCTCTAAAGAAGGGACGGCGGTTAAGAGAGCATTATCATTTTTAGACACTGAGGGGCCTTGCACTTGAAATAAATGCTCTACCTAATATTCTTGGAGAGCTGTAAAATGACTAGAGAAGAATTCAACTGCTTTTTGGTTGATAGTCTTTGGAACTTTTGTAGTTTCTCCATCCACAGGGACTTTTCCTATTTAATTGACTCTCCTTCAACCTTAGCTAAAAGGTGAAAGAAACGGGCGCTGTTGTCTCCTTCTTGAAGCCATTTGATTCTAGATTTTTGTCTCCAGTGGGTTTTTTTAGCCTTAAGCCAATTATGGAGAGAGGCTTTAACGGTATTAAGAGTTGCAAGGTGTTGTTTGAAAGGAGAGTCATCTAAGGACTGCTGATAAGAGATGAGCTATGATTAAGCTTCCTGAATTTTTAATCTGAGCTCTCCAAAAGTGGATTTGTTCTAGCCTTTAAGGTGCACCTTGAGGATCTTCAGTTTTTGAGCTAGGATGAATTGAGGATTTCCTTAGACATGGGTACTCCAACACTAAGCTTTGTTGCATGAAATTTGAAAGGGATGTTTTTGGCTCGGAGCGGGGTGGAGTAACTAAGGAGAAGGGGACTATGGTCTAAATAAATTCTTTGTAGATGGGTGATGGCGGGGTCTTTAAAGTGCTCAATGCAAAAGCCTTGTTTAAGTGAGCTGTAATGTAGGAATGACCCTTTCTATTGTTTGCCCAAGTGAAATGAGGACTAGAAATTCGGAGATAAAGGATGCTAGAAGCCATGACCATGTTAGAAAAGTCTGAGATAGAAGCTGTTGATGGGGGGTTGAAGTTGAGCTTTTCATTAGATGAGAGAATTGCAATGAAGTCTCCTAAAATGCACCAAGGAAAGGAGGTGGAGGAGCTATTAATGAGGTTCTGCCATAAAAGCCATCTTTGCCTAGAGCCTGTTAAGCCATAAACTGTCACAGCCCGAGCCCAGGGTTCGGGGGTTAGCAAAAGCCAAACCTAATGACACACGTACTCCCGTGCCTGTACACGTAGACCGGGTCTAAATGCACACGCACAAGGGAACAAGCACACGTGCCAAGCAAGTATGCGGAAGCTGTAATTATCAGAAACATAAAACTACAAAGCAAGAAGAGGATAATACAAGAAAGGACTGACATAATTACATATGAAGTTTTACAGAATGAACAGAAGATATAGACAATAGTGACATGTCATGACATATACAAGTCTGAAAATCCACACAACACAAGACTCCAAAAGGATGCATGCTATGAACGCTCTCCCGTGGAGTGATCACATCCACTCCTCTAGGCCTGAGGGGGCCCCGGGGGTCTCAACTGGAGCCTGGCCGACCGGCGAGGGTTCGGCAGGGGGATCTGGGCCTGCAACACCAAAACAACTGTGAATACGAAGATTCAGCAAAGTATAAACCATAGCAAGTTAACACACGCTGTGTCTAATAGAATAAAGAACATCATGTTATTAAAGAAAGCATTTTCGTATACTAGGCTATCATGCAAGAAAGAAAGATGCTGTGTGAATCAAGGATAACATGCTGTGTACATGACTAGTGGCTACTACATTACCATATGCTCCCAAAAGAGGGATCTTGTAACATGCAAAGAACACCATTGTCCGGGCCAGGGTACAATGGGTCTCGGTTTCCTGGGGTCCGGTTCCCCAAGACAAAATCCATACTGCAGCAGGCCATATAAACTATACCGAATTCACCCCGTCGGGATCCTAAGGCTGAGGCTAAGTAGTGCCTGACCATACGGAGTCAATCATGAAAATCCTGAGTAGATCGTGACAACTTATCATACGTGCAGATCCGTGAATGAACACATCATACATGCATACTCAGGGTAAATAAACCAAAATGTGAAAATAACGAAACATACGTAATCATGTAGAGTGTTGAGATCAATGGTCGAATGCAATATGTTATGCAACAAATCATGTGAATCGAATCATCTTAAGTTTACAAACCAATTCTAATCTAATTATCCGGTGTTTCTAACCGTGCATGATGATGTAGTTTTAAGTTATTCGATACACCGTTGTCTAGTGTTGCCTTGAATCGGGCTGTGCACGAAGTCCCTTAAACCAACACCCATGGGGAGGTGCTTAACATCCGGATAACGAACATGAATGATTCGCAGCCCTCGAGATCATTCACGCGTAGTATCACATTCCGTTGGGCAAGTCTAGGTGCTCTACATTCTATCATGAAGGTCATATAGGTCTTATCTTTACACCTAGCCTTATTCTTCATGTGTGGTTACGGCTTAGCCGTGTGTGGTCTACGGCTTAGCCGTGGCTGAACCGTAGAAGGTCTGTCATTTGCTGACTCTCAGTTATTCCAGAAATTGCACCCTGTATTGTTCTACGGCTGGGCCACGGCTGAGATACGGCTTAGCCGTAGGGCATTCCACGGCTTAGCCGTGCCCTAGCCGTAGAGGAAAACTGGGTTTTTCTCCTCTCTGGATTGTGAGCCGTAGGTGTTATACGGCTTAGCCGTACCTGCACGAATTCAGAAATCTGAAACATGTACAGAATGTCTGGAAATGCATCAGAAATGCAATCTATCAATGGGAATACACAAGTACTGAACCAATAAGTATCAAATGGGCTGTAAACACATGTTTTCCACACACATCAATGTGAGCTAGCCAAAATCAAAGCATACCAACATGGGTTCTCAATGTTATGGTTATACTTGCCTCAATTGGAAATTCAAATGCACAATGGTAGCCCTTGGATCCAAACACAACCTAACACAAGCAAAACCACATGCATGCATGAGAGATGGAGAGAAATCCACAACACACAGACACACCATGCAAAGAAGCAAGAAGGAGAAGAGATAGAGAAAGGAGATGAGAAGAATGGAAGACTTCCACTCACCTCAATTGCACATGCAAGAACCACAAGCTAGATCGAGGGAGAGAAATCAAGTGAAGGAGAAGAGAATTCCACGTGCACAGTGAAGTAGAGAGAAAACGAGAGAGAACAAGAGAGAGAACGTGAGTGTTGGTGAATTGGGTGAGAGCTTATATAAGTAATGGGTTGATCAAATTCCAAGAAGGGCCAAGTCATAAGTCTATTTTCAGTTTGAGTCAAATCAAGGTCCAATCGAAACACACGACGTCGGTTGCAAATGACGTAGTTACGAAAGTTAACGAGCTCAACGAAAGACACGTGTTGACCTCAAGATGATGCAAAAATGACCATGTCTAAGAAAAGCTAAAATTACGAAAAAGGGCTTGATCTACTTAATCCAGGTCAAACTCAACCCAACTACCTATCCATGACCCGTAACGAAAACAAAACACAAACAAAACACAATTAACAACAAAAACAAGATTAACTAACCGCTAAACGGGGTCAAGCTGGGTCGGAGTGTTACATCCTCCCCCACTTGAGAATCATTCCGTCCTCGGAATGAACACTAACTCGCTCATACCTGGGAAAACAAATCGGGATACTGGCGTGCCATCTGCTCTTCTAACTCCCAAGTAGCCTCATCGGGACTGTGATGCTCCCAAAGCACTTTGACCCATCGAATCGTTCTGGTACGGAGTATCTGCTCTCGGGTTCCCACGATACGGAGCGGTCGCTCAACGTATGCAGCACTCGGCTGAATCTGAACCTCGTCGTAGCGAATAACATGGGAGGGATCATGAACATATTTCCGAAGCATCGAAACGTGGAAAACGTTGTGCACTCCTGTAAACATCTCGGGAAGCTCTAATCGATAGGCTAAATCACCAATCCGACTCTTGATCTCGAACGGTCCGACATAGCGTGGAGCTAACTTGCCTTTCTGGCCGAAACGGATCGTACCCTTCATCGGTGAGACCTTCAGAAAAACCCACTCGCCAACCTGAAACTCTAAGGGTCGTCTGCGGGTGTCTGCATAACTCTTCTGTCTTGACCGAGCAACTTTCAAATTCTCAATGGCTTTCTGTACCTTCTCCGTAGTCTCGGCAATGATCGTCGGTCCGTGAAAACTGCGGGTTCCAACTTCTTCCCAACAAACCGGACTTCTACACTTCTTCCCGTACAATGCTTCATATGGTGCCATCCCAATGCTCTCGTGGAAACTGTTGTTGTAGGCGAACTCACACAACGATAGATGAAGATCCCATTCTTTCTCGTAGCTCAACACGCTGGCTCGCAACATATCCTCCAAAGTCTGAATCGTCCGCTCTGATTGCCCATCCGTCTGTGGGTGGTATGCCGTGCTGAAACTCAACTTCGTACCCAAAGCCTCTTGGAAAGCTCTCCAGAAAGAGGAAACAAAACGGCTGTCACGATCGGATACAATCGACACGGGGGTACCATGGAGCCTGACGATCTCATCCACGAACTTCCTAGCCATCTCTGAAAATGTCATACCCTTCCGAAAAGGAATGAAATGGGCTGACTTCGTCAATCGATCTACGATCACCCAAATGGCATTGTTCTTCCTGCTCGTCGGCGGTAACCCGGAAACAAAGTCCATGGTGATGTTTTCCCACTTCCACTGCGGTATGTGCAAAGGATGCAATGAGCCTGGCGGTCTCTGATGATCGGCCTTCACCTTCTGACATGTCAAACAGCGAGCAACAAACCCTGCTACTTCTCTCTTCATGTTGTTCCACCAGAAGCGATCCTTGAGATTCCGAAACATCTTCGTGCTGCCTGGATGCATCGCGTAGCGAGCGTAATGCGCTTCGTTCATCAGCTTCTCCTTGAACTCATCAACTGCTGGCACGCACAACCTACTCCGAAAGTAGAGTATACCATCCTCGAGTCTGAAATCGGGTCTGTCTCCAATGTGGTCTCGAATGCGCTTCAAAGTTAGATCTTCAAACTGCCTGTCCTTAATCTGCTGAATCAACTCAGGCTGAAACACTAGCGTACTAGCCAACATCACGCACTCATCCACTAGTTTAACCTCAACAGGGAGACCACGAAACTCTAAGAGGAAACTGCTCAAGAGCTGCACTGACTCTGCTTTCCTGCTGAGCGCATCTGCCACCACATTCCCCTTGCCTGGCTGATATTTGATCGGGAAGTCATAATCCTTAATAAGCTCAAGCCATCTCCGCTGTCTCATGTTCAGCTCCTGCTGTGTGAATAAATACTGTAAACTGTGGTGGTCAGAACGAACCTCAAACTGCACACCATATAGATAATGTCTCCACAGCTTCAACGCAAACACGATGGCTGCCAATTCTAAATCATGGGTGGCGTAATTCTTCTCATGATCTCGCAACTGTCTCGATCCATAGGCAATAACCTTCCCATGCTGCATCAACACACAACCTAGACCAACTCGAGAAGCATCTGAATAAACCACGAATCCTTCACAACCATCTGGCAAGGCTAACACTGGGACTGTAGTCAACTTCTCTTTCAAAGTCTGAAAACTGGCTTCACACTCCTCAGTCCAATCAAATGGTACGTTCTTCCTGGTCAACTTCATCAAAGGAGAAGAGATCTTAGCAAAGTCCTGGACAAATCGGCGATAGTAACCTGCTAGACCAAGGAAACTGCGAATCTCTGACACTGTCTTGGGGCTAGGCCAATTCACTACTGCCTCTACTTTAGATGGATCAACTGCCAATCCCTCTCGTGAAATGATATGACCTAAAAATGCCACCTGCTCAAGCCAAAAATCACACTTCGACAATTTAGCAAACAATCGATGTTCTCTCAACAACGACAAGGCTTTTCTTAAATGCTCCCTATGCTCCTCGGCTGACTTAGAATAGATCAGTATATCATCAATAAACACAACTACGAATTGGTCCAAGAAAGGAGCAAAGATCTGATTCATCAGTGCCATAAAAGCTGCAGGTGCGTTGGTTAGTCCAAAAGGCATCACGAGGAATTCATAATGTCCATAACGAGTCCTGAAGGCAGTCTTGGGAATGTCATCTTCTTTGACTCTCAACTGGTGATATCCAGACCTCAAATCAATCTTCGAAAAATATGCTGCGCCCTGAAGTTGGTCAAACAATTCATCGATCCTGGGTAAGGGGTACTTGTTCTTGATCGTCACTTTGTTCAGCTGGCGGTAGTCTATGCACATCCGAAAAGTACCATCCTTCTTTTTGACAAACAAGACTGGTGCTCCCCAAGGTGAAACGCTCGGGCGAACGAAACCCTTATCCAAAAGCTCCTGCAATTGTTTCTTCAATTCTGACAACTCTGCTGGGGCCATGCGATACGGAGCCTTGCTGATCGGTGCCGTGCCGGGAACAAGCTCAATGGCGAACTCCACATCTCGAACCGGGGGTAAGTCTGGCACATCGTCTGGAAAGACATCTGGAAAGTCACAGACCACCTGAACCTCACCTAGCTGCTTCGGCTCCTTCTTCGCTGAGATAAAGGCAATGAAGCCTTCGCACCCTCGGCGGATCAAGCGATCTGCCTTACACGCCGAAATCACACGTCTGGGGCATCTCTGCTGACTGCCCTCGAAACGGAAGCCCTTGCCTAAATCGAAGAAGATCGTCCTGTTGTAACAGTTAACACAGGCACGATATCGAGCGAGCCAATCCATACCAAGGATCACGTCGAAGTCCAGCATCGACAACAGGATCAAATCAACAGGTAACTGATGACCTGCAATCTGCACGTCGCAATGGGGGTAGTACATACTACACTCCACTCGCTTGCCAACTGGGGTGGATACAACCAACACATATGGCAACGGCTGAGACGGCTGAGGTAACCGCTCGGCAAAATGAGGTGCTACATAAGATCGTGTAGACCCCGAATCGAACAAAGCTAATGCCTCGACGCGCGAAATCAAAACAGTACCTTCAACCACCTGTGGATCCTCGGCACTCTCGTGGGTAGCAGCGTAAGCACGGGCTGACTGGCGAGGCTGTCTCGAGCCTGGACGAGCTGACTGCGGCTTGCTCGGAGCTGTAGGTGCACTAGGCCTGCTAGGAACTGTGCCGGAAGTAGGACCAGATGGAGCTGCACCAGAGGCTCTATGTCGAGGACAATTGGCGATCATATGCTCCCTTGAACCACAAATGAAACAAGCACCGGCCTTCCTCCAACAAGCTTCAGTCGTGTGGTTCCTACCACAATATCCACAAGTCACTCCAGTAGAACTAGAAGTACTCTGCTGGCCTTTGGTCTTCTTCTGTACTTGTCCTCGTGCACTGAAAGGCGGCTGTCTCTTAGGCTCAACGGCTCTAGCAGCTTGGTGGATGGCCTCGGCAGAATAGGCCCTGTCCACTGCATCGTCAAACGTAGCCGGACGCTGAAACGCAGTCACGTGATGCATGTACCGGGGATGCAAACCTTCGACAAACCTGTTCACCTTCCTTTCCTCGGTGCTGATCATGTCCGGAGCAAAAAGCGACAACTGCATAAACTTGTTCACATATTCTGCTACTGTCATCTGCTGCTGACGGAGAGCTAAGAACTCAACCTCCTTGGCTCGAAACACATGAGCCGGGATGAACTTCCTCCTGAACTGTTGCTTGAACATCTCCCACACTGTCGCGCTAGGAATGTCTCTGTAGGAGTCTTTCACGCTCTTCCACCAAGTCTTTGCAACGTCTCTCAGCATGGAAGTTGCTAGCCCGACCTTCTGTCGGTTCGTGCACACAACTGTCTCAAAGACATCCTCCGTCTGTTCTAACCACTGTTCTGCCTTCAGTGGCTCTTCTATCCCATAGAACTCAATAGCTCCTCGCTTGCGAAATTTCCCATAGAGGGCATTCGGGTCACTCTCTCGAGGCTGCAAGATCACCTGCTGGTCCACGTGCGACTGAACTGGGGCTTGACTTTGTCGGTCTAGCATGGTTGTCACTTGGGCTTGCAAGTTCTGCATCGATTGCGATTGTGCCTGAAGGGACTGGAATAGCATAAGGATGCGTTCATCTGTATTCGGTGTCTGCGGTGACGGGGCAGATCCGCTCTCGTTATTTCCGGCGTTCTGCTGCGAACCAGAACCTGATGCCATCCTGTAAAATGGAAAGAGTCAGACACAAACACAACACAAGAGCGCCCAACAAACCCCAAAGTCTAGAAAGAGCACAAAGAAATAATCGTGTCCTCACCACGATCCTACATGCCTACATGCTTATCATCTAGAACAAGGAAGGAGCAAGGAATGCTCTGATACCATACAATACGTATGTCACAGCCCGAGCCCAGGGTTCGGGGGTTAGCAAAAGCCAAACCTAATGACACACGTACTCCCGTGCCTGTACACGTAGACCGGGTCTAAATGCACACGCACAAGGGAACAAGCACACGTGCCAAGCAAGTATGCGGAAGCTGTAATTATCAGAAACATAAAACTACAAAGCAAGAAGAGGATAATACAAGAAAGGACTGACATAATTACATATGAAGTTTTACAGAATGAACAGAAGATATAGACAATAGTGACATGTCATGACATATACAAGTCTGAAAATCCACACAACACAAGACTCCAAAAGGATGCATGCTATGAACGCTCTCCCGTGGAGTGATCACATCCACTCCTCTAGGCCTGAGGGGGCCCCGGGGGTCTCAACTGGAGCCTGGCCGACCGGCGAGGGTTCGGCAGGGGGATCTGGGCCTGCAACACCAAAACAACTGTGAATACGAAGATTCAGCAAAGTATAAACCATAGCAAGTTAACACACGCTGTGTCTAATAGAATAAAGAACATCATGTTATTAAAGAAAGCATTTTCGTATACTAGGCTATTATGCAAGAAAGAAAGATGCTGTGTGAATCAAGGATAACATGCTGTGTACATGACTAGTGGCTACTACATTACCATATGCTCCCAAAAGAGGGATCTTGTAACATGCAAAGAACACCATTGTCCGGGCCAGGGTACAATGGGTCTCGGTTTCCTGGGGTCCGGTTCCCCAAGACAAAATCCATACTGCAGCAGGCCATATAAACTATACCGAATTCACCCCGTCGGGATCCTAAGGCTGAGGCTAAGTAGTGCCTGACCATACGGAGTCAATCATGAAAATCCTGAGTAGATCGTGACAACTTATCATACGTGCAGATCCGTGAATGAACACATCATACATGCATACTCAGGGTAAATAAACCAAAATGTGAAAATAACGAAACATACGTAATCATGTAGAGTGTTAAGATCAATGGTCGAATGCAATATGTTATGCAACAAATCATGTGAATCGAATCATCTTAAGTTTACAAACCAATTCTAATCTAATTATCCGGTGTTTCTAACCGTGCATGATGATGTAGTTTTAAGTTATTCGATACACCGTTGTCTAGTGTTGCCTTGAATCGGGCTGTGCATGAAGTCCCTTAAACCAACACCCATGGGGAGGTGCTTAACATCCGGATAACGAACATGAATGATTCGCAGCCCTCGAGATCATTCACGCGTAGTATCACATTCCGTTGGGCAAGTCTAGGTGCTCTACATTCTATCATGAAGGTCATATAGGTCTTATCTTTACACCTAGCCTTATTCTTCATGTGTGGTTACGGCTTAGCCGTGTGTGTGCTACGGCTTAGCCGTGTGTGGTCTACGGCTTAGCCGTGGCTGAACCGTAGAAGGTCTGTCATTTGCTGACTCTCAGTTATTCCAGAAATTGCACCCTGTATTGTTCTACGGCTGGGCCACGGCTGAGATACGGCTTAGCCGTAGGGCATTCCACGGCTTAGCCGTGCCCTAGCCGTAGAGGAAAACTGGGTTTTTCTCCTCTCTGGATTGTGAGCCGTAGGTATTATACGGCTTAGCCGTACCTGCACGAATTTAGAAATCTGAAACATGTACAGAATGTCTGGAAATGCATCAGAAATGCAATCTATCAATGGGAATACACAAGTACTGAACCAATAAGTATCAAATGGGCTGTAAACACATGTTTTCCACACACATCAATGTGAGCTAGCCAAAATCAAAGCATACCAACATGGGTTCTCAATGTTATGGTTATACTTGCCTCAATTGGAAATTCAAATGCACAATGGTAGCCCTTGGATCCAAACACAACCTAACACAAGCAAAACCACATGCATGCATGAGAGATGGAGAGAAATCCACAACACACAGACACACCATGCAAAGAAGCAAGAAGGAGAAGAGATAGAGAAAGGAGATGAGAAGAATGGAAGACTTCCACTCACCTCAATTGCACATGCAAGAACCACAAGCTAGATCGAGGGAGAGAAATCAAGTGAAGGAGAAGAGAATTCCACGTGCACAGTGAAGTAGAGAGAAAACGAGAGAGAACAAGAGAGAGAACGTGAGTGTTGGTGAATTGGGTGAGAGCTTATATAAGTAATGGGTTGATCAAATTCCAAGAAGGGCCAAGTCATAAGTCTATTTTCAGTTTGAGTCAAATCAAGGTCCAATCGAAACACACGACGTCGGTTGCAAATGACGTAGTTACGAAAGTTAACGAGCTCAACGAAAGACACGTGTTGACCTCAAGATGATGCAAAAATGACCATGTCTAAGAAAAGCTAAAATTACGAAAAAGGGCTTGATCTACTTAATCCAGGTCAAACTCAACCCAACTACCTATCCATGACCCGTAACGAAAACAAAACACAAACAAAACACAATTAACAACAAAAACAAGATTAACTAACCGCTAAACGGGGTCAAGCTGGGTCGGAGTGTTACATAAACGCTAGTGATAATGCTGGTGAGGTTGTTCGTGGAATCTTTAATTGAAATGGAAAGGTGCTAGTTGGAACTGTCTACGACAGAGCATGTGAAGATTGATTGTAGCTTTAAGAGGAACTAAAGTTGGCTGAAAGAGGTTGTGGAGGGGGAGCTGAAAAAGGTGTCAAGGCCAGAGGTGGACAAGCCAAAGGCAGAGAAAGAAGGGAAAAGAATCATGGGCTCTGAGAAGAAGATGATGTCTAGGTTAAAAGAGGTTACCAAGTTTTTTAGCACACGTTTTGGAGGGGAGTTGCCAAGCTGTCACAATCTGAGCCCAAGAATTTGGGTATTAGGTGTCATAACCCGAGCCCAGAATTCGGGGGTTAGCTAAAACCTAACCAGTGACACGTACTCCTGTGCATGCACACCTAGACCTAGTCCAAGTGTACATACACAAGGGATCATTCACACGTGTAAATAAAGTGTACACAGAAGCTGTACGTATTATTGCATAACACACAGATATACAAAAGGAGATGCAAAAGAACAATGACTGCAAAAGATTATAATGATTACAGTATGTACAACAAAATGGGGGAAACAGTCTCATAAAGTAAGACCCTGAGTACAAAACCAATACAACCCCACATGCTCGAATACAGACTGGGATGAAGTAAACCGCCCTTAGGGGAATGGATCAAGTCCACTCCTTTAGCCCAGAAGGGGCCTCATGTGCCTCTCCTGGAGTCTGGCATACCAACGAGGGGTCGGGAGAGGGATCTGAGCCTGCAACACCAAGAACAACTAATGAGTACGACGACTTAGCAAAGTATAAGCAACAAACAGTTAACATACATTGTATCTATCAGCTATTAGAATAGTTAACATGTAAAGATCCATAGTGGTCATGTTCGTATGCTAGGCAGATCGTGCATATGAATAAGCATGCTATCAGAATCATAAAATAGATAAAACAGATAGACGGTACTAGGTGGCTACTACATTTGTCATATTCTCCCTTTCGAGAGCAATTAGTACGAGAACACCATTGACCGGGCCAGGGCCCGAATGAGTCTCTAGTTTCCGAGGTCATGAATCCCAGGACGGTAGCACTCTGCAGAGGTGGTAAACAGTCTACGCCAAAGTTAACCCCGTCGAGTATCCTAAGGCTATGGCTGAGTATAACCAGTCAGACAAAACAATTAAGTTATATGATGCACGTCAATCAGTATCAGTAGCAGAATCAGTTGGTTAAGCAATGCGATACAGTATGCAATATAATACATGCATCACACGAGAATCAAGCATGAACTCAAGTCTTGCAATAATTTTACAAATAAACAATACCAATCAGTATAAGAACAAGAACATGGAATCAGCTGTTCTGCCCGGGATATACCATAGACAGCGCCATCAGGGAATAACCAATCATTCCCCCAGCGCAGAATGCGTACATGTGAGTAGGAGGGCAAAACTAAAGTCAATATGCAATGCAGTTGGGATTATCACCTTGAAACAAGGTTGTTTACTAGCCAACCCTAACCTAGTTGTCCAGTGTTTTTAACCGTACATGCTGATGTAGTTTTAAGTTGTTTGATACACAGTTGTTCACATGAGGTGTGTTGCAATGTATTAAGAAAAGTATATCGAAGTCCCTTAAACCAACATCCATGAGGAGGTGCTTAACAGCTAGACAACACACATGAATCAGTCACAGCCCTAAAGACCATTCATGCGATATTTACATTCTGTTGGGCAAGTCGGGCTGCCTAAATTCTACCTCGAAGGCCTTACAAAGTCTCGATATTAAACATATCCATTTAATTCATTTCTCAGTGTGCCTACCGCTTAGCCATGTTTCTGTACAGCTCAGCCACGGCAAGGGTTACAGCTTAGCCATAAACTCTTCACGGCTTAGCCATGGTTGGACCGTAGAAGGTCAGCAAAATGCCAACTCTCAGTTATTTAAAAATGTCACCCTGTATTGATCTATTGCTAGGTCACGGTTGGGCTTACGGCTTAGCCGTAGTACAATTGACGGCTCAGCCGTATTATAGTTTATGGCGTAGCCGTGACTGCACTAGGTCGATTTTCTGAACCTGTTACAAAACAGCTGACATGGCAGTTTCCTTAACTTCAAGGGAACAACAACATCAAATCTCACTCAATGGAGCTGTACAATAATAAATCATGTAAGAACAATATAAGTAAACACGATCAAATTACTATCAACAAGTGTTCAATCAAATTGTGCTTATACTTGCCTCAAATGGGTTCAAAACACACGTACAGGTGTTCCTAGGCTCAATTCGCTGCGAAACACAATTCTACTCGTCATACGCATGCAAGAAAAAAGAGAAAAACAGAAACGTTGAGTATATGCACCGTGACTGACTTGAAGAGAAGAAGAAGCGGAAGAAACACATTGAAAACTCAAGACATACCTTAGAACACACAAGAAGACAACGAGTGCACAACTCCCTTCCTTGGCTTGATCAAGAAGGAAATGGAAGAAGAAGAAAGAGAGAAGAAATAACGAGAGAGAGAGAGAGAGAGAGAGAGAGAGAGAGAGGAGAGCAAGAGGTCATTGAAGAAGGAAGGAAGAAAGAGGCGGTGGCTGGTCTTTTTAGAAGATAAAGATGAAGAATTTTACAAGAAAGTCCATGTACTCAAGGTAATTTCAGTTCGAGTCAATTAACGAGCCAACAGAAACAAACGAACTCGTTTTCGTACGAGTCAGTTACCAAAATTAATGAGCTTGACGAAATACACGTTGTTGACGTCAAGATGATGCAAAACTGACAACGTCTGACAAAATAAAAAATTACGAAAAAGTGCTCAAATCTACCTAAACCCGAGTCAAGCTCAATCCATCGACCTATCCATTACCTAAAACAACACAAGAACGAAACTAAAACACACGTAACAACTAATTGGTTATTAATTAACCACTAATCCAGATTAAGTTGGGTCGGAGTGTTACATCCTCCCCCACTTAAAAAATCATTCCGTTCTTAGAATGAACACATACCTGAACGAAGAGATGTGGATATTGTCGCGCCATCTGCTCTTCCAATTCCCACGTAGCTTCCTCAGGTTCATCATGTTCCCAAAGTACCTTGACCCATCGTATGGTTTTGGTGCGCAAGATCTGTTCTCTGGTTCTGACAATACGGAGTGGACGCTCAACGTATGACGCATTTGGTTGAATCTGCACATCATCGTATTGAATGACGTGAGTCGGGTCGCGAATGTACTTGCGAAGCATCGACACGTGGAATACATCATGTACTCAAGAAAACTCCCCTGGAAGAGCTAATTTGTAAGCCAACTCTCTAATTCTGCTCTTAACCTCAAACGGACCCACATATCTTAGAGCTAGCTTGCCTTTTTGGCCAAAACGGATTGTGCCCTTCATTGGTGAGACTTTTAGAAAAACCGAATCTCCAACTTGGAATTCCAATGGTCTTCTTCGGGTATCAGCATAACTCTTCTTTTTCTACCGTGCAACCGTCAAATTGTCAATTGCCTTTTGTACCTTCTCCGTCGTTTCGGCAATAATCATCAGTCCGTGAAAACTTCTGGTTTTAACCTCATCCCAACAAACAGGGCTTCTACATTTGCCTCCATACAAAGCCTCATAAGGTGTCATACCAATACTCTCGTGGAAGATGTTATTGTAGGTGAATTCGCACAACGAAAGGTGCAAGTCCCATTCTTTTTCAAAACTGAGGACACTGGCCCGCAGCATATCTTCTAGCGTCTGAATTATTTGCTCTAACTACCCATCTGTCTGCGGGTGATACGCCGTGTTGAAACTCAAATTAGTCCCAATAGAGTCCTGAAATGCCTTCCAGAAAGATGAAACAAAATGACTATCCCAATCAGACACAATAGATACGGGCGTACCATGCAATTTGACAATCTCATCAACGAATTTCTTCGCCATTTCTGAAAATGTCATGCCCTTCTTGAATGGAATAAAATGGGCTATCTTCGTCAATCTATCTATAATTACCTAAATGGCTTTATTCTTCTTGCTCGTCAGGGGTAAGCCTGAAACAAAATCCATCGTGATGTGCTCCCATTTCTACTGAGGGATATGTAATGGATGCAAGGAACCTGGAAGCCTATGATGATCAGCTTTCATCTTCTGGCAAGTCAGACATCTAGCAACGAACCTGGCAATTTCCCTCTTCATGTTGTTCCACCAAAACCGGTCCTTTAAGGCTCAATACATTTTTGTGCTCCCCGGGTGCATCGTATAGTGAGCATAGTGTGCTTCAGTCATCAAGTTCTCCTTCAGATCATCTATAGCTGGCACACATGGCTTGCTCTGAAAGTACAAGACACCATCTTCCATACGAAAGTCCGGTCCATCTCTAATACTGTCTCGGATTCTCCTTAACATTGTATCATCAAATTGCCGATCCTTAATTTGTTGAATTACTTTAGGCTGAAAAACCATGGTGCTAGCAAGCATCATATAACTCTCTTCAATTCTCACTTCAACCGGCTGATGGTGTAGCACAAAATGGAAGCTGCCGAAAGCATGGAGAGTCTCTGACTTCCTACTTAGGGCATCTACTACAACATTGCCTTTCCTTGGATGGTATTTAATAGGAAAATCATAATCTTTGATAAATTCAGGCCACCTGTGTTACCTCATATTCAACTCATGTTGCATAAACAGGTATTGTAAACTGTGATGATCTGAGTGCACTTCAAACTTCACGCCATACAGATAATGTCTCCACAGTTTTAAGGCAAATACGATGGCTGCCAACTCCAAGTCATGGTGGCGTAATTCTTTTCATGCTCCTTGAGTTTCCTCGAGGCATAAGCAATCACCTTGCTGTGCTGCATTAGAATACATCCCAACCCGACTCGAGAGGCGTCAGAATAGATCACAAATCCTTCACTTCCATCAAGTAGCATCAAGACCGGAGCGATAGTAAGCTTTTCCTTCAAAGTGTGGAAACTGTTCTCACTTTCTTCAGTCCAAAGGAAAGGGATATTCTTCTGCATTAGCTTGGTCAACGGAGAAGAAATCTTGGTAAAATCTTGAACAAATCTGCAATAATAACCGGCAAATCCAAGAAAACTCCTCACCTCTGTCACGGTCTTTGGGCTAGGCCAATTGACAACTGCCTCAACTTTCATCGGATCAACTGCCAAGCCTTCTCGTGAAATGATATGACCAAAGAATGACACCTGCTCGAGCCAAAAATCACACTTCGACAACTTGGCATATAAGCGATGTTCTCTCAATAACTGCAAGGCTTTCTTTAAATGTTCGGTATGCTCCTCTGTTGTCTTCAAATACATCAAGATGTCATCAATAAAGACTACTATGAATTGATCCAAGAAAGGAGCAAAAATCCTGTTCATCAAGGCCATAAAAGCAGCAGGTGTATTAGTTAATCCAAACGGCATCACGAGAAATTCATAATGTCCATACCGTGTCCTGAAGCCAATTTTGGAGATGTCCTCCTCTTTCACCCTAAGTTGCTGATGCCCAGACCTTAAATCAATTTTTGAAAAGTATGCGGCACCCTGAAGCTGATCAAACAATTCATCAATACGCGGCAAGGGATATTTTTTCTTGATAGTGACCTTATTCAACTGCCGATAATCGGTACACATCCGAAATGTGCCATCTTTCTTCTTGACAAATAATGCCGGAGCACCCCACGGTGACATACTCGGGCATATGAAACCCTTATCCACCAGGTCCTGCAATTGCTTCTTCAATTCTAATAATTCGGCAGGGGCCATACGATATGGAGCTTGACTAATAGGTGCTGTGCCGACACAAGGTCAATGGAGAATTTCACTTCTCGGACAAGGGGTAATTCAGGCACCTCCTCAGGAAACACATCCAGATAATCATGTACTATCGAAATCTCTTTCAATTGCTTTACCTCCTTTTTCTCCGAAACAAAGGCAAGAACTCTTCAGTAAATGATCAATAAAAATCAATTCAGTACATTAGACATGTTGTGTATTGAATAAATCATGTCATAAGAATCAATAAAAATGAAATACTTTGCTAATTGGCTACTACATTTGTCATATATTCCCTTTAGGGATCTTTATATTGAGAACACCATTGACCGGGCCAGGGTACGAATGGGTCTTTTTATACATGGAGTCCGAAAGCTCTAGCGGCACCATTTATATACTATACCAAAGTCAACCCTACTGGGTATCATAAGGTTGAGGCTGAGTAGAGCTAGACCATCTCGATTTATATAATTAAACTTAAGTAATTTGTGGAATTCATTCATTGAGAATACGTTCAATTCATTTGTTCAATTCGTTCTAACTCAACTCAGTATCAATAGTAATATAAAATGTATATCAAGAAACAATTCAATTAGAATAAATTTATCCATGATTATTTCAATTCAAAATCATTAATGAAATAATAGAAGATAATAACGGTAATTCAATATGCTTTGCAATTCCAATTAACAAAATCAAGGTAATTTTACAAACTAACCATAATCTAGTCATCCATTGCTTCAATCGTGCATGATGATGTAGTTTTAAGTTATTCAATACATGATTGTCATTCTTTTGGTGTCATACTGTATAAAGGATGTGTATCGAAGTCTCTTAAGCCAACACCCATGGGGAGCTGCGTAACTAATGAACAATACCACATGAATAAAGTTCAGCCTTCTAGACTTTTTATGGTATTTAATTATTCCATTGGGCCAGTTAATAGGGTAGAGGGATCTAAGAGCTAGTGCTATACAAGGTCTTGTAACAACCCCTACTTAACCCTAATTTTCAAGGGCTTTACGGCTTAGCGTGGAGCAGCCTACGGCTTAACCGTGAGCTGCCAATGGTTTAGCCATACACTTGGCTTAGCCATAGTTCCCATATTTTTCCTCCACATTCATGGTTGAATCGTATTTTCTTCTACAGCTTAGCCGTACTTGTTTTATGGCTGATTCACGCTTTATTTACGGCTTAGCTATAACTCATTTCATGGCTTAGCCGTAGAAGAAAGTTCCAAATTGTTGCTCTTTGGATTTTGAGCCATACCTTTCCTATGGCTTAGTCGTAAGCTTCAAATTTTCTGAAACAAAATGAACATAGGTTCAGTTCATTTCAGAACCTTTCAACTTGGTTTCTACTAGGATATTCCCTACTCCATTCAGTCATTATGCCATATCAACCTAGTGTTTTGATTCACAATTCATTAGGATCCTAAAAATCTCTTTTTAATTGAAGAAATTTTGAGAACAAGAACATGGGGCTGAATGCACATTAAGGTTGAAAAAGACTTACAAGTTTTATGAAATACCAACATGCATTCAATCAAAATTTGTTTATACTTGCCTGAGGCTTGTATTCAATTCACTATTCTTTTCTTGGCTCAACTTGAGGAGAAGAACACTACACTAGACCCTAAAATAACATGCATGTAAACAAAAATGAGAAAAATGAGTGTATGTCAAAGAATGAGAGTCCTCTTGACTCCATTAACCCGTAATTGTGTAGGAGATCTTACCTTAGTAACTGCTAGAGAATGTCGAGAGAATTAGAGATCTATATCCTCAATTCCAACAGGAAAGATGGGTAGATGAGAGATGGATTTGAGTTTTGGAAACCTTAGAATAAACATGCAAAACTCATCTTAGTAATAATAATTAGGAAGAAAAGACTGGAAAAAGAAGAAGAAGAGCTAATGTAGTTGAGAAGAGAAAGGACTTACAAAAAGGATTATTGGCTCCTTTTAAGTCTCAATTTTTTGAGGTTTATAAAAACACCCATGTTCCTTCATATATTTCGAATTTAAATCAAATGATGGTCCAACAAACACAAACAAAGTCAAATGCGTTCAACTCAAGTACAAAAATTGACGAGCTCAATGAGACGAACGCGATGATATCAATATGATGTATAAATGATGTAAACTATAAAGTCTAAAATTACGAAAAAAGGGCTTTAATTTACCTAATCAAAGTTAAACTTATACCAAACTACCTATCATTGACCCAAACTTGACTTGTTAGTCTGAATGAGATAAAAGTAAACTAAATCTAACCTAATTAAACACCAAACATCATTATTTAGGTTAAATCTGTGTTTATTACTTTATACCCTACTTGATCAGTTGCTAAACATCTTTAATTAGAATTGGAGTGTTACACAATCTCCCTACAATTCCAGCATAAGACCTTAATCATTGAGGAGGAGGGAGTGGAAGCTTACCTTTAGAGCATCTGGTGAATGGGCCAGTTATGGATGATGGCTTTTTCCTTGGCCTCCTTTTACTTTGTTGGGAATAGTAGCTTGAGAGATCAACCGACAAGGTAATGCCCTGGCGGTGGTTGGCAAGATGAGGTGGGTTGAGGGTTTGGCACTCGGCTATCTGGGAGATCTCCATAGTAGGAGCTTGCTGAGAGGGCTCCTTGAGGTGGAACTCTCGACTTGCCAGCTGGGGGGAAGCCTCTGAGAGAGGGGTATCCTTTTGTTGTTGTTCTTCCTGCTCAGTGGATTTCATTTGAGGTGAGTGGTATTCCAATGCTTCCTGGGTGTGTAATAGAGCCGTATGGGAGATGGCACCAAGAGGGTCAGACATGAGACAATATCCAAGTTCTCTAGCACTGAGAAGCCGTTTGAGACGTCTATGGAGAGAATTGGAATTTTCTGTAACACTCCGACCCAGCTTGACCTCGTTTAGCGGTTAGTTAATCTTGTTTTCGTTGCTAATCGTGTTTTGTTTGTGTTTTGGTTTTCGTTACGGGTCATGGATAGGTAGTTGGGTTGAGTTTGACCTGGATTAAGTAGACCAAGCCCTTTTTCGTAATTTTAGCTTTTCTAAGACATGGTCATTTTTGCATCATCTTGATGTCAACACGTGTCTTTCGTTGAGCCCGTTAACTTTCGTAACTACGTCATTCGCGACCGATGTCGTTTGATTCGATTGGACCCGGATTTGACCTAAACTGGAAATAGAATTCTAACTTGGGCCTTATTGTAAATGGAACAACCCATTACTTATATAAGTTCAGCCATCAATCAACTCACATTTCCTTCTCTCGTTTTCTCATTTCTTCCTCTACTGCACGTGGAACACTCTTTCTCTCTGCTCTCTTGCATTCTCTCCCTCCTTCACTTGAATTCTTCCTCCATCGAGCAAGAGGAACTTGGGTCTTGCATGTGAGGTGAGTGGGACATGCTTCCATCTCTCTCACCTCTTCCCTCTAGTTCTTCTCCTTCTTGTTCTTATTGGTGTGTGTGTGTTTTGAATTTCTCTCCATCTCTCATGCATGCATGTTGGTTTGATTTGTGCTAGGTTGTGATTTGGGCTTTAGAACTTCACTTGTGCAATTGATTTCCAAATAAAGGCAAGTATAACCATAACTTTGAGAACCCATGTTGGTATGCAATTGAATTGGTTGATTTTACATTGAATTGATATGGAAAAATGTGTTTACAGCTCATTTGTTACTACTTTGTCTATCTCCATTGAAAGAATTGAAATTATGATACTTTCCCAGACATTCTGTACATGTTTCAGATTATTGATTTCGGACAGGTACGGCTAAGCCGTATGCCTCTTACGGCTCACAATCCAGAGAGGAGAAAAACCCAATTTTCCTCTACGGCTAGGGCACGGCTAAGCCGTGGATTGCCCTACGGCTAAGCCGAAACTCAGCCGTGGCCCAGCCGTAGATCAATACAGGGTGCAATTTCTGGAATAACTGAGAGTCAGCAACTGACAGATCTTCTACGGTTCAGCCACGGCTAAGCCGTAGACCACACACGGCTAAGCCGTAGCACACACACGGCTAAGCCGTAACCACACTAGAATAAAAATGAGGAAACAAGGATAGGTGTAAAGAAAAGACCGATATGGCCTTCATGATGGAATGTAGAGTACCCAGACTTTCCCAACGGAATGTGATACAACGCGTGAATGATCTCGAGGGCTGCGAATCATTCATGTTCGTTATCCGGATGTTAAGCACCTCCCCATGGGTGTTGGTTTAAGAGACTTCGTGCACCGCTCAATTCATTGCAACACTAGACAACGGTGCAGCGATACCTTAAAACTACATCATCATGCACGGTTAGAAACACCGGATAATTAGATTAGAATTGGTTTGTAACTAAAGATGATTCGATTTCGCATGATTTGTTGCATAACATATTGCATTCGATCATTGATCTCAATGTTCTGACATGATTACTTGTATTCCGTTACTTTCACATTGTGGTTTATTTACCTTGAGTATGCATGTATGATATGTTCACTCACAGATATGCACGTATGATATGTTGTCACGATCTACTCAGGGTTTTCATGATTGACTCCGTATAGTCAGGCACTACTTAGCCTCAGCCTTAGGATCCCAACGGGGTGAATTTGGTATAGTTTATATGGACTTGCTGCAGTAGGGTTATGTCTTGGGGAACCGGACCCCAGGAAACCGAGACCCATTGTACCCTGGCCCGGACAATGGTGTTCTTTGCATGTTATAAGATCCCTCTTTTGGGAGCATATGGTAATGTAGTAGCCACTAGTATGTACACAGCATGTATTCATTGATTCACTCAGCATATTTCTTTCTTGCATGACAGCCTAGTATACGAAAATGCCTTCTTTAATAACATGATGTTCTTTATTCTATTAGACACAGCGTGTGTTAACTTGCTATGGTTTATACTTTGCTGAATCTTCGTATTCACAGTTGTTTTTGGTGTTGCAGGCCCCAGATCCCCCTGCCGAACCCTCGCCGGTCGGCCAGGCTCCAGATGAGACCCCCGGGGCCCCATCAGGCCTAGAGGAGTGGATGTGATTACTCCACGGGAGAGCGTTTCTTGCATGCATCGTCGGAGTCTTGTTTTGTGTGGATTTGCAGACTTGTATTTGACATGTCATGATTGTATATATTCTTTTGTTCTTTTTGTTAAACTTTATATGTAATTATGTCAGTTCGTTCTTGGTATCCTTTTCTTGCACTGTTAGTTTTATGTTTCTGATATTTACAACTTCCGCGTACTTGCTTGGCACGTATGAATGTTCCCTTGTGCGTGTGCATTTAGACTTGGTCTACGTGTGCATGCACGGGAGTACGTGTGTCATTAGGTTTGGCTTTTGCTAACCCCCGAACCCTGGGCTCGGGTTGTGACATACGTATTGTATGGTATCAAAGCATTCCTTGCTCATTCCTTGTTCTAGATGATAAGCATGTAGGCATGTAGGATCGTGGTGAGGATACGATTTTCTTTGTGATCTTTCTAGAGTTTGGGGCTTGTTGGGCGCAATTGTTTTGTGTTTGTGTCTGACTCTTTCCATTTTTACAGGATGGCATCAGGTTCTGGTTCTCAGCAGAATGCCGGAAATAACGAAAGCGGATCTGCACCGTCACCGCAGACACAGAATACAGATGAACGCATTCTCATGTTATTTCAGTCCCTTCAGGCACAATCGCAATCAATGTAGAACTTGCAAGCCCAAGTGACAACCATGTTAGACCGACAAAGCCAAGTCCCAGCTCAGTCACATGTAGATCAGCAGGTGATTTTACAGCCTCGAGAGAGTGACCCGAATGCCCTCTACGGGAAATTTCGCAAGCGAGGAGCTATTGAGTTCTATAGGACAGAAGAGCCATTGAAGGCAGAACAATGGTTAGAACAGACGGAGGATGTCTTTGAGACCGTTGTGTGCACGAACCGGCAGAAGGTCGGACTAGCAACTTCTATGCTGAGAGACGTCGCAAAGACTTGGTGGAAGAGCGTGAAAGACTCATATAGAGATATTCCTAGTGCGACAGTTTGGGAGATGTTCAAGCAGCAGTTCAGAAGGAAGTTCATCCCGGCTCATGTGTTTCGAGCCAAGGAGGTTGAGTTCCTAGCCCTCCGTCAGCAGCAGATGACTGTAGCAGAATATGTGAACAAGTTTATGCAGTTGTCGCATTTTGCTCCGGACATGATCAGCACCGAAGAGAGGAAGGTGAACCGGTTTGTTGAAGGTTTGCATCCCCGATACATGCACCACGTGACTGCGTTTCAGCGTCCGGCTACGTTTGATGATGCAGTGGACAGGGCCTATTCCGCTGAGGCCATCCACCAAGCTGCGAGGGCCATTGAACCCAAGAGACAGCCGCCTTTCAGTGCACGAGGACAAGTACAGAAGAAGACCAAAGGCCAGCAGAGTACTTCTAGTTCTTCTGGAGTGATTTGTGGGCATTGTGGCAAGAACCACGCGACTGATGCGTGTTGGAGGAAGGCCGGTGCTTGTTTTATCTGTGGTTCGAGGGAGCATATGATCGCCAATTGTCCTCGACATAGAGCCTCCGGTGCAGCTCCATCTGGTCCTACTTCCGGTGCAGTTCCTAGCAGACCCAGTGCACCTACAGCTCCGAGCAAGCCACAGTCAGCTCGTC
The DNA here is from genome assembly GCA_037013555.1 of Sextonia rubra. Classification (NCBI taxonomy): domain Eukaryota; kingdom Viridiplantae; phylum Streptophyta; class Magnoliopsida; order Laurales; family Lauraceae; genus Sextonia; species Sextonia rubra. The sequence goes on along the minus strand of JASUAD010000010.1, from coordinate 38,078,751 downwards.
CAGGCTCGAGACAGCCTCGCCAGACAGCCCGTGCTTACGCTGCTACCCACGAGAGTGCCGAGGATCCACAGGTGGTTGAAGGTACTGTTTTGATTTCGCGCGTCGAGGCATTAGCTTTGTTCGATTCGGGGTCTACACGATCTTATGTAGCACCTCATTTTGCCGAGCGGTTACCTCAGCCGTCTGAGCCGTTGCCATATGTGTTGGTTGTATCCACCCTAGTTGGCAAGCGAGTGGAGTGTAGTATATACTACCCCCATTGCGACGTGCAGATTGCAGGTCATCAGTTACCTGTTGATTTGATCCTGTTGTCGATGTTGGACTTCGACATGATCCTTGGTATGGATTGGCTCGCTCGATATCGTGCCTGTGTTAACTGTTACAACAGGACGATCTTCTTCGATTTAGGCAAGGGCTTCCGTTTCGAGGGCAGCCAGCAGAGATGCCCCAGACGTGTGATTTCGGCGTGTAAGGCAGATCGCTTGATCCACCGAGGGTGTGAAGGCTTCATTGCCTTTATCTCAGCGAAGAAGGAGCCGAAGCAGCTAGGTGAGATCCAGGTGGTCTGTGACTTTCCCGATATCTTTCCAGACGATGTGCCAGACTTACCCCCGGTTCGAGATGTGGAGTTCTCCATCGAGCTTGTTCCTGGCACGGCACCGATCAGCAAGGCTCCGTATCGCATGGCCCCAGCAGAGTTGTCAGAGTTGAAGAAGCAATTGCAGGAGCTTTTGGATAAGGGTTTCATTCGCCCGAGCGTTTCACCTTGGGGAGCACCAGTCTTGTTTGTCAAGAAGAAGGATGGTACTTTTCGGATCTGCATAGATTACCGACAGTTGAACAAAGTGACTATCAAGAACAAGTACCCCCTGCCCAGGATCGATGAGTTGTTTGACCAACTTCAGGGCGCAGCATATTTTTCGAAGATTGATTTGAGGTCTGGATATCACCAGTTGAGGGTCAAAGAAGATGATATTCCCAAGACTGCCTTCAGGACTCGTTATGGCCATTATGAATTCCTCGTGATGCCTTTTGGACTAACCAACGCACCTGCAGCGTTTATGGCATTGATGAATCAGATCTTTGCTCCTTTCTTGGACCAATTCGTAGTTGTGTTTATTGATAACATACTGATCTATTCTAAGTCAGCGAAGGAGCATAGGGAGCATTTGAGAAAAGCCTTGTCGTTGTTGAGAGAACATCGATTGTTTGCTAAATTGTCGAAGTGTGATTTTTGGCTTGAGCAGGTGGCATTTTTAGGTCATATCATTTCACGAGAGGGATTGGCAGTTGATCCATCTAAAGTGGAGGCAGTAGTGAATTGGCCTAGCCCCAAGACAGTGACAGAGGTTCGCAGTTTCCTTGGTCTAGCAGGTTACTATCGTCGATTTGTCCAGGACTTTGCTAAGATCTCTTCTCCTTTGACGAAGTTGACCAGGAAGAATGTACCATTTGATTGGACTGAGGAGTGTGAAGCCAGTTTCCAGACTTTGAAAGAGAAGTTGACTACGGTCCCAGTGTTAGCCTTGCCAGATGGTTGTGAAGGATTCGTGGTTTATTCAGACGCTTCTCGAGTTGGTCTAGGTTGTGTGTTGATGCAGCATGGGAAGGTTATTGCATATGGATCGAGACAGTTGCGAGAACATGAGAAGAATTACGCCACCCATGATCTGGAATTGGCAGCCATCGTGTTTGCGTTGAAGCTGTGGAGACATTATCTGTATGGTGTGCAGTTTGAGGTTCGTTCTGACCACCACAGTTTGCAGTACTTATTCACACAGCAGGAGCTGAACATGAGACAGCGGAGATGGTTGGAGCTTATTAAGGATTATGACTTTCCGATCAAATATCAGCCAGGCAAGGGGAATGTGGTGGCAGATGCGCTCAGCAGGAAAGCAGAGCCAGTGCAGCTTTTGAGCAGCTTCCTCTTAGAGTTTCGTGGTCTCCCTGTTGAAGTTAAACTAGTGGATGAGTGCGTGACTTTGGCTAGTACGCTAGTGTTTCAGCCTGAGTTGATTCAGCAGATTAAGGACAGGCAGTTTGAGGATCTAACATTGAAGCGCATTCGAGACCACATTGGAGACAAACCCGATTTTAGACTCGAGGATGGTGTACTCTACTTTCGGAGTAGGTTGTGCGTGCCAGCAGTTGATGACTTCAAGGAGAAGCTGATGAACGAAGCGCATTACGCTCGCTACGCGATGCATCCAGGCAGCACCAAGATGTCTCGGAATCTCAAGGATCGCTTCTGGTGGAACAACATGAAGAGGGAAGTAGCAGGATTTGTTGCTCGCTGTTTGACATGCCAGAAGGTGAAGGCAGATTATCAGAGACCGCCAGGCTCGTTGCATCCTTTGCACATACCGCAGTGGAAGTGGGAAAACATCACCATGGACTTCGTTTCCGGATTGCCGCCGACGAGCAGGAAGAACAACGCCATTTGGGTGATCGTAGATCGATTGACGAAGTCAGCCCATTTCATTCCTTTTCAGAAGGGTATGACGTTTTCAGAGATGGCTAGGAAGTTCGTGGATGAGATCGTCAGGCTCCATGGTACCCCCGTGTCGATTGTATCCGATCGTGACAGCCGTTTTGTTTCCTCTTTCTGGAGAGCATTCCAAGAGGCTTTGGGCACGAAGTTGAGTTTCAGCACGGCATACCACCCACAGACAGATGGGCAATCAGAGCGGACGATTCAGACTTTGGAGGATATGTTGCGAGCCAGCGTGTTGAGCTACGAGAAAGAATGGGATCTTCACCTATCGTTGTGCGAGTTCGCCTACAACAACAGTTTCCACGAGAGCATTGGGATGGCACCATATGAATCCTTGTACGGGAAGAAGTGCAGGAGTCCGGTTTGTTGGGAAGAAGTTGGAACTCGAAGTTTTCACGGACCGACGATCATTGCAGAGACTACGGAGAAGGTACGGAAAGCCATTGAGAACTTGAAAGTTGCTCGGTCGAGACAGAAGAGTTATGCAGACACCCGCAGACGACCCTTAGAGTTTCAGGTTGGCGAGTGGGTTTTTCTGAAGGTCTCACCGATGAAGGGTACGATCCGTTTCGGCCAGAAAGGCAAGTTAGCTCCACGCTATGTCGGACCGTTCGAGATCAAGAGTCGGATTGGTGATTTGGCCTATCGATTAGAGCTTCCCGAGATGTTTTCAGGAGTGCACAACGTTTTCCACGTTTCAATGCTTCGGAAATATGTTCATGATCCCTCCCATGTCATTCGTTACGATGAGATTCAGATTCAGCCGAGTGCTGCATACGTTGAGCGACCGCTCCGTATCGTGGGAACCCGAGAGCAGATACTCCGCACCAGGACAATTCGGTGGGTCAAAGTGCTTTGGGAGCATCACAGTCCCGATGAGGCTACTTGGGAGCTAGAAGAGCAGATGGCACGACAGTACCCCGACTTGTTTTCCCAGGTATGAGTGAGTTAGTGTTCATTCCGAGGACGGAATGATTCTCAAGTAGGGGAGGATGTAACACTCCGACCCAGCTTGACCTCGTTTAGCGGTTAGTTAATCTTGTTTTCGTTGCTAATCGTGTTTTGTTTATGTTTTGGTTTTCGTTACGGGTCATGGATAGGTAGTTCGGTTGAGTTTGACCTGGATTAAGTAGACCAAGCCCTTTTTCGTAATTTTAGCTTTTCTAAGACATGGTCATTTTTGCATCATCTTGATGTCAACACGTGTCTTTTGTTGAGCCCGTTAACTTTCGTAACTACGTCATTCGCGACCGATGTCGTTTGATTCGATTGGACCCGGATTTGACCTAAACTGGAAATAGAATTCTAACTTGGGCCTTATTGTAAATGGAACAACCCATTACTTATATAAGTTCAGCCATCGATCAACTCACATTTCCTTCTCTCGTTTTCTCATTTCTTCCTCTACTGCACGTGGAACACTCTTTCTCTCTGCTCTCTTGCATTCTCTCCCTCCTTCACTTGAATTCTTCCTCCATCGAGCAAGAGGAACTTGGGTCTTGCATGTGAGGTGAGTGGGACATGCTTCCATCTCTCTCACCTCTTCCCTCTAGTTCTTCTCCTTCTTGTTCTTATTGGTGTGTGTGTGTTTTGAATTTCTCTCCATCTCTCATGCATGCATGTTGGTTTGATTTGTGCTAGGTTGTGATTTGGGCTTTAGAACTTCACTTGTGCAATTGATTTCCAAATAAAGGCAAGTATAACCATAACTTTGAGAACCCATGTTGGTATGCAATTGAATTGGTTGATTTTACATTGAATTGATATCGAAAAATGTGTTTACAGCTCATTTGTTACTACTTTGTCTATCTCCATTGAAAGAATTGAAATTCTGATGCTTTCCCAGACATTCTGTACATGTTTCAGATTATTGATTTCGGACAGGTACGGCTAAGCCGTATGCCTCTTACGGCTCACAATCCAGAGAGGAGAAAAACCCAGTTTTCCTCTACGGCTAGGGCACGGCTAAGCCGTGGATTGCCCTACGGCTAAGCCGAAGCTCAGCCGTGGCCCAGCCGTAGATCAATACAGGGTGCAATTTCTGGAATAACTGAGAGTCAGCAACTGACAGATCTTCTACGGTTCAGCCACGGCTAAGCCGTAGACCACACACGGCTAAGCCGTAGCACACACACGGCTAAGCCGTAACCACACTAGAATAAAAATGAGGAAACAAGGATAGGTGTAAAGAAAAGACCGATATGGCCTTCATGATGGAATGTAGAGTACCCAGACTTTCCCAACGGAATGTGATACAACGCGTGAATGATCTCGAGGGCTGCGAATCATTCATGTTCGTTATCCGGATGTTAAGCACCTCCCCATGGGTGTTGGTTTAAGAGACTTCGTGCACCGCTCAATTCATTGCAACACTAGACAACGGTGCAGCGATACCTTAAAACTACATCATCATGCACGGTTAGAAACACCGGATAATTAGATTAGAATTGGTTTGTAACTAAAGATGATTCGATTTCGCATGATTTGTTGCATAACATATTGCATTCGATCATTGATCTCAATGTTCTGACATGATTACTTGTATTCGTTACTTTCACATTGTGGTTTATTTACCTTGAGTATGCATGTATGATATGTTCACTCACAGATATGCACGTATGATATGTTGTCACGATCTACTCAGGGTTTTCATGATTGACTCCGTATAGTCGGCACTACTTAGCCTCAGCCTTAGGATCCCGACGGGGTGAATTTGGTATAGTTTATATGGACTTGCTGCAGTAGGGTTATGTCTTGGGGAACCGGACCCCAGGAAACCGAGACCCATTGTACCCTGGCCCGGACAATGGTGTTCTTTGCATGTTATAAGATCCCTCTTTTGGGAGCATATGGTAATGTAGTAGCCACTAGTATGTACACAGCATGTATTCATTGATTCACTCAGCATATTTCTTTCTTGCATGACAGCCTAGTATACGAAAATGCCTTCTTTAATAACATGATGTTCTTTATTCTATTAGACACAGCGTGTGTTAACTTGCTATGGTTTATACTTTGCTGAATCTTCGTATTCACAGTTGTTTTTGGTGTTGCAGGCCCAGATCCCCCTGCCGAACCCTCGCCGGTCGGCCAGGCTCCAGATGAGACCCCCGGGGCCCCATCAGGCCTAGAGGAGTGGATGTGATTACTCCACGGGAGAGCGTTCCTTGCATGCATCGTCGGAGTCTTGTTTTGTGTGGATTTGCAGACTTGTATTTGACATGTCATGATTGTATATATTCTTTTGTTCTTTTTGTTAAACTTTATATGTAATTATGTCAGTTCGTTCTTGGTATCCTTTTCTTGCACTGTTAGTTTTATGTTTCTGATATTTACAGCTTCCGCGTACTTGCTTGGCACGTGTGAATGTTCCCTTGTGTGTGTGCATTTAGACTCGGTCTACGTGTGCATGCACGGGAGTACGTGTGTCATTAGGTTTGGCTTTTGCTAACCCCCAAACCCTGGGCTCGGGTTGTGACATTTTCTCCAGGATTGCCAAGGTAAGATCTTAAGGAAGGGAATAGACACGATTGTCTCTGGGGAAGAGAATGTCACGGATATGGTTTGGGACTAAAGTGTTTGGCTAGTTGGAAAAGGAGAGTGGCTTTGGGGTGTGTAGCAGGTTGATAGCAGTTAGGGTGGCCATTTCGGCATTAGTAGGTTCTGTTAGGTGGTCTGAGGATCGAACGACAGGGGTTATGTCTAGGAAAGGGAGTAGGGGAATAGGGATATGGAGAGAAGGGGCCTGTCATAACCCGAGTCTAAGAAATCAGGGATTAAAATTAAACTCAATCAGTGACACACCTAGACCCAGTCTAAGTGCACATATACAAGGGAAAACACTAGTGCAATGCCATTGTACGCGGAAGCTGTCAGTATCATTACATAAGAAGAGGATACATCAAAACTAATAACAGTGTACTATTAACAAGAAAACCATGTCTTTACAAGAAGATAAGAAGGTTTCAATAATACACAAAAGGTTGGGATGTATAATCCCATACAAACAAAAAGTATCAAACATGTCAAAATGAGGCCTAGTCTAAACCATGCCGTTCTTTGAGGTGGATTGGTCATGCCCACTCTTCTAGCCCTGATGGGGCCTCTACGATCACCTCTAAAGTCTGGCTGACCGTCAAGGGATCGGAAGTGGGATCTGAGCCTGTAACACCAAAAGACAACCAGTGAATAAGACTATTCAGCAAAGCATAAGCAAACTAAAGGTGACACGCATTGTATCTATAAGAATTATTAACAGGTGATTACATAGATGTTCAATTTCGTATACTAAGCAAATCGTGCATTTGAATAAAACATGCTAGCAGATTCAATGAACATAAATGTTTTACTAGGTGGCTACTACATTTGTCATATCCTCCCTCTATGGATCTATGCGTTGAGAATATCATCGACCGGGCAAGGGTATGAATGGGTATCTAGTTCCTAGGGTCCAGAAGCCTTAAGATAAGAGCACACTGTAGCGGCAATAAACATGCTATACTGAAGTCAACCCTACAGAGTATCATAAGGCTGAGGCTGAGTAGAGCCAGACCGTGTCAATCATTTCAATTCATATGCATTTCAATTCAATTCAAGTCACAAAGTCGAATATGTATTTTAAGAAATACCTCAATAGGCGTGATGACAAATAATATGATACTTTAAGTTCATTCAATAGTCATGTAAGTCAAGTTAATAGTAAAAGAGTGGATTGCAATAACTGAAATCAACATGCTATGTAATTCAATTCATTTTCACGGAATCACAATAGTTTACTAGCCAACTCTAATCTAGTTGTTTATTGTTAACCATGCATGATGATATAGTTTTAAATTATTCGATACACAGTTGTCCGTCTTTGGGTCACATTGTATCAGAAAGGAGTATCGAAGTCCCCTAAACCAACACCTATAGGGAGATGCTTAACAATTGGACAACACACATGAATGAGTCACAGCCCTCAAGACCATTCATGTGATCCAGGTATTCCATTGGACAAGTGATTAGGATAAGGGGTCCAAGAACTAAGGCTGTACAAGGTCTTGAATAGCATCACAATTTTTCCTAAGTTTTAGTGGTCTTACGGTTTAGTGTGGGTTCCTTACGGCTTAGCTGTAGACATCTTACGGCTTAGCCAGCCGTAGTTCCCTAGAATTTCTCCCACAAATACGGCGAGTTACGGTTGAACCATGCTTTCTCTTACGGCTTACCCGTATATGGTCTACGGCTGAACCACGGTTCGACTACGGCTTAGTCGTAGCTCAATATACAGCTTAACCATAGCTTAATCGTAGAAGGACCTCAGCTGTACCTATTCTTCGGTCTTCAAGCCGTGAAATGACTTATTGCTGGACTATGGCTAGGTTACGGCTTAGCCGTAGTGTATCCTACGACTTAGGCGTGGCTTGGATGTAATACAAATTCAAATTTTCTACTCTCTGGAGTTTTAGAAGTGGAAAACCTACGACGTAGCCGTAAGCTCCAGCATTTCGTTAACTCAACCTGTCCAGGACTTCGAAATTCATTCAGAAATAAACAATCATACACGACAGAACACATGAAAGAAATAATAAAAGGGCTGTCATGACCTATACCACTTGAACGATCGAGAAACAGTCATGACAATTACAATATACCAACGTGTATTTAACCCATAGTTGCTTATACTTATCTCAATTAAGCTTTTCAAACGATGACGTGGAAAAGAGGGATGCAAAGTGCTCAACAAGGTGAAACAGAAAAGAAAAAAAAGAAGAAGACGACAACTCGAGGACGACTTGCATGTAGAAGATAAGCTCGATGGGTGGGTTAGGTGGAGATATATAGAATCAGATTTATAAGGAAGCCCAACCTTTAAAGGTTAATTACAAATGAGGTCAAATAAGTGACCAACGATTTTAAACGGCTTCAGATGCATTCGACTCAGTTACAGTAGTTAATAGCCTTGACAAGATACACGTGATGACACCAAGATGACACATAATCGACAAACTCGAATAAAGTTAAAAATTACGAAAAATGGCTCGTACATACTTATTCTAGGTTAAACTCACCCAACTATCTATCCATGACTCGAAACATAACTCAAAAAGACAAAACGACATTAACTACACTCATTTTCTCTCAAAGTGCTAAGAACGGAATTAATTAGTTGCTAAACTCACTTAATTAAGGTCGGAGTGTTACAGGGCCCCTGTGACTTGGGGAGGGAATATGGGTGGAATCTGGAGGGAGGGGCCCACTGTGGCTGGAGAAGGAGCAGGGGAGGTGGGATCTGGAAAGAATGGGCCACTATGGTTGGGAGAGGGAGCAGGGTTGTGATCTGGAGAGAGGGGGCCACTGTAGCTCTGGGAGGGACCAGGGGAAGTAGAATCTGGGAAGTAGGGACTATAGGCTTGTGGGCATTGGAAACTGAGCTTGAGGTGATGGTCTCTGTGACTGGGGTTGCGAAGATTTAACTAAAGTAGAAGTCGCCTGGACTGAAGAGGAGGCTTGTCCATCCGAGTGCATTTTTGAAGGGCAATTGGAGAAGGGGTGGCAGGAGGAGAAGCAGAGAGAGCAAGGGATGTTTTCGTAATGGACTACCAGCTCCACTTCTCCTTTACCTACAAGAGTAACTAGAAGGATAATCGGCCTTGGTTTGGAGAGGTCCAAGTTGATCAGGACCCTGGCGTAGGAAAAGATCCTTTAAAAAGCTATTGTTTGATCTGTTAGTGTCATAGTAAGAGTGTTTTCAATTCCATAACCCGAGTCAAGTCTAGTTCAAGTTAAGCCGTAGCATGATTCACGGCCACACCATAGAGTTTACGGGCCATATTCCACAGAGAGAGATTTTGGCCATAATGCATATGGTTAATCTTACGGCTAAGCTGTAAGACTCTCACAGCTAAACCGTAGAATGTTTTACGGCTGAGATGTAAAGTTTACGAGCCACATTCCAGAGAGCATTATTGGCAAATTTTAGCTTACGGCTGACCTACAGTTAAGCTGTAGAAGGATTTATGGCTAAGCCGTATGTTTAATCGTAAAAAGAAAAGACGTTGAATCTGGGTCAAACTAGCCGTTGGATTTTGTCAGAGCATACTGCAAAGCTGTAAACTAACCTTTTTTTAGCCGTAGATTTGACCGTTGGAATTTCTCTCTACTGAAGAGAAGCAATCGTTTCCTCTAAAACATACAGAACGAATTAAGAAAAATATCAACAGCATCTGAGCTCTTGCACCAGTAGTAAAATCTGTTCTAAAGCTCAAACTACCTTCTTCTCTTTCAAACTTAAAGTGATATTACTGTTTTGAGAAGAGCATGAGTGAAACTAGGAAGCCTTAAATTCAAGCTAAGAAAAACCCAATTTTCCTAAAACCCAATAAAAACCTCTTCCCTTGGCTGAGCACTCATTTGAAGATCTTCATTGCTAAGGAGTAAGCTCAAGAGGTCAAAGCTTGAACACTATTCAAAGTTAAGGTACCTAGTTATTTGTCTGGGTGTTCTTCTTGATTTCATTTCTCTGCTGTATATGGTAGAAGACAAACCACCGCATCAAAAGATATTGTAGTTGGTGGAGTAGATTTAGGATCAACCACCTAATCAAAAATTCTATTGGTAGAAGACAAACCACCGGATCAAAAATTGTTGCAGAAGGTGTTCTTCTATAATTACCTTATATTCAGTGGAACCAAAAGAGATTGCTCTTGAGAGTGGATGTAGGTCTGGGACCGAACCACTATAAATTTCTGTATTTGCACTTAATGTTTGTGATGGATGCTTTATAGTCTTATTCCCTTGTGTTGATTATCTTCTTTATGCTATATCATCTTTGTTCTAGTAGTATTTCTATACATTGTAAGCACACAAAACTCTGAGCATCTTTCTTGATCATACTTGTGGATTTGTAATATTGAGTAAGTTTTTAAATTGCACTCTATAGTAGCCTAATATCTGGAAAGAATTTTAAATAGTCCTATTCACCCTCCCCCCACCCCTCTAGGACTTGGTGAGATCTAGTTGTTGCACTTTCATGATCTACTCTGACTGGGTCCCTATGGAGCTTGCAATCAAGAGAAGGATGTGTTGGCTCCAGCAGTGGTAGGGAACGCCATTGATCCTAACTCAAACAGGGATGATGGAGGGCTAGGAGAACTTGTCCATGCCTGGACTCCACGGGATGTGCATTTTCTTTTTGCCTAGAGTGATGGGGCTTTGAGCTAATAGATGGTCTTTGTCTTCTTAAGAAAATAGCATGAACATGAAGTAGCCATGCACTATGAGGGAGATGAGGTTGGGATGAGAAAACTTCCAGCTAGAGTTTACCTTTTGCTCAAGCCATTCTAGGGATGGTCGTGGTCCAGCGAATCTGCCGATGATTGAGTATTGGAAAGAATCCTTCTAAGATTTGACCATGTGAAGGGGTACTTGTAGATAGGGTTTACCATTCTCCTAAGTGGTAGAGGGGAAGGAAGGAGGGAGAGAAGGGAGGACAAGGGGATTGGAGAAAAGACTTGCAAATGAGGATTTAAGAGGTGGGGGGGGGGTGAGGTTGAAGGTTTGGTGGGATTGTGGAGATGGATTTTGCAGGTCCTTTATCTGCTGCTGAAGAAGATGTAGTTGGACAACTAGGGACACCATCAGCTCTAAAGGTTGGAAGGTGGATGGGATGGCTCGGGGAAGTGCAGGGTGGGCAGGGAGCAGGGGGAAATCTACGGTAGAGTTAGGGTTGGGGAGATTGGGGGTCGGTTGGGGGGGAAGGCTGTGTAAAGACATATTCTCTTCTAAATGATATGATTAAAGGCAGAGTTAGGGTTGATCAAATTACTAACCTAACTCACTAATTGTGGTAAATGTTATAACAACTTCTTATTAAGGACTCCAAAATCCAGTTAACAAATAATAAAAGATTTCTAAAAGATAAAATCACTTTGAATAAATTGATCATTTGTGATTATCAAATGTCTAAGGGTTGCATCATTCCTTGTTGGTTTAAGGAAACTTGCCCTTGAGTTGGTAGGTGTGGTGTCATTTTTACATCTTCTTCCTGAATCAAACCCCAATTGGACCATGACAAGATTTCAATTCTTTTGGATTTTCCATTTGGAATACAAATGAAAGTTTGTTTATTTTTTTTTAACCTAGCTGAGGGGTTAGGACCCAATACAGACACAACCTAACTCACAACTTAACTCTCACATGCTAGGTAATTAGAACTTGTACATGTGAATACTAATGTCAGTTGAGTCTTATGTTCTACTGTTGGGATAGATTATAACCTTCATTAAATGGTCAAATCTCTCCTAACACCGAATATGACCACTCGATCTGAAATCTTCATCCATTTCGATCAATAGAATTGCTTCCAGCAAGGATCCAACCATTGGTTGAATAACATGTGGTCGATCACGATCTCCATCAACGAGATAGACGTACACAATGTATATAGGTAACAACAAATATGTTTTACCTTCTTCTTCATCTTCTAGATGGTTGGCTTCTACATCTTCTAAGGGATCATGATCCACTATTATTTGTTGATATATACTTTCAGAATCCATGCTATAGTTTTCTTCGTCTGATCTTGTAGTCTTGGATTCGTGAGTTAGTGAAGAAGCAGAAAATAATGTTCTCAACCGTATAAGGATTATGCTGAAGAGTGCTATTTGTTGGGAAAAGTGGCGTAATAGAAATTCCTGTGATCAACGGATCAATCACAATAAACACATAGCAATTATACCATCAAGCAATCACACACATGAACACATAAATTTTACGTGGTTCGGTAACCATACCTACATCCACAGAGGAGAGAACTCATCTATCATGATTCCATCTCAATCCCCCTGGGATCTAGGGTTAAAGTGCATCAATATATATAGTTTCCGCTTTCTTAGCCAACAAGAAAACCCATACATAATGACTAAAGTACCCCTAACTCTAAACCTTGGTTCTAGCTAAACGAGATGATCGATCCGGCTAAACCAGAATATAAGAAAAAACCCAACAATCTCCACCTTCTCTTGGATTCCACAAATCATTAGAGTCACCTTGAAATACGCGCTAACATCTTCACACACCGTGCTGAAGGATAAGTTACTACATTGATAGCGCAATCTTCTCTCTTTAACACTTTAACATATTGAACTAGCACTTCACGCATACCTCGCTGAAAGGTACGCTTCCGCACACACTATTACCAAGCATGAGTCCTGCACCCTTATCTCGGATGCACAAACAATTTCAATATTATATAGTGTCGATCAAGTCTAAACCAACTTGAAACTTCCCATAGTTGTTGCCAACTTTGACCTCAACACCATCATCTTTAACCTCCAAAATGCCCTTCATTTGTTGCCACATGTACGCATCATTGCAACACAATGAACCTAACTTCCATCCATCAAGACAAAACTGAAAACCTCTTCGAATCCGGATCTCACTGATACCTGTGAATCCTTTCTTCTGTCTCTATCCCGGTGTTCTTTCCCTCAAACATGCAACTGTCCTATTCTAGCATGTTCTGGAGGGTTAGGCACAGCACATGTGGGTCAGGTATGACTTGATGCTTAAATTAGCTAACTCTGACCTAAATTAGACTATCTTTTTCGAGAAAATCATCTTCGTTCAGGTCTTCTTAGATTTCCGGTAAATGATATCATCAAAGACCTCTCAATCCATCTTCCGATGATCCGTCATATCTAATTCCACCAGAACTACAGATTTCCTCCATTGTTATTTGATGCCTCTTTCGCTACTCCACCTGAAAAAACATCCCTGATCAACTTGTAGAGATTTTCCCTAATCTCACCCTCCATGATGACCCATGTTCCATTTTCCACCTTCGTAACTTCACCCGCTAATGTTTACTTGAAGCCTTTTAAATCTAAGGCACCCAAAGAAATCCAATTTCTTCAAAAACCCGGAACATATATCAGATCCATTATGGTTTGAATAACATCATCATACACCTGTATCTCTACTACTCTTATCTAAAATGTTCATCAATTTACATACTCCCTCATAAGCATAAATCCATCAACTATGGGAGTTATTTGCGTCAAACCAATTCTACTCAAACACATGATAGGAAGAATCTAAATCTTAATACCATCAACCCAATCCTACCTTTAGTGATTAAAAGTGATTCCCCATCAACCTAATCCTACCTTTCTTGCACACTACCTTCTTCCGATTCTGATTCTTTTCTTTTTCCTTTTCCTTCCACTTTGGCATGTTACTCCTTCCTAATCCCTTCAATGCGGATTTGAGCTTTTCATCAAAGTACTAGAAGCAATCTATTATTCATGACATCAAGTAACAATTTTTAATCATTACTGTGTCACGAAGTCTAACACTCTTCCTTGCCAATCCTGAAGTCGTTTCTCCATCAAACACTTCAATCTAGCATGTGATGATTGAATCCATTGTTATCATCGTGAATTTGTCCGTTTTTTCAGTCCCCTAATTTTCTGCCTATCAAACTACCAATATCTTTTGTCTACCACGTAGATCTTGTCACCGTGAGCACGCTGGAAGAAATGAATTTGAAATCCAACTCCGGATGGCTTTGATTTCGTAAAAATAATTTTGTACACTCTAATTGGTCAAACATCTATGTTGACCATTGAACAACCCATCTTTTTCTACATCCGCATAGATCTTCTCACAATGAGTCTGTAGGAGCAAACGGATCTACGATCGGACATCAGCCTATCACGATATGGCAAAAACAATCTAAGCCATTGAATCTGGTCAAATTGCCTTTAACTGTACTCTGCAGATGTATGCTGATGTCAGCACTACTGCTGGCAGGCTGGGCTCTGAATCATGAGTCAAGGTGACCCCACTCGAACCAACCTACTCTGCTATTTTTCCTTTGGGCTTCTACTCCACGGGTCAGGTATGAACGACCCAACCTGACCTACAACCGACCTGGAACTGGCCTGGACTTCCAGGCTTTCTTCTTCTTCTCATCCCTCAGCCCCTCTTCCTTGGCTGCGGCAGCGAGGGATCAGTGAGGAGGAGGCTTCCGCTCCTTCGACGGCGCACGGTGACAGACGACGATGGCGGCTATGCACGGGAGCTAGTTTGGGCCAGCAATGCACACAGGTGGCAGCGTCAATGGGGAACGATTCCGGTGGCGAAGAAGAAGTAGTAGATATGTGAAGACCTGCAATTGCAATAGAGGTTTTCTTCCTCAAAAACCCAGCAGCCCAGAAAAAACCCCTTGATCTTCTTCGACAAAGATCACCAGTTGTTACAACCCAATCCCAAGAATTCGGATATTGGGATTAAGCATAAAATAGTGACACACATACTCCTGTGTATATACACCTAAACCCAAGTTTAAGTGCACAAACACAAGGAAAAGACACACGTGTGATCGCTATTGGTGGACTTTTGTCCAAGCATTCATATGCGAAAGCTGTCAGCATCACAAAAGAACAAGAGGATACACACACAATATGCAATAACTAAAACACATCTATATGTACAGAGTAAAGAAAAGGAAACATGTTTTTACAAAAAGAGAAGAAAGTAACTGAAAAGATGGATCACATATACAATCATGCCCATACTTAACAAAATGAACTTAATGCAACCACAACCCAATATAAGATTTATACTAATCCAAGTCGCGCTCCGAGGTGGGTCGGTCAGATATTAACTGCTATCCACTTGTCTAAACCCAATGGGATCTCGAGGATCTCCTCTGAAGTCTCATTGACCTTCGAGGGATCGAAAGAGGGACCTGAGCTTGTAACATTAATGAACAAAGAGTGAATAAGACTATTCAGCAAAGCATAAGCAAAAGTAATGTAACACGCGTTGTATCTAAAAGAATCACTAACAGGTGATCATAAATAGAATTTCAATTTAATATACTAGACATGTTATGCATTCGAATAGAGCATTTTATAAAATTCAATTAATAGAAATACTTCACTATGTGGCTACTTCATTTGCTATATCCTCCCTCTAGGGATTTATGCTTTACGAATACCATTGACCGGGTCAGGGTACGAATGGGTCTCTAGTTCCTAGAGTTTGGAAACCCCAAAAAAGTATACTGCAGTGGTAACATTCATGCTACACCAAAGTTAACCTCGTCGGGTATCATAAGGTTGAGGCTGAGTAGAGCCAGAACATTTCAATTCATTCATATATGTGAGCTTGAGTAAATCATACAATTCATTCGTTTTCAATTCAATGTCAAAGTCAATAGAAAACGTACATCAAGAAACAACATTAGTAGAATCACTTGAAAAATGATTATTCAATTCAAAGCATTATTAAAAGAATAGAAGACAATAACCGTAATTCAATATGCTATGTAATTCAATTTAGTTCTATAGGATCAAAGTGGTTTACTAACCAACCCAAATATAGTCATCCATTATTTCTAACCATGCATGTTGATGTAGTTTTAAGTTATTCGATGCACAGTTATCTTTATTTGGTGTTCCATTGTATCAGGAATGTGTATCGAAGTCCCTTAAACTAACACCCATGGGAAGGTACTTAACAAATAGACAACACACATGAATAAGTCTCAGCCCTCGAGATCCTTCATGATATTCAATTCTTTTCCATGGGACCAGTTTATGAGGTAAAGGGATCCAAATCTAAAGCACTACAAGGTCTCTTAACAGTACCTAATTTAACCTTAGTTTTCAGTAGCCTCACGGCTTAGCCATGGGTAACTTAACGACTTAGTCGTAGGCATCTTACGGCTTAGCCATAATATACACTACGGCTTAGCCGTAGTTACCCAGATTCTCCCACAATTACGGTTGAACCGTGATTCATCTTACAACATAGCCGTATTTGTTCTACCGGTGAGCCACGGTTCGGCTACGACTTAGCTATAGCACATTTTACAGCTTGACCGTGACTTAGCTGTAAAAAAATTTTCAATTTTTCATGGCTTCAGATTTTCTCGAGCAGTTTGATTTCGATACTAAACTTGGATTTCTTTATAGAACTTAGTAAATACATGCAAATTCAAACAAAGAAGATAAAAAGACAAAAGATGGGATGTAAAACACATTAAAATTGAGAAATTGTAGGAATCATAAAAATCAAGGTATACCAACGTGTATTCAACTAAAATTTGCTTATACTTGCTTCAATTAAGCTTTTCAAGCTATTAATCCTTCCTTTGGCTCAACTTGGGTAGTTTTAGACCTAATTGTCATGCATGCAAGAATTAAAGAAAGAAATGAGTGCATGCAGCGAAATAAGAGTCCTCTAAACTTAAGGAAGCTATAATGGAAAACAAAAATCTTACCTTAAAGATGGATTAGAAGAAAGAAATACAGAGGAGTGCTCAAGAATGAAGGAAAAGGAGAAGAAGAAGAAGACGACGTTAGAGAGGATGTAATGCTCCAACCTAAGCTAAGCATGATTACCTAGTAACTAATGGTGATTACGAGCTAATTAATGTGCTTTTCTACTCAATATGTTTATTTTAATCTTATGGAGCCCAGTGGGTCAAGTCCAAGTCATAAATAAGTAGTTGGATTGGATTTTTCCTTACCTAAGTATATGAGAGCCCTTTTTCGTAATTTTAGAATTCATGGTTTTACGTCATACATGCATCATATTGACATCATCACGTTTGTCTTGTTGAGCTCATCAACTTTCGTACTGGACTTAAATCTATTAGATTTTATTTGACTCAGTTGGACCCTCATTTGACTTCTATTGGAAATAAAACAAACTAGAAGGATTTTCTTTTAAACCCCACATTATATATAGAGTCAAAGGTTTCAAAACCCATCTTTATTCAATCACCACTGCTCTCTCTCCTGTGTTGCTGTGGAGTTCTTCTTCTCTCCTCTTTTCTTTTTCTTCATCAATAGAGCAAAAAAGGTCTTACATGTGGGATTTTAAGCACCCACTCTATCATTCCAGCTCTCCTCTACCTTTTTTCTTGGATAGGAATTGAAGACAATGGGTTCATCCTTCTCAAACTGCTCTCTAGTCATTATATCAAATAAGATCTCCCTCTATTTATATACTTCTAGTTCAATGAGTCAAGGAGACTCTCATTCTAACATATACACTCATCCCCTGCCTTATTTTTACATGCATGGCAATTGCTTTCAAGAATTTGGTGCTTCTCCTCAAATTAAGCTAAATGAAGGATTAATTGAAAGAAAGCTTAATATAAGGCAAGTATAAGCAAATTTTGGTTGAATGCATGTTGGTATGTCATGATTCTTGTGAATCTATTAATTTTAATGTGTTTTGCAGCCCCTAATTATATGAAAATGCATGAACGAATTGAACTTGCTTTAGTGAATCTAAAGCTTATGGTTAAGCCGTGAGTATCCTACAGATAAAAATCCAAAGAGCATGAAATTGATAATCCTTCAACGGCTAAGTCACGGCCAAGCCATAAAATGTACACAATTAAACTGTAGCCAAGCCGCACCTCAGCCGTAGATCAGATACGGCCAAGCCATACAGTAATACATTGTTCAACCGTAAATGCGGAGGAAACATTGGGTACCTATGGCTAAGCCGTAGTGCAATCTACGGCCAAGCCATAAGATGTTACGGCTAAGCCTTAAGACACCCACGGCTAAGCCGTATGTCATCCACGGCTAAGCCGTAAAGGTAGTGAAACTTAAAGAAAAATAGGTATTATATGAGATCTTGTAGGACCTTAGACATCGGATCCAATTACCTCAATAACTAGCCCAATGGAATAATAAAAGATTATGAAAATTGTTGAGGGCTAAGGCTTCTTCATGTAATGTTGTCCATTTGTTAAGCACCTTCTCATGGGTGTTGATTTAAGGGACTTTGATATACACCCCCGATACAATGTAACACCAAAAGAAAAACAACTGTGTATCGGATAACTTAAAACTACATCATCATGCACAGTTGAAAACAATGAATGACTAGATTATGGCTGACTAGTAAAACTCTTTGATTCTATTAAATTGGATTGTATGGCATATTGGATAACGATTATTGTCCTCCACTCTTATGAAAGGAATTGAATGATTATCGTATGTCTTGACTTCTAATCTTCCAATATTGTATGCATTGGATCTACTTGATTGGTTTCTTAATATTCGATTGACTATTGACATTGAATAGAATATGAATGTTTGCACAAATTAATGAAAAGCATTGCATGATTATTCAAGCTCATTGACATAACTAAATCGACATGGTCCGGCTCTACTTAACCTCAACCTTATGATATCCGGCGGGGTTGACTTTGGTGTAGCATATATGTTGCCATTGCAGTGTGCTTTACTTGGAGCTTTCGGATTCCAGGAACTAGAAACCCATTCATACCTTGGCCCGGTAAATTTTGTTCTCAAAGCATAATCCTTAGAGGGAGGAGATGGCAAATGTAGTAGCCAAATAGTATGTGTTTCACGTATTGATTCTTATAACATGCTTATTTCAAATGCATAATATGCCTAATATACTAATTTGAACTCTATTAATCACATGTCATTAATTCTTTTAGATATAATGCGTGTTATCTCAATTATGCTTATATTTTGTTGAATAGTCTTATTCACAAGTTGTTTAATGGTGTTACAGGTCCAAATCCCGAACCTGACTTGGTACAAACCCAGGAATCAGAGAAGGGGACTGCAGTCATTCCTTTAGGCTGTAACGAATGGACGGCAGAAGCTTACTGATTGATCCATAGGCTGAGAGCGACTCACTAGTATCTTAAGAATTGCGTATATCGGGGTTTTTCGGGACTTGTAGCATTTGCATCCATATAAACCGTTATTTTCATGTTTTGTTTTTTTTACGAATGTTCCTTGATTTTTTGCACTTTAATGTTCTACATGGAATGTTTATCCTTGATCTTACGCATGCATGTGCATGTCATGTTTGGATTTTACGGTTATTGTATAAAATTAATATAATAATCTTATGTTCTTAAATATTTAAGATTTGGATTGTTTCATGGTTGTGATAATGTTGCCGAATTATTCAATAAAGAATAAAAAAGTTTAGGCAATATTAACAAGCTTCCACGCATTGAATACTTGGATAAATATTCTGTTCAACACCTCATATGAGTAAGCATATGAATATCCTTTGTGTAATTCCATTCAGAATCCAGTCCAGGTGTGAATTGCATGGGAGTACATGTGTCACTAATTGGGTATAACCACAATCTCCGATTTCTTGGACTCGGATCGTAACAAAGGACTTGCATGCAGGAGATACAAGAGATAAGATCGACTAGTTAGGTGAACTATTTTTATATGATATATATTTTCTGAGATCTATAAGAAAGTCCCTCTTTCTTGGGATAATTTCAGTTTAAGTTAAATGGACGACCAACTACTTCAAACGACTTCATTTGCGTTAGAGTCAATTACGGAAGTTAACAGGCTTGACGAGATATATGTGCTGACGCCAATATGATACATGAATGACGTAACCTTATAAACTCTAAAATTATGAAAATAGGCTCATATATACCTAATCCAGGTTAAACGAAGCCCAACTACCTATTCATGACCCGAAATGTAACTCATTAAGACAAAACATTAGTAACTAGACTAATTTTCTGGAAAATCACTAATAATGAAATCATTTAGTCACTAAACATACTTCATTAGGGTCGGAGTGTTACACCAGCCAAACCCAAGAACCACTCTTTCTTCTGCAACGATTGTGGCCCAGTAGAGATCAACTCGTTGATCTATCTTCTTCTTTGTGTTAGAACACAAAGATACCGAATCCTTCGATGAGGATTCCACTCCGTTGATCTTCCGCGCACGAACCTCTAGCCCTAGGAGATCCTAACTTGGCTTTGATATCACTTGTTAGGAAAAGCGACGCAATGAAAATACCCGCGATCAACGGATCAATCACAATGAACAGAAAGCAATCATACCATCAAGCAATATACACATGAACACAATAATTTTATATGGTTCGGCAACCTTGCTTGCGTCCACAGAGGAGAGAACTCATCTATCATGACTCCATCTCAGTCCCCACGGGATCTAGGGTTATAGTACATCAATATATAGTTCCTGCTTTCTTGGCCAAAAAGAAAACCCATACTTACTGACTAAAGTACCTCTAACTCTAAACCTCGGTTCTAGCTAAACCAAACGATCGACCGGTTAAACCAAAATACAAGACAAAACCCAACACCATTTACACCCAAAAGAGCAGAAATCTTACAACTATTCATTTTAGCTTTAAAAGAAGCATGGAAAAACGCTGCCGATGAGTCCCCAATATTAAGATTAAGCTCCTTTGCTCTTTGTATAGACATATCCCCTTGAGTAAGAAGCAAACTATCCAAATCTTATTTAATAGCCCTTTTCTCATCTAAGACAAGTTGGAAGGAGTGAGAAATTTGACCATGTATTGAAAGGACCTTTCTGCTGATTCTTAAGGTGCCTAGTATTGAGGAGTGGGCTCCACCTAATGGGAAATATTTAAAAGTATTCTCACTTCATTTACCAAAATCTATTTAAAAGGATTCCTACTGCCTCTAATAAACCTTGAGGTTTTAGTAGGAATGATTAGCCGAGACAACTTAATATAGTATCAAAGTCAACTGATCACGAGTTCGAATCACAGGATTAATGACTCGGTGCTAAAAAGAAAAATTTACGTGTCGCCAAAAGTGTGCCGACTGGGTTCCACCTGATGGATAGTATTGAAAAGTGGGATCCACCCAATTAAAAATATTTAAAAGTATTCCCACTACCTCTATTAAAACCTTTGGATTTTTGTAGGAATGGTTAGCCGATGAATCTTAATACCTAGAACTATACAAGCAGTCATTGAAGCCATGGACATGGTGTTTGGACTAAAGGGCTATGAGACCCAAATCTCCGGGGGTAATCTCTTTAGTTAAGACCATATTAAATGCTCCTGTGAGCCAAAATAGGTCCACAAGGAAAAAGGTGGAGGGCTTCAATTAGCACCATGAGACTTCGTTCAAGCCACACATCGAAAATATTAAAGTCCAGATCTTGGGCATATAAGTGCACTCGTCTTAACCCCACATGAAGGCTTTTAAACCTGGTGACAAGATTTCCTTGGAATCCATGAGTCAACATGGACAATATTCCCTTCACATGAGCCCTTTTAAAACTATGTAGCTAGGTTGTTTCAAATGGTATGAGTCCAGCATGCATCAAGTATGATTGCCAAAGCAAACAATATCATAAAAACCCAAGGAGTGGTTGAGGAATTCACAAAACTAGCAGTTTTAGGACAATTTTAGTGCTTCCTAACTAACTTTTCATTACCCATGTACCTGAGTGATATAATAAAAATATCACATAATTACACAAATAGATATAATATTAATAATAATACATACAAAAAAAATTACATGCCGACGTAAACCTGAGGTCTCTTTAATTAATACTAGTCTTGCTGTTAGCTAGCCATTATATAATGACATTTTAATCTATGTTAGTTGTTGAGTCCAGTCTAGATGAATCATGGCTTATATAGAGAGAGAGAGAGAGAGAGACATTTTAATCTATGTTAGTTGTTGAGTCCAGTCTAGATGAATCATGGCTTATATATATATATATAGAGAGAGAGAGAGAGAGAGAGAGAGAGAGAGAGAGAGAGAGGTGCGATGAATTAATTGTGCGATGGTGCGACGAAATTCAAATTGACACGCGGCCAAACTTCTCTCAATTCAAATCGAGACCCGTCCCCCTCTTTCTATCTCCACAACAGAAACCCCCAAAAAACGCAAAATCTCTCTAGTACTCTCCTATGAGCTAACAAATAGAGAAGGGATGTATAGTAAGGTGGAGAAAGAGGAATAAGGAGAAGAGAAATGGGCGCTTGCCTTAGGTTTCTGTATTTTTCATTTTCTGTACTTTTTTTTTCTGTGTTTCTTTGATTATATTACATCAGGCCTCTTGTTCCACTCTAATCATATGGTACTAGTAATGTTCTTCTCTGATTATATCCATTTGTAAGGGGTTTTTTCTTTTTATACAAGTGTGATTATGTGGAGAGAGGAAAAAAAACGTAGAGATGAGCACATTCCTCTTCTTTTGTAACTACAGAACCATGAAAGACTAGCTCTCTTATAAGCATATCATCTAAATCAAATTCTTAGAGGCAATAAATGTAGATAAATGATTTTGAATGGGATCAAATACTACTGTACAGGTCTCCTTGCGGCTTTCACTTGGTTGTGCTAAGGTTTGTATTCATATGGTCCCAAAATCCCAGTTCGAGTTACATGTGGGCCAGTCCATTGGTACCAACATGTACCCATTTTTTATTTTTAAAATTTTCCCTTGGTTGAATTGCTTACCCAAACTACAGAGCAAAATTGATTCATCATTTTTTTTTATATCATATCAAATCTATCCATGGTTTGGCACAACAAAAACTTGATTAAATCATATAGAATTACAATTCCGAGATTAAAAACATTATGGACTCCTTCAATCAATTTTTTTTTATCCTTTTTACTGATGAAAATTCATCTTCAACAGGGTGGTAACATTGAAGAAAAAACCATTGTCTCATGACGACATTCATGTGTCTTTTATTATTCAAATAATAAAAACCTAACTTTTTACAATTTAAAATTACATGTACATTCATGTAAGTTAGGAAAAATTACATGGCTACCTTCGTGTGCATGCTAGGCTATTTCTGGCAAAGGTATTTTCATAGGGTAGTTCCATATGCATGCTTCACCCTATTTTCTTATATATATTGTTTGCTTTTGCTTATATAGGAAGTTCTTGGTAATGTTTACATTAGTGCTAATTGAGGTAACGCTTGTCAGTTGTGTTCGCTATTTATCCCTCTCAGGTACAATTTCATGTACAATAACACATTTGGAAAAATAGAGTATGAGATTTGGCATGGGAATTTCAAAATGTATCCGTAAGTTCATCTTCATGACAGAATGTGGAAGCTAATTCATTTAATATTGCTTTGATTTTGAGTTGGATTTAAAGATGACTTAAAGAAAGAAGAATATAGGTCATGTTTGTAAGATCAATGACTATCATATGGAACTTCTAGAAAGAGCAGAGCCATCACCCACAGAAAAATTGCAGCAACCTGAAGCTATCCTCAAAGAAATCATAAAGCAGATTAAGGAGTGTGCAACTAAATAAGACATTACTCCAGCTCTTGTATCTCCTCCAAGCACTAGAAGAATACAAACCATGCCTCATAATTGCAGCCTCAGTGAAAATATAATGTGTGTTGCCCTTTTGATCATCTAGGAAGTTTTAAAAGAGTCAAATAGGCATACCACTGTCGTCAACCATGCTTCAATGTGAATAAATGTGAAATTTGTATGTACTTTTTATGTGAAGATCAAATGTATGAGATTTTGTTAGTTGGGTTTTATGTAGGATGCAAATGTGTATAGTGGTGATGTTTCTGACTACTTATTGAATGTATGGATTTTTGTAAGAGTTTGAATATTGATTTTTGTAAGAGTATGAATGTTGGTGTACATATAACGGATTGAATCCATAAATTATGTAAAATATTAAATGTATTTTTTTAGTTGGATGAACATGTGAATCCAATAAGATGTGTTGAGTCCTTTGTGTGAAGTTTGAATTGATTTTGTCGGGACAATTTATTATGCCATTAGGATGCAAATGAGTACACAGGTGATAATATTCCAAGTACTAAACATATAGTGCGGGGTCTTTCAAATTCCGTCTTTAATATGACCCCCCATTATTTGCCAAACAATCGGTGGGCAGTAACTAGACCTGTAGATAGCAATTGGCAAGCTGCCAAACTTCTGTAATGACAGAAGTTGGGACTACTCTTCACATATGTCAACCAATACAAGAATTCCAATGCATGAAACACTATGAAATTATCAATCTCAAATAGATATAATCATCATTATAGGAAAGAAATCACTACATGCTGTGGGATCATGTTGAAGTTGGGCTGGTTTGGGGCCTAATTGAGTGGACCAAATTAAGCTTCTTTTTTTGCTAGAATTGTTGCTCAAAATTTACTGCATTTAGACAAAACCCCTTAAATTTATGTTTTCTCAAAAATAGCCCATGTACTCTTCCAAATTATCAAAATAATCCATGATTTTGTATTTTAATAAGCATTTGGGAATAAATAAGCACGCCCACATAAGCCATATTGTCAAAAGCACAAAAGGTCAACGGAATAAAATTACATCGTCTAAATACATCAAATTATATGAATATATAAGCATGTCCACTGAATCAACAATTACAAGTCTAAATACAACTCCAGTTATAGTAGATTGACAAAAGGAAAACATGGCTGATGCAAAATGGCCCCAGTTATAGAAATTACAAAAGACCCCATATACAACATTATATAAAAAGGTCATGCACAAGACAAAGAAGGGCTAGACAAAAAATGCTTTGCAGGTTCCTACTACTGAATTTTTTTCCACTGCTTGCTAATAGCATAGTCCATCTATTTTGGCTGTGGCATAGCTTTGGAAGGACAATGAACATGAAAACACAAAGTTTGTTTAGTTAACATTCAATAAGAGTTTTGTTGTGCATAAATATCCAAATTAGAAGAAAAAGAGAAAGCAGGAAGAAGGATTATGATATCATTAAAGGGAATCCATTACATGTCATCCACATGTTCTTCTTTCGATATACATGTTATGGAAGCTTGTGATTCATTATAAACAATTTCATCTTTCATAGTAGAAGGCAACCTACATATATATATATATAACATTTGCATTTATTAGAAAATGGAAGAAATCATAATAAAACAAAAAGAAGAAAAATATTGTACAGCTACTTACTTTTCTCTCAAAGATGGGCAATTGCGATTGTCATGATCTGCAATTCGTTTTTGACATCTATGACATATATAATCTGCCCTTTGTCTCAAAAATATTGCTTTTTCCTTGTCTCCTTTCATCCGTTTTCCACTTCATTTAGTGTTTGTATGGTTAGGCGGGTGTACATTAATTGTAATTCGAATTCTCATAAGATTGCCTCGTGTTACTTCATCACATGTAATGTTCGCATCTTGTAGCCCTTTTTCGAGACTTTCGAAGCAATTTTAAACAAAATTGTGTGCATCATCAGAAGAGCATGCTTTATCAAGACACTTGGTAAATTTATATGAAAGATTGCTCACTTGGTAAATTTATATGAAAGATTGCTTCTTCTCAATAATAATGATGAATCACAATCTCCTTGAACATTCTGCCCATCTACATTGCATATGACTCATTTGTTTTCAAACTTAGTCCACCTCTTAAGAATGTAACAATTAGTCTTATGCGTAATAAGGTCATTTTTTAATATGAGAATGATATGCCAACATGAAATCCCATCCGATTCAAACATCATACATGAACAACATGCTATATTCTCAGATACATTATACACAACCTCACATCTCATTCTTATATGTCCCAATTTTTCTACAATATATACTCGTGTGGACCTGTCATCTATAATCAACATTGTGCCATAAGAAATGCCTTCCTTTAGTTCAATTTGAAACTTAACAAATTTTAACACATCTGTCATTTGTTGCTTAATATCTAAGCTTGTTGCAATGTGTAGCCCCTTGTTAATGTTTTCATGATCATCTTTATTCTCAGTAAACCTTGACAGCCAATGGCCCTCTCAAACCGGTGGATGAAATCTACCAAAGCATTTTTCTTGCTTACATATTTATCAAAAAATGAGTTAATACTCTCACTGCGTTGACTTGATGTCATTTTTGCTGAAAAGACATGCCTAAAGTATGCTGGAATCCATTTTCACGAATGTCATAAAATGAACGTAACTACTTGTTTTCTTGTAGCTGATACAATGCCAACAATGAGTTCCAATCTGACTTAAACTCTTCTACTATCTCAGACTTCCAAACGATGTTGTCTAAACTCTTTTTGAATTCAAGCCTATGTAGCACCAGATTTATAGGGAGCTTTTTCCATTAAATGCCATATGCAGTAGTGATGACACGTGTTTGGTATCACAATGGCAATTGCACATCTCATAGCTGGATCTTGCTCTGTGATAATCATTTTCGGTTGGCGTTGAGACATTGCGTCTAGCCACTTTGGAAGTAACCAAACGAGCGACTCCTCTTTCTCATTTGCTAAGAATCCACAACAAAAAATTGTTGATTTTCTATGATGGTTTACTCCCGTAAATGGAGCAAATATCAAGCTATAATGGTTTGTGTCATATGTTGTATCAAAAACAACAACTTCACCAAATATACTATAATTTTCTCTTGCAATTGCATCCACCCAAAAACAATGCACCAACTTATCATCATCAACAATAACATAATCAAAATAAAATTATGAATTTATGGTTTTCAATTCTTCAAAGTACTCTAGCAATATTTGGGCATCATAATCTCTTCTTATAGTTTCTGATCTTTCTTTCCATACACCCAAAGGCCTCATAGCTTCCCAACTCAATCTCAAGCACAGTCATCTTTTGTGAAGTACTAATGTTAGCCCCAGGATATAGATTAATTAATAACTTTTTTGGTGTTGTCACTTCGCAATTTGATCTCAAAAACTGGATTTTGTGAGGACTAGAGAGCGGGTGAGTGTGAGCTTCTGTAAACTTCATAACCACCCATTTTTTGTCAACATTCTCTTGAATTCTAATACCGGCCTTGCACCCCAATCTTGAAATATGTCGTTTTCTTTTTACTTCAGCATCTTCTTGTGGTTTTTTAGATTTGTATTCTCCTTCCTTTGAGCATATAAATATCTACAAGTAAATATGCTTATTATTTTATCTTTGATCCACATTGTTGAACCCTTTCGAACACCAAAGCCCGCTAGTTTTGCATATTTATGAAAAAAATTTCTCCTTCATCGAATGAGTCAAATGCTATTCCTACCAAAGGTTTCATGTCTTCTTTGCAAGTGTATATATATATATATAAACACACACACACAGAGACACAAACACAAGATGCTTCGTTTCAACCGAATTGCATAAGTAAGGACAAATTATAAAACTACCTCATAAAAGTTCATGTAAAAAAATCAAATTTTAATAAATGGTTCAAAGAATAAAATCATATACCAATAAATTGAAATGGAATGTAAAACTTAAACAAAATTTAAATTAGGAGCTGGAGATAATACCAGTAACAATTTCTTCTTTGTCATCTTTTCTCCTACTATTCTTTGTGATATGATAGACTAAAAGCTCCTCTCCTATTTTTATCGACAGCAGAATTGACTAATATTTCTTCATCCCTACAAAAACCATCCAATGTGAACTTGATATGAGTAATTATTACATTTTACAACTTTTATATTTTGTATTGGCATGCATTTGATCGAAACTATATGCATGACTTTTGTGGGTTTCTCACATAAAAGGAAATCAATGTATTAGAAAGATAGTAATTATGAACCCCCTACCCAAAAAAAAAAAAAAAAGTTATAGATTACATCAAGCTGAGCTCCCCCTGTAATGAAATTTGGATTGAAAACTATAACCTTATTATTATTTTCATTGGAGATAAGAATTTTAGCATCAGTACTAAAAAAATGCCAAGTTAGCATAGTAGGCTATCCAAGGGAATGCCATGACGAATAATTTAAATTTAAAAAAAAAAGGACAAACAAGGGGAATGTTTGCAATAGTGGAAAGTGCCCTTTTAAGGACATTTGTTTACTGCTTATTTTATTTTCGTTGCTGGCTCTCTATTTTTTTTCAAAAAATTTGAGAAAAAAACCAATAACTATGGAGAGAGGAGGGAAGAACAAGAAGAAGCGGATGGAGGAGGGTGTCAACATCAGTAGTGTGAGCATCAACTTTTGCAAATCAGTCCACAGCAATGGCAACGAGCAGTGATGACAAGCACAGGTCAGCAATTTTTTCCACTTTTATTTCTTCTACAAGCAGCAGTCCTTCTTGTTCCCCCTTTTTTCCTTTCCTCCAACCAGTCCCCTTCCCTCCTCTTTTTATTTTTCTTCTCAAAAAAAAAAAAACACTTGATTTTAAATGCAAGATAAGCTTGAAAACAGAATGTTTAGAAATCATGCAAAAAAAAAAAAAAAAAACTCACGATTCCATGATCACAAGGCCTTCAACTTTGTGAATGGAGAGAGAGAGAGTGGTAAGAGAGAGGACGGGATTAACAAAAGATGACAAAGAGAGAGATGGGGGGATGGGGTTTGAGGAATATATAATCAGCTCTCTCTCTCTCTCTCTCTCTCTCTCTCTCTCTCTCTCTCTCTCTCTCTCTCTCTCTCTCTCTATACATCCCTACTCCGAAGTCAGGAATTATTAAGTGCGATTTGTGTCGCGTTAGAAATTGCTCTTCCTAAGGGAGGCCTTCGGAAATTACTCCCACGAAATTTGCATGTAAAATAAGTTGAGCAAGCTATTTTCGAGGACCTAAACGCTCGTTGTACACAATTACATGACATCTTGTGAGTCTGAGACAGATTTGTTTGACTCAGCCAGCTCATTTGGAGTGTTCATAGGCCGGGCTAGTTTGTTTGGGACGGGCTTCGATTAAACGATAGCAAAGCCCAGCCTGGCCTTAATAAGGAATGATTGTAATTAAAGGATTAATTTTTTCCAAAGAATTCGTAGAAATCCCAAACAATGATAAAAGGGACAGTTCAACCTGGCTTTACCCAGCGCAATTGACTAAATGGCAGGGTCGGGCCTAGCATTTATGGCCCATGTTAATCTTGGGCCGGAGACGAGCTTGTGTTTTTAAAACCTGGTTATGCCTGAATATATATAAATATTTATTATTTTATTATTTTTTATTTTGCTATCTTGGCCTAGTGGCTAAGAGGGAAAATGACGAGGTTCCCAACCCTTGTAGGCGATATGGGAGTGGTTGTCCTATTTACCAGGACAACCAAAGATTCCGGCTGGGCCTGAATGTGGTTGTGCATGGCCCAAACCGTTCCATAAACACCCCTTCAGCTACATAACTCGACCGAGTTTACTCGCTCTAGTCATTACTAGTGTTTGAACTATAGCCAAAGTAGCTAAATTAGGGGAGGCAACAGGTTAGGCAGGGTTGAGCAATGTAGGTAGCGTGTATGGGTTCAATTCATGCTTGACCTATTTTATTAATCAATTTGAAAATATCAATCTGAATCGAACCCGGAAATTAGAGTGGTTGACCCAAACCCTCAATTAAACGTTGAAGGTTCAAGTTGGGTTGGCATATGTCGTAGTGCAAAGAATAGCGTAGGTCAGGTGGACGGTTTGATCATCAAATATGGACTCAATCCTAACCTAATCCGTACTTATTAATAAGGCCACAAAATTTCAACCCAAATCTGCCTCGAAATGTAAGTTAAATTGAGTCCCACTCAACCTTTTTTTATTTTGAAAATCTTGGAAAGAACTACTAAAAATCCACTATCACAACTTGGGCCCGAAAATCCATAGATTAGGATAATTTCCGAAGCATGGCATGCATGTCCCTTAAAATTATCTCCACCTATACTAAAGTGTAGACGAAATTTCACAAAGATATTCACATTCAAACACATGTAATGTACTTAAACGAACAACTACGCGAGAAATCAACATGCAGAAGCCTGTCAACATCACTTATAAATTTCAACCTTTCAATAAACATTTTAATAGCATCAATCATCACATGAAAAAGTCCACACCTAGGAATTTAAATATAAAAAAGATATGTATATCAGCAACCTGTGCATTCATAATATATGTATACCTGTTTGCATATATACAAAAGTATGAACAACGATAACAAGGAGTCAAAGAATATACAAGTCTAAGTCAAACCATAACATAACAGCATATATATAGTCATAATCATAAATCCTAAGATCCAAAATATAAATCCCTAAAATATGCTCATGTCTCTCTCTGGTCAGTAGATCAGTCAGAAGTACTATGTTGTCCACTCATCAAGACCTAAAAGAACCTTTTGGGTCTCCTCCTCAGTGTCGTTGGCCTTGGCGAGACCAGTATCAAGATTTGAACCTGAAACACCAATAAAATAGCTATGAATAATACTATTCTGCAAAACATAAGCATGATTAAAGTAATACGAATTATATCAAGCATAAATAATTGAAAAAAATTATAAGAGATCAATTTAAGTCTACTAGGTAGTTTAAGCATCAAAATAAATTATGCTATATAAATAAATAAGAAAATACATTCAATTTAGCTACTACATATAGTTATATCCTCTCACCAGGGATCCTTACATATTGAGTATCTTGTACCCGTGCCCGGTTACACATGGGATCTTAGTTTCTACAATTCGAGATTCCAAATACGAACTGCAGTGGTAACACATCATACTACCCAACTTTGACCCCATCAAGTCTAATAGAGGTGAAGCTAAGTAAAGCCTAACTTAATTTGAATCAATCAACATTTAAGTAAGATTTCAATCTTTATCAATCAATTTCAATTTCAATTAATTCAATCGTTCTTACTTAATTGACTTTAGAATTTGTATCAATTAAAAAATCGAATAATCAATTCAACTTTATTATAAATAATGATTCAATAGCAAGTAAGGAGGGCAATAATCATTTTATTAGTATGCAATGCAATTCAATTTATAGAATCAAAGAATTTACTAGCCAATTTTATTCTAATCTCCCATAGCCTCTAACTGTCCATTCCGATGTAGTTTTAGGTTATTTGATACATTGTGATTTTTACTTGGTGTTTCATTGTACATAATTGTGTATCAAAGTTTCCTGAACTTACACTCATGGTTAAGTGCTCAATATATGAGAGATAATACATAAATAATTCCAGCTACGATTATTCATACATATGTAATTACTGTTGGACACATTATTAGAGTTAAAGATTCCAAATCTAGGGACTTGTGAAGTCTTGAATTGTTCTAAAGCTTTAGAATTCCAATTTTCTATCACAACTAACCTTAGGGTTCATTGCAAAGTGTTTAGAGTCATGGAAATCCCTTGATTAATTTAGAAGTGATCTAGAACAGACCTTTCAAAGTTTATAGGGTCCTCTCAAGTGTGGCTTTAGGTGTGCTCAAGCGGTTTGCTTCTATTTCTAGAAAATTTCAACTGACACACTTTAGTCAGGAATGATTGTACACACACTCAGGCGCATGCTCACGAGCGCGTGCTCTTGAATTCCATTTCGGAAATCTGTAGCATGTGCTCTTTTCTTATTTCTGTAAGGATTCGAATCCCACTAATCCTAATCTGCATTAATTAATCACATTCTATGTTAATTAAACCTTGTTAAGGTTAATCTAGTTTAGGAACGATTGGGTTTGGGTCTTGGACAGGTAGTGGAGCAGAGTTTAATCTTTACCTCGACAGTGGAGGACCGTTTGTAAATTGTTCTTGCATCTTATGGACACCTCATCCATCGTCTCTCGTGTAATTTTCCATGTAGATCATCTTTCGTGTTAGGCTTTATTTGATCCGAACTCATTCTAGGCCAAATGAGGTCCATTTGGCCTAAACTAAAACTTAGTAGAAAAATGTGGACTTGCATGCAACTGCAGGGAAAATTATGTTTAAAGAAGGAACCCAACATCCCTTTCTTCCTTCTTCCTTTCCTGTTGCTAGAACATTTCCTCTCTTCTTCGTTCCTCATCCTTACTTCCAGGTTTAGGGAGTTACTAGACTTGAGGGATCTTGCATGTGGTGGAGGGGAACTTCTTCTTCTTCTTCTTCTTCTCCTTCACTGTGCATTTCTCTCCTAGAGTATTCTCTCCTCTAAGCTATTAGCTGCATAAGGTGAAGACTCACCTCCATTTCATTCATTTTGGGTTATTAGAGTCATAAGAATTCAATTACATGACATGCATGCAAATCTAAATCCCATTCTTCAATTGTGTGTTCTACTTGTAGAGAACCCATTTTCATTTGGAGGTTTCCCTTAACCACACAATAAGAAGGACTTAGGAAGAGCAAACACTGTTAAGAGGTAAGTATTAGAGTTCATATCTACTGCATGAAGGCTTAAGTATTGATTCTTGGGTTAGCTCTTTCAATTTTCAAATTCCAGCCATTTCTCATGGTCTCAACTGCGTACAAAGGTGGTATGAATTGAGTTAAGGTGTAAACATAGAGTAGGAGGGTGTGTGGGTAATGAACACCTTTAAGGACACTATAAGTAAGCCATAGGAACTCCCCAACAAATTAGGTTCTGTATGGATCCCGTATTGAAATTGAGCTACAAAACCGACTTTAGGTTTCTGAAGCGTACGGCGAAGCCACGACTAAGCCGTGAGTGCTTACGGCTTAAAGTCCAAAGAGCAACAAAATTAGTTTTTGTACTGCGGCTTACCCATAGCTCCACCGTGAAATACACTACGACTAAGCCGTACCCAGCCCGTACTCAAGTCGTAAGCCTTCTTACGGGGGACTTTCCAGAGAGCTCCAGAAACCCATTTTCTTCTACTGCTTGCACACGGCTACACCATGAAATGCCTTACGGCTCAACTGTAACCCTGCCATAACCTAGCCGTAGGCTTAACACGGCGAAGCCGTAGGCTAATATACGGCTAAGCCGTAAATGCGCCTGAACTATTTGAGGAAACCTGAATCGCTCGGCTAAGCTGTAACATTATATACGGCTAAGCCGTATGAACCCAATGAATTTAGGATATTAGGAATTCTCCTTTGACCTTATAGGGCCTTAGTATTGGCACCTTCCTACCACTACACTAGCCCAACTGTAATGATATGTTAAGAGGATAAATGAATTCTAGATGATTCCCTAATGTCAAGTCATGGATGTTGGCATAAGAAGGGGTGTCCTTTATATATATAAGGTAATACCAAGACGGGGTAACACAATGACACCAGACGTTTTATGAGTACATCGTGTTGAATGTCCTTGGGGATCATGGGTTACCTAATACAAGTGAATAGTGATTTCTTGGATATTACTTAATCCGAATGCATTCATATTGTTGAATACCGCGCCTTCCACATGATTTGTCTATGCATTCTCTTTTAGCCAAACCCCGGGCCTATTCAGACCTGAGTTTCTAATGAGTGTGTGTCTGACAAGCCAGAGCTTCTACTGAGTGCGTGCTTGCTAACCATAAGGAAAGAGTCGAGGTTCAAGCCCTTGTAGCTCATATGCATATGCTTCGTTTAATTATTCATCTGTTTCATGCTTGATTATACTTTCAAACTATTATTCCTTATGTATGATATGACTCATATGATTGAATCCGAATCGGCACCACTTAGCTTGTGCCATTTTAGGTATTATTATATCACTACTGCAGTAGGTTTACGGGGGAGTTTCGACACTCCTCGGGAAGCTAGCTTGATCTCCTAGCGACCCATATGTATATATGCTTCCTTTTTGGGAGAATGGAGCCTCGTGGATGCCAATTAGTGTGTGTATTACATCTTGACTTTGATTTCTCACGCATTATTACTCGTGCACATTATGCCTAGTAGAGTATTATTGCTCTCCTATCCAATACATAATAATAAGTTCATTTGATATATTATGCTAATTTCATATACTCAGTACTTGCTTAACCGTTGTGTTAACAGTGTTACCCTTGGTATTGCAGGTACGGAACCCAATCCCAACCCGAGTGCTGACGCGCCCTCGGAGGGTACCCCAACAATACCTCGGGATGTAGATGAATAGAAGCATGGCGATGTCTTTTATTAGTGATCCTACGGAGTGCGCCGGTTCTGAAGATGTTATAGTCAAACCTTTGGTTTACCTTTGGGAATGCGCAAATTGAACCTTTTGTACCTAATTTCTTTAAATAGCAGTTGGATTGTAGGACATGTTATCTAATTTTTAAGCATTGACATATATAACATTATCTATCTATGAATATTTGAAGATATGTTTCTTTTGTTTTGGCTTTTGATCATTACAGAGTATTTCATAGGAGTTCGTTATGATGGATTATATTCCTACGTGTATTGGCATTCCTCACACGTTCCTTGGAATCTCCTTTGTAGGAATTCGTGCAAAATTCTTCAAAGTACGGATTACTGCGGAATTACGTATCCACGCCCTAGGAGCCCACTCAAATCCCCAATTCCCAGGGTCGGGGCGTAACAATTTCAACCTGCAAAAGTGAAATCATTTGTTCCCCTGATTTTCATCATCAGTCAATATCCACTTCTATACCCTCAACACTTCAATTTCTAGTTCATTCATTTCCATTTCAAATGATTCATAATCAATAATAGTACGGAGAAAAGCTAGAAAATACCATTCAATTGAATCAATTTTAAGAATCAATTCAATATCAACATGTATTAGCTAAAACATGCTTATACTTGCCTTAATTCAAGCTTGGTGTTAAATACCGCTTTAAGCATGGCTCAACTCAAAGAAAACCCCAATTCAAAACCCTAATATACAAAAGATAGCACCATGAAGACAATTACAAGTTGTATGAAATAGATGGAGTCTTCTTGACTCAATTCAAACTGAGTTCTATAGGTGGGTTTCCAAAACATTGCCTTAGCAAGAAGAAGAAGAAAGGAATTTTAGAATCTTCCCACCTCCTTACAAGAGGAGAATGAGATGAAGATAAAGGTGAAGGTGATGACCTCTAATCTCAAAACAACACTCTCTAAGCTTGGTTCCAATTGAAGAAGATGTAGGTTGAAGAAAAGAGACTTTTACTGTAACTTGAAAGAAGAATAAGGTCTGTTGGAAAGGGCTGATGGAACTAATTTTATGCATTCAGATTTTCTAAATTTACACGTAAGTCCAATTTTCAGTTCATATTTTCAGTTTAAGTCAATTTAAGGTCCACCTGATCCAAATGACGTCAAATGAATTTGGTTCCAACATGAAAGTCGACAAGCTCAATGAGACGAATGTGATGATGTCAAAATGATGCATGTTTGACATAAAATCACAAAACAAAATTACAAGAAAGGGCATCATCTACTTAATCAAAGTCAAACCCAGCCCAAACAACCAATTCGCAATCCGAACTTGACTCAAGGAACTCAAACAATACAAAAGAGATCTAATCCTAACTTAAACACCACTAAATGCAACTATTTAAATTAATATTAGATTAATTAGTTACTAATCATACATAATTAACCACTACAGACATGAAGGTCGGGTCGGAGTGTTACATCCACAATATCTAAATCAAACAACAAGATTTATAAAAGCATTCAAGTTGACAAAAACACTGTGTTCACCTTAATTTAAACAATAGTACATCACAATCAAGTGGAAGAACACTGTTAGTAAAGTGGGTCCAGACCATAATTGGGTTCAGTATCTGGGGTGATTTCTTTAATTATATTAAGAATTTTCTGTTTTGTCAAACAGCAGTTTCTTAATAGGTTAGGACTTTTCTTTTTTTTTTTTTTTTCTGAGATAGAGTTCTTAGGGGATAAGGATGTAATGATTATATATATGATGTAATCTTAACCTTGGAGAGAGGCTGAGATTCTAAGGCTGTGGTTTCACAGATTTGAGGAGAACCTAGTGGAAATTGGTTTCCGTGAACGTAGGCATCTTTCCCAAACCACGCTTGTCTTCTTATGTGGTCAATTGTTGATTTTGGTTGCTTACGCACACATGCACACAACAAGTGGTATCAGAGCATCAAAGTTGTGCATGGAAAATCAACAGGACAAGGAGAGATCAACGTCGTGATTCTACTGGGCCACAGGAGCAATTCGGTCCTCTGTTACTGTAACAGAGATCGGTTTTTGCAGTCATCGGAAGAAGAAGACAGCGAAAGGGTTCTCGGCTGTTGCTGGACATCTTCATCAGAGAAGATCGTCGTTGGCTGCCGGTTCTGAGGAGGAAAGACCGAAAGAAAAAAAAAGACCTGCGCTGCCGCTGCCGTACTCCAGCCGCCAGTCGCTGCCGCCTCTGACACCATCACCTGCACCGTTGCCACCAACCGCCGTTGGTCACCGGCTCGTCAGCAGTCCGCCGGAGACACAACAAATGGTGTCTGCATGTTCCTTCTGCAACTCGTTGCAGAGGACTCCAGGTTGAAGACGACTTGGGATTTTAAATCCCAAGTCGGTTCCGTGGTTTCAAGTTCCGGTTCGGGTCAAGTCGGACTGACCTAGCCTGTTTGAAGCAAAGCCCAACAATGCAGGTTTGCAGTTCAGGTTGGGTTGACCTGAACCCGTCCGTCAGCAGTCGGTCCAGCCCATCAGAAGCTAACGATGTCAGCAGGCTGACATCAGCCGACGTCATCAGATAACGGTCAACAGATAGAGTTGACCAGATTGACAGCAGAATTTTGTTTCTGGGATATCTTGATCATCCGATGTCCGATCGGAGATCCGTTTGTGCCTACAGACTCTTTTTGAACAGATCAACGTGATTGTGGAAGAAGATTGGCTGTTTGACGGTCAACGAGGAGTTTGACCAAATCAGAAGCGCAGAAAACCGTTTTTGCCATATCAAAGCCATTCGGAATCGGATTTTAAATCCGATTCTTCCAGCGTGCTCGTGTTGACGAGATCTACAGCTTGGTGTAAGAGTTGAGGTCAGTGTTAATTGTTTGCTTGTTCCTGTTACTTAATTTAATTAAGATGAAAAACAACACTATCAACACTACCATGGTTAAGCTCAACCATTCCAATTAGTTGATCTAGAAACCGAAAATGGATGATATTCTCTATTGTAAAGACCTCCATGATCCCGTTGATGGGGATAATGCCAGACCAAAAGATATGCAAGATGCTGAATGGAACAAGTTGCATAAAAAAGCGATTAGTGACATCAGACAGTGGGTTGATAACAGTATATTTCACCACGTGTCTAATGAAACAATGCAAATACTCTTTAGAAAAAGCTAGAAGCAATGTATGATAAAAAGACCACAGTGAATAAAACCTTCTTGATTAGAAAGCTTGTGAACATGAAATTCAAGGATGGTGGTCAGATCGAAGATCACATCAATGAGTTCCAAAATGTAGTAAATCAGTTAGCCACTATGAAGATGATCCTTGATAATGAGATGCAAGCTTTGTTACTTCTGAGTTCTTTGCCGGATACATGGGAGACATTGGTTGTTTCCTTGAGCAACTCTACTCCAGATTGTGTGTTATTTATGAGTCAGATTACCAGTAGTCTACAGAATGAAGAAACTAGAAGGAAATCTGCAGAGACAGATAATGCACAGGCATTTGTTACTGAGAACAGGGGGAGGAGTAAGAGTAGAGGACCAAAGGGAGGTCGTGGCAAGTCTAGAGGTGAATCACAAGCCAAGTCTAGCAGTGAATCACAGAGCAAGAAAAAATCTGTAAAATCTTTTTCTGTGGCAAGATGGCCACATCAGGAAAAATTGTTTTGCCATGAAAGAACAAAAAGGATCCAATAATAAGAAAAAGAATGACAGTGATAACACTACAGTTACTTTGGAACAGGAAGTAGTGGTGCTCGTCGGCGATGATGATAAGTGTTTGAGTGTTACAGATGGTCAGGTTAAGTGGGTTGTTGACACAGCAACATCCTACCATGCTACTCCCTGCAGGGAGATGTTCACGACGTACAAAGCAGGTGACTTTGGTACTGTGATATAAGTCATTCAAAGATTGTTGGTATCGGTGATATCTGTATTAAAACCAATATTGGTTGCACAATGACGCTGAAAGATGTGCGACATGTTCCTAATCTGCGATTGAATCTGATTTCCGGGACTGCATTAGATCGTGCAAGTTATGAGAATTACTTCGAAAATGGCAGATGGAAGCTCACTAAGGAGTCTCTTGTTATTGCGAAAGGAAAAGCAGGTAATACTCTTTATAAAACACAAGTAAAGTTGTCCAAAGATGTGTTGAATGAAGCTTAAGACAATTCCTCTTTGAATCTATGGCATAAGAGGCTTGGTCATATAAGTGAAAAATGCTTGCAGATGTTGGTAAAAAAGGATTTAATTCCTTGCTCCAAAGGTATATCCCTTGACCCTTGTGATTATTGTTTGTATTGTAAACAACATAAGGTTGCTTTCTCTTCGACATCAAAATTGAAATCAAATATGTTGGATTTGGTATATTCTGATGTTTGTAGTCCCATGGAAGTAAAATCATTGGGTGGCAATAAGTTCTTTGTCACGTTCATCGATGATGAATCCAAGAAAGTCTGGATTTATCCGTTGAAATCAAAGGATCAAGTGTTCCAGAGTTTTAAACAGTTTTATGTCAAGGTTGAAAGAGAAATAGGTAAACTCTTGAAGTGTCTCCGCATAGATAATGGGGGAGAGTACACATCCAACCAATTCAGAAGCTA
Organism: Sextonia rubra; assembly: GCA_037013555.1. Lineage (NCBI taxonomy): Eukaryota > Viridiplantae > Streptophyta > Magnoliopsida > Laurales > Lauraceae > Sextonia > Sextonia rubra. The sequence continues at coordinate 38,040,057 of JASUAD010000010.1, read as the reverse complement.
TTACTTGAAGCATGGCATACGACATGAAAAGACAGTTCCTAATACTCCACAGCACAATGGTGTAGCAGAGAGAATGAACCGCACTATTCTTGAGAAGATGAGATGCATGATAAGATTAGCATGGTTGCCTAAGTCATTCTGGGGTGAAGCCGTTCTGACTTCCGTTTATCTGATTAATAAATCTTTCTCAGTTCCTTTGAATTATGATCTTTCAGAGAGAAGATGGACAGGTAAAAATATTTCCTATTTACACTTGAAGGTGTTTGAGTGTAAAGCATTTGTGCATGTACCAAAGGAGCAACATTCCAAGTTGGACGATAAGGCAGTGAGTTGCATCTTTCTTGGCTATGGTGGAAATGGGTTTGGCTACAGGTTATGGGATCCAGCGAAAAAGAAACTTATCAGAAGTAGAGATGTGGTTTTTCATAAAAACCAGTTCTTTGAAGATGTTCAGAAGATTAAAAAGTCTTCTGAGATAGTTTATGGAGTGGTTGATCTCACACCGACTCCTTCTCCGGTGCAGACTACAATCGGGGAAGGTGGACAAAACGATCCAGATCGTGATGAGGCACAGGGGTTGCCAGATGATGAGGGTGTTGAGCAGGGGGAACTACAGTCTTCTCGGTTGGAAACCACGAAACCTCAAGTTAGGAGGTCTACCCGAGAGCGTCAACCATCAACTAGGTATCCTGCATCCGAATATGTTTTGCTTACTGATGAGGGAGAGCCTGAGAGCTTTTACGAAGCAATGACTCATGCTGATAAAGATGAGTGGATGAAGGTTATGCAGAATGAGATGAGTTCTTTGAAGAAGAACAAGACATATGAGCCGGTACAACTTCCTAAAGATAGGAATGTTCTGAAAAACAAATTAGTGTTCAAGCTGAAAAAGGATGAGAATGGAAAACTAGTGAAGCACAAAGCACAGTTAGTGGTAAAAGGCTTCGCACAGACGAAGGGTATCGACTTTAGCGATGTTTTCTCTCCTGTTGTGAAAATGACTTCTGTTAGAATCGTCTTGGGTCTAACCGCTAGCATGGACCTTGAGCTTGAACAGATAGACGTGAAGACTACGTTTCTTCACGGTAACTTAAAAGAAGAGATCTACATAACTCAACAAGAGAGGTTTGCGGTAGAAGGAAAAGATCAAATGATTTTGCAAGTTAAAAAAGAGTCTTTACAGGCTGAACCAAGCACCGAGACAGTAGTATAAGAAGTTTGATTCATTCATATTGAGTCATGGGTACCGGAGGACAGCTACAGATCATTGTGTCTATGTCCGTCGATTTATCGATGGCAGATTCATCATCCTTCTTTTATATGTAAATGATATGGTGATAGTTGGATAGGATAGCAAGTTGATTGGCAAGTTAAAAGATGAAATGTCAAAGTCGTTTGAGTCCCACACGAACGATATTAGGCATGCAAATACGTCGTGATAGGAGTTCCAAGCAGCTACGGTTATCACAGGAGAAATATGTTGAACGAGTTTTCAAGCGGTTCAACATCAAGAATGCTAAGCCAGTTAGCATACCTTTAGCCAGTCACTTCAAACTAAGTAAGCGCTTGTATCCTACTACAGATGATGAAAAGGAACAGATGACATGTATTCCTTACTCCTCTGCTGTGGGGAGTCTTATGTATGCCATGATTTGTACACGGCCAGACATTGCTCATGCTGTGAGTTTAGTGAGTAGATTTCTCTTTAACCGTGGAAAAGAGCATTGGGAAGCAATGAAGTGGATCTTTAGGTATTTGAGAGGTACTTCCAAGGTGTGCTTATGTTTCGGAGGTTCAAAACCAGTGGTGGAAGGTTATACTGATGCTGATTTTGTAAGCGATCTTGATCGTCGGTTGTCGACTTCTGGTTATATGTTTACTTTCATAAGGGGAGCTATCTCCTGGCAATCGAAGTTACAGAAGTGTACAGCACAGTCTACAGCTGAAGCGGAATACATAGCTGCTAATAAAGCAAAGAGAGAGATGCTTTGGTTGAAGAGATTCCTTCAAGAACTAGGTTTGAAGCAAGATAAATATGTAGTCTGCTGTGATAGTCAGAGTGCTATGGATTATAGTGAGAATGCTACATATCATGGTCACATGAAGCATGTTGATATCAAGTACCATTGGATTCGTGAGGTGATCGAGAAGAACTTTAAAAAGGTGGAAAAGATTCACTCAGATAAGAATCCTTCGAACATGATGACAAAGGTTGTGTCTAAGGAAAAGCTGGAGCTATGTTCAGAGTTGGCAGGGTTGAACTCCCAGTAAGGGATTCAGGGCATCTTCCCCATGGTCTGGAGGGGGAGATTGTTGGCCAAGTGGGTCCAGACCATAATTGGGTTCAGTATCTGGGGTGATTTCCCTAATTATATTAGGAATTTTCTGTTTTGTCAAACAGCAGTTTCTTAATAGGTTAAGACTTTTTTTTTTTTTTTGAGATAGAGTTCTTAGGGGATAAAGATATAATGATTATATATATGATGTAATCTATAACTCTGGAAAGAGGTTGAGATTCCAAGGCTGTGGTTTCACAAATTAGAGGAAAACCTAGTAGAAATTGGTTTCCGTGGACGTAGGCATCTTTGCTGAACCACGCTTGTCTTCTTATATAGTTGATTGTTGATCTTGGTTGCTTACGCATATACGCGCATAACAAATACAGCCACTACATTCACACAAGCAAATCATAAAAGGAAAGTATGTCATTTTTTTATGGCATCATCCAAACATATTGCTTCAAAAACTAGATTATATGTCTCTCCCTATTGGCAGTCCCAAGAAAAGGAAATGTAAAAAAATATATATACTCTTTTCTAGCTTTGAATATAATCACAAGTAATGTTCTACTGAATCTTCAACCCATGGTGTAAGTTGGAGAGGGTAAGTTGATGACAGTGCTCTTGATCTTAGTCATCATGTTGATACTGTTTGTGATTCCTTGTGATCCAATGCCACTATCTCTCAAACCCTGCACACAGAGAGAGAGATGAGAGAGAGAGAGAGAGAGAGAGTCATCTTTCAATACAGAGAACAGCAACTGTTGTAGAGTGTTTAGTTATAGCTCTGATGTAACAGAGAATACCTGGAAAGGAAAATGGTCCGGCCCACGAGCTGGGGCTGACTTGATCTGAACAGTTCCGGTCTCCATAGCGTCACTAATCATGATTGCTTTGTTGATATCTCTTGTAAAGACACAACCCTGTTTTTAATCAAGCTATTAGCTTCTATATAAGCAAAGTAACATTGAATTCTCATTAGCATTAAGAATATTTTGTTGAGTGAGATGAATCATGTGCTCATTTGCCCAGATACAACCACCGGATTTCCATCTCTTCCACTGCGATGGCCAATCAGGATATGAAATTATTCAATTCCCATTTCACTTGTATCATGGCTACAATCTACAAATCCTCAAAAATCTTGTTTCATCCATTACACTCTCATGAGTCTCATCACCCTTCATATCAAATTGACAGGTCGATTCTAATAATCAATGCAAATTCACTAATGAGAACTCAGTCAAGAAATCTCTTTTTTCAGCTACAGCTGAATCACTGTTCATGACCCAGGATTCTAATTTATCATCAATCCAATCTTCATCCATGTTTTTATATTTCTTACCAAAGAATGTATCTCTTTAACTGTACGGCTAAAGCCAACCTCTACCTTGTTAGGATGGTTTAAGCCAGTGGTCTACCCCATCAGGTTTAAAGATCAAGACACGGCACCACCAACTGTATGACTAAAATGTCTTCTATCTTCAAAAAAGTAATTCAAGAGATGGGATTCACAATATATTTTCATTTCAGATATTCATGGAGAATAAAGAACACAGTTTATTGACCTAGAAAGAAATATAAGTAAGAAGAGAGGTCTTTTTTTTTTCTCCCTCTTGGTAAAGGAGCAGAGAGGTGTTTGTTTTAAACCTGGAGACCAAAATTGCTGGCATTGCAATGGTGGATCCCTTCTTCAGCAGAGTTTATCCTGATAACAGGCAGCACAGGTCCAAAGGGTTCCTCCCATGCGATCCGCATATCGGGTCGGACATGATCCAACAGCAATGGCCAGATGAGGTTGCCCTCTCTCCTGTATTCTTGACAGAGGTTGCACCCTTTTTCTTGGCATCTATTACCAACCCTTCGATGAAGTTTGCGGACGATTCTGAAATGACTGGAGTGATGTCACAGTCATCTTCAGGCGATCCAACCGTTAATTTTGATAGCTTGGCTTTGGCTTTCTCCACTACTGCTTCAGCTACAGATTCCATTACCAAGACAACCTTAACAGCAGTGCATCTTTGACCACTACAATACAGATGAAGCTCAAAAGACTTAGGATCTATTCATTACTTAGTAGAGTAGCTCAATAGCTCTCTTAAAGGTGCAAGATAAAAGAATTTCAAGTCCTTCCATTTGAGAAGGAAGGATCATAGAAATCCTAATGATTGCTGCATTCTGTAGACCTCTTTAGGAGGACAAGCGCGCGTGCACACAACAGAAAAAAAAAAAGAAAAAACAGTCTCAATGGTACCATCCCTTGCTCGCTTGAATTAAGAAGGGGTAATCTTATAGTTCTTGGAATGTGAAAATGTGCGTTTTCCAGTGCATCATTTTCCCATTTACCTGAACCTAAAACTGTGCTTATCTAGTGAGGGATGTATGAGTTCTTGAGAAGAGATGATAGATCCCACAAGTGACAAGAAAGTTGAAATTACATTGGATCTCAATTGAATCAACCATCTATACTCCTGAGGATCGGTTTACAACACCAGTTTGAACAGGAGTGCGCCAACCTAATGTGCCTTGGTCCCAACAAAATTTACATGTGGGCTCAACCTTTCACTGACCGAATTATTAAAAAGAGATGCATATCAATCCCATCAGATAAATAAATAAATAACTGACCATTTGATTTTACCCCATTTAATGTGAACATTAAGCTAATGTGCCTTGGTCCCAACAAAATTTACATGTGGGCTCAACCTGTCACTGACCCAATTATTAAAAAGAGATGCATATCAATCCCATCAGATAAATAAATAACTGACCATTTGATTTTACCCCATTTAATGTGAACATTAAGCGCATGTGCCTTGGTCCCAACAAAATTTACATGTGGGCTCAACCTTTCACTGACCCAATTATTAAAAAGAGATGCATATCAATCCCATCAGATAAATAAATAAATAAATTACTGACCATTTGATTTGACCTCATTTAATGTGAACATTTCTTACACTAGATGATACTAACCATCTGACTTTTTCTTCTAATTAACCAATCGTGAACCATCAATCGTATAGGACGCGAGGGAATCCTCTGTTCTATTGTTAGTAACCGATTAATGGATTAATTTTCCAGAAGTTGGATCCATATGCACCATTGCTAACTGTTGTGATTTTAACATCACCCCTTTTGCATATGCATAATCACAACATCAATAAAAAAAGCAACCACACAAAAAGAGACACAAAGATTTACGTGGTTCACCCAAACAGGGCTACATCCACGAGCACAGAGAGGATCATCTTCACTATAAAGAATAAAGCATACAGATATTTTCACTCTCTCACATCGTCTCTCCTATATAGTGTGGGAACACCATGGGCAAGAGAGCTCTCACCTTTCTTCAGCGTAAGATCTAAGATTACAGACTATACACATATATCTCTCCGCTTTCTTGGCTATAAAAAAAGCTCTAGTACAATTACCAAAACACCCTTGACCTTTAAACCTGTCACTGACTAATCCAGCGGACTCATACGGCTAAACAGGAATACAATATATAAACCCAACACTGACCATACAAACAAATGCCATTTCTGTCATCTGATCATCATACCACTTGTGAAATATTTCCAATGTGCTAAAAATATGAGAGGTTTGTGTATACCTGTAAGAGAAACCTCCCTCTGGAATATTGCCTGCTACTAAATCCAAATCAACATCTTCAAGCACAATGCATGCATCCTTTCCACCAAGCTCCATTTGAAGAGGTATCATTCCAGCCTTCTTTGAAATTGCAATTCCAGTATCTCCACCTGTAGAGCTGCAAGAAACATTGGAAATCCAAGCAACAAGAAAAGGTCCGTAAAGCTATTACATGTGAACAAGAGGAATTGTGAGCTCATGCATTAACGGAAACTGAAAACCAAAAGGCGACTTTGGTTACCTTATACAATTAACTCCAGGGTGCATTGTAAGAAAGTCGCCAATCTCAGACCCTTTTCCAGGAATGCAACTGATAAGGCCTTTGGGGAATCCAGCCAAGTGAAAGCAATGCACCATGTGCAGAGCAGCAACGGCTCCCTGTGATAATTATGGTTGGAAGACTTCGAATATTTTCATATACAGGAGAAACCTCATTCCTGTTAATGGCCTACTTGTTTGCTTTGTATTGAATTCCTACGAATTTAAAGACATGCCTTTGGAGTTAAAATTGAAGGAGTATAGGCGAAGATCCACAAATGGCCATTAAAGAATACTTTCTTCAGTAGAAAATAATTACATGGGCATCACCCTTGTAAATAATTCCCAGAAAAATGAGGGCCTCATCTACCTCTCCACTTTATCCTTCACTCCTGATCCCTTCAACATTTTTTCAGTGCAAATCGACAGTTCTCATGAGTTCCTTGAAATTCAACGTAAGGTTGGCAGACAGGTCCTTATCAATAACAAAATTGAAGACCTAGGGGCATAGAACGGGGAAAAAGGGCATCTGATCCGCCTTGACCATGGTTGTTGCACTAATTAGGCAAAATAGGCCAACATGACAGCGCTATTTGCCTAGTTCAGATTAAATTCTTAGGAGCTTAAACTGAAGAGAGTTCTGACAAACAAGCACTAAAGATGTAAAGAGTGAAGTATCTATCAATTTTTGAGGATATAATTTGATAGGGTGAGGCGTGGGTAAGCATTTCCAGTTGAGAGATTATTTGATGGTCCCTTCTGCATCTTCACCCTCAATCTATTTCTCTGATGGAAAGGCATTCCTTAGAAATCCCAGGATTGAATATTGTTAAACAAACAGGCTGCACATAGCTTATCGTTCACCGCCCGCCCCCCGCCCCCCCCCCCCCCCCCCCCCCCCCCCCGCTACTAAAAACCTCACATGAATATGCTTGATAATTAGTTGGTGCCTTGAGGACTACAAACAATAGCAGTAAAGATTAATTATAGCAATTAGAAAGATTTATAGCTGCACCTGAGTGGGAGGCTTGAGCACAAGGGAGTTGCCAGCTATTAGTGCGGGACCAATTTTTGAGACTGCAAGGTTCACAGGATAATTGAAGGGTGGGATCGCCAGAATGACACCAAGAGGAATCTGCCATCAAATTCAATCAAGATTTTAAAACCATGTAGTCCTCCATGATGATTAATTGATCATAGATTTATTGTCAATTATAGTGAACTTTTAGGTAACCTAGTACTTTTACATAAGGAGCTTTCTATTTCATGCTACCACTATAACTACTAGAGTCTCGGTCCTACAAGTCTTGTCTTGGAGAAATCTTGAGTTAAAGGAGTGGAACTCCATAGTGGGGCTATTGAAAATCCAACCTACTCAAAATAAATGCCCTCACTGAGTATACAATTTCCATAAATTATAGGCATGATAAATAATGTGATTAACAAAATTTATGCATCATTAATTATATTTCTTAATCATGTTTTTCATATTATATTCAATCTCCATGTGAGGCCATCTCCCATTGGAGTAAATGTTGGAGACATTTCATAATCCATATATAAATTGAGAGTGTTTATTTTGAGCGCTCAGATCATAAATGGATAAGCCCCACAGTGAGTTCCACTCTTTCAACTCATGATTTTTCTAATAATGCAATAGTCCACTGTTGCAATTAAGAATAGTCCAAAGAAAGTTATTTAAACTTCAATGAATTTGGGTAATTTACTTATACTGGCCAAATGGGTACACAGTCACATGTGACGCAGAATTAAAACAGATACCTTTGAGACCAAGCAATATTTACTTCTCTCATTGCCTGGGAAACTATCCGAGGTAAGAAACTTTCCTTCTCCCAAAATCCTAATACCTTCTTCAGCACAATAAGATATTAGATCTCCAGACCTAACCACCTTCATCAAACATAACAATGTATATTGTCAAACTCAACCACAATTTTGGTAGTAATTTGAAAAATAGACCAGACCCAACATCAAGGTTCAAGTCTAGCCTAGCACTATGGCTGACATGGATAGGCTCAATCGAAACCCAAACCATTTATCAATCAAGTTGAAAATATCAACTCAAACCCATAGTTAACACATCGGGCTCGGCTTAAGTTCGTTGACCATAATGCAATTTTAGTTAAGTCTCAAATAGCAAGAATGGACTCAACTAAAACCCAATACGTTTTTATTAATTAGGTCAAGAAGGTCAACTAAGTCAATCACACGAGCAGAAGGGTCAATCCAAACTCTGGATTACCGAATTGAGGTCAAGTCAACTAAAAGTTACCTCAGCAACAGCATCCTTAGCGGGTTTTGCTATCTCTTTGATAAGACATTCTGCAATTGGAGCTTTGTGTTCTTTCAGGATGGCCGCTGCTTTGTGTAGGAGCTCTGCGCGCTTCCACAATGGCGTCTTGGCCCAAGCCTTTTGTGCGGTCTTTGCTGTTTCCATGACCTTGTTGACCTCCTCTTGTGTGCAAGCTGGGAGGGGAGAATCACAAACCATTAGCTTAAATATTGGTTTGGAAACTCATATGAACTCATGCTACCACCAACACTTTCAATTTTGATCCACTTTAATGTTAAGGAGAAATACAAACTCACAATTACAAGGAGATAGAACTTGCATGTGCAAGGGAGCGGGGAGGCCAACGTCGAAATCCTGACCTCCCAATAAACAATGGGATAAGAAACCGTTCTTGTCATCCTTGATTAACTTAGTGACTCTTTAGTGATGTGGGACTACTAAAATCTAAATAAGATTCATAGTTCTTATAGGAAGAGGCATTGTCTAATGGTCAAATTTGAAATGAAGGTGGTCAACATTGAATACAAAACACTTCTCTATATATCAATTGATATAAGTTAAAACCATTTTTCATGTTCACAAAAAAAATATTAAAAATATAGAACAAATGGAAAAAATAAGTTTTATAATAATATCGTGAAGAAAAGACTAAAAAGATCTTCCTTTGCACATGGATCAATGATCCAAGCCCTTTCTTTTTGCAATCTCTTCCATATTTTCTCTCACCTTTTATATTTACATGCCATCATAACCATCTGGGCCCTACATCCCATTGTATAAGCATCAAATTCACGTCAAAGAATGAGTATGGTTGTTACAGTAATGTATGGGACATTTTTAAGAATTTCTTCAAATAATTTCTATGTTATTTAATTTTTTAGAGGATTAATTTTGTTTTCTGTCAGGCTGTGGGCTTTGAAAAGGGGTGTGCCCCTTTGGGTTAGTATAACCTACCTCTTATATTATGGATGTGTTTGAATGCACGATAAGGGGGAGACAAGTAGAGTAATATTACTTTTTGCATACTATATCACTTATCCTTTGTTTGTTTGCACTTTTAGTGCATGAAATAATATTATCCTAACCCCGATGCTATAGTGAAGTAATACCTAATATGGGGGTTTAAAGAATTCTACCTGGGAGATAGGATAACTTGAGTTGCTTTGAGTAGGGGTGAAATTATATTTTTTTTAGGTCTTTTTGTTTCTATGCTACCTTAGTTGGCTTGGAGTGAGGGATGAGATCGTATTTTTTTAAATCTTTTGGTCCCTTGCCCCCTATTTATCCAAACACAATCAAATATAGAATTGGATTCACTTTTAGGATAAATGGAATCCGATCCAATGCAATAATACCATTGAATGGACTTAGATGTATTAGCTATCTAATTCCACAAAAAATTTGTTCAGCTTCCAAACACATTGTATATATTTTTCTTCAATATAAAAGGTAATTTACCTTTCAAATAAAGATATTCACCTCGAAGTAAACTGTGTGCGCAAGACTAACACCATAGGCCGTGGCTGTAGTCCCATCAACAATTTAACGGGAAAAAGGCAGGTGATAATCGGTCCCACATGAAACTGGATCCTCCTCAAAGATCAACGGTAGGATACAACATTACAACTACTCACTCGAAGTAGACAGATCCGTGACGTTGGTGGACCCACTGCAACAATTATATTGTGATGGCACGAGAATCGGCATATGGACCATTTATCACATCCCATGCATGCTTGACTTCTTTTTTTTTTTTTTTAATATGGTTTCCATGAAAACTCAAAGGTCCCTATACCTAATCAATATATAAAAATAAAATTAAATTAAATATCAATTCAACAATATATATCACTCATAAAAAAAAAAGAAAAATTATGGAGTGAAATTATTATTAAAATTGCTTGGATCAAGTAAAAGTCAGATTTGAGGTCGACATGAGCATTTGACCGTCTTGTTTATATTTATTCCTCATTTATTTTATTATTTTTATTATTTAAAATTATATTTTAATATAAACAATATTTGTGAGAATGGATTACAATAATTGCTCCCAAATTGAACTCATGAGAAATTTGAAAAGCCCCTCTAACATGCTTTATTATCATCATCAAAGCCTTATTTCAGCTACTCCATTCAATTTATTTATTCCAAGTCTTTAGATAAGACGTGCCTCTTCAATCCACCTCCATCTACATCCTCTTCGTTACACTTGTATAATTTATATTGCTCAAAACAAATACTGTACTCATGTATTAGTTTTTGTCAAATTTCACTCCGATATGGGTTGATGCAGGCTCTCATCAGTAGCGAAAAAGGGAGTAAAATAAAACTTCCCTATGGGGACAAAATGCAATAGAAAGAAGTAACTGGAAATCAAATTCCTGGGAATTCATGTAAATGTGTGGAATTTTGACTACCCTGGACCTTATACTGAGTTTCTCTGGTGGTGGGATTGATGATTGCAACGGACTTTCCAGACGAGGATTTCTTCCACTCCCCTTCTGAGTAGTATTGAAACACTTCACCATCTAAAATCTCAGCAAACACACCACTCCTTGACATTGTATCCCAATCAATCCAAGAAGAAGAACTGAAGAAGAGCTAAAAAAACAAATGGGAAATTTCAATTTCCATGGAAATGAGTGGAGAGGTGTACAAGGGTAGAGGGAGGACTCTAGGAGGTATTTATAGAGCCACGATTGCTGATTACTGAAATGACACTGGGTTACCCTTGTAATTACTGAAATGCCTCTGTCTTCATTTTGATCTCAATACAAGTGGTCGGTCTTCTGAGGGCGGGACTCAGAGAATTCTCTGTATACAGCCTTATAGATCTATATAAGTGGGGCCCGAATCTGAAATCAAAATCACCGAAATCACTATTCTATGGTAGTATTCTACTTCAATTGGAGTTTTTACTTCCTCAAGTTAAATGAAAGGTTTTCAGATTCAAGTTAGATTTGTGTGTTTATTGAAAGAAAAAGGTGGGGTCAATGATATTTAAGGATTTGGATCTTAGAGTTGCTCTCTACCAATGGATTTACAGTGTTGCACACAAAGAATTCCTCAAGCCTTGCCCCAGAGTAGATCAAGACTTCCAGGACCTCAACATATGAGCCATTAAAAATAAATTCCTTGTCGGTTTATTGGATGTAACCGGATTTTGCTTTAATAGGAATTAGTTCCACCATAAGATTTTGAATATGACTAATAATATAATTAATACAATCTATGTAATATTAATTATATTTTTAATCATTTAAGTAATTATATTTTCTATCTTCCGGTGGGATCAGCTTCTATTAAAGTAACATTGAATATTCTTTTATAAGCAATGGCGGACTCAGGATTTTCCATTTTAATAGCGCATGCAATGGTCCAATGAAGAAGTTAAATAATAAAATCAAAATTTTTATAGTTTTATATAAGGGGTCTTCTTGATTCACATGGGTGCAACCACAACCACGTGATTGTGCTTCGGTCCACCCCTTATCATAGGTATTACATGGGAATCATATAACACATCATGGGCTCATAAAGAGATAATCGGAACAATTCAATATGAATCACATCCCCTCTAATAGCATATCCATCACTTCAATAGAAGTGGATCCCACCTTATGGTTGAACTCATGATTGTAAATGTGACTGGATGCTCAGTTATGTCGTAAGCAACTAGATTTTTCAATAGGTCGGCTTAACTATAGAATTCAACACTAATCGAAGAAAGCTTTTGTAAGACACTCAATGGGTCTAGACTCAAACTCCCACTAACCACATTCCTCTTAAACAATCAATGAGTGATACACTCAATGGGCCAAATTTTTTAGGAAAAATCAAATGAACTCAAAACATTCACTTCATATCATAACTCCAACTGAAGTAAAATTTGACATGAAGTAAATGTCTAGACCAACAGCTTTTTTGAATAGTTTAATTGTAACGATGAACTTATAGCATGGGCACCAATGAATTAGTATATTAAACTTAAGAAGCTCCAACTTTGAATTAAAAGAAAAAAAAATTGAATCAAATGAACCTACTTCATTAAATTTCTGATCAAACTAAGTCTCAAATTATGAATTGCGAACTTGAATGCAAATTAATAAAACTGTGAACCAGCATCCTATACATTTCAGTCACTTCCTACTCCCTATATGAGCGACTACTGCAGGAGAGTGACCCTTTTTGGAGTTCATTTAACTTCGTTGGTCATCTTGATCAGCAGGAGAGTGACCTGTGCACCAGACTTATGGAAGACTTACCATGAACCGATGCACTTGGGTGTTTGACGAAAAGATTTCACCTGGTGATGGAGCGGACGAAGTCATGAGGCTGGTGATCTCGGCAATGGATTTCTCCTGGCCTCATTCTGGACACTGAAATTGTATGCCATGAAAGACCCAATACCAGCCGTGAAGCGCAAGTCTGCCTAGCTGATTCAAATGTGACATGCGAACACAACTAAATAGGAATTAATAAACCGTTGTGATCCTTTCAAAAAAGATCACTTTAAACAACATATAATCATAAGAAAATCCGAAAGCTGAAAAGTGTCATGAAAGCCAATAAATAGAGTATGCTTGTCTTCAGACCCGTCTTTTTCCACCAAAATGGGTTCAGATGTAGCTTATAACATGGATCTGGTACAGCAATGGGTAGGTTCGGCTAAGCGGGCTTGAGCATTTAGTAGGTAACATGAAATAGGTGAACTTGAACTCTGGCTGTTTTATTGAGTGGGTCAAAAAATATCAACCAAACCCAACCTAGAAGGTTTTGAGGAATTACAATGTCAATTTCATGTTGGTTAGGTTAGTCATAGTGAAATTAGTCGGTTAGGTTTGATTTGGGTCGAGCTGGCGAGTCAAACATTAAGAATTGACTCGACCCAAGCCGGGGTCAAAAATGTGAACCTGAACGGAACTCCCTAATCGGACCCATTCCAATTGGATTAAATCAAAACAACTAGAATAAGGACCTAAAGCCAGATCCTTATTTCAAAAAGTACCCCACCTGAACGCAATCAAACTATGGTAAGAATCCAGAGACCAGGTCCCATCCAAACCTGACGCATTTAGAACCTCATCTGCCAATGACCATTCAAATACCGTCAACCACCCATGTCCATCAGTTTGGGAGTCCAGGCCACATCCAGACCAAACACATTTAAAATCTCTCAGCTCCCAGTGTCCATTCACATCACAGTCAGAACCCATTTTCATCATCAGCTATTACACCTCCCAAGTCCCAACGACCCCCGCCCTTATCCTCTCCACCATCTCCTTCGTCTAAACATCACCTCCCACATAACTACAAAACCCCAATGACATCAAACAAACCAACAAGACAACAACATCCCATTAATAATTAGAGCTCTCTTAACGCACACCCTACACACAGACTTTATTTTCATGAACAAGGATAGGGCCATCTCACAACTTTGGGCAGGCTTTTCAAAACTATTGCAAAATTATCATAAAATTGTATTTCCCAAATAATATTCCGACAACCATGAAATATTGCACAAATGAAACTTTTGTGAGAAAAAAAAAAATTTTTTTTTACATCTTTTCGATTGATGTAGAGATGCATGTACTTTTGATGGTCAAGATGGGTACTTTTGATGGTCAAGATGGGTCTGCTGCTGCTGAAGGAGACTTTGAGAAATGCTAGCCACACTCCTCAACTCACAACCCATCTCACAACTGTCCTATGTGGCAGTTTCTCTTTCCCTTATCTCTATAATGTTAAAAGCAAACCAAATTAATTAGGCATGCCACATAGGACAGTTATGAGATGGGTTGTGAGTTAAAGAGTGTAGCTACCATTTCTCGGAGACTTTTATTCCTCTTCTTGGAAGTAGAAGCAGGAGCCTACATGATCTTATCTGAACGCTATAGATATAAAGAGATTATGTGTGGGCCCCACAACTGGCACGAAGGGCTATAAGCCTAAGTGCTCCCTAGTATTATTATATACAGTTGAGAAAATTCAGACAAAGTTCGGCTTCTGCTTGTGCCTGTAAGCAAATTGAATGGGGACGACTCGTGAAAATTGAACTAGACCCGGAACTGCATAAATGTTCGGGGCACTGAGCATCATTGTTCACCACAAATTTTTTTATTTGGGTTATCAAAGTCATCCATCATCCAGACTAGTTACTTAGTACATAATTCCACTGATTTTAGTTTGTAATTCCACTGATTTGCATTTGAATTCGTAGTTCACGGTTGGAAAATTCTTACAGTTTGAAAACTTGATCGATGGAGCAGGTTCATATACCGCTTTGCAATTCGATTGATTAGCTAAACCTGCTAAAAATGCATTCCCTTATATCAATAATAACTGAAACTTAACTTCGATAAGACTGGGATCTAAATCCTAGCCTTCGTCTTCATATCATCAATGATTAAAGATTGTGATATAATCCAACAGTGGCAATTGTATGGAACTAAATAAAAACGGCGGGTTTGTAAGAACTGAGTTGATCTTATGTGGGCTTGTATGAGAAGAAGTTTTCGAAGCTTGGTTCAAGGGATTTGCTTTCTTTAAAGAAGTTTTCGAGATAAAAGCTCCAGGGATTTGTTAGGTTCACTTTTCAAGGTAAGTTTTCCCCCCTTCAAAAGTGGAATTTAAATTCAATGAAGGCACGTTTATCAATGGTCCATGAAAATAAAAGAATTTTATATTTTCAAAGAATCCTTCGTGAAGCCTAGAATCATCAATCTTCCCTTAAAAACTAAGTTTTGGCAAAAGAAAAGATTTTCAAGAAAGAGACCTTAAGAAATCAATGGTTTTGAACATTTTGGCCAATATATCATAATCCATAAGACCCCGCGTTAAAAAATTTAATCCCATAGCCTTTCTTAGCCCTATATTAGATCTAACAGTTTGAATCTTTCAAAAGGAGACGACAGAAGTCTAAATCTATACGTGGAACGTTGATCACCTTTTGTAAAATATCATCACATTTAAGAAAAATCAACAGTTGAAACTTGATTTCATAGTCATTTTGGGGGTCCTCTTCACATCTACCAATTTAGATTAATCAATGGGAGGCCCACCCACTGATATGATGAAGAAAAGACATGATTAAGCAAATCACGCCAAAAATATTGTTCATCCGCCTTCTGTGCTACATCCGATAGGGGGGCTAAACCATAGATTTCCACTGAAGAGCGAAAAGTAGAAGGCATCTTTTTACTTTCATTGCGTAGCCAAATGTGGGTTTTTTTGAAAATCCGCGCCGAGGCCTATTGCCAAACTTGCCCTAAGGGTTTGCACCTCTCAACCCATTGACCATGAGTGGACATGGCAGACTGTGATAGGTTCTGCCACGTTCACTGTGGAGTGAAATATCATCCGGACTCTCAAAAGGGTCTCTTTTTAAGGAACAGTCTTTTATCCAAGTCACTTCTCACAATTTATTTATAGAGTTTAGATAATATAAGAAAAAACCCCACAGTGACCACCAGTGACCCTATTAGGATCCACTACAACACTGGAAGTAGTCTGCACACAGAGATGCTACCCCATCAAAGGTAGGGGCTGTCCGCAGTGACGTGGTCGACCCTAATAAGTCCCACCCATAGGCACCATAGGGTTTTCCTTCAAAGGATACCAATTCATTTATATTTATGACAAAACTATAAATTAATCATGGGGGGTAGCTTCAAAGTCTAAATCATTGAAAATCGATTCTCCAAGCGGTAGGCTGTAGCATAGATGGAACCTACATGTAAACTGCCCTGATTTTTTTGGGCGTAGTCACCGATCGGCTAGTATGTTCCATTCTACGCTGGGAAAGGGAGGTCCGTGCCTATTCGCCTAACCAAAGCCCAATCCTAATTTTAATTAGGTGAATCCACACGAAATGACCCAATTCCATGTGTGTTTCAAAATTCAGGCCTGGGTCCGATCCGAACCTAAATGAACTGAACCGAATGTCACTACTGGTCAGCGATGATGCGGGTTCGGGTATGTGCATATCACTTTCGACAAGGCCCACTTTCAAGCATATCACTTTCAACGAGGCCCGTTTTCAAGCATGGTATCTCTCACTGACGTGCATGGGAGAAAATTTCACCCAACAAGTCACACGGATAGGCTTGGCAATAGGGTCGTAAACAGTCCAGGTTTTGATTGGACTTACCTTGGCCCAATTCCTGTCCTGATAAGGATTGAAGGGTCCAAGTCTACGTCTGAGTCCAACATTCCAGGCACGACCTTGCCCAATAACAAAGACAGGAGGACCAAGCCCGCTTTTTACAGGCATGAGCCCAACATGAACCGGAATTCCATCCAAGAGTTTCCTTTTACTATTCAGATCAACACCAAAAGCATGTCATATTTTCATTGATCAAGATTATTCATCAAAGTGTCCGCATGGTGATTTGGTAGTGGATCAAAATTCCTCTCAAACAGGCAATCCCACATCATCCATTGTGCAAGCCAAAATCGGAAGGCCATGTTTGTCAAACAGTGTTCTCCACAACATGTTTTTTTTTTTTTTTTTTTCAGCATTGTTTGAAGGGAGGGCCATCAATTGATACTTTGGTCTTCTTACCAAATAATAATAATACTTTCGTCACTGGAAGACAGGTTCGAACAGATTAAATCAAAAAAAGGTGTTTGAGTTTGCTCAAGCTTTTCTTAAAATCGAAGTAGCTTCAGACTTATAGTGTGCCTAGGGGTGCAACTGGGTGGCTTAGTCCGTAATAGCTCAACCCGGAGCCCATACTGATCTCTATGCTCGTAGACGCAAACCCAAATGAAACCCAAACATATCTAACACACCCAACCTGATCTGTTAACTCCCTACACAAATGCTACTCGGCTGAGCCGGGCGGATTTTTGGTTTGTTTTTCAATGGGCGTAACATGTAGAAAATATAAATACATTTGCTTCCTTTATTGTGTTGGCCTATAAACTATGTATTATAGACTATAATACATACTTGTAGATAAAGTTTGGCGCTGATTTCTAATTTGGGTGCCAGAGTCCGCGCCAACCCCTGTTCATGCAAGTTTTAAAATCCAGGTCCAAGCACGAGAGGAATCAGAATAAGTCTAAACTTTTCCTCAGGTCAGACCATCCAGGTTAGGATTTGGTACAACCCACATTGCGGCCGTAAATGAGTCAAGCTCTCAACAGCAAAGCCCAATGTAATTTTATTTCTAAAAACCGACTTATGGTTATGACACTTGAAAAAGAAACACTGGCAGTGGCATCTGTGCAAAACAATAGCGATTGGAGTTTCATCAATTGGTCTCAATAAACCTTCAGGATTTCAAAATTCATTGAGCTACCATTTATTTCAAAAATTAATTGGTGATGGGAAATAACAATATAATGGTTTTATGATCTTCTTAGTTGTATTAGGAGGCATTCTAGCATTACTCCACACAAGTTCCACAGGTTGTACCAGGAACTAACAAAACCATTCCATTCTAAGTTGCAACTTACATGCCTGACACATTTCAAAGTAGCCAAAAGCCTAGCACTGAAGGGTGCTCATTAGGGTTGTAAATGGGTCCATGGCGGACCCGAAACCGGAATCATTAGTGAGAGGATGGACCCTCAACCGGAACCGATTCGGAACTAATTTTTTGGATCCGGAACTGAAACCATTAAGGAGTGGATGGACCCGGAAACGGAATCGGAACCGGACCCATTTCTTGGGCGGGTTTGGGTCTGGGTCTGGGTCCGGGCCTATGTAGAGAATTTTTTAGAGAAAAGCAAACTTTTAGAAAGAAAATTTCTAAAATTGGGGTAATATATTGGAGCTCGGGTCCACGGGCCAGAACAAAGGTGGAATCGGGCCGGGAACCATTTAGGTCGCAGGTCTAAAAATAGGAACCATACCCGGACCCATTTACTTATCGGTTCCTAAAGATGGACCCAAACCCGATTATTAATGGGTCGGAACTTTCGGATAATCGGAGAATCAGATACCCATTTACAACCCTAGTGCTCATGGCCAGGCCAACCTGGGCTCAACTGGGCCCAGCCCGTTTTGGGCTTGTTTGGACCTTAGGTTTTAGAACTCCAGTTGGGTATGTATCTGAAATTTTGCCCATTTAATATCTGCTCTGGACTGGGATGAAGTGATTCAATGCCTGAATCTCTGCCTTGCCCCGCTTAGCCTGATTAACTAGGTGGATGGGCTACGGCCTGACATTTGGTGCTGGTTGGACTCGGCAGGGCACTTACAACTGTGTCATGCTTGGGTCTGCTATGGGCTCTATTCTGAAGTTAGGCCGGGCCTGGATATGACCCAGCCCTGCCCAACCCTTCCATGAACACGTGTGCTAGCAATCTGCCACCTTTCCAAAGATAATTGTGCAACCTCTCATTAACAAAAGAGAACGCCTCCTTACCAGCTTACCCAGTATGGAGCCTTTCACGCGTTTGCCGGCTTCCCACATGTGTGGGCTTTTTTTTTTACGTGTGCGCTCTTCCTTTTCCACATGTAGGGTTTTGTTTCAATATTTGAGGGTTCTCTTTTGCATCCCAGCGCCTTTGGTTGTAGTACCAAAAGATAATTTTATTCTCAAGTGTGTGAGCTTTCTTTCCCATATGTGTGGGCTTATGTTCCCGTGCATATCAATTCTTTCATAGGCTCTGTTTCTTTGCAAGAATTCAAAAAATTCTTGTCTGGAGAATTTCGGAATTCCCAAACGCTATGAAATTCTCGAATGCTCCATTGTACTTGAAAATCCAAAAACATCAACAAAAGGTAAAGGATATGGAATTCTGAAATTCTCAAAGGCTATTTAAGAAATTTTAGGTAGATAGAATTTTGAAATGCTTATAAAAAAAAACAAGGCATTTTCAAATAGAGTTGAAAATGGTTCCCCGATTCTCTGATTACCCAAAAGTTCCGACCAGTGAATAACTGGGCTTGGGTCCTTATTTAGGAATCAATAAGTAAACGGGTCCGAATCTAAATCTTATTTTTGAACCCATAACCTAAACAATTTCCGGTCGGGTTCAGCCTTAGTTCCGACCGTTGACCAAATACCCAATATATTATCCCATTTTTTAAAAAATTATTTCTAAAAGTTAGCTTTTCTCTAAAATATTCTCTACACAAACAAGGACCCGAACCCGCCCCATACGCGGTTTCGGGTCCATCTACACTTTAACAATTCCTATTTCGGATCAAGAAAATTAATTTCAAACCAGTTCCAATTCTGAATCTGTTCTCTTACTAATAGTTTCGGTTTTAGGTCCACCATGGACCTAGACCAGAATTGACCCGTTTACAACCCTATTTCCAAATGCCAGCCATCCAAAAAACCCAAACAACACAAATTATTGACAAAAATTCTTGTAAAAGAACACACCTTTTGATCTAGCCTCATTAGTTGGTGTACCATAAAAATAGAAAAACAAAATGCAAAATCTTCAAGGAGTAGTTCACCAAAATCACAACTGCCAAAGAACACACACAAGTGATGTGTGAAATCAACAAAAACTATCGTAGTAGGAAGCCTTCGTACCAATTGGATTCGGTTTTAATCATATTTCTTTCAATTTTAACTCTTTATTTAGCATTTGTAAAAATGCTAGATTCGATTTAAACCAAATTCCTTTCAACTTTGACTATTTATTGAGCATTTGTAAAAATGCTCAATAAAATATATACTCATGATCTTTCACTTTTTAGATAAATAACCTAACCATTATAGAACTCAAATATGTATAAATAATTATTTACCAAAAATAATTAAAACTAATAATGTGGAGCATGGACCCTAGCCACTTGGTCATGCTCGTACTTAGTAAGGGTTATTGTGCTGGTCTTTTTAAGTTGAATATAATAGAAGTAATGTTAGAGGTTTGTTATTAGAGTTCTTTTAAGATCAAGTTACTTTATAAACGACAAATTATTCTCAATAAGATTTGCCCTAGTGAGTTGTCAAGATGTAGTCCATAAATTTCTACGTAGCATACTTCAAAAGTTATTTTCCCGTGAAACTAGTGTATAATTCCTTGAGGCTTCTTTTTGGTGAATTGCTTGTGTTTTCCCTCCTTAAATCCTGTACATAACATTAAAAGATGGAAGGAATTGTCATGAGAAAAATGAAAATAAATTGAACCAGCTTGTTAATTTATATTGGAGTTGATCCTTTTAAACTTCTAGTGGAAGTTGACATTTTCTACTTACTTAACAAAACTGGTCGACTTCGAATAACCAACCACATCTATTGTTCAGGGCCTCGCGGACCAGCCCTCAAAATATATCCATTAGTTCTACATCTTATTATTGTTTCTGGATGGGAACAATTTAAAGCAGAATCATCTCAGTTTTGGAAGCATCAAATTCCTTATTTCCTGCTTTTCTTTGAAACTCTTAAGAGTTCATCTCTATCGTGCAAGTGAATGTGGACCATCTAATGGCTTAGATTCTCCTCCTCAACATAAAAATAATGAATGGGTGGACAGATTAAAAACCCTATTGATAGAGGGAAGTCGACTACTAGTCAAGCGACTCAAGCCTAGTGTTGGAATTTCAAGTTCAAAACGATTCATGTGAACTTACTACACACATCTGATGTGTTTGTGCTACACATCTACTTCAGTTCTAGCCATGACATGGTAGGTCCACAACCCAAAATCAGGTTGATGGAATAAAGTGCAAAAAATGGCAGAAAATAGAAAGATGCATCTAGAAAGGGTGGAAGCTTTCTACTAGGGGTGGGCCACACACTGTTCATTATGCGATTTAGCTTTTCTTTTCACATTCACAGCGAACAACCTTTTCCTCCTGCACCTCCACTCTTCCAAAAGCACCACCAACATATTTTTCTCAAGAAAATTCCCACTGGGGCCTCCTAAATGCATGAAAGTTATTATAGATATAATAGGCTTGACGATTGAAAGACTTGAACAGTGACTTTAGACAACTACAACTATCTTGCCAATCAAATAATTCTAGTACTTGGTGTTAGGTCTTCAAAATTTAATTGCCATACCATGTCACATCAAATTGAATGCCGTTTGCCAATTTTCTTTTGATTCTATTTCACTTAAAAGTAATTCAAATATATATTTGAACATTATAGATGAGTTGGAAAAGTTTACGTGAAGATCTAAGTAAATTAATGTTAAGACCTTTTGCCTTTGTTTCTTGAAAGTCGGTGAAAATATGTTTTTTTTTTCAAATATGCATTAATTTTTTCAATCAATTAAATAACTTTTCATTGTTTAATAATTTTGTCCATATACCATTCACTACATGACAAGTTTGCCTTTTCTATTTGTTTATTAACTCAAACAAGCGCAACAATTATTTTATGAAAAAAAGGTGTTTTTGTAGCAGCTTTATTTATGGCAAATCAAATTAAATCAATTTTATTTCAAGAAGACATGAGTTTATGTATAAGATTATATAGTAGATACAATGTCTCTTTTTCCTCTTGGTTTTTTTATGTCTTGAACAATGTAACATCAATATCAATTCTAATTTTAAGAGAGTTGATATTGGTCTATAAGATATTTGTATTGGCCAATTTTCAAGGGACAATATTGTCTTTTTTTAAACTATATGAAATATAAAAAAAACCTTTAATGTAAACCCTTTTTTTATCAAATAAGGGACTAAAATCAATGTAATCTTAAGTCACATGCTCACGGTCCCTATCAAATAACTATGTTGCTATATAAAAACAGAATAGATGATAAACAAACATAAATTATCTTACGGACATAAGTAAGCCATTTGCTGGAGCCCGATGACTTGACTCAAACTTGTGCTGTCAATTAAACTCACTACTTACAAGGATTTCAAGCCATTTCCATCCATCAAGAACTACTTTTCACCTCTTTTTACATATGTATATAAATCTTTTTTATGGTGGGTTGGCTAGAGTATATTTCCAAAAGATCTAAGAGGTAAGAAATTGTGAGTTCAAACATTTACAATGCATTTAGCCTAACTTGTCCCATTATAATCCTAACACTGGGCTCCAATGTAAGCCAAATTTGTCCAATTTTATATAAGATCTTAATTAAATTAGGAAGGGTCAAAATCAACTAACATTACGGTGATCAAGAATTACTAGCGAAACTTTTCTATTTGATCACCATTTGTCATCGATTTCCATGTCTGATGAGCAACGTTTAGATATTTAAAAAAAAATTTTTTATACCACTCCATTTTATGATATCGCAAAGTTTTATTAAAATATTAAAAATGAGCATTAAAATATTAAAAATTTTACTTATACTTAAAACGTTTGAGTGGTAAAAAAGTCTTGGATCAACCCGAAGGTTTCGGGCTCGAACCTCTGTGTAAAGCCTAAAACGATAAACATGACTGGTGGTTGGTATGCGGAAGGGATATTGCTTGTCATTAAAGAAAGAGTGTGATTTTATGCAATATTATATAATTTAATAAAAATATTCTAATATCATAAAAATCCCACACAATATTATCAACGATTGGCACTCCTTAAGAGCCACGTGTACGGTGGATCTGTCAGGAAAACGACATACAAAATTAGTGTCTATCTGAAAATATCCGTCTTTTCTTTTTCTTTCCTACCTATAAAAAGAAGCCCTAAGTGCTGGTTCTGTCTCTTTATATGTTTAATTTCTTCTTCTTCCTCCGCTTCTGCCATTGGCTTTAAATTTATCTCTTGTAAGAGAAGAGAGGAGGAGGGGGAAAAAATGTCTGATGAAGAACATCACTTTGAATCTAAGGGAGATGCAGGAGCTTCCAAGACATATCCCCAGCAGGCAGGAACCATAAGGAAGAATGGCTATATTGTCATCAAGAATAGGCCCTGCAAGGTATACTTTCTTTCTTTAAGTCTTTCTACCACTTTGGGCTTTCTACTTTGATTGGAATTTCTACTGTTATGGCTGAAAAAAAAAATTTTTTTTTTGGGTTTCTCTGGTTGCTTTTAGATCTGTGGATTTGCTGATTTTTCATGGGTCTGGTTGGATTTTTGTGGGTTTTTTTTATATCATCCAAGGACTTGTGGATCTTCTACTATCCTTAGAGTTTTATTGGGTTTGATTGAATTTTTCTTGTGGGTTTTTGTTGTTTGCTCTAGATCTGTTGATTTGCTGACTTGTTATGGTTTTATTGTCTTGGGTTGAATTATTGTGGGTTTTCATTGGCATCCTAGAACTTGTGGTCTTCTGCTATGTTTTGAACTATGGGTTTTTTCTGTTTCATTCTAGATCTGTTTATGTGATTATTTTTCATGACTCTGATTGAGCTTTTTTTTGGGTTTTTATTATTGTTCAAGAGCTTCTATGTATTTTTCATGGTTTTGGGGTCTTTTTTTATTAATAAACTGAGGATTTCATCAACAAAAGAGAACGGAGATACAAAAGAGGATTCTGAGGATTACATCAACAAAAGAGAACGGAGATACAAAAGAGGATTAAGGACATATTATAGATATTTGGGGATAGTTTTCTTCATATATACTGACTGGTGATTAGTTTCGATTGAATATTTGTAGGTTCTTACTGTCCTCTGTCTACTTATGATTGGGTTATTATGGGGTTTGATTAGATTTTGGTGGGATTTTTTTTTGTAATTGAAGTTATTTGTTAGTGTTTTTTCTTGGGCTTTTCCTTTGACTTTCGTTTTTTAAAATGATTTATTTTCCATTCTATTTCCATATGCACATGTTTTATATGATGTGGAGTGGTGGTGGTGGCAGTGTTGGTCTTGGTTGCCGCTGTTTTTATGTCATTTTTAGTTTCTAAAAGAATAAGAATAATTGCATGGTTGCCATTGTTTCTATCTAAGCATATGTTAATCATCTTAAGTTAAATTCATCTCATCATCATCATATCCTCATCCCATTGATATGGGTTGTTTCCATGTCTACTTTTGTTACTGATTGGATTTTTCTCAGATTTGTAACAAAACTTTCTTTCTAGGTATCTCACTGAGAGAAATTGTTAAATTGTATGGAGATCTTTACATTTACAACGGATAAAGAAAAAGATCTATAGGTATACAATAAATTGTGCTGGAAGTCCTTGAAAGGAAATGATATAGTTTCATAACTGGCCGCTTCTGGCTATGCAAAGAACATTTAACATTGAATCTATATGCACAGGAAGATCTCTGAACTTCTTGTTTTGCCAATTAAGTGGCCAGAGTCTTAGATTCCTTTCTGCATTAGAAGATGAATATGATATGTTTGATGATATTAATTGATTCCGTTTAGAAAAAATAAAAAAAGTTTTGTAGGTAATGCATCTCGAGCTCGCAACTATGTCATTGTGACAATGAGCACATACCTACTGTGCTTGCTGGTCTTTGTCATGCGTCTTTCCTTCCTTGTCTTTCCATTTACTTATCTGGTTGTATCTCCTTCGGTCTAGGCAGAGATAATTGCAATTGTGGATGGAACTCAATCATTTTAAATGGATGTTGCCTTTTCTGGATTTTCTATTTTTATTTTTATTCTTGTTCTTATTACTTCCTACTTTGTATGTGCTCCACCTAGGAGTTGATACAATGGCATAATGTGTGGGTTTTTGCTCCACACATCTTGTGTTCAAGACCACCTCATATTTGCCCAGTGTGCGTTTGTTTGGTTTTAGTGGGCATACACCTGGGGGATTAGCCCTGTTTGGCTCTCTCTTTCTCTCTCTATAGATTAGTCTTGTTTGGTTCTCTCTCTCTATACATATATATACTCTCCAACGTGTATATGTATACAGATAGAAAGAGAATATCTATACATATATATAGAGAGAGAAAGAGAATCTATATACATAGAGAGAGAGAGTGTGTGTAGTCTCTCAAGGATTTGAGACGCTCTTGGGTACAGGAGGATGATACAAGCTTTAAAAAGTTCTCTTTTGTGTCACTGGCCTGGTAGCTTGTTCAAACTGCTTTAAGAT
The DNA here is from genome assembly GCA_037013555.1 of Sextonia rubra. NCBI lineage: Eukaryota > Viridiplantae > Streptophyta > Magnoliopsida > Laurales > Lauraceae > Sextonia > Sextonia rubra. The sequence goes on along the minus strand of JASUAD010000010.1, from coordinate 38,014,668 downwards.
TTTATTATAGGGAGTTTTTAAAGTTCAAGGACTGCATGATTTTCTTTTCCAGCATATAAGGTTGGGAGTTGATCAAATGGGTACAAAAGGATGATACAAGTTTTAAAAGTTCTCTTTTGTGTCACTGGCCTGTTAGCATGTTCAAACTGCTTTAATATTTCATTATAAGGAGTTTTTAAAGTTTGAGGACTGCATGCTTTTCTTTTCCATCATATAAGGTTGGGAGTTGATCACAAGCATTCTAGTTTTTTACAAATCATGGATGCATGAATTCAGGCAATCAAATGAGAAATTACATGTTAGAATAAACGAGATCATGTCTTACAGAGTCCTTTCATTAAGTATATTTGTGCCAGGTGGCTTTCAATAGTCGCATCACTTCTCACCTACATTTATACTCTTCTGGTCAGCTTGATGTTTCCTTTGTTTTGCTGTAGCTGTAAGCATATGGAATGGAAATTTTGTCTGCAGTAAAGCACATTCTTTAGCTTTTTTATTTTTGTTCTATGGATTTTATCTGAGTCTATCATGTAAACCATTTTGTTCAACATTGAGGTCCAACTCGTTCCGCTTATCCTTTTGATTGGGTTTTTTGTGAACAGGTTGTTGAGGTATCCACTTCAAAGACTGGAAAGCATGGTCATGCTAAGTGTCACTTTGTTGGGATTGATATATTCAATGGCAAGAAGCTCGAAGATATTGTGCCTTCATCCCACAACTGTGATGTAGGTCCTTTCTCCATTTTTTCCTTGATAGGACAACCTTTCATAGTTGAAGCAGCTAGGACATTATAACATTCAACCATCATGTTATTTTCCTTTTTCGTAGGTTCCTCATGTCAACCGTACTGACTATCAGCTGATTGATATATCTGAGGATGGATTTGTAAGTATTGGTTTGATGACATTGATACCTGTCAGTGCAAAGTTCTTAGCAGTGTAATGATTTTGGATTGTGTCTCTCCCAGGTGAGTCTCTTGACTGAAAATGGTAACACCAAGGATGATCTGCGCCTTCCGACCGATGACAATCTTCTTACCCAGGTTAGTTGTCAGACTTAATTAGAAATTGCACTTATAAATGTTAGTATGTCAATGTTTCTATATTTTCCCCAACTAATGGTATACTTGGGAACTGCAAAGAACTAACTAATTCTTGACCTGGGGAATACTATCAAATTGAAGTCGGGCTGAGTTTTTTTTTCTCCACTGATACTGTCAGGCTGGGGCTTTTTCTCTGCCCAGGCCAAGCCTTGCCCCAGCAGATACGGTTTGGCCATCCTATCATTGCACAGAAAAAGTAGTTTATGTGTGAGTTGTCATCATCAGCTTTGAGGCCTTGTACCAACATCCTGAATCGGCTTCATCTGTTCTGCTTTTATGAATTTAAAGCATGTTCTCAGTAGCTACACTATCTATCAAGTCTTCTCTCTCTTCTCTCTCTAATTGAACATATCTTCAGTGCATCATTCACAGGCAACTTACTGGTCCTCTGTTTATGTACCAAAAATAATTTCTGATGACATTCCTTCACTTTCTATCTACCTGTGTGTTTCCCCTTGTGTGCTATTTCCTGATTTGATTTCTTGTTACTTTTTTGTTGTAACTGCAAATGTGTAACATTTATATGTTAGGAATTTGGGTGCAACAGCTTAAAAATTCATAATTCTAATTGGATGTTATTTTAATGTGTCAGATTAAAGATGGCTTTGGTGAAGGAAAGGATCTGGTGGTGACTGTCATGTCAGCTATGGGAGAGGAGCAGATCTGTGCTCTGAAAGACATTGGCCCCAAGTAAATGAGTCATTATTTTACCTGTGGTAATTGTCTGTTTGATTACCAAGGTAGGATTTTGTTTGGCTCTGTTGGGTTTTTATACAGAACTTATTAAGACGATATCGGTTACAATGAAAGGTATTTTAGTAGCTTTTAATAGAAGGAACTGTTATAACTGAACTGAGGGATTGGTGGACAATCCATGGTGACTCGTGAATTAAGTAAATGGATTGCATGTCCTCTCTCTACATAATATTGTTCATTTTAAGGATCTGAGTAATTGATTACTTTGCAATGTTCTACCCTCTTCTTTTTAGTATCACGGAGCCCTGAAGCAGTCATCGATACCATATGTTTAGGGCGTGGCCCATGTATTCATTGTTGTTACGGGCGGACATCACAAAAAATATCTATCAAAATAGAGTTATGAACTGGATACGGACTTCTCTTGGTAATGCATGGAAGAAAATGTTATTCATAGTTCTGCGATCTTGCCTTATTTGCCTCCAGTTCTGCCATGCCCCAGCCTTTTTTTCCCCCCCCCCCACCCTCTTTTCCATTTTAAGGTTTTGTCTATTGCTGCTTTCTGCTTATATTAGACAAGTAACACTTGTTTTGATCCACCATGGTATATGGCACCTTATGCTCCACTGAGCTCTTTTTTTGGTGCTGTTTTGACGATAAAATGAGGGGATGAACTTCGTATGTTTACTGGAGTCAATGTTATATCGGCCATTGGCGGAGTATGTGTGCTTATCTTGAGTGCATTTGACAGTACAGTGATCTCTAAATAAGGATTTTCTTGTCTCTTGAATGCCAAAAATTTCCATAGAGATTCTTCGTACAACTGTGTGTCTCTGATGAAAATAGATGAGTACTTACTGTGATATTGCAGGTTTTTTTTTTTTTTTGGTTGTGTGTGTGAGAACCTTCTCTCTCTGAGACATCAGATCATTTTTGGAATGTGGCTTAAAAAAATTGCAATATAGCATATATTATATCTGTGGCTGTGGGGAAATTTAAAAGCTTTAGAAAGTGGGTCATTTATGACTACGACTCACATGGATTAGGCAGAAGGCAAAAGCCCTTTATCTGGACATTGTAATGGGGCCTTGTCGAGGTCATCCCATGCATGATCCAGTTAGTTGACACAGACCAGCAGAATGTACTATGCTTGTGCCTGGGGACAGTTGCATATGCGTTGCAATTGTATCACTGGCTTTTGATCGCCCATGCTTTGTGCATGGGTGGGTATGTATATGCTTAAAGCAGAATGTACTATTATTGTGCCCAGGACGGTTACATATGCAATGTAATTGTATTCCTAGCTTGATCGCCCATGCTTAAAGCATGGGTATGGATATATATTCATAGAAAGAAAATTAAAAAAATAGAAAAGAAATAAAAGTTAGTCACACAAGTATTTTTGGGCTTCATGATTACGGCTAAAATTTGGCTAAAGTCATCCCTTTTGTTTTATCTGGAAGCTGCTTTTATCCAACGGAGGCGTATCCACTATCACATTGCTCTGGCTCACGTGCTCCTTCGACTCCAAAGCGGGGGTGGAGCAATGTGCCCTAAGCCATCCACAAGATATATTTATATTCTCAATTTAATTGTCTAATGGCCTACTAAATGAATATCTTTCACATCTTACATTGCCCAATGAGACCCATCATAATATTAGAGTATTGGATTTTATTTATTTATTTTTTATGATCTAATGTATTCTTCACCAGAGGGTTATCTGATTCTGACGATGAAGGACTATCTAGATAATGCAAGGGGCAGGAGTTGAATTTGAGATCTTAAAGAGTAAATCTAACTGCGCCACCACCTTGATGACATGTATTGTAATTTTTAGGAGAAAATAACCCCTTAAATTTGGTAGGGGTACAGTATGTGGGGTTATTTTTTTATTTATTTATTTATTTGGTTAAAAAGAAGAAGTCAACCACTGGGGTGAGGCCAACTTTAGGAGTGCAATTGGTGCGTTGGTTTGAGTATTGACTTAAACCCAAGCTCAACCCAAATTATATGCAGGGTAAATCAACACTTGAATCGAAGCTCCATTGGATGAGAGAGCACCTAACATGCCTTCCTGATCCAATGATGTTAGATTAATTAGTCCATTTGTATAAAATTTCAAACGAAACGAAACTTACCTAACTTAACCTTAATCGGTCAACCTGAATTGTACTAACTATGTACAATCTCCTTGGGTCGTTTTAAGGCATCCAAATTTTAGGGTTGTCGTGTAATCAAACGGGTACAAAATTTACTTCGTAATAATTGTTGTTAAGAAACTCCCGAGGATATAATGATCCAATATGTTTGGCCCACATCGCGCACCTTATGATCGAATCATTCCCCTAAATTTGATACTCGTCGGAGATCTATAAGCCCTCGGATGTTCGGTCCATATAAGCTCAAGCTATGACTTGGATTAGTCGAATAGTAGAAGGTTGAAGCTCAAGCCGAACGAACCTGCCAAAATCCACCGGGGTTTCAAAACCCATGCCCAAGCCAGGGCCCCAACCAAAACCATTTCAACTTAACCTTCCTCCCACTCAAACCATCAAATCCAGTGTCATAACTCATAACACCAATACCAAGTGCCTACTCTTTCTCCACCAATCACAGTCACAATTGAGGGTAAGTTAGTGACTCTAAACCAATTTTATTCTCCATTGTAATTGGTAGGGAAATTGCCCATTTTATTCTCAATTGTAATTAGTGGAGAAGAAAAATGAGTAAGTACTCCCTCAAGACTGAATGATTACTCACCGAAATATAGCAAATCCAACCTTACCTGGTCAAACACCCAGTCACAAAACCTCCGGTCCTTCCATTAAGCTCCATTCTCACAGCATAACTCATCCAAACCGAACCGGTCCAACCCAACGAGGTTCTCCATCTTTCCAGCTTTTTCCCATGGCGGAAAACCCGAGCTCTAAGCCTTCTTCTTCTTCTTCTTCTTCTTCTTCGCCATCGTCGGGTTGCGTTTGTTCATTGCTTGCTCTGGCCGAAGCGAAGGTGGCGAATTCTCAGGCCACGACGCTCTCCGGAGACTCTCTGTCCAGATCTCAGGTACTAATACTAACTTTGGGTCTTTGGGGGATCTCTCTCTCTGATACTAGTTTCAGAAACTCTATTCTTTCCCCCACTAAGTCGGTCGTTGAAAAGACAGGAATTGAATGGAATCTGAGCGAGTCAGTTATGGTGACCTCAGAGGAACATAAACCCTAATGCCCCAAACTTACTGTTGTGTTGTCCGCAGGTGAAGAGTTTCGATGGCTACAACTGGCGCAAGTACGGTGAGAAACAGGTGAAGGGCATTGAGTGTTCTCGCAGCTACTACAGATGTTCTCAAGCGGATTGTGATGTCAAGAAGAATGTTGTGCGTTGTTGCCGCGGTCATGTGATAGAAATCATGTATAAAGGTCGGCATAATCACGACCCACCTCAGAAGAACAAACACACGAATGAAACTAGAGTTTCATGCCATGAGCTTTTTGGAGAGAGTGAACCTGCAGATGTTCCAGGTGAAGCAACTAACGGATCAAATTCACCTGCACCTAGGAGGGGTCAATCTCCTGCGGCCCTTGCAACATCTGAGCAACAATTGCTTTGCCCAACCAGTTGTGGTGGGGGTGCTGGAATCAGGATCGAGCATGATGACGAACCGGAACCAAAACGACGGCAAGTTCTTTGACTCTTCTATGATCCTATCATATGCCCCATAAACTGATTCTTGGTTTTTATGAATCAGGATGATGGCATATTTGACGCCTCTATTGAGAAGTACCGGCGAGTCAAAAGTTGTTCTGCAGACAGCTAGTGATCTGGGGACATGCAGTGATGGATACAAGTGGCGCAAGTACGGGCAAAAAATAGTGAAGGGAAATCCTAATCCCAGGTGGGTGACATGTACGAATTCTATGTAACCCAGAGAAGAATTCTTGGAAGAGAATTCCTGTGGAGTACTATTGAACCCTAGAGGATCAATTTGTTTTTTTTTATTAAATCTGGTGTTAGTCAATTGCATGTTAGTCATCAGTAGCGGGGCTTACTGATGAGTTATGATTGTAAGAGTCTGTAAGCCTCTGATTGAAGGGTTATGCTCGTTTGACATGAGAGCTTTGTAATAATGTCCTCCTATCTTTGGTGGGACCCATCAAATGAATGGCTTAGATCACTATCACAGTAGGCCCTGCATATTTGGGGTCGTCTTCATAGCTTGCCAAGGCTTAAAACTCGTGTTTTTGACTGCTCTTGTGGTTGATGTCAATACTATCATGAACATGTTTTTCTCATCACTCTTGTATTTTGTTATTTCTAGGAGCTACTACAAATGCACTTATGATGAATGCCCTGTTCGTAAACATGTCGAGAGGGCATCGGATGATCCTAAAACCCTTGTGATAACATATGAAGGCAAACACAACCATGAGGCACCTGGTTCTAAGAAAGAAGATCCAAAAGTCCTTGTGGAGACAGATGAAGGCAAACAGAACCATGAATCATCTGCTTCTGAGAAAGATGACGCAACAGCCCGTGTGGTAGCACATGTAGGCAAAGAAAAGCAAGAGCTACCTGCTGCCAGGAATAGCAGTGCTTCACAAGGTACTGCTCTTCTTATTGCTGCAGCTGCAGCTCCTGAAGGGCAATTCATAACATCCAATCATATACAAATTCAAGAATCCACAGCCCAAGTTCCATCAGATAGAGAAGATAAAGTAAGCGAAAAGGCACTGGATCTTGGGGGTGACAAGGTATTGGAATCTGCCCAAACTCTTCTGAGCATTGGTTCAGCTTGAACTCTTACAAAGCAAAAGGGTGGAGCAAAAAATTCAAATGCAGCATTTATCCAATGGGAGATCATGCAGCAGTTTCAGTTTAAATTACTAGATGTGCAGGTTTGAGTGAGGTCTGGTGTAGTTCTGAGCTTTTCTCTTTCTTTTCCAGTGATTAGTTACTCTATGCGAGCAGTTTTTGTATATCTGCTTTTGTACATGCTTCTATCTTGTTTGGAAGTGGCAAAGGAAAAACAAAGCTCACATAATATAGAATTGTAGAAAAGGTCTTGTTAGGACTTGCAATGTCCCAACTGCAGAAGGAAGCGAAAGGTTTATTCAATAACAAACTGAACTTTGTGACTGAGAAAAGAAATCATTTTAGTCCCTCTATTAACTGAATGCGGTAAGCTCAGTATATGTTGTGAATAGAGTTCTGTTCTAGAAATGACAGGCTGCTGTTTTGGAAGTAGGGTCAGACATGTGAAGTTCACTATCACGGATGCCAGTCATGGGTGAAGAGGGGATGGAAAATATATAGCCCTGTAAATTGTAAAAATGAGTTGTTGCCATCTGATTGAAGTAGGATGATCATTCCAACAGTGAATAGAAGTTGGATGAGTGCCAATTGGGTTAAGGCAGGATTGGCTAGATTGCAGCAGGCCAAGAGGCTATGCCGCTACTTGCATGATGGCAGCCTTGCCAAACTAGATAATTCATCTGTGGATGAAAGCTGCCTAAGATGTATCTCTGATAACTTGTAGAGCATAGAAATTTGGTGTTTTCAATTTTGGTCATTTTTAAACATTGAACACAAACCCATGTGTAATTTTATTCCTCTACTCACGGTAATCATCCAAGCTGGAGAGCCAAGTGTGTGTTTGAGTTGTGCAGCAACAACGGCCTGTGGCACAATGGAAGGTGTTTACTGGTTACAGTTACAACGTTGTGGTTGCAGGTTTTGTCATGTTACCAATCAAAAATATATATCATGATATTTTCGGTATATTGTCAGTATTATTACATGTATGGATGAGAAAAGTATGATGGTGTTGGAGTAAAGATTGGGAAAATATAGAGAATCTCTAATTTTTAACATTTAAAATTAATGTATACTAAAACGTTTAAAGGAACACCAACCCCACCTGCAGCCCCAGCCCCCAACCCCACCACCACCCAAAAAAAATTAAGGTAATTTGGGCCCAAGTCTAGTTTTTGAAAGTTATTGTGCTTTTAGTCCGGTGGTTTTATTTTTAATGGATTCGGTCCAATAGTGTTAACTGTTTTAGTGGTTAAAGGCCATTCTTTTTTTTTTTTTAAGTTTTCTATTGATGAGTTTGCCCCTATATAATATATTTGCCCTATTTTTATTGTTTCTTGTGAATCAATTTTGCAACCATATATTTTTGTTTGTGCTTTACAAAATCTTGTAACTGGCGTGTTCTTCAATTTCCAAAGTTCTCTAATGCAGTGGAATCAAGCACTGTAGCAACAGTGTCGTGTGAACTAGTTGCAAGATCCAACTAGTGGGAGGATTTGTGTGAAAATGGCTCTGGAGAACAGGATGATGATGATGATGATGATAACAATGGGGATGTCAATCTGTAAGAGTTGGGCAGGGCACCATCCAAAGGTACTTCCTTGGCTTCTTATTTGAAGAAGTAAAATGGAAGTATACATCTTAAAGAAGTGGCAAATGGTTTTCTAGTAAAACCAAGCATGATAGTAAAAGATGCCTACATACTAGGTAGAGTTGTCCTTTATTTGGAATGATGAGGTCTTAATTCACATTGAGCTATACACCAAAGCAGAATCAATTCGAATGCTTGCTAGAATGGGCAGTTTTCAATTCCATTGTGTTTGAGCTTTTGAGGTGACATAGGAGTTAGAAATACATTAGCAGCATAATCGGTGATTGTTAGGAAATCACGGTAATGATTTGGAGCAGAGGAGAGAAAAGGTATCTACCACTGTGGCTATGATTTGTGCCGCAAACACACTAAGGAATAGAAAACTAACCAAATTGTGTGAATGTGAAACAGGAACATAAAGAACATCAAACATGATTATGATAATATGAATATAGAGAACATTAAACAGAAACATGGAGCATATACACAAGAACATAAAGTATATATACAGGGACAACTTAAAATGAGCATGAAATTGTGTATATGCAAAAGAGGAGCATTGAGAACATCAAACAAGAACATCTAAATATGAACATGGGGAGCATCAAACATGAACATGAAGCTTATATACAACGACACTTTAAAATGAGAATGAAATTATGTTAATGTGAAACAGGAATATGAAGAACATCAAACAAGAACATACAAACATGAACATGAGGAGCATCAAACAATAATATGGAGCAAGAGCATATATACTGTGATACTTTAAAATGAAAATGAAATTGTGTAAAAATGAAATAAAAACATATTAAATATCAAACAGAAACATGTAGCATATATAGAGAGATAATTTAAAATGAGGATGACATTATGTGAATGTGAAATAGAAATATGAAGAACATTAAACAGGAATATGCAAATATGAATATGGCGAACATCAAACAGGAACATAGAGCATATATACAGCGACGCTTTAAAATGAGAATGAAATTGTGTGAAAGTGAAATAGGAACATGAAGATCATCAAACAGGAACAACAAACATGAATATGGAAAACATCAAACAGGAACATATAGCATATATAAAACGACAATTTAAAATAAAAATGACATTATGTGAATGTGAAACAGGAACCTGGAAAATATCAAACAAGAGCATACAAACATTAATATGAAGAACATCAAACAGAAACATTTAGCATATATAGAGGGACAATTTAAAATGAGAATGACATTATGTAAATGTGAAATAGGAGCATCAAACAGAAACATGGAGCATATAAATAAGAACATGAAGCATATATATAGGGCAATTTAAAATGAGCATGAAATTGTGTGAATGTGAAATAGAAACATAGAGAAAATCAAACAGGAACATGCAAATATGAATATGAAGAGGATCAAACAGGAACATAGAGCATATATATAGCAATACTTTAAAATGAGAATAAAATTATGTGAATGTGAAACAGGAACATAGAGAACATCAAGCAGGAACATGCAAACAGGAATATTGGAAGCATCAAACAAGAACATATAGCATATATAAAGGGATAATTTAAAATGAGAATGAAATTGTGTGAAAGTGAAACAGGAATATAGAGAACATCAAACAGGAGCATGCAAACAGGAACACGGGGAACATCAAACAAGAACATGTAGCATATATACAGGAATAATTTAAAATGAAAATGAAATTCTGTTAAAGTGAAACAAGAACATGGAAAACATTAAACAAGAACATGGGGAGCATAAACAGGAACATGTAGCATATATATATGGACAATTTAAAATGAGAATGAAATTGTGTGAAAGTGAAATAGGAACATAGAGAACATCAAACAGAAGCATACAAACAGGAATACGAGGAGCATCAAACAAGAACATGTAGCATATATACAGGGACAATTTAAAATGAGAATGAAATTGTGTGAAAGTGAAACAGGAACATATGGAATATCAAACAGGAACATGGAAAACATCAAAAAGGAACATGGAGAACATCAAACAAGAACATGTAGCATATATACAGGGATAATTTAAAATGAAAATAAAATTATGTGAAAGTAAAAGAGGAACATAGAGAATATCAAACAAGAACATAGGAAGCATCAAACAGGAACATGGAGCCTTTCTATGCTGTGCTCCCCCCACATTACGGATTTCCTCAAACAGGAACATGCAAACATGAATATGGAGAATATCAAGCAGAAATATGCATACAGGAACATGCAAATCAGAGTAGTTTAATTGTTTCAGAAAGTTAAATTCAAACACGAGGTTCAACATTTACTCAAATCCAAAAATGCAATTACTCTAATGTAGTTCTAACCTTTTTTTTATGCTATTTTATTCAAATTTGTTGTTGAAACCCTAGTTTCTTTCTTCGTAAGAAGAAGAGATAGAAGAAAGTTTGCTTCGCAAGACAAAGAAATGGAATAAAAACTATTTTGTTCCTAATTTCTAACTTCGTAAGAAGAAAAAATCAAAGAGAAATTGCTGGGTGCCTATTTTTCTACTTTGGAAGAAGAAGAGATGAAGAGAAATATCTTTGAGTGTCGATTTGTTCATAAGAAAACATACTGGAAGTGAGTCGAAAGAGTTCGCCTACTTTTTATTATATAAAGGGCATAATTGTCTTTTCATGTCAAACTGGACAAGGATAGTCAAAATGTTGGCACTTGGACTTATAACAATATAAACTTTAAAAATTAGAGTTCTATATAAAGACCCAAAAAATATATATATATATATATACCACCTCTAAAACCTAATTTTGAAATAAATGCACCTGAAAAAGGTCTAGTGGAATGGGTTTGATTAATGATAAACAAGATCCTCTTACGAGTATGCAGTTCAAATCATAGGGCCCACTTAGATACATGTCTCTCAGGAGGTGGAAGGCAAATGAAAAGTTCTCCTTATGAGAAAAGGAGGAACAAAAAAAAAAGCCTCACTAGATTATCCTAGCCCTTAAAGTTCAATGATGTCTTACTTATGGATTTTTTAAAACAGATTCAATCCAAAAGTAAGTGAAAAAAAAATAGCCTCACTAGATTATCCTAGCCCTTAAAGTTAAATGGCGTCTTACCTCTGGATTTTTTAAAAAAGATTCAATCCAAAAGCAAGTGAAGGGGTTCAATAGTAAAATTCATCCTCATGCTAGAGCATGGGATGATACGATCATGGGTGACCCTTCACATATATTGCTTACTACACTTCAAAAATTTACCAAGAAGAAAAGCCCCTCACTTTTTCCTATGATTATATATATATATGTCTATATTAGTTCATAATTATATATAAGTATACTACTTTCAACACTATCTGAATACTTCCTTCTTACAGGGTCCACACTACAGCCATAAGTCCAGACTACACCTATAATATTTTCTTTTGGAACCCTTGCTGATGAACCTAGTAGCCAGTAATCTAACAGAATCATGAAATACTGACGCCAAAGCCCTCATTACAACATAGACACGTCTAACAATGGCAAGAAAGGTGTGTTTTGGAGCCTTATTTCAACAGCCATGACGATGATAACAATAATGATGATATACCTTGGACATTTGACTTACGTTCTCAATAACAATACACAGCTTCGGCCCCAATAATAGAGAGCTTGTAATGCTTTCTGGTATGGCAATCTTCTTTCTCGTTCAATTTAGCAATCAATGGAGGGTCGAAATTCACAAAAAACTTCCCTGTAGAAAGTCGCATTAGAAGAGAATAGCAGGGATAGCCTATAACCTTATATTTTAAAACAAAAAAAAAACAATGGTACCAAAAAATGTACCTTTTGCTAAGAATAACTGGCCAAGTAAGTTCTGCCAATGTGCCGGATAGCATAAACAACTCAAATAGTTTCCTACTGATGGCGGAGAAAAGAAAAATCAGACACCCTAAGAACCCCATCATATTGATACTAAGAAAGTGGCTGCAATCAGATAAGTGTCAAAAGTTTTTAGAGAGCCTATAGAATAGATTAATACAATCAATCTCAATATTATGTATCAAACAGAGATACACACCATAAGAAGACACAATTTTTATGTAGAAATCTAAATCGAAAAAAAAAACCACGACCGAAAATAAAGCACAATGAATTATACCTTAATTACGAGAGATATACTTACAACCCTTATTTAGTTCTCACAAAATTAAGGACTTGCGATTTTCATTGCATAATACCCCATTGTAACAACTTCCCACCATCCTCTGTTACAGATCCAAACACCTAAACGCCTTTTAAATGTTGTACTCAACTCCTCAAAATAATCTTCTACACTTAGAAGACGATCTTCTATAAAGAGGTGTAGAAGACAAGGATCTTTAGAGTAAAGCTTCAACCCTTCAACCGTCCAATAAAAGCTTCTAGAGAAGATGATCTCTAAATAAGTATTTTCTACTTAGAACAATGAGATCTCTACTTAGGGTAAAGAGAGAACCCATTTTTTTAGCCGCTATTTCATGCTTTATAATAGTAGTCCAATCAGAATAGAAATTGACACAAAATAGGAAAGTTTAACTTAAAAAGACTTGGAAAATTGCGAGTCAGTGCCAACTTCTACACAGGTCCGATCGATCGGGTAGCAATCTGATCAATCGAATTTGGACACTACTTTAATCTGATCTATCGGATCTATGCTTGATCGATCTGGCAACCCATCTTTGAATTTTTTGGATTTTCTTTGTTTCAACTCTTTTGAAACTCTACTTCTTCTTCAAACTACTAGTTTAAAAATTAATAGTAATACAACTTCGACTAAGACTTGAGTTTTATTTAACTCATAAATTTAACCAACATACAAAATTCTTTTGACATGTTATCACTGGAACTCCCATTCTTCTATCATGGGTAAACTTTAAAAAAGCATTAAAAGGGGAATATGAAGAAGTAGAGTGACAGTAGAATGAATGGGGTTTCTCCACGTTGGAGTAAAAGATAAATCAATCAAAGACCTGCGAGAATCAACATGGGAAAGAATACTAAAAGACCTTGATAAATCCAGGACATCAACAGCTGCCTGTCTTTAACCAAAACTTTGCATGCATATGAATGATCTTGCTTGATTTTTAGGCCAGGTCATCTGGACAGTGATATACGCTCTTTGCATGACTGTAATGTACCTGACTTATGTGTTGTACATGTATTAGACGCTGCATCAGATTCTTCTATTACTAAATTGAACATTGTTTTACAGTTGATAAAATATTATAATTATTGTGATTTTTCTTGTTTTAAAATCTAACTATATCACTAAGATATTGGAACAACACGGGGCTTGGTGGAACCTCTTTGGTGGTTGATAATCCTTCCACACCTTGGACCCCCTCCCCCCTTCCTTCCAAAAAAAAAAAAAAGGAAAAAGAAAGCCTTCCTTTCTCTCTTTTTTGCCTGCCCATTTTGTTTCTAAACTCTATACGAATGGAATGTGGTATCGAAAGGGAGTTTTAACACATGGTCACAACATTTCTGTTAAGAAACAAGTAAAGTCTCTTTTTTAATTTTCTAGTAATTATGGACTAATTTATAAAGATGAAAAATTTTAGCGCGAGAAGGGGTTTTCTGTAATTTTTAAAAATAGCCAATAATATAAACAAAGTGTTAGGATCGGTCATTTGTTAAGGTTGGATTACTAGTCCTCAAGTTTCTCCCTAAATTCTTTCTTCTTTGAAACTCTAGTCTTCTTTCTTTTATAATCTTTTACGTCACCTGTTTCCTACGGAAATATGTATACATATATATATATCACCTAGCTTTGCTGTGGATTTAAGTTTCAACTTAGTATCAAAGCAAATGATCCAATAATCTTCTTCTCTTCTTTCTCGTTTATGTTGTTATTCTTCTTCCATTCCCTATTCTTCCTTTAGTGTTGTCACCCTTCTAGAACAAATCCCAAAACATCTTAACTCATAAGTCTATAAATCCTTTATACTTTCTTGCTAAATCTGCACTTATAACCCTAAATCACCTAAAAAAACTCCTTACTTTGCGCTAAAAAAAACTTTCAAATTTCTTCTCTTCAAAGCACCCAAAACCTAAGTATCGAAGGTCTATGTTGGGTTTTCTTTAAATGTAGGTTACTGGTTTTAATTTTTAAAATATAACTACTCAATCCCACTACCTACATAAAAGTATCCGCTTTAGCCTACGGGAGTTCAACCCAATCTTAAGGCAAGCAAGACAGATCAAATCAACACAAGCCCTCGTGTGGAGTAATTAAGGTCAAGTTTGTACTTATATACTAGGATGAGAGCTTAGATATTTTTGATGTGGGACTTTTGTATCAAGAAGAAAATGTGCACTCAATAAAAATAAAAAAAGAAACGAAAAATCAAAGTTTGTAACTGTTTCCTCACAACTACAGGGGGCCATTTATAAATATAAGAATTCACAGGTGTGAATTTGTAAATGTTCCATTTTCAAAGTCTATTAAGTTGCGATCTACTCATCATTTCCTCGAACCCACTCTGACCTCTCCTCTTCTTCCTTGACGCCATCTCCATCTATAAAACGAAGACAAGGACAAGGACCAGGACCAGAAACCCTCGTTTGGATCTGGATCTTGTTTTCCAGCAGCAGATCCTTCTCATCTGAAACCCCTTCAAACCCTAGTTTTCTTCTCCAGATCTCAGATGGAGGTCCCTCGATCTCTCGCGATCCATCTCCGGATCTCCGCTTTCTTGCTTCTCTTCATCTCTGCTCGCGGATTCTACCTCCCAGGCGTCGCTCCCGAGGATTTCGAAAAGGTCAGATCTTCTTATGATCGTCTTTCTCCTTTCTCTTGTCTGATTTCAGGGTTTTTGGCCTGCGTTCGCGTTAGATCTTGTAGGTTTTTGGGATTTCTCATCCGATCTGTGCCGCTGGCGTCGGATTCTTTTGGGGATTTCGGTTTCGCGCTTTGATTTCGTCGTTTGGAGAATTCGATGTTGTGTTTTAGATTTGATTGTCGATTTCGCGGGATTTCGTAGGATATTGAATTTGGCTGCTGGAGGAATTCTGGATTTCGTGTCCGGATGCGTCTTAATTGTGTGGTGATGGTGGTGAATTCTTTGAGGATCTTGGTTTCGTGCTTTGATTGTCTCGGATGAGGAAGCGGGTGTTGGATTTTTCGTTTTTAGGTCAAATTCAAGTGATTTCGTTAGATATGAGAGTCGGCTGATTAAAAAATTCTTGATTTCGAGTTTGAACGCCTCGACAATCGTGTGAGTTGTCGAAGGGTGTGCACGCTGTTGAAAACGAAATGATAAATCTCTGATAGAATGTGTTTCCTTTGTCCATTTTCTGGAAATCAGATTCGGATGAAGAAGGTATGAACACATTCACCAGCGGATAACGCTGCACCAAAGCGGACACTGGAAGCTGAATTTGAAGAAAAATGAGTTTTTCGTTTTTCAATTTTCGGTGGAAAATGAACCACCTTCAGGGATAAAATGCAGCCAAATTTGCTCTGTTGTGATCCACATCAGATTTGGAATTATTTTCAGTTCAACATCTGTATAGGAGATTGCAGATTTTGACTCGATGTGTGGATCATTGATAGTTTTCCCAATAGTTTGCTGCAGTGGCAGTGGAGTGCAAGTTTCCAGCAATAGTCAAGGTGGGAGTATTTTTATAGATGAGGATTTTTTTTTATTAGTGATTTGATTTGTGAGATGAATAATTTAGTGTTGGATTGTAGGTTTGTTGCCAAAATCAGTAAGATTCCTTTAGATATCTGATTCAGCTGCTGGATGAATTTTAGATTTTGCATTTAGATTTTGGATGCCCCCTTTAATTGGAAGTTGTGCAGTTGTTCTTTTGGAAGACATACTGCGCGGGGAACATTTTCAGTTTCACATCATTTGGGTGATTTTGTGGATTTCGATATGGTGCGTGTGTGGGTGTGGATCATTTCTAAGTTCTATGACTAGGTGGCTGCCTGATAGACAATGCAAGATCAAAGCAATAGTTAAGGTTGGAACTTGGAAGAGTTTTGTAGATGCTCTGACCCTGAAATTAAACTGAACTGTTCATCAGGTGGAGACCATTTTCCTTTCTGGTCTTTACTTGGGGTTTCATGCACATGCCACGATGACACATACTGCCACATTGATGGGGTTTGTTACAAATGTGTGCTCTGTGATAGGGGGGGACGTCATGCTGCCCTTAATCAATGGTGGAAGATTATCGTCATTTTTCTGCATTGCTTGAAAGCCTTCTAATTCATTATTACATTGGATGTTTATGCATCTGTAATGTGTTTACCTGCTGCCTAACATGGTTGCTTTGGATTTGTCGTTCTTGAGGTATACTTGTATGCTCATGCATTGTTTTGTTGATATGATCATTATTCCCGCTTCTGTGTCTGTGTTCTTATATACGTCTATCATTGTGTCACTGCATTTTGTATTGGCAAAGTATGTATTTAAGGCCAAGTTGGATTCTGTATGAGGAACAGGAATAATGGGCTTGTGGCCCAGATTGCAATAGAAGATCAGGTACTCCCATCAAGAGACATTGATGTTGGGTGGATTAAGAGTCACATTTACTGTTGAAAACATACTCTATTTGGTAGAAGTTCTTTGTGTTTGCACATAGATAGTGTGGATCTGATGTCTTTGACTCTTTGTGTTGCCACTAGGCTATTAGTGCAAGGCCTATCACAAATTTTGGTTTTCTGGGGTGCCTTGTGTATGTTGAGAAGATATAGTGTATTCTTATTGTTCTTTAACTAGGCATTGCTTATTGGCATGACTACATGCTAAGAAAAAAGATTGTTCTTGAAATATTAGAAATGCATCCCATTTAAAAAAAAAGGAGAAGAAGAAGAGAAAATTATTGGAAGTGCTTCAGATCCAGCTTTTTGTCGTCTTTTTTTTTTATCATCTTGCAGACCTTTTGGTATTATTTTATTCGGTTTTGCAAATTGTCTGTTAGGAATATTCCTAGATGCTTTTATAACCCTATTTTCATCTCTGTTTTTTTTCTGTTGAATTTCAGATAGGTCTGTCATGCAAATTTCTTTTTCCTCTCTTTTCATCATTCTTTTTTGGTTAACATATTTTTCTGATTAAGGATTATGTATAGGGTTTTGGGGAAAAAAAAAGGTTATGTCCACCAATTGTTGCATATATAGGGTTTTGGAAAAAAAAAAAGGTTATGAAGAACAATTTGTTGCTGTTGCATTTTGGATTGGCGTCTCTCTCTCTCTCTCTCTCTCTCTCTCTCTCTCAGAAAATGTTTGCATTCGTGCACATACCATTTAAAAATATTTGCTGTACCACACTGTCATTTGTCTTTAAATTATCACATTACGCACACGTTTTAGAGATCAACTAGAGCAGTACATGAGGTTCTGTTAACTTTTTTAATTGCAGTTGATTCTTTACATAACACATGTATTAAATCAAAGAACTTGTGCTGGGTAAATAAGCATCAAAATGTAAGTGGAGTTTTTCTCCTCCAATTTGCTTTTTATTTGGTTATACAACAGACAGAAACTTGAAGGACTTATTGAGGTCAACATAAACTGATACACTTGAACTGGCAGTAGATTATTTGCACCAGGTAATTTCATATTTATAAACAATGGAAAATTTTCAGTGTGATAGCCTGAGTGTTAAATTTGAAGACTCAGATTTTTCTGTTAATATCATTCATTTGAGTCTACATATGTTTGTTCAAGTCTTGTTGATATTGGGATTTAATTTGCCCTGATAGAGCATCAATACAATCTTACTCAAAATGAAGTAGCAAGTACAACAAATTTGGATACTGAAGTCTCCATGTATCATTAGCTGGGATTCATAACTCATGTCATTGTGCATGTACTTTGTGCTCATTGTTTCTGTAGTAACTTATTCTCCTACATTATTTCAGAACCATCTGCTTTACGTGCATGACCATGGAAGTATTTTCTGGTTTCATTATCTGATTTTTATGAAACATTGCATGCATTTTGGCTTCAGGGGGATGTGCTGAAGGTGAAAGTGAATAAGCTGACCTCTATAAAAACACAACTTCCATATTCCTACTACTCTCTCCCTTATTGTCGCCCAGAAAAAATAGTTGACAGTGCAGAGAATCTTGGGGAAGTCCTCCGTGGTGATCGCATTGAAAACTCCCCATTTGTGGTCAGTTACATTTTCTGTTTGAAATGATGCTGTTGTTTTGCACACAATTATGGCTCTTTATCGTTGTTTATGAATGGAGGTATTCTTTTGCAGTTTAAAATGAGGGAACCACAGCTGTGTAGCATTGTCTGCCGGATAACACTTGATGAAAAAGCAGCAAAAGACTTCAAAGAGAAAATCGAAGATGAATATCGAGTAAACATGTAAGACTGCATCATTCTTGAACATCTTCTCATTCAAATCATCTGATATTATCCATGTATTCTTTTCTTAACAAATGTAAATGGTATTTTACAGGATCCTTGATAATCTTCCTCTTGTTGTTCCCCGAAAAAGACAGGATATGGAATCTGTGACCATTTATCAGCAAGGCTTTCACGTTGGCCTCAAAGGCCAATACACTGGAGTAAATATCGAATTTTTAATATATAAATGAACATCCATTTTAAACTTAGTTCTATTTAGGTCCTGCATATATTGCTATATTCCATTTATATCTTATATTTCTTTTTTGGCATTTGGAATTTGGGTGGCCATTATTATCACTGATAAGAAAGGGCCACCAACATCAGAATGCTAAAAGATTGTATTATAGAAATATTGCAATACATTGCTATAGGAATGAAGGCGTATTTTTAGCACACTCTTTTTTTTTCTAATTGTCACAGACAACTGCAGTGTTCCTTTCATCAGACTCTTACTAAGGACTGTGATTTGTACTACACTATTGTTGCAGAGTAAGGATGAAAGGCATTTTATCCACAATCATTTGTCATTTTTAGTGAAGTATCACCAGGATGAACAGACTGATTCCGCAAGGATAGTTGGATTTGAGGTCAAACCATTCAGGTCAAACAAGCTCTATCTCTTGTACTTTAAAAAGTTTGATGTTAGTTGAGGCGCCACTTGCATTCTAGAGAGAAGAAGTCTTGGAGTTTTTAACACTTTGTAGTTGATGTTGGTTGAGAAAATAATTAGGATGGTCGCATGAAAAGTCTGTTGGTAGTTTTTGCCTCTTGTCAGGTTCTCATTCTCTCTGATAATTGTTGACAGCTAACTCTTTTGATCATGTCATTGTGATTCTTTTTTATCTAAATAAAAGCATTCAAACAAAAATGGCCTCGGGTTTGAGAGAATCCAAGATTTCTACTTTGAAAGCAAGCTGCCTCCTGATTTTTGTATGGTGTGTCTCTCACTCTTCTTAGTTTATGTTTGATATGAAATGCTTTTACTTTTTGGGTCCAGTGTTAAGCATGAATACGATGGCGAATGGAACGATAAGAAGACTCGCCTTACAACCTGTGATCCTCATGCAAAACGCACAGTAACCAATTCTGATTCCCCACAAGAGGTTGGAAACAAGAAGGATATTATATTCACGTATGATGTTGATTTTGAGGTGAGTTCCATACCTTCATTCCTAGTAGAGGCTCATTTGATGCAAGTGTAAACCAAATTTAATCAAAGGATAATCTAATTGAATGACCATCTATTCCGAGCAGATCTGATGCTCTCACATTTTATTCTTAATGCAACACAGCTTTAAAAATGTTTGAGCTTGGAAGATAGATAATTTATAGCGTTTTCTTCCTTTTCCAACGTGCAGAAAAGTGAGGTGAAGTGGGCATCTAGATGGGACACATACCTTCTGATGACTGATGATCAAATCCACTGGTTCTCTATTGTCAATTCTCTGATGATCGTGCTCTTCCTCTCGGGGATGGTGGCTATGATCATGTTGCGAACGCTGTACAGGGATATTTCCAAGTACAACCAGCTGGAGACCCAGGAAGAAGCACAGGAAGAGACAGGATGGAAACTGGTTCATGGTGATGTTTTTAGGCCCCCAACAAACTCGGACCTGCTTTGTGTATATGTTGGGACGGGTGTCCAGTTCTTTGGAATGATTCTTGTTACCATGATTTTTGCTGTCCTTGGCTTCCTCTCACCCTCCAACCGAGGTGGATTGATGACAGCTATGCTCCTCTTGTGGGCCTTCATGGGCTTGTTTGCTGGCTACACCTCTGCCCGTCTGTACAAGATGTTCAAGGGAACAGAGTGGAAGAAAGTCACTGTAAAAACTGCATTCATGTTCCCTGCTGTTGTCTTTGCCATCTTCTTTGTCTTGAATGCTCTCATCTGGGGGGAGAAGTCATCTGGTGCAGTGCCGTTTGGAACTATGTTTGCTCTGGTTTTCCTCTGGTTTGGGATCTCAGTCCCTCTAGTGTTTGTGGGTAGCTTTGTTGGGTTCAGGAAGCAGGCTATCGAGGATCCTGTCAAGACGAACAAAATCCCGAGGCAGATTCCAGAGCAGGCATGGTACATGAACCCCATCTTCTCTGTGCTTATTGGAGGGATACTACCATTTGGAGCTGTGTTCATTGAGCTATTCTTCATCCTTACTTCAATATGGTTGAACCAATTCTACTACATATTCGGGTTTCTCTTCATTGTCTTCCTCATCCTCCTTGTCACCTGTGCTGAGATAACTATCGTGCTATGCTACTTCCAGCTATGCAGTGAGGACTATCTCTGGTGGTGGAGGTCGTATCTGACATCTGGTTCTTCAGCACTCTACCTGTTCCTCTATGCCACGTTCTACTTCTTTACAAAGCTCGAGATCACGAAGCCTGTGTCAGGAGTGTTGTACTTTGGCTACATGCTTATCGTTTCATATGCATTCTTTGTGCTGACAGGAACAATCGGTTTCTATGCATGCTTCTGGTTCACAAGGCTCATTTATTCATCAGTGAAGATTGATTGATGGCAGGGTCAAATTGACCATTTGGCTGTACTAGGGAGGAGCAGAATTGGCCAATGGAAGGATTCCTTTAGCAGGTTATTTCCACTTCAAACTTCTTCAGTTTTGAATGTTAAAGTCTCTCGGTTCTGTTACAGAAATTGTTATACTTCCTAATGCAGGGTGGTAGAAGTTCCTTTTCTGTTTTATTATTATTTTTTTTTTCATGTTGTGAGGTACTAGGATGTGAAACTATCCTCTACCACTTGTGTTTGTTCTTACGAATGAAAGGGGTTTCTTCTCACATATTCTTCTTTTCTTTCTTCCTTGCTGTGATTTGATACCCCTTTGCTTCTGTTGGGACAGTGATTTTAGAGTCAGTAGACACACGTTAATGCCCTCTCCAAAGATAAAGTTCGACTTGACATGTGGCCCCGAGTGATTGATATAATTCCCATTTCTGAGAAAATGCTTTTTCATCCAAGGTGGGGAAAAAAAAAAAGATGCCAGAAAAGAGGAAGTGTGACCAGTGTTTTTTATGCTTGTTTCACTGAAAACTGTTGAGAGAGAGAGAGAGAGAGAGAGTCTTGTTCTCCCCTCATTTCCCTCCCAATAGATTGGTGTAGAAAAAAGGCCAAAAATGATAATATTTTCCAATTTTCATGTGTTTTTTTTTTATTGGTAGAACCAATTTAATGGTTTTTTATTTTTTGGTTTTTTGTAAGAGACCAATTTCATGTTGTTCGAAGAGGCTTTTGGGGTCTTTTGCTGTAATTTTGAACGATCAGAACCACATTTTATGGAAGATTTAAGCATTGACGTGAATCGTGAAAAACAAGTGCATTTACTTATTGCAACTTAAAATTCATTCTATAGGGCGTCATTGGGATATAAGGCTTTTGTTGTTGATGGGAATTATGCTTGGACTTTTATGGGAAAAGCCCTTTTATGAGAACAAAATTTATATTCAATTCAATCATACATAACTTGATTTACCATCTCCCCTGAAAATGCAGCGGTACACCGCCTGTACAGAGGATACTCATCATCTAGACATCAAGGACAACTCTAGTAGGGAAATTACATCTGGCACCTTTGGCTTGTTTACCCGTAGATCACTCGTGAGTTGGTTGTGATATGTATTTTGCTGCTCTTCCGACATTTGGCATAGGTAACCAAGAATCCACACAGGGCTTGAAGTGCAAATCTTACTGCCAGAATAAATGAACCAGAATTCTTCTAGCAGGTTTTTCTTTCTTGATAGTTAGATCCATCTGGGCCCTCATTACGGGGATGTAAACCAGACGAGCTTAGCTGAGCTTAGCCTAACATGAGCTTGGCATGAACATAAAACAGCCACTGTAAGCTGGAGCGGACTGTGGGGATCCAACTTGAGCTTTGATTGAATGAAGTTGAGGTTGCTTGCCTCTATACTACTAGATAAAGTTCAAGCTTCTGCTCAGGCCTGATGAGAAATTAAGCCGAGCCAAGCAACCATCAAGACTGTTAGAGCCCCACCAATGTTGGGTCAATTGGTAAGACCGATGAGACACGTGATGTGCACAGGATCAAATGCATTTACCTGCAGGAGTCGTGGTGCAAAATTCTCAATTCTTGCCCGTCCACAGCAAGATCTCCTTCATTATAGGCGAGGGTAAAAAATTATGGACTGACATAGGAGATGATCTCCCCACACCCGTATTAATAAAATTTCCTTTTACAGAGAGGTACCTCTCATGGCTCGTTTGAGAGGTAAAAAATCTAAGCCTCTTTTGGGACCCAGTTGGATGCCTGTCATTTGTGAGGCATAGTCTAATTGGAGAGGTCTCATTGTGGTCTTTTTTGGAAATAATTTTCGGCAAAAAAATAAATAATATATATGCATTGAAAAACTCTATGACAAATCATGGAATTTTTATTTTAAAAGTGAAAATAATAAAAATATAAAAATAAGAAAATTGTAGTTATTCATGATTCATCCATTTTTCATCTATATCATCATCAATATACAAATAACTTTTACATAAAAAAAAGAAAAAGAAAGAAAGAAAAAGAAAAAGAAAAAAGAATACAGTTACAAATAGACTTTAATACAATGATGGAAGATGTCATTGTCATATATTAGTAAATAATAAATAATTATATATGAATAGGTAAATGCATTTAAGATATCAACATTATTAGGGAAAATAATTGAGTTCTAGTGTTTTTTTGTTCTTTTATATAAAACATAAAAATAAAATCTCAATCATCACAAGTATATGATTAGGATATATCTTGGGCCCTACTTTGCAGCAAATACATAATAACTCAATACATAACCCAGGGGGTGGGGGGTTGTTTTAAAAATGAAGATTAAAGATGAGTTTCCAAACCAAGCATAAAATAATATCTTCTTTTCATTCTATTTCTCCAAAAGAAAATGTCACTTGATGTTTATTTTTTAAAGTTTACCTTAATCTTCATTTTTAACCACCCAATGCCATCCAATACAAACAAACAGACTGTAAAGTGAAAGAAAAAAAATGTAGAATGAAACTCATATATACAGGCAGATGCATGTTCCTTATTTTCTCTAAAACCTCCCTCAAGTCACGCAAATTCTAGAAAGGTTACGTTAATCACTAGATAGACTCTTAAAGGAAAGAAATAAATAAATTACAGAATTTTGAATCTTTTTCCTGAGGATTCAATATAAATCGCGGGACTGAGCTGCAAATGTTAGGATCTTAACAATGATGCTGGCAACAATCAAATAACCGAGAAAACAATGGCAAAGGTGTATTTCTTGATTGAAGGTTGACAACGGTGGCATCAGGTGTATCAAATGCTGCCGGGATTTGCACGGGAGATTTTATCACAATGATTCAATTGGCTAGAGACACTCTCAAAAACCTGGTTTTTCAAACCACAAATCTATGTAAACATACATATAATGATGGCAACGTTTGAAATAGTCACATAAAGGTCCGAAGGCTTGATTGGCAAGAGATACATCATCATCATCAAAGCCTTATTCCAACCATATTGGGGTCGGTTACATGAATTATGTTTCTCCATTCCGTTCTATTTTGAACTAAATCTTTCGATAAGTGAAACTTCTTCAAATTTGAATTAATGACTTCCATCCATGTTTTTTTCGGCCTGCCTCTATCTCTTGATGGGCCTTCCACCTATACAGCCAAACTTTTTCTCACCAGTGCCATTACTGACCTACATTCAACATGCCCAAACCATCTTAAACGGATTTCTCTAATCTTATCCCCTATTGGTGCTACCCCTAAATGTTCTTGAAAGCGCTCATTTCTAATTTTATCTTTCCTAGTTTTACCACACATTCACCTAAGCATTCTCATTTCCGCTACATCCATCTTATAAATATGCATCTTCTTAATTGGCCAACATTCTGCTCCATATGTCATAGCTGATCTAACTACTGTCCTGTAAAATTTGCCCTTCAAATTTATTGGCGTTCGTCTGTCACAAAGTACTCCCGAAGCTAGTCTCTACTTCAGCCATCCGGCTTTTATTCTATACTCCACATCTTCGTCAATCTCCCCATCCTTACTAATTATCGAGCCTAGGTACCGAAAAGAATCTCTATGTGGTATCTCATGGGTTTCAATTTTGACGATAGTTTCAACACTTTGTATATGTCCACTGAAGTTACAATCTATCTATTCTGTCTTTGTACGACTTATTTTAAAACCTATAGATTCTAATGCCCCCCGCTATCTCTTAAGCTTTGTATTTACACCCTCTTAATTTATCCACCAATACTATATCATCTACAAACAACATACACTATGGTACTTCTTCTTGAATATGCACAGTTAACTCATCCATAATTAATGCAAAGAGATAAGAGCTTAAGATTGATCCCTGATGTAAACCTATAGTCACTGGGAATCCACCTGTTTCCCTGTTTTTCCACATGTGGTTTTTACATTGGTTATTACTCCTTCGTACATATCGTTAAAATTTTCAATGTAACCTCTGGGGACATTCCTTTTCTTTGAAACCCACCAAGTTAAATTCCTCAGTAGCCTATCATTGGCTTATTCTAAATCGATAAAAACCATATGTATATTTTTCCTCTTTGTTCGGTATTTTTCCATAATTGCCTAAATGAAAAGATAACTTCCATAATTGATCTCCCTGGCATAAAACCAAATTGATTTTCAGAAATCTTAGTCTTCTTTCTCAGTCTTTGCTCTATTATTCTCTCCCATAACTTCATAGTATGACTCATAAGTTTAATCCCTCGATAGTTGCTACAATTTTGTATATCTCCTTTATTCTTATATATAGGTACTACAATGCTTCTTCTCCATTCATCCGTCATTTTCTTTGTTACAAGTATCTTATTGAATAGTCTACATAACCAACTTACCACAACCTCTCCTAAGCATTTCCATACCTCTATCGAAATACCATCTGAGCCTGTTGCCTTTCCTGTTTTTATTCGCTCTAATGCTTCCTTCACTTCTACCCCTCTAATTCTACGGAAAAAAGTATGCTCCTGTGATGAAGTATCCTCTTTAATTATTGTATCGCCCAAATGTTCTTCATTTAGAAGTTTGCTAAAATATTCCTTCCACCTTTCTTTAATATCGTTGTCCTTCACCAAAATATTTTCTTCATTGTCCTTGATACATTTGATATAATCTAAGTCCCTATTTTTCTTTCTCTTATTTTTGCGAGCTTAAAAATATCATTTTCTCCTTCCAAAGTTATAAAATAAAATAATAATAATAAGTCACATAAAGTTCTTTATAGTACTTCTTTTATTTGAAGATGAAAAAAGAGTAGAATTTTCATTATAGAATCTCATCTCTGAAAGATTAGCATCCAATACACTTTCCAGCCTTGTATTGAATTTATATTTATAATACACAAATGAATAGTAGACAAATCAAGATCCGGATACATTAGAGATTCATACATAGAAGCATTATCAAGATTGGTACATAATATAGAAAGAGATCTAGAGAGATAACGAGACATTTCAGACAACCGAGAGAGCCAGTCCAAAAACACCCACAGCGAGCTGTGTGGCTGAACTAGAGATGTGTTGCAGCAACACTCTGTTGCAACTCTAACACTGCAAGCAGCACTAAGACAGATCCACGAAGATCTTCTGAATGCCCCACTCGTGGAGCGAGAAAAGAGCCAGTCGTACGTTGCAAAGGACTCTAGTGATGCATGCATACACCAATGTGATCAAGAGACGCGTTGAGAGAGGATGCTCCAGCAGCTTGTTATAAAGAAGAGGCGCAAGAGATGTTGCAGACGGCAACACTACAATGCCAGATGTCTATAACAGTAGAGATGTTTCAGAGACATACACCGAGTGATAATTATCTTCCGCACAGACACGTTGAGAAAATTATATACTCAACGTTTTGGTAACGATTACCCTCAAGGAAGAAGGATCGATGGGGCTCTGATACCATGAAAGATTAGCATCCAATACACTTTCCAGCCTTGTATTGAGTTTATATGTATAATACACGGATGAGTAGTAGACAAGTCAAGATCCCGATAGGGATTCATACAGAGAAGCACTATCAAGGTTGGTACGAACATAGAAAGAGATCTAGAGAGTTAGGAGACATGAAGCAATCATTATCTATCATGATTTGTAGGGCCCATAGTAATCTGAGGGTGGGGTTCCCTAACATTATCCACCTCTTTTTTAGTTGCTCCAGCCGCTACTATTTGGTCTTGGCTCCTTTCTCTTACTGGACCCTCCTCTCATACTACCTTATCCGCTCAATTTGGATGTCTCTCTCTTCGGGCAGAGATGTTTTAGGAAGGAAGTGTGCTGCTGCAATTTTCTTCCATGTTATCTAAGTCCTATGGCTCTTCAGAAATGACGCAAAGCAAAACTGAAAGCAGCGCTTCCCTTTCTAGAGTTAAGTCAGTCTTGGTTGACCACCTCAAGGAGATGTTAAGCACCCTTCCAACTCTGTTTAAAGCAGCCCTTTTCACCCTATCCTAACTTCTCTGGGAGTAATCAACTCTTTCTGGGAGCTCCGTCTTTGATGTAGATCTTCAGATGATCTTTTTCTTCCCTTGTGCAGTTCCCTTTTTTAGAGAGCTATGTTCTGTTGTCTTTAGTCATGTACTGCCCTGTATAGTTCTCTCCTCTTAATTTTGGGGGGCTTCTTTCAGCCCTTATCTTTTCTTTCTTCCTCTTTTTATGAAATTTACCTTTCAGCCAAAAAAAAAAATTGCATTTCTCTCTCTCTCTCTCTTTCTTTCTTTCATTCATTTTTTTTTCCTTTTTGGTCTGGTAAATAACTCACACCCCCTCACCATCGAGCTACCATTGGATTGGGGGTTGCAATTCTTACATAAGATATTTTGTACTTTAGACTGTTAGGAAATAGAAAGCAGAGGGTAAATTTTATCTTTCAAAAATAAACCTGCCTAAAACTTCCTTCCATGGCATGACATTGATCCCAACACTCGAATACACATCCACGTTAAGTGCAAAAAAACTTTCCTCTTCAATTAGAGGAGCCCAAGTTTAGATTAACCCAATACTTGCAATAAAAATTAGAATATAAAATGCAACTTGCATAGAAGTACAATGAAAATCCTTTATTTTTTATTGCTAAAATACAATTTTTTTCACATATTAAATGAAGCTTTCCTGGCATCAACCTGTTTTTGTGTAAGCCCCTTTTTTATACCCTCTTACTTGTATTTAGAGGAACCAACTTTGAAAAATCTAAGCCAATCACAATCTACGTTGCATATATAAATTAGCATTATTCCCTATCCTACACTAGTCCAACCATTAACCACTGTCGGCTCAATTACAAAAATAATGCACTTAAAAACCCTTAAACTTTGAAGCTTTGAAATTGAGAGTTGGATTATATGATCAGAGTGGCATTTACAGCACCCTCTTATCCTCAAATGTCCCCTGCGCATACAAGTATACCTAACTACTATTAAAAGAATCAAAGAGAAAACTTGCATTAATTTCAACAAGACTTCAATATGACAAGTGAATGCAATATCCCAACCATCCATTACATGGCCCATCATGTAAGCACACTTGCCCAAAAGCCCATCCTTGTGAAACAAAACATGTTGGCTGGCCATATAGGTATTGCCTGCCTTTGTGAGTTGAGATCCACATGTGTGGCTAGAATGTCAGCGAACCTCAACTAAGAAGCCCATTCAATTTTCAAAATCTATATATCCAACCACCTCTGTGATGAGGAACCAACAGTCTCAAAACTTCAAACCACCATTTCAGCTTCCCTAGCATCAGTTGGGATCCCAACATCCAATCTCATGGTTGGCTTGTAATGGTCAGGCACAGCGGCACCCCCCTGCACACACATCTCCACCACTGCTGGGGCCTGCCCATAGAAGTTCCTCAGCTCCCTACTCAAAGGTGGGCCTGAAACATCTGGCACATGCCACACATACCTTGGCGGTATCAGGTCATCCAGAACTGCCGTCTGCCACCCATGCTGCCCATTCCGCTGCTGATGCTTGTAGGCCCCGCAATTTTGAGCCTTGTGTCCACTGGGACCCACGTGCACCTCCGGGCAGTAGCCACATACCCGTACATGATATTTCTTCATCAGCCTGCTTGCTCCTTCCCTCATTGTTTCCCATGCTCTAAGAGTCACTTCCGAAAGTTGTGCTATCTCTTCAGCATTTGAAGGGGAGAGTATTTCTGAATCAGGTATTTCTGTTAGAATTGGTTTGGCAAATTTGTTAGGCACTGGGGCAGGCAAATCATCCTCATCAGCGTCAATGATCTCGCTCTTTCCAACGCGGATGACAGGCTTTCTTCGACGTTTTGTAGGGAGGTCAGGCAGATCAACACCAGCTTGGATGCATAGTTCAACCAATGCGGGGATTCTGGGGATTGAAAATCGCTCCTCATGAGGAATGCGCTTGCCCAGGCGGTCAACAAGGTGAAAGGCCTCTATGGGGATGAGCACATCTTCGACAGTTGCCTTCGACCATTCATGTAGGCCTTTGCGGACCTCAACCCTTTGGCCTCTGCATGATTTGAATGGGTGGCCCTCTGGTCCAACATGAATTTCATTACACCATCTGCAGAAACGCAGAACATGATTGTAACTGCACAAGACCTACAGTTTCCTATCTAACATAAATAATATGGATGGCCAATCACACACACACATATAATATATATATATATGTATATTTATGGATGAGCACATGGATATTGTCCTATATATAACTAATTGGTTACTTAATTTTGCTCTAAAGCACAAAAGAAAACACAAAGAGGTAAAAGAAGATGCAAGAAGAAAGCCACAAATAAAAATAAAAAAATAAAGAATGATTAAAGAAGCCATGTACATTGATTCTCTATCAACTCGCCATTTTGCCAATGGCCACCGTCAATTTGATGAAGCCTTAATCTCATCAAAGATGAAATTTGACTTTCCAAGGACTGCATTAGTTCTGACCCAATTAATAGCATAAAAGGAATCACTCTCAACGTGATCAGTCAAGTCAAATAACTAAATCCAGTATTTTGTATTTTCAGTTAAGTCAAATAACTAAATCCAGTGATTTAGTATTTTCAGTTATTTAAAAGTAGGATTGGTTTACAAGATAAGGAATTATAAGGTCCCTCATGCATGAGCACAAGAAGTACAATATGGTCGCATGTGATCCACCCTTATAGCATGGGCACATTTGGATAATGGATGCCACAAGATCCTCGACAGTCATCCAAAAGGAAGATCATCATCATCATCATCATCAAAGCTTTGTCCCCGCTATATTGAGGTCAGCTATATGAATTCTTTTTCTTCATTCCAATCTATCATGAGCCAAATATTCAAATAACTTGCATTCTTTTAAATCTATTTTTACCACCTCAATCAACATCCCCTTCAGGCCACCCCTTTCCCTTGTTGGAGCATCAGCTTGCATAACTAAACTTTTTCTTACCAGTGCCAGTGCTAGTGCCAGCCTACGTTGGACATGTCCAAACCATTTTAAACGGGTTTCTCTAATTCTCCTATTGATGCTATCACAAGATGCTCTTGAAATCACTCATTCCTAATTTTATCCTTCTTAGTTTTACCACACATCCATCTCAACATTCTCACATGTGCTACCACCATTATGTGCACATGTTGTTTTTTGGTTGGCCAACATTTTGCTCCATAAGTCATAGTTGGTCTAATCACTGCCCTGTGAAATTGCCTCTTCAATCTTGTTGGAATTTGTCGATCACAAAGTACTCTAGAAGCGATTCTCCACTTCAATCATCCTATTTTTATCCTATGTTCGATATCTTAATTAATCTCCCCATCCTAATTAAGTATCGAGCCAAGATAACAGAAAGAATCTCTTTCTTATATCTCTTGGGCTTCAATTCTCACAGTAGTTTCGACTCTTTATAAATGCTCATTAAAGTTGCAATCCATATATTCTGCCTTTGTACGACTTAATTTAAAGTCTTTGAATTCTAAAACCTCCAACCATCTCGAGTTTTGCATTCACACCATCTCTGGATTCACCAACCAATACTATATTATCTACAAACAACATACACCAAGTACCTTTATACGACTTAATTTAAAGTCTTTGAATTCTAAAACCTCCCACCATCTCTTGAGTTTTGCATTCACACTATCTCTTGATTCACCAACAAATACTATATTATCTGCAAAACAACATACACCAAGTACCTCCTCTTAAATATGAGCAATTAACTCACTCATAATTAATGCAAAGAATTTTCTACAAACATACACCAAGGTACCTCCTTTTAAATATGAGCAATTAACTCACCTATAATCAAAGCAAAAAAAATAAAGGCTTAGGGCTGACCCCTAATGCAAACATATGGTCACTAAGAATTCACCTGTCTCTCTAGGTAGTTCTCACACTTGTTATCACTCCTTTATACATGTCTTTAATAATTGCTATAAAACCTTTTAGAATATTCCTTTTATTTAAAACCCACCAAATTAAATATCTAGGTTTCATGTCATAAGCTTTTTCTAAATTGATGAAGACCATATGCAAATTTTTCCTCTTTACTTAATATTTTTTCATTAATTGCCTAAGTGAGAAGATAGCTTTCATGGATGACTTCCCTAGCTAAAAACGAATTGATTTTTAGATATCTTGGTCTTCTATCAAAGTCTTTACTCCATTACTCTCTCTCATAACTTCACAATATGGCTAATAAGTTTAATCCCACAGTAGTTTCTACAATTTTATATATCTCCTTTTTCTTATATATAGGTACAACAAGTCTACAAGACTACAACACTTTTTCTCCATTCATCCAGCATCTTCTTTATCATTAATATTTTATTGAAAAGCTTAATTAACCAAATCACCCCAACTTTTCCTAATCATTTCCAAGCCTTTGCCGAAATGTCATCTGGCCCCATAGCCTTTCTTGTCTTTATTTATTTCAATGCTTTCCTCACTTCCGCCACCCTAATTCTATAGAAAAAAGCATGTACTACTAACAAAGTATCATCTCTTGTTCCTATGTCTCCTACATAGTCTGTTATTACAAGCTTGCTAAAATTTTCCCTCCACATTTTTTTGATATAATTGTCCTTCATTAGAACCTTTTGATCATTGCCTTTAATAAATTTAACATGGTCTAAGTCTCTACTTTTACTTTTCCTTATTTTTACAAGCTTAAAAATATCCTTCTTTCCTTCTCTTGTTTCCAATCTATTATATAGGTCATCACATACTTTAAACTTTGCATCACTTGCAATTTTCTTAGCTTCTTTCTTTGCCTTCTCATACATCTCATAATTTTTCATATTCTTAGTCTCCTATAAAACTTTGTAACAGTGTCTTTTCTCTCGAACAGCTTTTTAAATTTCTACACTCCACCACCAGGTTTCTTTATCAAAGTGTCTTTCCTTTCACTCAACTCTCAAAATACCTCTTTAGCAACTTTCCTAATACAGTTAGCCATTTAATTCCACATTACTGTAGTTTCTCCCTCAAAATTCTATTCTCTCTCCCCAATCACTTTATTCTTAAATATTGTTGTCTTTTCTCCTTTCAAATCCCTCCACCTTGTTTTAGAGCACATTTTATTTACTATCTCTCTCTTTCTAATTCTAATGCAAATATTTAAAACTACTAGCCTATGTTGTAGAGTCAAACGCTCTCCGGAAATAATCTTACAGTCTTTACAAGTCAATCGGTCATATTTTCTAAATTGAAAAAAGTTTATCTAGCACCTGCTAATTCTACTTTTATAGGTAATTAAATGCTCTCCTCTCTTTTTAAAATAGGAGTTCGTTATTACAAGGTCAAATCATTATCACCAAAGCCTTGTCCCCTCTATGTTGGGATCGGCCACATGAATGTTTCTCAAATGCTGATGCAAAATCCAAGATAGTGCATCCTAACTCATTCCTTTCTCCAAATCCATGTCCTCCATGCACTTTCTAATATCCTCCATTATCCTTTCCTACATACCCATTCAAGTTGGGGTGGGCTACATGAATTATATTTCTCAAATCCTAATGCAAAATCCAAGATAGTGCATCCTAACTCATTCTTTTCTCCAAATTTTTATCCTCCAAGCACTCTCTAATACTCTCCATTATCCTTTCCTACATGCCCATTTAAGTCTCCTCCTAGAACAAAATTTTCACTAATTGGGATTTCTCGTAGCAAACTATCCCCCTCCTCTTAAAATTGCCTCTTGACACTTTCATTTAATCCTACTAGGGGAGCATATGCACTAATGAGATGAATTATGTCTTCCTCTAACATTATTTTAATTTCTAACCTTCTATCATCCCTAATCTTGTCTTTCAAATCCTTATCTACAACTATACTTACTCCATTTCTTATATTGTTCTTTCCCGTATGAAAAAGTTTATAACGATCAGTGAGCTCTTTAGTTTTATCCACTTTCCACCTTGTCTCCTATAGCCAAGCTACACTAACTCCATGCTCTCACCTGTCAAGGTTTCTATATTCCAGAAGGTAGATCAAAGAAAATTTTCCTTTTTTAATAGGCAATTAAGATAAAAATGATGCTATGGTTAGCTAAAAAAGAAATTTTGAATGGTTAAAAAAACATTGATCACAATTCAACCCAACAGATTTAGCAGCTTAGATACCAAACATAAGGTCATTGAATGAATGGAAATATGAGGACACTATACACGTACTGATGCATTGGGACCTTCAAATTCTTTTTACAGATTAAAGCAATTGGTATAATTTAGGCAAATGCTAAAACAACGGTATTTCACATGCACTCTTGAGCACATATCCATGCATGTACATGGATGAAAGATGCCCAGTTCAAATAAGCTCAATTATCAATCTCCACACTTGATGTAATTCATCTGATAAAGGAACCAACAACAGTAATCAGGGCAGAGAATTACTTGCAAGCATGAACCGGCACCACCTTCAGAAGCTTCTTGAGATTGTTTATCAGTTCAACTCTAGCATTCAACACATCATATGCAACGCGTATCAGACTGCGAACTAGCAATCCATTTCTTGGAGGTGGCGTTGGTTTCCTAGGCAGTCCCTTTAACTTCTTCTGTCTTTCCCTTGCAGCACGCCTTAGCTCAACAATAGGCACTGGAAATGGCTTCTTCTGTTTCTTCGAGTAGTAGCGAGGCAAATCTGCATTTTGGGGATGATCGCTTCTGACAACTAATTTGTTCAAATGGGGTCGACATGGAATACAAGCTGGAAGTCTAAACATTGAAGAAAGTTTATGTTCATGAAAACCAAGCTGCAAATGACAATGAAAAAAAACTTCAATTGCTAAGCCAATGACCGAAAAGTGGAGGATACTTAGGTTTATGGTAAATTGATTTTCTTCATTTTAGAGTAGATAAGTGTCATCCACCTATAGAAATGACAACTATTTTCATTGGAGGTTTTAACCAAGTTTGAAAAAGCAAAACCCTTGCCCAAGAGCTGTGTAAGTTGTAGTCCTAACAATCTTAAATATCTTGCATTTCAGTTTTACAAACTACATATATGTCATAATAAACACAATATCATTATGCCCTCCAAGATAAATCACCAGAACTAAAGCTTCATATCATGTTAGATTTTACAAAAGATGGATTTATTCTGTGATAAACTTAATTAGACATACTAGTACTAAGACACCATGATAAGGTGTCACCTACTTGTGGGGCACACTCGGGACCACCTTCCATAAAAATATTTTTATAAGCTAACAAAACAAAGCAGATCCCTCTTTCTTCTCTTTACATATAATGAAGCATGTATAAACTTAGCACACTTGGGCTACCTACTCCAAAACCATGATATTAAGATACTTCAAATTGAGCAACATATCGTGTTGTATTGTGTTTGAAACTTCATTTTATGTGTAAAAACCATGCTTCTGCTGTCTGTCTCTACGGTGTCTTCCAACTATATCCATCTTCTATCCGGTCATCATAACTCCAGAGTCACGGATCCTAATGTCCAATGCAAGAATCCCCATGAAGCAAAGTGGGGCTACAATAGAGGAGTAGAATCAAAAGGTAGCCAACAAGCATGTTACAGCAACAAACCACACCAAATAAATTTAGCAGTTATAAAATTATAAACAAAATCTTTTTTTTTTTTGAAAAAAAAGGAAAAGAAAAAAAAAAACTATATAGACCGCAATGAACAAGAATGAAAAACCAACAAAAATTTTGTACAGACACAAATTTCATTCTTCTTTGATTAGTGCCTCAAAACAATCCTTGCCACTTTATTTAGTTAGCTTCCCCAGTTTTAGTTTTCAGTGTGCTAAAAATTCCATTTAGTAAATGGCAACAACCCCACATCATGGATTGGTACACGTTGAGAAGCTCATAGGAAAGTCATAGCCTAAAATTAACCCAAGTGGATTTAAGTAAATAATCTAGATTTTCTTTTCTCTGTCCACAAGCAGCTGCAAACAGAAAATTCTGAATTCTCTTAATCATCGGCAATCTATGAGTCAAAGAAGTAGCAACAATGCATCAACAACGATTCAGCGTATTATGTTCTAAAATGGACAGGAGTTTTGATGTCCCACAAAACACAACCAATCTGAAACTTCAGCAAAAAACCAAGGGTACATGAGTTGTCATATGCCAGTCAGTCCCAGGCTCAGTCGGCTCTAAAGCTTTCCATGCTTCAATACGTCCTCCCATGCATTTGGGGCAACAATGAAATTGAAAAAAACATATGAGGTGGGTGGGATATTACAGTATCTAGCCCAATGTGATTTCTGGTATAAGAATGTCCCCATACAACTCAATTACTCATTCATTCTTCCTAAACATGAAACCAACTGAGATTTGGAGGAATACATCCAAACAGAAGGTAGTAGTAACCCATAAGATTACATTTACAGTTCCATCAATCAGGGGCAAAAGTCTAATGCAAATAGAAAACAGAAGTTAGTAACATTTCAATACCTTGAAAGAACTGATGAAAGCATAAGGAGTTGGGTAAAGGCTCAGATTCAGACGTCTCCCCTTTGATGAAGCGTTGGAAATCATCAAAAAATCCGATTTTGGACGTGCAAGATTGGATTTTTCACGCACCAGAGGACTAATTACCAGTGGGCATTGGGCAGAAGCAGAACCCATACCTGAAACAAGAAACCCAAGTCCTCAATTGCCTCAATTGCAGAAAAAATGAAGGGAACTTGGGTCCTCTGATCTAAGTCCTCGGACCCCAGAGAGAGAGAGAGAGAGAGAGAGATAAGGTAAGGACTGAGGACTTGGGTGGCAAATGGTCCGGTTGACCCATTTAACATTCGACCTGTACCATAATTGAATCCGTTACTTCAATGGGTTGCCATGGTTGACCCGTGTAAAAACCCTCAATCGCCCTATCACTATGTAAATGAAAATCTAGTGAGATGGGCTTCTGTGTTTTTAGTGTATGTAGGGTTTTTTTTAAATAAAATCTGTGTTTTAGTATGTGGGGTTTTCTTTCTTTCTTTTTTTTATTCACAATAATATGAATTTATCAGCATGTTTTTAAGGGCTCATAGTAACTAATTAGTAAAACTGGGCTAAAATAAGGAGTGACGATGGGTTGGATAAGGTTTGGTTGACTGTTGTGAATTCCCTCTCTCAATGAAACCTGATTAGATCCGACCCATTTGGCAATTTAGATGGAAGAGTTGCAGCTTGTGCAGGTCAGGGCCTAATATTGGCCTACTAGTGAAGCTGAAGCACTAGTTGAAAAGATATCTAATTAGGGTTTTCCAAGGGAGTACATACTTTTTGTTACTTCTTTTTAAGCATGGACACCTTGGCCCTCATTTATATAGTTCGAAATTCTTTTATTAAATTGAGAAGCCCGCCTTTTTTTTTCTTTTTTTCTTTTTTTTTTTTTGTTTTTGCAAATTGAGAAGCCTTGGCAATGCAAATGGTTGACGTTTCTATTTTTTAGGGGAAGTGAAGCATTGTTTTCTTCAAATTAAGAGCATGTTCATGATAAGATTCCATATTGAAAATAGAAGAATCAAGGATTTTGAAGGAAGATTGCAGATGGAGGGTTGAAAATGGTCAGAAAATCAAGATTTGGAAAAATAAGTGGCTTCACACACCAATAACATTTAAGGTCACCACTCCATGTAAGGTTCTTCACGAAAATGAGTTAGTGGATGAGCTCATTGACCAAGGGATTAATTGGTAAGATATGGGTAAGGTTCGAAATATCTTTTTTCAATATGAAGCTTTCCAGATTTTAAAGCTTCCTCTTAGTCCCTCAATGCTAGAGGACCAACTAATTTGGGCTTACCATAAATCAGGAGAATTCACGGTGAAGTCTGTCTATCAGAGAGTGAAAACTTTATGTTTGAAGTGTGATATGGGGGAGAACTCAAACTCGGGGGAAAGGAGAAAATTCTAGTTAGATCTATAAAAATTAAAACTTCCCAACAAAATTAAAAATTTTGCTTGAAGAGCTTGTCATGACATTTTGCCAACAAAACAAAACCTCACAAAAAAGAATATTTTGCAAAATGACTTGTGTAGTTTTTGTTAGGATAAAGTGGAGGATTGTTTGCATGCTTTGATTTCATATAGACAAGTGCGGCAAGTTTGGAAAAGGATGTGTCCCTTAGTTATCTCTTGTTTTTTTGGCCATTCCAATTTTGGTATGCTTGTTTTCAAGTTTAAACAAGGATAAAATCCTACAATGGCAAAAACCTCCTTCGGGTGTAGTTAAACTTAATGAAGATGGCACAATTTTTGATGAAATGCATCTATGAGGTGTGGGAGCTATTCTACGTGATGAAATAGGTACTATGTTAATGGCCCATACTAAAGCTAAATATGGGGTGGAAGAGGTGGAGATTGTTGAAGTTTTGGCAATTAGAGGGGCTTACAATTAGTATATCAGATGAAAATACCTAAAATAATTATTGAGAGTAATTTATTGGCGATTGTCAAAGCTTTAAAATCTACAAACCCAAATCTACCTAGACAATTTGATAAGATCAATGAGCTCCTCAAATGCTTTCATCAGTATAAAGTTAATCATATGGAAATGGAGACTAATAAAGCAGCTCACATACATGCGAAGGAAATGTTAGTGTGGTGGTATTATGTTCTGGAACCGATTCACCAAAATGTTTTGGTTGATTTCTTGATATAATGTTTTGCTTTGTTAATTTCAAAATATTTCTTACAAAAAAATATAATTTTTTTTAAAAGGTGGAAAAGGATTCCAAAAAGATTTAAAAAGTACATAATTGCTATTTACTGGAAGGGGTAAGGCCCTCTTTCTTAACCTTAATGTAGATATCCCATATGGATGGATGGATATTTTATAAGATTTTCCATGTGTGGGCTTTCATAGGGTGGCCTTTTTAAAAATCCAGATCTAAACCTTGTAATGAGCGGGGACCTATTAGCCGATGGAGGGTTGTGATCGCTACGATATGGTGAGGACGGTGAGGGCAGCGATACACCTCTGTCAGATATGTATAGTTAATGATGTGCAGGGACCGAAGGATTATTTGAGGATTCCCATGTTCTGGTGGGACCACATTTTCAATAAATTGAAATCAGTCCATAATGAATAAAATATAAGACCAAAATCTCAAAGAACTCTATTGAGAATCATACAATTATGTATTGCACCATAGCTCTTAAAACTTCATAATAAGAACACATAAAAGATTGCATCTTCTTGTATTCCTTCTATGTACAGTCTACAAACTGATCTAGTAATAAAAAGTGCTCCAGTTGTTATTTGCATAATAAACATTCAGAGTCTTTGGGCTTTGGCTATCAGATGTAGGGATTAATGTGGGATGTATAGTCTCTGATTCCTGCCCCTTCCCATCCCATCCATTCCTCCCATAAGTCCCAGCTTGGATCATTCATCCCCCTCATGGATTCATCGTACCCATTGTCACTGGGCCCATCATACGAGTGCAAAACCTCCGTGTTGGATTCCCTCA
This sequence comes from Sextonia rubra, assembly GCA_037013555.1. Taxonomy (NCBI): domain Eukaryota; kingdom Viridiplantae; phylum Streptophyta; class Magnoliopsida; order Laurales; family Lauraceae; genus Sextonia; species Sextonia rubra. The sequence continues at coordinate 37,976,148 of JASUAD010000010.1, read as the reverse complement.
AATTGCTCATCACTACCTGCATTCAGCATTAATCATACAAAATCTATACGTAAGAACCAATACCAATCAAAGCTAGAATACCCAAAGTTCATAATTGTTTTGATAGCTAGAAACAATTTCAATTGACTGGTTTCATGAAAAGGCCAAAAATTACAAAAAAAAAAAAAAAAAAGAGAGAGAGAGAGAAAATATGAGAATTCCAGTATATTAATTGTCCACAATCCAGATTCCAGACCAAGAAACAAAGAACCATGACCCTTTAAAGGATATTTTATGGGAAGATTTAATTTCTAAAATTCCAACCATTCCAAGGACATTGCTTGAATTTCTTTCACTTTTCATTCAGAAATCTCTAATTCGTTTCCATCTAAAGATCACCTTATGAAATGATGTAGTGGACAAAAAAAGAGAAAGCATTTCTTAACTACTTACATCATAAGCTTCATTAATCCTGTGAAATTGAACTCCACAATTGCTGCCTTTACACACATCCGGATGATACTGAAAAAACAGAGATTACAACCCAAATAAATTATCATCAAATCCAAAATCCCTTCAGAACTCACCAAGATCTCAATCAAACAGCGCATGCATCATTGAAAAGAAGGAAGAAGAAGAAGAAGATTGATTTTCTATAGAATTATACATATAGATCGATAGATATAGAGAGATAGACCCACCTGTAGAGCAAGTTGTCTAAAGGCTCTCTTCACCTCTTTCTCAGATGCACCCGGCTCAATCCGAAGAGTTCTGTATTGATCTGTCAAACCAGCAGAAGAACAGCATACCCTTTTATGATTTCTTCTCTTGCTTCTCTTGGGGTTCAAATGGCTGGTCTGGATCCATGACCCAGATGTCATCCGCATGGAAACAGCCATCAACAACCAATAGTTTCAAGAGAAAACAGAGGCAGAGGCCAAATTCAATGGAAAACGCTTGCAAATGGAAGAAAACTGCCAAAGGGTCTCACACCCAAAACCAGATCGATACAGAAAGGATAAGGAAAGCAAACAGTGATTTGAATATATTAAGAGGAGGAGATGAATCTTGTGGAAGTGGAATGAGCATGGGAGAATATATATATATATATATGTAGAAGAAAACTGAAGAGAGAGGGCAGTGTGGCTGCTCGCTATGGGTGAGTTGGAGATGAGTCAACCTTATCCAATACAAATTTTTTTTTATCCTTACCGGTTAAAAAAACGGAATCTCTGTTAACTGAGTAGCAGTTATTGTTAAGTTCCCTGACCCATTACCTGTAAATAGGCTCTAGTGCCTCGGATACGGGTATCCGATTATTCAAGAATACAAACCATCAAAAATGTTCTTAGTATGCGTGGGTGTGGGTGATACTAAAATTTATTTCTTTGGACTGGGTTGAATCCGACTTGGGTTTGGATTCTGATTCGGGTTCTTGTGTTTCAGGCTGGTGTGATGTGTATCCACTATCCAGCCCAGACCAAATATGGGCCATGTGAGGCACAAACGTCAACAAACAGGGTTGTGCCAGGCTTCGCTAAGCTACAAACACCAAGTTTTAAGCCAATATTATTTGGATCAGCTGGACTGGACTTGTTTGATAAGTCGTTTTTTTTAGTGCCAAATTTGGGGGTTGTGGCAATTTACTAAGGCAAAGCAAACTAATCATAGGCTTTTAAAATTGCTATTATAAAGGCTTGATCGAAGAATACTCCCGAGCTCTACATCTTTATCTTGGATTCAGATTCAGAACTGGATCCAAGTCTAGAACCTTCTCCACATCCAATTTCACCCTGGAACCAATCTGATAACACAATGGCTAGCTGCAGAATATACATATTCTTTATAGCTACGCCCTCTGTCAGCCTTTGATAGCCTTACATTCGGGCAGGGCCTAGTTGGAAGCATGATAATTATGTGGTCAGGAGGTTTGAAATATCTTGTGTGACCATCTCTATACAATTGGTGTCCATGTAGCCACAGAAGGTATACTTTTAAGGGCCTCAAAATTTTTCAAATTGTACCTACTGTATATTTTGGATGGATGCCAAATTTACGTGTGATTAATATGAGATGGGACCATAACTTAATATATAGAAATCTGGCTGAACACCGACACACGGGGGTGTGATTTGACCAGTTTGGATTTAGGCCTTTCAAGGATCTGCTATCTGGATAGAAATTTGGTGGATGTTGCATCTTGAAGTTAGGTGGTTTTAGAGCCAACTGAAAGTAATAAACAACAGAAGAAAGAGAGGAAGGTAACCCATTCACCCAAGGAATATTTTTTTCACCCAAGGAATATTTAAGTCTTAAAACTAGAAATAGAACTTGAGAAAATGTAAACTTAGAGGTCAAGTAGAGTTCTCTACAAGGTGTAGAAACCCCTCTAGCAAAGTACAGAAGATCCATTAGATGGTTTCTAAAACCATGCATTGCTTAATGCAGCCTGGATGGACAATCTGAAGGGTGAGATATCCTTTTCTTTTGGGTGGGAGGCGGTGGTTTTTTTTTATTAATATCAATAGATATATGGTTCAACATAGTGGTGACGATTGGCATATCAACAGGGTGGAAGTTATATCTATCAGCTATCTGATATATATCATGGGATGTATCTGTATGATCTTTTCGAAGCCTAAAATTTTTTTAAGAAAATCTAAAATACCCAAGATACTGAGAAGTGTTAAATTTTGACATTTTTCTATGCAAGCACACATGATATGAGTATGTATCGGATCTCAGATGGCCACGTAACATGGACCCTAAGATTTTATATCCCAAATGGAGTGGTATAGGCCTTTTTCATCTGATTCATCATCATCATTAAAGCCTTATCTTAACTATATTGGGGACCTTTTTCATCTAATTATGTGTAGGAAACACAACCATGAGCCTGCTTGTTCGCATGAAATTGAATTCGTGGAAACCCTAAGAAATATATTCTTTGAAATGACTAAACTTGAAAAAAAAATCCTATAGATGCTGTCGAATAATTCCCCTTCAATGACAAAAGAATTGAGGGGTGATGAAAAACTAAGTCCTAGAAAAGCCAAGGTCCCTCCATTATATTCTTCACCCTCCACCTCGTTAATAATCCTGCATTGGAACTCATATCATAAATTCATTGGAATTTGATTCCAAGAAACAAATGAACCCCAAGTAATCCAACAGATGACTCCCTTGTATCACGGAATTAATTTCTTAGCCCTGGTTGCAATATGGATGGTTCAAGTGAAAATCTGTAATGTGTAATCAGGTTCAGTTGGATGGGTTAGAATTTTGATACACAGATTAAATGGGCATGTTAGGCAATAGGTGAGGATTCTGTAGATGAGGATTCCTCACTACCCATGGAACATCAATTCCTCATTGAGGATTTCACACTTTTATTGGCATGTATAGCTAAGAAAAATTGGTATCCATGCGTAAATCTGTAGAATCTAGGGTTAACGATCCTCGAATTCCCACTGGCCCTAGTCCTAAAGGGTTTATAATTGCCAAACACGACTTGGTAAAAAATCAGTGAGAAATTCCCAAAATTTTACAGCCAAACATGACCTTTGTGTATGGCCCATCCGCAATGCAGCTCAAATAAAAGCAAACTGCAGCTCATACTAAAGCAAACTGGCTGATGCAATGCGTTGCAGACGGAGCGCCATACAATTTAACTAACAATGTAATGGCTGGGAATGACAAAGATCACATCATCATTAGCAAGATTCCTGCAGAATAAACTTGAATCTCCAGAGTCCAGACCCCCACTTTAGATATGCATGGAACATCAATTATCTACTGATGAACTAAATTTGATGCAAACCCAAATGGGTCTAGGTCCAACCAGCGTCGACCTAGATTTTTAGGCGCAAACCCAAGCTCAACCCTAGGAAAGGTACAAGTCTTGGTCTGGCGCAACCTGAACCTATGGGCAGGCAAGTTATTACTCTGTTTTGGTCTATTTGACAATGGCCCGATTTCATTTATCAAATTATGTAAGAAGCACTTGAGACTGAATTCGTTGGATGGCTTGCTCTAGTAACTTTCCATCGAGTTCAAGTTTGTATGATTGCAGTGCACTGAGAAAGCTATCAACTATAATTTTGTTGTAGGATGTAGGAGAGAGCTGAATTTAAGGATGTTTTGTTTGCTCTTATAATCATCACAAGAATAGGATCAATTAAGTAGGATGGATCTGGACAGCACAAACTGAAATTCAAATGTATATCTGGCTCCACGATTGGACACCTGTTATCTTTTATTTCCCTGTTCAACAGCTTCCCTTAGTACTTCAGTAGGGAATTAGTACACTGCCCCCTGTCCTAAATACATTTATCTCACAGGTGATCCCGGTGGTGTAAATTATGTGAAGAGGATTGACCCTCAAAAACCTTTTCTACAGGTTTTCCCTTTGTATGAATCCCATCCCATATGGAATCCAACCTTTATAGCAGGTTTTGGTAAAGCCTGTCATTAGCCAAATGAGAATCCTTAATGATTGGAAGCTTTCCTTCTAAGTCCAAGTTTGTTATCGAAAAACTAAAATCAAGAACAGTCCCTTTAATAAATGGTCATTGAAGTGGGCTTATCCAGGTTGGATGTGTGGTCATGTGGCAACACCTGTTTATCCAATATATTTTCTTGTTATAAGAGATTATCATAAGTGGATGTCCACCTTGGGGCCCACATTAGATATAGAAAGCAATTAAGGTTACAATCCTTCCTTATTAAGTTGCTTGGGGAGGAAACAATCTTATTCTATAAATAAGATCTTCCTCCCCCCTTTGTGGTGTACACCTCTTATTCAATATGAAAAGGTCTCTCTCTTTCTCCCTCCACTTCTCTCTTTCTCTCTTTTTATCATTTCTATCATTTTTATTTATTTACCTATTTCTTTATTTTGGCTAAGAAAAGGCCTCGAATAGCTGGAGACCCTTACAGCAAGGGAAAACAAAAAAACTCCTCAAAAAACATTTAAACAAAAAAAAAAAAAAACAACATCCAAGTCCTAAGATGGCTAGGTTAAGCTCTTTGTTTATTGGTTTAAACTTGTTGGGTTTTCTTCTTTTACAACAAAGAAAAGAAATTTAAAGATTATTGGAAGATTGGAATAAGAATCATGGAAACATTAAAAAAATAAAAATCATGGAAGACTTGTGGCAGAACAATGGAGCATCATTGACTCTTATTGTCCAAGTTTAACGTGCTTTTCTTTTTACTCTTTTTTTCTTTTTTTGGTTTTTTGCTAGGTTCGCCTACTGGCTAGGGGCATGATGATACTATCAACAACCCAAGGATTGATCCTTTCCTTTTTTACTTTGTTAATAATGCTTCATTCTTAACATTGTACCTACTAAGCTGCTAGTTGAAAGGTTGTAGCTTTACTATTCAAGCAACTAAAAAGAATGGGCAAGTTTTTATCTCAAAATCTGCTCATTAACTAAATAACACTGGAGGAATTTGGTATCAGAATCAAGTCGTGCGTACATCAAAATTCCTTGAAAAATATGTTCACTCTCATTGGAAAGTCGAATCATTCAAAAATTCCAATGCCCAATTGCCTAAGCAGATCATCTCATTCAACTCCGCAAGAAAAAAAAAATTTTTATTGCGAATCGAGAAAAGAAAAGAGTTGTTTAACAACATAGATGCCACCATTCCACATATAAGGCTTGGTTGATTAGCTACAAACAAGCACAAAATAACACTGAACTGTATTTTTCTAGCCCCTCGGGCAAAGGCTCTTTTCATATTTACCTTCGGCCTCCATGGCCTTCAACCAAACAACTAGCAAGCCCTGTAAGGCTGATTTTTCTACTAATTTTTTCTTTTCCTTCTTTTTTCATTGGATAAATAATCCACCAACGGGTTTACCTGGATCACGGAACCATAATTCACAGTAAATGGTTCATGGGTCACTTCATCGCAAGGATCCCTATTCCTTATGGGTAGGATGAGATAATTCATATCTGTGGATCACTACACAAATCTAATAATTTACAAGGGAGACCTAGTTTTAAACTCTCAGTTTCAAGCCACCGTATGATATTGTGGATACCAAATTGCATAATTTGGGTCAGAATTTAAATATATCATTGACGAATTGAACCATCAAAATAACATAGATTTGGAGATATTGTGACCCAAAGAACCAGCCCAACATCCTCACTGCCATGACCCAGACCACAGTCCAAGGGGGTGGTACTGCAATCAAGGTAACCGTGTCCTGCAAAACCCTCAAATATCTGGCCGGGCAGTAAATCCCACCTACATGCACCCAGTCACAGTGGGTACGGTAGCAGAAATCTTTGGATACATGCAAATAAGATATTACTGCAGAACACAGACAGTGGGTGGTGAATGTAAAACAATACATCTTTTTTTTTTTTAATTTGATATGTGATGTAAAACAATACAAGGTTGCTACAAGGAGATTATAAGATTTCAACGCGCAAACACAGTAGTAGATCACAAAAATACACAGTTTGCTACAACAATAGCATTATGCACACTACAATCTCAGATTGTAGTAACAAGAGTATTAAATGCAAAGAACCTGATCAGCACTCACTCACCTGAAGTGAAGATCGATGATTTCAGATGGATGTATCATAGCTGCATGCCTCTTAGGCTCTTACAGTTGATCACATCTGGAAGAAAGCACCTGTTCGGAAGCGATCATCATACAACCTCCAATGCCCATACCTCTCTGTGTGGAACAGAGCCCTGGGGAAGAAGAAATTAGGCCGCACAAGCTTCTTCAGATTCTTCAGCTTCGCAGAGGCATGTTCCATATCCCTGCTCGTCAGGTTTGCGCAGCCAAACAGATCCAAATGCTCCAAACTCCCGCACCCCTCAGATATCCATTCTAGGCCGTTGCCTGTCATCTTGGAGAACCGGAGCTCAAGGTGCTCCAGATTATGCATGAACGTTGAGATTTTCAAGGCTTCCCTGTCCCCATCTTGAGGGCAAGCATTTAGATACTCATCCGGAACTATACCTGAATGTTGCGAAGGATCTAGCCAATTCATCAGGTTTCTTTTCAGAACCTTCAGATTCGGGCACCCTCGCCCAATCAACTCCAATGATTTGTGGGAGATTTCATAGCAATAACTGATATCTAGCACTGTTAACATGCTGCATGTAGACGCAATCTTTGTGATGGACAGATCTGTCACATTCGGGCAGCTCTTAATTGAAAGCACTTGGAGCATTGGGGACCTGCAAATTGAAGTTCTATCAAATAAAAATTTGCTAAGATTGTCAAAAAAAAAAAAAGGTTATTGTATGGTTTCAGAATAAAGTAGAAAGGCAAGAACTAGACGTCCTCGCTTGGGAATTGATCGGCTGTAGTATGGAGATGACATCTTTCATTCTTACCCACTGGATTTAAGTTAGTTGCCATATCAGTTCACCTTACAATAGAAACAATCTTTGATCCATACTCAGTCTACCCTTTTCTTTTCTTTTTTTTCTTTTTTGAATGGAAATACTCAGTCTTCCTTTAAGATTTAGATAACTACAAATTTGACGACATGAAAACTAAGAAGCATTCTAATAGTTACAGGACACATATCGCTAGTCAGATCTTCTAAAGTTTTAGGAATGGCAAATCTATTCACAACAAATAAAAAATCAGGCTTATGGGCTTGGTCCATAGCACATGATTGATCTGTGAATTTGGCTACTAGGGTACAGAGAATCAAGGGAGCTCATTACCTCGCAGGAATAGCTATTGTAAGTCATAACCATAACTTCCAACTGAAAACTTAGAATACATTGGAGAAAAATTCTTGACAAGAAGAGTCAATAAAGGTGTCTTTTGTGCCCTCTAAAAGAAAATTTTCCATCTATGCAAAAGTGATGTCCTAGCAGAACATGAGGAAAAAAAAAACCTAATGAAAACCAGTGATCAACTTAAAGGATGAAGAATGAAGTGCAGCAGGAATGAAGAAAAAGGTAAAAAGATGTAAGGGCCAAGGGTAAAGCACTTTAAAAAAAACCTCAAGAATCATGCAGGGGCAGCTGAAATAAAATGTGAAGACTTCAAAGTTGAAAGTCCAACATGACATCCAAAACAAATTAAGAAGAGACAACGGTTAAGATATTGGTTAAACCGAAACAATAAATGAAATACGATGTGGATTACTGATTCTCTTCAACATGATCAAATATTTTTTTTTATCATCATTAAACCAATTTTTCAAAGACTAAATTGGCTCATCCATCCAACAACACGGAAGGAAATCTCTCATTAAATCCATCACTCACTCCTTTTTTACAAATGATGAAAATAATTCACCAGATTCTAAAATCAGATTTAAACTAGAAATTAAGGAAATCCAAGCAGAAAAGGAGGCAACCTAATACAAAAGTATCAAAGTCAAAAGTCGTTTTGGTTCCAAACAGTAGCAATCTTACTTGGTCATATTTTGGAGGCTATTTTCTGGTGACAAATGGGGTTGAAGCATTGAAAAATGGTTGCATTGGATCAATGTCAACTTACCAACCCAATGGCCCAAAATCACACAGTTCTAACAAGAATTGATTATCTTATGACTGAATTTACAGGCACGGTATAGGGTTCTGTAGATAATAAGTATTTTTTTGTAATGTTGTAATACTTCTATCAAAATAGATTCAGGGACATGATGAAGGGTTAGGATTACATTGAATTTTTCCTTATTTAAGGAGAAAACAAAAAAATCCTGTAATGAATTGATGAAAGACGACTGAAAGGAAACTATGATACTTGGGAGTGATTTTCTAACCTGCAAGGGAGTGATTTCTCAACTATTGCAGCGTGGTGCTCAAAGTGATTAGAGCGACGATCATCAGTTAGGTGGTGCAATGCTAACCATTTTGGATAGATGAATCTGCTAGTTTTACAAGAGCCAATTGTGCTTCTTATGTTTAATTTTCTTCTGATTTTTTTAGAACAAGAGAAAAGAGTGACAGATCATAACCTTCCAATGACGATCACTCCATAACAACAGGTGCCAGGAAGTTTTGTTCCCCAAAGAACAGTTTTCTATTTCCACACAAAATGAGACAGAATACCACCGACAAAAATTCAATGGGGGCGGACCCACCTTTTAATGATCTGGGGCGGTCGCCCCAGATCAATGTCGTAATTCCTAGAGTTTCAAATGGGGCTTTGGATCGTGCCCATGTATGTGGAAACAGTCGCCCCACATATGTCTAAACAGCAACAGAGATCCTTATGCAATTTTTTAAATCTGAAATCATGAAGAAGAAGGGCTCGGTTATGCATCAATCTGAAATAGGGGTCTGAGCTCTTGGTAGGGGGCTCAGATCACTAGTATATCCGGCCTCAGGAATGGTTCAGTCTCCATGCAAAGAGGTGAGAGAGCTTGGTGGATTTCATCATTCTCTGCAACTCAGTTGAAGAGAGAGAATCAAGGGCCCGGTTTGTTTCGTGGAATAGAAAGAAGAGAGTGGTGGGTATTGCTCTTTCTATAGAATAATTTTTGTCCATTTGTAAAAAGAAGAGAAAGATGGTGTTTTGACTTTTCTTTGTTTTGCTTCTTGGTGCCTGGGAATTGAGAAAGAGTCTGGTCTTTGCTGATTGGTAGGTCACAAATATAAAAAAAAAAAAAAAGAAGGAATTGATTAATGACTAGTTTTAGAAATGTATTTTTTTTTATTTGTTATTTGTTAACAAGTTTCACAAATGTTTGTTAAAGTTGATGTTATAAATTATCATGTCTTCTTGTCCCACTATAATATATAAGTTTAAATATCTAAAATAAAGGTTAGAATCATTTTATCCATCCAATTCAAATCCGTATTTCCGATTAAGATCCTTATCTCTTCATTGCTCTATCTCCAATACCTGTCTTGCATCTAGTTGAGCTCCAAATAGATGACCATTGGCCCCTAACGTGGGGGTTACCTCACTCTGACAAGTAAGGACTATTCTCTCAGGGAACATATATGGTGCACACATGATACCTAAATAATGCAAGTGGTGGAGTCGAACTCAAGACCTTGAGGAGGAGACCCTTATCACTACGTAGAACCAAATCATTTATTGAAAAATATAATCCAAACAGTAAAAGTAGCTAAACCCATTGGTTCCGTCTAGGTATTGAAATTTCTTCATTTAAAAATCAATTGTAGAAAGACAGAGCGTATAAGCTCTTTTCCATAAAGTACTCTCATGGATTGTTCGTGTGAGTGAGCTCTTTGGAGTATAAATGGAGGTTTAATATTTTTCTTATAAAGGAAACCATAGAGCAACAAAATTAAAGAAATTGAGCTTTAACTACTTATTTCTTTTTCTTCATTTTCTTTAGTTTTTTTTTCTTAAATCATAATATGATGCTTAAGTTTATGTTGGCAATTTTCATTTATAAATATTGGTGGTCTCATTTGGATTCATATGATAGAGAAACTATTAGGAGCTTAAGGAAAAGATCAAGCCTAAGGAGGTACTAATTTTCACATGGTAATGATAATTACTTCTTGGGAGTTCTTTGTTATTGTTGTAGTATGGTTCTAGTTGATGTGCTAATTTCTTGAGGAATTGCAATTTTTTTCTATATCTTTTTAGTTTTTTTTTTTTTAATTCATGCTAACCCTACCAGTTTTCACTACTATTATTTAGAGAATATTTTTTGCAATGAAAATCGTGAAGAATCAGCTGTGCAATCAAATGAAAGATGAATGAATGAATAATTGTTCGCTTGTATATATTGAAAAAGACATATTTAATAGCATTTACGATGAGACAGTCATCCAACGGACCAACAGTTTCTAAACAAGATAAACCATTGAGGGAAACTATAAAAATTCTTTTTTGAATTGAGATGACTTTTTTTGAGCGAAATGTATGTTAGATAATCTAATTAAACATTTTGTATCTATTTAAATGCAACATATTTTCTCTATTGCTATTGAAGATGTGAAAAAAGTCCAGCGAAATTTTAGCCCCACCCAAATGAAAATCCTGGGTCTGCCACTGAATAGAACCTCAATGTGATAATAATTTTCTATGTCCACACAATGTAATAATAATTCTACATTTCATAATGAGTGAAACATATGTACATCCAAACAAAAATGGAAGAATACTAGAACTCAAACACCCTCAGGCCTCAACAAAAAAATCCACCAAATATCCAAATAAAATAAATCATCTTAGTATTTTAGAAGCCGGCAGGTGAATTGGAATTCAGAAGTGCAAAGATTTCAAAATCCAATCAAACCATCAAAAGCAAATGAGCCAGAAGATGAACTTCAAAATGCTTAAAATAGCTCATCATCATCATATTGTAATCTCATCAATCTCGAGTGTTTAGAGTCCATCAGGAATCTTACATTGAAGCATGGCTTCGCTAATCTTTTTTTTCTTTTTTTTACTTGAGAGGCTGTTGTACTTCATTGCACTTTTTATCAACAGGAAATTTCCTCTTCTCTCCACCGCGGACATCGGCATTAGTGGTAAAACCCTTCGCATTACCGTTTTACAGCCTCGTGCATTCTCATTTGATTATTAGCTCCTCCACCCCGAAAACCACACATGGGGTTGCCTCAATTTACCCGGATTACCTCATTAGAGCATTATCTCATCATGATAATCAGAGCTTAAACCCATCAATTCAGGCCTCGCTAAATTGCCTTAATCACCCCATGAAAGCCCCATTCCATCATTGTCGGAGCGTTATCCATCAATATGCATTTGCCACATTTACGTCATCAACATCATCACCACCACCACCACCACCTGCATCATCTAATCAATCTATAATTTGCACGCATCACCCAATACCCAGATTTTATACACATCCAAACAATACCCCAGAAACCCCATCACCCAAAGCACTAAATTGAAATCCAAAAACAAAACATCAAGCAATCAAATCACATGTTCTCCACCTAATCAACCAATTAAACAGTAAACCCATCACCAATTCACCTCAAATTCGCCCCAAAGACAATGCACCCACTTTGCCCAGATCGAATTTCAGCCTCTACAGATCAAAAGACGGTACCTTTCAGCAGCAAAGACGAGGGATCGGTCGGAGCAGTGGCGGAGACGAATCTCCCGCATCCGTCCGTCGGCGCAGAGGGCGGCGCAGCGGAGGATGGCGTCGATGCGGCGCTCGAAGTGCGGGGACCACCAGAGGGAGGTGTCGCCGGCGGCGGAGAGGAAGAAGGGGTCGAGGTCGAAGGTGGAGAAGAGAGAGGGGTCTCTGGACGCCTCCATCCACGATTTGCAGACGAGCATCGTCCCCTTCCACCTGTCCTTGATCGAAAGCCGAGAGATGATCACGACCAGGCATTCGTGGGTCATATCAGACCACGAACGCATCTCAGCCGTTGATTTGAGAGAGGAGTCGTCTTTGTGGCTTGTTCTTGTTCTTGTGTCTTCTTCTTCCTCCATTGGAATCGCTTGCAGATATGGTTTTCTCTACTTTTTTAGCATTAATTCCGCTGTCTGTCCTCTTTGTTAATGTGCATGAGGAAGCAAGGTGTCACCCACCTGCTTTACAAATAGACCCCTGCTTTTCCTGTCAGGTCATGGAGGATGGGATTTTCCTGTTTTACAAATAGACCCCTGCTTTCTCTTTTATAGGGCGGCCCTAAGGTGATCACCATAAAGCAGGGGACCCAATGTGTGTGGGGATAGTGGCTCAGATCATCACTCTGTCAATTTCCAAAGTTCATGACTATTGAGGGCGGGGTCTTGGATTGATGATCCACTTAGATGAACTGTAAAATGAGCCCCATTGCATTCAGCACTCATGCTCAAATGAAGGGAACCTTTTTCTAAAATTTTTTTTTTCTGGTACTCCACTAACTGGCAGAAACAACCCGGATAGATAACCCGTATATATGAAAAAAAAGTCTACACACACAAAGCAGCCAAAACATGCAAGAATAAGAGGCATATTCAAACCTCTTACCACTTGGGTAAGAGGTTGTTCTAGTTGAATTATAAGCAGAAATTACTATGAATCCAAAAGAAGAATATTTTTGTCCCTCTTTCAACATGAAAATAGCTTGCAAAATAATAGCATACTGGGAAAAACAAATTCATTTTGACAAGGTGAACTTTGCTAAAGAGTTTGTAGAATAGCATAAGGCATGGACTTATTTGGCAAAGTGCATCTTTGTCTTCAAAACTATTCCAAATTTATATAATGTGTTTTTGTATGGATTTAGTAACTTTTTTTTTTAGATATAAATCTTGTTGGGTCAAAGACCTAAGACTCTGCATCTTTAGAATAAAAATAAAATTAAGTGAACGTTGCACTAAAGTTTGCTCTTAAACTCATTTCTCTCCTACTTGTGCTGGTGAGGGGAACCATGAGCTTGATGCCACCCATGTTTCTTATACTATGTTGCTATGCAAAAGTTTTTCCACTAATAATGGAGCCTAGGATTTTCCTGATGGCATATCACCGACTCCGCAGCTCCCACCAAACAAGATCCCCCGTCGTTTTTGAGAGAGGGATGTGCCTACCTACTAAACTGTCCGCGGATTCAATAATAGATTGGCACCGAAAGAGTTGATGTTGCATGTCACGTCACAAATCGACATTAAATAGAAGTGTGCAAATGAACCCCAGGATTAGATGTAAAAGGTCCATATCCATATGGTATGATCTTTCACATACAGCCGGGAGGCGGTTCACATGCCTCATTACCCCTAAGCATGGCGAGCGCATGGGAGCGATACATGATCAAATTCTGAAACGTTATTTTGCAAGTGCGAGACTTGGTTTACTTGCATAATGAAGTTTCATGCATCTGGATAATCTAAATTCCTTTAAAAAAAAACATGTTTTTGTTCCATGTTGTGAGGGGATAAAACATACTGTACCTTGGGCCGAGCTAAGCACCCTGAAGAACTTTTAAACCTTGACACAGGTTAAGGACCCAGATGATATATACTATGTAAAGATCAACAGCAATCACACAAAATAGATGGACACAGAGTTTTTACATGGAAAATCCAACCGGAAAAAAACCACGGGATCTATCATCGGTCCATCAAGAACAATCACTATGAAAGAGAAGTTACAAGACTACTTACTACCATTTTTCCCAATTGAATACAACCTAAAGGACTGAAGCTCTTCTTATCGATGCACACGCCGTTCACTCTCTTATAGATTGATCTTCACGTCTTGATGCCTCTCAAGACGAACACTTACAGCAGTGAAGAGAACTGGTACGCAAAAGGAGACGTTGTAGAACTTCAAGAACAAAATACTTTCTGTAAAGATGAAATCTCTCTAAAAATATATGGTGTTTGATATGAAGAGCACACCTCTTCATAGGAGAGGTGTTCTTTAAATAAGAAAGAACCCTAAAGTCATTTCCATCATTGGTTTGCAAAGGATAAGGATGCGCACAAGGCAATCCCGAAAAAATAGAGCATCTGTATTGCGACTGCCGACCCAGCCGACCGATCGGGTACCCAAGTCGACCGGTCGAGTATAGGGTCCGACCGGTCGAGCACTCATCCAATTGGTCGGTCTTCAATTCTGTCTGCAGATGACAGTATGCAGGAAATTCGACCGGTCTGTCATCCATTCCGACCGGTCGGAAGCTAAAGCACCTTCATTCAATGTTTAGACAGACGATTATCATCTGTATGCTTCAAAGAGACTTCAGTCCATCTAAAAATATAAAATTATAATTCTTAAAACCCAAGTTTTGTCAATTCCATGAATTTGCCAATATTACAAGCCTTTCAATCTCCCCCATTGGCAATTCATAGACAAAACTTTCTAATATGAACAATCTACCCATGAACCAAAAAAACTTATTGATTTAAAATGAAGTGCCGCGTGATGGGAAATGTCGCTTGATGGGAAACCTGCAGACGCAAAACAAAATAGACCCTAGACCCTTTCAAGGGGCAAGATCAGATTAGCAAAATAGAGAACATGAACATACAGGATAAGCACCACAAGTAAAAAGTCTAATGCAATGTAAAGAAAATTAAGTCTAATACAAGGAGCTCAATATCTCTCCCCCTATTGGGCAGGAATTGAGAAGGGGGATAACACCAAAATGAAGAGAACCAAAAAGAATGATCAGGAATGTCGAAGATGAGCCAAAATGGAGTCTAACTTGGCATGAATCCCACCAATCTCACTATGCACTTCACGGCGAAGTGTTTGAACCTCGTCGTGAAGGAGCTCAAGATATGCAGCCTGATCACAGAGTGAATCCTCAAAAGCTGACAACCTGGCATGAATGGAAGAAGCAGCATGAACATTCTCCTCAGCAGCACGAGCAGAAACAGGACGTTGAGGAGCAGGCTACGTAGTTGAGAACGTGACTACGACAGAGTACCCATTGTGATCGGGTTCGGGATAGGAACCGTAACATCCTGCACGGAGGGCATGACACCATGGGAGATGAGTAATCGAGAGATCAAAATGCCATAAGGCAATGTGGCGTTCTTAGCAGCGGAATAGGCTTTGTAAATGGTGTCATAAATAACATGTGGAAGATTAATCGGAAGCCCACTGCCAATAACATAAAGTAAGTAACCGGCCTCGCGATAAATCTCCGAATGATGACCTCGAGGCTCGATGTTATTTTTCACGAATATGTTGAGAAGCCGATAAGAGTCTGTCAATTCTCGCTGCCACGATAGAAGACCTTCAGGCCAGTCACGAGGCTCACCACACAAAGCGGAGGCAACCTCATTAAAGTCAATCTGTGTGGACTCTTCCTCCATAGAATCAGGGTCATGCTCAGGGATAGGATATTTAGCATAGGGAGTCTGTGGAATGGATAAGAACCGACTGAGAGACCCAGGAGTGATTGATAATCGCTTGCCCCGCACAAATGACTTAAAAGCATCATCAAACATGTCATACATGTTATTATAAAATTCCCGAACCAAGTCAGGGAATATCTCAGTTTGGAAAGCATACAGGGATGTCCAATCCCGTTGGATGAGCCAAGCACCAAAAGCGAGTGTGACAAAGTGAAGAGGATTGATAGGTCGTTCATAAATGACTGCTCTTTTACTGAAGACTTCTTCATACTAGTGGGCCTTTTCCTCAGTCAAAAATCAATCGGAGTCCAAGGTAAGGATGGAAGAGCTACTTGCCACACTTTTCTTCTTCAAGGCAACAGACTTTTTGGGTGCCATCTCCGAGGGAAACAAACTAGATTGAAGCTCAGAACAGCAAAGTGTTTAGTAATGTCGGCAAAACAATATGCTATGAGGATGAAAGGCATTGGGGCATTCCATCGAACAAGAGATGTGCATATTGTAACCAAGATGAAGAAATAGATGATGAACATCTCACCCAACACAGTCCAACAATGACAAAGGATTCCCCATTTTGTAGGAAGAAAAAGGATGGAGGGTGAAGACAAACGAATATGGAAATAAAATAGGGAAGAAAAGAGTTGGAAAACATACCTTCGAAATCAAAGAGAAGAGGAGAGGCAATGGAGAAATGAGGTGCACGAGAAGGGGAGAAAAAAAAAATGAAACGACGCGAAGTGAAGAACCAGTAAAAAAAATGAACGAACACGCTGGTTTTTAAGAAACCCAGACTTATCCAACCGGTCGAATGAAGAAGCCCAACCGGTCGATTTCCAGTTCTGGAAACAAAGTAAGAGATACTCGACCGGTCGCAGAATAAACCAACCGGTCGGCTCGAACTTCTGGAAATCAATAAAAAAAATCCGAGAGGTCGGTGGACGTGCTTGATCGGTCGAAGTACAACACTGTGAGTTTTTTTTTTTAACTCACAGAGTGTAACAAAAAGAATGGAAAGGAAGGAACAACAAAAAAAAAAAAAAAAAAACAAGTGCGAAGTTGCAACATACCAGTAGAGAACAATTATCATGAAAATCTTGAAAATTCAGTGACGACGTTCTACCATAGTTAATAAGCCAACATAGCCAAGGTAACTCATTGGGAACTCAATGCATAGAAAATGGCATAGTTCTTGCAGACACAAGATAGTGTAGATTTATCTGAATTTAAGAAACACTCTGTCACAACCCGAGCCCAGAAATCGGGGGTTAGCGAAAAGCCAAACTAGTGACACACGTACTCCCGTGCACGTGCATCCAAACCCAGTCCAAATACACGCACACAAGGGATCTAACACGGGCGAAGCAAGCGAACGCGGAAGCTGTAGATATCATAGCAAGCACAACAAAAGAGAACGAGCGAAAAACCAAAATGTGAAATGGGAAAAAGATGTAGATAACACACATAGATATAAAACCAAATACAAGGCTGAGTACACACCAAAAACATGATGTACAAAAATAATACAGAGTAACAAGTCCGAAGTACAAAATACAAAATCTCCAAGGAACTAAAACACTGATGATATGTAGGTACGCACTTGGCAAAAGTGATCAAGCCCACTCTGCCATACCGGAGGGTGTCTCTAGGTCCTGCCCTGCAGTCTCTTCAACCGCCAAGGAGCCGGACAAGGGATCTGTGCCTGCAACACCACAGACAACTCAATGAATACAACGATCCAGCAATTATAAGTAACAGGGACAAAACACTCATAGTATCAAAGTAAATAATGACAGAAGATTAAATCCAGAGTTTCATATTAGTATGCTAAGCAAATCGTGCATAAAAGTAAGGCATGATAAATGAATCAAAACATAGAAATACTGAACTAAGTAAGGCATGATAAATGAATCAAAACATAGAAATACTGAATTAAGTGGCTCCTACATTAACCATATTCTCTCACATAGAGAGCAGACAGATAAGAACACCACCGACCTGGCCATGGGTACAAGTAGGTCTCGATTTCCTAGGTTCCGGAGTCCCAAGACAAAGCTACACTGCAGCGATACAGAGAACAGAGAACCAAGCCAAAGGTAACCCCGTCGGGCATCCTAGGGCTGAGGCTGAGTAGAGCTAGACTAATACCAATCAATTCAAATCCAAAAGAAGGGAGATTTTCCGCTTTGGACTCACCGAAGGCAAAGGCCGAATCTTATCCTCACGTATAAATCTCTGGGCAGAGCCACTT
Source organism: Sextonia rubra (assembly GCA_037013555.1). Lineage (NCBI taxonomy): Eukaryota > Viridiplantae > Streptophyta > Magnoliopsida > Laurales > Lauraceae > Sextonia > Sextonia rubra. The sequence goes on along the minus strand of JASUAD010000010.1, from coordinate 37,958,155 downwards.
GGGAATACCCAGTGAATCAGAGATGTACAAAGCCAGAGGTATACAAAGCATAGCATACAATGAGTCAAAGCACGGCGTAGATCAAAGCATAGTACAGACCGAAGAATAAAACAATTATACAGAACAAAAGCAAAATGATCTCGTCATGCATAAACATAGATCAACAGAACAGATAGCAAAACTGTAAGCAATATGCAATGCATCTCAGATTAACACGGAATCAAGGATAATTACAAGCTAACTCAAATATAGTTGTTCACTGTCACTAACCGTACATGATGATGTAGTTTTAAGTTATTCGATGCACCGTTGCCATCAAAGTGTTGCAATGTAATCCTCACGTGCACCGAAGCCCCTTAAACCAACACCCATGGGGAGGTGCTTAACAGTAAACCAACGCTCACATGAATGAGTCACAGCCTAACAGATTATTCATGCGGTCCAAAGAATCCATTGGGCCGGTTTATATGAGTGGTTACCTGTGTATAAGCCCTACAAGGTCACACCATTAGCTTATGTTTAATTTCAACTTTTTCCAGGTCTTACGGCTTAGCCGTGGATGACCTACGGCTTAGCCGTCGACAGCTTACGGCTTAGCCGTAATATGCACAACGGCTTAGCCGTGGTTTCCTTCATAACACGGCCAAACTGGTCAGCTTCCACCTCTGATCTGATACCTTTTACGGCTGAGCTACGGTGGAGTCCACGGCATAGCCGTAACTTCACTATAGGAGTACTGAAATCAGAAAGTTTCGACTGATTAGAGTATTAATTCACGGCTGGGTCACAATTAGCTTACCGCTCAACCGTAGAACATTTTACGGTTCAGCCGTAGCCTGGCCGTAGGACAAATTTCAAAATTTGAGTCTCTGGAGTCTGAGCCGTACAACGTTACAGCTTAGCCGTATAATACAGAAAACGAAATCGAGATAGTTACAGAGACTGCAATTTCATGTGCAAATGTGCAAATGAAGCAAAACAAGCTCCAATGAAGCCAAAGTAATAGAATTAGGCTGTAGATCATGTCAAGCATGTAAGAACAAGAGAATCACAGCAATCAACAATATACCCATATGTGTTATACGTTCCTGTACTTATACTTGCCTCAAAGCTTTGTCAAACCACTGAAGGCAAGCTCCAATCCAACTAAAAACCCAAGCAAAGAAAAGTAACAACACATGCAAGTATGAGAACACAGGAAGAGAGATGGAAAATCCAAATTGGAGAAGAAGAATTGAAGAACCCACTTACTTCAAAGCATAGACATAGAGGAGGAAGAGAGAGAACCCAATCGAAATGAGTGGAAACCCAACACCAACCCAGAGAGGAAGATAAGTGAAGAGGAGAGACTGAAGGGAGTTTGTGCATGCACGTTGAAGGAAATGAGCAGGAATGAAGACATCTGGACTAATGACTCATATATATAATTTTGGAGTTTAAAACAAAGTCCGATGGTTTAAGCTATTTACGATTCAAGTCACACGAGGGTCCAACTCCTCCAATTGACTCCGAATGGGTCTGAGACAGTTACGGAAAATAACGAACTCAACAAAATACACGTGCTGACACCAAGATGATGCAAATATAATGCATTCAAAGCAATTATAAAATTATGAAAAAGGGCTTAGAACCTGTCCCATCCTAGGTCAAAGGCTACTCATGATATGAGATAATCATGAAAACAGCAAATGAACCTGGCATGAGTACGCAGAAAGGAAAGGAAAGAACGGCTAGGGATGAAGACCAACTCCAAGAGATTTACAAAGAGATTCAAAACGAAAAGGCTCAAGGGGTTTTGTAAACAAATCTGCCAATTGATGCTCAGTTGGAAGATGTTTTAAAGTGATAATATGCTATCCCCCTTCTCATTTCCTGTCCAAAAAGGGGGAGAGATGTTGAGCTCCTTGTATTAGACTTAATTTTCTTGTGAGCCTTTTTCAAATCCCTTTTTTCAGAACTCTTCATAGCCTTTTTGAATTTTCTGACAAAAAATGCATCAAAATCTGGGTCATCAGAGTCTGGTTCAGAAACATCACCATCATTCCCTGCTTTGGAAGAAATCAAGGCAATACCCTTTGATTTTCTAGTTGATCTCAAATTAGCTTCAAACGTCTTTAGATTACCAACTAGTTCATCAATTGAAAGGGTATCCAAATCACTCGTTTCTTCGATTGCCACAACCTTGGGGTCAAATCTTTGAGGAAGAGATTGAAGAAGTTTTTGAACAAGTTTGTTTTCAGGTATGATCTCCCCAAGATTAAAGGTTGAATTCACCACATCATTTATGTAACACTCCGACCCGATTTGATCCGGATTAGTGGGTAATTGTGTGCGATTTTATCGTTAAGTGTGTTTTGATTTTGTTTTTCTTTGGCTTTGAGCCTTAGAGAGAGATCGTTGAGTTGAGTTGACTCAGTTCAGGTAGTTCGAGCCCTTTTTCGTAATTTTGGCTTTTGATTGATTTTGTCAGTTTTGCGTCATTCTGACATCATCGCGTGTATTTCATTGAGCTTGTCGATCTTCGTAACTGTCTTGGATCCGAATGATTCCGTTTGCTCTCGTTGGACCGTCAGTTGACTCAAACTGACAATTGTGTAAGTTGTTTGGACTTATTTGTAATTTGGACTCATTTTAACTTATAAATATCCTACCAACTCTTTTCTTTCTCTCGATCATCTCTGCTCACACTCTCTCAGTCGTCTCTCTCTCGTTCAACTTTCTCTCTCTTTCCTCCTCGTTTCTGTTCCGTGAGGGAGGAAGAAAGGAGCAAGTTGTGTGTGTTTCCAGCGGACTGAGCCAAGCGATGACCATGTGTGCGTGATTTCGTCTGTGAGGCAAGTATAAGCCCAAGTAGTATGAACACCGATTGATATCGATTTGATTGTTGTGTTTTGATTCTTCATTGTGTTTCTCCGTATTAGACAGCCCTATTGAACCCATTTTGCTGTTATTCTCCTGTTTTCGGTCGAAAGACTCGATTTCTGTATGTCTGTAACAATTCCAGAAAAATGACTCCGTGCACTCACGGCTACACCGTGAAATGTGCTACGGCTAAGCCGTGAGATGGCTTACGGCTAAGCCGAGACCCAGCCGTAACCCTAACCGTAGAACAGTATAGACTGACATCTGAAAATAACTGAGAGTTGGCAAATTGCCATTCTTCTACGGCTCAGCCTGATCTAAGCCGTACATTGTCTTACGGTTACGCCGTGGACCAGGATATGGCTGAGCCTTAGAGTAAAATACGGTTAAGCCGTAAATACGAATGGACATTTTGGGGAGCCTCGGCTCAGCCGCAGTGTATACTACGGCTAAGCCATAAGATGCCTACGGCTAAGCCGTAAGGTTGCCTACGGCTAAGCCGTAAGGTTACCTACGGCTACACCGTAAGATACCAGAGAAAGGATAAAAGGACTAGGTTTAAGAAAGAGACCGTATATGACTTTCATGTTAGAATGTAGCTAACCTGAACATGCCCAATGGAATATTTGAATGACATGAATGATCTCAAGGGCTGTGAATCATTCATGCCCGTTATCCAGTTGTTTAGCACCTCCCCATGGGTGTTGGTTTAAGGGACTTCGGTATACACTCCAGACACTGCAACACTAGACAATGGTGCATCGGACAACTTAAAACTACATCAACATGCACGGTTAGAAACACTGGATAATTAGGTTAGGATTGGCTTGTAATTGACCTTGATTCGTAAAGGTATCCTGAATTGTACAGCATATTGATTACGGTTATGCCCTCTTATGTGTTCTGCGCTGGACCTCTCGATTCTGTGGGAAATGCAGCAACCCCAGAGCGAAGCCCGGGCGGGACCATTCTATTATTGTGTTTTACCGTTGCTCCACTGGAGTACTTGCATCAGTGCTTATTTGTTATTGGTACTTGAGTTTGTCAGTGCCTCTTTTATGGCTTATTTGCATTTAGTACCTTCAATATCAGTATCAGCTTATTGTCTTCAGTATCAGTATGTGTGATGCACTTCCTATTGTTTGTTTAGCGTGATATGTGAGATATGTATGTGATATGATTGATTGATTGAGGTGCATCATCCGATTTGATTGTGATTGGTATATGACACTACTGAGCCTCAACCTTAGGATACCCGACGGGGTTAACTTTGGTTTAGTTTATGTGTTTGCCTCTGCAAAGTGTTCTGTCCTAGGACTCCGGACCCTGGGAACTAGAGACCCATGCGTACCCTGGCCCGGTCGCTGGTGTTCTCATTCCGACTGCTCTCGAAAGGGAGAAAATGGCCAATATAGTAGCCACTTTGACTGTTATCTGTTTATGATTCTGATAGCATGCTTATTCATTTGCACAATTGCTTAGTATATGTAAGATCCCGGCCCAAATTAATAAATTTAATTCAAATAAAAATAATTTACGAAATAAATAATGACATTAATCGAATTGGAGGAAATTAACTCACGATGAACAACTAGGGCAGAATTGGGGCACAAACGTGATTAGGACTTGATCTGGGAATTTTAGATGCGTGTTGGTAATTTTTAGACAATATGAAGGGTATTTTCGTAATTTTAAAAACATAGCCAATATGGGGCTCATTGGATAGAGAATAATTAATTATGCAACTTTCTCTTAAGGCCCGAACTCATCCGGATTAATCTAGTGCCTTGTTGATAGAAATTTAAATAAACCCACTACTAGTGGTGTGTGGGACCACGTGTTTGTCTCATATTCAAAGAAGAGTAGAATTTACCTTCGTAGGAGTTTGGTTGGGATACAATGAGGCTAAGGCTAGAGAGACATCCTAGGACTCTATATGGGAAAAAGGAGAATTACACCCTACCTCTACTTCCTAGTTTTACTCTAAGTACCTATATTATATTCTATATATATGTATATGACTAGAGCCCCTCTCCTACATACGATTCTCTCCAACTCTCTCTCCCTAGTTCTCTCTCCTCCAACTAGAAGGTTCAACTTTAGGCCTAAGGATTTGAAGGAAGCCATAGAAGAATTTCCTTGAGGCTCTCTACGGGTTTGGAATTTCGGCAATTAAGGCAAGTGTATAAACCCAAATTTATATTTCCTACCCAGTTTTCTTCTTGAAATCAAATCTATATTATTTTGCCGTTTTCCTTTGAAAATCCACTTTTAGATGATGATACGTGGCAACTAGATTTTTGTAACTATTTGTATAGATCCACTTGCGGCTAATTATTGGCTTCAAATCTATGACCCTCATTGTATGGAATTTTTCTCAAAATCTGACGAAACAATACATATGCCGATGGGTTGAACTTCCTCAACCTACTGTTATGGTATTTGAGTATTACTGTTGACATTCTACTAGATAGGTTTAAAGTCACAAAACCCAAACTTCTGTGTGAAAATTTGATGGATGTATCTCCTGTGAGTAGTATGCCTTCTGGACAATGATTTCCATGCCAACAAGATAGAATTTAAGAAAAAGACTCACACCAGAATCTGTATTGTCCCAGTTGCTTCTCGTGACTGCTCAGAGTGGGTTGCCATGGCCGGTGTGTTCACATGTCCCACTAGAAGGAGGATCTGATCCGATCATCTGCAAGGCCACCCATTGGCGACTTGGTTAGAGTATAGGACCATATGGGATTGGGTCCCATCGGGACACCGATCCAACTGAAAATCTGTGCATGAGTTGGGAGTGACTGGCGACATCTCTTAGGCTTGAATTAGATGACAGGCCCCTAGCTTGTGAGGTGGGGGTTAATAAATTGTTTTTTTTTTAATCAAAGGCTCATATATGAGGATTTCTATACTACCTACTTGAACCCAGACGCAGGGTACTAGTCCCAGGCTACATTCGCTAGAAACCCTATCGAAATTGCTTAAATGGTAGATGTGCTTGGTAGTACCCTGTCGCCCACCTGATGATTGATTAGATCCAGGGATCTGATAGAAGGCCCTTAGGTGACCTTAGGGTACCAGCCCCTGCGTGGATTAATCCACCATGACCCATCATACTAATGGCCTAAACACATGGGGCGTGAGACATGCCTTCTGAGACATAATAACGGTACAGTGGAAGAGGAGCATTCTGTTGACTCCTTTTGGGTATTAAGAGATTTCCAATAAATTACAAATACACCCTCCCACAACAGATATAATACTAATAAAACCTCTGTGCTATTTTTATTAAAAGGTTTTCCATGAATATGAGAATCTAATCTTATGTGTAAAGTCCTCCACTAAGGACTGATTTAAACCATGATCTGTGTTTAATCAATTTTGATATTCCTTTCTTTAGTGCAGATTATAAGATTATGAGACATTACATGTACCCTTAACTATGATTAAGCTAGGGATTTTCTTTAAGATTATGGATTTAGTTTTAATGTAAAATTTATGTACCCAAACTAAATCTAAAGCAATGATAAGTCATGTTGCCATTGCTTGACATCCACCTTCAAATTAGCTTAAAAACTTGCCTAGAGTTAATAAACTTAATGGTATGACGTCATGGGTTCTTCAAACACCAACCAACTTCAGAAGCGCCAACAAAGAATTAACCCAAATCTAAAGAGGAGATCCTCGTGATCATCCAAATTAGATTTAGGGCAAGTATACGGTGTTTGAGAATCCCATGATATCATAGGGTAAGTTCGCTTAGACCCGACGTGCAGTATGACCCGTAAAATCTGGATTTTTGTATCTTGGAAATTTATTATTTGGTTTTATATTTTCAATCAAATCTAAAATGTACTCTGACATGATAAAATATATTTTTCTCTGTTATATGATTTATAGTATTTAGATGTTGCACATGTCAACTTTGGAATTTGTTATATGTAAATAAATTCTATTTTATGATTATTTGGCTGTTTATCCGTATTTTGAATTAAGGCGATACCACTAGGCTGTTTTAAGTCTAGCATAGTGGGGCACCACTGTGTAGGGGCTATTCTTCTGAAACTATCTGCAGATTAGTTAACTCTCTGTCTGTGACAATCAGTCACTTCGGTACCAAACTCTGTTACTCTATTCTGATGGCCAATGGCCATAATTCTGAATCTCTAGGTACCAAACTCTGTTCTCTGTTCCCGTCACATTAAAGGGGGCCGCTATAATACCTGTGACAACTTAGCCAATGTGGGACGCCAATTTACTTTGAATGCTATGATATTTGTAAAATCTTTACTTGGTTTTATGCATGAATCCACATCTTGTATTATTATATCTTGTCAATTTATTTTGAAAACCCCGTGATTTATCTGTCTTTGATTTTTACTCAAAAATGGTATGGAATATGAAAATTGGGTAAGTATACTTGCTGAGGTTATTTCATAACCTCACCCCCTTGTGATTGGCGCTTGTAGGTAACAACACCCCTTCCAATGAACCGGAGGGAACGGCGGTTGAGGAGGAACCGCAGGGGAACTACGCGTGGAGCGCAGACGATATAGCTTAAAAATATCGTGCATGCGCAAGAGAGGCGATAATTGTACAATTAGTTTATTTATGCTGAGCTTAAAATTTTAAATTAGTTGGAAGCCCTTGGTTGGCTATTTGTGTTAGGATCTAGTTAATTGAATTATGTTATTACCTATGGATTTATTCATGACTTTGATGCATTTATATTATTAAATTGAGTAGGATTAATTACTTTGTCTTGTGATGGTACCTATGATGGTTTTACAATTATGTTTCCGCTGTGAATATGTTCAGTTGTTTAATCTCACATTGCGGATCCATTTAATTTCATCATTAACACCTTAAAACTGGGAGTTCTTCGGAAATCCGAATTTTGGGGTCGTTACAGTATACGAACATACTTACTCTGGATCTTGCATTATGACTATTGCTTATTCTAGATACAATTCGTGTTATCGTCTTGTGGCTTATATTGTGCTAAGTCGTCGTACTTATGAGTTGTCTTTATGTGTTGCAGGCTCAGATCCCTCTCCCGATCCTGCGTCGGTCGACCCGACTCCAGGAGAGGCTCGCGAGGCCCCCTCCGGCCTAGAGGAGTGGACTTGATCCATCCTCCAGAGTACGGTTTGCATCATTTTGGTTTCCCCATTCATTGAGTCCGAGTCTATTGAGGGGATTTTTCTGTACTTGTACCGTGGGCTTTGATTGTATCTGTATTTTGATTTTTGTGAGCCCTCTTTAGTATCATACGTTCTTGTAATTTGTTCTTGTTATCAGTTCATGATCTTTTGTAATCCATTGTATCTTTTGGTATGTTGTTGTATGCCTTGATACGTACAGCTTCCGTGTACAGTTGTTTGCACGTGTGAATGATCCCTTGTGTGTGTATGCTTGGACGGGGTCTAAGTGTACGTGCACGGGAGTACGTGTGTCATTGGTTAGAGTTTCTCTGACTCCCGGTCCCTGGGCTCGGGTTGTGACAATTTAGTTTAGCATAAAACTCATCGAATGTTTCATTCTCTTCCATGATCAGGGTTTCAAACATAAGGGTCGGTTTTTGAAGTTTCGACCTTTTCACCCTACCGGTTCCTTCATGAATTGTTTCCAAGATACACCATGCTTCTTTAGCGATGTTACACTTAGAAATTCTTCTAAATTCAGTGGGTGAAACACCGTTAAAGATAGCATTCATAGCTTTACTATTAGCAAGAAAAGCAGATTTTTCCTCCTTACTCCACTGAGCCATAGGTTAAGGGATTTCAACATTCCCATCAGAAGTAACAGTAGGTGCAGAGTAAGCAATATGAATGGCTTGCCAGACATCAATATCAATAGACTGTAAAAAAGCAACCATTCTTACTTTTCAATTTGTATAGTACCAATTAAAGAACTTTTAAACCTTTACACAGGTTAAGGACCCAGATGATGTATACTATGTAGAGATCAACAGCAATCACACAAAATAGATGGACACAGAGTTTTTACGTGGAAACCCAACCGGGAAAAAACCACGAGACCTACCACCGGTCCGTCAAGAACAATCACTATGAAAGAGAAGTTACAAGACTACTTACTACCATTTTTCCCAGTTGAACACAACCTAAGGGACTGAAGCTCTTCTTGTCGACGCACACGCCGTTCACTCTCTTCTAGATTAATCTTCATGTCTTGATGCCTCTCAAGATGAACACTTACAGCAGTGAAGAGAACTGGTACACAGAAGGAAACGTTGCAAAACTTCAAGAACAGAATACCTTCTGTGAAGATGAAATCTCTCTAAAAATATATGATGTTTGATCTGGAGAGCACACCTCTTCATAGGAGAGGTGTTCTTTAAATAAGTAGGAACCCTAGAGTCCTTTCCGTTATTAATTCACAATGGATAAGGACGCGCACAAGGCAATCCCGAAAAAATAGAGCGTCCGTATCGCGTGACTGCCGACCCAGCCGATCGATCGGCTACCTAAGCCAATTAGTCGGGTATGGGGTCCGACCGATCGGGCACTTATCCGATCGGTTGGTCTTCAGTTCTGTCTGCAGATGACAGTATGCAGGAAATTCGACCGGTCTGTCATCCATTCCGACCGGTCGGAAGTTAAAGCACCTTAATTCAATATTTAGATAGATGATTATCATATGTATGCTTCAAAGAGACTTCAGTCCATCTAAAAATATAAAATTATAATTCTTAAAACCCAAGTTTTGTCCATTTCATGAATTTGCCAATATTACAAGCCTTTCACACCCATAAGCCCAGCAAAGCCATCATAGTTGACCTAAGTGCCAATGAGCCCAGAAAAGTTTACACAATCAAGCAAAGAGGGTAAGCAACAAAGCTGTTGAGTTGGGCTAACAACTTGTTGTCTACGACTGATTCAAACAACATGGGACAACTGCTATCGTCTACTCTAGTTAAAGACCATAACAAAAGGAGCACCACATCAGAGATTCAGAGAACGCAATCAGTATGCCCAATAAGAGAAGCATGTAATCTTAATCTCACTGAATCCTATCTCCTCTAAAGAATTATTCTTTAATTCAGATCTCAAGACACCAACCAAACCTACCAAATTTGACCTTACACGTGTCATAACCTATAATAGGCATTGTACTAACAAGTCATCAACGAGCATCTGAGTTGAGCACGGCCGAACTCAACTTCCCTCGAGACGGACTGCATTTCAAGCTTTACGACTAGAGCTAAAGATCGACTCGGAAGCATATGATCAAGCTCGAGTCAAAACCGAGTTTGACTCGAATATAGATGGGCCTAACAATCGAGCTTTGATGGAGTGTTTTCGCATTTAATTAAGGTAGAACTCTTTTAGAAGACCAAACAAATGGAATGAGGCTACGTTAAAGATGATGTCTCGCTTTTTTACAGTTTAAGAGGAGTTGCAGTTATCAACCATCATAATTGGCATTAAACTATGACAGCATAAACAGTGCTTTTAAATTAGAGAAATGTTTAAGAGTAATATTCAATGTTGAAGCGTGCCTTTTATTGAGAGATTAAATCATGCTTTACTGCCTTAGGTAGGTCGGGACCTAAATCAATTGCCTTCATCTACAGTCCTATTGCGCATATTTGCTCAACCTAATTATCATAATATTTGTAAGTTTGTGTATAAATCCTAAACCAGACTGATTATCACTTATTGTTGGATGGAATCTTTGGAGAAAAAAACGCGATTGTTAAATGACAATTAAACTTAGGGGCTATTAAATTAATTGTTACAATAATGTGATGGGGCTGATTTCTTTCAATGACCCTTGTCATTTGATAATATATATCCATCCCTCTCCCCATCCATGCTAGATGGGTCATATAAGCTTGACCACATAATGACAGTGTGTCAACTAATAGGTGAAAATTCACCCAAGCATATTTAATCAGTCCTCCTTTGAACACGATATAGTTTTCATGGGTGTGGGCGGGCCAGGTAGCAATTAAGAATTACAACCTCAATCAAATCCAATCAAAATTCACAGCCCCCAAATGGATGATATTATCCATCTAAGTGCAATTGCTTGTTTTTTTTAATGAAAATATTGTATGCAACGGAAAATCCTGAAACAGTGTCTTGGAATGGTGGATGAGAAGCTCAAAACAAAGATTGTATTTCTTGCTAGGATTGTCCTGGAACAAAAAGAAATAAAGTTGTGAGACTATTCCCCTTGGACGAAGAATCAATAAATAAACAAATAAAAACCTTTGCTTGTAAACTCTATTATTTTCCGGTCGATTGATTGTTTGGTGGCCAGTATGTGATCCATATTCCTTTATGGCAAATTAATTGTTAATTCTCTGGCCTATTTAACATAAGGATAAGGGTTAGACATCAATGGTGAGTTAAATAGAGCAATGGTATAGTTAAACCAAGGAATGGATGGGCACTTACGCGCCGACATGCTCTTAATTTTGGTGAAGATGTATGAAGCACATATTAGTTGGCAATAATGAACATGGAGAAAAAAAAATTATGGTAAAACATGTGCAGCTTTGGAATGCTGTCTTTCATGGGAGTCCACCTCTTTGGAGTTGCTGTTCCTCCTCTTGCCCACGGGAAGTTCACTTGGAACCAATTATGAAATGATGTATTCACCCAAAAAAAAAAAAAATGAACCACTAACTAGGTAATGATGAGCATTGATATGATAGACGTCAGGATGTTAATGATATTATCAGTGGAAGAAACCATGAGAATTAGATATCCTCATGTGTGAAAACGGTACATAACAGGAAATATGTATTATTAACAGCTTAATTCTAAAAATCAAAGATTTGTCTAAAGGGTATTATCGATAACAGAATGACCCACCAACCATAATCTCTATGATGATGATCAGATCTATTACTCAACAGCAAGTTCACAGTTTAGGATTACAGTTAAAAGTCAATTCTGCACAATCCAAAGCATTGATCTGACGGGCCTGCAGATAGTTTTCTGTTGCCATCTATCTAGAAGGATCAGAATCTTCCAAATAATGTTATCAGATGGAGGTATCCACCACCAATTCTGTATCCTATAAGACCAACTCCCTGGATTTCAATTAGTGTGCCCCACATGTATAGAATTGAGCATGATGAACTCCAAATAGTTCCTCCAGCCACTTGATATGATCTAATCATCATCATCATCTTAGCCCTATCCCATAAATCCAAGTTCAGCTGAAAGGTTTCTATCATTTGACTAGGAGAAGTAATAATTCCACCAGTTCACTGGTAAATAAGTCTATGATTTTGTACATTGCTGAAGTATCCACACTGACAGAATTTAGGGGCACTCCAGATGCACAATAACAAAAGAAAGAGCCACTGAAATGGTAAGATTGCATAACGCAACCAGTAACACCTTACCTATTGACTCAGTCCTTGAAAGACACAGGATTTTTTTTTTATTTATTCAAGTCATAAGAGATGCTAAGTGGCTATCCATAAACAGGCTGCCAATAATCACGACGGTATTTCTCAGGATCGACAGCCACAATGACATAGACAGCGTAGATGATCCCAGGTAGGTAGCCCAGAATAGTCAGCAGCAAGCAAATGCAGAACTCCATCTGCAAGACAAGGGGAGAAGAGAGTAAGGAAAAAGAGAAGGTCAATTATCAAAGTCACAATAGAACAAGAATGAAAAAGATTTTGAGAGAGTTCATACGCTGCAGCAGCCATGCCTCAGAAAAACCCCCAAAGGAGGAAGCAAGATCGCAATCAGTATCTCGAGGAAGATGGCACTCCTCTCTGAGCAGCACATTGTATTCAATCAGATGCCGGACAGCAGATGAGATCAGATGGTAGTTGTGTACTTGTATATCTCTACAAGTTAAAATCCATAAATAAAGCAAGAAAGGCCTGTTATTTGCTAATACAATACAGAAGGAAGTAACAAATAAAAATAAAATAAAACGAGAAATTGTTTGCTAAATACTAAGCATTAGGCTACCAGTATTTCCATGGAAATTCCTTTATGTTTCAGCTGGAACAGACAGAATATTACCTTTCTTCAAAGATAACTAAAATTTATTCATTTGGGAATAATGCAAAAAGATAGCTTCCCTGGCATTGGGTGTCTATGGTGCATGTTAAGAGAAAAAAATACATTGGGAACAATCCATCATCCCTACAAATAGTAATTAAATTCCCCTCTATGCCTAACTATGCCAACTTGTCTTATTCCTAATTGTCCTCCCTCACAACATGCCTGAATGATCCATTTAGATCTTTAGTAAAGCTCAAATATCATTCAAGCTATAAAAGAACATCCTAAGTGCCCCTGATTTTCCTTCTGCCCTTTGCTTGCATCCTAAGTGGGCAGTTTTTTGAGTTCAGTATAGTTCTATTATACTGTATAGTTTTTTTTTTTTTTTTGAGCAATGAATAGCTACATAAAATAAAATAAAATAAAAACCAAACAAAACAAAACAAACACAAAAGATTGCATTTCTTGAGTCACCTACTACTAGAACTGGACCATAAAAAGGGCGCTACCATCAAAATGTGTTCTTGATTCTATGAACTAATTGTTCCTGTCATCATCGTCCATCAACAAAATATCTCCTTAATGCTGCAACCAATATATTTATTCATACTTCGAAATATCTATTTAGCTTTGCTGTGCTGCCAATCTCAATTGAATTCTTCTCTCAACAATTGAACTTGTTCTTCAAACAAATCAACTTCTCTAACTTCATCTATAAAAAACTTCCTCCTCCCTAAGCCAACCACATTTAGTTTGTGTTGATTTTTTTTTTTTTTTTTTGAGAAAATCTAACTCTGTCTCCCATGGAGTCCATACTAGAACAGACTATCCCCTCTACACACACACACACACACACACACACACACACATACACAAAAAGCCAACAACCAAAAAATAATAACAAAAGTACAGCCACCAGAATTCTAGCCTGATTGGGTCTGTTGCAAAAAAGCATGCTTCTGCAAATTTTTTGTCCTTTGTCAAATTTCTAGCCTCAATTGAAGTCAGAAATAATAGGCATAAGGGTCTATTAACCTCCTAGAAAAATGGGAGGACTCAAGAGTCTATTATATGTGTTTTTATCATTCATATGTGTGCTTAATTTCTTCTCCTTTATTTGTCGTTCGGATGCATGACAGTAACATATGTGACATTAGAAGTAGCTATTTGCAATGAAACTTATGTTACATGAAAGATACTTGGGTTTCTGTTCAGTTGGCATAGTAATGATTCCCCTATTTTAATATAATCATCTCTTGTTTCCAATAAAAAAAAGTGTCCTATTAGCTTTATATGATGTTTAATCATTTCTAGTTCATCTAAATTTTTGTTCTTTTTCCGCTATGTTTTTTTCTCAAACAGAATACTAGAACAACCAGATCAGTGAATTGTTCCATTTTGAGGCCAAATCCAGTTGGAACAGAATTGACAGCGATGCGTGTATAACATATTACATGAAAAAGGGTACACTTTCAATCAAAATGTAAATCGGTGTAAGGCTGCAATTTCCTAGCATTATTTCCATGATGGAATACATGCTAGAATACATGAAAACACACTGCGGTCTCAATATTTAAGAAAAGAAAAACAATGGTAAAACAATAGCACACATTAGGCCGTTTTCTCTTCGTAAAAACATTGAAATAGGCTCCCCAAAAAAAATTTTTGGTGAGGGGTGGTTGGTGGGAAGAGACAAGAAATGTACTTTTCCAAAATCTAGATTACACGCGCCCCACTATTCCTCTTCCTAGAGCAAAGAAACATTTTATTTATTTATTTATTTATTTTTTTAAGTGGTAACAAAATTTCATTGAGGGAAAAAAGGATACAAAGCACAAAGACAAAAGAAGAGAAAGGAGAAAGTGTAATAAAGATGCACCAATTCCAACTTCAATTACAATACACCCACCTGAGGAATCAACCTATCAACTCCTTGCTTAGGTAACACATCGGCCATGAAAGTGGCGGATCTATGAAAATGCAATCACGTAACAGGAAATTCTGTATGGAAATGCAATCATGTAAACACCTTCTCATATTTTCTGAAAAATAAAGCACATTTCTAAATGAGGTAGAGAACCTGAAATTTTCAAAATTCTACAAATCCACTCCAAAATCTAATCTAGTTGATTAACTTGCATCTATTGTTAATCTTGGCAAATAAATCAGGGATTAAAAACAACAACAACAACAATGAACTGATCTTTCATATCCAAATAGTCAAATATAATGGACATTAATCACATTCAGACTTCAAATTAGAGATTTTTAAGACACCCCCTTAAATTCCTTCGTCTCTCTGTACAATAAATCCCTTCCAGAGCCCCAAAATTCGATTTCAATGGGAGGTTGATAAATCTCAGGAGGAGAGCAACCAAAGATGTATGGACTCAATTGGGTTTTCTCAGATTTGCTTAAATCCTTACTTTTTTGCTGCCCATCACTTCAAAGATCGGATACTCTGACTTAAAAATTGCAAGGAAAACAGTTTCAAAGAAGAAAAAACAGTGGAAAAATATATAAGGAGAAGAAGACGAAGAAGAAGAAAGAACAAACAGGAATTAGAGATCATACTTCTTGATGATGAGGAAAGAAATCGAAGAATAGATCGATCAATTATGTCCCATATGCATCATCAAGTATATCAATCTCCCAAATTCGACACAGCAAGGCTTTCCTTTGACCTTATGAACGCGGTTTCCTTTTTATTTCTCACCCTTCTGTACAGATGTATGTACGAGGCTTTAACGTAGAAATCCCGAGTCAGTGAGTGAAAGTGGGGCCTACCTCATGAAATCCGAACCATTGAGAATCAATCATAGAAAAAGATCTTCTTTTATCAGCTACATGATGACAATTGTATGATGAAGTAAGCTCAAAATCAAAATTGCACTTGCTATCAATTTAACCATACTCACTTTTATGGGAGGGGATTGGATTGAGCAATTAGATTTCGTTTAGCTTTCATTCAACGGTTATAATATCGTGCTTAGTGGTGTATATTAGATAGTTTGCAATACTCTATCATTGTTAGCCTTCAATCATGACTCTATTCTTTCAGCACTGATATTGCAATTCACATGCTTGTAAGGGATGTTTAACTGACTCCATGGTGGATTTACATCTAGTGCATACAATGCCACGTGGTAGATGATACACCATCCATGCAATGCACTGCAAGACACATTGTCATGCCGGTAAATGAACCTTTATTAGCCAATATTTATTTGATTAATTACACCGACCTCTTCTTGTTCTTTTAAACACGGCAGCGATTTAACCTTTATGCTTGTCGAGGACTGAGTTTTAACTTAATTAGCCTTAAAACCATCAGTCCTCGACAGGCATAAAGGTTCACAGCTCCAGGGCCAGATGGCCCTTCTGGTAACTGGAGAATTACCTCAAGCATAATCTCTCTACTAAGGTCGATTTCTATTTGGACCCTTGCAAACGTCGCCTTCATCACACTTCTTCCCTGAGACGGAGTGACCACGTCAAGTTGAACGCGTTGTCCTAGCGGACCTATAATCCTCCTTAGGTGGTCCTCTGTCCCCAGATTGGAGCTGATGCTATGTAAGATTCAAACCCCTTTTCAAAATTTTTATTTTGGATAATCAAGGAGCTTTCATGCTGTAAGGAAATGGTTCATATTTATGTCCCAGAAGTATAAAAAAAAGACACATTTGTGCCATTAAACTTGATGTTCAGAAGCCTTATGATATTGTCTCTTGGAATTTCCTTGCCTCTTGCTTCAAAATTTTGAGATTCTCCAGTGCAATTACTAGAAGGATTATGAAATGTGTTTCCTCACTTACTTACAAAGTTAGGGTTAAAGGGGATTTCACATATTTGATTATTTCGGCCAGGGGTTTAAGGCAAGGAGATCCATTGTCTCCATACCTTTATCTCATATGTGGGGAAGCTTTCTCCAACCTAACATTGCTCCCAAGGGGTATAGAGTGGGTCTCCTCCAATTTATTGATGATCAACTTCTCTTCCTTACAGCTTCCACCAAAAATGTTAAAAATCTGAACCATTCTCTTGAGGTGTTTGAAAGGGAGGCTGATCAGAAAATCAATAAGCAGAAATCTGAAATTATGTTTTCTGCTCATACCCCCAATAGGTTTAAGAGACAGATGTGTGATGAGATCAAAATTGGAAAGGGTACAAACTCTTTTATTTAGTTGGGCATGAACTTACGGCTGGACCATGGGTGGGCTAGTGATGCAGAAGGGATAATTCAAAGATTGGGGCAACCGTGTGCTGGGTTAACCGGATCTTTTTTTATCTCCCATTGGTAGGAAAGTTTTAATCCAATCAGTCACCTCTACCCTACCAAACTATTGGAAGGGTAATCAGGTGGTTCCTAAGAAGTTTCTTAAGGATATCAATTCGAGCCAAAGAAATTTTCTTTGGTTTGGCAAAGATAATTTTAGGGCCATTTGCCCAATTGCTTGGGATCAAGTTACGAATAGTGTTGGGGAAGGTGGTTTGGGATTGAGAGATTTACAGTGTCAAAATCAAGCCTTTCATGTCTCACAGTGTTTGGAGATTCCTCCAAAATTCCGAAGCCCTTCGTGTTGGGAAAAGCGGCTCAAAAACAATACCCGCGATCAACGAATTAATCATGATGAATATACAAGCAATCACACTATCAAGCAATCATACACATGAACACAACAATTTTACGTGGTTTGGCAACCTTGCCTACGTCCACGGATGAGAGAACTTATCTATCATGATCCCATCTCAATCCCCTCATGATCTAAGGTTGCAGCACATTAATAAATAGTTTTTGCTTTCTTGACCAACAAGAAAATCCATACATAATGACTAATATACCCTTAACCCTGAGCCTCGATTTTAGCTAAACTAAACGACCAGTCCAGCTAAACCGGAATACAAGACAAAATCCAACAATCTCCACCTTGGCTTGGATTCCACAAATCCTTAGAGTCACATTGAGATACCCAGGAATGTCTTCACACACCTTGCTGAAGGGTACGTCACTACACCGATGGCGCAGTCTTCTCTCTTCAACACTCAACATGTTGAACCAGCACTTCACGCACCTCGCTGAAAGGTACGCCTCCACATACACTACGACCTAGCGTAGCACCTGCACCCTTAGCCTGGATGCACAGACAATCGCAGTATTGTCTAGTATCGATCAAGTCCAAACCGACTTGAGACTTCCCACAGTTGTCTCCTATGACCCCAACACCACCATCTTGAACCTGCGAAGTGCTCTCCATTTGTTGTCACATGCATGCATCCTTGCAACACCACCGTCTTGAACCTCTGAAGTGCTCTCCATTTTGTTTTGTATTCCGGTTTAGCCAGATCAGTCGTATGGTTTTACCAGAATCGAGACTCAGGGTTAGGGGTATATTAGTCATTATGTATGAGTTTTCTTATTGGCCAAGAAAACTGAAACTATATATTGATGTGCTGTAACCCTAAATTATGAGGGGATTGAGATGGGATCATGATAGATAAGTTCTCTCGTCCGTGGACGTAGATAAGATTGCCGAACTACGTAAAATTGCTGTATTCATGTATGTGATTGCTTGATGGTGTGATTGCTTGTGCATTCATCGTGATTGATCCATTGATCGCGGGTAATTCCATTGCGCCGCTTTTCCCAACAAGTGGTATCAGAGTGAGGTGGAGATCTTTCGCTGTTTTTGCGATTGACGGATCATGTCTGGAATGTGCGTGGAAGAAGAGGATCGACATGTCGTGTCCGAATCCATCTTTCATTGGCGATGGTGCTCAAAGTCAGCAAAGGCCTAAGGTCGGTTTCTAAGGTTTGCAGAGGAAAGGAATCATACTGATTTTTTGGTTTGAACTGGGCCACACAGATCGGCCTGTGTGGAGAAAAAGACCGAAACATGCATGTCCTTTGTAGAGGCTAGGATCTCGGTTTGCAGTAAAAGGGATCTCAGTTTGTGGAGAAGGAGGGCTACGATCAATGGAAATCGCGAGGTGGGCCCTCGTTGGTTTCGATAGGAGAACAGGGGTGTAGATCGTCTGGAGCCAAGTGCAGGCTACAGTTGCTACTGCGCCGTCACCATCCATTATAAGGGTGCAGTCGCTGCTACCTCGCCTCGCCATCGCCGGATCAAACAAAGACGACCGAAGAAAAGGCTCTCGGTCTGTTCCCTGCCGTCGCCAAGCTGCCGTGCTCCGATTGCCCCTCCGTCGTCAGTGCCTCGCCGTCACCGACGCTGCTAGTCCATTATCCGCCGTAGCCAATGATGAAAAGGGGCTTCCAGTTTCCCTGTTGCATAATAGGGATGAGAGAGGAAGAAGGTGGTCGTGTGGGCCGGGTTGTCAATTCCAGGTCGTGTTGGGTCAGTTCGACCTAACCCGTGGTGGAGAAGCCCATGCAACAGTGTCGTTTTGGGTCAAGACGGGTTGCAATCGACCTGACACGTTAACAGCAGCCCAACCAAAGAAAAGGTCAGATCAGGTGCAGTCAGGTTGGGTTGAACCTGACCTACTAGCAGGGTAGCCAAGGGAGCATCAAAGGTTGTAGGTCGGGTCGGTCCAGGTTAGTTCGGACCTAGCCCGTGCAACAGCAGCCCAAGTCGGATCTGGGCCAGGTTAGGTCAGGTCAGGTAGGACCTGACCCATTATACATAAAAGCTCAACACAACAGAGGTCGTCAATTCCGGGTTGGGTCAGATCTGATCCGTGTACAGCAGTCCAGCGCAGTTTGCCAGCAGCTATGCTGACGTCAGCACACATCAGCAGCATCGGTCAAAGGCAGTTTGACTAGATTCAACGACTGAAATTGTTTCTGCGATATCTTGATCGTCCGATGTCCGATCGGAGATCCATTTACACCTACGGACTCGTTGTGAGGAGATCTACTCATATGTGGAAGAAGATAGGTTGTTCAACGGTCAACATGAATGTTTGACCAATTAAAGTGTAGAAAACTGTTTTTGCGATATTGAAGCTATTTAGAGTCGGATTTCATATCCGTTTTTTCCAGCGTGCTTGCGGTGATGAGATCTATGAGGCAGATAAAAGATATTGACAATTTGATGTGCTGAAAATTGGAGGACTGAAAAAACTGACAAATTCACGATGATAGCAATGGATTCAAGCATCACGGGCCAAATTGAAGTGTTTGATTGATGGATCCGTTCTTATGAGGGGAGAATACAACTGATGAGCATTTGAGATAAGAACGGTAGATATCCAAGTAGATGATGAGGTTATTCAAATCCTAACAAATGTGATATATGTTCTAGTTTACGAAGAAATTGGATTTCTTTGTGTGCCTTATACTTTAAAGGCTGCGAGTGCACTATAGCGGGTGGAGTTATGAAGGTGGAAAATGGAACATTGGTCATCGTGGAGGGTGAGATGGTCAGAAATCTCTACAAGTTAATAGAGAATGCTTTTTTAGATGGAGCAGTGAATAAGACATCAAATAACAGAGGAGGAAATTGGTGGTGCATGTGGAGATAGATGTGATGAATCATTGAAAGATGGATTGATGGGTCTCTGATGATCTCATCTAGTGGAAACCTAGGAAGACCTGAACAGAGATGATTTTCTCGAGAAAAAGGTAGTCTTGTTTAGGTCGAAGTAAGCCGGTTTAAGCATTGGGTCATACCTAACCCGCATGTACTGTGCCCAACCCACCAAAACAGGTTAGAACAAGACAGTTGCAGGTTTGACGGAAAGAACACTGGGATGGAGACAGAAAGAATGATTCACAAAGTACCAGTGAGATCTTGATTCGGAGAGGTTTTCGGTTTTATCTTAACGGATGGAAGTTAGGTTTTTTGTGTTGCAAGGATGCATGCATGTGCAACAAATGGAGAGCACTTCAGAGGTTCAAGACGGCGGTGTTGAGGTGAAAGGAGGCAACTGTGGAAAGTCTCAAGTCAGTTTGGACTTGATCGACGCTAGACAATATTGCGATTGTCTGTGCATCCAGGCTAGGGGTGCAGGTGCTACGCTAGGTTGTAGCGTGTGTGGAGGCGTACCTTTCAGCGAGGTGCATAAAGTGCTGGTTCAACTTGTTGAGTGTTGAATAGAGAAGACTGCGCCATCGGTGTGTGACATACCCTTCAACAAGGTGCGTGATGACATTATCGGGTATCTCAACGTAGCTCTGAGGATTTGCGGAATCCAAGCCAATATGGAGATTGTTGAGTTTTGTCTTGTATTCCGGTTTAACCGGATCGGTCGTCTGGCTTAGCCAGAACTGAGGCTCAGGGTTAGGGGTATATTAGTCATTATGTATGGGTTTTCTTGTTGGCCAAAAAAACGGAAACTATATATTGATGTGCTGTAACCCTAGATCCCGAGGGGATTGAGATGGGATTATAATAGATAAGTTCTTTTCTCTGTGAATGTAGGCAAGGTTGTCGGACTACGTGAAATTGCTGTGTTCATGTGTGTGATTGCTTAATGGTGTGATTGCTTGTGTATTCATCATGATTGATCCGTTGATCACAGGTATTTCCGTTGCGCCGCTTTTCCCAACACTTTGAATTAAGTTGTTAAACCAAAAATATCTTTTGCAGAAAGAATTTCAAGAACTATCAATTGAAACAAGAAGATTCTCTTTTTTGGAATTTGGTAAAAAAAAGCAGGGACATCATATTTAATAACAAAAAATGCGTTATTGGAGATGAGTCCAAGACTGAAATCCTTGCAACAATTGGATCCCTGATATGGATCCTACTAAGTTGCTCACTGGAAGGAATGGAAGCCAAGCTAATGACATCCTAGATGAGAGGAGACTGCTCGCCGATCTCATCATTCACAGTGAGGATCAATTATGGTGGACTAAAACAATTACTAGATCCATTTGGGAGGATGCAGTGGCATATCAAATTACTCAAAGTCCATTAGGAGGCCATGATATCAGATGCTGTGGGTCAGAACCAGCTGGAGAGTGCTCTACTATAGCCTTCTACAAATCTATCAAGACTGTCCAAAAAGGCCCAGACTTTCCTTGGAAAATTGTTTGAAAAATGGAAATTCCTTCTAAACTTTAGTATTTTATATGGCGAGTCCTTCTTGGTAGCTGTTTGACATAGATCGCATAAATTCTTATTTTCTGTGGACCCAATCGACCCAATGTGTAGAACCAATATTAAAACCATTGATCACCTTTTTGCCAGATGTCCTTTTACAGTGGAAGTTTGGAATCGACTTCCTTCAAATATCCCTAGTCCTTGTGAAGCTAAATCCATAAGTGACTGGTTCTGGCAAAGAGCTGACAACAGAAATAGAAGAGTGGGCTCTATTATTTGCTGGTACATCTGGAAATCTAGGAATAACTACATTTTTTAGTACTACCCAATTCACCTAGGATTTGCCTTTGAAAAACCAAAGCAACGATTTATGAATGGAATGTGGCTCACAATATTCCCCTTTCAGCATTATTTGCAGGACTTCCCAAGGAAAGCTGGAGTCCTCCACCTCAAGGCTTCGCTAAATTAATTTTCAATGGAGTAGTTAATCCTCTCATTGAAGCGGCGGGATCAGGTGGAGTTGTAATGGATCACAATGGCCACTTTATAACTGCTTACTCTTGTACTTTTGACATGGTCCAACCTTTGGAAGCATAATTGATAGCTCTTCACCAAGGGATTTTTCTGTTCATCAACAATGGGTATAGGAAATTGATTGTGAAAGGAAGTTGTCTCATCCTAGTTTAAAACCTTAAAAAGGCCAAGAACCTATCATGGAACTTTATGCAACTTTGGATTGCTCTGATGGACAGGTTGAAGAAATTTGAACGATGAGATATTAGTTTCCCAGGAACTCACATAACAAATTAGCAGAGTATCCTGCAAACATGGATAGACCAACATTTAGCATTTTCTCCACCGTCCGTCCAGCTGCCAATCATCTTTACATGCAAGAGAAAATTCCCTCCTCTTCTAAGGGAATGAATATGAGGGAAGAAGAAAGGTCAATAGCTTTGATCTCAACAGAATGCCGGATCAGAATGAGACAGTGTTTCATCAATTCTTCAACTAATGGGTGCCTCAATCTCAGTTCTGTTTTTTTGGGAAGCTCTTGTTTGTGGGTTTTTTTCTCTCGTGTTCTGTCATTTTCTAGTAGTCTCAGTCTTAGTAGTAGTCTGTCTTTGTCTTTGTTCATTTCCTTCAATTGTAACTCTCCCTTTCTCTACCAAAAAAATAAAAAGTAAAAAATACTTAATTTATAGTAGACAACATGTACGTTTAAATATTATTGCCATTTGCCGATAGATAGATAAATTCATAAATTCAAGCTTATCTCCCTTACAAATGCAGGATGTTTTCATGCAATACGCTAATGCATTGCATATGTAGACAAATCAACATTGATTCACCTGAATCTTAAAATGAGCTAACTACTCATGATGGTATTTGTACCGTCATGTAGACATGAAAAATGCATCATTATTGGAAGAAAAAAAAAACTGGTATCAAAATTATCTCCATGTCACACTATCTATGGTTTTTAACGGCATAAAATTTGGATGTTAATTGGGCCCTCCTACAAGGGGACACAGCCTCTCCTGCCCCTCGAGAAGACTACAAGATAAAGGAATTTTGTTTCGGAACTGCTATTCATACACCAGTTTTTACTTTTCATACATAGCTCATTAAAATTTTTTTTTTTGAAACTCCCTAAACTAACCCCACTCCTTTCTCTCCCAACACACCTCCCTTTTGCTCCCTCCTCTCTCCTTCCCCTTCCCCTTAGGCCGGTGGCGACCTCTGGCTAGTGGAGGGGAGTCTCCCTCCCTTCCCTCTTTCTCCCCATCTTCCTCTTCCTCTTCCTTTTCCTCCTCCTCTCCCTCCTCCTCTTCTTCATCCTATTCTTCTTTCTCCTCCTCTCCCTCCCTCTTCCTCTCCTCACCCTCCCGCTTCCTCTCCTCTACTTCCTGTTCGGCGTAGGCCGCACAAGAAGGAGAGGAGAGGAGAGGAAGAGGGAGGGTGAGGAAAAGAGAGGAGAGGAGGGGGAGAGGAGAGGAGAGGACAAGGAATATGAAGAGGGAAGAAGAGGAAGATGAAGGGAGAGGGAGAGGAGAGCCCTCCTAGTTCAGCTGAATGAGGTTGAATGGCATTGAGTTGTTCGGCCTCGCAAGGCCAAATAGGGCGGAGATGAGAGGAAGGGGAAGAGGAGAGGAGAAGAAGAGGGAGTGAGAGGAGGAGAAAGAAGAATAGGAGGAGGAAGAGGAGGAGGAAAAAGAAGAAGAAGAGGAAGATGGGGAAAGAGAGGGAAGGGAGGGAGACTCCTCCACCGGCTGAAGGTCATTACCAACCTAAGGGGAAAGGGCGAGAAGAGAGAAGAGAGAGGGGATGTGTGTAGGGAGAGAAAGGAATGAGGGTAGTTTGGGGAGTTTCAAATTTTTTATTTTGTTTTTATTTTTTAAATGGGTTGTGTATTGGAATAGTAAAAAAGCTTGGTGGTCTAATATAGATAAAATTTTTGCAAGCCTGCGCAATTCGAAGCTCGTGCTTAGACATCTAGTACTGGCCTAGTCCAAACCTCTTACCTTTCTTTTATATATATCCATATATGAGAAATTCTCAAAAACTCTCTATGTCAAAAGGGGAGCTTTTGCCCCTTTTGATTTGTCCAATAAGATAATGATACCTCGCATTTACATACTAACTTGTATTAAAGAAGAAAATCTAATGATGATTAAATGATTTAACCTCCTAAATAATAGCACAAGAGTCTGGGGCTTCGGGCATGATTTTTGCGATTCTTACATTATTTTTTATATGATTCATGTGATTCTTACGCAAATAAGCCATGCATGAGTCATTTGTGTTTTTTAATGGATTATTTACATATAGTTCCACTGTATTTGAGCTTAAATAATGTGGGTTTGCTTGAGTGTAATTCTTATGTGGGTTCTTAATAACATGGAAAAACTTATCTTTGGTTAATGGGTATCACGTTTGGTCTTATAGTTTAGATTCAATTCAGACGGCTCGCCTCTTAGATAGGCCATAGCATGAAAAATAAAGTGCTACAAAATACAATGCATGTTGTAGAGAAAATTTGTGGCATTTTTAAGTGTACCATCGAATGATTTGTTTGGTATTTAATTTATAAGAATGCAGATCAGTGCATTCCCATCAAAGGGCCAAAATGATGAGTTAAAACATATTCGCAAACACCATAGATGGCCTTTTCTTGGATACTGGCGATCACCCTAATAAATTAGATTGCAATAAAGTACCATTTTTGTCTATTGTCATATTGCTTGTTGCATTCCATCAGCTTATTCAAGTTCAGATAAACAGGAGAGCTATCGTTAAGTTTTCATTTACTGCCAATAGGCCCAACATTGACCTGCAAAGATTGGGTAGTGGCCTGGGTAGTATAGGTGTTCTGAGGGCATTGGCCCAACCTGCTTTGTGTTGATGGTATAACCTAGATAACCCTAGGCTGGCCCAGGTGCACTCAATCATTTGACTGCCCCTATAGTATAGATGCAAATGTACTGAACCGGGGCAGAACAATGGTGGCTTTGTTCTAGATCCATTTGTATAGGATCAGATCTAAATTCATTAATCCAACATTAATCTTAAAAATGGATCTGACTTAGGATGCATTCAAAATAAGATGCCGAGTGCATCAATATAATTGGATAAAAGAGCTTATATATATAATATACAAGTGGGGCTATTAACTGATTTATGGTTAAAGCCACGCGAATTTTCAAATATGAATATAACTCAAGTCATATAGGCCATAAAAGCACATATGCACTTTTAATATGCGAAGAAAATTATCCTACATCTAGATCCTCTGGTCTGAAGAGATTTGAATTTCTCCAGTATCAAAATCTAGGCTCCATACTCATTTTAAATGGAATTGTAGAGTTTGGATAGCGGGATACTCAAATTTGCAACTCTAAATCTACACTATGATTCAGGTGCCTCTACAGGAATTTAACTTATTATATGATAGATGGTACATGCAATAAAATATTATTACCAACAAGTGTAATCATGAACTCAAACTCATCATTCATAAATTCAAGCTAATCTCCATTTTTTTTTTGTTCTCTTTATCAGACTGGTATATCCTAAGATGAAAACAGAAAAAAGTGAGATTTTGGATGGAAAAGGGACGGCAGAGAAGGAAGACAAATGTATTTAAAATTTATGCATAAAAGCATATTGATATTTAAAAATAAAATCCAAGATTTGAAAAATGTTTAAATTGTGATACATATAGAAGTAGAATAAATTGGAAAAACCTATGAAAAGTTGAAAACCAATTTTCTTTTTTATGACATTTTTCTTTTCAAAAATTATAGAATCTCGAGCCAGAGATAAAAGGTATGTAGGATGGGTTAGCGAGGGATACTAAATGATAAACAATGCAATTTGAAAATTTATACAATGGAGAAGAAGACATCTGGTAAGATAAGATATGTCCTTGGGCCCCCTGTAAGGAGGAACATCTCTTACCAAGAGGCCGTTCTTAGTGAAAAAGCAGTTCGCTTTTAACTGTAGTGCGCTCCACTCTCTTTTCATTTAAAAAAAACCATCTGCATTGGCATTGAAAATTGCAGAGAGATTATAATAAAGAAATGAGAAGAAAAAACAAAGAAAGCTGCAGTGGAAGGGGACATGAGTTCATGACCCCCCTTTGCAATAAAATCCCTTTCCCAACCTCCTCCTTCTCTTCACACCCCCACAAAATCTTCCAAAACCCCTCTTCATCTTCTTCTTCTTCTACTCTTCAAAGGCTCAAAAGACTATATCGTCTGCTATGGAGTTCAAATACCGTGCGGGAGAGGATCCTGCTTTCTCTTTCGACCCCTATCTCGCCACCATCCAATCTATCCGAGGTCCCATTTTCATCTTCTCTTTCTTCCAAAAAAAGGAGGATTGGGGGTTTTGCCGTAGGCATTTTGGAGAAGTCCACTTCTTCTCATCTTCAATGAAGAAGGATTTTTTCCCTTTTTTTTTTTTCCAGTTTCTTGAACACCCATTTCTCTTTTTGATGATTTGGGGGTTTTTGCATGATGGGTTTTGTGAGGGGAAGTCTGCTTCTTCTCTTCCTCCAATCTGAAAAAAGAAAGGACTTTTATTGTTCTCTTTCAGTCTCTTGAACACCCAGTTCTCTGTTTTTTTATGATCTGGGGGCTTTGCAGGATGGGTTTTGGGATATGAAGTTCCCTCTTCTCGTCTCCTCTTTCTTCAATCCCAAAAAGAATGGAGTTTTCTCCTTTTCTCTTTCGCTTTCTTCAATACCCAGTTCTGTTTTTCACTGATCTGGGAGTTTTGCAGGAGGGATTTTGGGAGGAGAAGCTCGACGGCCGGATGTACTACGCGGCCCAATGATGAGCGCGAGGGAGGCGCTGAGGCGGGAGCTGGAGAAGGACCGCATTCGGGAGGAGATCATGGCGAGGGAGATCCTGAGGCGCAGGGAGCTCGAGGAGGAGGTGCGGAGGGAGATGGCTTTCGAGCGGGAGATCGCGCTGAGGCGGCAGGCTGACCGCTTCTCATTGGCGCCGTCGTCAGCTAGCTTGCCAAGGCAGGCATCGCCCCGGCTCCTGGAGCTCCGGGGTGGAGAGAGAGTAGCCCCGGTTTCGCCTCGGAATGTCGCTGAAGATATCTCAACTGTGGAAAATGGGAGTATGAAACGGATTTCAGAGGTTAAAGAAGAAGCAGATGCATCGGTGGTAAGATACCCAGTAACATTTTGTTGTTGTTGAATGTTGCTGCTGCTGTTAACTTCTTTTTTCTTCTATTTCCTTTTGCTTTGCTTTACTTTGCTTTTGTAGTTTTATTAAGAGTAATGTGCATTGCTGTAAACACTGGTGTGTCAAACTGGGTTTGACTGGAACTTGTACCTTCAACGATCCAATTAGATCAAAACTGGCGTAGTGGTTAAAAAAATGAAAAAGAAAATCAAATCAAGGGATTTAACCAGTTGGATCCATTATTAGTTATTTTAAAGCTGGCAGTAGGATTGATAGTCATCGATTCTGCAAGTTCCTCTGAATAAATAGAGGTAACAAGTATTCAGATGAACAAGAATGTGATGCTGCGGGGAAAGATCATGCGAATTATCAACCAGATGATCCTCACCTTGTACCAGAAACTCTTAACTATTCATGTCATCCACTTAGACCCTTTCCTTGCAAAATCAAGTAAAGAATGGCCCCGATGTAGGCAATGCACATTGCCAACATCTTTATGGGGCTGACCCAAGTGTTCAATGGGCCTTAGTTCCACCCCAGGACGCCCATGGGCCACGTGGGCCCAGGGTGTAGACTAGGAGGGAGGCCCATGACCCCCTTAGTCCTCAATGGGGATGTGGTACAAGTGGGTCCCAGCTCTAGCACAACACATGATAAATTTGAACATGCGGGAAACACTTGATTTAGCAAGACTTGGTTGTTTAGAAAGTTTCAAAGTTTGTTTTATTTTGGGGCATGTTTGTTTGCATTAGACCACACAAGAATTGAATACATTGGAATTCAAGGTCAAATTAGCTCCACGCAGGTCTTTCAAAGAGGTGAGGGGTAAGGATATGAGGTGAGGAGAGAAGGACATAAGGTGGAGATGCATATGAGGCCTTGAATTTCCTAGGTATTCAAAACTAGGTGATGGCTGGGCATCCATTTCCCATCTTCCCTTTATTCAATTTCCATTAAAGGAGAGGTTATTTGATGGGCATTTGTGGATATTTACCTTTGGCCTTCACTTATGGCATGAATTATCCTAATTCCTCGGTATTCTAATGCAAACAATCAAGAGTTACTGGCCCTTAATATGATTCTTATTAGGAAATTGGAAGTTTTGCAAGTTCAATTGTTTTATTATTTTGTTGTATCCTATTTCAGAAGGGAAAAGATGTAATTAGTTTCGCATTGAGAAACTAGCATAAAGGGGGAAACTAGAGGGGATCTTACTTCTATATGTGTGTGTGTGTGTGTATTCTCCCCCTGCTTTTTTTTTTTCCCTAGAAGGAACGGATATATTGAAAGAGAAGGACGAGGAAACAACAGAGCACAAAGCAAGCAACAACAACAAAAAACAACATAACAACATTAAGCTTGGCTTGGGTTTTGATCTTGTGTATTCTCCCCTTTTCTACGTACACTCATTATTTTTTTTTTTTTTAGAAAAAGAGAAGTTTTGACCTTTATAATAGGTTGGGAACAAGAGAAGGAGAAAAGGATATTTTTAAGCTTGCAAAAATAAGAGAAAAGAAAAGTAGGGACTTAGATCATGTCAAATGTATCAAGGACAATGAGGAAAATATTTTGGTGAAGGACAACGATATTATAGAAAGGTGGAAAGAATATTTTAGTAAACTTTTAAATGAAGAATATTTGGGCGATACAAGAGTGGAGGAGGATACTTCATTACAAGAGTATACTTCTCTCCGTAAAATTAGAGGGGTGGAAGTGAAGGAAGCATTAAAGCGAATGAAGACAGGAAAGGCAACAGGCCCAGATGGTATTCCGATAGAGGTATGGAAATGCTTAGGAGAGGTTGGAGTAAGTTGGTTATGTAGACTATTCAATAAGATACTTGTGACAAAGAAAATGCCGGATGAATGGAGAAGAAGCATTGTAGTACCTATATATAAGAATAAATGAGATATACAAAATTGTATTAACTATCGAGGGATTAAACTTATGAGTCACACTATGAAGTTATGGGAGAGAATAATAGAGCAAAGACTGAGAAAAAAGACTAAGATTTCGGAAAATCAATTTGGTTTTATGCCAGGGAGATCAACTATGGAAGCTATCTTTTCACTTAAGCAATTAATGGAAAAATACCGAGCAAAGAGGAAAAATCTACATATGGTCTTTATCGATTTGGAAAAAGCCTATGATAGGGTACCGAGGAATTTAATTTGGTGGGTTTTAAAGAAAAGGAATGTCCCAAGAGGTTACATTGAAATTTTAAAGGATGTGTACGAAGGTGTAATAACAAATGTGAAAACCACATGTGGAGAAACGGACGGACTTCCCGTGACTATAGGCTTACATCAGGGATCATCCTTAAGCCCTTATCTCTTTGCATTAATTATGGATGAGTTAACTGTGCATATTCAAGAAGAAGTACCATGGTGTATGTTGTTCGCAGATGATATAGTATTGGTGGATGAATTAAGAGAGGGTGTAAATGCAAAGCTTGAGAGATGGCGGAGGGCATTAGAATCTAGAGGCTTTAAAATAAGTCGTACAAAGACAGAATATATGGATTGCAATTTTAGTGGACATATACAAAGTGTTGAAACCACTGTCAAAATTGAAACCCATGAGATACCACGTAAAGATTCTTTTCGGTACCTAGGCTCGATGATTAGTAAGGATGGGGAGATTGACGAAGATGTGGAGCATAGGATAAGAGCTGGATGGCTGAAGTGGAGACTAGCTTCGGTAGTACTTTGTGATAGACAAATACCAACAAAATTGAAGAGAAAATTTTACAAGACAGTGGTTAGACCAGCTATGACATATGGAGCAGAATGTTGGCCAATTAAGAAGACACATATTCATAAGATGGATGTAGCGGAAATGAGAATGCTTAGGTGGATGTGTGGTAAAACTAGGAAAGATAAAATTAGAAATGAGCGCTTTCGAGAACATTTAGGGGTAGCACCAATAGGAGATAAGATTAGAGAAACTCGTTTAAGATGGTTTGGGCATGTTGAGCGTAGGCCAGTAATGGCACCGGTGAGAAAAAGTTTGGATATACAGGTGGATGGTTCGTGAAGAGGTAGGGGTAGGCCGAAGAAAACATGGATGGAAGTCATTACTTCAGATTTGAAGAAGTTGCACTTATCGAAAGATTTAGCTCAAAATAGAACGGAATGGAGAAATAGAATTCATGTAGCCGACCCCAACATGGTTGGGATAAGGCTTTGATGATGATGATGATGATGATGATGAGAAAAAGAGAAGTTTTCCTTTATCCTAGCTGCATTCGTTTTCAATCTTTGAATCAGATCAACATTAAGCTTGGCTTGGGTTTTGGTCTTGAGATCAGTTCCATTGTCAACTCGATTAGCTACAGTTTCTAAATGCTTATGTGTAATTAGATGGACACATGCATATCCTTGATGCCTTGCTTATTCACATTATAGAATGTCCCCTTTGTCTTGTATATACAAATACTTTTCTAAGGAATGCCCCCTTTATGAAATAATTTCTTTGCACTGTAGGGCATAAGTTCCTTTTGCTTTTGAAAATCTCTTGAAGTTGTGATCTGATAGACATGATTGGGGTCCTGGCAAGCTCCTGGGGGCCAGGACTTAATGATGATTTCACTATGGCCCATTTGGAAGTTCACTCGTAAAGTGAATTCAAAGCAAATAGGGATTGACAATAACTAGTCAATGTCCTTAGCATGAGGTTGAAGGAGTTATTCCGGTCCCCTCCAGGAAGCCCTCCAGGGTTAATGTTTCTTGAAGCGCATGGTTCCTTGTAAGCCTCCAAGTTTGAAAGAACTGTGAGATTCTAGTCCCACCTGCAAGCCCTGCAAGTGTACTGGATCTTGAAGCTTAAGGCTCCCTGCAAGACCTCCAAAGGAAGGAGACCTGCAAAATTCTGGTGCCCATTTGCAAGCCCTTGAGGGCAATGGGTTGCCAAACTTGTTGGTCCCTACAAGCCTTTATTGGGAGTACTTGATGACAATGACAATCACCTGCAAGCCATGAGAGGATAGTAAAGTAGGAAAACTAGTCACCTTTAAATTTCTCCAACCCCTCTCTTGGGAGGGTGACTACAATGACTATCACCTGCAAGTGCCAACAAGGCAATTAAGTTGGCAACTTTTGTCAACCTTGCAAGCCCTTCTCAGGTAAGATTTGTTGACAATGTGTATCACCTAAGAGACCTGAAACGGAAAGGGCACAGCCAGAAAACTTGTTACTTCTAAACTTATTGGACTTTGTGAGTCCCTTCGTGGGATGGACTTGATGACGGCAAGCCTTAAGAAAACAGTCAGATGGGAGAATTAGCCAAATGTACCAACATCCACAGCCATAAATGATAAAATAAATGGCAAGGGTTCGAACATATTACAATGGTAGTTTGCAAATAGTATGAAAATTATTTCCATGGGCAATTCATTTTACCACATTTGCTTTAACTAGATGTGTACATATACACTTTAGTGGGTTCTAGTGTCCCAAAACTTTTCTTGAAAGGGAATAGTAGGTACCATACACAGTTAACAGTTGAAGTGAACAGTTCGGATCATGAATTAGCCCACAAGATTTCAGAAAATACGAAAGGAGGATTTGGCTGCTTATTTGTTTCCATACATTTCTCAAAGAGTGTGAGGATCTAAGGGCTTGTTTGGTAGGTCTAGTCTTATTTTTATAGACCATCTAAAATAGAGCTATTAAAAAAAGAGCTTTAAAAAAAAGATGCTAGAATTAAAATATGTGTTTGGCAATGAAAGCATCTATTTTAAATAGACAATTTTAAATCAATAGTTGAAAATTTTTCACAAATATATTGAGATCTAGTAGGTATTAAGCCTTGAAATTTTACTTCATAACCATGTTTGGCCTTCCAAAGAGATCTAACGGTTTGGATCTTGTGTTTGAGGCCCCTAATTTTAAAAAAATATATATTTAATAATTTATGTTTTTATATAAATATCTCAAGTTTGGTGATGATCCAACGGCTGAAATTTGGTCTCATAATGGTCATTGACCATCTACACATTTTCAATGGTTTGGATTGTTATTTACTGTCCCAGAAATAATAATAAAAAATAAAAAAGGGACTGCCTGTGGACTAGTTACAAATTCAGCATAAAAATTCAATGGTTGAAAGTTTTTCATAAATATCTTGAGATCCACAAGGAATCAATCCTTGAAAATTGACCCCATAGCCGTTTTTAGTCTTCCCAACATTTCCAATGGTTTGGATCTTGTGTTTGGGCCCCACAGAATTCAAAAACTAACATCCAATGGCTCACGCTTTCTTGCACATATCTCGAGATTCAGGATGAATTAACGGCTGAAATTTGGATGGGTGGCCGTAATTGATCATGTGAACATTTTCAACGGTTTGGATGTAGATTTAGGGGCTCGGATTTCGAGAAAAATCAAAAAAATTCTGGGCGTGATCCATGTTTTTCACTATAGCTGGGTGCCTCTTTTTTTCTCCCTCTTATTTGGAAATGCGTCATGTAGCCTCCTCTTCAAAATAGAGCTTTTGCCTCTATTTCTCTAAATTAAATAGAGCTAAAAACACATGCCAAACGCCTCTATTTTTCCAACTCTATAAATTTTAGACATTTAGACAATAAGAGGCTAAATTTTAGACTTGCCAAACATGCACTAAGATATGGAACTTCACACTTTGGGGGTAATCTGTTTTATGGTAATGTCGAATGGTTTCAGATCTTGAATTTGGGGTCCTTAACAGTGTAGAAAAATCAGAAACTAGGATTAATTTGAAACTTCAAATCGTTAGGTTTATCAGTTCTATGAGAATGTTGAATGGTTCAGATGATGAATTAGGGGTCTAAAAGAGTGCAGAAAAATCAGGAAAATAGGATTAGGTTGCTTTTGTCATCTTTGCCCTCGAAAAAAAATAAAAACCCCAATAAGACTCAATAAATGAACATTTGTCAGACTGATGGGAGAACTGCCTCCGAAAAACCAAACTCCATACCAACCCTCATAAAGGGGGAAAAAACTCCAAAACACTTACCTATTGTACTATTCTTATGAATTGCCACCCTATTTAAATCTAGAAATGAACAAGTAGCACCAAATCTCTCTCCAAAACATCTTTTTCTTTTTTGAAAATAAAACCATCTCTTTTCTTAGACCCGAACCTAGTGATGAAAGTATGGTAAAGTCATTACTTGTTTAAAATTAAAAAAATATTGAATTCAGGGTGCAAGTATCTATTATTTATTTATTTTTAGCACTGTGTTGAATTTCCACTGATGCCTGAGATTGGGGATGTTATCTCATAGTTGAGTTTCAACTGAGAATTTACAAGAAAATATCATATAAATATACACACAGCTTGTGTTCTCTTCTAATGGTTCCTCACCACTTTGGCATTGTTAAAGTTTTTCTTATTTTAATAAATCAGTAGCATCTGCATGGTAAATTTTGCTTCAAATTTGCATCATTGAATTGGTTTCAGAACTTACCTTTTGATTCCGGGTTTCTTCTTTTAAATGCTTTCTCTTAGGCCGGGTAAGACTAAATTTGAATGTTAGAGTTTTTATGAAAGTTGAGGATTGCTCCATTGTGTCTTGGGCGTCATGGGTTCGAAACGCAAAGACAACTTCTTTAGTTGCGGGGTAAGGCTACGTACTTCTGACCCTCCCCGACCCTACAGTGGCGGAAGCGTCATGCATTGGGCTGCCCCTTTTTTTTTTTTTTTTTTTGAGTTTGTATGAAAGGTGAGGATTTGAGGAGAGTTTTTTAAACTCATTTGGTACAAATTATATATAGTGTTAGATTGCAATCTCATCATATTGGAATCCAGTGTCGAGTTGATGAGTGGTGTGAATGGGTGAATAAATATCAATTTCTCACCATCCAATCATTTTTATATGATCATTTGACCTCATTATGTATGTCTTTACTTGATTTTTGTATGAATATGTTTCATGAATGTGTGACACGCATAAGTGAATGACAAATCCTTATCGTTTGTGGGTGTGTGTCTGATTGTTAGGGCTCGAGTTTCATGGCTCCTTGTCATTATCGTGGCATTAAGCTCACACCATTAAGGTTGGTAAAGCCTATTATAATTAGTTGTCAAACTGAATGCAACTTCCGCCATACACACAAGTTTCAGGGGGGTGTCGGCACACACCCATGGACAAGGAAGCTAACTCACATGCGTGTCACATGCATTGTACCTCGTCTGTATGCACATCAAACAGCGATCTATTTTAATGAGGCCATATGATTATGCACTCATGATAAAACTTTGAGGACTTCTTACTTACTCATCTCATCATTCCCCTCATTGAGTGCCACAACAAATGTTGATACCTTACATGAGATTGATCTTACACCACAAATTTTTTTTTTAATGTAGTAACAATCTGGACAACTATAATCTTGAGAGAACTCATCAATTGCTGTATTCTCTTAAGCTTATTCCATAGATTTACCAAACATGATCTAAGAAAATAGATAGATAAGTTGCGAACTTGTACAAACCAAAAAGATTATACCTCAATCTTGATTGAGATATTCATTCTTCAACTCCAAAGTTCGAAATTTCTCATACGATTAGGCATGAACTTCACAAAGATAAACAAAAATGCTTACAAAACCAAAAGCTATGTTTTTTTAGTCCTCTTATTAATTATCTATGTTCTTACATAGAGAAAACTTCAAACATAACCTCAACCATCAAAGCAATCTAACAATGTTTTAATTGTAATCCTCTAAATATATAATAAACTATAAAGTCTATGATACCTTAAATTGGTGACTAACCTACATCTTATTGTAAGATGGGTCATGACTTCTTAAATCGATAATGAAATAGCATAAACATGGACTGGTTGGGATGCTAACTCAGCAAGTTGAAATCTAGCACATCACTTTCATGTCGTTAGTGCATAAATGATGACCATTCATAAAACACAAAAATAAAGCATAGTTGGGTCACAATGTGGATTTAGTGGATTGGGCTAGGCATGTGCCTTCAAGACAGCATCCTCATGAGCTTCATGATGTTTCACGCTTGAAAAAGGATTCTTCCTTAAATTTTGTTGCATAGTGGCGATGGAAAAATTAGGTTGTGCTTGTATAGTTCTTGGTGCCTCGATTTTCTTCTGGATCATTATTAGATTCCCCACCTTGGAGATCCTTTTATCAATGCAATATGTGCTATTCTAACTTTCAACTTATCCTCGAATTGATGATAAGGCATTGGATTCAACTGCATGAGAATATTAGATGAATCAATGATCTAGAAGAAAATTGTGACACCGATAAGTATAAGGGGCAACAATCTTTCTATCATTAATCTTTAATTGTAATTTTAAGGATGTATTCTTTTTCAAGCACAAGACAGTGTTGCAGCCCAAGTGGAAGTCGCCATGAAGGCCAACATCAGCCTAGTCTATCCAACCTACATTAGGACCCATCTAACTTTTTTTTCTTGTTTTTATAAATCGTCATATTTATGTAGCAAATTAGTTCTGAATGGTATGAAATTTGATTTGTTGGATGGCTTTCTGAGTTGTGTGATTCCAAATTCGTTTGAAGTAGTTATGGCCCATTTTATTACAAGGATGTTAGTTATTGACGAATTTATTATATTTAAGTGTTTTTAATTTATTATCGTTAGATGGTCATAAATAAATCACTAATTGGTTAACTTCATGATTGAGATTGTTTTTAGGGTTTGCTCTTTATTTAAGAACATAATTAATTAACAAAGGCTGAAATCTATAGCTTTTGATTTTCTGAAAGTATTGTTCTTTTGTAGAGGTCTTTTCCACTAGTGGAGGCTTTCGAACATTAGTGATGCTGAATGAATATTTGAATAGGGATTGAGGTATCATCTTCTTGGTTTTTGAAAGTTCTTTGCTCATGTGGTTATTTTCTTGATTCATATTTGCTAGATTTTAGGAATAAGAATTGAGGGAATTTATCTAGTTCACGAGTTCTGTCGAGGCTGTTGTACTCCAGATTGTGGCCTATTTCAGTCGTCTAGGAATGAGTTCATAGATCTGGGTGAAGAAATGTGTGAGACGATTGAAAAGCAGTTGCACACTACTTTACCACTATCTCATTTAGCAACTGGTTTTGACAAAGCTCGGAGAATTTAGTGATGCCTTGTCGGAAGAGTTACAGACATTTGTGGTTCTAAATTCTAGTCAGTCTGAAGTAGTGATCATCATCAGTTACAAGTTTGTGAGAGGGCAGGATGCATATTAATCTACCATTGATTCATTTAGCAACTGGATTTGATGCAAAGCTCAGAGAAGGTGGTGATGTCTTGTTGGAAGAGTTTAACATTTGTGGTGCTAAGCTTTGGATAGATCTAATTATAATAATTTCTAATATGGTACATTGTAGGTGTGTACAATATGTATGGTAAATGGTCTATTGACAAATCCAACTCAGATCATAATATATAATTCCATACCTGCTTCACTCCCAAAAAGGTTAGTACCAAACCCAGTCCTAATAGAATCGGGTCACTTTAGGGCTTAGATCTACAACTCCTGAGCTAGAAATCAATATTTCAGGCCCTCCTCTTGAGATTTAGACCCGGAAAGCTTGATGAATCAAAGGAGTGTATTGGGGATGTTCATAAGTGGTTTTTAATGTGTTTTTTGGTTAATGAATGTTCTAATCATGAGCAAAGCTGCATTTCATGTTAGATTGATGTATGAATACCTTGGAGTCATGATTGTTGTGAACAAGACTAAAGATCTATGTAGTTGAGATGAGATACCAGTTGATTAACTTATTTTGCATTCTTTTACTTGTTTTCCATTATTTTTCATTTTTTTCAATTTTTTAGAATTTTTTTAGATCTTTTAGGACCATCATTGCTGTCATGGTCAGGCATGGATGGCATGGACCATCATGGATGGATCCTACTCATCCCACTCCCGACTGGCATGGAGACAGGCACCCATAGTTAAAACCTTCCTACTATTAGTACCATCCCCATAACCATAATGATGATGATGATACACAGCCTGTACATAGTATTGATCTCCCTACTTCTAGGTAAATTCTCTCACTCTCATATAGATTCTAAGTTGCATGTAGTTATAGTTCATAAGTGTCAATTCAGAATGCTGTTGGTTTGACTCAATGTTTCGGCTCATTACATTTACACTTATTTTTATTAAATGGTTATTGGTTAAATGTGCTCAAGATAGATTGGAATGGAAAAATAGAATTCATGTAACTGACCCCATCATAGTTGGGACAAGGCCATGATGATGATGGTTATTGGTTAAATGTATGGCTGTTCCCTTCATTAATATAATTTTTGATGGTACTAATATAAATCTCTTTTAAAGATATTTTCCTTATGATTAGATATGGTTTTCATTGTTTGTGACTTCTTGTAAAATTTAGCAAATATATTTCACTTATCATTAAATTTAAACAAATTGATTAGTTCCTGACAAAACAACAATATAGGATGTATATAATTTGAGGCCTGATAAAATTACATTATAATGTGCCCTAACAAAAAAAGGGTTTTTAAAGAAATAATTAAACTTAAACTCAAGAACAACTCCTTACCCTAGTGTTAAGGAGTGTTGGTTCTTGCTGGGAGGTCTCAGTTCAAACCTTACCTTCCCTCTTTGCATATGTGAGTTTTATCACCTCACATTTGTGAGTCTTGTTGTGTTTTCTCACACATGCGAGTCCTCATTACCTTGATGTGTGAGTTGTGTGTCCCGCACATGTGTGATCCCATTATCCAGCATGTGTGAGTTATGTGTGTCCCTCACATGTGTGAGTCCCCATTACCTCGCATGTGTGGGCTGGTGTTGGTGTTGTGTTGTGTTGGTGTTTGTATATGGGTCGTAGTCCCTCAGTTGGGTTACCAAAAAAAAAAAAAAGCTTAAACTTTTAAAAAACGATTTTATGAAGAAAAACAATGAAATGACAGCAAAGTTGTTCGTACATTTTTTTGATGAAAATACCATAATTAACGATATCGTCATTCTCATGCAACTTTTCTTCTTTGATGGTTTTAGGCTTTGATCTTCTTGTGACTCACTCCATGCCCACATAATGCTTGATAAGAGTGAAGAAAACCCTCTTGCATGTTCTGCACTAGTACTTTTTCCTCCCTCTATAGGCCAAAATCTTATCTTTTCTTCTTCTTCCTACTCTTTTTTATGCTCTTATCTCATTCTCATCATCACCCAAAATCAACCCCATAACCCACCAAGAAAGCATAGAAATGAAAATACAACAAACAAATTCAGAAAAATTTATCGATATCTATCAGTCAAAAACAACATCCAAACACCATCTATATCCAAACAAAATTCTATCACATCCTATATAATATAGACTATGACCATACATACATTTCAAGAAAGGGCAAAAGGAATACCAAATGAACTACATGGAATCCACATAAAATGGAGCACCACCACACCCCCCCACACCACCACACCCCCACAAACAAAAAAAAAAAAAAAAAAAAAAAACCTATGACAACAACCAGTCAAAGGAAATCAATCAAAGCATGGGTCAACCATTGAAGAAGAAGCCAACTTAATGACATTAGTAGCGAAGCTGATGATATTGTCTATTTGGATATTTTCATTAAAAAATTGTACGAACTACTCTGCAATCATGTAATTGTTTTCCTTCATAAAGCCATTTAATCAAAGTTTCAGCTTAATTATTTTGTAAAATTAAAAAAATAATAATAATAGCCTTTTCCAGAAAAAATTATGTTTTAGTTCTCTCTTCAGATTTTTTGCTGATAAAAAATTCCACGACTGAAATTTTCACATGGTGCCCCTACCATAACCATCCTGTATCTAGCATCATAGAATATACGTCACATGAACATCCTCCAAGAATAGCATTAAAAAAATATATATATCCTCCAAATGTGAATATAAATGGCAAATGGAACATTATTTGTTCATCATTTTATGGTACCAGGATGAGTACATGTTTTTGCAAGTCTTACTTTTCTCATTGAAACTTTTTTACACCATATTTTGTTTTGAAAAAGGTAACGATAACCACCTTTGGGTCTAGTCTATCCACTCCCTGTTGGGCCAGATACTGCCATGCTATTAGCTGCCTGTCCCACATATTTAAAGCTTACCTGAATCGAAGATGCCCTGGTATTGATCTCCCGAGGTAATAAGGGAATTTCCAAGGACTTTTGTGCCAAGAAGAAACCCAAGAAATAACATTATTAGTCCCTTTCCACAATTAAGCTTCCATTGAAAGATGATAAGATGATTCTTATTGCCTCCAAAATTGCTAGAACCTCCTCTTCCAGATGCTTAGAGAGCATAAACAATACTTTCACCTTTTTTTTTTTCAAAATAACACCTTCAATGCCTGCCCAATCTGGTTTATCCCTGGTTGCTCCATGACCTCCATCGACCTCAAATGTCATACAGCTGAGGGGACCAACATTCTGTCTTCTTTTTTATCATGGCCACATAGCAAAGAAGACTCCTAATTATTAGAGCTATTTGGTAGTACCCTGGGCCATCATACATTTTTTGTTTAGGAATACATTGATTCCATGCATCTCTAGGGTACCATACAAATGTTTAGATTAGAAATATCCATTTTATTGTAATTTATTGTAATTGCATAATTAAGGGAAGATGATAAGTTGATTGGTCTAATTAGGGATAGGATTGTTGTGATTTGTGACACCCCCATACCCGTATCCATAATATACATACATACATACAAGCATAGTGGTGACCTCTCACTGTGAAGGAGAGTGTTCTACGAGTGGACTGAATGTATTGTCTAGCTCTGTGGGATCCACTTGGGCCCATCTTTGATCAATGCAGCTATTTTGATGCTCTTGTCATCTCATCAGCTGGGCACCAATTATACACTCATTGAACCTCAACTTACCATTGGATTGAATCTCCAAAGAATGTACGGTTAAGATGTCAATGAATTTTAAGGCCCTTAAATCAAGGGCTAGGATAATCTGGTGGAGCTGACTTTTCAGCACCCCATTCTCCGTAAGGAGACCTTTCATTGTCCCTTCTTCCCATTGAAAGAAATGCATCTAAGTAGGACCCATAAGCTGGACTTCTTTTAGGAGAACATTATCCCACAATGAAACGGGCTAAATTAA
Source organism: Sextonia rubra (assembly GCA_037013555.1). Classification (NCBI taxonomy): domain Eukaryota; kingdom Viridiplantae; phylum Streptophyta; class Magnoliopsida; order Laurales; family Lauraceae; genus Sextonia; species Sextonia rubra. The sequence goes on along the minus strand of JASUAD010000010.1, from coordinate 37,917,466 downwards.
CATCTACAATTCTTTTGCTTTAGATCTTGTGTTGCTTGATTTTTAGAGCCATGGCAGCCATTCTGTATATGCTCTTGATAAGTAGCTGTCTGTTATTGAGTGTGTTATTGTGGAACACTATGTGGCTTACCTAGAGTCTTGTAAAATTCTTGGAAGGAGGCTTCCAGACAAGTAACGGATTCTTGAAGGTCTTTTTTGGAATTCTTTTAAGCATCAGAGGTAGCCCATTATTTTTATTTTTATTTTTATTTTTTGCTGGTTGGCCCAGAGGTAGCCCAGTTGAGCATTCTTCTGATTGGTTGATTTTGGAGAGATTTTCAGAACTGTGGAAGTTCTTGAATATATTTTCTCTTGAAATTTCAAGTACAAGTTCGGTTTTGACCTTTGAATGATTTCAAGATCTGATCTCTTGATCAAATTGTGGGCCATCCAGATCAGACGACCTGGATTGTTCTGTTCTTGGATTATCTGATGACAATTTGTTTTCTTCGAATTTATTCTTGGATTAATACTACTTTGAATTGGGATTTAGATAAGTAGGGCTTTCATTCTTGGTTGCTACACAGATTTATTTCTAATCAACTGTTCAAACTTGCTGTCGAAATTTGTGATTGAAACTTGAAATTTTCTTTCGAAATCGGCCTCTGCTCAGTTACTGATATTTTCTGCTGCTTAAAAATGTCTTCATCTATTTGGAATTCGAATGCAATTCTTGTTGTCAGATTTTACTGTTTTCCACTCACAATTCACAGGGCTTAGGATTAATTTGTTCTTATTCATATTGATGTCTGGGGCAGTGCACCAACGTTAAGTAGGCTTGGATTCAAATATTATGGAATCTTTATTTATGACAACACTCGTATTACTTGGATTTACTTTGTTAGACAAAAATATGAGGTTCTCTTTATTTTTAAAAAGTTTTATCGTCTCATTAGAACTTAATTTGCCAAGTCTATACAAATCATTCATTCTAATTGAGGAGGAGAATAAACGTCCACCAAGTTCTTTTTTTTGTCAAACAACAGAATCATTCATAAAAATCATGTCCATATGCCCTACAACAAATGGGCAGTGAAAAGGAAAAATAGACATATGGTAGAAGTTGTCCAAGTACTTCTTGAATCCATGGTTCCCCGCACTTCTGGTGTGAGGCTGTCCGGTTCACTTAATCATTATATTCCCAACCAAGGTTTTGAATAACATTTCTCCTTTCGAATCTTTATTTGGTCATCGACCCTCTTATGTGTTTTTGGTTTTCTTTGCTTTGTTCATCTTGATCCATCTGAACGAACAAAACCTTTTGCTTAATCTGGAAGTGTGTTTTTCTACAATGCAATGATGATCATTAGGGTTCCATTTGCCATGATCCAGAAGCTCGTTATACTTGCATTAAAATGTTGTATTTCTTGAGCATATACCATTTTATTCCATTACACCTCCCGCCTAAATATCAGGTGTCATATCTTTCCATCTTTCCACATCAGTTAACCCTGAAGCTCCTTTAAAAGTCTATGTTCGTCATCCTAGACCTGCTTACACAATTAAATCTGAACTTGGCCCTTCTCTACTATTGGATCCAGAACCTTCACCCTCAGGTACTTGTCTTCCGAATCCTATGCCATTGCAGGAGTCTACTTGCATCCCCAACCACCTGATAGATTTGGCTTTCCAAAATTGTTTACCACTTTGGATTTTATTTCTATTCCTTCTTCTTACTCACAAGCTGCCAAAGAGCCTTGTTGGCAAAAGGCAATGGTAGAAGAGTTGCTTGCTTTCGAAGCTAACCGGACATGGGATCTCATTCCATGACCAGGATTTGGTTCTATTATTGAAAGCAAGTGGGTTTATTCCAATAAAGTTAAGTCTGATGGAACTCTTGTCACAGCCCTGCCAACTCAGCATGATATTGTCCGCTTTGGCCCAACTTACGTGCATGAGGATTTTCTAAGCGGTCACCCATCCTAGTACTGCACCTGCACGAGCACGCTTAACGCTGGAGTTCTTATGGGATCCAGGCCGCATGGCTTTAAAAGGCCTCATGCTTAGTTAATACGGGATTTGACTTATAAGCCCAGGGATTCAGATGCTCCCTTGCCAATGTGGGACTCATGTAATTCTATATATTGCAAATCCAAGTGTCAAAGGACACCCATACATACGCCCTTCTTTAGGAGGCCACAATTGTATGGAACATACGCCTTTTTTCAGGGGGCTACAATTGTATGGATCTTACCCTAAAGAAGGGCGGATGTAGGGGTAACACTTGGGTTTGTAGTGTATAGAGTTACATGAGTCCCACGTTGGCAAGGGAGCGTCCGTATCCCTGGGCTTATGAGTCAAACCCCATATTAACTAAGCATGAGGCCTTTTAGATTGCATAAGAACTCTGGAGTTAAGTGTGCTCGTGCAGGAGCAGTACTAGGATAGGTGACCACTTGGGAAGTCTTTACGCACACACGTTGGGCCAAAGTGGACAATATCATGTTGAGTTGGGCGGGGCCGTGACAGTATCAAAGCCAAGGATGGCTTTGTCTCCCAGTGTGGGAGAATGTAAGATCCATACGATTGTGAACCCCTTAGAGAAAGGTGTATGTAGGGGCAATGGCGGACCTAGGATTTTTGTTTGGGTGGTGCGTGCAATGGTTAGGTGAAGAAGTCAAACAATAAAATTAAATTTTTTAAGAGCTTATTTAAGGGGTTTCTTGAATCACGGGTCGCACCCGCGTGACAACACTTGTGTCCGCCCCTACAGAAGGGTGTCCTTCGACACTTAGGTTTACAATGTATAGAATTACATGAATCCCACATTGGCAAGGGAGTGTCCGGATCCCTGGTCTTATAAGTCAAATTCCGTATTAACTCAACGTAAGGCCTTGTGCCTGGGGACTTGTCTTGACTTGGTCTTGTTTGCTTGCCTAGTGACAAACTAAACTTCCACTGTGCACTCTTATGACAGTTTGGTAAGACAATATCATGCTTGGGGCCCTCCCAAGATGAGGCCTTTTAAAGCTGTGCAGTCTCGGATCCTATAAGAACTCCAAAGTTAAGCCTGCTCGTGCGGGAGCCTTACTAGGATGGGTGACCGCTTGGGAAATCCTTGCCCGTGCACATAGGCCAAAGCAAATAATATCATGCTGAGTTAGGCGGGGCTATGACAACTCTTGATCAATATAAAGCTCGCTTGGTCACTCAAGTGTTCAAACAAGAGAATGGGATCAATTCCGTGGAGACTTTTGTTCTAGTTGCCAAAATGAAGACTGTACAAACTACATTGTTGCTGAAAAAAGTTGACCCCTTTGGCAGATGGTTGTAAAGAATCTTTTACAAGGGGACCTTCATGAACTATTTATATGCGTCCTCTACCCAGCTACACTTGTCCATGAAACATGGTTATTTGTATAAAAAAAATCACTTTATGGACTTAAGCATGCTCCTCATGCTTGGTTTGATAATTTTGACCAAGCTTTCCTTAAAGCACACTTTTGTCTGAGCCATAGTGATCAGCCACTGTTTATCCATTCTTGTTCCCATGGTTGCACCATTTTATTGGTTTATGTGGATGACATTTTCATCAGTGGAAAAGATGGTTTTGGAATCAGCCACCTTTATGAAGATTTTTGAGATGAAAGATCTTGGCAAATTGACAAATTATCTTTTCCAAGAAATCAAATGCAATCCCCAGGGTATTTATGTCCGTCAACAGAAATAAGCTGAAAACCTGTTATCTATAGCAGGTTTTTCTGATAGTAGAACTGCATGAACACCTATGGAAATCAGTGCCAAAATCTAGCACGATGATGGTAGCCCTCTTTCTAATGTCACTCTGTATTGACGACTTGTTGGGTAGTTTAATCTATCTCACAGTGACTAGACTTGATATAGCCTATGTTGTACAAGTTGAGTCAATTTGTCAGTCAGATTTATAATCATCTCAAGCTATCCATCGTATTCTCCTATATATTTGCAGTACCATTGATAAAGGCCTTTTCAATTCCTTGTCTACTATGGCTTTATGCTTATGTTGATGCAGATTGGGCAGGCTGTCCTGACGCTCGTTGTTCTACTACTTGTTGGTGTATCTTCTTGGGGACATTTTCTATTTCCTAGAAATGTAAGAAGTAGTCAACGTTTCAAAATCCTCTGCGAAGCTGAATAGGGCTTCGACTGCATCAAGTGAAATAATTTGGTTTTGTTGGCTTCTTCGTCAGTTTGTGACCTTTTCTATAGGCCCTACTCCATTCTTTCTGACAACACTAGTGGGATCCAAATTGCAAAAAACCCAAGGTTTCATGAGCGAACACATTGAGGTTGACTGTCGTTTTATTTGCAAATATATCATGTCTAGAACATTACTTCCACATAACTTTTATCATCATCAACCCTGAATCTGTTCACAAAAGCTATGACGAAATCTAGACTTGACTTCCTCAGTTCCAAATTAATATTGCTTTCTACTCGACATCAATTTGATGTGCGGGGTGTAGAGATAGTAAGGACCATCAGGTCTCCACTTCACACATGTGAAGACACCGACATGCACACACACGTGGGAAGGAACACTCGTGACTGTAACAAAGTCAACATTTGCCTTGTTACAAGGATTAGACAAATTTATGTACATTGATTTTGTTTACGTATATTGATAAGGCAGTTTTAAAACAAGGTGGAGAGATTTGAAGGGGGAAAGAGCAAATATATTTAAAGATAAAATGATTGAGAAGGGATAATGGAATATTGAAGGAGAAACTACACTAATGTGGAATCAAATGGCTAATTGCATTAGGAATGTTGCAAAGGAGGTACTTGGAGAATCAAAAGGAAAGAGACATGAATAAAGAAATGTGGTAGTAGAGTGTGGAGGTTCAGGAAGTTATTCGACAGAAAAGATATTGCTACAAAGTTTGGCAGGGGACTAAGAGTATGAAAAATTTTAAGCTATATAATAAGGTAAAGAAAGAAGCTAAGAAAGTAGTAAGTAGTGCAAAGTTCAAAGCATACGATAACCTCTACAATAGGTTGGGAATAACAGAAGGAAAAAAAAGATATTTTTAAGCTCGTAAAAATAAGAGAAAAGAAAAGTAGGGACTTAGATCATGTCAAATGTATCAAGGACAATGAGGAAAATATTCTGGTGAAGGACAATGATATTAAAGAAAGGTGGAAGGAATATTTTAACAGACTTCTAAATGAAGAACATTTGGGCGATACAAGAGTTAAGGAGGATACTTCATCACCAGAGCATACTTTTCTCCGTAGAATTAAAGGAGTGGAAGTGAAGGAAGCATTGAAGCGAATGAAGACAGGAAAAGCAATAGGCCTAGATGGTATTCTGATAGAGGTATGGAAATGCTTAGGAGAGGTTGGGGTGAGTTGGTTATGTAGACTATTAAATAAGATACTTGCGACAAAAAAAATGCCAGATAAATGGAGAAGAAGCATTGTAGTACCTATATATAAGAATAAGGGATATATACAAAATTGTACCAACTATCAAATGATTAAACTTATGAGTCATACTATGAAGTTATAGGAGAGAATAATGGAGCAAAGACTGAGAAAGAAGACCAAGATCTCTGAAAATCAATTTATTTTTATGCCAGGGAGATCAACTATGGAAGCTATCTTTTCACTTAGGCAATTAATGAAAAAATATCGAGCAAAGAGGAAAAATCTACATATGGTCTTTATCGATTTAGAAAAAGCCTATGATAGGGTACCGAGGAATTTAATTTGGTGGGTTTTAAAGAAAAGGAATATTCCTAGATGTTACATTGAAATTTTTAATAATATGTATGAAGGAGTAGTAACAAGTGTGAGAACCACATGTGGAGAAACAAGTGGATTCCCCGTGACTACAGGTTTACATCAGGGATCAACTTTAAGCTCTTATCTCTTTGCATTAATTATGGATGAGTTAACTGTGCATATTCAAGAAGAAGTATCATGGTGTATGTTGTTTGCAGATGATATAGTATTGGTGGATGAATCAAGAGATGGTGTAAATACAAGGCTTGAGAGATGGCGGGAGGCATTAAAATCTAGAGGCTTTAAAATAAGTTGTATAAAGACAGAATATATAGATTGCAACTTCAGTGGACATATACAAAGTGTTGACACCACTGTCAAAATTGAAACCCATGAGATACCACACAGAGATTCTTTTCGGTACCTAGGTTCGATGATTAGTAAGGATGGGGAGATTGACGAAGATGTGGAACATAGGATAAAAGCTGGATGGTTAAAGTAAAGACTAGCTTCTGGAGTGCTTTGTGACAAACGAATGCCAACGAAATTGAAGGGCAAATTTTACAGGACAATGGTTAGACCAGCTATGATATATGGAGCAGAATGTTGGCCAATTAAGAAAATGCATATTCATAAGATGGATGTAGCAGAACTGAAAATGCTTAGGTGGATGTGTGGTAAAACTAGGAAAGATAAAATTAGAAATGAGCGTGTTCGAGAGCATTTAGGGGTAGCACCAATAGGGGATAAGAATAGAGAAACCCGTTTGAGATGGTTTGGGCATGTTGAGCCTAAGCTAGTAATGGCATCAGTGAGAAAAAATTTGGCTATACAGGTGGATGGCCCATCAAGAGAGGGGTACGCCGAAGAAAACATTGATGAAAGTCATTAATTCAGATTTGAAGAAGTTTAACTTATCGAAGGATTTAGCTCAAAATAGAATGAAATGGAAAAACAGAATTCATGTAACCGACCCCAATATGGTTGGGATAAGGCTTTGATGATGATGATGATGATATTGATAAGGCAGTTTGGCCAAACAGTAAAGGCTTTGGGTAGCGTCTTGGAGGATGTAGGTTCAAATCATGAAAATAGCCTCTTCAAAATGAAGGTAAGGTTGCATACATCTTGCCCTCCCCAGACCTTCCTATGCGGGAGCCTAGTGCACTAGGCTGCTCTCTCTCTCTCTCTCTCTTTTTTTTTTATTTTTTATATTGATAGGGCAGATTAATAGACATATATTCTTAATTGTAAATGCCTTGACTGTAGTATATTCTCACTATATAAAGACAATTGACCTCATGATGGCGTACGCTGGTTTTTCCATCTCTCTTCTTGTACTTAGGTGCTTTCAATTCTAATAGTCATAACTTCCACTCCACTTTTTTCATCTAAACAGGCTGAAACAGATATTCTTAATTGTAAAAACCTTGACTATAGTATATTCTCACTTTATAAAGACAATTGACCTCATGATGGGGTACACTGGTTTTTCCATCTCTCTCCTTGTATATAGGTGCTTTCAATTCTAATGGTCATAACTTCCACTCCGCTTTTTTCATCTAAACAGGCTGAAGTAAAAAACTGTCACATCACAACCTTATTAGCTGTTATTGCCTTGTGCACTGGGCTGCCCTTTTTTCATCTGAACAAGCTAACGTAATAAATAAAAAAACGTTACATCATGTGTTTACTTTTACTTCATCTTTACTACTACTATTGCTCAACAAGTAGGCCCTAAAGAGAATGCTTCCATGACAAATTCTCCACCAAGAAGTTGGGAGGATGTTGACTTATTATATTGATGGGGCAACAAGGGACACTGCACTTGAAAATCCCCCCATGAGGAAACTCCATTATTAAGGCAACAACAAAGAAGAGTATGAAGTATTGGTTTATTAGTACTATGAGATATAGGAGGAGATGAGGGGGTTTGAAAAGTACTTCCTCCTACAGAAATTGTAGGCTTGTGCACATCTTCCACACTACAGCCCATTTTTGTGATCACGTGTGCAACCTCATCATCAATAGGGGAGCAGTATTAGAGAAGCATCCATGCATGTACAAAATAGTATAGTTGAATGATGCTATGATCCATCTGGCGAAGAGATACTTTATCACTTTCCAACTCAACTTCTTTGAGGACTCAATTTGGTGCGATGCCATCCCAATGAAAAGATCACACATCTTACTTAGGAGGCCATGTCATGTGAATACAAGCTCCACTATGACGTAGTATGTTTTGCATAAGTGTGTATAAGAGATAAATGATCCACTTGGTCCTATAGAAGTCCTCTCCTTAACCAACAATGATAGCAGAACACAGGGACCTAACCATAGATTAGGCAACTGCTTCTTCCGTCGGTAGATACGATCTCACAAAAAGTTTTGGAAAATGAAAAACATATGAAAGGAGACTTGACAAAAGTTAGGGGTTATGTAAGAAATGGGCCTAATTATCCAGGGGATCTAATAATACCAATAATTCCATTAGAGCAATTGGTAGTTTTAGAGAACCACGTGAATTATTGATAGGCAAATCCATAGTTCTCATAAAAGATCCAGCTGTTGAGGCGCCTCATATTGATTTCAAGTGGTAGGGGATAGGCGGTGGATGATGATTATCATCTAGCAAAAAGATAGTGATGTTCTAGGCAAGTGGTTATGGAGAATTGGAGACAACTCTCAAAGTTTGTGGAAGCAAGTAATAATTTGCAAGTATAACATCTCGAAAGAGGGTTGGCTACTCCGAGATCCTCTCCCTCACTATTCCGCTATAGGGAAAGGGTTTCTTACTACTAAGGAGATGTTCCTTAAGCACATTAGATGCCAGGTGGGTAAAAGGGATAATCTACTGGCATCCACTTTCACCAACTTGTTTATCTGTGCTGCAAATCAGGAGGCCAGAGTTACAGATTATATGGAGAGGAGAGGAGACAACATTGGCTATGCTTGACAACATTCATACCTCAGGATTTGAAGGATAGAAGAATTTGGACGGCCACTACAGATGGTACGTCCTCGGTTGCATCATTTTTTGAATCCATGTCCAACAATGTAGTGGTTCCTCATATTAATTGGGCTAGTCTCTGGAGATTGAAAGCCGTCCCAAAGGCGGTGGCTTTTGGATGGTCTGCTTTGCATGGAGGGATTTTAACAATGGACAACCTCAGACACATGCATCTGGTCATTGTCAATGCATGCCCTATGTGCTTGGCAGACGAGGAAACTGTAGATCATTTGTTGCTAAACTGGTCTATAGCGCATCACCTTTGGAGGTCCATCTTCAAATGGTTTCTTCTCTTTACTCTCATACCCAATCACTTCCGGTCTTATTTGAGTTTTAGAGGCTAGGCGTGGGGTCCAAAAGGGGTAAGGTAATATGCAATATATCTTTTTATGGCGGTCATCTGATCCATTTGGAAAGAGAGGAATTTGAGGTGCTTTGAAGGAAAATCTTCTCATGTGTGTGATTTAGAGGAAAAACTAAAATCCTTAGTGGCTATTTGGGCTTCTTCTATTCCTCTCTTCAAAGGTATTTCCATTAATTCCATTATTCAGAATTGGAAGGAAGTAGCTCTCTCTGATCCTAGACAATTACAAGTAATTCCTAGATGGCATCCTCTCCCTCCAGGTGCTCTTTGAGCTTAACTTTGATGGAAGTGTGTAGGGTAACCCCGGTTGTGCTGGGTTTGGGAGAGTCGTTCATAACACGGAAGGAACCATTCTCCTTTCTTATTCCGAGCCGGCCAGATTCTATTCAACTAACAAAGCAGAATTACTTACTGGCTCTTAGAATAGGCATCCTTGAAGTGTCTAATCTAAACCCCCAACGACTTCTTGTCGGAGAAAACTCCTATTGCGTCATCCAATGGGCGAGTCAGTCTGTTAATCCATCATGGTATCTAGTAGATATCATTGAAGAGGTGATCTAGCTTTCATGGGAGCTAAATATTCTTTCCACCATATTAAACGCTTAGCCAATCAAGAGGCAGATAAGCTAGCTAAAGAGGGAGTTCTTAAAAATGGCTTCTCTAGGACTTTGTAGTGTCTGTTTATTATTTTTTGGGTGTTGCTGCCCTTTCTCTTTGGGGATTGTTCCTTTCTTTTTTGGGTCTCCTCTTTTCCTTTTGGTTTGCTCTTCCCTCCTTGGTGTTGGTGTTTTGTTGTGGGGGGGTGGGTGGGTGGGTGGGGGGCAGGGTTGTACAGTTAGGGTCCTCCCCTTTTGAACAATACAAAGTCATCATTTTCCGAAAAAAAAAGAATAGATAATGAAGTTCTATGGATTTGTTGGTTCAGTCCCAGCCATTCAAAAAGGTTGCATTGAACTTTGAAGCACCTTTAGACCATCTGATGAACTAGCGTCTTCAATCTACTTCTAAATGGAGGAACAGATCACATGATGAATAGGGGTGGCCAAAGAATCAAGTAGATTAGCCAATCAAACAACCACCTTTATGGTGGATCTTTGATCTATCTTTAACTTGTGGGCAAGGTCTTCCTAGGTGATGGAAAATTGATGTAGGGCATAGGCCACTTGGGCCATTATTTGAAAGAAAGGGGATATCCACTCAACAAGGGTCGTACTTGGCATAAAAAAAATTAGGATTTTTGTTGATTGGCATGTTTCATGTGTAAAACCATGTTTGATTGACACTACATTAGATGTTTTTGACAGGTTATTCAACTACCTATCCTATTTGCCCAAGCCTGCGCAATCAGTTTTAACTAGTATTGAAGAAGTTATGACGCATTTGTTGGGTTTATGTCTTGTATTCCGGTTTAGCCGGATGAGTCACTGGGTTAGCCAGGGACTTGTTTAAGGTCAAGGGTATTTTGGTACTTGTACCGGGGCTTTCTTGGTGGCCAAGAAAGCGGAGATTATATATTGTATAGTCTGTAACCCTAGACCTTGCGGCGGCAGTTGCCCGTGGTGTTCCCACACCACATAGGAGAGATGATGTGAGAGTGTGGGAATCTCTTGTATGCTTTACTTGTCATAGTGAAGATGTTCGTCCTCCTGTACCCGTGGATGTAGCCCTATTTGGGTGAACCACGTAAATCTCGTGTCTCTTCTATTGTGTGGCTTGTTCTTCGTGTTGATCTTGTGATTCATGGATGCGCACAACGGGTGATGTTCAGAAAATCTCACAACAGCATTTACCTTTAGGTTGTGGAGTTTTAAGCTTGAGACTTAGTTCTAGTTTTGATTGAATACCATAGAATATGGTGGACAACCTCGCTGGTTTTATTAATAAATTGATTTGAATTTTTTTAATAGGCTGATGCGCTGGCAAGAGATTGTACTAGATTAAGCCTCTGATGGATCTAATGTTAAATTGTTGTTGTTGGAATTTTCTCCATTTGTATTTTTTGTGTAGTCTTGTATAAAATTGATGTTGCCGTCAACAAAAAAAGAAGAGAGTTCATTTAGGGTTTCCTAACTCCCGCAAGAAACAACTAGCTGAAGTTCCTGTCTTTTAAGGTTCCTTTATGGCTTCTTTGTTGTGGTTGACTATTGAGATGATTTTTCTCAAGGGCCAGGTACCCAAGGGACTTGGTCCCTGTACAGAATTAAGCCTCTGCCAACAGCCCCTTCCCCTTTGCTCTTTCCCTAATTTTGTTTCTGCTGCCATGATTCTGGAATTTAACATTGATTTATTTCTTTGGAGAGAGCATTTTCTTTGGGATGTGTTATTTCCAACTAGCTAATACATCCCAAAAGCATAAGCTGTTAGGAAGCAGAAGACAAGTTTACTTTAATACCACCCACCCCCTTGAACGGGATGCCATTCAAATTTGCAACCCAAATGTGCCTACCCATGCAGTAGCTGCCTATCCATGCAACTTGGGGGATTAACGCCTCCTTGGGGTTCAAGCTTGAGTCCTAGTGTTAGCTCTATTACCATGTTAAGTCCGACTAGCCAATACTGTCCCAAAAGCTTAAGCTGTTAGGAAGCGGAAGGCAAATCTACTTAATAGGATGGATTACCATAGGTTTGTTATTAATGGGAGAGAACATATTTGAGTCTGCTTCGGTGTGATAATACAGTTTTAGGTTTTTTTTGAAGAACTGGTAATGATTTTGGTTCTCATGAATTCTAAAATTCTGTTCTCTTTTTCTTTAATCTAGCTCTATTCAGCCGACATTTCATATGCAAATGCTCTATTTTGCATTGTTATGGCTCTGTGATGCTTCTGCAGGGGAAGCCATCCAACATCATTGCTGGCATAAAGAGAAAAGCTGCATGTGTCGAGGATCTGCTGCAGTTAGCTAGTCCAAAGAAGGTCCATAAGAGCTGGAGTTGTGCTCTTTGTGAGGTGAGCACCACTAGTGAGAAGGGCCTGAAAGAACACATTGACGGGAAGAAGCACAAGGCGAAGGAGAAGCAACAGCAGGCAAAAGCAGTTGAAATTGGGAAGAAGGCGAAATTCACATTTAAGTGTGAGCATTGTCGCATCAAGTGCAACAGTGAGCCTATGATGATAGCCCATTTGAAAGGGAAGAAACATGCAGCGCAGGTGCAGGAATTGCTGAGAGGCGAAGAGGCTGTCCCTGAAATCAAGGCAGGTATGAAAGATGTGAAATCAGAAGAGACGGCTGCAGATGCTGAAAATGTGGAGCAGGGCAACATGGCGGCCACAGAAACTAAGAAGGTGGTGATCGGTGAGGGAACTGAAGCAACAGAGGCACCAGTTATTAAGGAAGCGCAAGTGGTTGAAGGAGAGAAAGAGGCGGCAAAGATGGGTAGAGCGGCAAGTCAGGACAATGTCGAACGGGCTGAGTCACAGGTCGATGAGGAATTGAATCAAGAGTAGGTGTGGAACTGTCTGAGGGTTAAGAGGCAATGGTGTTGGATATGAATAGAAGCCGATGGTAACGATGGTACCAATCGCCAAGGTGCTGTACACATGTTCGGTAAGGGGTTCTGTGTATTGAGTTGTAATTTGGATTGGAGACAATTTGCTTGTAGTGGGGAACGTTAAGTGTAGGGGTGGATGAACTTTTAATGGCTTAGGCATTGTAGTCTAAATTAAGTATCATTAATGGGATGCCGCCAACCTAATGATCAATCTAACAGCATTAATGTTGACACCCACCCCTACCAACCACCCTAATTTGACTATTGCCCGTCTGTTGCTAATCAGTTGGATTGATCTTCAGAGGAGCAATTAGAAGGCACTTCATGTGAGGGAAAACTACTATTTCAAATGCTAGGATGACTGGGAGACCCCATGTTATTAATGCAAATCACGTGGGTTAGGTTGAATATAGGAAAATCATCACAAGGCCAAACTAATTGTAAATACCTTTACTTTGAACACTTTTTGGTGCAGTCAAGATAATATTCACCCCCACACATTGCACGATAATATTCACCTGCGGTCATGGTGCACATGCACATTGTGCACAAAGAAAGTTTGAATATATACTGTGCACGTTCACCCGTTTGTGTTATATAAAGTTAGGCAGTAGCTGCAGCTCAAGCATGTGGGATCGAGCCACCCGCAGATCAAACAACCCAACCAGAACTTCGCTTGTTAATGAGTTTTAATGTGAAGGCAGTTGCTGAAGCTCAAGCATGTGGGATTGAGCCACCTGCAGATCAAACAAGCCAACCAAAATTTCGCTTGTTAGTCTTACGCAGGTTGGGTTTGGCCCAAATCAAGCTGCACGGTAGGAGGTGCTCAGATGTCAGAGGTAGGTTTGATTTTGCTTGAACCTTTTTTAACTGCTGTGCTGTGACATGGCAACCGTGCCAGGCATATTTCCTAATAGAAAGCCTCAACATCTCACAGATCATATAATAAGGTAACATGTTTGTTTTTTATGGTTTTGGTTTTTCGAAGTGTTTTTGATGAGTTAAATTTTGACATCTCTGGAGAAGAATCGATCAAAATAGCAAAATGCACGAACAGTGATTTTAAATGCCAGCCATCAAATTTTTTTTTTTTTTTGGTTGACTCATTTATAGTGCAATTGTTAACGTGTCCTAACAACAATAAATTCAAAAGGTCTATCATCAGTGTCTTGTTGACGGTCCTCATCAAGAAGAAATTCAAATAGTGCATCCCATGAAAGTGCTATGTGCAATGAAATATTGTTAGTTTCTAATTTGTAGGGTTGACGAGATTTATTTCTAGAGTATTATGGGCACAAACAACACTCAAAACAGGCCCAGAAAGACATGTCAAATGGGCTGTCTGTATATTAAAGAAAGTAGGAAAAGAAACCCAAAAGGAAAGAGATGATAAATCACAGGATTACTACATGGCCGTTTAGGTGCAACAGTAAGGCTCACAAAGCCACAGCCCAAATAGAGGGAAAAGGCTTAAATGATGATCATTATGATGAATTATTCCATTTATTACATCTGTTCAATTCCATTCTACATTTCATGCTTTGATTTGTCTGAAAACTTAATTTACCATATATGGAATTGGTTATTTTCCCTTGGTTCAAGAATAGAAAGAATAAATATCTACATATTCAGTGGCTTATGATTCTCAACGATACATGAATTACCATTGGTGCTTAGAAGGTCTGTCACATCCTATATATTAGTTGAATATGAAAAAAAATTATATATATACACGACAGTCAGAGTCAACATTTGTTTTAATGCTTATCTTTCTTTGGACACTTATCCATCTTTTACAGGATTTAAAAAAAAAATCAATGATCTTTCAGCTGACTAATATCCAATGATTTCTCCTGACGCCAGTGCAGCAGCCAGCGCCAATATTGGGACTTGAACAGAGCCCAGACTTTTTGATGAATCATATTAATCTTGTCGGCCCCACAACCATCTAATCGTAGACCAAACTTTAGATAACTAGGAATTTGGCTCAAGGTAAACAGCTTTGAAGAGAAGCCATAATTACATCGAAAATGTCACGAGTAAGAATCTGTAATCTCTTTTACTTCACCGGTGGCTTTTGAATGGCGGTTGCCATTGGCTGTGCAGTCTAGGATCCTCTGGTACACCACAAGAGTGTACTTGGCAAGTCTTATAAACTAGTAGCTGTTTGACAAGGAACATTCAGGTTTGTGAGACATTCTGGTTGGAAATTGCCTTCCTAGTTTAATCAGCTGAACTGCTTCTCAAAAATGAAGACTTCTTGACGCAATTGATGCCCTGATATTAAAGTGGATTACAGTGGCATGTTACTCACAGATGTAAATTGAGGGATAGAAACATTTCCAAGAAATTAAAATTTCATACCATGCTTGGCGGCATCTAACAGCTTCTTGACGAACAGACCTCTTGGGATCATCAAGAGCCTTCGTCATGGCCTGTAGTACCTGGCAAAAGATGAATAACAGAGTTTAAAATATAGGTTGTTGCAAACAGCTGATCAGTGTGGTGTGAACTATCACAACAGTTCAACTTCAAGGCATGGCAGAACACCATACAGTTGAGTTTCCATCTAAAATGAAACCAACCTGTGTTCTCATCGGATAAATCCTCGCATAAGGAAGCCCAGTCATGGCTACAAGGCACTGAATTGCTGTCTCCCGAACAGGCTGAAACATGCCAAAAGATATTTCCAAGAAATTCAGATTAAGTAAAATGTCAGTAATATAAATCAGACTGCAGGCTCATCATCATCATAGCCTCATCCTAACTATATTGGAGTTAGCTACATGAATTTTGTTTTTCCATCCCGATCTACCCTAGGCCGAATCCTCAGATAAGTCGTACTTTTTGAGATCTAACCTTACCACTTCCATGTATGTCCTCCTTTTCCTTGGTGGGCCATCAACTTGCATAGAAAGGTTTTTAAATCGCTGACACTCTGGCTCTCTAACACGCTCATTTCTAATTTTATCCTTTCCAATTTTACCACACATCCATCCCATCATTCTCATCTCTGCAATACTCATTTTGTACATATATTGCTTCTTGACTGACCGTTATTTTGCTAATGAAGTCGCATATGGTCTAATCGTTGTCCTGTGAAAATTTTCCCTCAATCCAACTGGTATGAGCCAATCACAGAGCATTTTGGAAGAAAGTTAATTGTTCATTGAAAAGTTAACATACGCCAAGGGTTTAAAGCTGACCCTAGATGCAAACCTAAAGTCATTGGCAACTTACTTGTCTCTCCATATGTGGTTTTTATAATCTCGACACTCCTCTTGTCTAAAACTCACCAAAAAAATTCTCTTGGTACCTTGTTGTAGGCTTTTTTCTAGATTGATGCCGATCATAAAAATTTTCCTCTTCTCTAGGCATTTTCCCAGTAATTGTGTAAGTGACAAGCTGGCATCCATGGTTGACCTTCCCATCATGAACTAAATTGATTTTAGAATATTTGGTCACTTGTCAAGTCTTTACTCCATAACTCCACCTTAACTTCAGTGTGACTCAGAAGTCTAATCCCGCGATAAATTGTGCGAACTTTATATATCTATGTACTACAACACTTCTCCATTCAATTCCTTTTTTCTTATTCTTAATATTTTATTGAAGAGCCCAGTTAACCAAACCCCTCCAATTTCTCTTAAGCATTTCCAAGTATTATCGGAGTGTCATCTGGCCTATAGTCATTACTGTCTTCATTTTGCCAATGCACTCTTCACTTCCACTGTCCTATTTCTATGGAAAAAGGTATGTCCTGGTAATTAAATATCTTTTTTTACCTAAGCCTCCCATAGAATTTTCATTCAAAAGTATGTTGAAATATTCTCTCCATCTTTCTTTAATACCATTGTCCTTCACCAAAACCTCCTAGTCTTTACTCTTTATACACCTGACATGATCTAAGTCCTTACCTTTCTTTCCTCATTTTAGCAAGATTGCAAGCCATGACCCTTAATTCAAAACAAAGGCTTCTACAATAAGAGTAAACAATTCGGTCTTTCCAAAGCAACCCCTTCAGTTATTTATATGAACCATGGCAAGAACTTTTCAAAATGACTTGGTTGTAACAGAAAAGCAAAACCATTCACACTCAAAAATAACAAATATCAGTGCAGCATGCGATATAATTGTGCAAAACGGGGAAATTCTCATGAGGCGAAGGAAATTAAAGGACAGTGAAAGATGCAACATTACCTTCATATGTGGGTATGAAATCAGCGTGAGAAGGTTGGTTATAATGGAATGTGCATTCTCAGTAACAGGCACTTGTCCTGCAAGTACATGTAAAGAGGAATGTTGCATGGAACTTAGCAATCAGGATAATTAATCAATAGCATCCAAGATAATCAGGATAATCATCCAATAGCATCCAGAATAATTATAATTCAACAAGTTCTGAACAAAAAACAACGAATTTACACTTATGCATTATCATCATCAGCATCATCACCATGACCACAATCAAAGACTTGTCCCAATTATGTATGGGTCGGCTACATGAACTCTATTTCTCCAACATTTATGCATAGATGCCAACTAACAATGATGCCGTGTCAAGCAGATATAACTTTTATTTGGAATTTGATATTTTTACCATAGCTAGTCCACTTGGAGAGTCAACTATGTAACTTGGCCTAGTCAATTTGACTTGATTCAGCCTGTACATTACCAATCCAAGATAAATGGTTGACTTGTGGGTACATAGGGTCAGCCTGACTGAAACTGCCATATCAGCAGGTTCCTAACACCTTGCCAACTAACTCATTGAGTTGTGACACAACATAGTCAAGTATTAAAACCACTTATGAAACATATTACTAGAGCATGATTAAGTATTCAAACACTGCCCTCAAGTTAGTATAGTGTATCTGCCAGTATGTCATGACTGTGTGGTATTGAATAATTGAATTCAAAATTCAAGTTACTTTAAACATGCACAAGTTGTACACCATTTTAAAGGAATCTCTCTGTTAAAAAATAACCTTGAGTAAATACCATCAAACCTGATGGATGATATTATGCACAACCAATTTCTTTATGACATTAATCTCTTGAGTAACAACTTACAATTTAGACAAAATAATAGCATAAAAAATTAATATTTGATGCATATAAAAAATGGTCTGAATTAATAAATTTTAGGCCCCATATATGCACACTAATTGTCATACACTTATCCTCAAATAGATAGTAGGCTTTAGTATTTGATAAGCACTTTTCTTGTGTACACACCCATTTGAAAATTCTTATTTAAAAAGAGAAAAAAGTTTTTAATAATAAAATTAACTTGACTCCCCCGTTGGCCTGCTGAGTCATGTTTGAGTCACAAGCATGGTATTAAATTTCGATAGGCACCAGGTCGACTCGTCCAGTGCCAGCTAGGACTGAGTCGGTTTGGGCACCGGCACTTGTTATAGGCAGTTCAGAAGATGATATTGTATATATTTATTATATATTGCATCATTATAGTTAAAAGCATTGTAGCTGAACTAGTTAGGATATCTGACTAATTATTCGGCCTGTGCAGGTTCAAATCCTCCATGGAACCAATTTTTTTAACAACCTCTGGCTTCAACGTTTTCAACTGTTTTGTTCACACTATAGGACTATGTATTGCATCTAATTTCAAAAAGGCCCTTATGCTTTGTGTTTGCATTAAAAGCTCCAATGACTAATAGTTAAATCAGATAAGAATTAATGATATTCCATTTTTATTTTTTTGATAGTTTAACATTGAAAAAACTTAAACAATTTATCCCTTGAGTCATAAAAAAAATGCCCAAAAAAATGCCCCTCAAACTTTGAGGACTAAAAGTCAAAGTTAGTATTACTTGAATGGCTTAATATTATATATTTTCTAATCCACATTCAAACAAAACCCTCTAATTTTTACCAACTCATCATTAAAAAGCTCAAATGTCTTATCCTTAGCGTTAAAAGGATAATTTGCCCTTCAAATTTTGAGGGCCAAAACAAAAGCCTAGGATCATTTGAATGACTAGAAAATACATATTTTCTACCATATCCAAGCCTTTCATATTTTCTACCACATCCAAGCCTTTTAATTGGCATGCTTCATTAATCTTTTACCTATCTAAGTAGGTCCATTGCTAAAAGCAACTTTGGTAAATTTTGCCAAGTTTGTATGAGAGCTATTTATATCACTTTATCCAGAAAAAACTGGTAGTTATATGTTACACCAGAGACTACTTAGCACCCAACAGGAATACATATCTCTATATTTAGATTGTTTACTTGTTATATAGCTCAGTTTTTACATTTTTACCAGTTTTCTATTATTTTTTTACTTTTTGACACTTTTTAGTACCGGCACAGCCGTACCGGTCCAGCACAAGTGGCACAGACTCATCCCAGTCCTAACCAGCATGAAGAACTGCACTGGAATTTAAAAACCATAGTCACAAGTCAGCAAGCTATGATTTCTACAACCTCCAAGAAGATCAACTTATACACCCATGGATAGGCTAGTTTCCCTTTAAAAGGCTGCATTCTAAATTGCTGCAGTTGCTACTCCTGCAAACATAATAGTTTAGCACATTCGATGTTGTGACAATGGCGGCAACATGTCACAAAGAAAAGAGATGTTACTTAATGTCAAGTAGGTGATACATGAACTTTTGTAGTGCATTTAACATGTCACTCCATGGTAAAACTTTGCCAGTTTCTTGAGGATCAACAAGAAAAATGACATTTCTACCTTTGATTTGCCTCCTCTCCCCCGGAATCAAGCTTTTCCTTGCCAAAATGGTGTTTCTTCAGATCTATTTTTCTCTAAAATTATTCATTTATTATCCTTTTTTTTTAAGAATGTAAAGAAATCGCAATGGAAAATTTCCATTCCAATGAATAGGACACTGAAATCTCACTGAAAAAGTGAAATTGGGATTTGGGACTGATCAACACATGAATCAGATCCTGATATTCCTTAGGACCAAGTCCAAATAAAATTGAAATTGAAGGAGAAGGTGTGGGGTAGGGGCAAGCATCCATAGTCAGTAGCATGAAAAAGAAACTGAACAGCAGGAGAGTGAAAGCATATGAAGTGCAAAAATTCAAAGTGTGTAGTTCTGCAAGTTTGATATCTTGCAGTTATATATTAATTGAAAGTAATTCAAAAGGATACCTATGTATTTTACCTTATGAAAATGTGACTCCAATTATTAAACAAAAAGACTTCCATGTTCATTTCCGTAATTCCTTACCCAAAGCTGATTATCCAATAAATCTGCAGTGTAGCTTCCAAAACACCCTTCTCTTCCTAGAGTTGGATTAAAAGGAGGGCAGAAGAAGAATATTTTATTCTAACCTTGTCTTCCACATTGGAAGGGAGGAGGTTTTGGCGGTTAAATTTTTTGCTTTTTGCTTCTACTATAAAATAAATAAAACCTTCATCATTTTCCCCCCCATAAGATTCTCTTATATTGAATGCTCTCTCATCTGTTCTATCATTTTGCAATTTATAATTCAGCCATAAAAAATCTATGCCGAAATTCAAGCAAATTTTATAATGCTATGTAATTTCTAAAAGAAAATATGATAATCTATGAAATTGACATCTTAAATTGAACTATATGGAAGGATAACTGGCTCCATCTACAGGCAAGTGATCGGCCACCATGTTCTACTTATATCAATATGTGTTCTAATCTTATCCACCGTGCTTTTATTCACCATTACAGGACATTGAAAAGCTATATGAAATCAAAGAAAAAGAGACAACTGTAACCAAGTAAAACTGTAGACAACAGCCATGTAAATCTAAAACCACTGCAAATGGCAACCAACAATAATAAACGAAATTCATGAACTGTATGAACATAAAGTGCACAGATCCACTTTCATGATGCACATGTCACTCACATGTCCATTCATAGATTCAGTAGTCTTACCGTTTTCATCGATCAAGACTCCAGATAAGATCAACAAGAGGCTATACATCAGATCTTTGTTCAGAATATCCATACTCAAAATAGATAATGCATTCATTAATGGGGGGAGGAGCTGTAAAAGATATGATAGTTCAAAGTAAATGGAAGTGCTCCACAAAGTAACTAAATAAAAATCTTAAGTTTAATGACAAAGGCCAAAAAGGTTACTTCTGTATGATCCAATTTTAAATGTACCTTGTTTGCTTCAGTAACAATTGCAGCAAGTGGAGCGTCAGAGATTAAATGCCCAAAAGCACGATACAGCAAAGCTCTGAAATTGCATTGCAGCCATGTTACGTATTTTTTTCTTTTGAAAACATGCAGCCATGTTACATATAGATGGTTTTTAGAAAAATAAAGGGCAATGTGTACAGAAAAGAAAAGAAAATGAATAGTAATTAGCTGCATCATTTTCGAGGTAATTAGTATGTAAATTGATATTTACAGTTCAAAATGTATGAAATTCATTTTCAGTTCTCATTAGGATGTCCGATTCTTACACACAACAGAACAACACCATCAATGTGCTTTGTGGTTTTGCTTCCCCCTCAAGCGGTAAGCTAACTCAAACTGTACAACTTTGCTAGGCAACAATGAGCATGTTGCAAAATAGTAAATTGCAGTCTTCATAAAGTTATGACGGCACTACAAATCGGATGAAATGATTCTGAACCATAAACGTTCCATTAACATTTAAGAAACTTATTTTAAGCTATGATACCCGGATACTTGTACAAGCCCAAAGTATCCGTGTCTAGCCAATATGACTCTCGTATTGACAACCAATACAGCACCAATACTCTTAGGGTACAAATTTAGCATATCCTACCGACCAAGTCCATTATCTCATATGAATGCTTTTAATTTTCTTACTTCTCAACAGAAAAAATGTTAGAAAGGAACATAACAGTGACAATTTCATTAAGTCAAAGTGATCTAAAAAAAAGGACACCCATATCAAAAAATTAGGACACCTGTACCCATATCCATGTTCTAGATTTTCAAGAGTGTATAGTCACATTCTCAATCCTCATAATTATGTCCATACTCATATCCGTATCTGGGCATCATAGATTTTAAGGCACTATGCAACCGATGAAATAGTGCAAAATCATAACCTCTATAAACAATTGAGTAACCTTTCAAGAAACAATAATACAGATGAAATGATCCCTAATTATAACCACTCCATGAAATTAAAACAGGGGAATTGTCCAAAATTACTACAACTCTAGAACAATTGAGTAACTCTTTGAAGTTTGAATGCATCCCAAATAATAACCACTCTATGAAACTTTAAATAATCTTTTTTTTTCTGTTGATAAATTGAGTATTTAGATAATTTTGAGAAGAATTCTACATTCTCTATCATATGGTGGCGTTAATACATAAGTCCATTACCATAGATGATTTCATAAATGTGCTCTTACAAATATACGGAAAATAACCACCGTATATGGTGTTCAACTGTCCATCAAACAGAATTGATGCCATCAGTATGGTAAGTTGCAATTCATGTGTTCCTCTGATAGAAAAGAGTAGGAAACAATCTTTGGGCAAATGAACATGAATAATCAAGAGAAAGAAAGGATAAAGGTGTCATGTATGTGTGTGAGAGTGCGCAACATATGCCTTTTAAAAAAAATCCTAATAGTAAAAACTAAAAAGAAAAGGGAATATTGTAGAGACTGCTGAGAAAACAAGAAACAGGCTTTCTTCAAGAAACAAAGAAAGGGAGGAGAGAAGCTTTGTAATATGCTTGTATTTCATTAAAGGGTTTTTTAGCTGCACTTTGAGGGCTTGTAATCTCCATTGTAAGAGTAGGAAAACCTTTGCATTGTTCTCTCACAGATGTAGGTTGCAAATGGTGGCCACTATGTATATCTTGTGTCTTGATGATTGTTGCAATGCTGATGGTTTTTTGTCTTTCCCTTCATGGTGGTTTGATCTTTGTTAATTTGGTTGCATTCCAATAAGCATTTTGTCAGTGATTAAATCATACTGGTCGCCAATAGCATGCAGAAAATTCTCAGTACAGAAGGTATATGTAACCGAATCAAACAACAAAGATAATGATGGAGCTCAGGCACATACCTTGCCATTGATGAATCAGTATCTTTAATTGAAGACAGCAGAATGGGTATCATGCTTGAGAAGAAATGTTGTTTATAAAGCGGTCTTACGGTTGCATGGAACTTTTTGTTCATACAAACTTCGGAATCACTTAGAAGAATATGGAATGCGTCAGCTGCAGATCTTACCACAGAAGGATCTGTATCCGGACCATTACCATTTTCCAATGCATTCTGCTGTAGCAGCATGATCTCCTTGTTGCTACTTGACAGCAAAAATTTCAAAATGAGCATTGCAATTTCCGTCACTTTCTCATGCCCTCGCATAACTAAACCTTTCCCAACCCATGCCAGTCCAACTATTGCATGGATCTGAAACAAGCTCTTGCTACTAGCAATATAGGACAAAATGCTAAGATTCTCACTACTTCCATCAGTACCATTACTCAAGGGATCTTTACTAATAACACTGTGTAAGCCAGTCTCCTGTATTATATCCAATGCTTCTTCCAGAGGACAAACACTTGATGTCTCTATTGTGTTGATTTTTAAAGGACATTTGTTAATAATAGAACCCAAGGCCTGAGCTGCTGGAACATATCCTTTGAGAACGAAAATTGTAAGTAACTTCAATATTTCCCTTACCTCTGGAATAGGTGTGTGAGGACGAAGTGCTGTTAGAACTGAAGAAAATAGTGAAATAAGCCATTCATCTTTACATGAAAGACTAACTATATCTTTAGTAAGTTTCAAGCTTTCCAATTTGATAGGAGTGAGAAGCACTGATTCCTTCAATGGAAAGAATGTCATTGAAGAAAGCACGCAATAAGCTTTTTGCACAATCAGAGCCTGGCTTTCTTCAGTACAATCACCAACGGCCAGCCTCATGGCTGTCATTATTGCATCAAGAAGCCCCTGCAAAATATTCAAGGCTTACAAATGTTATTTTGCGGGAAAATTGAGAAGTGATTCTAGAATTTTTTTCAGCAGAAATTAGTAAAACTGGACTTGATTGGGATATCCACCTGCCCTTGACTACCAATGTTGAGAGCCGTAGTACTCTCCAATTGGTCCCAAATATTGACAGCAAAACGCAATGCAACTTCTTCAAAACCTACAGTCTTATTGAGCCTACCACATCACAGAGTGACATGTCAGGGGAACAATTAAGTAAGGTGCTAAAATTTGACATCGATAATTTAGTACACCTACGAGCTTTGAACAACCAAAGCTTGAATTCCCCACCTTTCCAAAAAATATAAAATAAAACCCTTCAAAAAAAAAAAAAGTTCGAATTCCCTGATGGGCAGTGAATGCTAATAATCACACTAAAAAATAGGTTGAGAAAGCAAACGATAAAATCATATAAATCTGAAGGGAACCATACTTCCTCCCATCTTTAAGGGGAGGGGAAAACCTAAACAGTCTCACAACTATAGAACAGGTCTTGGAGACTGCAGAGGAGTGTGAACACAGACAGACCATTCTAAAGCATCTAGGATACACAACTAACCAGCTTCAGATCATCTCACTGGTTGTATTGGCCCATTCTCCTTTAGATAAGATTTGAAAAATATAATCAAATGGAATCATGAGACCACCATGACACCAAATACACACACATATATTGAACTTGCATACCATGGGAGAACCCGACAGGAGTAGCACTCGAGCAAGCAAATTAAAATCTCCGCAGACTTCACGTTTCCTTCAACCTATTGAAGATAGGAGAAAAAAAGGCTATTACGTACCAATTTGGGTCAAAGAGCTTAAAAATCTCAATTAAAACTTGAAAGAAACAAAAATAACATGTAAACTGCATCTAAAAAAAATGTAGTGACTAGAACTCAAAAAATATATATCTTTTATGATAATATACATACAGAAGCCTTCACGAAATTGGCAGATATAGCTTCTTCCAACCCTTGTATCACTTTCATCATATAATCGAGTCCAGTGGTACCAATACCACAAAGTGCCTCAAGTTTCAGTGGAAGAGGCATTCCATAATCATCAAGTGAAAGCAACGAAAATGTCTCTCCTACAACAATGTTCATAAAGCTTGTTCGCTTCTCAGTATCATGAGAGCTTTCGATGAATGTACCAATTTGTATCAAGGAATTCAAAGCCAGCTTCCATAAAAGTTCCTCCTCGCACCTTCTAGTAAGTATAGACACAAACATTGTCAAAACCTTCTCATATATTGCCTTTGATATTGGCATTGAACTTCCAGGAAACGTTGCTAGTGTCTGCAAGCCCTTGACTGTGCAAAATTAAAAAATAATAAATAAAAAGAAGGTATCAAGATGCTTTTTTCTTTAACTAAGATGCAAGAGGTTAGAACAAGAGTTCACCAAGCAGAAATTATACAAAGGTATTTCATTGTTAATTTCCATTCACTCGGGCGTTCATAGAAGTCTCATTCACCCCATGCATGTAATAACCTGAATTTTTGAGTGGGCCAACCAGGCTTAGAAAAAGCCCAGTTTTGGCTAGCCCCAACTCATGACTAGATTAGGCTGCTGGGCCTAACCTTCAGGCCTTTATTTAATAATAGAACTTGACCCAAGATCCATCTGTTTTGACTATATAGTTTCCCAATGAAAGCTCTTCATTTTTCACCAATAGATGTGACTCTTCAAAGGAGAGACAGTTACCAATAGATGTGACTCTTCAAAGAAGAGACATTCACCAACAGGTGTGACTTTTAGAATTCCCAAATGACTCTTCAAAGAAGAGAAATCCAAGAAGAAAAGCCCCATTTGGATGTCCACTTAGTGTATATATAGGAGTCTTTGGTTATTTTGAAATCTAATACTGAGAAAATTTGAAATTTAGAAGGAATTTCATAGGGAGCAACTAGCATAGTGGATGTCAGATTTGAGGTCAATCATCACATATACAAGGTGAGTAGAACTTCAATAGAATGTGATTCCGTCAAGTAACTAGTCTTCCATGATCTATTCTTTTAAGTTTGAGCCAAATCTGATATCTAAACTTCTGTTAACATGACTGTGTTTGGTGAATAAGATGCATTTCCATCCTTGAAGATGATGGTTGACGACAGGGATAAAGTCCCTCTTTGATTGAACTTTGATTTGAACTATTGAAGAGTACATTATAACAACATCAGATCTGGTGAATGTATTTATAAAACTGTCGACATATCTATAATGGGGAATAAAGCCTCAAACTCATTTTCTTTGGTAAAGATAATTAGCCAATTGAATCCTATGATTGATATACTTCCTATGGACTATTTCTTTTAAGAATATAATGTTTTATTGTGTGAAGAAATTCAGAACTAAGCTACTGTTATACATTTTCTTAATCAATCACAAGTATTATTTGAACTAAGCTATTGTTATTTTTCTTAATCAGTTACGGGCACTCTTTGAACTAAGCTATTGTTATTTTCTTAATCAGTCACAAGTGCTCCTTTGAACTATGTTACCGTTATACATTTTCATATCAAATAAACTTTGGAAATTTTATAAAAAACTTTGGGTTCCAAAGAAATCCCTAGGATTGATCTATATTATAAGAAAATGGGAATACATGTACTGTTGTATAGTGTTACATGTACGGTAGTGACTGCTTTTCTTTTCTAAGAATATTTAGTTGTGAAACATTATGTTAATATTGCACTGTTGTAAGATATTATTCAGAAGTTCCCTCTTTTTATTAAATAAGATCGTGCGAATAAGATGAGCTACCATAATATAACTAGTTCCAAATTAAACAGTGGGTACTCCCATCGCTACAGTTTCATTTGTTTTACTATACAAATGATGACGTTCAAATTCTGAATCTCAATGTAGATTTAATATTGTCCTTAGTAGCTATGTATGGAATATGAGCATAGAATAAAATAGCGGCCGCTACAAAGCGTAGCGGCCGTTATATTGGTCGTAGCAGCCGGCACCGCTACGCTACGGAGGTGTTAGCGCCGCTAACACCCGTAGCGGCCGCTACGGGAAAATAGCGGCCGTATTTTGTCGCTATTTTCCTTCTGGGCCGCTATTTTACCGCTATTTTCCTGCTGGGCCTATTTAAATGCCCTAACGCCCATTTTTCTACATTTTTCACTCCTGTCTTCATCTTTCCTTTTCCTTGTCCACTGTTTTTTTGTCCTACCTCCCTCTTTCTTCAAATTAAAGGCAACAAGGGTCCAAAAACACATTAAGATCTATAAATCTAAATCATTCAGCTTCTTTGGAGTCAAAAGGCATCTCTCAAAAGGTATTTTTTCTGTGATTTTCTTAGATCTATGGCTCTATTCCTCTTTTCTCCTTCATGAATCTCTTGGAAATGGCTTGTAAGTGATAAATCTTTGTTTCTCATAGATCAAACCCCCCATTTTCTATGATTTATTTATTTATTATTTATTTTTTATTCTCGGATTTTTTTATTTTTTGAAAAAAAAAATTTCTTGAAGAAACACCAACCAAATCACTTGAAAATTACTCCCAAGTGTTAGATCTATGAATCTCATGCATGAATTACACTTTCTTTCTTGTTTATTTGAATTTATTTAATTTTTTATGTTCATATTGATATGACTTTTGGTGGTAGAGGTATTCCTCTAATCATTTCTCAAATCTCAACTTTATATTAACTCTCATGTCTCAGTTCTTTAAGTACAATGTTATTTATAAAGTTATTATTTACTATGTCATTTATTGTGTTGAATGTTGATTGTTAAGTCACTGACTCTGGTGACTAATCTCTCTAAATCTTAAATTCTTGACTCTTGAGTCTTAACTTTGAGTCTTGAATCTTGATTCATGATACCATGTGAAAATTAGAAATAATACTATTATTTTTTAATTATACAGCGATACAGGACATCATGCATTTAGGAGACCGCTACACCCCCTTATTTTAGGCTTTTTTGCAAAACAAACACATATTCTAGCTCATTACAATTTTCTGGATTTTCTGGAATTTTTTCAAAATTTTTTGATAATTTTCTTGAATCACACCGCTACGCCGCTATGTAGCCCCGCTACCGCTACGTAGCGCCCGCTATGTAGCGTTTTGGCGACTGGCCGCGACGCTATCCGCTACCGATATTTTGATCCTTGAATATGAGACTCTATAGTACTTGCTCAAAGTGATTAAATCTAATTATATGAGTATAGTATTCTATCTATGACTAAAAAGAATTTCAAAGACAAGGTCAATGCCACATTGACACCAATTATGCTTATGAGTGGGGCGAGATTCCAACTCAAAGAATGTGGGATTGACCAATAAAAATAATATGATTTCTACTATGAAGTTTATAAGGAATAATACTACGAATTATAAGGAAATATCTGTTTCACCTTGGTGTTGGGTTTGATTTTTGGAAATATATTTGATGACGATTTTGTAATGACAAGAATATGAAATTCCTTGTGGAATCATGAAAAATTCTACGAATCGTGATGGGTGACAGTTTTGTCACGACATGAATATGGATTCTTTTGTTCAAACAACTACTATGAATTATGATGGGTGACAATCTTGTCACGACAAGAATACGAATTCCCTTGTTTAAGTATAAGAATTACATGGGCGACATTCTTGTCACGACACGAATATGAATTCCCTTGGATCACATGGGTAACTGTCTTGTCACGACACGAATATGAATCCCTATAATTATACAACTACTATTGATTAAGAATGATGACAGTCTTATCGCGACAAGAATATGAATTCCCTATGAAAGTACAAATAATGAGAATGTTGTACATTAAGCCATATTGGTGCACTAGATGAACTTACTCCTTAGAGTGAACCTATGAATTTTTCTTTCATAGAAATATGTAAATCTTGAAGCTTTGTGTGATTTATTTTATTTTTATCGATATATTGATGAGAATGGATGACCAATAATGATATGATAGAGAAATTGTAATTTTTAACTTTGTAATCGTCATAGTTTATATTATCCTTTTGATTTAGAAATTCTATTCACCAGTAATACTGATTAGTGGTTTGCCCCACTACAGGTAACGCATTTATAGGGGGATCTAAGAACAACAGAGATCAGCCTATAGAATTTGGCACGCATCACTAATTGAGAGATCGAAGCACTTCCTAGATTAATAGATGAGGCCAACCCTATTTTGGAATACTTTCTTAGATTTATTGTCATTTCTAGTTGAACCTGTAAACACTTGTTAAGACATTAATATTGAGATTTTAAATCTTCATCTTTGCTTGGACTTGCTCTTGGAATTTACTTAATGAATGTAATTGTACTATAATCATGATAACGACTTAAGAATTTGAAGAGCTCCAGATTTTTGGGTCATTACAATGCACATTCTCTTGTCCTTATTGTTACATCATTTGCAATTTTTTTAGTGAACTTTCACCATTAGCTTGATAAATAAATATGATAGATGCCAGAAAGACCACAGTTACCTGCCACTAGTGACTATTAGAATTAAAATTTTTTAAATAAAAAGGTAGCCATGAATAAGATGATTATTTCATTTTATCAAGTTCAATTTAACTGAAGATTTTCTGCCAGTTATGACAATGCACATGATCAATAGGAAAAAGAACGCGGTCAATCAATCTTTTACCCCCTGAATAGAAGTAGTCCTTTACTATGTCATGACTTCCACATGCTGTCAGAGTAGATCCAAGAAGACCAGCTAATGGACCAGAGAAGTTTTGGAGCAAGCAACACCAGAAATCTTCCACTTGAGGATAATATGGTTTAACATCTTTAAAGCCCACAGTCAAATCTCTACATGCAACAAGGAGATTAATGCAGAGATAAAGTGCTCCAAAATTCAGTCCTTCTGGAAGTACATAACTGTCATCCAAAATGCTAACTACAGAAAAACCGCTCGATGAAATTCCCAAGACCTCCATCAAGCGAGTGAAAAAGCTTTGAAACACTTTACTGCAGGATGAACTGGAAACTCTAGCTGAAACAAATAGGATATTTCCAAGTGCCTGCAATTTTTGCTTGCCTTCTGCAGTAAGATCCTTGTAAGCCAAACCATCAGTAACAGACCTAAAAATCATCTCCATGTCTTCATCTTCAACAATAAAATTTACGAATGAATAACCACTTGAACAGTCTAATTGTACCATAATCCTTTCCAAACATACTAGAGCTTCTGCAGCAACTTCGTTTTCCTGGGATCTCATATCCTTTGGCGACTCAAAAGCTAGTAAGAACGAAGTGTCTTGAGGTGAAAAGGTACAGATTGCTTCTTTCAAAGAAGACCAAATAGCTTTAGCATGCTTTGCAATTCTATCTGCTCCATAATGCAAGGTGCAGTAACTTAAGTACTTCAAAGAATCAAGCTGTGGGCATTGAAGTGTTAGTTTATGCAAGCAACACAACACTTATACAGTAAATAAAACAAATTATTGAGGGAAATTGTGATGGATGAAAAAGTAACAATACCAACCTTCGCTGACAGTAGGGCTGAAGAAAGTTTGTCAAGCAGCAAAGGGATGACAAATGGCTCAAACAGTGGGGTTGAGGCAAATGCATGCTGCAAACACTATCTAGTTAGGGTCTGAGTAAAGATGGACCAAATATATTATGAGTCATTCAAATCAGACATCCATATGGATAAAAGAATTTTGATCCAGTGTGAACAGCACAATCAAAAAGTGTACATGCAAACATTTTGGGCCACTTGTCCACCCCCTTCACTAACCACCCCAACCTACAAGCATGAGCTGGCACTCACCCAATTCAACACTCATCTGTAGCCATCACAAATAGCTGGACTGAAAGTCTAAAATATCAATGCATTTAAATCATTAAAATTTTAAGGACCAAAGACGAAGAGGATAGGGTGATGCAGTTGGGCTGGCTTTTTCAGCAACCATAGCTGTCAAAAGATCTTTTCAAGTCAAACTCTCACCCCCCATAAAATGGTTGTCATGACAACTTTTAATCAATCCAATCCCCCCACACAAAGCGGCTCCCCATGAATTGGCACCAATCCAAATTTTACACTGTTCCATACAGTATTCATTGTTGAAGGTTGTCACACCAAATTTGCACATTGTATAGCCATTATACTTGAGGACTTAAAATTTTTTTATTTTTTTACGTTTTTGGAATTATAATTTTCATTAATATAAGCTTACCAGTACAAGAGACGAACACTGAAAAGACAGCCACCGAAGAAAGACAACAAGAAAAGAAAGGCAGGGAGGAGAGGGAGGGGGGGGGGGGGGGGGGGGGGGGGTGGAAACTGGAATGGTAAAACAAAAGAAAGAAAAGAAAAGAAAAATATTCTAAAAACCAAAACCAAAGCAAGAACTCTCACAAGATAAAAGCATACTTCAGCATCAGATTCCCTCCTTTGCTAAAGCGTCCACCACCTCAGTAGACCATTGGTTGATGAGATGGAAGGCGGCATTCTATTTTTACACTAAGCACAGACTTCCTTAGCGACATCTGCCAAGTACCAAAGGGCCTTAGAACCTCCTAAAGCCCATTGAGTGACACAAGATGAGTCGTCTTTGCAAGAAGACACAAAGATTGAAACAGAGAGCCCACGAAAGCTCATCTAAAAAGCTAAAAACTCTTCCTTATTCAACAAGCAAAAACCAGCAGGGGCAAGAGTTCAATAGATTATGAGAAGCATTATAGTTCCTAGATATTCCTTCCCAGATTACCAATATCGCTCCTCTCTAGTTGTTAACCAATTTACACCCAAAATGCCTAGGCATTAAAGGTGCGAAAAACTAACTACTTAACACCCCTCT
This sequence comes from Sextonia rubra, assembly GCA_037013555.1. NCBI lineage: Eukaryota > Viridiplantae > Streptophyta > Magnoliopsida > Laurales > Lauraceae > Sextonia > Sextonia rubra. The sequence continues at coordinate 37,886,086 of JASUAD010000010.1, read as the reverse complement.
CAAGAGGGACACCGCCTAGATTTGAAGCACATGTCCGCACAAGATGCAGCATGGGCCCTTTTCGCCTAGTGTACATGCACCCACACACAAGAGGTAGTGTGGGGGCTTTTTCTGCCCTACACAGCTGTGAACCCGAGACGTGTTGCTCTGATACCAACTCAAGTTGTCAATCAATACACTCAAAATGCCTAGGAGTTAAAGGTGCTGCAAACTAACTACTTAGTAGCTCCTATCAAAATTTAATTTGAAACAATCAAGCCGGGAGGGGATCATGAATTCATGATGATCTACTCTGCCTAGAAGCCAAAGAAGAAAGGCATCTCCTTCCATTTCATCAATAAAGCAATAGACACACCTCAAAAAATGGGGATTAGAGGAAGACTAAGAGGCAAGCACAAAATTCAATTTGTCAACCAAAGCTTCAACAAAGGAGGATTTATTTTCGAAGCATCATAAATGTCTTCCTTCCATGACACACAAAATCGCTAAGAAAGAATATTTATTTTCCTCCTCCACGTATACCCAGTGCTAGCTTCCAAGCCCGAAAAAATCACAAATGGAGGATGGGCAAACCCAACTACAATCAAACCAACCTAACACCGAACTACATATGGCTTATGCCTCTTTAAATTAAGAAGAAAATTATCAAACGTCTCCTCTTTAGCAAGACACACAAAGTATCTATTCACAATAACTCTTCCCCATCAACAAAGGTTATCTAACATGAGGATACTACTCAGCTAACAATCCAAATGCAATTACCCTTGGAGGCACTTTCACTCTCCAAAGGCAAGAGAGAGAATTGATCTCTAAAGAGCCATGCATCAAAACTGCAAAGAAGGAAGTTGCCAAGGAGCCACAAGATGAACTTGTCCAATCCTTCTATCAACTCCCTCCTCAGAATTATAAATGTCCCAGAAGATCCAATAGGGAGAACAATTGAACATCCTCAAAGCCCGAGAGATTCCTTCTAAACAATGGACCCCAGAGCATCTTATCATTCATCCTATCCATATAGCATTTGACTTTGGCTTAATGAACATGCACATCTGTGAAGAACAGGAAAATTGGTTTGCCAATGGTTTCTCTCCAACCCAAGTATCAAGCCAAAAACAGAATCTTCTCACCTGAACCAACGTGATACCTGACCTTTTCATGGAAAAACATCTTGAATGATAAAATATCTATCCACATAGCCCAATTACAGTATCCTCTTGAATATCCTAGCCATCCCTGGATACCCTATACTTAGCCTTTAGAATGTTTTTCCAAAGGCTATTAGGTTATCCACAACCATTTACCTAAAAGGACCTGTCACTTGCCTCAGAGGACGGAAACCCAAACCACCACCATTTTTTTTTGGTTTACATATCGAAGCCCAATCTACCAAGTGATATATTTTTTCAACTCCCTCGACAAAGGAAGACCCTCTTCAATGTTTCTATTCGATTAACAACTGACACTACGCATCAAAAAATGGAAATGAAGTACAATGGGAGATTTGAAAGAGCTACCTGAATAAGGGCAATGTGACCAACTAAAGAAAGATATCTAGCTTTCCTAGTTGCTACCTTCCTCTCCATCCACTCAATCATTCGTCCCCACAAGGATTTAGAAGCATTACGAGGCAAAAGGAAGACCAAGTAGGACGCCGGAAACTGACCTGCTTAGCAAGCAAACATATCCGTGACATGATGAAGATGGTTGTTATCCACTCTCACCCTCGATGAGTACACTTTCAAAGAAATTCACCTTAAGACCTAAAACTGCTTAAAGCATAGTAGAGTAGTAAAGTAGCTTTAGTGGTTTTTTTTTTTTTTTTTTATCGTGGCTTCCTCCGTGTTATAGAAAATAAAGGTGTCATCTACAAACTGAAGGTGACTTAGCTTTGGAGCATTAGACACTGGCTTGACACCATTAATCAAGTTGAATACACCAACGGCCTCCACCATGTAACCAAAGAAGCACGGACACAGACACAGGACATGGATACGACACGACACGACATGCACACATCGACATAGAATTTCTCAAAAAAGCAGGACATGAACACGTCGGGGACACGTTAATAATATATATTTATATATATAATCATATACTAAAAAAATAATATCATTTTAACTTTTTCTTGGAGGATGTGGGCTAGAGCTACTAATGGAACTCATATTTCCAATTTCCAAATCTATATAATATAACATCAAATTATTCCATATCCAACAATATACAAAAGGTTGAAATATAATATTAAAAAAATAGCCAAAAGTGTACAAATAGTTGAAATATAATAAAAAAAAAGTTAAAAGAATTATTGTAATATTTTACTTGTTTTTACCCAACAAGTGAACACCACAGTTTACAAAAGCCTCAAATTCCTTGCGCAGCAACGTGGCCAGTGAAAAGTAATGGCCATTAAAAAATATGAAAAGACCGATGGAAGAAAGAAATAATATAAAAAAGAAGAAAGGGGGGAGGGAGACAGCTGCTGCTGTGGTAGATTGGTAGATTTTAAAAATCTTATCAAGAGAAAGAGACAAAAAATAATAATATTAAAAAGAGACATGGTAGAAATGGAAGATAAATATCATTTAATGTAAACGGCGAGAGGACAGACATATAGGCCTAGCCTATTAAAAGGAAAAAGCCACAAAGACTAGAAACAAGTGGAGAACTGGAGATGAAGAGAGGGGGGAGAGAGAAAATGAAAGTGCAGAGATGAGGGGAGCCAAAGGTGTTGTCTGAAAAAAAAAAAAAACCGCACTTACCGCTGCTAAAGAGGAACTGATGGTGCAGATAAAGTCTCACTGCTCGCCTGGAGTTCTTCTTAGACGACTTGAATCTCCTCATATGGCTTGGATCTGCTCTCCTGGAGGTGTCACCTAGTGGTCCTGCATTCACTGGTATGTCATTGCTTCTTTTTTTTTTTTTTTACCATAATCGACTGCTGATCTTCCTCCGCTTTTCTTTCTTTTTTTTTTCAATTTCATTCACCTCTCTCTCTCTCTCTCTCTCTCTCTCTCTCTCTCTCTCTCTCTCTCTCTCTCTTGTTGCAACTTGACGAACAAGAGGCTAGGGCTCTCTCTTCTAGATATCGATATTCCGCTGTGACATTTAACCTATTTTTATTTTTTTAAAACCCCCTCCCAAGTTCTTAAAATTATTATCTAAAAGCAAACCCCAAATGTGTCCTGTACATGTCCTTGCGTGTTCAAAATTTAAATAAAAAAAATACAGGACACCTTTTTTCACGTGTCCGAGCATGTCCGGTGTGTGTTCGTGTCCCAGACGTGTTGGACACTGACACGCTGGCCCTAGAGAGGTGTCTGTGCTTCCTAGCGTGTAACTAAGAGCCATACCAACAATGACAAAAAGAAATGGAGAAAAAGGATCACCTTGGCCAAAACCCCTTTGAGCTAGAAAGAAGAATTTTGGGATAGCCATTAGTCAAAATAGAGAAGTAAGCAGGAGAGACACCCTCCAGAATCCAATGCCTCCATTTTGTACCAAAACCCATTCTACGCATCAAGTACTGGGAAAAGACCGCAATCCACTTTATCATAAGCCTCTTAAAAATTCAGCTTCCTTCTAAGATTTGTCTTCCAAGGACAAAGGGACCATGCGCATGAAGAGAACACCTACTAAAGTCTACCAGCCAACACCTTTGCTAGAATCTTGTATATGCAGCATGCAGCCGATCAAGCTTATCGGATGAAAAGTCCTTTATATTCTTTGCACTGGTCTTTTTAAGGATTAAGGCAATAAAAGTGGCACCCATTTGATTGGGTAATCTGCCTCTTGAGTGAAATTCTTTCATGAAAGCCATGATGTCTTCTTTGAAACTCAATAACTTAAAATAAAGACGTAGGATCATTTCATTGGCCTGTGTTCTCATATTCCCCTCCTCTAGGTCGTAATTGTACCTCTATTAGGTCATGCATCTAGGTGGGCCCCTTTATTTCCTTAGGCTCTCTTTAACACAGCCTATATAGATAAGATACAATGGAAGAAATGGGACCTTTAGGATTAAATGGTTTGATGCAAAAGAATAAAAAGGGGATGGAGATTTAGGATAAAGAGGGACACATTGTGGAGGAAGGTTACTTCAAAATATGGGGAAAAGAGAGAGAGGATAGGAGGTAAGAGTAATGCAGGAAGAATAAATGGAGGGGATTATAAGGTGTTGAAGGATTTTCAAAACTAAGTGAAGGATTTTCAAAACTAAGTGAACCCACTTGTAAAGTGGCAATATATTGGCTACAAATTGAAGGTTTTTTACTGGGTGATGACCAAGGTTTAAAAAAACAGACTCAGTACCAGACTCGATCATGGCCAAGTCCCATGTGACTCGGCCGAGTCGCATGATTTGAGTCTGAATCCCATGCAACTTGACTCGGTATGGGCCGAGTCCAAGTCGATTTAGGCTCGGTCGATTTTTTAAACCTTGGTGATGACAGTCGCATCTATTGTGATTCGTGAACAGGCTCAATCCTTGAGATTACAAAGATCGTCCATTATCTCAGATTCTAAAGATGCATTAATTAACAAGTGTCAAGTGGATAGATGGGGGAACATGGTAAGTTTCGAAGAGACTTTAGATCATCTGAGTTGCATATGCTCGACTGACCTTGATAGATTCTAAGTGGGTTGATTCTTCCATTTGAGAGGATAGAAAGAACTGGATGATGGAAAACCTATTAGGGTCTTTTCCAATAAGAGCCTACTTGATTCACTTACCTTGGAACACGATATTGACTTCCCATAGGTCTAGAATTCTTTGATCTCTCCAAGGGTCAATATTCTGGATGGAGAGCTGTAAATAATAAATTTTCAATCATGGATAATCTCAAACATTGCAATTATTCCTTCTCTTACATATGCTTCCTATATTGGTCAATGGAGGAATTCGTTGATCACCTTTGTGCATTGCAAGTTCTATACAATCATTTGGAGTTTCTTCTCATCTTAGTTAGGTATTTCTTTAAAATTATCATCCTCCTTTAGGGCCCTTTTGGAGTCACTTGGTGTCAATGGTTGGGTTGGGTATGTTATTGGGGGGAAGGACGTTCCCTAAGAAGAGGTTAAGTGCTACGAAGAAATGTTACCTATGGCTATTGGTTCATGCATTTGGAAGGAAAATAAAAGGATTTTTTTAAGGAAAATGTTGTTCTATAAGAATATTATTGGGGAGAATTAACTTAAGGACTTTCCAATGGGGATCACAGCATAAAGAGTTTAGTGGAATCTCCTTATTAGATCCTGAGAGAGAATGGAATGAGGTCATTAGTGATAAACATAAAAAGAGGCTAATGGGAGAATTAATCCAAGATCAGGGCAATGGATGTGGTTGCATAGCCTGGAAGCATGCTTGGAAAACCAATTCATTGGGTATTTGATGGGGACATCTTACCAAATTCCCCAAAACCATACAAAGTTTATCAGAGAAGAAAGCGCAGGGCAGCCGATCAAGCTCTAATTTGGTTGGATGATCAGTACTATGGCATTGAACGCGAAGACAATACAAATCCACCGTTGGATTATCTTTCAGAGGAGATCCGACGGTTGGATTTCGTTTGATCACGATGGCGGAGCATCGACGGCCCATGTGTCCAATTACAGTGAAGGCCCCACATAGGGAAGTGGCACATGGATTGGAGAAGTGAAGGGGTCCTTGGATTTAATTTTGTTTTGAGGGCCCATGGTTTGACGTGTTAATGTATTGGGTCCCATGTTTAATTTATTTCTTTCCTTAAGTTATTTGTTCGGTCCCATAGTTTAATTGTTTAATTAGTTTGGTCCCATATTAAGTTTTTATTAGAGTCTGTAGAGGGACCCGTTTTGTCTTATCGATGTAATAAATAAGAGAGAAAAGGGGGGGACCACCATTTAAGTGAAAAAAAAAAAAAAAAGAAACCAAAAGATTCTTGCGCAAGATAGACTTGCGCACGAATCCCAAGGTGCGCAAGTCTAGCTTGCGCAAGATCCTCTCCCTCCTTTTTCTCCTCTTTATTTCCTTTCATGTCTTCCTCTTTCTTCTTTTCCTTTTTCCTTTTTTTGGTTGGAGAATCCTATAAGTCTAGGGTTAGGTCTTCTCCACCATTATAATGCATGTAAGAAAAAAAAAATTCTGGAATAAGAAAAGAGCTTCTTCTTCTTCTTCTCCACTTGGTTGCAAGCCACCTTCTTGCCAACCACTTCTAACGCCTCCTGTGATTGGAGTTTGGTGAGAGCCCAACAAAGGTATTCTCTATCTCTTCTACTCTTCTCTTCTTGAGTATCTACTAGCCACCACAAGAGCCCAGATCTGATCTTGAGCAACTGAACCAACAAGCCCTAAGTGTTGGAAGTTCTGCCTTCCATTAAGATCCGCTATTAAATCTGGGAACTATTACTGCGGGATCTGTGATAAGGGTCTAGATCTAATGTTGACCCACCCTTGGAATTTGTACTGATCCAAATCTGAATCTTAGACAAGTTTCAGATCCAGATCTGAATTTTCTGCCCTTTCTGATTTAAGCACTTTTACTACATTGCAATAGATTAAGTTTGCATCGTCCTGCATCAGTATTTGTGGTGTCCTTTCATTGCAGGCCCAACCGATGTGGGGGCCTCAAATAGAGAGGAAATTTTGGCTATACGTGAGAGAGGGATCAGATTTTCCTATCACATTGTTTGGGTTATCTCCTCATGAGGCAGAATCCAAAAATGCTTTATTTTGAGATCAAGGTTCAGCTCTTCTCCTCAGAGATAGGCTGATACCGCAAAGGAAATTAGAGTCTTTTCATCAAATTATATCATTTTTTCATTTCAAGAAGTGGAATATTGAGGTTGGACCACTTGGAGGTGGCAAAGAGGTCGGTCGGATCAAAACGAGTCCGATCGACAGGTGGAGCCCATTGTTTCTTGCACAGATCAGGTTTTCCCAACCTGACCCAACCCATATTGAGCCACATCAGATGCAGGTTAACATGACTCGATTAGTAATGACCTGCATAAGCCTCCAATAGGGTGGTTGAAACTGGATGGCTCAACCCAATTAACCCTAACAAAATTGTGGATGCTGCCAGCACAATTGTGAAGGTTTGGAACTTGAAGTGGAAATTACATGAGATGGTGAGAGTAGAAAGTGGAGATTCCTATATGGTACATTTTTAACATCGAAAATAAAAATAAACCTAAGGGGAGTACTTCTGGGTCATGGGGCTTAGCTGAGTTAACCCTAACTTGACCCCTTATTTTTGAGTCAGGGAAACCTAACCCATGACCAACCGCGTATTTTATGTGGGTTACGCTCGGCAGGTCAAATACAGATCAGGTTAGCAGGTCGGGTCAAGGTTTGCCAGCCCTAGATTCACTAGCAAAGATGGGGGTTCTTAGAGATGACAATATCCCAGGCAGTTCATTATCTTCGTAATCTTTTGTTTCACTTTTTTTTTTAGTTGGCTGTCCATCCCATTGTTGAATAGTTTGGCCTGTTGTATAGTTTGCTTTTGTTTTCAATTAATACAATTCTTTGTTGCTTCTTAAAAAAAACGATGAAATTAAAATGAACATGTTCAAAAATAAAAAGTAACAAAAAATGAAGGGTACAGACGAGGGTTCTGAAGGAAGGACTCTGGTTACAAAAGGACAGAAGCAGAAGCAGGTGTGACATTGTTCAAAAAAATTCTAAGTGAACAATTCACTGTAGTTCTATGGCGTACCATCATGAACATTTTACGTGCATTAATTAACCAAAAAAGTTCCTCTATAACATTCCTTATATATATATTTTTTACATTAGAAATTACCCTCAGGTGCATCAATAAAATCACCAACACCTGAGTTTTAGTTATATACAAGCATATTTGGATGTTAAAACAAAAAACAAAAAACAGATTCACAAGCCTTGAATTTGGAAAATCTAATGCTACGTATTCAACTGAGAAGCAATCATGAAATAATATTTAAAAGGCTAATGAAATAAGACAGGAAACTGATTCATCACATCTGAGACGGACCTTATAAATCATTTTTTGCCATCCATATCTATTAAAAGAAATGCATTTAAAATTTTGCATTGTCAAGTGATTACATTACATAACTTACATACCATTAGTGCCCTTGAGAGATCATCCCTTTTAACATCAAGATCATCACTCTTTGGCTGCATTAAATAAAATGCTTAAGGTAATACAACTGTAAACGATGCAATGTCAAAGACAAGGATGCGGGAACATGTACATGACAAATAAGGAATTTAAAAAATGAATTAACTATGCATCTCCCTCCAAAAACTCAGAAGATAAAATATCATAGATTTCACATAATATTTTGAAGTGAATAATACCATATTCAATGAAATAATACAAAAAGAAGATGGTAGGAAGTGCAGAACATAGATACCAAGTTGACACAAGAAACTGGGTACAGACCAAGCACTAAACAAAAGAGGGAGATGGAACAATAAGTTGTTGCCCATGCAATCTACACAACTAAAACATTTTCTCCTATCATTGGCTTTCTTTTAGTATTCATGCTTTATAAGATGAGAAGGTAAGAATAGAATATGAAAGAGGAAAAGAAGTTCAATATTCAGAGAGGGCCTTGGCACTACCCTTCGTCGACAATTGACACAGAGTCACAGACATCATCATTGTCATTTTAGCCATCCATCTAAACAAAGGATGGAGTTAGAAATTAGTCGAAGTTGGAAGAAATAGCAATCAGTTTGATTCTAAAAAATGAGAACCCATGTTCCTTTCAAATTTCCCCAAGATACATGATTTGTGTCACAAGATTAAAATAGTTCAAAACAGTGTGATTCCATAATTAATCGTTTGAAATAAATCCAACAGGGGATTTCTTTTTATTACAGTTTCATGCTTAGGAATGTTATCTAAGGTCAAGAAGCCATGGTAGTTAATCCATCCTAAGAACACTCCCCACTTATTTTCCTTCCAGAACTCAATGGGCTTGTGCTGTTGTAAACAATTTTTTTACCCACTTCTACCTCTCTAGAAACCCTTAAAAGCAGGGTATATTGGTATAAGTGTCATTGGACCCCCTAAGGCAATGAGATGCATTATTTTCCCTGCAAAAACCACTGTTTCTCACTGCTCATGTGTCAGAAAAAAAAAATACTGTTACCTTCAGAATGTGAGGAGCATTAGGGAAACAAAACTATGCAGCAATTATTTGGTAGGAGATCAATCATCTAGATTGTGTAAGGCCCCTTGAGAAGATTTTATTCTCTATTTGGAGTACTATTGAAAGAAGCGAAGAGGGTGGATGCTAATATTTTTGTTTTTTCAAAGGTATGAAAATCAGGTATTTTTTGTTACATATTTTCATATTTTTGGGTTCATGTGGAGCACCATCAGCGACCTTTGCTAGATCCAATGATCCGGCATGGTTGCATGCCTTGATAGTCTCAAGAAAGACAAATGGTATGCATCTATTGTAACAAATGAATCGGGGGAGGATAAGAAGGCTAAAAGAACACCTCGCGGAGATTATAGGGGATTGTCAGGCATACAACAAAGTCTCTGCATGTTTCAAATGGTAAATGCAACAGATCGTTGATGCGAAGCCAGGTACCAAGTGCGGGGCGGTAGAGATGGAGGGTGGAAAGGATAGGTTAGGCTTTCACCTAAATAATTGGCCTCACGCCAAACTCCCCATCATGAATGAGGAAGAAGAAAGAACTTGGGAAGCCCCAAAATCATCAGAGAAAATTTTCATTAATCATTAATTGAGGAGGCAGAAGGCTTTACAATGCTTATATAGAAAAATGAGAAAAACCTAAAAATAATATGGACCATCCAAAACATCGATAGTCACAATTAAAACATCTGAATTTAAAAAAACTAAAGGACATAAATTATTAAAACAACTATAAATAATATAAAATAAATATAAGCTAATGGGCTGGTAGGTGGGTTGGGTCCAAAGCATAGGTTGACCCATGGGGACTGTGGTTTGTCCTATCAATAGTAAATGATAATAATAAGAAAAGAGTGTGTAAAAAAAAAAAACGAAAAAAACAGATGATGAGTTTGGTCACCCACATGGGAATCCATAACCTAGTAAGAGGATTAAATGGATGATGAAGATGTGGAGATGGATAATACTCCAAATTTTGTGGAGATGGATAATACCCCAATTTTCTTCTTTTTTTTATTCGTAATAATACTCCAATTCAAACTCAAACAACTAAACAGGGAAAAAATAAGTAAATAGGAACATAATCAGGTTGGACAAAAAGAAAGAAAAAAAAGGAACACCCATCATGAACTGCTTAATACCATGTAAGATGGTGGTTCCTACATCTGTCAAGTTGAAGCAGCGGCTGTAAGGTACAAATTTGTGTACCAAGGGTTCTTGTTTGAGTAAATTTATTATAAAGGTTGACTCTTCATATGCAATGGTGTAGAAGTTTGTAAAGGATCCATGGAGGATGGTTTCCTTTCTGATGAATGATAGTTTTAACTTTAAGTGAAACAATTGCAGCTCTTCTTTGCATAATTCAGAAGGAAAATGGGTCCGCAAATTTTCTTGCAAAACATGAGATTGACAACAAAACTATGTTCTAGGGCAATACATCCCACCTTAGATAGATGCCACTGTAAATTTCATTCTATGCAATCTGTACACAGTGCCTTACTTTACACTGTTTTGTCACTGTTAAGAATTGAACGAAAATGAAAAACAACAGCAGAAGCAGCCAATTTACACCAAAATTGAATATAACAACATAGAATAACTATGAATATCAAAATTAATCATTTTCACTACTATGCATAAAATGTTCTAGGAAAATTATCTTATCCACAGAATAATCAGCAAGCATTATCATCCAGAAAAAGGGGACAATTTTAACATTTTTAACAGGAATCAAAAACAAAAAGATTAAGATTATGATCCATTAATGGCAGAACGGGTCCAGGATGCATCATCAGACTAAATTTTTGTGGAAGATAGTACATGACATTAAGATTATAATGAAAAATGAAAATACAGCATATATGATGTTGTCACAGATTCCCACCGGCGTCCTTTCGCTATCACTCAGATGGTCTGGGACGTGGGTAGAGTGCATGCAAAAGCCTGTGTGTGTGTGTGTGTGTGTATTTCCCACTGGAAGTAAGAAAATTCCAAATGTGAATTTTATATATATACAGAAAAGAAACACTCAAGAAGGATTTCTCTTATAGGTGTCCAAAAAGGCAATGGATGCAATTAAAAAAAAAAAAAAACTGTTGAACTGTATCAGATGCTGAATACTAATATAAATGCAAATGATAAAAGACAAAGCACCGTAGATGGTACTGATAACATGAATGCATTATGCATTCTCCTTGTCTTACATGTGTGAAATAAATAGGAAAATAACGACTCAAAATATCGAAAAGGTCGCCTGCAAAACTTGATATAGGGCCCAATGGATCATGGAATACTCGAACAAGCACCTCCACAATATGGAATGTAAGCAACAAGCACTGAGGGTCCTTTTCTTCATCAATAGCTTCGCATATACCATAAACAAGGTCATCACCCTACACCGAGAGAGAGAGAGAGAGAGAGAGAGAGAGAGAGAGTTAACATAACATTCACAATTATAAAGTATTATTAGATTATCTACCATTAGATAAAAATCATTCAATGAGACAATCAGTTTCTTGCGATAAAATATCATCAAATGTAAACTAAAATGAAATAAGGCTACACCGACAGATGATTGAATGCGGTTGATCAAATACCACAAGACTACAGCAGTCAAAAGTGCTGCCCTCAAGAAATTTAAAGAAAAATAAATTCCAGAAAAAGAAGCCACTGCAGTTTATCAGTTATTGTCCTCTAAGCACATTGGTTCAATTTCCAAGATTAACTCATGCTTCACAGAGTTTTCAATTGGAGATTGGAAAAAAAAAACCCAACATATAAAATAACGGACAAAACAATCTCTCTTGTGACTAATGCTTTCAAAAAACAAATCAACTAAGGATGGTCTACTTTTGGTCCATCAATCTTAGAATTACGGAGTCCAGATTACTAACACAAACAAAAAAATTATAACAAAATCCAATCAATACTGCTCGTTTGGAGTGATTTGTTTAGAGCAGGCAATAAATGAGTACTACATATGATGTACAAAGAATAATCATCCCCCACTTGTAGTACTCCACATTGTAAAATGCAAAGAATGGGAAATTTTAGGAACAGTTTCAATAGTGGCAATGGCAATACAGACAAACTGATGTAGTCAAGGAAGCCCCAATAAAACACAATCTTTAATCAAACAGAAAATCCACTCAACAAGGAAAAATGTATAGATTCACTTGCCATTGATTGCGAAAACCCACCGTCAATACCTTCAACTTCATAAAAATACCAAAGACTACTTTGATTCTCTATTACAAAGTCTTTTATATGTTTAAAACTAATAAAACCATAAGATCTAATATTAAATCTCAGCCTTTCGATTAATGGAAAATCACATCAAGCCTTAATCTCTAAGCATCCTAAGATATGAAAAAGAGGAAAGAATAAAATTCAAACCACCGAAACAAAAGAAATTTTCATGAGTTGCATATGTCCATAGTCACTAAAATTTAGGGTGGTGGATGCTCTTGCTGTCATGGACAGAACTTTCTCACTCCAGATCTCATCCTAAAAAAATTCCTAAACATAAGATCCCGTTACAACTCATGAATAGGAGGGAATTCACTCAAGATTAATGAAATTCCAATAATACTTTTCTTGCTCACGTCTTGAACCATTTTCATATTCTGAGCTGTGGGGTGTACTGTCAATCCATCTTGACAGTTCAAACTAGAATTGAACCCTTTTTCCTGATCGAGCCCAATTAAGATGGACCAAAAATCCCTCTGTAGAAATCATGATGATGTTAATCCCTTGTCCAACAATTTTAATTTTACATTCTAGCTAATATCCCTTCTCCAAGTTAGATTGTGTGTATCTGCGAGACAAATGTTCACAGGCCGCTTTAGGTGGCTTAGATTTGGTCAATTGTTCACCAATAGTATGATCCACACTATTTGCTACTAAAGAGTTAATTTTTCCAATATCAGAATAACATTTCTCTTCACATAAGTCTCATCTGGAACTTTAACTTCTCCCGAAATATATTTCCATAATTTTAGATCCTTTCGATGATCCTGCATCAAATGGGATCAATAATCACAATTGGTTCCATTAAATTGCACAAGAAGATTCTGTAGTTTATCCACTATCTCAATTTAAATTGACTCCCAGATGAATCACAAATTAGCTAAAGCTCCTTTAATTGCAGACTAGATGCAGAAATCAAAGACCAAATCAAGAAGTGTACCTTGTAAGGGAAACTTCAGTTGTAATAGCCGAAAAATAATTATTTGATAGATGATCGATCCATTTTTTGTTCAGCAAAGGAGGTGATCTCCACTGATGATCAGATGGCCAGATCAGGTAGATCAATGGTTGCGAAATGGCCCAATGATGATCAAAATGCCAGATCAGTGGCTGTGAGATGCCTTCAGTCGAAAAGCAGTCTAGACCTGGTGTTTGTTCCTGTGGATGAACTACAAAGAGTTCTGGAACAAGGTGTTGTCCGGAATTGAATGACCCTGGCTGTCTTAGGGTATAACAGAAGGGTCAAGTCGATCCAGATCAGATTTTTTTATCATACACCAAGGATGAGCCCTAAGGAGTTGGCACACCTTGTGGTAGAATAAAAGATCAAACAGAACAGTATACAAAAATCTAGATGGCAACCAAGGGATAACTCAAGGGCCCAGTAAATACAGATCAGATTTTTCATCACACACCAAGGATATGTCCTAAGGGGTCGGCATACCTTGTGGTAGAATATGAGATCAAACAGAGTAGTATACAAAACTCTACATGGCTGAGATCAGATCTGGGTACAGAAAACTAACAAAACACATAAAATGGGGAGAACCCTTCAAATGATGGAGAAAGAATGTGAAAAATTACCCAGATGCTCCTGACATATGGGTGACCAAAATGGTCTTGAAGTCTTAAGATGTGACTGTAATAACCCTGAATTTTTTATTTTACTGGGCTAACTGGGCTTAGACAAGGTCCAGATTCGGCCAGCCCAATTCATGACTGGATTGGGCTGTTGGGCCAAAATTTTCAGGTCCTTATTAGGTTCAAATATATGATCCAAACCCACTTAAATTATGACTCTGTAGCTCCCCAAAATTTATGACTCTGTAATCCCCAAAATAGTGACTGTGTAGCTTCCCAAGTAGGCTTCTTGTTTTACACTACCAGTCATGACTTTTAGCATTCCCAGGTGACCTTTCAAAGAGGAACCCTTTAGTTCCTCCATTGGACGACCAGCACTCTATAAGAAGAGATTTTCTCTTAATTTTGGTCACTTTCTCATGGTTCTCATGGAAGAAGAGTAGGAGTCCAATATACTGATATTTGAAAAGAGAAGCAAGGAGTTTCCAAGGAACACTTAGCATAGTGGATGTTTGATTTGAAGTCATTCATTACTTATACCAGGTGAGTAGATTTTTCCCTTGAATTATATGAATTGGGAATTTCCTTGAATATAATTGATCGACAGTCACTAAGGCCCTACATACATAGTATAAAGTCTGTGTTCTTTTATGATATTTCAGTTGGTGTTTGCATAAGATAAGCTTGCACTGCCAATGTGATAAATCTGTGTTCTTTTATAATATTTCAGTTGGTATTTACATAAGATAAGCATGCACTGCCAGCATGATAAATCTGTGTTTTTTTATGATAATTCAGTTGCTGTTTACATAAGTTAATCATATGACAACAACTGAAAATTACTGCCAACATGATAAGCCAAGAAGTTTCCATTGAATTTGGACTATTGTTGGTCAATTGTCCAACATCAGAACTGATAAGTCACAGTACTAGAACTGTCTACATTCCTTGTATGAATATTTAGTGATCAAAGCCCAGTTTCAGGTACAAGAAAATTGGTGAATTAAATTATGTGATTAGCATACCTTTAAATCAGTATTTTAAACAACAAACATGATGGATTGTCAGAAGTTTCAAAATAGATATGAGATTTTTTTTTTCAGGCTGTCAAAAAAAAAAAAAAACAAAACAAAACAAAACAAAACCACTGTTAACAGATTTGAACTGTGGACCCACATGGTCCGCCTGATCTAAAGATCACAGGTAGTTGACCACCACGGAGGTGGACCCATTAGGAGAAGACCATTGGTACTCTTCATCCAAAGAACTCAAATAGGACTACATGTAAGACTTCTGTTTTATTATTGGTTCTGTATAAAAATGTTCTTGTCACTGTGTATGACTTTATTCACACACCACAAACACTAGAGATGAAGCCTTTGAGTTCTAAAACCCATAAGTCTTTCACTTAAGAAAGATCTGTTATTTGCGAAACTACAAAGAACATGAGTACAAGATGGAAACAATGCTGTTTTTAGTTTCAGACCCAATCATTGACTGTCATTATCTGTTTCGTTGTGTAATATCCTCTACTATTATTGAACATTTCTGAACGGATATCATCCTTTGAACATGTGTATAGAAGGAACAATTAATATGGTACTTTTGGAACACTAGATCATAATATTTGATCTAAGTTTAATGACAAATTATGAATAGAATATTAATGCTATGACTAATGAATTGTGAGTAAAGTGCTGATTCTATGACTAATGAATTATAAATAAAGTGTTTATGTCACTGAATAAAACATACGATCAATGCCACATACTTGTGACCAATAATGATTCCGAGTGGAGCGAGACTTCAACATGAAGTATGTGGGATTGGCTAATGGTGATGGTATTTATTATAAAACCTATGAACTAAAATTGATATCAGAATTTGATTGCTACAAAGTATCTGATTTTATGCTGGCATTGGATTAATCTTCGAACGATGAATGGTGACAGTTTTTATCACGACAAGATTATGAATTCTTTGAGTGGGAACATGAGAAATTCTATGAATTGAAATTGGGTGACAACCTTATCACGGCACGAATATGAATTCCTTTGTTCAAACTATTACTATGAATTAAGATGGGTAACAATGTTGTCACGGCACGAATATGAATTCCTTTGAATTATATGGGTGACAATCTTGTCACGACACGGATATGAATTCCTTTGAGTTAGATGGGTGACTGTCTTGTCACGACACGAATATGAATTCCTTTGAATTACATGGGTGGCTGTCTTATTACAACGCGAATATGAATCGCCATGATTATGCGACTAATATAAATTATGAATGGTGGTAGTTTGTCACAACAAGAATATGAATCCCTTATGAAAGTTCAAATAATAATGGTATACATTAAGCCAAGTTGATGAACAAGAGTTTGAACTTACTCTTTGGGGTAAATCTATGAATGTTTCTTTTCATGAAAACACATGAATTCTGAATTATGTGAGAGGTATTGATAAGGTTATATGATTGGAAATGATAGGATAGCACAATTGTATTACTTTAGCTTTGTTTTCGTGTTAGTTTATATTGTTCTTTTGAATTGAAAATTCTACTCACTAGTAATACTGACTAATGGTTCACTTCACTACAGGTAATGCTTTCGTAGGGGGATCTGGGAACGACGGAGATCGGCTTATAGATTTTGGCATGCATCGCTAATTAAGAGATCGAAAGCACTTCTTAATTTATTAGATGAGGCCAGCCCTATTTTGGAATACCTTCTTAGATTGAATGTCTTATCTAGCTGAACCTGTAAAGACTTATTAAGACATTAATATTGAGATTTTAAATCTTTATCTTTGCTTGGACTTGCTCTTGGAATTTACTTAATGAATGTTATTGTATTATAAACATGCTAACGACTTAAGAATCTGAAGAGCTCCAGATTCTTGGGTCGTTACAGTGACTACACCAACAGATGTTGACTTCTTACTGGAGACAATGTTTCACTGAGAGCATCCAGAGGGCTTATAAGTTATAATATCAAATCGGACCCAAACACACAGATCAGAGGCTTCAGATGAGTGAATGGATATACAAATCCAGCTTAGTGATCAGTGGAATCCCGGAGACAAAACAGTTCCAGGAGGAGCGGTTTGACAGAACCTGAGATGGAGCAGGTAGATGAACAATACTTCCTGATTCCTGAAGAAGGTAGAGGGGTAGAACACACTACTTGTTAACCAATCTGGGAGCCTAGGGCTCTGACACTAGGTAAAATGAAGAGAAGTATTTGGAAATTTCAGGAAAGAATTCGGTGGTGGCATCAGTAGTATAGACAAACTGAGGTTCAACTGGAGCTAGTTGGTCCCATGATTCAATCATTCGTATGTAATTAAATGGTGAACAAGCATGAACAGCATTCAAGATGGACAATGGATAGAAAAGTTAAAGCAAAATCTATAGGATGGAGGAAACCAGGGTAAGAAATAATACCAGTGGCGCAACAGCATAAGCATAGTGTTCTAGAAGGCATTCCAGAAGTTCGAAGCACAGCTGCAAGAACATTCAGTAAGATAAAAGTTTCATAATACAATATTTAGGTGTAGACACTAGAAAGTAGAAACTATTAAAGAAGCCTTACCTTACGATCATGCAAAGCCAAGGATTGCACCTGTAGGTTCTGTAGGTAAGACTTCATAAGCATTCTTGCATCAGTGACTGCGACCATACCAACATTAGTGCTTCTTCTCAAAAGTGCCAAGCAACCAATAAGTGCACCACGTAAAGCTTGCCAATCTGCCTGGTGCGAATTAGAGCATCATATAACTTATAATGAAAATAAGACAACTTATAGAGAAAAAAAATACGAAGGACCATGCAAAAAAATGATAAAAAATTAATAAGAGACTTGGGTTCAGAATAAAGACACAGTGAGTTGTTGTTTAATGGCCCAAATGCATGTCGAGGACCATTAGACAGGATAAATCGATAAAGATTTACATTGAGTTTTACCATGGTAATTCAAGAAAGTTTCTTTTGAAATTTACCAAGTCATATCTTCATAAACCAGTAGATATTTAGTTATTTTAGAATTGTTCCTATCATACTCTCATCATAACTAGTGGTTCACAAAATCCAATCTTATCATGATTTAGAGAAGAATAAATCAAAGGGAACTACTCAATCCCTTATAACTAAATTTAGAAAGAAGATAAATCAACCTTATGAAAAAACAATTCTCAATCTCTAGAGGTTGGATGTCATTATAAGAGGATGTGTTCTCTTATTTCCAAGGCTCTCAATGAAATACAATTTCTCTATCGAGGTCTTGAATGACTGTTGGTGTGAGACCTAGACATGTGAATGTGATTCTTCCTTTGAGCTTCAGCTTGGAGAGTAAGCATTGGTTACTTTTCCTCTCCCTTGCTAAATTAAGACCATTTAGCTAGAAATAGAGTCAGCAAGTAGGTTACTGTGTATGATGTCTAATGCCTTTGCCTGGTAAAATGATATTAATATCATCAGAAGATACAGGAACGTAAGTGGATATAGCTTAAATACTATTTATGATCAGGTAACACGAACAATTTTATTAAATCCCTTCCCTATTGCCCATAAAATAGAAATGTTTTTAAAAGACTATGTACCTAGAGAGAATGAATCAAACTATTCAGAGTTTGAAGTAGTGGCCAAGGTTGTCTTACAAATTCACTTTTATGGTCAATCACTGATTTTTTTTTTTTTAAGTTAACAGGCAACTCTTAGATAGTATGAATTACTTGGATATGGATTCAATGGAGAAAGAAAAGACAAAAAACCTCACAAAGAAAATACATAAAGACCCACAAGTCCTAATAATAATAATAATAATAATAATAAGCAATCCATGGAGAAAATTAACATCACCAAGAACTTGAAACTAACCAGTCTTGAAGTGAAGAATCCTGTCAAGCTATGTATTGTAGCGCTATCAAGCGGCTTTGATGTAAGACGAGTAAGAAGCTCTGCTAAAAGAAAGATACCTGAAATCATAGTAGTCTTATACATCACAGATCAGAGAAGACAGCACATTTTGATAAGAGGAGAAGTTGCAAAGAAAGAAACGCTGAAGAGAAAATAACCACTTATAAAGTTATTATTCAATTAAAAAAAAACTACTTGCATATGATCTCCATCTCCAATGATTCAAAGAACTCATTTATGCCTAATTTCCTAAACAGCACTAACTTTGATGATGAATCATAATTTACAGCTCTTCTTTTCTCTCAATCAAGTTGTTTATGGATTAAACTGTGTCCTGTAAATTTTTTATGGTTCATGGCTTCCAACTGGAGAAAACCAAGGCCAACCTTCAACAATATTGCTTTGGGAGATTCAAACTCCTGGGAAGAATAAAAACAGTGATATAAAAATAACTAACTGGAGCCCAACATTTTAGGAATTCAAAATGAACTTGAATGCAACCCTTAGTCGTTATATATCTCAATACTTTCGAAATAATGGATGGACCACAGTGCATTTGGAGTGGAGAAGAGATTAAAATAACAATGGGTGGAAAATACTAGTACCTCACTTTCAAATTTACTAATCACCACTGATTATAAATTTTGGAAAGAAAATGGAGAAGCAGAATAAACCATTTACACATTTCCGCACTGCACAAAACGTATTACAAAACAGATAACTATTTGTCCAGGCGAGATGCAACATGGAGAAAATTCAAAGGTATCATAGGTTTGACATATCGCACCAAAAAGAAAAATGTGGGTGATACTGGATATTCGGTTGGATATAAGTTGAATAGATGCCAGTTGTAAATGAGGGCAGTAGAAACTGGAATTAGTGATGAGGAATGGATAGGGTTGATGCTCGGAAAAAAGAAGTTGTGCACATTGATTAAGACAGGGATGAAGGTAAGGAGAGGCAGGATGGATGGATGGCATCAATGGTTCCTAGATGATGGATTCAGCAGACAGCAGAGCCAGTGGCTAAGTTTTTGGTAAGCCTCTCTCTCTCTCTCTCTCTCTCTCTCTCTCTCTCTCTGTCTCTGTCTCTGTGTGGCATCGATGGTTCCTAGATGATGGATTCAGCAGACAGCAGAGCCAGTGGCTAAGTTTTGGTAAGCCTCTCTCTCTCTCTCTCTCGCATCAACTTCATGCCAATTAACATACAAGACATTTCGAGAGGATAATATCATGAGTACTACCAGCTATGCATCATCTTCATGCCAATTAACATACAAGACATTTAGAGGGGATAATATCATGAGTTCTGCCAGATGCAGAAGAGTTATGAGAGAGAGAGAGAAGGGGGGAGCCACTATGAAGTGACCCTCAGTTGGCTTTCTTTCAATTAAAATTGCATATGATCAATGTCTAGATGAGTGTGATTCAAGTTTGTAATTCTATACCTACAAAAGATATTCCTGGATTTCAGATATCATTCAGATACCCAGGCTCGAATTACAAAATTAATAAAAAAGACAACTGGATTTCCAAAGGGAGTTTAGAAGCATTGCAATTCCATTGTTCCACCAAACATGTATCATAAAAATTCTCACCATCAAAGAGGCCTTTAATTTACTTTTGGGAAATTCAAGGCACGGGCATCTATGATGCACGGATACTTCAAAATGGCCAACGTATTATGTCGTATCGTATCCGATACTTCACATTTTCTATATAAAATCTGTGCCCCTGCCATGTTCACAGTGTGTCCTTGCTATATCCATGCCATATCCGGGCATTATAGACGGGCATAATTGCAAATTTCTCAGTGTTAAAAATGCAGTTGTGTCCCACATTCTGTATTCCAGTATCTCTGAGATTATATTGCCAATGCTTGGAGACCGTTGTCGCTAAAATCACATGATTCATATCCCAAATCCTACAATTTGTATCAAACCGTAAGGAAAAATATTTGTGTGTATAAAATGAATCCCATTTGCAAGTGAGTCTTAGGATTTTTGTGTGAATCTTACAATTTGATGCGTGTTTCATTGAATCTTAGATTCAAGCAGTTCTTGAAAGAATAGCCACGATCAAATGGTTAATGTTAGTAATTTTTACTTTCCTTCTCTATCACGTTTCTATTTTAAGAGGTTATCTAGTGATCAACAAAGTCTATAAAGAATGTGTGCCATTTGGAGAGGTTATAGAGATAAATAAGGAAGACGCATGTAACTAGAGTGTTCAACTGTATGTATCACTTTCGTCCTACATTCTTTTTTTATTATTTTTTCCTTATGAGAACTTATTTAACTTTAAGAGAAATTCTAATCATGAAAGGTAGACTGTTTGGATTTTATTTTATTATTTTCTAAGAGAACAAAAAAACACAGCAACTCATTTATTTTTCTAGTAGCGTTGATATGTTAAACATATTTAATTATAACTATTCACACATATATTACTTATGATAACATAATAAGTCAATGATGTTCTTCGTGTGATTTTACGAATTATAATCTTGTTTTGCCATTGTATTGATGCTACTATAATGGAAAGTGGATGGATTATGAATAACTACTTTTTCCTTTTTGAAAAAAATAAAAAAAAATTACTTTTCTCATGTGTTAATAAGAAAATAAAAATAAATAAAAGAACCTACCATTCACAATACGATTTGATTCATCCCCTTAAATAATTTTCTATATAATTGCGATTTTCAAAACAAAGTAGACAGTCACGCAGACCCTTTGGTTCAAGTCATGTTACCTAATGCCCCCCAACCCAAAACAAAACAAAAGGTACTCAGATCCTTACCCTTGAAACAGAGATCAGAACAACAATAATCAATTGTATCTCATTTGCAGTAACATCACCAATCTCATAAAATAAGATATCTATATCCCATTTGACCAAATATCCTAGCCAAGTCAACTTATACTCTTAATTAGCACGTACAAAATTCAGATCTAATAAGTATTGTTCAATTTAAGAGACTTCTCAATTCATTAAAAAAAAAAGTAACAGCAAACTCATCTAAATGTAGCAAAAGGTCAAAATACCTCTTGAGCGAAGAACGTGATCTGAGGTGGTCAAATACATCTCCATTTCCCTAACCTAAACAAAAAATAAAATGATTCAATACATATAAACAAAATACATTGCAGTTAGAAGAAGAAAGATAAATTATCCCATGCTGCTATCAGTATATTGCTAAAGGCAATAAATATCTCACTTATCCCATGTGGGACCCACCTTTGAGTGATCAAATTCAAATCTGTTCATATCATATGGATGCCTCTACATAGGAACTACAACAAATTTTACTCTAATTTGAGTAATATGCATCACTGGATTGATCATGTATGAAATGCATAATTATGATTTCTATACATAACCAATCCAATGGTGTATAGCACTCCACGAGGAGAGAAATTTGGGTGAGTAACAAATAAAGTGGTCCTTGTGATATGGCCAAGTTTGATCACATAAAGAGTGGGGCCTCAGAAGGGATGAAATCGGCAGAGTTGCCACCAACCATCAACATCTCAATGCCAGCAGCATGGGCTCATCTCTCAAGGAAAGAAAGAGTCACTTGATAAACAATCAAGCCATCCCTAAGCAGGAAACAGCCTGGCCCATGTTGTCCATTGGCGCAGCCCTGGATCTTGGATGGATAGTAGAACAATCTCCCGAGGGATTGTTCGAATCCGAAGATTCCATGGCAGTCACGATCACAATATAGAATGAGAAAATCTGGCACAACTGAAATTTTTATTGATAAAAAGCGTACCTAATACAGTGAAGAATTCCTCCTTATATAGGAGTAATCATTTCTAAATATAGAAGGACTAATTCTAAACAAATAAGACCTACTAAATAGGAAATAACAAAATAGAAAATGCATCAATCGGGATCCTTGAAGAAGTCAAGGATCAATCGGATGTCCTCCGAGCCTGTGATATGGGCCGGACTTGGGTTCGGCCTGCATCAGCTCTCCCCGGCTTGGAAAAACTCGACTCCGGCGAGTTGAGCGCTTGATATCTCTCATAAAGATCAGGATTGATGTACTGGAAGTCAGTAGCTGTAATCCACGTAGCATCAGAGATAAGACGATTCCGCCAGCGTACATAAAACTTCTGATAACCTCCTTGACGTGTAGAAACAATTTGATCATCAAGGACATCAATAATTTCATCAGGAGGTGGAGAATTAACTGGTAAAGAAATAAGCTGCTCTTCATTTTCTCCTTCAGTATCATGGCCACAATAGAGAGTAAGATCCTCGACATTGAATGAAGAACTGACGCCTGAATCAGTAGGGATATCAAGAATATAGGCGTTGGAATTAATCTTCTGGAGAGTCTTGAAAGGACCTGAGTTACGAGGATGTAATTTCTTGTTAGCTCCAGGTGGCAATCTCTCAGGTCGTATACGCACCATAACCATATCGCCTTCATTAAATTCAGCAAAACGACGATGTTTGTCAACTTGCTGCTTATAAACATTATTGCTGGCAGATATATGGCGACGTACTTCATTATGGACTTGCTGTATGTGTTGGAAGAAAGTTTCAGCATCTGCACTCACTCGGGCATCAACTGGTAACGGAACAAGATCAACAGGGAGTCGAGGACGAACTCCTGTAACAGCTTCAAATGGTGAAAGTCCAGTTGAGCGGTTGACAGAATTATTGTAAGCAAATTCTGCCATAGGGAGCACTTGATCCCAATTTGTAATTCTGTCACGTACAAGACAACGTAACAATTGGCCAAGACTTCTGTTTACCACCTCTGTTTGTCCATCAGATTGAGGGTGATAAGCAGTAAAGAAATTAAGTTTGGTGTTAGATAGCATCCATAATGTCTTCCAGAAGTAGCTCATAAACTTCGTATCGCGGTCAGAAACAATAGTTTTGGGAAGCCCATGTAGTCGAACAACTTCTTTGAAGAATAATTTGGCCACCTTGTAAGCATCAGCAGTCGCAGTGCAAGGAATGAAGTGTGCCATCTTTGAAAAGCGATCAACAATAACGAAGATGGAATCAACCTTTTTAGCAGTTGTGGGTAAACCGAGCACAAAATCCATGCTAATGTCTTCCCAAGGAGTATGTGGAACAGGCAAAGGCTGATATAACCCAGTATTCTTCTTGTTTCCTTTTGCAATCTGGCATGTTCGGCATCTTTCACAAATATGAATCACATTGGTCTTCATACGAGGCCAATAATATCTGTCACTGACAAGAGCAAGTATTTTGTCGCGACCCAAATGTCCGCTACATCCACCCACATGCAACTCTCGCACAACATATTCACGAATAGAAGTGGCTGGAAAACAGAGTTGTGTACCTTTGAATAGGAAGCCATCATGAAGACTATAATGAGGATGTTGAATATGACTGCCACTAAGGAGATCCACATAAATAGAACCAAAATCTTTGTCGGCTGCATTATCTCGTTTGATTTGCTCAAAACCAGGCACATTAATAGACATGGCAGTCAAAAGATGTTTTCTCCGGCTTAATGCATCCGCAATCAGGTTATCCTTTCCAGCTTTATGACGAATGCTAAATTTGAATTCTTGTATATATGCACTCCATTTAGCTCGGTTAGCGCTGATCTTCTGCTGAGAGTGTAAATGTTGCAGAGCATCATTATCAGAGTAAAGCACAAACTCATTTGCAATCAAATAATGCCGCTAATGACGAAGTGTTTGGACAAGTGCATAGAATTCCAGATCATATGCAGTATACTTTCGCTTGGCATCAGAAAGTTTCTCACTGAAGAAGGCAATAGGATGTCCTTCCTGACTAAGGACTCCGCCAATGCCAACATTTGAGGCATCGCAAGTAATTTCAAATAGCTTGCTAAAATCAGGAACTTGCAGAACGGGCGCTGCAGTAATCTTTTGCTTGATCTTCTCAAAAGCCCTGGTGGCTGCATTAGTCCACTTGAAGTCACCTTTCCTCATGCAATCAGTAATAGGAGCCATAACAGTACTGAAGTTTCTGATAAACCTTTTGTAAAAATTGGCAAGACCATGAAAACTGCGCACTTCAGTAAGGGTAGTAGGAATTGGCCAATCAAGAATAGCGCTTACTTTTGCAGGATCCATCTTAATTCCTTGTGCAGATACTACATATCCCAAGAAAACAACAGAGTCACTCATGAAAGTGCATTTCTTGAGATTGATATAGAAACGCTCCCGGCGGAGAAGTTGGCAGACCTTATCTAAATGCTGAAGGTGATCTTCTTTTGACTTGCTGTAAATAAGAATATCGTCGAAGTAGACGACAACAAATTTTCCAATATAAGGCTGCAATAGCTGTGTCATAACCCGCATAAAAGTACTAGGAGCATTGGTTAAACCGAAAGGCAAAACCATCCATTCAAAGAGACCATCCTTTGTTTTAAAGGCAGTTTTCCATTCATCTCCTGGTCTTATGCGAATTTGATGATATCCGCTCCGCAGGTCAATTTTGGAAAATATACATGCACTAGTCATCATATCTAACATATCATCCAAACGAGGGATAGGGAAGCGATATTTTACCGTGATTTTGTTGATTGCACGGCTATCTACACACGTTCGCCAACTTCCGTCCTTCTTTGGAGTGAGAAGTGCTGGAACACCACATGGACTGAGACTTTCCTTTATATAACCCTTCTGAAGCAAATCATCAACTTGCCTTTTTAACTCTGCATGTTCTGCTGGACTCATCCGATAAGCAGGTAAGTTAGGCAAAGAAGCTCCTGGAACCAAATCAATAGCATGCTAAATGTCCCTTAGTGCGGGTAGTTCCTTGGGTAACTCATCAGGAACTAGGTCGGCAAATTTGTCCAATAATGGCTTCACTTCCTGAGGAATGGCATGAGAATCATCAGCCACTTGTTTAGTAACTAAGGCATACATGACACCTTGCTATTTGCTTTCCACTTCAAATTTCCGCATGGTTAAAATATGCGATGTAGGAGAAACTGCGGCGGCAGCGGGAGAAGAGGTAGGAGAGGATGGCGGAGTTTGCAATGGATGCAACACAATACGTCTACCTTTCCAATTGAAAGCATAGGTATTGTGTTCATGATCTATGATCACTTTAAGCTTCTGTAACCATGGCCGCCCGAAAAGAATATGTGTAGCGTTCATTGGGATGACGTCACAGAGAAGAGTATCTTCATAATTGCCAATCTTAAAAGGCACACAGCATTGCTGACGAACAGGAATAGAATAGTTATCAACCCATGCAACTTTATATGGCCTTGGATGCTTTACCGTGGGAAGTTTAAGCTTATCAACTGCTTCTTGGGAAATAACATTCATAGCACTTCCACCATCAATAATCATATTACATGCTCTGTCCATACATCTGACACGAGATCGAAAAATAGAAGCATGATTCCAATCTTCTTCCTCCTTAGCATCTGCTACTAGCAAACGACGATCTAGAAAAAGAAGTGGAATACCATCATCAGCGTCTGCATAATCTACTTGATCTGCTTGATCTTCATAAGGAGGATCTATATCAGCATGCCCTGATTCGACATGCTCATCATGCTGAGTATCAATATCAGGCTCATTGGAAGTATATAAATTACGATGAGGGCATTCATTGGCATAATGTCCTCGTTGCTTGCAAGCATGACAAACAATATCCCTCTTGTCTGTTCTGGCATAAGCACGATTATCAGGCTGGTTCTGTGGACCCCTCTGATTCTGTTGGGGATTCATCTGTCTTTGTTGCATCCTTGGCCGAGGATTCTGAGGAGGCTGCTGAACTGGACGCTGAGGAGGAGGCCTATAAACTGTTGCTTGATTGCGATTATAAGTAGGATCAGGACCTTTTTTTATGGAAGACTCCCCGGCTTGAAAAAGATTACGCTTCCGCAACTGAATTTCATGTTGGGCCTTGCGGGCTTTGTTGAATATTTCATCCACAGTGGCATAATCAAACATTGCCACCTCTCGTCTAATATCGGCACGCAGATTATCTCTGTACCTAGTGATAGTCAGACGATCATCAGTCCGCAAGTTACAGCGAACAATGTATTCGCGAAACTTGTTGGTATATTCTTCCACAGTCATAGTGCCTTGCTGGAGACTCAGATATTCTTGGTGAAGTGTATCCATATAATCAGAGGGAAGAAAATTGCCCTTGAGCTTTTCTTTCATAATATTCCACCGGAGAATTGGCTGGCCCACTGCAAGCTCATTGTTTTCAACACCATACCACCAAATACGAGCAGGACCCTTCAGTTTAACCTTGGTAAAGGCTATCCGCTGTGCATCATTCATACCATACCAAGCAAAATAATCCTCCAAAGAATTAAGCCAATCAACAAAAACTTTCGGACTCGCATCACCACTAAAGTCAGCAATTTCAATTTTGACTTTCCGAGTGATGTCGTCAGGTGGGGGTGCAACATAGTGAGCTTAATGATCTCGTTCAGCCAGAAGGCGCCCCATAAAATCACGAATAGATTCATGATTTTCAGGTCGTTCTGGTTGGACGGGCGTGTAAACCATAGATACATTGAAGGATCCTTCTTGACTAACAAATTGCTTTGTTTGTAGCTCAGCAATGGCAGTTTCTGCAATTTTGAGACGTCCCGTGACATCTTCTAATTCTTGACTTAGTTTAAGGATGGTTTCATCCCTTTGCCGGTCAGTCATCCAATGCTGAAGATCATCACCACGCCTAGGCATGATTGCTGTTTTTTTTTTTTTTTTTTTTGGTATGTAGGTGGGTCGCGGGTCGGTGGGCCGAACCAACTTAGGTCCAACTGGAACCCGGCACGGGTTCTGGAATTTTCTTGCTCGGTCTGTGTGCAGAGAAAGGAAATAAAAAAGAGGAGGAACCGTCAACAGTGACGATGATGATGAGAAGGAAATAAAGGACTTAGCTGATAAGCGGAAGAGGAGAAAAAAACGGAGAGGGAAGCGGTGCCGGAGGCTAACGATGGAGGCAACCGTCAACAGTGCTCTTGGAGGCTGCGATGGCTTGGCCGCTGCGATGACAGTGATGATGAACCGGCTGGAAGCCGCCGCTGCTTCTGTCGGTGACGGCGAGGTCGACGGTGGAAGTCACCGGTGCCAGGTATGCCGGCGACCTCTTTCTTCTCTTCTCTCGGCTCTCTCTCGCTCCGGTTGCTCTTTGTTTTTTTTTTTTTTTTTTTTTTTCACTCGGATTTGGGAAAGAGGGATTTTGCAGAGCCTAGGGTTTTGGGTGGTGGATCTGGGTTACGATCAGGGGGTAGGAAAGGGGCAAGGAATAGATAAGAGGAGAAGAGGGGGTGGTGCGGGAAAGACCGAGAGGGGATGGGCTTCGACAGGGGCATGGTTTTAGGGGTCGGATCTCCGATCGGGTGGTTGGGTGTCACAGAGGTTGGTTTTTTTTTTTTTTTTTTTTTGACCGGGAATGGCGGATAGGGTTGGGGTTCTAGGGTGTCCGATAAGTGAAAGAGGTTTGGGAGTGGGAGTAGGGTTTCGGTTTGGTTAGGGTTGGAGATTTGGGCTGCTGTAGTGGTCTGGGTTGACCGGGAATGGCTTAAGGTTTTTTTTTTTGACAGAGGCCTCGGTGGGTCTGGGAGGATGTGCGAGTCAGGTAGGGTCGACTGGCGGTGGTGGAGAAGATAACTGGTGAGCAGAGTGGTGGTGGAGAAGATAACTGGTGAGCAGAACGAGAAAATCTAGCACAACTGAAATTTTTATTGATAAAAAGCGTACCTAATACAGTGAAGAATTCCTCCTTATATAGGAGTAATCGTTTCTAAATATAGAAGGACTAATTCTAAACAAATAAGACCTACTAAATAGGAAATAACAAAATAGAAAGTGCATCAATCGGGATCCTTGAAAAAGTCAAGGATCAATCGGATATCCTCCGAGCCTGTGATCTGGGCCGGACTTGGGTTCGGCCTACATCACCCATCTATAATTATGACAAGCATGGGGTGTAGGGCATTCGAAAGGTCTTCCGAGAGTAGAGGGAAAAGAAACTCTCACATCTAAACAGGGGAGGCACTACTTTGAGGGCCTCAAAATTGTCCCAATCCTGGTAATTTAGATAATGTGTAATGGGTGCGATGCCAAATTTCCACAACCAATCCAAGGGCCTATATAAAACTCGAATGAATGACAAATTGGTATGTGCACTAATCCAAGGAGGGAATTTGGCAGCTTGTGTAAGGAGTACAGACTTTAGAATGGCCACATGGTGGGTCAGGCAGAACGCATGCCGCTGTCCGCCCCCACAAATCCCACTACAAAAAAACTCACCACTGCTTCTATAGTTAGGAGGTCTTTCTTCACAAGTGCGGCAATTGCTTCAAGACTAGCAGCCTGCAGCACATCAAATCACAGTACAATTAGATAAAACAAGCATCAAATCACCTGTAATCCACAAAGACCAGCATAAAGAAAGATTCTTTTTACAAAACTAGAGCTCATCAACGGAAACCCTAATTCTAAATTAAAAGGAAGAGCATAAAAGAGCAACTGATCATGATGCAGAATACAAATCACACAAAACAGTGAACGAATGAACGATCAACGAAAGAAGAAGAGAATGTGGAATTGGAACCTGCTGATTAGAAGGGCGAGAGGCATCGACGAAGGTCTCGACGTGCGGAATCCAAGATATCGGTTTTGCTGCCATTTCTTCTTCTTCTTCTTCTTCTTCTTCTTCTTCTTCTTCTACTGCAGAGAGATAGAGAGAGACAGAGAGAGGTTTTTGGTTGCGGAGAGAAGCAGCTAAGGGTTTTAGCTTTATTTGCAGGGAAGCTTATCATTTGTTAATATTAATACTGGATAATGGGCCCATATACAACCCAGGCTCATCATTTTGGGCTTGGGTAGGGGTCAAAAGTGGGTCGTGCAAAAATATTTGCGGGCCGTGCCGCACATGGGCCCATTATTATTAATATCATTTTGCCCTTAAATTGATTAAACAAAGATAAGTATGCCATTTTTATAAAAATAATATTATTTTATCCCAAGTCCCACCTCAAATTCTCCCATGTATATGAAGCCTAATTATGCATCTTGAAACTCTCATCAATTTAATAAAGGTTTGTGCATGGATTAAGTCAATTATAAGTATCAATGTTGATTGCCATTGTGATTGATTTATATTTAATGAAATGGGCCTCATATTAAAAAAACAGATTTATTAAGGGCTACTCTCTCCCACTAAATGTACTATTGTAATTATTAATATTACAAGCTTCAAAGAAAAATAAATACAAGCTTTGAAATTATGCATATGTAGATAAAAAAAATATAGGCAAAAGTATCATTTTACTAATTTCAAGACAATGAAGGTATTAAAATGAAAAAATAGGAGGTATATACAAATATTGAAACCACAAGTGCTTATTTACAAATTTTAGAAACCTTAGGGGCATGTTTAATAATTCCATCTCAAAGTTAAGTTAAAGTCATCTTTTATTTTAAAATACAACAAACTAAAAGAGTCAAATCAAAATATCACATTTCAAAAAAATTCTTTTACCTTTTACACTAAAAAGTCAAAAAGTTACTTTCTCATCCTCCTAACTAACAAAAAATATCTATTTTTAATACAAAAAATCAAAAAATTACATTTTCTCTTCATTAAAAAAACAAATCTCATCATTGGATTGATTTAACTCTTCTCATTTTTTTATTCTTTGAAATAACCATTCACCTCACTTCACTCAACTAGGTAAATTAACAAATAACACCTAAGGGATGTATACAAAAAAAACTCTAAAATAAATATAAAAGAAAAAGAAGACATAAAAGAAGAAGAAGAAGAAAGGAGAGAGAGAGAGAGAACTTCCCCACTTTCTTAATAGAAATTTTTTTAATATTTAATATATGTATAATGATGTGTGACCCAAATTACCACAATTTTCTAAAGGTAGATCCCACATTCAAAGTCACAAAACTTCGCTCCTCTTTGTAATAACTTTTAAAGACGGAATTCTATGTTCACAAACGTAAAATGTGGATCCATATTATAAATCTTATAAAGATGGGCCTACATAATAATTTTTATAAAATTGGGTCAAATGTCCTAATTCCTACAAGTGGGTCCAAAGTAGTCATTTTAAAGGTGGGTCTCATGTACAACAATTCATACGTAGGTCCTCATTGAAATCCCTATATAGGTAGACCACATTGTAAAATTTAAATGTGGACCACATGCTCTAATTTCCTTAAGACTAGGCCCCAAGTTCTAACTAAAAGTTAGTCCTATTCTATAATTTCTAAAGATGAGCTCCATGTTCAATAATTTATAAGCATGGGTCTAGGTAGGTGGGCACATAGTTTTGTTCTTATAAAGGTGGGACCGTATTTAAATTCTTATAGGTGGGTCCAATGTTGTAATTCTAAAGGTGGGCTCATAGGCAGAGAATTTTAAGAAATGGGAGGCAAATGCCCCCTTCTTTTTAATATGTACTTATTTGTATGTTTAAAACAAACTACTGTGAAAGAATAGCATTTTTATATTATCTTACCAAATAGACGTGCATGTCTAAAGACACGCTGCTACAGTATTTTTTTTTTTCTAGTTAGACGCCCTGTCCGCTTTTTTATATTTTTTTTAATTGTGGGCCTAAATCTCAACTCAAACCGTTGGATGTCTTCAAAAGCCCAGTCGCAGCCACCATGTCAAATCTGCCTAAATTATTTTTTATGGATCTCAAAATATTTATGAAAAACCATCAAACTTAAAGTTGCATCTCTAAAATATTGTAGGCCCCTATATCAAGAGTCCAACTACATATCTTCTTTGAAAACTAAGAAACAATTATATAGTCAAATTTCAGCCATTGATTGTTCATAGATCTCGAGAAATCAAATAAAAATTGTAAACCATATTTGTATTCAAAGTATAAGGGCTGGGTTTTTTACCTCATTCAACCCGGACCCAGTTTTTCAAATTTGAGCCGTGGAATATTTTCAAGCATCGAAATATTTGTGAAAAAGGCAGACAAAGATCCACATTTTTTGGACTTCTGTGTACCTCTAAATCAAGATCTGAACCATAGATCCTACATAGTTTTTAGAAAGCTTTGATTATGATGATTTTAAGAGTGCATATACTACCCTTCAAAAGTCGTCTATCTTCTTAGAAAAAAAGAGATACATGGCCTATAATACAAATTAAAAAACCAAGAATGATAGCATAATGTTAACTCTAACCACCACATGGCCAAATAAGACCAATCAAAATCCTAATAGGAGCGATCAACTTAGTGAGGATCCAAAACATTAAAAAGACGGACTCATGATCACCTATCTAGGTCGTGCAACAATCGCACATTAGCTTTCGACTTCTTTACTCCTAGTTCATTGCACTTACGCCCTTTCTTGAACACACCATACAAGAAATTACTCATCTTCAATCCACACGCTCAAAACAATCGTTGTAAAGCTCTTACGAGGAATACCATGGACCTGCTCTTAATTCCATTCTTTTCAGTAATTTGACATAACCATCTTTTGCATGTGCATCTTGACTACACATGCTTTAGAAATTTTCCATTTCTTCACTAACCAACATTCAGCTCCATACAGCACATTAGATCTAACATCCTACATCCAATGTCTTAAATATAAACGATACTTTTAAATAATTAAAATTTTCATAGAATTTCATCTATCCAATTTGTTTGATCACCAGTACCACTTTTACACAACTCATAAAAAGACAATCATAGACAAGACTTATTATAGTATAGTGTTATTAACGGTCCTCACAATCAGAGGATTAGGCTACAAGATGATCATTATGATTACCCATTAAGTAATCAACGTTACATACAATATCTTTAAAATTCAGTGGGCACTTATAAGTTTTTCTTTAATCTATTCAAACTCTATTTCTAGTTTTTCTTTAATCTATTCAAACTCTATTTCTTCTCAATTATATTAAGAAACATCCCAAAACCATTGAAAGAGAGGAGCTTTTTTTTTTTTGGTGGACCTTAATTTTTCATGTTCTAAAAATATGTTCTAAAAGGAAAGGTCGATACAAGAAGTGATGAACTAGACTTCAGGTGAACAACTTCGGCGAGCCAGGTAAGGTAACTGTCCTTACCCAAGCCTGGACCAAGGCTAACGCACTGAGCCTGAGCCCGAGCCCAAGGAGACCCTAATCCCCTTTCCCAAGCCTACTGAGCCCGAACCCGAATTTTAACATTCAGCTCAGTGGTCATCTGGGTCAAGTCAACTGCTAGGGCCCTAAATTCATAAATCCACCCAATATTAACATTCTATATACTACTATATGTTAAAAATACACAAACTACGTATTTAAATATATGCACACAAATGGAATGATAAGAAAAGGTTGCATGTACTGTATGAAGGCAAAGGTTGCATATTTAGCAAAACAATAATAAAGAGCAGTTAAACGACAATAATAAATGAAAACAATGAGTACAATATCAATTCAATAAGCACAACTCTCCAAACAACAATTGGTAGGGTCAGAACAAGATCTTCTGCTTAACCCCACATTTTAAAAAATGTCTTTCTTACTACTACATTAAAGGTTTTTTTATCCTTAAAACTTCTGTGAATATCCCATACATGGAACAGCAGCTAAAAAAATCTGAGAAGGCCTTACCCCAACTCAATTTTTGTATAACATCACAATCACAAATAATTAAAAGAAAATGCATGAATTAACCACAACATCAAAAATCAAACAAGAAGGAATTAACAACAGTAATCATACTAAGCCTAGTTCCATCTCTCGAGCACAAGACCAAAATTAGACATGGCCCAAGAATGAAAATCCATGGCCCCTGTTCCTTTTTTTTTCTCTTCTCAAAACAAATAAACATGTTCTATGTGACCTCAAAAAGAAATATACAACTCTTCAATTATAACAATTGTAACACAAAGCTCGCCCCAAGGGGATGGTGTGGTGGTGATGGTAAAGGAGGAACAGTTGATGTAAAATAACACAAAGTAACCCAGTTTACCTGTCAGAGAAGATGGAGGTGCCATTGGCAGCTCAATATAGGATGGCTTCACATTCATCAATCTCTGCTTGCTGTGAACCCAATACATCCTGTCCTGAGGGACTTGAACTAACACTTTTGTAGGCAGAATCAAATATTGCCTTCTGGTACATGGGTTCCCCCACCTTATTCAACAACTCCTTCACCACTTTGAAATCCAGGCCTCCGGCCAAGACCAGCTTCCCGACCACCAAGCCAAAATTGGTCGGTGCTTTTGGATTATCAATGGCAATGTCATCCAACCCCGACCCATACAGGAGACACCCCATCCCAATGTCCCGAGCTGTCAGAACCTTCTTCACAAACAAGAACTCAAGAAGGTTCAAGGCCGGCTCTACA
Organism: Sextonia rubra; assembly: GCA_037013555.1. Taxonomy (NCBI): domain Eukaryota; kingdom Viridiplantae; phylum Streptophyta; class Magnoliopsida; order Laurales; family Lauraceae; genus Sextonia; species Sextonia rubra. The sequence continues at coordinate 37,851,862 of JASUAD010000010.1, read as the reverse complement.
CAAGATGTGCCCTTTTCCAGGGCAAAGTCGATGGCTTCCTTGACAAACTCTGGATGATATTCAGGGCTTTTCAGCTCCTCTAGACATAGCAATGCTTCCTCGAGGATTCGGACATTGAAGTATTCCTCAAGGAGAGAAACAGACTTCCTGTGCAAAACAGCAGGATCAGCTTTAGAAGGTACCGGCTTTTCTGAAACTGAAAACAGGGATGATACAGCTGGACCAGATGGCCTCATGGGTCCGAGGTTTTGTGGTGGCGCTTCTATTCCTGGAACTAAACTGGGACGTGCTGGTGGGGCACCACTTCTTTGCAGCAGGGCACTGGTCTTGCCAGTGATTACACCCGCACTTCCCTGAGGCAGCAGCCTAGAGTTGAGGACTGCAGGCTTCCCAAGCAAAGGAGCAGAAACACGAGTAGACCCTTCACTCTTAAGCATGGACCTACGGGGAACCTCCCAATTATCATTTTCTAGACCAGGCATGCCAGGCATCTTTCTATTTCCAGGCATTCCTGGCATCATACCACCAGCACCTGGTCGGTTGATGGAAAAGCCCCCAGGGCCAATAACCCCTCCTAAGGCGCCTGCAACAGCACCACGATTGTTTCTGATGGAAGCAGCTGCACCAGGCCGTAACCCCAGGCTCTTCTCTGCCTCTGAGTGGATCTCATTGATGGTCTTCGCTTTTATCTGCAAAGCGAGTAATCAACTAATGATAGTGCATCGAAAGCAGGAAAATGTAAAAAAGTTAAAAAAAATTAAAAAAGAAAGAAAGAAAAGAAAACTGTAGCAACAAATCCAAGAATAAGCTGGGTACACCGCAAGAAAACCCAGTAAAAGCAGTAGTTACAAATCATTCCTATCCAAATCCAAATTACATGTGGCTTCCATATTCATGACGGCTATCTGTTACGCCAAGTTTGGTGGCACAGAATCAACCCATTATTAACACCTCTCATTCATATTGATTTGGGGCAAAGAAAAAGTTGACACAGTAACCCACCAACTAATTTGCTTATCGACTGATGTGGGAAAACGGAATGGATGGTCATCTATTGTACCAAAAGTTTTCAAAATCATAGGGTATAAGTCAAAATCCAGACATGCTTAAAAATCAGGCTAGGAAAGTGGTCAACTGAGTTTCATCATTTTCATATCATCCTATCTGATCACAGTGAAATCCAAATACACCAACATGCTAGCTGAAGTGTCTGGACACTTGATCTTGTGAACTCAGGTTGCTGTTACGACATTATAAACACTGCTGGTACAAATCATGATACGACCAGAAATGGGTCGAGCAAACAAGAAGCTTACCTCCTCACGTCTTGGGATCCAGTTGTTCGTGCGTAGATCAAGAACATCTCGGACCATAAACCTTAACCGTTGTGGTAACTGAGGATTTTTTGTCAGCTCCTTCAGCCAGCTGAAGTACATATCATTGATGCGTCGAGACTTTGGGACCTCATCCAGTTGTTTTCCAATGGTATTAAAGAATTGGCAGATGGCCTCAACATTTTCCTCCTCAGGACATGTCTTGACATCCTGTCCCAAAAGCTCCTGTTTGGCATCAACTAATAAGCAACTCTCAGAACAAAAGCTAAAATTAATCAGCAAAGATTATACAAAGGCCATTTCATAAATTAAAAAAAGGGATAATACATAGGGTGCAAGTTCCTAACACAACATCCCTACTCAATCAAATTCAAACCTGGTAATTCAGTATTAAGGTTGAGGCTTTCTACTGCATGGTTGGGTTCCATATGGCTTTCTCTATCCCAATTATAATCAATTTAAGATAAAGTTGATTTCCAGATCTAACAGCTAGTATATGCAACTCAAGCCTGCAACCTTGTGACAAATAAGCACCTATTACTGTGCTAGTGGCTATTGCTGACTCAAAACTGTTAAACCTTGTTTTGTTACAGTGATTATACACTTGCAGTATCAAATTGAATATTTTTTAATCAAAGTTGGAAAGTATCGTCGTCATTTTTAAAGTGCTAACCGGCATGTTCCATACTTCTTTTTTAATCAATTTGCTTTATTTACCCTATCTTGCAATGAGTTTTTTTAATATTCATTTTTTAAGGTATTATACTTCTCTACACAATCTACATAAATATCACCATCATCATCATCAAAGCCTTGTTCCAACTATGTTTGGGTCGGCTACATGAATTATGCTTTTCCATCCCAATATATCCTAAGCCAAATCCTAGGATAGATTGCTAGTATATCAATTACCGGTGGGGGGAATTTTGTAAATGTCTCACATTCATGGTGGGGGTTACTGGATGGACACTTTGGCTTTCAAGAAAGTGGGCTTGAACTGTTATATAATCTGATCTAGTTGAGGGAGCTGATGAATTTCTATAAGTGGGCACAATTGAAGAGAAAAAAACAAAGATGGAACTATTGCATGAAAAAGTACACCAATGAATTCTGGGGATCGAATTTCTGTAAGTGGGTTAAATTGAAGGAAGAAAGATGCAGATCCATAAGTGCACTTTTGTTTTCATGGAATAGAATTTCTACAAATTCATGGTATAAAATAGTTTCAATGTGGGATTATTAAAAAGGAGTGAAAATACAAGGAAGAGATGTGGATGAGGCTCTTATTTTCCTAGGATTTTTACCAAGGTGCTGGCTGAGTGTTCGATTTTCCATCTCCCCCTAATTTATTTTCCATAAAAGGGGGCACTTTTGCAATGGCCGATTATATATCTTCATTTTTAATCACTTTAAAAATATATTTCTTAGAGTTCCAAGGAATTCAAAACAAACAAGTCCGTTTGATAGCAATTAAGGGAAGATGGAAATGAATATTTAACCTTTACCGAGAAAATCGAATCCTAGAAGAGTTGGGTCTCATCCGCATCTCCACCTTATATCCTTCACCTCTCACCTCTTTAATATTCCTTGGAAAACAAATGGGCCCTTTGAAATACATTTATTATAATTCCAAGGAATTCAATTCCGTGAAGATAAACTGGCTTATCATAATGCTTCTGTTTTATAATTTACTTGTGCAAAGTATACATATAAGATGGATATCCCAACATTTTTAATGATTAGTCTTTTTATGTATAAAATGAATTTATGAATAGTTTCAAATCAAATCATAGGAAAGTTAGATCTCATCAGCTTTTCCACCTGATATCATTCACCTCTCACCTCTTTGGTAATGCTTTGTTTCAACTCATTTTACCTTGAATTCCTAGAAAATAAATGGGCCTTTTAATGTACATTTATTGGAATTCTAGGAATTCAATTCCATGAAAAAAAATTGGTTTTTCATAATGCTTTTGTTTTTATAATTTACTTGTGCAAAGTATATTCAAGAAATTGTTATACCAACATTTTTAATGATTATTTTGTTTTAATATATCTCATTAATTGACAAATATTATAAAATAGGGTTCAAATTCAAAAACATCGTCAAACACGATTATGTTAATTTTGCAAGATGCCAAACAAGTTATGCATGATCCATTTTTAACATAGGATCATCCTCAGCACAACCAATTCTAAAACTAGAAGTCTTCTATGAACATAATGATGCCAAATGGGCCATTAGGCAGTAGGCATGGCAATGGGTCAGGATTGGTGCCGGTCAGCCTAAAACCTCACCCAACCAGATTGAAACATGCTCCACCCCATACCTAACCTAATCTATGATAAGTATAGGGTTTGTGATACCAACTTGCCAAATGAGAGGTACATTTCAGGTCAGGTTAGACACTAGTTATTTATATTTGTTTTAAATATAAAAAAATTAAAAACATTAATTGCACAACTTATGACCCAATACTCTTTCATTAGTTTTCATTGCCGCTTGTGCTACAAGCATTAATCTTTAATAAGTAATAAAGACTTTAAACACAAATGGGTAGGGCACGGCCGGTTGAGAGCAACAAAAATCCAAACCAGCTATGAACCTGGCTTGGTCAAAATCTAAAAACCCATACCCTGCACAACCCTAACAACCCCATAAGCAAACCTTCACTAACAGGAGCATGTCTGGACAGGTCACCAATGTAACCTGACCCATTGCCATCCCTATGAAGCAAGTTGGGCTTAAGTTGACAAGAATTGCAATCAATTCAGGTTGACATTTCTAACCAAAATTTTTAAATGGATATGTTCAGGTCGAGTCAATTCTACACTTGGAAGTCAAGTAAACCTAAACCATCACAACCCCCCACCTCTAAAGATCATCATCATCATCATCATCATCAAAACATGAATTAAGTTGAGGCCAGATACATGAATTAAGTTTCTCCATCCCAATCTATCCTGAGCTAAATCCTCTGAAAAGTTGCACGCCTTCAGATCCATTTATACTACCTACATCCATGTCCTGTTCAGCGTAGCCCTTCCCCTTCGTGGACCATCAACCTACATAGCCAAACCTAGACATGCTCACATGCCCAACCTCTAATGATGATGAAGCATTTTAGTCTTGTTTAGAGATGGGGTAAGAGAAGAGGAGAAGGATGATAAGGGGAGGAGGGGGACAGCACATTAGCATTGAGGTCCCATGTTTGGGGCATATATACATTGTGCACAAACTGTTCCATGGGAATAGGCCTCATGAAAATGCCTCCCCCTACACTACAAATGTTCCACAAATTTATAGATGGTGCTTCTATAGCTCCTCATTAATTAATCAGAAATAAAAAGAAAATTAAAAAGAAAAAATAGCTCTCTACAGACCTGAACAATATGATGAACGATTCTTTCTGACACCATTTTCAGCTTTAAAAGTTCTCCAATAAGACGGATGTTCCCTAGTGTACGAAGCTTCACCATTCTTTCTTTATCACTGCGTTCCATTTCTTGGTCTGGGGATGTCATTTGTCTAATTTCAGCCCTGATATTGTCAGCACCTTCAAATGCCTCTTGACAATTATTCAAGAGAATCCGCTTGAATGTAATGTCCTTTCCACCAGGTTCATCAGCAGGAAATGGTGTAAGTTTTTCATTGAGATCAAAGCACAGAAGAGCATACATAGGACAAAATGTGGGTTCCAGAACAGCCTTATCAAAAATAAGACTGATAACACCCTGCATTGCATGTGACATACAAGACTCAAGTCAGAAGTTAGAACTCTTAAGAGTGGCTCAGTGAAATGAACATGTAAGTCATCTGAAAGAGTGGAGACCTTCAAAATATCTGGAGTGGTGATTCCAGAATCAATCAGTTGTCCCTTAAGTAGATCGAACTTCTCTGGGGTCAGCTTGTTCAAGATGCTGCAATAATTGAAAAAAAAAATAGTAAAAGAGAAGAAAATATTGTGATTGAGGCAGACAAGTTATTGACAAGTAAATAGAACCAACAGTTCTATCAACCAACAAAAATGATAATTCAGAGGCCATATTTATGAAACATCATGCCCGCTTGCTGTTTTAGCTAAATGCATGAATACAAGGAATGAGAATCAGGCAAGAAAAAGGCAGTTGCAGCCAAAGGGAAAAGGTACTACGGAAACTTGAGCCTCAGTAAAAGTAAAAAAGGGTTTCCTATTTGCTTAATGGCACTATAAAGTGAAGTAAAGTGAAGTGAAGTCTCAAATCAAGATAGAATAAAATATGAGGGTGTCTAATGATAATGTGATGGCTTTTTGTCTTTAGTGGCTTGATAAGGAATCTTTTTTACTTCTTTTGTAAAAAGTAGATGGCTTTTTTGCCATTTAGTGTGTTGAGAAGGTTGCTTTTTGACTTATTTTGTTAAAAAAGGGGAAACTTTGAATTTTTGTACTTTTGATATGACCCCTTCATCTTTTCATGTCTCTTAAAAGGAGGCTTCACTTCACTCTACTCTACTAGTTAAATACCCAAACAGGAGGAAACTGAGTATACATATCGTCATATTCGCAACATAAGGCCATTTTCATCAATATATATATATACATATATTATACCTTTTAGTACAGAGCACTCTACTCTGCATTCTTTATAAGTATGAGACTTTATGCATTAGTATCCCATAAAAATTAGTGCACAAATCTAACTCTAAATAATTAATCTAAAAAAAAGGCAAATAATAATGGTTTATCAGCTACAAATGATGTTAACATTAATCATGAAAGAAATCATTAACACAGTTTCATGTCCTAGATGTGACCTACACAGGTAGGTTGCTCATTTTAAAGAATCCATGCAACATAGTTTTCCAATCTTCAAGAATTATATACATGAAACAAAGACATGTTTGAAGTTAACCATTAAAGTAAAAACACGTCTAAACTTCATTACCCCTTCACAGTCTTCAAAACACGTTCCTTTTCAGAGAGGCTGCCTCTCCGGGCAGACCATGGCACTTCAGCCTTGATGAGAGCTGGAGCAGGTCCTCCCTGATTCAATTAAGTATATCAGCAGTCAGAAGTTCAAGCAGAACCACTGAAATAGAAATCATGCATACACAGAGCTTATGTAACTTGAAATGCCCAATCAAATACAAGGATTACCTGCTCATTATCAAATTATCACTCATTCACATATCCTGTGTGGGGGCTAATAGTTCTCATGGAAAAACACTTTCCACTCCACTTAGCCTTATCCCCTTCTAAGGGTATTTTAGTGATAGATTCTCCAGGAACTGAACAATCCTAGCCAGTCAAATATCTAGGAACAAACTCGTGGTCCCTTCATTACAGTATATCCGAACAAGTTCCTGGATCTTCAGCAGTACGAGCATCCAGAAATGAAACAATTTCAGGCCATAAATACCAGTACAGAGACTATTGGATACATTTAATAGAAAAGATTCTTTTAGAATTGGTGAATCCTCATCCAACAGTCAGCAAAACTACTGCGCACTATGAAGTTTACATGAGATTTTTGCATGATGAAAGCTCAATTATACCGGAAATTCTTCCGTAAATGAGAGATAAGAGCAATGGGCAACATTTCACACCAAAATACCTAGAGGTCAGAATTCAGAAGTTTAATACAAAAAATCTATGGGCAATTTTATAGTCACATTAGTCATCAAGGAACAAAGAGATGCTTTTTCCCTTGAAAACTGACAAAGCAAGAAGGTTCCTCCAAATTTCACCAATTTCCACAAAATCTTCCTCAACTTTTCAAAAATCAGAATCTGCTATCCACAGGACCACAAGCCCCGAGCAATTAGGTTATCCCCAACTGGTCCTCATAACCATGGTTTAAAAAAACAGCCATTATATAAACAGTAACAGCCTGCACCGTTACGTTATTTACAAGATAATGGTCATAATGATCATATGGTATCAAAAAAAAATTTTGTGAAAATAACGATCCACAATGGCCAATATAATGGCCGATAGTTTGGAAATAATGGTCAAAATATCAGCCGATGATGGTTTTTTTTTTTTTAACTTTCTCCGTTTTTTCATTTCTTTCATTCTCAAACCATTTGTGGAGCTTCTTAAGACTATGCTAGAGCGTCCCAAGCTTCTCTTTTCACAAAAACTCCAATGATTTGCAAGATTTTAGTGGATTCTCATATCATGATTTCTTCCCCTCCTCAACCACAATACCCCCTATATTCATACTCCACTGCTTTAATTAATTAATTAATCTTGATGTAGTAGTAAATGTTACTTGAAAGTTGAAATTCACTCTCAATTCACTTAGTGATTGAGTAATTGAGTATAGTATGTCTGCGCTACTTCTAATTGTTTCTTGACTTAAAGTGTTTAACACTAATGATTAGTTCAAAATTATGGTTGCAATGCATACTATAAAATTTGTGAAATTTGAACTTATTTTAATATATACATGTAAATCTATTTAATTAAGAACAGACTTCACAAGTTTCAGATAAGATAGCGATATAGTATGTAATGACTTAGGGGGTCAGATATTTGCTTTAAAGTCTTTACTAATGGAAAAAAATATATCATTTTCTAGCACTTTATAATATTTTGGATTTTTTGGATATTTTTTCAAATTTGTTTGGGGTGAAATAAAAATTCGCATTGATATGAACTGCAAACTGCAATACGACGTGATGACTGCGAGAGTGACCGTGACCACGATTTTAAACGACGGCCTCATTACCACTTGTAATAAGCTTCATCTTTAGAAACATGGTCAGCCCGCTTTATGCCATGCAAAGGAGTTACCACTTCACCAGAAGGGTACAAGCCAGTGGTCATGGGTTTCAGCTTCAACATCAACTAGTCACTTTTGGAGCTCATTTATGGTAATGGGATGGGCCCGCATTAAATATTCAGCATTTCCCACTTGTGCAACCCCTAACAAAGGGTTACCTATGTCAATTGATTATCCATTATAATCTCCCATATTAAAGTCAAACAATAATAAAAAAATAAAATAAAGCAACCCTAATTGCCAAACCTATGACTGGGCTGGTCTCAAAGATGGAGGATGTAGATGAATCTACATTCACCAAGGTAGCTCATCCAAGATTTCAATGGCCATTTTCCATTTTGCTACTTTCAAATGCAAAGAACCACAAATATTCCTCCCTTTCTCAGCCCAATGAAGCAACTAATTCTTCTCCAAATTCTTATCAAAGATCCTAACAAAGATCTTCTCCAATGCAGAGGTTTCAACCAGCCTTCCAAGATCTTCTCCACCATTGAAAGCCCGCAGAGCCAATGTTCTCCATCTTGTGGCACCAGAAATTTCTAAAAACCTGGCATGTCTTCCACCTCCAACATTAGCTTCTCTTTTGACTAGTTAGGTCTTCCACCTTCAATAACGGCACCAGTGAGGGCAAGTTTTTCTATACAAGATAAGCTAAAAGGGTCGGCCAAAGAGGACACATGGTAGTAGTAAGGATAGATCTGAAGAAGCAAGAGGAGAACAAGAAGGCCTAAAATTTTCTAAAACCCCCTTGTGATTTTTGCAAACTCAAAGCATTTTTTATGTGTGCCAACAACCCCCCTCTCTTCTCTCTCCTCTTTTCCCCCCTCCAACCCCTCGTCTTCCTCCTCTTCATTTTCTCTCAACACCAATATTTTTTTTCAACTTTTATTTAACATAGTGACCCCCAAGGAAAACCTCTTAGGTCCCACTGTGAGAAAGTGCAATATATCCAAAGATTTGGCCTAAGATACAGTAAAATGGAGAAATAGAATTCATGTAGCTGGCCTCAACATAGTTGGAACAAGGCTTTGATGATGAGGAGGAGGATGAAGATAAAAAAGTTCAAGTTGAGCAGGATATACCATGCGTTGTAATGTTCACTTACATTGTCAAAAACAGATGTAAACTTTAACAGGTTAAACCAATGCAAAGTCAAACCAAGAGTGCAATATTCACATGGCTAACAATCCTTTCTCTATATGAAAACTGACAAGTTTTAACTTTAACCGAAATTTGCAACTGAAAAACTTTGAACAAGACCAGTGAAAATTTGTAAACCTTTTCCTTATAATTCTTAAAAATTTGTTTTAGGAAGTGTAATTGAGGCCAGTGCAACAAATTCTATCAATTATTATCATCTTTGACTCATCAACAGATCTTCTTTATTGGAAGATTAACTTTAGTTTAGCAGTACCACTTCTTCAAACATATGGAGCTGAAGTATAGAAAAAATTGGAATCTAATAGCATGAGCAAGTATGTCTGTAACTCAATCACTAAATGAAAAACTCCCAGATTGAAAAACTTGTAATTAACCTTCAACAACGCACACATCTAGTTGAAAGAATGTATTCATTGCACCTTGTGAGAGACAGGGTAAGAGACTGAAGCTATGATAACATTTAGATGATTTGGTCATGCATTCATTACCCCTTGTGAGGAAGATATTTGAACTCTAGACATTTGGGACCCAAGTTGGTTGGCTTCCTGTCTTGAATTAAGAGACTGTGACTCTGACCGATTGGAAAAGTCTCTATTATCACGAATGTTTTCCCAAGACCTCTCCTCTCCATAAGCAGGCAATTGTCCTGGCCGTCCACCACGCCAGTCACGATTGTCTGGCTCAGCATAGCGACTTTGAGATTGACCCTGCTGCAGCTAAAGAGAAACAAGGAATAAGGGAAAAAAAGAGAGCAAAGCAAGACAACTGTTACACAGTCAACAACCCAAAAAACTTAGCAATAGGAAGTTTCAATTATAAAAGAACTTTAGAAAAGTAAAACAATTAATCAAACTTTTTTTAATGGTAAATAATGAAACTACTCTCCAACACAACTGATAACAACCACCAAAAAAAAGTTTAAAATCCAATTACAAGACAAAACATCCAAAAAAAACCTATGAGAGAATTAACCTTCACAAGTTAATACACATGCAAGAGGGGGGAAAAGAGGATCTCACATTAGCATCTCCATGCCCCCAACTTTGATCTTCACCGAAAAGTTCAACCGCAATTTCTTCTTTGATCTTCAGGATATTTTCAGGAACATCAACAACCTATGGTGGAAATAAGCCATTAAAACAAGCCAATAAGGAGTAACTAACAAATTGATATACAGATTTATTTTAATGGAAATAGTTATAAATACTAATAACCAGTAACACCAAAAGCTCGAGCTGTTAGTAAAGGGCATAACAATGTATGTCAACTACCCCCCTCGAATGGGAAGCCATTCGAACTCAAAACCAACAGACAAACGGAATAGACGGACCTGGTAGACAGTAGGAGGTAACATGCCTCCCAGAGGTTTCGAACTCGTGACCGTTGGACCTGATGCCATTTTAATAACCAGTAACACCAAAAGCTCGAGCTATTAGTGAAGGGCATAACAATGTATATCAACAATAATGATAGAGACCAACTAATGTTGAATTAGCACAGATGGACCTCTAAGAATTAGAAAGTACACAGGGAAAAGGAAGGAAAGAAAGAAAGAAATGGTATTTGATGTAAATGAAAGAAATCAATTCAGTTTTTCCCCCAACACTGGACTTGTAGAATAAGCAAGAAAAGTGAGATGAGACATTCTGCATTGCACGTTCAGTCGGTCACTTTCCGCAGCAATATATATAATAACAATAAACATCCCAGCCAACCTCATCAAAATTACTGTTGGATGCAATACAAGCAATCAAATATATTATTTCTTATAAGTAATCCAGAATGACCAGGGCAATGATGGATTTGATCTTTAAAAACTAGGGGAGACGAAATCAATCGCGAAATAAAGAGGAGCGATATAGCATACCTGCCTAAGTTGCAAGAGCTGGTCTTGCGTGTACCGAACACGTTCATGACCCTCGTTTCCAGCCTATAAAAAGCAGAACTATTAGAAAGAGACAAGGCATCCCCGAATTCCTATTGCTCATAGATACATATCATGCATGCTACAAACCCACCCTGTCCCTTTTATCCTACCATATCCACATATTAGCACAGCCTCTTCATCTAGAAGATCCGAATCATGGATGTAAAAAATGGAAAAACTTGCATTGTTATGAGATGCTCAATATCAAGAACGAAAAAAAAAAAGATTGAAAATACATGGTTGAGATTTTAAGACACATAAACAGCAAGATCAATAAGCATAATTTGTTAAACTAGAGAGGCCATCTATAGCTGGTGCTGGACTTGAACCCACTAACCAAACAGGCTGGGTAATTATACGCCAGAGCAGTTAGCCTACCTGGCAAATTGCATATCTAAATTGAACAGTGTATGAAAGTTTACAAACAAAGGTCAAAGAAAGTTTAACTACAATGACCAGTTCTGGGAATTTTCCTCGTTGGCATCCATACATGTAAAAGACGTACGAAGCCACACACAATGAAAGATTGGCTGAGATTGATAACATTCCAGACAACTTTAACAAATTTGACGTCATTAAAGAATCTTAGCAACTAAAGCATAGTGTCATCAGCTTTCAAGCACCATAGACATCTGCAAAGAGAAAAACCAGGAAGAACTGAGAAAACCCAATTCTAATATAGTATTTAGACGATGTACCCCAAATCACAATTGGGTTTTATTATTTCTTCAAGAGAAAAAGATGGTCACTGATCCACTGTTCTTCGCCCCTATTCCACCCCAGATCAAGAAATCACAGACAACAAAGATTCCAAAGCGGAAATGGCAGAAAGAACCGCATCACATCTAGATTGCATATTGGATTGGATAGCAATCAATTGCCCCCAAGAAACCATTAACTCACCCACGATCTGGGTTGCATTCAAACGGAGTGAAAAAGATATCAACTTTACTTACATTTCACCAAACCCAAAGTCAAACAACAACAAAAATGAAGGAGAAACATCAATATCGTGATTATCTCAACAACTAAACATTAAATCGCAACATCATCATCATTAACAATAATAGCGATACAGCTAGCAATCAGACATCAGAAACCCTAGATGAAGCCAACAAGCGAAATCCAAACCCTAGATCCGTACGAGCGGCTAGGGTTCTGGACCCGTTACCTTGAATGGGGCGGCCGGATCTGCGCCACGCGGGCGGAGCAGTGGGAGATCGGAGGAATACCCACCACCTGCACCGGCGGCGAGAGCGGAGCTTCCGAAGCGAGGAGCGGTGAACCGGCTACCTCGATTGCCTCCACCACCAGGACGCAAGCTCAGGGCCGTCTGATCTGCCTGCATAACTCGGTCACTGTTCCCCTCGTAAGATCCTGGCCGTCGGATTTCAAATAGAAGAGAAAGATGGAGAGAGAGAGAGAGGGTATTTATAAGATAGAGATAGAGATAGAGAGAGAGGGAAACCTTTTTGTTGGAAAGGACTCTCTCTCCCTTTGTGGATCCAAAGAGAGAAGGGGGAAAGAAGACGCAAAAGAAGCCAAGGGCTTATATAGGAGGAATGACCCTTCTTTACGTCACTGGAATGATTGGCGTTATTGATTTGATTGCTATTCTTTGTTAGTCTTTCACAAATTAAGATTATTGGGTCAATTAGGGTGGGAACGAATCGAGGCGAGGTTGACCATTGGAAGTATTGGAAGCAACATTTTCAACCCAGCCCATCTTTCCAATTCTGTTTAAGTTTGGTTGGAGTTTGGATTGCGGGTCATGAGGTGGTGATTGGTCAATTTAGGTTGTGTTGATCAGTTGAATGTGTGCAATGGACCAAATTGGAACCCAATTGTGCAATGATCAGATGAAAATTGCCTATCCTGATGTAACCCAATTAGAACTATAATCACTAGGATGGTTTTCCATTGAGTTGGGCTAATAAAATTTATCCCTGATGTCAATGGATGGCAATTTATTAGGGAGGTTGGGTAGTGTACGAGTTGGGTTGATATTATCTTAAAATTGGGTGTAGGCATTTTCGCATGTATGATTTTATGTAGTCTATCTCCAGTGAAACTGCTGGATTAATTGATTTGAATCATTAAAATATAAATTTAACACAAAAGAAACCTCAAATTACATTTGTGAATTATGCAAGCCATTCTATCCAGTCATCCAGTGAATAAGCTGAGATTGACCACCATTTCAATAAGGGGCATCCAATGGTGAATCCCATTGTGCGAATAAAAAATATAATGAAAGTAACTCTATGCTAATTTTCATAGTGGGTCATTTGAAGTTTAGAAATATAAATTTAACTAAATAGATTATCTAATTTCTTTAAGATATTATTTGGAATTGGGTATTATCTTTCTCATCTCTTATGCCTCCATATGTGCAAGTTGAAGCATGCGAAGAAAGGAGAAAAACATAAATAAATAAATAAAATACAACATCAAGTTCTTTTCTTGTTGTCTACATTTGCCACTTGATGTGATGATGCATTGAAAAGTGCAATGAATCAATGAAGAAGACCACCGTCTTTAATCTAATCATAGACTCTTAATTAGTTACATAAAAATGACCTTTCATGGAAGTTCATGCTAAAAACTGTTAAAATAGGTGGAATGGTAAATTATAATAAATAATAAATGCTTGTATCATAACCAACATTTTGAACTTCAAAAGGACCTCCAAGTGGGAACCTCCTTCTGTAGTTCTCAATGCAGGGGAGCACATTCATATCTTTCAAACTAGTATTCATTTTCTCAAAAGATGATACTTGGATCCAAAGTTGTAGCCTTTTTGAAGTTAACAGTGCCATTTCAACTTGATTTCTAATGATGTTTGTTGTTCACAAACCATTCAGCTACTTGTCTACAGTATCATGTGATGCACCCAAATGGGTGGTTGGCATTATTTGATTGGCCATCTAGTCTAATATATTACCAAATATGTCCTATGTGCAGAATTTCTTCATATAAATATAATTCAAATCACAGTAAAGCTGGTGGTTTTTTGTTCAAACCTCTGTAAGGACTTAACTAATATGGATGGCTCGTAGGTGATTGTGTGTATTATAAGTTTTATTAGAGATCAACCAAGTGCAGTGGCAGGTTTGCTACTTAAAAAACAAAAAAACAAAAAAGTTGATTGTTTGCCAGAGTCTTTATTGTGTGGCAGACTAACATGGTGTCGAATCACTGTTGCAGAAAAATTTTTCTTTTTGTTACGTCACCTTCCTGTATTTCACTCAGTGCATCCAACGAGAGTCCTGGATACTCTTGTGTCAACGTTGACAGATCAGTCCTACACTTTTTTAGAAATCATATAAGAGGGTTTTGTGTCAGGTAATCGGTCCTCCCATATTCGCATGTTCTGAGCCTGATTGGAGATGCCCATGGCCTTAGAAAAAATTTCCAAATTTCACATTTGTAATTTTTCTAAAGTTTGGTACAAATATTTTAAAAAAGTTGATACATTCTTTTCCATTATTTCAAACCCGCTATTGAAGAGGCAATAGAAGCTAGGGGCCAATGTTTTGCTTTCTCCCTATTCCCCTTAAGTCAAGAGTTCGGAGTGCTTTTGGCATATAAGTCCAAAATATGATATGTGAACTATTTTACATGTACTACATGCATGGGAAATGTTAGCACAAAGATCGTGATGTTTTGTACAGGAAAAGAATAAAAACGGAGTAAGATGTCACATGAAGATAAAGTTAAAAATGAGTGAATTATAATAAATAAATAGATAAATTACTTATTTATTTGTTTTGGTGGGTGGTGCATAGTGAAATGACGTAAATTTACATTTGGAGTAACTCTACCCCACTTTATTATGATATTTCCAAGCAACTATGGGAGCGAAAAGATGAAGTTAAGAGAAGGGCTGTAAATAGGGGTTGCCAAGCAACCCACAAAAAAAACTAATAGGGCATGACATCGCATGACCAACACTTGGGTCATGCCCAGCCAGAAAGCCCTACGCTGTAGCATGGCATGACATGGCATAGCCCAAAATGTTGGTTGTGTTGTGCTCGACCAGGGTGCCTGGGCTGAGGCATGACCTAAGACATGGCCCGGCACGATATTTTATCTAAAAGCTTATTTTTGTATAAATAAATTATTAAATCTAAAATAATTAAAGTTTCATTAATTGTAAATTAGCATCAATGTTTGTTTATTTATTTTAATAATTTGGTTTTATTTCAAGTTGAGAACCCTAAAAGCCCATAAATTATCTTTTAATTTATATAAATACTTTTTAAAAAAAATTAGGAGGGGCATATGAGCTAACCCATGGGGGGGCACAACCCAACCCATTTGGGGCACAACCTAGCACATCATGACTAAAGCCATGCCATGCGCGGTACTAGGCGACGGCCTAAGCATGATTGGGCAGTCCTTAAAGTGGCCTGTGTGGTATATTTTTACATTTCTAGGTTACTTGCTAGTTGGACAAATATATTTGCTTTAGTTGTTTGGGTCATTACAAACAAACACCTCACAGGTTAACACATTAGAATCCGATCATTGGGATTTATTTAAACCCTCATTCACTTTACTTTATTTTTATTTTCAACTAAAGGAGCCTAGGAACTTTGTGAAATTGTGGGGGGCCATGACCCACGGTTGGTTTTCTCACAACAGTCCTCATGCACTTCTGCAATCTATTATACAACTGATTGATGCCGATCTATCCCTATGTAGCTGTGACACCATCACAACCATTGCTCAGGAGGAGTTACCCTACTTGACAAATGTTGGAGCGATGATGATGGTGACGATGGGGTGGTGGCGTTCATGAGGACGACAACGATAACGAATTAATGCCATTGATAAGAGGATGTGATGATAATGATGAATGAATATGTTAATGGTGGTGAGGGCAAAGGCAATGATGCTGCTGCTGCTGCTGCTGCTGATGATGATGATGATGATGATGAATATTTACCTTGGCAATAAAAGTAAGTTAGAAAAGTAAATTCCAGCGGTTTGAATTTTAAAGGCAGCCACTACAGGCAGATTTGAATTTTGAAGAGAGTAAGTAATAACTAAAAAAAATGCAGGGACTATATGATAAATTCTCATACTGAAGAAACGAAAGCAACCGGATCCGGATAAGGTCATGTGTCCATTTCCCTCCTCCGCCACTCCTACTCCTCAGTCCTCCCACTAACCTCCTCAGAGTGGAGGGTGCTGCGCATCCTCATGGCAGGAGCCGCCACCGCCACCTTCCCATCAAGTCCTTTCCGATCACCCGCCACTCCTAAACCCCTAAACCCTAAACCATTCGCCCTCCGCCTCCAAAACCCTAAATGCTCCTTCTCCTCCGTCACGCTGCGGGCCACGGTCACCGCACGCTACGGCGGATTCCGTCCAAACTCCGGCGACTCCAGGCGGCCGCGGGACACTCGCCAGTCGGACTTCGATTCCGATCCAGCGCTCGATCTATCCACCATCAGGTGTTTCTTGGGTTTTCTGTTTTAAGATTCACTGCAAGTGTTGCCGCCTTTCGTGGTAGTCTATATCAGGATGCTTGATCACATGTGATTCTTTGTTTTTCCTCTCGGTTTTCTTGTTATTAGCATGTTTTGCTGCTCTAATTCCTCCTCTCAATTGAAGCAGGTCGCCTTCTGTGAGGCTGATAGATGCACAACAGAATATGGTTGGTTTGTTATCCCATCGCATCATGATTTTGCAATCTTCATTGGTGAGATTTCTTTGCTGCTAACAGGCCACATTAATTTCGTTTGCAGGTTGGTGTAGTGCCAAAACGTGAAGCCATTAAAATGTCAGAAGATGCTGAACTTGATCTGGTATGTTCTAGCAGAAGCACAACCGCCTGGCTAATTGACCCGCCCCCCTACGCGCCAATTTTCGTTGGCCTTCCAATTAATCGTGGAAACTGGGCTTTTTAAGAGGCTAAGAATTGGACAACTTTAAGGCCCTCAAAATTGTACCTTGATCGGATGGTTCCCATTTTTCACGCGTGAGTATATCTTTGGGGTGGTGCAGACAATTGGCTTAAAAAAACCAAATATTGGCATGTTTTAGTTCTGAGCTTGATAATGACTGCATACTACGTATACTAGTCAATACTCAATAGAATTGGATATTGGTTTCACTTGAAAGAGTTGATGCAGTGTGTTCTTGATTTAGTTTGGTGATAAAGGAACAGTTTTTCTTTGGGCAATTTTGTCTTACTAGTTAGTTGCCCTGATTTTGCAGGTGATATTATCCCCAGATGCGGATCCTCCAGTCGTCAGAATAATGGACTATAAGTATGAGTTCTTCTATATCTGCTATCAAAATTTTGTTGTGCGACTACTTTTCAATCTTCACATGTTTTTAAAGCTAAATGGGACTTGTGTAATGACAAAGAAGAAGAACTGTAACTGATCATTTGAAGATTTATTGCTTGGGCTTTTATTTGTTCCAATGTTCAGTTTCTGAAAATTGCAGTGTAAACAGTGCAAACTGAAGTCAAACTTGTATGATCTGGTATGATATAATTAAACAGGTCAACTAGTGTGTTGGTTTGGTAACTGCCACCGACTAGGTGAATTGATTAAGTTAAGACGCCATGCTTTATAGGGTAGAGCCAGATTCAAGTTTCAACTCAATCTTAAGGTAGATCTGGCCCATTGAATTTGCTGGCCACTGCCAGTGTAACTGGTTTAGCTATGTTTCCTAAAGAGCTAGCAAGCAAGCAAGCATGTCATTTACCGTGCATCTGAAAGTTCAACACATGTTCTTGGTCTGATATATTCATAAAATGATTACTTAAGGAAAATTCAGCAGTCACTTACCACTCCCGTTAACTGCTATTCTTTTCAGTTCTAGGCTTCTAGCATGCCGTAGCACTTCATTCATATAGAAGCATCTGAACATGTTTCTTACCTCCTCACAGAAAATATAGATATGAACTGCAAAAGAAGAAGAGAGAGCAGCAGAAGAAAAGTGCCGGTGAGTGTCTTTTCCCTATGTTTATTCTTGGAAGTTACTTGATACTTTTTTCAGGAAAAATATTCCTTTTTTTCTTATTAAAAAAACCTCTCTTACACAAGCTCTTGTATGTGCAGCGAGTCGCATGGATATAAAGGAGGTCAAGATGGGGTACGAGTGTTTTATATTTATTCCAATGTGCTCCCATTCTCAACATTACAGCATGCTTTAGTTTTGGAAGATTTGAAATGCCTACATTTAGTTGGCATCCAAGTTTAGAGTGGGCGTATCTGTTTATATAATAGGACTTGTGCATTACTGAGCTACAATTCACCTGTATACACTTTCATGTCATAAACTGCTGCCCTATTATCTTAATCTCAGACCTTCTTGTTCCTACAAACTGAGGAACAATAAATGATTTGAAGCCTCTTATTGCTTTTGGACTCTTCGAAAGCACTGCTGGATCAGCTGCCTGGCTTACTAGCTCCCAAGTTCAACACTTCCTTAGAAAATCAAGCTGATCCATTTTAATGATCCTGGATACATATATGGATATACCAAGCCAATAGATGCTTTTGTGAAATTTAATCACATTAAGATGGATGCAGACATCACATCAGATACATCCGTACGATGAGAACATTACAAGGATTCATTAAATTGTTATTTTTTTTTTGGTAAAGGTTCATATAGTTATACCATTAAAGAAAAAGGATTCTTAAAATTGTGAACCTTAATATCATAGTGCATGTGGAATCGGTATTGACATTTGACACACTGCCATACCAGTACACCAAACTTATACAACAATCTGGCTATCTTTGGCTCCTAGCAAATCATTAGTCTTCATTTTCAGGGGAGACGTTAAATGCATTGCAAATGAATGATACAATGGTCAGTTTTAGGTTGGAAGACTTTAATACTGATTCTTAGGAATGAGGTTGATGGCACTGAGGCGCAGCCTCTGGATTTGCCAAAGCCAGAAGGTGTTTTGGGATAGATCTCTAAAGTAGATGAACAGAGTTTCATAGGGCAAATGGCTTTAGTGAGTTGGAGAAGAAAGGAGCAACTTATGGAAACAAATTCGAGTGGCTAAATACAGTCTTTCTAGAAATGGAGGGGATACCCCATGTTTCTAATGCCCAGGACTCTTGTGTTTGGAGAGGCATTCTGTATGTTAAAGATGCTTTCTTGAGGCAAAATAGAGTTTGTGCGTGCACAAGTGATTGGTTTCTATCTTGGTTGGATATTGGAATGATGATAGACCTCTCCCCTCTCTATTTCCAATGTTGTTTTGTTGTGCTTAAGGTAGGCGTGAAAAAGTGGCTACCTATTTTGAAGGGACAGGTCGATATGCGACTTGGAGCCCTTCTTTTTGACGGAACTTATCAGAAAGAAATGAGGATTGACTTATTACTTTCATTGATTTTCTCGGGTAGGTCTATGTTCCGGAAAGAAGGTCTGATTGTAGAGATTGGTCAGGTACTTTAGAAGGTGATTTTGTGGCGGCCTTTCTTTAGGAGCATATTGGGTGTTGGTGCATCCCATATCACTTGTATTCTATTTGGTTGTTTAAAGTCCCTTCTAGGGTTACTGCTCTTGGCTGGATGGCTCTCCTTAGGAGATTTTCACCATAGATAACCTTTGACGTCACAGGATCGTTGTGGTTAATCCTTGCCCTATGTGCTTGGCCGATGCAGAATCAGTTGGTCACCTTTTTTCTTTGTTGCAGAGTGGTTCAGATGATATGGCCTGCTGTCCTTAGCCAGTTTGAGTGCAGTTTGGTTATGCTGGGTTTCTTCTTCCAGTTATTTCAATCATGGAGTTTGGCAGTGTGCTCCAAAAGAAGGGAGATATTTTGGAGATATTCTTTTGTGGCTGTTATTTGGACCATATGAGAGGAACACAGCGCTTGATGTTTTGAAGGAACTTCCTCTGATGTGGAGAGGGTACGTAATAAGATCAAGTTTTATGTGGCTTCTTGGGCCTCCAGCCTCCCTTAATTTCAAGATCTTTTCATTTCAATCATCACGAGAAGTTGACATGAAGTGGCTGTCTTATTCATCTGATCCTATGATATGCATGCCTAGGTGGCTCCCTCCTGCTTCACATTTCTCTGAACTTAACTTTGATGGGAGTGTCTAGGGTAATTTGAGCCCTAGAGGAATTTAGAGTTCTTATTCGTGATATTGCTTTCTTGATCGCTCATTTTTTTGGGTCCATCTGGTCTTTTCACTATTGACAAGACAAAAGAAATGGTTTTTTTTTTTTTTTTGTAACTGTAAAATTTTATTGCTGGAAAAGAAACAAAGACAGGTCAAGTACAACGGCTAAGAAGCTAAAAAAAGACTAAATGCCAAACAGCAAAGAAGTTGTCATCATTATCATCAAAGCCTTATCCCAATCACGTTGGGGTCGGCTACATGAATTCTATTTCTCCATTCCGTTCTATTTTGAGCCAAATTTTTAGATAAGTTAAACTTTTTCAAATCTGATTTAATGACCTTCATCAATGTTTTCTTCGGCCTACCCCTACCTCTTGATGGGCTATCTAATTGGATAGCCAAACTTTTCTCACCGGTACCACAACCGGCCTACTCTCAACATGCCCAAATCATTTTAAATGGGTTAGTGTTGAGGAAAGTGGTCTTCTCTCCTGGAAGCTAGTTGGTTGAATATTTGGCAAATCAAGGCCCGGCTGGTGTTTGCACAATCAACAAGACAAAAATGTTTGCGTTGAGGACAGTGGTCTCCTGGAATCTAGTCGGTTGAATAGTCGGCAGATCATGGTGGATGGCGATTCGGCATGTTTCATATGGTGGTCTTTGTGTTTAGTGCAAGGCTCTACAGAAATGCAAATGAGGCAGTTGATAAATTATCTTAAGAGGGAGTCTCTTATTAGAGTTTGATTATTATCCATGATACCCCTTGATTTTTTTCCCTTTTCCTTTTAGCTTGCTTTTCCTTTGGTGATTCTCTGTGTTTTGGAGGTTCGGTGCTTAGCTCATCGGTTTATTTCTTCTGTACTGTTTACCTTCTTTTCAACAAAAAAAAAAGGTGGCCTAGTGCACGAGGCTCCCGCATAACAAGGTTTGGGGAGGGCAAGATATACGCAACCTTACTTTTATTTTGAAGAGGCTGTTTCCATGATTTGAACCTGCGTCCTTCAGGACACTACCGGTAAGCCTTTACCGTTGGGCCAAGCCGCCTTTTTCAATGTTTACCTTCTGTTTACCTTCTTTTAAATGAACATCACCATTTAAGACGAAATAAAGGAAAAAAAAAAAACAAAAAACAAAGGAGGATTCTGATAGATTGCACCATTTTCCTAAGAAAGGACATAAGGAAGCAAATGAATTGGCCAAGCGGGTATTTGGGAAGATCATCATGGTCAATGGTACTGTATCAAATGATGCTCTACTATAGTTAACCAATAACTCTTTTGTTGTTTTCCCCATTCATGTCCACCTTTCTAATGGGGTCTGTAGATTGTTCATTAATTCTTGGCTAAATGGCAACTCAGTTCTCTCTACAAGAATTACAACTTAAGTATTTGTGCAGATGCAGTCATCTTTGCTCCATCAGAACTAAGTCACACGCTCAACTTTCTGCAGTGTTGTACATGGAATAGACTTGGGCCTAGATTTTGAATTGAGTGAACCAGGCTTTTAGCCTGCACATATTCAAGATTCATTATTCCCAATCCAAGTCCAGTTCACACACAACCCCTATATTTTGTCCCAATAAATTTCTGATTTGAACATTGCGTTTTGTAAGTTACAGTTATAATTTTGAGAGTTCAGGATCGGCCACTTCTTTTATCATGTGATTTATCTTCGTTTTATTTATAGGTACAACATTGATTCTCACGACTATTCAGTGCGGTTGAGAGCTGCTCAGAGGTTTCTAAAAGATGGAGACAAGGTGCCCATAACTTGTACACATACCTAGAAGCTGTATATGTGTCCTCACTTTAATTGTTGCCAAACTGAAATCCTCAAATTGTCGTGCAGGTTAAGGTCATTGTGAACTTGAAGGGCCGGGAAAAAGATTTCAGAAATATTGCTATTGAACTGATCAGGCGCTTCCAGAATGACATTGGAGAGGTACAAATCTTTGTATGGTCTTACAAGTTTCAACTATTCCTTATAACAAGCTCTTTTTTCCCCCGTAGCATGTGTTTCTTTGAAACATCACTGTTTTGTTTTCTCCAAGAACTAATAAACAAGCAAGGTTTAAATATCAGTATGGGAAGGCATATTGGCTGGTAAGTTGTATGACTGTCCATTATATGGCTTTAGATGAGATGATTGAGAACATCCAGTGGGCCTGAGTTTTTTGGATGGTAATTTATGAGGCCCCTTGTTTCTTTTGGGCCACTATGCCACAAAAACTTGCCACAGATTCTATTTTTTTAGAAAAAGTACACCTACATGGAAGTTGTGTGACAAAAGCATTAGAGGATCTAGATCCTATAAGGATGCATCCTTTGATATTGAGAGATGTGAGCCTGGGAGAGTGGCCAATGGCTTGAATATTTCTTAATAAATAAGTTATTGCTGCTTCCTTCCTCCTCTAACATTTTTATGCTGGAAAACAAGAAAATTAATGGAAAATTATATTATAATGGATGCAATAATAGGATATATTGAAACTGTAGCCCAAAAGTATCTGTATAGTACTGTTATTAATAGAGGAATCGTCACTTGTGGAGACAAGTATTATGCCTAAAAATTGAAGTAGATAAATGTTATTTCTAGTTGAGAAATAGACTGATCGCGTTATTACGTGCTATGGACCAAATCACTGAAATTTGATGTGTCCATGTCTATGATACCTGGATGGATATACATCCCTTGTGATGCAGGATGGATCCATGGTGTCCATCTATCTCAGCCAGCCTTTGGGCCAGCCCACTTATCTTTATTTTATTTAGAGTTGTTGCATCATCCCTTTGTTCCGCATACGATATGTACTAAATATGCACCGATACTTCCAGAATTCAAGTTTAGCATATCTCACCATGTCCATTGTTTTATGTAGTTTACTTTTTCACTAAAAATGTTAGAAACGAATACAATTAATGAAAATTCAGATATATTCTAAAGAAAATATTAGGATACTGGTATCCGATCCATGTCCTAGATTTCTAAAGCGAGGGAGTTGTATCTTCCATCCCTGTGTACCTGTCCGCACCCTTGTCCATTTCTGGGCATCATAGGTCCGCATGTCTACACTAAATTTTTAGGTTCAAGAAGTCGAAACAAAATCATTCATGAACCTACAAAAGGGGGAAAAATATTGGCTTTATTGTATGCTCCATGGTTATCGAGTCCATTTTGTTTCAGCTGCTAAGTTTTTGGTCCAGATTTCGGACCATTTCTGGAATTTTGGTCTGGGATTTTAGATTCTGGCTGGGGAAAAAAAAACTGATTGAAGGAGGGAGAAAGGAGTTGGGGGGGGGGGGGGTGGTACTTTTCCCATTTGGCCTTTCTTTTCTTTTTATTTTTCAAGAACATCCCTTGATATTTTCTTTCTTTCTATTTTACTTCTTCTTTTTCTTTTAAGACCTCATGATACTTGTGTGCTGATTGTGTGGACTTTGCATAGGTGTAATAGGACCTTAGCCACATTTAAAAATAATACTAAAATTTTGTTTTTATTATATATATTTGTATATATTATATTTATATATATATTTGTTTGAAAAGTTACTTCTAAAAGTTCCACTGAAATTCCAAAATGCTGAAATATTTCATTTTGGAGGCCGGACTGAAATGAGGACCTAAACAGAATTGACAACTATGCTTTATTTGCAAGCAAATGATTGACACGTGGGATACAAAGCTATCATCTGATGGTATCAATTTATTGCATTGGCCATGGCCAATGTCCAATATACAGATTGGTTGACATTTTGGCCATTCAAACGAGTACATTTTGTTGTCTTCATAATGCATTTGTAGAGTACTCTTTTGGGGCCCCTACAAGACTGAAATTGCAGTACTCTATAGCTTAACACCTTGTCTTTGGTTGGAATGTTCTTTTGTCCAATTTGAATTCCGTGCACTTTCATTCCCCATATCAGTAAAAGAAAAAGCAATGGATGGGTCTTTTGCAGTTAATTTTGGATTTGACTCTCTTAGATTTGGACACCCAAAACATGTGCATCTCTTTTATTCATTTTATTGTTGGCATTTGAAGCTTGCAGTGGAGGAGAGCAAGAACTTCAGTGATCAGAAGAACATTTTTATCCTTTTAATCCCCAACAAAACAGTTCAGCAGAAGGCCCAGGAACAACCAAAGAAGGAGAAGCAGGTGACTGAAGCTTCTGCAGGCATTTGATCAAAGCCATATTTCCCAAGGATGGGTTTGCGATCCCAAAAGAGCGGGTATTTGTTAAAAAGAGTTATAATATTCTGTATAGTAATTAATATAATGCATTTCTGGTCCGCCAGCAATATATTACACAGTGAATCAAGTGTTCCTTTTTTTTTTTTGGGGGTGGGGGTGGGGGTGGGAAATATAGATTAGTTTTAACATATTGGCAATGTAATAACTAGCCTTTTTTGTTTGTTTTTGTGCGTGCGTGTGTGAAAAAAGTTTTTGAAATGGTTTTCTCCAGAGGGTCATTCTCAATTTAAATCCATACTCGCTGAAGAATCACTACTGGAGAAAATGGTGAAGTTCAAAGGTTTCTTCTTATCTCCAACAAGTGGGGGTTGTACCACTTGTTCTTATCTTCTCATTTTAATGGGTCTTCTTTTTTCCAACGAGTCAAGTTCCCTCTCGACAGACCAAAATTGTGTCTTGCTGTTAGGATTCTACTTTTACACAAAATTTTGGGTATACCATTTTTCAACCTTCCCTCACCTTACAAAATATTATTTCCTTTTACACAATAATCTAATGTGATCTCAATATCGCATCAATTGATATTCAACAAAATGAAAGGAAAAATAAGGAGAGATGGGGAGATGACCCTTTCGAGTAGGATTTGACTCGTATTTATTTTTGCATAATTTTCAACATGATTACAAATTCATTCGACTGATCTTTAAATAACTGCAATATCTTAATTGAAGACTTAGACAAAGCCTAATCATAACCATATCTTATTTGAATAAGCAAAACTCATAAAAGTTGCATGTATGGGCAGTAAATGCAGCATATCTGGGTAGTAAATGCTGGATATATGTGCGTCTATCATAATTAGATTGTAATCTGCAATCTTCAAACAATCATCTACTTAGAAATTAAAAGGGGTAGTTTGAACAAGTGACCACTTTTGTTCTGAATTTAATACATGATTGCAAAACGTGTTGCCGGGGATGATGCTTATGCGTAGGTCATGTTGTTTGCATGTGACTAAATTCCTAGGAATTTTAAGAAATGGTTTCCTATTGAAGTGGCTAAACTTGGAGAAACAAAGACCTGCAAACGTTGTTGTTATTATTATTATTATTCTTATTATTTGAAAACTAGGAGACCCACAAACGTTTATCAAATAATCTCTTATGATCATGGAAGCTGAATGTTTAGGTAAATCAAATCCCATTCAAGTCATTGCCTCATTCACAACTCCACGTTATTGCAGTCTTCATCACTCACTTTTCCTCTTCAATGTTCCATTTTTGGAACTAATTTTACCATGAACTTCCAGGAATTAAGTTCCATCCAAGTGAAGGGACATTCATTGATGCCATCAAGGTAGTGGTTCAGTTAGTTTGAATCTTGAGTTTGCTCCCTAAGGTCTTAAGCTCGATTCTCGTTCCTTGTATTATCCGGATAATATATGTGTGGCTATGTATGTAACCCAATGATCTGTCTTGTTTGTTAGAATCAGATAACCTTCGGGCCCAAATGCCAAAGGTTTGAAGGCTGGGCAGGCGAGGGATATCTTGGGTCATTAAAAAAAAAGGACGTGGTGGGGAGGGGAGGGGGTGCACTCATCAATGAACAGGGTGAATCATAGACATTTGAGTGACTTATTTTTTATTTAATATTTCTGGTCCCCTTCAAATATGAGAGAGAGAGAGAGAGAGAGAGAGAAGGTATTGAGTCAACTAAAGTCTACATCTCAAGTAATACATTTGTCAGTGGAAATGTGTTTTTGACAAAATTCCGAGGCAGGTAGTCTGAATGTCACATTGTTGGATGGAATCGTTACAGATTTAGGCCCTCACAATGAATGTTGCTACTTGGGAAAATAAACTGGAGAACTGTTATAACCAAAATTTGAGTAACTTCTTACTTCCCGACTGACTTCATATGCAAGGACTTACATAACTCCTCCCAGGCCATGAAAGCTACACACAGACCAAATGTAGGAGATGACACTGTTTTCTTTGAAGTCTAAGTAACCTCTTGGCAACCTCAGCCCGAAAGAGAAAAAGGGCAAAAAAGGAATTAAAAAAAAAAAGAAGAGTGAAATTCCTTGATGAAGGTGATAGTTTTGTCTCAAAAAGTCACAAAATTCATCGATATTTTGAGAATAATTCAGTAATAATGCTCTTATCATTGAGCTTTTAATAATTCATATTTCCCAAATAAAAAAAAACTGTTACTTGCAATGTTATTTGTGACAATTGTTTGAACAATACTTCCATGCTTTTTTTATATATTATAACAGTTTTTATTTGTTGCAATCGAGTGGAGGTTTGTAGGAGAGGACAGTTGGACCTTGCATGTTGTTTGCATTAAAATGTCTAAGAATTGCATGAATAGGACTTATGTGTTACAAATCTAAAGGATAACCAGAGATAAATGAAGAATAGAGAGGAGCGAGAGAGGTTATTATTAATGAGATCTGTATGTGTACATAATGGTGGAAGGAGGGTCTTATTTATATAATAAGATTGCTTCCTCCCTAAGCAACCTAATAGGGAAAGACTCTAATCCTTAGTCATCCCCTTATCTCATGTGGGTCTCAATGTGGGCATTCACCTATGATAATACATCTTATAACACTTCCCCTTGGATGACAACCATTCAATGACAGTTGCCTCATTAAAACCTTGCAAAGGAAAAACCCAGTGGGATAAAAACCAAAGCGAAGGAAAAAGAGTACAACGTTCGACGGGATCATTGAATTGGTGTTGGACGTGCATAATGCTGCCTCGTTAAAACCTTAACTAGGAAAACCCAGTGGGACAAAACCTAGAGAAGGAAAAAGAGTACAGCGCACATATATCCTGGGGAGCATACTTCAGGATGCCTTCCCCTGATTGACTACTCCCCCTGATGATAACATCTTTGGACATAATTAAGCATGTCAATCTCGTATACAATTTTTAAAATATTGATTTTTGGCAAAAACTTCGTAAACTGATCAACCAGGTTGTTGCTTGAACGAACTTGCTTGACTTTAATCTTGCTTTTCTCTTGAAGCGCATGAGTGAAGCAGATCTTTGGTGTAATGTGCTTCGTCTTGTCATCTTTAATGTATCATTCTTTAATCTATTGAATACATGCCCTATTGTCTTCGCAAATAATGCTTGAGGCACCTGTACTAAGAGGTAATTGACAAGAACTACATATATGCTGAGTTAAAGATTTTAGCCATATACATTCCCCACTGGCTTAAAATCTGAGCATAGTTAGAATAAGTAGCTACCAATAGTCAATTTAGTAGAATACCAAAAATAATGATGTTGACATGAAGAAAAATATAACATGTCTATGATCGACCCTTATGAGGATCAGGGATATATCCTGAATTTGTATATCCTACAAAATTTGATTTCAACCATAAAACAGACATAAATATCATAGCATTTGTTTAATACCAATCCAAAGCCTTGGTGCAAAACTATATATATGGGAAGCATATTTATAAAGAGTGAAAATCTCATTAGAACTTCTCTCGATCTGCAGGCCGAGATAAAATAGTCAATAGTGTTCTCGAGCTTTTTTGGAGTCTCGATTAGATTTATGTTATTTACATAAACTTCTACTATTATAAATCCTTTTAAGGATTGTATAAAGATAAACCGGTAAATGGGATTGTTTTCATACTCTTCCTTATATAGACATTTATTAAGACGATTGTACCATATTCTTCAAGAATGCTTCAGGCGGTACAATGAACGTCTTACTTATATTGAGTACGTACTCTCTTACTTTGCTTCAAGCAAAGCAAATCCTTCTGGGATTTTCATATATATATGTCTGTGAATGTTTTCAATCCCAAGTTTCTGCAGGAAACCTTATATCACAAGTTTGCATTTCATTCATTTTCCTTGCAAACACCCATTTGTAACCTACAGGGTTAACATCGTTTTGGGTTTGTATTATAGGTTCATATATACCACGTCTATTTAGAGATTGTAATTCCTTAATGGTATCTCTTTATTTTGGCCAATATGTTCTTGTCGACATTCATTTATAGAACGTGGTTTTGTATCCCAATCATCATTCATATTTTCCCTTGATATTTGAGTAGCTACCGCATATGGAAATGTGTCATCGATGATATTTTCATTTCTATCACATCCCTCTCTTGAATAATTATAAAGCATAGAGATCTCTTTATTTATTGGGTACCCATTGTGTCTTCAGGGGCTTCCAGAGTCTCTTCTGGGACTCGTGTCTTTTTCGGAACATTAATTTCTTTAGGAATTTTAGAGAGAGTGGATTTTATCATAATCTCTTCGGGAGTATACCTCTTCTGGAGTATGATTGGGATATAATTGATCATTTCTCCTCTTCTGGGGAGCTAGAGTTCTTGAAACCTATAGTTCTAGCACTCTTCTGGCGTGTATAGATTCATTTGTTGCCATATTTGGATGTTGTTTTTCAGAAACACTAATTCGTACTTGTCCTATAAGAACATTAATTCGTGCTTATGTATTCATAGCCGATACATGTGACCTAATCACTTTTGCTGCATCATTAAGTGCACAATTCTCCGTACTTCATTCTCACATTGTGAAGTACATAAATCTAGATGAGACAGAGTGAAAGTATTCCACGCTAATTCTCGCCGTTCTTCGGGAATGGGTTGTTCTACAGGAACAAGGTATTCTTCAGGAACCCTCTTATCTCCCCTGACGGCGAAAAGACTGTCTCATCAAGATGACAATCAGCAAAAAAACAAACAATGAATATATCTCCTGTCATTAGGTCTAGATATCCAATAATTGGAGTGAAGTATAACTAATATAGAGTCTACGTTCTGAGTTCATGTAGGTCACAAACCTACGCTATCAAGTCTTATAAAATTAAAAAAAATATGCCCAAGGAAGTGTACCCTAAGTGTAATAATTTGTGCTAATAGGAAGGATTTGATGGGTTCACTAATGTCACACTATATCCTTTGCGAAAAGGATGGTCAATAGATGGTACTCTAAGGAGTATGTAACAGAATTATCAATAATTTGCTAGAGCATAGTACCCCTAGGATAACGTAATCTATCCTGCCAAAGCATTAAAGTCTTATGGTTACTAAGTTGAGGGCTTGCTGTAAGCTTCTGGCTTAACTTTGTCGTTTTGCTCATAATCGAATATGGTTCGATTTTTAAAGATTGTCTTGTCATATAGCCCTACGGCCTGATGAGAATGCACGTAGCTTTTCTAGTATCAGCTTTTGGCTGTCAATACTAGTAATAATGTGCAAATACCATTAGGTAGACTCTTTCGGAGCATTCAAGTATTTGTATGGATACAGCTATGATCGATGCCGTGCACGAATGAAACACTAACTCATAGAAAAACTTCTGGTTTTTTTCAATGTAGTGTGTTTTGTTGCACTGTCTACCGGACATATATTATCCTCAGTTTCATGCATTCCATGATCCATATAGCAAGTAATAATAAACTTACATAATTAGTTAATCGCATCATAAAAATAAAACATGAGAACAACGAAACAATTTACCATTCAAGGCAAATATAATAGGTAAACACAAAAGACGGGAGATAAAAGAATAAGTTAACATCAAACAAAATATTGAAAATTGAACTCAAACTTGAACTCATAAAAGTAGTTGTAGGTCTTCTAGACCATGCTTGGTGGTTTGCCCAATTTCCAAACAAAATGCCTTGTTAATCACCTCTCCTGGGGTGGTTATTTTCATCTCTAATTGAGAACATATTATATTTACCTCTTCTAGAGGAATTTTAATTGACTAATCTAGTATTTATTTCAAGCATTAGGTGTATGACCATCTGCTGGTGATCATCCTTGTCTAATGGGGATATAATGGCGCGGAAAATAAGAGCGTATGCCATATCCACCAGGGATATCTTATTTCCGACTTTGATAGCATTACTAATCCTTGTAGCGTGTGTAAAGATCGATTTACCAATAACAAGCAAACAAAAATAAAACTTTGGGTTCTCAATATCCGATGACAAAGTATAATGAAGAATTGGCCAATTAGAAAGTTAGAACTTCGGGTTCTTAACTGACGAATCAGAACTTCTAATTTTGTCAAGACTTTAGGCTAGAGATAGAACTTCAGGTTCTTAGAACTGCTGGTTCTATCAAAGCTTCAGGTTTGAATCACAACTTCTGGTTCTGTCAAAACTTCAGGTTTGATTCCATGGCCTTCATATCGATCTACACTACTTTGAATATTTAAAAATCAAAAACTCCAAGTTTGATTATGAATGTGAATCTTCGGGTTCATATTCTAAATCTTAGAACTTCTGGTTCCAGATAATGTATGGATCTTCGGGTCCAAGTTATTCATTGGATATAGAACTTCATGTTTTATTATATGCAACTGCTGCTTCTGGCAATCATAAATTCATTAAAACTAAAGTTTCATATAATCATATAGTGATAATTATACCGAAGTAATTATATCAAGCATGTAGTACAATATTATAGAATATAAAAATAAATGTATGTGAGAAACAGAAATAAAATGTAGAACTTCAAGTTCTTAACATCCAATCAAAGATAATAATAAAAATGTGATGAAGAATTTAGAAATTGAAGTTTAGAACATCGGGTTCTCAACTTAAGAATTAGAACTTCTGGTTCTAAATTAAGATCCTTCAGTACGAGTTAGAACTTCAGGTTCTAGGTTAGGATAATTCATGGATCTTCAGTCCGAGTTAGAACTTCTTGTTCTAAATTAGAATAACATACAGAACTGCAGGTTCAGGTTATTTATTCGATATAGAACTTTTAGTTCTAAGTATCATATGAAACTTCAAGTGCATATTGTGGATTTGAAAACTTCTGGTTTCAGAGTAAAATAACCAACGGATCTTCTGGTCTGAATTCGAAAGAACTTTTAGTTCTAAATATCGTATGGAACTTCGGGTTCCAATTACTTGTATAGAACTTCTGGTTCTATTTATAATCCGTGATTTTTAATTCTATCATGATCTCTTTTCAATAAAAGAAAATGAATCATCATGACAAGAATTAAAATTATAAAATATTTACAGATCTAAAAAGAATAACGATAAATGCATGTATATAATTATTAAACTAATAAAAAATAATAAAATAAGGAGAAATTACTTAACCTTTGAATCATCCTCCTTTTAGTGTCAATGCGTAGATCTGCTCGCGAGCTTTCCGTAGGCGCAAACGGATTTCAAATCAAACTCCGGGTCGTTAAGATATCGCAGTTTCAAATCTCAGCCCTTTTAATCTTGTAAAACAGTCTTTTAAATATGATCTGCATCTGATGACATCATCAGTGATGTTACACTGATTATGGGCCTTATTCGGGTTGGGCTGACCCAAACGTGGATTGACTTGCCCAAAATCTAGGCCCGAGGGATCACAAATGATTGTGGTGGCTCGGTGCACCAAACCCAAAAGGGCGGGGGACACACCCATGTGATACATCTCACACCATGACAAAAAAATTTTTTTTTTTATTAAGTCACAGGAGACCATCATCTTCCTGTTTTCCTTTGTTTCTAGTTCTGTAACGAGAACTGGTACAGAACTTCCACCAGTGCTTTCTTTCTCTCTTGACAGTGGTAACTCGTGCTGATAACGTATTACAAATCTAAAGGATAACTAGAGATAAATGAAAAATAGAGAGGAGGGAGAGAGGTTATTATTAATGAGATCTGTATGTGTACATAATGGGGGAGGAGGGTCTTATTTATAGAATAAGATTGCTTCCTCCCCAAGCAACCTAATAGGGAAAGACTCTAATCCTTAGTCATCCCCTTATCTCATGTGGGTCCCAATGTGGGCATCCACCTATGATAATATATCTTATAACATTATACTATATTTAGTTAAAAATGAAGATTATGGTATGTTGTTTGCATTAAAAATGAGCATCAAAAAACATTTCCTTTTATGAAAATCTAATCAATTCCATAAAAAGAAAGGATAAAATATGCTCATTTTTTAAAATTCACCTTTCCTCGTCATTTTTAATCACCTACGTCAGAAATCCTATGTATTGCTGTGCGAAAAAAAAGGCCCATACCGGTTGCGGCGACAAAGAAATAAGAACCATGGTGTCCTCGACCATCTGAAGGGGAATTTACTTGAAGCTATTATAAAACCTTTTTCTAACATAAAAAGATCCATTTATAAATGGATTGAAGCCCCTGTAGGACCCACTTGAAAGACCCACTTCTTTATAATAATTGAAAGAAAAACAATTGCTAGAGAAATGATTTTTCTCTTGAACTACTAAAGAGAAACCAAAATTTCCATTTTCGTAGAAGCTACACATGACCGCATGAGAGAAATTGACTTTCCCTCCTGAAAATTGATAACGGGAGAACGGAGGTTTCTCCCTGTCCAAACTCTAAGCGACACCACTAGAAAATTCAAAGCCTTGACCAACTACGTTAAACTTCATATCCAAGTGAAATTTATGGCAGGGTAAGCCCGAAGGCCCCACAAAAACAGAATGGCCCCATCAAAATCCATCCAATGATGACAAGTCTACCAACTTCTCGTGAAAATCCATTCCACACATTGCTCTTAACAGTACCCCAATTTCCATCACCTCACATGGTAGCCACATGATTTGCTCAAATTGCTGTGTAGTCTGCATAAATGATTTGCACATCTGAGTCGGTCAACAAGCTGAGTGTTCTCTGTGCACTAATGGTCGTTCATCCAAAAGGAGCATAGTGAGGCGGACAGAACCAATGCGGAGAAAACTGCCCACAATACAACTTTGAACAACGAATATTTTTATTCACCCAAGTCTTCACATCTCTCACCCAAATGACAAAAGGTGAAGAAAACTGTCCACTGGCCAACTTTATACCATAAACAGTTTCCTCCAGATAAAAAGGAGGGTGATGAACAATTTGCTGCCTAGCATTCAAAATTCTAGTCAGGTCGCATCACCTGGAATTCCCTGTGGATAATTTCTTAAATCAATTATAATTTGCTACAGTAAAACTGCGAATATAGCTCCTGAAACACATAACTTAAAATACCCAGCACTTCTCTAAGATTGGCATGTGATGAACAATGACAGTTTCTGACTGCAATCTGAGGGGTTCAGAAATACTCCTAGCAAGAATCCCTCAAATTCCTGCCATCAAACAATCCTTACATACATATGCCTGTGCCAGTGATTTTAGATGTGACACAGGCATTTAGAATTCTAGGTAGCACTCCTGTATACGTATATGTTTATACAAGGCCACCCACTCCTAAGAGATGCATCTCACGGCTTGTGTTAAGAGACAAATTATAAGTCCCCTGTAGGACCCACTTGAATGCACTTTGAAAGGTCTCATTATGAATATAATTTTGGGTAGAAATCATCTCAGTCATATCAATGTAACCATTGGCAGTAAAGTTTAGTGGTTTCTAAAGTTATACATGTTATGAAATTCAATCCAATGGTGAATTATGATTGGATTAGTATCTTATGAAAAATATTGGATTAGTATCAAATTAGGGTAAGTGTCACAATTAATTGGTGGGATTCATTACGATGGGGGGGGGGGGGGGGGGGGGGGGGGGGGGTAGAATTAAGCATGAAGGTCGTCCCACATAGTGGTAAAAGTCGTATCTCAGGCAACCAGTGAGAGACATCTCTCAAGAGAGGGTTTTCCATATATATATTATCAGAGCCACATATATTGTTGATATATTGAAAATCA
Organism: Sextonia rubra; assembly: GCA_037013555.1. NCBI lineage: Eukaryota > Viridiplantae > Streptophyta > Magnoliopsida > Laurales > Lauraceae > Sextonia > Sextonia rubra. Next base: position 37,817,662 of record JASUAD010000010.1, on the reverse strand, counting down.
ATTATCACAAGAAAATTGTGAGAATCTCAAAATAAAAATGGAAAGTCAGGAAAAAAATTCAAAATATTTGTAACAATTTGCAAAGAAAGATATTTGTGACATAATAAAAAGGAAAATTAAGATAACTTCTAAAAATATTTTTAAATTGACTTCCTGAGAAAAGATATTTGAGACAATGATAGATAGATGAAGTTGAACCAATTGAGAGAAATAACATGGACAATAAAGCAAAACCACCCTTATGCTATTATTAATTGTATTTTTCTGTTGATAACAGTCATCAGTGGAGTTACAACAGTTTCATGAATCCAGTTTTCTTGCATTGCATCTGCTTCATCACATTGAAATATAACGGACTCAAGAGGCAGCAAAAGATGGTAATGTTGGCATTGCAGAACCGGACAGAAAGGCTTTGATGAGGGCAAGAGCCAACTTGGGTTTATGCAGAGCGACCTCATGACCAGCTCCCCTTACTGTTACAAAGGTGAGACCCTTGTACACTTGGGTCCATCCTCCCACCTGTTTAACACAAAAACATGTACTTAGCAGACTACTCGATAAAATCAAGTGAGTGAAGGTTCAACAGTCCATCAAGCTTTTATGAAATTACAGTTGCCAAAACAGCATTGCTAGATCAGTGAATCACATCAATCGCTTTGTCGTGATCAGGGTAAAAGCCATGTAGATGCCTTGCGCCACTAGGAAACATAGCCAAGGAGAGAGGCTATCCCCTTTGTGGGAACCAAGAATATGAACTAGGGATGGCATTTCCAATATTCCGAACCCAAAGATTTTTAAGTACCAAAAAGCTCCTACATCAGTAGCGGCACATTTAAGACATTTACACTTTCAAGAAATCCTCAAACCTGAGGGTGGTAGAAGTATGCCAAATCAATATGCATATGGCTTCTTTGTCCTATCTGAGACCAACTTGTGTCCAAGTTAGAACGATTAATTATTCAGATGTGCTTCAATCCTTTTTTGACAATCAGAAACGCACTGATTTTTACTAAATCATCCACTTCTATTTTACTGAATCATCTACTTCTATAAGACAAACAGTAGGGATATGCTATCACAGCATGAAGCATAACGATCAATGCTAGTCAGGTCCCATATAGAAGATCTGACGATTTTGCAGAAACATCACAAGCATCAGATTTTTCTTTTTCATTTTCTGAAAGAAATAAGATAAGAAATTGTTGCATACCTGACCATCATCATACCAAGCATGCCAAGGTGCCTCCACTGGAAGATTGAGAGCATCTATACTGTACCGGGTTGATGTAACTGGGATTACAGCATCATTGTCTCCACTAACATATCAAAAAATAGAAATGTTCGGATTTTAGCATAAAATTTTGGCTCAAAACCACTCATTAGTTATTAGAAACATCAGAATGATAGAACGATTCAAACAGTTCTTGAACGTAGTATTTTAACTATTACTGAATAGTTTTAGTCACAAACACAACCTACATACACATATTGAGGGGGAAAAGTCATGGGCAATTCTGAAATTCATGGATATTTTTCAGCCACCATCACAAATCGCAGGTTATCACAAAACCAACTTATTGCTAGTGTAATAGATCCCAATACATATAAGCAACTATAGAATAAAACAAAGGTCTTGATGAAGTTATCGCAAGAAAGACTAGCACAATGTCATCAAAGTGGAGGCAAGCCAATGGAGCTGTGATTGGCTGACTGCTGCTTCAACTCCGTAAGATTTTTTTTTCTTTTTGCTTTTGAATGGAAACTTTTATTGAAAACAACCAATATAAAAGGTTTATACTGGTTGACAAGAAAACAGAACAAACCCAAAGCTGGGATACAACAACCTCATCCACCAAACAACAAAACTGATAACTAAACTTACAACCTACTTAAGAGAATGCTATTTCTCTCCAATTAACCATAATTTGATCCACAGAGTAGTCTTTACATAAAGGGTTCGTCTTCACCCATTGAGCAACTGAAAACTTTAACTTTACCACACAGCACCTCTTCATTTGTTGCTATTCCGTCAAAGCATCAACTCCCTAAGATGCCAGCTGCAACTAAATTGTTATATAGAGCTAAGTGTTGAGCAAGGAAGAAAAGTCAAGAAAACAAAGTACATGTGACTGAGATGCTTTTGTTATGATGGATGAATGAAGTACCAAGAAAAGATAGAATTAGAAATTGTTGCAGGAAAATCAATGAATACCATCCAAGATGGGTTGGGTGTGTCCTCAACAGATTGGGAACAGCCCCTATACAAAGAGATCAACTACTGCAAGTACAAGAACCTAGAAGTAACAAGAAAACAAAGTACATGTGCTGGAGACACTTTTGTTAAGATGGATGTATGAAGCAACAAGAAAAGATAGAATGGGAAATTGTTGCAGGAAAATCAATGAATGTCATCTAAGATGATTTGGGTGCATCCTCAGACTGGGAACAGCCCCTACACAAAGAGAACAGCAACTGCAAGTACAAGAACCTAGAAGGGGGAGGCCAACAGTAAGGACTTCAAATTAAGTAGTTAGAAGCAACGTTTTTATATTGTGTAGTAAATAATCCGAAGAAGAGTTGAGCGGAGAAATAGAGCTCACAAAGATGATCCAAGATAGATGAAGGGATAGTGCTTCAATGATGATGGGCAAGTAGACAAACCAAAACTTGTGTTCATATTTCAAGAGGTTTCTTTATTATTAACTTTTTATCGGGTTTCAAGCAGCTTCTTTATGAAATAAAATTGTATAATTTCCTTTCTTGAATGAAAAACCTACATATGCAAGGCTGCAACTGGATATAGTTTAATAACTTCAAAATATGCCTGAAGATCATGTCACAAAAAAAAAAAATTTTTTTGGAAAAACAATAAAAAACTTGCACCATTCTTCAAAAAAACAGTCATTTAATTTTCTTCATAAAAGCAATTGCCCTACAACTACGCCAGTAGATTTTCCAGAAGACTGAAACTTAAAGAACTTTAAAAATTGAAATCTGTGGAAGAACTTACATGTGACTATAGCATTTAGACCAGGTAACAGTTGATTTTATCAGATGAATTTTGGGCAGGCAATGATTCACAACTAGTAAGTTGAGTTGATGGCCCTGAATTTCTTGCTAAACCTTGCTTGTTTATTTGTTAGGCCTAAAATTTAGGATATACCTAGTCTGAGGTAGATGTAAATGGGACAAGATACAGGCTTACCAAACATTGGCCAGCCCAGACAAATTTATCTGAGAAGCTTAAAAAATGGGCCTTACCCAGGCTGTGGCAGTCTGTGGCTAGGAATCAGGTGGACACACAAACTCAGAGAAGAAAAGAAAGCTAGAGGTTGGAAAAACCTGAACATCCAAATGCGAAGCCCTGAATGTATAAGCTCATGATAGATATTTAGGACTGAACTTGGAGAGTCCTTCCAGTTACTATTAACCACATCACTGCAAAAAAGAAGCACAAGTTGCAGAATTATCAAAAAGTATGCACCTTGCATTCTTCAATTCATTAGGGATAGGCACCAAAAGGTACTGAAATGATAAAATAGAATATGTTAGTAGCTGATGTCCACAAAATAAGTTCATATTGTGATATGCTTCATGGAAAAAGCATAATCCTTAACTGAACTTCTCACTTTCTTCTCCAATTCTTCATCTAATATGGCATTTTTGAATCAGGGGTTTCTTTTTCAAAGATTTATTGGTTATATGAGAAACTTTCATCTAATACACTATATCTGATATCTATAAATTAAAAACATGAGAAATCTTCTCAAGAAACAGTATTCGCTATTGAATCAAATTGCAGAGGTTAAACAGCAACAGAAATTTGTAGTTTAGATCATGGAGGAATTTCTTTAGATAATATATTGTTTTGTGAATACCTGCATGTTTCCCACTTGGATGGTGCAACCATTGGATCAACATGAAGCGCATCTTGAACTTCAGGCAAATTAAAATAAACAGTAGAGTGCTTTTCGGTACATGGATCATACTTTTGACCAATCCGACCAACTGACTGCAGAATTGCACAGAGTCCATTAATAATGTCAAGCAGATTATCTCAGAATCACAACTTAAGTCATAAAAGTACCTGTTCAAGACAAACATGAAACTTGCCTATGACGCTCAAAACTAGATTATGAGAGATATAAGTGCCTATAAAAGAACATGAAACCTATAAATGGTGCCCAACTCTAGATTTAACAGATCCGTGATGCCCAAACTAGATTTTAGGGGGTCAGAGTAGGGCTGAGGTCAGCACAACTCAGCCTATTTACCAACTAGGCCTGAATTTCAGTCACAGGCAGAGCTCATTTATAGATGGGGTTGGAATTTAACACCAGCACATGACAAGCACAAAAAGAACTCGTACAAGCTCACCAGCCCACCCCACACCCCACAACACACACACCACAACCCACCCCCCCCCCCCCCCCCCCCCCCCACAACCCAACACACACACACACAAACTATGAAAAAAAAAAAAAAAAAAAAAAAAAAGGTGCTCATAGAGGCTCAGGAATAATGAAATAAGATGAAGAAGTAACTGCAAGCTAACTATGATAGATTCAAGTACTTACTATAGATGAGGAAACAATAACTAAAGCAAATGAAGAAGAATGGGTTACTAGGAGCTATTTACAATAGGTGCCAATACTTGCAATTTTTTCTGTAGCCAACTTGATAAGGTACCAAGTGCAGGATAAAGTAAAGATGAAAAACAATGAGCTGACTACAATAGATGCCAATACTTACATGCAATCTTTTCAGAAGCCTATTTGACAAGGTACCATTGCCAGTGCAGGAAGGAGTGAAGATGCTGTAAGGATCAATATTTCCGAGTTCTTCACTAGCAACGTCGAGAATCTTATCACACTGGGGTGAGGTGTGAATAAATGATTGGAAGTCACAAAAAACATTCAGCAGCTTATATGTTTCATCTGATATTAGACCGGAGGACCACATAAATTGAAAAACACCCAAGTGATCATGGAAATCGTCTGTTAGAGCATTTCCCACCTGCAAAACAAGAATACCCCGTTTTGTTGTTTCATCTGTATCCTCAACAGATTGAAAGCTTGTTGTCACTTAATATCTTGAGAAAGCATGTCTAATCAGTCAGCCATACCATATGACCCTTTAGATTGATAGAGTTCTCCCCTGTCAATTTCTGGGACCTAACAATGGCTTGGGCCAGCTGAGGAACATAGTGTCCTGAAACAAAGATCATTGTACAGGTAAGTCTCTATCACAAAAGCTACTGTCTGCCTAGGGTTTATTGCTGTCAAGCTTTGAAACTTTTGTGTCACAGGCTCACAGCCCACAGGCCAATCCTAGGCACAGTTTCACACCCACGTCCGGTGCAAAGGCCTGATCTTCAGGCCAGACAATTAAACAAACCAGACTGTTTCAAGTTTGGCAACACCCTCACGGGCTGAGGCTAGGCTTAGATCTCAATTTCATGCCCACCAAATAAACAGGCTTGACTCAGTGATGACCCAGTTCAGCAACATCCTTACATGCATTAATCCCTTACATGGAGACAATTTCATTGATGGAATATCTTGACACAAGAATCTATGAGGTAGAAGGCAGTAGCTTTGAGAAACTGATCTTCACCTGCATAGCTCTCTCCTGTGATATAGAAATCCCTTCCTTTATACTGAGGAAATCGCTTGAGCCACTTCTTTAGGAATTTCAATGAATCCTTTGCTGCAGAGTGCAGAGGGATGGATTAAATATAGTAAGAAGGGACTACTGACAACAATGATGCCATAAAGCAATTATATTTCTGTATTAAGGGAAAAAAACCAAACCAGTACCAGTCCTTGCATCTCCATTACTCAAGATATCTTGAGAATTATTTGAATAGGAAAATCCAACACCAACTGGGGAGTCGAGGAATAATATATTGGCCACTGCAGATGATACAAGCAACTAAAAGCATAAGTGCATAAGTGGTTGCATGTAATTTCTTCTGCATATTCTTCATAAATTGTTGACAGATCTTGTCAAAATGAAATAAAAAAGAAGGGAACAAAACTAGAAAATGAACATATTTATCCCACATCAACGTACAAATTCCAACTGAAAAAATCTTCAGCAACCTTCCTCTCAGAAGAGTGAACAGATTCTGAGAGAAGGGGTAGACAAATGAAAAAAGAAAACTCAAGAAAGTAAAATAAAAGAAATTCTTTTATTACAAGAAAGGGAAGAGTTATAGTGTGTTTCATACCTTGATTCCATGAGTAAGGATTCAGATAAAGACTCTTCCCATCTGCATTAACATGAAAAGGACCAATTTCCTCTGCCAACCCATAAGCAATGGAAGAACACCCGGGTCCTGAAAGCATTTGTTGGATCAGAAAAAAAAAACACAAAAGGAAAAAGAAAATAAGAAGAATCATCCAATCAACCATATCACATATGAAAGGATTCTTCCCATCTTGATCCCATCGGCAACTTTGCCGCCTTAATTTAAAAAGAAAGAACACAATCGAAAGGAAACAGTGCTGAATCTTTGTAATATTTCCAGTGCGATGACAGTAAAGCATTAGCATTATTGAAAAATTGCACTACTGAGCTTGTCCAAAGGCTCTCTAGTAATGGAAGGAATTTGGGGTCCAAATGCAGATCTTGACTCATAACCAGAAACATACAAATTAAACAAGATATGGACATATAAAAACTCGTAAAGCAAACCAAGCAACACCAAATGAACATAAATCTTTATCATGAAAAGAAATCGAAAGTATTGATGACTATTGGGATCATAAAAAAGTCCCAGAAACGGGTCCTAAGTAACAAATAAAGTGTATCTAGGACACCATTTTCCCCATTCTTCCAACCAAGGTGCCTCATTAGAGAATATTAGCAGCAAAACTACAAATGAAACAATCACTTGTAACAAAACAAAGGCAACAATTATTTTAAAAAAACCAGAAAAAAGAAATTATAGGCAGAAAATAAAGGAAAGAAGAAATTTAGTCAATGGAATTATCAGCAAGAAAGGAAAAAAAAAAACACATTTCATTTGAACAGTTCTTTCATCAGATTTCAACACCCAACAACCAAAACAAACTGCATCAATCACAAGAAGAAGGAAAAAAAAAAAACCCCTCAAAAAGGGCAGATAAATGGAAGAATACCGATAAAATATAATCAACAAAAGCTTAGAAATATCCACACAAAAAGAATAACTTCAAAAAACAGTTCTTTGAATACCAGATTGACAAGCACGTCATACAATAACAAATTCTCCACAAACCCAACTACTTCAGTTAATCATCTAAGGTGTATATGGAATGGAAGCACCCCAAATCAGAATCGGTCTAACAGTTTCCCCACATCAGATAATTTATCTAATCCGCACATAATTTCCCACGAAATCATCATCAGTGAATTCAGATTTGAATCCATACAAATCAGTACACTGTTAGATTGATTATATTGATTCAAGGCAATAAATAAAGCTACAAAAAAACAACACCCCACATAAGGCAGTGAAATGCGTAGCAAGTGGCAACCAACACCTGTACCAAAACATTCAAACCAAATATGATTTGGGGTACATCCAAACGCACTTAAAATGATCAAAATAGAATAGAACAGTATCTGGGGTTGTATGTTATAAATTAAAGTGACGGACCTCCATTGAGCCAAAGGACAAGAGGCTTGGAAGAAGGGTTCTCAACAGCCTCAAAGAACCAATAGAAGAGGGCCCTACCAGAGTCCTTATTGACAGTCACATACCCAGAGTAATGGGCAAAGCTAACATTAGAGGGGAAGCCTGGCAGCCCAAGCACCTTGTCCATGAGCTGCTGTGGGTTGGTGGATTGGAGGGTGGTGGTGCAGCAGACCCATTGAGAGCTGAGGAGGAGAAAAAGAAGAGAAATCAGGGGATGAGAAGCAACAGCACCCAATCTCTCCCTCCTCTTCCCCGTCTCCATTTTTTCGCGGATACTTGGAGGACCGGTAGGTGCGGGCCGTTCTTGACAGGGAAGACTGTAGCTATGTTTGTAAGGAAAATTTTCAAAAAAGGTCCTAACGTTTTACCTTATTTCATAAAAGGACATAAGCTTCAAAACTTTTTCCCTTATGCATAATTTAAAAAAATTTCAATTAAGGACATATATCCGTACAAATTATTTTATGGCGACTTTTTTTAAATTTTTTTAAAACATCTGGATTATCATTTTTTAAAATAAATTTCTCATTCAAGTCTTCAATTATTAATGATTTCTTGTATTTTTACAGTGATGGATTTCATATTGTGTCTTTTAAAATCATGTTATGAATTTAAAAAGATTAGTAATTTAGTATTTTAAGAAAAATGAGAAAAAAAGTCACCAAAGAGTATATTGAAATGTACGAATTCGTTAAATAATTTTTTATAAAAAAAAATTAGAGATTAATTTAAATGTTTAAAAACTTATGTACTTTTTTAAAATAATAGAAAACCTTAGGCCTTATTTAAAATTTTTTGTATTAATAATGGATGCTGTGACTGTGGTGCGCTGTACCCGTTTTGGTTCATCTCTGCTTTGGTGCGCTCTTGAAGATGACCAGAATTTTGGGCTTTTTGTCTTACACCGTTCATAACTGAAGAGGGGGCCATCCTGTTAATAAAAAACAGCTAAGACTAAGTCCTAGAGGGGCCCATGTCTCTCCTTGGTTAATATACTTACACAAGGTTCTCAAAATTTTTGTATCTATACATATTTTTGCCTTATGACCAGTCCAGGTATTTTTTAGCATCCTTTATAATTTGTTAAATATTTTCTTTTTAGTTAAATTGCATCCACACTGATGGTTCTTGAGGATTTTACAAAAAAAATCCCCCAAGATTTTTTGTAAATAAAAAATGACCTAAAATTCATGTATCTACCATGGTGGTCCCATGTGCCCTTTTTTGTTTTTTTTTTTTTTTTGTTATTTTGTTGAGCAGCGATATCTCTACTCACTCGCATATATGAGCGGGAATATCTTAACTCGTCTTTTTTCCTACTTCCTAATCTTCCTTTTTTTTTCCTCCTCTTTTCTCCAACTCTTTCCATATCTACAAACTAAACCCCTACCCACCTAATATTTTCTTTGGTCATAGACTTAGGTGCATGTGGGAAGTTGCTACCAAAACACTCTAGTATCACGTACTCATCTAGATCTATTAATTTCCTCATCTTTTTTTCTCCCACATCCCAAACAAATTTATCTGAACTTATTCATCTTCTTTCAACTAACTGAATGAAACATCATCCTCACCTGAAAAAATTCACCTTTTCTCTCTCTTGAATCCATCCTTTACTCTTCTTTCTTTCATTTTTTTTATTTTTCTTTATTCCCATTTCATTCTTATTCTCTATAGCCCACCTTTCACAATATCATTTTTCATTTCTCAGCATCTTATTTTGATCTCACTGCACAACCAATATGCTAATTACCAAACTACCTTTATCCCATCATCATCTCATCACATTTCCTCTTCATCTTCATTCTCTACCAATCTGATTCAGAATACTTAAAACCAACTTCTAATTATTACCAAGACCCATCTCTCACATTTTTCTTTCATCATTATCTTCAACTCCACTCATCACCATCTAGCCTCCATGCGAACATTATTCAAAGGAACAAATTTAATTTTTTTTTTAATTTGACCCTGGCTAGGATATAGTTACTTAATTGTGAAGAAAAAGAAAAAATGAGCAAAGATATCCTTACTTGTGTATGCATGTGAGTGGGGATATCGTCGCTCGACAAAACAACAAAAAAAAAGGAACAAAAAAGGGGCCATAGTGTTGGGAAAAACGGCGCAACGGAAATTACCCACAATCAACGGATCAACCACGATGAATATAAGCAATCACACCATCAAGCGATCACATACAAAACATAGCAGTTTTTACGTGGTTCAGCAACTTTGCCTACGTCTACGAAGGAGATAACTCATCTACTATGATCCCATCTCAATCCTCTCAGGATCTAGGGTTACAATACATCAATATATAATTTCTGCTTTTTTGGTCAACAAAAAAAACCCATACATAATGACTAAAATACCCCTAATTCTGAGCCTCAGTCCTGGCTAAACCAGATGACCGATCCCGCTAAACCGAAATACAAGACAAAACCCAACAATCTCCACCTTGGCTTGGATTCCGCAAATCCTCGGAGCAACCTTGAGATACTCGGTAATGTCTCTACGCACCTTGCTGAAGGGTACGTCGCTACACCGATGGCCCAGTTTTCTCTCTTCAACGCTCAACATATTGAACCAGCACTTCACATGCCTCGCTGAAAGGTACGCCTCCGCACAAGTTACTACCAAGCGCGGCACCTGCACCCCTAGCTTGGATACATAGACAATCTCAATATTGTCTAGTGTCGATCAAGTTCAAACCGAATTGAGACTTCCCACAGTTGCCTCCTTTGATCTTAACACCACCGTCTTGAACATTCGAAGTGCTCTCCATTTGTTGCCACATGCATGCATCCTTGTAACACAATGAACCCAACTTCCATCCATCAAGATAAAACTGAAGACCTCTCCAAATTCGAATCTCACTCGTACCTTACGGATCCTTCCTTCTGTCTCCATCCCGGTGTTCTTTCCGTTAAACATGCAACTATCTTGTTCTAGCCTATCTGGTGGGTTGGGCACAGTACATGCGGGTTAAGTATGATCCGATGCTTAAACCGGCTTACTCTGACCTAAACAAGACTACCTTTTTTCGAGAAAATCATCTCCATTCAGGGCTTCCTGGATTTCTGCTAGATGATATTATCGAAGATCTATCAATCCATCTTCCGATAATCCGTCACATCTAACTCTTTCCGAACCAGAGATTTCCTCCCCCTGTTATTTGATGTCTCCTTCACTGCTCTACCTGAAAAACATCCCCTATCAACCCTATAGAGATTTCTGACCATTTCACCATTCATGATGACCAATGTTCCCTTTCCACCTTCATAACTCCACCCGCTACAATGCATTTGTAACCTTTGAATTCTAAGGCACACAAAGAAATCCAATTTCTTCGTTAACTCAGAACATATATCACAGCCGTTAGGGTTTGAATAACATCATCATATACCTGGATCTATACCGCTCTTATCTCAAATGCTCATTAATTTGCATTATCCCCTATAAGAACAGATTCATCAACAATGAGAGTTATTTGCATCAATCAAATCAGTCTCTAAGCGAACAAATGATAGAAATAGTTTGAGTCCCAATTCTATGAATCATCAACTCGATCCATACCTATAGCGACCAAAACTGATTCATTGTTAACTGAATCTGGGCTTTCATGCACACTATCTCCTTTTGATTCTAATTCTTTTGCTTTTTCTTCCACTTTGGCATGTTGCTACTTATTGATCCATTTGACGCCGATCTGAGCTTTCCATCAAAGTATTTGGAGCAATCTCCTATGCATGACATCAAGTAACACTTTTCAATTATTGCCGTGTCACGGAGTCTAACACTCTTTCTTGCTAATCTCTGAAGTCGTTTCTCTATCAAACACTTCAATCTGGGCCGTGATGCTTAAATCCATTGCTATCATCATGAATTTGTTAGTTTCTTCAGTCCCCTAATTTCCCTACCCATCAAACTGTCAATATCTTTTATCAGCCTTGTAGATTTCATCACCGCGAGTAGGTTGGAAGAAATGGATCTGGAATCCGACCTTGGATGGCTCTGATATTGTAGAAATAATTTTCTACACTTCGATCAATCAAACTTCCTCCGTGACAATCAAATAGCCAATCACCCTCTTCCATTGTGTAGATTTGCTCGAAACGAGTCTGTAGGCGCAAATGGATCTCCAATCGGACATCGGACGATAAAAATATCACAGAAATAATTTCAGCCACAAATTTGGTCAAACCTGCTTGTTGACCGTGCTGATGGCACGGCTTGCGATTTTGTTGGGCTTCTGAAACAGACCCAGTCGGGTCCACCCGACCTGGAACTGAACTGAAGCTGGTCGTTGGGCTTTTGCTGCATAATGGGTTAGGTCTGAATGACCCAACCGGAACCGAACCTGCCTAGATGCAGCCGCTGGGTTTCTTGCATAAACAGGTCAGGTTCGAACTTGACTTGACCCAAACCTGCACTGATGCCTGGGCTTCTCCAGCACGGGTTAGGTCGAATTGACCCAACCTGACCTCGAACGATAACCCAGCCCACACGACTACCCTCCTCCTCGCGTCCGATTTTGTTTCTCTGCAATTGAGAGTGAGGTGTCAAATCTCCGCTGGAGACTTCTTCTCTGACCAGTGTACAACTCCGGCCCAGTAGACGACTGCCGAGGACCGGCAGACTGATGGCGACCTATGATGACTGCCCCCGGCAACGGTAACAACAGTAGTAGCGACAAGATGCAGAGTTCGGTGATCCCAGAAGCGGTGCAGCGGCAAGACAGGAGCTTCCAACGATGCCCAGGATAGCGGACGGCGATGGCAGAGACTCTTTGTTCTCTGGCCTTCCTCTTTTCCGAGCAACTCAGAGAACCAAAACCGAGAAATCTTTCTCCTTTCCATAATAAAGTCTCCGATCTTTATCTGCAACTACTCTATCTTCTCCAAACTCGACGTAAAACGAACCAGATCCGGTCTGTTTCAATGGTAGTTGTGGCTGTAGCATCCTCTGCAACTCCGAAGAACAACAAGCAAGATCCCCTTTCTCTGATCATCTCTCTGAAGAACGACCCCTTCTTCCTTGTTTCAGAAAACGAAACAGGTAGCATGTTCTTTCCTTGTGCAGCCACCCAGAACTGAGGATCCTTTGTTCTCTCTTCCGCCAAGTGTGGCCCCAACCAGAGAGATCGCAGTCCCTTTTCTTCTCTATTTCGAAAACAGAGATTTGAATCCTTCAATGAGGTATCAATCCATCGATCTTCCACGCACAACCTCTAAGCCACTGAGCAATTTCCACCTCTCTCTGATACCACTTGTTGGGAAAAGCGGCGCAATGGAAACTACCCGCGATCAATGGATCAACCACGATGAACATAAGCAATTACACCATCAAGCAATCACACATATAACACAGCAGTTTTTATGTGGTTCGGCAACCTTGACTACGTCCACGGAGGAGAGAACTCATTTACTATGATCTCATCTCAATCCCCTCAGGATCTAGGGTTATAATACATCAATATATAGTTTTCGCTTTCTTGGCCAACAAGAAAAACCTATACATAATGACTAAAATACCCCTAACCCTAAGCCTCGATTCTGGCTAAACTAGACGACCGATCCAGCTAAACCAGAATACAAGACAAAACCCAACACCTAGGATTACTATGGTAGATACATAATCTTTTAGGTCCATTTTGATTTAAAGTGAATGTAATGAGGTTTTTCTAGTAAAATCCTCCAAAAATGACTTCTAATATTGAGTTTGAACCCATCAACCGGTTGTAACTTTCATGAGTAAAGAAATCATAGTTTTAAAATTAAAGATTCAAAAGAAAACTTTGCACCATGAAGGGTGAACGTGTCCTATTTATTAATCTATTTTTTTTAAAGGGTCTAATAATTTAATAATATTTTGATATTTTAACATTTTGGTCCCAATACTAGAAAGACTTCTAAATATCTAGTTCAAAGGCCTAGGCTATAAAATTAATTTTTAAACGCACCCACCAAATCAATTCTCCAAATAACCCACTTTTTTGGGCCCTTTTGGATTGAAATATAGAAGGTCTACCTTTGACCAACCTAATTCCTTTGTGTACCTCACTTAAACTAGCAATGATAGTTGTGATACATACACATATTAAAATATATACAAAATGTACAATAGTTTATGTGGCACCACACAATAATAATCGTTTTCCATTTTTTATTCATCTTTTTTAGAGATAAATGCACTTGCCACCACCTTACGAGATAAATACACTTATGTGCATTTTGTGTGCATTTTAATGTGTGCACAAATAATTATTAGTTTAAACATATAATATGCAAAAAGTTAAAATCATTAGATAGTGCTAGTATTTCTAATTGCACGTTATCTACTACTTATATTATATTCCTATTTTATTGCAAGGTTTGATTTTAATAAGTAATTGTTTTAGCACACCATCTTCTATGTCATAGGCGCACTTTTTTTTTTTTGAAACGGTAATATAATTTCATTAAAAGAAAAAGGAAAACAAGGACACATGGAAAGGAAGAGAAAAGAGTAGGTGTAAGAGAGATGCACCAACTCCAGCCTCAATTACAACACACCCACTCAAGGAACCAACCTATCAACCCCTTGCTTAGCCAACACATTCGCTATGAAATTGGAGGATCTAACCTCATGGTAGAAAGTAACATTAATGTTGGCTGATAACTCCCTAATTTCATTAAAAAGAAATTGAAACTTCTATGGATTAGCCTTTTTATTAGACACCCAACCAATTGCATTTGAAGAATTACTTTCTATAAGCAGCGCGTCAGCATATCTTGAAGAGAACAACCTAAAGCTTTCCAGAATCACTAGCACCTCTGCTTTATTAGAATCACACACACCAATATGCTTGGAAAACATAAGAAGCACCTCACCGTTACTATTACAAAGCACTCCTCCAATCCTTCGGGACCCGGCTTCCTTTAGAAGCACCGTCTACGTTAAACTTTTTAAAATCCCTTCTGGAGGGAGGCTCGAATGAGTTAATCACTTCTCCTTTGAATTACCACAAACCATACATGCTTCCCAATTTGAGAGGATATCATCAATGGTATACTTGGAAAACTCTTTTCTAACCAAAGCCCATTTCGCAGTTATAAATGTCACTTTAGAGTTCAAATCTACTGTGGAAGAAGATAAGCTCATAAAGATCTTATTATTTCTTTCCTTCCAAATAGACCAAAAATGGCAAAAGGGATCATCCTCCATAGAACTCGGCTGTACCGTATAAAGCACCCTCTCAGCCAAGACTCCACTATATTTACAATATTATTTGGGTGACACCAAGCAATACCATATCTTCAGATGAAATTATTCCAAACAAGGCTAGCCACCTCGTAATGGAGAACAAGATGGCTAACCGACTCCTCCTCCTTGTCACACATAATAATATTGTTTGAAAGATTAATGGAATTTAACCCTTTTCTCTTTAGATTGTCAACCGTGGATACTTTATCCACAACAATTAACCAACAAAAAACCTCAACTCAAGGGGGAACTAACCCCAACCACACGCGAGGATGGGGTCCTCTGAGATTCAATTCCTTCCATGGCTAGGCAGAAAGCTTTAGCAAAAAAACTCTTCAGATACGAATGGTTTTCAATTCAAAAGCCCTTGGATTTCTTGCAAAAGAAGTATTAGCAAGAAAACTCAACAATTCCTTATAATTGTCCCTCTCTAGTGAACGAAGACTGTTTTTAAAAAGGGTCTCCCATACTGTACCTCCACCACTCACCCACACATATTGTTATCCAAAAGCAAGATGTAAAGGAGGCAAAAATTGACCCAAAACACTAGTCAAGAAGTTGCATATGGGTGATCTGCCTTCTTTTATAAGGGTATTAAGTTTTAAAATGATGGATGAATAATCATTTCCTAACAATGCGGGGTCCTTTGATAAAAATTCATTGCTTGCATATCTTATGAATTCAATGTGAACACAATAACCGGCCCCTTTGACCTGGGTGGGTAACTTGAAAGAGGAAAAGTAAAAGTTCTATGTTACTTAAAACATCTATATTGGTTCTTTGTTGGATAGACCAACATGTATTAGGGATATCAAAACCCACTCAATCAATAGCTCTATCGGCTGTATCCAATTAGACCTAGTTAGACCTGTTGGCCTTAATAGTGAAACTTTTAATAAAGTCCTTAACATGATAATCTCTGAGCTAAAAGTTCAAAAACGGGTGCTATGAGTCATACATCCTTTTGTTGCTCTTGTGGGTCCCATTCTTTTTACCATATGTATTGGGGAGTTCTAATCCGGACCTTGTAAGGGTTTATTCAATGGTGATCTTGAGTGGACCTATCATGGTCCACCATGTGACCTTGGTTAGCTTGCAATGCATCAGGGCTGCTCGATGTGATGTGATGGACGCTGATGGGTTCATCCATGATCACCATCGGGTTTTTCACTCAGAAGATCCTAATTGATGTATCGGATATTAACCGGGTCCTGCACTGACTAATCCTATTAGGAGCATACCTGTCAGGAGGGTTTCAGTCCAATACTAATCCAAGTCAAGTTCGGGTTTGATTTTTTTAGCATGTCTAACTGGCCACCCCTTACTGTTTGGATTTACTTTATTTATTAAAAAAGTACGCTGTTCTCTCTATAGTACAGAAATGGAAAAACTTAAATTGCAGACCGAGGGCACCAATTCATCAACCCAAGTCTGTAATTCCTAAACACCAAGTCCCTAACCCCAATTTCTAATCTTATTTGGTTCCACCCGAATCCCAAATACATCTTATACTATTGGAGGTTCAAATCTTTCATATGTAGACATGTTCTCTGGTCCCGTCTTTAGTATTGTAGGTTCAAATATTTATACATTGTTTATGTGATTAACAAAGGGTCACTAAGACTCGAGTTTAGTTTAAGCTTTTAACTTGATTTTGTCGTTTTGCTCATAATTAAATGTTTTTCAATTTTAAAAATTATCTTGTAATAGAGTCTTAAGGTCTAATGAGAATGCACTTTAACTTTTCTAGTATCAGTTTCTGGCTGTCAATACTAGTAATAATGTACAAATATTTTGTGTTACCTTCACTTATAATGTCTATATGTGGTACCCATTCATCCTGATATATTTGAATCTAAGTAAGTTTCTACCGTAACTGCTAAAAAAATAATTATAATAACAATACATTCTCAGTGCATATGTGGGGATCACTTGGTAACATTATATGAACTCTTTCGGAGCATTCAAGTATTTGTATAGGTCCAACTATAGTTGATATCTTGCGTGAATTAAACACCAACTATGAAAACAACTTCTAGTTTTCAATATAGTGTGGCACTATCTACCAGACATATGTTATCCTCAGTTTCATGCATTCCATGATGCATGTTGCATGAGATAGTAAACGAACATAACTATTCAGTTGCATAACAAAAATAAAATTAAAAATAAGTAAGTCATTCATCATTCAAAGCAAATATAACGTACAAACATAAGATATGAGGGATAAAAGAACAAGTCCAACATTCAACAAAATATCCAAAAATTGAACTCAATATTCAAACTCATGAGAGTAGTTGTAGGTTTTCTAGACTATGCTTGGTGGTTTTCTCAATTTTCAAACAAAACGCCTTATTATCACCTCTCTTATTGTGGTTATTTTCATATCTATTGGAGGACCTATTATACTTACCTCTTCTGGAGGGATTCTGTTTGATTAGTTTGGCATTTATTTTAAGCATTGGGTGGTATGACCATCTTCTGGTGATCATACCTATCCATCAAAGATATGATGGCGTAGAAAATGAGGGCTTATATCATATCCTTCGGGGATATCTTATTTTCCTCTTTGATGGCATCACTAAGTCTTTTCGAGTGTGTGGAGATCGATTTAATAATAAAAATCATAAGAAAAAAAAAAACAAAACATCGGGTTCTCAATATCCAATGAAAAATATAATGAAGAATTAGCCAATTAAAAATTAAAACGTCAGGCTTTCAATTTAAGAATCATAACTTTTAGTTCTGTCAAGACTTCAGGCTCGAGTTAGAACTTTAGGTTTTTAACCTATGAATCAGAACTTTTGGTACCATCAAAACTTCAGGTTTGAATCAGAACTTCTGGTTCCCTTAAAACTTCATGTTTGAATCAGAACTTTTGGTTCTGCAAAAACTCCAGGTTTGAATCAGAACTTCTAGTTTTGTCAAAACTTCAAGTTTAGATCAGAACTTTTGGTTCTATAAAAACTTCAAGTTTAAATCAAAACTTCTAGTTTCATCAAAACTTTAAGTTTGATTTTACGGCCTTTGTATCGATCTATACAACTTTGGATATTTAGAAATCAAAACTTCAGGTTTGATTTTGAATATGACTCTCTGGGTTCATATTCCAAATCTTAGAACTTCTAGTTCCAGATTAAAATAACATATAAAATTTCAGATCCAGGTTATTTATTTGATATAGAGCTTTTGGTTCTAAATATCGTATAAAACATCGGGTTCTGATTAATCATATAGAACTTTTGGTTCTATAAACTTCTGGTTTTATTATATGCAACTATTGCTTATGGCAATAAATTCATAAAAAACTAAAGTTTCATATAGCCATTTAATCATAATTTTACTGAAGCAACTATGTCGACAAGCAATGCAATGTAATATAATATATCCATAATTTAAATAAAAAGGAAAAGTTAAATATACTGACCATTATCGCTGATCAAAGCCCTTTTCATTTTTTGACCGTTAGATTATCCTTCTTTGATTTCTATTATGTGGTGCTTGTCACCACGAATACGCTAAAAGAAATGAATCTGAAATCCGACTCAAAATGATTTTGATATCATTTCCGCACTCCAATTGGTCAAATTCCCTTGTTAATCGTCAAATAGACAATTTTTTTTATATACGTGTAAATCTGCTCGAAATGAGTCCATAGCCGTAAACGGATCTCCGACCGGTCATCAGGTGATCAAAGAAGTTTTTGCCATTGATTAGGTCAAATTTGTCTTTGAACGTAATGCTTGCGTCAGCAGCTGACATCACGCTGATGTTAGTAATTACGCTACTTTTAGCGGGTTAGACTTACTGCAGACAAGTCATGTTTGACCTGACCGACCTAGACTAGCGTTTATCCTTGAATTGGTTTCACAGGTCAGGTAGACCTGACTCGACTTGAGCCTGGCCTGAACCTAGGCCTTAGTTAATTGCTTCTCCTTCCTTGCTGGTTTTGAACCAGAGGTCACAAGGCCTGGTCCTTGCTTCCCCCTAGTAGTTGCAAACGAGGATGGCAGGCGGCGAGGACTGGCGGTCGCTTCTGGAGATGGCAAGACGGCGGGTGGCCTGTGATGGCAGTGGCAAAAGACCATCCTCACCGGCAACGCTAAGTTTTTTTTTCTTTCAATCTTTTCCTTAGGAGAGATGAAGAGAAAATAGAGAAATCTTCTCTGAGAAACTCAAGTTCAAATCCTTTGATTCTTCTTCTCCTGTTGGAAAATCGGATATGTGGCCCACCATGATCAGAACCACTTTCATCTCTTCTCTATTTTAAGAAACAGAGATGGGTCTCATCCTCTATCTTGCTGATTGAACATAGATCTAAATCCCTACACAGGATTCAATCAAGTTGATCTAACCCACAACAACTTTAACCAAAAGAATGGAGAGAAGTAGAGAGGAAGAGATAGATTTTCTTATTGGGAGATATGTGTATATATCAAGGGAGGAGGTTTATTTATTGGCAAGGTAATCTCCTCATTGAGAAACCCTAATTACAATAGATTCTAAATCTAACTCATCTCATGTAGACATCCACTTATGATAATACATCTCATAACATATCTTGTTTAATGGGGTACTGAATTTTCAAAATCTAAACTAGTATATGTCTGTTGGAGTGCTTTACTTCAATCAACAAGGAAGCTATTGTTACAGAACTTCTATCAATTACACCGTACCTCTGGTTTGTCCAACAAGTAGGAACCATTGGAAGATGGCTTAAACTTGGCTTTGTTGGATTGGGGTGGTAGTAACTGGTGGTTTTACTCTTACCAATATGAAAAAACATTCAATAAACAAACCCTTCATTCATGGTTTTGGTTTTACAACACATGCCATTGATAGAACCTGTATTGATGTTTTCTTCTTACTTGGAGACGCAAATGGTCTGGTAATGCAATTATTTAGACAATATGGGGATGTAATATAGGGATGTTCGATTTTTTTTTTTCTAGCATCCGATAAATGTCAATGTACCTATTGAAATTTACATTCGGTTGGGTTATGTTGGAACAGTAACTGACATGCACGAATCTGTCTATTTGATAGTTGAATTGTGTACCTACAGTCTACTTTGATTTCCTAGACAACATGTCATTTAGTTACCCCGTTTCACATAAACTACCGTATGAATTGCTAGGAGGCCAAATTTTGAGAGTCATCCACCTGTATCTTATATTTGGATTTAAATAAAAAACATGATGATTTTAAGATGAATGGGTTATGATGATCTGAAGAGTTTTGAAGTGAGGAATGGAAGTTCAGGGAAGACTCGTGCTCTTGGATCACCCATTATGCTTTGATACAGAGTTTGATTGCCCATGCTAAGTCTGGATCCAAAAATAAAAAATATATATCCAATTTAATTGTACGGACTGAAATACTAATGAGAAGGAAAAAAATTATAATACAAAATTAGATTTCATTTATACTTTTTAAAATTTTATATCTCAAAGTTTTTTCATGTATTTTGGTTTTCATATGTTTTTAGGAAAAGAAATGGTGGAAATACACCATATAAGTTAAAATGTTTGCCATCTTATGTCTTAATTAAAATCAAAATAACCAATAAAAAATTTTAAATACAAAACATACTATAGCAAAAATTTAATAGCTTCTTTTTGTAGAAAATTGAGTGTAGATTTGGAATTCCATTATTTGTCATACAGATATCACATTATTACATAAAAGAAAAACTTACAGCATCAAATTGAGGTGTATCAAAACTCTTCAACTGTGACCGAACACAATTCAAAACATGTTTGCACTGAGATGTTGAATTTACTACAATCTGATTTAATTTATGTAATTAACCAATGCGAATTCCTTATTTCATCGTCTTCTTTTATTTGCTAACAATTCAAAACAGTAGTTCTCAACTAACAAAATAATTACGCTCTTGATGACAACTAAATCAAATTCTAACTGCTAAAAAAGAATGAATAAATGCATAGATCACTTACACTTTAGCCATGAACAAATTAACCAATTTATATTTGACAATGGCGTCCATAGAAATATAAGTTCTCTATGTATTATACTTCTCTGTAGTACATCTCCTTCAACGGAAGAATAAAAGGAATTCTCACCTAATAGTTTGATCATATTAATATCAATATAATTATTGATTCAGGCCAAATTAATGGGCTGAAAGTTTATTTTTACAGGCCTAAATCTAATTAATAGTTTACTTTATTAGTAAAGTGTTTTATTATCCTAAGCGTTTCCTACCGCCTGCTGCTTCTTTAAACGACCCGAAAGCAGTGAAAGGAGAGAAAGGGCCGAGAGTGGTGGAAAGGGGGAAAGGGTTGAAGCCCTTTTCACTGTTACGGCAAGGAGGGGAGCAGCGATGGAAGGGAGTCCAGCTCTGACTTGGCTGTGATTCGGCTGCTGGGTGAACGACGACGACTATGGTTGACGACGAAGCTGCTGACGACGGCGAAGGCGCTCGGCGATCGGCACAGGTACGTCTTCGATCTCTCTCCTTCCTTCTGTTTCTTCTCTCTCTTCTGCGTTTCTCTTTTTTTTTTTTTTTTTTGTCTCTCTGGGTTTTGGGGATTGAGGAGCAGAAAGGGTTAGGGCTAGATGGGGGGCTGGGATGGTGGTGGGTTGGTTACAGCAGTCTTGGGGATGGCGTTTGGGTGGATTTGGGTCGGCGAAGTGCGGGCTTAGGGTTCTGTGGCCAGGAATGGGGTCGGGAAGGGGACTTTGGCGAGAGGGTGGAGGGGTAACGGTGGATGGCGTTAGGGGTTAAGGGGGATTGGGTTTGTGGATTAGGGTTCTGGGATTAGGTGGTTTTTGGTTGGGGTTCGGGCGACACAGGATTTGGTATGAGGGAGAGGTTTCGGGAGGGGCTGGGTTTAATGGAGTGGATTATAGGCTTCGGAAGTGGGCTTCTCTGGTGCCTGCCGATAATGGTGTTTGGGGTTTCGAATGGGTTGAGGAATTAGGGTTTGGGTTCGGATTCGATTGGGTGTTGAGGGTTTTTAATGGCTAGTAGGGGCGAGGTCTCCACTCAACCCCTCCATCGAAATCATGTCCAACGATGAAGAGAAAAAGCAGTACAAAGTAGTTGTTGGCAGCCAATCCCTGGACACTACGGTTACGTGTGACCCTCGTTCGATTCGGGATTGGACGGTCGAAGTACTGCATATCTATCGCCGGCACCTGCAGAGCGAAACATGAACGACGATGCAGATCTTCCCTTCACCGTAATCGTGGTGTGTGTGGGAAAACATGTGCTTGTCGTTCCCTTAGGCCGGAACGTTGACACTCCTCTGCAGCTGCTGGAGTTGCTGCAGTGGTGGAATGTAACCTTCGTGAGTTTTTATACCCAAAATGGAGGCGGAAATGGATATCCGAGTGGTTTGAAGAGGTTGACTGAGAGTCCTCCCAAACTAAGAGAATAGGAAGGAACGCTGTTGAGTTGAGATTTGAAATAAATGGAGTTAGGTTGGTTGAGTTTCAATTGTTGGTGAATGCACTTCTATAAGTTGATGTTTGAGTTCACTTCTCTATGGTTTTTTTTTTTTTTTCTTTGTTGTTGATGTTTGGGTGTTGGACGTTTAACATGGAAATGAAGACAGTTGTTTTGGTTGATTGAATGCCAATTTGGGTTTTGATTGAATGCATTTTCTGGTTTTTGTCTTGAATACTGCAATGAATACATTGTGCTTGAATGTGTTACATTCCGTTGTTAAATTAATGGGTTCTCAGGTTTTGTGTTGAAGAATGGGCTCTTCCTTTGCTTCCTCTTCTGCTTCAGAGACGGTTCTTTGTTGATGTTTGAGTTTAATTGTTTGCTTGCGTTTAGTTTAGTTGATGAATGTGTTTGGTGTCAATTAATGATATATGATCTTGTGTTGATTGCGGTAAGAACGAAGACATCGTGATTTGGATGAAGTTTCGTAAACAGCCCTGTTTCTTTAAATGCACCGTGATTTGGTGGGCCACGGAAGGGATCAGGCAGGATCTCTTCCATTCAAGGTGGTGGGCCACAGTTTGAGAAAAACTTCAAACCGGCAACTGGAAAGTGGCTCTGAGAAGACGAGATAGTGTCTGTTGGTTGGGATAGAGATTTGTAAAAAAGCCTGGGCATCTTTTAGTGTGGTGCATAGTACTTTATTCAGAATCAACCTTAATTATCACAGTGATCATTCGATTGAGATATCTTTTTCAGAAAAAAAAAATCACAGTAATAATAAAATGTTTCACGCTCTCACCCCCATTAGCAGGCACCCAAGTGCGTTCCAAGCGGCTGAGTTTTACCTATCATGTGGTCAGTGAGACTTACCTCTAGTATAGATGATCTAGGTTTCAAGGTCACAAAAAGGTTGCCTTGCACCGACTTGTGGGGCCCACGTGCCCAAAACACCGAGGCCGGAGGTCCGATTTAGCTCATGCTGTGATTTTGGAAAATTTTCAAATTTCAGTTATCCAACTTTGGTTTGCGGTTGAGTAGTGCACACTTGATATTTTAAATTCTTGGGTCCGTTTTGATCTTTACAGACTAAAATATTTATAGATTTAAATATTAAAAAAATAAAATAATTTAGAATAGAATAGTGTAATATTAAAATATTGTAATATTTTTGCTGTTTTGTAATTTTTGAATAACATTACATATTTAAAATATAGTTATTTAGAATGTGCTACGATTTAAGTAAAGTTCATTATTAGAATAATATCTTACTAAGTACTTTAATTTATATGCAATTTATAGCATCTAGATGAAAATAGTAGTGCGGTAAAGTGAAGTTCAACCGCCACAATTTTTTTTTTTATCATAAGTTGCTTTTCTTTTATCGCGTAAAATCAAAGTAAAGTGTAATAAAGTAAATACAAAAAAACAACAACATTACAACTGTCTTTCCCCCTTTACTTCACCACATACTTCATCTCTCCTTATTTTAGTGCACCTTTTTCCATGATGTGATACTAATATTTATTTTACTATACCTTGTATGTAAATAAGTTATTTTTCATTTAGCATATAAAACTACGGTAAAATGTGATGAAGTAAAGATAAACAAAAAGAAACTACTTTACCATTTCCTCCCATTGTATTTTACTATATACTTTATCCAATTTTTATTTTACCCCATCTTAACCATGATGTAATATTTACCTTTACATTACCATATATGTAAATAAATACATCATGATAGATTTAGTGAAGTGAAGTCTTTAATTGACTTTACAACTTTGTAATTATCATTTTAAAATATTTTTATATTGTAAAAAACTTTCTACATGGAGGAGCTATAGGAAAAAATACTGAAGTTTTTTAAAGAGAATGATCTTTTTTTAGTAGTTTTCTTGGATTAGCAAATGTGCAACATTTTTTTTAAATAAAAGATTATATTCTATAAAATGTTACTTTCTTGTATT
Organism: Sextonia rubra; assembly: GCA_037013555.1. NCBI lineage: Eukaryota > Viridiplantae > Streptophyta > Magnoliopsida > Laurales > Lauraceae > Sextonia > Sextonia rubra. Next base: position 37,793,346 of record JASUAD010000010.1, on the reverse strand, counting down.
TTCTTTTGAATCCAAATAGCCTATTAAAAGATATTTAAAAAAATGAAAAAAAAAGGACGGCACAAGTCTAAAAGATGATGTTGACATGCTTTGGTTGGTGATTGAAACCCGTTGCTTTCAATTCATCAATTTTCTACTAAGATATGGCAGCAGCAGCGATGACTTGGCACACAACAAAGGGACAACTTCAACGTGTGCAGAAATCAAACAACCCTTTTGGGAACTATTGCACTTTTGTTTTGGAAAACAGAGAAAATACCTAGGATGAAGGTATGGTTATCACCCAAGGAACTCACAAAACTCAAACTATCTGTAATGAAACATGCCTATTAAATAGGCCTTTGTATTTTTGCATGTATATAATCTATTTGGTTGTTGTTCACGACTTTCACTAGTGGAGCCCACCATCTTTAATTGAAAGGATTGATTTTGAGGGGCCCCATTTAGGCAAGACGCCCAAATATCCATCTGGTAAGGACAATCTTGACAGCTGATCCTTAAACATGATAACTCTAGAATCTATAAATAATGGTAACGATAACATTTCCAAAAAATTATAAATATGAATGTTCAAACATTCTTGAGTCAAGTTCTTCTGTCATTTCTAGTGTTCAAGCACTTCAACATAAATACATCATGGATTGAATGTTGGAGGCCAATTATGGATGCGCAACTTATCAAGAATGGTAACGATATCGTTACCTAAAATTATATCCTTGAGGAAAAATAACATATATGTGTCAAATTCAAGTGTCCTTTATATAATTTCTACACCTTAGTATAATGATATTACAAAACGAATGTTGAAGACAAAAACCGCATGTATAATGTATAAGGGATTGTAACGATATCGTTATTTGAAAGTTATATTTTAATGGGAAAACATCATTTTTTTGGGTCAAATTCTGGTGCCTTCTGTAGTGTTTATGTATCTCACTATAAAGATATTAAGAAATGAATGTTAGAGACCAAAAATAAGTGTATAATGTATAAAAGATGGTAACGATATCATTAACTGAAAGTTGTATATTCATAGAAAAAAAATATTTTTTTGGTCAAATTCTAGTGCCCTCTTCCATGTTTATACATCTCAGTATAAAGATATTAATGAATGAATGTTGGAGACAAAAAATGGGCGTATAATGGATAAAATATGGTAACGATATCGTTATCTGAAAATTATATATCTATAAGAAAATTTGAGTTTTGGATCATTTTCAAGTGTGCTCTCTAAGGTTTATGCATCTCAGTATAAAGATATTAAAAAATGAATATTGGGAACTAAAAAGGGGCGTGTAATGCATAAAGGATAGTAACGATATAGCTACCTAAAAGTTATATATTCATAAAAATTAGTTTTTAGGTCAAATTCTACTGCCCTCTATAGTCTTTATGCATATTAGTGTAAAGATATTAAGAAAGGAATGTTGGAGACAAAAAAATGAGCGTATGATGTATAAGTAATGGTCAATGACATCGCTACCTAAATGTCATATATTTATGGGACAATTCATTTTTGGGTCAATTTCTCGTACCCTCTCGGGGGTTTACGCATCTTTATTATTCTCACATATTTTATCTTAAAAAGACAATGGATTGCAAGCTAGCTAATTCAACCTACTAAATATATTAGTCTTTCACTTGGTCCTAATCCAAGATCACCCTTCAATTGATATTCTCTAACTAGAAAGGGAGGGCCTCTTAGTCTACAAAGAGAACTTAATTGGCATGGAAATGCCTTATGTAGTTGCTCCATTTGGCCATCTTATGATCTTGTGGAGTTGATCTCTTTTGCCATCCAAATTTCTCAACCAAGGAACCCTATGTATTCATCATTCAATTGTCCTTTGGAAATCAAAGTCTAATTTACAAGAAATAATAAGCTACCCAAAACATATTTCTTAATGATTTCTCTTCTATGAGACCCATGGTCTCCACTAAACTAAAAGATCGCAACTTCTTAAAAGATCAAAACTTCTATAATATATGAATTGACAAAATGCCAATATATGGTATGCACAAATCACAAAGATCGCAGTTTTACGGTCCAACCACAACTTGATTTAATATCAATGCAAAGAACCAACTATATTAGGATCTAGAACATCCATGATTGTGTTGGGCATAGTGCTCTTGTACCTTCCCTTACTAGTTGTTTATGTCCGTTACCTATCATAATATGTGTTGCTCTTCTTCTCCTTTGGAATAAAATTTTGCTTGCATCAAAGGAAACCAACCCATGGTAACTCTTACGCCTTTCTTTCAAATTATATATAAATACTATTCAAAGGAAAAACCCAGAGTAGTTTTTCTGATCTTATAATAGCAAGAGCGTATGCGAAGATGGAATGTCTTTATCATATTATCACAATGAACAAATTAATGAAGTTGATTTTGTACTGCAAAGTAATACTATGTATATGACAATATTATAATGAAGTTGTTGAGCATGCATTTTTTAAAATCCACTCTAAAACGGACAAATTTCTGAAGTGAAATAAGGCTATTTAGATTGCATGCATTTTACAGGGTTTAAAAGAACTAAAACAAGATGTAAAACAAGGTCTTATTTGATGAAATGGGATGCTGTAAACACCAGACTGGTCATGATGATTTCTGATTAGCAAGGTAGAACAACTTGTACTCCTCAATCACATTATCAATTGTCATTCCCATGCTCTAGGAGTTGTCAAGCAAGCCCAAGTCCATTAGGCTCATTTAATGTCAAGCAAGCCCAAGTCCATTAGGCTCATTTATTGTACCTTTTTGTTCGTTGTAATTAGTCAAAGGTTGTTACTTAATTGGTGGCTTCAGTTTAGGATCTAAGATTTGTAATTGATTGTAATTAGGGAATTAAACCCTTATATAAGAACAGTCGATCCTCAAAGGAGGGACGACATTCATCTCTCTTATGTTCTGTATTTCATCTCTCTCTAAATATCATGGTATCAGAGCTCGATCATCTGTGATCTTCTCCTACATCATCTTCCAAACATTGGAAGCCAGTATATGATCATCTGTGATCATTCTCTTCAGCCAGATCATCCTGATCATCTCAGATCCGACGTGGCCCACCTGTGATTCTCACCAACTCATTAGCGGAATTCTACCATCTTGGTCGCCTGAAGCTTCCAGGATTTATGAAGAATTTGTTTCTGATTTATTGATCATCAGAGTCATCTTCCAAGATCTGGAAGCCTTGATCATCCCTGTTCATCTCAGATCTGAAGTGGCCCACCTGCGATCATCATCGCCATTCAGCTGGACCAGCCCATCTTGGTCGTCTGGCTTTCTATAATTTTTTTTTGAAGATTTTCTCACCATTTATGGATCATCTGAGGTAGGCCATCTACCCTTTATTGTTTTGCCAATATCCTTTCCGGACTGCTTTGTGCGGGTTTCTTCCTTCTCTTTAGTCATGGACAAACATGAGATTGCCCTGATTCGCTTTGATGGTACAAATTATACCTCCTGGGCCTTCCAATTTCAAATTTATTTGGAAGGAAAAGAACTCTGGGGACACATTGATGGATCTGAACCTCAACCTGCAGACGATGATAAGAAAATTTTAGCTTGGAAAACAAAGGATGTTAAAATCAAGACCTGGTTGCTGGGCTCTGTTGAGTCACATTTTATTCTCAACCTCAAACCCTGCCACACTGCCCGTGCAATGTGGGAGCATCTTCAGAAAATTTACCAACAGGGCAATGCTGCTCGCCAGTTTCAATTAGAACTTGAAATCTCGCAATTCACTCAAGGCACCCAGTCTATTCAGGAGTATTATAATGGCTTCCGCAGACTGTGGTCCGAATATGATGCGATTAAGTTTGCCTCGGTCTCTGCAGCTCTTCTCCAGGAATTACTTCCATTACAGCAAAGTAGTCATCGGGATCAGTTTCTTATGAAACTTCGTCTCGAGTTTGAGACAGTTCGATCTAACTTAATGAGCAGGGCTTCTCTTCCTAGCTTGGATGATTGTCTTCAGGAACTTCTACGGGAAGAACAACGTCGGGTCACTCAAACTACACTGGAACAACAGAGATCTGTTGAGACTCCCCTTGCCTATGTTGCTACAACTAGACCACCTTCTAGGGACATCAGTAAAGTTCAGTGCCATACCTGCAAGAAATATGGTCACTATGCAAATCAATGTATGGCAAAAATCTGCCGATATTGTAAGGCCACTGGTCATGTTCTTGAAGAGTGCCGGAAGAAGAATCGCACTTCTCTTTCCCGCAACTATGTGCAGCCAGCCCCTGGTACTTACAGCGTGCAGTCAGCTCCTAGTGCTTACACTGTGACTACTCCACCATATGCTTCACCTGACTTCAGTGGTTCTCTGCAGTCTGATTCTTCATCCCAACCTGGTTCCTCCCACTCTACGTCACCAACTCCTCTCACCCCTGAGATGGTAAACCAAATGATCATCAATGCCTTAGCTTCCATGCACATCGCAGGTACTGCTTCCTCTCTTTCCAATACCTGGTACTTAGATTTTGGTGCAAGTAACCATATGACCACTTCAGCCCTAAAATTACACAATGTTGTTCCTTACACTGGTCATCTTACTGTCCAAGCTGCCAATGGAGATCATCTTCCTATCACCTCTGTTGGTGATATCCCTAGCCCCTTACCATTAACCAATGTTTTAGTTTCTCCTCATCTTGCTACCAATTTGGTTTCTGTGGGTCAACTTGTTGAAAATAACTGCAATGTTTTGTTTTCTCCTTCTGGTTGTGTTGTGCAGGACCGGGAGTCGGGGGAAGTGATCGCGAGGGGGCCTAAGCGTGGAAGACTTTTTTCCTTACCAGTGTCTTCATTTATTCATGATAAAACTTTACATCAGTTATTTTGTTTTTTCATTAAGAATAATTCTCGGTTGTGGCATAATAGACTAGGTCATCCGACTGCTTCTACAATGTCTACTTTATTTCAATCTGGATTAATAAATAAACCTGTTGATTCTGCTTCTTTTGACTGTGATGCTTGTAAATTAGGGAAGAGTCAAACTTTACCCTTTCCAACTTCTAACACACGGAGCACTACATGTTTTGACTTAATTCACAGTGATGTTTGGGGCATTGCTCCGACCATTTCACATAGTCATTTCAAGTACTTTGTAACATTCATTGATGACTACAGCAGATTTACTTGGATTTATTTATTACATTCCAAGTTTGATGTTCTTAATGCATTTAAATTTTTTGTTCAATATGTTAAAAACCAATTCTCTAAATGCATTAAAACTTTACGCTCAGACTCAGGGGGGGAGTATGTTTCCAAGGATTTTCAATCATTCTTAAACAATAATGGAATCATTTCCCAACGTACCTGTCCATATACTCCACAACAAAATGGAGTCGCGGAACGGAAAAACAGACATCTTCTTGCTGTCACTAGAACTCTTCTGATTGAAGCATCCGTTCCCCCTCGTTTTTGGACTGAAGCTCTCACCACAGCTGTCTATCTCATAAACCGCCTTCCATCACATACCATTGCTCATTTAACGCCTCATTTTAAATTGTTTGGTCATCATCCTGTGTTTGATCACTTACATACCTTTGGCTGTGTTTGCTTTGTTCATTTACCTCCCACAGAAAGAACGAAACTAACAGCACAATCTCGCAGGTGTGCCTTTTTGGGTTATGCCACTAATCAAAAAGGTTTTGTTTGTTATGATCCCATTGGTCGTCGTATCAGGGTTTCTCGGAATGTTATTTTCTTTGAAAATCAATATTTCTTCCCCACTCACATGGACAGTCCTCATCCCTCTTCCCCAGCTCTCTTACCAGGTTTTTCGGATCAAACCTCTGTTACTCGGTTTAATCCTGCTTTTGTATACCACCGTCAGGAGAAACCTCCCACTGCGAATGGTCCTCCCCCTGATCCTCCACCGACACATGGTTCCACACCTACTCCTCCCTTACGTCGCTCCTCCAGAACTTCTAGACCGCCTGATAGGTATGGATTTACCCATACTTCCTTGATGACCACTCTCTCTTCTATCTCTATCCCAAGTTCTTATTTGCAGGCTGTCCAACAAGATTGCTGGAACCAGGCTATGAAGGAGGAATTGGATGCATTGGATCAGAATCACACTTGGGATATTGTGGATTGTCCTTCCGGAGTTAAACCCATCGGTTGCAAATGGATCTACTCGATCAAGCTTAAATCTGATGGGTCATTGGATAGACACAAAGCTAGACTTGTAGCACTCGGAAACAGACAAGAGTATGGCATTGACTATGAGGAAACGTTTGCACCTGTGGCAAAAATGACATCTGTTCGGTTACTTCTCGCCATTGCTGCCTCTAAATCCTGGCCTTTATACCAAATGGATGTCAAAAATGCATTTCTGACCTGCACGAAGAAGTCTATATGCGGATACCACAAGGCGTCTCCTCTCCCTTCAAGAGGTCTGTCTGTCGCCTGCGCAAATCGCTTTATGGTTTAAAGCAAGCTCCTCGCGCTTGGTTTGAAACCTTCAAGGCTCGCTTATGCGAGAGTGGCTTTACCCAGAGTCCTTCTGATCCATCTCTCTTTTTATGCCACACATCTACTGGTGTTACTGTGCTTCTCGTCTATGTTGACGATATTATTATCACTGGCACGGATGATCGTATGATCAAATCTCTCCAAGCTTCTCTCAGGGATTCCTTCCGTATGAAGGATTTGGGTCCTTTGCATTATTTCTTGGGCCTCGAGGTGCATCAATCTCCAAAAGGTTTATTTGTTAATCAGCACAAATACACATCAGATCTTATCGAGTTGGCTGACCTCAATGATTCTTCACCTGTTGATACGCCTGTAGAGGTCAATCTCAAGTTGAGTAAAGATGATGGCGATCTTCTTCCTGATCCTCATACCTACCGGCGTCTGGTGGGAAGTCTTGTCTATCTCACCATCACTAGACCTGACATCTCATATGCTGTTCATCTTGTGAGCCAATTCATGACAGCTCCTCGACACCTTCATTTGACAGCTGTGAAGCGCATTATCCGTTATCTGCTCAAAACTGTCCCTCGTGGTTTATATTATCCAAAGGATAATCCTCTTCATCTGACCGCTTATGCAGATGCTGACTGGGCTGGCTGTCAAGACACACGCCGTTCTACTACTGGTTGGTGCATGTACCTTGGAACATCTCTCGTTTCTTGGAAATGCAAGAAACAAGAACGGGTGTCCCGCTCTTCCACGGAAGCTGAATATCGGGCTATGTCTTCTGCTTGTTCTGAGATCTTATGGTTACGGGGACTTCTTTCGGAACTCGGGTTTTCTCAAACCTCTCCTACTCCATTGCATGCCGATAATACTGGGGCTATCCGAATCACTGAAAATCCTGTCTTCCATGAACGCACCAAACATATCGAAGTTGACTGCCACTTTATTCGCGATGAATATAAGCGTGGTGTCATTACTCTTCCTCATGTTCCTACAGCATTTCAGTTTGCCGATATCTTCACAAAGGGACTTCCTCGTCCTCGACATCAATTTCTTGTTTCCAAATTGCTGCTTTATGACTCCCCAGCATCAATTTGAGGGGGGGTGTCAAGCAAGCCCAAGTCCATTAGGCTCATTTAATGTCAAGCAAGCCCAAGTCCATTAGGCTCATTTATTGTACCTTTTTGTTCGTTGTAATTAGTCAAAGGTTGTTACTTAATTGGTGGCTTCAGTTTAGGATCTAAGATTTGTAATTGATTGTAATTAGGGAATTAAACCCTTATATAAGAACAGTCGATCCTCAAAGGAGGGACGACATTCATCTTTCTTATGTTCTGTATTTCATCTCTCTCTAAATATCAGGAGTCACCATTTTCTTGCGATTCTTTCAAGTTAGATTCCATCAAAAGGCCCAATAAATCGATAGCATCTCTCATCTTCATAGCATTTTGTTTCTTCTTAACCATTCGTCTCAGTATGGTTTTCACTTATTTGCTAATCTCTTTCCTCTTAATGTTATCTTTTGTGGGCAAAAACCTGTGAAGGAAGACAAAAGTAACTACCACTTAAAGAAATTAGTAAGAGAGAAAAAAGATAAATGCAAAAAGAAGAAGATAGTAAAGACCCAAAGATCATATTAGACACATGGAAATATACTTTCCTCCAACAATGATTAAAAAGAAAACAAAAAAAAAAGAAGAAAAATGAAAACGAAAGGGCAGTCTTGTGAAGGGATGCTCCGATGGTTAGATGGGTTCAAGTCATGTTACTAGTCAAAAGAAAAAGGGTGGATTTATGATAAATAAAATCATGAAACTTGCTTTGAATATGGATTTGTGATTATATTTCACAATGATACACCATAAGAAATTATTTGGTCGTGGTAAGATGGTCAGTGTGTTGAAGCTAGCTATCATTCACCAACACTGATATATTTGAACCAAAATAAAACTGAATCAACATTCAAGATATGTGATAAAACTGTTCAATTTTAAAATGCAAATAAGAATACAAAACAGTTTATCAAGCTTCCTAATGCCTTCATAATATACCACTGATTATTATTATTATTATTATTTTGTTGTAGAAACATCACATTGATTACATGGAATTCATTAGAATACAGTAAATGGTCGCCCGCACTCACTGCATCCACAATAACAATAAAGACTTGATGTGAAAAACATAGGTCTGAATACTCTTCACTAACTCAGTGACAACTAATAAAAACTGATATGCATAGATAACTATCAAAAGAAAGAATTGAAAGAATCAAAAGCATCAATGATTGGAGGAAAATTTGGAGAAAACATTGTGAGTTGATGTTTCATCATTCTTCAAATATCAGATTGAGTGGCAGAGAACTTATCCTATATATACCATTTAGGGGAAACCCGATGTCTTTCACACAAAACCTTCTAAAAGTGCTCTAAAATTTTGGTAACGAGGGTTGATGCACCTGTAGGCCATTAAGGTTCCAACACCACAACAGAAAGTCAAATACTTCCTTGAAAATACATATAAATAGTTAGATGTATGCATATGCATGCAACGCTTAGCCAACTCAAAGAATGGACATGAGATACTTGTAGCCTGGATTGGGGTAGCCCTAAAGCTTATACAAGCCTAGGAGCTTTGTTACTGGGACTGGTATTTAGAATTGTATCTAGCTTATGGGCCTAAGACCTAAGCCATGAGAATGCCCCCTAATCACGAAACCAGGTAATAGCTCTGGCTGAAGCAAAGGTTGATGTCTCTCTTCATTACTTTATACTTCTTAGCTTATGGTGGTTTTCTTGACATTTTTTTTAAGCTCATCGGTTAGTGGATTTTACCAATTTAGTTTTTAAAAATCTTCGGCAACCAAGTTTGGATATCTCTTGCTATTTCTACTAGTGTTCACTGTTCAGAAAAGAACAAACAAAAGGAACCTTTAAAGGGATCCATTCCTCCTTTTATAGCTCAATCCCCTGTGATCAAGGGTGACTAGCATCCTAAGGGATAAAAGAGAAGTGAGGACTATAGCAATCCACAGTCAATTATATAATATGAATAATTTCACTGACATGTATCTCCATTGAAAAATGATATCTTTACATCAATCTAATATTATAACTCCAAGCCCAAAGATGCAAAACTTAGTGGAAGGATCCAAAATTTTCAGAACATCAAAACTAAAGTTGATTCCCTCAAATTTGTATGAACTTCTATGCAACAAACAAGCCTTACGATTCCACCATATCAAATTGTTCCTTTTGTAACTTTATATACCAATCTAATTGCAAATGCCACTTTTTTGCTATGGCTGGCTTATGAGATCCGAAACACAACTTAAATGCAAATGCAAATGCCTCACAGCACGAGTTAAACCATGCAGTGGCCAAGGTCAAGCTAGAAAAATGAGACTGCTGTGAAGACTACTAGTTCCACAAATGAGGTTAACACCACCACCAAACAAGAGAAAAAATGGGCCCTAATTAGATATCCAAGCCTGGCCCAAGGAGGGCTAGGCCCGGATCGAGCTCAGGCTGGCCAGCCCATGAGCACCAGTACATCTGAAGCTCAGCTGGAACACTGATTTCTGCTTATGCAGCGAAAGGTGTTGTGGGCAATGCCCTGGTTGCTGAAATTTAAGCTATGCTTAAAGGATTAGAGATTTGCATATAAGAGGGACTTCATAATGTCATTAAAGAAGGGGACTGCTGAATTCTTGTTGACTCTTTCAGTAGCTTTAGGACATTATCCTAGGATGTTATGGTCATTTGAAACAAGCTTATTTTAGTTCTCAACTCGGATCCCATTGTGGGAAGTCCAATTCTGTAGATGAGCAGCGACAAATTGACAGATGGTCTAGCTAGCTTAAACTCACCGACGGTCTCCACATTCAAAGCTTATCTTCCCCAGCCTATCAGAGAGCTATATATCCATGATATCCAGATGTTCTCTAACTATAGACATAAATTGGGAAATCCAGGTCATCATTCAGGACAATTGAGGAAAACTGTTCATGGAGATCAAGCAGATTCATCCAATGCACGAACCACTTCTGAAGGTAGTTTCCAGGGCCAATCACATTTTAGGTATGCTCATAAAAAATTTGGCTCAGGGCCAAAAACCCACAACTTTTATCTGATTGATGTTCATAGCTGGTTTTGGTCCTTTTGGGCTGCTGTATCTTTTGTTGCCATTGGGTCTTTTGGTTTTGCGGGTTAAGGTACAGTTCTTGTTTGTAGTAGGTCTCTGTAGTGTTCTTTTTTGGCTCTCTTTGACAATGGTCTATATATGATGTTCCTTTTCCTAGTTTTAATATCATCATCCTTTCCAAACAAAAATGTAAAAAATAAAAAAAAATTATGATTACTATTATTAATATAACCAGATCTATGTAACTATCCAGTGCTTTCACCTAATAGAGTGTTGCACAATGTCCTGGAGGTGAAAACTTCTGATATAACTGTATCAGAATGTAGAATGAGTTGTATTCAATTCCTACATTTTATTTCATTCTCCAAACAATTATATGTAAACCAGAATGGATAAACACAGAAATACTATAAAAGGTGAAATCTCCATGCCAGTCGCAGATTCAAACTAACTGATCTACTCCTAAGAGTCATCTAAATAAACATCAATGCGTTGCAATATAGATCATAGCATTTATACATGCATACTAAAAAACATAAAGGGAGGTAGAGGAATCTGTCAACCTAAAAAAGTTGGGGAGGAATGCTCAATGTGTCTTGTATTGTTGAGCATGTATCTACCCAACAACTTAATTAAAAAAGAAAAAGGTAAATAAAGATGATCATATACATCCCAATATAAATCTGCACTATGAAGTGTAAACTGTGAAGTCCTTTCTCCTTAAAAAATGGACTAGTGCATCAAGCCCAACTCCAAAATCTGACTTCATCACCAAAAAAATACATTAACCTTGGACTTGAAAGAAGCTCAATGGTGTCAAATCCTTGTGCTGTTGTTTAAAATAAGCTGGAAATAACAAATATTGCCTGACAAGAGTTTGTTCATCATGCAGTTGTGTCTAGCAGGAGTTACCAATACTCTATTTAAATATAGAAGAAATCCTCTGGTGATACCTAGCGGACTTGCCCTTTGACATCCAGATGTCTTTTATGTAGAAACTATATAATTTATTCAAACTCAAAATGTAAGTCTTTATCACGGAAATGTGGAGCAAAGCCATGCTTATCCATCCATAAACACTTTATGAGTTTTGATGTCAGTTTAGAAGAGTTGGGAGCAACACACAAACCTTAAGAGGGTGCTATGCTTAGAAGCAACAAAAATTCAACCAAAGTATGGGCTACAACTAATCAAAGTAGATAAACTTTCCATGATTTAGTTACATTATCACAACTTTAACAATCCTGCTGTGTAAAACCACTGGCTCAAACATTCCAAACCAGCTACAGATCACTGTGGGAGATTCATATTATTTCAACAATAAACATAAAATTATAAAATGATTTCTACTCCTTTCGTTCTCCATGAGAATCATTTCCTTAAAAAAAACACACTTCAGAGAATCACATCATTTGTTGATTACCATAACATTTGTAGCAACAAAGAGACTATTAGTAAAAAAAGAAGAATTTGGGCCTAGTTCTACAACAAAAGAACGAGCAAATCCTCCTAGTGACACATTATCAGCCATCTGCCTCCTGTCTATAATATTTACATGATTCCAGTTGTGCCATGGAAGTAACAAGTTTTATGAATTCAAGTAGGAAAAAATATACAGAATAAATATATACACTGTGCTGAACAAATCATTAGGGTAGGAAAAGAAGCATGTTTTGCTCGCATGATTTTTAAACAGAGAGGAAAAAAAAATGAATTTATAGTATCTGATAGATTACATTCTTTGAATAACACACCCCGAAGGGGAAAAACGCGATAGTCACATCACTTAGAAAAACATTTCATTGTATCCAAGTGCAACACATGGCATCTCACAACTACGTAACAATGACAGAGTTAAAAACTTAATTGCACTGTTTATAGTGTTATTGAAAGATTCAGCTACTACAAGATGGTATTGAGTCACTTCTCTTGGTCCTATATTGTAATAGGCATAAATGTCAGTCTCACGATCCCCAAGATAGTTCTAACCTCATTTGGGACCTGAAATTTATGTAAATTAATTCCAAATTAATGGTGAACATAGCCAAGTAAAACAAATTGTGTAAGTAAATGTATTACATTATTTAATGAGAAAAAAGAGAGAATTAAATTACACTAAAGCTTCCAATGATAGAAATTGATGGGTGTGCAATACATATATCAAAAGGTCCTGCTTGAGCACTCCATAAGCGAAGAATGAGACGCTTATCAAGAATGTAGAAAGTGAAAGACAATGACATAAATTTCACAACAATAAGCACCCGAACTTTTGGGGGTCAGTGGTTCAACCAATGTAACAGGATAAGAAATAGTTTTCAATGGACATACTATGATAAATAGTGGGGCAGCAAACATGGATATGAGAGTATCAACACTCAAAAGATGCAACAAAGACTTGCCGTATGGAAGGATTATATTACCCGCATGCTAAGAAATAAATGCAAATACACCAAAAACTGCCACCAATAATCCAATCATCGTCACCAACCAACACTATATGGAGAAAATGAGTAACAAAACCAAACAAATTAAAAACCGAAATAATTAGAACAGAAGGTGCCAAGAAAATCAAGTGGAGAAAGTTTACAGTTTTTGCCTTCTCAACATTTACGATAAATATGATTATGTATATCAATTGCAAAGTGGCCTCAGTGCAATTGATGGTTGCAACTAAGATAATACCAGGCGATATCATGGGAAGGCCATTCTAAAGGGTGATCAAGCAATTCAAGGGGGCATATATGTACGTAGGGCAACCCTAAAAATTGTTAAGTAGCCCTATTCCTAATGATTTGCCGAAATGTTGGTCTGAATGTACAATGGAAAATATTAATGACAGTGTAAAAGATACTCTAATTTATCCTTTTGCAATGCCGATAAAAGATGAAGGAAAACTTACATTGGTGATATGAACCACCCAAAAGCAAAGATGTTCCCTGTATGCAAAACGCTTTGTCGGTTATCCACTTCCTTACAAAATAAGAACACATGAATTGAGTGCTGAACCTCTTTAAATGCAATGATTGTATCATTTTATTAGAACATGTCTTTAATGAGACCAGGAGTGTAGGGGTAAGAATGACAATGCTTAAAATATATGAAATTGAGAAGATCCTGTAAGGAAAAAAACAGTTCCTTCACATAAGCATGCTAATCACTGAAAGTGATGTTGCAAAACTGTCATTCACAATTAAATGTTATATTGTTAAAACACTTAAAAATAACACAAAACTTAATAGAAGGAAATAGGAGAGCGTGCAATATGTTGTCCTGATAAAAGGGCCCTATCACGTTTGTGAATCTTTTGGAATTTGGCTACAGTAGGTTAGTTATTTTGATTCTAGTTTAGCTAGTGAACTTTGTTACTCTTACAGCACTACGGTAAATAGTTTCGATCAGAAACTTGTAGCTTGGGGTAATTTGAAATGTCCATGTTGTTCATTTAAATTCTATCAGGCTTTTAATCGTACATTTCATGGTCAATCTAAAATTATTTGAAAGAATGGGCTATACCTCTAATGGAAAATTGTTAAAACAGAGTTAAAAGAATGAAACTACCATTAAAAAAGTATTGCCATGTGTGGAAATTTGCGGAAAATGAGAATATTTGCAAGTTAGAAGGGAGGAAAAGAATTGTTTTCAAGGTTTGCACTTATCAAGAGAAAAGCATACGAAATCCACAATAGAATTTGATAATGGCAGCTAGGAGCCTAACTGGGTTTCTTTAATATCCTCTAACAAGGAAATTAAAGCCCAATTTTCATCCAAAATGAGGATATGAGAGCTCCAAGTCACAGTTGTCCATAAAAAAAACAGCTATTTGAATTCAAGCTAAATACAATCCCCCAAATAACAAAGTTCGATAATAACATAGTAAATCCAGCATCATACACTTATCCACACATCCCCATGTTCAAAGGTGGTTCTACCCTCAAAAAACTTATGCAGATTAGTACTAGCAATTGGATGATGTTGAAGGGGCGGGATGAAAAGTTCGACAAAAAGAGTTATGCCAAATGTGTGTGTGTATAAAGATTAATCAACAAACCGTACCAAATTTAGAAATGTAACTTCCGTGTTGTGCTTCAAGTTAAACAAAACGGTACGTATGGTATATGAGATGCAAAACTGCCTCAAATAGCTAGAGTTATAATGATTCAAACATGCAAAACACATCTCAGATTTTCTTCCTTCTCCCTGCTAATTTGACAAGCATAGATGTGTCCTTCAAGCTTCCTAACACACATCTAAAGCAGATGCACATCAATTAATGCATTCAAATTCCTGAAACAAATCCAACTTACCTTTTGCTCAAGCTCAGGAACCATAATAACTTTCATATCCACCTTCCTCTATTTACTCGGAAATCAATAAAAACATCAAACATCATATTATTACAAATCTGATCAAGAACATCAAAACACTCAAGGAACTCACATTTCTCGGACTATCTGATTGATAAAATTCATGAAATCCATAGTAGAAAAGGTAAACTCCATCTCTCCGCCATATTTGCATTCCAATAAAAAATATCCAAATGATCCAGCATCTGTTGATGAGGAGATAAATACATAATCAAATTAAAATTAAAATTTAAAACTAACCTTGCAAGTGCAGGAACCTTCTGCTTCTTGGATTCCAGCTGCTCTTTTAAATATCATTCAAATCCAACCCTCCTTGCTTGTCTCGTATTCGATCTGTCCATAAACTAAATTGGTCACTGCATTTCTCCTAAACCCTAAATTTCAAAGTGCTACCAAATGTGGATTCCAATAAAAGAAATCCAAATTATCAAATATCAGACAATGAGGCAAATTCAAAGTACTCTAATATTCTTCTTATTTCCTCTCACCCATTTATTCGTAACGATTGTCAGAATAATCTCTTAGAAAAAGAAAAAAAAAAGGCAATTTGAATCTACATTTCTGGACAGAGCATCTGTACATTAGTGGCTGCTTTCATATTGGAGAACCGACCCATCCACCCAACCAGCCGCCATCATCTCTCTCAACCAACGATCTTCATCGTTTCAAACTACCTGCATTACCTACGTCATCTCCAGTCCTCACTGCCCTTCCACTTGAACCTGCAAGATAGCCAAATGCCCATGGCCCCCTCCTGCAATAAGCAACTCGACCCATGTTGTAACCAGTAGAAAGTGACTAACCAGTCAATCTAGCATTCCATGAAAAAGAAAAAAAAGAAAAAAAGAAAAGAAATCCTATCTTATACAGAGTGATTACAACATCAAGATACATTCCTATTCTGAACATATGAACATCCAAAAACACAATTTGATCACCAACATGCAACTCCAATGTACATCAGTGCATTCCAACTTCCCGCCTCTGGTTACACACACACACACACACACACTAAATTAAAAAAAAAAAAAACCTTTAAACATATCAATAAATTGCAACAATTCCACCATCCAAGTCCAAATCCAAGTAGAACACTTACAAGTGGCGAGACAGGTGATACCTCTTTCTGCAGTCAATTAGCTCCATTCCTGAGTCAAGATTTTGTCCTCCTAATCTTGCTGGCTAGTTGATGAATGAAAAAAACACCACCGCTTGTTGATCCAAGCTTTCATTCTGAACTGATTGCTTCATCCGCTCAACAGCTCCATTCCTGAGTCAAGATTGACTTCTTCCGTATAGATGTCGTCAATGAGTTTATTTGGTACAAAGCTGGAGGAGACAGTAAACTAACCTGGAGGTAACTTCGGAAATGCATCAGCTACTTTAACCGCAGAGCGTTTGCTCATTGGTCAGCCCGGGCCTGCCGAGCGCCAACCAGCTTTGGGCCAGTTTTACGCCTTAAGTTCTAATCCTCATAGGTCTGGGTTTAGAATTTGGCCCATTAAATGTTGGGTTGGATTTTAATAAAGAGCCTAAAGCCAGGAACAGCCCTGCCCAATTGATTCAACGGATAGGCTCCAGCCTCACAATTTTTAGGCAGACTGCCCTTGGGCTGGATTGGGATAGATACGAGTCTTTTTCCTAACTCTGTTCTGGCCTGGATTTGCTCACCAGCAAATAAACACCCGTGGATAAAGTCCCTGGGGTTACAGAGTATTGATGAGTAGTAGTAAAGTATCTCCTATCACCAACTACTTATTTATTTTCTTTTGATGGCCCAAGCTATCCCTGTCAGCCCAACTTTCAGACCTTTGGCTTTTGACCCATGGCCCAGGACTACCAGATTTTGATGAGCAAGGACTATTCTATGGGAATACATACATGGCAGTACCCAGATAATGTAACCTATCACCAACTACTTAATGCCTAAATCTATGACTAATTGCAGAGTTTTTCAAAGGGCCCACAGCATCAAGCAAATTTACTAAAGATATACCACCTGCAAAGGGTGCTTACTAAGATGTGATTGTGGTTTCTGACGATTCCATTATTGCCAGGCTGCTGGGAGAACAGATTGTATGAGCCACTAAAACACTCAATTTGAACAAGTGTTAGAAGGGGTCATCCTGCATCCATGTCTCTCATGGTAAGCAATCTTATTAGAGATTTTCAATCTTTTAGAAATTTGCATCAAATAAATTGCATAGTCGTGCTCTTCATTGAAACACTCCATTTTCAATTTAGAGCACACATACAAGGCGGCCCCGTTTGCAAATTGTGTTGAATGCTTAGGAATTAACGGTAGACATTGTCAAAGGAAATATGGAAGATGCGAGAGACACATATAAGTGGAAGATGCAGATGGCTAAGTAATCATTTTCTACTGAATCTTTGATGGCGGTTTTTGGATCTTCACCTTTTCTCCAATTTTATCACCCTCGCTGATAGGAACACATTTGTTAGAACTCTAAATCCGAGCAAGCAACGACCATGCCCATAATCTTTAATTGTTGTCATGCTGTTAGCCTCACACTCTTTTAAGTATAGTGTGAATTTCCAGTTTGCCTTAACAAATTGAACAAAAACTGCATTGCAATTTCATATCATCCAAAGACCTTGATATGCATATCTAATACTGTAAACAAACGCACACAAAAGTCATCCTTTTTCAGAAAATGTTCGACGAAAATCTTTGGGAGAAGGCACAAAGCAGAGAAATATCGTGCCATACCCAAATTGTAAGCTAACTAGCTAGTTTTTAACACGAAAATCATGATACATGAGCTTAAGGAACTGCAAGACGGGGCTGGGGAAGTGGTTATTGGGTTGGTTCCTGCATTGGCAAAAGTACTACCACGCACAATTCCATCTTCACAGGTAAGAGGAATTCAATTCTTCAAATGGATTGAGCCAACCAAGGGAGCACCATTAGAGTGGAAGACCCCCACCAGAATATTCAACTTCCTGACATTCAAAACGCACAGGCATTAGAAAGTAGACAACCAAGATGATAATTAGAAAGATACTGTTTAACACGTAGGATGCAATCATGATTAGTGAAAGTAAAATAAAAAAAGAAAAGAAAAGAAAGAAAGGAAAAAAAAAAAAAACAAATAGCACAATTCTAGGGTCATTGCTCTTCTAAGTCTCTCTGGAAGACCATCGCTCTCCTTGTTCATTTTGGGAGTGCTCTGGCACCACCTATGATCAGGACCTTTTGCTTAGAGGCAGCAGCAGGAAAGTTTCAACATTTAATAATTCGAGGCAGCAGAGTTTCCCTTCAGAAGCAATGTTGGAAATAGATATCATTTGTAAGGCAGAGAAAAGAAGGCTGATCATATATGTCTACATTGAGAGTTTCAACCCACCTTGAGAACATCATTTTTACTTCCTGTGGGCTGCTTTGGTGTCGTTCTCCAGCGACCTTAGGTAAAGCATTGAGGTTTTAAACAGAGGCCCATTTTTGTAAAGTGGACACATTATTTGGTAGCTATCTTTTAGAGCTATTTTGTGGCTCATTTGGAAGGCAAAAATGACAGAATTTTCAATGGCAAGGAGATGGCTTTGGAGGCATTGATAAGTACCATTTATGATAAGGAGGTGGTTATTGTTGACTGTTTGAGCATCCCTCAATGATTCAACAATTGAGGGCCTGTTTGGCATCATTTTGAGAATGTTCCATTCTGAGAATGAATGAAAAAAAAAACCTTGTTTGGAGGCATTCTCTCTCTCTCTCTCTCTCTCTCTCTCTCTCTCTCTATATGTATATATATGTATATATATATCTCGCAAAATGCTTGCTAAATAAGTTTTTCTTCATTCATTCTCTAACAAATATTTTTAAAATGATGCCAAACAGGCCCGAGGTGCTTCTATGTAGGCTGGGAGGATGGTCGTATCTTTTGAGGCCAAAGGGAGTCCTATTCAGGACCTTTAAAATTCAATGTTGGTGGACCAGATAGAGGTAATCTGGAAGCCATAGATTCAGCGGTGTGCCGCAACAGCATAGTGAGTATGAACTATGAAGAGACCTCAATAGCCTTTGCAGATCCAAATAGGTTGAGTCTTCAAATGTAAGTAGAGGTGCAGGCTATAGGCCTGAAGGCAAGCATTAACAAAGTTTAAGTATCGCTCTTCAAAAGTGGCTGCAGAAAGTGATTCTGCTAATGGTATCGGGTGGGTTCTGAGAGTTGCTGGTCCTCAGAGGCTTTTATCTGGAGTGAAAATTGGGAAATTAGTTCGTCCTTCGATGTTAAGTTCGAATCTGTTCCTAGGGGATGACAATGAAGTTGCCAATTCTCTAGCCAATCAGGTAGTCAGCGGACCTGATTTATTTATAGAACCAATACTGAAGCGTTTTCCTTTATCATGCATTTTTTTCTTCTAGGAGGGCAGCACATTTCTGCTTTCCTGTGCCAATATGGTGCTCTCTCTCTCTCTCTCTATCTCTCTCTCTAGAATGGTCTTAAAACCTATGTTTTTTTTTGTTTATTATTATTATTATTATTTGTTTTGTTTTGTTTTTTTGTTTTTTGTTTTTTTTTTGGCATCTCTTCATCTTTCTTTCAATAAAATTCCACCAATTACCAACTCAAAGGAAAAAAGGCATTTTTATGGCATGATGACAGGAAGTTTCTAGCACCATTGAAAGCCCAGCTTTCCGAAACAAAATTTACCGTCTGATAACAATTAGAGAGTATATCCATGCAACACTGCCATCTTACACATGATAATGTATATTTCTATAGAAGAAAGATGGTAATCAGGCTATTTACTCAGGCCGTCTGCAAACTGCTAATCTGGGACAAACAGAAATGTATGCACCACCACTTCAGAGATTGTTCAGAACATACAATCAGGCTATTTACTCAGGCCGTCTGCAAACTGCTAATCTGGGACAAACAGAAATGTATGCACCACCACTTCAGAGATTGTTCAGAACATACCCAACCAGCCCACTTCTTAAGGACAGGATTTGCCACGTTTGCCCAATTGCAGATAAATACTGCACCAAAGTGGTAGGCAATCCACATTTTTATTCCCCATTATTTAAATGCAATGAAAGAGACCCACATTAAGGACTTGTTTCTGTAATGCTGTTATTCCTCACTGTGATCTGTTTCCACATGCTGCATAAATGAGGTTCCACCATCTCCCTCCTGATAGGATTTTTTTTTTTTGGATGGAATTAGGGGAAATTAGTTTAAATACTTTCCTTGTTTCGCAGAGAAGTGCTATACAAAACCATGAAAATTCATGCATGCAGAAAGTTGAAGCATTTTCTGCATGCACTGTGTAATCCTTGGCATTACACAAACATGACCTTACATATTGGATGGTCTATTGGTTTGTTTGCAAAAAGTTAAACATCCTAACTTGCCTTGATGAAAACCTAAGACACAGGTATAACAAAGGGAGACAAAAGTCGCATGAAATCTGAATTACTTTCTGAAAGCAAACCAATTTAAAACAGCTCATATGGGCATTTTTATGTTTTAAAAGAACTGTAATATAAGACGATTAAAATAAAATGCTTCTGTTTTTACAGAAGGAAATCACACCTGAGCTGGTGACAGAGACGAAACCCAGTCTGAAGGGTGAGTTGGAAGAAGGCCCAATGTGTTCAGCTGTATGATGCAAAAGGTACAAAGAAAAAGACCAAAAGTTAGTGTAAAAGCATATAAATAGGAAGCTTTCATGTAAAATGGGTAGCCAAACACATCTACCTTCCAGACGCCTAGTGCTAGCCCAGCCAAATTCAGGGCAATGAAAAGCAACTTAGGCGCAACAATGTCCACCCTTGAATCCTTGTAAGGCTCAAAAACTGCAAAAAAGATGCATCTTTAGCAGCTTCTTCGTCGTCTAGGCTTCATAATGCTAAGTATCAAGGTCTGCATGTTTCTCATGCTACACAAAAAGGAGTTACAGGTCGGACAAGCCCTTCAGACAGACACTGGCCTGTCAAAAGTCAGGCTTAGCTCCAGATTCCTTGCCAGGAGGGTTGGATGAGCAGGCCTAAACTACACTCAGCTGTTCAAGGTCACTGGTTACAGTCTGACAAACTAGGTAAGCCAAGGTCGGCTAGCTCCGTTCCATGACAATAATGTTGATAGTTTATACATACAGAAATGGCTCATTAAAAAAAAAAATGAAAGAAAGAAATAAAGGAATCATAGTTCTCCTACCTAGAGGGTTGACTAGACTCGGACAGTGAGTCGAGTTGACCAAGAGACTTGGTGGGTCGACCAAATCATAGTTAAATTAAACAAAAACATAAAAAAAAATCCATAAACATATATATACGCGCGCTTGTGTATATAGCACAAATCTAGCCGATGTTATGAAGCATAACCAAAGTTACAAAAATTTACAGGTGATTGCCAGAGAAAAAATGACAACAAAGTATCGAAGAACGAACAAAAACAAAATTACATAAAGAGAATTGCCAATTGTAAAATTCGGCCAAGTCGAACGAGTTCCTAGTTGAACAAGCAGCTTGACCAAATTTGGGGGCAAAATGCTCCTGTCTGGATTAACGCTACCCAGTCACCTACATAGAGACAGGGCCAATTCAACTTGGCCGAGTTTCTGGTCAATTTGTTGGATCAGAAAACTATAAATTGAGTATCAGTTCATCACGGACATGATAGCTTTTAAAGCAGACAGCATGGAATCAGATATCAAAATTCAATATCTCTATCCACCATTGCTGGAAATGCCATATTTTCATTTCCCAAATACAAATTTGTCTTCACCATGAATGAAGAAATATGAAAATTTATGTAGATCCTTTGCTCTGGTCAGCATCACACTAATGGCAGCTAACAATCCAGTTCAACAAGTGGGGTTGACATTTACTAGATCAAATTCATTCAAATTATACATACCCTGTTTACGGGAACTGTCCCAAATTTCACCCCAACCAGAGTGTTGCATGCCATTATGGATCATGAATAGAAAACTTAACCACATATTTCACTCACGATATACCTAGTTGTGCACCTCACTTTAAGTCGTATCTGGGCCTCATAGGACATGAGCCAATTCATTCATATAATGCAGGCCCTCTTTATAGGAATTGTCCCAAATTTCACTCCAATCAGAGTGTCAAATGCCATTAGATGGATCATAAGTAGAAAACTTAACCAAAGATTTCACTCGTGATATACCTAGTGGTGCACCTCACTTGAATTGGAGTGAGTTTCACATGGAGGCATGTGACATGAGCAAGTTGGATTAAATAAATGTGGGTCCCACATAGGTTAAATCAGTTTTCAGCTGCCATCAGTACTCAGTGTTGTCAAAAGCGAAAGGCGCATCGAGGCGTCAAGGCTCCTGGGGCCTTGGCGTGAGGTGAGGCACGAGCTTCATTGAAGCGAGGCGCACATTGTAGATAAAAAATGGATATTTTAGCAAAAATAAATAATTTAATAGTCAACATAGGCAAAGTGAAAATAATTCATAAATTATAACAAAAAAGAAGGCAAGGAATAGTAGAAGAAATCCAAAAGTCATAAAAGCAACCATCACTCCAAATGCTAAACATTCAACAAAAGTACAAAAATCCCATAAAATAAGTCATTGCCGTTCTCATTTAACAAACACATTAATCTAATAGTAATTTGACACTCATCAAGGAATCAATCGAATTAATGATTGAATTGGTACATCATTTTGAAAGAAAAATTGAAAGCATACAATAATTTTGAATCAATACATCATTTTGAAAAATGATTGAATCAGTACATCATTTTGAAATAATGATTGAATCAGTAGTTCAGTACATCATTTTGAAAAAAAAAATTGAAAGCATACAGCAGCAACAGTATGATGGAAGAAGAAGGGGAGGTAGTAGTAGCAGTAGCAGTACGAAAAAAAAAGAAAAAGAAAAAAAAAGAAGAAAAAGCAGCAGTAGTAGCAGCGTCGTCTGGAAAAAAGGAAAAAGAAAAAGAAAAACAAACAACAGCAGCATGATGGAAGAAGGGGAGGCAGTAGTAGCAACGGTACCAAAAAAAATAACAAAATAAAAGAAAATGAAAAAAGAAAACAGCAAAAGTGAAGAGGGGTGCGCCTAGCTACACCTTGCGCACTTCAACTGTGCTTGGCGCCTCAACTCGAAGTGGCTGAGAGGCACACAAGATGCGCCTTTTACAACAACGGGTGTACTGATGGTAGCACAAGGGCATTTCTCAAATTATGAAATGTGCAACATCAAAAAACTATTTAATATGGAAATGGACTTTAGTAACCATCCACGTATAAGTTTTATGGATAGCTCATAAGTATAGATTATGAAAGATAAAATCTCTCATCAGATAAAGAATTTTTCATCATTTGAACTGGAAAAGATATCTTAGTAAGAACCAAGCAAGCTTTCAAGTTCCACATACAATTAAGTAAGAAGAATGCTGATCAAATAAAGAAGCAAGAAAAATATTTAGTAAGTCATGGAGTCATACCCTTCCCAACACCTTGAAGGGCACTAATGGGTTGCCACAGAGCTGAGAATGTGATGCCAATGCTAAACAAATGAACTGTACTTCCAGCCATCCACATCATGAAACCCATCATACACAAATTCTTGAAAGGGGCTTGAGCCACTTCCCAGGCTTTCTTCTCGTACAAATAAACCAGAAACGAAATCAATGATATTCATGTTCTTGATCAGATGCAGCAAATATTTAGATGGTGCTTACTAGAACATATTTCCTAGAAAAATGAAACCAAAATAGCATATTGCAGATAAGCAGTCATTTAGAAGCTAAAACAATCGGCTAAAATAAATTTCAGAAAAGATCCATCACTGAAAAATATCCCAGCGAAGCGAGTGGCAAAGTGTAAAGACTAAATATATCACATCATAAATATCCGTATCAGGAAAACAATTGAATAGATGCTAAACAGAGAAAGAGATTGTGTCCTACATGTTAAGAGAAGCTGCTCGAGTAACCACAGATTGCAAGAAAATAAAATAAAATACACAAATAAGACAGTTTTGTCCTGAATTAAATATTATGAGAAAATTTTTCCATTCGCAATGTCCATTGATATTTTTTTTATCAATGAATTAACACGACAGGAAAATATTCTCCTGCACAAGGGTTCTCATGAGAACTGCACATCCGCATCGTAGGGGGTATTGCCGGGGTGGGTCCCCCTCCGAGACAGTCTTGATGCACAATTCGCATGAGAAAGTCTTCCTAGCAGGACAATGAAATTCCAGTCCATCAGGGAATTATTTCAGCTCTTTTTATTAAATGCACTCAACATAACCAGACCATAATGGATTTGCGCAATACAGAAAACCAACACACACTTACATACTTCCAAAAGCAGGTACAAAAGATGATCGCTTCAACAGAATGCATCAAGTCAACCCAAAACGGATGGATTAAGACTAAGAAGATGACGATGATGATGATAACGAGGAAGATGAATATTGTCCTCCTAAGTATATATCATAAACATAAAGTACATACGTAATCGAAAAATAGATCAGAGAAACAAATCCCAACCATAAACCCTAACCTAAAAACACCAATAGCAGCAATCTTTAAACAAAACAAGATCCAATCTCCAAAACCCTAGTCCTAAAACGCGAGGGATGAAGCAGAATACCTGAGATTTCCACGCCGCCTCAGCTTCCTTCTTCTGCCTCGTGACGGTCGAATCATCCTAATGAGATACAGAAAATCAACAGTAAAAATTCAACAACGACGACGACGACGGCATTAATTAAGATCGGGAATTCGAGATCGTGATTCCGAAACCCTAGAAACCAACCTGGTCTTGAGAGGCTCGATCGAAACCCAAGGGATTTGGAACGTCTCGAGAAGATGAAGATGCCGTCTGATTCTCTGTGAAGTCGATCGCCCACTTTCGAACGTACCCTTTTCCCTTCTCCATCTCTCTCTCTCTCTCTCTCGCTCTCTCTCAACAACCGAAGATGCAAACAATGCAGTCCGGATTTTCTCTATTAACAGTCCCCCTCACTCGTGCTTGCCGCGAGTGGACGTGGCAATCAATCATGGGCCCGCCTATTATAAATCACAACCGTTAAAACTCTTATTGAGACCCACCTCCGCAGCTATATATATTTTTATCTCTTCAAGTCTTGCTGAAAGTCTCTTCATTCCATTTGTAATGCACAGGAGTTGATCCACGGTAAAATTGAGCATATCATTAATGATAATCAATCTCATGTTGGGGTCATCTCCTGTTTTAATTAAATTTAGAGAGTTTATAAATATATATATATGTGTGTGTGGAAGAGTAATTTTATCCAGTGGGGCCCTTTGCAGTAATGGTAGAGATGAGATTCCACATCTGTCCTAACATGTGGACTCCCTCATGAGAAAATTCTGAACAGTTCAGATTTTTAATAGGTTGGAGACAGTTCCATTCTCTGGATTTATTTTCTGAGGCCTGCATGGCGGGGCCCAGCTATGATGATTCGAAATCATGTCATGATTGGCTAGCAAAAGAGAGGATGAGATTTCCGTGCGAGCGGCGCAAATTCTTGGACTGATCTGGTCCACCAAAGAAAGGGGCCAATGCCAAATATACTTGGACTTTCATTATTTTTTTAAGGGATTGTTAGAAATATAGGATGGCCTGTCAAAGCCGTTGATGTGGTGGAGATCTACAATGGACCACTGACATCTTTGATTTGTGATTATCATCAGTGCTCACTTTTCATCTAGGGTTCCATGAATTTGACGGTCCCTTACAAAATGTACCTTGTCATAGCTAAGGGTTGGCAATATTTTGACTTGACCTAAACCCAATCTGATTTTTTTGGGTTTAGATTGACACCTTATTTTTGAGTTGATCTGGGTTTAAAGTCCTTTCAATAAATGAAATTGAATTTGGATTTGACCAAATACTTCTTGTCTGACCTGCTAATCTGACCTAACCAACTGCACTCTGATCCGGCAGCTCAGGTTAGCCAGATTCAACTTACCTTCCGCCAACTTGGTTGGATTTGCTGCGAACCCCATTTACCGGGGCCCTTTTTTTCTTTTTTTAATGACATGGACATCCTCGAAGTGTTTTTATTCAACGGGACTGTTCCCCAAGGCAGCACTTGCTAACTCTACATAAACACACGATGGCCAAATTTGGAATGGGTTTCGAAAATAAGACATGGAAGTAAACCCACACCCCACGCAACCAACTCCAAAGTTAATTATTTACTTGGGACCTGGAAAAGCCCTTCAAATGTCATCGTCATCCTTAAAACATTTTTCCAACCATGTTGTTCGCTGCATGAATTATGTTTCTCCAGTAGTCCTACACACCTACAACTTTACTACTTGGCCCGATCTCCTGTAGCCCCTGTGATGTGAATTGAGATCCAGTGAGAAAAAACCTCATGGTAATGTGGTGGTACCAATAAGGTCCCACCATTGGCATGCCCAAGTCCCGCCAAGGTCACCAACTCACCGTGGGGTTTTTTGATAGATGATCTGGACTCCTGTGAAGCAAGGTGTTGTGCCATTGATCTGACAGCACATGAGCTAGGGCTCCTTATTTATTTATTTATTTTTTATGCGTGGAATTAAATACACTAGAATTCATACTCAAATGGACTCCAACAAAATATCACTCAAATATGCTGGGTTTGGTGGAATCATTTGTGACCACCAAAGCATCATGTTGGCCATTTATGCCTGCCAAATGTGCACCACAAATCCACGACAGGCAAAAGTTCCTGGCCCGGAAATGGCAACTTCACTACGGTTTCATAGTTTGAACATAGAGGGTGATGCCCTCCTCATTGTCGATTTCTTACATGGTGGCCAAGCTCTATCCTGGGACCTTATGCTCACCTGTAAGCACACATCTCAAGTATTCTCAACCCAAATGAAGAGCATCAGCCAGTGGCCAGCACGGTTCTGTAGGTACATAGCCAATGTGGTCGCTGATGCTCCATTGAAGTTGAGCCTGCCAATGTTTCCCATTTTTAGATCAACTTTGCCATCCAATATAAATTGTTTGTGTGCAGGAAATGTGGACCAGCAGACATGAAGACAACACAGGCGACACTTCTCATACTTCAGGAGGACTAGATATTCAGAACCCTTCAGCGCTGGAGATTCCTGCTATGGAGCAGTGCTGGACATCTGCAGGCTGTGTGTTCTGTAATTAGCCAAGTTATATGTAAAGCTGTACCTAAACCCCTTTCCTCAGTAATAAAAAAGTGCAGAAACAGAAGCTGCCTGCAATATATTTCCCCCATTCCAGGGTAACTAAATTACATTTGTAAGATTAGTAAGTACAATAATATACATACAAGTGCATAGGATTCCTGTAAAAAGACCACACTGGCGTGCTCTTGCTGCTTGCAATCACAACTATATCAATGGGACAAAATTTTTATTTCACAAAAAATAATTAGCCAGCTGAACACCGCAAGAATCAGACGGTCTTGGATTTGCCTATGTGTGTTTCTTCCAATGTGCCTTTCTTCCAATGTGCTTTATAGTCGCTACCCCTTATCTGATTGCTGATGAAATTCTTTATCAGCAAAGTATAGAAGCCTTCTCAGCCTCAGAAGCACGTCACAGTGGAAGGGCAGCGCAGTCCGCCGATCCAAGTATGCTGGACTCACAGTCATCCATGAAAGAGCGTGAACCTCCGCTGCCACAGATTCTAAAATCGAATGGATCTCCAACTCGTGATCTCTACCTTCCAAGTTCTGACTTCTACCTTGTTTACTCCCTTTGGCCATCTTTTCTAAGTTACTGCTGTTACTGCCTCCATAATAATCAACAAGGCTTACCGAGAGGACTGATGGCCAATCATCTTTTGTGCTGATGGAAGGATCTTTTCTGACTGAGGGAACTGCTTTTGACACGACAAACCCAGTTGATAGTGGGATTGCAGAACCTTTACTGTGTAGAAGATGGGCAAGGGGTGGAGATTCTGCCGTGAGGCATGTAGGAAGCTGCAAAGGTGTCGGAGGGAGATAGCGCATACTGGAAGAAGGGATAAGGATGTATGACGCTGGTGTCATTCCGAGAGATTTCACAGGACTGAACCCTTCCAAATAGCTGGAAAGAGTAACACTGCCCCCTTGAGCTCCTGGACATATAGCGCAGCTAGTACTAGATCAGCAAACTGGGAAGCAGGAATATGCAATAGTTGTAAAAAAATAACATGCACACAAGAGTTAAGATCAGAAAATGGGGATGCAGGAATATGCTGAAGTAGTAAAACAATAATGCTCAATTTCTTAACAGGGGGACTGCACGTTTTCTACCTAGAAGGAGATCAGAAAATGGAAAATCTAAGCCCAAAAGCAGGAGCAGCCAAGCCAACAAAAGAAGACAGGCCAAGGCAAGCGTCCAAGTCTGGGAAACCCAAACCCAGCTCCACTTTTGGTCTTAACAGAATCCATCCAAAGACCTGAAAAAAGAAGCGTGTCCCAATTGCATGCATACCTTTAATATTGAGGAGGAAAATTCCATGTTTCTCAAGGGTTTTTCATCTTTTAAACAGAACCCCTTCTTTAGAAAGAACATTAGTTGGGATTTTTATTTCATTAGTTCGGTTAACTTTATGATGCAGGGCAGACCCATGATCTATGGGTTGACCAAGCTCTTTGGGTCCAACCCATCTACTTTCATGCTTTATTTCATTTAGGGTTTTTTTTTACTTTAACTTATGGTTTATGCTTTTAAGTTCTGCTCTCTACAATCTCTCTCCCCTGGGAAAGGGTATGGCGTAAGGCCATCAAGTGCAACTTCATGCGTGAGGTCTGACCTATCCTCCCTATCCTTCCATCTTTCCATACCCACCTAGCATTGATCCCTGTTCCGCATCAGTTTATGATAGCTTTCAAACAAGTATTGTGGCTATAAAGCCAAACTATGGCTATTTTCGTGAGGACTATTGGGATGAAAAAGAAAAACAAAACACTCCCATTTTTTTTGTTTCCTACACAAACCTTCATCATTTGTGTTATGAACCTAACCAATAAACCAACAGCCCTAGGCCTAATGGAAAGTGTCAAATCAAGCGCCTATAATTATTTAGGACCATAGCATATGACCATCTTCTGCAGCACACGTCCTTGGCGGCTCTTACTAAGGTGGCAAGAAGCCGTTTTCCCCTATTAGGACTAGCTCGCATTCTACTCCAGGTAGCCCTCTCCATGGCTGTTCTTACCTTGGCAGTAGGTAGCCCGCCCACCCCCCGCCCCCCTCCCTCTCTCTCTCCCTCCATGAGTCAAACTCGAGATTTGGAGGTCGAATCTAATGCCAAATCTTATGGACCAAACCAATATGCCAAAGGCCAATGGAACATGCCAAATGAAGCCCTATAGCTATTTAGGACCGTACGATTTTGTTTGAGAAACTATGGTCATCCAGCCCTTTGGTCGATCTAACACTATCCTCACATCTTGGACCTGTTGAAAGATAATCAGGGATTAATCTGTAATTTTCTAGTACTTCTGGGTTAAGTTGCAATTATGAGAATAGTTTTGTCTAAGACAACGATTAGATTAACTTTAAATTATTTTAGGCTTGCGTTAGGATGCCATTAGGATTTCCAATATGATGTAACTAGGTTTCTTCGTTTGGATTTGTATCTTTGACTGTACTCTGTAAAAAGCCATTGGTTGTTTTCAAAATAAAAAACAAATAATTTGTTGAGAAGTAGTTTCTAATTCCTACTCAGTATCAGATCTTAGGATTAAGTAAAGGGCTAGGTTTAGGTGTTTTATTTTTTTTACTTTTCCACTTCCTTTAAGTGCATTCAATCCAGCTAATGGAAACGAGTTCTCTGCTTGACATTAAAAAGGGTTGTCCATGATTCTTTTCATGTTGAATCTCCAGGTCTCAGAAAAGAACTGAAAGTGCCCTCAGTTCTTGCCATGAACTCTCCTCTCTACCCAGTTGGTATCCATGGCTTGCTGCACTATTAGAAGCTCTCACGTCCATAGTTGTCAGGCTGATCTATCCTTTTCCCTCTCCCTCTCATATAAGGCACAAAAAACCTAGCAGATAAAGTGAGAGATAGACACCGTAATGAAGAAAACTTACAGGCCCACTTCTAGTTGAAGCTCAAGAAGCTGGAAAGTTAGCAAGAAGAGGGAGTTGGATGCAAATGAAGATTTCTTTGCGAATGGACATGACAAGTCAAAGATGAAATTGACGACCTAATCCCTGATTTCCTTGAATTTTTGCAATGTGCGATTCCTCCTTCCTCTTCCTTCTTCTCCCACCTCGTCATCCCTTTCTTCTCTTTTTCCCTATCTTTCACTTCGTCTATTTTTTCA
Organism: Sextonia rubra; assembly: GCA_037013555.1. Taxonomy (NCBI): domain Eukaryota; kingdom Viridiplantae; phylum Streptophyta; class Magnoliopsida; order Laurales; family Lauraceae; genus Sextonia; species Sextonia rubra. Next base: position 37,763,112 of record JASUAD010000010.1, on the reverse strand, counting down.
GTCTCAACTTGGTTTTTCTCTTTTTAATATAGTCATACTTACTACTCGCATCTAATTAAAAATCTTAACACTCAAAGAAAAAGTCTGCCTCACTTATGAGCCCCAAGCAATTTCCTTTCATTTAGGACATGCACCACCGTTGGATTGATTAGGAGCTTATTATAAAGTTAATCTGATCAATCTGAAAGTGGGCCTGTCTCCGATTAGAGTGAGATTTGGATAGGGCCCATACACAAGAAAGGCATTAATTGAGCAGTTTTGACTCTCTCTCTCTCTCTCTCTCTCTCTCTCTCTCTCTCTCTCTCTATAATAGGCCCACTTAAAAAAGAATTCTCATCATCATCCTAGCCTCATCCCAACAATATAGGGGCCAGCTACATAAATTCTATTTCTCCATTTTGAATTTCCTCAGATAGGTTGCTCTTCTCCAAATGTATCCTTACTACTCCCATCAATCTTCTCCTTGGCCCCCTCATCGACATGTAGAGAAAAAACTTCACCTCAATAGCGACGAGCGGGACACGTCCAAACCATCACAAATGAGTCTCTCTTTATTTATCACCTACTGATGCTTTATGTAGGCCGGACCATGGGTCGACCAACCCATTGGGCCAAGTGCATAAGCCCAACCATACATCTAGTTATTTAGGAATATTATAAGTAGTTTGATTTTATTAGGATTAATATTAGTAAGTTTGCTATTCTGTTTAGGCTTCTTATAATAGGAAGTTTTGTTTCTCAGGGATCGAGTCAACTCTTCTATTGCATTGTAAAGATAGATATTGCTTATTATCAACAATATTTGAGTTATGAGAGTTTTCTCTTTGGTTATGGTTATTCTATTCATTGTAAGTGTGCCCTAGTGGCTGAATCTTTCTTTGAATTCGATCAATCCTTCGGGAAATTGGTCTATATATAAATCGTGGATCCGGGGTTGCATTAATTGGTATTAGAGCTGAATTCCGGTCACCAGGAGGGCGTCCCCGTCTCTCTCGGGTTTCTATTTATCTCTCATTCACTCTCGTTCATCTCCAACCTCATTCATCTCTACGCCCATCACAGTAGCCCCAATTTGGTTTCGAACACCCATTGAAACCTCCGTTAAACTACAACCCTTAGCAAATGAACACTAAGAAACCCCACTTCACTGCAGACAATCCAACCAGGCCATTACAGCACAAACCCAAAACCCCATAACCCAGTCCAAAATCCATCTATGTTAAACCCAAAACCCCATAACCCCGCCTACAACCAACTCAACCCAACAACGAAACCTAAGCCCGTCTTCACCCGATCCTCAACATTCCCCATGTTACACCAGACCAACCCTAAGTTCCATTGTCAACCCCAAGCCCCTCATCTCACTCAGCCAACCCCACCATATTATCCCTAACCCAACCCACCTTCCTATTGCACCAATGCTACAACTAATTTTTCTTAAAAGCATTCATTTCTAATTCTATCTTTTCAAATTTTACCACACATCCATCTCAACATTCCATTCTGCTATACTCATTTTGTGTATATGTTGCTTCTTGGCCAGCATTCAGGTTCAAAAGTCATAGCTGGTCTAATCAAGCCAATCTCTTCATCCTTCCTATCAAGCCAAGCGTTGCGGTATCTCTTTAGCTTGAATCCTAAGAGGCATTTCAGCTCTTCGCCCACCCCCCACTAAACTCTAAATCTTTAATAAATAAATAAATATCTAAACAACTAAAAATCATTCAAATGGCATGTGAAATAACATATCACATTATTGATTTAGAAATATAAATTAAATGTATAAATTTTATACTTATTTAAAATTCTAATGTTTTTTACATTTATATGCATGTTTTTTATTTTTATTATTTTACATTTTTTTTGAAATGAACTCTAAAATTTTTCCCGAAATTCCGGTTAAACTAAAAATTGATAGCTATGCTTAGGCCTAAAGACAAGATGCATGCCTACACTCATCCCAATAAAACAAATCGTGTCAATGCATCGACATACTCATCCAATTTTTCCAGTTTGTTCAGACCTTTTTGCTGAAGGTTAGAGTTTAAGTGCCCATCCAGCAAACCTGTAGATAGGGATGCAAACAGGTTGGTTTCGGGTTAGAACCATACTGGATTTGGAATTGGAACCACTTTCTAAAGTATGGTTCCAATTTCAAATCCGGTTCCTATTTGCTGCTCCGGATCTGATAAGAGGACCCAGATCCAGTTTGGTTTTGACTTTTCTCTCATTCAACCCAAAAATCTAAGAAGGGATATCATTCAACCTATAACAATACATCAAGTCTATTGCCTCCGGGATTAAACATTAAAATATCCAAAAAAGTTGGTCCCCCCCCACCCCAAAATCCCTTTCCCCCCTTTTCATTCTTTTTTTTTTTTGGGCTTTACTAGAAATCAGAACTCCAATCGCCCAGACATGTGACACCATCTCCCTAAAGCAGCCAGGGAGATCCATATCCGACATCTGCACACGAAAGGAAAAATTAAATATGACCATAAAATAGAGAATTTGAGGTACGATAAAGGTATGGGCAAATGGACCGGGTCCAGGGTCCAAGGTCCAAGGGTCGGAACATATATGGATGTGGAACTAGACTCAGTTATCAATTAACCTAAACTGAGTCCTGTATCCAGACCCATTTATGAATAAGAACCTAAAACTAGTCCCAAACTCCTTTTTTATGGTTGGAACCTCTGGATAATTGAGGCGTCGGATATCTGTTTGCATCTGTACCTGTACAGGACTTCAAATCTAAACGTTTGTGTTATCTACAGTGCTTTTTCACCAAAAAAAAAAAAAGAAGTAAAGTAAATCAAGGGTTTATGTGGTTGTTCAAATCAGGTGGGAGGAAAGTCCATGACTACAACAGAATTATATGGTAGTGCGAATCCAAAGTGTGTTATGGGTGAGTGTTCATCCATTGTTGCGGTGAGCTATGGGTAAGCATTCATCCAATAAAGGGATGAGTGTCAAAACCTACTCAACCACTAAGAGCAATCGTGTAATGTATATACCATTCTAGCCTCTACAGATATGCAATCAAGCATACCAAAGCGCAATCTAAGTCAACATAGTTGTTGATTGTGCTTTGTGTAATGCTCTGGAGCACATTAAATGTTTTTATTTTCTTAGTCAGTCAAGGTACAAGACAGTACCAATAAAAAAAAGGTATTAGGCAGATCGATGATCTATCATAAGTGTAGAAAATTAAGCTGACAAAGTTCTCATCCAAGCACTCAAAAAGGAGGCCGGTCACATGATGTTTACTCCAAGCTGGCCAGAGACACAGTGTCCACATACCACCTCAAGGGGGAGTATCGAGACGGTGGGACCAGTTTGTTCTAGTAATTCTGGGTAAAGTTGTAATCATGAGAAAAAGTTTGTCTTAGATTAGTACTATATCAAATTTAAGTTATTTTCATCCAGTGTTAACATGTGATTAGGGTTTCCAATTATGATGTAATTAGGTTTCCTGGTTTAGGTTCATATCTTTGGTTGTGCTTTATAAATAGCATCGGTTATTCTAAATAAAACCAAGGAGGTAAATATTAGATTTAGTTCCTAAATTTCAACTGGACCAATGGAGGTTGAGTGGTTGCTCTGCCCATACAAAGCTTTTGAAGGTTCTTGAAGTAGTGATTATTTCTTCCACAAACAGGTGAGCTACCGGCCAGATCCAACCAACCATTTGACCTACTGTTGGTGATTCCTTGGGAATGAAAAAGCCATGTTAAGGGCTGGCCTTGTAACAGGTCTGCTATTGAAATAGAAGCCTACAAAACCATTGTTTGGGTCTTGCAAAGATGACTTCCAACAACTGAAACATAGGCTAGTCAAAGGCCTTTCTAATCCTCCATTGACGGTAACATACAGTTAAGATATGTGTGAATCAATTTGATGTAGTAAAATTGGCGTTGGCAATTCTCTTTGCAGGGAACTAACGGTACAACAATTTGCTGCTCACACATGGCATCATCCCTTGCAAAGGCATCATAAAAATATATTATTGCTGGTAAGGTGGACAGGGTTGAAGCATTCACACACAATAAAACTGAAGTTGAATTCTCCAAACTATAGGATGATTTTAAGTGAGGATATTGAGCCACAACAACTGACACATTACTCAAGGACAAATTTGTTGTGGCATTATCATTATGTTATGTCAATTTTGCAAGGCTCGAAAATTAGGAGCAGGAAAGGCATTTCATTCTTGTCAGACTTGGAATAGATGCAAGCATAACTGGTATTTAGCAAAATGAATCAGAGAAAAAAATCTCCACAATTTGAGAATATTTCCTGTTAGTGAACAGATATATTTGTTGTAAAATATGATTCATCTGAAAAGAAGCTTATGCCGCTAACAGAAACTGAGAAAAAACTTTCTTTTAATCATGAAGAAAATGAAAATGGCATACCCTGGGATAACATATCAGCTGGAAACACCAGATGAAGGGTATGATCAATAGCAACCCCAATAAAACTGATGCTCTGCACCCCCTGGAATGACCCCCTTGAACTGTCCATTGCCGGTTGACCAGTCAAGAGCTGCTTTCTTGAATTGGTTTGTCCTAAACTACCTTTCATAAAACTGGACTTGGGGTGTGGACTGTATAAAGAAGGGTTGGGTGAAGAAGGCATTGTTCTCTCTTGAATCAAACTTATATCCTGTTGCAGAGATGTTCCATTACTGCTTGATGAAACTCCATCAGGTACAGACCGCCGTAGCTGCAGAGGCCACTTTTTTACTTCATTTCCTCCAACAGAGTAAATGGCTTTCTGCCATTCTGTCCAGAAAATCAGATGACAAAACTCACATAAAAAAGATCATACCTTAAAAATAAAAGATAATAACAAAGAACATAATAAAGCCCAACAGAAAAAGATGCATGGACTGGAAGCAAGATGACAAGGAATAAAACCTTGGCACCTTTACACCACCTCCACCACCACAACAATGATACCTTGGCATTCAAGCTCAAAGAAGTATCCAATACGTGTGATCACAATGTCCCTAGGTTTGATGGTATCAACATCAGATGAAGAACATAATATTTGGCAACTTTGCTGCAGAACTTGAACAAACAAGCACTGTAGACCTTTTGTGTCTTGCCGACTGCTGATGCCGCCAAAAGGATATATGTGGCTGTCTAGCAATTCTCCCCTAGAGTCTGTCCAGATGCAGACTAACCAACGCCAATCCTCTGTCCAACCATAACAACAATGAAGGCTTGTGGTCTTTTGGTGGCTCGCTCCAATGCTATCAGACTCAGATCCATCAAGTAGAGAGATCGGGCTAGTATCAGTACTACTTCCCACTGAACCATGCATGTAAACCCCACTGCTATCATCAGATGCAGGTCGTGAACTGCTTGAGTCTGATACCGTATTCAAAAACATTGCTGGTGTTACACCATGCTCAACAGAGCCAGGTTCTGCCAGAATAAAAAGTGGTTCAAACGAGTAGCAGACATCTTCATGAGAAGAATAGTCTCCTGTTCTGTTTGGCTCACAATTCAGTACTCCAGTCCTTGTTGCCTGCCAAGAGCCATCCCACGTGCCAGGCCTCAATCCGACATCAAGTTCACCCTCTCTTGCAAGGGAGGATCCTGTCATGCGAGGGGTAACACTATCCTTCCAAAGCCCTGGAAGGTGAGAGGTCATATGCACGAAGGAAGATTGAGGTCTACTTGAGATCGCTGACGATTGTACTACATCGCTGGAAGAAACCCGTGGGATCCGCCGAGCCTTGTTGTAAACGGTAAATGCAATTTCCTTTAGCATGACAGGCTCATTAAGCACTGGCCTACCAATTCTAAAAATGGATTCTACAGTGACAATCTGCAAGACCAACTTAGGAATACTGAACCCAGATAATGTAAGAACATTTGACATCAATGCTTCATCCACAGCAGTGGAACAACTCAGAGCCTTCCCAACCTGAGATTGCAGAAAGGATATTCTGTCCTTGTTTGATGAAAAAGCATTTGACCCAAGAGCAGCACAAGACTCAATCACAGTCTGTAAAACTGCAGCAGGTTCAAGGAAGGGGCATACAACATAAATAACCTGTACAAACCACCAAAGTGAAAATGAGGTTGTATTCAGTGACGTTAATCATATGTATTGCAATGAGTTAAAACTTCTCTAACAAGAGATTAATGATAAAAACATGAATAACAAAATATCAAAAATAATGAGAGCCACAGCTGGACTAGAATTATAACGTATACAGAATATTATCTATGAAAACATAGAAAAAGCAAAATTTGCCTGCATAAGTGACACTGTGAGAAAGCATCAGTAAGAAATAAATATAAAATAATATAAAATAAATATAAATTAATATACTCCTAAAAACAAGCTCTTAGAATAAGGGTGGGGCCCGATTATCTGATAGACCCAATCAACTTGAATCCAGGCTAGGAACCAGCTTCCAGGATGATAGTCATATCACAGTCCGACACATTAGATCCAATCAGTAACCGCAAATCACCTAGGATCAGGGTCGACAGTAATCTAACACTAGCCAATTTTGGTTTGTTTTGGATGAAATGACCTAACAAACTCACACAAATAAGCCATTTGAAAGATTTTTTTTGGGACTGATTCAGTTCAGTTAGGCTGAAATCCCAAGTTTCTTTCCAAATTTGGGGATTTCAGCTGAACATGTCAAAATTCCAAATTTCAGCTGAAATTTGACAAAACAGGCAAGGAATTTTCCTGTCTTGCCTTTCTTTTTTTCATGAGTTCACTTTTAACCAATATGCCCTCCAATAAGGCTGAGCAGGCATGGTATTTTGATCTCTTTCATTCACAAGTGAGGTCTAACAGCTCTCTTAGTGCCTTACACAGGAGGTACCTATATCTGTTTGCCTGCTTCTTTATTTTACTTCTTCATTTGGGTCCTCCCACCCCTCTAAAAGTTCAGCTTATTCTGCAACTTATACGTGCTCCTGCCTTTTTCTTATTTTTTTTATTCATTTCACCATTACAGGAATTGAGATTCCTTTTTTTTCTATGGTAAATACTCACAATCTCACATACACCACTTATGCAAGTCTATAGCCATCAGTGCTACAACCAAGGACTGATCCTTGGTTGTTTCTATGGAGAGGGAGGTGCCTCACCATTGAGATTCCAGTGGATTGCCGCACAAAAGGGATACATTACTCAAAGTAGATATTGCATATTCAATTGTAAATTTAACAGAATAAAACTAAGTAGAGATATAATGATACAGATGGCCCAATTCAGATTACAGTCTAATGAAATTGAGCAGAGCTTGATGTTAATGGAGGCTTCCCATCGAGCACATGGGGTCTCAACCCATGTGAGATCAGTTGATTTGAGGAAAGAACCCACTGCCAAAGGAATTGTTGAAAAATACGCAAATCAGGGTCCGTTTAGTAATTTCATAATATAAGCAGGGTTTTATTTGCCATTTATGAGAACCCATTTGAAGGAAACGGGAGAGAAAAAGGCAACATGTGGTGTCTCTTTGAAGCATGATTTTGTGGGCCATACCAGGACCAAATGATTCAGGATTTGAATCAACAGGGTCACCCTAGACCCGTTTTCCATTTCGTTGAGATGAGCTGATCAGAAGGTGGGCCCTGTGGGGCCTTTGGTCTGGATCATGCTTTAGGAAGTTTCTGATTTCTTGCATATTTTCTTCCATTTAGATGTTATTTCTTTCCGTTAGACTCTCACTAGATACTAAGTAATGATTGGAGGCAAGAAATTTCGATTTGCGTGCCAATTCAATAGGATTTTGGGAAGTTTGTGTGTACACAGTCAACTTTGCATAGGCAGCAACAGTCAACAGTGTGCAAATTGCCTTTCTTACAGTTTATTCTTAGCAATTTGAGTTGTCTTGAGTCGCATTAAGGTAGAATGAATGTATTAGGATAATAATAGATCTTTCAATTAGGTTTTGGGACCTTATATGAATGTCTACAGTCAATGTGTAGAGGCAGTGCATATTTAGTTGATAATTGTTATTCAATAAAAGGTTCTGTTGTAACCTTTCAAGCTCCATGTGTTTCCTGATCATTTATTATATGTGTTTCTGAGTGTTTGTGACAGTGAACCATACAAGTTGGGTGTACAGTTTCCTACCCAATCTTGGCAAAACCTCATAAACATCTTAACAGTCCCTGTTATAGTGAAGATTGCAGTCTTTTGACAGTTTGTATACTGTTGTGGAGATTTGCTTGATTCCGTGACTACCTCATATAACATATGTAGAGAACTTTTAAATGAAGATTATATAGGAGGCAAAAAGATGAGAGATAATATTTTATTAGCAAGATTTGCATTTCACCGATGACTTGAGAGTAGTAGAAGTGAATAATGCATTGGCATAAATGAAGACATGAAAGGCTACTAGACCAAATGACATTCCAATAGGAAGTATATTAAAGGAAGAAGAATAAAAGGACCCCTCTTTAAAAAAGAAAAGAGTGACAAGAAGATATAAAAGCATTACACCAAAAACAAAATTACAAAGATATTGTTTTCTACCTCCTTGGCGATGGTGTTTGAAGCTTGGTGCAAAACTCTGATGATTGAGAATGGCTTGATTTTATGGAGGATTATTCCAATGTTAGTTCTTTGGTCAATTGGAAAGAGAGAGGAATGATAGCCTATTTTCAATAGAAAAGAATCATCATAGGAGGATCTTCTTTCGGTTGTTCTCTTGAGGAACGCTAAATGGGCATGTGCTAATAAAGAATTTTCTGACCTTAAGGTAGATAACATATTGCAAAGTTGGGTGGCTTGTTTGAGGATGAGTGTCTTAAAAAAGAAAATAATAATATCTTGGTTTGCTCCACCGTGTGTTGTTTTAAAAATCAATGTGGATGGAGCAACAAAGGAAAACTGGAGTTGATTGCATTGAAGGAGTTCTAAGAAATCATAAGGGGAAAGTTATTTATATGTTCTCTAAAAATGTAGAGATCAATGACTCAAACGAAGCACAAGTTATGGTAATACTATGATCACCGGGAAGACAATAACCATTGGGCTCAACCCATATGCCCAATATGACATCTAGTTATTTAGGGGTTCTATTAAGTAGTTTAATTTGATTAGGGTTAATATTCGTGAGTTTTTTTATATTTTGTTTGGGCTTATTTAGATATTAGAAAGTTTTATTTATTAGGGATCAAACCAATTCCTCTATATAAGAATGTTAGGCCTTTTGAGATTTATCTCTCATGGTGTTTTCTCCTAAGACGGTGCCCCAGTAGCTAAATCCTTATTTGGATTCGATTAATCCTTCAGGAGATTGATTTACACTTCGATTGCGGATACCGGGTTGCATCAATTCATATCTGAGCCTAAGCCATGCGATCGCCGGGAAGACAATCATCTTTTCTGGATTTTATCTCACCTATCCCAATCATCTCCATCGTCATCACAACCATCCTTGTCCCTCCCCCAACAACCAAAAAATTTTTTTGGCCTTCTCCACACACCCTTCCAACACCACTCATCACCATCTCGACACCACCATCACCCGAGCCGTACTATTCTCATCCCCCAACCAATCCCCATCCACCGAAACCCCTTCTACAACTCTCAACCCTCTAGCCAGAGCCCCAAACCCAACCGAAACCCATCACCAAACACCATCCACCTCCACCAAAACCCCAATCTCGAATCCCACTCACCCCAGTCCACCAAAACCCCAAACCCCAACTCACCTAACAGACAAACCCACAACCCCATCGCAGAAACCATCCACATCAAAATTGATACTCCCCCCAACCCGAACCCCTTTTCAAAACGCCACTTACCTTCCCCAAACTACCGAAACCCCACAACAGATCCCAAAACCAACCCCTAAAAACTAAGAAACCACTTTTGCAGCCCCTTCGAAACTTGTTCCCAACCCCAAAACCCCATTTGCTCCTCTAAATCATCAAAACCCAACCCAATCGACTACCCACCATCATCTTTTAACCATCCCGAAAATCTAATTTGCCATTCTAAGAACCCCAAATGAACCAGTTATCACCCGACCTCTCTGGCTTCAACCAAACCCACTCCTGCTCGTCAATCCGCTAAAAAGCAAAGGAAAGGAAAAAAAAAAGGAAGAAAAAGTAGAAAGAAGAAGGAAGTTGGAGAAGGTACTGTGCACCACCACCGACCCAGCCACCAGCCTTGAGTCGGCAACGCCTCAATGCAACAGCAATCCCCTCATCAAGTTCTCCAACGTCCAGCTCCTTTGTCGTTAACAGTTGCCCAAACCTTCCTCTCTTCTTTCCTTCCAGCTTAACTCCCTGAGAAGTAAGCTTCTCCTTCCTCTCTTTGTTGTGTTCAAAAAGTAAAAAGAAGATCCTCCTCTATATTTTCTAGCACTAAACTCAAAATAGACCCAAGCACGATTTGAGCTAGCTTCTGATGGGCCTAAGTTCAAGGTCGACCTGAGTCGAGCCAAGTTCAAAAAAAAAAAAGAAAAAAAAAAACTCTTGTCACAGGCCTATTGACCAAGATCAAATGGTCCACATCTATGATCCATCTTTGCCATCATACTGCCATCAATAAGATCTACACAAGAAGTTAGTCCAATCTTTTTAGTTAGTTAAATTGTGATTTACTTAAATCCAAGTCACCGAATGTCCCAAGAGGTTACATTAAAATTTTAAAGGATATGTACGAAGGTGCAATAACAAATGTGAAAACCACATGTGGAGAAACGGGTGGATTTCCCGTGACTATAGGCTTACATCAGAGATCATCCTTAAGCCCTTATCTTTTTGCAATAATTATGGATGAGTTAACTGTGCATATTCAAGAGGAAGTACCATGGTGTATGTTGTTCGCAGATGATATAGTATTGGTGGATGAATCAAGAGAGGGTGTAAATGCAAAGCTTAAGAGATGGCGGAGGGCATTAGAATCTAGAGGCTTTAAAATAAGTCGTACAAAGACAGAATATATGGATTGCAATTTCAGTGGACATATACAAAGTGTTGAAACCACTGTCAAAATTGAAACCCATGAAATACCACGTAAAGATTCTTTTCGGTACCTAGGCTCGATGATTAGTAAGGATGGGGAGATTGACGAAGATATGGAGCATAGGATAAGAGCTGGATGACTGAAGTGGAGACTAGCTTCGGGAGTACTTTGTGATAGACAAATGCCAACAAAATTGAAGGAAAAATTTTACAGGACAGTGGTTAGACCAGTTATGACATATGGAGCAGAATGTTAGCCAATTAAGAAGACACATATTCATAGGATGGATGTAGCGGAAATGAGAATGCTTAGGTGAATGTGTGGTAAAACTAGGAAAGATAAAATTAGAAATGAGCGCTTTCGAGAACATTTAGGGGTAGCACCAATAGGAGATAAGATTAGAGAAATTCGTTTAAGATGATTTGGGCATGTGGAGCGTAGGCCAATAATGGCACCGGTGAGAAAAAGTTTGGATATACAGGTGGAGGGTCCATCAAGAGGTAGGGGTAGGCCGAAGAAAACATGGATGGAAGTCATTAATTCAGATTTGAAGAAGTTGCACTTATCGAAAGATTTAGCTCAAAATAAAACGGAATGGAGAAATAGAATTTATGTAGCCGACCCCAACATAGTTGGGATAAGGCTTTGATGATGATGATGATGACTTAAATCCAAGTCACCATGAGATTTGCTACGTATTCAATTGAACAACAAAGAAATTTATATCAATATACATACGGAAATTGGTAATTTGAGAATTAGTACTATTTTGAGAAATTTCTTAATTTGAAGCAAGAAAAATTGACTATTGATGAATATACCCACTAATTTTGACAATTACAAGATGTATGTGAATTGGAGGATGATGAGACATATTTTGGTTTGATATGTTAGAGGATAAAGACCAGGCATCATAAAGAATATAGATTATTATGAAACCATTCAAAAGGCACACTCAGAAGCATTCCATGTTAATTGTACGCTTCAATAGTCTCGCATGCAACAATGTACTTCTCAATAAATACCAAGAGCCCATGTTGTCGAGAAACATTTTACTAGAGAAGATGATCCCACAATTGTCATACAAATGAGATGGAAGAAGAACAATAGAGACAAACTAAGAAATTCCACATGCGGCTAAGAGTCAAAGACAGGGCCGTTAATTTGATTATAGACAATGGTAGTGCAATCAATTTTATTGCACAAGAGGTTATTAATAAGCATCATTTGCCAATTGAGAACCTTCCTCGGCCCTACCAAGTCAAATGGTCGAATGTTTATGTCATCCCTATGACTTAAAGATGTTTGGTATCATTGAAGATTGGCAATTATGAAAACAAAATTTGGTTTGATATGATCCAAATGAATATTGCTCATATTATTTTTGGACAACCATAGCTTTTTTATTAGAAAGTGAACCATGATAAAGAGATAGATGAACACATATACAATTGCATAGGAAGGAAAACGGATTAGGCTCATTCCATTGCCATTAACAGCCATCTTCATCTGCATCATCACCTTCAACTGAAGAACCACAAACGGAATAAAAAGAAGAAATAAAAGACATGATTGCACCAAAAGCACAGATAGAAGATACAGTGATGATATTGAAGAGCAAGTTAATGGCAACACCGATTTTGTGGGTACAAACAATATTGCTCACGGCAATGTCAAACAAGAACGCAAAGAGTTGAGGAAGAAAAATTGCAAGTAGACATTGAAGACTTTGATCTGGTTAGAGAGAATATTGAACATCCAGGAGATCTGACTACAACACCGATTGTAGAAAATCCATCATCCAAAGTCACATCAATTGCTCTGGTGGTTTCGCAAGAAGATCGAGTTATTGAAGTTCCCCGCATTGACTTCATCTTTAGGATAAAACATGGATGTTAGATAGCCAACACTTGAAGTACCTACAGGTTAGATCACACATCTGAGCTAAATTCATTTATCACAAGAGAAACTTCCAACATACTTTCTCATGGAGCAAAAGACCACGTCAAGCTTTCAAGTCATGTCATGCAAATGCCGATTAAAAGAAAAAACAGACATTTGTGCGATTGATTCTCAACCCAGGAAAACATTTTCTCAAACTTGCGGCCGACTTCTCTTCGGCATTTATCAAGTTAGCAACTCGTCAGAGTTGAGTTTTTTCTAGCCAGGGAGAGTTGATGCAAGCCAGACCATAGGTCAGCCAAACCATTGGGCCATAAACATGGGCCCAATAGAACATCTATTTATTTAGGGATTTCATTAAGTAGTTTAATTTAATTAGGTTTAATATTAGTGAGTTTCTTTTTTTTTTAGGCTTATTTAGATATCATAAAGTTTTGTTTATTAGGGATCAAACCAACTCCTCTATATGAAGATGTTAGGCCTCATTGTAATGCATACTTAATTTCAATTAATAAAGGTTTTCTTTTGAGATTTATCTCTTGTGGTCTTTTCTCCTCCTATGAGGGTGCCATAATGGCTGAATCCACTTAGATTCGATCAATCCTTCGGAAGATTGATCTATACTTTGATTGCGGATCTGGGGCTACACCACTCCATAGTCTACATATTTATCATTCTTCATTCCATCATTATCTAATTGTGGAAAGTGATTCAACTAATGCTATAACTTGGGTGAAATCGTTGAGGAGGCCATGGGAAATGCAAATCCTCTTCAACGAATTAGTCATCAAATATCAGGCATGTAGGCCACATTTCAGCACATCAACAAAGCTGCGAATGGAAAGATAAGAGTGTTTAGCCACGCAAGGGGTAGATAGAAAGTGTAATTTTAAGTTCCTTTATTTTGTAGTTGGTGGGTTGGTTTACTATCTTCAGTATTTGTTGTTGCTGAGTTGTACTTGTTCTCTTTTTTATAAAATTTTACTGTTATGGAAAAAACAAACAAATGTTGAATGAATGAGGAATAAGTGTTATAGTACCGTCAAGAACAAATAAGGTATACAAAGATGCACCAACTATAGAGGGATTAAACTTATAAGTTACACTATGAAACCCAAGGAGAGAATAATCAAACAAAGACTTAGAGAAAAAAACAAGATATCTAAAAGTTAATTTGGTTTCATTCTAGGGGAGTCAATTATGGAGGCTACTTATTTTGGCAATTCATTGAACAACACGGAAAGAAAAAGAAAAATCTTCACATAATCTTGATTGATCTCGAGGAAGCCTAAGACATGATACCTAAAGATTTAATTTGGTGGGTTTTAGATAAAGAGCACAAGTTATATTTAAGCACAAGTTATATTTAAGTCATTAAAGAACTATATGGGGGAGTGGGTGGGCGTAACAAGTGTGATGCAGGCCCTAAGGTTAGGGCTTGCGGTAAGTGTCGAAGCACGAGTCTAAGAACACTTCAAACATCTCCGCAAAGACAATAAATAAGAACACACCTAAATGGAAAAACCCAAATCAATTAATCAACTTCGAAAATCTCACGTATACAATGTCATATAAATAAGAAAGATAACATAAGGCCTGAGAAACATAATTAAACTAGGAAACTAAATAAATTGGAAACCCATTACTCATTGCAATATTTAAATAAAAAGACACTAATGACATAAAATTACATTCCTAATTCTAAGTGGGCCCTACACATGTGGCCATGAGGTCTATCTGCATCATACTCCCCTAGTTGGAAAGAACTTGACCTCGAGTTCGGTAAACATTCGGGCGAACGTCTGCTTCGTTGGTCGGTTTACAACTTTTGTGTAGATCTTAAAGCATAACTTCTTTTGATTGCCGAATGTTGTGGGTCTGTGAAATCGAACCTATGGACACTTCATGTGTAGAATTCGAGCCATCAATTCACAAAATCTGACTAGCCGCCATTCATCTCCAAAGATAAAGTCAACATGAGAGACTGCCATGGGTAGAAATTTTTGGGAAAGCACGGAAACAAGTGATCGACCTCCATTTGACTTTTCTTCCAAATTGAGTTTTGGAGTTAAGTTTTTAGCAGATCTATCTTTTTTGATGTCTTGTGCAAGTGGAGCGACACTGGAATATAGTTCAAACTTCTCTTTAAATTCTGATACAACTGCCTTGCTACTAGATTTTATTGTTTGATAAAACTTGAGAAGATGAGATAGCCTTTCATTGAGATCATCTTGAGCCAAATTTTCCATGATTTCAGATTTTAGCAAATAAGAACCTTCTCAATCTCTTGTCAAGTACATAGGAATTAGTCCCATGGAAATTATTTTCTAAATTGGTGAGTCTAATTTCCATCCTTGCAGTAGTTGTTTGGATTTGATTGACCACATTGGATAACTGAGCAACGGCTCCAATTAATTTGTCCATGGATGTAGAGACCACAATTCAAGCTGTGATTGACTTGATGTTGTAGAACTGCTGTCCACAAGCACGATGGCAAAAATGGATCAAAAATCTGATAGGGGATGACTCTAATAGTGGGATAATAATTTCTGCCCTTGACTGATATGGCGATGACGATGTCAATGGTGATGTCAGAGACTATGCTGCGCTGGGCTTTTATTTTACTCGATCAGGCATAACCTAGAGTCAATCTGAATCCAGTTTGGTATATGGAACAGGTCTGAAGCATGTTATCAATTGTAGCCTTAATGTGGACTGGTCAGGTCCAACCCAACCTGAGTTAAATTAGGCACTAACTTTCTGCCTGCTTTGAATCCAGCGCAAGAAATGGAAACGGATGGAAAAGGGGTTTCAAGCCTTTTTCTGTTGTTCTTCAAAGACGAAGAGAAGATAGGTCCTGCATGCAGCGTACTAGAGACTCGCGTCACACGCACGACACACCTCGGCAAAGGGGTTTTGAGCCTTGTTCTGTTGTGGTTGCTGCTCATTGCGTGACAAGGATGACATAGTGGCAAGAGATGACAAAGTTGGATCTTGGCGATGGAGACCTGGGGAGGTGGTGCGCTGATGACTGGCAACTGGCAACGATCGTCAATGTGGATACAATGGCATCGTGCAGAGCTGTTAGGTACGCTTCTTGCTCTTCCTCCTTTGTTGCTATTTTTCTTCTCCTTCTCCTTTCTAATCCACAGGTTGGGTGTTTTGGTGAATAGAAGTTGGAGATGGGGGCTGCGATGGTGAACGTATGGGCAAGGCCTTGATTTGTTAGGTATGGTAGAGGGTGGGTGCGGTAGACGGTCCACTTGGGGATCTCGGACAGGGTGGTGGTTGGGTAACAAGGGTTTGGGTGGATAAGCTCCGATCAGGACCGATGGGTGAACTGAGCAATGTGGATCTTCAATCTGATACCAATTTAATGCAAGCCATAAGGTTAGGGCTTGTGGGAAGTGCCAAAGCACGTGTCTAAGTACACTTCAAATGTCTTCGTAGAGATAATAAGCGAGGACACACCTTATTCGGGAAGCCCAAATCAATTAATCAACTCTGAAAATCTCATGTATACTATGCCATATAACTAAAGAAAGATAGCTCAAGGCCTAAGAAACCTAATTAAACTAGGAAACTAAATAAATTGAAAGCCTAATACTAATTACAAATTTAAATAAAACGAAACTAATGACATAAAATTAAATTCCTAAATCTATGTGGGCCCTACACACGTGGCCTTGAGGTCTAGCTATATCAAAGTGTGAGAACCACCAATAAAGAGACAGTGAGTTTGCATTGACCATATGTTTGCATTAGGACTGTTTTAAGCCCTTACTTCCTTCACACTAATCATGGATGAGTTAACTACTCACATTCAAGAGGTAGCTTGGGGGTTTTTTTTTTTTTTCGCAATGGTATAGTGTTGGAGGATGAAATGAGTGATGGCGTAAATATGAAACCTGATAGATGGTAGGAAGCTTTAGAATCAAGGGTTTTAAAGTAAATTATACAAAGAAAAAATATATGACTTGTAACTTCAATGGAGATGTGCAAAGAGCTGAAACTACTGTGAGAATTGAACCCTAAGAGAAACGATAAAGACGTTCATTCTGATATCTTGACTTAGAAGGACATAGAGATTGAGGAAGATGTTGCACATAGGATAAGAGCGAGATGGGTTAAGTTGATGCTTGCTTCTATAGTGCTTCATGATAAATTTATACCATCAAGATTAAGGGTATTTTACGATAGCAATTAGACTTAGCTATGACCTATGGAGTAGAATATTGGTCAATCAAGAAACACCACATGCACACAGATATGAAAATCTTGAAATGGATGTGTGAAAAATAGGGAAAAAACAATTAGAAATGAGTGCTTGCAAGCTAGAATCGATAGGTAATAAATTAAGAGAAACTCGTTTAACATCGCCTAGAAAAGTCTAGAGCAGACCAACAATGCCACTGCCGAAGAGAAGTTTTTCTATATAAGTTGATGGCCTAACAAGGAGAAGGGGTAAGCCAAAGCGGACATATATGGAACTAGTTAAGATAGATCTCAAAAAGTGCATCCTATCCATTCATTTGGAAGACAAATCTGAATGGAGAAATAAAATTCATGTAGTCGACGTAGACATAATTGGGATAAGGCTATTATGATGATGATCATGATGAGCATATATGTAGATATTAGAAAGAATCAATATGCAAGGTGTCCAAGATACAAAGAAAGATGGAAAGGTAATATTTTCTATTATGGCAATGGAAAGGTTATATTTTCTATTATGGCCCGTTGAGTGAGGAATTTTCCATGCATGCCAATGAGGATTTGTCACAAGGCACAGCCCAACATTTGATGCATCTCAATGTACTTTCCACTTAGCTGGGAGATGATATTGCCTTCCTTGCATGTGCTGGTTGTGATTTGTCACAATTGAACAATTGTGCTAGTAGTGATTTATCCCAATATACTTGCCCCAATGTACTTGCTGTTGGGTAAGGTTATGGCCTTACCAGCATGTGCTTCATTGCATTTGTAGAAATTTATAAAAGGGTTAATTCATACAAATGACTGTTCATGGGCCCATAGGACTAATGGTTAAAAAATAGCGACTATAAGGGACTTAAATGTTTATGTAAGCTTACAACGATCATATGGCCCCCATTTTTGCACATGCCCATGTTTAGGAGAAACCTTTGAACCACATGATTGTAAATCATCCAAGATGAAAACCCATTCAGAACCAGAATGCCCAAACCATCTCTGAAGGGGACCATGTGTCTGTATGTTGTCAATCCATCCATCCATCCGACTATACATATATGTATGTGTGTATACGTAGAGAGAGAGAGAGAGATGTGTGTATGCGTAGAGGGGGAGAGAGGGGGAGAGAGAAAGAGAGAGAGAGATGATTCAGTACCATCAACAATATGGTATGTTCCATTCTGTCAAGCTGATTTTCACTTTTGGTGCTCACTTCTAGTCAAGATAACACCCACCCCTCCCATAAGATTGGTGGTGGAACCAACTACAGCACACGTCAAAGTGATACTCAAAGCTGGATTGATCAGGCCTGAATAAAATCACTTCAACGATGTGAGTTAACCATGTCACCTACACCGATTCAATCCAATTGTAAATTACTTAGCTCAAACTGATATGCAGACCTTTGGCATTATAAAGTGAGGGTGGTTTGAGCCAAGGGTTACCTTGAAAAGAAGCGGCCTACACAGGTGCCATCACAGTATGGGAGTCTACCATATTATTGCCTGTACATAATAAATTCTTCCATGAAAAATTTATCTCAATCATGTGGGCATGCCAATTGGGCTCCTTATACACAAACTGTGATCACTAGTAAGACACCATTGCATCTGCTTTGAGCATTCATAGCAAGTTTTAGAAACAATAAATGGACCAATTCTACCATCACTCACAGTGCAAGGCCCACTGGCGGCTTCTTTTTGATACTCGGTGGAATTTGGACCAAGCCTTAGAGCCTTGAGAACCTTTGAAAGTGACTTGAGAAAGCTTCTCACATCCCAACCTTTGGATAGTGCTACAAGATAATCACTAATTGAGCCCACAACTGATGCATTTTTGCTAGAATTCTTCACTGATTGCGGACTATCAACAAGAACAAAACCAGAAGATGACCATTTCCCAGATGAATGCTCCAGCTGACCCACAATAGGTTGTGGTGAATGACTTCCCAGGTTGCAGGTCTCATAGACTGTCAAATTATTTACAATAAGACATGAATGGTCGAATTTAAATAGAAGAATTAAATTTGGAGATAAGAAAATGAGGCTGCAAACTGTTTTTGGAGCTGCACACCGATAGATGTAGGAGTTGGCACACAAACAAATAGATCAAACAAAGTGATACATTAGAATTAACCATTTTAAAAATAAGAGCAAGTTTAAGAAACCACCTACAGATGAGAAACTTAAAAATACTGGAGAGCAAATATAAATTGAACCCTATGGCCAAAAACTTCTAATAATGAGCCTCGTTCATTTTCACAATATAAATAGGAAAACAATCAAGAGGGAGAAGGGTGGAATTTCTTGAATATTACTTTAATCCAGACACTCTTTAGTATTACTTTAATCCAGTCACTAGTAGTTGCATAATGATGGGAAGCATATTTTGATAAGATCACTGCAATGGAATCACTAGAAGATTTAGAATAGACTGTAGATGATAGTTTACGCTATGCTTTGGCAAAATGGAGAAAAGCTTATTGTTTCTTAAATTGCCTTATTATTATTATTATTTTTTGAATGGTAACACAATTTTATTAGAAGCCAAATAGCATCAGAGACATATACTGAAAGCAACAAAGGAAACAAACAAAAGAAAGAAAACTCAAGAACAAAGCTCACAGATCTAGAGTAGAAACAAAGTCAACAATAAGATGATCACTATTAACTCCCCTTATAGCTAGAGAATCTGCAACTTCATTGCAGATCACTTAGCATGAATGAAGGAAACATTAAGCTTGCATGCCGTGTCTATCACCTCTTCACACAAGTCCGCAGGATGCCATGGAGGTTTTGAACATCTAGAAGTCCATCCAATCACACAAGAGGAGTCCCCTTCCACAATGAAATTCTTGAAACCCATCTTAGCACCCTCTCAAAGACCCATACAAAGAGCGAATAACTTGGCCTCATTAACCAATCTAATGCCAAAAGGCCCTGAGAAAAAAAGAACTTCATGATCTCTAAAGACACCCCCTATGCCAAATTCACCGGGTTGCCCACAACACTCCCATCAAAGTTAAGTTTAATAGTGCCCACCGGCGGCAGAATCCAATGATGCCTAATAAGGGCTGTGTAAGGAGTAGATAAGGCCACTTCTGTCCAATTTCTCATTAGTAAATCAATTAGATGGCCTTTAAAAATGAGAAGGATGGAAACCCAAGATACTACTAAGATCTTAACTTTAAATTGAAAACCTTCTATAGAGGTAGAAATCCCCTCAAAACATAAATATAAATTGAAGACTTTAAATTGCCTTAATTTTATAAAGGGTTAGATGTCAATGGACCCAAAACACTTCCAAGCAGTAACTTATTTCTAATTATTCTATTGAGAGAGTTGGGAATTAAAATAGGTGCTTCCAGGATTTTACATTGTAATACAATGGCACCTCAAGTTGCTTCTAATTCATTGTGTCCTAACTCCTAAGCACACAAAGCATATAGAAGTAAACTGTCAATCTGTCACTTCATTGGAAAGAGTGACAGAGAGATATACAATTTAAGCATTTAGAAGTAAATTGTCAATGTCACTTTATTCGAGAATCGAGAGTGACAGGAAGAGATACAATTTGAGCAAAGATAAACCAAGACCAGATAGCAGATTTCCTCCCAAAAACAGTCACTAAGAAGCAATTATTTGATTTTCATTTTTCAAGCCAGACATACTAAACATCTATGCACCACCTTGAAGGGGAGTGTTGAGACTCATGTAGGGGACTCATTGAAATTTTTATAATTTTAGAGACTACTTTGTAGTTCATAAAAACTTGAGGCGTTCCTTTTAAATCTGTAAAGATTCACTTATATTATATATATAATAAAAAAAGGGAAGGATCTGGGTTCCCAACCCAAACCTGCAGTTTCGTATAATTTGTTTCTTCAGAAACTCTACTTTTTTGCTTTTTCTCTTTTCTCACATATTCTTTCAATATTGTTGCAAATTAAGAGAAACTTGTGTGGCCTAAAGCATGGTTTTAAAACAGATGTGTGGCCTCAAACTCAGTAACTGGATACATGGCAGCTCGTAGTGGACGCTATGCAGTGGTTATAGTGATATGTAGCACCATGGTTTAAAAAATCAGCCGAGTCCGAGTCAACTCGGACTAGGCCCGACTTGGGCTAGTCGACTTGGACTCGGTCATGACCAAGTCGGGTCCCGAGTCCGATTTTTTAAACCTTGGGCAAAACGTAGTGGTGTAAATAAAAACTGTAGAAAAAAATTCGAAAAGAAATCCGAAAAATCTACAATATTGAAATATATGGAATATATGATTTTTTTCCCTTTTTTTAATCAGTGACTAAGATGTGTAAGGATCCCAGATGCAGGCCAAACTGATGAGCCTAACCTTAACTTCTATACCCAAAGGTCAGCCCAACAAGACCCAATAAAGTCAAAATTTTCCAGCTGCATCACCGCAGTTTTCTTCCAGCTACACCGACCTACAACTCCACCACCCTATGCTATAGTTTTATTTTCAACTCTCTTGGACAATAAGTTTAGATTTCCTTGAATTTCAGGGATGTGTAACTAGTCTATATAAGAAGTTGTAATCTTCTAAAATGGGTATTGAAGTTGGAAATGAATTGAGTTCTTCTCTTTGAGTTTTGTTCGTGTTTGTGGTGTGACTTGTGAGACCAAGACATTCAATTCCTGGTGGATCCCTATCCCTAAGCCATTTGGCACGGAGAATTGTAAAGATAATGGATGATCATCCCCTTGGGCCCAATGGGCCTAATCCAATGGGCCGACCTAGGACCTGGTCCAACAACCAAGGCCCACTGTAGATAAGCTCGATTGACTCATTTTGTCGTGCCTTATCTTGTAGATTATGTTTCCATTCTTGTACATAAATCCCGGTATTTGCAGTGCTATAAATTACTCGTTTTTAGTCATAGCACAACTGTACATTGTAACATATTTAGAAATCTTCGTATATAAAAGACAGGCTTGAGGATCCTCTCCACAAGCAATTCGTCCATCAATCTACTGTTGTTTTTCGTGCTTCTTTGATTTCTATCATGGTATCAGAGACCCTTTGATGATTTTCGTATGAAAATTGTACATGTGGAAGGGCGTCTATGCGTAGGGCTGTAGCCGGCTGATTTACAGTGGGGCCCCACAGGTGCCTGACGACCACTGTGGATCATACCTTCTGGTTCGACCATCTGAGAAGAGCCTCTGGTATTTTTTGTTTGATTTTTTTGGACTGTTTTCGTTTGATTCCAAGAAATCTACTGATTGCTGTTTATTGAGCACTAGTTTTCATCAATACCGTTGATTTCCTTGTCCTACCATTGGATCGTCTGCAAATTTGGTGTGTTGGGTGCACATTTTAGGTTGCTAGTAGCTGCTGTTATTTGATCTGATTTGTTAGACAAATTGAGGCTATATATCTAGTTTCTACTTCCTGTTAACTGCACGCCCAGGACTGTTTTTTTTTTCTGTATTTTTTTTCTGGTTATTGTTTCTTGACATATTTGGTGATCCCCAATGGCTGAGAAATTATTAGGAATTAGTGTCATCTTAGATGGGACCAACTATGCCTATTGGTCTCATCTGATGACAAATTTTCTGAAAGGACAAAAACTTTGGACGTATATTATAGAAAAAAATCCTGTCCTGACAATAAAGATAATGCTTATGAAGATTGGGAAGCTTCAAGTGGGAAAATAAATTCATAGATTGCAAACTCAGTTGGTCCCTTGATAGGGAATCAATTGTCAAAATTTTCTCACCCCAAGGATGCCTGGGATTACTTAAGCCGTCTCTATGTTCAGTCTAGCTCTGCACGGAGATATCAATTGGAATGGGAAATTAAGAATGCTAATCAAAGATCAGATTCAATTCATGATTTCTATGTCAAGATGTCTGCCTTGTGGGATCAATTGGCTCTAATGGAGCCCCAATTTTCCCGTACCGATGATTCTGTAATGTTTGAAAAATATAGACAAGAAACCAGATTAGTACAGTTCCTCATGGCACTTAGACCAGAGTATGAGCATGTTAGGGGATTATTACTAATACCGCTCACCACTACCTCAGGTCGACACTACTTTGTCTGAATTATTAGCAGAGGAACAAACACAAAAGTCCTCGGATAAAAAGAAAGCTGGTGATACTGATCATGTTCTAACAGCCACAAAGAATCACATTGCTGCCAAAACCACAGTCTCCGCTACCAATCTTCGCAATTACTGTAAAGAACCAGGTCACTGGAAAAAAGATTGTCCCTTATTGAAAAAGAAAAATCAGAAACATCAGAATCAGACTCAACGTATGAATAAAAAATCAGGACAGTTCCAACAGGCTGCAAGCACTGCATTGAACCCTTCGACTAAGGATCTCTCTACTCAGCTCCAAACTATGATAGATGAGCAGCTCGAACAATTGATGTTGACTACCTCTGGTCCTTCGCATCTGAATCCTGCCGAGACAGCTGCTTCTGCCATGGCTTCCTTCACAAGTAAGCCTCACACTTGGATTTTTTACTCTGGTGCATCCTCTCACATGGCTTCAGATACCTCTTTCTTTCATACTAGTACTCCCACTCCCTCTCCTATGAATATTTGCCAAGGATATAAATATCGGCTGATACGAAGCGTATCGGCCGATAAATCGGGCGTAGCGCTCATAGGCACTACGCTTTTTTCAAAAATCGCCGTGCACATGTGTATCGGCTGATACGGGCCGATACAAAGTGTATCGGCTGCTACGTATCGGCTAGGGGGTTTTACGATTTTTTAACCCACCTTTCTCTTTCAACTCCCCACTTTCCTCCCCTCTTCACAGCTCCAACTCCTCCAAGCCCCTTTCCTTACCTCCATTTTTCAAATCATCTCAAAAAAACATCAAAATCATCAACAAAAACATCAAAAACATCCAAAATATTAAGGTGGCATTTAAGATTCAAGCATCAAGCTCAAAAAAGGTGAGTTTTGAAGCTTTTTTTTTTTTCTACTTTGTGCTTATTTCTCTCTTTTCTTCTATGAATCACTTGAAAATGAGTTGTTGTTGTTAGATCCATGTTCCTCTTTGATCAAGCCCCTCTTTTTTATCACTTTCTTAATTTTTTTTTAATTTTATTTTCAGATTATTTTATTATTTGAAAAAAAAATCTATTTTGTTAATGGAAAACCAATCAAATGGGTTGAAAGTGGTTCCTAAATGTTAGATCTATGCTTCCCATAGATCAATCCCACATATTTTTGTGTTCTTCTAATTTTTTCATATTTTTTATTTTCGGATTTTTGTATTTTTTTTAAAAAAATATTTTTTTATAGAAGCAAACTCAATCAAATGGGTTGAAAGTGGTCCCTACATGTTAGATCTATGCTTCCCATAGATCAATCCCATATATTTTTGTGTCCCTCTAATTTTTTTCATATTTTTTATTTTCGGATTTTTGTATTTGTTTAAAAAAATATTTTTTTATAAAAGTAAATTGAATCAAATGGGTTGAAAATGGTCACTAAATATTAAATCTATGTTTCCCATAGATCAATCCTACATATTTTTGTGTTCTTTTAATTTTTTCATATTTTTTATTTTCGGATTTTTGTATTTTTTAAAAAAAATATTTTTGTATAAAAGTAAACTGAATCAAATGGGTTGAAAATAGTCCCCAAATGTTATATCTATGTTTTCCATATATCAATCCCAATTCCCACCCACGTAGATGCGTGTTATTCTAATTTTTTCATATTTTTGAAATTTATTTAAATTTTAACCTATTACTTTTAAATCTTGTTTAGATATTGTGACATGAAAAAATGCCGCGTGATATAGATCTTGCATGGAGCTATGGTGAGGCAATTGAAAACAATCGGTTGAAGATTAAGTGCAAGTTTTGTCACAAAGTGACCCATGGGGGCATTACAAGATTTAAACAACATTTGGCCCATGTGCAAGGCAATGTTGCAGGGTGTCCTGAAGTGTCCAAAGAAGTTAGGGAGCAAATAAAAAATTTATTGAATCAAACAAAACAGAGAAAAGTACAAATTAAAGAGAAGAAGCAGCAGGGTGTTGATGCAGCATGCCATGATGTATTTGGGGATGAAAGTCTTGGTACTGCTTCTGATGATGAGTTTGATGACCCAGAAATGATGGCTGCACGCCGAGAGTCCCTTATGTCGTGCCAAGAAGAAGCAGAGCGTCGAGCCTATAGCCAGCGTAGAAACTATGATGAAGGTGGCTCATCTGATGCAACAAGCAAGGGCAAAGGCATTGCGGGTAAAATGCGTAGAGCATTTAGCACCCGACAGCGGGATAATGATATAGAGATTATTTCTACTCGGATGGCTACACCTACACAAACTGGAAGAGGGGTTAGTTTTGTTGATCCTTTCGCACATAGATCGGAGGCAGCTAAGCAACCAAAAATATCTAATATTGTCAAGGGTGTCATGAAGGCTGCAAGAGATAAATTAGCCAAAGCTACAGCAAAATGGCTAATTAATAAGAATAAACCCTCTACCGCAATTGATTCTCCTTATTTTCAGACAGTTCTTGATATTGCGGCTCAAGCTGAGTGGGGTATTACGTCGCCATCCGTGTATAATGTGGGCACCAAGTACCTTGAAGAAGAGTATAAAGAAATAAAGGCTTGGGTAGAGATGTTTAGGCCCATGTGGGGGCAAAATGGAGTCACTATTATGTGTGACGGGTGGACAAGTGGCACCCAAACACAATTAATTAAATTTTTGGTGTATAATGTCACTGGGACCGTCTTTGTGAAGTCCGTTGATGCATCTGGAGAGAAGCGGACAGCAGATTATATTTATAGGCTTATAGATAAAGTTGTAGAAAGTGTTGGAGAGGAGAACATTGTCCAAATTGTGACAGGCAATGGAGCTAATTTTAAGAAGGTTGGTCTTCTTTTAATGGAAAAGAGGACACATTTATTTTGGACCTCATGTGCAGCACACTGCATTGACCTTATAATGGAGGATATTGGAAAGAAGAAGAATGTGGCCGCTGCAATCAAGGCATGCAAAGGCATTACAAGGTTCATATACGACCATTCATGGCTCGTAAGCTTGATGAAAATATTCACAAACAATCATGCCTTAGTGCATCCGGCATCCACTAGATTTGCTATCCATTTTATTTCTATGGAAAGCCTAGTACGTTGGAGAACGGAGCTAATTCAGATGTTTTCATCAGAAAAATGGCTTCGTTCGAAATGGGGCAAAGCAACACGTGGTCCGGAGTTTGACATCCCAATTCCAATGAGGGATAATAAATTTTGGGCCAAAGTAGAGAACATATTAAAGGCATATGAACCTTTAGTGAAAGTGTTGCGGCTTGTAGATGCTGATGAAAAGCCAACAATGGGGTACATTTATGAAGCAATTGATCGGGCAAAGCAAGCCATTATAGAAAATTGCCGATATCATGATGATTATATAAAAATTATTGATGCCCGGTGGAACGATCAGCTGCACCATCCATTGCATGCTGCAGGTTATTTTTTAAATCCTGAATTCTACTATCGCAATGCCTCACACCACACTGAAGCAATAGATACGGAAGTGCGAGTAGGATTAAGGACAGTGTTGAAAAGAATTTTGAGTGAAGATGATCATATCGAAGCTATACAAGAGGTAAGCTAATTAAGAAATTTTTTTAATCTTTTAAATATATTTTAGATAATTGTATTGATATGGTGTACTTATTTATTTCTAATTTTTTGCATTGTAGATTTCTACTTATACACATAAAAGAGGAACTTTCGTTGACCCTTTTGTACAGCGAGCGATTGGAAAATGTTCACCTGGTAATTATACTTATACGCAATTGACAATACATAGAAAAGGAACTTTCTACGATTTAAAGATGTCTAATTTTTTTTCTTTTTTTTGTATTCCAGCTGATTGGTGGGAGAGTTTGGAGAGAGTACTCCACATCTAAGGAGAGCAGCCATTCGCATCATTAGTCAAACAACAACATCATCAAATTGTGAAAGGAATTAGAGCACTTTCTCAATGATCCATACGAAGCCCAAGAATCAGATAACCATGAGAAAACTCAACAAATTGGTATACTGCCATTACAATCTCAAGTTGAGAAACAGAAATAGAGAGACAAAGGCAAGGGATGATCCTACTTATTGTCCAATTAATTTGGATTACATATTCAGAGATGATGATCCCTTACTTCCATGAATAGCCGAGACTGAAGATCCATTGTTAGATTCAGATCCGGGCTTTCAGCAAGAAGTACAACGTTTAATTGCTGAAGATGTACAAATGTCAGGGGGACAGCCACCTCAGGGAGAAAGAAGTAGTGCAAGTGCAAGTGCAACATCTAGAGGGAAGGAACCAGCTCATATTATGTCATCTTCTGAAGATAGTAGTTCCACTGTTGCTTCTTCCAGTAGCCATGGTGGAGGTCCTGGAGGAGATGGAGGAGACAGCGGGACAGGTGGCATTGCCGAGTCTTATCAATATGATGAAGAAGAAAATGTCATTCCTGTTGAGACCGTAGATGAGTTTCCCGAACAATCAAGAATGGCTCCACAACGTGCTTATCAAAGGCGACGTAAAGTGTCATCACCCGCAGACATAGATGAGCAAGGGAATGTGGGTGGAAGTGGAAATGTAAGAGGGGAAAAAACAGCATCTTCGAACCCTATTTATAATGTTCCACTTCCACATTCAGACTACAGGCCGTATCCTCATGAACCATCACAATATTATCAGTATGGTCATGTGCAACAAGAAGAAGAACAATCTTCGGCTTCAGGGTCTTTCTCATATGGTGACTATGATGATAGTCAACCTCAATATAGATCCACCTCCTCCAAGCTCCTTTGATTTCTTCTTTGCAATGCAAGATCCCAATGCTCACCAATATCAAATTCAATTTGGGGAGAATGTGCAATATAATAGGGGCACAAACACAACAAATGATGATGAAGATGATGACACTGATAGCAATGTGATTCCTGGAAGACATTCCCTTTGGTACTAGATTAAAGCTAATCAGCAAGGTATTCCTCTATTACAAAGTCTTTGCTCTTTAAGTAGATTAGTATATTGTTTTTTTTATAAAGTTTGAACGTAGTTTATTTTTCATTCTTGAATGAATCTTGATGAAATTTGTTTATAACATTTTTTGTTTAAGCCTTAAGTTACTATTTAAGTTGACATAACTAAACAACATGATTCCATATGAAAAACATTGATTATTCATATTCTTTTCTACTGATACAGCAATACAGGATCTAATGCAATGAGGGGACCGCTACATACTCATACTAGTTGCTTTTGCAAAACAAACACATATTCCATCATTTTCCAATATTCTGGATTTTCTGGGTTTTTTTCGGATTTTTTTGAAGACTTTTTTAATTCACACCACTACGCCGCTACGTATCGCCGCTACCGCTATGTATCGCCCGCTACGTATCGTTTTGGCGACGGGCCACTACACCCGCCGCAACCACTATTTGCATCCTTGATATTTGCACTGTTAATGGGTCCACTCTTCCTGTTCAGTCAATTGGGTCCATAACCTCCACATCATCTTCAGGATTGTTATCCTTGTCCAATGTGCTGTGCATTCCTAGTCTTTCTATTAACTTAATCTATGTTAGTCAACTTACACATGTGGGATACGTGGTTACTTTTAACTCTCGTGGTTGCATTGTGTAGGATCCTCGCTCAGGGAGCCAGATTGGGGCAGGCTGTAGAATTGGAGGATTGTACCATTTGACTACTCTTCACATCCCTGGAATGTCTTCCCCTGTTGCTTCTACTGCCTTTTTAACTTATGCAAGTTTGTGGCACCTTAGGCTAGGCCATTTGTCCAAGAATAAGTTAAATGTTTTAAGTTCAACTAATTGTCTTAGTAAAGCCAATATTGGCCATTTTCCATATTGCATTGATTGTAGAACCTCCAAACCAACTGTGTTGGCATTTAATAAAAGTATTTCTATTTCTCACTCACCTTTTGATTTAGTCCATTCTGATTTGTGGGGACCGGCTTCTCAACCCACAAAAGGAGGGTCCCTTTATTATGTCCTATTTGTGGATGATTTCACCGGATAGACTTGGTTGTACTTGTTAAAACACAAATCTAAGTTTTTTAATGCCTATGTTAATTTTGCCAACATGATCTCCACCCAGTTTTCTACCAAAATTAAAGGTTGTAGATCTGATTCCGGAGGAGAATATCGTTCACACAAATTTCAGGATATTCTCGCTTCTCATGGAACTCTAGCCTAGCTTTCCTGTCCAGGAACTCCCCAACAAAATGGAATAGCAAAACGCAAACACCGTCACATTATAGAAACTGCTAGATCCATGTTATGTTCCTCATCGGTTCCAATATCCTTTTGGGGAGAATGTGTTCTCACCTCTGTGTACCTTATCAACCGAATGCCCTCCACTGTCCTCTCTGGGGTAACACCTTTTGAAAAATTATTTGGTACACGTCCTAATTACTCACATCTCAGAGTTTTGGTTGCACTTGTTTTGTCCTTCTTCAACCTCATGAACAAGATAAGTTGTCCCCCAAATCAGGCATTTGTGTTTTTTTGGGCTATGGGATTGCACAAAAGGGATATCGATGCTTTGATCCTCAAGCCAATAAGCTTAGGATAAATCGCAATGTAACTTTTCTTGAGTATGTGCCCTATTTCTCTTTACCTCGTACCAAGCAACCTGCACCAGTTCCTACTATCCACTCTCTCGACCCTTTTCCAAATCTCTTCCTCTCATAACCCATATCTACTGAGCCCAAGCCTCTTCAAGTTTACCAGCAACGATCCAAAGCTACTCTCCCCTCCTCTGACTCAACCATTGTCCAAGTGGCTCCTGAAGCATCGGATTCTGCCCCAACTCGGAGGTATCCTTTGCAATCTCGAATCCCAGTTCAGCACTATGGTTTTGTGTCTACTAATCTATTTTCTCCACAGTATTGCACTTTTCTTGCCACAGTCCATTCACATTTTGAACCTCGCACCTATCAAGAAGCTTCAAAATATCCAGAGTGGAGGAAAGCCATGGAAGAAGAAATTGCTACACTTCAGCGAAATCACACTTGGGATCTTGTTCTACTTCCTCCTGGAAGGAAAATCATTGGTTGTAAATGGATTTACAAAGTGAAAACGCTGGCTGATGGCTCTATAGAATGGTATAAAGCATGGCTTGTGGCAAAAGGATATACACAAGACTACGGGATAGATTATGAAGAAACGTTTGCACCTGTTGCTAAGATGACAACAGTCCGGATTTTGATCTCTGTTGCTGCTATACAACGGTGGCCTCTTCATCAACTTAATGTGAAAAATGCCTTCCTCAATGGATATCTCACTGAGGAAATTTATATGACTCCCCCACCTGGTATCTCCTATCCTTCTACCTATGTTTGTCACCTTCAGCGAGCTATATATGGCTTGAAACAAGCTCCACAGGCCTAGTTTGAACATTTTGCTACAGTAGTGACTTCCTTTGGATATCATTAGAGTTCACATGATAGTGCACTGTTTTATCACAATTCTTCCAAGGGCATAGTTGTTCTTCTTTTATATGTTGATGATATGATCATTTCCGGAGATGATCATGATGGTGGTATTGTTGCACTTAAACAGTTCCTTCATCAACAATTTAAGATGAAAGATTTAGGACCTCTGCGGTATTTTCTTGGCATTGAAGTGGGATACTCTAAGCATGGATATGCACTATCTCAACTTAAATATTGCTCTGACATCATCAAGCGTGCTGGTCTTACTGATCTCACTCCTGTTACTACTCCACTGGAAGCTAACACTCGTCTTAGTAAGACAGATGAGGTACTTTTGCCCAACCCTACTCGATACTGCGAAGTAGTAGGTAGTCTTGTCTACCTTACCATCACTCATCTTGATATTGCCTTTGCAGTTCACCAGGTTAGCCAATTTTTAGCTCAACCCACTTCGGTTCATTGGGGTGTTGTTCTTCGTATACTCCGTTATCTTCAAAGAACTCAAACTCATGCGTTGTTACTCTCATTAGATAGCTCCCTTGCTCTTCATGCCTTCTCTGACTCTGACTGAGCCAGTGACCTTGATGATCGCCGGTCCACCACTAGATTTTGTATCTTCCTTGGTCACTCCTTCGTATCCTGGAAAAGCAAGAAACAAGCTCTAGCATCTCGCTCCTCTGCAGAAGCTGAATATAGAGCTCTTGCAGACACTACAACTGAAATCATTTGGCTTCGGTGGCTCTTGCATGACTTTGGAATCCATTTTCAAACTCCTACCCCTTTGTACTGCGACAATCAAAGCGCCATAAAAGTCGCTCAAAATGAAGTTTTTTATGAATGGACAAAGCATATTGAGATTGACTGTCACATTGTCCGGTAGCAGTACAAACTCAACACTCTCACCCTTCATCCGGTTCCTTCCTAAGATAATGCAGCGGACCTCTTCACTAAAGCTCAAACTTTCTCTCACTTCAGTACTCTTCTGAGCAAGCTTTTGTTGCTACCGCATCATTAGCTTGAAGGGGGGTGTAAAGATAATGGGTGATCATGCCCTTGGGCCCAATGGGCCTAATCCAATGGGCCGACCTAGGACCCGGTCCAACAGCCAAGGCCCACTGTAGATAAGCTCGATTGACTCATTCTGTCGTGCTTTGTCTTGTAGATTATGTTTCCATTCTTGTACATAAATCTCAGTAGTTGCAGTGCTGTAAATTACTTGTTTTTAGTCGTAGCACAACTATACATTGTAACATATTTAGAAATCTTGGCTTGAGGATCCTCTCCACAAGCTATTCGTCCATCAATCTGCTGTTGTTTTTCGTGCTTCTTTGATTTCTATCAAGAATAACCCATTAGTTATTCTTCCCCACCCCTACCTTGTGTCAACCCCTCATTTGCATAGAAGTTCTACATCATTGTATGATAACAAAATAACAATAATGATCTATTTGTCCACATATTCATGTAGATCAACTAGACTAAAATAGGAAGTAATAAAATGGCAATATTTAAAGTATTATCAAATTTAAAAATTAAAAAAAAAACTCAAACCATTTAAGATACATCTATGGGAAACATAGATCTATAAGTTAGAATGCATTACACTGTGATTTGGCCACCCCAATTGGAGAAAAACTTTTTCTTTTGCAAAAATCTCCAAAAAATTCAAAAGAAACTATAATTTTAAAAAAGCTCATTCCATTTGGGATTAATCTATGGAAAACATAGATCTACACGTTACAAGGCACCATGGTTCATGAAAATAAAGAGTGAAAGGAGAATATATATGTGTGTGTATTTGAAAATCCGCTAGCCACCACAACACAAGTGAGTGCCACTTTTTTCAAAAGTGTATATCAGCCTCGACAGATACAGCCAATAATGCAGCCACTATGCGGCATAGAGACTACTATTTTTTTTCTTTTTATGGTATAAAAACCAGTAATTTAAACCATGATTGGATAATAATATGATAAAATTCTAAAAATAGGCATTTTTCTATGAAAGATTTTTTTTAATGGCGAGATAATGATGAGAAAATTGCATATTTTCAGATTTTTAGAAGAAAATTTCATATGCTCAGAATTTCAGCATTTTTCAATTACAAATTTCAATTGGAACAAATCAAACAATTAACTTCACAATGTTTAAAAAATATGCATATAAAAAAAAAAAGATAACAAGCATTCACGTACAAGTCAAAACTATGAGTCCAAAATTTATGAAACTCACCAGTTCCTAGTTGTTGAAAGAAATCATCAGCAGCAACAGTAAGTGGATCAATATCCGGACATACAACACAGTAAGTCATCTGCAATAGTTAATAAAGAATGAATAACTAAAATGAACGAATTCCCAACAATAAGACAAATAAATTACACATGCACCTTCTATATAGTACAAGTGATCAAACAATAAAGGCATTTTGCAAACATTCAAGTAGAAACAAAAATAACGGGCACTATAGCATATAAAAAAATAAAAAAGTTCTTCAGATTGTTGATGATATGCATAACTTCTTTGGGAATCTTACAGGCTTTGGTAAAGCATATGGCTCTAGAGGAGCCTTCTCCCAAAATTGTAAGGAATTGGCTGATGTCTTGAGCCAGTCATCCTGGTACCTATTATTGAAAATGTTATCCAGTAGCTATCAATATTTTTGCCAAGTAATTTGCCATTCTTAATTGCACAGGTACTGATATCTCAGAATGCATACCCAACAAGAATAGCTGGCAATGGAAGCACCAAAAGGGATGGCCTGAGGCGAGAGTGGTTTATTTGCTGTTCTGACTCTGAATTACACACTTCTTGGTTTGATCTCCTTTGGCATGTCTCATCAAATCTAGTTCCATCTGTAGTTTTCAACAATAAATCAGTCCCTCCAACACTTTAGAAGTTTATAATTAAATGTCAGACTGTAAAGTGTACCTTTGAGGAAAGATGACCCACCAGCTGAGGGTTGGGGTGGGCTAATTGGCTCTCCAGCAGAAAAAGTGGCAGAACTCATTCTTGTTTCATTTACCATAGATTCAACAGAACACCCATCACTTGCCAACCCTGTGTCGCCTGATTGACTCCGGCCCTTGCACCAATCAATGATGGGCAATGGACCATCCAAATATTTAAAAGCAGATCTTAAAGCTTCTTTTATGTCTGACTGCAACAAACTAATGACAGAAGATGCTTGAACCTGTTCAAAGAATATCTCTTTATTAAGTCAGCATAAGAAGCACTTAATCAAGTTTCTATAACTAGTTTTTTTTTCTTTTGAATGGTTAGAAAATATTTTTATAGAAGGGTAGCTTGGCCCAACGGTAAAGGCTCACCGGTAGTGTCCTGGAGGACGCGGGTTCAAATCACGGAAACAGCCTTGTTAAAATGAAGGTAAGGTTGCGTACATCTTGCCCTCCCCAGACTCCGCTATGCGGGAGCCTCATGCACTGGGCCGCCCTTTTTTTTTCAGAAAATATTTTTATGTGTGTACGTTTGGCATGGTTCAGAACACACGGAATTCAGCTGGGCATTGAAAATATAACAACTCTTTCCATCTCAATCAGCTTTAAACCTTAAGACTTATTTTTAAGTCTAAAACTGGACCTGACGAAGTATCTGATCAAATTTCAGGTAAATGATCAAAAGGGTAAAAAAGACAAGAACTTCTAGAGGCTCAAGTATGTCCTGTAGATACTTCAAAGTTCCAGGAATTATATAGCCCAACACATTCCATAATGAAAGGATAGTTCACACTTCCTAGCACATAACCACAAAATAGCTAGTAGAAGAATAAGCAAATGGAAAATATTCAAATAAGCAAATGGAAAATATTCACACAAGTTTTGCAGATGCAGGTTAAATCTACTCAGCCATGAGGTCAGATGACCCTTGCATTACCGAAACGGCATTTCCCAAAGTAGCTCCACACAACCCATGGGGGTACCATGCATTGCATCAAATTCTTTCAAATTTTCTCATTTTATTTTTTACATAGCTTGTGAACTGTAAAGTAACGTGGGGAACCATACTGAACAAGTATAGACTATAAAGTTCCTGCACTCCCACAACTTAAATGTCCCACAACTTAAAATGATCTTGCTTAATGTGCATAATACTATTTAATCTTCGCCTATTCTTTTCATCTTGACTGTATGTCAGAATCTTGTATCCTAATTGAAACCTCATTGATTGATTCTCCCGATGGTAGAGTGTAATTAAAGCCAAAAGATTAAGAGCAATGTAGATACAAAAGAGTTAAAGACTACAGCTCACTATTTAATGTAAGTAGAAACAAGATTCAACTGAGATGTAAGTTGCTAGTAGCTTACTTCAGCAGCAAGTGGATCAATCAACTCTATGCCAGCAATATCAAGAGAATGACAAGCAGCTAGAAGTCCACCACACCCTGCATGAACCATAGAAGGGCAGCAAGAGAAACCACGTCTCTGCTGCTCCTGCAATGCAAGCCAACCATAGGGACCATCACCATGGTCCACATCCAGTGACACATCAACAAAAGACGCACACTGTTGGACTATCAATGCCATTGCGTCGAGAAGCTCCTGAAGAGGTTGCCTTTGCCCACTAGTCATAACACCTTCCTCACTGAATATGTTGTGTGGTAGAGTAGAGGTGTTGTCTATATTTGGTATATTTGCAGATTTTGCCCCTTTGGGAGCTCCAACAGAGCGCCAAACACCAACTGGTGCATTAAGAGGCCCATCATGCATTCGACCATCAATATCACCTGCTATTCTAACAGGTATACTCTTCTTCACATCATACTTGCCAGAAATCTTGTCTGTCATGGTGCAGGTTTCACCAGGGAGGTGATCCAAAACCATACACCCAGTTGACCTGTTCAGCGCATTAGGAACCGTGTTACTGCAAGACAATAGTGTATGCCTCATCCGGCACATGGCAGCCTGGAACATGATGCATTCAACTTCAGTAGCAAGAACAGTCCTCAGAGAGAGCAGAAAATTCCCAGCATCAAATGGATTTTCAGTTTTCTTCATTTGGAGAGATATGGCAACATTTGATGAATTAAATCCAGAGACTGAAGATAGAACCTCGCCTTTGCAAGAAGAAGTTCCATCATTATTAGCAATCAATCCCCTATCAAGCTGCTGTTTACCGCCGTGGACATGTGTGTAGTATTTTTTGGACTGGAGATGAGTACCTGCATCAGATTTCGTAGAGCCTGCTTTCACTTTTGAAGAGTGATCAATCTTCTCATTAGATACTTCCAAAGAAGGAGAAGCTGGTGGTGTTGCCCCATAAACATAAGAATTGGAGCACGAATGAGAAAGCTCAATATTCCGGTTTTTGGGTAAATATGGACTTCGAAATATTGATGAAAAGGGCTCACTTACAGGTGTCTCAACTGCTGTATATTCAAAAGCAAAAGTCATCATGGCTTCGGCTTTTGACAGATGATCAAACTCTCCTTTTGTTGGGCCCAAAGAATAGCTGCATGCACCTGAACACCGGACATCCTTCATACTCTCTTGATTTTTGCATTGAGCCTCCTCTGTAAAGGCAGGAGGCGGCTGGGCATCAAAAGATGTAATCCCTAAAGCAGGTAAAAGCATCTGATCTTGTACATCCATTGCAGCTGTACATGGACTGCCATTTGTATCTCCACAATCAGCAACTGAAAACATAAGAGCCTGTGACTCTGCAGTTCCTGGAGGCTGCATGAGGACAAAATAAACTTAGTTTCAATAAGAGGCAACATTATACTTCATACATGTTTCTGACACCAACTAAAGCCCAAATTGTAAATTTCAATTAAGCACTTGGTTTTCTCTGTATGTATAGTTCCATAATCGTATCTTTTCTCCACAAGAATATTTACCTCCCCAATTGAAAGCACGTCACCTTCAAAGAAGTCACCAAAATCTCCAAACTCTGAGAGAAGAGATTGAATGTCCATGCCCACGCCTCGATCATCATCATCCCAATCCCAATGAGACCCAATCAGATCGTTCCCTCCCGCATTGGCTGAATTATTTCCTCCAACAGCACTATATTCAGACTTATATGCATCTTGCGTGGGTGCATTTATGATGCTTCCAGCTTGGCCAAATGATTCTGTTATGCCTGTGCGAAGGCGCTTAGAAACCTACATCAAAACATATAGCTGACTTATGTTGCCAATAATTATTTGGCACAAAATGGAAACGAAAGAACACACAAACAATGATAATAAGTCAAACAATTTAAGCTGAAGATTAACTAACATAAACCACATGCAGCTAAGCATAACCTTATTCATCCCCCTCCAGTTTATGTAAAATCCAGGATGGGGTGGGGGAGTGGCTCACATGGTCTGTGACAAGGAGTCTACTCTTACAAACATTTGCCCTTACAAAGGCCATTGCTGTTATTTAAAGAGCATCCAAGATACAACATTTTCCAAAGTTGAGATGATCACAAATCATATAGTTGTTTGTCAGATTGCCATTGAGCACACGTATCAGTCGCTCCACCATGTCACTGACATTATAAGCCTAAACAATTTCCTGTTTTCTTTATTGCTAAAATGATCCAAACATG
The DNA here is from genome assembly GCA_037013555.1 of Sextonia rubra. Classification (NCBI taxonomy): domain Eukaryota; kingdom Viridiplantae; phylum Streptophyta; class Magnoliopsida; order Laurales; family Lauraceae; genus Sextonia; species Sextonia rubra. Next base: position 37,726,000 of record JASUAD010000010.1, on the reverse strand, counting down.
CAACAATGTCATTACAAAATGAACATTTTTTTTTCCAAATAAGCTACAGGCTTCTCACAAGCCAAAGCAATTCATATTGTAATATTTTAAAGTTTGAAGGCACTAAGGCTGTGGAATTTATTGGGAATCTAATAGTAATGGTCCCAATTTGGTTTTTACGTGATTCTGCAAGGGAAAATATGGTTATTGTTTTTTGGCCTTTATAACAGCATTAATGTACTTTCAATTTAGTAAAAGCTAAGAGGGATTCATGCACACCCCACTAAGTACAAATCCCCAGTATTCTTCTGTCATACGACCTCTGTCTCATCTCTTATTTTCTTCTGCCACCAAGCCCTAAATACTTTCTGCTCCACTCATAAAATCATTCTGTCTCTAATCTCTATAACTCAACTGTATTAACAATAATGAGAACATTCAGAATCTTATGCGAACCACATATTGAAAAGCACCTTCATTACCTTCAAGAATACATAATCTCCCCTTATAATAAAAAGCAGCTTCTGTTAGAACAAAAGAGCAAAGTATACAAGAGTAGATACTGCCATATTTTTGATATTCAGAGCCTGTGAAAAGAAGACTATGATCCAATTGCTTAAATGTTTCAATCCAGGTGATAACAGTTTGGAGGCAGTTTAACTCAAATTATCATGTCGTCACACTTGCAAGGGACTTCAAAAATTCCAAAACTAAAAAAACCACTAGAAACAGAGGGGCATAAATCAGTAGGCGTTTCTCGTGTTACAAAAGCCTGCAGAAGAGCATAAAGAGAAGGAATAGGGTCCATATAGTTGAGAGGTTTCAATCCAGGTTGGTGATCTACTTGCTGCTTAATAGTGAAGCATCCCTTGACCACGGTCTATCAACAAGGCCACAGACAACTAAATCCAAGGCCCAGGATGTAATGCTCACATGGGCTCACTAGCCGCATCCCCATAAGAAGTCAACTTCCTTTTGAATCTTACCATACTGAATGCAAGGTAAATGATTGGTCTCTTTATTCGATTAAGATGACTAGGGTTAAGTTTATTTCCCTATAGTAGATTAGATTTAGAGTTGAGATTAACTTATAATTAGGGCATTCTTTATTTTAACATGTAATAAAAAAAAAAGGAAGAGTAGTTGAATAGACTATCAAATGTATTTTGAATAATATTTTTCTTTTTATGATATCCGTCTCATTTAAAATTTTAATGAATTTCAGCACTAGGAGAGAATCAACCATTCAATCCAGATCATGTTGCTGCTAAACTGTTTTTCAGTTACAAAACCTGAAAACTAGGCAAGAATATGACAATGATCTAGCAGCTGTTTTAATATCTGAAAGAGATCAAATCTTGGCAGCTAACTTGAAGGACCCAAGTTTGTTTGGTCGTTTTGGGCAACAGATGAAAACCGGACCATTCCATTATTTTGCCAATTGCAGGCCCTAAACAAGGGAGTGCCTTCTGATATTTTCTGAAGGAGCAAGCAGGTTGAAACTAGTAGAACTTGTCGCTGATGTACAATAGTTTGGTTGACAAATTAGAGATCTGAAGTGTAGCACTCAAATCAAATCCCTATTAGCTTGCAGCAGTAGTGAGGAATGTCCATTTACTTCATCAGATTGAAAGTAACGAATTGCATCATTTAATGTTCAGTAAAACATGGATGTGCAAGTACCATGAGAATGGACATCAACAGCATATCAAAAACCCACAGCTGCAATAGGTAATATCTGCACTTGCTCGTACATGACCTTAACATGGTAACTTCAAAAGTTTTATGTCCGTTTCTGTTGATAAAATTGTTATGCCATTGTGCTTTTGTTGTTTCAGGCTATCAACAGTTTCATCTAAATTTCATAAAGGTATCACATTACATTTTCTTATGAATTTTATGGTGCTGTCTTTTGGCAGTTTCTGGAAGTTGTCTTGTAGATGTTATAACAACTACTGTTATATGGAAATTTTAACATCATATATGGCTAATAGAAACTACCCCAGAAGTAAATTATATCAGCTTTCTAGAACTGATCTGTATATGCTGTTGAATTCAGTAATCTTTCCCCTTTTTTTGGAATTCCAGACTAATACTTACAGTTCCTGCCCATGTAAAAGGTTGGCTTAATCATTTGTTGAATTGGAGTGAAATTAATTCAGGATATTGTAAGGTTACAGACCCATCTTACTTAAGTGTCTTGACTATTGAATCTCCTTGATACCCAGAATCCTTCTTTGGCTAGACCCACTATTATTGTGGTTAAAGGCTAAAAAAATACTCTTGCCCTACATAAAAAAACTTAAAATGTAATCTAGTTCTTGATGTCCAACAAGGAGTCAATTGCAAGGCACTAAACTGTCGGATTGTCACCATTAAAATTGTTACCAGGGAAATAGGAGCATGAACCAAGAGGATTCCCATGTTGACAATGTGAATCGCATGCATGACAGCATTATGATTCTTTTATTACAGGATATAACACTCATTAATGGTTAATGCTGTGATCAAGTTAAAAAAACAAAAAAAAAAACAAAAACAAAAAAAAAAAAGAAAACTTTTCAATAATTTTAACATACAGATTTTCACTGAACATCACCAACGTCATCACTCTTGCAAATCCAACCTCATATAAGTCTACTCTATACTAGGCCATTCAGGTGCCAACCGACAAAAGCCTAGTATTCATGTCTATTTGACTAAAAACTTAGTCAAATAGAGGTTCTAAGTGCTTTAGCTTGTTTGGCAAAGTTGATGTTGATGTCTGGTTCAATCAGCTTTAACAACTTTTACGTCCTTTTCAAAAGGAAAACTATATGTAACTTTTTTCAAATAGACATGAATGTCTAAAGCAGTTAGATATTTTTTATTTTTTCTTGAGGAATTTCCCCTACTAACTTTTATAATATGACAAGACTGCCCATACTACTTGTTAGTTTATGATAAATTTGCAAGTACTACTTTTACCATAAGACAATCTATAGTATGACAAGTTTGCTTTTTCCGATTAAATCAGACATACCAAACAGTCTCTTTATAAGGTCTAGTTGAAACGCCACTATTTCACCCAACAATATTTCAAATAGACAAGACTTAACAAACAAACCCTAAGTATATTGTGATGTCTTTCAATCGTCCAAGGGTTTCTAGGAAAAAAATAAAGGACTCCCATATCATTAAGGTTAATCCAAATAATAAGTATATTGTGATGTCTTTCAATTATCTGAGGGTTTCTAGGAAAATAATAAAGAACTCCCATATCATCAAGATTCAAGATTAATCCAAATAATCAGGGCAGCACCACAGGCCCAATAGTACTAAAATATTGAAGCAGCATTTAATTAGAACTTGTCACCCAAAATCATCTAAGTCATGCTTTACTAGCCAAGTTGAATATATGACCCAAATACAGAAATTAAAAAAAAACCCTGATATATCAGATTGTGACCGTCTAACTACAGACAGCTCAGCCACAGCACTGGCACTATATCTCTGTTTCCACTAACAGTTTCTTAGAAGTGCTACATTCTCCTTATAGTCATTTCCTGGTTAGACAATATGATATTGTATAAAATCTAGAAAATTAATAACCAATGACTTCTTTTCTTCTTCTTTTTTTATGGAATCGTAACCTTATTAATAGCAGCTAAAACTGTAAAAAGAGAGGTACACAGAACAGCCATGATAACAGGAACCACCAAGCATACAAGCAAGCATAATCCCAAGCCATGTTAAATGGAAATCTATCCTGATTAATTAATAAGGTTTGATGAAGAACTCCCTCCTTTGCCACCTGATATGCTGACAAATTTGCACTTCCCTTATATGCAAGAACATTACCTCACAAGCTTTTCCCAAGAACAAATATATTCTTAAGAACTAAAGTTTTTTGCTGAAAACATTATCTCTCAAAACCAAATCACTTCTGGCAACGAAACCAGCGGTGCAGAAACATGCATGCCATCAAATATTAATCAGTTCATTCTCAAAGATGAAAGACATAAAATAAACCAACTTTGTCATTATTCAACATCAGAAACTAATAAGTGTCTACTTAAAAAAATACTGACATAAAATAAAAATACCAATTATGTGCTATAACTTCAATCGTTCAATTGGATTTTTTGCCACATCAGGAATGAAATTTGATAGAAGAAATATTCGTAACTAATCCTTGAATACCAGGGTCAGTAAACCAAAAAAGCTTCAAATAAGAATTTGATAACAGGATCACATAAGCCTCTGGGTCATTGGAAGGTGCTCAGCATTGCAAAGTTGAGATTGTGGTTCAAAGTCATGTTATCCGTCACAACAACAACAAAATAATAATATAATCAAATACATTGTCTTCAATGACATGCAATTACAACAGTAGAAATAATCAAATCCAGTATACATTGTCCACTGAAATAATTAGAACGAAGTCAATAAGCAGCAGCACAAAAGCAGCAATGAGTACAAACTAAAAGTTCAAAAAAGAGAAATATTTAAGGTCACAATAAAGTGCAGGCAAGTCGACGTACCATTTTGTGCCCATCATTTTCAAGCTGATCATTCATAGATAAGCCAGACTGTCTGCATGTAACAGAATCAGCATCTGCCTCAAGTTCACCAGCTCCAGTGGTCACTCCAGTATCACTGTCACTAGATGTGCTGCTTATGCTGCCGATGCTACTACTATTACTGTTGCTACTACTATTATAGCTATGCCGCTTGTGTATGCCATTAGATTCAAACCAAGGGCTCAATAAAGACTCGATGTTGCCACTGTTTCCAAGCCTTGAACTAGGATCAAAACAAAAGCTTTTCAGGAAATGGATGTAGAATAAAAATAAATGAAATCTCAAATAAGAAGAGTGAACCTGGAAATAATCAATGAGTAAGTTTCAGAATCTGCAAGCTCAAAAATGGCTGAAAGGGGTGAAGGGTTAGGGTGGTTGATAGAATAACAAGGGAAGGTTGGAAAAGACAGATGTACTCACCAATGATGATCAGTAGATCAACTACAACCACAGTTACCTGGCTCATATTATTGCCCAATGCCTCACACTTTATTACATACCAGTAAAATTGAAGATACAGTTATTTTCTCTTTTAAATTATTTTCCTTTTTGTGCCCCACCCACCCACCCACCCGCATGCTGAGAAAAAAAAACCCAGAAAAGGGGGACAAAGAAAGAAAGAAAGAGAGGGTATAAAAACCAAAACATAGGACATAAAAGGTCATGAGGGCTGGAAACTCCTGCTTTCACTAACAAATCAGCATCCATATTTGCAGTCTTAGATTGTGAGAGAAGGATATTGGCAACCTCGCATTCATATTGTGAATTTCATCCACCATATTGACCTCCCACCAGGCAGCAGCAACTTTAGCCCACCAAATCTTTAAAACAGAATCACCTACAATAACCAGCTGACTCAAGCTGCTGCTCATAACCTCCCACAGGACCAGGCCCTTGTCTCTGCCTTAATCACTGAAGGATGAACCATTTCTTTTAAAATTAGCCCCTGCTTGGTCTGCTTAAATTAGGGCATTTATGACATGGGTTTCTACTTCTCTCTCTTTTTTGTTAAAGAGCACCAAAAGCTCTATTTCTATCGAAAGTCTATTCTAAGGAATAAAGGAAATGAATGATTGAAGAATATAGTGGTAGAAGGATGCTAGAAACTTATATTTGTAAGTTTTCCATTACAGGAAAAGGATTTCTTTACAGCTCTCTAATCAGTAACAAATTCCCATTTATAAAAGAAAATGTGAAAGATAAAAGAAGAAGCCATATGACACAAGAGATCTCTTCTATATGTTTATAGAGAAAGTATACCTCTTCCCAATGTCTATCTAACTGAAAAAATGACGACCAAGAAGTATATACTTCATAAAAGAAAATTAAAGGAAATAAAACAGCAATAAGCATAAGCTCCCCCTGTGAAGAAATCTGACTCAAACAAGAACCAAGCAAGAACAGAATTGAAGAGAGAATTGCTTGCTTGAGACGATCACAGCATGCCTATTAATAACATTGCACTTGCTAAATATGATAGAATTTATGTAGCTGTCTAAAGCTAAAAAGGAAACATACAGGTTGTGAAAGCTGTACAGATGATGTGATAATCTACAAAGAATCCCTCCAGATCTGGTTCAATTTAATGAGCCAGACCTGCCTTGGGCCCATTGGGCCGACCCAATGGGCTGGGCCCATCAACCGGGCCCAGTGACTTGTTTTGACACCCCCCTCAAGTTGGGCATGCGGAAGCAGTAAGAGATTGTGCAACAACGAAGAGAAGTGTGCAAACAGATGAGCTTTAGTAACAATATCAACCGCATTGTCTGCAGAGGGCACTGAATGGAGGGAAAGGGTGCCCTGTTTATAGTGTTGACGAACAAGATGACAGTCAATTTTGATATGCTTGGTTCGTTCATGGAAGACTTCATTTTGACTGATTTGACAAGCACTCTGATTGTCACAATACAAAGGTGTAAGACGTTGAAGATGAATACCCAAATCTTGCAAAAGCCACCGAATCCAGATGACCTCAAAAGTAGTATCAACAAGTGCACGATATTCAGCTTGGACCAAAGACTTTGATGCCTGTGTTTCAATAATGTGACGATATTTTCTTTCAGCCACCCCATTTTGTTGGGGGGTTCCTGGACAAGAGAGCTGTGCCAATGTACCATGAGAGGCAAGGACATTTAGAAATTTATGTAACCGATACTCCCCTCCTAAGTCTGATCAGAAAGTTTTAATTTTGGCTGAAAACTGTGTTGCAATCATATTGGTGAAGTGAACATATGTGTCAAAGAAATCAGATTTATGTTTTAACAGATATATCCAAGTGTATCTTGTGTAATCATCCACAAACAAGACATAGTGTAAAGATCCTCCTTTAGAGGGTTGCACTGCTGGTCCCTACAAGTCAGAATGTACAAGATCAAAAGGTGCAAGAGAAACTGAAGTACTTTTATTGAAAGGCAAATTAACTTGTTTTGAGATTCTACATCCAATGCAATCAGAAAAGTCACCAGGATGAATTTTACCAAGACAATTGGAAGAAACCAAAGAATCAAATTTATCCTTAGATAAATGTCCTAGTCTAAGGTGCCACAAACTGGAAGAGATAGATGGAAGGGCAGAAGATGCAAGATACGATGAGGCTGGCACATGAAGTGTCTCTAAGTGATACAATCCGCCAACTTTACGGCCTGTCCCAATCTGCTTCCTTGTGCACTGATCCTGCACAATACAACCATTTGAATTGAACAGAATTAGATATCCCAAATTTGCAAGTTGACCAACTGAGATCAAATTTACAGAAAGACCAGGAACACAAAAGACACTGGGCAGGGACAGAGACCCGAATGTAGTTTTTGTGTGTACAGGATCAACGTATGAAGCAAGAATGACAGAACCACTAGCAGTTTAGATATTCATAGATACAGGTAAAGATTGATTGGAGCATAGAATTGAGGAATCAGAGACCATATGTGAAGACGCACCTAAATCAAATATCCATGGCTGTGGTTTACATGAGAAGGAGGTCATGGCAGAAGGAGTTGGTTCTCCAGAGGTTGTACTGGAATGGGCAAGAGTGGTAAGAAGCAATTGTTGCAGACGGTCATCAATCATGCTTTGAAGGTGAGTAGAGAGATCTACAGGGGTAGCTGCTGCCATCTGATAGCTTCGATTGTTTCCTGGTTTCTGATTACCCGACTATTAGCTTCTTTAGGATTATTTTTCTTTTTCAATACAGGACAATCTCTCTTCCAGTGTCCTGGTTCCTTACAGTAGTTGCAAGTAGACACTATAGCTTTTGCTGCAACTATAGTATTGGAGGCAATAAGGACTTGATCGGTGTCTACAGTCTTTCTTTTGGCCAAGGTCTTCTGAGTTTGTTCTTCTGCCAAAAGTTCTGCTAAAGCAGCATCAACATGTGGCAAGGGGGACCGATGTAGTAACAGTCCTCTTACATGTTCATATTCTGGCCTTAGAGCCATAAGAAACTGTACCAACCTTGTTTCCTGTCTGTATTTTTCAAAAGTGGCAGAGTCATCGGAATTCTTAAACTGTGGTTCCATTAAGGCCAGTTGGTCCCAAAGAGATGTCATCTTAACATAAAATTCATGTATAGAATCTGAACCTTGTTCGGCATTTTTAATTTCAGATTCTAACTAATATCGACGAGCAGAATTAGACTGAATATAGAGTCGTGCTAGATAATCCCAGGCATCTTTGGGATGGGAGAACTTGGACAGTTGACTCCCAATAGATGGAACTACAGAATTTGCAATCCATGAATTTATTTTTCTTACAGAAGCATCCCAATCTTCAAAATTAGCATCCTTTTCGTCAGGACTGGTTTTCTTGTCTGACACATATTTCCACAGCTTCGGTCCTTTTAGAAAATTCATCATCAAGTGGGACCAATAGGGATAATTGGTCCCATCCAGCACTACATTAATTCCAGTGATTTTTTCTGCCATCTGAGATTCAACAGAGACAGGAAACTGGGAGAAACAAAAAAAAAAAAAAAAAAAACAGTTTAGGTGTCCAACAGAGCAGGGAGTAGAATCCCTTTATGACTATTGGGACTTGGCTGATCCTCAAATCAGGTTTCAAGAAGCAGGGGAAACAAAAAATCCACACTCAACAAGGTTGATTTCAATCAGATCCAATAACAGTCCACAAAGATCAACGGCCTTGATTAAAACTAACAGGTGAAAAATCCAAAATAAAGGCGACCACAAATTTGTACCTTACAGCAGTCCAAAAAATCTGAAAAAATCACCAAAAATCTTCTCTTGGGTGGTCGACCATAGTGGGATGAAGCTCCCTCGTCCAGATCAAGTGTGGGCCCCACTGACTGATGCTCCAGTTAGTGCAGATCACACGATCAGGCTCTGTTTCAGACTATTGTAGTTACCGAAGGCTCTGATGAACTGCTTGAAAACAGCAAATGATCTCTTGTGGGCTCCACTTCAGATAGACCACGAGACTGCAGACTATGCTTCTGTGCAGGTGATCTTCAAACGATGATATACTACAGATCCCAAGCTAACAAAGATGGCTCTGATACCATGTGAAGAAATCTGACTCAAACAAGAATCAAGCAAGAACAGAATTGAAGAGAGAATTGCTTGCTTGAGACGATCACAGCATGCCTATTAATAACATTGCACTTACTAAATATGATAGAATTTATGTAGCTGTCTAAAGCTAAAAAGGAAACATACAGGTTGTGAAAGCTGTATAGATGATGTAATAATCTACAAAGAATCCCTCCAGATCTGGTTCAATTTAATGAGCCAGACCTGCCTTGGGCCCATTGGGCCGACCCAATGGGCTGGGCCCATCAACCGGGCCCAATGACTTGTTTTGACACCCCCCACCACCCCCTCGAAAAAAAAATTCCTAAGAAAAGAGATCATTACCCTACTACTATTTACGACCATAGGATCTCTCTCCAATTTTTATTTCTCCAATTATTCTGCCTCTTCCCTATTCTAGCCACCATAAATAATTGGCATCTCTCTCTTACAATGAAAGCTAACCTACACAGTTCTCCAACATTGATTGCCAAATGGATGGAAAGCCTTTCTTTGTGGATCTTCAACACATCACACATGACCCTAAATCCCAGCCGCATTTGATTCCTTCAACTCACCAGTTCAATGACGGGCGCAAAACTTTCCCTATTACTCCTCAATGCCCCAATTTACAATGGCCCAGTTTACTTCAAGCTACTACTGTTATAACATGCAATATCATAAAATGCAAGAAGATAAAGGTAGAACAGGGAAAATTCAGTGTACCCTATGAATGGGCAGTACCCTATGAATGGGTCCAGTGTGGTATTTATAACGTGTAAGGATCCCTTTGGGATCTAATTGAATGATTGTGGCAGAAATTACATCTGTTTGTCTCCTGTATCTTTACATAAATGGCATTATAAAATATATTACAGCTAATCTAGACTAAATCTATAGTCTTCCAAATAGGGCAAGTTGACTGGGAGTAATCTTAGCAAGCATCCAGAGCCTCAACTACTCTCTCTCTCTCTCTCTCTCTCTCTCTCTCTCAGAGTAACTGTAAACTTCGCTCTCTCTCTCAGTAACTGTAAACTTTAATTGAAATAAGGAGAGAAACAATAAGACATGATGGTATGAGAGACACCTACCACACAATGAAGAATTCAGATGAATTCAAACTGAAACACAAAATTCAGATGAATCATATAAGGTGGGAATTTGAGAAGTTCCAGGGTTTTTTTTTTTTTTTTTGGTTTTTCTCTCCTCTAAAAAAGAGACAGTACCATCAAGAGTTTGGCAATCCACATAATCTCCAGCATGAAGAGATTTACAGAATTTTATTTTTTTTCCCTCTCAATATCCCCATAATGTACTTAGTTCTCGCTTCTCCAACAAGCACAAGCTACTGGGTGGAAGAATCTCATATTTTCATCACCATCTCTTAACCATTCATTTTACATTGCTTTCCTTCATGAAATTTCCTCTCAAACGAATTTTTTTCAAAAGATCCACCCACAGAAGCACAAGCTTATTTATCCTCCTTAAATTAAACACCAGTCACTCTCTACACCAATCCTGGTACGAAGAACAGAACAGTTCAAGTTCGGGCTGGCTCCGTAGGGTATCCAGACCTAACTCAAGTCCATGTTCAAGGACCTATAACATGACCAAAGTTAGATGGGACCGGGACTCAGGATAAAGACGCATATATTAGCATACTTGATATACTCGGGACCATGAACCCAAATCTGGACATGACTTTTACTCAGGACCATGCTGTGAGACCAACCTCACAACCAAAATAAACAATGGGTCAAAAAAAGATTCATACCAATACCTGAACATAGATTAAAGACCCAAAGCTGAACCAGGACCTAGACATTAGACCTAAAATAAAACTCATAAAATGTACTTAATATACTAAATATGCACATGAAAATTAAGACAAACCGTTGTGGCATCTAGCATTTGGGCACTTGGGTAGGAAATCCATGTACCCAAACCAAAGTGAAAGTTTTATTCAGACCAATGCAATGAATCTAACCTCAGATTGAATAATAAGAGGGTCCATGAACTATACCTTATTTTTTTCAATACAACTAGTTCACATATTCAGGCATTTGGAGACTTTCTTCCCTAACTACTACCAAGTACACATCCAACAAACATTAAAAAAAACAAAAAAACAAACAAACAAAGTACACATCCAACTTCATTGAACTCTTACCTTTTTCTTCTATCCCATCCCGAAGGAAGTTGGACTAGCTTTTCAAAGTTTTCAATGGCATAACTGAAATCTTAAAGAAGACAATTATACATTGGGAGGTTTGATGCAGGGAATCACGTGGAAGTGCCGAAGCACATGCCCACAAACACAATAAGACTCTGCAACAACGATTACAAAGACGCACCTCAAAAGGGATAAACCCAATGTAAAACTCAATAACTCTAAGAATTTCTTCTCTACAATACCATATAATAGGAAAACATAACCTAGGGCCTAAGAAACCTAATTAAACTAGGAAACTAAATAATATTGAAAATCTAATCCTAATTACAATCTTTACATATAATTAGAAACTAATGACTATAATTAGTAAATAAAAAATCCAAGATCTACTTGGGCCCCACACATGGTATGAGGTCTATCTGCATCAAGGTTGCCCAACAGCCTAAGGAATAATTTGCCAACTCTAACCTACACTCAACTCGAGAATATGAGTGGAGTCAACTCAATGACTTCAAGAGTCAAGTCAGGATACAAGCTAATCCTATATTAAAATAAAATATATATTAAATTTTTTAAAGAATTACATAATAATGAATGTCTCCAGGACCCAACCACAAGAGAGAGCGTTTTAAAATTCATATTCTGGACAACCTATGCGGCATTTTGGCACTCTAAATGTTGGTTTGAGTTTTTAAGGGGTTTCCAACATTCACTTTAGTAGGAAAGTACAATATGGCAATTCTCAGCAGGTAGGTTGTCTAAGAAAATTAAACTTTAAAAACCAAGCCCCTTTTTCACCTCCATGAAGGACACAAAAAATAAAATAAATAAAAATTTTGTTTCTTTCATACAAATAGTTAATCTTCTTTTTATGTTGAGAATTAGCCAGGCAAGGAAACACAGAAGGAAAATCAAATCATCTATCAGCACTAACCAGCGCATGAGGAAAGATGAATCTGGAAAGTTCATCAATGGCCATGCTTCACACACTGATGTTCCAACCCAATTTTGCAGCCAAATTCTGCTGCACATTCAAAATGCTTAAGTTAGATAACATGTTAGCATCCCAAAAAAAAAAAAAAACCTAAAAAACATGTTTTATGACAAAGGGAAAAAAATTATGAACAAATAACCAAGATTGTTTATAAATAACTCAAGTTATAACATATGAGAACAGTATCACATTTCATGAATAAACTAATAATGTTATCTCCTTTATTTATCCATTAAATAATTAATTCTCTTCTTTAAAACGATCAACATCACTGCTTTCGTAACTATAACTTTTATTTTCCAATTTTCTTAGTGCCATGTCAGCATACCAATACTTAAATCCTATCAGCTATACATCTATTCTTAGGAGTGATTGAGGGATGCCATTAAAACCTGATTTTCACACAAAGTTTGCCTAGGGCCCTCCTAGATGCATGTCGATCAAATGGCTAGAGAGAATAAAAAACGTAAGGTGTGGATTAGGGTTTGACCATTTATGATTATAATCAATTCATCCTATCTCCCGATTTTAGCGCTTACGGTTTTACAAGTGCATCTTTCATGACAACTAATCCAAGGGTAAATCATGGTTATATTAGTAACAAAATTGGGACCATTCAGAGGAGTAGGTATTGTGGGACCCACTGAAGGATGTGAGTCTTCGCAGTTACACATGCACCACGGATGCCGAAGATTGGAACAAGCCCTGCGTCAGATTGTTGTAAGCTAATTTTTAAGCCACCCTCTTGTAACCATTAGGCCTATGATGGACTTGGGTGGCCTTACGGTGCATGCAAAAGGGTTCAACTGATCAAAAGTGGGCCTCCCATATGGTATTTGTTGCTGTTTCTACATGAGAGTATCATATGCTTCACATGGGATTTTTTTTCCACTAGTGGTCTTATTACATACAACAGCAGATCATTAAGAAAATAAGGCATGCCTTTTCAGTGAAGATTTAGCAAATGCTCTGTGAATGATAGGAACTAGCACAGCTTCAGCTGGAAAAATGTAAGTCCTTTCAAGAACTGGAGAAGTATCGGCCAATCCTGGCTTCTGCTCTGCATTATAATGCTTGGAGACATTCCTGTTCAAATTAGAATTTGACTGCACTGCTTTATCATTTCCGACACGAGGGCAACCAATTGTAACTTCAACAAAGCACTTTTGCCCATGCAGCTGGTAGTTCGAAGATTGAGCAGTGGACCCATTTGAAGCTTTATGGTGCTTGCTGGAAATTGTTCAACCACAATATGTTAAGAAATAATTATAATAATAGAAAGGGAAGAAATATGAACACTCATTTTTACTACTAAAGGATAAATCAATAATTTGAACTTGATAGCAAGTAAGAAAGAAAACAGATTGAAACAAAAATATACCTGAAATAAACTTGCTTCACAAGATCACCAGGACAATAACCAGTGAGTCTACCTCGCATTCCATGAGGACTAACAATAACTGCCAAGAGATTCCAATACAAAAAATAGTTACCATGCAGCTATGACAGAGAAACATTGCATGCTCAGGATACAAACATACAGGATAAATATACCAGTGAAGACCACCTGGGGCCCCACAAATCATGGATGAAGAGGGATTGAAAGATCCCGATGGGACCATCCCAGATATAAATTTTCAAGTCAGTCCCACCATCTGTGGCCCTTGAGTTCTAACAGTTTTAGAATGAGCAATTATTTTTATCCAACTGCCCAGTCCATTCGGATCGGTGTAAGGGCATGTTTGGCAAAGGGGTAGGGTTTGAAAATTCAAATTTTCCCCCTTCTTTTTTTAAAAAATTCAAATTTTCGTCATTTTTTTCCAAAAAAAGTCAAAAGGTCAACACTAAACTATAAAAAAAATCTCTACTTTTTATTAAAAAAAGTCAAAAAGATTCCAAATCAAACAACTAAAAAACACAAAGTCATCATAACCCAATCATATATTATTCTTTCTTGACTTTGGGTTTACTTTACCTCACTTTACCCTATTCCTCTCTCAAACATGCCCTAAAACCCATAGGATCTGAAGCGGACCCAAAAAAATTTCCTGGTGGGGGCTCTATGTGAAAAAAAAACTTGGGGGAGGGGGAATAGTTTAAAGAAAAAGGTCTTAGGGGCTCCATAGAATTTTGTACTTATTTCAAGGCTAGGTGGGGGCTTCATCCCCCAGACTTTTGTACTCAGGTCTGCTTCTACATAGGATCCGTGAAATATTGGGGGTGGTTGGGTAATGAAATTGGATTGATCATGTGGGGCCCTAGCATGTGTAGGGTATAGAAACAAGTGCAATGAGGCATAGACCAAATTTTTTTAATTTTAGAAAGTATTGTGCATGGCATAGCTAGCTTATTCTCTTATTATTGAACCAAACTACATTGACTTGTAGAGGAACCTCAAGGATAATGACATTCGTAGACATAAGGGGTCGTTTTTCTTTTACGCATGTGATAGGAAAATGGGAACCATGCATAACCATTACACACATTATTCATTTACATATGCAAATGGGAATAAGAAGATAAATTTATTTTCTAGACAGCTGGTTTTTTAAGAGTTCTTTCTCTGTCTTGTTTCTCTCTTTTGCATGCAGATATAGATCTTCTCTTTTTTTTTTTTTTTCTTTCTGCAAACATTCTATTTCATCTGCTTCTTTTTTTGAAGCTCATTTCTCTAAAGAAGAGATCAAGGAAGCTGTTTTTGGCCTTAGTGGGGATCGTACTCCAGAACCATATGGGTTTCCAATAGCCTTTTTTCAAAACTTTTGGGAACTGGTAGAAGATGTTAATAGAGCTATAACAAGAGAGTTGGGCATTAGCTTTATTGCTTTGGTCCCTAAAAAGATGGTGCTATCTCAATAAAGACTTTAGGCTCATAATTTTGATTGGTAGCCTCTACAAAATCTTAGCAAAAGTTGTTGCTAATCATTTAAGGAAAATACTTCCTGGGATTATTTTAGAAATCCAATGTGCTTTTGTTGATGGACGTCAAATTCTTGATAGTGTGATAGTCGCTCATGAATGTGTTGATTCAAGGAATCGCCAGCAACATCCTAGGTTGATTTGCAAGTTGAGTTTTGAAAAGGCTTATTGATGCGAAGCAGGGTACCAAATGTGGGGTGGGCAGAGATGGAGAGACGAGAAATGGAAGGCGGACAAGATAGATCAGGGAAATCCCTGAAGATCTTCGCCTCACACCAACTCTCCATCGCTAGCAAAGAAGAAAACTCTGGGAAACCCAAAAGCACTTCAAAAAAACTTTTTATTAATCAATCAATAACTGAGTAACCAAGGAAGCTTTACATCATTATATAGAAAAATAAAAACCTAAAACTAGTCTGAACAATTGAAACAAATTGAAAGCTAGTATTAAAAACATCCCACTAAAATAACTGAGAACATAATTAAAACCCTAAATAAACTACGATCAGTGGGCTGTGCCCAAAGGCGGGTCAACCCATGGGGGACCACAAGTCTCTCCTGCATCACTTATGATACGGTGGATTGGGATTTCACTCAATCTATGATGGAAAAAATGGGTTTTGGCAAAAAAATGGAGAAAATGGATTCACAGGTGTGTTTCTTCAATTCATTTTTTGGTTTTAATCAATAGTTCTCCTGAAGGATATTTCAAGCTCCCAAGGTCTTCAGCAAGGAGATCCCTCATCTCCTATGCTTCTTGTTATTGTTGCAATAGCTTTGCATGCATTAATGGAGAGACCCAAACAAGTTAGGTTGCTCACTGGATTTGCTATTGAAAATGTTGATTATGACATTGTACTCGCCTTCAGTTTACAGGTGATACTATTGCTTTCTATGTTGCTTCAGTGGGCCAGGTGGATACTATTAAATTCATTTTGAAATGGTTTGAATTATTATCCGCAATGAAGATTAACTATGGAACCTATGAGTTCTTTGGCATCAAGATGGTAGAAAGCCATGTTGTTTCATTGGCTTTTGTCTTCTTTTTTTTTTTTTTTTGTTGTTTTTGTTGTCGAGTTGCTAAGCTTCCTTCTACATATTTGGGACTGGCATTTTGCTTGGGATTGCCACATAGACAATCATGGGATTATGTCATTGAGTGAATTGATTAAAAATTTTAAATTCTTGGAAGGGAAAGTATTTGTCTATGGGGGGTCACATAACTTTACTTAAATCAGTTCTTTCAAGTATTCCTATCTACTATGTCTTCTTTTAGATCTCTGAAGAGTGTGATGCATAGGATTGAAAAACATTAAACAGGATTTTCTTTGGAATGATTCCATCGAGAAAAGAAAGTATCATTTGGTGATCAGATGGGAGGCATTTGGTAAACCTATTGGTCAAGGTGGTTTGGCATCCGTTCCATTCCTAAGGCTAACAAGTTGTCACTTGGGAAGTGGCTTTGGAGGATAGGGGAATCAGATCAAGGCTTGTGGCATCAGATTCTAATCCAAAAATATACAATGGAGAATGATGGCGGGGATGTGCCGAGCCAGATATCTAATGTGCCAAGCTTTGGAAGTATGTTTTATCTGTTAAGAATGACTTTATTCGCCAAATTCGTTATAAGGTTCATGATGGGCACAGAATCCGTTTCTGGCATGATGAATGGTATGTCAGAATATGTTTTATACTCTTTTTCCTAATCTTTATATGCCAGACAGGAGACAAAATGCTTTTGTTGAGGAAAATTCTCACTTGTTGCATGCTGTTGTAGTTTGGGACTTCAGTTTCTGCAGGAATCTAACAAATAGAGAAATTTCAGACCTCACTAATCTGCTTGGCAAATTAGATAAGGTCTACATTTCAGTTGGTAGAACTGATTCTAGAATTCGGAAGAAAAATGTTAAAGGTAAATTCTCGGTGAAGTCTTTTTTGAATATCATGTCTAACTCTTATTATAGAGTGGAAGGTTGGAAGAGTTTTTGGGATAAATCTATTTCGCCAAGAGTGTTGGCTTTTTGTTGGATAGCACGGTGGCAAAAAATCCTCACCAATGATAGTCTGAGAAGGAGAAAGCATATTCTTTAATGGGTGTCCTTTGTGTTTAAAAGATGGGGACATAGTTAAATCATTTGATGATTCATTGTTTTTTTGGTAATAGAATTTGTGCATTCTTTCTTAATATGTTTGAGATGTAATGGGTCATGCCACGGTTTGTTGATGATCACTTTTGCCACTGGCATTTGGGTGAAAGTTTGCACCCGGAAAAATTCGGTTGAAATCTGTTTCATATGCAACTCTTTGGACACTGTGGATGGAGAGGAATAATAGAATCTTCACAAATAAAAGCAACTATGTCGAGGAAGTGGTAGATTCTATTGTTTGGTCTATTTCGGAATGGGTGAGTAGGCGATGGGACTTTGACAGGGGTCCCCTTAGGAGATCTTAATAGATCTTGGGCAGCAGTTGTTAAGAAGGCTTGGTATGCTAAAAATAAGCTTCAAGCTACTATGTTGTCTCCTCTTGTGGGGATCCTTAAGCTCAACTTTGATGGAAGTTTTGTCCAGCCAAATCAAGGAGGCATTGGAGGTGTTATTGGGGATTGTGGTGGTAATGTGGTGAGGAGTTTTTCACGGCACATATATTACTTTAATGCTAATAAGTTGCTTTTGGATTTTTTTTTTTTTTTGGTTTCTTTCTCTTGGAGAAATAAATTCCACCATTTAATAAAAAATAAAGAGAGAGGTACCTTCTCTGTGTACACATAGAGAAGTGGAAATTTAGCACATTAATGCAGTCTAGGCCCCAGCAGCCCCTCTTCAAATTAGATTAGGATTATTATTAGTAGAGTTCTAATTAAAATGTTATTAGGAAAGTTTCCATTATTAGCCTAGGGTTTTCTTACACATTAAGCTTGTTTTTACTATATATATGGCATTGTAGAGAAGAAATTCTCAGATTTGGTTGATTAATAGAATTGGGTTTTCCCAGAGAGGTGTGTCCTCGCGTGTGTTGAAGTCATCTTGACGGTTCGAAGTGTCGTTGGACACGTGCTTAGGCACCTCCACACAAGCCCTAACCCTTGGGCTGCATCAGATTGGTATCAGAGCCGAAGGATCTACACGATCTTCCAGCATGATTACTCCTATTCACCCATCTTCGTATCCTTCGCCATTACCGTATACACAGTCGCAGCCTCCAAACCCTCTCAGAAATTCGTCCCGTCCCAACCCCTAATCGTCAACAAACAAACCAACCCTATTCATCAGCCGGCCAGACCCCCATATCATTGTCGTGCCTCATAACCCAAAACAGTCCCACAGCCCAGAACTACACCCCTTACATAACACATCTCGAAAACCCATCATCCTCTCCCTGACAAAACATCAGCTCAAACCCATCCTCTGTTCTTATAAAAAAAAACCGATCGAAACCCTAATCCCACACTTCCTGCCGAAACCCCTCACTCCCTGTTCCAACCCTAACCCTAATCATTGCTACCTCCACCCTCTTCCCAGCCTGCCCCACTTCCTCTTCACTTGCATCTTCTTTGCCATCGCCCTGTACGACCCGATTCCTCACACCCGACGTAATCGACATCCCATCCCATACCCTAGAGTGAAAAAAAAAAAAAAAAAGAGGAAAGAAGCAGCAGAGAGAGGAGCAGCAGCAGAGCGAGAGAAGAAACGTACCTGGACCGCCTGTCGTTGCTGCTGATTGTTGTCGTCATCATACGGCTGCCCGCATCACGCTATCGCGTCGATTTGTCCACATCAGTCAGCGTCGCACCACCCTTCTTGCTCGCTTGCCGCCTGATCTCTCCGTGCGCCGTCGCCACCTGCCGTTGGTTGTACTCCTTCGTCGCCGATAGTCGCCCTCTACTCATCCAGCTCTTCTTTTCGTCACCGGGCAGCAGCAGCAAGCTCCCTCAAGATTTTTTTTTCTCTGTGGTTTTTAACGAAAGAGTCACACGTGACTTTGGACACGTGCGTGGCAAGACCTTTGAGCTTGTATTCCATTCAGGTCCTTGTTGGGTCTAGACAGATTCATTTGACTCACTTGCAGTAGGAAGTCAACTTATTTGCCATTCCAGTCAACTGATATAAGTAACATTCCATCACAGCCAGAAATTATTATTTTAAAGCCATCTGACATCCGATTTCAGATCTGTCTTCATTAACGTGTTCTTGGATAACCGATCTACACATCAGGTCAGTCAGATTTAAATTTTTCATTTAAAAAAAATGCCTCCTAAGAAGCAAGTGGATGCTGAATGTTCATCTTCTTCACTTGAAGATTTGGCTAGTGCCATTAGAGAATTATCTACAAAAGTTGATGGCATGCACACCACCCTGCAACAATTGGATATTAGAGTGACAAATTTGGAAACTAATCAACGTGTACGTCACCACCATGAAGATGGTGCAAATATTCGGAATCAACAGGATCCGCCAGTCAATAATCCTAATCGAGACTTAAGGATTAAAATTGTGATTCCTGAATATGATGAAAAATTGCAGCCCGCTGAATTCATGGATTGGTTAGTGTGCGTGGAGAATATTTTCGCACATAAGCCAATGACTGAGCACCATAAAGTCACATTAATTGCCACTATATTTCGCAATTATGCTGCAACTTGGTGGGTTGAAATGCAAAGAATACGGAAGAATCAAAACATGGACCCAGTTGATACATGGACTGAGATGAAGAATATTTTGAAGCAAAAATTCCTCCCTGTCAACTATGCAAGAGATCTACGTTCTAACTTTCAAAACTTGAAACAAAGGTCCAAAACAGTTGTTAAATATTCTGAGGAATTTTTTACTCTGCCAGCTCGTTGTAGCTTGACTGAAGATGATAATGTAGTAGTTAATAGATTTTTCAATGGATTGAGAATAGATATTCAGCATATCTTTGCCTTCCAGCATTTTGATAATGTCGATGAACTCATCCAACATGCTATCAAAGCTGAGGGAATTGCAAATCATCAAGTACAAAAATCCAAATGGTTTCCGCCAAAGAATTCCCCTCTACAAGAAACAAAATCCAATAGACAGACTTTTGCAAGGACTGAAGGTCAAAATAAGATGATTTGTTTTCATTGTCACCAACACGGGCATCGCGCCGCAGATTGTCCAAAGCGAATACATCTGATTGAGATTGAAGGTGCTGATAAAAATATCCCGGATGATATTCAGGGTACTGACACTGATCCCAAGGTTATTGACAATGAGGAAATTGAATTCATCGATGCAGATACCACAGGTGAAGCTCTTAATGTCTTCAAGGACGTTCCACCAACTGTTGAGCATAAGTGGTTGCGAAAAAATATTTTTCGTTCCGCAGGTACAGTTCAGGAACAAAATTGCACAGTTGTTATTGATAACGGAAGTTGTGAAAATCTCATCTCCCAAGCTCTTGTTGATCGCCTCCAATTGAAAGTTTATAAGCATAACCGTCCTTATTTTGTCAAGTGGCTAATGAATGGTGATCAAGCGCATGTTCGAAATACTTGCAAAGTTACTTTTGCCATTGGTGAGACTTACAAGGATACAATCTGGTGTGATGTGCTACCTATGGATAGTGGTGATATCTTATTGGGCCGTCCATGGATGTATGACAAGAATGAGACTCATGCTATGCGCGACAACACCTATACATTCATGCATGGTGGACAACAAGTTACTCTTCATCCTGAGAAACCACAACCGCCAAAGAAGAATTCCTGAAAAGCTGCTACAACGAAAGTCCTTCATGTTCAACACATTTACACTGGCAATCCGAAGCAGAATCGAGTTCGAGTACGAACTCTTCTTTTAACCCGAGGAGGATGATGCAGTTTAGGCCCCAGCAGCCCCTCTTCAAATTAGATTAGGATTATTATTAGTAGAGTTCTAATTAAAATGTTATTAGGAAAGTTTCCATTATTAGCCTAGGGTTTTCTTACACATTAAGCTTATTTTTACTATATATATGGCATTGTAGAGAAGAAATTCTCAGATTTAGTTGATTAATAGAATTGGATTTTCCCAGAGAGGTGTGTCCTCGTGTGTGTTGAAGTCATCTTGACGGTTCGAAGTGTCCTTGGACACGTGCTTAGGCACCTCCACACAAGCCCTAACCCTTACGCTGCATCACACATGAAGGTAGGAGTCGGATGAGTCTGACCCTACTACACATGATGATTACCGGAGTTCATTTAAAAGCTGATTGTGGCACGACATGGCTAGATTTTTGGAAAGATGTTAGACTTGTAAGATGATTAAACGACAAATTCAAATACAAAATTCTACACTTCCCATCCCACTTGCACCTTAGGAATATATGCACATGGACTTCGTGCTTGGACATCTGAGGACTCCAAGAGGAATGGACCTCATCTTTGTTGTCATGGACAGGTTTTCAAAGACAAGCCACTTCATTTCATGTCGTAAGACTCCTGATGCTATTGTGTTGCAGGCCTATATTTTCAGAAGATTGTTCAACTGCACAGTATTTTGAAGACGGATCATTGCTGAAGCACTTCATGGTGGAGATTGGGAACAGATCTACAGTTAAATAACACGTATCACCCAAGACACAGATGGACAAAAGAGGCAGTAAATTGCATCTTGAGTAATTTGTTGAGGAGCTTGGTAAGAGATATGCCAAGACAGGGATTCTATTCTTCCACATGCCAAGTTCACACACAACAGCTCACACGATAGATCCACTCATAAGAGTCAATTTCATATCATCCATGGATTCGGACCTACTAACGCTTTGGATCTTGAGCTCATTAATAGCGTGGAAAAGCAAGTGAAGATGCTAAAGAATTATCATGACACATCAAGTCAATTCATATGAAAGAGAATCAAAGCAAGCAATGACCAGTATAAAGAAGCGGCAGATATAAGGATAATGAAAGCAACTATTCAAAGTTAAATATTTGGTTATGAGTTCGTATGCTCCAGTTGGAACCTAGAAAAATTGTGCCATGCAAGGTGATTCAGATGACCAAGGATAATTCCTAGAAAATCGAATTCTCAGATCATGTGAAGACATCGGATGTTTTCAACATCAAGGTCTTATGACATTCAAAGAAGATAATCCAGCCATTAACTTGTTTGATGATGAAGATGACACAAACTCAAGGACGAGTTCTCTACCAATGGGTGCAAATAATGAAGAATGGATTGCGGATTGACTTTTTGCAATGGCTAAAGCATTAATGGAGCAATTTGAGAACAATACGAAGGCCCACATGGGATGGATTAAATGATGATCAAAGAATGCATCCCAAACAGGTTACAAATTACACAGAAGCAGCTGTTTTAATGAGGAATAAAAGTAGAGGGGGTTATCTGTGATGAGCAGAAATAAATTGCAAACTTCTGGTTTCTTTAGGCCTTAACAATGAGCTTTATTGGACCTAGTTCCATGGAAACCCAATTCCATCAGGTTTGTCGAAAGGTCCCCTAAAAGGGACTAAGGGACTTGATCCCTTTTTTAAAAGGGTGGGTTCCATGGGACCACAATCAAAATACTCCAGACTGTACTGGATGTCCCTAACTGTCTACAGTTTCTAGCTTTGAGTATTTTCCTCTAAATGTTGCTGCTACTCAGGATCAAGATTTTGAAGGTTAGTTGAAATTTTTATATTTTCAGTTCCTTATTTTTCGAATTTGCTGATTATCATGGGTTTTGAGCACACAGTCTGATTTGTGAATCAGGACTGTGTCAATGCCACTACTCGTGTTCAATGAGAGGATGAAACACATTGAAAAGAACAAAAATTTTGTGGGGAGAAGTAGCACAGAGGTTATATGATATCTATTCCATTTGTGAGAACAAAAAATCTATTAGCAGATCTGTTGAAGAAAGGCACTTTTCAGGTTCACTTAGCTACCACTCTAGGCAAACATTGATATGAGAGATTTCTAAGCTATAGCATGACGGGGCGTAGGAGAGCTGGTAGTACTTAGAAGCAACAAAAACAAGCCATAGTAAATGTTGAATACTATTCAATACTTGCAACCTTTTGATATTTCTTTTTATAATATCTTAGCTTGATATGATGTTATAAATGTAGAAGGATCTCCACCTCGGTTGATCACCTCATTTTCATTCTGTTTCTTCTCCTTTGTTTCTTTCTTTATAGTATTTTTACAGATATAAAAGAAGCTCAAACCGTGAAGACAATAACAGACATCTATTCATGAGAAAAAATAACATTAAAACCATAGTTTCTAAATAATCACTTTTGGCAAACAAGCTATACAGGACAATGTAGCATTGAAACAGGGCCGACCTGAAATACTTTCCCTCAATTTGTTAGATGAGTGTTGCCTCATTACTCTTTCCACATCATCACTAGAAAGTGCCCGAATATGTCTAGAAAACAAGAAGTAATGTATTAGTTACAGCTCACACTTATGTCAAACATGAAAGAAAAACAAAAAAAGGAAGGCTGCTAAACTTAAAGACATCAAATTCAACTAACTTCGCTGAAATTATGGCATGAACAAAGATTGCCTCCTCAGTGGCAGTAAAAATAAACTCACATGTAGGTTGCACTCTCCTACAAAAACAAAATGTTAATGTTAAGCAGGACTTGCTAAACAATCAAAACCATCTCATATAAATCAATAAATAAAATAAATGAAAGAATGCTCAAAAAGGCAATGACACTCGATTGAAAAGGTAAAAATGGAAATCAAAGTGCATATCAAAGCATATAAGATTAGTTAAAGTTACTTATGCAGTAACTTAAGCATGGACAAGATGTACCAAGGGTAGGAATTCATCTGGATAAGCCAGCCATAAAGGTAAGCAATATAAGCAAACAAAACAATAATGTAGTGACATAAAGTACTATAAAGCAAGATTGCACCAGAAGTTTTAAGCGTAACATACAAAATCCAGGCAAACTAAAGTCTCAGATCAAACAAAGGAGAAAGACAGAACAATGTATCCTTTGGTGAATAACACTTAATGAAGCGCTCTTTTATACTGTAAAGCTTTTGATTAATGCAAGTTACCATTTCAAAAAATAAAAACACCAAGTAAGACCACTACCAAAGATGCTGTTAGAACAGAATACCTATATGGAAACATTTTCAATTCAAGTTATACAGGTAAACTATACCAACATAAAACCACCAGAAAAGGAAGAAACTTTGGTTGCTACCTTCAAATAGGTTCCTGAAAACCTGGATATTTCCAGACAAACCAACACCTTAAAGAATGGTATAGGAAAGCCAAATCTTGCTCCTTTGGGGCTGGTACACAAAGGACATGCCAAAAGAGCTGACATGGAGGGATAAAGAATAAGAACAACTGCCTTAAGGATCCATTAATAGTTGAAAATAACTCATAATGCACTAGCCCGAAGCTAAATCCGTAGGAGTTCTGCTATATCATTCAGCACATAAGACCTATGTGTGTAAATGGCGATACCATTTATAAAAGTTCAATAAGATGTAAAATCATAGGCAATTTATCTGGCAAAGGAGTTCTACAGGAGAACCTTCTGATGAACCTTTCTACTCCATTGCCTTGGCAAAGTGACGCAGGAGCTGATGTTCTATATTACATGGATCCTATGATTGATCAGCCCCTCCAATATTTGGGTCAATTCAGTCCAAGAGGCACAATCAAGTATAAGAGCTCAAATAAAAAATTGAATGGGCTTAATTTGTCTTTCAAATTAGATGCAAAAAATGCTGGATTATATGTGGACCCAGGAGCAAGCTCAATTGAGTTCTAACCAAGCCCATAATGGACATGTAGGGTCAGCCCATGGTTTGCACCTCTCTACTTGGCTCTACATGCTCAAAAGTGAGACTAGCCCACATGAGGTGGGATATCCAATAACCGCTTGCGCAATTTGAAAATTGGAAGCTTTCCAATTAAGAATCCAAGAGAAGAAAGGCTTCCTAAAATCAAGGAGTAATTCAAGGAGGGAAGTTTCAAAGAGGCAAGAAGAGAGAAAAACACACCATAAGGGCGTCCAATTTGAATTTAAAGTTGCCAGAAACTTACTATTTTTTTTATCACTTCTTCATAGCACTTTATTGGGTTTTGTAACAAGTTTATTTAGTAAGTTGCTTTCACTGGTAAGATTAGGACAATGGCTAGGATTTAGTAGAGATTAAGGTTCTTTTTTTGCTGGAAAGCACTATATCAACATTAGAGTGGGATGTCCAACACATCTTGGCTTTTGTTATATTTCTTCTTCAATAAAGTTTGCATGCCTATATCAAGTACAGAGTAGATGAATGGAAAACATTGGAGAGAAATGGAGAATTGGAGAATTGGTCATGTCCCTTTTGTGGGATTGACTGATATATCTATAACTGTGTAGAGTGCCAATGATGATGATGGTGATGATTGATTGATCTCGGCAGAGTTGACAATGTTTGAGGGATTTCCAAATAAATCGAGATTTATTTGCTTGACCTTGTTAGATAGTTCAATTTTGCTAATTAGGTCTGCATTGCATCACTAAGTACATTGTCTTGGAACATCCCTCACCATTGTTGTCCGTGGTTGTACAGTTTCCTTAAATTACATTAAACATATGAATATGATATTCAAGATTTTTCATAAAAAAAAAAAAAAGATTCTCAAATGATTTAGACTCTTATCGCGCATAGAATTTTACAAACTGAGTGATGCAGGCCCTAGGGTTAGGGCTTGCATAGGGGTGCCGAAGCACGTGTCCGAGGACACTTCGAATTATCGAGAAGATTTCACACACAAAGACGCACCTCTAGGATCAATCAAAGTCTCTAAATAATCTATTACAATGCCCATATAAATAAGAAAGCAAACTTAAAGCCTAAGAAAACTTAATCTAATAATAGAAACTTCCAAATTAACAATATAATTAGAAATCTCCAAATAAAGATAATATAATCCTAATCTAACTTGAAAAGGGACCACTTGTGAGCCCAGATTGCATCACAAAGACATCCTATAACCCTCACCTAGTTTTCATATTTATATCTTGAGTACATTAACACACAGATTAGAGAATCACCAACTGTAGCAAGAAACAGTATCAGAACAGTAGAAAAATGCAATCTAAAACCAGCCTAATAGCAAACCTGAATTGTTTTTCACTTTGTACAAAAGAATAACATCTTGTGAACACATCTCCAAATCTCATAAAGGAATTCTTTACCAATTCTCTGCCATCCAAAACAATACATATTAGAAAACAAGTATAAAACTATTGATGGAATCCTGGAAAATAAATGTGAACCTTTCTATTCGATTCCGTAAAGCTTGGGATAAAGCAACTGCAACCTCTTCAGAATCACCAGGAGCTACCCACTGTCCAGCTCCATAAACTTAGGAACAACAAAACCAAAAATATTCAAAGAATGTTATGAATGTGATGAATAATATTAAATAGGAATGAATACATTTAAACCAACAACAAATTTTCCATATATTCTATGCATGGCCTAAACAAACAACTGACATGCAACAGTGGACAGTAGTGACCACTATGTACCAGTAACAGTAATCGCAGATGATGCTACTAACATGTCAATGAAAAGTCACAAACTGCAAAGTGGTGCAATCTAGGCCCCACAAGTGTTTCCTCTTCAAGTTAGATTAGGATTATAATTATTTTTATTAGTAAATTTCTAATTACAACTCTGCTAGTTTTTGTTGCCAGTCCCAAGCCCGGGTAAAGGAGGAGGGTTGCATTAGGTAAATTGACAGCCAATGTAAAACTTTGTCACAGTCCAAACATGAATTCTTAATCCCCAACATGGTTGGGATAAGGCTTTGATGATGATAATGATGATGATGATGAGTAAATTTCTAATTACATTGTTATTATAGAAGTTTCTATTCATAGCTTAGGATTTGCTCAGGCATTAGGTTTGCTTTTATTATATATATGGCATTGTAGAGAAAAGATTCTCAGACTTAGATTGAGTAATAGAATTGGGTTTTATCCCTGAGAGGTGCGTCCTCATGTGTGAAAGTCTTTTGGCGATTCGAAGTGTCTTTTGACACGTGCTTCGACACCCCTACGCAAGCCCTAACCCTAGGGCCTGCATCAGTTTGGTATCAGAGCCGGTCCTCAGATAGATCGGCATGTTACCCTCTATCCTCATCCCCACCTTCGCTCACCATCGTCATCTCCGACCATCCTTGTCACAAAAACCCCCATCCATTCTTGTGAACCCATTAACATCATCGTTAGAGCCTCACCCACTGCGCAAAACCACTCCCATCACAATCCTCCCACTGCCGTCCTCTACCTTCTATCCCTGCACTTCCCGTTGACCTAACCATCCAAAAAAAAAAGGCAAACCCTAATCCCGTCAGTAGCGCATCTCACACCCTTGCTCCATCTCAGCCAAGACCCATACCATCCCTCTTTGCACAATCAATCACCAACCCAGTCCCCTAGGTCCTCCCACCAAAACAAAATCTGAACCAGAGATCGCAGCTCCTGTCGAAACCCCTCAATCTCAAACCCCATCGTCCTAGCCAACCCCTCCCCAATCCACAAAACCTAGAGTCACCAAAACCCAGTCCCCAAACCTTTTCCTCTACATAATAGCCGGCCACCCCAACCGCAGCAACTACCCCCCCTCGAAACCCCTCCCCGACCAAATCTCACTAACCCCATCCTTGTCAGGCAACGGCCATCAAACCCCTAGCTCACCACTGTTCCCCATCACAATAGAATAAAAAAAATTGGTGAAGAAGAAGAAAAAAAGGAGAAGAGAATGGAGCAGAGGAGGAGACCAAAGGCATACCTGGCACCCATCACCGCTGTCGTCTGCCGCCTGCCGGTACTACTTGACAATTGCCATCGCAACTCCATTGCCGTCGTCCCACATCGACATCTCTATAGCCAGCCGTTGCTGCACGCATCACCTTCCTCCTCCTTCGACGTCGCCCGACCATCCTCCTCCTTCAACATCGCCAAAACCAAAAAAGGGCTGAAGCCTTTTCTTCTTTTCTCATTACAACAAACGAGACATAAGATTCGGGCCTAGTTCAAGGTGCAGGTTAGTCAGGTCCGACCAAAAAAAAAAATCTAGCCAGCAATCAGTCAGCAGATCTGACATAGTTTATTACAATGAGGCCCAACAAAATAATATTGGTGACATCGTCACAACATTAGCCTATTCTCAATCACTACAGATTGACCAAATCAAGGGATAGAAATTATTTTGCAATTTCAAAACCATCTGACCTCAGATTTCAGATCCGTCTTCGCCAACATGTTTATGGAGAGCAGATCTACACATCAGGTCCGTCACTATTTAACTTGCATTAAACAAAAAAAAAGCCTCTTAAGAAGTAAGTTGAGGTGGAATCTTCATCTTCTTCAACTAAAGATTAGGTTGATGCCATTAGAGAATTATCTACAAAAGTTGATGGCATACAAACCACCCCGCAACAATTGGAAACTAGGTGATAACTTAACTTTAGAAACTAATCAGCGTGTAAATCACAATCGTGATGATGGTGCCAATATTCAGAATCCACAAGATCCACCAGTCAATAATCCTGATCAAGTTTAGGGATTAAACTCGTGATTCCTGAATACGATGGAAAATTGCATCCCGTTGAATTCCTAGATTGGTTAGTATGTGTAGAGAATATTTTTGCGCATAAGCCAATAATTGAGCACCATAAAGTCACACTACTAGATTCCGTAATTATACTGTAACTTGGTGGGCTGAATTGCAAACAAAACGGAGGAATCAGAACATGGACCCTGTTGAAACATAGATTGAGATGAAGAATATTTTGAAATAAAAATTCCTCTCTATCAACTATGCAAGAGATCTACGTTCCAACTATCAAAACTTGAAACAAAGGTCCAAGACAGTTGTTGATTATTCTGAGGAATTTCTAACTCTGCACAATGGTTGTGGTTTGAATGAAGATGATGATATGGTTGTTGTTAGATGTTTCAATGGATAGAGATTAGATATTTAGCATATCCTTGCCTTCCAACATTTTGATAATGTCAATGAACTCATCCAACATGCTGTCAAAGTTGAGGGAATTGCAAATCATAAAGCATAAAAATCCAAATGGGTTCCACCAAAGAATTCATTTCTATAAGATGCTAAGCCCAATGGTTCGTCATGACAGATTTTTGCAAGGACTGAAGGTCAAAATAGGATGATTTGTTTTCATTATCAACAGCCTGGGCATCGTGCCACAGAATGTCCAAAGCGCATACATCTAATTAAGATTGAAGGTGATAATAAAAATATCCTAGATGATCCTCAGCGTACTGACACTGATCCCAAGGGTATTGAAAATGAGGAAATTGCTAAAACATATGCAGATGCCACAGGTGAAACTTTTATTGTTGTCAAGGAGGCTCCACCAACTGTAGAAAATAGATGCTTGAGAAAAAACATCTTCCATTCCACGGGTATAGTTCATGAACAAAATTGCACAGTTATTATTGACAGCAAAAGTTGTGAAAATCTCATCTCCCAAGCTCTTGTTGATCACCTCCAGTTGAAAGTTTACAAGCACAACTACCCTTATGTTGTCAAATGGCTTATGATTGGTGATCAAGCGCATGTTCAACATACTTGCAAAGTTACTCTTGCCATTGGTGAAACTTACAAATATACAATTTGGTGTGATGTGTTACTTATGGATAGTGGCGATATCTTATTCGGCCGGCTATGGATATATGACATAAATGGAACAACACCTATACATTTATGCATGGTGGACAGCAGGTTACTCTTCATATCGAAAAATCAAAACCGCCAAAAAAGAATTCTTAGAAAGCTGCTACAAAGGAAGTCCTTCATGTTCACCACATTTATAGAAGCAATCCAAAGAAGACTCGATTGCGAGGACAAACTCTTCTTTCAATTCGAAAAGGATGGTGCAATCTGGGCCCCACAAGTGTTCCCTCTTCAAGTTAGATTAAGATTATAATTATTTTTATTAATAGATTTCTAATTACATTGTTATTAGGGAAGTTTCTATTCATAGCTTAGGGTTTGCTTAGGCATTAGGTTTGCTTTTATTATATATATGGCATTGTAGAAAAGAGATTCTCAGACTTGGATTACGTAATAAAATTGGGTATTATCCCTGAGAGGTGCATCCTCGTTTGTGGAAGTCTTTTGACGATTCAAAGTGTCTTTCGACAAGTGGTTCGGCACCCATATGCAAGACCTAACCCTAGGGCCTGCGTCACAAAGGCCCGAAACACAAAATGCATATATAAAAATTGAAGAGCCAATCAACAAAGAATATATATATTGTACAACAGTATGTTATATTTTTATACAATTATACTTCATTGATATCAAACACTCAAAAGTCAAGAATGTAGATTTTCAGATCTTTCATTTTCTATAATTTTTTATAAAAAAAATAATTCCTCTAACAAAAAACTTGGCATTATATACTATATAGTCCATTTATACAGGTCTTTGTCCAGATTGTCACATACCTAGACCAAGTTTTTTAAACCATGGTTCTATGAGATGCAAGAAAATGGTATAATTTTTATTTAAGAAAAGAGGTACCTTTTAATTTAGACAATGCAGCCTGAGCAGTTTCAACAACAGATGAGTGGCACCCAGGTAGGAAGAGCCAGAGCTTGATTTTCTCATCTGTGCATTTCATATAACAAAAGTTTTGTGTATTATTCAAGTAAATGTCACAAGTATAACGAAGAACAATGAGCATGGCGTCTGTTGCAGCTAAGAAATCATACCTGGATTGTGAATACCCTGGGAAGGATCCCAGGGACCAACAAAATAGTTGGTCCATGCGCTGAGAAGCCCCTTATTCTGCAACTGCAGATGAGATGAAAGCACCAAAAATGTTGCTGCATCTTTCTGATCTGCTTTCAAGCTGAAACAAAACATGTGCTTTCACTATTAAATATGAACATACACCTGCACTCCCGACCCCCCAAGTCATCCCACCAATTAGAGAGAGAGAGAGAGAGAGAGAGAGTGCAATGAAGTTACCCTTTCTCAGGTAGAGAGTTGGGATCAGATTCACAAGGGAGGAATTGGAACCAGGAAACTTGTCGCAGACCTCCCTGCACATGTGCCATAAAAAAACATAAAAATGGCTCTGCAATTAAAATTGGCAAGTTGTATAAAGCGACACCAAGAGTTCTAGACCATGTGCACCAACAGGAAATATGACAAAACATCTTCCCAGAGATGAACTACCCAGCTCAGAAACAGAAAGGACAAAAAAAAAGCAGACCATAAAATACATTCGATTTTTATTGTTGCAGGCAGAAGCATGGCAGTGGCATTTTGTGCTATGAGACCAAGACGAGGTTTATTGGTTGAAGTGCAACTCCAACTAAAGATTGGCTCCGAAGTAGATGAATCAAGTACAGAAAACATCAAAGCCCAAATAGCGGATGATAAGCTGTATGCACAGCTACAATTGCTAATAAAACTAGTTTTCGGTAAATGGTAGTGGATTCTGAGGTGAATTCACTTCAAAATCCACCTTGAAATGTCAAATGCCCTGATGTACAAATGTCTCCAAAGTAAAAGGCAAGAGAGGAATTTTTTTTCTGGGTCTCCACATCAATTTGGACTTTATAATAAAAAAATGGGGAACTGAAGTAGTTTAGACTTGAGATTCACTCTGCCATACATATGATCAATGAGAAACATCACTTAAACACCATTATCACTCTGAAGAGTTGATTTCATCTTTTACTGAGATGACATTCTTGGACACTTATTGGATGATATACAATAAAACTGGACACGTATAGTGTTATGAAAGGCAAGCATTAACAAAACAAAATAAACAGAATGCAGTGACATTGTGACAACCATGAGGTTGTAGGGTGTGAGACATGTAATGAACATATATATATATACATGGGAAATATTCATTTGCATCGTTCCCTCACCATAGGGTGAGGGATAATTAGGTGGCCTTCCCTCTTTGTGCATGGACATTCCTCTTCTGCATATGACCATCTATGGCTTTTCCCCTTTTGCATAAAAATATTTCCACCCTATGGTGAGGGATGGACACACACACATATATATATATGCATTAGAAATGATCCAGTGGAGATGGTCCACACAGAACATTTCCCATAGTGGGGCCCAATGTGTGTGGTCCATCCAAATGGACCACACATACGACTCCCGTGAATTGCACACATCCATTGATTTTAGGCCCTCTCCAATTTGACTAGACCATTAGATCGACTGCACCCATCCGAATAGACTTCATATATACATATATGTGTGTGTTTTTGTGCAACTGATCCAACCGTCTAGTCAAATCGGATGGTGTGCAATTCAGGGGAGTCGTGTGTGTAGTCCGTTTGGATGGTCCAAAAGGACCACACAATGGGCCCCACTATGAGAAACGTTTCATGCGGACCGTCCTCATTGGAACATTTCCCCGTACACATAATATATATAGGCTTTAATCATATGATAAGTGTTCTCACACATCTACAGTGAACTTTTTATAGAGCCCACTTGCGGTCCCATTGGGGGATAGGAACAGGGGGATAAAAAGATTTATGTAGAACCGCCCCAAATATCAAGTTTGGCCCCAATTACATATCCCTAACCTTTTCGTCCAGGGCCTACAAATCTAGTCAATTTGGATTGGTTCACAGTCGATCTAACGGTCCAGTAAATTCGGATTTGACCGAAACTTGGGGTGTGCAACTATCAAGGGATTCCCTGTATATTGCAAGATTTGGATTGGGTAATAAATGCGCCCCACCTAGACTTCTCACAAAAAAAGTGGTGAGAACTATTTCTCATGGGATTATTTCCCTCTATATATAGATATATATAGAGAGGTGGGACAAGCTCAAGAAAAGTCATGAACAAAAATTGCACCCATTTTAGATGTTGCATGTGAGCTGTGACAGGTGGTGGAACTTTTGCCATTTGTGCACCACTTGGACTCCCAAATTGTTCAGTGGCACATCCAAAATTGGCAACCTCTAGGAAACGACTTAAACAATCCTACATGTGGTCGGTGTAGATTGTATATTCATGAAAAATGAGGGCCCAGGGCCACACTTCAGTGTTTACCTTCTCCGAGAACTCATAGTATCACACAAAGAGGCAGCACTGGAGTCACACCATAAATGTTAAAGGGGAAACCAACATTCAGAGAATAAAATCAAAGAAAATTTTTACTGGCAATGGCATGATAAAATATACAAGCTATATATATTTTCACTTTGCCACAGAACAGGAATCAAATTCCTCACCATGAAGTATTCAGCCACTTTGACTTTCTTTCTTAATTGGAAAAAAATAGCAATATCATCAAAAAACTGAACTCGTATCAAAAATCATTCAAGAAGTGAATTAAATCATATGCAAACCATATGGGTTTCTAAATTTCTCTAATAAAAAACATGAAAAAACTATTAAAAATAGAAAAACAGCAAAAAGAAAAAGTAGTGATTAGTAATCCATTCGTAGCAGTGTCATACAATGGCAAATAAGAGTGGTACAATCATATGAAGACCATTATTGACAAATATTAATATACCATAATGACATGTGAATAGTTGGATATGTTCAAATATCAACGTTACTAGAAAAAAGAATCAAGTTGCAATTTTTTTCTCTTTTAATGAAGAAAATTAAAATAAAATCCAAATCATAAGCATCAAAAGGTTAGGATGTCTCTTCACATTCAAGAAGTGTTCATGAAGAAAAAATCCAAAAAAGATATTAGAAAAAAAAATGTAGGATGAAACCCATACCTACAGTAGAATGATCCAATCACATGTCTATTCCTCATTTATCTCTAAATGTCTATCAAAGTCCCACAAATGGAAACAGCTAAAAAGCACGAACACTTCTAAGAAATAACGTATTCGTGTCAGACACGTGTTGGACACCGACGCTCGAACACTCTTGGACATGTGTCCGATACTATTTAAGCCATGTCCATAATTAATAACCAAAAATCTTAATTTTAGACACTCGTCTGACGCTCTTTTTGCGACGTGTCTTACAATTGCTAACCCATGTCTTTGACTAAAAAATAAACATATGGCTGATATTTCTTAGATGCTTGTTAATATGTAGTTAATAATACCTGTAACCTTGATATATGACAATTTTATACTATGGAAAAATGTATGATTGTTGATATCAATCATATCACAAGCAAAAGACAAATAAATCTTTTACTAAAGAATAGGCCTCGAGATTGGCTTCTTTTTTGCTTTTTGTTTTAGGAAGGGAAAAGAGATGATCCTCCTTTTTCTTTGTATGGATTTTATGGAACTCTGGATATTTCATATTTAATGATTATGAATTATGTTTTAGTGTTGTGTTGATATTTGATAATTTGATATATTTGTTAGTTGGTACTTGAATTTTTATTTTTTTATTGCTAAATTAATTAAAAAGTTAAAATAATATTATTTTGTAGTATATGAGAATATATATAAATAAATATATATTATTAACGTATCCCTCGACTCGACGTGTTCGTGTCCTACTTTTTTAAAAAATTCTGTGTCGGCATGTCCGTGTCGTGTTGTATCTGTGTCCCGTGTCCGTGCTTCTTTGGGAAACACTAACCAAAAATAGAAGTGAAATATCATTAATATTAGCCATCCAGCTATGGCCATTCCCATTGAAAAGTATCACCCTAATCATAAAATTCGATAAACATAAGTATCGAATCATAAGATTCCACTTAAATACAAAGATTCACGTGTAAATGCGATTTCTTGCATACATATTAACCGTTTCCCATAAGATTTGTTACAAATCATAAGATTTAAGATAAAAATCATAAGATTTTAATAACAATGCATGGCGATACTTGACTACAATTGGGACTCTCACTTGCCTAACAAAAATCAAGACAAGTACTCTTTACTAATAAATAGAGGAATTCTAAAATACTTGGTGTCTCTAATATTTTGCAGAAAAAGAAAGACACTAACATGACTAACATAACACACAATTGAATCCTAAAAGATGAAGCATAACTGGCACATGCCCTGAATTAATGTTAAAGGAGAAGATATTAGGAGTTTAGCACAGCTAGGAGAAGATAATAGGAGTTTAGCACAGCTTCATTTGTACATGCAAGTCAATCAGGCTGGATGAGGGGGACCACTTTGCCATTCCAAGCAATTGAATCTCAATCACACTATTTTATGTGACTTTTTTTTTCTTTTTATAAGATTGAATGTATAATATTAAAGAAGACAAAAAACTGTACAGTATAAGTGTCTCTACTGAACAACAGACCTACAAAACACCACTGGACTGAGGAAACAGAACAAAAACAAACCAGCTGAGTCAAAACACCCCCAAAAAAAAAAAAGAGAACAACTCCAAGACAGCAAGATCACTCAGCTGAACAAGTAGAAATAATCAAGCATGATCTTTGCACGCCTTCTTTTGATAAACAGCCAGCCTTCCCATTAGCACTCCTTCTAACATGGATAAAAGAGACCTGCATCTTGCTAGCTAAATCCATTACCTCTTCATGAATATCACCTAAATGCCAAGGAGAAGAAGCCTTCCCCGACGTCCACTGAATAACATAGAAAGAATCCCCTCCCACCACAAAACGGTCAAAATTAACGTAATTGGCCTCTCTAAGTGATGCAGTATGGACTAGACCCAAACCAACTAGGCCAACACATTGACTCATTGGTCAACCTGGTCCACTGGGTTTGGCCCACAAGCCCAATTTGACCGAGAGTTGCTGTGAACTTCTATTCCTATTCCTATTTCTATTTTTCATTGTTAATTGATTAGGACTGCCAATTCCTAAGTTTCCTTTTTTATTTAGATTCCTTAATTATTAGGAAAGTCTTCTTACTTGCCAAGTAATAGGAATGATCCTATATAGGATAGGCCCCCTTGTAAACTCATGCCTATTTTCAATTATTCAAAGATTTTTGAGTTCTTCTCTTTAATTATGGCAGTTTCAATTATCTTGGGTGTGCCCTAGTGCTTGAATCCTTGGATTCAATCAATATCTAGGGAGATTTAACTCTTTTCAATCAAATATCTGAGGTTGCGCCAATTTGGTATCAGAGTCAAAAATTGATTGCAAGTGACACATCAATCCTTCCCAAATCCTTTCCTCGGTCATCAATCTTCACCAATCACTACTGAAGCCCTAATCCACTCAGCTCCCTCCTTGGAAACCTTCTAATCCATCAATCCAAGCCCCATTCGCCAAAAACCCAACACCCTCGAACACATACCATCTCACAGAAACCCCTCAATTGTAACCTAGCTAATAAGGATGTAAATAGGTCCTTGATTCTCCAAAGACCCAGTGGTTACAACCCGTATTAAATCGAGTTTGGACCCAGATTTTGGTCCCAATTAATTAAATGGGTCTGCTTCCAGAACCCTTTTTTAGACCCGGCTGCTAAATGGGTCCGGTTCTAGAACCACAATGATTCCAGCCCATGCACCCGCTACCCACCCCATGTAAAAAAAAAATTTATATAAATCACTTCTTTCCCCTCAAGTCCCTAATCGACTACTCTCAAGTCCTTTTCCTCTCCTCCCATCTCTCCTAGAGCTCTCTCACTGGCATAGATCGAGTGACTCATGTGTGGTGGCCTCCTCACCAGAAACGAGTGCTTCGAGAAGTCTCCATCATGGGCCACAACAGGTTCTGGTTGAATTTTGAGGTTGGTAGGGCATAGAGGCACTGGATCAAGTCATCAAATCGCATCACATCTGAATCACAAGTTACATCTCTCTATATATATGGAATACAGTTTCAGGTTGTTTGCAAAAGTTTTTTTTTATTTGAGTTTTAGGTTTAAAGAATTTTAGGGAGTTTTTTAGTTCTTTGAATTCATTTGGTAGTTTCCTTTCCCTCCTATAATAGTACCCGGTTCTTTAACTAGAACCGGTTCCAGAACCTAGCTCTTGGTTCCGAGTTAGTTTTGGTTCCAGAATCGAAACCGTGTTTCCCCAAACAGTTATGGTCTTGGTTCCGTAATGGGTCTAGACCAGAACTAACCTATTCAAATCCTTACTAGCCGAAACCCCATCATCCAATTTCCCAATTCACCCGAAACCCTAGAAGCACCAAGTCTCTAAATCCCATCACTGCAGCCCTAAAACCCAAAACCCCAATCAACTGAAACAAAATTCCCAAACTATCCTGCCCAAACTGTTTGAAACCTACATGCCAAAATCGAAACCTTAACCCAACCCTGACCGAATTCGAATCCCATCACCCAGCTGAAGTAAAACCTCGGGTCCATCCTTCATAATGTTCAATTTCCCTAAATACTGAAATAGTCCCTGCCAAACTCCACTGACCTCCATCAAAACTCAAATCAATTTTCCAGTCCCAAAAGCTCAATACCCAACGTAAAAATATATATATAATAGATGTGAGAGAGAGAGAGAGAGGGAGGAGAAAAGATCAGCAAAAGAGAAGAGAAGAGGACATTTGCCGAACTAAAGGTCGAGTTCTCTCCAAGATGGGGAGACTAGACCATGGTTAGCTCTATGGCAGAACCATCCACTCTAAGATGCTATATGGATTATTGCTTCTGACTTCCATTGCTTGCATCCAGATCTATATGACTATTATCAAGCAATTAACTCGCCGAAGTTTAGTTTTTCCAAGTCGAAGAGAGTTGATGCACTACGGATTAGACCCAAATCAACTGGACCAGCACATCAACCCATTTGATCAACCTAGTCCATTGGGTTTAGCACACAAGCCCCAATTTGACTGAGAGTTATTGTGGACTTCTATTCCTATCCTATTTCTATTTTCTATCCTATCTATATTTTTTGTTGCTAATCGATTAGGATTGCTAATTTCTAAGTTTTCTCTTTTTATTTAGATTCGTTTAATTATTAGGAAAGTCTTGATTGCCAAGTAATAGGAACGATCCCATATATTGAGAATAGGCCACATCGTAAACTCATTCTTATTCTCAATTAATCAAAGATTTCTTAGTTATTCTCCTAAATTATGGTGGTTTCCACTATCTTAAGTGTGCCTTGGTGCTTGACTTCATCTTTGGATTCAATCAATCCCTTGGGAGATTGATCTATTTGTTATCAAGATTCTGAGGCTGCACTACTAAGCCCACAAAGAAGTGATAAAAATTGAGCTTTGATAATCGAAGAGATACCAGCTGGACCAGAATATGAAAAGAGAACAGAACCTTCATTGGCATGCATTAAACAACCTAACCCAGCTGGCCCTGGATTCCTGACTGCACTGCCATCAAAGTTAAGCATTAACACAACAATCGGAGGGGGGATCCTTCTAGGATTGACGCACACCACTGAAGATTATGAAAAGGCCACCTCTTTCCAATTCCACAAGGTAGTATCCAGAGGGATATTTCTGAATTCCGACAGTGGGACAGTCCATGATGCCACAGTAATCCTCTCTTTGTCCACCAACTGAATAAGAAGACTTATCTTCAAAGCAACGATAGTTCCTTTCCTTCCAAATACCCAAGATAATGGTCATAAAGGGGCAACTTCCACATATGACTACAATGACAGAGATGCAAAAATACCCATTTTCATTTCAAGTAATTAATTTGCCTTTCTATTGGATAAGAAATTATCTTACAATTTAATTTTCATGATTCAATAACTTGACTAATAAATGCGACAAAAACACAGTGAAAAAAATAAAAAATAAAAATTTTTACAACTGTAATTGTCAAAATGAGTCCATAGCACATGTAAGCAATTTAGCCAAAACAATCACCATCTCTTTCCCCACAAGCAATTATTTTACATCTTTTATTTCATGATTCAAAAACTTGATAGAAGGTGCTCCCCGGTGACTATTGCAACCTGGATTGATTTCATGTCATGTTACAAGTCATAAAGAAAAAAGGGTGCCTGTCACATATTTTTTT
Organism: Sextonia rubra; assembly: GCA_037013555.1. Classification (NCBI taxonomy): domain Eukaryota; kingdom Viridiplantae; phylum Streptophyta; class Magnoliopsida; order Laurales; family Lauraceae; genus Sextonia; species Sextonia rubra. The sequence goes on along the minus strand of JASUAD010000010.1, from coordinate 37,686,963 downwards.
AGCCCGGAGAGAGAGAAAAGAGTGCATGTCACATACTTTTTAGACGAGAGAGAGAGAGAGAGAGAGAGAGAGATCAATTATATTTTTGTTATAAAGAGATAGCTCAACTTATTTTTTGTTATAAAGAGATAGATCATGCTTATTCATTTTAAGCATTTGAAGCACAATGCAATAAACCACTTCATAGTTCATAGTATTCAGACAAAAGACAAGCAACAGGAGAGATGTATTCAGAGATGAACAGATAAAATGTAATATAGTAAGAATTCTGCAGACATTTAAGTGCTATGAAATTATCAAACTTCATTCTACCGAAAACATACAAATGAATGCAAACACCAGTCAAGAGATGCCATCACATTAATTAAACAAAAAAAATAACAACAGCAGCTCAAACAAATATCAGAAACTAGGACTAATTCCTCAAACAAAAAAAAGTGCTCTAAAAGAAAATAGAGAAAAAGAAGTTACAATTCTGAATACGTTGGTCCACATGATAACACAGGAAATCCCTCAGTGGTAATATCCCCGTCGAATAATCTACGGCACGAGTATTGGAGGAGCCTTAAGCATTACCACTGAACCTGCAAATAATGAAATATTTTTATATGAATTTTCATAAAGACACCATTAAAACAACGAAAATAAATATTCGCCAAGACAAGAAAGCACCCCATCCAAGCCCTAAAATCATCTACAAAAAAAAAGTTCAACAATTTATGCATGAAAAAGGATATCCAATTTACCCTTTTTTATCTTTAATCAGTCACTTCCTTGCAATCAAGATCACCAACACCAACCCATGAAACTCACCGAAGCTCATCAGAAGAATCCGAAAACTAGAGCAAATAACACTTCAATCTCTGATATTTTCCATAAGCAATGTGGAAATATTATTTATAGTGAGCAGCAAAATACATAGGGCAAGCAAAGGTTGACACATAGAGTAGAAGTCCTACAAATATGGAGATGCAAATGCAACCATAAAAAAACAAAAACAGAGAATTAAACACAAAGCTGCTTTTTTAGAGCATCCAACATCTCCAAGGATCGTAATTTATAACAAAATTGTTGTTTGCAGATGGGGGGTTACTGAGAAAGTTGTTTTAAAGACAGAATTGCTCCCAAACGGATGATTTCCACTTAAGGTATGGTCTGTGCGGTCTCATAGATCAGACAGTGGGGTTTAATACTCGGAAAAGATACAATCTTTGTAGGGTTTTTTGGTTCTGAATCGCAAGGCATCATTGTTAGGAATCTGCCTAATGAGGAATTAGGGTTAGGTTTGATTTTTACTAGAGAAGTAAGGTTTAGAGTTTCTATCGAGTAAGAAATTATAGGGCTTCTCGTATGTATCCGTCGTATCGATTGAAGAAGAGATAGAGGAGAAGTTAGGGTTAGGGTTTCAAAGCTCCATGAGAGAGAGAATACCTGATAGGGACAACTGCTGAAACGGTGTGGAAGTGGAGAAAACGAAATACCAACGAAAACATTGCTTTTGAGGAATTGTATGTACTTTCCCGCAGCCTACTAGCAACACTAACACGACAATGTGGAAAAGCCCGGGTGCTGGTGATGGCGTCAGTTTCAACTTTTTCTTCACGTATATTAGAATTTCCGCGTTGGCCTGACCTGGTTGGGTCGGATTCCCTGTCGCAGCTATTACGCTGCCTCCCAAACTCCTCACGTGGTCCTAATCCGAGCAATTCATCAAAATTCATGTCAATGGGAGTGGGTCCCACCTTAAGACCCCAATCGTATATCTTCAATGTTAATAGGAGTGGGTCTCACTATTTAATTGAGTGCATGATGAAAGTGTGATTCATACTAGTGTCAGCAACGGTGACATGCAAGCAACCAATACGTTGCTTGATGAGATAAAATTTATCTTGAATTATCCAAACTATCTTCATATGGGTCCTGTAATAGAGTTTTTGTAATGTGTTATATGATTTCCATGTAATAGTTGTGATGGGGAGATATGGACTTCACTTGATTTACTTTCTTTTTATAAAACCCATTCTTCTTTTAGCACAATTTATAAAATTTGTGTACGAAGAATTTAAAATTTCTCCTAATGTTGTTCATCCCACAATCTTCCTGTCCACTGAGGAAGTTTGAAATGCTAGGACTGACTGATAGGATTTTTAGAGCTCCAACCTCATATTATGACTCTTTAGGTGGTTAGGATTCATAATTATAAAAATTCATGTTCCATCAAAAAATACAAAAGGGACAAATCCTTGTTGATCTATCTCTCTGGCAGTCCACTGAATAGAACTCTTGACCTTAAGGCAAAAGACGGAGAAACTTTTCTCTAAATAGAAACTCTCTTCATTGTGAATTCTTAAGGATTCACTGCAAAATAAAAAGCAAACAAGCCGGAAAAGATTAAAAAAAAAAAAAGAGTAGCTTAGGAGTGATCCAAAACAACTGGAAACAAAGCCTAGACTTACCAAGAAAAAATTAAGCTCATGTGCATGAAGAAGCAAGAACTGTAAACCAAATTAGAGACCATTTCTGTTGTGTTCATGTCAATCAATAATGCCTAAATTAAGCATTATTCATTTTCATTATTATTATTTTGGAGAGATCAATCCTAGAAGAAAATGTCCAAGCAAGAGAAGAGTCGGAAAGAGCAAAGGTGAATGAAAACCATGATAACAGTAGCTACTCACTAATGATGCTAACCCTCCATTCAAATGGTCATATTATGATAAAACTAGGGGGTTGCTATTTGAATTCAAAAAAGAGCTCAATACACTCGCCCCTTTAAATATATATAAAATTACTCAAATGCCTCTTCTCCCTCTTCCACTCTTTCCCTTCATTGTTACTCTCTCCCCTTCCCCACCTTCCCCAACCAGTGACGATCATAGGCTCTGGCGAAGGGGGATGGTCCTCCTTCCTCTCCCTCTTCCTTTCACTTCCTCTCCTCCCCAGTCCTCTCATTCTCCTTCCCCTTTGTTTTTTCCTGTCCCCATCCCCCCCCCCCCCCTCTTTTTCTCTCTCCTTCCCACCCTTTCCCTCTCCTTTTGTAGTCGTGGTTGAGGGATAGGGTGGGAGGGAGAGTAAAAAAGAGCAAGGAGATGGGGGAGAGGAAAAAACATAGGGAAAGGAGAGGAAGAGGGAGAGGGACTACTTGGGTAATTTCACAAACATATTTTTTTAAATGAAATGAGTGTGCTAAACTCTTTTTTTAATTCAAATAGCAGCCCCTTAAAACTATTTCACATATATATAGATATACCCTCACACAATCACAATGGCGGCATCAGTCATACAACAAGAGGACTATGTGCTTGCACGTGTGAGTTTCAATTACATTACATGTGCAAGTTAATCTTTCAATATGCAAGTTCGTGTTACTTTATGTGCACAAGTTGTTTTCCCCTTACATATGCAGAAGTTCATATTATCTCCCATATGTGAGTCTCCTAGAAGAACCATGCCTTTCCTCGTAAAAAAAAAAAACTATGGGCATTCATAGTGACAGAATGACATGCACCAAAAAAGGGAAAAAATAGTGACAGAATGACATAAAGCATCGCTTCCCCATTTTATTAAAATGAGATTGTAATAAATATAATACTTTGTTCATCATAGTTTTAATCAAATTGTTTACCGTGGTTTTAAAGATGAGGTTGCTTAAACTAGTAGGCAAGACAAATTTCTACTTCTTCCCAAACAATTACACTTGAAGACAGTAAATACACAAAATGGGAAAAAGTGGGGTCCTAGGCAAACCGTCATGTCGTATAAGTTTAAGTTTGCTCTCCGCTTTCCGTTTTTTCTCAAGCCATTGCACAAATGCCATGCAAACCTTGCACACTAGGTCAAGGTCAAGCGCCTTCATCCAGTCATCATCAATGAAATAAAACAGCCACATCACCTTCTTTACCCTCCTCTTTACTTTCTCTCCAAGCAACTTGAGGTAAAATTTTGTCACGTCCAGTACAATATTCTCTCTCCTTTCGTCTCCTTCCTCGAAGAAGCAGGAGTCAATTGGGTCGTCCATGGGTTGTTACTCAGAAAGTTCATTGTTCACAGAGAGAAACACGGAAACCTGACTGGGTATGTCTTCTGCTCTGATGGTCTCCTCAATATTCATTTGAGAGAGCAGAGAGAGAGAGACAAAGAGATAGAGAGAAAGAAAGAGAGAGAATGGCAGACAAGTTGGTGGAAATGGTGCTTGACAAAGCACTTGATACAGCTTTAAGCAGCATCTTTGAGCCCTTAGTCGAATATCTCTTCTCCCTTCTGAAATGGTTTAAACCCATCAAAGACTTCGAAGAACAACTCCAAAAGCTTCAGAAGACCTACCTCAAAATCCAAGCCCTTGTCCAGGACTCAGATTCTAACCACCCCTCCCATCTCTCCACCTTCCTCAGCGATCTTGGCGACATCTCTTACGACATTGAAGACATCCTTGACGAAGCTGAGGCCGAAAAGCTCAAATTGCGAGCACAATCCAGAACCCCAACGCGAAAGCGCAAAAGGGGATGTGAGTCCTCATCTTCTTCTCATAGTAAGAGCTCAAACCCAGATTATTCTTGCCATTTAAACATCCCCCACTGCATAAAACTTGATATAGTGAGTAAAATAGACGAAATCAGAGAGAGACTGGCAGAAATTGCGAAAGATCGAGATGAGTTCGGTCTCGGAGACGGCATTGGAGATCGCAGGATCGAATCTGGAGTGGTGGAAAAAGCATTACCGCTGCAGACTAGCTCTGTAGCCAGTGAATTTGGTGTTTTCGGTCGAGACCCAGATCGCGAAAGCATAATTCAAATGTTGGTTTCGGATGCTGGGGACAGTTTTTCTGTCATTCCCATAGTTGGGAAAGGAGGTGTTGGGAAGACGACGCTTGCACGGTACATTTACAATGATAAAGGAGTAATTAAGCGGTTTCGGCTAAGAGCATGGGTTACTATATCTGTGGATTTTGATCTTGGTCGAGTATGTAGAGAAATTATTGAGTCTGCTACTGGGAAGCCTTGTGAGCTTGAAAATTTAGACCCACTTCAAGTTGAGGTCAAGAGAATATTGATGTCGAAGAGGTTTCTACTCGTGTTAGATGATGTGTGGAATGGGAGTTCTCTTGATTGGGAGAGACTACGAGCACAGATGAAAGATGCAGTTAAAGGGAGTAGAATCATTGTTACCACTCGGAATGAAAAGGTTGCGGAGATCATGGGCACAGTTCCTGCCTACATTTTGAAGGGTTTGCCAGATGCTGATTGTTGGTCTGTATTTAAGCAACATGCATTTGGAGTTAGAGGGCCGAGTCCACAATTGGAAGCAATTGGTCAGAAAATTGTGAAGAAGTGCAATGGTTTGCCGCTAGCCGCAAAGACACTTGGGAGCATGTTGCAATGTAAAGTAGACGAGGGTGATTGGTATGATATTTTGAATAGTGAGATCTGGGATTCAACTGAAGATATGGGTGGTGTACTGCCGGCCCTTAGATTGAGCTACCACTGTTTGCCTTCACATCTGAAGAGGTGCTTTGCTTATTGTTCCATATTTCCCAAAGGTTATGAGTTTGAAAGGGAAGAGTTGGTCCTATTGTGGATGGCAGAAGGCTTCCTTCAACCCAAAAAGTGGAGACAGTTGGAGGACATTGGCCGTGGGTATTTTGATGATTTATTGCAGATATCTTTCTTCGAACTGTCCAATGGTAATGATAACCAACGTAGGTATAAAATGAGCGATCTAATCCATGATCTGTCACAATCTATTTCAGGAGAGGTGTGTTGCAGAATAGAGGATGATGGATCACATAATATCTCCAGCAGAGTCCGCTATTCATCAATGATATGTGAGAAGAAACCTACGGATTTGGAAGTGCTGAGAGCATTGGAGAAGTTGCGCACATTTCTATCACTACGTAAATGTGGTCCAAAAACCCACATCAATTGGGATCCTTTTGCTCTACTACCAGAATTGCAGTACCTACGCGTGTTGGACTTGAGTTATTCTAACATAAAGGTGTTGCCATATTCAATTGGCACATTGAAACATTTGCGTTATCTCAACCTTTCTTCTACTCCTATACAAAGGCTGCCTGAATCAGTATGTGCCCTCTATAATCTGCAAACACTGAAACTTAATGATTGTCGCAACCTTTCTGAGTTACCCAAAGACACCAGTAACCTTATCAGCCTGCGGCATCTCACTGTGTTTCCATTGATCTCTATGCCACTAGGAATTGGAAAGTTAACTTGCCTTCGAACATTACCCATATTCACTGTGGGCACAGATGGTGGATGCGGAATAGGACAGTTGAAGGATTTGAAGGAACTACGAGGATCACTTTCCATTTTCAGGCTCTACAATGTGAGAGATGTGGAAGAGGTAAAGAAAGCAAAATTAGAGGACAAGCAGCATCTTCACGAATTGAAGTTGGAATGGGGACAACCTTCAAATGGGAAACGTGATGGAGTTAATAGCATTGACATGGAAGTTCTTGAAGGCCTTCGACCTCACAAAAAACTCACACATCTAGAGATACGAGAATTTGGCAGCGCCCGGTTTCCACGTTGGTTGGGTGATTCATTACTGTCGAATCTGGTAACTCTTCGCCTGTATTTTTGTAGGAGCTGTGAAACCCTCCCACCACTTGGGCAACTGCCTTCCCTCAAGTTCCTCTTCATAGATGGAATGTGTGGAGTGAAAAATGTAGACCGTAGCTTTTTTGGCAATGGCAATGTGAAGGGTTTTCCATCATTGGAGATGCTCGAGTTAAATTACTTACCTAATTTACAGCATTTGCCTGTAATAGAGGAAGGTGAATTCCCACGCCTCTGTGAACTTCAAATTAGTAATTGCCTTCGGCTGAAAGAGTTACCTCACCTTTATTTTCTGCCTGCACTCACAACATTGAACATTAGCCATTGTGATAACCTTGCATCTTTGCCAGAGAGGGGACTACCAGCCTCGCTTAATTTGCTGAAGATTAAACAGTGTCCCTTGTTAACGGCAGGGCGGGTAAAGGAGGGTGGAGAAGATTGGGGAAAGATAGAACACATTCCCAACAGAGAGATCGATGGTTGAAAGTTCATTTACTCTAAAAAGCGGTTGGTTGAGCTGATGGGAATTACTTTACCCTTTTCTTGACTTCACATAAAGAACTCAGCATATTACTTTGTAAAGAGCTTCGCCATGGGAGGGACTATGAACCAATGATGTATTTGTTGAAGACTAAAGAGCACTTAAGGTGGGTGATTGTTTTGTTGAGGATTAAAGGGTATGAAAGGTGGGTAGAGGAATGCAGCTGAGACTGGAGGAAGATTCAACACCTCATCAATGTACAGAGTGAAGATTGAGGAAGGTATCCATTTACCTTAAAGTGCTCAATTTTTGGTTTTTTTGGCTGTTTCTTTTGATTTTGTTCTGTCAAAGTATGAATTTCGCTGAGTTATTGCCTTGGTATTTTTGGGCATTTATTTTTCAAAAGCAACATTCAAGAATGTCGAATGGCTATGCTTCCATTTTGTTATTTGAATGATTAGGGAATTTGCTGCAGTTATGAATGCCTGGGAATCAATATGCTTGCACACTTGATGTCACTAATTGTGGTGTTTGATAACTTTGAAATATTGTTTTTCGGATTTGCATCATTGTAATTCATGGTGGTATTTCATTCTATGTTAAAACACACCTGCAGTGGTGGTTATGTGTACTTTGAATGGTTGTTCTGGAATGTGTCATATAAGCTGATCTGATTCTAATAGAGGAGCCTTTGGTGCACTATGGATGGGGCTGGCAATGGGTCAGGTGAGGACAAGTTGAGCAACACACAGAGCTGTCACTTTATTAAAAGAAGAGGGAATTTTAGCTGTTTAGAAGACACTTGAAAATCTAAACAGCCAAATTTTCCTCTTCTTTTTTTAACAATGTGACAGCTTTGCATTTGGTTTCACTGCGTCAAATTTCTAGATTCAGGAATAAATTTCAATTGAGAAATGCGGTTTTCCAATGTCAGTTGGGGGCTGATCTGATATTGCAAGAGATGTTAGTCTAAGTAATTCTCCACAACTGATATTGCCAGAGATCTTAGTCAAAGCAATTCTCCTAATGCGATGAGTGCGGTAATGGAGACCTCTTTTGGTGAATCATCAATGCTTTCTGCCCTCAAATCAATGACCAAATTCATTACTTTACTTAAGACTAATGCTTTGATTAAATCATCTTTCATCTCATTTTTGCGATGCCTTTGTCATGGCATGTATCACAATCTCATCATTTCATTTGGAATTCGGTTTACCATGTGCCATGTGTTTGAATCTCAAAGAGTAGGGATGGCAATGTGTCAGGTTCAATATGTATTGGGTAAACAGGAACTGCTTGCTTGCACACATAATTGTCCTGTCCCATGCCAACCCAACTTGTGATAGGTTTGTAATATTTGATACCAAGCTCACCCCTAGCAGACAAGTTTGGTAGGATTTGATACCCTTTATCTTTTATTTTATTTTTTACTGGGGTTGAACTTGTAATCTCTGCTTGTCAAATTTCCAATACCTACTGTCCTAAGTATAGTTTGTGGGTTTGTGTGTTATATTTTATTAACAAATGTGTCAATATATAATCAAGGCGAAGTGGGTATGTCAACCCTATTCCTGTTAAAACTTATAAATCCGTACCCCACGAGACAAAACCATTACCAAACCCACCCCAATAGTGTTGGATTAGGGTCATCTCCTCTTCAACCCCGAACTATTACCTTCCTTACCAGTTGCCCACTTGTCATACATGGTTTCGTCAATCCTGAGCTGTGGCCATAATCTCATTGATAAACCATATACACAAACTCTTATTGCATTGATCATATCTACATTCGTTTCATACAACCATCAACTCCAATTATTTATCCTCAGATCATTTCATTTCATCTTTTGGATGAGCCACAGCAGATCATTTCATTTCATCTCTTGGATGAGCCACAACTCAATAACTGCTCCAATCACATGTTTCTTACCAGGGGTGGCAATCGCCTTATTGATAGATTCAGGTTGTCCCTCTAAAATAATGGATTTGGTCCCAAGCAGAACTCCCTTTTATTACTCAACAAAAATGTCAAAACCCTTAATTTGGAAAGTTTAGGCTATGAGTTGGGTTGAAGGGTCCAAAGCCAGAGTGTGTCAGGTTCAAGTTGGGTTGGTGGATTTAGTATAGCATGTGTGAACTCAACTCAAACCTGATCTATTTATTAGTTTGGCTGACAATGTTGAGCTCAGGATTAGATTGGCATGGGCTGGGTCTACTTTGCATCCGTCTGTAAAGGGTGAAGATCATGATGGCCCCCACTGATTGAACAGTACATATTAGAGGACAAATCCAATCATTAAGGTTGCACTGATCCCAATGACAGTTCACACACCAAAGGTTTGACTGGTCTTTGTGTCTAATCTTTCTGGTACAAATTTCAAAGTTTTCAATGAAGGATGTTTTTGCAGATGCAAGAACAAACCATTGGTATTTGGTTCAATCCAGTTATATCCAGTGATATTAGTTAGTTGGGAGAAATACCTACTCCTGACTGATTTTTAAACAGTAATTAATTAAAACCACTTAAGTGAAGTTCTTACCCACAATCAATTCCGGTACCAAAGTTGTCACCTTCACTAAATCTCTTTCTTTTACAGCTACTTGGAGACGATTTTGACCATCCGAAGGTGTGCCCCACCACAACTGACTGTCCAAAAGCTGTGTTGATTGGGTTTTACTCAAGTACTTTCTTAAAATTGATGACACTTTCAAGCACATGATCACTTTCATGCTTGTTTAAGACCTTGTGTTTTCTCAGGGTTCATTTGGATCCAAATGTCTTCTTAGAGAAGAGAGGTAAAAAATGATATTGGAGGAACTTTTCCATCTCCATTCATTTTTTTATTTTTATTTTTTAAATCTCTTCTCTGCCTTTTGGAGGAACTTTTTTGAAGATTGTCCATGTATTTTTTTTAAATCTCCTCTTCCTAACTCCCTTTAGAGCCGCACTTATATATATATATATATTTATATATCATCATCTTCATCATCATCATCATCAAAGCTATATCTCATCTGTTAAGAATCAGTTGCTGTACCCCTACACACATTTATTTGAACCCAACTTCTTTGTTTAGAAAATCTATTCAGAATGGAATCAATAATAATTGAAACTTTCATTACATTATTTCCACGCCATTTTATCCATTATCTTATTTTGAGCAAATTCTCCTTTTGGAGTTAAAATTGTAAAATAAGTATATTCACAAGATCATAAACTTGATTTTTTAACTTTATTCTTGGCTTGTAGTGGATACAAGTTGTTTTTGGAATTGAAAATTGAAAGAGTAGACTTACATTTTATCAGGTAACTTGTTTGCAATTATTATTTGGAATTTGGATGAATTGAAATGTGAGAATGATGATGATAACATACATAAAGCTGATCCAGATGATGGTGATGATAATGACGATGATGATATATTAATATTTGTGTGCATTTTCAATTTGCTTGTGCTACTGAATCCTAATCATAAAGAAATGATGATTTGGGAAAGAAAAGTTATAGATACTAATTTGGAGCACATCCCACCAAACAATGAGTAACCTATTAGATGTACATGGAGTTCTCATACATCCTTCTTCAACTGTCTCTTCTTTCTAGACTTTTTTACTAAATTACAAAAATAATCTTAAAAAATTCCTTCATTTCCTCCAGCCACCGAAGAAGATGCGGCCGTGACTTACAACATTGCAGCAGTTGTATCCGGGCTCAATGCCGTTACCTTGCCTTGACATCAAATGGCCGAAGATTCTTGATGCCCGTGATCATGGGCGAGTGGGACGCGGAGTGAAAATGGCCCTCGGTTCTTTTCGGAGAATTTTTTTTTTCTTTTTGAAATTTCTTGTATATTCCTCTCTATATATATTGCTATTATTATTTTAGTGCTTGCTTGTGTGATCCTTTTTCTGCCAAAAAGGTTTCACTTTTTGTGGTTTGTGTGGCACAGTTTCCACTAGAAAATTTCACAAAAAACACAACTAGCGTGGAACGGATAAGCAATTCTTAAAACCGTCTCTATGGAGTCGGAATTGCTTTTCCATTCTACTGAAAAGCAAAAGTCTCTGGCGGCTCCTTTCTATGCACATTACGTAAACATGCCCTCCAAGGCTGTGAATACGAGTGACAATGATGATGAGATGGAGGAGAAACCTTGCTTTTCTTTTTGTTTCTTTTTTTTTTTTGCGATTGATTTCTGTAGATGGAAAGATATTCGTTGTCCTGCAGATTCCTTTTCCAGAAGAAAAATGCCACATGATGTGATCAAATAAGGGCTTGTTGATTTGTTTAGTTAGAGAGTCAAACTATATCAAGAAGTATTGGAATGTTAATTTCTTTCTGTTCTTTTTCAATTGTTGTAGCAGTGGATCTGCACTTCAACATTTGGAATTTTTTAAAATAGTTTCTAATCTTTGGCCTAATTTTTAAAGTGAGTATGAGATTAATATGTTCTGTGAATTTTCTTTCCCTTTCCAAATAGTTCTTTTTTTTTATTAAGTTATCCATAGAGTAGTATCAAAAGAGTGAAATTGCATTTGCACTACTCTGCTTTCATCTCTCTTCAACCGAGCAAACTTATCACTAGAAAATCTAATTACCAAAGACAACCTATCAATCCCTCCCAGTGTAAATCATCATTTTTAAAAATTGCAATCTCCCAGCTTTTTTGGGTTTTGCAAGAGAATGAAAAGTAAACAATGAAGATTACTAGTGGAAAGGTCATGAGATCTCGTTTTTTCTTTTTCTTTTTCCTTTTTTTTTCTAATGCTTTACACAAGATTTGAATTTATGTATGTCCATTCACACTACACCATGTCCCTAACCACCTAAATAGCAGTCAGGTACCCACCTTACATCCTTTTACTTTTTTTGGTGAATGTGTGATGTTCCTTTGCTCAAGTGATATCCATTTCTGGCAATTGATCGAACAAATCCTTATAAAAAAAAGTGGAAAATAGTAGAAATAGTGTCAAGTGTCAACTTACAAGATGGGCTTGGGTTCCATTTATGAGTATTTTTCATGAATCCTCATCTTTGATATTTTTTTTCCTTTTTTGGTGGAAGGACTATTTTTTTTCAATTTTAACCACTTTTGGAATTATGTTTCTTAGAATTTCTAGAAATTCAATGAAAAAGAATGGCCCATTGATTTAATAAACTAAAAAAAAAGAACAAAAGATAAGAGAGTTCTGCAGCCAGAGATAATAAAACTTGACAATTGGCATTGGAAATGAGCAATGTAATAATGACAATAAGGCCAATTCTCCACTCCCAACTGCAGAAAACACCACATAAAGTGTTGGAAAAATGGGTTTTTAATTTTGGTTTTTGGGCAACTTTGGACAATAATAAGTGTGGATCCCATACATCTTTTGAGGCGGGTTCAAGTATTAATGTGTTCTCTTACATTAGGAGAATGACACCAAACCATTGTTTAGTTAAAAACCATTTAAGAAGTGAATGAGAAATTAACACTAAAAGTGACTAATTGAAGTTACTTTGTATTGGAAGTCCCACATTACTAGTTTACTGAAGATGTGTATGTGTTTATATACCCTTAGTTTGTTTAAGAGATTTGAGCCATAAGAGGCATTCATATTTTATCATAGAGGGAGGACCTACATAACCGGTTGGCGGGTAGGTTGGGTTGGGTCATGGGTCTCCATGTAGATGGCTTCCCAATTATACTCTTTTTGGATAAAATACCTTTTACCAACAAATGTATCTAATTTCCAACGGAATGGTCCAACAGTTGTACCTTCTCCGAATGGTCCAACAGTTGTGTCTCCTCCGAATGGTGCTGTATTATTTTTATTTTTACAAAACCAGACATAAGCATCTGTTCATTATTGACTGTTGACTGTTTAGAACAGTCGCCAGTTCATCTATTTAAGGCCATTTTGTTTCTGCATTTGGGCATCGAATTTCTTCAACATTCACTATCTATTTGAGAGAGAAACAACGTAGTCTTGTTCGCCAGGCAACACAGATTGAAATGCTACTTCTGTATCGCGTAGATCATTGTATCCTGGGAGACAAACATCCGTACACCGTGAGCACCGTAGCGGAGACGAATTTTGTTTTAAGGACATAGTGTTGAACACTAGCCTTGATCCTATTCAGTAATTTCGAATTTATAAGCTTCTTCTTATCTTACTGTGGTTTTTTCTGCATTTAAAACAGTTGTTGAAATCACAAAAGGAGTTTGAGTCCCATTACATAAAGTTGGTTGATGGGGACAATTACAGTAATACATAGAAGATTTTCATTCCATTGAATTCACAATCTCTCTACAGAGAACCATCAATAGCTGAAGGTGTAAAGGGACCCCTGAATGGAATGCTAGGCCCCAACACTATAAATTCTACTATTGTGCCCATTTCTTCTCTTTCATTAAGGATCCAACTATCAGTTTAACATTGCAGGGAGGAAAAAAAATACATAATCATGGCTTTCATTGTACAGCCCTCGTGTGTTCAGAGATTGAACTCCAAAAAGAGTAGCACACAATTTATACCGAGCAGCATAGCTTTGAATCCATGGATGCTAAACATATGGAGAAAGCTTGGTAAGCAGTCATAGGGAATCTGCAAGACCAAGAAAGTGTTGGTGTACATCTCTTGAATGAGAAACATCTTGCGAATCAAACAGTAAAGAAGGATTGCTTTAACAGTTTACCTGTAATCCATCACATACTTCGATTTCCCAATCCTCCCAAACTGAAGAATTGATTGCTTGCCCTTCTCCTGCTCCACTTAGACAAGTTAGTCCTTGACCTCTTGGAAATCACATTCACATATAATAATCAATCTCAATCTCAACACTCATCCATGTTGAGCGGAATGTTTCTTAATTCTTATAAGGCATGTGTTCCTGTCACCCTTGGGGGACCCCTTGAATATCAAAAAGTCCCCGTGCCAACCATCGTGTATTGCAAATTGTATTGTTGTATACAATTCATATAGCTGTGCTAATGAATTAAGATATAGAAGTTTGAATGAACTTAGCTAGAAATATATGAAAAATGAAAAATAGTAAAAAAAATTTCGAATGTTTGTAAGATAAAAGAATAAAAGAAAATTAAGGTTGCCCTGATGATCCTACATTTCACCTTAATAATAGGTGCCAGTGTGTCACTACAAGTGTTTTTCAGTTCTACCGGAGAATAAGTTGCCTTAATGATCCTACATTTTGATGATTACATAAATAAACTGGTTTCTCTTCTCTCTGGCCCATGTATCCCGACTATCATAATCATCCAAGTTCCAGAGACCCAAATCACGAGTACCTTGACAGAAACGCAATGCTCTAATGGCATTTCTTTGTTTCCTCAACAAATACGAGGTGCAAAACCAGTAACCAAATCTTCTTCCATGTGGAAAGAACTCCTCTGCCTAGTTCCTATGAGGCTTCATGTGCCAACATATTCGTATATGGAGAGGGATTCAGTTCAAGTATTTCCTTTTTCACAGTCCATTAATATTCAGTAATGAACGTTAGTGGCTGCTTGCAAGTCTGGAGCCTGCCTTATCACATGCATGGGACCCGAAGCTTATACAATTACACCAAAGCAATGACCCTAACATGCGCAGGAATGAACTGTACCTTAAAATACCCTAGCTTGATGCTCTTGTGAGGATTGTTTTCAACAATGAATTTTGGTTTGTTCATGCATGAATAAAAGACTGAGTGGCTTCTATGACTTTCCAGGAATTCTATGATCACCTAAGAATCTACAAAAATCAGGACAGAATTTCTTCAGTTCCCATCGAAATGTAATGAGACAATTGAGGGCTTTCAAAATTGCTTATTCTTCAATAATAGATCTCTGATGAAAAACAAAAAAAACGCTTTCCAACTAGATAGTTAAAAGAACTTTGGCTCAAAAAACCATTATGACGTACCTCCATTACCAGCTGGAAATTCTTCACAGAGGGTTGAATTCTTAAACCTGATGCTCTTCCTTTTTCTCTGAAATCCAATTCATAGCGCTTTGATATCTGATGGAACAGCCCAACATGAGATTTTCAGAAAAAGGAAAAAGGTACAAAAGCGACCAAGGACTTCACATCAACGACATCATCAGCACCCGTTTTAAAAAAACTTCCCAGACACACGTTAAAGGAAAATCTTATTTTTCATTACATCAAGCATATCTCTCTACACACATCAAAACTCCCGAGATTTAAAAAAAAGCCTTGTCTTTCATTAGCAAGATGAAAATAAAGATGGTCACATAAAATGCATATATGCTTACATTATTGTAGTGTGGAACCTTGGAAAAGAGCTGATGGGTTTTATTCATTTTCTCTTCCCAGTTTTTGGGCAGTCTATTGACATGTTGAATCTGCAAAAGAATATCAAATCTGTCAACAGTGTTCCATGTTTTCCTAGTATATGAAGTAAAAAGAAAGCTTCTGTTTTTAGCTAAAAAAATTAAGAAAGAAAGCAAAAAGAAAGCTTTTGTACTATAAAATTCACCTGTGTTGCATTCTTTAACTGCATTGACTGGTGCTTTGGAATCCAAGCGCGCATGCTTCTGAAACTTCCAGTCAATGTGGTTATGGTAGGTGTGAACCTGTCAAACAGAGAGAGCAGCAATGAGCCAACGAAAATAGTGTAATATTTTGTGATTGTGGAAGAAGAGGGAGGTTGGCATACATTACAACAGCAAGAAGGAGCTGAGACTGTTTCTTTAGAGAATCAGGAGGGTTTCCCTGCAATTAAAATGAGTTGCTTGTTGAAGGTTATCAAATGGGTAAGTATTCAAATGGTTAAAAATCTTCCAGCAGAAGAGCTTTCTAAAGATCTCTCACACAAAATTGGTTGGACCACCAATAGGTGGGGGCAAACAAATAAGGAAAAAAATTGACATTTCATCTTCTTAGAAGTAGGATTCAAATTGAAGAGAATCAAACCTTGTCCCATATGTGGTATTTTGATCCCATGATATTAGCTGTTATAGATCCCAAGAAACTCTCATCTGAGCTACACAATATACCCTTCACATTCTGAGCTATCCTGAACTCAGACCGACCACTTCGACGTCTGTGTTGAGCAACAGCTAGTTTCCGGTCTTGTCTTCCTTGTCCCTCCTGCTCATAGAGAACAAAGTTTAAAAAAAAAAACAGAAAACTTCAACTGGCATTCAATAAAAAAGGTTCTTGTTATATCCTTGGAAGTTTCTTTTTGTGATCTCTTTGTATTGCAAAATGCAGTCTTGTTCAATTTACGCTAACAAGATATTCTCATTGGTTTTTAGTAGACCTTCATTTCCTTCAATGGAGTAGAAAAAAAGACTACCTGAAATACAAAATAATTTTAGAAATAAAGAGATTTATTCACGTCTTCCCCACTAATGAACAAATTAAAGGATCCTCCTGTAAAAAGTTGCATGACTTGAATGTTGGGATCAGATGCCCATGTGGTCTATAGCAGGAGCAACCTCAGAAACTAGAATTGGTGGATTCGGAGCAAGTTTCTTTCATTTGACACTCGAGTTATAATGCAGAGTCACAAAGAGATTGGCTTTATAAGAGGGCAAAACTAGTACTCATAAAGGTGACCCTAAAGAGTTGGGATAAAGCTACATTTTGGAGTTGGTGATCACTCGTTTATGTTTCTTGGGGAGGAATGTTAGTTTTAGTAGCTTTTGTAATAATCATTAGTTAGAAAGGGCACCAGTGGAAGGGAATCTTAACAGGCATTGCATTTGTTTTTGGTTGCGTGTGATGTAAATCCAATTGGCCCAGGATGCACCAGAAAGGAGAAAAATAATTCATTTAGCCGGCCCCAAAATAGATGAGACAAGGCTTCAATGATGGTGACGAGGTAGTGTAAATCCTATATTTCCTGAAAGAGAGATTCGCATTGTCATTGGTACACCAGATTCTAGTGCATGCACATTAGAATGAATGTCATAGCTTCGCAAATTCTACAGAATTTGGAATATACCATGTCATATGTTTTGTTTATTTTTTCAGTAGAACTCTTCTAGCCCACTCTAGATTGATGGGATAAGGCTAAGTTGATAATGATGAACATTAGAGTTATAATCTGTTCAACAAATCTTATTTCAGAGTTTCTGTATTAGACAGTTCTGCTGGAACACTAGAGTAGAACTCCCAGTATTTTTATTCCTTAGAACTAGGAATTCAATAGAAAACCCCAAAACAAAACTCAGATGAACCAAGTTAAGTGACTGGTAAAACTCAAATGAAATATACCATCAAAAAATGGGAAAGAAAAAAGAAAAAGAAGAAGAAAACCAGTTGTGGTAATTATCTACTAGGGACAATATGGTCATCTCTGGGAATATCTGGGTCAAATCATAAATTTGATGAACAAAAGTTTTTTTTTTTCTTGTTTTTGTCAGTCAACTGTTTTAAAAGTAGAAATGTTTACTTTAAAAATTTTCCCATAAAAGAATCCTCTAATTGTTTCAGAAACAACATTGCAGACTTGTAATTTATTTTGGGAAATCCAATCTTTTAGTGACTAATCATGTCAAGGCATTGAGGTAACTTAAAATACTCCACATTTAGGTCTCAAATAATTTGGTATTTTCTGGAACTAAGCGATCATTGAATGTAACAGTGAATTTGGATGTACCCTTATGACAGGCTTGTACATTTTGGAAGTGTGGTTGCCGGTCCATTCCTCTATGCATATGAGCAATCCAAGTCAGAATTTACATTTGATGGGGTAGCACTAGTCAGATTCTTCAGCAACAGAAGTGGAACGGCTGAAACTTGGGGTACATCCAAACACGCGTTATCTCAAGTGAAAAATTGAAAACTAAATACAAACCAGGACCCTGTTAATCCATCTCTCAACTAAAACCCATTTAAGAGAAGATACAAATCCATGTAGAAACTAATAGAAAAGTAACATTAAGTGGCAATTTTCTTGGTACAAAAGGAGACCCGGAGAGTTGTTAAGAATGCTAGGTTTCTTACATTGGTGTAAAGACAATACAGAGAAGCCCCCTTCAGCTCTTGTGATGCCTCCTTCACTATAAAGCAAGTACACCTCCCAATATCCAAAGGAAGAGGCCTACACAACAGAGACCTGAAAAACAAACCATCCCATTGCTAATGAACACGGCAATTCATGTGCAGTAACCAGTCGTATGGGTAACTGAAGATTACAGTATCCATGTAGTTGCTGGCCTAATAATGGACGTATGAAATGCTCAATGGGTGAGATTATAAAGTGAGGCACACCAGATATGTGGCAGACATGCCACAAGGAATTGATAGAACAAAACCTTGTCATTTACCCACTGCATATTTGTCTTAGTGGTCAACGCCTTCCAGCCACCTCCAAGGGGTCCCTGGTTCCAATCATGCAACGTACCCGATACACCGTGTTTGTGGGTGGTGTATCAACCGAAGGCTAAAAAAAAAAGGAAAAAGAAACCGTTGCCATTTGAGTCATCACTATCACTGTGGGTCACTGATGACTGGAAATTGTGACCCATCCGAGGAAGGTCCCACGAGATTCACTCTCAGATCACTTTGGGACCCACCAGATCTAGAGTGGACAGATTTTAACCTATTATTCTAACTGGAAGCACACACCCCACAAAACACACCAACAGATACAGACAGACATATACCTGTTAGGGAGAGTAGACCAAGAAGAAGCAGGAGCAGCTTCAGAATCCGAAAAGTCCCAGGCATTTAGTGGGTTCGATTTGTCATCCCCCAGAAGCGATGACCCAAAAGCCGAATCGGGCTCGTTCTTCTGCATACAGAGCTGAAGGGAAGAGGGCTTCAAGACCCTGTTCTGAAGCAGGGGGACGGAAGAAGGGGAGGGTTTTCTTTCTGAGAGTGGCTTGGGCTTAAGCAAAGAAGAATCGTAATTGGGTGTTTCATTTTCCTTGCCACCGATGCAAACAGCTCGGTTTCTGCACAGGTGAAGGCCGAGGGTTCCACCATCACTGTTGCTTCTGTTGTGTTTCAGCTCATTGAGCGGATTCACATACAGGGATTTGTATTGAGACTTGTGGGAAAGAGATGAGGATTTCTTGAAACCAGCCATGAATCAGAGAGAGAGAGAAAGAGAGAGAGAGAGAGAGAGAGAGAGAGAGAGAAAGAGAGAGAGAGGGAGAGAGATGGGAATTTAAAGAGGTGTGTGTGGGTTTGGTTGGGAAGACGTGGGAGGAAATTTGAAAATCCACTAAAAGCCGTTGAGTGTTTAATTTGGAATTATGGTAATCCGCGGGACAGGATAAAGAGTTGAAGTTTATGTTTTGTTGTCCCTTTCTCAGAGTCCTGTACTCTTGAAAACTTTATTATGCTTCTCCACGGATTCCCCTTGCGTTGCGAAAACACTTACGTCAAATTCATCACTAAAAATAGTACAAAAATAAAACATTTGTAGAAATCAATCTTGCTTTTACTTTCGTTTTTGGCTAGAAGGGCAGTGGCCGAGGTTGGTTTTAAGCTTTTAGCTATAGTTTTGCTTTCCACTGGTCTTTACTAATTTGAATTGGATAACTTTTAGGGCGGAAGTTAAAGGTCTAATGGGTGAGCTAGGGAGGGATAGCTTCATAAAAAGGTAATGAGTAATTTTGGATTCGAGTGAAATTTCTATTATAAGCTCATAGAAGCACTTTTATATTTTCTTAAGTGGGCTCTAGTGAAGAGCCATACGAAATTCTCATGGGTGGGAGCCTTAGAGGATTCAATCCAAACTCTTTGACCAAATAGTTGGTAACATTTGTTATATAAAGGTATAGGAAATATTATTATACATCCTTCCCTCACCATGTGCTGAGGGACAAAGGCGAATAATTTTCATATATATATATATATTATGATCTAGGACATCCTTTGCCAGCCACTTTTTAGACCTTTGGCCTCTAACTCGAAGTTAACCGATTTTAACAAGTATGGACTATTTCCTAGTTACTACATACATAGCTGCACACTGTAGTTTATTTTGTTAGATCATTTTTTTTTATCTAATAGGTTAGCAGGCTATTACAAACTCTGTCATGTGTTGTTCACTTGATTGATCTTCTTTTTTAATCATTGGTAGGAATTTCGAATTTATGGCATGCCAATTTATTAATTTCTCCAATATTTGCTACCATTATTTGAAATTTCATATTTTGGTGTTCTTACAAAACTATTTCACAGCACCAAAATCTTCTGACATTTGTATGTCCATGTTAATATTCAAATGACTAGTTTGTAGAATTATAGGTGAATTTCATTTTAACCTTTTCTAAAATTCCAACGAGAACAATTCATATATATAAAAAAAAAAGAAGCCCAACAAGATAGACCCTAAAACTTTCATCAAGCAGTCAACTCAATAGCGGAACAAGTTGGGACTGATGCAAAATTTGAAAAATACCACATATAATTGGAGGACATTCATTTTTTAATAGTTCAATTTCCAATAGATATGCCCTACTCTGGTTCCACTCTTCAATATAACTCAAAGTTAAAAGCCCATAGAAGATCCGGACTTTAACAAAATGTACAGGTCCATTAGTAGTTTTGTACTCTTGTTCCCATACTAACATATGTGGGGTAATCAAATGATGAACCAGAGAGAGAACCGGAACATGTAAGTTATCCTCTCATTTCTTACACACCATGGCTGTAGGGATTAAAACATGACAAGGGCCGTAGCACAGTGAAAGGTGCCCAATAGCAATGAGAAGATTGTTGGTTTTAAGCCATGCTACATATCAAAATTTTTTAAAACATAATCAACAGTGTAGATCGGGTATCTAGGGTTCAACCATGTATAGTGTTTCTTATTTTCCCAAATTTATCAGGTGAGGATATTGGGAAGGTGAACAATTGCTGGTCATGTAGATCAAATATCTATTTGTTTTTTCCCTTATAAATTTCTCATTTTCTGTAGATCATTTAGTTACATTTATCCTTTTATACCAATGAAGAGAACACTTATCCTTCTTATTTTTCCAGAGGATTAGATTATAATTTTGCCCATCTTTCCCTTTGATGGTATTGTTAAGCCTAGTGGGACCCACTTGTGGATTTGAGGCCTCATAAAATTCCGGGCACTACGAGGGGTGGGGTCCAGGACTTGAGTCAAAAGGACATTTTGTCATCATTGTCAGTTCAGTACAATAGAGCATGAAGTGGAGGGATTGTGCGTGAAAAATTGTTTGGTTTTTAGGGGGTAGAGATTTGAATTTGAATGAAGGCATAGGGGGTCGTGCCTGCACCAGTGAGGCCATAACGGTCACTTTCGAAAGTCGTGTTTGCTATTGATTCTTCTGCAAGTGGCTAATAACGAGTAGTACTTTGATCTCCAGGCTTACTTGGGAGGATTGATTGTGTGGGACAACTTATGATGATGGAGATACTTGGAGGCTCTAAATCAACGGTTCAAATAAATTTGATTTCAAATCCAACTTGGGAAATTCGAAGTAGAGAGGCGGGAGGGTTGAGGTCTAAAAAATGTATGATGATCGAGATGTGTGTATGTAGAATGTCAGACCCAATTTCTAACATAGCCCACTGGGCGAGCAAACAAAATGACTGACAACTCTCCATGCCACTCTTCCGAGTTCCGACCCACATGCGTGTGCTATACTTGACACCCTGTGGGCTTCCTCTTTTTATTTAGGGGTTGTTTGTTTTTTTTTATATATGATGTAAAAATGATTTATATATGTAAATAACTTACGTGTGAAATATAATTTTTATTTGTTATTTTTACACTCATTCAAATGTGAATCTTAATTACACAAATGGCTAATATGTATTTTAAAAATATCTTAAGATCCATGTTGAATCAACACTTGAAATTTGACATGCTCTCTGAAAGTGACTTTTTGAACAATATTAACGGTTTGGATCATGAAAATGGGGCCTACAAAATCCCAGAAATTAAAGTCAACAGCCTGAATTGTTTCATAAATATCTCATAATATAAGATGATCCAATAGTTGAAATTTTGTACAATGGCCGTTATCATCATTTCAAAATTTTAGACGGTTCAGATCTTGCATTTAAAGCATACAAGATGCAAAAATAAAGAAAAACCAGATTGGCAGTATGCATCTAATGGCTGAAACGTTCTTTTTAAGATATCTCAAGATCTATGATGAATCAAGATCTGAAATTTACTTTCTTAGATGAAAATGACATTTTGAATGAGATGAACGGTTTGGATTGTGATAACAGGGCCCACAAAATCCCAGAATTAAATATCAATGGCTTCCTTTGTGTCATAAAGATCTCATAATGTAAGATGATCCAGCGGTTGGTGTTTTGCAGCATAGCCGTTTTTGGCATTCCAAATGACTTGGACGGTTCTGATCATGATTTTGGTGGCAAAAAAAAAAAAATTAAAAAAAATAAAAAACGTGCAAGGCGTGAAACATTGTTCACGTCTTGTACCAGTGCCTCATGAAAATGGGTGGGAATCCTTTTTACACCTGTTGAAGTGTGAAAAGTTTCTACTCTTTTTGCTTTTGATTTACACACCAAAATCATATGGGATTTACACACCACATGTATAAAATATAAAAACAAATATGAATGTGTGAAACCATCCCACATGAGTAATATTTATATATGTAAATGGCAAAAAACAAACGACCCCTTAGGTGTCTCTTATTTCCGTGAGCTATCCTTTGCTCAAAAAAGTAAGGATTTTTTTTTTTTTTGATATTACCCCATGACATTACTTAGAAATTAAAATAATAATAATAATAATAATAGAGCTCTTATCTTAGATCTTGTTTGTTTGTGGGATAGAATAAAATAGAGTTTCCAAATAGAGGTCTCTTCCCCCTTGAGTAACTTGCCCGCCAACCAAGACCTTAAAATTGTACCTAAGATATGACCATTGGCTCGGACTGATATCCATTGCAAAAACGGGCTCTACCTTTGATATAGACTAATGCGGTGTGTAACATCTCGACCTAGCTTGATCCCGTTTAACGACTAATTAATGTGGTTTTTGTTGCTAATGATGTTATATTCATGTTTTAGTTTTGTTGTGGGTCATGGATAGGTAGTTGGGTTAAGTTTGACCTAGTTTAGGTAGACCAAGCCCTTTTTCGTAATTTGTATTTTTTCAAGATCTCATCATTTATGCATCATCTTGGTGTCAACACGTATATCCTGTTGAGCTCGTTAAGTGCTGTAACTGTGTCAATGGTAAAAGATGTCGCATGGTTCCGTAGGACCTAGATTTGACTCGAACTGTAAATGGCCTTAAGCAATTGGAATTGGTTGTAATTGTCACTCAACCTTATCCTATATAATCCTTCACCGACTCCAGCTTCTTCTTAGTTTCTTTTTCTCTCTCGTGAGCACTCTCCCTTTCTCAGTTTCTCCTTCTTCTATTGATTCAACCAGCAGACAGGAGAGAAAGCTTGGAGTCGTGAGATTCAAGGTAAGCATGGCTGGGCATCCTCTTCTCCCTTCCTTTCTTATTCTCCATGATTAGGCTCATGAGGTTTTTCTCTTTCTTTTCATGCACAATAGCTGTGGGTGGTGATTGGTAGTGATTTGAGGCCCAAGGATAACCAGTTGAGTGTTAGGATCGAATTGAGGTAAGTATAAGTGTAACTTGTATGAACCCATGATGGTATGTGTGTGATTGAAATGATTTTTCATGATCTTATATGTACAGCATGTTTACAGCCCAGTTGAGCTCAATTCTTCTTTTTTGATTTCATTGTTTCCTTCGTTTCCAGTTATTCTGTAATCCCTTCAGAAATTGGACCTGCGCATTCATGGTTGAACAGTGAATTGTGCTATGGCTATGCCATAACATGTAGTACGGCTAAGCCGTAAACCCCACCGTGACCCAGCCGTAGATCAATACAGGGTGTTCCTAAAAATAATTGAGAGTATGCAAATCTACATCTCTTCTACGGCGTGGCCACGGCTAAGCCGTGTCCTCTCTTACGGCTAAGTCGTAAGGAACCTGCGGCTAAGCCGTAAGGTCTCCTATGGCGGAGCTGAGAGAAATGTACAGGTGAAAAGGTAGTAAGGAAGGGTGACTTAATAGGGCCTTGGACCTAGAAGGTAGGTAACCATGACTTGCCCAATGGACTGTGAGACTACTACGTGAATGATCTCGAGGGCTGCGAATTATTCATGTTCGTTATCCAGCGGTTAAGCACCTTCCCATGGGTGTTGATTTAAGGGATTTCAGTGTACTCTCAGGTAGAATGCAATACTAGACAATAATACATCGGAGACCTTAAAACTACATCAACATGTACGATTAGAAACACTGGATAACTAGAATAGGGTTGGATTGTAAGTGCCCTTGACTCAATATGGATTCATTGCATTGCATCTTGCATGTCAAGTATTGACCTTCATTCTTTAATATGATTATGTGATTTCGTTTACATGTCACTTGATGGATTAATTGATATGTTTCTTACACCTTGAGTATACACGTATGTTGATCACGATTATGCACGTATGATATACTTGTTGGCATGTTTGACTCGAGGTGTAGCACATGATTGATTCACTATGGTCAGGCACTACTCTGCCTCAGCCTTAGGATCCCGACGGGGTGACTTTGGTATAGTTATATGACCTTGCTGCAGTAAGGACACGTCTTAGGGAATTCGAACCCCAGGAAACCCGAGACCCATTTGTACCCAGGGCCGGACAATGGTGTTCTCCTCATGTTTACAAGATCCCTCATTTGGGAGCATATGGCATGTGTAGTAGCCGCCTAGTTATGTACAGTGTATGTATTTTTGATTCACGAGAGCATGATGTATTTCTCGCATGATTGCCTAATTTACAAGTATTGACATGTTATGATTTACTTCTGTTCTTTAATTTGATTAGAGACAACATGTGTTATCCTGTTACTGTTTATACGTTGCTGGATCGTTGTATTCATGTTTTGTCCTTGGTGTTACAGGCTCAGATACCCAGACCGACCCCTCGTCAGTCAGTCAGATTGCAGAGAGACCCCCGCGGCCCCATCCGGGCTAGAGGAGTGGGCGTGATCCCTCCTTTCGGAGAGCGTCAAGTCCTCATCTTGTATATGAGTCTTTATTCTTTTGAGATCTAGCATGCTTACATTCATTCATGAGTTGTATACAGTATTTTGTCTCATTTTGTAACACTGTTAGACATGATGTATATAAATTCTGGTTTTCTACTCTGTTCCTACATATATTGTTGTGATGTTTTGATATCTACAGCTTCCGCGTACATGTTTGCACTTGTGAATCTTCCCTTGTACGTGTACATTTGGACTGGGCCTAAGTGTGTAGGTATGGGAGTACGCATTGGTTAGGCTTTTGCTAACCCCCGAACGCTTGGGCTCGGGTTGTGACACTGTGTCTGATCCAGATGGCAAGTAGATGAATTGATCATCGTACCATTAGAATAATGAATCACAAGTGCAAACCCTTAGATAGATCACCACCGTCCAATTCACCACATTCTAATGGGAATAAATCACCTAAGGGCTTGTTTGGTAGGTCTAGTCTTATTCCTATAGATCATCCAATATAGGGCCATTAAAAAAAGAGCTATAAAAAAAAGGCTAAAATAAAAATATGTGTTTGGTAATAGAAGCATCTATTTTAAATAGACCATTTTAACTCAACGGTTGAAAGTTTTTCACAGACATATCGAGATCTACTAGGTATCAAGCCTTAAAATTTTACTCCATAACCATCTTCAACCTTCCAAAGAGATCTAACGTTTGAATCTTGCATTTGGGGCTCACAAAATTTTTAAAAAATATTTAATAATTTATTTTTTAAGAAAATGTCTCAAGATTGGTGATGATCCAACGGCTGAAATCTGATCTTATAGTGGTCATTGACCTTCTACATATTTTCAATGGTCTGAATTGTGATTTATTATCCCAGAAATAATAATAATAAATAAAAATAGGGACCGCTTGTTGACTAGTTTAAAATTGAACATATTACATCAGTGATTGAAAGTTTTTCACAAAATTTCCAAGATCCACAAGGAATCAATCCTTGAAAATTGACCCTATAGTCGTTTTTAAACTTCCCAACATTTTCGATGGTTTGAATCTTTTGTTGGGCCCAATAGAATTCAAAAAATAATATCCAATGGCTCACAATTTCTTATACATATCTTGAGATTTATGATGATCCAAAGACTGATATTGGAGGCATGGCCGTGTTTGATCATGTGAATATTTCCAATGGTTTGGATCTAAATTTATGTTCCGGATGTCAAGCAAAATTGAAAAAACCAAACCGGGTGTGATCCTCAAAAATACACTGTAGTAGTGCCCTTTTTTTCTTCTTCTAATTTTCAAAGTGTATCTTAATGTGGGCTGTAGATTTAAGAGACAAAGGCTCTACTTTCTAAAATATGCAGAGGCTAGAAAGAGCTACCAAATGCTCTATTTTGTCCAGCGTTTGTCAATTTTAGAGAAATAGAGGAGTAGAGGTAAATTTTAGATCCGCCAAAAGAGAGGCTAATTCTACTAAAATGAACACAAAAGCAACCAAACAAGAGATCTCCTACTAGGTCACCACGTGGCATGAAAGTCACAAACCTAACACGAAAGTGATCCAATCCATTCATGGTATGCCACCATGATCTCCACGCAACAATATAAGAAGGTGACTCTTGGCTTATGAATCAAGGTTTGTTTTTTTATGCCACTGAATCTTTAGTCAAATACACAGTATTATAGCAGGTATTTTCTTTGTGTTTGTTTATATCTTACAATAGTAGGCAATCACTGTTATATGATTGCACATCACATGCATGTTCTTTCACTGAAATACCCTCTCAGATGCGTACCTTCTGCTACAACAACAACAATCAGAACTCTCTAGCTTATGAATAAATAACTTCAATCATGTTACAAATACCACAGAAAGAATGTGGCAAGTTCCTTGAGTAAATTTGTAATTTAAAGACAACACTCTGCCTAGAATCACAAATGCCTTGCCATGATGACATTGCAGTTTAATTAATGTTGGTTGCTTGCTGGCAAACGGTGCAAACTTTGAAGCACAGTTTGGAAAATGCAACCATCAAATAAGTCTTAACTTTATTTAGCTAGTAAGATTGTAAAACGGCTAAAAGCGAATGCAAATGTTTGGTCATAATGTAACCTACGGTCTACGGAAAGGACATCCACACAGCTTAGCCAGAGCTACATTCACCTTTGCAACTATGCTACCTAGATACTGAAAACTAAGCAACATAACCATTTTTGTAGTCTCATACTTTGTTCTTTGTGCATAAAATCTATGCCCCTTCCAAGCAACTACCTATCCAAAACATCTCATGGTATCATAGCTCTTCAAAAATTAGTTATTCCTGCTGCTACCATGATATGACTACAATAAGTACTTTGGCAGCTGCTCTGTGATAATCACGATAACAGACAGTATTCTTCCCATGAACAATGGACCGAGCAATATATAACCTTCTTAAAGTCAAAGCCTGGGTTCTATCCTCCAGAGACCACCACCTATAGGATGTATTTTCCTTCTCTCTTTGCTTAGATTCTTAAAATGGAAGGAAAAATGTGGCTTATACCTTGTGGTGCTATGATTGCCTTCCTCAGCAGCTTATCTGCAGTAAGTTTACTAACACAATGCAGACACTTATTGGTGTAAATATGATAATAAAAAAAATTCCACCACACGAAATTGCAAATGATATCAGCAAAATCAAAGGTAAAGAAATAATCAAAGCAAACAATAAAATAAATGAAGAGGAAATGTCCTTCAAATAATGATAAGAATAAAATCTTATTCGTGCAAATTGATATCGTAAAATTACCAAGTTCAAGACATATGGTAAGTCATGAAAAATCACTGATGAGGGGCCGGGGAATGGGGATGCTTGCATGCATTTCAATAAACTCGTGTTTCCAACCAGAGCTGTCCTGAACTCCTTGATCAAATCCAACAATTGAAAATTTGAGGTTCATCAATAATATGCATGCTACGATTTACAAAAAAATGAACCCACAGCCAGCTGTAACATACAACTTTGAGGGTCAGAAAGGGCCTATTTTGGCTGTCCCTTTCTAAGTGGGTGGGAGACTATAGGTACCAGGGCATCTCTCTGCCAAGATTAATGCATTTTGCACAGTATTGGAAACGTGTGCACGCACACACACACGCAGACACCTGTTTCTGTACCATAAACCCTATGCCCATTTTCCCATGGCAACTCATGTTGGGTTCCACCTAAACCAGACATTTTTTAAAGCCTCAAGAGAATCTTTGTGAGGACAGTCTTGTATTTCCAATCATAGGTTATCAAGCAGTATTGTCCCAGGTTACTCTCCCTGTAAAGTTGGAATTGTCCCAGCCAATTCCTAAAGAAATCCACCAACTCCTCTCCAAAAACCCCAAGAGATTCCTGAAGGTAGCACATGCCCCCTGTTAGGGAAAGGACCCACAAGACACTTGTCCATGGGGGATGTAAAGGAAGAAGATCAGGTGTAGATGGAAAACGGAGAGGGAAAAGATCCATAAGATACAGGCAGAAAATAACAGAGGAATAAATGTTAAGAGATTCTTCCACACATACCCACACATGAAACATGTACAGAAAAATGCACAGGATTTTATCTAAGGTGGCTGTCCAAGCAAAAGCCTTAACTCTAGGTAGTGCAAAAATAACCAAAAACTGTTTTGAAAGAGAATGTTGGATAAGAAAGCCTTTACAACCTTCGTACCCAACTTCCTGATTATGGATCATTATAGATTGCATTTGCCTAATTCTCAATTCCATGTCACCAGGAACCTGAAGTTCAGCTCATGAAGGAAAAAAAGGATGTATCAATGCCTAGATATTTCATATTAGAATGGTTAAAGCAGTAATAGACCTTTCAAGCTAAAGCAATAATAGTAGATAGATTAGTATATTAAAATACATAGTCTTGTAATCTTATCATTGTTTTTTTTTTATTTTATTGTTAACTTGTATTAGTCAAAGGCTTGGCAGTGCAAAAGGAATATATTGGAAAGCAATGAAAAATATCAAAAAACACAGCCCCAAAGAGAGAGGCAAAAGAAAAAACCATGCCAAAAAGAGCAGCCCTAAACAAAAAGGAGCACCCTCCCAAAAGTTAATAGATCACCTCCCTCTAGTTATTTAGAATGGTATCTATAGGAAGACACCAAAACTTTTGATGAACAGACACCCAAGAAGCAGCCAAAATTTGGATCTGAAGTGGACGTGGAGGATTTTCCATGGAAACATCTTTGGTTTCTTTCCTTCCAACTGGCCCACAAGGTTGCAAAAAAAGAAGCGCACCATAATAATTTCCTGTTGGGAGACCCAAAACCAAACTTCCAGGTTTCAAAGAGGTCTTGAATAGAAGAAGGAAGAACCGAGGACAAATCCAAGCACCCGAGGAGTGAAGTCCAAATTTCAAATGCCATTGGACAAAGAAGGAGAAGTTGACTGTTTCTTTAGCTGATAGGCAAAGGGGGCAAGCATTAACCACTACCAATTTGCGGTGTCGAAGGTTGTCAAATGTGACGATACGAGCAACAACCAACCAAAAGCAAACACTCCATGTGGCACCTTAGACTTCCATAAAAAATCATAATGATTTTGATGACTAGGAGCAGAGTAGTAGGCAAAGCCAAAAAGAAGGAAGAAACCGTGAAGACTCCTTTAGAAGGAGCCCAAGCCCTACAATTGGTCCCCTCTAGTTCTTTTGGAACGAAAACCTGCGGCAAAACAACCACAAGGCGAAGAAGATGTCTCTCTTCATCCGCTAGTAATTAGTAAATACCTCCAACAAACATACTCCAAAGTCCAAACAATTTGATCATTAACTATTTCCATGTAATCTTTGACTTTAGCTATTTGATTAGAGGCACATCTGAAAAGAATAGTGAACTCCTTTGCGAGTGGTTTGCCCCCACCCAAACATTAAGCCAAAAGAGCACATCTTCACCTAAGCCAATCTTGTATTTGATGTTAGCTGCAAAGAGGGTGTTAACAGAGATCATACCTCTCCATAAGCTAGAGAGTTTGTATGAGCCCAAACACTGTAATCTTATCATATTTAACTAATTTATTACCCAAAATCTACTAACAAATAGAATACCTCTCCCATATACATAGGAAAAAACCCTCAATTCAGCAACTGGCTATCTTCTGGCTTTGATTGTTTCAACTTTTGTAATTCATATTTAAAATAAGTGTCCACTTCAGCCTTCCTCAATTCATCAGTCAAATGAGATAGCATATTAATGGCATTTGATGTAAGTTATAATTATAGTGATTTGCCAAAGCAAATACTACACTGTATATTTGCTTGAAAATGAGAAAAGAAGAAAATCACCTCTGATGTACAGTACTCAAAAGATACTAGAGTATAATGTGAGAAATATTCCTGTGCTGACACAAGGGTGAGATAAGGCATCAAATCAATGCATAACTTCATTTCCGATAGGAGCATTCATATACTAGTAAAGAGAGAAAAAAAGGCACATTTATACATTGATGATCAGGAGGGCAGTAACAAAGCATCTTCTGTGTTTTTCATTTCTGAAGAATTAACTTGAATTTGCTTACTAGGGCTATTCGTTGTTTGAGTTTGAGGATTGATGTCCATGATACCAGATTCAAACCCTCGACGCCTTTCTATTGCGGCCTCTACCCTCTTATAAAACTCATCATCAGGGCCTGCTAACATGTAGCGCAACTTGAAATTTATTCGGTTTTCCACCAAGACCTTGTGCCTGGGAATTATTCGGTTATCGAGAGAGTAACTGAAAAACCTGCAAAAACATTTCTTGGATCAGATGCAAGTATATTGACAAAGACATCAGTATACATTCTAGAGACTTCCCCAAAATACAGACATTGAGTGAAGCTGAAGCATCATCATGCCAGTAAATGAAAAAAAAAATTTACATTAAAAATGAGAAGATAAAAATCCAATTGGGCATAACGAAAGCCTTCACTTGAGTGGAAATCACAAAGGCATCCTTTGTATTAGAAGAATTGACAGACATTGGAGGAGAAAGCTGCTTAAAAGTTTATACTGCGGCAGCAGTTGTCTCCACCATTTTTCCTTGAAACAGGCCCAAGTTGCTAGAGTATTAAGTCATAACGTCCAGTCCATTTAAGCCTCGCAGCACAATATGATTCCTGGTTCCCAGTAGCCAACTTCTGATGAACACACAAGCAATGAAAACCTAGAATCTGTGCCTTTTTTGTCATCTTATGCTGCTCCTGAACATCCTCGAGGTATCAAAATGCCCAGTATTAAAGATCCTTCTCACAAGTAACCATATTTCTCCAATTGAAACAGAAAGCCTAGTACTCAAGGCAACTAAATGGTGAGTGGCCTGACAACCTGAGATGTTCTTACCTGGGAAACTCAATGAGGTCCTGCAAAGGGCGGACCATAGTTCTCCTCAAGTACCGATACTTGGGACGAAGAACATTCAAATTATATCTCAATAGTGTTGGAAAATCTGCAATCATCTCTCCTAAAGATTGAAGAGAAATGCCCAGTGAAAGGAAGTACTTCACATTAACTTCCAGTTTATTTATGATGCTGCACCCTATGAGCTCAGGATCCAATGCTATCACTTTCCCAATATCCCCAGGGGTGACACCAGCTTTCGTCATCAAGAAAATGACCTGTTCATATGCATACACAACAATCAGGAAAATGCGTAGACACGAAAAAAAATGTTCAAAGTTGCTCACTATGCCTAGGCCCATGGCCCATCAAGACTGGGGCCCCAAAGTATTTGATACAGGGACTGCTAAGGTAATGTCTACTGCCCGCATAAAAGAATAGCCTCAAACACCTTTCACGGACCGATCAGAAGCAAGCAGACTTGCACTCTATAGTTCTATACTTGATTTTTACAAACAAAACAATCACTCTCTTATCGTTTGTCACAATATTAAACAATCAACATAATACACTTCCATCAAGAAGATAAGTGCATACTGAAGTTTAATCCTGCTGATCAAAAGAAAATGTTGTAATAGAACAAACACTGTAATTGTAATTAGTGGCACCAACTACCAAGAGCTATTCTACTACTGAGCAAAGTGATACCACGATATGAGTGTTGTGGTTTGGACTATTGTCCTGAAAGTGGCTGGATTTCTTTTTGTTTTTGGGTGCGGAGGAGAAAAGGAATCTAATAAGCTGAAGCCAAAACATCGTGAAAAGGCACGAAGATATTTGATTCATTTCACTGAACTAACCATTGTATGAAACAAAAAAGAAATATGGTAAATTGGGAATCTACTTAATAATCCAGAGTAGAAACATGCATTTAGTTAATCTAATTCCTTTTATAAACCTCTATTTGCCTATGTAGGTAAAGGCGATTAATTAGCAAGCATTTTACTTAAAAAGTGCATATTGGTATCATTATATATCTTTTAGAAATGAAATACCATTACATAATAATATGTACATAAGTAGATTCAATCTCCTGATGTGCTTACAGAAAGAAACCAAGAAATGGTAACCAAGAGTCATGTTATTACATGATTGACCTAACTAGTTAACTCAACAATTAGCATGTTCTATGTCTGGCTGGACTCTAAGCATCACAGCCAACCTCCAATTCTACAGAAAAATGTCATGATTAATTGCACCAATCTTTTATTAAATCATTGAATCTGCAATAGCTTTGATTCTACGCTACAAAATGGGAAGATCTATTCCCATTTGAATCCATCTTTCTAGAAACCGGACACTTTGTAGATAGACAAACTGATGAAAAGGAGGAAAGACAATAGTGCAATGAACACCTAGTAAGTACAGATGTCAGATAAAAACAATGAACCCCTAGTTAGTGTACAGATTATGTAGTTTACATTTGAGTGGTTATGCATTTCACTCTCACTGTGTGTTAACTGTCATTATTTACAGTCCTTTGTAATAAAAATATTGTACAAAAATGAAAGTTGAAAGTACATAAACAGGAAAGTTATTTCAATATGTCAAAGGCAACTATAATTATTTACTGTCTTACATATTAAAAATATTATAAACAAATGAAAGGTGCAATTAGATAAAAAGAAAACTTATTTCAGTATGTCAGAGGCAACTATATGCAGAAGCAGAACCAGTAAACTGACATATGATCAGTGAAATCAGGAAGGCAAAAGAAAAAGAGAAATTGAAAAAGGACTAACCACTGGTCGAATTTTTTTGTAGAGGCTGTATGTTAGTAAGGGTGGGAATTTGACCAATACTCCACCAATTGCTTCTTCGTGAATACCTATATCCTGTAAAAATCGTACCTTCAGAGGGGAAAGGGGTCCTCATCAGTAAAGCTTCAGAGTATCAATGGAAATATTTAAGAGAATTTCCAGTTAATGGCTTCTAAATATCATTGGTGGATCAAGTTTTATACTCATTTTCCCTCCCCTGTAACCAAGAGGCTTCAAGATTGAAAGAGATTTGGAAGGTATCAATATATACTTTGAATTTGTAAAAAAAAATTGTACATTTGGAGAATTCCTACCTTAGGTGCAATTGTAGTCTCTAAATCAACACAGAAAATCATTGGCTTCACTGTTAGTATTCTTCGCATACCATCACGTCGAACTCCAAGGTAATATAAATATTTCACAAGAGGCTTCCATCTTCCCTCAATGCTGCATCCCATCAATTGTGGCTTAAATGCCAATAGCCGGCCCATGTCTTCATGGCCAAGCCCAAACTCCTTGAGGTATTCAACCTGTATATTAAAATACAAATTTTGTTTTCAATGTTCACAGCCTCACCAGCAAAGATAATAATAATTTTTATTGTAACATATCTTGTTAGACTCTGTGTTTAGTCACAAAGTATTTCACAAACGACATCCACCCAGGAAAATGTCTTTGAGCCTTCAGAAAGAAACAAATTCATGGCCACTAACTATGGACATATGATTTCAATAATATACTCCCATCTCTATCTCATAAAATGATGCAGGTCCAAGTCAAGCTCAGGACCAGATTCAGACCAAGCCACAAGTACTACAGATCCAACCTCACTGAACCAGGCCCACTGGTCCAATCAAGCTGAGATTCAACATTGGGCCCAACTGAGTCTGGCCTGTTGGCTAGAAGCCCAACACAACCCAGCAACAACAACTCTTCTCTTTTGTCAAACAATTCCTTTTTCTATTTTTGATTGGTTTGAGTTTAGTTAGAGTATTTCTAAGCACTAGGGCTCTTTAGTTAGAAAGAACGTTTTCTTTAGTGATAAGAATTAGCACCTAATGCTATCCAATGGCCTACATGCTTTGTTCTTCAGTTTAGAAAAAAGGATGTAGCAACTCGACTGCTGAACTCTTGGATTATTATTGGAATAAGAAAACGTCTTCGGGTTTGAGAGGAAAGCCCTTCCTTAGTTCATCTGAGATTATATCTCATGAAAGACGTAAAACCTTTACCATACTTCACACAACTGCTTCCTGCCTGATCTTGCACCAGCCATAAGCAGCAAAGCTCAGCGTTTGGCCCAAGGTCATGGCATAGATCGTATTACCTCCTCTAAGAAATAACGTTTGGAGGTCCAATCAGCAACTGCGAATCAACAATACAGATTACAGAGGCCAAGCTGCAGTTGTGTTACAAGCAAATTGAGGGTTAACTGTGTGCTGTACATAGTGGATTGGAGAGTTCTGAGGCTTATATTAAAAGGTCA
The DNA here is from genome assembly GCA_037013555.1 of Sextonia rubra. Taxonomy (NCBI): domain Eukaryota; kingdom Viridiplantae; phylum Streptophyta; class Magnoliopsida; order Laurales; family Lauraceae; genus Sextonia; species Sextonia rubra. Next base: position 37,652,264 of record JASUAD010000010.1, on the reverse strand, counting down.
GTCACTGTTTTAAGAAGGTTAAAGAAAACTTTACATATTAAAAACTTTTGCTGAATTGTCACTGTTTCATTGCAAACCATTTGCACAACATTCGATCACTACAGTTCTGATCTGAACATAGGTCATTTGGTTGGGGTGCTCCCAATAGAGCATGCAGTTTTCACTTCTATTTATTCGCTCATCTATGCAGCCTAATAAGAGGTTTCTTATGTAAAAACTAATCAGGACTTGGTGCAGTACTGCAGCATTGTTCAATAGCTCTAGAAAAATGTATTACATTCCGAATAGTAGGTTGTTCCAACACCAGGTTAGTTATTTGCAGCAACCTATTTCATATTAGAAGGGCCTGAAGAGCCAGCAACTTGAACATTTGATTTGGTTGGTGGGTCACTGATGCAGAACAGGTCCACAAGTGGTCCCCACTCAAGATAGCTTAGAATTATTTTTTTATTTTAATTAGTAGATTTCTAATTGAATTGTAATTAGGGTAGTTTCTGTTATTAGATTAGGTTTCTTAGGCCCTAAGATTGTTTTTCCTATTTATATTGTATTGTAGTAGATTATTTTTCAGACTTGGCTATTGAATAAAATTGTGAATTTATCCGTAAAGAGGTGCATCCTCATGTTGAAGTCTCTGTAGAGACATTTGAAGTGTCGTCGGACATGTGCTTTAGCACTTCCCACAAGCCGTAACCTTAGGATCTGCATCAATTGCTATCAGAGCGAAGATCCACCTTGCTCCAATCACTCTCGCTCTGATCACTCTCTGGTCACCAATCGGAGCCCATCCATTCATTCCATCATCCATCGTCATCATCCCTGCCGAAAAAAAAAACCTCCCCACTGTCATCATCCCCACTACAAAACCCTCCCCAACATACTCTTCGACTGAAACCCCTCTGTCACAATCTTCAAATAAAGTTTATTAAAAGACTAGTTGGTTATAGTTAATTTGAGAGGAAGGCCTGAACCAGTCTGAAGCCTTGAATTGGTTGTTAAGAAATTTAAATTGGCCATATTAGTGGCCCCCAAAGCATTCTACATTACACATGGAGAAATTAAAATTTGTGGTGGTGCCCCCTTTCGCGCTTGTGCAACTTTTAATTTAGTCACTCCGGACTGAATCGAAGTAAGATCCAAACCAACTCAATTACCCAATTTCTCCAGTCCATCTCTATTTGCATCAAATTGATAGTGATGCTGGCCAAGGTTTTAAAAATTAGAACTCATAAGGAGACAGTCTCCCTCGAGTTGAGTTGAATCAACCTAGTAATGTCTCAGTCTTACAAATACATAATTTTAAGACTCATCATGCTCTAGTTAGCATGAATGAGTTTAAGTATCAATAGGTGATGTCATTTGTTTTTAACTCAAAACAAATGGACATTGCACCCAATCTCTGAATCAGAATAAAGGATCCTCAAAAGCCTCCCAAGTCCCAAAGCTTCTTCCAACAGGAAAATGGGAAGGAAATGATGTGCATTAGGAATTTTCAATAGGAATTGGTTAGAAAGAGATTCGGGGGGTTGACTAGGCCAATTTTTACAACCATGGAGCTTGCTGGGCCAGTTGGTGATAGCCTGAATTGTGTCGCAAAGAATAAGAGAAGCTTTTGGCTTATAAAAACGCCTTTTTATTTCCCTGAACTGATGATCCATATGCAGGTTAACTATCTTGCGTTTCAGGGTTTCATCCGCAATATTGAATTCACAAGAAAAAGCTCATGGCATATGAAACTTTCCAAGCATATGAAACTTCTCACCTCCAAAATGGCTCATTCACTCAAAGAAATCAAGGAATTCCAGCAATGCAGATTAAGAACTTGGAACACAGAAGTAAGATTAGGGATGGGACATTTCACCAGTCTAATTTGTACTCGATATATGAGTTGTGAAGCAGAGTATTGCTAAGCTTACCCACACTTACTACTCAAAAGGCACATGTACAAACTCATGACATGTATCCAAGAGAGAAGTTGCTCAATTAATACAATCAAAATGAATTAACTCCTGCATGAAAATCAGCTCAGTTCAATCATCAAATAGAACTGCACATCAATTGTGGGCCATTCTAAAATTTCACTGTACATTCCATATCTTATATAGACTTTTGCTCACATGATGAGTAAACAAGACTGATTTTTGCCTAGAAGATCCAGAATGATGGGTCTAGTCTCACCGAGTGAGAAGCTTTGAGACCCTGGCACACACTTTAGAAATGTTTCTGCTAGGAAGTTAGGCTTAGTATACTTGTGTGAAATGATATCCAACCAAGCATTCAATCAAAAGAACAGATATGGAATATGGATGTATATTTTATAATCTAATTGTCAAATATCAAGCATAATAAAAACATAGAGCAGTTACCTTGATATTCATCTCTTCCAAACTGAAGAAGCCAAGTGCCTTGGGATACTGAAAAACCATCGTTCCAAAGTCAATTTTGTTCATGCCCATGTCCAAATAGAAATCTACGCGTGCTCTCATTTTGTCCATGGAGAAAGACAATACATGTGGGCAGCGGGTGACAACAAACCCTATCCACTCCCTCCTAACTCCATTACTCTCAAGATAGCAAACTATCTCTTCCAACTCATCCTGATTGCGTTCCAAGATGCCGTCCGCCTTTGTAAGCACATAGCCAACAAATTTTCCCTTAACATAAATCGATTTCAACCACTCTACCAAGTGTCTTATTGATTCAAGATCTCCGAGGCAAATACATATGATCTTCCCAATTTGTGGATATGTGAGTGAATTATGCTTCAACCACCTAACAATTAATAATATAATCAGCTACTCATTTTTAAGATATAGGACAGGAAGCAGGTGTAATAAGAAGAGGGGAAGAATTTCATATTAGGGAAGAATTTCTTATTACCGAATCAGGGGAATGACCTTGGAATTTTGTATGCAGGCCTTGACCCTGGCATTAAATGTGGAATGTGAGAAGTCAGGAAGCTGCTTCATGGATGCTGCTGCAATCATTATGCGGTCAATGAAATCGGGCAGGCAAGAGATAAGGTTGGAGGAGTATGTTATGCTTAGCTTGGAACCTCTCATGGCTTGGTTGAGGATGCCGGCTGTAACACTGCGCCTGATATCTAATGCCCGCATCAGCATCTTATCTCGGTCCTCCTCATCTATGACGGAGTCACTGCCTTGAAAGATTTGGCGGATTGTGGGAGAGGGCCCACCACAACCAATTTCACTCTCAATAGGAGGGAAGTCAATGGCGCCAGGAAATGTAGGGCTCCTTCTGCTACTACTGATGAGGGATAGTTCCAGCATTTTATCCGTATCTACTGATGATGTAACTTCATGCTCTTGTTTTCCTGCATCTGGGTGTTGGGAGTGGTGGTCAAGAAGGGCAATGGATTTGGAGTTATGCTTTCGGAAGAGATGCCTTGATTGTGGCTGTGCTTGATGCAATTCTGTAGTCACTTCACTGTTGTCATGGTGGCCTGGGTGTTTTTGGGAAGAGGCAACAAGGGGTTTAACCCGTTTGAATATTGAGGTTGGGGTTGGAAAATGAAGTAATGAAAGGTTTGTGGTTAAATTGTAGTTGGGATGAAGGATGCTGCCATGCGAGATGGAGAGATGCTGCTGCTGCTGCTGCTGTTGACATATCATCATCTCTCTCTGCTCATAAGAATCCACACAACGGGATAATATTAAACTAGCAGGGGGTGGAACTAGGAAATCTTGATGGGGAGCCAATATAACTGCATAGAAAAATAATAAATATTATAATAAAATTAAAATGCTAATGAAAAATAGTTATTGTACATAGATAAAGGAATACGAATGATATTATTAATAAAAAACAATTAGGAAGAAAAAGCATTACTGATGAAAAATAATATTCATTGGGCAATGACTAATATTAATATTATATATAAAATGTATTAGTATTAAGGGATCTCAAAAGCTTTTATTCTAATTATAGAAAAACCTACCAAATAGATATTCTGAAATAGTCCTTCTACTCCTAAAATATTTATGACTGGGTCCATGTGTCGTTCGAAATTAATTATGTGTGTAGGAAGATGATGAAATCATTAAAGCAGAATCTAACAAGAACAATGTAAAATGAAGAGAGAATCAAATAAATCAGAAACTAACAAACAAAACCTCTTTGTGAGCCTACACTATGTTGCTGGATTCTAGTTTTGATGTTAAGTCTCGACAGCTTGTTTTAATTATATCTTGGCCCAACTACTTCTAATAACTAGAAATCTACAAAGAAACGGCCACACATTTTCATGAAAAAAGGGGTAGAAAAACAGAAAAGATGCAAAAAGGACTCTAGCCATTACAAATGAACGGTAAAAGTAGGTAGTTCTGCTTCATAATACATAAGCAGACATGGTTCCATGCATTCAACATGAATTATGTATCACAAAAGACTGAATCTCTTGTTTTGCAAATGGATATAGTCCACAATGGATAAGCATCCATAATATGGAATCCCACAATCTCATGATAACTGAATGATAGACCTCAAGTATGAAGGACGACGAATGCATTAACTGTCCCATATCTCCACCAGAGAAGCAAGAGTATGAGCAGGCTAAAAGAGAAGGAAATCATTTCATGCATTGTAGTGCATGCTGTTTTATCCATCTATTTAAATATGAGCACCCACAAAGTAGAAGGGTGCACAAAAATACACGCTGATTAAGAAGATGAGTTGCAAACATATTTGGTATCAGAGCCTCACCTCATCTCTCTTAGATATTTCATTGAGCACCTGCTGTTGTAATTCATGAATTGCTCGCACATTCTTATTATTTGATAAAGAATGTGAGAAGAAAACATTTTACAATGTACCGTACTGCATAATATATTTGCTTTGATATAGGGAATAGGATCACCATTAGTTCCAATAACTGCTGCAAGTTAAGTACATCAACTCTAGAATATTCACATAAAGGTCAGAAACCAATCAAACCAAGTAAAAGAGATGTGCGAAAAATAAGACAATGGTTTCCTTGTGGTTGTTGATGGAGACAAGGTAAGTACATCAAAATTTATGCTCAGATGCACTCGCTAGCGGTGGCTACTTGTTTCTTCCATTGTTCTTCCTCCCTTCTTTCTCATCTCTCTTGAAGGCTTCATCATTTTTCTTTTTCTTTCCACTAAAGGATACCTCAGGAGTTCTAATCAATGACCATTTCCAATCCCAAGCTTCATGGGAATGAAAATTTTGGATTTTTTGAGTATCCCAAGAAAGAATATGGAAAATTTGGCAAAAAAGACAATGCTTTTTTCCAATTTCCTCTCTCAGACAATAACTAAATGGGGTCACAACAACTGTTTGCATAACATCATACTTGCAGTTTAGTAACAACCCCAAAAAAGAAGCACCCATGAGAGCAAATACCGAAAGCAAGAGACCCAAATCAAAATTCTTACACACTTGGAAGTAGAAAATGCTCTCTATCAAGTACCCAAAGTCCCCAACATCACCGAATCAAGCTAACCAATCAAAACTATTGAGAGAGAGAGAGAGAAAGAGATAGAGATAGAGAGAGAGAGAGAGACCAAACCTGTTCATGGAGAAAGAGCAGAGCACACCTGCCCCTACAGCAGTGGTGTGGGAGAAGTGGAAGAAAGGAGGAAACGATAGGGCCAGCGACTGGGACAAATTAAAAACGGGTCTTTGAACTCGAACGATCCGATTTGACCCGGTATGAGTCAACCTTTTTTTATGAGAGGGTCCCTGTATAAGTAAGTGGGCTAAAATTTCAGCCTTTTTACCCAGTTGGGCTCTGGGTTGGATTCTCTTTTTTTGTTTTTTTAACTCAGCCAAGAGAGTTGGGATGGGAAAACAGCGCTCACTTGAAAAAGGAGCCCGCATTTGCAGAACTTTACAGGTAATTTGGGTTCAAGTTCACGTAAAACATTGAGGCAACCAGGCCCTTTTAAATCCCCTTGTCAAGCCGGCTAGAATTGAGTAAAGACGTGGGCTCCATGTTTGGGTCCTTAGGCTAACCTTGTGTGTGATTTTCGTGATTAAAATTAGGTGGTGTGCTTGTATTGAACGGGAGGCGCATGATTTTGGAGATGGCGTGCAGCCAAGGTTGGTCATTATTGGATATGGACCTAACCCAAGGCCAAATTTAATTAATTGTGGATAGCAGTGTACCTCAGGTGGGGTAAGGTAAGGTATTGACCTAGCCCAAGCCTGGCCCAAATGCATGCGGTTATTAAACACAAGACTGGGTCCAAGTCTGGATGAAACCTAAATCATCCAATCCGAGTTTGAAGCCCAAGCCTGAGTTTTCTCTACCTTTTCTTCGAAACCAACTGTACTACACAAGGTATATCCAACATTATCCATTAAAAAATGCACAGTGCTGTCAAAGTCAGGAACAAATTACATGGAGCCTCTTCATGCGTTATAATCAGAGGTAGGGGGTACTGAATGACCTTCACATGGATGTGGGGTTATACTGGTTCTCGTGACAATCTTCTAAAGGCTTCCAAATTCAATGGTTTTACAATTTGCATGTACAAGGAATAAAATTTGGGGCAAGAAAATAAATCAAATTGATCATGTCCATGCCACCTTGCTTGTGTTGGAATACATGAAGGAAAACAATTACTTGGTGCAAAATTGCCAAACATTAGATCTGTCTCCAGTTTGAATTCTGTCAGGGCTCTAAAACAACAACAACAACAACAACAACAATAATAATAATAATAATAATAATATTTTTTTTAAGAAAGCAGCACTCATCAAATTCTAGCAACAATTTGGCCAACTTCGAGCTAATAATTAAAAGAAAACTCTTAATTACCCAAATTCTTTGGCCAAGAAGAAATGGTGAACATTTTTCAACCAATTCAACTTTCAGCATGTATTCACTCCTTTAGTTGCAAGACTTTTATTTCCACAACCCCGCAGCTGCTTGCTGTGTACCTTTGCCTATGTCATTAGAAGAAAATGGTTAATTATCCAAATTTATCTGCCAAAACAAATGGTTAACCAATTCAATTTTTAGCATTTGCATGTATTCACCACTATTAAGTTTTTTTTGTATTGGCTAAATTCATATTTTGGACAAAACTTGAGTCTATTGATTTACATTTTATATTCTTTGGTATGAACTATTGAACACGTCGTAGGAAGTGCTAATTTGAAGAAAATAGAATTTAGTGCACGCGCATGAGCAAACATGTTTACGTGCTCGAGCGGGCCTAAACAAAGGTGACTGCGCTAAAGCTTAACGGGCGGATAGAAAAATAATTGGATGCTCAAAGCAAGTGCTCGAGCGGGCACTCACTCATGCTTGAATGTACATACAGTAAAAGTCAATCGACTTGCATGGATTTCTTTCTTATTTATGCAAAAATTACCTGTTTTGTTTATATTTGGTTTCTAATCCAATGGCATGAATTTTGAGTTATAAAAATAGTGTTCCTCTCAACCCTAAGGGAACATATAACACTTTTTTCATATTTTGAGTTGAGACTTTATATTGAAAATTCCATCGAGAGCTTTTATGGGGGATTGGGCTGAATGCTTCAAATTTTAGAATTTGTGTTTATATTATTTTGTATGAGATTTGTGGTTTTTACATATTTTTAGGAGATTGTTTTCTTGCGTAGAGATTTATTTGTAGTGGTGATTAAAGCGTTAATAGCAAGGCACCAAAGGACTACATATCAAAGATTCTACAAAGAATAATTACGGCGTCTTGTGTCAAGGGACTAATTGTAGGATTGTAAGTATATTTTATAACTGCGGTAGTTAATGTTTGATTTTATTCACTTTGCATTTGTGCTTTTTTTTATCATTTAGGTTTCCATGTTAAATTCTATATTGTCTTTTTTTTATGTTTGATTGCTTTTATTTTTTTAGCTGTATAAAAATAATAATCCAACTGCAATTTAAAATAAGTTCCGGCGTGAAAACTTTCAACTACTTGAGGAGGAAAGACTTCTATTTCCACAGCCCCACAACTCCTTGATGTGCACCTTTGCCCATCTTGATCAAATCAAGCACCTGACATTTCTGCTAAGGTTGGAATTCGGGACCGAGACATAAAAAGAAAGATTCCATCGCCTTTACTGCACAGGGCCTTTGAAAGGTCTCAAAGGAACACACCCTTCTTTTTCAAGGTTCAGTCCGAAGATGCTAATGGGCGGCAGCTGGTTGGATAATGACTCATTTGCATCACCTTCGTCTGCGTGTGTGTTAGATTTCAGCAAAAAGCAAGAATCTAATCATCCTCTGCTTTATCACTTGTACTTACATAACATAAAAGGAAAGAGTCCTGGCTTGTTGGCCCATTGTCAGCTGGAAGCCTGGAACACTTTTGCATGGCCACCTGCAATCACTGGGCATCTTTTGCTGGGACCACTGGTTTATCACTAGTTTGAGCTCAGCACGACCCGGCCTGGTCATAGTTAGGCAAATCTTTGAGTTTGATCATGGAGCTTGTTTAGAGTTGGCTGCCTTACTCAACTCAATCGGCAAAATATTGAAGTTGAGTTAGGTTAGAACACTCTACATGTTAACCGTCCAATGAATCTAGAATCTTTTAGACCACCCGATATATATATATATATATATATATGTATCTTTGAAATCCAAATAGCCGAAAATTACTGTACTTATGTCTTGACATTGAGCGAAATTTCACGCTAAAGGAGTTGATATATAAAACAAATGATTAAAATTATAAAGAAAAAACTACAAAATTGCGTGATCCACACCTATCTAAATATCAATAGCCTAAGAAGATAGTAATTATGAGTGGTTTGGATTTCACAGGTGAACTCAACTATGGTATTATAGGATGGCCTGCGTGAAGCTGGATTCTCATCCCATGTAAGTGATTTTTGAAATGCTTGGGCGATGCAGGGCAGGGTCCATTCAAGATGGCACTTCAGCCCATATAGACAGTTGGATTGGTTGTTCTGTGACCCATCAGGTTGTGGTGATCAAAAAATTTTGAAACTAGGCTCATGAACAGTGGGACTTCGTCAGTGGTCAATCCATATATATATGGAGTATCAAATGCGCCCATGTGCACAATGCATTGCAATTGAAAAGACTAGGTGAAAAGTCAAAATTAGAAAAATCTACTAAGAAGAATAGATGCTGATTAGTTTTAGATTAACTCACTAGCCAAGCAGGGAATCAGATAAAGTCACAAACAAACAAAGAAAAAGTAAAGAAAGATTCAGCACCACCTTAAATAAATCAGGTTAAAGTGGTTAGTACTAAAAGGGTTGGCTTGTTTTTTTGATAAAATCAAACCAATGGCTGCCTTTTCTTTGTCTCATACACCCAATTTCCCTCATGGGATATGATTGTTTTTGCCCTTTTGATCTAGAATTGTGCTTGGGGTATTGTTTTTTGTCATTTCTTTCTAAAGATATAGAGTTGGCTATAACTTATGTTGACATAGTTTATATAGGTCATAGTTTATATAGGTCATTATAAGGTGTCTGATCAAGGAAGGCGTTAGAGAATCTTTTGTAAGGTACCCACTTCACAAACATATTAAAGTGGGTTTTGGTGGCCTCTACTTTACATGCACTTCAGTGAGACTTTTATCAATTTTTTTGACTAAAAGCTGGTGCTTGTAGACCTTTATTATCTCCACACTTTCATTCCCTCTGCATTGCATTCTAATGACATGCGGCGTGGCTATTTTGATGCCCAATTTGCCAAACTTCTTTATATGGTGTCATTGAGGCAAATGGGATTCACCAAGGTTATAACCTAATTGTAACAACTCGCCGACAGATTTTGTGGTTGAGGGTCGTTTTGTTTAGGAGGATTTGAAAATTTTTCATAAGTCTCCAAATTTCCTATTTCCCTCTAATCAACTAAACGTTCAAGATTATTAGATTTACCTAATTCATGCAGAATACATATGATTTCATGTCATAAGTGGTTAGAAATAGAGATCAAGGTTGAATTTAAGAAAAATTGGTTGTCACATTACTTCTTTGTTAATAGGATCTAAATTTAATGAGAAACCGATAATTAACTCAAGGCAAAATACTCTCATAAGTGAAGGGCTTCTTATTTGATACTTAGGGCCCACCCACATGGGATCTCACATGGGCCCAATGTTACAAATGCGAATATAATGGAGTTCTCTCATTGTACAAAGAAGTCTCTAAAATAGACTAATTACTGTAAATGGTGATGGAAAAAGAAAACAAAAGAGCCATCTGTCCAATGTAAGCAACGCAAGTTAAGGAATACTCGCTTTGTGTCAAATATTTAGAGCTTAAATGAAAATCACACAATATAAAATATTAAAAATGAAGAGATTATTGTGACCTTACAAAAGGTAAATTTTCATACTATATTTTTAGATGAATTTTGGTTATGCCTGGCAATCAAATCCTTATTAATTTCTCACCGATTTTCCACGAAGTCATAAAAAGTCATTGTGTGACAACTTGGATTTCGGCCAATGGAATTCCTTCATTTGAGAAATTTCCAGGTTTGAAACCCTTCTTCCCAACAACATAGGGTTCGAAAGCCTTCATTTTTGCAAATTCATAAATCGATACCAATTTTTTTAGCTATACACATTACTACGCACCAATATCAATATGAAATCCTCACTATACAAATCCCCTGCGAGGAATCCTCAAATCTGCAAATTAGTCACAAATTCTTTCTCTATTGCCAAACATCCAGTTTTAGTTTGGCTCCCAATTCTATACCCGATTCTAGCCCACGTTAAAGTCCTGTACCCACAGTCAAACCTAAATGAAAAGCCCAAACTTAAACCAAAACATGCACTTAATAAAAGTAAATTCTTAGACCCAATTCCATGCCTAAATAATAATTCAATATAAATGGAGTTAAATTTTACTCTTCTACGCTTCACCATACATAAAATTCATTTCAAGGTTGAGTTGGGCCAATTCAAATCAGACCCGAACCCAAAAAAAAAAATCCAAATAATTAGACCATACCATACTTATTTTCCATGATTACAGGTTACTAATGAGATCTGAAATCTGAACCATTAATCCAATTAACTCCTTGCATCTACAAAGAATATGATTATCACAACTGGGGCCCTCCAGATGGCGGCTGCGGTGGTGAATGAACAAGTGTCCACATTCCTTGCTATTCTACAGCCACTCGAAGTGAAAAAGCTAGAGAACGAAAATCTTCTCCTAACGTATCTCTCCCTCCACCGAAATTTTCTCAAACGCATCTCTCAGCAGGTGGCTTTTGCTTATAAATAGCAACCGCATTCTCCTCCTCTTTCTCTCAATCACAGCTTCCTCTATTTCAACCATCTCTACCCATCTCTCTCTCTCTCTCTCTCTCTCTCTCTCTCTCTCTCTGAATCCTTGGGTGTTGCTTTGCATTGAAGGAGTGGTGTTTTTAATATTGGAAGAAGGCATTTTGTTGGGGTCTTTGTATTTATCTCGCTGCCATCGACTCTTTTGTTTTTGGACGTAAGTTTTTCCCTTGGTGTGTTCCTTCTAGTTTCTTCTTTTATTATGTTGTATGGAGACGGTGTCATTGGATGAGAGGATTTGTGTAGTGTTCTTTTGTTAAAACTTGAACACCCATGCTTTCTTTTTTTTTTTTTTTTTTTGTTTCTCGGTTTTCTCTTTTTGGATTTTGATTAGGATGAAATGTTGTTAGTTTTTGTCTTTGCTGCTTGTTTTCCTTTTTGTAGGATTTGATTTGGGTTTCTTTCTTCTGCCTGAATCATTTGTGAAAAAAAAAAACCATCTCTGAATGTTGTTGGTGTTAGACCCATATTCTGAATTATCTGTTTCCTTTTCTTTGTGTTGTAAGAGATGGCTTTCTTTGGCCAGTTGATTTGGGTTTTGTTATTTTGTAGCAATCTTTTATGGCCATGTTTTTTAATCTTCTTTGCTTTTTTTTTCTTAATAAAAATTTTGTCAGGATCTTCTCTCTCTCCAGCATTTTTATTAGAATACTCATGTTTTGTTATTTTTTGATAGTTAGGGTGACCTGCTTTTATGAGAATGTTGCTGTCAACTGCTCAAATGTTTATTTTACATGGTTTTTCCTGTGGATTTGATTTGATTATATTTCTTCTCTTTGAATCTGCAAAATCCATATGTGATTTTCAGTTCGTTCACGGTTTTCATGTTTTTTCGTCTGTTTTAGTTTACATGTGTGTGATTTTTTAATCCTTTTTTCTATCTTAAATCTTGAGTCTATATTTTGTGTGTGCTATGTTCTCTGTTCATTTGAATGGTTAGTGTGTGTGTGTGTGTGTTTTTTTTTTTTGTTTTTTACTTTTTTGCTTAAAAGAATCCATTTTTATTTGCAGTTTTAAATATTTGGAGGTGCATTTTTCTTTTCTGTACGCTGATGGATTTTCTTATTACAATGGCATGCCTTTTTAATTTCGAATCGTCTGCAGAGGGTGGTGTGGTGTTCTTGCTCCCCAAGTCACCAGATCTTTGTTAGGGAATCTGGTGATTTTGATGCAATTGTTATTATATGGATTCAGATAGAGATTGGAAAATCACATAATAAGGATTACTACTTTGCCGTCTTTTCTGCCCTGAAATTGAGTCTGTTCCAAATCAAATAGGCGGATACTATCCCACAACTTGTGATTTCTGATTGATTTCTTCTGAGAAATAATAATAGAAAAATGGCAACCACATCAATTCTCACTGCTTATTTAAGCAATAAATAATGAGTCTACATTTTCTTATTTTAGAATGCAAGTCAATTAGATTAAGGGCATATTTGTTTCTTGTAATTGAGTACATAGGAATGCTAAGACCGTTGAGAAGTAGACTCCACTGAAAAGAGAGAGTTTTGAAAAGTATTTATACTGCCTTTTCTAACACCTCAAAGTTTTTTGAAGATATGGTTAGTTAAAAAAGCTTAATATCGTATCAGAGTCAACCAGCATGAGTTCAAGTAACAAATATATGTCTTGCCAAAAGTGTATCGACTTGATTTCACCTAAGGGGGAAATATTAAAAAGCATTCATGCAGCCTCTATTAATGCATTCAACTTTTGATAGGAATGATTAGTTAAGAAAATTTAATATAATACTAAAGTTAACCGGTTGTGAGTTCGAATCCTAAGAGAAATGACTCGGCTGTGAAAAAATAAAAAAGAAAATTTGTGTAATCACCAAAAGTGCACCAACTGAGTTCCACTTGAGAAGGACTGTTGAGGAGTAGGTTCCACCAAAAAGGGAGTATTGAAAAGTGTTCATTCTACCTTCACTAACACCTCAGATGTTTTTGGTAGGAATGGTTAGCCAAAGAAACTTAATAAAGACTTCTATTTATAAAAAAAATGTCTTGATTGAAAAAAAATGTGAATTTTCAAAAATGACCATTGAATTATCTCCCTTCTAAGTTCTAATGGAAAATGTCACCTAGCCACCACACTAGTAATCAAATCCTAGGAAAGTGGGCTTTGCATCTACATTGTTATTTTATATCCATCGCTCATTGGCCTCTAGTAATCCTTTGGAGGAGCTCATGTGACCATAAAGTCCTATTTGTCCGACTCCTTTGTATTCTTGAAGAAATGTATTCTCATTGGAGTGGCTATAATTGAAGAAATTAAGGTGAAGAGATCTTTGATACCCTAATTGATGCATTATGGGTCCCATAAGCAATCCCTCTTCAAATTAGATAAGGAATATATTATTTTTATTAGTATATATCTAATTACATTATTATTAGGAAAGTTTCCTAAATAGCTTAGGATTTGTTTAGGCAGTAAGTTTACTTCTACTATATATATGGCATTTTAGAGAAGAGATTCCCAGATTTGATTGATTAATAGAATTGGGTTTTATCCCTGAGATGTGCATCCTCGTGTGTTAAAGTTTTCTTGACGATTCAAAGTGTCTTTGGACACGTGCTTCAGCACATCTACGCAAGCCCTAACCCTAGGACCTACGTCAGTTTGGTATCAGAGCCGAACTCCATCTTCCATTTTCGTTTCCTTCATCGTTATCATCTCCACTGTCGCAGCCGCCAAAACCCCAAATGACCACCACGCTAGCCAGTCCCTGCCATTTGAAGTCACCACCATAGCCTTCCCACCTTTTCGAAATCGTTCGCCTAATAAAACCCCTAACCCTACCTTCCTTCTTAGTTGACACCCATCCCGACACCGAACATCTCCATCTCTAGCCTTCATTCTCCCTCTTTACCTAAGAGCTCGCCCAGTTCATCCTTCGAAAACCACCCTAGCAGAGAAAAAAAAAAGCACAAGGAAGCAAAAGAAGAAGACAAAGTAAGAAGAGCAAGGACGTCTGCGTACCTGGTACCATCGCCACGCCATCTGCCATTGTTGCTAGCCGTCGTCATCATAGGACCGCAGGCATCACACCATCTCGTCGACTTACCTAAACCAGCCAGCGTCACCCAAAATCTCTAATCCAGCCTCACCACCCTCTGGTCACCCATCGGAGCCTATCCATCTTCACCATCCCTCATCACCATCAATAACCCGAAACCCAAGCCGAGCCTCAACATCAGTCTCAAATCCCATTGATGCAGGTCCAGCGTTAGGGCTTGCGTGGGGGTGCCTAAGCACGTGTCCAAGGACATTTCGAATGGTCACAAAGACTTCAACACACACAAGAACGAGCCTCTCTGGGAAAAACTAATTCTATTAATCAACCAAATCTGAGAATCTCTTCTTTACAATGCCATATATATAGTAGAAACAAACTTAATGTGTAAAAAAACACTACGCTGGTAATGGAAACTTTCCTAATTAACAATTTAATTAGAAATCCACTAATAATAATCCTAATATACTTTGAAGAGGGCTGTTGAGGCCCAGACTGCATCATCCTCCCTGGGTTGAAAGAAGAGTTCGTCCTCAAACTCCATTTTGCTTCGGATTGCCTCCGTAAATGTGGTGAACATGAAGGACTTCCTTTGTGGCAGCTTTTCAGGAATTTTTTATTGGCGGTTTTGGTTTCTCGGGATAAAGAGTAACTTGATGTCCACCATGCATGAATGTATAGGTGTTGTCGCGCATACCATGAGTTCCATTTTTATCATACATCCAAGGACGGCCCAATAAGATATCACCACTATCCATAGGTATCACATCACACCAGATAGTATCTTTGTAAATATCACCAATGGCAAAAGTAACTTTGCAAGTATGTCGAACATACGCTTGATCACCATTTATTAGCCACTTGACAAAATAAGGACGGTTATGCTTATAAACTTTCAATTGGAAGCGATCAATAAGAACTTGGGAAATGAGATTTTCATAGCTTCCACCATCAATAACAACTGTGCAATGTTGTCCCTGAATTGTACCTGCGGAACGGAAAATATTTTTTCGCAACCACTTATGCTCAACAGTTGGTGGAGCATCCTTGAGGACAATAAGAGCTTCACCTGTGGTATCTGCATCTATTATTTCAAGTTCCTCATTGTCAATATCCTTGGGATTGTCGGTATCCTTAGGATCAGTGTCAGTACCCTTAACATCATCTGGGATATTCTTATCAGCACCTTCAATCTCAATCAGATGTATTCGCTTTGGACATTCTGCTGCGCAATGCCCGTGCTGTTGACAATGAAAACAAACCATCTTATTTTGACCTTCAGTCCTTACAAAATTCTGTCCATTGGATTTAGCTTCATGTAGAGATAAATTCTTCATCACTTATCGAAAGATTTAGCTCAAAATAGAATGGAATGGAGAAATAGAATTCATGTAGCCGACCCCAACATGGTTGGGATAAGGCTTTGATGATGATGATGATGAGAGATGAATTCTTCGGTGAAACCCCTTTGGATTTGTGTACTTGATTATTTGCAATTCTCTTAGCTTTGATAGCATGTTGGATGAGTTCATCGACATTATCAAAATGTTGGAAGGCAAGGATATGTTGAATGTCTATTCTCAACCCATTGAAAAATCTATCAACCACCACATCATTATCTTCATTCAAGTCACAATAAGCTTGCAGAGTTAGAAATTCTTCAGAATAATCAACAACAGTCTTGGACCTTTGTTTCAAGTTTTGAAAACTGAAACGTAGATCTCTTGCATAGTTGACAAGGAGGAGTTTTTGTTTCAAAATATTCTTCATTTCAATCCATGTATCAACTGGGTCCATGTTTTGATTCCTCTGTTTTCTTTGCAATTTAGCCCACCAAGTTGCAGTATAATTTCGGAATCTAGTAGCAATCAATGTGACTTTATGATGCTCAGTCATTGGCTTATGTGCGAAAATATTTTCCACACACACTAACCAATTCATAAATTCCGCAGGCTGCAATTTTCTATCATATTCAGGAATCACAATTTTAATCCCTAATTCTCGATCAGGATTATTAACTGGTGGATCCCGTTGATTTCGAATATTTGCACCATCATCACGGTGGTGATGCACACGCTGATTATTTTCCAAGTTTATTACTTTAATATCCAATTGTTGCAGGGTGGTGTGCATGCTATCAACTTTTGCAGATAATTCTCTAATGGCACTAGCCAAATCTTCAGTGAAGAAGATGAAGATTCAGCATCCACTTGCTTCTTAGGAGGCATTTTTTTGTTTTTTTAAATGTAAAATTTAAATCTGACTAACTTGATGTGTAAATCTACGCTTCAAGAACACGCTAGTGAAGACAGAGGTGAGATCGGATGTCAGATGGCTTCCTGCTACAATTGGGCCGAGATGAAACTGTCTGGACCCAACAAGAATCGATAGTGAAGTCAAGCCCAAAGGACTGGTCACGCACGTGTTGAAAGGCACGAGTGACAACATATTTGAAACCACAAAAACCCTTTCTGTCGCTGCGTTCTAAGTCTCATTTGCAAAGGGATGCCGAGGAGGAAGATCTGCATCTCGGCTGGCGACAACTGCAAGCAGTAGCAGTGAAGGGGTGGAGTCCCAGCGCAGGTGGCGACAGGCAGCGTCAGGCAGAGGCTGGCAACGGCGATGGCGGACAACGATCAGCAACGGCAGCAGCGGGAGGCGGCCCAGGTACGTTGTCTTCTCTCGCTCGGCTGATGAACCTCTCTCGGCTGCTCCTATCCCTCCTTTCTCTTTTTTTTTTCTCTTTTTTTTTTCTCCAGGGGGGGTATTGAGGGTGTCGCTCTGCTGTCGAGGCTCAGGATGGACCGATGGGTCAATTAGGGTTTCGGCGAATGGGATGTCGCGGTGGTGTTGTCAGGGAAGTGATTGAGGGCAAGAGCAGATAGGATGCAGGTGAAGAGGGATTTGGATAGGTTGGGAAGAAGGTGGAGACAATGACGATTAGGGTTAAGGTTCGGGCTGGTTAGGGCCTGTTTTAGGAAAGTTGAGTTTTGTGGATTTGGGTATCGGGACTGTAGATTCGGCAGTGGATGGGGTTTCTGTGACGAGGATGGTTGGGGTTAGTACGTCCTGCGAGGGGTCAATGGAAGTGGGGTGGTGGGTTGGTGACTCTAGATTCGGTGGAGTGGGGAGGGGGTTGGCTGGGACGATGGGATTTGAGATGGAGAGGGATTCGGGTGGTATGATTTTGGGTCGTCTGGGATAGTAGCGGAGAGGATGGGATGAACAGTGGATGGAGAGACGAAGTCCGGGAACGACAGATGGCGCTCGACGACCGGATCTGCTCTCTGATACCAAACTGATGCAGGCCCAGCGTTAGGGCCTGCGTGGGGGTGCCTAAGCACGTGTCCAAGAATATTTCGAACGGTCACAAAGACTTCAACACACACGAGGACGCACCTCTCTGAGAAAAACCAATTCTATTAATCAACCAAATCTGAGAATCTCTTCTCTATAATGCCATATATATAGTAGAAACAAACTTATGTGCAAAAAAACCCTACGTTAGTAATGGAAACTTTCATAATTAATAATTTAATTAGAAATCTACTAAAAATAATCCTAATTTAATTTGAAGAGGATTGCTGGGGCCCAGACTGCATCATCCATCTCCTGTCAAAACCAATCTACTTCTCCCAACTAAAACCCAGTCCACCATCGGTCAACTGTTCACACCACCCCGTTCCCCTTTTTGCCAAAACCCAATCCCACCGTTTGAGAACCCCACACCCATAACCTTTAAAAAAAAAAAACAAAGGCCAAAAAAACCGATCAAAACCCTAGACTCCCAATCCCATTGCCGTTTCCACCTCGTCTCTCATCCCTCAACTTTTGTTCCGCCAACTGGCCAAAACCCTAATTAGACCAAAAAAATTCCCCGAAAACTAGCCACTTTTGTCATCCATAACCAAAACACATCACTCCCTTCCTCCTCACCCAATTGTCATCTCCCACCCTCGTTCAACCTTCACCATGTCAAACACATCCACCAAGCCCACTCCTAGACGAAAAAAAAAAACCCAGGAAAAAGAAAAAAAGAGGAAGAAGAAAGATCGGTTAGTAGATCAGTATACTTGTCACTAGAGCCATTGTTACACGTCGTCATCGCCATCTCCTACAGTGCTCCATATGCGAACTAGAGAAGCCCTCTTGCCCACAGCCCTTTGTCTTCGTTACATTAAACAGGTAATTGAAAAAGGTTTTCTTTCCCTTATTATTTCTATGACACGTGCTTGCACCTAGTTCCTTGCCCTGGTCAAGCCATATCAGTTTGGTATCAGTTTTGGGCTGGGCCACATCCGGAGGGTAAGTATTCAGGTCGAAACTGTTTCAAAGTCTAATCAAACATGACATAATCACTGACCTCATCCCTGCATCAGCATATTTCAGTCATAGCATATTTAATGATCACGGGTTAGAATTTGTTTTTGAGATATCAGCATCATCTACACTTCGATTTCCTGTCCATCTTCGTTAGTGTGTTTCTGTAGATCAAATCTACACATCAGGTCAATCAGCTTTTAAATTTTGGGTAAAACAATGCCTCCTAAGAAGCAAGTTGAGGTGGAATCCTTTTCTTCTTCAATTGAAGATTTGGTTGGTGCAATTAGATATTTAACTGTCATAGTTAACAACATACAAGCCACCCTACAACAACTGGACACTAAGGTGACTTCTTTGGAAAATAATTAGCGTGTGAATCACAATAGTGATGGTAGTGAAAATATTCGAAATCAACGAGATCCACCAGTCCATAACGCTTAACGAGATTTAGAGATTAAACTTGTGATTCCCAAATATGATAGAAAATTACAGCCTGCTAAATTCATGGATTGGTTACTATGTGTGGAAAATATTTTTGCACATAAACCAATGACTGAGCCCCAAAAAGTCACACTTATTGCCACTAGATTCTGTAATTATGTTGCAACGTAGTGGGCTGAATTACAAAGAAAACAGAAGAATCAGAATATGAACTCTATTGAAACATGGACTGAAATGAAGAATATTTTGAAGAAAAAATTCTTCCTTGTCAACTACGCAAGAGATATACGTTCCAGCTTTCAAAACTCTGCAAGCTCGTTGTGGTTTGATTGAAAATGATAATGTGATTGTTGATAGATTTTTCAATGGATTGAAAATACGCATTCAGCATATCCTTACCTTCCAACATTTTAAAAATGTACTCATCTAACATACTGTTAAAGCTGAAGGACTTGCAAATTATTAAGCACAAAAATCCAAATGGGTTCCACCAAAGAAATTATCTCTACAAGATGCTAAACCCAATGTTTCATCAGGATAAATTTTTGCAAGGACTGAAAGTCAAAATAGGATGATTTGTTTTTATTATCAACAGCACAGGCATCGCGCAGTAAAATGTCCAAAACGAATACATCTGATTGAGATTGAAGGTGAAAATATCCCAGATGATACTAAGGTTACTGACACTGATCCCAATGATATTGACAATAAGGAAATTACAAAAATATATGTAGATACCACAAGTAAAGTTTTTATTATCATCAAAGAGGCTCCACCAACTATTGAAAATAAATGGTTCAGAAAAAATATCTTCCGTTCTGTGGGTACAATTTAGGGACAAAATTGCATAATTGTTATTGACGGCGGAAGTTGTGAAAATCTCATTTTTCAAGTTCTTGTTGATTGCCTCTAATTGAAAGTTTACAAACACAACCTCCCTTATTTTGTAAAGTGGTTGATGAATGGTGATTAAGCGCATGTTCAACATACTTGTAAAATTACTTTTGCTATTAGTGAGACTTACAAAAATATAATCTGGTGTGATGTGCTACCTATAGATAGTGGTGATATCTTATTGTGCCGTCCATGGATGTATGACAAAAATGAAACTTATAGTATACGCACAACACCTATACATTCATGCATAGTGGACAGCATGTTACTCTTCATCGCGAGAAACCAAAAGCTGCCAAAGAAGAATTTCTAGAAAGTTACCACAAAGAAAGTCCTTCATATTCACCACTTGTATAGAGGCAATCCGAAGAAGACTCTAGTTTGAGGACGAAGACTTCTTTCAACTTGGGGAGGATGATGTAATCTGGGCCCCACAAGCAGTTCCTTTTCAAATTAGATTAGGATCATATTATTTTTATTAGTAGATTTCTAATTACATTGTTATTAGGGAAGTTTCTATTAATAGCTTAGGGTTTATTTAGGCATTAAGTTTGCTTTTACTATATATATTGCATTGTAGAGAAGAAATTCTCAGACTTGATTGATTAATAGAATTGCATTTTATCCCTAAGAGGTATGTCCTCGTATGTTAAAGTCTTTTTGACGATTCGAAGTGTCTTTGGACATGTGCTTTAGCACCCTACGCAAGCCCTAATCTTAGGGCCAGCATCACTAATACTTCAAATTTTAGGAAATCTAAGATGGTATATGCATCTCCACCTTTTACCATGAATTCCTAGGAATTCAATTCATGCCAACAACACTAGGTACGAAGCATTGTAGTTCTTCTATTATAGCTTTCCACAGTTTTTTTTCCTTTTTTTTAAAGAAATTTTCTTTTCTATGATCTTACAGTGATAAGCAGTTCCTTTATAAATCAAATAAGAAAATTGCTACCATATCTAATTTTTTCCTTTATCAATTAAGTCAAATATTGGAAAATGAAACAACAGTTACAAAACTGATTTTAGACACTCAATAGAGTGGTATAACTGAAACTCATTTGATATATTTTTTTTCTTTTATTTTGGTTTTGTAGGGAAGCACACCACAGGTGGACCTACATATAAAACAACTCACAACTGTTATCTATCTCTCAAAGAAGAGGCACACGCTATTACATAGTGCACGCTCCACTACACTATTTAATGAAGCCCATGCACATAGTACATAGTACATATTACAAGTCATGCACTTAGCACATAGACACCACAACTCACTCAACACGTTGCACATTCCTTCACTCATTACACTTTTACAGACTACATACTCATATCACCTGCACTGGACTTTTGTATGTAATGTACTCACCACACTACACCACACCTTCCTCACATCACTCAAGTGCTTGCTTGTGTATGAGGCATCACACCTCTATTTACTAATCCATGTGGCCCCACCAATTGCCATTCATCAAGGCGGTGAATGAAAGTTCTCTTCCATTTTCTAGAAGGCTATGGAGGCATGAGAGGATTGTGTACTCTAGAGCCAACTAGAGTTAGGAGTCGATGGGATTGGTTGGTTTTGTGAGGCATATGGACAATGGTGATATCAGCATATGATTAAGCCAATATAAAAGATAGTGATGCTTAACATTTCTCCCTCTCAGTACTGTCTTTCTATGGTCTCTGATCTTCTAACCATCCCAAGTGCTTTTCTATGTTTGAAAAATAGAGTAGGATTTAATCCCTTGGTAAATATGCGGATTTAATCCCTTAGTAAATATGCAAGCGACTTGGTCTTTTGTTCCAATTGGTTCAAGCGTTATTTCTTTTTGTAGGACCTTTTCATAGATGAAATGATAGGGTACCTCGATATGCTTGGTCCTAGCGTAGAAGACAGGATTTTTGACTAATTTGATAGCGGATAAGTTGTCACAGTAAAGTGACACGGGGTCTTCAACAAGTTGATGTAGATTTTCTAATAGGACTTTCAACTAGGAAAACTCTTGAGCAGTTGTAGCTGTAGATCTGTATTCTGCTTAAGTGGTTGATAACGATACCGTTGGTTGTCTCTTACTACACCAAGAGACTGTTGTGGATCCGATGTTAAAAGAATACCTTGTTGTAGATCTACAAGTGGTCTGATCTCCAGCAAACGTATCATCGTAGTAACCAGTCAGCTTACACTTGTCTTTTCTATAAAGAAGGCCATAGTTAGCAGTACCTTTGATGTACCTTACAATTGTACGAATTGCTTTTAGATGAAGCTTCTTTGGTTCTTGCATAAACCTACTGACCACTCCAATTGCATATGATATGTCAAGTCAAGTCAATATTAAATAAATCAGGCTCCCAACTAGTTGCTTATACATAGTTGAATCTTTAAAGATATCTCCTTTATATACACTTAGCCTTATATTTGTCTCAGTTGGTGTTGAAATTGGCCTGCAGTCGACCATCTCGTACTTTTGCAAGAGGTCTCTTGTATATTTTTGTTGACATAAGAAGAGACCTTCCTTGATTCAATTAACTCGAGTCCTAGAAAGTTTTTGAGTTCCCCGATCTTTTTCATTTGGAACCGAATAAACATGTTTTGCTCTACTTGGGTGATTTCCTCACAATCATCTCCAGTGATGATTAAATCATCAACATAGATAAGAACAATAGATAAATGCCTACTTTCGGCCTTTAAAAAAAACTTGAGTCTATAGTCGTTATTGAATATCCATTTTGGATTAGGAATTCAGTAATTTTACGAAACCATGCTCTCAAAGCTTGCTTTAGACCATAGAGAGCCTTCTGTAATTTGTAGACACAATCCGAACGATCCTTATTCTCAAAACTTTTTGGCTGCTCCATATATATGTCTCTATCAACGTCTCCATGGAAAAAGGCATCCTTCATATCCATCTATCATAGCCTCCATGATTACTTTGCAACCAATGCTATAAGTATGCGTACGGTGGTCATTTTTGTTACAGGACTGAAAGTCTCATCATAGACAATCTTGTATTGCTGTGAAAATCCCCGAGCAATTGGCCTTGCTTTATACCTTTCGATTGATCCATCAGCCTGAGTTTTCAACTTATTTACATCTATATGAGATGGGTTTTAGTTATTCTGGCTTAGGAACCAGATCCAATGTCTGGTTTGCCTTCAACACTGATATATATTTCTCCATTAATGTCCATTTGCCACTCTTTACTTTGGTATACTTCTTCATACGAAGCTGGCTCACAAACATCATCCTTCTTAGCAAGAGAAGCATCTACATACTTTGAGTTTCGCTTCTTTGCTTTGGTAGATTTCTTTGGTTGTTGTGGTAGGTCGTCAACCTCAAGTTAACTTAGCCCAGCTTCCTCTAGAGTCACATGTACTCCACTTTCCATGGGCTAACGGGCTTATCTTGTGGAGTCTGAGATTCTTGACTAGGACCTTCAATTTTAACTTCTTGTTCGACATCTTTAGTATTTAATTTGGGCTAATTATTGTCATCTAAGTCTTCTGGACTTGGCAATATTGCAACTTCTAGTGACTACCATGAAGAGGCCTCATCGAACTTCACGTCTCGTGATGTGTACCATCGATGGGTGGTAGGATCACAACACCTTCAACCTTTGCGTTCAGTGTTATACCCTAAAAATATGCACCGAATAGTCTTCTTATCAAGTTTACTGCGAAGATTTTCTGGGATAAGAACACAAAATGCCAAATACCTTAAAATGACGTACCGTGGGTTTCACCTTCCACAACTTCTAATATGGTGAGATGAACCCTAGCTTTGCTTGTGGTAATTAGTTGGTTATATATGCTGCTGTCTTCAAGCACTCGGCCCAGAACTCGCTTGGTACATTCTTCACATACATTATGCTAGTCGTAGTTTCTACCAGATGTTGGTTTTTTTGCCCATCTACTGCATTTTGTTGCGAAATGTGTGGACATGTCAATTGTCGTTACATGCTGGCCTTCTTTAAATATGTTGAAACCTCATTTGAGGTGTATTCTCCTCCATTGTTAGTGCGAAAGCACCAAATTTTATGGCCAATCTCACATTCGACTTTGTTTTAGAACTTCTGAAACTTTTGGAACACTTCTGACTTTTCCTTGATGAAGTACACCCATACGTACCTTGAATGATGATCAATGAAGGTAAGCATATATCTTAGGCTGTTGATTGACTACAGCTTCAGCAGACCAAATACATCTGACTGGATTATTTCTAAAGGCTTTTTAGCTTGATACTTGGCTTGAGCATATGGTTGTCGGTGAGCTTTTCCATACTGACAACCTTTACATACTGTATCGTTTTAGACTTTTAGCCGTGAAAGTTCTTTCACCATGGGCTTAAATTTATTACTTTCAACCTATTATATCCTACATGGCCCAAACGGGCATGCCATAGATCAGCCGTATCATTTTGATGAGTCTTCTTTACATATGTCGATTCCGCCGACATGACATAGACGGAGTTTAGCCTTTGCCCCATCATAATCGGTTTTTCACATGGCTTTACATTACGATATAGATTTACATCATGTAGTCTAAATACAACGAAATTATCAGATGATGTCAATTGCGATACAGATAATAAATTCTTTTTCATACCTGGTACATAGTAAACCTATTGCAAATGAGCCTCATCTTTGTTGACTCTAGGCACACATATGACTTCTCCGATATGAGTAATCGGTAGATGTGTATTATTTGATGTGACCAGCACTTTGTTTCCTTTGTATTCAACTAAGTTTGAAAATTTTGATTTGTCACCCATCATATAATTTGAACATCTTGAGCCTACGATCCAGTCTCGATGTTAATTGCTGACTTTAGGGCATCAAAGTAAATGGGTCCTCGATTCTCTGATTATCCAAAGGTTCTGACCTATTAATAATTGGGTTTGGATCCTTATTTAGGTTCCGTTAAGTAAATGATTCCGAATTCGGATCCTATTTTTGGACCCATGTTCTAAACGGTTCTAGGTCTGTTTCCATCTTGGTTCCGACCTGTGGACCAGAAACTTGATATATTACCTTAGCTTTTAAAAATTTTTACTTAAAGTCAGTTTTTCTCCTAAGTTTTCTCTACACTGACTCAAACTTGAACTCACCACATACACGGTTCTGGTTCTGTTCGCTTATCAACGATTTCAGTTATGGATCTATGAAACTGGTTTTGAATTGGTTCCGGTTCCGATTTCGGATCTACCATGGATCCAAAATAGAACCGACCCGTTTACAACCCTATCTAGCACATAGACACTACAACACGTTGCACCTTCCTTTACTCATTACACTTTTACACACTACACACTCATATCACCTACACTGGACTTTTGTATGTGATGTACTCACCACACCTCACTCACATCACCTAAGTGCTCGCTTGTGTATGAGGCATCACACCTCTATTTATAAGCAATGGTAACCAATATGCGCAAATGCATGTGGCTGGGACTAATCCACATGGCCCCACCAGTTGCCATTCGTCAAGGTGGTGAATGAAAGTTCGCCATTTTCTAGAAGGCCGTGGAGGCATGAGAGGACTGTGTACTCTAGAGCCAACCAGAGTTTGGGAGTCAATAGGATTGGTTGGTTTTGTGAGGCATGTGGACAATGGTGATGTCAGCATATGATTAAGCCAATATAAAAGACACTAATGCTTAACATGTTTGCCTCTATTATAGTTCCTAATTAGGGTTATGATTATGGTTGGGGGGGGGAAGCTGTATTGCTGGAGTAATTTACCATCTCTGAGAAAGTACCACAATTTGGATATTTATACTCTGATGGGTCCTTGCTTTGTTATTTTTAAATTGAATCAATTACATAAAATGAGTCATCATTCTAATTTCTCCACATATGTTTCCCAACTCTCTTATGATCTTCTGGTCACTAGAAATCTCTCCAAACCAATCCTTTTTGGATGGCTCTTAGAAGCCAATTCTTCCAAATGGGACATAAAAATTCGTATTTTTTCGCTCTCCTTTACTCAATCAAAGAAATACTTGGAAAATAGAATAGCTACTACAAAAATAAGTAACTGTCGTAGAGATTAGTAAGATTTAAATCAAAATTTTGTTTGTTTGGGTTCTTGATTGTCTCATCTCTATAATTCAGATTTGTTTTGTCGATGGGTGAGAATCTGTGGCTGAAACAACTAGATTCGTGGTATGAACGGATCAAGTTAGGCCTCATGGAATGAATATTCTAATTCTCGTGAACCATTAGGTGTGGTCTTATTCAATATTATCAATTACTTTTTTATCCACAAATGAGCAAAGACATTGGGCCGAACAGTAATGATATCTCCCATTATATGACCACTATTTGTTCACCTGTTTTAAGGAAGATTGGAGCTAATACTCGGATTGTCTTGTGCATATTTGAGTAGGACATTTGAATGTTTTAATGGAGTCTAAAGGCGGCAAGAAGAAATCCAGTAGTAGTTCCTTACAATACGAAGCTCCCCTTGGATACAGCATTGAAGACGTTCGACCGCACGGTGGAGTAGAGAAGTTCCAATCTGCTGCGTACTCCAGCGTAAGCACAACAAAGAAAAGGTTTCATTTCTCTCTGCCAGTTTTGATTTTTGTTTTTGTCTTTAACCCTCTTCTTTTTTATATGCAGTGTGCGAGGAAGCCATCCTGATTTCCAGCAGATGCCTTTTACAGTAGAGTAGGATTTCTAGTAACTGAAATTCTCTGTCTAGCTGCTCCTCAATAACCAAAGTTTCAGTCTGTGTTTCCCTTTTTTTCTTGCATTAATCTTCTTTTAATCTCAATCATGTTTTCTGAAACAAAAAGCCCACATCCACCACCTTTGTCCTCTCCCATTGGGTTCGAAGGCTACGAAAAACGCCTTGAAATCTCCTTCTCTGATGCACCTGTCTTTGTTGATCCACATGGGAGAGGCCTTCGTGCACTTTCCCGAGCTCAGCTCGATTCAATCCTTTCTGCTGCACGCTGTGAAATTGTCGCCCAGCTCACGAATGATGAATTCGATTCATATGTCTTGTCTGAATCAAGCCTCTTCGTATACCCATTAAAGATAATTCTCAAAACATGTGGCACCACCAAGCTACTCCAATCGATCCCAGTGATTCTTGACCTTGCTTCAATGCTCTCACTCAATGTCTCTGCCGCTAAGTACTCTCGCGGGAGCTTCATCTTCCCAAATGCGCAACCAGCGCCTCACTGCAGTTTCTCAGAGGAAGTTGCAGTGCTAAATGGATACTTCAGGGGGTTAGCATCGGGTGGGAAGGCCTTTCTAATTGGCGATCCGTTGGTCCCCGGTCGGAGCTGGCATGTATACACTGCAGTTGAGAAGCCACAGCCCAATTCGGTTACACTCGAGATGTGCATGACTGGGCTTGACAGGGAGCAAGCATCTATATTCTACAAGGATTCTGATATGGAAATGACAATGACAAAGAGGGCAGGCATTCCTGATATACTGCCAGGGTTCAACATATGCGATTTTGAGTTTGAGCCATGCGGGTATTCAATGAATGCTATTGAGGGTGATGCGCTATCGACGATACATGTCACCCCAGAGGATGGTTTCAGCTATGCTATCTATGAGGCAATGGGGTTTGACCCCCTCTCACTGAACTTCAAGGCCCTCGTGGAGCGTGTTCTGCGGTGTTTTGGGCCATTAGAATTCTCTGTTGCAGTCACCTGCTTCGGGCCAGCTGGCGAGTGGGGCGAGGCCTTTGATGTCAAGGGCTACACCTGTTATGAAGTCAGGGAGCAGGTGCTTCCCGGTGGTGGTGGTCTCTTCTTCCTGTGCTTCTCCAAGAAGGGTGATGAAATGGCTACATCTCCTAGGTCAATATTGCAGTCATGCTGGGAGGAGTTGGATGGATGGGGGGCTGTGGATACGAAGGAAGATGCTGAGGTGAGAGCTTGTGATACCGGCGGTGTGGAGGGTGGCTCTGGTGACAATGTTGGAAGGTGCGTGAAATAGTGTTGGTACATCTGTGTGCTGTCTTTGGATTAGTGAGGCAGCCAGCCAGGTTTCTCATGTCTGTCATGCTTTTGGTCTAGATATCTCTATTTGATTTGTGTTTTAACATCTATCTGTGTCTTTTTTCTTGCTTTTAGTTTTGATATCTCTGGTCTCTACTATCTATTTGGTTTTGATATCCTTGTCAATCTGTTTGGCTCGGTTTAGAGGAAGAAAGGGAGTACACTCTAGGATGTTCTTGAGTCTATCTATGGCCAGGGTGATGTTGGAGGAGCCCCTATTTGATGTATGTCACTGCTTTTGTTTGGGATGGTTTCAGCCAATGTGCTTAAGCATTTATGCTGTTGGAGTCTCTCCAGATGTCACTGTGCTTTTGTTTGTGCCTGGATTTCATAGTGATATGACTTTAGAATAAATTTGAGGAATTTTTATGTCTGCTGGGATTGTCAGTGTGTTGTTTGTGGATAAATTATCTCATACAGCTATCATAGTTACTCATTGATGATTGCCTCTTTGACCTGTGTGGGCGTAGTAGCTTTGCTTGTATTGATCATATCTAGCAAACATGACACAGCGTGGGTATGTGTCAAACATCTATCATTTAAATTGATTTGAATTCTTCTCTAACCTATTCAAATGTTTTTGGTAGTCTCAAAATGGTGCTCAACTTACAGAAAACCTGTCTCAAACCTTATATTTGCCCAAAATAATAGAAACTTTAATATTTTCCATAGAACTGTTACTATAGTAGCGGTAGGATATCGCGTGGCTCTAAGATATTGCACAAGGTGATATACACAAAAAATTCTATGTACGATATCACACGGCCCCTAGAGGTATCATACGAACAATTTTATAGAAAGATACTTAACTTTGACTAACAGATCTCTGGGCAATATCCCTTCTATTTTCCTTGGATTGGCTTGGTAATAATTTCTAAGACCCATTTGATATGATGGCCCCTTTTGTGTCTTCACCTTTATAGGTTCAAACCAGAGCCCCATTTAGAGGGTACACGACTCATTTCCTTAAATAAAGGCACCCTAAATGAGAAGGCCCAACATGGAAGTAAAACTTTCCCAAAAAAAAGTTGAAAAACCAAATTTAAAATAAAATTTAACTATATCCTTGAGAGAGAAAGTTCTGAACTTCAAATTCTAATCTAATGGTAATATTATTTGTGCTGGCATTGAAAATGGAGCTGACTGTGTGAAATATGAAGCACAATACCTGAAACCACATTTAAAATAAATTTCAGCTACTGATTAAAAAAGAAGAAGTTTGAACATCAAAAATCTAACCGAAAGATTAGACGATTTATTACATTATGGTGTTAGTGATTTGAATTTTGATATTTTAATCATTTTTATTATGGATAAGATGAGAAAAATTATGATAAACTAAAGTTTTATAACAAAGATTTAAAAATCTGGTTGATTGTGATATGTTTTTTTTTTTTATTTGATGCATATCCAATGGTGTACATCATTCAATTAGACTCAAAGCTGGGCCTTTGATCTGAGCAGGGTGGTTAAATTTACTGCTAGGTCTTTGTGGATTCCGAATGCCTGGGGAGACCTATCAGGTCCCCCTACATCACCATGGGGCTGAAAACACTCATATTCACTTAAGATCAAGTTATAGTACATAAATAGCAACGAACTCAAGTTGGATATTCTTACTGTTACCCGTTGGATTGGGATTGGCACCTTAAAAGATATTGAACAAGGAGATCACATTCGAATTTTTAAGTCTTTAATTAATTGATTACTTGTAATGTACACCTCATGAATCCGTACGAAAGACATCTCTCAAAAATAATTTTGAGAAAACGGTTTTTTCTAAATCGAGTCTTCGTGGGAAGTATAGAAGAAGTTCATTTTTCGTGTATACATTGTACTTATCACTCACTATCTTTCAATCTTCCATACCCTTTTATAATCTGCACTATTCAAGTAGGGTCATATAACTAGATCATCTTAACCATCTCACCGGATCATTTACACACCCAAATCCATATAAAATTTGCTATCACAGTTGTAATGTCTTTGGCCTTGCTTTCAAAATGGGGTAACTAAACAACAACGAAAAGAGATTAAAGAACGACCAAATAACAAGAGTGGAAAATAACACACGCCCCATCTTCACATTTACATCAAAACTTACAGCAAAACAAAATTAAAAAAAATTAAAGTATTACAAAAACTGCAAGTATGCATTTAGTTGCTAAGCATATGCTTAAAAGAGATTGAGCCGTCCTGCCAATATCACCACATTCATTGGCTGATACCACCTTTACCAAATGGCTAACAAGTAATAAAACAAGTACATGAAGATGGCATGCACAAAGTCCTGGTATACTGGCATTCCACCACCACCCCACTTGTCGAAGAAGGTTCGAAAGGAAAACCCCATCATGCGAGAGCGTTCCGCAGAGATCCATGTTCTAGAAGCCATCAGCTCCTCCATATTACCCCCTACAATCACAGTAAAGGAGGACAAATAGATAACAATCAGGGAAAAGTGACAGAATAAATAAAGGGCGATTACCCAAAAGATGGGACGACGCTAGGGAATGCAACGCAATGGTTGGTCCTATAATAAGATTGATTGATCATATGATTAATAAATATTATATATTTATTATTTATTTGCATGCAGGGGCATCCCCCACAACATAGGATTAATAATTTTCTTTAATCATGTAATTGTGGCCAAGATTGATCCAACGGTGCCCTGACAGCCAACAAAAAAGAAAGGGCTCATCTCTAATGGAGTGAGACATTGACTTTGTACTATTTGAATCTTAGAGGTGACAGCCAACAAAAATGAAAGGCTTATATCTAATGGAGTGAGACATTGACTTTGTACTATTTGAATCTTAGAGGTGAACCGCACAAGTTCTTTACAAGTCTTATCTATTTGGAATAATGTTGATTCAAGTAATCTTCTTTGAAATAGAGATGATTGAACTAGACCATGGGCCAATAAATATAGAGAGAGAGAGAGAGAGAGAGAGAGAGAGAGAGAGAGAGAGATGATTGAACTAGACCCTTCTACAAGTAGATTATTTGGCACGTGTGATTCAATAAAAGGAAACTAGTCATACTGGAAAACTTTAATATGGACAAAGTTTTCATGGTAAAAGCACTACATGCAAATTCATTATTAAGTAAAAGTTGCACATGCAAATTCGCTATTAAGTGAAAAGGGTCTAATTGTTTTAGACGTACATGTATATTTTAAAAAAAGTTATCTTCTAATAGGCAAAAGGTCTTACAATTAACTAAGATATCATCTAAAACTTTTTATTGTCATCTCCCTCAATTGTCATTCATCTGGGTACTCCACCATAAATGACCATTTTCAGAACCCATTTAAAGGAGAAAATGGCAAGCGAAAAATCCTCACTATATGAAGAAATGAGGAAGATCATCACTTTTCATTAACAGAAACTCCCCCTTGTTTTTTAATTTGAAAGAAGAAGAAGAAAAAAAAGCTCGTTAAAGAGAAACCTCTAATTTAAAGAAAAAAGCAATTATTAAAGAATTTAAACGTAACTTTTAATACGAAAAAATTATCTCACAAGAGTAAATGTTGTTTTCTCCTTTCTGCAACAAAAAAAAAAAAACAAAGAAAGAAAGAAAAAGAGGAGGAAATTATCTTCTCTTAAATGAATCCAAGCAGAGAAGAAAATGTATAGTTAATTTTTGTGTAATCCATCTGCCTATTTCCATTTCCACAGTATGCGAGAAAGTGGTCCTCCAAAGGAAAATATCAAGGGCATTTTGGGCAATATGAAAAATCGAGTACATACCCAGGATTTTACGTCTCCAATTATGAGGACAATGCGCAGAAGACGTGTGCTGTGAAGTAGAACTTGTGTTTCACGTTTTACCGCTTTCACAGAAAAAGCCATTTACATGAGAAAGGAAGTATCCATATCAGGTTTTACCACACACAGGAGAAAGGACAGTTTCTCACCATTTGAGTTTTCTGTGCTGTACATTTATCTTCTTCTCCATCTAGTTGTATTATTCAAAACCATAAAACTTAAAGATTTCAATATTTGATGCTTGTAGTATTTGGTGGAGGGAACATTTCCGAAATGTGTTTTTACTTTCTATACCTCTTTGTGTAATAAGACCGAAGAAGATGGTTTTCTAGAGTTTGGGCCTAGAGTCCGAACATACTTCCTGCAAATCCCAATAAATGATTTCACCACCAAGGGTGGGTCTAGAGATTTTTCTCTGAGGGGACCACTATGTAAGAGAAGATTTTCTGAGGGGATCCTAGTAAAAAGCTTTAGAGGGCATGGCCATGGCCATCCCTCCACCCCCGGTCCACATCTTTCACCAATGAAAACCGCAGAAAATTAAAAAGAAACAACAAAAACCATTCGATATTACTTGACAACTACTTTCATTTCTCATAGATGCA
This sequence comes from Sextonia rubra, assembly GCA_037013555.1. Taxonomy (NCBI): domain Eukaryota; kingdom Viridiplantae; phylum Streptophyta; class Magnoliopsida; order Laurales; family Lauraceae; genus Sextonia; species Sextonia rubra. The sequence continues at coordinate 37,619,885 of JASUAD010000010.1, read as the reverse complement.
GTGGAAAAACAAATCCTGAGTCTCTCGGGCATGTTTGGAAATAGCAATTTTACAGCCCATGTAATCTCTAATTTACTTTAACTAATTATGCAGATGCGGCAAAAGAGGAATCCATAGAAAGAGAAGTCTGACCTCCTAGAATGAAAACTTAAATCCTCACACTCGAAGTAAGCTTTTCTAATTTTTAGTGGTGAAATGGCTTCGCAACAAATGCCTTGGCCATGACGAGTAAGGAAAACCGGCACGTTTTCTGTTCATTCTCCATAGTAGTTGAGTTGCACAAACATGTATTAAACATCTGAACACATGGAATCACAAGCCCATTGGGATCTATTTCTTTTTTCCCACATTTTCCTAGGTGCAATGTCACAAATCATCAGGATCTCTTGGTGATTTCATTGTATGAAGCACTCTACTGTGATTTTTGAAAATTGAATCATTGTCCTATAGATCACGTGTCTAAGACGTACTATAATGTTAACATCTAAATGAACAAAATAATAACAACAACAACAAACCCTATCTTTCACTTTGTTGAGCAAAAGAATTGGGATTATGGCTTTAAAACTTGGCCAAAATTGAGTTGCATCATTATATACGAAAGTTCAACCATCACCACAGTTATTCCTTATGAATTCATTTTTAAGCTTAAAATGGTAATTTCATTATTTTAGTTCATCCAAAATACCCAAAAAGCAATTGAAATTAAAGATAGATAATTTCTTCTTTCCATCTCAAAAATAATATTTTAATTAGATATTTTAGAGAAAAAAACTTTAAAACATACCAAGATATCAATTACAAACCTGGATATTTTGAAAAAACATTTCCATGTTAGCCAAAAATATCGTCATTATTTTAAAATTATGGCCTATTTTATTGCAATAACATCTATCCACTTCCTAACCCATGATACAACACTCTTATGCCAAATTAATTAACTCTATAACTGGCATGCGTCCACATAGTCCCAATACATGCCTATTTTTTTAAAAAGCAAGTCCTGGGGCAGATCTAGGTGGGCCCCACAGAGATTGCCTAGTTCTAGAAAGCAGGCCCTCTTATTGTGGTTTTTTAATAGCATCAATTTCCCACCCTATTAAGACTTTTTGCCCTTCTTTGTTTGGCTTTTGCATTTTAATATAATCTTTTCTTCTTAAAAAAATGGCCTCCGCCACAGCTTTCATATCCTTTTCTGTCATCCGCATGCCACCGCCGGCAGCCATATGGCTAAAGATTATTCATAGTGGGACCAAACTTTACGTGAGCCATGTGGTACGGTGGACCAAGCAGGTGGGCCTCATAAGTATGCTCTTGCTCCCTAGTCATTAACGTAGGCTAGGTCAGGGTGGGGCCTCTTATAACGAAATTACGGGAAAAAAGGAGCAGCAACGTCATTTTAGATGGGTGGTCCCAATTGTGAAAGGACTGGGGTGGGAGTACAAATATTTAAACAAGATGAGACAACCAAAGCCAGAACTTGTCCCAACTCGACTCCATTATAAGTTAATTATGCACGGTCCAAACCTAAGAAACCACGGACCAACCTGCCCTTAAAGAAGTGGGTCAGGCAAGTTGCCTATTTTAGCAGAACTATTGCTATCACTATAGGTGAGGTGAGGTCAACTCCGATAATAAAATCACACAAGAAAGGTTCACCAAGCCACTAGTGTGAGCTCTTGGGTCCCAACCTACTTGGTTGGGGTACCCAAAAAGAGACGTTTGGGCAAATAAGCCAAAAATGGTTACCAAAGCCAGTTGAGAGCGGCTAGCCCAATTGTTAAACAGACTCTTATTTGAGGCCTGCTCATTAAACAGGAGAGATAACCAAAAACTAAATCCGCTCCAAACTCGACTCATATTTAGGTTGACAGGATCACAAAAAATTACACTACCATACCTACTCCTAAGAAGAACAAGAATAAAGCAAGATAAGTGAGCGAATTAATGGGCCCCTTGTCATAGCCAACTTGCGTTCAAACTCATATAAATAAATTAAAGGGAAAAGTGGTAGCCACTAATCTTGGGGGTGACGGTGGTCCCAATCGTCAAACGACAGCGTTGGAAACCCAAGGAGTAAAAGAAGGGGTTTGGCCCCAAAAAAAAATCAATGGCTAGGTTTGTCTCTTTCTCTTTGGGGCCAAAGCTCGAGAGCAGCGATTTGCAAAAAACCGGTACAAGACACGGAATGTCTGAGAAAACGTCAGGCAAAAGATAATCGAGGAGGAATAGAGAAAGCAAGAAATCGAGGATTTTGATTTTGCTGGCAGAAATATCACCAAACAGGACAGATTTCTATACCCACCACTTCTTTTAGCTTTTGTTTCCCATCACCCAAAACGCAAATGGTGATAAATCACAGGACCAGAGGAAACAGATAAGGGCCAAACTCAGAGAGCAGTAATGTGAAAGGACAGTGCTGTTAAAATAGAAGTGTTATAGAGACGTTGAGCTGGAGACTAGAGACCCCACTATTTTAAAAAGGAAAAAGAGTAGGTGGGTGTTTGGTGGATGTATGACTAGTAAATCACAGACAAAATAGTCTTGTATCTATTTTTACAAGAGCTAGAACTTCTTTCATTGCTTTCCCCTTTAGTATTAATTAAAATATATATTATAGTGAATTAGTCAGGATTTTTTTTTTTTTTTTTGCAAACAAACTACCCCTAGAAAAAAATATAATAAAAACAAGAATTCTTTGTTTTTATCCCAATTTTTTGCTTAGGGGGTCGGTCTCTAACCCTTAGGGTGTGTTTAGATACGAGGTAAAGCAAATTAGAATAAAGTTAAATATTTTAATTTTAAATTTTCTTCTTTTTTTAAAAAAAAGTAAAAAAAGTAATAACTAAATTATAAAAAATATTTACTTTTTATATTAAAAGTCAAAAAGATTTCCAACAAACAACTAAAAACAAAAAATCATTATAACCCCATCATTTACTATTCAAACTTAATTTTAAATTTACTCTAATCTATCTTACTCTATTCGACATCCAAATTAACCCTTAAATGAGAAAATACATCTTAGATAAAATAGATCAACCTTAGTCTTATGGCAAGAGGACCTGCGGACTTAAATTGGTAAAAGCTGAAGTTCTGACTTTGATGATCCGTTTATATGGCTTTATAAGCGGGCTATAAATTTTTATTGAACCTCATTCATAAGTTCTACATCAACGGAAGGTGCCATCGAATATTGATTTTTTTTTTTTTACATGATGAGCTGTTGGATCAGACTCTGCGCCACGTGTCCTCTTCGTCAGGGTACCCACACCGCTGGTAGCAAAATCTCGAAATCTAAAAAGTCATTAACCGCAGGGCTCAGACGCAAAAAGGGCTGACAGTGTTCGTACTTGAAGAGGACGACACTTGATTTCAAATTCAACGATTTGGGGATTCGGGATCCAACGGTCCAGATTAGAGCCCAAAACAACGAAAGATCCAATGGTCTAAACGAATAAAGCTCGCACACATACTTGATGTTTCCCTCCCGTAACGATCCAAATCCAAACAGGAAAACACAAAATCACGGAATCCAAAGTCCACGAAAAGTAGAGACCGGAAAGTAGTACACGCACCTGAAGAAGAAACCCGCTTACTTTCAAATTCCACGATTCAAGGAATCCGGATCCAACGGTCGAGACTCAGTCTCTGAGCCCTGAAGATGCAAAAAGAGCAGAAATTTCGACGATCACATGCACGAATACGATGAAAATCTCTACAGATCCTTCCATCAACAACTAGATCTGTAATGCTGTTGATGAAAAGAAGATTCAAAGAAGAAAAGCCAAAAAACCTCAAAAGCATCCGTACACACCTCTGAAAAATCTCCTTCATTTGATGTTTTGTCAACTGATTGAAGCTCCGACACTTGTTCTCATCATCAACCCATTCTCTTTCTCCGATTTTCCTCGGAAAAGAGCAGAGAAGCAGCGCTTTTCGACTTCGGTTTCTTCAAATTCAGGGGGGTTTGTTTGGGTTTGGGCAGATTCGAAGGAAAGATGGGGTTTTTATGTGGTTTTCAAGATGTCTGAAGCAATGCAGGTGGAAGAGATTGGAGCTTTTGGTATTCGAAACCCTAGTTGTTGTTGTTGTTGTTGTTGTTGCTGCTGCTGCCTTTCTTGTCCGCCATTTTCGATGAAATCGTATGAGTTTCTATGGAAACCCGTCTGCACAGGAATTCCTTTCTGGCTTCGAGCTCTCTTTCCTTTTATCTTTCTTTCTCTCTGCAAGAAAAAGAAGGCACTGGCTTTTTAGCCCCAGGTGCCGCTATCTATGACCACAGGGTTGGGAAAGTTGGGCTACTTTTTGCGGGAATTTCAAAATTGCCACTGTTACAGATCAAAAGGGATTGAGTGGGGCCCACTGTCATCCATTCGAACCCTCACGCAGATTTCTGATCTGACCGATATACACTGTTGGATTTGATCTTGACAATGAAAATTTACACTTTTATAAAACCTTTGTAGTTTTAAGAGGATTAATAAAGAGATTTAGAGTGATTTTTGGTCAAATCTCTAGTCCACACTGTGTACCCTTGGCATTAATTGAGTCCACTGATGGCATGCATCTGTCTAGGCCCTCCACAATCACAACCATGCTTCTCTTAATCTAAGGTGGGCCCAGCTCTTAATTAGAATGAAATTTTAAGAGATCAAATATGAGAGTGAAATATTTATTTTGAGTTGTTCAAATGATAAATATGACTTCACCATATTTACATCTTACCTAGAACCTAGCTAAATTTTGGATTATTAATAGTTGAGTGGACTCTTAAATTGATCATACATAAAATATTTATATTATTACTCTATATAATTCATATGTTTATATGTGATGAAGTTGATGATGCTCTAACTCCTCTGTTGGCATGGAAATTGGCCTGCTTCCGAGAATTTATTTTTCTTATTTTAGATTACTAGTAAGTAACACCACTGAAAAATCCTCACCAACTTATAAATATGAGTAGGTGCCTTAAGAGGATCCGGGCCCTGGGCCTGCCTACCCTTCTTACATCTACAAATCTAAGTCCGTTGCAAATGGGGTCAATTGTTGTGCTGTCATTGGTTCTACCCAAAAAAAAAAAAAAAAAATCTGTGCTGTCGTTGGTTTGGCTTCTTGAGCCCAACACTAATTCAAAAGTAACTGACCATTGCAGGACAGTACGCGCAGCACGGATGGCTGCCAGGTTCAAATGTGGAAAGAAAGTAGGCCATTCAAGACCATCTAGATAAAAAGCCTTCGTTGAATAGGTAAAATGAATCGGTGCAATTGGCTATGTAACCCATGCTTTCCATATCCCATGTTGGGTTTTCAATTTTCATACTAAGTCCGATTGCTATACAAAAAATTTTCATACTAAGTCACCTTAATTAATCTCACCTGTTCACAGTTCGCACACCGACCAGCCGACCAGCCATGCTAACTTGGCAGCACTCCAAAATTTATTGATGGCAAAACTGCGTCAAGTATAGCTACAAATTTTTAGTATTTAAAACTAAGGGTGAAGATCACTGGGAAATGGAAATGCACCAAGGGAACATTAGGGGTCGAGTTTAATCCACTTAATAAATACTTCCGATATAGATTCGTCATCAATCAATTTAAGGGTGGCAAAATATAAACTGATTTATGAATCTCATTCAAATTCAACCAACGACTTATATGGATCAGATGTTTGTAAGGTCAGAAACTAATTGCATTATTAGACTGTAATCTCAATGAAAGAAAGCCACTTAAATTCCAGGAGAGAATGAAAAGGATGCAAAGATCCTTCTGTCAAAACTACTATGAAGTGCTTGTTTCAGTTTTTATATCCCTTGTGCATCAGCCCATCAGGTCAGTTGTGATCATATTTTATATATATATATATATATATCTATCTATCTAGAAGCAAAACAAAAAGGCATCTCTGGTCAAAATCGAGAAGAACCATGTTCCTAATTTTATCCTTTAGCAACCAATCTTGTCTACTAAAATTCTTACATATTCATTTGAAATTGTCTTAACTTGATACATTCACATGGACCACTAAGTTCTAGTACCCACCCACTCACTCACTTAACGCAAAGTAAACGCACTTTTAAACATGTGAGCTGTTTTTGTAACTTGAGTAATGTATTGTCAGTTGCCACTCGCTGCCCGGACTTGACCTGGTGGAAGCCAATGGGTTCATAACCAGGAACATCGGTCTAAATGGCTTTACTAAAGGTTTCTTTTATGAATCTGTGGGTGGATCCATCTCTACACTTCGGATGACTCAAGATCCCATCTCACCAAAGATCCCATCCCACCTAATTCTATAATTTCACCTCAATCTATCTTATCCACCCCGTCATTTGATTATGCGTGAAAAGAAGTTTTAGTTGATTTGGGACATGTATAGTGCCTATGTGGATCTAATTGCAATGAATGGACAAATATCCTCAAGATTAAAAAACAAATGATGCAATAGTAGTGACGAGGATAGAAATTTCTCTTTAGGGAGGGGAAAGATGCTGAGTTAATAACGTAAGTAAAATAATTTGGCACGAAAAAAAAAGGAAATTTAAGAAAAAACAAAAAAATAAAATTAACATACTACAAAACCTTGTTGTCAACCTAGTTTTACTTTATCCTCCACACTCATCAACATCTAATAATGGGTTAAGAAGTTGAGTAGAATTGCAAATTGCATGATTTTAAGATATTTACTTAGGAGCACATGATGTGATTGAATAAATGTAATTTAGACTCTTGAAAACTATAATTTGATGTTGATTTTTACAAAAGATTTTTATTCTTTGGCCCATTAGCTCTTTAAAGCTCAAATCATTTATTTCTAACTTACTAATTTGATTAGATCCAATTTAACATAAATTTGATTAAGTTTAAAAATTCAATAAGATCACAACTTAAATAGTATTAAAAATATGTTGATTATGAATGCCGAATTTGAGAGGATATGATGTCTAGACTTAATGCAGGGAAATATAAGAAAAAAGAGAAAAAAGAAAGGAGTAGCAAATACACTATGCCTTTCTCATTGCATAAATAAAAGAATAAAATAAGAAAGTCATTTATGAGTTGTCTGTTGGACAAAAAGCAAAAGATCAAATTGCCCTAATAATGTATTTGAAGTACCACATTTTAATAAAAAGAACAAAAGTTCATCAGGGCAAAGAAGAAAGAAAGAAGATTGAGGTGGGGCAAAAAATCATAACACCAAAATGCCCATTTCCTTCGCTTATAATGAGAAAAAAAGAGATTGAGGAGGGGCACTGGACTCTACTTGGCTCCGTCTCTGGGCAGCAGTGACTTTGATCGGTTAGGACTTTTTGTGTCCCACCAATACAAAATAAAGTAATTGCCTCGGAGGATTGAATCAATGTGCCCAAGGGATTTTCTCAGGTTCTAGATGAAGAATGCTATGTTCGTTTGCCATACGGCTCTTGAAGAGTGGGTCATGTTCAGCATGCCCAAGTACCGGCATGAGTACATCTGATCTGGCTGTTACGTTTTTTAAAAGGGTGACACCAGACTATGCTTATTGTGGTATTATGCCGTCTGACCTGGTTCACGCTTACAAATTTTGTATGGTAAACTAGTAATCCATTTTAAGCCACGTTTGGCAAGTCTAAATTTTGTTTCTACTCTTCTCCTTCTCTTAACTGTGTAGAGGTTTGAAAAAATAAAATGTTTAACACTTCTTTTCAACTTCTACTCACTTTAAAAAATGAAAGAATTGCCTCTTATTCCTATAGCCTCCTTTTCATGCAAAAAAGAAAAAGAAGAGGATTTTAAGAGGTGGAGCTATAGTAACATGAGATTTGATCACACCCACTCCCTTTTTTGTTTTTAAAGTTTGAGAGATTAACTCAAGATCTAAATCATTGGAAATATTCACAAGATCAAATATAGCTATAACACCAAATTTCAGTTGTTGGATTATTACCAATCTTGATATATATGCAAAAACATATGAGCCATTGAATATTATTTTTTGAATTTTTTGGGCATTCTATTTTTCTCTTTTTTATTATTTTTTTTGGGACAATAAATTACAATTCAAATTGTTGAAAATGTTTATAAAGTCAATGACTACTATGAGATCAAATTCTAACCGTTGAACCATCTAATCTTGAGATATTTTCTTAAAAACGGTAATTACTGCATATATTTTTAAAAATCTGTAGGTCCCAAAGTAGTTGATAAAAGGATAATTTTCATATAACCGTTGGTATGATTAAAAATCTGTGGGCCCCAAAGTAGTTGACAAAAGGATAATTTTCATATAGGCGTTGGTACGAGAAAGGATGTCCTCAAAGTAAGGAACATCTATATGAAAATTGTCTTTTTGTTGACAAAAATTTTTAGGTCCATACATTAATTATCCCTTAAAAAACTTCTATTCACTCCAATTGGTGATCTTTGCCATTTTGTGTTTGTTAATTTTACCTCAAAGTGAAATTAAAGTTATCTTTCATTTCAAGACACAATAAACTAAAAGAGCCAATCAAAACACCACATTTAAAAAAATTCTTCTACATTTTTACACAACAAATAAAAAAGTTACTTTCTCATATCAGTAACTGATCAAAAATATATACATTTAACATAAAAAATCAAAAAGTTATGTTCTCTTTCACTAAAAGACAGAATCTTATCATAGAATTGATTTAACCCCTCTCATTCTTTTTAAATATTTTGAAATGATTATTTACCTTACTTTACTCTACCAGTTAAATTAATAAACAGCCCTTAACAGGCAAACCAGAAGGAAAGAGTTTATAGTAGCAGCCACGTCACTCTAGGACCACACAATAAATGGTTCATTGCGAATCTGAAACCTCCAAAGCACGTGCTAGAATTAAGTGGAGCCTACAGCCATACATGACACGTAGCATGCTATTGGGCCTATTGGACTATGGTTTAAGAAGGCTTGATCATGTACAAGGAAATTAAAATCATCAAATATTGCTTTGCCACCCGAAGTTTTAAAAATGGATGGCTAAATTATCTCCCACACTAGCAACAACTCCCAAAACACTTTGCACTCTAGAGCAATAACCCTCATCCATAAAGCCTTTTTTGTTTCTTCCTCAAATCTATACCATCCTTTAGCTAGTAACGTTCAGTGTTTCAAACGAATGCAACTGATCTTAGATCTACCTACTCAAACATATAATTTTATGCTTAACTTGATCTTTTTTTTCTTTTTTCTCTTTCCTCTCTCTCTTCCAAAGTTGTTTTGTATTCACATCAATCCCAACAATAAAAAAAAGTTTGGTTAGGATTTTTTTTTTGGTAGAGAAGTTTGGTTAGGATTGCATACATACTTGCTATTTGACCCACCACGGGCCATGAACCCCACCCAAAGTCATTGCACTAGAACTTAAAAGCCCAATCCCAGCCTAATTAACTGCCTGGAGTGCTTAGGTTGAACCATTCATTCGTGCTGGGTCCAAGGTGACATCTTCAAACTTAAATAATATAGTCCCGGACTCCGTGTACCCGTGTAGGTCAGTTATAAACAAGTCATCACAGTGCACAACCGATTGAACCTAGCCCATTATAGTCAAAGGGTGGCAATTCGCAAGCCCTCCCGCCAACAAGACCGGATGCTTCACGGTTTAGTTGATCCTCTTTTTTTTTATCTTTCAAGTTGGCTTCTTGTTCACATTTCTCCCATATTTATTGCAAACTGCATTGGATTTTGATTGAAACTATTTTTCCTATTTATCTCTCTAACCCAACTTGAACCAAGGAACCCAACCAACCTTACTATTTGAACTGACCCCCTAACCCAACACTAGCCTATAACCTAGTAGTTACAGTTAGGACTTGACCATTTAATATTCATAAGATCAAGTTCATGTGGACATCTTCAACATGATTGCTAGTTTTTCACGTTTGGATTGAGCCAAAACATTTTATGCAGAGTTCTTAACCATTTCGAATTCGACGTATATAACTCATTGCCACCCCTTTCCTAGCCTGTTTGTTTAGCAGTAGAGTAGAATGAGAGGTTATTTATTTATTTATTATTTATTAAGAAAGAGTAGATGGAATGTTGAGGGCTTGTTTGGGAAGTCTAATGCTTTTGATTTAATTACATCTGCTTGAAATGAAGCTGTTGAAGCTTACTATTTTTTTAGATATAATAATTGAATTTTAAAAAAAAGTAGATTCGTCATATAGTAAAAGTTTTATTGACAAATTTGTCATGTAAGAAGTGAATTACAGTCACTTGTCATGTATGTAGTAAAATAAATTACACCCTAAATTTGTAAAAAAAAATGGAAACTTTATACTTTTGTCATTTTTCTAAAAGGAAAAGGCAAATGATCAAATCTATTTTGAGATGTAAGTTTTTTTAAAAAATAAACTTTTAAAATAATTTTTTTACGATTTAAGGTATTCCTCGCCAGTCCAGCATTCGGACCTTTGGCCTTCAGTCTAGAGGTTATCCGATTCTGACAAGAGAGAACTATTCCCCAATGGGTAAATACACGGCTACACACATAGTATCCTGATAATGCAACATAAACGTTTGAAGTAATTACATACTCTTTGATTCTTTTTGAATAAATTTCCCCATATAACTTTTGCTGTATTAACTTACTACTCTTGCATGGTAAAAATTACCTTTTTTAAAGTGAATCAACAAGTACCATACAAGCCACCTATATAATTCTATAAAAAGTGTCTAATTAAAATAAATTATATTTCAAAGAGTAGTTATTAAATGTGCTATGTGTGTACACGGGTGGGCCCCGTGGGTTCATCAAGCGGACTAAAATTCCTCTCCATCTAAGTGGAATAGACCATTGATTGATGGTACACACTGTGCCATAGATGTACAAGTGTTAAACTTGTGGGATTCCAATGAATAATGATAGAGTGAGACTTACGAACGTTTTGTTCACTAAAATTCTAAAAATTCATACATTCATATATGTATGAATTTTAAAATTTTCAAAAGTTATCATTTGAAGGTGGAATTTCAAATCTTCTCTTCTTTTAATAGAAAATTTAAAATTATAACCAAATGCATATAAAATGAAATTCCAAGAAGCGCGCGCACCTGGACCTTTAAAGGGATTTGCTAAACATACACTGAATTTATCTCTTCTTACACCACTTCTCTTTATACACAATGAAGTAAGTGAGGGGGTTTAGTTTTCTTCTCTTTATACACACTACATTTCCATATTATACCCCCACCCAACTAAATTCCTCTTTCTCTACGCCAAAAATCCCTCTTTCCATTTCCCTTTCTTCCCCAAGGGTTCCTCTCTATTCTTCCTCCATTCCCTTTTTTTCCTCAAGGGTTCCTCTCCAATCTTGAAGGTAAGCTTTCATCTCTTCTCTACCATTGCCACAGTTGTTCTACATTCTCTTCTCCACCATTCTCAAAGGAATTATCTTCTTTAAGGTATTCTCTTCTCTTCTCCACATATTATTCATTACAATGGGTTCTTGCATGTTTAGATTGTGATAGTAGAATACATTTTTCCCTCCATACCGCTGTGTGCTCGTGCATCCCGTCGCCATCTCGTCGCCATGTTCGGCCCTGCATGGCCGAACACAGTGCATATTGTTCAGCCTGGTGTGGCCGAACAACAACACAGTGTTCGGCCATATAGGGCTGAACATATGAAAGACGTTCAGCCTCTGTTGGCCGAACATGACTAGGTTGTTCGGCCACTCAGGGCCGAACCATAGTAAAAAGGTTCGGTCCTGTATGGCCGAACACAGTCAGTGTGTTCGGTCATACAGGGCCGAACACAATGAGGACACTGTACCCCCACTCAACTAACAACTGATTGAATTACTTGCAGATATGGCTAGTAGTTCTAGAGCTCGTCCAACAGCTTCTGAAAGAAGGCGTCGTCAACGCGTTGAAGAGCCAATTATTGAAGAGCCAAAACAACCGGAAGTCCCTGAGAATGAAGATGAGGAGGTGGAAGAGGATGAAGAAGATAATGGAGAAGAAATGGTTGGGCCGACTGACCCTTCGATCTTGAAGAATTTTCAAACACATGTTGCAAAATTTATTTGGAATGGAGAGGTATGTTTTATATATTTTCCATATAAATGTGATCTCTTCTTTCATCTTTAATGTATATGCATATTTTCAGGACCGTCTTCCGCTCAAATGTTTGAGTCATGGGCAAAAAGTAAGGATGTGGTATTTGAACGAGTCTGATTTATTTAGACAGAAGATTGATAGATCTGGTCTAGCATCGTTGATCAGGACTTTTTACAAATCTGTTGATAAGAGCCTTGTGTCAGCGTTTGTAGAAAGATGGCATCCAGAGACAAATACGTTCCACATGCCTTTTGGAGAGATGACCATCACGTTAGATGATGTTGCCACCATTCTTGGGATCCCAGTGACGGGGATAACTGTTTCGTATAATGATGATTTTGGATTTTCTGAAGCTAAAGAGCTATTACACCGAGCATTAGGAGTTCGACGCTCGGAGGCTCGTGATGAGCTTGCACAGGTGCGGGGTCATTCAATTAGGTTAGAGTGGCTAAAGAATAAGTTTGATGCAGTGACAGATTCTGATGGAGAAGTAGCCATTGACCGGTCAGTGAGAGCTTATTTGCTATATATATTTGGGTGTACACTGTTTAGTGACAAAAGTGGCACACGCGTTTAGGTCATTTATCTTCACTTCCTCATGGATGTTGATGCTATGGCTTCATATGCATGGGGTGCTGCTACTTTGGCCTATCTTTATCGGCATTTGGGGTTAGCTACTCGGTATGAAGTGAAACAAATAGTCGGGTATCTATCACTCCTGGAAGCATGGATATATGAGCATTTTCCATGTTTTGCTCCTAACCCAAATCTCATGTACATTCAACATGACCCTAGAGCATTATTGTGGCAACCGAGCAGAGAGTCAAATAAAGATAGTCGCCTTCAGTCATTACGAGAAATTATTGATGAAATGGGCAATGATAAGGTATTGCGTTTCTCACTAGTAGTAATTTCAAATTAATCTGCATTATTGTATTTATGTGCTACTAAAGATCTATGTAAATTGATGCAGGTTACTTGGGATCCATATTGTAATTCAAGGCAACAACATCCATTATATGATTTTGCATTCTACTCTGGATGTATAAGGTGTTTGGAGGTTGTGGAACCGTACCACCCAGAGAGAGTGTTGAGGCAATTTGGAAGACTGCAATCGGTTCCTCCAGCACCATTGAGTCCAGACCGGGCACATCGAGGTCTTAATGCTCAGCAATATCAAATTGCACATCAATGGGTCGATCAGCAATGACAAAGATGGGAGAACCATGTATTGTCACCCGCAAACCGGAGTCGGCCTATCAGATTTCCATCTGATTGTGTTCCCGATTATATGAGCTGGTACACACAGATATCATGGAGGACAGTACAAAACCCAAGGTATCGACCCAGGTGGGGGCAAAGAAATGAGGCAAGTGGGGCGAGCACGTCTGCAAGTTGCGAACAACGTTGTCAAGAAGCACTAAGTATTGCTGAGCCACTGACAGAAGCTGACTTCTATCGTGACCCGCAAGGGATGTACGCTAATGTTGATCGCATGCGCCATGTCTTAAGGGAACTTTCACTTCAAGAGGCGCAACGAATTGTGAGGGATCCCAATATGACTTCCAGTACTTATATACGCCGGAGTAGGAGTGACAGAGGTTGATGTGTCCATGCTGTTGTTTTTTGTTTAAGACGGGGTTCTTTATTTTTTGTACATGGAAGTAAGTCTGTAAGCAGTTCACAAATTTCATGTATGAAATTAACAACTGTACTGCTACTAATCAAAGTTGCATGTTATCTTCTAAATGAGTACATTGAGTTACATTCAATATTGATTACATCCCAAATGTGTTACGTGCTACAATAAGTTCACCCAATCTCTATCGTTTCACTTGCTGCTATATTTGAACCGACAAGCTCTTTGAAATGCTCAATGTGACCATTGTATGCAGTTGCCCATTCACTTGCACATGGAAGATGAAATTCACTCCACTTGTTCGCAATCGATGGAATTGGATGGCCTGGTTCCAAGAACAGCTGCAACATAACAAAAGTTAGAAGATTCATATGGAAATAATAAAATGTTTTTTTAAAAAAATTGATTGTGGAATAATAACCTGAACAAAGTGATTGTTGTTTACAAAACCAATCGCTATCTCCTTGCGAGATACTCTTGACGGTGACACAGACTAAAGAGGCAGAAAGGTCAGACATTGTTGCATGCTTAAGTGGAATAATACCACATTATAATGAGAAGCGATAATATGCCCCATGTCTGGCATAGTCATCCAATGGGAATAACTGGGATAATTATCATAATATGACAATGCCTCAATCAATTCCTGAACTCCGTTTTCAATCCCATAAAGTTGTTGATACTCTTTTGAATGGGCAAGTAATTCATTTACTAAATCTCTCATAACCCGTGACCAAGCATCTTCGGTTAGCCCAAGTAGCCCTACAATGGCTCTGAAGCCACAGTTGCCATCAGCTGCAACGTCTTGTATGACGCGTATGTAATCTTTTATCCCATCTGGAAATTGCTCACGGTAAGAAATAGTAGGCTGTGATCTTGTGTGATGCACCTTCGCCTTTCCTTTCTTTTTAACTATACCATGTACAATTGCCTTGCTGTGAACAGCCTAACAGATGGGCGACCTCGAGTTTTTAATTTCACTTCTGGTTCTATTAAGAAAGTACTATCCGGTTCATATAACTCTCTTAACTTCCTTAACATTTACAATTGCCTTGTATGATCACCCTCATTAAAAGCCTTTTCAACTAACACCAACTCCACTTTAACATCCAAAGTAGGCCTCTTCAGTGCATTGTTAGGCAACATATCAAGCTTACACCAATGAGGATGTACGCAACTGAGAGGAATTGGGCGTTGTTGATAAACATATTCTCCAATCTCATGGGCACAAGGTAAACTATGTGTACGACGAAGGATGTACATGCATGAGACCAGATCAGTTCCAACTTGTTCGGCTCTTTTTCTTTCTGACAAAATTTTATCCAATGCATTTTTTGAGATGTTGCCGCGAAGGTCATTGAAATCAGAAGGCTTGAAATTGTGTTGCACAACTGTTTTACTTTTTTCAAATGATGCTTTTATACTAGTATGTTGCAGTTGGAGCAGATTATGGATTTTTGTCCAGTTTGATTCAAGATCTCCTTGACATGAACTAAGTTGTCTTTTTAATTGTGCATGTGAACTCTCGGCCCTATAAGAAAAATAAACGTTATTAATTCATATGGATATATTACATAATAAATGTAACTCAATCAATAACAAACATTTACATTACCTATTCGATGTAGTATTCCCCAAATGTAAACAATTATCTGCCCATGCAGACACAAATTTTTTCTTGTATGGATCTAACCATATGCTCTTCACATACTGCAGTGCTTCGGGATAAGTACAAAAATCCTTACGTAGCCTACCAAAAAGTTCATTATACTCTTCTTCTGTGGAAGCAGACATCACCATATTCCAACTCATATTAAACTTGTCCCACATTTTCTTGGTTTCAAAAAACTTTTTACATTTACTTAAGACATTCTTATCAATGTGCCAAGTACATGATAAATGAGTATTCTCCGGAAATACACTATTGATGGCCTTCATGAGGCCCAACTCTCTGTCGGTGACAATGACTCCAGGAAAAACACAATTAGCGTCAACAATGATAGAACGCAAGACTCTCAACACCCATGCATAATTATCTTCACATTCAGTTTGGAGATAAGCAAAGCATATGGAAAATGTCATTTCTGTGGACGTAACTCCAACAATCTCTAAGAGAGGAATCCGATACCTGTTCGTCTTGTACGTGCAATCCATTATCAAGACATGTGGAAATGTACGCAACAATTCTAAGCTAGTTAGGTGTGTCCAACAAATGTCCCTGATGGTGTCAGTATTATCACAGTTCCTATGCCATTCAATGTACTTATGCTTTGCCAATTTGCATAGGAGTTGTTGCATTTGACTTCTCCTACCCTGTTCAGTGATTTTCTGCCTATAGCGTGCACTGTAGATAGTCTTCATTGTTGTTATATTTAGTTCACTTCTTTGTTTTAATGTAACCAAAATATCTTTTGGCCTAACCATACTCTTTGACAGATCAATTAACAACTCCGTCTCTTCCTTTGATAGTCTCCCTGCAAATGAGTGCCCTTCTAGATACTCGGCAGCCGAGTGATTATGAACACCACATACAACTTTCAACATCCAATCATTACCTGTAGCCAACTTCTTGCCCTTTAATGTGAACGGGAATCCACATTTCTTTGATCCTGTTTGCTTGATCTTCTTTTTAGGAGTCCCTTTGTTATTGGACTCGTACGCATTATTATAATATCCAAATCTCTCACATGTAAGGGTAATTCTTGGTTTTACACCAACCCCACCTGCATTTGAGGCCCTAATCACAACAACAATACCATTTCTCTTGCCAACATCACGAGCCCACTTGATTAAAGCATCCCGACTCTTGAATATCTACACAAAAAAATATTTATTTTTATATATTAACGGATGCAATTAAATTACAAAATTATTCAACTATGCGCCTTACCTCATGAGTGGTAAATTCACTCGTATAATTCATTACATATTCATCAGTCACTCAGCTACACTGTGTAGACGGACCATCCTACAGATGAAAATAAAATGGAATGTTAACACATATACTATGTTCAACCCTGAATGGCCGAACAAACAGGTATTATTCGGCCACATTTGGCCGAACATAATAGATATGTTCGGTCATTAATGGCCGAACACATTTGAAGTGTTCGGCCAATAATGGCCGAACACACCTAATATGTTCGGCCATTTGGGGCCGAACATGTTTATTATGTTCGGTCATTGCAGACCGAACATATGAAACGTGTTCGGATTTTCGGGACTGAACAGAGCACGAGCATGCAGAGAATTTAAAAAAAATAAACAGAAAAGGAATGTATAACTTTCAAACAAACTCACCTTGTCACTGCCATTCTCATTGAAAACAACTATTTGACTGTTAATCTCCTCCATTACACTATTTAAGTGTTGATTGATGTTTGCTATGACAGAGAATAATGAAAAGGGAAGATAATGCCAACTTGTACTCTTAGATAATGATGTTCTATTTGAAGGAAGGTGGAAGAGGGAAGGAGAGGGTCTTAGAGATGCTCTCTTGCATGGAAGAGGTAAGAGGGAAGATGGAAGAAAGAAGAGGAATGATGCTCTTGGAGGAAAAAGGGAAGAATGGTAGAAGGGAAGATGATGGAAGAGCGTGTATGAAAAGAAATAATGGGCTAATGTTGCAAGAGACAAGGGCATTTTAGTCCTTTCATGCATGGGCAAAACTGTAAAAAAAAATAAAGAAAATTCTGGTGTAAGAAGAGAGAAAAACTGTTTATATTTAGAAGCTCCCATCTTCAAACCATGGTTGTGGGTCCAGCTCAAGGTGGGCCCCACAGCCAGCCAGATGTTGGAATACGTTAAACTTGCCCAAAATGTCCGGAATATGCACCTCACTCTTTCTCCGTGGAACGGTGGAAGACCTACATCGAAGCCCAGACGTCCACGGTCTCTGTCTTTCTCGCCCGTGGGCCGCTAGGGTTTTCTCTTCGTTCTTCTTCTCGTTGCTAGGGTTTTGTTCCATCTCTTCTTCTGCTTCTCCTTCTTCAATCCATCATTCGAAGATCCCTCTGTCAAAATCAGCAATGAAGCTGACAGTGAAGACATTGAAAGGCAGCCATTTCGAAATCAAGGTTCAGCCAAACGATACGGTAACCCTTCTCTCTCTCTTTCTATCGATCCCTTTTCACTCAATTTCTACGTCAAATCGAAAATCTGTTCGGTGCTTCTCTCCGTTTGTCTACTTCCAACATTCAAAGGAGTGAAAGAGAGAAACGAATCCTTACATTGAGTAATTGTACAAGGATTAATTGATCAAGATGCGCTTTTTCAGCTGAATTCTCACAGAAATCGAGATATTCTGTCGAGAAATACTCACATTCGCATTGCTATGGGAATTTCGTGTAGTGGGTATTCGCGATTTCCATCTGTTGTTGTTTGGAAAGTCTTATTGACGGAGAATGGGGAAATTGATGTTTTTGTGAAAGGTTGAAAGTGAATGCGGAGTGAACAAGATCTGCATTTTTTTTTTTGAAGTTGAAAAATAACTTTTTTGAAGAATAAAAATAATTTTTCTTTTTCTCTTGTATTGTGCATTTTTGTGATTCTGTGATAATTTTAAATTTTGGGGCTGCTAGTATTACTGTGAATCTCTTTTGTAATGATTATATGACCTAAGTTTATGCGCATTCGAGTAGGCAATGGGGTTGTATGTTTGGTATTATGGGTGGGTGTCCATTGTGTTATGCATTTGGAGGAATGGATGGATGTTGGAAATCTTATGGAGTTGGGGGATATTGTTTTTGGAGGGAGATTGGGGTGGGTGTTGATTTGGTAGGAGAAGTTTGAAAAGAGATATTCCATTGGAAGTAAGTGGTTTTCAGTTCACTAGGAGCTATTGTGATGAAAGCAAGCGGTTATCAGCCCACTTTAAAAAAAAAAAAAAGAGGGATGGTTAAACATTTAATATTTTAAACTGTTTTTAGTTCTAGCCTGATGTGGATGGTGATAGATCGTTTGAGGATCTCGTTTTGGTACAAGCTTTGGACTGCATGGAGGCCTATGATCGAGCCCATGTGGTTCGACTCCATGTTTAATGGTTCAGACCCGTGTGGGAACCAAAAACAGTTCTTTTGATGTCCCTACATCAGTTAATCTACATAACAGCGCCTTGTGTCTGAGGATTGTCACAAACATGGGACCCGTCACTGTTGTGGGTTGCCTTGTGCCGGTACTTAGACAGTGATACATAGCAATTGTAGCAAATGTATTGGCATAGTAGCATGAATTGAAATTGAGAAAAAAATTGAAAAATATAAATAAAATTCAAAATATTGAAAAATGGTAGAATTTTTTTCATTATTAGATAGGGGGCGTAGCGGACCCTTCATTTCACAGGGGTCCTATATTGTTTTGTGATTACAAAATAACAGTATTGATCTATTTGTCCACACATATTTGTATTAGTCAACTATATTAAGTTAGCAACTAATAAAATGCTAGTAATCAAATACCGTCATCAATGTTTCATCACTATTATTTATTTCGTAATTCTAGATCCAAATGAACAATTTAACTAAGCTGCAAAGAACACCAGATATATAAAGTAATGTTTAAATATAGAAAAGTTTAAAGTTCAAACACGAATGTTGGAACATTTTTCATCAATGGAATATAGAATTAAAGCACATCATGTTTAATGGTTCACGCCTTCCTACTGTTTATAATTTTTGTTCACAAATTATATAGAATTGCATTATCATATTAGACAAAATCTTAACTTACATTGAATGCATACTTTATAATATCCATCATTTTGGTAAAACTGAAAAACATGCTGAAGTGCATACTTAAATATTTTTTTGGTGAAGGTTATGCATTAATCCTGAAGAATGCATGTCTTGTGAGTTGTGATCTGGAAGCTTCCTTGCTGCCATCTATTGGAGTGGTTTATTTTTCATTTCTTAAGGACCCCCATATACCTTACTATATTGGAAAGCTACCAAATGCTTCTCATGTTGGGAATTGGTGAGAAAATATTGAAAATCTGTTTTTTATCTTATAGGTTATGGCTGTGAAAAAAACTATTGAAGAGTCACAAGGAAAAGGCAGCTATCCATGGGGACAACAGCTGCTGATTCATAATGGAAAGGTCTTGAAAGATGAAAGTACTTTGGAAGAGAACAAAGTCAGTGAAGATGGTTTTCTTGTTGTCATGCTTAGTAAGGTACACAATTCTCCTTTTATTGTAACTTTTTTTAATGTGGATCACAGCTCTTTTTATGTGAATGCGACTTTGAGCATTCAAGCAGCTGATGCTAGTTGTGTGCTCCACATGGACCCACCTTTTCTTATCTGCAATTGAATTTTGTGTTTATTCCCAAGTCTTTCCTGAATGTTTCCTATTTCTTGATCTTTTTTACCATTAGTTTGGTCCTACGTGGGAAATTGATGCTATTAGTTAGGATTTAGGACTTTAGGAGTTCATGTCATCAAAGAGTCCTATGTGGGTATTATAGATGGTAAGAAGCTACAGTGTTGTAGTCGTAATCAGTTTCATGGAGGGATTTTTTTTTAGTTGTTATGCAATTAGAAAATCTTCCCAGAGTGCTCAAACAATCTGCAGAAGGGGATTCTTCCATGCATGCAGCAAACACTATATACTGTAATCATGTGGCCATAATATTAGGAGATTAGAAGTTCAGTTTGTTCAGTGAATTATAGGTTCCCCTTTTATCTTGGTGACGCTGGGCTGGCGGGGCCATTACCTCCTCATATTGGGATGCCATGAGGTTGTGTGAGAGAAGACTTAAGTCTTATTCTTAGTATCCTCAACCATTAATCTGTAAATCATAGTAATAAGATCTACTGAGCCTTCTTGTTTCTAATTAAAACTGATTCTTAATTCCCATATCAGCATCTTCTCTTTCTTCTATCCCATTCTAAATCTCCTGTTTAAATCTTGCAAGAAGTCAAAACCTATTCCCCGATTGGAACCTTCCTTGCAACAGCAAACCCTACTCTGTGCCCACTGTTAAACTGCCAAAAAACCACTAGACCAACCTTAAATCAGCCCCAATTTGATCTCTTGGCAAACTATAAATAGTCCTATCCTAATTGGCTCAAAACTCCAATCAAAGTGTCTTATTTGCTTCCCTTTCTCTGTGCGAATCCTGTGCAGCAAAATCGCCATTAAAAACTAACCAATTTCTGTCCCAAATTCAATCCCATTCGAATCTCTATTGAATTTGAAACCCTAAGATTTTGAACCAATTTCTTCATAAACCCTAGCTTTGATTCAGTCCAAATTTATCCAAAAACCCTAGTGGAAAGCCTCAACCTGTTTTTCAAATGAATTTCCATGCAACCAGTCTCTGATTCTCTGCATTATCATGAAAGTTGGTATGTCCTAAGATCTGCATTTTGGTTTGAGTTTGTTGCTGTTCTTAAAAGGCTGGCATCCAATCTGCACAAAGCACTTCAAATGCATCTTTAGTGTGCATTGAGAAGTACTGGTTTTCTGATTACACAGTTTTGAACAGATTTGAAACCTGTCTTGGGATAGTTTAGTGCATTATAAAATGAATATTTTTGACAGACTTTGCTCAATTGATTGTTGTTGATGAAACAACTGCTTGTCTTATTATCATACACACTTTCACCAAGAGTGTGGGACTACTTCAGACTGGAAGCACTGAATTCAATTTCTTCACTTGTGTGTTAGGTTGAGATCACTTTGCCTACTGCTTGCATGTTCTGAGTGCATCTCACATTGCTAGAGATAAAAAGTACTATTTTACTGCACATTTTGGTTTCTGGATATCTTTTGTTAAATTCTTATTTTTGCTTTTACACTGTTTGTCTAGTAACCATGAACTTACAATCAGACCTTGTCTTTAGCATGATGTATCTGGAATAACTGACTTTGTGGTGATGATTGACTAACGCATACCTGTATTAGCCTGATCCTTCTTAATTTGCATCATCTCATTGGTTTTATTTTTTTAATTGTTACACATCCACTAGATCTCTCTTTTGGTTCATTATCTATCCATTATGCCCAGCAGTTGACATTAGTCTCCATGTCTGCTTAAATGTAATTGTTAGTTTTATAGTGTTGATATCAAAATTTCCCCTCATTCACTTGTTGTGTAGCTTTGATCTTTACTCTGTTTATGCATGGTTGCTGCCTTTTGTTAACTTTGCAGAGCAAAGCCTCGGGTACAACTGGAGCCTCATCAGCTCAGGTACTTCTGCCATGCATTATTCAAGTTCTCAGTGGATGTCAGTTTTCTTCTAAAACACAGATAAAAAGTTGGTCCACAGTTGTGGGGGAATCATCCATGGTGGAATCAAGAATGTGATGGGATCCATAGTTGAAGTCATGTTCCCTCAACTGTACAACTAATGGGAGTTCAGAGACTACTATCTTGTGGACTACTTAACTGTATATTTTAGAATGTCTAATGTCATGTTTTTAACAACTAAATTTGCATAATTGAACAGCCCTCAATGACTGTGCCGTCTTCTATTCCCATTTCTCCAAATGAGGCTCCTTCACTAGCAATTTCTCCGAATGAGGCTCCTTCACAAGCACCGTAAGATGCCATTATATTTTTCTTTTTGTTGTGACTTCCTGATCTTGTTAATTTTACTTATGGATGTTCATTGACTTGCATCCATGTAGGGCCTCAATAAGCACTCAAAGTAGTTCTGATAGAATGGCAACTGAGTATGGTTCTTTTTTCTTTATTATTTTGTTTCCGTTTAGTTTCATTGGAAAATTAAAAATAGAAATGGACTTAACTCTCTTGAACTTGATCCTTCCACCTCACCTATGAAGGGAGTACCATACCACTGCACTATATGCTGGTTCAGCTGTATGGTTCTTTTTTACACCATCAACTCTTTATATTCTCTTATTATCATTTTTTTCTAGAAAATAAAATAAGAATTTCTCTTATGGAACTCATATTACTAAATTATTCCAATGTTTTAGTTATTTTAGCTCTCTGCAGGATTTGATATATAAATCTCTTTCTGCTTTTCTTGTTTCACAATGCAGATAATATTGTGTTGCACCCATTTTGTACAAATGGGGCCTATTGTTTAGTGATCCATTACATTGAATAGGGTATCAATAAGGATGAGATATGCCCCAAAAGTCTTCCATATTGTAACATCTTACTATCCAATTGTTGGCTTCCCCTTTTTTTCCTCTCCATTCTGATAAGATTTTCTTTTGGAATGTTAACAAGAAGAGTGCTATACTGGCTAGCTTTTTCAATAAAAAGAAAAGTACAAAGACAACTCCGGGGAAGGCCAGTTCTCTCCAGTTATACAAGATCATAGTAGCTGGAATGCTTCTAAATAGGGGACTGCTGAAAACTCAGGAAGCAGTCATGACTTATGAATTTGATGTGATGTAATAGTCTCCGGACCTTCTATCAAAACACTTTAAATTCCTTTCTTTCCAAAATTTCTTGTAGGTTGACAAGGAAGTAAGTCCACCAAGTATTTTTTCAAAAAAAAAAAAAAAAAAAGCTAAGTCCACCAAGTGATTCCCTTTTTACAACAACTATCATCAGTTTCCAAGCCTTGAAATGGTCTATAAGCATTTTTGGAAAAGCCCAGCTATGACCAATGATGTCATTTATTAAAATGATTAAAGCAGGAAGACAAATCCCTCAAATTGCTGTAAACCAACTAATCAGCTCTCCACCTATTGGCAGGATCCCCCATGCCAATGATTCGCTTTGTGCTAAGGGCCCAAGGACACAGATTCATGATTATTTTATTCATTATCATAACATGAAATCTTTTTTGCAAAACACTTTTCTATTTGTCTATAATTTCTCTTTTAAGTAAAATCAATGATGATTTGATATTCATTTCTGGAAGACTTTTGAGGCATATAGTACTCATCTCAAAGCTCCATTGGGAGTTGTGGCAATCAAATTGTGTGCACTGCTAACAAAAATTGGGATACCAAGATGTATATAAATCTTGGTTCCAAACTCATTGGTGGCCTAAAATTACTCTTATGATATGGCCCTAGTTTTCAAAATATGGTTCAAAAGTCTTTGATTGGTGCTGATGTATCGCTCAACTTTAGGGCTCCTGCTGATGTATATGGTCAAGCTGCATCCAATCTAGTTGCAGGTAACAATCTTGAGCAGATGATCCAACAAATTATTGAAATGGGTGGTGGTAGCTGGGATCGAGAGACAGTCTTGCGTGCACTTCGGGCAGCTTACAACAATCCAGAGCGCGCTGTGGAATATTTGTATTCTGTAGGTTAATTATTGGTTGGAATAATAAAACTATATAATAGGAAACTTGGACTGACACTTGTGGACTGATATCTGTGCTATGCCTAGGGCATTCCCGCTGCGACAGAAGTTGCTATTCCAGTAGCACGGGTCCCTTCAAACCAGGCACCGGGTCAAGGAACTAACTCGGGCGTTGAAACAAATCTTGCAGGGGCAGAACCTCTCTCTGGATTACCCAATTCTTCTCCTTTAAATATGTTTCCACAGGTAAATGCTGTTCTATTTAGTAGTTCAAGTTTGGAGGAATTACATTGCTTTTACATGTTGATCCATCAGATCAATTCTCTTGATCATGAAACTGTGGTGTTTCTTTATCGATGCATTTTCTTTGATTAAGAATCATACATTTTATCATTTGACATGTTTTTTTTTCTTTTTCTTTATGTATTTTTTAGAGATTTGTTTGCCACCGAAGAATCTTAACTGTTGTTTCTCCAGGGCACTCCGAATATTGGTGTTAGTGGTGGTGGGTCTCTTGATTTTCTTAGAAATAATCCACAGGTATAACTTGGATTCTATTCTTACTATAGTAAATTTATAAGCTCAGTTTTTGACTTCCTTTTTATGCTCACTTTGTATTTATGTGTTTTAACTTTCATGGATTTCTTGTGAGACAAATTTATTACCTATATAGCAAATAAATCTTGGTTAACGATACCAAAATGGCCCATATTGGTCAAGTAGGAAGAGGCATGCCCTAAAAAGTGGAAAGATAATTTTGGACAATATAAAGACCTGTCAATTTATTGAATGGGAGAAATGAAGATCCATTTCAGAAAAGACAAAGCAGTTATGAAGATGAATTTTATTTATTGGAAGTGATTGTATGTGGGAATCAACATTGGTGTGTTTGATTCATATTTGGTATTTAATAATAAAGATAAAACAATTAATTAAGCATTTAAAGTAGGCTTTTCTCATAGTAATTGGCAATAGTGTGTCAATTTGAATTAAATCTCCTGCAAAGGTTAAAAGAAGGTGACAAAGCACTAGTGCTTTCATTAGATGGCCAGTGTGAGTTTAAGAAATTCCACTCACCCCTAAATAGGGAAGGCATAATAATTTAATATCAATCTCAGCTGAAGGATTTTATTTCATTGCTTCTTGGGTATTTATACGAACATGAATTTGTCCGCTAGGGTGAAATATTACCTGGTTACTCGATTCCCTAAAGCTAGGATTTTATTTCTTGTGGATAATGTTCTCGTTGCTTAAAAAAAGGATTTTATTTCTTGTGGGGTGCTCTCATTGGCTTCTGTATTGGTTGACTGAGGAGT
The DNA here is from genome assembly GCA_037013555.1 of Sextonia rubra. NCBI lineage: Eukaryota > Viridiplantae > Streptophyta > Magnoliopsida > Laurales > Lauraceae > Sextonia > Sextonia rubra. Next base: position 37,594,622 of record JASUAD010000010.1, on the reverse strand, counting down.
CTTGGTGTTATCGTGGGATAAAAATAGCAATATTACCTGGTTACTCGATCACCTAATGCTTTGAACCCAAAATTCAGGCCAAGGTCCTTATTTTTAGTCCTGATTGACAATTAGTTTTAGAGGTTCTCATGGGATGGGCCAGCCAGACCCTTGCCTGTGCTGGGCTAATTTTGGCTATGCTTTTTGGCCAGGCCTAATTTATTAGCCCTATAGTTAACATGACTGGACCTTGGTATTCTTAGAGGCCCTGATTCATGGTGAACGTAGGAAATCTTCCTTGAGGGGACCGTTGTTGTACAAAAAATAATAAATAAAAATATTGCAGGGATATGTAAGAGAGTCCCTGCCACTGTTGTGGATTGACTCAACATATTTATTGCACCTTGCTTTCATGATCTTTGGGCAGGACTTGTGCCTAAATATTCGGCCCAATAACTAAACACGGTGGCCATTTACAAGATTTGGCTGGGCTGAGCATGACCCTTGAACAGGTTTTGTTAACATGACTGGACCTTGGTATTCTTAGAGGCCCTGATTCATGGTGAACGTAGGAAATCTTCCTTGAGGGGACCGTTGTTGTACAAAAAATAATAAATAAAAATATTGCAGGGATATGTAAGAGAGTCCCTGCCACTGTTGTGGATTGACTCAACATATTTATTGCACCTTGCTTTCATGATCTTTGGGCAGGACTTGTGCCTAAATATTCGGCCCAATAACTAAACACGGTGGCCATTTACAAGATTTGGCTGGGCTGAGCATGACCCTTGAACAGGTTTTGTTTTGGTTCATAGATATGGACTTACCCGGTATTTTTGTTGGGTCTGGAGTCTGGGTGCAGTCTGGTCTGTATAATGCACAAACATGTTAATAGGTGTAGGAGTAACGTATGTTATCAGAATTTTGGTTCATTCTTTTAGAACAAAAGGATGTAGTAGGCATGAAGATCGAACTCTGCTAGCCAACTACCTAGGGACTTTCTTTTGGGGCTCATTGACAATTGATCTGGATTTGACTCCATAATTATAGACCTCTATTGGTTCTTTGTGTCATGTACAGGTTTTCAGACAATTGGGTCCTTGTTTGGGCTTATTGTTGACCTGTTTATAATCCAATACATCTACATTGATATCAATTGAGCAGTTTGAAGATAGAACCCTGTGCTTTTTATGAAGGGGATGCTGATGCATGCCATTCCCTTGAGTCAACACCTTGGGGTTCTTCTGCAGAATGAACCTGGCCTGTCTGGTAGCCTCACTTGACTTTATTAGTGAAGTTACCAAACAAACCCAGAGTCAATGCCAAGGACCCCACTTGGAGTTGGCGTCTTCTCCAGTGTTTGGAGTTTTACCACGGAAGAAAGCTTGAAAGCTGAAAGTTGAAAAATTCTCACCCTCAAGGGTGTAAGATATTCAATAATACATACAAATAAACATTGTTGTTTTGCCACAATAGTAGAACTAGGTCTTACTCCTCTTGGAATTGGCATCTTCTCCAGTGTTTGGAGTCTTTTACCGCAGAAGAAAGCTTGAAAGCTGAAAGTTGAAAATTTCATTCATCCTTGCGGGTGTGAGATATATGTAATACATATCAATAAACTTTATTATTTTTTGGCATTATAGTAGATCTTCGTCTCTTTGTTATAAAAATGGTCCAATTCCCCCTTGTTCTATTAGGGTGAGAGAGTGTTATTTAGGGTCCTCCCTAGTCCCTAGTAAAAAGGGCCCAATCCTCCTTATTATATTTCTAAGCTTTAAGTGGAAGACTACATTTAGGAGGTGGTACCTGGGTTTTTCTGTTTTTAAGAGTATGCCTATGAATAAAAATCATGAGTAATAGAACTTAAAGGCATGACTAAGACTTAATTATTAGCACTGTCTAAAACTTGTAATAGTACTGCACCATAGAAGAAAATGGGTTGTAAATTCTTCAATACTTATTAGAATTGCACAAAATTAGACTTGTTGGATAGTTAATAACCATTTACTTACGTCTTGCATTTAGTTTGATGTATTGAACATCATTTACTACATGATCTATGAAGTAATTAGAATCTATTCTAACATTTGAATATAAAGGAGTCTATGTATCAGCTGTGAGATCCATGATTAATCATGGGCCTCATCTGTAGTTTTCATCAATAACATGTTTGAGCTTGCTCTTCGACTTCTATTTTACTTAATGCTTATCAATCAATTGAATTTTCATCATCATCATGACCTTATCCCAACTATGTTGGGTTCAGCTACATGAATTCTGTTTTGCCATTCCAGTTGGGGGTGACAAACAGGTCGGGTGGGTAAAAACAGGTTAGGTTCACTGAGGGCATCAATAGGTTGAAGTCCAGAATGGGTTGGACAGTTTCAACCTGCACTTGACGTGAGTCAACCTGACCCGAACTGCATAACCCACATCAACGAGAGGAAGAGCAAGAATGAAGAAAGAAGAGGAAAACTGAACTGGAGCCATGAGAAAAGAATTGCACAAATGGTGAACCAGCCTGCCATGAAGAAGAGGAGGCCTTTTGTAGAAAATACACCTTCAATCTCCATAAACACGGACATTGCGCTTCTTGGCTCTTGCCCTCTCTTATTAATAGAGAGAGAAGTTCAGATTCTCTGAGGATCTCACTTATGCTATGTTTGAGATAAGTGAAACTCCAAAGTGGGGCCCACGAAAATGTGAATCTTAACGGTTTAGAACTACCCCCCTCTTTTGTAAGTGTGGCCAAATTTTGCTCTACTAGGAGTGGGTTCCACCATATGATTTAGCAAATAAAAAATGAATCAGTAAAATATAAAAAAATTGATGTATTTTATACATGTAAATGTAATCATATGTTAAATCTTATGGTGGGACAACTCATCTTGGATTAAATTTTGACCACATTGCATTCAATACGACTGTGTTCCTTTTGGGCAGTTTTGATATCTCAATGGGTTGGCTCCTTTATAGATTTGTAGCTATCTCACTTTCATGAGTGAGTGCCTTAGAAGATCCTGACTCAACCAAAAAGCAAATAAAGAATGCAACACTTTCATGACTATCTCTAGAGTCTAGACATGGTTCCTGTTGTTAACTATATTGTTTGCTGCAACTCTAATGCATAAGCATTTTGGTTGCAATGGTTAGCAACTCTTGACATGTTATCAGAGCTACCACAGGCCTCGGGTTTGAATCCACGCTCCTTGTCCTTGGTATTATGTTGCGGGCGCAGGGTAGAAGGTCCCATGCTGCTTTATGATAGGCGCGTACTTTAAGTCCGGGTGATGTTTTATCTGAGGGGGGGGGGGGGGGGGGGGGTGTTAAGTATATTGTTTGCTGCAACTCTAATGCCTAGGCATTTTGGTTGCAATGGTTAGCAACTCTTGACATCTATCCCTATGGAATGTGTCTTTATCTTGGGTAGAAATGAATTATGCTTGTCCTTTCACATAGATGAGGAAATGACTGTGTGAGGAGGGCTTGCCATATGATTACTAGCAGTCTAACACGCTTTCTTTTGTATAAAGGGAATTTTGGTTGGTGGTTTGATTTTATGCTTTCCAGTTTGTTGGCCCATCAGAGAATGATCAGTGCTTCTAACTCACGTGATGGGTAGCGTGACAAGTGTAACTCCATGGTGGGACTACTTATTGAAAATCTGAACTAATTAATATGAAAGCCCTCTCTTGTGTGGGATGTGGCCTAGTGTTACTTAGAGTTGATTCCACCATAAGATTGGCCAAATACTCATAAATGAATATATGTTCAATCCTTAGGTGGATCAACTGCCATTAGAGTAAAATTTGGCCACTCATACAAAGATGAAGGTTTTTTTTCCTAAAGGTTTAGATTTTCAATAGGTGGGCTCCACTGTGGTATTTCACTTGCCACATTCACACATATCCATCTCGTGAGGGAATACCTCTTGGGGATCCAGACTCTACTGAACACATAGCGCATGGAGAAGTTGGGCACATGAAAGGCTGATTGTAGCTAGGACTAGTGATTGGAAGCATTCAGTGGTGATTTTCTAGCATCCATGATTGCAGGTGAGGGCTGAAATTGGACTTTTTTTCCAGCCTGAATCAGGTAACAGATGTGAGGAACACATATAAAGTAGTAGTGTGCCAATGTGTGTTCCTGTGCCCCCTCGTGGCAAGGAGGTGCTCTACTCGCCTGCAACATTTCTTGAGGTCTCACTTGAGGGGCTTAAGGGATTGGGAACTAACAATTCTTCTGAAATTCCTTCTTCTTGGAGTCTTAATTTTTCAGCTTGTGCAGATTGAATTTTGAGAATTGAAGAAAAAGAAGAGTAGCTGGTCAACAGGTTATATGGGTGAACCATAACCTGTCCCATCTTTTATTGCAGATTAGATTTACCTGACCTGTGACTGACTCATATAGAAAACAGGTTTACTTATGTGGAGTCAAAAGCAGGTTGGGTTAACAGGCTAGGTCAGATTTTGCCATCCTTAATTCCAGCCTATCTTGGGCCAAATCCTCAAATAGGTTGCATTTCTTCAGATTTATCCTTACTACTTTACTTGAGAGGTCATCAACTTACATTGAAAAACTTTTCCTCGAAAGTGCTATTGTTGGCTTGTGTACATGTCCAAATCATAGCAAGCGAGTCTTTTTTAATTTATCACCTATTGATGCTACCTCTAAATGCTCTTGAATCTGCTTATTTTGATTCTATTTTTCCTAGTTTTAGCGCATATCTGTCTCATCTTGCTACACTTTGCTTGTGTTTCTTCCTAATGGGCCAACATTTTACTCTATAGGTCATGGTGGTTTAATCTCCATATTGTAAAATATTTCTTTAGATATTTGTTATTGTGCTTTGATTGCAAAGCACTCCAAAAGCATGTCTCCACTTCAACCATCTAGCTGTTGTGCTCAACATCCTCAATCTCTTTATATATGTCCTCTAGATATGAGAGAAATTCTCAAGACAAGTATTCACTCTCATTCTCACTGCTAAGTGCAGCAGTATTCTTTTGCGAATCACCTATAACGATGACAAACATCATCATCCTTATTATAATATATACGACCATGTGACTTTTGTTGTAGCATCATCAATGAATAAGACAAGTATCATAGACAATTAGGAGAGATGTAATTAGTGCTGGACCCTGTGTCATAATGAATCAAAGAATACATTTCATTAATTCTTCTATTGATTGAACAAGGAAAAACACCAAGGATATGTTTGAAAACTTAAGGAGTCTTACACTTAAAATGACTCTAGTCAAACTGATGATTATGGCTTGACAAAATTGTCTTTAGGACATTTTAGTCCTAGATGACCTAGATGATGGTGCCACTGATGAGATTTTCTTCCTCATTCACAGTAGGACAACTACCATGAAATGGATCTTCTCATGCATTGGACACGTACAACCTGTATATTTCATGTTTACTGCAGCCATCTTCTTGCAGATTCCTTAACACACAATGATCAGGGACAACAGTAATGTATAATTAAGAGACATTGTTAGGCTGCTCATCAATAAATAATATTAGGCAAAACTGTAAATACCATTGCTGACAACAACATTTGTTACTGTCCCATCTGCTAACTACACATTCTATTGGCAACCATCCTATGAGTAGACTGCATCTTGCTAAACTGCAATCCAGCTTGTGGGGACCACCTAGATGCATGTCTTACAATGGGGGAAGGGTAGATGGAAAGGTCTCCTTTTGAATAAGGGTAGACCAAAAAATTAGCCTCACCAGATTATCATTGCCATTGATTTAACAGCCTTAAAGGTTAAGGGTGTTGAACCATAGATTTTTTTTTGAAATTTGATCGAACTGTGAGTGGGGTTTCAATGAGTATAAAATTGGTTCTAATCTATATCATGGGTTGAGAAGAGTATCCAAGGGGCTGAACTGATCAAAGGTGGCCAAAGTTGTCCCATAGAGCTGGACTATGCATTCATTCTAGACAGGAATATGAAAAGAGTATACTTTGTACATGGGATTTGAAATCAAGCAACCATGATAAAAATTCAAGTCATAGTCATTTGAAGTAGGAGGTGCTCTATCCTGATGCGTCTGTTTAGAAGCCTTTAAATAAGTTGCATTTGAGTTTTGATGAAGAAGACATTTCTAGCTGCCTCTCCTTTTGCAAGGTCCAATCACATGAAGCTCATGACTATACTTTGGAACTAGACAGTTCTTACCAGTTCCAACAATATGAGTAAACCCAGAGAACAGTGATAACCTTCTCAAACAAATTATCAGATGATGGAGAATCAATGGGTGGCAACTAAAGTTGAGCTTCCTAACAAATATGTTGCTGGAGAAGCACTCAAGGAGCACGGAATTGGCAAAAATATTGCTGGAAAAACAATAGACAGTGTGAAACAGCATTCATATTTATTAAAAGCAAACCTTGTTAATTGTGATCTTCATCTGCTAAAAGCACCAATTTACTTTTCTTTTATTCGTAATAATGCATTGGTTGGTTCCAAGTTTTTCAGATTGATGAATTTTGCAAAAGCAACAATACATAACATGAGAATAAGCTTAGATTTAAAAAATTGGGAAAAACGATGCTAAGAAATTTTATATAGACAAAACAACAGTCGACATGCTAAGATGCTTCTTGGCTCTTGCTGTAGATATGTACCATGGAACTTTGAAACATTTTTTTTGTGCCTTACAGTTCCAGGCGCTGCGTTTAATGGTCCAAGGAAATCCACAAATTCTACAGGTCTGTACTTCGTTTCTTGGAGGCCTTATAATTGGTTTCCCACAATTAGAGTTAATCATTTCAACTGTTATTTTCTTGCAGCCAATGCTTCAGGAACTAGGCAAGCAGAACCCTCAGCTTCTGAGATTAATCCAGGAACACCAGGCTGAATTTCTTCAGTTGATAAATGAACCTCATGAAGGTGCTGAAGGGTGAGAGCATTTTACTTATCCTTCTTTTCATGTTTTTATTTATTGATTTATTTGGTAATTCTGTATGTTTTATTTGACAGTAGTCAGTTGAGAATATTAGCTCTATCAAGATGATGTGTTTTTTGATGCCCACACATTTCAACGGGTTGACACATTTCTATCCATCACTGACCATTCTCGACTTCGTTGAGACATTTGATTCAAGACTTCCAATAGTTGAATGAAGGTGGCTCGAGTTTTTTTTTATTTTTTGTATTTGAGCTTTTCTTTGAATGATAAATGGTGTTCCAACTTCCAAGTTTCTAAACATACAAAATGGAAACTAAAGGTGCTCTGGTAATTTTAATGGCCTGTCCATTCCTCATGTCCCATTGTCTCAGCTGTCCTCTTGTTTTTGCAAACTCTGTTAACTCCTTTGAACTCTGCATATACGGGATTTCTTCACTCAACTACTTCAAAACCCATATTACAAGGATTTTCTTTTCTGAACGATCCTTCTTGACAAGGAATTGGTTGGGATTTCCCAATGCAACCACTTGAGAGTTGAGAACACTGGTTATATGTAAGCTGTAAACTATCCATGTGCTAAACTTCAAACTCTTTTATTGTTCCCCCCCCCCCCCCCCCCCCCCCCCCCTCCTCCTTTTTTCTGTTAGAGACTGGCATTTGACTTGCATTGTTATTAAAAACTCTGCATTTTTTCCTTCAAATTTTCTTGCAAGATCTGAGTTACCTATTCAAAATAAATGTTAATCACGGTTCAGAGCAACAACTTATGTGATAATGGCCTTGATGTTTTTTTTTCCAGGGATTTATTTGAGCAAGCGGAACCAGATATGCCTCATTCCATCAATGTGACACCGGAAGAGCAGGAGGCCATTGAGCGAGTATGCATGTCTTCCTCCGATGGATTTCCCCATTGTTCTACCATTTTGACATTACCTAATGCATTTAGTTATTGTTTATAGCTCGAAGCAATGGGGTTTGACAGAGCCCTTGTCATCGAAGCATTCTTAGCCTGTGATAGGAATGAAGAACTGGCAGTAAACTATTTACTAGAGCATGCTGGTGACTATGAAGATTGATGGGTAAATGCCATTTGCAATTACCATCTCCTCATCCATTTTTTGTTTGAATATTTAAAATCTCTCATTTGGATATTTAATCATGACTTACTATGTGGGCCTCATCACATATACCCTTTCTGGGTAAATAATTTCTTTTCTTTTCTTTTCTCTTTTTCTGGAGCCTATCAAATGATAAAACCTTTGAAAGTGGTATGATCTTGCTCTGAATATAGGAAAATGCTTTTGATCTAGATCTGCTTCTATTTTTCGTTACCATATTCTCTGTCATCTCTGTTGTCATATTATTATTTTTGTCATCTAGTCGGTCTAATTGTGGTTTGTGTAAAATGCAGGGGAATACCACCTCAGTACCAAATTTTTGAGGAACTGACAACTTTCCCATCGAGATTAATAGGCAATTGCGAGTTGGAAATGGGTATAATGTTATGTTAAAGCGTACCATCAGGTGATTGTTTAATTGTTTTCAAATATGAACTGGACACTTTCCTTGCAAAAGATAATAGCTCTTTGGTGTTGAGTAATGATTTAATGATTCTTTTCGGGGTCACATGATCCTACACAAGTAACCATTATTCATGAATTCTGTGTTTTACCTATTTGGTTAGTGTCTTTGATGTATGCAGAGAGAACTTAAAATCACTATTATTACTATTATTTTTCGACTGGTAACTGGTAACACGGCTTTCAACCCACAACCGCCTTACAGCTGCAACAATGGGACACTTTCCAAATTTGCAATGGGCATTCAGTCTCTTACCTTACTATTATTACTATTATTTTTTGACTGGTAACATGGCTTTCAACCCACAACCACCTTATAGCTGCAACAATGAGACACTTCACAAATTTGCAATGGGCATTCATCCTCTTACCTTAGTGCAACTAGAGGCTTTAAAATTTGTAAAAATTGATTGGACTCCCCCCAACTAGTGCAAAATTAGCTACTGTGGCTGATTCTTGGTGGAAATTGTGGGACCGAGCTGGTATATGTTTTATGATTCCCATCAATGCTGGGCACGTCTATATTTGTGGCAACAACAGATTACCAGTAATAATTTCATACAGGCTCTGGATGCTCTCGAAAGCCTCTGATTTCTTTTCTTGTAGCCCATTTGCATCTTAAACTAAATACAGTTAATTGGGTTTGCATGCATGGGTTACATTCTGCTAGGATGTACCTTCACGGCTTTGTAGGTGAGAATAAAAGCTTCGTGTGGGACCCTTCAGGATGCATGTCAATAGTGGGAGGTAAGTGTAATAAGGAGGACTCGATCATAGACATGATTCTGGTAAAAGATCATCATTATGGTAAAAGATCATCACAACAATTGATTGTATTTTTTTTTTTTTTTTTGGTTGGGTGGGGGTGGGGGAGGTGGGGGTTGTGTGTTTTAAATTTCACAACCTTTGGTTTAGAAGCAAGTTTGGTGGCTTCTTAAGTTACAATTTTTTAATAAAATTTAATCCAATTGTTAGTATAATTCAGATTACTAAATCCTTGTTCAGCTAATGAGTGGGGCCCACTGAAAAATCCAAACCGTTTACTTTCATAATCCTCTTTACTTAGTTGAATATGTGGATGCAATCACTGCAATGGGTGATAGTGTGCAAACAAACGGTACGGATTTTTCTGAGTGGGCCCAGTTATCAGTGAGACAGGGTATAGAGCGACTGAGGGAGGGAGAGGTGTTGTAGTCTCGTAGATCAATAGATCATACGTGAAACGAGACCGCGGGAGGGAGAAGCTTTTCTCTGTGGGCCCACCATGATTAATCCAATTTGCAAAGATGATTTTTATGTGTAGGGCATATTGAATGTAGGAGGTATGGCAGATGTCATTCTGATCGGTTAATCCCAACAATCGAAAGTTTTAAAATTTGATGGTTTTCTAAGTGTATTTTTTTTTTTTTTATGATTGAATGTAATATTAGATCCATGTCAAATAAGGGTGAGTGTGAAATGGATTGGATTTGTCAAAGTAGGCCCCTTGTACAATTTAATGGGGCTTAAACTAAAAAAGTTGGTTGATTTGATTAAAAAAAAACTAAGGTAGTGTTTGGTTCGCTAGAATGAAGGTCGGAATAGAATGGTCATTCCGTTGGAATGACCATTCCCACGTTTGGTTCGTAAAAAAGCGGCGGAATGACCATTACTTCAGGAATCACCATTCCTTTATACAAGGTAATCACTATTCCTTTGGGGGGATAGAGGAATGGTCATTTCATTCCATTGCAATTTTCCTTTGAGTCCAAAATGCTCCTTTCATCAAACAAAACCTGAGATGTCCAATCATAAGACTTAGCCTCATTCTTCTTCGTCTCTGACCTCTCATTCTAGGGGTATTTTGGTCAATTTTATGTAATTTTTATTCCATTCTTGGCATCATTCAAGCATGACCTGAGATGTCCAATCATAAGACCTAGCCTCCTTCCTCTTCGTCTCTAACCTCTCATTCCAGGGGTATTTTGGTTAATTTTATATAATTTTTATAGGGGTATTTTGGTCAATTTTATGTAATTTTTATTCTATTACTGGCATCATTCAAGCATGCCAAACACATGAACTAGAATGAAAATCCTATTACTGAATTGATTCCTTTGTCTAACCAAACGTTGGAATGAGAATTACTATTCCTGCCTCATTCCATTCCAGACTCATTCCAGTCTCTATTCCATTCCTACAACCGTAATGTTTTCCTTGTGACGGGTTACCTCGTAAAATTTTTTGAGGCGTTCAGATAAGCTAAACCCCCACACCAAGCTCACCTGGTTCACCACACAATCGAGCTAAACCTTTCACTACGGCTACCAAGCGTGGACTTTTTAGACACTTGTAAGGTATGAAAGACTATTCCATAGTTCTAATACATAAGTTTTAGATAATTTTTGAAGCTCTCAAAATCAAAATTGTACCTTCTACCAGAAGGTATCTAATACTTTGATTTTTTTAAACAAATGAAAGGAGAAAAACGAAAAAATGAAGCACATAATAGGGCACTTTAATATGCCCTAGGCTTGAGTAGCGTGCTTTCAGACGGACTTCGCATGCTAGACTGTTTGGCCCCCGTTGGTCTCTGGTGACCAGGCCTAAGTAATTGTGTGGTGGGCCAAGTCGGATCCTCTCGTGCAACACCTCTCACTATGAGCAATGGGGAGCTTATCCTGGTCCAAGATGTGGTTCGATCGAAGGTCAATGCCGCTCCTATACCGTTAACTTTTATGCCCATTTCCTAGTCTCGTGTGATAAACTAAGATGCTTGGTTTGTTGACCATATAGGTGGTGGTGCCCATTGTATTGATGGGCTCGGTGGAACTCTTCTGTGGGTCTGGTCTATTGATAATCTTGATCGTCCAAAATAGGTGCCATCCTCTTCAATAATATACACTTAAATTTTAGTTCAATAGAAGTTTGTCCCACCATAATAGTGAGTACATATTTGATAACATAATTATGTAAATAACTAATAATGATTAAGTTTGTTTTGACAGTTTAGAAATTCACTTGTAACGCGAAATCAAAGTGAAGTCTCAAATCTAAGAGAGAATAAAATTTGAGAGGTCTAATGAGAATGTGATGATTTTTTATCTTTTATTGATTGATAATAAATCCTTTTTTTTTAAGAAAAAGTAGATGACCTTTTTTTTTTTCATGTAGTGGGTTAAATATGTTGCATTTTGACATTTTAAAATTTTCTACTTTTTGATATAATCAGTCATCTTTTCATCTCTCTCAAAAGAAGACTTCACTTCACCAATATGTCCTCAATTGTCATCAACTCTTATTGAAGTTTTTAAAAAGGAAAATAATTCTAGGAGAATTAGTTCTCACCACTCTTTTATTAGAAGCCTAGATGGGTGCCAATTTATCACTTAATTTAAATCTTGTAATACACATGGACCCCCTGAGAGTCACACACTCCAATTTTTGGTTAAATTTAAATTTAATGGACCGTTGGATCGACTGTGCACTAATTCCAATAAATTGAGTTTGTCAGCCACAGATGAAGAGATTAGAGACATGTGATTGGGGCCAAACTTGATATTTAATATAATCCCACATAAATCTTTTGATCTCTCTGGTTTCATTCCTAAATGAAACCTAGAAGTGGGCTCCAAAAAAGTTCTTGCGAAAGTTGGGTGAGAACACTAAGCCTGCTTAAAAATATACAAGGAAGCCCTCTTTTGAAGTATAATTTAAGGTCCAAATGGAATTTATTTTCGAAGGTTTGGATTATCAACAAGTGGGCTCCATATCGGTATAGAGAACCCACCCAGCGATTCCGGAGTCGACACCTGAGAAATACTTGCCACTGGCAAGTCAACTATCATTATAAGAGAGAGAGAGAGAGAGAGAGAGAGAGAGCGAGCAGATGTTCTTCCTTCTTTCTTCATCAGGGAATATCGTAGCTACAGGAAAAGGTAAACTTTTTTAAAAAAAATGATATGTTGCATTTTTCTTGTTCCATTTGAGAAGATCAGGGTGCTGTGCTTCAAAGAATTGATGATGGTTTTCGGTTCTTCAATTCAATTTTGTTGGGTCCTCCCGCCTGATCATGTTTCTTTGATCCAAAGGTTAGAACTTTTGGGCCATCAACATGTTGGGGACGACCGAGATTGGGAGATGGAAGCAAACAAATTGCTTCCTTTTCTTTGATTTGTTCTGCTGCTGCTGTTGTTGTTGGGTGGTCCTCTTCCAGGGGCAGAACCAGGATTCTATAACCAAGGGGGCCGAACTAGATGATTTTTTTTTTTCATGCAATCATTATATTTTCAAGTGTTCCATGGAAAATTTGCAAGTGCAGGCAAGACAAATATATTAATAGCAAATACTAATTTTTTATATGAAAAATAAAATCACTATCTATTCAGTCTTTGCAAAAGATGAACAAAAGAGGTTTTTTAGTAGATTTCAACCATGCAACTCATATCTATTAAAGTAGAACTCTACGTTCTTTCAAATCCCGAAAATCATCAATAATTGAATCTGCACTGAATTTTATAGCTATTTCTCTTTCAATGAACACAACCATTAAGTCTGTGAGAAAATCGTCCTCCATTTTGTTGTGAAGCCTAGTTTTGATAATTTTTAATGCTTGAAAATGGTCATTTTGTAGTTGCCGTAGAAACTGGAAGAGTAAGAACGAGTATGATCACTTTGTAAACAAGTTGGTAGGTTGTTGATCTTCTGGTCCTTACCAACCACTGACACAATTTGACAACTTCTTAAAATCTGCATGTTGAACTATGTTATGCTTATAATGGTGAAGTTCCATTCTCAACTGCATTTTCTCTTGATCTGTGAAGTCTTGTGGATAAAACTTGTCAACCAACTGGCAAACATCTTCTATCCTAAAGATTCATACTCCTCACGTGGGTCCAAAGCTAAGCTAAGAGTAAGCAACTCCACTGCATGCCCATTAAATTGACAACTTAACTCTTGTAACTGAGAATCAATTGCAGCATAAAAAACATCTATTCGATAATGATGCTCAATAGTAAACTCATCTTGTTGATGGCGAGCACGACCTCCTCTTTCTACATAGAGAGCATTCAAATTTGGGAGATCTATGTTGTGTGCCTCACAAAATGATTTCACCTTTGTAAGTAAAGCATCCCATCCATCATTTCTCAATTTCTAGATAAATGCTTTAGTGGATGAAACAAGATGTATGGCATTCAAAATGTCTTAGATATTGACACTGCAAGGCTTGACAGAGTAAATTGGCGATCCCCATAATCTCTTTCATAACATGCAAGATGAAGACAAGTCAAATGAAGTCAATGCCTTGTGAACTGAGCTTGCGTCTTCTCCTTGCGAAAAAGTAGTTCCACTATATTTGATTTTGATGTTAATTAGAACTTCACATGTTGCATTATACATCTTTATCAAGCTAGAAATTGATTTCAAATGAAAACTCCAACGAGTATCCCTTGCCCGTTGTAAAGTGCCAATTTGATTAAGTCCCCTCCTAGTCTTGAGCTCATCAATGGCAATCAAATGTGCAATTTCAGCAGCTTGAACATCCTTCAATTCCCTATTACGCTTACATGAAGCGCTAACAGTATTTACTATTGAAGTCAATTTAGTAAAAAATTCATAAACAAGGGTGACTTCTCTTGATGCTGTAACTAGTGCCAATTGCAAGCGATATGCAAAGCGATGGATATAGTAAGCATATGGACAATCATTTGAAATCAAAGCTTGTAATCCATTTCACTCACCCTGCATATTACTTGCATCATCATATCCTTGCCCTCGAACATATTGAAGACTTTAAGGAACACCTCTATGCCATCATTAATCTAAAAACCTAAAACACCTGACTATGGCGAGGTTGAGGGCTTACCTAGAGCTCAAGGAAGAGGGAGAAATGAAGAAAATGGTGTCCGTGGGATGAGGGCGATGCGAGAAAGAAGATGCCGGAAGACGACCGGTGGTTGGTGGCTTGGGGGGTGGTTGGCTGGCCTTGAGGTAGAAGGAGAAGGGAGGAGGAGATGAGGAGAGGAATGAAGGTAAAAAAAAAAAAAAAAAAAAAAAGAAAGTGAGATGGGGGTGGATTTTCTCTCCACTAGGGTTGAAAAAGGGGTGGGCCAAAGGGCCATAAAATTATTTTTTTGTTTTTTTTAAAAGCCGGGGGGGGGGGGGGGGGGGGGGCTGTCCCTCAGTAGTTCCGCCACTGTCCTCTTCGAACCCTTTGATATTGGAGAAATGATCCCATCTTAAAATTACCTTGTGGGCCTGCTGTAACTACTGTATGGAATATGCACAGTGAATGACAAGTGAATATAGTATGATACCAGGGGATGGCAATTTCTGAGCCGACCTACTAACCCAACCCCTGCCTAACCGGGTTGGGTTTTGGTGTTGACCACCACCATCATTATCATTAAAGCCTCGTCCCAACTACGTTGGATGGTTTATGAATTATATTTCTTTTTTGGGGCTGACCCTTTTAAATTAAAAAATTTTTTACAGGATCTTACTGAAAGAATCTTCTCAAACAAATCTCGTTGGGAGTCCCTATAGACCAATGAATCAAAATATATGTATCCACCACAGTGGTCTCGGTTCCATTTTTAATTTTTATTTTATTTTATTTTATTTATTTTTATTGTTGTTTTGCATGAAATCCACTCTGGCGGGGATATTCCCGCTTGATTTTTCTTCTTCTTCTTCCTCCAACTCCTTTCACCTCTACCAACTAACCCCCTACATGCCTAACATTTTCCTTAATGATATGGTGACCTCAATGGTTTTGAAGTTTGTGCAAGTGGGAGCTTATCACTAAAAGCGCCCCATTCTCACATATAGCCCTACTCATCAGTCATCACCATCAATAACTAATTTGGATCCGAACATCTCTATACCAAAATTTGTTGCACGTTAAATCTTGAATTGGTTTTGATTTATGCTATGATTTCGTTAACTATGGTAGATACTTTCTTCACCTTTTATAATGTCTTTGAATCTTTGAATGTTTCATGTGAGTACTAATGTCTATGAAATGAAAAAGGCCAAGAACCATTTAAAATTAGATTATAGATGATCAACCTTGGAAAAAATCATTGTCAACAGCACAGCCGATTGCAACGAAAATGAGAAATGGGTTCAGGTGTATAGGTCACTGTTTTTCAGGTTTAGGGTTTTGGTTTTTGTTGAATGAATGTTTCAGGTTTTATAGTTCTGGTGCGTTCATAGGTGCATTCTGTGATTTTTTGAGTGAATGAAAGTCACAAGAAGGATACTTCTCTTCAAATGAAAACATGAAGTGTGAGTTGCAGTTTTTCGATTACTCTTCAATTTTTTTTAACCTATGATGAGCAGCGGTGCCCCCTCTTATTACGGTTAAACATCTAGTTAAGTGGGAATATCCCCGCTCAACACACTATAATGAATGGCGATATCGCTGCTTACCACAAAAGTGCAAAAACAAGATAGGAAAATGAAGCGAGAGGGCCTATATGGTTTATATTCGAATTTGATGACCTTTTTGGTCTACATTGAGTCTAACGATATTTTTCTGGTAAAATCCCCTATTTTTACATCTAATTTTGGATTTCATTTGTTATTTGATTATTGGGCTCATGTCGAGTTCATTCTTGCTAATCAACATGCCAAACTGACCCAGCCTCCCCACCCGACTATTTGGATTAGACCCTTCGTCCCAACCTTAGCCCAACCTCCCTTAACTTCTCCTTGGGTTAGACCTTTTGAAACCAATCAGTACTGCCTCTTGGAAACAACCATCCATTTTTTCTACATAAGGACATTCCATTTGGTTTCTAAGATTTAATAAAAGTGGGAAGAATTTTACTTCTACCAATCCCTCTAGTGTTTTTTACTTTTTTCTGTTGTCTTGGAATTGGCAAGCTTTTGATTTAGTGTCTCTTTTGTGTGTGGACCTGTGGAGATATATTACAGGTATTGTCTCTTGAGGGTAGACTTTCCATAAAATGCACCTTGGGTTGTTTGGATTAATCATTTGGTGAGTGAAGTGAAGGGAATAGTCAAATCAATAGAGAATAAACGTAGAGGGGGTCAAATCAAAATGTAACAGATGACAAAAAGCCATGTCGTTTGGTGGCTTGAGAAGATATCTTTTTTATTTTTATTTTTTTGTAAAAAGTATAGGGCTTTTTGTCATTTAATGGAATAAGAGAATTGCTTTTGACTTTTTTTTTTAATTTTTAAAGATAATTTTTGAAATTTGGTACTTTTTTTATATGACCCATCATCTTTTCATGTCTTTTAAATTGAGCCTTCACTTCATTCACTCTACAAGTGAATCATCCAAACTAAGTAGTGTGTATTGCCTCACTCTTATTTTTCAATCGTTTATTTTTAATTGAATATTTGTGTTTCCAATTGCACAGTTTTGGTAAAATTTCCCCAACAGTAGTTACAAAAATAAACCATCTTTTAACAAAACCGGTATCTTGTTCAGACAATCCATTTTGTTTGCACCTTCAATTCGTTGCATATATCTTTGACTCGTTTATTAATAAACCTTGTTTTCTTCCTTCTTGTAGGCATCAGTCACAGCTCCTGTTTATCTAGAAACACAACGGTGCCTTTTTAAGTCATGGAAACTGTGAGCAACCTAGTTACTGAAGTTGTTAAAGATTTATTCATTACTCTGATACGCCAAGCAGGTTATCTTTTTCACTACAAAAGAAATATAAAAGATCTAGAAAGGGAGGTGGAGAAGTTGAAGGGGATAAGAAAAGATGTAGAACAGTTGGTTGAAGTCGCTCAAAGAAATAATGAGGTAATCCTTGATATGGTACAAACGTGGTTAGCAAGTGTACAATGCACTATAGGAGATGTGCAAGGACTGGATGATCGAGCGAAAGGAAATATGAGATTTTTTGATTTGAAAATACGGTACAAACTAGGTAAAGAAGCAAAAAGCAAGATTGCCGAAGTTAATGATCTCCAAAGAGTGGGGAATTTTAGTAGTGTATCACACCTCAAACTAAATCCAAAGGTTAGAATTATGCCTGATGGAGATTTTTCCAAATTTGAATCCACAAAATCTGCTATGAAACAGGTAATTGATGCATTGAAAGATGAGAACATCAACATCATTGGTGTATATGGGATGGGAGGAGTAGGTAAAACAACCTTGGTGAAACAAGTAGCCAAACAGGTGGAAAAAGAACTCCTCTTTGAAGAAGTTGTCATGGTAACTCTATCTCAAGGCCTAGATTTGAAAAGTATCCAAAGTGACATTGCAGAGCAATTAGACATGCGTCTAGAAAATGGAAGTGAATCCATGAGAGCAAGGAAGTTGACACAAAGACTGCTTCAGGCAAAAAATGTCCTAGTAATCTTTGATAACCTGTGGGAAAGATTGGAGTTGGCCAATGTAGGGATTCCGCACGGAGAAGGACACAAGGGTTGCAGCATAATCTTCACGACACGAAGTGTAGAAATCTGTAATGTAATGGAGTGCCAAGCAAAGATTGTGGTAAACATTTTATCCGAACAAGATTCGTGGAGTTTGTTTAGAGAAAAGGCAGGTGATGTTGTCAACACTCTTGGCTTACATGATTTAGCAATGAATGTTGCAAAAGAATGTGGAGGTTTGCCTCTTGCGATTGTCATTCTTGGAAGGGCATTACGAGATAATAAGAACAAGGTTGTTTGGAAACAAGTGTTGCAGGAATTACAAAGGTCTAATCCGGCACACATCAAGGATATGAATGCAAAGGTGTTCACTTCTCTGGAGATGAGCTACAATAACTTGGAAAGTGAGGAGGCCAAATCATGCTTCTTGTTTTGTTGTTTGGTTCCAGAAGGTCATTCTATTCATATGCATGACCTGATAAGGTATGGGATGGGGGAGGGGCTCTTTCACAATGTCAATACATTAGAGGAAGCATCAGGTAGAGTTCATACCTTGATTGACAAACTTAAGGCCTCTTGTTTGTTGTTAGAGGGAAAGAGTGATGGTTGGGTAAAAATGCATGATGTTGTTCGCGACGTTGCCATTTCCATAGCTTCAAGACACGAGCATGCATTCCTTGTAAAAGCTGGTATGGGATTGAAAGAGTGGCCTGAGATTGAAAACCCTGAACAGTGTAAGAGGATTTCATTACCTAAAAACAATTTCAAAGCGCTCCCTGACTCCATATCTTGCCCCCAACTTTTAACCTTGTTACTAGATGTTAATTATTCTTTGAGAAAAATTCCTGAAAGTTTCTTTATGAGGATGAAGGCCCTTAGAGTTCTAGATCTATGTGACACCAACATCTCATCGTTGCCATTGTCGATAGAATGTCTGGAAAATCTCCGAACACTGTGGCTAGACAGATGCCGTGAGTTGACAGATGTTGCTGTAATTGGCAGGTTGAAGAAATTAGAAATACTTTGCCTAAAAAAGTCTGGAGTCGACAAATTTCCAAAAGAGATTGGTGAATTGACCAATCTAAAACTCTTGGATTTGAGTAATACAAAGATTGAAATCATTCCTCCAAACGTGATATCAAGGTTGATTCGCTTGGAAGAACTATACATGGGACACACCTTCAGCCAGTGGGAGCCAAAGGGAGAAAAAGATGCAAGAAAAGCTAGCATTGCTGAGATCGAATTCCTTACTCGTTTGAATGTTCTTGATGTTCATGTAGAAAACATCAATTGTATGTCTCAAAGCAGCATGAATGGTCCATGGAAGAATCTCATGAAGTTTCAAATATGTATAGGAGGCCATTACAAGTATGGTAAGGCACAAAAATTCATGAAACTTGAAAATTTATCAATCCCAATTCCATACTTTGTTAAATTGCTGTTTGATATAGCAAGTGAACTGCACTTGGTATGCTGCAGAGGCCTCACAAATTTTGCAAGTACACATGAAATGAGAGGTGAAAACTTAGAGTCACTTACAATCAATGAATGTGGCGAAATGGAACATGTTGTAAGTGTGGAAGAAGAGGCACCTCCACTTGAATTCAAAAGTTTGGAGAGGTTATTTCTTCTCCGCTTGGAGAACTTGAAGAAAATCTGCATTGGGCCACTTGCAGCTAGATGCCTCATTAACTTGAGAGTCCTTGAGGTGTCCATCTGTAAGAACTTGATTAATATCTTGCCATCTTATCTTGTAAAAGTACTGTGCAATTTAGAAAAGCTTGTGGTCGATGACTGTCAGGAGTTGCTGGAAGTATTCAACTCAGAGGATCTTGTGGAAGAGCATGCTCTGCTCACTAGCCTAAAAAAACTAAAGCTGGAAAATCTGCCAAAACTTTCCAGTCTTTGGAGAGGACCCATACCCATGCGCAGCCTTCATAATTTAGGGGAGTTGAATGTAGAGTGTTGCGAGAACTTGATATCTCTCTTTAGCAATGGGGAGCCACCAACAGGATTCCTTGGAAACCTAAGAATCTTTAGTGTGATTGAATGCATGAAACTAACTAGGGTCTTGCCATCCAATTTGATTCAAGGACTTGAAGCTCTTGAGGAGGTTGAGGTTCATCATTGTTTTGATTTGCAGGAGTTGTTCAACAGTAGGTGTCTCAAGGGAGGGTCTGTTTTGCTCCCTCAATTAAGAAAACTGGATTTGTGTAACCTGCCCATGTTGACTAGTATTTGGGAGGGGGACATACCAGCTGATAGCCTCTGTAGTCTTGAGGCTGTATATGTGACAAAATGCCACAATTTGCAATATCTTTTCTCGCGTGCTCTTGCATACTGTGCTGCACAGCCAAAGGTTCTCAGCATTTTAAGTTGTGAGAAAATGGAGAAGTTGATAATGGAAGTGACATTGCCACCAACTGGTTTTTTCCAGAAACTGCAGAAATTGAGTATTTATGAATGCCATGGTTTTAAGAGCCTCTTCTCATCCAGTTTAGCTCGAAACCTCACATGTCTTAATAATCTCATTGTTCAAAGTTGTCATGGAATGGAGGTGATAATCACAAAGGAGGAAGGAGTGGCTGATATGGGTGTGCTTCCTCAATTGAAGAGTCTGAGGCTAGTTGACTTGCCCAAGCTTACGAGTTTCTATGAAGAAGTATTCATTCTCGATTTCCATTCTTTGGAATTCATCTCCTTGTGGAGTTGTCCAGATTTGAAATGGGTCCCAATCGGACCACAGAGTGCGCCAAATCTTAAAGAAGTGATTTCAGTGAAGTGGACAGAGCTAGAAGAGTTGAAGTGGAGTGATGAGAATGTCAAATCACGCCTTCAAAGCTTGTTCAAGGAGTGGTAAAGAGAATATGATTTTTCTCTTTGTTCATTTTTGTTGTTATTATTGTTGATTTTCATTATTTATTATTCATTCATTTTATTTTCTTTTGCCTGTTTTCTCCTTTGTAGTATTCTTAAGCAATGCCTTTATATTATCTCTGCTAGGATAGGAATTGATTGCACAACTGCAACCTTATAACTTAAATTCGAGGAATCTGATTGTCTCACTCTCATCTACTTCTCAAGCTTGGACCCTTCATTATTCACCTCTTATAGATTCCTTAAACACCACCCCATGAATCCATGCTATGAATCATTAGAACATTCAATATGAAAGTAGAAATAGGCCCTAAACAATTTCTTTGTTTTACTGCATTCTCTTTTCTGCATTTCTTATCCTTCATTACTCAATGAAGAAATTTCAGCTCTTGTTGCTTTCTCATATTTTTGTTCTAACACATGTTCTCACTTTAGTAAATTGTGTAACCAATTTTGAATATTAGAAGTAATTTGTGTGTTGCCATGTCTGTTATTGCCTATCAAAATTTTGAGCTTCCTATATTGGTATTGTCTTGGTTGTGAAATTACTGTGAGTTTCTGGATTTGAACAACATTATGGTTGTACCCTTTTTACCTTGTATAGACTATAGGGAGTTTCTACTTCTGTACCCATAATTTTAACATCTAGTGTTTTTTTCTCAAATTCCTTATAATTCCAAGGAATCCCATGGAAGTCTTTTCTTCTTGTAAGGGTTGAGATGTACAATAGGCAATCAAGTTCTTGTAATCTATTTTCATAGAATGAAGAGCAGGTGGTAATTTCACGTTAAAGAGAAAAATTTTGATGGTCCTTTGTAGATCTACTTTGTTAAAATAAAGCGTGGCTTTCTTACTAGATTCCTAGGAAAGGGGCTTTTATCAAAAGGTTTAAGAATGATCAAGAGTAGAGATCTAAAAGGGTCTATTACAATTTCTTCCTTCTGATAGGAAATAATATCTAATCTTTAACCTAGACGAAAATGAGTCCTGAGAATTTAATGGTCTTTTCACTGTTGAAAATCTTCAACCTTGTTGACACCTTTGATGAAAGCCTATTTGTTGTGAAGTTAGAGTCAGGATGGTTATGTTCAATGTTAATCTTCAATAATCCTAGTCACAGGGCTTAGCAAGATGCTCTAGTTGGAGATCATAATGCCACAAATATTAAGTAAAGAAAGGAAAAGGCAAAAAAAAAAAAGTCTTTTTTAAAACTTCTAAAACTCATGCAAAAGAGGCATGGTGGAAAACCCACTGTTGCAATTTACCATATACTACCTGGAAATAAGATGAAAACCTACAAGTGAAAACTGAAATTATATGATAACACTATGATAAATATATATATTACTTTTATAAAAAATAACTTTTTTTGAATTGCATATATTTTGTCATTGCTCTTGTGCTCTGATAAAAAAAAAGACAATGATCTTGTGCTATCTACACGACCCTCCCAATGTTGATAAGTAACCTGTTTATCTATGTAAGGGGTTAATGGACTCCCCCTCCCTCTCCATATATATATGGTGAGGGACGGATGCGTATGAAGACTGTCCTATATATTATATATATGGAGGGCTCCTCCCACACGTTCAAGCTTGGGATGAGGCCCATCAGCTCAAGCCTGTAGGCCCACCTGGCAGCCCACATGGGAATGGGGGGATTTGAAGAAATCCCTAGGGTCCTCCTCTCTTAAAAAAATTAGCCCGGTCCTCCTGTCTGCAAAAAATCGGCCCCATCCCTTATTTTTATCATCTTCATTTAGGTAACAAAAGTTTAATGGTCAACAGTCCATTCGGATGGGTGTCAGTTGATCCAACATTCAAGTCACAATGGATGGGGCCCAAATTTGGTGGACATGTGCAATTCAGGGGGCCCCTATGTGTGATCCATCTTGATGGACCAATGGTGGGCCCCACACATGTTGGCGTAAAAAACCTCCATCCGCTTAAGCTTGTGGGATTAATCCCCATATATATATATATATATATTAGGGTGAGGAATGCTTATATGGTTTTGCTTATTTATACATGCCCATTCCTCTTTTTCATAAACCATTTTGTTTTTTGCATATGAATGTTTTCAATTGTGCAAATGTCCCTCACCTTATGGTGAGGGATGGATGCATACTAACATTTTTCCTATTATATATATATATATATGAGAATCTTCATACGGATCCGTTCTCCACCATTTTTTTCATGAGAACTTGCAGGGATCTTTTCATCCCTTCCGGTCTTATCCCTTGGTGGAGTCCACAGTGGGCCCCTCTGAGGAGTGTGCACGAAAAGTTCATGAGAGATTTATGTATAGTGACCACCCCGCGTATCAAGTGTGGCACCAATCACATGTCCCTAACCCCTTCATCCGTGGCCCACATATCCATTCCGTTCGGATCGGTGTAAAGTTGATTCAACGGTCCAGTAAGTTCGGATCTGATCGAAACGTGGGGCGTGTATCTATCAGGGGGTCCCTTGTGTGTTGTAAGGTTTGGATTGAGTGATAGATGGGCTCCACCTAGGGTTCTCATAAAAAAAATGGTGAGGGATGGATGCGTATGAAGATTCTCCATATATATATGTATATGGGGGATTTAGGTTAATCTGGCCATTCATGATGTAGTGAGCAGAAATAGAGGTATTGCAGATCTATGTATTAATTTAAGATTTGGATTTTATTAATTTTTTTATGTACCTAACCAATACACCAAAAGCCCTAGGATTGATGGAACGCGTCAAATCAAATCTTATAACTATTTAGGACAGTAACATACCACTATGCTTTTGCAGCTGACGTCCTCGGCAGCTTTCGGCGGTAGGTAGCCCTTTACCTTTTTTATGGACGACTCTCACTATACTCGAGGTAACCCTTTCTGTGACTCAAACCCGAGATATGGAGGTCGGGTCTAATAACAGTGTTATGAACCTAACCAAGATGCCAAAAGCCCCAGGACTAATGGAACGTGTCAAATGAAAGTCTTATAACTATGTAGGACTGTAACATTTTTTTTTGGGTTATTGTTGGAAACTGAGGTGTTAATTTAAGGCATTGATTTTTGCCTTGGGTTTCATTTGTCTCTTACTTCATACATTTCTAGTTTCATTTGGCTGGTACTCATATACAATTCTATTTCATGCAAATATCACATCAATCTCGTTTCTGGTATGCATTTCATCTTTGTATTGTTTGATTGATTGTAATTGATTGTTGTATGCTATATTCTGTATGTAACATGGAGTTAAATATGCATATCACATGTATGTTGTAATGCTTGTAAGAAATGGTGTAAAATCCATCACTCCCTTTTGTCCTCTATGTAAGATCTCAAATACCTAGAAAGGAGCTTGGGGTGTTTTCCTTTATGATATGGAGGCGTTGACCGAATGCTGATAATATTGAGGCTTTTTGTTTTGTGTTCTAGATTGTGATTACTGCAGCCTAGGTTTAGTTTATTTAAACCAGGCGACTTTTTTTAGTTGCAATATTCTCTACCTGATCATCAATTCATCAAATGTGTTGACTGTATGATAGCGTCCAAGAGCATTTATTGGATCTCTTTTTTCAGCCAAATGGTTTGATGAAGTCATAAGTCACTGTTGATGCCATCAAAATTATCTGTGAGCACCAATCAATTATTAGTATTGCCTTGTGATCTTTGATGCATAGATATGGTGGGGACATGCCGTGGACATGATAGGTGCACGGATTTTAAATATAAAAAGTAAAGTATTGTGCACGACATGTTGCCCATTTTGAAGTATCAATGCACATCACAGCTAGACATAATTGTTATCAGGATTTTCCTCTTTCATGTACAAACTTTAGCGATGCACTTCATATTTTAATTGAATTGCTGCTCATAAAATTGTCCGTCATAACTGCAGCATTTTCGTTGAGCATCATAGTTTATCTGAGTGAACCACAAATTTTTTTTTTAATCTGTAACAGAAATTTCATTAAAGAAAGAAGAGGAAACAAGTACAAAAAAGGAAGAAATAAGAAAGAAACAAAGTACAAAGAGGTACAAGAGCATTGTACCCCCTAAACAACTCAACCATCTACTAAATAACACCCTCCCAGGGAGAGACTTTATCAACCTCTTGCTTAGCTAAAGCATCTGCCATGGAATTAGTTGATTTATGCACATGATGGATAACAACACTAATAGATGCTGAAAGAACCCAAAATTCATTGAAGATGAATTGGAGTTTTTAAGGAAAAGCCTTTTGATTTCTAATCAAAATGATTGCATTAGAAGAATCACTCTCCACAATAAGGTCCCCATGAAAATTCCTCACAAAGCAATGAAAAGCTTCGAAAATAGCTGGCGCCTCCACTTCATTGGAATCACGAATACCCACATTCTTGGAAAACATAAATAGCATGCCACCTTTACTATTACAGAGAACCACATTATATCATGATCAAAAGATTACATATGATTCAATTAAGTTTCTGTTTGGTTACATTATTTTGAATGAATCTGTTAGTCCTTCTGCCCGACCCTGTATCCTTTTTCTATAGCTGCTCGGATTTAATTCATACAGCAGTTTCGTGAAGATCTTCTTGCAGATTTGTCAGTGGTGTCCCAAAAGGGAGGCACCTGATGCTATAATATGTTGTTTACATAAGCTAAAGCCATGAATGCGGTGGGTGTGGATGACTGGATGATCCCAGCCATTGATTGTCTATCAACCTTGGACCATTAGCTATTTCAATTTCATCCATCCAACTTTAGCTGCTCATCAAATGAGTAAATTGCCCTATCATTGTGAATTTTTGGCTCTGAGCTGCACAATTAGAAGCCTGAATCCTTTACAGCCTAAGCTGTAGAGTTCACCAATGGCCGTTTTTCATTTACAGTCCCAGCCATAATGGGTAGTGACTGTCCCATGGTTGTAGCTCAGTTGGTTAGTGACATGAGTGTGTGAATATTGGGCACGAGTTCAAATCCCTGATGTATCAAAAAAGGAAAAATAAGGCAGTGCCAGGCCAACTAAAAAGGCTGGCACCATACCCTCTACATTGATCAAGTCTCGAAGCTCTCACAGGCCAGATGGGCACTTTAACCAAACATCCTCCTTAATATCCTCATCAATTACTCCCTGTATTCTCATTCTCTGTCTAGCGTGTAAATGAATTCTTTATCCCTGCAAACAAGAGATAAAATGAGCCAGTTTTAAATTCCACTTCTAAAACTCCCACACCAATTGCCCATTTATGGAAAAATTAAACTGCTTATTCCTTTTTTCTAATGGATATTTGTGTAAAATTCATTCTCACAAGAGTACACCATACCGTGGGATTGATCTCATACAAAAACGTTATTTATTCTAGTAAAATTAATCAGGTATTTTAGATGTTATCATCCCAACTGTGGTTCTCAAATCAGATTCAAGTGAGTGCCACTTCCTTTTATGGTGCAAATATCTATTGATGGTTGTATGATATGAGCAACTTATATTCATGAGTGGTAGGCATATATACATTTTAAGTTGTAGGAATATGTTATATATACATTCTTAATATGTTATATATACATTCTTTTAAATAACCCAAGATCAGAACATTTAGAAGTTACAATTTTTGTGGTCTGCTAAGTTGTTTTAAACTGAATTGCAGCAGTTTTATGCTAGAGACTAATCCACATGTGTTTTTATTTCATTTCTATTTTCCATCGGTTTGTTAGTATCTAATAAAATTGCCATTTTGTTTGCTTGATTTCACATTAAGGTGTGTTCCTTCCCAAGCAATGTGAAGTGCAAGGAGGCAACCATCACGGAGAAAATGCTGAGAGGATAAACCTACTCTGCCTTGCCTCTCTAGCATATTGCTCTCGCTCCTGCAATGGCTCTGCTGCAAAACCTACTCTGCCTTGCCTCTCTGTCTTTTAGGAATAGATGGAGCTATCTCTGCTTGTTTTCATCTTCACCTGCCTTTATTTCACAATAGATGGAGCTATCTCTGCTTGTTTTCATCTTCACCTGCCTTTATTTCACAATAATTTCTTCTTTCATGAAGAGGTGAGCAACACAGGAGACATGAACCTTAACAGAAATGATAGGTGATATTGATTCCTCGAGGAACATTTGAATGGGTTGAATTATATTTTGACTTATTTTTCTAGCTGTATTTGATTGTGGGGTATGCTAATTTATCATAGAACAATGGGATCAAAGAAACTATTTGGTGCATGGTGTTAAGAATGAGATGAGCGGGCCCCACTCATCAATACTTTGTTAGGTGGGGCCCAACACTTTGATTTTCATGTTTATTTGACGATAATTAATAATAGAAAAGATTTAAATTCACTAAACAGTATAGTAAGTACTATGCAAATGAGAGTAGGGATGTAACTGGGTCAGGCTTGGATCCTTTGGGCCTGGTTCTGTTTTTGTGTTGTTTTCGATTGTGCACGGAGATGCGCTTGTGGTGTGTAGAGGCACTGAGCATCTGCTGTGCATAACTTGTGTGACGAACATTATAGAAAATTGTTCTGTTAAAATATGTTGTGTGAAACTTGTTTGAAAAGAAAATAATCATGTTTGGCGACATTGTTGAATTTATATTATGGATTAATAAATAGACATCCAACTCAAGACACTCTGAGACTCGTCAATTCATCATCCAGGAGACACCACGCGGTTTACTCAACCAAACGCCACTAGCTGAAAAGAAATGGAAGGAAATATGATGCAGAGGTGAGAGACAGGTAAGAGAAAATTTGAAGCAATGAAATATAGAAAGGTACCTACTTTTCAAAATTGATGATACATAATGACAATGGATTTAGATGATTTTCTGTGATCAGTGAGGGCCCAAAGCAGGAGCTACAATGGTTGGAAATTGTTTTCTGGTCAGGGCAATGGTGCATCCCATTGGGTTGATTCATTTATGTTTTTTCCATCACTGCAAGATCAAGTCTGTCCATCCATTCCTAATCAACGAGAGAGAGAGAGAGAGAGAGAGAGAATTGCAGCTGAGTGGGGGCAAGGAAGAGAGGGTGGGAGGAGAGAGGCACATCCCAAGCGGGCCCCTTTTTTTAAAAATGATTCTAGGCTTTTTTGGTATAGTACAGGGGAGGAATGGTAAACCATCCAAATCCTAAACTAACTAGTTTAAGTCCCAGGGATCATGTACCACCACGGGACCCTGCTAATTCCAGTTAGCTTAATGAATAGCTTGTTGCTACGGAGGATGTAGAGAAGTGAACAATTCATTGAGAAAAACAAGACCCCTAACAAGCATTGCCAAAAAGAAACAGGCGTGAAATCTATTGTGTTTCGAAAGGCCATAACTCTTCTTTGTTTTCCATAATAATGGAACCATGAAAAGTCTCCATTTGAGTTTCAAACCAATATAAAACATGCTACTCAAATAAGAAAATTTTAATTTAATGAACATATTGATTATATAAAGTGGGAAAAAAATGAAAAATTCTCAATAACGAATCCAATGAAGATTATTTTTGACGATCTCCTAAAAATGGTCAAATAAAAGAGCGGCTAGATACTCTGTTTGACACAATGTTAATTACATATGGCCTAAACTTTAATTTCTCTTAATTATTGAATTGAAAACCTGCAAATTGAATGGTTAGAATGGATTTGTCTAGCTGATTATTTTGTTGGCCCATAAGCTCTTTAGCAATACATAATCTATAAAAAAGGGCCATTTCTAAGGCTAAAGATTCAGCCCGCTGGGCCTAAATGGGCGTAAAACTAGGCTTTGCATAGCCCATTAGTGATGCCATGATGATTGAACTGCTTGTGCTTAAAATTTCAGCACCCGGCTGCCATTCAGATTCAGTTGAGGCTTCAGGAAAACAGACCCAATGCCCTGTACATATAAAGTATCAGGCCAAAGTTCAGGTCAGGAATTAGCCCACGGACTGACCTATGATAATTAACCTGACAGCTTCGCACAATCAAAACGGTCAATACCACTCCTCATAAGATTAACTTTTAGAACCATTGCCTCTCATTGGATAAGCTATTTGACAAGGTATTTGTGGTCTTCATTGGCGGTGGTTGTAAGGAATTATTGATGTGCTCAAACTGTGTCTATACCTCAATCAAGAGACTGGATACTCTGAAAAACTCACCAGGCTTTCGGTGAGTGAATTTAGTGAAAGCCTATAGTATGACCCACTTATTAAAAATCTTAATCAAGAGACTGGATGCTCTGAAAAACTCACTCAGACTTCCAGTGAGTGAATTTAGTGAAAGTCTATAGTATGACCTCACTTATTAAAAATTTTAACCGCTCAAAATAAATATCCTTTCATCCATCGACTATCCTCAATTTCCATGGATGGATTAACTCTTGTTCAACTAAAATTCAGAGCATTGGACCATAGGGGAGAAGTTCAATTAAGGGTTAGGATATCCTGAAAGGACCTAGGCTTATGCAAATGAACACAGTGCTCCTAAACCATTAAGTCAAGTGAAGTCAAGTCAAGTGGACTCTACAATTATTTGGAGGGAGGGAGGGAGGGAGGGAGGGAGAGTAAAGTGGACTCTACCATTACATTGGAAAGGGAGAGAGAAGAGCTTCCTGTGATCAAATGCAGAGGCTGTTTGAGTAGCTGAGTTGAGAAAGTGGATCTGAGCTAAGTTGAGAAAGTTAGAAATATCACCGCTGCTGGGAAGGTAGTTTTTAATAATTTTAATTATTTTGGAAATTCATGTCCCATTTCAGCCCTCTTTGTGCACAAATACGAAGTTCAAGGTCTTGAAAATCAATTAAAAAATTGATGGTTGAAGTTCAAGGCCTTGAAAATCAAGGATTTGGTGATGGTATTACCAAAAAAAAAGTCGTTTAGTCCAAAGGCTTGAAATTGTTGGGCCAATTACATCTGGGGTATTACCAAACAAAAAAAAAATCATCGAGATTGTAAGATCGAAGCCATCTGTTTGCCGGCTTGTGGTTGTGTTGGGGTACTCCTTTTCCAACCCTTTTGTTTGATCTAAGCAGAAATGGGTCCAGCCAATTTTACCTTGCGGGCCCCACTGAAACCAACGCATAAACCCTGCACGATAAACGGATGAAGATGATGCAAGCAGATGGCAGTTTCTACCCTCCTTTTAATCCAACCCAAACCCAACCCGATAACTCAGGGATCGAGTTGACCCATTTCCAATTGGGACTGTTTGGTTGACATTTTTGACCTAATAAATGATTTCAGGTCTGCTCTTTCCATTCCGGCTGGTCAGCAATGCACTCACAGACCTTAGCAATTGGATTGTGACCCTTCAACCTGAGCCTATGCTATTAAGGGTTTGGTTGACGATTTAACTTGGGACTTAGTTTGACCTTTCCAACCTGATTAATAAATGGGTTCATCTTGTTAGTGGACCCTATATATGTACCCGTGTTGCTCAACTAACCCACTATATGGTATCCATGAAACTTCATTTTCGGTGGGGGAGCTAGGATTCTCTCTTAGGGAACAATAAATTTAGCTTGACAAAAAATTTGTGAAAGAATTAAAAAAATTTAATATATTGACATTATATCAGAAAGTTAAAATTATGTGTTCACCCCAATTAACGTATTAAAATAGCTATTACATTATAGCCCCAAAATGAAAAAAAAAATGATCAATTTGTATTGCTCTTCATATCCAACACCATTCAATAATGGATCTAAAAGCTAGAGAAAAATTTTAAATTAATTACATGATTTTAGCATATTACTTGTGAGCATGCAATTATAATTTCAAAAAATCAAAATTTGATATTTGAATTAAGCACCATTTATATTAATCAAGCACGATGCAAGCCAGCTTCTTTGAACAATAAGGTGAAAGAGAAGAAAATGCATGTGATTTAGGGTATTGTCTTGGATAGAAGCAAAAGATTGAAATGTCTTTAGGTGTCTCCCTAACATTTTTTAATTATTTTATCCTCAAAAAGTACAGAGGGGCAATTCCATATGTGTCCATCACTATTCATCTTGAGTATCTTCAAAAATCATGGGGTTCAAAGTTGACCTCCGTGCAATTCAACTCCTATAGAATATGTTTGTTTGCCATTGTTGACAAATGTAAATGATTTCCATGCGTAATGGTTATACATCATTATGCCAGTTTGCACACTTAGTTGTGTATAATATGCAATCATAGTGGGTAGTTTAGTTGGCCTAGGACCACGGCTTAGTCCTTGAGTTTGTAGGTTTGAGCTGGGTACCACACTAGGGCCATTATCAAAAAATAAATTATGAATAATATGCGTTAGTGAGGTATGGAAATGAAAGTGGTGTGTAATAAATACTAAAAAATGGTAATTAATATACCAAAAATTTCACATTATTTTCACTCCTCTCTTGGAAAAGTCATAAGTATACTTCTTAGATGGTGAATGCATTCCCATGGACGGCCATCAAATACCTTTATGTTTTCATTCTTGTGGGCCCTGTATTTAGAATCTAAACCATTCTGTTTGGTTATTGGACTAAAAAGCCTCCATAAAGGTCTTAAAGATGATTATCTTAAATCTCCACAAATATTGAGTATTTTGTGAAAAAGTCCCAAACTATGGATCTTATTTTATGCACTTCTATGGTCCTCCAATTCATGATATGAACCATTCAATATTCTTGTATTAATAATAAATATCACTACATTTAGTTTCATATTTTAACTTTTCATGGATTTTGAGAAATTTGTGAACAGTCCAAAAATTCCAAATCAATCTAAAGCTATTGAATGAAGTCATTTACTCATGTAAAGATGGCGATTTCAACAAACATGATAATGAGTTTATCATGTATATCATATCAATATAACATTTGCTTATGTAAAATCCATTTTCCATCAATTTTAAAAAAGGTCAAGGACCCTAATCTCTCTGTAACTCCATTAGTAGTGTGTTATTGGATTTTTCCTCATCTTAAAAAATGATACATGAATTTTCATTTCTTGAAACTTCTAGAAAAGACGAATATATCCCTTTGAGCTGGTTGTTCAACAACCATATTAAATGCTTCTCTTGAAACGTCTGCATAGAACCTTTTGATTTTTCTCTTCAAAAACCATCCTCAACTTTCTTCTATTTTCAATTTAATGATAAAAAGTGGTCGACTTTACATACACGTAAAGTGTCTTGTTGAGCTAGTCCATTATGATTATACATTCTACCCTTAGCTCATTGCTAATATCTCTCTCTTATTCTGTTCTTGTACTTTCTCACTCTGATTTTAGTGCTGCGTCTTTCTCATTGGGAACTTCGCATAACTGCCATTAATGGGGTAATTAGTTGGAAATCGGGTTAAGGACTTGCCGGGGAAGTTTAGTTCACATGTGATATAATGATGTGCATTTTGTCACAACCCGAGCCCAGAGACCGGGGGTCAGAAAAAGTCTAATCAATGACACACGTACTCCCGTGCATGCACACCTAGACCCCATCCAAGCGTACACACACAAGGGATCATTCACACGTGCAAACAATGTACGCGGAAGCTGTACGTATCAAGGCATACCACAACATACCAAAAGACATAATGGATTACAAAAACATTAGACTGATGACAAGAATAATTACAAGAACGTATGACAATAACGAGGGCTCACAAAAATCAAAATACAGATATCAAGCCCACGGTACAAGTTACAGCAAAAATCCCCTAATAGACCCAGACTCAAATGAATGGGGAAAAACAAAATGATGCAAACCGTACTATGGAGGATGGATCAAGTCCACTCCTCTAGGCCGGAGGGGGCCTCGCGTGCCTCTCCTGGAGTCGGGTCGACCGACGCAGGATCGGGAGAGGGATCTGAGCCTGCAACACACAAAGACAACTCATAAGGACAACGACTTAGCAAAATATAAGCCACAAGAAGATAACACGAATTGTGTCTAATAATGAGCAATAGTCACAATGCAAGATCCACAGAAAACATGTTCGTAGACTAAGCAAATTGTGCAAATGAATAAGCATGCTATCAAGATCATAAACAGATAACAGTCAAAGTGGCTACTACATTGGCCATATTCTCCCTTTCGAGAGCAGTCGGAATGAGAACACCAGCGACCGGGCCAGGGTATGCATGGGTCTCTAGTTCCCGGGGTCCGGAGTCCCAGGACAGAACACTCTGCAGAGGCAAACACATAAACTAAACCAAAGTCGACCCCGTCGGACATCCTAAGGCTGAGGCTCAGTAGTGCCATATACCAATCACAATCAAATCAGATGATGAACCTCAATCAATCAATCATATCACATACAGATCGCACATATCACACTAAACGAACAATAGGAAGTGCATCACATATACTGATACTGATACTGCTACTGAATGCGAATAAGCAATAAAAGTGTAACACTCCGATCCCCTTTGAGCCGGATTAGTGGCTCATTAGTGTGTTTTTCTGTTGTTTTATTCTTTCGGACTTGGTTTCGGGTCTTGGATAGGTAGTTGAGTAACCTTTGACCTGGAATAGGTAGTTCTAAACCCTTTTCGTAATTTTGCTTTTGCTTTGCTTGCATCATTTTTGCATCATCTTAGTGACAGCACGTGTATTTTGTTGAGCTCGTCAATTTCTGTAACTGTGTCAAATCTATTCGGAGTACATTGGAGAAGTTGGACCTTCGTGTGACTTAAACTGTAAATAGTCTAAACTCATTGGATCTTGTTTTAAACTCCAAACCTATATATTGAGTCATTAGCCAGATGTCTTCTCCCTGCTCATTTGGCTTCAATGTTGCATGCAACAGGCTTTAGAGAGCTCCACGTTCATTTCTTCTCTTCTCTTTTCCTTACTCCTCTTCTCTTGCTCGGTTGATGATTTGGGTTCCAATTTCGATTTGGTTCTTTCCCCTTTTCCTCTGTCTTTGCTTTGGTAAGTGGGTTCTCTCCAATTTTTCCTTCTTCTTCTCCAATTGTATCTCTCCTTCTCTGATTTCTGTGTCCTCATCTCATGCATGTGTTGTTTCTTTGATTTGCTTTGATTTTAGTTGATTTGGAGCTTGATTCAGTGGATTGACAGAGTTTTGAGGCAAGTATAAGTACATGATTGTTTAACACATATGGGTGTTTTGTTTGATCGCCTTGATTCATCCTTATTCTCTGTATAAAATGTTCTACAGCCAATTTCTAAGATGTTAGGACCAGATGAGCTTGTTTTAGAGACATTTCTGTACCAAATTCCAGTTTCTGTACTCAACCCGATTCGTTTTTTGTATTGTACGGCTAAGCCGTAACATTGTACGGCTCACATTCCAGAGACTTGAAATTCACCTTTTGTTCTACGGCTAGGCTACGGCTGAGCCGTAGATTGTCCTACGGCTGAGCCGTAAGCTAGCCGTGACCCAACCGTGACTAAGCCGTGAATTAAATCTCTGATCGGTCCAAACTTTTCAGATACAGTACTCCTACGGTGTGGCTACGGCTAAGCCGTGGATTGGTCTACGGCTAAGCCGTATACTGAACCGTAGCTCAGCCATAAAAGGTATCAGATCAGAGGTGGGAGATGACCAGTTTAGCTGTGTTTGAAGGGAACCACGGTTAAGCCGTAGTGCATGCTATGGCTAGCCCATATGATGTCTTCGGCTAAGCCGTAGGTCACCCATGGCTAAACCATAAGGCATGGCAAATCCGAAATAAAACTTAGGATAATGGTGAGACTTGTAGGGCTCAATACAAGTTAACCACACACGTAAACCGGCCCAAGGGATTCTTTGGATCGCATGAATAGTCTGTTAGGCTGTGACTCATTCATGTGAGCGTTGATTCACTGTTAAGCACCTCCCCATGGGTGTTAGTTTAAGAGACTTCGGTGCACGTGAGGATTACATTGCAACACTTTGATGGCAACGGTGCATTGAATAACTTAAAACTACATCAACATGCACGGTTAGTGACAGTGAACAACTAGAGTAAGGCTGGCTTGTAATGAACCTTGACTCCGTATTAATCTGAGATGCATTGCATATTGTTTACAGTTTTGCCCTCTGTTCTGCCAATCTATGTCTATGCATTTCGAGGTCATTTTGCTTTCGTCCTGTATCTCTATTTTATTCTTCGATCTGCACTATGCTTTGATCTATGCTGTGCTTTGACCTAATCTATGCTATGATCTGTATTTTGGCTATGCTTTGTATATTTCTGACTTTGTACATCTCTGATTTTATTGGATATTCCCTGGTGGCTCTGCCCAGAGATTAACACGTGAGGATAAGATCCGGTCTTTGTCATCGGTGAGTCCAAAGCGGATAATCTCCCTTCTTTTGGATTTGATTTGATTGGTCTTAGTCTGGCTCTACTCAGCCTCAGCCCTAGGATGCCCGACGGGGTTGCCTCTGGTTTAGATCTCTGTATCTCTGTATCACTGCAGTGTCGCTTTGTCTTGGGACCCCGGAACCCGGGAAACTGAGACCCACTTGTACCCTGGCCCGGTCAGTGGTGTTCTCCTCTGCTCTGCTTTGCTCTGCTCTCTATTGGAGAGAATATGGTTAACGTAGTAGCTACTTAGTTCAGTATTTCTATGTTTTGATTCACTTATCATGCTTTACTTCTATGCACGATTTGCTTAGCATACTAAAATGAAACTCTGTAACTTCTATTCTGTCATTATTCACTTTGATACTATGAGTGTTTCATCCCTGTTACTTATATATTGCTGGATCGTTGTATTCATTCGTGTTGTCTGTGGTGTTGCAGGCGCAGATCCCTTGACCGACTCCCCGGCGGTCGAGGAGGCTGCAAGGCCGAGTGTAGAGGCACCCTCCGGGTTGGCAGAGTAGGCCTGATCACCTTTGCCGAGTGCGTACATGCATATTATCAGTGGCCTAGTTGTTTGGTTTTGAGATTTTGTATTTTGACACTTTGGACTTTGTACTCTGTATCATGTTGTATATCGCTATTTTGGCGTGTACTCAGTTTTGTATATGGTATTCGAGTTTTATTTATATCGTTGTCCTTTCCGTTCCGCATTTGTTTTGGCTTCCGCTTTTCCTTTGTTGCTTGCTATGATATGTACAGCTTCCGCGTACGCTTAGTTTGCACGTGTTAGATCCCTTGTGTGTGTGCATCTGGACTGGGTTTGGATGCACGTGCACGGGAGTACGTGTGTCACTGGTTTAGCTTTTCGCTAACCCCCGATTTCTGGGCTCGGGTCGTGACAAAAAGAAGCACTGACAATTGAGTACCAATAACAATAATCACTGACTCAAGTACTCCACCGGAGCAATGATAAAAACACAAGAATAGAATGGTCCCGCCGGGCTTCGCTCTGGGGTTGCTGCATTTCCCACAGAATCGAGAGGTCCAGCGCAGAATACATAAGAGGGCATAAACCGAAGTCAATATGCTATACCAATCAGAGTGCTTTGACGAATTAAGGTCAATTACAAGCCAATCCTAACCTATTTATCCAGTGTTTCTAACCGTGCATGTTGATGTAGTTTTAAGTTATCCGATGCACCATGGTCTAGTGTTGCAGTGTCAGGAGTGTGCACCGAAGTCCCTTAAACCAACACCCATGGGGAGGTGCTAAACAACTGGATAATGGGCATGAATGATTCACAGTCCTTGAGATCATTCATGTCATTCAAACATTTCCATTGGGCATGTTCAGGTTAGCTACATTCTAACATGAAAGTTATATACGGTCTCTTGCTTAAGCCTAGTCCTTTTATTCCTTTTCCAGGATCACACGGTGTAGCCGTAGGTGACCTCACGGCTTAGCCGAGGCATCTTACGGCTTAGCCGTAATCTGCACTGCGGCAGAGCTGAGGTTCCCCAAAATGTTCATCCGTATTTACGGCCCAACCGTATGTTACTCTACGGCGCAGCCGTATCCTGGTCCACGGCTTAGCCGTAGAACAATGTACGGCTTAGATCAGGCTGGGCCGTAGAAGAGTAGCATTTTGCCAACTCTCAGTTATTTTCAGATGTCACCCTGTATTGTTCTACGGTTAGGGTTACGGCTGGGTCTCGGCTTAACCGTAAGCCATTTCACGGCTTAGCCGTAGCACATTTCACGGTGTAGCCGTGAGTGCACGGAGTTATTTTTCCTGCAACAGGTACAGACATACAGAAAACGAACAACTCGACTGAAAACAAGAAGATAACAGCAGAACTGACTCAAGAGGGCTGTCTAACACTGATGCATACAACAAGAAGTAAGATACAAACAATCAAAACACTATCAATCGGTGTTCATACTACTTGTGCTTATACTTGCTTCACAGACAGAAATCACGCACTCTACGGTCGTGGCTTGGCTCAGTCCACTGGAAACACACACACAATTTGGTTCCTCTCTCCCTCACGTGTAACAAACAGGAAAGAAAAGGAGTGAAAGAGAAGAGTTGAACGAAGGAGAGACAACTGAGAGAGACAGAGAACGATCGAGAGAGAAAGAGAGAATAGGTAGGATATTTATAAGTTAAAAGGAATCCAAATTACAAACAAGTCCAACAGATTACACAAATGTCAGTTTGAGTCAACTGACGATCCCACGAAAGCAAACGAAATCATTTGGATCCAAGACAGTTACGAAGATCGACAAGCTCAACGAAATACACACGATGACATCAGAATGACGCAAAACTGACAAAGTCAATCAAAAGCCAAAATTACGAAAAAGGGCTCGAACTACCTAAACCAAGTCAACTCAACCCAAACGATCTCTCCATGACCCAAAACCAAAGGAAAACAAAAACCAAAACACACTTAACGACAAAATCGCACGCAATTACCCACTAATCCGGATCAAATCGGGTCGGAGTGTTACACATTTTAAGTTGATATTTGTTTTCTACGTTTGATGAGAAGAGCGGGCCGCGCGCTGGTTGTCAGTGGGACCCAGAAATTTGATTTTAAGTACTTGATATTTGCTTGGATTAGCTCATGTCCATATGCAGTTTGATAAGTGAGCCACACCATCATTTGTTTTGTCCAATGGACCCAAAACCTTGATTTTAAATGCTTAACATTTGCTTGAGTTAGCTTATACGTGTTGATATGCAGTATGATAAGTGCGCCACACTATCATTGCTGGTTGTTGGCGGGATCCAGAACTTTGATTTCCCAGGCTTGATATTTGTTTAGATTAGCTAACGTACATAGGTAGCTGTGAGCATGTTAATATTTACATTTGATGGGATGTTCTGGGGTGCACGTTTCATTACTTGTCATAGGCAAGGCCTAAGGACTTCAAATTTTTTTTTTTCGTTTATTAGGCTAACGGAGGGTATCTAACCTTTTGTCTCTTTAGATCGAGGGAGCACTGAATAAATCTCCTGTGGCCTCAGTATAGTAATTCAAATAAACCAACAATCTTCAAAAGCAAACCATAGTCTTAGACGAGATGGGCTATTCCTTGGAGTAGGGACGCACTCTTCATTAATTGTTATAGGCAAGGCCTAAGTGACCTTGATTTTTTTTGGGACTTTGATTTCAAATGCACGATGTTGGCTGCTAGGCTTATTTGTTCTGGTTCACTTTCTGAAAGTTTTTTAGAGCTCAGATTTATTCTAGATTGCAGTTCGAATACTATTTCTATGCATCGGAAAAATAAAAGCAGTTAACCACATAAAAAAGCGACACAATATTTAATGTGAAAATTCAAACGGAAAAAAACCACGAATCCAAAATGGACAAAGTCAAATACTAACTGCCCCAGTTACAAAATATACTCACAATGCTGTAGTCAATCCCCTGGCATAATGCATTATAGTTGTTCTTGTTAGAATCATTGACACGTAGCCTCTCGGTATCCCATTATTAGTGTTTTGATCATCACCATGAACGAATCTTTATAGCAAGAAAATAATCTCCTATAAAAATGTAGAAGCCATAAATCTTCTACAAAAAAGTAGATACACCTGTTTTAGAACTTGAAGCATTTAGCCTAACTTTCATAAAAACTTTAGATAGAATCTCCAATATGTAATCTCAACTCAAATTGTAGAGAAGTATATGTATTGCCTTTTAGGGTTGAAAGAAACACCTTTTTTATAACCTATAATTCCTGACTTATGATACGAGTTAAAAAAGGAACAAAACAAATAACTCTGCCACAAATAGAAAATAAATCCATGCAGGTTGGTGGGCTTCTGCTGCATGCATGCTCGAGAGCGTGCTACGTGCATCCAGTTAATTTTCATCTGTGTGTCAGGCTTGATCGAGGTCTTTATGAGCTTGAGCGCAATCACTTATATCTAGGCCTGCTTGAGCGAGTAAGCTTGTCTGATTGAGTGTATGCTTCAAATTTTTATTTCTTCAATTTAGCACTTCTTGTAACGCGAAGTACAGTCCATTCTTAAAGAATATAAAATACAGATCAATGGATCTAAGTTTTATCCAAAATATGAATTAGCCAATAAAAAAATCTTAACACTTCTCTTGATGCATATGCTGCTTGATATATGAAGTCGATGAGATAAGTGGGCTCTAGTCATCATTACTTTTGTTAGGTGGGGCCTGTGAACTTTAATTTTCTCTGCATTTGATGGGTGGGCAATACTTTACTTGTGGTGGCAGAGCCAAAAACTTTAATTTCATGATTACTTGATGGCTATTCAAATTTAGAAGATTTACATTCAAATTCATTTGCTTAAACAAAATATGTAATTTGTGTTACACAGATATTAGGTATGTAATTATTAGCAACAAACAAGCATTAGAACTCGTCATACACTCACTTTCTAATGCACATCTAATCATTACAAATGTATTAGTGGCAGCACTTGCTGAACAACCACTTGCTGAACAAAGTCTCAACCCAGAATTCTTAGAATTGAAGGCATTTGGGACAGTAATTAAGTTCTTGAGGTCCTTCTAGTCTCATCATTCCGTAGGCTTTACAAAATCATGGGATGGGACCCAATCTAGACGATTTGGAAACGGATTCTTCAACATTTGGATGAATTTGAGGCTAAGTTTTTTTTTAAAGGTAAATTGTATTAAAAGCAAAAGAAAACATGCGCTGAGAGGACCAGCCCCCAAAACAACAAAATATCTGAGAACTCAACTATGAGAAAGAACAAACGAAGAACAGTTTCAGGTAAGGAAGCTGAAAACAGGTGGAGATTAAAATAAATAGCTAGTAAAAAACCGTCCTGCCTTTAACCTGTACTGGGGGCAGAAGAATTTGAGGCTCAGTTCACGTGAGAGTTTTATGGCCCTGGTCCAACCACATGAAACATCCGGGATGGTCTCTATCAGCTCGGGTGCATCATCTTTGTGAGGGCACTCAGGGGAATAGATCCACTCAAGACAGGGTGGGAACTGGGAAAGCTCAGGGGATTAGAGCACGTGGCTATGAGCCACACTGATGGGGGTTCGAATACCTTCTCACGCACAACCGCCAAAAAAGGGAAGGACCTTTCCCTTCGCTTTGGGTGTGCCCACCTAGGACACATCCAGTTCATTCAGATAATGGGAGCAAAAGACATTAATGCGATAGGGTATGGGCGACATGTCATCACTTTGATCAAATGATCCTACTCATAAGCCTGAAAAATTAACACGATAAAGCTAACATCGGTAGGCGAAGAATCCCATTACAGAATTTGTACCATTGATGAATTAGAAAACCATAAAACTTAGTTATAATTATTATAAAGTGGTCCCTTCAAGCACTGATACGAAGCCACATGGAACTACCTTATCTCAATGAACAGAGGATGGAGATTGTAGAGAAAAAATTTGTTCTCTTTATCTTGAATTTTTAGCTTTATAATAGTGGAGACTATGATTTTATGTTCCTTTTACATATCTTAAAATCCTATTTCCTGCTTCCCAATAAACATCTCTCGGTGATTCCATGATGGGACTGATCATACTTATCGAATATTTGCTTAATAGGTTTTGCATATTCCGTTTAGAACTTTTTCAACAACTCTTTTGCATATTTCTGTTGAGAAATGAAAGTCTCATCTTCATTTTAATTTATTTCAATTCCAAGAAAGAAGTGAACTAAACCCATATTTGTTATAGCAAATATATGCATCATGGCCATTTTGAAATATTCAAACATTTCAACACTACTCTTGTTAAAAATTAGGTCATCCACATATAAATAAGCCTTTTTTCATGTTTTTTCACATAGCCGGGAGGTTGTTCAACTGGACCTCTTCTTCTAAGTTACCATTCAGAAATGCTAACTTCACATTTATTTGGAACACTTTCCATTGATTTTGAGCCACGGGAGTCAAAACCAAATGAATGGTGTTAAGTTATCTTGTTACCCAAGAAATGAAAATCTACAAGGGTAAGGGTGAAGTGCTTCGGTTAGTACTGTGAAGCTTTCTCCAAGTCTTACATTGCAAAATTTCCAAGTCTTGAATGTGGGTTGATAAGTCAAACCCCGTCTTAATTTAATATGATCCGTTTTACTCCTTTTTCATTTCAAAAATATAGGCTTGTATCATCCTCTTCTAGTTCCGTAAGTTTGTAGGTTATAAATTTTGTGTTATTTTTAAATGTTCGAAGTGATAGTTCAAAAGGTGTGCGGCCTCTGATCTCATAAGAATTTCAAAGTTAGTTGTGTCTATATTAAAATGGTGTGCTTGCTTGTTTGCAATACATATTTAATCAGATCGTGGAACCGAATGCAAGCCCTCTCTTTCGGAAATCAGGCCAAGTCCATTCCAGCTATAAACAACCAAACATCCGGTTCTCTATCTCTCTCTCTCTTTCTTCTTCTTTGCATGCTATATAGTTAGATTTCATTGCAATTAAATGCAAGTTTTTGTCGATAGGATGCCCGTTACATTGCATCTCTTCATTTGCATTTGATAATATCACATGTTAATGATGAGTCAGTGAAGCCTGATCTAGGGTAACTGTGTAATAAGTCGGTTTAATCTGGACCCTTCGTTATAAGGGCAGATCCGACGGTTGTTATGGCTTAGGGTTACTATTTATTAGGGCTTCTGTTATTCTGAGGGCGTGGTGAAAAGAGAGAGTTGGTTTTCTGCAGAGAAGAACCAAAGGAGAGTTGTGTGCTCTTGTAATCACGAGGAGAGGGCTGTTCTTCTCGCGGGTGATCTCTAACAATAGTGAAACAGGTTTGAATCTCCGTGGACGTAGCCCACATCGGGTGAACCACGTAAATCTGTGTCTTTTGTGTGGAGTGTTTGTTCTTCTGTTTCTTTCTCTTTTCCCAACAATTGGTATCAGAGAGTGGGGTTAAGATCGTGGGATCGTGGAGTTTCTGTTTACAGCAACTTGGACCCGGGCTCGATCGTCGACTGTCGCACGCCGTCACCGGAGGAGACGACCGGAGAAGAAGAAAAAAAAAAAAAACTGCCTGCGTGCCCCCCCTGCTGCCACCACCGCTGCCAAGCAGCAGCGCCCTCCCTGCTGCCACCACCGCTGCCAAACAGCAGCGCCACCATCTTCCTCATCGCCTGCCGCTGCTGCTCCGCCCAGATCCGACAGAGAAACGGCCGATCTGCGCAGAGGACCCGAAGATCGCGCGCCTCCTTCGCTGCAGTCGCCACCGAGATCCTCGCCGGGATCCTCGCCGTCTTTGTCGCCGGAGAAGACGCTGTCAACCGCTGCCACCCCAGCCTGACCGTCGCCGAGAACGAAGGGTTCGCGAGGCGATCTCTGCAAGTTGCAGAAACAGAGGAAGGAAGAAGGAGAAGAAGGGGTCGGGTCCAGATCCGGGTCAGGTCAGGTTCGATCTGAACCCGTTCGTGCAGAAGCCCATTGACAGAAACAGGCTACGGGTCAGGTCAGGTCGGGTTCGACCCGCCCCGTTTACATCCAGTCCAGCCCAGAGCAGCAACAGCGGGTTCGGGTCAGGTCAGGTCCGACCCGACCCGATTTCAGTCCAGCCCAGTCAGCAAGTACAGGCCGGGTCAGGTCAGGTTCGACCCGACCTGTCTGCAGTTGGCCCAGCCCAGCGCAAACGGGCAGTTCCGTTCCGGGTCAGGCGAACCCAACCCGGGTCCGCTCCAGAAGCCCAGTCGACAGCGCA
The DNA here is from genome assembly GCA_037013555.1 of Sextonia rubra. NCBI lineage: Eukaryota > Viridiplantae > Streptophyta > Magnoliopsida > Laurales > Lauraceae > Sextonia > Sextonia rubra. The sequence continues at coordinate 37,551,967 of JASUAD010000010.1, read as the reverse complement.
GCGACGTCAGCAACGGTCAACGGCCAGGTTTGACCAGATTCGATGGCCAAAATTGTTTTGCAAGTTTCGAGGTCATCCGGACTCCAAATTGAGCTCCGTTTTTTTCTGTGTACTCGTTGCGACGAGATCTACGAGATAGACGGAACAGATTGATTGTTTGACTAACAGAAAAATTATCAAGTAAATAGAGCTTGGTTTGAGTGGGAGCAATGACGGACGATACAAAGCAAACAATTGAGAAGTTCAATGGTCAGAATTTCGCATACTGGAAGATGCAGATAGAGGATCTTCTTTACCAGAAAAATTTCTACTTGCCACTTGGAGGAAAAGCCCAGAAGCCTGCAAATATGTCCGATCCAGAGTGGGAGGTGCTTGACAGAAAAGTTTTAGGTACGATCCGACTCTCTTTGAGTAAATCTGTTGCATTCAATATTTCTAAAGAGCAAACCACTGAAGATGTTATGGCTGCCCTTTCACGAATGTACGAAAAACCATCTGCTTCAAATAAAGTACATTTGATGAAAAGGTTGTTTAACATGAAGATGACTGAAGGTGGGATTGTCACTGAACATGTAAATGAGTTCAATACAGTCATGAGCCAATTGTCATCGGTAAAAGTACATTTCGATGATGAGATATGGGCATTGCTATTGTTATCATCTTTACCAGACAGTTGGAGTGGTATGGTTACTTCGCTGAGTAATTCCTCGGGATCAAGTAAACTGAAATTTGATGATGTTGTGAGTGCTATCATCGATGAAGAACTTCGCAGGAAATCCTCAGGTGAATCATCAGGAAGTGCATTGAATGTGGAAAACAGAGGAAGGCAAACTGAAAGAGGTCAGAGTCGTGGAAGATCTAAATCTAGAAGCAAGTCAAGATCGTCAAAAAGTAAAATCACATGCTGGAATTGTAACAAAAAGGGATATTTCAAAAAGGATTGCAGAGCCCCAAAGAAAAATAAGCAAAGGAATGGTAACAATGACAGCGATAGTGATGCTTCCGCAAATGTTGCAGGTGATACTGTTCATGATGCTTTAATTTTTTCCTTTGATTATAAATCTGAATCTTGGATCATAGATTCTGGTGCGTCCTTTCATGCCACTGCACACAAAGAATATCTCCAAAATTATATGAAAGGTGACTTTGGAAAAGTTTATCTCGGTGATGATGAACCTTGTGATATAATTGGCAAAGGAGATGTTCAGATCAAATTGCCAAACGGAGGCACACGGCAATTGAATGATGTCAGGCATGTACCGAACCTTAGAAGAAACCTCATATCTGTTGGTCAACTTGCAAGCTCTGGTTATGTCACAACCTTCGGAGGTGACTCATGGAAGGTGACAAAAGGGAGTATGGTTGTTGCTCGCGGTAAGAAAGAGGTACTCTTTACTTGTCTCATAGCAGTACTAATTCCATTGATGTTGCAGATAAAGGCACAGACACAAACACATGGCATTGTAGACTCGGACACATGAGTGAGAAAGGGATGAAAATCCTTCACTCGAAAGGTAAGCTACAAGATCTCAAGTCTTTGGACTTAGAGTTCTGTGAAGACTGTGTTTTTGGTAAGCAGAAGAAAGTCACTTTCTCTAAAGTAGGGAGGAAACCAAAATCAGAAAGATTGGAGCTGGTTCACACGGATGTGTGGGGACCAACACAGGTATCTTCTCTTGGTGGATCTTCTTACTTTGTTACATTCATTGATGATGCTACTAGAAAATTATGGGTTTATCCTATGAAACACAAGTCTGATGTGTTTGGTATTTTCAAGAAGTGGAGAGCTTTGGTTGAAAATGAAACATGTCTGAAACTGAAATGCCTAAGATCTGATAATGGGGGTGAGTACTGCAGCAAAGAGTTTGAGGAGTATTGCTCCACAAATGGAATAAAGCGAGAAAAGACCATTCCTAATACACCACAGCAAAATGGTGTGGCAGAGCGTATGAACAGGACCATTGCAGAGCGTGCCAGAAGCATGAGGCTACACGCTGGATTGCCAAAGCAGTTTTGGGCAGAAGCAGTGAGCACTGCTGTATACTTGATCAATCGTGGGCCCTCAGTACCTTTGGATGGTGGATTACCAGAGGAAGCTTGGAGTGGAAAAGAGGTAAATCTTTCACACCTAAAAGTATTTGGCTGTATCTGTTATATTCATGTTGATGCTCAGAAAAGGGACAAACTAGATCCTAAATCCAGAAAATGCACTTTCATTGGATATGGTTCTGATGAATTCGGTTATCGCTTCTGGGATAAAGAAAATAGAAAGATCATCAGAAGTAGAAATGTTGTATTCAATGAGAAAGTCTTGCATAAGGATAGGGATAATGTGCAAAAGGATAATACAGAGTACTTAGACACAGAGGATGTTCCTGAAAATAATGCACCTGATGCACATGAAAATGTAAACCCACAGGTGAAACCTCACACATCTACACCGGTAAGAAGGTCATCTAGGATTCCTAAGCCTACACAGCGTTATTCACCTTCAATGTATTACTTGTTGTTAACTGATGGTGGTGAACCAGAATGTTATGAAGAGGCAATGCAGGTTGATACTTGGGCTAAGTGGGAGCAAGCCATGGAAGATGAGATGCAATCATTATTGTCAAATCAGACATGGGACTTAGTTCAGTTGCCTGAGGGAAAGAAAGCATTGCATAACAAGTGGGTGTACAGGTTGAAGGATGAACATGATGGCAGTAAGAGATACAAGGCCAGATTAGTTGCAAAGGGCTTCCAGCAGAAGAAAGGTATTGACTATTCTGAACTGTTTTCTCCTGTGGTTAAGTTAAACACAATCAGAAGTGTTTTGAGCATTGTGACAGTAGAAGATTTACATCTTGAACAATTAGATGTCAAAACTGCATTTCTCCATGGTGACTTGGAAGAGGATATCTATATGTATCAGCCACAAGGATATGCTGTCTCAGGAAAGGAGGACATGGTGTGTAAACTCAAAAAGAGTTTGTATGGCTTGAAGCAGGCCCCAAGACAATGGTATATCAAATTTGACAGGTTTATGTGCAACACAGGTTATAAACGATGTCATGCAGACCATTGTTTTTATTATAAAAACTTCGATAACTGTTATATCATTCTCCTTTTGTATGTAGATGACATGCTTGTTGCAGGATCAAACATGCAAGAAATAAATAATCTGAAGAAACAGTTGTCAACGGAGTTTGAAATGAAGGATTTGGGGGCTGCGAATCAAATTCTCGGCATGAGAATCACTAGAGACAGAACAAATCGTACATTGAAGTTGTCTCAGGCAGAATATGTTGAAAAGGTTCTACACAGATTCAACATGCAAGGTGCTAAGCCAGTTAGCACTCCACTAGCAAGCCATTTCAAACTCTCAAAAGAGTTGTCTCCTAAGACAGAACAGGAGAAGGATGACATGTCAAAGATACCATATGCTTCAGCTGTTGGCAGTTTGATGTATGCTATGGTTAGCACAAGACCTGATATTGCTCATGCAGTGGGAGTTGTAAGCAGATTCATGGGTAACCCTGGAAAAACACATTGGGAAGCAGTTAAGTGGATTCTCAGATATCTGAGAGGAACTACTAATGTAGCATTGTGTTTTGGAGGACCAAAACTCAAACTGGAGGGTTATGTTGATTCAGACTTGGCAGGAGATCTTGATAGAAGTAGGAGTACTACTGGATATGTCTTCACCTTGGGTAGTGCAGCAATCAGTTGGAAATCACAATTACAGGATGTTGTTGCACTTTCTACTACAGAAGCAGAGTATGTCGCCGCTACAGAAGCTAGCAAGGAAATGATTTGGTTACAGGAGCTAATGGAAGAGTTGAGTAAGAAGCAGGAGGACAGCAAGCTGTACAGTGATAGTCAGAGTGCCATTCATCTTGCGAAGAATTCGGCCTTTCATCCAACAACCAAACACATTCGGATAAGATATCACTTCATACGGTGGCTTCTAGAAGAAAAGGTGTTGAAATTGGATAAGATTCCCACAAGTCAGAATCCAGCAGACATGCTTACAAAGGTGGTGCACATCGAGAAACTGAGGCTGTGCTCAGCCTCAGTTGGACTTCTTGTTTGAAGACAAGGTGATGAGATTTGAACCTGTGTTCTGTTGTTGTTACTGCCATTCAGTGTGATCAGTCTTCAAGTGGGAGATTGATGAGTCAGTGAAGCCTGATCTAGGGTAACTGTGTAATAAGTCGGTTTAATCTGGACCCTTCGTTATAAAGGCAGATCCGACGGTTGTTATGGCTTAGGGTTACTATTTATTAGGGCTTCTGTTATTCTGAGGGCGTGGTGAAAAGAGAGAGTTGGTTTTCTGCAGAGAAGAACCAAAGGAGAGTTGTGTGCTCTTGTAATCACGAGGAGAGGGCTGTTCTTCTCGCGGGTGATCTCTAGCAACAGTGAAACATGTTTGAATCTCCGTGGACGTAGCCCACATCGGGTGAACCACGTAAATCTGTGTCTTTTGTGTGGAGTGTTTGTTCTTCTGTTTCTTTCTCTTTTCCCAACAGTTAAATTGTTAGCCACCATAATGAAAATAAATATAATAGATTCTAGATGGACATTTCAAGTTCCTGGTGACCCAGGATAGTGGCTTCAGATAAATATCCAATAAGCTAATTTTTTTTAGGTTTTTGTTCGAATAAATCCTGCTTAATTTTCTTTTAATTTCTTCTCCACCACCCACCCCCCCCCCACACCCCCCCCCCCCCCCCCCCCCCCCCCCCCCCCCACAAAACAACCCACGTCCTCTAGTTCTCTCATAACTTTCTGTTTGGTTACACAAATTGTGGCACCGAAAATTAGTAAAATATACAAAGGTTATTTAAATCACAGGCTTCCTTACGTTATAGTTTTGTATCGATGTAAAGTAGCAACATTATACATTGCATAGCAAATTTGCATTTTAGATGGTGGACCAAGAGCGATGCCCCCTTGGAGGGCTTCCTTTTCGTTCTTTGACACCTCCCAATTCAAGTTATTGCCTTTCAGGTAGGAGAAGAAAGTTTGAACCATCCTCTGCATACTAACAGATATGAACAAATTTCATATATCTTTTCCTTGCAAAATACAACAGAAATAAAAATATATTTCATGAATCTATCTAACATGTAATCATTCAAACATCAAGCAGATGTAACGAATGATAACAAAACGAATGACCCCTTGTGAGCATTAGTACAAAACACTGGAACAGACCCCCAGAAAACAAAATCACCAAGAAATGATATTCTTTTTCTGGAAGAAATCCAGAATCTAAAACAGAAATAACAAGAACCAGAACCTTATCCAGGCTTTCCTCCAGTGCTACCAGAGCCTTATCTGTTTGGAATAAACAGGTCTTACGGGAAGAAAGAAACCGGTAAAACGTGGATTGAGATATAGTAACCAATGATGCATTGTTTTCGGGAAAAAAAAAATCCACATGGAACAGACAAAAAACATGGCATCTATCATTGTGTTGTTTCGTTGCTATTCTCATCATTAGACTATTATTCTTGAATTTTCTCATTCTTAATTCAGTGCTTTGGCCTAATTAGAGAATTATTCTTGTTTAATTTTCGATTCAGGGCCGGCTGTACTAAATCCAGTGCAGTAATTGCCGATGTTGGGACAAATGCCATTAATGAGACAAGTTTGAAATCGGGTCAAAGACTGACAGGGGAAGTTTAGCTCACATCATTAATTAGAGTTTTCACGAAAAAAAATGGTGAGGGACATATGCACATGAATATTTCTCTACAAATAATGCTATGTATTTCAAATTGATATTTTGTTTTCCATGTATGATGACATGAGCGGGCCACACTATGTTACTTGTTGTCCATGGGACCCAGAAGTTTGATTTTAAATGCTTGATATTTGCTTGGATTAGCTTTAGTCCAAATGCAGTTTGATAAGTGGGCCAGAATCAATCGTTGTCGTCTGTGGGACCCAAAACCTTGATTTTAGATTTTTAATATTTGCTTGGATTAGCTTATGTTGATATGCAGCTTGTTAAGTGATCCATACTATCACTGCTTGCTGTCCGCGAGACCCAAAACTTTGATTTTAAATGCTTGATATTTGCTTACATTAGCTTAAGTTGATGTGCATGTTTACTTTATAATATAGACAGGCATGAGCATGCTAATATTTATATTTGATGGGATGATTTGGGATGCACTCGTCATTACCTGTGAAAGTCAGGCCTATGGACTTGATATCAAATGCTTGATGTTGGCTACTTGGCTTATTTGTTTGGGCTCACTTCTCTTGATGTGTATGTTGGTTCATATAGGCAGTCGATGAGATAAGTGGGCTTCACTTATCATCTATTTTGAAAGAACAAAAGGAAGAAAAAAAAGGAAAGAAGACAGAAAATGAATGAGCACACTGTATCTCAGTCGTTTGGAAACTCATTAAGAATACAATGTACATGATCCTCTGTATTTATAGAGACTGAGGTCGGCTACATATAGTAGCAGAGTCTCTTAAAACAGAATTCTGCTACAGTCTACTTGTTGCTTTGAGAAGTCTACATCAACGACATTTTCATGACAGAGTGAGTTCTGATTTCTAACTGTTATGCTTCAGCTAGAAGGTAGTGACATCTTACCACTGTCATGACTTAACCGTTGTGATTCGGTGCAATTCGTTCCTTGTTAACACTCGTGAACTTCAAATTTTTTTAATGCATTGGATGAGTGGGCATCACTTGTGGTAGGCTGAGTCAAAAACCTTAATTTTCAAGATTACTTGATGGTTATTCAAATTTAGAAAGATTTACATAGGAATTTATTTGGTTGAACAAAATATGTAATTTGTGTTGCATAGAAATTGGTAGCAAACATGAGAAATCAAATCCTATATATGCATATTCATACTTTCGAATTCATATCTAATCAATACAAATGTATTAGTTGCAGCTGAGCAAACTCCAACCCAACGCCCTCATATTTGGAGGTAGATAGCGGCATTAACCTTTTGTGGTCACTAGGTCTGAAACAAGTAATTCGAGAAGGGAACAGCCTCATCATTGTTAAGGCTTTACAAAATCATAGGACCCTATCTTGACGATTTGGAAACAATTTCTTCAACAACTGGATGAATTTGATTCGTGGGAAGCTCAAACATCATTGTTGAGGCTTCACTTCTTGTGTGGGCCCACCTGGAACACATCCGGTTCATACAGGTAGATTGTGGGCAGAAGACATTGATGAGAGGGCATAGGGCCAACGAAATATCATTTTGATCAAATGTTTCTTCTGTAAAACATCAAAACTTGATTATCTTTCATAACCATATGTTTTATCAATCAAATCCACTAGTAACTCGTGTCTGGAGCATAGTCAATTTGGGTTGTGTGCTAATTAATGTGAGGTGGATGAGTGTCCAGGACTTTAGTTTGTCATAGTTGGGTCATATTACACAAAATAAATAGAGATAACATGGGACATTCTTTAATCCTGATATCTTTGGGCTGTCTCACACAACCATATACTAACTCCACTATGATTTACGCCATCAATGATCTAATTATTTGGGGGGTTTCCTTATTGATTCTAATGTTATCATTGCCAAACTCAACACAAGAATGCTAACAGACACGGTAAACAAAGAATCACTTTACAAACTTTGCGACTTCGATGAATTAGAAAACCATAAAACCCAATTATAATTATGGTCAATTGATCCCTTCAAACACTGATAGGAGGCCACTGTCTCAGCAATGCGGGGAAATGCAGAGAATATAAGGCTGTCACCTTGAAGACTCGATCTAATCAATTTCAGTAAAGATACGAGTATATATAAAACCCTCTCTAATTCTGATTGTCCGTGATTATTGACTCCAAGATCCAACCATAATAAGGATAAGATAAAAATCATGGCAAAACGAACAAATGATTCATGATTGAGAGCCAGTTAGTTCCTGACAGATAATAGGGGGTTGTTAGATTTGGTTGGTGGCTGACTTTGCTATCTATCAAATCACAAATTGCGAGGCCACAGAAGGTGCCATGCTTATCATGGGGTTCTAGATAGAAGAAAGTTTCAATAAGGGCTTTATTTTCATTGTTTTAAACACCCAAAATGTCAACTAAAGGATATGTTCTGCTAATATTTTTGTGTTGGCAAATTCATGGGTTGAACAAAACTTAAATGCATTAGTGTTGTATCTTACATATCTTTGAGTATGGATAATAGTTTGAGTTGCCGAATACACTGAAGTGAAGAAATAAAAGAAAAAACAACAAATTGAAGTAGTTTTCTATGGACAATATGAATTAAAAAGGTCATATCTTACAAACTGAATGTTGGATATGGGCATGCTACATACCGTTAGAAAACTTGTTTCGAGAGGATTCCGTAGAGCCCAAGATCACCTTAATCGGAGTTGAAACAAGAAAGTTATAACCTCTGAAAGTTTGCAGGAAAATGCTAAAATTTTCACTTTGGTAGAACCATCCGACTGATCGGGTTATTTATCCGACCGATGGGGCAAGTGCAGAAAGTGTGTCGACTTGCGATTTTTCAGCCTGAATTAAAAGGAAACTTCCTTGTTTGATTCCAACTCCTTTCCTGATCGTATTATACTTATGAGGCACGAATTTGGAGCTATAAAAGAGGGATCTCTCTCAACCCTAATGTGGGAAACACAGATCTCAATATTTTAAGAAGAAGATTGCTTGTTGGAGATCACCTTCTCTAGAGTTCTTTCATTGGAGAGTTGAATGGCTGAAGTTCTATTCTAGAGATCTTTGTCTTCTACTTCTCTGAGTGTAGAAGATTACTTTATAAAGTCAAGTACAACATTTAAAAGGCGTCTACGTGTTTTGGATCTGTTACAGAGAACAGCATGAAATCGTTGTAGCAGGAAGCTGTGCAAGAGAATCACAAGATCCTTAAGTTGAAGAGTAACTGAATAAGGGTTGTGAGTATTCTCTTGTAACTGTAGTGTGATTCATAGTGCTTAATTTTCTATCGTGGTTTTTTTCCGGTTTGGGTTTCCACGTAAAATCTGTGTCTTCTTGTGGTGTGTGCTTGTTGTTTGATTTTTATTTCTGCTGCATGGTTGATTGTTTGCACATTTATTATTAAAATTGGCATTAATCCATTCTGAAAGATCTCTCCCTAAAAATCTTTATATTCAATCCCTGTGCCTGCTCCAAATGGATGTATATGTTATAGCCAAAAAGGCATAGCGGACATCCATTCTTGGTCACATTCCTTTTAAATGATTTTGCTTTTGGATGTGGTAAATCGCAATTCGGGCCAGTCCACTACAATCCAAAAGGTCATTATATACTTGGCTTCCAGAAAAGCGTGCCGTGGGTATCACAGGTTGTTCTGGTGGATAGAACCTCCACTCCCATAGTAGTAGTGCCCACGGGCCACTAGGCCGAAATAAAAGAAAGGGCCTGCCCTTCCTCTCATTTACATTGATATTCATACAAACATTGTAGAGTGAAGTAACAGTGGCCACAGCTGCCTAATACCTAAACATATGCCCACATGAACTCTTCCAAGCCATCATCTAGTATTACAATACACAATACAAGAGCTCCATGACAACTAAAATGGGATCTCCCAAGAAGGATTCAGATGTAGCCAGTGTGAGGGGTGCGGGTGCGGGTGCGGGTGCGGGTGCGGGCCACGGGGGAAGTTCGTTGTGGATATGGCTCGGGGTCAGTTAGTGTCGGTATCTGGCTATGGTGGTGAAGGTAGTGGCCAGGGAAGTGGGTTAGGGCCTGGGTATGGTATTAGGTCTGGATATGGTCCTGAAAAGAGCACAAAAAAACATAATCGAGCAAAGCGCCCAAAAAACATAATCGAGCGAAGTACATAGCTTTACAAGGGTGTGCCCAACAAAAGACCACTTAATTTATCAATGCAGAGAAAGAAGAAAGAATGACCAATTTATTGGTGCCTAAAGAAGAGATGGCATGCTGAAGCAAAATGAACCCCAGAAGACTTGGCCGTTTCCTCTATGGTCGTTTTGTTATGCATGTATCTCCATCTGCAGACAGAGAACTTTGGCTGGAGAAAGGATTTTCGGTCCACGGAGGAGTAGAACTCCTAGGAGTAGAAACCATCAGATGCCTTCCATTGCAGAGCAATCCGGCTTGTGAGCATCTGGTCTAGCAGCTGAAGAACTGAAGTGGATTGTCAAACAAGGGATTAGAACTAAAGCCAGTTATCAAATAAGAGATAAGCATTTGCTTATGTTCGAAAATCGAAACTGCCCCGTATTTGCCCAATATGTTTTTGGGAGGATGATTCTGACAAGCCACACTATGTCTTAGGGTTTCTTAGGGGTATATAGTGGCCATACACATAGTACTTAAATAACGTTATGAGTGTGAGTCAAACTTAAGACCTCATATACAAACCCAAGTCTCAAACTAACTTAGGGGATTAGTCTTATTAGGTCAATTGTTTTTATAACCAATGTATACCTAACCACCTGAGCTTTTGGATGTCGGCCCTCCAGCTTGAAGTTATCTAATTCTGACGAGAATACTATTTTTTAGGGGTACATATATGATCATACACATAGTATTCAGATAAGGTGTAAGAGTCAAACTTAAACCTCTGAGAGCAAACTCAAGGTTCAAACCAACTTAGGGGATGGTCTCATTGGGTCAAAGATTTTTTTTATGACCTAGTGTATACCTGAGCACTCTAGCCTTTGGACATTGTGCCTCCAGGCCTGAGGGTCACTTGATTTTGACAGCCAACACTATTATCTGAGGGTGTATATGTGGACACACATGTAATACCCAAATAATGCGAGAGGTAAAAGTTGAACTCAAGACTTCGGGGAGCAAACTTAAAATTCAAATTAACTGTGGTGCTACCTTCGTGGTTGCTGGATAAATGATCTCACAGATACCCACATCAAAAGAAGAAGATGAAGAAGAGAGCGCCAATTGTATGTTGTGGACAATAAGATGGACACCGGGGAGCAGAGTGAGCCCGTGAGGGAAATACCTTTCTTTGAACCAACGCGTAGAGACCTGATTATGCTGACCTCATTCAATCCCCAATTCGCCTAAGAGCCACGCCTCCCTCGGACTTGGGTAGACAAACAATTTTCCATTTAACAAAGTTACATCTAGGTTTTTTGACAGTTCAGACCATAAGAAAATTTTCATTATGCTTTCAATGTTAGGTTTATGTCTTGTATTCCGGTTTAGCCGGATGAGTCCACTGGGTTAGCCAGGGACTGGTTTAAGGTCAAGGGTATTTTGGTAATTGTACCGGGGCTTTCTTGGTGGCCAAGAAAGCGGAGATTATATATTGTATAGTCTGTAACCCTAGACCTGGCGGCGGCGGCAGTAGTTGCCCGTGGTGTTCCCACACCACGTAGGAGAGATGAGGTGAGAGTGTGGGAATCTCTTGTATGCTTTACTTGTCATAGTGAAGATGTTCGTCCTCCTGTGCCCGTGGATGTAACCCTATTTGGGTGAACCACGTAAATCTCGGTGTCTCTTCTTGTGTGGCTTGTTCTTGTTGATCTTGTGATTCCGTGGATGCGCACAACGGGTGATTGTTCAGAAAATCACAACAATGGTATCAGAGCCAGGTTGGTATTCCTTGGGTTTCTGAGCGAGGTGGAGATCGCTCGGTGGTTTGGAGGTTGTGCGCATGAAGATTAACTGAGATCAGGTTCGTGATTTCTGGTTGGGCCACCATCGGAGAAGAAGAAGACGAGATTGGGTTCTCCGGTCTCGCTTGGATCGGAGGAAAAAAAAATTCACATGTTTTCAGATCTCGGAGTCCATCGCTACTGCTTTGATTTCTTGGTTTTCCAGATCTGTGAGGGAGAAGACCAGATCAGGCTGATCTCTGATGGGCCACCGAAGAAATTCGTTTTCTTTGTTACAGGCAGAGAAATCGAAACTTGAAGAAGACACAGACGAGAGGTTCTCCGGGTCAATCGGAGAAGATAAGATCAGATCCGAAATTCTCGAGCTTTAGATTCGAAGTTCTCGCCAGAGATCAGAGATTGACCGCAGAGATCAGAGATTGATTGGAGAAGAAATCAAAACCGGAAGAAGAAGAAGAAGACAGACGTGGGTTCTCGGGTGTTGACTACACATCTTCACCGGAGTTTGGGTTGCCGAAGTTCTAAACAGAAGACCTGCCAGATTTGCTGTTTTCGGCTGCCGGCTTTGAGGGGGAAGACCGAAGAAACGTCGCTGCAAAAGAAAAGAAAAGAAAAAAACCTGCAAAACTCACCGGCCGCCGCTGCGAGGTCGCCGGTCGTCATCGATTGTCGGCCGTCGCCGTGCGCCGCAGCTGGTCGCCGGACCAGTCTGCCGGAGCCGCGCAGACCGCGGCCTGAAACTTCAGTCTTCAACTGGTTGCAGACAGAGACAGTTGCAGAGTTTGTTGAAGACGATCTCCAGCGTGCTGGGTCCGGGTCAGGTCGTTCCGACCTGACCCGTTGTGGATTAAAAGCCCAGGCAGGACAGCAGGTTTCGGGCCAAGGTCGGGTCAGGTCAGGTCAGGTTCGACCCGACCCGATTGAAGAGCAAGCCCATTGGCAGAAACGGGCTACGGGTCAGGTCAGGCTCAACCCGACCTGTTAGCAGACGGTCCAGCCCAGCGCAAAATTGCAGTTCGGTTCGGGTTCAGGTCAGGTCCGACCCGACCCGTTAGCAGACAGTCCAGCCCACCCAGCAGGTTCAAGCCGGGTCAGTTCAGGTTCGACCAGACCCAGTTGCAGCAAAGCCCAGCACACGTGCAGATCAGTTCCGGGTCAGGTGAACCCGACCCGGGTCCGCTCCAGAAGCTCAGCAGACAATGCAGTGACGTCAGTAGTGATGTCAGCATCGGTCAAAGGCCAGATTTGACCAATTTCAACGGCTGAAATTGTTTCCGCGATATCTTGATCGTCCGATGTCCGATCGGAGATCCGTTTGCGCCTACGGACTCGTTTCGAGCAGATCTACGCAGTGGAAGAGGTTGATTGGCTGTTTGACAGTCAAGGAGGAGGTTTGATCGATTGGAGCGTAGAAACTTGTTTCTACATTATCGGAGCCATCCTGAGTTGGATTTCAGATCCGTTTCTTCCAGCGTGCTCGTGTCGACGAGATCTATGGTTTGATGCAGAAATTGGGAGGAGATCTGAACAGATGTGGATTGAGGCTAGAATCAGGTCTACTCGACCTGGTTGTTGTTGCAAACCCAATAATAGGAGTCGCCGGCCTAGTTGCAAAGGGTTTGCTGATTCAAACGAAGTTGTTCGTTTGGGGTTCACATGATCGCATGTGATGATATTCATCTTGCCAGAGCCAAGCCGGAAAAGCAGCAAGGAGGAGCTGATGTATCAGCAGTTGATCGGAGGCCAGGTCAAATGGAGTTTTTGACCGCTCGGAGGCAGAGGTTGTTCTGCAATGGAGTCATCTGGACTTGTATTCCCGATCTGTTTGCTTGCATGCTTGTGGCGATTGGATCTTCATAGGGATGTTGAAGATGGGGGCAGGATGGTGAGTGATTCAGATATCACTCAGATTCGTCAATGGTTTCGAGCTTTTAGTTCGAGGTGGAGTTTGACGAGGGTATGAACTTTGCTCAAAGTTCATGTGCTGGTTCAACATGTCAAAGTGTTGAATAAGATTGCATCCCCGGTGCAGTGACGTGCCATTCAGCAAGGTACGTGAAGACATTGCCGGTTTTATCTCCTAGTAGCTCGAGTTGTACGGAGTTGTACGGAATTCAAGCCAAGGTGGAGATTGTTAGGTTTATGTCTTGTATTCCGGTTTAGCCGGATGAGTCCACTGGGTTAGCCAGGGACTGATTTAAGGTCAAGGGTATTTTGGTAATTGTACCGGGGCTTTCTTGGTGGCCAAGAAAGCGGAGATTATATATTGTATAGTCTGTAACCCTAGACCTGGCGGCGGCGGCAGTAGTTGCCCGTGGTGTTCCCACACCACGTAGGAGAGATGAGGTGAGAGTGTGGGAATCTCTTGTATGCTTTACTTGTCATAGTGAAGATGTTCGTCCTTCTGTGCCCGTGGATGTAGCCCTATTTGGGTGAACCACGTAAATCTCGGTGTCTCTTCTTGTGTGGCTTGTTCTTGTTGATCTTGTGATTCCGTGGATGCGCACAACGGGTGATTGTTCAGAAAATCACAACATTCAATGCGGGAACAAAAGGGAATGGGCACTGATATAGCCTAGGATGTGTATAGGCATGCTAGAAATCACATGCATGGCTGGAACCAAGCGGCCTGCAAAAGAGAGAATTTTGCTCATCCAGCCGGTCAGTCTTGCTTGGATTTATTCTACCAATGGAACAAGATTAGCTTCTTTTAACTAACAACGTAAAGGAGAAGCTCCTAGATCAGAGGAGGAAAGGCCTGCCACCGAGATATTAAGAATGGATTTTCATTTTTCGAGGATAGGGCTGCATTTTCCAAGTAAGCTAAGATATAAATGCAGTGGATTTTCAAATGGTAATATGTGCTTTAAAAGTATAACGTTTAAATTCCAAAGTATAAAATAAAATTTGGTAAAAACATCACAACATTGCAAATCATAATCACCATCGCTAAGGGGAATACTGGGATGTGTTGGTGGATGAGGCGCCCGCTTCAATAGCTCCAACCACCGAGCCCTTTCATTTTCTTTTTATTTCCAACTCCCGGTCAGTTGGGTCAATCAGGAAAAAAAAACACCATCACTGAGACTTATTCCAACAAAATTGGGTCAGTGACTTATCGGGTTTGGGTTACTAACTTTCTTGTTACGGTTGTGTTTTGTCACCCCGCAACCTAAGAGGTCACAATGTTGGAAAAAGCGGCACAACGAAAATACCCGCGATCAATGGATTAATCACGATGAACATAAGCAATCACACCATTAAACAATCACATACATGAATATAGTAATTTTTCGTGGTTCAGCAATCTTGCCTACGTCTATGGAAAAGAAAACTTATCTATCATGATCCCATTTCAATCTCCTAAAGATATAGAGTTACAGTACTTCAATATATATAGTTTTCACTTTTTTGGTCAACAAGAAAATCCATATATAATGACTAAAATACCTTTAATCCTGACCTCGGTTCTGGTTAAACCAAACGACCGATCTGGCTAAACCGGAATACAAGACAAAATCCAACACACAAGACTCCAAATACTGCAAATATTTTGTCTTGAAAAAACAACAATGTTACTGCATTTAATTAACAACATTTTTTAAAATCTTTTAGCTTTTAATTATCAGAACTTAATTTAATTTGCACTGCATTTTCCTGACTCAATCACGAAAATAGCACTTAAATTTGAAATATCCCTAATATAATTTCCAGAGAAGAAGATTTACGATAATTCCTGTTAGTATTGTAGGTTTTGATATGGCAATCACATACATGTCCGTAGGCGGTCCATTACTCTCACACAAATTATCGCAGCCAGAGACCCCTTGTTTTTAGACCCTTTGTTTTTATACTCCCAAAAGAGCTTGTGCATCCTCTCATTCTCCTTAACACTCACCTCTTTATGGAGCACCATTGGCTACAGCTGTTTATAAACATAACAACATGAACCTTTCCAACGGCACTCCTTACATGTTACTATTATTGCTGGAGCTTCATAAGAAGAGAAGTGTCATCTCCCTAGGCCTGAGGTCTACCCCTTTTTTTTTCTGCAAACCTACCAAGGCCTTAGTTTTGGCCCTCTTTGTGCTTCTACTCGCACTCTCCAATGAAAGCAGGCCTCTAAAAAAAACCCACCTGGGCTGGATCAGCTTCTTGGTAGGGATAGGGCTCTAGTTTGCGTTTTCGTTCTGCTAGTCCTAGCTTTGTTTCGGCCTTCCGGCTTTGGGCCTCCACCAGTTCAGGTGCAACATCCTGTGTGGCCTCAGCCTCAGGTTAAGGAGGCAGTCGTGGATATGGGTTGGATTGGGTGCAGGGTCCGTCTGTGGTGAAGGTTGTGGCCGTGGAAGTGGGCCAGGCTCTGGGTATAGGGAAGGGTCTGGAATCCAGTGAAAGCAGCTTATTTACCATGTCCCATATCAATATGAGGGACATTGTAAATAAGGTGTTTTCGCTGATGGGTCATAATTTTTGTTAGAAAGAATAAGGAGATGGGTAATTCATTTCCACTGTATTCTGTACACTAGTTTAAAATAAGAAACCATCTTACCCTCATACTAGAAGCTTTTTATATAGTAAATACTATGCTTATAAGAGTAAGGGTGTAATTGGGTCTGGCCTGGATCCTTTTTTTATCCTTTTTTTTAACAATTCCATAATTCATTATCTTTTTATGGATAGCTTGTTGGGGATATAGAGAAGTGAACAAGCAATGAGAAAAACAAGACCCCTAACGAGCCCTGCCAAAAGAAACAGACAGGAAAATCTTATGTGTTTCACAACAAGAGTTACATAGCTAATATGCTGAGGCATATGCTAAACTGCTCTTCTGCAAATTGAACCCATCCCATTTCAATTCTTTAAGCACTTTCAAAAGGACTTACTCTTCTTTGGTAGTTTGGTTTCCATAATAATAGAATACTGAAAATTCTCCACTAGAGTTTCAAACCAAAAAAATAAAAAATGAAAATCGGAGCCAAATAAAATATTTCTATTTTTATGATCACATTAATTCTATAAAATGAAATAATTGAAATACATTTAAAAAACGATCCAATGAAAATTTTCAACTATCTACTAGAAGTAGCCAAGTGAAAGAACATAACTAGCAAGCTCTCCTGAATGATACAATGCTAATTACATATGACCTAAATTTTAATTTTTCGTAATTGTTGAATAAAAAACATGTAAATTGAATGGTTAGAATGTTCCTTAACTTCAGCTGATATGGACTCTTCAATCAGGAACTAATTTCCTTTTCTCTAGGTCTTCTTGAGCCTCTTTTGTTTTCTTCATTCTTTTGCTTCCTTGTTGAGTTTATATAGTTAGCCTTAGGGCTTTTTGGGGGCAATTTCACATGTTTTTCTCTTCCCTTGTAATATATTTTGCCTCTAAGCGGAAAAAAGAAAAGAGATTAGAATGGATTATTCTAGCCCGTTGTTGTAGAGGCCACTCATTAGATGGTTATGATTAACTATGAATGTTAAGTTTTTTTTTTCGTAATACATAATCTATATAAAGCCTTTTCTAGGCCAGCCGGTCGATGCCCCATGTGTAATGCTATGGGGGCTTCAGCACCCACCCAACCTGGTAAAAAGCCTTATGGGCTCTAAGGCCGTCATGGCCCAGCCCCCACTTAAAGAGCCAATCTAGCCGCCATTGTTTCCCTAATTTCAAAACATCCTAGCATTAATGCACCGCAGTGATCTCCCTCTCTAGGTATTCCTCATGGCTCTCCCTCTAGCTCACTCCCTCCCATTTTCTCCATGCCTCAGTCTGTGTCTCTCATTCTCTCTCTCAATCTATAGCTCTCACTTGCTATAGATAATTAAAATTTGATTTTGCATTACCTTGCATTATTTCAAATCCGAGCTTCATTTTTTTCTACTTTCCCTTTGTATAGCATGTTAAATGGTTTCATTGTAAGCGCTTATATCATTTTACCCTTCATTCCTTTCTAATTTTGACCCTTTTTTATGGTATTTGGTCTTTTTTTTTTGTTTGATTTAGGGTTTATTTTAGTTACATTTCAAAACTAACTCTATTATGAGATGTTGAAGTGTATTGAGGCAATTTATTGAAGAATTTTTTTTTTTTTTAGATTTTATTCATTTCCCTTTTGCTTCTATGAAGTCGAAGATTGTCCTTTCTAGATTGTTTCGTGGTCGATGGTTCCCATGATGAATGGTTCTAAAATGTTGATAACCATAGTAGATGCTCCTTTCTAGATTCACTCACATCGATGGTTGGATGTAGATGGCTCGGAACCCATATGCATGTTAATTGGGGAAGTGTTCATGTGTTCAACCTGTAAGGAACCTCAGTGGCAGAAAATTATATCTATCTCCATTTTTTATCTCTCTTTAGGTTGTCATCTTCTTCTTCTTTTTTCTTTTTATAGTAAATGTTAAATAGAGCCAAGTTGTCTCTTAGGTTTCTCAACTTCTAGGGATTCACTACATCTAAACACTTAGACAGAAGAGGGATGCCATGATATGGTTTTGATTTCTATTAGATCTAGTTCACCGACCAATTTATAAATGTTTGAGTTACCATGTTGGTCTCATGCCTATGAACTCAAGGCCCATCTAGAGTATATAATATATATATATATATATGTAGTCCAAGGAACAATAATTTTACTCCTATCAATGGATTAAGGTTGATTTCACAAGAAAAACATGTTGAATTTGTTTTACAATGATATGGCTTGTTTGTCAAATTAAAAGGTTTTAATTTTCAACTTGCAAGTTTGCTTTCTAAAATGCATCCTTTCAATTTTTTATATATGTCTTCTCTCAATGTTGAAGTTGCTTTAGCGGATTCTCTTCACTATAACGACTCTTGTGGATTTTCTTCAACTTGTGGTTTTTTCATGTGGTCATTTTCTTCTCTTTTGCCATTGTCAATATAAAGAAAATACAACTAATTTTTGGTATCCTTTAGTTCGTCTTTCTTCTTAATTCTTATATGCAATTAGGTAAAAAAAACCAATCATAAGCCCTCCTTAAACGAAGATCCTGGTCCGCCGCAGAGTCGGTGGGCCTAAAACTAAGGCGGCATAGCCCACTAGTGATCCAAAGAACTTCTGCATCGAGCTGCCATTCAGTTGAGCCTTCAGAAAAGCATAGCCTAGTCCCTGTCCATACTATCAGGCCGAAGTATCAGCTCTGGAATTAGCCCACGAGCCTAAATCCAGATCATAATAAACAGACAAGACCAGGTTCAATAAAGGTCTGCCTCAAAAGATTAGCCCCTAACATTTCACAGGATAACGTCCATTTTGAACTGCTAGAATTTTTCATAGGATAAGGTCCACTTTGAACTGTTAGAATTTTCCGGCTCGCAGGATGGATTCATGCAAATGAATACAGTATTCCTAAACAATTATAAATAAAAAACAAGTCAATTCTCTCCCTGTAGTAGTATCTAGTGCACACTGTGTGCACTCTAGCTTAAATGTACACTTCAATATGGGGCCTGTGACATAATTTTGATATGGGGTATGTGGGGATCTCTTAATCTAGTTGAGGCCTACCAGTGTATAAAATATGAACTCCATCTGCATGAGTTGTACTGTTGAATTGTGGGTCACTTTTCCAAGTGGAGTCCCAGAAGGGCTCTACATTGAGATGTGCATTTAAGTTAAAATTCACATCAGGTGCACTGAATTTCATATATATATGGGGCAAACCTCTTTGAAGGTCAAGTTTATATAAGAAATTTTGTAAGCCTAAGCCGTTGGGGCCCATCTTTGGTCCATCCAAATGGACCAAACACACGACCCTCTTGAATTGCGCATGTCCACCAATTTTTAGTTAAATCCAAATTTACTGGACCGTTGGATCTACTATGCATCGATCCGAATGAACTGTTGACTATTAAATTTTTGACGCCTAGATAGAGATAATAAAAACCACGGTTAAAGCTGATTTTTTGCAGAGAGAAAGGTCCTAGGGAGTCCTTCAAATCTCCCTCATCCCTATCCACATGTTGCTCCCTAAGTCGGCCCTACATGCGTGAACCATACACTTAAGCTTACCTTATCTTAAGCTTTAGCTTAGGAGAGGGGCTCCCATATATATATATATATATATTAAAAATGTCCTATTTAAAAATAGGTGTTTCTGCCTCTTTCTATCTTCCAATGAAGAATAAGTCATGTGGAGATTCTTTCCTTTTTTTTAAAGTAACATAAATTTCTTTTCCCAAGTATTAAGTTTTCCTTAACTTCTATCCATTGCAAAAAAGGGCATTTTCACTTTTAAAAACGTCCAGGTGCTATCTAGTGCTCATCATACACACATACACACACATAAAGTTCTTATAGGACAATTGTTATGTGTATATGTCCTTCACACTATGATGAGAGACACTTTCTTTTGGGGAAAGTATTGATGTGCAAAAAGACAAAATCATATCACCTCATCACACATTTTTGACCTTAATAGGTCTAAAAAAGGAATTGTCTCTCATTATAGTATGAGGGACATTATCACGCACCTACCGAAAAAACTTTATATGTATGTGTGTGTGTCTGTGTGTGTCTGCACACGTGCACACACACACATACATATGTATAAAGTTCTTAAGTGGGTGTGTGATAATGTTCTTCACACTATGGTAAGGGACAATTTCTTTTTTAGACTTATCAAGGTAAAAAAGGTGTTATGGTTTTATCTTTTTGCAAAGTAATACCTTCCCAAAAAGGAGGTATCCCTCACCATAGTACGAGGAACATATGCACATAAAGACTGTTATATATATATATATTATATAAATGGGGGCCTGATCCTGTGAAAGCTATTTTCAAGCATCTACTGTAAGAACTTTATATATATTGGGGCCTGATCATGTGAGAACAGTTATCACGCATCTACCATAAGAACTTTTTATGAGACTCACTTATGGATTTCATTTGGGTATGGGACCAGGGGAGATGAAAAAATTTATGTGGGACCACTCCAAATATTAGGTTTGGCACCCAATCACATGTTTCCAACCGCTTCATTTGCAACTCACAAATCCAGTCTACTCAGATTGGTACACAGTCGATCTAATGGTTCGATAAATTTAGATTTGATCAAAACTTTGGGAGTATGTGTATCAGAGGGGTGCCTATGTATTGTAAGGTTTAGATTGGGTGTAAGATGAGCCCCACCTAGAGTTCTCATAAAAAAATGGTAAGAATTAGTTCTCATAAGATTATTTTCCTATATATATATGGAAAGATTATTATGCATCCATTTCTCACCACAAGATAAAGACAATTTCTTTTTCATACTTACAAGATCAAAAAGGTGTCATGATGTATGATGATTTTATCATTTTGCATATCAATACTTTAAAAAAATGGAACTATCCCTCACCATAGTGTAAGGGACATATGCATAGTAGTTTTATCCACATATATATATATATGGCAAGCCCCCTCCTAAACTTGAGCTTATAGGAGAGGGTTTGTCCGCTCCATATGATGGGACCCACTATATGATCCATCCAAATGGACCATACATAGGGGCTCCTTTCTACCAATTTTGGGCCCCATTTGATGTGACTAGCCTGTTGCATTGACTATACACCCATCCCAATAGATTATATACCATCAAACTTGTGAAGTCTTGATAGAGATGATAGAGATCATCCATGAGGCTAATTTTTTGTAGAGACATGGGCCCTAGGAAGACTTTCAAATCCCCTCTATCCTCATCTCCATGTGGGTCCTCAAGTGGCCCCCATATGCTTGAGCAAAGCTGCTTTCTCCTGAAGCTAAAGGTCAGCATAGTGTTGTGCACGTGTGTGCAAAGGCAACTAAGATCAAACAATCACCACACAAGAGGTTTTTGTTCACTGAGGTCTTTTTATCATACATTGCATCTAGCTTTTTCCAAAGGGTATTCGCATTGGTTTCATTTGACACATGGTGAAATATGCTATTATCAACCCACTGTCTAATGTGACAAATCGCTTTTCTATGCAATTTGTTCCAGTCAGCATCTTGCATATCTTTCGGTCGGGGCATTATCCCCCTCAACGGGATCATGGAGGTCTTTACAATAAAGAATATCCTCCATCTTCGGTTTCTAGATCAACCAATTGGAATGGTTGAACTTAACCATGGTAGTGTTGATAGTATTGTTCTCCATCTTAATCAAATTAAGTAACAGGAAAAAACAAATAACTAACACTGACCTCAACTCCTGCACCAAGCTGTAGATCTTGTCAACGCGAGCACGCTGGAAGAAACGGATCTGAAATCCAACTCCGGATGGCTCCGATATTGCAAAAACAGTTTTCTGCGCTTCTAATTTGGTCAAACTCCTTGTTGACCGTCAAACAACCACTCTTCTTCCACTAACATGTAGATCTGCTCGAAATGAGTCCGTAGGCTCAAACGGATCTCCGATCGGATGCCGGATGATCAAAATATCGCAGAAACAAATTTCTGCAGTCAATCTGGTCAACTCTAGCAATTGACCGTCTGTCCGATGACGTGGGCTAACGTCACGCTGCTGACGTCTGCGGGGCGGTTGACGGGTTGGACCGTCTGCTAACGGGTTCAGGTCGACCTGACCCGAACTGTTAACCTGCCTGTATTGCTGGGCTTCTCGTCAAACAGGCCAGGTTAATCTGACCTGACCTAACCCGAAACTGAACCTGAAGTGTTCTGCCGGGCTTTAACGCCACGGGTTGGGTCGAAACGACCGGCCCCAACCCGACTTGGAAATAGAGGTTGTCTTCAACCTCACGACTTTAACCTCTGTTCTGAAACGTCTTTTGCAATACAGTTGCAGGCGGGCAGCACTGTGCTTCAGCTCCAGCGTAGCAGTCCGGCAACCGGCGGCGAGGCGCGGCGACAGCACAGCGACGGAGAACAGCAGTCGGCGGCAGCGATAGCAAACGGCCGACGACCGGTGAGTGCAGAAGTTTTTTTTTTTTCTTTCCAGTCGTCCTCCTCAAATCCGGCAGCCAATCTCTTTTCTGACGAAATTCTGTCCAGCAAACCAAGAACGCAACGCCCTGTCTTCTTCGTCTTCATTGATAGTGCAAGAACGATTTTCTCTGTTTCCTGAAACAGGGAAAACGAACTGTGTGGCCCAAGAGATCACGACTGCTGATCTCTTCCCGTTGATCTTCCATGCATAAAATTTTCACTCTGATACCACTTGTTGTGATTTTCTGACATCACCCGTTATGCACATCCATCAATCACAAGATCAACAAGAACAAGCCACACACAAAAAGAGACACGAGATTTACGTGGTTCACCCAAACAGGGCTACATCCACGGGCACAGAGACGATCATCCTCACTATCACAAGTAAAGTACACAGAGACACACGTTCTCTCACATCGTCTCACCTACGTGGTGTGAGATCACCATGGGTAAGAGAGCTCTCACCTCTCTTCAGCGCGCAAGATCTAGGGTTACAGACTATACATATATATAATCTCCGCTTTCTTGGCCACCAAGAAAGTTCCGGTACAATTACCAAAACACCCTTGACCTTAAACCAGTCTCTGGCTAATCTAGTAGACTCATCCGGCTAAACCGGAATACAAGATATAAACTCAACACATAGAAGGCTTATTATTATTATTATTATTATATTAATTATATATATATATATATAGATGATGATGCTGGAGGCGGCTGTTTGCCTAGCTAAGTTAAGAAGGTAGATCTGGTTCTGGAGGCGGCTGTTTGGCTTGCTAAGTTAAGAAGGTGGATCTGGTTCTTTCTTCTTCATCAGGAAATACCACTGCTGCTGCCGTGAAAGGTAAGTTTTTTTTTTATTAAGAGAAATGCTAGCCACACTCTCCAACTTACAACCCATCTCACAACTGTCTTATGTGGCAGTTTCCCTTTCCCTTATCTCTACAATGTTAAAAGCAAAACAAATTAATTAAGCATGCCACATAGGACAGTTATGAAATGGGTTGTGAGTTGGAGAGTATAGCTAGCATTTCTCTTTTATTAATTCATGTTCCATTTAAGCCTTCTATGCGCAAATAAGAAGTTCAAGGTCTTGGGAATCAAGATTTGATCGTTTCAGGTCGCCAATTCCGTTTAGGTGGGCTGACTTGCCCATGTTTCTGTGACAAAAGGCTTGAAATTGTTGGGCCAATAACACATGTGGTATTGCCAAATGATAATATGATCGAGATTGTGAGATCTATGCCATCTGTTTGCCGCCTTTTGTTTTTACGGTTTTGGTTTTCCTTTTCCAACCCGATGTCGGAGATATGGTCGTGTCCAGTCCAGTTTTACTTTGTGGGCCCCGCTGAAACCACACCGTACGCTCATTGAGTGGCAGTAGGTGACGAACGGATGACGATGTTCGTATGGAGGGGGAGGAGACGACAATTTCTACCCGCCCGTAACCCGATTACCCGACCCGATGATTTAGGTTGGGAGTTGACACACTTTTTATCTTGTAGATAATAATAATAATACTAATAATAATAATAATTCGAACTATTTGGGTAGAATCTGAACTAGTTAATTGTTTAGGTCATCAACAAACCACCCACCTCAAGCAATTGGATTATGAGTTATGACCCTTCAACTCTAACCTCAGTCCAACCTATTACGCAAGGGTTTGGGTTGACACTTCTACTGCAGACTTGGATTGACCTTTCCAACCTTATTAATAAATGGGTCTAGTCTTAGTGGGTTCTAGTGTTGCCCAACCAACCTTTTAGGCTGAACCCATTAGCGCCCACTGGATGACCGTGTGTACTTCAACATGGGCCCCACCTGAGATGGGGACTATGGGGGATCCAAAGATCTCCTTGGACCCCTCCTCTCTACAAGAAAATCAGCCCCATCCCTCACCTCTATTATTTCCATATGGGCCTTACAAGTTAACGGTGTGTAGTCTATTTGGATGAATGTGCAACCAATCCAACGGTCCAATTTATTCAAATAGGTGCCAAATCCTAGGGATGGGTGTAATTCAAGGGGTTGTGTGTGGGTCCACTTGAATGGGCCATCAAGTGGGCTCCACTCCGGTGCACAAGATGCTCACTGGACGCACCTAATAACTATTATTTATATAATTAGTTTTTTTTTCTGCTAAAAGGAGATTATGATAAAAGTCAAGTACATACAAAAAAAAAAACACATAAAGACAGAAGACTAAATAAAACAACAAATACAGTAAAATAAACCAAAAGACTCTACTCTATAATAATAGAACCATTCATAGGAACAGTGAAAGCTAAGTCATTTATCTGCAGAGTAGTGATTTCTTCATTTAGATTTCTCCTAGCTAACATTTCTCCTGCAAAAATAAATATTTAACATCAGCCAATAAATAATCCTTAAAGACAGTGAAAATTGGAGGAGCCAATTTAGATAGAGCATCTGCAACTGAATTATCCATTTTAGAGCAGTACATAGAGGAATAATGACCGATTCTTTTCAAAGAAGCTACTATTTTTTTTTTTCAAGTTGGAAATAAAGTTCAAGAGAACATTGAATGACCTCGAAATGCTCTGCATATTAAAAGAGCATCACCTTCTATGATAAGATTCTACAAATGTGAATGATAACTAGTTCTAATCCTTTTAGCAGCCAGTGAAGTTCAGCTTGCAATGGGTAAAGTGTGTCTATCTGAGTTGCATAACTACCGATCATTTTACTAGTATGATCTCGTATAATTCTGTCATAACTAGCATAATTTGTAGCCAAGCTTATTGAACCATCAATGTTGAATTTAAAATATCCATAAGGTGGAGCTTTCCATTTTGCAGTAGCAACAAAAGTATGAGGCACACATCTAGCTAACTCATTTGAAATATAACATTCATGTAGAAGAGAGGCTGATTTGGTATGAATAGAGGCTGGTTGAAGAGGTGAACATTAAAAAAGAAAGGATTTCCTGGCTTTCCCAATATACCAAAGTGTGATAAGACCAAACAAAGAAGTAGTAGTTGAAGAATGCCAGAACCAGTCTCCTAAAGTTGCAAAACGGAATGGACTAACTAAACATGAAGGAAAATTTTGCAACTTTAGGAGATTGGTTTTGACATCCTTCAACTACTACTTCCTCGTTTGATTTTTATTATAAGATTTTAAATGTGGGCTTTGAATAAAATAATAAAAATCAAATTATATGTATATATATGGGACATCTGCTAAGCACCAAGATGAGCACCACTTTCTAGTGTGGCCCACTAGGAGCCCCACTTGGGGATGGGACCGGGGGGGATCCAAAGATCTCCCCTCCATTACCCATTCATGGTGCCTGCCCACAAGGAGAATTCTTGGATTTGACATCCCTCGCTTTAATGTAACAGAGTTTGCATCTCTCGCGGGTCTGGGAATCACAATCGATGTAATGACAAATCAGTATTCATCCAAATTACAAATAGTGAATGAAACTTTCTTGAAAAACCATCCAAACAATAATCGAGTGTTAAGGTTTGCGTATCCGTTAAGTCTACAACATCCAGATCTATTTTAAGCAAGGAACCATTTGAAAAGGTCCTGAAAAATAGCAAAAAGGGTATTGGAATCCAATCAACACTTGAATACCTAGTTTCCCTACGACCTGCTAAGAGAAAAACTCACATCAAGCATTTGAAATTCTACAAATCAAGTAATCTGAAGATTGTATAGCCCTTCAACAGATTAACCAACAGTGCAAACTTTTGAAAATTTGTTGGAACAGAGAAAGAGAAAATAAAGAGAAAAAAGGGAAAATCAATGTCAACATTAAACACTTTGAAACCCGATCAAATTAGCACCATTAATTTTCTTAAAATCAGTCTTCTAGTTGGGGGTATGGTCTCATACCATGTAAAACCGATTGATTTAACTCTTTCTAGGTTTTTCCCTCAAAGGTCAAGAAACCCAAGGTATGAAAAAGAAGAAAGAGAAGGAATTAAACCAAACGAATGACATACCAATACATAGTTTATTATAACTTCGAGTATTTACTAAAAATAAAATTGATATTTACCAAAAAAAGCTTTCAATTCTGTCTTATTTACACAACAACCCTGAATATCACAATAATACAAATAAGTCCTCACTATAACTCTTAACATGTACATGTGTGAGGTTGTTTTCAAATTTACCATCTGAATTTCTTAATTCTTGAATCAACAGATTTGTGTTAGAGATTATGTTCAAGTGAGAATTAGTTGTTATTTGTTAGGATGTTAGAGATAATAGTAGATTAGCTTTATCCTCAAGATAAGGTTAGTTCAAAGTTACTTACAAATGTATATCTCAATGAAATCTACGGTGATATTATGGGAATACAGTGACTATTGAAATTCTAGATGGTATCAGAACTGAGCCCGATGACGATCTTGTGATCAAGGTGGGTATCTGCTATGATAATCATCATTTTTTTTAATAAAACCAATCACGATCTTCTTCCCTCATTTGTCCGTCTAAATACCTAAACATCAAGATCTCTTTATCCATGAATCTGTATGATCAAAGCTTTTGGAAGAGATCGCACCAGATGTGACCTAGTGGACCACTTGCATTGACAGACTCAAAAGGAGCGGGTTGCGATGGTAATGGATCTACAGACAGACCGTGATCCCCAAGAAGACATGATTATTTTGCAAAGAATTTTGTTATTTTTTTTTTTAGATTTTTATTTTAATTGTTGACTATCATAAATTCTTTCCATCAAAGAATAATGTGATTGAGGGGGGATGTTAGAAATTATGTTCAAGTGAGAATTAGTTGTTATTCGTTAGGATGTTAGAGATAATAGTAGATTAGCCTTATCCTCAAGATAAGGTTAGTTCAGAGTTACTTATAAATGTACATCTCTTAATTCAATGAAATCTACGGTGCTGTATGGAAATGCAGACTATTGAAATTCTATAATTTTGACCCTTGATATTCTATTTGAGATCTATTTTACTGGAAAGCTTTTCCTAAGTTTTACATACTTGGTCTTTTGTCCAATTGATGAGTAAAACATTGTTTATGAAGTGCATACACGAACATCATCTTTTTTTGGTAAAATACACTAACATCATCTTGAGTATCTATTCTCACGTGAACTTGTCCATAGCCAAACAACTAAAGACAAATAGAGTGAAGTTAAGTGAAGCATTCATTTAAGAGACATGAAATGATGTGTGATCATATCAAAGCACAATAATTAAACAAAAAAAATTTTGAAAAAAAACCAAAAATCTAGTATCATTCTCAAGCCGCTAAATGACAAGAAAATCTACTTTTTTACATAAAAAGTACAAAAAAATTACTTATCAAGCCGTTAAAGACAAAAAATCATCATATTATGATTAGACCAACTCAAATTTTATCATCTGTTGATCTGAGGCTTTTCCTCACTTTACTTTACAAGTAAAGTTACCAAATAAGGGTTCTCTACCTTCTTTTAGTTGTAATCATCCTTTATAGCTTTGTTATTTTTTAATATATGCACAATGGATGCCCCTTTTTTCTTCTATAGCAAATGTTTGCCAAATTAAGTATCTCAACACCATATTCTGCATCTTCTCTAAGTTAAAAGAAAATATAGGCCATGTGAGACCTTCTAAGTTTGAACTCAGTATCCTCTCTGTTAGTAGTTTTTACCAGATTTTTCCTTCCTTAAAGAAGATACACAAATTTTCATTTCTTGAGACTTCTACGTAAAAAGGAAAATATCTCCTTGAATTGGTTACTCTGCAACTACATTAAATGCTTTTCTTGAAACTTCTACGGTAGATCTTCTTTGCTCTAGCTCCAATTTTTCCCTTATATTTTCTTCTTCCAAAACTATCCCTGGCTTTCTTTTGAGGATTTTTTTTATCATTATTACAAAAGAGGTCAGCTTTCAACAAAGTCAATGTTTTATTTAGACAATCCACTTGTTGTATCTTCTATTCTTTGCCACATCTTTGACTCTGTTATTAATAAGCCTCGTTTTCTTTCTTCTCCTTGTTTTTTTTTTCTCTCGTCTTGTAGGCATCGGTCATTGTTCCTGTTGCTCTTGCAGCACAAATGAATGTCTTGGGAATTGTGATTCAACTAGTTGCGGAAGCTGGTAAATATCTACTTGGTACTAGTAAACGCAACGCAAGTTATATTGTTTACTACAACAGAAATATTGACAATCTAGGAAAAGAAGCAGAGAAGTTGCAGTGGGAAAGAAATGACGTGCAAAGATTGGTTGAAGCCGCTCAAAGAAACAATGAAGTAATCAGTGATACTGTGCAAGGGTGGTTAGTTCGCGTACAAGACATCATAGAAGATGTGGAACGTTTGGATGACCAAGTTAAAGGGAATATAAGATGTTTTGATCTTCGCATGCGCTATAAATTAGGTAAAGAGGCAAAGAAAAAGATTGCCATAGTTAATGAGCTCCAAAGAGGGGGGAATTTTATTAGTGTATCATGCCCCAACCTAAATGCAAGCATCGAATATTTGCCTGGTGGAGATTTTTTCAAATTTGACTCTACAGAATTTGCTATGAAACAGATAATGGATGCTGTGAAAGATGAGAACAGGAACATTATTGGGGTATATGGAATGGGAGGAGTAGGTAAAACAACTCTGGTGAAACAGGTAGCCAAGCTGGTTAAAAAAGAGAGCCTCTATGAAGAAGTTGTCATGGTACTTCTATCTAAAAATCCGGACCCTAGAGGCATCCAAGAAGATATTGCAAAGCAGTTAGGCATGCGTCTTGAAGGTACAAGCCAATACATGAGAGCATGTGAGCTGTCAAAGAGATTGAATCAGGCCAAAAATGTCCTAGTAATCTTGGATAATCTGTGGTATAGATTGGAGTTGGTTGACTTAGGAATTCCCCATGGAAAAGAGAACAAGGGTTGCAAAATAATATTCACAACTCGAGATATGGACGTCTGTGATATTATGGAGAGCCCAAGAAAGATTGCAGTAAATGTTTTGTCAGAACAAGAATCATGGAAATTGTTCAAAGAGAAAGCAGGTGGTGTTGTTGACACCTTTGCTTCACATGATTTACCGAGGAAGGTGGCAAGAGAGTGCGGAGGTTTGCCTCTTGCACTTGTCACACTTGGAAGGGCATTGCGAAATAAGGATGAACTTATTTGGAAAAATGCATTACTGGAATTACAAAGGTCTAATCCTACAAACATCAAGGATATGAATCAGGTGGTGTTCGATTCTTTGCAGCTGAGCTACAATTCTTTGGAAAGTATGGAGGCCAAGTCATGCTTCCTGTTGTGCTCTCTATTTCCAGAAGGTTGTCAGTTTTCTATAAATGACTTGATAAGGTATGGGATGGGAGAGGGCCTCTTTTCTGATGTCAATACATTAGGGGAAGCATTGGTTAAAGTTCATACATTGATTGACAAGCTTAAGGCTTCTTGTTTGTTGTTAGAGGGAGAGAGCACTAATTGGGTAAAAATGCATGATGTTGTTCGTGATGTTGCGACTTCAATAGCTTCAAGGCATGGGCACGCCTTCTTTGTAAAAGCTGGTGTAGGATTGAAAGAGTGGCCTCAGATTGAAAACCTTGAAAAGTGTAAGAGGATTTCATTAGCTGAAAATAATATTGAATCTCTCCCTGATTCTTTAGTTTGCCCCCAACTTTTAACCTTATTACTAGATGTTAATTGTTCTTTGAGAAAAATTCCAGAAGGTTTCTTTATTGGGATGAAGTCACTCAGAGTTCTAGATCTATGTGAAACCAACATCTCATCATTGCCATTGTCGATGGAATGTCTCACAAATCTCCGAACACTCTGGTTGGATAGATGCTGTGAATTAAAAGATATAGCTTTAATTGGCAGATTGAAGAAACTAGAAATACTTTGTCTAAGAAAGTCTGGATTTAACAAATTGCCAGAAGAAATTGGTGAATTGACCAATCTGAAGCTCTTAGATGTCAGTAATAAAAAGCTTGAAATTGTTCCACCAAATGTGATATCAAGGTTGACTCGCTTAGAAGAACTATACATGGGAAATAGCTTCAATCAATGGGAGCCAGAGGGAGCAAAAGATGCAAGACAAGCTAGCATTACTGAGATTGAATGCCTCACTCGTTTGAGTGTCCTAGATGTTCACGTAGAAAACATGAATTGCATGCCTAAAGGCAGCGACGGTTGTCCATGGAAGAAACTGATGAAGTTTCTGTTGGATATCATGGGTGGTGGCCCACATGACCACCACTCACTTTGAGGTATTCAAAGTGTACGTCTTCCCATTAAGGCCACGTTCCTGGAAACTCTCAGGTCGTGCGATAATGGAAAGGCTTTCCGTTGATGGGGAGGAAAGTATTAGCGGAGTCTATAAAAGGCTTGGGAACTCTCTCATCTTCACACATACCATTACTGCTTGGCATTCCCATCGATCAGCAGGCATTACGAGAAGACTGAGAGAGTTAAAGTTGCGGATCTCCTCTTCGTTCCGCGATGGATTCAGGTATGCCCAATATTAGTTGTCTTTCATAATGCAAATCAATCCGTCAAAATGCAAATCCAATCCGTTAAAGTTTTTCCTAAGGGGTCATTTTAGTTTACAATTGGTATCCGAGACATGGATTTCCATTGATGGGGTTGGATTTGCATCAAAGGGGTTTACAGTTTATAAACACAAAAAAATTTTTCTGCCAGCGACAGAACTTTCAGGCAGGGAAAACTGCACAGAGCCGGACTGGGCACTGCGCGGCGGCTGCGCAGTTGGGCGGGGCTGCGCGGCGCAGTCGGGCGCTGCGCGGCAGAAACAGAACGCCGCTCTTCTTGCAGAAACAAAGCGAAACAAAAAAAAAAAAATTTTTTTTTGTTACAGGAAGGATCGCAGCGCCCAGTGGGGCGCTGCCCTGCAGCAGCGCAGCAGGGCGCTGCTGCTGTTCCAGCGGCAGCGCCCAAGATTAAAAAAAAAAAAAAATGGGGTTGACCGTCGCCTGGGGCGACGGTCGTTTCCGGCGGAGCAGCGCAGTGCCCAGTTATGCGGCGGGCACTGCGCTGTGGCTGCGCCTGGCCACTGCGCTGCAGCGGCGCAGCAGCAGCGCCCAGTTCCAGCGCTAGCCGACAGAAGAAAAAAAAAAAAAAATTTGTTGCCGCCGGGAATGATTCCAGCCGGCTATAGTTGTGGCCGGGGTCGTGGGAGCGCCGGCAGTCCGCTGCGGCCGGGGCTGTCGGCGTCGGAGGTGGAACGAACCGGAGAAAGGGGCAATCGGTTATTCATCGGGAGGTTGAAGATGATCTAATCGGGTCAGGTCGGTTGGACCTGACTCGACCCGACCCGACCCGGTTAGGTTTATTAAAGAATAAAGACTGGGTTAACGGGTTTGACCCGGCCCGACCCGAACGGACCCGGGTTATTTATCTAACGTCAGGTCAGTCTGACCTGACCCGATTCGACCCGAACGGACCCGGGTCATTTATATAACGTCAGGTCAGTCTGACCTGACCCGATCCTACCCGAACGGACCCGGGTCATTTCTATAACGTCAGGTCAGTTTGACCTGACCCAATCCGACCCAACTGACCCGGTTCAACTGGAATTAAAGTAATTGGGCCTCGGATTCGGGTTTTTTGACTGACCCGGGTCGACTGACCTGGCCCAGCCCAACATAACAGAATATATAAATGGCAGGTCAGGTCCGACCCGACCTGACCCGACCTGATCTGAACCCAGCAGACTTGGGCTTTCCAGTTATTTCATAGGTTAGTTCCGACCTAGCCCAACCTGTCAAGCCCGACTGGACTGAACAGGTTATTTAATGACTTGGGTCTGACCCGACCCAATGGCCTGGCCTGATTTGAATAAAGTATTATTAATTTTTGATAATTGTATGTTTTGAATAATTGGGTCATTATAAAATTGATCCGTTCCGATCAGAACCGTCCATTTGATATATTTAAATGCTGTAATCATTCTGATGGGACTGGATCATTTAAATGTGATCAGATCAAAGCCAGATCAAGGAAAAATGAACGATCGAAATCGTATTTTGATCATTACGGACACATATGATATCGGATTTTCGATCCGTTTCTTTTGTTGTGTTCCTTATGATGAGATCTACCATATTAGTGAATTAATTCCCGATCCAATGGTTCAATGATAATATCATAAGGTTTTATGTATGTTTAACTCATTTAAATTCATGTTTTCCGCTTATTGTTTACATGATTAATGTTGTTTGAGTTATAATTTGTGACATGCATGAATGTTTGATAAATAAATTAGTGTCATAGGTTTCAATTATGAGTTAACTAGGCAGTCACCAAAGTGGCCCAATTATGATGAAACTCATGTTTCAATTATTGAATTAGAGATACCATAAATGACACTAAAATTGCAACTTCACTTAAGAGATAGATAATCGACCCAAAGGAGTTTATCTTTCGATTATTTGGAGATTGGGATAAAACACATTAAAGATGTTTTGTGAATTCGTGTTGATCTATGCCCAAAGGTGGGATCTCACTTATTCACTTAATAAATTGTGGTTTTATCAAATAAACGAGAATAATAAATTTAACGTGTTACATTTGACCCAAAGGTTACTTGTAATGATGTAAAACTATTATTTCTGTTGTAAGTGTCCCTTTTAAATTCAAAACATTATAGAATTGTGAGAATAATAGTTTATCTCTTCTTTTACAGCATCTTCCTCCAGATCATTGTCTCTTCCCTCATGCTTAGGTACTATTCCTTCATTAGACGGATCAAACTACCCTGACTGGTTAGACATGCTGTCATTAACCATAACTTTTCTAGACTTAGAGATGGCTTTAGATGAACCCATGCCTCCTGCGCCTACCGAACAGAGCTCTGAATATGAAAGGGCAAAATATGATCAGTGGCACAAATGTGATAAAAAATGCCAAAAGATTATTATGACTTCAGTCTCTAAGAGTATTAGGGGATCGTTTGATCAAGGAAAACATGCCAAGGAACTCTTAGATGAAATTAAGTCACAATTCGAAGTGACAAACAAGGCATTAGGTGCCACCTTAATGAATAAATTGACTAACATGCAGTATGATGGGATAAAAGGAGTTAGGGAACATATCCTACTCATGTCCAACCTAGCATCAAAATTAAAGGATGTTGACATGAGTATTTCCAATGGATATTTGATCCAATTCATTCTGGACTCCCTTCCCCCTGCATTTGGCCCATTTAAAGTAACATACAATCAGAGCTCTAGTCGGTGGACCATTACTGAGTTGATCGCACGATGTGATCAAGAAGAGAGGAGGCTTAAAGCCGAGGGGCAACTTCAGGTAAACTTTGTCTCCCATGCTAAGGGCAGGAAAGGTCCTAGAAAATTCAAAACTAATGCCAACATGCCCAAGGTAGATCCGAAAAGTAAGAAACCGATGAAGAGTAAGGGAAAGAAGGGATCCGAAAAATGTCACTTTTGTGGCAAGAAATGACATTTCAAGAAGGACTGCCTCAAAAGGAAGAATTGGTTTGAGAAAAGAGGTAAGCAAAGAAAATTATCTCTTGTATGTGAAACCAATATTATTGATGTCCCATCCAATACATGGTGGGTCGACTCTGGTGCAATCGTTCACATTTCTGGTTGTATGCAGGGATTCCTTTCAACCCGGAGGCCAAGTGATGGAGAAAGAGCCATCGTTATGGGAAACCGGAAGGAGTCAAGAGTCTAGGCAGTAGGCACGTATAGGCTGGTGCTAGATACAGGATTTGTTCTGGATCTGCCGAACACCTTTTATGTTCCGGATATTTCCCGAAATCTGGTTTCTATTTCAAAGTTGGATGTAAAGGGATTTGTGTTTAACTTTAATCAAGGATCTTTGAAACTTTTCCATAATAATATAATGATTGGTAGTGGTTTATTATGTGATGGTTTGTATAAGTTAAGGTTAGATACTTTATACACACAATCACTAACTGCACACCATGTTACTTGTGGGATGAATGTTGGCATGAAGAGAGGACTAATAAAAGAGAACTCCCCTAAGTTGTGGCATAAACGGTTAGGACACATCTCGAAAGAGAGGATATTGAGATTGGTGAAAGACGGGTTATTACCAACCCTTGATTTCACTAATTTCGATGTCTGTGTTGACTGTATTAAAGGAAAACAGACACAAACAGTCAAGAAAACTGCCACACGAAGTTCTGAACTCCTGCAGTTAATTCATACGGATGTTTGTGGAAAAATTGATATACCTTGTTTCACAGGAGAACAATATTTCATCACATTTATAGATGATTACTCACGTTTTGGTTTTGTCTATCTTATTAAAGAAAAGTCTGATTCTTTGACTATGTTCAAAATATTCAAAGCAGAAGTGGAAAAACAATTAGATAGAAAGATCAAAATCGTGAGATCAGATCGAGGTGGTGAATATTATGGTAAGTACACTGAAACAGGTCGTAATCCAGGCCCGTTTGCTAGATTCCTAGAATCCGAAGGTATTGTTGCCCAATATACAATGCCTGGAACACCTCAGCAGAATGGAGTGGCTGAAAGAAAGAATAGGACTCTTTTAGATATGGTTAGGAGTATGGTTAGCAATACATCGTTACCTGCATTTATGTGGGGTGACGCACTAAAGATGGTCATGTATATTTTAAACAGAGTTCCTACTAAAGCAGTTCCTAAAACTCCTTTTGAGTTATGGACTGGGAGGAAACCCAGCTTAAACCATTTTCGAGTTTGGGGATGCCTATCTGAAGTGCGGGTTTATAACCCACAAGAAAAGAAGTTAGACCCTAGAACAGTAAGCGGATATTTTATTGGATATCCAGAGAGGTCTAAAGGGTATCGATTTTACTGTGCTAATCATTCAACAAGAATAGTTGAGTCCAATAATGCTAAGTTTTTGGAGAATCATGAAAACAGTGGGAGTTCTGAGGCTAGAAATATTGAATATAAGGAGATTAGAAATGAGCCTCAATCCTCTTCTCAAGGTGGATTAATGATTCCACTTGATATAGAGGTTTTCCCAGAACGATCTGTTGTTCCGATTCCTCAAGATACACAACCAACTTTTGAAATACAGTCACCTGTTATTGAAGAACATCCAGAGGAATTGAGAAGGTCAACTCGTACGAGAAGACCAACTATTTCAGATGATTATGTTGTGTATCTCGAAGAATCAGATATTGGAATTAAAGAAGATCCAAAGACTTTTAGAGAGGCAGTAGAAAGTAAAGATTCTGATAAGTAGTTAGACGCTATGAATGAAGAGTTAGAATCCATGTTTATAAACGAAGTTTGGGATCTCGTTGAACTACCTGAAGGGTCCAAAACAGTTGGTTGTAAATGGGTCTTTAAGACCAAAAGGGACTCTAAAGGGAAAGTTGAACGATTTAAGGCCCGACTTGTAGCTAAAGGATTCACTCAGAAAAAAGGTATCGATTATTATGAAACCTACTCTCCGGTGTCTAAGAAAGATTCATTTAGAATTGTTATGGCACTTGTAGCTCATTGTGACCTAGAGCTATATCAGATGGATGTAAAAACTGCTTTCTTAAATGGGAATCTAGATGAAGAAGTGTATATGGAACAACCGGAAGGGTTTGTTCAACAAGGTAATGAAAGGAAACTGGTTTGTAAATTAAAGAAATCGATATACGGACTAAAACAAGCTTCCAGACAATGGTACTTAAAATTTAATCATGTTATTACATCTTTCGGTTTTACCGAAAATCCAGTAGACCATTGTATATATCTCAAGGTCAGTGGGAGCAAATTTCTTATTTTAGTCTTGTATGTAGATGATATTTTACTAGCCAGTAATGACCTAAGTATGATTCGAGAAACTAAAATATATCTTGAGAATAATTTTGATATGAAAGATATGGGTGAAGCAACCTTTGTATTAGGAATCGAGATATTTAGAGATCGATCTCGAGGATTACTTGGGTTGTGTCAAGAAGCCTATGTCAAAACTATTCTCAAACGTTTCCGAATGGAAAGTAGCAGACCACAAAATGCACCCATTACTAAGGGAGACAAGTTTAGTAAGGATCAATGCCCCATGACTGACTTAGAAAAGTTAGAAATGAATAAATATCCCTATGCAGAAGCAGTAGGATGTCTAATGTACCTACAGACTTGCACGAGGCCAGACATTAGCTTTGCAGTCGGAATGCTCAGTAGATATCAAAGTAATCCCGGTTTGCCTCATTAGGTAGCTGTCAAGAAAGTGATGCGTTACCTCAATGGAACAAGAAGATATATGCTCACATATCAAAGATCCAATCAACTGGAGGTCATTGGATATTCAGATTCAGACTTTGCTGGATGTCTCGATACAAGGAGGTCAACATCAGGTTACATTTTTCTGTTGGCCGGCGGGGCAGTATCGTGGAGGAGTGCAAAGCAGACGCTAATCACTCCATCTACATTTGATGCAGAGTATGTGGCATGTTTTGAAGCCACAGGTCACGCATTATGGATGCGTAACTACATCATGGGACTTGAAATTATGGGCAGTATGTCTGAACCGATAAAGATTTACTGCGACAACGACGCTGCTAGGCGTTTCGCTCAAAATGACAAGTGTTCCAGTAAATCAAAGTATCTGGAAGTAAAGTATCTTGTACTCAAAGAGAAAGTGCGAGATCGTTTAGTGTCAGTTGTTGGAGCTCCATCGAAGCTCATGATTGCTGATCCATTGACAAAGGCATTGGCGCCAAAGGATTTTAAAGACCATGTAATAAATATGGGCTTGAATGAAATGCCTTGTAAAGGTCAATGATGTATGACACTTAATATATTGATCAAATAAAGAAACGATTTTGCAATTCTTACTTTGTTATGGGCTCACATGTGGTAATTGTAAAAATAAAGTAGGAATATAAAAGCATTATGACATTACAGTTCCCATTAAAGTAAGTCATATTAAAGATACTTATTAAGTGCTGGATTAGGCGAGAATATTAATGTTGTGATTGTGGAAGGAAGCATATCACTTAAGATGTGTAACCGCTACAGTTCGCATTAATAAACTAACCTTATCACAGATTAAAGGATCTTAACATTAAAGTTAAATGAAAACCGGTATTTTCAAATGATGCGCATCAGTTAGAGTTATTTCTTTCAAAGTTTTTCTTATATTTGCAACGTTTTTATAAAATAAACAGGAATTAATGGTGGTCATATGGACCAAGTGGGAGATTGTTGGATATCATGGGTGGTGGCCCACATGACCACCACTCACTTTGAGGTATTCAAAGTGTACGTCTTCCCATTAAGGCCACGTTCCTGGAAACTCTCAGGTCGTGCGATAATGGAAAGGCTTTCCGTTGATGGGAAGGAAAGCATTAGCGGAGTCTATAAAAGGCTTGGGAACTCTCTCATCTTCACACATACCATTACTGCTTGGCATTCCCATCGATCAGCAGGCATTACGAGAAGACTGAGAGAGTTAAAGTTGCGGATCTCCTCTTCGTTTCGCGATGGATTCAGGTATGCCCAATATTGGTTGTCTTTCATAATGCAAATCAATCCGTCAAAATGCAAATCCAATCCGTTAAAGTTTTTCCTAAGGGGCCATTTTAGCTTACAGTTTCAAATATGCATTGGAGGTCATTTCAAGTACAGTGAGAAACACAAATTCATCAAAGTTGAAAATATAACATTCCCAATTCCAAATTCAGTTCAATTGCTCTTTGATATAACCACTAAATTGCACTTGGTATGTTGTGGAGCTATCACAAATTTGGCAAATAGACAGGAAATGACAACTGAAAACTTGAAGTCGCTTATAATTGACAAATGCGATGAAAGAGAACGTGTAATAAGCATGGGAGAAGATGCACCTGCACCCAAATTCAGAAGTTTAAAGAGCTTAGTTCTTTGCAGCTTGGAGAGCTCGAAGAAAATCTGCGACGAATTACTTGCGGCTGGATGCCTGAAAAACTTGAAAGTCCTCAAGGTGAGCACATCTAAGAACTTGATCAATATCTTGCCATCTTATCTCATGCAAGCACTGCACAGTCTAGAGAAGCTTGTAGTTGTTGACTGTCAGGAGTTGCAAGAAGTGTTCAACTCAGAGGATCCGGTGGAAGAGAATGCTCTGCTTACTAGCCTAAAAAGACTCAGGCTGGAAAATCTGCCAAAGCTTTCTAATGTTTGGAGAGGAGCCATACACATGGGTAGCCTTCATAATTTAGAGGAGTTCATTGTAGTGGATTGCAATTTGAGACATCTATTCTCCCTTACTTTTGCACAATGTGCTACAAAACTAACTCATCTCAGGATTAGCAAATGTGAGAAAATGGAAAAATTGATAATGGATGACATTTGCCCATCTCAATTGCCACCAATTGAGTGTTTCCAAAACCTGGGGGTATTGATTATTCATGAATGTAATGGGTTTAAGAGCCTCTTCTCCTCTAGTTTCACACAAGACCTAGCATGTCTTGAATATCTCATTGTTCATAATTGTGCTGGAATGGAGGTGATAATTAGAAAGGGAGAAGAAGTGGCTGATAAGGGTGTGCTCCCTCGGTTAAAGGTTCTAGCACTATCTTATTTACCTAAGCTTACTAGTTTCTATGAAGAAGTACGTGTTCTCAACCTTCATTCTTTGGAAGTAGTCACCTTGTGGAGTTGTCCAAATTTGAAATGGCTCCCACTGGGACAAGAGAGTGCACCAAATCTTAAACGTGTGCTCTCAGCTGGGTGGACAGAGCTAGAAGAGTTGGAGTGGAATGATGAGAGTGTCAAATCACGCCTTCAAAACTTGTTCGAGGAACGGTAAGGAGACTTGACCTTTTTGTTTCCTTTATTCTTTTGTATCATTTTTTTTTCTCATCTGTTTTTTTAGTAAGGACCTGTTAATTCTTTGAAATTGAATTCCTATGATTCCTAAGCAGTTAATGCTCTTTTTATAAATCCCTCACGTGAGAGGAATTGATTACCCAACCATAGCCCTCGTTGACTGAATTCTATAAATGTGATTCTTTCACTTCCCAACATTAGACCTTCATTCCTTGCCTCATTAATGCTCTAGGAATGAAATCTAGGAATTCAATTTGATGGTAGGGAAAGAGGCCCTAAACAGTTTATTTGTTTTCCATTGTTCTATTTTCTGCATTTGTTATACTTAGGGGTATACAAAAAATCTGTCGATCTGTAAAATCAAACCAAACAGATCTGATCCGCGGTTTTTTAACCGAACCAATGGTTAATGGGTTAGTGATGGATTGAAAAATCCTAATCCGTTAGTAATGGCTAGGTGATGGATTTTACCCATCCTCTACAAATTGAAATTGAACCGAACGTTGATATAAAATATAATATATATATATATATTTATATAGGGTTTGATTTCTATATCTATTTTGTTACCTAACATTCGGTTTTTAATAGGCATTGGATTGGCTACGTATTACAAAATTGTCAATCCATAAGTAATAAATTGATGGTGGATTAGGCTCAATCCGATCTAATTTGAACCGTGTGCACCCCTAGTTATACTTCATTGCTCATTGAAAGCAAATAAAAAGATCCGGCACTTATAGCCTCTTATATTTTTATTCTTGAGCTAGTTTCGTAATTTATGGGTAATTTGTGTAACCAATTTTGAATATTTGTAGTAGTTCATGTTGTTTGCACATCTTTTATTAGTGTATCTAAGTTTGGAACCCCTTATATGGGAACCTTCTTCATCGTGAAAAGATAAGAGTTTCTAGATTAAGGCTCTTCTAGATTTTAAGAAGAGTGAAGGATCAAAAGTAGGGATCTAAAAGAGTATAACATAATTTCCCCCTTCAAATAGAAAATAATATACAAACAAAATTGAATGTCAAGAATCTAATGGTCTATAACAAACCTTCCCCTTTGATAAAAAGCCTATTTCCTAGCAACGTCGAGTCAAATATTATGATGACTATCATTTTCCTCTCCACTATCCCTGGTCATAGGGCTTAGTTAGATGAGATGCCCAAGTTTGAATAGTCATACTACCACATGGGACCCTAGGTTTTTATCACATGGCAGAGAACAAACTCACAAAGAAATCTCAAGTAAAAAGAGGAAGATAACTAAAATATTGCCTCAAAAAGATGAAAACACTGAAAACTTTTGTGTAAAAAAGGGAAGGAGGACAAGAAAAACTCTCTCCTACAATTCATCATATTGAGAATAAGAAAAAATTCTACTGAATATTGTAATTTTGATAAAATTGTGATATTCTTTTAAAAAAAGAATTACATATATTTTGACTTTATTATTGTTTTTTATAACCTAGGGTATCCCTCGCTAGCTCAGCTTTTAGACCTTTGTCCTTCGACGAGGGTGTTACCCGATTTTGACGAGCAAATCTAAGGTTCAAGCCAACTGGACCACCACAGGCCGTAACGGCATATTTTGATAATGTTCATGTGCCATCCACAAGACCTTTTCAATTTGTCTATGAAGTTGGTTGGTTGGCTGTTGATCCATCATTCATGAAATGGCTAGTGGGGTGTGAGAGTTTGGTGATGGGTTTTACCATGAATTTTGTGGGTCACAGAGGTGCAATATGTAGGAATGTCATAAGGCGGGCTAGGCGGGCGCTTTGTCCAAGCCATGCCAGTTTATGGGTTAGTGTACGGGCCTGAAATTTTGGAGCATGGGCACAACTCAATTGTAAAATATATAATATATGATCCTTTGTACTAAATACACCAGGCCTAGATGGCTCCTTTAAGTAACAAAGGCCCATGCCTGACCCATTTTAAACCATGCCAAAGCCCAGCTTAGTTGTGCCCGGCCTGGCTGACTCATTAGATCCCCTACAGGAATGCTCACCATGCAGTTTTTGTACATCACACTTCTATTAGAGTTTATATTTTTCAAGACATAAAAATCCCCTCAAATGAAGCATTCCATTTAACAGTCCCACAAATGTTAGCATTTTTTTAAAATACCAAACTACAAAATTATAATATCATCATAGATGATAGAACATTAAGCGTGTCTTTGTTTAGTACTCAATACATATGAATTTGATCGTGCCTCACTCCCTCTGCAACTGAACGCAGGCCCTATGCTTCTCTCCTCTCACTTACAAACAAATAAGACCAGGTTCTCTCTCTCTCTCTCTCTCTCTCTCTCTCTCTGATTGCCCAAATTGTGGTTTAGAAAATAATAATTACTACAAACATAATTTAAGTCACGCATTGTTTGAGATATGCTTTAGTATGTGTAATGACCGACCCCAGAATTGATGAAAAAGGGGGAACAGGCCCTAAGCTTCTCTGTTTTATTGTGTTCTCTTTTCTGCACTTTTTATCCTTCATTGCTCAATGGGAAAAAAATTCAACTGTTGGGCCATCCTAATGCTTTGACATGCAGTGCTATACAGAGGGTTGTAGATATAGATTTGTGGCCCATACAAAGGTGCTATAATTGGGGATGTCATGACCCGAGCTGGGACGGCTGGAGTTGGTCCAAGCCATGCCAGTGTATTCCATAGAAGGGTTTTGTTTATTTTTAAGATATGCTGGGCCCACTCCATTTGTAAATGTTAGGCTGGGCTCTCTCCTTAAACATACCAATGCCCACGCCCAACATATGTAACAGTTAACGCCACACCAGAGTCCAACCATTATCTTCAAAGCAAAAGCTCTAAATCGAATAAACAAAACAGCAAGTCCGGCTTGCTCAATTGTGGTTTTTACATACATCACATTTCCCTTAAAGGCTGCGTTTTTCAAAAGATGAACATCCCCTCAAATAAAACATTCTTTGTTAGCAGTCTCTCAAAATATCAGCCATTTTTTTACGAAAACCACAAATTAGCATAATATTATTATAAATGGGGATATTGCTCATAGTCACTATCTTTGGACATGATATTTGCCTTTGAACAATTAAAGTTTAAGTATTTCCCACAGAGCTGATCGTTCAATACTCTAGGGCCTTGTTATATCACACATGCGATATCTTAAAGTCATACTATATTGAACATATTACCTTGTGTTATATTTATATACAAGGGCCGTGTGATATCCTACCATTACTGTATGAATAGCTATATGGCAAATATTAAAATTTCAACTGCTTTGAGGTAAATATCAGGTTTTAGGCCGATATCCCTATAAAATATTAGAAGGTGTGTTTCTTTGCTAGTGAGTACCTGTTTGACACCTCTATTTCCAGTCTACATATGTTGTTAGATCTTGCCTTACTCTTCCTTCAAGCATATGCAGGTACTCCTCTTTTTCAGTCTCATCAGATCTCTTGTAGCCAAAGAGCCAAATATCATGTTCTTTTTCTTTGAATGCTATAGTTCCATTTGATTACAAATAAATGTTTCATTAATCTCTATTGTGGCATGTGATTTCATCTCTTTTAAGGTGTTATTTGTTGGTGTATTTGTAATGTGAACACTAGATATGCATATTGAGTGTTTGTTATATTGCTTGGAGGAAGCACTTAATATGCATTGTGTATCTCTCTCTTAGCTTTCTGTTTGATTACCCAAATTGTGGTGAAGAAAATTAGTAATACAAAGGTTATTTAAGTCGCAAATACTTCTTTAGGATATACTTTCATATCAATATATAATAGCAGCATTATACATCACATAGCAAATTGGCATTTTAGACAGTTGACGACCGGTGCATCATTTTAGGACTTCCTTTTCGTTATTTAGTACCCTCAATTAATGTTATTATTTTCTTTCAAGTAAGAGAAGTGTTGAGGAGTGGGCTCCACCCAATGTGGAATATTGAAAAGTATTTTTGATGCCCCTACAAACGTCTTTGGATTTTGGTAGGAATGGTTAGCTGAAGAAACTTA
Organism: Sextonia rubra; assembly: GCA_037013555.1. Lineage (NCBI taxonomy): Eukaryota > Viridiplantae > Streptophyta > Magnoliopsida > Laurales > Lauraceae > Sextonia > Sextonia rubra. The sequence continues at coordinate 37,508,674 of JASUAD010000010.1, read as the reverse complement.
ATAAAGGGAACCCATAAAAATGAACCATCCTCAGGTGGATATGCAATATACTATAGATGTGAACAAATTTTATGCATCTTATTATTATTATTAATATTATTTTTGCAAGATACAACATATCTGAAAAGGCTTGCCAAAACAGAAATCTAAACAAATTTCATGAATTTATCTAACATGGGATAATACAAACATCAAACATATAATTGATAACAAAATTATAGATTTAGCCAATAATAGCAAGGCAAATGACCCCATGTGAGCGTTAGTGCTAAACAGAACCCTAGAAAACAGATCTCTAAGAAATGACAGTCTTTCTGCAGGAAACCAGAATCTAAAACCGAAAATAATACTAAAAACAGAGATAACAAAAACCTTTAGGTTTTAATCATTATAATTTTATTCTTGTGTTTTTCTCATTCTTAATTTAGTGCTGCATCTTTCTCATTAGAGTCTTATTCTTGTTATTTTCTTGATTCAAGAAGGATATGATAAGGCTGATGTTGGGACAAATGCCAATGATGAGCCAAGTAGGAAATCGAGCTAAACCGTTAAAGACCAGCAGGGGAAGTTTAGTTCATACGTCATGATATGTATTTCAAATTTATATTTTGTTCTTTACATTTGATGATATGAGCGGCCACAATATCAGTGCTTTTTGTCGGTGGACCCAGAACTTTGATTTTATATGCTTGATATTTTCGTAGATTAGCTTACGTTGATATGCATGATGGGTGATTTGGGATGCAATCGTCTGTACTTGTGACAGGGCATGCCAAGGACTCTGATTTCAAATCCATAGTGTTGGCTACTTGGCTTATTGGTTTGTATTCACTTCTCTTGATGTGCATGTTTCTTGATACAGGTACTCGATAAGATTCGCATGATTGGCTGATGGTTATTCAAATTTAGAAGATTTACATAAGAATTCATTTGGTTAAACAAAATATGTAATTTGTGTCACATAGAAATTAGTTATGTAATTAGTAAGAACAAGCAAACATAAGAAATTAATTCCTATGCATATTCAATATTATTCACTTCCGCATGCATATCTAATCAATACAAATGTATTATTGGCAGTACTTGCTAAGCAAAGCTCAACCGTGAACCCTCCGAATTGAAGGCATTGGAGAGAGTTATTTAACTCTTGAGGTCACATAGTCTGAAACAAGTAATTCTAGGAGATAGCTTCATCACTGCCGAGGCTTTACAAACTAATGGGATGTGAGCTTTTTTATTTTCCGGATGAGGAGGAACCTACTGACCCCCATATGGTTGATCATTAGACGAATTTTTTGATAACTGGATGAATTTGATTCGTGGGAGGCTCCGTTCATGTGGCAGGTTTGTGGTCCTATTGGTCCAACCACATGAAATAACCTGGATGGTCTCTATTACTTCTTACCTAAGTGGTAAGGAGCAGCAATTCTCACAAACAAGTAATTCTAGGAGATGGCATCATCATTGCTGAGGCTTTACAAAATAATGGGATGGGAGCTTTTTCCGGATGAGGAGGAACCTACTGACTCCTATATGGTTTATCATTAGACGAATTTTTTAATAACCGAATGAATTTGATTCGTGGGAGGCTCCGTTCATGTGGTAGGTTTGTGGTCCTATTGGTCCAACCACATGAAACAGCTTAGATGGTCTCTATTACTTCTTACCCAAGTGGTAAAGAGTGGTAATTCTCACATGGCTGTTCAAGGTTCGTACCCTCAATATTTCACCTTTTCCGCAGGTGCAGTTTTCCTTTTTCACGTGTGTGGGCTTTTGTTCTCACTGTGTGAGCTTCCTTTTCTACATGTGTGAGCTTCTGTTCCCACGTGTGTATGCATTCTCTCCTGGTACTCAGCCCTTTTGGCTTTGGAACCAAGAAAAAAAAAAGAACTCGGGTGCATCACCTCTTGTGTATGCGCACCTGCAACACATCTGATTCATACAAATAGATTGTGAGAAGAAGATATTGACGATCAAGTAAGGGCCAAGTATCAGCAAAAACTTCTAGATAGGTATCATATATTTGAATTGAATTTTTTCTCATTAAAGAACCTCTTTCTAGTTGCTTCGGAATAATTAGGAGATTCTCTAGTGAAAATATGGGTTCTGCTTCTGGGGCAACATGCTACTGGGTGGCGTCTCGCTTATGGGGTCAAATCAATATGTTCTACGAAAAAATATTTGAATATCAATCTCATCATTATCATTCCAACTTCCATGAGATGAGCCAAGCCATTTAACATTACGATAAGTGTCAAGTGAAAGTGCAGTGATATATGCAGCTGAGGCATCCTATCAAGCCAAGAGATTTGAATATTGTTCTTATATGACCTGATCAATTCAATCATGCAATCACCACTTTTACCAAATGATCGTGCTTTAAAGCCTCAAAACTTAAATAATTTTTCATAATAAATTATTTTATTAATCAAATCCAGCAGTAGCTCGTGTCTGGAGCATTGTCAATTTGGGCCGTATGCTAATTAATGCGAGGTAGAGGAATGTCCATGACATTAGTTTGCCAAAGTTGGGCCATATTACACAAAATAAAAAGAGATAAAGTGGGAGCCGTTTTTTAAAAATAATTATCCCTTTTGGTGATCTCACACAATCACATATGATCTCCACTTTGATTGATGTGATCAATGATTTAATTATACTGGGGTTTCCTTATTTAAGAAAAACTTCGATTCCAAGTCTTGTCATTTCCAACGCACACAATAAAGCTAGAATACATGGTAAACGAAGAATACCCTTACAGAATTTGTAACCTTGATGAATTAGAAAACCATAAACTTAATTAAAATTATTGTCAATTGGTCCCTTCGATCACTGAGGAAGCTAGTGTCTTGGTGCATAGAAGAAGGTAAGGCTGTCATCTTGAAGACCTCTAATCAAGTTTCGAGTAAAGATATAGGTATGCATAAAACCTTCTCTACTGTTAAATTTCCATGATTATTGACTCCAAGATTAAGGACAAGATAAAATCATGGCAAAACTAACAAAAGATTCATGATTCATTGCAAGTTAATTCCAGACAGAGACTAGTGGGTTGTTAGATGTGGTTGGTGGCTGACTTCGTGAGCAAATCACAAAGTGTGAGGCCACAGAAAGGTGCCATACTTATCATGGGGTTCAAGATAGAAGAAAGTTTCATAAAGGGCTTTATTTTTGTTGTCTTTTACACAAAAATGTTAACAGAAGGATATGTTCAATCCTTGTGTTGTGATTGCCCCTTTGTTGGTGCCATATCTCCAACCCATGACCTAATGTTGTAAACTAAAGGTTTAGACGATCAAAGGCAAGGTAGAGATCGGTCTGGTGCCTGCATCAAATGGATGCATTATAGGCAGAAAGTGAGAATAAACATCTTGATCAATGATTTTGCTTTTGGATGTGGCAACCACATTAGGGCCAGTCCACCACCATCCAAAAAGTCACTGAAGCCACATATCCATCACTCTTTACTCCAGAAGGGCCTCAGCCTCCTCTGACTCTTTTACTCACATTCACACTTGTGGTTCAAAAACAGTGGCTAAAACTATATATAAATTTGCTCACAGAAACCTAAGGCATCATCATCTCATACAACTGTATACAATACAAGAGCTTCAAAAAAACTAAATGGCGTCTCCCAAAAAGGCATCAGATGTAGCCCTCTCCGACTCAGGTTCTGGTTCTGACTCTGGCTCTAGCTCTGGTTCCAGCTTGGCCTCTGGGGCAGGCTCAGGTGCTGCGGCTGGTGTGAAAGGTGCACGCACAGGTTTGGCTCTGGTGAAGTTGGTCATGGATATGGCTTTGTGTCCGGTTTGGGATCCGGCTATGGTGGTGACCTGAGAAATGGGTTAGGTTCAGTGTGACGTCCTCAAGTCTCACATCGACTATAGACAAGAAAGTGATTGGACTTATATATAGAGCTTGCACTTTTACCTTGCATGAAGCATTTTGGTGAGTTGAGGTACACCAAAAGGAAAATTGTGAGGCTCATGGGCCAAAGCGGACAATATTATATATACTTTTGGAGTGGGGCGTTACAAATGAAATTAGAACCAACTATCGACTAGTTCAAGTGTGGGTCCTTGCCATAGTTTGGTACAAGTGGGTGGGTTTCCATTTGGGAGAGCCAAGAGGGCTGGTAGGTAGGCTACTGCACAGGGACGTACCCCCCTGAGAGGGGTGGATTGTGACGTCCTCGAGTACCACATTGACTATAGAGAGGAAAGTAATTGGGGTTATATATAGAGCTTGCACCCTTACTTTGCATAATGTCTTTTGGTTGGTTGAAGCCCACCAGAAGTAAAACCATGAAGATCATGGGCCAAAGCGGACAATATCTGCATGTGTGTTAGGGTGGGGCGTTACATTCTGGGTATGGTGTTCGGTCTAGTTATTATTATTATTATTGTTAGAACGGTAACAAAAACTTAACAAGAAGTTTACAAGAAAATGAGAGAGAGAGAGAGAGAGAGAGAGAGAGAGAGAGAGGAAAAGGAACATAAAACAAAGAGGAAGCACTAAAAATATAAGAGTAAAGAGGGACATGAGCATTTTACCCCAGCAGATGCAAGCTACAAGATAATACCTTCCCAAAGAAATATCCTCTCAACCCCTTGTTTAGCTAAAGCATCGGCAAAGTAGTTGGTTGATCTACGCTCATGATAGAAGCATCAGTGTTCAGTCTAGATATGGATTTGGGTCTTTTTAAGGCCAGGGAAAATAAGATGGTGTTGCATATAGATTATTTTACTTGTTAGGAAGAATAAAACCAACAACAGATTTATGGGATAAGGGTGAGAGGATGATGTGATGACTTGTTTGGTAGGATGAGAAGATGGATGCTTAAATTGCGTTGTAAAACACCTGATTTTTTAATTTTTATATTTATAACGGAGGGTGTCCCAATCCTTTGGGCTGAACTAATTCCTTCGAGTCAAGGGGGAGCCAAGTAAATTTCATGTGGCCCCATTGTGGTAGCACAGTTCGAACTCACAACTTCTGAGAGCAAATCGTAGTCATAGGCCAATTGAGCTACCTCATTTCCCATTCATTTATAAATGATCTATTTTTCCTTAAACTAATAAGTAAAATACCTGAATTAAGAACACGTAAACTATCTTGATCACATGTTTATGTTTGCTGTATGTTTTTAATTACTTTGGATATTCGAGTGTCTCTAGAGTAAAGCAATTTAGAGAGTGGCCTTATATGCACGTTTTGACTGTTGGATTTATCACAACAAATATTCAAAATAGTTAGCTATTAAAACTTTGAGGTGCTAAAAGTAAGGATTATCATTTGGTTAGACTAACGTTGAGATCACTCCTTCTGTATCACTTGATTGTCATGCACCGATTTGGGCTGGCTCCTACAAGGAGTGACTGCATAGTGCATACACTTTATTTTTTAGGATATACGGGAGATCTTGCTTCCTTGATTTTTATTTTGCTAAATTGCAAATTGAATGAGGTGAAGAAGGCAGCTAACAATCCTCTTTTACCCAGGTCAGTGGAGTTGGTAGATAAGCATGAACATAAAGCTCCAACTGGCAACTGCTAACGGAAAGAAGCCATTTCCAGGTGAATATTGAGAAAGGGTACTCAAAGACAAGCTGAGAGGCATTCTCGGAATGCGTGAGGCACAGATGGCAGATTGAAGCTAATTGCACACCAGAAGATTGAGCCCATGCACCTGTTGGAGTCTTCCTGTGAAGGAGTCTCCAAGCAAAACATGAGCCCTTCGGTTGCATGAGATTATTCCAAATCAGCTGAGCTCAGGGCTCGGACAATCTCCTCGTTTATCCCAAACAGGGTACCAAAGAGGAGCCCTACTTTATCTACATCTGAACCAAACAGCCCATAATGACTGAGAAGTAATAGCTCTCCATGATAACTTCAGGCCAAGACCACCTTCAGATTCGGTCCTGCAGACCACATTCCTTCTGATAGCATTCGTTTTGAAGTTTGCTTCACTGCCAGACTACAAACAACTGTGTATATTCTTTCCACATCATAACAAATGGATTTGGGCATCGGCAAAGCCATTAAAGTATGAAGAAGCATACTATCTAGAACATGCTTTGTTAGTGTGACGCAGCAAGCAAATGAAAGAGCATCCATTTCCAACCTGAAAGCTTTCTTCTAGTTGCATCCATTATAGGGTGGAAGAATTGGTACTTGGGATTGCCAAGTGCCAACAGAGGGGCACCCAGATACTTAGAAAGCTGGCTGGCTAGAGGGATTTTGAAGTTCTACGCTTAAAATAGGGGTTTCACTTCACCATGAATAGCTGACTTTTTGCCAAAGTGTAGAATTGGCCAGCTGGATTTTGATACTTGGAGAGAATATCATGTATTGCTAAGGGAGTTCCATTAGAAGAGTCAGCGAAGAGCGTAATCGTCCACCAAGAATAGGTGACAAATTCTTGGACCACCATTAGCCCTAAAAATTAAACGAATGGCTCCTTCAGAAGTTAAAGTGATCCAATATTTTGAATCTTTTGGCTAAGAATTTACTCTGCTAAAATAAACAGATAGGGCAAAAGCAGGTCCCCTTGTCTAAGACAACAAAGCGAAGCAAAGAAACCACAAGATTTCCATTGATGATAACAGAACCTCTAGGATTCATTCAAGTACTTAAGTTGTCCTAAAAATCTGAAAAAGCCCAAATTGTGAAGAGTAGTACGAAAAAATCACCAAATTTAATTTGTGAAAAGCCTTAGAAATGTCTAAATTTAGGCCCATGTCACCGCCCTTAAATGTGTGATTATGATATTGAAATCCGATAATGAACTGGAGCAATCTTGCTTCATTGATTCACCACAATAGAGACATTGATTTCACAATAGTTGATCAATTGGTTAAAAATTTTAATGTTTTAATTTACAATCTCTGAAGAATAGAAAATAAAAAAGTAGTTTACACAATCTACAAAGTAATGCACTTAAACTACAAATCAAGGGCCCAATGCTGAAGTCCACCGAATGAACGATGTAGATTATCCATTGATTCTTTCTTGTGCGCTCCTTGGATTTATTATAGAGTATCAGTATTGATTCAAGTTAAATCACAAATTCTTGACACGCTAATTTTCTTCTTCCATCAGTTGTCTTTTGACTTGTTGAGCTGAAGTCAAATGACGGAGGATGATTAAATCAGATTGGCAGTTGTGGCAAGAAAATTTCTCAGTTTATATTTTGAGTTCTATTGCAAGAAACGTAAGTAGCAACATTTTCAATTTCAATTATAGAAGTGAAATAAGGTTATGCTGATGATGACTCAGACGAATTCCACAGATGTAAACAGTGGTGAAGTGGGATTTTGCCCAAGTGATCCACACTACAGATCATACTTACGAGCCTTCTGATTGGCTGGTCTTAAAAAAAGCATGAAAAGATTAATTTCTGCAGCAATGGCCCATAAAAGATCAATACGGCTCACTGGACAGAAGGTCTTGAACTAACACTGGGCACCTGGTCATGGAATTCTTCCATGCTATTGAAGCTATTGAAGGGGTGATTGAGTGAAGAGTGAAGAGTCAAGAGTAGACATCTGAGGGTGAGTTTAGGTGATGCACAGGGACCGGTACTCTGCTTTGGGACTCGAGAGAGAAAAAGAGGGACACCCACCACATACCACCGAAAAGCACTAGTGGTTTTGACAGCATCCATATTGACCCAAGTTCTTGAGCAGAACTAGTAAAACAGCCTGGATTCATTTCTTTTTATCCCTCATTAATTAATTTATAATTGCAGCTAAACTCAAAATAAATACTTTCAAATTCTCACCCACAAGTTCGCGTCTCATTCTCCACTGGGGCGTCGATGTTCGAATAAGATTTTCAAATTCAACGTTGTCACCGGATATATTCGCAAAAATTTACTGAACACGTAAGATATAATATAGTGGATTTTCAAATGGTAGTAAGTGCTTTTAGAAATTAGAAATATAACATTACAGTTCCAAAATCTTAAAGAAATATCGTGAAAAACTCACATTACAATAGTATCTTTTTTTATATGAAGGGGTGACTAAAGTTGGAGGAGATATGAAGCTTATTTAAATGATGGGTGCTGTTGACTCCTAGAAAATATTTGAAAAAATGAAAACCTGTTTAGCTTCATAATCCTCATTACTGAGTTGAACATATGGATGCAATCACTGCAATGGGTGATAGTGTGCGAACAAAATCAAACGGTACGGATTTTTATGAGTGGCCCCAGATATGAGTCAGGCAGGGTACTGGTGTAGAGGGAGAGAGAGGTGTTGTAGATCATATATACCTGAAATGACACATCGGAAGAGAGAATGGGAATGTGGAAAAAGGCTTTCCTCTTCTGTGGGCCCACCTAGTATTTATCCAATTTGCAAAGATGGTTTTTATGTGTAGGGCATATTGAATATAGTAGGTATGGCAAATGTCGTTCTCATCGGTTAACCCCAACACTCGAAAGCTTTAAAATTTGATGGTTTTCTAGGTGTATTTCTTTTTCATGATTGAATGTAATATTAGATCCATGTCAAATTAGGTTATGTGTGAAATGGGTTGGATTTGTTAAAGTAAGCCCCTTGTGCAATGTAATTGGGCAGGGCTTAAACTAAAAAAGTGGGTTGATTTGATTAAAAAACTAATCCTACGGCCCAAGTCTTAAGCAAAATGGCTTAGCCTATGGAGAATAGTGGAACTATAAAAGTTTTTGTGGTGAGGTGTTAGCTCATAAATCTTTCTGAGGGCTCCATATGAACCAAACCCTCCACACCTGGCCCACCTGATTTACCACACAATAGATCTAAACCTCTCACTCTGGCTACAAAGCATGGAATTTCGAGACACCTGTAAGCTATGAAGACCATTCCATTGTTCATGCTAGTTTGGCGCTCATTTAACTTTATGTTATTTATAAGTTATATAGTTAATTTTGAGCCTCTCAAAATTATACCTTCTATGATAAATTATGTAAAACAAAAAAGAAGAAAAAGAAGCACATGATAGTGCACTTTAATATGCCCATGGCTTGAGTATCATGCTTTTAAATGGACCTCGCATGCCAGACGATTTGGCCCGATTAGTCTTTGATGACCAGGCCCATGTAATTGTGTGGTGGGCCAAGTCGGATCCTCTCATGCAACAGCTCTCACTATGACCAATGGGAGTACATCCCGGCCCAAGATGTGGTTCGATCAAAGGTCAAAACCGCTCCTATACCGTTAACTTTTGTTCCCATTGCCTATTCTCATGTGATATGTTTGAGAGCCATAGGTTTGTTAACTATATTGATGGTGCCCATTGTATTGAAGTGCTCGGTGGAACTCCACTGTGGATTCGGCCTATTGATCATCTTGATCTTCCAAAATAAGTGTCATCCTAACCCTCAAATTAACTTTCTAACATTGAGGGTTAGGATATCCTGAAGGATCCGGGCTTTTGCAAATGAATATAGTGCTCTAAACCAAAAAGTCAAGTCACGTCAAGTCGACTCTACAATTATTTGCGGAGAGAGAGAGAGAGAGTAAAGTGGACTCTTCAATTATACTGGAGAGCGACCCATGATGAAATGGGGAGGCTGTTTGAGTAGCTGAGTTGAGAAAAGTGGATCTGAGCTAAGTTGTGAAAGTGGGAATATGACTGCTGCTGGGAACGGTAATTTCTAATTATTATTATTATTATTTTTTTGAATTCATGTTCCATTTAAGCCCTCTCTGTGCAAATAAAAAGTTCGAGCCTTCAATGTCTTGAAAATCAATTAAGAAATTGATGATGGTTGAAGTTCAAGGCCTTTAAAATCAAGGAATTGGCGATGCTTTCCTAGTCTTCAATTCCATGTTGAGCCAATTACATATCGGGTATTACTGTTACCGAACAATAAAATCATCGAGCTCGTGGAATCGAAGCCATCTGTCTGCGGGCTGTGGTTGTGTTGGGGTACTCCTTTTCCAACCCTTTCGTTTGATCCGAGGAGAAATGGGTCCGGCCAGTGTTACCTCGTGGGCCCCACTGAGACCACCGTATAACCCCTGTATGATAAACGGATGAGAATGATCCAAGCAGATGGTTATAATTTCTACCCACCTTATAATCCAACCCGTACCCAACCCGACAATTCAGGCATCAAGTTAACCCATTATTATATATTAAGCTGGTTGAGCTGGATTGAGAAATCAGTCAAATTGTCAATTGATTTTGACTCTCATGGTCTTTTCCCTTACTAACAAACCGTTTACACTTCCCACTACGTTTCAACTTGCCTTTCTACCTTTCTCGCCACTGATTAAAGCCCACCCTTTACCTTCTCTCTTCTGTGTGTCCCTTCTCCTTCCTTTTCCTCTTCTCTCTACGTCTCCACTCTTTGTCTAAACCCTTTCTTTTCTCTCACAATCAAATACATTTTCTCCAAAATCCTGAGCCCTAATCCCCAAAATCCAGCTTCTGTAACACCCCATCCCACAATGGTTATGAATAAAATATGAGTCTAATATATAATGAACTGTGTAGGTTACTACTAGTAACTTGGGCTTAAGCAGTTTGGGCCACGTGACAGGTTTACCAAGTTATTGGGCCAGTGAGCTACTTGGGTCATTACAAATGGTATCAGAGCCTATCACCAGCCGAAAATGTAGGACCCTCAATCCCGTTGGGAAAGCCCTTGAGGCAAGATCAGAACAGAGCCAGGGTGCGCAAACCTGTGAGTCAAGATAGGGGAATCCGTAGGAGACACGAGTGCCACATCGCCTGGTGAAATTAGATGGATCCACACGGGGACGTGTGGCCTTAAGGGCGGTAAATTGTAACACCCCATCCCACATCGGTTATAAATAAAATATGAGTATAGTATATAATGAACTATGTAGGTTACTACTAGTAACTTGAGCTTAAGCATTTTGGGCCACGTGATAGACTTATCAAGTTATTGGGCCAGTAAGCTACTCAGGTCGTTATAGCTTTACTTGTCACTTCCATGCCAATTTCAAATTTAATTTTGACTTTTTTGACCTCCTACTAATATTAGCCCTATTAATGCCCCACTAAGGCCCCATTGATAGGAATAATTTAGTAGCCTTATTAATGCTTTACTAATGACCCATTAATAAGAACACTTTCATTTCCACTAATACCTCTTATTGCCTCTTCATTCCAATTCAAACATGAATGGTCATGTTCCTCTTCATCTCCTTCTACTCTTCCTATTTGGTTCTTTAAACTATAATATCATTCCTGTAATGGTTCTATTTAATTTTTGTATTATTTTGTACTTTTTATGAAGAATTATCAATTCATAATACAAGGAATAAGTGGAGGTGATTATTGAAAAGTCTTCGATTTTAGCATTTTAATTACTAGCTCACTACTTTTGTTTACATTAGAAATTAGATTGGCCAATTTTTATTGTTTGTATTTAAATTACTACCTTTTGTATTAATTTTAGTTTTAAACTTAAATCACAAAATTTGTTATTTAATTTTTGTATTATTTTGCGACTTTTTATAAAGAATTATCAATTTACAATATAGAAAATAAGTGGTGGCAATTATTGAGAAGTCTCCTATTTTAGTATTTCAATTACTAGCTCAATACTTTTGTCTACATTAGATATTAAACTGGCCAAATCTTATTGTTTGTGTTTAAATTACTATATGATTTTGTAAGACTTCTATTTACCCGTGTTAAGCACGGGGTAATTTTGTTAGTTTCCTATGAGGACTGTTGGGTTGACATTTCTGACCTTATTATTGGTTTCGGGTCTACTCTTTCATTCCTGCTGGTCAATAATCCACTCTCCAACCTGAGCAATTGGACTGTTACCCTTCAACCCAACCTGAGCCAATGCTGTTATGGGTTGGGTTGATGGTTTAGCTTGGGACTTGGTTTGACCTTTCCAACCTAATTAATAAATGGGTTCATCTTATTAATGGACCCTAGACATGTATCCCTTGCTCTAACCAACCCAATATATGGTATCCATGGAACATCATTTTCAGTGGTGGAGCCAGAATTCCATCTTAGGGGAACATATTAAAAAAATTCTATTTGTAAAAGAATTAAAAAAATTTAACATATTAACATTATAATAGAAAGTTAAAATTATGTGTTCACCCCAATTAACATATTTTATATTAAAACAGTTATTACATTATAGCCCCAAAATGATAAAAATGATTAATTTGTATTGCACTTCATATCCAACACCATTCAATTGCATGATTTTAGCGTATTACTTGAGAGCATTCAATTATAATTTCAAAAGCTCAAATTTTGATATTTGAATCAAGCACCATTTGTAATTAAGCACCATACGTGCCTTCTTTGAACAAGAAGGTGAAAGAGAAGGAAATGAATGTGATTTAGGGTGTTGTCTTGGATAGTAGTAAGAGATGAAAATGTCTACATATGTTTCCAAAACATTTTTCAATTATTTTCTCTGCAAAAAGTTTAGATTGCCCCTCTGGACTCCATGTGGCTCCGCCACTATTCATGTTGAGTATCTTCAAATAATTATGGTGTTCAAAGTGGACTCTTGTGCAATTCAACTCCTATTGAATATGTTTTTTTACCTTCGTTTGCATATGTAAATGATTGCCATGCACAATGGTTATACATCATCATGCTTATTTGGGCGCTTAATTGTGCATAAAATGCAACCCCAAGGGGTAGCTTAGCTAGTTTAGGACAACGGTTTACTTTCAGAGCTTGCAAGTTAGAAATGCCTACCACACTAGGGCCACTATAAAAGACCAAATTATGAATAATATACGTAAGTGAGGTATGGAAATGAAAGTGGTGTGTAAATACTAAATAAGATAATTTATATACCAAAATTTGGGCCACTATCAAAAACCAAATTATGAATAATATACGTAAGTGAGGTATGGAAATGAAAGTGGTGTGTAAATACTAAACAAGATAATTTATATACCAAAATTTGGGCCACTATCAAAAACCAAATTATGAATAATATGCGTGAGGCATGAAAATGAAAGTGGTTTGTAAATACTAAATAAGATAATTTATATACCAAAATTTTCACACATCTTGGAAAAGTCATAAGTATACTTCTTACACGGTGAATGCATTCCCATTGAGGGCCATCAAATACCTTTATATTTTCATTCTTGTGGGCCCCATATTTATAATTTAAACCATTCAGTTTGTTTATTGGACTAAAAAGCCCCAAGATCTTAAAGATGATTATCATAAATCTCCACAATTTTTGAATATTTTGCAAAAAAAGTCCCAAACAATTGATTTTATTTTTTGCACTTCTATGGGCCTCCAATTCATTATATGATATATTCAATATTTTTGTGTTAATGACAAATATCATGAAATATCATGATATTTAGTTTCATATTTCCATTCTTCATGGATTTTGAGAAACTTGTGAACAATCCAAAAATTCCAAATCAATTTAAAACTGTCGTCATTTACTCATATAAAAATGGTAATTTTGATAAACATGGTAAAGCATTTTGCATGCATATCATATCAAAATGTAACATTTGCACATGCTAAGCCCATTTTCAATCACATGTAAAAATATAAACGACCCTATTCGCTCTGTAACTCCATTGATAGTGTTCTAATAGATTTTTTCTCATAAAAGATGCATGAATTTTCATTTCTTGAAGCTTCTAAAAAAGAGAAAAATATCCCCTTGAAGCTCAATAACAATATAAAATGCTTTTCTTGAAATGCCTACACAGAACCTATCCATTTTCTTCTTTGGAAACTATCCTTAATTTTTTTTCTATTTTCTATTTAATCATAAAAAGTGGTCAACTTTACATACATATAAAGTGCTTATATCTTAGCCTATTGCAAATATCTTTCACTCTGTTATTAATAATCATTATTTTTTTCTTTCTTTTTTTTTCTTTTTCTTGCAGTCATCTATCGTCGCTCTTGTTGACCTGGTAAAATAATGACACTTTCAGCAATATTGGAACAGTGATTCAACCGATTATTGAACTTAGTAAATGTGCACTTGCTCCTATTATACGGCATGCAAGTTATTTTATTCGCTACAAAAAAAATGGTGACAATCTAAAGAGAGAAGTTGAGGAGTTGGAGCAAATAAAAAAAGACGTAGTAAAGAGGGTTGTCGCAGCTTGAAGACACAGTGAAGTAGTCCTTCAAACAGTGCAAGAATGGTTATTAAGGGTAGGAGATATTGGGGCAAAAGTGCAAGGATTAGATAATCAACTTTAAGAGAATATAAGATGTTTTTATTTGCACATGCGGTACAAACTAGGTAAAGAAGCATAGAAAAAGATTGGCGCAGTTAATGAGCTCCAAAGAGATGGGAATTTCAGCAGTGTATCACACCCCAACCGAAATACTGCCATTGAATCTTGCCTGATGGAGATTTTTGCAAATTTGAATCCACAGAATCTGCTATGAAACTAGTAATGAATGCATTGAAAGATGAGAACATCAACATCATTGGGGTATATGGGATGGGAGGAGCAGGTAAAACGACATTGATGAAACAAGTAGCCAAACTGGTGCAAAAAGAGAAACTCTATGGAGAATTGTCATGGTAACGCCACCTCAAAATCCAGACTTAAGAAGAATCCAAAGTGATATTGCGGAGTATTTAGGCTTAAAAATGCCTCTTGAAGAAGGAAATGAATTGATGCGAGCACGTAAGTGATGAGTCCTTAAAAATGCATTATTTTATGTGTGTGTTCAGGAATTTTAAGGACTTATTCATTATAAATTTCTTTATTTAGCTGGAATTCATGTTTTTATGATTTTAAAATTTATTTTTGAATTTTCTTGCAAAAATCATTGAAAATCCTCAAATTTTCATTAAAATATGAAACTTTCTATTTTTAGAAGATTTTTTTCAAATTCATGATGGAATGATAAGATTTCTCATCATCATTAGTTAATTAAAGCTAAATTAGGATTAATGATGAGCATTTATTGTGTCATTTTACGTAAATTTGGGCCTGCATTAGTGCATTTGCAATTTTTATTGAAAATTATTAAATTAATTGACAATCACTTCTATTTGTAGGAAAATTGGAGAGAAGGTCCCACAATCAAACCTTGAAGCCAAGTCATGCCAAGGAGGGGGTCCCATGCTCTACATTGTTGCATGCTATTGCAAGAAGTTGATATTGAAATTGGAAAGTAAAAAAGTGTAAAGTGGAAGATTTGAGAGGAAAGAGGAGAAGATTTCTCAAATTTGAAAAGTTAATAAAAAAAAAGTAAGCGAAGAGGAGAAAAAAAACCGTGCAACACCACCCCACCAATCACCCGGAGATTCTCTTTATATTTTATCCAAATCAAATACTATTCAATGGCCCACCCATCATGCCAACTCATCACTATTCCAATACAATCACAAGTACACTTTCCATTTTTTTTCTCTCACGCCACTTTTTCCTCTCTCTCTCTCCATACCCATTCCTTAAATATATGAGCCCGGCCATATCCCCAAAACACCACATCCCATCATCTCTCTTATATATTCATATTTATATCACAAAGAGACAATCCACGCCACTCTCCATCTCTCTCCTGTACTTCCCATAATCTAATATTTCTTCTTATATATAAAAGGGTAGAAAGTACAAGAGGAGATACCATCCCCTCATCTCACGCTCATCTCTCCCATCATGTCTCTCTCTCTTTCCTATATATATATGAGGAGTCTTCGTATGCATATGTCCCTCACTATTTTAGTGAGGGACACTTCCTTTTTTGGACTTTTCAAACTTAAAAAGGCGTGAAGTTTTGTCCTCTTGCTTATTAACAATTTTCAAAAAAGGAGTGTCCCTCACCAAAATAGTGAGGGACATATGCACATAAATATTCTTCTACATATATATAGCAACCCATTCCATCATACAGGGAGAGTACACACGTCCACAGCCATCTTCCCATCTTTTTTTTCTCTTCCTTTCTTTTCCATTCTCCACCATACCACATCAATTCCTACACCCATTCCATCTCTCCTCTCCAGATCAACCCACTTGGATCCATCCACTCCATTCACTACACCAAAAATTGTCTTTTAAAACAGTTTTGTACTGTTCCTAATGGTCTCTGGAACCGTTCTGAACCGATCCAGAATGGCTTGTCGCTAAAAATTTGGAACAGTTCAAAACCATTCCGATTTTTTTTCTTTTGGAACAGTTTTAAACCATTCCAGTTGGGTCAGAAACCGTTCCTATTTTTTTCTTTTGGAACGGTTATGAACCATTCCAGTTGAGTCAGAAACCGTTCCTGTTTTTTTCTTTTGAAACGGTTCTGAACCATTCCAGTTGAGTCAGAAACCGTTCCTGTTTTTTTCTTTTGGAACGGTTCTGAACCATTCCAGTTGGGTCAGAAACCGTTCCTAATTTTATTTTTGTAATTATTCTGAACCGTTCCAATAATTATTCTGAACCATTTCAGTTGCATCAAAACCGTTTCTGTTTTTACTTTTAAAATGATTCTAAACCGTTCTAGTTTAATCAAAACCATTTCTATTTTTATTTTTGAAATGGTTTTGAATTGTTCCAGTTGTTTTTTTAGGAATGCTTTAAACCATTCCAAAATTTTAATTCTATGATAATTTTAAACCATTCTAATCTTTTTATTTTTAAATAATAAAACATAGTTTATGAACAATTATTTCCAATTCTAAAGGGATTAAAACTTTTCTAAAATGTAAAATAAAAATAATTTTGTAGCATTCCAAAATATAGCATTGACTCATCCATACCCTTTCATAGAAATTATACTTCATTACTTACAATTCTTTCTTTATAACAAAGGCATTGAATGCCATGAGTATTATAGAAGACAAGTTACCACAAAACTCATATTTAATGATATAAATCCTTTACATACACCATCATAAAATCCATTCCGTGTTAGTGCTCAAGCTCAATCTCTAACTTATGTGATGACTATGGCAGAGATCCACGAGCTTTGGTGACTTCTTCATTTAAAAATTTTGAAGTATCATCCACAAGCTTTCTTAGAACCTGCCAATATGAAAGGAATAAATATTTATAGTTAATAAAATAGATGTAAATGCCAGCTGCTAAAAACAAAATTAAAAAGCGAAAGCAACCAAATCAGACATTCTATCCACTCCTTGCTTAGCTAGCGTGCCTGCAAAATGTGGACCAATACTGAGAACTAAATCCCATTGTTGTCGAACAGAGAATGGAGCCTGTTACAATGTTGAGTCTCACACTGTAGATTCTATGACACAAGAACTTCTAATCTGTTTTGAGTATAGCATGTGACTAATCTGTTTGGTTGAAGATAGCTCCAGGAATGGCCCACAAACAATCTACAAATGGATCTCACTTGTTGCACTACTTGAATGTTAACCCATATTTTCAACATTGGTATATTTGGAAATGGTCATGGGAAAAGCCACCTATGAATTTAGAAAATATCAATCAATGGAAATAGATACTTTAAAATACAGTAAGAAAACATAGATCACACCTTTCTTTTTTTCCATTACTGTTAAATTCTGTTGGATGTGGAAAATTTTTAGAAAACATAGTATTGTTTAGATCCTGTATGCAGATGGGATCTAGTGATAAGTCAGTATCTGTATTAACTGAATCATACCATGTGGGATCACAGAGAAGCCGATCCATTTCTACTCAGGAAAGATGAGGACCGGCATCACTCAATAATTTAGTCCCACTATTACCTGCAACAAAGGATATAGCATTTCTCAGCTGTTAAGTAGGAACAGCTATTCTTCAACTTAGTCCCAATTTAAAACAAGGAATACTAGTAATGAAAAGGATAAGAGAGAACCCATTGGAGTTTTAACATTGGAGCCCCACCCTCATTCAATGGATCCTTTGACAGGGATGCTTCTCTGAATTGAACACCCACCAAAAGACTGTAGTCCATAAGCCTCTCCTGTTCAAGAAGCTCGGAGTCGCAATCTACTTGCCTACAAAAGGATTGTTTCATATTTAATTCCACTTCCTCTATCTCAAAGAAAAACATTGGTTGCGACTGTAAATCTCAGAAAAGATATCCAGTTAGATGGGTATTTCATTTTTTTTTTTGTTGTTGTTTTATGTCTTGTTTATTTTAATTTTAAGCCTAGGTTGCTTTATTAATTGAGAGGGTTGCTTCATGCTATAAATATAGGGACCCCATGTAAAAAAGTTGAAGCAATCTAATGTGACCTTTTATGTACTATGTCATTTGAGTAGATGAAACATTATTCTTTCCTGTTCACCTTTTCTTTTTCATGCCCTACTTGGTTGGTTTATTGTAGCGCCTTTGTATTCCAACCTTGGCATTGAAAAAAACTAGTTCAATTGTATCAGGCACAATGATATGATTTATGTAGACAAAAAAAAGCAATAATAATCAGAAATTCAACAGGAAAAGCCCAGAGTTCTAAACAAAAGTGTTCCACAATAATCCTATTTGATGGTCCAAATTCCTAAATCCTACTCCAGACTTATGGAATGTAAAGTTGAACAGACAACTGAAATGAGATTTGAGTCCTGGAGCCTTGAATTAAAAAAAAAAAAGCACATAACTAGCACAAGTACATGTTACTGAAGTAAATAGAAACAGTAACATTGTAGAGTAATATTCTGTTATGATAAGGTTGAGGTTAGCTGATTCTGGATCAAGCATAGCATCTTTCTAGGACTAACAGATTGTGTTCCATGTATCATATATATTGTGTTAGTCTTCTTTCAGTGTAATACGTGAGTGGACTGATACAATTTACACCCAAGTCTTCTTTCAGTGTAATACGTGAGTGGACTGATACAATTTACACCCAAACCTCTGGGTAGGCTATAATCCGGATCATGAGTGGACTTGCAGACATCACTTCCTCTCCAAGGCTTTGTGCAAGGTTTTTTTTTTTTTTCCATCAATAAAATATCGAGACTCAAAACAGTTGTTCCATCTTTGCAATTGTTCAATAGGTTTGCAAAGCAATGAAGGAAATGTTAAGAATTACCTAAATCCATCTATTGTTACATATCTTAATATAATTCCAAGGATAAGAAGGAAACTAAACTACGTATACTATTTAATAGGTCCAAATTCCTGAATCCTACTCCAGACTTATGGAATGTAAAGTTGAACAGACAGCTGAAATGAGATTTGAGTCTTGGAGCCTTGAATAAAAAAAAAAAAAGCACATAACTAGCACAAAGTTTTAAGGCAAGAGAGTTTGATCCCGTTGCTCAGAATTTCAAGTCATTCTATCCCTTACCAACTAGCCCATGAGATCTTAGCTGCATCAACAAGGTAATGATAGTAATGGAAAAGGAAGGGGGAAAAAGGAAGAAAATGTTACAACAGGATCATAATAGTGAAGTGTATAGTGATATATATAATTGGGCAGCAAAGCTCCATGACATTCCATTCAATGTATATTGGGGCTTCATACAAGTATATACCCTTTTCAAAACAATTAGACAAGATTAAGTAATCATCCTATACAAAAATCAAAATCCAAATAAAACTTTATATTATCATGCATTCAGCGTGGAGGGGGAAACAACTACATACACCAAGTATTAGATTCCATCCTAGATCTTTTCCATGGCTGTGTTTCTGTCTGTCTAAAGATGATTAGAGATGGCTTTGCCCTTTTCTTTAATAGAAGTCTGTTCTGGCCGGTTGTCATTGGCATCCGCAGAAGCACCTTTAACAGCTGCTAGATAGGCTTCAATTACATCTGCTATGCCTGATCAATCAACAGAGACTTAAGTTTTCAAAATTAGACTCGAGGACCAAAATACAAATAAGAGGAAACCAGATAACAATCCCTTTGCTATAATCTCAATAGTCAACTAGACAAATTAGAATCTGCTTGTGGCAAAAAAATTATCATAAATCTGAAGTCATATATTTAGAAACTTCAAGTAGAAATACATGTACTCACAAATCTAAAAACTATACAGTCAATCCATTCAAAATCTATATATTTGATGATGTGCATATAAATATTTATAAAACCAACAATGATAGGAATGTTTACAAGCCATTATATATATGTACACAGAGAGAGAGAGAGAGAGAGAGAGAGAGAGAGAGAGAGAGAGAGAAGGTGATACACAAATGAGTATATGTGTGTAGTTACCATGACATAGATGAGGGATGATATGGTGAAGGTCCAAAAGAGACCCACGTAAGAATAAGCAATGTAGGCACCGAAGATGGAAGTCATCAACACTGACCCTGACCAGTTGTTTCCGTTTCTCACAGGCCACCAAATTTGAAGCTATTGCATAGAAGGCCATCATCTCAAATGCTTCATAACCTTCAATATATTTGATCTTTCCTTCTGCAACTAGTTTTTTAAGTTCTCCCATCTTGTGCACAAAACCAAAAAAGAAAAAGAATATTCATGCAGCCATACTGATATACAAAACAAGAAGCACATATTACATTGAAATCCATTTAGATGTCCTATTATGATGATTAAAGTTCAATCAAACAATTTAAGTACTACTTAAATTGTTTTTCCGTCTGCAAAACTGAAACCAAACTTGTTCGCCAAAAAATGTAAGTAGTACTCACATCACATGTTTATTTTCACAAAATAAATATGGGTTACTGAGAACACTGAGTGACCCAAATATATGGAAAATAAAAATGACGATGATCCTAATACTGATATGGGTTACTGAGAATACTTCCAAGATGAGATTTATATCGTGTTGTATCAGGTTTAATAATTAGAAACTCCTTTCAATTCAATCATGGGAAACCTGCCTTGATTTGATGAAGTTTCATAATTCCTTCATCTTGATACCAATGTCCATATCTGTAACAGGGCTTGACAAGTGATTTTCTTGATGACTTGGAAACACGTGCATGCATTGCAGGCATTTAGAGCCTGAAGCCTGCAAAAGATTTTTGATGTGCAGAGACATGTGCATGCATAAATGGACATATATAGAAGTGATAATCAGAATCATATACCAGAATTGATATAGAAAATGTTCTCTGTCCAGTATAAATATACCTGAAAGCATCAGTTGTTGATTCTCTGGAGCCGAGACTATCTTTAAATTCGTTCACATCTTCCACAGACCCATCTTCATTGTTATGAAAACTAGCAGCATCTGCTGAACCTGAACTCTGTTCATAACAAGGCACTTGATTGACTGCATCAGCAGCAGCAGTGGCTGCATTTTCACTTTTGAAATCCTCTGATAGCAACGAATCTTCCTCCTCTTTAGTCTTCTCCTCTGCATTACTTGTTCTAATCTCTTTTTGAGAGCTCCTCCTTTCATCTGGTTCTTGGAGGCTTGAGGAACATGTGAATGAACTGACAGAACCTTCACTTGCAAGTGAACTAGATTGGCCTAATGCAGCTAAAATGTTTAAGGATTCCAGCTTTTTCATCGCAAATTTCAACATCTTCTCAGCTCTGTTCCTCGCTTTAATCTCTAGTTTTAGCTGGCTTTCCAGCTCTATCAACTGCATTCCCCAAAAAGGAAATGAACCCAGAACAATAGAATGGTTCAGTTTTAGATTCTTAAAGTACAGATTTGTTTCCAAAAACAAATCTAGAACATGACAGAAATAGACCTTTCTCCCCATAAGCTTTGCATCTTCTTTTGCAACCCTTGAAGTCACTCTCTCCGCAAGCAATCTTCTTCTTAAACAATCAAGAGCCCATGAATCATCATCTCCTTCCACTGTTACCATTTTCTCACTGTGGCAAACAACAAAACAACAGTTGTTAGAAGAAAAATATAAGAGAATGCAAGAAACCCATAAGCACCCACCTCAAATTTTCATCTCCAAAACCACTACAACTATATATCATTATATACAAACTAAAAATATACCATATTACATGAAATAAGGTAAAAAAAAAAAAAAACAGAGAAGTGTCACTAAAATATATCATCCAATCATTTACTATATAAATTTATAATCTTGGTCTAATATGATTTAGTCTATCCACAAATATAACCAATTACATGAAACTTCACTTAAGAAAAACTATTAACAAAAGAAGGAATAGTTAGCATATAAATAGTAGTCTTGATATCAACATCCAACCCAAATTTACACGACTTCCCAACTGCAGGCAGTGCATGAACCTGAGGAAAATCTGCAAATGACATAGACAAAAACTGGTTGTATAATGGAACCTGTTTTGTTACCTTGAGGACTATCCAGTGATGCAAAGATGCAGATTCCCAAGGAAGAGGACAAAAGAGCCTCCTCGGAACTTCAAGGCCATTGGATTTGAGCAGTGGTCCATTGCCATTGATTTCCATTTCCTGGTTAGGTCGATGTTACAGACAATATATGTGAGATGTTATATGCACACTGAAGAAATCAACCGAGGGAAGGAATGATACACAGTTACACACCAATGCTTTCCTAACTTCCAGGAGCTTCTTCTTTGTTGACTCTGAGCGGATGACACACCTAACTGCAAAACCAACAAAATGAAATTCATTGGAGAATGAGAAAGATAACCTTTCACAGCTCTTAACATTCACCTTCATGAGCAGCAAGATCATTGGATATTTGGATTTACTAGGTAACAAACACCAACATTTAGTTTGCCATACTAACTAATTTGGGAACTCTTGAATAGCAAGCAAATCCATTTCTTGGCAATAAGTACTAACTTTTAATTTTCTTAGTTCACCTAATCCTAACCAATTAGTTAAGCATGCATGAAAATTAGGCTTCAGTTCAACTAAAATTAATATGGTTTGGGCTTAGGAGCGTACCTGAAAGGTTTAAAAAAATCATAAATAAATGCCTAACCTACATATTTGTGTCACTGTCCTAACACTAGTGATCATGAAGGGCCGTCTGATTAGCTTCCCCCTCCATCTTGCTCTGCAACTTTATATTGTCACATAGTCTATTGGAAGAGCATAATACAAAGCCAGTGATAAAAGAAGTTGGAATGGCATGCATTATCCATCAGACTGTAAAATGTTATAGCAGTATACATGGAGATAGATCACTCACTTTCATGTACATGTAGTCTTCATTCAATTTTCTGGGCACTTTTTCACTAGGCACCATATCTTGTGCTTCAGTCTCTTCCTTCACAGTGACATTGCCCAGATTGATATTTTGATGCAGTAAAAAGAGAAGTTAACAGTTATTGAGAACAGAAATGAGAAGAAATATCTGATGTTATCTCACCTTTGATTTGTTTATGGTGTAAATGTCCTTTCCAGCTGCTGATAGGAGCCCTTCTCTTGTTAGTTTGTTTATGATTTCTGAAAATCGGTCAAACAGAAAAATCAAGATGAGATAAGTCCAAAATACGGAATTGTATAACCTGTCTGTCAGATTAACAGAACTGCATCAGCACTCAGTCTTCTGAGAAGTATATTTTATTTTTTAAAATACTCAGATTTCCAATTCCTAAATAGATGTGAAGAATCTGCTATTCCCTCCATTTTGGTTGACAATAAGATCCATTCAGTACAGTGATCTCCAAGTAATTTTGTCCATTACCTTCAGTTAATTCCTGCGGAAAATATATATTTAATTGAATGAATTGGTAGTCATACCCAAAACCAGAGAAACAGGCATAAATTGCACAAAAGACAGACTAAAAAAATGCAATGCACTTGTTTTAATGATCTTACAGCACTTGAAAGCAAACAATAATGAAGATAGGACATAAATATGGCATCTTAAAGAAAATGCTTTTACTTATTTGAAAATCAAACAAGGGTGGAGAGTAAGCATCTGGGTGTGTGGTAATATAAACTTCTTGAAGTTCAAACTAACTAACCTCAAGAATTTGACACCACTCCTTTCCGGACAACTGGATAATATAGAAACACTAAGTATTATAACCAAAGGGTAAAAAAAATAAATAAAATAGAAAGGAGACATACAAAAAAGAAAAGAAAGAAGCACTTGGGTTCATTTTCTTGTGGTTGTGGTAACAAAAATAATTCTCACTAATAAAAAACAACAAACAAAGATAATTCTCCCATGATTTTGGGAACTTCTCTACCAGTGGAATTCCCAAAGTCAGGAGAAAGTGCATCCATTACATCAAATAAAATTGAAAAATGTGGATCAATATCAACCATCAAAATCATCATTATGCCTTGTCCCAACTATGTAGGGATCAATATCAACCACACAGTGAGTTTTAAGATTTAAAATATTGGTGTTAAATATAAGGGGAAAAAATAATTCAGCAGAAATACAAACCTTATGTAAAACAATGTCAAAGGGACCTTGATCAGAGGGAGGCTTATTTTGGTCAATTGCAACAAATGATATTCCCTTCTTCCTGTATCATGTTTTGACAATTATATTTTTAGTATATGGTAATTAGAAAGTAGTAAGAGATGCATGGACAATAATCTTAGCAGCAATTTAAAGCAGAAAATTGTAACACTCCGGCCCAGCTTAACCCGGTTTAATGTCTAATTAACCCTCTTTGTGGTTATTTTTCAGTGGATTAGTTTCGTGAATGTTGTTTTATTGTTTTGAATTCTGTTTCAGGTCATGGATAGGTAGTTGGGTTGAGTTGACCTGGTGTAGGCAGACATGAGCCCTTTTTCGTAATTTTAGATTTTTTCATATGGTGTTAGTCATGCATCATCTTGGCATCAACACGTGTATCTTGTCGAGCTTGTTAACTTCCGTAACTGAATCGCATGCAGACGACTTCATTTGCCTCCGTTGGATAGTTATTTGGCTCAACTTGTAATTAATTGGAACTTGTGGACTTTCTTCTAATTTGGTTTAATCCTTATCTTCTTTATATATATATATGATGCATGCACCACCTCTTTCCTCAACGTTTTCTTCTTCTTCTCTGTTCATCGTTCCTTCCTTCCTTCTTTCTTCTTCAACAAGTTAGACAAGAAAGGAATTCATCTTGTGTCAGTTTGAAGTCTGAAGGTAAGGGTTGAGCCATGACTCTCTCCATCCATGTCTCTTACAGTTTTCTTCTCTTGCATGGCATGCACTCAACATCTCTTTCTTTCTTTTCTTACATGCATGATGGGTAGAATCGCATTTAGTCGGCGGATTTGAGCTCTAGAACCACTGTTTGCGTGATAGAACCTAGTTGAGGTAAGTATAAGCACAATTTTGATGAACACTTGTTGATAATGATTTAATTGTTTTTATTCTTATTATTCTTGCATGGTTTGATGATTTTACAGCCCTTGTATGTCAATTTGCACTTGTTGTTATCTTGTTTCCATTTTGTATCCAAATTCCAATTTTCTGTAACAGGTTCGGATGTTCAGTTTCTGAAACTTACGGCTAAGCCGTAAGATCTTACGGCTCAATGTCCAAAGAGCTGAAAATTCAGCTTTTCCATTACGGTAAAGCTACAACTAAGCCGTAGTTGCACTACGGCTAAGCTATAGGCTAACCGTGACCCAGCCATAGTTCAGGTTACGGCTGGACTTCCAGAGAGTGGAAGTTTCAGAAGACCTTCTACGGTTCAGCCCTGTCCCAACAGTGAATTGTGTTACGGCTAAGCCGTACCCTAGCCGTAGAACCAAATAGGGCTGAGCCGTAGAACAAAATGACGCTAAGCCGTAAATGCGGATGAATAGTAAAGGGAACCACGGCTGAGCCGCAGTGCATATTACGGCTAAGCCGTAAGATGCCTACGGCTAAACCGTAAGTTCACCTACGACTGAGCCGTACAACCACTAAGAAATGAATAAAAAGGATAGGTTTAATAAAAAGACCTAGTAGGGCCTATGAGCTTGAATGTAGGTAACCTGAACTTGCCCAATGAAATGTAAACATCGTATGAATGGTCCCTAGGGCTGTTACTCATTCATATATGTTGTCCAATTGTTAAGCACCTCCCCATGGGTGTTGTTTAAGGGACTTCGATACACGTTTCTCGATACATTGCAACACTCAAAAACTGAACAACTGTGTATCGAACAACTTAAAACTACATCATCATGCACGGTTAGAAATAGTGGACAACTAGATTATAGTTGGCTAGTAAACAATCGTGATTCTCAGTAATAACTCAACTTGCATTTCATATTGCTTTCGATTATTGCCTTCTATGCTTTTATTCTCATTTTGACTTGTAATTGTTCGTTTGTAATGGTTTGGCAAGACATGAGTTTAGTGATTGATTCTCGTGTGATGCACGCACTGTATTGCTTGCTTGTGACATGACATAATACATGAACAGTACTGTACTGCACTGCCTGACCGACCGACTGACATTGATTGACGTGCATCATATCACATGACTGATCTTGTCTGTCTGGCTCTACTCAGCCTCAACTCAGGATACCCGATGGGGTTTACTTTGGCATAGCCTGTTTATTGCTTCTATAGAGTGTTCCTGTCCTGGGATTCCAGACTCCGGGAACCAAAGACCCATTCGTAGCTTTGCCTGGTCAATGGTGTTCTCATCCTGACTACTCTCGAAAGGGAGAATATGGCAAATGTAGTAGCCACCTAGCCATTATATCTATTTTATGAATCCGATAGCACGTTTTAATCTTATGCACAATTTACCTAGTAGACTAAATTGAATTCAATGCAATCTATTCTATTTTATTCTGTTAGCTATAACGTGTGTTAACTTATTGCTACTTATGCTTTGCTGAGTCGTCGTACTCATTCGTTGTCCTTGGTGTTGTAGGCTCAGATCCCTTCACTAACCCCTCGTCGGTCGACCAGACTCCAGGAGAGATACGGGGGGCCCAGTCAGGGTTAGAGGAGTGGATTTGATCCCTCCCTTGGAAAGCGGTCTGGCATGGCATTAGTTTCTCATTTTGTGCATGTGGGGCTGCATTAATTTCTGTACCAGAATTTTGACTTATACCTTGTAATTTACCCTAAGCAATTGTACCCAATGTGTTTGTACATTCTGTAATTATTATAATCTTTTGTAGAGATTATCCCTTTTGTATATCCTATGGTTATGCAATGATACTTACAGATTCCGCGTACACCTTGCTTGTACGTGTGAATATCCCTTATGTGTGTACACTTGGACAAGGTCTAATATCTTTTGCCACGTATTAATGAATTGTTTGATCAATTCCAAGGTGCAGCGTACTTCTCTAAGATTGATTTGAGATCAGGCTATCAACAGCTACAAGTTAAGGAAGAGGATGTGCCAAAAATGGCTTTTAGAACGCGGTATGGTCATTTTGAATTCCTAGTGATGCCTTTTGGGTTGACTAATGCACCTGCTGCTTTTATGGCTTTGATGAATCATGTTTTTACTCCTTTCTTGGATCATTTTGTGGTCGTTTTCATGGATGATATCTTAATCTATTCAAAGACCATAGAGGAGCACTCTGACCATTTGCAGAAAGTCTTACAGTTATTGCGGGAACATCGGTTGTACGCCAAGTTGTCGAAATGCGACTTTTGGCTTAAGCAGGTGGCATTCCTTGGTCATATCATCTCAAGAGAATGGTAGCAGTGGATCCCTCAAAAATTGATGCAGTTGTGAATTGGCCAAAGCTGACATCAATGACCGAACTACGAAGTTTTCTAGGACTTGCGGGATATTACAGAATTTGTTCAGGATTTCACAAAGATATCTGCCCCTTTGACGAAGCTGACTCGGAAGAATGTGTCATTTACTTGGACAGATGATTGTGAAGCTAGTTTCCAAACCTTAAAGGAGAAGTTGACTACTACGCCCATTCTTACTTTTCCAGATGGAGGTGAAGGGTTTGTTATTTATTTCACTGCGTCAAGAGTGGGATTAGGATGTAATCTGATGCAGCATGGTAAATTCATTGCTTATGGATCTCAGCAACTAAAAGAGCATGAGAAGAACTACGCCGCCATGATTTGGAACTGGCAACAGTTGTATTTGCTTTGAAGCTATGGAGACACTATCTGTATGGAAAAAAGTTCAAGGTACATTCCGATCATCACAGTTTACAATATTTATTCCAACAGCCTGATTTGAATATGAGACAGTGCAGGTGGTTCGAATTTATTAAGGACTATGATTTCCTGATTAAGTATCATCCGAGAAAGGGGAATGTAGTGGCAGATGAGCTCAGTAGGAAAGCAGAACATCTCAGTGTTGTCGAAAGCTCAGGGTTGTTTCTATGTAGAGATGCCAAGGACAGACCGCTAGAGGTGACTATGTTGGGTGATGTAGTAATGCTGGCCAGTACGGTTACATTTCAACCTGAGATCATCCAGCAGATTAAAGATGGACAATTCGAAGACCAGCAACTAGTACGAGTCAAGGATCATATTGGAACTCGACCAGATTTTCGATTGGAGAATGGCATTCTTTACTTTCGATCTCGCTTGTGCGTACTAGCAGTTGGGGATCTGAAAGAGAGTCTGATGACGGAAGCCCATTGTGCTCGTTATGCGATGCATCCCGGGAGTATGAAGATGTATAGGAGCTTAAAGGATCATTTTTTGTGGAATAACATGAAAAGAGAAATTGCGGGATTTGTCGCGAGATGCCTCACTTGTCAGAAGGTGAAAGCTGATCATCAGAGACCCCTTGGATCACTACACCCATTGTATATACCACAATGGAAGTGGGAACACATTACGATGGACTTTGTTTCGGGGTTCCTTCCAACGAGCAGGAAGAATAATGTTATTTGGGTGATTGTAGATAGATTGACTAAGTCAGCTCATTTTTTTCCATTCAAAAAAGGAATGACATTTTCAAAGATGGTGAAGAAGTTTGTCGATGAGATTGTCAGGTTACATGGTGCGCCAGTCTCTATTGTTTCCGATCGTGATAGCCGTTTCGTCTCTTCTTTTTTGAAAGCTTTCCAAGAGGCTATGGGTACTAAGTTAAGTTTCAGTACTGCTTATCACCCACAAACAGACGGTCAATCAAAACACACCATCCAAACTTTAAAAGATATGTTACGAGCCAGTGTTCTTAATTTTGAAAAGAAGTAGGATCAGCATCTTTCATTGTACGAGTTTGCATATAATAACAGTTTCCACGAGAGTATTAGAATGGCTCCGTATGAAGCTTTTTATGGACGAAAATATAGAAGTCCATTGTGTTGGAACGCAGTGGGGACTAGAAGTTTTCATGGCCTGATGATTATTGCAGAAACCGCAGAGAAAGTACAAAAGGTGATTGAGAATTTGAAGATTGCCCGGTCTAGATAGAAAAGTTATGTGGATACACGAAGGAAGCCCCTAGAATTTCAGGTTGGAGACTGGGTGTTCCTGAAAGTTTCCCCCATGAAAGGTACCATTCGGTTTGGACAGAAGGGCAAGTTAGCTCCAAGGTTCATTCGCCCATTTGAAATTAAAAGCCGGATTGGTGATGTGTCATATAGATTAGTGCTTTCTGTGGAGTTCTCAGGAGTTCACGATGTATTTCATGTGTCGATGCTACGCAAGTATGTTTGAGATCCTACCGACGTCATTCGGTATGACGACATGCAGATTCAGCCGAATGCGTTATACTTCGAGTGTCTACTTCATATTGTGGATACGAGAGAGCAGCTCCTGCGAACAAGAACAATTCGTTGGGTCAAAGTCCTCTGGGAACATCACGGTCCAGAAGAAGCCACGTGGGAACTTGAAGAACAGATAGCTCGCTAATACCCTGAGCTCTTCACGCAGGTATGTTAGTTATCATTCAGAGGACTGAATGAGTCTTAGTAGGGGAGGATGTAACACCGCGACCCCCAATGAGCAAGTTTAAGGTTGTTAATTGCGTGATTAGTGTCTTGATAGAGGTTACTGTTAGGTCAGTGTGTTTAACCTTCGTTGGGTTATGTTTAAAGTCTTGGTTAGGTAGTTGGGTTGAGTTTAACCTGGATTAGGTAGCTTTAGGGCCTTTTTCGTGATTTTCTTATTTGTTCGAATTCGTCATTTTGATGTCATCTTGATGTCATCGCGTGTCTTTCGACATGCTTGTCAATTGTTGTAAATGCCCCGAAAGCATATGGAGTCGTTTGATGTGTTCAAGTGCCCATATGATTCGAATTGTAATTTGTATAACTTTTGGACCTTGTTGCAAATGGCTAAACTATATATCTATATATATAACCGAACCGACCTCTTCATCCTTATCCATTTTTGTCTCTGTTTTCTCTCTTCCGCTTTCTTCTTTCTTCGTTCGTTCTTCGATCTTCGTCGCTTTTTGTCAGCAGCGTCCAGCCATGATGTTCTCCGCCGGTTCTACGTTATTCGAGTCTAGAAATTCATCGTTTAAGGCAAGTATAAGCAACTATTGGATAAATACATGTTGGTACACCATGATGGTTATGATTTGCTTCATTTATGCTTAGTGTATGCATGGTATGATAGCCCTTTTTTGTGTTTATGCCTTCATTGGTTAACAAAGAAACAGGTTCGAACAGCCTCTGTTCGCACCCGCCGCTTCAGGGCCGACCGGTCGGTCCTGAAGCCTCAACCGGTCGAATTTCGGTTCTAGCTGGGATCCGACCGGTCGAACCCTTACCCGATCGGTTGGGTAAGCACATTACAGAACTGTAGAAACCTCATGTAAATGATCTTTTTAACTAACCACAGGCTACCTGGAGACCTAAGAATGGACCCCACTATTAACTACCCTTGGACTTATCATGAATAGTCTTAAGGGCTGAGATTTATTCATGAGTGTTATCCATTCGTTAAGCACCTCCCCATGGGTGTTGGGTTAAGGGACTTCGATACTCTTTCCTCTTACAATGAGGCACCAAAAGAAAAACAACCAAGTATCGGATAATTTAAAACTACATCATCATGCACGGTTAGTGACAATGGATAACTAAAGTAGAAGTTGGCTAGTAAATTATCTTGATTCGATTTAAGTAAACTGCATAGCATATTGACACTTAGTTCTTGCCCTCAAATCTCGTGTATCGCATGGAATAAGTCTTGACATACTTCGTGTTACCTCGAATATCTTGTCATTGACATGGACATTGATTTGCATGTATGTTCGCACTTGTGTAATGATCGCATATCTTAATATACGCTTATTTGAGCGTCAACCTGGATATCGGTTGGATGGAGGGGTATAGAGCCCCCTTGGGGACCTCTCAATATCCCGCTGCTCGACTATGAGGGGGGACCGAAGTCCCACATCCAATTAGAGATTGATTGATTAATTGATTGATTGAGTGACTGATTGATCGTGTCTGACTCTACTTAGCCTCCGCCTTACGATACCCGATGGGGTTGACATTCGGCGTTATTGATTGTTGCCGCTGCAGTGTGCTACCGTCTTGGGGATTCCGGACCCCAGGAAACTGAGACCCATTGGCCGATGGTGTTCTCACTGCCGATTGCTCCTAATAAGGAGAATGGGCAAAATGTAGAAGCCACCTAGTTTTGTATTCTTGTTATTGACTCGCACTAGCATGTTTTATTTATTTGCATGATTGCCTAGTGTACTAACATGACCTCTATTGAATCCACCTGTAATGAATTCTTGTTAGATACAACGCGTGTTACCATAGATTGCTTATATTTGCTGAGTCATTGTACTCACGTGTTGTTCTTGGTGTTTCAGGCTCAAATTTCATCTCCTATCCTACGAAGGTCTGTCAGACTTCGGGAGAGATCGTAGGAACCCCTTCTGGGCTAGATGAGTGGGAATGAGTAATCCCCTCCGAAGAGCGGCTCGTCGGTGTTTTGTGCATCTTGCCTCCATTGCATATCACTGTCTCACTTTTTGTTTTGTCTCTCATTTTGGCTTGTATTGTCTTTGTGACTTGAATGTATATACAGTATATATCATTTTGCTTATATTATTGTCTTCTTCTTTGGTTCGTTTGTTGTAGCATAATGTAATGATACTCACAGCTTTCGCGTACAATGTAATTGCATGTGTGAATGTTCCCTTGTGTATGTGCATCTAGTTCAGGCTTGGGTGGAGGTACACGGGAGTATGTGTGTCCTTGATTGGGAAGATCCTAATCCCCGGTTTATTGGGCCCGGCTTGTGACAGGTAGTCAAGACCCTTTCTTATTTTAGAATTCTAAGGTCTTGCATCATTAGGGCATCATAATAATTGCATTAAGTGCATCTCATCTTGAGAGTCATCTTTCATGTTTGGCCCAACTCTATTCGGATTCATCTCGGCCTATTTAAGCTCAACTAACTCAAACTGGACATATATAAAAACCAGTATGGCCTATTTGCAATTTCCAGAATCCCATTCATTTAAAAACCAAACCCACCATCGACCCCATTGTTCTCCTTCCTTCATTCTTCTGTAGCAACGGTTCCTCTCCATCTCCTATGCTCTTTTTTTCTTCCTTGACTTCATATGGGCAATTGAAGTGTTGCATGTGTAGGAATAGAGCTTCTTCATCTTCCTCTTTTTACTCCTTGCTCTTCTTGCTCTTTTCTCTGGAAACCAAGGCACCATCTTCTTCCTCTTGCTTGTGGGAGACTTGAGGTAAGAAAACCCCATCAGCATTGCATTTTTTGAGTTCAATAGGGTCAGGAGATTCAAGCTTTGGGCATGCATGCATCACATTCTTATTCTTCTCAATGCATGTTTTAAATTCTTATCTAGTGAGGCCTTCTTCATGACATTCTTGATTTGGGTGAAGCATTGCACTTAAAGCAAGTATAAGGGTGCATATTCTCTACATGCATGCTTAATTGAGTGATTCTTGTTGAGATCCTTGCATATACTAAATTACAGCTGTTTATTCTTCTAATGAGATTGTGTAAAATTGATTAGAATTGTTAATGATTGGGTTGTTGAATGCATGTTACAAATAATTGGTAAGGAGACCCTAAAATGTAGTATGAAGGTATTTATTGTGTTTGAATACAGGGAAAGTTGAATGAACCTGAAGAGGATTTAATTTGTAACTGAATCTCCTGGAGCAGAGTGCTTCAGGCCGGACCGGTCGGTCCTGAAGCCCGATCGGTCGGATTGCAGTTTTGGGAGGAGTCCAATCAGTCGGACACCCCATCCGATCGGTCGGATTGCAGTTCTGGGAGGTGTCCAATTAGTCGGACACCCCACCCGATCAGTCAATTAACAGAACCCTTTATTGGACAATTAACTTTGGAATTTAGTTTAATGGCTAACCATAAGATTTTAAAACCAACCTTACCTTAAAATCTTAAGCATAACCAAGACCCTAGAAGTGGAACCTGTACCTTAACAAATTAGCCCAACGGTAATAATATACTAAGAAAGAAGAGTGTTGAGCTGTCACTCATTTCCTCTTGACTTTCGATCATTTCCTGATGTCACGTCATGGGTGTTGGCAGAAGAAGTAGTGTCTATTACTTATACAATGTAACACTAAGATTTTGGTAACACATTGACACCGAACGTTTTATGAATACGCCGTATTGAATGACTAAGGAAACATGGAACGTCTTAGCATAGGATTAGCTAGTAAACTTTCTTGTTAACCTCTCGATCCATATGCATTCATATTGTTAAGAAAACATTGTCCTCAACATGATTTAATTATGTACCCATTTCTCCTAGCGAACCTTGAGGGAAAATCGGAGACGGAGCTTCTACTAAGCGTGAGCCCGTGAGCGAAAATAGATGGAGCTAAGGTATAGAGGGTTTGAGCTTTGACAGCTCATTTATGTATGCATTGTTGATTATTAGTTACTTCGTTTATTTCTGATTCTATGATTGGTAATAATCCCAAGACTGATATACGTTTCGGTATAAGTACGAGTCGATCGCTATGTATGATAAGCATGAACTCTGATCAGTCTTGTTTTATTGAGTCGGCACCATTTAACTTGTACCCATAGGAGATTCGACGGGACCGAATGAGGGTATTCCATATGTTATCTACTGCAGTAGTTATATGAAGAGTTGGTTGACGCTCTTAGGGTAGCTAGACGGTCTTGGCCCGATCGCTAGTGATTTTTCACAGTACGATATGCTCTCTTTTAGGGAGAAGATAAAAGAGAGAAGATGCCACATGGATGCCAATTAGTATGATATTGTATTTCATATATGATTCTTATTCATGCTTATTCACATGCACAATTGCTTAGTTTTTGAATTTGCTTTCTTTTAATCCCTATGTTGTTTAAATTCAATTGTTACATCATAATAGGCTTATGTACTCTTATATTTGCTAAACCGTCGTGTTAACAGTGTTACCTTTGATGTTACAGGTACGGAACCTGGTGCCGATATGGCAGCTGAAGCGCCCCCGTAGAGAACCACAGCGGTACCTCGGGACTTGAATGAGTAGAACGAGGAGGATGTATTTTATTAGTCATCCTCTACAGCGCGTAACAAGGTTCCTTGGGGTTGTTGTGAATCATAGTTTGGCTTGTAGTTGGATTGTCATTTTGCATTTTGTTTATGTTCATGGGAGTTTTGTATCATGTGTATGTGGTTGGGAAACTTAAAAGACTTTCGTTATAAGAATGGAATTATTGAATGCTTTATTAATGTCTATGATCTGTACAGGTGAGTTCTCCAGGTTTTCGCTTAAATTAGACATGATTGCCACGTGTTTATAGATCTTCCTCACATGTACCTGTGGAATCACCCTTGTGGTAATTCGTATGTGTCTTGATACGGCACGAATTGTCATGGGTTACGTATGTCGCGCCTCGGGATCCACTTTCAATTCCCAATTCTCGGGTTCGGGGCGTGACAAATGTTGTCAATAATAATGTATCTTCTTTTGCTTATATGGTTGTTTCTGTTTATGACTGGTATGGTAGACTAGGTCATATAAACTTTCGAACTTTAAAAAATATGAGTAAAGGTGGATTGATTGATAACTATAAAGATGAATATCAGAAATGTAAAATTTGCTCTCAATCCAAAATTACTCGTAAGCCCTTTCATAATGTAGAAAGAGAATCTGAATTACTTCAGTTAGTACATTCTGATATATGTGATTTAAGTAATACTATGATTGGAGGTGGAAAATATTATTTTATTACTTTTATTGATGATTGTTCTAGATATACCTTTGTATATTTACTTAGAACAAAAGATGAAGCTCTATCTAAATTTAAAATCTTTGTGTCTAAAGTTGAAAACAAATTAGATAAAAAGGTGATTAAGTTTAGAAGTGATAGAGGTGGTGAATACACTTCCACAGATTTTTTGGACTTTTGTGAAGCTAAAGGAATTAAAAGAACTAGTACTGCTCCCTATACACCTCAACAAAAATGGTATATCAGAAAGGAAAAACCGGACTTTGATTGAAATGGTTAATTGTCTGATGATTTCAACTGGTAATCCAAAAAATCTATGGGGTAAAGCTCTATTGGCTGCATGTTATATCTTAAATAGATCTTTGTATTCTAATACAAATCGCATATCCTTTGAGATTTGGGAGGAAAGGAAACCTAATCTTAGATATTTTAAAGTTTGTGGCTGTTTAGCTCATGTTAGGATAGTAGATCCAAAAAGATAGTAGATCCAAAAAGACCTAAGTTAGAACCCCATTCATGGGAATGTGTATTCATAGGATATGCACAAGATAGTGCTGGCTATTGATTTCTTAGAATAACATACCAGAGTCTAGTTGAGTCTAGAGATACAGACTTCTTCGAAGATGTATTTCCCTTTAAAACTAGGATTACAACTGACCCTGTCTCATCTAAAAGAGTTGTACAAACTCAGCGGAAGATGAACCCTAACTTAGAAGGACTAAGCGAGTTAGGATATCTATTAGTTTTGGTCCTGACTTTGAAACTTATCTAGTAGAAAAAGATCTGTCTACGTTTAAAGAAGTTATGTTTGCCCATGATGCTGCCTTTTGGAAGGAAGCATTGGATGATGAAATAGAATCCATTCTAACAAATAATACTTGAGAACAAGTTGACCTACCTTCAGGTACAAAACCTTCAAGATACAAATGGGTTCTTAAGAAAAAACTTAGGCCTGATGGTTCAATAAAGAAATACAAAACCAGGCTAGTAGCCAAAGGTTTTAGGTAAAAGGAGGAGGCAGACTTCTTCGACACTTATTCACATGTATCTTAAATTAGTTATATTAGAACTTTGATTGCCATAGCTGCTGTGCATAATTTATATATTCATCAAATTAATGTTAAAACTGCTTTTCTAAATGGTGATTTAGAAGAGGAAATTTATATGGATCAACCTAAAGGTTATGTGATAGAAGAACAAGATAATAAAGTGTGTAAGCTAATAAAATCTTTATATGGACTAAAATAAGTAGCAAAACAGTGGCATATGAAGTTTGATGAAGTTGTGCTTTCTAACGATTTCAAAATAAATGAGGCTAACAAGTGTATTTATTATAAATCTCATGGTAATTTGACTATAATTTTATGCTTGTATGTTGATGATTTGTTGATTTTGGGGACAAACTTGGAGTGTGTTAAAGATACTAAAGCACTTCTCTCAAATAATTTTGATATGAAAGACTTGGGAGAAGCTAATGTATTATTGGGAATAAAAATTATTAGGGATGATTCTCGCATCAAACAATCCCAATCCCATTACATTGAAAAAGTATTTAAAAAGTTTGATCATTTTGATTGTAAACCGGTTGCTACTCCTTTTGATCTAAGTATTAAATTAGTAAAAAATCCTAGTAATAGTGTAGCACAAGTTGATTATGCCAGTGTGATTAGTAGTTTAATGTATGCTATGAACTTTATTCGTCCTGATATAGCTTATGCGGTAACTAAATTAAGTAGATATACTAGTAATCCTGGTGTTCAATATTGGAATGCTGTGTCTAGAGTACTTAAATACCTAAAGCATACTATAGACTATGCATTATGTTATTCTAATTATCCAGCTATAATAGAGTGTTATAGCAATGTTGATTGGAATTCGGACTTGGATGATTCTAAGTCCACAAGTGGATATATTTTCACCTTGGGAGGTGCAGCGATATCTTGGAAATCAAATAAACAAACTTCAATATCGCATTCTACTAAGGATTCCGAATTCCTAACTCTGAAAACTACTGCAACAGAAGCCGAATGGATTCGAAATTTATTATATGACATTCCTTTGTGGACTAAACCAATTCCTCCTATTATTATTCATTGTGATAACGCTGCAGCAATTATAAATGTACACAACGCTACATACAATGGTAAGTCTGCGATTGTAATATAACTATGTGAGATAATTACTCGGTGGAGGAGTGATTGCAATTGATTATGTGAAATCAAAGGACAATTTAGCAGATCCTTTGACAAAAGGCCTTGTAAGGGAAAAAAATAAAAGAAACATCTAAAGGGATGGGTCTTAAGCCCATAAATCATCAATAGCGGGAACCCAACTTAATGACCGAAGATCCCGAGAATTAGGTTCAATGGGAAAAACAAGCTAACTCGATGATTGGGATACTAACATAATGGGAATATATGGTTTTCAAAACAAAAAACTCATCCCTATAATATTAAGTTATCAGAGATTAAATGTTAGTACCTTACTTGCAGCAAGCGAGATTAGATTTAATCCTTAATGAGATCTATAGCCTATATAGTGGAGTGCACAGCTGCAGGAGCACCCTTGATAGACTCATCTATGTGAGTGTGAAAGTGGGGACGCTTTCTATGAGAATTCGGGCAAATTCTCTAAAGAGCTCATGAAATTTAGGATAAAAGCACATGGCTGTAAAGTGTTGAACTATGGACTCCAGTATATAAAACTTCATAAAATTTTTTTTAACCGATAAAAAGAATTGAACTTTAAGACTCCGGTCACTTCAACTCCTAAAGGTTTAAAAATTTTATCATGACGATGAGGTTCAAGCTCTGTCACCTTACCAGTATCATGCTCCTTGAATATTTTGAAATAGAGGGAGATTGTTGGGTTATAAGGGGTTTCAAAATTGAGTTTTATACAAAGAGAGGTTTGTGGTTTTTTAAGAGTCCCACATTGGAAAAGTGCAAACTCTTTGAGTACTATATATGTATTCCTTCTCATTTATACTTCAAGTCATTTTGGGCTCTTTTGTTATAAGCCCAATGCTTGGCCTGAGGATCTCAATCTAGAAATCATTTAACCGAGTGTATGTACATGACGCACATCCTGCGTGATTATCGCGCGCAGGGGGTGAAAATCCGGAGCCGGCCTTTCTCGGGGGACCCATGTTGTGATATAGAAATGGCATACTTTTGCCAAAAATAATTTAAAACATTTTAATGGGTTACAATTTAATTTTTAACGTAAAATGTTTTATTAATGGATTAATGGGTTGATTAAAGCTCATTAAAAACAATGTTTCAAAAATTCAAATTT
The DNA here is from genome assembly GCA_037013555.1 of Sextonia rubra. NCBI lineage: Eukaryota > Viridiplantae > Streptophyta > Magnoliopsida > Laurales > Lauraceae > Sextonia > Sextonia rubra. The sequence goes on along the minus strand of JASUAD010000010.1, from coordinate 37,470,554 downwards.
CCAAACGTTTTTAATTAAGTAAAAATTAATTAAACCATTTAATCAATGGGACATTTAGAATTTAAATTTTTTCAACGCCTTTTTAATGGATTTTTAATAATGAAATGTTTTTTAATTGGTTTTTAATGGTGATTTTAAATACCTGTCATTATACCCAATGTTTGGTTTTACTATAAATAGGGCACCTAGGTTCAAATGAAAAAACACAAAATTTTCTTTCTCCCTCTCTCGTTTGCACAGTTTTGTTTTCTTCTGCTGGAGTCCGGCTGATCTGAACTTAGTGTACGATAAGAGAGATCGTATTGTAGAGGCCGTCGTATCCTGGGAGCAATTCCGGCTGAAAACCTCATCGCACTTGGGTTTATCCCGAAGGGCGGAACTCGATATAAAAAAAGCGTCTATTGACGTGCCTCGGCCAACAACTATTGTTCGTGCTTTCACAGATTTAAGCCAACGCAACATCCCTCTACAACACTGCAGATTATATGGTCCTATTGTTTCAGTTCTTTCTATTTCAACAGCACTTTGTAGCTTTCATCTCCACAACAGGTGCATCTCATTGGACTGATTTAGATAAAAGAATGCAGCTAGCTCCTCTGTATGACGCAATATTAATTACATATGGCCTAAACTTTAATTTCTCTTAATTATTGAATTGAAAACCTTCAAACTGAATGGTTAGAATGGATTATTCTAGCAGATTATTTTGTTGGCCTATAAGCTCTTTAACAATACATACATAATCTATAAAAAAAGGGCCTTTTCTAAGGCTAAGATCCAGCCGGCGGGCCAAAAACTAGGCTGGCGTATCCCACTAGTGAAGCACCAAACTACTCATCCCTAAAATTTCTACACCAGAGTGTCATTAAGTTGAGCCTTCAGGAAAGCCTACTCCCTGTCCATTTAAGAATCAGGCCAAAGTCTCAGCTCTGGATGGACCCATCATAATAGACTTGAAAACTTAGTTGAATCGACGGTCAATTCCACTTGTCTTAAGATTGTGTTTTAGATCCATTGCCTCGCATTGGATAAGGTTGAGATCCACCCAGTTGTGGTCTTCATGGGTGGTTGTATTGAATTATTGATGTACTCAACAATACCACACAGGGGCATGATGGTCTGAGAAAACCACTCAGGCTTCCAGTGAGTCAATATTGTGAAAGTCCATTATGTAGGACGCCTATTGAAAAACCTAACCACTTAAAATGAGTGTCCTTCTATTCATCCAAAGAAGAGAAAGGTCATTACTCATTGGTAGGATGTGCTCAGGCCTCAGGAGGGTCCGGGCTCATACAAATGGTACTGTACTCTTAAACAATTAACGAGTCCAGTCAAGTCAAGTCGTCTCTACAATTATTGATAGAGAGAGAGAGAGAGAGAAATGATCTATGGACTACAATTCTTGAGAGGGAGGGAGGGAGAGAAATGATCTACAGACTACAATTATTGAGAGAGAGAGAGAGAGAGAGAGAGAGAGAGTAAAGTGGCCTCTACCATGATGTTGGAGAGGGAGGGAGAGACGAGATTCCTTGGATCTGAGCTAAGTCGAGAAAGTTGGAAGTATCCCTGCTGCCAGTGAAAGGTAATTTTTTTTAAAAAATTCATGCTCCATTTAAGCCATCTCTGTGCAAATAAGTAGTTCAAGGTCTTGAAAATCAAGAAATTGATGATGGTTAAAGCTCAAGGCCTTGAAAATCAGGGAATTGATGATGGTCGCTAGTCGTCAATTCCATGTTTCTTTTATCCAAAGGCTTGAAATTGTTGGGCCAATTACATATGGAATATTACCAAACAATAAAATCATCGAGATTTTGAGATCAAAGCCATCTCTTTGCCTGCTTGTGTTTGTGTTGTGGTACTCCTTTTCGAACCCTTTTGTTTGTTTTAGGAGAAGTGGTCGAGCCAGTTTTTCCCTGTAGCCCCCACTGAAACCATTATATAAACAGTGAAAGATAAACGGATGAGGATGATACAAACGGTTGGCAATTTCTACCCATCCGCTAATCCAACCCGATAGTCATGTATCCTGTTGACCCATGTCCTATTGGGACTGTTGGGTTGATTTTTCTGACCTAATTAATGGTTTCAGGTCTACTCTTCCATTCCTGCTAATCAACAACCACTGACCAACCGGGGCAATTGGACTATTATCCTTTAACCCAACCGGAGCTGTTAAGGGTTGGGTCGGCGCGTTAACTTCGGACTTGGTTTGACCTTTCCAACCTGATTAGTAAATGCGTTTTTTTTTTCTCTTTTGGGTAAAGGATTAATAAATGGGTTGATCTTATTAGTGGAGCCTATACATGTAACCTCTGTTGCTCAACCAACCTACTATACGGTATCCATCTTCAGTGGCGGAGCGGTTAATAAATTTAGCTTGGCAAGAAATTTTTGAAAGATTAAACAATATCAACATATTAACATAATATCAGATAGTACTGTGATCACCCCAATTAACATATTAATATATTAAAATAGCCATTAGATTGTAGCCCCAACATGATAAAAACCGTTATTTTGTACTGCTCTTGATATCCAACAGCATTCAATACTGGGTCCAAACGCTAGAGAAAAATTATAAATTACATGATATTAGCATATTACTTGTGAGCTTGCATTTATAGTTTAATAAATCAAATTAAATTATTTTATTGAACATCATAATATGGGGTTAGTGTTGACAAAAGTTCTTTATTTTTTGTCCAATGTGTAATGCTTAAATCCTTCTATTACTTTAACAATAATGTTAATGTTGATGGAACCTTTGGGCATGTAATTAGTGTAGAGAGCTTTTAAGCACCTTTATGTATTGCCATGTGAAATCTCTTAGTTGAGAAAATCTAATTCAGAATTTGAATTAAAATTCCAAAAACTCAAAATTTGATATTTGAATACTAATATCAATTAAGGGTGAAGGAAAAAAAAAGGAATAATCGAGCACTAAAGGTGCCTTCTTTGAGCAATAAGGTCAAAGAGAAGGAAGAGACAAAAATAGTTAAATTAAATCACATAAAAGAATGATGAGATGTATTTAACTTCATCCGACGCAAGAGATCTACTCCTCCACTGAAAATGATGTGAACTTCATTGAATCTTCAAGATGATTACAAGTTCTTAATACTCTCTTCTAGCCTAGCTTTTGAAACAGGGGTCTAGAATACGGAAATTAATTTTCTTTTTTTTTCTACAGTAGAGAGAGAAGAGGAGAAAGGAGAGAGAGAGGAGAGAAGCAGAGATAGAGAAAATGGAGAGGGGATGTCTCTTTGACGTCTCAGGCATGCCTTAATATAGGGTGTGTGATGCCTACTTTTCTCTCCCTATATCCTATTTTGTAGCTAGCCTATATCTTAGTGAAGTGGGCTTTCTTTTCTTGTCTCCTTTATTTTCTCCTTTTTACAATAACCTTGTAGCTTCCTTCCTCTTTGAAGAAATCTTCTTTTTGACCTTTGTACATTTGAGAGATTTTTGAGAAGAGTACATCTAGTGGTGAGGTGGCCTTCTTTTCTTGAAAATATTTTGGATTTTTTTAATCTTGTTTAGTTGACTTGAAAATAATTTAAGATAATGCAAGCAAGGATGGTGGACCCCACTTGATCTTCAATGTACTTCACTTAAGGAGAGATAGACCCCACCCAAAGGTGTGTAATATGGAGAAAATTTTTAAATTTTTTGCAAGTTTTTTCAAAAAATATGCAGACAAATTCATGAGTCCATAACTTTGTCGTTTCAGCTTCGATTGATGCAATCTTGACTCGTACGGACATCTGCTCGAAAAGAGCTTTCCAACGGTAGTAGATTGTCCAATTTCAACGCTCAGTTTAAGAGTTATGATCGTTTTAATCTATGCTGTCCAAAGAAAAATATGATTGACTTTTCATTTTTGAATTCTTCTTCTTTGACTTTCCTTTTCTTGAATTCTCTCCACATTGGTTTTCTTTTCTTAATTCAAATTTGAATTCTTTCAACAACTCGAGAGTGGGACCCCTCTTTGACCATCCAAGCATGTGCGTGCATATGAGTGGGGTCCTCATGAAGCTAATCTTTTAAATTTCTTGCATGGTGTGCCACACATGATTTGCTCTTATCTTCATGTACATTCTAAGCAAACTCATAAAATACTGAAGAGCTCATATTGAAGCGGGACCCATCTGGACAGAGTTTTACTAAAATTAGGACTTTTCGGAGAAAAATTGTAAATTTCTAAATTAATACAAAAGATGTGTAAAATTTGTGAAAATTCTAATGCGTAGGGAAAAATGCTTAAATGATGAAAATAATTGAAAATTTATGCAAATCACCTAATTAAGTTTGTAATTTACACTAATTCATGCTAAAATGATGGAATTTCTTGACCTTAACACACCCCCCAACTGGCCTTTCCTAGTCCCTTCGTAAAAGTTGTGAAAAACAATGAAGTTCTTTGACCTAGTCTAAGAAAACAAATAACAAAAACATGAAAAGAAAACTACTTTCATTGGTAATCTCGGTTGTACTTAGCGTATGCAACAAGCCTTTAAACCCTTAGGTTATCCTAGTGGACGGGTTGTGCCTTGTACGGGTTTTTAGTGAATATACCCACAAAATTTTTTTTTTCAAAAGCAGCAACGGAAATAAATTTCTAAAAAGAAAATCTACTTCTATCGAATACTTTCAAAATCCAAAATGATCGAAAATTCAGACTTTTCATTTGGTCCACTATTCTATTTTCAAAAATTTTCTCAAACTCATACCAAGACTTGTGTGCACAGTGAAAAATATATACATCATTATCAATTTCGAATATTCCACACCAACTCCACTTAAATAGGATTTTCCTTTAAACCGTTAGATCTCCCAAGAGTCCAACCAAAATAAATTTCCTCTCTCAAGGTGTCTATAACGGCTTCACACTATTGTTAACGGCCAGAAAATTTCTCCATTCCTCTCTTTGTTTCTTTTTTTTTTTTTTTGACACACACACATACATCTTTTTAGTTACATATGACTGTGCAATGCCTAGATCCCTTGAGCTTTCTAATTAACCCATGTAACAAGCATTGGGTCAATGACTTCTAAACTAGATAACTTTAGGGCACTAGGTCTGGATATACCCTAACGGGCTTACTAACTCGAGTAAAAAAAGCTACGAACCCAAACTAGCCGCAAAACATTATTCTTCTTACTTGGTAATAACACTTTTTTTAAAAAAAACAAAAGAATGAGGAGAAGCACTGTGATCCCCGAACAAAAGTTAGCCTTTTTTAATTTGCCCAAATTAATTCCCTTTGATAAATTAGGAGAGAAAAATTTTTATGAACTAAATCTCAGGTTCTATTGAATCCTTCAGAGAAATTCTGAAAGCAATCATTTTAACTTCATATCCAAACTTCAAGAAATGTCAAGTGTGTATAGTGGGGATAGGTTTAGGTAATCTTCTGATGGGCTTTGTCATTCAGAAAAAGTGAACTTTCTTTTTACTTCCTTCCAAAAATTCAAAAATTCTAAATTTCTTAAATATCTTCAATTCACTTCAATTCCTTTGAAAACTTTCGTTTCTTGAAAACTCTTTTTTTTCCTTTTTTCCTTTTTCTTTTTTTTAACAGAAGAAATAAAATAACCCAAGACATAAAATAAAATGCAACCTAAGTTGGTTCACAACAGACCGACATGGGGGTCTTTTAACATCAGATTCCTAGACGAGTTGACTACCGTGGCTATGTTTCATTTTGTCACATCAATTATTCATCTTGGTCCGAACCGATGTAACCCGTCTCAAACCAAATTTCTTTGGTCTTACTCACCAGTTCCTGAATTAGCAGTTTTATTCTTTCTTTACTTGATGCAGACCAGACTAATCCATTTCATCTGTTTCCATTTTTCCTAAAAGTCCAGTCACAATTAAATCTCAAATAATGGTAGCAACAACCAATCCGCTCAGCTTTATGTTTAATGGCGTAGAGGCCCCTACCATCAAACCACAGCAATTGTTTAGCCTTTATTTCCTGCTCGAAGGCCTCCCTTATTTTCATCACAATGATGATCTTGATGTCAGAAGGGACATCAAGCTTTGACAAGAACCAAATGCACTGAACATAATTGGAAACTATTAGGTTGCCTCTCAACAAATGCTAAGTTTAATGTTTTAGCTGGATCAAAGACTCCTAATTTTTTTAAGAAGGAAAACTAAAACAAGACATTTTTTTTTTGAAAAATAGAAATCAGCGACTGAGTTGCAACCACTACGTCAAAATTCGCAAAGAACAAGTGTTCGGAGCTGTCATTTAATTGAAAAAACGACGGTCCAACCTGTCGTTTTGTGTGTCGTTAATATTGGTATAGCTTTTCAAAAACAAGTGTTCGTAGCTGTCGCGCAAATCTTAGCTTAACAAGTATTTCAAGCTGTCGTTGTTTTAAGTGTCCATAGCTCTCGTTTTTTTATAATGAAAACTGTCGTTTTTTAATCAATTATTAATTAAAAAAGGGTTTTTGAAAAATTTATCAAGTTGGAAGAGCCGTCGTTTTTAAAAAGCATCTAGAGTTTTCTTCAAATTATCAAGTGCTAGTAAGTGTCGTTTTTATCTAATTTTTTTAAAATAAAAAAGTACCTATATAAAGAATTTATAAAATTATTCATTCAATAAATTTATTGGTAATCCATCAATAAATACAAATAATAACACATTAGATAAGAACAAACATCATTAGCTTAATTAAAGTCACATGAATTAAAATTCAATCAAATACATAAAATCAAAACTTCAAGTGAAGTCATTTAAAGACAATAAATTAAACTAAAGTCGAAATTACAATAAAGCAAAATAAAACTAATCTAAAGTCTTATACATGGGCCAATCAATCATATCACCCAAAGTGATATATTCAAAAGTTTTTTCTTTGCTAAGTAACTGGACCGAATAATCAAGAATCTCATTCACAACAATCTTATAGCATCCTGGATAGTCAAGCAACGAACCAATCACAGTCCCATAAGCAATACAAACATCCTTCTGCACCAAATGCATCAACTTACGTTGAGTCAATCCTGTTTGTGGACTTGCTTGTTCTGTCTGTGTCTCTTGATGGAGTGATTCATTCCGAGCCTATAATATTATTAGAAACAAATGGTGTTAACATACTTCATCAATTAAAATATTATTTATTTAATTATAAAAAACCAAAATATATGAAAAATAAATTTGTACCTGAGAATAATTCCCATGATGGGTGGATGATCGCATCACTGTCCCACCTTGAGATAGAGTTTGTTTTAACTCATCCATATCCTTCTGTAGGACACCCATCTTCTCCATCAACTGTCATTTTTCTCTCAATCTTTTCGTTTGATAACTTTTCATCTGCTAATGCTCTCATAAATGGAGCGGAATAATGGATACTTGTTATAGAAACTGTCACAACCCGAGCCCAGGAGTTCGGGGGTTAGCAAAAGCCAAACCAATGACACATGTACTCCTGTGCCTGTGCACGTAGACCTAGTCTAAATGCACACGCGCAAGGGAAGGTTTACACGTGCCAAACATGTATGCGGAAGCTGTAGATATCAAAACACCGTACTAAACAATACAAGAAGAGAGTACGAAAACAGAATTGACAAATATAGATAGAGGTTTTACAAAATGAAACAAAATAAACATGTACAAGTCATGCTAGGATCCAATCGTGATAATCTCAAAATGATGAAGACTCATATGCAATGATCCATGGCGCTCTCCGATGGAGTGATTACATCCACTCTTCTAGTCCTGATGGGACCCCGGGAGCCTCACTTGGAGTCTGGTCGACCGACGAGGGGTCGGTCTGGGTATCTGAGCGTGCAACATCAAAGACAACTCATGAATACAACAATTCAGCAAAATATAAGTCATAACAAGTTAACACATGCTGTGTCTAATAGAATAAAGAACATCATGAAAATGATAACAGGGCACATTCGTATACTAAGCTGTCGTGCAGGAAAGAAACATGCCATGCGAATCAATGTATATGTGTACATAACTAGTTGGCGACTACATTGCCATATGCTCCTAAAAGAAGGATCTTATATCCGTGCAGAGAACACCATTGACCGGGCCAGGGTACGAATGGGTCTCGGGTTCCTGGGGTCCGGATTCCCTAAGACGTTTCCTTACTGCGGCAAGGCCATGTAAACTACACCAAATTCACCCCGTCGGGATCTTAAGGCTGAGTCTAAGTAGTGCCTGACCATATAGAATCAATCATAAAAACCCTGAATAGATCGTGACAAGCATATCATGCATGCATATCCGAGAACATGTCTTATACGTGCAAGCTTGATAACATACATCCATGCATACTCAAAGCGGACACATAGTACGACTTTCGATGTTATATGCAATGATCCTGCTAAAGAGTGGAGATCAATGATCGAAATACAACATGTCATGCAAGCAAATTGTAGCATATCGAATCAAGTTCATTTACTAGCCAATTGTAGTCTAATTATCCAGTGTTTCTAACTGTGCATGATAATGTAGTTTTAAGTTATCCGCTGCACCGTTGTCTAGTGTTACCTTGTATCAGCTGGTGCACCGAAGTCCCTTAAACCAACACCCATGGGGAGGTGCTTAACAACTAGATAATGAACATGCATGATTCGCAGCCATCGAGATCATTCATGCTTATCATCATGTTCCGTTGGGCAAGTCGAGGTTACCTATCTGCTCCTTCAAAGGCCTTACAAGTCTCATGTCTTTCCTAGGCTTTCTTATAATTCATGTCATGTCTTCTAGCTTAGCCGTGGGCGATCTTACGGCTTAACCGAAGGCACCTTACGGCTTAGCCGTAGAAGGCTTCACGGCTTAGCTGTGGCTGGGCCGTAGAAGAGTTGCTGATTTGCATGCTTTCAGTTATTTTCAGGTGTCACCCTGTATTGATCTACGGTTGGGTTCACGGTCAGGTCACAGCTTAGCCGTAGCGCGGTTTACGGCTTAGTCGTAGCACATTTCACGGCTTAGCCGTGCATGTGCTGGGTCGATTTCTGGATCATTTACAGAAAACATGTAACAGCAGAACAGGAGCAAAATTTCAATAGAGAAAGGGAGAATGAGCTGACTTGGGGCTGTAAACATGTTTTCCATGCAAACTGATGTGAATTAACTAAAATCAAGCAGATACCAACATGGGTTCACACAAATTATGCTTATACTTGCCTTAATGAAGTTCTCACACACCAATTGTTGTCCTTGGGCCTCAATTCACATCCAAACACACCTACTTTCCCATGCATGTAAGGAAAGGAAGAAGGAAAGAAACATAAGCATATACACACAGGAAGGGATGAGAAGAAGAGGAGGAAACCAATCTCAAAGCTTACCGTACTCATTACAAGAGAGGACTTCACGAGTCAAAGGCACAAATCCTCTTATTGGCTTGCTCGGTGGAGAAGCAGAATCAAGAGGGAGAGAGATGGAGCTCCAACGTGAGGGAAGAGAAGAGAGTGAGAAGGGAGTCGGTGGAATGGCTTTATATAAGATAAGATTAAAGTTCCAATAGCAAACAAGTCCAAAGGTTAAGGCTAATTACAGTTCGAGTCAAATCCAGGTCCAACAGAATCGAACGACCTCGGTGACGAACGACGTAGTTACGAAAGGTAACGAGCTCAACGAAAGACACGTATTGACACCAAGATGATGCGAAAATCATCATGTCTTATAAAAGCTAAAATTACGAAAAAGGGCTTGGTCTACCTAAACCAGGTCAAACTCAACCCAACTACCTATCAATGACCCGCAACGAAATCAAACCGAAAGCAAAACACAATTAACAACTAAAGCAACATTAATTAGTCGTTAAACGAGGTCAAGCTGGGTCGGAGTGTTACATCCTCCCATACTTGAGAATAATTCCGTCTTTGGAATGAATACACATATCTGCGTAAATAGATCGGGATACTGTCGCACCATCTGCTTTTCTAACTCCCATGTAGCTTCATTTGGACTGTGATGCTCCCATAGCACTTTGACCTATCGAATTGTCCTGGTGTGTAGGATCTGCTCTCGGGTTCCTACAATATGGAGCGGTCGCTCAATGTATGCAGCATTCAGTTGGATCTGAACGTCATCGTAACGAATGACATGGGAAGGATCATGAACATATTTTCGAAGCATCAAAACATGGAAAACGTCATGCACTCCTGAAAACTCCTCGGGAAGAGCTAATCGGTAGGCTAAATCACCAATCCTACTCTTGATCTCGAGCGGTCCAACATATCGTGGCGTTAACTTGCCTTTCTGGCCGAAACGGATCGTACCCTTCATCGGTGAGACCTTCAGAAAAACCCACTCACCAACTTGAAACTCTAATGGCCTTCTGCGAGTATCTACATAACTCTTCTGTCTCGACCGAGCAACTTTCAAATTCTCAATTGCTTTCTTTACTTTCTCTGTCGTTTCGGCGATGATCGTCGGTCCGTGAAAACTTCGAGTTCCAGCTTCTTCCCAACATATCGGGCTTCTACACTTATGTCCGTACAAAGCTTCATATGGCGCCATTCCAATACTCTCGTGGAAGCTGTTATTGTAGGCGAATTCACATAATGAGAGATCGATATCCCATTCTTTCTCGTAGCTCAATACACTGGCTCGTAACATGTCCTCCAAGGTCTGAATCATCCGCTTTGATTGTCTATCCGTCTGTGGGTGATATGCCGTGTTGAAGCTCAATTTCGTACCCATAGCCTCTTGGAATGCTCTCCAGAATGATGAAACAAAGCGGCTGTCACGATCGAATACAATCGATACTGGCGTACCATGGAGCCTGACGATCTCATCCGCGAACTTTCTCGCCATCTCTGAAAACGTCATACCCTTCCGAAATGGAATGAAATGGGCTGATTTCGTCAATCGATCGACAATTACCCAAATGACGTTATTCTTCCTGCTTGTCAGAGGTAATCCTGAAACGAAGTCCATGGTGATGTGTTCCTACTTCAACTGCGGTATATGCAAAGGATGCAACGAGCATGGAGGTTTCTGATGATTTGCTTTTACCTTCTGGCATGTCAAACATCGAGCAACAAACCCTGCTACTTCTCTCTTCATATTGTTCCACCAGAAGCGATATTTGAGATTCCGATACATTTTTGTGTTGCCTGGGTGCACCGCATATCTGGCATAGTGTGCTTCGTTCATCAATTTCTCCTTGAAATCATCAACCGCTGGCACACACAACCTGTTCCGAAAATAGAGTACACTATCCTCCGGTCTAAAATTAGGTCTATCTCCAATATGGTCACGAATGCGCTTCAAAGTGAGGTCTTCAAGTTGCCGGGCTTTCATCTGCTGAATCATCTTAAGCTGAAAAACTGGCGTACTAGCCAAGGTCACATACTCATCCACTAGTTTCACCTCAATAGGTCAATCATGGAACATCAAAAGAAAACTGCTTAACATCTGTGCTGACTCTGCTTTCCTGCTAAGTGCATCTGCCACCACGTTCCCTTTTCCTGGCTGATATTTGATTGGGAAATCGTAATCCTTGATGAGCTCAAGCCATCTACGCTGTCTCATGTTCAGCTCCTGCTGCGTGAATAAGTACTGCAAACTGTGATGATCTAAATGTACCTTAAATCTCACGCCATACAGATAATGTCTCCAAAGCTTCAATGCAAACACGATGGCTGCCAGTTCTAAATCATGGATAGCATAATTCTTCTCATGTTCTTTAAGTTGTTTCGATCCATAGGCAATTACCTTCCCATGCTGCATCAACACACAGCCTAGACTAACTCGAGAGGCATCTGAATATATCATGAACCCTTCACTACCATCTGGTAAGGCTAACACTGGAGCCATGGTTAACTTCTCTTTCAAGGTCCGGAAACTGGCTTCACATTCCTCAGTCCAATTAAAAAGCACATTCTTCCGAGTCAACTTCGTCAAAAGAGAGGATATCTTAGCAAAGTCCTGGACAAATCGACGATAGTAACTTGCTAGACCAAGGAAACTCTGAACTTCTGTCACTGTCTTAGGGCTAGGCCAATTTACAATTGCCTCTACTTTAGATGGATCAACTGCCAATCCCTCTCGTGAAATAATATGACATAAAAATGCCACTTGCTCAAGCCAAACATCACATTTCGACAACTTGGCAAACAAGCGATGCTCTTTCAGCAATGTCAAGGCTTTTCTCAAGTGCTCCCTATGCTCCTCGGCAAGTCCTGAAGGCAGTTTTGGGGTGTCATCTTCCTTTACCCTCAACTGTTGGTATCCAGATCTCAAATCAATCTTCGAGAAATAAGCTGCACCCTGAAGTTAATCAAACAACTCATCAATCCGAGGTAGGGGATACTTATTCTTTATCGTCACTCTGTTCAGCTGCCGATAGTCGATACACATCCGAAGAGTACCATCCTTCTTCTTGACAAACAACACTGGCGCTCCCCAAGGTGAGACACTTGGGCGAATGAAACCCTTGTCCAGAAGCTCCTGCATTGCTTCTTCAACTCTGACAATTCAGCTGGAGCCATGTGATACAAAGCTTTTGTCACGACCCGAGCCCAGAAATCGGGGGTTAGCGAAAAGCTAAACCAGTGACACGTACTCCCGTGCACGTGCATCCAAACCCAGTCCAGATGCACACGCACAAGGGATCTAACACGTGCGAACTAAGCGTACGCGGAAGCTGTACATATCATAGCAAGCAACAAAGGAAAAGCGGAAGCCACAACAAATCCGGAATGGAAAAGATAAAGCGAAATACAATACTGGAAAACCAAAGACAAGTCGGAGCACACGACAAAAACAAGATGTACAAATATACAAAGTGACAAGGTCCGAAGTATAAAATACATAGTCCCAAAAAAACCAAAACCAAAAGCCACTGAAGATATGCATGTACGCACTCGGCAGAGATGATCAGGCCCACTCTGCCAAACCGGAGGGTGCCTTTAAACTCGGCCCTGCAGCCTCCTCGACCGCCGGGGAGCTGGGCAAGGGATCTGTGCCTGCAACACCACAGACAACACAATGAATACAATGATCCAGCAAATACAAGTAACAGGGATGAAACACTCATAGTATCAAATTGAATAAGGACAGAATAGTAATTTCAGAGTTTCATATTAGTATGCTAAGCCATTTGTGCATAGAAGTAAAGCATGATAAGTGAATCAAAGCGTAGAAATACTGAATTAAGTGGCTACTACATTAACCATATTCTTTCCAATAGAGAGCAGACCAAAGCAGAGCAGAGGAGAACACCACTGACCGGGCCAGGGTACAAGTGGGTTTCGATTTCCTGGGTTTCGGGGTCCCAAGACAAAGCGACACTGCAGTGATACAGAGATACAGAGATCTAAGCCAGAGGTAACCCCGTCGGGTATCCTAGGGTTGAGGCTGAGTAGAGCCAGACTAACACCAATCAAATCAAATCCCAAAAGAAGGGAGATTATCCGCTTTGGACTCACCGATGGCAAAGACCGGATCTTATCCTCACGTATTAATCTCTGGGCAGAGCCACTAGGGAAATACCCAATAATCAGAGACACACAAAGCCAACAAAGCATATATTAAGCCAAAGCACAGCATAGATCAAAGCTTAGTGCAGATCGAAGAATAAAACAGACATATAGGACGAAAGCAAAATGACCTCGTAATGCATAGACATAGATTTGCAGAACAGAGGGCAAAACTGTAAACAATATGCAATGCATATTAGATTAATACGGAATCAAGGTTAATTACAAGCCAGCCCTAATCTAGTGGTTCACTGTCACTAACCGTGCATGTTGATGTAGTTTTAAGTTATTCGATGCACCGTTGCCATCCTAGTGTTGCAATGTAATGCAATGTAATCCTCATGTGTACCGAAGTCCCTTAAATCAACACCCATGGGGAGGTGCTTAACAGTAAATCAACGCTCACATGAATAAGTCACAGCCTAACTAACTATTCATGCGGTCCAAAGAGTCCATTGGGCAGGTTTACATGGTTGGTTAACCTGTATTTGAGCCCTACAAAGTCTCACCATTATCCTAAGTTTTATTTCAGATTTGCCATGCCTTACGGTTTAGCCATGGGTGACCTACGATTGAGCCGAAGACATCATACGGACTAGCCGTAACATGCACTACGGCTTAACCGTGGTTCCCTTCAAACACAGCTAAACTGGTCATCTTCCACCTCTGATCTGATACCTTTTACGGCTGAGCTACGGTTCAGTATACGGCTAAGCCGTAGACCAATCCACGGCTTAGCCGTAGCCACACCGTAGGAGTATTGGATCAGGAAAGGTTCGACTGATCAGAGATTTAATTCACGGCTGCGTCACGGTTGGGTCACGGCTAGCTTACGGCTCAGCCGTAGGACCATCTACGGTTCAGACGTATCCTAGCCGTAGAACAAAATGCAAAATTTCAGGTCTCTGGAATGTGAGCCGTACTGTCACGACCCGAGCCCAGAATTCGGGGGTTAGCGAAAAGCTAAACCGGTGACACACGTACTCCCGTGCACGTGCACCCAAACCCAGTCCAGATGCACGCACACAAGGGATCTAACACGTGCGAAACAGACGAACGCGGAAGCTGTAGATATCATAGCAAGCAACAAAGAAAATAGCGGAAGCCAAAGCAGAAACAAATACGGAAGCGACAAAGACAAATACACTGATATAAAACCAAATACACACCAAAACCATATATACAAAATACACAGAATACAAGTCCAAAGTCCAAAGATCCACAGTCCAAATACAAGTCCCCTGAAACCAAAACTCAAAATCCCAAAACGAAAAGCCACTGGAAGTATGCATGAACGCACTCGGCAGAGATGATCAGGCCCACTCTGCCAAACCTGAGGGTGCCTCTACACTCGCCCCTGCAGCCTCCTCGACCGCCGGGGAGCTGGGCAAGGTATCTGTGCCTGCAACACCACAGACAACACAAATGAATACAACGATCCAGCAAATATAAGTAACAGGGGTGTAACACTCATAGTATCAAAGTGAATAAATGACAGAATAATGATTTCAGAGTTTCATCTTAGTAAGCTAAGCAAATCGTGCATAGAAGTAAAGCATGATATGTGAATCAAACATAGAAATACTGACTAAGTGGCTACTACGTTAACCAAGTTCTCGCCAATAGAGAGCAGAGCAAAGCAGAGCAGATGAGAACACCACTGACCGGGCCAGGGTACAAGTGGGTCTCGGTTTCCTGGGTTCCGGGGTCCCAAGACAAAGCAACACTGCAGTTATACAGAGATACAGAGATCTAAGCCAAAGGTAACCCCGTCGGGCATCCTAGGGCTGAGGCTGAGTAGAGCCAGACTAATATCAATCAAATCAAATCCATAGAAAGGGAGATTATCCGCTTTGGACTCACCGATGACAAAGACCGGATCTTATCCTCACGTATTAACCTCTGGGCAGAGCCACCCGGGAATACCCAAACTCAGAGATAAACAAAGCCAGCAGAGCATAGATATAAATCCAAAGCACAGCATAGATCAAAGCATAGTGCAGAACGAAGCATAGAACAGAGATACAGGACGAAAACAAAAATGACTACGGAATGCATAAACTTAGATTAACAGAACAGAGGGCAAAATCATAAACAATATGCAATGCATCTCAGATTAATACGGAGTCAAGGTTCATTACAAGCCAGTCCTAAGCTAGTTGTTCACTGTCACTAACCGTGCATGTTGATGTAGTTTTAAGTTAGTCAATGCACCGTTGCCATCAAAGTGTTGCAATGTAATCTGTGCGTGCACCGACGTCCCTTAAACCAACACCCATGGGGAGGTGCTTAACAGTAAATCAACACTCACATGAATAAGTCATAGCCTAACAGACTATTCATGCGATCCAAGAATCCATTGGGCCGGTTTACATGGGTGGTTAACCTGTATTTGAGTCCTACAAGTCTCACCATTATCCTAAGTTATGTTTCAGAATTGCCATGCCTAACGGTTTAGCTATGGGGGACCTATGGTTGAGCCGAAGACATCTTACGCGCTTGTCGTACTATGCACTACGGCTTCACCTTGGTTCCATTCAAAACACAGCTAAACGAATCATCTTTCACTTCTGATCTGATGCCTTTTTCGGCTGAGCTACAGTCAGTATACGGCTTAGCCGTAGACCAATCCACGGCTTAGCCGTAGCATTCCACGGCTTAGCCGTAGCCTCACCGTAGGAGTACTGATATCAGAAAAGTTTCGACTGATCAGAGATTTAATTCACGGCTGGGGTACGGTTGGGTCACGGCTAGCTTACGGCTCAGCCGTAGAACAAATTACGGCTTAGCCGTAGCCTAGCCGTAGAACAAAACTCAAATTTCGAGTCTCTGGAAATCAAGCCGTAGAAGTTCACGGCTTAGCCGTACCATACAGAGATGAATTCGGGCTGAGTACAGAAACGGAATTTGACACAGAAACATCTCCAAACAAGCTACAGAGGTTCCAAATTCACAAGCATTGGCTGTAAACATCAAATACACTAAAGAAGATGGAAATCAAAGCATTCAAATAGAGCACCCATGTGTGTTATAAAAGTCTGTACTTATACTTGCCTCAAATCTGACAAATCCTCTGAATCAAGCTCCAAGGCAACTAAAACCAAAACAAATCAAAGCAATCACACATGCATGAGATGAAGACAAAGCAATCATAGAATGGGAGGTGCAATTGGAGAAGAAGAGAGAAGAGTTGGGAAAGAACCCACTTACCTCAAGCAATACACAAAGATGAGAGAATGGAGAAGAACCCAATCCACTAAGAGTAGCAAAACCCCAATCGAAAGAGAGAGAGAGAGAGAGAGAGAGAGAAGAAACCGAAGTGAAGAGGGAGAGAGAGAGAGAACGTGGCTTTCCCCTTGGAGTTCTTGCATGCAGTCGATCAAGACAAATGGGTAAGGAGAAAGACACCTGGAGCTGAATTGTATATATAAGTTTTGGAAGTTTAAGTCAAAGTCCAAAGAGTCTGGGTTATTTACAAATCAAGTCACATGAAGGTCCATCTTCCCCAATTGACTCCAAACGGATCTGACACAGTTACGGAAATTGTCGAGCTCAACGAAATACGCGTGCTGACACCAAGATGATGCAAGGATGATATGAGCAAAACAAAAGCAAAATTACGAAAAAGGGCTTAGAACTACCTATTCCAGGTCAAAGGTCACTCAACTACCTATCCAAGGCCCAAAACCAAGTCCAAAAGAATAAACAAAACAAAACACACACTAATGAGCCACTAATCCGGCTCAAAGGGGATCGGAGTGTTACATCCTCCCCCACTAGGAATCATTCCGTCCTCGGAATGACTACCTACCTGCGCAAAGAGCTGGGGGTACTGGCGCGCTAGCTGCTCCTCTAGCTCCCAAGTAGCCTCATCCGGACCGTGATGCTCCCACAACACTTTAACCCATCTGATAGTCCTGGTACGGAGAATCTGCTCTCGTGTGCCAACGATGCGAAGCGGACGCTCAACGTAAGTTGCATTAGGCTGAATCTGGATATCATCGTAGCGAATCACATGGCTCGGATCTGGCACATACTTACGGAGCATCGACACATGGAAGACATCGTGCACACCGGAGAACTCAACTGGAAGCGTCAACCGATAAGCTAAATCTCCAACTCGGCTCTTGACTTCGAACGGTCCTACGTATCTCGGAGCTAACTTACCCTTCTGACCAAATCGAACTGTGCCCTTCATCGGAGAAACTTTAAGGAACACCCAATCTCCGACTTGGAATGCCAAAGGTCTCCTCCGAGTATCAGCATAGCTCTTCTGCCTGGACCGAGCAATCTTCAAATTCTCTATCACTTTCTGCACTTTCTCCGTCGTCTCTGCTATGATCGTCGGACCATGAAAACTCCTTGCTCCTACCTCTTCCCAGCACACCGGGGTCCTGCACTTACGTCCGTAGAGAGCCTCATATGGTGCCATACCAATACTTTCGTGAAAGCTGTTGTTGTAAGCAAACTCACACAATGCCAAATGCATATCCCATTCCTTCTCAAAGTTCAGCACACTAGCTCTGAGCATATCCTCCAACGTCTGAATGGTACGCTCCGACTGTCCATCAGTCTGGGGGTGGTATGCCGTGCTAAAACTCAGCTTCGTGCCCATAGCTTCCTGAAATGCTCTCCAGAATGAAGATACAAAACGACTGTCTCGATCCGACACAATCGATACCGGGGTGCCATGCAATCTGACTACCTCGTCAACAAACTTCCTAGCCATCTCCGTGAATGTCATCCCCTTCTTGAACGGAAGGAAATGTGCTGACTTGGTCAATCTGTCCACTATTACCCAGATCGCATTGTTCTTTCTACTGGTCGGCGGAAAACCGGAGACGAAATCCATCGTAATGTGCTCCCACTTCCACTGCGGAGTGTGCAATGGATGTAATGATCCTGGAGGTCGCTGATGGTCAGCTTTCACCCTCTGACAGGTCAAACATCGAGCTACGAACCCTGCGATCTCCCGCTTCATATTGTTCCACCAAAATCTGTCTTTCAAGTTCCGGTACATCTTCGTACTCCCTGGGTGCATCGCATATCGGGCATCGTGCGCCTCTGTCATCAACTTATCTTTCAGCTCATCCACAGCGGGAACACACAATCTATTCCTGAAGTACAAAACTCCATCCACCAAGCTAAAATCCGGTCGATCTGCAATCCGATCTCTGAACTTCACCAGGAGGGGGTCCTCAAACTGGCGATCCTTGATCTGCTGAATCACTTCAGGCTGAAATACGACGGTAGTAGCTAATGTCACCAATTCACCTACCATCCGAACCTCTACAGGCTGATCATGCACAAGCATATAGAATCCTGCCAACGCCTGAAGACTGTCTGTCCTCCTGCTAAGTGCATCTGCAACCACATTCCCCTTGCCAGGGTGGTACTTGATCGGAAAGTCGTAGTCTTTGATAAACTCCAACCATCTACGCTGCCTCATATTCAAGTCATGCTGATCAAACAAGTACTGCAGACTGTGATGATCGGAATGGACCTCGAACTTCACACCGTACAAGTAATGTCGCCACAACTTCAGTGCAAATACAATAGCTGCTAGCTCCAAGTCATGTGTGGCATAGTTCTTCTCATGCTCCTTCAGCTGTCTGGATCCATAGGCAATCACTTTCTGATTCTGCATCAGTACACAGCCTAATCCAACTCGAGAAGCATCGGAATAAATCACAAATCCCTCACTACCATCCGGGAGAGTCAACACTGGCGCCGTAGTGAGCTTTTCTTTCAACATCTGGAAACTACGCTCACACTTCTCTGTCCACTCATATGGAACCTTCTTCCGAGTCAACTGAGTCAGCGGTGCTGAAATCTTCGAAAAGTCCTGCACGAACCTGCGGTAGTATCCCGCCAAACCCAGAAAACTCCGAATCTCTGTCACTGATCTGGGACGGGGCCAATGGACTACTGCCTCAATCTTCGCCGGATCCACCATTAATCCATCTCTAGAAATCTTATGACCCAGAAATGCAACTTGTTCTAACCAGAAATCACACTTGGACAACTTGGCATACAACTTGTGATCCTTAAGCAGCTGCAATGCTTTCCTTAAATGGTCTGTATGTTCCTTAGCAGTCTTCGAATATACCAATATGTCATCTATAAAAACCACAACGAACTGGTCCAAGAAGGAAGTAAACACCCTATTCATCAAGGCCATGAAAGCTGCGGGTGCATTCGTCAAACCAAACGGCATGACAAGGAACTCGTAGTGTCCATACCGAGTCCTGAAAGCTGTCTTCGGAACATCCTCATCCTTCACCCTGAGCTGGTGATATCCTGACCTCAAGTCAATCTTAGAGAAGTAAGCTGCACCCTGAAGTTGATCGAACAACTCGTCAATCCTAGGCAATGGATATTTGTTCTTGATAGTCACTTTATTCAACTGCCTGTAGTCAATGCACATCCGGAAACTGCCATCCTTCTTCTTGACAAACAATACAGGAGCTCCCCAAGGTGAAACACTTGGGCGTATGAACCCTTTATCCAACAGATCCTGCAACTGTTTCTTCAATTCCAACAACTCTGCAGGTGCCATACGATATGGAGCTCTACTGATAGGTGCTGTACCTGGTACCACGTCAATAGCAAATTCTACCTCCCGAACTGGTGGCAACTCTGGCACATCCTCCGGAAAGACATCCGGAAACTCGCTGACTACTGGAATCTCACTGAGCTGTCGCCGATCTTTCTTTTCTGAAATGAATGCAAGAAATCCCTCACATCCCCTACGAAGCATCCTGTCTGCCTTACAAGCAGAGATCACACGTCTTGGGCACTTCATCTGGCTGCCCTCAAATCGGAATCCGCTGCCCAAATCAAAGTAGATAGCTTTGCTGTAGCAATTGATACACGCATGATATCTCGCAAGCCAGTCCATACCAAGAATCACATCAAAATCCAGTGTCGTGAGCAACACGAGGTCTACCGGGAGCTGATGACCAGCTATCCGCACATCACACTGAGGGTAGAAGACACTGCACTCCACCCGTTTACCAACCGGAGTGGATACTAACAACAAATATGGAAGTGGTGTGGGTCGCTGTCGAAGCTGCACAGCAAAATGGGGTGCTACGTACGAACGCGTAGACCCGGAGTCAAATAAAACTAAAGCTTCTGCATCAGAAATTAAAATTTTACCTTCCACGACTGTGGCCTCCTCCGCGCCCTCATGCGTAGCAGCATAGGCTCGGGCTGTCTGGCGGTTCGGCTTCTGAGCCGGGCGAGCTGGCTGAGATCTGCCCTGCGCTGTAGGTCCTGCCTGTCTCGTCTGTGGAGAGGACTGAAACTTCGGGCATTGGGCCCGCCTGTGATCCGTAGAGCCACACCCGAAACAAGCCCCACTCTTCCTCCAACATCTGTCTGTGGGGTGATCCTTCCCACAGTGACCGCAAATCACCTGAGCACTGCTCGAACTGCCCTGCTTACCCTTGAACTTCTTCTGGAACTGACTTCTGCCACTGAAACCTGCTGCCCTCTTAGCCTCTGTTCGCTCCTCCTCAAAGATGGCCTCTGCATCATAAGCCCTGTCAATAGCGTCATCCAAGGTAGCCGGCCACATACAAGCAACCACGTGGCGTTTATGTCTCGGATTCAGGCCGTTGACGAAGCGAGTCACTTTCTTATGCTCTGTGTTCACCATGTCCTCTGCGAAATGAGACAACTCTATAAACCTGTGTACATAATCTGCAACTGACATCTGTCTCTGCTGGAGGTTGAAGAATTCCACTTCCTTAGCTCGCTGAATATGGAGAGGCATGAACTTCCGACGGAATTGCTGCTTGAAGGTCTCCCAAACTGTGGCACTGGGCATAGTCTGAAATGAAGTCTTAACACTCCTCCACCATGTCTTGGCTACACTCCGAAGCATAGAGGCTGTGAGAACTACCTTCTGCTTGTTACTGCACACAATCGTATCAAAAAGCTCTTCAGTCTGCTCCAACCATTGCTCAGCCTGCAATGCGTCCTCTATCCCATGGAACTCAGTCGCCCCTCGCTTACGGAACTTGTCAAAAAGAGCATTAGGATCTGATTCCTTAGGCTGGAAAATCACCTGCTGATCTATACGAGGTGATGCTACTGCGGCAGCAGCCTGACTCTGTCTATCTACCATGGACGCCATCTGTGCCTGTAATGACTGCATAGACTGCATCATCATCATCATTCGTTCCTCACTACTGATGTGTGGAGGTACTGATCCACTATCACCGTTGTGGCCTTGTTGATTCTCATCCCGAGATCCCGATCCTGATGCCATCCTGCAAAAGGAAAAGAAACACAACACACAAATATAAAATGCCCTGAGTTAGTCAAACCCCAAATCAACATATGAGACTTCGAGTCAAATAGTTGATAGCGTTATCTCACCACGATCTTGGATGCCTACATGCTTATAACTAGCATGCTCTGATACCATACAATACGTATGTCACGACCCGAGCCCAGAATTCGGGGGTTAGCGAAAAGCTAAACCGGTGACACACGTACTCCCGTGCACGTGCACCCAAACCCAGTCCAGATGCACGCACACAAGGGATCTAACACGTGCGAAACAGACGAACGCGGAAGCTGTAGATATCATAGCAAGCAACAAAGAAAATAGCGGAAGCCAAAGCAGAAACAAATACGGAAGCGACAAAGACAAATACACTGATATAAAACCAAATACACACCAAAACCATATATACAAAATACACAGAATACAAGTCCAAAGTCCAAAGATCCACAGTCCAAATACAAGTCCCCTGAAACCAAAGCTCAAAATCCCAAAACGAAAAGCCACTGGAAGTATGCATGAACGCACTCGGCAGAGATGATCAGGCCCACTCTGCCAAACCTGAGGGTGCCTCTACACTCGCCCCTGCAGCCTCCTCGACCGCCGGGGAGCTGGGCAAGGTATCTGTGCCTGCAACACCACAGACAACACAAATGAATACAACGATCCAGCAAATATAAGTAACAGGGGTGTAACACTCATAGTATCAAAGTGAATAAATGACAGAATAATGATTTCAGAGTTTCATCTTAGTAAGCTAAGCAAATCGTGCATAGAAGTAAAGCATGATATGTGAATCAAACATAGAAATACTGACTAAGTGGCTACTACGTTAACCAAGTTCTCGCCAATAGAGAGCAGAGCAAAGCAGAGCAGATGAGAACACCACTGACCGGGCCAGGGTACAAGTGGGTCTCGGTTTCCTGGGTTCCGGGGTCCCAAGACAAAGCAACACTGCAGTTATACAGAGATACAGAGATCTAAGCCAAAGGTAACCCCGTCGGGCATCCTAGGGCTGAGGCTGAGTAGAGCCAGACTAATATCAATCAAATCAAATCCATAGAAAGGGAGATTATCCGCTTTGGACTCACCGATGACAAAGACCGGATCTTATCCTCACGTATTAACCTCTGGGCAGAGCCACCCGGGAATACCCAAACTCAGAGATAAACAAAGCCAGCAGAGCATAGATATAAATCCAAAGCACAGCATAGATCAAAGCATAGTGCAGAACGAAGCATAGAACAGAGATACAGGACGAAAACAAAAATGACTACGGAATGCATAAACTTAGATTAACAGAACAGAGGGCAAAATCATAAACAATATGCAATGCATCTCAGATTAATACGGAGTCAAGGTTCATTACAAGCCAGTCCTAAGCTAGTTGTTCACTGTCACTAACCGTGCATGTTGATGTAGTTTTAAGTTAGTCAATGCACCGTTGCCATCAAAGTGTTGCAATGTAATCTGTGCGTGCACCGACGTCCCTTAAACCAACACCCATGGGGAGGTGCTTAACAGTAAATCAACACTCACATGAATAAGTCATAGCCTAACAGACTATTCATGCGATCCAAGAATCCATTGGGCCGGTTTACATGGGTGGTTAACCTGTATTTGAGTCCTACAAGTCTCACCATTATCCTAAGTTATGTTTCAGAATTGCCATGCCTAACGGTTTAGCTATGGGGGACCTATGGTTGAGCCGAAGACATCTTACGCGCTTGTCGTACTATGCACTACGGCTTCACCTTGGTTCCATTCAAAACACAGCTAAACGAATCATCTTTCACTTCTGATCTGATGCCTTTTTCGGCTGAGCTACAGTCAGTATACGGCTTAGCCGTAGACCAATCCACGGCTTAGCCGTAGCATTCCACGGCTTAGCCGTAGCCTCACCGTAGGAGTACTGATATCAGAAAAGTTTCGACTGATCAGAGATTTAATTCACGGCTGGGGTACGGTTGGGTCACGGCTAGCTTACGGCTCAGCCGTAGAACAAATTACGGCTTAGCCGTAGCCTAGCCGTAGAACAAAACTCAAATTTCGAGTCTCTGGAAATCAAGCCGTAGAAGTTCACGGCTTAGCCGTACCATACAGAGATGAATTCGGGCTGAGTACAGAAACGGAATTTGACACAGAAACATCTCCAAACAAGCTACAGAGGTTCCAAATTCACAAGCATTGGCTGTAAACATCAAATACACTAAAGAAGATGGAAATCAAAGCATTCAAATAGAGCACCCATGTGTGTTATAAAAGTCTGTACTTATACTTGCCTCAAATCTGACAAATCCTCTGAATCAAGCTCCAAGGCAACTAAAACCAAAACAAATCAAAGCAATCACACATGCATGAGATGAAGACAAAGCAATCATAGAATGGGAGGTGCAATTGGAGAAGAAGAGAGAAGAGTTGGGAAAGAACCCACTTACCTCAAGCAATACACAAAGATGAGAGAATGGAGAAGAACCCAATCCACTAAGAGTAGAAAAACCCCAATCGAAAGAGAGAGAGAGAGAGAGAGAGAGAAGAAACCGAAGTGAAGAGGGAGAGAGAGAGAGAACGTGGCTTTCCCCTTGGAGTTCTTGCATGCAGTCGATCAAGACAAATGGGTAAGGAGAAAGACACCTGGAGCTGAATTGTATATATAAGTTTTGGAAGTTTAAGTCAAAGTCCAAAGAGTCTGGGTTATTTACAAATCAAGTCACATGAAGGTCCATCTTCCCCAATTGACTCCAAACGGATCTGACACAGTTACGGAAATTGTCGAGCTCAACGAAATACGCGTGCTGACACCAAGATGATGCAAGGATGATATGAGCAAAACAAAAGCAAAATTACGAAAAAGGGCTTAGAACTACCTATTCCAGGTCAAAGGTCACTCAACTACCTATCCAAGGCCCAAAACCAAGTCCAAAAGAATAAACAAAACAAAACACACACTAATGAGCCACTAATCCGGCTCAAAGGGGATCGGAGTGTTACACGTACCAGGTTACGGCTTAGCTGTATAATACAGAGAATCAATTCGGGTTGAGTGCAGAAACTGGAATTTGGTGGAATTTGGTACAGAAATGTCTCAAAACAAGCTCATGTGATCCTAACATCTTAGAAATTGGCTGTAAAACCTTTTCTACAAAGAATAAGGATGAATCATAGCAATCAAACAAAACACCCATATGTGTTAAACAATCCTGTACTTATACTTGCCTCAAAACTCTGTCAAGCCACCGAATCAAGCTTCAAATCAACTAAAATCAAAGCAAATCAAAGAAACAACACATGCATGAGATGTATGAAGACATACAGAGCTTGGAGAAGGAATCCAATTGGAGAAAGGAAATCAAAACCCACTTACCCAAAGCAAAGACAGAGATGAGAGAAGAAAACCCAAGTTGAATTGGATCCAAAATCCCAACACCAGACAAGAGAGGAAGAAAAGAGAAGAGAAGACTGGACGTGGAACTCTCCTGGCGTTGCATGCAATGACGAAGGCAAATGGAATGAGCAGGCAAGAGACACCTGGGCTCATGACCTGTATATATAGTTTCTGGAAGTTTAAAACATAGTCCAAGGAATTTGGTTATTCATAAATCGAGTCACACGGGGGTCCAACTTCTCCAATTGACTCCAAATGGGTCTGAGACAGTTACGGACAATAACGAGCTCAACAAAATACACGTGCTGATACTAAGATGAGGCAAAGATGATGCACTCAAAGCAAAAGCAAAATTACGAAAAAGGGCTTAGAACTACCTATCTCAGGTCAAAGGTTACTCAACTACCTATCCAAGACCCGAAACCAAGTCCGAAAAATTAAAACAACAGAAAAACACACTTATGAGTCACTAATCAGGCTCAAAGGGGATCGGAGTGTTACAGCTTTACTGATCGGTGCCGTGCCTGGAGTAAGGTCAATGGCAAACTCTACGTCTCGAACCGGGGGTAGGCCTGGCAGATCATCCGGAAAGACATTTGAGAAATCACAGACCACTCGAATCTCACCTAACTGTTTCGTCTCTTGCTTCTCCGAGATGAAGGCAATGAAGCCTTCACACCCTTTGCGAATCAAGCGATCTGCCTTGCACGCAGCAATTACACGCCTGGGGCATCTCTTCTGACTGCCCTCAAAACGGAAGCCCTTGCTTAAATCGAAGAAGATCGTCCCATTATAACAGTTAACACAGGCACGATATCGAGCGAGCCAATCATTCCAAGGATCACGTCGAAGTCCAGCATCGACAGCAAGATCAAATCAACGGGCAACTGATGACCTGCAATCTGCATGTTGCAATGGGGGTAGTATATACTACACTCCACTCGCTTGC
Source organism: Sextonia rubra (assembly GCA_037013555.1). Classification (NCBI taxonomy): domain Eukaryota; kingdom Viridiplantae; phylum Streptophyta; class Magnoliopsida; order Laurales; family Lauraceae; genus Sextonia; species Sextonia rubra. The sequence goes on along the minus strand of JASUAD010000010.1, from coordinate 37,444,450 downwards.
CAACTGGGGTGGATACAACCAACACATATGGCAACGGGTTCGGCGGCTGCTGTAATCGCTCAGCAAAATGAGGTGCTACGTATGACCGTGTAGACCCCGAATCAAACAATGCTAACGCCTCAACATGCGAAATTAGAATAGTACCTTCGACCACCTGTGGATCCTCGGCACTCTCATGGGTAGCGGTGTACGCACGAGCTATCTGACGTGGCTGTCTCGGGCCTGAACGAGCTGACTGGGACTTGCTCGGGGCTGTGGACACACTGGATCGGCCAGAAGCTGCAACAGCTGTAGTACTGGATGGTGGAGGCTGAGAAGCCTTATATTGAGGACAACTGACCATCATATGCTCCTTAGAGCCACAAATGAAGCAAGCTCCTGTCTTCCTCCAACATACTTCGGACTGTGGCCTTTGCCACAATGCTTACAGGTCAAACTAGCGGAACTGGAAGTACCCTGCTGGCCTCGAATTTTCTTCTGTATTTGCCCCTGTACACTGAATGGTGGCTGACGCTTAGGATCAACGGTTCTTTCAGCTTGGTGGATGGCCTCAGCAAAATAGGCCCTATCCACCGCATCATCAAACGTAGCCGGTCGCTGGAAAGCAGTCACATGGTGCATGTACCGGGGATGCAGACCCTCAACGAACCGATTCAACTTCCTTTCATTGGTATTGATCATATCTGGAGCAAAATGCGATAACTGAGTAAACTTATTCGCATAGTCTGCCACGGTCGTCTACTGCTGACGGAGGCCTAAGAACTCGACTTCCTTGGCTCTATGCACATGAGCCGGGATAAACTTCCTCTGAAACTGTTTCTGGAACGTCTCCCACACAGTAGCGCTGGGCATGTCTCGGTACGAGTCCTTCACACTTTTCCACCAGGTCTTCGCGACATCTCTGAACATAGAGGCTGCTAGTCCGACCCTCTGCCTGTTCGTGCACACTAAAGTCTCAAATACGTCCTCTGTCTACTTTAGCAACTGCTCTGCCTTGAGTGGCTCTTCCGTCCTATAAAACTCCGTAGCTCCTTGCTTGCGAAATTTATCATAGAGGGCATTTGGGTCGTTCTCTCTCGGCTGAAAAATCACCTGCTGGTCCACATGCGACTGGGCTGGTGCTTGGCTTTGCCTGTCTAACATTGTCGCTACTTGTGCCTACAAATTCTGCATAGACTGTGGCTGAGCCTGTATGGACTGGAATAGCATGAGGATGCGCTCATCGGTGCTCATTTCGTGTGGTGACGGTGCGGAACCGTTTTCGTTATTTCCGGCATTATGCTGAGGACCTGAACCTGACGCCATATCTTGTAAAATAGGAAAGGTTAATACACAAACACAAAGCATTCCCGCCCAACTGATCCCCAAAAATCTAGAAAAGCATAAAGAGAGAAACGTATCCTCACCACGTTCCTACATGCCTGCATGCTTATCATCTAGAGCATAGACGCTCCGATACCATACAATACGTATGTCACAACTCGAGCCCAGGAGTTCGGGGGTTAGCAAAAGCCAAACCAATGACACACGTACTCCCGTGCCTGTATACATAGACCTGGTCTAAATGCACACGCACAAGGGAAGGTTTACACGTGCCAAACATGTACGCATAAGCTGTAGATATCAAAACACCACACTAAACAATACAAGAAGAGAGTACGAAAATAAAACTGACAGATATAGATAGAGGTTTTACAAAATGAAACAAAATAAACATGTACAAGTCATGCTAGGATCCAATCGTGATAATCTCAAAATGATGAAGACTCATATGCAATGATTCATGGCGCTCTCCGATGGAGTGATTATATCCACTCTTCTAGTCCTGATGGGACCCTGGGGGCCTCACTTGGAGTCTGGTAGATCGACGAGGGGTCGGTCTGGCTGTCTGAGCCTGCAACATCAAAGACAACTCATGAATGCAACGATTCAGCAAAATATAAGCCATAACAAGTTAACACATGCTGTGTCTAATAGAATAAAGAACATCATGAAAATGATAACAGGGCACATTCGTATACTAAGCTGTCGTGCGGGAAAGAAACATGCCATGCGAATCAATGTATATGTGTACATAACTAGTTGGCGACTACATTGCCATATGCTCCTAAAAGAAGGATCTTATATCCGTGCAGAGAACACCATTAACCGGGCCAAGGTACGAATGGGTCTTGGGTTCCTGGGGTCTGGATTCCTTAAGACGTTTCCTTACTGCAGCAAAGCCATGTAAACTACACCAAATTCATCCCGTCGGGATCCTAAGGCTGAGGCTAAGTAGTGCCTGACCATACAGAATCAATCATAAAAAACCTGAGTAGATCGTGACAAGCATATATCATGCGTGCATATCCGAGAACATGTCTTATACGTGCAAGCTTGATAACATACATCCATGCATACTCAAGGCGGACACATAGTACGACTTTCGATGTTATATGCAATGATCCTGCTAAAGAGTGGAGATCAATGATCGAAATACAACATGTCATGCAAGCAAATCGTAGCATATCGAATCAAGCTCATTTACTAGCCAATTCTAATCTAATTATCCAGTGTTTCTAACCGTGCATGATAATGTAGTTTTAAGTTATCCGTTGCACCGTTGTCTAGTGTTACCTTGTATCAACTGGTGCACCGAAGTCCCTTAAACCAACACCCATGGGGAGGTGCTTAACAACTGGATAATGAACATGCATGATTCGCAGCCATCGAGATCATTCATGCTTATCATCATGTTCCGTTGGGCAAGTCGAGGTTACCTATCTGCTCCTTCAAAGGCCTTACAAGTCTCATGTCTTTCCTAGGCTTTCTTACAATTCATGTCATGTCTTCTAGCTCAGCCGTGGGCGATCTTACGGCTTAACCGAAGGCACCTTACGGCTTAGCCGTAGAAGGCTTCACGGCTTAGCTGTGGCTGGGCCGTAGAAGAGTTGCTGATTTGCATGCTTTCAGTTATTTTCAGGTGTCACCCTGTATTGATCTACGGCTGGGTTCACGGTCAGGTCACAGCTTAGCCGTAGCGCGGTTTACGGCTTAGTCGTAGCACATTTCACGGCTTAGCCGTGCATGTGCTGGGTCGATTTCTGGATCATTTACAGAAAACCTATAACAGCAGAACATGAGCAAAATTTCAATAGAGAAAGGGAGAATGAGCTGACTTGGGGCTGTAAACATGTTTTCCATGCAAACTGATGTGAATTAACTAAAATCAAGCAGATACCAACATGGGTTCACACAAATTATGCTTATACTTGCCTTAATGAAGTTCTCACACACCAATTGTTGTCCTTGGGCCTCAATTCACATCCAAACACACCTACTTTCCCATGCATGTAAGGAAAGGAAGAAGGAAAGAAACATAAGCATATACACACAGGAAGGGATGAGAAGAAGAGGAGGAAACCAATCTCAAAGCTTACCGTACTCATTACAAGAGAGGACTTCACGAGTCAAAGGCACAAATCCTCTTCTTGGCTTGCTCGGTGGAGAAGCAGAATCAAGAGGGAGAGAGATGGAGCTCCAACGTGAGGGAAGAGAAGAGAGTGAGAAGGGAGTCGGTGGAATGGCTTTATATAAGATAAGATTAAAGTTCCAATAGCAAACAAGTCCAAAGGTTAAGGCTAATTACAGTTCGAGTCAAATCCGGGTCTGTCACGACCCGAGCCCAGAATTCGGGGTTAGCGAAAAGCTAAACCAGTGACACACGTACTCCCGTGCACATGCATCCAAACCCAGTCCAGATGCACATACACAAGGGATCTAACACGTGCGAACTAAGCGTACGCGGAAGCTGTACATATCATAGCAAGCAACAAAGGAAAATAGCGGAAGCAAAAAACAAATGCGGAACGGAAAAGACAAGGATAAATACAATACTGGAAAACCAAATACAAGTCTGAGTACACGACAAAATAAAGGTGTACAAATATACAGAGTACAAAGTCCAAAGTCCAAATACAAATCCCCAAAAACCAAAACTCAAAATAAAAGCCACTGGTATGCATGCACGCACTCGGCAGAGGTGATCAGGCCCACTCTGCCAGACCGGAGGGTGCCTCTACACTCGGCCCTGCAGCCTCCTCGACCGCCGGGGAGCTGGGCAAGGTATCTGTGCCTGCAACACCACAGACAATACAAATGAATACAACGATCCAGCAAATACAAGTAACAGGGACGAAACACTCATAGTATCAAAGTGAATAAGGACAGAATAATAATTTCAGAGTTTCATCTTAGTAAGCTAAGCCAATCGTGCATAGAAGTAAAGCATGATATTTGAATCAAAACATAGAAATACTGACTAAGTGGCTACTACGTTAACCATGTTCTCTCCAATAGAGAGTAGAGCAAAGCAGAGCAGAGGAGAACACCACTGACCGGGCCAGGGTACAAGTGGGTCTCAGGTTCCTGGGTTCCGGGGTCCCAAGACAAAGCGACACTGCAGTGATACAGAGATACAGAGATCTAGGCCAGAGGTAACCCCGTCGGGCATCCTAGGGCTGAGGCTGAGTAGAGCCAGACTAATACCAATCAAATCAAATCCATAGAAAGGGAGATTATCCGCTTTGGACTCACCGATGGCAAAGACCGGATCTTATCCTCACGTATTAACCTCTGGGCAGAGCCACCAGGGAATACCCAAAATATACAAAGCCAGAAATGTACAAAGCATAGCCAAAATACAGATTAGAACATAGATTAAGTCAAAGCACAGCATAGATCAGAACTTAGTGCCAAACGAAGAATAATACAGATATACAGGACGAAAGCAAAATGACTGCGGAATGCATAACATAGATTAACAGAACAGAGGGCAAAACCATAAACAATATGCAATGCATCTCAGATTAATACGAAGTCAAGGTTCATTACAAGCCAGTCCTAAGCTAGTTGTTCACCGTCACTAACCGTGTATGTTGATGTAGTTTTAAGTTAGTCAATGCACCGTTGCCATCCTAGTGTTGCAATGTAATCTTTGCGTGCACCGACGTCCCTTAAACCAACACCCATGGGGAGGTGCTTAACAGTAAATCAACACCCACATGAATAAGTCACAGCCTAACAGACTATTCATGTGATCCAAGGAATCCATTGGGCCAGTTTACACGGGTGGTTAACCTGTATTTGAGCCCTACAAGTCTCACCATTATCCTAAGTTATTTTCCAGAATTGCCATGCCTAGCGGTTTAGCCATGAGGGACCTATGGTTGAGCCGAAGACATCTTACGCGCTCGTCGTAACATGCACTACGGCTTCACCTTGGTTCCATTCAAAACACAGCTAAACTGGTCATCTTCCACCTCTGATCTGATACCCTTTTCGGCTGAGCTACAGTCAGTATACGGCTTAGCCGTAGACCAATCCACGGCTTAGCCGTAGCAATTCACGGCTTAGCCGTAGCCACACTGTAGGAACACTGTCTCTGGAAAGTTTCGACTGATCAGAGATTTAATTCACGGCTGGGTTACGGTTGGGTCACGGCTAGCTTACGGCTCAGCCGTAGGACAATTTACGGCTCAGCCGTAGCCTAGCCGTAAAACAAAATCGAAATTTCAAGTCTCTGGAAAGTGAGCCGTAGAAACTTACGGCTTAGCCGTACAATACAGAACACGAATTCGGGATAGTTACAGAAACTGAAATTTGGTACAGAAATGTGTCAAAACAAGTCACAGAGGTTCCAAATTCACAAAAATTGGCTGTAAAACATGCTAGACAAAGAATAAGAAGAAATCAAAGCCATCAAACAAAACACCCATATGTGTTATCAAAGCCTGTACCAATACTTGCCTCAAACTCTGAAAATCCACTGAAGCAAGCTCCAAATCAACTAAAATCAAAGCAATAAACCATGCATGAGATGTAGGGAAACACACAGAGCTTGGAGAAGGAATCTAATTAGAGAGGAAGAATTCAAAACCCACTTACCCCAAAGCAAAGACAAAGAGAGAGAGAGAAGGAAGAAGAACCCAAATCAAGATGGGAATCCAATCATCAACCGAGCAAGAGAAGTGAAGAGAAGAGAGAGAGAAAGAGAACGTGGCTCTCTTGGAATACTTCTTGCATGCACGTTGGAGACAAATGGGCAGGGAGAGAGACATCTGGAGCTGAATCATATATATAGGTTTTGTGGTTTAGGTCAAAGTCCGGTAAGTTTAGACTATTTACAAATCGAATCACACGGGGGTCCAACTTCTCCAATTGACTCCAAATGGGTCTGACACAGTTACGAAATATAACGAGCTCAACAAAATACACGTGCTGACACCAAGATGATGCAAAGATGATGCACTCAAAGCAAAAGCGAAATTACGAAAAAGGGCTTAGAACTAACTATCTCAGGTCAAAGGTCACTCAACTACCTATCCAAGGCCCAAAACCAAGTCCAAAAGAATAAAACAAAACAAAACACACTAATGAGCCACTAATCCGGCTCAAAGGGGATCGGAGTGTTACAGGGTCCAACAGAATCGAACGACCTCGGTGACGAACGACGTAGGTACGAAAGGTAACGAGCTCAATGAAAGACACGTGTGGACACCAAGATGATGCGAAAATGACCATGTCTTATAAAAGCTAAAATTACGAGAAAGGGCTTGGTCTACCTAAACTAAGTCAAATTCAACCCAACTACCTATTCATGACCCGCAACGAAATTAAACCAAAAGCAAAACACAATTAACAAATAAAGCAACATTAATTAGTCGCTAAACGAGGTCAAGCTGGGTCGGAGTGTTACAGAAACACTTATGCCTAAGCCATGCACATGTCTTCGAGAATCAAGACCAATGATCTATGTAAAAATAAAAAAAAATGATGTCAATATTTAGAAAAATACTAAATTGACACTTGTTGGACTTTATCATCAACAAGAAAAATAAATGAATAATACCTTTGCAACAGGGTCATTTTTTAGATCTTTTTGTGCAAGAGATCTATCAGCCTCATGAAGACTTCTAATAGCATCCTTCAAAACGTATGATAAATAATAAGTAAAAGAAAAATCTATAATAAAAAATATTTTAAAAATTACGGCAGAATCTCCCCTTAACTAGAGGGCATTTAAATTTTTTTAACAACCTGTTGGGTACTTATAAATAAATAAAACACCTTATAAGAGCACTCCATTACTCATATAAACTATAAATTTAATTTATATTCAACTATAGCACTTCCAAAGTTAAACTTCATGCATGATACGAAAACACAAAAATGAGTGCAACACTAAGATATTCAAACCTATAAAAATAAAATATCATCCACAACATATTGAATCATATAAAATGCATTTGAATAAAAAAATTTCCCACCACTTTTGGGCTAGTAACGGATCAATCCTTCTAGTATGAGTTCTTAAAAAGAGGTCCGTACAAGTGATCTCCTCGCCTGGATTTTCTTGTTCCTGTAAATAATTCAAGATATAAATTGTCTATTTATAAAAATCATACATAAATTAAACAAGATATAAACATTACACTTATCATATCATCTGTCACCCTAGTCTGTCCCTTTTGTCCAGACGTATGAGGGCAAATCATCTTGGACCTAGCAATTTTACCTCTCTCTTAAGGCCTGGGCCTCTTTCGTTGATTCCATGTTCACAACTGATTTCCAATCCTCCTCTCTAACATGTGAGGGGACATGAGCTTTCCTCTTTGCATCTGTGGCATATTTATCATAGACTTTGCGACGAAGAAATGACTTCCAATCTTTCCAACTGTAATTTGCTCTCCTCAATACATATTGTTTGTGGCATGCTGAAACTTCATATGAATACTGTGTAAAATAAAAAACATAATTTAATTTTTGCATACACTACATTAAATTACTATCTATAAATAGTAGTGATAAATGCACAAAAACACTCACGCATATGAGATCCCAAACTTGATCTTTAAAGGTATTTGGCACTTTTTTCCAACTGGTATAGTTGGGTGGGACTATTGACCTTGTTATATATCTTATATCCGTGCTAAATTTCGCTGAGTTAGGCCCTATAGGTTGACCATAAAAGCAACATGGGTAAGAGTACCTGTTGTAAATATGTAACAGTCATTAAAACTATAATGAGAACTTTCTTATCACCACATATTTAAAAATGTAGTATTATGTATGCAAACATTGTGCATTTTAAAAAATAAAAGACATAAAACATGAACAATATATGATATGCACAATAGGAGCAATACATGAAAATAACATAATTTTTAACATGACATGATCACCTGCAACCCAGTTTAATATTCAGCATCACTGATATCATTGGCTTCTAAGATATCATTTTGTAATGCTACCGTTCGATCATTTTCATTCATTCTGCCCACAAAGACTAATGGATCTTCATAACAATCTATATCCTTGTGCAATCTTTTTGGAACATCCAACACCACATGCCACTCATCCTCAGGGCGACTTTGATCTTTGCAATAAAAAACTTGAGTGGCTTGAGATGCAAGGATAAATGGTTCATCCACTTCTTTTATGTTTCTCATTAACCGACTCAGATTAACATATACCAAATCTGTTTCTGGATAAACCATATGACTGTTTGTATCTTCTAAACGAACCCAATCACAATTGAATACTACTACTTTGAAATTATGATAATCCAATTATAGAATTTGTTTTACGATTCCATAGTAAGTAACCTCTTCAGATATAAGGTTCTTGTCTCGAGGACTTGATCTGAATTTAGTTAGAGCAGTCATGGATACCCCACTGTTCTGTGTCATTTTGTTCATTTCTGCATCAGCTGTATAAAAACCATAACCATTTATTGCTTATGCATTGTATGAAATAGCTTCAAAGTTAGGTCCATCAGCAAGCCTTTTTATGACACTGTTTTCTTCTTTTTCTAATTGTTGCCTAAGCCAAGGAATGTAATCGATTGCCTTTTCAACTCTTATAGTACTTTTCCGATTTTGAACATTAGATAGAAGACTCTGCACGTATATATCGTAATTCTTATATATGAAGATTTAGTGTCAATACGCAATATAATAAATAAATTATATCATAGAAAATATAAGATTTGGGTTTTTCATATTTTTGCCACTTTTCATTTTCAGTAGACATGCTTAGTACCCATTTGCGTACTTGTTGGTATTGCACATGACCAAGTTTGTAGATCTTCTCTCTTTTATCAATAGGGTATCCAGATGGACTATCATTATCCATCCACCTTCCCCGTCCTTGCTTATGACTCCCTTTTGTACCATCAGGCATGTAATTCATAGCATACATCATAGCTTCATTTAAAAGGTAACACTCTGTAATACAACCCTCTGGGTATGTTTGATTCACCACATATCCTTTGTATGTTTTTATCATCCTGACACACAATTTGTAAATTAATTTACACAAGTTAATAAATAAAAAATTAAATTAGAAGAAATAATTATATTTACCGCTCAAATCGATACATCCAACGGTATCTAAAAGGTCCACAAATCTGCGTCTCCTCTGCCAGGTGCACAACAAGGTGTATCATATATACGAAAAATGAAGGAGGGAAGTACTTTTCAAATATACATAATGTTTCGGCAATACATTCTCTCATTTTGCTTAGTTATGAACGTTCGATGGTCTTAGAACATACAACATTGAAATATATAGATAATTGTTGAATGGCAGCACGTAATGGCTTGTGATCTTTAAATGCATGCATCAACAACACTGGCAGTAGCTGCTGCATTAAAATGTGATAGTCATGAGATTTTAGATTTTTTAGTTAATTGTTTTCCAAGTTCATCTAATGTTTCCAATACCCACTGTACCCAATGGGAACCTTCAAATTGTATAAGGTTTTACAAATCAATTCTCTCTCTGTTCAGGACAAGTTGTAAGGACCTTCAAGATATGTTTGTTTTCCATTTACTTCTATAGGCCACAACTTCCTCTTAATCTGCATCTCTTTTAGATCTTTTCGAGCCTCAAGATTATCTTTTGTCTTATCTTTTGTGTTCATAATTGTTCCAATTAAGATTTATGCTACATTCTTTTCCACATGCATCACATCCAGATTATGACGGATAGGCAAATTTTATATAAAAGATAAATATTTGTGTTAGTAATTGATAAGTCTAGTATACAACATTAAGATAATTTTAAATAAGAATTAGTATAATGCACCTTCCAATATGGCAAGTCAAAAAGGATCGATCTCTTTGACCAAGGAGTGGAATCATGCTCTTCTACACTCTTCCTCTTCTTGCCTCTCTTTCCAAATTGTGTCTCATTCACTTCCATTCTACTTTGTACTTCAGAACCACTCAAACGCTTGGGAGGATTCCTATGTTCTTCATACCCATTAAATTGTGAATTTTGGTATCTGAAAGGATGAGTCATACTTGGTAAAAATTTTCTATGCCTCATGAAGCACAGTTTTTTTCGATTTGTTAGCCACTTGGACTCTGTGCTTTCACTACATACAGGACAATCATACTTGCCTGCCGTCCTACAACCTGACAAATGTACATATGCTGGGAAATCATGTATAGTCCATAACAAAATTGCTTTCATTGTGAACATTGTATTTTTGTAGGAGTCGTATGTTTTGATTCCAGTGGACTACAATTCATTCAACTCTTCAATCAATGGTTGTAGATAGACATCAATGTTATGCCCTGGGCCTTTCTTTCCCGGAATCAACAATGTTAACATTGTGAACTCTTTGCGCATGCAAAGGGACGAAGGAAGATTATATAGAACAATCATAACCGGCCAACAACTAAAGGCATTGTTATTGTTTCCAAAAGGATTGAATCCATCTATTGCAAGCCCCAACGGAACATTACGTGCCTCAGAGGCAAAATTAGAGCATTTCTGATTGACTTGTTTCCAACATGAAGAATCCACTGGATGGCGCATGATTGATTGGTTTGGTATAGTGCTTGCATTTGCATGCCATATCATACTTTCTGCAATCCATGGCACACTATATAATCTTTGTAACCTTGGTGCTAATGAAAAGTATCTTAACTTCTTTCAGGGTTTTCGCTAACCATTTGGCTTTGATTTATCGTCTAGCTGCCATCTACTTTTGCCACAGGTAGGACAGTTATCTCAATTTTCATGCTCTTTCCAGTATAGTATGCAATCATTAAGGTATGCATGGATAATGTTACAGTCCATACGCAATGAATCAACCATCTTCTTGGCAATATATGTGTTATCCGGTAAAGTGTTATCTCTTGAGAGAACTCTTTTAAACAATTTGAGTAACTCATTGAAACTCGCATTAGACCTCCGATGCCTAGCCTCCATGCTTAGTAATTCAACTGTCACTGATAACTTTGTATCCTCAACTTGACATGATTGGTACAAAGGTTGTATGACATCCTCCATCAATTCTTTGTATCGAATATTATCTGGTGAATACTCTTGAGCGTCACTATCTTTTTCATTATTAACTTCATTAATCCCTTCATATAGGGTACCACCCATTTGAGATAGTGTCTCACCCTCGTCACGAACAAACCCAAATAAGTCATTTACCATATCAACCATACCAATGTATGCATTATCATTTTTGCTACTGGCGCCAACTTCTTTATGTCTTTTAGGATGGATTTCCCCATGGTGGATCCATGTTGTGTATGATTTATTTATCTCATTACATATTAAATGTGTATGAATATCATTTGTTGTTTTCTCCCCTTTGATTACATTAAAACATTTCACACGAGGGCAATAATACCAATCCTCCCCCGCTAATGTAGGTGCATTAGCTCTTATGAACTCAATCAATTCTCCAACTCCTTTTATATTTTCAGAAGATGACCTTGATGCCTTCATCCACTCATTGCTTGGCGTCATATTTTGAAAATTATTTTGCAGCTTTTTCAATTAAAACCTTCATTGTCAAAAGCATTTAGGGATCAGATTTCATTTATAATATAGAATCACTCCATCAATGAAAAAAGTATTTCAAACATAAAATACTAGGTCATACAAGCTCATACGACAATTGGTTACAGGTGATTATTGTAACAATGTAAAATTTTCTCAAAAGGCTAAATTATGTATACATGAGGTCGATAATATGCATAAAAAGGTGAAATTCTAGATTTAAAAAAAAGCAATTGGGGCTAGTAAAAGTAATTGTGCACTAAATATAATTCCAATGATAAATCTAAAATAAGTTACAAACTAGTGCCATGTATGAGGGGAAGTGTGGTACCTGTGTTGTTTAAAATTTCTCCTCTACTTGAAGGAGATCTGCTTCTCTGCCTTTCACCTTGCATTGTACTGGAGATGGATGGTGCTGGAAACATCATGCTAATATTTATGTTAGACCTAAATATATTTGCCAAAGGAAAGGAAGTTTATTACTGTTTCTTTTCATTTTTATTTTTTTGGTCGTGGTAGTTGAAAAATGTAAGCAAATGTATCATAAATTTGATGCTTAATTGTATAATAATTCCATATTGTATCATTCTTTTCTAATTGGTTCACTTGATTCTCATAATATCTTTTTAGCAGTAAAGTGCTTATATTTAGAGGGCTTAAGGGTGGTGAAAAAAAATGAAATCTTGACAAGGATTTAAACCCTTTTGAAGGATTTATTCATATTGAAGGTTTTTTTTTGGGGAGGGCTCTCTTCTCTTGGATTTATTCACTTGTTCTATATATTTTTTATGCTTTTCTTTTTTCATAGAGTTTTTACTTTGGATTGGATTCGAATTTTGTTTTTGCTGGATTTAGGTTCATGCTTTAATAATTCTTGAAGAAGTTCATTAGAAACCTATTCTTTTTTCTGTCATTTTTTCAGGGATGGATGTTTTAGAATTTAAGGTTTGATTATCCATTTTGGTTTCGAAGGGTAAACTCATTACCTAGGAAATGTTAACTGTTTTACACATGCTATCAGAAATTTTTTCCTTATTATTTTTCTTGGTATTTTTCTACTTTTTTCTTGTGACTGTTTTATTTGGAATATTTTTTCTCTAAACTGATTAAATAGAAATTAATAATTTATTAATCAATGCCTATATCAGTCCTCTCATGTCCATGTTGCCTTTTATGCATTTGGAGGATTTGAGTTTGTGTTGAATTGACTTTGCACTAGATTTTTTGAAAACTAATCCTATGAATGGGATACAACCAAACATGATAACCTAATAGATGGAAATGGAAATGGAAAATATTCCTTGAGATCTCATCTAATGAGGGAAGAAATCCATAAAGATATAGGTGAATGAAAGATATTAGTGCACTTAATTATTATTTTAAAAGAGATAGGCCCTTTATTCAAGCCTAGACAAACCACTATTGAGCGTTACCATTAAGGGCCTGTTTGGATACATAAGAAAGTATAACATCTTTTTTATTTTAAAGAAAATGTTCTTACCCTCTTTGTCAGAATTGTTTGGATAACTTAAAAAAAAAAAGAAGAGAATCTTCAAATTTCTAGTAAAAAATGAGAGATTTTGCTCGTCACCCTATCCCTGTAGGAAGAAATCTTTAAGATTAAATTTTTGTGATTTGAGGGCCTCTAATCATCAGTAAAAAAAAAGTGCATGTTTCTTCACTTCTCCCTCCCTTTGTTATTGCCCTGGACTCCTCTCCTCCTTTTCTCTCTTTTCTCCCTCTTTCCCCCTCCCAATTATGTTCATTCCTCTTAATCTTCTCCTCCCTGTCCCTCTTCAAGTTATTTCATTTTTGAAAATAAAGGTTTAATAATTTAACTGTCTCTTTTATGATTTATATAATTAAATGATAATATTAATTTATATTTTATTAAGAATTAATAACTTTTAATAAAACATAATTTTTATTTTTCATGGCTTGCGTTGGGCATGAGCCTTGATGCGTTAGTAAAATTTTAAAACAGGAATTGGACGTAAAAGTTTGAATAGTGCTGTTGGGCTCTGCATAGTGGGTCAGGTTGGACCTGACCTGAAACCGGACCCAGTTTGGAACCTAGGTCCAGTTCATCGATCGTCTCCTTCACGCTGTCTTCTTCAATGGCATTCTACAACTGGAAACGGAGACCCTCCAAACATGGCTTCTGTTTCCTGGTAGCGGTGGACAGAGGTTTGTCAAGGCAGCGAGTGGCAAAGGCCTCCTCCGTCGATCGCAGCGGCAGCACTCCGGAGACGATGTTGGAAGCGGCAATCGCTGTGGTGCAACAACATCAGTTGGTTGCCCTTTTCTCTGCGTTCTTCTTCTTAGTCAACTGAGAAGCACAAACACAGCACTTCCTCTTCTTCTTTATGGTCATTCACAAGCGAGGGCTGATCGATGGCCAAGATCAGAGTCCTCTGCTTTGCCCATCAATAGAGCACCGAAACCAATTCGGTCTTCTCTGTCTTCTCCGACGAGGATCCAATGTAGAACCCTCTCTGCAATCCTTTTCTTCGATTGCTTAATATGTAACATAAGTGCATGAGCATTGAGAAAAACAATCATCTTATGAGAGAACAGATCCCATCTTCAACTGCAGAAACATCCTTGGATCGTTCCTTTTTTCATTTGAGAAAACAGAACCCATCTACTGCAGAGACGTCCCTGGCCCGTTTGTTTTTTTTTTTCTTTTTTTTTCTGTTGATGTGCAATGAATAGACCCAAATGACTATGAAGAAGACAGTAAGAAGGAATGTGCTTTTAAACATGTTTGAATCAGATGTGTATGAGAGAAGTAGATCATCTACAGATAAAGATGAGAAAACTGAAACTAAAAGAAGAGAGACATACATACCGATTTGTATCCGTCTGGTCTTGGTGTTGATTGAGGGAAGAATCAGGAGAACTGTAACACCTTCAAACCTAAAAGAAGAAAACGAGAGGAGCAGCCCTAGATCCCGCATTCACGTAATCTTTAGGCAAAATACGCGCCAAAGGGGAGATGAGTATGAGAGGGATTTAACCAAAAATAATTTTTGGTAAGTTTTTTCTTTAATCTTTTAGGTTTAAAATAACAAGTGTACAAGACTATGGTTTTTAGCATAATAAACAAATTCTTAAAACTATTGTTTTTATTAATAATTTTTCCCACATAACAGTATGTGGTTTTTTTTAATAAGAGTTGAGAGCTGTGTGATATAATCAAGTGCTTAAATCTGTGAGTTTTCACTCTAAATTAGTGTGGGATTTAATCCCTTTTGACGTAGTGAACTAAGGTGCTCGCAACCCCCAACCTAAACCTAACATTGTCCTCGATGTGATGAATGAAAAGTGCAATGGGGTGAACGCGATGATGATGATACTTGCTCTGGGTAGATGGGATCCGAAAAAAGGATCTACTCAGTATGTTTGTCTTTTAGCTTAAGAAACGGTTTCGACCGTTGACTATTGACTTTGAAAACATCTCCATTTTTTGGGTTTCAATTTCTATAACACCATGGAAGTAAGCAGTCCTAACAATGAATGGACTAGTGCACCGGGTACGTAACTTCCCTGGAAATAGATGTAATCGGGAGTTATACAAAAGGGCTTTTAGACTCAGTTCAAATGATTTTCTCAAAATTGACTTATCATGGTTCAGGTCCATCCTTTTCTTGTAAACCTTGGCATTCTCAAAGGCATCATTCCTAAGTTCTTCCAACTCATTGAGCTGCAATTTGCGCAGATGACCCACAGTAAGTCAAAATTGAACTTCTTAATGGCCCAATAAGCTCTATGTTCCAGTTCAATAGGCAAGTGGTAAGCTTTCCTATAGACCAACCTAGATGGGGACATCCCAATAGGTGTCTTGTAAGCTGTTTGATAGGCCCTGAGTGCGTTGATCAGTCGTAAAGACCAGATTATCCGAGTGGGATTGATTGCCTTTTCCAAAATTTGTTTGATTTACCTATTTGAAACTTCAACTTGGCCAATTGTTTGTGGGTGATAAGGTATACCAACTTTATGGGTGACAATATTTTTTCAACAAATACTCAAAGGGAGGGTTACAAAAGTGAGTGCCTCCGTCACTAATGGTCGCCCTAGGAATACCAAACTGAAAAGGATGTGATATCTCACAAACTTGATCACCACATGATGGTCATTCTTCTTTGTCGGTACGGCCTCTACTCATTTGGAAACATAGTCTATTGCCAACAAAATGTAAAGATTTCCAAAAGAATTTGAAAATGGCCCCATAAAGTCAATTGCCCACACATTAAAATTTTCCACAATAAGTATGGAATTTAGGGGCATCATGTTCCTCCGATTGAGCTTACTAAGCCTTTGACACCTCTCACAATTCAGACAGAAAGTGTGGCAATTTTTAAAGATTGTGGGCCAGTAAAATCCATACTGCAAATTTTTACAGCTGTCTTTTTCAAACTAAAACGACCCCCACATGCATGATCATGGTAGAGTAAAATGACCGAGTAATAGTCATGACTAGGAATGCATCTCCTGGTAACCTGGCCTGGATAATATTTAAAAAGATACGGGTCATCCCAGATAATGTATTTGACTTCAGCTAGAAATTTTGATCGATCCTGTTTTGACCAATGGGCAGTAATCTCTCATGTAACAAGGTAATTAATTATATCTGCAAACCAAGAGATCTGGGAAATACTCAATAATTTTTCATCAGGAAAATTTTCATTCAATGGGACCTCATCAGATGGCTCTAAAGGGAACCTCAAAAGATGATCAGTTACAACATTCTCACATTCTTTTTTGTCTCTTATTTCCAAATCAAATTCTTGTAGCAGAAGTATCCACCGGATCAAGCACGCCTATTTATGGTTATACATCATCATGCCCATTTGCGAGCTTAACTGTGCATAATATGTTAATTGTGCATAATACGTAACCCCAAGGGGTAACTTAGCCAGCCCAGGACCATGGTTTCCTCTTAGAGCCTGTGAATTACAGATGCCTACCACACTGGGGCCACTATAAAAAACCAAATTATGAATAATATACGTAAGGCATGAAAATGAAAGTGGTGTGTAAATACTGAATAAGATAATTTATTTACCAAAATCTGGGGCCACTATAAAAAAACCAAATTATGAATAATATGCATGAGGTATGAAAATGAAAGTGGTGTGTAAATACTAAATAAGATAATTTCACCATCATCATCATCATCAAAGCCTATCCCAACCATGTTGGGATCGGTTGCATGAATTTTATTTCTCTATTCCAAGATTTATGAAAATGATGTGCAAATTTTGGTATATAAATTATCTTATATAAATTACTAAATAAGATAATTTATATACCAAAATTTGCACATCATTTTTACACATCTTGGAAGATATAAGTATCCTTCTTATACGGTGAATGCATTCCCATGGAGGGCCATCAAATACCTTTATATTTTCATTTCTTGTGGGCCTCGTATTTATAATCTAAACGATTCAGTTTGTTTATTGGACTAAAAAGTCCCAAAATCTTAAAGATGATTATCTCAAATCTCCATAATTTTTGAATATTTTGCAAAAAAAAAGTTCCAAACTACTGATTTTATTTTCTGTACTTCTATGGGCCTCCAATTCATAATCTGATATTTTCAATATTTTTGTGGTAATGATAAATATCATGATATTTGGTTACATATTTTCATTCTTCATGGATTTTGAGAAACTTGTGAAGAATCCAAAAACTCCAAATCAATCTGAAACGGTTGTTTGTAGTCAGTTACTTGCATAAAAATCATAATTTTGATAAACATGGCGATACATTTAGCATGTATGTCATATTAAAATGTGACATTTGCATTTGCTAAGCCCATTTTCAATCACTTCTAAAAAGATAAACGACTCTATACTCTATGTAACTCCATTAATAGTGTTCTAGTGGATTTTTTCTCATAGAAGATACACAAACTTTCGTTTCTTGAAGCTTCTATAAAAGAGGAAAATATCCCCTTGAGGCTCAACAACCATATTAAATGCTTTTCTGAAATGTCTACATAGAACCTACCCATTTTCTTCTTCAGAAAGTATCCTTAAATTTTTTTCTATTGTTTATTTAATCATAAAAAGTGGTCAACTTTACATATAAAGTGTCTTACATCGTTGCCTATTGCTAATATCTTTCACTCTGTTATTAATAATCATTAATTTTTTCTTTCTCTTTTTTCTTTTTCTTGCAGTCATCTATCGCTGCTCTTGTTAACCTTGTAAAACAATGGCTCTTTTGGCAATCATTGGAATAGTGATTCAACCGATTACTGAACTTGGTAAATGTGCACTTGTTCCTATTATACGGCATGCAAGTTATTTTATTCGCTACAAAAAAAATGGTGACAATCTAAAGAGGGAAGTTGAGAAGTTGGAGCGAATAAAAGAAGATGTAGTAGAGAGGGTTGTTGTGGCTCAAAGAAACAATGAAGTAGTCCGTCAAAGAGTGCAAGAATGGTTATTAAGGGTAGAAGATATTGAAGCAAATGTGCGAGGATTAGATAATCAACTTCAAGGAAATATAAGATGTTTTGATTTGCACATACGGTACAAACTAGGGAAAGAAGCAAAGAAAAAGATTGGCGCAGTTAATGAGCTCCAAAGAGATGGGGATTTCAGCAGTGTATCACACCCCAACCGAAAAACTGCCATTGAATCTTTGCCTGATGGAGATTTTTGCAAATTTGAATCCACAGAATCTGCTATGAAACAAGTAATGGTTGCATTCAAAGATGAGAACATCAACATCATAGGGGTATATGGGATGGGAGGAGTAGGTAAAACGACATTGATGAAACAAGTAGCCAAACTGGTGGAAAAAGAGAATGACTATGAAGTTGTTATGGTAACTTTGCCTCAAAATCCAGACTTGAGAAGAATCCAAAGTGAGATTGGGGAGCCTTTAGGCTTAAAAATGGCTCTTGAAGAAGGAAATGAATTGATGAGAGCATGCAAGCTGTCAAAGAGATTGTGTCAGGCCAAAAACGTTCTAGTAATCTTGGATAACTTGTGGGGACGATTGGAGCTGGCTGATGTAGGGATTTCACTTAGAGAAGGCCACAAGGGTTGCAAAGTAATATTCACGACTCGAAGTACAGAAGTTTGTGATGTTATGAAGAGCCAAGTAAATATTCTAGTAAACTTGTTATCAAAACAGGATTCATGGAGTTTGTTCAGAGAGGAAGCAGGTAGTATTGTTGATACTCCTGCTTTACAAGATTTGGCACGGAAGGTGGCACAAGAGTGTGGAGGTTTGCCTCTCGCGATTGTCATACTTGGCAGGGCATTACGGAATAAGGATGAACTTGTTTGGAAAAATGCATTGCAGGAATTACAAAGGTCTAATCCTACAAACGTCAAGGATATGAATCAGGTGGTGTTCGATTCTTTGCAGCTGAGCTACAATTCTTTGGAAAGTATGGAGGCCAAGTCATGCTTCCTGTTGTGCTCACTATTTCCAGAAGGTTGTCAATTTTCTATAAATGACTTGATAAGGTATGGGATGGGAGAGGGCCTCTTTTCTGATGTCAATACATTAGGGGAAGCATTGGTTAAAGTTCATACATTGATTGACAAGCTTAAGGCTTCTTGTTTGTTGTTAGAGGGAGAGAGCACTAATTGGGTAAAAATGCATGATGTTGTTCGTGATGTTGCGACTTCAATAGCTTCAAGGCATGGGCACGCCTTCTTTGTAAAAGCTGGTGTAGGATTGAAAGAGTGGCCTCAGATTGAAAACCTTGAAAAGTGTAAGAGGATTTCATTAGCTGAAAATAATATTGAATCTCTCCCTGATTCTTTAGTTTGCCCCCAACTTTTAACCTTATTACTAGATGTTAATTGTTCTTTGAGAAAAATTCCAGAAGGTTTCTTTATTGGGATGAAGTCACTCAGAGTTCTAGATCTATGTGAAACCAACATCTCATCATTGCCATTGTCGATGGAATGTCTCACAAATCTCCGAACACTATGGTTGGATAGATGCTGTGAATTAAAAGATATAGCTTTAATTGGCAGATTGAAGAAACTAGAAATACTTTGTCTAAGAAAGTCTGGATTTAACAAATTGCCAGAAGAAATTGGTGAATTGACCAGTCTGAAGCTCTTAGATGTCAGTAATACAAAGCTTGAAATTGTTCCACCAAATGTGATATCAAGGTTGACTCGCTTAGAAGAACTATACATGGGAAATAGCTTCAATCAATGGGAGCCAGAGGGAGCAAAAGATGCAAGACAAGCTAGCATTACTGAGATTGAATGCCTCACTCGTTTGAGTGTCCTAGATGTTCACGTAGAAAACATGAATTGCATGCCTAAAGGCAGCGACGGTTGTCCATGGAAGAAACTGATGAAGTTTCAAATATGCATTGGAGGTCATTTCAAGTACAGTGAGAAACACAAATTCATCAAAGTTGAAAATATAACATTCCCAATTCCAAATTCAGTTCAATTGCTGTTTGATATAACCACTAAATTGCACTTGGTATGTTGTGGAGGTATCACAAATTTGGCAAATAGACAGGAAATGACAACTGAAAACTTGAAGTCGCTTATAATTGACAAATGCGATGAAAGAGAACGTGTAATAAGCATGGGAGAAGATGCACCTGCACCCAAATTCAGTAGTTTAAAGAGCTTAGTTCTTTGCAGCTTGGAGAGCTCGAAGAAAATCTGCAACGAATTACTTGCGGCTGGATGCCTGAAAAACTTGAAAGTCCTCAAGGTGCGCACATCTAAGAACTTGATCAATATCTTGCCATCTTATCTCATGCAAGCACTGCACAGTCTAGAGAAGCTTGTAGTTGTTGACTGTCAGGAGTTGCAAGAAGTGTTCAACTCAGAGGATCCGGTGGAAGAGAATGCTCTGCTTACTAGCCTAAAAAGACTCAGGCTGGAATCTCTGCCAAAGCTTTCTAATGTTTGGAGAGGAGCCATACACATGGGTAGCCTTCATAATTTAGAGGAGTTCATTGTGGTGGATTGCAATTTGAGCCATCTATTCTCCCTTACTTTTGCACAATGTGCTACAAAACTAACTCATCTCAGGATTAGCAAATGTGAGAAAATGGAAAAATTGATAATGGATGACATTTGCCCATCTCAATTGCCACCAATTGAGTGTTTCCAAAACCTGGGGGTATTGATTATTCATGAATGTAATGGGTTTAAGAGCCTCTTCTCCTCTAGTTTCACACAAGACCTAGCATGTCTTGAATATCTCATTGTTCATAATTGTGCTGGAATGGAGGTGATAATTAGAAAGGGGGAAGAAGTGGCTGATAAGGGTGTGCTCCCTCGGTTAAAGATTCTAGCACTATCTTATTTACCTAAGCTTACTAGTTTCTATGAAGAAGTACGTGTTCTCAACCTTCATTCTTTGGAAGTAGTCGCCTTGTGGAGTTGTCCAAATTTGAAATGGCTCCCACTGGGACAAGAGAGTGCACCAAATCTTAAATGTGTGCTCTCAGCTGGGTGGACAGAGCTAGAAGAGTTGGAGTGGAATGATGAGAGTGTCAAATCACGCCTTCAAAACTTGTTCGAGGAACGGTAAGGAGACCTGACCTTTTTGTTTCCTTTATTCTTTTGTGTCATTTTTTTTTCTCATCTTTTTTTTTAGTAAGGACTTGTTAATTCTTTGAAATTCAATTCCTATGATTCCTAAGCAGTTAATGCTCTTTTTATAAATCCCTCATGTGAGAGGAATTGATTACTCAACCATAGCCCTCGTTGACTAAATTCTATAAATGTGATTCTTTCACTTCCCAACATTAGACCTTCATTCCTTGCCTCATTAATGCTCTAGGAATGAAATCTAGGAATTCAATTTGATGGTAGGGAAAGAGGCCCTAAACAGTTTATTTGTTTTCCATTGTTCTATTTTCTGCATTTGTTATACTTCGGGGCATACAAAAAATCTGTCGATCTGTAAAATCAAACCGAACAGATTTGATCCGCGGTTTTTTAACCGAACCAATGGTTAATGGTTTGGTGATGGATTGAAAAATCCTAATCCGTTAGTAATGGCTAGGTGATGGATTTTACCCATCCTCTACAAATTGAAATTGAACCGAACGTTGATATAAAATATAATATATATATTTATATAGGGTTTGATTTTTATATCTATTTTGTTACCTAACATTCGGTTTTTAATAGGCATTGGATTGGCTATGTATTACAAAACTGTCAATCCATAAGTAATAAATTGATGGTGGATTAGGTTCAATCCGATCTAATTTGAACCGTGTACACCCCTAGTTATACTTCATTGCACATTGAAAGCAAATAAAAAAAATCCGGCACTTATAGCCTCTTATATTTTTATTCTTGAGCTAGTTTCGTAATTTATGGGTAATTTGTGTAACCAATTTCGAATATTTGTAGTAGTTCATGTTGTTTGCACATCTTTTATTAGTGTATCTAAGTTTGGAACCCCTTATATGGGAACCTTCTTCATCGTGAAAAGATAAGGGTTTCTAGATTAAGGCTCTTCTAGATTTTAAGAAGAGTGAAGGATCAAAAGTAGGGATCTAAAAGAGTATAACATAATTTCCCCCTTCAAATAGAAAATAATATACAAACAAAATTGAATGTCAAGAATCTAATGGTCTATAACAAACCTTCCCCTTTGATAAAAAGCCTATTTCCTAGCAACGTCGAGTCAAATATTATGATGACTATCATTTTCCTCTCCACTATCCCTGGTCATAGGGCTTAGTTAGATGAGATGCCCAAGTTTGAATAGTCATACTACCACATTGGACCCTAGGTTTTTATCACATGGCAGAGAACAAACTCACAAAGAAATCTCAAGTAAAAAGAGGAAGATAACTAAAATATTGCCTCAAAAAGTTGAAAACACTAAAAACTTTTATGTGAAAAAGGGAAGGAGGACAAGAAAAACTCTCTCCTACAATTCATCATATTGAGAATAAGAAAAAATTCTAATGAATATTGTAATCTTGATAAAATTGTGATATTCTTTTAAAAAAAGAATTACATATATTTTGACTTTATTATTGTTTTTTATAACCTATGGTATCCCTCGCTAGCTCAGCTTTTAGACCTTTATCCTTTGACTCGGGTGTTACCTAATTTTGACGAGCAAATCCAAGGTTCAAACCAACTGGACCACAGGCCGTAACGGCATATTTTGACAATGTTCATGTGCCATCCACAAGACCTTTTCAATTTGTCTATGAAGTCGGTTGGTTGGCTGTTGATCCATCATCCATGAGAGGGCTGGTGGTGTGTGAGAGTTTGGTGATGGGTTTTACCATGAATTTTGTGGGTCACAGAGGTGCAATATGTAGGAATGTCATAAGGCGGGCTAGGCGGGGGCTTTGTCCAAGCCATGCCAGTTTATGGGTCAGTATATGGGCCTGAAATTTTGGAGCATGGGCACAACTCAATTGTAAAATATATAATATATGATCCATTGTACTAAATACACCAGGCCTAGATGGCTCCTTTAAGTAGCAAAGGCCCATGCCTGACTCATTTTAAACCATGCCAAAGCCCAGCTTAGTTGTGCCCGGCCTGGCTGACTCATTAGATCCCCTACAGGAATGCTCACTATGTAGTTTTTGTACATCACACTTCTATTAGAGGCTATATTTTTCAAGACATAAAAATCTCCTCAAATGAAGCATTCCATTTAACAGTCCCACAAATGTTAGCATTTTTTTAAAATACCAAACTACAAAATTATAATATCATCATAGATGATAGAACATTAAGCGTGCCTTTGTTTAGTACTCAGTACATATGTATTTGATCGTGCCTCACTCCCTCTGCAACTGAACGCAGGCCCTATGCTTCTCTCCTCTCTCTCTTACAAACAACTAAGACCAGGTTCTCTCTCTCTCTCTCTCTCTCTCTCTCTCTCTCTCTCTCTCTGATTGCCCAAATTGTGGTTTAGAAAATAATAATTACTACAAACATAATTTAAGGGACGCATTGTTTGAGATATACTTTAGTATGTGTAATGACCGACCCCAGAATTGATGAAAAAGGGGGAACAGGCCCTAAGCTTCTCTGTTTTATTGTGTTCTCTTTTCTGCACTTTTTATCCTTCATTGCTCAATGGGAAAAAAATTCAACTCTTGGTCCATCCTAATGCTTTGACATGCAGTGCTATACAGAAGGGTTGTAGATATAGATTTGTGGCCCATACAAAGTTGCTATAATTGGGGATGTCATGACCCTGAGCTGGGACGGCTGGAGTTGGTCCAAGCCATGCCAGTATATTCCATAGAAGGGCTTTGTTTATTTTTAAGATAAGCTGGGCCCACTCCATTTGTAAATGTCAGGCTGGGCTCTCTCCTTAGACATACCAATGCCCATGCCCAACACATGTAACAGTTAACGCCACACCAAAGTCCAACCATTATCTTTAAAGCAAAAGCTCTAAATCCAATAAACAAAACAGCAAGTCCGGCTTGCTCAATTGTGGTTTTTGCATACATCACATTTCCCTTAAAGGCTGCGTTTTTCAAAAGATGAACATCCCCTCAAATAAAACATTCTTTGTTAGCAGTCTCTCAAAATATCAGCCATTTTTTTACAAAAACCACAAATTATCATAATATTATTATAAATGGGGATATTGCTCATAGTACTATCTTTGGACATGATATTTGCCTTTGAACAATCAAAGTTTTAAGTATTTTTCACAGAGTCGATCGTGCAATACTCTAGGGTCCTGTTATATCACATATGCGATATCTTAAATTCATACTATATTGCACATATTACCTTGTGTTATATACTAGGGCCGTGTGATATCCTACCATAACTGTACGAATAGCTATGTGGCAAATACTAAAATTTCAACTGCTTTGAGGTAAATATCAGGTTTAAGGCCGATGTCCCTATAAAATATTAGAAGGTGTGTTTGTTTGCTAGTGAGTGCGTGTTTGACACCTCTATTTCCGGTTTACATATGTCGTTAGATCTTGCCTTACTCTTCCTTCAAGCAAATGCAGGTACTCCTCTTTTTCAGTCTGATCAAATCTCTTGTAGCCAAACAGCCAAATATCAGGTTCTTCTTCTTTGAATGCTATAGTTCCATTTGATTACAAATAAATGTTTCATTAATCTCTATTGTGGCATGTGATTTCGTCTCTTTTAAGGTGTAACTTAATTGCTATTTGTTGGTGTATTTGTAATGTGAACACTAGATATGCATATTGAGTGTTTATTATATTGCTTGGAAGAAACACTTAATATGCATTGTACATCTCTCTCTTAGCTTTCTGTTTGATTACCCAATTTGTAGTGAAGAAAATTAGTAATACAAATGTTATTTAAGTCTCAAATACTTCTTTAGGATATACTTTTGTATCAATGTACAATAGCAGCATTATACATCACATAGAAAATTGGCATTTTAGACAGTTGACGACCAGTGCATCATTTTAGGACTTCCTTTTCGTTATTTAGTACCCTCAATTAATGTAATTATTTTCTTTCAGGTAAGAGAAGTGTTTAGGAGTGGGCTCCACCCGATGGGGAATATTGAAAAGTATTTTCGAGGCCCCTACTAACGCCTGTAGATTTTGGTAGGAATGGTTAGTTGAGGAAACTTAATAAAGGGAACCCATAAAAATGAACCATCCTCAGGTGGATATGCAATATACTATAGATGTGAACAGATTTTATGCATCTTATTATTATTAATAATATTATTTTTGCAAGATACAACATATCTGAAAAGACTTGCCAAAACAGAAATCTAAACGAATTTAATGAATTTATCTAACATGGGATAATACAAACATCAAACATATAATTGATAACAAAATTATAGATTTAACCAATAATAGCAAAGCAAATGACCCCATGTGAGCGTTAGTGCTAAACAGAACCCTAGAAAACAGATCTCTAAGAAATGATAGCCTTTCTGCAGGAAACCAGAATCTAAAACCGAAAATAATACTAAAAACAGAGACAACAAAAACCTTTAGGTTTTAATCATTAGAATTTTATTCTTGTATTTTCTCATTCTTTATTTAGTGCTGCATCTTTCTCATTAAAGTTTTATTCTTGTTATTTTCTCGATTCAGGAAGGATATGATAAGGCTGATGTTGGGACGAATGCCAATGATGAGCCAAGTAGAAAATCGGGCTAAACTGTTAAAGACCAGCAGGGGAAGTTTAGTTCACACGTCATGATATGTATTTCAAATTGATATTTTGTTCTTTTCATTTGATGATATGAGCGGCCACAATATCAGTGCTTTTTGTCGGTGGACCCGGAACTTTGATTTTATATGCTTGATATTTTCGTAGATTAGCTTACGTTGATATGCATGATGGGATGATTTGGGATGCAATCGTCAGTACTTGTGACAAGGCATGCCAAAGACTCTGATTTCAAATGCATAATGTTGGCTACTTGGCTTATTGGTTTGTATTCACTTCTCTTGGTGTGCATGTTTCTTGATACAGGCACTCGACGAGATTTGCATGATTAGTTGATGGTTATTCAAATTTAGAAGATTTACATAGGAATTCATTTGGTTAAATAAAATATGTAATTTGTGTCACATAGAAATTAGTTATGTAAATAGAAAGAACAAGCAAACATAAGAAATTAATTCCTATGCATATTCAATATTATTCACTTTCGTAGCATCGTATGCATATCTAATCAATACAAATGTATTATTAGCAGTACTTGCTAAGCAAAGCTCAACCGGGAACCCTCTGAATTGAAGGCATTGGAGAGAGTTGTTAAACTCTTGAGGTCACATGGTCTGAAACAAGTAATTCTAGGAGATAGCATCATCACTGCTGAGGCTTTACAAAATAATGGGATGGGAGTTTTTTTTGTTTTTTTGGGGATGACGAGGAACCTACCGACCCCCATATGGTTAATCATTAAACGAATTTTTTGATAACTGGATGAATTTGATTCGTGGGAGGCTCCGTTCATGTGGTAGGTTTGTGGTCCTATTGGTCCAACCACATGAAACAACTTGGATGGTCTCTATTACTTCTTACCTAAGTGGGTAGGGAGCATCAATTTTCACAAACAAGTAGTTCTAGGAGAGAGCATCATCATTGCTGAGGCTTTACAAAATAATGGGGTGGGAGCTCTTTTTTTTTTTTTTTTTTTTTTTTTGGGATGATGAGGAACCATATGACCCCCATATGGTTGATCATTAGACGAATTTTTTGATAACCGAATGACTTTGATTCGTGGGAGGCTCCGTTCACGTGGTAGGTTTGTGGTCCTATTGGTCCAACCACATGAAACAACTTGGGTGGTCTCTATTTCTTCTTACTCAAGTGGTAAAGAGCGGCAATTCTCACATGGCTGTTCAAGGTTAATACCCTCAATATGCCATCTTTCCTGCATGTGCAGTTTTCCATTTTCACGTGTGTGGGCTTTTGTTCTCACTGTGTGAGCTTCCTTTTCTACATGTGTGAGCTTCTATTCTCACGTGTGTAGACTCTCTCTAGGGAATCAGCCTTTTTGGCTAGGGAACCAAGAAAAAAAAGAACTCGGGTGTATCACCTCTTGTGTATGCCCACCTGCAACACATCTGATTCATACGAATAGATTGTGAGCAGAAGACATTGATGATCAAGTATGGGCCAAGTATCAGCAAAAACTTCTAGATAGGTATCATAAATTTGAATTGAATTTTTTCTCATTAAAGAATCTCTTTCTAGTTGCTTTGGAATAATTGAGAGATTCTCTAGAGAAAATATGGGTTCGGGCAACATGCTATTGGGTGGCGTCTTGCTTATCGGGTCTAATCAATATGTTCTAAGAAAAAATATTTGAATATCGATCTCATCATCATCGTTCCAAATTCCAGGAGATGAGCCAACCCATTTAACAGTACAATAAGTGTCAAGTGGAAGTGCAATGATATATGCAGCTGAGGCATCCTATCAAACCAAGAGATTTGAGGATTGTTCTTACATGACCCGATCAATTCAATCATGCACTCACCACTTCGACCAAATGATCATGCTTTAAAGCCACAAAACTTAAATAATTTTTCATAATAAAATATTTTATTAATCAAATCCAGCAGTAGCTCGTGTCTGGAGCATTGTCAATATGGGTCGTATGCTAATTAATGCGAGGTAGATGAGTGTCCATGACATTAGTTTGCCAAAGTAGGGCCATATTACACAAAATAAATGGAGATAAAGTGGGAGCCTTTTTTTAAAAGTACTTACACCTTTTGGTGATCTCACACAATCACATATGATCTCCACTTTGATTGATGTGATCAATTATCTAATTTTATTGGGGTTTCCTTATTTAAGAAAAACTTCAATTCCAAGTCTTGTCATTTCCAACGCACACAATAAAGCAAGCATACATGGGAACCGAAGAATCCCCTTACAGAATTTGTAACCTTGATGAATTAAAAAACCATAAACTTAATTAAAATTATTGTCAGTTGGTCCCTTCGATCACTGAGGAAGCTAGTGTCTTGTTGCATGAAGAAGGTAAGACTGTCATCTTGAAGATCCAATCTAATCAAGTTTCAGGAAAAGATATAGGTATGCAAAAAACCTTCTCTACTGTTAAATTTCCATGATTATTGACTCCAAGATTAAGGACAAGATAAAATCATGGCAAAACTAACAAAAGATGCATGATTCATTGCAAGTTAATTCCAGACAGAGACTAGTGGGTTGTTAGATATGGTTGGTGGCTGACTTTGTTAGCAAATCACAAGTGTGAGGCCACAGAAAGGTGCCATACTCATCATGGGGTTCAAGATAGAAGAAAGTTTCATAGAGGGCTTTATTTATATTGTCTTTTACAAAAAAATGTCAGCAGAAGGATATGTTCAATCCTTGTGTTGTGATTTCCCCTTTGTTGGTGCCATATCTACAACCCATGACCTAATGTTGTAAACAAAAGGTTTAGACGATCAAAGACAAGGTAGAGATCGGTCTGATGCCTGCTCCAAATGGATGCATTATAGGCAGAAAGTGAGAACAAATATCTTGATCTGGATGCATTATAGGCAGAAAGTGAGAACAAACATCTTGATCAATGATTTTGCTTTTGGATGTGGCAACCACATTAGGGCCAGTCCCCCACCATCCAAAAAGTCACTGAAGCCACGTATCCATCACTCTTTGCTCCAGAAGGGCCTGAGCCTCCTCTGACTCTTTAACTCACATTCACACTTGTGGTTCAAAAACAGTGGCTAAAACTATATATAAATTTGCTCGCAGAAATCTTTCTAAGGCATCATCATCTCATAGTACTGTATACAATACAAGAGCTTCAAAACAACTAAATGGCGTCTCCCAAAAAGGCATCAGATGTAGCCCTCTCCGACTCAGGTTTTGGTTCTAGTTCTGGCTCTAGCTCTAGTTCTAGCTTGGCCTCTGGACAGGCTCAAGTGCTGCGGCCGGTGTGAAAGGTGCATGCACAGGTCTGGCTCTGGTGAAGTTGGTCATGGATATGGCTCTATGTTGGGTTCAGGATCTGGCTATGGTGGTGACCTGAGAAATGTGTTAGGTTCAGTGTGACGTCCTTAAATCCCGTATCAACCTAGAGGAAAGTGATTGGACTTATATATCGAGCTAGCACCTTTACCTTGCATGAGGCCTTTTGGACTTATATATAGAGCTTGCACCTTTACCTTGCATGAAGCTTTTTTGTGGGTTGAGGCACACCAAAAGGAAAACCGTGAGGCCTATAGGGCAAAGCGGACAATATAATGCATGAGTTTGGAGTGGGGCGTTACAAATGGTATTAGAACCGACTCTCAACTAGTTCGAGTGTAGGTCCCTGCCGTGGTCTGGTACAGGCAAGCGAGTTTCCATTGCGGCTAGCCAAGCGGACTGGTAAGCTACTGCACAGGGACGTACTCCCCTAAGGGGGGTGGATTGTGACGTCCTCGAGTCCTACATTGACTATAGAGAGGAAAGTAATTGGGGTTATTTATAGAGCTTGCACCCTTACTTTGCATAACGTCTTTTAGTTGGTTGAGGCCCACCAGAAGTAAAATCATGAGGCCCATGGGCCAAAGCGGACAATATCTGCATGCGTGTTAGGTTGGGGCATTACATTCTGGGTATGGTGTTGGGTCTAGTTATTATTATTATTATTGTTAGAACGGGAACAAAAACTTAACAAGAAGTTTACAAGAAAATTAGAGAGAGAGAGAGAGAGAGAGAGAGAGAGAGAGAGAGAGAGAGAGAGAGAGGAAAAGGAACATAAAACAAAGAGGAAGCACTAAAAAGAAAAGAGTAAAGAGGGACATGAGCATTTTACCCCAGCAAATGCAAGCTACAAGATAATACCTTCCCAAGGAAATATCCTCTCAACCCCTTATTTAGCTAAAGCATCGGCAAAGTAATTGGTTGATCTACGCTCATGGTAGAAGCATTAGTGTTCCGTCAAGATATGGATCTGGGTCTTTTTAAGGCCAGGGAAAATAAGATGGTGTTGCATATAGATTATTTTACTTGTTAGGAATAATAAAACCAACAACAAATTTATGGGATAAGGGTGAGAGGATGATGTGATGACTTGTTTGGTAGGATGAGAAGATGGATGCTTAAATTGTGCTGTAAAATACCTGATTTTTTAATTTTTATATTTATAACGGAGGGCGTCCCAATCCTTTGGGCCGAACTAATTCCTTTGGGTCAAGGGAGAGCCGGGTAAATCTCCTGTGGCCCCATTGTGGTAGCACTATTTGAACCCACAACCTTCGGGAGAAAACCATGGTCCTAGGCCAATTGAGCTACCCTATTTCCCATTCATTTATAACTGATCTCTTTTTCCTTAAACTAATAAGTAAAATACCTGAATTAAGAACTTGGAAACTATCTTCATCACATGTTTATGTTTGCTGTATGTTTAAGTACTTTGGATATTAGAGTGTCTCTAGAGTAAAGCAATTTAGAGAGTGGCCTTATGTGCACGTTTTGACTGTTGGATTTTATCAAAACATATATTCAAAATAGGTAGCTGTTAAAACTTTGAGGTGCCAAAAGTAAGGATTATCACTTGGTTAGACTAATGTTGAGATCACTCCTTCTGTATCACTTGATCGTCATGCACCGATTTGGGCTGGCTCCAACAAGGAGTGACTGCATAGTGCATACACTTTATTTTTAGGTTATACAGGAGATCTTGCTTCCTTGATTTTTTTTTTTTTTTGCTAAATTGCAAATTGAATGAGGTGAAGAAGGCAGCCAACAATCCTCTTTTAGCCGGGTCAGTGGAGTTGGTAGATGAGGATGAATGTAAAGCTCCAACTGGCAACTGCTATCGGAAAGAAGCCATTTCCAGGTGAATATTGAGAAAGGGTACTCAAAGAAAAGCTGAGAGGCATTCTCGGAATGCTTGAGGCACAGATGGCAGATTGAAGCTAATTGGACACCAGTAGATTGAGCCCATGCAACTGTTGGAGTCTTCCTGCGAAGGAGTCTCCAAGCAAAACATGAGGTCTTCGGTTGCATGAGATTATTCCAAATCAGCTGAGCTCAAGGCTCGGACAATCTCCTCGTATATCCCAAACAGGGTACCAAAGAGGAGCCTTACTTTATCTACATCTGAACCAAACAGCCCATAATGACTGAGAAGTAATAGTTCTCCATGATAACTTCAGGCCAAGACCACCTTCAGATTCGGTCTTGCAGACTACATTCCTTCTGATAGCATTCGTTTTGAAGTTTGCTTCACTGCCAGACTACAAACAACTGTGTATATTCTTTCCACATCATAACAAATGGATTTGGGCGTCGGCAAAGCCATTAAGTATGAAGAGGCATACTATCTAGAACATGCTTTGTTAGTGTGACGCAGCAAGCAAATGAAAGAACATGACATTTCCAACCTGAAAGCTTTCTTCTAATTGCATCCATTATAGGGTGGAAGAATTGCTGCTTGGGACTGCCAAGTGCCAACAAACAGATGGGCACCCAGATACTTAGAAGGCTAGCTTGCTAGAGGGATTTTGAAAGCTCTATGAGTTCTATGCTTAAAATAGGGGTTTCACTTCACCATGAATAGCTGAATTCTTGCCAAAGTGTAGAATTGGCCAGCTGGATTTTGATACTTGGAGAGAATATCATGTATCGCTAAGGGAGCTCCATTAGACGAGTTAGCGAAGAGCATAATATGATCCACCAAGAAGAGGTGACAAATTCCTGGACCACCATTAGCTCTAAAAATAAAACGAATGGCTCCTTCAGAAATTCAAGTGACCCAATATTTTGAATCTTTTGACTAAGAATTTACTCTGCTAAAATAAACAGATAGGGCAAAAGCAGGTCCCCTTGTCTAAGACCACAAAGAGGAGCAAAGAAACCACAAGATTTCCAGTGGTGATAACAGAACCTCTAGGATTCATTCAAGTACTAAGTTGTCCTAAAAATCTGAAAAAGCCCAAATTGTGATGAGCAGTACAAAAAATCGCCAATTTAATTTGTCAAAAGCCTTAGAAATGTCTAAATTTAGGTCCACACCACCGCCCTTAAATGTGTGATTAGGATATTGAAATCAAATAATGAACTGGAGCAATCTTGCTTCATTGATTCACCACATATAGAGACATTGATTTCACAATAGTTGATCAATTGGTTAAAAATTTTAATGTTTTAATTTACAATCTCTGAAGAATAGAAAATAAAAAAGTAGTTTACTCAATCTATGATGGGTTGGTGAAGCTTGATTTAGGGTTATTATGTAATATGTCGGTTTAATCTGGACCCTTTGTTATAAGGGCAGATCCGACGGTTGTTACTGCTCAGGGTTATTATAAATTAGGGCTTCTGTTGTTCTGAGTGGGTGTGAGAAAGAGAGAGTTGGTTTTCTGCAGAGTAGAACCATCGGAGAGTGGTGTACTTTTGTAGAGGATTGTTCTTCTTGTGGGTGATCTCTAAGCAATAGTGGAACATGTTTGAATCTCAGTAGACGTAGCCTACATCGGGTAAACCATGTAAATCTGGTGTCTATTGTGTGAATTGTGTGTTCTTTTTGTTCTTCTCTTTCCCCAATAACTGGTATCAGAGCCAAGTTTGTTAAGGTCGTGGGATTGTGGAGATTTGTGGGATCAAATTTTGATTGAAAAGTTTCTATTTACAGAAACTTGGATCCGGGCTCGATCGTCTCTGTCTCTTGCCATCACCCAAGAAGAAGGGTTTCAGGCTCTCTTGATCTCGCAGGAATCGAAAAGGAAGAAGGAAGTCAGCCGTTGGATCTCTCTTTGCCATTTCCGGAGAAGAAGAACCGAGTAGTCGCCCTTCGTAGTCTGTAGCCATCGCATGTCTATTCCCGGAGTCCCGTTGCACGCAGCCGCTACCGCCACTGCCTACAGTCACCGATCGCGGTTCTTTACCGCCGTGCAGCGTTGCCGGAGAGGAAGCCATCCGGCGCTGCCAACCACCGCTGCCGTCGCTGAGGACGAAGAGCCCGGATGGTTCCCCTGTTGCAGAACTAGAGAACGAGCAAAAGAGGAAGAAGAAGAGGGGATTCGGGCCGGGTCAGGTCAGGTTCGACCCGACCCGATTGCAGAGCAACCCAACGAGCAACAGCAGGTTCAGGCCGGGTCAGGTCAGGTTCGACCCGACCCGTTAGTAAACGGTCCAGCCCAGCAAGCAACGGCAGGCTCTGTTTTGGGTCAGGTCAGGTTCGACCCGACCCGTTAGCAGACTGTCCAGCCCAGAGTGCAGTTCAGGTCGGTTCCAAGTTAGGTCGGACCCGAACCCAGTTCGGCAAAAAAACCCAGCGACAGCAAGCAGGTCAGTCCTGTTCCGGGTTAGGTGAACTCGACCCGGGTTTGCTCCAGAAGCCCAGCAGACTGCAGCAGTGACGTCAGCGCTGGTCAATAGGTAGGTTTGACCTGATTTGACGGCCAGAATTATTTTGCAAGTTTTGAGGTCATCTGGACTCCAAATTGAGCTCCGTTTTTTTTCTGTGCACTCGTTGCGACGAGATCTATGAGATAGACGGAATAGATTGACTGTTTGACTGACAGAAAAATTATCAAGTAAATAGAGCTTGGTTTGAGTGGGGGTAATGACGGACGACATAAAGCAAACAATTGAGAAGTTCAATGGCCAGAATTTCGCATTTTGGAAGATGCAGATAGAGGATTTTCTTTACCAGAAAAATTTCTACTTGCCACTTGGAGGAAAAGCAAATAAGCCTGCAACTATGTCAGATCTAGACTGAGAGGTGCTTAGCAGAAAAGCTTTAGGTACGATCAAACTCTCTTTAACAAAATATGTTGCATTCAATATTTCCAAAGAGCAAACCACTGAAGATGTTATGGCTGCCCTTTCACGAATGTACGAAAAACCATCTGCTTCAAACAAAGTACATTTGATGAAAATATTGTTTAACATGAAGATGGCTGAAGGTGGGATTGTCACTGAACACATAAATGAGTTCAACACAGTTATGAGCCAATTGTCATCGATAAAAGTACATTTTGATGATGAGATTTGGGCACTATTATTGTTATCTTCTTTACCAGATAGTTGGAGTGGTATGGTTACTTCACTGAGTAATTCATCGGGATCAAATAAACTGAAGTTTGATGATGTTGTGAGTGCTATCATCTATGAAGAACTTCGCAGGAAATCCTCAGGTGAATCATCAGGAAGTGCATTGAATGTGGAAAACAGAGGAAGGAAAACTGAGAGAGGTCAGAGTTGTGGAAGATATAAATTGTAACACTCCAATCCCCTTTGAGCCGGATTAGCGGCTCATTAGTGTGCATTTCTGTTAATTAATCCTTTCGGACTTGGTTTCGGGTCTTGGATAGGTAGTTGAGTAACCCATGACCTGGAATAGGTAGTTCTAAGCCCTTTTTCGTAATTTTGCTTTTGCTTTGAGTGCATCATTTTTGTATCATCTTGGTGTCAGCACGTGTATTTTGTTGAGCTCGTTATTTTCTGTAACTGTGTCAGATCCGTTCGGAGTCAATTGGAGAAGTTGGACCCCCGTGTGACTTGATTTGTAAATAACCAAATTCCTTGGACTTTGTCTTAAACTCCAAAACCTATATATATGAGTCATCCTCCAGGTGTCTCTCTCCTGCTCATTTCATTGCCTCAACGTTGCATGCATAGCTCTGGGAGAGAGAGAAAGAGAGCCACGTTCATTTTTTTCCATTTCTCTCCTCTTCTCGTTCTTGGTTGGTGTTGGGATCTTGCACCCATCTTGATTTGGGTTTTCTTTCTTCCTCCATCTCTGTCTTTGCTTTGGGTAAGTGGGTTTTGATTTCCTTTCTCCAATTGGATTCCTTCTCTAAGCTCTGTAGCTCATACATCTCATGCATGGGTTGTTTCTTTGATTTGCTTTGATTTTAGTTGATTTGGAGCTTGATTCAGTGGATTGACAGAGTTTTGAGGCAAGTATAAGTACAGGATTGTTTAACACATATGGGTGTTTTGTTTGATTTCTGTGATTCATTCTTATTCTTTGTATAGATGTTTTACAGCCAATTTCTAAGATGTTAGGATCAGATGAGCTTGTTTTGAGACATTCTGTACAAAATTCCAGTTTCTGTACTCAACCCGAATTGGTTCTCTGTATTGTACGGCTAAGTCGTAACCTTGTAC
This sequence comes from Sextonia rubra, assembly GCA_037013555.1. Lineage (NCBI taxonomy): Eukaryota > Viridiplantae > Streptophyta > Magnoliopsida > Laurales > Lauraceae > Sextonia > Sextonia rubra. The sequence continues at coordinate 37,409,036 of JASUAD010000010.1, read as the reverse complement.
GACTCACATTCCAGAGACCTGAAATTTCGATTTTGTTCTACGGCTAGGCTACGGCTAAACCGTAATTTGTTCTACGGCTGAGCCGTAAGCTAGCCGTGACCCAGCCGTGAGATGTATCACATCAGAGGTGGAAGATGACAATTTAGGCGTGTTCTGAAGGGAACCACGGCTAAGCCATAGTGCATGTTACGGCTAAGCCGTAAGATGCATATGGCTAAGCCGTAGGTCACCCATGGCTAAACCGTAAGACCTGTAAATTATGAATTAAACTTAGGATAATGGTGTGACTTTGTAGGGCTTATATACAAGGAACCATACACGTAAACCGGCCCAATGGATTCTTTGGATCACATGAATAGTTTGTTAGGCTGTGACTTATTCATGTGAGCGTTGATTTACTGTTAAGCACCTCCCCATGGGTGTTGGTTTAAGGGACTTCGGTGCACGTGAGGATTACATTGCAACACTAGGATGGCAACGGTGCATCGAATAACTTAAAACTACATCAACATGCACGGTTAGTGACAGTGAACAACTAGATTAGGGTTGGCTTGTAATTGACCTTGGTTCTGTCTTAATCTAAGATGCATTGCATATTGCTTACAGTTTTGCCCTCTGTTCTGTTAATCTATGTTCATGCATTTCGAGATTCTTTTGTTTTCGTCTTGTACATCTGTTTAGCCTTCGTTCTGTATTATACTATGATCTATGCTCGGTGCTTTGACTCAGTCTATGCTATGCTCTGTATATTTCTGGATTTGTATATCTCTGATTTAGTTGGGTATTCCCTGGTGGCTCTGCCCAGAGATTAAAACGTGAGGATAAGATCCGCTCTGTGCCATCGGTGAGTTCAAAGCGGATAATCTCCCTTTCTATGGATTTGGTTTGATTGGTATTAGTCTGGCGCTACTCAGCCTCAGCCATAGGATGCCCGGCGGAGTTACCTCTGGTTTAGATCTCTGTATTACTGCAGTGTCGCTTTGTCTTGGGACCCCGGAACCCAGGAAACCGAGACCCACTTGTACCCTGGCCCGGTCAGTGGTGTTCTCCTCTGCTCTACTCTGCTCTCTATTGGAGAGAATATGGTTAACGTAGTAGCCACTTAGTTCAGTATTTCTATGCTTTGATTCACTTATCATGCTTTACTTCTATGTACGATTTGCTTAGCATACTAAGATGAAACTCTGTGTAACTTCTATTCTGTCATTATTCAGCTTGATACTATGAGTGTTTCATCCCTATCACTTGTATTTGCTGGATCGTTGTATTCATCTGTGTTGTCGATGGTGTTGCAGGCGCAGATCCCTTGCCCGGCTCCCCGGCGGTCGAGGAGGCTGCAGGGCCGAGTTTAGAGGCACCCTCCGGTTTGGCAGAGTGGGCCTGATCATCTCTGCCGAGTGCGTCATGCATATCTTTTCGCGGCCATCTGTTTTGGGTTTTTGGATTTTGGGAGATTTGTATTTGGGCACTTTGGACTTTGGACTTTGTACTCTGTATATTTTGTATATCATGATTTTGGGTGTGTATTCGGATTTTATGTCAGCGTATTTATCTTTGTCTTTCGTTCCGTAATTGTTTTGGCTTCCTCTATTTGCTTTGTTGCCTGCTATGATATGTACAGCTTCCGCGTATTCTTAGTCCGCACGTGTTAGATCCCTTGTGTGTGTGCATCTGGACTGGGTTTGGATGCATGTGCACGGGAGTACGAGTGTCACTGGTTTGGCTTTTCGCTAACCCCCGATTTCTGGGCTCGGGTTGTGACATAAATCGAGAAGCAAGTCAAGATCGTCGAAAGGCAAGATCATATGCTGGAATTGTGGCAAAAAGAGACATGTTAAAAAGGATTCAAGAGCTCCACCAAAGAAAAACAAGCAAATGAACGGTAACAATGACAATGATAGTGATGCTTCCACAAATGTTGCAGGTGATACTGTTCATGATGCATTAATTCTTTCCTTTGATTATAAATCTGAATCTTGAGTTATAGATTCTGGTGCGTCTTTTCATGTCATTGCAGACAAAGAATATCTCCAAAATTATGTAAAAGGTGACTTTGGAAAAGTTTATCTCGGTGATGATGAACCTTGTGATATAATTGACAAAGGAGATGTTCAGATCAAATTGTCAAACGGATTTACATGGCAATTAAATGATGTTAGGCATATATCGAGCCTTAGAAAAAACCTCATATCGTTGATCAACTTGCAAGCTCTGGTTATATCACGACCTTCGGAGGTGACTCATGGAAGGTGACAAAACGGAGTATGGTTGTTGCTCGCGGTAAGAAAGAAGGTACTCTTTACTTGTCTAATAGCAGTACTAATTCCATTGCAGTTGCAGATAAAGGCATAGACTCAAACACATGGCACTGTAGACTCGGACGCATGAGTGAGAAATGGATGAAAATCCTTCATTCGAAAGGTAAGCTACAAGATCTCAAGTCTTTGGACTTAGAGTTCTGTGAAGATTGTGTTTTCGGAAAGCAGAAGAAAGTTACTTTCTCTAAAGTAGGGAGGCAACTAAAATCAGAAAGGTTGGAACTAGTTAACACGGATGTGTGGGGACCAACACAGGTACCTTCTCTTGGTGGATCTTCTTACTTTGTTACATTCATTGATGATGCTACCAGAAAATTATGAGTTTATCCTATGAAACACAAGTCTAATGTGTTTGGTATTTTCAAAAAGTGGAGAGCTTTGGTTGAAAATGAAACAGGTCTGAAATTGAAATGCTTGAGGTCTGATAATGGGGGAGTACTACAGCAAAGAATTTGAGGAGTATTGCTCTACAAATGGAATAAAGCAGAAAAGACCATTCCTAATACACCACAGCAAAATGGTATGGCAGAACGTATGAACAGGACCATTGTAGAGCGTGCTAGAAGCATGAGGCTGCATGTTGGATTGCCAAAGCAGTTTTGGGCAGAAGCAGTGAGCACTGCTGCATACTTGATCAATCATGGGCCTTCAGTACCTTTGGATGGTGGATTACCAGAGGAAGCTTGGAGTGGAAAAGAGGTAAATCTTTCACACTTAAAAGTATTTGGTTGTATCTCTTATATTCATGTTGATGCTGAGAAAAGGGATAAGTTAGATCCTAAGTCCAGGAAATGCACTTTCATTGGATATGATTCTGATGAATTTGGTTATCGCTTCTGAGATGAAGAAAATAGAAACATCATCAGAAGTAGAAATGCTATATTCAATGAGAAAGTCTTGCATAAGGATAAGGATAATGTGTAAAAGGACAACACAGAGTACCTATATGTAGAGGACATTCCTGAAAATGATGCACCCGAAGCACATGAAAATGTAAACCCACAGGTGGATCCTCATACACCTATACTAGTAAGAAGGTCATTTAGAATTCCTAAACCTACACAACGTTATTCACCTTCAATGTATTACTTGTTGTTAACTGATGGTGGTGAACCATAATGTTATGAAGAGGCAATGCAAGTTGATACTCGGGCTAAGTGGGAGCAAGCCATGGAAGATGAGATGCAATCATTATTATCAAATCAGACATGGGACTTAGTTCAGTTGCATGAGGGAAAGAAAGCATTGCATAACAAGTGGGTGGATAGGTTGAAGGATGAACATGACGGCAGTAAGAGATACAAGGCCAGATTAGTTGCAAAGGGCTTCCAGCAGAAGAAAGGTATTGATTATTCTGAACTATTTTCTCCTGTGGTTAAATTAAACACAATCAGAAGTGTTTTGAGCATTATGGCAGTAAAAGATTTACATCTTGAACAATTAGATGTTAAAACTGCATTTCTCCATGGTGACTTGGAAGAAGATATCTACATGTATCATCCATAAGGATATGCTGTCTCAGGAAAGTAGGACATGGTGTGTAAACTCAAAAAGAGTTTATATGGCTTGAAGCAGGCCCCAAGACAATGGTATATCAAATTTGACAGGTTTATGTGCAACACAGGTTATAAACGATGTCATGTAGACCATTGTTGTTATTACAAAAACTTCGATAACTATTATATCATTCTCCTTTTGTATGTAGATGACATGCTTGTTGCAGGATCCAACATGCAATAAATAAATAATTTGAAGAAACAGTTGTCAAAGGAGTTTGAAATGAAGGATGTAACACCCCGACCCGATTTGATCTGGATTAGCAGCTAATTCCTGATGACTTGGTTGCTAATTGTGTTTTGCTCGTGTTTTTGGTTGGTTTTGGGTTATGGAGAGGTAGTTGGGTTGAGTTTGACCTGGTTTAGGTAGACATAAGCTCTTTTTCGTAATATTCGATTTTGTTCGATGTCGTCATTCATGCATCATCTTGGTATTAACGCGTGTCTTTTGTTATGCTTGTTGCTTTCCGTAACTATGTCGTTTGCCAAATATGTCAATGGTTTCCGTTAGACCCACCAATGACTCAAACTGGAATTAGTCTTACTGCTTGGACTTTCTTGCAAATGTGTCCTTATATTTATCTTTATAAGCCATCACCGCCTTTCTTCTCCTTCTCTCTCTTTTGAGTCTTCTCCTGCTGCTCGTTCCTCATTCCTTTTCATTGATCTAGCTGGGGAAGGAAGTGGTGCATGCCCATGTTTGAGCATCCATCGTGTGATTCGAGGTGAGTTGGAGTTTCTTGTAGTGCTTCTCCTTTTCCTTCTCGTTCTCGTTCTCAATATCAGTTGGTACATGTACTTATGGTTCTCTTTTCTTCTTTCCTTGCATGCATGGCGATTAGCAGCTTGTTGGTAGTATGAATTGAGCCCAAGGACAACAAGATCGTGTTTAAACTCATTTGAGGCAAGTATAAGCATAACTTGGCTAAACCATGTGGGTATGTGTTTGATTAAGATTAAATCATGTATTCTTGCTTATGAATGATGTTTACAGCCCATCTTGTGCTTGTTTCCCTCTATTACATGTGCTTGAGTCCGTTTGTTTATGTTTCAGTGATTCTGTATCAGTTCAGAAACTATTTCGTGTGTATCACGGCTAAACCGTAAGTCACCTTCAGCTTAAAGTCCAGAGAGGGAAAAACCCAGTTTTCCTCTATGGCCAGGACACGGCTAAGCCGTATATGGTCCTACGGTTAAGCCGTAGCTAAGCCGTGACCCAGCCGTAGATCAGTACAGGGTGCCTTTTTCTGAATTAACTGAAAGCAAGCAATTGACAGACCTTCTTCGGCCCAGCCACGGCTAAGCCGTAGAATAGCACATGACTAAGCCGTAGAACAAAATACGGGTGAACCGTACTTGCGGATGAATAGTAAAGGGAACCGCGGTGGAGTCGCAGTGCAGATTACGGCTACGCCGTAAGATGCCTATAGCTAAGCAGTAAGTGAACCTACGGCTAAGCCGTATCACTCCTGAAAAATGAATAACAAGGATAGGCATAAGAAAGAGACTGATATGGCCTTCATGCTAGAATGTAGATCACCTAGACTTGTCCAATGGTCTGAATGTATGACATGAATGATCTCGAGGGCTGCGAATCATTCACGCACGTTATCCGGTTGTTTAGCACCTTCCCATGGGTGTTGGTTTAAGGGACTTCGGTGCATATTTCGGATATATGGCAACACTAGACAACAGTGCATCGAACAACTTAAAAGACCGTGATCCCTGCAAGGATATTTGAGTGCATTGCATATTGACTTCGGTTCTTGCTCTATTATACGCATTCTATGCTGGGGCAACGATTGGATATTCCTAGCTCTGTCCATGGTTAATCACGGGTGGAACAGCGGTCTTGCCTGTTTGATACGACCCGTTTAACGCACATAAGTTTGAGTTGCTGTTTTATTCGGATTGTATGATCAGTAGCACTCGTATAAGCTCTTGTTTTATCTACTATCTGCCGAACAAGATATGCACGTCACGTTCTGACAAGAGATACATGTTATGTTATGCACACAATATGATATGCACGTTATGATGCACGTTATGATAAGTTATGCATGTTCTTATGTTTGTTTGACTCCATATGGTCCGGTACTACTGAGCCTCAGCCTTAGGATCCCGACGGGGTGACTTTGGTATAGTTTTCATGGCCTTGCTGCAGTAAGGAAACGTCTTGGGGAATCCGGACCCCATGAACCCGAGACCCATCTAGCCCATGGTGTTCTCTGCACAGATATAAGATCCCTACTTTGGGAGCATATGGCGCACGTAGTAGCCACCTAGTATGTATCTGCTATGTACACATTGATTCACAGAGCATATTGTAACTTGACTGTACGACGGCCTAGAATACTAACTTGAAATGTTATGATTATTTATGCCTTTTATTCTATTAGAGACTACACATGTTAACTTGTTACTGCTTATATTTTGCTGAATCGTTTATTCATGAGTTGTCCTTGGTGTTGCAGGCTCAGGTACCCTTAACCGTGTTCTTGTCGGTCGTCAGTTTGCAGGGGAGACTCCAGCTGTCTCTTCAGGTTCGCGGAGTGTGTGTCAGAACTCCACCAGAGCGCGACTATTTTCTACATGCATGCATATTGCTTTCTTTTCATGTCATTGATTGTACTCATGTTCTATACATCGTGACTGGATCCTAATTTGTATGTTCCGACCTTTATGTCAGTCTTTGGATATCATCCCTTTTGTTTCTTGTGTGTCTCGTGTCACATGTTGATATTTGCAGCTTTCGCATACTTGTGTTGCACGTGTGTTTTCCCTTGTGCGTGTGCATCTAGACCGGATCTAAGTGCATATGCACGGGAGTGCGTGTGTTGCTGGTTAGGTTTTTGCTAACCCCCGATCTCTTGGGCTCGGGTTCTGACAAAGTATTTGGATGCTGCGAATCAAATTCTCGGCATGAGAATCACTAGAGACAGAACAAATCGTACACTGAAGTTGTTTCAGGCAGAATATGTTGAAAAAGTCTTACACAGATTCAACATGCAAGGTGCTAAGTTAGTTAGCACTCCACTAGCAAGCTATTTCAAACTCTCAAAAGAGTTGTCTCCTAAGACAGAACAGGATAAAGATGACATGTCTAAGATCCTATATGCTTCAGTTGTTGCCAGTTTGATGTATGTTATGGTTAGCGCAAGACCTAATATTGCTCATGCAGTGGGAGTTGTAAACAGATTCATGGGTAACCCTGGAAAAACACATTGGGAAGCAGTTAAGTAGATTCTCAGATATCTGAGAGGTACTACTAATGTAGCATTGTGTTTTGGAGGACCAAAAATCAAACTGGAGGGTTATGTTGATTCAGACTTGGTAGGAGATCTTGATAGAAGTAGAAGTACTACTGGATATGTCTTCACCTTGGGTAGTGCAGCAATCAGTTAGAAATCACAATTACAGGATGTTGTTGCACTTTCGACTACAGAAGCAGAGTATGTTGCTGCTATAAAAGCTAGCAAGGAAATGATTTGGTTATAGGAGTTAATGGAAGAGTTGGGTCAGAAGCAGGAGGATAGCAAGCTGTACAGTGATAGTCAGAGTGCCATTCATCTTGTGAAGAATTCAGTCTTTCATCAAAGAACCAAACACATTCGGATAAGATATCACTTCATACTGTGACTTCTAGAAGAAAAGGTGTTGAAATTGGACAAGATTCTCACAAGTCAGGATCCAACAGATATGCTTACAAAGGTGGTGAACATAGAGAAACTGAAGCTGTGCTCAGCTTCAGTTGGACTTCTTGTTTGAAGACAAGGTGTTGAGATTTGAACCTGTGTTCTATTGTTGTTATTGTCATTCAGTGTGATCAGTCTTCAAGTGGGAGATTAATGGGTTGGTGAAGCCTGATCTTGGGTTATTATGTAATATGTCGGTTTAATCTGGACCCTTTGTTATAAGGGCAGATCCGACGGCAGGGCCGGCTCAAGAGAATTTGAGGCCTAAGGCAACAATCCTAAATGAAGTATTTTTTTTATTTTTTATAATATTATAATATTTTATTTAAAATTTATTTTTTTCATTTTTTGTAGTGCAATATTACTATTTAAGTTTTTATATTTAAATTTTGCTAACATATCTTTTTCAATCGATAGTATAGCTAATCTATTTAATCTTTTTTATGACATTGTTGATCTAATTTAGGATTTTATCAATTTTAATTTTGAAAAATTTCTTTCTATAAAAGCAATAGTTACGAGTATTATCAATATTTTTCTAGCAGACATATTTAATATTTATAAATTATAACTAATAATATTTACAAATAAAACAAACACTAACTATAATAAGCATATAATATGAGCTTGTAATTAAATTTTTTTTAAAAGCATAGAACCATAGAAGCTAATTTAGTGATTTATCAATGTTGGTCACAAAGATTATAGATGTGGATTACTTTTGAATTTGATGCAGCTTTTTCAATATGAAAAAAAAAAGAAAGATTATATTTGAAGTTGTCTTCTAAGGATTTCAAGTGTCATAGATATAAAGGGAAAAATGATCAAACTGAAGGATTTTCATAACAGAAAATGATTTCTTACTTGTTGTAATTTTAGGGTTTTTTTTATTTTAATGCAACATTTTCTTAATGGTGAAAATTGTCTTTAATTCTTTTTTTAAAATATGAAAAGATAACACTTGTTTGTTTTTTGGAATGTAAAATGATGGTAGTTGTTTTAATTACTTTTATGAGACTTTAAGTAGTTACAATTACTTTTTTGATGCCTTATTTTTTTGAATTGAAAAAAAGAAGATGGGATTTACTTTTTTGGGGGCCTTATTTTTTGGGGGGCCTAAAGCGAAGGCTTTTTTGACCCAATGGTCGAGCCACCCCTGTCCGACGGTTGTTACTGCTCAGGGTTATTATAAATTAGGGCTTCTGTCATTCTGAGTGGGTGTAAGAAAGAGAGAGTTGGTTTTCAGCAGAGAAGAACCCTAGGAGAGTAGTGTACTCTTGTAGAGGATTGTTCTTCTTGTCGGTGATCTCTAAACAATAGTGGAACATGTTTGAATCTCCGTGGACGTAGCCCACATCGGGTGAACTATGTAAATCTGGTGTCTATTGTATGGATTGTGTATTCTTCTTGTTCTTCTCTTTCCCCAACAATCTACAAAGTAATGCACTTAAACTACAAATCAAGGGTCCAATGCTGATGTCCACTGAATGAACGATGTAGATTATCCATTGATTCTTTCTTGTGTGCTCCATTGATTTATTATAGAGTATTAGTATTGATTCAAGTTAAATCACATATTCTTGACATGTTAATTTTCTTCTTTCATCAGTTTGTCTTTTGACTTGTTGAGCTGAAGTCAAATAGAGGAGGATGATTAAATCAGATTGGTAGTTGTGGCAAGAAAATTTCTCAGTTTATATTTTGAGTTTTATTGCAAGTAAAGTAAGTAGCAACATTTTCAATTTCAATTATAGAAGTGAATAAGGCTATGCTGATGATGACACAGACGAATTCCATAGATGTATACAGATCATACTTAGTAGTGCACGCAATACTAGCCTTCTGATTGGCGGGTGTTAAAAAAAGCATGAAAAGATTAATTTCTGCAACAATAGCCCATAAAAGATCAATAAGCCACACTGGACAGAAGGTCTTGAACTGACATTGGGCACCTGGTCATGGAATTCTCCCATGCTATTTAAGCTATTGAAGGGGTGATTGAGTGAAGAGTCAAGAGTCAATAGGTGATGCACAGGGACCGGTATTCTGCTTTGGCACTCGAGAGAGAAAAAGTGGGACGCCCACAACATACCACCTAAGAGCAGAAGTAACAAATTACCTCTTTCAAAAACACACACACATGCAAAAACATAAAAATAAAAAAAAAGGTTAAAATCAGAATCACTTGTGGTTTTGAGTCTTTTGACAGCATCCATATTGACCCAAGTTCTTGAGCAGAACTAGAAAAACAGCCTGGATTCATTCTTTTTACCCCTCATTAATTAATTTGTATTTGCAGCTAAACTCAAAATAAGTACTTTCAAATTCTCACCCACAAGATCGCGTCTCATTCTCCACCGGGGCGTCGATGGTCGAATAAGATTTTCAAATTCAACGTTGTCACCGGATATATTTGCAAAAATTTACTGAACACATAAGATATAATATAGTGGATTTTCAAATGGTAGTAAGTGCTTTTAGAAATTAGAAATATAACATTGCAGTTCCAAAATCTTAAAGAAAATATTGTGAAAAACTCACATTACAATAGTATCATTTTTTTTTTATGAAGGGGTGACTAAAATTGGAGGAGATATGAACCTTATTTAAATGATGGGTGATGTTGACTCCTAGAAAAATATTTGTAAAAATCAAAACCTGCTTACTTTCATAATCCTAATCACTGAGTTGAATTTATGTATGCAATCACTGCAATGGGTGATAGTGTGCAAGCAAAAACAAACGGCACGGTTTTTTATGAGTGAGCCCAGATATGACTCGGACGGTGTTCTGGTGTAGAGGGAGAGAGGGGTGTTGTAGATCATATGTACCTGAAACGAGACATCGGAAGAGAGAATCGGAATATGGAAAAAAAAGCTTTCCTCTTCTGTGGGCCCACCTAGTATTTATCCAATTTGCAAAGATGGTTTTTATGTGTAGGGCATATTGAATAGAGGAGGTATGGCAAATGTCATTCTCATCGGTTAACCCCAACACTGGAAAGTTTTAAAATTTGATGGTTTTCTAAGTGCATTTATTTTTATGATTGATGAATATAATATTGGATCCATGTCAAATTAGGGGTTGTGTGAAATGGGTTGGATTTGTTAAAATAAGCCCCTTGTGCGATGCAACGCTGCAGGGCTTAAACTAAAAAAGTGGATCGATTTAATAAAAAAAACTAATACTACGACCCACGTCTTAAGCAAAATGGCTTGGCCTATGGGGATGGGTGAAACCGTAAAGTTATTCTTGTGTGGCAATAGCTCATAAAATTTTTTGGGGGCCCATATGAACCAAACCCACACCGGGCCCACCTGCCTTACCACACAATCAATCTAAACCTCTCAGTCTTGCCACCAAGCACGGAATTTTGACACACTTGTAACCTATGAAGACCACTCCATTGTTCAAGCTAGTTTGGCACTCATTTAACTTTGTGTTATATGTAAGTTTAGTTGATTTTGAGGCTCTCAAAATTGTACCTTCTATGACAAGATATGTTAATACTTTCATTCTTTTTGAAACAAACAAAGAAGAAAAAGAAGCACATGATGGACGATTTGGCCTGCATTAGTATCTGATCACCAGGTCCAAGTAATTGTGTGGTGGGCCAAGTCGGATCCTCTCACGCAACACCTCTCACCATGAGCAAGCGGAGTACTTACCGGCCCAAGATGTGGTTCGACAAAGGTCAATACAGCACCTATACCGTTTACTTTTATTCCCATTCCCTGTTCTCATGTGATGTGGTTCGAATTCGATTCTACTATTATTTGGTTCTCATGTGATGTGGTTCGAATTCGATTCTACAATATTTGAAGAGAGAGAGTGAGAGTAAAGTGGACTCTACCATTGTACTGGAAAGGGAGAGAGAAGAGTTTCCTATGATCAAATGCAGAGGCTGTTTGAGTAGCTGAGTTGAGAAAGTGGATCTGAGATAAGTTGAAAAAATTGGAAACATGACTACTGCTGGGAACGGTAATTTCTAATAATAATTATTATTATTTTAAATTCACGTTCCATTTAAGCCCTCTCTGTGCAAATAAGAAGTTCAAGCCATCAAGGTCTTGAAATTCAATTAAGAAATTGATGATGGTTGAAGTTCAAGCCCTTTAAAATCAAGGAATTGGTGATGCTTTCCTAGTCTTCAATTCCATGTTGGGCCAATTACTCTGGGGTATTACTTTTACGTTACAATAAAATCATCGAGATCGTGAGATCGAAGCCATCTGTTTACCGGCTTGTGGTTGTGTTGGGGTGCTCCTTTTCCACCCCTTTTGTTTGATCCAAGGAGAAATGGAACCGGCCAATTTTCCCTTGTGGGCCCCACTGAAACTACCGTATAACCCCTGTATGATAAACGGATGAGAATGATCCAAGCATATGGTTATAATTTCTACCCACCTTATAATCCAACCCGTACCCAACCCGATAATTCAGGCATCAAGTTGACCCATTTCCTATTAGGACTGTTGGGTTGACATTGCTGACCTAATTATTGGTTTTGGGTCTACTCTTTCATTCCTGCTGGTCAACAATCCACTCTCGAACCTGAGCAATTGGACTGTTACCCTTCAACCCAACCTGAGCCAATGCTGTTAAGGGTTGGGTTTTTGGTTTAACTTGGGACTTGGTTTGACCTTTCCAACCTAATTAATAAATGGGTTCATCTTATTAATGGACCTATACATGTTCCCTTGCTCTAACCAACCCAATGTATGGTATCCATGGAACATCATTTTCAGTGGTGCAGCCAGAATTCTATCTTAGGGGAACAGATGAAAAAAAATTCTATTTGTAAAAGAAGTAAAAAAATTTAACATATTAACATTATAACAGAAAGTTAAAATTATGTGTTCACCCCAATTAACATATTTTATATTAAAATAGCTATTACATTATAGCCCCAAAATGATAAAAATGATTAATTTGTATTGCTCTTCTTATCCAACACCATTCAATTACATTATTTTAGTGTATCACTTCTGAGCATGCAATTATAATTTAAGAAACTCAAATTTTGATATTTGAATTAAGCACCATTTGTCATCAAGCACCATACATGCCTTCTTCCAACAATAAGGTGAAAGAGAAGGAAATGAATGTGATTTAGGGTATTGTCGTGGATAGAAGTTAAAGATCAAAATGTCTTTGTGTCTCCAAAATATTTTTCAATTATTTTCTCCGCAAAAAGTTTCATCTTGAGTATCTTCAAATATTTATGGTGTTCAAGGTGGACCCTTGTGCGATTGAACTCTTATTAAATATGTTTGTTTGCTGTCGTTTGCATATGTAAATGATTCTCATATATAATGGTTATACATCATCGTGCCTATTTGCACGTTTAATTGTGTATAATATGCAACCCTAAGGGTAGCTTAACTAGCCTAGGACCATGGTGTACTCTCGGACCTTGAGGGTGAGAGATGCGTAACACACTGGGGCCACTATCACTATTCAATATTATTGTGTTAATGGTAAATATCATGATATTTAGTTTCACATTTTCATTCTTCATGGATTTTGAGAAAATTGTGAACAATCCAAAAATTCCAAATCAATCTAAAACCGTTGTATGTAGTCATTTACTCATATAAAAGTAGTAATTTTGATAAACATGGTAAAGCATTTAGCATGTATATCATATCAAAATGTGACATTTGTGTTGTGTGTGTGCGTAAGCAATCAAGATCAACAATTAACCGCACAAAAAGATAAGAGATTTATGTGGTTCGGTGAAGATGCCTACGTCCACGAAAAACTAATTTCCACTAGCTCTCCTCCAATCTGTGAAACCATAGCCTTGAAATATTAACCTCTATCCAGGGTTACATATTACATTATATATATAATCATCACTTCCTTATCCCCCAAAAACTCTATCTTAGAAAAAAGAAAGTCATAATCCTATTAGAAAACTACTGTTTACAAACAAGAAATTCCTAAAATAATTAGGGAAACCACCCAAGATACTGAACCCAATTGATCTAGACACACTTGGTCAACAATCTTCCCCTCCAGACCATGGGGAAGACGCACTGAACCCTTTACTAGGAGTTCAGCCCTGCCAACTCTGAACACAGCTCCAACTTTCCCTTAGACACAACTTTTGTCATCATATCTGAGGGATTATTGTCCAAGTGAATCTTTTCAAACTTCATGAAGTTCTTCTCGATCACCTCACGAATCCAATGGTACTTGATATCAACGTGCTTCATGCGACCATGATATGTAACACTCTCACTAAAATCTATAGCACTTTGACTATCACAGTAGACTACATATTCTTCTTGCTTCAAACCTAGTTTTTGAAAGAATCTCTTCAACCAAAGCATCTCTCTCCCTGCTTCATTAGCAGCTATGTATTCCGCTTCAGCTGTAGACTGTACTGTACATTTCTACAACTTCGATTGCCAGGAGATAGCTCTCCCTATGAAAGTAAACAAATAACCAGAAATCGACAACTAACGATCAAGATCGCCTGCAAAATCAGCATCAGTATAACCTTCTACCACTGGTTTTGAGCATTCAAAACGCAAGCACACTTTGGAAGTACCTCTCAAATACCTAAAGGTTCACTTCACTGCTTCCCAATGCTCTTTTCCAGGGTTAGAGAGAAATCTACTCACTAAACTCACAGCATGAGCAATGTCTAGCCTTATACAAACCATAATATATATAAAACTCGCCACAAAAGAGGAGTAAGGAACACATGCCATCCGTTCCTTTTCATCATCTGTAGTAGGATACACACACTTGCTTAGTTTGAAGTGACTGGCTAGAGGCATGCTAACTAGCTTAGCATTCTTCATGTTGAACCACTCAAGTACTCGTTCAACATATTTCTCCTTTGACAACTACAGTTACTTGGAACTCTTATCACGACGTATTTGCATGCCCAATATCGTTCGTGCGGGACCCAAGTCTTTCATCTCAAACGACTGTAACACTCCGACCCAGCTTGACCTCGTTTAGCGGTTAGTTAATCTTGTTTTAGTGGCTAATCGTGTTTTGTTTGTGTTTTGTTTTCGTTACGGGTCATGGATAGGTAGTTGGGTTGAGTTTGACCTGGATTAAGTAGACCAAGCCCTTTTTTCGTAATTTTAGCTTTCCTTAGGCATGGTCATTTTTGCATCATCTTGATGTCAACACGTGTCTTTCGTTGAGCCCGTTAACTTTCGTAACTACGTCATTTGCAACCGAGGTCGTGTGATTCGATTGGACCCGAGTTTGACTCAAACTGAAAATACACTTTTCACTTGGCCTTCATTGCAATTTGGACAACCCATTGACTTGTATATAACTTCACATGATCGACCATTTTGCTCTCTCTCACGTTCTCTCTTTCATTTTTCAATTTGGCTCACTGTGTACGTGGAGACTTCTCTCCCTACTTCACTCAAATTCTTCCTCCATCGATCTGGGGAGGAGATTGGTCTCTTGCATGTGAGGTAAGTGGATTCTTCCATGCCTCTCCTCTCCATTCTCTATCTCTTCTCCTCCGTGTTCTTATTGGTGTGTATGTCTTTGGAATTCTCTCCATCCCTCATGCATGCAGATGGTTTTGGTGTGTTAGGTGGTGTTTGGCTTGAGGACAACAATTGTGCAATTGAATTCTCTAATTTGAGGCAAGTATAACCATGACTTGAGAACCCATGTTGGTATGCATTTGACTTGGTTGATCTTACATGAATTGATATGGAAACATGTGTTTACAGCCCATTTGATATTCATTTACTACTACTTGTCTATCTCCCTTGATAAATTGCAATTTGGATGCTTTCCCAGACATTCTGTACATGTTTCAGATTTCTGAATTCGTGCAGGTACGGCTAAGCCGTATAACACCTACGGCTCACAATCCAGAGAGGAGAAAAACCCAGTTTTCCTCTACGGCTAGGGCACGGCTAAGCCGAGGATTGCCCTACGGCTAAGCCGAAGCCCAGCCGTGGCCCAGCCGTAGAACAATACAGGGTGCAATTTCTGGAATAACTGAGAGTCAGCAACTGACAGACCTTCTACGGCTCAGCCACGGCTAAGCCGTAGAACACCACGGCTAAGCCGTAGCACACACACGGCTAAGCCGTAACCACGCATGAAGAATAAGGCTAGGTGTAAAGATAAGACCTATATGACCTTCATGATAGAATGTAGAGCACCTAGACTTGCCCAACGGAATATGATACTACGCGTGAATGATCTCGAGGGCTGCGAATCATTCATGTTCGTTATCCGGATGTTAAGCACTTCCCCATGGGTGTTGCTTTAAGGGACTTCGTGCACCGCCCGATTCAAGGCAACACTAGACAACGGTGTATCGAATAACTTAAAACTACATCATCATGCACGGTTAGAAACACCGGATAATTAGATTAGAATTGGTTTGTAACTTAAGATGATTCGATTCACATGATTTGTTGCATAACATATTGCATTCGATCATTGATCTCAACTCTCTAATATGAATACGTATGTTTCGTTACTTTCACATTGTGGTTTATTTACCCTGAGTATGCATGTATGATGTGTTCATTCACGGATCTGCACGTATGATAAGTTGTCACGATGTACTCAGGATTTTCATGATTGACTCCGTATGGTCAGGCACTACTTAGCCTCAGCCTTAGGATCCCGACGGGGTGAATTCGGTATAGTTTATATGGCCTGCTGCAGTATGGATTTTGTCTTGGGGAACCGGACCCCAGGAAACCGAGACCCATTGTACCCTGGCCCGGACAATGGTGTTCTTTGCATGTTACAAGATCCCTCTTTTGGGAGCATATGGCAATGTAGTAGCCACTAGTCATGTACACAGCATGTTATCCTTGATTCACACAGCATAGTTCTTTCTTGCATGATAGCCTAGTATACGAAAATGCCTTCTTTAATAACATGATGTTCTTTATTCTATTAGACACAGCGTGTGTTAACTTGCTATGGATTATACTTTGCTGAATCGTCGTATTCACAGTTGTTTTTGGTGTTGCAGGCCCAGATCCCCCTGCCGAACCCTCGCCGGTCGGCCAGGCTTCAGATGAGACCCCCGGGGCCCCATCACGCCTAGAGGAGTGGATGTGATCACTCCGCGGGAGAGCGTACATGGCATGCATCATTTTGGAGTCTTGTGTTGTGTGGATTTGCAGACTTGTATTTGATATGACTTGTTATCATTGTATATATCTTTTGTTCATTTTGTAAAACTTTCATATGTAATTATGTCAGTCCTTTCTTGTATCCTCTTCTTGCATTGCTAGTTTTATGTTTCTGATATTTACAGCTTCCGCGTACTTGCTTGGCACGTGTGAATGTTCCCTTGTGCGTGTGCATTTAGACTCGGTCTATGTGTGCATGCACGGGAGTACGTGTGTCATTAGGTTTGGCTTTTGCTAACCCCCGAACCCTGGGCTCGGGTTGTGACAACGACTTTGACAACTCCTTTTTTAATTTGCCAATTAACTTGCTATCATGTCTAACTATCAGCATATCATCTATATATAAAAGAAGGATTGTGAACTTGCCATCGATAAATCGATGAACATAGAGACAATGATCTGCAACTGTCCTCCGGTACCCATGACTCAACATGAATGAATCAAATTTCTTGTACCACTATCTCGGTGCTTGCTTCAGCCCGTAGAGACTCTCTTCAACTTGCAAACCATCTGTTCTTTTCCTTCTACCTCAACCCCTCTGGCTGAGTCATGTAGAGCTCTTCTTTCAAGTTACCGTGAAAAAACGTGGTCTTTAAGTTCATCTATTCAAGCTTAAGGTCCATGCTGGCGGCTAGACCCAAGACGACTCTAATAGAAGTCATTTTCACAACAGGAGAGAAAACATCATTGAAGTCGATACCCTTCATCTGTGCGAAGCCTTTTACCATTAATCGTGCTTTGTGCTTCACCAGTTTTTCATTTTCATCCTTTTTTAGCTTGAACACCCATTTGTTTTTTAGAACATTTCTATTTTTAGGAAGTTGCACCAGTTCATATGTCTTGTTCTTTTTTAAAAAAGTCATCTCATCCTGCAAAGCCTTTATCTGCTCATCTTTATCAGCATGAGTCATTACTTCTCAAAAGCTCTCTGGCTCCCCCTCATCAGTAAGCAAAACATATTCGGATGCAGGATACTTAACTGATAGTTGTCGCTCTAGTGTAGACCTCCTAACTTGAGGCTTCGTGGTTTCCAACCGAGGAGATTGCAGCTCCTCCTGCTCAACATCCTCATCATCTGGCAACCTGTGTGCCTCATTATGATCTGGATCGTTTTGTCTACCTTCACCACCTGTAGTCTAAATTGGAGAAGAAGTCGGTGTGAGATCAACCACTCCATCAATTGTCTTAGAAGACTTATCAATTTTCTCAATATCTCCAAAGAATAGGTCTTCATGGAAAACCACATCCCTACTTCTGATAATTTTCCTCTTTTCTGGATCCCATAACCTTTAGCCAAACTCATCTCCACCATAGCTAAGAAAGATGTAACTCACTGCCCTATCATCCAACTTGAAACGCTATTCTTTTGGTACATGTGCAAACGCCATACACCAAAACACCTTCAAGTGTGAATAGGAAATATTTTTATCTATCTATCTTTTTTCCAGAAGATCATAATTCAAATGAACTGAAAAAGATCTGTTAATCAGATACCTGGTAGTCACAACGGCTTCACCCCAGAATGACTTAGGCGACCGTGCTAGTCTCATCATGCATCTCATCTTCTTAAGAATAGTGCAATTCGTTCTCTCTGCCACACCATTGTGCTGTGGAGTATCAAGAACTGTCTTTTCATGTCGAATGCTATGCTTCAAGTAATAGCTTTTAAACTGGTTGGATGTGTACTCACTCCCATTATTTGTGCAGATACACTTCAAGAGTTTACCTGTTTTTTTTTTTAACCTTGATATGAAACTATTGAAAAATCTGGAACACTTGATCCTTTGATTTCAACGGATAAACCCAGACTTTCTTGGATGCATCATCGATGAACATGACAAATAACTTATTGTCACCCAATGATTCTACCTTTATTGGACCACAAACATTAGAATATACCAAATCCAACATATTAGATTTTAATCTTGATGTCGAAGAGAAAGCAACTCTATGTTGTTTGCCATACAAACAATAATCACAAGGTTCAAGGAATATACCTTTGGAGCAAGGAATTAAATCTTTCTTTGCCAACATCTGCAGGCCTTTCTTACTCATATGACTAAGCCTCTTATGCAACAGATTCAGAGAGGAATTGTCTTGAACTGCATTCAACACACCTTTGCACAGCTTTACATGTGTTTTATAAAGCGTATTACCTGCTTTTCCTCTCGTAATAACAAGAGACCCTCTAGTTAGCTTCCATCTGCCATTTGCGAAGTAATTCTCAAAATATGCATGATACAACACAGTCCCGGAAATTAGATTCAACTGCAGATCAGGAACATGTCGCACATCTTTCGACGTCATTGTGCAACCAATATCGGTCTTAATACAAACATCACTGATACCAATAATCTCTGAACAACTCGTGTTGCCCATCTTCACAGTACCAAAGTCACATGCTTTGTATGTCGTGAACATCTCCTTGCAAGGAGTAGCATGGTAGGATGCTGCTGTATCAACAACCCACTCAACTTGATCATCTACAATACTCAAATACTTTTCATCATCATCGGCGAGCACCACTACTTTCTCTTCCAAAGTAGTTGTAGTGTTAGTACTGTCATTCTTCTTTTCATTGTTGGATCCTTTTTGTTCCTTTAAGACAAAACAATTTTTTCTGATGTGGCCCATCTTGCCACAGAAAAAGCATTTCACGGACTTTTTCTTAGTCTGTGACTCACTACTAGACTTGGCATGTGATTCACCTCTAGACTTGCCACAACTCCACTTTGCTCCTTTACTCTTACTACTTCCTCTATTCTCAGTAACAAAGGCCTGTGCATTATATGTCCCCGCAGATTTCCTTCTAGTTTCTTCATTTTGTAGACTACTGATAACCTGACTCATAGACAACATACCATCTGGAGTACAGTTGCTCATGGAAACAACTAATGTCTCCCATGTATCTCGCAAAGAACTCAGAAGCAACAAAGCTTACATCTCATCATCAAGGACCATCTTCACTGTGACTAACTGATTTACCACATTTTGGAACTCATTAATGTGATCTTCGATCTAACACCATTCTTGAATTTCATGTATACAAGCTTTCTGATAAAAAAGGTTTTGTTCACTATAGTCTTTTTATCATGCATTGCTTTTAACTTTTTTCAAAGGGTATTCGCATTGGTTTCATTAGACACGTTGTGAAATATACTGTTATCAACCCACTGTCTGATGTTATCAATCGCTTTTCTATGCAACTTGTTCCATTTAGCATCTTGCATATCTTTTAGTCGGGCACTATCCCCCTCAATGAGATCATGAAGGTCTTTATAATAAAGAATATCTTTCATCTTCGGTTTCCAAATCAATGATTGGAATGATTGAACTTAACCATAGTAGTGTTGATAGTGTTATTCTCTATCTTAATTAAATTAAGCAATAGAAAAAAAACAAACAACTAACACTGACCTTAACTCCTGCACTAAGCTGTAGATCTCGTCAATACAAGCACACTGGAAGAAACGGATTTGAAATCCGACCCCGGATGGCTCCGATATCGTAAAAAACAGTTTTCTGCGCTCTAATTTGGTCAAACTCTTTGTTGACTGTCAACAACCAATCTTCTTCCACAAACACGTAGATCTATTAGAAACGAGTCCGTGGGCGCAAACAGATCTCCGATCAGACATCGGATGATCAAGATATCGCAAAAACAAAATTCTACTGTCAATTTGGTCAACTCTGGCCTTTGACTATTAGTCCAATGACGTGGGCTGATGTCAGCCTAGTGGCGTCACTCTACTGATGTTGTCAGCGGCTGACAGGCTGGATGGCTGACGGATGGGTTCAGTCAACCCGACCCGAATCGTAAACTACACTTGCTGACCTGGGCTTGCACCACGGGTTAGGTCAAAACGACTCGACCTGAAAACCCGGAACCTGAACTTGTTTTGCTAAGCTTGTCACCATGGGTTGGGTCGAAACGACCCAACCCGAAACCCGAACAAACCTGGGATACAGTCGTCTTCAACCTCTGTCCCTGTTGTCTGCAAACACGGAATCGACCGGTGTTCTTTTTCTGCTATGGCTTGGCTGGTCCGGCGACCAGTGGCAGCTTGTGGTGACGGTGTTGGCTATGGTGACCAGCGGCGAGCTCGCCGCGACGGCGATGACGGCGACGACAGCGTGTGTGTGTGTTTTTTTTTTTCTTCTCAGAAATCCGGCAACCTTTTCTTCTAAAAAATCTGGCAGCCAATACAAGAAAAACTTTCGACAAAGATCTGCAGCACAACTGAGAACCCAATTCTCTGTCTTCTTCTTCCAGTGGCTCACAGATGACAGCCGATTTGTTGATTTCGCAAAAAACTGGAGCCACAGATGAGATCCGATCCATCGATCTTCTATGCACAAACCAAGCCACTGAGTGATCTCCATCTCGCTCAGAAACCCAAGGAATACCACTTAAGCTCTGATACCACTCGTTGTGCGCGTGTGTGCGTAACAACCAAGATCAACAATCAACTACACAAAAAAACAAGAGATTTACGTAGTTCGGCGAAGATGCCTACGTCCATGGGAAACTAATTTCCACTAGATTCTCCTCCAATCTGTGAAACCACAGTCTTGGAATCTCAGCCTCTATCTAGGGTTACAGATTACATCATATATATAATCATCACTCCCTTATCCCCCAAGAACTCTATCTTAAAAAAAGGAAAGTCCTAATCCTATTAGAAAACTACTGTTTAACAAACAGAAAATTCCTAATATAATTAGGGAAACCACCTAAGATATTGAACCCAATTGGTTTGGACCAACTTAGCCAACAATTTGCATATGCTAAACCCATATTCAATCAGTTGTAAAAAGAAAAACGACCATATTCTCTCTGTAACTTCGTTAATAGTGTTCTAATGGGTTTTTCCCATAAAAGATGCATGAATTTTCATTTCTTGAAGCTTCTACAAAAGAAGAAAATATCCCCTTGAGGCTCAATAACCATATTAAATGCTTTTCTTGAAATGTCTACATAGAACCCAGCCATTTTCTTTTTTGGAAACTATCCTTAATTTTTTTCTATTTTCTATTTTCTATTTAATCATAAAAAGTGGTCAACTTTACATACATATAGAATCTCTTATTATCTTAGCCTATTGCTAATACATTTCACTCTGTTATCAATAATCATTGTTTTTTTTTTCTTTCCTCTTTTTTTTTTCTTGCAGTCATCTATCGCTGCTCTTGTTGACGTGGTAAAACAATGGCTCTTTTGGCAATCATTGGAATGGTGATTCAACCGATTACTGAACTTAGTAAATGTGCACTTTTTCCTATTATACGGCATGCAAGTTACTTTATTCACTACAAAAAAAATGTTGACAATCTAAAGGGAGAAGTTGAAAAGTTGGAGCGAATAAAAACAGGCGTAGAAGGGAGGGTTGCCGTGGCTCGAAGAAACAATGAAGTAGTGCTTGAATCAGTGCAAGAATGGTTATCAAGGGTAGAAGATATCAGAGCAAACGTTCAAGGATTAGATAATCAACTTCAAGGGAATATAAGCTGTTTTGATTTGCGCATACAGTATAAACTAGGTAAAAAAGCAAAAAAAAAAAAGATTGGCATAGTTAATGAGCTCCAAAGAGATGGGAATTTTAGTAGTGTATCATACCCCAACCAAAATACTGCCATTGAATCTTTGCCTGATGGAGAGTTTTGCAAATTCGAATCTACAAATTCTGCTATGAAACAAGTAATGGATGCATTGAAAGATGAGAACATCAACATCATTGGGGTTTATGGGATGGGAGGAGTAGGTAAAACGACATTGATGAAACAAGTAGCCAAATTGGTGAAAATAGAGAAACTCTATAGAGAAGTTGCCATGGTAACTCTGCCTCAAAAGCCATACTTGAGAAGAGTTCAAAGTGAGATTGCAGATTCTTTAGGCCTAAAAATGCCTCTCGAAGAAGGAAATGAATTGACTAGAGCATGCAGGCTGTCGGAGAAATTACATCAGGCCAAAAACGTTCTAGTAATCTTGGATAACTTGTGGGGAAGATTGGAGCTGGATGATGTTGGGATTCCCCTTAAAAAAGGCCCCACGGGTTGCGACTTAATATTCACGGCGCGAAGTACAGAAGTTTGTGACGTTATGAAGAGCCAAGTAAATGTTCCAGTAAACTTTTTATCAGAAGATGATTCATGGAGTTTTTTTAGAAGGGAACACAGGTGTTATTGTGGATACTCCAGCTTTACAAGATTTGGCATGGAAGGTGGCACAAGAGTGTGGTGGTTTGCCTCTCGCCATCATCACAGTTGGAAGGGCATTACGGAATAAGGATGAAATTGTTTGGAAAAATGCATTGCAGGAATTACAGAGAGCTAATCCTGCGAACATCAAGGATATGCACGAGAAGGTGTTTGCTGCTTTGGAGATGAGCTATAATTACTTGGAAAGTGAGGAGGCCAAGTCTTTCTTCCTATTGTGCTCTCTATTTCCAGAAGGTTGGCCTTGTCCTAAAATTAACTTGATAAGGTATGGGATGGGGGAAGGCCTCTTTCGTGATGTCAATACATTAGAGGAAGCGTCAGTTAGAGTCCATGCCTTGATTGACAAACTTAGGGCTTCTTGTTTGTTGCTAGAGAGAGAGAGTGATGATTGGGTAAAAATGCATGATGTCGTTCACAATGTTGCTACTTCAATTGCGTCAAGACGTGAGCGCGGAATCTTGGCAAAAATTGGTGCAGGATTGAAAGAGTGGCCTGAGATTGTAGATCTTGAAGTGCGTAAGAGGATTTCATTAGCTGATAACAATTTTGAAATGCTCCCTGATTCCCTATTTTGCCCCCAACTCTTAACCTTAAGTCTAGAAAGGAATGATTCTTTGAGGACAATTCCAGAAAGTTTCTGTAAGGAGATGAAGGCCCTTAGAGTTCTAGATATATGCTACACCAACCTTTCATCATTGCCATCGTCCATGGAATGCCTTGAAAACCTTCGAACATTGTGGCTAGATGGATGCAGTGAGTTAAGAGATGTTGCTTTAATTGGCAAGTTGAAGAAACTAGAAATACTTTGTCTAAAAGAGTCTGGCATTGAGAAAATGCCGGAAGAAATTGGTGAATTGACCAATCTAAAGCTCTTGGATTTGAGTAATACAAAGCTTGAAATTGTTCCCCGAAATGTGATATCGAGGTTGACTCGCTTAGAGGAGCTGTACATGGGAAATTCCTTCAACCAATGGGAGCAAGAGGGAGTCAAAGATGCAAGACAAGCTAGCTTTGCCGAAATCGAATTCCTTACTCATTTGAATGTCCTAGATGTTCATATAAAAAGCTTGAATTGTATGCCTGAAGGTACCATTGGTGATCCATGGAAGAATCTCATGAAGTTTCAGATTTGTATAGGAGGTGAATACATATATCATGAGAGTCAAAGATGCATAATGGTTGAAAATTTATCATTCCCAATTCCATATTCTGTTCAAGTGTTGTTTGATAAAACCATTGAAGCACACTTTGTATGTTGCAGTGGCATTACCAATTTGGCAAATATAGAAGAATTGAGAGTTGAAAGCTTAGAGGTACTTTCAATCGATAAATGTGGTGAAATGGAATGCCTAATAAGCATGGAAGAGAAGGCACCTCCACTCGAATTCAAAAGTTTAAAGAGTTTAATTCTTGCCCAGTTGGAGAACTTGAAGACAATCTGCAATGGGCCACTTGCAGCTGGATGCCTGAAAAACTTGAGAGCCCTTATAGTTGTTGGGAAAAGCGGCGTAACGGAAACAACCCGCAATCAACGGATCTACCACGATCTATGCAAACAATCACACCATCAAGCAATCACACACATGACACAGCAGTTTTACGTGGTTCGGCAACCATGCCTACGTCCACGGGAGGAGAGAACTCATCTACTATGATCCCATCTCAATCCCCTCAGGATCTAGGGTTACAATACATCATTATATATAGTTCCCGCTTTCTTGGCCACCAAGAAAACCCATACACAATGACTAAAATACCCCTAACCCTGAGCCTCGGTTCTGGCTAACCCAGACGACCGATCCGGCTAAACCGGAATACAAGACATAACCCAACAATCTCCACCTTGGCTTGGATTCCGCAAATCCTCAGAGCCACCTTGAGATACCTGGTAATGTCTTTCGTCCTCCCGTACCTCGCTGAAAGGTACGCCTCCGCACCCGCTACGATCTAGCATGACCACAGTTGCCTCCTTTGACCTCAACACCACCATCTTGAACCTTCGAAGCGCTCTCCATTTGTTGCCACATGCATGCATCCGTGCAACACAATGAACCTAACTTCCATCCGTCAAGACAAAACTGAAGACCTCCCCGAATCCGGATCTCACTGGTACCTTGTGAATCCTTCCTTCTGTCTCCATCCCGGTGTTCGTTCCGTCAAATCTGCAACTGTCCTGTTCTAGCTTGTTCTGGTGGGTAGGGCACAGTACATGCGGGTTAAGTATGGCCCGATGCTTAAACCGGCTTACTCCGACCTGAACAAAACTACCTTTTCTTCCCCGGGAAAATCATCTCCGTTTAGGGCTTCCTGGATTTCCACTAGATGATATCATTGAAGATCCATCAATCCATCTTCTAATGATCCGTCGCATCTAACTCCACCTGAACCACAGATTTCCTCCCCTGTTATTTTATGTCTCCTTCACTACTCCACCTGAAAAAGCATACCCTATCAACCTGTAGAGATTTCTGACCATCTCACCCTCCATGATGACCAATGTTCCATTTTCCTCCTTCGTAACTCCACCCGCTACAGTGCACTTGCAGCCTTTGAAGTCTAAGGCACACAAAGAAATCCTATTTCTTCGTTAACTCGGAACATATATCACAGCCGTTGGGGTTTGAATAACATCATCATACATCTGGATTTCTACCGTTCTTATCTCAAATGCTCATCAGTTGCATTCTCCCCCCATAAGAACAAATCCATCAACCATGATAGTTATTTGCATCAAACCAATCTCTACTTAATCACATGATAGAAAGAATCCGAATCCCAATACCATGAATCAACAACCGGATCCATACCTGTAGCGACCAAAACTGATTCCTTGTCAACCGAATCCAAGCTTTCTTGCACACTACCTCCTTTCGATTCTGATTCTTTTGCTTTTTCTTCCACTTTGGCATGTCGCTTCTTCCCGATCCCTTCGACGCGGATCTAAGCATTCCATCAAAGTTCTGGAGCAACAATCTACCATTCTTGACATCAAGTAACGCTCTTTTCAATCATTGCTGTATCACGGAGTCTAACACTC
Source organism: Sextonia rubra (assembly GCA_037013555.1). Lineage (NCBI taxonomy): Eukaryota > Viridiplantae > Streptophyta > Magnoliopsida > Laurales > Lauraceae > Sextonia > Sextonia rubra. Next base: position 37,383,056 of record JASUAD010000010.1, on the reverse strand, counting down.
TATCCTGCCAATCTCTGAAATCGTTTCTCCATCAAACACTTCAATCTGGCCCGTGATGCTTGAATCCATTGCTATCATCGTGAATCTGTCAGTTTCTTCAGTCCTCCAATTTTCTGCCCATCAAACTGCCAATATCTTTTATCAACCTCGTAGATCTCGTCACCGTGAGCACGCTGGAAGAAACGGATCTGAAATCCGACTCCGGATGGTTCGATATCGCAGAATTAATTCTCTACACTCCAATTTGTCAAACATCCATGTTGACCGTTGACCAGCCCATCTTCTTCCATATATGCGTAGATCTCCTCACAACGAGTCCGTAGGCGCAAACGGATCTCCGATCGGACATCGGACGATCAAGATATCGCAGAAACAATTTCAGCCGTTGAATTTGGTCAAACCTGCCTATTGACTGTGCTGACGTCACTGCTGACGTCACGGCTGTTGGCAAACTGGGCTTCTGAAACGGATCCGGGTCGGGTCCACCTGACCCGAAACTGGACCGAACTGCTCTCTCTGCTGGGCTTCTCTGACGAACCGGGTTCGGGTCCGACCTGACCCGGAACCGAACTGCTCTGCTGCGCTGGGCTTCTCTGACGAACCGGGTTCGGGTCCGACCTGACCCGGAACCGACCTGCTCTGCTGCGCTGGGCTTCCTCACGGGTCGGGTTGAACTGACCCAACCTGGAACCCAAACCAGACCTGTTGCTGCTTGGGCTTTCTGCACAGCGGGTCAGGTCAAGCGGACCCGACCCAGACCCAGAACTGCGCAGCTGGGCTTGCTGCATAAACAGGCTCGGGTCTGAACCTGACCCGACCTGAACCTTCGATGCTCTCTGGGCTGCCGCTGTGACCAGGTCAGTTCTGAACGACCCAACCCGAACCTGACATGCAACCTTCTCTGCTCCTGGGCTGGACTCTCCGAACACGGGTCAGAACCGACAGGAACCGACCCGAACTTACCCGGCACTGCTGCTACTGGGCTTGCTCCGCGGGCTGGGTCTGACCCAACCTGAAACCCGCAACCCAAATCTGCACTACTCTGCTGGGCTCTACATCCACGGGTCAGGTCAAACTGACCCAGCCCGAAACCCAACTGACCCGGAACTTGGGTCGTCTTCAACCTCTGTTTGCTGCAGAAACCGGAAACAAGGGATGATACCCATGCGGTTTTCCTCTGCACACCGCCCTCACCGACAGCGGCGGATGGCGTACCGGCCGAAGGTGGTCCGATGACGTTACACGGCAGCGGCGACGACGAAGGAGACTGCGGCGACCGGCGGTTGCAGTTTTCCTCTTGTTTTTTTTTTTTCTTTCTCAAATCCGACAACAAAAAAGGAAGAAAAAACAAAAAACCTCCTGCTCCGGCAACTTCCAGCAACCAAATCCTCTTCTCGTCTTCTCTGTGTCGAATATGGAGAAACCCAGCCAGATCCTCTCTGTTACCGAAAAAGAGCAATTTCTGACGTTTCCGAGATCTCAGATCTCACTGCCTTCTCTCGTCAAGTTCGGTGGCCCACCAATAGATCACAACCGATCTCTTCTCCCTGCACAAAACAACCTTGATCTTCAACAGGAAGATGGATCCGAGCAAAACTACCGATCAAGTGCTGATCCTCTTCTTCCCTCACTATCCTGACACGTTAATCGCAAAACCAGAGCGATCTCCACCTCGCTCTGATACCACTTGTTGGAAAAAGCGGCGTAACGGAAACAACCCGCAATCAACGGATCTACCACGATCTATGCAAACAATCACACCATCAAGCAATCACACACATGACACAGCAGTTTTACGTGGTTCGGCAACCATGCCTACGTCCACGGGAGGAGAGAACTCATCTACTATGATCCCATCTCAATCCCCTCAGGATCTAGGGTTACAATACATCATTATATATAGTTCCCGCTTTCTTGGCCACCAAGAAAACCCATACACAATGACTAAAATACCCCTAACCCTGAGCCTCGGTTCTGGCTAACCCAGACGACCGATCCGGCTAAACCGGAATACAAGACATAACCCAACAATAGTGTCGTTATGCAATAACTTGATCAATATCTTGCCATCTTATCTTCTGCATGTACTGCAAAATTTAGAAGAGCTTCAAGTTTTTGGCTGTCAGGAGTTGCAGGAAGTATTCAAGTCAGAGGATGTCGTGGAAGAGCATGCTATGCTCACCGATCTCAGAGAACTACATTTGAGAAATCTGTCAAACTTTCTGGTGTTTGGAAAGGACCCATACCCGCCGGTAGCCTTCATAATTTGGAGATCTTATCTGTATACGATTGCAACTTGAGATATATTTTCTCCCCTAGTTTCCCACCATGTGCAGCACAACTAAAAGAGCTTGGGATTAAAGATTGTCAGAATATGGAGAATTTGATAATGGAAGAGAATTTCCCATCTCGATCGCAAGCAATTGGGTGTTTTCAAAACCTGAAGACACTTGTTATTCGAGAATGTCATGGGTTTAAGTGCCTTTTCTCGTCTAGTTCAGCACGAGCACTCGCATATCTTGAAACTCTACGAGTACACAGTTGTGATGGAATGGAGGTGATAATCAAAAAGGGAGAAGTAGCTGACAAGGATGTGCTCCCTCGGTTGGAGACTCTAGTTCTATCTTATTTACCCAGGCTTATCAATTTCTATGAGGAAGTGCACATTCTCAACTTTCCTTCTTTGAAAATAGTTAGCTTGTGCAGTTGTCCAGTATTGAAATGGTTCCCACTGGGACCACAAAGTGCGCTAAATCTTAGAGTGGTGTGCTCAAGCGAGTGGACAGAGTTAGAAAAGTTGAAGTGGAATGATGAGAGTGTCAAATCACGCCTTCAAAACTTATTTTATGAATTGTGAGTAGACTTGGCCTTTCTCTTTTCTTCTTTTCTGATTGTTTCTGTCTTTTGCCAATTCAACTGCAATTAATGCCCTTTCTATAAGATCTCCTATGAGAGGAAATGAAACTCAACCATCACCCTCATGGACTACATTTAGATATGTGTCTTTCGCTTAAACTTCTCAACCTTAGGACCCTTCATTCCTCAGCTATTTAATTCTCAATGATACCAACTGCCCAACATCACAATAAAATTTTAGGATTTCACTATCAACCTAGGGAAAGAGGAAAGCATTCTTTTTTTTTTTTTTATGTTTTCTCTTTTCCATTTTTCTTGCTCAACAAAAAAAGTAAAATTCAGCTCTTGTTGATTTCTTACTATTTTTATTCTCTTACATCCTTCCATTTTGGGGTCATTATTTTTACATTTTTATTAAGCTTAGTTTGTGAATTGGTAGAAATTTGTGTAATCATATTGAATTTTTGTAGTAGCTATTGTTGTTTTCTCTTCTTTGATTAGCCTATCGAATTTTGAAGCTCCTTATAGTGTGGGCTATCTTCATTTTGAAAACATTGTGATTTTCTGGACTTCATCAACATTACAGTTGTGACATTTCAACCTTGTATACATTATACGGTAGTTCTACTTTTGTACTGATACTTTTGGCGTCTATATATATATATATATGGTTAATTCCAAGTAGTTCCTTGGGGAGGGCTTTTTTGCTTGAAGGTTTGGAGATGTAAAACAAACAATTGGTTTCATGGGATGAAAAGCGGGTAGTATTTTCACATGAAAGGGAAGAAATTTTCAAGGTTATTCAAATGTTTCCTTTGTTAACCCTTCACTATTAAGCCACATTGCACAATCAAATTTTAATTAGGGATTCCTTATTGGTTTTCATGAAATGTTTGATAATTGTAAATCTTCGAGATTTAGGCCAATGAAAATCTTCATTTTAAGGATTTTCATATCTAACCACTTCTCATTGGATTTAAAAATTCTCATTTGGCAAATTTACATACCAATACCGAGTTTTCTCAACTATATACAACAATTTGCAGCGATGATAATGTAAAATTCTTAACTTTACAAATCCTCAATTGGGAATCTCTGCCTTAGGATAGTTAGGAATCCTCACAATTTGTATAAACCTTGAACCTGCATTTTTCTATTAACGTTTTAGGTTTGAGACTTTTATCAACAAGGTTACGAGTGAATAATGAAAGGTGGATATATAAAAGAGTCAATAAAAATTCTTCCCTTCAGATAAAAATATAATACACAATCTTCACCTTGTAAAATTGACGATAAGAATTTATTGGTGTACTCCAAATTTTCACCCCTTTGACAAAAAGAATATTTCATAGATACTTAAGTGTCAAAGATTTACATGATGGCTTTGTCCAATGTTGCTCTCTACTATTCCCAGTCATAGTGCCTGGTGAGATGCCTACGTTTGATTGATCACGCTACCACAAGTTTGTATCACATAGGCCAGTACAAACTCCCATAGAAAAGTACAAAGGGGGATTTAACTAAAAATATTGTTTTATATTGGGTGAAAGAGATTAAAACATTAAAAATTATATTTATATGTGAAGTGGGAAGGAGGACGAGTAAATCTGTCTCCCACTATTCGTCATATTATACTTGAGAAAAGGACAAAACACTCCTGAAAATTGTTATCTTAAGGCGACATTGTGATATTCATGTTTTTTTTTAAATGCATACATTTTGACAATGTTCATGTCTCATCTAAAGACCCTATCAATTTGATCCAACTGTTATATTGAATGTTGCTGATGGGTGAATTTTTTACCACAAAGGTTCCATAAGTAGGGATGTCATGGGCCTGAGTAGGGGGTCGGTCCAACCCATGCCAGGTTAGTTATCGGGCCGAATATTCATGATCAGATCCATTCTACAGGCTTGAAAATCTGACCCTGGGGACAAGACATTTGTAAATTATACAATGTATGATCCTTTGTCCTAAATAAGTCGAACCTGAATGGACCTTTAAACACACAAATGCCCATGCTGGCCCATTTAACATAATGCCAGAGACTAGCCCCATAAATCTGAAATCCCAGCTTTAATCGTACACAATGTGAGCTGGGCAAGAATAGGGTCCAAGCTGGGTGATCCATGAGTAGTCGTAGCTTTGACACTCATCATGTGGTGTATTGATGCAATCAATTTCCAAGTAAGGGCTTTCCTTCTTTTCAGAGAAGCTGGGCCAGCCCACTTGTAAAGAGATATGTCAGGCTGGGCTCTCTGTTTGTCACGTTCAACATCACACCTTAAGTCCAACCATAGTCTTAAAAGAAAAGCTCCAAATCCAATAAACCAAATAAAGCATTCTTTGTTGGCAGCCTCACAAATATCAGCCATCGTTTAAAGAGAAAATATTTATGTGCATATGTCCCTTACCATTTTCGTGAGGGACACTTCTTTTTTTGAAAAGTATTAAACAAAATTTCACATTTTTTAAGCTTGGTATGTCCAAAAAAAGAAAATGTCCACCAAAATGACGAAGGACATGTGCACATAAAAATTCTTCTTTTTAAAGTACCGTAAAATTAAAAAAAGCTTGTTTCCTACTTTAAAGCTGAAACACATGCAATCAGATCGTGCCTCACTCTTCTTGGAACCCAATGCAGGCCCTCTCTCTTCACTTTCTGGCCAGATCCCTTCCAGTGGTAAACAGCCAAACATCAGGTAGTCTATCTCTATATCTTTCATTCTTCTTTTTTGCATGTTATATAATTCGATTTGATTACAATTAAAATTTCCATCAATCTCTATAGTGCATTCCTATCACATCACATTCCATCTCTTCTTCATTTGCATTTGATAATATCATATTTTAAATTGTTAACCACCATAATAAACATAAACAGAATATTTTTTTGATGGACTTGTCAAGTTTCTGGTGATCCAGGATGGTGGCTGTGGCTTCTGATAAACAACCCAATATGCTAATTCTCTTTAGTGTTTTTGTTCGTCAATTGAATGCTGCTTAGTTTTCTTTTTCTTCTTATTTTCTTTCTCTCTCATCCTCTCTCTTGGCTTTCTGTTTGATTACACAAATTGTGGTCCCGAAAATTAGTAATACAAAGGTTATTTAAATCGCAGACTTCTTTAGGATATGGTTTTGTATCAATGAATGTAAAGTAGCATTATACATAGCATAGAAAATTGGTATTTTAAACGGTGGAGCAAGACTGATGCCCCATCGGAGGGATTGAAGTTATTTCCTTTTCAGGTTTGACAAGGAAATATGGGCAGATACTATAGCATGGCAATCATTATGCGCCCCATAGGGACCAAGACTGATGCCTTATCTATATGCATGATACTATAGATGACAACAAATTTCATACATCTTTTTCTTGCAAAATACAACAGATATGAAAAGACTTCCCAACACAGAAATATAAATAAATTTCATGGATCTGTCTGATATGGGATCAATTCAAACATCAAGCATATCACTGATAATGACAGATGTTACCAATAAGATCACAACGAATGAACCCATGTGAGCATTAGTACAAAATAGAACCCCAGGACACAAATCTCCAAGAAATGACATTCTTTTCAGCTAGCAACCCAGAATCTAAAACCAAAACAATGTTAAAAACAGAGATAAAGAGAACCTGGACCTTACCCTGGATTTTCTCCTTTCTACCAGAACCTTATATGTTTGCAATAAATAGGACGTATGCCAAGAAAGAAACAGGTAAAATGTGGATTGAGCTTTAGTAACCAATCATGCATTATTTTCTATAAAAAAAAAATCCACATGGAACAGACAAATAGCATGGCAAACAGTATAGTGTTGTTTATTTGCTATTCTCATCATTAGACTTCTATTCTTGTATTCTCTCTTTCTTAATTCAGTGTCGCATCTTTCTCATTAGAGTATTATTCTTGTTATTTTTTAGTGCAGTAGTTGTGGATGTTGGGATGAATGCCATTAATGAGACAAGTTTGGAATCGGGTTGAAGACTAGCAGGGGAAGTTTTGTTCACATATAATGATATGTATTTCAAACTAATACTTTGTTTTCCATGTTTGATGACATGAGTGGGCCACACTGTTGTTTCTTGTTGTCAGTGGAACCCAGAAGTTTGATTTTTAACGGTTGATATGTGCGTGGATTAGCTTAAGTCCATATGCAATTTGATAAGTGGACCACACTATCATTTGTTGTTGTCTGTGGGACCCAAAACCTTGATTTTAGATTTTTCATATTTGGTTGGATTAGCTTTTGTTGATATGCATCTTGTTAAGTGGGCCATACTATCACTGCTTCTTGTCCACGAGAACCAGAACTTTGATTTTAAATGCTTGATATTTGCTTAGATTAGCTTAAGTTGATGTGCACGTTTACTTTGTATAGGCAGTTGTGAGCATGTTAATGTTTACATTTAATGGGATGATTTGGGATGCACGTCATTACTTGTGATGGGCAGTCCTATGGGCTTTGATTTCAAATGCTTGATGTTGGCCACTTGGCTTATTGGTTTGGGTTCAATTCTCTTGATGTATTTGTTGCTTGATATCGGCAGTCGATGGGATAAGTGGGTTCCAGTCATCATCACTTTCGAAATAACTGTAACTCTCCGACCCGATTTGATCCGGATTAGTGAGTAATTGCGTGTGATTTTATCGTTAAGTGTGTTTTGATTTTGCTTTTCTTTGGCTTTGAGTCTTGGAGAGATCGTTTGAGTTGAGTTGACTTGGTTTAGGTGATTCGAGCTCTTTTTCGTAATTGGTTAGAGTACGTGTGTCATTGGTTAGATTTCCTCTGACCCCTGGTCCCTGGGCTCGGGTTGTGACAATAACCAAAGGAAAGAAGACAAATGAATAAAAACTCTGTATCTCAGTTGTTCTAAACTCTCATTAAGAGTACAATGTAGATGATCCTCTGTATTTATACAGTAGAGGACTGAGGTAAGTTACATAGTTGCTGAATCTGTTATAACAGAATTCTGCTACAAACTACTTGCTGCTTTGAGAAGTCTACATCAATGACATTTACTTGACAGAGTCGGTTATGAGTTCTAACTGTTACCTGTTTGCTGAAAGGTAGTTAAAACTTGAACTGTCATGACTCAACTATTGTGACTTGGTGTGATTCATTCATGTTAACACCTGTGAACTTTAATTTTTTATGCATTGCATAAATGGGCCAAAAACTTTAATTTTCATAATTAGTTGAGGGTTATTCAGAAATAGAACATTTACATAGGACTTCATTTGGTTAAACAAAATATGCAATTTGTGTTATATAGAAATTAGTAACAAAAAGCAAACATTAGAAATCAAATCCTATGTATATTCATCAAACACTTTCGAATGCATGTCAGCGGCAGCACTTCCTGAGCAAAGCTCAACCCAGAGCACTTAGAATTGGAGGCATTAGATAGAGGTATTAACCTCTTGTGGTCGCGTGGTTTGAAGCAATTCTAGAAGGGGATAGCCTCATTATTCCTGAGGCTTTCAAAATCATGGGACCCTATATTGACGATTTGGAAATGAATTCTTCAACAACTGAATGAATTTGATTTACGGGAGGCTCAGTTCATGTGGAAGGTTTGTTGCCACATTGGTCCTACCCTGCACTTGTAACAGCCCGGATTGTCTCTATCAACTCGGGTGCATCAACCTCTTGTGTGTGCACACATGGAACACATCTGATTCATACAGAGAGATTGTGGGCAAAAGATATTGATGATACGATATAGGCCACATATCAGTAAAAACATCTAGATAGGTATCATACATTTGCATCTAGATAGGTATCATACATTTGAACCTAATTCTTTTTGGTTAAAGAATCTCTTTCTAGTTGCTCTATTGTAACAATTAGGAGATTTTCGGGAGGAAATATGGGTTCTGCTTCTAGTGGCAACATGGTATTGGATAGGGGTCTTGCTTTTGGGGGTCAAATCAATACGTTCTAAAAAGTAATATTTGAATATCGATCTCATCAGTATCATTTCAAATCCCAGGAGACGAGCCAAGCCGTTTATCATTATGATAGGTGTCAAGCGGAGGTGCGGTGAGATATATGTGCAGCTGAGGCATCCTATCAAACCAAGAGATTTGAACATTGTTCCTAAATGTCCCAATCAATTCAATTAGGCACTGACCACTATGACCAAATGATACTGCTTTAAAGCCTCAAAGCTTAAATAATTTTTCCTAGTAAATTGTTTTATTATTAAATTCACCATTAATTTGTATCTGGAGCATTGTTAGTTTGGGTCATGTGCTAATTAATGTGAGATAGATGAGTATCCACGTAACGACCCAAGTAGTTCACTGGCCCAATAACTTGATAAGTCTGTCACGTGGCCCAAAATGCTTAAAACCAAGTTATTAGTAGTAACCTACACAATTAATTATATACCAGACTCATATTTCATTCATAAGCAATGTGGGATGGGATTTTATAATTTACCCCCCTTAAGGCCATATGTCCTCGTGTGGATCCACCTAACTTCACCAGGCGATGTGGGACCGAAGCATTCCACACCGATGTCCCCTACGGATTCCCCTATCTTGACTCACAAGCTCGCGCACCCTGGCTCTATCGTGATCTTGCCTTAAGAGCTTTCCCAGCAGGATTGGGGGTCCTATATTTCTGGCTGGTGATAGGCTCTGATACTATTTTGTAACGACACAAGAATCTGGAGCTCTTCAGATTTTTAAAATGTTCTCAAATTTATAACAACACAACATAAATAAAATTTCCATGAGCATAAAGGTCTAAAACATTCAAATTCAATTATATTTAAATCATGTAAATGTATTCGAAGTCACGGTAAAAATTATTTAGGAAAAAAAAAACAAATCTCTAATCGCGGTAGAGGAAATATCTAAATGTTGGGCTAATCCCATCTATAAATCTAATCATTGTTCCTCGCAGTAACACTGGTGAGTAGAATAAGTAAACATTAAGGTATAACATATTTTCAATCATTCATATGAATATTTATATCTTTAATAATGATGTTAAAACAACATCTTAATCAATTTCTTTCTTGAGTAATTTCTCACTGCAGCATAAAATGGTTTCAATACCTCATACAGGTGTATTTATGTTTCTGTCAACAACATGGCTTGTCATCCACTATGATTGTTGATTCTATTCCGATACTCCCACACTGGAGTATCTATATTTCTGTCAATAACATGGCCTGTCTTATCACTATAATTGTTGAACCTAATTCCCTCGACCAACATCTACGGGAGAAATTTTACACTCAGTGCTAGCGGTTGGTGTTACTCTATTTCAAACATCAATTTCAAGTTCAAATTCAATAAGCTTTAGTATATATTCTTTTCTATCGTAATTTGTTACATCACCTTATTCTTTTCTTTTGCCAGTACCAAATAACACTGGTTAGTCCTCGTCTTACTCCGAGTCGGAGTTGGTATCAGGCTGTGGCATTGCCCATATCTTATTAAGGGAGTTAATTATTCATTGTAAAACCAACCACATGAATCAAGATATAATTAATAACTTCATATGGGATCGTAATTCCTCATATTTGAATATCCAGTAAAAATGCTATATTAATTTACACCATATTCAAAGTGACATAATGTATGTGGTTATTTCAATTGAAAAGAATTGGAACTAATCTTTGGTAAGAAAAAGGGCTCACTTCTGGCCCAAAGGATCCTCTGGATACTGGTCCTACTAGTTAGGTAATTAGACAATGTTGGGTTCATAACTTATTGTCCTATATATATATCATAGAGCCTTAGTGGGGTTCTTTGGATATAACTAAAACAACAGGGGCCAATTTGTAATTTTTTCTAAGTTTATAAGTTCATATGTAGTCGACAGAAACCCACCTGCTTCCTTCGCTAAAGATGGATCACGCCATGCCTAACTTGGGGCAAATACATCCTGGGCCTCAATGGTCCAAATCACATGGGACCATCACCTTTGCTGTCGCCCTAGGGACCACTAGTAGATGTGGGGGCGTGATCTTTGATCAGGTGGCCCATGTAGGCCCACAACCACTGACAACCAAAACAACTTTTGATGGTCTAGAAACTGAAAATCTCAGTTCAGATCTGAGACTTAAAGTTAATCAGTCATTTTCTTAGCTTAAATCAAAGTTCCAAAGGTGTGTTAATAATAGGATTTTAATTCGCCAAGTTCCCATCTAAGAAATAGGATTTTTTATGATATTTTCCATTTTTACAGGGTCGACAATTCTGGAATGGAACTTCAACCTTTAATCAGAGGTTCGGATGGTTTGATTTCCAAACCAAATAAAGGATGTCGACAAGGATTCCTACTGCATATCATTAGGTCTGATTGCTGATTTGATGATTCTCCTTGGCACAAAAATCAAATCCAGCATATACATCATGCCAACTGATACTGTAGCACGTGTATATAACTACAATAGTTCTTTGAATGATTTGGTACCTCTAATTAACTATTCATATCAGATAATCTAACGTTGATTTTAGGAGTTCTACTCACCTGGTATAGAAATTCGTTGCTCGAGCAGTGAGTGGTCTTGAACCGGACATCCATTACGCGTCCCGCCGTCGATTTTCCTCATCCTCTTCGTAATATTCTTTTTCTTCTATAGATTTTGCAATTGAGATTAGTCTCTCTCTCTCTCTTTTTCTCTCTCCCTCTGTCGTTGATGTGTAGAACAAAATAAGCTTCCATATATATATACACACTAGTGTTTTAGACAATCTTGCACCTCTAGTTCTATTTGGGGCTACAAGGAAGTCCTTTTAGGAGAGTATGTTTGAAAGAGAGTCCTATTGAAATTCTTAGTCTTCTAATGACCTTAATTTTGTCTAATTATAATTCTACTAAGAGTCCTAGTAGGGATGCAATTTAATTTAGTTTAATTATAATTCTACCAAAAGTCCTAGTAGGGATATTACAGTCCATGACATTAGTTTGCCAAGTTGGGCCATATTACACAAAATAAATAGAGATAAAATGAGTTTTTTTAATACTTATACCTTTTGGGTGGTCTGACACAACCACATATGAGCTCCACTTTGATTCATGTGATCAATGATCTAATTATTTTGGGGTTTCCTTATTTAAGAAAAACTTTGATTTCAAGTCTTGTCATTTCCGAACTCACACAATAAAACTAGCATACATGGTTAAACGAAGAATGCCCTTAGAGAATTTGTACCCTTGATGAATTAGAAAACCATGAACTTAATTAAAATTATTGTTGATTGGTCCCTTTCAGACACTGAGAGGAAGCCAACGTCTTGGTGCATAGAAGAACATACGACCATCATCTTGAAGACCCAATCTAATCAAGTTTCAGGTAAAGATATAAGTATGCATAAAACCTTCTCTACTGCTAATTTTCCATGATTATTGACTCCAAGATCCAACCATAATAAGCAAAAGATCAAATAATGGTAAAACTAACAAATGATTCATGATTGATTGCAAGTTAATTCCAAACAGAGGCTTGTGGGTTGTTAGCTATGGTTGGTGGATGACTTTGCTATCAAAATCACAAATTGTGATGCCACCGAATTGAATCCACAAAATCTACTATGAAATAGGTAATTGATGAATTGAAAGATGAGAACATCAACATCATTAGGGTATATGGGATGGGAGAAGTATGTAAAACAACCTTGGTGAGAGAAGTAACCAAACAGTTGGAAAAAGAATTGTTTGAAGAAGTTGTCATGTTAACTCTATCTCAAGATCTAGATTTGAAAAGAATCCAAAGTGACATTGCAGAGCAATTAGACATGCATCTAGAAAATGGAAGTGAACCCATGAGAGCAAGGCAGCTGACACAAAGATTGAATCAGGCAAAAAATGTTCTAGTAATCTTGGATAACCTATGGGGAAGATTGGAGTTGGGCGATGTAGGGATTCACATGGAGAGGAACACAAGGGTTGTAGCATAGTCCTAATGACACAAAGCATAGAAATCTCTAATGAAATGGAGTTCCAAGCGAAGATTGTGGTAAACATTTTATCCGAACAAGATTCGTGGAGTTTGTTTAGAGAAAAGGCAGGTGATGTTGTCAACTCTCTTGCTTTACATGATTTAGCAATGGATGTTGCAAAAGAGTGAGGAGTTTTGCCTGTTGCGATTTGTTGTGGCTCTGATGCCACCTATTAGATCAGATTTAGGGCAAACACATAAACATCCACCACACACATAGACAAGAAGATAAGCTTGAAACCATGACACACAGATTTGTACATGGTTTGGCAAGATTGCCTACGTCCATGGGCTATGAGCATCTACTTGATTTCACTATAAAGAAATTTGGTAGTTCGTTACAAGGATTCCCACTCCTTTTAATGCCTAGCCTACTTACTTTTCATAGGTCTCAATCTTGCCCTCACAACTCCCTTGCCATACGTGGTGAGTTATACTCCGAGCACTACGGGGAAGAGAGCTCTCACCTCTCACACACCTACATAGCCATACGTGGTTGGCACCACGAGGAGGAGAGATGTTACCTCTCTTGCAAAGAGTCTAGGGTTAGATTACATGTATATATAATCCCTGCTTTTTTGGCCTCTAAAAGGCCCGTGAACAATGCCAAAATACCCATGACCCTAAACTTGTTCATAGGCTAGACCAATGGACAAATCCGACTAAATCGGAATGCAAGACATAAACCCAACACGATTGTCTTTCTTGGGAAGGCATTACGAGATAATTAGAACAAAGTTTTTTGGGAACAAGTGTTGCAGGAATTACAAAGGTCTAATCCCGGAAACATCAAGTATATGAATGTGAAGGTGTTCACTCCTCTGGAGATGAGCTACAATTACTGTAAGATCCCGGCCTAAATTAATAAATTTAATTCAATTAAAAATAATTTACGAAATAAATAATGACATTAATCGAATTAGGGGAAATTAACTCACAGTGAACAATTAGGGCGGAATTGGGGCACAAACGCGATTAGGACTTGATTTGGGAATTTTAGATGCATGTTGGTAATTTTTAGAAAATACGAAGGGTATTTTCGTAATTTTAAAAACATAGCCAATATGGGGCTCATTGGATCGAGAATAATTAATTATGAAACTCTCTCTTAAGGCCCGAACTCATCCGGATTAATCTAGTGCCTTGTTGAAAGAGATTTAGATAAACCCACTACTAGTGGTGTGGGGGACCACATGTTTGTCTCATCTTCAAAGAAGGGTAGAATTTACCTTCGTAGAAGTTTGATTGGGATACAATAAGGCTAAGGCTAGAGAGAGACATCCTAGAACTCTATGTGAAAAGGAGAATCCCACCCTACCTCTACTTCCTACTTCTACTCCAAGTACCTATATTAAATTCTATATAAAGGTTTATGAATAGAGCCCTCTCCTACATACGATTCCCTCCAACTCTCTCTCTCTCTCTCCCTCTCCCTAGTTTCTCTCTCTCTCAACTAGAAGGTCTACAACAACTTTAGTCTTAAGGATTGAAAGGAAGCCATAGAAGAACTACCTTAAGGCTCTCTACGGGTTTGGAATTTCAGTAAAATCAACTATTAAGGCAAGTACGATTATAATACCCCATCCCACATCGCTTATGAGTAAAATATGAGTCTAGTATATAATGAACCATGTATGTCACTACTAGTAACTTGGGCTTAAGCATTTTGGGCCACGTGAAAGGCTCACCAAGTTATTAGGCCAGTGGGCTACTCAAGTCATTAAAAATGGTATCAGAGCCTATAGCCAACCGGAAATGTGGGACCCCCAATGCCGCTGGGAAAGCCCTTGAGGCAAGATCAGGACAGAGCCAGGGTGCGCGAGCTTGTGAGTCAAGATAGGGGAATCCGCAGGGGACACGGGTGCCACATCCCCTGGTGAAGTTAGATAGATCCACACGAGGACGTGTGGCCTTAAGGGGGGGTAGATTGTAATATCCCATTCCACATCGCTTATGAGTAAAATATGAGTCTGGTATATAATGAACCATGTATGTCACTACTAGTAACTTGGGCTTAAGCATTTTGGGCCATGTGAAAGGCTCACCAAGTTATTGGGCCAGTGGGCTACTCGGGGCGTTACAATTACTTAGAAGGTAAGGAGGCCAAATCATGCTTCTTGTTTTGTTATCTTGTTCCCGAAGGTTGTTATATTCATATACATGACTTGATAAAGTATGGGATGGGGGAGGGACTGTTTCATGTTGTCAATACATTTGAGGAAGTGTCGGTAGAGTTCATACCTTGATTGACAAACTTAAGGCCTCTTGTTTGTTTTTAGAGGGAAAGAGTTATGGTTGGGTAAAACTACATGATTTTGTTCACGACGTTGCCATTTCAATAGCTTCAAGACACAACCACGCATTCTTTGTAAAAGCTGGTATGGGATTGAAGGAGTGGCTTGAGATTGAAAACCCTAAGGGGTTGTTTGTTAATTTACCTGGGTGAGTGAAGTGAGGTGAATGGTCATTTCAAAGAATAAAAAATAAGAGGTGTTGAATCAATCCAATAATGAGATTTGTCTTTTAGTGAAGAGAGAATGTAACTTTTTGTGTTAAAAGTAGATATTTTTTGTCAGTTAGTGGCATGAAAAAGTATCTTTTTTACTTTTTAGTGTAAAAAGGTAGAAGAATTTTTTTTGAAATGTGGTATTTTGATTTGACTTTTTTCATTTGTTGTGTTTTGAAATGAAAGATGACTTTAACTTAACTTTGAGGTGGAATTATCAAACACGCCCTGGAGAGTGTAAGAGGATTTCATTAGTTACCAACAATTTGAAAGTGCTTCTGACTCCATATCTTGCCCTCAACTTTTAACCTTATTACTCAATGTAAATTATTCTTTGGGAAAAATTCCTGAAAGTTTCTTTCTGAGGATGAATGCCCATAGAGTTCTAGATCTATGTGATACCAACATCTCCTCATTGCCGTTGTCAATAGAATGCCTAGAAAATCTCCAAACACTGTGGCTAGACGGATGCCGTGAATTAAGAGATCTAGTTTTAATAGGCAGATTGAAGAAGATAGAAATCTTGAATTTAAGTAATACAAAGCTTGAAATCATTCCTCCAATGTCTCCAATGTGATATCAAGGTTGATTTGCTTAGAAGAACTATATATGGGACACACCTTCAGCCAGTGGGAGCCAAAGGGAGCACAAGATGCAAGACAATCTAGCGTTGCTGAGTTAGGAAAATTAATAATAAAATATGGTTAAGATGGATTGCCTGAGTCCTGGGTCATGCTTTCTTTAAGACAATGAATGCCCCCACACCAGATTGGTGCCTGCAATCGGGTTACCGGCAAGTTTGCCCCAAAGATAAAACAAGCCCAGATCCTCTTTATGTTGGATTGCAGTCTATAGTACGTAGACCAACCTTTGAACACCAATGGTCTCACCCAGAATACTATGCAATTGATCGCCAAGATGTGACTTATGCATTTCCTGGATGTTCATGTAGAAAACATCAACTGTATGTCTCAAGGCGGTATTAGTGGTGCATGGAATCATCTCATGAAGTTCCAAATATGTATAGCAGGCTATTACAAGTTTGGTAAGGCACAAAAATTCATGAAACTTGAAAATTTATCAATCCCAATTCCATATTTCGTTCAATGGCTGTTTGATATAACCAGTGAACTGCACTTTGTATGCTGCAGAGGCCTCACAAATTTTGCAAATACACATGAAATGAGAGGTGAAAACTTAGAGTCACTTACAATAAACGAATGTGGCGAAATGGAACATGTTATAAGTGTGGAAGAAGAGGTACCTCCACTTGAATTCAGAAGTTTGGAGAGGTTATTTCTTCTCCGCTTGGTGAACTTGAAGAAAATCTGCATTGGGCCACTTGCAGTTAGATGCCTCGTAAACTTGAGAGTCCTTGAGGTGTCCATCTGTACGAACTTGATTAATATCTTGCCATCTTATCTTGTAAAAGTACTGCACAATTTAGAAAAACTTGTGGTCGATGACTGTCAGGAGTTGCTAGAAGTATTCAACTCAGAGGATCTTGTGGAAGAGCATGCTCTACTCACTAGCCTTAAAAAACGAAAGCTGGAAAATCTACCCAAACTTTGTAGCTTTTGGGGAGGAGGCATACCCATGGGCAGCCTTCATAATTTAGGAGAGTTAAATGTAGAGGGTTGTGAGAGCTTGATATTTCTCTTTAGCAATGGGGAGCCACCGGCAAGACTCCTTGGAAAACTAAGAATCTTTAGTGTGATTGAATGCATGAAACTGAAGAGGGTCTTGCCATCTGATTTTATTCAAGGACTTGAAACTCTTGAGGAGGTTAAGATTCATCATTATATTGATTTGCAGGAGCTGTTCAACAGTAGGCGTCTTAAGGGAGGGTCTGTTTTTCTCCCTCAATTAAGAAAAACTGGATTTGTGTAACTTGGGAAGGGGACATACCAGCTGATAGCCTCCACAATCTTGGGGCTGTATATCAGTATGTCTGACAAAATGCCACAATTTGCAATATCTTTTCTCATCTGCTCTTGCACAATGTGCTGCATGGCTAAAGCTTCTTAGCATTTTTTAGTTGTGAGAAAATGGAGATGTTGATAATGGAAGTGATTTGCCCATCTTGATTGCCACCAGCTGGGTGTTTCCAAAACCTGCGGAAATTGAGTATCCATAAATGCCATGGTTTTAAGAGCCTCTTCTCATCCAGTTTAGCTCAAGACCTCACATGTCTTAATGATCTCATTGTTCAAAGTTGTCATGGAATGAAGGTGATAACCACAAAGGAGGAAGGAGTGGCTGATATGGGTGTGCATCCTGAGTTGAAGAGTATGAGACTAGTTGATTTGCCCAAGCTCACAAGTTTCTATGAAGAAGTATTCGTTCTCGATTTCCATTCTTTGGAATTCATCTCCTTGTGGAGTTGTCCAGATTTGAAATGGGTCCCAATTGGACCACAGAGTGCGCCAAATCTTAAAGAAGTGATTTCAGAGAAGTGGACAGACTAGAAGAGTTGGAGTGGAGTGATGATAGTGTCAAATCACACATTTGAAGCTTGTTCAAGCAGGGGTAAAGAGAATTTGATTTTTTTTTCTTTGTTCGTTTTTGTTGTTTTTATTGTTGATTTTTCTTTATTTTATTTTATTTTATTTTATTTTACTTTTTTTCTCCTTCATAGGATTCTTAAGAAATGCGTTCATGTTATCGCTACTAGAATAGGAATTGATTGCACTAACGCTGTCGTATAAATTAAATTTCGAGGAATGTGATTGTCTCACTCTCATCTACTTCTCAGGCTTGGACCCTTCATTCTTCACCTCTTTTGGACTCCTTAAAGTCCACCCCTTGCATCCGTGTTATGAATCTTTAGAACATTCAATATGAAAGCAGGAAGAGGCCCTAAACAATTTCTTTGTTTTACTGCATTCTCTTTTCTGCATTTCTTATTCTTCATTACTCAATCAAGAAATTTCAGCTCTTATTGCGTTCTCAGATTTTTGGTCTAACACTTGTTCTTATTTTAGTAAATTGTGTAACCAAATTTGAATATTAGAAGTAATTTGTGTGTTTCCATGTCTAGCATTGCCTATCTAATTTTTGAGCTTCCTATATAGGTATTGTCTTGGTTGTGAAAAAAACTGTGAGTTTCTGGATTTGAACAACATTATGGTTGTACCCTTTTAACCTTGTATAGACTATAGGGAGTTTCTACTTCTCTACCCATAATTTTAACATCTAGTGTTTATTTCACAAATTCCTTATAATTCCAAGGAATTCCCACGGCGGGCTTTTATTCTTGTAAGGGTGGAGATGTACAATGGGCAATCAAGTTCTTATAATCTGTTGTCATAGAATGAAGAGCTGGTGATAATTTCACATTAAAGAGAAAAATTTTGATGGTCCTTTGTAGATCTACTTTGTTAAAATAAAGGGTGGCTTTCCTACTAGATTCCTAGGAAAGGGGCTTTTATCAAAAGGGTTAAGAATGATCAAGAGTAGAGATCTGAAAGGGTTTATTACAATTTCTTCCTTCTGATAGGAAATAATATCCAATCTTTAAACTACATGAAAATGTGTGCTAAGAATTTAATGGTCTATTGAAAATCTTCAAGCTTGTTGAAACCTTTGATGAAAGTTTATTTGATGTGAAGTTTGAGTCAAAGATTTTCAGAATGGTTATGTTCAATTTTAATCTCCAATAATCCTAGCCATAGGGCATTTACAGGATGGTTATGTTCAATGTTAATCTCCAATAATCCTAGCCATAGGGCTTAGTGAGGTGCTCTAGTTGGAGATCACAATGCCACAAATATTAAGTAAAGAAAGGAAAAGGCAAAAAAAAAAGTCTTTTTTTTTATAATTTTTTTTCTTGTATGGGGTAAAAGAGAAGAAAACTTCTAAAACTAATGCTAAAGAGGCATGGTGGAAAACTAACTCTTGCAATTTACCATATTGTACTTGGAAATAAGATGAAAAACTACAAGTGAACTGAAATTATATGATAGCATCATGATATATATATATATTACTGTTATAAAAAATATATATATTTCTAATTACAAATGTTTTGACAATGCTCTTGTGCTATCTTCATGACCCTCCCAATGTTGATAAGTAGCCTGTTTATCCATGTAAGGTGTTAATGGGCACCCCTCCCCTCCTCCAACACCCCCCCCCTCTCTCTTTCTCTATATATATATATATATATTTATGGGGATTCAGATTAATCTGGCCATTCATGATGTGGTGAGCAGAGATAGAGGTATTGTAGATCTATGTGTTAATTTAAGATTTTGATTTTATTATTTTTTATGGACCTAAGTCACCTAACCAATACGCCAAAAGCCTCAGGAAAGCCCTAAGACTGATGGAATGAGTCAAATCAAGTCTTATAACTATTTAGGATCATAACAGACCACCATGCTTCTTCAGCCGACATCCTCAGCGGCTCTAACTCTGGCGGCAGCTAGCTCTTTCCCCTCTTGAAATGGCTCACACTCGGCTCCATGTGGCTCTCTCCGTGGCAGCTCTTACTCTAGCGATAGGTAGCCCTTTTCATTTTTTTGGGACAACTCTCACTATACTCAAGGTAACCCTTTTTTTTTTTTTACTCAAACTGAGATGTGGAGGCCGGCTCTGTTTACAATGTTATGGACCAAACCAATACGCCAAATCCCCAGGACTAATGGAACACGTCAAATCAAGCCTAATAACAATGTAGGACCATAACATTTCTTTTGGGGTATTAGGTTGGAAATTGAGTTGTTAATGTATGGCATTGATTTCTGCCTTGGGGTTCATTTCTCTCTTACTTTATACATTTCTAGTTTCATTTGCCTGGTACTTATATACTATTCTCTGTCTCTGCAAATATCACATCACTTTCATTTGCTGGTATGCTTTTCATCTTTGTATTGTTTGATTGTTTGTAATTGATTGTTGTATGGTAGATGCTGTATGTCACATGGATTTAAATATGCATATCACATGTATGTTGTAATGCTTGTAAGAAACCAGAAAGAAGCTTGGGGTCTTTTCCTTCATGATATGAAGGCGTTGACTGAATGCTGATGATATTGAGGCCTTTTCTTATCTGTTCTAGATTGTGATTACTGCAGCATAGGTTTAGTACATTTAAAACAGGAGACTTTGTTTAGTTGCAATATTCTCTACTTGATCATCAATTCATCATACGTGTTGACTGTATGATAGCATCCAAGAGCATTTATTGGATCTCTCTTTTCAGGCAAATGGTTTGACGAAGTCATAAATCACTGGTGATGCCTTCACAATTATCTGTGAGCACCAATCAATTATTAGTATTGCCCTGTGATCTATGATGCACAGATATGGCAGGGACATGCCTTGGACATGGTAGGTGCACAGATTTTACATGTAAAAAGTGAAGTATTGGACACGACACGATATGTTGCCCATTTTCAAATATCAATGCATATCACAACTAGACATAGTTATTAGGATTTTCCTCTTTCATGTACAAACTATAGCGATGCATTTCATATTTTAATTGAATTGCTGCTTATAAAATTGTCCGCCATGAGTGCAGTATTTTCGTAGAGCATCATAGTTTTTCTGAGTGAACCACATTATATCAAGGTCAAAAGATTACAGATGATTCAATTTTCTGTTTGGTTTCTTTGTTCTGAATGAATCTGTTAGCCCTTCTACGCGACCCTGTATCCTTTTTTCTATACCTGCTCGGATTTAATTCCTACAGCTGTTTCGGGAAGATCTTCTCTTGCAGATTTGTCAGTGGTGTTCCAAAAGTGAGGCACCTGATGCCATAATATGTTGTTTACATAAGCTAAAGCCATAAATGCAGTGGTTGTGGATGACTGGATGATCCCAGCCATTGATTGTCAATCAACCTTGGACCATGAGCTATTTCAATTTCATCTATCCAACTTTAGCTGCTCATCAAATGAGTAAATTGCCTTATCATTGTCAATTTTTGGCCCTGCGCTGCACAATGAGAAGCCAGAATCCTTTACAGCCTTAGCTGTAGAGTTTGACAATGGTCATTTTCCATTTACAATTCCAGCCATCATTGCCAGTGACTGGCCTACTGTTGTAGCTTCATTGGTTAGGGACAGAGTGTGTCAGTAGTGGGCATGAGTTCAAATCCCTGATGTAGCAGCAAAAAAAAAAAAAAAAAAAAAACCGCAGTGCCAGGCCAACTAAAGAGGCTGGCTCCATACCCTCTACATTGACCAATTCTCTAAGCTCTCACAGGACAGATGGACACTTTTAAGTCTTTAACCAAACATCCTCCTTAATATCCTCATCAATTACTCTCTGTATTCTCATTCTCTGTCTAGCATGCAAAAGAATTCTTTATCCCTGCAACCAAGAGATAAAATGAAACAGTTTTAAATTCCACTTCTAAAACTCCCACACCAATTGCCCATTTATGGAAAAATTAAACTGCTTATTCCTTTTTTTAATAGATACTTGTATAAAATTCATTCACACGAGTACACCATACCATTGGATTGATCTCATACAAAACGTTATTCATTCTAGCAAAATTAATCAATTATTTTAGCTGTCACCATCCCCACTGTGGTTCTCAAATCAGATTCAAGTGAGTAACACTGATTTTATGGTTCACATATCTATTGATTGTTGCGTGACATGAGCAACGTATATTCATTAATGGTAGGTATATATACATTTTAAGCTGTAGGAGTATGTTATATGTACTTTTCTTTTAAGTAACCCTAGATCAGAACATTTAGAAGTTACAATTTTGTGGTCTGCTAAGTTGTTTCAAACTGAATTGCAAGAGTTTATGCTAGAGACTAATCTACGTCTGTGTTTTTATTTCATATCTATTTTCCATGGGTTTGTTAGTTTTCTAATAAAAAATTTCCATTTTGTTTTTGCTTGATTTCACATGAAGGTGTGCTCCTTCCCAAGCTATGTGAAGTGCAAGGAGGCAACCATCGCGGATAAAATGCAGAGAGCAGGTCTGGCATTCAAGCAACCGCACCCTACTTCGCCTTGCCTCTCAAGCACAACGCTCTCGCTCCTGCAATGTCTCAGCTCAATTTGTCTTTTCTTGTTACAAGGCATTCTCCATCTTTTAGGAATAGGTGGACTGGTAGAGCTATCTCTACTTGTTTACATCTTCACTTTCCTCTATTTTATGATAATATCGTCTTTCTTGTTTACATCTTCACTTTCCTCTATTTTAAAATAATATCGTCTTTCATGAAGAGGTGAGCAACAGAGGGGACATGAACCTTAACAAAATGATTGGTGATATGTTGATTCCTCATGAAATATATGAATGGGTTGAAGTATATTTTGACTTATTTTTCTGGTTTTCTGGCTGTATTTGATTGTGGGGTATGTTAATTTCTCATAGAACATTGGGATCAAAGAACCTCTTTGGTGCATGGTGTTAAGAATGAGATAAGCGGGCCCCACTCATCAATACTTTGTTAGGTGGGGCCCAGCACTTTGATTTTCATGTTTATTTGATGATAATTAATAATAGAAAAGATTTAAATTCACCAATCAGTATAGTAAGTGCTATGCAAATAAGAGTGTGGATGTAATTGGGTTAGGCTTGGGATCCTTTGGGCCTGTTTGGCATTGTTTTTGTGTTGTTTTCGATTGTGTACAGAGATGAGCTTATGGTGTGTAGAGCACTGAGCATGTGATGTGCATAACTTGTCTGACAACATTATAGAAAATTGTTCTGTTAAAAATATGTTGTGTGAAATTTGTTTGAAAAGAAATTTATCATGTTTGGCAACATTGTTGAATTTATATTATGGATTAATAAATAGACATCCAACTCAAGACATTCTGAGACTCCTCAATTCGTTATCCAAGAGACACCACTCAGTTAACCAAAGGCCACTAGCAGAAAAAAAATGGAAGGAAATATGATGCGGAAAGTGAGAGGTAGGCTAGGGTAAAAGAAAATTGGAAGCAATGAAATATAGAAAGGTGCCTACTTTTCAAAATTGATGATACAAGATGACAATGGATTTAGATGACTTTCCGTGATCAATGGTGGCCCTAGGCAGGAGATACAATGGTTGGAAATTGTTTTCTGGTCAGGGCAATGGTGCATCCATTGGATTGATTCAGTTATTTTTTTTCCACCACTGCAAGATCAAGTCTTTCCATCCATTCCTAACCAGAGAGAGAGAGAGAGAGAGAGAGAGAGAGTTGCAGGTAAGTGGGAGCAAGAGAAGAGAGGGTGGGGTGAGAGATGCACATCCCAAGCGGTCCCCCTTTTTTTTTTTTTTAACTTTTTTTAAAAATGATTCTAGGCTTTTTGGGATAGTACATGGGAGGAATGGTAAACCATCCAAATCCTAAACTAACTAGTTTAGGTCTCAGGGATCATGTACCACCAAGGGACCCTGCCAATTCCAGTTAGCTTAATGAATAGCTTGTTGCTACGGAGGATGTAGAGAAGTGAACAATCATTGAGAAAAACAAGACCCCTAACAAGCATTGTCAAAAAGAAACAGGCGTGAAATCTATTGTGTTTCAAAAGGCCATAACTCTTCTTTGTTTTCCATAATAATGGAACCATGAAAAATCTCCATTTGAGTTTCAAACCTATACAAAAAATGCTACTCAAAAAAAAAAAAATCTAATTTCATGAACATATTAATTATATAAAATGGAAAAAATGAAAAATTCTCAATAATGAATCCAATGAAGATTATTATCGACGATCTCTTAAAAATAGTCATATAAAAGAATGCGGCTAGATCCATTGTATGACACAATGTTAATTACATATGGCCTAAACTTCAATTTCTCTTAATTATTGAATTGAAAACCTGCGAATTGAATGGTTGAATGGATTTGTCTAGCTGAATTTTTTGTTGGTCCATAAGCTCTTTAGCAATACATAATCTATAAAAAAAGGGACTTTTCTAGGGCTAAAGATTCAGCCCGTGGGCCTAAGCGGCGTACAACTAAGGCTCTGCATAGCCCATTAGTGAAGCATCGATGATTGAACTGGTCAAGCTTAAATTTTTTGCATCCGGCTGCTATTCAGATTCAGTTGAGCCTTCGGTAAAACAGACCCAACGCCCTGTACATTTAGGTATCGGGCCAAAGTTCAGCTCAGGAGTCAGCCCACGGACGGAACGATCATAATGTACCTAATTCAATCAACGGTCAATACCATTCCTTGTAAGATTAACTTTTAGACCCATTGCCTCTCATTGATACGGTATTTGTGGTCTTCATTGGTGGTGGTTGTATTGAGTTATCGATGTACTCAACCGTCTTTGTTCCACAAACAGAGACTGGATGGTCTGAGAAAATCCCTCAGGCTTCCTATGAGTGATGGCCTAATTATTGAGAATTGGAACCACTCAAAATGAATATCCTTTCATCAATTGGCTATTTTCAAATTCCACTGCTGGATCAACCCCTGTTCAACTAAATTCCAAGCTGTTTACCCAAAAAGAAGAAAACTAAAACTCCAAGTTTCTGCAAATGAATTCAGTGCTCCTAAACCATTAAGTCAAGTCAAGTCGACTCTACAATCTTTTAGAGACAATTATTTAGAGAGAGAGAGAGAGAGAGAGAGAGTTGACCCTACGATTATTTAGAGGCAATTATTTAGAGAGAGAGAGTGTGTGTGTGTGCGCGTGTGCGCTTGGAGAGGCGAGGGAGAAGAGCCTCCTTTGATCTAATGCAGAGACTGTTTGAGTTGCTGAGTTGAGAAAGTGGATCTGAGCTGAGTTGAGAAAGTTGGAAATATCACTGCTGCTGGGAAAGGTAAGTTTTAATTATTATTATTCTTTTTTACCATCATGTTCCATTTGAGCCCTCTCTGTGCAAATAAGAAGTTCAAGGTCTTGAAAATCAATTAATAAATTGATGATGGTTGAAGTTCAAGGCCTTGAAAATCTAGGAATTGGTGATGGTTTCCTAGTCCTCAATTCCATGTTTCTTTGATCTAAAGGCTTGAAATTGTTGGGCCAATTTCATATGGGGTATTAGTATTACCGAACAATAAAATCATCGAGATCGTGAGATCAAAGCGATCTGTTTGCCGGCTTGGAGAAATGGGTCCAGCCAATTTTACCTTGTGTGCTCCACTGAAACCACCGTCTAACCCCTGTATGATAAACGGATGAGGATCGATGATCCAAGCGGATGATTTTAATTTCTACCCACCTTATAATCCAACCGGTACCCAACCCGATAATTCAGGGATCCAGTTGACCCATTTCATATTGGGACTGTTGGGTTGACATTTCTGACCTAATTAATGGTTGCAATTCTACGTACTCTACCATTCCCGGTAATCAACAATCCACTGACCAACCCCAGCAATTAGAATGTTATCCTGAGCAATTGGACTGTTACCCTTCAACCTAACCTGGGCCTATGCTGTTAAGGGATGGGTTGATGGTTTAACTTAGTTTGGCCTTTCCAACCTGATTAATAAATGGGTTCATCTTATTAGTGGACCCTATACATGTATCCCTTGCTCAACCAACGCACTATATGGTATCCATGGAACATCATTTTCAACGGCGGAGCCAGAATTCTATCTCAGGGGAACAACAAATTAGCTTGAAAAGCAATTTGTGAACGAATTTAAAAAATTTAACATATTAACATTATATCAGAAAGTTAAGATTATGTGTGCACCCCAATTAACATATTTTATATTAAAATAGCTATTACATTATAGCCCCAAAATGAAAAAAATGATATAATTTGTATTGCACTTCATATCCAACACCATTCAATTACATGATTTTAGCGTATTACTTGTGAGCATGCAATTGTAACTTAAGAAACTCAGATTTTGATATTTGAATTAAGCACCATTTGTCATCAAGCACCATACATGCCTTCTTCGAACAATAAGGTGAAAGAGAAGGAAATGAATGTGATTTAGGGTATTGTCATGGATAGAAGTGAAAGATGAAAATGTCTTTATGTGCCTCCAAAATATTTTTAAATTATTTTCTCCACAGAAAGTCTCCTCTTGAGTATCTTCTAATAATTATGGTGTTCAAGGTGGACCCTTGTGCGATTCAACTCTTATTGAATATGTTTGTTTGCTGTAGTTTGCATATGTAAATGATTCCCATGCATAATGATTATGAGAAATGATAGCCACACTCCCCAACTCATAACCCATCTCACAACTGTCTTATGTGGCAGTTTCCCTTTCCCTTATCTATACAATGCTAAAAGCAAAACAAATTAGTTAGGCATTTCCCTTTCCCTTATTTATACAATGCTAAAAGCAAAACAAATTAGTTAGGCATGCCACATAGGACAGTTGTAAGATGGGTTGTGAGTTGGGGAGTGTGGCTATCATTTCTCAATGATTATATATCATCACTAATGTGGAACGGGATGGAGACGCTGGGTGGGCAAGGTTGAATATGGAAATAGAGGGGAAATTGAGCTCTCACCAAATTCTAATCATAGGAGGCGTTAGAAATTGGGCTCTCACCAAACTCCAATTGCAGGAGGCGTTAGAGATTTCGAGGGGAACTCGAAGAAACTTGGGAAAAAATCCCAAACTTTTCATTAATCATTCATAACTACTGAGCCAAAATGGCTTTACAATGCTTAAATAGATAAAAGACTAACCCTAAGACTAATATAGACCAACCAATCACATTGATGGCCGAGATTAAAACATCATTAAAACATCTTATTAAAATAATTTAAAGCAAATAAAACCCCAAATAAACTAGGATAGATAGGCTAGGCCCAAAGACGGGTCGACTTACAATGGACCATGGGTCTATCCTGCATCAATTCTCCTTTGCTTGGAGAAAACTCGACCTCGAATTTTAATAGAAGTCCTCCAGGGTCAAATATCAAGCGGACAAATCTTCGATGTGCTTCTGGATCTTCAATTTCTTGGTATGCTTTGGAAGCTGTAATCAATCTTTTCATCCAGATAGAAAGGAACTGGACGAATGGTTTCTGCTGATGTTTGACTTCAACATTGATGTTTGATTTGAGCATTAGATGTAGCAATTGTTGCTGTTGGAGCAGAAGATCATAGTTTTCTATTGTCAACAGTCTATCCCCAAAGATGAAATCAATACGAATGATATCAATGAGTTGCACAAGTTTTTCAACACTGGGTTTTTCTTTAGTGGAGACAGGCTTTGTTGAATATGATTCTACATTCAAATCCATTGGATCTTCAAGTTGATGGCTAACCATATCCAAATGGTCAAATTTACTTATAGCTGGCATCTGTTGATCATCATTTTCAACCTTCAAAACGACAACCTGTTCGAGTGATGATGTATTTTGCTCTTCAGGAAGTAGACTTATGATCAGATGAGGAGACTCCTTGTTGATTACTTTACTGTGTATTTCTTCTTGTTCCACCTGCACTAAATTGATGGTGGAATCATTTGTTTTTTTCTGTTGTCCCTCTAGATCAACTGTGACTGCTTCCACAATAGGATCAACAACATGAACTTTGGTGGCTTGTGGAGTTTTTTTCTTTGCATTTTTGCTATTCGAAGACGATAACAATTTATCAAATGTTCGACACGGATTGCTTCTTGAAATGCTTCATATACAGTCATACAAGCTCTCATATTTTGCCGAATGCTTGGGTTTAAACCTCCAACAAAGATAATGCAATAATGTTCATCACTTTCATCTAGTCTACATAATATGCGTAGCCTTTCAAATTCAGCATCGTAATCAAGAACTGCTAGCTTGCCTTGTTTTAAATTCAAAAATTGATCAAAGTAGGCTTTATTATCAACATACCATTGTCCATACTTAAGTGCACATGTCACTCCAAGCACAGCACGGTGAATTATTAACATAAGCTCTTCTTCTGATTCCATATGGAAGACTTTCTAAAATAATGCACTTTTTTTCTTCTAAAAAAATAAATCAACCTAGCATGTTGTATAGATCTCTTCAAAACAAGCACGTAGGATCAAACATATCGGAAATCAAGATGGTGGAGATCTTGCAATTTTGAAGATAGATGGATAAAATTGAATTGATGACGGGCACTTGATTGATGAGATCTGCCTAATACCTGCTATGTGACCTTGTTGTTGATGTCACGAACTGTTGAACTGGGTTGCTCAAACGCTTTAAGGGACCCAAATTGGCAGGCCTACCTTTTTTTTTTTTTTTTTGTATTTACTGTGAGTGAGTCAAAATTGGGCTTCACTCAAATTGAAGCCCACAAAATGGCTTAGTTTATGCGCAAGTGGTGAACTCGGGTCGCGTTCGATCGACCCAAATGCCCAACCTTCGTTTTCGATCTTCGTGCCAGAAGAGAAAAAAAAGGTCGGAAAGCTATCGACTCACTGCAGCTTCTTCTCGAGAGATGGGCGATGGAGTTTTGATGTGGAGATGGCCCTGGCGACGGCATGCGGTAGGCGATGGCGACGGCGGTGGAAGTGGCAGACCTTGATGTTACGGTTGTTGCTGCTGGCGGTGGACGACAAAGCACACGGCGATCGGTGATGCTGATGTAGCCGACGATCGCCTGCAAGGTGAGGACACTGGCTGACGGAGGAAGCTGCAGGCGGTGCAGGTACACTCGTCCTCTGATCTCTTCTTTCTTCCTCTTTCTATTTTTTTTTTCTGGTCCGACTGGGGTCGGGACGGATGTGGTTGCGTGTGGGGAGATCGCCGAAAGGGCTTGGCGTGCTTGCGACTAGGGTTTAGGGTTTGGCGATTTGGAGAAGTGGATGGGTTTGGCAAAGGGGATTTGGTTTGAGGGCTTAAATCGGGAAAGGATGCGAGGGGTTTTAAGGGTCGGGATTAGGGCAAATGGGTTCTTGAGTTGTCTGATGTCGGCAAGGGTTGGGTTTGGCAGTATTCAATTAGGTGGGAGTGATTGGATCTGGGGTCGTTGGAGTTTAGAGATGTTGGCGCTTTTAGCAGATTTGGGGGTCTGGAGATGCAGATCTGAGGCCTGTGGTGGAGAAAGGGATTTGGCTGGGGCACCAGATTTGGGTTGGGTTGTGTGGATCCGTGCAGCAAGAGGGTTTCGTTGCCGTGGATGGATTTTAGGATTCGGCTGGGGATTACGATGGGCAGTAGGAGTGGTTTGTGGGCAGGATGTTGGGTCTCGGGATGGAGGATCTGGGATTTCGATGCTCGATGGGTCTTTGGGGCTTCAGATCGGGCAGATCTAGGCCCCATGCTTGTCACGGGGTTTTTCCATGATGAGGGATTTCGAGAGGCGGTGGGATAAGGGTTTTGGCACGTATGTTTGGATCCAGGGAAAACTTCGGGAAGGGTATGCTCTGGGTGTCGGAAGGAAGGGGGACTGCAAATTGGTGAAGAAGATGGTTTTGCAGCAACAATCAAATGCCGAGAACGGAATCTAGGATGGATCGCTCTTCGGCTCTGATACCAAATAATGCAGAACGGGATGGAGACGCGGGGTGGGCAAGGTTGAAAATGGAAATAAAGGGGAAATCGGGCTATTACCAAACTCTAATCATAGGAGGCGTTAGAAATTGGGCTCTCACCAAAATCCAATTGCAGGAGGCGTTAGAGATTTCGAGGGGAACTCGAAGAAACTTGGAAAAAAATCCCAAACTTTTCATTAATCATTCATAACTACTGAGCCAAAATGGCTTTACAATGCTTAAATAGATAAAAGACTAACCCTAAGACTAATCTAGACCATCCAATCACATTGATGGCCGAGATTAAAACATCATTAAAACATCTTATTAAAATAACTTAAAGCAAATAAAACCCTAAATAAACTAGGATAGGTAGGCTAGGCCCAAAGATGGGTCGACCCATAGGGGACCATGGGTCTGTCCTGCATCAATCACACTTATTTGTACGCTTAATTGTGTATAATATGCAACCCAAAGGGTAGCTTAGCTAGCCTAGGACCATGGTGTATTCTTGGACCCTAGGGGTTAGAGATGCGTACCACACTAGGGCCACTATCAATATTCAATATTCTTGTGTTAATGGTAAATATCATGATATTTAATTTCATATTTTCATTCTTCATGGATTTTGAGAAAATTGTGAACAATCCAAAAATTCCAAATCAGTCTAAAACCGTTGTAGGTAGTCATTTACTCATATAAAAATAGTAATTTTGATAAACATGGTAAAGCATTTAGCGTGTATATTATATCAAAATGTAACATTTGCATATGCTAAGCCCATATTCAATCAGTTGTAAAAAGATAAAGGACCATATTCTCTCTGCAACTTCGTTAATAGTGTTCTAATGGGTTTTTTCTCATAAAAGATGCATGAATTTTCATTTCTTGAAGATCTACAAAAGAGGAAAATATCCCCTTGAGGCTCAATAACCATATTAAATGCTTTTCTTGAAATGTCTACATAGAACTGGTCTATTTTCTTTTTTGGAAACTATCCTTAATTTGTTTCTATTTTCTATTTAATCATAAAAAGTGGTAAACTTTACATACATATAGAGTGTCTTATTGTCTTAGCCCATTACTAATATATTTCACTCTGTTATTAATAATCGTTGTTTTTTTTTCTTTCTTCTTTTTCATTTTCTTGCAGTCATCTATCGCTGCTTTTGTTGACTTGGTAAAGCAATGGCACTTTTGGCAATCATTGGAACGATGATTCAACCGATTACTGAACTTAGTAAATGTGCACTTGTTCCTATTATACAGCATGCAAGTTACTTTATTTGCTACAAAAAAAATGTTGACAATCTAAAGAGAGAAGTTGAGAAGTTGGAGCGAATAAAAATAAGCGTAGTAGGGAGGGTTGCCGTGGCTCGAAGAAACAGTGAAGTAGTGCTTGAAACAGTGCAAGAATGGTTATCAAGGGTAGAAGAAATTGGAGCAAATGTTCAAGGATTAGATAATCAACTTCAAGGGAATATAAGATGTTTTGATTTGCGCATCCAGTAACTAGGTAAAGAAGCAAAAAAAAAAGATTGGAAGAGTTAATGAGCTCCAAAGAGATGGGAATTTCAGCAATGTATCATGCCCCAACCAAAACACTGCCATTGAATCTTTGCCTGATGGAGAGTTTTGCAAATTCGATTCCACAGAGTCTGCTATGAAACAAGTATTGGATGCATTGAAAGATGAAAACATTAACATCATTGGGGTTTATGGGATGGGAGGAGTAGGTAAAACGACAATGATGAAACAAGTAGCCAAATTGGTGAAAATAGAGAAACTCTATGGAGAAGTTGCCATGGTAACTCTGCCTCAAAGTCTAGACTTGAGAAGAGTTCAAAGTGAGATTGCGGATTCTTTAGGTTTAAAAATGCCTCTTGAAGAAGGAAATGAATTGACTAGAGCATGCAGGTTGTCGGAGAGATTACATCAGGCCAAAAACGTTCTAGTAATCTTAGATAACTTGTGGGGAAGATTGGAGCTGGTTGATGTAGGGATTCCTCTTAAAAAAGGCCCCACGGGTTGCGACTTAATATTTACGACGCGAAGTACAGAAGTCTGTGATGCTATGGAGAGCCAAGTAAATATTGCAGTAAACATTTTATCAAAACAAGATTCATGGATATTGTTCAGAGAGAAAGCAGGTAGTATTGTGGACACTCCCACTTTACATGGTTTAGCATGGGAGGTGGCACAAGAGTGTGGTGGTTTGCCTCTTGCGATCATCACAGTTGGAAGGGCATTACGGAACAAGGATGAAATTGTTTGGAAAAATGCATTGCAGGAATTACAGAGGGCTAATCCTGCTAACATCAAGGATATGCACGAGAAGGTGTTTGCTGCTTTGGAAATGAGCTATAATTACTTGGAAAGTGAGGAGGCCAAGTCTATCTTCCTATTGTGCTCTCTATTTCCAGAAGGTTGGACTTGTCCTAAAATTAACTTGATAAGGTATGGGATGGGGGAAGGCCTCTTTCGTGATGTCAATACATTAGAGGAAGCATCAGTTAGAGTCCATGCCTTGATTGACAAACTCAGGGCTTCTTGTTTGTTGCTAGAGAGAGAGAGTGATGATTGGGTAAAAATGCATGATGTTGTTCACAATGTAGCCACTTCAATAGCGTCAAGATGTGAGCACGGATTCTTGGCAAAAATTGGTGAAGGATTGAAAGAGTGGCCTGAGATTGAAAACCTTGAAGTGTGTAAGAGGATTTCATTAGCTGATAACAATTTTGAAATGCTCCCTGATTCCCTATTTTGCCCCCAACTCTTAACCTTGAATCTAGAAAGGAATGATTCTTTGAGGACAATTCCGGAAAGTTTCTGTAAGGAGATGAAGGCCCTTAGAGTTCTAGATATATGCTACACCAACCTTTCATCATTGCCATTGTCCATGGAATGCCTTGAAAACCTTCGAACATTGTGGCTAGATGGATGCAGTGAGTTAAGAGATGTTGCTTTAATTGGCAAGTTGAAGAAACTAGAAATACTTTGTCTAAAAAAGTCCGGGGTTGAGAAATTGCCAGACGAAATTGGTGAATTGACCAATCTAAAGCTCTTAGATTTGAGCAATACAAATCTTGAAATTGTTCCCCCAAATGTGATATCGAGGTTGACTCGCTTAGAGGAGCTGTACATGGGAAATTCCTTCAACGAATGGGAGATAGAGGGAGTCCAAGATGCCAGACAAGCTAGCATTGCTGAGATCGAATTTCTTACTCATTTGAGCGTCCTAGATGTTCACGTAAAAAGCTTGAACTGTATGCCTGAAGGCAGCATTGGTGGTCCATGGAAGAATCTTGTGAAGTTTCAGATTTGCATAGGAGGTCATTACATATATCGTGAGAGACAAAGATGCATAATAGTTGAAAATTTATCATTCCCAATTCCATATTCGGCTCAAATGTTGTTTGATAAAACCATTGAAGTACACTTTGTATGTTGCAGTGACATTACAAATTTGGCAAATATAGAAGAATTGAGAGGTGAAAGCTTAGAGGCACTTAAAATTGAAAATTGTGGTGAAATGCAATGTGCAATAAGCATGGAAGAGAAAGCACCTCCACTTGAATTCAAAAGCTTAAAGAATTTGAATCTTCGCTACTTGGAGAACTTGAAGACAATCTGCAATGGGCCAGTTGCAGCTGGATGCCTAAAAAACTTGAGAGTCCTTGAGGTGTCGTTATGCAATAACTTGATTAATATCTTGCCATCTTATCTTATGCAAGCACTGCAGAACCTAGAAGAGCTTTTAGTTTTTGGTTGTCCGAAGTTGCAGGAAGTGTTCAAGTCAGAGGATCTTGTGGAAGAGCATGCTATGCTCACCAATCTCAGAGAACTACGTCTAAGAAATCTATCAAAACTTTCTAGTGTTTGGAAAGGACCCATAGCCATTGGTAGCCTTCATAATTTGGAGATCTTATCTGTATACGATTGTAACTTGAGATATATTTTCTCCCCTATTTTCCCACTATATGCAGCAGAACTAAAAGAGCTTTGGATTAAAGATTGTCAGAAAATGGAGAATTTGATAATGGAAAAGAATTCCTCATCTCGATCACCAGCAATTGGGTGTTTTCAAAACCTGAAGACACTTGTTATTCGAGAATGTCATGGGTTTAAGTGCCTTTTCTCGTCTAGTTCGGCACGAGAACTTGCATGTCTTCACATGCTCGACTTATACAGTTGTGATGGAATGGAGGTGATAATCAAAAAGGGAGAAGAAGTGGCTGACAAGGATGTGCTCCCTCGGTTGGAGACTTTATTTCTATCTTGTTTACCCAAGCTTACCAATTTCTATGAGGAAGTGCACATTCTCAACTTCCCTTCTTTGAAAATAGTTGGCTTGTGGAGTTGTCCAATATTGAAATGGTTCCCACTGGGACCACAAAGTGCGCCAAATCTTGGAGCGGTGTGCTCAAGTGAGTGGACAGAGCTAGAAAAGTTGGAGTGGAATGATGAGAGTGTCAAATCACGCCTTCAAAACTTATTTTATAAATAGTGAGTAGACTTGACTTTCTCTTTCCTTCTTTTGTGGTTGTTTCTATCTTTTGCCAATTCAACTGCAATTAATGCCCTTTCTATAAAATCTCGTATGAGATGAAATGAAACTCAAGCATCACCCTCATGGATTACATTTAGATATGCGTTTTTCGCTTACACTTCTCAACCTTAAGACTCATAAGAATTTATTGGTCTACTGCAAATTCCCAATCTTCACCACATGATGGGTGTTACAGCTTGTCTACACAATCTTCACTTGTCAAAATTGACAAAAAGAATGTTTCATATAGACTTAAGAGTCAAAGATTTACATGATGGCTTTGTCCAATGTTGCTCTGCACTATTCCCAATCACAGTGCTTGGTGAGATGCCTAGGTTTGATTGATCACGCTACCACAAGTATGTATCACATAGGCGAGTACAAACTCACATAGAAGAAAGTACAAAGGGGGATTTAACTAAAAATATTGTTTTATATTGGGTGAAAGAGATTAAAACAATAAAAATTGTATTTATATGTGAAGTGGGAAGGATGACGAGTAAATCTGCCTCCCACAATTCATCATATTATACTTGAGAATAGGACAAAACACTCCTGAAAATTGTAATCTTATAATGACATTGTGATATTCATGTTTTTTTTTTTTTTAAATGCATACGTTTTGACAATGTTCATGTCTTATCTAAAGGCCCTATCAGTTTGATCCAAATGTTGTTTTAAATGTTGCTGATGGGTGGATTTGTGACCACAAAGATGCTATAAGTGGGGATGTCATTAGCCTGAGTAGGGGTTTGGTCCAACCCATCCCAGTTTGGTTATCGGGCCTAATGTTCATCATCAGATCGATTCTACGGGCTTGAAAATCTGAGCCTATGGACAAGCCAATAATATAGGATCCTTTGTCCCAAATACGTCGAATCTGAATGGGCCTGTAAAGACACAAATGCCCACGCTGGCCCATTTAACATAATGCCGAAGATTGGACCCATAAATCTGAAATCACAGCTGTAATCTAACACAAAGTGAGCTGGACATGAATAGGGTCCAAGCTGGCTGATCCATGAGTACCCTTAGCTGTAACACTCATCATGTGGTTTATTGATACAATCAATTTCAAGTAAGGGCTTTCGTTATTTTCAGATAAGCTGGGCCCAGCGCACTTGTAAAAAAAAAAAGTCAGGGTGGGCTCTCTCTATAAATATACAAAGGCCCACAGGCAACACATTCAACATCCCAGCAAAGTCCAACAGTACTCTTAAAAGTGAAACTCTAAATCCAATAAACCAAATAGCAAGTCGGGCTTTCTCATTGTTTGTATTTTGTATATACATCACGTTCTTACTGTTCCGGAACCGAATGCAGGTCCTTAATCTTGGTTCCCTTCCAGCGGTAAACA
Organism: Sextonia rubra; assembly: GCA_037013555.1. Classification (NCBI taxonomy): domain Eukaryota; kingdom Viridiplantae; phylum Streptophyta; class Magnoliopsida; order Laurales; family Lauraceae; genus Sextonia; species Sextonia rubra. The sequence continues at coordinate 37,347,463 of JASUAD010000010.1, read as the reverse complement.
ACCAAACATCAGGTATTCTATCTCAATACCTTTCATTCTTCTTCTTTGCATGCTATATAATTCGATTTGATTACACTTAAAATTTCCATCAATCTCTATAGTGTATTCGTATCACATCACATTACATCTCTTCTTCATTTGCATTTGATAATATCATATGTTAAATTGTTGACCTCCATAATAAACATAAACAGACTATTTTTTAGATGGACTTGTCAAGTTTCTGGTGATCCAGGATGGTGGCTGTGGCTTCTGATGAACAACCCAATATGCTAATTGTCTTTGGTGTTTTTGTTCGTCAAACGAATGCTGCTTAGTTTTCTTTTTCTTCTTATTTTCTTTCCCTCTCATCCTCTCTCTTGGCTTTCTGTTTGATTACACAAATTGTGGTCCCGAAAATTAGTAATTCAAAGGTTAGTTAAATCGCAGACTTCTTTAGGATATAGTTTTGTATCAATGAATGTAAAGTAGCATTATACATAGCATAGAAAATTGGCATTTTAGACGGTGGAGCAAGACTGATGCCCCATCGGAGGGATTGAAGTTATTTCCTTTTCAGGTTTGACAAGGAAATATGGGCAGATACTATAGCATGGCAATCATTATGCGCCCCATCGGAGGGACCAAGACTGATGCCTTATCTATATGCATGATACTATAGATGAGAACAAATTTCATACATCTTTTTCATGCAAAATACAACAGATATGAAAAGACTTCCCAACACAGAAATATAAATAAATTTCATGGATCTGTCTGATACGGGGTCAATTCAAACATCAAGCATATCACTGACAATGACAGATGTTACCATTAAGATCAAAACGAATGAACCCATGTGAGCATTAGTACAAAATAGAACCCCATTACACAAATCTCCAAGAAATGACATTCTTTTCAGCTAGCAACCCAGAATCTAAAACCAAAACAATATTAAAAACAGAAATAAAGAGAACCTGGACCTTGCCTCGGATTTTCTCCGTTCTACCAGAACCTTATATGTTTGCAATAAATAGGGCGTATGCCAAGAAAGAAACGGGTAAAATGTGGATTGAGCTTTAGTAACCAATCATGCATTATTTTCTATAAAAAAATCCACATAGAACAGACAAATAGCATGGCAAACAGTATAGTGTTGTTTACTTGCTATTCTCATCATTAGACTTCTATTCTTGTATTCTCTCTTTCTTAATTCAGTGTTGCATCTTTTTCATTAGAGAATTATTCTTGTTTTTTTTTTTTTTTTTGTGCAGTAGTTGTGGATGTTGGGATGAATGCCATTAATGAGACAAGTTTGAAATCGGGTTAAAGACTAGCAGGGGAAGTTTTGTTCACATATAATGATATGTATTTCAAATTAATACTTTGTTTTCCATGTTTGATGGCATGAGCAGGCCGCACTATCGTTTCTTGCTGTCAGTGGGACCTGGAAGTTTGATTTTAAATGGTTGATATGTGTGTGGATTAGCTTAAGTCCATATGAAATTTGATAAGTGGACCACACTATCATTTGTTGTCGTCTGAGGGACCCAAAACCTTGATTTTAGATTTTTCATATTTGCTTGGATTAGCTTATGTTGATATGCAGCTTGTTAAGTGATCCATACTATCACTGCTTGTTGTCCGCAAGACCCAAAACTTTGATTTTAAATGCTTGATATTTGCTTAGATTAGCTTAAGTTGATGTGCACGTTTACTTTATATAGGCAGTTGTGAGTATGTTAATATTTACATTTAATGGGATGATTTGGGATGCACTCGTTGTTGCATGTGATGGGCAGTCCTATGGACTTTGATTTCAAATGCTTGATGTTGGCTACTTGGCTTTTTGGTTTGGGTTCAATTCTTTTGATGTATTTGGTGCTTGATATAGGCAGTCGATGAGATAAGTGGGTTCCAGTCATCATCACTTTTGAAATAACAAAAGGAAAGAGGACAGAAATGAATAAAAACTCTATCTCAGTTGTTCGAAACTCCCATTAAGATTATAATTTAGATGATCCTCTGTATTTACACAGTAGAGGACTGAAGTCAGTTACATAGTTGCAGAATCTCTTGACACAGAATTTCTGCTACAGACTACTTGCTTCTTTGAGAAGTCTACATCAATGACATTTACTTGAGTTCAGAGTTGGTTATGAGTTCTAACTGTGATACGTCAGCTGAAAGGTCGTTACAACTTTCAACTGTCACGACTTAACTGTTGTGACTCGGTGTGATTGGTTCATTGTTAACACATGTGAACTTTAATTTTTTATGCGTTTGGTAAATGGGCAAAAAACTTTCCTTTTTATAATTAGTTGTGGGTTATTCAAATTTAGAGAATTTACATTGGAATTCATTTGGTTAAAAAATATGTAATTTGTGTTGGATAGAAATTAGTAATGACAAGAAAAGATTATAAATCAAATCCTTTGCATATTCATCATACACTTTCGAATGCATGTCTAATCAATACAAATGTATCAGTGGCAGCACTTGCTGAGCAAAGCTCAACCCAGAATTGGAGGCACTAGATAGAGGTGTTAACCTCTTGTGGTCATTTGGTCTGAAGCAAGTAATTCTAGAAGGGGAGAGCCTCATCATTGCTGGGGCTTTCGAAATCATGGGACCCAATCTTGACAATTTGGATCTTCAACAGCTGGACGAATTTTATTCTTTGGACGCTCAGTCTGTGTGGAAGGTTTCTGGCCCTATTGGTCCAACCCTGTACATGAAACAGCTTGGATCAATGGCGGACCTAAGACTTTCGTTTGGGTAGTGTGAGCAATGGCAGGGTGAAGAAGTCAAATACTAAAATCAAATCTCTTAAAGTATAATTTAAATAAAATTTTGAATCACGTGGATGTGTTCACACTCGCGTTATTACATCTAGGTCCACCACTGGCCCGGATGGTCTCTTTCAACTTGGGTGCATCACCTCTTGTGTGTGCCCACCTGGAACACACATCTAATTCATATAGATAGATTGAGAGTAGAAGATATTGATGATAAGGTATAAGCCAAGTAGCAGCAAAAACTTATAGATAGTATCAGACATCTGAACTGACTTCTTTCTTGGCATAGCCACGATCCACAATTGAGAAAAATAGACCAATCTTTGAAAGGGGAGAGAGAGGGATGGGAGGGCGAGGGGAGTCCCCTTCTGCCGCTAGAGCTCGTCGCCGGCCAGAGGGGAGGTGGGGAAGGGGAGGAGGGAGGGAGAGAGAAAGTGTGTAGGGAAAGAAGGGGGTAGGGGTATTTTGGAGATTTTTTATTTTTATTATTAAGGCTGTGTAGATTGAGTTAAAACTGGTGTACATATAGCAGCTTTTTTTTGTTTATGATATGAAGGCTTTGACTGAATGCCAGATAATAGTAAGGTTTTTTGTTTTCTGTTTTAGATTGTGATCACTGCAGCAAAGGTTTAGTACATTTAAACAAAGAGACCTTTTTTATTTGCAATATTCTTTACCTGATCATCATATGTGTTGACTGTATGATAGCATCCAAGAGAATTTATTGGATTTCTCTTTTTAGCTAAATGCTTTGACAAAGTCATAAAACACTGGTGATGGCATCACAATTTCATGTTCTTATCTATGAACACCAATCAGTTATTAGTATTGCCTTTTGACCTATGATGCATAGATACGATAGTGACATGTCATGGAAATGGTAGGTGCACGGATTATATATATAAAAAGTGAAGTATCAGACACAATATGTTGCCCGTTTTGAAGTATCAATGCTTATCACAACTAGACATAGTTGTTATCAAGATTTTCCTCTTTCAAATGCAAACTTTAGCAATGCACTTCATATTTTAATTGAATTGCTGCTCATAAAATTGTCCGCTATAAATGCAGTGTTTTCGTTGAGCATCATAGTTTATCTGAGTGAACCACATTATATCAAGATCAAAAGATTACAGATGATTCAATTAAGTTTTTGTTTGGTTACTTTTTTCTGAGTGAATCTGTTAGTTCCTTCTGCCGGACCCTGTATCTTTTTTCCATAGCTGCTTGGATTTAATTCCTATAGCTGTTTCGAGAAGATTTTCTTGCAGATTTGTCAGTGGTGTTCCAAAGGGAGGCACTTGATGCCGTAATATGTTGTTTACATAAGCCAAAGCCATGAATGCAGTGGTTGTGGATGACTGGATGATCCCAGCCATCGATTGTCTGTCAACCTTGGAACATGAGCTATTTCAATTTCATCCATCCAACTTTAGCTGCTCATCAAATGAGTAAATTGCCTTATCATTGTCAATTTTTGGCCCTGCACTGCACAACGAGAAGCCTGAATCATTTACAGCCTTAGCTGTAGAGTTCCACAATGGTTGTTTCCATTTACAATTCCAGCCATAATAAGCAATGACTGTCCCACAGCAGTAACTCAGTTGGTTAGGGACATGAGTGTGTCAGTAGTGCGCATGGGTTCAAATCCCTTACGTAGCAAAAATTAAAGAAGGCAGTGCCAGGCCAACTAAACAAGCTGGGGCCATACCCTCTACATTGACCAATTCTCGAAGCTCTCACAGGACAGATGGGCAATTTAACCAAACATCCTCCTTAATATCCTCATCAATTACTCTCCGTATTCTCTGTCTAGCATGTAAACAAATTATTTATCCTTGCAACCAACCTCACTGCTGGAGATGGTTTAAGCTATACACAATGAACCAGTTTTAAATTCCACTTCAAAAAACTCCCACATCAATTGCCCATTTATGAAAAAATTAAACTGCTTATTCCCTTTTTTAATGGATACCTGTATAAAATTCACCCCCACAAGAGTACACCATACCATTGGATTGATCTCATACAAAAACGCTATTCATTCTAGCAAAAATAGTCAAGTATTTTTGATGTCATCATCCTAACTGTGGTTCTCAAATCAGATTCAAGTGAGTGCCACTTATTTTATGGTGCACATATCTATTGATGGTTGTGTGACATGAGCAACTTATATTCATGAATGGTAGGCATAAATACATTTCAAGTAGTAGGAGTATGTTATATATACTTTTCTTTTAAATAACCCAAGGTCAGAACATTTAGAAGTAACATTTTTTTGTGGTCTGCTAAGTTGTTTTAAACTGAATTGTAGGAGTTTTATGCTAGAGACTAATCTACGTATGTGCTTTTATTTCATTTCTATTTTCCATGGGTTTGTTAGTATATAATAATGTTGCCATTTGGTTTGCTTGATTTCACATGAAGGTTTGTTCCTTCCCAAGCTATGTGAAGTGCAAGGAGGTAACCATCACGGAGAAAATGCAGAGAGCAGTAGCTCTGGCATTCTAGCAACTGCATCTTACTCTGCCTCGCCTCTCAAGTACATTGCTCTCGCTCCTGCTATGGCTCTGCTCCAATTCGTCTTTTCTTATTACATGGCATTGTGTGTCTTTTAGGAATAGATGGAGCTTTCTCTACTTGTTTACTTCTTTACTTTCCTCTATTTCACAATAATATCTTCTTTCATGAAGAGGTGAGCAACAGAGAAGACATGAACCTTGACAAAATGATAGGTGATATGTTGATTCCTTGAGAAATATTTGAATGGGTTGAATTATATTTTGACCTATTTTTCTAGCTGTAGTTGATTGTGGGTTATGTTAATTTCTCATAGAACATTGGGATCAAAGAACCTATTTGGTGCATGGTGTTAAGAATGGGATGAGCAGGCCCCACTCATCAATACTTTGTTAGGTGGGGCCCAGCACTTTGATTTTCATGTTTATTTGATGATAATTAATAATAGAAAAGATTTAAATTCACCAAACAGTATAGTAAGTACTATGCAAATATGAGTTGGGATGTAATTGGGTCAGGTTTGGATCCTTTGGGCCTGTGTGGCATTGTTTTTGTGTTGTTTGTGCGTGGAGATGAGCTTGTGGTGTGTAGAGGCACTGAGCATGTGATGTACGTAACTTGTGTGCCAACATTATAGAATATTGTTCTGTTAAAAATATGTTGTGTGAAACTTGTTTGAAAAGAAAATAATCATGTTTGGCGACATTGTTGAATTTATATTATTGATTAATAAATAGACATCCAACTCAAGACATTCTGAGACTCCTCAATTCATTATCCGAGAGACACCACTCAGTTTACTCAACCAAAGGCCACTAGCAGAAAAAAAAATGGAAGGAAATATGATGCAATGGTGAGAGACAGGTAGGCTGGGGTAAGAGAAAATTAGAAGCAATGAAATATAGGAAGGTACCTACTTTTCAAAATTGATGATGCATGATGACAACGGATATAGATGATTTTCTGTGATCAATGATGGCCCAAAGCAGGAGCTGCAATGGTTGGAAATTGTTTTCTGGTCGGGGCAATGTTGCATCCCATTGGGTTGATTCATTTATGTTTTTTCCACCACTGCAAGATCAAGTCTGTCCATCCATTCCTAACCAACGAGAGAGAGAGAGAGAGAGAGAGAGAGAGAGAGTTGCAGGTGAGTGGGAGCAAGGGAAGAGTGGGTGGGGGGAGAGGCAGAGAGAGAGAGAGAATTGCAGGGTGAGTGGGAGCAAGGGAAGAGAGGGTGGGGGGAGAGAGGTGCATCCCAAGCGGGCCCCTTTTTTTAAACTTTTTAAAAAAATGATTCTAGGCTTTTTTGGGATAGTACATGGGAGGAATGGTAAACCATCCAAATCCTAAACTAACTTGTTTAAGTTCCAGGGATCATGTACCACCACAGGAATAGTAAATTGTTTTCTTATTCAAATCCAGCAGTAATTTGTGTCTGGAGCATTGTCAATTTAGTCATATGCTAATTAATGCAAGATAGATGAGTGTCCATGACATTAGTTTGCCAAAGTTGGGCCATATTACACAAAATAAATAGAGATAAAATGGGTGTCTTTTTTTTTAGTACTTATACCTTTTGGGTGGTCTCACACAGCCACATATGAGCTCCACTTTGATTCATGTGATCAGTGATCTAATTATTTTGGGGTTTCCTTATTTAAGAAAAACTTTGATTCCAAGTCTTGTCAATTCCAAACGGACACAATAAAGCTAACGTACATGGTAAACAAAGAATCCCCCTACAGAATTTGTAACCTTGATGAATTAGAAAACCATAAACTTAATTAAAATTATTGTAAATTGGTCCCTTCGATCACTGAGAGGAAGCCACTGTCCTGGTGCATAGAAGAAGTTAAGACTGTCATCTTGAAGATCCAATCTAATCAAGTTTCAGGTAAAGATATAAGTATGCATAAAACCTTCTCTACTGCTAAATTTCCATGATTATTGACTCCAAGATCCAACTACAATAAGGACAAGATAAATCATGGCAAAACTAACAAAAGATTCATGCTTGATTGCAAGTTAATTGCAGACAGGGACTAGTGGGTTGTTAGATATGGTTGGTGGCTGACTTTTTAGCAAGTCACAGAGTCTTAGGCCACCGAAAGGTGCCATACTTATCATGGGGTTCAAGATAGAAGAAAGTTTCAGTAAGGGCTTTATTTTTATTGTTTTTTACACAAAATGTCAACAGAAGGATTTGTTCAATCCTTGTGTTGTGATTGCTCCTTTGTTGCTGCCATATCTCCAACCCACGACCTAATGTTGTAAACAAAAGGTTTAGGCGATCAAAGGCAAGGTAGATATCGGCCTTGTGCCTGCTCCAAATGGATGCATTATAGCCAGAAAGTGAGAACGGACATCCTGATCAATGATTTTGCTTTTGGATGTGGCCACCACATTGGGCCCAGTCCGCCACTAAACAAAAAGTCACTGAAGCCACATATCCATTACTCTTTGCTCCAGAAGGGCCTGTGCCTCTGACTCTTTTACTCACATTCACACTTGTAGGTTAAGAAACAGTAGCTAAAACTCTATATAAATTTGCTCACAGAAATCTTTCCAAGGCATCATCATCTCATACTACTGTAAACAATGCAAGAACTTCAAAACAACTAAATGGCGTCTCCCAAGAAGGCATCAGATGTAGCCCTCTCCGACTCAGGTTCTGGTTATAGTTCTGGCTCTGGCTCAGGTTCCAGCTTGGGCTCGGGGGCATGCTCAGGTGCTGCGGCCAGTGTGAAAGGTGCATGCACAGGTCTGGCTCTGGTGAAGTTGGTCATGGATATGGCTCTATGTCGGGTTCGGGATCTGGCTCTGGTGGTGGCCTGGGACATGGGTTAGGTGGTATGGTGTTGGGTCTGGATATTGTTATTATTATTATTATTAGAATGGTAACAAAAACTTAATTATTAACAAGAAGTTTATACGAAAATTAGAAGAGGCGGGGAGAGAGAGAGAGAGAGGAATATGAAAGAAAGAGGAAGCACTAAGAAGAAAAGTGTAAAGAGTTACACGAGCATTGTGCCCCAGCAAAAGCAACTACAGATAATACCCGCACAAGGAAATACCCTCGTAAGAAAATATCCTCACAAGCAAACTACTTTTAATTTTCTTCTTCCATCAGTTGTCTTCTGAGTTTTTGAGCTGAAGTCAAATAAAGGAGGATAATTAAATCAGATTGGTAGTTGTGGCAAGAAAATTTCTCAGTTTATATTTTGAGTTCTATTGGAAGAAAAGTAAGTAGCAACATTTTCAATTTCAATTTTAGAAGTGAAATAAGGCTATGCTAATGATGACCCAGACGAATTCCACTGATGTAAACAGTGGTGAAGTGGGAGTTTCCCCAAGTGATCCACACTACTGATCATACTTATTAGTGGACGCAATACTAGCCTTCTGATTGGTGGGTCTTGGAAAAAGCATGAAAAGATTAATTTCTGCAGCAATGGCCCATAAAAGATCAATAAGGTTATGGACAGAAGTTCTTGAGCTAACATTGGGCACCTGGTCATGGAATTATCCCATGCTATTGAAGCCATTGAAGGTGTGATTTGAGTGAATAGTCAAGATTCGAGAGTAGACATCTGAGGGTGAGTTTAGCTGATGCACAGGGACCGATGCTCTGCTTTGGCACTCGAGAGAGAGAGGGACACCCACAACAAACCACCTAAAAGCAGAAGTAACAGATTTCCTCTGTTTCAAAAACACACACACACACCAAAAAAAAAAAAAAGAGGTTAAAATCAGAGTCACTTGTGGTTTTGACAGCATCCATATTGACCCAAGTTCTTGAGCAGAACTAGAAAAACAGCCTGGATTCATTTTTTTTTATCCCTCATTAATTAATTTATATTTGCAGCTAAACTTAAAATAAGTACTTTCAAATTCTCACCCACAAGTTCGCGTCTCGTTCTCCAATGGGGCATCAACGTCCGAATAAGATTTTCAAATTCAACATTGTCACCGGATACATTCGCAAAAATTTACTGAACACGTAAGATATAATATAGTGGATTTTCAAATGGTAATAAGTGCTTTTAGAAATTAGAAATATAACATTACAGTTCCAAAATCTTAAAGAAAATATTGTGAAAAACTCACATTACAATAGTATCATTTTTTTTTATGAAAGGGTGACTAAAATTGGAGGAGATATGAACCTTATTTAAATGATGGGTGATGTTGACTCCTAGAAAAATATTTGTCAAAATCAAAACCTGCTTACTTTCATAATCCTAATCACTGAGTTGAATTTATGTATGCAATCACTGCAATGGGTGACAGTGTGCAAGCAAAAACAAACGGTACGGTTTTTTATGAGTGAGCCCAGATATGACTCGGACGGGGTTCTGGTGTAGAGGGAGAGAGGGGTGTTGTAGATCATATGTACCTGAAACGAGACATCGGAAGAGAGACTCGGAATATGGAAAAAAGCTTTCCTCTTCTATGGCCCCACCTAGTAGTCATCCAATTTGCAAAGATGGTTTTTATGTGTAGGCCATATTGAATATATGAGGTATGGCAAATGTCATTCTCATCGGTTAACCCCAACACGCGAAAGTTTTAAAATTTGATGGTTTTCTAGGTGTATTTCTTTTTTATGATTGAATGTAATAATAGATCCATGTCAAATTAGAGTGTGTGTGAAATGGGTTGGATTTGTTAAAGTAAGCCCCTTGTGCGATGTAATTGGGCAGGGCTTAAACTAAAAAAGTGGGTTGATTTGATTAAAAAACTAATCCTATGGCCCAAGTCTTAAGCAAAATGGCTTAGCCTATGGAGAATAGTGGAACTATAAAGTTTTTGTCGTGAGGTGTTAGCTCATAAATCTTTCTGAGGGCTCCACATGAACCAAACCCTCCACACCTGGCCCACCTGATTTACCGCATGATCGACCTAAACCTTTCACTCTTGCTATAAAGCACGGAATTTTGAGACACCTGTAAGCTATGAAGACCATTCTATTGTTCATGCTAGTTTGGCGCTCATTTAACCTTATATTATATATAAGTTATAATTAATTTTGAGGATCTCAAAATTGTACCTTCAATGATAAGTTATGTAAAACAAAAAAGAAGAAAAAAAAGCACATGGTAGGGCACTTTAATATGCCCTTGGCTTGAGTATCATGCTTTCAAATGGACCTCGCATGCGAGACGTTTTGGCCCACATTAGTCTTTGATGACCGGGCCCACGTAATTGTGTGGGGGGCCAAGTCGGATCCTCTCATGCAACATCTCTCAGTATGAGCAATGGGAGTACATCCCGGCCCAAGATGTGGTTCGATCAAAGGTCAAAACCGCTACTATACCGTTAACTTGTATTCCCATTGCCTATTCTCAAGTGATATGTTTGAGAGCCATAGGTTTGTTGACTATATTGATGGTGCCCATTGTATTGAAGTGCTCGGTGGAGCTCCACTGTGGATTTGGCCTATTGATCATCTTGATCTTCCAAAATAAGTGTCATCCTAACCCTCAAACTAACTTTCAAACATTGAGGGTTAGGATATCCTGAAGGATCCGGGCTTTTGCAAATGAATACAGTGCTCCTAAATCAAAAAGTCAAGTCAAGTCAAGTCAAGTCGACTCTACAATTGTTTGGAGAGAGAGAGAGAGAGAGAGAGAGAGAGAGAGAGAGTAAAGTGGACTCTTTCATTATACTGGAGAGCGTGCGGGAGGGAAGAGCTTCCTATGATCAAATGCGGAGGCTGTTTGATTAGCTGAGTTGAGAAAAGTGGATCTGAGCTAAGTTGAGAAAGTGGGAAATCTGACTGCTGCTGGAAACGGTACTTTCTAAGTATTATTATTATATTTTAAATTAATGTTCCATTTAAGCCCTCTCTGTGCAAATAAGAAGTTCAAGGTCTTGAAAATCTATTAAGAAATTGGAGATTGTTGAAGTCCAAGGCCTTGAAAATCAAGGAATTGGTGATGGTGTCCTGTCTTCAATTCCATGTTGGGCCAATTACATATGGGGTATTGCTATTACCCAACAATAAAATCATCGAGATCGTGTGATCGAAGCCATCTGTTTGCCGGCTTGTGGTTGTGTTGGGGTACTCCTTTTCCAACCCTTTTGTTTGATCCAAGGAGATATGGGTCTGGCCAATTTTACCTCGTGGGCCCCACTGAAACCACCGTATAAACCCTGTATGATAAACGGATGAGAATGATCCAAGCAGATGGTTATAATTTCTACCCACCTTATATCCAACCCGTACCCAACCCCGTAATTCAGGCATCAAGTTGATCCATTTCCTATTAGGACTGTTGGGTTGACAATTCTGACCTAGTTATCGGTTTCGGGTCTACTCTTTCATTCCTGCTGGTCAACAATCCACTCTCCAACCTGAGCAATTGGACTGTTACCCTTCAACCCAACCTGAGCCTATGGCCTATGCTGTTAAGGGTTGGGTTGACGGTTTAACTTGGGACTTGGTTTGACCTTTCCAACCTGATTAATAAATGGGTTCATCTTATTAATGGACCCTATACATGTATCCCTTGCTCTAACCAACCCAATATATGGTATCCATGGAACATCATTTTCAGTGGTGGAGCCAGAATTCTATCTTAGGGGAACATATTTAAAAAATTCTATTTGTAAAAGAATTAAAAAAAATTTAACATATTAACATTATAACAGAAAGTTAAAATTATGTGTTCACCCCAATTAACATATTTTATATCAAAATAGCTATTACATTATAGCCCCAAAATGATAAAAATGATTAATTTATATTGCTCTTTATATCCAACACCATTCAATTAGATGATTTTAGTGTAATACTTGTGAGCATGCAATTATAATTTCAAAAGCTCAAATTTTGATTTTTGAATTAAGCATCATTTGTAATCAAGCACCATGCATGCCTTCTTTGAACAATAAGGTGAAAGAGAAGGAAATGAATGTGGTTTAGGGTATTGTCTTGGATAGTAGTAAATGATAGATATGTCTTTATGTCTCCAAAACATTTATCAATGATTTTCTTCTCAAAAAGTCTAGAGGGGCAATTGCCCCTCTGGACTCCATGTGGCTCCGCCACTATTCATGTTGAGTATCTTCAAATAATTATGGTGTTCAAAGTGGACCCTTGTGCAATTCAACTCCTATTGAATATGTTTTTTTGCCATCATTTCCATAAGTAAATGATTCCCATGCATAATGGTTATACATCATCATGCCTATTTGCGTGCTTAATTGTACATAATATGCAACCCGAAGGGGTAGCTTAGGTAGCCTAGGACCACGGTTTACTGCTGGAGCCTGCGGGTTAGAGATGCCTACCACACTAGGGCCACTATAAAAAACCAAATTTTGAAGAATTTATGGCAGTGAGGTATGGAAATGAAAGTGGTGTGTAAATACTAAATAAGAAAATTTATATACCAAAATTTGGGGCCACTATCAAAAACCAAATTTTGAATAATATGTGTAAGTGAGGTATGAAAATGAAAGTGGTGTGTAAATATTAAATAAAAAAGGGCGGTCCAGTGCTCAAGGCTCCCGCATGGCGGAGTTTAGGGAGGACAAGATGTACGCAGCCTCACATTCATTTTGAAAGGATGTTTTCATGACTTGAATCTGCGTGCTTCAAGACACTACCGGTAAGCCTTTATCGTTTGGCCAAGCTGCCTTCTTATGTAAATGCTAAATAAGATAATTTATATACCAAAATTTTCACACATCATGGAAAAGTCATAAGTTACACGGTGAATGCGTTCCCATGGGAGGCCATCAAATACCTTTATATTTTCATTCTTGTGGGCCCCATATTTATAATCTAAACACTTCAGTTTGTTTATTGGACTTAGAATCCCCAAGATCTTAAACATGATTATCATAAATCTCCACTATTTTTGAATATTTTGCAAAAAAAGTCCCAAACTATTGATTTTATTTTCTGCACTTCTGTGGGCCTCCAATTCATGATCTGACATGTTCAATATTTTTGTGTTAATGATAAATATCATGAAATATCATGATATTTAGTTTCATATTTCCATTCTTCATGGTTTTGAGAAACTTGTGAACAATCCAAAAATTCCAAATCAATTTAAAACCACTGTACGTAGTCATTTACTCATATAAAAATGGTAATTTTGATAAACATGGTAAAGCATTTTGCATGTATATCATATCAAAATGTAACATTTGCATATGCTAAGCCCATTTTCAATCACATGTAAAAGGATAAACGACCATATTCTCTTTGTAACTCCGTTAATAGTGTTCTAATGGATTTTTTTCTCATAAAAGATACATGAATTATCATTTCTTGAAGCTTCCACAAAAGAGGAAAATATTCCCTTGAGGCTCAATAACAATGTAAAAATGCTTTTCTTGAAATGCCTACATACAACCTGTCCATTTCTTCTTTGGAATCTATCTTTAATTTTTTTTCTATTTTCTGGATAGTCATAAAAAGTGGTTAACTTTTCATGTATATAAAGTGTCTTATATCTTAGCCTATTGCTAATTTTTTTCAGCCTATTACTAATAATCATTATTTTTTTCTTTCTTCTTTTTCTTTTTCTGCAGTCTTCTATTGCTGCTCTTGTTGACCTGGTAAAACAATGGCACTTTTGGCAATCATTGGAATGGTGATTCAACTGATTATTGAACTTAGTAAATGTGCAGTTGTTCCTGTTATACGGCATGCAAGTTATTTTATTCGCTACAAAAAAAATGGTGACAATCTAAAGAGGGAAGTTAAGAAGTTGAAGCGAATAAAAGAACACGTAGAAGAGAGGGTTGTCGTGGCTCGAAGAAACAATGAAGTAGTCCTTCAAACAGTGCAAGAATGGTTATCAAGGGTAGAAGATATTGAAGCAAATGTGCAAGGATTAGATTATCAACTTCAAGGAAATATAAGATGTTTTGATTTGCACATACGGTACAAACTAGGGAAAGAAGCAAAGAAAAAGATTGGCGCAGTTAATGAGCTCCAAAGAGATGGGAATTTTAGCAGTGTATCACACCCCAACCGAAATACTGCCATTGAATCTTTGCCTGATGGAGATTTTTGCAAATTTGAATCCACAGAGTTTGCTATGAAACAAGTAATGGATGCATTGAAAGATGAGAACATCAACATCATTGGGGTATATGGGATGGGAGGAGTAGGTAAAACGACATTGATGAAACAAGTAGCCAAACTGGTGGAAAAAGAGAAACTCTATGAAGAAGTTGTTATGGTAACTTTGCCTCAAAATCCAGACTTGAGAAGAATCCAAAGTGAGATTGCGGAGCCTTTAGGCTTAAAAATGGCTCTTGAAGAAGGAAATGAATTGATGAGAGCATGCAAGCTGTCAGAGAGATTGCGTCAGGCCAAAAATGTTCTAGTAATCTTGGATAACTTGTGGGGAAGATTGGAGCTGGCTGATGTAGGGATTCCCCTTAGAGAAGGCCCCAAGGGTTGCGACATAATATTCACGACGCGAAGTACAGAAGTCTGTGACATTATGAAGAGCCAAGTAAATATTCCAGTAAACATTTTATCAGAACATGATTCATGGAGTTTGTTTAGAGAGGAAGCAGGTGGTGTTGTGGATACTCCTACTTTACAAGATTTGGCATGGAAGGTGGCACAAGAGTGTGGAGGTTTGCCTCTTGCTATCGTCACACTTGGAAGGGCATTACGGAATAAAAAAGAACATGTTTGGAAAAATGCATTGTTGGAATTACAAATGGCTAAGCCGATAAACATTAAGGATATGAATGCGAAGGTCTTCACTTCTTTGGAGCTGAGCTACAATGCCTTGGAAAGTGCGGAGGCCAAGTCACTCTTTCTATTGTGCTCACTATTTGAAGAAGGGTATCGTATTTCTAGAAATGACCTGATAAGGTATGGGCTGGGGGAAGGCCTCTTTTGTAATGTCAATACATTAGAGGAAGCATCAGTTAAAGTTGATACCTTGATTGGCATACTCAAGGCTTCTTGTTTGTTGTTAGAGGGAGAGATTGATAATTGGGTAAGAATGCATGATGTTATTCATAATGTCGCCACTTCAATAGCGTCAAGACCTGGGCACGAATTCTTTGCAAGAATTCGTGCAGGATTGAAAGAGTGGCCTGAGATTGAAAACCTTGAAACGTGTAAGCGGATTTCATTAGCTCAAAACAACTTGAAATCTCTCCAGGATTCTGTACTGTGCCCCCAACTTTTAACCCTGTTACTAGATGACAATCATTCTTTAAGAAAAATTTCAGAAAGTTTCTTTATGGGGATGAAAGCCCTTAGAGTTCTAGATCTATGCCACACCAACCTTTCATCATTGCCAACGTCGATGGAATGCCTTGAAAATCTCCGAATATTGTGGTTGGATCGATGCTATGAGTTAAGAGATATTGCTTTAATTGGCAAGTTGAAGAAACTGGAAATACTTTGTGTAAAAGAGTCCGGGGTTGAGAAATTGCCAGAAGAAATTGGTGAATTGACTAATCTAAAGCTCTTGGATTTGAGCAATACAAAGCTTGAAATTGTTCCCCCAAATGTGATATCGAGGTTGACTCACTTAGAGGAGCTGTACATGGGAAATTCCTTCAACGAATGGGAGCTAGAGGGAGTCAAAGATGCTAGACAAGCCAGCATTGCTGAGATCGAGTTTCTTACTCATTTGAGCGTCCTAGATGTTCACATAAAAAGCTTGAATTGTATGCCTAAAGGCAACATTAGTGGTCCATGGAAGAATCTCATGAAGTTTCAGATTTGTATAGGAGGTGATTATATATATCATGACAGTCAAAGATGCATAATGGTTGAAAATTTATCATTCCCAATTCCATATTCCGTTCAAATGTTGTTTGATAAAACCATTGAAGCACACTTTGTATGTTGCAGTGGCATTACCAATTTGGCAAATATAGAAGAATTGAGAGGTGAAAGCTTAGAGGTACTTTCAATCGATAAATGTGGTGAAATGAAATGCCTAATAAGCATGGAAGAGAAGGCACCTCCACTCGAATTCAAAAGCTTAAAGAGTTTGAATCTTGGCCACTTGGAGAACTTGAAGACAATCTGCAATGGGCCACTTGCAGCTGGATGCCTGAAAAACTTGAGAGTCCTTGAGGTGTCGTTATGCAATAACTTGATTAATATCTTGTCATCTCATCTTGTGCAAGTACTACAGAATCTAGAAGAGCTTCTAGTTTTTGATTGTCAGGAGTTGCAAGAAGTTTTCAAGTTAGAGGATCTTGTGGAAGAGCATGCTATGCTCACCAATCTCAAAGAACTGAATCTGAGAAATCTGTCAAAACTTTCTAGTGTTTGGAAAGGACCCATTCCTGTCGGTAGCTTTCATAATTTGGAGTTCTTATTTGTAGATGATTGCAACTTGAGATATATTTTCTCTCCTAGTTTCCCACCATGTGCAGCACAACTAAAAGAGCTCTGGATTAAAGATTGTCAGAATATGGAGAATTTGATAATGGCAGAGAATTTTCCATCTCAATTGCTAGCAATTGGGTGTTTTCAAAACCTGCAGATGCTGAATATTAATGAATGTCATGGGTTTAAGAGCCTTTTCTCGTCTAGTTCAGCACGAGAACTCACATGTCTTGAAATTCTAGAAGTACACAGTTGTGATGGAATGGAGGTGATAATCAAAAAGGGAGAAGAAGTGGTTGACAAGGATGTGCTCCCTCGGTTGGAGACTCTAGTTCTATCTTATTTACCCAAGCTTACCAATTTCTATGAGGAAGTGCACATTCTCAACTTTCCTTCTTTGAAAATAGTTAGCTTGTGGAGTTGTCCAGTATTGAAATGGTTCCCACTGGGACCACTAAGTGCGCCAAATCTTGCAGTGGTGTCGTCAGGCGAGTGGACAGAGCTAGAAAAGTTGGAGTGGAATGATGAGAGTGTCAAAATACGCCTTCAAAACTTATTTGTTGAAGAGTGAGTAGACTTGACCTTGCTCTTTCCTTCTTTTGTGGTTGTTTCTATCTTTTGCCAATTCAACCGTAATTAATGCCCTTTCTATAAGATCTCCTATGAGAGGAAATGAAACTCAACCATCACCCTCATGGACTATATTTAGATATGTGTTTTTCGCTTACACTTCTCAACCTTAGGACCCTTCATTCCTTAGCTATTTAATTCTCAATAATTTAAGCTGCCCCAACATCAAAATAAAATTTTAGGATTTCATTATCAACCTAGGGAAAGAGGATAGCATTCTTTTTTTTAGTGTTTTTTCTTTTGCATTTTTCTTGCTCAACAAAAAAAGTAAAATTCAGCTCTTGTTGATTTCTTACTGTTTTTAGTCTCACACATCCTTCCATTTGGGGGTCATTATTTGTACATTTTTATTAAGCTTAGTTTGTGAATTAGTAGAAATTTGTGTAATCATTTTGAATTTTTGTAGTAGCTATTGTTGTTTTCTCTTCTTTGATTAGCCTATCGAATTTTGAAGCTCCTTATAGTGTGGGCTATCTTCATTTTGAAAACATTGTGATTTTCTGGATTTCATCAACATTACAGTTGTGACATTTACACCTTGTATACATTATACTGTAGTTCTACTTTTGTATTCATAATTTTGGCGTCTATGTATATATATATATATATCTATATATTTGGTTAATTCCAAGTAGTTCCTTGGGGAGGGCTTTTTTGCTTGAAGGTTTGGAGATGTAAAACAAACAATTGGTTTCACGGGATGAAAAGAGGGTAGTATTTTCACATCAAAGGGGAGAAATTTTAATGGTCATTCATATGTTTCCTTTGTCAACCCTTCACTATTAAGCCACATTGCGCAATCAAATTTTAATTAGGGATTCCTTATTGGTTTTCACGAAGTTGTGGAAAAATCATGTTTGATAATTGTAAATCTTCGAGATTTAGGCCAGTAAAAATCTTCATTTGAAGGATTTTCATATCTAACCTCCTCTCATTGGATTTAAAAACTCTCATTTGGCAAAATCCATACCAATACCGAGTTTTCTCAACTATATACATCAATTTGCAGTGCTAATAATATAAAATCTTTAGCTTTACAAATTCTCAGTTGGGAGTCCTTGCGTCAGGGTAGTTAGGAATCCTCAAATTTTATAGATTCCTCAAACATGCATTTTTCTATTAACCCTTTAGGTAGGAGACTTTTATCAACAAGGTTACGAGTGAATAATTAAAGGTGGATATATAAAAGAGTTAATAAAAATTTTTCCCTTCAGATAAAAATATAACACACAATCTTCACCTTGTAAAATTGACTTATACGAATTTATTGGTCTACTGCAAATTTTCGCCCCTTTGAGAAAAAGAATATTTCGTAAAGACTTAAAGAGTCAAAGATTTACATAATGGCTTTGTCCAATGTTGCTCAGTACTATTCCCAGTCACAGTGCTTGGTGAGATGCCTAAGTTTGAATGATCACGCTACCACAAGTTTGTATCACATAGGCGAGTACAAACTCACATAGAAGTAAGTACAAAGGAGGAATTAACTAAAAATATAGTTTTATATTGGTTGAAAGAGATTAAAACATTAAAAATTATATTTATATGTGAAGTGGGAAGGAGGACGAGTAAATCTGTCTCCCAGTATTCATTATATTATACTTGAGAATAGGACAAAACACTCCTGAAAATTGTAATCTTATGACTACATTGTGATATTCATGTTTTTTTTTTTTTAAATGCATACATTTTGACAATGTTCATGTCTCATTTAAAGACCCTATCAATTTGATCAGACTGTTGTATTAAATGTTGCTGATGGGTGAATTTGTGACCACAAAGGTTCTATAAGTAGGGATGTCATGAGCCTGAGTAGGGGGTTGGTCCAACCCATGCCAGTTTAGTTATGGGGCCGAATATTCATGATCAGATCCATTCTACGGGCTTGAAAATCTGACCCTAGGGACAAGCCATTTGTAATTATACAAACGTAGGATCCTTTATCCTAAATAAGTCGAACCTGAATGGACCTTTAAACACACAAATGACCATGCTGGCCCATTTAACATAATGCCAAAGACTAGCCGATAAATCTGAAATCCCAGCCGTAATCGTACACAATGTGAGCTGGGCATGAATAGGGTCCAAGCTGGCTGATCCATGAGTAGTCGTAGCTTTGACACGCATCATGTGGTGTATTGATACAATCAATTTCCAAGTAAGGCCTTTCCTTATTTTCAGAGAAGCTGGGCCAGCCCACTTGTAAAAAGATATGTCAGGCTGGGCTCTCTCCTAAAACATATAAAAGCCCATGCGCAACACATTCAACATCACACCTAAGTCCAGCCATAGTCTTAAAAGAAAAGCTCTAAATCCAATAAAACCAAATACATCATTCTTTGTCGGCAGCTTCACAAATATCAGCCATTTTTTAAAGTACCATAAAATTACCTACTTGAAACATTTGCAGTCAGATCGTGCCTCACTGTTCTCGGACCCAATGCAGGCTCTCTCCCAATACAGGCCCTCTCCCTTAGCTTTGAGGCCAGATCCCTTCCAGCGGTAAACACCCAAACATCAGGTACTCTATATCTTTCTTTCTTCTTCTTTGCATGCTATATAATTCGATTTGGTTACAATTAAATTTTCCATCAATCTCTATAGTGTATTCCTATCACATCGCATTCCATCTCTTCTTCATTTGCATTTGATCATGTCATATGTTAAATTGTTAACCACCATAATAAACATAAACAGAATATTTTTTAGATGGACTTGTCAAGTTTCTGGTGATCCAGGATGGTGGCTGTGGCTTCTGATAAACAACCCAATATGCTAATTCTCTTTAGTGTTTTTGGTCGTCAAATGAATGCTGCTTAGTGTTCTTCTCATTTTCTTTCCCTCTCATCCTCTCTCTTGGCTTTCTGTTTGATTACACAAATTGTGGTCCTGAAAATTAGTAATTCAAAATTTATTTAAATCGCCGACTTCTTTAGGATATAGTTTTGTATCAATGAATGTAAAGTAGCATTATGTATAGCATAGAAAATTGGCATTTTAGACGGTGGAGCAAGACTGATGCCCCATCGGAGGGATTGAAGTTTTTTCCTTCTCAGGTTTGACACGGAAATTTGGGCAGATACTATAGCATGGCAATCATTATGCGCCCCATCGGATGAACCAAGACTGATGCCTCATCTATATGCATGATACTATAGATGAGAACAAATTTCATAATCTTTTTCATGCAAAATACAACAGATATGAAAAGACTTCCCAACACAGAAATATAAATATTTTTCATGGATCTGTCTGATATGGGATCAATTCAAACATCGAGCATATCACTGATAATGACAGATGTTATCGATAAGATCAAAACGAATGGACCCATGTGAACATTAGTACAAAATAGAACCCCATAACAAAAATCTCCAAGAAATGACGTTCTTTTCTTCAAGCAACCCAGAATTTAAAACCAAAAACAATTTAAAAACAGAAATAAAGAGAACCTTAATGACAGATGTTATCGATAAGATCAAAACGAATGGACCCATGTGAACATTAGTACAAAATAGAACCCCATAACAAAAATCTCCAAGAAATGACGTTCTTTTCTTCAAGCAACCCAGAATTTAAAACCAAAAACAATTTAAAAACAGAAATAAAGAGAACCTTAACTTTACCCCGGCTTTTCTCCTTTGTTACCTGTATAAGCTTTTTCTCTCTGTTTTTCTGTACTTATTTTAGAGAGTCAATGTATTTATACATAAGTTACAAATGAAGGGATAAACCCAATACGTTTACACATCCTAACATGTAGGAACTATTTGAAAAATCAAATGTCTGTACCGTATCTCAATCTTGAGTCTTGTGAATCCAAAGCATAGTTACCACCAAATATGGTGGCTTATCTTTTACCAGGCCAATATGCCCCCTCAAGCTGATGGGTCGTGTGCGAACCATAAGTTTGTCTCTGAGAAAAGAAAACCGAGTTGAAGTTAGCCCTTTGGTGAAGATATCCGCCAATTGATCAATAGTGGAGATGAACCGGACTAGAAGTTCTTTACGCATCACTTTTTCGCGTATATAATGATAATCAATTTCGATGTGCTTTGTCTAGGCATGACAAATTGGATTGGATGCCAGTGAAATTGCACCAATATTATCACACCAAATAATTGGAGTATGTACTATTGGGATATGTAAATCTTTTAGAATGTGCAATATCCATGATAATTCGGCTGCGGAGAGTGCGAAGGAGTGATACTTAGATTCAGTGCTTGATTTGGCAACAGTATGTTGTTTCTTAGCACTCCATGAAATTATATTATTTCCAAGGAAGATTCACCGCCCTGATGTAGACCTTCGATCATCTAGATTGCCGGCCCAATCGGCATCAAAGAAACAAGTTAAGTCCAAACTAGAAGATTTGGTAAAGAGCAGGCCATGTTTGATAGTCCAATGAATAGATGTGGGAGTGTGCATGAATTGACACACTTGATTACTGCAAATGCAATATTAGGTCTTGTCCAAGTGAGATATTGGAGAGCACCAACTGCACTACAATCTTGGAGTAGAATAGTTAGATGTACCTGAGGACGCCATTACGAGCATGACGAGAGCAAACAAAAAAAATGTCGCAGAGAAGAAGATATCAGACAAGTGTCGCAGACACACTTTCTGTAGGCAGAGGAGTAGAGTAGATAACTCCAAGTAGAGTGCAATGTGCTCAGAAGCAGCACTGCAACATACTGGTTGCAGGTGTGACACTTACATAGACCAACCACAACAAGGAAGATGGGTGGGTGGATACAGAGGTGAGTCAAAAAGGCTCTGATAGCATATAATCTTTATCTCTCTGTTTTTCTGTACTTCTTTTAGAGAGTCAATTTATTGATATATATAAATTACAAATGAAGGGATAAACCCAATACGTTTACACATCTTAACATGTAGGATCTATTTGAAAAATCAAATGTCTGAACTGTATCTCAATCTTGAGTCTTGTGAATCCAAAGCATGGTTACCACCAGATATGGTGGCTTTATCTTTTACCAGGTCAATAGCCTGAACCTTGTCTGTTTGCAATAAATAGGACCTATTCCAAGAAAGAAACAGGTAAAATGTGGATGGAGCTGTAGTAACCAATCATGCATTGCTCTCGAAAAAAAATCCATATAGAACAGACAAATAGGATGGCAATCATTATAGTGTTGTTTCATTGCTATTCTCATTATTAGACTTCTATTCTTGTATTACCCCATTCTCAATTCAGTGTTGCATCTTTCTCATTAGAGTATTATTCTTGTTATTTTTTATTGCAGTAGTTGTGGATGTTGGGACGAATGCCATTAATGAGACAAGTTTGAAATCCGGTTGAAGACTGGCAGGGGAAGTTTTGTTCACATATAATGATATGTATCTCAAATTAATACTTTGTTTTCCATGTTTGATTACATGAGGGGGCCACACTATCGTTGCTTGTTGTCAGTGGGACCCAGAAGTTTGATTTTAAATGGTTGATATGTGTGTGGATTAGCTTAAGTGCATATGCAGGTTGATAAGTGGGCCACACTATCATTTGTTGTCATCTGTGGGAACCCAAAACCTTGATTTTAGATTTTTCATATTTGCTTGGATTAGCTTATGTTGATATGCAGCTTGTTAAGTAGGCCACACTATCACTGCTTGTTGTCCGCGAGACCCAGAACTTTGATTTTAAATGCTTAATATTTGCTTAGATTAGCTAAAGTTGATGTGCACGTTTACTTTATATAGGCGGTTGTGAGCATGTTAATATTTACATTTCATGGGATGATTTGGGATGCACTCATCATTACTTGTGATGGGCAGTCCTATGGGCTTTGATGTCAAATACTAGCTGGATGCTGGCAACTTGGCTTATTGGTTTGGGTTCAATTCTCTCCATCTATATGTTGCTTGATATAGGCGGTTGACGAGATAAGTGGGTTCCAGTCATCATCAATTTTGAAACAACAAAAGGAAAGAAGACAGAAATGAATAGAAACTCTGAATCTCAGTTGTTCGAAACTCTCATTAAGATTACAATGTAGATGATCCTCTGTATTTATACAGTAGAGGACTGAGTTACATAGTTGCAGAATCTCTTATAACAGAATTCTGCTACAAACTACTTGCTGCTTTGAGAAGTCTACATCAATGACATTTACTTGACAGAGTCGGTTATGAGTTCTAACTGTTATACGTCAGCTGTAAGGTAGTTACAACTTTCAACTGTCATGACTCAACTGTTGTGACCTGGTGTGATTCATTCATGAAACACCTGTGAACTTTAATTTTTTATGCATTGGATAAATGGGCCAAAAACTTTCATTTATATAATTAGTTGAGGGTCATTCAAAATTAGAAGATTTACAAAGGAATTCATTTGGTTAAACAAAATATGTAATTTGTGTGACATAGAAATTAGTAACGACAAGCAACCATTATAAATCAAATCCTATGCATATTCATCATTCACTTTTGAATGCATGTCTAATCAATACAAATGTATTAGTGGCGGTACTTACTGAGCAAAGCTCAACACAGCCCTCAGAATTGGAGGGACTAGATAGAGGTGTTAACCTCTTGTGGTCACTTGGTCTGAAGCAAGTAATTCTAGAAGGGGATAGCCTCATCATTGCTGAGGCTTCCAAAATCATGGACCCCCCATCTTGACGATTTGGATCTTCAACAGCTGCGTGAATTTTATTCGTGGGAGGCTCAGTCCATGTTAAAGATTTCTGGCCCTATTGATCCAACCTTATACATGAAACAACCCGGATCAATGGCAAACCTAGGATTTTCATTTGGGTGATGCGGGCAATAGTGGGGGTAAAGAAGTCAAATACTAAAATCAAGTTAAAATCAAATCTTTTAAAGTATAATTTAAAGAAATTTTTGAATCACGTGGGTGTGGTCGCACCTGCATTATTACATCTAAGTCCACCTCTAGCCCAGATGGTCTGTTTCAACTCGGGTGCATCACCTCTTGTGTGTGCCCACCTGGAACACATATAATTCATATAGATAGATTGAGAGCAGAAGATATTGATGACAGGGAATCCGCAAAGTACAGCAAAAACTTATACATAGGTATCATACATCTAAACTGAATTCTTTATAGTTTAAGAATCTTTTTTTGGTTGCTCTGACATATTAGGAGATTCTCTTGAGGAAATAGGGTACTTCTGGTGGCAACATGCCATTGGGCAAGGGTCTTGCTTATGGGGTCTATTCAATATGTTCTAAGAAGAAATATTTGATTATCAAACGCATCAGTATCATGTCCAATCCCAGGAGATGAGCGAAGCCGTTTATCACAACGATAGGTGTCAAATGGAAGTGCGGTGAGATATATGTGTAGCTGAGGCATCCTATTAAATCGAGAGATTTGAACATTGTTCCTACATAACCCAATCAATTTGTTCAGGCACTGGCAACTATGACCAAATGATCCTACTTTAAAGCCTCAAAATTTAAATAATTTTTCATAGTAAATTGTTTTATTATTCAAATCCAGCAGTAATTTGCGTCTGGAGCATTGTCAATTTAGGTCATGTGCTAATTAATGCAAGATAGATGAGTGTCCTTGACATTAGTTTGCCAAAGTTGCGCTATATTACACGAAATAAATAGAGATAAAATGGGAGTCTCTTTTTTATACTTTTACCGTTTGGGTGGTCTCACACAACCACATTTGAGCTCCACTTTGATTCATGTGATCAATGATCTAATTATTTTGGGGTTTCCTTGTTTAAGAAAAACTTTGATTCCAAGTCTTGTCATTTCCAAACGCACACAAAAAAGCTAGCGTACATGGTAAACGAAGAATCCCCCAACAGAATTTGTAACCTTGATGAAATACAAAACCATAAACTTAATTAAAATTATTGTCAATTGGTCCCTTTCAGACACTGAGAGGAAGCCAGCGTTTTGGTGCATAGAAGAAGGTAAGACTGTCATCTTGAAGACCCAATCTAATCAGGTTTCAGGTAAAGATATAAGTATGCATAAAACCTTCTCTATTGTTAAATTTCCATGATTATTGACTTCAAGATCCAACTATAATAAGGACAAGATATATCATGGCAAAACTAACAAAAGATTCATGCTTGATTGCAAGTTAATTCCAGACACAGACTAGTGGGTTGTTAGATATGGTTGGTGGCTGACTTTTTAGCAAGTCATAAAGTCTGAGGCCACAGAAAGTGGCCATACTTATCATGGGGTTCAAGATAGAAGAAAGTTTCAGTAAGGGCTTTATTTTTATTGTTTTTTACACAAAATGTCAACAGAAGGATTTGTTCAATCTTTGTGTTGTGATTGCTCCTTTGTTGCAGCCATATCTCCAACCCACGACCAAATGTTGTAAACAAAAGGTTTAGACGATCAAAGACAAGGTAGATATCGGCCTTCTGCCTGCTTCAAATGGATGCATTATAGCCAGAAAGTGAGAACAGACATCCTGATCAATGATTTTGCTTTTGGATGTGGCCACCACATTGGGCCCAGTCCACCACTATCCAAAAAGTCACTGAAGCCACATATCCATTTTTCTTTGCTCCAGAAGGGCCTGAGCCTCCTCTGACTCTTTTACTCACATTCACACTTGTGGCTTAAGAAACAGCGGCTAAAACTATAAATTTGCTCACAGAAATCTATCCAGGGCATCATCATCTTATACTACTGTATACAGTACAAGAGCTTCAAAACAACTAAATGGCGTCTCCCAAGAAGGCATCAGATGTAGCCCTCTCCGACTCAGGTTCTGGTTATGGTTCTGTCTCTGGCTCTGGCTCTGGTTCTAGCTTGGCCTAGGGGGCACGCTCAGGTGCTGCAGCCAGTGTGAAAGGTTAACGCACAGGTTTGGCTTTGGTGAAGTTGGTCATGGATATGGCTCCATGTCGGGTTCGGGATCTGGCTATGGTGGTGGCCTGGGACATAGGTTAGGTGGTGCGGATATTGTTATTATTATTATTGTTAGAATGGTAACAAAAACTTAATTATTAGCAAGAAGTTTATAAGAAAATTAGAAGAGAGAGAGAGAGAGAGAGAGAGAGAGAGAGAGGAATATAAAAGAAAGAGGAAGTACTAAAAAGAAATGAGTAAAGAGGTACATGAGCATTGTGCACTAGTAGAGGCAAACTACAAATAATACCCTTACAAGGAAATATTCTCTTAACCCCTTGTTTAACTAAAACATTGGCAAAATACTTGGTTGATCTAAGCTCATGGCCGAAGCATCTGTGTTGGTTTTGTATATGGATCTGGGTCTTTTGAAGGCCAGGGAAAATAAAACGGTGTTACATATAGATTATGTTACTTGTTAAGAAGAATACAACCGACAACAGAGTTATAGGATAAGAGTAAGAGGATGATGTAATTGTTTGGTAGAATGAGGAGATGGACACTTAAATTGTGTTGTAAAATACCTGATTTTTTATTTTTTATTTATAACGGAAGGTATCCCAACCCTTTGGGCCGGCCTATCCCTTTAGGCCTAGGGGGAGCCGGGTAAATCTCCGGTGGCCCAAGTGTGGTAGCATGGCTTTAACCCACAACCTCCGGGAGCAAACTATGGTTCTAGGCCAACTGAGCTAACCCATTTCCCATTCATTTAAAACTAATCTCTTTTGCCTAAAACTAATAAGTAAAATACTTGAATGAAGAACGTGGAAACTATCTTCATCACATGTTTATGTTTGCTGTATGTTTAAATACTTTGGATATTAGAGTGTCTGTGGAGTAAAGCAATTTAGAGAGTGGCCTTACATGCATGTTTTGACTGTTGGATTTTATCACAACAACTATTAAAAATAGGTAGCTGTTAAAACTTTGAGGTGCTAAAAGTAAGGACTATCATTTGGTTAGACTAACGTTGAGATCACTCCTCTATGGCTTGATTGTCATGCACCGATTTGGGCTGGCTCCTACAAGAAGTGACTGCATAGTGCATACATACAGGAGATCTTGCTTCCTTGATTTTTATTTTGCTAAATTGCAAATTGAATGAGGTGAAGGCAGCTAACAATCCTCTTTTAGCCAGGTCAGTGAAGTTGGCAGATGAGGATGAACGTAAAGCTCCAACTGGCAACTGCTAACGGAAAGAAGCCATTTCCAGGTGAATATTGAGAAAGGGCATTCAAAGAAAAGCTGAGAGGCATTCTCGGAATGCTTGAGGCACAGATGGCAGGTTGAAGCTAATTGCACCCAATAGATTGGGCCCATGCAACTGTAGGAGTCTTCCTGTGCAGGAGTCTCCAAGCGAAACATAAGGTCTCCGGTTGCATGAGATTATTCCAAATCAGCTGAGCTCAAGGCTGGGACAATCTCCTCGTATCTCCCAAACATGCTACCAAAGAGGAGCCTTACTTTAAGTATCTACATCTGAACCAAACAGCCCATAATGACTGAGAAGTAATAGCTCTCCATGATAACTTCAGGCCAAGACCACCTTCAGATTTGGTCCTGCAGACCACATTTCTGATAGCAATCTTTTTAAAGTTTGCTTCACTGCCAGACTACAAACGACTGTGCATATTCTTTCCAAATCATAACAAATGGATATGGGAATCGGCAAAGCCATTAAAGTATGAAGAGGCATACTATCTAGAACATGCTCTGTTTAGTGTGACGCAGCAAGCAAACGAAAGAACATGACATTTCCAACCTGAAAGCTTTATTCTAATTGCATCCATTATAGGGTGGAAGAGTTGCTACTTGGGACTGCCAAGTGCCAACAAACAAAGGGGCACCCAGATACTTAGAAGGCTGGCTGGCTAGGGGATTTTGTGTTGGCCAAGTGGGTTCAGACCAAATTGGGTTCATTGTCTTGGGTAGTTTTCCTAATTGTATTAGGAATTTTTTGTTTGTTAAACAGTAGTTTCTTAATAGGATTATGACTTATCTTTATTTAAGAATGGAGTTCTTGGGAGATAAGGAAGTGATGATTATATATATGATGTAATATGTAACCTTAGACATATGCTGAGATTCCAAAGCTCTAGATTCACAAATTAGAGGAGAATTTAGTGGAAATTAGTTTCACGTAAACGTAGGTATCTTTGCCGAACCATGTAAATTTCTTATCTTTTTATGTGGTTGATTGTTAATCTTGATTGCTTACGCATATATGCGCATAACAGTGGTGTCATATTCATAACATTTTGAAAGTTTTATGAGTTTTACACTGAAAATAGGGGTTTCACTTCACCATGAATAGCTGAGTTTTTGCCAAAGTGTAGAATTGGCCAGCTGGATTTTGATACTTGGAGAGAATATCATGTATTGCTAAGGCAGCTCCATTGGAAGAGTTAGCGAAGAGTATAATATCATCCACCAAGAATAAGTGACAAATTCTTGGACCACCGTTAGCTCTAAAAATAAAACGAATGGCTCCTTTAGAAGTTAAAGTGATCCAATATTTTGAATCTTTTGGCTAAGAATTTATTCTGCTAACATAAACAGATAGGTCAAAAGCAGGTCCCCTTGTCTCAGACCACAAAGAGGAGCAAAGATACCACAAAATTTCCATTGGTGATAACCGAACCTCTAAGATTCATTCAAGTACTAAGTTGTCCTAAAAATCTGAAAAAGCCCAAATTGTGCAGAGCAGTATGAAAAAATCACCAATTTAATTTGTCAAAAGCCTTAGAAATGCCTGAATTTAGGCCCATGCCACCGCCCTTAAATGTGTGATTATGATATTGAAATCGGATAATAAACTGGAGCAATCTTGCTTCATTGATTCACCACAATAGAGACAATGATTTCACAATAGTTGATAAATTGGTTAAAAATTTTAATGTTTTAATTTACAATCTCTGAAGAATAGAAAATAAAAAAGTAGTTTACTCAATCTACAAAGTAATGCACCTAAACTACAAATCAAGGGTCCAATGCTGGTGTCCACCGAATGAAAAATGTAGATTATCCATTGATTCTTTCTTGTGCGCTCCATCGATTTATTATAGAGTATCAGTATTGATTCAAGTTAAATCACATATTCTTGACACGTTAATTTTCTTCTTCCATCAGTTGTCTTTTGACTTGTTGAGCTAAAGTCAAATAAAGGAGGATGATTAAATCAGATTGGTAGTTGTGGCAAGAAAATTTCTGAGTTTATATTTTGAGTTCTATTGCAAGAAATGTAAGTAGCAACATTTTCAATTTCAATTATAGAAGTGAAATAAGGCCATGCTGCTGATGACTCAGACGAGTTACACAGATGTAGACAGTGGTGAAGTGGGATTTTCCCCAAGTGATCCACACTACAGATCACACTTACTAGCCTTCTGATTGGCGGGTCTTAAAAAAAGCAAGAAAATATTAATTTCTGCAGCAATGGCCCATAGAAGATCAATACGGGTCATTGGACAGAAGGTCTCGATCTAACATTGGGCACCTGGTCATGGAATTCTCCCATGCTATCGAAGCTATTGAAGGGGTGATTGAGTGAAGAGTCAATAGTCAAGAGTAGATTGTTAGCTAAAATGGCCTATTCTGAACACTTCAAACGGATTAGATTCGCACTCCAATGGCGTGATTAAACGTAAATGGTTCTCCAAAATTTAAGGACATACCTGAATCCATCGCTAAAGGGGACGGAGCGGACGCCCAGAGTGGGAATTACAACTCCCTCAATCTTCTCGTGATGCCAGCAAATCAATGGTGATGCTAAGCTTTGTTTTTGAGTTAGTATATGAAGATGACGGAGTTCCCCGGCCTTTTATAGCCATCCAACCATCAATGGACGACTGCAACATTCCCTCTCATTATGGACCGTTACCAACGTTACCTTCATGGATATTCAATGTTGAAAAAACTGAAAAAGGATTGAATGGCAGTGAATATCATTGAAGGAGAGAACTATTACGAAATGGGGGGTGGTCATTTGGACCACCACTCCTGCATCCAAACAATCTCCAACTTGGTCCATAATGACCACCATACATCCTCTTAGTTTATATTATTAAAATAAAAAATATTTTATTTTGCAAACGAATTTTGAAAATGACTCTAACTGATACGCATCATTTGAAAACACCAATCATCTATGGAAACTGTAACGCTAAAGTCTTTAATCTGTGGTTAGGTTAGTTTACTAATGCGAACTATGGCGGTTACACATCTTGACGATATATTTCCTTCCACAATCACAACACCAATATCCCTTCCTAATCAAGAACTTAATGATGAAAAGTAGAATCTTTAATATGACTTCTTTAATGGGAACTGTAATGTCATAATACTTTTATATTCTCACTTCATTACGCAATAATCACATGTAACATAAAATAAAGTAAGAATAGCAAAATCATTTCTTTAATCGATCAATGTATAGCGTCATACATCATTCATTCCTACAAGGCATTTCATTCAAGCTCATACTTATTACATGGTCTTTAAAATCATGTGGCGCCAATGCCTTTGTTAATGGATCAGTAACCATAAGCTTTGATGGAGCTCCAACAATTAACACTAAACGATCTCGCACTTTCTCCTTCAAAACAAGATACTTTACTTCCAGAAACTTTGATTTACTGGAACACTTGTCATTCTGCGCAAAAAGTCGAGCAGCATTGTTATTGCAGTAAATCTTTAGCGGTTCAGAAATACTGCCCATAATTGCAAATCCTTTGATGAAGTTACGTATCCATAATGCGTAACCCGTGGCTTCAAAGCACGCCACATACTCTGCATCAAATGCGGATGGAGTGACTTGCGATTGCTTTGCACTCCTCCACGATACTGCCTCGTCTACCAACAAAAAGATGTAACCTGATATTGACCTTCTTGTATCGAGACATCCTGCAAAGTCAATATCTGAATATCCAAGGACTTCCAGTGGATTAGATCTCTGATATGTGAGCACATATCTTCTAGTGACGTTGAGATAACGCATCACTTTCTTGATGCTATCCACTGAGGCATGCCGGGATTACTATGATATCTGTTTAACATCCCAATTGCAAAACTAATAGCTGGTCTTGTGCATGTCTGTAGGTACATTAGACTTCCTACTGCTGCCGTATAAGAATATTTATTCATTTTTAACTTTTCTATGTCAGTCATGGGGCATTATTCTTTACTAAACCTATCTCCTTAGACATAGGGGCATTTTGTGGTTTACTCCTTTCCATTCGGAAACGTTTGAGTATACTTTACATATAGGCTTCTTAACACAACCCGAGCAATCCTCAAGATTGATCTTGGAATATCTCGATTCATATTACAAAGGCTGCTTCACCCATATCTTTTATGTCAAAATTATTCTCAAGGTATACCTTGGTTTCTCGGATCATACTAAAGTCATTACTGGCTAGTAAAATGTCATCTACATACAGGACTAAAATGATAAACTTGCTCCCACTGATCTTAAGATAAATAGAATGGTCAACTGGATTTTTGGTAAAACTGAAAGATGTAATAATATGATTGAACTTTAAGTACCATTGTCTGGAAGCTTGTTTCAACCGGTATATTGACTTTTTTAGCTTACAGACTAGTTTTCAATCATTATCTTGTTGAATAAACCCTTCAGGTTATTCCATGTACACTTCTTCATTGAGATTCTCATTTAAGAAAGCTGTTTTAATATCCATTTGATATAGCTCTAAGTCATAATGAGCTACTAAGGCCATTACAATTCTAAATGAGTCTTTCTTAAATACCGGAGAGCAGGTTTCATGATAATAGAGACATTCTCTCTGAGTGAATCCTTTAACCACTAGTCGGGCTTTGAATCGTTCAAGTTTGCCTTTAGAGTCCTTTTGGTCTTAAAAACCCATTTACAACCAACAGTCTTAGACCCTTCAGGTAGTTCAACGAGATCCTAAACCTTATTTATAGCCATGGATTCTAACTCTTCTTTCATAGCATCCAACCATTTATCAAAATTTTCACTGTTTACAGCTTCGTTAAAAGTTTTTGGATCTTCTTTAATTTCAATATCCGATTCTTCTAGATACACAATATAATCATCCGAAATAGCAGGCCTTCTCATACGAGTCGACCTTCTCAATACTTCCAGATTTTTTTCAGGAATGTTAGGTTGTATTGGAGAAGTTGGTTGTGTATCTTGAGGAAGTGGGTCAACAGGTTGTTCCGGGAATGCCTCTATATCAAGTGGAATTATTAATCCACCTTGAGTAGAGGATTGAGGCTCATCTCTAATCTCCTTGTATATAATATTCTAGCCTTACTACTCCCACTGTTGTCATGATTCTCCAAAAACTTGGCATTATTGGACTCGATTATTCTTAGTGAATGATTAAGACAGTAAAATTGATACCTTTTAGACCTTTTCGGATAATTAATAAAATATCCGTCACTGTTCTAGGGTCTAACTTCTTTTCTTGTAGGTTATATACTCGCACTTCAGATGAACATCCCTAAACTCGGAAATGGTTTAAGCATGGTGTAACACTCCGATCCCCTTTGAGCCGGATTAGTGGCTCATTAGTGTGTTTCTGTCGTTTTATTCTGTCGGACTTGGTTTTGGGTCTTGGATAGGTAGTTGAGTAACCTTTGACCTGGAATAGGTAGTTCTAAGCCCTTTTTCGTAATTTTGCTTTTGCTCTGCTCGCATCATATTTGCATCATCTTGGTGTCAGCACGTGTATTTTGTTGAGCTCGTTATATTCCATAACGGTGCCAGATCCGTTTGGAGCCAATTGGAGAAGTTGGACCTTCGTGTGACTTGAACTGTAATTAGTATAAACTCTCCGGACTTTGACTTAAACTTCCAAACCTATAAATATGAGTCATGCTCCAGATGTCTCTCTCTCTTGCTCCTTCACTTGATCGACTGCATGCAAGAAGAACTCCAGAGGAGCTTCACGTTCTTTTTCTCTCTCTCTTCTCTTCACTTCTCTTGCTCGATTGATGTTTTGGATTCTCATTTTTGATTTGAGTTTCCTCTTTTCTCTCATCTCTGTCTATTGCTTGAGGTAAGTGGGTTCTTTGTGTTTCTTCTCCAAATTGGATCTCTCATTCTCTGATTGCTATGTCTTCATCTCATGCATGGTGTATCTCTTTGATTTGTCTTGATTTTAGTGGATTTGGAGCTTGAGTCAGTGGGTTGGATAGAGCTTTGAGGCAAGTATAAGTACAAGCTTGATAACACATATGGGTATTTTGTTTGATGGCTTTGATTTCTTCTTATTCTTTGTCTAGCATGTTTTACAGCCACATTTTGTGATTTTGGAACCTCTGTAGCTTGTTTGGAGATGTTTCTGTACCAAATTTCAGTTTCTGTAACTATCCCGAATTCGTGTTCTATATTGTACGGCTAAGCCGTAAGGTTTTACGGTTTGATTTCCAGATCCCGAAATTTTGAGTTTTGCTTTACGGCTAGGCTACGGCTAAGCCGTAACTTGTTCTACGGCTGAGCCGTAAGCTAGCCGTGACCCAACCGTAATCCAACTTTGAATTAAATCTCTGATCAGTCGAAACTTTCCAGAGACAGTGTTCCTACGGTGTGGCTATGGCTAAGCCGTGAATTGGTCTACGGCTCAGCCGTATACTGGCTGTAGCCCAGCCGAAAAAGGTGTCAGATCAGAGGGGGAAGATGACCCGTTTAGCTGTGTTTTGAATGGAACCAAGGTGAAGCCGTAGTGCATATTACGACGAGTGCGTAAGATGTCTTCGGCTTAACCATAGGTCCCTCATGGCTAAACCGTTAGGCATGGCAATTTTGAAATATAACTTAGGATAATGGTGAGACTTATAGGGCTCAAATACAGGTTAACCACCCATGTAACCGGCCCAATGGATTCTTTGGATCGCATGAAAAGTCTGTTCGGCTGTGACTTATTCATGTGAGCGTTGATCACTGTTAAGCACCTCCCCATGGGTGTTGGTTTAAGGGACGTCGGTGCACACAAAGATTACATTGCAACACTTTGATAGCAACGGTGCATTGACTAACTTAAAATTACATCAACATGCACGGTTAGTGACAGTGAACAACTAGATTAGGACTGGCTTGTAACGAACCTTGACTCCGTATTAATCTGAGATGCATTGCATATTGGTTATGGTTTTGCCCTCTGTTCTGTTAATCTATGTTTACGCATTCCGCAGTTATTTTGCTTTCGGATTGTATATCTGTTCATTCTTCGATCTGCATTATGCATTGATCTATGCTGTGCTTGGACCTAATCTATGTTCTGATCTGTATTTTGGCTATACTTTGTATATTTTGGGTATTCCCGGGTGGCTCTGCCCAGAGGTTCATACGTGAGGATAAGATCCGGTCTTTGTCATCGGTGAGTCCAAAGCGGATAATCTCCCTTTCTATGGATTTGAATTGATTGGTATTAGTCTGGTTCTACTCAGCCTCAGCCCTAGGATGCCCGACGGGGTCACCTCTGGCTTAGATCTCTGTATCTCTGTATCACTGCAGTGTCGCTTTGTCTTGGGACCCCGGAACCCAGGAACTGAGACCCACTTGTACCCTGGCCCAGTCGGTGGTGTTCTCCTCTGCTCTGCTTTGCTCTGCTCTCTATCGGAGAGAACATGGTTAATGTAGTAGCCACTTAGTCAGTTTCTATGTTTGATTCAATATCATGCTTTACTTCTATGCACGATTGGCGTAGCTTTCTAATATGAAACTCTGAGATTACTATTCTGTACTTATTCACTTTGATACTATGCGTGTTTCATCCCTGTTACTTGTATTTGCTGGATCGTTGTATTCATTAGTGTTGTCTGTGGTGTTGCAGGCGCAGATACCTTGCCCAGCTCCCCGGCGGTCGAGGAGACTGCAGGGCCGAGTGTAGATGCACCCTCAGGTTTGGCAGAGTGGGCCTGATCATCTCTGCCGAGTGCGTTCATGCATGCTGCCAGTGGCTTTTCGTTTTGGGATTTTGAGAGATTGTACTTGGACTTTGGACTTGTATTCTGTGTATTTTGTATATAGTGATTTTGGTGTGTATTTGGTTTTATATCAGGGTATTTGTCTTTGTCGTTCCGTATTTGTAATTACTTTGGCTTCCGCTATTTTCTTTGTTGCTTGCTATGATATGTACAGCTTCCGCATACGCTTAGTTCGCACGTGTTAGATCCCTTGTGGGCGTGCATCTGGACTGGGTTTGGATGCACGTGCACGGGAGTACGTGTGTCACCGGTTTAGCTTTTCGCTAACCCCCGATCTCTGAGCTCGGGTCGTGACACATGGTTGCCTTCCAGTCCACAACTTGAAAGGAGTTTTGGGAGCTGCTTTACTAGGAACCCTATTTAAAATATACATGGCCATCTTCAGTGCTTCACTCCACATATACTCAGGTAACGAGGTATTACTAACCATACTCCTAACCATATCTAAAAGAGTCCCATTCCTTCTTTCAGAAACTCCATTCTGTTGAGGAGTTCCAGGCATTGTGTATTGGGCAACAATACCTTCGAATTCTAGGAATCTAGCAAACGGACCAGGGTTACGGCCCGCTTCAATGTACCTACCATAATATTCACCACCTTGATTTGACCTCACAATTTTAATTTTTCTACCTAATTGTTTTTCTACTTCTGTCTTGAATATTTTGAACATAGTCAAGGCATCAGACTTTTCTTTAATAAGATAGATATAACCAAAGCGTGAGTTGTCATCTATAAAGGTGATGAAATATTGTTCTCCTATAAGACAAGGTATATCTATTTTTCCATAAACATCCGTATGGATTAACTGCAAGAGTTGAGAACTCCATGTGGCAGTTTTCTTGACTGTTTGAGTCTGTTTTCCTTTAAAATAGTCAACACAGACACCGAAATTAGTGAAATCAAGGGTTGGTAATAACCCGTCTTTCACCAATCTCAACATCCTCTCTTTTGAGATGTGTCATAACCGTTTATGCGACAACTTAGAGGAGTTCTCTTTTACTAGTCCTCTTTTCATGCCAACATTCGTCCCATAAGTAATATAGTGCGTAGTCAGTGATTGTGTATATAAAGTATCTAACCTTAACTTATACAAACTATTACATAATAAACCACTACCAATCATTATATTATTGTAAAAAAGTTTCAAAGATCCTCGATCAAAATTAAATACATATCCTTTTACATCTAACTGTAAAATCGAAACCAAATTTCGGAAAATATCTGGAACATAGAAGGTGTTCGGTAGATCCAGAACGAATCCTGTATCAGTACCAGCCTATACGTGCATACTGCCTCAACTCTTGACTCCTTCCGATTCCCATAAGGATGGTTCGTTCCCCATCACTTAGCCTCCGGGTTGAAAGGAATCCTTGCATACAACAAAAAATGTGAACGGTTGCACCAGAGTCGACCCACCATGTATTGGATGAGACATTAATAATATTGGTTTCACATACAAGAGATAAATTTCATTGTTTACCTCTTTTCTCAAACCAATTTTTCCTTTTGAGAAAGTCCTTCTTGAAATGTCCTTTTTAGCCACCAAAGTTACAGTTCTCGGACCCTTTATTTCCCTTTCTCTTCATTGGTTTTTGACCTTTCCGATCTACCTTAAGCGTGTTGGCATTATTCTTAAAGTTTCTAGGACCTTTCCTGCCCTTTGCATGGGAGACGAAGTTTACTAGAAGTTGCCCATCGGCCTTAAGCCTCCTCTCTTCTTAATCACATCTTGCGATCAACTCATTTATGGTTTACCGACTATAGCTCTGATTGTATGTTACCTTAAATGGGCCAAATGCAAGGGGAAGGGAATCCAGAATAAATTAGATCAAATATCCATCTGAGATACTCATGTCTACATCCTTCAACTTGGATTCTAGGTTGGACATAAGTAGGATATGTTCCCTAACTCCCTTCGTCCCATTGTATTGCATGTTAGTTAATTTATTCATTAAGGCGGTACCTAATGCCTTGTCAGTCACTTCAAATTGTGACTTAATCTCTTCTAAGAGTTCCTTGGCATGTTTTCCTTGATCAAGTGATCCCCTAATACTCTTAGAAATAAAATTCATTATAATCTTTTGGTATTTCTTGTCACATCTGTGCTACTGATCATGTTTAGTCCTTTCATTTTCAGAACTCTATTTGGTGAGTGCAGGAGGCATGGGTTCATCTAAGGCCATTTCTAAGTCTAGAAAAGTTATGGCCAATAACAGCATGTCTAACCATTCAGGATAGTTTGATCCGTCTGATGAAAAAATGGTTCCTAAGTAAGAGGGAAGAGACATGGATTTAGAGGAAGATGCTGTAAAAAGAAAGAAGAGATAAACTATTACTCTCACAATTCTATAAAGCTTTGAATTTAAAGGGAATCTTACAACGGAAATAATAGTTTTATATCATTATAAACAACCTTTGGGTCAAATGTAACATGTTAATTTTATTATTCTCATTTATTTGATAAAACCACAATTTATTAAGTGAACAAGTGAGATCCTACTTTTGGGCATAGATTAGCATGAATTCACAAAACATTTTTAACGTGTTTTATCCCAATCTTCAAATAATCGAAAGATAAACTCCTTTGGGTTGATTATCTATCCTTTAAGTGGAGTTACAATTTGAGTGTCATTTATGGTATCTCTAATTCAATATTTGAAATATGAGTTTCATCATAACTGGGCCACTTTGGTGACCACCTAGTTAACTCATAATTTCAAATTGAAACCTATGACACTAATTTAATCATCA
Organism: Sextonia rubra; assembly: GCA_037013555.1. Classification (NCBI taxonomy): domain Eukaryota; kingdom Viridiplantae; phylum Streptophyta; class Magnoliopsida; order Laurales; family Lauraceae; genus Sextonia; species Sextonia rubra. The sequence goes on along the minus strand of JASUAD010000010.1, from coordinate 37,309,600 downwards.
AACATGCATGCATGTAACAAATTATAACTCAAAATAACATTAATCATGGAAACAATAAGTGAAAACATGAATTTGAATGAGTTAAACATGCATAAATCCTTATGACATCAACATTGAACCATTGAATTAGAATTAAATTAATTAATATGATAGATCTCATCATAAGGGACACAACGAAAAAACGGATCGAAAATCCGATATCATATGTATCCGAAATTATCAAAATAAGATTTCGATTGTTCATTTTTCCTTAATCTGGCCTTAATCTGATGATTTTTAAATTATCTAGTCCTATCGCAATGATTAATGCATTTAGATACATTAATTGGACGGTTCTGATCGGAACGGATCAATTTCATAATGACCTAATTATTCTAAACATATAATTATCAAAATTGATAATAATTTATTCAAATCAGACCAGGCCAGTGGGTTGTGTCAGATCTAGGTCAGTGATTGGATTATTCAGTCCAATCTGTACCTCCAGTTCGGGCTTGACAGGTTGGGCCAAGTCGGGTCTGACCTGACGTATAAATTAAAGCCCAATTTATTATACTCTGTTGGGTCAGGTCGGGTCGGGTCAGACCTGACCTGGAATTGAATATATTCAGTTATGTTGGGCTGGGCCAGGTCAGTTCACCTGAGTCAGGTCAGGTTCGGACAGTCCTACAAGCTGAATCTGTTCTGCTGGGCTCGCATCGGGTCAGATCCAAATCAGGTTTTCAATATCTGGCCCACATGAGGTCCGGTTCATTAAAAGCTGGTCAGGTCGGGTCAGCAGGTCAGGCTTGCACTGAGTTGACCCATCTCAAACCCAAACCCATATAATGATTTGGGCCCGCTTGCCAAGTCATCGGCTTGACCCGAATCCGACCCGGGACTATTCATCGTCATCTACCTGTTGCAGAGACGAACGATACCCGATTTCGCTCGACACACCAGCAGCGGCCCGAACGGTGGCTGAGGTTCGGCGCGATGCCGGCGACGGCAACGGCAGGGACTATCGGCAATTCCCGTCGCTGGCCGGCGACTAAAATTTTTTTTTTTATACTCTGTTTTGCCGCCTAGGCGCAGCGCAGCGCCGTGCCTATGCCGCCGCGCAGCGACTGCAGCCGAAAACGGCTTTCTCCTCCCTTTTTTTTTATAGCCGTTGCTCTCTGTTTTTGAAACAGAAAAACAGAGTTTCCATTTTTCAGCGATTATAATCCATGCAACACCAAACCGTGAGCTCTGATACCAATTTTTAGCTAAAATGGCCCATTCTGAAGACTTTGAACGGATTAGATTTGCACTCCAATGGCATGATTAAACGTAAATGGTTCTCCAAAATTTAAGTGCATACCTGAATTCATCACTAAAGGAGATGGAACGGACGCCCAGAGTGAGAATTACAACTCCCTCAGTCTGCTCATGATGCCAGCAGATCGATGGTGATGCTAAGCTTTGTTTTTGAGTCTATATATGAAGATGAGGGAGTTCCTCGGCCTTTTATAGCCATCCGACCATCAATGGATGATTGCAACGTTCCCTCTCATTATGGACCGTTGCCAACGTTACCTTCATGGATATTCAACGTTGAAAAAATTGAAAACGGATAGAATGACAGTGAATATCACTGAGGGAGAGAACCGTTACGAAATGGGCGGTGGTCATTTGGACCACCACCCCTGCCTCCAATAGACATTTGAGGGTGAGTTTAGGTGATCCACAGGGACCGGTACTCTGCTTTGGCACCCGAGAGAGAAAAAGAGGGACACCCACAACATACCACCAGAAAAGCAGAAGTAATAGATTACCTCTGTTTCAAAAACACACACACGAAAAAAAAAAGTTAAAATCAGAATCACTTGTGGTTTTGACAGCACCCACATTGACCCAAGTTCTTGAGCAGAACTAGAAAAACAGCCTGGATTCATTTTTTTTAAATCCCTCATTAATTAATTTATATTTGCAGCTAAACTCAAAATAAGTACATTCAAATTCTCACTCACAAGTTCGCGTCTCATTCTCCACTAGGGCGTCGATGTTCGAATAAGATTTTCAAATTCAACGTTGTCACCGGATATATTTGCAAAAATTTACTGACCACATAAGATATAATATAGTGGATTTTCAAATGGTCGTAAGTGCTTTTAGAAACTAGAAATATAACATTACAGTTCCAAAATCTTAAAGAACATATCGTGGAAAACTCACATTACGATAGTATCTTTTTTTATGAAGGGGTGACTAAAATAGGAGGAGATATGAACCTTATTTAAATGATGGGTGATGTTGACTCCTAGAAAATATTTGAAAAAATCAAAACCTGTTTACTTTCATAATCCTCATCACTGAGTTGAACATTTTGATGCAATCACTGCAATGGGTGATAGTGGGCAAGCAAAAACAAACGGTACGCCCCTAGGTCCACCCCTGCCTGAAACGAGACATCAGAAGAAAGAATGGGAATATGTTAAAAAGCTTTCCTCTTCTGTGGGCCCACCTAGTATTTATCCAATTTGCAAAGTGGTTTTTACGTGTAAGGCATATTGAATTTAGGAGGTACGGCAAATGTCATTCTCATCGGTTAACCCCAACACTCGAAAGTTCTAAAATTTGATGGGTTTCTACGTGTATATTTCTTTTTTTAATGATTGAATGTAATTTCATATCCATGTCAAATTAGGGTGTGTGTGAAATGGGTTTGAGTTGTTAAAGTAAGCCCCTTGTGAGATGAAGTGCGGTAGGGCTTAAACTAAAACAGTGAGTTCATTAAAAAAAAAAAAACCTAATACTATGGCTCGAGTCTTCAGCAGAATGGCCTGGCCTGGCCTGGCCTATGGGGAGGGGTGGAACAGTAAAGTTTTCCTTGTGAGGCGTTAGCTCATAACTTTTTTTGAGGGGCCCATAGGAACCAAACCCCTCACACCGGGCCCACCTAGTTTGCCACACAATCGATCAAAACCTCTTACTCTCGCTGCCACAGAATTTTGAGACACTTGTAAGCTGTGAAAACCATTCCATTGTTCACGCCAGTTTGGCGCTCATTTGACTTTATGTTACACGTAAGTTAAAGTTGATTTTGAGGCTCTCAAAATTGTACCCTTTATGACAAGTTATGTTAGTACTTTCGTTCTTTTTAAAACAAAGAAGAAGAAAAAGAAGCACATGATGGGGCTCTTTAATATGCCCCTGGCTTGAGTATCATGCCTTCAAATGAACCTCGCATGCTAGACGATTTGGCCCGCATTAGTCTCTGATGACCAGGCCCAAGTAATTGTGTGGTGGGCCAAGTCGGATCCTCTCACGCAACTCTCACTATGAGCAATGGGAGTACATGCCGGCCCAAGATGTGGTTCGATCAAACGTCAATACGGCACCAATACCGTCAACATTTATTCCCATTCCCTATTCTCATGTGATGTGGTTCGAATTCGATTCTACAATTATTTGGTTCTCATGTGATGTGGCTGGAATTCGATTCTGCAATTTTTTGGACTTTGGAAAGAGAGAGTGTAAAGTGGACTCTACCATTATACTGGAGAGGGAGAGAGATGAGCTTCCTATGATCAAATGCAGAGGCTGTTTGTGTAGCTGAGTTGAGAAAGTGGATCTGAGCTAAGTCGAGAAAGTTGGAAATATGACTGCTGCTGGGAAAGGTAATTTCTAATTATTAGTATTATTTTTTAAATTCATGTTCCATTTAAGCCCTCTCTGTACAAAATAAGAAGTTCAAGGTCTTGAAAATCAATTAAGAAATTGATGATGGTTGAAGTTCAAGGCCTTGAAAATCAAGGAATTGGTGATGGTTTCCTAGTCTTCAATTCCATGTTGGGCCGATTATATATGGGGCACTTGTATTACCGAACAACAAAATCATCTAGACCGAAGCCATCTGCTTGCCGGCTTGTGGTTGTGTTGGGGTACTCCTTTTCCAACCCTTTTGTTCAATCTAAGGAGAAATGGGTCCAGCCTGTTTTACCTCGTGGGCCCCACTAAAACCACCGTATAACCCCTGTATGATAAACGGATGAGGATGATCCGAGCGGATGGTTATAATTTCTACCCACCTTATAGTCCAACCCGTACCCAACCTGATAATTCAGGTATCGAGTTGACCCATTTCCTATTAGGACTGCTGTTGGGTTGACATTTCTGACCAAATTAATGAATTTGGGACTACTCTTGCATTCCTGCTGATCAACAATCCGCTCACCAACCGGGGCAATTGGACTGTTACCCTTCAACCCAACCTGAGCCTATGCCGTTTAGGGTTGGGTTGATGGTTTAAGTTGGGACTTGGATTGACCTTTCCAACCTGATTAATAAATGGGTTCATCTTATTAATGGACCCTATACATGCATCCCTTGCTCAACCAATCCATTATATGGTATCCGTGGAACATCATTTTCAGTGGCGGAGCCATAATTCTATCTTAGGGGAACAATAAATTTAGCCTGAAAAGAAAATTTTGAATTAAAATTATGTGTTCACCCCAATTAACATATTTTATATTAAAATGGCTATTACATTATAGCCCCAAAATGATAAAAATGATTAATTTGTATTGCTCTTCATATCCAACACCATTCAATAATGGATCCAAAAGCAAGAGAAAAATTTTAAATTACATGATTTTAGCGTATTACTTGTGAGCATGCAATTATAATTTCAAAAACTCAAATTTTGATATTTGAATTAAGCACCATTTATAATCAAGCACCCGGCGTGCCTCCTTTGAATAATATGGTGAAAGAGAAGAAAATGCATGTGATTTAGGGTATTGTCTTGGATAGAAGTAAAAGATGAAAATAATGTCTTTATGTGTCTCCCTGACATTTTTTAATTATTTTATCCTCAAAAAGTCCAAAGGGACAATTGTCCCTCTAGACTCCATGTGGCTCCACTACTAATCATCTTGAGTATCTTCAAATAATTATGGGGTTCAAAGTGGACCTGTGTGCAATCCAACTCCTATAGAATATGTTTGTCTACCGTCGTTTACATATGTTAATGATTCTCATGTATAATAGTTATACATCATCACGCCTATATACATGCTTAGTTGTATAATATGCAACCAGAAGAGTTTTTTGCATATACCCCTTAAGGTTTATAGAATTTGTAAATAAGCCCCTTGTGGTTTCAGTATTTGTATATAATCCCATGTCTTTTCATTTCAATACCTTTCATGTCTCCAATATCAGTAGTCTCAATGAGAATGAGCAACCATCAAGAAATTTGTATTGAAATTTAATAAAAATGACTACTTTGCTCTTTCATCTATTAAAAAATGAGTATATCATTATTTACAAAAAGATATTATTATTTTATCTCAAGATCCAATGATTTCTCTCTTAATAATTCTTCAATGCACATGAAGCCTAATTATGTACTTTAAAATATACATCAATCCAACAATGGGTCACCTATGGATTGGGTCAATTATAATCAATTATAGGTATAGGTTATGATCGATCTGAATTTAACAAAATGGGACTCATATTGATAAAAATATATTTATGTAGGCTTACTCTCTCCTACTAAATGTGCTTTATTAATGGTTAATGTTACAAGCTTTAGCAAAATATGAATTCAAGCTTTTGAAAGTATGTATATAGAGATAAAGAGGTAGGCAAAAGTATCATTTTACTCTAAAAAACTTGTGGTGGTTGTAAGGCTACTGATTTTGAGACATGAAAGGTATTAGAATGAAAATGCAGAGAGTTATATGCAAAAACTAAAATTGTAGGGGTCTATTTGCAAATCCTAAGAACCTTAAGGGGGTATATACAAAATACTCTAACCAGAATGGATAGCTCAGCTGGCCTAGGACCACGGCTTGGTACTGGAGCTTGTAGGTTTGAGCTAGCTGCTACACCGGGGCCACTATAAAAAAGAATTATGAATAATATGTATCAGTGAGGTATGAAAATGAAAGTGGCATGTAATAAATACTATATAAGGTAATTTATATACAAAAAGTTTCACATTATTTTCACACCTCTCTTGGAAAAGTCATTAGTATACTTTTTAGATGGTGAATGCATTCCCATGGGGGGCCACCAAATACCTTTATGTTTTCATTCTTGTTGGCCCTGTATTTATAATTTAAACCATTTTGTTTGTTTATTGGACTTAAAAGCCTCAATCAAGATCTTAAAGGTGATTATCTTAAATCTCAACAAATTTCGAGTATTTTGTGAAAAAGTTCCAAACTATGGAACTTATTTTCTGCACTTCTATGGTCCTCTAGTTCTTGATATGAACCAGCATTCAATATTCTTGTATTAATAATAAATATCATGACATTTAGTTTCATAGTTTAATTCTTCGTAGATTTTGAGAGATTTGTGAACAATCCAAAAATTTCAAATCAATCTAAAGTTTTTGAATGAAGTCATTTACTCATGTAAAAATGGTGATTTCAAAAAACATGGAAATGCGTTTATCATGTATATCATATCAATGTAACATTTGCTTATGCAAAATCCATTTCCCATCAATTTTAAAAAAAGTAAGCGACCCTAGTCTCTCTATAACTCCGTTTTTTTTTTTCGGAAACCTAGCTGATCGGGCTGGGACCTGAATACATTAATTTTTTTTTATAACAATTAATTTTATTCAAACCAAGAAGAAGAGAGAAACAACAAAAACTTAAAAACAACATATATCAAAGAGAACTAATCAACAAAAGAAATAGAAAGACAATGAACTCCCTACTTTGCAAGCCCATCCGCATCAAAATTTGCCTCACGAAGAACATGACGAAAAGACAAACTCAACTCATCTGATATATCTAGAAACGTTCACATGTGTGGGACCCGAATACATTATAACTCAACACTAATTCACACTACTCACTTAACTCACACATATAAAGTAATTGGGACTCGCACATGTAAGGACACACACAACTCACACATGTGCTATAATGGGGGACCCACACATGTGAGGGGACAAGAAACAACTCACACATGCGGGGATTTTTCTCTCTATAACTCCATTAGTAGTGCTTTACTAGATTTTTCCTCATTTTAAAAAAAGATACAGGGGTTTTAATTTCTTGAAACTTCTAGAAAAGAGGAAAAATATCCCTTTGAGCTGGTTTTTTAACAACCATATTAAATGCTTTTCTTGAAACATCTACATAGAACCTTCTGATTTTTTTCTTCAAAAACCATCCTCAAATTTTTCTATTTTCAGTTTAATCATAAAAAGCGGTCAACTTTACATACATGTAAAGTGTTTTGTTGAGGTAGTCCGTTATGATTATACCTTCTATTCTTATCCTATTGCTAATATCTTTCACTCAATTATTAATAATTTATTTTCTTTCTTTTTTTTCTTTTTCTTGCAGTCATCTATCATTGCTCTTGTTGACCTAGTAAAACAATGGCACTTTCGGCAATCATTGGAATAGTAATTCACCCAATTACTGAACTTTGTAAATGTGCACCTGTTCCTATTATACGGCATGCAAGTTATTTTATTTGCTACAAAAAATATGTTGACAATCTGAAGAGAGAAGTTGAGAAGTTAGAGCTGAAAAAAAATGACGTACAAGGGAGGGGTGCAGTCGCTCAAAGAAACAATGAAGTAGTCCTTGATGAAGTGCAAGGATGGTTATCAAGGGTAGAAGTTATCATAGCAGATGTGGAAGGATTGGATAAAGGGAATATCAAATGTTTTGATTGGCGCAAACGGTACAAACTAGGTAAAGAAGCAAAGAAAAAGACTGAAACAGTAAATGAGCTCCAAAAAGATGGGAATTTTACTAGTGTATCATACCCCAACCAAAATACATGCATTGAATCTTTGCCTGATGGAGATTTTTACAAATATGAATCCACAGAATTTGCTATGAAACAAGTAATGGATGCATTGAAAGATAAGAACATCAACATCATGGGGGTATATGGGATGGGAGGAGTTGGTAAAACGACATTGATGAGACAAGTAGCCAAATTGGTGAAAAAAGAAAAACTCTATGAAGAAGTTATCTGGGTAACTGTTCCTCAAGATCTAGACTTGAAAAAAATCCAAAGTGATATTGCGAAGGCTTTAGGCTTAAAAATGCCCCCTGAAGATGGAGATGCATTCATAAGAGCATGCAAGCTATCGGAGAGATTGCGCAGGGCCATAAATGTTCTAATAATCTTGGATAACTTATGGGGAAGATTGGAGCTGGCTGATGTAGGAATTCCCTATAGAGAACACAAGGGTTGCAACATAATATTCACGACGCGAAGTACAGAAGTCTGTGATGTGATGAAGAGCCAAGTAAATATTCCAGTAAACTTGTTATCAGAACAAGATTCATGGAGTTTGTTCAGAAATGAAGCAGGTAGTATTGTGGATTCTCCTGCTTTACAAGATTTAGCAAGAAAGGTGGCACAAGAGTGTGGAGGTTTGCCTCTTGCGATCATCACAGTTGGAAGGGCATTACGGAGCAAGGATGAAATTGTTTGGAAAAATGCATTGCAGGAATTACAGAGAGCTAATCCTGCGAACATCAAGGATATGCACGAGAAGGTGTTTGCTGCTTTGGAGATGAGCTATAATTACTTGGAAAGTGAGGAGGCCAAGTCTTTCTTCCTATTGTGCTCTCTATTTCCAGAAGGTTGGCCTTGTCCTAAAATTAACTTGATAAGGTATGGGATGGGGGAAGGCCTCTTTCGTGATGTCAATACATTAGAGGAAGCGTCAGTTAGAGTCCATGCCTTGATTGACAAACTCAGGGCTTCTTGTTTGTTGCTAGAGAGAGAGAGTGATGATTGGGTAAAAATGCATGATGTTGTTCACAATGTAGCCACTTCAATAGCGTCAAGATGTGAGCACGGATTCTTGGCAAAAATTGGTGAAGGATTGAAAGAGTGGCCTGAGATTGAAAACCTTGAAGTGCGTAAGAGGATTTCATTAGCTGATAACAATATTGAAATGCTCCCTCATTCCCTATTTTGCCCCCAACTCTTAACCTTGAATCTAGAAAGGAATGATTCTTTGAGGACAATTCCGGAAAGTTTCTGTAAGGAGATGAAGGCCCTTAGAGTTCTAGATATATGCTACACCAACCTTTCGTCATTGCCATTGTCCATGGAATGCCTCGAAAACCTTTGAACATTGTGGCTAGATGGATGCAGTGAGTTAAGAGATGTTGCTCTAATTGGCAAGTTGAAGAAACTAGAAATACTTTGTCTAAAAAAGTCCGGGGTTGAGAAATTGCCAGAAGAAATTGGTGAATTGACCAATCTAAAGCTCTTGGATTTGAGTAATACAAAGCTTGAAATTGTTTCCCCAAATGTGATATCGAGGTTGACTCGCTTAGAGGAGCTGTACATGGGAAATTCCTTCAACCAATGGGAGCCAGAGGGAGCCAGAGATGCAAGACAAGCCAGCATTGCTGAGATCGAATTCCTTACTCATTTGAGTGTCCTAGATGTTCATATAAAAAGCTTGAACTGTATGCCTGAAGGCAACATTGGTGGTCCATGGAAGAATCTTACGAAGTTTCAGATTTGTATAGGAGGTGATTAAATGTATCAAGAGAGTCAAAGATGCATAGTAGTTGAAAATTTATCATTCCCAATTCCATATTCAGTTCAAATGTTGTTTGATAAAACCATTGAACTACACTTTGTATGTTGCAGTGGCGTTACAAATTTGGCAAATATAGAAGAATTGAGAGGTGAAAGCTTAGAGGCACTTAAAGTCGACAAATGTGGTGAAATGGAATGTGTAATAAGTATGGAAGAGAATGCACCTCCACTCGAATTCAAAAGTTTAAAGAGTTTAAATCTTGTCTACTTGGAGAACTTGAAGACAATCTGCAATGGGCCGCTTGCAGCTGGATGCCTGAAAAACTTGAGAGTCCTTGAGGTGTCGTTATGCAATAACTTGATTAATATCTTGCCATCTTATCTTATGCAAGCACTGCAGAACTTAGAAGAGCTTTTAGTTTTTGGCTGTCCGGAGTTACAGGAAGTGTTCAAGTCAGAGGATCTTGTGGAAGAGCATGCTATGCTCACCAATCTCAGAGAACTACGTCTAAGAAATCTATCAAAACTTTCTAGTGTTTGGAAAGGAGCTATACCCACTGGTAGCCTTTGTAATTTGCAAGTCTTACTTGTAGATAATTGCAATCTGAGATATATTTTCCCCCCTACTTTCCCACCATGTGCAGCACAACTCACAATTCTCATGATTAGAGATTGTCGGAAAATGGAGAATTTGATAATGGAAAATAATTTCTCATCTCGATTGCCAGCAATTGAGTATTTCCAAAACCTGAAGATACTTGTTATTCAAGAATGTCATGGGTTTAAGTGCCTTTTCTCGTCTCATTCAGCACAGGAACTTGCATGTCTTAAAATTCTCGAAGTACATAGTTGTGATGGAATGGAGGTGATAATCAGAAAGGAAGAAGAAGTGGCTGATAAGGATGTGCTCCCTCGCTTGGAGTATCTAATACTATCTTGTTTACCCAAACTTACCAATTTCTATGAAGAAGTGCGCATTCTCAACTTTCCTTGTTTGGAATTAGTTGGCTTGTGGAGTTGTCCAGCATTGAAATGGTTTCCACTGGAACCACAAAGTGCGCCAAATCTTTTAGAGGTTTTCTCAAACAAGTGGACAGAGCTAGAAAGGATGGAGTGGAATGATGAGATTGTCAAATCACGCCTTCAAAACTTATTTGATGAACAGTGAGTAGACTTGACCTTTCTCTATCCTTCTTTTGTAGTTGTTTTTGTCTTTTGCCAATTCAATTGAAATTCATGGACTACAATTAGAAATGTGTTTTTCGCTTACACTTCTCAACCTTAAGACCCTTCATTCCTTAGCTATTTAATTCTCAATAATACATGCCGTCCAACATTACAAAAAAATTTTACGATTTCATTATCAACTTAGGGAAAGAGGAAAGCCTTCTTTTTTCTTTTTTACTGTTTTCCCTTTTGCATTTTTCTCACTCAACAAAAAATGTAAAATTCAGCTCTTGTTGATTTCTTAATCGTTTTATTCTCATACATCCTTCCATTTGGGGGTCATTTGTACATTTTTTTTAAGCTCAGTTTGTGAATTAGTAGAAATTTGTGGAATCATCTTGAGTTTTTTTTAGTAGCTATTGTTGTTTTCTCTTCTTTGATTAGCCTATCGAATTTTGAAGCTCCTTAGTCCTTATAGTGAGGCTATCTTCATTTTGAAAACATCGTAATTTTCTGGATTTCAACAACATTATGGTTGTGACATTTCAACCTTGTATACGTTATACACTAGTTCCACTTTTGTACTCATAATTTTGGTGTCTATAGCTTTTTTGTTAATTCCAAGTAGTTCCTAGGGGAGGGCTTTTAATTTTCACATCAAAGGGGAGAAATTTTAATGATCCTTCATATATTTCCTTTGTTAACCCTTCACTATTAAGTCACATTTCGCAATCAAATTTTAATTAGGGATTCCTTATTGGTTTTCACAAAGTCATGGAAAACTCTTGTTTGATAATTGTAAATCTTTGAGATTTAGGCCAGTGAAAATTTTCATTTTAAGGATTTTCATATCCAACCCCCTCAAATTGGATTTAAAAATCCTCATTTTGCAAATTTACATATCAATACCAAGTTTTCTCAACTATATACATCAATTTTTAGCGATAATAATTTAGAATCCTTAGCTTTACAAATCCTCAGTTGGGAGTCTCTACTTCAGGGGTAGTTAGGAGTCCTCAAGATTTGTAGATTCCTCAACCTTGCATTTTTCTATTTTAGGTATGAAACTTTATTAACAAGGTTGCGAGTGAATAATCAAAGTTGGATATATAAAAGAGTCGATCACAATTTTTCCCTTCAGATAAAAAATGATATACAATCTTCACCTTAAAAATTAAATTATAAGAATTTATTGGTCTACTGCAAATCTTCAAGCCTTTGCCAAAAAGAATATTTCATAGAAACTTAAAGAGTCAAAGATTTAGATGATGGCTATGTCCAATGTTGCTCTGCACGAACCCCAGTCATAGTGCTTGGTGAGATGCCTAAGTTAGATTGATCACGCTGCCACAAGTTTGTATCACATAGGAGGGTACAAACTCACATAGAAGTAAGTAGGAAGGGGGCAATAACTAAAAATATTGTTTTATATTGGGTGAAAGAGATTAACAAATTAAAATTTGTAATTATATGTGAAGTGGGAAGGAGGACGACTAAATCTGTCTCCCACAATTTATCATATTATAGTTGAGAATAAGACAAAACACTACTGAAAATTGTAGTCTTATGATGACATTGTGATATTCATGTGTGTTTTTTTTTTAAATGCGTACATTTTGACAATGTTCATGTCTCGTCTAAAGACCCTATCAATTTGTCTATGTAGTTGGTAAGTAAACTGTTGATCCAACTGTTGTATTAAATGTTGCTGATGGGTGAATTTGTGACCACAAAGGTTCCATAAGGAGGGATGTCACGAGCCTGAGTAGTGGGGTTGGTCCAATCCATGCCAGTTTTGTTATCGGGTCTAATATTCATGATCAGATCCATTCTACAAGCTTGAAAATCTCCATTTATAAATAATATAATATAGGATGCTTTGTCCTAAATACGTCGAACCTGAATGGGCCTCTAAACACAGATATGCCCAGGCTGGCCCATTTAACATAACGCCAAAGACAATCTAACGCAATGTGAGATGGGCTTGTATTGGGCTTTAATACTCATCATGTAGTTATTTTATACAATCAATTTCAATTAGGCCTTTGCTTATTTTCAGATAGGCTGGCCTAGCCCATTTGGAAAAGAAAATGTGAAGCTGGGCTCTCTCCTTAAACATACAAAGGCCCACACCCAACACGGTCAACATACACCAAAGTCCAACCATACTCTTAAAGGAAAGCTTTAAATCCAATTAACCAAATAGCAAGTCGGGCTTTCTCAATGTGTTTTCCATCCAATAAAGCATTTTTTGTCAACAGCTTTGCAAATATCAGCCATGTTTTAAAGTGGAAATATTCAAGTGAGAACTATTCTCACCATTTTTTTCATTAAAACTCTAGGCAGAGCCCTTCTATCACCCAATCCAAACTTTGCAATACACACGAACCCCGTTGATAGTCACACATCCCAAGTTTTAGTCAGATCTTAATTTACTGGACCGTTGAATTGACTGTATACCGATCCGAATGTACTGGATTTGTGGACCACGGACGAAGGGATTAAGGACATGTGATTGGGGCAAACTTGATATCTGGAGCAGTCCCGTATAGATCTTTTCATCCCCTTAGTCCTATCCCCAAATGGGGCCCACAGGTGGTCCCACAAAAAGTTTTCACGATAAGTAGGTGACAACAGTTTTCACCTGAATATCACCATTTTTAAAGCACCATAAAATTAAAAGGGTATGCTTGCTTGTTTGATACTTGATATATATGCAATCAGATAATGCCTCACTCTTCCTGGAACCCAATGCAGGCCCTCTCTCTTAACTGTCAGGGAAGATCCCTTCCTCACACTATAAACAACCAAACATCAGGTACTCTGTCTCTATCTTTCTTTCTTCTTCTTTGCATGCTATATAATTCGATTTGATTACAGTTAAAATTTCCATCAATCTCTATAGTGTATGTAGTTTTTTACTATAGGATTCTTGTCACATTACATCTCTTCTTCATTTGCATTTGATAATATCATATGTTAAATTGTTAACCACCATAATGAAAATAAATATAATATTTTTTAGATGAACTTCTCGAGTTTCTGGTGATCTAGGATGGTGGTTTCTGGTAAACAAACCAGTAAGCTAATTCTCTTTAGGGTTGTGCTCGAATGAATCCTACTTAATGTTCTATTTCTTCTTCTTTTCTTTCCCTGTCCTCCTCTATCTTAGGGGCTATTTATTTACTAGAATTTCTGTTGAGGTTTTTCGGATATGATGTAACGTCTTGTCCCTGAAATTTGAAATGCAATATTTCTTTTACGAGAATTTTAAATTTCAACCACCTAAAAGGCTTCAAGTAACCTTTTGGAGTCCCTTAAATTCTATTCTGTATGGCATTTAGTTGGAATTTCAAATGTTCCACCAATATTGGAGATTTGGAATTTCAGCTCAAGAGGACACCTTTCTATTTAATTACACAAATTGTGGTGCAGAAAATTAGTAACACAAAGGTTATTTAAATCGCAGACATCTTTAGAATATAGTTTTGTATCAATGTAAAGTAGCATTATACATCCCATAGAAATTTGGCATTTTAGACGGTGGACCAAGACCGATGCCCAACCGCAGGGATTCCTTTTCCTTAGTTCAGTTCGAGAGGGAAATTTGGGCCATCCTCTGGTTATGCATGATACATATAGATGTGAACAAATTTCATAACTCTTTTTCATGCAAAATTCAACAGATATGAAAAAGACTTCCCAAAACAGAAATATAAATAAACTTCATGAATCTATCTAACATGGGATCATTCAAACATCTAGCATATGACTGATAATAACAGATGTAACCAGTAACAACAAAACGAATGAAGCCACATGAGCACTAGTACAAAACAGAACCCCAGAAAACAAATCACCAAGAAATGACATTCTTTTCTGCAAGAAACCATAATCTAAAACCGAAATAAAAAAAATATTAAAAATAGAAATACCAAGAACCCCAACGTTATCCGGCCATTCAGTACCAGGGCATGGTAAGATGTGGATTGAGCTATAGTAACCAATCAAGCATTGTTTAAAAGAAAAAAAAAATCCATATGGAACAGACAAATAACATGGCAATCATCATAGTGTTGTTTAATTCGTTGCTATTCTCATCATTATAATTTTATTCTTGTATTTACTCAATTTTAATTAAGTGCTGCATCTTTCTCATTAGAGTATTATTCTGGTTATTTTTTAGTGCAGTAGTTGTGGATGTTGGGACGAATGCCATTAATGAGACAAGTTTGAAATCGGTTTAAACACTAGCAGGGGAAGTTTAGTTCACATATAATGATATGTATTTCAATTTGATATTTTGTTTTCCATGTTTGATGACATAAGCGGGCCACACTATCGTTGCTTGTTGTCAGTGGGACCCAGAAGTTTGATTTTAAATGGTTGATATGTGCTTGGATTAGCTTAAGTCTATATGCAGTTTGATAAGTGGGCCATACTATCATTTGTTGTCGTCTGTGGGACCCAAAACCTTGATTTTAGGTTTTAATATTTTCTTGGATTAGCTTATGTTGATATGCAGCTTGTTCAGTGGGCCACACTATTGTTGCTTGTTGTCAAGAGGACCAGAAGTTTGATTTTAAATGCTTGATATATGCTTAGATTAGCTGAAGGTGATGTGCATGTTTACTTTATATAGACAGGTCACAGGTGTGAGCATGTTAATATTTACATTTGATGGGATGATTTGGGATGCAGCGCTATGAACTTGGATTTCAAATGCTTGCTGTTGGACGCTTGGCTTATTGGTTTGGGATGCAGCCCTAGGGACTTGGATTTCAAATGCTTGATGTTGGATACGTGGCTTATTGGTTTGGGTTCACTTCTCTAGATACATATGTTGC
Organism: Sextonia rubra; assembly: GCA_037013555.1. Taxonomy (NCBI): domain Eukaryota; kingdom Viridiplantae; phylum Streptophyta; class Magnoliopsida; order Laurales; family Lauraceae; genus Sextonia; species Sextonia rubra. Next base: position 37,294,064 of record JASUAD010000010.1, on the reverse strand, counting down.
TTGATATAGGCCGTCGATGAGATAAGTGGGTTCCAGACTTCCAGTCATCATCACTTTCGAAATGAGAAAAGAAAAGAAGACGAAAATGAATAAAAACTCTGTATCTCAGTTGTTTGAAACTCTGATTAAGATTACAATGTAGATGATCCTCTGTATTTAAACAGTAGAGGACTGAGGTCCAATACATAGTTGCAGAATCTCTTATAACAGAATTTTGCTACAAACTGCTTGCTGCTTTGAGAAGTCTACATCCGTGACATTTACATGACAAAGTCGGTTCTGAGCTCTAACTGTGTTTTTTTTTCTTTTTGGTAGAATCTAACTGTGTAATACGTCAGCTGAAAGGTAGTTACAACTTTTTAACTGTCATGACTCAACTGTTGAGACTTGGTGTGATTCGTTCATTGTCAACACCTGTCACCTATGAACTCTAATTTTTTACGCATTGGATAAATGGGCCAAAAACTTTAATTTTCATAATTAGTTGAGGGTTATTCAAAGTTAAAAGATTTACATAAGAATTCATTTGGTTAAACAAAATATGTAATTTGTGTTATATAGAAATTAGTAACAACAAGCAAACATTAGAAATCAAATCCTATATATATTCATCATACACTTTCGAATGTATGTCGGTGGCAGCAATTGCTGAGAAAAGCTCAATCCAAAGCACTCAGAATTGGAGGCATATTAGATAGAGGTATTAACCTCTTGTGGGCGCTTGGTCTGAAACAAGTAAAATTTTAGGAGGGGTGCATCATTGCTGAGGATTTCAAAATCAAGGAACCTATATTGACGATTTGGAAATGAATTCTTCAACAATTGGATGAATTTGATTTGTGGCAGGCTCATTCATGTGGAAGGTTTGTGGCGCTATTGGTCCAATCCTGCACATGAAACAACCTGGATGGTCTCTATCAACTCAGGTGCATCACCTCGCGTGTGCCCACCTTGAACACATTTGATTCATACAGATGGATTGTGAGCAGAAGATATTGTTGATACTGTATGGGCCTAGTATCAGCAAAAACTTATATAGTTATCATAAATCTAAACTGAATTCTTTCTGGTTGCTCTGAAATAATTAGGAGATTCTCTTGTGGGAATATGGGTTCTGCTTCCCGCCGCAACATGCTCTTGGGTGGGGTTTTTCTTAGGGGATCAAATCAATACGTTTTAAGAAAAAATATTTGAATATTGATGTTATTAGTATCATTGCAAATTCCAGGAGACAAGCTGAGCTGTTTAACATTATGACAGGTGTCAAGCAGAAGTGCAATTCTTATATATTAAGCTGGTTGGTTTCAATTGATCAAATTAGACATTTGATTTTGACCTGCCATGACTTTTAAAAACTCTTCAACCTCTTCCTCTAAATAAATCCTCCACACAACTCATTCGGCGTTTCATCCCCAACTTAAAAAAAAATGTTTCTCGCCGGCACTGTTTGTCAATTCGCTACAGTGACCAAATCAGTTGCAACTTGTGCTTCTTTCTGCTGGTTATATGTTGATTTTTTTCCCCCGGAACTTATCAAATCTATGTGCAAGCGGTGTTTGTAGATGTGCTGCAGTGATTATTTCCGCTGCAAATGAGATATTTTTACTTGAAAGGGTTTTACAAAGTTTCGATTGGTTTTGTGTGCAAGTGTTGTTTGAGAAAATGACACTGTGAATAATTTTGATGCTAATGTGATAATTTTACTTAAAAGGTTTCTGCATGTTTTTTTAATTCAATAGCTGAACCGTATTGTTGAGTCTCAAGTTTTTACATTTGAAGCCCTTTCCCAAATGGTAGCTTCATAATCAGCTTTGGCCTGCCACCACTGTTGTGGTTGTTATATTTATTGTAATCAACTAAGCTTCATGAATGATATGATTGTCCAGGCATAGCCATCAAATTTCAAACGACTAAACAGGCATAGGAATGTCACATGAGAATTTCTGCATGAACAAGACTTTAGAAGTTCTAAAGACCCATTAAAAAGATGATATCTGTCCTACTTTGAAGGTCCTTTGTCTCATCAAACCTCTTCTTTTTCCTTCATAATTTCTAATTTTTTAATGGAATTTGAAGATTTTTTTTTCTATCATTTTCCCATATTTATCTATTAAGATGATTGAAAAACACTACATTCCTGTGCAACTGGAAGCAGCAAATTGCTTAGATGTGATGAGCCAATCTATTCATTTGTCAACTCCACCAACAAATTACTGTTTCTAAGCAGTACTTTAGCAATTCATTATCAGATGTTTGTGATATATCCAAGTAAAACTACATAAAAGGAATGACTTGGGAATCATTGGGCTGCTGCCATTGATAGCAGCCAGGGTGGATACTGCATCCGAACCCATAGCTTATATCTCCAGCTACGGATCAATACCTTTGGCAATTTTCACATCTCCTTGCCACTGGGCCAACTAAGAAAATAAACTTGGTCAATGAGTCTACAAAAGTTCACTACTTGCAAGTCCAATGCAAAGTTGCCTACACACAACATGTGATTCAAGCAACAGCATTTCATGGTGATTCAATCAAACATCAGGCCTTTATTGTACATATAAACACATATATAGTGTTGATTTCATGGTTGGACAAGTTGGTCCCAAATAAGAAAAAGGTTTATTCTAATTATAAAATAATTAGTTGCAACTATATTCATCGTAGGTTGTTGATGGAAGGTCAGGAACTTGAGACTCATTTTACATTTCCCCTTTACTAATAAATCTCCTCTTTTTAATCTATGACACTACTACGATACTCTGCATTGAAAATATTCCCGCGCTTGTAAAACATTTAGGAAGATCTCTCTAGGTTATTATAAACCATTTTAGAGGAGTTGTATCTATTTACATCTCTCCACTCTGGAAGATTATCACTCTAGAGAAGTTGGTAGATACATCTCCCTCAAAATTACTTACATATAGAGAAACCTACAAAAAAAGAAGAAGAAGAAAAAAAAAAAGAAATGTAGTGCACTTAACATACCTATGAGAAATCCATGTGGCATACCAATGCCTTGGGAATCTATTGAAAATCAAACAAAGATGAGCCAAGAAGACATTTTATTTCAAATCAATCAGTATTCCTATGGGCACATCCATGGAACATGGGTTTCAACCACAGATGTCATATCAGCTTCTTTTGAGAGCTAGCTAATGGTGGACAAATATGAACTATCTTCATTTATAGCCAATGTAAGTTTACATAAAAATGATATACCTTCTATAAAATATATATATCTTTTTTACATTGAAATATTATATAATAATCTACAATTCTTAACCAATACTTTCTATACATGAAAGGAAGCTGGTTAAAGCGGCAGACAAGATCCAAAGTGTTCCCCGGAAGTCCTTCACTTTCTATTTTAAATTGAATAGAAACAAAACCATTGATCAGAATTGACCATGTCCAGTCACAAGGCTGACTGATATAGATTATGTAGTAAAGTTAAAGCATTTGTTATCACTCATATTGCAATATTGATTTACAATTGATCAGTTTAGATTTTGTAATAAAGTGAAAAAAAAAAGACCTGTGCAGATGTACAAATTATTTTGTACTCTTTTTCTTTTGTTCACATTTTCTTTATTTCTACAAACTCTTCATATATTCCATTTCCAAGATTAACTTTGTCTATTTCAAGATTAGCCAGTCAGTCTCATTCTACAAATACCTTATATTCATGCATATTTTATCTATTTGATGCTTACCACAGTTATTTATACTTGAGATTTATACCACTATTGCATCTCCTAAACATCATATCCGCTTTAAAGTTCATTTGCTGCTAAAGATGAACCCTTTGCTGTTGTTGGTGACAAATTTTATCGGCAAAAGAATCTGTTTTCAAAGTTAGTTTTTCTAAGAAGGCATTTTATGATGACCACAAAATTTCTAGCACTTAATTCCATTTCAGGTAGCTAAAGTATATATTCTAGACATTGGGCTACTGAGAACATCTTTGGGTGAACAGGGGATTGAAGTTTCTTTACTAGCCCGGTGCTTTTATGACTCAAACTTATATTCATATACAGTGCTTCTCCTATTTCTACAATCAGGCTTCTATAATGCACCTCATCAAAACTCCACAACTCTTTTATTTGCACTTCCTTCATGAACTACTTCCACTACAGAAAACATAGAACCCCAACAAAAACAAAACCCCATAAGCCATAACATATCAAAACACCTGAAAATCTACACCAATATTACATATCTCAAAAAACTATATAAATTTTGAGAAATGCAAACATTTTTCTTGAGAATGATTATAGGATCCACCTATATATATATATTACTCACCACATAAAAAATATCCATAATATTGCTAGATATTAACTATATTGCAAAATGTCTATAATATTTTAAACGCAAATGAATGAACTACTTCTAAATGCACCAATGTAATAAGGTTGTGTTGGTTGCATTTTACTATATGTATCTAATAAAAAAATTTTTATGTATTCATAATATTGATATTCATATATTTTTTTTATGTTGCAAATGTCATTAATATCGTACCGGTGCTTAGCACGGGCACTGTTTGCTAGTTATAATATATGAAGCGAATTGGTTTTAAATTGAAATCAACTTCAATTCGCTTCAATTTATTTTGACCATTTTTGATGTTACATTGACCGTCTGCTCTTTAATAAGAGTTCCTACTAGACCACTGCCATTTCATTAGGAAACTGTCACTCCTCTCCACATTCCCCTCTAGCGCTTCACATTCCCTTTTGGAGCTTCGTTTTCATTCTCAAAAACTAATCTAACAAATGGATAGCTCATGGATTTTCATATATACAGATCTTGCATATGAGGAAAGTGGAGGAAAGGGAAATAAAATAGTAAAATCTCTGTTCTCCCTCAAACAATCTCTGTCATTGATGTGCAGAAGAAGAACAGAAAGAAAAGGGAAGAAGCAGAAGAAGAATAAGATGAAGAAGAACATGGGTAGCAATGGAGTTGCAGTGGACTTAATGGAGGCTGCATCAAGCGCTCATTTCCTCGGATTCCTCTCTCCAACTTCTCTCTCCTCCTTATTCCTCCATCTCCATCTCATTTGAAGACGACTCTCCCAAACAACCACTTGTCATCGGCACCTTCTCTTCCATAAACCCTAATCACTCTCTTATATTCAGTGCTCCCTCTCCCTTTCTGTTCTATTTTTTTTTCTTTTTTCTTTTTTTTGTTTTTTTATCTGCCTTATAATGCTTCATTTGAAGGACCCTGTTTCGGAGATGTCGCTACTCAAGAGTAATGTTACAGCATGAGAATGTATGTTGTTATTCTACTTTTAGTCGGGAAACAGTGGTTTTGTGTATAGAGAAATAATAAGAAGGTTTTTTTTTTATTTGATTGAGGAAAATGGGCATAATGTAGTAACATGCTATACTCAAAATACTGTCTTCCTTCTTGGCTGTATTTCTAACTTGAATGTTCCTTAGGAGAATAGTTTCGGTATTATGAATTACAAGTAATTGGTAGTACATATTTATATTGCTGAAGAAATATACTGTAAGGACTATTTCTCAGGTTTCTGTAAAAGATTTCATGGGCTTAATAGTGTGATATATCTCTTTTATATAATGATGCCCGTTGTTGTGTGAATATTGATACTGTTAATGACATCTTTTGTAGTTTTCAATCCGATAATGTGAATAAAAATTTTTTGTAGCCACTAAATTGGGATGGGTTTTTTTATTTATTTGCCCTGGTAAATACTCAAGCACACATATATATGAGTTTTAAATCAACACATAATTGTGGATCAATCCCTAATTATTTATTCATTGACAAATATAACTCAACATTAAGTTATCACTGGATTGGTACTAATTGGCATGATGGATAGAGGTTCATCATATTTTTTGGGAATTGTCCACTTGAAACACTACTTTAGGACCTTGGCATTTGTCAAGAAGTTGGCTTTGATGTGGATGGTTAGTCTTTTCCATTTTTATGCACTCTCAGTTCAATTTGATTCCTTACAAGGTGTTCTTCTTCTTTTTTTTCTTCTCCTTCATTGTTTACTATATGAGCTAGTATCTCAGTATTCATAATAAATATTAAATATTCTTATTTTAGTATTTTCTTTATATCAGTCAGTGTAGTTTTGAGTGGGATTTATTAATTGATCTCTAATACACGTCCCTTTCTAGTTCATATGTATATTTAAAGCTTTATTTTTTATCCATAAAGTACTTTAGCTACTTTATCCTTAGTTTCAGGTCTCAAAATTTTTATGATTTTGTTGTATCTCTTTTCTTGGTGATGATATTTTAACTTAAATGTCTTCAATTTTAGATGATTTTGACGTTACATCAAAAAGTCCTTGTTAACTTTTAAAGCTTTTTTTTTTCAAATTTTCTTTTAATCTTTTTTATTCACTTTTATTTTAAGTCCACAAACATATAGTCTTTGCAAAGTTTTTTTTTTAACTTATAACATTGCTTATTTCTCAAAATATTTTTATTTGACTATACATTGTAGTCTCCTTTTTTAAAAAAAATGTCATATTTACATTTTTTTAATGTAATAAAATGCAGATGTTATTCCTTGCTTTATGTTATATAGTATTTATTCATTTCTTATCATTGGCCTCTTGAAAAATGTCCCTAAATTGAGCATATTTTTATTTTTAGACCCTACCTTATAGCGGGCCTATGGCAATTTCTACTTGATTTTGATCATTCCATTTATTTAGACTCTCCCAATCCCATCAATGTCATTTCACAACCTTTTTTCTATTTTATCTCTTCCTCTTCCTCAACTTTTCTTACCCTCTTCAATTGCACAAAATAAAATGTCTCTTCCTCTCTTAAAAATCTAAATGCATTTATGCATCTTAAAAGGCAATATCATCCTCGACTAGGACACGACTAGGCAAAATCTAGCGTAATTGGAATATGTTTTAAGCAATGCTTTGGCCTCTGGGCAATTCTAAAGTACATGGATTTCATTTCTCCCCAATACCTGATCATATAGCTCCTCACTTATTAAAGAGCTGAAGAAAATGTCTCTAGAACATACAGTCAATTTTGCAACTCTATAGCTCTTTGCCAAGTGGAGATGTTCAAGATGTTCTCTAGCTTTCAATTGTTCCATCTAGTCAAGATGTTCTATGGATTTTTAATTTTCATACAATCTTTGAATTACCTAATCCCCAGCCTATAGTCTCTTTTGTCCTAGGCAAACATACCTATAGAGCGTGGAACACTTTAATATAAGTAATAATATATTTACTTTGTATGACTACAAGACAAATGCTTCACAGCATGAGTGCAATGCTAGTTGTACATGTTTAATAATACTTGAAAAAATAGAGTTGTGTTTTTCTTAATTATACTTGAAGAGTTTTGGAATTGTGATGTACTTGGAATTGAGATAGGCAACACTTCCAAACATTAAAAAAAACGAAAAAACAAAAAACCTTCTTTTTCCATCTTCTAGATAGTACCTTTTAAACTTACAAAAAACAGTACCATATAATATCCAGCAATACACAGAGCCCACACTTTAAAGCTATTATGTGTTTGTACCTATAGTAGTTTCTAATTTTTATTTATTTATTTATGTTTTTTGTAGTAGAATCCAAGAATTGATTTTTTTTAATTTTTTTATCATTTTTTCTATTAGTTTACTAATTATTATGAATTACGCTTCTTATTATCAAGTTTGATCTGATGGAGGACCATAGAAGGGAAGATAATATGAAAGACATCATGTCGTTTTCAATGGAATAATTTTTTTTCTCTTTTCTACCAATTCTATTTTAAGTTGTGACAATACTACTATTGTTATATGATGAAGCATTATTGGGTTTTTAACCATTTAATGGAAAAAGATCCTCTGCCTCTATTTAGAAAAGTACTTACTAAAAAGTAATGCTTATCAAGGTTTATTTTCTAAAAAATATTTATATAAGCTTTTTTATTAAAAGATATTTATCTTTTCTCTTCTTTTTTAGTTTCATTAGTAAACTTGATTTTGTAATATCGTATAAAATCCAAGACTTAATTTCATCATTGAAGTATTGGGTTGCTTCATTTTTGGCAATTTTATTTCTCTTATGGCAGGTCTTCATACTTTACTTTTGATCAATATTTGTTGGATTTTACAATAATTAAAAAAAGATCAATTGTAAGTAAGTATCTTTTGTAATTATTTTTAATTACATTTTATTCTTTTTTCATTTATATAAGAAATTTATAAATTGATAATTTAAAAAAATTAATATGAATACAATAATAATCATTGAAGTAGTAAATATTTACAGCATGCTGAAAGTCAAATTGATGCACTATTTAAATAAATTTATCCACATATTTTTTTTGCCTCAATATATAAGCTGGGTCAAATTTGCTCCAAATTCAAAGTCATAGGCTATTCGTTTTATGTGTATATATATTACTGGCTTATTTTAATTTTAATGTTTTGTCCTAAATTTAATCTATATAAATAATATAATAATATTAGAAATTATAAATTGTTAATATTTTTAAAAAAAGATGTTTCGTATTGTGAATTATATTGCCCCTGCTCAGCACTGGTACATTTTGCTAATGATATCTGAGGCATCCTATAAAATCCATAGATTTGAACATTGTTCCTACACGATCCAATCAATTCGATCTTGCACCCACCACTTTGACCAAATGATCCTACTTTAAAACCTCAAAATGTAAACAATTTTTCATAATAAATTGTTTTATTAATCAAATCTACTAGTAAATTGTATATGGAGCTCTGTCAGTTTGGGTCGTATGCTGATTAATGCGATGTAGATGAGTGTCCATGACATTAGTTTGCCAAAGTTGGGCCATATTACACAAAATAAATAGAGATAAAATGGGAGTCTTTTCTTTTTTCTTTTTTTTTTAATACTTATACCTTTTGGGTGGTCTTCACACACAACCACATATGAGCTCCACTTTGATTCATGTGATCACTATAAAGCTACCATACATGGTAAACGAAGAATCCCCTTACAGATTTTGTAACGGTCCCTATGAAATCTGAGAGGAAGCCAGTGTCTTGGTGCACAGAAGAAATAAAGACGGTCATCTTGAAGTCCCGATCTAATCAAGTTTCAGGTAAAGATATAGGTATGCATAAAACATTCTCTACTTTTAATTTTCCAAAAAATATAAGTATGCATAAAACCTTCTCTACTGTTAAATATTCCATGATTATTGACTCCAGGATCCAACCAAAATATGGACAAGTTAAAATCAAGGCAAAACTAACCAAAGATTTATGATTGATTGCAAGTTAATTCCAGACAGAGGCTAGTGGGTTGTTAGATGTGGCTGGTGGCTGACTTTGCTATCGAATCACAACTTGTGAGGCCACAGAAAGGTGCATAATACTTATCATGGGTTCAAGATAGAAGAAAGTTTCAGTTAGGGCTTTATTTTTATTGTTGTTAACACAAAAATGTCAACTGAAGAATATGTTCAATCCTTGTGTGTGCCTGCTCCTTTGTTCCATCATGGTTTGTCTGTTCAATCCATGATCTAATGCTGTAAACAGAAGGTTTAGACCATCAAGACAAGTATAGAGCGGCCTTAAGCCTGCACCAAGTGGATTCATTATAGCCAGAAAGTGAGACCAGACATCATAGTCGATGATTTTGCTTTTGGATGTGGCCATCACATGTGGGGCCACTACCACTATCCAAAAAGTCACTGAAGCCACGTATCCATCACTCTTTGCTCAAGAAGAACTTGAGACCTCTTTGACTCTTACTCACATTCACACTTGTGGGTTCAGAAACAGTGGCTAAAGCGATCTATAAATTTGCTTGACAGAAACCTTTCCAAGGCATCATCTCATACTACTGTATACAATACAAGAGCTTTAAAACAGCTAAATCGCTTCTCCCAAGAAGGTATCAGATGTAGCCCCTCCGACTCAGGTTCTGGCTCTGGCTCTGGCTCTGGCTCTGCTTCCAGCTTGGCCTCTGGGGTAGGCTCAGGTGCTGCAGCCAGTGTGAAAGGTGCTGGCACAGGTCAGGGGTCGGGTGAAGTTGGTCATGGATATGACTCGGGGTCAGGGTCAAGATCCGGCCATTGTGGTGAAGGTGGTGGCAAGGGAAGTAGGTTAGGGCTGGTGTATGGAGTTGGGTCTGAATATGGGTCTCGGTCTGTAGAAAGCCAAGGAAAATAAGATGGTGTAACAATTAGGTGCAATGTTACTTGTTGGGAAGAATAAGGCTGCCAAGTGCCAACGGAATAATGGGATAAGGCTAAGACGATGGGGTGACTTTTTTTGTTTTTGCTTGATGAGGTGACATGTTTGGTAGAATAAGGAGATGGATGGTTCAATTGTGCTGTAAAATTAAGCACATAAAAACCATCTTCATCTCGATTTCATGTTACTGTATGTCTAAATACTATGGATATGCAGAGTATCTCTACAGTAACCATAAGAATTTCGAGAGTGGCCTTATATGCATGGTCTGACCATTGGGTTTTGTCACAATAAATTTTCACTACATTTAGCTTTTAAACTTAATGATGTTAAACTTAAGGGCTGAAATCATTTTATTAGACTGACAGTGAGGTCACTCATAATGCACTTGCTAAGCAATTCATCCCTATCTATCCCTTGATTGCCAGGGACCCAGTTGGGCCCCTGCAAGAAGTGATAAATGCATACACTAATTTGTTAGGAGTTATATATGAAATATTGCTTCATTGATTCACCACAATAAAGATATTGATTTCACAAGTGACATAGTTAATAGAGGATTTTACCTGATCAATCCCCTGAGAATCATTGTAGGCCAAAAAGTGCCCAAAAGACATTTTTACTGCAATGGTTCCATGAGTTCTTTTTTTTTTTTTTTTGTTTTTTCCCTTTTACCTTTTGGAATCTGAGTTATCCACGCTCGTACACGAGTTAGCGGAAAATTTTTTTCTTCTTCTTTCTCCTCTTCCTTCCTCCTCCCCTCTTCCTTGCTCCATCTCCTTCAAACCATCTCACCGATCACCATCACCACTCTCTCTATTCTCTTATCCTTCTTCAATGCATCATACCTGAACCCAATCATTAAAGGATGTCGTGGCTCACCTTTAACCAAAAGACATCATAGCCCCATCATCCCACTTACGCAACCCACAACCAGAATCCAAACAGCCTCCCACATCAGAACCCAAACAACCTGGCAAGAGTTTCATATGATTGTTGGGTTTGTATGTGGTTAGATTTGAGATAGAATGAATGAATCATCATGAACACAAAGAAGAAGAAGAAGACAACATGAGTGGTGATATCGTTTCCCTGCCTAAAAAAGGGTGTTTTAAATGTGTTGGGCCCTGCAGGGCCCAACATAGTTAAACAAACCTATGATGAGCGGGATTTCCAACACAGTTAAAGCATTATATTAGTCTCATCACAAGTTTTAGACTGGGAATGTGTTGTTTTTTCTGTTTGATTATTAGGAATTGAGATTTTTACTTCAATTTCAGATGACTGTCTAGAAAGAGAATATGATAGTGAAAGAGAGATGCGAAAGATAGGTCTCAATTGCAAGTATAGGGCTGGTTGGAAGAAGAAGAAAAAAAAGAAAATTAAAGAAAGAAGAGAGGAAAAGATGAGTTAGAGAGAGAGAGAGGGCAGAGAGAAAAAGGGGGGATGAGCTCTGTGAGATAGTTTCATATGAATTTATTTAGGTTGTGGGAGAAAGAGAGATGAGAAAGACAAGGGGATGATGGCAGTTTGATATGATAAAAACCAAAGAGGAAAGGAGGTGGCTATTTCATTGTGTGCAATTAGGTTCAGGTATAATGCATTAAAGAAAGATGGGAGAACAGAGAGAGGGATGATGGGTGATAAGAGAGTTGGTTGGAAGGAGTTGGAGGAGGAAGCAGAAAAGAAAAAAAAAAAACAAATGGGGTATGTGGGTGTAAAGTTCATGAATTTGCATATTTATGCATTATTTTATGATTGATTAGGAGTTTAATTAAATTAATTGCATCACTATTTATCAAATTTTATCATTTCATGCATTTTCACCTAAGAACTTGAATTTTCATATTTTTTACACACTTTCTGCATTAATTTAGAAATTTATAATTTTTCTCCGAAGAGTCTCAATTGGAGTAAAACTCTGTCCGAACAGGTTCCGCTTCAATGTGGGTTGTTCAATATTTTATAGGTTCATTTAGAATGTGTAGGAAAATGTGAATAGATCATGAAAGGCATGCCATATAAGAAATTTGAAAGATTGGTCTCATGAGGACCCCGCACACATGTGCACACATTCTTGGATGGTCAAAGGGGGGTCCGACTCTCAAGTTGTTGAAAGAATTTAAATTTGAATCAAGAAAAAAAAGTCAAGGTGGAGAGAATTTAAGAAAAGGGAAGTCAAAAAAGAAGAATTCAAAAATGGAAAGTTAATCCTGTTTTTGGTTGGATAGCATAGATTAAAACGGTCAAAACTTCTAAACCAACTGTCAAAATTTGACAATCTACCTACATTGAAAAGCTTTTTTCGAGTAAAGATTTTTGGGATCCAAGATTGTATCAATCGAAGCTAAAATGACAAAGTTATAGCTTTGGGAAGTTAGTTGTGTATATTTAGACGGGATTGCAAAAAAATTGAAAACTTTTTCCATGTTACACACCTTTGGATGAAGTCCATCTCTCCTCAAGTGAAGTACTTTGAAGATCAAAGTGGAATCCACCATCCTTGCATTATTGTTTTCAAGATAATTTAAGAAGATTTGAAGAAAATCCTTAAGAAATTAAAGAAGAAAAGGTTATTTAGAAGATTTACTTGTACATGAGAGGAGAATTTTCTAAATATAGAACGTTTATGTAGAGATTGGTTTCTAAAGAAATGCGAAAAAGAATCTATGTAAAGTTGCTAAGTCTTTGCAAACTTAGAGGTTAAGCCAAAACACCTTTCCAAAAGAATACTTTACAAGTTACAAAAGAGGAAAAAATAAGAAAACAAATGGGCTCTAAACCCTATAAATCCAAGCCATGTACGTCCAAGAGAGAATGTGCTTTCTCTCTCCTCTAGCCACTCTCTCTCTTCTCTCCTCCATCTCTCTTCCTCCCATTAATTTTCTATTTTAACTTTTAATATATTTTTGGAGCCTTGTTCTAAGAATTAAGACTTTAGAAAAGAGATTCTTAGAGAGTGAATTTTGTACAAGAATGCTTTTAATGGAATTTTTAATGAAGGTCTTAGTAATGTGTGACTAGTCCTTTAGATCGGAGCACTCAAAGGAAGCTAAGTAAAATTTTATTTTAATTCATGTGATTATTTTGTTCTTTTATTATCTCTTTTAAATGAATGCTCTATTAAAATAATAGATATGTCTTCATGCCTTAGGCAGCCTCTGTTTTAATTTCTAATGAAAATAATTTGATGATTTATGTTTATTTTGAAAGATTATGCTGAGGGATGAGATCCTTTGATAGTTTATGCTTAATTTGACAAGTCATGTTTATGAATTTTCATTCTTTTATGAGGTGAAGGAGGTCTTAGGTGATGATTTTATTCTTTTAATTAAAAATTAGTTTTTGCAAAAGGATAGTCTTTTGGATCAGAAATATTGATTTGTTTCTGATCTGAGTTATTTTGAAACAAATAATAGAATAATTGCATGATTGGATTAATTATTTTGCTTAGTGGATTTTGAATGCTCTGATCTATTTTCTCTATTGATTTTTCACTACTTTCAATTGCATCAAGTTTTTGATATTCTTAGTTTTATTTTAAATCAATCTTCTAGTTAAAAAAAATTTCAGATTTTTAATAAAAAAAGGTTCAAAAGTGCTCCCAGTGGGATCGACTTGCATTTGCCATTGTCTCACTAAGACAATTGTGCAATTGTAATTTTAAGTAGATTGATTAAATTTGCATCAGTGGGTGAGTGGCGATATCCATGCCCAACTCGGATTCTAAAACGTTAAACAAAAAAGACATTGGAACCACTACGGTGGAACCATGTCTTTTGGGTCCTTTTTGATCTACAGTGACACTAAGAGAATTTTTTTGATAAGATTTTCTAGTTAATAAATTATTTATAAAAGAAGAGCTATATTTACATGAAATTTTCAATATTTTAATTTACTGTCTCAAAATAACAAAAACTAAAAGTAGTTTAGTCAATCTACAGGGTAATGCACCTAACTACAAATAAAGGGTCCAATGCCGATGTCCACTAGGTGAACCATGAAGATTATCCATTGATGCTTTCTTGTGAGCTCCATTTATTAATTTATTAATAATGGAGTATGGCTACCGATTCAAGCAGAATGGCTGTAGTTTATGCTAGATTTCTAGATGCATTATTTCTTCTCCCAAGTGTTGTCTTTGGACAAATCAAGCCCAACTCAAATAAAGGGAAGATAATTACGTCAAAAAGTGATAGCAAGCATATCATTTCGGTTGTTTCAGGGTCAGAATTAGAAAAGTTTCGACCATTTTGCCCAAAACTCAGCAGGATGACTGCGGCGTGCATGCCGGAATAATACATAGAATCATCACAATAATAGAAAGTGGAATGTGAGTGACAGGGAAGGCATATTTCCAAGAGGGAAATGATACGGAAATGGATAAAGCATTCAGCAGCTGCACTGCAACCACTTCAATAATCAATAATCTATTACCTACTCTTCTTTGAATCGAAAAACATAATAGAAAGGGCATGAAAAGGAGATTACGACCGTATTCTAAAAATCTTAGCACCTTTCTATATTTTAGATAAGAAAGCAGAAATTATACACATCATCCATCATGAAAAGTGAGGCTGAAATTCAAATGTCAAGCCCAATGAAGCATGAGTTTTGTGGACCCATTTGTGTTTCACGGTCATCAACATACAAGCTTTCTCCACTGTGCTGTCTTTCACTAGTTTGTAGCTGGGTTTCTCCTTACAGAGAGCAAGAATGCAACATGGGCTGGCCAAGCCCTAGCAGGCTTTAAAAGTGCAACTGAGCTGGGTTTCTTTGGTTTCTACTTGGGTTTAGTTTTGGGGATTCAAAATCTGCGCCGCGACCCACATGAAAATGATATTTGAGTTGGTCTGTGCTTGGGTTCAGCCTGAAGCCTGGGTCTAGAGAATTGAACTGGTCTCAATACTAAAATTATACACGAATGGGAATGACGTCAGAAAAGGTATTATTTGCAAAAACGAGGCATTTGATAGCAGAAATGTAGAGAATATACTCTTTTCCTGTTTTACTCATGCACACAGTCTAAGTTGTATGGCCCAGCCGTGCGTTCACCAGCCGGGGCAGCCTGTGTATGATCATGGGCAGTGCCGTGCTGGCCCAGGGCACAGCTTACGTCAGGTCGTGCTGGGCAATGCTGCCGGTGGGCTGGCCCACATGCCCCTTTAATTTTTTTAATATTTTTTTATATAAATTGAGGGAGAGAATATACACTTTAAGATTTTCAATTTGAAATAAAATTGAAGCTAATAGAACAAATGTAGATATATAGACACTAATTTATAAATGAAGAGAAAAACTTTAATTATTTTATATTTTATACTTAAATTATATAAAAAATAAATAAATTGTATTATAAATATCAATGTGGGCAGTGCTATGCTCATGCACCCTAACCCAGTATAGCCCAAATAAGGATGTCGTGCCGGCCCGCGGCCCATGGCCCTTGTTTTTGCAGGCTGCGCCACGCCGTGTTTGGGCAACCTACCCATATTTACATCCCTAGCACACACTCACCAAGCCCTACAATAAGGAAATCTTTCCAAATTATTTCTGTAGAAGGGATGTGCCTGACCAATAGTTGACGTTAAAATCCTCCAACTCACATAACATTCCTAAGGGCACGTTTAGCAACGGTACTCAAAGAGGATTTCTCTCAATTTTTCACACTTGTATAGAAAATCCATGTTTGTTTTGTAGAAGAAAATCGTTGCACATAAATCCTCATTTTTAGTTTCCTATTTTTTCTTACATCACACCTCCCCCATCGGACTCTCACGTTCTGTGCATCCAAAGAAAGCAGATTAACAGTAAATAAAACTCTAGTTTAGGGCTCATTGGTCTTTGGAAGCCAAACTTATTGGCCATAATCACAATCCAAATCGTTAATCATCTTTAAAATGCCCAAAACAGCTAGGATATTAAATATCAGCCAATCATTCCTCATAGATTTTTAGATATTTACAAAAACATCCACACCATTAGATTGGTATTTCTATAATTTTTTGGGCCCCATTTGCAAAATCCAAATTGTCCAAACTCTTCAAAAGGCCTAAAATGGGTGTAGGTTCAAATTTGGAATCCTAATTCATCATGGATCATGAGAAAATGGCCAAAACATTTTGACTGTTCATTTCATATAGTACAAAAACCGAGATAAGCAATCTTTTTTTTCATTTTTTTTATTCATTCATGTGGGACCTAAAATCACGATCAAAACCATGATATATTTTTTGAAGGTCACAAACTGCTAGGCGAGTACTTTTCAGCCGTTAATCCTTACTACATTTTAAGATATTTGTAAAAGAATCCAATTTTTAAATTTAAAATTTTTAAAATTTTATGGGCCCCTTTTGCACGATCTAAGCCGTTCAAACTCTTTAGATGCAACACAACAATTTTAAGATAAAGATGAGGTCTTGATTTTTTATGAATTCTGAGAAACTCTTAAAAAACTTACAATTGTTGGATCATACATCATAAAATTGGTAGGAATTCTTCTCTCAAACCAAACCTAGAACTCTTATGAGAAATCCTATTTGAGGATGTATACTTTGTAGGAGATGGAGGGAATCTTCTTAATAGAAGAATCTTTTCTTGTTTACCAAAATGTGCTCTAAAGTTTTTCTCTCTCTCTTTCTTTTTTTTTTTTTGGGTACCCCAGCCTTTCCAATCCTATGATGAAGGGAGACATCACGGGTGAGGTTAGGAAACTTTCTCGAGAGAGAAGAAGACCTTGAGTGAAACATTACGTCTTGGGATGAGGAAAGGTGTATGGCCAAATCCGAATCTCGGAGGTTTTACCAATGATGAGCCATGGGAGTGGGGGGATGCCAGACGAGTCATTGCAAAGGCTGGCTTCTTTATACTTTCACCAATCAATGGAGAAATTTCAGGAATTTCATAGACTGCCAGCGATCAATATCTATACAACAATCAAATGCCCGCCTACGTGTGCGCATTCATGTTGGGTCCATAGAGAAGACCCAGATGGGGCCCAATTGATGGGACATTATTTATCATTTAATTATATTAAGTTCTCATCTGTCATGTGACCAGGATCAAAACACACAATTGTCATCAATCCAAAACATGTTTAAAGCATGGGTTTTACTTGTTGTAAACAGTTATATTATCCAATATATAGCTGATATTTTAGTCTAATTCTTTTTTTCCTCTAAATAAATATATTAAAAACCTTGTTAATTTTCTTTTTAATCCCTTCTATATAATTTTAGATGAAAGTGAAACGACAAATATAAAATAACAGTAACTACAAAGTCTTGGAATACTTTCTTTTTTCCTGGTTTACAATGGAAGACTCAAACTCATGCCTTATTTTTGAAATTTCAAGTCAATCCAATGATTCCATTCTCTTGATTTGTGACCCACAAATTTAATAATTTTAAATTAATTTTTTTTACATTAAATCCAATGGCTCAACCCATTCAAATTGGTGCAAACTCCGTGACATCCATGACATTTTGGGGTTGGACAGTTATAGATGGTCCATTAAAATCGCCATGTAGCATGCCTGCCTTTGTGTCTCTCATAGTAAAATCATGTACACGGACAAGGGCAAAATCAAATGCCCTACAATTTGATATACAATACAACAATAATGAAACGAACCCAAAGGGCAGGCTCTCTTTCTCCAGGGTCGATCAACATCATCACATTATTGGTTAGAGAGTTGAAGCATGAGTTCGATAAAATTTTAAATTTATGAGAGAAAAAAAGGAAAAAATATTAAACTTAAAATTAAAAAAAAATGTCAAACCCAAACCCAAACCCAAACCTCTGATGAGCCATATCTAGCTAAGCTGGGTTTAGTTCAACTTGACTTGTGAGATAATCATATCCATATGAGCCCAATCCAGCCAAGCTGAGCGCACGACTCACTTGGCTTGATGAAATCTCATTTCCTGGTTCTCTTTCCTATGTTAAGAATTTGCATGAATCCAATAACGGCTATACACTCTTACATGACAGCATTACAATTTACAGCAGCAAATACACAAATCTCCTCATCTTCCCTTATTCCCTTGTCATTTCATCTTTCTCTTCTTATTCTTATTCTCTCTTTTCTTCTCTGTCTTCTTCTTCTTCTTCTTCTTTCTTCTTCCAATCTCTCTGCATCTCACAAACACCAGGGACCCCAAGAAGAGGAAGAGGAAGAGGAAGAAGAAGATGTTTCGCATAAGCAACAATCTGATTGGCATCCTGAACCTCCTGACCCTCCTCCTCTCAATCCCAATCCTAGCGGGGGGAATATGGCTATCCGCGCGCAGCACCACCGACTGCGACAGGTTCCTCGACCGACCCATCATCGCCGTCGGCGTCTTCCTCATGGCCGTCTCCCTCGCCGGCCTTGTTGGCGCCTGCTGCCGCGTCTCCTGCCTCCTCTGGCTCTACCTCCTCGTCATGTTCCTGCTCATCATCCTCCTCTTCTGCTTCACAGTCTTCGCATTTGTGGTGACCCACAAGGGCGTTGGAGAGATTGTTTCTGGGAGAGGGTACAAGGAGTATCGGTTGGGGGATTACTCGAACTGGCTGCAGAAGAGGGTCAATGACAGTGAGAACTGGAGCAAGATCAAGAGCTGCTTGGCAGACAGCAATGTGTGCAAGAAATTGGGGGCGTCGAATGATGCAGAGACTGTGTTTTATCAGAGGAACTTGTCGCCGATTCAGGTCACCCATTTCTCAGAATTCCCTTTTCTTCTCTCTTTTTTGCATGTTGTGGATCTGGGCTTTTTTTTTGTTTTTTTTTTAATTTTAGGTGGGTGTTTGGTGAATTTGTCTTCTGTACTTAAGGTTTTCATGGGATTTTCTGGCTTTGTATTGATTACTGAAAGATGGTTGTTTGCAGTTTTTCTTTTCTTGTGGATGTTTGATCACTGGGTTGTTTTGAGTCTTTCCTTTTCTTAGTGCGTTTTTTTTTTAATCTATTCTTCTTTTTCTCTTTTGTTTGATGACTGAAACTTGTCTGCTGAAGTTCTGAGATCTATCTATCTTGTGTTGATGAAAAAAACATGTACCATTACAATAATATAAGCAGATCAGTGGCTGTAAAAATTAAAAAAAACAAGGAATATTTTAAGTGCTGGTGGATTTGAGAGTTGAAAAGATCTGCTGGTAAACTTGAAATAGGTTAGAGCCAGTGTGTAAGGATTTTTGTGTTGGTTTATTCATGGGTTGGACAAAACTTGAGTCCATTAGGATTGTATTTTATATATCTTCTAGTATGGATAGTGGTTGAGTCGTATTTTATATATCTTCTAGTATGGATAGCGGTTTGAGTTGCCGGATGCACTGAAGTTAAGAAATCGAAGAAAGAGCTATAAATTGAAGTATTTTTCTAAGGATAATATGATTTTAAAAGGTCTTATTTCACAAAGCAAGCGTTGGATATGGGCATGCTACCTACGTTGGAAAGTTCATTTCGAGTAAATATCCGTATAGCCCAACATTGCGTCAATCAAAGCTAAAACGATAAGGTTATGGCCTCAAGAAGTTTGCAAAAATTTATGCTGAATTTCATTCGATTAATGGAGCAGACATCCAATCTATCCGACTTGAGAAAGTAGCTTAATCTAATCGATCGGACCACTACCCGATCAATAGGACCCATGCATAAAATTCCATAGACTTGCGATTTTTCAATCCTATTTTTAAAGGAACTTGCCTGTTACTTACCAAATCTTTTTCTGATTAAAATATACTTATGAGGCACGAATTTGGGGCTATATAAAGGGGTTCTCTCTCAACCCTAAGGTATGAAAAACATATCTCATTGTTCTAAGAAGAGATTATTTATTGGAGATCACTTCCTCTAGAGCTTTTCATTGGAGAGTTGCAGGGCTAAAGTTCTACTTTAGAAATCTTTGTCTAGCGTAGAAGATTATTGCCGGGTGTCAAGTACAACATCTAGAAAACGTATAGGTGCTTGGATCTGGAACAGAGGATGGCAGGGAGTCATTGCAGTAGGGTGTTGTACAAGGAGAGACACAAGTCCTTAGGTTGTGCGAGAACTGAATAAGAGTTATGAGTATATCTCTTTGTAACTATGATATGATTCATAGTGCTTGATTTTCAATTGTGATTTTTTCCAAATTTGGGTTTCCACATAAAAGTTGTGCCTTCTTGTGTTGTGTGGTTTTGTTTGATTTATTTCCTCTGCGTAGTTGATTGTTTGCACACATAATCTTGAGATTGATTGTGTTAATCCATTCTAGAGGCTTCCCCCCAAAACCTTCACAGGACATGATAGATTTTCAGCATATGAGAACAATTTTTGAGTAAAATGAAGGGGCTAAAGTGGATATGGTAAGGAGGATCAACATTGGGTGAGCAAGTTAGAGCCTAGCTAGTGGATGGATAGTTATGCGAATGTTGAATAACAATTCAATCTAAAGTCATTCTTATAGAACTTGATTTTTTGTGTGGAGCTGAATGTTTAGTAGCATGACATGAGAACAACCTTTTTTTTTTTTTTGTCAGTAAAATGAGAAGAACATGAAAGGGGATATTGTGGAAAAGCGCATGCAACATGGTTGTGTGCAGTTACAAGAAAGGATAGATTATGGATAGTTCCAATGGAAGAGAAAATATTGGGAATGCTGTTTGGAATCATTGGGCAAGGTGAATTAAAAAAAAAGAAAAAAAGAGAGAAAAAAGAGACAACTGGTAACATATTCAAGGAAGAGAGAAAAAGAATAGACTAGCAAAGACATTTGATGGATTGGTGAGGAAAGACATGGTAGATTGTGGATTTACTGTAGATGTGGCCTTCAACATAGTTAAGTGGAAAAATAGAACTCATGATGCCTTTTAAGCTGATGAAACCATATGTTTCTCTTTCTTGCATGGGATTGCAACTACGTGCCTTTTAGACACCATGCGATCACATCATCGAAGGGATTGCAATAAGATAATTTTATTGAGTTTAGGGAGTTAAAATGGGCAATGCAAACAACTCTTGAGAACTAGTAAACCGTGAGTAAGTCAAGTCAAACTTTCCTAATAAAGTGAGCATTAGATAGATAGATGTTAGATAGATGTGTTATGGTTTTGATGATGACGGCGACGATGAGAACCCCTGTGGCTGCGTCATGCAATAGTTGAGTTTCACTTTGAATGAAGGTCATTTTTCCTAACATGATGGTTGGAACCATCTTCTTTAGTTGTTTGGAGTTAAAGGTTGGCAATGAATAAGTGTTAGAAAGATAAACGTCAAAGCCAAGGAACGTTTTCAAAATGGTCCACTAAAGAGAAGGTCTACACAATGTATTGGAGGGTATCGTTAAAAGAAACTAGTGAAAAGGGGTAGACCAAAGAAGACCGTGAAGTACTAAGGAATAACATGATTGATTGTGGAGATGTAGAGAATGTGGTTTGAATGAGGTTGTGTGGATTAGGGGGGGGGGGGGGGTGGGTGGTGGTGTGTGTGGAGCGCGATAAACAAAAAACAGCATTCAAAGCCAGCCGACAGATAAATGGGTGGAGATGCAGAGAATGTGGCTTGAATGAGGTTGCGTGGAAAAAAAAAAAGTGGGACCAGCGGGGTGGGGGGGGTGGTGAGGGATAGAAATAAATAGAAAACGGCATTCAAAGCTAGCCGACAGATAAATGTGGCAAGGCTTAAATGATGATTTTCATATCTTCACAAAGGTTTGAGTACTACATTTTAAGAACATTTACCATGCAATTTGCTCTATTTTATCTCATCTAGAATGTCCAAGTCCTCACCTTTGTTGAGAAATTGCTAGGAATATGTGCCTTTTATGTAGAGTCCAACCAGTGTTTGGTACTTCATATAAACTTTAACTTTCTTTAATATGAAGGAGATCTTTATATATTAATGAATTTTTGTTTCTTCTTTCCCCATCTGGGCTTCTTTTGATGTTACTAAGGCTTTGATTGCATTGATTCATTTCCTTTTCATAGCAGAGTTTGTCATGATTATGCTTGTTTATGTTAGGTTGCATAGATGTGATCATCTCCGGATGTTTTGATTTGTGGGTCTTCTTAAACTTGGTTTCAGTTTTGTGGTTATCATTTCTATTGTTAAATTTTCTTTTGGGTCGGGGAGATTGGAGGTGGTAGTTTGGGCAAGAGGTCTCAATACAACACTCATAAGAAAATTAATCATGCTCCGACGATTCAAGCGCTCCCTTTCCTTGGGAAGCCGGTAAGAATTTGTGCCTCACATTAAGTGCCTGCCTACTTTTGTTACTTCATGTAAACTTCAATTGTTTTAATTGTAATTTTTGTAGTTATTTCTTTCCTTTTCATGTAGGCTTCTTTCCATTACAGAAGTTTCTAGGGTTTTGATAATTTCTGTTTTGCTTATGAGATTTATATTTTCTGCACTTTCTTCAGCTTTAGTAATCAAGCTTGTTTGTAATTATGCTTGTTTATGTGCATAGATCTTATCATTCTTTAATAAGTCTTTATGTGTGACTTTCTTAAATTTGATTCCTAATATTGTGTTTTTCCAGAGTCTATTTTGGTCATACAATATGAGCTTTTACTTAAGTTTCAAATGGATCTTTCTGTGTGGTTTCCACAAGGTTTAATAAGCTGTGGTAATTTGGTATAATGTTAGTTTTGCATTTGGATTTATAGAAGAGAACAAGTGTATGCCCTGGAACCTGTTGCTGGTCCTCCGTAGTTTGTAAGATGGTCTGTAAAATCTAAGTCACAACCATTTTGAGGATTATAGCAGAATATGGATGGCTA
The DNA here is from genome assembly GCA_037013555.1 of Sextonia rubra. Taxonomy (NCBI): domain Eukaryota; kingdom Viridiplantae; phylum Streptophyta; class Magnoliopsida; order Laurales; family Lauraceae; genus Sextonia; species Sextonia rubra. The sequence goes on along the minus strand of JASUAD010000010.1, from coordinate 37,271,123 downwards.
TCTGATGAGTATACAATGATGTTGGAATCAGAAATCACAATTAGGCAGCATATCATAATCCATATGTCCTCCTCCACAGTAATAAGAGGGCAGAACTGGAAACAAAAAAATGGCATCCCCCAAGTCATGGTGTCTGATTGTCATGCGTTGGAACAGATAACTAACCACTATCAATATATTTGCTGTGGTTGTTATTTGGTGTACATCAACAACCAGACAATGTATTATTTCAGTTATCAATCATAGTCATGCATTATAATTTAAAATCTGTATAAACTGCTTTCCTCTATGGATCAGACGTTTCCCCATCTGCTATCTTTCTTTTAGATGGTAGAACAATTCTCCATGAAGTCATATTGATGAAGGCTTTTACAGTGATTCATGTTATAAGGAACTTACAACAATTCCTAGTGGGCCACTTTGGATCTTCATAAACCAGGTTCAGGTAAATTGGTTTACATGTAAATGAGGGTTCATGTATTTGTATAACTTTAATTGCCTGCAACTTACAGTTGTTTTATTATTTGTCATGCTGGATTAAAGTTGAACAAAACTGCACGTAGATGGATAGTTAAATTAGAAATATGTGTAAACTGACTGTAAGATCGGATTTCCTTGGTTCACTTCCCCATCCCTTTCCATGGGTAGCCTTTTTCATCCATTACCTACATAGCAGTTTCTTCTATTTTCCTTGTTAATGCATGATCCCACTGTCCAAGAAGTGCCACTCATTTTGATGATTGTGTTTTATGGGTTGACTTTCATGTGTTACAACACCCTCAATGGCAAGTGTTTTTGCATCGTTAATTCAACAAATCTAATGCCGCCCTTGGATCCTTGATAAGTTGCCCTGCATTCATTTTATGTGTAACTTTGTTTACCCGTAAATGGTTTAAGAGCAAAACAACTGTTAGCTTTCAGGTAACTCAGCTCATCCAAAACACATGAACTCTTGTTTATAGTTTATACACAATTGAGTTAAATATCCAAATTGCCCCCAAGTAGAGGTTTATTTTTATTTGTGTTGGCAGAGGGGAAGTTGCTTACTATTGCAACCTTGAGGTTTGTGGAATAAGTTATGCTACCAATTATAATTAAATAAAAAAAAGGGAAAATAAAGTCAAATTGGCATTTTCTTTATTGAAAACAACTCAAAACTCTGAGCCACTATTCCCCCATGTGTGGTTTCATCAAATTGGCATTTTCTCTACTGAACAATAACTCAAAAGCCCAGCTAATAAACCTCCATATGATATCCTTTTTCTTTGCTTGTGCACTTCTTGTTGATGTTTGCTGGACTTCACATGGTTTAGAATCAGATATAGCAATGGGCTTCTATGTAATAATAATAGTCATTTCCAATTTCTAACATTTTCGGGGTCTTGTTGTATAGTCTGGTTGCTGTAAGCCACCCACTTCCTGTAACTTCACCTACGTGAATGCAACTGTTTGGAACAAACCAGAAGGAAGCACCGATGCATACTCAGACTCAGACTGCTTGTTGTGGAACAATGATCAGAACACTCTCTGTTACAACTGCCAGTCATGCAAAGCAGGGGTTCTCGCCAACCTAAAGCGGAACTGGAAGAAGGTTGCTGTCGTCAACATCATCTTCCTCATCTTCCTCATCATCGTCTACTCTGTTGGATGCTGTGCTTTTAGGAACAACCGGGAGGATAAAGCTTTCCCCAGATGGAAGGGTTGATACTAGATATCCTTAGAGAAGAATGGTATGTTTCTGCTTATTAAGATTTCCATGTGATCTTATTTCATTGGGCCACCTTCTTTTGTGTTCATGACTTGCTCTTTGCTTTCTATGTATAGAGGATATGGAATTATGTTGGGCTATGTTGTATTGTATAGCTTTTGATGCATGCAATTCAAATAAAGCCGATATGTTCTGTTTCTTGAGCTATTATCATATGTAACATTTTCTCACTGAAACAAGGTAGATGGAATGCTACTTCGATTTAGAGTGTTTAGGGACTATTTGTTTGCATGGGAATTGAATACATAGGAATTCAATGTCAAATTAGCTTCAACTAGAATTATTATGACCTACATAGAAATTGGATACATAGAAATTCTTGGACAAATGAGTTAGCATTTACAACGATTTTTACTTCAATCTGAATTATAATCACTGTTCTCTTGAATTTCATAAAATAAATGTAACTGGAGAACTGTTTAAATTTTAAGGCCCCTAGATTAATGGCTCCCATGATCTGATCGAAATGATTTTTTCCATAAAATGATAATCCACAATGAAACCTTCTCAGGACATCATCCTCTTGTGTTCGGCGTGCATCCAATTGGGTCCCATGGGAAATATTCATATGAGGTTCCTCTCACAGTTTTTATGAGAAGTAGAATTTTTTAATAGTTCATGTGACTTAAATATCTATGCATAGTGCCAAAGGGCTGAGTGCAGAGGAGTAAGAGTTCTGGACCCTAAATAGGGCCTGGGATTGGCCCATTGCGCAATTTAGAAAGTCTGAGTCCTCAACTATTAAACTTGAGCCAAGGGCAACTTGGGCTACAGTTGTGATTCCTTTGGCCATCCCGAGAACTTGTTCTGCACTCCATTAACCCACTGGTTATCCAAATTCATGAACCCCATTTAGGAAAAAAACCCAGTTACCTGAACTTGTTCAGATCCAAACTGACCCTTTTTACATCTTATTTCTAAGTGATTTCTTTTCTCATGGAAGATTGAAGTCGAGGATTTCAGTTATCTATGATTTTTAGATTCTATTGTGTGGTTCATCTGAACATTTTTAGTTTTTTACAGTGAAATATGATTTTACAGCTTTTTAATACAGTAGAAAATGATGCTCTATTTCACGGGTCCTATTCTCTTTTTCATAGAGTTGCAAAAAATTGCTGTCACCTGGACAGGTAGAAACTGCAGAAAATGTTAAAACGATACCCTTTTGCATTTTCTGGGAAATTTCTCTGTGAAAACATCGGTGCAACTATCTTTCACTCTCATGGGCAATTTAGCTAGCCCCTTACACTAGGTTTGGGGGATAAGCTGGCCACTTAGTGGAGCCTTGAGGCAAACATTGTTCGAAGCCCAACTGATTAATTAGGTCATAAAGCCAAATATTTAGGTCTGGTTTCAGCCCTTGAGCCATGTGAAAATCGGGTATTACTCGCCCTGTACTCGGAAAATTAAACATTTCTAGATTTTCAAGCATCCGGACTCATACGGCTAGATGAGCCAATTGGGTCTGGTTAGTCCGTGCCAAAGTATGTCGCAGTGTGGTCATATGGTCTTAGCTTTGCCAGATCCTTCTGATTTGAAATACCTTAGATAATTTTTTTATTTGCACAAGCTCGTGAGGCCAACTTGCATACATGCGTATCATTTGGAGTATGGTACATGAAAAGTTCACCTTAAGATAAGAGCAAAAAATCAACAATATCATATTATTCTAGCCCTTGATGAATAGCCTACAAGTTAAATGGTCTTTTGACCTTTGTTTCCCCTTTTAATTAAAGGTAAATCCAATGGTGTTCAAATATCCCACTGGTATAAAATTGGGCTTGGTTTCAAATCAAGGTCGGACAAAAGTTGGAAAGGGAATGCACCGATCAAAGGTGGGTCCGAGTGGACTTCGTATTGTTTTTTTTGGTTTTTTTTGTTTTTTGAAGCAGTAACAAAATTTCATTAAGGACAAAGGAATACAAATAATAGAGATAGGAGAAGATGTAAGAGAAATACGCCAACCCCAACCTCAACTACAACATACGCACCAAAGGAATCAACCTATCAACTACTTGCTTAGCTAACACATCCACCATGAAATTGGCATATCTAACCTCATGGTGGAAAGTAACGTTAATGTTAACAGATAACTCCCTAATTTCGTTAAAAAAAAAATTGAAACTTCTATGGATTGGCCTTCTTATTAGACACCCAACCAACAGCACTTAGGAAATCACTTTTCATAAGAAGAGCACCACAAAGAGAACAACGAAGACCTTCCAGCAACTATACTTCATTGGAGTTGCACACAGCAACATGCTTGGAAAACAAAAGTAGCACATCACCCTTACTACTGGGGAGCACTCTATATAATTAGCTAAATTGCACATGTAGTCTGCTCGCAGGGGTAAGTACCTCATCAAAAGATCTATAACATGGCAATGATAAGGTAACGTGGAATAAGATAACTTAGAATCCTATCAAAAAAGGTCAAAAGGCCATGTTATGAAATACTTATAAAAATAGTGTAACCACATGGTTAGAGGTGCAAATGAGTAAATTTTGTGAAAGAACCATCGTGGATCTAGACCCAAATTCAGCATTATATATGTAGTTCCGTTTGTGAAACTATTAAAAGACATTTGGTTAAAGCTAATTAGAGTCTCAAATATAAATATAACTCAAGCTGTTTAGGCCCCTAACATTTGTATGTTTTTTTTAAATTCTTGAATGTTCTAGAACCCATATACATAGATCCGAATCCAGATCCAAAGTCATTCCTTATAAAAAAAAAAGTCTCATACCTGCTTTATTAGATACTGGAGACTTTAGATCCATAATCAAATATCCATGTGCAACCCTTCGTATGGGTATAAAAGTAACTATAAGATTTTATTACGTCCATTTGATTATATATAAAAATAATGAAATTGGTTCTTTCATTCTAAAGTCAGGTATGATTCAAAGAAAACACTTTTTTTTTAATTAAAAGATAATAATAAGTAGTCCCCTGCCATAAGTTGCCCAGGGAGATAGGTGTATGAGTGTGAGTACAAAGTATTCGAAACCCCTACATATGGAATTTTTTTAAAAATAATAATAAGAAGAAGCCCACAAAGGTAAAAGAGCTGTACATTGTTATCAAATCCAGGAAAGAGAAGGTGTATGTGGAAGAAATGAAAAAAAGAGTAGGTGAATAGGTCACACCAGGCATTGTTAGCCAATCAATAAGCCAGAAAAAAATATATATGATATTTTTTGGGAGCTACTAGGCGTATATCAGTTTTGACAGTTTTAACTCAATCTACATAACCTTAAATAAATAAAAATTTCCAAAATGCCCTCACTCCTTTCTCTCTCCATACATTTTCTTTTTCCCTCCCTCCTCTCCTTCCCCACTTCTCTTCTGGCCAGCAACGAACTCCTACTGAGGAGGGGGACTCCCCTCTCCCTCTCCCTCCCTCCCCTTTTCTCCCTCTCCCCTCAGTGTCTCCCAGCTATAGGGAGATGCGGCAGGGAGAGGGAGAAAAGGGGGAGGGAGGAGAAAGGGAGAGAAAGAGGGAGAGGGGAGTCCTCCTCTACTGCCAAAGCTCATCATCGGCCGGAGAGGAGGTGGGGAAGGGGAGGGAAGGAGAGAGAAAGTGTGTAGGGAGAGGGGGTTGAGGGTATTTTGGAAATTTATATTTATTTTATTTTATTTTATTTTATTTCTAAGACTGTGTAGATTGAGTCAAAAGTGGTATACATCTATCAGCTCCCTATTTTTTTTATTACCCAACAAATGGTCTAGAACACGTTAAAGAGATGTACACAAAAATTGCCCCCACATATGATATGAGAAACGAATATGCACATGAATAGAGAGAGCCCATACATGTTGGTTGGTGAGATAGAAGATTGCCAACCAACTAAGCAACCTTGTATTAAAAAAAAAGAATTGTACGAGTGTTGCCTATTCCATCAATATATCACTGATGAGTATACCAATGAAATGGTGCGAAGGAGGTTATCTTTCCATATCTACTGCAAATTAAGGACAGCATCATTGAGGCTTCAAACCTCTGATTGGTCTCAACATGTAGTTTCCTAATTCCAAATTGATCTTCTGTAAACAATATATTATCAGTGTCGTGTGTAAAAAGGACGCATCCCCCATCTTCCCACTTGAACTGATACAATGAAGCCGGCAGGTATGGTTGAGTCATTAATGCCTTTCATACTTGCTCTTTCTTAGCATGATGTGATATCTTCTGCACATAATAATTGGCACACGGCAATGCATTGACCACATGCTTCGAAGGGATTAGGTCCAATCGAAGGCGGCTATAGTTGCCCACCTTAGAAGCATTCTTCTGGCAATCTTTTACTTGGTATGCCACGAAATCATGTAAAAAAACTATGAAGTGTAAAGTGGTGAAATTTCCGAAATTGATATGGATCGCCAATACTTTAAAAAATATCATTTTTGGTCCTGTGACTTCGAATAGATAACGTTTATATCGAATTCACCGCTCATCGATTCCTGGTTTGTTCAATGCTTGTTAGACTCTTTCCCTATTTTTCCTCCCCATTACTTCAGATTCTTAGAAATGAACGTCTGGGTCTGCCTTTAATTTTAATGGCAGATATCAGTTGGACGATCTTAAAACTTAAACCCACTTCTAATCTTTTTTTCTTTTGGGTAAGACACTTCGAATCATGTTGAAATGGAAAAAGGTCACTGAATACTGAAAACCCATACTAAATTGGGTTGGGCCCAATCTTTCTTACCCTTTTGGATTTAGATTTGGGTCCATGGAGTTCATACTGCATTTATAAATTTCATTTCGTTTCAGAAAAAATGACAAAAAATTTTCGTTTCTACCTTGAACCCAAAATAAAGTGACTGACATAACTTTTCGGTTTTATTTTTAGTCAATTGTAGGCCGAAGAATTAGATTGTCGACATAACAACATAAACTTTCGAAATGGTTAAAATGCTTTAGAAAATATTTTCAAACTTCAACTTTAAAGGTTGTTAACTTGTATAGTTAAGAAAATTATGTTTATACCTTATTATGGGAAGAATGCGCTTAAAATTTATAGAGGAGTTCACAAAAAAAAAAAAAAAATCATGTAAAGAGACCTTCAAACCATAAATCTCACCCAGGGTCTGGGTGCACGATAGCGGTCATATTATTTTTGCATCTAATTGTGCAACATCGAACTCACGGCTTAGAGGCGACTACAATGCTTTGCTTACTGGGTGGTGGAAAAACCACTGTTGCTTCTTCTTCGCGGTGACCACTCTCCTCCTCTCCCTTCTCTTGTTTTTCTCCCTTTCCTTCCATGTCGGAAGCCTCGTCCCCGATGCCATACTAATTACCGCTCAAATCATCTTACCCACCTCACAGCCTAATCCATTTGCTGGTCTAGATCTATATCATCCACTTGCTGGCCTCACATTCTATCATCATCTTACCCACCTTATGGCCCACAATGCGAACCCAAGAATTTTTTCTGGGGGGGGGGGGGGGGGGGGGGGGGGGGCACTGTCTAGAAAAAGATTTTTAAAGGACCACATATAAAAATAAATATAGTTTCCAAACGATGTAAGGGCCACTTTGGCTACCCTTTGCATCTATTATTTTCTCTTATATCCTCTACAACCAGACCCATATGTTTACCGCCATCAGCACCTAGCCATCTTATCATTATTTTTTTTTACCCCTAATAGAAGCATCGAACTCGCCCCTAAGCAGTGATTTTGATGCATCTCAATTATATGAAAAAAAAAAAAAAAACGGCGTGCACCCGGACCTTAGGTGAGATTTATGGTTTGAGGGTCTCATTAAATAATTTTTTTAATAAAATCCTCAATTTTATACTTGTATGTTGAATGTTGTCCTATCATAATGAATTAAATGCATAAATATATTTTATATTTTATTCCTTATTTTTTCTAGCTTATGTGTATAATTTTATTTTATTTATTTTTCCAAAATGTAACTCTGAAATGTTACAGCAAAATTTATAATCAATTCAACATCTCATTTTGGAGGCCCAAAATGGAGTCTAAAATGAAATTAACAACCATGTTCATACTTCAAGCCTAAAATATGCAATGGCATACCGCACACATATGCATACATTCAAACTATTTTAAGTGTAGCAGACTAGGGTTCATGTAGTTGGAGCCGATTCGGATCTGGTCCACTCCGTTTTTTACTCTGGATTTGGACCTTGAGCATAAATCACCTTCGGAGCCAATTTCAACATCAAATCCTATCAATTCAATTCCACGAATACAAATGGACCCTTGATATCTTTTAAAATTTTACTAATATATTCTAGCTCTGATGACCTAATGTCACATGAGGAGCAATGGCCAATGGAGCAACTGCCAAATGAATGTTGTGACTGCAGTCCTAAGAATTACCCAATGCCGACGTGCGACAGCAACATGCTTCTGTTGGCATAAATGGTGTCGCTTTCATTGTATTTTGTTTTCTTGGGGAGCGTTTGAACGGTGCACCAAATGACCAATCAAATGCAGTTAATGTGTTGTCACTATTCATTTCTGATTGCAATATTCATCTATATTGCATCCATCATTCCATCCCTATGAGACCCATCTTTCCTTTGGAAAATCTAATATCTATGTCAGCTCTTTTTACTCTTCCATCATCAATGACATCACCGGATAAACAGTAAACCTATTGATTTGCTCTTCAATTCAACTTTTTGACTCCTCTGTTTTAGAGCGAAATCCATCTTGACTGCAATAGATTTGGCCTATAATAAAATCTTAGTCCTCTCGGAAGCCCACTTTTTCCCTGGCAGTTCTTTATAGGAAAAAAAATTAATTTTTAAATAATAACATTTGCAAAGGGGTTAGTTCATAAGCTCCAATTAAATATATGAAATTAGTGTTGGGTTGAGTAGGACTTCTGTGCCATCCTGAAAAGTGGGCTTGCCCACTTTGGGACGGCATCTCATTCTCGTTTTGTAGATATATAATTTTGATGCTTGGTTTTCAAGTAAGAATATTCTGTAATTCTAGACCGTCAGGTGAAGAACTTTTTTCTTATTCTCTCATGAAAGATGTGTGCATGTATGTTCATTTTTATTGCCCCATTAGGCTTATCTATTGCCTATGTATGTGATTAGGGTGTTTAATTAATTCTTCCAAGTTAATTTAAATGAATTAGTAGAGTTGATCTCTCCTAAGCATTTCTTGGATCTCACATCCGTGTTTCCTTCCATCTGGCACGCATATTAGTCCTTGTGCTCGTAGTGGAACACCAGTTTTGATCGGTGTGTTTTGTTTCCGCCACATTTAAAAAAAAAAAGCTTATTTGTGTCCTTTTTCTTCAAGAAAGTTGACTGCACCAAAGTTTTTTTAAAAAAATTTACCTTAAAAAAGTAGGTAGATTTTTGAGGATTTTATTAGTAAAAACCCCTTAAGTGACTCTTAAACTCGAAAAAAACTACCTTCTAAACCGCTTTAGTTTTATTTTTTTAATGCTTGTTATCCCTATATGATATATGTCATCCGCTCTTCGTATATCCATGGTTTCAATTGATAACTTTTAGTATGATTAAGATCCAACGGTCTAATCTTTAAGAAGACCCACTGCTAAGGTTGCTCATCAGTGCCCTACATGATGTGGGAACCTGATCCTTGATTGAATGGGCCATATGAACTTATTACTGATCTGATTAAAAACCCAAAGTTTTTCCTTTGAGTATCAAATTCGAGACAGAGCGGTCTCCTTCCCGTTTGGTTTTTGGTTTCAAAATCAGAAACGGAAACCCATGAGTGGACTTGCCTAATCTCTGTGATTGGCTGCTAGATCTTGTAAGGTATTCCTAGATTGCGGATAAAAATGATCTGCTGTATTATTGCTGTGGTAGAGGTATTTAATCTCATGCACATTTGGGTCGTTGCACACCCTATGAGAGGTATGTGCTGGATCCAAGTCTGAAAATAAATCAGGCTGTTTTGGGGTGCTGCTGGCCCTGATCTGCCATCGGCAATGCTTGGCCATAATTTCAGGCCTGGTTGATCAACGTCTAGGGCTTGAAAATGAGAAATCAGCACCCTTACGAACATTGTGAAAAATAAGTTATAGATTAAACAACTCAAAGCCTGTGGTTGCACCAATGAGCATTTTCAATTGTTCTTAATTTGTGCAGGAAGAAGGCACAAAGATGGGATCAAAAGATGAGACAACATAAAACAGAAGAGAACGACATTTTTGTAGGCCCCGAACTGTGAGGCACGGTGCATGTTGATGTGTTTTGTTTGATCAAGCGATGTGTAGGCCCTAAGAGCTCAAATCCGAACAGGTAAATGGACAATCATCTTAAAAACATTACAGTGGAAATCAGAATCCTATTTTGTTCCATTTCAACCAACAAGCACACTCTTGTACGTATCTGCTTTATGCTATTCTTAGTTGCCAAGATGACTCGTACCATTGGGCAGTCAGTTGTCTTTGAAAGTCCGACATGATGGTATTAGGGGACGAAATTGCAGGAATGAAGATGACTAAGTAATTTGTTTTCTTGTTAGTAAAAAGGTAAATTTGTTTCTAACGATTCACATAGGAACATTCAAAAGGATACAAGTTTTAGATAATAATCTTCTTGCCAACGATCATTTTCTCGGTCTGTTTCTTAGTTAGAATTCTTGAACAGAATTTCTACTTTAAAGCATGTAATATTAGTAATTTCATGGGATAGGCAAAACTTAGGTTTCTAGCATTGTAATTTTATGTTTTAGATAGACTGAACACTCTATTGTCGCCTCAGATGATGATCTTCTACACAGACATGAGCATCCAAGTGTTTTATCTTCGGACCAGTCGGACAGCACAACAAATCGGTCGAATTTCCTGCTTACTGACATATGAAGATAGAACTGAAGACCGACCGATCGGATGAGTACCCGACCGATCGGACCCCATACCCGACCGGTCGGATTTGGTACCCGATTGGTCGGCTGGGTGGGCAGTCACGTGATTCAGAAGCTCTATTTTTTCGGAATTGCCTTGTGTGCTTCCTTATCCTTCGCGAACAATGACGGAAAGGACTCTAGGGTTCCTCTTTATTTAAGGAACACCTCTCCCATGAAGAGGTGGCGCTCTCCAAATCAAAACCCTAAAATGCTTAGAGAGATTTCATCTTCCCAGAAGGTATTCTGTGCTAGAAGTCCTGAAACGTCTCCTTTTGAGTTCTAGTTCGCTTCTCCGCTGTGCGTGTTCGTCTTGAGTGGCTTCAAGGCGTAAAGATCAATCTAGAAGAGAGTGAACGATGTGTGCGTCGACAAGAAGAGCTTCAGTCCCTTAGGTTGTATGCAACTGGTTTAAAGGGTAGTAAGTAGTCTTGTAACTTCTTCTTCATAATGATTGTTCTTGATGGACCGATAGTAGGTCCCGTGGTTTTTTCCCGGTTAGGTTTTCCACGTAAAAATCTTGTGTCCATCTATCTTGATGATTGTTTGTGATTAATCATTGTTTATATCTGCATAACATACATCAACTGGGACCTTAACCTGTGTCAAGGCTTAAAGTTCTTCATCTACCATATATGAAAATTCAAGAATTCAGATAAAAAACTCTTTGTTCCTTCGTCATAATGTGAAGAACTCCATAAAGTTAGAATTTCCAAATGCTTAAAATGAGGCATCTTCAAGTCCTATCTCATCGTCTAGCATTTTAGAATTTCAAAAGTAAGGTGACTTTCTTGGTGAAAGTCTGACGAATTGAGTTTCTAAAGGTCAACCCCACAATCACAAAAAGTGGATCCCATATACCGCAATGCATAAAAGGTATATTTCTGGGGCAAGAATTTCAGTTAGAAAAGTCACGCACAAGTATTTGCCTAGCGAGAAAAAACAAATCAACATGGAACGTCCACAAATTTTTTAAAGCCAACATATGTTAGCACCATGATTGTGGAGCATGTTTTTTCAAAATTTTAACAAAAACTGGCGAATTAGCAAATAGACAGTGCCGAAAGGAGTTTTAATCATTGGAGGGGTTGGTTGGTGATGATTACTAAGGTAGGTCTGCCTATAAAAAGGAGGTTCTCTTATGTAATTTAGATATACATTCTTTGAGATATCAATGATAGAGAAGAAAATTTCTTTCAATTTCTCCCCTATAAGGATTTTTATATTGGTTAATTCATGAGTTGGACAAAATATAATTCTATTGGTATTGTATTTTATATATCTTTTTAGTATAAACTGCGGTATAAGTCGCCGAATGTGTTGAAGTGAAGAAATCGAATAAAGAACAATAAATTGAAGTCTTTTTTTAAGGATAACATAGTTTTAAAATGTCATATCTCACAAACTAAGAGTTGGATATGAGCAAACTACTTTCCATTGGAAAACTCGTTTCGAATAACTATCCGTAAAGCCCAAAATAGCATCAATCGGAACTAAAACGACAAAGTTATGACCACGAGAATTTTGCATAAATTTTTATTGAATTTCATCTGATTAATCGGGCAGACATCTGATTGATCCAACCGGAAACAGTAACTAAATCTGATCGATCCGACTTTTAACTGATCAATCTAGGACTATGCAAAAACCCACCAACTTCCACGAAAACCTTTCCTGTTTGTGGTAGAGTTGCTTGTTTTGTTCCTACTTTGATTCTAACTATAAGGCACGAATTGTTGGTTATAAAAAGGTGTTTTCTTTTAATCCTAAACATAGATCTCATTATTCTAACTTAAAAATACTCTTTTAAGATCATCCTTCTCATCTAGAGCTTCCATTGGAGAGGGTTTGCTAAAGGCTTCTAATTTAGAGTGTTGCTGTTTCTACTTTTTTGTAGGATATTGTTCATCTTATGAAGACAATGTATTTTGAATCAAGCGTGGAGAGCAAAACACGTAGACTCAAGTTGTATCGTAGATTATTGCAAGAAGAACTGCATCATGTGGTCGAGAGATTGATTGTGTAAGATTGTAAGTATATCTTGTAACTGCTCGAAATTAGTACTTGATTAGTCCAGTGTGACTCGTAGTTTTTTTCCATTAGGATTTTCACATAAAAATCTATATATCTTCTTCTTGTGTGGTTGATTGCTTTTTGCTTGCAAGTTTACTTCATGATATTTCACTACATATTGTTTGACTTGTAATTTAAAAATCCAGGACGCTATAAAACTTTTATCCTCCCTCAACATTAGGTTCATATTTCAAGAGAATAAAGTATTAAAGCAAATGCTTTTTACCTAAAGCAAAAGTTCTTAATCCTAAATTCATTTGAGGTGGTTCATAGGCTTTGTAACTCTTGTAGTTCAAGCAATAGTTTGCCAAATTGTTGTTGTTTGAGACATAGTTTACTAACGTGCATGAGCTAACTGTTACTTAGCAAGGTTTTTTTTAAGTAAAACATTAAAGATTCCATTAAAAAAGAGGAGATGCAACAACAGGCCGATCTAAAAGTGGTCAACCAAATGAAAAAACACCCAACCAAGATACCTACAGGAATTTAAGTTTAGATCTAATTCACAGAGGAATAGACCCATTCTTAAAAATCATGGTTACAAGGCATGCAAAGGTTAGGTGATTTTGGAATGTTGGAAAGAATTTCTTAATGTGAATGAAATGATTTCATATTTAAGGTATTGAAATAAATCCCTTTAAGACAATAAAATATGCTAGTAGCTCAGTGGCTGGGTCGAAGAGCCAAAGTCAGTCGATCAACCCCAATGTAAAATTATCTACCACAGATTTTAGCTCTTAAAACGATGTGGCCTTAGTTTTTCAGATGTCTCCTTTAGAAAATTTGATGGTAATTGTTGTTTTGGTTTTTCTATTGGGCTTAATGGCAATATTGTTCATATTAGTTCAATGGAAGAACCAAATGTCTCTTTTCCTAAAGAGGTTAAAGTGAGAGCCATCCTTGCATCACTTTTAAAGGTAAAGGAATGACGTTTCAATAAGATTCTTGTATTGTCTGATGCACTTGAACTTATGCGAGCCATAAATTAGGACTTTTGATTGGTCCATCAAGTCAATTTTGGCTCATATTAAGACTACTATTTTTTTTCTTTTTGGATTAGTAGATTTTCTTCATATTCCTAGTGTGTTTAATCAAGTGGCTCATGAGTGTGCTAAGCTAAATAAGGTAAAATGAGTTTTTTGTTATAGGAGATCGTCAATCTATAACCTTGTTTCTGTACAAGAATTCAAAATGGGGACTTTCAGAATTCGCAGACACAATGGAATTCTTAGATGCTCCCTCATACTTGAGCATCCAGGAATTCCAAAAGATGAGAAGGAAGTAGAATTTTAAAATTCTCAAAAGTTGTTTATGACTTTTTACGTAGGTGGAATTCTTGATTGTTTGTAAAGAAACAAGGAATTTGAAAATGCCAGGGACAACATACCATATTATGTCCCAATCACCTAAATTTCTAACAGGAATTCTTGTAAAACAACTGGCCGATATATCTGTTTTATTATCAGCCATTTGCCTTTATTTTCTTTTGTTGTCTTTCTGTTTAATGAAGCTTCTCTTTTTCTGAAAAAGAAACTGCAAAGCTTAGACAAAAAGTAACCAGCACCATTAAACTTCTTTGAGATGTGAGCAAACGATTTGCGTCTAAACTTCATGCAAAAGTCTTTATATCCATGAGGATTGAGATGATAACCCACTCATCCTTTCCATTGATCCCTCCCACTGCCTTTAGGGAATCGCAGACAACCAAATTTTTGGACCATCCTTTAATGATCAGCTCCTTCAAAAGACGGAGGATTAACCCCGTTTTTGCTTCTTCAACGAAAAAAAAAAAAAAAAAAAACTCGGAGGCCATAGTGTGCCCCTGCAAAAGCGATAGATCCGTTCACCCATATCACAAAGCAACCTCTAGTTTCCTCATCTATTTTCATATATGAAAGCATCCCAAACAGCAATACCTAGCTTAATCATGAGTTCAACTCTTATCAACTATAGATTCAGGATATGAATGGGCCTTTTAGAGAGTGAATGTTCTATCATCCTATTCTTGGTATTCCCTAAAATCTTTCAGGGATTACTATAGTTCCCTTTACTACAGTTATTCCTGGCTATCCAAAGTGCCACAATACAACAAGGATCCATCTCCGATTGTATTGGTCATGAATCCATCAGATCCTTCCACTGCTCCACAGTCCACAACCCCAAGATGTGGGTTTACACTTTTTTTCATTTTTTTTTGTTATTTACTTATTTATTTATTTTTCTAAATGGTAAGACGTGGGTTTACATCCAGTTCGAAAATCCAAATTACCAAATAGCTCTCGCATGATCAATGTAAATTAACGTATGCTCTGAGTTGACTCTGCATCCAATCAAGTCTCATGGACAACTTGTTTAGAATTTCTTAGTAGTTTTTCATTGCTTTCTCAAACCACAATTCTTCTCATAACTTTTCTCATAACTTCTATCTGCTTTTACTTTATTTTCCTCTCACATGTACCGTGCACAAGCCAACTCCAGTTGTCAGTCATGAAAAGTCCAACTTGGTACAATTAAAACACTGGACCCACCCACATTAACAAAACAAGAAGGTTATTGGGTGAAAATATTAATAACCAATGATAGTGAAACCATCATCAAGGACAAAGGCTTTGTTCTGAAATAACATCGCTGGGTCAAAGAATATGACGTTTGTAAAAGAGATCGAATGTTTGTTATAAGAACTCGGGAGGAGCCATCAAGCATGGAGCATTGGACAAGATATTTAGATCAAATGAGACAATCAAATGTTGTCATGAATCATAATTTAATGCCTATTCCTGTACAACGTACATATCTTCATGAATCTATGCAAGATATTTTTAAGAAAAGTAGTACTAAAAGGTTCAGAGACCTTTTGACTTTTCCTAGCTTAGATATCTTGCAACTTTGAATGAAGAGTTGTCATCTGGCTCAGGGAAATTAAGGCAGGTCAGGGAGCCAGGCTGTCTACAGAATACCGGCTCAACTTTATCTTTGACAATATATAATCGGGTTGAAAAACCCGAAAACTAACCCTTAATTTCATTACTCAGAATCGGTTTAGATTGGTAAGTTGGTAAGCAAAATTGAACTCAACTTAAGCGTGACCCAATTACTACTGGGTGGAAATATCAACCCGGATCATACCCAAAATTAAAATGAGCCAAACCTGAACACTGGATTAATGCGTCCAATTTTGGATTGGTTTAGTGGGTCATGGTAGGACTTGCCATCCCTATGCCAAGTATTAGAGATTAAATATTTCTAAGCTCTTGCCAACTCCTTTGAAGGAAGAATATTAGATTTGCATTGAAACCATGAGACTGAAAACAGTGGGAAGAATTTTCAATGGAATTCCTGCACGCTATAAATCTGTTGGTGACACCCATCTTTAGATCCAACCTCTCAAAATCACTGACGGATCATATTTCATTTCTGGCCAAATCTCACTCAAACTAGGTTCGTTCGTTCCACCGTCAAATTCCTTAAATAGAAAAAAAAACCTGATTTGACTCCCTTATTATCTTAATCATGTGTTGTTAATGTGATTAATCTAACAATAATTCCAATTGGAACAAAAAAATTTCCCAAATCTAGACAATGTGGGAAAATGATTCTGGCAGTCGGACCCTGAGAATCGGGAGAAATGTTCACTGTTTAGGCAACGAGTGGGGTAGGGTTGTTACATGTCATAGATAAGGGCCCAAACACATTATGCCAGCAACACTTTTAGGTTTAGTTAATGAACTGGTAGGGACAAGGTCCGTGAACTCAGGACGATGGATAAAACCAAAAATGTTGGGGACCAAAAATGTTGGGGTCCGCTTTCTTTACATTTCTATTATGTAGTGAGCCCACTTACAAACAATCCTCTCCCGCTGTCAAGGCAGTGCTTCAATTGATTTGAGTCTTGGATTGGCACATTAGGTCTAGAGTTCGATTGCCACCCCTTATATTATTTTTGTAATATGTGTGCGGTCATGTATGTACCTTCCTAGGAAATAGTCCTTGCTCGATAAATTAGGATAACGCTCATGTTGGAGGCCAAAGGACCAAAAGCTAAGCTAATGAGGGATGGCCTCGGTCATTAAAAAAAAAATCAATCATCTCTCTCACCTACATCATTAAATTGAGACATATTTGATTTGACACTAATGGAATTATTATATACTTCTAAATTGAATTATAATAAAAACTGTCATAAAATCATTAACACTTTGACACCTTAAAATCTTGAAGTTATTATATATTGCACTGGAATGTATTCAATTCATTTTTTACCTCTACTATTTTTACAAATAAGAAATCCACTAATCCCCATCAAGAAAAAAATAAATAAAATATTAAAAAATGTGACGGGTCTACTTAATGATTTTCATATTAACAAAAAAAGTGAAATTTGCAATTGAAGGGCTTTCATTTTTAAAGCAGACCATTTTTTTTTTTCAGGACTCTGCCCCCCTAGTAATATGACTATAATGATATTTAGTTGATCCCTAATCTAATTCATAGCATTTACCCTCCACCCCCAATTGGTCCATGACACATGGATCCTAAAACTCAAGTGCAAGAGATGAGAGAAGGGGAGAGAGTATGTTACTTGATCTAACACCGACAAGCTTTCAAAAAAAATCCACACTAATGTTGCTGCCTGAATTTGGCCACTTTCAGCTGGGTACTCTACCTGCATAGACCACATAATTCCTTTTTGAAAAAAGTAGTTTGAAGCATAACCTAAATGCTGGCCTAATTTTTAGTTACCAGTTAGGATGTTTTATACATGGAGTGGAAAGTTAGGGAGAGATTCCTTATGTTTTGAGAAATTAGGTTAGGTCCAGTCGATGTACAAGAATCAGCTAATAAAGGCTCTTTTGATAGTCCGTTTGGATGGTCTCTTCTCAAGTGCCCTCTTTGATATCTCTACTAGACTTCCCTGTGGATTCACATGCCTTCTCTTTCTCAGCCTAACCACAGATATGGTACTATTAACTTTCCCCTTTAGTTATAGAAACAGTTGAAAATTCACATTACCAGTGAAGTTCGGTGAATAATCATTTCAAGAGACAACAGAAAGAAAGAAGACAAATCAAATCAAAAGAAAACATATTTTAAAGAAATCTTCTACTTTTTACAACCAAAAAAATAAAAAAAAAGTCAAAAGCTTACTTTTCCATGGGACTAAATAATAAAAAATTATTTTTTAAAAATAAAGTAATTAAAAAAACTACCTTCTCATTTTACTAAATGACAAAAAGTCATTACCTTTTCATTTGATGCTCTTCTTTTATATTTTTTGAAAATGACTCTTCACCTCACTTCACGTTACTAGTGAAATTACCAAACATTTAAAACTTTCCTCAAATTCACCGTACATTTTATATTTGCCAACAGAGAAAGAGTAAGAAAACATAACTTTAGGATAAAAATTAAAACTATAGGGGGAGAGATTACTTTAGAGATTAGATCTTAGGGTGTCCTACAAGGTTGATCCTTTTTTTTTTCCCATAAAAAAATGCGTTGACCTTAAAGATCCTGTCCCGCTACTAGCAGGATGTAAGAAAATTAGATCAGTGACTTCTTTTTGTTTTGTTTTGTTTTGTTTTTTTTTTTTTTATGACACACGGTATCCCTAGCTCACCAATATAGCATTCAGACGTTGGTCTCCAGCTTGGGAGTTACTTGATTATAACGGGTAAAGACTATTTCCTAGGGGGTACATATATGGCCATATAGATAATGCCCGGATAAAACAAGATGTGAGAGTCGAACTTGAGATCTTGGAAAGCAAACTAAAGTATCAAACAAACTAAGTCACCGCCTTAATGGCGGTCGTTGCCTTATTCACAGGCCCATTTGTTGCTCATAGGAGAAACTTCTCTTCCATATCATTAATTACTGATCGTAATTCATACTCGGATCAAACTATAAGTTAAAGCAGATCCATGATTGAAGATCTTGCACTTATATATGATACTTCTCTTTTGATGGGCTTTGATTCATTCATATGACTACTTCAAAACAATTTCTTTGCCTTTATCAAATTATGACTTAACTCATTATATCGAATGGTGACTCCGATTGGGTCGGCTCATTTTGGACAAGAGACCAGTCAAAAAAGGGGGCAACTAGGAATGTATGAAAATATATTGTGAGAATAATTTTATTTTCTTTATTTTCATATTTTTTAATATATAAATTTATTTGTTTGGATTAATTATCTTTAATACAGCTAAATTTAAAATATATATTATTTTAAATCTAGGGATGTTTCACCTATTTCTAAATGTTATTAAAATAATTTAATGAAAAAATTTCTCTCCAGAGAGGCACCAAGTCATTTTTTCAATTGGGCAACTCGAATCCGAGTCCCAGGCTTTCCAACGATATTTCAAATAAAATTACACCGAGAGTTGGAAAGACTGTTTTTTTGGAGCTATTTGGTAAATTTACTTTTACATTAAATAAAAGCAAAATGACAAATTAAGTTATTGTTGAACTTGTTTTACAAAAATCGTTCTAACCAATGTGAATTTTGTCTTGTGATAACTCAACTGCTCCATTTCCATGTGGAACTTTATACTAATGATAGGTGCTGTTAGGCAAGTGGTTTTCCTTTCATAGTTGTTGAGCATTTGTAGGGTCGTGAATCCAAATCCCATAAACCCGACCTAACAACATTATTTGAGCCTCACTAATCCATCGTGTTTGCTTTGGCCAAAGCTTACTCCAAACTCCAAGCAGAGTCTGAAACCCCTGCTAGATTATTCTAATATAAAACACATCAATAAAATGACAAAAATGTAATTAGGAGTGATTTCCTATGGCTCACATATAATGAAACATCATTGAAACTATTAGAAAAAAAAATGAAATCATATGTTATATATGTGATCAGATCACTCTAACCGTGTGCCCCAACTTTGCACAAGTTGAAGCTTGGCCCAACACTAAACCGTGTGGGGATAGTATTTTGAACGGTTTAGATTTCAGAACTAGACCCATATATGCTCTATAATTCTGGCCCTAGGAAAGCTGGAAAATGGGACCCATGCAATAGTATTGAATCCTAGTCGGTCTAGATCCAATGAGTGTTTCTAGTACACTTTCCATTAGCAAGATGTATGGAGCTCTACCATGTGGCACATGCATTGATAATTAAGACCATTTAAGATGAATATCATCCTCTAAAAAGTTTGTACTTTGAATTGGTTATATCGTAAAATTGAGCATATAACTGAAATATAATTAATACAATCTTCTAAAAGGTGAGTTCTATAAATCCCACACGCAAAAGCCTCTATGAGACAATAGGGAATACTGAGTCAATCCAAACCTACTTCGTAAAGTGGGCCTGTAGATGGATGATGCAACTGCTTGGCACAAGAAATGCGGTGGGGCCCACCAGATTGACCACTTCAAATGAACCCCAAAATTCTAAAGGTGTTTGTGATTCAAGTGGTCCCACTTCACTTCATGCTTGGTACACATCGTCTCTCTGTCTCACACAAACATCGTCCAATCCCAAACCCACCAAATGCATTTGTTTGGCTGGCAATTGCCAAAACCAACCAAACGCGTCTCTGCATTCTGTTCACGTGACCCATTCCTTTCTTCCTTTGTAAGAAATTCACATATCACTCCCTGCATTTATCTGAAAGTTAGGGTTAACACCGTCCTCATTTTATATAAATGATAAACTCATTTTTTTTTTCTACATTTTACATTGTAGAGACTAGAAGGCCCGTAACTCACGCACCCTCACCCACTATACCCACTATACGTGTTCCTAACCAGCTGAAGTCCAGGAAGATGAAAATAATCAATTCTAAATGTATCTATCAAGCATGTTAGCATTCAATGGAATGGACAATTTTGACCAGTTAATGAATATGATGATATTTTATGATCTTTTGGACATGCTCTTATTTAAATTAGAAACAATGGGCAATTTGAAGATCTATCTGGTTAACAAAAATTTTGGGTTTGAGCTCCGTTCTAGGCTAGATTTATATTTTGGTTTTGGAATTAGGTCTACTGGGGTCAATATCTGAATGTTTGTGTGCTATAGTGATATGTATAAAAATAGTATATATTAGATATAATAGATATCATATTAACATAATTTGGCTAAAACATATGGACATGGAAAGAGGTTTAGCCTATAATGCTAGATAGTTTATTTCCATCCGGAAGGTCTCAAATTCAACACTAAAATTAATTATATTTTTATATAGCTATGTCTCTAATTGAGTTTGGGATCTCGAAAAATAAACTAAATTGGGTCTAGTTGAATTTAATCCAACTGAGGCTATACATGTAAGAATTATCTGTTTGTATCTTAACACTGTGGATGGAAAGTTATTTATGAGTATAAAAAAACGAGGCTAAACATTCATTCCAACTTACCCTACCCTCTCTCTCTCTCTCTCTCTCTCTCTCTCTCCCTCTCTCTCTTCTTGGCTTCGGAATATACTTCCCACCTGTTATCTAACGTGTTTAATTCACATGGATTGATGTTGTTGGGCTACTGATTCATTGATTGCCTTCTGTTGAAAAACCCTAGAGAAAAAAATTGAAAAAAATCATGGGCCATCGATTGAAGGGTCCCTATAACTACATGAATGGAGGAGAGCCTCCCATCACTTCTCAACGAGTGGTTTGGAAGATAGGCAAAGTGACACAAGGAAAACTTGAGCTTTCGCCTTTTCCACCACTCTCTCTCTCTCATTGGTTTCCTCTTCTGTGGGTTCATTCTCTCTTGAAATTTCTAAATAGACACAGAGAGGCTTCAAGCAAACTGCAGTCTGCAAAAAGCTAGAACAAGAGATAACATGGTTGCTACCTTATCTGTTTGGCCATGGGAGAACATGGGTATCTACAAGGCATGGAAATCTTATCTTACAAACAAATATCCCTCTCTCACTATTACTTTCATGTGATTTTTTTTTTCTCTTTGTGGTCTGTTTACATTTTCTTCATTGTTAATCTTTAATCCCATTAATCCATCTTCAACTGGATCAGTGTTTGCTTTGTATTGGCAGTATGCGTTATATGGGCCTCTTTTTGCAAAGGCTCTTTATTCATGGGTGTATGAAGATGGGGAAAGATATAGCTGGTGCCTCCATATTCTCATCATTTGTGCCCTTAGGGGCCTCGTCCACCAGCTATGGTCCACTTACAGCAACATGCTCTTCCTTACCCGAAATCGTCTAGTAATCAAGCAAGGTGTTGATTTCAAGCAAATAGACAAGGAATGGGATTGGTAAATACATCTTTTTTTTTAATTGAATTTACTTCTATCTTTACAATACTGAACCCCTTTTTTTTTTTTTTATTGAATTGATGAAATTACTGTTGTCATTAATTTTTTGTAAGTTAATTTGCAGGGATAATTTTTTAATACTTCACGCTTTCATGGCTGCAATAGCATGTTACACCTTCCCATTTCTTGGAAATCTTCCCGTTTGGAATTGGAGAGGGGGTGTATTTGCACTGCTCCTACACATAGGCGTATCAGAGCCTTTGTATTATTGGATACACAGAAAATTACATGTTGGCCATCTTTTCACAAGTTACCATTCACTACATCATTCAGCTGTGGTGCCTCAGCCATATACAGGTACATGAAACAGTAAAAGCTCTTCTATGTTATCTCTTCTTCATCCCATTCAAGTGAGATTTCTGGCCGGAAGGTTCATTCATAGGGAATATTTTTACTGATAACCACCTAAATACAAACAGATATTCTTTTTATAACTACAAATAACAACCTACTATCTTATTTATTTTTTGTTTTTTACAACTATTGCTATTAGTTTCAGTTTTGAATGAGCCATTTTGAAGTTTTGACCACTTGATGAGACCTGATAATTTGAGCATAAAAGGAATCAAGTTTTATTAGATCTAACCTAATTCAGATAAAACTAGGGCAGTAATCCTTGTTATTGGTTTAGTGTTTAATGGACTTCTCTTGCTATTCGCAAGAGTTAATCTAAAGTAGCTTAAGTTTAATGCAAGTCTCATCCTTTAAGGCTTGAGAAAACAGTAAATTTCATCAAATGTTGAAAGATTGGCCATTGCCTGATGGTAAAAGCTAAGAACAATAAAAAGAGGCACACAGTTACTTATGTCCATTAATTGTAAAAAAAGATATGGGTGGTTATTTGTAATTTATCTGATTTTAATTGTGGACTAATTTCTCTCTTGTTCTTTGTGGCACAGCTGGCAATGCAACACCCTTGGAGCACCTTATCTTGAGTGTGATCATAGGCATCCCCATGGTGGGCCCAGCTTTGGTTGGATCAGCATCTATAGGCTTAATCTACGGCTATGTCTTGATCTTTGATTTCTTGAGATGTATGGGCCACAGCAATGTTGAAGTTATCCCACATGGGCTCTTTGAGCTGTGTCCGTTCCTTAGGTTTATCCTCTACACCCCCACGTAAGTACCAACAAGGAACGCGTGTGTGAAATCTGGGTTGTTAATCTGATTGACCAGGCCGGAGCATGTATCATTACTTTGGCGGTCTGTTTCTTTTATTACATGTGTGTCCCACTTGTTCGATGGAAAGTAGTTTGGGGCCTAGACACATGCAAGGTGGACCACAATTGTTCGGCCATCAAAGTCAAAGAATTTAATGCCACATGTCTTGGTCAAAAATGCCGATTATACTAAATTAAATTAGTGTTTTTAAATCTAATTTGCACCGTCAGTTACAATTTAATTAGGAAGTTATTCTTCTCTTCCATTATCTCTTTTAACTACCTACTTTTCATCTAATGTGCATATAACTACCCACCTTTATTTCCTACCTTTCCTTTTTTATTGTCTACAAAACTCATTCATGTTTACATCCCTTATTTTATTTTTATATAGTCTCTCATTTTTTTCTACATCACATCTTATTTTTCCTTTCTATTCTACCTACTCTAAATTTAAAAAATCATTTTTTTTACATTTTCTTTCTCACAATGTATTATTGTCGGTAGTTATTTTTTAATTATATAAATATTTGATTTGCATCGTATAAATATACTCTTGTTTAGCACGGGATACGATGCTAGTATATAAATTGGTGCCCTATGGGGCACATTTAGTAACAAGGTACCAATAAGTGAGGAACGGGCTTCCTTCCTACCCTTTGAATAGGGCTTCTTCACCTAAAGGCTTATATAGTTGAGGATTTTATTTTCACATTAATAAATATCATTGCATATTATTGTTTATATTTTAAAAAATTGATATAATTATGAAAATATATAAAAATAAGGATTTCCAAATCTATGCAAAGAGGACAATTTTGTAAATATATATAAAAAAAGGATTTCCAAACCTATACGCCTAACAAATAAGGATTTCTAATTACCCAAATTTTAAAAAATTTATAATTGTCAAATGTGGACAGGAGTTGGGTCAAACTTGAAATTTGTTATCATCCAGGGTTTCCACTTACCCAAATTCTCTCTCTCTCTCTCTCTCTCTCTCTCTCTCTCTCTCTCTCTCTCTCTCTCTCTCTCTCAATAACATATCCAAATTCTCAAAGATTCATAAGTGTCAACTGTGGGTCTTTCATGACTTTGTGGGAAAGCAATGGCCTAGTAACATTTTGTGGGAGAGGAGGGCTCTCTCTCGCTCTATTTGGTGGGTTTTAAATATGGTTTGACTAATTAGGGTTTAAACTTTAAACCCTACAACTTTTATGTTCTCCTAATTTATCTCCCCTTGGCTACATTAAATTACCTTCAAGTATCGGTCCATCTCTCTCCGATTTTTCCAAATCATTCGGTGATTTTTTTTTTTTACTTGTCTTAATGTTTGAGCAGATATCACAGCCTACATCACAAGGAGACGAACACCAACTTTTGTCTCTTCATGCCTTTGTTTGACAAGTTGGCTCATACGCTAAATGACAAGTCATGGGAACTCCACAAGAAAATAAGTTCAGGTGGATGTACAATACTCTTTTTTCTTAACTAGTAGCATGGTCATACATACCGTCTTAGCTTATACTTCCAATTACAGCATCATTGCACCCAGATTCATTTTAAATCTGAAATCCAGAGTGCTATAGATTACTTGTCGCCCGATTGGTCCCGCACAAAAATTGCAATCCATATTTGACGTGATGAATGTGAGGTAGGCATAACAGTAATTGGACTCCACATACATTACACATATATTATATATGCACTGTATTAAAAGAGTTTTATGTGGACGGCTTGCATTCAATACACACGTTTGATTTATGAATACCGTACAACCATACATTCACCGTCACCTACAGAGAGGTGCCATCAGTTGTCAGACACTCTGACCACTGTGATACCATATATTTTATTTATTGATACATTAGACCCAAAACCATAGGGGTCGTGTCCCTTGAGAGGGAGAAAGAAGCTCAGGTATTAAATTACTAGTTGTAGATGAGCGGAACTTGGGACACTAGTGGTAAGTGTATGTGGGTTGAATATTTGTGATCAGTTGAATGACAAATGAAGCTTGGGCCAGTTTCTAAGGATTGAGAAGCCTGTATGTGATGGTGAGTTGAATAATAACAATTGGGCTCCCACAATTAGATAAGCTAACGTTTTCGCTTGGGCACTGAGGGATTATTTGTGGGCACTTAAAAGAGAGAGAGAGAGAGAGAGAGAGAAATAGATGCCGTTTTAGCTTAGACAGGCTGTTAAGATACTAACATGGCATGTTTAGCGTCAGGAAAAAAATTTTCCTCAGGCAAAATGTGGGCTTTAGTGGCCAGCTGCAATTTTTTGCCTCTTCTTAGTTAGTCGGGATTCAAGTATAATGCGTTGACTGAAAAAGTAGAACTCATGAAAAAGCATCACTCACAAGGTGAAACATCAAACAATGTCATTATATGTAAGCCTCAAACAAGGAAAATTTGATAATATATGATCATTCTTAATGTCATTAGATGATTCTTTATGCTTCCTGTACTAAAATTGCGTTTTTTGTTATGAAATAAGCAGCACAAAATGACCAAGTGCCGGACTTCGTCTTCCTTGCTCATGTGGTCGACGTTATCTCCTGCCTCCATGTTCCGTTTGTGCTGCGCTCCTTCACTTCGTTGCCGTTCAGGCCTCGGCTTTTCTTGCTTCTCTTGTGGCCCGGCGCCTTTGTAGTCATGCTTATAATGTGGGCATCATCAAAAACCTTCTTGGTTTACTTCTACACATTGAGAGGTAGACTTCACCAGACATGGACTGTTCCTAGATTTGGTTTTCAGGTAGGCTTTTGAATCTAGTTTAGCATTCAAATGAAGCTTTGCTCTTTTTGAAAGAAAGTTATGTATGTAAAAGAGCTAACTTATGTGATGGCTGTGTTTTGGAACGCTCTTTTGCAGTATTTTTTACCATTTGCTACAGATGGGATTAACTACCACATTGAACATGCAATTCTAAGGGCTAATAGAATGGGTGTCAAGGTGATTAGCCTAGCAGCATTGAATAAGGTTGGTTTCCTTTCTCTGTTTGTTTTTTTTTTTTTCTTGGACTTTGACTTATGTGACTTATGTTTGATGTTGATCTTCTACTCACATTTATAGAGCTAGGCAGGCGAAATGAAGTCTGTGTTCTCTCCTTTTTTATCCCTGGGGCCGAGCCCATTCATAATTTCCTTAGTTAGAAAAGCCTGAGTTGAGTCGGTGTCACACCGAAAAAGTGTTAAAAAATAAAAAATCAACTTGATAATATTGAAACCTTGCAGAGCCAACCAAGCCAACTCAGAGAACATAATTGGATACATGGATAGGCTCAAAGTACAAAATCTTAATTCTAACTTGGTTCAAAAGTTGGGAAGGGCTCCTTACCCTAGTTGTAAGTAGTGACTGTTTATATGAGGTTGATCAAGGTTTGAAGTCCGGATTCACCATCTTTTTCGTGTGTAAGGGTTTTGTTTTCCACATGTGTGGGCTTAGATTATGCCGCGTTAAAGCTTCCTCTCCCACATATTATGTGCAGAGTCTCTCTCCTGATATCCCGCCCAAAAAAATCTAGTTCAAAGGTTAGAATAGAATAGTCAATATAAATCATAAAATAATGGGACTGCTTGTAATGTGATCAATCAGGTTTATTTTACTTAGCAAGGTATCTGGAAAATACGGACCACATGTCAAACCAAATCCAGACCAAAAATTAAAAGAAGGCCAACTAAGACTCTGAACTATTGGGTTCATGTTCATAATGGGCTGGCAAGTTGGATGAGGAATTTCCACCCTTAATTGCATTAACCTTTTCACATTTAATTTTTATCGTTAGCGGTCAAGTGGGTCACTATAATTCCTTTGCATTCCATCATGCCTCAGGCATGTGCTTATTTGATGCTATTTGAAAAAGTTGGGTGGGGTTTGATGGGCAGCTGGCCATCAAAATCCACATGGGTAGACTTTCAGTCTACTTTCATGAAAGTAGCAGTAGACCAATCCTACATTGTGGTGGAGCATGTACAAGTAGGATACAGGTCTAACAAAAAAAAAAAAAAAAGGATATTTTTGTGGGTCATCAGAGTTTGTATTGGTAACAATGAAAATAACCCTTATGCCTGTTATGTTTTGCGTGTGGCTGCAGAATGAGTCTCTTAATGGAGGAGGGACATTGTTTGTGAAGAAACACCCAGATCTGAAAGTTAGAGTTGTTCATGGGAACACTTTAACTGCTGCTGTCATCCTCAATGAGATTGATGAGGATGTCAGGGAAGTGTTTCTTACAGGGGCTACTTCGAAGCTCGGGCGGGCCATCGCTCTTTATCTCTGTCGAAAAAGAATAAGAGTCATGGTACATAATTCTTTTCAGCTGCTGTTTCTTTACACAAATCCCTCTCATGGATCATAGAGAAGAAGATGAAGAATAGATGTTTGAATATACATTTTGTCTGAGTAAAAATAACTGGGTTTTTTTTTTTGCAGATGCTAACGGTATCCACCGAGAGATTCCAAGCAATTCAAAGGGAAGCCCCAGTTGAATTCCAACAGTATCTAGTCCATGTTACAAAGTACCAAGCTGCAGGGGACTGCAAGGTAGACTGTGTTACCATATACTGGTGTACAAATGAGAACTGACCTCAATTTTCAAATATGAGAACCATTTTGTGGGGCCTACTCAAATGAATGCAGGTCCCATGGAGAGGACTATAGGATGAGATCGAAATTATTACTTCCGATCAGAGTGTGAAAAATCAGTGTGAGTCGATCATAACAGTTAATTAATAAGCCTCAAATTTCTATAGTTACAGACGTTCATATATAGCCATTACAGGATTATTGGAGAAAGATGAGTTTTACTCATGCTTAGACCTTCAATCCCACAAAACGGGTTCTTAATTTTAAAATTGAGGATGATTTTTTTAGCTGAATACCACTTAAAAAATTATGTATGGTTCCTATTAGACTTGATCTAAAGGTGCTACATTTTACTTTCCAAATCTAGACATGGATTGTTGGTAAATGGCTCTCGCCGTTGGAGCAGCGGTGGGCGGCACCGGGGACACATTTCCTTCAATTCGTCGTGCCACCCATCTTTCCCTTCAGGAGAGATTGCACCTATGGAAAACTCGCCGCAATGAGATTGCCTGATGATGTTCAAGGGCTAGGATGTTGTGAGGTAAGCCATGTCAATACACATTACTAATGATGTTTGAACTGGAATCCCATTCTAAATGACCTGGATTCCTTCTACAGCCAAATGGGGGAGATCTGTAGGGTAGTTGTATGGATACGGGGTTGGTGATGTTTCAACCATATCTGATGGATGTGTAATTTTGGTGGGCAAAGTGCTCCTCCGTCCAATCGATATCGGCCATTTGGTTTCCATGACAAAATTATCACTTTCTAACAAGCATGCTTTTATTTTCAATGCTGGATATCGTTCAGATGAGATCGAAACTAGATCTCTACCACAAAAGCCATAATGAATCCCAACTCCATTTCAAATTTCTCTTTCAATATTCTCACTGCACCATTTGATCCAACTTGAAGTTCCCTTTCATTTGTGTCCTTGTCTTTTTTCAAACAGTATACGATGGATAGAGGCGTCGTTCATGCGTGTCATGCTGGTGGTGTAGTTCATTTTCTAGAAGGTTGGACACACCATGAAGTAGGCGCCATTGAAGTAGACAGAATTGATGTAGTGTGGAAGGCTGCACTGAAGCATGGTTTAAAACCAGTTTGATTGAAGTGTTGATAAAAAAATCTCCTCTCTCTCTCTCTCTCTCTCTCTCTCTCTCTCTCAATTTTTTCATAGTTGAAATTGTTATGAATGAAGGAATTGAGTTTGCCCTGTTGGCATCTGAAATTCATAGTAGATAATGAAATTCTACTGAATTTTGTTGGAAAATTTATATATTTACAACTGAAACGTACTGTGGTATGAATAGACCACTCAAATAATATAAGAAAGCTGTACTAGATTTGTGTTTCTTGTTGGCACTTTGATGTTGGGATAAGTTTGTTTAATTAAAGTTTAAGTTTCAAATTTGATTGTATGATGCTGTCATGCATTTAATGTTGGTTGTTATGTATCACTTTCATCTGATATGATGATCTCTCAAGAGAATGGTTGAGGCTTCTAAGCAATCAACAAAATTGTTGAGAATATGGCACCTTCCCAAGAATTAATCAAACTCAATACAAATTTAATTTCAACAGTAGTCAAATAAGCAACCATGCGATGTTATGAAGTACAAAACAAACAAACACACAGAATTACATGGTTAGCCGAAAATGGGCCATGTCAGTCAGCAATCCGAATGAATTGTTTCCGCTATTGTAAGACTACAAAATCTTACACAAAATTAGCTTATAATAAGAACTAGATATCCTTCGCTATGAGATACCGTGCTACCTTTGAAATCCTTTTTTGAAACCTCACCAAAAGAAACTAGGAAATGATCTACCTTCAACCGAACTCCAATATCTTGAACCTGAATTCGCAATGAGAACGTGTACACTTAGAGAATTAATAATTAGATCACGTCTCAGAGACCAAAACCTAGAAAAAGATTTTCGCTCTTCACAGAGTACTAGAAAACCTTTGTTTGACAATTATAAATCTCTACAATTATGAATCTCTCAGAATTTGAGTGAACTTTTCAAATGTCATTGCTTAAGTCTCCAATCAAAAGTCATTTCCTTAGAAATTACAATTCACCTTTAACAAAATTTGAGTTCTTTCTCCAACCATCACTATCATTTTCCATCACGAGCTTAAATTGGATGAGTCTAGGGCCCATGCTTTAGCCAAAGAAGAGGGTATGAGGTTCTCTCCTTGGGAGGGAGTAATTTTGTAATTTTACTTAGGAGGAGAAGTACAGTGCCTTTGTACCTTTCCGCTCTTTCGCTCTTTGTATTTCTTCATCTTCTCTTCTAATGAAAGTTTTTGTTGTTGATAAAAAATTAAAAAAAAATCCTCAGTGTTTAGGAGTTTTTTATATCACCCGTTCTACCTCCTATTAGAATGTGGAAATGCAAAGCTGAAAGGGAGAGGATCTAAAATCCTCACATATGTGGATAATCTTTTACCAAAAAAATGTATATTTGGATAATCACTTATTACCAAACTTGACCTAAGGAATCTCAGTTATACAAATCCTTATGAAGAATGCCCCATTTTAGAGGCAAAGAAGGATTATCAAATTTGCAGCTTCCTTAACCTCTTAGCAAATGTGGGCTTATTCTAAATCATCCCTTGATTATAGTAAGAAATGGAAGCTAACAACAATTTTTTTTTTCTAGTAATCCAGTTGAGGGGCTAGGATCCGAATCCAATACATTGCAACACTCACTCAACTCATATATATGAGTTAATTAGGAATCACACATGTGAGGACACACACAACTCACACATGCGGGGTAATTGGGAATCACACATGTGAAGATACACACAACTCACATATGCGAGGTAATTGAGAGTGTGAAGATACACACAACTCACATATGCGAGGTAATTGAGACCCACTAACAAATGTGAGGTAGTCAAAACTCACATATGCGAAAGAGGGGAGAGCTATGGTTTGAACCCTTGAGCTTTCAATGAGAATATAAACTCCTCACCACTAGGGCAACCGACAATAGTTGACTAAGTAGTTATTAGTAGTACTAAATCAAAATAAATGAAGATTAAGATAAAAGACACTAAAACAGAGAAAATTGATTAAACTTTGAACATGTTAGCATCCGTAGTTAAGATTTCTCATAACACATTAGTTTATATATATATATATATATAGCCTTTTGCACATCAATACTTTTCAAAAGTGGAAAAATCTCTCACCATAGTACAAGGGATGTATGCATAGTAATTTTGTCCATATATATATATTTAAAAAGGCAAAAAAGTTATCCCATAATTTGTTCTTCATTGGAGGATAGAATGAGAGTATAAACGTCGCTTTTTAAACGAGGCATTTCTTATTTTTTTTTCATATATAGATATATATATATAATTTTTGTGGCAGAATTCATTGCATGGATGCAGAAACAATGCGCGGAAATCTGTGTGCACAAATGTGACCAAAGTCAGGACCCTAACTTTTTTTTTTTTTTTGGTTAGGATCAGGATCCTGACTTTCAATTATAATCGCTAGAGCCTGCAGATTCCTTCAAATGGTAAAAGCTTGGTTGAGCATTGAATGATGAAATTCAAAGAGCCATTTGAACCATAAGTGTTTCCGTGGAAACCCACATGGATTCATCGAAACGTGTGCCGGCTCCTTCAATATGACATAAATTATGATCCATGGCCGCCTTGATTTTATGTTGATTCAAGTGCCATGTTCCATGACGCAGTAGTAGTTTTCAATAGTTGACAAAATCAACTATCTACAAACAATTAAAGTCGTCGTACCAGGGACATTTTCAAAATAGACCTAAAGTTTTTACCTAATTTTTAAAATGATTCAATTAATTTGTAATACAAAAAGCCTTTAGGGTCTCTTTTTCTTTTTCATTTTTTTTTGGGTTAAATTTTGAACAGGTCCTTCATTAACTTGTTCTCAATTCTCATCATACAGTCAAAAATCATATTAAGTGAAGAAGTCAAGATGACCTAAATGCATTTCTGTCTCTTTGAATTTACCAATTTAAATTCCAAATTTAGCCTTTTCTATACTTTCTAGTTCCACTACAAACACACCCAATTTTACCACCCATCTCTATCAAATGGGCCAGTGAGCATCGCCTAACCCATCATGGCCCATTCCGAGAAGCCAAGGGTGTCTCATCTAACGTAATATTCTAGGGATTAGTCTCTGGGCGAATTTGTCATCACATGAGTAGTGGAAAAGGCCAAAAAAAAAAAAAAAAGGAAGAGAGAAAAAAATTTCCATATCCAGCCCAACTTTGCACAATAAATAGGACTTTAATTTGAGTTGATTTCATTAAAAGTAGCCCTAGCATGTCCTAATGTCTATGAGAAAAATGTAAAAGACGATATTGTGCTAAAAGCCTTTGGCTTTCCAAAATTCAAATGGATTTTAATTAAAAGGCTTTCCATGTAGTGCATGATTTTAAGAGAAGCATTTAAGAGGCCACATATGCTTTTCTTAAGCAATACAATTCTCATCCATGCAGCATTTAAGACATTTAAGGTGCATTATTGCATTTAAAATCTCTTAAGACCTGCATTTCTACTACAATATCACAATAATATCTCGATGAATTTAGTCATCAATGTTTTTGACACTGAGATACAATCAATCCTAGAGCCTCCTAGATTTTTATATAAAGGGCAAGTTATGATGAATAATGACAAAAGAAAAAAAAAATCTGACAATGAGCCCAAATTAAATTTAAATAAATTTTAGAAGAACGTGTATTTCTTTTGTGGCCCAGTGCTAATTTCAAGGCCCTCTACATATTATATGCACCGAGAAAAAATAGAAAGAGCACCAAGAATCACCTAATGGAAAAGCCACTTAATGGGCTCATTTATGAAATATCTAAATAACATTAGAAATCTCCCCCTTCAATAGTAGATATTCCTTATCAAATTTGAGTCGAATGACCAATCATGAGTGATGACTTTCTAAATACTCAAAAGAACTATTGCAAAAAAAAATCCAAATCCTTTTTATAGATATATTTAATAGTGGGCCCAAATTGTATTGTAGTTAAATTCTTCATAAAAATATGATATTTCTTTAGTGGTTCGGATGATCTATATGTGGGCCCAACTTTGGAGTTTCAAAAAAGTGTTACACGGTTGCCATGTAATAGCTGCAACAAAGGATCTAAACTCTTCTTTAGCAGGGATTTGATTTTCTTTAGTGGGAACCTGTTGGAATGTGCTAAGAAGCATCAGAAATATTCTGTGATGGGGAACAATAGAGGATTTTGGATTTAAGGCTCATTTTATTTTTCTTAAGTGGCCCCCACCAATAATCTTGACTAAATTTTGTATCCGGAAGCTCTAGAGATTCCACTGCTAGAACTTCATGAAAGAGAAGAAGGAAAACATGTGTTTAGACAGTGTTTTCCATATAATATTGGGATATTTTAAGTATTATGAAAATTAATATAAAAAAACCTTTGATGAAATACTACAAAATCATGGTGAAAATAATGGAAATTGTAAAAAAAAATCAGTTTTAATGAAAATTGTAAAAAATCAGTTTTATGCAATAATTATATTTATTTTCAAATTTAAGTTTTTTGTACAAAATTAATTTTTTCTTCTCTGAGATTCTCCTAATAAATGTCAAGAAAGCCACCAAACTTAAAAATATCCCGACTTTATTGTGACCATGACATAAAAAATTAAAAATAAAAACATTAAATGGTTTTCAAAGAGAGTATTATAATTAAAAAAAGTACATGCAAGGGAAACCCTAAAAATAT
This sequence comes from Sextonia rubra, assembly GCA_037013555.1. Taxonomy (NCBI): domain Eukaryota; kingdom Viridiplantae; phylum Streptophyta; class Magnoliopsida; order Laurales; family Lauraceae; genus Sextonia; species Sextonia rubra. The sequence continues at coordinate 37,237,576 of JASUAD010000010.1, read as the reverse complement.
ACCATCAATTGCTTCGTGAATCACATGGACCACCCACCAAAAGCGATGTCTAAACCACTCGACCCCGTACTAAATGAAAGATTATTATATTTCATTGAATAAGATATTAATGGTCATCCTAAAAATCATTAGGACAAAAAATTTCATCTTCAATCAGGTGGGCCTTCTACTGACAATTGATTGAGTGCACAGTTCTAGAACTCGGTGGGAGTAAGTAAAATTCACCCAGGTTGTTCAAATTGGTGTAGCTTATGGGTCAGTTGGTATATGAGTGTCAAATTTTTGGGCTTGCAGCAATTCGCATTGGTTAGTTTGGATATGAGTGGGCAATTTCATTATAAGTGGGCCAGCCCAGACAATAAGGTAGACTACAGAGTTTTTCTCAACCAGATAATGCTGAATAATTTTCTAAAAAGGTAAGACCACTCTTGTGCAGCATCACTATCATTAAAAGTAATAACATCATTATTTTAAGATTAGCTAAAACAACGGGTCCTTAATGGATTCTATTTCACTGATCACAACCAGGACCGCCCAGTCCACCAACCTACCTTTGTTATGCCATACCAAGATGGATTGGTAGCCTTTTGTAGGAAAACTAAAAGGTTCAAATATCTGGTCACTTTTGAAACATAGGCATTTATAAATTAGAGCTGCTTTAGTGTAACCTTCTTTAGTAAAATGACCACTGCCCATTTGAGTGCCAGTGTGGATCTCACCAACTGCTGAATTCCAAGCTTGTCCACCCCATTGTATGAGATCAGCGCTTGTAGCCATATTTTTGACCAATGAACTCGGCCAGTACCCCACTGGCTCCCAGTCAATTTCAAGCCACCAATTGAAATAATATGTGTCCTGTGCCAATGAGCAAACAAACAAAAAAAAAGGAAAAAAAAAGTTGTTCAAAAATTGTTCAAGCATATAACTTGTATCAAGTGGCACTCCATATTATGGATTGGAGAACCACATTTGTTGCCAGATCTTCAATACTCTAGTGCCTAACTATTGGCGCTACATATACATTCTCAAAGGCACTATACAGGACACCATGCACAAGTAGTATATATATATGATAAAAGGCAAAGCAAATGGAGAAAGAGGTTTTATTATTTCTATGAATTATTATTACCATGTGTATCGCCACATGAACCGCATATTGATCACCGCCATAGGTAGAAACAGGAAAAATTTCTGCACCAAGGCTAATATTTTGATTTGTCTTATGAATCCTGAGCACTTTAAGGTTGTAGCAGCCCCCATCATCTGACTGTACCCATCCAACAACAAATTAGATAGACATAAAGATCAATAATAAAAGATTTAATTAAAGAAAAAAAGAGAGAAATCACATTAATCACCCTACATAATGCAATATAATCTATTAGACAATGGGGAACTTAGAAAGTGAAAGAAGCAATATTTAGTTACTTACCCCCCCATACTCATATAGTGGTGTTTTGTTGTTTCCAAAGAAACTAGAAGAAACCTGAAATTTTCTTAGTCAAATTAGAGATCTGGAAAGAAGAAGCAACATTTAGTTACCTATGCCCCAATGCTCATAGAGTTGTGCTTTGTTGTCTCCCAAGATAGTCGAAGAAATTCATATTCATGTCAGAGAGGTTGCATTAAAAAATCAGTAACTAATCAAAATGTAGGATGAAATTCAATAAATTTAAGGTAACATGCAATTATGAACCTACATCATATCAACTCAGGGTGGCATTGTTTTGAATGAATCTAGCCATCCACATAGTGGGTTCCAGTATGGAGAAGTCAAATGGGATGATTTTCATACTAGTAACTAAGAGGTGTTGAATTGATGGAAATTACTATCGGTTAAGAGACCCCAATAGTTGGCATTACCATTCCCATTATTTTAGCGCATCTCTATTTTGGAGGAAACTATAAAAGATTATAGAATGCTACGTGGGTCAAGTCGAGTCGACCGGCAATCAGTGCTCGTTGAAGTTCCTTGGCCCATTTTCAAAAAGGGTTGGATACAAGTTAGATTTCAACCTATAAATATACCTTTTCAATCCGACCTACTTGACCTGACTTGCTTGCCACTAGCTCCTGCACCTCATCAGAGAATTAATTTCTGAGCCCACGATACAGTGGATGATGATTAGTGTTATAGCCTAGAGGTTTTGGGTTCAAGAAATGTTACCAATCAAAATATATAAACTTTTTCTTTTTCAACGACAAATGGAAATAGAGTGGGGAGATTACAATCCATCCAGCGTTGGTCAGATCTGCTCATCTTTCTTAGCAACAAAAATGGAAGCAGTGCTAGTTTCTCCAGGCTCCACTAGTACATTCCACACAGTGATGAGTGCTTCGCCTCCATTATTTTCTTCTTGCACATATAATTTGGCACTCTAAAAACCATCAAACTCAATGATCGAACAACTTTCTTTAGTCATTATATAAGAAATATTGGCTCTTGGTATCTAAGAAATACTTGTATAGATTCTTGTTGGGTCATTTGTCACCAGGGTCCAGGTTTGAAGATATTCCAGTACCAAACAGTAAACCAACCGCCAAATATAAGGTCCTACCAGATAGAGTACACATATTAAGAAAGGTTGTGTAATCATCATAGGTGAAGTGAGTGGAGTTTCCGCAAGAGTCAGAGCCATACCCCCTAATATCTCTAGCAAACATAACCTTTCTTAATAGGTATCTATCCCTGTCGTCATGGCCTAGACGTCGAATTTTCCATTGAGTAATTAATCTAAGCCTGCAGGTAGGTCTAGTCCAGATTGGGCTTTTCTTAGTTGAAGTTTGATCTACATAATCTTCTTTAAAGATGTGCTCTTCTCAATCTAACAGAGAGTGACCAGCTATGCCTATCACAAATAATTCGATGACCAAGATAGCATAGCAATTTGACTTGGGCTTTTCACACCAAATCACAATGACTTGCTTCCATTGCAGGTGCATGCATTTTCTCCGAGGCAACCATCCTCAGTAAGTCCCTCTTTTCAGTCCTTAGAATGGGAATGGTCCCTTCAGGACAACTTCCACTCTTGGTGCCACAACTGTTCTAATGGCTTTGAAGAATACTTGTTTTTAGTATAAGTTGCTTGGTCTCAACTGCAGCACAATTTGCTTCATGAAGTAATTAGATAGCTGCAAAGTGAGAGAGTGATCATTTCCATCATTTTGATACAAGATGAGTCCGAAGAGAATGGCTTAGATCTTGCACATGTAACATATAAGAGTTTGCAAAAGAAAGTTTTTCTCCATCAATGATTATCTAGAGCAATATGGCCCAAGGAAGAGAAAATGCAGTCCCTTTGTTTGTGGCCACATGATGCATCCAAATTAAGGGAACAAAAGGATGGAATAGGTTTTGCTGGTCAAGGAGAGAGCTGCAAAACGTTCCATCATAAGGTTGGAGAGCTTATAACTTTTCAATTCAGAAGTTTAGAGTAATGGGATTATAACAAACATTCAAATTACAGATCTCTATGCATCTTCAAGGACCGCAATAATACTAGGATAGACCATTTTAAGTATACATCATAAAAAAAAAGGAAAGGTGTTTGGAGAACCTGGGTTGTATGATTTTTCAGTAGAGGGTTTTCAAATGCAGGTTGCTTGTGCATATCTACACAGTCAATGATATCACCATCTTCACTCTGAAACCAAAATCAGGAATGTTGCAAACATCAAAACATTCGTTCATTACTGTCATTATTCTATTAAGCAAGTAATTTGTTTACTCAGTTCCATCTGTGGACACATACATTATTCAAGTCAATCCTCTAACAAACCCAACTTAAGAAAGGTCCTCGTGAAAATTTACACCAAATTGAAATTCTTTACCAATTCACTCATGAAATGGGGTTAAATTTGAATTATACAAGTTTAGGTCAAGACTTGGTGAACTCACCTACTCAACTAGTAATTCAGCATGTTTACCCAAAAAAAAAAGTAACAAAGCATGCCTTTTTTGGGTGTAGCTGAGTCAACTTGGCTGACCAAAACTAAGATATAATTGTTGATTATATCAATAGAAAGTACAGGTATAAATACTTAAATTAGAACTAAAATGTTTAATTATGATATCTAAAACTTACGAATCTTATTCTTTTTCTTTTTATTTCTATTTGGCAAGTATGTATTAACCTAAAAAACCCCAAAAAACTAACAAATACAAGAATCCTAGTACCCACAAGTACCAAGGGATCAGACAAAACAAAAGCTGGACAGAGCCCAGACAACCAAAAAAACAGGGGAGAAAATTACAAACCCAAGTGAGAGAGGAGAAAATAGAGATGTCCGCCTCTAAAAAGTTTAGCTTTTATTTTGCAAAAGGGCATTTTCAAATCCCCCAAGATCTGCCCACATCCTTTGCTTAAAAAAGGAAATATAGAAATTTAATAATCCTTCGATTTCATTATTTCACCGTAGTTGTCTCGAGAGAAAGTTCTCTCATTTAATGACAAATGAATTGTATGAATTTACTTCAAACTTATCTCTCTTTTCAGATACATTTGCATTAGGGCCGTCATTGATGTCTTGGGCTTTTACATGTGCCATGTTATATACCATTTATATATCCATCCGTTGACATTCAGCACAATTGGACCTGTAAATATTGCACTTAATGCATTTATTAGTGATAAAGTAAGTGAAACAAAAACTTATCCTAAAGATGAATCATTGTTTCATCAAAAAAAAAAAAAAGATGAATCATTGCCAGCATTTTCTAATGAGCAGTGACAACTAGATGGATACCTATTTCAACCTTATCTTTCTGGTCAAATACATTGCACAAGTGGCCTCACAAATGCACATATTAGTGCGAGAACAAAATGACAATTGGGCAAAAACTTATCCTAGAGATGCATCATTGCCAGCATATTTTCCTAAATGAGTAGTGACAAATCTATGGAACTTATTCCAGCTTTTTCTCTGTATTCAAATACAATGGCACAAGTCACCTCACAAATTTTGCACTTAATGCGCTTACATGTGCTAGAATTAAATGAAAATTCAACAAATACTTATCCAGAGATGAATTACGACCATATAATAACAACTAATGACAAATCGATAGAAACTTATTTTAATAAATTCGGATTCTCTATAGGGGTTGATACACGTTCATCATGAGTGAATAAATCACAGTGTGCCACCTTTTGAATTAGATGGAGAACAACGGCATATGAGTTTGTGTTGATGTGGCTTACTATGAATGCTCCACTTTTGGTGAACGTGTATCAAGTGTGATAGAGTATCTAGACTCTATATTAACCCGTACCTCTCGATTCAAGAATAGGGGACACAACTTGCCACACTAATTTTTCACTTTATTTAACTGATGTTGCATTCTTTACCCATAACTTGTAAAAAGAGAGAGAACACACCTAAACAACACCCCCCCCCCCCCCAACCCAACCCAAACACGCGAAATAAATAATAGACAATTTTTGACACCCTTTGCCTATATTCATAATTGGATTGAATTTGCAATAGTCCTATATGTTTGTGTAAAAAAATTCAAAAACGGTCTGGTAGGGTCGAGCCTATGGGAAGCACCAAACCTCCTGCACAAACATTAACATCCCCCAACACTCCTCAAAAAATTGCCACCAATCTAAATTTGACACTCATCTGAATTCTATGGGCCACTAATTGATTATACAAATTACTCTCCTAGTTTTATACAATGGACATGGATTGGACAACTTTGAGGTCCTTAAAATACTATCTTATATGCTCGTAGCTGCTAAAATTTGAGGCTCTAAATCAAAGTCATGGATAATCAAGTCATATTTTCATCCATTTTGGAGGCCCTCAAATGAGATGGTTCTTTTTTACTACAAAATGCGAGACCATTCGATAATATTTCTGTGTGGAAGTTTATATGAGGCTAAGCTTTACCATGTCAACAAAAGAACAATCAAATCCAATCCAATAAAATCCAAACAATTGTTCCCATTTAGGTGCAAATTTACATTTTGAACAAAAATATTGTTAAATCCATATTATTCGTGTTGGGCTTTAAGGGGTTTGAAATTTGAGTTTTATAGTTTTTCTTTACAAAGAGCGCTTTGTGGTTTTTCAAGAGTCCCACATTGGAAAAGTACAAATTCTTTGAGCAATATATATATACATCATTGTCCTTTATACTTCAAACTATTTTGGGCTCTTTTACTACAAGCCCTACGCACGCATACGAGCAACGCTTGGCCTGAAGATCTCGATTTGGAAATCGCTTAACCGGGTGCGTGTTTGCAGGGCCTTCCTTGGGGGACCCATATTGTAATACAGAAATGGCATCCTTTTGCAAAATATTACAATTTATTTTTAAAACATTTTTAATTAATGGGTTGATTAAAAACTCATTTAAAAAATGTTAATGGGTTCATTAAAACTCATTTAAATGGACGTTCAAAATTAAAATTCTAACGCCTTTTTTTAAATGGGTTTTTTAATGGTGATTTTAAATGCATATATTTTATACTCAACGACTATTTTTATTATAAATTGGGCACCTGGATTCAAACGCCAACGTAGAATTTTTCCTCCTTCTCCCGTTTCTCTTGTTTTCTTTTCTTGCGAGCATTCTCTGCTGGAGACCAGCTAATCTGAATTTCATGTGCGACCAAGAGAGATCATACTATGGAGGCCGTTGTATCATAGAGGCGATTCCGGTTGAGAACCTCTTCGAATTTTGGTTTATCCCGAAGGGCGAAACTCGTCCTAAAGAGAGCATCTATTGACATGCCTCAGCCAACAACTATTGTTAATGCTTTCCACGGATTTCTACCATCACAACATTCCTCCACAGCACTGCAGATTATTCGGTATTGTTGTTTCAGTTTATTTCTGTTACTACAACTGTTTGTAGCTTTCATCTCTACAACAATTTGTGCAATCTTAATATATCAAAAAATTTCATATAATAAGCTTGAAATGACTTAAATACAAACCATCAATTCAAACAATCATAGGTTGATAACTACAAAGTGATTAACCTAATGGGAAATGGTCCATGTTAAATAAGATAGCTTAGATAGGAACTAAATTCACATCCCTTTTGCAATAGCTTATTTCCCATAAAAGTTGCCAGCAAATCCACCACCTCTCTCCATGTAAACATCATTTCCCGTGGGAAACAGTGCATACTGTTTTCTTATGACAAGACCCACTATTTTGGAAGTTAAGGTGGACAGACTTTAGCGTGAACCCACCAATATGTTAGGAGGCACATTGGAATCTCTCGGATGGCTATGACCATCATGGAGGCCATCTAACACCGGACATCAGTATGAGACCTACCTGCTGTGAATCGTCACAATGGGTACCCTCCAGTGCTGTAGATCATGCTATATCATGATCATGTGTTGCTAATTATAATTTATGATAATGAAATGTTATGTAGTCATATACATAATGTTTATGTCAAAAATTGTCATTTACTCTTAAATGGTTTTAGTGGTTAGAAAGTTCAAAAATGAGCGTGCTATTAAATTGTGTTATGTACTTGGGGTGTTACCAAGGATCAACCATAAAAGGATCTGTGGGTTCATGACAGCATCAAATAGTATAGCAAGAAAATGGTGAGCAATGGTATAAAATAGTAAGACCTTTTCTATATAAATAAACAACAATACCATTTATTCAAATGATCTCGGGAAAAGAAAAACAGAAGAAGAAGAGCAAGTAGAAGAAAAGAAGAATGGATTCTAAATAGCTTCAATTTCACTCATCACAACCAGGCCCACGATAAAAGAAGCCAACACCTAACCGATTCTCGTCCTTACTTGCCTTTGATTTGCCATAGCAAGATGGAAATGGCTTGGTGGCCCTTCTGGAAAAATTTAATGGTTCAAATATTTGTTCCTTTTCAGAATAGAGGCAATTTGTCAATAAAAGCTGCTTCTTCTGGCCTTCTTTAGGAAAATGACCACTACCCATTTGACTACTAGTGTGATGTCCACCATGTGCTGTGTTCCAAACTTGTCCTCCCCATTGCACAATATCAGCTGGTCACCATATTTTTTACCAATTGACCTGGCCAATACCCCACAGGCACCCAATCATATTCTAACCACCAATTGTCATATTCCTTGTCCGCTGCCTCAACAAACAAATGTTTGTGTGCAAGCATTTAACTTTGGTTTCAAATGTAGATTGAGTATTAAAAGTGCCCAATCTTCTTCTCTTGACATTGGAAAAATGTTTTGTAAGTGAAATTTTTTTAGCAATTTATTTTGGATGCATAGGAATCGATGAGTGAAAAGGTAAAATGATTGAATGTAATAGTTTTCTATCAAAGGTTTAGCAAGTCTAAATTGATACATATTTTAGTTCTAGGACACCACTTCTGTCACTATATAGGGCTCACCATATTTTCCAGTCTTTCTACCCCAAAAAAAAAAAAAAACAATGTTCTGTCTTACAGTGCTTAACTATCATCATCATCATCATTATCTTCAAAGCCTTATCCCAACCACGTTGGGGTTGGCTACATGAATTCTATTTCTCCATTCCGTTCTATTTTGAGCTAAATCTTTCGATAAGTGCAACTTCTTCAAATCTGAATTAATGACTTCCATCCATGTTTTCTTCGGCCTACCCCTACCTCTTGATGGACCCTCCACCTGCATTTCCAAACTTTTTCTCACCGGTGCTATTACTGGCCTACGCTCAACATGCCCAAACCATCTTAAACGAGTTTCTCTAATCTTATCTCCTACTGGTGCTACCCCTAAATGTTCTCGAAAGCGCTCATTTCTAATTTTATCTTTCCTAGTTTTACCATACATCCACCTAAGCATTCTCATTTCTGCTACATCAATCTTATGAATATGTGTCTTCTTAATTGGCCAACATTCTGCTCCATATGTCATAGCTGGTCTAACCACTGTCCTGTAAAATTTTTCCTTCAATTTTGTTGGCATTTGTCTATCACAAAGTACTTCCGAAGCTAGTCTCCACTTCAGCCATCCAGCTCTTATCCTATGCTCCACATCTTTGTCAATCTCCCCATCCTTACTAATCATCGAGCTTAGGTACCGAAAAGAATCTTTACGTGGTATCTCATGGATTTCAATTTTGACAGTGATTTCAACACTTTGTATATGTCCACTGAAATTGCAATCCATATATTCTGTCTTTGTACGACTTATTTTAAAGCCTCTAGATTCTAATGCTCTCCACCATCTCTCAAGCTTTGCATTTACACCCTCTCTTGATTTATCCACCAATACTATATCATCTGCAAACAACATACACCATGGTACTTCTTCTTAAATATGCACAGTTAACTCATCCATAATTAATGCAAAGAGATAAGGGCTTAAGGATGATCCATGATGTAAGCCTATAGTCACGGGAAATCCGTCCGTTTCTCCACATGTGGTTTTCACATTTGTTATTGCACCTTCGTACATATCCTTTAAAATTTCAATGTAACCTCTTGAGACGTTTCTTTTCTTTAAGACCCACCAAATTAAATTCCTCGATACCCTATCATAGGCTTTTTCCAAATCGATAAAGACCATATGTAGATTTTTCCTCTTTGCTCGGTATTTTTCCATTAATTGCCTAAGTGAAAAGATAGCTTCCATAGTTGATCTCCCTGGCATAAAACCAAATTGATTTTACGAAATCTTAGTCTTTTTTCTTAGTCTTTGCTCTATTATTCTCTCCCATAACTTCATAGTATGACTCATAAGCTTAATCCCTCGATAGTTGGTACAATTTTGTATATCTCCTTTATTCTTATATATAGGTACTACAATGCTTCTTCTCCATTCATCCGGCATTTTCTTTGTCACAAGTATCTTATTGAATAGTCTACATAACCAACTTACTCCAACCTCTCTTAAGCATTTCCATACCTCTATCGGAATACCATCTGGGCCTGTTGCCTTTCCTGTCTTCATTCGCTTCAATGCTTCCTTCACTTCCACCTCTCTAATTCTACGAAGAAAAGTATACTCTTGTAATGAAGTATCATCCTCCACTCTTGTATCACCCAAATATTCTTCATTTAAAAGTTTACTAAAATATTCTTTCCACCTTTTTATAATATCGTTGTCCTTCACCAAAATATTTTCCTCATTGTCCTTGATACATTTGACATGATCTAAGTCCCTACTTTTCTTTTCTCTTATTTTTGCAAGTTTAAAAATATCATTTTCTCCTTCTCTTGTTCCCAACCTATTATAGAGGTCATCGTATGCTTTGAACTTTGCACTACTTACTACTTTCTTAGCTTCTTTTTTTGCCTTCTTATACAACTCAAAATTTTCTATACTCTTAGTCCCCTGCCAAACTTTGTAGCAATGTTTTTTTTTTTTTTGTCGAATAACTTCCTGAACCTCCATACTCCACCACCATGTTTCTTTATTAATATGTCTCTTTCCTTTTGATTCTCCAAGTACCTCCTTTGCAACATTCCTAATGCAATTAGCCATTTGATTCCACATTACTGTAGTTTCTCCTTCAATATTCCATTCTCCTTTCTCAATCATTTTGTCCTTAAATATATTTGCTCTTTCCCCCTTCAAATCTCTCCAGCTTGTTTTAGGGTCCATTTTGTTTACTACTGCTCTCTTTTTACTTCTAATGCAAATATCTAAAACTCCAAGCCTATGTTGCGTAGTCAAACTCTCTCCTGAGATAATCTTACAATCTTTACAAGCCAATCGGTCTTGTTTTCTAACTAGAAAAAAGTCTATCTGACTCCTATTACTCCCACTTTTATATGTAATTAAATGCTCATCTCTCTTTTTAAAGTAAGTATTTGCTACTATAAGATCAAATGCCACTGCAAAGTCCAATATAGTGTTTCCGAATTCATTCTTTTCTCCAAATCCATGCCCTCCATGCACTCTCTCATATCCTCTATTATCTCTTCTTATATGCCCGTTTAAATCCCCTCCAAGGAAAATTTTATCACTATTTGGGATTTCTCGCATTAAATCATCCATCTCCTCCCAAAATTATCTTTTCACACTTTCTTCTAGTCCTACTTGGGGAGCATATGCACTAATGATATGAATTATGTCTTCCTCTAGTACTAGTTTAATTGCTATAATTCTATCACCAAACTTCTTTACCCCCACAATTTTCTCTTTTAAATCCTTATCTATAATTATACCCACTCCATTTCTTGTATTACTCTTTCCTATATAGAAAAGCTTATACCCATCCATGAGCTCCTTAGCTTTATTCCCTTTCCACCTTGTCTCCTGTATATAAGCCACACTAATTCTTCTTCTTTTCATTACCTCAACCAACTCCATGCTCTTGCCTGTCAAGGTTCCTATATTCCAAGTAGCAAGTCTAATTTTCCTATTCCTCCTCTTCTTCTCATGAACTAACTTCTTTAACCGCATTAGTCCAAAGTCATACGGTAGCCCTTGCACACTTTTCACTGCAGCCGGGCGATGCTGCAATGCGTCGCTTAAAGAGGGGAACGCCCTAGCCTTATCGTGAAATATCATTTGTTCAGATTTCATATTTGGGTTGTGACAAAGTTTTACGCTGGCTGTCACCTACCTAATGTCACAACCCGAGCCCAGGGACCGGGGGTCAGAGAAAGTCTAACCAATGACACACGTACTCCCGTGCGTGCACACCTGGACCCCGTCCGAGTATACACACACAAGGGATCAATCACACGTGCAAAAGACTGAACGCGGAAGCTGTACGTATCAAGGCATACCACAAATATACCAAAAGACATAGGAGATTACAAAACAATATACACTGATGATAAGACCAAATACATGAACGTATGACAATAGAGCGGGCTTACAACAATCCCAAAATCAAAATACAGGTATCACTCAATGCCCACTTTACAATTACAGAAAAATCCCCTCAATAGACTCCAACACAAGGAATGGGGAAAACCAAAATGATGCAAACCGTACTCTGGAGGATGGATCAAGTCCACTCCTCTAGGCCGGAGGGGGCCTCGCGAGCCTCTCCTGCAGTCGGGTCGACCGACGCAGGATCGGAAGAGGGATCTGAGCCTGCAACACACAAGACAAACGTATAAGTACAACGACTTAGCAAAGTATAAGCCAACAAGAAGATAACACGAATTGTGTCTAAAACTGAAGAATACCGAACAATAGTCATAATGCAATATCCATAGAAATTTTTGTCTGTATACTAAACAATTATGCAAATGAATAAGCATGCTATCAGAATCATAAACAGGTAACAATCAAGTGGCTACTACATTGGCCATTTTCTCCCTTACGAGAGCAATCAGGATGAGAACACCAGCGACCGGGCCAGGGTACGCATGGGTCTCTAGTTCCCGGGGTCCGGAGTCCCAGGACAATCACACTCTGCAGAGGCAAACACTTAACTAAACCAAAGTTAACCCCGTCGGGTATCCTAAGGCTGAGGCTCAGTAGTGCCAAGACCAATCACAATCAATCGGCTGATGCACCTCAATCAATCAATCATATCATATCACTTATCACTTACAGATCTCACATATCATGCTGAACAAACAATAGGAAGTGCATCGCATATACTGATACTGAATGTACATAAGCAATTACAGGAAGTGCTGACAATGAGTATCAATCACAATCACTGACTCATAACTGATGCAAGTTCTCCAATGGAGCAACGGTATAACACAATACACAATAATAGAATGGTTCCACCCGGGCTTCGCTCTGGGGTTGCTGCATTTCCCACAGAATCGAGAGGTCCAGCGTAGAACACATAAGAGGGCATAAACCGTAATCAATATGCTGTACAACTCAAACCAATCCAGTACTTATACGAATCAAGGATCCATTACAAGCCAATCCTACACTAATTATCCAGCGTCTCTAACCGTGCATGTTGATGTAGTTTTAAGTTATCCGATGCACCATTGTCTAGTGTTGCAGTGTCTTGAGTGTGCATCGAAGTCCCTTAAACCAACACCCATGGGGAGGTGCTAAACAGCTGGATACAAGCATGAATGATTCACAGCCCTTGAGATCATTCATGTCATTCAAACATTCCATTGGGCATGTCCAGGTTCGCTACATTCTAACATGAAAGTCATATACGGTCTTTTACTTAAACCTAGTCCCTTTTCATTCAATTCTCAGGGTCTCACGGTGTAGCCGTAGGTAACCTTACGGCTTAGCCGTGGCATCTTACGGCTTAGCTGTAATATGCACTGCGGCTGAGCTGAGGTTCCCCAAATATCCCTTCGGATTTACGGCTTAACCGTATTTTGCTCTACGGCTCAGCCGTATCTTGGTCCACGGCTTAGCCGTAAGACAATGTACGGCTTAGATCAGGCTGGGCCGTAGAAGAATGTCAAATTGCCAACATCCAGTTATTTTCAGCTAACAGTCTGTACTGTTCTACGGTTTGGTTTACGGTTGGGTCTCGGCTTAGCCGTAAGCCATTTTACGGCTTAGCCGTAGCACATTTCACGGCTTAGCCGTGAGTGCACGGACTCATTTTCCCTGAACTTGTTACAGTCATACAGAAACTGAATGAAACGACTGAAAACAGCAATATAACAGCAAAACACACTCAATGGGGCTGTCTAACACTGAGAAACACAATGAAGCATAATAACACAACAATCAAATCACTATCAATCGGTGTTCACACATCTTGGGCTTATACTTGCCTCACGGACGAAATCCACACGCTAATTGGCTCAGTCCACCGGAATCACACACGAAAAAGAGCTCCTTTCTTCCTCCCTTAAGCCACGAGCAACAGAGAAGGAGAGGAGAGAAAGAGAGAGCTGAACAGAGAGAAAAGAGAAACGAGCTGAGAGTGAGAGAGCAAGAGCTGAGAAACGATCGAGAGGAATGGGTGGGTTGGTGAGATATTTATACTTAATTTGAGTCGAAATTACATTTAAGGCCAAATAGCTTATGCAAATATCAGTTTGAGTCAAATGACAGTCCAACGAGAGCAAACGAACTCATTCGGATTCAAGACAGTTACGACAAACGACAAGCTCAACGAAATACACGCGCTAACGTCAAAATGACGCAAAACTGACAAGGTCAATCAAAAGCGAAAATTACGAAAAAGGGCTCGAACTAACTAGACCAAGTCAAACTCAACTCAACGATCTCTCTACGAGTCAAAACCAAAGGAAAACCAAATCAAAACACTCTTAGCGATAAAAACACACGAAATTACACACTAAACCGGATCAACTCGGGTCGGAGTGTTACATCCTCCCCCACTTGGACATCATTCCGTCCTCGGAATGAACGCGTACCTGAGCAAACAGATAAGGATACTGTCGTGCCATCTGATCTTCTAGTTCCCACGTGGCTTCATCAGGTCCATGATGTTCCCAAAGTACCTTAACCCATCGGATAGTCCTTGTACGCAAGAGCTGTTCTCTAGTCCCAACAATACGGAGCGGGCGCTCAACGTATGACGCATTAGGTTGCATCTGAATATCATCGTAACGAATCACGTGCGTCGGGTCTCGAACATACTTGCGAAGCATAGACACATGAAAAACATCGTGTACTCCAGAAAACTCCACGGGTAGAATCAATCTGTACGCTAGATCACCAATCCGGCTCTTGATCTCAAATGGACCCACATATCTTGGCGCTAACTTGCCTTTTTGACCGAATCGTACCGTGCCCTTCATCGGTGAGACCTTCAAGAATACCCAATCTCCAACCTGAAATGTCAAGGTTCTTCTACGCGTATCTGCATAGCTCTTCTGTCTCGATCGGGCAATCTTCAAATTGTCAATCACTTTCTGAACTTTCTCTGTAGTCTCAGCAATGATTGTCGGTCCGTGGAAACTCCTTGTTCCAACTTCTTCCCAGCAAACAGGACTTCTACATTTCCGTCCATACAGAGCTTCATAGGGTGCCATTCCAATACTCTCGTGGAAACTATTGTTATACGCAAACTCGCACAACGAGAGATGCAAATCCCATTCTTTCTCGAAATTCAGCACACTGGCCCGTAACATGTCCTCGAGCGTCTGAATAGTTCGTTCTGACTGTCCATCAGTCTGCGGGTGATACGCCGTACTGAAGCTCAACTTCGTTCCCATGGCTTCCTGGAATGCTCTCCAAAATGAAGAAACAAAGCGGCTATCTCGATCTGACACAATCGATACAGGCGTACCATGTAATCTCACGATCTCATCAACGAACTTCTTCGCCATCTCGGAAAAAGTCATGCCTTTCTTGAATGGAAGAAAATGGGCTGTCTTCGTCAGTCTGTCCACGATCACCCAAATGGCACTGTTCTTCTTGCTCGTCAGGGGTAAACCCGAAACAAAGTCCATCGAAATGTGCTCCCATTTCCACTGGGGAATGTGCAATGGATGTAAGGAACCTGGAGGTCTCTGATGGTCAGCTTTCACCTTCTGGCAAGTCAAACATCTGGCAACAAACCCAGCAATTTCTCTCTTCATGTTGTTCCACCAGAATCTGTCCTTGAGAGCTCGGTACATCTTCGTACTTCCAGGATGCATAGAGTAACGTGCATGGTGTGCTTCGGTCATCAAACTCTCCTTTAAAGCATCTACTGCTGGCACACATAATCTGCTCCTGTAATACAAAACATCACCTTCCAAACGAAAGTCTGGTCGATCTGCAATGCTATCTCGGATTCGCTTCAACATCGCATCTTCGAACTGCTGGTCCTTAATGCGCTGAATGATGTCAGGCTGAAAGCTCACTGTGCTGGCAAGTGTCAAACGGTTCTCCACCGATTGCAGTTCCACTGGCTGTGCGTGCCTCACAAAATAAAGGCTGTCCAAAGCCTGAAAAATCTCCGACTTCCTACTCAAGGCATCTGCAACAACATTGCCTTTCCCTGGATGATACTTGATGGGGAAATCAAAATCCTTGATCAACTCAAGCCACCTTCGCTGTCTCATATTCAACTCAGACTGCGTGAAGAGATACTGTAGACTATGATGATCTGAATGCACTTCAAATGTCACGCCATACAAATAGTGTCTCCACATCTTCAACGCAAAAACGATGGCTGCCAACTCTAAATCGTGCGTGGCGTAGTTCTTCTCGTGCTCCCGAAGTTGTCTCGAGCCATAGGCAATCACCTTGCCATGTTGCATCAAAACACATCCCAAACCGACTCGAGAAGCATCTGAATAGATCATAAATCCTTCATGCCCATCTGGTAACGTCAAAACTGGAGCCGAAGTAAGCTTCTCCTTCAACATCTGGAAATGGCGTTCACATTCGTCCGTCCACAGAAAAGGAACATTCTTCCTGGTCAATCGAGTCAACGGGGCTGAAATCTTGGCAAAATCTTGAATAAAGCGACGATAATATCCAGCTAATCCAAGAAAACTCCGTATCTCCGTCACAGTCTTTGGGCTGGGCCAATTCATCACTGCTTCAACTTTCATCTGATCCACTGCCAACCCATCTCGTGAAATGGTATGACCAAGAAAAGCTACCTGCTCGAGCCAAAATCACACTTCGACAGCTTGGCATATAAGCGATGCTCTTTCAACAACTGCAAGGCTCGACGTAGATGTTCCTCATGCTCCTCTGGGGTCTTCGAATACACCAAAATGTCATCAATAAAGACCACTACAAATCGATCCAGAAAAGGAGCAAAGATCCTGTTCATCAAAGCCATAAAGGCAGCAGGTGCATTGGTTAATCCAAATGGCATCACGAGGAACTCAAAATGTCCGTACCGTGTCCTGAAAGCAGTCTTCGCAATATCGTCTTCCTTCACCCGAAGTTGATGATACCCCGATCGTAGATCAATCTTGGAAAAATAAGCGGCACCTTGAAGTTGATCAAACAACTCATCAATACGCGGCAATGGGTATTTGTTCTTGATCGTGACTTTGTTCAACCGCCGGTAATCTATGCACATCCGTAAGGTACCGTCCTTCTTCTTCACAAACAGCACTGGAGCTCCCCACGGTGACACACTCGGCCGTATGAAACCCTTCTCCAAAAGATCTTGCAATTGCGTCTTCAATTCGAGTAACTCAGCAGGGGCCATACGATAAGGAGCTAAACTAATGGGTGCTGTACCGGGCACTAGATCGATCGCAAACTCTACATCTCGGACAGGGGGTAACTCGGGTACTTCCTCCGGAAATACATCCGGGAACTCACGTACTACCGAAATATCGCTCAACTGCTTCACCTCCTTCTTCTCCGAGACAAAAGCAAGAAATCCTGCACAACCTCTGCGTATCAAACGATCCGCCTTGCATGCGGAGATGACACGCCTCGGGCATCTCTCCTGATTGCCCTCGAAACGAAACCCCTTCTCAAAATCGAAGTAAATCGACCTGTTGTAACAGTTAACACAGGCACGATACCGCGCTAGCCAGTCCATTCCAAGGATCACATCGAAATCCAACATGGACAACAAAATCAAATCAACTGGCAGCTGGCGACCTGCAATCACCACGTCGCACTGAGGGTAGTATACACTACACTCCACTCGCTTGCCCACAGGAGTGGACACCACTAGCAAATAGGGTAGCGGCTGAGGGGGTTGCGGTAACTGTTCCGCAAAACGAGGTGCAACATATGAACGCGTAGATCCCGAATCAAATAGGGTATGTGCTTCAGCTCGGGCAATGAGAACTTTACCTTCCACCACTTTCGCATCTTCTGCATGATCATGGGAGGCTGCATACACACGAGCAGTCTGACGCTGGGGCTTCTGGCTCTGGCGAGACGGATGGGGGCTGTTCGAAGCTGCTGAACTGAGAGATTTGGATGACCCCATAGATCTGGACGACTGGAAGGTCCTAGTCTTCGGGCACTGAGCTATCTTATGCTCCATGGATCCGCAACTCAAACAAGCTCCAGACTTCTTCCAACACTTCTCCGTCGGATGTCCAAATCCACAAAACTCGCATCTGCTCCCGGAGAAACTCGAAGTGCCTTGCTTCCCTTTCCATTTCTTCTGACTCTGTCCCCTGGAACTCACAGGTGCACTCCTCTTAAAGTCCATGGCTCTCTCTGCTAGGTGGTTGGCTTCTGCAGCGTGTGCTCTGTCGACCGCATCATCGAAAGTAGCTGGTCTCTGAAAGGCAGTCACAAAATTCGCGTATCTCGGATGTAGACCAGAAATAAAACGATTCACCTTCTTCTCCTCGGTATTGATCATGTCCTCAGCAAAATGGGACAACTGGGTAAAGCGGTGAATGTACTCTGCAACGGTCAGCTGCTGCTGCTGCTGTAAGGCCAGAAACTCAACCTCCTTCACGCGTCGAACATGAGCAGGAATGAACTTCCTTCTGAATTGTTTCTGGAACGTCTCCCACACTGTTTCACTGGGCATGGTCAGATAAGCTGCACTAACACTCTTCCACCACGTCTTTGCTACCTCTCGGAACATCGAGGCCGTAAGCATAACCTTCTGCCGGTCGTCACAGACAATGGTCGAGAAGAGATCTCCAGTATGCTCTAGCCACTGATCAGCCTTCAACGCATCTTCATTACCATAGAACTCTGTGGCTCCACGTTTCCTGAATTTGTCGTATAACGCATTTGGATCGCTCTCTCTAGGCGGAAAGACCACTTGCTGCTCTGCAGGCCGAACTGGCGTTTGGCTCTGTCGGTCTACGATCGAAACAACCTGCGCTTGCAAGGAATGGATAGCCTGTAGCATAGTCAAGAAGCGCTCGTCAAAATTCACAAGTGGCTGTGGAGCGGCTGATCCACTCTCGTTATCTCCCTGATCATTGTTGTTGTGTGTTCCAGATCCCGATGCCATAACCTGCAAAACACAAAAGTCAATCTGCTAACACACTAGGGAACGCACACAGACTCACAAGACAAGGGGACCAAACACAACAGTCCAAAACTGGATTACGAAGTCTCACCACGTCCTATATGCCTACATGCTTACACACTAAGATAGAGACAATGCCCTGAGAGACAAAGCTCTGAGAGACAATGCTCTGATACCATACAATACGTATGTCACAACCCGAGCCCAGGGACCGGGGGTCAGAGAAAGTCTAACCAATGACACACGTACTCCCGTGCGTGCACACCTGGACCCCGTCCGAGTATACACACACAAGGGATCAATCACACGTGCAAAAGACTGAACGCGGAAGCTGTACGTATCAAGGCATACCACAAATATACCAAAAGACATAGGAGATTACAAAACAATATACACTGATGATAAGACCAAATACATGAACGTATGACAATAGAGCGGGCTTACAACAATCCCAAAATCAAAATACAGGTATCACTCAATGCCCACTTTACAATTACAGAAAAATCCCCTCAATAGACTCCAACACAAGGAATGGGGAAAACCAAAATGATGCAAACCGTACTCTGGAGGATGGATCAAGTCCACTCCTCTAGGCCGGAGGGGGCCTCGCGAGCCTCTCCTGCAGTCGGGTCGACCGACGCAGGATCGGAAGAGGGATCTGAGCCTGCAACACACAAGACAAACGTATAAGTACAACGACTTAGCAAAGTATAAGCCAACAAGAAGATAACACGAATTGTGTCTAAAACTGAAGAATACCGAACAATAGTCATAATGCAATATCCATAGAAATTTTTGTCTGTATACTAAACAATTATGCAAATGAATAAGCATGCTATCAGAATCATAAACAGGTAACAATCAAGTGGCTACTACATTGGCCATTTTCTCCCTTACGAGAGCAATCAGGATGAGAACACCAGCGACCGGGCCAGGGTACGCATGGGTCTCTAGTTCCCGGGGTCCGGAGTCCCAGGACAATCACACTCTGCAGAGGCAAACACTTAATTAAACCAAAGTTAACCCCGTCGGGTATCCTAAGGCTGAGGCTCAGTAGTGCCAAGACCAATCACAATCAATCGGCTGATGCACCTCAATCAATCAATCATATCATATCACTTATCACTTACAGATCTCACATATCATGCTGAACAAACAATAGGAAGTGCATCGCATATACTGATACTGAATGTACATAAGCAATTACAGGAAGTGCTGACAATGAGTATCAATCACAATCACTGACTCATAACTGATGCAAGTTCTCCAATGGAGCAACGGTATAACACAATACACAATAATAGAATGGTTCCACCCGGGCTTCGCTCTGGGGTTGCTGCATTTCCCACAGAATCGAGAGGTCCAGCGTAGAACACATAAGAGGGCATAAACCGTAATCAATATGCTGTACAACTCAAACCAATCCAGTACTTATACGAATCAAGGATCCATTACAAGCCAATCCTACACTAATTATCCAGCGTCTCTAACCGTGCATGTTGATGTAGTTTTAAGTTATCCGATGCACCATTGTCTAGTGTTGCAGTGTCTCGAGTGTGCATCGAAGTCCCTTAAACCAACACCCATGGGGAGGTGCTAAACAGCTGGATACAAGCATGAATGATTCACAGCCCTTGAGATCATTCATGTCATTCAAACATTCCATTGGGCATGTCCAGGTTCGCTACATTCTAACATGAAAGTCATATACGGTCTTTTACTTAAACCTAGTCCCTTTTCATTCAATTCTCAGGGTCTCACGGTGTAGCCGTAGGTAACCTTACGGCTTAGCCGTGGCATCTTACGGCTTAGCCGTAATATGCACTGCGGCTGAGCTGAGGTTCCCCAAATATCCCTTCGGATTTACGGCTTAACCGTATTTTGCTCTACGGCTCAGCCGTATCTTGGTCCACGGCTTAGCCGTAAGACAATGTACGGCTTAGATCAGGCTGGGCCGTAGAAGAATGTCAAATTGCCAACATCCAGTTATTTTCAGCTAACAGTCTGTACTGTTCTACGGTTTGGTTTACGGTTGGGTCTCGGCTTAGCCGTAAGCCATTTTACGGCTTAGCCGTAGCACATTTCACGGCTTAGCCGTGAGTGCACGGACTCATTTTCCCTGAACTTGTTACAGTCATACAGAAACTGAATGAAACGACTGAAAACAGCAATATAACAGCAAAACACACTCAATGGGGCTGTCTAACACTGAGAAACATAATGAAGCATAATAACACAACAATCAAATCACTATCAATCGGTGTTCACACATCTTGGGCTTATACTTGCCTCACGGACGAAATCCACACGCTAATTGGCTCAGTCCACCGGAATCACACACGAAAAAGAGCTCCTTTCTTCCTCCCTTAAGCCACGAGCAACAGAGAAGGAGAGGAGAGAAAGAGAGAGCTGAACAGAGAGAAAAGAGAAACGAGCTGAGAGTGAGAGAGCAAGAGCTGAGAAACGATCGAGAGGAATGGGTGGGTTGGTGAGATATTTATACTTAATTTGAGTCGAAATTACATTTAAGGCCAAATAGCTTATGCAAATATCAGTTTGAGTCAAATGACAGTCCAACGAGAGCAAACGAACTCATTCGGATTCAAGACAGTTACGACAAACGACAAGCTCAACGAAATACACGCGCTAACGTCAAAATGACGCAAAACTGACAAGGTCAATCAAAAGCGAAAATTACGAAAAAGGGCTCGAACTAACTAGACCAAGTCAAACTCAACTCAACGATCTCTCTACGAGTCAAAACCAAAGGAAAACCAAATCAAAACACTCTTAGTGATAAAAACACACGAAATTACACACTAAACCGGATCAACTCGGGTCGGAGTGTTACACCTAACACAACCCTCCTCCTTTACCCGAGTTTGGGACCGGTAGCAAAACTGGCGAAGTTTACAGTGCTTAACTATAAGTACTAAAATTGTCTTAGAGGCTCTAAAGCACAGGTAACAGACAATGATAAAGGAAAGAAATGAACAAAGAGCGAAAATTGTTTCATTACCTATAATGTATTACTAGCAACACAGGGACACGGGCCAAAAA
The DNA here is from genome assembly GCA_037013555.1 of Sextonia rubra. Taxonomy (NCBI): domain Eukaryota; kingdom Viridiplantae; phylum Streptophyta; class Magnoliopsida; order Laurales; family Lauraceae; genus Sextonia; species Sextonia rubra. Next base: position 37,215,775 of record JASUAD010000010.1, on the reverse strand, counting down.
AGCCAAAATACCTAATTATATAAAAAATAAAGTAAATATAAAATATATTAATATATTATTTAACTTTTTAAAATTCTCTATATTAAATTATATAAAAAAAGAAAAAAGTTGCAATAAATTCACATAAATTACAAATCAACCGTGTAAGTTTCTTAGTCGAAGTTGATAAGGTATAAGAGTATGGTATAAATCTTAAACTAATAATAAATCACTATACCCTATATTGATTTGGGATACTAATGAAATGATATAAAATTAAGTGATATATGAACTCAAAATAAATCTCAAATCTTAAATAAAAGATAAGAGTGTTTTAAACAAATGGTCAATAGGAAAGAAAAATACCTAAGCCATGATTGCAACTGGTAATGAGAGAAAAAAATATTGTAGTCGTTATAACGAAATTTAAATAATAGTAGTAATTATTATTATTATCATTATGACAATTGTAAGAGAAAAAAAATAAATTTTAAGTAGGTCTTAAGAGTTTGAATGAGGTAAAAACCAAAAAATAAATAAATAAATAAATTCAATAATACTTCTTCCTTAAAATTACTATTACTAAACCATTCTCCAAAAAAGAAAAAAAAAGGAAAAAAAGTAAGAGAGACAAATCAAGTGGCACAAACTCTGGCCACTTAATTTTAGTTGACTCTTCTCTCCTTATATAGCAGTGTTGTTGCTTATTTAACTAAGAAAGAATTAAAATAAAATCTTGAATTTCTAATTACCGCAACTATGCTACAATAGCTAATGAAATGGAAGTGATCCCCAACTAATATAACACACATTGATAAAAAAAATGCACATCAAAGTCACTAACATAATTGAACATTACATTAATGATACATCTCCAACACATGAAAAATAAGTAAATAGAGGATTTTGATGAGAAAAATCATTTGCTACACACCACCCCACTTAGGGGTGATCCTGGGCTGGGCGAGCCCAAGCCCGCCTTGGGCTGATATTGAATTAGGTGATAGAAAGCCTAAAGCCGCCCAATCTTGAATTAGCACAAACAATTACTTGAATAGCCACATAATTGACAAGAAAACCCAATCAACTTGGCGGGCTTGGGCCAATAATTCTAAAGTTTGGGTTGGGACTGGATATGCATTAGTCTGGCCCGGCTTGGCCCATGATCACCGCTACTACCCCACTTGTTTATGGATGTAATGCATACTACATAAGTGGGCCCCACCCTTCCTTGCATGCACATCTTTAAGGTCTACCATTCTTTTTCAAACTAACTTTTCTCATATTAGTCCTTGCCACAATTTAAAAAAACAAAAAAAGGAGTAAATTGATGGCCATGATAAAAAAAAAAAAAAAGCCAGCATATTGTGGGACATAGATCCATCTCTCATTAATCAGAATAAAAGATTATGCAAGATTATAATATTAATCCTGATATTTAGGAGGTTTGATGCTATATTTTTTAGGACTTAGAGGAAATTTGAATTCAAAGAGTCAGGACAATCTAAAGCTTAGAAAAGAACTATTTGAAGGATAATTAAAAATTATTGCCCTTTTATAATGTGCCATTAAAAAAGAGAGCATTCATGTGCTTTGGGTTTGAAAACCTTAATTGAAATGTATGTATGTATAAGGATGGTTTAGGAGCAAGTCTACTGTTGGCCCATGTACTGAGCCAAACTTGGTTTGTGGTCTGGTGTCTCAAAAGGCTAGTTTGGACCTCTTCTTTCCTTTTTCTTTTTCTTTTTTGTAAGAAGGAGAAAGTAATTTCAAAGAAAAAGGAATGCAAACCAAAAAAAGAAAATAAAAACCTTCTCCTGGGGCCCACTTGTGACCCATTGGTGTCTTTAGATGACATGATTATAGTGAGAGATTTTAGGAGTATAGTGAGAGATTTTAGGTGTTTTTTCTTAGATAGGAAACATGTAGAGAGAAAGGATAATGACATAATGATTTTCGAAGAGAGGAGATATTTTAGATTTTAAAAATGCCACGTGTGACTTCCTCGTAATCTCTAGGGTCAATTCTCTTAATTTATATAATAATAGTTTTAGGGCTTGTAGGAAATTTGAATTCAAAGAGTCCGGACAACCTGAAGCTTAAAAAAAAACCATTTTAAGGATAATTGAAAATTGTAGTCCTTTTATAACGTGTGATTAAAAATGAGAGCATTCATGTGTTTTGGACTTGAAAAATCTTAATTGACATATATGTATGTATAGGATGGTTTAGGAGCAGGTTTACTGTTGGCCCATGTGTTGAGCGAGACTTGGTTGGTGGTCCGATATCTCAAAAGGCCAATTTGGACCTCTCTCTCTCTCTTTCTCTCTCTCTCTCTTGTAAGAAAGAGAAATTATTTCAAAGAAAAAGGCACACAAACAAAAAAGAAAATAAAAACCTTATGCTGGGGCCCACTTATGACCCATTGTTGTATTTGGAGGACATGATTTTAGTGAGATATTTTAGGAGTATAGTGAGAGATTTTAGGTGTTTTTTATTATATAGGAAACATGTAGAGAGCAAGGATGATGACATAGAGATTTTAGGAGTGAGGAGAGATATTTTATAATAATGGGAGTTGCTACAACCTGAAATGCTCAGGATTCATACAAACAAACCAAATGTTGGTCTCGATGCAGAAATTTCTCCTGTGTCTACATATGATGGTGACTAATATATTATTCATATGAGAATACGTAAGGAAATAATTATATATATCATGACAGTACCCTTTTTGTGAGAGAGCACGGGAGACCAATAAGTGGCGCTCCATGTGAGCTACACGTGACATTTCCTATACTAAAATTTAATCCCCTCCCCAAAAACCTCTCTTATCTCTTCCTTATAATGAAATTTCCTATCATTATCTCTCTCTCTTTAGATTAAATCTAAATCTCCCTCTCTTTGATGCCCTTGTGTAATAGCTAATAGAAATAGAACCATTCCATAATTTTAGGAGAATGTGTAGGAGACTCACGGTTCTTTTAGGGCATGTTGAGGAAAGAAAATAAAATATAAATAAAACATATACATAATATCAAGCTATAAAGTAAGGGATTTCAATTTGATTAATAAGGAGAGGTCCCTTTGGACATTCCAACGCTTGTTGGTCCTGATCATTTATAGCACTAGCATCGATTATGGATTTAAACACCCTGTATTGTTTCCATTACTTGTTAAAAAACGCAAGGAATGAGCTCACAAGATTACTTTTCTCTTTGATTAGGTTGACTAGGCTCTTGGCATCCATTTACTTATTATCAAAGTATCTGCTATTTTGCTTCTTCCATAGTGACCAAATTGTCTAATCAAAGGATAACATATGTAGGAGTTTACTTTGCTGAAACCAAAAGTTAATGTCATATCCCAAAATAGGTTTCAACCTGTTAGATGCACCAAGATACCTTTAACTAAGACTAGACTTAGTTTTTTAGTTGTTAAGGTGCAAGTGGTTAATGTTTCTTCATCTCTCAGGCAAAGGGGGCACTTGTTCACTACAATCCTTTGCCTCTTGCATAAATGATCCACAATCAAAATACAATCTTGCTATGGGACCGGCTAAAAGCTTTAACTCAAGAAGAGGCTTGCATTGAGCATACATGGGATACATCTCTCACTGATCTTATCTGATGATGCAATAAAACATAGAGTGAGTAAATCCATTTGCTTGAATGAAAATTTTGAAGGTTAGGTTCTGATTTATTTTGATTTCTTTAGATTGTCTGGATAATAATAGTTCACATTTCAAACAAAATCTTCAATTGAAAATCAAACAGCCTCTACCTCCTATGTACTAAGCTATCTGAGTCTACTCCAGTCCTCCCTCCATCTATGCCTTTTGATGTGGCCCTCATTGGTTGTGCCTTCTCTCCTCTGGCACTAGTTAATGATGCTGAGGAAGTTACACCTAGAATAGCCACAGTTTGCTGTGATGAAGATTCTATGACTCTACCCTGAACCCTTGGTGATCTTCTGATACTGCTGGATGGGACTGGCTGTGAGGCATGCTTGGGCTGTGATGCTCTGTCGCCTACCTGCTGAAGACATCGGAAATATATTGTCAATTTGGATTTATGTAAATAATTGCATTAGCAAAATAAAGTCAGAAGCAATCCTCACCTTAAGTGGTGTGTTGCTGTTGGCAGGAGTTGGCTGAGAGGCATGTTTAGGCTATGCTGATCCTTTAGGCGTAGTTCTGGGTTGTTCTGAAGATCTAGGCTCTGCTGCTCCTTTAGCTGTAGTCTTGGGCTGCCCTGAAGATCTAGGCTCTACTACTCCTTTAGCTGAAGTCCTGGGCTATGATGAAGATCTCAAAGGCTGTGATGAAGCGACAAGGGCTGATGAAGATCTGGGCTATGCTGAACAGACTTACTGTGATGTGGATTTGGGCTGTGCTGAAGGGACCTGGGCTGTTGAAGATCTAGCCTGTGTTGAAGGGGCCTGTTGTGATGAAGATCTGGGCTGTGTTGAAAAGGCCTGATGTTCTGATTGTCCAAATAGCTCGGATTGAGGATGTACTAACCCCTTATAAGATCTGGCATTGTGATTCTTTTGCAGGCATCTAGCACAACTCATAACCCTTACTCTCCTTGATATTCTGCTAGAATTATGCATTTCATCTAGATCCCTCTCCTAATTTTCTTAGGTCTACCTGCAGGTCTTCTGTATTGAGGTGGAGCAATTGCTTCCATCCCACTTTTTACCCAATCATACATGCCAGGTATAGGGTGTATCATACTGCTGTAAGCCCTCATATAATCTAAATTGTTGTAGCATGGATGAATGCAGTCTTCTGATTGTTCTTAAGCAAGGTAAATACAAGATATTACATGCTTACAGGGAATCCCACTCAAATCCCACATGCTACACAGATAAGTCATGTTCTTAATATTCACAATATATGTCTTAGCAAAACAGTTCACCTCAAACTCACATCTCCCTGACCAGTTAAAAAACAATTTCTTGATTTATTCTTGTTTTTTTCCAATTTCTCTATAACACCTGGACATACTGTACCATTGTATAGAGTGATCTCTCTCAACTCCTTCTCCTTGGCGAACACCCTATCCTTGATCATTTCCTTCTCTTTTATTAACACATTGTCCTTGATCAACTCCCTGTCCTAGATCATCTCCCATACCCTTCTCTCTGTCCACACCATCACATGTTTTTCTAAAAATATCCTCATTATCTGGCTTCTCAATATCCTCAAACAATTCTAAAGGATCATCAGGATCTAATCCATCACTGTCATCATTACCCTCCTCCTCACTATCACCATTAGCCTCCTCATGACTAACATCATTACCCTCCTCCTCATTCTTTTATTTACTATCGGCATGGTAGTCCTCAAAATCAGCAAAATCCATTTTTTTATTTTGGTTCTCACTCTCACTTCCAACACATCCATCCAAAGGGGCAGGTAATTACTGTAAGCATCCACTAGTATTTATGTTCTCTTTCAGTATCTTACCCTTGGGTGAAACTACCATCAGTGGTTCATGCTCCCTTTTAACATATATAGTTAACACATTGGAGTCCTTGTAACACTCTAAACAAAGCAATACATCTTTATTTGAATTTATTTCCCTAAGACCATCTTCAAAACTTAAAGCTTACACTTTATAAAACATTGAACTATTGGTTGGATACCCAAGTTCTATCACATAATCCCTAAACTCAAAAAATGATGCCTTTTCAACATCAAAGTCAATGATCTCATCTATGACACCCCCAACATAGACCATAGTTGGTGGGTCTGTAAAATACCCACTATGATGGAACTGAATTGCAACATAATTCTCCATGTCTGCATGCAATGGCACAATTCAAAAAGACAAACAGCAAAACAGTAATAGATTATAAAGCATGGGTACTTCTAAAATATATACGTACCCGTACCGGGTACTTACTCGTACACGTACCGGGATGGGTACAACAAAAAGTATATCGAATACGGTCAAACCTACTCAGTATGTTTTAACTTTATGAGTACGGGATGGGTACATTCGTACTTTTGTAAGAGTTTTTTTTTTTTTTTTTGTAAAAACTTTTGTAAGAGTTTGAAAAGGCTAAAAATATAATTTTTAACTTTAGCCCTAACCCTTCTCGATGAACATAAAAGGAAAAAGGCTTTAGCCCTAACCCATTTCTAATCCTCTCGTTTCCAAGAAAAAAAAAAAGCAAAATGAAAGGAGGAAGAAGAAGAAGAAGAAGAAGAAAAGAATGCTGGATTATGAAATATAAAAAATAATATTACTGTTGCTCTTTTTTTCATTAAATTGAATATATAATTATATTAAGTAATTGTTGGCTTGTTACATCTAAGAATTCTAACTTATTTTAATTATTAGTATATTGCATTATTGAAATTTTTAAAAAATATAATTCTTTAATGGACGTACCCTAGCCGTACCCGTATCCTGTTTTTTAAGTATTTTGTCGTATCGGCGTACCCATCCCGTACCCGTATCGGTACCTATACCGATACCCGTGCTTCATAGGTAATGGAAGACAAATTCAGGAAAAGTAACAAACAATTTTTAATAAATAACTCCTAATGCCACAATTAAACATAAATAAAGGTGGTCCCTACCATCTATAGCTCCCACCATTTTGCAAAGGAAAACAACATATTTTCCATCAACATAAAAAACAATTGTACAAAGTGGGTCTCTTTTTTCCATCAACATCAACAACAACTATTTAGGTGGGGTCCTTCAGCGACAATTGTTCAAGTGGGTACCTTCTTCCACATTAATAAAAAATAATTGTTACAGTAGGGAGCTTCTTCCAATATTTAATAACATGGGGACTTTCTTCCACCAACATCAAAACTATTTGTTAAAGTGAGGACCATCTTCCTTAAACATCCAAATTGCTCTAATAGGGATCATTTTCTACACACATCAGAGAAAACACCTTTTTTAGAAAGGGGGAACATCCGGAAACCCAAAAACAGTGGAAGGTCTCACAATAAATCTTCACAGGAAAAAGAAAAACCTCATGCATATAAGATAAATCTATCAAACACACCCTACATGCATGCATGTAGAATGGATGCCAAATAGCCCCAAATAATAGCCATTTCCAAACCCTAAACATCCATCTTTAACCATGATGATTAAATGTACGAGTACATACCTATCCAAGGCAAGATTCTTTTTTTGGCAAAGCTTAGATGAGATACTCAATGGAGATGAAGAGAGATGGAGAGCAAGTTAAGGTTCCTCTGGGGAAAAGTGCCTTCATCAAGCGAAAATTAGAGAAAATAAAGATGAATAGGTTGGTGCTTCATTATATATATCGGGGTAAAACTATCATTTCTCATTTTCCGTAAAGTCTGTTTCTGTTTGTACACATCTGTTTTTGTTTGTGCTTTACTTTGAAATACAAGGAGGTTTAGTGCAAACTTTTAAAGTTCGAGGGGGCACTTTGCATCCAACCCTATATATGGGGGGTCTATATGCTATTTTCCCTATATTTTATTACTTATAGCCCAATACTCATATAGTCATGTCACGTTATCTACGAAAATGCTTGAAGAAACCTGATAATTCCAAATTCATATGAGAGAACAAGATTAAATAACAAAAAAAAAAAAAACAATAATGTATCAAAATATAGATCTATAGATATATATATAGAGAGAGAGAGAGGGAGGGGTTACTATCCATCCAGCATTGAGTAGATCCCACTTATCTTTTTTAGCAATGAAAATGGAAGCAGTACTGAATTCTCCAGGCTCTACATGTATATTCCATATATTGATAGATCCTTCACCTCCATGGTTATTATGTTCCACATATAATTTTGCACTCTAAAAGAAAAAAACAAACCAAATGACCAAACAAATTATCATACTTTTTATGTAGGAATTATTAGCTTTTACTAGTTGGGAATCTAATATTGTTTTAGAGATCCAAGGTTTGAATCCTCTTTGAGTGCCTTAACTGATATATGATAGTTATGGGTGGTGTCACGTATCGGGGTTTTATCATCCTCCCTACAATGTTTGTGAGGTGGGTCAGGAGGTTCCACATCATCAAAATATATATGTATGTAATGGGTCCCACACGGTGTGATATGCCAATGCAAAGCATCAACTAATAATGTCCAATTAGGGCCTATTTGCTTGGGTACGATGCAGGAGTTCTTGCCATGAGTGATTAAAAATGAAAACCTAAAGTCAATAATATACAAAATAAGAATGATCATCAAATAACTTCCCCTAATAGAAAGTGAATCATTAGTAGATGAAATTTTAATACTTGGCTATAATCCGAGTAATTCAAACTCAAGAAAAGTCAAGTTCTCATATTTTTTATCTTCCTAATATCCTTCACCCCTCACCTCAGACAATTTGCATTCCACATCTTCAATGGAGCTCATTTGACTATGAATTCTTAATTTATTATGATGTAAACAAGCAGGTACAAAATGATTTTCCACCTAATTAACTTATGGGCCTATACTTAAACCACTCTACCAGACTTGGTCTATAACCAGATCTAGACAAGATGTAGCTTTGCTCGGTTGAACTTGGATTCACATTGTCTTGTTTAAAGCTGGGGTGTCCCTCAAATTAACCTGATCAAGATAACATAGCTATTTGACTTTGGGTTTCTCATGCCACATTAGAGTGACTTACTTCCACTGTAGGTATAACCGAATTCTCCAAGGAAATCATTCTGAGTAAATTGCTCTTTTGAGTTCTTAAAATTGGAATGGTTCTTCCACTCTTGCTCCACAACTGTTCTATTGTCTTTGAAGAAGCCTTCTTTTCACTATCATAATTGCTTGGTCTCATCTGCAGTACAATTTACATCAATCAAATAGCTGCAAATGTCAACATAATGATCACTTGCACCACTCTATCCATGGTGAGGCCCACTGAAAGCATCAAATGGATCATTTCTAAGGCAAAAAATTGTCACAACCCGAGCCCAAGAGTTCGGGGGTTGGTTTTCATATTCTCTTCTTGCATTGTTTCATGTGATGTTTTGATATCTACAGCTTCCGCGTACATGTTTGGCACGTGTGAATCTTCCCTTGTGCGTGTGCATTTAGACCAGGTCTACGTGTGCAGGCACAGGAATACGTGTGTCATTGGTTTGGCTTTTGCTAACCCCCGAACTCGTGGGCTCGGGCTGTAACATACGTATTGTACGGAAGTTAACAAGCTCAACGAAAGACACACGTTGACATCAAAATGATGCAAAAATGACCATGTCGTAGAAAAGCTAAAATTATGAAAAAGGGCTTGGTCTACCTAATCCAGGTCAAACTCAACCCAACTACCTATCCCTGACCCGCAACGAAATCAAAACAAAAGCAAAACACCATTTACCACTAAAACAATAGTAATTAGTTGCTAAACAAGGTCAAGCTGGGTCGGAGTGTTTCAAAAATCACTTGTATAACTAGTTATAATAGAATATTTCCTTTAGTTCAATCTAAGCTGATCATTTCCATTGGAAGAATCCACAAGCATTTTGTAGGACACCCCCTACAGTCATTAGCTCCTAGCTTTTTGTCTACGCAGAACACTGCAATAATGTACAGATCCTGTTTTCTGGGCCCTCTACCATGACTGTTGTGTTTGTACATTATTTCTGGGCTTTCTCTTCTTTGTTTTTCTATTAGAGGTTTTTGAAAAGCCAGCTATTTACACTTTCTCCTTTATTTTTATTTTATTATTATTTTTTTTATTTTTTGGACTCTGGAGCGACATGGCCTAAGAAGAAGATGCAATCTCCTTCAATGTGGTCCACGTGAATATGTGATGCATTCCAATAAAGGGCCGTGATGGAAGAAACGGACAAAGCAGATGAGGGGAAAGCTGAATAAGCAAAGGCGGTGGCTCAGCTCTTTTGAGCTTGGGTTTGTTTTATATGTGAGATTGACTATTTTGAAATTTACAACAATAAAATAAAGAAAATAGGTCTGATCAAGAACCTGGACTGTGTGATAATAGCGGATGGTCAAATGCAGGCTGCTTATAGGTATCAACACAGTCAAAGATATAACCATTTCCACTATGCAACCAAAATCAAGAATGTAACAAAGATCTGGATATTCATTCTTAGCTGTCACTATTGTATTAGTTGAGTAATTTACCACTAAATTTCATATTTTATCATAAATATATTATGTAAGTCAATCCTCCAACATGCCCGGGTAGGCACTAAGGAGAAATTACTCCAAATTGAAAACCCAACCAGTCAATTGGCAAGTCAGTGTGACTTTTCGGAATTTGGCTGAGATAAGTGGATTGAAAAAATTAAAATTCAATTAAAATAAAAACTAGAAGTTAAAAGAATCCTGAAATTAGATTTTTTTTAAGGGACTAGGATCATTAGAGACTCTGTTCAAAAGATAACACCCATTTCTGTAGAATTCCATTGCATATATAAGACCTGCTCTTATGTAAGAAACTTTATCCCTATGTATAAAACCCACTCCTAGTATACCTAGGAATTGATTTTTAGATATTGAGGTGAGAAGCAGGGTTCCAAACAACAAAGCAGCCCCTTTGAAATTAGTATTGGAATGTTTAATTACGATTCTATAGAACTTATAAATTTGGTTTTAAATCTTCATATTTAAAATCTTTACATATTTCTATACATATTACTACTACAAAAGTATATATCTATAGAAAAATATATTTAGAAGTCAAATTTAATAAATATTTGTAAAAGAATTTAATCTGTTATCTAATGAGTTCCCAAGCACAACTTATTCAGAATCTAACAGGGTTTGATTGACCAATTGCATAAAAGAGTAAAACATAAGAAGAAAACATGACAGTGATCCATTCATATTCAGTATATAATCATTGCTAAATTATAAGGAAAAGAAAATAAAATTATAGTTATGTCACTGATTTTCGAGTAACTACTTAAAGTTCATTTATATTAGAGATGGAAAAAGCTGCTTGAATGAAAAATCACAATTGCCGAAGCCCAACTCAATGCTTTTCACTGGTGGCTTGTTGAGAAGGTTCAGTGGCCTCCTTATTTGCAGATCTGCAAGACCCACTCGTCCTTCTCCATGTCCACCAATGAGAACCGAACAAGTGGCTACCAAAATCAAGAAGATTTTTTCAAGGTTTATTCTTTTCATTCAGGCAACCTGTATGCACATTACCCTGTAAATCATCATAGGAGAAGATGGTTATGGACTAAACATTGGTAAGCATAATTTCCAAAATGAAAGAGTCTTAGGATATCATGATGAGATCCATTCGAATATTGGTAAAACTAAAGAATATTGGTAAAACTAAGTGCAGGTAACTCGATTTGAGCACAAGTAATAAGCCATAAGTTTATCTCTGCTTATGCTCAAATTGATTTTTCCTGTAACTCATTTGTAGTGTAAAAAAATTCCGACTTCAAATAAGAAAACCAGAAGCTGAAAGAAAGTTTGTCATTATGTGTTAAACCTAAACCATTTTATCTATCTATATTCAGAGATGCTCGGTACAACTCACCTCACAAAATTTGCACTTAATGCATTTACTAGACTTAATTTAGAGTAAAACAGATAGTAATCGTATGACAAATGGTTCAATTCATCTCTCTGTTCAAATGAATAGGCCCCTCACAAATATTGTAATTAATGATGTTGTAAGTGCTAGAGTTTAGAGACAATTAAGCAAAACCTTATCCTAGAAATGAGCATAGAATAATGACTACTGACAAATGAGTTGACCTATTTCAATCTTATCTCTCTATCTGTGTTCAAAAACAAGGAAACTAGTAGCCTCACTGAGTTTCCATTTAGCTTGTTTAACTCATTTCACAACATGTGGATGCATCTTCCAATTGGGTCCCACATAATGGACAAATATCAAGCCTACTTTACATCCACTGTACAGTAGCCCTCATTATTTCCCATACAAGAAACAGAGGCATTGTAAATATGAAAGAAGACCCATTCAAAATTTCTGAGAAGTCATGTTACAATCCACACCATTCATCCATTGTGATGACGCCATTAGCCAACCTAACCCACCTCATCAATGATCCTTTCATTTTTAACCCTCTGAAAGTCAAGAACCAGTGAATGGTATTGTCTTAAAGGATTATTTTTAGAGTCCAAATCCTCTAATTAAAATTTTCACAGTGATCGTGGCTAGACCAATAAGAACTTGCCACATCATTAGTGGGCAGCCTGCCACGCACGCGGACAGTGCATACCAGGCTGCCGCTAGTGATGTGATGGGACGTGATTGGTTCCGCCATGATCACCATAAGGGTTTTCTTCACATGATCTCAATTCTTATTTTTAGGTTGTGAGTAATCAAAGGTGAAGTACTGCTCATCAATTGCTATTATCTCGCACAGGCATATAGCTAATTTAAAGGGTAAAAGTAATAAATAAAATAATTCATACCTGAAGACAACTCCCATTTGCAACTACTGCATTGTAAATTTTTGCAATATGACATGTCAATTTAAAAAATGCGATATCAAAAAAAGGAGGATATTTTGGTCATTTTTTGAAGGTATAGGTAGTTTGGGGAAGCTCTAGGGGAATTTCTTTTTAATTTGAGGAGGAGAGGGAGGAGATTTCTCTCTCTAGACAGTATCACACAGTAAAAAGGCCCATAAAGTTTCATATCTTGAATTCTTATGAACTTTAAAACATGCGAAAAAAATAGAAAACCAACTTGGCCTTCATTTTCTGTAATTTCAAGGTCTCCAATTCATAAGCACAATCGCTTTGGATGTTTGAGACCCTTTGCCGTGTAAGCATGCTCTGGGTCCAAGAGCCCTCACCTAGGGACGGATACAGATCATTTTTTGCTCTTGCTCTTGCTTTTTACTCTTTCTTACTCCATATCATATTTTTATGTGCTTCCAAGCAAATGCAGTATCATTTTCACATATATTAATTAAACATATAATGTTATTTTCATATCCCATATCTAAAAGACAAACAACCCTACTGTTATATATAACCAATGAAAGCTCAATCCAAGGGAAATACAAAAAAAAAAAAAAAATGGATCAAATATCATAATTCAAAAACACCTCTACTTTTTTATTTAAAAAAAAAGTCGAAATGTGATTTTATATGCCATTAAATGACAAATTTTATTTAAAAAAATTAAAAAAATTATATTTTAACTTCACTAAATGATAAAAAAAAAAGCAGTAACTTTTTTATTTAACCCCAATTTCTTTATTATTTTTTAATTTAATTATTCACCTCACTTCAACAATTCTACCATTGAAGTTAACAAATAGGTAAAATTTTCAGTGACAAGTATCTTTAGTACTTGAAATATCCACGGTAGGATCCAGAGTGTACAGGATTTGATCTCTGTGGGACGTCACGATCCCACTGCACGCTTCCTCGTTTTAAAAGTTGCAGCGTGGGAGTCGAGAACAATCGATTGGGATAAACACTCCAAATAGAAATTAAGACCATGCCTCTAAGTCGAACTATAAGATTCCGACTATCACATGATCACAGCCATGCTGCACGTTTAGTTGGCGGGAGGTTAACCTAACGACCATGAAAATGTAAAGGCATCTGAATCATTTAAAATGGTTGTAAAATAATACGATATTATAGTTTGTAAACTGTGCCTGACTCCCAAGTCCCACCATCACACGTACGTGTCTCCACATGTGACCATGTCCCCACTCCTAGGTTACTTCATTTCATTTTTTTTTAACAAGGCCCTGTATTTTATTTTTTTTCGCTACACCCCCATGATTTGCGTGGCCCTAATTGGGCCCCCAAGAGAGTCCACACGGAACGTGCATGGTGGAAAGGGCCAATTGTCCTTTCCTATACGTCGATAAATTGATTAGATGAACTTTAGAAAAAGTTCAAACTTATATATACAAATAACTAAATATATAAGTAGTTTAATCAATAAAAATCACAAATTAATTTACAGATATTCAACGGCACACTGTTAAAGTACCGCATATGGATTTCTTTCTAATAAATCAAGCTATAAAATAAATTTATGTTCTGAATATTAGAGAAATGGGTTTATCATTTAATTAGTGAAAATATATCTTGTATAATTACTTAATTTGGACATTAATTTTAGTTTTTTAATTAGATTTGAATGTGAGGGCATAATTAAATCTTGGGTTTTTGGGGGCATTTGTCTGTGAGTCAAATACATGGGGCGGTGCCCTTTAACGGCTTAGTTTTAGGAGGCAAGGCTTAATGATGGATTGGTGGGGTTGGAAGAATCTGGACAGGGGGAGGTTCTAACAAGAGCTCGGTTTTCCCACTTGCAGATTCGGTCGGCATGGCAATTTGACAAGGGACCGATTTAATCATCATCACGCTCCATCCCCTCCCCCTCTTCTCTCTCTCTCTCTCTCTCTCTCTCTCTCTCTCTCCACTTCCAATTAATTTCCTTCGCACTCATGCCTGATGGTGAAGGTGGGAGCTTAGAAAATATATTCAAAATCTAATCATTGTTTAAAAGAAAAAAAAAAAAAAAGCTCCCCATCTATGGAGTGCCACCATTAGACTCCTCCAATTTCCAATTGATGTCTCCATAAAATTGACAATATGATTTAGTGATGTGGTTTTAGTTAATTTTATAGTAGGATTAACTCTGATTGACTTGGATGAAAACTTCACATATATATATATATATATTTTATGATCCAAAGTATCCGGTGCCTCGCGACTTCATCTCCTCCAGATCAAGCACGAGACGGTCAAAGGATTAGACACTTCTCTCCCATCAAGGTGGACCCCACGCTCACTTCTACAATTATCTCCACAATGTAAGGGTAATTGCGGGCCCCACCTCTCCTATAATACTTATATAATTATCATCTCTTCCTCCGACCGATGCGCCACTCCAAAGTCGAAATTGCCTTTCTAGGGTGGGCCCCACTTTCCTAAATTGCAATTAATCCAATAAAAAATTTATGTGGCCTGAGAGCCTCCACATGTCCCACTCCAACTCGTCATGTACCATCTCCCCCACGCCACCGATTTCAGATGACAAGCACAAAAACGCCGCACACACACACACACACACAAATCAGACCAAAAAAACCACATGGCGAGCAACGAAGCGGCAGCAGAGGGAGCCACGAAGATGCTCGCAGCGAGCTGGCCCCTCTCGTCTCGCCCATGCGACTCGTGCAGCTCGTCCCCCTCGCTCGTCTTCTGCCGAGTCGACTCGGCCTTCCTCTGCCTCCCCTGCGACTCCCGGATCCACGGCCCCGCCTCCTCCCACCCCCGCGTCTGGGTCTGCGAGGTCTGCGAGCAGGCCCCCGCCGCCTTCACCTGCCGCGCCGACGCCGCCGCCCTCTGCGGCGCCTGCGACGCCGACATCCACTCCGCCAACCCGCTCGCCCGCCGGCACGACCGCGTTCCGATCGTCCCCTTCCACGAGACGCCCTCCGCCGCCCGATCCGTCAATCCGCTCCTCGACGAGCCGATCTCGGGCAGCGGCCACTTGTTACGGGAGGACGATGAGGCGGAGGCGGCCTCCTGGCTGCTGTCGGATCCGAATCCGAAGGGATCCGAGGCGGCGGAGATCGGGTCGAGGGAGTTCTGCTTCTCGGATCCGTATGCGGATCTGGATTACCCGTGTTTGACTGATAGTGTCGTACCGGTACAGCAGCAGAAGCTGCAGCTTTTCGTTCCGTCCTCGACCGAGCACTGTGTAGTGGAACTTGACTTTCGCCGTTCGAAAGCTACTGCTTATAGCGCCTACGCTACACCAGCTCCGTCTCTAAGCCAAAGCGTAATCTCTCTCTCTCTCTCTCTCTCTCTCTCTCTCTCTCTCTCTCTTATCAATAACCAATGATGGTTTTTCTTAATTACAAATGAACACCACTGCCACTAATCTTGCAATTAGAGTTAAGTATGTGAGTTTTTTTATTTAATCTCTTGCTTCTTGCAATACAGCTCTCTTCATCCTCACTGGATGTCGGTGTTGTACCTGATGGAAACAGTAGCGCTACAACCGATATATCGGATTCGAGCTATAAAGCTGGATCGGGCCTGGATCGGAAAGCTCGGGTTCTGAGATACAGAGAGAAGAGGAAGAACCGGAAATTCGAGAAGACGATCCGTTACGCATCTCGGAAGGCCTATGCCGAGACGCGGCCGAGGATCAAGGGCAGATTCGCCAAGCGGGCGGAGATCAGCGGTGATTTTGATCAGATCTACTCGCCGGCGGCGGCGACGCTGGTTTCGGACGGCGGATATGGCGTGGTGCCGTCGTTTTGAGCGGAGCTGCTGCTGAAGCTCTGAAGCAGAATGTTTCAGTAACTGTAAGTGTTTTGTTAGAAGTATTTGTTTTTATGTTTGCTGCTGCTGGCTGCTGCTGCTGTTGTAAATTACAGTGTTGGGAAATTTGCAGCAGCGTTACTTATGGGTTTTTTTCTTTTTTGGCTTCTGGTATCTGAAGGTAGCAATAAGGCCTTGCAACTTTTGTCACCCCCCCCCCCCCCCCTTCTCTCTCTCTCTCTCTCTCTCTCAATGTATCTATCTATCTTTTTCTCTTCTCTCTGTTTTTTCGTTTGTCATTTGGTTATGGTATTAGCTTTTTTTTTTTTAATATCTGTTTCTCAAGTGGTATTGGCTGCCTACATTCCATCATTGATTGTGTTGTCTTTCATTTTTTAATTATTTTATATCTTCATTGCTTGAAAATAAGGCCCCTTTTCTACCCATGCAAGGAGATGTCACTATATTCAAGCAGACTTGGACCTATTCATTCAGAAAAAGAATATAAACAGCACCCATATATGAGCACTGGTCGCTTTTGGTTTGGTGGCACTAACTATAATCCCTGGCTGAATTGTTCTAGTGATTAGGAAGTCCTGTAATGAGTTGGAGGTTTTCGTTTGGAAATTATCTGAGTACTTATAATACAGTGATAGTGGTTGGTGTTGTGTATTTGGAATTTTTCCAATAATCATTCATAGGGGATGGGCAAGTTCCTCATCATCAGAAAAAAAAAAAAAAAAACTATGATCCCCTAGCTGAATGTCAGTGATTCCATGAAATGTGTACTGATCTCTATAAAAATGATTGTAGAATCAAATTCGTCTAAAGGATGTGCCTTTTAAAACTGTAAGCTTGAGGTCAAAGATGAAAGGGATTAGGATGATCTGATAGACTTAAAAGTTTTACGCACAAGTGTGGGCTATAGATTTTTTTTACCATCCAATGAGTTAGCTGGGTCTAGTAGAATTACTGAATTAGGCTGTTTCTTAAAGCTGAGCCTCATGGTTGGCGTCCCCTTACTATGCATCATTGTTTCCTTCTTGGAATGAAATTCAAATCTCACATCATTCATATAGGTTTACTCTGTTGGCATCTATGATGGGCGCACTTATGAATAGCCCCAACATAGAGAAACACCCCTTACAAAGAGTCTATGTGAATAGATATCCTCTTAGACTCAAATTAGAATTGAGAGAGTTTGATCCTTATCCTATTCAAACTTGGATTGGAGTTTTTCACCCATTAAACCGGATGCTGTAATTACATATGGTAGGGTGGTTGCAGACAGAGGCAGACCCATGTTACTGGATGTGGGTGCGGCGGACCCACGTTACTGAATGTGGGTGCAGCTGCCCTATGTTAAGTTTTGGAATTTTCTCATAGCGCCATGTGCCGCATGGGCCACGCACCCATTGAACCCTAAGTTCACACCGCCCCATGACCAATGTCGCTCCGAATTTTGGTCGGCAGTCAGGCTTCCTCTTCGATAGCAATGGCAGCAGCATCGTTGACTCCTCCTTTTTGTCCTTCCATCTCTCTCTCTCTCTTTTCTCTATCTTTGTAATAGAAATTCCCAAATCGTGATCCTACGAAATAGAAAACCACCAATTCTCAACAGCATCGCCATGTACCCCTCGGCCATTTCTTTTTCTTTTTCTTTTTCTGATAGAAAGGAGGTGACTTTGCTTATCCGTTTTTGTTTCTTTCTTTTTTAATCTTTTTATAGCAATTAAAGGTTAGGAGTTTTTTTTTTAATGGGATGAGCAGATTGATTGTGTTTTTCTTATATTGGGCTTGGGTTTGATTGAGATTTGAATTTTTTTTTAATATCATCTTACCGAGTTGGGTTGGTTCCTTTGTCCTGATTACTAAACTGGGGTGTCTTTTGTGGGTATTTCTTGTTCAGGCAAAGTGGACTTATGTTATTATTTATTTCTTCAAACCGTTATTGAAGATAGTTTTGCTTTTTAGGTTTTTGCTTTTGAACTTTGTTTTGCACAACATATAATCTACTTGTTCTATTGGGGTGTATTTTGGATTTTGATCATTTTATTGAAAAGGGGTTTACTTTGTTTCATTGTGGCAGATTTATGATTCTTTTAATCAGTTTAGTGATAAGGGTCGTACTTCTTCTTTGCTTTCTCAACTAACATTTATTTCACGGGCATGCTAGAGTTGTTGATGGTGATCATTCCCACTATTTGGGCATATTTAAGTTGTTAGACATGTGGTCCAGCCCTCCAAACTAAAATTAAGTTATGTTTTTCAATTAAATTATGTGTTCCAAGCGTCTTTTAGGCTGGCGTTGATTTTGATGAAGTTTCATTTATCTTTCAATCAAATATGGGAAATTATTATTTAAAAAAATCAACTCCTAACCTACTGTATGCGGCTCTAGAGAATGATAACAATGGTCTATTGCCATCAACTTTGAAAAAATGTCAAGAGGTTAACTTAGAAGGATTTTCCTGTAGATTTTGGATAAGAAACTAACTCTCAAGTCATCATCCCATGGATCGGGACCAGATTCGAAGATCATATCTACAAATGTAAATAATGTCTAGCAAAGTCTAATAAAAATTTAGCACTATCCAAATAAAAATTTTAAGTCTGTCACTCGTTGAAGAGCACCTTAATACTTATAACCAAAAGGCAAGAGCAAAACCATAGTCACCATCTTTCACATTAAGAGCATAGTTAAAAATCATGGTATTGATTGCGGTATCGGTCGATTTAAAAAACCGATTCAGTATCGGTATCGATTGCAATTCACGGTTTATCGAGGTTGTCATTTTGTGAAAAATTTTTTTTACACTAAAGAAATTTGAAAATTTTTTCAAAAATTTTAAAATATTGTAAAATGCTGAAAAACAATAATTTTCTCCATTAGCAATACCTACAAGTCAAAATATCGGTCTCCTTCAGTCATAACATCTAGCATCGCTGTTTTATTTG
Organism: Sextonia rubra; assembly: GCA_037013555.1. Taxonomy (NCBI): domain Eukaryota; kingdom Viridiplantae; phylum Streptophyta; class Magnoliopsida; order Laurales; family Lauraceae; genus Sextonia; species Sextonia rubra. The sequence continues at coordinate 37,196,602 of JASUAD010000010.1, read as the reverse complement.
GAATTATATAAATTTATTGTAATTAAATATATGTACATGTTTATACTAAAATAAATTGAAATTTCACAAGTTTTATGACATATAATCATAATTATGACTCATGAGTTATGTAATTATAATTATGACTCATGAGCTATCTATTAAGTGTCAAATTTAAGAAATTAAAGTTTTTACTCATTGCTTAATAAATATATGCCAAACTAAAAAGCCACAAGCATTTTAAACACATTCTAAACAAATTTTAATAACTATTTTGTAAATATCTATAAAATTTCATCAAAAACCCTAATTCTCAAAATTCCAGTTATAGATCTATCCTCAATATTTGTAAATAAAAGAGAATGAAATGTATCGATAACAAAAATAGCATGCAATTCTTATTTCTAAGCTATTTCTAAATAGACATTTAAAAAAGTTACAAAATAAAAAAAATCATAATATTGACATTGGTAGAGTTATATATGATTTTTTCAAATGTAATCCATAAAAAATAAAACGTTTTAATTACTTAAAAATGAAATAGTTGTCAACAAAGAAGACTAACATCTAATATATTTGGAATGAGGAGAAAATTAGTATAAAAGAAAAAATGAAAAAAATTTAAATATTATCGGCCGATATTTTGAAAATACAAGCTGATATATCAGTAAAGACTGATATTTTGAAATATCGGCCGTTAAATCCCAATAATATGGGAATTTTTTGCCGATATGAAGTCGTGACTAATACGCAGGCCAATATTGGACCGGTATGAGCCGATACCGGTACCGATCGGCTAATACGAATCTGTATTAACCGATATTTTGAACCATGATTAAGAGCATCTATCCTTGAATCCATGTACTAATCTCTTGTAAACCATTATAGATCTCTATATCTGACGCTTGATCCAAGCCGACGTTGTCCTGATTGCATTAGTAGCGGCCATGTAATCCTAATTTATGCTTCCGCAACATCCAAAGCTATGTTACTCTAATGCTCAAATTATTCTCGGAGGGTTTATTAATAGATGTTGAATTTTATAAATGGCACATTCATCATTTCCATCCAAATTATTCAATCAAATGGTTCGTGTTTGATTAAATCACGATTAAATATTGAAAAGAAAATTTGACTGATAATGATTTTTTTTATCTGATTAAAAAATGATGAGGAAATGCTTTGTTTAGCAGGTGAAGCACATGAGTCGGCACCCATGTCAAAGTTTAATTTATGCCAATTTTATTGGAAGTAGGTGACCTAGAAAGACAAAGGAAGATTGGACCGTTGGACCAATCTATCTGGTCTTGGGATGGAATCCTACTGGTCCCCATGAAACATCTTTTCGAGTTTGTCTCCAAAGTATTTTCATTTTTTTCCTTTTGGAATTCCGTCTCCTAAGTATTATCATTTTTTTCCTTTTTAGATTAAGATGCACTTTTAAATATGAGGAACGCTAGAAAACTCTTTGGGTGTTTTCTTAAAAAAAATATTCATTTTTTTTATTGGCTAATGTTTTGCTCTTCCATTATTATTTAGAAAGTCAAAGCATTTAAATATCCTTATTTTTTTACTTTTAATATGAATTGGCATGTAAATGTGAGGTGGCATGATCTCATTTGATAAATTTAAGATGGGCACAAATTTTCCTTTTGAAATGAAGAGTTTTTAAAAATTTTTCTTTAAATATTGCAGTCAAAGCAAACTAATAGTTTAATTAGGGTTACCATGATTGCGTTTACTCACCCCAATAGGATCTTGATTTGATGAATTGGGGGTTCTATAAGTGTTTAGGGATGTCAAATTGTCAATGGGCATAGATAGGTCTATTTGAGTATAACATTGATGTTGTCCGATGGCCCCGCAAGCCAGACCAAGACACAAATCTGTTATTGTGACGTTGCATATACGAACACAGGCCATGTTTGTGTGATGTCAGGGAGTCCATGATACTGCAAAAGTCGCTTTGATTTTTGACACGCACGGGAACTTCTGTAGTTTGATCCAGGGCTGTTTTCAATGGAAAAAGCAAAATCTTGAACTAATTTTATCATCTATTTCAATTAAAATAGTTTACTCAACCACGAGGGAAGAATGAATCATGCTAAAGATTTATGTGAGAATGCGGGGTTGCCTAGTTGGTGGGAAACCCACCTCTCAATAGACGGCAAGGGATTGATAGGCTTGGGTTAATTTCTCCATCCCCGCCCACGTGCAGGTGCCTCCTTAGTCACATGAGCAGGTCTTCTCCCCTTACATGTGCAACAGTGCATATGTTTTCTCCTTCCTTGTTCAAGTGCTCTCTACCCCTATGTGCAGGTTAAAAAGAAAACAAATTTTCACATAAAACAAAATCAGACTAGACAACACTATCAAGCTCTCATTCATCTTGCTTTATTATTTTTGAAATGTCATAAATAAATTTATCCTTAGCCACCTCCCATAATTTGCCCGGTGCATGTGGATAGGCTGGTTTGCATGTGACCTTATGAATAGTTTTTTGCTATCCATAACTAGTATTCCTCAGGCTTAGGGCAAAAGGGTCTAAGCTGAGTTAGGCGGAAGATACCCCTGGTTATCGAGAAAAGAAAGGAGCTGTCATAGATAAAAGATAAAAATGAAAGAGGTAAAGGTGTAGAAGAACACGAGGCTCCAAGTCTTTTTAACTTTTCCTGGAAAATGTATGCTGGTGGTGACTTGAAACTGCAAGGTTCCCATGGGATTGTGATTCTAGCCATTAATCATGTGATATCAAACAGTAAGTTGGTTGGTCTAATAACTGAAACTACAACTGATCAGATGATCCCAACTGTCTGATAGGTCATCCTGGTGAAGAAAATGCATGGAGGATGATACAACTGTACAGTGCATCGAGAATTTCACTTTCACGGACTGCTTCAATTTATGTACTTTTTAGCTGTTCACAGTGGGACTATTGAGCATTCATGGATCTGGGACACTTACCCGTTTCTCAGAGATAAATTGACGGGATAATTAGTTGGAAGTATCACTCAGTTGCCACTAGCAATAAAAAAAATGCAAATAAAATTATTAAAGAGGTGAGAGATGAACGATATTAGGTGCAGCATAGAGATATGTAAGAGATTTATGCCAAAGATTCTAACTTTTATAGGATTTGATTTATCAAGGCGATGGTTGTGTATTCATTTTCTCCAACTTAATTCATTTTCTATTGAAGGGGAGATTGCTTGATGTTATTTAGCTTTGTTTCTTCCATTTTAACATCATTTACAATTACTTTTCTTCCATTTTAACTCAAGTGAGTTTGACTTGGCTACTCAATCAGCAGGGGCAGAACCAAAAATCTGCTTTGAGGGGACTACTATATAAGAGAAAAAATCTTGGGGCCACTATAAATAAAAAATAAAATAAACTTAAGTTTTATATAACTAGGGGAGTTTCCTAATTTTTTTGGAGGGCCAATGTAAAAGGTTGAAGATTTTCATTACACCAGGAGATTTTTCCTACTTGCCACCCCCATCCCCTACCTAGTTTCACCTATTTGGATCAGGTTTGTCCAACTTAATGAACCTGAGTGGACTCTGTGGATACAGATTGAATTAGGACAATTTTTAATGTCATGCTACTCATGGAAGGGTTTGTTTGTTTAGACATATCTGACGAAAAATTGCAAGGCATGGGAGTTTCTTATGTTGGCATCAGATTATATCTTTAGAGCATTACAAATTATTATCCACTTGAATGCAAGAATTCTAAAAACGAACTTATCGACAAGTTACTTTTGGCCTTTGAAGTATTCAAAATATAAGCTTCCTCAATATTAGACCATACTTGAGCATTTTAAAAATTGACAGGGGCCAGAATTTGGAAAATTCATAATTCTCCTATGATAAGAATTTTTGGAATTCCTCCAACCAAATGGACCAAAGATATCACAATTCTAAAACATATCATAATAGAGACAAGTTCCTCCTATTTTATAAACTATGCAGGCCATTAGAATCAGTGTCATCCACACGGTGGGACCGGTAAAATTCGGGAGGGTCCACCTTTGAGGATGGTCCAGATGCATGCTCCCACTGGGAACATGTTCGCAGGTGGTGAAATTGTTTTATCAATTGGTTATCATTTCCCTCAAAGAAGTTGATCAAGAGATGGATATGTCCGTCTGACTTTTTTCTATAAACACCAGGATACTTTCAGAACACTAACATCAAATATCGCTTTCAAGATTTGTACTAGTTGTAGCAGAGGTGCTAGAAGATCTTATTCCAACTTTTTTATTTTGTGGTCCGGGAATTATTTGATTATGACAAGCAAAAACTATTTTGAGAAGTACATCATCCTCTCCTTCTAAATTAAGAGAGATGGGATTTGAGGACTAATCATCAAATTAAAAGGTAATAGGTAATGACTGTCAGATAATTTTCATCTTTCTCATCAAAGACTACAAAAATAGAAAGGAAGAACAAAAAATTTCTTCACCGACCATTTCATGTCCTCACGTGAAATAGAAATGTGAATGGAGTTGACTATTTTATAAAAGATGAATGGTTTGAAAAGGTGTTGGGTCCCACAGGCTGTGCCACATGGGAATTGGGATCCATCTCACTTTGGTGTTGGTGGACCCAATTCACCACCGGCACTTGCCGACGTGACTACTGTAGCCTGGTGGTCCACACCCTCGCATGACTGCAAATTATTATGTGAGGGAAGAAGAGAAAAACGGGCCCAAAGGACAATAATTGGTTGGGAAGAAGAGAAAAACGAACCCAAAGGACAATAATTGGTTGGATGATAGTGACTGAAGTGATGGGATCTTTTCATGAAAATCCTGCTTCGTCTCCTACATGCTCTCCCATGTGTACAATGTCTGGAAATCCATTGTAGGGCTTCATCTATTCATAATCCAGACTGCTCGAGGTAAAGACGATCCCCTACAAGTCACTTTGATAATATGTAAGATTTTGCTAATGACATTATCAGTTGTATGTCCAATATTATGTTGATCAACTAATTTTGTAGTGAAGTTTGGGGATATGTTATGATAGGAAACCTTCATCTTGTACATGGGCCCCATGATGGATTTAGAGATAGGTAATCCGGCATGTTGTCCAGTCCCGACGGAATCCTGCAATCTAATCAACGATCTCGAGTTGTAGCACTTGGGGTACTGTAGATGTAGAACCTTCAAATTGGATTGGACCTGCATCCTCTGCGGGCTAAGCCTTATACAGTAATGACTTGTGACTGTGTTTAGACAAATAAAATAACCTTAGTAACCAACATAATTATAAGTAGAAAACAAGAAATATCCTCCTTTGTGCAAAAACATGTGCAGTCCAGATATGTGCAGCTCATTTCAACTTAACTTTGATCAGTGCAAGCCCTTTGACATTCTTATCCCTCATGACCTGGTCATCACTCATCGGGCCCAATTTAACTCTCATCAAACATGCACCTATCATCGGCTTGAATATCAAAGAAATATGTGGTCAAAAGACCACTAAGCTTTTTATTGTAAGGCTGTAAAATTGGGCTTAATGATCTAACAAAGCTATTTTTGCATTTTTTTTTACCCTTATTCATAAAAAGACTTTTCCATCAATCCACAATCGGTGATAAAGAGCCATCAAAGTCGCCCATGAGCTAGACCATGTAATAGCAGTGTGTGGTTTGCTCATAGGAGAACATTTTCCACTAGAGAACTATAAGATTTTGAGTGTTAGCATATTCATTGGGTTGTGGACAAAAGTTGGGTCTAAATTGCTTTGTAATTTTCTTCTTTTAGTAATGGATTGTGTCGTTCATCGTTTGCTAGACTAAAGTGAAGAATTCAGAAACAACACATTTTTTAGTGAGCTGCCGAAGATAGAGATAGAAAGTTTGCTCAAGCAAAAATGAATTTCCCTCAAGTGAACCTAGAGCAATTCCCGACCCCCTCAAACAGAAATCCATTTTGCTCAAGCTAAGTTTGGCCATTATTAAAAACATGTTTACGCATTTTTCTTTCATGATTGATCAAAACTTCTCTATTTGAGACCCATTTGCCTCTATCTTTACACATGAACCTAGGGTTATAAATTGGCATTATCTCTCAGCTCCATGCTATCTCTCTCCCATCCAAAATCCAAGATTACCTATTAGAAAGCCCATATTTTCTCTAGAGCAACCTTGAAGAGATCTCTCTATGGTTGTGCTGAAGTTATTGTTCTAGATGCCTTCATCTACTCTCCTATGATAGATTTGTCTTGAAGAGGCTTTAAGGTGGTTGGTACAAGCGCGGTTGATGGTGATTGGCGAGGCTCCAACAAGAGGAACTGTAGTCCCTTAGATTGAGTTGTAACTTGGAAAAGTTATAAGTAGATCTTATAACCTCTATTCATGGTGCTTGGTTTTAACTTAAACTAAGTTTTAGGTCTCACGGTTTTTTCCCGAGTTTGGGTACTCCATATTAAAATCATGTGTCATTCTTTGTGATTGCATGCTTTTGATTAGGCTCATTTGATTGATTATTGAACTGTGTACAGAAATCTATATTGGGAGCTTAACTCGTATTAGGGTATAAAACCTTCAAGAACATTGACAAAAAATCAGTACGACAGTCACATCCAAATATATAATGGACTAAACTTTTATACAACTTCAAATAAGGAAAATTATAATCATTTTATCTTATTTCCTTTTGTTAGTTTCTTTTTTTTTTTTTTTTTTTTTTTGGAGAGCATAGAAAAGAGTTAGTAGAGAAACATAAAAAGTTTGTTTATTTATTTTTCTACAAAAGAGTCTACCTCACACTCTTGCTCCCCTCCCACCGGGCATTTGGTATCCCAAAATTAACCTGTTGCTTTACAAGTCAGGACAAAAGAAGCTTTATTACATCAATAGAGAAGAAAGAAGCCCTATTTTGTTTCACAGAAATCTAAACAATATCTTCTGCCAAAAGGGTTTAAATTGAAGAAGAGTGAAAATCTAAAAATGCATATCAACTACTATATTTCTTTGACAAAATGATTGCCCATCTATCACCTCAGAAAAACTGAATCAAAGGAAAGTGTAAAGCCCATCTACAATATATCTTCAGTGGTCCTCAACAACTGTTGTGCGGTATATTAAGGCACATCATGGAAAGGTAAAGGCAACCTTAAATAAAATAAAAATAGAGGCATGGTACAATATTTGTTTGGAGAATCTAAGGAAAAGTAAAGGTGGAAAAGAATGTGGCGCGTGCATCATTAAAAAACACTTTTTGCTCTGAACTTGACTTCACCACAATACCACACCCTTCATTCGTAAGTCGAAAAAAAAAAAGCATGTGGTGAAGTTCTTAGTTACAAATATCACATCATGGCTAACCTTCCACCATCTTCTGGCATTTAAATTAGCAAGTGATCATTGTTTCACCCCTTCAAGCGTCTCTTGTGGTGGTGAGAGAGTCTCAAACACCAATTTAGCCAACTCTTCCAGTTCATTCAAGTCTTCGCCTTCATTTTGTAGACGAGGCTCACAATCCTCTATAAACTACAAAGTTTCATCCCAAAAGATTGAGAAAAAAGAATCTCCTTTTTCCACAAAAAAAAAAAAAGACAATATCCTGCAAATAGATGGATTATATAAACTATACAGACCATCTTCCTCAAAGCGATGGAGACAATAAACGGGAAATTCATTACGGAATTATTTGGCCAACACATGATGACATCTTAAAAATTCTATACCCATGACCCCATTAATTTCATATGGCACTTGAGCAATAGAAATAGAACAAGTGTCAACCAAATAAACTCTCGCTTCTCTTCTCCCTATTTTTTCTTTTTATATTCTATTTTTTCTAAGAACAGGAAACAAAAAGTGTACTGTTACCCATTGATTTCCTGCGGTACTGAGCAACGGAGATTAAACCCTAATTTTTGACCAAATCACGATTCACTTTTCTTTCAGCCCATAGTTCATTTTTCACCTTTTAGTCTCGTAGAAACAAGAATGCACAATTTGTGCCCAAGCAGTCCACTTTCCCCAAAGCTGTGCAATTTGTGTCCAAGCAGTCCACTCTCTCCAAAGCAGTTTGCACTTGCAATATTGGATATCGTGTCTTTAGAATCAGTTGCAATTAGTGGTGGATCAGTTATCATCCTTTCACTAAGTGTCTGGGTGGCACAGAAAACTAGATTTTCACATTCAGTGAGACAGTATACTTCTTTTCCCCCTTTGCCTTCCTTCACCTCAGAACACTAAACCTATGTCCTTAGATATCCTGGTGCAAGGTATCAATGGCTACTAGCAGACTTGACACAGCACGGAAATGGGAGAGCCAACATCAAGACTACAACTCTTAATTCCCAAAATGTCATGTGGCCCTTTATTTTTGGTGGACAACTAGACCGACTGACAAGTGACAGTCATTTGGGTGAGCAGTGCTCTCCACCATCCCGCCATGTGTGTGGAGAGACATGTTCAGTCCCAATCATTTGTCTCTAATGCTGATCTTAATGGTACTAGGCATTAAAATTAGACAAGTTGTCTTCTCAGATGGGACACCAGTGTCATTTTGAATTTTGAACAAAAGCCATAGGTATTTTCATGTGTAGCCTCCATGATTTTGCACATTGGAAATGTGTCACTCGAGTTTTTCAACCATCCATTCTTTGCATGTGTAGCCGTCCAGATAAGTTGGTCAGCCTACTTTTGAAGTAGGCAGCATTTACCAAGAGCTCTCAAGCAGCTCAGAGTTTCCACATAGCACATTTCTACATGTGAGAGGAAGGGGAAGTGGGAATGGCACATAAACAAGCGGGGAAAGGCTATATGAAACATTTTCTGCAGCAAATCAAGTGCATATGATGATGATAAAATTTGGATAGAAAAGCATTCCACATGCCTAATCATGTAAGGGTTTCCCAATGCATCCATCGTTATTTTCAAATGTTCGGCTACGATAGCTTCATGCCTATTAAAGAGGTTCATAAAATTTTCTTTAGGTTTTCCAATCGCATTTGATGGCACTAATGAGTAAACCAACAAGCAGATGTTTAACTATCAATAAAAACAAAGTTAGATATAAGACTGGTATTATGCTCGGCTAAGTGTCATTTTAGGAGGCGATTTATTGTTAATCTTCCACTATTGAGCGCATGCACATTGCGAGAAATATGCACACTGTCCTGCAGAGGTTGTTGACTGTTGCAAAACCCTGCTGGGAACTGAAATCCAATCAGCCACACAAATTGTTAGGCAAACGTTGGAGGTGCTAATAAAGTTAAAAAAGATTGCCATAAGAACTGTCAATCTTCTCCAGTAGGATTGGACAAACATTGTGGCAGGAAAGAGAGAAATTCACACTTTAAGTAACCCATATGCAGACTACTTGAGGAAATTCTCTGCACAATCTTTTCACATGGCTGCAAGTATTCAAGAGAAACTAATAATGTGAGAAATAAAATAAGATAATCCAAATTAAGTAAAATAGCAACAACCACGTCAATCTTTACATTAATTTTTTTCTCATATTTTCATTATTCTTTATATTTAGTATTTTTCATGTTCTTGAATTTATTATTAATTATCTTTCCCTAATCTGGGTCTAGTACAAGTTTTTATTAATTTTAATCACCTTGACGGGCTTGACTGGCTGAACTTCATAGTCAAGTAGTTTAGTTTCTGAGCCATGCTAAGAATAATTCAACACCTTTATTGGTAAAATCAAATAAATAAACAGAAAGTAAAGATAAAAGTATCAAAATAAAGTTACCGGGTAGATTGAAGCTCCCACGTTTGGCCTAACATTGATGATGGTAAGCTTCTCAGCATTCGCAAGATTGTACTTTTCAGAACGTTTCAAGAACTCGTCTATGCATTCTCTTGTTTGGCTGAATGCTGCGCTTTGAACCAAGTAGTCAAAAACATATAAACATTACCAGAACAAGTACATAAGATAGAGGCAAATATAAATGTAATATTAGCATCTCATAAACATGAGTTTGACAGGCAAACTGAGAGGACCATTGTCTTTATCTAGTTGACAGTTGTACGCAAGGGCCCCACTTTTATAGAGTTAATTTAATTCTCCCCTACATCCCTCCAAAATAGTATTAATCAATCTCTATTTCCCTTTTCTCTTTTTTTTTTTCATTTTTACTTTTTTTTTTGTGTGCCTGCACGCTTTCCAAGTGACTCGAACTTGCACACATGCACACTAGACATGTCCAAAACCTGATAAGCAACAGCCAAGTACAACTTATTTCAATTGAATAGGGAAACATCACAATATTTATAGGCATGCTTTACCAAGTATCCAAATGGGGATTCTAAAAAACCTAAGCAACATAGTTAGAATCTCAAACATGCTAAGAATCATCATACATTTTTTTTATCGGGTATCTTTCTTTTTTTTTTTTTTCTTGCATTGGTAAATACTCATATACCCACACACACTCACACAACTCAAGTCCCTCACCATCAATGCTACTGCAAAGGAACAACAAAAATGCAAACTCCTACTTGCTAATAGCTTATACTATTAATAGAAACCGTCCTCTTAGATAAGTGGAAATAAGCTACTCACTATGTCGAAGGTGTAAGACTTTTGGAGAGATCAGTCATGAAAAGTAATTCCTCTAGTGCCAGAATAGGTAAGCACCTATGGAAAATGAAGCCAAAACCAATGATGCACAGATAGTACAAACTAGACAGTGTTTATATTGTCTAATATCAAATACTTCATTTTTTATGTGTAAAATCTTTGTCCATCCATGCCCATGGCATGTCCCTACCATATCTAGTCACAAGCCAAAAAAATCCCTTGCCCCTCCTCTTAGAGGCTGGAATGAAAGCATCCATAATTTTGCCAAAACGAAAAAATGCAGATTTAAACCATTCCACAGACATTTTCCGGCATGTTGCCAACAAACACCAACAGCAGGTCATCCCAGCTTGCCATCCTGGCACAGCCACTGTGTGGGTGGGTTGATCTATATTCTACTATTGTTTATTAGCTAATGGGTAGAACAGGTCATTCGCAAAGTTTACCATCACAAACTCACAAATCTTCTTTTCTTCTTCTCTCTTCAATTTATCATTCTTACAACCACCTACCACTATTTCCTAGAACTAAGTTTGTCATAGTGTTTACCATCACAGATTCACAACTCTTCCTAAGTTCAACTGTCTATCCAAGCCATCACAGATTCACAACTCTTCCTAAGCCATCCGGAAGTTCAACTGTCTATCAACATATGCCAAGTTCAGGTTCCAGTTAAAGTTCAAATATGGGTCCCCTAAAGTTAATCAAGTAGGGCATATGTATAAATATGCAGCATCGAACCGTTTACATCCGTACCAACATGTAACTAGATTGAAATCTAAGAATTAGGAATTCCAGTAGAGCAGTCAGGCAAGGCATCCTCATCCAAAAGAAGTTTCATCATTTGAACCATAGTTCTATCAATTGGCAAACTCAGAGTTGAGTCAGCTTCCTAACCACAGCAACCAGTATTGATTCCTCTGAAAAGAGGGCAAAATTTGATAATTTTTTGCCTGATTTCAAGTTATGAAATGATGTGGGAGATTTTGGGGTGCTTTTGCACTGACTTTGGAAGATAAGAGACCAATTATTTTGGAATATTTTAACATTTAAAGACCGGGGGTACAATTCACTCAACTCTGTAAAAAACAAATGCAACCACTTATTTCTATTAAATTCATTCTTATTGGTTTAAAAATATATCTTAAAGTTTTAGATTTATAAACATCACTTCCAGTTTTTAAATGTTTTTTATCATCTATAAAGATGACTTAAGGGTTCTTGGATCAATGGTGCAACTAGGCCGAATTGACTAGACTCTTGCCCCAAAGTCCGAATTTTGCAGTCTTTATATGAACCACTTGGGAAACAAAAAAGGCAAATATATATACAGGCCATGGATGTGACCATATTATCTATTACCCTTATTAAAAAAAGCAAACTTTCTCCTCCAGTTTCAACACTTTTTACTGTTGTTAGGCTTATGGCCCACTTCATCTCATCAGATTATAGAAAGGCCTGATTTCAATATGTCAAGATTTGATGGCCCAAAAACCCATATTTCATCAGTGGGTAAATGAGAGAAATGGGGGTGGCTATCAAAGAACCGAAATGGGGGTGGCTTTCAAACAACCGATGCCCACAAACGAGATGTGAAACCGCCATTAGAAAGGTGATGGATGTGTTGAAGGGTTCGGGAGATGATCTGCTTTCATCTTCGATATGGAGATCTGATCATTGGGAGAGAGTGGGGAAGAAGATGAGACAACATTAAGGAGAAGAGAGGCTGTTAGGTTTCCCTAAATTAGTTGTATTTGGTAAATCTACTAGAAAGGAGAAGAAGAAGAGTAGTATATAGGTCGTTCTATTTTTGCTTGAAGGCGGTGCATGCCAAGAAAAATCGATGAACCACAGAGCCAGACAGCCAAACAACAGGAACTAGGGATTCGCCTGATTCACTGTAGATCCATTTTGATGGCCCACCTATGCAACATGTTACATGAATTATCGATACAGCTGGTGAGAAAATGTCATTTTAACAAGTGTTTTGATCTTTCTTTCTTTCCTCTATCTGTTCTTATCTGATTCTAATCGATTTTAATGCTATGCAATGTGTAGCATGGATCATCCATATAGCTGGTCAGAAAGATGGTGCTCTAACAAGTGTCCCAATGAGGTGTCCCAATATTTCTTGTTTTTTCTTTCCTATATATCTATGCTCATCTCTTTGATTTGAATTTTTTTCAAACAAAAAAAGAAACCTTCAGGAGGACAAAGAAAAAAACCAAATATGTTTGGTGGCGAAGGATTTTTGGTGAATCGATTTTCATTCCGTCTCTTTGGATAAAATTTATTTTCAAAGGGCTGTGGTGTTCAGGTAAAACTCTCCCATACCTCTACTCTTTTTTGTTTTTTGTTTTTTTTTCCTATTATTCGAGCAATATATGTATGCACATGATATGTTTTCTTTTCACAAATTCTTAAATTCAAAATGAAATCTTCGATTGGTTTGCATCTGCTTATATTATTTCTTTTCTGCATGTATAAATATTATGTTGATTATCAAGTATTTGATGAAATGTGTCATGCAAATTCAGTCTCAAATGCTTATACTTTTCTTTTGTTTCTTTGTAAATATGATATTGAGCATGAACTGTTTGATTAAATGTCTGATATAAATTAAATCTTAATACTTTTCTATTATGTCAAACGGTTATTGCAACAAAGCTTTTGATTCATGTACATTTTTTCGCTCTTTCTCCATCTTTTTGAACTTGTAACCGTCTGTTTTGCAAAAATTGCACATCTCAATATTAGAACACATAGTTCAGTTGAAATATGGAACTGGCAGTGACTTCTTTATTACTGTACTGGAAGTAGTCATAGTACTAGAACTTGCAAATTTGAATGCACCAGTGCTACTCCATTTTAATTCATTACAGTATCAATTAATTTAATTTATATCATCATAAGATTTTAGATTTGATTGATAAATTCTGTGTGCCAGGAATCTGGGAAAGTAAGGATAGGGCTAGGAGCCATTACTGAACCATTCATTTTGTATTAGTTGAGATAAAATTCACTAAAATGATAAGGAAAAAAAACACAAAAGGACATGTCCATACAAAAAAAATATCTAGAAAAAGAAAAAAAACTACAAAGAAGCAATGGAGCCGGGAGAATTATATAGGCCTTACATGAATTTCAGTTTCTACCAACTCTTCATTTAGCTAATGAGCTCAAAACCTCATCATCACCCTTTCAGATATGTCAAAGAACTACCTCCATTGACTTATTAACAATCTTTATATGTGATGTAATTGATATAAAGAGAGATTTGAGATGATAGACCAAGAGATTGGAGGGAGAAAAGAGAAGGAAAGAGGGAACAAACAACAAAAAAGAATATTAACCAATATACATATTATATATACATGCCACACTCTGGCCCATTGTGATGCATGTTTGCCTTATCCCAAAGTTGCAACGTGTCACATCCAGGCAACAATCTAGCCCATTTTGATGCATGTTTGCCTTATCATGTTTAATGCTCACGTTCTCATGCTTGAGAAAGGGTTGACTCTTCCTTGCTTCTCAGCATTTGTCTTCCCTTCACTGGCCTTAAAAAAGGAAAAACCTCCACTCTTCCTCTAGCTGCTTGGGTCTGGCGACTTGATGACTTGAGCTAGATGATGTGGTTCTCAAATACATGGATAGAGATGAAAATCAGGGAGGATTTTGGGGTTTGTTTAATCTAGAGCTGTAGCTTTGATAAGCAACGTGGCACACATCGTGTATTAAGCAGCAACTCAACCACAGGAAGTATGGGCACTTTCTCTGAAATTGGACTCCACTCACTCGAAATCCCAACTCTGTATTTTCTCAGAACCATAGATTTCACTAAGTAATGGATTAGGATAGTTTGTAAAGGTGAGAACTATCTATAATTGCTTGCAGAGGTTAGAGGAAGAGTACAACCCGTTCTCCTTTCTGTAATGCTTTCTAGAAAAAAGGTTCTTTTTCTTTTTTCTCTCAAGTTTTGCAACTTGGTCTCTTTTTTCATGTATTTTTAAATTTTCTTGTAGGAATGCCTCAAATAAAGCGTCTTGCTTTACTTTCCCCAGTTTTGATGTCAAATACAATTCAATCTTCATTTTCTATATTGGGTTTCTTTAGGGGACTTTGATATTATCTTCTGAGATGGTTTATGAATTTTAGCCTCAAATAATGCGTCTTGCTTTACTTTCTCCAGTATTAATGTCAAATATAATTTAGTCTTCATTTTCTATATTGGGTTTCTTTAGGGGACTTTGATATTATCTTCTGAGATGGTTTATAAATGTTAGCTTCTTTGATATAGAAAATATGGATATTTGTTGTTAGAAACCCTTTTGCTATGTATATATATACGTGTATGTATGTAGTCCAGGCCCCTCTCATCTTTTTTTTCTTTATTTTCATCTAATTTATTTTAATTTATTTTCCATTCTTATTTTTTCTTATCGATTTGATAGTGAAGAATTTCTCTAATTTGAAATTTGAAAATTTAATTTTTATTATTGGCATTTAGATGGAGTTAAAAATTAAAGTAAGTCAGTTTAGGTGATAATAAATGATTTTTCTCCCTCTTTTTCCAGTATACAGATGCAAATGCAAATGTTTGACCCTCACCGACTAAAACAGATCAACAATTGATTGCTACAGTAAACCTATTTGAATGAATGCCCCAAAGAACTACTCTTGATGAATCACCAAATCGCTGATGGTCGAGGTCATTGCCAAGTCCTAAATTATTAATGATCAAATAGCTTTCAGTGCATGGAGTTCTCTTCCATTAGATAGAATCCGTAGGACTTTTCTTTTTTATGTGTATAACTTTTTTGTTCTTCATACCGCATGAGATTAGCACTTCTAATACTAAATAATTTAATGTATGTTGGAAACTAACACAAAATCTTTCTTCAAAAGAAAAAAAAAGGGAATCCCCGCAAGTTGTTACTACTTGATGAAAAAGAAAGAAAAAATAGATAGAATACATTTCACATCCTACATACACTTGTGAAACCTTCACCCTTATCGACCCCAATTTCAACTCTAGCCTTCAATAAATTGTATAGCACAACAGAAAAAAAAAAACCCCCCTAAGACAACAACATTACTCAAAAGTATTAATTAGTAAAACAATAAATTTAAATATGCAAATGATGGAATTGGTTTAATATATTTTTAATAAATTAAAAAATGCATCAAGTTTATCATATCATAGATCTAGAAAAAGACATTTGCTTAGATAGATCATTTGCACTAGAGTTTTGTTTGGTGAGACCTTCCATCCAACATTGGTCCTTTTAACATCTGTGGAGTATTTTTAATATGTTAGTGGTTGTACAATTGGCATGGGGCAGAAATTGAGGATTAAAATAGGTGGTACAAGATCCTTCAAAAAAGCAACAATTGATCTTATTAACTTGCAAAAGTATACTTATTTAATTTTGATTTTCTTTGCCACCCATTTGTCACAAAAAAAATGAAAAATATACATATTGAAAAGAGAACAAACTGGTTCAAACAGCGGCCATTCTTCAAAATGACGAGAAATTCTTATGCATTGTGAGTTGGTTTCATTTTGAACAATATATTTTTACTGCAACTACACTACTATTTTTTTTCCCTCTTCTTTACTCAAAGAGGACCGACTATGGATCATAGTTGGTACTCTTCTGTTGGGTATTGTATCTTTCCTACTATTGTTATACGATTGCCATTTTTCTCAGTTGGAGTTACATTGGGTGAGCTACTTCAATATAGGGAAGTTCTTTGAGGAGGCCACGTTTTCCATTGTATTAAAATACTGTCAACATAACACTAGGTCCAGTAAAAGGGGCCAATGGTTTTTGAAAAACCAAATTCCATCTATTTAAGTGTGTTGAATCCTTTGCTTGAAGATCTCAAAGGGCCTCCAAAATATATGCTTTCCAAGATTGCTGGTAAAATCCTAACAAATTAGGGCACCAAATCATTTTTTCTAACAGTGATCAATGACCCCATGTGCATTCTAAAGGAAACCAAGGTGCTATTTGTCTTTGAGGTTCTGTTTCCTTGATTTTTCATTTTTTCAATAAAGGTAATAGGAACTTCACATGATGTGAATTGTTGCTGAAGTAATTAAACCATGTGATGGTACTGTAACTTCTATCAGTTGTACTACAAGAAATTACCTACATCTCATAGAGAGCCCTAAATAGTACTGTAACTTTTGTTAGTTGTACTACAAGAAATTAACTACATCTCATAGAAAGCCCTAAATCTTTATCATCAATATGAATCATCCAACAGCTCTGCAAATGTAACTGGGAGCAATGTGTCTTATAGTGCATAATATGCTCTAGATATTTTTCCATATTCACAGGTATGCACAACTAGATGCTTCATAGATATTCACACTTCTAATGTTTGTTTCATGTTCATGGCTGTATGCCTTATACCATACTTTTGTTTTTCGAGGATTTGAAAACCTTAAATCTTCTTGTGAATAATTGTGATGAGTTGAAGATTTGTGAGCATTAGTTAGTACTTAGTAGACAATTTCTGTGACCAATCACACTTTCCTTTTGACACCAGCATTCACCTAAAACTTTTCTTGCTTTAGATTCTGGCATAATCTTCTTTTGTTATGCCTGTAGTATTTTCTTTGCTCCTTTCTTTAGATCTCCTTAGAAATGGCATGCAACCTTACTGGTAGTATTTTGGTACTTCACACTGCCTCTATTATCCAACAAAAAAATCCTTCAATGCTTGTTTCCACTGCAAAAATATAGGATGACTTGACTATTGCTTATTACACCTCAAAAACCACACCACTCATATTACTATTGCATATGGCTTAGATTAAAGATATTTCAAATGGAAAGGTAGTTACTTAAACTTATGAAAGCCTTTACCCCAAATCTGTATGTGTATGCCAATAGAAATATTTTGAATACATGAATCTTTCTTATGCAGGTTGGTGTTATTATTGGAAAGAGTAGAGAAAATATTAAATTTCTTCAGGTTCAATCTGGAGCCAAGATTCAAGTAACCAAAGATATGTTATAATAAAAAGTAACTAGATATATGGATGCTAATCTTGCTTCTCTCACTAGGCCAGTAGAACTCATCGACACTCCACAACAAATCAACAGGGCTGAATAGTTAATTTGTAATGTTCTTGTAGAGGTAGAATTAATATATTGTTTTTTTTATTCTCATATTCACTATCTCTTGATCAAAATATGTATTGTATTATGGTCTGTGTACTATTTTAATGAATTCTAATGTGATATAAATGATTCAGACTTAAGCAGGCAGTTCTAGAACAGCTACTAGTCAAAGCTCTACTGGTGAAATATTTTAGTATGCCTTTCACTTTGTATTTCTCTTGCTGTGTCCAGACATTCATTCTTATTATCATCCAAGTTTTATCCTATCTTTCTAGAGTCAACTTATAAGATTTACTTTTCACTAAATTCACTAAACCCTATTCAAAACCTTCTTCGTTATACCTTAATCAATCTTTTCTTCCTACCACATTCAAAGTCTTTACCGATCATCCCCTTCTTCTAATATACGGGTTTTGTATCCCTTCAATACATGGCACATATGTGTTTTATATCTTTTGTGTTCAATTTTATTTCTATCATTGGTAATTCATATATCCATCTTAGGGAGCAGAAACTCCTCCTATGTTTAACTTTTTTATAATAGTAGGCATATCACCAAGATATTTATGCTCACACTAACTATTATGTGCAACACACGTACACTTCACTAGCATTTATAAAATAAGAAGTTTGTTTTGCAGGTGTTCTCCTGCTTGGTTTATTTTTCTTCTCTTGCTTTTCCCTTCCAACTTGGTTCCACCTACCTCCTCCCTTGAGCTGCTTCAGCGGTTCCTCATCCATGTGTTTTCATGTTTCCCAGTTAGATGGCATGTGGTGGGTACCAGTGGAAACATGAGTCATCCTTTCTTCTCTCTCTATTCTTTCTCTCTTCTTGACTCTTCCCTCGAAATAGGTGTGGTGGAGAGGAATGGCAACGCATTTGAGCTATATTTGTCTGGTGGAATGTCCAAGGGGTAAAGCATGTCAAATGAGTTTCAGCACCTTCTTCCTTCTCTTGGGTTTTCTCATCATCTCTCTCTCTCTTTCCTAACAACAAAGGACCAAATTTTCTTTTCAGGTACCTCTATCTTCTCAAATCTCAAGTTGTTCTCTATCCAGTGAGCTTTATATTTTTAGTTTCCTGCATAGATTGATATGGCCTTTTTAATGCTTAATCATTGGAATACAAAACTAGAAGCTTCAAATGATTCTTCTTGAAAACTTTGCTCGATATGATTCCAACACTTATTTAAATGGAATGTTAAATTGGTGAGGTTTATACTTGGAAAACATGGATAAGGTTAATTAACATAACCTTGAGAACGAGGCGTATTGGTTGGCCCCTTGTTTCTCACCCTATTTTCTAGGGAAGATCCTTGGCTTCCTTTCTCCTGTCAGCGGGCCATCCTTTCTTTGGTACGAAGGCTATTTCTTCTTGCAATGAGCAGAGTATCTTCAAAAAGAGATTTGTCCCTTTGGCTGGGTACCAAAATAATAATAATAATAATAATAACATAACCATAGCAAAAAGATTAAATTCCACTCATGTTTAGCCATATGGTTACAACTTTTATTTTGATCATCAGCACTAATTAGGCTGACTTGTAGACCAAAGCAGCCATTCAGGTTGTCATCTATGATTTGATAGATGCTTAAATTTTCACTATTGGCCATTTGACAAGAGGCATTTGAAACGGGTAATTCAGTCTTATTGTCAATTTAGACATGAGGGATTTCCTGTATTTGATTGTTTTTATTTTTCTTTGACAAAATATTATGAATCTTACAAAAGAATATATAAAAAAAGAAAAAAATATTAATTTTCCAACACAATCATGAACATCCAAATCGAACCAAATTTCATATGTTGATGGATGAATTGACAGCGAATTGAATAGAAAGTTTAGATCCAAATGTGCCATATTGTATGCGAAATTGTGATTTATCAAAAATAATTATTTATTATTACTTTGATCATGTTTTTCTCAATTAACATTGAATCTTGCTCCAATGAAAGCGAATCTCATATCCACTAAGGTAGAAGTGAGATGAAGTATCAAATAATAATTTAAATCTTCAAAAGGTGATCCCCCAAAAATTAGATTATAGTCATTCAATTTCATTGATAAGGTTAACCTTATTTTATAATTTTCTATTTTTTCCTCTCATATAATCCTTCAACTTTGATGTAGAATTATTTGGTAGACCTTCAATACCCTCTTTGTAGAGTGTTATAATTTTTATGTATGCTTTAATTAAACTTTTTTTTCTCCAATATCTCCATTTGGTCTATTTGGTTTCCAAAAATATCAGTTGAGAGAGAAAAACAGAGAGTTATATTTTGAATTAAAAGTTGAGATTTATTTATTTTTGCGAACTAAGTCATAAAACTCTCTTAGCTAATTTCATATTGGTAAAGCATAGATCTATGTTGTTATATGGTTTTCAGTACTCTTTCTCAAAAGAGTACTGCTAGCACATGTTTATGACTGCAGGAGCATTCTCAAAAAACGCTTATCATACAGTGCCTTCTTTCATTTATTTTGATAATTAGACAAATGTGAAGAGTTATGCGAACCCAGGTATATGATGCCAAATCAAGGATATTGCTAGGACAAGCTATGGATCAAGAGGCACTGTAATTGATATAAACATGCCCTGCTACAAGTTCAGTTTGAGCTAGATTAACTCAAGAACTAGCTTGGCTTAATGAAATATAAAAAGTTAAAAGAAAAGGCTATGCAAAATTAAATATGTTATGAATTATAGATTTATTTAATTAAAGAGACAAGAGACCATAGTTGTAATAATCCATCTCACATGATATGGCTAAGAAACAAACATGACATGATAAGAGTGTTTGTTTCCTAATTGAAGTATAATTGTGAGGGTCGCATCAACATCTCTACTTTGCATGCTTTACTCCTCAACTAGAGGCATGATACCTGATAGGATGGAGTCATGATCTTCACTATAATCCTATATGTGTAAATAGGTTCTTGAGTAGATACTTGTATGAATTTGAACTTGGATGAAAAAAAAAAGAGAAACAAAAATCAGTTTCTATGTTTAGAACCTGGTTCTGGATTCAAATCTCTTATGAATCCAGATATAGCTTCCATGTTTGGAGCTTTTTTTTTTTTCGGGTCTAACGAATTAGTTTCTCAAATATTTTTGGGTACTCATTGATATCTGGGATGGACGACACATTCCATCCAAAATAGAGAGTAGACACGACCATCAATTTAGAGAATAACCACCACCTTTGGTCAACAAGCACTAAAAAAAAATCAAATGCTTTTCAAACTTAGAACCCTAAAATTCCATCACCAAACAAATCATTGTTATATATATGTCAATAATCACTTGAGACAAGGCAACCACACCATAGATCAAATTTACAAAAAAAAAAAAAAAAAGCTTTGACTTATTTAATTTAAATCTATAAAAATCAATTTACTCAATTTTTTCGTAAAAAGTCCATTTACTAGAATTGAAGTTCATCAGAGATCACTCCATGAAACTTGTCGACAAAAAAAGCCAAGAGGCACTGTAATTGATTTAAGCATGCCCAATTAAAATTTAGTTTGCACTAGATTAAATCAAGAACTAGCTTGTCTTAATGAATTTTCAAAAGTTAAAAGAAAAAGGTATACACAGCTAGATATCTTATGAAGTATAGATTTAGTTAAAAAAACAAGAGACTGTGGCCGTAATAAGCCTTCTCACATATTATGATATGAATTGGGTCTTTCCTATTTTGAAGTACTTCAAACATCAAAGATGAAAACATATGAAACTAATCAATGAATGTGGCATGATAAGTGTGTTTGTTTCCCAATTGAACTATCTGGACATCATTGATGAACTTGGAGGATTTGGGTGTCTCAAAAGAGTACTGCCTTAAGGTAGAGGTCTATTACTATAGGAACATTCTCATACTGAATAGAAGAAATAATTATCATTTTTATACAATGCCGCCTTTTCATTTATTTTGATGATTAGACGAATGTGAACAGTTATACAAACCTAGGCCTATGATGCCCAAATATAAGATATTACTTAGGACAAGCTATGGATATAGAGATGGCACAAATTTCACAAATAAAATTGAAGAAGCAGATTCACATTACCCAATTTTCAGTATCTAAGTATTATAAGCACAGATTGATATTATGGGCGTTAGAAGATGATGATGATTTTCTTCAAATAAAACAACTCTACTTAAATGGAATAATCATTTATGTAACAAGAAGAACAAGAAGATTCAACAGAAAAGAAGAAATGTTTAAAAGATTTCAAATTTTAGTAAATAAGAAAATTTTTCCCCATTGCCACAATAGCCTCGCATATCCCATTTCATTCAATGGTGGTAGATTCTTAGGCTTTAACAATCACAAAGGGGCCCATCATCAACAAACATGGGGTTAGACAAAAACTTGCTCTCTCTAAAGTACAACACATGGAATATCTCACTCCAGAGATGTCCAACATGCTTTAACTACACTTTCATGTAATCTACAACGAATTTTAAGCACTCTTTCACAAACTAGAATGAATTAGCTCAAACAGGGACCAGGGATTAATTAAATTTTCTTGTGAATTGTTCGAACTGATTTATAGTTCAAGACCTATTTACATGATTTAGGTACCCATCCAAGGAAGAGGCCCATAAGAGATATTTTCATATACAACTCTCAATTGTTTCACACAGAAAGCACTAGCAGAAATGCCTCTCAATTGAAAGCAATTTCGTCTATATGAGCCCATCCATTTAGATTTTATTTGAGTTGTGAAGTTTCAACTCTTTACTTACTTCAGCTCTTCTACAATCAACAAGCAAGTAATTAGCTCTCTATATTTACTGTAATAATATGAGGATTATGGGGAAGAATTTGTTGACATGCTAGATAGAATTTTCTCATTTGTATTGCTTAACGCACACAACAAAAGCTTCATCATTGCTCAAAATGCAATTGGCATCACATCCTATATAGGATGGGGACTTGATGGTAAGATTTTGTCAAAAATTCCATTTTCTATCAACTTCAACACATTTTGATCGTCAAGCCCTTCTCTACTAAAGCTGAGGTCTGAAGTCTGTTTACATATTAAACCATTGTCCTTCTTAGGCTTTATATGGATTTCATCAGAAATGAAAACACTAAATGACAATTGCAAGCATTTTGAGTGCTCCTGACCTAGCCACATATACTCTAGCAGAAAATGTAAGCATTTCTATCTATAAATCTATTAGTCAGATCGATGATGTAGTTGTATTTAAGAGAAATAAAAATGCACTTTCTTTTAAATGCTTGTAGGTGGCTTTCAGAGATGGTATAACCCACCCACCTTGGTTCTTGGAGGCTTTTCTGTCGACTTCTTACGATCCATTGATTTTAAGAAGAGCTTTTGAAGATGTGAGATTTCTGACATATTCATTTACAATGAATTTATGAACATTAGATTGTCGAAGTTGCAAAATTTGAAATCATTTCAACCTTTGCCTTGATAGGATGAGGAGAGAGTAGAAAATGACAATGATCGAGTTGAATATGTCATCTATGTGGAATCACATGAGTTATGTGAAATGATTGCATCTATTTAATTAATTCAAACACATGAATTGAGTACACAATTGAATGATTACAGAATGGTCAGCATTGTACTGATTATAGCATCATTACCCTGTTATTACAACCATGTGCTATTTGAATTAAAGCTAAAGTTGATAGATTTTTTTATAATGTTCTACAGTGATGTTTTTTTTCAATGTTATAGCAAGAACTAATAGAAGAAGAGGTTATGATATTTTTTAGTAGAAAAATAGGGGTTATGAATTACTGAACATCTGAGGCTACATGATATTCTAAGTTGTTTGTTTTCCAAATCTCAATACAACAATTAAATTTAGGCAATGACTCCCTAAGGCTCTCTGTGACAACTACGTGCAACACATGTACATTTTACTAGTGTTCTCTAAAAACATTATAACCCAAGGATCACTCGTTGCTCCACTAAGCCATAAAAGGCCGAGGACTTCAAAATTTGTAAGCACCCCAGCTTTGGCATCTAATCTGCACAAACCAAAGGTCCATTTAACCATTAGAAGCACATTCCTGGTTCATCCATTAGGAAACAACATACAGATACATGTATTCTGAAGAACAGGCTGCCATTGTTTTTGTTTATTTATTTTTTTCAAATAAACTACACATATAAAATTCCCTAGCCATTTATGGGTCCAATTGGACTTGGAAATTAAACCAACCTGCAAAAGGACATGTCATCTGTTGGAACAGAGGGTTATCCACTCTGTGTGGTTTTGAACAGTGAAAAGAAATGGAAGCTGTATTGAAAGGGAATTTCTTTTTCTGCCTCCCACACTAAAATAATATTAGCAAACTAAAACATACATGATGTAAATTTACACATTCACTTGAGATAGTCATGAGTCTCAGGACACCCAGACCTACCCTTCCTCTTTAATTTTCCTACCCAACTCTAAGCTCAAATACCAACACGCTAGACTAATATTCTAGATTAGGTTGTAGCTTAGACTGAAACCAAACGGTTCACCACAAAGCAGATCCAGAAATACAAATCTCCTAATCAACACATTAAAAATCAAAATATACAACTGGCAAAAGAGGGAGTCTCTAGACAATCTCCTCATCTCTTTTTTTAATTAATTTTCTTTTGGTGTTCTCTCCCTACTTTGTGAGGGGCTCTTTTGGTTCAGTATAGTTCTCTTATATTGTACAGTTTTTTGAAGTAATGAAATAGTCACCATTTCAATATATATATATATATATATATATATCAAAACATACAAATCTTAGGCAAAATCTACAACCTTTCTCCCAACCAACAACTACCTAAGGCTAGGAAGAATCATAAAAAGACTCACATTACATCATTGTTGTGAATGGAGCTATAAATATAAATCAAGCCTCATGTCCCTTTACCTTTCAACTTATTTTTAGATATCTCTTCAACTCAATTATCATTCAAAATCGCGTCTAACAAAAGATCTAAAATCATTCTCAATTTACCAAAAGAAACCCTCACCACTTTCCCAACCCCTTACATCTAACCTTCATATTTACCATTCTGAATTAAAGGTTAACCTAGAATGCCATTGCTATCTGGCCCACTGGGACAAACTATTTCATTACTAAAATGATCTTCCTATCTTATAGTCAGGCAATAGTAATCACTGAAACTAGGAAAGCCGAAAGACTCTCATCCTCACTACCTTCTGACTCCTCATCAGCCTAAATTGACTGTCAGACCATTCCTGAATAACTTTCTCCTTCTTGGAAACAAAGTATCGCAGAAATTTTAGCTTTTTTTTTTTTTTTTTGGTAACCTAGCCAAGGGGGCTAGACTCAACAGACAGCTCGTACATATGAAAAGAAAGCCCACTTACATGGAAAAAGAGCCTACACAGTGGGTACAAAGGCCACAAAAATGAGAAGGGAGCCCACGGAAGAGGTGACATACACCCAAGGTTCAAACCCTAGGCAAACAATTAAGAACACACACCTCTTACCATTGGGGTAAAAGGCTATTCTTAATTTCAACAATTTTATAAACCTTTTTGTTCAACATCTTCCATGATTAATCATTTTCAAAACCTCAATCATCTCACTGATCGCCATTACTGAATGGGACTTTTTTTTGGTATAATTGATCCAAATTGCTCTTCTCCTTCACAATCTCCGTGTAGATTTGAAGAATAAATTGATGCCCTCATCCAAACAAGGCCCAACAACTTCTCACTGATGATGAAAACTTTCAATGAAAACATATTCAAAGAAAACTTTCCCTCAATGGCCGACCCCAAATCACATAGCATAATAAAGAGGAAAAAAATACAAATGAATGCAACATGTATAAGGATTAAGGAGTAAAAATGTGTAAATGCATACATTGTCATTGTAGTTGGAGTTCGAGTTTTAGTTTTAGTGCCCCAAACCAATAGGAGATGGAAACCACTTGAGGAACTAATCTGTAATAATTGATGTTCTCACTACAAGGAAAGATAACAGATATATATATATATATATATATTTTTAGGATGATGAAAAAAATATAAAAAAAAACAGGTTTTATTCAATATATGATGAATGGCATGAAGGTTATAGTCATGTTGACGATATAAGTTAAATGGGTTCTTATCACAGATGGGACTTGCAAGAAAGAAGAATCTAATCTCTCCTCTTCACAGATTAGATTCTTCTTCCTCTTCTGTTTTTCAGTCTCTTCTTCTTCTTGTTCTCGTCTCCTGTTCTTCTTTTTTCCCTCTCCACTTCTGTTACCCTTTTTTGATCAACCAAATTAAATCAAATGGGTTAGGCCGAACTCTTCAAAAGGGTTATTTATTTCCCTATTCTTTATTAAAAATCTAAATGTGGGCTCCACAGGGGACTTACCTTAGTACCTACCAAGAATCTAAACCCTAGTGAAATTTTACTCTAATAAAAACATAGGGCTCTAACCAATTTTAATTTTAATAAAATATGGGTCAGAGAAATTTTTCACTTTAATATGGAATAGGGACTAGTCAAATTTCACAATATCTGAAAATGTGATTGGAAATAATTTTCATGATTTTACGAAAGTTTTGAAAGATAAATTTGTGAAAATCCTCTTAAGTTTGCAGAAGGTTTGCAGTCAATTTTAGCCATTTCCTCTCAAGTCTGACTTCAAACAAAGCACACTTCTTTATTATTATTGATACAAGACGAGCCAACACACTCAAAGTTGAGTATTGTAGGGATCTTAATTCCACACATATGTCCAAAGATCAATCTATGGATTATTATGAAATTATTTGATTGGTGGAAGAATTTCCCTTCAATTTTTGATTCGTCTCCTCTCGAAAATGATCACCAATGTAAAGTTTGGGTTTTGGCATTGTGGAGGGCTTTATGGAAAACTAGAAATGGTTTTATCTTCAAGGGCATTGAGACTAATGCCCTATAAGACTCCAAAAATGGCTAAATATAAGGTTGAGGTGCCCAAAATCTAAACCAGAAAATAAAAACATCTATTTGAAAAAGGCTTAAACCAAGCCTTTGAAGCTTTTTTTTTTCTTTTGTGTAAGAACCAATAGTTAAGACGAAGAGTGATTATGGACATAGCGCTGGTTTTTACTGATGCTGCCTTTAAGAAGGTAGATGGTAAATATAGATTCGGTTTTGCTATTGATCAAACTTGTCATGTTGATGAAGCCAAGGGAATGGAACCACTCCAAGGTTCATATATTGTCAGATGCGCATCAACTGGTGCAAGCAATCAATGGAAGTTCTGATTGGTCCATTTATCCAATTTTGAAGGATATCAAGGCTAAATCTAATTCCAAGTTCATGGACTTTTCTCACATTTCTAGGAAGTTTAATTTGGTGGCTCATGAACTTGCCAAGTCTGAAAAAAATTTGAGTTCAGGGAGTAGTTCCTCTTTTTTTTTAGAGGACAGTTTTGTTCCGGGGACGTAGACATGTAGTGTGTTCCTACTGCATTTGTTCTGATCTGTGGGTTCTTATTTTTCTGCTTGCGGGTTTTGAATGATTTTACTTTTCTACCAAAAAAAATGAAAATGAAAATAAAAAGATGAGCAGATAAGTTCTGTTTCTCCTGTTTCACCTGAAACTTTGGATTCTCTACCAACAAATAAATTCTAAGGTTGCGGATACTCTATTAACAGATGAGTTCTAACTTCTAAGTTTTCCCATTATACTTCTTTGTATCATTACTTTACTTTAAATATATAATTTGAGAATCTATTCTATTTTTTAATTTAATTATTGTATAATATGACTTCATGCTGATGTCTTGGTTCAACAAGAATGAAAAACAGGTTGAGCTGGTGGTCTGATGGTTGGTTTGGTTTCTAAAACATTGAAGTTAGGCTCTTTTCTAAGGCAGAAGTGTTTAAGGAAATGTAGGGTTTTGCACTTCACTGTTCCATGCCTTTGAGCCAATGGCTCCACACATTGATGGGAGATGCCCTCCCATGTTGGAAGATCCTAATCCATCCATCCTTGGCATTTCTGATGGATTATTGCTGTATGCTCTTCCTCATTGTTAGGTCATCAATAGACAGTTTGGATCTTCCTATTGTCATTGATTCTGCTTCCCCACCCAAGGTGAAGTCCATCATTTCCACCATCTGGGTCACTGGAACACATGCTCCACTTGTTTGGTGTGGGCTAGGACCCGATTGGCGGGCATTGCTAATAACTTGAATGAACTCAGCCATTCTGATTAAAGTGATCGTGAATAGGAGGATTTCAATATTTCCATGTTTTGAATATTCTATCAAGTGCTGGGTTTCATATTTCAGCGTATGTCTTGGAGAGAATAAAGGGATAGCCCTGTGATTGACTGCCCTTCTCACCCAACTGCTCAGACTTCGATCCCTAGGTCCTCTCCCATATGTGTGCAAGCAATCATCTCCCCTACATGTGCACCCTAGTGTGTGCTGTGGCTGCTTCCACATCAGTTAGGCCTCCCAAGACTCAAGACCCAAAAAAAATTTAATGTTTTGGATATTCAATTTCTTCCTTTAAAATCAACGGCCATGGGTGTGAGACATAGCCTGAACAACACTCAGGCATAGTCTGATTCTGAACAACCACAACCTTCCTAATATGTGGGATATCCGATGTAGCACTCAATTTGGGTGTTCTTTCATTTTCTTAATTATTTTTATTATTAGTTTGTGCTCTACTAGTTGATAATATTGGAAATTAGACAAGACCCCCTATAACAGCTGGAAGAAGGTGCTTAGTATCCCCTGTAGGTGCTTTGTTTCTCCCAACTAGCATGTTATCAATAAAATTCTTCAATTACTACCACCGTTTTCTGAAATTGGACCCCGTATGATTTAAGTGAGCAGTTGAAGTGCCAAGTTGCCTCAATCCCACTCATCCAACCTAGAAAAAGAACAGCCACATTCCTTAAAATGGTAAGCGGCCATTGAGCATCTTTACTTCTTTCATGGGAAAATTTTGATATTTGTATCAGTCTCATTCTAGTTAATATACCTGCTGTAAATTCCTTTGAACTGCCTTTTTCTGCCTTAAAGGGACATTCCCTTAGCGTAACCTTTCACCTCTGAAACTTTTTTGCTACAAGCAGACACCAGCATTGCAATGACAGACAAGAAATGTGAAATTGTGTATGCTTGGATAAAAATTTAGTCCCGCATCCTAGCATTTCATGTCCTGAAGGGGTTCTCAGGAATGCTATGCATAAAATCCTAGTGTTTTCCTCCAATTCAAATAATGTAAAGTAAGGTTATTACTACTCTTTAGTGTGATCAATATATGGCATGAATCAAGTTCGGTGTAAATTGAATCCACCCATAGCTCAAGTCTCCAAATGTATTGGTCCTTATTATGTAATATTACAACCCATGATTCCAACAAGCTAGATTTTCCAAATTTTACAGATGCAATGTCAAGGGAAACCTCACTCTGGCCTCATTGCATGGATAATTTGTAATCTAGATTCTCATCAGCAGATTTCCTCACTTCCTCTATTCTCTTACTTGTTTTGCCTGCAGCAGAATAAGCAACAGAGGCAACAGATGTAGTAGTTAATATGTGGTTCTATACCTTAACAATGGCCAACCAATTAGCCATCATCATCAGGCTCAGCTGAGAAGTCAGGTTCTTCTGGCTTTTGTAGTTTCGCAATCCCAACATCCTTAGTCTTCTGTGCTCCTCTTCTGGTGCTAGCCGCAAATTTAGATGCTAATATTGTCACCCTAAAGTTCTGCCTAGCCTGAGGAGGATTTTCCCAGGAGGCATGATTGATCTCTTCCTCATGTTCATTACTGTCAACAGCATGCTCAGGTGACTCAGAGAGTGACTTAAGGAGACTAAGATCCTCTGCCATCTTTCTTCTCTTGAATCGCCGCCAAGCAGCCTGTATAAAGCATGCTGCCCATGTCCTCCACTGATATGAATAAAAGCGGAATGTGTGCTGCAGCTTCCTGCTGTGCAGACGCCTGAATTGGTTGGCAACAAACTTCAGATCTTCTGCCTGTAGTACAAAAGCTTCCACTTCAACAAGGGCCTTGACTGTCCTAGTGGATGGAGGCATGTTGAGAGTAGACTTTGAAAGCAAGGCCCATGTCAGTAGTTCCTCGCCACAGAAATCCCCAGGTCTCAGGGTTATGGAATTGAAGAAACCAGTCCTGCCTCCATTCGTTGTAGAACTTTCTAGTTGCCCCCTAATAATGAAAAGCATCTCTGTCACAGGGTCGCCCTCGCGAACAATGTAGGTACCTTCTGTGCTTAAGGATGACACTAGGCGCTCACATATAGCATCAAGAAGTTGATCATCCATTTGCGAGAAAAATGGAACCTGAGATTCAGAAATCCCAAGTGTTTTAGACATTATCAGGTAGGTATCATTCAAACCATGTCACATCCAAAAACTGCATGTCATAACAATTGAGAACACATTGCTATTGCAAATACTGGAAGTTTTGAAGGAAATAGATTGATTAATTTAGACAGTTCCTTGGATGTGATTATAAATATTGATAGATGACTAACAAAACATTAGAAAGCAGAACATAAAGAAGCTCTAACATAGGATGTCTTGTTTTGACACAATTTTGATATCAATGATAGAAAACAAAGGAAACCATCAGACAGAACAAAGCTATCAATCATAACATTATGTAAAGAGAAGTATATTATGTTCACAGACTAGAAACCACTAAACAAAACTGAAACATCGTTGGAAAGTCCTTATTTCTTGGAATCTAGAAGAAAAAAATGGAAGAAAGCATACACGTCGAACAAGGTCCAAGCATAGGTGCCGTTGAATATCTCGGCGAAGATCGGTTGGTAAGGCACGAAGGATAGATTCTTCATCTACTCCTCGAGTTGCAAGCCACTTGTATTGAACAAACCGCCGGACACATTCCTGCAAATGTTTAGGTAGCTGGCGATGCCTCATCCACTCTTCTGTGTCTCTTCGCTTTAGTCTCCATTCTTCAAGTCTCACAGTGATTGATTGCAAGTATGTCTATACATAACAAAGACGGATTTAAGTTCACAGTAAAACCACCAAAAAGAAAATGATTCAAAATCTTTAAATAGAAACTTGCCTAAAAGACCACTAATACATTTTAGTTTATATCTAGTTGAAAACATATAAAGACTAACAGCCAATATTATATAACAACCGGGAATCTCTAGCTTTGATTTACAGTTGTAGTCACAAGCAGAGGGCTTAGAGGTAAGGTGTTGTTGATGCTCAAAGCCCCATAGAACAGCCCCAAGTTCAAGCAAATATCTTGTACTTTAGCACAAAGTTCTTGTATTGTATGGATTTATATTGTAGACATCAGTTTGCTTGGATTTTTTTTAAGATAATTTCCTGGGTTTCTTACTACCAGCTTTACACTTATTTGAATCAAGTTGAATAAATTGAATAGTATTAAAATTATTTACAGTTGTTCAGCATCTGACAATCAAATTTGTCCATCCTCATCCACAATTTTGTATATGAATAATAGAAATAAAAGATTTTATCTTCAACCATGTGAAATGCCTGTGTTATGGGACTTGTACTGTTCTGATGGAAGTGGAGACCCATGATAAAAACATTCCACTAGATGTTGGTTATTGGAAATTTTTAGCTGTTTCAACATGTAAATAAGTTGATGAAGTAATCCTAAGATCTACAAATAGCATCAAATCCAATGAGAAATAAATTCAGAAATACTAAACAAATGAATACACTTTCTTCTTTTTCTTGTAAATTCTGAGAGATTAGACTAGTCTGTTTGAAACATGAGAGTTAAAGAAAGAAGTCACATTAAATACCTGCATGTTCCCAATCAGATGAGCAAATAAAACTAGCCCCAGAATGGCAATGAGTATCGCAAACAACGTTTCTCCAATAAATGTGCTTGTTTTCAGGTTCTGCCCAGATGAGCTAAGAAAAGGAAATAGTCAACATGTTCCAAAATCATGAAGAACATAAATCAAACAGTGTTTTAGATTTATATCGTTCCATTAAGATGATAAAAAAAGTTAACAATTCACATAAAAGTCAATTCATACCTTAAATTCTGCAAACCCCACCACAGGCAATATAAGTATTTGTCAAGGAATTTTGAGGAGACAACATTTTTTTCTAGTGCATCCGCAAATATGCCAAACTTAAAATTGCTGGATTCTTCTTTTTCTTTCCCCGGATTACAATACTCAAGTTCATGCTGGTTGATTGCCATAGTCAGTACCTTCGAGCAATTGAAGAAATCAAATTTGTATTCTGCATCTTCTTTTCTACTTACATGTTTCCAGCATGTTGTCAGTCGTTCGATGGACAGCAGATACCATGATGCTCCCAAAACCTACATATATGAAAGGAGAACAAAACTAGCATTGTTAAATTTGAAAGTCAAATTACGTGGGAGCCACAGTTCACATATCGTATCCATACTATACAATTACACGTGAACCTTTTATGAATTTCAAAAAGATAGGGTTAATAACACTCGAATTCCAAAATGAAATTGTACAATACTTGGAAAAAAAAGATTTTTTTTGCCAAAATAAAGGAAAAAATTGCAACTCAGATGACATCAGAGAAAACCCCAGAAAGTGAAATCAGTTCTCCTATAGTAGGATCAAATATCTAAATGATCAATAAGTGTAAAAGATGGCAAATTGTAAATAATTACTTACATGGCTAGCTAAGATGTAAAGAAGCAGATTATAAGCAGCGCCTGCCCAATCAGTCTTGGTAACAACTCCAGTAGCTTTGATGATTTCAGAACTTAAAGGGAAAATTAGATACAATCTAGGAATATATTGGAATAGGACAATTAGAAAAAGAGCATTATTGGTATTATAATGGAATTCTCTTGGCTCTGGTATGGTAAACGAGACAACAATCTGCATAAAAAATTAAAAAATATATATATCATGTTACTTAACAGATTTACAGGAAACAGAGGTAACTGATACAGATGTTAATGAATTGAAGCCATGATTCTAGATATATTTTGGACAGAAACATGCCTACGGGTATCTTGTCAATGGTTACCATGAAGAGAAAATAGCTGACAGTTCAGGGCACTATGGCTATTTTAACTGCGCTGGTATGTGTTGGCCAAGTAGGTCCAGACCAATTGGGTTCGGTATCTTGGGTGGTTTTCCTAATTATATTAGGAATTTCTTATTTGTTAAACAGTAGTTTTTTAATAGATATAGGACTTTCCTTTTTCTAAGAATAGAGTTCTTGGGGGATAAAGAAGTGATGATTATATATATGATGTAATCTATAACCCTAGATAGAGGCTAAAATTCCAAGGCTGTGGTTTCACAGATTGGAGGAGAACATAGTGGAAATTGATTTCCCGTGGACATAGGCATCTTTGCCGAACCACGTAAATCTCTTGTATTCTTATGTGGTTGATTATTAATCTTAGTTGCTTACGCACACACGCTCACAATAGTATAAACTATTTAACAGCGAATGACTGTCACTTCATCTGATGAGCAAACTTAGGCAAATATTAAGGGTAGAAGATCACTAATGGTGTGCATAGATGTTACTGTTTACAAGCAGATTGATGCCAATTAGATGTATTCAACTGTGCTTTTGGGAAAATGCTTGTGTTATATATACTCATGCTTTATCTTAGAATTTGAATTTTGAAAATAGTCTTCCATCTCATAAATAACAAATAGCTGAAAATTCTGCTAATCTGCTCAGACCAATCATGATTTTGAGCACACTAAATGCACCCCAGATGAATTCACCAAATTCTGATCGAGCAGACAACTAACTTGTGGAGAGCCATGAAACAACTCAGATTACATAGTGGAACTCGATGGTATACCAATATGACGTCCTAGAACTCAGCAATGACATACCTGTGGAAGGGGAAGCGTTGCTGCCAAGTCAATGAAGAAATCCGATCGCAAGTATCTCATAGCGATTTTCTGCGGATCTGTGACAAGTTCACCCCTCCCAGAAACCACCCGTGAGCTGGGTGCTACATACGCCATCCTGAACTTTTTAACAATGTGCAGCAAATAGAACAAATCTGCAACGGTCCTGAAACATGTGACAATTATGGTCAAGTTCAAGTCCATCTTGAGTTTTCCCTGTCGACGGTCAACTGAAAGCAGGTAGAAGTAGAGTGGGTCGATGAAGAGGGCGACCAAGCACGAAACAAGAAAAAAATTGTTCCACTTCAGTACAAGCTCACTGCCTGGATCAAGTATCCTCTTCGGCCATGGCTCATGTTCTTCAGGGAAGAAGACATTAGACTTCCCGCCAGGCGTTACCAAGATTTTACTATTGCTGTTGGACTTCAGCAAGGGTGGTGGAATATGGATGGAAGGTAGCAGTTTATTCACTTCTTGTGAATCAGAGATGTCGGGTTTGTCGAATGCTGGCACTTGGCCCCCATCTGGATAGAACCTATGAATATAAATTAAAACATACCCATATCATATAACTTCAGTTTCAATGCAAATGGAATTGATCTCGAAGAAAAGAGTGCAAGAACAGAGGCATATTACCTCATAGTCTTTTCTTTTTGAAACTCCATAGTTTAAAGTAGAATTGAAGTTACAACAGAATAATCACAGGATTCAAAATGGATTTCTTCAGATTACGTCTGATTGGAACCTAAGAGGGCAATTCAAAACATAACCCATGTCATATTAATGCATTTTTACCCTTACCCATTACTATATGCACTAAAAACTATATAGACAGCTTATTATTCATTGATTTTCATACAAAAAAAAAAACACTCGACAACCGGAACCCAGATAGATGGGATAATCCTTAGCTGATGAGGAAGGGGAGGATGAGGATTTAACAGAACAGAACAAAAACATGAAGGATTTTGGGTGATTACCTTACAAGCTTCTCCTTCTGGAACCCATAGCTTTCTGGTAGAACTCAAAGACACTCCAAACACTAACTTCAACTTACATCTGCCTTGAACCAACGAATACAATTAAAAGCAAACTGATGTCATGTAATTAAGATTCTTCTTAAGAGAAATAAAGAACAAAAGCACAAACTTTGGTGATCATTGTACAAGCTTCTCCTTGTGGGACTCGTAGCTTTGAGAAGAAATAAAGCCAATAGAAGACTTGAAACAGAGGCACAATTCAGAAGAGACCCATATCGCATAAACCAAGTTCTATGATTTCTAGCAAAGATTTGCAGGAGATTTAAACTAAAACACAAAGATGGGAGCAAAGAACAAACTAAAACCAATCTTCTCCAGCCAGAACTTCATGCTTCTTAGTAGAATTCTAAACAAGGGCGAATCCAAGAGTAATGAAAATTCAACAGAACTTCAGTTTAGCTAATATAGATTTTGTGAAGCTGGATGGGAAAATGGGATTCTAGTACTGACTTGGTAAGTTATTTCTTCACAGAAGAAATATCCATTATGGAAGGTTGGGAACAAAAAAAACAACGGTGGTGTAAAAAAAAAACATGACTTTTTCCACCGGAGTTGACTAGACTTGGGTTACACTCCAGTTGACTAGACTTTGGTGTATAGAGACGTAGACAAGAGAAAGCTCAGTTCTTTGAAATTATACGTTTGAATGAATATGTAACGACGTGAATTTCATGTTGATTCCATTGACAAGATCAAACAGATCAGATACGCGGGGTGGTTTTTTGGTTTAAATGGATCGATGGCATACTCCTCCCGACCCAAGTGCAATCACGGTGGGTGCGGTCGCATGCGCGAGATTCAAAAGACCCCTTTTTGGTAAGATCTTAAAAGTTTTAATTTTATTATTTACTTATTAACTTTGCCCTTACAGCCTTACAAGTAGAGTGCTCCTTATGGGCATGGGCTTACCCCAGACTAAACCCATTAATTAATTGGTTGGAAGGGTTGAGTTCGAGTTTGAGTTTGGTTGGCAGCTCAAAGTATAATTAGGGGTGATGATGAGTCCGGTGGAGTTGGGTCGGGTTGAGAATTGAGGGCAATAAGTATAGGTTCGACCTAAACCCCGAGAGAATTTCAACAAAAGCCCTTAATTAAACTAGTTGGTTTGGGCTGGGTTAGGTTAGTGGGTCATAGTGCATTTATTTAGGTCCGATCCGATGTGGGTAAGCTTAGAATTGCCACCTCTAAGTACAATAAGTTTTTTTTTTTTTGATAAAACTAATTACAAACAATTGACTTGTACTAAATTCAAGTCAGGATGGTAGGTTAAGTATAGAGGGTTTTACCCAAAAAATTCTCATAGTTTTTGTGAGCCCTCAAATTTTAATATAAGCCAAAACTACCCTCCCACTTTTAACATTGACCAAAAAGGCCCCAGGCACGGATATAGCTACTCCTCTGCCAGCACAATGCCATTTTTCTTCTTCTTCTTTTCTTCTCCTTCGACAATCCCATTGCTCCATTTCACAAGTAATTGGAAAATCAAGAAAGGAGTTTTCTTGATGAGATTATAGCCGTGATTCGTAGTTGTGGTGATGATGAAGAGGTTAGTTGATGAAGGTATTTGGATGTAGAGTAAAAGGAGTATTGGAAAAAAGTGAAAGTGGGTATTAATTTAGGAAATGGGAAACATGGGAGGTGAGAAGAGATGAAAGTGGAGTTTGATTTTATAATTGATAGGTGGGTTATCATGTTAGGTGAAGTTTGATTTGATGATGGATAGGTGGACTTTGTTGTTGGATAAGGATGGTGATGAGGAAGGAGAGGGAGAATATTCGAATCTAGTTAGAGTGAACTCGGATAGGTAAGTTAGAAGAATATGATGCTGAAAAAGATATCGCAGCTCACCCGTTTTGCTAAGCGGGGATATTACTACTCAACGAAAAAAAGTGCCAAAAGGGCCTTCTCGGTTTATACTGGTATTTGAGGGTCTTTTTAGTCTTCAAAAAAGTTTAAGAGCATTTTTTTAGTCAAATCCTCTTAAGCATATCTATAGACTATGATGCCAACCTGCATGTAAATTGGGTTGACCTACAATTACCAAGTCTAGCATCATGTATGTTGGTAGGGAGTAGTGCTCCTAAGCGTTCATGTGCACCTCACTGTGGATATCACATGAGGATGAGTTAGAGAGATTACAAGATCTGATTGGGGCCTATTCATGTACAAAAAATAGGCTGTGTCTAATCATCCTAACCCCTCAATTAGCGGCCCATAAATTTTTGCCAAAAAAATCATAAGCACAATCGATCCAAAGGTCCAACCCATTCAAATGGGTATAAATCTAAGGGTTGGTGACTATCAAGAGTGAGTTATATATGTAGTCCATTCATATAGACCATCAAGTGGGCCCCACTATGAGGTGCGCATAGGTGTGCACAATAAAGGTGTGCATAGGATCATGAGCATGTGGCTGGTGATGTCAAGAAATGCACCTCTAATGGGGTAGTGAAGTGTAAGATGATGTAATGCCACACCCAACACACATGCATGCTATTATTTACTAAGTCTCATGGGCCTTACGGTTTTGCTTCTGATGAGCTTCAACTCATCAAAAAGTCTCATCTTGGAAGGGCTCAAGCATGATATTGTCCTACGCAACTGTCATCAAAGTGCATAATAATAGTTTTTTTTGTCACTGGGCAAACAAGCTAGCAAACTCTACAGAGAAGCTCAATTACTTTATTCTCTATAGTGATATGAGACTCCATGACGTCATAATCCACCTTTCTTAGGAGAGGCACGTCTCTGTGCGGGAGCTTGCCAATCCATATAGCCCACCCCCTCTCTCTAGGTGGATGCTCGCTAGACTCAACGCCCTTACAACGGAGCCACAGGCGTGACATACTTCATCATCGGAAAATAAAGTCATCTCCAACTCTGATACCATTTATAACACCCCACCAAACAAGCATGCATGATTTTGTTCACTTTGGCCCATAAGCCTCACAGCCTCATCTGGGGAGGGCCCAAACATGATATTATCCTATCCAACTCATTTTGTAAGCAAGCATACTAGCAAAACAAGTCCCCAAGCACAAGGGCTCATACAAGGTAAGGGCACAAGCTCTACAAATAAGCCCATTCACTTTTCTCTCTATAGTCGATATAGAACTCCATAACATCACAGATAATGATATTAATTATTATTATTATTATTATTTTGGTATATTATTATTATTGTTGTTGTTGCTGTTGTTGTTATTATTATGAAGAAGGTTATGATAAATTTAAATGGGTTGATACAAGGAAGTTAAATAAACTATGAAGTAAAGAGGCACACCATTGTGGGGTGGGTAAAATGACTTTATTTTTCTTTCTTTCTTTTTTTTTTTTTGGCTCTGTCTAAAATTGTGCAATAAAATCATTGTCACCCCATGATTTGTGATCTTCAAATCTGGATGAAAATTGATTTAGAGAGTGTCATTTTTTGGATTTGATTCTACCCATGAAAATTGATTGGACTAATGTCAAATCTGGGGTTGTGCCACTTCACAGATTGGTATTGCAATGGGGCAACTTCACCAAAGGCAACGTGGTAACTTGACCAGCATATACTACAACAAAATGCACCTTTGCCTATGCAGAAAATTTGTAGGTAAAAAACTAAATGCGTAGGTAAAACTCTTTGCCTACGCAATGACATGCGTAGGCAAATCGTAGCCAAAGGGTTGTGGGGAAAGGTCTTTGCCCACGCATAGAATGGTGCGTGGGCAAAAACTAAGTTTTTAGCTACGCTTTCCGGTAGGGTAAGAGTGTTGCTTTTGGCTACGCAAAATCTTCGTAGCCAAATGTTGTACTTTTGCCTACACCAATTTGTCGTTGGCAAAGGTGCAACTTTTGGTTATGATGCTTTGCGTAGGTAAATGTATAGCCTTTGGCTATGAAGATTTTGCGTAGGCAAATGTACAGCTTTTGGCTACGAAGATTTTACGTAGGCAAATGTATAGCCTTTGGCTACGAAACTTTTACGTAGGCAAATGTACAGTCTTTGCCTACGAATATTTTACGTAGGCAAATGTACAACCTTTGGCTACAAAGGTTTGTAATCTTTAGCTACGAAGGTTTGCATAGCCAAAAGTCAAACACAATTTTTTCTAATTTTAATTAGCACTTTTGCCTATGAAAAGTTCGTAGGCAAAAGTAAAAAATATTATTTTTATTATAAACATAACTTTTGCCCACTCAATACACGTAGAAAAAACCTCCATCTATTCTTTACCTTCATACATTGCATAGCCAAAAGAGATAATGAAAAAAATTATTTATTTTTAATTTTTTTCAGCAACCAATTTATACCAATCTCATATAAACTAATTCAATAAACATCCAAATAGATTAAAATCCAACCAATTATGAATCTCAATGAAAAATATTAAAAAATTACAAAATATCCAATACATATCATCCAAATAAGTCTCAAATATTCAAATATCCAAAAACAAGAAGATAATGTTCAACAAGTCTAAATGCTTGTGATAAAAGAGAAAATAAGAGAAAAGGCCAGCTAGTTGTCAAGTTGAAGACATCCTCCATCATCAACTTGCACAAAAAAAAAATACAAAAAATTGTTAGCATTTTATCAATAAACTAACTTCAAATCTAATATATGCTTTTGCTATCGTCACTCTTCAAGTTGATCAGAAAATCAAAAGTTAGCAAATTACACTAACCATGCCCTTTGAAAATAAAGGTGCAACATATCCCCCTAAAATATTACCCAAAATGTGTTTCAAAGACACAACAATATTCTAAGGGCCTCACAGTGTCCATATTGTCAAAATGAATTATCACAAAGTTAGCCACAACAAAATTTGGCTTAAACAGATGAAATAATTTATTTACTTAATTTTAGATACCTCCTTAAACTCAACATTTAAGTCCAAACCACTCTTTAGAATTGAAAATAAAATTTTAATTTACTAACCAAGGGAAGCCGCATCCTGCCCTTCACTCGATGTGCCATCTTCACCGCCATTCTCTAGAACTAACCTCGGAACGTTAGTTGGATCCACTAACCCTGGTACACTGTCAGGATCTATCCCAATTTTTGTAGCCATCACCTGTAGTAAGCCCCGCCATGCAGCCAAGGTCTCATCTTGGTCAGCTATCTTCTGCTGCAAAGCGATCACCTCAGGATTAGGTTCTTGAGACTGTGTGGAAGATGAAGCGATGCTGCGGATCCCAAATCCCCTTGAGAAACCTGATCTTTTCCCAAGCACATCGATGGAAACTTGTACCTCGGTTTGCGGATTCTTGACACCTGGCTGCGACTGTGCGAGAATCTTCTCTTTTAGCATAGCCTGTCATTTTTCATTATGTAAACCCATAACATATGTAAAAAATGTACATTTGATGATTTAAACAAATGAATTAGTTAGTACTTACATGATGTTGTTCAGCATGGTCATTTATCCACATCCCACCATGCCGACCACGTCTGTGAGTTTGCTCAAAAATATCCGAGATAGATGGTCGAACACCACCATTCTTTGATGCCTA
Organism: Sextonia rubra; assembly: GCA_037013555.1. NCBI lineage: Eukaryota > Viridiplantae > Streptophyta > Magnoliopsida > Laurales > Lauraceae > Sextonia > Sextonia rubra. The sequence continues at coordinate 37,156,506 of JASUAD010000010.1, read as the reverse complement.
TTATTTATTAGATATTTCAGTCAGATTAACTAAGTATTGAAATTTTATTAAGAGTAAAAATTTACAATCATATACTTACATCGATAGATGCTCGTGATGCATACGATCTTGAGCCACTCGTATGATTGTATTTTTGGGCGGCTCGTGCCTTTTTTCCACTTTCAGACTTTTTCTATGAAGACAAAATTAAAAAAGAAAACAACAAAATAAGCTTAATTATCTCACATGCAGTTGGTTTATTTCAATCTAGTAGAAGCCCAAACACCATATATATGTATATAACATCAATAAGGAATACCTTAAAACTGTCGCTCTCCCACACGTGCTCGATCATAAACTTCCAGTCATCCAATTTACAAGGATATAATGGATGGCTTTTGATGTCTGGCACTCCATCCTTTTTGAGCTCAAGATAGTGCTTATGCAATGTGCTTTTCCAGTCTTTGTATAAATCTTGGCACTTATGGTCAATGATAGACTTGAGCACCAAATCTCTTTCATAGTCCCTGCCAAGGTCAAAGGTTAACTGCAATTGGTAACAATAAAATGCAATATGAATTAAACTCTCAGTTTAAGAAATCAATTGAATAACATGTTAAACAATTTTCCTTTTATAAATCAATTCATATTACCCCAACTCTCATAACAATGGCTAGCCTGATCTCAAAATCAATGTCTACCCAATGAATGTCTCGGATTGGTGCATGATCTCGAATCTGTTCCCCAAGAGCAGATGCTACAGAAGAGGCCCACGTCCCCTCTATTGCCCCTTCCTCACGATTGATATCAACAGGAATGGGATGACCAAGCACTTTCCTAAGCCTATCCACGTTCTTCCCCCTGGTCGGGCCCCGTTTACCAGTTTTGCTAGAGACTGAAGCCGATGCTGTTAAGAACACAAATTTATTTATGTTAGTAGACATAAATCATTAAAGGAAAGCCAATTTTATTTACATGTAAATGGTGTACATTTCTTACCCACACTACTGGTAGCACTACGTGGACTAATAAGCTGGTCAGGCCGTGTAAATGATGAGAAGTGAGCTTGGGTAGGCTGTGGCTGTGGATGTGGTTGTGGATCATGTTGTGGCAATGGATCATGGGTAGGCTGTGGAGATGGCATCGGTATCACTCGCTCGAGGGTCTGTGTAGCTCCTGAACGACTAGGAGCACCAACTCTTTTCCTAAGCCACGGAGGCATATTTGTGACCTGACATAACAGTAAACTTAATTATTAGTAATCAATAATTGAAGTAATCAACAATCAAACATCAAATTAAGTAATACTACATAGTGTAATCATCATAATCATCATATAATAGTAATATGTATAAAATGAAAAAGTCAACAAAGTTACTATTACTAGTCAATGTTTTTAACCTTTGTAGCATCTAAGTATGAGCAAAAAAATAAAGGTTATTACCTTATTCAACTGGGGCTCAGATTCATCATCCTCATCATTAAAGGAACTTTCACTAGAAGAACTCAATCCCTCCTCACCCTCAGGTGGAAGATAAGCCTCATCATCGTCACATCCACCCTCCTTTCTCTTTCTCTCCATGGTTTTTTTCTTCATGGCCGTCTGACCCAATCCAAAGAATGAATTTGCCTTATCCGGAACCCCTAGAGCATGCATTCTCGCAATATTCTCTTTAATCCTTTTATCTCTCTCCTCCTCGATAGGTAACTTCTTCCTCTGGGTCGCCAAAAACCCAGGCTTCACAAATAATTTACCACCTTTTTGCATATTTGGCAACTATATATGACAAACAATGAAATGAAAAAAAATATAAAATGATGCCAATAACTGAAATGACATGTGAAACAACAAAGCCATGATATGTAAATGAAAAATCTTATAAATTTATAACAGTTGTCCATATAATCAAAAGCTACTAAAGTATAAAACAAAAGCTACATATCATATTCTATATCAGGTTCTATATCATGATAGACATCATGGATTGGTCCTCTTTGCTGTTCATCTTCTTCGTCATCTATATATTCCAAAATTGTGTCATCTTCGTCATTATCATCGGAATAATGCTCAGTCATTAATTCATTAACGGGAACAATATCGAGATCCATATCATCTCTGCTGTAATATTGAATATCAGTATCTTGTTCAAGAATTGGGACACCATTGGTTGATTCGTCCTGTTGAAATGCATCATTGGACGCATCATCCCGCTCTGGTACATCCCATACTCCTCGATGATTGACCTGTTCTACCACTCTCCAATTCTTACCTTTGATGGTGTCATTGACATAGAATACTTGTTTGACATTACTTGGAAGGACAAATGGATCATCTTTATACCAAAGCCTCCTAATATCAATGGTTTTGACATGTTGATCGGTATGTATTCTACTTTTGTGACCGATGTCATACCATTCACATTGAAATAGAACCACTCTACCTCCATGCAAGTATCTCAATTCCAATATTTTGCACAAATAACCATAGAAGTCAATTTGCTTCCCTTTATGCTCCCCTTCTACGACCAACCCACTGTTTTGGCACCTCCGACGGCTCTCATGGTCTCTACTATGGAACCGAACACCATTGCAGATGCAACCAGCATAAAGATCAATTATCGGACTGGGACCTTGTGCTAATGACCACAGTTCTTGGGTTGCTTCTGGTGACCGTTGATTTCGCAACTCATTCATCTACATAAACAAACATATTGCAAACATAAAAAGTTAATTTCAAATTAATTTAAGCTAGTTAGTGTTTACCAATATGTCTAAGCTCTTTCAAATATATCTTACATGTTTTTCAAACCATTTTGGAAATTCTGCTCGCTGTATCTGAGTTATATCACGTCGTTGAGGATTCTGATTCTCTATAATATTCTTGTGTTCCCTATTCAGTGAAATGTATACATAAGTATCTTAAAATAGTGTTATAATTAATAGGTTTATATATGTAATTTAACTAACCCACATACTCTAGATATGGTTCCACCTCGGTGGTATTGTACAGCACAAACCAATGAGCCATTTCCCGTTCTTTCTGGGAAAGATCAAGAGCCCTTAAGATCGGTGAGAAGAGTTTGACATTTTGGGTAAAGATCTCCATTCCAGGGCCACGATCGCCACCATCACAATTCCGTCCTGGTTTATCAGTCCCTTTTAGGTACATTGAGCAAAAATTGAGACACTCCTTGGAAATGTAAGCCTCAGCAATTGAACCTTCTGGATGTGCTTTGTTGGTGACATACCCTTTTAGAGTCTTGAGAAACCTTCAAATAAGCAACAATCACAATTAAGATTACATATGCAAGATAATTGCACTACTAAATCAATAATTCACCATAGGATTGTAGCATTCACCTTTCGATCGGGTACATCCACCGATATTGCACAGGTCCACCAAGCATGGCCTCATGAGGCAAATGCACAGCCAAATGGACCATCACATCGAAGAAAGCTGGAGGAAAGATCATCTCCAGCTTGCAGAGTATAAGCACTATTCGTTCTTCCAATTTCTCCAAATCACTACGCCTTAATGACTTCGAGCAAAGTTCCTGAAAAAAACTGCCCAACTCAAGCAGTGCGGTACATATCTCTTTATTCACAAAACCGCGCATACCTATTGGAAGAAGACGTTGAAGGAGGACATGATAGTCATGGCTTTTCATGCCTGATAACTTGCCATTTTTAGAGTTCACAGACCTTGATATATTAGCTGCATAGCCATCTGGATAACAGATGGACTTCAAGAATTCACAAAAATCATCTATCTGTTTCGAGCTCAATGTGTAGACTGCCCTAGGCTTCAATACAGATCCTTTGTCATTCTTTTGTAAATGCAATTCTGGTCTTATGCCCATTTTTTCCAAATCCGCACGCGCTTTTGGAGTGTCTTTGTTCTTACCTTCTATGGCCAACATCGTTCCACAGCAGCTTTCACCTATATTCTTCTCTATGTGCATGACATCAAGATTATGTCGGAGCTTCTTTGACTTCCAGTATGGAAGCTTCCATAAAATGCTCTTTTTTGTCCAGTTCAATTGTTCGTCGTCACGGGGCCTTTTCCTTTTAGTATCACCCTTTCCGAACTTGGTCTCTGGTAACTTATCCAATTGAGCCATAACTTTATCCACGGCTGGTATGTCCAAGGATCTTTTGTCAAGCTCGGGAAAACCATTAAACTTATTGTCCTTCCTCCAATTGTGATTCTCAGGCAAGTAAGATCGATGTCCCACCCAACCAATCTTATCTGTCAATCTTACTGATAAATTATTATCATTGCAAGTGGGACAAGCCAAATAACCTTTTGTACTCCACCCGGACACGTCACCATATGCAGGGAAGTCATTTATGGTCCACATTAAAGCTGCACGCATCTGAAAGTTCCCTTTAGTGGAGGCATCATAAGTCAGAACCCCTGTCTCCCATAGATCATTCAACTCATCAATCAAGGGTCTCAGGTAGACATCAATGTTAGTCCCTGGTTGACTCGGTCCAGGAATAAGTAAGGACATCATGAAAAATGGGTCCTTCATGCATTTCCAGGGTGGTAAGTTGTAGGGCATAATAATGACAGGCCACATACTATAAGAAGTGCTCAAGTTTCCGAAAGGGTTGAACCCATCAGTGGCCAAGCCCAATCTGACATTGCGGGTCTCCTGTGCAAACTCTGGATAATTCCGATCAAATTGCTTCCACTCTTCAAAGTCTGCTGGATGCCTTCCTACCCCATCATCCAGACGCTTATCACTGTGCCATCTCATGTCTTTGGCTGTCTTCCGGGACATGTACAATCTTCGCAACCTCGGTGTCAATGGGAAGTAACGCAGTATCTTGTGAGGGATCTTCTTACCCCTACTATCGTTGATCTTATACCTGGATTCCTGACACGTGGGACATTTTTTCAAGTCTGCATTCTCCTTCCAATATAGTGCACAATCATTTTTACATGCATCAATGAGCTTATATCCCAATCCTAAGTCTCGTAGTAACTTTTTGGACTCATAAATTGACCCCGGAACTTTGTGTCCCTTTGGTAGGAACTGCCTAAATATCTCTAAAACTTTGTTGAAAGATGTATTGCTCCACCTATTCTCTACTTTCACATATAACATTTGGATGACAAATGATAACAAAGTGTAACACTCCGACCCAGCTTGACCTCGTTTAGCGTTTAGTTAATCTAGTTTTTGTTGCTAATCGTGTTTTGTTGTGTTTTGGTTTTCGTTACGGGTCATGGATAGGTAGTTGGGTTGAGTTTGACCTGGATTAAGTAGACCAAGCCCTTTTTCGTAATTTTAGCTTTTCTAAGACATGGTCATTTTTGCATCATCTTGATGTCAACACGTGTCTTTCGTTGAGCTCGTTAACTTTCGTAACTACGTCATTTGCAACCGAGGTCGTGTGATTCGATTGGACCTTGATTTGACTCAAACTGAAAATACACTTTTCACTTGGCTTTCATTGTAAATTTGGACAACCCATTTGACTTATATAAGCTTCAATCCATCGATCAACCCATACTCTTTCTCTCGTTTTCCCTCTTTCTCCTCACTGTGCACGTGGAGACTTCTCAGCTCTCTTGCATTCTCTTGAATTCTCTCCATCGATCAGCTCCTTTGCATGAGAGGTGAGTGGATTCCCTTCATTCTTCTCATCTCTCTTCTCTAGTTCTTCTCCCTCTTGTCTCCATCGTGCTTGGTGTGTCTGTGTTTTGATTTCTCTCCATCCCTCATGCATGCATGTGGTTTTGTTTGTGTGTTAGGTTGTGTTTGGATCCAAGGGCTACCATTGTGCATTTGATTTCCAAATTTGAGGCAAGTATAACCATAACATTGAGAACCCATGTTGGTATGCTTTGATTTTGGCTAGCTCACATTGATGTGTGTGGAAAACATGTGTTTACAGCCCATTTGATACTTATTGGTTCAGTACTTGTGTATTCCCATTGATAGATTGCATTTCTGATGCATTTTCAGACATTCTGTACATGTTTCAGATTTCTGAATTCGTGCAGGTACGGCTAAGCCGTATAACACCTACGGCTCACAATCCAGAGAGGAGAAAAACCCAGTTTTCCTCTACGGCTAGGGCACGGCTAAGCCGTGGAATGCCCTACGGCTAAGCCGTAGCTCAGCCGTGGCCCAGCCGTAGAACAATACAGGGTGCAATTTCTGGAACAACTGAGAGTTCGCAAATGACAGACCTTCTACGGTTCAGCCACGGCTAAGCCGTAGACCACACACGGCTAAGCCGTAGCACACACACGGCTAAGCCGTAACCACACATGAAGAATAAGGCTAGGTGTAAAGATAAGACCTATATGACCTTCATGATAGAATGTAGAGCACCTAGACTTGCCCAACGGAATGTGATACTCCGCGTGAATGATCTCGAGGGCTGCGAATCATTCATGTTCGTTATCCGGATGTTAAGCACCTCCCCATGGGTGTTGGTTTAAGGGACTTCGTGCACCGCCCGATTTAAGGCAACACTAGACAACGGTGCACCGAATAACTTAAAACTACATCATCATGCACGGTTAGAAACACCGGATAACTAGATTAGAATTGGTTTGTAAAGCAAGATGATTCGATTTCACAGGAATTGATGCATAACATATTGCATTCGATCATTGATCTCAACTCTCTAACATGATTATGTATGTTTCGTTACTTTCACATTTTGGTTTATTTACCCTGAGTATGCATGTATGATATGTTCACTTCCAGATATGCACGCATGATATATGATCACGATCTACTCAGGATTTTCTTGATTGACTTTGTATGGTCAGGCTCTACTTAGCCTCAGCCTTAGGATCCCGACGGGGTGAATTCGGTATAGTTTATATGGCCTACTGCAGTATGGATTTTGTCTTGGGGAACCGGACCCCAGGAAACCGAGGCCCATTGTACCCTGGCCCGGACAATGGTGTTCTTTGCATGTTATAAGATCCCTCTTTTGGGAGCATATGGTAATGTAGTAGCCACTAGTCATGTACACAGCTTGTTATCCTTGATTCACGCAGCATATTTCCTTCTTGCATGATAGCCTAGTATACGAAAATGCCTTCTTTAATAACATGATGTTCTTTATTCTATTAGACACAGCGTGTGTTAACTTGCTATGGTTTATACTTTGCTGAATCTTCGTATTCACAGTTGTTTTTGGTGTTGCAGGCCCAGATCCCCCTGCCGAACCCTCGCCGGTCGGCCAGGCTCCAGATGAGACCCCCGGGGCCCCATCAGGCCTAGAGGAGTGGATGTGATCACTCCACGGGAGAGCGTCCATGGCATGCATCATTTTGGAGTCTTGTTTTGTGGATTTTCAGACTTGTATATGTCATGACATGTCACTATTGTATTTATCCTTTTGTTCTTTTGTAAACGTTCATATGTAATTATGTCAGTCCTTTCCTTGTATCCTCTTCTTGTGCTATTAGTTGTTTATGTTTCTGATATTTACAGCTTCCGCATACTTGCTTGGCACGTGTGCTTGTTCCCTTGTGCGTGTGCATTTAGACTCGGTCTACGTGTGCATGCACGGGAGTACGTGTGTCATTAGGTTTGGCTTTTGCTAACCCCCGAACCCTGGGCTCGGGTTGTGACACAAAGTATCTGTCTCTTTGCAGCCAGGGTACAAACCACATTGGGACGCTTCCAATATTTTCTCAAAGTCTTGCACATCCTCCATCTCTAGGGTATCACCCTCGATGTAAGTTCCCATGTGATGGTCCTCTAATAATTGATCATATTCATCATGATCCTCATTATATTCATCATCTTCCTTGTCCGGCTCATCACGTTGTGGAAGTTCTCCGTGTCTGTCCCAAGTGGTGTAGGATGCCATCATCCCTCTTTTTAACAGATGAATATAAACAGTATCATACTTATGCTTAAAGTAGTTACAACAATGGCTACACGGGCACTTAATCTCCGTAACCTCGCCTGAATGTGCCTTTGCAAACTCAATAAATGACTTCACGCCATCTTTATATTGCTCACTGAATGTGTCACGAAGCAACAACCAACTTTTGTCCATATCTGAAATCATGCGGTTCAGGGTTAAGTCAACAAATTAATGTTATGCATAGTAGTGAGTTCTATCATTTTGAACTCTAAAAGGTTTTAAAAAAATGGGCAAAAGCATAATCATGCGTTTTATCTTTTTACATTTTTTACCTTTTTTTTAAATTTTAAGTATTTTTATAATTTTTTATTACAGTCACAATTGTACCGATTCGACATGAATGGTACAGATTAAGCTGATAGTTAGGTAAATTAATTTTATCTCCTTTCTAAGTTTTTTATCATTTACAAATCTTTACTCTTTTCTATTTCTTTTTTTTAAGTTAGAAACTTATGAATTATTACTTTTATTTCTTTAATTTTAGTCATTCCCAAAAATACATTTCATGCATTCAAGGGAATTCAAGTCATTCAATTCCATGAAAACAAATGGGTGCAATTATATATCTTTACTCTATATGGTTTTAGGCCCAAATGATATGCAAACCTCATGAAATTTAAATGGATGGACTATGACATCATTTTAGGAATGCCATAAAATTTTCATCAGGCTCTGACATCGAAAAGTGGGTCACACAATCTGTTGACTTTTGGTCAAAGTGGGCCCATGCTTCAATTTGTTGGGGCCCAAAGATCTCAGATAGCCACGGAATTTTAAGATTTTAATGAGGAACCTATTTTTAGGTCTATATCCAATTTCCAATTGATTTGGCCTTTGGGAAGTTAGGCTTGTATTCAGTGCCCTCATAGCCCAGTGGGTATGTTGACTTTGGGTCAACAACATCCAACCGACCCGAAATTTTGTAGAAATACTCTAGAGCATTATTGAGGCCTTCCATAGAAATTTTAGCCAATTTGGTCTTTAGGAAGTGAAGTTTCACACAGTGTCCCTAAAACTTTAGAATGGGGCTCCATAAATTTGAACTTACATCCAATGGTATCTGAAAAATCCGAAACTCTGAAGGAATGACCTAGAGCATATTTTAAGTCTTCCCTGTGAGTTTCAACTAATTTTATCATCGAAAAGTATGAGTTGCTCTAGCCTGGGTTGCCACCGAGGAACACTGACAAGAGTTATTTAAGCTTGATTTTGGTTGAGATGAAGTCTGTCTATTTTGAAACTTGGACCCATGTTGTCTACATATATATGGAATATCTTGAATGAATTAAAGCATATTTGGATGCCCAAATGCTGAATTTAACTCAATGTTCTACAACAGTTGTGACATTTGTTTGATTTTTTTTTGTCAAACCAACATAAAGAAATAAAATCGACCTTATTATTATTATTATTCAAGGGAATTCAAGTCATTCAATTCCATTCAAACATATAGTCTTTGCATAGTTTTTTTTCTCAAAATGTTTTTATTTGACTATAAATTGTAGTCTCCATTTTTAAAAAATGTCAAACTTACTTTTTTTTAATGTAATAAAATGTAAATGTTATTCCTTGCCTTATGTTATATACTATTTATTCATTTCTTATAATTAGTCTCTTGAAAAATGTCCCCAAATTGAGTTTATTTTTATTTTTAGGCCCAAGCTTAGTATGGGCTTATCGCAATTTCTACTTGATTTTGACCATTCAATTTTAATTTATTATTCAATCTATATGCGACACTAGACATACATAACACAATATTTTATGCTAGTCTTTACTCATATTTCTTCAATTTTAGTCATTTTTTAAAATATATTTCATGTTTTCAAAGGAATTCAAGTCATTCAATTCCAAGCAAACAAATGGGTGCAATATAGATTTTTACTCTTTTCTATTTCTTTTTTTTCCTACTTAGACACTTATGAATATTTCTTTTTATTTCTTGAATTTTAGTTACTTCCAAAAATACAATTCATGTGTATAGAAGCAACCCTCGAATTTTCAAGTGTTCATGTGCATGTTCAATTCTTGCTATCACTAACTAGTTATAGGTTCTAAATATAACTAGTCTAAATTAGTATATGGTATAGGCATGGTTAGAAAATTGATTTGAGATTAAGACCGGATAAACACATGATTGTGGTAGTTATTGCGGTGAACTCAACTTTGTTAATATATATAGATGGGATTGGGTTCTAAGGGGTTAATTTCAAAATTGAGTTTTATAGTTTTGCTTTACACAAAGAGCTTTGTGGTTTTTCAAAAGTCCCACATTGGAAAAGTAGAACTTCTTTGAGCACTATATATGTATATCCTTGTCCTTTATACTTCAAGCTCTTTTGGACTCTTTTGCTATGAGCCCTACGCGCGCACACGAGCCGGGCTTGGCCCGAAATTCTCGATCCGGAAAACGTTTAGCCGGGTGCGTGCCCGCGCAACGCGTCCTGCATGATTATTACGCGCAGGGGGGGGTGCAAATCCCGGCCTGGCCTTCCTTCAATGGGGGAGGGGCCTAATGCCATCCTTTTGCAAAAAAAACAACACAGGGTGTAAGGATTTTTTAACAGAAACCCTTTTGCAAAAAAACAGGGCGTGCCATCCTTTTGACCCGGGCAGAAACATTACAGTGCAAATTTAATTTTGCAGCGGAAACATTGCATACAGAAACAGGAACAGAACAGCGCAGAAACAGAACAACACAGGGCGTGCCATCCTTTTGACCCGGACAGAAACATTACAGTGCAAATTTAATTTTGCAACAGAAACATTGCATACAGAAACCCCGGAACAGAAACAGAAACAGAACAGCGCAGAAACAACAATGCTGCAAAACCATTGCAGTGCAGTAGATCTGCATGCATAACGTGGTACCGAACAACAACAGCAATTGTTTCTGCCCGTTTGCATAACATGGTAGCGCAGATCTGTATGCATATCTACTGTATGTCTGTGTCTGCTCTGCGTTTAACAATTCTGCGGAAACATTGCAGTAGATCTATATGTTAAACAACACAGATTACAGATCTACCCGCACAACGCATATCTTAATTACTGTGATAAATCTTACTGTTAAATAGATGCAACACAGATCACGCACACCAGATCCATATACAGTTTAACAAAAACAACACAGAACAGATCAAATAAAATAGATTAATGAACACAGAACACTAATGGAACAGCACATGGACAAGAAAAAAATCATTGTGATGCATGTTTTAATGGAGAAAGATTTAAAAGCTATGTGATGAACCTAAATCGCTGCTGCACTTCCTTCTTCCTTCCTATTCTTTCCTCTCCCTCCTTTCAATTTCCCTTCTTTTCTTCCCTTTCCCTCGTTTTTCTTCCCTTTCCCTCGTTTTTCTCTTTGTTGAAAAGAAAGTAACGAAACTTAACTCTTATTAAACCCTAAATCCTAATGCACGTAGGATCACAAGCATGTGCATATTGTGGGGTCCATTAGGTGCCCATGTGTCCTATTTATTTTAAATCAAATTTAATTAAAATGGATGCTATGTACTATGTTTTATGAGATTGGCCAGATTTAACTTTTAAAGAAGGACCCAGTTGATACATTAATAATGAAACTAATCAAATTCTACATAGTTTTCTAAAACATGTGATAGATCCACTATTAAAAAAAAATTGCACTTAAAAAAGACCCACTATTAAAAAAACTGCACTTAAAAAATCTACATCAAAGAAAGCTAAACTCTAATGCAGCCTACTTATGAAAAATCTACAATAATAATCAATTCCATTTTTAAATAATGCAGCTTACTTAGGAGCCCATCAAGTTTACACCATTCAAATACATGGCCCCAAAATATCCTCACACCAAAGTTCTTTCTCTCATATAAATGACTTTTTAAATAAAACAGTACAACACAAAAAAAAAAAAGAGAAAAAAAACGGCTTTGATTTTAAAAGCACGATTTTAGCAAAAACATCTACATAACCCAATAGTATTTAAAAAAAAACAAAAAGAAGAGGAAGGCATGGGAATAGTTTTATTTAAAAAAAAAATAAAAGAATGGAAATGAAAATATTTGGATTTGCCCATAGAAAACAAGGTGTGGTCAAAAGTCTTGGCCTTTCCCTATGCAAAAATAATTGTGGCGAAAGGTTTTTTTACTTTGCCTACAAACTATAGCGTCGCTAAAGGATATTGCCCATGGAAAACCATGCGTCGCCGAAAGTTTTGGCCTTTCCCAACGAAAATATATTCGTAGCCAAAGGTTTTTCACTTTGCCTACAAAATACCGTGTCACCAAAGGATATTAGCCACGGAACACCATGCGTAGCCGAAAATCTTAGCTTTTCCCTATGGAAATATATGCGTGGCTAAAGGTTTTTCACTTTGCCTACAAAATATTGCGTCGCCAAAGGATAGTATCCACGAAAAACCATGCGTAGCCGAAAGTCTTGACCTTTCTCTACGCAAATATATGTGTGGCTAAAGGTTTTTCACGTTGCCTACAAAATACTGTATTGCCAAAGGATATTGCCTACAAAAGACTATGCGTGGCCAAAAGTCTTAGTTTTTCCCTATGCAAATATATGCGTGGCCAAATATTTTTCACTTTGCCTACAAAATGACGCGTCGCCAAATGATATTTCTTCGTGGGTAAAACTTTGCCTCTTAGTTTGGAGAGAATTCAGACTACTTTTGCCTACGAAAATATCTTGCGTCGCCAAAAATAGGAGATAATTGTGGCTTTTACCTACGTAGATTCATTTTCGTAGGCAAAAGATAACTTTTAGCCACACAAAATGGGCTTGCGTAGGCAAAACGGTAGCCAATAATGCATTTTGTTGTAGTGATAGGTCCATAGGAAATACTGAAATAGCGTGGATCGCAGTATGCACAAAGGAACACTTTCACTTCTGCGAGCATCTAGCGGCTTCACCGCTCAGGTACCGTACAGGTACTCGACTGAAACGTGACTTGGACCATGACTCGAATCCGAAAAGGGTTCAATCTTTTTGCACTTGGGTTTAGCCACGGCTAGAGCAACAACCACAAGTCAACAACCCAACACGTTGTGTTTTCACCTCATCCATAAAAGGAACAAAGCCAACCCATACCCTAGTGCAAGTTGGCAAGTTCGGTACCAGACATCATGAACTGAGGTCACTGTGCCGATGTACATCAAGGCATTAATGGGTTTCCCCAACCCGTGCCAATCCAGTTGCCATCGTAAAACACATTGAATGCTATCATGAAACCGCACCGACCGCAACTCCGGGACCCTCAGCGTGAGGGTTTTCCACGTATAATTTCATTTCCAATGCGAGTTGCACGTATAGATGGAAATCACGGTATCAATTGCAGTATTGTCTGGTGCTAAAAATCAGTACAGTATTGGTATCGGTCACGATTCGCGGCCCGTCGCAATTGTTTTGGTGAATTTTCTTGTTGCTCCAAAAAATTTTAAATAAATATCTAAAAAATTCAGAATATTAAAAAAAGCTAAAAAAAACTATATTTTTTTTATTAGTAACAAGTATCAATCAACTTATCAGTCCCCCTCAATCATGACATCCTGTATCGCTGTCTTGTCTGAAATTGTAATTTTTATTTGTAAAAATCATTATGACTTATGAACCATCTATTAGTATAAAATTTTAGAAAATACAATTTATTTGTAATTTGTATATAATGTTGGTAATTAGTATCTTGTATAGTATATACCAAGATCCTCCACATCTTAAAGATCTATGTATTCTACTACTAGATCTATCAAGTTTGATTTATTAAGTCATATAGTTTTATGCCAATAACATAAAAATAATAATTAGCACTCTTAACATTAAAAAAAATATCTGAATATCAATAAAAGTAAAAACTTAAAAGTTAAAAGCCTCTATTTTTATAATACCAAATAATAGAACCATATAAGAAAAAGAGTGGAATGGAATTATCATATTCATGGCTTATTTTTAACTTTTACCAAACAATTAATTATAAAAAATACAAGAAGTAGAAGATACCTACCTTTATAGAGTTATTTTGGTGATTTTTTTATTTATTTGCAAGTGAAAGGAAGAGTTATAATAATTGGAGTGTGTTTGGGAAGTAGAAGATGAGTAAAAGAATGAGAAAGGGGAAAAAATTTTGAATTACACATTTTTTAAATTTATTTTATATATACTGCCGATATTTTCAAAATATTGGCCGATATACCATTTTTGCCGATATTTTAAAATATCAGCCGATATATCATTATATTTTCTCGATATTTTGACTGTAAATAACCGATACGGTTTTTATATAATTTATCGGTACGGTACCGGCTGATATGTACCAATATCGGCTAATATGTTAATCATTAGTTGTTTGCTTGCTTGCTATCATCATCATCATCATTAAAGCTTCATCTCAACATAATTGCTGTGATCAGCATCATCATTAAAGCTTCGTCCTAACCATATTGGATCGACAGCTTCTTCAATCCTATATATTCTAAGCAAATTTTCAAATAAGTTAAACTATCCATTATCAACTGTAAAAAACCATATGATGCCCAAAGTTTAAAGGAGTAAAATATCAACTGCGAGCTTTAGAAGCATTTGATCTTAATCTCTGAGGGGTTGCTCAGCTAGCCTAAGACCACAATTTGCTTTTGAAGGTTGTCGATTTGAGCTGTGCTACTATACTTGGGTCACAGGAAATTTATTTGACTCCCCTAAGCCAAGGAATTAGTCTAGCCTAAAGAATTAAGAAAGCTTGATTACATAAAATAAAACATAGAAAGCATTTGACCTTCTATATTTTTCAAAATTTCTCTAGCAAGGGAAAGCTAGGGGAGTGAAAATTATTTTTTCTTTTTAAGAGTGCTCCTTTCTCCTAAAGCTAAAATTCAAAAAGGAGGTCTATCTACTCAGAAAGAGGATAGACACATTCAGCGAGCTAGTATACCCTGCCTAAAACACAAAATCATAATGCCCACAGCCCAGGCGTCAAGCCAAGAAATTAAAAAAATTGATATAATAATACCATTTCCAAAGCATTTAAGCTATTAGGAGCTGTCCTATCTTTGCATAATTTTTGGTTGAAGTGAATACTACTAATGAAGACTCGATAATTGAATTGCTTGCATCTATGTACAGTGGCTCCCAATCTTCTAATCTTGAACTTTTTTTTTTATGAGGTTAAATGTGACTTTTGAAAATAAAATACACCTGCCGTGAATTGAGGTTGATCATTCTGAGAATGCCTAAATCGTAGTTAAGCGGACGCCTCAAGTGCTCCCCTTTTTGGCAGTCAAGATCAGTCCATGAGAATCGAACGTTTAAAAAATGAGTGAATGGGTGGAAAGCGGGTCTTGTCACTCGCCTTTTGTCACTCTCAGGGCGCATTTTTGAGTGCAGGTGCGCCTAAAAAATACTTCTTCCTTGTTTTTTCGGTAGAATGCTAAAAAGATACTAATGTCGACTTATCATCCTGTTCCACGTACTGATCGTAGTCCAGAGGATCACTAATTCATATGGACTGGCACGATGCTCCTGTCTCATCCCTCGATTTCCAGGATGTCAACTGGAAAGCGGAAGGTTGGAAAATCATGCCATCTAATCTATAGTGATCTTTTGGGGCTCATCCAAGATGAGAGTCATGCTTGGCATAGTTTTCATATTGTTTTTAATTTTGTGCTGGGATCAAATTAGATTGAGGCCCAATTATGCTGAGATTCTCTTTGTAAAATTTATTTGTCAATATTATATTAAATTGTTTGGTGAGTCCACATGGCTTGCCTGATCAGATGGCCCACTTGATAAATAATCAGAACCATAGATCTTTTAGAAGTCACGTGGCGACGAAAGAGTCCTTGGACCCAAACAGATTGGGGCCCTTATGGCCCATCGTCCGACTGACTTAAATCTGTCACTGAAGCCTTAGAATGAAATTCAATTTCTGTAATTTCCTAGAAATTATTCTCTTGTTTTCCCTCACTTGTATCTCCTGGTAGGATTTTTAGGCTGTATTGCAACCCAACCCAACCCTCAAATTGGAAGAAACACAGCCCCCGGAGTGCATTTTCCAGAAACCCCATCGACAATGCTTAGTTGGTTGACATGCTTGGGTAAAAAGAGAAAGATCAAGGGGCTGGGAACAGAAAACGAACAAGAAGGTGGTAGGTTGTCAGCAAGTTGGGATGAGAGAGTCCAGTTGATTGGTGTGATTGTAGTTGGCTTGAGAGAGAGCTATACACAGATAAAGGTAGGGAAAGAGAAGGACTAAGAGGGAAGAAAAAACAAAAAAAAAAAAAAAGGAGGACAGAGAGTTGGAGGATTGGTAGGGCGAGAGAAGAGCACTAGACTTGTTGCCGAATATGGATTGATGAAAATATTGGCCGATATCGGTACGTATCGGTCGATACGTACTGGTATCGACTGATATCGAATTGATATTTTACTGTGAATCGGTATCGGTACCGCCCTGTCAAAATATCCACAAAATATCGAGATATATCGGCCGATATTTTAAAATATTAGCCGAATTGAAATATTGGCCGATATATCGGCCGTATCGGCCGATATTTTGAAAATATCGGTCATATGTGACTATTTATTTATTTTCAAATTTTTTAAAAATTTAATATTAAAATGGGACATTTTGAGGATTTCACAACAAATTTGTTTTTTTTAAGTAAGTATGATTATCACATACTTCATATATGATAACTTCTTATTATTTTTTTATGTAATTATTTTTATATTCTCAAATTTATTTTCGGATTTTTTAATAATCTAATATTAAAATTAGATTTTTGAGGATTTCATCACTAATTTTTTTTAAAAAATAAGCATAATCATTATATGCTTCATGTTTGATAATTTTTTTCATTGTTCGTTTATGTAATTTGTTTTATATTTTAAAATTTATTTTAGTATTTTCTAATAATTTAATATTAAACTATTATATATTTAGGTTTTCACTATAAATGTCATTTCTTAATTTTATATAATCATTGTATAGTTCATATATGCTAATTTTTTATGGTTATTTTATCATTTATATGATTATGTCAATATTTTTTGTATTTGTGAATTTATTTTTGGATTATTAAAATATGGTATTAGAAAAAAATTAATGCATCATTTAAATGTGCCTATTTGAGATTTCAAATGCTAAAATGATTTGTCTTGATTTCTATTATTTTTTGGAGCTTCGCTTATAGGTAAGGCCAACTAGCAAAGTGCCTTAAAGATAATTTATAAGTTATAATTATTGTTCTTACAAAAAAAAATCACAATTTCAAACAGGACAGTGATGCAAGATATCATAACTTAGGAGGACCGATATTTTGATTTATACTTGTTACTAATGAAGAAAAATATTGTTTTCCAGCCTTTTCTAATATTTTGGATTTTTTGGATATTTTTTTAAATTTTTTTGGATTAAAAAAAATTCACACCGCGACGACCGCAACAGACCGCGAATCGCGACCGATACCGATACCGATACCGTATCGGTTTTTGGGACTGACCGATATAGCGACCGATACCACGATTTTCATCCATAGATGGTACATGAGGAGTGCATAAAAAATCCTAGGACGGATTTATGCGAGCGAGTTTGTTCCAAAAGTGAGTCACTATTTTAGTGATGGTCCAATGAAAACATCTGCATGGAAGGCTAATTTCGGTTACCAAATGCGTTCCGAACGATTTTATCTCTTGGAAATAAGAAAATGCCTCATTGGCATGATGCCAAACGGGGCCAATGGATCGGATATATGTTTCGAGCATCACCAATATTTTAAGTTTATTGCAATATTTTCTTAATAATGTTTATTGCAATATTATCATAACAACTTTATTCTATCATGTAATGCTTTTTCATCATGATAATTAGGAAACATAAAAAGAGATAAAACACACACACACACACACCCTTCGCACCAAGCAACAAATCTTTGCTAGCCAAGTTTGTTTTAAATACATTGAGAGCAACCAAGTAGACAAAACAGGATAGGAGCACTCGTACAAGCAAAGACGGAAAGATCACAGGACCTGATCTTTGGATAGTGAGCCAAGTGAGAGGCAAGGTTCTCAATTATGGGGTAGCCCCTCCTATACTATGATGTTGTTAGTAAAAATAGCAACTTAATCCCTTGTATTTTAACCTGATTGCAAAATGTCCTCTCAACTTTAAAATTTTGCACTAAATTCCTTGGATTTAAAATCGAAGTGCAAAAATGATAAAATTCGTTTAGTTTATAGAAACTTCTATTTAAACAAGCAATTTTTTAGTTTACACACCCATTTTAAAAAAAAAATCGTTCCCCAAATAACCCCCACCTCCCTCTCCTCCGGCTACTGCACCGGAGGCAGCCTTCCTCTTCCTCTTCCTCTTCCTCTTCCTTTCTCTCCCTCTCCCTCTCCCTCTCCCTCGTCTTCTTGTTTCTATTCTCTCTCGCTCTTCCTCCCTCCCCCTTCCTTTCTTCTTCTTATCTTTTTCCTTTCTTCCTTTCTCTTTTCTAATTTAATTCACCTGCAATTGAGCTCATCTACCTCGTTTTACCTCGGAGAAGAAAAAGAAAAAAGAGGTAGAAAAAACCCCATAGTTTTCAGTTCCATTCTAGTCCCCATTCCGTTCAAGCCATGTAATGGAATGTTCTAGTCATTTCAATGTTCCATTTCCATCTCTAAAACAGACGGCGCAAAAAAAAAAACATTCAAAATATTTAAAGCAAAGAAATAGGGAAGTAGTATAATTGTAAATTGACATTAGAAATTCATATATTGACAGAGTCTAACAGAAAGTATACTATATTGATGACCATATTCCTGCTCACATTTACAGCCTACTTTCCTTTCTCACGTGGTCCACAAAGTTCAAGCTATAAAGTTTTGTGACAAGTGAAAAGCGAACGAAAAGGTGTTTTGAATGGAAAATAACCCATCTTATTGCCTTTAAGGCTGTCAAATGAACCACATCATAATGGGGCTTTTTCTAGTTTTCCTTTATGGAATGTAACAAAACGGAATCTCTCTCTCCCTCCCTCTCCCCTCTGTAACTAACTTGGTTGGTCAATGTGATCACCCACGCCTCCTTTTAATTGAGTTGGTAACGTAATGTAAACGATAGAAATTCCATCAATAGAAGGATACCTATCTAATCTTATAATGATTGATAAGGATTGACAATAGAATCTCCAAGGATTATCATAAAGTATCCTCCAGATAAAATCTTGTATGGTACATAGCAGGCCTACATAGTTGACATAAGCCCTCAACCCCCTCGGCTTTGATGCCCCCTCACAGTCACAGTTCACTAGGCTTCGGCTGTGTATACCTGGTCATCAGGTCAGCAACTTCCACAGATTTTATTGAAGACGCTATCACCATAACCAAGTGAGTCTACCAGATCAAAGAGCTTGCTTATAAATTAATAACTAGCACAGTAATCCATGCCCAACACAAGTAAATTCATAAATTGTAAATTAAAAATTCATACATTAAAAAGGTTATAAAACTACCTAATCCGAGAACAAATGATTTAGAATGGCAATAGAAAAATTAAAATAGAAGGAAGACACCAGATGTCATATAGAGATGGTTTTTGCAAAAAAAAATAGAACTTAAAAAAAATGGAGAGTGAAGGTGAGGAGTTTGATAAAATAAAAAAAAATAGTTACAAGATATGAAGTAGTGGGTAGAAAATGTGGAAGTTTTGAAAAAGTAAAAAAAAAAACGCTTACAATTAACATTACCGACGGTCCAAATTAAAACTAAAACCTTTAAACTTAAAATAGTATGCTACAACCCTACTGTTAACACTAGGGAGCATCACAAGTTGAAATCAAGCACCACTAGACGGCAATCAGAAAAAAGAGATTTTCGTTAGTTAAACCCAAGGACTCACACGACTCACACACAACGGCATCCAATGCATTCGTACATTGCCTTGAAGCAACTAAAAAAAGGTAAAATACTACCAATTGTTATAAGATGTATTATCATATGTGGATGCCCACATTGGGACCCACATGAGATAAAGGGATTACTAAGAATTAGGGTTTTTCCTTATTGGGTTGCTTGAGGAGGAAGCAATCTTATTCTATAAATAAGATCCTCCTCCCCCCATTATATACACACACAGATCTAATGAATAAGAGCTCTCTCTCTCCCTCCCTATTCTAACACGTTATCAGCACGATGCACTCTTTTTCTCCTTTTGTTTCCAACTGTCGTGGATCCGATTTCGTTACCTTTTCTTCTTCTTCTCGATGAGGTCGAAAATCTCCTCGTTGGCGGATTTCAGAGGGGTGTTGCCCAAACATTGAACGGATCCATGGTGGAAGAAAAAAAAAAAAAAAGAGGAGAGATTTCTCTCCTGTGTGGATGTAGAGGGGAGTTGCAGCGGTTGTAAAAAGAAAACGAAAGGGAAGAAGAAGATCTTCATCGTCGACGAGTGGATCTTCAACCGTCCAAATCCTTCTGGTGCACGGAGATCTGCACTTCTCCTCGCCTGAATCGGATTTCTGAACATCCAATCTATTGCTGAGATCGGAACCGATCTCTTCACTGCACCAGGGCCGGCTTCATCTGTGTGCAGCGTTGGGTTCGATCCTACTCTCTCTGCAGCGTTGGGTTCTCCAAAGTTCTGCTGATCGGAAGAGAGGAGATGGGTCGGTTGTGTACGGAAACAGAAGAGGAGAGGAGAGAAGAGAAGAGAAGAAAGAGGGGAAACAAAATGCATTCTTTCCTCTACAGAGCCAACGCAGTGCTAACATTTGCAGTGATGGTGTTGGCAGCAATCTGCGCCATGGCTTCCTTCTCTGATTATCTCAACGTCCCCTATCCCACTGCCAATCTCAAGGTGGTGAACATTAACTGGTTTCAGAAGCAGCCAAATGGCAATGATGAGGTTACCTTGAAGTTAAATGTATCAGCAGATCTACAGTCATTGCTTACATGGAACACGAAACAGAGTTGACATTGTCACATGGGGTGTTCCCCATTTTGGGCATGGTGCACCGAGGCACCACAATCAATTGTGATCCCTCGGGCCTGGATTTTGGGCAAGTCAATCCACGTTCGGGTCAGCCCAACCCGAGTGAGGCCCATAATCAGTGTGACATCACTGATGATATCAGCAAATCGTACGGTCAAAGGCAGATTTGACCGGATCGATGGCAGAAACTTGTTTCTGCGATATCTTGACGATCCGGAGTCCGATTTGAGATTTGTTTGCGCCTACGGAAAGCTCGCGAGCAGATCTACACATTTGCACTAAAACGAAGACAATTCAAAGGTTAAGTAATTTCTCCTTATTTTATGATCTCTTATTAGTTTGCATTTATTTTATTCTTTTTCGATATGCAAGTATTTATAATTTTAATTCGAGTGATGAATTATAATTTATTATTTCTTATCAAAAGGAGATCATGATAAAATTGAAAATCATGAATTATAAATAGAACCAGAAATTCTATGCAAGAAATTGGAACCCGAAGTTCCATACGATATTTAGAACCAGAAGTTCTATATGGAATCAATAATTCGGACTCGAAGTTCCGTAAATTATTTTAATCTATGAACCAGAAGTTCATTTGACTCCGGACCAGAAGATCCGTCGATTATTTTACTCGGAAACCAGAAGTTTTCAAATCTACAATACGTATTCGAAGTTTCATATGGTACTTAGAACTAGAAGTTCTATATCGAATAAATAATCTGAACATGCAGTTCTGTATGTTATTTTAATTTAGAACCAGAAGTTCTAACTTGGACCTGAAGATCCATGAATTATCCTAATCTAGAACCAGAAGTTCTAACTTGGACCTGCAGATCCATGAATTATCCTAATCTAGAACCAGAAGTTCTAACTCGGACCTGAAGATCCATGAATTATCCTAATCTAGAACCAGAAGTTCTAACTCGGACCTGAAGATCCATGAATTATCCTAATCTAGAACCTGAAGTTCTAACTCGTACTGAAAGATCCATGAACTATTTTAATTTAGAACCAGAAGTTCTGATTCTTAGGTTGAGAACTCGATGTTCTAAACCCTCAATTATTCATCACATTTATGTTTATTATTTTCTTTGATTGGATGTTAAGAACCTGAAGTTCTACCTTTTATTTATGTTTCTCACACACATTTATTTATATATATTTTATAACATTATACCGCATGCTTGATATAATTACTTCGGTATAATTATCATTAATGATTATATGAAATTTTAGTCTTGATGAATTTGTTATTGCCAAAGCAGTAGTTGTGTATAATAGAACCTGAAGTTCTATTTCCCATGAATAACGTGGGCCTGAAGATCCATACATTATCTGGAACCAGAAGTTCTAAGATTTAGAATATGAACCCGAAGATTCATATTCATAATCAAACTTGGAGCTTTGATTTCTAAAGATTCAAAGTAGTGTAGATCGATACAACGGCCATGAAATCAAACCTGAAGTTTTGATAGAACCAGAAGTTGTGATTTAAACCTGAAGCTTTGATAGAACCAGTAGTTCTAAGAACCTGAAGTTCTATCACTAGCCTGAAGTATTGACAGAACTAGAAGTTCTGATTCATCAGTTAAGAACCCGAAGTTCTAACTTTTTGATTGGCCAATTCTTCATTATATTTTGTCATCAGATATTGAGAACCCGAAGTTCTATTTTTGTTTGATTGTTATTAGTAAATCGATCTTAACACACTCTAAAAGGCTTGGTGATACTATCAAAGTCGGAAATAAAATATCCCTGAAGGATATGGCATACGCCCTTATTTTCCGAACCATTATATCGCCATTAGACAGGGATGATCACCAGCAGATGGTCATACACCCAATGCTTGAAATAAATACCAGACTAGTCAATTAAAATCCCTCCAGAAGAGGTAGATATAATATGTTCTCCCGTAGAGATGAAACAAACCACCCCAGGAGAGGTGATTGAGAAGGCATTTTGTTTGGAAATTGGGCGAACCACCAAGCATGGTCTGGAAGACCTACAACTACTTTTATGAGTTTGAACATTGAGTTTAGTTCTTAGATATTTTGTTGAATGCTAGGACTTATTTTTAATCCCCCGTATATTATGTTATATTTGCTTTGGATGCTGAATCGTTTAGTTGTTCTTACTTTTATTTTTGTAATGCGATTAACTAGTTATGTAAGTTTATTATTACTTGCTCTATGGCTCATGAAATGCATGAAGCTGAGGATAATATCTGTCCGGTAGACAGTGCAACAAAACACACTACATTGAAAAAACCAGAAGTTTCTCTCTGAATTAGTGTTTCATTCGTGCATGGCATCGATCATAGCTGTATCCGTACAAATACTTGAATGCTCCTGAAGAGTCTACCTAATGGTATTTGTACATCATTACTAGTATTGACAGCCAGAAGCTGATACTAGAAAAGTTAAGTGCATTCTCCTTCAATATCTGAGCTATATTACAAGACAATCTTTACAAATCGAATCATATTCGATTATGAGCAAAACGACAAAGTTAAGCCAGAAGCTTGTTATTCTAGGGGTCCTATGCTCTGGTAAATTATTGATACTTCTGTTACGTACTCCTTAGAGTACCTTCTATTGACCATCCTTTTCGCAAAGGGTATAGTGTGACATTAGTGAACTCATCAAATCCTGCCTATTAGCACAAATTATACTTCCTTGGGCATATTTTTTTATAATTTTATAAGACTTGATAGCGTAGGTTTGTGACCTGCATGAACTCAGAACGTAGACTCTATGTTGGTTATACTTCACCCTAATTAATGTATATCTAGACCCAATGACAGGAGATATATTCATTGTTCGTTTTTGCTAATTGTCATCTTGATGAGCCTGTCTTCTCGCCGTTAGGGGGAGATAAGAGAGTTCCTGAAGAACACCTTGTTCCTGAAGAACAATCCGTTCCTGAAGAACGGCGAGAATTAATATGGAATACTTCCACTCAATCTCATTTAGATTTATGTACTTCACAATGTGAGAATGAAGTACGGAGAATTGTGCACTTAATTACAAATGAATTCCCTGATGCTTTTAATGATGCAGCAAAAGTGACTAGGTCACATGTATCGGCTATGAACACACAAGCACGAATTAATGTCCCTGCAGGACAAGTACGAGTTAGTGTTCCTGAAGAACAAAGTCCAAATATGGCAGCAAATGAATCTATACACGCCAGAAGCGTGGTAGAACTATAGGTTTCAAGGACTCAGCTCCCTAGAAGAGGAGAAATGAGCAATTATATCCCAATCATACTCCAGAAGAGGTATACTCCCGAAGAGTTTATGATAAAATCCACTCTCTCCAAATTTCCTGAAGAAATTAATGTCCCGGAAGAGACATGAGTCCCAGAAGAGACTCTAGAAGCCCCTGAAGAGGCAATGGGTACCCAAATAAATAAAGAGATCTCTATATTTTATAATTATTCAAGAGAGAGATGGAATAGAAATGAAATTATCATCGATGACGCATTTGTATATGCGGTAGCTACTCAAATATCAAGGGAAAATGCGAATGATGATTAGGATACAAAACCACGTTCTATAAATGAATGTCGACAAAGAACATATTGGCCAAATAAAGAGATACCATTAAGGAATTACAATCTCTAAATAGACGTGGTATATATGAACCTATAGTACAAACCCCAAAAGGTGTTAACCCTGTAGGTTACAAATGGGTGTTTGTAAGGAAAATGAACGAAAGGCAAACTTGTGATATAAGGTTTCCTGTAGAAACCTGGGATTGAAAACATACACAGTTATATATATGAAAATCCCAAAAGGATTTACTTTGCCTGAAGCAAAGTCAGAGAGTACGTACTCAATATAAGTAAGGCGTTCATTGTACAGCCTGAAGCATTCCAGAAGAATATGGTACAATCGTCTTAGTGAATGTTTATATAAGGAAGAGTATGAATACAATCCCATTTGCCTGTTCCTATTTATACAATCCTTACATGGATTTATAATAGTAAAAGTTTATATATCTAATCGAAACTCCAGAAGAGTTCGAGAAAACTATGGGCTACTTTATCTCGACCCGCAGATCGAGAGAAGTTCTAATGAGATTTTTATTCTCTATAAATATGCTTCCCATATATAGTTTTGCACCAAAGCTTTGGATTGGTATTATACAAATGTTATGACATGTTGTATGTTTCTTAATGGTTGCCATCATTGTTTTTGGTATTCTACTAAATTGACTATTGATAGCTACTTATTCTAACCATGCTGAGATTTTTAAGCCAGTGGGGAATGTGTATGGCAAAAATATTTAACTCAGCATATATGTAGTTCTTGTCAATTACTCTTAGTACAGGTACTCCGAGCATTATTTGCAAAGACAATGGGGCATGTATTCAACAGATTCAAGAATGACACATTAAAGATGACAAGATGAAACACATTATGCCAAAGTTCTTCTTCACTCATGAGCTTCAAAAGAATAACAAGATTGAAGTCAAGCAAGTTCGTTCAAACAACAACCTGGCTGATCAGTTTATGAAGTTTTGCCAAAACTCAGTATTTTAGAAATTGTATACGAGATTGACATGCTTAATTATGTACAAAGATGTTATCATCAGGGGGAGTAGTAATCAGGGGGAGGCATCCTGAAGTATGCTACCCAGGACATATGTGCGCTGTACTCTTTTTCCTTCTCTAGGTTTTGTCCCACTGGGTTTTCCTAGTTAAGGTTTTAACGAGGCAGCATTATGCACGTCCAACACCAAGTCAATGATCCTGTGGAACGTTGTACTCTTTTTCCTTCGCTTTGGTTTTTATCCCACTGGGTTTTTCCTTTGCAAGGTTTTAATGAGGCAACTGTCATTGAATGGTGGTCATCCAAGGGGGAGTGTTATAAGATGTATTATCATATGTGGATGCCCACATTGGGACCCACATGAGATAAAGGGATTACTAAGAATTAGGGTTTTTCCTTGTTGGGTTGCTTGAGGAGGAAGCAATCTTATTCTATAAATAAGATCCTCCTCCCCCCATTATGTACACACACAGATCTAATGAATAAGAGCTCTCTCTCTCCCTCCCTATTCTAACACCAATGGGATATTACATGCAATGGAGATATGATTTATGAATAGAACCACTATTCTGTTAGCCAACCCCACTCTCAGATAACTATGATCCCTACAAATTATATTACATAATGATTGCTGAATTGTCTCCTATCTATATAGATCTCTTTCTATGTTTGTTCCCATCTTGATAATGCTTCTCTATATGAATCCCTAATGTATCGGGATCTTGACTTGTCCACTACTCTTCTGTGTACTGTAAACATAAACTCAATAGTACAAACTCAATGCAAGGCTAGAAACTGTATTGGATGCTAATCGTTCATTTTCCACTCCCTGATAACAGTACTCTATCATAAAGAAACAGATGAACTGAAGAGAAAGCAAAGTTTTCGCGGATAATTCACGATTAATAATGGGAAAGTGAATTCTTTGAAGTAAAAGACCTCCAAGAGTCCAACTGCATTATAAACAGAGAGGTAGAAAGAGGGGAAAACAAGAAGATATACAGAGAGGTAGAAAGAGGTAGATGGGTTCAGTTGCTGGTAAATTAAATCATAACCGAAGAAGGAAGAAAGGACAAAGACTAGAAGAAGAACATGAAGATGAACAGGAAGGGGGAGGGAGGAAGAGAGAGGGAGAAGGAGAGGGAGAGAAAAGAAGAGGGAGGGGAGGAAGAGGGAAGCCTCCTCCGACCGTTACCAGAGGAGGGGGAGGTGGGGAAGGTGAGATGAGAGAGAAGGGGGTGGGGTTTTTTGGAAATTTTTTTTAAATTGATGTTTAAACTAAAAAATTGTATATGTTCAAATAAAAGTTTCCATCAAAATAAATGGAGTCTATCACTATTGCACTTCGGTTTTAAGTCACTCCTAGTTTAGTGCAAAATTTTAAAGTTAAGGGGGCACTTTGCTATCAGGTAAAAAGTACAAGGGGTAAGTTGCTATTTTCCCTACTTAAAATGATATTTACCAATAACAAAAAAAATTTAATATAACTAGAGAATTATATAATCAAGAGTGATATTTCGCTGCTCCTAATGAATTGGAAGTGTTAATAGTTGGGCCATAAAAGAGGAGAGCAGTTTTTAGAAAAGGTCACCTGGATTGAGTGGAGAATGATCATGCTTAAATTGAATCATGGCCTTATGATGCCATCCATTACTATTCTTCTTCAAACCCAGGAATCAACAAATGGAAGTGAGCCATCTCTGAGATGGGGTCCACACAATCAACGGTTTCTACCCTTAAATCTTGGAAACCACATGTCCCAAAATAGGTTGTCAACTGTACAACTATTGACTATTGAACATCAAACACCCAATCATTCCCTTCTCAAAGCAAAATTTTAAGAGAAATGCTACACTTACGCCCCCATTTACTCCCTAGTACCTTTAGTAGCTTACATTTATCTAAAATGTGATATAAGCCACATCCAAAATAAATGTGAACAACAAAAAACACTAAAAAGTAACTGAAAGAGTAAATGGGGATGTAAGTATAGCGCCACTCAAATCATAATGATGGGGTCAATTGAAAGTGCTCACCGCTCACACTCTTGTGTATCTTGCCACATCCTGACCCTACCTGCCAGTCCGGCGCCTTCCCACACGTGACCCAGTAATTCAGGGTTCATGGCTTCAGGTTGACCCAATAATAGTTTCTGGGTTTGAGTTAGGGTTGACTATCCCACCTGATTATACAGCTTGGGTTTGGATTCAGCTGCCACCCTGCAATTTTACCTGTAGACTGATTTTTGAACTCCGCCCAAACCTACTTATTGCTACTCGACTCAAACCCAACTGGGAATTTTGAAAGTTGACCCTTCTAACTTTTGAATTATATTCAGGTTGACATTTTAAACCTAATAATTGACTCTAGTGAAGGTCGAGCCTATGCTTGTCGCTTACAATTTTCACCTCTTAACGGTTGCCAACCCAACCGAATGCATTTCCACCCTAGTTGATGGCTCGGTTTATAACGATTGCATTCAGATTGCCTGCGGCTTCTGCAGTGTGACACTTTCTACTATAAAATAGAACATATAACATAACATGTGGGGCTCCCTGGTCATACCAGATGTAAGTGGACTTTGTAATCTGACTCTTGTTATTTATAGTTGTGTGACTTATAGTCTTAAATGTTACGCTTATCTAGATCTTATTAACCTGATATTTTCCAGATTGGTTGGAAACCTACTTATACCTTGTAGGGTTTGTGAATCTCATAAACTCTTGCACAGGTGATATTTTGAAAAGTGTCAGAGACCATCGTGCTGCAAAAGTGAAGACAGGATGAGAAGTGTTCACAGTACATGACCAAAAGTCCAAGCATACAACTATAGTGGGGGAATCCAATGAATACCTATCCCCAATGCCAATAACTGTGGTAGCCCATCAGAAAAATTAAAATCTGGGCAAGTTTTTAAAATTCATTTTGACTCAAATTTGGACGAGTGGTTTGACTCAAGCCGAGTGACTGATCTCAACAGCTCAACAACTTGGGTGAGTCAAATGTGTCTGAACCATGACCAGCCTTGAGTTGGTCAGGTTAATAACTTAGCTCGGTAGGCCACCTAGGCAAGTTGAACAAGTCTGACCAAGCACTTTACGCAGTCTCACAATAGACGCAGAAACACATTTCACTGCTGAAAATGCTCTGCTGCACCAAACAAGAAAACCTGAAAGTAGATAATGCAATAATTAGAAATAAAATTCCACAGAGAATGTGCTTAACGACTTGTTTGGGTAATGGGTTGGGCCTCGATCATGTAGAGACAGCCTTAGCTCAACCCATTTACTAAACGGGCCCAAAGTCAAGCCCAAAACTGACACATGACTGGATGGCTTAGGTCGCATCAAAACTTCCAAAGAACAAAGATCTTTATACACAGGCCAAGAAATCGGCCGCTAGACCAATAACTAAGCTGTAAAGATAAATAATATGATCCGAATCTAATTACATCTTATGATTTAGTTCAAAACAAACCCAAGTCAGATAGACAGAGCCCAGATCTACTATATTTCTGAATGTGGGGAATATGTTTAACCCATCTAAGAGGACCCACTTTAATCGAAGCAGCTCATACTGCCTTATTCCCATGTGTTGGAAATGGGCAAAGTTTCGCTCTTAACTGAGTCCCATTGATAGATGATAGTTGTATTTGAAACATACGAACATTCTAACAACGGGCCCAGCTCAGATTAGAGTCGGTTCTTGCCAAAGCACAGATAATCGAACTGGTTTGAGCTTAAGGTGGTCCTGTGGGCACCTCTAAATGTAAGTGCGGATCTGTACTCAAATTGGGAGGGTTGCTGGACAGTGATCAGCCCAGACCAATTAAAATACTTGTTATTTTCAAATCTTAACACAGCCAATGAGCAATTCACTGCAGCAACCCAAAGATGCAAGCAACCCAGACTGTACCCATTAGACAGTACAAGTGTATCCCAATGGCAGACCCAAGTGTTGTGACGCGGGTGCGACCGCACCCACTTGATTCAAAAATTTCTTAAATAAGCTCTTCAAAAATTCAATTTAATTGTTCAACTTCTTCACCTAATCATTACCTGCACCACCCAAATAAAAAACTTGGGTCCACCATTTCTGTTGCCCAAATCAGCCCAAAAGCAAAACACAACCCATCAACAATCCTAGCATACCCAAACCTACTTGTGGGCTGACGCAACACATCGGCACGTGGTATTCTTCCTGTCAACCCGACTCATCGATGATACTCATTTGTAATAGGTCAGCAGAATGATAATGATTATCCAAGATAATGCAACACCATCTGTTGGGAAAAGGCCTCAGCTGGAAAAGTGGGCATATCAATAACACTTCCATTTGTTGGGCGAAGCTAT
Source organism: Sextonia rubra (assembly GCA_037013555.1). Classification (NCBI taxonomy): domain Eukaryota; kingdom Viridiplantae; phylum Streptophyta; class Magnoliopsida; order Laurales; family Lauraceae; genus Sextonia; species Sextonia rubra. Next base: position 37,126,741 of record JASUAD010000010.1, on the reverse strand, counting down.
AACAATGGAGCTTTCTCAGGTCCTGGGTGGAAACTGCACTTCGGGTCAGTGCAAGTGTAAATAAAATGAAAAGATGTAAAGAGACTGCGTCGCATTATTGCATATCTGTTGATTTCGTGGCTTTGAATGTGCCGCAAGTCAAGTCAAATAGTTTAGTAAAAATACAAGATACCCCTTGATTTTCTGAATTTATGCTGCTGATACCCTTGTCAGATATTGTCTTATAACCGAGATAACAAAAAAAGCTATCTTACCCTTTTAACCCTAATAAAATGTCATTTTTTAATAAAAAACATTATTTTTTATAATAAATTCCACCAACGAAGCAAGCTCCCTAATAAGATTCTAGTTGCATTCCACATCAATTGTAGACCCCACCTTCCACATCAATTGTAGACCCCACCATATGAACAATCAAGACCCTTCACAATTCAGTCCGAAATGGTGGGTCCTGCACTTCAGTCCAAACCATCCATCCAACAAAACCCTAGATGGTTTTCGTTCCACATGGTGGGCCCCACCAGATGATCGATCTGGATCGCTGCAATGATCATGATTTCAAATTGCTAGGCAATTGGGCGAAATTGATGGACAGGAAAGGAGTGGCAGCAAGGAACCCTAGCCCATCATGATTTCAGATTGTGCACCCACCCACAGATCCGATCATGATCAAACAGGTTCTGATATGCCCATGGCCAGCGAGTGAATCTAAAAGGAGAGACATAGAAAGGCTCTGTTTCTGAGATAAAGAGGGAGTTCATATCTACTAAAGGGTGTGCTGTACGTGAAACCCCTGCATGTTCAATTGTGCTTGTGAGGATGATAGGGCCAAATGGGTAGAAGCAATAATATTTGTATTACCATCATGGTCAAGCTCGAGCTCCACCGTCTCCAAGTTGATGATGTTGGGTTGTGCTAGTGGGGAGGATGGCTGAGCATCTGGACTGGCATCAACTGTCACCAACTGTCTGATAACGGATTGGGAAAATTGCAGGATCCAGTGTTGAAGCCTGTCCGGGAGCATATGAAAGAGAGTGGCAAGATAGAGGTGAATGGGTTCCCAAAGGGACTGAGAAAGACGGAGGATTCGGAGTTGAAATGGGGAAGGGAGAAGATGAAAAAAGGGGCGGATGCAGGAGAAATACGGAAGCCAGCGGAGCATCATGCACTTGTTTGGGACAGTTGAAGATGAAGAAAGGAGCATTCCCTTACTTCCTTCTTTCTTCCATTGCTTCTTCCTCTTTCACGGACAAAGGGAGAAGAAGAAAGAATTGGGCCTGGTTCTGGTTCAGTTTTGTGAGTATGGTTCAATTTGATCAAGAAGAGGCGATGGGAGAGAAGGAAGTAGAAGATACAAGAGGAAGAAGAAATCTGTACATGGTTCTAGTTTCTGTCCGAGCATGGTCGAGAAAGAGAGCGCAAAGCAGGAGGGTGAGAAGACAGGAAGGGTAATAGGGAAGTTGGTGCATGTGGAAGACAATGAAGCAAGACGCAGAAGAGAAAAGAGAAAAGGGAAGGAGAAGAGAGCAGAGAAGAAGAACCACAGGAATTCATCGCATAAGTTGTTGAAAATGATGACCAAGCAAGAATTTACAAAGATGAATTTACAACAATGACCATCAGAGGAGCACTACCAGGTGGACACATGCAACATTGGACATGACTCAACTTCCCATGGCCCCAGGCTTATGCCAGTCACGGCCATCCACCACGCTGACATAGGGCCCACTGAATCGGCAGTTTCAATCCTCCAACCTTGGAAACCATGTGTGTCAAAAATAGGTAGATCAACCGTACATTTATTGGGAATTGACCATCAAGATAATTTCCTTTCTAAAAGCACAGCCATAGCAACTGTATAATGCCGCTCGCTGGTAAGGGTAAAATTCCTGACCTCAGCCGTCCCCAGTGCGCAGCATGCACACCATCGGTGGAGTCCGCCTGGGGTCCATCAGAGTGAACAAACCCCCTTCCCCTCTCCTTTTCCTTATATGGATCCCACTAAGTTTGCACCCATTCAAAATGGATTGTGCACTATTGGATCAACTGCAAATTGATTAAAATGGACTAAACTTGTAGGCCCCAGATGTTAAGATTAGGATGATTGGATGTAGTTTTTTTTTTTTTTTGCATCGAGGAGCCAAATAGATCTTCAAATCCCCCTAAGTCCCACCTTGAGGCACATTTATGTAGTGTGCAAAATGCACACTAACATAAACAACTATGTCCCTGACCCCCTAAGGTACAGCGGGAATAAGCATAAACATAATATCTGGCCTTGCAACCCAACTTGAAATCAACCCAACTCATTGCACTCCAGCCCACCAACCCAACCCTTGGAATTATGGGTACGGGTTGACCCCTTCAAGTTACTAGTTGAGTTCAGGTAGACAAATGAGTTTGAGTTAAAGCTGTGCCCATACATGTATCTGGAATGGTCATTGCAAACTAACCCAAAGCCAACCCGATGCTTTTCCACTGTAGTCTATGAGCGAAATTTTCACCCACGAGTTCGCACAAAGGATGGTACATGATTTTCAATCCTCACTGTCCACAAAGCAGGAACACTGATTTAAAGCCACTCAAAGAAAACCCTACGCAGTTACTATACTAGAATTCCATAAAAGACCACCCTAGCCTAGCCCATGGTCTCAACAATATGATTGATACAAAAAAGCTTTAGGATCAAACTCCACTCTTGATAACCATCTGATTAGGCCTTATAACATAATGAGTTAGGAACCATCTGATTAGGCCTTAAACCATATTGAGTTGGAAATACAAAGATGCCCTGGTGAATGAGGCTTCCACTCTTGTAGAACCGACTAGGGTTCAGACTCTGGTTGACGCCCTCTACTTTACAACTCCAGGGCCAACCAGAAAAAGAAAAATCATTCTGAGTTTATATTTTGTTGTTGGTGATATGTTAAACCTATCTTCTCGTGTCAAGCCAGTGGGGGCCACAAATTCTTGAATGGTGCGAGTTGAACAAGCATTAGAGTGCTACTGTAGTCCTAGTGGGAACAAGATCCCATATGCTCTATTCATGAACAGTAGCGTGCAAACCTAACCAAAGTTTTTAAACTCTTTTATGCCCAAGGTGGGAGGTGGAGTAGTTAGACAAAGACACAGGCAGGATGACTCAATCAATCACCAACTTGGATCAGCTAGATGAGTCTGAATATAGTGTAAAACATAATAATAATAATAATAATACAAATCTGCCCTGAATTGGTCAGAGGACCTTGGCTCAGTCTGCGAAAGGTGCCAGACAAGCCTGGACGAACACTTTACTAGACTAGCCCAATTCGCTCACTAGCAATTAGAGTGACTCGACGAGCTTTTGCAAGCGTATTGGGAAAAAGATCCAATGGTTACTTAAGACTCAACCAGGCTACTAGAATCTAATCATCGTCAGAGTTAAAGGTCAACAAGTTTTAACAATAGCAATTGCACTCAAGTGGAAATGTGGAATCGTGACACAACTGGGATACATATTCTTGAAGATCTACTGAATTCAAAGTCAAAAAGTTTTAAAAATAGCAATTGCACTCAAGTGGAAATGTGGAATCGTGACACAACTGGGATACATATTATTGAAGATTTACTGAATTCGTCTTGATGTGAATACAATGTCACGTTTGTACAGGCACCCACAGAAAATGCATGGAAAGTGAAAACAATCTTCTGCAGTGCTGAAAGTTCAATGTCTAATGCGGCCTTTTTTTCATGAGAAAATGCAGAATCTTTTTTTTTTTTTTAATAACCTAGGGTATCTCCTGCCCAACCCAGCCCAAGAGCCTTTGGCCCTGAGCCTAAGGGATACTCCATATCCCTAGGGGCACATGCAAACCCTCCTATCCACATGCAACAGGTAAAACTATGTAGAATCATGAACCAACTTTCCCACAATACCACAACCGTTTCTGATTGGGAAGGGGAAGCAAAACCGGTTTTCAACAACACCGGGCAGGTCAAAAGCTTAAGTGCATGTCTGCTCGAAGGGGTTTTCAATGATAATGAAATGATTCGCAAGAGAGAATATATTCCTTTACTCTATCTTATAGCTTTCAACAAAGGCCATAAGATGGAGAAGTGGATATATCGCAATTGTTGGGCAAATTAAGAACAAAAGCTCAAAAAGTGGAGCTTACTTGAGTGCAAGTAAAAAGGTGGAAAGTGGACTGCTAAGGAAATGCATTGCTTCCTCCAGCATTTCCCAATATCAGTTCCTATCCAACTAATGCAATTCCTAAAATCAAGAGATTTTTCTGCTCTCAAAATGGTGAGAAGCCAAACGCATATTAACAACAATTTACAGCGCATTTTAGAGAAGCAAACAAAATTTGCCAATGCAATTGATGACTTGTAAGTAATACATAAACATAAGATCAGGGTTGATGACAAGACATTACAGTAATATCAGAAACACCTATATAAACATTCATTGGTCTCTCCCCAAATCAGCATTCGAGATGAGGCATCAACTAATGTAAATTGAAAATCCGCTTGCATGGTTTGAATAAACCATCCCCTCACCCTCTCACCTCATCAATAATCCTTGAACCCCCTTCACGATCAAGTCCTTGAAATTCGATGGCATGCAAACAACCCTAAACAAAGCCCATTCAGGCAGTCCACAAATCCATGTCATGAATTGCACACAGCGGAGGGAAGCAAATAACATAAGTATTGCCCTAAAGCATACATATATTTTCAACTGTGCCAGTATTCAGTCTCCAATTTAAATGTTAAATATAAGCACAATCCTCACAGGCTTCTCCCTCAACCAACTTGAATTTGAAATCAGTTATTTAGTCTAAAAAAATTCTAAAAACTAGCATTTTTGTTCCTTTCACCTAAGAAAATTAAGCAGCTCGATTTTCAAAAATAACTAGTATCAGAAACAAAACAAGAGAGGGCCTCCCACTATTTAAAACAACTCGAACCTGCAACCTCATGGTTGCAAGAATGAGCACTCCTTGCCAGCAGTTAATTCTTGCCCATTCCATCGGCATTCTTTTTACTTTCTTCTACGCTATTTTTCACCCCTTAAAATGCCCACTAAAGAATGAAGTCAATACAGGCCATTGGGACAGAAACCCATGGTTGTTGATTGATGACACTGGCACTTAGTAGACAGCAAAACGCTTTAAAAAATGGTGAAAAGCCAAATGCATTTCATCATTCAAGGCATGTATGGACCTGTACTACTGGTAGCCAGGGAAAGTGAATGACGAGTGAAGAATATCGTTAATAAGGGTACACAAATGCTACAATGTGGAAAGCTAATTTCCTTCCATGATGGGTAAAAATTGTTGTCCAATTTCTGTCACCAAGAATGTTTGAACTCACCCCTTATCCCAATAAATGATGCCAACCATGCCCTCAAAAGGTTTTCATCAAAATTAAGTTTAATTTTTCTATTCAAAATAATTCTCACTTTTTATGATTTAAAACAGATCTGTGTATTTATCTACCCTGTCAGAAGTGATATTAAATCAGGAGCTTAAAGAAGTGTTTCGAAGTTTGAGGGAGGCACCTTCGCAGCCGGAGTGAGTCGAGCAGCGAAGCATGAAGCAAAACAGGCAACCAAGAACCCCAATTGTTTGATGATCACAACAACTGGAGCAAGCCAACCCATGAGGGTGAAGAGGCAAGTAAAGATGATCGAACATGTAGACGTGCAAAACCAATATATTTGACGTGAAGCAGCAAAGTTCTCTATTTAGTCATTAAGGCTTTAAGCCGAATCAAGCCTTGTTGAAGCCACATATGGGATGGCAGAAATTCAGTGAATGTGAGATGAAGCAGCAAAATTCTCAACCGGGTCTTTTAAGTAGAACCATGCCTTCTCAACACAAAAGAAAAGGGGTATAAATCTCAGTGAGATTCTATCCATTATATAGTTATTCAGAACCATCTATAAATAAAGGGAATACATAATTAGTTAATAATAAGTAAAATATCAAAAGCAAGAAAGTGGGGAAGAAACTTATCCAAATCTGAGCTCTCAGGTATACGAGTGTTGCAAATTAAAAAACACTGTTCCAATCAAGCCCATGTTACCATCTGGGGAATTTTAATGCATGTTAATCTCACAGTACAGACTTCTTCAAGGCCAATCAATCTTCAACTCCTGCTTCAGCGTCGATCTCTGACCACAGCATTTCTGCATATCAATCATTAGATCAAATCAGCAACGAGGTTGGTTAATCATATTAGTATCGACCGGCCCACACAAGCCATAAGCACAATATCACAGACACTCATTAACCATCAGGTGGGTTGTGTAGCCTAAAAATCGGGCTTATCCACTCATCAGCTATGATACCCAGATATCTGTACAAGCCCAATGTATCTATATCAAAAGATACAAGATATGGGTACAAGACAACGAGATATGGATAAAAGACAGCGTATTACCAAAGTCCATTATTTCATATAGTTCTTTTAGTTTTCTTACTTCTTAACAAAAAATAATAATAAAAGAAAGGTTAAAAAGGAACACAAACAATGATAATTTCATTGATTCAGAAGTGATGAAAAGAAAAAATTCAAACACCGTACCCATATCCGTGTCCTAGATTTTGAAAAGTGCAGTCTCATATCCTCAATCCCCATATCTGTGTCTGTACCCATATCCATATCTAGGCATCATAGCTCAACAGGTGGACCAAACCCACATGCACAAGGTGGCCATGGATGTTAGGCCTTCTCTTTTTTATAATATTTCATGCATTAGGCCCACCATGTGGCTGGACTTGCTAGATTACCAAACAAGGGATCTGCACGGTAGACCCATCAAACACCAGCATGGATTTTGCAGATCTGCACAAACAAGGAGGTGCCAGTACAACAAACCTCTTCAAGTGTTACAAAGCTTACCCATTGGCATATGGTGATTATTCACGCCCATGGTGATAGGATGGTGACTTGCTATAGCTGTGACCACGAGGAGGTGAGACACTGCGCCGCCTTGGGGAACGATCACGAGGACTATAACTCCTATTCAATGTAATCAAGTTAAAACAGTGCCATACATTAACATTTTTTTTTCTTTGGTAGAAACATTAATACTATTAAGGACCTCAACAACCCCAATCAATATTTAGCATCCGGGTTTTTGTTTTTCCTTTTAATAGTGACATGACTCAGTCCCACAACCTTGTGGTTTGACAATGAATGCCCTTCATCATTCTTATGAATCTCGTTTCATTTACATGTTTTCAGACGTTATCTCTGATTTACTCATAACAAATTGATGCAGATTCAGGGTACCAAGCAGGCATTAAAATCAAACAAAATTGCTCCATTAGAAAATTTGTTACCATTGTGACAAATGGCGGTCGAAGGGTTTGAACAATAAGATTTCGGAACCTTCTAATAAATAATATTCAGGCATATAACAGCTCCAAAGAGATGTAAAACTGTTTGAAACTACAAGCAGGTTAATGTAATCCAGGCAAGCAAGATTTCTGCAACCACTTAACTAAAGAACTGATATGAGTATTGCTGAAAAAATTCAATGAGCCCTGTCCCAATGGTGTCATGAATCTAGGATGATCTAATGCTATATGCAATTCAGAATTATAGAGAAAAATCAGCAGAAATAAGTAACTGAAACCCAAGGATTGCTCAGTGGCATAACTACTACTTTCAGTCAAGTGAAGAAGAGGTTACTTGTTCTGCTGTTTATGGATCTCAATGTGTAGAAATGCTTTTGCGTGCAGATGAAACACCACCACAACCACGGCACCATAAAATCCAATAATAAACCTCCAAATGTAGCAGTGGCAGCAATGATAACTCAGCTGCATGCTTCCCTGAAGCTAAGCATGATAGAAAAATAGGAAAGGAAAGAGGAGAGGAGAATAAAAGAGAGAGAAACGATAGTGAAAGAACAAAGACCTCAAGAATGAATACAGGACAAGTTAGAAGATCGGAAGAAGCAAGAGAGTAAACATGCCTATCGAATAATTAATTGTCTCCAGTTGAAAAGGTGGGGAGGGGGATTTTTGGTTCCCTGTCATGAATACTTCTGTACTGATAGAAAACTCTGATCCCCTTGAATTCTACTGGTATAGAACATGGGACCTCTCCAACAATTAAAGAAACATATGCATGTCCCATTTGACATACCAATAAAACCCGACCTTTTAGAAATAAACTTCAGATATCGGCCCATACGTTTACCACTATTGACATCCAAAAAAAGTGAACTTACCTATACATTTTTACAGATAATAAGAAACAGAGACAGAAGAACCTCATGTTAATAGACATTCTTCCAGATGCCATACTTGGGATACTGAGAAGCAGCGCCTCATGGTTGCTGGCATTTCAAATAGAATTCGCAATTTCTAAATGTAAGCTGCATGATTAGGATTCCCCCTCTTTCTCTTATGTCAGATATTAGGGTATCCATGGAATTGTCTCGGATGCCTCACTCCTTATTCAACTTGCCTTTCTATATAGAGGTCAGACTAGCATCAGAATGATCCATTTCCAAACCACATAACGCTAATTTTAAATTCAACAATATCTTCTTCTATCAAGTGAATGCCGCAATCTGCAACTCAGCCAGTATCAGGAACTCACATATGATGGCAACCCATGAAACAAAGTAGTTGTTCCTGTGTTTGTTTTCAACCTAAATGAAAAAGTAAATGCCTTTTGTCAACCCATCAAGGGAAGTTTATAAATGGTCAATCCCTGTCATTGTGCTCCTTGCACTTGAACCAACTTCTCAATCATCTTGCTTCTTGATCTCATCCTCCAGACGACCTTCTCTCACTTCCCTCTTGGCATGTCTTTTTTTGTGGAAACATTAAGATAATAAACAAAGCATCCCAAACAATTTCTTACACCCCAAAACTACTTTTAGAATGTTCATAACATGCTCCTAGACCATTTCTTTCCCTTTCTTTTTGTTCATTTTGATTCATAACATGACTCAAACCCACAACTTCATAGTTGCATCAATGAGCATCTTATACTTGGTGCTACCTTGTAGCTGAGACAATGAGCACCAGAAAAATTCATTTAGATGTTCCCAACTTTATACCATGCCAAATTCATATGATGCTCCTAAAATATCACAAGCAACCTAAAAAGTATTTCGGTGGCGCTCTCAAACATCTTCTTGGTTAAATCGAAAACCAGGATGCCACAAGTTATCTATGCACTACACAATTACCAGTCTTAGGCGGAAGATAAGCAGCAGCAGCAATAATGAAGCAGCACAGGGGAAGAAGATTAGCCAACGGGCTAATCTCCAAGCCAAAAGGCTTAGGGATAAATTGTCTAGGTGTCTCACCAAAGACAAATAACTCTCTCAACTAAGACCCAATGCCCAAAGCTTTATTCAATATCAAAATCTATATCTCTTGAAGAGATTACAACCCTATTTATAAATAAAACATTCTCTAAGAAAGGAAATACCTAATTCTAAACAAATAAGAAGTCCTAAATCAAATCCAACTGGACTTGCCAAATATCAAATAAACAACTACTATTAATATAATCTACTTTAATCTATTAGGCTGTATTGATCTTGGGTCCAATGGCCTGGTCAATCATAGATCTGGCCTGCATCAAATAAGGGATTGAAGCCTGAAGATAGTGGCAGCATATTTACTTGGTGACAGCATATTTATTTCTTTAAGTCAAATCAAGAAAAGAGTCAATGTCCCGCTATTTTCTGATTGGAATGAGGGAGAAAGTTCCCTAGTGTTTTTGAAAAAACCCCAGTCATGTGATGCAGATTGACCTCAATGGCCACACGTGTAAGGCCCAAGTAGGATTTTATTAAGTAATTATATATCATTAAATTTTATGGATTCTAATTAGGATTTATTTTCCTACATTATTTAGTTTCCTAGGTTGATTAGATTTCTTAGGCTCTAAATTTTCTTTTATTATTTATATGGAATTGTAGTGAAGTAATTCTCAGGCTTTGATTATTGAACAGAATTGTGGGTCTTATCCCCGAAGGTGCGTCCTTGTGTGTTGAAATCTTTTTGAAGACAATTTGAAGTGTCCTCGGACAAGTGCTTTGGCACCCCTACGTAGCCCTAACCAAGGGCCTGCATCAGTTTAGTATCAAAGCCGGTCCTCCGATAGATCAGCGTGTTACCCCTATCCTTCGCACTCCGTGCAATCCTATCAGAGCCGAATGATCCCTAGATCATCGGCACGATTCCCATCTCCATCATCATCCCCGTCATCTCAGCCACTACCATCCACAGATCACAACCCTAGCTTGCAACCCCAAAATCCTTGCTGAATCGCCAACCTATCGAACAAGACTCAAAACCCCCCCTCATTCATGACCCACCTCTGTCAATACCTTTATACCCATCTCATCCCCAGTCTCCATCACGAGACTACCCAAACCCATCAGCAATCACAAAACCCCCACCAACTTAGGCCCCACTCTCGTCACTCTATCAGCATTCCAAAACTAGAAAAAGATTGATAAAAAAAGGGGCAAAGGAGAAGAAAAAGAACAAGCGTACCTAGCACCACGTGATCCTCACCTTCACCCGCTACTATCGTCATCAAATCACCTCCATCGCCCTTTCTGCATCACCGCTCCGCCGCCTGCGCGTTACACCAACAACTTCGTCACCCGATTCGCTACACGACATCTTTCACGAGAAGCAGCCGCCGCGGCAAGCACCATCATCTCCTGCCATCCCTCATACGGCTCCATCGTCTCGCCCCAGCCTTCATCCCACCTGCTGGCACCGTCGAGCTCCAGCTTCCTCTCGCCCACTCTCTTTTGGTGGAATCTAGCAGAACAAAAAAAAACAAACAAAGGGGCAACATAAACCCTTTCTGTTGCACATGTCATCTGAATCAAGTGTAAGGCCGGTGAAGGTCAGGTCTTGGAAGCCCAATATCCAATATCCAAAAGTGACTTAACAACATACAACCAAAGCCCAACAGCAAGTAAATTAAATAAATAAATAAATAATTGCCTGACATCAACCAATGCAATCCACAGTGCAAGATTGATCATATACTACGGTCAGAAATTATTCTCACAATTTCAAAACTATTTGAATCTCGATTTCAGGTCCATCTTCGCCTATGTCCTCGTGGAAAGCAGATCTACATACCAAGTTCGTTCATTCTTTAATCTACAATGAAATTCTGTGATACGACAATCTTCAACATACTTCAAAGATACAAATATGAAGACAAATATGGCTAATGGTATTTTGAAAATCAAGTCTATTTTCGGTGATTCCTTAACTTGAAATAAGAAGCAATGTCTGTTCTTGACTATAGTGACATGTTTTCATAGCTCCAAGAAAAGTGTGGATTCGAAGATGAGGAAGAACATGACTTGATTAGTTTCGTCAGAGAATTGAGACTAGAAATAGTGGAGAATATAAATAATTGCAAAAACATCTATAAAACATATTGGGAAGCAATTCGTGTGGAACTGATGCTTAAAGGGTATCATCCAATGAAAGTTATGCCTTCGGAAAACAAGTCAATGCAAATAACAAACGGTAGACTATGTTGAGAGACCAGTAACTAAGGATATGCAGACCATGAAGCCAGATAAAGACACAAAAGTTTCCACCTCTACACTTAGCCTCGGAATTTCTCCTAGGAGTAATAATGATCAAGAAGTGCAAGCACCCAGGCAAGAAGAACCAGTTTGTCACTAACCCCCACATACATTCTTACATTGATTTTGTCATCGGGGATCAATAATGGAAATTTAGAGATGAAGAACGGCTAGTCCGAGATTGTGATTTGATGGTGCGAATTCCACATGTGATACATCCAACAACTTGATCATACATCCACATAGAATTCAACTTCCAAGACATAAGATGCATCGTGATTGCCTCAAATTGGGGAAGAATATTGCACAGTCTTCAAGATATGCGCAAAAGCTCATGTTCAACCAACGGATCACAAGTTCATCTAATTGATATTTGACCCAGGTGGACATTTATCAAACTTAAGGTCGGGTTCTTTCCAAGCCAAGGAGAATGATGCAGATTGACCTCAATGGCCATGTGTGTAAGGGCCCAAGTAGGATTTTATTAAGTAATTATATACCATTATATTTTATGGATTGTAATTAGGATTTAGTTTCCTATATTATTTAGTTTACTAGGTTGATTAGATTTCTTAGGCTCTAAGTTTTCTTTTATTATTTATATGGCATTATAGTAAAGAAATTTTTAGACTTTGATTATTGAATAGAATTGTGGGTCTCATCCCTGAAGGTGTGTAGTCGTTTGTATAAGTCTCTTTTAAGACGATTCGAAGTGTCTTCAGGAAGGGCGGCTTGGCTCAACAGTAAAGGCTTACCGGTAGCGTCCTAGAGGACGCGAATTCAAATCACGAAAACAGCCTCTTCAAAATGAATTAAGGCTGCGTACATCTTGCCCTCCCTAAACCCTGCTATACGGGAGTCTTGTGCACTAGGCGGCCCTTTTTTTTTTTTTTTTTTGAAGTGTCCTCGAACACGTGCTTCAGCACCCCTACGCAACCCTAACCCTACGGCTTGCATTATCATGTCACCATAAAGTTGAATGATAATACTCCAAAATGTAGCAGCAGCAGCAACAATGATTCAGCTGGTGTGTTTCCCTTATGCTAATTGTGATTTTTTTCCCCTTTCATGGTTTTTTTTTAACAGTTACCCTTCTTAGAGAATGAGTATGATAATGCAAATGAAAAAAAAAAGGAAGGGAAGGGCAAAGAACAATGTAGCAGAGGATTAGAAGACAGAGAAAAGTCAAGGGCCTTAGGCTTGAATAAAGAAAGAGAAAAGATTAGACAGAGTTAGAGAAAATGACAAACCCCATAAAAAATAAAATAATATCCCCCAGCAAAAACCCTTTATAAACCTTTATTACAAATACATATAACAATACTAAAAGTATAAAACCTAATACCCATTTGAATCCTTTTGGTTCTTGTATCAATAAACCCAAACCACATGAATATAAAAACTAAACATGATCTATAAAACCAAAATAACACATATATACTGGGCCAAATCCTTGTATAGGTTGCACTTCTTTAGATCTATCCTTCTAATTCCATCCTTGTTCTCTTCAACCTACCCCTTTTCCTTGAGGAGCTATCAACCTGAATAGAGAAACCTTTTCTTACCAACACCATTATTTACCTGCATTGGACATGTCCAAATCATCTCAAACAACTCTCTCTTCATTTATCATTTACTAATGCTACCCCTAAATGTTCTTGAATGCACTCATTTCTAGTTCTATCTTTCCTAGTATTACCGCACATCCATCTCAACATTTTCATCTCTACTACACTCATTTTCCTAATTGGCCAATATTTTAGGTCTCCAACTTCATTGTATAATTCTCAATAAAGTATAAGAGACAAACCTTTCTGACTTCTTGTGTACAAACCCTTCACAAAATCGCAAGATAAATCTCAAGAAACAAACCCTCAACCATTGATTCAAAGTCCCTATTATAAAAACAACAGCCAAATAGGTGAATATAAATCATCATCATCATCATCAAAGCCTTATCCCCACACTGTTGGGGTCGGCTATATGAATTCTATTTCTCCATTCCGTTCTATTTTGAGCCAAATCTTTAAATAAGTAAATAAAGTAAAAACAACAAATAGGTGAATATGAATAAGTAAATAAAAATACAAAATAATAATAACAATAATAATCCTTTTCCTATTTTATTACCATCAATTGAGATATAAATAGAATACACGGAAAGCGTATATCACAACCACTAATTGCTTTTAGTAAGAACTGGGATCTGTTTACTTGCATGCTTGATCAAAAAAGTAAACGACCACATCCAGATAAGGAGGCCAATATATCCTACAGATGATCCTAACAGTTTACAAAAGAATGGTCGATCATTCTTAATGTTTCTCAAATGGTTAAACATGTAATTTATGGAGTATCAAAAGATAGATCTATTCTCTTCAGAGAGAGAGAGAGAGAGAGAGAGAGAGAGATGGTCCCACCAAACTAAGTGAAGGAGATACAGAGGCATGGGTTGTATCATGGGTTTATGACGGAGTAAAATTAAGAAACAAAGTGTTTGCCAAGAGGTACCACTTCGATATTAAGGTTGCACTGGAGCAAAATAGGTACTGTGAATGTTCCATTAAAAAAAATTGATTGGAAAAATAGAAAGACTTTAGCATGTAGTATACCATTAGAGCATATTTTTTACAACCTGATTGGTCAGGAAGACTTGGCCATTTGATGTGTTGAGTAGACTAAGAACCCCAACAGGTTCACCAAACAGTTCAGTAAATTTTATCATAAATATATACACTTACATTAACTTCTAATATGAGAATGTAATATATTTTTTAAAAATTTACATAAATCCCCTGTGAACTATAATTTAAATTTTCAAATGTTAGATGTAAGGCCAATTTACAATTCACATTTGCTGTTATAATATGTAAATAGAAAATCTCTTTAAATCGACCCAATCAACTTGGCCAAATTGGGATGTGTCCAGCCATCAACCAGGTAGTCAGACCAAGACTTGTGGAAAGTCCAAAGCACGTTTAACCTGACCCTATCACCCAGGATGCAACTGCGTGTGGTCAATTGGATGAGAAAATCAAATAGCAAAAAAGAGTGAAAGAGGAAGTAATAATTTAAATTTACATTAAATAAATATTTCACAACATACTTAACAAACAATTAGACATATGAGCTTGTCTCATAGCCTGAAAATATGGGGTTCAATTAAGTTTACCTTGACACATGCCTATTTCCAGAACTTGTACCTATTACATGAAAATATAACATCTGAAATATCACTCTAAAAGACAAAAAGGTTAATAGATTTCTTATCATTTTTTTTATCAGAAGAACAGCTCATGTGGCAACGCTCTGTAATTAGCATATGGTTGCTACTACCTGCATAGGATTTAGGCAATCAGTGTTCTACAATGACAATTCCAAACAGGCCATCTGTAACTTCCTAAGTGCCAGCAAAGACCACTATCTAACAAGGTTACAACTTACAATAAAATTATATCAACTGTTCACGACAAAAAAAAAAAAAGGAGGATAGCATTCCTAAGAAATGGTCAATTTATAAATAGCTAACCGCAATAGGAATGATAAGAAAATAATCCCCAAGAGAGAAAAAGAAAAACCTAATCAGATATCACCAACCTCCAAACAAAAGCAGGAAGAACCTTTTAAACTTCACAAAGAATAGACAGAATATGAGATATAAATACTATCAGATAATTGGTTCATATTTTACTGTTTGTAACTCATGTTTATCAGTAGTGGCCTTACCTTCGACCATAGCTTGGGCTTCTGCGATATCTAGGTGGGGTGCGACTACGACGTCTTCCACTGCCTAATCCCCAAGGACCAATACGCAAGCGGCATTCATGGGCAAAATGACCTATCTCACCACACTCATAACATTTCAAATCAGAACCTCTAGAACTCCCACGACTTCCACCACGACTGCCGCCACCGCCACCCCTAGAGTTGTGAGAGAGCTCAACTCTCCATCCATTTTTACCTATTCAAACAGCATGTGAAACTATTATAGTATTATTATTCGAAAAATATGAAACATATCAGAGAGCAACACCACCCTTTATCAATCGAATGTAGGTTGTTAATTATTCAAAAATATAAAGCTTAAAGGGTAATAACCAGGGAGAGTCGCCAGTTGTGAAGAATCTAAAGTTGAAAAAGGTATAAATCCCTTCGAAAAGTGACTCCTTGATATGAAAGATATTTTTGTGTGTTGAAGTCCTTGTTGAGGAGGGCTCAAGATCCTTTTTTGGGAAGATATGAGTTGGGGAAGTGTTTTCAATCAAAGTTTTCTCAATTGCAAAGAGTAGTCTCTCATGAAAGATCTTTGTTACCTATTGTGGAATCAAGTAGGGTGGGCAATTATTGACCAGACCTGCCAACTGACCTGAACCCGACACGACAATTTAGGGTTCAGGTTGGCCCTTTTTTTTTTTTTTGGGTTGAGGTTTGACACTTCAGAGGGTTCTGAACTAATAAATAAATGGCTCAGGAATCCAGACCAGATTAAGTCCGTTTCTACCAACCTAACAACCTTGACAAATTACACTATGACCCATCAACCCATACCAAACCCAACCAACCCAACAAATCACACTATAACCTGCCAATCCAACCCATCCCCAATCTGTTCATTGCAAGTTCAAGTTGACCCTTTCATCTTTTGAGATGAGTTCCGGTTCAAGTTGAGTCTATATACGTTACTCATAAACCCAACCACGCCCCCCCCACCCCCCCCACCAAACAAACCCCGCCAAAACCCAATGCGAAACCAAGACTGGAATGTATCCTTTAGGATGTATTAGTCCAATGGAGTCAGTCCAGTATGACCGTATGAGTCACTCTTAACAATGTTTATCACCACAGGGATAAGCCAAATATTAATATATAGCAGCGCACTGTCAAGGGGGGAGTTCTCGGTAACTGGTAACTCCTTTTTCAAAGCTTTACCCCTCCTTGGTCATATCCTCCATGTTTGATTTTCTAGAATGATTTAGTTTCATAGTACATAGGAAGTTTTGTTTGGGCCCAAATTGCTGGAAAATTTCACACAGTGAATAGCCTTATTTGTATAGGCATAGCACAACTTTAGGCCTTTATGCTGTGTTAAGCATGAGCAAGAACAAGCCAATTAATCATCTCTACATCTAATGTGATGTCACAAGGAATGTGCACTGTAAGGGATTGCCTGGAATTTCTTTTGGGCAGTAAAGAACATCATGTCTATATTGGGGTATGGACCCATCCAGACAAGGGTAAGTATGGCCAGATGAGAATGACAGGATCTTCAAATTTCGCTGAAACATAGCATTCAAATTATCAATTATAAAAAAAAAAACAAAAAACAAAAGAAGGACATTATAGGGCAACGTTCAGTGTTGCAATTTAAGTGGGGACTAGCACACAAGTTCTCTACTTACCATCCACTTCGCGGATTGCATCTAGAGCATCCCTACGGTCATCAAAATCAATTAAAGCATAGCCCGGTGGTTTTCTCGCAACCCAAATGCTGCATCATAAAGATGTGTTAAGTTATTAAAGGTCACATCAGCTTCATGCCATCACTAAAAGGGTGTATGTAAACAAGGACATTAGAAGAAAAGCAACAGTAAACTAAGAAAGAAAACTGACAAACTTCAGAATGGATCCAATACAGGGGATGAGAATTTTAATTGAACTTATAATATAAGATTCAAGGGTGAAATGCCTACACCATTCTCACATTGATTGTTTCGATGGCCAAATCTATATAAATGTATTAATATTATATCATAAAAGCATATAGAAACTCCATCAAGACTTATATTCATGCCATATCCACCAAGCACTAGACATTAACTAGAAAACAAATTAAACACTCTCCAACATCCAGTTTACCTTCGCAAAACCCCGAATACCCGAAATTCATCTTCAAGTTCTCATTCCATTACTCGAGAATCCAAATTTCCCACATATACACGAGTCATTTCTGGTGGAGATACCTATACAATAGTATCAAGAATATTAGAAACCCATTCCAACTATAAGAAATGTAAGATGCATAGGAGTTCATTTCAAACACATTAAGAATCAAATTCTTAAGAGCCATCCTTCTATCATTGTTAGGAATAAATATTCTTAAAGTCATTGCTATCTCTCTTCCCTTTGCGAACCCAATGGTAGCTTAGGGGTGAGACACCTTCCCGATGGAATCCTAGGGTTAGGATTTGTAACTTTGAGTGCCTTGGCACAATGGGGGTTTCCACATAAACAATCACGAAGAAGAGAATTCTCCAAAGATAAAACCCACATAAAATTATATTAACTCAAAAACTCTTCATAATAACCTACTACAATGTCATATAAATAACAAAAGAAACCTAGTGCTTAAGAAAATCCTAATCTAATAATGGAAACTCCCTAACAACAATGAAATTAGAAATCTACTAATATAATAATATAATCCCTAATTTAACTTGAAGGGGACCACTTGTGGGCCCTTGCTGCATCACTTCCTTTTCAAACAAACAACCAGGGATTGATCCATGGTTGTACTGTTGATGGTTAAGGAACTTTGATGGTGCATGTGTGGGTGCATTAGTATTTGCTAGAGCCAAAAAAGAGAGGGGGAAAAGTTCTCTTCATTGGACAAAAAACCTAATTAAAAGTTAATGAAAAAATTTAAAAAAAAAAACTTTGGAAGGTGCTCTTTGTCACAACCATAGGGTCAGACTTGGGTTCAAGCCATGGTACTGATAAACAATAATAATACATAGAAAATTTTACATTAACGAAAACCAACATTTTATAGGCCATACAGATCTGAGCCTCTAATCCTCCTCAACTTGATAGTATCTCATCATAACCACTTATATTTGCATGGCAACCAGAGCCCCGTCATCAAAATTTAAAAAAAAAAGATAAAAATAAAACAATTCTTGCACTAGCACAAACTTTTTAGCTGACCTCACATGTAACGACTCGAATAGCTCACTGGCCCAATAACTTGATGAGCCTGTCACGTAGCCCAAAATGCTTAAGTCCAAGCTATTAATAGTAACCTACATGATTCATTATATACTAAACTCATATTTCATTCATAAGCGATGTGGGATGAGGTGTTACAATCTACCCCCCTTAAAGCCACACGTCCCCGTGTGGATCCATCTAACTTCACCATGCGATGTGGGACCGAAACATTCCACACCCATGTCCCCTGCTGATTCCTTTATTTTGACTCACAGAGTCGTGCACCCTGGCTCTGTCCTAATCTTGCCTCAAGGGCTTTCCCAGCGAAATTGGGGGTCCCACATTTCCGGATAGTTGTAGGCTCTAATACCATTTGTAACGACCCGAGTAGCCCACTAGCCCAATAACTTGGTGAGCCTGTCACATAACCCAAAATACTTAAGCCCAAGGTATTAGTAGTAACCGACATGATTCATTATATACTAAACTCATATTTCATTCATAAGTGATGTGGGATGGGGTGTTACACCACACTAATGGAATAAGGCAATGATGCCAACAATGACAATGAGAACGATGAACATTTAAGCTCAATTCAAAAATATCTGAACCAAGCTTTAGATCATCAAACACAATCGAGCAAGTACAAGGACAAGGCTTTCTGAAGCTAGTGCATCCACATCTGAATCAAAGTGTAACCTATGTTAGTACTCGCCTCTATAACACTCCCCTGCCACACCAGCAAACTATATTTCTAAGTCCTGGTGTTCTTCAGCTAATTATTTACCATTTGACCACACTTTGTTGATCATATTTCATTTATAGTTGGACTTTTTTGCTTAAGCTTGTTTACATCCTCAGACACCATATTAGTCTAGTTCTATGCTGTACATCTAAGCCATGAATGTTCTTTTGACTATTATCCCCATTTTACTTGCTGTGACCCTAATACTTTGAAACCTACACAAGTTTTGGCATTTGCTTGCAACATTTACAATAAAAACATGAAGCTTGCAATCAGTTCGAGTTAAACATATAGCAAGTGGGGCTTTCAATAAATCAGTGCTACTTGAATCCACCAATTTGACCACTTGCTACGCTGAAGTGGTAAACTCGAAATTGACTCCATCAATAGCCAATTTTGGCTTCAAGTTTTTCTTCTCTTTGGGTTCAACTACATCTTCCTCCTCTGTTTGATTGCCTTCAATATAACAGAACATATTTATATATATATATATACATATATATAATAGAGGATGTCCCAAACCTTTGGGCCAAACTAATTCCTTCGGGCTTAGAGGGAGCCAAGTAAATCCCTTGTAGCCCTAGCATGGTAGCGCTGCTCGAACCCACAACCACGGGGAACAAACTGTGGTCCCAAGCCAGCTGAGCCACCCCACGCCCCACAAGGTTAACAGAATTGATATTTGGGACATTCGATTATATGCTCAAAAGTCAAGAGTCAAACTCAAGTTAAAGGTCAAGTCCAAGAGATGAAGGAGCATCCTTCAATGGAAGCCCTTGTGTAAGCTGAGTAGCTTACTCATCAAAAGAATGTTTTTCATTGAACAGTTGAGCTAAAATATGGCATTAAGGAGGTCGCTTAGTCAATGACTTTATACAACGAGACGCAACCATTCTTGAGGCCTTCAATAAATGTGTTTACCAATCTATATTGCAGGATACCATTAACTTGGCTAGAAATTAATTAAGTTCAATCTGACATTCTTGGAACAAGCCGGTTCGTTTGCTTTGCATTAATTAAATAAAATAATCTTCAAATGTGAAGCACATGACCAATTATTCTGTAATCACCATGTGATGTAAGTTTCTGTGTTTGAAGCTAGTTGCACCCTTTTTACCATTTTTCATATAGAATGTTGTGAGCCTGACCAACTGATCTCTAGGAATATGGTAAATGTTCATATAATTGACCACCTCATTAAGCCAAAGCTGCGGATCAATCCAGTCAAAAGTCAAACAATACAATCTAAGTGTCGATAAGCACACCAAGTCTTACTTATTTCCCTTTTTCTTCTTCTTCTTCTTCCTCTTCTTTCGTTAAATGGCAAAGTTGCAAATGACTCTGAACTCTTGTCCACTTTTTTGTGGTTGAAAAACAAAAGAGCAAGTTGTAATTGATTAAAACTATTTTGTAAAAGAAAAGATGATGGCAAACTATAAATAATCTAGCTTTCTAGCCACTTTCATCATGTTTGGGTCCTTAAGATGGGAATAGTGCCTTTTGGTTTAATATTAGTGACCATAAATAACTTGAACTTTCTGTGGTTAAAATTTTGGCACACCTTTCTTAAAGGGTTTCTCAGTGCATTTCTGAAGTCTTCTTGTAACGATCCTCTTGTCATTTTCAAATTTTAAATTTCAACTTTAAATTCTCCTTTATCCCTAAAATCTTTCAAAAGAGGTCCGATTGTAACGTCCTCGTGCAATTTTCAAGTTGTAAATTTCAACTTTAAATTCTCCTTTATCCCTAAAATCTGCCAACAAATACTTAGTCACATCAGAATTTCTCTTTCGATTCAACTGGTGCAAACCCCATAAATAGGGCTTTGAGTGATGTTTGTTTTTCAAGTGGTAAAGCAAAAAATCATGTAAAGTAATCCCGGCCTCCAAAAATCTTACCATACCCATGTTTGGTTGGTCAAAACAAGTGGGAAAGTAAAGCTTTCATCCACCAAAATTTTCACCATTACTTTAACGGCCGACACAAGTTTGCCATATAAAAGCTAGGTAAAGTGGTCACTTTAACAAATTGCCACCCATTATTTTACCACACAAAAACAGATTTCATACTCACTTTACCAGAAAGTTCACTTCACTGTTACCTTTCCCACAATTTTGACATTTACTGTACTTTATCGGTAAATAAAACAAACATGCCTAGGTATGTTTGTTTTATTAATTGGCAAAATGAGGTAAAGTAAATGTCAAATTAGTGATAAAGGCAATAATTAAGTAAAAGTGAAGGATCATTTCTGGTAATTGAGTTTGTTCTGCATGAGGTGAAGTAATTTGAGAGAGTGTGGTAAAGTAACCACTTTACTTGTCTTGTATAAGGTTTTTTTTTTTTTTTTTTTGGCTACTAGTGAAGTAAAAGTATAGTTTTTTTGTGGCTAAATATTTTATGAGGTACTGTTTTTTATATTTAAAAAGTAAAAGTAAAGTTTTGTGTGGCTAAAACTTTACCACTCATTGTAACCAACCAAACATGGATAAAGTAAAATTTTTGAACGACAAGATTACTTCAACACAAATTTTACTTTTACCACGTGAAAAACAAACGCGCCCACTCTTTCGTAAAATTCATCGATAAAATTAATAGTTGGAGGTGTCAGATTCCCTAGAAAGGTCCAAATTTGCTCGGAGCTGTTGGGTTCCCTTGATAGATCTAAGTTTTCCTTTCAGATTTATTCTTTATTTTACAGAATTTTACAATTGATATCAGTGCTTGGATTCTTCTTCACAGAGTGACACACAACGTGAGGAAGTAGACCCATTATTGCCTTTTTTATCCCTCGTTTTAGAAAATAAAGTTCAAAATACTGCATCTAGCAAGAAAAAAAAAAACAGAAGATCAATTTACCATTCTGCCATCATAAATGTAAGTAAACTGAGTGGGTAGAAAGTTCAAGTTATTTACAGGCACTACCATCAACCCTATCCTAATCTCTAACTTGCTTTCCAGTAAGGAAAAGAAATTTGCTCTTCCGAAGGTTCCTTAGAACTCAATAGATTGAGGCTGCCGAACAGTGTCTAATTCAACTGCTGAGCGGAAGAGTTAACTACTGAGTATTGAAACAGGGGGCTGCTGGAATTTTACAATTTGCCAACACCTTATATTTTACAAAATAAAAATGGCTAAAAGTTTCATATAATTACAGCTTGCTCATTAGATTTTCAGCTAAATAAAAAAAGGTAAAAGGTAGAGTCATTTACTATATTGCTATCAAGCAAAAAAAAAAAAAACGTAGGAGTAAATTAGCTTACATCCAAAATCATTATCTCAAAATATGGTGGTGATAAAATAGTAAGGCAATCCGGGAACTATTGGCCGGGCAGTTTAAAGTAGCATTCATCCCACCATCAACAATGATAGTTGACAGTTAGCCAAAATGTTAATAGCAATAAAACTTTAATATTAGAGCTGCAAAAACCGCAAAGAGATTGTGTCTTTGTGTCCATGAGATGACAAGCATCGATGCATCTAAGTCCACTGTATGGCATGAGTCAGATAGTCGTAATGTTAGGAATGTCAACATTGCAATTGCAATGTTCAAGTTTTGATGGGACTGGTCTACAACTTTGACTAAACAAAGTAGTGCATTATATAAATGCCTACCATATTCCTAAGATTAATGGGCCATGGTCACATCATTCAATCTTGAAAAAAGAAGCTAAAATGTAGCACAATGAGCTCCAAATGAGGACGACACGCATCACATGGCTAAATGACTACTCACCTACTTCAGACCAACAGCCGACGATTATTTTATTCAATTATTGCAACTTAAACAAACTAGTTCACTCCAAGAATATCAAAATGAGTTTGAACAAACTACAAGCAGAATCATGGATATTACGTGATACAAAAAGGTAAGCACATTTTTTGAAGGCCTCAAAAGTAAATTACATATTAATGTCCAACGTGACTTACTAAGAGACCCCTTCAATGCCATATCTTTTATCTCTGCTATTTGACAAAAGATTTTATTCACCTGCACAGATCCACGCTCTTAAAGGAGGAGTGCAACAAAAGTCAGTATCATTCGATGGAACCCACCTCCAACTACAAATTTTATTAATGATTTTTCCCAATGAATTACACAACCCCTAAAGCCCCATTTAAAGGGCTTACAATTACAAATTCGATAGTTTGGAATTTCAATACAGATTTGAGATTTGAATTTGAGTCGAAGAAGAAAGGTTCGTGATTTGTGACATTTTGCATCCGCATATGGCTTTGGCAGTAACAATCTCGAACCAAGCCAATGGTTATTTCATGAAAACCCCAAGTTCCTTACAGGATCGTATTCTGTTCGCCACAAATTACCATCTTCTGGGACAACCAAACAGGCCACTTAGCTCTTCAATGGCATAAAGTTTCTTACCAGTGAGAGAGAAAAACCCTAAAACGAGAAATCAGCATCTACGTGTGATCTGGATAAAAATCAGAATCTGAACAAAAACCCTAGAAAGGAAAAGGCAGTGGAAAGTACATGAATGTGTGAATCGTGCGTCGAAGGAGACGAAATTTCAGTGGATTAAGAGGAAGATTAGGGTTTTGGGATCTGGATTGGGTGAAATAAGACGAAGAGGAAGAGGATCTATTACCTGCAAGAGCACTCACAGCTGAAAGCAACGCCTCCACGTATGAAAGCCCCAAACGTTTTGGGATTGAAAACACCTGTTGGCCGTTTTTATATGTATTATATAGCGAAGTCGAATCGATGAGATTATGTCATGGTGATGGCGGGATTTATTTTTGGGAAGGCTCCAAAATCATCCTACTATTTGCATGTTTGGCATCACTAATTTTATATTCTATTTGTCTAAATATTTAAATCTAGTTTGTAAAAATAAAAGCATTTGGTATATACTTTTATGCTCCATCCAATTTAGATATGTAGAGGCTTTACCTCTATTTCCCACAGCCCTCCTCATGATGCATTTCCAAATTAGAGGAAGAAAAAAAGAAACGCTGTTACAGTATTTTATGAAGATCACGCCCAATTTGGTTTTTTCAATTTTTCTCGAAATTTGAGAGGATAAATCTAGATCCAAACTATTGAAAATATTCACATGATCAAACACGGCCATCCCTCCAAATTTCAGCCGTTGGATCATCATGAATCACGAGATACGTGCAATAAAGCGTGAGCCATTGGATATTAGTTTTTAAATTTTGTGGGTCCCAAACACAAGATCCAAACCATTGGAAATGTTGGAAAGGCTAAAAACGGCTATAGGGTCAAATTTCAAGAATTGATTCCTTGTGGATCTCGAGAAATTTGTGAAAAACTTTCAACCATTGATTTAATATGCTCAATTTTAAACTAGTGCGTAGACAGTCCCTTTTTTTATTTTTTATTATTATTTTTGAGGCAATAAATAACAATCCAAACCATTGAAAATGTGTTGAAGGTCAATGACCACTGTGAGACCAAATTTCAGCCGTTGGATCATCATCAAACTTGAGATATTTTTGTAAAAACGTGAATTATTAAGTTTTTTTTTTTAATTAGGAGCCCCAAACACAAGATCCAAACCATTTGATCTCTTTGGAAGGCCAAACATGCTTATAGAGTAAAATTTCAAGGCTTGATATCTAGTAGATCTCAACATATTTGTGAAAAACTTTTAACTATTGATTTAAAATGGTCTATTTAAAATAGATGCTTCAATTGCGAAACACATATTTTAATTCTTCCTTCTTTTTTTTATAGCTATTTTTTTAATGGCTCTATTTTGAATGGTCTATAAAAATAAGACTAGACCTACCAAGCAAGCCCTATATGTTTTACAATTTAATTTCCAATAATATTTTTTTATTTTTAATTTCTTTTCGTACTGGGAACTCGAGCTCATGCACTCTTACTCATAAATTCATATCCCTGGGCAAGTAATCTACTATTTGGGGATAAATGAATTTTATATTGGTTATTTAGAAAAGGATAAAAGGCTTGGTTTTTTTTTTTTTTATATGAGAGATGATAAAATAGAGGTGTCCATAGCCCAAGCTCCACACTAGTAAGCCTAATCTAATTTAGGCCATAGGTGCTTGCACCAAGCCCGCCAGTATAGAAAAAACTTAGAACGAGTAAATTTTTTATAAAACCAAAAAAGAGAGAGAGGCTCTATAGACCAACGCAATTTGTAACTCGGTTGGATATATGTGTGTTTTTGTCAAAGTGTATGTGTTTCAATCCCCATTTAGCCTTTTTTTCTCTCCTTCCAAGATGCCTTCAAGGTCCCTGCCATTGAACCCGAGCCCACCCATATATTGAGTGGGCCAATGTTTTAAGGTATCATGACCTAAGGCCTAGACCCTCTTCAAAACCCCACAAGACTTGGGTTACGCTCAGCCCAGCCTAATCTATAAGTAGCCATATGATAAAACTATGATTCTTTGAGCATTAGAAATTATATTTTGTTTCATTTACTTTCTGTCGCTGTTTCCTTACTCTCCGATCCACATTTTCCACTTTCTTCTCATTCATCGACCATCGAGATCATGTAGCAACAAACAGGTGGTCGTTGAAGAAAGGAAGTGATGGATAAACAACATGCTATTAGACACCTCCACTGAACTACTCACTAATAATTTGATAAGAGGGAGACAAAGGGTGGGCCGTGGGGTTTAAAAAATAATGGGCAAGAAGAAGAACGAGGATTTTTACAGGCAAAAGTCCCCAGATGCTCACTGCACAAAAAAATAACTGTATAGAGTTTAGTGCACATATTAGGTATGTAGGTCTATTTTTTGTTTTTTTTAATAAGTGAAGAGTCACTCTCCTTTTATATAACCAAATTGTCTTACTTTCTTACTCTTCCCCTTCTTTCTCCCTCTCTCCATCCCTTCTTGTAAATCTTCCTTCCTAGTGGACGGGATCTCTTTGTCTCGTGATCATGAACAGTCACTGTTCTTGTAATCTAACTCTTCTATTCCACGGCGTTTTCCCTCTTGTATAAATTCGGCTGCCATGGCCATATGAAGAAAACGATGGTTACGAGGAAAAGACATTGATATTCTTGTGCCATATTGAGAAGAAAATATTGGACGTTTCAAAACAATTATCATACGTGCACACAAAATGCATACGGTTGGGTCAAACTATTCAAGTTGGGAAACATTGACTCTCTCTCACAAACCAAAAGTAACTCAAGTAAGCCCCTAGTTAATTATAACCAAACCAGGTTTTCATGCGAGACAAACCCTACCCTAGTTAACAATCACCAAACTAATAGAGCGGACGAATACTCTCAAGCAGAACCCCCGAAACCCTCCACCATCTCTAACTTCATCTCCCACATAATCTCGCTCTCTCTCTAAGTTAGGGATCTCCCACATACCTATATATTAACTTTTTAACTTGAGATTAATTTCGTTAGGTCAATGTTTTTTCTCTCGTAAAATCCTTCGTATATCTTTAATATCTATATATATACATCTTCCCTCGTTAGTTGCCTGGACACCCAGGCTCACCCGCCGCGACTCGCGAGCCTCCCATCAATTTCCACGGGCATCTCCTACCCTCCCTCTACCAGACAAACTGCTGCAAACTCAAGTACGGTACACAATCTCTCTCTTATCTCTCTCAATTGCCAGACCAACAACAACAACCCCACAACCATGCGACTTGTTCACTACAACATCTACAGCCCAATAGCCCCAAAATCAGGGGATTTATTTTTTTGGTCATATCTTTCCTTTATTGGTTTCCATCACAACCTCTTTTATCCCTGCATATAATGAACACAGTCATACAACTAACAACCAAATGAGAG
Organism: Sextonia rubra; assembly: GCA_037013555.1. Classification (NCBI taxonomy): domain Eukaryota; kingdom Viridiplantae; phylum Streptophyta; class Magnoliopsida; order Laurales; family Lauraceae; genus Sextonia; species Sextonia rubra. Next base: position 37,099,701 of record JASUAD010000010.1, on the reverse strand, counting down.
AAACAATTCAACCCCCATACTTATTATCATGGACAGAAATTCCAGATAGCTGGGTCCTGTCTTAATAAACCATTGCAAAACGATGGAATGGTTGAGATCTGTGAGGTTGAGGATAGGAGGAAGCATTTGAGAGTGGTAGATGTCAAGAAGGAGGATTTGCCTGAAGGTCACAGGCTCCCCATTCTTAATATCTGGGCTGTTTCATGAAGGTTCTTGCTTTTTCTAATGTTTTGCCCGTAACATATCAGTGCGTTCCTGTTAAAGATTCCCAACTTTTCATTTTCCATGAAATCAGTGCAACCCCTCTCTTCTCTCCATCTGTTATTCTAGCGAAACTTAGTATTCATTCTAATAAATTTTTTTTTTCATGATAACTTAAAACTTCTCACAATGCGGTAAAGACTATGAATAAAGGCTATTCTGAATAGCCTTTGGACTCCATTTCCTTCCCGCCTTCGACAAACACGATTCATGGGATTCTTCCGTGAATCAACCAATATTTTATGGAATGCGATTTACACCCTTGATTCGAATTGTTAAGTGTCCTATACGATACAAATTGATTCGTATTGTGTATCACATGATTTTGATAACTATGATTTAGAAACCCCTTATAATGCTAGAATATTGTGAAGATGTGGATTTTTTTGGGGTTACGAAAATAATGAGCAATTTCAATTGTTTGAAATGTTATGATTCGGCGGAGGTTTGGGGCAATTGGGTATTGGCAATAGATTGGGATCAGAAAAAAGGATTTTCCATGTAGAAAGAGTTAGTTTTGATGTAGTATGTAGGGTGCGTTTGGATATTCCAAAAATCTGTGCATGGTTCATGCGTTTGGGTAGCTTGAGTTACACTTACATGTAAACTGCAGTTGTTCTGTTGTTTGCCATGATTAATCATTTTGTAGAACAGCTGGTACGAGTAATTAGATGAGCGAGGAAACCAAGTGTGGGGGATTCACATGTCTGTAGGGATTCGCACAAATGATCACGTTCATCATCATCATCTTTTCGTCATTATTTTGCTCTTTCTTTATTTATTTATTATAGGTTGAAACCAGTATACTGCTCCCGACCAGGAATTGGGTTGGTGGAGAGTAAAATCTGAGGGTGCTAAAATTGGAGATTGAGTTATGGAGGTGAATGAGAAGTGAATTTTTTATAGAGTTTGCTAGAGAAGGATGTGGGTAATTCCATCACGACGCAGCAAGATATGGCATTTTCAATTGTCCGCCATCAAAGGAAAGTTGCAACTGCTGATACGAGTCAAGAAGATCTGTTATGAGGAGGTGAAAGGATGGTCATTTTGATGCCCATGGTTTTTGAACTTTGAAGCTATCTGTGGTGTTAGGTTTTTTACATGTGTGGGGCCCGGTTGTGGCGGTCCTTGCCATTGATGGTGTGGGCTAAGTATAGTCAGATTGGGAGATCCACATGTGTAGGGCCCGGTTGTGGTGGTCCTTGCCATTAATGGGGTGGGCTAAGTATAGTCAGATTGGGAGATCCACATGTGTAGGGCCCGGTTGTGGTGGTCCTTGCCATTGATGGGGTGGGCTAAGTATAGTCAGGTTGGGAGATCCTCTCAGAGTGGTCAACATCAAATGCTTGCATGTAGGATGGGAGTGTATGGGATTTGGAAACATTGAAAAATTGCCTGGACTTGGCTTGATCCACTTAGGGATGAAAATGAGCTTAAAAAATCCTTTAGGAACCCACATGTGTAAAATGTAAATAGGTATGAGTCCAAGACTTCAACCTATCTTTAATTGGGTCCAAACAGGGTGCATTATTGGAGAGGTTCATATAGTTTATACTTGCAAATTGGATATCTGTGGATAGGTATCAGTCCCTTTCCCTTTCCCTTTCTACCATACATGCAGAAAGCCAATCCAAAGTATTCAAATAATTAAATGTAATAGCCAATCTGGAGCATTCAAATCATTAATGTAATATACATTTATTTTAGAAGATGGGATATTTGTAAATTTGGGTTTAGGAATACACATTGGATTTCAGCACAGGTACAGGTCTTGTAACCTAAGGGCATGTTTGTGCAGCGGAAAAGTAGCCATTAAGGTCTTAGTTTTGTGCCTATTTTTCTCTTTGTTTGGTGCAACACGACTCTCTGTGGAAAACCTTTTTCTTTGGGCCCCTGACTTCTATTTCTGCTGTGTTGCAAAACAAGCCTTGAGGTATCTCAGGTCTAGGTTCCAAATCCAAGCTCTCTTTCAAATAATCTGGTCTATGTCCGAGTAGATTGTGAGCCCATGAGCATCTTTATGTTTATGTGGTACAGATGTAAAGCATCCATACTTACTTAAATATGCGTAAAAAATTAATTTCATACATTACACATGTAGTTAGAAGCAAAAGTTCTAAAATGAATCACTTGAGTAGTGGGTGTGAAAATGATGTCCGTAGGCAAACATTGCAAAATGTATCACATGCATAAATGTTGCGTGTGTAAAACATAGCTATGTAAAATTGATTTACATATCTCATATATAAGGAACAAACAACCCCTCAAAAGTACCAAAATCTCCCAGAATTGACTGAGAATGATAGTGGCCTATGCTCTCTCATATGTGTTTGTGGATTTCTGTCATACTATCTGGTTTAAGCTTTAGACATCTATTTGGGTATCTGATTCTTATGTGTTGGATTACATATGAGCTTCGCTGCTTCTTGACTTATTTTTCACAATGTCAGTCAATCTGCTTCATGGCTAATTTTTGCAATTGCAATCCATTCTTATTCCCTATTTTTTGTTAGTAAAATTTGCCGTCATGGTAATATATATCTGACTTATATTTGTTTTGTCAAAACATTTTCCAGTTGGTAGCAATGACTTCCACAATGAAACATCTATTATATGCTTCCCATTTGATTATTTTCTCTTTAGCTAACAGTGTCCCAATCAACTATAAATATGATAGGACAAGATAAAGCATAATGAGGCGGCGGCCTGGAATTTCTGGCTTGCAGACGGCAGCTGCTGCTCGTGTAATAATCTATAAATTTCTTAGTATTTTGCTTTTTATGCCACCATGACACCTGTTACTGATTTAACTTAACCTTATGTTGTAATCTATGAATTGTTACGATTTTTTTAGGATCAATATCGGTTACTGGGAGAGAATGTAGCCAAGATCAGAACTGATCTTATGAAGGAGCAGTTGGCGACTTTCCGTTCTCAATTGGAAGAATTTGCACGGAAACACAAGGCAATTTATCATCATATTCTGTTTTGTTTCAATTCATTTCTTTTATTTATTCTTTTTGTTGTTCTATTCAATTTCCTGTTGCATTATTGATGTTGTTTAGGGTATGTTTGGCTTGACTGTTTTGCGTGTTAATCCACAATTCACATTGATCTTGTATCAGCAATTCCAAAGAGCAATAGTTTACTTATTTTTAGCTAATAACTGGTCCATCCGCGTGTTGAATCAACCAGATTTTGTCAGAATCAGACAATTTTATCACTCGTCTCATCCACTTGCTTCCAGGTTTCCCACATTGGAAAGAATCCATCGTATGTAGTGTCTTCTCCCTTGTCATTGTTCCCAACTAGAACATATATCTTGTCAGATTCGTTGCCCTCAAACTCAAACTTCTTAAGACGAAAACCTTTAATTATTGTTTTGGGAAGAAGATGCTTTGGTTATCTTCTTTGTTGACTGCTTCTATCATGGATACAGGGTCATGCCAATGTTGTCCTTGCAGAAGGTGTTGGCGGCATTCTTTTCCTGAATTAAACAACAATCATCTTAGTCATAATTCTGCTACATCCACTGTAGCACTATTACACTATAAGTCGTCATCATAGTGCTTGTTACTTGTTAGTGGAAAAGAGACCAAGCATTGCATCTTAATCGTAGTTCCTCATTCTTTTTGAACCATTGGATGTGATAGGCCCTCAAATGCTTCTCTTTCAGTCAAAAGCTTTTTAACCATGCCTTTTGAGACAATATCCTTGTAGTTTCCACTATTGGTTGAGCTAGTGTAAGGCTTCCGCCCTGAAGTGAAAGTGGCTTGTTAATTATTCTTCCAAAGCAGATTCTCGCTTTCCTTTGTTTTTTGCTCTGTAGTCAACATGTTTTTTTTGGCACTAGGATCTCCACATTGTCATCTCCATACTTATATGCAAGTCCTGATGTTATAAAATTGTCACCTTCATGTTCCTCATCTCCTGAATTAGGGATCATCACTTTCTTCTCATATATGCTTTCTTCTACGAAGGTCACCTTGATAATTGCTTCATCAGATTATTTAGGCTTTGGAAGGGAAGATGGCCAACTTGCATATGATGCTAGCAATAAGACATTGTTCAAGATCTTGCTTTGGTGGAGGGCCACCTCTCTTCATAGATCCTCCCATTGGGTTAGGATTTGGCTTATAAGGGGAGTGTTGTTGTTGTCATGGTCATGGTCGTGGTCGTTATCTAAATGTGCCAAAGATGTCCACTCTGAAGTAATCAACAGCTTGGTTTGGTCAAGAATCTGTCCCAGACAGATTTCTGCGGGCTGTCCAATAACCTCTGAATCATAGGACAGCAAAGTGGGTTTAACAGTCAAGTAACTTGAAAGGATAGTTTCAGATTTAATGTCACCAAAAATGTCCCACATCTGTAACGAACCAACATTAGCTTCACGTCCAGAAGTATGCTGGAGACAGTTCAAAGATGAATAGGTGAGGGCGGCAAAACTAGGAACAATGGCTGGATTTCTTGATCACTGGTCTGGATCTGGGTCTCTCAATATGAAATGGATTGCATTCTGAAATTGAATTTCCTAAGAATTGTTTAGAGAAAAGTAATGTAAAAAATCAAAATACTCAACTTTTTATTAAGAAAATTTGAATTAAAAGTTTACAGCAATGGATCCTTTGCATTTATTAAATTTCAAAAAAGCAAAATGCTGTATAGTTATTTATATATGAAAAACCTCTTCTCAACTTCTAATGCAACTCAAAGACACTAAACTTGTTAGACTCAATTATAATCTCTACTTCTAACTTCTAAAGGCATGCGATCACTGACAATTAAGTCAAACAATCCATTTTAGTTAAAATCTCTTTTGGTCACTACTGGAGCTGTCTGGCTTATGACACCCATCTACTGAGTTGTTGGAATGCTCAGTTGCTTCATTGAAGCCATTGAATTGTCCATCTCTGCTGCTCAATTTCCCTCCATCTTCTCTCCACTTGCTGCAATACACTATAGCCTCGGTTGAAAATTGCTCTGGCCCTAGTCTTTCTCGTGCGGTATATATTATAGTGGGAGAAGGAGTTTTTCGCTCTTCTAATTGATCTCTTTGCTATGTTTTTCCTGTTTTCTGGAGTTGTTGCCTTTCTTCGTGTTTGACTAAGTAGAGTTTTTCTGCCTAGTCCTTTTGTGTGGTTCTGTTGGTGAAATGTAAATTCACTGAATTCAAAAAATAATAATAATAATGATAAGGCTCTATTCCTGGTGCCAAATGCTATAACTTTATGCAACCAGCTTCGTGTGCAATTTGTGTTTATTCCAAGCTGAAATCCTGTCTCACGTGCAGTCATAGCCTTTGCAGTGAGTTCCAGTTTCAATCCAACAGGTAATTGCGGTTTTTTACCCTTTCCTTTTCTCTTCAAGTTTTGCGCTTCCAACAGACAATAGGATTTGTTCTATTGTTACTGCATCGCTGCTGTCCCAGTTGCATTATTCCTGGAGTGCTGTGTCACTACTTCATTGTAGAAACTCTGTGCTGGTTTGAAGTTTGTCCTCTTATCCTTTTATTGGTATTAGAGCATCAGTGTTTTCCATCACTTCCATACATTAGTGGGTCAATCAAGAGGAGTCAAACCGGTCCCCTCCACTACGATCCTGTTTTCACACTCATCCTCTTCCTAGAAGCATTATTGCAATTGATAATAAGTTTATTGTGAATTGTGGCACAATATCGTTTTCATGGTCAATTCATTTTCATATTTTGATAAGAAAAACTAATTAAATGTAAACTAGTATTTTTCCTTCAGTTGTATTATATTTCTTCTAATTTAGTTGAACTGATGTTTACTATTTATTAACAGTGGGGTTGTCTATATTAGTTGCTCATAAGATTTTAAACTGAGCTTTTCCTTTTATTAATTATATTGAGAAGACATTCAATGGGTCAATTGCAGAATGACATTCGCAAGAATCCAGCATTCAGATCACAGTTCCATGAGATGTGCGCTAAAGTTGGAGTGGACCCCTTAGCATCAAACAAGGGTTTCTGGGCGGAATTGTTAGGGATTGGTGATTTCTACTACGAACTTGGTTGGTATCTATGTTTTGTACTTGAGACATTTATCTTATTAAAAGTTGGAGCAAATACTTGTTGAGTATGGAGCAGTTCTTTCTCTTCCACTATGAAACTGCAGATATGTAAGGACGAGAGAAATATCTGGAAAAGAATTATCAATAGCTGAAATATGTTTTTGGTTCCATACTCGTGCATTTATTTGACGAACTTTATTTTCTGTAAAGCTTCTATCTGTTTTGATTTGCCACATGCATGGGCACCGTGATATATGGATAATGGTGACAGTCTGAGGTCACATTCAAGAATATACGTGGATGGTGAAAGTGCACCCATACACTGATTCTTTCATCCTAATATAAATGGAAGTGCCCAAATGTGTTTTAGTGTTAATTCAAAAAATCGTTAATCTTGAAAATGTATTTTTAATCTATAAATTGTACACACCTTTTGACAAAAAGACAGAAATCTTGACTGGCATCATTCGGCTTTTGGTATGAGCACTTGTACTAAAATGAAGCTACATTATTGCCTAGGCAGGGGTGCAAATAGTTGACATATGCTTGGCTACTAGATCCCACAATGGAGGTTTGATCAACTTGCAGGAACTTTGTACTCTACTCTGCCAAAGGCGAAAGACTGCTCGTGATTCAGTTTCTGAAGATGACTGCTTGCGTGCTATAAGCAAGCTGAAGGTATTACTGTAATTTTCAATTCATCTGGTATCTTGATGACATTTGTCCAAAACCTTCACAGTATCTTATAATTGCAGACTTCGCATCGATTTAGGATAGTGTATGCTGTATCTTGGTTGCATTGAGTGCCATTTATAAATTGTTTCAACTTTGTAAACCGTTGATTGGTGCATCTTGGTGAAGATTCAGACCATTGATTGGAAATTTATAACCATTTCATTCAACTATCTGTTTTTGGAAAACAATAAAGTTTTGAAGCATTCATGTAGAACTTGTCCATAGATCAACACGGTCAGAAACCATCAATAACTAGGGAATTTGACCCCTGGCCGGTTGGCAAATCCATGGGTTGTGTCTCTATCATGGTTGATTTACGGATCAATCCATCTTTAGTTTACATCCGGCCCTTTTTTATTTGTGGGACAAGGGTTGCTGATGCTTACTATATGAATTTTCAAGGCACTGGGAAGTGGTTTTGAGGTGATTTCTGTTGGAAAGAAAAAGCTTGTCCGGTCTGTTCCTACCGAGCTGAACAAAGACCACAATGCTATTTTGGAGCTTGCTCAGGTTTGTCTTTCTACTATGATGAAACTTTTCATTGCAAAATGATGTATTAGATTATGCACGATACAGAAACATAGTTTTTGTTTAACCAGCAATGGTTGAGGTGAGGCCTGCCTACCGGTAATTTAACTACTTATCTAGATAGCTATATCTTTCGATGGGCCATTCTCAAATATCTCCTATGTTGAATAACTCTATGCCAAATGAACTCTAGAAATATTTTCTTCCATTGGTAGTGGCTTTTGGTGTTGGGAAACATAATTAGGATCTGCGATCAACCACGGCATGCACAAATCAACGCAATCACCAGCTATCAAGCAAGCAACCACAAAGAAGATGACACACAAGGAATTACGTGGTTCGACAACCTTGCCTGCGTCCATGGAGAAAGCTCACTCAATTCTTTTCTCTCCATGCTGTGTTCAACACAACTCCACCCTGGGGTTTAGGGTTACACATCACATTAATACATAGATCCCATTTTCTTGGCCATTAAGAAAACCCAAACATAATGACTAAAGTACCTTTAATTCTGAACCTCGGTTCTGGCTAATCCAAACGACCGATCCGGCTAAACTGGAATACAAGACAAAACCCAACATTTGGGTATTCTCGCACATGCATTTTAGGACTTTTTGCTGAAAGGCTGGTCCTACGTAGACTTGTGGACTAAATATTTTTACTTTTTTTGTTCTCCTTAGAAAGTTAACTGATTCTATATATTAAAAGAACAAAACTGATTCTATATATTAAAAGAACAAAACCAACCACACCACACCACCCCCCCAAAACAAAAAAACAAGACCCGAGTCTGGCTAAAATATACCAACACCAGATTATCTTTATATCAATTAGTTGCCACAAAATTTCCCCTCAGCTGCTCCATATATTGAATGAAGAGATGCCAAAAACTCTTTGAGCACCAGCCACCTTCAATTTCAATAACTTTCATCCTATTAGATTAAATATTAGTGGTTGCTGGTTTGAGGCTTATTCAGGCTTTATATGAATCCTCAGGCTCATGGTTATGTCATGGTGGAAGAGGTTGAGAAACAACTTTTGTGGTCGTCTGGTCGTGCTGTTGACACACTTGAAACTCTACTGAAAGTAAGTTCTTCCATTGGCTGATTCCATTTATTTGTGGTAGCGGTTACCAGTCTATGTTTTACCTGAGCTCCCATTAAATAAACAGGAAGGTCTCTCGATGATTGATGATGGTCACAGAGACGGAAAACGCCGGTACTGGTTCCCTTGCGTGGCTTCTACTTCTGCAGCTCTGGGTACTGAAACATAAAGACTTAAGTTCCACCTCCAGTTGAGTTCTGTTGAACGTGTATAAATCCCAAGGTAGGAGTCGGTTGCTAGAGCTGTTGATTTGTATTGTGGTGTTCATGCTTAGCAGATTGTAATAGATAGACCTAAAAGTAAACTGCTTATGAATCTGGAATGTCACAAGCAGTGCTTTCTTGCTGGGCTTTCAGACCTAACCACCACGACTTGTCCAGTGCCCTTTCAGAAGTCTGAAACTTTACTTGGAAGGCCGTTGAGCCTTATATCACGTGTGTTAAGGTAGAAGGCATGAATGATCTGTCTTAGCCTCCAAAAAAGATTTGCAATGTTGGTTTGTGTTCTTAATCATCATGCTTATAGACACCCTGTCTAAGATGACCCAAAAACGCATGATAATGTAGGAAGGATACCATGATCTGGGAAGTTGATGCAGCGGGCTCGCCATTAATGTTGTTGGGTGTTGTGAATACTGCTCTTATTGGTTTACGTTGACGGTCCAATTGGTGGTCTGCAAGTTGCAAATTGAACAAAAAACCATCTGAGAACTGCATTATTTGTACAGTGATCCATCAACGGTTGAGTCTGTAAATGAACCATCTTGATCAATGGCCTCCTGTGGTGCATGTATGGTGATATATTAGACCAAATATTTTAATAAATTATTTTTGTATCTATATATATATATATATCTATATTTTAAGACGTCCCAACTTGGCCTCAATTGAGTACGAATCGAACTGGACTTGCTTACTATTTAAGATAGATGAAAATCAATTGGGAATAAATGAGAAAGAATTCTTATCATAGGAGTAGCCGACAAGTCTGAACTGACCTGACTTGGTCACTATTGAGTTTGGATCCACTTAGACTCGCCAAATTTCCAATGGCTGATATTTATGTATACGATTATAAATGCACATATTTCCAAAACTCGACTTTGGAAGGTGCATTACAAGTGGAATATTTGGATTGATCCAAACGTGCAGTGGATTTGAGCGGCGGTCTATTTGCAGTGCTGCTGCTTTTTTTTAGCTCGCACACGTGGAACATTAAGTCAGTTATCTTTAATTTGCAGAAGTAAGTCTCTTCTTTATTTTTTGTTTTTTTTTGGCTATCGGATGTTCTCCCAGCCCTTTGGGCCGTAATCCTTTTGGGCTGAGGGAAAGCTGGGTAAATCTCCTATGGCCCCAGTTTGGTAGTGCAATAGAACTCGCAATCTCCGGAAATAAACTGTGCTCCTAAGTCAATTGAGTTATACCTTGGGATTAAGTCTCCAGTTATAATTGTAGAATAAGGTATATTTTAGTTTAAAAAAGAAACAATATTACTTTGTACAAGAGTTCATGTGCGGCCTAACATGCATGTGTAAGAAATTAAGCCTGTGTTTGTCATTTTTATTTTCAACCTCTATTACCCTAAATGTCTAAAGCAAGTGAAGGTTTAAGAAATAAGAGAACATATTATTTTTACCCTTTATCCACTTTAGAAAAGTAGATACAAATCTTTGTAAAATGAAAAGTCTCATTTTTTGGGCTTGTGAAAACAAAAACTTTAGCATTTTTTACGACCCTCTTTTTCTATGTATTCTCAAAAGATGATTTAAAAAAAATCATGTTGAATCCCCGAGGTCTCTCCACCTAGTATGTCGAAAAACAAACTACGTTTACTTTCACCTCACCGAACAAAATAAATAAATTACAACAAAGCATACAGGAGCAAAACTTGAATAAGGAGAAACGACTCTCATGATTAGCAAAGAAAGAGGAAGAGAGCCGTTACAATGAGGGAGGAGGAAGAGAAAAGGAAGACTCGGGGATAGCAGCTCCGCTGTAGTAAGGAGAGGAAGGGTCAGGGATAGCAGCTCCGTTATAACAAGGAGATGAGAGGAAGGAAAACCGTCTTGTGTTAGGTACGTGGGACCGTGGGAGAGAGATGGGGTTGGGGTCAATTGCTAATGTATGGAAAAGGTATGGAAAAGGTTACGGGGGAGAGAGATGGAGTTGGAGGAGTCGACATAATTTAATAAAAAAATAAAAAGGGTCAAAATCAAATCAACAAATTCAATCCGATTTCTCAGTTGGAATGACCCAGCTTCATCATATATATAACTAGAATCCAATTTCTAGCAACGAAGCCCGTGCAAAGCCGGGGCTGAAAAATAAATAATAATAAATTTTAAATTTTTATTAAAAATAATATCAATTTAAAAAATTTTGTACATTATTTATTATTTATTATTCATTAAAGTTTATATAACAAATTTTTATTTCAAATAAAAATAATAATAAACTTAGTTATAGATTTCTAGCAACAAAGGCCTGTACTAAGCCCGGGCCCAAAAATTAAAATATATTATCAAAATTTTAGTTTTTGTTGGGAATATTTTTAAGAGAAGTAAATCTTAAATAAAAAAATATATAATGTATTTGTCTTTCATCATTAATATTTATTTTACGCAATAACATTCTAAATAAAAAAGAAAATTTTGAAATGACCTTGCAAAAAATATAAACATAATCCAAAATTATAAATTTCCACCCAATTGTATTTTTCAAGTGAATTTTTGAAATTAAAAAAAAGAAATATACTTTATCTTAGTCGTTATAATATCTTTTAAATTACAAAATTATGGCCAAACAATTACACTGGTTGAATGAGAAAGATTTAGATTGATTTTAAAAAGAGAGAGATAATGATAGAGATAAGGATTATGATAATTTTAAGGAGATTAAATAGCAAATAAATAGATTTCAGCTCAAAATTTTCATTATACTTTAATCTATCTCACATCCAAATACATCATAAACCATAAAAAAACAATCCCATAAAATTAAATCCTTTTTCATTACTTACCAGTGAACCTTACAAAATCTGAAATAGTCTATAAATGATTTTCAATCACCCCATTGAAATGATGTAAAATCACAAGTGGCCATATAATAAATCCACACCTCAAATCAATATACTCAAATCTCAGTGCATAAAAAAGGGAGGTCCAGTATACAAAGCTCTCGTATAGCGGGGTCTAGGGAGGGCAAGATGTACGCAGCTTTATCTTCTCAGTGCATACCTAATCAAAATCTCAGTGTGCAGTGATACTCAAATCTCAGTGCATACACAATCAAAATACAATCATATTTAAATCTCAGTTTATATACCATACATCAAAATATCAATCATACCTATCCCATTTTCCACTCCAAACAATGGAATCTAAATTCAAAACAAATAGATGAAAATAAAAATGACATATAGCATTCTATCATTAACAACTTGTATATGTTTATTGGAGAGCTTGACTTACTTCAGTCAACAATAAAGCTATTGGTATGGAGCTTGTGTCATTAACAATTCTAGCCTTTTTAACCAATCGGAACCATTAGAAGATGACTACTTTACACTTGGCTTTGTTGGATTTGAGTGTTGTGAGGGGTGGTTCTACAGTTATAAATCTAAAACAACATTCAATTAAACAAAAAAAAAAAACTGTATTGTTGGTTTTACAACACATGCCATAGATACAACTTGCATTGATGTTTCCTTCTTCAAGAATAGAAAACATACGGAGATTCTAAGATGAAGAAAAACCATCAAAGTCCAATCTTTCCAAAAAAGAATTAAAAAACTAAGCAAATCAACGAAACCCCAATATTTAGAATCTGATTTCACAGTCAAGAGAGAGAGAGATCAAGACCTGCAATTCTCCACAACTATAGAAAGGGAATTCAATTCACATGATTGAGATAAGATTTAAATTTGAAGAGATAAAGAAGGAAAAAAAGTTAAAGTAGGAAAGATTATAAAATTTGAAATTGAGAGATTTAGGGACGAGATTTTAGGGGGTTATGAATAACGAATAGATAAAAGGTATTTCTAACTGAATCTTATCCAATCAAATGTTAGGATGCTGACATGGCGCTTTAGAAAAATAAAAAAATAAAAATTGCTGATGTGGCACTATTTAGAAGCCTTTTGAAGAGATAAAGAAGGAAAAAAGTTACTAGTATGAAAGATTGTAAATTTTAAACTGGAGAGATTTAGGGAGGATATTTTAGGGGGTTATGGAGAAGGAATAGATAGAAGGTATCTCTAACTGGATCTTATCCAATCTAATGTTAAGATGCTGACATGGTGCTCTAGAAAAAAAGAAAAATAAAAATTACCGATGTAGGACCCTTTAGAAGCCTCAATTCTAAGAGCTTTAATATATATAATGGGTTGGATTCAATCCTCGAACTTGACACCCATGCCTAGGGGTGTAAATATGGGTGAACTGCCTAAGCATGGTAAGGCCGAGCCTGCAAAAATGCGGGCCGTGGCCTGAGCCGGCACTATCCCTATATTGGGCCAAGGGCTGCAGGCTAGCACAGCATAGCTCATTGCTTATTTGGGCTGTGCTAGGCTGGGTTGTCTGGGTAGCAGGCTTGCACTGCATGGCCCACATTGATATTTATAATAAAATTTATTTGTTATATATAAATTAAGTATAAAATATAAAATAACTAAAGTTTTCTCTTCATTTATAAATTAGTGTCAATATATATGCATTTATTCTATTAATTTCAATTTTATTGTAAGTTGGAAACCTAAAAAATGTATGATCTCTCCCTTAATTTATATTTATAAAAAATATTTAAAAAAGTAAAAAATTAAAAGGGGCATGTGGGCTGGCCCATAGGCAGCACGACCCAACCCATATGGGGCACGATAGTCATGCTGTGTTGGGCGGGCACCGCATGGCCCTTTATCGTACATGGGCAGGCATGGGCCACATTTACGCGCTTATCCATGCCTTTTCAATGGGGCCATTTTGGTGTCCCTCACAGCTCTTTTTTTTTTTTTTTTTTTTTGATCTATAAAATCTCTCGCCATCCTAGTTTTTGGATGTTTGTCCTGTGACCTGGTAGTTACCCGGTTATAAATATAGCAACTAGCATAAACAGGCCCCACGAGATGACTATATTGACTGCAATCTTAGTGTAGTATGGTTGTAAACTAATGGTTCCCACCACACATGACCAGTTAAGATGTCAGCCTTTTGTGCCACAGTTGTTCACGTGCCTAAATGTGAGGCCTAGACCCAACATGAGTCTAAAAGCTCCATTTTTTTTTTTATAACCAGGTCATATATATTAACAAAGCAAAGAAGCGTCCAACAACAAAACCAGGACAAAAAGAAACATCAGGTATACAAAACAGAACAACTATTTACAAAATGAAAAGCACTAGACCCTGGATCAGAAAACAGCAGAAAATTCCAATTGTTGTAGGGGGCTGGGACCCCCCTAGGAGAGGGTAGTAGGTGTCGAAAAAGTAGTGAAGTCATCAGGTAATAGAAGTGGATAGATCTCGGGCAAGGTGATAACACCTTATGGTAGGAAAATGTGATTGACTTTTTCAATTGAGGTTAGAGGCCATTCTCAATCTTTAACCCACCCACTCTCGTCTTAAATGAATTGTATTTGTATATATATTGGTTTGATTCATTGACTATGTTCAATTTATTATGATGACATTTTTATGACAGCAGGTCACACATTAGCTTGTACTGACCCTAAGAAAACAAAGAGGGACTTCTCGATTTGACTCAACGTTTCAAAATTTTATTTTATTTTATTTTACTTTTTGTAATATATGCCGACGCTGTTAGTTACCTGATGTGAGTGCTCAACGGCTTGGGAAATTTAGACTAGTCAAAAACTGCATTTGCGCTGGACAACACATTTTGAAAATATAAGTCACAACATTTTGAGAAGGGTCCGAAGGGTATTTTACAACAAAATATTTGTCATATGAGGAATGTTCCTTTACAAGGATAATACCACATACTATTAATGTGTGTTCCACGTGCGACTGAATTGGATACATATTTATAGTAGGGCTAGAGAATTGGATACATTTTTAGAGTAGAGGGTTAGAGAAAAGGGTTTCAGACTCAGGGTTATTTGTTTCTGTTCATCAAAATATGAAAGTTGATTTTGATGCATAGTAGTTACATATCATCATATTTGTTTGTACTCATTTCTATATATGATGTGTAAATAAAGCATGAAAATAATGCCTTCTAAAAAAAAACCTTCTAACAAATAAAAACTTCCAAAGAAAACCTTTTGGAAAAAAAGTGTAAAAATGATATTCTCTAATAGGTGCAAAAGTCGCACGTCCAAAAAGGTTCCACTACAGTCTCTTACACAATGATTGCAATCACATGGGTCCTATCACTAACCTTTTTGTCATTCTTGTGGGCGCATATTTGCCCTTTTGGTACATGTATAAAGTTTTAGGATATTTATTTAGCGGGTTAGACATGATATATATATTTTTTTTATAACCCAAAGAAGGAGGCTGTATTAAAAAAAGCCTACAGAAATGAAAAAAAAAGCCCACACGAATGAAAAAGCAGCATACTTATGATTCGATCTTTAATAGAAAGTGACACGCGAGGTTGCCATTTGCCAACTAATTGAGCAACCCATTATTGTGGCCTGGTACACTAAAAGGTTATACATGGATTAGTATCAATTTGGATTTTTTTAGTGAGACCATCACCTCTCTGCCTCTAGTGATAGGAATGCATTAAGTTGGGCTCCACAAGCTAGACAACATATATACTAACATTATACTTATGAAAATCCCCCTAGATGAAAAGCTTCACGCGAGTAACTTAGAGCTTGCGTGTGTAACGTGTTATAGTATTGTGGAAATGGAACTCCAAGGGGGAGAGGTAGGATTTAAAACTCATTTGTTGTAAATAATAAAAAAAGGCTTGAAAAAGTATAATTTTTTAGAGTATGCTTTAACAAAAAAAAGAGAAAAGAGAAAAGATAATGCAAAAAATTAGATTCTGCTCCTTTTTCATTGATTTGGTGCTGCACAAACCTCCCCTTAAAACTTTTTTATTTTATATTTTATGCTAAAAAACCTGCTGATGTCCTTATGGTTGTTATTGATAAAGTCTGGGATATACAACACCACCTATTAATACTTTGTATTGGGTAAGACTCTAAATAATTACAAAGCGGGACCTTCAGCTCATTGTTGATCTAAAATACATGAAATACTGCAAATTTGATGGCCCCCTAAGATTTGTAGGCAATTTGGTGCTGCACAAATATGTCTTTAAAATTTTCTTTTATATTTATGATGAGAAACCTGCCGATGCCCTTACGGTTGTTATTGATAAAGCCTCGGATATACAACACCACCTACTAATACTTTGTATTGGGTAAGACTTTAAATAATTACAAAGCGGAACCTCCAACTCATTATTAGGCTAAAATACATGAAACACTGCAAAATTGATGGCCCACTAAGATTTCTAGGCAGGGTATGCTCTTGCCTTTAAAAAGCTTAGAAGGCACGGCCCATTGAGAGGACTGGACGGGCATCCTTCCGCCCCTGCATGGAACATTGCAGCCGTAAAAAGGCTTCCATAATCTTTATTCAGATGGAATGAAAAAGACAATCACAAGTTGCAAAAAGTACTGGCTTCAAAAAATAAAGATGAAACTTTGAAAAAGTCACATAACTTCTCACCAAATTCTTCCTAAGCTCCCACGTGTCATCCTTTTGCAGCGCTCACCAATTCACTGATCCACCAAGGTCAATTTAAACTCTTTTGCAGTGCTCACCTAATTCAGTGATCCACCAAGGTTAATTTAAACTAACACCGTTGTAAAATTTGGACTCGAAGGTTTGGGAGCCCTCTGATTTGATTATACTTTTTTTTGTTTGGGTTGGTGGCGTCATGGCTCGATCCTTGGACCTGATGGTCTAAATCTCTAATTTGATCATTCTCACTCGATGCCCCATCCATATTAGAATTTGGATAGCCTCAAAAGTGGTCCACTACTTCGAAATGGTTTCAATTTCTTTAAGGGCATGTTTGGGAAAGGGAAAATATAAAGTAAGGTAGAGTAAATCCAAAATTAATAAAAAAATAATATTTGATTGGATTATGATGATTTTTTATTTTTAGTTGTTTGATTCAGAATTTTTTTGACTTTATATATAAAAAGCAGAGATTTTTTATAGTTTAATGATGACTTTTTGACCTTTTAAAAAAAAGACGAGGAAAATTTGAATTAAAAAAAAAGAAGGAGAAAAATTTTTAATTTTCAAAATTTAATTTAACTTTACTTTACTTTACTTACCCCATTGCCAAACATACCCTAAAGCAAGCTGTACTGACCTCCATTCAAACTCCTTCAAAGTCAAAGCTACCCTTTAATTGCTACAACAATTCATATTTACACAAAATTTATAGTAGCCTAACCTACACCCTTAGTCCAGTTATTTATATTGAGCTCGTAGGCAGGCCAACTGCTAGCCTTGGTTCACTTGGTCATTATTATTATTGAAACCTATTTGATTGAGTCGTGTATGACAGGCTACCCAGTAGTGATGTGGCTTGACCCCAAGGTTCTCCTCATGTAATTTTTGTGTAACCCTGTTTAAATAAGTAGTTATTGTACTTTAATGATACTTTAATAGAAAGCAGTTTAGATGATAAAAAGCCTGGCCCAGGCTTTGGGCCTGACATTTATGGCCAATGCCGTACTTGGCCAAATATGGACCTGATTTTTTACTTCCGGTCCGACTCTAGATTTGCCTTAGCCCAATATGACCTTGCCCATAAACACTCCTATCACACACTCTTAACTCATCCACTCACATACCATGCTGGCTGAACCCGGTCACATTAGGACTTATGACATAGGTGAGCGCCGCTGTGCCATTTCAATCCAATCGTCCATCATGCATCTAGGCTGCTGAAGTGGCCCCCACAGTGTGATGGGCCTGATCACTCCTCAAAATGGCCGGAGGGTATTATGGTCATTTTCCCAATTCTTAACCATAGTTAGTGGTTAGGTGGGTTTAAGTTGACCAATCGGGTTCGGTAGGCGTTTGGTTTTTCACGACATATAAAACCCCTCACCTTCCCCGTCTCTTCCTCTCCCTCTCCCAGCGACTTCAGACATCCAATCTCAACCGTCCATTTCAACACCTCGAGATTCCGGCGATCTCCCGACCGGAATCCCATCGCCAATCTCGTCCATCCGTTCGCCGGATGTCCTGTCCGGTTCGATCAAGATCTCGCCGTCGGATCTGATCTCCTCGATCCTCAAGCGAAAATCCGATCCGTGCAGCATGTCGGCGGAGGAGTCCGCCGGGAACAGTCAGCTGGTGGCGATCGCCGCGACGGCGGTGGCGGTCCTGATTGGATGCGTTCTCCTGCTTTTCTGGCGGCGATCCAACGGTCAGAAGTCGAGCAGGGCTGCGGAGGCTCCGAAGCCGTTGATCGTGAAGGAGGAGTCAGAGCCGGAGGTGGATGATGGGAGGAAGAAGGTGACGGTGTTCTTCGGGACGCAGACGGGGACGGCGGAGGGATTCGCCAAGGTTAGGGTTTGATCTTCGCACATTCTACTTTTTCGGATTCATCGATTTCGCCATTTGCTTGAGAAATCTCGTTTTTGGAAGAAAAGTTGCTTGCTTTGATTTGAATTTAGGCGTTCAAGTGGGATATTTGAACTTGAATCTGTAGAAGTTTGAATTTTTTCTGAAAAGAATCCTGTTTTGGTTCTTTGGGCTTTGATGCAGGCGTTGGCGGAGGAGGCGAGAGCTCGATATGAGAAAGCGACCTTCAAAGTCGTTGATCTGGTAATTCGATTGGGCCTTCAAATTTCGTTTCTTGATTGGAGGGTGTTTTCGATTTTGATTGTTTATCTGAAATGAACTGTCGTTTAGGATGACTATGCGGCTGATGATGATGAGTACGAAGAAAAGTTGAAAAAGGAAACCATAGCTTTCTTCTTTCTAGCTACGTAAGCATGCAACTTTAGACTGTTTGATGTGCTTTTGATTTTTTGATTTTTATTTTTTTGAATTTTTTTTGAAGTTCCCTTTTTTTAAAAACCCAAAAAAAAAATGAAAATTTAATTTGTAGATATGGAGATGGTGAGCCAACGGATAATGCAGCGAGATTCTACAAGTGGTTTGCGGAGGTTGGTTTTGAAGAATTTCTGTTGAAATGAGATTAACCTGATTTCTTGCTTCTTGGATTTAGATGGATAGCTGAAACTTTTGGTGGTTTTAGGGGCAAGAGAGGGGAAAGTGGCTTGAGAACCTTCAATTCGGTGTGTTTGGGCTTGGAAACAGACAGTATGAACACTTCAACAAGGTGAGGAGCTAACTGAAGTTGAATCTTTTACCGTTTTGCTAATATGATATTTTGGGTTGGTGCTGATGTTTGATTTGTGTGACTTTTTTTCCAAAAATAAAATTAGATTGCAAAGGTGGTGGACGAGATACTTGCGGGGCAGGGTATGTGCCTTTTGGGTGATATTTATTATTATTTTTGGTTGCCTTTGCGAACTAGAGGTGATTAGACTAAGAAATCGGTATGGTGTGGATGAAAGTGTTTTTCTAAGTGCAAGTTAACAAATTCAGAAATGCGGATATGTATTCTGTTGTTTGTGTGCATATGATATATCAAATGCATTTGACTCTTGATGCTTGGTGAGACTTAATCTTATCTCTGCTGATGCTGCTGATGCTTATTTGTTTAGTGTTGGGTTTATTGGACATGGAATTGTAGTCAAATCTAGGTTGGGTATAGTAAACATGTTTAATGCTCTATATTCTGCTTAGTCGTTGCCTGGTTTCTTGTCATATATGCTACATTCATTGACATTGTAAATGAGTTGACTATATTTTCAAAAATAAAAGCAATAAAGAAATGGAGTGACTTTTTTGTCTTTCCATCATCATCATCATCATCAAAGGCTTGTCTCAACTATGTTAGGGTCGGCTTTATGAATTCTGTTTATCCATTCCAATCTATCATGAGCCAAATCCTCAAATAAGTTAAACTTTTTCAAATCTAATTATACTACCTCCATCCACATTTGCATTTTTGTCCATGTCAGTTCATAAATGATCATAACATGTATTGATGTGTATAAAGCCTTATCTCATTTTTATATGGTTTTATATGTTTTTCTTTTCCACTTATTCTTTTTCACTCCTAAGTTCTTGGTCTCTCCACAATCTAAGACATTACTTCTGACTACTTCATCCAAGTCTTTATATGTTGTTGCAAAGAGTTTTTTTGTTCATAATCTCCCTTCATAGGGACCGCAACATTGTGAACATGAGCAAGCTTTAATATGCAAAGCATATATGACTATGACTATGACTCTATGACTATAATGCACAATATTCTGAACTAATTTAAAAGCACTACTCATTCATTTTGCCACTGGCACATTATCTTTTCCAGTCATCAATTATTATATATATATGCAATACTTGCTTTAGTCTTGTAGCGATTAATTTGCTCTTTATGTTATAACTGATTATATAATTATTTGCATAGTGGGAACTGATTAGACATGAGTGGAATTGGTTGTAATTATATCACTAGAACTATAAGTTGTGTGGTAACTCTCTATATCATCATTTTCATACAAACCATGTGTTATACTGGTGTGGCATGTAATATGTTCTTTATCTAAACAATGAGAAATCACATGCAGAAAGCACTTCAAACCATGGCATGCAGGCATAATTGTAGTGGAGTAAGATATTGCTAAACCTTATGATGTTCATATTAAACGAGGTGTTGAGTGCATACATTGCAGCTCAAAAAAGTTATGTAGGATAAATCGAGAAGAAGCGTTGTATTACTTATGTACAAGAACGAAGGAGATATACAAAGTTATACCAACTGTTGCAAGATTAAACTTGTGAATCACACTATGAGAATGTGGGAGAGAGTAATGGAGCAAAGACTTAAACAAAAGGCCGAGATATCTAAAAATCAATTTGGTTTCATGCGAATGAGGTCAACTATGGAAGTTATATTCTCACTTCGATAATTAATGAAAAAATATTGAGAGAAGAAGAAAAATCTTCAACAATCTAGAGAAAGCCTACGGCAAGTTACTCGGAGAGTTAATTTGGTGGATTTTATATTGAAAAGTGTCCCAAGAGATTATATTGAAATTATTAAAGTCATGCATGAGGGATGTGTAACAACTAACAAATGTGTTAACCTTTGGAGGGAAATGCGAATTTTCAATGACCATTAGCTTGCATCAGGTGTCAAACCTTTTTCACTAATTATAGACAAGTCAATTGCTCGTATCCAAGGGCAAGTGCCTTAGTGTATGTTGTCTGCAGATAATATAATGTTGTGGTTGAAACTTGAGAGATGGTGGGGGGTTTTTACATCTAAGGGCTTTAAAATAAGTCATCTAAAGGGCGAGTATACAAATTTCAACTTCAGTGGGAATGTACAAAGAGCTTCAAACTCCTATGAGAGCTGAAGCTCAAGAGATACCACAAAGAGGTTCGATCTAATACCTTGGCTAGATAATTTGTAAGGATGAAGAGATTGGGGAAGATGTCGAATATAGGATAAGAGCTGATGGTTGAAGTGGAGACTTACTTGTAGAATACTTTATGACCGGCGCACACCAATAAGATTGAAGGGAAAATTTTATAGGACAATGATCAGATCAACTATGACCTATGGGGATTAATGTCAGCCAATTAAGAAGCAATATATGCACAAAATGAGTGTAGCAAAGATAAGAATATTGAGGCCGATATGTGGTAAACTAGGAAAAATAGAATGTGAAATGAGCGCTTCCAGGAGCATTTAAGGGTTACATCAATAGGTGATAAATGAGAAAAACTTGTTTGGGATGGTTTGGACATGTCCAACACAGGTCAACAATGACCTCGGTGAGAAGTGTTTTTATGTGAGTTGATGGTCCATTAAGGGGAAGGGGTAGGCCGAAGAGGACATCGATGGAAGTAGTAGCAATAAATTTGAAGAAGTATAACCTATTCTTGGATTTGGCCCAGGATAGATTGAAATGGAGAAGCAGAACTCATGTGGCTAACCCCAACATAGTTGGAACAAGGCTTTGATGTTGATGGTGATGTTTTATGTCTTTCAACCAAAGCATCTTCTGTTTTCTATATCATCTCTTACTGGCTTTCTTATATGGTGTCATAGCACTCCTAGTGGTTCATTCTTTAATAAACCAAGTCTGAGTTTTATAGGGATTGTTCGCCTTTCTTCTTCTTCTTCTTTCCCCCTTTCTCTAATGAATGTATTGTTTATTGTTCTTTTGCTTTTACAGGAGGGAAGCGCATTGTCCCAGTGGGTCTTGGAGATGATGATCAATGCATTGAGGATGACTTTACTGCATGGTGTGTAGGGGTCTCATTTCTGAATCTTTGCATCTAGAACTCCAAGTAGGCTGCAACTAATCATTAATAAAAGGCTGTAACTAATTTGCACTTGATTATCTTGGATGAGGTTTTTCCAGTTTATCGATTTCACTCATCTTTTTTTTCCTTCAGGCGAGAGCTTTTGTGGCCTGAGTTGGATCAGTTGCTTCGTGATGAAGATGATGTAACAGGTGCTTCTACACCATATACTGCAACTATACCAGAATACCGAATTTTAGTTTATGATCCTGAAGATGCAGCACTTAATGATAAGAACTGGAGTCTTGCAAATGGCCATGTTGTTCATGATATTCAACATCCATGCAGGTAGCACTATAAATCATACATGCTTGAACTCACATGTAGTTTTCGTTCCTCTGTTTCTTCTCTAAACTGAATTGTGTCATTTATCTACATCAAGAGCTAATGTTGCTGTAAGGAGGGAACTTCACAAGCCGGCTTCTGATCGTTCATGCATTCATCTGGAATTTGACATATCAGGGACAGGACTCTCGTAAGTTCTTGTCTCTTTTTTTTTTTTTTGTTACCTTGCATACAATTTGTCATTTAAATGACTGCAGCCTATTCTTATTTTTACTCATAAATACACCTTGAGATTCAAATAGTAGTTACTGCAGCTATTCTCTCGTCTTTTATCATTAATAGAAGTCCGCATAAGAAATGGCATATTGATGATTTTCTTTGATGGATTGTAGTTACTGCAGCTATTCTCTCGTCTTTTATCATTAATAGAAGTCTGCATAAGAAATGGCATATTGATGATTTTCTTTGATGGATTGGAATCAAGATGCATATGATGTCACACCACTTTCAAGTTTGATGCAGGCTAGGGGTGTTCATGGGCCGAGTTGGGCTGGGCTAAGGCAAATCCAAGCCTAGTCAGCCTTTAGAAACATTGGCCCAGGCCTGCCCCAAGGCCGACACAGGCCATAAAATCTAGACCCAAGCCTGTCCATTTAATCAATCGAGCTGGGCCAAATCGGGCTTTTAATCAATTTGATGGTCTTTTGAGTCATTGTTTGTACTAATTAAATTGAATTACATGCATTTTTTTACGTGGACCTGGCTGGGCTAGGCTTTGGGCTTTCTATTACTTAATCTAAGCCTAGCCCACTTATTAAATGGGCCCTAATAACATATCCAAGCAGGCCCAAAGCGGGTTGGGCCAGGATCCGGCTCGGGTTGGGTGAGCCCATGAGCACTCCTAATGCAAGCCACTCAGTGAGCCATGAGCCAAAAACCCATAAAGTCTGCCACGGGAGGCCCAAGCCCGAGCTCAATCCTGAAACACAATGGTCCTTCTAAAGTTGGCTTTCTTTTTACTAGGAATTTTGGATGATATTTATCTACTAGTTAGAGATAAATGATTTACTTGACAAGATTTATCGTTTTTTTGAAAATAGTAAATGTTTTAAATGCTCAAAAAACTTGTAGTATAAAAGAACTATGCTGAAACAAATGCCCCACAAAAAGTGGTGGGAGAGCACACAACAGTAAGGAAAGGGAACAACAACCCCTAAAAAGACGGGCCAAAGAGCTAATAGAGAGAAATTAAGAGGGGGAGACAAGGATGGAGGGCTTGGAGATTCCCTCTTTAGCAAGCTTGTCAGCGTCCGAATTTGTTGTACGACTGATGTGGGAGAAAGAAATATTCACCTTCTTCGAGAGGTGATGATCTCTTCAATTAAATGAGCAAGATACCAAGGGGTAGCTATGGGGTTGGATGCCCACCAGATGACACAAAGTGAGCACCTTCAACTAACAACCGATTGAGATTCAGATGGACAGCCACATGCATCCCTACATTGAAGGCCAAAAGCTCTACGGTGTTGACAATACAGAATTCAGCTGGATTGAGTAGTGGAGGAGTAAGAGGCCATCTTTATCTTTGACCCACACCCACCCCCCCCAACACAACCCCACCCAAAAAAAAAAAAAAAAAAAAAAACCTTAATCTACGTAGATTCTCGATTTCATTACCATCAAAGTTAAGTTTAAGTGAACCCTCGGGGGAGGGGGGAGGGCACACCATCTAACCGATATGCTTCACCGCAGAGGCTTAGTGGATGCAATCTCTCTCCAATTGAGGATGATAGATTCCATCGAGATGCCCTTGAAAATAGGGAAAGGAGATGCCCATTGCGCCACTAAGATCTTAACTTCGTCACAGGACATTCCCCAATCAAAGGACTTGCCTTCGAAATATCTGGTGTTCCTTTCTTTCTAAATGTACCAAATGGTAGTCGTAAAAGCAAGACTCCATATGGTTTTGCCTCTCTTAGTACCCACCCCAAGCCTCCAAAACTCAAATAGCTCCTTGAGAGGGGGAGGGAGGGGCCCACAATAGTTAAACCACTTCATGATGGTCTTCCAAACTTTGTTGGTAGCCGGACAGTTGACCAATAAATGATCAATAGACTTCTCAGTAGCAAGACAAAGCGGGCAAGCATTCACGATGTTCATGTCTCTGCGACGAAGGTTGTCCATTGTAAGAATACCCCCCCTGAGAGTAGCCCGAGCAAAGGCCAACACCCTAGGGGGAGCTTTCATAGACTACAAACTTTGCCACCTTATTTGGGGATCCACTATCTCAGAAGACATGGAAGCGAAGAGGGAGGCCACTGTAAACTTGTCGTTAGAAGAGGTTGTCCAAATTTGTTTGTTAGTGCCAGAGGTAGGGATGAAAACCTTGGCAATTGTAGAAAACATGATACAATTGTAGGGATTGATAAGATTTATCTAGAAGTCAAGGATTTGAATTTCTTGATAAGGTTTAGGGATACATTTCTTAGGGTTATGAAAGGAGATGTAATTCCCTCCTGAGTCTCAAGAGAGCAGCTTTGAATAAATCAATAGAGTGATTTCTTCTCCTGTGTTGAGAGGTCTATGGTGTGAAACCTAGTCTAGTGATCACCTCCCTCAAGCTTCAGCTTTGTATTTTCTTACTTTTCCCCTGTCACACTCTGTCAAAGGTTAATTAATGTAATAAGACGTTAAAAAATGTGTCATATTGCATCATTAATTGACTGCATATTTATTGTCCTCTTTTGCAAACACATGTAAACTTGAGCACGTGTTTATGCAAGACATTGTCGTGAGGTATTGAATAGTGACTTGAATATTCATTTTTGATGCAGACCAGACCATGGGTCGGCCAACCCGTTGGGCCCAGTTCACAAGCCCAACCGGACATCCAGTTATTTAGGAATTATATTAAGTATTTGATTTTATTATGATTAATATTAGTGAGTTTCCTTTTATGCTTATTCCAATATTAGGAAGTCTTATTTCTTAGGGTTCAAGCCAACTCCTCTATATAATGACAATTAAGCTTCATTGTAGAGATAGATTGCTTATTTTCAATAATATTGTGAGTTGTGAGAGTTTTCTCCATGGTTATGGTGTTTTCTCCTCTTATGAGGGTGTCTTAGTGGCAAAATCCTTTTGCATTCGATCAATCTTTTGAGAGATTGATCTATTTTATTGATCGTGGATTCATGGTTGCATCAATTGGTATCAGAGATGAAATCCTGCTGCTGCCGGAGATACATTTGTTTTTCTCGGATCTCATCCATCCATCTATCTTATCACATCATCTCCACCCATCCCAAAATCCACATCCAACCCATCTCAATACATTCCCTTGTCTAAACTCTCCCCAGACGGACCCTAAGCAAGCCCTAATCCACCACCACCCGTTCCTCCCTAATAATCCCGAAACCACCCCTAACCCCTGACTCCAAAATCCTCTCCCTAAATCAATTCCACCTCATCAAGAACCCTTGACCCCCATCCCAACTACGAGACTCCTCCAAACCCCAATCCTGAAACCCAATGACAGTCCCAAAACCAACTCCCAGACCCTTCACCCAATGATCTCCCTAGATCGAACCCTTTCGGCCATCTTCACCTTAACTTGCGACTACCTCAACCATCCCAAACTCCTCCGTTACCCACCCAATCCTTCCCAGAACCCGAATACTCCCCTTCTCTCAAACCCTTTGCCAAGGCCCACCCCATCTATTTGAAACGCATCAACCCTCTCCCAGCTATCACAGAACCCTACCTCCATCCCTACCCATCAGAAGCAATAATCGGCCCAATTGGCTTCATCCTGAGCCCTCCTTGACGCCCTAAACCCTCATCCTTGTCCCCATCGGCAGTCTTATGCAGGCCTTAGGGTTAGGGCTTGTGTTGGGGCGCTGAAGCACGTGTCGAAAGATACATAGAATCGTCAAAAGACTTCAACGCATGAAGATGCACTTTCCAGGGATAAAATCGAATTCCATTAATCAATTAAAGTCTGAAAATAATCTATTACAATCCCATATAAATAAGAAAGCAAACTTAAGGCCTAAGAAAACCTAATCTAATAATAGAAACTTCCCTAATAATAATATAATTAGAAATCTACTAATAAAGATATTATAATCCTAATCTAACTTGAAGAGGGACCACTTGTGGAGCTCAGACTGCATTATTGTACCTGGGTTGAAAGAAGAGTTCGTCCTCGAACGTGAGTCCTCTTCAGATTGCCTCTGTAAATGTGGTGAACATGAATGACTTCCTTTGTTACAACTGCTCGGAAATTCTTCTTCGGCGGCTCCGGCTTTTTACAAAGGCAATCCGAAGTGAGTGAACCTAGCTTAGCAGGTCAGTCCAATTTTTTTCATTGTCATTACATCCAATTTAACATGAGACACATTGAAAGTGTTTAAGTATCAGTTCCAGTATGGAAATTGGTAGTTTGAAAATGAGTCCTACTTTGAGCAGCACATTGACTTAAAGCAAGCTCATGTGATTGTTGATGAATATACCTGCCAATATCAAGAGTTGGAAAGTCTGTGGCTTATGAGAGAGTGATAGAAATGATGGAGAACGTTATCTCAGATGTCTAAGGCCGTAAATACGAGCAAAAGTGAAATTTTGTGACACCATTCATGAGGCTTACTCGGAAGCTATTCATGTTGAGCGTATGCTTAAGCAATCTTGCATGCAACAATGTACATCTCAACAATGACCACGGGCTCATGTTGTGGAGAGACTTTTTGTCGGATAAAACAATCCCATGATTGTCATCTGCCGACGACTCAGTACAAATGACAAAGAAGCAGTAGCATGGAGACCGTCTAAAAAGTTCCATACGTGGGTACGAGTCGAAGACAAAATTGCTAATTTGATTGTTGACAATAGCAGTGCAATGAATTTTGTCGCACACGAGGTTATTGTTAAGCTTCAGTTGCCCATTGAGCCCCTTCATAAGCCCTTCCAATTCACATGGTCAAATGGTTATTTAATTCCAATCACTCACAGATGCTTGGTATCATTCAAGGTTGGCAATTATGAAGACAAAATTTGGTGTGATGTGATTCATATGAATATTGCTCATATTATTTTTAGACGACCAGGGCTTTTTGATTGGAAAGTGCACAATTGTAAAAAGATGAACACATATACAATTCTGTGGGACAGAAAACGGATTATGCTCGTTCCATTGCCATCAACTCCTTTCTCCGACTGAAGAGTCGTCAAAAGCGCAAAAAGAAGAAATTGACATCATGATTGCGCCAAAGGATATGCCAATCATGATAAAGGATATGCCAATCATGATAGCCGACATTCATGATGCAACACCTGAACAAGGTCAAGGCAAAGTTGATCCAATGGAAAATTTAGAACACGTACAATCTGATCAAGATAGTGATAATCAAGAGCCACAAAAAGTTGAGGAAGAACAAGAACAGGCAGCCATTACAAAATTTGATCAAGTTAACAACGACATTGAACATCTGGGAGATTTGATTGTAACTTCACTTCTAGCACATCACATTGAGTTACCGGAGATCAAATCAATGGCTCTAGTGGTTCCGCATGAAGATCAAGTTCTTGAAATCCCCCACATTGACTTCATCTTCAAGGGATCAACCATAAATATTTAAAAACCACCAATTGAAGCTTCTGTTGGTTCAATCACATATCCGATCTACATTCATACATTTGAAGATGAGACACATTCAGCATACTTTTACATTGAGGGAAATCATGGAGCCAGTTTTCAAGCCATGTCATGCAAATGCGGATCAACAGAAAAAGCATAAGTTTATGCGATTGATTTTCAACCCAGGAGGACATTTCCCCAAACTTGTGGTCGAATTCTCTCCTGCATTTATCAGTTGGCAAACTCGTTGGAGACGATTTTTTTCAAGCAGGGGAGAATTGATGTAGGCCAGACCATAGGTCAGCCAACTCGTTGGGCCCAATCACAGGCCCAACCCGACATCTAGTTATTTAGGAATTATATTAAGTATTTGATTTTATTATGATTAATATTAGTGAGTTTCCTTTTATGCTTATTCCGATATTAGGAAGTCTTATTTCTTAGGGTTTAAGCCAATTCCTCTATATAAGGATGATTAGGTTTCATTGTAGAGACAGATTGCTTATTATCAATAATATTATGAGTTGTGAGAGTTTTCTTCATGGTTATGGTGTTTTCTTCT
This sequence comes from Sextonia rubra, assembly GCA_037013555.1. Classification (NCBI taxonomy): domain Eukaryota; kingdom Viridiplantae; phylum Streptophyta; class Magnoliopsida; order Laurales; family Lauraceae; genus Sextonia; species Sextonia rubra. The sequence goes on along the minus strand of JASUAD010000010.1, from coordinate 37,071,109 downwards.
CTTGTGAGGGCGCCGTAGTGGTAAAATCCTTTTGGATTTGATCAATCCGTAGGGAGGTTGATCTATTTTATCGATCGTGGATTCGTGGCTGTATCAGTTTAAAAGAAGAGTGCACATATGTGTTAGCAGTAAAGTAAATTATTTTGGCCATTGCCTTTATGAAATGTTCAGATTTCTCAAAAAGTGTTGTAAGGTATATAGTTAGCCGTGAAAGCGGTGGTTGAGCTCCTTGCTCTGTTGTGCAACTCTGGATGATAAATTAACCCAAACCCTTTGGATGGGTGGCAACCGAGGAGCGATTCAGACTATGGATAATTTGTGGAGGCAGAAAAAAGGTTCTAGTTAATGCATATCCTATGTGTTTAGCTGATGCAGAGTCAGTGGATCACTTGCTTCACAATTTTTAATTTTTATATGTGAGGTTCAATTTGTAATTTTAAGAACTTAATTTTATTTATTTAAGACTGTTTTAACTAAATTTAACTGATTTATACCCTTGTTAACTGATTAAAAAGGCTTAAAAATAACCAAACTGCTACTTTTTCTACTTTGGTACTATATTTTTTTAATGTAATTATTTATTTAGTAAAATGTCATTCTCATGAGGCCACTGCCTCATGCGTTGTGGCCACCTCCTCACACGTAAAGGCCTGTGCCCGACTCTTTGGGCAATTGAAATTCCTCACCTCACATCTCAAAATTTTATAGAGCTAGTAATAATTAGCTTGGTTTTGCAGTTCAAATATTATAGATATGCTCTTCATTTACTCTATTTTGTACAATTTTTTAATCAGGTATGAAACAGGAGACCATGTTGGTGTTTTCACTGAGAACTGTACTGCTACTGTGGAGGAAGCAGTGACCTTGTTAGGTTATACTCCAGATACTTACTTCTCCATCCATGCTGATAAAGAGGATGGCACGCCGCTTAGAGGATTGGCACCACCCTTCCCTTCTCCTTGCACTCTGAGAACTGCACTTGCACGATATGCTGATCTTTTGAATTCTCCCAAAAAGGTATTTTCTGTATGCTGAGTACCCTTAATGTATTGCAAAATCACTCTAAGGGCTATCAATTTTCCATCTAATGTGTGCTTATGTTCTTCCTGTTCTTTTTTCCTTTCCAGGCTGCTCTCATGGCACTAGCTGCTCATGCTTCTGACCCCAGTGAAGCTGATCGTTTAAAATATCTTGCTTCTCCTGCTGGAAAGGTGGGGATGATCTCTTCTGCTATGATTATGCCTTTCAATTTCAAATAAATATACATATTTTCACAGCTGTATTCTACATTGCAGGATGAATATGCACAATGGATAGTTTCTAGTCAGAGAAGCCTCCTTGAAGTCATGGCTGAATTTCCTTCAGCCAAACCTCCTCTCGGAGTTTTCTTTGCGGCTGTAGCCCCTCGCTTGCAGACTAGATATTATTCGATTTCTTCTTCTCCAAAGTGAGCAATATTTCAAATATGAATGATCTTATTCATTTCTCAGTATAATTTGATATACTCTTGCTTTTATTATTATTTTATTTTTTAGGATGGTTCCATCAAGAATTCACGTCACCTGTGCATTAGTTCATGGATCAACTCCAACAGGAAGGATTCACAAAGGCGTGTGCTCAACTTGGATGAAGGTATTGCCTTTATCACTACCTTTGAGACTTGGAATATGGAAGAACCTATGATCAATTGGAGCCCTTCTGGGAATACTTAAAAGATTTGAAGAAGCTTTCCAACATTTGTCAACTTTCAAATCTTTGCAAAACGTATGAACATGGCAAATGTTTGATGTTGTTGGCCATCTGTCACTAGTGATGACAGTCGACATACTTAAGCCAGAATTGGTGGGCTAGTGCGCTAATCGGGCAGACCACATGTGGATGCTTAATAGGACCCTTTTTTTTCAGTGTGATTTTGTTTGGGTTTTTTAAAGAAGGCCTTCCTGTCTTATTTGACAGCCTCGATAGTGCCTGTAACTGTAATATTTGTCCTTATCAATATCTCCCTTGACCGATGATCAAAAGTAAATATCTACTCCGATCTCTCCCTAAATGTGAAAACTTCTTAAACATAGCCTTCATGAATCATGAGTTGTCCTTTTGGGTTGATAAATGAAAGATCACTTACCTTTAATTATTTGTCCTGTCTTACTCTCTTAAAAAAACTCATACCCAACCATTGAGCCTCCATAATTATCCATGCATTTTTTTCATTGTCTCTGCATAAGATTGTGCTGTGGCACCCATTGTGTGATGATCGTGTGGACATGATTGACTACGTGGCCCACATTGCTTTTCGAGTTTTTACAGATGTGGGACTCACTATTTACTTTTGCTTTGTATTAATTTTTCTTGTGTGGCATTCTTAATTTTATATAACTATATTTTCACATCACATTAGATTTGTTAGAAAAGTTTGTTAACCTTAGTTGATTTTGGTTAGGGGCATTGCAGTCTTTTGTAGATGAGATAAACTGTGGTCATTTGACTATCAGTCAAGGGAAGTTTTAGCAAAATAGAGAAACAATACAGGGGCTGTTTGTTTGCATTGCATTTATTTGCATATGTAAATGTTACCCATATGTAATGGTTTTGCATTATCACATTTATGCATGTAAATGGCTGATTTACAAATCAAAATTTTCACATCCATTCCAAAAGATGGTGCTGGTTCAGTCTCTTACAGGTGAATGGATTCCTGTGGTCCCCATCAACCACCTTTATTTTTCTCATTCCTCTGGGCCCCACGTTTATAATATCATTTTATTTATTGAACTAATAAACCCCAAGACCTTGAAGCTGATTATCTTAAATCTTCATAGATTTTGAATAATTTATTAAAAAAATCCCAACTTGATCTAATTTCCTGTTTTTTGTGGGCCCCCAATTCATGATTCATCTGTTCAATCTTTGTGTATTAATAATAAATATCATGATGTTTATTTCATATCTTAATTTTTCATGGATTTTGAGAAATTTGTGAAAGTGTCCAAAAAATTCAAATACCTTTAAAACCATTGGATGTGCTTATTTACTCATGTGAAAATGATGTTTTTGACAAACACGTAATATGTTTTGCATGTGTAACATTTGCATTTGTTACAGTGTTTTTTGTTTGTTTTTGGTCTGAAGGTTAACATTTCCAAAAGTCGATTGGTAGGAGTTGGGTGTTCTAAAGAGACTTCAGTCTTTGGAAGCCATGTGGCCCATGCTACATTGCAAATGTGGGGAGACTCCCCATTTCATATATTGTCTTCCAATAGGGGTGAAGTTGAGATCTAGGTCTTTGTGGAATCCAATCATTCACAAATGTGAGAAAAAGTTGTTTTCTTGGAAGAGACAATATTTATGATTGGGCAGAAGGATCACTTTGATAAAATCATGCTTGTCAAATATCCCGGTGTACTATATGCCACTCTTCAAGATGTCGAAAGCAATGGTGTAGAGGCTGTACCGTATTCGTAGGGACTTTCTTTGGGAGAGTAAGGAAAATAAGAAGAAATTGCATTTAATGAAGTGGAGTGGGGTGATTAAACCAAAGTCTTGTGGTGGTTTAGGCTTTGGTAATTTGGAGAATAAACATGTGGCTGTATTGGTTAAGTGCTGGTGGAGGTTTAGTGAGGAGATGGAGGCTTTGTGGAGGAAGGTTATTGCCGATAAGTTTGGTATGAACAAGTGGGGATGGTGGCCTAATCCAGGTCATAGGTCCCGTAGATCTGGTCTGTGGGGTGCAATTGCTTCAATTGGGTATGTGTTTTTTGTAGGTGGGGAAGTGTAGTCCAAAGGGGTGTTGTGGTGGAGGATGGGAGGGATATTAGGTTTTGGTTGGATGATTGGGTTAGGGTGGTTTCCTTGTGTGAATTGTTTCCTAGGGTCTTTAGATTAGTGTCCAACAAGGAGCCTATTGTCAGGGATTGTTATGAGGTGAGGGATGGTTGTACTTTGTGGGGTGTGGCCTTTAAAAGGAGTCTTCGTTTATTAGAGGAAGTCCAATATGGGAAGTTGTTGAATCTTCTTTCTAACGTGTTTTTGTTTAGGGATTCTAGGATTTGGAAGCCATCCATGCCCAGAGAATTCTCAGCGAAATCTTTTTACTTGGCCTTGGAGGGGAACCATCTCCCTAGAGCTTGTTCTTCCCTTGTTTGGATGGGTTTAGTTCCTCCCCGAGTGTAGCTAAAATTTCAGCAGTAGATAACTTGAGAAGAAGAGGATTGACATTGCCCACCATCGCAGACAGTTGTATGATGTGTTAGAAGTAGTTGGAGTCAGTGAACCATCTTTTTCTTCATTGTGAGATTGCAGCCAGTGTTTGGGGCCATTTTATTGGTAGGTGCGGTATTGATTGGTGTTGTCTACAGACAATTGTTGATGCTGCAGAGCCTTGGATGGAAGGTTGTTTTGTGGGATGTGGTTGTACTCTTTGGAGAATGATTCTATTTGCCATTTTATGGTCCATTTGGAAGGAAATGAATGACAGAATTTTTAGGGGGTCCTCCTCTACTTTTGTGGAATTGATTTCGAAGATCACTCAAGGATCGCAAATTGGGCTTTTGTTGGAGAGGAGTTTTTAAATTTTTGCCTTAATGACAACCTTATTAATTGGGAATCATGTATGGGGTGTGGCCCAATTAAAGTGAGAAAATATGTTCCTTGGTCTCCTCCTATTGTTTGGTCTAGTTTTAATGTTGATGGGGCCGTGAGAGGGAAGCCGGGTCCAGCTAGTATTGGAGGGGTGTTTTGGAGTTGCAATGGGGATGTTTTATTTATGTTCTCCAAATACGTAGGGGTTTGTGACTCTAATGAAGCAGAGGTTCGAGTTATTTTGGAATCTCTCCGATGTTTTTTCGAGGTACTATCATGGTGTTTGTGGGGAGTAATATTAAGCCAAGGGCTAATTTTGGCACTTCATGTAAAGCACGGAGTTCACCAGGGAGGGGATTCTAGTAACTTAGGAGTGATTAATGTATTTGGGGAACTAAAGAAGTGGAAAGGGACTCCCTCGGACTCAGAGGTAACTTGGCGTGCGGCAACCAAGCTTTGCCCTGAGCTCAAGAAGGATCAAGGCAAGCCCGCACGTTTTGGCGCACGTGGTGCCACCTGTCCAAGCACGATGCCTAATGGGAAATCGTGGAGATACGAAGATGTGCATAAAAAGGGATCGTGAGGGGCCTAGATTCTAACTAATCAACTTTGTGGTTACAGGAGATGTGGAGGAGTGAGGGACAAATGTCAAGCCAACCGGGGAAGAGGTTATATAGTGGTCCAATAAACATGGGAGGATATACGTCAACCTTCTCATGTCCCCCTAAAAGGTAGATTTTTTGGCCTATATAAAGAAAGGATAATCATGGTAAGGGGGAATCAATCTATTTGATATAATTGTATAACATTTATCATCATCTGACTTAGGCATCAGGGGTCGTTGGTCACTTAGGCATCAGGGGTCGTTGGTCAGAGGCCCACCAATTGGACTCTTTCACAATTCGACTTGGTGTTGGAGGCAGATCCGCCTATTTAGCCAGAATTACTTTCTTGGTTCGACAACAACACTAATTTCGCCAGGGGGGAGTCAACACTTGACCTCACCAAATCAGACCCCTACAGTGTTCTTATTGTAGAGAGCGATTCTTCTAATGTGATGCAGGCACTAGGATTAGGGCTTGCTTGAAGTGCTGAAGCACATGGCCGAGGACCATAGTTGTCAAGTTCGTTTCAGTTCGAATGAAATGTTCGATTTTGTTCAGTTTGGTGCCAAAACCGAACTAAACATCTCGTTTGACGATGTTCGGTTTAGGTTTTGTTTGAATTCGCTCGAAATAGAGGGTTTCAGGAAAAACCACTAATTTTGGAGGAACAGTAACTGAGTCTAGTGATTTGGACGAGTCTAGAAGTCTGCCTTTGAAACTAGTGAAATCAATTGAAATTAATTTGGGGATTCGGACGAATCTGAAGAGAAATAAATGAAATCTTCCTACGCACCTTTTTTCATTTATGAGAGAGCTTTGCAAAGCTGTCAACCCCTCGTTACATCTTCTTTGTAGCATGCAAATCCATATCATCCGCCAGATCTTCTCTGCCAAAGGGATTCCTGTAATTTCTCCCTCAACGAGACTCCTGGGTGGATCTGCGAAGGCCGCTGTGGCTGCAAAACTTGGATTCCTTTGCTAAGCAACTCTCGCTAGCTTAACCTTTTGGTCAGTTTGAGGGAAGGGTTTGAGAAAGGATTTCAAAAATTAGAGATGGAGAACACGTTTTCCGTTGATGATATGTCTTTATAAAATCAATTTGATGATATGCTTCATACACTTGGGTCGTGATGGGTAATAGAAAGTGGGGACCACCCATTTGTAATCGTTGATGTTGAGTATATGGCCACCCACTTAATTTGTAATATCTTCTGTCGTTAGCGGGCCCTTCATTTGCAAAATTGAAATAGCTAACGTTCATTAGAGCCATTGACTTATTTGTAATTTATGAGGTCATCAGAGGGCCACCCACTTAATTTGTAATCATTGATGTCATCAAATGGCCAATTATTGTAATCATTATTGTTCCTCAGAGGCCCACTTATTTGTAAACATTGATGAAGATTTCAATTGATGCTATTTTTTATTTTTTAATAACAACCTTTCAATATTTAAGAAATACCAAATCCCAAGTGATATTTGATACTATTAGCACATTTTATGAAACCATTTTTAAAATATCAATTTGAAATGGGCCATTTGAAATACCTAACCATTAATAATTTGTGATGTCATTAGAGGGCCACCTAATTAATTTGTAATCTCTGATGTCATCAAAGGGCCAATTATTTTAATCGTTGCTGTTCATCAGAGGCCCACTTATTTGTAAACATTGATGAAGATTTCAATTGGCGCTACTTTTTTTTCCAATAACAATTGGTGCTACCTTTTAGTATTTAAGAAATACCAAAACCCATTATGAGTTGCGTACGGTAATATATGATATTATTACCACATTTTATGAAACCATATTTAAAATATCAATCTGATTTCTGAATTGGGAAGTGAAATGTCCGAATCGATTGAAATGTTTCATTTTAGAATTAAACCGAAACAGTGTTCAAAACGAACTTGACAACTATGCCATGGACACTTCGAATTGTCAAAATGTCTTCAAAATACAAGGACGCACCTCCGGGGATAAAACCCACAATTCTATTTAATAATCAAATCTATGAATAATTCTTCACTACAATGCCATATAAATAATAAAAGAAAACTTAAGGCCTAAGAAAACCTAATATAATAATGGAAACTAAGTAAACTGGAAACCTAAACCTAATTACAATCCATAAAATAAAATAAAAGTCTAATGACATAATTACTTAATAAAAACCTATCTATTTGGGCCTTACACATGTGGTCATTGAGGTTTATACTGCATTATAATATGATCGCTTGAGTCTCAAATCGGAAGGCTTTTCTGTGAAAGTTTTAATTCCTCTTTAATGAACTCCGGTCATTATCTACCAATGTTAATTTTAGCTTTCGATGCCAGTGTAGGTCCCGAAAATGCCTGTCCCGAAAGCGTCCGCAAATGTGGTGGTGGATGCTTTAGCCAAATACACTGTTGAGGGGGTTTCCCCTTGGCAGGGTTTTATCTTGTAGTTCTTTGTATGAGGGGGGTACAATACTCCTGTACCTCTGTGTTCCTTCACTTTTTCTTCTTTTTTATTGTTCTCTCTTTGTAACCCCTTCTCTTTTCATAAAGTTACCATTTCTGATAAAAAAAAGAAAACATCTGCATATGTAGCATTTACATATGTAAATCTCATTTTCCTCATCACATGTGCGAAAGGCAAGCTGCAAGTGACCCCTTAGAGGTTGACATATACCATAAGGGCCTTTTCGAAAAAAAAAAAAACAATCATCTGTGTCTCTCATGCATATGTGGGCCTTCCAGAAGTATGGATCTAGTGATCAAAATTTTGTTCCCTGCATGCTTGCAGTTGGCCACACCTGATGGATGGGCTGGCTCTCAAACATGTCATTGTTGGGATATGTGCTGCAAATGTCCTCTTCAATCATCTGTGAGGAATGGGGACACCATTTGCATGTTTGAATTAACCACAAGGCTGAGGGATATGTGCATCTTAGATACAGCATCTTTCTCTGGCAACTTTGATAATGTCCTTGTGTTTCATCCACTTACACATGACATGTTTAAACATTTTATAGTTTGTTACAAGTTGCAATAAATTTCCTTGTGGTAGTCATATTAAAAAAATTGTGTCTTTTACACCAACATAGTTGCAATCTATGCGCTCATTTTACTAAATATTACATCAGATATCTTATTCCGATTTCATGGTTAGTCTCTACTTCACAGTCATAGTAACCATGCTGAAAAAGTTTTGGTTTGATGGATTGTCATCATCTGCCCCTTCAAACTGTGGCATTGGTTCAACTTCTGTTTGTCCATTCATGATTTTGAGCATGTGCCAGATACTCTATAATGCAGAGAACATCTATAGATACACTTTCACCTTTACACAGTTATTGCTCAGCCTCTATTCCTACATATATTCATGAAAATGGCTTCCTATCTCAACTGCCCTTCATCTTTTGCAGAATTCAGTGCCATTGGAAGAAAGCAGTGACTGCAGCTGGGCACCGATCTTTGTGAGGCAGTCGAACTTCAAATTGCCATCTAATTCCTCATTGCCAATCATCATGATTGGGCCTGGCACAGGATTAGCACCTTTCAGGGGGTTTTTGCAGGTTCATAGCTTTTTATATTTGTTTCACTTTCTGTTTACTCCTCAATGAGTTTGTTTTAGCTATTGTGGCTGCTGTTTTCAGGAACGGTTTGCTCTGAAAGAAGCTGGGGCAGATCTTGGCCCTTCTATCCTTTTTTTTGGCTGCAGGAACCGGAAAATGGTACTACCTAAATCTTTATGCTCTATGTAATAGATTTAGTGCTGTAGGGGGTCCTTGTGTGGGTCAATGAGTCCTTGTGTCTAACGCATCATAGGTCACAGGTTTGGACTTTGTCCTATACTTTGGACTCAATGTGCTGGGTCTAAACATTCACGGCTGTTAACTGGTTTAAGCTTAGTTAAGGTCATTGGTCCACAGGATTGACCTGACCAGGTCACAGGAAGTGACTTGTTTCCACCTTTATATCTGGTGGGAGTAACATTACTTTGATTCGTATGATTTTCAGGACTTCATTTATGAGGATGAGTTGAATGGATTCCATGAATCTGGTGCACTTTCTGAGCTGATTGTTGCTTTCTCACGGGAGGGGCCAACCAAAGAATATGTCCAGCACAAGATGGTGGAGAAGGTCAGCTGATCCTCTTTTTGTTCAAGATGAGTTATGTTTCATTTGATTCTAACATTGTGATTGTTTGCAGGCCAGTGACATCTGGAATATGATTTCCCAAGGTGGTTATGTTTACGTCTGTGGTGATGCCAAAGGCATGGCCAAGGACGTGCATCGGGCTCTGCACACCATAGTCCAAGAGCAGGTATGGAATGATATGTTAGGGCATGTTTGTATAATGCTGAAATTTTGCATTCAACAAATTGCATCAAGGAATGGTGGCGTGGGGTGTGGTTGGGGTTGGTATCAAACAGAGAGTAAATGCAAAATATAGCCGTGAGAATCACATTCCTGTTTCCTTAAAAAGGAAGGACGCGCATGCCTTGGTTTACATACCACGTGTTTCCACTAGCGTTTTTTGGCTAAACAGTGTTCCTTGGATATCCATCAAATGGAATGAGGGCAACTGGGCCAATTGATTGTAAAGCAAATATAGTGCCTCCATAGGAAATGCCAGGTACTAAATAAAAGTTATAAAAATTGTCTGCAGGGATCTCTAAATAGCTCCAAAACTGAGAGTTTTGTCAAGAATCTGCAAATGGATGGGAGGTACCTGCGCGACATATGGTGATATATTTCTCTTCAGGCACAGGGTACAGCATCTGTAAGACACTTAAAACAATTATTTCCAGTACTGGTTGCCATGCAATAATACAAATACCCCCAGAAACAGAGGAAGATGTTCCCAGGGATGGGCGCTGCCTTAACGCCTCCCCCTCAACCATTCATTGCCATAAAGAAGTCTGTCACCATCACCGTCAATCCCACCATTCTTATATCATCGTACAGGGATTTTCTTCTTGTAATTTTTGTTGAATTTTTTAGTTCTGGATCTCTCAAAAGTACAACTCTTTATATGTTTATTTGCAGTATGTGAGAGCTAGTAAGGTTTGCAGGGCAGCTGATGCTGCACATGAATGCTCTGTAGCCATATGTAGGTTGTATAATTAGATGGACCTTTTTGTTTCTCTCTTTTCAAGCAGTGAGGACACTTATTTTTTAGAAAAATGGAAACTTTTAGGGCAAGAATCAATCTTCTCTACTTATCATGATTATAAATAGAAAGGCCAAAGTACTATGGGGATGATGTATACCATAATTTTTCTGCTTGGATCACCTTTTTACATGGCTGTGATATATCTGAAGGGAAAACCTTCTCCTGCACGCATTTCTCATGCGAACTGTGCATCCGGGCTGTCGCAGCGGAAATTCGGCTGCCATGGATGCAGATCCATGGTACACATGAGGACTGTGCTCAGGATTATATTTTCCTATAGTACGGCTGTTGGAGCCTATTTTTATTCATTGGAGCGGAAGTGAGAAGAAGCATACGAGTATCTGAATCATGAATGAAACTTATATGTAGATTAAAGATAACAGAAAATAAAGAAAAGTATGAAATAGAAAACCGAGAACAACCCCTGCAGGACATGTTCAAGAGCTGCCTGTTCTAAGAATCTGGAAGTTGAGACGAATAATTTGGATAATCTCTTCTTTGAGGTGTGTGGGATGATCGAGAACATTACTTTTGTCACTCACAAGAGGTGTGAACACAAATAATAGGGGTTATTAGCTACTCTGTGGATTATCTCTGATTTTTTATATCCATTTTTCACTTTACTTTCTCGGTCCAAATTATTCACAACTTTCGAAACAAGAAATTTTACTTTCTGCCTTTAAAATAGGAAAATGTGGGGCCTAGTCCCCGGCTGTTTGGGAAGGGAAGGCGGGGTGCGTAAGGAGTTGTGTGTACATTGGGCCATTGTCTATAATTTTTTTTTTTTGAGATTTTTACTAAAAAATTCAGCATAAATTCTGATTAGAAGAACTGATTAAAAAATAAATAAAAATATTGAATTAGGGTGTTGTACGCATAAAAAAGATGATGTTAACCTATTAGGGTATTGTTAGGCTCGTTAAGAATAACACTCCTCTTCGTTGAAAGACCTTGTTAGGACATTTCAAAAATGAATTTTTCATCTTCTGTCCCTTTTCTATCCCAATGTGGCTTGAGAGACAGCGATGACCTTCCTTGGAGATCATCGTGTTTCCATGCCTTCGCCAATGCCCTCTATAAATGTTGATATTTTTCATGTTAGATTGCTTTTGTGATATCCTGCCAAGTGCCGTGGCTTTATTTTAAATAGAAGATGAACCAAAATTGCCTCTGTGGCAGACTGGTGCCCCTTTTTTTAGTTTTGCCATCGATTCAGTGTCCTTTTTATGGCTATCAACTTGGATGTGGCCATGGGCTTCCCGGGATCTTTACATGCCTTGAGGTGAGGTGAGATATCTTTTTGTATATGCCGGCCAACATGGCTGCAAATTTTGTTGCATTGGAATTTCTTTGGTTGTTGGCTTTGCATATTTTTCATATTTTGTTGACTTTATAGGTATACATTTATTGAATGTGGAGGTTCTTGGGTTGTTAAGTGTATCTATCGGCCATATTTTGTTCAATTAGGGTGTTGCTGTGATTCATTTTTAGGATTTCAATGCTGAGGTCTTAGGATTTCTTATAATACCAAATGTAAAAGCCAACCTCACAAAAGATCCACTGTCACAACACCCTTCACTTACAAAATAGAAAAGAATAAAAACAATATCGTTACTTGAAAGTTAAATATTTATGAAAAATATTATTTTTTGAGTCAAATTCTAATGTCATCTGTAGTGTTTATGCATCTCGGTATAAAAATATTAACGAATGAATGTTGGAAACTAAAAACGGGTGTATGATGTATAACGAATGGTAACGATATCATTATTTGAAAGCTATATCTTTATGAAAAAAATATTTTAGGTCAAATTCTAGTACCCTCTTCTCTGTTTATGCATCTTAATATAAAGATATTAAGCAATGAACATTGGAGACAAAAAAGGAGCGTATATAATCATATCGTTACCTGAGGCTGAAAGTTATATATTTATGAGAAAATTTTATTTTTTGGGTCAATTTTTAGTGCCCTCTCAAAGGTTTATGCATCTTGGTATAAAGATATTAAGGAATGTATATTGGGGACAAAAAATGAGTGTATTATACATAAAAGATGGTAATGATATCGTTACCTGAAAGATATATATTTATGGAAGAAAATTAAATTTTAAGTAAACTTTTAGTGTCCTCTGCAGTCTTTATCCATCTCAGTATAAAGATATTAAGAAATGAATGTTGGAGACAAAAAATGAGAGTATGATGCATAAAGGAAGGTCAATGATATCGCTACCAAAAAGTTAAATATTTATGAAAATTTTTATTTTTGGGTCAATTTCTAGTGGCCTCTTCGGAGTTTATGCATCTTTATTATTCTCACATATATTATCTTAAAAGGACAATGGGTTGCAAGATAGCTAGTTCAACCTATTAAGTATCTTATTTTTTCACTTGGTGCTTATCCAAGATCACCCTCCAATTGGTATTCTCTAGCCAAAGAGGGAGGGCCTCTTAGTCCTACAAGGACAACTTAATTGGCATGGAAATGCCTTATGTAGTTGCTCTATTTATAGTTGCTCTATTTAGCCATCTTATGATCTTGTGGAGTCGATCCCTTTGGCCATTCAAATTTCTCAACCAGGGAACCTAAGTCTCTCATCTTTTCAATTGTCCTTTGGAAATTAAAGTCTAATTTACAAGAAATAGTAAGCAACTCAAAATATATTTCTTAACAATTTCTCTGCTATGATACCCATGGTCTCCACTTAAATAAAAGATCAAAACTTTTATCATACAAGAATTAACAAACTGCCAATAGATGGTATGCACAAATCACAAAGATCACAGTCTTTCTTTTGAGTTACAAATTGTTCTAATATCAATGCAAGAAACTAACTACATATTAGGACCTAGAATTTCTATGATTGTGTTGGGTAAGTGCTCTTGTACCTTCCCTTTCTAGTTCTTTATGTCTGTTACCTATCATATGATGCGTTGCTCTTCTTCTCTTTTGGAATAAAATTTCACTTGCATCAAAAGAAACCAACCCCTGTAACTCTTACGCCTCTCTTTCAAATTATATATAAATACTATTCAAAGGAAGAACCTAGAGTAGTTTTTCTGATCTTGTAAAGGATACGCGAAGATGGAATGTCCTCATCATATCACAATGAACAAATTAATGAAGTTGATTTTTGTAGTGCGAAGTAATACTATGTATATGACAATATTATAATGAAGTCGTTGAGCATGCATTTTTCAAATCCACTCTAAAATAGACAAATTTTTGAAGTGAAATAAGCCTATTTACATTAAATGCATTTTACGGGGTTAATTTAGAAGAACTAAAACAAGATGCAAAACAAGGTCTTATTTGATGAAATGGGATGCAGTAAGCACCGGACTGATCATGGTGATTTCTAAAAAAGTAAAGTAGAGCAGCTTGCACTCCTCAATCACATCATCAATTGTCATTTCCATGCTCTTTGAGTCACCATTTTCTTGCGATTCTTTCAAGTTGGATTTCATCAAAAGGCCCAATTAATCAATAGCATCGCCCATTTTCATTGCATTTTGTCTTTTCTCAACCATTCCTCTCAGTATGATTTCCACTTTTCTGCTAATCTCTTTTCTCTTGACATTATCTTTTGTGGGCAAAAATTTGTGAAGGAAGACAAAATAACTATCACTTGAAATAAGTAAGAGAGAAAAAATATGAAGGCAAAAAGAAGAAAACAGTAAAGACCCAAAGATCATACTAGACAATATTCTCATTAATGATAAGTATTGAGACAATTTAGTTTCATATCCTAAATCTATATATATGTTTAAAAACTTGTAAAAAAAAGAAAATTAAAAAATTCTGTATACATCTAACGTTAATGGACATGCCCCTAGCATTGAGTGCAGACGCATGGAAAGAGGAGGTCTACATACGTGAGAAAGAAGCACACAAACATAAGAAGAGTAGCATACCTGGGGACTGAGCTATCCCTTCTACTCCACGTACTTGTCTTAAAATGGTTGTTTTGATAGGTATAACAATGAGTTCATATATGACATTTGTATTGGTTTTTATTGGGATTTTATATCTTTTGTACTAGATGCATATAGATTGATACTTGCATAATAGTTCTAGACTTGTGCATCTTTTATTTCCTATTCCTAGTATTCTTATACTTTTGCTTAGACCTGTATAGATGTTCATCTTTGTATCTAGTTGCATACAAGTATACATATATGTCTATAGCATCTAATAGGTTGTACAGGTTATTGATAGTTATAACATACAACTTTTGTTTATTAACTGATAGTTGTGGATTGATTCATGTGATGATTGATACTATTTAAATATTTATTGAAAAGTTTAAAATTATAGGTGATATTGACAGGCTTTCACATGTAGCGTGCTTGGACAGATGCCCTTGTAATTACCTCATATATGATAGAATGTGAATATTCCTTGTGGGATTTCGTCTAGACACCAAAGCGTAGAGGCGAATCAATCTGGTGGAGAAGAAATATAGTATTATTTAAATGCCTCTGATTGACCAAAAAAAGCTTTGATACCATCTTAGTTTTGGAAAAGAGGTAATTTATCTTTCATTGATTGAGTAAATATTTATTAGTGTGAATCTCTTATCTTAAACTATTAATCATTTTATGAAAGTAGAGCCTATCATGATACATCTACAACCTGAGTTTGTATTCAGCCTAGTCCACTTTAGCCTAGGGTTGGACTTTTGAGTTTGAATACTTGAGGGCAGTCTAGAACTATTTCGCTGGGCCCATTTAATAGACAGGCCATGCTTGGATATAATTTAGACTAAATATTATTAATATTTTCTATAGTTTTTAATATTATACATTTTCCCTAAAAATAAAAAGGAAGCGAAAAGACCAAGAGGACCAATCAACTATCAAGCAATCTAAGAAAAAACCGGGTCTATTAATTGTTGTCAACTTAGAAATTTAGATTACCATCCTCTCTATGGCTTTAGATTGGGCATTTGCCAACATTAAGAGCCCATTTGTTTGCATTACAAACATAGGAGTTGAATGCAAGATTATACCATAGGAGTTAAAAAAAGAGCATATCTCAATTTTAAAAAATGAGCGTCAAATAGCCTTTCATTTTATGGAAAATGAATCGAAGAAAAATGAAAAATGAATGACCAAGCATTGCTTAGTTATTTATTTATTCATTTTCTATCTTCCTTTGATTCCATTTTCATAAAAAAAAAAGAAATTATTTTATGCTATTTTTTTTAAACTCACTATTTTATATTTTATATTTTTTAAAATTCATCTTTGACCATCATTTTTAACCAAATATGACGTAAATTATGCAATTCCGATGTATTGTAACACAAACAAATAAGCTGTAAGTGGGTTTGAATTCTTGTGGATGTTAAATCTTAAAGCCTTCTTATATTTGGCAGGATAATGAGCCCTACAAACTCAATCACATATTTTGTTTAGAGGACTTTGATCCATGTATGACATCTCTTTGGGAAGAATAAATTGGTAAATGTACTTTCCTGATAAGCTGAGGTAATTCAAAATGTCGTCAAATTAAATGTCATGAAAAATTGTGATAATTGTAGAAGAAGAAAAGGAAAAACAGTGAGATCCTATGAAAATCATTTCTAACACTTTTGTTTTAATAATTATCTTCAATTCATGACATTTTCCCAGTAATATGCCAACGCAAACCCCAAATTTGGTAATATCTTAATTCCAAGACTAATATTTGTGAGTGATTTAATATTATTAGAGGCTGGGGCGTTGGGCAAAGGTGACTCTCAAGTAGATCATTCTAACCGTTCTCTCATTTCATAGAGATGGGTCTTTATTGGGACTTGGGAGTCTTGTCTAGTCAGTGGGAGATGTTGGTAGGATCAGTACCTAATTGATGAATGCCAAATCAGGGTTAGATCAGGTTTGAGTTGATCATAGCCGGTTTCTTTGATTGCACTGTTATATTGGATTCTTGTAACATAAGAGAGGCCCACCTCTTTTAGGAGAAATAAAAAAGAGGGGCTTGGATTCAAAGGTAAAAAAAAAAAAAATGATAGGCCTGGATTAAGGGTAAAAAAAAAATGATGTAAGTCTACATAAAAATCTTGCGCATCCAGGGAATCGAACCCTGGTCAGTACCGTGGGAGGGTACTATGATACCACTACACCAGATGCGCTTTTTGGTGACATCCAAGCCACAAATTAGATATTTATATGTTGTTTCATTTTTGCTGCATTCCACACTACAAAATTTTTCACTCCCTCAAACTTTCTGCATTTAAAAAGTTTCCTGTCGTTACTCTTTTCTGGCCATTAAATTTGAACTAATTTCTTGCTTATCACTAATCAACAACAAAATATCTCCAACTCGAGATACATGTTTATGTGACGCTCGAATTTTGCTACATCGCATGCTCCACTTCCACAATCCCATAGAACAGATTTGCCACCCCACTTATGAAACGTTTTTCGTGGAGTCAAAGCAAAATAGTTCAATTTGAAACCCAAATGTGAGTTTTGTATTAAAAATTAAAAAAAAAAGCATCAAATAACCTTTTTTCATGGAAACAAAATCAAGGGGAGATGGGAAACCAATACCAAGCCAATACTCAGCCACTACAAAAGTAATTCGAATTATAGGAAAGTAAGGTCCATTCTACATCACTATCTTATGCACTTCACACTTATATCCATCTTCCATCTCGTTAATGATCTTAAAGATGGAGTTCACTTAACCACAAATTTCATTGTATTCCATGTAAACAAAGTGGCTTTAAACTCATGAAAACAAACTCTCTGTGTTTTTATTTTTTATTTTTATATCATCATCATCATCATCAAAGCCTTATCCCAACCATGTTGGGGTCGGCTACCTCATTAGTCAAACCTGCAACCTCACAGTTGAGGCAAATGATCACCACCCAACCGAGTTACGGGCTCAAATTGATGACAAGAATTAAGACCTCTGACTACACGCTCCTTAAACAAAAAGACCAATATAAAGATCCATAACACCAGAATCTACTCGGTTTCACCATTCATCTGGAAGGTTCCATTGTAGGATCACAGCATTCATCAAAAAAATTTTACTGAATGAAGAAAAAATACAAGAAGTCCATAACAATTGGGACACTTCCTCAATCATGAAATGAGAAGCACAGTTCCAATTCCCCCATCAATAATGGGTTCCCCCAAGTGATTTATTACGAAGATCCACTGCTTAGCTCTCAGCACCTGTTGAATAGATCTTGATCACAGCCCAAACCAATACACGCCACCAGTCTTCTCCCTGTGGAAGAATTTTGCACAAAGGTGAATGTAAATCAGGAGAGAGACTAGTTTTAAGTTTCAATATCGTACGGTTCTTTATGGATCTAAAAACGTTGAAACTTCAACCACATGGTGGTCCACCAGATCAAACTTTATTGTGAATATCTGAGATACCATGCAAGCACTAGAAACGAGCACAACACTAGAAATCTGTTGGGTGGCATGAGAGAAAGAAATCAAGGAACATCATCTGACAAGAATCAGGCGTGTGCTTAGAAGACCGAAAAAACACCATTCGAGGAACCTATATAGCAGCTACAAAGAACAGGGGAATGCAGCACTGTGGATTGTGGAATGAAAAGAATGGCCCAAAATTGGCATGATATGATGTGCTGCGGTGAATAGTTAACAATTGGTGGCTGAGGTACTAGGGAACATGTGGTTGTTATGTCATTTCTGTTCCCGATATGAACAGCCAAAAAGAACGTTTTCTTGCTGCTCCAAGATGACAATCAACACAACATGAATATCATTGTTAATCTATCAGCATTCCTACAACCATTATAAAAATTTATGTTCTATCATAACATTAACTCAAACTCCTTTTTACAAAAAAAATAAAAATAAAAAAACATAAGTAAACTCTGAACCATTAAGAACAAAATGAACTAAACAAATTGGATCTACCAACCCACGCAAATGGTGCAGTCAAACATTCATGAATTTGACTGTAAAACTTAAATGCAAAGAGTGAGTTACAAATATGTGTGCAACTTTCTGCATATTTTAGCCCCCTCGAAATCCAGACTTGGGTGCACATTTGCGGGCTTAAGCCCGTGGCTGGGTTCCTGTGCAAAGCAAGCAAATATCTCAGGTTACTAAGAGATACTAGACCTTTTGAAGCAGTTGACCAAAGATTCTTTAACTAAAACTGCTAGCCAACAGAGCAGTTCAACCCTTCCAGGTGGGATGCCTTGACATATAAATGAACTTCGAGGATGTGGCAGATGGAGGATACAGTGGGTTCATGGAATGACTTAGATAAAAACTTTATCGAAAGAGAGTGTGGGAAGGTCTTCTCATCACCATCATCCTTGCAGAAGAAAACTGTGGTGGTAAGCTTAATAGAGACACATATTCCCCCTTTTCCAGCTCATTCAAAATTCTAAGGAATCTCACACCCAAACTACCTTCCCTCCCCTAACTTGTGGCAGTTACTACAGATTTCTTGTTCGGTTCAGCCCTAAATAACCTTGAAAGCATAAAAGACCCAACCCAACCTAGTCATCATCCTAAAAACCTAATTGATTCATCAACGACCCAGCCCAACCCAGTCATCATCCTAAAGCCTATTTGAGTCATAAAACACCCATGCCAACCCACTCATCGTCCTAAAACCTAACTGAATCCAAACTTCCAGTTTGAACCACATCCTTTGAACTCCCATCTTAGCAGAGTCATCCCTCAAGAAAACAATGGACGTCCACAACCCCAACTCTTTGCACCTAGAGAATCTACCCTCATCTTAGTAGGCCATTTAGCCGGTTTTTCTCCCTGTTGCTACATTGGGTGCCAATTTTAGGCTGTGAGACTATTACACTAAGAAGGGATTGATCCCTGGGCATTCTAGTGAAAAAGAGGTGCTAACACTACTGATCTATCCGTGTGTTGGTGCCCTTTAGCCTTTTAACTCTAGGCAAAACAAATCCTATTTACACATTTTTGCCTTTTAACTCCAGGCAAAACAAATCCTATTTACACATTTTTGGCCACCGGAATAGCTTGATGATGCAAGCTAGATCCATGATTGGCCAACCCATTGGGTTCAAGCCTAGTTAAGAATTTTTCAACTACAATTATTATAGGATTTTTAGTTGATTATGATTCTTTTATTTTTCGAAGTTCATATTATATTTGATTTAGGATTCCTTATTTGATTTGAATTAGTTTATTTCCTTATTTAGAAAGTATCTTAGTTATAAATAAAGATGTAATCCCTTCTCATGGGATACAGAACATTGATATTGAATAAGAATTTGAGTTCTTTCTCAGTTGAGAGTTGATTTGTTGTCTTTGGTGAGGCACCTAGACATCCTATCCTTAACCCTTTTGGCTTGCAGATTAGCCCATTGGTTATTCTTCTTCTCTGCGCTGCTTCACTTGAGGAAAAAAAGAACAAGATAATTCTACTCTAACGAGGACATGTTAAAAAAAAAAATTGAGGATTCATTACAGCATTATAGCTCTTTAACATACTTTCAAAAGAAAATACCTAACAACAACAACCATTTCTAAGATGTAAGACATTTCATTATTCAAATAACTAAGGAGTTTACAAATTACAACAAACACTTTGGCGGACTTTCTATGAAAATATCTAACTACCCTCTTCCAGAAAAACAAGGCCTTTGGAAACCGATCTTGTGAGGACGGTCTTATGGTCTGCATGGTGAGGAGACCGCTTAGTGGGGCACACCTTATGACCCATGCAAATGGACTAGACACACAACACCCTCTACAATCACCAAATCCCATGGATTTGCATGGATTCAAATGGATTGGACCATTGGATTGAGAGTGAATTTTTGTTGTTTGATATAAAGCCACTAGATTTGTGGACTATGGAAGAAAGGGTTAGAGGTATTAGACTGACTTCTAATTTGATATCTAGGATGGCCCTATTTGGATCTTTCGATCCTCCTCTGTCCCATGATTAGTGGGGTCCCAAGGTTGGCCCCCACTTGGCGCTTTGCAAAATAAGATCATAAGGACTGTCCTCACAGGATCGGTTCACACACACACACACACACACACACACACACAGAGACAGTTTAGTAAGATGGTATGATATATGAGCTAACTTTTTAGGGCCCCCCTAGAGTTGTGCCAATATATATATATAGAGAGAGAGAGAGAGAGAGAGAGAGAGAGAGAGAGAGAGAGAGAGAGAGAGAGAGAGAGAGAGAGAGAGAGACGATTACTAGTTTCACCGTTACAAAACTCAAATCTGTATGGTCGACCATCATTGAGCAACTCTGAACATATGAGGCCTACCTTGGCACGATCTAAACCATTCAGAATATGTGGCCAGAGTGTTTACCTATAGTGGGCAGAAGCACCACTTCATTAGTAGCAATATTAACAGCCGGAGTTACAAAAATGTGTCATTTACTCACATAACAAGTAAAAGTTTTCAATTGATGTATGTTTTTAATACACCGGGGGCCATCCTACACAAAACCAGGGCACTTCACTAAAAGCGTCATTCATGAATTGGTTACTGCAAATTTCATTCCATTCAGATCAACATTAACGGCTGGATTGGACACAAGTAAAAAGTGGTCAAATTGTATGTCAAATTCAACAATGATTATCACTGTAAATTAGACTTAAGTTACAAATGGGGCTTAAATCACTACACATGAACAGAAACACACAAATTATGCATGACTTACCATACATACCAGCTGTTAGGCCCCACCTGGGGCCCCACAGATATGCGACAGGGGGGGATCAAAAGATCATTGCAGGACCACCCAAGAAATGAAAGTTTCAAGCCAATCTACTGTTTCTAACCCATTGATTTCTGGCCCATACGTTCAAAGGCTTTATATTTAAAAAAATTGACACTCGCTCCAATGGTTTAGTCCAATTGGATTGGTAACCTATGGGAGCCAAGACATTTTTTTGAGATTGTGGGTGTGATGGTCTTGGTTGCGTGGGTAGCATTGGGTTGGGGTGGGGGGCGTTGGTTATTAACATGTGCCCCACTAGGTGGTATGCATGGTCATATGCACAGGAGCAAATTCCAAATTCGCACACATATGTAACTGTAGTTTGTCCTATTTCAATCAAGCTGCCATTTTGTATCCATCTGTTTCAAGCAGCAGCAGAAACACATACCAACTTGAGTAGCTATTGCAGAAAATGTCATTTAGCATTCAACATCTTGGAATGGAGGCAAGCCCCAGATGCTTGGGTTGAAATCCAAGAGGGAACTTAGAACTTGATCTGCAGCTTCATGATATGAACTATCCAGCCTTGGATCTGGAACCATAACTACTGACCTGCATGTACACAAAAGAGGGGAGAAAACCTAAGTAGTAAGAGTCCCAGAGGAGAGAATCATACCTAAAAACATGCAAAGACTATGTGCTTTTATACTGTCCAGTCAACCGCTAAGATCAACAGCAATAATGTATTTTCACTATCCTCTCAAGAGCATGGCATTGTGGTGATTCACAGAAAGTTATCTGACAAGGAGAGCATAAGGTCAACACAGGATAACAAAAAGGATAAATAAAATGCAGGAACCTGTTCCCTGTGGACCAATTTGCCTTATTCCTGATGGATTTCTAGGGTTTCTTATGAAATGGGCATCAATCAAAAGAACTATAAGTAAAGAACCATGAGCGAAATTTACAAGGGAACCTCAAAATATCCCCCTTTTTATAGGAAATGATCACCCATCCTCTCGGGAAAAATGGAGACAAGGTAGGGAAGTGCTAACAAAGGCGCTTCTATAAGGTGGTTAGACCTGTCATGCTGTATGGAACAAGATATTTGGCAAGAAGGATATGAAAAGAAGTCAAAGTACATATACCTGAGATGTGCTTGCTACGAAGGAGATATGAGGTTGCAAGAAAGGGTAGTACTAGGAACAATCACATAACAAAAAACCTATGCATAGCTGCAGTAGAAGAAAAATCAACGAATACTGTTTTGAGTTGGTTTTGGCACATACGCGAAAGACCAAAACCAGCTGGATATGTTGAATTCAAGGGTCAGAAGTTTAACCAAATAGAAGGGGAGACTAACAAAGGCTTAGAACAATGGAGTGGGGGAAGACAAGTTTGAACACAACTAGAAAGAGCAGTGCTTTGAATGTTGTCAAGTAGAAAAGTAGAATTCACAAAGGTGACACTAAATAGAAGGGATAAGGCCACAATGACGGTAAAGTTGATGGAAGGTGGCAGGTCGCTTTGTAGGATTTCAGCATTTTCTTTGGGAATGTTTTCTCAATATCTTACTTGGGTAACACACATGATAGTCGAAAATACATTTTAACAAATGCATGTTGAAAGATTTATTTCATTTTGGAGTATCTATTTTACCTAACGTACTTATATTCCTCTCCTCACACAATTAGTACCTTGAGCACTCATCCACACACTCATGCACACACACGCTCACACACAGCGTCAAAACCTCACTATATTGCACCTTGATAGTTAGAACTAGTTGATATAGTTTTTCTTTCACTCGTACATCAACACCCTTGAACAGTTGTCTAAGCAGAGCAGTAGGTTAGTTGACTGGGGAAAATCTTCTAAGAGTAAAGTTGTAACTACATCATCAAGTTCACGCATTGACACCTAGATACCTTAAAAAATAAAACTACATACCTCTTATAATACCATGTCCAATACTTAACTTCTATGTGAAAAACTCATGTCTCTGCTGTGTACAAGCCATGTCAAAACATGCCACTCTAGATAGGTTCAAGCATTGATTATTAGTTTCTTGTATATCAGTTTCTTATTGTAAATCTGACAAAAATGTAGCAAGCATTGACAATTTCATTTAAAAACCATCCTTCATCTTTTCCTGCATTTGGGATTTGTTTTCCATATGGAATCGTTTTAAGAGATAACTGGAATGCTGTGGTATATGCTAGCTCTAATGCTCTTGGAAAGAGAGGGTTGCTTTTCAACATGTCTGCAAGATCAGTGGAAGACATTATCTCCATTGTGATGCTTAGAGTGGGCATGTGGACATTATCACCATTGAAGGAGTTTGAGGGGCTCAAGATTGCAGACATTTTGTATAATTTAGGTATGTTGGGACAAAGGAGAGGTGAGTTGTGGCTTGGCATCCTCTTGTTTGATATCTTAAGTTCAATGCAGATGGTGTGATGACGGACAAGTAGGGCCAACTGGTACTGGGGAGTCCTTCTAATTCTAGTATTCAAGATTTCTTATCAGGCCTCATTTTAAAAAGTGATTCTCGAATACTGATAAAAAAAAAAGTGGCTTCTAATGCAATTAATTTGGTGTCCTCTGTCTTTCCCCCTTTTAAGAATAAAATTCCTTCTAAATTAGATTAGATCTTTATTTTTATCAATTGATGTAGTACCTATGAAGCACAGATATTTCAAAATAGGCAACACATAGTGTCATATTTTATCCGATACTTCAGATTTTATATATAAATACATCAATTTTTATATATAAATCCATGTCCTTTTGATGTCCAAGGAGTCCCCTTCGTATCCATACTGAATCTGGGCATCATAGAGTATATCATCAATTCATCATATTGATAGGGACAAAAATGAATATGGTGACTCTTTAGCCAGACAAGGGGTCAATTGGGATTCTATAGTTGGACAGCTGGGAGTAAGATGTTTCCTTTTCCTTCAAAAAATAAATAAATATATAACAAATTTAAATTTGAATCCCTCATGTTCTGACCAATCTCTCATTTTGCAACAGTTTCTTTCTCCTTCACAAAGTCGTCACTTCATATAAATAAATATGGGATGGAATAAAATCTAATGAACAGAGCAAGCAGTTCACACATAAACATTTTCGACTAACTACTTTTAAAATTAGCAGTGATAAATGAAGAAAATGAAGGAAAAGAATTTATGCTCTTCAATGAAGATTTACAATGAAAAAATGATAAAGCTAAAAAAATTTTATAGTAATCACTTACATTCCAGCACTTTTAGCTGCAGCAACTCCTGATGGTGCGTCTTCAAACACTAGAATCTTACTAGGATCCACAATGTCACCCTAAATCATCCAGAATATAACACAAGCAGTTCAACATAAATTGTGCATCATTGATGTAACTTGAAGAAATTATGTGAAACCGGTGAGTAAAGATGTGTGATTTACAACTATCGTTACTGATATGGACTTAAGTACAGCTACCATTGATCACACCTATTTCCCTAACTCCAGGTTGTGATACGGATAAGGTTTCACATTGCATCCATAACATACCATGTTCATCATATTTTATGATTTTTACTTGAAACACTTCACCTACATTTCTTTTGCTTCTATAAAATTAAGGTTTACATTTATCTAGCAGAAAGGGTAATGGCAAAGTAATTAATAGTTCAAATACAACAAACCAAAGACAACAGATCCAGCTAAATCATATTCTAAGAGTATCTGGGACCAGTATTGATATTTATCATGTATGGCACGATACGTTGAGCATACACAAAAGTTCGGGGAATCTTAGATCAGCACAGGTAGATGAACTCATTAACTAGAATTGAGGCCCACATTGAGCACCCTGACTTTAGACATGCAAGATCTATCTGACTGACAGCTTCTCACCACCAAATACTTCTTTTTCACTATCTCTTTTCTTTCCTTTTTTTAACTTCTTTTATTTAAAAGACTTTGTAGACTAGGGATTGGATTTTCATGATTTCTCAAAGGCACTAATACATCAATCATACTGCATACATCAGGTCCATATCCTCATGCATCAGGATTACTAACTCCAAATGTGTGTATGGGATTTCTTGATGTGTGTGTGGGGCTATGTTCTGCTAAAAGGTTTATAAACAAACTAACAAGATAGAGAAACTACAAACTTATTAGCAAGCATGAAAGAAAATAAAGGTTTCAAGTTTCATCTTTCTGTTCATGTACACTTACCTCAAATCGCTTGGAGGCTGCTAGAAACACATCTGGAGACGGCTTTCCATGCTTCACTTCCGGGTCATCGCCAAGGACCACGTGATGCATCAGAGAAAATATATCACCATGGTTTTTCGTCTTCAATTCAAAATGCCGTTTATGAGAGCTGCCAAAAGAGTGTTAAGTAAGGGAAATGTCCAAAATAGACCAGTTAGGTGGTGACTGTGTATGCATTTTTATTTTGTATCAGTCCAAAGGTAAGCAAAAACTGGATGAGTGTTTCAAGTAAAACACTGAATGTGTCAGCAGGTTCCTCGTCATAAAAATAAAAACAATGGATGAGTGTCAAATTTGGCAGTATACTAGTTTGGGTGTGTGTGTGTGGGTGTGTTTGGGGAGGGGGGGTGTTGGGGGTGTGGACATAGTGGTCAATTCCATTCTAGTCGTTGTTCCGGTTTGACTCTGTAGTGGTACGTTTCTGCATTCCAATCAATTCCGGTATTTCGTTCGGGAAAAGGCGCATTTGAAAAAAAAAATGGGTGAATGCTAAAATAATACTAAAAATGCATACTTACATTACTTAAATTAAACTACAATCTACAATTGACATTTTAAAGTTTTCACTATATATGAATGGAAGTATGAAACCTTCGCCAGAATCAGGGCAAAATTGGTCCAGGATTCGGACCTGCATTGGGATCGGAATGACTAGAATGGCCCGGAATGACCGGAACAAACTAGAATTGGGATTGGAACCTTTTAGAGCGGCTCAGGTGGGCCCACCTACAAGCCTGGCTGTCATTTGTTCCAAATTTTCCTGGTCATTTTTTTAAAATTGGCAATTTATATTTATTTATTTTATAGTTTTTCAAAAGTTTTTTGGTTATTTGCTGTTACATGCAGACCACTTCATGCATTTCCTGGTTGCTAATAGATTTTGTTGGTAATTAATACTGGTGCTAGTAGGGGTGGAGACAGCTGGAGTGGAGACAACTTGATAGGAGGTGAGCTTGCAACAATGCCCAGCTTCGTATCAGTTTATCCGTACTCTACCGATCTCAACAGGGGGTTGAATGTAGCTTAGCTACAATGTCTAGCACTGTATCCAAAATTGTAAAGTTGTCACGTAAGTGCTAGGGTGTGATAGTGGGGTCTTTTTTCCTTTTTTTTTTCTTCAAATTTGAAGAAGTTTAACTTATCGAAAGATTTGGCTCAAAATAGAACGGAATGGAGAAACAGAATTCATGTAGCCGACCCCAACATGGTTGGGATAAGGCTTTGATGATGGTGATAATGATGATGTAAATGATGAACATAACACCGCCAGTTTTTGCTGCTGGTCCCAAGCCCAAGTAAAGGAGGAGGGTTGCGTCAGGTAGGTTGACAGCCAGCGTAAAACTTTGTCACAACCTAAATATGAATTCTAGATAACAATTTTTCGCGATAAGGCTAAGATGTTCCCCGCTTTAAGCGACGCATTGCAGCGTCGCCCGGTTGCAGTGAAAAGTGTGCAAGGGCTACCGCATGACTCTAGGTTGTGCGGTTAAACAAGTTAGTCCATGAAAAGAAGAGGAGGAATAGAAAAATTAGACTTGCTACTTGGAATATAGGAACCTTGACAGGCAAGAGCATGGAGTTGGTTGAGGTAATGAAAAGAAGAAAAATTAGTGTGGCTTGTATACAGGAGACAAGGTGGAAAGGGAATAAAGCTAAGGAGCTCACAGAAGGGTATAAACTTTTCTATATAGAGGAAAGAGTAATATAAGAAATGGAGTGGGTATAGTTGTAGATAAGGATTTGAAATAGAAAATTGTGGGGGTAAAGAGGTTTGGTGATAGAATTATAGCAATTAAACTAATGCTAGAGGAAGACATAACTCATATCATCAGTGCATATGCTCCCCAAGTAGGACTAGAGAAAAATGTGAAAAGACAATTTTGGGAGGAGATGGATGATTTAATGTGAGAAATCCCAAATAGTAATCAAATTTTCCTTGGAGGGAATTTAAACGAGCATATAGAAAGAGATAATAGAGAATATGAGAGAGTGCATGGAGGGCAAGGATTTGTAGAAAAGAATAAATTCGGAAACACTATATTGGACTTTGCAGTGGCATTTGATCTTCTTGTAGAAAAATACTTACTTTACAAAGAGAGATAAGCATTTAATTACTTATAAAAGTGGGAGTAATAGGAGCCAGATAGACTTTTTCTAGTTAGAAAACAG
Source organism: Sextonia rubra (assembly GCA_037013555.1). Taxonomy (NCBI): domain Eukaryota; kingdom Viridiplantae; phylum Streptophyta; class Magnoliopsida; order Laurales; family Lauraceae; genus Sextonia; species Sextonia rubra. Next base: position 37,043,644 of record JASUAD010000010.1, on the reverse strand, counting down.
GACCAGTTGACTTGTAAAAATTACAAGGTTATCCCAGGAGAGAGTTTGACTACGCATTATAGGCTTGGAGTTTTAGATATTTGCATTAGAAGTAGAAAGGGAGCAGTAGTAAGCAAAATGGACCCTAAAACAAGGTGGAGAGATTTGAATGGGGAAAGAGCAAATATATTTATGGACAAAATGATTGAGAAGGGAGAATGGAATCTTGAAGGAGAAACATGGTGGTGGAATGTAGAGGTTTAGGAAGTTATTCGATAGAAAAGACATCGCTACAAAGTTTGGCAGGGGATTAAGAGTATGGACAATTTTGAGTTGTATAAGAAGGCAAAGAAAAAAGATAAGAAAGTAGTAAGTAGTGTAAAGTTCAAAGCATACGATGACCTTTATAATAGGTTGGGAACAAGAAAAGGAAAAAAGGATATTTTTAAGATCACAAAAATAAGAGAAAAGAAAAGTAGGGACTCACATCATGTCAAATGTATCAAGGACAATAAGGAAGATGTTCTGGTGAAGGACAACGACATTAAAGAAAGGTGGAAGGAATATTTTAACAAACTTCTAAATGAAGAACATTTGGAGGATACAAAAGTTAAAGAAGATACTTCATCACTAGAGCATACTTTTCTCTCTAGAATTAGAGGGGTGGAAGTGAAGGAAGCATTGAAGTGAATGAAAACAGGAAAGGCAACAAGCCCAGATGGTATTCCGATAGAGGTATGGAAATGCTTAGGAGAGGTTGGGGTGAGTTGGTTATGTAGACTATTCAATAAAATACTTGTGACAAAGAAAATGCCGGATGAATGGAGAAGAAGCATTGTAGTACCTATATACAAGAATAAGGGAGATATATAAAATTGTACCAACTATCAAGGGATTAAACTTTGAGTCATACTATGAAGTTATGGGAGAGAATAATGGAGCAAATAGTGAGACAAAAGACCAAGATCTCTGAAAATCAATTTGGTTTTATACCAGGGAAATTAACTATGGAAGCTATCTTTTCACTTAGGCAATTAATGGAAAAATATCAAGCAAAGAGGAAAAATCTATACATGATCTTTATCGATTTAGAAAAAGCCTATAATAGGGTACCAAGGAATTTAATTTGGTGGGTTTCGAAGAAAATGAATGTCCCCAGAGGTTACATTGAAATTTTTAAGGATGTATGAATGAGCAGTAACAAATGTGTGAGAACCACATGTGGACAAACAGGTGGATTTCCCGTGACTATAGGTTTACATAAGGGATTAACCTTAAGCCCTTATCTCTTTGCATTAATTATAGATGAGTTAACTATGTATATTCAAGAAGCAGAACCATAGTGTATGTTATTTGTAAATGATATAGTATTGGTGGATGAATCAAGAGATGGTGTAAATGCAAAACTTGAGAGATGGCCGGGGCATTAGAATCTAGAGGCTTTAAAATAAGTCGTTCAAAGACAGACTATATGGATTGCAACTTCAGCGGACATATACAAAATGTTGAAACCACTGTCAAAATTGAAACCTATGAGATACCACGTAGAGATTCTTTTCGATATTTAGGCTCGATGATTAGTAAGGATGGGGAGATTGACGAAGATGTGGAGCATAGGATAAAAGCTGGATGGCTGAAGTGGAAATTAGCTTCTGGAATGCTTTGTGATAGATGAATGCCAACGAAATTGAAAGGCAAATTTTACAGGACAGTGGTTAGACTAGCTATGACATATGGAGCAGAATGTTGACCAATTAAGAAGATGCATATTCATAAGATGAATGTAGCGGAAATGAAAATGCTTAGGTGTGTGGTAAAACTAGACAAGAGAAAATTAGAAATGAGCGCTTTCGAGAGCATTTAGGGGTAGCACCAATAGGGGATAAGATTAGAGTAACCCGTTTAAGATGATTTAGACATGTTGAGCATAGGCCGATAATGGCACCGGTGAGAAAAAGTTCGGCTATACAGGTGGATGGCCGATCAGGAGATAGGGGTAGGCCGAAGAAAACATTGATGGAAGTCACTGATTCAGATTTGAATAAGTTTAACTTATTGAAGGATTTAGGTCAAAATAAAACGGAATGGAGAAACAGAATTCGTGTAGCCGACCCCAACATGGTTGGGATAAGGCTTTGATGATGATGATGATGATGCACATGCATAATGTTTACACATTATCACAATAAATTATGCTCATTTACACATGTGATAAGTAGATGAGGTGTGAAAATTGTGCAAAACTAAGGCCATTTGAACCTTTCATTTACATACCTGTAGAGGAGGTAAAATGTTACATGTCACCGTAGCCACACTATGAACAGGATGTGATTCTAGTCAAGTTGCAGGTTTGAATCCCATCAACCACATTATTTTTCACCATTGTGGGCCCCAAATTCATAATCCAATATATTTGTCTTCTTTACAGGGCCAAGAAACCCTAAGATGTTTAATTTTTTATTTTCAATCTCTATGAATTTTAAGAATTTGTGGGAAACATCCCAAAAGTCCCAACCTATAGATCTAATTTCTACACTTTTATGGCCCCCCAATTCATGATTTGAATTATGCAATATTCCCATATTAATGATAAGCAACAAGACATTTAGGCCTCATTTGGCATTGTTTCAGTGATGTTCCCAGTTCTTTGCTGAGACTAAGTTGTGCCGAGATCAAGTTGTGCTGAGACTAGTCTATCTGGAACTTGTTTAGCAACATGCTCTTACATTGCTCCAACGAGAATAAGCTCCAAGGAACTTGTTTGGCAACCACATGACAATATTTTTCTAAGAAATAAAAGTAAGAAAATCATATTTATCAACGGTGTTAAATTTAAATCAATTATAGATATTTATGAATTTATTTTAAATATTAAAAAATAGTAGAGATCACTCTCATAGGAATATAACAGTGAGCAACTCCATTTAGCAATGGAATAAGCCCGCACCGGCCTGCAATAGCCCTAGATCGATCTCTTTCCTTTACCGTTTATGATTCCGCAACCAGCACCAAGGCCTAGTCTCCTTTCTTCTCCGATCTACAACATGAGCAATGAGTTGCACTTCCTTCTTCCCTGGAGATGACCAGTGATCGTGTGGATTGGGTTTCACTGTAGAATGGGTCAGGTCAGCCTAACCTAAAACCAAATTGGAATCGACCCAAAACTGGGTCGCCTTTTTCCCACCTCTGGTTTTGCAACCAAAACCCCTGCTCCAAGCTGGATTCTCAGTGGCAATATGCAGCAACAATAGGGCGGCCGGAGATTGTGAGACAGTGATGTCAGTCCTCCGGCGTCCTTTGCGGCTGCTCTGGCGATGGTGGATGGTAGCCCTTTTCTTATTTAAACCGAGATACTTTGTTCATCGATTCAAAGGAACCGAACAACTACCCTTTAACACCAAATAGAAAAAGTCAAAACGGCTTTTTCTCTTAATGACAATGAAGACAAAGAAAAAGAAAGCTTCTCTTTCCAAGAAAAAAGCAAACCCAGATGATTTGTCTTCTCCTTTTGTAAACAAAACTGACAAACAAGTCCGGATCTCATTTGGCAGTCAACGCATAAACACTGCGTCCACCTTTTATCTCCTCCGATGTTGATAATCCACAGTTATCTTACCATCTTACCACCCTATACCATAGCTACCCTTTCCATACACAGTCCCTCTCCAACCACCCATTCTAACATGATCCTCTCCATACACTGTCCCTCTCCAAACACCCAACAGGGCCACCCATTTTAATGTGACCTAGAAAAACCCCCTCCTCGCATCATATTCCAAATATAATAAACAAAAGAAAAAGGAGAGAGGAAAGAAAAGAAAAAGAAAAGAAGAAGAAAAGGAGGAAGTAGTGGTTGTCAAGGTAGGAGAGGGAGAGAGAGTTGCAGACTCGCAGTCCAAGAGTGGTAGGGAGAAAGAAGAGATAGGGGAATAGGACTTACCTAGACTGGGGGAGTGGATGACAGTCTCTATTATGGTTGAGAATGTGGGAAGACGGGAGTAGGGCAAGTGTGCCGGCGAGACTCTTCCAAAAAAAAAAAAAGGAAAAATTTTCGTTCACTTTCTTAATCCTGCGGGTCCATGTTTTCAGAATTGTTCCAGCAAAAACATCCATTCGGAATGGCATATTTACATACCAAACGCATATCCAAATTTTTATCCCGTGAGAACAAGAAAACAGCCTGCTGGCACAATGCCAAACGGGGCCTTAGTTTCAAATCTTAAATCTTCAAATATTTTTAGAATTTTGTGGGACCTAAAAGCATCCAAAAAATTAGAACAGATATGAAACCATCGGATTTATTCATTTACTTATGTGAAAATGGTAATTTTGACAAACATGGTACTGCATTTCACATATGCAACATTTGCATATGTAAAACCCATTTTCCTATCCCATGTGTAAATGGCAAATGACCCCCTAACAGAAAGCTTTGAGCCCAAACTTAGGGATAATACTAATAGAATGATAAGCTGCTGATGTTGATGAACCACAATCTTACAAGGAAAAACTACATAGTTATTTCAGTTTCATCTAATATCTTTCTAAAAGAGGGCGACAAGTTTAGCACACTAACAAAAAGAAAACATATATACAGATCTCTGGAAAATAAAAATGAAAGTAAAGAATGATTAGTATTACCCGGTAGCCACACAGATTGGAACTCCATTTGCATGAAGATGATTAATCAAACGGCTGACTCCTACAAAACAATAAAATAATACAAGCGTGTTTTACAGTTGAACCTGAAATTGGAATTCAATTTTACTTTCTCCCCAATTGCAAACTAAAATAGTTGACAAGCCAATTAGATTAGTTGGCAGAACTGATTTGTCATTTAGAGTCTAAACTGCAAAATGTAGAATTTCTGAAGGGCAAAAACATTTAAAATTAAATGCCAATTTGTAAATGCACTGAAACAAAGTTGCACAACATTGAGTCTTTCTTACTATTGTTTAAATGGCTAGGGTCTAACCAATTTAACTTTTTAAAATTATAGTTAATAAAAGAGGGGATTATAAGATGTATTTTACCTACTCTACTAGATGTGAATCACTTGAGAATGTTCGGATTGATAAAAAATAAAATCTTGAAAAGGAATGGTAATACAATAGGGGATCGATTGATGAAAAAGTGCAATGGAATTTTCTAGCATTTTCCTCCTAGATTTTTTTAATTCATATTTTCCAAATTTTTTGGGTCGAAAAGTATGCATTTGGCGATGGGCTGTGACAGCTGTTAACTGCAGCACAATGTTGTATAATACCAATTTTCGGGGTCAACCGTGATGACTATTGATATTTGATACTACAAGTTGAACCATGCTAGAGGCCCTCATTCTTCAAAGATAGGCAATGTCCCCATGTTTTCTATGTTTTGTGATATGTATCCAGTCTGACTTACATTTAAAATGAAGGAAGATTAATGATAATATAATCATTAGATATTTTGTATAGTTTCACAGATTCTGTCAGTGCTTTCAAAAAATATAAATCTTACAATTTTATGAAGTAGAAATTAACAATCCATGATTTTGGACCCCTTAACGATTTCATGATACTAGTTGATTTTCAGAACGTTGGTTAGTCATTCAGAAACTAGTGAGTTGTGGCCATGATTTTGTTTATGAACCCATATCTGGGTGCCATAAGCCCATGGTACTCCAGCAAAGGCACATTGTTTGAGGGTGTGTTTATTCATGAGGAAGTTCTTTCCACGTAGAACATATTACTCAATGTAGTAAATCTGTGAACAAGACAGAGCAATATCTTGAGTTTTGCCACAACTAGTACTTTTATGCAATTGCAATTTGATGAAACGAATGGCGGATACAAATGAGGACAAATAGAATTCTTAACATGCACAAAGTGTTAAATTCCGATCGCCAATGTCTTACACAAAACATGCAATATGACTAATCATTAAGAGAGAAAAAAAAGGCACAGATTTTCATATGATATTTAGTACTCTGCTTCACTGCATAATACCTGGCATTTTCCCACAAGTTGGAAACAAGCTTTGAAGCATTGCTTCTCTTTCCTCGAGAAATTCACCAGCCGTAAGAAGGCCAGTTAGCCCTGTTTCCTCAATAAACACTTGTGCCGCCTCTATTGCCTTCTTCCCCATCATTTTTGCCTTAAGCGACCAGTCAAACTGTTTGCCATATCTTGCAAGGACATTTTCTTGGACAAGAGTATAGAAACTCTCCGTGTCTACAACATTCGCAACCCGTTAAGATCTTTCTTTCTCATGAGCACAGAGAAGACAGTAACTATAGGAAAAATGAGAATGTGGAGGAGCAATGAAACGTAAGAAATTGGGATTAGCTTCTTCTTAATTTCATTGGGAGTTTTGGATCCTAGGGTTTTAACAGAAGTTTAATCTTTCATGATGGTAACAAGGAGTAGATTAAATCCATCAAGGTTGTGCTGCATTGTCATGAGGCAATGCCCAGGTTTTTAGGAACAGGAGGATCTAATAGTCTACTGGATCTTGCAATCATCAATTCAATTCATCATCAAGTGGTATGCACAAGACTTTGCAAACAAAGTGGAAATATAGGGTCCCAGATCTCAATCTTAGAAGCTAAAGGTAATGCAACAATGTGTTTGATGAAATGCCGACATACCTAACAAAAGGCCGTCCATGTCGAAAATGACGTGGGTGACGCTGCCTTTCTTAGCCATCTCTGCTTCCTCTTCTTTTCTGGTGGGGTTTGGGTTTGCCATCTGCAACTGCTGCTTTCTTTGTAGGATCTGACAATAAGAGTTGTGACTTGTGCTGCTGCTTCTACGACTACAGCTTTCTGGGAAGCGGAAAGTGCACAACTTTATAATTGGGACCATAAATGGCGCCCGGGCGTTTAGCTTTTGCGCAACGAAAGCGCCCATCTGACGAATTGGAATAGCTGACGTCTCCATCTCTTTTTGTAATTTTGAGGATCAAAAGTTAAACATTTAAATGCCTATTTATTTCTATAGTAAAGGAAATTTTATTGTTTCTCTTTCTTCATAAAGCATTAATTTTCTCCTTCTCAATTGATCTATTCCCTATTTTTATTCCTTAGAAAGAGAGCGTTAAGATCTTCTTTGGATTGCTTCTCCTATTTTATCTTCAATTTAAATTTCTTTCAAGATAAGTAAGTTAAAGCTAATGAGGTGTTTGGTAACAACATATTTTAAAAGATTATGTAATATTATATGTTAGATTGTGATAGAATTTACTTACCTAGAAATTAGGTGTTTCGCTAATTTAGACTTTTTATTAAAAGTCGAAAGTGTTATAATGTATCATCGTTGGTGGATGCTCACATTGAAACTTATATGAGATAAGGAGATTACTTAGGGTTAAAATCTTTTCTCTATTAGGTTGCTTTGGAATAAGCAATCTTATTCTATAAATAAGATCCTCCTCCCCTCATTATATACACACACAGCCCTCAATAATACGCTCTCTCTCTTCCTATCTACTCTTCTTTGTTCTTGTGTTTACTGTTTTACAACACATTATCAGCACGAAGTGCTCATAAAAGCCACAAGATGACGTTGAGCCACGGAATAGAATCCTCGTTTGGAGGGTTAGGATCTATCTTCATTTAAAAGATTAGACAAAAACTGATAATCCATTTACACCTACGGAAAGCTCAGAGCAGATCTACACATTGGCATCAAAAGGAGGATGCTTTAACGGTTAAGTAATTTTATGCTTATTTAATGATATTTTATTAGTTTGATAGTTTTATACATGCATTTATCGTTATTCTTTTGAGTTCTGTAAGTGTTTATAAGTTTAATTCTTGTGATGAATGATTCATTTTCTCTTATCAAAAGGAGATTACAATATAATTGAAATCATGGATCATAAATAGAATCAGAATCTCTATATAACTAATTGGAACTCGAAGTTCCATACGATATTTAGAACTAAAAGTTCTATATGGAATTAATAACCCAGACTCGAAGTTCCGTAAATTATTTTAGCCTATGAACCAGAAGTTCTTTTAAATCCAGACCAAAAAATCCGTTAGTTATTTTAATCTGAAAGCAGAAGTTTTCAAATCCACAATATGTACTCAAAGATTCATATTCCTACTCAAATCTGAAGTTTGATATTTAGATCCAGAAATCAAACCAATAGGCCATAATATCAAGCCCGAAGTCTTAATAGAAACCTGAAGTTCTAATTCATAAACCTGAAGTTCTAAATTAAATTTGAAGTCTTGATAGATTTGATGGTGAAAAAGGAAAATTTTAACTAATTAGAGCGTAGAAAATTATTTGTACAATATCAGAGTTATCCGAAGTCGAATTTCAGATCCGTTTCTTCCAGCATATTCATGGCAGTGAGGGATACACAGTATGAATCAAAGAAACATAATCTAACGGTCAAGCACAAAAGGGGTCTTGATCAGCAATAACGGTCAGTATATCTAACTTTTTTTATTTAATTTATTCTTTTTAAATTATAATTATGTTTTGTTGCACCACAAATTTGACATAATTACTTTATTAAGGTTATGTCTATATAGTTTTATAAAACTTTAGTTTTAATGAATTTATTATTGCCAGAAACAGAGTTGTATATAATAGAATCTGAAGTTTTATATCAAATGAATAACTTGGACCCGAAGATTCATACATTATCTGGAACCAGATATTCTAAGATTTGGAATATGAACCCGAAGATTCATATTCATAATCAAACTTGAAGTTTTGATTACTAAAGATTCAAAGTAGTGTAGATTGATACGAAGGCCATGAAATCAAACCTGAAGTCTTGACAGCACCAGAAGTTGTGATTCAAACTTGAAGCTTTGATAAAACCAGCAGTAATAAGAACCTCAAGTTTTATCTCTAGCCTGAAGTCTTGACAGAACTAGAAGTTTTGATTCGTCGTTAAGAACCCAAAGTTCTAACTTTCTAATTGGCCAATTCTTCATTATACTTTGTCATTGGATATTGAGAACCCGAAGTTCTATTTTTGTTTGATTCTTATTTGTAAATCGATCTTTACACACTTTAAAAGGCTTGGTGATGTTATCAAAAGTCGGAAATAAGATATCTCTGGAGGATATGGCATATGCTCTTATTTTCTGTGCCATTATATCCATGTTAGATGGGGATGATCACCAGCAGATGGTCATACACCCAATGCTTAAAATAAGTGCCAGATTAGTCAAACAAAATCCCTCCAGAAGAGGTAGATATAATAGGTCCTCCAGTAGAGATGAAAATAATCACCCCATGAGAGGTGATTAACAAGGTGTTTTATTTAGAAATTGGGACAACCACCAAGCATGGTCTAGAAGACCTATAACTACTTTTATGAGTTTGAATATTGAGTTCAATTTTCGATATTTTGTTGGATGTTAGACTTATTCTTTTATCCCCCGTATCTTGTGTTTGCATGCTATATTTGCTTTGAATGGTAAATTGTTTAGTTGTTTTCAAGTTTTATTTTTGTGATGCGATTGACTAGTTATATAAGTTTATTAGTACTTACTGTATAGATCATGGAATGCATGAAACTTAAGAAAATATTTGTCCGGTAAATAGTGCAATAAAACATACTATATTGAAAAAACGAAAAGTTTTTCTCAGAGTTAGTGTTTAATTCATGCACGGCATCAATCATAGCTGGATTTGTACAAATACATGAATGTTCTGGAAGAGTTCACATAATGTTAACAAATGGCACCTACATATGCATTAAGGATGCATTATTATTATTATTATTTTTATTTTTAGCGGTTCTCGAAGAACCTTGCTTAAATTTAAATACATCAAGATGATTGGGTACCCCATATAGACCTTATAAGTGAATGTAACACAAAATATTTGTACATCATTACTAGTGTTGATAGCCAGAAGCTGATACTAGAAGAGCTAAGTGCATTTTCCTCAGATCTCAGGGCTATATTATAAGACAATCTTCAATATCGAATCACATTCGATTATGAAATGACAAAGTCAAGCCAGAAGCTTACACTAAGCCTTAGACTTAGTGACCTTAAGGCTTTAATAATTTGGAATGATAGGTTAAATCACCGTAGGGGTACTATGCTAAGGCAAATTATTGATAATTCTATTAAGTACTCCGTAGAGTACCATCTAGTGACCATCCTTTCCGCAAAGGATATGGTGTGACATTTGTGAAACTATCAAATCCCGCCTATTAGCACAAATTATTAAATATAAGGCACCATTCCTTAAGCATGTTATTAAATTTATAAGGCTTGATATCGTAGGTTCCTAACTTGCATGAACCTATAACGTAAACTCTATGTTGGTTCTACTTCACCCCTAATTATTGGATATCTAAACCCAATGGCAGGAGATATATTAATTGTTCATTTTGCTAGTTGTCATCTTAATGAGACAGTCTTTCCGCATTAGGGGACGATATGAGAGTTTCTGAAGAACAGCGAAAATTAATGTGGACTACTTCTACTCAGTCTCATTTAGATCTATGTACTTTACAATATGAGAATGAAGTATGGAAAATTGTGCACTTTATTACAAACGAATTCCCTGATGCTTTTAATGATGAAGCAAAAGTGACTAGGTCACATGTACCGGCTATGAACACATAAGCACAAATTAGTGTCTTTGTAAGACAAGCACGAATTAGTGTCCATGTAGGATAAAATTCCAAATATTGTAGCAAATGAATCTGTTACACGTAAGAAGCATGTCAAATCTATAGGTTCCAAGGACTTAGCTCTTCGGAAGAGGAGAAATGAGCAATTAGGTCCCAATTTTACTCCCGAAGAGAGCATGACAATTTATACACTCCTGATAAGGTACATTATTTTACTCAATAAGAGGTTATAAAAAAAATCCACACTCTCTAAAATTATTGAAGAAATTAATGTCCTGGAAGAGGCACAAGTCATGGGAGAGACTCTGGAAGCCCCTGAAGAGGCAATGGGTACCCAATAAATAAAGAGATTTCTATACTTTATAATTACTTAAAAGAGAGATGGGATAGTAATGAAATTATCATCGATGATGCATTTATATATGCAGTAGCTACACAAAAATCAAGGAAAAATGAGGATACTGATTGGGACATGGAACCACATACTATGAATAAATGTTGACAAAGAAAAGATTGACCAAAATGAAAAAAGTTTCATAAAAGAAAAGTTAGAGTCTCTCACTAGACGTGGTGTATCTGGACCTATAGTACAAACCCTAAAAGGTGTTAATCCTGTAAGTTACAAATGGGTGTCTGTAAGGAAAATGAATGACATTACTAGATAGAAAGCAAGACTTGTGATACAAGGAATATGAAAATCCCAGAAGGATTTGCTTTGCCTGAAGCAAAGTCAGATAGTACATACTCAATACAAGTAAGACGTTCATTGTACAACTTGAAGCATTCCAAAATAATATGGTACAATCGTCTTAGTGAATATTTGTCTAAGGAAGGGTATGAAAACAATCCCATTTGCCCGTGTATTTATATAAAATCCTTAAATGGATTTATAATAGTAGAAGTTTATGTAGATGACATAAATCTAGTCGGGACTCCAGAAGAGCTCGAAAAAACTATTGACGATTTACAGGAGAATTTTGTCTTAGCCTGTAGATTGAGAGAAGTTCTAAAGGGATACTTCATTATTTGTAAATATGATTGCTATATATAGTTTTGCACTAATTCAACTATACTGGATTGGTATCAAACGAATCCTACTATATTTGCTTCTATTTTATTCTTATGGTTGTAAAAATTCAAATTTTGTCGAATATGCAGATTCAGGATATATCTCTGATCTTCACAAGGGTCGATCATAGATATGTTGTATGTTTCTTAATGGCATGCCATCATTTTTATGGTATTTAACAAAATAGACTTTGATAGTTACTTATTCTAACCACGCTGAGATTTTATCTAGTGCAAAGACGACTGTTAATAATTCTTTTTGGATCCAAGCAGGTAGGGACGGAATTTATCTAGTGCAAAGACGACTGCTAATAATTCTTTTTCAGTTGTAGAATAGTTCATCTGTGCACTATTTAAAGTCCTACTAGCATAATATATGACAAATGGTTTCTTGTCCCTACGTTGCCCAAGAACTGCCCCAACCGCATAATCACTAGCGTCACACATGATCTCAAAGGGCAAGCTCCAGCCTGGAGGTTGCATTATTGGAGCAGATATCAACATGTCTTTAAGCTTAGTAAAAGCTTCTTGGCAAGCTGCGGTCCACTCAAATTCTGCTTCCTTTAACAGAAGGTTATATAATGGCCTAGATATGGAACTAAAGTCTTTTATGAACCTTCTATAAAATCCAGCATGCCCTAAGAAAGATCTCACATCCCTTACGTTTTTTGGGGTGGGCAAATTAGCAATCAAATCTATTTTGGCTTTGTCCACTTCTAATCCTTTAGATGATACTATGTGTCCAAGGACAATGCCCTGTTGAACCATAAAATGACATTTTTCCCAATTCAAAACCAAGTTCGTTTCTTCACACCGAGAAAGGACTTTCTCTAAATTGCTCAAACACATTTCAAATGAATCTCCAAAAATTGAGAAATCATCCATGAATACCTCGAGAAAACGCTCTACCATATCACTAAAGATACTCAGCATACATCTCTGAAAGGTAGCGGGAGCATTGCAAAGCCCAAAAGGCATCCTTCGATAAGCAAAGGTACCAAAAGGGCATGTGAAAGTTGTTTTCTCTTGGTCTTCCTGAGCTATTTATATTTGATTGTAACCAGAGTATCCATTTAAGAAACAATAAAATTTGTGACTGGCGACCCTTTCTAAAATTTGGTCCAAAAAAGGCAAAGGAAAGTGATCATTTCGTGTGACAGCATTTAATTTCCTATAGTCAATACAGACTCGCCAACCTGTGGGTACTCGGGTTGGAATGAGCTCATTGTTTAAGTTCCGAACTACAATGACACCGGCTTTCTTTGGCACTAACTGGGGAGGGCTGACCCATGAGCTATCCGAAATTGGATAAATGATACCCACATCCAGAAGTTTCAGCACTTCAGCCCTAACCACTTCCTACATGGTGGGGTTAAGTCGGCGTTGCATTTGTCTAGAGGGGTTTGCATTTTCCTTTAGATAAATATGATGAGTGCACACGAGGGGATTAAAACCTTTTATGTCAGCCACATTCCAAGCAATTTTACCTTTATGTTTTTTGAGCACATGAAGTAGTTGAACCTCTTGTTCCTTCTCAAGGTGTGCTGAAATAATAACTAGAAATGTGTCATCATCCCCAATGTAAGCATACTTAAGATCTGAGGGTAAGGGCTTCAACTCAGGTTTGGGCGGCCTCACCTAAGAGGGAAGAGGTGGGGTACCAGTTGGTACAAGCTCTTCAAAAGAAGACTTCTATGCTGCACTGACCATTTTAACAGTGTCATCTTCCATATCCTCAGGGTCAGCCATATCCTTACTTAATTCAATCAAATTGTATGAGTCAGAATGGACCGACTCTGCGAAAGTCTCCACTACCAAAGTGTTTATGAAATCAACCTCTTCATAGTCATCATTTTCATCCTGTGGTTGTTTGCATAGATCAAAGACATTAAGTTCTAATGTCACGTTCCCAAAAGAGAGCGTCATCTTCCCATTCCTGCAATTAATGTGCCTAAAAATGGTCTCCCAAGAATTACCGGAATCTGAGCTTTGTAGTTCGCCACAGGCTGAGTGTCTAAGATAATGAAATCCACTGGAAAGTAAAATTTGTCAACTTGCACGAGCACATCCTCTACTACCCCTCTTGGTCTTTTTATGGATCGATCAGCAAGCTGAAGGGTAACTTGAGTAGACTTCAGCTCACCTAGCCCTAGTTTTTCATAGACTAAGTAGGGTAGTAAGTTTACACTCGCCCCAAGATCAAGCAATGCTTGTTCAATTTGACAGTTTCCAATAATGCATGAAATTGTGGGGCATCCTGGATCATTATATTTAGGAGGAGTGTCATGCTTCAAAATAGCACTTGCTTGCTTAGTGAGAAACGCTTTCTTTTGGAAATGCATCTTACGCTTCATAGTGCACAACTCCTTGAGAAATTTTGCGTAAGATGGGACTTGCTTAATTGCATCCAACAACGGGATGTTAATTTTGACTTCTTTAAGCACATCTAAGATCTCTTGATTCTGTGTGGATGACTTAGGCGGACTTAAACGATTTGGAAAAGGTGGCAATGGTTTGAACCCTAGAGGAACTGGGGTTTTCTCTTTTACAGGAATTGCAAGATTTCCTCTTTCTTTTTCCGGCTCTAATTTTTGATCTGAGGAAGCAGGTTGTTTATCTTTTTCCAGATCAGGTTTTTGAATTTCTTTACCACTTCGTAGAGTGGTAACTACTTGAACATGCTCCTAGGGGTTTGAAGGTCTAGCATGATTGATTTCATACTGTCCTTTTGGGTTTGGTTGAGGTTGGGCCGAAAAAACCCCCTTATTTTGAGATTGAACAAAATTTCGAATTTCGTTCTTGAAGTCTTGCATTTCCTGTTTTTGAGCCAAAAGAAATTTAGGCAGCATTTCTTCTAAAGGTTGAGTTTGATTTTGAACAATGGGTGGTGACATTTGTTGTGCATTTGAAACAAATTGTCCCGAAGTACCACCATATTGGTTCATCCTTTGGGAGAAATTTGGCTTATTACCAGTGGGTCCATTCCTCCAATTGAAATTGGGGTGATTACGCCCGTTTGGGTTGTATGTGTTACCCAAAGAATTGTTGAATGGGCGGTTTTATGTGTTTGTGACATTTGCTTGCTCTAAAAATGCCTCTTGAAATGCAGGGAGTGTGGGGCACTCCGCAGATGTGTGGGCATCACAAGCGCAAATGCCACAAACAATTACAGGTTCTTTGTTCTTCACAAATTTCAAGGACTCAACTTCTCTTGTCAGATAGGCTATTTTTGCTTGAAGATCATCATTTTCTTTAAGTACATATAACCCCCCTCCTTTGGCCTGATTCAATTGCTTTATAGGTTCAACACCTTCAGAAGTGTCCCAATTTTGAGCACTATCCGCCAAAAATTGAAGGTATGTCCATGCCTCATTTGGATTTTTAGCCATAAACTCCCCATTACACATCATCTCAACAAATTGGCGTGTCTCTGGACTTAGTCCGTCATAAAAGTGGCCAATTGTATGATGTAGTTCAAATCCATGATGTGGACATGCAAGGAGAAGTTCATTAAAACGTTCCCAACACCTATAGTAGGACTCTCTATCTTTTTGTTTGAAATTCATTATGAGCCTTCTCAAGATGTTGGTTTTATGAGGTGGGAAATTTTTTTTAAGAATTTGCGAATCATGTCGGCCCATAAAGCAATTGAATTGGGCTATAAGGAGTGAAGCCATGCCTTTGCCTTATCTTTAAGGGAGAATGGGAATAATCGAAACTCTATAATGTCCTCCCTCACATTGTTGAAGTGAAGTGTTGCACACACTTCTTCAAATTCCTTTATGTGCAAGTATGCACTTTCAGATTCAAGTCCATGGAATTTAAGAAGAAGTTGGATAACCCCGGGTTAATGTCAAATTGACCCACACCTGCAGGTATGGCCATACACGAAGGCATAGCCTGACGTATTGGTTGGAGGTAATCACATAAACTCCTAAGTGGTTGGTTCACCTCATTATTATTGGGATTGGGCCCATTTCCATTTCCATTCCCATTCCTAGGTCCACCTCCATTGCTATTAGGATTTATCAATGGGTCATTATTATCATGACCACTGTATGTATCCGCCATTGTTTCTGAACCACTAGGTGGACTAAGAGATCTAGATCGAGTGTAGATTTCACTTAATCTCTTGAATTTGGGTTTCTTACGCATACAATGATTGAATCAAGATGGTGGATAAGGATTCCCAAATTTGTTTTTTTTTTAATTTTGAATTAAAAAAAAACTAAAGTCCTAGGAAAACAAATTTCTAAATCTAAAGAAAAGGTTCCAATGAAAGTTTTGAAACTTTTAGACTTAGGCACTTTTCTTAGCCACAAGGGCCAAATCGGAATGGGTTTTTTTTAACTTTGCCTTTGTAAGGATAGTTTCAGAATTTTTTTTGGAAACTTTTCTAACATAAAAAAAATGATTGGAAACAGAATTTATACTAATTAAACAAGTCCTAAAAAAACAGCAAAAAGAATTAAAAAGAAACACTTAAACTAGCTAACAATTAGGCAAGTAATCAAGGCACTTTCCACAAATGGACTAGATTTTTGCAAAAAATAGAAAAATTGATTTTTCAGATTTGAATTAATCCAAATTTTAGCAAAAATCAGAGATGAAATTTTCCTTTTTAATAGTTTAGGGCTGGTCTAAACATTCCATGCATGCACCACCTAAATCTAGAATGATGCCGACAATATTATTCCACACCCACAAAGCAATAAAAAAAGAAAGTCAGAAAAATGCTTCTTGCGAAGGTGCTCCCCGGCAACGGCGGCAAAAACTTGATCAACGTGGACCCCAAGTGCAAGGTCTCGATTTAATCTTACCTGGTGAGTCCGGGATCATATCCACAGGGAGCTGGTATTCGCAGAAAACCTGTCCTATTTGAAAAACTAAAGCTACCCTAATAAAATCTACAAAAATTACACACTACTATTTCTGAAAATTAAAAATAGATTACAAACCCAAATCTAAAAAAAATTACAAATTAAATCTAACATAGAAATCCTAAACTAAAACAATCCTAAGACTAGAAACTGCAAGACAATAAAATAGATCAAATCACCAATATAGAGAAATAAATAATCATGCATTAAATAAAAAAATCAGAAATAAAACATTCAGATTTAATAAAAAAAATAATGGAAAAAATTCTAGTTTCTCTTATTTTTGGTAGACTAAAACACTGTATTGGCAGAATAAAAAAAATCCACAAAGACACCGTACCAAGTACGTGCTGTCACCACACATAAACACACAGCGCCGATTAAAGGCGGAACACCTTGACCTCACTACTTTTGTATTTAAATTTTAAACGAACCAATACACCAAATAAACTCCAAAAATAATTACAACTAGAAATAGAAAATCTACCCTTACCCTAGATCAAGTCATCAAAAAGAAGGGACTCTGCGCACAATCCATGCTCTTTTCTTCAATCTTCACACCAAGGAGGATTAGACGAAAGGAGAAGATGGAATGGAGAGGAGAGAAGACGTGGGTGTAGGAGTTAATGTGGTATGGTGGAGTATGGAGAAGAAAAAGGTAAAAAGGTGATGGAAAGGTGTTGTGAACGTGTGATGTGGAGAAGAAAAGAAAGAGAGAGAGAAAAAGAGATGGGAGAGATGGGCGCGAGGTATGGGTATGGCCTCTGTACTTCCTCCTTTATTATATATATATAAACTAGGTAATGGGAAGGGAAGTGTCACAACCCGAGCCCAGGGTTCGGGGGTTAGCAAAAGCCAAACCTAATGACACACGTACTCCCGTGCCTGCACACGTAGACCGAGTCTAAATGCACACGCACAAGGGAACATTCACACGTGCCAAGCAAGTACGCGGAAGCTGTAAATATCAGAAACAAAAACTAACAATGCAAGAAGAGGATACAAGAAGGGACTGGCATAATTACATATGAAAGTCTTACAAAAAGAATAAAAGAGTATATACAATAATGACATGTCATGCCAAATACAAGTCTGAAAATCCACAAAACAAGACTCCAAAATGATGCATGCCATGGACGCTCTCCCGTGGAGTGATCACATCCACTCCTCTAGGCCTGATGGGGCCCCGGGGGTCTCATCTGGAGCCTGGCCGACCGGCGAGGGTTCGGCAGGGGGATCTGGGCCTGCAACACCAAAAACAACTGTGAATACGACGATTCAGCAAAGTATAAACCATAGCAAGTTAACACACGCTGTGTCTAATAGAATAAAGAACATCATGTTATTAAAGAAGGCATTTTCGTATACTAGGCTATCAAGAAAGAAATATGCTGCGTGAATCAAGGATAACATGCTGTGTACATAACTAGTGGCAACTACATTACCATATGCTCCCAAAAGAGGGATCTTATAACATGCAAAGAACACCATTGTCCGGGCCAGGGTACAATGGGTCTCGGTTTCCTGGGGTCCGGTTCCCCAAGACAAAATCCATACTGCAGCAGGCCATATAAACTATACCAAATTCACCCCGTCGGGATCCTAAGGCTGAGGCTAAGTAGTGCCTGACCATACGGAGTCAATCATGAAAATCCTGAGTAGATCGTGACAACTTATCATACGTGCAGATCCGTGAATGAACACATCATACATGCATACTCAGGGTAATTAAACCACAATGTGAAAGTAACGGAACATACGTAATCATGTTAGAGAGTTGAGATCAATGATCGAATGCAATATGTTATGCAACAAATCATGTGAATCGAATCATCTTAAGTTACAAACCAATTCTAATCTAATTATCCGGTGTTTCTAACCGTGCATGATGATGTAGCTTTAAGTTATTCGATACACCGTTGTCTAGTGTTGCCTTGAATCGGGCGGTGCACGAAGTCCCTTAAACCAACACCCATGGGGAGGTGCTTAACATCCGGATAACGAACATGAATGATTCGCAGCCCTCGAGATCATTCACGCATGTATCACATTCCGTTGGGCAAGAATAGGTACCCTACATTCTATCATGAAGGCCATATCGGTCTTTTCTTTACACCTATCTTTGTTTTTCTTTCATTAGTCTAATGTGGATACGGCTTAGCCGTGTGTGTGCTACGGCTTAGCCGTGGTGTTCTACGGCTTAGCCGTGGCTGGGCCGTAGAAGGTCTGTCAGTTGCTGGCTCTCAGTTATTCCAGAAATTGCACCCTGTATTGTTCTACGGCTGGGCCACGGCTGGGCTTCGGCTTAGCCGTAGGGCAATCCACGGCTTAGCCGTGCCCTAGCCGTAGAGGAAAACTGGGTTTATCTCCTCTCTGGCTTGTGAGCCGTAGGTGCTATACGGCTTATCCGTACCTGCACGAATACAAATTCCTGCAACCTGTACAGAATGTCTGGGAAAGCATCCAAATTGCAATTTATCAAGGAAGATAGACAAAGTAGTAGTCAAATGAGTATCAAATGGGCTGTAAACTCATGTTTCCATATCAACTCATGTAAGATCAACCAAATTCAATGCATACCAACATGGGTTCTCAATGTTATGGTTATACTTGCCTCAATTGGAAATTCAAATGCACAATGGTAGCCCTTGGATCCAAACACAACCTAACACAAGCAAAACCACATGCATGCATGAGAGATGGAGAGAAATCCACAACGCACAGACACACCATGCAAGGAAGCAAGAAGGAGAAGAACTAGAGAAGAGAGATGAGAAGGATGAAGGGATTTCCACCAACTCACCTCACATGCAAGCACCACAAGCTTGATCGATGGAGAGAAATCAAGTGAAGAGAATTCAAGTGAAGGAGGGAGAACTCCACGTGCAGTGAAGAGAAAGAGAGAAAACGAGAGAAGGAACTTGAGTTTTTATCGATGGATGGTTTATATAATCAAATGGGTTGTCCAATTTGCAAGAGAGCCCAAGTCATACATCTATTTTCAGTTTGAGTCAAATCAAGATCCAATCGAATCACACGACCTCGGTTGCAAATGACGTAGTTACGAAAGTTAACGAGCTCAACGAAAGACACGTGTTGACATCAAGATGATGCAAAAATGACCATGTCTAAGAAAAGCTAAAATTACGAAAAAGGGCTTGGTCTACTTAATCCAGGTCAAACTCAACCCAACTACCTATCCATGACCCGTAACGAAAAGAAACACAAACAAAACACGATTAGCAACTAAAACAAGATTAACTAACCGCTAAACGAGGTCAAGCTGGGTCGGAGTGTTACATCCTCCCCTACTTGAAAATCATTCCGTCCTCGGAATGAACACTAACTCACTCATACCTGGGAAAACAAATCGGGATACTGGCGTGCCATCTGCTCTTCTAACTCCCAAGTAGCCTCATCGGGACTGTGATGCTCCCAAAGCACTTTGACGCATCGAATTGTCCTGGTGCGAAGTATCTGCTCTCGGGTCCCCACGATACGGAGCGGTCGCTCAACGTATGCAGCACTCGGCTGAATCTGAACCTCATCGTAACGAATGACATGGGAGGGATCATGAACATATTTCCGAAGCATCGAAACGTGGAAAACGTTGTGCACTCCTGCAAACATCTCGGGAAGCTCTAATCGATAGGCTAAATCACCAATCCGACTCTTGATCTCGAACGGTCCAACATAGCGTGGAGCTAACTTGCCTTTCTGGCCGAAACGGATCGTACCCTTCATCGGAGAGACCTTCAGAAAAACCCACTCGCCCACCTGAAACTCTAAGGGTCGTCTGCGGGTGTCTGCATAACTCTTCTGTCTCGACCGAGCAACTTTCAAGTTCTCAATTGCTTTCTGTACCTTCTCCGTAGTCTCGGCAATGATCGTCGGTCCGTGAAAACTTCGAGTTCCAACTTCTTCCCAACAAACAGGACTTCTACACTTCTTCCCGTACAATGCTTCATATGGTGCCATCCCAATGCTCTCGTGGAAACTGTTGTTGTAGGCGAACTCGCACAACGATAGATGAAGATCCCATTCTTTCTCGTAGCTCAACACACTGGCTCGCAACATATCCTCCAAAGTCTGAATCGTCCGCTCTGATTGCCCATCCGTCTGTGGGTGGTATGCCGTGCTGAAACTCAACTTCGTACCCAAAGCCTCTTGGAATGCTCTCCAGAAAGAGGAAACAAAACGGCTGTCACGATCGGATACAATCGACACGGGGGTACCATGGAGCCTGACGATCTCATCCACGAACTTCCTTGCCATCTCTGAAAACGTCATACCCTTCCGGAAAGGAATGAAATGGGCTGACTTCGTCAATCGATCTACAATCACCCAAATGGCGTTGTTCTTCCTGCTCGTCGGCGGTAACCCGGAAACGAAGTCCATGGTGATGTGTTCCCACTTCCACTGCGGTATATGCAAAGGATGCAACGAGCCTGGCGGTCTCTGATGATCTGCCTTCACCTTCTGACATGTCAAACAGCGAGCAACAAAGCCTGCTACTTCTCTCTTCATGTTGTTCCACCAGAAGTGATCTTTGAGATTCCGAAACATCTTCGTGCTGCCTGGGTGCATCGCATAGCGAGCGTAATGCGCTTCGTTCATCAGCTTCTCCCTGAACTCACCAACTGCTGGCACACACAACCTATTCCAAAAATAGAGTACACCATCCTCGAGTCTGAAATCGGGTCGGTCTCCAATGTGGTCTCGAATGCGCTTCAAGGTTAGATCTTCAAACTGCCTGTCTTTAATCTGCTGAATCATCTCAGGCTGAAACACTAACGTACTAGCCAAAGTCACGCACTCATCCACTAGTTGTACTTCAACAGGGAGACCATGGAACTCTAAGAGGAAACTGCTCAATAACTGCACTGACTCTGCTTTCCTACTGGGCGCATCTGCCACCACATTCCCCTTGCCTGGCTGATATTTGATCGGGAAATCATAATCCTTAATAAGCTCAAGCCATCTCCGCTGTCTCATGTTCAGCTCCTGCTGTGTAAATAAGTACTGTAAACTGTGGTGGTCAGAACGAACCTCAAACTGCACACCATACAGATAATGTCTCCACAGTTTCAATGCAAACACGATGGCTGCCAATTCCAAATCATGGGTGGCATAATTCTTCTCATGTTCTCGCAACTGTCTCGATCCATATGCAATAACCTTCCCATGCTGCATTAACACACAACCTAGGCCAACTCGAGAAGCGTCTGAATAAACCACGAACCCTTCACTACCATCTGGCAAGGCTAACACTGGGACCGTAGTCAACTTCTCTTTCAAAATCCTGAAACGGGCTTCACACTCCTCAGTCCACTCAAATGGTACATTCTTCCTGGTCAACTTCGTCAAAGGAGAAGAGATCTTAGCAAAGTCCTGGACAAATCGGCGATAGTAACCTGCTAGACCAAGGAAACTGCGAACCTCTGTCACTGTCTTGGGGCTAGGCCAATTCACCACTGCCTCTACTTTAGATGGATCAACTGCCAATCCCTCTCGTGAAATGATATGACCTAAAAATGCCACCTGCTCAAGCCAAAAATCACACTTCGACAACTTAGCAAACAATCGATGTTCTCTCAACAACGACAAGGCTTTTCTCAAATGCTCCCTATGCTCCTCTGCTGACTTAGAATATATCAGTATATCATCAATAAACACAACTACGAATTGGTCCAAGAAAGGAGCAAAAATCTGATTCATCAAAGCCATAAAAGCTGCAGGTGCGTTGGTTAGTCCAAAAGGCATCACGAGGAATTCATAATGACCATAACGAGTCCTGAAGGCAGTCTTAGGAATGTCATCTTCTTTGACCCTCAACTGGTGATATCCAGATCTCAAATCAATCTTCGAAAAATATGCTGCTCCCTGCAGTTGGTCAAACAGATCATCAATCCTGGGTAGGGGGTACTTGTTCTTGATCGTCACTTTGTTCAGCTGCCTGTAGTCTATACACATCCGAAAAGTACCATCCTTCTTCTTGACAAACAAGACTGGCGCTCCCCAAGGTGAAATGCTCGGGCGAACGAAACCCTTATCCAAAAGCTCCTGCAATTGCTTCTTCAACTCAGACAATTCTGCTGGGGCCATGCGATACGGAGCCTTGCTGATCGGTGCCGTGCCGGGAACAAGCTCAATGGCGAACTCCACATCTCGAACCGGGGGTAAGTCTGGCACATCGTCGGGAAAGATATCGGGGAAGTCACAGACCACCTGGATCTCACGTAGCTGCTTCGTCTCCTTCTTCGCTGAGATAAAGGCAATGAAGCCTTCGCACCCTCGGCGGATCAAGCGATCTGCCTTACACGCCGAAATCACACGTCTGGGGCATCTCTGCTGACTGCCCTCGAAACGGAAGCCCTTGCCTAAATCGAAGAAGATCGTCCTGTTGTAACAGTTAACACAGGCACGATATCGAGCGAGCCAATCCATACCAAGGATCACGTCGAAGTCCAGCATCGACAACAGGATCAAATCAACAGGTAACTGATGACCTGCAATCTGCACGTCGCAATGGGGGTAGTATATACTACACTCCACTCGCTTGCCAACTGGGGTGGATACAACCAGCACATATGGCAACCGCTTAGACGGCTGAGGCAACCGCTCGGCAAAACGAGGTGCTACATAAGACCGTGATTATATCAAATCTTTTATGCGGGTCCCTTTTCTTCAATTTTCCCTACAAATATAAGTGATTTTCAATTAGGTTAATAATTTTGAATAAAAATCACAAATGCACTAATGTGGGCTCAATTTACATAGAATGACAACATAAATCCATATCATTAATCATGATTTAACTTTAATTAACTAATGATGATGACAAATTCTATCATTCCATGCAAAATCATGAATTTGAAAATTCTTTTAAAAAAATGAAAAGTTTCATGATTTAATGAAAAAGTAAGGATTTTCAATGATTTTTGCAAGAAAATTCTAAAATGAATTTTAAAATCATGAAAACATGAATTCTAGTTAAATGAAAAAATTTCCAATGAATAAGTCCTTAAAATTCTTGAAATTTCACATAAAATAATGCATTTTTAAGGACTTATCACTTTAGAGGGTAACTGAGGGGGGGGGGTAAGTTTAGTATTTCTTATAATGAATTCTTACAATATCCAAATTTATTACTATTATATGTTGTATTTATCCAAACACCCCTAAATCTTCCTTATTTCTCTCCTACAAAAAATAATAACTAAGTTAAGGCTCGGTTTCTTTTCGTTTTGTATTATGTAGAGCTTGTTGATTGCATTTATTTCTCCTTCTTCTTTATCTCTTATTATAATCATCTTGCTTTGGAATAGAAACCATTTTGTGTTTTCACGTGACTTGGCATTATAGTAGTGGACTATTCAAAATAAGCAAAAGTTCTCTCTTGAAGAGAGGCATTCGTTAGAATTTTCCTCATATAATAAAACCGAATGTATTGGTTGAGACATGAGATTGATTGGATAACTTACTGCCCACTAATTCCATCTATTTGGGGTTCCACTTTTGATTTTAAAAATAAAAAATTTTCCCCTTAATTCTACTCCTTTTCCACTTATCATCTAACAATATGTAACCCAGCGAAAGAGGAAATCGTGCATACAATCTAAAGTAAGAAGTCCACATTCGAAGGAAGGAAGCCTAAAAAGTCAGTTTCCAACCTCGATTCCCCCACTGCACATCAGTATATTTATTAATTATATCAATTTCATGAAATGAGGATTTTATGAACAATATCATATTATATTAGAAGTACATCATAAATTTGTTGTTGTTGGACAACATCAGATTATTCATAATTTATGATTGATGGCAAAATATTTTATCAAGTACATTCTTCTTCCCAACTAAATTTATTAATACATGTTGAGTGATTTTTTTGAAATAGTGATATGACAAATAAATAAATAAAAAAAGAGGTATTTGGGTAAAGGTTGCTACTGAGCCCATGTACGAGTTCTAAGTTCAAGACCGGTTGATATCATTAACATTCCACTGTCTATCATAAATTACTAAAATACATGCAACTAATTTTAATATAGTTGGAATAAGATTTTGACAATGATGATATATAATTAGCATAACATACATGTGGCCTCCGTTGAGGCGGTAGCTCAATTGGTTTTAGCCATGAGTTTGCTCCCCAAGGTCTAGAACTGTAATGCCCCACCCCTACACTTATGCATGATATTGTCCACTTTGGCGCATGGGCCTCATAATTTTATTTTTTGTGGACCTAAACTCATTAAAAGGCCTCATGTAAGGTTAGGGTGCAAGCTTTATATATAAATCAATTCACTTTTCTCTCTATAGTCGATGTAGGACTCGAGGATGTTACAAGAACTTGACTCTTGCTTCTTATATTATTCGGGTATTATGTATGCAGCCATATATGTACCAAAGAAATAGTCTTGTTCATTAGAATTGAATAACGCCCGAGCCAAAGGCCAAATGTCTAACGGCTGCATGAAAAAGAAAGGTGTGACTCAATTCAGATACTCAGACCCAAATTTCATTCTTGTTACAAACCAAGTCCAATATAAGTCTAGGCCCTCAATAAACCTAGTTACTTTAAATGGGTACGGACTAAGTGGGTTTGGATATGGCCATTCCAGAGTTGCACCCTAGCAACTAGTGGACTACCAAATCACACCAGCCAATAAGATTGCAAAATGCCACATACATTGAACTGAATAAGAAGGACAAGAGCACACTCCTATCAACACATGCTACTTTACACTTTAAGGTAGTCTTTTGGTTCGTATGAATGATTTTAGGCTGGAATAGAATGGAGGTTGAAATGGGTCTGAAATGGAATGAGATAGGAAGAGTCATTCCATTCCATTGTTTGGATTTGTCTTTGAAATGGTGGGCAGAATGGAATTCCTATTTCTATCCTCATGTTTAGTATGCATGAATCAAAGCATGACTGAAATAAAAAATTTAGTATTTTTACCTAAATATCCCAATTTTCCTCTTTATTTTTTGGTGGTGGCGGCGGCTGTTGTGGTGGTAGTTGGGTGATGGTGGTGGTGGCGGTGGCAATGGTGGTGGGTGGCGGTGGCTGGGTGGTGGTGGGTGGGTGGCAGTGGTAGTGGGCGGGAGACATTTTTGTTTTAATAAAAAATGAGTCTGGAATGGAATGGTCATTCCTTACCCCCTCTGATTGAATGATCATTCTCTCATTTAGGGGAATGGTGATTCCTTTTGGAATGAGCATTTCATAAATTTTAGATGAACCAAACGCTAGAATGGGTATTCCGACAAAATTGTTATTCCATTCCAGCCCCCATTCAAGCGAACCAAATGCTACCGAATAGATTTATTATGTTAACCTCAGGCTCCAATTTCTGCTTTGTTTATCCTAACTTTTTTAGAATAAAAATGCATAGGAAATTAAATATGAAAGATGATTAGGTTCAGCTTGTAAAACAAAAAACCTTAACCAATTTGTCTTATGTGCTCACTTTCCCTGCCCATATGCATAGTTTTTTTTTTTGGTAACCCGAGGGGACTAGGATCCCGGATAAAGGCACAACTCACATTATGGTTTCAAATGAATTTCCGATTCTTTGATTATGCGAAGGTTCTGATCTGTTGAAAACTAGATTTTGGTCCTTATTTAGGCTCTGATAAGCAAATAGGTCCAAGTCTGGAGCCTTTTTTTTGGACCCGTGACCCAAATTAGGTGCAAGCTCCAGATCTACCAGAACTCAAACCCATCGACCTGAGACCTGACACATTAAGTCAACAATATAAAAGTTGAACCTTAGGAATGTTAAATGTTTTCTTATATATGATTATTTTTATATTGTTTTTACAGGTGATAGAATTGTCTTGTGGAATAATATGATAAGTGATTTTCCATTAAAAATTGAAGAATCAAGGTAAAGTAACATATAATCAGATTAATGTTCCTTTTATATAATCTTTGTTTGTCTGTCATATTCATGTAGCTTGTTGAAATGATATTATTTTCAAATTCAAAATGATCATGAAGATGTAAGACCTTCATTATAAACTTTTGAGTTGATAGAAGAGTTTTTGACATTTATACAAAAAAAGGAAAAAAAGAATAGTTTTTTTTGGTAAAAAAAAGAAAATTAAACCAGAGTTCCGGTTTCAAATCTAAGGACTGTAACCATACCCAAAACTGGACTCAAACCTGTCCCACATATGGTTCCTGTTTCGAAACTGGGAAAGTGGTTTTGAACTAGTTTTAGTTTTGGTTCTCATTCCAACTTCTAAAAAATGGTTCCGGTTCAACTATGGATCCAGACCGGAACTGACCCATTTGCAACCCTGCTCATATATGTGAGGTAATGGAAACTCACACATATGAGGTACAGACACAATTTACGCATGCAAGATTATGAAAACTCACATATGTGAGAACGGAAACACAAATTATACATGTGAGGTATTGAGAACTCACACATATGAGGATACCAACACAACTCACACATGTGAGTTAATGGGGACTCATACATGTAAGGAGGTAAAATACAACTCCTACTTATGAGATAATAAAAACTCACATATGCAAGGATAGAGAAGGTTAGGTTTGAACCTTGGACCTCACAATAAGAATAGGCACTCTTTGCCAATGTAAGGAGCTGTTCTCACTTTTATATAGAGTTGGTGATTCGATGAGGAGGGCTTCTTGAGTATGATTGCCATGGCTAAGAGATTATTTTTGTTGGATGCCTAGTATCAAAAGGGCTGCAAAATTTTGCCCATTCTTAATTCAATAGTTATGATCATCTTAGTCAAATTTAAACTCGGGTAGGATGCACTCAACCAGGGGCGGACCTACATGGATGTGCTTAGGGCTTCATTCCCCCCACAAATTTGAAAAAAGGCCATTAATGCTATATGGGCTGATTGGCCCAGTCCCCAGGGAACAAAATCCATCAACCCCCATTAAACAAAACACACACACTCTCTAGAAATCGCCAAATCGGCAACCAGAGAATTCCCTTTGGCTTTGGCGCATATTGTAATCTCTCTCCCCTTCTTTGTATATTGATTCTAAATAATTTTTAGGTGTTGCAAGAACTAATTTGTTTAGCATTTAGTCTCAAAATTTGAAAACATTAGAAATGAGGAAATTCCTGAAAATCCTCCATCATCTGAAAATCCCCATTTTTGAAATGGCTTTTCTTAATTCATGAAAGATTTTTAACAAATGTGGGGTTCACTTAAAATCCAACATTTCTAAAAACTTTCATTATTGAAATGGATTCTCTTGATGGAAATAGATTTGATTTCAACAAAAAATAAACAAATATTCTAATTAAAATCTTGAGTCCGCCATTGCCTTTCATCATTTTTATGCGATCTTCTTTCTTACATGTAGTAGGCTACTGTGAGCCACGTAATTAGGTGTGTTTACTTCATCAACAGTCTGGGTGTCACCTCTCCCACATCGCTGTACTCTCTTCTATAACTTCTATTAGTAGCCTCCAACATGGAAGTTTCTCGATTCTTCACGTATTTAGTTCTCAACATCTAGAGGATAGGATGTTTTGAATTTTGACATTAGGAGTTAGTTGTCTTTCTGATGGGACAAAGGAAGCCGGTAGGGAGAGGGTACTCAAATGATACAGCCAGCAGAGAGGTCTATTTTAAATGGTTGAATACTTGAATTTTAGAAAAGTGAGCTTTTCTTTTCACACAGAGACAATAGCTTTATTTAGGTGTGACAAAATATCGGTCAGTTGAACTCTTGGTGAATTATGATCGGCGGAAAAAGTGTTCAAAGGTCAGTTGATCTGGGCCAAAATTTGTCTGAATTTAGCCCGTTAATTATCGTACATAAATTTTGAAACCAGCCCATCACAAAAAACATTTAATTGTGGACGTAAATTAATATAGCATTGGGCCTGACCTAATTCTCAAAACTAGGGCCAAAATAGGCCCAAGAATAATCCATGCATCTAAGAAAAGTGATCCATATCCAGCAAAGTGTGCGCGCGGCTGGGCCATTACGCCTATGGACACCTTATTTGAACGTTTAGTTCAACCCTGACCCAACCCACTCTATGCACGGGTTGATAACGGGTCAGAAAACCCTGACCACAATCACACACACCTAAGCCATGTCACCCTGCACGTCAGCTCCCTCACAAAAACCCAACAGTGGGGACCCGATATATGTGAACACAGCAATTTCCTGGGCATAGTGTGGGGCCTCATTTTGGCATGGGAAAACCTGCATGGAGTACACAAAAAGGTGGAGAACTTCTCTTAAATGAATTCCCATTTTGATACGCAACTAACATGATTTGAGCATTTAAAATATCTTCATCCTTAAAACTTTGAGGCACTAAAATTAAAGATCAAGCTAATCTAACTAGAAAGAACGATCAATTCATTGGTTGGACCACAACAAGAAGATTGAGTTTCACGCAATCTGTGATCAACACTGTATTATTTCTATCTGACCGTCCGCTGTATAAACTGGCCCCACACGGGATAGATGGGTCTTGATCAATTGTCAAATGGAACAATAGTATTTTAGTTTTGTTTGGTCTCTGCATCCTCTGCAGTCAAAGTCTAATAATTGAAGGGTTCTTTCCATATTACAATTACTGTCTCCAATTTTTAGTTTTCCCAATTTCATGGATGTGTAAAAAATTGGACTAGTTGTCCTGTTGTTTGGTCAAAGGAGGACCTCCGGGGATAATCAGCATTGACCCACTTCCTATCACACAGAAGGTGTGGTCCACCCAACTACGTAATCCAATCTTAGCTTAGACTACAAATTGGAAAATATACTTACGCGCTTTTATACACATTCAGTTGTAGATGATAATTGTAAATAGAATTGGGATCTTTGAGACGTTGTTAGCAATCTTGGTTTTCTTAACTAATTTTTTTTATAAGTTTTTATTACATTTGGTTAAAAAGAAATTCCTTTAAAAAGGCAAACATTCATTTTCCTGTACCTTTTCTCTTGTTCCAGAATTTCTAAAACTTAAAACATTTTATATTTATTTTTCTTAAAAACGAAAATGCTTACTTTATGCAGTGGACGCTTGTCTTATCAAATATTAATCACCTTTAATTTAAGAGTTAAAATTTCTAGCTTCAGAAACATCAGTGTTAAATTGAAAGTGAATGTTAAATAAAGTGAGTGTTATGGGAGATTTTTTTTTCTTTGTGTTAATTCCTTTTCTTGGGCAAGGTAATTAAGTTCCCACGTCTTCAGTTTTTCCCATTGTATTCCTTTTGCTAAGTTCTAATTTAGGATCATAGCAACGAACATTTAGTTGTTGCGATGCATTGCGGATAAAAATATATAGAAATGGAAGAGAGTTAGTAATGTATTTTGTTTGTTAATCCTACAAGGATGGTGAGATAGCTAGTGCAGGTCAATCCGTTTTTTTTTTTTTTTTTTTTTGGTAATTTTAGACAACACTGAGTGATGATTTGATTATGATCCAAAAGTTTCACTTTTTTTCTCTAATCATTTAAGAGTCTTTTGTTTGCACACTATTGAATTCATACAATTTGAGCTATATCTTTGTCATCATAGGGTTTAAGATTGAAGAAATAGAAGTGGGATGTAAATGAGATGAAATTTCATATATATCTTTATCTTATATTTTTCACTCATCACCTCTTTAATATTTAGATTTTAAACCTTATTATTTTGAACTTTTAGAAAATCAATTTATAGCATATGAAGGGGCTTCTACACACCTCATAGTTGGTTGAGTGGCACAAGGCCTCATATCTTGTGTTTGATAAGCTTTAGATTTGCTCAATATACATTTATGTGGCTTTAGTGGGCAACCCTTTGGAATTATTTAGGTTAGTCCCTTTGGATGAAGGACCATATGGAAACCTAAGATTATGTAGAAAAAACTTAGATACTATTTGTTCAAGGCTGACTCCCATTTAGTGGGGGAGGGCAGACCCTAAAAGCTCTTGTGTTTTAACGATTCCTCATTTGTGATTAAAGCCCACTTGTATTAGCCAATGACAATCCTTTCATGCCCAAGATAGTTTAAACAAACCTAAATAAATGGGGAGTCTTAAGATAACAATGGTCATCCAATGGCCTACAAGAGTTAATAATTAGTCTACCACACAATGCGTCTTACGCCACTCCCACATCCAGAAGGGATGCAAAGGAGAGCAAGAGAAAAAAGATGCTTATGAGTTGTGGAAGATTCTTGGTCTGGTAGCCCATCTTTCACTTAAGATCATGTGATTGATCCATTCGTTCGTGATGATCATCAATGGTAGCAATACATTATAAACCTCTAATCTTGTCCATGCATTATTCTACAAGATCTTTCAACATTATGTCCCATACCCAATGAAAATGACATAACCAGTTGACATTAGACAATTAAACTACGTCAATAATAATGAGGCAGCCGTCCCTTTCCTTGAAATCTCATACCCCTAATACAATCCTTGCAAAATTAAAAACTAAGCCAGGTGGCCCAAAACATCCCATATCCAACCTCCATCAACCCCTCGTGCCTTCGCCACCTGCCTCCACCCTTTTTACCATCATCATCATTCTAGATACTCTCTCTCTCTCTTTCCTTCCCCTTGCTTTCCATTTCCTTTCTAGAATTCCACAAAAGTTACGAGAACCCTGGAAGACCGAACTCTACTTCAAACTGAGACCCAGGACTTTCTCTCTCTCACATGCATTTTTCACCTCCCTCCTTCCCCGGACTTTCTAAGTCCACTTTAGAACTCCATAAAAGGGATGAGAACCCAAGAAAAATTGGAACTCAAGATCAGCTCAACCAGCCCGGCCCCCAAAAGTTTCTCATCCCTTCTCCGGCGGCAAATATCAATCCCACCCCATAAAACCCCCATGTCCCAAGTACCCAAACACCCTCCTTCATCCATTCAATACCATCATCTCCGTTACAGAGAAAGCAAGCAAAAACCCAACGACAACATGAGGATATTTCAAATGGACTCTCCTCAATCCCTCTCCTTCTGCAACCTAACCATCTCAGAACGACACGAAATAAGAAAAGAAAATGCATTTGAAAGAAGACCCGCCGCCCCAGATGAGGAATTCGAATTCTTCGCCTCCTTCACCGATCTCCACTTCGAGAAGTGCTTTGCAGACGAGATCTTCTCTCATGGAAAGCTTCATCCTTTCAAGCCTCCCACTCCCAAGAACAAAAGAACAACAACAACAACAACAACAACAACTCAAGGACAGGTCTGGAATTCTCACAAGAAGGACTTCTTGAATGCAAAGAAGGGTCGAGCAACAACGCACAGGTCCTCGTCCGAGTACCGGAAGCTGGAGAAGAACCCCAGGCCGACTCGGTTACAGACCCAGATGCCGAAAGGGGTTTCAAACGGCATGTCGAGTCGGAACGGGTCGAGGCCAAAATGGTATCAGCTGATGTTTGGATCCATAGGGATGCCGGCTGAGATGGATATGAGCGACATCCGCAGCAGGCTGAGGCGCCGGAGTCCGGTGAGTGTTGTGCAGGCGGCGGCCGGAGACGAAGAAGAAGAAGGGAAGAGGATGTGGAAGCTGGTGAGCGCCATGAGTTGCAGAAGCGTTGCAGACGTCGGGACGCCATTAAAGATTCCGGTGGCACGTGTGAGGGTGGGTTGACGAAATTGCCCTTGAAAGAATAATGGGTATCCTTCCAGCCCTCTCATATGTAAATGTCCCCAATATCGATTCTTATCGGTAAATCTATTTTTGATCTCCTAATTGCGATTCATGGACTGGAGTGTGGCTGTTGGTAAAGGTGGCATGAGATTATCCAATTGTTGGATCACTTTGCCCGGATAAGACCATATTTAATTATATTAAATTTCGAACCCTAAAATGACAATTTCAGCCTGTTCGGCGGGGATATTTATAGATGGTTTTATGGTTTGTATATCTTGCGTGTACTCCTGATAGATTCCTATTACTTTGCATGGAACTGGAATACATTCTAAATAATTAACTAAATTTTACAATTGCAACTCTAAAGGGTAGTGCAATTGGCTAGGACTATGGTTGAAAAATTAGATGTTTGAGCTCTCTCCTAAGGTCACTTGCCAAGCTAAAAGCCTAACTTACCCCGTGCATGGAGAGACAAAGCCTTCACGTGCAAAGGAAATGGTCGGCTCTTAAAGACGTAGGACACTTTTGTTAGCAAAGATGAAAAGGGGAATTGCAGGGAATTGAAATGCATTGATGATTCGAATGAGCATGTTTATTTGGATGGAATTGGAAAATGTAAGTCCTATTTGTTTTAGAGAATGAAAAGGTAAATGATAAAAGATATATAGCAAGTTAGATGGGACATTGAATTTTTCTAATATTTTAATTACTAGGTTGATAGCTATGCATCTATTTACCATCTATGCTTGGTTCAAATTCCATTGACGGTGTGAAGTTAATTAACCATTTGTGGAGTACCTTTGACTACTTTTTGGATTCTCATCTTTGACCACTTATAGAAATAAGAAATCCTGTTATGCCTAAGAATTTGATCATATAAAACAAAGAGGCTTAGTTGAATTCATTCTCAAATGAGTTTGTTTGCTTGCATGGAATTGATATGTATATATGGGGAGGGCTACAAAACTCTCTAGGCATTTTTTACTCAAAGAACACCCCTTTTTACGCGTATAAAATTTTAACAGATGTCATCACATTATGCACTCGGCTTTCCATTTGAGAAAATATGTAAACAAGCACCAGATCTCCATACCTCTACATGGTAACATAGCAAATCACATTTGGTTTTTTTTATTTTTTGCAACCCAATTTTATCCCCTAAAATTTAGCTAATCTTTCCCTTTTAGTTATCTTCTCCTTAAAACTAGCAATATACAATGTTAATTAACAATTGTGTACTTTGATCTCTGTCTCATCTTCTCCTTAAAACTAGCAACACTAAATGGTACAAACATATCAATGGATTTTAAGTTTTGTGTTGGATAAATTAGCATTTTTCTCAAGATGAGTGATAGACAGAGAGAATTTTCTTTAATACAATTGCATATTATAAATCATGGGGTCCACATTTGACTTAATTAATTAATTTCTAGCATACCCCCATATTGTAAATAATAAAATTGATTTTCATCTCATGAGATTTTAATTTACACAAGTGGGACCTTGTATACAATACAAATACATGTAGTTGGCCCACTCTGAGTATTTAAAGGATGGATCCCATTAAAAAATACCTCTAGATTTTATAAGAGGGCTCACTAATCAATTATTACTTTTGGAATGAAATGATTCAAGTTAATTTCTTTCATGGCAATCTCATATTGTAAATCATAGGCCCCACATGTGAGCTTGTTAATTAATTTCTACCATTCTCGTCACTGAACTAAATTTATGAAGCCTCATATTTTCTTTGATGGCAATTAGATCATGAATCTTAAGCCCCACTCGATTGCTACTTCATTCATAAATGGTTGAAGTCTAATTGAAGTAGCCCGCTAAATGCCATTAATGAATTAAGACATGGGGAGGTAGGCAAATTTTTTGGGCGGTTATGAGGTGGCATCAATGAATTGTGACATGGCATCAGCTATTGGTGTGGCTTCACTTGATTGGGTATATCAAAAGGGGCATAACGCCCCTTTTGAAAGTGTGGGGTTTTGGAGAATCTCTCTCTATAAATATATATAGGGCTTTCATATATATATATAGAGGAAGAGAGAGAGAGAGAAGTAGAGGAAGAAAGAGAGAGATCTTCTTATTATTACGAGAGGTGTAAATCACAAGGGGGGAGGAAGATCTTATTTATAGAATGAGATTGTTTCCTTCCCAAGCAACTTAATAAGCAAAGACTGTAACTCCAATTGTTTTCCTTATCTAATGTGGGTCCCAATGTAGGCATCCACTTACGAAGAACAACTCAGTACTAAAAACATGTGTTGCCAAAAGTACACCAATTTGGTTTCACTTGAGGAAGACGATTGAGGAGTGGGCTCTACTCGAGGGAGAGTATTAAAAAGACTTTGATAGAAATGTTTAGTTGAAGAAACTTAATTAGAGTGCTTCTATTTATTTTTACAATCCTATACTCTCAAAATGCCATTTCACCCGTTAATAAGATTGCAAAAGCCAGAGACACTGAGTTGAATAAGAAGTAAAAGACGACACTCTCATCAACACTTGCCCTACCTTACATTGCTAGATTTGTTAGAGCTTTCGATTTATCCTAACTTTTAAAATGAAAGATTTTATTGGAAAAACCACTTCAAATACACACTACACGAAAAAGGTTCATCTAGATTTTCATGCTTGGAAATGGTCATTTTTTTAATACTAAAGTGTTAACGAGTGTACAATTTGATGCTTGTTAAAATAGGAGAGGTTTGAACTCGACCATAGTTAAAATATTTCTCTTTGAAAGTTGTGATTCCTACTTTCTTCTTCCTTTTTCCTCCCCCAAATAGCAAAATTGACTTCAAGCATCCTTATTTCCATTGATGCAGTTTCCTATTTTCAATTGCTTTATTGTAATAGATTCACTTCAGTGCTTTAAAAAATTTATGTATCTTGATATTATCATAATTGAAACAAGACGTTATATGTAAATAAGAATGGGATTCTAGATACAAGTTTCTAAAGTTCTTATTCTTAGTTTTAATTGTCCAAAAACTATTTTATCTTCAACAATATTTTTTGGGCATCACTGAGAAATGTCAATTGATTCTTACATACGAACAGGGCCGGCTCTTTCATTAGGCAAGGAAAGCCCTTGCTTTGAGCCCAAAAAAAAATCCCTAAAAAAAAGGCCTCATAATCTCTAATTAAAGAAACAATGAGGCCTTTCACATTTCAACGGTAACTCCTTTATTCTCTTCCTAAAAAGTAGGCTTTTCAGTTTTCACATTTCAACATTACAATCTGTCAACTCCTTTATTTCTTCCCTTAAAATCAGGCCTTCCACATTCCAAACGTCATTTTTTCCCTTAAAATCAGGTCTTGCACGTTCTCTCTTTCTCTCTTTCTCTCTTCTCTCTTTTCTCTTCCTTTCTGTTATATTTTCTACCTCAAAAAAAATTCCAGCAATAACTAGGAAAAAAAACAAGAAGAGAATGGAGGAACCTTGTCTTTTGAGGTAAGAATATGATTAAATCTTGTTAATTAAGTATATTTGATTTTGGTAGGATTTTATTTGATTTTGGTAGGATTTTATTTGATTTTAGTAGGATTTTATATTTGGCTGGGATATATTTTCATGAGAAGGGTTGTGGGCCCCTAGCGTAGGTGGACCACTAGATGAGTGATTAGCCCCATAGATTTGGAAGCAGACGCATAGGCAACTATGATAGGTGTGTATTAGATCTCTTGCAGGAGATGGTTGGTTGTTGGCATATCAAATTCAATTCTTTAAATCAAGATAATGTAGAAATAGAATTTGAGTGATATGTTAATAGTTATCTTTAAGAATTAAGAAGGAAGGCCCACTATATCTCCAACATGACTGGCCACACTGATGGAAACTGTTTTTACAAATTATTGTTATAGGCTTTTTTTTTGTTCTTTTGTGATATATATTTTCATAATATTGTTTTGATAATATATGTTAATCATAACCCACTAAGGTACTAACTCAAAAAAAAATCTTTTTTTTTTCATATTGAAGCAGTTGCATTAAATTCAAAAGGCATCCACCTCTACAATCTTTGTGGCCAATATTGATAAATCACTCAATCAGGTTCTATTGTTCTATGCTTTTAAAATCTTTTTAATTCCAAGCTCATATTGTATATTTGTTATACTTAGTGTTCATTTTATTTGTAATTATTTATTATTATTAGTTATAATTTATAAATATAACTATGTCTAATAGAAAATACGAATCCGGATACTCAAAACTTAAAAAAAAGAGAAGAATAGATGATTTAATTCAATCTCAAAAAGGAGCTCTTGATAAATTTGTTACAAGTAATAAGCAAAATATAGAAATAAATGAACAAGTAACTAATCTAAATGAGTTAGAAAATAATGAAATTGTAGAAGAAAAAAATCTTAATGAAAATATTCATAATGATAGTCAAATTCTTGACGAAGAACACGAAAATATTAATGAAACAACTGATTATATTCCTAAAAATATTTATGATCCAAGTCAATGGACAAATATTGATACAAAATTAAGAGATTTATTAGTAGAAAAGGGTCCAATTAGAGATAATTATCTAGATTTTCCCAAAGATGAATTCTCTAGACATTTTTCTACTACATATTATATTCGAAAATTATCAAATGGGGAGAAGCATGATAGAAAATGGTTAGTGTATTCAAAAGATTTGGATAGAGTATTTTGTTTTTGTTGTAAATTGTTTAATTCGAATTATAATACAAGTAAACTAGCTAATGAAGGTACTAGAGACTGGAGAAATCTTGGTGTTAAGCTTAAGAGTCATGAGATAACTAATGAGCACATTACTAATATGAATACTTGGATAGATTTAGAAATAAGCTTGTTAAAAAATAAAACAATTGATAAAAATATCCAAGAACAAATTAACAAAGAAAAAGATC
Organism: Sextonia rubra; assembly: GCA_037013555.1. Classification (NCBI taxonomy): domain Eukaryota; kingdom Viridiplantae; phylum Streptophyta; class Magnoliopsida; order Laurales; family Lauraceae; genus Sextonia; species Sextonia rubra. The sequence continues at coordinate 37,006,591 of JASUAD010000010.1, read as the reverse complement.
ATTGGAAAAAAGTATTAGTAAGAATTATTGCTGTTGTAAAGAATCTTGGTAAAAATAATTTGGCATTTCGAGGAAAAAATGAAAAGATTTATCAAGAAAACAATGGAAATTTTTTAAGCCTAATTGAAATGATTGCAGAATTTGATCCAATAATGAAAGAACATATTCGACGTATTCAACATGATGAAATTCATAACCATTACCTTGGACATAATATACAAAATGAATTGATAAATTTATTAGCAAATGAAATTAAAAGTAAAATTATTAAAAAAATTAAAGAAGCAAAATATTTTTCAGTTATACTTGATTGCACTCCGGATGTAAGCTATCAAGAGCAAATGTCTCTTGTATTACGATGTGTCGATATTTCATCAAATCCGATAAAAATAGAAGAATATTTTTTAGAATTTCTAAAAGTAGATGATACCACTGGAAAAGGACTTTTTAATGCAATAATAAATGCGATAAAAAATCTTGAACTTGATATTAATGATGTACGAGGACAAGGATATGATAATGGATCTAATATGAAAGGAAAACACCAAGGGGTACAAAAAAGACTCTTAGATATAAATCCTAGAGCATTTTACACACCATGTGGTTGACATAATTTAAATCTAGTACTTTGTGATATGGCTAACTCTTGTCCTAAAGCTATATCTTTTTTTGGAGTGCTATTGTCACAACCCGAGCCCATGGTTCGGGGGTTAGCAAAAGCCAAACCTAATGACACACGTACTCCCGTGCCTGTACACGTAGACCGAGTCTAAATGCACACGCACAAGGGAACATTCACACGTGCCAAACATATACGCGGAAGCTGTAAATATCAGAAACATCAAACTAACAGTGCAAAAGGGAATACGAAGAAAGAACTGACATAATTACATGTGAAGGTCTTACAAAATGAACATAAAATGAACAAAATAATATATACAATCATGACATGTACACAAGTATGAAAATCCTCAAAACAACAAGAACAAGACTCCGATGCCATGCATGTCAAGAACGCTCTCCCGTGGAGTGATCACATCCACTCCTCTAGGCCTGATGGGGCCTCGGAGGTCTCGTCTAGAGTCTGGCCGACCGGCGAGGGTTCGGCAGGGGTATCTGGGCCTGCAACACCAAAAACAATTGTGAATATGACGATTCAGCAAAGTATAACCCATAGCAAGTTAACGCATGCTGTGTCTAATAAAATAAAGAACGTCATGTAAGTTAAATAAGGCATTTTCGTATACTAGGCTGTCATGCAAGAAAGAAACATGCTAAGCGAATCAATGGATACATGCAGTGTACCTAACTAGTGGCTACTACATTGCCATATGCTCCCAAAAGAAGGATCTTGTATCGTGCAAAGAACACCATTGTCCGGGCCAGGGTACAATGGGTCTTGGTTTCTTGGGGTCCGGTTCCCCAAGACGTTTCCTTACTGCAGCAAGGCCATATAAACTATACCAAATTCACCCCGTCGGGATCCTAAGGCTGAGGCTAAGTAGTGCCTGACCATACAGAGTCAATCATGAAAACCCTGAGTAGATCGTGACAACATATCATACGTGCATATCTGTGAACATATTATACATGCATACTCAAGGTAAAGAACCAAAATGTGAAAGTAACGGAACTCAAGTAACATAACAGAGAGTAGAGGTCAATAATCGAATGCAATATGTTATGCAACAAATCATGCGAAATCGGATCATCTTTATTTACAAACCAATTCTAATCTAATTATCCGGTGTTTCTAACCGTGCATGATGATGTAGTTTTAAGTTATTCGATGCACCGTTGTCTAGTGTTGCATTGAATCAGGCGGTGCACGAAGTCCCTTAAACCAACACCCATGGGGAGGTGCTTAACATCCGGATAACGAACATGAATGATTCGCAGCCCTCGAGATCATTCACGCGTTGTATCACATTCCGTTGGGCAGGTATAGGTGCTCTACATTCTATCATGAAGGCCATATTGGTCTTTCCCTTACACCTATCCTTGTCCTTTATTATTCTAGTGTGGCTACGGCTTAGCCGTAGATGAGCGTACGGCTTAGCTGTGTGTGTTCTACGGCTTAGCCGTGGCTGGGCCGTAGAAGGTCTGTCAATTTGAGTGCTCTCAGTTAAATACAGAAAAGGCACCTTGTACTGATCTACGGCTGGGCCACGGCTGAGGTTCGGCTTAGCCGTAGTGCAATACACGGCTTAGCCGTGCCCTAGCCGTAGAGGAAAACTAGATTTTTACCCTCTCTGGACTTTGAGCCGTAAGTGACATACGACTTAGCCGTACATGCACGAAGTCAATGTTCTGAAGCACATACAGAATTCCTGTAAAACCATCAGAATTGCAACTATCCAATGGAGATAGACAAGTACTAATCAAATGAGTAATCAAATGGGCTGTAAACACATTTTTCCATATAAATTCATGTGAACTAACCAAAATCAAATGCATACCAACATGGGTTCTCACAGGTTATGGTTATACTTGCCTCAATTGAATTCAATTACACAACTTGTTGTCCTTGGGCCCAAACACAACCTAACACTAATCAAACAACATGCATGCATGAGAAATGGAAAGAATTTCAAAGCACAGACACACCATGCAATAGGGAAACAAGAAGGAGAAGAAATAGAGGAAGGAGAAGAGAGAGATGGAAGGATTTCCAACTCACCTCACATGCAAAGAACCAAACTTCCTCAATTCTTCAATTGAGCTTGATCGATGAAGGAGATAATTCAGGAGAGGGAGAGAAAGTTCACGTGCACAGTGAGGAAACTGAGGGAGAGAACGTGAGGTTGTGATGGTATGGAATTATATAAGCTAATGGGTAAGTCCAAATTACAAGAGGGTTCAAGTCATAATTCTATTTTCAGTTTGAGTCAAATCCAGGTCCAATGGAATCGCACGACATCGGTTGCAAACGACGTAGTTACGAAAGTTAACGAGCTCAACGAAAGACACGTGTTGACATCAAGATGATGCAAAAATGATCATGTCTTAGAAAAACTAAAATTACGAAAAAGGGCTTGGTATACTTAATCCAGGTCAAACTCAACCCAACTACCTATCCATGACCCACAACGAAAATAAAAACATAAACAAAACACGATTAGCAACGAAAACAAGATTAATTAGCCGCTAAATGAGGTCAAGCTGGGCCGGAGTGTTACAGCTACAACGTATATATTCATTCTTTTCTTCTTCTACAAAACGATGGAAAATTTTACTAGATAATGTATCCGGTTTAACTCTTAAGTCAATGTCACAAACACGTTGGGAAAGTCATATTAAAAGTGTTAAAGCAATAAGATATCAAGCTCCACAAATAAGAGATGCATTGTTGCAACTAGCAGAAATTAGTGAAGATCCTAAAACTAAAAGTGAAGCCACTTGTTTAGCAACATATGAGATTGAAAGTTTTGAGTTTTTGTTAGGCATGATAATTTGATATGATATATTATTTGCTATTAACTCAGTTAGTAAAAATTTACAATCAAAAGACATGCGTATTGATGTTGCTATAGATCAATTAAAAAGTCTTATTTCTTTTTTTGAAAAATATAGAGAAAATGGATTTACATCTGCTATGATTACATCTAGAGAGATTGCGGTAGAAATGGAAATAGAACCTATATTTCGTAAAAAAAATGTATAATTTATAGAAAAAAGCAGTTTGATGAGAATGTCAATAATGAGACAACACAATCTGCAGAGGAATCGTTTAGAATTGATTATTTTTTATACATAGTAGATCAAACTATTTCTTCAATTCAAAGTAGGTTTGAACAATTCAAAATATATGAAAATATTTTTGGTTTTCTATTTAATTTTAAAATTTTAAAATTATTAGACATTAATAGTTTGAAAAAAAAATGTCTTAATCTCGAATGTTTTTTGAAACATGACAATTTTTTTGATATTGATGGTTTAGATTTATTTTCAGAATTAAAAGTTTTAAAAGAAATTTTACAAGTTGAAGAAAACACTCCAATTGACATACTTGATTATATAAAAAGATTAGATTCTTTTCCAAATGCATATATTGCTTATAGAATACTATTGACAATACCTATAACTGTTGCTTCTGCAGAAAGAAGTTTTTCAAAATTAAAAGTAATAAAGTCCTACTTAAGATCAACCATGTCACAAGAAAGATTAATTGGATTAGCCATACTATCAATTGAAAAGGATATGTTAGCAAAACTTGAATATAAAAACTTAATTAGTAATTTTGCATCACAAAAAGCGAGGAGAATAAAATTTAAATAAAATATTTATAATAATTTTTAAAAAATAAAAAGGTCTCATTTAGTATTGTCGCTTTAGGCCTCAAATTGTCTGGAGTCGGCCCTGAGAGCATGTAGAACACAACCAGATTCTTAACAGTCTACCCATCCTACTCATTGTTTTTATGACCTAAGGTATCCCTCGCAAGCTTAGCATTTGCACTTTTGGCCTTCAACTCGAGGTTATCCAATTTTGACAAACAACGACTATTTCCTATGAAGTACATACATAACCGCACACATAATACCCGAATAATATAAGGGGTATGAGTCAAACTTAAAATCTTATTTAGCAAATCCAAGGCTCAAACCAATTGAATTTTTGTCTTAATGGCATCCTACTCAATATATAAGATTTAATAAAAGCTAAAGTTAGAAGCAATAGTTAAATTCTTCGGTTGAAGATCAAACTAAAAGAGAGCAATGTAGCATCTTTGGCCTTTGCCTTTGATTTTAAGGAATTTGACGCTCGTTACCACTCCATTGGAAAAAAAAAAAAAAAGTGGTCTCCAAAGACCACTTCAGAACACAAAAGTTCAGATGAACTTTTTTGGTGTAGTATGTATCTAAAGTAATTTGTCCCATAAAATTCTTTTTAAAAACTACTAAATAAAACAAAATGGAGAGACAATAAGTGCAAGTGGTAAAACAAGAACTTACACCGATCGATATTATGGGGCCCAATTTGGCTTCCTATAAACATGGTTGATGAATGGCTAAGAGGGGCTTTTTAGTATAGATTATTTTGGCTAAGAGATCGCTTCTATTGGATTATGAGAACCAAAAGGGCTGCAAATTTTGCCTGTTTTGATTCAGTGGTTATGATCTTATTAAAATTTAAACTCAACATGAGGTCATCAACATCTTAGCAGTTCTTTGTGTGCATTCTTCTTGCTTGGATGCTACAATGGCCCCACAACATATTTATTTCTAGTTAGAAAAGGTCTCGTGACTTCATCTTTCCACACCACATGGTCGTACTTTCTTCTGGAAAGGGCTCACCAACTTGTAAGCTTGTCACATCCAACAGCAAGTTTCTCTCCACAATTTTTCCTTAACATCTAGAAGATTGGATGCTTTGGAGTTTAAATATCATGTATTAGGTGTATGATAGAGACAGAATAAAGGAAAGGGCAGAGGGTTTAAATACTATGAGGTTCTCTTGATGGGCGGCAAATGAAAGGTCCGTGAAACTGGAAGTGTTCAGTTTGTGGAGTGGGGCTCAAGTGCAAATAGCCACATGAGGGTTCACCCATTGGACTAGGGTTCTCAATCCGGCCCTTTAGAGAGGGGGCTCGGCCCAGCCCAGCCCGCAAAAGCCCTTAAAACGAGGACTTATTTTTTTTATTTAAAGCCCGATGGTAGGGTAGGGCTCTATTTTTAAAAGCTCGCATCTAGAAGGCTGAGCTTAGGCTTGACTAATCAGGCCCGAGGGGGCCCGGCCCGGCCCGCTGTTTATTAAATTTTAATATAAAATATATAATATACACAGTGAGTTTGAAGATGATTTGGTATATGATGCACCTACCAAAATATTGTCAAATGTGGATAAAGTTGATTTGGTAAAGAGATCTAATGAGTTTGAAGATGGTTTTTTAGTTTTTGAGGAACAAATGACTCAAACAGTTGTAAAGGAAAAATCGGAATTAGATTGTTATTTAAAGGAGCCAAGGGATAAATCTGAAAATTTCAATATATTAGATTGGTGGAAAGTTAATTCAACAAAATATCCAGTTATCTCCAGAATGGCTTGTGACATTTTAGCAATTTTTGTTTCTACTATTGTTTCTGAATCAGCATTTAGTACGGGAGGAAGAGTATTTGATCAATATAGTAGTTGTTTAAAATCTGAGACTGTAGAAGTCTTAATTTGCACACAAGATTGGATATGTACGCAGCAACACAATGATAGTAATACATTCGATGATCTTTTAGATATTCTAAAAGTAGATTAAATAATTAAATAAAGAATTATTGTTATTTGTTTTATATTTATTATCATTTATAGAATTATTAGTATCCACCTTATGTTTTATATTGTAAAAATGATTTTATCCCACCACTAATGCCTTAAAAAAATGTTTTTAACTCCGCCATGCTGCCTTTTGCATTGCATTCTCGGTCCCGAGCCCGTACAAAGAAGGAGGGTTTGTGTAAGGTTGGTTGGTGGTAGTGGCATAGGCTGTTGCATATAAAAGATTTATTTCCATTAAAGAAAAAAAATTTCCCTTTCTTTTGGCCCTGGCCCGGCCCTAGCCCTTGAGGGTTGGGTAAGGGCCTAAAAATTATAGGCCCGTCGTAAAAGTCGAGGGCCTTTGTTCAGTTAGGCCCGACCCGCACATGTGAGGGTAGGATAAGGGCTTACCTAAGCTCGGCCCGGACTCGGCCCTTTGACAGCCCTACATTGAACAATAGCGCCAAAATATGCATAAGAATGATCCATGGGCCTAAAAGAATTCAAATCCAGCACAATGTGGGCTTGGCTCAGCCATTTACCCCTTGCAACGCTAAATTTGACCCCTTTAGTTCAACCCGGGTGCACTATGTATCTCTCGACCATGGTTCAGCAAATTCTGAGCGACTAGTATATGGGATGGACACAGAACCGACACATCTAACCGGTCTCACTTGCCTACTAAACTTTTCTGCATAATCCGAAATAAAGAAGGGCCCACACTTTTGAAGAAGGCGGTTTCCAGGCATAATTTTTCTGCGGTAATGATTTGACTGCCTGGGCATTGTTTTGCATGGGAACAGGATTTTGAATCCCAGATTGTGGGCTTCCATGTTAAAACAATTCAAGAATTAAAGACGACCACTCTCAAATGAGTTCACATTTTTAAACTTTTAAATGTACTTATAAAATCTTAAACATCTGAGGTTCAATTAATTAGTTGTTTTCACTGGTCTGGGAGTGCACTCGAGCAGGACTGTGCATGCGCAGGGAAAAATCTTCCATCAAATTAATCTAATTAGGAAGACATTAGCTAATTCAGGGGTTCCTCAGTGGTGAGGACCTCTCTATCCATGAAAATAACTAGGGATTGATCTTTAATATTGTTAGGAACTTCAGAAGGATATGTCCAACACTATGTGGGTGTGTGAGTATTATCAAAGATTAACAAAAGAACAACCTAGAAAGATATTTGACTAATCATAACCCTCTGATCCTATAAATTGGCACGCCTTGTCATAGCTCAACCCAACTCAGTATGATATACTCAATGTGCACGAGAGAGAACTTTCCACGTTCCTTGGCTTTAAAAGGCCTTATGTTGAGTTAATACAGGGTTTGACTTATAAGCTTAAGGATTTGGACGCTCCCTTGCTGATGTAAGACTCATATAATTCTATACATTGTAAACTTAGGCCTCGAAGGACACCCCTACTGTGGCCTTTCTGCAGGGGAATCACAATCGTGTGGATGTTACATGCCCACAAGTGGGTCTGATACTAATTAGTGTGTGCCTGTTAATTAATTTCATTTTTCTTGGTGTCTTATGTCATTGGTTAGACCACTAGCCATATCAAAATTTCTAATTCCGCGTCACCTGTAATCAACACTGTATAGTTCCTATATATCTGGTTGACACGGGCCTCACACGGGGGAGATTGGTCTGGATCATTTGTCAACTTGACAAATGATATTTTTCTAGATATGGTCTCTTGGCTTACTGTGCAGACTCAACAGTCGAATGGAAATTTCTTTACGTGTTACTTTTATTACCCTTTCCATCTAGAAGAGTGGGATCGTAAGTTTTTTCAATGTCACGGATGTCCAGACACTTGAAAGTTGAGAGTGAGATCCTAGTCCATTGCTTAGATTTTAGGGTGGTGTCCTAAGGAATTTAAAAGGATTGATTTTATCTATCAGAAAAAAAACAAAGATTGATTTTAATTTTATTCTTGGAAATTTTAATGGGGCTCCCCTATCTAATTAAGATTGGTTTTTCTTGCAATGATGTTGTTGATCGTTTGATTAGCAACCACCAATGGTTATAATTAAGATTGGAGCTCCCTACCCTCGTGATTAGAAGTGCTGGTTCTTACTGTGAGGTCTCAAGTTCAAGCTTCACCTCCCCTCTTTGCATGTGTAAGTTTTGTCACCTCACATGTGTGAGTTTTATTGTATTTTTTTTTTATAAATATGAGTCTTTATTACCTCATATGTATGAGTTATGTATGTTCCTCACATATGTGTGGTCCTATTATCTCACATGTGTGAGTTGTGTATCTCTCACACATATGTGAGTTTCCATTACTCCGTATGTATGAGTTGGCATTGGCGTTGTATTGATGTTTATATATAGGTCCCAGCCCCTCAGCTAGGTTAAAAAAATGGTTATTATTATTATTATTATTTGAATTTGGTGTTTACTTTATCTACCTTTGATTTCTTAATATAATTTTTTTTTAAGAAAAAGAAGACTAATAGCCCTATTGATGAGGAAAACGGAGCCTCTAGGGATAATCAGCAGTAACCCACTTCCCATCACACACACTTTATGAACATTTACATGAGTTAGGGGTGTTTGGCCTAGTCTATTTAATGAGAGCTAATTAGATGAAAGTCAAAAATAAAATCTCTAAATTTTAAGTTCTATGTACAATTGGTTTGTTTAGCAATTATTAAAAAAAGAGGTTCTTAGATAATTAAGATCCACCTTTAGCAACTTTGTAATTGGGATCCACCTTTTAAAAAGTACAATTTAAAATCCCACCACTTGTGTCCTTTTGAGAATTTTATTAAGTCATTTCACATCTAAAACACTTGTAAATTTTACATTGTTCTCCTCGGTCTTCTTTAATTAAAGAAGTTTTTTAAAATGGGGCTTGATCTTATAAGAACTAGTTCTCATGGTAATCATGAGAATTCTTTTACAAGGCCAACTTATGGGTCCCATTTGGGGATAGAACTAGGGGGGATGAAAAAATCTATGCAGAACCATTCTACATATCAAGTTTAGCCTCTAATCACATGTCCCTAACCCCGTTATCTGTGGCCCACAAATTCAATAAATTTGTATTGGTGCACAGCTGCTCCAACAGTCTAATAAATTCGAATTTGACCTAAACTTAATACGTGTGACTATTAAGGGGGTTCTGTGTATTACAATATTTGAATAGGTTGATAGATGGACGCCACCTAAAGTTTTCACAAAAAAAATTGGTGAAAACTAGTTCTCCTAAGATTAAATCCCTAATGAAAATGGCAGCTTACTTTAGCTTAATTTTTCTTGATGCTAAACTTCTAATATTTAAGTATGCTCTAAAAATAGAAGATACAGGTAGAGAGTTACCCAATGCTCTAGTGTAAACAACTCTAGCCTTTGCCCTTCTCACGTGATGAGCGGACAAACTGGTCCTTAATTCTAGACTTTGAATAGCATGAATGTTCAGTAGGGATCCAAAAGTAAAAATAGTTGAATAAATGTCAGATCAAAATTAGTACTAATTGTTGCAGAAATAAGCCTTAGGGCTTGGACGGATCATAAACAGGACAATCTCTATCTATATAAGAATCATCAAGTTCTCTTCACTCAAGGGCCATCTGCCTACTTTGTATCTAATTCCTATAATTTTATTACGGATTTTGACCGAAAATGTACATTATTAAACTACTAGTTACTGCAGTGCATTGACTGTTATTATATTACCGCGTAGTGCTTCAAATGGCCTTGGGCTGAGTCCGTGTCGTATGGTACGGTGTGTACATGAGAGAGAAATATGATGACGATGAGATACGCATGCAGGATTTTGGAAAGGGGTGGGAGACACCTGTTTATTTATTTATTTGTGAGGAGGTAAGGTAAAATAGCGTAAAATAAAATATTTAAAATTTAAAATTTTTATCTTTTTTTTAAAATTTAAATTTTTTTTAAAAAATCAAAAAGTCATAATTAAATTACAAAAAACTCTATATTTTTTACACAAAAGGTAAAAAAAATTCTATATCAAACAATTAAAAGCAAAATATATCATAACCCCTATCATATGTTTTTTCTTTATTTTGAGTTTACTCTTCTCTACTTTAACTCAAGGTAAAAGGTCGCTGTATTGAAAAATAATGCAACAACAAGCAACTTTATTTGTGTTTTGAAGTACAAAATAGTTTTTGGTAACTCTTATTTTCAAGAAACTCTATGAGGCTTGCTTGATAAATTATTTAAAAAAAAACTATCCTCTATATTTGTTTAACTTGCCACATCAAACAATATCAAAAATAAATAAATACTTACTTTTATGGGTCTCACTAAGATGTTCTTATTGTTCCATATATGATGTACATTATCAGACTTTCCTAGTGAGCTCCCCTCGCTAAGGCCCAATGCATTTGATGGTGTCCCTCATATCCTACTAAAGTGAAATATGGTCACAGGTGACAAAAGAACCTACCCAATGGTGCTAGTCATCCCTATTACCTTTGTTTTCCTGCAATTTCAAAAGTTGTCATGGGCCATATCTCAAGTTATTATCTACACAACCACACGACATATCCAACTTAATGGATTTCATTTGGAACAGAAAAGTCCAATGACTCGATGATGGAGTCCTTGTTTTTTAAGCGGGCTAACATTTAAAATCACTCTCTTAAAATATTTTATTACTTATGTCCAAATTTCACTATGCCTAGAGGTGCGGGCCAATCAAATTGAGATTCATTCTTCTAGATGAACTCTCTCTCTCTCTCTCTCTCTCTCTCTCTCTCCGAGACACATTCTCTGGTCCCTCCTCCCCTTTAATTTTGTGTCCTTTCAAATTTCTAGAACCCCATAAGAGAACCCATAAAAATGACACCCTCACCAAAACCCCTGACTTTCTGTATCCTTTCTAGAGGACCATAAACGGTCAGGTGGCCCCAAAAAAGTCAAAATCTCCCATCACTTCGTCGCCCCGAAAAAGTCTCCCATTCCTTTCCTCTCCCCATAAAACCTCGACCACTTCCAAGAACCCAAACACCCTCCTTCACTCATCCAAAACCATCATCTCCATCACAAAGAAAGCAGACAAAAACCCAACAACAACAACAACAACAACAACGACTAGATGATGTTCCAAGGAGACTCCCCTCCATCCCTCTCCTTCAGCGACCTACCCATCTCAGAAACACAAGAAATAACGAGAGACATTGCATTTGAAAGAAGACCCACCACCACCCCAGATGAGGAATTCCAATTCTTCTACTCCTTCAACGATCTCAACGTCAAAATGTGCTCTCCAGGCGACATCTTCTCTCAGGGAAAGCTTCGTCCTTTCAAATCTCCCACTTCCAACAACACAACAGCGTCATATGCACAGGCCTGGAATTCCCTCAAGAAGGACTTCTTCAACGCAAAGGGTGGTCGAGCAATAAGCCACTGCTCGACTGAGTACCGGAGGCTGGAGAAGGACCCAAGGACGACCCTGTTGCAGACCCAGATGGCGAAACGGGTTTCGGGTGGCATGTCGGGTCGGAGCGGGTCCAGGCCGAAATGGTATCAGGTTATTTTCGGGTCCATAAAGATGCCAGTTGAGATGGAGATGAGCGACATCCGGAGCCGGCAGCTACGCCGGAGTCAGGCGAGTGCTCTGCCGGCTGCGGCCGGAGTGGGTGAAGAGGGGAAGAGTAGGTGGAACTTTCTGAGAGCTCTGAGTTGCAGAGGCTATGGGAAGTTGCAGGTCGCACGTGTGAGGGCGGTTTGACGGAATTGCCCTTGAAGTGTATGGGGGTTTTGGTTTGTTGTAGGTGTTGGAGATCAGGGTAATGTTGTCATACAGAAGAGAAATTTCTCATATGTGAATGTTGGCTAATCTCGACCGTTCATCTGATATGGGGTCAGGGTACCTAGGCCTGGACTGTGGGTCACAGTAAGGGCTGGATGAGAAAATTCAATAATTGGACTTGGACACTGGAATAGATACAGCCATTTTTTCTAATGATAATAATTTCAAACCACTAATATGATAGTTGTAGCCTGTTTGGCAATGATAATCATGGTTTTTATGATTTGTAAATCTGGCTTGTCCCCATGGTGACTCCACTCAAGCAAATCATATTGACTTCTTTGGATATTTTAGACTGATATGGTTCTTAATTATTATTTTTTCTTTCTAGTAAGAGTTTTGATATATATAGTTGGGTCTTGATCATGATTCAGCGTGAGTTGGGCAGTCTTTTGCCTGGCTCAACCAAGAAATGAGAATTACGCCGGTCAATCTAGCTTGACCCATTTAAATAATTATAATTTTTTTCTAATTTGTAAGTAGGGCTGTCAAAGTACTTGGCCAGAGTCTTACTTTATCTTCGCACATACGGGATAGCCCAAAGCCCTCCTAGTTTGCACTAATTAGGCACTTACTCTACCTTCAAGGGCTTTGACTCGAGCCCGAGCTAATGATTCATCTGCAAGTCTTAGTGTATAAGTGACCATTTTTTGTGATGCAATATTTGCAGATCATACCTTGATAAAATGATAAACAAACATGAGGGATGTGTATCAATACATTCAAATTCATTGGAATTGGGACTCATAGGAATTGGAATTCACTGTCAAATGGGCCCATTTATCTATATGGAATCAGAATACGTAGGAGTTTATTTTCAAAAGCACTTGTTTGTTTGTATGGAATTGGAATATATAGTTTTTTTTGTCTAATAGACCCCTGTTTGTTTGCATAGGAACTCGTTGATGAAATAAACATGTATGTTTGTATGAACTTGGAATACATGAGAAGTAATTGATTTAAATGGATCCATTTATTTGCATGTACGTAATTATGGGCCGGATTGTTTGCATTGAATTGAAATGCATACAAATTCTTTGATGGAATGACCCCGTATGGTATTGGAATACATGGGAAGTAAAAAACTAGAATGACCTTGCTTATTTGCAAGGAATTGGAATAAATAGGCGTATCTATTTGTTTGTATGAAATTATAAAAATGGGTTTATTTGTTTGCATGAAATTGAAATATAAAGAAAGTAATTAATTAAACTGTCATTGTTTATTTGTTTGGCATCGGAAAACACATGAAGTAATTCAAATGCACCTCTTAAATTGCATGGAATTGAGATTTAAGCCTTGTTTGTTTGTTTGTTCGTTTTTTTTTTTCTGAAAGGTTTTTTTTTTTTAAACGGTAAGCCTTGTTTGTTTGCATTGAATGTTTGAACATTGATTTTTGAGGAGACCACAACCAATGAATTTGTGAATGCAGGTCCACATTTAATAGCACTTAAAGAAATAAACAACAAGGCAACTCCCAAATGAGTAAGCATTATTAGTTTTGTAACTTTAGTAGGTAATATAGCTGGAACCGCAACCTCCGAAAACAAGTCGTAGGCAGTGCATCAAAATTTTTAGTTCCTCGTTATTTGTAATCAACCTTGTATCATTTCTGTCTATCCACTATATTATATATATGTCAACTTACAACGGCTCCCATACGGGGCAGATTGGTCTTGATCACTTGTCAAATGAAATGTTAGTGTTCTACATAAGGTCTCTCGGCTTCCCGTGCAGTCTGGGTCCAATCACCAGGGGAAGTTCTTTCCTTGTTACTTTTACTCTTTCCATCTAGAAGAGACTAGAGAGGCACTGCAAGTTTTTCCAATATCACGAATATGTAGCATAGCTAGTTGATTAGAAGTACTCCAGTTGGTGGGTCAAAAGAGGACCTCCAGGGATAACCAACGGTGACCCACTTGCTATCAAGTATCACTAGGGGTCCACGGTCCACCCCACCTACAACGCAAACTTGAATAAACAAACAAACAAACATACCTTTTATGCACATTTATTGGTAGTCAGGAGAACAAAAATGTAAATATATTTGATGCCTTTGGAGGTTGTTATATATCCAACTGATGACGTGAATTAAATAACATTTATGCCCAATCCAAACATATGGTCCTCTGTGGCACTCCCATAAATTGGGGAGTCTGGATCTCTTCACCCTTCATGTGAGCGGAAGGCGTAATACCCATAGTCGGAGCCCACTGATGAAAATCCAACCCGGTCAAAATGTGCGCCACTCATTTTTGCGGAATGTCGCACATTTTACTCTAGTTTGAGATAATCTCACCAAAAAATTGAGTCTAGGATTTTTAATGTTATTAAGATTAACTCTAGGATTTATAATGTGCGCACATTTCAAACTGTATAAAAATGAAATTCATTCCTTCAAATCACATATTTTTTCATTTCGCTTAAACCGGGGCTGTTCCCACGAACACAATGAGGAAGCATAATTAGTTATTGACGTGGCAACCCTTGGCACGTGGTGTTGATAAAGCTTCTATCATGGTGTTCAATAGGATGAACATTAGATTTGAGCAGATGGCATTCACTTTTAATAGTCCAAATGATGTCTACGTAGGCCCCACTTGAGTTAAAAAAAAAAAGCCCACGCTACCCTGTAATAGCTATGACGGGGTTGGACTCCAAGTCACACCCCTCCCTGTCTCTCCAGGCCAGTCCCCCGGACTGCCCATATCCTTCTAATTTATTTATGTGGCAGAATCTATATACTTTTTAGAAACTTTCTGTATCCTTTCAGGAACCCCATAAAAGGTTAAGAGGACCCAACAAAATCAAAACCGCGCATCACTTCAAATCCCCCCACAAGCCTTCAACACCATCCCAACAGCAAAAATCAATCTCAATCTAACCACATAAGACCTCTTAACATGCTAAGCAAAGCAACCCAACAGTCCCCCTTCCCCCCACCCTCATCCATTCAAAACCATCATCTCCATTAAAGAAGATGATGTTCCGGAGAGACTCTCCTCAGTCCCCGTCTTTGTGCGACGCACCCACCTCAAAAACACAGGAAACTATAAAAGACGTTGCATTACAAAGAAGACCCACCACCCCAGATGACCAATTCACATTCTTCGACTCCGTCAAAGATCTCGACGTCAAACTGTGCTCTGCGGACGACCTCTTCACTAATGGAAGGCTTCGTCCTTTCAAGTCTCCCCCTCCCAACAACAACAACAACAACAACAACATAACAACACAAGGACTGGTGGCCTGGAATTCTCTCAAGAAGGACTTCTTCAGCGCAAAGGGTCGAGCAAGCAAGCACGGCTGCTCCGCCGAGTACCGGAGGCTGGAGAAGGACCCGAGCAAGACCCGATCACGGACCCAGATGCCGAAACGGGTTTATGGGAGCACGTCGGGTCGGATCGCGTCGAGGCCGAAATGGTATCTTCAGATGTTCTGGTCCGTGAGGGCGCCGGCTGAGATGGAGATGAGTGACATCCGTGGCCGGCTGAGACGCCGGAGTCTGGAGAGTGTTGGGCCGGCGGCGGCCGGAGTGGGTGAAGGAGGGAAGAGAAGGTGGAAGTTTCTGAGTGCTCTGAGCTGCAGAGGTCACGAAGAGGATGTAACGCCCTTGGAGCTGCAGGTTGGACGTGTGGGAGTGAGTTGACGAAATTGCCCTTGAAGTAGATGCGGTTTGATTTCTTTCAGGTTTTGGAGATCGAGGGTAATATTGTCATACAAAAGAAAATTTCCTCTAATGTGAATTGCTTTTTTGTTTTTTCATTATATTTTTAGAAAGGTAATGTTGGTTAATCCAGACCGTTTGTCTGATATGATCACATACCTATAGGTGATCAGGATACCTGGATATGTGGATTGCAATTGTTGGATAGTGGGTTATGATTTTTTCGCATGTCCGTGATCTTGGGGGTATAGTGTATTTGCGAGGTTTTTGAAGTGGCACAGAAAAACCTTTAATTTTTACATTTATTAATTACTTGTCGTTTGGTGCTCGTTTTTTCCCCAGAGAAGAATAAAAATAAAGTAATTTGTTCAGCTCCATGTGAAATCAGTTCCTATAGGAGTTGGTGGTACAAAACACTCTTCGCACATCCTAAATTTTGTGGAAAAAGAAAATTCAGCATCACACCAATGCTGCCTAAGTTTTTGAATCAGTTGCGAAGATACAACCACGTTTAATCAATATTAAGTGCTGCCAATTTTAATGATTTAACATTTCTCACCAATGATACAATAGTTAATTTGAGGTGCTGATTGTAATCATATAACTTTTTGCATTGTAAGGTTAGAGAATTCACAATTGATGTAGAATCTTGTGACTCAGATCATGGCTCCTAGGCTGGTTTAGTGACATAACATTACTGTGCCATGCGGTTATTTGTAGTTTTTTTTTCTTAAAAATCATTTAGTCACTAGAGCGGTGGTTGTGTATTCATTTTCCACCTCCCTTTGAGCTGTTTCCTATTAGGGGAGAGATAATTTAATGGTCATTTTTTGAAAATTCAAATTTGTTTATGACATTTTCACCATTTTTTGAATATAAAATCTTACAGTTCCTCGATAAAAAAATTAGAAAAAAGCCTTAAAATACATATGTGTTCAATTATGTGAAACAAATGGGCCCCTAGAGTAGTTTATGCAGCTCATCTATACCCCTACAGAATATTTCTTCAATTTAGCCATTTTTGGAAATAAAGCCTTACAATTCCTCGTTATATTACCTAGGTATTCAATTACGTGAAACAAGTTGCGCCCTTCAGAATCGTTTCTCCACCCTACTTACCTAGTGTTAACTACTGACTGAATTTTAACCATATTCATGAGTCCAGTTTGGGTCTGATATGTTTTGGACCTGTTTGAAACTTAGATAAAATAAGCTGAAAAAACTTTTCTTAGTATGAATTTAAACTTTATAAGACGATACTTTGCTGAGAGTTGTTTCGTTCTTCGTAGTCACAAGTTTCTTTTTTTTATTTTTTTATTTTTATAGTCACAAGTTAAAGGTAATTAAAACTACACCTATATGTATGTGGTTTTCAACTCCTTAGCCAAGTTAAAAAAAACTCTAATTATTTTGAGAATGCAAATTAGGCTTGAGTTTATCAGCCTTAAGCCTTATATCTTTGCATTGATTATGGATGAATTAACTATGTATATTCAAGAAGCAGTATCATAGTGTATGTTCTTTGCAAATGATATAATATTTGTAGATGAATCAAGAGATGGTGTAAATACAAAACTCGAGAGATGGTAGGGGGCATTAAAATCTAAAGGTTTTAAAATAAGTCGTACAAAGACAGAATATATGGATTGCAATTTCAGTGGACATATACAAAGCATTGAAACCACTGTCAAAATTAAAACTCATGAGGTATCACGTAGGGATTCTTTTTAGTATCTGAGCTGGATGATTAGTTAGGATGAGGAGATCGATGAAGATGTTGAGCATAGGATAAAAGCTGAATAAATGATATGTAGATTAGCTTTTGGATTACTTTGTGATAGACGAATGCCAACGAAATTGAAAGGCAAATTTTATAGAATAGTGGTTAGACTAGTTATGACATATGGGGTAGAATGTTGGCCAATTAAGAAGACGCATATACATAAGATGGATATGGCGGGGATGAGAATGCTTAAGTGAATGTGTGATAAAACTAGGAAAGATAAAATTAGAAATGAGCGCTTTCGAGAGCTTTTAGGGGTAATACCAATAGAGAATAAGATTAGAGAAACCTGTTTAAGATGGTTTGGACATGTTAAACGTAGCCGAACCCAACATGATTGGGCTAAGGCTTTGATGATGATGATGATTACGCTTGAGTTTAATAAAAATCTGAATTTCTCAATAGAAATGCTATTGTCTTGTGGGAAATCTAAGCAAATTTCACTTCATTAGAAGTTAGGCTCGTTCCCAAATGGGTCCTTTTAAGAGGGTGGCATTTATTTTGAGAAATTTAATGGAAAGCCTTACTTGAAAGTTAATGCTTGTAGTTGTATCTCGTGAATGCATTTACTGACAATGACAGATTGCCTTTTTATTGGCAACCTAACAAAATTCAAATTTGCAATGCATGTGGTTAGTAATGGGTGCATCCAAAAAGATAGGGGACAGGGAAATCACTGCGTTCTGCATTTAGATGAAATGAACGTGAACGCTAAATCACGAGGAACTGGATGGGGGCCTTGAAAGCTTATTACTTGATGTTGTGGAACTTTTGGTTATTTCTGACCTGTCTGTCTCTGGTTATCCACGTGTTTGGATGAAAAGGATGCCAGAGTCACGAGGCAACGGATAGTGACATAAAAGCTCTTATCTCTCCAGGCGTTTTGTATACTTCTGACCTCTCTTTCCCTCACTAATGCTAGGGTGATATGATATGTTTATACAAAATATTTACGGATGTATCAACATCATATTTGGTTGAAGTAAATGGATACCATTCGATAAAGTGGAGCCATAGCCCATCATGGTATTGACAAAACAATATGTAAATGTTTTGTGTCACCACTTCATGTCACTATAGCATTATGCTCTTTTCCTCCCTCTTTCTCTCGTTTATTAATCCTCCGGTTATTTCAAGATTGGAATTTCTATAGTTCCTTGGCCTGAACCCGTTCACATCATTCCCTCCTAGCTTGGAACAACCACAACAACGCCCCAATGAGTATTTTTGATCGGAAGCAATAAAATATATTAAAAGAAGAAAGCCAAATACAAGAAGCCCTTAAAAAAAAAACCAAAAGGGCTAATAGTATACAAGAGTTATAACACCAAATGAAAGCTACCAAGTTAGAAGACTTATACACTCATAGCTTAGCTAATGAACCTGCAAAGTTATTTGCCGACCTCCCAATATGTTAAAATTTCACTTGAATCAAAGACAATAGAGTTCTAATTTCATTAAAGTAAAATTGAAACCTCTAATGAATGACAGCAGAAGAAAACACCCATGAAATAGCATTGTAATAATTATTGTCCACCTTTAACTTTAAATGAAATGAAGAAGAGACAAAAATTGAAATAGCTTCCAAGATAGCTAATACCTCTGCCTCTCATTAGACTCCATAGTCCCAACATTCTTGAAAAACATTGCCAACGCAAATCCTCCAGTATTGCGAAGCACCACACCAATACCCGCCGGCCTTGGCTTTCCTTTAGTTGCCCCATCTACATTGAATTTCAATAACCCTACAGCGGGAGGAACTCAATGCATGACCTTTTTCACCCTCTTCAACCCACAAGATAAGTAAGCCTCCTAGTTATGCAAGACACCATATATTCTTAAATGATCAAATTCTTTTTTGAAAGAGGCCCATTTAGCAATACGAACCACCACCAATTACAACAAATCTTCCATGGACAACAAAAACTCATTGAAAATTCTATTGTTCCTTTTTTTCCCCACTGACCACACAATAGCAAAAGGGATAAGCCTTCAAAGGATCAATTGCTACCAAAAAGAAAAAAAAGAAAACATCCCACCTTCAAAAATTTCCACCAATGACCTCGGGAAGTTCCAAAGAACACCCTAAATAATAAGAAAACTCGCAATGCACAAATAAATGGTCTACCTTCTCATTGTCCTTCCCACACAACATACATTTATCTATCACCCCAATGATGCACATCAACAACATTACAAAAAATATTGGTTGTATCCTACCAATGATGCACATCGTGTATCCTATCTTTATTTTTTTTTTCCATGTCAAAACTATTTCCTACTTAGAAGCATGCAAATATGGGATGTATTAGGCGTTTAAAAGGTCTACCGATAGTGGTGATGCATTATTGTAATCTTGAGATTGTGAATTTGAAGGTTTTTTTGGGGGAGAGATTCTCTACAATGGATTAATGCCAATCTATTTCAATATGTGTGTAAACAATTAACCACGCAGTGGAAATAAAACTCAAACTACAATCACACACCATAAGAAAACACATATTTTACGTGGAAACCGAAACCGGAAAAAAAACCACGATAAAAATCAAGCACTATGAATCATACTACAGTTACAAGAGAATATTCGCAACCCTTATCCAGTTGCTTCTCAACCTAAGGACTTTGTGATTCCCTTGTACAGCTCCCTGCTGCAACAACCTCCTGCCGTTCTCTGTGATAGATCCAAAACACCTAGACGCCTTCTAGATGTTGTACTTGACTCCCCAAAGCAATCTTCTACACTCAAAGAAGTAGAAGACAATGATCTCTAGAGCAGAACTTCAACCTTTCAACTCTTCAATGAAAGAACTCTAGAGAAGGTGATCTCCAACAAGCAATCTTCTTCTTAGAATATTGAGATTTATATTCCACACATTAGGGTTGAAAGAAAATCCTCTTTTATAGCTCCAAATTTGTGCTTCATAAGTATAATACGATTAGGAAAGGAGTTGGCATCAAACAAGCAAGTTTCCTTTCAATTCGGACAGAAAAATCACAAGTTAGCTCACTTTTTGCACTTCCCCGATTAGTCGGATAAATTGCCCGATCGGTCGGATAAGGTTATGCCCGGGTGAAAATTTCAGCATTTTCTTGCAAACTTCCGGAGGCCATAACTTTCTCGTTTCAGGTCCGATTAAGGCGATCTTGGGCTCTATGGAATTCTCTCGAAATGAACTTTCCAACCGTAGGTCGTATACATATATCCGATGCTCGGTTTGTGAGATATGACCTTTTTAATCCATATTGTCTGTAGAAAACCACTTTAATTTGTCGTTTTTTTTTCCGTTTCTTCACTTCAGTGCATCCAGTGACTCAAACCATTGTCCATACTTAAAAATATGTAAAATACAACACTAATGGATTTAAATTTTGTCTAACCCATGAATTTACCAACACAAAAGTACTTACAGAATTTTAGTCATGTTAACCAGGAATAAAAAAAAGTGCAACACAACGAAACAGCCTGTTAAGTTGCTACCGGTTTGAGGGGCTTCAAAGTTGTCCGAAGGACCAAAAGTTTCTTGTTACCTTGGGATGAGGGCACAAATTTGGGGGCCCATGCTAATTCAGAGGGTGCGAAGTATGCAGGTTTGGGGTGTCTTTTTTATAGGCGAGGCAGCTGGGCCTCACGGGCCTGACCATCCCAAGCTTGAGGACAAGATTGTTATGACTCAACATTCAACATGAAGAAGCCAACCACTACAATAGTGTGTTTTTCCCCCATCTACAAATGGGTCCATATGAACTGCAACCACTAGGACACGGGAGACTGGATGAAGACGAAAAACAAAAACAAACCAGATCAAAAAGCTCTTTGAACTCAAATTCACTAGGATACTAACTTTTTAACATAAATAAAGAAATATGAAGTTTGAAGACAAAGAATTTAAAAAAAAATTAAATATTTCCTTTTAAGCACTGCCTTTTGTGAAGTGAAAAAATATCTTAGTAGTTAAGAAAAGAATAAAATACTCTTGTGTGACAGATGATTCTATGATAATAAGGAAAATTATTCTTGTCTTCCGTGTAGCTTACTGTTTCATTGTCTGGTGTGATGCATTTTTTACTGTGGAATTTGCTGGTTATAGAATGCACAATTCATCTCTCGCGTAGAAAAAGAAATCCATGGAACATAAAATCCTCTAATTGGATAAACAGGTCCTAAAGAAAGAATCTCCCAACGTACTTCCAAACAAATAAATACGGACAACTGCTCCCAGAATTCCATTGATCGCAACAAATCCCAAGCAGCAATTCCATTTAGTATCTCTTTACATATAATGCAAGGTTTTGATCGACCGGAATTAAAACACCTTGTTGGTAAGGGAGAGGGCCTGGATGATGTTATGGACTTTTTGCGAAAAACTAAAACACAACTTCAACAATTGAGGATTTTACCAAAGAAATCCCTATAAACTTAGTGGAGACCAAAAAGGACCCAAAGTGTAGAGTTATCAACCATAGTGGGCTCAAATGCCCTTTTCAAAATTTTTTTTTTTAATTCCTAAGCATGGATATCCCCGCTCCCGCGTTCTATAAAACCCACACAAATCTCTTCTTCCTCCTCTCTTCAAGTCTATGAGCTTTCATCTTGTTCTTCTTTCTTGTCTCTTCTCCTCCACAAGCTTCTTCTTATTCATCCTCCCCTCTTCTTTCTTTCATCTTCAACCTTTGCTCTCCTCCGTCAATGGCCAGCGCCGGCCACCGCAATACAACCCTTGAGTTAATTTTCTTCCCTCCCCCTTTTCCTTTCTTCCCTCTTTACCTGTTCCTCCTCACTCATTCTCTCTCAACCATGGCCAAACCCAATTGAGCCTTATTGCCGCCCTTCATTGTAAGGAAAATCTAATTGTTGCCTTAATCTCACTTCAACTATGCAAACTGAAGCTCGAAAAGTAGAAAAATGGAGAATAACTGATCTTCCAAAATTCTAGAAAAGAATGCTTTTAGTGATAAAACCCTAGAACTAGAGAATGAGTAGAAAAAGAAAGGCAGGGGATTTCCTCAATTAACTCTTCTCGTCCTCCAATCGATTGCTTCTTATCTCGATGTTAATGGATTCTCCAAAACCCTGTGATTTGCTCAATTAACTCTTCTCATCCTCTAATCAATTGCTCCTTATCTTGATATCAACGGATTCTCCAAAACCCCTTTTATGCTTCGACCTAAAGCTTTTGTAGAGGTCCCTGCCTAGTATAGTCAAAATACTCAGTTACATGGGGATATCCTGCCTGATTGAGTGTTTTAATTCTAACGAGCGGAGATATCCTCACTCAGATGTTCACATGTGGGCGATATCTTCGCTAATGTATAAATCAAAAGTGATATTACTACTCAACGAAAATCTAGAAAAAAAAAAAAAAAGAGGACGAAAAGAGTGATGGGAGGATCTATATTGTCTATATCAAAGTTCGAAGGCCTTGTTGGTCTTAAGTGAGTCTAAGAGGATTTTATGAGAAAATTCTCTCAGCAATTTCTAAACACACACACACACACACACACACACACATATAATGGATTTGGGTTCACTAAGTGGTAGCTCTTGTAACTTGAACAAAGAGTTAATATTTACAACACTACATGAAACCCACCAATCATCAATCCAATCACTAACCCCTCGTGTATTGACACTCCTAATTTGATAAAACACACGCACATACACGCGTGCATCTACGGGCGTCTCTCATGAGATACATTATGTAGATCCCCACGGTTTACTTATGGGGGAATCCCTTGTGATCAATCCAATCCGCCCACACTTAGTATCCCACCATGAACTAGCATAAGCCTAAATTTGGCACTCATCCAATTGCTACTCACTATTAGATTGAAATACTAAAAAATGAAGCATTCTAAAACCATTATATTGAGGGACATGCAGTAAGGGCTTAGGATCACATTTTAACTTATTGGTGGATACATGTCAACATCAACCGATACCAGTCTGCATCAACCTACCAATCAGTTGTAGTCTCATCTTGGCAAAAAATCCCCAAATTATCAAAATTTATTAGCCGATGTTTCAAAATATTGAAAATATCAACGGACGATGCTTTAAAATCTTTTTTTTAATTTCATTTTTCCTTTTGTACTCATATTTTCCTCCTTCCAAACATATTAGATGTTACACTTTTGTTTCCCAACACCTATTTCACATTCAAGCCCTCCAAAAGTTTAATTTTTTTGCACGTTTTATTCAGAAAAATCATATACAACTCTACCAAAATGAGTACTATACGTTTTAGTATTTACCATAAAAAGGTATTATGATTTTTTTTTTTTGCAATTTTTTCTAAAGATTTATTTGGAAATAGCTTAGGAATGAGGATCGCATGCTCTTTTTGTAGTGAATGCAATTTAGTCTCTTTTATTTACACATTTTGAGGCTAGATCTACTAATTGGGGTTTTGAAAATTGAGATTTTTGTGAAATCTTATACATATTTGCAAAATAATTATTGAAATGTGTCTGAAGTAAGTTTAATAAGCTTGTTGCTTCTTAGTTTGGCATTTATTTATTCAAAAATGAGTAAAAGCTTTAGTTTCTTAAATTTAATGTTAATAGACAGTTCATACGTTATTAGTATGATTGCATTTCATAAAATTTGTGATATTTTAACCTATTTTAGTATATAGAAGTAAATAAATTTAATTGCAAAGAAAATTTATACAATTTCAAATAAGAAAATACTATATGAAGTCAAGACTTAGAGGGACCGATATTTTGATTTGTAGTTTTACTAATGAAAAAAAAACGTTATTTACCAGCATTTTGCAACAATTTACATTTTTTGGAAAATTCTCAAAATCTTTTGTGGCAAAAAATATTCACACTGTGATGATCCCAACAGATCATGAATCGCGACAATACTGATACCATATCAGTTGTTGGGGTCGGTCAATATTACGATTGGTACTGCGATTTTAAACCATGGTTAGGACAATCTATTGGGGTTGACATTTTGCACATCTCTTAGGTTTCATTGAGCTCCTTCCATTTCTCAACTCCCCATGATTGGCATGACCATAGGTGGACTCCAAGAAACTCTCTTAGGAGAGCACAACCTTCTGTATGTGAGATAAAAATATTACGGTGAATGTGTGGCAAAACTAGAGAAAGATAGAATAAAATATATGCACTTTTAAGAGCATTTAGGGTTATCATCAATAGGTGATAGATTAAGAAAGACTCGTTTGAGATGGTTTGGACATGTCCAATACAGGCAAATAACAGCGTCGTTGAGTGAAAGTTTTCACATGCAAGTTGATGGCCCACTAAAGAAATGGAGTAGGCCAAAGAGGATGTGAGTGAAAGTGGTAAGGATACAACTCAAGACATACAATCAATCCAAGAACTTGGCTCAACATAGATTAGAATAGATAAATAGAATTTATGTAGCTAACCCAACATACTTGGTATAAGGCTTTCATGATGAAAATGAGATATATATTACTATAATCAGTTAAAAATATCTTAAAGGTACAAATAAAGGGGGAATGAAACCCTGAAACTAAACTCCTGAGGCAGATGCACATTCCAAAATCATGAGACAATCTACCCATCCCACCCTCGGGATTTCAGACTCCAGCTTTCCAATAGGAACTCTTGGAAGCCCGTGATGTGCATCTAGGAGTACATCCAAACAGGGATTGCTTTATTATCGTCAGTTAGGTGCACATAAAAGCTTTCGTCGTACGTTTAGACAACATACATTTTTTAACAATTTTATTGATAATGGTTGATTCCTTCTGTATGCATAGCAAAATCATCAAAATAGTAGAAATGCATAAATTTATTTCAGGATCATGACCCATTCAATGAAAAGATTGATGCACCTAAAATGAAGCTCTTGCTCAACTGCCCAGAGACTTCTGCTGATAAAATCAACGATGGCCCATAGTTCAGCTCCCCACTGAGCCTAGATCTTTAATGAGACAGTTCCGCTTTTGACTTACTGGTCCAACAACTACAACTAGTGTCATCTTCTGCTTCTCTGCAGTCAGTATAAGCTTGGGAAGGTGCTCAACATGACAAACTTCAGCTGGGTATTGTTAGCATTCAGTCTCATCACCACCTCATTGCTGAAATTAAGCTGACAATACATATACAAAGTGAGATAAAATATGATGGGAAATTACTGAAGTCCGCCAGAGATGACTTCTGAAAAATGAAAGACTTAAAAGAGTACCTTGTACAGAAAACAATAGAAAGTAGTTATATGCTTGGAAGTTTAGAAGCAACATTGTTATTTTGGTGGAACAGATGGTTACTAATCACATTATGAATCAGGGAAGTGAAAAGAAGTAGGTTTTTTAAGTTGCATCATATGTTGAACATGAAACACAATGTTTATATGGGTAAAAAAGCATCCGACTCCCAACTATGCTTAGGGTACCCTACATCTTTTTATTTTTTCCTTCTATAATGGTGAGCACCCCAACCATTTAGTATTTTATTTTTGGGAAATTAGCAACTTTGCTACTTGTACTTTGACCCGATTGCAAAGTGCCCCCTCAACTTTAGAATTTTGTGCTAAACCACCCTAGACTTAAAACCGAAGTGCAAAAGTGACGAAATCCGTTTATTTTGACGGAAACTCCTATTTCAACAGGTACAATTTCTCACTTTACACACCTATTTAAAAATAAATAAAAACTTTTCCAAAATACCCCTACCCCTTTCTCTCCCTACTCACCTTCCCCACCTCCAGCTTCGGCTCCGGCGGAGGCCTCTCTCTCTCTCTCTCTCTCTCTCTCTCTCTCTATTTCAACAGGCACAATTTCTCAGTTGAACCATAACTAGGCCTGACATGACTTCACTACTTATTCAAGCCGGGCTGAGATAAGCTTTGGACTTTTATCACTTAATCCAAGCCCAGCCCAAGCTCTTTATCCAGGCCCAGCCCAAGAAAACCTAGTGTCTCCAGCCAAAAGAGCTAGGCATAGTCGGTCCCAGGCTAGCCTGACCCATAAGCAACTGGTTAGCGACACTTTCGATTAAGAGACGGTTGATTTTTTATAGACAAATGAACTTCGATGGGAAGGCGTCAAATATCTAACAAGGGTGTTTTACCAGATTTTTTTTTTTTTTTGAATGGTAATGCAAATTTATTAGAAGCCAAACAGCATAAGAGACATACTATAAGCAACATTCACCAGATTATTTTGGAGTTTCTTATGATTTTTATCAGCGGAATCTGGCCAAAGTGAGGCTTTATTCCCATGGTACACTTAACCACTAAGCCAAACAGGCCTTTTGGGTCACCATGAGCCAAATTAATTGTAGTTGAATAGCCCCAATTTGACATAAGTAGCACGGAAGTGAAAACGGAAAAAGGCAATTAGTTATACATGGAAGATAAGGATATCAGATATTTACAAAACCAATGCTCGAAGTCAGCTTAACAATTGTAAGCCATATAATGTCAGGATAACCATCATGGATAAAAAGATGCCTGTAATAATAGCATGCAATTATGGAAGAAACTGGTATATAAATGAAGATACTACCCATGTGAAATAAAATGTAGATAAGAAGTGTACCAATGCCACGCTAGATTTTAGGTATCATTAGGAACCTAAGAGTGGAGAAAAGGTAGACTAGATGCACTCCCAAATTGATCAAGGAGCAGATATAGCAACAAAACCAACATTCCTACAAAATTATTGAATATTTTCTCAAGAATAAACTATGACCAATGAGGAGTTTGATGGTTCCATTCCAATATTTGAAAGGGTGGATGAAATGACTCATTTTATTGCAAAAAGGATGGGAAAACAAAGACCAAGAGCCATTTTGGTTGAGAAAAAGTAGTATCAATAAAGATTTGCTGAACCAATCAAGACACCTAAATGCTGGCAGATGTAAAATCCATGATGCTCAGTAGCAAGTTCTAGCATGAAGATGGCTTTCCCCGGAAGATAGCCGACTAATAATTTGAAGGCCATTTATCTACACCCAACATACACAGATAGTTAACTAATGAGTCATCTGACCCTCAATATTTGGGACCAGGCATCCAGACTATGGACCTGGAATCTGCTTATGAGTGGCATGGCTTTAGCAGCATGGAATGTGTTGGCATATTGTTCGGTATAGATACAAGACAGTATTTATTAGGTTAAAGTAGGCAGGGCTCCTAAAAAGAAAGAATACAATTATTCAATTATTACTGTTCATTGATTTTAGCACACCAATTAGAATTTCATACCCATAGGATCAAGTTTCTCTCCTGGTTTCCTCTTTTCTCTGTGTAATTGATTTGGCTAATAATGGCATAACTTGCAGTTTCCATATTCTAACATATATTATCTAGAATATTGCTCATGTAGACACTAGACAATGCAAGAAAATAAACTTGAAAAAACAAGGACGACACACACCTCAGTACCAGTGACAGGTAGAATGCAAACTTGATTTGCACAATCCATTATAGAAAATTGCTAGCATAGTGCACTGTGAGAACCCCAAGAAACCGTTCCAAGGACCCAGCACCGCCTTGTTGATCATGTTAGGCCGCTGCTTTTCTGACTTTTGAGTCAATGTAAAAAATGTCAAAACACTGCTGCATATTGAAATCAACCTGTTAACATCAGCAATTGTAAATATTAGTCCACTACATCGCTTCCAAGAACAAACATTAATGAGTACTATTGCACACATGCACTCACATGTGACTGAAACAGAACTTCAGTTATCCATTGATCTGATAAAAGAGCACTTGTTCATGCTGGCATAAAATACGACCAAGAAAACTTGCCATTTAATGATGAAGTGAAATTAGAACAGATTAGAACTTACTAATATGTGGTTATATATTTTAGTCCTCAACTAGATTGGCTAAGCAGAACCAGACACCAAAGGAAAAAGGACCATAAATTTTCCCAGAAGACTCCAACACAAGATATTTGGAAAAGCAGAAAAAAGGAATTACTAGCCTCGTTTTGCTAGCATAAACAGAAATGTAGAACAAAGCAACCACAGCATAAAGGTAGTATCAGCCCTGAGCATGTGAGCCAATGATTGGTGATCAAATTGCAGCCTGCTAATCTGACAACAATAAATTGTAAAAAATGGTCCAGAAGACTCTCCTGTATGCTCATCCTAACCTGAACGGATAGTGAAAAAACAAACACGTAAACAACCCATGGCTACAATCAATGTAAGAAAGAAGAGAAAGTAGGTAACTAGGATCTTCCAATCTGGGTGATTCAGGAATGGGTTTATCCACAATGGAGCCAATAAGATCAAGTATCTGTACTGACAAACATGGACATCACATGTATAGAACTTGAGTAACAACAGTAATATGCATATTGTTGACCCAATGATCATAACTCATGAATGCATCTATCTGTTGAGTGGAGATTTTATAAATACATTGGAGGTTTGACTTCCTGACCACCCTACCTGACTGAGTCAGATCAAACTTCTTTTTCCCAGTAACTAACAAGAAATTGATGCAATGTAGGCCACTCTCAGGTAGAACAGCTCAAGGCCACTAGATTGGCCAAGAAATGAAGTTTCTTGCATGGTTTAGCATTGCCACTTTCTTCCAAGAGCATCTTCTATCCTGAGATCAATTTATGGATCATAAAAGCACCCCACCTTAATTGATTTGGTAGTCCAAACCATCCAACAGACCACCTCTAATCTTCCAAAAATGAGGTAATGCGAAGAATGTCTGGTAGATAGCAGAGAGTTCTCTAGAACTCTTAAAACAGTGGTATTCTAAGAAAAACCTCTATATATGGGGATGTTGTTAATTCCAGTGACTTGTTTAAAGCTCCAAAACACCTTCACTAAATCATAATTTCTTCCTGAGTTCCATTAAGGATTAGAACTGGTTTCAAACATCCTAATAGTCCCGAACAACATAGTTTCAAAACAAGACAGAACATTGGGAAAAGAAAGAGTAAAATACTAAAATTTTATTCAATAGAATGACTAAGTTCCTAAAGCTAAAAAATCATCACTACCTCTATAGTACTTCTTTGGTACATAACCCGCCCTCTTCATCTTCTCATGAATATCATGAAGCAAGCAATATATTTCTTTTGCCTGGCAATGAGACTTGTCTCCAACAACAAACACATGAACCCTATTCCCTACCTCAATCCAACTGCAGCCTGGCTGCTTTTTCAGCCCTTTATCTTTCATTTTCAACCTCACCTTTGCTGCCTCTTTCCATCTACCAACAGAAGCATATAAATTAGATAGTAACATGTAAGTCCCAGCATTGTCAGGCTCCACCTCCAAAAGCCGCTTAGCTGCAATCTTGCCTATTCTCACATTCCCATGAACACTACAGCCACCAAGAAGTGCACCCCAGACACAAGCTGAAGGCCTAGTATTAAGCCTGTCTATGAATTTCACGGCTTCCTCAAGCCGTCCAGCACGTCCACATAGATCGACCAAGCAAGCATAGTGATCTTCCCTCACTTTGACAGACCCATGTCGTACTAATGCATCAAAGTATCTCAAACCTTCATTCACAAGACCTGAATGGCTGCATGCGGAGAGTATCCCAACATAAGTGACATCATCGGGTTCAAACTCATTTTTCTGCATTTCCTCAAACAGACGGATCGCTTCTCTACCATCACCATGATGTGCATAGGCAGCGATGATCCCATTCCAAGAGACTATGTCCTTTTGTATTGACTGATCAAACACCTCTCTAGCAATGCCAATCTCCCCGCATTTTGAATACATGCTTATAAGAGCTGATTCAACAAAAGCATTCGATTGAAAGAACGTCTTGCTAATGATCTGATGAATCTGTTTTCCTTCACTGAGACCAGCCAAACTGCTACAAGCACTCAAAACACTCACGAAAGTTCCTTGGTTGGGCTTAACTCCATCCCACTGCATTTTCGAGAAGATCTTCATTGCCTCCTCACTCTGGCCATCTTGCACATAGCCAGTTATCAAAGTAGTCCATGTAACCACATTCCTCTCATGCATTTCATTGAACAGCTTCCGAGAACGTCTCAAATCCCCATTCTGGATAAAACCCGTAATCATCGTATTCCATGTAGGAAGGTCCCTTTCCGGCATCCTCTCAAACAAATACAGCGCTTCATCCAGCCTAAGATTCTGCATATAAGCAGTAATCATGGCATTCCAAGACACCACATTTCTCTCAGGCATGCTGTCGAACAGATCCCGGGCTTCATCAATTCTTCCATTCTGTGAAAGGCCCGCAACCATCGCAGTCCAAGAGATCACATCTCTCACCGGCATCGCATCAAAAACCTGCCTGGCCTCATCAATTCTTCCTTCTTGTGCCAAAGCAGTCACTATAGTGTTCCAAGACACCACATTTCTTTCAGCCATTCTCCCAAACAGCTCACAAGCGGAATCAACACGCCCATTCTGTGCATACCCAGAAATCATTGTGTTCCAAGAAACAACATTTCTTTCAGGCATTTCCTCAAACAGCTTCTCCGCCTCCGAGACCTGCTTGAGCCTCAAGTACCCCGCGAGCATCGCAGTCCACGTAACGACATTCCTCTTCGCCGAGTCATCGTCGAAGAGGATTCGAGCTTCCTTCATCATCCGACATTTGATGTAGCCGGAAATTATGGTGGTCCATGTGACAACATCCTTGTCGGGCATTTCGTCAAACACCCGTCGGGCTTCATAAATCTTTCCTTCTCTGCTGAGTTTGGTGATGGTCCAGTTCGACCGGGCGATGTTCTGGTCGGCGCTGAGGTCTCTTTGGGGTTGTGAGATTTTGCTGGCTCTGTTTGTGGGGTGATGGAGGAGATTGCAGGAACGACGGATGGGGATTGCATCATGGTCGAGAGAAGAAGAAAAGGGAAGAAGAGTAGGCACGAATAGGGATAGAAAAAGATGAGATTTAGAAGGTTTTCTTCTGAAATGGAGTGGAAACAAGATTGAAGAACGGAGCAATGCTTGCATTGCATGGCACTGAGGAGCTCTGCTTGCTTTTCAAAATTTTGACTTCTTTTAGGGATGTGCCTTCGATCGTCACGCTCGTCCAGAGATTGGGATGTGTGAGGCCCACCCATTGATCGCTCGGATCGGTCAAATTGAATTTTATATCTCCTAGTGATTTATCATCGTTAGATCCCATTGTCATGAGTCCAAATTTCGCATTTATTAACTTGTTGATCATTGTTGAATTGAAACTGCAAACTCTAATGCTTCTAAAAATTATTGAATAATTTGATGCTTTTAAAAGTTAATAGATACGAGAGGCATATCTGCTTACGATCTAGTTTCCTTACACATGACTATCTCTTAATTTTAGTCCAAAATTTTCACTCATCCAACTTTTACTCACTTGATTAGTCAAGTAAAATAAAAGACACCTCTACTGGTTAAAAGGGTTTCTTATCCTACAAAGCTACTCAAGGATTAATTCTCGCCTCTGCACCATATTAATGACTAGAAGCACTACAAGATCGAATCATTAGTGAATAACACAACAATTTACATCAACATTCAGCATTCACCCATCCAGTAAAAATAAAATTTAAAAAACAAAATGAATAGAGAAAAGAAAGAAATGATAAAACCACTATAGATCAAAATGCTTGCTCCACCTGTTTGCCTTATGTCTACCTTTTCATTTCTCTTTCTTTATCACTTTACTTAAAAGGGACTTAAATTCATATCATGGACTTAGCATCTGTTTTATCCATCAGGCATCTTATTTATCCATCTTTTAAAACATTGGCATGAAACAATTACATAATTTTTAATGCAGATACATTGTTACAAATATGTACTTTGGAAGTACATAATACATTTATAAGTGCTCTTTTTTAATATATTTTAAAATAATATATTCATATACATTCACCTCTCACTTGATAGTAAAGTAGAGGATGATCGTGAGGAATAATAATTGGACGGGCAACTCTATGATCCATCAAATCATCCACAAACACAGTGTCTCCGAAATTGCACTGGATCCACTAAGAGGCATACTCCATACTCAAAACATTTAAGCCCATCCAGAATTAATCTTTCAATCCCCCATCCTATGATTAATGGGCCCCTAAGTGACCCTCAAAAGGTTGTTCCTCGGTGTAATAAGGTGAGGGATAATAGATGCAAAAAACATTATTCTATTAAAACTTAATATTACAATTTAACATAAGAAAACAAAAATAAGGACCAGTCCACCTCATAAGCCAGCGAGTCTCGAACAAGAACGAGGGACAGCCAGCACTTGCCCTCAATATCACTTGAAAATGAGCCCATTCTTCTCCACATTATACATGCAAGGACAGTCTCACAAGCCCCCTCTTTCGAGGTGCAATCATGGTAATGATCCCATTTAGAAAATGATTTTGATTTGAAACTACCTAAAATCATTAATTATCTGTAAATTATAAAATTTTCAAAAAAAAACCCAAAAGCAGTGCAGAATTTTCAACCCGCCATCAAACAGGACCAAAAGTCCCACATTAATCAGTGCAGATCTTTTTTACCATCTAAAATTCCCATTTCCACCGCCAATCAGCAGCAACCCAATTTCTAGCCACTGGACAAACGGTTCCTAAAATTCCACTTCGCATAGAAAAGCATTACAGAACTTTTTTTTTTTTAATTTTTTTCATGTTAGCTATACAAAAGACAGAACCAGTGGAGAAGTAAAAATTAATTCGGCCTATTCCTACAGATGAAGGGTACAAGTAACTGATTTAATTCTCTTTGCCTCTTTAATTCTTTTAGCCCAAAAGGGCAAAACCAAGTCTCCATTTACAACTTTAATCTTTTACTGAATTAATACAAGCTCTTAAAACAAAATTAATATTCCAAGCATTACCAAAAGGCAGAAAAATGATCAAATCCTTTTGTCAACACATGATTACCATCTTCTAAACCAAAATCACTTTAACCATTTCCACATTGATGTCCAACCTAACAACAAATCACAACAAAGATAACAAAATCCACCCATAGACTCATTCATTTAATCACTACATCCAAAATCTCCCTACAAAAGAAAAAACCCCAACATCGAAAACATTCGTTTTTTTTTTCTTTATACATCCTAAACAACACCAGCCCTAGAACCCAAACCTAGCCTCCAAACCCATACAGGGTGCGACCCTGGCGCTTGAGGGCATAGACAACATCCATAGCCGTAACAGTCTTCCTGCGGGCATGCTCCGTGTAGGTGACCGCGTCACGAATCACGTTCTCCAAGAATATCTTCAAGACTCCCCTGGTCTCCTCATAGATGAGGCCGCTGATGCGCTTCACGCCTCCTCTGCGAGCCAGCCTTCGGATCGCCGGCTTCGTGATTCCCTGAATGTTGTCCCGCAGGACTTTCCTGTGCCTCTTCGCACCTCCCTTTCCCAGGCCCTTGCCTCCTTTTCCTCTTCCTGACATCTTCAACCCCCCCCTCTCTCTCTCTCTCTCTCTCTCCCTTTCAATTTCTCTCTCTAGAAAAAGTGCTGGGTGTTGAATGGATCGGAAAATGAGGGAATGGGTGGCTTTATAAAGGGTAGAGATGATGTGTTGGCCGTTAGATGGAGTGGCGATCCGTGTAAGAGGTTTGAGGATTCGTTTGGACCGTTGGATTTGGTTATCTGCGCTCTGATTGGTGGAGACGAGAGCTGGTGGATTCATGTTTCAAGTTTTTGGCCTCGTATCTCTTGGTAAGCTGCGGATCCGCGTTATGACACGTAACACAAGGGGGAGAAAAAGCGAGTCGGTGCTGTTTTGGGCTTGGGACGGCGGAACGCAAATCGGGTTTGAATGAGGGGAGTAACTGAACCCAGATCCGGACTCAATGAAGGGCTTAGATCCAACCCAAATAAGGCCCACTTACTTGTTTTTACTTTTACAATGCTTATATATATATATGCACACTTAATATTTATAATAATGGATGATACATACATAAGGGTGGCTGTGGCATTAACTATTTGTGGGTCCTTTTGTATGAAATCCATGTCCCTAATCGTATCTGTATTTTTGTTAGGATTGTCAATTGATTTCTGATTCTCCCTTCAATTGATTTCCTATTCTTCGATTATTTGAAAATTTCAACTCATTATTAATCAAGTTTGGATCCTTATTTAAGTTTCGATAAGTAAATGGGTATAGGTCTAAATCCTATTTTTAGATACGTGTTCTAAACATTTTTTAGTCTGGTTTCACCTTGATTTGACCTGTGGACCCAAGCAATGACGGACCGAGAAACTTCATATGAGGAGTGTAGATACAAGCTAGGCAATCGGATTTTCGGAACAAACCTATAATTTTCATATAAGTTGTGGGTGTGAATGAAGGATTTTAATATAGATTTTAAAAACAAATATAAGATTTTCATAATAATTTTAAGAGTGAACCGAAGCTGACAGGCGCGACCACTACCACATCACCATGCCTAGGTCTATTTTTAAACCTAAGACCTAACATATTACCTCAGTTTTTTAAATTTGTTCCTAAGAGTTAATTTTTTTTCCTAAACATTCTCTAAGCAGACCCAAACTTGAACTTAGCCCATACATGGTTCCGGTTCAAAGTCCATTCTATCATTAACAGTTCTGAACTAGATTTAGGGAACTGGTTCCAAGCCGGTTTTGGTTCCTGGTAGATCTTCTCTTTAACAGTTCTGGTTCCGAGTCCACCATTGACCCAAATCGAAATTAACACGCTTACAACCCTAATATTTATTTGGGCTATGAAGTGAACCT
Source organism: Sextonia rubra (assembly GCA_037013555.1). Taxonomy (NCBI): domain Eukaryota; kingdom Viridiplantae; phylum Streptophyta; class Magnoliopsida; order Laurales; family Lauraceae; genus Sextonia; species Sextonia rubra. The sequence goes on along the minus strand of JASUAD010000010.1, from coordinate 36,971,395 downwards.
ACACCTGAACACAAATTAAAAAAACAAATCTATAGTCCAAACCATATCCACAAATACAATGTCATCCTGAGTCCTTAAGAAAGATATCTAGAATACTCATTTTGATCCTTAATGGCATATGTACTTTTTTCTACTATTTGGTTTTCGAAGGAATGCATTCTCACTCACACGCTTAAGCTTTCCGTAGTTGAAAACTATTGCACATACTTCATAAGTAAATGATTGTCATATTTTGGTAAACCTAAATCAACCCTCGTACTCTAACCAAAATGTTAGGGTTGGAAGGCCCGTACCTTCTCCACCTTAAACCCGAACCCATATATGGACCATGATTTGTGATGGATATGAGTCTGATAGGGTCTAATATTATGAAGTATTTACTCTTGAGTATTATAAATCACAATTTATGTTATACATTCTCTATCTCTAGCATGCAAGAGGATTGTATACACAAATCCATCATTGGAAGAGGAATGCCACCATTAGATTTGTCTAATGACGAAGGGCTTGATTTAGATTAAATGAAACCAGTCACTAGACAAATCCAATGGTGGATGTAAGTTTGATAGCAAGAATTTGAGAAAAAGGACATTCCCGTTAGAGTATTGGACAATCTACTGGATCATTCGGGAATATTTTGAAACATTTATTTTGTAGTATACTTGTTCATGCTCATCCCCTCAAAAAAGAGAATTTCCCTTATTTATGGCTAAAAATTTGGCAAGTTAGGTATCATTTTTCTACACCCATTTACATATATAAATAGAGAATATGCATAATAATATCTACGCATGAACCATTCTTGTAATATTTACGCATTAGTCATTAGGATTTTCCTTGCTTATGGGTTCTCTAAAAACCATTACGATAAAATGGCCAAAATAACTTTTGAGCTGCTCTAAATTATGGATCCCAAATGTTGTTTGAAGATTACCATCTAAGAGTTCCACTAACAAAACTCTCTCAAAATTTAATAGTGATTAAAGGCCTTTTTGGCATCATTTCCATAATGAGAAAGATTTCTATTCCAAGAGCAGGCCATGCTGAGTTAATTGGCAACATTATTTTAGAACATAGTTTAATGACAAATAAGGGACATCTTGCCACCATTCTAAGTATCAAGAAGATTCCTATGATAAGAATGGGTCATGCTGGACTTGTTCGGCAACAATATATCAAAATTGGGCCATGCTGGACTTGTTCGACAACAATCTATCAAAATTATTTCAAGGTGCAAAATAAACATGATCATATTTGATAATGTTTTTGAGTTTGAATATTTAAAATACTAAAAAATCAATGTTTTATATCATTGAAAAAAAACTTATAATAAAAAGTATTCATACATTCATGTCATGCATGGCCATGGGCTTTGCATGCATAAATTGCTACAATCATTAGCAATATGGAAAATCTCAAAGAAATTGAAGTTGAATTTCTAAAATTCTAAGAAGTTATTTTAAGGGCTCATTTATTTTCATGAAGTTGAATTCTTAAATTCTAAGAAATCTACAATTATGAAAGATTGACTAATTTTTCTTGATAGAAATGATTTTGATTTACTATGAAAGGAAAAGAAATGCATGACTATAAAAAAATAAATGGAACACGAAGGCCTTTTATTGCACAAACAAATTCTAAAAACGTGTTTGTATAGTCGCAAAATTAAAATTCAACAGACTTTCCTTTTCTGTGAAATATTTTGCCTTTCTTATTCTCCAAAAACCACAAAAGTAGTTCTTTTCCTCAATTTAAAGGGAAACAAAGGCGACAATTTCGTGTCTGTTCATGGAAAACTACATCCCATATAAATGATTTAAAAAAAGGTCAGTTCATAAGAAATGATAATATTTTTCATTCCTCTTTTCATTGAAAATACATTATTTAAAATAATGGGAGGTCCCCATTATTTTTGCAGAATTTAGTTTTTGTGAAGGTAAAATGGATTTCAAATTACTAAACATTTGAAGAGGGGTGCACAGAAGGAGGTGATGACAAAAAAGTTTCTCTACGTAAGAATTCCTCTAATTCTTGCAATCAAGCAAGACCCCAAGATTCCGAGATGATGGAGAGGATTCAGGCTCCAACCGAAAGGGCACCACTGAGCGAAACAGCCTGACCGAGTCAGCTAAAAACTCCATCAACTCAGCATGCTTCCGAGTCACGCCCAAGTGGCCAAGCGGGCCGAACAAACTAACCATTGGGCAGGCCGAGTTCACAAGTAGGCTCCCGCTCCACTAGACCATTGCATGGTTCTGATACTCCACACGCGCCCCACTCCCGCTCCATTTTCGCGTACTGTTTATATGCTCGCTTGTACGTTCCTTTGTCTCCCTCCGATGTTGGAACCCAAGGAAAAAGGAGCAGACCTGAAATCGCCAATGGCCATCCAACACAAATCCATCTCAGTCTCTCTCCCTATACAATCCTTCTGTCTCTGGTAATTCTCTTCTTCCTCTTCTTGTTCTTCACCTTTCCTTATATTTGTTATCTTTATAAATCCTCCACTGAGAATTCCAAACTCTCCCCATTTCCAAGAAATAATTTCATGATCACTGACCTGTGGTGTATTTGTATTTGCATGGGGGAGTTGTTTTTTCGGTGATCCAATTGGTCCCATCAAGAATGGGCCATGCATGCATAGAGGAAACCCAGATCCCGGACGTCCATGCTTTCATCTTGTTTGTTGATTTGGGGACGTTCATGTGCTGTTTCTTGATCTTTTGTTGGTTGAATGGTTGCCATTGACTTGCCATATTAGTCTGCATGAAGGGACCCATCGGATCAACAGTTTGGATAGCCGATTCATTCAATATCGAGGCTGCATTTCTGGGTTTTTTTTTTTCTGGTACTGTTAAAATGCCGGGTCCTCTGAGTGCGCCTCAGTCAGAGACTTCTCCGAGGGTACTCCAAACTCCAAACCTGGTGGACCAACTTCTTGTTACCAAACTACTCACCTGGCTAGACATCAAGTCAATGGTATTAGAGCTGGCATTGTTAGATTGGTGTTATATATATATATATATAGCCCTCGTGTGAGGGAAGGCACCCTAGGAGAAGTAAGAAATCCCTCCTGTTAGATTGGTTAGTGGTGATAGATTGGAAGGGAGAAGAGAGGAGGGGAATTGGAGCCACCGAAGTAACAAAATGAGAAAAATTGGATGTTAATAATTAGAAATACCAAAAGCTTGAGCTGTTTGTGAACGATAGAATAATTTATATCAAATAGTCCTGGTATTGAAAACCTACTTTTAAATTTTCTTTTCTGTTCTTTTCTTTTCTTGTTTTTATTTTTTGCTGGAAAAAAAGATCTTCTGCGGTTTAGTTTGTGATTCCTGGTTTTAAAATGTAAATGAACTGACGGCCAACATTTAAAATAAGATCAGTTGAAAATAATTTGAATAGGTTGAAGAAAATTTCATCAGCTATTGTTGACAATAATTTCTCAACTGAGTTTCAATGAACATCTATCATCCAAATTGTATCCAACTGGGTCAATTGAAATCTGAATAATTTTTCATGAAAAATTCACTTAAGTTTTGGTGCAGCAGGAAAAGCATCTAGTCTGTACCTCCTTTTGTTTTCCTTCTAGATCTAGTATAATTTTGTTTAAGATCATGCAAATGATGCATGAAATTGATTTTGCTATCACTGTAAATTGGAATTGCTTCAACTTAGTGTAAATTTTATCTACTTTCCTATTGCCACACTCCGTTTTCCAAAGCTTAGAGTGCTTCCATTTGCTGCATTGCACAACAAATCAATTTGGGATTCTTTCCTATATTACATAGAGTAGAAATGCGTACTCTGCATTAAATGTGCAATCCAATTTTTTGCTATTTTCTTCCCAGAGCGTCTTTTTGCTGCATATTTTACAAAATTTATGGTTCATATTATGCATGCCTTAGTGCATAGTCTAACATATTTTCATCCTGTTTTGAAGATTTTGTTGGAGTGCCTTCTGGGTATTCTCTAACCTTTGAAAGGATATGTCCCGGAACGACAAGGTTAATCTCCATTCTACTTCCAAGTCGGACATTGATGAGATTGAAGATCTCATATATGCCAGCATTGAATCTGGTCCAACAAGAGTAATGGCTGCAAGATCACCGAGTTCACAACCCTCTATTCCTGTTTCCTCATCCCCCTTTATGACATCAAACAATCCCCCAACACTCCAGATACCTGCTACTGTTTCTGTTCCACCCTTAGCAATAGCTGAGACTCAGCGGAATGTCCAAGCTACTAGTTTTGGATCAGCTTCCAACACTCTGACTGAGCCTGTCTGGGATACTGTAAAGAGAGATTTGACCAGGATTGTGAGCAATCTGAAACTTGTAGTTTTTCCGAACCCCTTTCGCGAAGACCCTGGGAAGGCTCTAAGGGACTGGGATCTTTGGGGACCCTTCTTCTTCATCGTTTTCCTTGGTCTCGTTTTGTCATGGTCAGCATCTGTGAAAAAGGTGAGCTCTTCATTTTTCACTTATAATTTTTCTTTACATCCATGCTTTTAGGATTATTAAATTGATTATTGTACTTATGGCTTGGATAAATGTTCTTTATCACTATAATTATTTTCAGTGTCTATTGTTTTCTTGTTTTGGGCTTTCTTGGCTTATCGTCAGTGTGGAAGTGCATTATTTATCTGTAAAAAATGAATGATTTGATCTTGTTATCCCATTAACGGTTGAGAACGATAATAATTTTATTTATTTTTTCTTTCTTATGTATATATATATATATATAATCATGTGACTAGGTCACATATGGCCGACACATCTTCAAGTTCTCTCTCTCTCTCTCTCTCTCTCTCTCTCTCTCTCTCTCTCTCTCTCTCTCTCTCTCTCTCTCTCTCTCTCTCTCTCTCTCTCTCTCTCTCAAAAAATCATTTTTGACTTGTTCAACATGGTGCACAATCTTGAGTGTCGATACTTGATATATACTCAACACACGTTGAAAATGGTTCAGAACTGTATTGATCAAATGCACCCTTTTGCTGCCCTCTCAAAGTAATATTTTTGCCTTTCTATATTCGTTGAATAGAAGCATCAGTGTTACTCCTGCACCAAGTCCTTTATTTCTTTGTTTGTGCTCTTTTAAATGCTTTTGAAACAAGCCACATGGTAGAAAATCATTTATTTAGTTTATACTATGCATCTCTGTCACCCATGGAGCAGGAAGAGAAGACTACAGGCATTCAGGTCAAAGGTCCAATGTGAGCGGTGACAACATTCGTGTAATGTGATGGGATTCACAATCTTTTAACTTATTTTACTCAGTTTCAACTTTCTAGCTGCCACAAGTTTTTGAGCATAGAAACTACTTGGTAGACGACACTCTTCCTCTAGATCAGATCTTGTTGAGAAGTATAAGATTTTTTTCTGCTTTTCATCTCTCCTTTTCACTAGTTAGATTTTTGATAATTGCTTGTTAGGTTTCCTTGTTTTAGGAAGCTTCAATAGAAATGCTGCACAATCATTCACCATGTACCTTCCATTGTAAATGCATTTATTTTCATGCCTGACTGCCATTGAAATCTTGCTATAGGCAGTTGGGGGAGAAAGAATCTTAGTTCGAAATCTAGAATTGTTTATTGGGGAACACAAAGTATGTAAGGAATCATACCCCTGATGTTGAAAGGGACTTTTCTGTTTTGCACTCACAAACATGACCAATCTATTCGTTCTGTTAGGCATTTGAGCTTTGCGTACAAGCAAACACTACATTGCAGTGCCAGGGAGCATCATTTTGTGATTAAATGATTAGATGTGTCTATTTTGTGGAAAAGAAGAGCAACCTTTTTTTAATCTTTATCTCACGGCCATGATAATATTTTGTTCAGTTCAATTTTGAAAACAATGAGGCCATGACATCAGCTGGACACTTCTATTGTTCTGTAAAATAAGCAGAAACATACTTTGCTTGATGCTCCATCCGGTACAATTGCATCACTTGGGTTGTATTGGACCCTTGTTATTAGAGTTGAGAAAAAACTTCTCCTAATTTTTATCATTTACGGGGAAGAAATTTCTTCCTTAATGCAAGTAGCTTTCTCAAGACTCGGCTCTTCTTCACTTTGGGAGCAGTTTCTCCCCTATCAAAATTGTGATGGACGAGACTCTCTTCTTCGATTTTTCCCCAGTAAGCTTAGCTGAAGCTTTTTCACTTTTGATCCTCTCAGTCGGAGGTCTTTGCTGTTGCGTTTGCCGTCCTTGCAGCTGGAGCTATAATTCTCACTTTGAATGTATTACTCTTGGTAAGCTGTTCTTGCAACATTTTTTTCCTTCCATGATTGATTATATGATCTTTAACCCTAGAAATAAATTTGACTTAGTGTATTCAGTCTTGAGTTTGCACATATGAAGCCTATGGTTTGGCCTAGACTACTGATCTGATGTGCTCCACCATGGGCATACCATTTCCGAATTGTAGTAAAAGCTGATGGAACTGTCCAATCATCAAACTTATGGGACTGTATTTGTGATGCTGAATTTGGATTGCAGCTGCATTTCGATTTGTATATGCAGTAAATATACTATGGCCTTAAGTTCGTTAATGTGGCCCATATGGTTCTATGGTCCAGCCTGTTTATCTGATAGGCTCCACCATGGGTAGATTATTTCCTGAAAATATCTGATCGGAAGATCTTAGCCAATGAAAAATGGCCATCGTTACTCTGAATTTGGACTGCCGGTGTTTTAATCTTTAAACTGCAAGCCGCCACTTCCAAGGGTGATAACTATGTTACTGGAATCAAACTCGGGCTATCATATTATCGTTTTTTCTTTTACCAATGGTCCAATGGAACTCAGGTTGTATAAACTCAAGGCCTGAGGATGAGATGCAAATCAGTGGGGTTGAGATCATATGGCTCTCTTGTCAAATAAGGTGACATATATCTAAGTCCTTCGCTTGTTTACTTCACTTTAGGGTGGGCAAATAATTTTCTTCCAAAGTCTTAGTCTTCTGGGCTACTGCCTGTTTCCTTTGGATGTTGGTGCACTGCTCTGCATGATAAAAGACACTGTCATAATCAAGGTGATTGTCGTGCCAATAACACTAGCTTGGAGCTCTTGGGCAGCATACCCCTTCATGAGTGCAGCTGTCTCACCAGGAAGAAAAGCCCTTGCTCTCTACCCAGTGTTCCTCATGTATGTCTCTGTTGGATTTCTAATCATTGCCATTGATTGATGACTCAACTCCCAATATTGTCGCCATTTTCAAGCTTGGTCTTGAAGCAGCTTCTCCTGGATTTAACCATTCAATGTCACATACTCAGACACAGATTTTTACACCACTTCCCTGATGCATATTTAGAGGTGAATGATTTTGGTATTGGATACTTTCACGTCACTTCTCTGCTGCACATCAAGAGCTGATTTTGGTGTAGAGTGTCACTCGAGTACTCTGCCTGATGCTTATTAAGAGCTGATTTTGGTTCTGAATCTATCTTTTCTGTTTATTATATTATATTTTATTTTGTAATTTAGGATTAAGAGAGACTAGTTTTCATAATCTGCAGTGAGTTGTGGCTGTATACGATTCATTTACATGAACATCATTCAATAATTATGCTCAGATTTTGCGAAATGCTCTTGTTTGCATAAATCTGGCCGAGTTAAGCAGGGATCAAGGAAATTTTTGGATGAAAAATGAGTCATTCATTTGACCATGCCCAGCCGAGGTGAACTTGAATTACTACATTCTGTGTGTACTTCTTGGCCCTTGAATTAGTCCATGTGGGCCAGTTTTTTGTTGGGCCAACCATTGATCTGATGGTCTTCACTCCCGAAGAACCATGCCTCAAAATCAAGTGATCCTGATTGAAATTGCTAGCTAACCTTTCGATTCTTTTCCCCCCTTCCTACATTGAATTTGGTCTGTAACTTGTTCTGCTCCCGGCTAGATGAGTCAAGTTGGTGACAATGTTGAATTTAGAATTAGTCCACTCGGTAGGTGGGAAAGTCAGAGTAACAAATGACTCCATTGAGTTTAAGAATCATTGGTGAGTCATATTTGTCACTTGTGGCTGTCGATGAGTGAAGCCATTGTGTGAGCCTGCTCAACTTGGCTTGGTTAGGGTTTGGCTCGAGCTCGACTTGTGTGCCAATTAACCCCGCTTATTAATGGACCTGAAGCATTGATTTAAAACCATGCCCCACTAATACAGCCACTTCAAAGAAGGAATATTCCTTAGCCGGAGAATCAGTTGCCTGATTGGAGTAGGAGGCAGGTTGTACATGGGCCCCCATTACCCGGTCGTCAGACCCGCCGGACTTGGAAAACATGGGTTGTGCATTTTATGGTCCTGATGAATGATCCAGTTGTGGTCCGGGTCCAATATATACTGGAATACAAGTTTACCTGATCATATCATAATTTTATTTAAATTCATAATAAATAAATAAGAGCCATTTTCATATGGCACTTGTGGCCCACTTGGAAGCATGATGGAGCAGGTTAGGAGTTTGAAAGGTCTACTATAGTACTATTGTTGAACCTGTGTGAGAAAGGTTAGAACATGCAAGAAGGTAGGCAGTGATTTTGAAGGCCTCAAATAGTCAAAATTCAAGCCATTACAGAAAAGTATAATGGATGCTAAAACTGAATTGAACAATTGAATGGTCTAAGAAACAAAAGCTATGATGAGTTTTAAATTGGAGTCGCGCTAAGTACGGGGGATTATGAGTATGAGGGACTTTGATTCATCACAGGAGAGTTGGTAGGTTCCATAGGTTGGACCATTCTTAAGCTAGCAACAGTCTCATTGTTTTTAAAAATTTATGAAATGCATATTGTTTTATAGGGCCCCCACCTACGCTGTTGGGCACAGCTGCTTAGGATAACGTGGGTGTACTTATATGAGACTTATTTTGGATAACATGGGTGTACTTATATGAGGCTTATTTGATCTCTTCCCACACTTACCGGTGTACGGTGATAGAGGCTTAAATCATCATCTTAACCATTTAATAAATGGCTTATAAATTTTCACCGTCCAAACACAAGTAAATAATCAATTCAGCGGACCAGTATATTTAGATGGGTGCGAAACTTGGAATCGGTGATTATTGGGTGGGGTAGGAATCGGTGATTATTGGGTGGGGTGGGGATTTTCCTAACTTATGGTCTACATGGATGGATCATATGATTAGTCCCACTAGGTAATTAGGCACGTGGTATCACAACCACCGGTGCACCATGGATGCTTTTCCTTCTTTATATGATATAAATAAATTCATTCATTTAAATAATAAGGGGGCAAATGATTAGTTTTTGTAAATGATGGCCCAAACCTCAGATAAAGAAAGACGTGACTTCATAGGTTGGAAGGTTGTGTAAAACTTTTGTCATAATCTAAAATAAATTTTGATGGCGAAATAGAATTGAGTAGCTGACCTAGCATTGTTGTGACCAGGCTTCAATGATACTGATGATAATGTACACCTGAGTAAATGATTTAAGTCTGGATCGGAGACAACTTCCTGATTTAAGTATGGCCCACCTGACGACTAAGCTGAACTCTCTGTAATCAGGTCAAATATCTTAAGAGTGTTAAAAACGACTACCACAGCCTATTATGCTGTATCAGACTTAAGTCGGTCAATGGCCAGATTCGTTTCTGGGTAATGGTAATTCACCGAGGTAGTTTCGATACCACGGTTTTCAGTGAGAGTCCCACATTAACCATTTTACTTGCCTTATTCTGATTGTAAAAGGTCAAAGTCATAGCACATCTTATACTGCTCCCAAATGTTATCATGGAGTATAAAGTTGACACAAGTGGGCTTGTCTTGAAGAAACAGAAACTAAGAAGAAACAGAAAATAATGGAAATAGAGCTGAAACCAGAACTTCTTTCACTTGGGTTTGTGCTGATTTGTAAAACCAAACTCCACTGGGTAACACCAATATTTCATAACCCTGCGTTTGCAGCCTGTAGATCTGATACTCTGGTCCCATGACCATATCCCATTCCATCCTACCTCTCTCAAGTCCCAACGTTTAAGAACATGGGTGACTCTACTGGGTCACAAGTGCACGAAATTATAAACCAAAAACCAGGTGGGACCCACAGTGAATCTTACTATTCTCTCACCGATGGATTTTAAAAAAAATGAAAAAATGAAAGGAAAGAAGGAAAGAGAGAAACATGTGGTCCAAAGCGTGGCCAGCCGAAGCATCAGAGTCTTTTTTTTTTTTTTTTTTTTTGTTATAAAAGGTCTCTCCATAACTTACGCAAGAAATCAAAACCAGTTGATCGTGATCCTAGAAGGTACTTTTGAGGGTCATAAATCTTAGATCTTAGACTTTGTATAATGTTTAATGGTGCCAAAATTTCATGATCAATCTTTGGTGCCTATAAAGACTTGATTGAATGACAAATCTGGGCAGGTGCTAATTCTGAGGTTACTGAGTGAGAAATGTAGATTATCATTGGGTGGTCTCCACAGGTGAGACCGCTACATGCTCAGGGCAGCCTTGCCGTCCTTGCTAATTTATCATTATACCTATTTTATATGTATTATAATATTTTTATACACAGTAGCATTTTTAATAACACATACTAATCAGATGAATAATCTAGAGTTAGATCCGGTCCATCAGGTCTGGGTTTAGGTCTAGTACATGAACTGATTAACTTTTTTGGCCGGGGTTGATTCTATTAAAGGGTTTGTGCACGAATTGGATGCAACAAAGAATATTGAATTAGGGTCAAATTTTAGCACTAGCCTGAAAGGGCAGTGTAAGTATTAGATCAAAAGAGTTTTTCAGGAACCATTCCAAGTTGTTTTGACCTGTCAAAAGCAAAGTATCCAAATCAATGGGTTGAATTTGGAGTAAACCACAAAAGCCCAAACGGAGTTTTTGGTCGGGTTTGGATTGGGGCATTAGGGTTATCCAAGTTTGACTCAAGTAACCTTATCCTAGCATGCTACAGGTACACACTTTCTTAAAACTATAAACCATTCTAGAAAAAAAACTAACCTTGGTTCACCCAATTTGCAGCTGAGCAAGGGATCAATTGAGAATTCTGTTCAGACTCAAGCCGGTTTCATTCAGGTCAAGTACATTTTTGAGTTCATGCTTCGACCTGACCCAGCATCCAAGTTGCAACTGTAATGAAGGTTTCTTATGTTTTTACCCAGCCCCAAATATCTGAAGGTTGCATTGGTGTAGAGTATCCTGGTCATAAAAAAAAAAATTCAAACCACCAAAACGTCAATACAAAAGAAAGCTACTAAATCAACACCAACTTTTACTCGGTTTATACAGCAAAAAAAAATTATAATTAAAATTTTTTTCAAACTACCCCCCACCCCCTTCTCTCCCCACACCCCTTCCCTCTTCTCTCCTCTCCTTCCCCACCTCCCCCTCCAACCAGTAAGGAGCTCCGGCGGTAGAGGAGGCTCTCCCTCTCCTTTCCCTCCCTAATCTCCCTCTCACTCCTCCTCTTCCCCTTCCTCTCTCTCTCTCCCTCCTTCTTTCCCTTCCTCCCCCTTTTTTCTCCTCCCTGCATTTTACTGTTAGATCTAATAGGGTTTGCAATAAAACATCAAACCTAAGGATCTAGATTTATGCATTAAACAATATATGATCTCAAGAAAATAAATGCGTACCTTGCGCCATGATCTTGATAATAAGTAGAACTTGATTTTCAAATCGGGTTTTCTCCTATCTCCCTTATCACCCACTCCAAGATGCATGAGAGTTGATGGGTACTTTTCAGATCTCGTGAGTTAAGAGAGAAGATCGAAAAACCACTTTTATAGATAAACCCTAGAGAGATTTCTTCCTGTAACACTCCGACCCGAGTTGATCCAGTTTAGTGTGTAATTGCGTGTGTTTTTATCGCTAAGTGTGTTTTGATTTTGTTTGTTTTGGTTTTGCCTCGTAGAGAGATCGTTTGGGTTGAGTTTGACTTGGTCTAAGTAGATCGAGCCCTTTTTCGTAATTTTCGCTTTTGATTGACCTTGTCAGTTTTGCGTCATTTTGACGTTAGCGCGTGTATTTCGTTGAGCTTGTCGTTTTTCGTAACTGTCTTGGATCCGAATGAGTTCGTTTGCTCTCGTTGGACTGTCATTTGACTCAAACTGATATTTGCATAAGCTATTTGGCCTTAAATGTAATTTCGACTCAAATTAAGTATAAATATCCCCCAACCACTCCCATTCCTCTCGATCGTTTCTCAGCTCTTGCTCTCTCACTCTCAGCTCGTTTCTCTTTTCTCTCTGTTCAGCTCTCTCTTTCTCTCCTCTCCTTCTCTGTTGCTCGTGGCTTAAGGGAGGAAGAAAGGAGCTCTTTTTCGTGTGTGATTCCGGTGGACTGAGCCAATTAGCGTGTGGATTTCGTCCGTGAGGCAAGTATAAGCCCAAGTTGTATGAACATCGATTGATAGTAATTTGATTGTTGTGTTCTTGTTCTTCATTGTGTTTCTCAGTGTTAGACAGCCCTATTGAGCCCATTCTACTGTTATCTTGCTGTCTTCAGTCGTTTTGGACACTTTCTGTATGACTGTAACAATTTCAGGAAAATGAGTCCGTGCACTCACGGCTACGCCGTGAAATGTGCTACGGCTAAGCCGTAAAATGGCTTACGGCTAAGCCGAGACCCAACCGTAAACCAAACCGTAGAACAGTACAGACTGTTAGCTGAAAATAACTGGATGTTGGCAATTTGACATTCTTCTACGGCCCAGCCTGATCTACGCCGTACATTGGCTTACGGCCAAGCCGTGGACCAAGATACGGCTGAGCCGTAGAGCAAAATACGGTTAAGCCGTAAATCCGAAGGGATATTTGGGGAACCTCAGCTCAGCCGCAGTGCATATTACGGCTAAGCCGTAAGATGCCACGGCTAAGCCGTAAGGTTACCTACGGCTACACCGTGAGACCCTGAGAATTAAATGAAAAGGGACTAGGTGTAAGCAAAAGACCGTATATGACTTTCATGTTAGAATGTAGCTAACCTGGACATGCCCAATGGAATGTTTGAATGACATGAATGATCTCAAGGGCTGTGAATCATTCATGCTTGTATCCAGCTGTTTAGCACCTCCCCATGGGTGTTGGTTTAAGGGACTTCGATGCACACTCGAGACACTGCAACACTAGACAATGGTGTATCGGATAACTTAAAACTACATCAACATGCACGGTTAGAGACGCTGGATAATTAGTGTAGGATTGGCTTGTAATGGACCCTTGATTCGTATAAGTACTGGATTGGTTTGAGTTGTACAGCATATTGATTACGGTTTATGCCCTCTTATGTGTTCTACGCTGGACCTCTCGATTCTGTGGGAAATGCAGCAACCCCAGAGCGAAGCCCGGGTGGAACCATTCTATTATTGTGTATTGTGTTATACCGTTGCTCCATTGGAGAACTTGCATCAGTTATGAGTCAGTGATTGTGATTGATACTCATTGTCAGCACTTCCTGTAATTGCTTATGTACATTCCGTATCCGTATCAGTTTATGTACATTCAGTATCAGTCTATGCGATGCCCTTCCTATTGTTTGTTCAGCATAATCTGTGAGATTTGTAAGTGATAAGTGATATGACATGATTGATTGATTGATTGAGGTGCATCATCCGATTGATTGTGATTGGTCTTGGCACTACTGAGCCTCAGCCTTAGGATACCCGACGGGGTTAACTTTGGTTTAGTTTAAGTGTTTGCCTCTGCAGAGTGTGATTGTCCTGGGACTCCGGACCCCGGGAACTAGAGACCCATGCGTACCCTGGCCCGGTCGCTGGTGTTCTCATCCTGATTGCTCTCGTAAGGGAGAAAATGGCCAATGTAGGAGCCACTTGATTGTTACCTGTTTATGATTCTGATAGCATGCTTATTCATTTGCATAATTGTTTAGTATACAGACAAAATTTCTATGGATATTGCATTATGACTATTGTTCGGTATTCGTCAGTTTTAGACACGATTCGTGTTATCTTCTTGTTGGCTTATACTTTGCTAAGTCGTTGTACTTATATGTTTGTCTTGTGTGTTGCAGGCTCAGATCCCTCTTCCGATCCTGCGTCGGTCGACCCGACTGCAGGAGAGGCTCGCGAGGCCCCCTCCGGCCTAGAGGAGTGGACTTGATCCATCCTCCAGAGTACGTTTTGCATCATTTTGGTTTTCCCCATTCTTTGTGTTGGCGTCTATTGAGGGGATTTTCTGTACTTGTGAAGTGGGCATTGAGTGATACCTGTATTTTGATTTTGGGATTGTTGTAAGCCCGCTCTATTGTCATACGTTCATGTATTTGGTCTTATCATCAGTGTATATTGTTTTGTAATCTCCTATGTCTTTTGGTATATTGTGGTATGCCTTGATACGTACAGCTTCCGCGTTCAGTCTTTTGCACGTGTGATTGATCCCTTGTGTGTGTATGCTTGGACGGGGTCCAGGTGTGCATGCACGGGAGTACGTGTGTCATTGGTTAGATTTTCTCTGACCCCCGGTCCCTGGGCTCGGGTTGTGACATACGTATTGTATGGTATCAGAGCATTGTCTCTCAGAGCTTTGTCTCTCAGGGCATTGTCTCTCTATCTTAGTGTGTAAGCATGTAGGCATATAGGACGTGGTGAGATTTCGTAGTCCAGTTTTGGACTGTTGTGTTTGGTCCCCTTGTCTTGTGTGTGTGTTAGCAGATTGACTTTTGTGTTTTGCAGGCTATGGCATCGGGATCTGGAACACACAACAACAATGATCAGGGAGATAACGAGAGTGGGTCAGCCGCTCCACAGCCCCTCGTGAATTTCGACGAGCGCTTCTTGACTATGCTACAGGCGATTCATTCTTTGCAAGCGCAGGTCGTTTCGTTAGTAGACCGACAGAGCCAAACGCCAGTTCGGCCTGCAGAGCAGCCAGTGGTTTTCCAGCCTAGAGAGAGCGATCCGAATGCGTTATACGACAAATTCAGGAAACGTGGAGCCATAGAGTTCTATGGTAATGAAGATGCGTTGAAAGCTGATCAGTGGCTAGAGCATACTGGAGATCTCTTCTCTACCATCGTTTGTGACGACCGGCAGAAGGTTATGCTTACGGCCTCGATGTTTCGAGAGGTAGCCAAGACCTGGTGGAAGAGTGTCAGTGCAGCCTATCTGACCATGCCAAGTGAAACAGTGTGGGAGACGTTTCAGAAACAGTTCAGAAGGAAGTTCATTCCTGCTCATGTTCGGCGTGTGAAGGAGGTTGAGTTTCTGGCCTTACAGCAGCAGCAGCTGACCGTTGCAGAGTACATTCACCGCTTTACCCAGTTGTCCCATTTTGCTGAGGACATGATCAATACCGAGGAGAAGAAGGTGAATCGTTTTATTTCTGGTCTGCATCCTAGATATGCGAATTTTGTGACTGCCTTTCAGAGACCAGCTACTTTCGATGATGCGGTCGACAGAGCACACGCTGCGGAAGCCAACCACCTAGCAGAGAGAGCCGTGGATTTTAAGAGGAGTGCACCAGTGAATTCCAGGGGACAGAGTCAGAAGAAATGGAAAGGGAAGCAAGGCACTTCGAGTTTCTCCAGGAGCAGATGCGAGTTTTGTGGATTTGGACATCCGACGGAGAAGTGTTGGAAGAAGTCTGGAGCTTGTTTGAGTTGCGGATCCATGGAGCATAAGATAGCTCAGTGCCCGAAGACCAGGACTTTCCAGTCGTCCAGATCTATGGGGTCATCCAAGTCTCTCAGTTCAGCAGCTTCGAACAGCCCCCATCCGTCTCGCCAGAGTCAGAAGCCCCAGCGTCAGACTGCTCGTGTGTATGCAGCCTCTCATGATCATGCAGAAGATGCGAAAGTGGTAGAAGGTAAAGTTCTTATTGCCCGAGCTGAAGCACATACATTATTTGATTCGGGATCTACGCGTTCGTATGTTGCCCCTCGTTTTGCGGAACAGTTACCGCAACCCCCTCAGCCGCTACCCTATTTGTTAGTGGTGTCCACTCCTGTGGGCAAGCGAGTGGAGTGTAGTGTATACTACCCTCAGTGCGACGTGGTGATTGCAGGTCGCCAGC
This sequence comes from Sextonia rubra, assembly GCA_037013555.1. Taxonomy (NCBI): domain Eukaryota; kingdom Viridiplantae; phylum Streptophyta; class Magnoliopsida; order Laurales; family Lauraceae; genus Sextonia; species Sextonia rubra. Next base: position 36,955,380 of record JASUAD010000010.1, on the reverse strand, counting down.
TGCCAGTTGATTTGATTTTGTTGTCCATGTTGGATTTCGATGTGATCCTTGGAATGGACTGGCTAGCGCGGTATCGTGCCTGTGTTAACTGTTACAACAGGTCGATTTACTTCGATTTTGCGAAGGGGTTTCGTTTCGAGGGCAATCAGGAGAGATGCCCGAGGCGTGTCATCTCCGCATGCAAGGCGGATCGTTTGATACGCAGAGGTGGTGCAGGATTTCTTGCTTTTGTCTCGGAGAAGAAGGAGGTGAAGCAGTTGGGTGAGATTCCGGTAGTACGTGAGTTCCCGGATGTATTTCCGGAGGAAGTACCCGAGTTACCCCCTGTCCGAGATGTAGAGTTTGCGATCGATCTAGTGCCCGGTACAGCACCCATTAGTTTAGCTCCTTACCGTATGGCCCCTGCTGAGTTACTCGAATTGAAGACGCAATTGCAAGATCTTTTGGAGAAGGGTTTCATACGGCCGAGTGTGTCACCGTGGGGAGCGCCAGTGCTGTTTGTGAAGAAGAAGGACGGTACCTTACGGATGTGTATAGATTACCGGCGGTTGAACAAAGTCACGATCAAGAACAAATATCCATTGCCGCGTATTGATGAGTTGTTTGACCAACTTCAAGGTGCTGCCTATTTTTCCAAGATTGATCTGAGATCGGGGTATCATCAACTCCGGGTGAAGGAAGACGATATTGCCAAGACTGCTTCCAGGACACGGTATGGACATTTTGAGTTTCTCGTGATGCCATTTGGATTAACCAATGCACCTGCTGCCTTCATGGCTTTGATGAACAAGATCTTTGCTCCTTTTCTGGATCGATTTGTGGTGGTCTTTATTGATGATATTCTGGTGTATTCGAAGACCCCAGAGGAGCATGAGGAACATCTACGTCGAGCCTTGCAGCTGTTGAGAGAGCATCGATTATATGCCAAATTGTCGAAGTGTGATTTTTGGCTCGAGCAGGTAGCTTTTCTTGGTCATACCATTTCACGAGATGGGTTGGCAGTGGATCAGACGAAAGTAGAGGCAGTGATGAATTGGCCCAGCCCAAAGACTGTGACGGAGATACGGAGTTTTCTTGGATTAGCTGGATATTATCGTCGCTTTATTCAAGATTTTGCCAAGATTTCTGCACCGTTGACTCGATTGACCAGGAAGCGTGTTCCATTTCTGTGGACGGACGAATGCGAGTGCCATTTCCGGATGTTGAAGGAGAAGCTTACTTCGGCTCCAGTTTTGACGTTACCAGATGGGCATGAAGGATTCATGATCTACTCTGATGCTTCTCGAGTCGGTTTAGGATGTGTTTTGATGCAACATGGCAAAGTGATTGCCTATGGCTCGAGACAACTTCGGGAGCACGAGAAGAACTATGCTACGCATGATTTAGAGTTGGCAGCCATCGTTTTTGCGTTGAAGATGTGGAGACACTATTTGTATGGCGTGACATTTGAAGTGCATTCAGATCATCATAGTCTACAGTACCTCTTCACGCAGTCCGAGTTGAATATGCGACAGCGAAGGTGGCTTGAGTTGATTAAGGATTTTGATTTCCCCATCAAATATCATCCAGGGAAAGGCAATGTTGTTGCAGATGCCTTGAGTAGGAAGTCGGAGATTCTTCAGGCTTTGGACAGCCTTTATTTTGTGAGGCATGCACAGCCAGTGGAACTGCAATCGGTGGAGAATTGTTTGACACTTGCCAGTACAGTGAGCTTTCAGCCTGATATTATTCAGCGGATTAAGGACCAGCAGTTCGAAGATAGCATTGCAGATCCGAGATAGCATTGCAGATCGACCAGACTTTCGTTTGGAAGGTGATGTTTTGTATTACAGGAGCAGATTATGTGTGCCAGCAGTAGATGCTTTAAAGGAGAGTTTGATGACAGAAGCACACCATGCACGTTATTCTATGCATCCTGGAAGTACGAAGATGTACCGAGCTCTCAAGGACAGATTCTGGTGGAACAACATGAAGAGGGAAATTGCTGGGTTTGTTGCCAGATGTTTGACTTGCCAGAAGGTGAAAGCTGACCATCAGAGACCTCCAGGTTCCTTACGTCCATTGCACATTCCCCAGTGGAAATGGGAGCACATTACGATGGACTTTGTTTCGGGACTACCCCTGACGAGCAAGAAGAACAGTGCCATTTGGGTGATCGTGGACAGATTAACGAAGACAGCCCATTTTCTTCCATTCAAGAAAGGCATGACATTTTCCGAGATGGCGAAGAAGTTCGTTGATGAGATCGTGAGACTACATGGTACGCCCGTGTCGATAGTGTCAGATCGAGATAGCCGCTTTGTTTCTTCGTTTTGGAGAGCATTCCAGGAAGCCATGGGAACGAAGTTGAGCTTCAGTACGGCGTATCACCCGCAGACTGATGGACAGTCAGAACGAACTATTCAGACGCTCGAGGACATGTTACGGGCCAGTGTGCTGAATTTCGAGAAAGAATGGGATTTGCATCTTTCGTTGTGCGAGTTTGCGTATAATAATAGTTTCCACGAGAGTATTGGAATGGCACCCTATGAAGCTCTGTATGGACGGAAATGTAGAAGCCCTGTTTGCTGGGAAGAAGTTGGAACAAGGAGTTTCCACGGACCGACAATCATTGCTGAGACTACAGAGAAAGTTCAGAAAGTTATTGACAATTTGAAGATTGCCCGATCGAGACAGAAGAGCTATGCAGATACGCGCAGAAGAACCTTGACATTTCAGGTTGGAGATTGGGTATTCTTGAAGGTCTCACCGATGAAAGGTACGGTACGGTTCGGTCAAAAAGGCAAGTTAGCGCCAAGATATGTGGGTCCATTTGAGATCAAGAGTCGGATTGGTGATCTAGCGTACAGATTGATTCTACCCGTGGAGTTTTCTGGAGTACACGATGTTTTTCATGTGTCTATGCTTCGCAAGTATGTTCGAGACCCGACGCACGTGATTCGTTACGATGATATTCAGATGCAACCTAATGCGTCATACGTTGAGCGTCCGCTCCGTATTGTTGGGACTAGAGAACAGCTCTTGCGTACGAGGACTATTCGATGGGTCAAGGTACTTTGGGAACATCATGGACCTGATGAAGCCACGTGGGAATTAGAAGATCAGATGGCGCGACAGTATCCTTATCTGTTTGCTCAGGTACGCGTTCATTCCGAGGACGGAATGATGTCCAAGTGGGGGAGGATGTAACACTCCGACCCGAGTTGATCCAGTTTAGTGTGTAATTGCGTGTGTTTTTATCGCTAAGTGTGTTTTGATTTTGTTTGTTTTGGTTTTGCCTCGTAGAGAGATCGTTTGGGTTGAGTTTGACTTGGTCTAAGTAGATCGAGCCCTTTTTCGTAATTTTCGCTTTTGATTGACCTTGTCAGTTTTGCGTCATTTTGACGTTAGCGCGTGTATTTCGTTGAGCTTGTCGTTTTTCGTAACTGTCTTGGATCCGAATGAGTTCGTTTGCTCTCGTTGGACTGTCATTTGACTCAAACTGATATTTGCATAAGCTATTTGGCCTTAAATGTAATTTCGACTCAAATTAAGTATAAATATCCCCCAACCACTCCCATTCCTCTCGATCGTTTCTCAGCTCTTGCTCTCTCACTCTCAGCTCGTTTCTCTTTTCTCTCTGTTCAGCTCTCTCTTTCTCTCCTCTCCTTCTCTGTTGCTCGTGGCTTAAGGGAGGAAGAAAGGAGCTCTTTTTCGTGTGTGATTCCGGTGGACTGAGCCAATTAGCGTGTGGATTTCGTCCGTGAGGCAAGTATAAGCCCAAGTTGTATGAACATCGATTGATAGTAATTTGATTGTTGTGTTCTTGTTCTTCATTGTGTTTCTCAGTGTTAGACAGCCCTATTGAGCCCATTCTACTGTTATCTTGCTGTCTTCAGTCGTTTTGGACACTTTCTGTATGACTGTAACAATTTCAGGAAAATGAGTCCGTGCACTCACGGCTACGCCGTGAAATGTGCTACGGCTAAGCCGTAAAATGGCTTACGGCTAAGCCGAGACCCAACCGTAAACCAAACCGTAGAACAGTACAGACTGTTAGCTGAAAATAACTGGATGTTGGCAATTTGACATTCTTCTACGGCCCAGCCTGATCTACGCCGTACATTGGCTTACGGCCAAGCCGTGGACCAAGATACGGCTGAGCCGTAGAGCAAAATACGGTTAAGCCGTAAATCCGAAGGGATATTTGGGGAACCTCAGCTCAGCCGCAGTGCATATTACGGCTAAGCCGTAAGATGCCACGGCTAAGCCGTAAGGTTACCTACGGCTACACCGTGAGACCCTGAGAATTAAATGAAAAGGGACTAGGTGTAAGCAAAAGACCGTATATGACTTTCATGTTAGAATGTAGCTAACCTGGACATGCCCAATGGAATGTTTGAATGACATGAATGATCTCAAGGGCTGTGAATCATTCATGCTTGTATCCAGCTGTTTAGCACCTCCCCATGGGTGTTGGTTTAAGGGACTTCGATGCACACTCGAGACACTGCAACACTAGACAATGGTGTATCGGATAACTTAAAACTACATCAACATGCACGGTTAGAGACGCTGGATAATTAGTGTAGGATTGGCTTGTAATGGACCCTTGATTCGTATAAGTACTGGATTGGTTTGAGTTGTACAGCATATTGATTACGGTTTATGCCCTCTTATGTGTTCTACGCTGGACCTCTCGATTCTGTGGGAAATGCAGCAACCCCAGAGCGAAGCCCGGGTGGAACCATTCTATTATTGTGTATTGTGTTATACCGTTGCTCCATTGGAGAACTTGCATCAGTTATGAGTCAGTGATTGTGATTGATACTCATTGTCAGCACTTCCTGTAATTGCTTATGTACATTCCGTATCCGTATCAGTTTATGTACATTCAGTATCAGTCTATGCGATGCCCTTCCTATTGTTTGTTCAGCATAATCTGTGAGATTTGTAAGTGATAAGTGATATGACATGATTGATTGATTGATTGAGGTGCATCATCCGATTGATTGTGATTGGTCTTGGCACTACTGAGCCTCAGCCTTAGGATACCCGACGGGGTTAACTTTGGTTTAGTTTAAGTGTTTGCCTCTGCAGAGTGTGATTGTCCTGGGACTCCGGACCCCGGGAACTAGAGACCCATGCGTACCCTGGCCCGGTCGCTGGTGTTCTCATCCTGATTGCTCTCGTAAGGGAGAAAATGGCCAATGTAGGAGCCACTTGATTGTTACCTGTTTATGATTCTGATAGCATGCTTATTCATTTGCATAATTGTTTAGTATACAGACAAAATTTCTATGGATATTGCATTATGACTATTGTTCGGTATTCGTCAGTTTTAGACACGATTCGTGTTATCTTCTTGTTGGCTTATACTTTGCTAAGTCGTTGTACTTATATGTTTGTCTTGTGTGTTGCAGGCTCAGATCCCTCTTCCGATCCTGCGTCGGTCGACCCGACTGCAGGAGAGGCTCGCGAGGCCCCCTCCGGCCTAGAGGAGTGGACTTGATCCATCCTCCAGAGTACGTTTTGCATCATTTTGGTTTTCCCCATTCTTTGTGTTGGCGTCTATTGAGGGGATTTTCTGTACTTGTGAAGTGGGCATTGAGTGATACCTGTATTTTGATTTTGGGATTGTTGTAAGCCCGCTCTATTGTCATACGTTCATGTATTTGGTCTTATCATCAGTGTATATTGTTTTGTAATCTCCTATGTCTTTTGGTATATTGTGGTATGCCTTGATACGTACAGCTTCCGCGTTCAGTCTTTTGCACGTGTGATTGATCCCTTGTGTGTGTATGCTTGGACGGGGTCCAGGTGTGCATGCACGGGAGTACGTGTGTCATTGGTTAGATTTTCTCTGACCCCCGGTCCCTGGGCTCGGGTTGTGACATACGTATTGTATGGTATCAGAGCATTGTCTCTCAGAGCTTTGTCTCTCAGGGCATTGTCTCTCTATCTTAGTGTGTAAGCATGTAGGCATATAGGACGTGGTGAGATTTCGTAGTCCAGTTTTGGACTGTTGTGTTTGGTCCCCTTGTCTTGTGTGTGTGTTAGCAGATTGACTTTTGTGTTTTGCAGGCTATGGCATCGGGATCTGGAACACACAACAACAATGATCAGGGAGATAACGAGAGTGGGTCAGCCGCTCCACAGCCCCTCGTGAATTTCGACGAGCGCTTCTTGACTATGCTACAGGCGATTCATTCTTTGCAAGCGCAGGTCGTTTCGTTAGTAGACCGACAGAGCCAAACGCCAGTTCGGCCTGCAGAGCAGCCAGTGGTTTTCCAGCCTAGAGAGAGCGATCCGAATGCGTTATACGACAAATTCAGGAAACGTGGAGCCATAGAGTTCTATGGTAATGAAGATGCGTTGAAAGCTGATCAGTGGCTAGAGCATACTGGAGATCTCTTCTCTACCATCGTTTGTGACGACCGGCAGAAGGTTATGCTTACGGCCTCGATGTTTCGAGAGGTAGCCAAGACCTGGTGGAAGAGTGTCAGTGCAGCCTATCTGACCATGCCAAGTGAAACAGTGTGGGAGACGTTTCAGAAACAGTTCAGAAGGAAGTTCATTCCTGCTCATGTTCGGCGTGTGAAGGAGGTTGAGTTTCTGGCCTTACAGCAGCAGCAGCTGACCGTTGCAGAGTACATTCACCGCTTTACCCAGTTGTCCCATTTTGCTGAGGACATGATCAATACCGAGGAGAAGAAGGTGAATCGTTTTATTTCTGGTCTGCATCCTAGATATGCGAATTTTGTGACTGCCTTTCAGAGACCAGCTACTTTCGATGATGCGGTCGACAGAGCACACGCTGCGGAAGCCAACCACCTAGCAGAGAGAGCCGTGGATTTTAAGAGGAGTGCACCAGTGAATTCCAGGGGACAGAGTCAGAAGAAATGGAAAGGGAAGCAAGGCACTTCGAGTTTCTCCGGGAGCAGATGCGAGTTTTGTGGATTTGGACATCCGACGGAGAAGTGTTGGAAGAAGTCTGGAGCTTGTTTGAGTTGCGGATCCATGGAGCATAAGATAGCTCAGTGCCCGAAGACCAGGACTTTCCAGTCGTCCAGATCTATGGGGTCATCCAAGTCTCTCAGTTCAGCAGCTTCGAACAGCCCCCATCCGTCTCGCCAGAGTCAGAAGCCCCAGCGTCAGACTGCTCGTGTGTATGCAGCCTCTCATGATCATGCAGAAGATGCGAAAGTGGTAGAAGGTAAAGTTCTTATTGCCCGAGCTGAAGCACATACATTATTTGATTCGGGATCTACGCGTTCGTATGTTGCCCCTCGTTTTGCGGAACAGTTACCGCAACCCCCTCAGCCGCTACCCTATTTGTTAGTGGTGTCCACTCCTGTGGGCAAGCGAGTGGAGTGTAGTGTATACTACCCTCAGTGCGACGTGGTGATTGCAGGTCGCCAGCTGCCAGTTGATTTGATTTTGTTGTCCATGTTGGATTTCGATGTGATCCTTGGAATGGACTGGCTAGCGCGGTATCGTGCCTGTGTTAACTGTTACAACAGGTCGATTTACTTCGATTTTGCGAAGGGGTTTCGTTTCGAGGGCAATCAGGAGAGATGCCCGAGGCGTGTCATCTCCGCATGCAAGGCGGATCGTTTGATACGCAGAGGTGGTGCAGGATTTCTTGCTTTTGTCTCGGAGAAGAAGGAGGTGAAGCAGTTGGGTGAGATTCCGGTAGTACGTGAGTTCCCGGATGTATTTCCGGAGGAAGTACCCGAGTTACCCCCTGTCCGAGATGTAGAGTTTGCGATCGATCTAGTGCCCGGTACAGCACCCATTAGTTTAGCTCCTTACCGTATGGCCCCTGCTGAGTTACTCGAATTGAAGACGCAATTGCAAGATCTTTTGGAGAAGGGTTTCATACGGCCGAGTGTGTCACCGTGGGGAGCGCCAGTGCTGTTTGTGAAGAAGAAGGACGGTACCTTACGGATGTGTATAGATTACCGGCGGTTGAACAAAGTCACGATCAAGAACAAATATCCATTGCCGCGTATTGATGAGTTGTTTGACCAACTTCAAGGTGCTGCCTATTTTTCCAAGATTGATCTGAGATCGGGGTATCATCAACTCCGGGTGAAGGAAGACGATATTGCCAAGACTGCTTCCAGGACACGGTATGGACATTTTGAGTTTCTCGTGATGCCATTTGGATTAACCAATGCACCTGCTGCCTTCATGGCTTTGATGAACAAGATCTTTGCTCCTTTTCTGGATCGATTTGTGGTGGTCTTTATTGATGATATTCTGGTGTATTCGAAGACCCCAGAGGAGCATGAGGAACATCTACGTCGAGCCTTGCAGCTGTTGAGAGAGCATCGATTATATGCCAAATTGTCGAAGTGTGATTTTTGGCTCGAGCAGGTAGCTTTTCTTGGTCATACCATTTCACGAGATGGGTTGGCAGTGGATCAGACGAAAGTAGAGGCAGTGATGAATTGGCCCAGCCCAAAGACTGTGACGGAGATACGGAGTTTTCTTGGATTAGCTGGATATTATCGTCGCTTTATTCAAGATTTTGCCAAGATTTCTGCACCGTTGACTCGATTGACCAGGAAGCGTGTTCCATTTCTGTGGACGGACGAATGCGAGTGCCATTTCCGGATGTTGAAGGAGAAGCTTACTTCGGCTCCAGTTTTGACGTTACCAGATGGGCATGAAGGATTCATGATCTACTCTGATGCTTCTCGAGTCGGTTTAGGATGTGTTTTGATGCAACATGGCAAAGTGATTGCCTATGGCTCGAGACAACTTCGGGAGCACGAGAAGAACTATGCTACGCATGATTTAGAGTTGGCAGCCATCGTTTTTGCGTTGAAGATGTGGAGACACTATTTGTATGGCGTGACATTTGAAGTGCATTCAGATCATCATAGTCTACAGTACCTCTTCACGCAGTCCGAGTTGAATATGCGACAGCGAAGGTGGCTTGAGTTGATTAAGGATTTTGATTTCCCCATCAAATATCATCCAGGGAAAGGCAATGTTGTTGCAGATGCCTTGAGTAGGAAGTCGGAGATTCTTCAGGCTTTGGACAGCCTTTATTTTGTGAGGCATGCACAGCCAGTGGAACTGCAATCGGTGGAGAATTGTTTGACACTTGCCAGTACAGTGAGCTTTCAGCCTGATATTATTCAGCGGATTAAGGACCAGCAGTTCGAAGATAGCATTGCAGATCCGAGATAGCATTGCAGATCGACCAGACTTTCGTTTGGAAGGTGATGTTTTGTATTACAGGAGCAGATTATGTGTGCCAGCAGTAGATGCTTTAAAGGAGAGTTTGATGACAGAAGCACACCATGCACGTTATTCTATGCATCCTGGAAGTACGAAGATGTACCGAGCTCTCAAGGACAGATTCTGGTGGAACAACATGAAGAGGGAAATTGCTGGGTTTGTTGCCAGATGTTTGACTTGCCAGAAGGTGAAAGCTGACCATCAGAGACCTCCAGGTTCCTTACGTCCATTGCACATTCCCCAGTGGAAATGGGAGCACATTACGATGGACTTTGTTTCGGGACTACCCCTGACGAGCAAGAAGAACAGTGCCATTTGGGTGATCGTGGACAGATTAACGAAGACAGCCCATTTTCTTCCATTCAAGAAAGGCATGACATTTTCCGAGATGGCGAAGAAGTTCGTTGATGAGATCGTGAGACTACATGGTACGCCCGTGTCGATAGTGTCAGATCGAGATAGCCGCTTTGTTTCTTCGTTTTGGAGAGCATTCCAGGAAGCCATGGGAACGAAGTTGAGCTTCAGTACGGCGTATCACCCGCAGACTGATGGACAGTCAGAACGAACTATTCAGACGCTCGAGGACATGTTACGGGCCAGTGTGCTGAATTTCGAGAAAGAATGGGATTTGCATCTTTCGTTGTGCGAGTTTGCGTATAATAATAGTTTCCACGAGAGTATTGGAATGGCACCTTATGAAGCTCTGTATGGACGGAAATGTAGAAGCCCTGTTTGCTGGGAAGAAGTTGGAACAAGGAGTTTCCACGGACCGACAATCATTGCTGAGACTACAGAGAAAGTTCAGAAAGTTATTGACAATTTGAAGATTGCCCGATCGAGACAGAAGAGCTATGCAGATACGCGCAGAAGAACCTTGACATTTCAGGTTGGAGATTGGGTATTCTTGAAGGTCTCACCGATGAAAGGTACGGTACGGTTCGGTCAAAAAGGCAAGTTAGCGCCAAGATATGTGGGTCCATTTGAGATCAAGAGTCGGATTGGTGATCTAGCGTACAGATTGATTCTACCCGTGGAGTTTTCTGGAGTACACGATGTTTTTCATGTGTCTATGCTTCGCAAGTATGTTCGAGACCCGACGCACGTGATTCGTTACGATGATATTCAGATGCAACCTAATGCGTCATACGTTGAGCGTCCGCTCCGTATTGTTGGGACTAGAGAACAGCTCTTGCGTACGAGGACTATTCGATGGGTCAAGGTACTTTGGGAACATCATGGACCTGATGAAGCCACGTGGGAATTAGAAGATCAGATGGCGCGACAGTATCCTTATCTGTTTGCTCAGGTACGCGTTCATTCCGAGGACGGAATGATGTCCAAGTGGGGGAGGATGTAACACTCCGACCCGAGTTGATCCAGTTTAGTGTGTAATTGCGTGTGTTTTTATCGCTAAGTGTGTTTTGATTTTGTTTGTTTTGGTTTTGCCTCGTAGAGAGATCGTTTGGGTTGAGTTTGACTTGGTCTAAGTAGATCGAGCCCTTTTTCGTAATTTTCGCTTTTGATTGACCTTGTCAGTTTTGCGTCATTTTGACGTTAGCGCGTGTATTTCGTTGAGCTTGTCGTTTTTCGTAACTGTCTTGGATCCGAATGAGTTCGTTTGCTCTCGTTGGACTGTCATTTGACTCAAACTGATATTTGCATAAGCTATTTGGCCTTAAATGTAATTTCGACTCAAATTAAGTATAAATATCCCCCAACCACTCCCATTCCTCTCGATCGTTTCTCAGCTCTTGCTCTCTCACTCTCAGCTCGTTTCTCTTTTCTCTCTGTTCAGCTCTCTCTTTCTCTCCTCTCCTTCTCTGTTGCTCGTGGCTTAAGGGAGGAAGAAAGGAGCTCTTTTTCGTGTGTGATTCCGGTGGACTGAGCCAATTAGCGTGTGGATTTCGTCCGTGAGGCAAGTATAAGCCCAAGTTGTATGAACATCGATTGATAGTAATTTGATTGTTGTGTTCTTGTTCTTCATTGTGTTTCTCAGTGTTAGACAGCCCTATTGAGCCCATTCTACTGTTATCTTGCTGTCTTCAGTCGTTTTGGACACTTTCTGTATGACTGTAACAATTTCAGGAAAATGAGTCCGTGCACTCACGGCTACGCCGTGAAATGTGCTACGGCTAAGCCGTAAAATGGCTTACGGCTAAGCCGAGACCCAACCGTAAACCAAACCGTAGAACAGTACAGACTGTTAGCTGAAAATAACTGGATGTTGGCAATTTGACATTCTTCTACGGCCCAGCCTGATCTACGCCGTACATTGGCTTACGGCCAAGCCGTGGACCAAGATACGGCTGAGCCGTAGAGCAAAATACGGTTAAGCCGTAAATCCGAAGGGATATTTGGGGAACCTCAGCTCAGCCGCAGTGCATATTACGGCTAAGCCGTAAGATGCCACGGCTAAGCCGTAAGGTTACCTACGGCTACACCGTGAGACCCTGAGAATTAAATGAAAAGGGACTAGGTGTAAGCAAAAGACCGTATATGACTTTCATGTTAGAATGTAGCTAACCTGGACATGCCCAATGGAATGTTTGAATGACATGAATGATCTCAAGGGCTGTGAATCATTCATGCTTGTATCCAGCTGTTTAGCACCTCCCCATGGGTGTTGGTTTAAGGGACTTCGATGCACACTCGAGACACTGCAACACTAGACAATGGTGTATCGGATAACTTAAAACTACATCAACATGCACGGTTAGAGACGCTGGATAATTAGTGTAGGATTGGCTTGTAATGGACCCTTGATTCGTATAAGTACTGGATTGGTTTGAGTTGTACAGCATATTGATTACGGTTTATGCCCTCTTATGTGTTCTACGCTGGACCTCTCGATTCTGTGGGAAATGCAGCAACCCCAGAGCGAAGCCCGGGTGGAACCATTCTATTATTGTGTATTGTGTTATACCGTTGCTCCATTGGAGAACTTGCATCAGTTATGAGTCAGTGATTGTGATTGATACTCATTGTCAGCACTTCCTGTAATTGCTTATGTACATTCCGTATCCGTATCAGTTTATGTACATTCAGTATCAGTCTATGCGATGCCCTTCCTATTGTTTGTTCAGCATAATCTGTGAGATTTGTAAGTGATAAGTGATATGACATGATTGATTGATTGATTGAGGTGCATCATCCGATTGATTGTGATTGGTCTTGGCACTACTGAGCCTCAGCCTTAGGATACCCGACGGGGTTAACTTTGGTTTAGTTTAAGTGTTTGCCTCTGCAGAGTGTGATTGTCCTGGGACTCCGGACCTCGGGAACTAGAGACCCATGCGTACCCTGGCCCGGTCGCTGGTGTTCTCATCCTGATTGCTCTCGTAAGGGAGAAAATGGCCAATGTAGGAGCCACTTGATTGTTACCTGTTTATGATTCTGATAGCATGCTTATTCATTTGCATAATTGTTTAGTATACAGACAAAATTTCTATGGATATTGCATTATGACTATTGTTCGGTATTCGTCAGTTTTAGACACGATTCGTGTTATCTTCTTGTTGGCTTATACTTTGCTAAGTCGTTGTACTTATATGTTTGTCTTGTGTGTTGCAGGCTCAGATCCCTCTTCCGATCCTGCGTCGGTCGACCCGACTGCAGGAGAGGCTCGCGAGGCCCCCTCCGGCCTAGAGGAGTGGACTTGATCCATCCTCCAGAGTACGTTTTGCATCATTTTGGTTTTCCCCATTCTTTGTGTTGGCGTCTATTGAGGGGATTTTCTGTACTTGTGAAGTGGGCATTGAGTGATACCTGTATTTTGATTTTGGGATTGTTGTAAGCCCGCTCTATTGTCATACGTTCATGTATTTGGTCTTATCATCAGTGTATATTGTTTTGTAATCTCCTATGTCTTTTGGTATATTGTGGTATGCCTTGATACGTACAGCTTCCGCGTTCAGTCTTTTGCACGTGTGATTGATCCCTTGTGTGTGTATGCTTGGACGGGGTCCAGGTGTGCATGCACGGGAGTACGTGTGTCATTGGTTAGATTTTCTCTGACCCCCGGTCCCTGGGCTCGGGTTGTGACACTTCCCATCAAAGAAATTATTAAAGATAAGTTTCCTTAATTCCTCAAAGATTAGTCAACCAAGATATCTTAATTGATTGGGCTTACTTAAATTGAATCCAAGTTATATATAGTAAAACCAAAAAACAAAAGGGGAAAGCATCTTAAATAGTGGGCTCAAACTGTGGGCCCCAAAACATTAGACATGTGGTCATGAGGACTACATATGTCCAACAATCTCCCACTTTGGCCAAATGACCACACATATGTGATCTCCCACTTGGTCATGACGACCATATAAAACAATCCACCTTGTATTATAATACATATAAATTTAAAAAAAAAAATTTTTTTTGAAAAAATATATATTGTTTATGACTAAACTTGGATTCGACTAAATTTTAAAATCCCGACGAGTGGCCACTCATTTGAAAAAATAGCCCAGTCAATCTTGTTTATGCTAATTCTGATATACTGTAATTAAATGAAATCAATAATGCAGATCATGGCGGTCAAACATCAAATAGATGACATAATTCCTTCCATGTACCACAACATTAGTAATGTCATTTAATCAAGTCATAAATCGAGGAAAATAATAGGAGTGTACAAAAAATTCCTAGTTAATGGTCCAAATGAAATTTATCTTGCTCTTCAATAATTAATAAATGGTGCACACAAAATAAGCAAGAGAACAAATTTATCATTAATGAAAATTTATCAGCTAAAGTGTCAAATAAATAAGCAGAAATCCTTTCAACCACATACATTAAGGTAACACAATGAGACCCATTTCTCTAACATGATCATTATAGGCCTCTGCCGGTAATGCTTTAGTCATAGAATCTACAATCATGAGCTTTGTACTGATTTACTCTATAGACACAATATTATCCCGAACCTTTTCTTTAACGGCAAGATATTTAATCTGAAAGTGCTTTGCAGCGCTTGAACTCTTGTCGTCATTAGAAAAACGAACAGCTGATGTATTATCACAATAAATCTTCAGCGGCTTAGAAATGGAGTCCATAATCTGAAGCTCTGAAATGAAATTTCGTATCCATACAGCTTGATTAGTGGCCTCAAAGCATGCCACAAATTCAGCTTGAAATGTAGAAAAAACTGTTGTAGTTTGTTTAATGCTTTTCCACGAAACAGCCCCACCAGTAAGGAGAAAAATGTGTTCTGATGTAGATCTCCTTGTGTCAAGGCACCCAGCAAAATCTGAATCTGAATATCCAATCACTTCCAAGTGATCAGATTTGCTATAAGTGAGCATATATTCTTTAGTCCCCTGTAAATATAGCATGACTTTCTTTGCTGCCTTCCAATGAGTCATGCCAAGGTTAGACTGATATCTACCTAGCATGCTAATTGCAAAACTGATATTTGGACGTGTACAAGTCTGAGCATACAGGAGACTTCCTACGATTGAAGCAAATGGGATGTCCCGCATCTGATTCCTCTCGAGGTCATTTTTGGGACATTGATCTTTGGAGAATCGATCACCTCTTGATATAGGTGCTTTACCTCCAGAACAGTTCTGCATATTGAATCTTTCAAGAATTCTATTAATGTAGGCTTTCTGTGATAATCCTAGTACACCTTGAGACCTATCTCTGAAAATCTAGATTCCAAGTACAAAGGATGCTTCGCCCATATCTTTTATTTCAAAATTCTTTGTGAGGTATTCCTTTGTTGCACACAATAGGCCTAAATGATTACTAGCAAGTAGAATGTCATCTACATACAGAACTAAAATAATAAACTTGCTCCCACTAATCTTCAGGTATATACATTGATCAACAATGTTTTCCTTAAACCCAAAGGAAGTAATGATATCATTGAACTTAATATACCATTGCCTTGAAGTTTATTTAAGCCCATATATAGATTTCTTTAATCTACAAACTAGATTCTCTTTGCCTTTTTCCTGAAAGCCTTTTGGTTGTTTCATATATACCTCTTCAGCTAAATTTCCATTTAAGAATGTTGTTTTCACATCCATTTGATGTAACTCTAGATTAAAATGAGCTACAAATGCCATTATGATTCGAAAAGAGTCCTTTGAAGAAACTGGTGAAAAGGTCTCTTTATAATCAATATTTTCCCTTTGAGTAAATCCCTTAGCTACAAGTCTGGCCTTAAATCGTTCAATTTTGCCCTTTTGATCTCGTTTGGTCTTAAAGATCTATTTGCATCCAATAGCTACAGACCCTTGAGGCAATTCGACGAGATCCCAGACTTTATTTACATACATGGATTTTAACTCCTCCTGCATGGCATCGATCCATTTATTCGAATCATCACTTTTAATGGCTTGTGAATATGTTACCGAATCTTCTTGGACACCTATATCGAAATCAGATTCTTGAATATAAACAATATAATCATCCGATATAGCAGACCTCTTAGATCTTTGGGATCTTCTTAAAGGTTGTGCCTCTGCTAAATCTTGATTCGGATGATTGATATCTTCAATCACATCATTGTGAATGACATTCTCATCTAGTGGCGCTTCTGATATGGTAGGTTGTATTTCCATCGTATCATTCTGAATGAAGTCATTTGGAATAACAACTCTAACCGTTTCCATCGGTGCATGTATAGGTATCCGATGTTCTTCAAATACCACGTTTCGTGGTGCAGTGCTCCCACTAATGTCATCACTTTTTATGAATCTGGCATTTCCGGTTTCAACAACTTTTGTGGTATGAGTAGGGCAATAAAATCTAAAGCCTTTGGACCTTTCTGGGTATCCAATAAAATACCCACTGATAGTCCTAGGGTCCAATTTCTTCTCTTGTGGGTTATAAATTCTAGCTTCCGCTGGACAACCCCAAACATTCAAATGTCCTAAACTTGGCTTCTTACCTGTCCATAACTCATAAGGAGTTTTGGGAACAGCCTTAGTGGGTACACGATTTAGGATATATGCAGCTGTTTTTAGGGCTTCTCCCCACATAGAGTCAGGCAAAGTAGAATTACTTAACATACTCCATACCATTTCCATGAGCGTTCTATTACGTCTTTCAGCCACACCATTCTGATGCGGAGATCCAGGCAACGTATATTCAGCACGAATACCATGATTTTCAAGAAATTTAGCAAATGGGCCAGGATTTTGACCCGTTTCATCATACCTCTCATAATACTCTCCGCCTCTATCAGATTTCACAACCTTTATTTTCCTGTCTAATTGATTTTCCACTTTAGCCTTATAAGTTTCAAAGGCTTTCAGAGATTCAGATTTCCCATATAACAGATAGACATAACCATATCTAGTGAAATCATCAATAAAGGTGATAAAGTATTTTTGACCACTATAACATGGTGTGGGAAAGTAACCACAAATATCTGTATGGATTAATTCAAGTGGCTCTAAACGTCTTGTGGCCTTGTTTTTTTTTACAGTGTTTGTCTGCTTGCCTTTAATGCAGTTTATACAAATACCAAAATCAGTAAAATCTAGAGCTCTCAATACCCCGTCATCTACTAATCTTTTTAATCTCTCAAGGGAGATGTGTCCAAGTCTTTTATGCCACAAGCTCGAGGAGTTTTCAGCAAAAATTCCTCTCTTAATACCAACATTCATAAAATTATTCTCATGCATGGTAAGTAAAGAACTAGCAAAATGTGAATCCAGATTCAACTTATATAGACCATCACATAAAATACCACCACCAACTAAAACTTGATTTTTATAAATACTCAAAGTACTTTGTCCAAAAAAGAAGGTATAACCTTCTAAATCAAGTCTAGATAAGAAATTAAATTTCTACTTATTGTAGGAACATAAAACGTGGTATTTAGGTCCAACTGGAATCCAGAATCAAGAATCAGTCTGCAAGTCCCCACCACTTTCACTTCTGCCTCCAGCTGGTTCCCCATAAAAATATTTCTTTGTTCATTACTTGGACTCCGACTTGACTGAAAGCCCTGTATGGAATTTGTCACATGAACAGTTGCACCAGAATCAATCCACCAAGTATTTGAAGGAACATTTAAAAGATTTGTTTCATAACAAACAAAGGACTTATATATACCTCTAGATTCAAACCATTTTTGTCTCTTCAAGCAGTCTTTCTTGAGATGTCCCTTTTTACGGCAAAAGAAACACCTTGGTTCACTGCCTTTCTTCCCAATTTGGTTACTCGAAGCAGATTTCTTGTCTTTTTTCTTCAAGTGTTTCTTACCATGAAAAAACTTTTTCTTATTTGAAGGGTTGTAAGTGATAAGATTTACTTTCTGTAGCTGCCTTTCCTGTCTAAGTCTGCCTTCTTCTTGAACACACATAGAAACCAACTCATTCATAGTCTATTTGTCCTTTTGGGTGTTATATGAAATTTTGAAAGGACCAAATAAAGGGGGCAATGAATTCAAAATAAATTGGACTATATAATTCTCAGAAATGGTCATTTCAATAGAATTGAGTTGGGCCGCTAGATCCCTCATATGCATAATATGTTCCCTGCTCTCGCTAAATCCATCATATTTCATAGAAGATAATTTGGCAATCAAAGTAGCTGCCAAAGCCTTATCTGATGCTTGAAATTGTTGTTCCACTGATTCAAGATAGGCCTTAGCATTTTCATTATCAGGAATTGACCCACGAATATTTTTCGCAATGGACCTTTTAATCATCATAAGACTCAATCAATTGGCTTTGGTCCATTTTTCATAGTATGCTCTCTGAGTTTGAGAGCTATCTTCAATAAGATCAGCAGGCTTGGGTTCCAATAATGCAGTGTCCAAGTTAAGACAACCCAAGGTTATTAAAAGCTCTTCTTTCCAATCAGTAAAGTTGGATCCATTCAACATTGGTATGTTCGAGAGATGTCCATTCAAGGCAGCAGGGGTCAATGCTGAAAACATAAAGGGGAAAAAAATGCTCAATTTACTTAAATGCTTTGAGTTCACGCTAAAACAGAAATCCAGAATGATTCTTTACGTAAATGAAACAAATCTGGTGAGTGATTCAGTACATCATCAAAGTCACTCCTTTGGGTTGAGACTACAACATGCAAATAGGATTACTCGTGAATGAAAACTATTCATCCATAAGGCTAACGTGATAATATGAACGTAATTCGCTAGGCTTTATACCTTTGGGTATAGGAACCATTCCCAATTAGGTACATATATCAAGTTACCTTATTCCGTCTTACAATTATTTGAGTGGCAATCGAACCTTTGGGCCAATTCTCACTCTTCTAATTTAAGATCGCAAGTCTAATTCTATTATCCTTACACAATAAATAGTGTTAGGGATCTTAACTTTCAAGTGATACCTATAAGTTTTTCATAATAGGGCCACTTTGGTGACTACTGCACTACTTAAAACTATAGGTATCAATTGAATTTAATAACATTTATAAATGACATGAAGGAGTCTAATTTAGATTGGTTATAATGTCACTAGTGGTGAACACTAAAATATTGGGCCATGATTTCTCAAAAGTGATCTATATTATCAAATGTTGTGACAGTTTAATAGGCCCATGAATAAAAAATACAATTATGGAATATTTAATTATTATGGATCCCGAATATTCATGGACACCTTTCTTGTATTTAAATAAAATGGACCAAAATAAGCAGACCCAATTAAAGTGACATAATACAACCAATTTAGATAATAAATCATCAAAACCCAATAATAATAATAATAATAAAGCAATACCAATAGCACAATAATTATTTGTCAAGATAAAATTTTAATAATCACATGATAATTAATAAAATGTATTAAAAACAATCCCACTTAAATTAGGGAATGATCCAAACTGGGCCAGGTCAGTCAATGGGTTAAGTCCAAACTAACAGAACTGAGCCTAGTCAAAAAATAGAATTTGGCTGCATGCATCTGCTTGGTCTCACATAAGTGATGGCCCAATGGTACAATATTTCTAACAGTCCAAATAGTTGTCAATACTTATATATATAATGTTAGGAATCCACAAAAAAAAAAATAAAATAAAATAAAATAAAAAGAAAAGGGCAAACTAACCTGTACCCACTGCCCAGGGTCCCACCAAAAGGTGGCCCCACTTGGCAGCCGGGTCAGGGGCTAAACTGCCTGCTAATATATGAGGGAGACCCACCTGTGCTTTACTGCCCAAATTGCACAGGCAGTCATTCCGCCATACATAACGTCTAGGTTTTAACCCCAGATGCTATCAATCTTTTTTTTTTTTTTTTTGTTTTAAACATATATGCCAGATGCCCCACTTGGGAGCAATAACCGGGGCCCATCCGCCTGCATGGTGTCTAGGATTTATTCCCAGACACGCTCATACCATTTTTTTTTTATAAATGTTAATGGCCCACCATCAACCCGGTAACCAAGGGTCCATGCTACAGCTGTGGGGCCCACCTAAAAAAGTGGCAGACACACACTTGGATGCAAGTGGAAACCCCCCTTGCCCATGATCCAAACAGGCAGGGTGTCTGGGTTCATTCCCAGACACGATCATTCCTTTTTTTTTTTTTAATTCTAATCAGATTTCTATCCATCAATAGATCTGATCCATTCTCATTCAGTCCAACACATCATCAATATAACCATCTATCTATCATCATCCTTTAGAGATTTACATGGGCATTTCACAAATACGTCTAACACAATGGATTCAAAAAAAAAACTGTATAGATCATTAAAAATAATGGGTATATCACTTGCTTCAATTGTTGAATGCATAAACATAAAAAAATTAATGCATAAATCAGAACATATTCTCTGATACCATTGTTAGATCTAATAGGGTTTGTAATAAAACATCAAACCTAAGGATCTAGATTTATGCATTAAACAATATATGATCTCAAGAAAATAAATGCGTATCTGGCGCCATGATCTTGATGATAAGTAGAACTTGATTCTCAAATCGAGTTTTCTCCTATCTCCCTTATCACTCACTCCAAGATGCGTGAGAGTTGATGGGTACTTTTCAGATCTCGTGGGTTAAGAGAGAGGACCGGAAAACCACTTTTATAGATAAACCCTAGAGAGATTTCTTCCCATTAAAGAAATCATTAAAGATAAGTTTCCTTAATTCCTCAAAGATTAGTCAACCAAGATATCTTAATTGATTGGGCTTACTTAAATTGAATCCAAGTTATATATAGTAAAACCAAAAAACAAAAGGGGAAAGCATCTTAAATTAGTGGGCTCAAACTGTGGGCCCCAAAACATTAGACATGTGGTTATGAGGACCACATATGTCCAACATTCACTGCTACAAGGAGGGGAAGGAATGGGGAGGGAGAAGGGGAGAGAGAGAATAAAAGGAGAGAAAGAGGAAGAAGGAGGGACAGGAGAGGGAAAGCCCCCCTCCGCCATCAGCTGGAGGGGGAGTTGGGGAAGGGGAGGAGAGAGAAGGGGTGCGGGAAAAAAAGGGGGTGGGAGTATTTTGGAAATTTAATTTTTTTTCTTTTTGCTTTGTAAATTGAGTAAAAGTCGGTGTCGATTTGGCAGCTCTCATAAAAAATCACTTGACCACATGTATTTGATCGAATAGGTAATTCTCTTGCCTACTGTAGTTTTCATGCTTTCTCCTACGAACTAAAATGTTCTATACAAATTGCTTTGGAAATGGCATCATTTAGCCTATGTCTATTTGAAGGTGATTATGACACCTTTCTTTAAAAAAGAATCTGATACAATCTTTCTTAGAGACCATGTTGTCATCCAGACATTGGAAGTGAAGCGTTGTGGAAACCATGAACCAGGTGCTGATATTGCAGTAACTGCATATAGCCTGTGGCTGTGAATATGTTAAGGGCATGTTTCTTTGGTGGTATTTTTTATAAGAATTTGAAGTGTTAGAATTTTGGCATTAATGTAAAAGCTGTCAGCTTAGTGTCTCAAATGTTGGATGGTGTGGGCATTTAAAATTCTACTTGAGAGCTAGTATTGGGAAAATTTTAAAATTCTCCAAATGAGAATTCTTGTAAGAGAATAGGCGATAAGAATGTTGAGATATTCTTAACTGCAATGGAAAGGTAAGCCCATGAATTTGATCAAATACAGACCTCTTCCTCAAGAGTTTGATCTGTATCCAAATTCTCCTGGGATCATGAATTATATATACTATAATAAAGTTGTGGGTTTTGAAGTTAGTTTGACCACAACTTTTAATTTTGATAAGGAGTACTATCCATTCTCTACAACTTACCTAGGCTATTTCTCCACTTCCAATAGGTGACCACTAAAGTCTTAGTCCCACCTGTTACTCTTCTAAAATAACTTCATTTCAATCTAAAACCCAATATACCCTCTCTTTATTCGTATTCTTCTTCTCTTTTATTCTCATTTTAAAATTTCATGCTCTATCTATACAAAATCATCGTCTCTAAGAATTTGAGGACGATTTTGTGTCATCTGTATGTATTTCTTTTTAAGGGATCATAGAACATATTTTTGCATTTACTAGTGAACATGCCCATGTTATGAGGACTGGTTACCATGCGAGGTAAGACTTTAGGCTGGAGATTAAAATCAAGTGGGCCCACCGTGAACTCTAACACATAGGATATCCCTAGTGCCAAACAAATAAAAGTTCGAATCCATGTGAACCAAATTGTTTACAAAATATCCATTTTTGACTTCAAAAATTTACAACCGAAAAGTTATAATAATATAAATAAATAAATGAAAGACTACATCAATTTTAGAAGAAATAAAACAAAAGGTGCAATCCTTTTGTTTCAGTACTTGAAATGGAGAAGGACCTCTCAATATGAACAGCTGAATCTCCATTTCTTCATCTTCCAAAACCATGTCAATAGGAGCTACGGTGTTCTCTCCAACCCATCATTAATTCCCATTAGTACCAGTGTAGCGCAGCTCGAGCGAAACCTGTCGCTCCATCTGAATATGCCGGTGGAAGTTGGCAATGAAGACATCCGCCCTCCGATTGATATCATCGGCATCACTTGCCGTCCTTCGAATCGGAACCGGTGACCGAACCATCTCCCATTCATGGACACTTGTGTCGCCGGTGCAATCCAGTAGGCCCGGTGAGTCACTGAAGCTCAGCTGACGCCTGCAGCTCGGTGACCCGATAGGCGTTGAGACATGGCCCCATTTGTGAACGTTGAACATCAGCAAGAACTTCACCTTTTGTATAGCCTTTCTCAGGGGCCTTAGCAATAGCCAGTTGCTCAAATCCATGCTGAAGAAACCAATGAAATGAAGATTTGAAGTTTTAAGGGAAGTTTAGGAGACGTGCTAAAGTTGAGAGAGAGAGAGAGAGAGAGAGAGAGAGAGAGAGAGAGAGAGAGAGAGAGAGAAAGAGGTTAATGGAATTTAGAAGGAGAGCTAATGTTTATATAGGAGGGGAAGAGGAGAAGTGGAGAGAGAGAAGGTAAGACGCAGTCAGATATTGATGCAGTTGCAAGGGAGCTGAGTAGCTGTGGGCTGACAGATAGAGTGGGAGGAAAACAAGTCAAAGTTTATTCGCTGACTGTTTCTTGCCTTTTAAGTTTCGCCATCTGGCCAATGGGGGAGTATATCTAACAGTCATGTCTAATGAAAAATATTAATTTCGATTTGTCAGGAACAAGGTGGCATTGCAACGATTAAAAGAGGGTCTAGTGGGAATTTTTGTTGTAACTGGTGACGATGTTTAGAAGATTTTTGATCTAACAAGTTAACAATTATTCAACCGGTGACGTCTCTAATTAAGGTTTTGTTATGGACCCTCACCTTCTTTATGAGTAGCCCACGTGGGAAAATTTGGCTCTTGTGCTAGATAAGAGTCCCATCTCATCAGCAACGATTATGACTATAAAAACTGGTCAAACTTTGATGCATAATGAATATCTTATATACAAGGAGAAACAGAAACACCATATATAGTGGTAAGGGAGCCACATCTCACACAGGTACACAGCATCATAGGGTTTGATCCATAGCAGATTAGCTCTCAGAGGGTACTGTTGCAGTGATCCAATCTATAAAAGAAAAAGGGAAACAATTATGATACAATTTAAATGGCTTTGCATGAATACAGTGATTGGACTCGCTCAAACTTTGCCGGAGTGATATTAGGAGTTACAAAAAACAAAAGAGTGAACGGTGAGCAAAGCAATGCTTTGGTACTTGGTAGGTTACGAAAATAGAAAACATTTTCACCTTTAAGATAGAATATTAAACGTGTATTTATACAAGAAGGTGATTTGAGTTTTCATTTGAGGGGTGGGGAGAATGATCCTGCATTCTTGGAAATCCTCTTTGTTAAGAAAAAATAAGTTACATTTTCTTTCTTTTTTTTTTTTTTTTTTGAGTTTCTGTATGAAAAATGTATCACACCAAATAATGGAAAATGTGCTGCAAGTAAAATCATTTTGATTTTTCTCTCTATTGTAATTCTTTGAATTCCTCTTATTGCACAATACCACCCTAAAGATTTTTTTTTGGTGCATCAGCTAAACCCAAGAAGATGATCCCATGCTTGGTATGACAAGCCTAAGATCTAGATTCTAAATTGGTTTCATAAAGAAATAATTTGAGTGCCCATCGGGGCTTGTTTGCATGCTGGAATTTAGAAAATTCTTTTTTACCAACATTGTTACCCTGCAAAATTTTCAAATTCTCAATTATATCATAGCATTCAAAATATTGGAATTTGAAGGATTTAAAAGGCTCAATGCATGATTCTTAACAAGTTAGGAATCAATGAGGACTTTGCATATTTGAGAATTCCTCCTGCCCTTGAAAATAAGGATATTTCATCAAATATTTGTATAGTTGAGGATTTCACATTAATATTGATGCATATCAATGGGTATAATTAAGGAAAATTGGTATTGCATTGTAAATCTTTACAAATGAAGAATTTCAAATCCTACTAGGGTGATTGGACCTAAAAACCTTTAAAAATAAGGATTTCCACTATCAAAATCCTTGGAGATTCATAATTGCCAAAGGAAGGTTTTCTATTATTTTCTGAAAAATTGGTGAGGAATCCCCTAGCATTATACCTATTTATATGTCTTTTAATATTTTTATACATAGTAGCATTTTTAATAACACACATAATAATCAGATGAATAACCTAGAGTCAGATCCGGTCTATCAGGTCAGGGTTTAGGTTTAGTACATGAACTGGCCCGGGTTGGTTCTGTTAAAGGGTTTGTGCACTAATTGGATGCAACAAAGAATATTGAATTAGGGTACAAGCCTGAAAAGGCGGTGTAACTGTTAGACCAAAAGAGTTTTTCAGGAACCATTCCAAGTTTTTTGACTTGTCAAAGCAAAGTATCCAAATCAATGGGTTGAATTTGGAGTAAACCACATAAACCTAAACGGAGTTTTTGGTCGGGTTTGGATTGGGACAGTTGGATAACCAAGTTTGATTCAAGTAACTTTGTCCTAGGATGCTACAGATGCTCACTTTCTTAAAACTATATACCATTCTAGAAAGCAAACTTGACATTGGTTCAACCAATTTGCAGTTAAGGGAATCGATTAAGAATTCTGTTCAGACTATTACCCGGCCCCATATGTGGGGTACTCATGACGTAGCTGAGTTCAAATCTTTGCTTTTCTCTTGTGCCCTGGATATATTTATAAAAATTCTGGTAACCTCCAAGCTTGAGGACAAAGATATAAAGAATGTGCTAGTAAATGGTACTCTTGGTGATTAAAAAAATCCCAAACCACCAAAACTTCAATACCAAATCACTTGACCACATCCGGTTGATCGAATAGGTAATTCTCTTGCCTACTACAGTTTTCAGGCTCCCTCCTGTGAACGATAATGTTCTATCCAAATTGCTTTGGAAATAGCATCGTTTGACCTATGTCTATTTGAAAGGGATCATGACACCTTTCTTTAAAATAAAATCTGATACAATTTTTGTCAGAGACCATGTTGTCATTCAGACATTGGAAGTGAGGCGTTGTGGACATTATGAACGAGGTGCCAGATGTCTAACATGATGGTCCCACATGGGTTTGATACTGCAGTAACTGCATATAGCCTGTGAATGCGAAAGGCATGTTTTTTTTTTTTTTTTTGAGGTATTTCTCATAAGAATTTAAAGTGTTAGAGTTTTAATATTAATGTAAAGGCTGTCACCTTAGCATTTCAGATGTTGAATGGTGGTGGGTATGTAGAATTCTACTTGGAGATAGTGTTGGGAGAATTTCAAATTCTCTAAATGAGAATTCTTGCAAAAGAATAGGCGCAAAAGATGTTGAGATATTCAAAATAGGGTCTTTTCTCTTCATAAATGGTGTTTTTTGAGTGTCACCCTTGATATGGAAGACTACTCCACCCAAGGGCAGAGCTAGGGGGTTTGGGGCACCCACTCCATCTCCTTCTTTTCCAATAAAATATTTTTTTCTTAGAGGCCCCCAAGTTGTATTTTATGGTTTTGCCACTGACTCCACTAGAAACTTCACATTCCTAACTAGGATGGAAAGCTAAGCCACAGAGATTTGATCAAATTCAGACCTCTTCATCAAGAGTTTGATCTGTATCAAAATTCTCTTGGGATCGTGAATTAAATATACTGTATTAAAGTTGTGGGTTTGGAAGTTAGTTTGACCACAACTTTTAATTTTGATAAGGAATAATATCCATTCTCTACAACTTACCTACGCTATTTCTCCACTTCTAATAGGTGACCACTAAAGTCTTATTCCCACTTATTACTCTTATGAAACAACTTCATTTCAATCTAGAACCCAATATACCCTCTCTTTATTTATATTCTAATATACCCTCTCTTTATTTATATTCTTTCTTCTTCTTTTTTATTCTCGTTTTAAATTTTTATGCTATAAAGTTTTTTCTAGTAAGTTGGCTAATTCATGGGATTAGACAAAACTTTTCTGTTTTGGGTTTATTTCCTGTTTGTATCAAAACTAGTTGTTCTTATTTTATAATGAGTGTTCGTTTAAAGCAAGGGTTATTCTTTTAAGGCACAAATTGTAGACTATAAAAAAAAAGGATTCCTCTCAACCCTAAGCACAACGCAACATATAGAATTCTCCAAGTTTTGAATTGAGATAGCCATTGGAGAGATTATTTAGAACTTTCATGAGAGATTAAGTTGAAGACTTCAAGTTTTAAAGTTGATACTTCTGCCTCTTTGTAGGAAATTTGTAGTTTTTACTTTTTTGTAGGAGATTGTTCATCTTGTAAATACAAGATACTGTGGATCAATCGTGGAGAGCAAGGCACGCAAAGTCGAGTAATTATATTACGTATTCTTATAAGAAGAACCACATCATATGGTCGAGTGACTAATTGTGTAAAGTTGTAAGTATATCTTGTAACTGCTAGAAATTAGTGTTTGGTTTTTAGCGTGTGTGGCTCGTGGTTTTTTCCCAAAGGAGTTTCCATGTAAAAATCTATGTATCTTCTGCTTGTGTAGTTGATTGTTTTTTGCTTGCAGGTTCACTTTATTTATTCAGCTGCATATTGTTTAACTTGTAATATAGAAATCTGGGTGTTCCAACCCGAGCCCAGAAGATCGGGGGTTAGTGAAAGCCTAACCGATGACACACGTACTCATGTGCTTATACACTTAGGCCTGGTTTAAACGCACATGCACAAGGGAAGATTCACATGTGCCAAATATATACGTGGAAGCTGTAGATATCAAAACATTACACCAGAAATATAAGAACAGAGTAAAAAGACAAAAGATGACATATATAGATGAAGGTTGTACAAAATGAAGCAAAATATCCATATACAAATCATGACTGGATCCAATCGTGACAATCTCAAAATGAAGAAGACTCATATGCAATTATGTCCATGACGCTCTCCGATGGAGTGACTACGTCCACTCCTCTAGTCCGGATGGGATCTCGAGGGCTTCGCTAGGAGTCTGGTCGACCAACGAGGGGTCGGTCTGGATATCTGAGCCTGCAACACCAAAGACAACTCATGAATACAACGATTCAGTGAAGTATAAGCAATAATAAGTTAACACATGTTGTCTCTAACAGAATAAGGAACATAATGTAAATCATAGCAGGTCACGTTCATATGCTACACAGTCGTGCAGTAAAGAAACCATGCCATGTGAATCAAGGTATATACGTGCGGTGTACATAACTAGTTGGCTACAACATTGCCATATGCTCTCAAAATAGGGATCTTATATCAGTGCTGAGAACATCATTGACCGGACCGAGGTACAAATGAGTCTCAGGTTCCTGGGGTCCGGATTCCCCAAGACGTGTCCTTACTGCAGCAACGCTATATAACTATACCAAATTCACCCCATCGGGATCCTAAGGCTGAGGCTAAGTAGTACCTGACCATACAGAGTTAATTATGTACTAAACCCTTGAGTAGATCGTGCATATCATGACGAGCATATCATATGTGCTTATTCAAGACCATTACTTATACGTGCAAGCTTAAGAACAGACGTGCATACTCAACATGCTGGAAACGTAGTAAAGAAGTCAACAACTCAATCATGCTATAGAGTGGAGATCAATGATTAGAATACAAGATGCCATGCAAGCAATTCTTATAGTATCGAATCGAATTTCTTGACTAGCCAACCCTACTCTAATTATCCAGTGTTATTAAACATGTATGATGATGTAGTTTTAAGTTCCCAGATGCACCGTTGTTTAATGTTGCATTGCATCATAGAGTGCGCCGAAGTCCCTTAAACCAACACCCATGGGGAGATGCTTAACAACTGGATAACGAATATGAATGATTCGCAGCCCTCGAGATCATTCACGCATCTTATCATGCTCCGTTGGGCAAGTCGAGGTTGCCTACCTTCTATTTCAAAGGCCCTATGTAACACTCCGACCCAACTTGACTTCGTTTAGCGCCTAATTACAGTTGTTTTAATTGGTAATTGTGTTTTACTTTTGTTTTGGATTCGTCGCGGGTCATGGATAGGTAGTTGGGTTGAGTTTGACCTGGATTAGGTAGATCAAGCCCTTTTTCGTAATTTTAGCTTTTCTTCGACATGGTCATTTTTGCATCATCTTGATGTCAACGCGTGTCTTTTGTTGAGCTCGTTAATTTCCGTAACTACGTCGTTGGTAACTGAGGTCGTTTGACTCCATTGGACCCGGATTTGACTGAAACTGGAAATTGTTTTATGACCTGGACTTCATTGCAATTCTGTCTTAATATAAACTATTCCACCGACTCAATTCTCTCATTCTCTTCTCTCCCCTCACGTTGTTCTCTCGTTGAAGGCTCTCTCTCTCGAGTCTTCTCCACCATCGAACCAAGGAAGAGGAAGAGGAAGTGTGTTCTTGATTCTTTGATTTCTCTTTGTAGGTGAGTGGTATATGAGTTTTGAGTTGTAATATCTTCCTCTCCTCCACCTTTTTTCCTGTATGCTTGAGATGCACTCATGGACCTTTCATGTTTCTTCTTCTTTTTCTTACATGCATGAGAGATTAGGTGTGTATTGGATGTGAATTGAGCCCCAAGGACAGCAAGTTGTTTGTTGAAACTCCCTTAAGGCAAGTATAACCATAATATGTGAGAACCCATGTTGGTATTTATTTGGTTGTGTTTACTTCACATGAAATTACAGGGAAAATATGTTTACAGCCTAAATTGCTAGTATCTTCCCTTTCTCTATTGGAAAGTGCATATCTATGTCTTTACAGGTTTTCTATAGTTTATTCAGATTTCCACTCGTGCATGTACGGCTACACCATAAGTCACCTACGGCTCAAAGTCCAGAGAGGGTAAATTCCGAGTTTTCTTCTACGGCCAGGACACGGATAAGCTGTGTATTGTACTACGGCTAAGCCGTATCTCAGCCGTGACCCAGCCGTAGATGAGTACAGGGTGTCTTCTTTGGGATTAACTGAAAGGAAGCAAATGACAGATCTTCTACGGCCCAGCCACGGCTAAGCTGTAGAACAGCACATGGCTACATGTAGAACGAATTACGGGTAAACCGTAATTGCGGGTGAACAGTAAAAGGGAACCGCGGTGGAGCTGCAGTGCATATTACGGCTAAGCCGTAAGATGCCTACAACTAAGCCGTGTGTTCACCTACGGCCAAGCCGTATTTCCCCTGGAAAATGAATAACAAGGATAGGTGTAATGAAAAGACCGATATGACCTTCATGATAGAATGTAGAGCACCTAGACTTGCCCAATGGTATAAATATATGACATGAATGATCTCGAGAGCTGCAAATCTTTCATGCACGTTATCCAGCTGTTAAGCACCTCCCCATGGGTGTTGGTTTAAGGGACTTCGGTTTACCAACCAATACAATGCAACACTAGACAACGGTGCATCGAATAACTTAAGACTACATTATCATGCATGGTTAGAAACACTGGATAATTAGATTAGAGTTGGCTAGTAAATGAAAGTGATTCTATCTAGTATGATTTGCTTGCATAACATGTTGTATGTTAGTCATTGATCCCCACTCCTTAGCAGATTATTGCATGTCACGTCATAAGTCATGCTATGCGTTCACCTTGAGTATGTATGTATGTTTGTTATTGGATATGCACACACAATATACTTGTCACGATCTACTCAGGGTTTTCATGATTAACTCTGTATGGTCAGGCACTACTTAGCCTCAGCCTTAGGATCCCAACGGGGTGAATTTGGTGTAGTTTCATGGCCTTGCTGCAGTAAGGAAACGTCTTGGGGAACCGGACCCCAGGAAACCCGAGACCCATTTGTACCCTGGCCCGGACAATGGTGTTCTCTGCACGATGTAAGATCCCTCTTTTGGGAGCATATGGCAATGTAATCGCCAACTAGTTATGTACACAGCATGTATACATTGATTCGTATTGCATATTTCTTTCTTGCATGACAGCTTAGTATACGAATGTGACTTATTTTGATTTACATAATATTCTTTATTCTGTTAGACACAGCATGCGTTAACTGTTATGGGTTATACTTTGCTGAATAGTTGTATTCACGAGTTGTTTATGGTGTTGCAGGCTCAGATACCCCTGCTGACCCCCCGTCGGTCTGCCAGACTTCAGATGAGACCCCCGAGGCCCCATCAGGCCTAGAGGAGTGGATGTGATCACTCCCTCGGAGAGCGTCTTGGATATCCATGACATGGCATAGGAGTCTTCTTTTTTTGAGATCTATCACGCTTGTATATGTCATAAATTGTAAATATCATTTTGTTCATTTTGTAAAACATTCAGCTATATATGTCAGTTCAGTTTCGTATTTCTCTTCTTGCATTATGTAGTTTGATGTTTTGATATCTACAGCTTCCGCGTACATGTTTGGCACTTGTGAACTTCCCTTGTGCATGTGCATTTAGACCAAGTCTACGTGTACAGGCACGGGAGTACGTGTGTCATTGGTTTGGCTTTTGCTAACCCCCGGACTCCTGAGCCCGGGTTGTGACACCTTACAAGTCTCATTTCCTTCCTATCTTGCTGACTGTTCATCTCTACCAGCTCAGCCGTGGGTGACCGTACAGCTTAGCCGTAGAAGGCTGCACGGCTTAGCTGTGGCTAGACCGTAGAAGGGTTACAGATTTGCATACTCTCAATTATTTTTGGTGTCACCCTGTATTGATCTACGGCTGGGTCACAGTGGGGCTTACGGCTTAGTCGTAGTGCGTTTTACAGTTCAGCCGTGAATGCACTGGGTCGAATTCCTGCATCTGATACAGAAACACTGGGGAGATATAAAAGCAGCAAAAACACATCTAATGGAGGAAAATAAACGTAAATTGGGCTGTGAACATGTTTCACATGCAAGATCATGAGAATTAGTGAAAATCAAGCATCTACCAACATGGGTTCATACAAATTATGCTTATACTTGCTTCAATGGAGTTCTAACACACCAATTATTGTCTTTGGGTTCAATTCCACGACCAAACACAAACCTAAGCTATCATGCATGAGAAAGAGAGAGAGAGACTTGGTGAGCACAGCCATGGAGAACAAGAAGAACGAAGGAAAGAAGCAAACCAACACCCATGCATACCGTGAGTCCAAGATGCTCTAGATTCCCCTTCTTGTTTAACTTAATCAAGGAGAGAAGAAAAAGGAAACGAAAAAGAGAGAAAAAGAGGGAGTCTCCAATGTGAGGGAAGAGAACAAAGTGAGGAAGAGAGTCAGTGCTCAAACCTTATATAAGATAAGGATGAGGGAATTTGTAAAAAAAGCTAAGAGTTAAGGCTAATTACAGTTCGAGTCAAATCCGAGTCCAACGGAGACATACAACATCTTTTGCAAATGACGTAGTTATAGAAGTTAACGAGCTTAACGAAAGACACGTGTTGACGCCAAGATGATGCGCTATGACGATGTCTTAGAAAAGCTCAAATTGCGAAAAAGAGCTTGGTCTACCTAATTTAGGTCAAACTCAACCCAACTACCTATCCATGACCCGCAACAGAACTAAAACAAAAGCAAAACATAATTCACAACGAAAGCAACATTACTTAGTCACTAAATGGGGTTAAGCTGGGTCGGAGTGTTATACTGGGACCTTATAAAACTTTTAATTAGTAAAAGAGCGGGTTATATTAATCTATTGTGTTAGATCATTTAAAACTTCTAGAATAAACTTCAACCAGGAAAGCACATCTACAACCAAGTTTTGTGTTCTGAAAGTTAATAAATCTTACTTGAAAAAGATATTCAAATATGAGTTTGAGATGAAAAATCATAGATCAATTCAATGCTTTGAATGTAAAGGATTTTGTCATAAAGCATATGAATGTAAAAATAGAAAAAAGAAGAGATGTGATAAAGTTGATGATTCTAAAGGTGCAGAAAATCTACTTCTTGACACCGTTAGTGTCAAGTATGTTGCATTTATGGCAAAAAGCTTCACATGTTTCATCTAAAACTGATTCTGATGATGATACTAGTGAGTTAGAAAAAGAACTGAATTGGAAAGAAGAATATCAAATTCTATTTCACAAATTTTATGAAGATGGGTAAGATGAATTAGAAAGTTGCAACCAGTTAACAAGCTGCATAAAACCATATTACTTCATTGAAAGCAGAATTGACTGAAGCTCATGAGAAAGTAAAACTTTTTTATAATTATAAAAATGATTTGGCTGACAAATTGATTGATGTATCATAGAAGTATGAGTTGCTGATTGCTGATCATGAAATTTTGAATAGGAGTTGGAAGAATTAAAGAAGAAGCTTTACACTTTTCAATATGAGAATGCTGACTTGAAAGGCAAGTTGAAGATAATACCATTTGATATGAATACTTCAAAGGAATTGCTTGATAAGATGAATGCTGGATTTGCAACAATTGATGACATCTTGTGTTATTAGAAGCGGGCTAATGACAGGCGTGGTCTTGAATAAAATAAAAGTGCATCCACTTTAAATACTAAAGGTAAAACTATCTCTGTTAAAAATTTTTCTTTAAATTCTTCGGCACCAACTGCTCGACATACTACTAGCACAAATCATATGAGTAGTAGTGCAAAGAAGAAAAATGTGTCAACTTCAAAAGCTATGCCCACATGTCATTATTATAGAATAAAAAGACACATTCGACCCTATTGTAATAAGCTGAGAGCTTTACCAAAGACTAAGCAATGGCGAAAATAGATGTTTGAGCCAATGGTTAAAATAAAACTCATCTGGGTGAAGAAAGATAATTTGCCTAATGTATTGGTATACACTGTAATTAAACTCTTAAATAAACAAGTGTGGATACCATAATATAGTTAAGAAGATCAAACTCTTACCCCTAACTATTACAAAGATATCATTAAGGAATAGTTACAATTGAGGTGAAGCTATTACCGGATTCCAATTGATAGTTATGCTGTATTTTGACATCTTCAAGTTTGTCAATTATGGACAAAAAATCAGAGAACGAGGAATTCAAAGGGAGTCTGAAGATAGAGTGAGTTGAAGATGGATTTAATTGATACAAAGATTTTTTGCGATTGGTACAAAACTGATGGTATAAATTTTGTTTGCATTTCAAATTACTCAATGTAATTTTGGTTCTATTTTTTGATAAATTAATAGTATATGAAGTTTTGTCCATAAATTGCTAAAGGGAGAGATTGTAAGGTTTTTTTCAGTAAGTCAGCTAATTCATGGGACTTGACAAAACTTTCCTATTTTGGGTTTATTTCCTTATTGTACCAAAACTGGTAGTTCTTATTCTATAACGAGTATTCTTTTAAAGAACTAACAATTCTAATTCTACAAGAGCTATTCTTTTAAGGCACAAATTGTGAGCTATAAAAGAGGATTCCTCTCAACCCTAAGTATAACACAACACATAAAGCTCTTTAAGTTCTGAATTGAAATTGCCATTGAAGAGGTTACTTAGAGCTTCTACGAGAGATTTGGCTGAAGGCTTCAAATTTTAGAGTTGATACTTCTACTTTTTTGTATGAGATTTGTCGCTTCTACTTCTTTGTAGAAAATTGTTTATTTTATGAAGATAAGGTGTTGTGGACCAAACGTGGAGTGGACCAAGCGTGGAGAGCAGGGCACGCAGAGTCGAGTTATGTTATAAATACTTACAAGAAGAATTACATCATGTGATTGAGAGATTGATTGTGTAAGGTTATGAGTATATCTTGTAACTGCTCAAAATTAGTATTTGGTTTTTAGCCTATGTGGCTCATTGTTTTTTTCCATAAGGGTTTCCACGTAAAAATCTTCGTATCTTCTTCTTGTATAATTGATTGCTTTTTGCTTACAAGTTTACCTTATTTATTCTGCCGCATATTATTTGACTTGCAATCTAAAAATCTGGAACCCAATAAAACTTACACATGCTCTATCTATACCAAATCATCGTCAAGAAGAATTTGAGGACGATTTTTTGTCATCTGTATGTAGTTATTTTTGAGGGATCATAGAACATATCTTGCATTAACTAGCGAACATGCCCGTGTTAGGACGGGTTACCAAGCCAGGTAAAACTTTAGGCTGCCGATTATATGCATGTGGGCCCACCGTGAACTCTCTAACACATAGGATATCCCTAGTGCCAAACCAATAAAAGTTCGTATCCATGTGAACCAAATTGTTTACAAAGCATCCATTTTTTACTTCAAAAATTTCCAACCGAAAAGTTATAATAATATAAATAAATAAATATATGAATGAATGAAAGAATACATCAATTTTAGACGAAAAAAAATTAAAAAAGAAAGTTCCATCCTTTTGTTTCAGTACTTGAAATGGAGAAGGTCCTCTCAATATGAACAGCTGAATCTCCATTTCTTCATCTTCCAAAACCATGTCAATAGGAGCTAGGGTGTTCTCTCCAACCCATCATTAATTCCCTTTAGTACTGGTGTAGCGCAGCTCGAGAGAAACCTGTCGCTCCATCTGAATATGCCTGTGGAAGTTGGCAATGAAGACATCCGCCCTCCGATTGATATCATCGGCATCACTTGCCGTCCTTCGAATCGGAACCGGTGACCGAACCATCTCCCATTCATGGACACTTGTGTCGCCGGTGCAATCCAGTAGGCCTGCTGGGTCGCTGAAGCTCAGCTGACGCCTGCAGCTCGGTGACCCGATAAGCGTTGAGACATGGCCCCATTTGTGAACGTTGAACACCAGCAAGAACTTCACCTTTTGTATAGCCTTTCTCAGGGGCCTTAGCAATAGCCAGTTGCTCAAATCCATGCTGAAGAAACCAATGAAATGAAGATTTGAAGTTTTAAGGGAAGTTTAGGAGACGTGCAAAAGTTGAGAGAGAGAGGTTGATGGAATTTAGAAGGAGGGCTAATGTTTATATAGGAGGGGAAGAGGAGAAGTGGAGAGAAAGAAGGCAAGACGCTGTCAAATA
Organism: Sextonia rubra; assembly: GCA_037013555.1. Lineage (NCBI taxonomy): Eukaryota > Viridiplantae > Streptophyta > Magnoliopsida > Laurales > Lauraceae > Sextonia > Sextonia rubra. The sequence continues at coordinate 36,920,354 of JASUAD010000010.1, read as the reverse complement.
TTGATGAAGTTTCAAGGGAGCTGAGCATGTGTGGGCTGACAGATATAGAGCGACTAAAATAAGCAAAGTTTATACGTTGACTGTTTCTTGCCTTTCCAAGTTGGGCCATCTGACCAATGGGGAAGTATATCTAACAGGCATGTCTAATGAAAAATATTAATTTCCAATTGTCAGGGGCAAGGCTGCATTGCAGCGATTATGATAGGGTCTAGGAGGACTTTTTGTTTTAATTGATAACGATGTTTAGAAGGTTTTTCATCTAACAAGTAACAATCATTCAACCGGTGGCGTCTTTAATTAAGTGGGGGTTTTTTATGGGCCCTCACATCCTTTGAGTAGCCCACGTGCGAAAATTTGGCTCCTGTGCTAGATAGGAGTCCCATTTCATCAGCAACGATTATGACTATGAAAACTAGTCAAACTTTGATGCATCATAAATATCTTATATACAAGGAAAAACAGGAACACCATATATATTGTGGTAAGGCAGCCACATCTTACACAGGTACACAGTATCATAGGGTTGGATCCACTGTTTAAAATATCGGCCGATACGAACCGGTATCAGTCGATACCGGTCCGATAATTTGCAATTTATCGGTATCGGTATAATATCACCAATTTCTCGCGATATATCGGCCGCTTTTCTAATTTATCGGCAGAACCGATATATCGGCCGATATTTTCAAAATATCGACCGATAATATATATATATATCATTTAACCCTAATTTTTCCTTCTTTCTCCCCCTCTACTCATCCTCCTCTACCCAAAGTCGGCCCTCTTGCTGCTCCTCCTCCATTAGCCTCCAAGAGCATCACAAAATTATTTTTTTGAGTGGATTTGGCTTATAAAAGTAAAAGAAATACATTTATAAGGTAAGTATATTAAATTTCTTTTTTTTTTTAAATATTTGTTAAGTAGGAGCTTAGATGTAATCCATGATAATGATTCCACTTGTTTTCTGTTATAGATTTACATGTTGTGATTTATGAGTGTGGATCTATTATTTGGTTTTTTAAAATATTAAGATTTTAACATTTATTAAGATTTAGAGTCTTTTAATGTTAAGTATTATTTTTAATTTTATTAGTATGTAAAAACATGATTTTATGAAGCAAGTTTAATAGATTTAGTAGTAGAAGACATAGATCTACAAGATGTGGATATTTTATGTTTATTTATTTTCGGATTTTTAAATATTTTAATATTAAAATAAGATTTTTTGAGGATTTAATCACAAATTTGTTATTTTGTTGTATACTTCATATATGATATGAATATGGTAAGTTTTCATTTTTTTTCAAAACATTATGTAAATACTAAATAGTTTTATATTTTCAAATTTTATTTTCTTGTATGATAATGAAATAATAATTTAATATTTAAAACTAATATTTTGAGGATTTCACTAAAATTTTTTTAAAGTAAGCATAATCTTTGTAAACTTCATGTAGGATTACTTTTTTTAATTGTTCTTTAATGTAATTAGTTTTATATTTTTTAATTTATTTTCGGATTTTTTTAATTTTAGATTAAACTATTATATATTTAGATTTTCATTATAAGTATGATTTCCTAATTTTATATAATCATTGTATACTTCACATATGCTATTTTTTTTTATAGTTGCCTCATCATTTATGTGAATATATAACATGTCAATAATTTTTATATTTCTAAATTTATTTTTGGATTGTTAGAACATGGAATTAGAAAAATTAAATAATTAATGTATCATTTAAAATGTACCCTTTTGAGATTCCAATTACTTTTATATGAATGTATTAATTTCTTTGTTTTTATTATATTCTGGATCTTAGTTTAAATGTTATAAATTGTGCCAATGTGTTCTTTTGTTTTGAAGAAGCGAGATTAAAATGGTGCGTGACATTGATCCAGCATGGAACTATTGTGAAGAAGCTGGAAGCAAACACAAGATTAGATGTAATTATTGCCAAAAAATCATAAATGGAGGGATAACTAGATTGAAGCAACACTTGGCTCATAGGCAAGGCCAAGTAGCAAAGTGTCCTCATGTACCACCTAATGTGAAAAAAGAAATGCAAGAGTTGTTGGATGCAAGAAAACAGAAAAAGGTTGTCAGAGAGAAAAGAAAAGAGGAGGAATTTGAAGCATGTAGGGAAAAAGTTTTTGGGTCTCGGGAGGGAGATATTATTTCCTCCGATGATGATGGAGATCCAAATTTAAGCAGGGCTAGAAAAGAAAGTTTGAGGTCACTTCAGGAGGAAGAAGAAAGAAGAAGAATGCAGTATGAGGCAGCTATGAGAGGTGGCCAATATGATGAAAGTGGCTCATCTGGATCTAAGAGAGGGGGTTTGCGTCGAGCATTTAGTCAAAGACAACCCCGCCCAGCAGATATTGAGGATGATGATGAACCTCCTACACAGGCACCTCGTAGGCCAAGTGTGGTGGGTCCAATGGATCCATTTGCATATAGAAAACCAACAGCCAAGCAACCAAGCATTGTAAAAGCACTAAAGGGAAAATTTAATAAAGCAAGAGATAATTTGATAAGAGCTATTGGAAAGTTCTTTTTAGATGCAGTTATTCCACCACATAAGGCAAACTCTCCTTATTTTACTACTATGTTAGATGCAGCAGCGGAACATGGTCCCGGTATAAGAGCACCGACCCCATATGAGATTGGTCATCTCTGTGTTAAAAAAGAATATGAGGAGTTACAGCTCTGGGTGGAAACTTTTAAGAGGATTTGGAAAGAAAAGGGCTGCACACTAATGTATGATGGGTGGACGACCCTCACAAAACGTCATCTCTTGAATTTTTTAGTTTATTGCCCTTTGGGAACAGTTTTTATCAAATCAGTTGATGCAACTGATTATGTTCAAGATGCTAGATACATCAATAAGTTGTTTAATAAAGTGATTAATGATATTGGGGCAGATTATGTAGTTCAAGTTATCACCGATAACGCTGCAAACATGAAAAAAGCAGGACTAATGCTTATGCAGCAGAGGCCAAATATTTTTTTGTCACCATGTGCAGCACATTGCATAGATTTAATGCTTGAAGAAATTTCCAAAGGAAAAGTAATGAAACTAGTGATTGAAAAGATGAAGAAAATCACTAATTTTTTCTACCAGTCTTATAGACTTGTTTCGATGATGAAGAAATTTACAAACAATCATGAACTACTACAGCCTGGCATTACTCGATTTGCCACCCACTTCATAGCCATTGAGAGTATTTACAAGTATAGAGGAGGGCTTCTCCAACTCATCAAATTAGATGAATGGCTGAATTCTAAGTGGGGAAAGCGGCCAACTCCTCTAGCAGAAGAAGTATGCAAGACCATTGAGTCCAATAAGATTTGGCCTCATGTTAAAAATTGCTTAAATGTTTTTGAGCCTCTAATAGAAGTTCTTCGATTGGTTGATGGTGATGATAAGCTAACTATGGGCTTTTTACATGAGGCCATGGAGAGAGCAAAGATGGTCATTAAAGCAAACTGTAGATATTATATTAAACATTGGCAAATCATCGATAGCCGTTGGGAGCGTCAATTGCATCATGACTTACATACTGCTGGTAAGTGGAGACTGATTTCTTATTGATTTTCATTATTATATTAAATTCTTTTTAATACATTACTCATGTAAATTTTTGCATTTAATAGGTTACTTTCTCAATCCACAATTTCGATATGAATCTTTAGATCGAAATATAACTGATGAAATTCGAGTGGGCATGAAAAATGTTATTGAAAGACTAGCAAATGACGCTGATGAGGCTATTAGGGCAACAAACCAAGTAAGTAAATTAAAAAGTAAAGATCTTATATAATGTATGTTGTTTTCTTCAATTTAATTTATATCATTATTCATTCATAAGTCATAATAGTTGATATTGATAATTCTTTTGCTTCTTTATTCTTTAATGCTATTAGATCGATGTATATAATGAAGGAATGGGAAGTTTTGGTACCACCATTGCTCGAAGAGCTGTCACACAAACATATCCTGGTAAGGATTGTATAATATAAATAGTAAATTATATTCATTATTTGAAAATTCAAAAATTGAATGTTTAATATTATTTTCTTTTATTTTCAACTGAATGGTGGTTAAATTATGAAGAGAGTGCTCCAGCATTAAGGACGATCGCAATTAAAGTTCTCAGTCAAACTACATCTTCGTCAAATTGCGAAAGAAATTGGAGCACCTTTGCTTTTATCCACACAAAAGTAAGGAATAAAATCACAATGGATAATTTGAATAAACTGGTCTACATTCACTATAACCTCAAGCTCCGCAGTCGAAATCGAAGAAGAAGAGCATTTGAGGATCAACAAGATTACTTCTGCCCAATTAATTTAGACTATATATTTTCAGCAGAAGATGATTTGTTAGGTGAGTGGCTAGAGGAGGCAGAAGAGCCATTATTAGATGGAGATCCAGAGCTAGCAGAACTGGTTGAGGACTTGACTGGGAAGCAACTTGAGCCAATGAAAGCCTCTGAAAGATTACAAGAGATTAATTTGACACAACAACAGAGGGATACTACGGTTGATCCTACAGAAGCAAGAGGAAAGGAGGTGGGTGAGGAGAGTGAGTCAAGTATCTCTTCATCTTCCTCATCAGCAGGAATTCCTCCTGATTCCCCTGGGACTGGCGGTCACTATAGAGATAATGAGCCACCAATGTATGAGACAGTTGAGCATTTTCCTAGTGCTACAGACTTAAATCCCCATTGTGGTTATGTAAGATATGTCTCACAAACTGAGACAGGGATTGGTAGTAGCATCGGTCAAGGAGGAGGGGAAGGTACTTCTGCAGGCAATGTTGGACAACAGCAGGCTATGTATGAACCGTATGGATACAATCCTCATTGGCCAACTCAACTGCCTTTAGCTTCACCGTTACAACCGTGGTATGAGCATGGACAAGGAATGATCCAACGTGAACCCCAACAAGCTATTTTTCATCCTCATGAATTTTTTAATTTAAATTTGGGCCCCCAGTCATCTCAATCTACTGAGGATAGCTCATCATATTATGAAGGGATCTTCGTTCCTCAGCAACAATATCAATATGGCCAAGGGCATGGGAGTGCAATGCAAGAGTTTGGATCATATTATTATAACCCATACCAAAGAAGAAGAAATGATGATGATGATGATATCGAGCCTGGAAGACACTCCACTTGGAATTAGGGTATGTATTGATTCTCTCCAATTGCTTTATGATTTATTTTACTGTCATTATGTCATATGCTATGTTAATATTCATGTTCTTGAATTTTACAACTTGCTTGATAATTGAGTGATAAATTGATGGTTGATGAATGATGAATGATAATTGATGACTGATAAATAATGATTTATATACTATATAAGATACAAGTATAACTTACAAGTGTACAACACTACAAGTCTACAACCACTATATATAAATTAAAAATAAATTGTATTCTCTAAAATTTCATACTAATAGATAGTTCATATTTTATAAGTCATAATTATGGTTTTTATAAAAAAAATCACAATTTCGGACAAGACAGCGATACAGGATACCATAAGTTAGGGGGACCGATATTTTGATTTATATGTGTTACTAATGAAAAAAAAACATTGTTTTCTAGTATTTTCTAATATTTTGGATTTTTTGGATATTTTTTCAATTTTTTTTTGGATTAAAAAAAATTCACACCGCGATGACCGCGACGGACCGCGAACCGCGACCGATACCGATACCGTATCGATTTTTTAGACCGACCAATACCGTGACCGATACCGCGATTTTTATCCATGGTTAGATCCATAGCAGATAGGTTCTCAGCGGATACTGTAGCAGTGATCCAATCTAGGAAAAAAAAGGGAAACAATTATGAAACAATTTAAATGGTGAAATTTGCACCTGTGCAAAATGGTTTTGCATGAATACTGTGATTGGACTCTTTCAAACTTTGCAGGAGTGACATTTAGTTGTTAAAAACCAAAAGGTTGAACGGTGAACGAAGCAATGCATTGGTGGGTTACCAAATGTTCTCTATTTTAAGATGGAATATTGAAGGTGTATTTATACAATAAGAGGAATTGAGTTTTCATTTGAGGGGGTGGGGAGAATGATCCTGCATTCTTGGAAATCCTCTTCGTTAAGAAAAAATAAGTTAACTTTTTTTTTTTTTGGTTTCAGCATGAAAAATGTGTCACACTAAATAATGAAAAATGTGATGCAAGAAAAATTATTTTGATGTTTTCCTCTATTGTGATTCTGTGAATTCCCCTTATTGCACAAGACTACCCTTAAGATTTTTTTGGGCACAGCTCTTCAACTAAACCCGAACAGAAGATGATCTGATGCTTGTTATTCAAGCCTAAGATCTAGATTCTAAATTGGTTTCATAAAAGAAGTTATTTGAGTGCCCATAGGGGCTTGTTTGCTTGCTGGAATTTAGAAATTTATTTTCTACCAGCGTTGAAACCCTGCAAGTTTTTCAATTTCTCAATTATGTCATAGAATTCAAAATGTTGGAATTTGAAGGATTTAAAAGGCCTAGGGCATGATTCTTAACAAGTTCGGAATCAAGGATGCTTTATCAAATATTTGTATAGTTGAGGATTTCACATTGATATTGATGCAAATCAATAGGTATAATTGAGGAAATTTGGTATTGCAATGTAAATCTATAAAAGTGAGGAATTTCAAATCCTACGAGGGAGATTGGACCTTAAAATCCTTACAAGTAAGGATTTTCACTTTCCATGATTTTCCAAAAAATTGATGGGAAATCCCCTAGCATTTGACAGCCAAATGTGAGCAAAGTGATATTTTCAAATGTTGATACTTTTGAAATTTAATCAATCCATCGGTATTAGTGGTGAAGCACTTTTTCTCCCTCAAAACAGCTAAAGATCCATCCCTAGATATAGGGATAATGGTATGATACTTGTGGTGAATGGGTGGTGGGTGTGGGGGTGAGCATTACTTATATAAATCAAGGTTGGAAAGCTCATTGAGTTGACTCTCTCGAGTCATCTAATTTTAACCAAAGACCTAGTCTGATATAGAGGAAACTCAGCCGAGTCACCTTATTTTAATAATTTATTCACTTTCTAAACCATTTAATGGGTAGATCCAGTTTCAAACACTTAATTTTTAATGTTATGTGATCATACAAGAGTTTGGAGTCAGACATTTAAAAATAATGAAAAAAAATGTTTTGAGATCTATATTTGATCTTTCGCATTTGATATATGGACTCATAAACAACATAATATGAAATATCTTTTCTTTATTTTCCTTTCTACACAATATTTTTCTTGCAAACATAAATCCACTAATTTGACTTGATAATAATGAAATGTTTACTCATACTCCATAAGTTTCAGATTCCTTTTTAAATATTTTGAAATTATTAAAAAAAAATCACTATCTCGTTTCGCTACGTTGACTCTATCCGGGTCTCTCTCTTTTTTCTTACCATTATCATTATTGCATTGGATGAGACCGACTCCCATCCCGTCTTTTCCAAACTTGATCTGAATACAATGAACAATGTCAAATCCAAATCCACCGAAAGAAGAATCCATAGGTTCCCAACTTGTTTAGGTGCCCACAGGCAACTAGGTTAGGGCCACTGTCACGTGGCCAACTTTGTGATTCACTGTGTGTGACATTGGGTTAAAAATGATGTGTTCCTGAAAGATATTTTAAAGACACGGCAAAAATTGGTTTTGTATTTGTCTTGTAAATATTTACCAAACTAATTTATTCCCCACAACATTTTTCATCCAGAATGTCGTGGTACGGGCCTGGACATTCCTCAACCCTGCCCATGAACACCCCTAATTATCATCGATTCAGAATGTCAGAATCAACGGGCCAGATCAGGTCCAACATTTAGGGTCCAGAATTTTTCATTGGGCCAGATTCAGATGTGGGTCCGACTGTAATTGGATTGATGCAACTCACGCCACCGGCTAGCTTCTGCTGTTTGGGTGAACACGGGCTTCAGATAATACTTAAGGGAGGCTCGGATCAAGGTTTCAAGGCCCATGCAAATCTGGCCCGTTGACAACCTTCTTGTCGTGGTTTTAGCCATCCAATCACCCATTCATAGGGTGGGCCAGATGGAAAAGGGGAGAAATACCCCAGAAGAGCCTCGGAAGAGATGCATGTACACCATCCAATTGACGGCTATTAAACGTCGAACACCACTCGCGATGGCCCATAATATGATATCATACCAAATCTACACATTGCATAGGTGAGATCCACCTATATAGTTTGTTGGGTCACACAAAACAACCACTGCCCCTTCCATCAAACATCATAAATAGATGAAATTACATTGAACGTCACCCAAAAGGCTAGCATCATGCATAATTGCACTGAAATGTGGGCCAGCTGGGCCCAGAAAATGATAGACCCCACAACTCAAAACTCAACCAGGACTTTGCAATCACCCCAGGTTAACACATATGGGAGTCAACCTAAGGAACAAAATTCACCAATCTTGATGCCATAAAATAAGGGTTAAGACGATCACATGGGCCCTGCAACATGATGCATGCAACTGGGCCCCCACATGCAACAGAACTCTGGATAAACAATCAGGTAGTTTAAGATATTCCCAAGTACACAAGCATATCGATAATAATGAGGTGACAAGGCATCAACAAACCCAACAAACAAGCTAAATAGATGAGATATGGGGATAGCGCAGAGGAAATTGTCTCAGGCAAAAAGTCCAAGGACTTCTATGGCAGTAAAACACGAGAACATATAACATCAGCACATAATAAGTGACATTGATCGATACATATCTGCCTTTACTTCTTGAGATGAGGAAAGCACTGATAGAGATCGTTCTTGGGATGCTTGGCCTCTGCATGCTCCTTGCATTTGACCTCTGATGTGGTGCAGATAAATGTTTGCATGCATACCTTGCACTAAATTATCCAAGAAAGCAAAGAAAAAAAATCAAATCAATTAAGGTTTAAGAGAAGGCTGAAAAAAGGACTACATATCCCGTCTTCAATACCAGCAACCACTATCAAGACATCTAGATTCTAAATATGTCACCAACCACTATCAAGGCATCTCGATTCTTAAAAATGGTTCACTACCTACAAGGTTGCATTATATTGTCCCAAGCAAACTCCAGAAGTTAAATTCCCGATGAGTAGGCTACATTTTACTCTGCACCCCCGAACACTTCTCTTGTGTGTCCAAATATATGAAACATCTTTTCCAATGGAGAATATATGAAATTTTAAGATTTCCACCGAGATACTAGAACCATTACAAATATCATTGCAAGCAATGAACTACTCCTATGCCTTCCCTATGAAGGAGAACCAAATCTCTTCAATGGTGTTCTTTTTCCCTCTACGATTCCTCTTGATGCAAGAGTGTAACACCCGAGGAACATGGGTGGAAATAACTTACATATAAGACTTGTGCCTATTCATCTTTGACTCTCCTACCATGTGGGCCGTAAACCTTAAATTTCACCAATGCATGAGCAGAACTAATACAAATATCATTTGATTCATCGTATTTGAGTTTGGGGGTTCAAGCAAGGCATCTACATCAAACCTATACTCGACAATGGCACATTAGTACTGGAGTTATCATTCCAAGTAATGGAAAGTCATTTTAAAGCCTTGTCCCATCTATTCCTTTTTCTTTTTTGCCATCAAAGGTTTCCCTGTGGTATTTACTGTAAGCTTAAATGGCCCCTTAGGAAAAACTTTATCGGATTGGATTTGCATTTTGACGGATTGATTTGTATTATGAAAGACAACCAATATTGGGCATACCTGAATCCATCGCGAAACGGAGAAGAGATCCGCAACTTTTAACTCTCTCAGTCTTCTCGTAATGCCTGCTGATTGATGGGAATGCCAAGCAGTGATGGTATATGTGAAGATGAGAGAGTTCCCAAGCCTTTTATAGACTCCGCTAATGCTTTCCTCCCCATCAACGGAAAGCCTTTCCATTATCGCACAACCTGAGAGTTTCCAGGAACGTGGCCTTAATGGGAAGACGTACACTTTGAATACCTCAAAGTGAGTGGTGGTCATGTGGGCCACCACCCATGATATCCAACAATCTCCCACTTGGTCCATATGACCACCATTAATTCCTGTTTATTTTATAAAACTGTTGCAAATATAAGAAAAACTTTGAAAGAAATAACTCTAACTGATGCGCATCATTTGAAAATACCAGTTTTCATTTAACTTTAATGTTAAAAGATCCTTTAATCTGTGATAAGGTTAGTTTATTAATGCGAACTGTAGCGGTTACACATCTTAAGTGATATGCTTCCTTCCACAATCACAACATTAATATTCTCGCCTAATTCAGCACTTAATAAGTATCTTTAATATGACTTACTTTAATGGGAACTGTAATGTCATAATGCTTTTATATTCCTACTTTATTTTACAATTACCACATGTGAGCCCATAACAAAGTAAGAATTGCAAAATCGTTTCTTTATTTGATCAATATATTAAGTGTCATACATCATTGACCTTTACAAGGCATTTCATTCAAGCCCATATTTATTACATGGTCTTTAAAATCCTTTGGCGCCAATGCCTTTGTCAATGGATCAGCAATCATGAGCTTCGATGGAACTCCAACAACTGACACTAAACGATCTCGCACTTTCTCTTTGAGTACAAGATACTTTACTTCCAGATACTTTGATTTACTGGAACACTTGTCATTTTGAGCGAAACGCCTAGCAGCGTCGTTGTCGCAGTAAATCTTTATCGGTTCAGACATACTGCCCAAAATTTCAAGTCCCATGATGTAGTTACGCATCCATAATGCGTGACCTGTGGCTTCAAAACATGCCACATACTCTGCATCAAATGTAGATGGAGTGATTAGCGTCTGCTTTGCACTCCTCCACGATACTGCCCCGCCGGCCAACAGAAAAATGTAACATGATGTTGACCTCCTTGTATCGAGACATCCAGCAAAATCTGAATCTGAATATCCAATGACCTCCAGTTGATTGGATCTTTGATATGTGAGCATATATCTTCTTGTTCCATTGAGGTAACGCATCACTTTCTTGACAGCTACCCAATGAGGCAAACCGGGATTACTTTGATATCTACTGAGCATTCCGACTGCAAAGCTAATGTCTGGCCTCGTGCAAGTCTGTAGGTACATTAGACATCCTACTGCTTCTGCATAGGGATATTTATTCATTTCTAACTTTTCTAAGTCAGTCATGGGGCATTGATCCTTACTAAACTTGTCTCCCTTAGTAATGGGTGCATTTTGTGGTCTGCTACTTTCCATTCGGAAACGTTTAAGAATAGTTTTGACATAGGCTTCTTGACACAACCCAAGTAATCCTCGAGATCGATCTCTAAATATCTCGATTCCTAATACAAAGGTTGCTTCACCCATATCTTTCATATCAAAATCATTCTCAAGATATATTTTGTCATTCTCACAACTCTAAATCACACAGAACGTCTGAGATTTCTTGATCAATTGATTGTATTGTATTGAATTCATTCTCTTAGAGAATGAGTACTAATATATAGGAATACACATGCCTTAATTAAGGCTTTTACAAAGGAAACTAGCTAATCACTAATCTAAAATAGGAAAACAATCAAAACAGAATATGTACAGCCATCTAATTGTTGACCAAATCAAATCCCACGTGAGATATGGCTAGCTGGCTAGCTGGACAGGATTGATGGGCCTTGGGTCCCTTGATGGGCCAATGTAACATATGAGCCAACTTAACACCCCCCCTCAAATTGATGCGGGAAAATCAATGAGCATCAATTTGCGAACCAAGAATTGATGCCGTGGTCGAGGAAGACCTTTAGTAAGAATATCAGCGACTTGAAGCTCAGTGGAGACATGCGGAAGACTGATGACATCACGTTTAAGCTCATCCCGGATGAAATGACAATCAATCTCGATGTGTTTAGTGCGTTCATGAAAAATCGGATTTTCAGTAATCCGAATTGCACTAGTATTGTCAGCATAGAGGGGGGTAGCGCCGTCTGCGGGGAAGCCAATGTCCGAGAGGAGGCCGCGGAGCCAAATAATTTCAGAGCACGCAGCAGACATAGCGCGGTATTCAGCTTCAGTAGACGATTTTGAAACTTTGTCATGTTTCTTGCATTTCCAGGAAATCAGACTTTTTCCTAAAAACATGCACCAACCTGTCGTCGATCGGCGAGTATCTGGACAACCAGCCCAATCAGCATCTGAATAGGCTGTGAGAGATAGAGGATTGTCGGATGGAAAAAACAGCTCGCGAGTCGGAGTGCGAATAAGGTACCGAATGATGCGTCGCACAGCAGCCATATGAAGATGACGAGGAGCAGTCATGAACTGACTCATGAGGTTAACCGCAAAGGAGAGATCAGGACGAGTGATGGTGAGATAGATCAAGCTACCGACTAACTGGCGATAGGCGGTAGGATCGGGAAGAAGATCACCCTCCTCTTTACTGAGTTTTAGATTTACTTCGAGTGGCGTATCAACCGGAGCAGAGTCAGTAAGGCCAGCCAAGTCAATGAGGTCAACCGTGTATTTGTGCTGATTGAGAACGATCCCAGTAGTGGATTGATGAACTTCAAGACCGAGGAAATAGTGCAAGGGCCCGAGATCCTTCATTTGAAATGTCTGATGAAGAGAAGCTTGAAGGTCATGAATCATTTGTGCATTGGGTCCTGTAATGACAATGTCATCAACGTAGACCAGTAGAACAGTAATGCCAGAGGAAGCATGATGTAAGAACATAGAAGGATCATATTGGCTCGGATGAAAATTCAAGTGAAGAAGAGCCTCTTGAAATTTCTCAAACCATGCGCGAGGAGCTTGTTTCAGACCATAAAGAGAGCGTCGGAGCTTAGCAACCATGCCCGGGCCAGAGGAGGACCCAGGAGGCAGACGCATATAGACATCTTCTTTGAGATCACCATGAAGAAACGCATTTTTGACATCCATTTGATAGAGAGGCCAGGATTGAGAGGCCGCAACAGCAAGGATTGTGCGGACAGTGGTCATCTTCGCGACAAGAGCAAAGGTTTCATCATAATCAATGCCATATTCCTGCCGATTTCCGAGAGCAACGAGGCGCGCCTTATACCGATCAAGAGAGCCATCTGGTTTTAACTTGAGAGAAAAAATCCACTTGCAGCCAATCGGTTTGACACCCAAAGGAGAGGGGACAACATCCCATGTATGATTTTTCTCTAAAGCGTCCAACTCATCGTGTATAGCCTGGGTCCAACATTTGTCCTGCACAGCCTGAGAATAGGAGCGGGGAATGGAAGAAGAGGACAAAGTGGCCATTAAAGAAGTATGGGAAAAACCATAGCGGTCAGGGGGTACCGAAATGCGAGTGGAGCGACGCAAGGTAGGAAGCCCAGAAGAACCAACTGCGGGAGGTGGACCAGATGCTGGAGGAAGATCAGGAGGGGGATCCCGGGAAGGCGCGTCTGGATGCCGTCTGTGGTACACATAGTGAGGATTGAAACGAACAATGGAGGTGGTGTCAGAAAAACCAGGTAAAGATACTAAGGAAGAGTCAGGAGGGTCAAGGTGTTGTTGAAAAAAATACTGATTTTCAAAAAAAACAACATTCCTAGAGGTCCGGAAGCGACGAATGTGAGGGTCGTAGCAAAGGTACCCTTTCTGGAAGGGGGCATATCCTAAAAACACACACTTAGCGGATTGTGCAGTTAATTTGGTCCGTTCAGAAGGGGGCAAGTGTACAAAACAAACAGAGCCGAAAACATGAAGAGCATCATAAGATGGAGATGTCTGGTATAAGCGAAAATATGGGCTCTGATTGTTAAGTGAGGCAGAAGGTAGACGATTTATGAGATGTGCTGCAGTAGCCAGTGCCTCAACCCAAAAACGGGTAGGAACCGATGATTCAAGCAGAAGGGAGCGAGTGACATCAAGTAGATGTCCATTTTTCCGTTCAGCAACTCCATTCTGCTGGGGAGTATAAGGACAAGTACGATGAGAAATTATGCCTTTGTGTTGTAAAAACTTTTGAAAATCAGAGGAGACATATTCTCCACCCGAATCAGAGCGCAATATTTTGATGCATGTGGAGAATTGATTCTCAACATAAGCTAAGAAAATTTTAAAAACAGGGAAAACATCAGATTTGGAATGCAGAAAGTAAATCCATGTGAACCGACTGAAATCATCAATAAAGGTGACAAAATATTTGTAGCGAGCATGAGAAAGAGCGGGAGCAATGCCCCATACATCGCTATGAACTAAATCAAAACACCTAGTGCTGTGTGAAGTGGAGATAGGAAAAGGAAGAGTTTTGCTTTTTCCCATTTTACAAGTAGCACAATCAAAAGGCACATAAGAAGAGAAGCCATTAGATTTATTGATTAAACCAGAATTGAACAAGAGGGACAAAGCCTTGGAATTAGGGTGTCCGAGTTTTTTATGCCACAATTGGCAATTATCTCTAACAGAAAAACAAAACATATCACTAGCAACTCTAGTCCTAGGAATACGAGAAAAATCCAACGGAAACAGGCGTCCACACTTAGGTCCCCTCGCGATCTCCTGCCCGGACATCTGGTCCTGCACAACACAACCAGAAGAAGAAAATGATATGTTACAGTTATTTTCAACAAGCTGCCCAACTGACAATAGATTGGAAGTTAAATTGGGACAAAGGAAGACATTTTTCAAGGGGATGGGACCAAGAATGTCTCCAAGAGCAGTAATGGGAACAGTACCACCATTGGCAGTCTGTATTTGAAGATTTCCAGTGTATTTTTTCACATTGGAGAGAGGGTTCCGGGAATATGTCATATGATTAGAGGCCCCGGAATCAAGAAACCAAGTAGAAGATGGAGGGGATGTACCTGAGAGACCTAAAGCAGAAAGGGCATTGACAATCATTTGCTGAACCAATTCAGGAGTCAGAGAAGAGGAGGGCCCATGCTGTGCAGATGGTGGAACAGGCAGTTCTGAAGAAGCAACATAAGCATGCGGAGTCGGAGACTGAGTCTGATATAGCGGAGCCTGATGCTGTGGAGCTTGATACTGTGGTGGCGGACGTTGTGGGCGGCGACGACACTCAGATAATATATGTCCCGGCTTTTTACAGTAACTACAGACCTTCTGTTTGCATTGAGATGCAAGATGCCCAAATTTGTGACAGCTGTAGCATTGAGTTTTGCTCAAGTCGCGAGTGGAAGGCTGAGGAGCCTTATTTGCCGAAAAAGCGACTGAGTAAGTCTCAGTGGTTTGTTGAGCCAGATGTGCTGAGGTAGACAGGCGTTGTTCCTCTCGCAAGAGTTCATTTAGACAGACATCTAAGGATGGTAAAGGCGTCCGATTCATTAGGGAAGAGCGAATACTGTCAAATTCATGCCGTAATTTCATCAAAAATTGATCCCTCTGACTAGAGGCCTGAAGATCGCGGATAACGATTAGAACATCGGCAGCCACATCCGCATACTTAATACTATCATATTCGGACCAAAGGTTTTGGAATCCGGAATAGTAGTCTTGGATTGATAAGTTCCCCTGTGCATATTCAGCAATCGCACATTCAAGATGGAATTGACGTGCTGAGTTATCTTGATGGTACACTTGCTTCAGATACCTCCACATCTCTTTAGAAGTAGAATAGGGTTTAAGATTCATTATTAGATGGGGCTCCACTGAACCCAGTATCCAAGATTTGATTTTGGCATCTTTAGTAAGCCAAGTGGATATCTTTTTCTCATCTTCAGTGGGTTTAGGGTCAGATCCAGAAATATAGCCTCACAATTCCTTGGCTTCAAGATAGATCTGGAACTGAAATGCCCATGCAGGGTAATTTTTTCCTGTGAATCTAACTAAAGTAACCTCAGATTTCTCCATTTTTAATAAAGATCTGTCAAACACACTGAGTGAAACAGCAAAAATAGGAACAGGTTCAGCAAAGAAAGGAAGTCTTAAAGATTGTGAACAATCTTATGATCAATCAGTACCACGATCGACCAGCCAATGATGACAGAACAGTAAATCAGCACAAAAAAAGGCCCCAGACGACCAAAAAACTGCTGTTGATCCTTGACGTGGGCCCCACTGGAAGATCTGAACAATGATCAGATTACTAATCTGAGGATGCACAATATCCTGGTTTCTAACGGAAGAAGAACTGTCCAAATCCACCACAGATCCAAGATTTTGGACGGTCTAGATGAAATCAATATTAAAATCTGGAAAATCTCTAGAATGAGTAAAACACCAACCTGGAAGCCTTGAAAAATTCTAAAAAAATCTCCAATAGTCTTAGAAAATCCAGACGACCAAGACTGGACAGATTTTGGATGGAGATTTGATGATCAGTGGTGGGCCACCATGCAGATCACACTGTTTGCAACGTCTGTGTTCCTTGAAGTCACGATCTCCTCTGACGATCTTCACAAGAGAGAACAATTTCTCTTTCTTCTTAATGAGTTAATGCTTTCTAGGATCGCAAGACAAGATTTCTCTGAACCTGCTCTGATACCATGTCATTCTCACAACTCTAAATCACACAGAACGTCTGAGATTTCTTGATCAATTGATTGTATTGTATTGAATTCATTCTCTTAGAGAATGAGTACTAATATATAGGAATACACATGCCTTAATTAAGGCTTTTACAAAGGAAACTAGCTAATCACTAATCTAAAATAGGAAAACAATCAAAACAGAATATGTACAGCCATCTAATTGTTGACCAAATCAAATCCCACGTGAGATATGGCTAGCTGGCTAGCTGGACAGGATTGATGGGCCTTGGGTCCCTTGATGGGCCAATGTAACATATGAGCCAACTTAACATATTTTAGTTTATTTTAGTTTCTCGAATCATACTTAGGTCATTACTGGCTAGTAAAATATCATCTACATACAAGACTAAGATAAGAAATTTGCTCCCACTGACCTTGAGATATATACAATGGTCTACTGGATTTTCGGTAAAACCGAAAGATGTAATAACATGATTAAATTTTAAGTACCATTGTCTGGAAGCTTGTTTTAGTCCGTATATCGATTTCTTTAATTTACAAACTAGTTTCCTTTCATTACCTTGTTGAACAAACCCTTCCGGTTGTTCCATATACACTTCTTCATCTAGATTCCCATTTAAGAAAGCAGTTTTTACATCCATCTAATATAGCTCTAGGTCATAATGAGCTACAAGTGCCATAACAATTCTAAATGAATCTTTCTTAGACACCGGAGAGTAGGTTTCATGATAATCGATACCTTCTTTCTGAGTGAATCCTTTAGCTACAAGTCGGGCCTTAAATCATTCAACTTTCCCTTTAGAGTCCCTTTTGGTCTTAAAGACCCATTTACAACCAACTGTTTTGGACCCTTCAGGTAGTTCATCGAGATCCCAAACTTCGTTTATAAATATGGATTCTAACTCTTCATTCATAACGTCTAACCACTTATCAGAATCTTTACTTTCTACTGCCTCTCTAAAAGTCTTTGGATCTTCTTTAATTCCAATATCTGATTCTTCGAGATACACAACATAATCATCTGAAATAGCTGGTCTTCTCGTACGAGTTGACCTTCTCAATTCCTCTGGATGTTCTTCAATAACAGGTGACTGTATTTCAAAAGTTGGTTGTGTATCTTGAGGAATCGGAACAACAAATCGTTCTGGGAAAACCTCTATATCAAGTGGAATCATTAATCCACCTTGAGAAGAGGATTGAGGCTCATTTCTAATCTCCTTATATTCAATATTTCTAGCCTCAGAACTCCCACTGTTTTCATGATTCTCCAAAAACTTAGCATTATTGGACTCAACTATTCTTGTTGAATGATTAGGACAGTAAAATCGATACCCTTTAGACCTCTCTGGATATCCAATAAAATATCCACTTACTGTTCTAGGGTCTAACTTCTTTTCTTGTGGGTTATAAACCCGCACTTCAGATGGGCATCCCCAAACTCGAAAATGGTTTAAGCTGGGTTTCCTCCCAGTCCATAACTCAAAAGGAGTTTTAGGAACTGCTTTAGTAGGAACTCTGTTTAAAATATACATGACCATCTTTAGTGCGTCACCCCACATAAATGCAGGTAACGATGTATTGCAAACCATACTCCTAACCATATCTAAAAGAGTCCTATTCCTTCTTTCAGCCACTCCATTCTGCTGAGGTGTTCCAGGCATTGTATATTGGGCAACAATACCTTCGGATTCTAGGAATCTAGCAAACGGGCCTGGATTACGACCTGTTTCAGTGTACTTACCATAATATTCACCACCTCGATCTGATCTCACGATTTTGATCTTTCTATCTAATTGTTTTTCCACTTCTGCTTTGAATATTTTGAACATAGTCAAAGAATCAGACTTTTCTTTAATAAGATAGACAAAACCAAAACGTGAGTAATCATCTATAAATGTGATGAAATATTGTTCTCCTGTGAAACAAGGTATATCAATTTTTCCACAAACATCCGTATGGATTAACTGCAGGAGTTCAGAACTTCGTGTGGCAGTTTTCTTGACTGTTTGTGTCTGTTTTCCTTTAATACAGTCAACACAGACACCGAAATTAGTGAAATCAAGGGTTGGTAATAACCCGTCTTTCACCAATCTCAATATCCTCTCTTTCGAGATGTGTCCTAACCGTTTATGCCACAACTTAGGGGAGTTCTCTTTTATTAGTCCTCTCTTCATGCCAATATTCATCCCACAAGTAACATGGTGTGCAGTTAGTGATTGTGTGTATAAAGTATCTAACCTTAACTTATACAAGCCATCACATAATAAACCACTACCAATCATTATATTATTGTGGAAAAGTTTCAAAGATCCTTGATTAAAGTTAAACACAAATCCCTTTACATCCAACTTTGAAATAGAAACCAGATTTCGGGAAATATCCGGAACATAAAAGGTGTTCGACAGATCCAGAACAAATCCTGTATCTAGCACCAGCCTATACGTGCCTACTGCCTCGACTCTTGACTCCTTCCGGTTTCCCATAACGATGGCTCTTTCTCCATCACTTGGCCTCCGGGTTGAAAGGAATCCCTGCATACAACCAGAAATGTGAACGGTTACACCAGAGTCGACCCACCATGTATTGGATGGGACATCAATAATATTGGTTTCACATACAAGAGATAATTTTCTTTGCTTACCTCTTTTCTCAAACCAATTCTTCCTTTTGAGGCAGTCCTTCTTGAAATGTCCTTTCTTGCCACAAAAGTGACATTTTTCAGATCCCTTCTTTCCCTTACTCTTCACCGGTTTCTTACCTTTCGGATCTACCTTGGGCATGTTGGCATTAGTTTCGAATTTTCTAGGACCTTTCTTGCCCTTAGCATGGGAGACAAAGTTTACCTGAAGTTGCCCTTCGGCTTTAAGCCTCCTCTCTTCTTGATCACATCGTGCGATCAACTCAGTAATGGTCCACCGACTAGAGCTCTGATTGTATGTTACTTTAAATGGGCCAAATGCAGGGGGAAGGGAGTCCAGAATGAATTGGATCAAATATCCATCGGAAATACTCATGTCAACATCCTTTAATTTTGATGCTAGGTTGGTCATGAGTAGGATATGTTTCCTAACTCCTTTTATCCCATCATACTGCATGTTAGTCAATTTATTCATTAAGGTGGCACCTAATGCCTTGTCTGTCACTTCGAATTGTGGCTTAATTTCATCTAAGAGTTCCTTGGCATGTTTTCCTTGATCAAGCGAGATCCCCTAATACTCTTAGAGACTGAAGTCATAATAATCTTTTGGCATTTTTTATCACATTTGTGCCACTGATCTATTTTGCCCTTTCATATTCAGAGCTCTGTTCGGTAGGCGCAGGAGGCATGGGTTCATCTAAAGCCATCTCTAAGTCTAGAAAGGTTATGGTTAATGACAGCATGTCTAACCAGTCAGGGTAGTTTGATCCGTCTAATGAAGAAATAGTTCCTAAGCATGAGGGAAGAGACAAGGATCTGGAGGAAGATGCTGTAAAAGAAGAGATAAACTATTATTCTCACAATTCTATAATGTTTTGAATTTAAAAGGGACACTTACAACAGAAATAATAGTTTTACATCATTACAAGTAACCTTTGGGTCAAATGTAACACGTTAAATTTATTATTCTCGTTTATTTGATAAAACCACAATTTATTAAGTGAATAAGTGAGATCCCACCTTTGGGCATAGATCAACACAAATTCACAAAACATCTTTAATGTGTTTTATCCCAATCTCCAAATAATCGAAAGATAAACTCCTTTGGGTCGATTATCTATCTTTTAAGTGAAGTTGCAATTTTAGTGTCATTTATGGTATCTCTAATTCAATAATTGAAACATGAGTTTCAT
This sequence comes from Sextonia rubra, assembly GCA_037013555.1. Lineage (NCBI taxonomy): Eukaryota > Viridiplantae > Streptophyta > Magnoliopsida > Laurales > Lauraceae > Sextonia > Sextonia rubra. Next base: position 36,899,989 of record JASUAD010000010.1, on the reverse strand, counting down.
CATAACTGGGCCACTTTGGTGACTGCCTAGTTAACTCATAATTGAGACCTATGACACTAATTTTTAGTCCCTTTATGATTTAATATTGTTAAATCTAAACATTTAGGGAAAACTTAACTTTAACAATTATCATATTATTATGAAAATGAGATTCCCTAAAATTAGTTGTCCAAATGAACATTGATCGAACCATCGATATCACAATAATAATCTTCCTTTGATCAATCTATCATAAGTTTGAATTTTATACTAATTTAGTTATCAAGCATGCATGCATGTAACAAATATAACTCAAAAATAATATGAATCATGTAAACGATAAGCGGAAACATGAATTTGAATGAGTAAAACATGCATGATATCAATATTGAAACATTCAATTAGGAATTAAATTCAGTAATATGATAGATCTCATTATAAGGGACACAACGAAAGAAACGGATCGAAAATCCGATATCATATGTGTCCGAAATGATCAAAATACGATTTTGATCGTTCATTTTTCCTTGATCTGGCCTTGATCTGATCACATTTAAATGATCCAGTCCCATCAGAATGATTACAGCATTTAAATATATCAAATGGACGGTTCTGATCGGAACGGATCAATTTTATAATGACCCAATTATTCAAAACATACAATTATCAAAAATTAATAATACTTTATTCAAATCAGGCCAGGCCAGTGGGTCGGGTCAGACCCAAGTCATAAAATAACCTGTTCAGTCCAGTCGGGCTTGACAGGTTGGGCTAGGTCGGAACTAACCTATGAAATAACTGGAAAGCCCAAGTCTGCTGGGTTCAGATCAGGTCGGGTCAGGTCGAGTCGGACCTGACCTGCCATTTATATATTCTGTTATGTTGGGCTGGGCCAGGTCAGTCGACCCGGGTCAGTCAAAACCCGAATCCGAGGCCCAATTACTTTAATTCCAGTTGAACCGGGTCAGTTGGGTCGGATCGGGTCAGGTCAAACTGACCTGACTTTATAGAAAAGACCCGGGTCCGTTCGGGTCAGGCCGGGTCAAACCCGTTAACCCAGTCTTTATTCTTTTTTTTTTTTTTAATAAACCTGACCCGGTCGGGTCGGGTCAGGTCCAAACGACCTGAGACCCGACCCGACACCACTTCATCTTCCTCCCGAAAACAGGGGCAATCGGTTAAAACCGATTGCCCCATTACCGGATCAAATCACCTCCGACGCCAGCGGCTGTGCAGCAGTGGACTGAGCGCCGGCCGAAAAAGTCGCCGGCTGGTTCCCGGTGGCAAACAGAAACTTTTTTTTTTTTTTTTAAACTTGGGCGCTGCCGCTGGAAACAGTAGCAGCGCAGAGCCCTGCTGCGCTGCGATCCATATATATATATATATATATTTTTTTTTTTTGTGTCTCGCCCTGTTTCTGCAAGAAGACCGGGCGCTGCCGCCTGCGCCGCTCTGTTTCTCCCAAAACTGGGCGCTGCGCGCAGCAGCGCCCGACTGCGCCGCGCACAGTGCCCAGTCCGGCTCTGTGCAGTTCCCGCCGCGCAGTGCCCAGAGCTCTGAAAAAAAAAATTTTTTTTTTTTTTTTTAACTGTAAACCCCTTGATGCAAATCCAACTCTATCAATGGAAATCCATGGCTCTGATACCAATTGTAAGCTTAAATGGCCCCTTAGGAAAAACTTTATCGGATTGGATTTGCATTAAGACGGATTGATTTGTATTATGAAAGACAACCAATATTGGGCATAGCTGAATCCATCGCGAAACGGAGAAGAGATCCGCAACTTTTAACTCTCTCAGTCTTCTCGTAATGCCTGCTGATTGATGGGAATGCCAAGCAGTGATGGTATATGTGAAGATGAGAGAGTTCCCAAGCCTTTTATAGACTCCGCTAATACTTTCCTCCCCATCAACGGAAAGCCTTTCCATTATCGCACGACCTGAGAGTTTCCAGGAACGTGGCCTTAATGGGAAGACGTACACTTTGAATACCTCAAAGTGAGTGGTGGTCATGTGGGCCACCGCCCATGATATCCAACATTTACATGACAAAACTATTCTCCGGGAGAAGTGCCTGCCCACAGGACACCCTTCGGCTAAAGCTAGGACGCTAGAGTCAAACATAAGACCTCGGAGAGCAAACCTAAGTCTTATGCCAATGCACCATCACCGAGGTGCACGTGGGCCTTGTCCCATCTATTCAGTATCCACTTTGTGATTTCTACTTTTCCACTCATTGATAATTAGAAAAAAAAAAAAAAGAAACCTCTGTAACCTTAAAAGGGTAGCCATCATCGTCATCATCAAAGGCATGTCCTAATTGACGGGTTATCTACATGAATTCTGTTTTTTTTTTTTTTCCCATTATAGTCTATCCTTGGCCAAATCCTCAAATAGGATGCACTTCTTCAAATCTATCCTTACCACTTCATCAGGTTTTCTTCATAGAAAATCTTCTTCATCAGTGCAATTAATGGCTTGTGTTGGAGATGTCTAAACCATTTCAAACGAGTCTCTCTTAAGTAATCACGTGTTGATGCTACCCCTAAAAGCTCCCAAATGTGCTTAGTTCTGATTCTTTCTTCTAAAGGGTAGCCAACATTTTAATTGCAGCAATACTTTAGGTCATCTTCATAGAAATTGCTTGTGTATGATACTGAGATTCACATTCTACTTTGTAGAAATTCATGCGCTGATTCCCAAACTGTCCAAGTTGAACTAAATGGCTAAACCAATCTTTAAAATTGTGCTTGAAGATAAGCCCGGGTGGAATGGGGTGTTTCATCTCAGACAGCCACCCAGGGTTTGATCCTTGGGTGGGTAGGTTGCCCCACATGTACCAAACCACTTATTCAACTTAGTTATAAAATAATAATAATAATAAAGCATGAGATTCAGCATAACAGAACCTATGTTAAACAGATTCCAAGCAACAACATAGAGTATATAGAGAGATTATTGTGTCTGAGTCTTTGAGACAAAGGGATTCTTTTCATACTAAGCTAAGCTTAGTTTTAGTTGGCAAAATATCAATATGTTTCTTCCTTTGAAATCAAAATATGGTGGAGTTGCCATTTTGTGGCATAATCTTTTACTTGAACAAACAGTCAAACAGAACCAGACATGTCACATACTGAGATTTTTTTTTTTTTATTTGAATGGGTGGTGTGTTTCCTGCCAGTAGTCAAAGGTTTCCTGCCAGTAGTCAAAGGTTTGCCTCTGAATGACATCTGATCAACATCCTATTTAACAGGAGACAAGTTTAGATTATGGGAACTTGCACCATTTAGGTTTGAGATTATGTGGCCCATGAAGGTGGGATTTCAGATCCAGTCCTTCAGTGGTGGGTGGAGTTTCAGGTAGATGGTTGGATTGGTTTCAGCTTACATCAGCCAAAACTGGGACTGATTAAGCAGAAACTTACATAGGATGCACGCTGTTTTCGGCCTTGTGGACAAAAGTCACTGCACGAATGTAAATTCAGTAGCTTGATATGTTCGAAGAGACAGGCCTTGTTACTGCAGATGAGATGCAAGGGACTCCATGGAAGGGGACTCTAAATTCAAATCTATTCAAGAAGAAATGAAGTCAATGTCATCCAGCAACTGATGGCTTCCTGAAGGAGATAGTAAGTACCAAAATTTTCATGGTTTTGCTAGTCCTCAAAGCAGAATGATGGCATTTTTCTCTGGTGCCTAGAGGCAGTGTTTTGGAAAAATGAAATAGTATTTTCTAGGAAATCATGAACTGCTGTTCAAGCTTAAAAAATTAGTATTTTCCAGGAAATTGTGAACTGCTATACAATTTTTTACACTAAGTAGTTTCATGCTTAAGCATGGAAATCAGATTTTCATAAAAAAAAATGACAACAGATGATGGCAGTCAAGGAAAACATTTTTTCTATTGAGGTAATAAGAGATCTAGGTAAGTTTGTTCGAGTAAGCTGGGGGTCATGCTCCTGGTCGGAAAGGATTTCCATTTACTTTCTTTCAAAAAGTGTGGGACAAAGTAAGTGATAAACCACATGGTTTCTTGAATGGATTTTACACTCACTGAAGACTTTCAAAGGACCAATGTGCTGATTTCATTGTGCTTGTTCCTAAGACAGTGGGGGCTGCTTCACTCTGTGATTTCCTTCCAATGATATTAAAATCAGGAGCCTCCATAACTAAAAGATTTTGGTGAATGCTAATGCCAATGGATTTCCGAAGGTACTCACTAAAGTTATTACATAAATCCAAGATGTCTTTTGTTAATGGGAGGTAAATGCATCAGAATAGAATATATTAAAATTAGCATCGTCTGGTCTCTATATTTACTTTGTTTTTTCAAATTGACAGTGTCATTGGGGAACAGAATAGAAAGGATCCAATTTAAAGAGACTTCCTCCAGTTTGATTCGAAGGAGAAATATTGTTACAATATGGAGGAGATGGATCAAGTCTGAAAACCATTTAGTGAAGGTTTATGAAGTCAACCTATTAGGGAGATAATCACACAGTGCTTAAAGAGTTTGCTTAAAAGAGAGTCTCTTTGGTTACATTGAAACCTGTATGATTTTAGAGTTACGGACCATTTTCTGCTGTCTGTGTGTAGGTTTCATACCTGGAAGCCTAATATAGGAAATATTTTTCAATTAAATCACTTTCAACTGAACAGCATTTTGTTTTTCCAAAGGATTAAGTGCATTTAAATCTGGATATAAGTTCCCCAAAAAAGAATGCTGGTTTTCTGTTGTTGAAGTTTTGGAAAGAATTTCGACTACTGACCATTTTCAAAGCAGCCAGCATAATACGGTGAACCGATGCCTCTCATCCCTCTGGGATCGCAAAGGGGTGAACCAACAGCTGATCCCCAGCACTTCTGCGTTATGGTATGGATGGAATTTATAGGCTACTAAATATTTCATGGGTTACTATTCCTAATTCCTTACAGAAGCTTGTTCCATCATAGTGAAAGGGGATTAATTTTAAAAAGGAAATTATATTCTGCCTTCTGTCTCAGGTGGTTGTTCTTTGGGTACTTTGGAGAAATCAAGAAAATTAAACTTCAGAATACATGTCCTATAAATCAGGAGTGCGGTTACAAATGTTGGGTGGATGGCAAGACATTGGGCCATGTTGCTAAAGGAGTTCAATTATGCCAATATTTCTAACTTATGGTGTTATTTGGAGTAACTTCTAATGTTTCTTCTACTTCACATTTTCTCTCTTAATTAGTTGATTTTCCCTCAGGGTTGGTTCACATTTACTTCTGATGGGAGTATGGTGAATGGATCAGGTAGGGATGGCTCTTGGTCGTATTATTAGTGAGAGCAATAAGGTATAAAATTATTCTGGGTCATTGATGGATATAGACTTTAATGATTTGGAAGAATTAGCATTGTTGGTTGGGTATAGGCTGTTGACAAACAAGGGTATTAATGGGGCAATTTGAGAAGGTGACTCTCTTGGTGCTATAAAGTGGGCATCCGGTGTATCAGACTGCTGGGAACCTCTGATAGGATAAATGATGACTTTCACTTCCCTTCAAACAGGGACATTCACTCTCATATTCTTCAGGAATGAAATTTGGAGGGGGGGAATCAGAGCTAGCTTAACAGGTTTTGCTTCGAGATTCTCCTGTTTTTAATTTTTCAGTCTACTATCGGTTTTTCTCAGTTTTTTTTTTCTGCATATTTGGAATAAAATTCATTACCTTTTCAAAGGAAAAAATGTAATTAAGCATGAAATGTTTACTACTTCTTATTGGTATTGTGAGGACTCTTAATTTCATACACTCCTGATGCAGAATGGGCCACAAATCTATTCAATTATCAAGTCCAAGAAATAAAGCTCGACAATGCAATATAAATAAGCGAAGTAAACTTGGGGCCTAAGAAAACCTACTTCAAATAGGAAACTACCCTAATTACAATTTAAGTAAAAATCTACTAATAAAAATAAAATAATCCTAATCTATCTTGAAGGGGGACCACTAGTGGGCCCATATTGCATCAACTCCTGCGTAAAAATAGTCTCTAAGGTTTCTTCTTTATTTTATAGTCCCTCATCTTAGACTCAAGTAGTAAGTAAAACCTCTTTGTATTTTTGTATATGAGCTCATTACTAATTGTTTATATGAGACACTATTATAAATAGAGAGGTTAGGAGTATTAACCCAACACGATAACTTCTCTTAAATCTCTTGTTCTTATATTATTCTAACAAAATGAAGATTCATTCAACATAAATTTAATTCTATGCCAGCAAAACCTACAAATCTTATTCCTTGGGATTTCCTGAATCACACACCAGTACTCATGCTGGAATATGCACACACATATTTTTGCAACTGAGAACACAACTATTATAATTCAAAAGACCAAACATTCATTTTGGTAGGCAACAGTAATCTGATGCTTAATTGGTGTTGTCTTTATAGTTTATATGATTCTGATAAAAACGATGACTTCCTCAACATGAATTCAAGCATTATGCTGAATCCTCAAATCCTAATTCTGGGAAATTCCCAAATCTGGCACCTCATGCTCATCTGGGTTTCAAGACTCCAACACATACCCATAGTTATACAGCTAAGACTGAAGTATTGTAATTCAGAAGACCACCTTCGTCTTGGGAGGTACCAATGGGATGACACTTACAAGTTATGACCATAAGAAGAGCAAGAAAATCATCGACAAAATTATAAATTTGATCTGACCTGGATAGTCATTGCCTTCTTATTCGTTTCAAGCTGGCTACCTGGACGAAATCAGAACAACCAGTATTGAGTGGCATATACATGAAAGCATGGAAAGAAATGGTTAGACAATGGAAAATGGCTAGTTGGAGCAGCAATATTGTGAGTCTCTATGGTTGAATCTTATTGAGCTTAACTTATCACCCGGTATTTTAGAAGCCTTTTTTAGTGTATTGTATTCCCCATGAGCCACCAGAGATAAATAGCACAATATCTATGAGATGTAAAAATCTAACTGTATGAGAATCGATCTCCGCTGTACTAGAAAAAGACAACGATTTCCTAGAATCCAATACCCACAATGCAAATAGGCCCTTTCACAATCCTATACACATAATCAAACAGCCTAATCTAGCCCATTTTTTGTCATAAAAACTAGCCCTTTCCACAAATTTCAAAAGAAGAATAAACACCCAACCAGAGTGAAAATCAACCCGAATTCCCAACTACTCCACAATACTACTATTCACTGGGCAACACGATTTCCAAAAAGGGAAACAGGGATTACAAGATCCTGTTTAGACAGCATAATCTAACCCATTTTTCTTGTTATGAAATCTAGCACTTTGACAGCGTAATCTATATTAAGAAGTAAGCTGTCAATATAGGATCTTCTATTGAAACAGCCTAATCTAACCCAATTTTCTTGTTATCAATTGTATTTCAAAAAGATCAAAGAGAGTGAGAATCTCTGCATACAGCCCACAAGATTTCAGTGCATTTGCAATGTCCAGCTAGTAGTGAAATCATAAAGTTACCCGATTAACAAATCGTATTATACATCAACATGTACAGAAAGAATGATTTCAGGGTTTATACCTTTGACAGCTTTCTGCTTCTCCATGTTCTTCTCTCTTGCCATCTTGGCCTTCTGCCCGTTCCCTCCACCCATCCTCTTCTTCTTCTTCTTCTTCTTCTTCCTCAGACCCCTGTGACCCTGTCCCTCTTATTTGAGAGTCCTGGGAGATGGATGCAGAGTGCCTCAGAGATCCTAATAAATGTCTGGAATGGAAAGATTGAAAACACCAAAAAAGAAATATATATGTATATATATATATATATATTTTTTTTGTGATTAGTGGGGGGCCCACCTCTGACTGATCCTAATCACTCCTATTTTTCATATAATCAGGGTGTTTATGGGTGGGGCCATGCCAGCTGAGAATATCCGGGCACCAACTTTAGAAACACAGGCCCTTATGTGGCCCAAGCCCAAGAACGCTGTAAATTCCAGCCCGAGGCCGCTCATTTACTCAATTGGGCTGGGCCACGAAGAGTTGAGCCGAACTGAGCTTTTTATTGGTTTTTTGGGTTTTTTGACAATTCTTTTGACAAAGGGGATGGGCCAGCTTTGGGCTTTCTACCACTTAACCAAAACCCTGCCCAAAGGGTATAGTACCCATTAAGAAATAAGAAGTCACCATAGTACTTCCAACTATGGTGTACACGGTTTAGATTGGATCAAATTGAGCTAAATCCGTCACCAATCCGTTACTAACGGATTGTTACTTTGTAATCTGTAATCAAACCATTGCCCATTGAAAACCAAATCAAAAAAAACCGTGGACCATCATTTAGGTTCAGTTAAAACCATTCAGTCCATTAACAGTCATTAAAAGTAGTGTCAACTATTTTCTCATTATTTTATATGGAGAGTGAATGGATAAGACTCAAAGTTAGATAAATAATGGCTAAAATATTGCCTTTAATATTTTTTTTATAAAAATATATATTTTTTTCAATGGTTTGCATTGGTTTAAATTGATAAATTTAGGGTAAAATCCTTTACCAAACCATCACTAATGGATTATTAGTTTTTCAATCCATCACCAAATTATTAATTATCGGATTGGTTAAAAATCCGTAAATTGAATCGGTTTTACGAATCGACGGATTTTTTGTACACTCATACTTCCAACAGGACTATAAAACACTGTTTTTTTTTACTTTTTTTAAAGACCAACACAATGATGTCTACGAATCATCACATGTAAAAAAGCTAGTTATCAAAAAGTCCAAATCCTCAACCTCTTGTTTCTTTTTTTTTTAATGCATATCTTCTATATTCTGGAGAGAGAATTGATTTAAATATACACCAAGTTATCATTTTTAGGGAGCTGCTATTTGTACACAACTTTTTCCTCTTCCTACAAAGCCCTTTTTTTTTTTTTGGAAACTTCCCAAACTACCTTCACCCCCTTTTCTCCTTACACACTTCCCTTCTCCCTCCCTACTCTTTCCTCCCCCCTTCCCCTCTGGATGGAGGAGGGGCTTCCCTTTCTCTCCCCATCTTCCTCTTCCTCTTTCTTTTCCTCCTCTTCCTCTCCCTCTTCCTCCTCCTCTCCCCTCCTCTCCTTTTCCTCTTTCTCTCATCTTTGCCCTATTTGGCTTTACAAGGCCAAACAACAGTGAGCTAGTTTGCCTTGTAGGGTCAAGCCAGGGTGGAGAGGAGTTAAAGAGGGAGAGAAAAGGAGAGGAGAAGAGAGAAAGAGGAGAGGAAGAGGAAGGGAGCAGGATAGGAAGAGGAAGAGGAAGGGAACAGGACAGGAGAGGCCCTTTTGGTTCAGCCCTACAAGGCTAAACAACAGTGACATGTTCGGCCTCACAAGGCCAAACTAGAAGTTGCTGGTTCGACCCTCTAAGGCGGAACATCTCACCGTTGTTCAGCCTTGTAAGGCCGAACAGGGCAGAGAAGAGAGAAAGAGGGAGAGAAGAGGAGAGGGGAGGAAGAGGGAGGGAGAGGATAGGAGGAGGAAGAGGAAGAGGAGGGAGAAGAAGAAGAGGAGGAAAGGGAAGAAGAAGATGAGGAAAAGAAAGAGAAAGAGGAAGATGGGGAGAGAGAGGGAGACACTCCTCTGCCGGCCGAAGGGGGAAGAGGGAGAAGAGAGGAGGGAGGGAGAGAAGGAGATGGGGGTAGTTAGGGGAGTTCTAAAAAAAAACTTAATGGGTTGTAGAAGAAGAGTAAAAAGCTGTGTATATATAGCAGCTCCCTTTTTTTATCATCTGTTTAGCTAGTAACATGAGTCGAACGGGCAACCGCATGGCTGCAGCCAACCATACACAGCACCTGAGTTATGATAAGGTCGATTGGTCGAGTCAAAGTCATGCCCTTTTGACCCACTTTCAATTGTGACAAGCTGTTGGATCTTAACCTAAGGGAGTAGAAGTGCAAGTTGGGTTGGGCCAAATCTGAATAAATACGATTGGACGCATTATCCAATTTTTGTAAGAGAATAAAATGGGCTTAATGCTGATCGGATACCGACTTTCCATCATAATTGTGAATTTTAATGTGGCCCCATTTCCCTGTTACCACTACGCTGAAGTATTTTAGCCAATTCAAAATTTCAATAAAAAAGTTTAAAATTACAGTTCAAAAAATATATATGTATATGGGTAAAAATATTTAATATATTTAAACTTTATAATAATATATGCAGTTTAGGACCGAAATGGACCCACTGAAATGACCGAAAAATTGGATAAAATTTTTTAGGAGTGTTTTTGTTTCTATTTAATAGCCAAAACGTAAATTTTCAGGAAACTATACTTTCATTAAACCTTTTATTCCCGTCAAAGAACTATTTGGATCAATTTTGAGCAAACAGACCCCATTTTCTTCAGTTATACCAAATGGCACTTTAACGAATAATTATTCAAATACATGTCAGCTTGCCTATAACATTTTATCCCGTGTAATGTGATGCCATCCAACAATTCAATCGTGCTTGAAACCTTCTTGTTTATTCTCTCAATCTATCAATGCGACATATAAGAAAATATAAAGGTTAACTAAGTAATTCTCCATACCTTAAACGGCTTAATTATGAACACAGCCCCTTTTACCTATCTATATTGCACATGGCTTCACATATTTGCAGCCTCTCTCCATGGTACTAGTTAATATTTGCAATAACACGAGTGAAGAGGGACTTGGTTTTGCATTTCCTAATTGAGATCTGATCTGACACTTGTTGCTTGTGAGGTAATTAAGTGAAAATACAGAGAACACATTTATTTTTCGTAAAAAATAAGGTCCCCTCTTTCCAAGGAAATGAGAGAATAGAAACCCAGAATGTGCCTTGCCATGCCTGAGACTCACAACGCTTGCTTCGATCATTTGGACTTCAATTATGAAATGGGCAACAGGTGAAAGTAGATTGGCAAATGCACATCACTGCTTGATGAAAATGAATGGACCAGGTTGCTGATCATACAAATATGGGCTCCACAAATTAGTAGCTTGGTTAAAAAAGAAATGCCATTTTGCTAAACCAAAAATCAGAGGAAGCTTCAGGAGGCTATGACTCCTAACAGAATTATCAGACTTTCAAAAGCATCAATCTATTGGAAAATCTGAAAGTGAATGCAAAAAAAAAACTTCAAAAAAATAATTTATTACCAATTGGTTCATACTGATTTTGAACATGTAGGGCCCAAATGTCAATGATCTAAACCTGGGCCTCCGGTTGACAATTGATGACTTGCAGCACATTACAACCAGTAAGCAACAAAGAAAATGCTCACCAATGTACATATGGGATCCAACAGATTTAACGTCTTCCACACAGGGACAAGCCAGATAAATGATGTGATCCCACTGAAGCAAACGGGGGTATATACTCTTTAAAACAGAATCGGCTAGAAAGAGTAAAACCAATATACATGAAATAAAAACATCATGTCATCGTTATATAATCTTTTTTATATTTTTTTATTGGTAGAAAACAACAAACTTGGAAGCAGTCAAGTCCAAAAGGAAAACCAAAATACACAGTGAAGAAGATGGACACATAGGGATGGATGCCTGTCACATATAGAGTCCCTCAGGTACCCCTTCCTTTTTCTTAAACATCACCTTGTCCTTCGCCTTCTTAAAATCTGCGTGAGTTACCTAAAAAAGGATAATGCATCTCAGGTGAGTAATTCAATAGCAGCCATCTCATTCAGGGTATTCTATTCGCTGCATAAAATATTAATGATGACAATGATGAGGAGGACAAAAAATTGAAGAATGCACCTCTTGTGTGGTTTGGAATTCAATTCCATGGAACTCAGTTGCCATGAAATCACTTGACCTGTAATTTTAATTACATGTACTATGCAACTTTAAATGTAGTTGGACAGGGCAAAGGATAAAAAAACTGCACCCAAGCGTAAATCAAGTCATCCAAACATGTAAACTGAAATACCCACACTATGTTTATGGAGATCAATCAAACCCTTTGATATTGTTCAAATGCTATGATGCCTAGATACAGCAAGGACACGCTGTGGACAGGCACACGGATTTTACATATAAAAACTAAAATATCAGATAATTTATGACACAATACGTTGGCCATTTTCAAGTATCTATGCATCATATAGTTCAAATGCCACTTCCTAGAGCTTTCAAGTCCAAAAATTTTGAAAGCAGGCAGCATGTTTGGATTTCTCACTCGGGGCTGATTGACTGAAAGATGAAAGGATGTAGTATTCCACCATCTAAAGGCGATGCACAGAATAGAGAAAAAGCATATCCAATTTTATGAGAGCAAGAGGCAGGAGTTTGAGGAGCTGTTTTGGTTTAAGCAATAAGCATATTCACCTATTTTTGGAGCAGATCAAGTTCAGCCACAGTAGCAGAGGTAGGTGACTGGGCTCGGGAGTGAATACTCTTGTAAGGTATGTTGGCTAAGGAGCTGGGACTGGCTGATACAACAATTTGCAGTATTCTCAAAGCTCAAAATTGGAGAAAAGAAAAGTGGCTTTGTAACTCTTTAAAAAAGAGAAATGTTCTCCTACAACAACAGTACAAGCAGTTTTGCTCCATGAGGCGCACTTGGGCAGTTAGGCCACCTTTGAAAATTGCAGGTCCTTTCAAACTCTCATCCCACGGGTGGTGCCTGTTAAACTCACAGCAATGCACACTAGGAAAATTTGGGTAGTTTCGAATGCAAGATGACAAAACCCATGCCTTATGTCATAGCACCAACTCCTAGGTGGGTAAAGTTAATAACTATATGATTACGATATTTCTGACTACAATATTTAATTGTTTATACTTTTTTTTATTTGTGACTACTGCCATCCCCAGGCAAATGTAATACATAATTTAATCTAAACAATGATAAATCATGAGCGATCTACAAAAAACAAAAGAAACTAAAAAATCTATAAGAATGAAAAGCACAAAATGAGAGAGGAAAATATTAAGTGCAAGAGAATAAAATACAAACACAAAAAAGAAATTACAATGCCCATTCCAATGATGTGCACATTAAAATGTACCTTCATTCGGCGCTCCCTTAAAGCAAGCAAACCAGCCTCAGTACAAATAGCCTTGATATCAGCTCCAGAAAACTCATCCTTGGTCATCACAAATTCTTCTAAGTTGACATCATCTGCTAACGTCATTCTTGATGTGTGAATCTGCAATTCAGAAAATGAAAGTAGCACCATTAAAAAAATGAGTGAAATTTATTACAAAGGGGAAGCATTAAAAAAAGGACATAAATTATGTTCATAAGACAGCAATGATCGTGTTGGTACATAATGATCAAGTAAGACAAACAATAACAATGTTATCAAAAAAAGAAAAAAAAAAGGACAACAATAACAATAATTATAACATTAGAGATGATGATGAGCTTGTGGTATAGTGGAAGCCACTACCGTTTCAACCTTGAAGTTGTGGGTTCAGGTATGGTTTAAAATATTGTCCAATATGATATGTCTTGGTGATATCAGGTGTCAGTGGATACTGTGCAATGACGATGAGCTTGCGGTATAGTGGAAGCCGCTACCGTTTCAACCTTGAAGTTGTGGGTTGTGCAATCTCTCTCTCTCTCTCTCTCTCTCTCTCTCTCTCTCTCTCTCTCATGGAATAACTTATGAATCATGCATGCATCAAAGGGCTAGAAATTTGGAACCAAATCTAGGATCCTAGATTTGGAGTGTTATTTTATATATTTTCCCCATTTTTTTGCCAGATGAAATAGCTTATGGATCATGCATGCATCATAGGCCTAGCAATTTGGAACCAAATCTAGAAAGATTTGGAGTTTTATTTTATATATTTTCCCCCTTTTTTTTCCATGCAAAGGCTTAATGGGACTTATATTTGATTTTAGGTTGTGAACTTTCCATAGATCTAGAGCTTTCGAGCATAGATGTAAAGATTTTGAAACTGAAGAATGTGGGTTTTTTTTATAAATCTTTTCTTTTTTCTTACAAATTACTGGCTAAACAGTTAACTAAATGAGCAAAAATTCATAGATCTAGCACCGAACTTGATGAATGTTGATGAATGTCTAGTTTAATGCTATATCCACATGATTTGGATTTATAAATAACTTTTAAATTTTATTAATTTCGGATTAAAGGTAATATTTAAATAAAAAATTACTTTATTAGAATAATATTTTTCCAAGTCAAGTTCAATGTTTCGAACAACCTTATACGGTTACAGTCCAGAGACAAAATAAAGGTGGGGTTCTTTTGGGGGTAGGGATGTAAACATAGTTGTCAATTTCATTTAGGACCCTACTGCGATCTAACCTCCAAAATGAAATATATCTACATTTTGGAATAACTTTTTTTGGAAAAATAAAAATATCCATATATATGTAAAAAATAGAAAAATAAAAGATAAAATATAAAATATGCATCTAATTCATTTGTTTTCAGGGTCCACAACGGGGGCTGTGACCACGAGTTTGAACCATGTGTTCAAGATGATGATGATGACGATGATGATAAACATTCATGCAAGGCTCCTTTATATAGGTTGATCGTCCACAAAGGAAAAAGGGTAAGGTTGAAGAGGACACGGATGAAAGTGGCAAGGATAGATCCGAAGAAGTGCAACCTATTTGAGGATTTAGCTCAGAATGGATCGGAATTGAAGGAAAAAAAGTCAAATAGCCAATCATAGTCTAGACGCTTTGGTGATGATGATTAATGCAAGGATCTTCTACCACATGAACACAACAAAAGAAAAACAAATAAATATATTTTTGTTTTCCATATAATTGATAACTATAATATTTAAGTACCTGGAAAATGCGCCGCCTAGTTTTTATATCTGGAAGCGGGAATTCAATTTTGCGATCTATTCGGCCAGGCCGAAGCAAAGCAGGATCAAGGCTTTCAATTCTGTTGGTTGCAAGAATCACTTTAACATCCCCTCTTGAATCAAAACCATCCAATTGGTTCAAAAGTTCCAACATCGTTCGCTGTATTTCCCGCTCACCTCCAGAATGAGCATCATACCTACCAAAAATGTACGGAATTAAAGAAAAGCAATATTAGAAGGATAATTACTCCAACCAAAATGCTCACTTGCACACCTTTTTGTTCCAATCGCATCAATTTCATCAATAAATACAATTGATGGAGAGAGATCATCTGCAACTCTAAACAACTCCCTTACTAATTTGGGACCGTCTCCCAAATATTTCTGAATCAATTCACTTCCAACAACTCGCAAGAAGGTGGCCGATGTCGAGTTTGCAACAGCCTGCAGAAGAACATACAAGTTTTGCTCAGAACATAAAATGCTGTCACAGAAAAAAGAAAGCCAGAAAGGTGGCATATATCTATAATGCAATTAGAAATACTAACAAATGGATACATGCATTCAAAAACCATCACCGCCTAAAGTCAGGAGGAGGGGTAAAAAATAATAATTTAAGTGAAAAATTATAGTTGATATTTAGGCAATTAGGCTGAGTAGATATGAACTCAGTCGGAGCACTTTGTGAACATTATCCATCACCATTGGTATTTTGTGCCCTGTGATGGTTGAATGTGAGGGAAAAATGCTAGAACCAATAATAAATATTTTGTTGGTGCAAGAATCATTTAGTTGTAATCAGAGGTGATTATTCCTGACCTGACCCACAAACCAACTCAAACCCAAACTAATAATTCAAGGTTAGCGTTAAAATTTATGACGAAATAAATGAAATGTGATGGATTTGGGTTGAGTACATTCTTGATATTTGACCCATCAACTTGACTAATTGCAAACACCCGCGAGCCTAACCTATTAATTTAGAGTCTGAGTTGAGATTTTGATGCAGGACTATGAACACTATCCTACATTGAAGTTTTTCTACGTCAACTGACAAATTAGTAATCATAAATAAGATTATAAAACAGTTGAAACCAATCCACCATAAAACCAACTACTGAACATAATATTGCTCATAACCCACAGGTGGAATAAAATGTGATCAAAACCAAATTGTCAACTTTCAATCACATCATTTAGAAAATAATGATAGAAAAGATAGTGGTTGCTTTTTTGGAATGTGAAAAGATAACATTTTATTTATTTTTTGAATGTGAAAAGATGAGGTCATATATTTTGGGGAGAAACAAAAGGATGGCGGTTGTTTTTTTTGGAATGTAATAAGATAACTTTTTTTTTGGGAATATGAAAAGATGAGGCCTTATTTTTTTGGGAAAAATAGAAGGAATACAGATACTTGTTTTGGAATTTGAAAAATATGTCAATTGCTATTATGGGGCCTTTTTTGGGGATTGTAAAAGAGGATGGTAGTTACCTTTTGGGGGCCTTATTTTGTGGGGGCCTAAAGCAAAGGCTTTTTTGGCCTAATGGTAAAGCTAGCACTGAGAAAGAAGACCGGAAAGGCTAAGGGGCTCAACGGCATTCCAATGTAGGCTTGCAAATGCTTCATGGAAATTGGATGGATTTGGTCAACTAGGCTCTTCAATAAGAAATATTAAAAGGGAAAAAAATGCCGGATGGATGAAGCATAAGTGTTGTAGTATGGATACAAGAACAAAGGAGATAATACAAAGTTGCACCAATTATTGTGGGATTAAACTTATAGGTAACATGGTGAAACTATAGAGAAAGCGTGAATCACAATTTGATTGATAGTAAAAGGCTTTAGAATCCACCGGGCTTTAAAATACGTCTCCCAGAGACAGTATGTGAATTGCAAACTCAATGGGGAGGAGCAGAGAGATGTAACTCTAGTAAGAATTGAAGCCCAAGCGATTCCTTCCATACCTTGGCTCTATAATTAGAAAGACCGGAGAGATTGAGAAGGATGTTGAACATGAGATAAGAGCTCGATGGTTAGAGTGAAGACTTATTTCTAGAGTGTATTGTAATCGACAATGCCAACAATATTGAAGGAAAAGTTTTACAAGACAGTGATTAGACCAGCCATGACCTATAGAGTAAAATGGTAGCCATCAAGAAAGAACACATGCAATTATAATGTGTTAAAGCCGAAGGTTTTGAATTCAATTTTGACCATATTATTTTCAATTTTTCACATTTTTTTACTGAGCCGCTATGGTAAAAATAAAAATAAAAATGCATTGATATAGATTAGGAGATTTGATCTCCTGACTTCTTGCCTCATTAAATAACTAACCTAACCACTACACCACACAATACTTATGCATAATTATTTGTCAAACTAATGTCAAAAGTAGTTAAATGGAGAAGAGACCCTGGCCATGTGGTCCATGACCATGCTTAGCACAGCTTATTTTATGCTCGTAAATAAGTACAGCATAGATGGTCTATGGCCAATCAAGAAGCAAGACATGCAAAAAAGGAGTCTATCAAAGATGAGAATGTTAAGTCAAATGTTCGGTAAAACTAGAAAAGATAAAGGCAAAAATGAGCACATTCAACAACATTTAGGGGTAGCATCAAATATGATAAATTAGGAGAACCTTGTTTGAGATGGTTTGTACATAACCAACACAAGCTAGCAATGGCAACATGTGATAAATTAGGAGAAACTTGTTTGAGATGGTTTGCACATAGCCAACACAAGCTAGCAATGGCACTGATGTGGAACAATTTTTCTATGCGGCCTCAAAGAAAATTAGTAGGCTGAAAAAGACATAGAAGCAAGTAGTAATGATAGATTTGAAGAAGCGTAAGTGTGCAACCAATCTAAGGAATTGGTCAAGAGCTAGACTAGAATAGAGAGAGACAGCGAGAGGGGTGCCGAGGTTTTGTTAAATTGAGTCAGAGTCGTATCCTATGCCAGTTTTTTTTTTTTTTTGAAATATTTTTTTTGTCAGTCCAATAAAAAATGGCAACCATGCAAATCGATCATTTAAATCATGAGCTTTTGTGGATGGCTAACATCCCAACTCACAAAGGATCAATTTCTCAGACACATAGCCACGAATCATCCAATAAGAATTCATCCAATGGACAGTCAAATTGTATGTATAAAATAATTGAAATCTTAAAACTTCAAAAAAGATGATAAAATGACGAATAAAATAACCAACAAAATTATAGAATACCTCATTATACATGAGAAATTCTCTGTACATTACATACTGAGAGAAACATGCAAGGGAAAGGAAAACATCCAACAAATAATGGAGACTAATAAATATTTATGAGTAGTCTCTTGCATTATTAAGTCCATTCTATTTTTTTTTTATCAGTATTCAAGTCTCTTTTTTTTTTAAAAAACAAAAAGGAAAAGAAGAAACTTCAATTGATGAATCTTAGGAATATTAGACATGGATTAATCACTATAAAATTGAGCCAGAACTAGATGAAGAACACGCGAAAAATGGTGGTTCAAGCCCCATCCTGTAATCAAAGGAAAAATGGGAAACAAGCATTACCTTGGCAAGTAAAGTCTTTCCTGTTCCAGGCTCTCCATAGAGTATAACTCCCTTGGGGGGCTTAATGCCAATGTCCTCATACAATTCAGGATGGGTGAGAGGAAGTTCCACCGCTTCTTTAATCTCCTGAATTTGAGCATCCAAACCACCTATGTCAGCATATGACTCCAACGGAGCTTTCTCAACCTTCATGACCGAAACCATAGGATCCACCTCATCTTGAAGAAGCCCAACAACGGAAAGGACCTGAGCAGCAATGAACATACCAAACCAACATGGTTGCATGAAACCCCAAACAAAATCAAGAAACCCCTTCCTAATTCAACAATCAAAAACCCTAATCCGAACCTTATTGTGCATGAGGATGGCGCAGCCGGGCTCGAGCTGGTCCTTGTCGACGAAGGAGAGGATCCCGACGTAGTACTCGGGCCCCATGGAGGAGGAAACGATGGCGTGGTTCTCGTCGATGAGCTCCTCGAGGCTGCCGACGCTCATGGGGGAGCCGCGGAGGTCGTCGACCTTGGATCGGTCCTCCTCGGTGCGGTCCTCCTGGGGCTTGAGGCGCTCCTGGGCGGAGACGAACTCCTCCTCCATCAGGAGGTAGTCCTTGATGCGCTCCAGCTTCAGGAGGCGGAGCTTGCACTTGGACAGAGGGGTGACCACGGGGAGGCGGGCGGCGGCCTCCGGGCCCTTCTGCTTCCGCTGCTTGCGCCCCACGCGGGTGGGAGGAGCGGGTGGGGAGAATTTCTTCTCCTTCTTGTCGGCGTCGCGCTTGCGGTCGCCGCCGGGGTGGCCGTGCTTGTGAAGCCCGCCGGGTGAGCCCTGTCCCATGCCTTTCTCTTTTCTATGTGACAGAAGAAGAAGAAGAAGAGGAGGAGAAGATTGCAGAGGAAAGACTGATTGGGGGATATTATAGGGTCTGAAAATTTTTAGGGCCTCTTACCCTACCATCTAGGGCATGCCCGAAAACAAATAAAGAATACACACGTCGTGGGGCCACCGAGGAATAGGATCGAACTTCACTCTATCCGTGGACCCCAAATCCTCAATTTAATTTCCTCAAAGTTTTAAGGTTCTTATATTAATAGACTATCCGTAATTTTTGTTTTTTGTTTTGTTTTTATATCATGCACTACTATGTTTTCTTAATTAACCTTGGTTACAGTTATATTCATGTTAACTTCACTAGTGGTTGGTGTAATTATGTTGGTCTGGATCAAATAGAAATATGAAAAGCAGTAGTGATTGCTCACAATGTGCATTTAAGCTTAAGTACATATCTCGGTGTGGGACCTACCTGGGACCCTACTTGAGGATGAGACCGGTGGAGATTGCTTCATGTAGCTGAGTCCTGCTTGTGGAAAAGATAGAGCCCCATGCAATCATCTTAATCCCTTCATCAACTTCCAACATCTATTGCCTTTTAAAAAAACAGATGGGTGTAAAAAATGATGCTGTCTAATTTAGGAGTATTTAATATGTGCGATCTATTTGGATGGGTTATCAGATAGGCTCCATCATAAGGTGTGCATGGTGTAAACACAAAAAAATAGATGGTGCGCATTGGATAGCTATTGTATAATGATAACAAGACAAGGGAAAAGTAACCAAGGTAAAAAATAAAAAGTCTTCCGTCTCCAAATCTCACTGTGCACAAGCTTACCCTCTATGACGAACATATCTTTCACTAAAACACAAATTTGCTGTGTTCTCTCTAGCCTCAAGACATTATCACCAAAATCACAACACTGCCTCTAAGAGGATAGGACATTCGTTTTTGGAATTCGGAGCTAGCGAGAACATGTCGTTCCAAGGCCTTATATGCCTTCCTTCTCCCTAAACAAAACGGTCCCCACTTACCCTGGAAATTAGTGTGGAAATTACATGTTACCCGGAAGTTGCACACCTTTTATTGGCAGCTGCTTCATCATTAGCTCACCATAGAATCCAAGGTTGCAAAATGGAATCTACATGTCAACCTGCTATGCCCAATGTGCAACTAGCATGAGGAAACAATAGACTATCTTTTTGCCCAATGCTCCTTTGCTGCTCTTATTTGGCAACTTCTACCATGCTCTATGCTCACTCCTTTCAACAAATTCCTCAATCAGTGGTTTTGGCATATTGCATCCTGACATCACCGCCAATTGTATATAACTGTCATGTGGTATCTTTGAAAAATGAGGAATGCTTACATTTTCCAATTTACCCCTATAAATCTTTTTTTGTATATACTAATCCAAACCACTAATTCTATTTTGCAATGGAATCTTTTTTCAGTGTATGCAAGTCCATTTTCGCAAGAGATTATCTCGATTGACCGGTAGCTTCCTCGACCCCCAAGATAGTGGAAGCTTAATTTTGATGGCTCATACAACCCAACTACAGGCTCCTCCAGTATTGGCGGCATGCAATGGCTCGCTGGTGATGGCATACGTTGCGAACATCCTCTCGAGGTTGAACTTTTGGCACTTAAAAGGAGCTTGGAGCACTGCCAAGCCCACCAATTACCTACAACCCAACTAGAAGGTGATTGCCTCTTTCTAGTAACCTTTCTCCAAAATTCAAGTAACCTAGCATGGGAATTGATGCCCTTTTGGAAATGAACTTTGCACATCCTATCTACTTTGAGTTCCTGATCAATTCAATATTGTAAACAATCAAACAATCGTATCACTAATTTACTAGCCCAAATCAAACTCCATTAGTATGTAGATAATCACTCCACTTTACCTACTCACATCCATGTACTGTACATGGAGGAGCGAGAGAAGACAAACTTATTCACAGCCACTTTCTTCGAGTGCTCTAAATATATTTCAGCTGAGTTAACATCACAACAATGGCATGCAGTAGGGGTACGTACCAAACAACAGACTGCCCTTGATGATAATGATGTTAATAAGTTTTCTAACATTATAAATTATAAACGTTTTCTAACATTCTCTTCAATACAGTGCAGAGAGTTCGCATGCACAGTTGAAAAGACATCTCCAATATAGTCAAAAGCAAATTTGAATCAAATTGGGTAAAGATCCATAGTTTGCTTGAATTACAACACATGGGTATTAAAGCATCATTTAAAAAAAGTAAAACACTTGTCCAACACAACTTCAAGCCAAAGGAATTCAAAGAGCTACATGGGAATATATTAAAGAATGTATTGAATAAAATATTAATGGAAAGTAAAAGAGTAAATGTTATTGGAATTGCTAAAACGGCTTGTCAGTGCGTTATGAGACGTACACATGGTTTACCTTGTGCTCATGAGATTGAGGAGTCTATGATTAAAGGTCGGCCAATTCATTTCCAATGCATACTTCTTCATTGGTCTAACATTGATATGATTCCTACTCGTACAACCAATGATCGAACTATGGACATAGATTTGACGGCGGAGTTGTCTTATATTCAATCAATGTTCAAAGCTTCCGATTTTTCCCATAAGATGCAAGTGTTGAAGAAATTACGGGAGATTTTTAAGCCTTCCACTACATTTTTACAAGAACCAGAAATGAAGTCAAAGACGCGGGGTAGGCCTCCATTGAAACATGATACATCGACTAAACATATCCCAAGTGCTTTTGAGTTGGTCCTATCTGTACAGGATAGTTATAGTCCCGTATCCACAGAAGCGGTGGACTCTAAGACCAAAGCAAAGAAGAAAGAAAAGGTTAGAAATTTACCAATTCAAACAAGATCAAATAGCACGAAAGAAAAGGTTAGAAATCTACCAATTCAAACAAGATCGAATAGCTCGAATACTCCGTCCTGGCATGATTCATTACCACAAGGAATAAGGCCTTATATAAGCATTGTCAAAGATGTGGCAGCTGACGGTAATTGTGGATTTAGAGCTGTTGCAGGATTACTTGGTCTTAATAAAGAAAGTTGGCAACAGGTTTGGAAAAAGCTTGTAGGAGAGTTTATTGTAAATGTGGATCATTATAGGGCATTGTATGGAGTAGAAAATAAAGTTGAAGATCTAATAGCTTCATTATCATACTATGCGAATCAACCACCATATGATCATTGGATGATTATGCCTAATATGGGTTATCTTATAGCATTTCGTTATAATTTGGTCTTATATCATTTGAGCAATGAACAATGCCTTACTTTTCTTCTTCAAAGGTCGACTCCTATGCATATTTCTAATAAGAGAGAGATAGCTATAGATTTTGTTCGCAGTTATTATTTTGTTTAGGTACGATATAACTACTACGCCTTAGTATATTTTACTATGTTTGTTATCTTCTTCTTTATTCTAATGTTTTTGTCTATTCTTTTAAGTTTTCCTGATACCCGAATAAGTGGCGAGAATTCCATCATTCTTGTGCGAGTGGATAGGAAACTGCATATATAGATCGCATCGAGCAATTTAGAGAATTTGTCAATACTGATGTAGACACATGTGAAAGTATTGATCTGAAATGAAAATGTAAAATTTATAGACTTGATGTAATTGAATATCATGTTGCACAAAGACGACAAATTTCATTAACTTGAATCATAGTTCATTACATCATAGTTCATTATATAGAATTCATGACATGAAAAGTGAACTTGACACGAAATGAAAAAAATTCATCTCTCTTGTCTAAACTGACGAGAGTAAGCACGTGATGTTATACGGGGGTCTCTACTTGATTCACCCTCTTCCTCAATGATAAGTCTGCGCAAAGCCCAGGCCATATGTCTAACATCTCGATACAAACTATAACGCTTATTCAACCCTTGCCTCAATTCCTTCGTAAATTCGGAGAGCATTTCTATTGCACAATTCATAATCAATTACATTATATGCTTGTGGCTCTAGCTCACTTTGATGAAAACCGGACTGTACTTTGGGGTTTGTCAATGTTCTCCATGACACAGTAATGTACCAATCCATATAATTTGGTGCCCAATCCCAAGAACGATGGACAGGTGTATTTCGGTTTACTTTGGCCAGTAAGTGATTACGCTATTGATATTATATTTGATTATAAACTCTGACTGAGGCATTGATCGATGCTACTGTATTATCTCTCAAACCACGGACCGGCTCTAAAGGTGCAATGGGAATCGTTTGGACCCAACCAAATTGATGAAGAACCCTATCCAGATGGTAGGGCTCTACAATATCCACGTTCATTAGGTATCCACAGTAGAAGGCAATTTGATGGAAGTAATGATCTCGCCTACAAGAAAGATAAGGCTCTCATATGATCTGCACCATGAGAATCATTGTAAATAAATTGAATCATCATAGAATGACATTATATGATCAATTAAAGAGTGATTTACCTTATCAATGCTTAAGAAGTCTAGTTTCTCCCACAAACCTTATAAAGCCGAACTAGCCTCCCTACGAGGAATCCAACACATCACACGGGGTTGCCCCAGTGAGTATGATATGTCAGCAGTTGGAGCTAGTGCTTCAAAGTGCTCGTATACCCATGCTTCAAGAAGCGTTAAGTATCCAACCATTTATTTGACCTCATTTTGGCTTGCTAAGCCTAACTGACGGTACAAATATACTAGCGCACCAGCGCCCCATGCATAGTTCTTGATATTTTCTAAATCCCTCGGTATCTTCAAGTATACACATGAAACTCTTGTTCCGGTCTTGTCAGTAAATAGCGTACAGCCAAGTAAATAAAGAAGGTAGGCCCTGACTACATGGTCAACACCATCCTATCCAGCATCATCGTTCACTTCAGCAAAATTCTCTCTAAGCCATTTTAATTTTAGTGATTAGCCTTTTTTACTATACAGTTCTTTTATTACTTCATCAGTAGAGACTCCCAATACATCAACGATAAGATCTATGGCATCGGGGTATGTCAATTTCTTTAAATTTGTTGTAGTAGAACTAATAATGGGAATATTCAAGATGCATGAAACATCGTCGAGGGTGATTGTCATCTCACCGAAAGGCATATGGAAGGACTTTGTTTTAGGGTGCCACCTTTCAACAAAACCAAACACCATCGTCTTGTTCACCATCCGGTAAGAACATTCAATCAATTGAGACAACATAAAATCTTTCGCCAACTGCTTAAAACGCTCACTATCGTTTAATGGCCACAAATTTAGTTCTTGCCCATGACTTAGGCATTTCAACGTTCCGCGATCCTGCATTCAAACATAAATTTCTAATTAGCTACCTCTCATTCAACAAATAGATTATTCTTTAGAGAAAATATGTTTACTAAAAACACACTTCGCCCTTCCACAGGAAATATGCAACATGAGTGTGGAAACTCTTGAGTAAGCTTCGATCAGTAGGCCCAATTGTAACCTTCTTTTCTTATTAATCATTGTCTTCAAAAGATAAATGTTCTTCAATTTCAGGTTCTTCTTCCACAGGCTCTTCCACCTTATGTTGATGCCTCTTATTGGAGGCTGTAGGTCTTACTATTGAAGAACTAGGTTAGTCTATATCTGTGATTTAAATCAGAAGTAATGCATTAATCTCTTTTTAAAAAAAAAGGAAAAAAAATTGTTTGGCCCTCTAATGCTGAACAGATAGGTTCCATTCAGCCCTGGAAGGCCGAACGGGTCCGAGATAATCACAACCCACACCTCATAGTCAAGAAACAGAGGTATCATATGATGATGATCACAACCCTCAACCTCAAAAATAGTCCCATAAGATGTAGATCACAACCCACAACCAATTTCCACCATTAATGGATTCATAAAACCAAAAATACTTCTAACACACAAAAATAAATAAGAAAAGAGAATGAAAAGGAAGACTTATATTGCAATGGAAGAGGATCTTAGTCTTGCAATGGAAGAAGAAGAAGTGAAAGAAAGAAGAATGTTAAAAGAGAAAGGATGAGAAAAGAGGGTTGTTGTAGAAAGAAGAAAGGAGTCTGTAAAGAGATGAGAAAAGAGGGATTTGGGTTGCATGTGTGTAAAGAGAGGAGAAATGAGGGATCTAGGTATTTTAGGGATATAGGGTGTATTAAGAAAGAAAAAATGTAATTTTTTAAAATTTTAATTGTGTGTAGAGAGAAAATGTGTGCAAAAAGACCAAACCCTAGTTTATCTAGCAATCCTCTTTTTGTTTTTTGTTTTGTTTTTATATCATGCACTACTATGTTTCCTTAATTAACCTTGGTTACAGTTATATTCATGTTAACTTCACTAATGGTTGGTGTAATTATGTTGGTATGGATTGCACTTGCCTGTAATAGAGCGGATGTTAATGTCAAATAGAAATATGAAGGGTAGTAGTGATTGCTCACAATGTGCATTTAAGCTTAAGTACATATCTCGGTGTGGGACCTACATAGGACCCTACTTAAGGATGAGACCGATGGAGATCGCTTCATGTAGCTGAGTCCTACTTGTGGAAAAGATAGAACCCTGTGCAATCATCTTAATCTCTTCATCAACTTCTAACAACTATGGCCTTTAAAAAGAACAGATGGGTGTAAAAAATAAAGCTGTGTAATTTAGGAGTGTTTAATGTGTGTGATCTATTTGGATGAGTTATCAGACAGACTCCATTACAAGGTGTGTAGGTGTAAACACAAAAAATAGAAGGTATGCATTGGATAGCTATTGTATAATGATAACAAGACAAGGAAAAAACAACCAAGGTAAAAAATAGAAAGTCTTCCGTCTCCACATCTCACTGTCCACAAGCTTAACCTCTATGACGGACATATCTTTCACGGAAACACAAATTTGCTGTGTTCTCTCTAGCCTACAGACATTATCACCAGCATCACAACACTGCCCCTAGGAGGATAAGATATTCATTTTCGGAACTCGGAGCCAGCGAGAACATGTCGTTCCAAGGCCTTATATGCCTTCCTTCTCCCTAAACAAAACGGTCCCCACTTACCCTAGAAATTAGTGTGGAAACTATATGTTACCTCAAAGCTGCACACCTTTTATTGGCTGCTGCTTCATCATTAGCTCACCATAAAATCCAAGGTTGCAAAATGGAATCCACATGTTAGCCCGGTATGCCCAATGTGCAACCAACATGAGGAAACAATAGACTATCTTTTTGCCCAATGCTCCTTTGCTGCTCATTTGGCAACTTCTATCATGTTCTATGCTCACTCCTTTCAACAAATTCCTCAATCAGTGGTTTTGGCATACTGCATCCCGACATCACCTCCAATTGTATATAACTATCATGTGATATCTTTGAAAAATGAGGAATGCTTACATTTTCCAATTTACCCCTGTAAATCCTTTTTTTTATACTAATCCAAACCACTAATTCTATTTTGCAATGGAATCTTTCTTCAGTGTATGCAAGTCCATTTTCATAAGAGATTATCTCGATTGACTGGTAACTTCCTCCACCCCCGGGATAGTGTGGAAGCTTAATTTTGATGGCCCATACGACCTGGCCTCAGGCTCCTTCGGTATTGGTGGCATCATTTGCGATTGCAATGGCTCGATGGCGATGACATACGTTGCAAACGTTCAGGCCAATCATCCTCTTAAGGCTGAACTTCTGGCACTTGAAAGGGGCTTGGAGCACTGCCAAGCCCACCAGTTACCTACAGCCCAACTAGAAGGTGATTGCCTCGCTCTGATAACCTTTATCCAAAATTCAAGTAACCTAACATGGGAATTGATGCCCTTTTGGAAGCGAACTTTGCACATCCTATCTACTTTGAGCTCCTGATCAATTCAATATTGTAAACAATCAAACAACCGTATCACTGATTTACTAGCCCAAATCAAACTCCATCAGTATGTAGCTAATCACTCCACTTTACCTACTCACATCCGTGTACTGTACATAGAGGAGCGAGAGAAGGCAACTTTATTCACAGCCACTTTCTTCAAGTGCTCTGAATACATTTCAGCTGAGTTAACATCATAACAATGGCATGCGGTAGCGGTATGTGCCACACAACAGACTACCCTTAATGATAATGAGGAATCAATTTGCTCCAACGATGTTTGACCCGGATCTGTGCGGTCAACATCAACTCTCTTGGTGGAGTCCAGTTTTTGTTTTATGTAATTTTTTTTACCGTTTACTATCTAAGCTCTTGGACTAGATTAGATATGTGGGATGTCAAAGATAACAACCCAATAATCTTTCGGAAGATTTTGTACTACCTTTATATTAAATAAAGCTTATACTCTTTTCTAGCAAAAAAAAAAAAATCCAATTTATAAGAAAGGTATAATATGGAAACACCCAAAGAAAAACAGCCACCCATAGAAAAATAGTAGCAATCTTCAATAATTTTATTAGCCCTACTTGCAAAAAAAAAAAAAATACAATGAAATTTGCTGCATCAAGTGGGATTCCTAATGAGGTGACAATGTAATACGACTGAGATAAAGATAAAACAAAAATTTATGGTTGGGGTATCATAAAGGGCCTGAAGCCCCAAAAGAGTGTACATATATTATATATTATATTATTAACCGGCAGCTGGCCAGGTCGACCCTAGTTTGACTGCATGAAGCTCAAATTTGGCTGTCCAGGTTGTAGTCTTTTTAAAGTTCGGACCCAGCCCATCCTACCCTCCGGCTTTAACAAAAAAAAAACTCCTTCGCTTTCCTCCTTTTTTAGGGCTGGGCCCTTATCAAGGAGCCGGATTCACATCCCTACTTGAAACGTTTGAAGTCAGGTTTGGTTCGAGTGGATGCAACCGAGTCCATCTGGACCAGATTTGACCCGATTTGTCCCCACCCACTCGAAGGCCTCGAGGCAAACCTCAAAAGAACTCGAACTCCGAACCTATTTTACTCCACTTGCAAGCCTGGACAACATAGTCCACAGGCCACTGGGCCCCGGCTGATTAGACAGCAGTTGAATAAAGATCAAGTCATCATATTCAAACCTTATTTGACTCTTAAAACCTATTTTATCAAGATTAACCTCATAACCTGGTTTGAGTCGTAAAACCTATTTATCAACAGTGGGGCTAGCCACAATGCTTACATGTACATAGAAAGTTATTATCTTGGATATTTATACGAACTATTGATTCTTTCCGCTCTCGCTTCTTCTTCTTGGTTTTTTTACCCCGAAATGTCGGATTCTTTTTCTATAATCTTTCCTTTCATCATGCAGCAAGATAGCTTTTCAGTTTATATAACAGTATAGACTTAATTGGAACCCAACTTAAGTAGGGTGGGAACTGTCAAGTCTAACCCAGCATGGAAGTTAAAAGGGTCAATCTCGACTCTAAGTTGCCAGGATTGAGTCAGATTGCCAAGTCAGTGAAATAAATTGGGTTGAGAGGGTAGGCCTGTGGGGCATGATGGAGCCACAATCAAAACCCGACCTATTTATCAATTGGTTTGAAAAAGTCAACTCTAGCCCAACCCTTAGGTAGAAAAGGATGAACCGAATCACTGAATCTTGGGTCGGGTTCTAGCTAGAATGCATATTTTCTATCCCAGAGGGAGAGCACTTGTTTTAAATGACGATGAATGCACTGCAAAATACTTTGCCAAATGCTTTATTTTCTATTTTTATGCTATATGCTAGTATGCATCCTTTCGTCGTCATAAAGTTAAGAATATTTGCACAATTAAAAAAATTCATATACAAAAGACAAAAAGGTATAAGAGAGAGAAGAATGCTCATGTACAAATAAAAAAAGCCATGTATGCATCCTTCATTCTATGGTTTCATTCTATGGTAAGAAAAGAATGTACACTAGCATATAATATATATATATATAGAGAGGCTCCGACCCCCTTGCAGTTGATTATTAGTAAAACATTGGATACACAATACCACCTACTAGTACTGTGAATTAGATAAAGCCCCAAACAGTTTGAAGTTGGACTTACTAACTACTTGAGCAATTTAAGCGTGGCTAAAGTCACATTTGTTCGATTTCTTTTAGCAACAGGCAAGCATGTTATAGTAAGTACCAATACAATCTTCTGTAAATTGCTTTATTATTTTGTTATTAAAAAGTCGCATAAGCTGCAAGTTTGAACAAGTCACCTGAGATATCTCATCAACCCCACTAGGTAATGAGACCCCCATCATCCTGCTGCTGGTTAGGGACATGAGCAGGGGTATGAGCACACGTTCAGCCCATGTCAACAACTGGTAAAACCTCCACAAAACACCATTAGGTTTCCATACGGTGGGTGCAATTTCGACGCCATCCGACCCATTATGCACTACTGGATTGATTCAATCACTTGAGAACGCGCACTTAAAAAACATGGAGTGATAATTTTGTCCCTACAGTCAAAGGCTCCAATAGAGCGATATTTTTTCTAAAACCCTAAACATCATTCTCCTTCCCTTAAAATTGGATGCATCTAATAGGGCCCCATACATAATCTTATGATACTAAATAGTTGCTGCTGCAGCTGCTCATTTCTTTGGACGCTGTTTTGGTCAGCAGAATCAATGTTCTCCATTTTGCTCTTTCATCCTCTTCATTTTATAGTCACTGAGGCACTTCACACAAAGGTGGAGTGGGATTTGCAATCCTCACCATCTACAAAGCAGGGCCCTCACTGAAACAGGCAGGGACTGAAAATCCTGACCAAACACCAATTCAGTTCCCTACTGAATTTCAGGCCAAAGTCCCTGCCATCAGCAGAACAGAAGATGCAGTACAGCTATTTATCATCAGTATTCTGTAGACATAAACTTACATATCTTGCATCCTTTTACCTGATATGATATCCATAGCCCTCGGCCTCATAATCAGCCAAATCCACATTATCCATAGAGTGGAAGGTGGTGAAATGCAACTAACATGACCAATAACAAGAAAACAAGAGAAGAAATGCAACTAACAAGCCCGGGTTACACATTTGAAATACAGCAACGGGAATACAGAAATACGACAATGGGAGACTGTCTCGATGAATTTAAAAATAGGTGACAAGTCAAAATAATTGGCATAGAGAGCACCTACGGGAGATCAAAACTTGTGGAAAGGTGAAAAGAGTTGCCCTAGCTAGACATCATGACTTGTTCGCTTGCATGAAGTGCTTGAGTCGCAAAGTACCTCACATCCACATCTGGATCCTCACTTAGTTCAACCAAACAAGGGCGAATCGTCTGCTCTACCACCTGTACATCAAAAGAATCACACAGCACACAAGATTAAAGTAAAAGGTTGTATTTTGTATGTAACTAAAAGGTAATTGGTTTGCTTGCTTTTGCAGAATGGATGGTTAGTGCTTTTGGGACAATATAGAAATGATAGTAGGGCCTCAAAAGAGTGACAATCTAAAAATATAGTTTTGCAGAACCCTAACCATAAAAGAGAGGCTGAAGAAATACCACAAAATTTGTTTCCCTCTCAATAAGACAACAGGGGAAGGAGATAGGCATACAGCAAAAGAAATGAAGCATCCAGCTGTTGGATCACATGTAAACAATTTCACAGCAATTCATTTTAAGGTACTAGGCTAGTAACAAGAGATGTAAACAAGTAATTGTGACATATATCAGCTCATAGCCGTTGACCTACTTAACTTCCTCTCTCATGCATTAATAAAGCCTGTCATCCTTATTACATGTGTCACACAGTACCATGGCCTTCAATTCCTAAGCAAGAATGAGGACCACCCATGCCTGATGCAAGGTCACCACCATAGCTGAAAGTATAGTCATCAGACCACCATGTATAGGTTTATGGAAAACCAATATGCATCAGCCATATCGGTGTGATTTATAAAAATAAAAAAATAAAAAAAAGGGACACAATTCCTCAAAAATGCCTAGAAAAAGAGGGAAAATCTTAGAATATGTATTCCTTAGAGGTCATCCACCGAATTTTTATGTCTGTCGTTGCACTAATATAAGACGATGGTTTTGCAAAGAGAGATTCATTGTAATTAAACCTTTTACTTGTTTTTTTAAGAAAAACAAACTGTACACTGTGTTACTTGTGCTTAGGTGCATTACTTCATATATTGAGTTCTCTCAGTATGAAATATGAATGCATTTTCATAACCATGCATCATTATTTTGTTTTATTTTTCTATAGCAGTTGGAATTAGATTATTACAATTCTCATATAAACGTATACTCTTTTCGAAATAATCGGTCAATTATGTAATGCATGAAGTGACAATCTCTAATGTTAGTGACTTAATGAAGATGGATCTCAAGTGTACAACTCAAAACATTATGGTGTATGCCTCATTGTCTCTTGAGTCAAGTGTAAAAGGAAAACTTGTGGGTTTCCTTGAATGCATGGCACTATAACGGACATGGAGAGGGTGATCCTCAATCTCAGCCCAATGAAATGATTCTCACTCTTTGATGTTTTAGCTCGATGCCCAAAAGGCTACATAACCTGCAAATTTACTGTGATAAAATCCAAATTTGACTAATGTCTGAAACAGTGTCAAACCATAATTAGTGCCAATTCAAAGCGAAACTGGATTACTTAATCATAAGTGGGCCCACCTCTGTAAACAGAAAAGGACACTAGTTGTTATATAAAAAATGAATAACTAGCTTACAAATATGAAGCCTTCGGCAGAGAAGTATGGATATTGATTTCTGTTAAGAGATGGTGCATTCCAGTCTTTATAAAAACATTTTAATGCTACAAAAATACTGTCACTGACTGGTGTATGACAGGAATACTTCTTATCGGCAAGGTGACAAACAACACATCAACTAAGATGATTTGCATTGGCAGATATTTGAAATCATGGTTCCATGTTACAACCAATATGGGCATTTCTTTTTCTTGAATGGTATGAGAAATGAGCATCTTTGCAAATTAATTCTCCTATTTCCTTTCTTGTTTCTTTCTATTTGAGGATGACGAGGACTCTTTATTTAGTAGGTCTCCGAAGTAGATAGGATGAGTTTCCTTCTATATATCAGAGGCATTAGAGCTCAGGATGATTTGTAATGAGATTTTTTTCCCAATTGTCTTGGTGTGAGTGCATGTAGAGTTTTGCTTGCAATTCATCTTCTCATGCAGGGAATAAACCCAAACGGGATGCCATTCACATTCACAACCCACATGTGCCTACCCATGCAATATGTGCCTGCCCATGCGACCTGGGGGAATAATGACTCCCCAGGACACAAACTTGAGACCTAGTGTGGCTTTGATACTATGTTAAGTCCAACTATGGTAAGTCCAACAAGCCAATGCATGTCAAAAGATTAAGCTATTAGGAAGCATAAGACCAATCTACTTAACAGATATAACCAGACATAAGTGAATTAGGTTAGTTCTTTCTCTACATGATCTAAAGTTATTGCTCTTGCTGCATTATTGTTACTTTTGGAAACAGTTGCATTCAGCTGGCTGTCCTTGATACCAACCCTGCTGTTCAATTGGGTTGATTCAGCAACTCTGTATGAATGTCTTCAAGGGAATTGCAATTCTCACAATCAGAAGAACCACCTTCTTAATAACAGTTGAAGAGCACCTGAAGTTGCACTTGCAAGTTACACAGCTAATCCATATTTGGAATGATTCAAGTTCACATATAATTTCTGCAGAAGTATTAGGCTTTAGATGCTTGGAGTGACTGAGTGATAGTATCAAGGCTTTCTACTTCATTTAACATTGATGTTAACATAGTTGGGCATTACACACGACACACACAAAAACAATACTGAATTGCCTCAACCCCTGTCTAATTGGTTGTTTGCCATTTGCACATGGGATATGAAAATGGGATTTATATATGTAAAAGTTGCATATGTGAACTTTACTTATGTAAAATTTACGCATATGAAACCAAATACCATGTTTGTCTAGAAGCACCATTTTCACATCACTAAATGTTGGAAGGTTCAGATTGTATACGTAAAATCTTCATGCATTTCAGAAGGTATAAATGTTTATGACAAAAAACTAAAGGTTTGGGGTTTAAAATTTGAATGGTTTGGATTAAAATTTGTGGCACACAGGAGTGGGAAAAAAGAAAGGTTGTGAAGGAATTTGACACTGTTGGTGAAATGAATTCAGTCATCCTTTCAAAAAAGAAAAGGGAATTTGACATTGCGACCAGTCTGGGTGTCACTTGTATTGGTGCTATTTTAGAAAAGGGAATTTGACACTGTGACCTGTCTGGGTGTCACTTGTATTGGTGCTATTTTAACCTGAGAAGCGTGCAACACTCACACCTTGACAGCAGTGAAAAATTCTCATATGAAAAATGGCCTCATTTACTACGAATGTGGTGTTATGGCTGCTAACAAATGTGACCATGCATGAATGTTACACATGTTCAACATTTACAAAAGGAGTCATTTGTTTGCAGTCATTTACACATGCAAAGAATTCATATGAGCAAAGATCATGCATCACCACTTTCTTGCGATCATTTACACATGCTTACATGAGGTGTGAAAATGGTGTAAATAAGGCCGTTTACACAACAAAATTTTCACACCAAAATGGGTGTGGTGTGAAAGTGATTCACACCACTCTTGCAAAAAAGGCACCAGCACACTTCTTCCTCGGTGATTGCATCCTTCTGGGCCCATCAACCACCTTTATTTTTTTCTCAGTCATGTGGGCTCCATATTCAGCCAACCCCAACATAGTTGGGACAAGGCTTTGATGATGATCATGTGGGCCCCAAATTCATAATCCAAATTGTTCGCTTTGTTTATTTAACTAATAAACTCCAAAATGTTGAAGCTAATAGTCATAAATCTTCAAGACTTTGAGTAATTTGTGAAAGTCCCAGCCTATAGATCTAATTTTCTACACTTCTATGGACCCTCAATTCATGATCCCAACTGTTAGCTATTCTTGAATCAATGGTAACATCAGGATGGTTAGTTTTGGATCTTAATTAATCATGGGTTTTGATAGATTTGTGAAAAACAACCCAAAAATTCAAATAAATCTAAAATTGTCGGATGTACTCATTAATTCATGAAAATGATGATTTTGACAAACACGATAATGTGTTTCACGTATCTAACATTTGCATATGTAGCATTTAAATATATAAATCTCATTTTCGTATCGCATGTGTAAAAGGCAAACAACCCCTAAAGTAAACGAGTGCGAACAAATGACCCCTAACTGCTGGATTTATAGAAAGTAGTGAACTTGATACTAATTCATATTGAATAATCTGTTGGACTCGACCTCAGAAGCTTAAGCAGAGATTTGTGATTTTGTGCTGAAGGTGTCTTGGGCTATTCCAATCTAGGGTCAGAATGCAATGAGATGATCCAAACTAATTTGACATTGTTCAGATCAACACAAAATGTTAGCTGATCATAGCATCAGTGTGTTACTGCCCTTACCAAATTCCCTGCATCAAAATCAAAATTGCCAATCACAATAATAATGAATAGGGATGTGAGGGCAGAGAAAGCTATCCCATCAAAGGCAGTTTCGCATTTCCATGCCCATCCATTCTGCAAAAATGTTCAAACCACTCTCTTTAGGGGTGAACCATTTTACCGATTATTTGAATCTCTTCTTATGGGGGTGCACAAGAAAACTCTAAAAGAAAAAAATTGCTGATTCCATGACTTACAGAGTGGTCCACAATTGGAATAAGGGACTGCAAGACCTTTCCCACATTGAATTTGATGTTGGGTACCCTGTTAAAATTTGGGGATCAAGTGAGAAAGTCTTCAATTTATATCAACTGTAAGGGAAAAAAAATATTTGATGGTACCTGTCCTTTGAGGCATTGATGACCACGGGCAAGAGCTTTTGGCATGTGATTTCTGGGCCCATGACAGGGGCAAGTAGAGAGATCGCATGTAGAATGGTCATTCGATACAGATAGTGTGAATTGTTAATCATGTTCAACACCTATGAGAAGACATGCCAATTAACTCATTGGAGAATTAGAAGATAACTTCTACATTCCAGATACAACAAAAAAGATACCATGGGTATACCCATGTCAGAAAAAAAAGATACAACAAAAAAAGAGTAATTGTGGACCCAAAAAAATAACCTGTGGAACTATATGCTGCATTGCCCAATCTGGGCCAAATTCCTCTGCAAGACGCTTCAAGTTACTAGCAGCTGCATCTCGAATTGAGTAAACCTGCACATATTCATTGTTTAACATGGAAATCTGCTATTTACTTGCAATAAGAGTAGTGTTAGGGAGATGACTGGGATATCTGGGACAAAGTAATGAAGGAAGCATATAGGCAGTTACATTCCTTCTTTTAAAAATAAACTAGACAGTTTTTTATTTATTTATTTTTATGGGAGATAAAAAAGGAAAAAGTAACCACACACACACACACACACACACACACCTTTTCTTTTCACTCCTCCCCACAAATCCCCTCCTATCTTCATTATTTTTCCTTTTTTTTTTTTTTGAAAAATCCAATCTCATGAGTGCTCAACTTGATTCTCTAAAGTGGGTCCAACCTATTAAATTTTAAAACTCTCAAATGCATGCCTTCTTTTATGGGACATAGCCAAATTTTACTCCAGGACATAGCAATTTTACTCCAGGATTAACTCATAACCGCTATTGTTAGTAGAGATCCAACAGCAAAGGTGACCGTCAATGATCAGGAGTCTTAAAATATTTTAGGATGGGTGATGTAGTTATGTTAGGAGTTAGGACATGTCAAAAGGTGTTGTTATAACCTATCATGTCCAGATACAACATGGAATCAACGGGACAAAGTTTTACGCATAAAAAGTGAGGTATTGGGTACAATACGACACGATATGTTGCCCATTTTGAAGCATTCGTGCAACAAAGGTTACAATGAGCATCTGTGATGCAGCCTCGAATATGCAAACAAAATAGAACAACCCCACAATGGGTTTTGAACAAATCCACATGCAAGACACCAGAAAGGGGTTTTGCCTTTCTCTTTCTTATATATCAAAGTAAAATTGAAGTGGTTCTGTTTTTCTCCATCCACCATACTTTAAGGGGCACCAATGTACCTCCAGATGGATTGGGTAAAGATAGGGGGTTATGTATGCTTGGCAAATTCCCAGTAATACTCGGGAAAGGAGCTTTTGTTGAAGAGATGAAAATAAAGGGTCAAGCATTGCGAAATACAAAGGACGATCAGGAATGGAGATTTATCGCCCACTCCTCACCATATTAAAATGCATCCTAGAAATTTTGTGTTCCCTTGTAGGTCTCCACTCTTGACCCTTCTGTCCCACGCGCACATTCACACACATGACACACAAACTGGCAACATCATTCAGTTAAAGAGTTAAATCGTCAATAGCTTAGCATTTATAGGAGCGATTATGATAAACCTTGTCTTCCAGCCACTGCATGCATAGAGAACCAAGCTTCTCATCGAAAAACTCTACACCCAACTGACTTGCTAGTAAAGGAATGTACTCAATAATTGCTAGTCGAACCCTCCAATGCCTATCTTCTGCAAGCTCGACAATGGCTGGCAACAGAGATTGAGATAAAAGATCGATTCCAATCACCTGCAACGTAGAACAAATGAATCCACAAAAATTTCAACTGGAATGCTAAAAATGATGCGTTCCAACGCCAAGAAAACTCTGATGTGGTGGATATTGGGGCCCAGCTACATCTAGCATTAGAAATATGTCCATGGTTTCCAAAATAGGCACGGATGAGTAAAGCAATACTCGTAATGCACTTTAAAGAATACTTAACAAAGGACAGCTCAGCAATAATGGATAATGAAAAGGTAAAACTAAATAATATAATACAAAAAAACAAAACTTGATAGCATCACAATCCTAAATTGAAATAGTAACAGCAGCAGCAGCAGCAGCAGAAGCATCAACTGGTTACTATTATAAAAAAAAATTAAAAAAAAGAGAAAAAAGGAAAAAAAAAACAGGTACCTACTATCAATAAATAAAAAGTTCACTCAAAATTCAAGAAAGATGAAGCTGTGTAAAGATCTACGAACCTGATTCACTTGATCAAGCTTGCTAATAATATTAAGGCGGACATCAGGAAATTCATCTTTTAAAAGTGAAAGAAAAATTGGAAGAAGCTGCTCAATTGTTGCCTCCTGCATAAACCAGCAAAACAGTTAACTAGACTGCGAATAAGAACCAACAATAGAAATGTCTTTTCAAGAGGCACAGATATTGCATGAAATATAAAGGGACTTATCATCCAATGAGAGTTTAAAGACAATCCACAACATCAGCAGAGACCGTCAAGAGTTAAGACACCTATTTAGTAAGCATCTGATAAAAGAAAATGATACAATCTTATTTTCTGTCAGGATGACTGGTACAACTGGAAGGACAGCAGAAGGAACAAGTATAATGACAATAAGCAGACAAATAAAATGACATCGATACTCAATAATTATATTTGCATTGAAAAGATTGATGCTGTCAAATCAAAGTACACCAGTAACGGATGGAAATATTCACTCCAAGCTTATGGAGATATATTTCATCAAGTATTACTTTCCCTCAATGTTCAACAAAACAAAACAGGACCCACATGGTCAGCATAGCAGAAATAATTTAAATACATATTCATCTACTTAAATTCTATCACTATCCAAAGCAAAAGGCTACCCATAGGCTGTAGCAACCATTACTTGTTATGTATAAAAGGTTTGATACTACAGATAAAAATAAAATAAAATAAAATAAAATAAAAGGCTATATAGTTGAATGATATGGTGTATATTCAAAAATTCATTTCACCAAAAAATGAACTATGTGAACCAAATAATAACCATGGAAGGCAAGTTATGGAGGGAATAACCATGGACCTCCCTCCCTCCCTAAATGGGCAAGCAATACAAAAGATGCAACAAAAATTGTGAAATCCATAAGATGTGGGAAGAGCTATAAAGACAGTGGACCAGGAAAATCATATATATATATATATTCGGTTAGTACATTACTCAGATCCACAACATCATGTGCTACAGTGAGCATCTTCCAATTGGTGCCGCGGAATCTTGTTGGCACTTGGCACTGCCATCTTTCTCAATGAATCTATCTTAGTAACTTCCATATTTACAGCTTCTTTAAGAACACTTCCTGATTTACATGATTAAATAACAATGATGAAGAGTGAAGAGAGAAGAGCAATGGTGGTGATTTACATTATTTCCTGGTTTTCCTTGTTTGTCCTTGCTAGCATTAAAGCATTTGACAAATCTTCCTCTTCTGATGGCTGGTATAAAAAGCACTCTTTGAAGATCTTTAGCATCTCTATAAATCCAAGGACCTTAACCCTATTGCATGACCCAGACCTACTTGCCCCAAACACTCATAACTGTCTCGCCATTATTATCTACAATGGTGCTACCACTGTCAGACTCCCAGTTTTTCGACTTAACTCCCATCTTTATTTGCCTTTATAGAAGCTACCTTCCCTTGAACTAAAAGATTAGCAGAGGAGGTGATTGACTTAGCTAAATTGGGTCTAGATAGAGACAAGGTTATCTTGAGCTCCTCTCTTCTATCATAGTTTCATGGGTTCTTTCTGTTGGCGTTAGAAACTCCATATTTTTCATTCTTCAATACATACTTTTCCTATATTGTATGGACTTTCTTTTATATTTTTTAGATTAATTAATTTTGTTAAAAATGAAAAAGAGAGAAATCCCTATCAACAACGGATGAGACCAAACAGCCAGGATTCGATTAACATCACCACAAATTTCTGGTGAAGTAACTGAAGCCCAAAAGCTCAAAGGACCTTGCCCATAACAGTGCTGAAAACCAACCAAAGCAACAAATGGCTTGAAGTGTCAGCATTCCAAAGACATAAAAAGTACACTCAGTGATGTTAAGGCTAGAAACTCGAAGATAACAAGATCAAAACACTAACAATTTTATATACGATTAGCAACATTTCATGAAGAGATGGTAAGGTGAAAACATGAAAAACATAAACTACCTGCTTATATTTGACTCATAAGTATCTGCCTATGTTAGTTTGCATTTGATACTTGCCAGTTGTCATAGTTCTCCAATTTGTTGGACGCTGATTTGCCCAGTCTTTAAGTTTGCGAACTTTGCTAAATAAATTTTATTTACTATTTAAATAAAGCTTGATTCAATGTAGAAATCTAGATTACAAGCTTTGAAGACCTAATTCCACTAATTGACAAGAACACTACTAGTTTGCACTCATGAAGCATATACTAAATCTAAGTTATAAGTAACAGTGATTTCCCTTCAAAAAAAATTTAATCCTAAACATGCATTTTTTTTTTTTTTTGACAACATTAATACTAAACATGCATTCATCATTAAAAATGGCACAGATGTCCCAAAAAAAAAAAAAGATAATACTAAACCAGTTTAATCCAAATCTCGAACAAGACCAAAGTGAACTAAATTACAGAATTTTAAAAATTACTAATTTCCAATTCAACTCTAGTTAGCCAGAACTAGACAACTGTTTCCTCGATGACATTTGCTGGGTGTTCCTTGAACCAAATGTTTTAATCAATTTACCTAGAGAAAGCTATAAAAAAAAAACATATATTGTATCCTGTGGCAGCCTTGTAGCTGGAAGGACAAAGTCGGTCAGAAACGAGTCACCTAAACTGAGTAACCCATACCCAAAAAACAAATGAATGAGAATGCTACTCAGTAACCCTTATTCTTGTAAACAGGCGGTGAAAATATCATAACCACTTCCATTTCTATAACTTTACAGTTTACAACCATAAGTAATCCTATACAATAATGTATGCGATATTACCTTCCCTAAAACTGGTGCCA
Source organism: Sextonia rubra (assembly GCA_037013555.1). Lineage (NCBI taxonomy): Eukaryota > Viridiplantae > Streptophyta > Magnoliopsida > Laurales > Lauraceae > Sextonia > Sextonia rubra. Next base: position 36,860,029 of record JASUAD010000010.1, on the reverse strand, counting down.
TTCCCATAATTACTGAAGCTAAAGCAGAGCGAACATGCTGTGAGGAATCAGATGACAATTCCTGCCGAAAAAATATTTGTTTATGAAGTTTATGTAGAAGATGTAAGAAAGGAGAAGCACCTATTCCATGAAAGAAATCAGAAATTAAAAAAGTTAAAACAAAAATAACATGAATCACTATGAAGAGATGGCAAAGCATGCATATACCTTCACACAAGGAAGAATGTGCTGAATTGCAAGTTGTGGACTCAAAATCCGGCAAAACTTTGTCACTTTTCCTGCAGCTGCTATACGTACTTCGGCTTCATTATCTCGGAGTAATCGCACATATGCAGGTACCAAGTCAGCCCTTAAACAATATACCACTTTCCATCATTGAATGTTCATAATAGAGAGAACCCCTAAGTAAATGCCATCTCAGATTTTCCACCTTGATGTGTGATGGTGAATTTAACTTGGCCGACAAGATCAAAAGTTTCCAAACAGAATATGGAAGAAATGACTACTATCTAAATGTTAGCCAAACATGGCACCATTAAATGATCATGGAAGTTAATGGATATTTGAAAAAAAAAACATTAATCAATGGTTGAAACGGAACAATAAACGAAATTATCACAAGATTACCTAGTGGGTTCAGGGCCAACAGCTTCACATAGCTCATATAACTGATTTGCAACCATATAACGAACACGCCAAGATTTATCCTATTCAAGAAGAAAGCAGAAAAAATTACACAGCATTCTGATACACATAGGAAGCTTTAGAGTAAAAAAAATGAATTCAAATTAGGGAACACTGCACATCACAAGAGAGCTTTAGGGCACATTACTGCAATGCCAAAGATTCATCAATAGCATGGTAAGCCTATAAAAATTTCAAAGCCTGCCATTTTTGTGCTCTTTGGTGCAATGCTCACGCAAGAGGAACAATTTGAACTATTTATCCTAAACTCGGTGAAAACAATTTCCCATGGGAGGGCATAGGAATCCTACAGCACCACGGAAAATGAATCAGCAGTGCTGCAGAATTTTAGCATCGCAGAGACTCATCTTTAGGAAGAAACATATGCAAAGGAAATGCATACAACATGCAACAAATGGTACAATTCATTTGCCTCAAGCAATTAGGTAAAGGTTACTAAGGATAATATGTAACAGGTTGCAGAATATAATTTTAAATTAGCATGCTTAAAATGCTTTCAAAAGCATGCAGGTACGGAGGATTAGTCTCTCACTGTGAATCATGAAGCATAATAATGTGCCATGGTTAAACTGTCTTAAAATCCAACTTGAGACATATATCTGATGCACATAAATACTGTACCGCAAAATTTATTTTATTTTTTTTAATGTTGAGCAGAGAACTCAGTTGTGGCAATTTAAGACACTACAAATCACACTTCCTGCATGGTGCACACAGTCGTCATCATCATCAAAGCCTTGTCCAACCATGTTGGGGCCGGCTATACGAATTCTATTTCTCCATTCAGATCTATCCTGATCCAAATCCTTAGATAAGTTGTAGTTCTTTATAAAATTATATTTAGTAACTACAAAAAATTATAGCATTTTTTGTTCCTTAAGACATTTGTGACCATTACATTATCAGTTAAGTTGAAGATCATAACCTCTCCATACTTTGAAACTCGACCCAAGGACCATCTACCCTAGTAGGAGATGCAGGAGGATGAAAACAAGGCATAAATTGCTGATTCCACACAATATTTCAGTCCAGAAACTGGGAAGTAGAAATTTATGCTAGTAACCATTAATCCCATTTTATTTTAATGGTAACAATTCCATTTTGACAAAAACTATGTGAGCCACACAGCACCAGTAACACTAGAAGCACTGGCATCTGTTACTACCATACCTGAGAGAAATTAACAATGACAGGGAGGATGTGTGATACACAATCCTGGGGCTCTAACAACTTCCCAAGTGCGGCACAACCCTCAACAGCCAACAATCTCACCGAATCTTGATCTAAAACAAGGAAAATTAAAAAATTGAACAGAAGAATAAGATAGATAAATGAACATGACAAATCATATTATTAGTGAATATACAATAACATGCGAACAATAAATAGATAAATCCCTAGGCCCTATCGGACACAAGATTTACTGTTCTTAAAAAAAAAATACAAGATTTTGATATATACCATCCTGTGTCAGATCGTCAAATATAGACATGATATCTGTCTTCAGATGACTTGGCTCAACTGTTGCAGCAAATTTTCCAAGGTTTGATGCAGCAGATCTTCTCACCATAGGCATATCATCCTGACACAACTGGCTATATAAAGAGCGTAGGTCTGCCTTCAGCAACTCCGGTGCACTTGGGTAAGCAATATGGAACAGCCCACATGAGGAAACTCGAGCAGTAAACCATTCCCCTGCTGCTAGTCTCTGAGTAAAAAATCATTTTGTGGAAAGAGAAACAATATTGCCAAAAAGAAGACAAAATTAGAGAATGTACTGAACATGAAAACCTATAAAATAACTGAAAAGTGGTGAAAATGCAGAAAAAAAGCAAGTTGTCGAGCTCTCAAAGTAACTACATACATCCATTCTTCATGGATAAGATTAAGTATTCTTGTTCTTAAGATCATGAGAACTTTAAAGCGGCACCAGATGTTAATGAATATGAACAGAATGAAGTAAAGGAAGAATAATACTTGACACGAGGCAACGTTAGTGAATAATAGTATGCACAAGATGATGTTAGTGAATAGTTGGCAGAGGACAATGTTAGGGAGAAGGTCAACTCAAATCCACACTATTATTTGCTTTGGCCTTCAACTGATTGCACAGCCACCAACTCTCCATTGTCCTGTTTCGTTCATTTGGAAAATTCCTTCAGTGATTCTTCTGAAGCTTCATTTTGATGGTACCCACATCAGCGAGAACATAATAAAGGATATTCATAAAAAACCATGAAGGGACCATTCCTTGTAGTTTTTTTTCCCCCCAAAGCCTGTTTAGTACCACAGACTGTAACAAAGATGAGTATATAGATTTGCCGGTAAGATGAAGGGAACTTCATAAGGTGCAGATATAAAATGCAATTATTGAGGGAAATTATGTATCAAATTTTAATGGCTTCCTTGTGTATCATCATCCCATGGAGATTTGCTGATGATATATAAGATGCTGCATGTATCATGTCAGATTGTAATTTTTCCTTTAGCATGCCCTTAGGTATCTAATAGGTTGGCCAACTGCTTGACTAAATAGGAAGATCTTCAAAGTACCTTACGTATGATGTATGATTCTTTCTTGTACTGTTAAGCACTTAAGAGTCTTCAAGAGTATAGACAACAAACCAATGGATATCAAACTGTCCTTGAGTTAATGATAGGTCTGAACATCATCTAGATATGAGTGTATAAGTACAAATATTGGGTGCACAAATCAAAATATCAGCCGATACCAGTACGTATCGGCCGGTACCATACTGATAAATGACAAAGAATCAGTATCGGTTTCACACAGTCAAAATATCGCAAAAATATTGCGATATATCGGCCGATATTTTCAAAATATCGGCAATATATATAATAAAATAAAAAATGTGTAACCTTAATTTTTTTTCCTCTTTCTCGTCCTTTTACTCATCTTCTACTTCCCAAACATACTCCAATTGCTGTAACTCTTCCCTTCAATTGCAAATAAATAAAAAAATCTTATTTTGGTAGATTTGGTCTAAGAAATCACCAAAATAACTCTACAAAGGTAGGTATATTCTACTTCTTCTTTTTTTTGTAATTATTTCTTTGGTAAAAGCTAAAAATGAGCCATGAATATGAAAATTCCAGTCCACTCTTTTCTTGTATGGATCTATTATTTGGTATTTTAAAAATAGAGGCTTTTAACTTTTAAGTTTTAACTAGCTTTCACTTTTGTTGAGATTTAGATATTTTTTAATCTTAAGAGTACTAATTATTATTTTTTATTTTATTAGTATAAAAATACATGATTTAATTAATCAAACTTGATAGATCTAGTAGTAGAATACATAGATCTTCAAGATGTGGAGGATCTTGGTATATACTATACAAGATACCAATTACCAACACTATATACAAATTACAAATAAATTGTATTTTCTAAAATTTCACACTAATAGATAATTCATAAGTCATAATTATCATTCTTACAAACAAAAGTTATAATTTGAGACAAGACAGCGATACAGGATGTCATGACTAAGGGGGACCGATAATTTGATTTATACTTATTGCTAATAAAAAAAACATTGTTTTCCAGCCTTTTCTAATTTTTGAAAATTTTTGGATATTTTTTTAAATTTTTTCGAAGCAAAAAAAAAAAATTACACCGAGACAACCGCGACGGGCCGCAAACCGCGACCGATACCGATAACGTATTGGTTTTTAGGACCGGCCAATACCGTAACCGATACTGTGATTTTCATCCATGATTGGGTGCACTCTATGCACATTCTAAAATCTAAAACATAGAATGAGTATTGTAGCGGCCGCTATATCGGGCGTAACGGCCGCAACCGCTACGCTATATTGAAGATAGCGCCGCTATCTTCTGTAACGGCCGCTACGTCCGCAATGGGACCGTTACAGTCCGCTACAGGGACGCTACGGGACCGCTACGACCGCTACGGGGCTGCTACAAACTGTGAATGATGACTTCTTTTCAAAAAAAATTGAAATACATATTAAAGCTTATTTTTTTACTTTTTCTCTTCAAATGACATTTTTCCTCAATTTTTCTAGCCTTCTTCTATATTTGAAAGAACACCAAAACACGTAAGATCCCCCTTTTATCCTTACAAGAACACCAAAGCACGTAGGATCTCGCTAGATTAAGTTGATGCAGAGAGTTCCTCTCAAGTGGAGTGTTTTTATGGAGCTATTAATTATTATGTCATTCCACATTTGTTGTATTGACTGTTCACTATTTAGTGTTTACTATTGCACTCTTAAGTTCTAACTTTTAAATCTTAAGTCTTGACTTCAAGTTCAATACATTGTTTATTATGTTGATATTACTTCATCATAGTTTTTTTTAATAAGCCTTTCATTAGTTAACATAACAACATGAATACATGTAAAAAAAAAAGATCATTACTATTATTTTCTATTAATACAGCGATATAGGACCTCATGCAATGAGGGGACCGCTACACCCCTTTATCTTAATTACTTTTGCAAGAAAATTATATATTCTATTATTTTCTAATATTTAGGATTTTCTAAAATTTTTTTCAGAATTTTTTGATGATTATTTCAAATTACACCGCTACGCCACTACGTAACACCGCTCCCGCTATGTAGCGCCCGCTACGTAGCGTTTTGACGGCGGGCCGTTACGCCCGCCGCTACCGCTATTTTCATCCTTGATCCTATCCATAAATGGCATTCATAGTGATATTTTGGTTTTTCTTTAAAAAAAATTCCAAACTAAGCAAGCTAAATGATCTATACAACATATTCCAAAACAAGCACCATGCTTCTATAGAAAAATTCTATAAAGTTTTTTTTAATCCTTTTTATGCTTGAAAAGGAGAAATTTTCAAATTTTAATGGAAGTTTATAATCTACATTCCCTGAATGAATTCTATAATTATAATAATAATAATAACAATAATATTTATGAAATAGAAAAGGTAGGATATAGTACAGCAACAACCTACAAGTACAAAGATCAGTATGTTATCTTGTGGTGAATGGTGATACCACCATAAGTATCCAAGTACGATGAAGACCACAAGAATAACCAATATTTAGTAAAAATGAAATACAAGAGTGCATGGGTCAAACTCAAACATCATAAATGGGAAAAAAATTGCCCACTTCTTCACATTTATCAAAGTATAAGAGGCTGTCACTAGAAGGCATCATTGATCATCCATCAAGTAGATGGATTCATGGTGTATATATGTCAACCACAGACAAAACCTAAGACATTTGAGTGTACGATGATCCCAGCAATCCATTTGGCCTATTTTGAAATTTTGAGTAAGGAATCACGAAACCAGATACCTAGTCTCACAACAAGGGTCCTCTATTGGTGTTGGATGTGACTTGAATAAATGCCACTCCAGTAAAAATCTTAGTAGGTAGGCAGAAATACATGCATATTTTAAAATTTTATCCATCTTCTAGCCAAAATGGAGAAATGCTCAAACGAGTATAATACATCCAGCCAAAGGTGAATACCGCAATAAAATTACCTTGACAACGATAATGTCAACAATCTTTTATAAAACTTTCTCCATCTTTTAGTTAAAACAGAGAAATGCTCAAGCAAGTATAATGCTATCTAGCCAATGGAGAAAACACAGTAAAATTCCTTAATGAACATAATGTCAAAAAATCTTTTTTTTAGAAGAATATTAGCATAAAAACCTCTATTCAATTAGTCATTAAGAATTCATGGATGCAAAGTTGGTAGAGGTAGCTTGCTGCATAGAAGACTTGCATTTGTAGTTTTGTACAGCACTGGTTAACTCTCAAGCAAGTATGATGCTATCTAGCCAAAGGTGAAAACGCAGTGAAACTGCTTAATAACCATATTGTTCAAAACTCTATTTTTTAGAGAAAAATGTTATCCTAAAAATCTCTCTTCAATTAGTGATTAAGAATTCATTGATGCAAAGCTAGCACAGGTAGCTTGCTGTATAGAAGACTTACATTTGTACAGCACTGGTTAACTCCTTAAAGTACGAATACAGGTCAAGATAATGGTAATGAAACAGAAGAAACCTTTACACAAATTCCTGTAAGCACAGTACAAGGGACAGTTTTTAAAAATGTAATAAGTGATATGCATACTAGCTTGTCCTCAAATACTTCAACAATTCATGTAGCCAGGCCACACAATGGTGTTGATAGCCACGATTTATTGGAAGAACAGCAAAAAGACACATTGTACAATATGAAAAAAAAGATAATGTTCTAGGAATTAGAAAATAATGCTACCATCCAAAATTCTATCTACTCATGATTATTGCATAGCATTGCAAGTGGCATCTACATCTATCCATAAATCTATCCATGTTTTACAAATTGAAAAGCATGATCATGACATAAAGGATAATATTCCAATATCCACAGTTTCTTAAATCAGTCAAAGACAATTAAATATAAGCTTTTTTCTAATTTATCCTTAATACACCTCACTTAAGAAAAACATAGAATCACAGTGTTTGTTCAGCTAATCACAGAAGGAGAAAAGAAACAGCATTGACCAACCATTAAAGAATGGAAAACCTAACGCCACAAATGAAGAACGTTCAGTAATCTTACCTTCACCATAGGGATAAACCAGTCAACTAAATCACTTTCTTTCATTTGGGCCCCAATTCGACACAATGATTCCACAGCCTTGTCCCTTACACAAGTTTCTTCCACGGTGCATAGAGTTTCCAACGGGGGAAGCAAAACATGGGCATATTCCACTCCGCCAACATACGGAATAAATACCCCCAATTCTTCAGCCATTGCAAGCAGTACCTCATCATCATCATCATTGTTCTCACTGAGAAAGGGAATCAGCTCCTTTCTGGTTCTGTCCTCACCAAGAGCTCTTGCAATTGTCGAAAGCCTACGAATAGAGTTCAACCGCAGTTGAATATCTTCATTTTTTAGTTCATCTATGAGAATAGCAATTGGGTACAGCGGCTCATCAATCATAGCCATTAGATTCCTGAGTATCTTGCAGCTGTGGAAAAACAAAAGAAGAAAACCAACTCTAAATTTAAACAATAGCCATTAAGGAATACAAATTTAATTAAAGAAACCTCATATAAAATAGAAAACAGGAGAGGAGCACCAACAAAGAAGAAAACTGCAGGACTCTTTCCATTTGCAACAAACCACCTCATAGTCATGTGTACATATCACTCCTCTTAACACCCCCTCAAGTTGTGACATACTAGGGTGTGCGTGCACCAGAAGATAATTAACACACACACACACAGAGGATCTAAGGTACATGCACGCACCCTTGTGGGGCCCACCTGGGGCCACATCAATATACGGGAAGATAGGATGGAAAGATTTGAACGTAACCCACCTGTGTGAAAATTTCAAGCCCATTGGATAATCCTAACCCATCTTTATTGCCCTCACTTTTTCATAGGAGTTAGTGAGTTGCCTCTCCACTGACAATTCATGGAAGAAACTAATGAAGCAACGCGAGGTGTATTCTCAGCCAAAAAGTATTTATCAATAAAACTTGATTTATTTTCCCTTTATTGGATTGACACTCCTCCTCCGGATCTAGATTTCACTTCTAACCGATGGTTAAGGTTGGTAGAGAATTTTCCTCTGAGTTCCTTATTTTATAAATTCCTAGATTTTTAGTGGGTTTTGGGCACAAGACAGTCCAATTTGTGAATTGAGACTGCATCAATAAGTTACAAAAAAAGGTTAGCATATAAACAATGAAAGCAGATCTAATCGTGTAAGAGAATGTCAAGCACATTTTATCTAAATATTATACTTTTCCATTTGTAAAGTTTGAAATAATGTGAGAAGAGGGACAGTGTTCTTCCTTATTTTGCTTCTAATTAGGGATTAAGGTAGTTGCAAATTTTACTTTAAGTTCCTTCATTTAACTACTTCTGGATTTTTGTGGGTGGGCACCCAAAGTTTGATTTGTGAGCCGAGACTGCGTCAATAAGTTACAAAAAAAAAAGGTTAATATATAAGAAGATTTTGTTTTTCTAATAGAATGTGGATCACAATTTAACTAAATAGTGTTTACCTACATTTTGTTAATGTAAAAGTTTGTTAAAATGTGAGAACAAACTTAGAATTTTGTTCCAATCAGCTATTAGAGGCAGGAAACTGGAAACGTTTCGCGCTACTGATTCAGCAATGGAGAACAAAGATGTACCTATAACTTCCCTCCAATGGAAGCTATAGGCACCGTTGGATGAATTTCTTGTAGGTAGTCACATTTTGCTACACATGATCAATCCAGAGGTACAAATAACTCCCACTGGATGGAAATTTCAACCATTTCCCGTACAAATCCATGGTGTGATATATAAACAGGGTTCTGATCAAATCAGGGTGTGCCCCCACACAACCAAAGGCTAGATGCAGTCAGCTCCAGACCATTTCCAATCAGAAAACACATTTCAGATCTAAAAAGGGGAGATTCATGAGCCAAAAAACAGCATTTTCAGATCCAAACATCAGATATGTGACCAAGCCATGGATTCGAAGCAAAAGTGCAAAATCGAAAGAGAGAGGAGATGCAAGGAGAGTGGAGGAGGATTATTTCATCACATATGAAAATCGATGGATCCAATGACGATACAGTCGCGGATTCAGGATTGAGCGACAAAATCGATCAGGAAGAAGGGATAAACCTAACGAAATCTAGGGTTTGGGAAAGAGGGATGAGAGAAAGGGAAAGAAGAAGACGTACCTGAAGATGATGAATAAGAAACCCTAGATTTGTATTCTCTTTTACTCTCTGTGCGCGGATTATTGAACGGGTGAGGAAGCGATGAGAGAGAGAGAGTGAGAGAGAGAACACAAAGAAGAAGGGCTTTATGCATTTTTAGAGAGTTTCGTATAGTCCAGGGGACTACCATAGGATCGGGGATCCCAAAAGTGCCGGCCCAGCTCGCCTGTGGGCCCCTCTAGGTTTGATCAACGGCTGCCAATAGCTGTCCATAAAAATTCCATCTATCTTTCTAGTATGCTTTGCATGGATGAACATATATAATATAAATAAATATGAGAAGAAATGGGCATAGAGCCTTTTTTCTCATTTTCTTATTCTTTCATGACTTCGGCATCATCCGAAAAATTAAAGGGCCCTATGGCACTCGCTAATTCCACACAAATGCCATAAAGTGACAAGTGAGGGCGCACCCACCTCCCTTAAAACCTACTATTTGATGGATTCCGACGGTATAATGAATTCCATCATGGCCACTAGCACAGCATTATCATATTGGTTTAGGTTGCACCCTAGCTGGATTGGGCCCTGCCATAGTCCGGGCTGGAGCATAGGATCCTCTTTTTTATTAATTTTTTAATTTAGTTTTTTTTATTATTTATATAAATTGGAATGGACTTTGGAGACTTTAGCATCTTCAAGTTGAAATAAAGTTGAAACTAACGAAATACATACACAAACATCAAATTTTCAAATGAAAAATAAAAATTTAAGTTTGATTATTCTTTAAGGTAAACTTTGAGAATGATAGAGTATAGAGAAAAGTTTTGGTGCATTAGAGAGGTATATCAAGAGAGAGGAAGAGAGATAAGAGGGAGTGTAGTTTGTGTAGATGAATGTTGAGAAATGATGGAAAATAGGGTATTTATAAGAGGGCCGCTAGTGGCACATAAAATAAAACGAAAAGAAAAAACCTATGCACACACACAAATTTTTTTTTAATTTCTAAACTCTACTCCTCTCCTTCCTCACATGCCCTCCACCCACCTCTGCCCCACCCTTGTCTCTCTCTCCCCCCTCTCCCCTCTCTCTTTCTTCCTACCTCCCCATATGTTCCCATATGTTCTTTCTCCCTGTAGCCCAATCCCCCTGCCACCACTACCCCCACTGCCACCTCCTAATCCCTCCCCCTTTCTATTCTCCCCCTCCCCCTCCCCCTCTCCCTCTCTCTATATTTCCCTCCCTCCTAGTCAATGGCGACAAGAGATCATGCCACAGCAAAGGGATCAAGCGGCAAGGGCGGGAGGATTAGGCAAAGGCCTTGTTGCCTCCTGATCTCCCGTCGTCATCACCATCGATTAGGAGAAGAGAGAATAAAGAGGGGTAGGGGCAGATAGAGAGAAAACAAAGAGGGGAAGGGATTGGGTGGTGGTGGTGGTGGTGAGGGTTAGGCGACAGAGAGAGAGGACAAAACGAGAGGGAGAGGAGGAGGGAGGAATAGAAAGAGAGGGACAGAGGGGCAAAGGTGGTGGGGAGTAGGTGGAGGGGATGGTGGGGAAGAAGAGGAGGGTGGATGGGTAGTTTAGGAATTTTTTTTAAAAAACTCTGTGTGAAGAGTGTTTTTTTTTTCTGCTCCAATAGAAGCTCTCTATTTCTAAATCTACTAAATTTTGAAAAGACCCAAAATACCCCTTACTTGACCACTTTTTCGCCTAGGGCCACATCGGGCCAAGTAGCGGACGGGCCACCATGCCATGGGCCGCCCCCCACCACAGTACTGCTGGTCAACATGCTGGATCGGGCTGCGGCAAGTTGAGCAATGTGTCAGGCCGTGTCAGATATGATGGCCCGGCCCATTTTAAACCCCTAAAGTCCCACTCTAACCCACAGCACAAAGAGCAGCAACTTTACTTCCAACGCCCTAGCCAATGGGCCAACCAAGGGCAAAAACAGAAAAAAGGCTACTAGGTCGAGTTAATTTGGAAATTAGCCAAGTTTTGATCACCTAAAAATGTAGTTGCCCACACATATTGACAACTAAATGCTCAACCCCCTCTCACTTTTACATGCACAACGTTGAGCAATCTACACGGTTGGACCTACCTACTTTAGAGCCCATTAATCCCCAAAATGAAATTTGTTTATATATGCACTCATGTGTGGAAGTATTTTTCTTTCTTGGCAAGCGTAGGGAATGAGTTAGGTTGTCAAAGGGATTGATTTCCTTTCTTTCTCCCCTTGTTCTCTCTCCCGTTAAGAGTACAAGAAGAAAACCCCCCTAAGCTCTCCCTCACCATTTGAGCTGGCCCGGTCACGACCTAGGTCTAATTCTCTTTCCAAGGGCTTCGAGCTTCAGATTAGGATCCCCCAAAAATGATAAAATGCCCAAAAAAGCAATAGAAGGCCGGGCTCACCTATAATGTGGACGGGTTTGGGCCTGTTATAGGCCAGATTGGCTTGTGTGTGATATGGGCGCATGTTCCTTAAGTAGGGCTGGGCTTGGAAGTTCCTCAGATTCACCTGACCTGACACATGAACACCCCTACATTTGGGCAGTAGTCATTTTCAAAAAACAAAAATTATTGGATCATATTCTTTTATTAATGGACCTCCTCTTTTTCTTTAGAGTCTCCATATTCTCCATTGGTTCTTCTATTAAATTGATAATAGTAGATACTACATTTGATCCTGGCCACTAAGGCCAAGAAAGGTATCCCTTTGTTTCTTTGTTTCTTATCTTCTGTTGATTTACCTATTCCCATGCCTCGTTGGCTTGCTACTTCATATTGTCCTATGATGGGGATGGCCTTTTATCTTGATCTATAAATGCCATGAGCGCAAGATTTGAAACAGTGCCCTTTGACTAAGAACAACAATTGCTGGCAAATCTGACCCATTGGGACCAGCCCAGTAATTTTGGGTTCATGTCGACGTCACCAGCCAATTTAATAAACGGGTTGAGATCGCCATGCCACCAGCCCAGTAATTTTGGGTTCATGTCGACGTCACCAGCCAATTTAATAAATAGGTTGAGTTCCCCATGCCACTCAACCCTACAACTCGACCTGAACACTACCAGTCCCTGCATTTTGTATTTTGACAAACCAAATCGACTGTAGCCCAACTTGAGAATTCGGATTTTGAACAACCAAATCCACATTAGCTGACCCATTGCTCACCTAGGTATAGGCCTATAAAGCAAACTAGATGGCCCTGGACAACCTTTTACCTGACGATACCCATTTTCATCCCAACTGCTTCACAGGAAGCGGGTGCTAACCAAATGGGCCCAATGGAAATCATAAGAAACTCTTAATAAAGCACCTTACCCCTCAAACTATACAACCATATTAGACACACCAGACTCGAGATTCCTTAGAGAATTCTGCAGTGCTACTGTAGGTCTGTCCAGTGAAACTGGCTACCACAGTGGGGAACATTTAGTTTGAGCTGTTTCGACAATAATATGTGGGGCCTACTGAGAGATGAGAATTTCTAATCCTAGGATTAAATGATAATAGCAGGTTGTGCTATAAAAGTAAGGTGCATTGTAATATCATGTCCTTTAGTTCATAAAGTGTGGTCACCATTGTTGGATATCATGGGTGGTGGCCCACATGACCACCACTCACTTTGATATGTTCAAAGTATACGTCTTCCCATTAAGGCCACGTTCCTGGAAACTCTCAGGACGTGCGATAATGGAAAGGCTTTCCGTTGATGGGGAGGAAAGCATTAGCGGAGTCTATAAAAGGCTTGGGAACTCTCTCATCTTCACACATACCATCACTGCTTGGCATTCCCATCGATCAGCAGGCATTACGAGAAGACTGAGAGAGTTAAAGTTGCGGATCTCGTTTTCGTTTCGCGATGGATTCAGGTATGCCCAATATTGGTTGTCTTTCATAATACAAATCAATCCGTCAAAATGCAAATCCAATCCGATAAAGTTTTTCCTAAGGGGCCATTTTAGCTTACAATTGGTATCAGAGACATGGATTTCCATTGATGGGGTTGGATTTGCATCAAGGGGGTTTACAGTTTATAAATATAAATAAAAAAAAATTCTGCCGGAGACAGAACTTTCAGGCAGGGAAATCTGCAGAGCCGGACTAGCGTGGCGCGGCGGCTGCGCAGCCCGGCGCGGCTGCTGCGAGCGGCGCAGTCGAGCGCTGCTGCACAGCCGCGCCCAGTTCTGCAGAAACAGAGCAAGAACAGAACAAAAAAAAAAAAAAAAAAAATTTCAGTTGGACTGGGCGCTGCCCTGCAGCAGCGCAGTAGGGCGCTGCGCTGCAACGGCGCAGCAGGGCGCTGCTGCTGTTCCAGCGGCAGCGCCCGAGAGGATAAACAAACAAAAATGGGGTTGACCGTCGCCTGGGGCGACGGTCGTTTCCCGCGGAGCAGCGCAGTGCCCAGTTATGCGGCGGGCACTGCGTTGCGGCTGCGCCTGGCCACTGCGCTGCAGCGGCGCAGCAGCAGCGCCCAGTTCCAGCGCCAGCCAACAAAAAAAAATCTTTTTTTGTTGCCGCCGGGAATGATTCCAGCCGGCGACAGTTGTGGCCGGGGTCGTGGGAGCGCCGGCAGTCCGCTGCGGCCGGGGCTGTCGGCGTCGAAGGTGGAACGAACCGGAGAAAGGTCCCATTCATCGGGAGGTTGAAGATGATCTAATCGGGTCAGGTCGGTTGGACCTGACCCGACCCGGTTAGGTTTATTAAAGAATAAAGACTGGGTTAATGGGTTTGACCCGGCCTGACCCGAACTGACCCGATCCGACCCGGGTCATTTATAAAACGTCAGGTCAGTCTGAACTGACCCGATCAGACCCGGGTCATTTATATAACGTCAGGTCAGTCTGACCTGACCCGATCCGACCCGAACGGACCCGGGTCATTTCTATAACGTCAGGTCAGTTTGACCTGACCCGATCCAACCCGACTGACCCGGTTCAACTGGAATTAAAGTAATTGGGCCTCGGATTCGGGTTTTGACTGACCCGGTCGACTGACCTGGCCCAACCCAACATAACAGAACATATAAATGGCAGGTCAGGTCCGACCCGACCTGACCCGACCTGAACCCAGCAGACTTGGGCTTTCCAGTTATTTCATAGGTTAGTTCCGACCTAGCCCAACCTGTTAAGCCCGACTGGACTAAACAGGTTATTTTATGACTTGGGTCTGACCCGACCCACTGGCCTGGCCTAATTTGAATAAAGTATTATTAATTTTTGATAATTGTATGTTTTGAATAATTGGGTCATTATAAAATTGATCCGTTCCGATCAGAACCGTCCATTTGATATATTTAAATGCTATAATCATTCTGATGGAACTGGATCATTTAAATGTGATCAGATCAAGGCCAGATCAAAGAAAAATGAACGATCGAAATCGTATTTTGATCATTACGGACACATATGATATCGGATTTTCGATCCGTTTCTTTTGTTGTGTTCCTTATGATGAGATCTACCATATTAGTGAATTAATTCCCGATCCAATGGTTCAATGATAATATCATAAGGTTTTATGCATGTTTAACTCATTTAAATTCATGTTTTCTGCTTATTGTTTACATGATTAATGTTGTTTGAGTTATAATTTGTGACATGCATGAATGTTTGATAAATAAATTAGTGTCATAGGTTTCAATTATGAGTTAACTAGGCAGTCACCAAGGTGGCCCAGTTATGATGAAACTCATGTTTCAATTATTGAATTAGAGATACCATAAATGACACTAAAATTGCAACTTCACTTAAGAGATAGATAATCGACCCAAAGGAGTTTATCTTTCGATTATTTGGAGATTGGGATAAAACACATTAAAGATGTTTTGTGAATTCGTGTTGATCTATGCCGAAAGGTGGGATCTCACTTATTCACTTAATAAATTGTGGTTTTATCAAATAAACGAGAATAATAAATTTAACGTGTTACATTTGACCCAAAGGTTACTTGTAATGATGTAAAACTATTATTTCTGTTGTAAGTGTCCCTTTTAAATTCAAAACATTATAGAATTGTGAGAATAATAGTTTATCTCTTCTTTTACAGCATCTTCCTCCAGATCCTTGTCTCTTCCCTCATGCTTAGGAACTATTTCTTCATTAGACGGATCAAACTACCCTGACTGGTTAGACATGCTGTCATTAACCATAACCTTTCTAGACTTAGAGATGGCTTTAGATGAACCCATGCCTCCTGCGCCTACCGAACAGAGCTCTGAATATGAAAGGGCAAAATATAATCAGTGGCACAAATGTGATAAAAAATGCCAAAAGATTATTATGACTTCAGTCTCTAAGAGTATTAGGGGATCGCTTGATCAAGGAAAACATGCCAAAGAACTCTTAGATGAAATTAAGTCACAATTCGAAGTGACAGACAAGGCATTAGGTGCCACCTTAATGAATAAATTGACTAATATGCAATACGATGAGATAAAAGGAGTTAGGGAATATATCCTACTCATGTCCAACCTAGCATCAAAATTAAAGGATGTTGACATGAGTATTTCCGATGGATATTTGATCCAATTCATTCTGGACTCCCTTCCCCCTGCATTTGGCCCATTTAAAGTAACATACAATCAGAGCTCTAGTCGGTGGACCATTACTGAGTTGATCGCACGATGTGATCAAGAAGAGAGGAGGCTTAAAGCCGAAGGGCAACTTCAGGTGAACTTTGTCTCCCATGCTAAGGGCAAGAAAGGTCCTAGAAAATTCAAAACTAATGCCAACATGCCCAAGGTAGATCCGAAAAGTAAGAAACCGGTGAAGAGTAAGGGAAAGAAGGGATCTGAAAATGTCACTTTTGTGGCAAGAAAGGACATTTCAAGAATGACTGCCTCAAAAGGAAGAATTGGTTTGGGAAAAGAGGTAAGCAAAGAAAATTATCTCTTGTATGTGAAACCAATATTATTGATGTCCCATCCAATACATGGTGGGTCGACTCTGGTGCAACCGTTCACATTTCTGGTTGTATGTAGGGATTCCTTTCAACCCGGAGGCCAAGTGATGGAGAAAGAGCCGTCGTTATGGGAAACCGGAAGGAGTCAAGAGTCGAGGCAGTAGGCACGTATAGGCTGGTGCTAGACACAGGATTTGTTCTGGATCTGCCGAACACCTTTTATGTTCCGGATATTTCCCGAAATCTGGTTTCTATTTCAAAGTTGGATGTAAAGGGATTTGTGTTTAACTTTAATCAAGGATCTTTGAAACTTTTCCACAATAATATAATGATTGGTAGTGGTTTATTATGTGACGGTTTGTATAAGTTAAGGTTAGATACTTTATACACACAATCACTAACTGCACACCATGTTACTTGTGGGATGAATGTTGGCATGAAGAGTGGACTAATAAAAGAGAACTCTCCTAAGTTGTGGCATAAACGGTTAGGACACATCTTGAAAGAGAGGATATTGAGATTGGTGAAAGACGGGTTATTACCAACCCTTGATTTCACTAATTTCGATGTCTGTGTTGACTGTATTAAAGGAAAACAGACACAAACAGTCAAGAAAACTGCCACACGAAGTTCTGAACTCCTGCAGTTAATTCATACGGATGTTTGTGGAAAAATTGATATACCTTGTTTCACAGGAGAACAATATTTCATCACATTTATAGATGATTACTCAAGTTTTGATTTTGTCTATCTTATTAAAGAAAAGTCTGATTCTTTGACTATGTTCAAAATATTCAAAGCAGAAGTGGAAAAACAATTAGATAGAAAGATCAAAATCGTGAGATCAGATCGAGGTGGTGAATATTATGGTAAGTACACTGAAACAGGTCGTAATCCAGGCCCGTTTGCTAGATTCCTAGAATCCGAAGGTATTGTTGCCCAATATACAATGCCTGGAACACCTCAGCAGAATGGAGTGGCTGAAAGAAGGAATAGGACTCTTTTAGATATGGTTAGGAGTATGGTTAGCAATACATCGTTACCTGCATTTATGTGGGGTGACGCACTAAAGATGGCCATGTATATTTTAAACAGAGTTCCTACTAAAGCAGTTCCTAAAACTCCTTTTGAGTTATGGACTGGGAGGAAACCCAGCTTAAACCATTTTCGAGTTTGGGGATGCCCATCTGAAGTGTGGGTTTATAACCCACAAGAAAAGAAGTTAGACCCTAGAACAGTAAGCGGATATTTTATTGGATATCCAGAGAGGTCTAAAGGGTATCGATTTTACTGTCCTAATCATTCAATAAGAATAGTTGAGTCCAATAATGCTAAGTTTTTAGAGAATCATGAAAACAGTGGGAGTTCTGAGGCTAGAAATATTGAATATAAGGAGATTAGAAACAAGCCTCAATCCTCTTCTCAAGGTGGATTAATGATTCCACTTGATATAGAATTTTTCCCAGAACGATCTGTTATTCCGATTCCTCAAGATACACAACCAACTTTTGAAATACAGTCACCTGTTTTTGAAGAACATCCAGAGGAATTGAGAAGGTCAACTCGTACGAGAAGACCAGCTATTTCAGATGATTATGTTGTGTATCTCAAAGAATCAGATATTGGAATTAAAGAAGATCCAAAGACTTTTAGAGAGGCAGTAGAAAGTAAAGATTCTGATAAGTGGTTAGACGCTATGAATGAAGAGTTAGAATCCATGTTTATAAACAAAGTTTGGGATCTCGTTGAACTACCTGAAGGGTCCAAAACAGTTGGTTGTAAATGGGTCTTTAAGACCAAAAGGGACTGTAAAGGGAAAGTTGAACGATTTAAGGCCCGACTTGTAGCTAAAGGATTCACTCAGAAAGAAGGTATCGATTATCATGAAACCTACTCTCCGGTGTCTAAGAAAGATTCATTTAGAATTGTTATGGCACTTGTAGCTCATTATGACCTAGAGCTATATCAGATGGATGTAAAAACTGCCTTCTTAAATGGGAATCTAGATGAAGAAGTGTATATGGAACAACCGGAAGGATTTGTTCAACGAGGTAATGAAAGGAAACTGGTTTGTAAATTAAAGAAATCGATATACGGACTAAAACAAGCTTCCAGACAATGGTACTTAAAATTTAATCATGTTATTACATCTTTCGGTTTTATCGAAAATCCAGTAGACCATTGTATATATCTCAAGGTCAGTGGGAGCAAATTTCTTATTTTAGTCTTGTATGTAGATGATATTTTACTAGCTAGTAATGACCTAAGTATGATTCGAGAAACTAAAATATATCTTGAGAATAATTTTGATATGAAAGACATGGGTGAAGCAACCTTTGTATTAGGAATCGAGATATTTAGAGATCGATCTCGAGGATTACTTGGGTTGTGTCAAGAAGCCTATGTCAAAACTATTCTCAAACGTTTCCGAATGGAAAGTAGCAGACCACAAAATGCACCCATTACTAAGGGAGACAAGTTTAGTAAGGATCAATGCCCCATGACTGACTTAGAAAAGTTAGAAATGAATAAATATCCCTATGCAGAAGCAGTAGGATGTCTAATGTACCTACAGACTTGCACGAGGCCAGACATTAGCTTTGCAGTCGGAATGCTCAGTAGATATCAAAGTAATCCCGGTTTGCCTCATTGGGTAGCTGTCAAGAAAGTGATGCGTTACCTCAATGGAACAAGAAGATATATGCTCACATATCAAAGATCCAATCAACTGGAGGTCATTGGATATTCAGATTCAGACTTTGCTGGATGTCTCGATACCAGGAGGTCAACATCATGTTACATTTTTCTGTTGGCCGGCGGGGCAGTATCGTGGAGGAGTGCAAAGCAGATGCTAATCACTCCATCCACATTTGATGCAGAGTATGTGGCATGTTTTGAAGCCACAGGTCACGCATTATGGATGCGTAACTACATCATGGGACTTGAAATTATGGGCAGTATGTCTGAACCGATAAAGATTTACTGCGACAACGACGCTGCTAGGCGTTTCGCTCAAAATGACAAGTGTTCCAGTAAATCAAAGTATCTGGAAGTAAAGTATCTTGTACTCAAAGAGAAAGTGCGAGATCGTTTAGTGTCAGTTGTTGGAGCTCCATCGAAGCTCATGATTGCTGATCCATTGACAAAGGCATTGGCGCCAAAGGATTTTAAAGACCATGTAATAAATATGGGCTTGAATGAACTGCCTTGTAAAGGTCAATGATGTATGACACCTTATATATTGATCAAATAAAGAAACGATTTTGCAATTCTTACTTTGTTATGGGCTCACATGTGGTAATTGTAAAATAAAGTAGGAATATAAAAGCATTATGACATTACAGTTCCCATTAAAGTAAGTCATATTAAAGATACTTATTAAGTGCTGGATTAGGCGAAAATATTAATGTTGTGATTGTGGAAGGAAGCATATCACTTAAGATGTGTAACCGCTACAGTTCGCATTAATAAACTAACCTTATCACAGATTAAAGAATCTTAACATTAAAGTTAAATAAAAACCGGTATTTTCAAATGATGCGCATCAGTTAGAGTTATTTCTTTCAAAGTTTTTCTTATATTTGCAACGTTTTTTATAAAATAAACAGGAATTAATGGTGGTCATATGGACCAAGTGGGAGATTGTTGGATATCATGGGTGGTGGCCCACATGACCACTACTTACTTTGATATGTTCAAAGTGTACGTCTTCCCATTAAGGCCACGTTCCTGGAAACTCTCAGGACGTGCGATAATGGAAAGGCTTTCCGTTGATGGGGAGGAAAGCATTAGCGGAGTCTATAAAAGGCTTGGAAACTCTCTCATCTTCACACATACCATCACTGCTTGGCATTCCCATCGATTAGCAGGCATTACGAGAAGACTGAGAGAGTTAAAGTTGCGGATCTCGTCTTCGTTTCGCGATGGATTCAGGTATGCCCAATATTAGTTGTCTTTCATAATACATATCAATCCGTCAAAATGCAAATCCAATCCGATAAAGTTTTTCCTAAGGGGCCATTTTAGCTTACAACCATCAGCTAGGATATCCAAATGAAGGGCCCTGTTGATGAGCAGCTAGGGTCATGCACATGTAGCAGACATTATGAAGACAAGAACCACCATCAATTATCAAGACGAGGTTGTTTTATGTGGTCTCTGCCGAAAGTAGAATCAACAAATGTAGATGCTAAGGAAACACATTTCATTGCCTCCTCAAACAATGAAAAGCAACTGCAGAAGGTAAAGGAGATTTGCTATGACTCAAAAAGGGACTCTCTTCACTCATCCCCTTTTTTTCCTTTTTTTCAATTTTAAAGATAAAATTACCCAAATGCCCACTTCTCTTCCCACTCTCCTTCCTCTCCTTTTCTTCCCCACCTGCCCTTCCTAGCAACAATTGGCTGCTCTGGAGGAGGGAGCAGCCACACCTCCCTCCTCTACCTCTACCACTCCCTCTCCTACCCCTCTTTGCCAAATCTTGATTGGGAGATCCGACACTGATCAGGCGGCAACCTCCTAGTCGAACTGATTGGGTGATCTGTTGCCACCTAGCCTCCTAGTTACCGTCGACTGGGAGATTTGGCTGAGAGGGGGAGGAGAGGAAGCGGGAGAGGGAGAGGCAGATTGGGCAGCTCCTTCTGCCAGAGTCAACGACGATCGCCAAGAGGGGGAGGTGAGGAAGGGGAGGAGAAAGGAGGGAAAGGTGGGAGGAGAGAGGAGGCATTTGGATAATTTTATCCTTTTTTGAAAAAAGCAAAAACGGGTGAGTCAAGTCTCTCTTTTAGTTTAAATAGTAAATCCCAAGGTAAAGTTTTTGTTTTTCATTTTGAGTGAAAAATGAACCCACAAAGAAAACAAAACGCCTAAAAAATTATTGTAGTTAACTTAGCCATGTTTATTGTCGATTGAACCTTTAAATTGAATGCAGCAGACAAGGACCCAAGCATGTAAATGGCACATGCCACTAACGGAGGGCCGAAGCGTGCTTGGGTTGTGCTGTGCCTAGGCACTTAAGGGGCCAACCCAACACGGTCCAAGGCACGACTCCAGTTGTGCCATGCTGGGTTGTGCCACCCATGTGCCAGCCTACATCCCCACTTTTAATTTTCTTTTAAAATTTTTAATACTTTTTTATATAAATTGAAGGTAATTATGAACTTTTAGAGTCTCTAACTTGAAAAATAAAGTTGAAATTAGTAGATCAGATGCACAAATATGGACATTGATTTACAAATAAAGATAAAAACTTTAATTATTTTAAGTTTTATATTTAATTTATATAAAGAAATTATATTTTTTAATATCTGGGTTGTGCTGTGGCCTAGCATCCTTAGCCTAGCACAGCTCAGATAAGGCAAGGGCTGTAGCATGCTAGCCCGTGGCCCAAGGTGCCCCTAGCCTAGAACAACCTAGCCCTAGGCTCGTGCTGTGCCTGGCCTAGCCGCCTGCCTGCATTTACGTACTTCTAACGCCCCGGTTGTGAGACAATTATGGAGCTTTTTTTAGGATATCTAGAGTTTCCTTTAAGGGATATCTAAATTATCAACTTAGATATACGAATACAATAAGATTTTGGGAACTATAATTTGAAGAATTTTATAGTCAAAAGTGACAAACAAAACTAAAATTTTAAAATATCATTAACCAAATAGAGAAATTTGAATGATTTGACACTGCTTTCAGAAATTCTCAACAGAATTCCAAAGGCATAAATTCACTTAAACAAAGGCCCTAATGTAGCAGTAAGAATACAGGAAATTCAAAGACAGTTGACATTTCTCCCATTCTTATACGACATTTTCTCTTATATATGCAAATAAGTCTCACACGGTGTTATCATGCAAGACATCAAGTGGGTCCAACTCTACAATCAATCCAAATGGACCATCTGAATCACTCCCACATCCCCACCCACAAAAATGTAAAGGATCCCATGGTTTTTACACCAATCAAAATGGACGGTACTATTGGATATTGTGTGATTCTTTTTAAACTAGTAAACTCATGGGCCATAGATAAGGGGGTTATCATAATCGAATTGACTTGAAATTTTATATTTAGGATGGTCTCACTCGTATCTCTTGATCCCCACCACTCCCATGATCTACAGAGGAGCTCTAGGTGGGCCCAGCAATTGTCTCGCATGACAGTGTATTAAATTAATAGGCCTTTGATTCATTTGCATGACAGCATTTGTCTCGCAATTGTCTCCTATATTTTTAACCTCCAAGAATGATCTCGATCTGGTCCATGCCTTTGACCCATTTGCCATGTTTTTTTCCCCCTCCTCATCCTTGGTTGGTTTTTGTTTACAATAAAGTCACCTAAGACTCTTTCTTACAACCTTAGCTTACCAACAACTGAAACCTTCCTTAACAATTAAGTCGCATTGAGGCCTGTTTTAGAGGACTAACCCCATGAACTAGAAACGCTTCGTTCATGTATTTGAACAGATCTTTGCTGACTGTTTCAATGCCCAAGGGTTGAAGAAAGTGATGTACAGACTTGACTAGATCTAAAATTACTTAGTCCAGTAATGCCATCTGGATTAAGTCTTTGGTAGTGACACTGGATGAAGTCATCCTTTGGTTGTTGTTGACAAGTTCCTTGCTGTTGAAGTTGGTGTTGATAACAACCACAAAAACAAACAATCTAAATAATTGCTATCAATCTACCTAGGTGCAACTTGGGTAGGGCCAAATGATCAACTCATATGCACCAACTCAATCAAAAGTGAAATTTTTGTTGCGCTTGTCGTGTTTGATTTTGTGTTAGAATCAAGTCCGGACGTTGAAAATTGGCATCCAAGAGTTGTTGGGGTTGGAGTTTGCTTGTTCAACTTACATTTCAACACATGAACATATATCATACATATATATATGCATATATGCATATATATATATATATTGTAAAATTCACACCAACAACAAATTGTTCACTTTTTTTAGAAAGTTCTATCCTTCAAAAAGTGAGTATGCATATCTTTTGAGTTCGTACTTCATTTTTTTTTTTTTTAGGATTTTGTATTTCAAGGAGATGAGTTGAAATTACGAGTTGTTTTTTACTAATCTTTCTAGCACTTGCCCCCTATCTTGAGGTTTGTGAAATTCACATAAATAATGTATAAGGAAAAAGTTTGTTGTGGATTCTACAAATCACAAATAGTTTCATATTTTATTGAAATTCTCCAAGCTCAAGAAATTAACATTCCAGGGTTCTTTTTACAACAAAAGACCACATTTGTCTGATTTTGAGGCTTTAACGCTTTAGTGGGAGGGAATCTAATCTCCTCCTGCACAATTTTAATATTGTGATTCGATGTAGCCATCTTCCATGTAGGAAAAAGAAAAAAAATTTCAACTAATTTACGTTAGACCAAGCATGTTTTTACAGTGTTAGCACAACCCTGCATAATGGCAGAAACTCAAGTTTCTTTTTCTAGTTTTCTGTATTGCTTTGCCATGTGAAAATTTATTTGCATCAAACAATACGACGTTCTATCTCAAGGAAAACATTTTCACGTTTTCTCTCTTTTTCCATGAAAATATAGCTGCACAATCGTGCCCTAAAAAACCTTCTTTCCCATGAGCTAGGGTGCGACTTTTCCATGCCTATATAAAATAAATATCCATCTTCAAGCCTAAAGTTAAACATTACGCAAATATATAAATTACTCAATCTTTCACATCCCTATACAAAATCTCATTGCATTCTTGGTCCTCAAGCAATCGACTCTCTCTTGTGAACCTGAAATACATCAAAATTTAAAAATCATGCAAGCATTGAGCTCTACTCTTTGGAACAGAAAGTCTAGCCAGTTGGAAAGGAGATCACAAGGTCAAGTTCATGACACCACTGGCCGCATCTCGAACTAGGCCTACCCATGAGTTTTGTACAGATACCGTTTCTCTGAAACTGCGAAGTTGACGAAGAAGCTGTAAAGTTGACGCCCCACACGACCATTGGACAATGGGCTAAGTTCTTTATTTTATATTATTTCTCATATTACTATCTCTAATATCTTCTTATAGCAATAAGTCCATGTATGCTGATGGGGTGCCTGAATCGTGGCCTGATATAATGTGGCTATGAGTTGAAAAGTGGGCAGGACCCACATATTTTGAAGTTTGAGGGGAGGAAAACAAAAATTCTTATCACGTGCCTTTTTCAGTTCATTTCTCCCTCTCTTTTCTGTTCAAAGCCCACTTTCTGAACAGAGAAAGGGTGTGCAAATCTCTCCTCTTCCATCATTTCCAACTACGATCATTAGAGACTCATCCAACTGACTGACAACAACCAGAAGTCGTTTCCAACTACTGCGACTCCCTCTCTTACTGCGATCATCTTTTGTTAAAGTCTCCAAGATGGTGGCCGATTCCTCTTAAGGGCAAGACGTTACAACATAACGATTTTTCTTCCCCTCTTCTCCTCTATTTCTGCAAATGAATTTTTTTTATTTGTCGCTGCATATGAGTTCTCTCTTATTTGTTTGAACTCTCCTGTTAAACTTGAACTACAACGGCTTCAAAAATTATAAAGCTTGCAGCTAAATGCCTAAGCCGTAAGCATTTTATAGCTCGAAATCCAAAGAGCCAAATTTTGCAATTTTCCTCTACGGCTAAGCCACGGTTAAGCCATGAGATGTGCTTTGGCCAAACCTTAGATCAGCTGTAACTCAGCCGTAGGTGCTATACCGCTCCTCTTGTTAAGCCGTATCTGCGGATGAACAGCAATGACATTACGACTCAGCCATTGTGCAATATACGGCAAAGCCGTAGGCAACTTACGGTTTAGCCGTAGAACATACACGGCTAAGCCAAATCCCCTGCTCTCTCTCTCTCTCTCTCTCATTTGGTTGTCAATAATGCTTCTGAAAGGAATGTGCATTACGTCAATTGTGACTTCTCAAATTCCTTATTTTTCACTCCCATCATTTTGAATAAACTTTGATATAGATTGTATAATCATGAATTAATATGTATTCAATATTTATCCACTAAGCAAATAGACATATTTGAGACTGTTATGTACAATTTATGCTTCTAAATCAAAGTGACCAATGTATGCATCTATTGAGGAAGCAAGTCTAGAAAATTTAATGTCTAAGCTTGAATTCACTGATGGTACCACAGTCATTATCCCTTCCATGATATCTGCTCTTCTTAGTATACCTTTATCCAATATTCATCATGGTGTCATTGAGGACTCTCTGCCTGAAGATGACAAGAGAACTGTTACCATTGCTATCTGCCAGCGTGAAATTCCTTGGAAGGAGAAGGGCTTCCTCCCCGCTGCCTCCTTGCTCCCTCAATACCAAATTTTATATTCTATTTCCACTTGTAATGTCTACCCTCGCAAGAGAAATTTTTCTGACTTAATTCCATTCATTAACAATGTACTCCATTATGTGCATATGGGTGTCAGAGTGTGTTTTCCTTCCCATCATCTGTGCTTCTATTATTCATTTTTGGCAATTTCCACGGAGAAGCACGAATGCATGCTTGTTTGGATACCTTATGACTAGTCTTGCTTTTCACTGTGAGGTTTCCTTGCCTACTTATGAAGTGCCTGATGCTTATACTATGTTTGCTAAAATCAATATCTTAAATATGCGTTTCTCTAAGAAGTAAGTGGCTAGCACAAGTCATCCTGATTCTGGGGATGAAGATGACTCTCCAGAAGAAATTTCTCTGGCCGCACAACCTCACGAAGCAAAAGTCCGGTCTCCTTCTCGAGCTTCTTCCTCCATATCTCTTGAAGCATGAATGACTGCTCTTGAACAACAATAATAAAAATTGGAGAAACTAATAAAGAAGACTATTTGTTACTTGTCCAAAATCTCCAAAAGCTGCCGAAGAGATGACGTCAAGATTCCCTCTCACTCTCCTCCCTCTGATTAGATTTCTCTTGGTGTAGCTACTATATTTCAATTCTTTAAAACATGACACTGCTGTTTTATTTGTTTTGGATGTCAAGTGTTTACTTTCAGTTAACCAAGTTGAATGTATGCTCTATAGGCACAGAATTTATTATTACTAATGATCATTGTCTAACTATGTGCTTAGATCTTTTGATCTCGGTATTGGCATGCTCTTAGGCAAACTAAATTCCACCTCTCTAGTGCTTGGTACTTTTTGTAGTTGTATGTTTAAAGGAATTACCTTCATTTGTCATAAAGAAAATGCCTTCCTACTACATTAAAACTTCTCTTTTCTTATTCATATAATTCATTTACTTATGAGTGTGGAGGGAATACTAAAGGAGTTTAAAAAAAGGATGCTGGTAGATGAATGTAAAAGACAAGGTAAAATTTATTTGGAAGGGGTGTGGGGACATTGGAAAGAGTTGGTGGTGTAGGCACATTGAAAAGTGTTGGTTGGATCTTCTAAGCTCTAGTTTGCTTGTAAGTGCAAGATCTTCTCTTCTACAGGCCACACACGTGGAGACGACTTGTGGCTCCTTTGGATGTTTATTCTAGATAAATATCAATATGTGAGTTTTATTGAATTTGAAATATACTTTTTTTCGGTCTAAATCTTCTTCTTTATTATTTTTCACGTGGTTGGCATAACTTAAAGTCTTTTAATTTCAGTATTGCAGAGCTTGACTTCCAAGTTCATTTTTTGTGTAAACATTGGTTATTTATATGCTCCTAATTTCAAAAGTAGGAGTGCTCCTTTTTTTTTCTTGGGATATGACAGTAGTTGTTGATGCATTTGGGAGTCCAAATACTTCGATTAGAAAATTAGTCATCTATGGATTTGAATTGTAGATAAACCATCCCTACTCACCTTTGCCCTACCATATGAAGGAAAACTATAACACCTCGTTTGCAATGAAGGACACATAGACCACTATGGTTATCCTATCTATAGCTGGTCCTCAATGCAGTTGAGGCTGGCTTCCATAACCATCTGTAGGATAGCATCATTAGTTATGTCAAGCCTCTGCTTGATAAGACAGCATCGAAAATCACACAATTCATAATCTAGAGAATGGTTTTGGAGATTTTTGGCTATTGGCTAAGTTACGGTTTAGCTGTAAAATACATACGGCTAAGCCATAAAAGTAATTACGGCTAAGCAGTAAAAACTCACGGTTTATAATCCAAAGAAGGATATTTAGGTTATTTTGTCTACGGCTTAGTTATTTTGTCTACGGCTTAGCAATATTACGGCTAATCCGTAGAAGTCTACGCAAACTTGGAATCCACTCAAACCATAGCCGTTGTAGATGAACGCAATTACGGTTAAGCCATAATTGCCTTCATCTACGATGGATAGCTGTTGAAGATGTAAAAAACAACAATCAATTCTAGTTATATGTTGATCAAAATTAGTAAGTGAACTCAACGTTGGGAAGCGATTTTGGTTTTCCCACGATGCTAGTCTGTCAACCCATTAGGTTTTCTTCTTTACTAATCTAATTCTTAAAATCAAGTTTATATATGCACAAATCATCTTGTATAGTAGCGAAAATTACTTTTAAGAAGATTCTTGACAAAAATAGAGCTCAAATGGATAAAAGCAAGCACAAAGAAGATCGTGAAGGAATGTAAACAACGAGGAACATATTATAGTATAGTTAAGTTTCTAATTTCTCTTAGTATCATTCCATATCAAAGATGAAAACAAAAGAAAATATCAAAGGTAAGTAATAATTTTTTTTTGACTGTAACGTACTTATCTTACAAGGACTGATCACTTCCTCTTGTTTTATCATCATCTATCACAGTTTCATATCACATGGATCTTATTCCAACCATTGAAGAAAGGTTTCCTCTATATTTTCTATACGCACACTGTAACACTCCGACCCAGCTTAACCCCGATTAGCTACTAATGACTGTTGCCTTAGCTGTTCATTGTGTTTTGCTTTTGTTTTGATTTTGTTAAGGGTCATGGATAGGTAGTTGGGTTGAGTTTGACCTGGATTAGGTAGACTAAGCCCTTTTTCGTAATTTTAGCTTTGATAAGACATCATCATTCGCGTATCATCTTGGTGTCAACACTTGTCTTTCGTTGAGCTCGTTGACTTTCGTAACTACGTCGTTGGTAAAAGATGTTGTATGTTTTCGTTGGACTCTGAGTTGACTCGAACTGTAAATGGTTTCTTGCATTGGACTTTCTTGTAAATTTGCCTTTATGCTTATCTATTATAAAGCCTTCACCAACTCTTCTCTCTCATTCTCTTTTCTTCTCTCACATTGGAGTCTCCATCTCTCTCCCTCTTGATTCTTCTCCTTCTCGATCAAGCCAAGGAAGAGGAAGTTGTGCCCTTGACTCTTGATTTCCTTGTTGATAGTGAGTTAAGGTAAGCATTGGATTGGTTTTCCTCTTTTTCTTCTCATCACTTACTGTGTGCATGTTCTCATGTTTCTTTCTTCATTCCTTTCTCTAAATGCATGGGGGATTAGGTTTGTGTTTGGATGTTGGATGTGAGCCCAAGGACAACAATTGGTGCGTTAGAACTTAATTGAGGCAAGTATAAGCATAATTTATATGAACCCATGTTGATATATGCTTGAGTTTGAATGATTCTCATGATCTTGCATGCACAGTGTGGTTACAGCCCAATTTGAGCTCATTCTCCCTTTCTCTGCTGTGATTTTTCTTTTTTATGTCTTTACAACTTTTCTGTAATTGATTCAGAAATCGACCCATCGCATGCACGACTAAGCCATGAAATATGTTACGGCTGAGCCGTAAAGTGCACTACAGCTAAGCCGTGAACCTAGCCGAGACCCAACCGTAGAGTAATACAGGGTGTGTCTGAAAATAACTGAAAGTATACAAATCAGTAACTCTTCTACGGCCCAGCCATGGCTAAGCCGTAAAGCCTTCTACGGCTAAACCGTAAGGTGCCTTTGACTAAACCGTAAGGTCACCCACGGCTGAGCTAGAAAACCTGAACAGTAAGAAAGCTAGGGAAGAAATGAGACTGGTATGGCCTCTGAAGTAGAAGGTAGGCAACCTCGACCTGCCCAATGGAGCATGATAATATGCGTGAATGATCTCGAGGGCTGTGAATCATTCATGTTCGTTATCTAGTTATTAAGCACCTCTCCATGGGTGTTGGTTTAAGGGACTTTGGTGCACCCTATGATGTAATGCAACACTAGACAACGGTGCATCTGAGGACTTAAAACTACACCATCATACACGGTTAGAAACACTAGATAGTTAGATTATGGTTGGCTAGTAAAGAAATTTGATTTGATACGATATGAATTGCTTGCATGGCATCTCACATTATGATTATTGATCTCCACTATGTAGCATGATTGAGTTATTTCATTTAACATCGAATTATTGACTTTTTTACTATGTTTCCAGCACCTTGAGTATGCACATATGTTCTTAAGCTTGCACGTATAAGATATGTTCCTGAATATGTACGTATGATATGCTTGTCACGATATGCACGATCTACTCAAGGGTTTAGTACATGATTGACTATGCATGGTCAGGCACCACTTAGCCTCAGTCTTAGGATCCCGACGGGGTGAATTTGGTGTAGTTATATGGCCTTGCTGCAGTAAGGACACGTCTTGAGGAATCCAAACCCCAGGAACCCAAGACCCATTTGTACCCCGGCCCGGTCAATGGTGTTTTCAGCACGGATATAAGATCCATATTTTGGGAGCATATATCAAATGTAGTAGCCAACTAGTTATGTACACAGCACGTATACTTTGATTCAAATGGCATGCTGTATTTACTACACGACTGCTTAGTAGACGCACTTGACCTACTATGATTTACATCATGTTCTTTATTATATTAGAGACAACATGTGTTAACTTGTTATTGTTTATACTTTGCTGAATCGTTGTATTCACGAGTTATCTTTGGTGTTGCAGGCTCAGATACCCAGACCGACCCCTCATCGGTCGACCAGACTCCTAAGGAGGCTACCAATGTCCCATCCGGACTAGAGGAGTGGATGTAGTCACTTCATCGGAGAGCGTCATAGACATATTTGCATATGAATCTTCTTCATTTTGAGATTTGTCACGATTGGATCCAGTCATGAATTGTATATGTATTTTGACTTCATTTTGTAAAACCTTTATCTATATTTGTCATCTTTTGGCTAGATACTTGGTTTCCTTATTTCTTATGTTGTGTTTGATAGCGACAGCTTCCGCGTACATGTTTGGCACGTGTGAATCTTCCCTTGTGCGTGTGCATTTAGACCGGGTCTAAGTGTATAGGCAGAGAGTACGTGTGTCATTAGTTAGGCTTTTACTAACTCCTGATCTCCTGAGCTCAAGTCATGAGACACACCAAAGTAAAACTGAGTATGATGCAAGGCACACTTGCCATCCAAACTAAGGAATTAAATTCTAAAGAAATTCTTGCAAGTGCCACTTTAACTCTTTCTTCTCCTCCTTTACATACCATCTTCCTCTTTTAAATTAAAACTATGTACTTCCTTTTAAAATAGGAAAGCCCTTCAATCCCTAACTGAAAGTAATAAATAGCGAAATACTACACTTTCTTTGACTCTTTGTAAACTCGCACTTGCTTTAACAACATGAAAAGTAGGTATGTTCCAAACTAATATAGAGAAAAGGAATATGGTGAAAAATAGACGGAAGGTGGCTGCATAAAGTACATATGATGGCTAAATCAAGAAGTTTCTAACATAATCAAAAGATCAGGCAGAATCCAAATATTACAAAACAACCCTAAATTACTACTTTTTCTGATATTCTAAGTTTCAATTACTATATTCGGCATAATACAACCACAAGCAAGATGCCGTACAGAATTAGAACAACCTTGAAGACTCGATACATTTATTCAAGCTTCTCCAATCTTTTAAGAACATTCGCTAGATGAGTATTTTGAGGGGTAGGAGCATAGGGCGAAGGAGTCTCGTACAGGTATTCATGATTAGCCATAGATCGCACATAATCATTACACCAATCAATGAAGTTGCTGCATACCTGTTATTTTTCTCCCAAATAATGGCAAACATATGTCGTTATTTAGTACAAATGCACTCCTATAAAGATAGAAAAAAGGAAAACAATCATCTATATTGCATACTTACCAGTGGTTGTGGACAAGAATAATAGTGTCTACCATAATTATTCGTTGAGAGTGAAACCTTGACTACACAGTTGGCCGCACGACAACGACATAAACGTTGGGGCCAATTGGAATTTGCAGTAGAGGAATATGATGCCATTTATTTTTGCTCCAAACAACCAAGCCTCTAGTCCCCTCATGTTTGATAAACAAAAGAATACTCACAAGTGAAAGATCCATAAAGGCATGTTTGGTAATAAGAGAGGAATTTTTTTTTCATATGATTCATTGGTGCCATGGAAATAAACATTCTTTACTAAGATTTTATGATAAAGAGAATTCATCGTGAACCATGTTTGTCTAGCATGGTGAAATCAACATTGAATTTTTCAAATCCATATTTGGTAAGCATATAAAAATCCATGGAAAAAAGAAAGAGAGAAAAACAAAGACAAAAAAACAAAAAAAATTGATCTCAAAAAATACTACAAACAAACCTTAACCATGATTGACAACGAAACGAGAAAGAGAGAGAGAGCAGGGGAGTTGGCTTAGCCATGTATGTTCTACGGCTAAGCTGTAAGTTGCCTACGACTTTGCCGTATATTGCACAACGGCTGAGCCATAATGTCATTGCTATTTATTCGTAGATACGGCTTAACCGTAGGATAGCCTACAACTCAGCCATATGGCGCCTATGGCTGAGTTACAGCTAATCTAAGGCTTAGCCAAAGCACATTTCATGACTTAGCTATAGAGAAAAATTGCAAATTTTGGCTCTCTGGATTTCGAGCCATAAAATGCTTACGCCTAAGCTGTAAGCTTCATAATTTCTGAAGCCCTTGCAGTTTAAATTTTAATAAGGGAGCTCAAACAAACAGGGGGAAACTCATATGCAATGTAAATAAAAAATAAAATTCATTTGCAGAATAAAGGAGAATAGGGGAAGAAGAATCATTAGGTTGTAATGTCGTGCCCTTGAAAGGAACTGGTGACCGTCTCGAAGACTTTAACAAAAGACAATTACAATGAGAGAGGGAGTCGCAGCAGTCGATGACGGCCTCTGGTTGTCGTCGGTCAGTTGGAGTAGTCTCCGATCGTCGTGGTTGGAGATGACTGAAGAGGAGAGATTTGCACACCCTTTCTCTGTTCAAAAAGTGGGCTTTGAACGAAAAGGAGAGAGAAATGAGTTGGAAAAGGCGTGTGATAAGAATTTTCATTTCCCTCTCTCAAACTTCAAAATGTGTAGGTCCGCCCACTTTCCAGCCCACGGCCACTTTAGATGGGGCCACGATTTGGGCACCCCCTTTCCTGTGCATAGACTTATTGCTTTTTATAGTAGACACCCAAATCCAATAAATATCTTTTCGTGGGTTGTCTTGTTTTTTAAATTCTTTTTATTTTATTTTTTTTAAATACTAACTCACATATTCGATGTACAAAATGTGTTCCTCACCAATTGACCGGCAGTCAGAAATTATTTAAACGTGTCTTTGATGTTTGATCCCTGCCTACAGTATCCAACACTTTGCGAACGCAACTTCCAAAAGTATTGGCTATAGCGGGGACTCACCTAACCTGTTTTAAGGAATGCAACAATCATTGCATTTGTGGAACTCATGTGCTAAAAAGAAAGCAAAGATATTAGGCATATGCTCCAGTTGTATATATGCGACTTTAAAATGAACGTCAGTGATGACGCGAGAGCTTCTAGGTGGGACCTACTAGATGAAATAATCCCATCGTCTAGCCATGGCATGCCTATCCAATGGATGAATGTACAAGCGTTGCCATTTATCAGTTTCAACCTTGATTTTAAGATGATGCATGGGTTTTTCAAAAGATGATTTTATATATGGGGTGGTCCAATCGGGATCTATTATTGGTTTTATATACGGGATGGTCCAATTCATATCTTTCAATCCTTTGGCATAGTGAGAATAGGGGTATAAAATGGGCCGTGTTGTGCCGTGCTTTGCCATGCCCAGGTCACTTGGGTCAGCTCTGCACGGCCCAAGCCATGCCTCCCACATGCCCATCTTAATTCTTTTAATTTTTTAAAAAATCTTTTTATATAAACTGAAGGAGACATTGTGGACTTTTAGGATCTCCAATTTGAAAGAAAACTGAAACTAATATGATAAATGCACAAATATGGATTCTAATTTACAAATGAAGAGAGAAACTTCAATTATTTTATATTTAATTTATATAAAAATAAATATTTTTTAAATATAAATGTCATTTTGGGCCGTGCCATGTCAGGCTGTAGCCCATGGCCAGCGTTTTTGCAGGCTAGCTATCTTGGCAGCTCAGCCAGATTTACCAGGCCCACTCGGATTTACACCCCCAGGTGAGACATCCATACAAGTGCATCACTCACCTAATGTCATCAATCCTATTGTTTTTATATGAATCCAAATGAGATTTGATCGTTGGATTAAAAAAAAATTGTTTTAAAATCTCTGAATTGGAGGGTCACACATCAAGGAGTTAGTTTGATCCAAAAGATTCTGACACTCTCTCATAAATTGAGTTGGCACTAAGTGGGCCCCATAAAGTTGTGTGCAAATTACATAGATGAGCATGTGCACACCTCAAAAGCCCTCCTTATGATAAATTTGATTTGACAATCTTAGCTTGAGATGTTTCCTTAGTCTCAAGTATTAAGGTTCCATGTTGCAACATAACCTGCACCCTCTCTCCTTCTCTCCTAATCTCGTGATATAGTTTTCGTCCTTTATTCTTGCAAATTACGATATGAGTATTAGGGTCTAGTCGGATTTTTGGAACTTAGCTGTCCAATATTTTATTTACTTGCAGCAGTAATGAGGGTGTACAAAAAATTTATCGATCCGTAAAACCGATTTAATTCATGTTTTTTTTACCGATCTGATTGTTAATTGTTTGGCGACAGATTAAAAAAATCTTAATCTATTAGTAACGGATTAGTGACGGATTTTATCCTTAATTTATGTATTTAAATCGATTCAAACCATTGAAATAAAAAATATATATATTTATTTTTATATAAAAGTATTAAAAGACAATATTTTAACTATTCATCATCCAACTTTCAATCTCATTCATTCAATCTCCACATAAAATAGTGGGAAAACAGTTAGTACTACCATTTATGGATTCAATGATTTTAACTGAAACAAACTGCTGACCCACAGTTTGGTTTGATTCCGCTTTTAATGTGCAACGGATTGACTGTAAATTACAAAACTACCAATAAGTAGGTTATAATCCGATTCAATCCTAATTGTGTACACCCCTAAATAATAGTTAGTTATAGCTAAAGAATGTTGACAAATCTAGATTAGGAATGGTTGAAACCTATGGAGCCCACCTGCCTGTCCGTGAAATATTCAATCTAAGCACTTTGCTAGTGGTCGTGTCGGACCAATTTAATTAGAAGTTAACTCTTAAAAAGAAACCCAATTGGAAAAAAATCTCTGAAAACCATCTAAATTAGTTCTAATCACTCCATACCATTTGTCTTTTTCTGATCCTCCACCATCTCTTGTCTAACACAGTAACGCAGCATCACGGCCGGTGTCCTTGATCATAAGATGTGTCTCAAATGGGATTCTAATCCTTCAAGAAAGACAAAGAGAAACAAGTGAAACAACCCATCAGTGCATGTTGTGAAACAACCCATCAGTGCATGTTTTCTTTCTCCCCATTTCCTCCGTCTTTCCTTTTTAAATAACATATTAGTTTTTGTGGGTGTGAGGGCTTTGCTCTCTCTCTCTCTCTCTCTTATAATTTAATTTTTACCCTCCTTTCGAGCCATTCAAATAGGAAACCGAGGTCAATGCAACAAGGTATTTCTATCTTAGTCTGTTAAAAGCCTTGACAATTTGAACACGTTTCCAGTTGTTTTTGCACTCAGTTCTAGTAATAACAATTGTAAATGTTCAAAGGAAAAGGTAAAAAAGAATTGTAAGAGACAACCAACCTGTGAGAAAGAGTCTCGTCGCCTAGTTTTGGTGATTATTTGAGGTTCCTTTCTCTTTCTATTCAACATGCGGGGAACACCAAAAGGACGATTTTTATCTGTGAATTACGGCCACGGGCAGTTCGTGCAAACTCCCATGTGGAGTGTAGTGTGTAAACTATCAAGGGATAAAATCACTGGAGATGAAAATATTTACTTGAGACCCCTTCAAATATTGAATTTACCCTTAATAGCATCAATTCAAGTCTTTCATTCGGAGCCCACAAGCCTAATTTATTTAATATACAAGTAGATGGTCTATTCAACAATTTAATTCACATCAGATTTGTAGGGCGTAACTTATGAGAAAGTCTTTTTTCCCCTTTTTCAAATTTGAATTGGGAGAGAGGTGGGCCATACCCAAAAGTCCCACGGCAAACGATTTCACATTTGATTGGGCTGGGCCAACCTAGTTGCAGCGCACGTCAGTGTCGTCATTAATTAAAGTGGGCCTAAGTGCTTAAAATTCGATGTCTACTGAGGCCGCTGGGACCCACTTCTGTCGTGATTGATTTTTAGTAGAGGGACCCATTGTGCATATTTTTGGACTTGGACGACGGCCTAAGGGGAGCGAAAACACGGAATAGTAAAGAGGTTTGGACACTGCTCTCTGACAAGCGTCACATCACCCATCCTTTTTTCTTTTCCTAGACAAGCGCAGGTCTTCGTCCTCTCCATTTCTCTCTATCCAGGTGGTCCCATCTTCTCTACAAGCATCTCACATTTTGGAAGAGAGAGAGAGAGACACAGCAATGGGTCGAGCTCCATGCTGTGACAAGGCAAAAGTGAAGAAGGGTCCATGGTCGCCTGAAGAAGATGCAAAGCTGAAGGCTTATATTGAGAAACTTGGTACTGGAGGAAACTGGATTGCTCTTCCTCACAAGATTGGTAAGCATCTTTTTGTTCTTGTAAGTGGAGAGTGTACCCATGAACCGAAACATTGGAAAATATACTTTTAATGGTAATATAAACCAATGAGCAAAACAATGGAACTGTGAATTTTGAAGGTAGTCAATAAGCAAAACGATTAACGGAGTATATTGCAGGTACCCCATCAAACAAAACAGTGAAATACATAGTAACATAGTTGTAAGGAGAGAGAGAGAGAGAGAGAGAGAGAGAATCCAAAAAAAAGGAAATATTGACTAAATTTGAGCTTTAATGATGGATTGCAGGGCTTAAAAGATGTGGTAAGAGCTGTAGATTAAGATGGTTGAATTACTTAAGGCCCAATATAAAACACGGGGGATTTTCTGAGGAAGAAGACAACATCATTTGCAGCCTCTACTTAAGTATTGGTAGCAGGTATTTTCTTTTGCAAGCTCTCTAGAGTCTACCCCCACTTTTTTTTTTTTTGCCAAGTCCCTCTAATATTTCATCTTATTGTTTCAGGTGGTCGATAATTGCAGCTCAGTTGCCTGGAAGAACAGATAATGACATAAAAAACTACTGGAACACCAGATTAAAGAAGAAACTACTGGGAAGGCTCCAAGATTCACAGAAGTGTCCATTCCCATCTGTAGATCGAGAAGCCGATGAGGTTAAGTTGATGAACAATGACAGCACAAACTCTTCTGCCTTAAGGTCTACAAACCTTGAAACAGTGCGACTTCACACACAGCTCCAAGGCTTCCATAACCCTGCATTGTGGGCCAATCATGGCACACTTGAAAAAAAAATCTTTCCATACCAATCCAATTACAATTATATGCACTCCAATCTCATTCAACAAGACCCAATTTCTCCAATCCACCCTGATCATAAAGCTACATTGGATGATCTCGCAACGCCTTCAAATGCTTGTGCACAAGAGGATTCGGCGAATGGAAACCAAACGAAGGAAGAATTAGAGAATTTGTTAAACGGGTTTACATCATCTTTGAAATCTGTAGCATTTGAAGGTGAGCTTGAGCAATCTAACATTGAAGTTCACTTGGAATCTGAAATACAATATGAGCTCAATGACCATCTTAGCAACAAAATGGGTGGTTTTCATGGACTGGAATATCAAATTGCAGAACATGATTATTTAAAAGATGAAATTGGAGCAAAGGAAAATGCAATCTGGTGCACCGATGGTTTCAATTGGAAATCCTTATCTGATTCTTGGGACTCATCTCCGATTCATCAACAACAGGAAATGTTATGAGATTATGAAATGGGGTATGATCAATGATTCATATGAATGATAACAGGGGAATTTTACGCTGGTTCATAGGATTATTGTACATGTAGTGAAGGATAAGAGTCTTTAGGCCAAATGTTTTATTTTGTGTGAATACTAATGCAATGTTCTCGGCATGTCTTGCTAAATCTATTTTGTTGTTTCTTCTCACAACATAAAATTTGGATTGGTAGCTGATTCTTTTCTTTTCTCGTAAATGACTTCTCTATCATTGCACACATCGCATTCTCTATCTGAGTAATTAGATACTATCTAAATCTAACTGGTTTTGATGCCTCCATTGAGGCTCCTTTTCTCTTCTTCGTGTAAAGTAGTACTTTGATTTGTTGTTATGGGGACTTTTTAAAGTCTATGGTCTTCTCATCTTTCTTTCTGAATGTAATTGCCTTTAAGCAAACAAAAGAAAAAAAAACTAGATATTTCTCTTTCTTTTGTGACTAGATAAATGCATGTCTGTTAAGCTGACATTCTCAGACAAACCCTTGGCCATCACAGCCAATGGCCATTTCTAAACTATATATGATATTCACTGTACTCTGTCCTAAAACAATTAGATTTGCCCTCGATCCAACCTTGTTTGGATTAAATTTGTGGCATGTTCTTAAAAATCGCATGAAACCGAGTTGTATCACCCAATGCATAATGGTTTTGAATTTTGCTCATGACTGATATTGGGTTCTTATGGACTCAGTCCAAAAAAATGTATTGGAACTATATTCTCATCATCATCTTTATATTGTTTTTTGCTTTTCTGTTTACATCTACTCTAAAAGTAGTAAAAGAAATAAAGATATTTTTACATTTTTAATCTTCTTTTTTTTTTTTGTAAAATTATTTCTTTTAGACTAAAAAGAGCCAAAAGAACTGAAATATCAGTTAGAAATCCATATATTGCCTGATATTTAAACTTTTTTGTTGTTGGCCAATATAGTGTGTGAAACAATGTTTTAAAACAGTGATTCAGGATGGCACTTGAGCTTAAAGCTGAGTTAATTTAATAAGTATTAACATGTTCAGTTTAATTTGAATCTAGGTTAGTGTAAGAAAATCTTCATTCTTTTATAAAAAAAAATACACTGAATTCTATTAACAAATCAAAACAGACATTTGATTGCGAGTAAAAGTGGTGACCAAGTTTTCTAAATTAAAAGAGTGGTTATTTTTCAAAAATATAGAGGACAGGTTATTGTCTGTAATTGCCAAGAACGCTAGTGGTTATATGTGAATTTCCTTTTTCTTTGTCCATGTAAAGTAGATGTGGGGGGTTTTTTTTTCACAAATGTTAAAAAGATTTGCCTTTTGTTTTCCTCCGAAACTGGTCTGCACATCTATGCCAACTGCTAACGCTAATGATGTTCCTTCTAATTGAAAGCCGCATCTTTTTTGTGTTGTCAATCACTGCAGAATTCTTTGATCTTTTATTATTTATAGATCAAATGCTTATGCTGAAATGAATGCTTATGATGACTGGGGATTTTATGCTTGATTAGAACAGTTTCTTGTCCAACTACAGGTGCTCGTTTCTATCTGGTTAGATTCCTTTGGATGCATTTACATGTTATGTGACACCTTTTGGCTACATTTCAATTTAATATATTAGCTGTTATTTTGGCATTGTAAATTGCAGAGTGAATAAGATGGCTGTGCATAGAACTTATCATACATATTTATGTCCATTACCTTTCACATCCATCCTTTTAACTTTTGCTTCTTTGTGTCTAACAATGTTTAATATCTTGGCATCAGGCATCTTGGAGATTATTCTCTCCTCCAGTTGTTGTTCTCGTCATTGCTCTCTCTCTCTCTCTCTCAATATATCTATATAGGGGAATATTCATGTGCATATGTCCCACACCATTTTTTTATGAGAACTCTAGGTGAGACCCATTGTATAGTCCATCCAAATGGACTACACACACAGCCCTCTTGAATTGAACCCGTTTACCAATTTTTGGTCAAATCGAAATTTATTGGACCGTTAGATGAACTATGCACCCATTCGAATGGAATGAATTTATGAGTCGTGGATGAAGCGGTTATGGACATGTGATTAGGGCCACACTTAGTATCTAAGGTGGTCTTGCATGGATCTTTCCATTCACCCGGTCTCATCTCTTGGTGGGGTCCACCATGGGCCCCACAGAGGAGTATGCACGGTCCCTTGGTGAATTACATATGCACATGAACATCCCCCATCTATATATAAGGAAATAGTGCATATATATATATATATATATGGAAATGCTAGTATGCATCTATAATGAGGGATGCTTACATGGCTTTCTTGTTGGAACATGAGGATTCCTCTTTTTTATATACTTTTTTTGGCTTTTGCATGTAAATATTTCCAATTGAGTAAATGTCCATCATCCTATGGTGAGAGAATGATGCATACTAGCACTCCCTATATATATATATTGGTGAATCTTCCTTTGTATACGTCCCTCATGAAGGGACGGTGCATACTCCTCTATGAGGCCCACTATGGACCCCACCAAGGGATAAGACCGGGGGGATGGAAAGATCCATATGGGGCTACCATAGATATCAAGTCTGACCCTGATCATATATCCCTAACCCTTTCATTCGTAGCCCACAAATCTACTCCATTCTAATTAGTGCACAGTCGACCCAACGGTCCAGTAAATTCGGATACAACCGAAACTTGGGGTTTGTGACTATCAGGAGCTCCCCTATGTATTGCAATGTTTGAATTGGATGATAAATGAGCGCCACTTAGAGTTCTCACAAAAAAAAATGGTGAAGAACATATGCATATGAATATTGTCCATTTGTATTTATATTTACATTTAGATGAGAACAGTCTATATGGGTCTTATGGGTTGTCCACCAAATTACTATTTCACCTAGCCCACTTAGAAGTGACTTCCTCACATACTATCCTACCCCCCTCCTCCTCTGAATTGCTATCAGATCAAAGTCAGTAGTCATTGAACCATTAGTTTTGGATGGAAATTTAAATAAAAAAATGATGTGTCTTGAAACCATTAAACTTGAAGCCGTAGATCAAGAGGCTAAGATGATGTAGTGGGGTTTATATATATATTGTTTTTTGTTTTTGGAAGGTAAAAATATGCTTCCTTATTCAAAAACATACATAAAATATAGAAAAGATAATCAAATGATAAGACGATCTAAATTGGGGCATATCCTATAAAGCTAACAAAATGAGAAAAACAGAGAAAATTGCTATAACTTGGGCCCAAGGCTTAAGTACGCCAAAGGCCTACATAATCAATGGGGTCAATATAAGATGGAACAGGATATAATTTCCTAAGTCAACAAGTAACTTTGCGTGCAATAGTAGAAGGTAGCGAATAATGCACCACACCAATATGATGAAGACATTGACCCATTCGTCTGTAGACAAAGCGATGTCACCAAGGTGAGAAAGGCAAGTCTTTCAATGCCTTAATTAAGCCAAGGTCCATCTTTAAGCAAAGTTCTGTTAATTGCAACAGTAGTCTTCCCAGTAAAGGTAATATTTCCTAATGATAGTCTAAACTGCTTCTTAGGTCTGCAAAAACCAGGTGCCCATTAGTATACGAGAGTATACCAGTAATACATTCTTAGATAGGATTGAGAATCTCCAATTAGGAAACACTCTATCTTGATGTGAAGGAGTGTAGAGAACTGCTATTGGAGGTAAATTCCACATGCTATGAACATGTTTAGGAAGCTCCACGTTAAGATAAACTAGACAGCTATAGAGTTGATAAAGGATCCCCATAAGGACTTGAGATGGAAGGTATGATTGTTTGGAAAAAATTCTATTTGTCCTTTCCCTCCACACATGCCATATAAAAGCAGGAAAAATTAGATGTGCTAGGAGAAGCATATTAGAATTTGTAGGATCAACACAATCAATCATAGATTGAGCTACCTCCACTGGAGTATGACATATCAAAGACTGAAGTAGAAGTTTGGCTAGCAATCCATGCCATACCTCCATTGCAAAGGGGCATTGTAAGACTAAATGCCCAATAAACTCCCCCTATCCATTACACAATACACAAGAAGTATCACATTACACTCCTCGACTGATGAAAAACTCCTTGGTCTTCGAACACCCAAAGAAGACCATCCAAACGCATAAAAAGTACTTAGAAATACTACCTCTAATCAAACCAAGTTCACCCATGGTTGACTAGGCCGAGTAGGAAAGTTGGTAGCAATCTCATAGGCATTTTTTAAAGTAAACAAGCTTGAATGAGTCAAACTCCAAATAACCTCATAAGCAAAATCACTATGTGGCGTCTCTATAGTATAGATAATATTTAATGCTGTGATCAATGCCTTAGAAGAAGTAGATGGGACAAGCCAACCAGTATCTCCCACAAACCTGCTAACAAGAATGTTTGCACCCATGCCCAAGTCATAGACCGCCCTTGGACCAAACAAGTCCTTCAAACGCCCTACAAGTAGCTAAAGATCATACCAAAAAGATGTGCTCCTGCCATTGCCAATTAAGTGGCGAATAAAGGGTATAGCTTTAGCCCGCAATTGTAAAATGTCTCTCCATCCCCAAGAGTCAGAATTTGATATTGAAGCATCCTAAAAAGATATGTTTTTAAGATATTTCACTTTTATCCATGCTAGCCAATAAGACTTCTTTGGTTCAACTATGTGCCATACTTGCCTCATTAAGGATTCTTCATTTAAAGTCTTAGTAGATTTAATACCCAGTCCTCCCAGTTTAATAGGTTTACAAATTGTGTCCCAAGTAATTGGGTGGAAGTAATGAGAATCCTTTTGTTCCAAAAGAAATCCCTTACCAATTTTTCCATGGCATATAATGCTGAAACAGGCAAGAGAAAGACATCGGCTTAATAGAGATGCAAAATAAAAAGTGTGCTTTTGATAAGTTCCATTTGCCTTGATAGATCTGGATGCGGAGGCTCCATCACGTGGCCGGAGATCTATGTGCGTTCCGGTGATGGGAAGCTCCATAAATCTCTTCGCCTCTTGTCCTTCCTACGATAATGGAGAGAATAATCCAACCCCAGGGCTCCCTTAGCCTTATATAGACAAGTCCTAAAGAGTCACACTTATTAGAGATATCTTCCATCAGAAACTCATATCCACTGATACTATTAGGAATCTTATTGTGGGGCCCACATTAAGTCTTACACTAAAGTAGGACTGTAATCTTTATTGGCATCTGCCCTATTTGATTTTACGTGGGACCCGTCGCATGCGGGCTACACGATTTCTTACAATCTGCCACTTGGTACGAATGCCATGCACATCAAATATTTCTCAGTCCTATGCGCATCACATGTCTTACAAAAACCTTTACAGGCAAAACTTTGGTGAGAACATCAGCCATCAATTCCTCTGAAGGCACATAGAAAATCTCTATATCATTGTTTTCAACCTTCTCTCTAATGAAGTAATATTTTATCTCAACATGTTTTGATCGGCTGTTAATCTTTTGCTCATTTACCATAGAAATAGCCGACATACTGTCTATGCTCATGGGGACATGCTTTTTCTCATTTATTACCTCCAAATCACACAGGAAGTATTTTAACCAAAATGCCTCCTGGACTACTATACTGCAAGCTATATACTCTACTTTGGTTGTTGATAAAGCCGTGGTGTGTTTCTTGCTACCCCAAGTGATTGCACCTCATTTGAGAGTAAACACATAGCTGGTTGTTGACTTTCTCTGGTCTGAATTACCTGCCCAATCTGCATCTGAGTAGCTACGCAGTTTCAAGACTTCATCTTGATAATATAGGTGAAGATTCACTGTTCCTTTGATGTACCACATAATCCTCTTAACCGCATACCAATGCTGTAATCTTAGGTTACTTAAGAATCTACTTACGAGACCCACGACGAATGCAAGGTTTGGTCTCATACACAGCATTGCATACATGATGCTGCCCACAATTTGAGCATAAGGTTTTAGTTTCATCATTTCCCTAGCTTGCTCATTTGTAGGTCCTTGATCGCTTGACAATTTTGTGCTCTTGTATATAGGAGATTCAATTGGTTTACACTTAGCCATATCAAACCTTTTCAACACAGTTTCCAAATAGGATCTCTGTGATAAAATCAATATCATATTCAGACGATCACGGGTTATTTCAATGCCAAGGATATACTCTGCCTCACTCATATCTTTCATCTCGAATCTTGACTTTAACCATTGTTTGATTTCATCTATGGCTTTCAATTTATTACTAGCGATCAAAATCTCATCCACATGTAATGACAAATATAAATAACAACTCTCACTACGTTTAATATAAAAACATGTGTCTGCACTATTGGGGACAATTCCAATTTCACATATGGCTTGATGGAGTTTTCTATACCATTGTCTCGAAGCCTGTTTTAATACATACAATGCCCTATTAAGTTTGTACACTTTATCTTCGTGACCTTGCACCATAAAACCTTCGGATTATTTCATATAAATTTCTTCTTCTAATTCACCATTTAATAATGCTGTTTTTACATCCATCTGGTGCAATTCAAGGTCACGACATGCTACCAATGCTACTAAGGTTCATATGGATTGGAATTTTACAACTATAGAAAATGTCTCCTCTTAATCTATTCCTTCCACTTGTATGAATCCTTTAGCTACTGATCGTACTTTATATTTATCCAAGGATCTATCCTTTTTATATTTCTTTTTTAAGAACCCATGTACATCAATGGCTTTCCGATCTTTAGGTAGATCAACAAATTGCCATACTTAGTTCTTTTCAATTGATTCCATCTCCTTTCTCATAGCCTCTAGCCAACACTACACATCTTGCATTTTAACCGCTTGAGAGTTAGAGGTTGGATCCAAATCTTGCACTGTTTCCAATAAACTGCAATAACTATCTAGATATGCCGGTTGTTTCCTTGCCCGCATTGGCTTGCCAACTTACTCATCGGATTGTTCAATCACCTCAAGTGGGCCATGGCCAGGAATTCTATGTCCAACATCCTTTTCGTCGAAACCACCACTTGCTTGATCCTCCTTGCCCATAGAGATTTCGTACAATTCCACACTCTGTGATCTTACTCTAGGACTAACAGTCAGATCCTCAAAGAAAAACACATCTTGGCATTTCATAATTATCTTATTATCGTGTTCATACACACGATATCCTTTAAAATGGGATGGGCAGCCAATGAAAGAACAATTTTTCTTCATTTTTACTTACAGTTTATGTCTTTTTTATGGTGATAGTAGGACATGTACAGGG
Source organism: Sextonia rubra (assembly GCA_037013555.1). Classification (NCBI taxonomy): domain Eukaryota; kingdom Viridiplantae; phylum Streptophyta; class Magnoliopsida; order Laurales; family Lauraceae; genus Sextonia; species Sextonia rubra. The sequence goes on along the minus strand of JASUAD010000010.1, from coordinate 36,815,248 downwards.
CAACCCCAAACTCTCACATGTTCTAATTTTGGTTTAGCACCAGTCCGTAACTCATACGGGGTCTTGAGCACACTCTTAGAGAGTACTCTGTTTAAAATATATTGTGTAGTATTTAATGTTTTTTCCCAGAAATACAACGGAAGACTCGCATGACTAATCATTGACCTTACCATACCCATTAAGATCCTATTCCTCCTCTCAGCTATGCCATTTTGCTGTAGAATATATGGAATTGAATATTCATGAATTATTCCCTCACGTGTACAATATTATTTAAACAATTCGGAAGTGCATTCACGTCTTCTATCAAATCTATTTTATTTTTTATTTTCTTGCCCTTTTGATTTTGGATTTCAGTAGCATATGTTTGGAACATTTTTAAGGCCTCATGTTTATGTTTAGTTAGGTACACATACCCATATCTGCTGTAATCATTAATGAATGTAATGAAATAGTCATCTCTGGTTCTATTATACACATTTAATAGTCCACATATATCTAAATAAACTATGGGCAATATTTCAAAACTTCTAGTTCCTTTTGGAAATAGTTTCTTGACCATCTTCCCACTTATACATGGTTCACATATGCGGTACTCAATTTTACCTAGGTCTGGTAAAAGTCCATCTTTAACCATTCTATCGATTTTGTTTTTATTAATATGGCCTAATCTCAAATGCCATAATATTGCCAAACCATTCATACATACATTCACAAAAGCAGAATAATCAGAAGTGGACTTTATTTCATTATTAAGAATATCCAGCAAATACAATTTTTCAGAAAAAAACTATTGACTAAAACTTTACCGTGCATTCCAATAGTAATCTTATTATCTTTGAATTTAATTTCGAATCCATTCATTGCGAACTGGCTCACAGAGATGACGCTCCTACTCATCGTGCGAACAAAGAAAACATCAAAGCGATAAAGGGATTTTCCTATTTGTAAGGGAATTTTGACTTACCCTATCCCCAACACATCACAAAATGTTTCATTCTCCATGTATATACTCTGTTCTCCGAGTTTTATCTTTTTGAATTCGATAAATTCAGCCTTTGTCCTTGATATGTGTCGATGGCTCTAGAATCAATCCACCAATTCTTGTCATTGGTGTCTACCATCATGGACCAGTGACCATCTCAATACAATCTCCATATTCTTTGGTCACTTTACCTTGCTGGCTATTCTTACCTTTTTTCTTTTTGCATTGAGAACTAAAGTGTTCAAGCTTCCCACAATTAAAGCAAACACCATTTTTAGCCCCTTTCCGTTTTGGATTGCCTTTAAATTTCTTTTTATTTTTCACATTGGCGGTTAACGTAATGCTATAGCTCTTAATTCTAGTAATCACAGCAGAATTTGTAGGTGTTATACCACGGGTAGCTTGCCTTTGTCCTTCAGCAAGTAATTTAGCTTCAACCTCACTAAGGGTTACACCATTTTAAAGGTTAAAGGTTTGAGACACATTCTCCCACGAAAGTGGAAGACTCATCAACAAGTACAGAATCTGAAAATCCCCGTCCATTTCTTTTCCCAAGGCTGCGAGATTACTATATCGGACCGACATTTTGTCAATGTGATCTCTTATAGATGACCCCTCTGGCATCTTGTAATTGACATGTACGCTACATATCTCCATCAGATGAGATTTGGAGGTTTCATCAAACTTGTTCATAGCATAATCTCATATTTCTTTTGCTGTGGTGAAGTGCTCAAACTGTTTCACCAATTCACTAGATATAAATCTGATCAATAGATGCCTCGCTGATTCGTTATCAAAAACTAATTGCTCATATAAGTCATGGTCCTCCTTAGGGGTATTATCAGTGGGCTTAAGGATCGGATCAGATTCAATCACATAAATCAATCCGTCAAAATGCAGCAACGCATCTATCCAACTCTTCCATACGGCTAAGTTATTGCCGTTAAAAATATCAACCTTTGCAAGATCATGCAAGGCTGATTTGAAAGACATTATTTGTATTTTTTATTAAAATATGGTTTAGATACCACTAACCGTATAAGGGAAAAATGGTGGTATTTTTTATTAAAATATGGTTTAGATACCACTAACCGTATGAGGGAAAAATACCACCATTTTGTCTGAACTGTTGGATCGCCTTCCTTTTGCTGCCAATGCGTAGATCTCCTCGCAAAAATTCTATAAGCGCAAATGGGTCGTCGATCTGACTTCGGATGGCCAAGATATCACAATTTGAAATTTTAACAGTGATCCGTGCCTCTGTCTTTATCATCCAGACGATCTCTGCATCAATGCTGATGTCGTCACACGCGTCTGCATTGGCATTTGAGCTGGGCTTATCAGATCTAGGTCGGGTTGGGTTTACCTGACTCAACCTGTAATGTGCAGAGGAGAGAGAGACGAGAAGGGGACTTGCACGCTAGCCAAGGCAGGGACAGCAACAGCTATCCCTATTGTTTAACGCTGGAAATTTTTTTTTTTATTGCTGTTGGCTTATCAAGCCGATCCAACTATTGCCCTATACTTTGTAGAAAAAGACAAGAAAGTGAAGCCACCAAAGTGGCTTGGCTTAATGGCTCCTTAAATGTGACAGGAGAAATTGCATGGAGAGAAAGTCTAGATGGTACTTGCTCCCGTCTTTAGATGGAGAAAAAAAAAAAAAGAAGGTCAACAGCAAAGGATTGTTTTTTTTCCTGCCTTGATTTGCGTTCGCTCTAAGGAAACTTCCTTTTTCCTCAGTTGCTGTGTTGCGAGAAAACCAAAGACTTGAGCGGGAAGAAAAAATCTCAAATCTATAGTCATCCACGCATCTTCTCCAAAATCTAAACTAGTAGAATGCGCGCCCGACTTTGATACCAACTGATGGATCCGGATGTGGAGAATCCATCATGCGGTTAGAGATTTATATATATTTCGGTGATGGGAAGCTCCGTGAATCTCTTCGCCTCTTGTCTTTCCTATAGGAATGGAGAGAATAATCCAACACTAGGGCTTCCTTATCCTTATATAGAGAAGTCTCAAAGAGTCACATTTATTAGAGAAATTTTCCACCAGAAGCCCACATCCATTGATCTTATTGAGAGTCTTATTGTGGGGCTCTGATCAAGTCTTACACTCAAGTGGGATTGCAATCTCTGTTAGCATCTGCCCTGCTTAATTTGAGGTGAAACCCGGGGCATGCAGGCCACACGATTTCTTATATGCCCAACATAAGATAACACACATAAACGTCATCTTGCTAATCTTTTTCGCATACTATTCAAAAGAGGTTGACAATCCTTAAATGTCAGCTTCTTTCAAGACAATGGAATACGGAGGTACTGGGAAAGTACCTTATGCCATCCCCAGCATGGAAGTAATAAGTTGTTTTATAGTATTTTGATCAGTAAATGAGAAGAAGATGGTGATTTTCGCCCAATTGACTGAAAGCCCAGGGAACTTTTTAAAATCCTCTAAAAAGCACTTATGTTCCTCGCAGTTTGAGGGGAGCTCCTACTAAAAATGATAACATCATCTGCAAAATGTAAATGAGACACTACAATATCGTCTTTGCAAAATGGTGTAGGAATGAGCATCGACCAAGCACAAATAGTAAGACCGGGCACAAGTAGTAAGCAACGTGGGATTGATTTTTTGTACACTTCAAAGTCTAAGTGAGTTCTTTCCATCGACCACCACCCCATGAATGACATGGCTGTGGATGGCCATTCTAGTGTTTGGGTCAAGCAAGGATTAAGTGATAGAAAGCTGTACGCAGTTTTATCTTGTATTCCGATTTAGTTGGATTAGTCGTCTAATTTAGCTAGAACCGAAGTTCAGGGTTAAATATTTTAGCCATTATATATGGGTTTTCTTGTTGGCCAAGAAAGTAAGAACTATATATATTGATATATTGTAACCCTAGATCTTAAGGGAATTGAGATGGGATCATAACAGATAAGTTCTCTCTTCTGTGGACGTAAGTAAGGTTGTCGAACCACGTAAAATTACTGTGTTCATATGTGTGATTGCTTGATGGTATAATTGTGTGTTTATCGTAGTTGATCCATTGATCACGAGTAATTTCAATTGCTATGCTTTTCCCAACAAGCTGAAAGTCTGGCATTGCGTAATTTGAATAATGAGTGCTTGTAACTTGTGATAACTTGTCCAAACATGCTACTGAGGCTGGACAACTTACTACAAGCCCATACGACGAAGGCCTTGAAATTGGGAGCGCAACCTCTAATAATCCTAAACTAGATACATACATGACTATGATGTCTACTAAGCCTGAACACTTACTCTTGGGCTCTTTTTCCGTGACTTCGTTTCCAAGTTTTTGGCACCCTTAGAGTCTTTGGCAATTCTTAAAAAATGCCTTTGAGATCACCAGTGAATGGAGGATTCAGACCAGATAGGCTGCGTGGACAAAGATTAAAAAAAGGCTCAATAGGCCTAAAATGAAGAAATAAATGTGGGTTTAATGCGGCGGATCCTTGAGGATCTTAGGCTTACCCTCGGCCCCACATTGAGAGGCTACATTATCTTTTCACAAATGGAATTAATTAAACAGAAACAACAAAGAGATTAGGACTACAATATATTTTTCATGCAAACCGTGACTACGCTACATTTTAACTAGTCACGAGTACCATCATGAATGGGCTAGGTCGGCCCAGACTCCAAACAGATGGTTGCCACATTGGATTGACCCGTATGTGTAATCAATTGCTTTATGGTCTCTCATAAAGTGGAGCCTACGATCGAAGAGATACTTGGGTGGATTCTCCAAGCCCTAGTACCATTTCTTTTGTAAGGAGGAACCTGCATGACTGCATCTCTGGTCTATTTCCAAAAGAAAGTTGTTTGTTTTTAATCTTTTGTCCACTTCCACTTTCTCAATTACCCTCTAAGGCTGCTAGACTCTGATCTTAACCGTCCAAGAGCTATTGAAGAGGGAGGATTGAGTTCTAGAGGTGTCTCAAACCAATGATCATTGGTGTCGGCCTAGTCAACGTCGACGAAGATCAACGGCCTTGATCACCTTTTATTAAATTCAACTCCTCTACTTTTCTTTAATGTGAGATCAAGGATGGGATGATTATGCAATTTTCTATAAGTGACAGCTAATAATATACAGTCTTTAATTAAATGATTAGTGAAAAAATAAATAAATGATCGATCAGTGGACATATGAGATATAGATGAATGATAGATTTCAAATCATAAATTTTTTCATTGATTTGTGAACAGCACGAGAGTAAATGAGTAATTATTAATGCTACATGAGATCTATTAGTGAGAACATAAAGCTAGATATTTTAGCTAATGTGTTTTCATAATTACCCAATGTATTAGATATATTAGCTAAGCAAGAGGTGGATAGATTGTTTCCTTAGGTGAGTGTGTTATATTAATTGATATATTCCATCTAGTTTTTATGGGGGTGGTGGCCCAAGATTGGACCTAACCATAGTAAGTCAGGCGTGTGGAGGGCTATTGCTTCTGTTGGGAATGAATCAAATTTGAGAGGAAAAACTCTTCATTAAAGAGTGGGCTTTGTAGTGGGGGATGGTAAAGATGTTAGTTTGGTTGGATGATTAAATGGGAGAGGGTCCCTTAAGTAGGATGTTTCCCAAACTTTTTAGATTGGCAGTAAAAAAGGACTCTTCTGTGAGTGAATGTTTTGAGGTGGGGAGTGGTTGTGTAGTATGAGGGGTCTCCTTTAGGACGAGTCTTCAACTGCTAGAGGGGGACTGTTATTAGGAGTTGTTTAGTATTCTCATTAACACCTTCTTTTTTTTTTTTTTGTAGAGATTCGAAGGACTCTCGAATTTAGAAACATGCCAGCTCTGGCAAGTTTTCGGCCAAAGCTTTCTATTTGACTTTGGAAGGAACTTTGCTTCATTAGGCCCCTGCCTCCTTTGTGTGATTGGGGTTGGTTCCTCCTCAGGTGGAGTCTTTTTGTCAAGTTATTGTTGGTAAAGTTTTCACGGTTGACAATTTGAGGAGGAGGGAGTGTACTTCTACTAACTTTTCAAATATTTGTATAATGTGTTGTAAGTAGGAGGGGTCAATTAACCATCTTTTTCTTCATTATGAGGTGGCAACGTTTGTTTGGAGCAATTTTATCCGAAGCTATGGTCTCGCTTGGTTTTTTCAAAAGAATATTCCAAACTCAGTGGAGTCTTGGTTAGGAGGGTTCTTCATAGGGTTCGGCCGAATCTTATGGAGGATGGTCTCCTTTGATATCTTATGATCCATTTGGAATGAGAAAAATTATAGAACTTTTAAGAGTTCTTTTTCTTCGTCAGCAGCTTTGACTTCTACAGTTGCTTTTACTATTACGAAATGGGCTTTGATGAGAAAGGAGTTCTCCAAGCTTACCTTTGACGATATTCTTTCAAATTGGAGAGCTTGAATGGCATGTAGCCCTTTTAAGGAGAGGAGATCAACCCCTTGGTATCCCCCTCTGAATGGGGTTTTAAAGTTTAACGTGGATGTTACTGCAAGGGATAATCCAGGTCAGGCAGGGATTGGATGTGTGCTTCAGAATAGTAAATGCGAGGTATTACTTATGTTTTCTAAGAATATTGGTGTGTGTGATTCTAATAAAGCGGAAGTACTAACTATTCTGGAAGGTCTAAGCTTAGTATTTGGAAGATATGGTGGTGATCTTTTGATGGAAAGTGATTCCACTAATGCGTTTGTTTGGGCATCTAACAAAAAAGCTAATTCATGGAAATTTCAATTTCATTATAATGAAATTAAGGAGTTATCATTTAAAATAAATGTTACCTTCCGTCATGTATTTAAATCAACTAATTTCATGGCAGATAGTTTAGCTAAGCAAGGGGTGGATGGATTGTTTCCTTGAGTATGTATGTTATTATAATTGGGGTTAAGCTAGTGAATCTTTCTTGCACCTTCTCTCTCGTTTGTTCATTTGTTCTAGTTTGTTTTTTTTTTCCTCTCTTTTGATGAATTCATGTTATCATTTCAAAAAAATAATTATTATTATCCAATAAAGACTGTAGATTATAGTAATAAAGATGAATCGGTTCAAGACAACTTGAACCTCAGTACCGCAAAGAAGAATTGGCTGCTCCCACAGCCTCAAGCCCCTAACCCTTAATTAATATTAAGGTTCATGGTTTGTTTGGTTCATGGCTTGTGATTTAATTGTTACTATGAGTTTTAAGTTACACTATGAATATGTATTGGTAACTTTGTGCTTTGTATGTAAGAAGTAATCCTTTTATTAACAAAAAGAACTAAATTTATATATTTCCTTACAATTTTATAGTAAGAACCGCTTAGTGGTAGTGGTGGATCCAGGATCTCAATTAGGAGGGGGCTTGAAAAATAATGTATATTTTTATTTTAAATGATAAGTTGAGAGATTAGTTTTAGTGACCTCTAGATTGAAACGTGTTAGCTGAGTTTTAAGAACTATTAAAAAAATGATACTAAATTTTTATAACTCCATATGAGAGAATGCAAGAAACCAATATATGCATGTTCTCCTTAGTAATTGTATATAACTAAAGAAAAATAAAGAAAATGGCCAAAAGAAAGGTGTTAATCAATAGGTTTGAACTATAGGCCCAAGTACTAAATTACTTCAATAAATAAAATTAGATTTATGTCCAATATTCAAATCCATTTTAATTTGAGTTACATTATATTAATAAAAATAAAAGTATATTTAAAACTATATAGACTTCAATTTGATTTAAAATCAGGCATGGAAATTATGCTAGTTTGACTCCATAAGCTTAATCACATTCTATTAAAAGCCTAGAAATTGAAAAGAAAAGTAATGTTGAAAACAAAATATCCACTCATTGCTCATTAGGATTTAGATCCAATTAATGGAGGGCCATATTTTTCAAATGTATTAAAAGTTAATCTAATCTAAGGTCCGACTGGTGTGGGGTGGGGTGCAGCGTGTATTTTTCAAATGTATCAAGAGTTAATCTAATCTAAATGGACACGGTATGGTAACCATACCAAGTGTAGTTTGTGGTTTTAAAAGGATTTAGGAATTTTTGAGAGAGAGAGAGAGAGAGAGAGAGAGAGAGAGTTTGGGAAAATGATGGGGCCTTGATGATTTTTTAAGTGGGGACTACTTTGGATAAACTTTAAATAATATATTTTTTTTTAATTGGGTGGGGCCTGAAGCCCCTAGGCGGGCATATGTGTGTCCGCCCCTACCTAGTGGGGCCCCCTTTGCCGACCTTATAACTCATCTAAATGGACCACACATGCATACCCTACTATAGTCACCAATCTCATGGATTTGCACAAACTGAATGGACTAGATCATTGGATTAAAGTTCAATGTTTGTTGTTAAATATAAAGCCGTTAAACTTGTAGACTAAAAATAAAGGGGTCAGAGGTATTAAATTGACTTCAAATTTAATATCTAGGTTGACTCAACTTGAATCTTCCGATAACCTCTTGTTGCATAATTTGTGGGGTTCATCCTAGCCGTAAGATTGTGAGGACCGTCCTCACAACATTACTCTATTTTATTTTATTGAGTAACGTTAATTTTTTTAAAAATTTCGTGATCTTTTAATTCCGGAACAAGCGACGCAAACTTGTCTTGATCCTGACTCGCCCTAAAAATGACATTGAAATTTAGAACCTTGCCCTGTTGGGTCACCCGGGATCTCATCCCATCCAAGATCTCAATAAATCTAGGCTCCTCCCTCTATGCTATATCCAAAGATCTCTGTGTTAGAATGATTCACCTCAGATGCTGAAGTACAAAATCCAAAGTGGGACAATGTGCAATGGTGGATTAAGAGTTTTTGTTTGGTTGGTGCGAAAATAAGTGACAAAGCTAAACAATAAAATTAAATTTTTTAAGAGCTTATATGTGATTTTCCAAATTTTGCAGCGGTTGCACCCATGTGTTAACACTCAGATCCACTCCTGAGAATGTGCATGGTTTTTCCCTCACATAGTGTGTCAAACGAGTTGGGTCGAGTAAAAATAGGTCGAGTTGACCAAGAGTGTCCACAGGCAACCCCATCCCAGAATAGTCTCCATTTCACTATAGACTGAAGGGGCCAGTAGCATGATACTGATACTTTTCCACCATGATCGGTCGTGGTTGCTGCCTCTTCCTCTGTAAAAAAGACTGGGTCAACTGGATGATCCATTGGGCCGGCCCATTTAGTGTGTTTGAACACTAAATGGGCCCGCCCATTGGGTCGGCCCAATAGGTCATCCAGTTGACCCGGTCTTTTCACATCCTCTACTTTCCTCTTAGTCATGCAAGCACCCATTTCCACTATAGGCAGGATTGGTACTAGCATGATACAGAGGCTTGAACTAACAACTAGAAGTTGTGAATATTCTACGCTAGGGCCAACGGAAAACCAAATTGCTGCACGGGCATAGCTTTACCGGTTGCAAAAAAGATGGGACATGAGCCAATCCAGAAGAGGCCCAACTAGGCCCATTTCCTTCGCACACGTGCAAAGAGAGAGAGAGAGAGAGAATCTTTGTGTATAAGAGAGTGTTCACCAAACCTTTAACTTAATTGCATTTAGCAGAAGATAAATGTTCATTAAAGTGGCCAGCAAATTAAAGCCTGCAAATTCCAAAAACTCGTATTGGGATGAAGAAAATTTTGCATTGAATTAATGAGTCATAAGTGGCCGGGTTAGAAGGATTATGTGGTTCAAACCGAACCCAACCCTGTTTGCTTTGGATCGGGTTTGTCTGACAGGTGACCGACCTGCATACAATAGGAGTCAAATATCTGGGTTCGATATAAGTCAGGTTTGCAGGTCGGATTATTTGTTGCCATCCGTAATCAGAACGCTCTGCACAATGCTATGTTGGGGAAAGTAGTTATAGTTCTTTGTGAAACCTCATTTCAAATATGAGTGGCCCTGTTTCTTGGATCAAAGCATCTGATCACTTTGTCATTCCACACACAGAATTTATGGCACTCATTTTCAGCACCATAGATCCCATGCATCAGTACAACTTTTTTTAGCAGCATTTCAGTTGAAAATGGAGACTCATAATGTGGCATATGCCACTAGTTTTTGGATTTCATCCGTTGGTAAAATCAAGTAACCTGAGCACTTTGGCTTAACGTGGATTTTATGAAGTCCATGAACAACTAATCTTTTGTTTTTTGTCCTAGATAGGTAATAATTAATGAATAATTCAGGCTGGTTTTTTGTTTTTTTTTTTTTCAAGCCAATGAGAGAGTTGTCATCACAATGAATTTATAGATGCTAGGATTCGTAGTCTGTGTTTTTTTTTTTTTTTTTTTTGGTCTCAGTTGACTCTTCAAATAACTTTTACCATTAGGTGGCTTTGGGATGGTCAATAAACATCCATTCAAATTTATTTATTTATGTTTTTATTTAGGCTCTTCAATTTTTGGATTGATTGCACTGCATGTCTTGACAAAAGGGTATATTTATATTGATCCATGTTTTTGGGATTTAACTTCCCCTGAGTATATCAGATTAAAATTTTTCCTATTTTGATAATAGTTCATCTATTTAAGCTTAGCCATCATAGTGAACTGTATTTAAATTTGTATGATATATTGGTTCATACAGACTATCCCATCATCACTTAATGATTTTAAGAATTAAGTGCCATATGTGATATTAATTTATGTGCTTTGAGATTATACTTGTTTAGCAAAATTTGCATATTTAGAAAATATGTCATATTGATACCAATTTGCCAATGCTAAGGTATTGATCGTGATTACTTGGGGATTTCATTATCAATCATGATCATCGTAATTATTATTGCTGTATTTGAGATACAAGCTCTCTCTATTGCTTAATTTTATAAATATTGGTGATTTCTTTTATCTAATAATAGAATGATGTACTTTCTTCCATTTGTATTTTTCAATGATGCAGAGTAGGCATCTAAGATTGGATAACAATTTTGCATTGTTGGATAGTGCATCATCAACATTCATTAGATCAAATCGCAGATATTGCTGATTGCATCATCAAGCAGATCATTGATCATGCACATTGCATCGTCGATCAAATCACAAGTCTTGGATGTTGCATCATCATCCATTGGATTAGATCACAGATTGCGGATGTGAATGATAAAAGAAAGTATGTGACAACCAACCGAGCTAGGTACTTCTTTGATCAACCAATGTCAATGGACACAGGTAATATTGTGGTAAATAAAGTACAAGATTGTGAATACTCCTAATTTCTCAAAGTGATGTTATATCACTACAGTGCATTTCTAGACCTCGAGGGAGATGGGTTTACCAACATAGAGAGATGGTCCTCACTGTAGCCTACTCTTAACTTCTAAGTTAGAGTTCAAAGGAAATTTTGACAGATGTACTATCCACCAGAGGCTATATTGAAATATTCCTCGAAGTGTACATTTATTTGAAACTAGTGGGGGAATTGATGTGCTTCAAATTTACCATCTCTGAGGTTCGTATATTGTCTAGCTTTCCCCTATGTTACGCTGGACTTTTTAGTCCTTAACAGATTCATGGCTTAGTGCGGAGTGAGCGAAGTACTCTTGAAGAGTTTGCCCTTGCGGATGTGGAGGTTATGACCGCCTACCATGAGTCTTGTCGGTAAGGTTCTAGAGCATTCGCTAAGACGAAGACTAGCGCATAGCCTATGAAATAGCGCGGCGTGGAGAATATGGATGCCCGACCATATTGTATAATGTAAATATATATTGCAAGCTTCACTTAGGTCATTCACTTACACTAAAGTTTTATTATACATATTCTATCTTTAGGTACAAGGGTCATCCACCCGTGAGAAATGCATTATACTGTTTTTAGTTATTTTCTTATTACTATTGTTATTATTATAATTATTTTTCCTTAAAAAGTGTTTTTAGAAAATAATGGGGGATTGTTGGATATTTTCCAAAAACCAACATTTTTTTAAAAAATTAATTAATTTCAAGAGGCACTTGAATGTGTCATTTCAATTGTTATAAAGTTTGTATCTTTTCAAAATGTATTTGTGCCTCTTGGATGAGATGTGTCTTTTGAGCCCATGTGAATGGATGTAACCTATTTCCAAGAGTTATTTCCAACTCTATAATTTCAAGTCAATTTCAAAGTTTTTTACAATGGCATTCAAAATATTGAGATTATAGAGTTTTCTTTTTTATCATTATATTTCAAGGGCAATTCCATATTTCTGATTCTAGTGTGCATACTTTGAATCAGACTTGGCCATTGTATCATGGAGACAGAATTTCATCAAAACCACCAGCATATAGGAAATTGCTGTCCTTAAGAAAGCATCTTAATTGGTGTGCCTTGCCCATTTTTATTGCTTTTTAGATTAATTTCTCACGTTCACAATTACTCACTAATTATTTATTCTAATCATTTTATTTGTTTTTCTGATTTCATATTCTTTGTAAGTAATTTCCCCAACATGTTAGTCAAAGTGGTATGGAAGGACAGTCCAGGAGAAGTTATCAATAAAAGAGTCTATCCAAAGAAGTAATTATCCTTAAAGCTGTTGTTAGTTGATTGGATTAGAGTTATAAAAAAAAAAAGATCACTCAATAAGAAACCATCATTGATCCTTTCAAGTGCATCACTAAGTAGATCTGTATTTTCAAATCATTTACCTCTCTAATTTTCTCCTTCTTTCCATGTCTGCACTGCAATATTGTGCACTGTATTAGCATGTGCCTGATTTGCATGAAACATCAGGACAACCTTGAAGTTCAGTTTGTAAGCCTTTGCCGATGCTAGAGACACTAACAAGCAATAATTAGTGGTAATAATAATGTTTTTTTGTTGCCATTATAGGCACCCTTTATGGTAATCAATCATCGAATAGTTTCAGTCTGTTCTCATGGAAACAAGCGTAAGCAATTGAAAGTCATGAGAATTTCAAGTATTTTAACTATCAAAAAGATTTGAAGACAGCGTAAAATCTCATTCTGAAACCTTATCAAAAGCAAAAGGTTACACTGATTCTCTACTTCTCCATTGTCTATACACAGCTGCAAACCGCAAATATCTGTTACTTTACGCATCTATTTATAGCTTTCATCTCAGGATGACCCACACACCTGAAGAAGGGGTTGGGTTCTTTACAACCTCATCGCAGTCTTCCTCTAATAGCAAAATCTGGCTACCACCCTTGTATTTACCATCTTTTGGCCTTCGGTTACCTTTCAGTTTTATGTACTTCATTTCCATCATAACCAACTGCTGTGGGTGAGTTTTGTGACTCTGTCGAACTCTCGACTAATTTCCCATTTAGCAAATTTGATAAGCTTTCACAGAACTGGGTGCCATAGTATGGAAAAAAAAAATCACATTCAGGTAAATAAAATATCTTATGCAAAGGAAATTAGCTGAAGAAGACTAGTTGTACCTCTTTATAAATTACTAATTCTCCTGCAGATTTTGATATTTCTACAACACAATGAGTTGGTGTCACCTCAGTTACCTGTGTTTTACCATGAATTTCATATACAATTTCAGATATATATAAAGAGATGCCTATATATAGAATTATGTGTTTAACTATATACTTATGAGTTCAACTGGAGTACAAGAATTTAGGATCATGGAGGTTTGTACTTCCTAAAATCTGTGTCAGAATGTAAAATACAGGGAAGTTTTCACAAATGTAGTATCCTTGTTAGATGGGTCACTACCTCTGCTGAGACAGTGAAATGTGATCTACATCTTGTCAACTTCCTAGCTTCTTGCAGTTTCACCTGAGACATTTAAAATTCAACGCAAGTATCATGAGAGTTCCATATCCTATTGTCCAAGTAGAGAGATATGGGGATGCAAGAAGGCTGGCTACCTTGGAACTGTTCGTTCTTTCAACTGACAGCCTCGCATCCTTTGCTGCTGCCTCTATCTTTTCTATGGTCTCATGAATGGAATGCTTTGAACCAAGTTTTGTCCTCTGTTTCTCATCATCCTTAAACATAGAAAGTTAAACCAAGTATGAGAGTTCAAGTAGAAATGGCCACAGGGAAAAACTAATAATTGGATTTTGACTAACCTCTTCTTCAAAAAGGCCAGACAGGTCAAGGTCATTCGACATTGCAATCAGTTGGAAAGCATTGATAAAGTTTGATGACTTGGTTTTATCTGTCTCGGCGGTGTTTTGCTGCATTAATTTTCAGAATCATTCTGGTTAGTAAAATCAACAACTTTTTGCCACATCAAATAATAGTAATTGGGAAAAAAAGAGACATCGAATTTCATACTCCTACATTGTCATCAAAGGTGGCATCAACATCAACATCATCCAATTTTATGAAATTTTCTTGACGAATCCCTATAGAAGGCTCATAATCAGTCTGAAACCACTCATCTTCAAGAATCTCTGCCACTGTCATCCTCTGTAAGAAGAGATAGGTTCATGGTTGAAAAAAAGAGACTAACAAAGTATGTAGAGAGGGATATTGAAGAGGATTATTTGGAGAGTACCTTTCTTGGAGATGGATTAAGTAATTTTGATACAATGTTTCTTTGGCTTGGAGTGAACCCCTTAGGAAAGGTATATTCTGCTCTCGATATCTTCAATCAAATAAGAGAATCAACACCTCTGTTCAGTAATAGGAAGAAGACACCACCTCCATTGGAAAGTTCGGACTTACCCTCCTGTACAAGCTTAATAGGTTACGTTCCTCAAAGGGTAGAATACCAGAAAGCAATTCGAAAAGAATTACACCGCATGACCAAATGTCTGCGGCAGATCCATCATATGCTGTATTGGAAATCACCTGTTCACAAGACAATAATCAGACTGTCAGGGCTATCATTTCCAGTTAATCCTAAATTTAAGTCGGGGTCTATACTTAACTCGGGAGCGACATAGCTTGGGGATCCGCAAGCTGTCAACAGTAAGTCCCCCGGCTGCCAAATTAGAAACTTTGGTAAGTTATAGTTGTAATTCATAGTTTGAGAACTCCAAAATAAGCTAAGAACTTGACAGACCAAGTCAACTTAGAGATGGACAACTCAGGTCTTGATCCAGTTTTGTAAATAAAACGTCTCCCTGGGTAGAAAGAAACACGCTTCAAGACATATTAATGGGATAAGGCTCTGAGACTGATGATGATGATCAAAGTAAAACACCCTTCCAAGTTTCAGAGAAATCTACCGCTTAAGCGACTCCCTTATCCCATTGTTCAAAGACGCTATACAAAATGAAAATTGCTATAAAGACTTGTGAGTTGTAACACAGTTCAACGTGACTCGACACGCTAGAACTTGCTAGCATTGAGGTCTGAACCGACTCGAGTCAACCCTGATTGAGTTGCATTCACTCAGTGACATTTCAAGTCGAATTATCCAGTCTTTTGAACAATATGGTGCAACTTTTAAGGAAATTCCCCACATAATGATATATCAACCAGAAATATGCAGCGTGTGTTTATGTTCAGTTAATATTCACCTTGCGCAATATGCTAAGTCCGAAGTCAGAGACCTTAATGTTTCCTTTGTTATCTAATAGCAGGTTTTCAGGCTGTTTCATGCAAGCAAAGCAAAATTCAAACAAATAAATTTAACAATTTAGTCCCTCCTATCAGAGAAGAAAACCAGCAAGATGATTACTTTTCCCATTTTTCCTATCAGCTAAGAGTTGTGTTCTGACCTTCAAATCTCTGTGATACACTCCTCTGCTATGGCAGTAATCCACGGCATCGATCAACTGCTGAAAATATTTTCTTGCATCACTTTCATTCAGCCTCCGGTGATAAGACTGCAAAAAATGAAGATCTAGATATAAAGATTGCAGTGAGTGAGAACAAAAAACCACCAATACACAAGTCAATTCTGGAGAATCTAGTATATAGACTTACCAACTTGTCTGAAAGCTGCCCCCCAGATACATATTCCATCACTATAAATATCTTCGTCTTGGTCGCAATTACCTGGTTTAGAATATGACCAAGGAGGATGACAAACTAATCAAAGAAAAGCTCAAAACTTGAAAGGCCAAAGCCCACATTAATCATTCAATCTAGGACGCTGAACCAACCTCATATATTCGAACAATATTGGGGTGATCCAAAAGCTTCATAGTACTAATCTCTCTCATGACCTGAAGTGAAATTCAAGTTCCATACATCAAAATAAAGTTCCCATGATATAATCATTATCAACATGTCCGCAGAATGCACATCTAAATCAGAGAACAAATTTGGGGGGATACTGTTTACCTACTTTCTGCCAATGATTGGATGTAGTATTGGCAGTAGAACAGTACCCCACCTAAACAGAAAAACTGAACAAAAGTATACCGACAACAATAGTATGTGATCAAGATCATCATCATCATCATCAAAGCCTTATCCTAGTCATGCTGGGGAGTATATGATCAAGATAACTAGAGAAAATAGAAACCAGAAAACTTGAAAAGTAACCTGATCCACGAGCCTGTTACTTATGACCATCTGCTTATCAATGATCTTGATCGCTACATGTTCATGGGTCACCATGTTCACCGCCACCTTGACCTTTGCAAAGGTGCCTTCTCCAATTGTTTTGCCGAGTTGATACTTTCCTATGTTGGTTGCATAACCCATCTCTTAGCAGATTAATATTGATTCGATAGGCCTTCTGATCAGGCACTTGTACCTGATGAATGTGACGGCAGCTTCTTTATCTTTTGAAGTTTAGATGACTCTGGAGCGTCTATGCGTCTTCATTGTCAACATGAATGGAATGCAGAGAGACCAAGCTATCAAGATATGGACTTGTTCCTGCCTCATTGCCTTGTGTTTTTAAAGCTGGAGAAGCATGTGTGATTTAAACTTCATTCCTTACGGTTGTTATTGCATGCATGGAAGACTGGCAGTTGTGAGTAGAACGTGCTTTGAAGGGAAGATGTTAGTGACTTTCTTGCTTTCTTTCTTCAATATTTTATATGGGGTCATGTTTTTATCCTTGATCAAGATCACAATGTAGGAATTTCCCCAATGTTCTGAAGATTGTCCCTGTTGGCATCTACTGGGTAGTGATTGATTTGTGCTTTTAAAAATATAACAAAAAAAACTGTGTGCAGAATGTGGATTGATTTATATATTTGTGATAGTTCTAAAAGTTTTCTCGATCGTAAAACTCATACAAATTAAAAAATCAGAATCTTTAGAAGATAATGATACCTGCCTTTGGGGGTGAATCTTCCATTGGTCTAATCCTCATCCGAAATCACTGACCCAGTCATTATTTTGGTCTACTCCTTATCGAAAACAGGGGCCTAGATCTTATGTTTGGCTCATCTTCTCTGTCCTTTTCCTGTACTATATTTGAGAAAATATCGATGGGATGGAGATCTAACTCCAAAGTCATCTTTATAAACCATGTTTGATTGAACCCTTCAGAATTGAAGTAATTCATAATCTTTTGAGATCCGAATCTAAGAAAACTATAAAAAAAACTGTGTTTGTGTTTTGATTGGACTAATGGCGACGTGGCCCCACTTTAGTTAACTATAACAGAACTTACTAGTATCTAAGTTGAAAGAAGATAAGGTAGCTTCAAACTTTGTACTGTTTGGATCCTTGGCAATGCAACCCATATTTACTTGGCATGAGGCACATCAAAATTGTCACTTACAGGTAACTCAGATTATTCAAGCCATAACCTTGATTTTTATCCTTGCTTTATTTAGAATGATCAAAGTGGGCCTCGCCTCCTGACATTGTACATCCAAATCATCCATCTGATGCCCCTTGCCATAGATTGATCACATTCAAAAAAATAGTGGGGGTTGAAAATATGAGACCATACTCGTACCCCCAGTGTCAGATTTGACCCAGATTCAGGTTTCATGACCCCTACCAGTACCCGAACTATAAAAGGAAAAACTCAAATCCGAACTCTAATAAAGGGTATGGTGGCCCCACGCTCAAACTGTGGCCATTTATTCTATTGGTAAACTTCTTCAAGCAAAGGAGGGCATGCTGTTCGTGCGCAGTTCTGCTCATTGGAACCACTTAGATACATGCCTATCGATGACAGCAGACTGAGCAAACAAATGGGTGCACAAGTGGGCCCCATAAAGCTGCAAAAGGCAGTTTGAGAGCAGGTGGAATTTTTTTTTTCTAGCTTATTTGTATGACTATGATACATTAAAATTTTATAATTGCGAACATCTTATGGGGGAAGGTGCCCCTCAATGGTGTTTGGCTGAACTTTGGCGTAATCTTGAATTAGGATTTATTCCTCTGTGCATTCAGAGTTGTTGCCAATAATTTTTAGAAGGATCTTGTCCACATTCTATCCTAGAAGTAAGTACTGGGAATCAAAACCCATTTGAAAAAGCAAATTTCATAATTTTAGAAGGATCTTATCCATATTCTATCCTAATTGAGTAATCAAATTCAATGCCCGTTTGAAAAAGCAAATCCATCTTTTAAAGCAAATGCATCGCACGGGGTTAAATCTCATGCAGATTAGATAGTTATCTTGTGTGGGCTTTTAACGTTTGGTATTAGTCTTGCTTTGTTTCATTACCGTAGCTATCAAATTATGATTTGAATATAAACTGACAAAATAGGGCTTGGTCTAGGACCAATGTCAGCCCAAAATGCGTCAAGAGCTGGCAAGGGTGTTGGGTCGGGCTACATGCGTCAGACCCATTTATTAAATGCGTAAGACAACCCTTACACGCATCCAACCTGTTTACTAAACTGATAGAAAGTCCAAATCCGTAGCCATTGTGGGTCAACCTGACCCACCTTAACCTGCATAGCCATTGTGGGTTACTACGGGTTAGCTTAAGTTATATAGCCCGCATCCATCTAGTGAATCAATTGACCCAACCGCAGTTCCCTACCTGACCCACTCTAACTTGTACGCTTAACAGGTGCATTACATAGTTTTTATTAGTAAAAAGTGAGGCCAATGTCAATTAATCAATTAATCTTCTCATTTCCCATGTATTGAACAATTTATGTAGACTCTACCCTTTTTGTGAATGTTTTGACGAAACCCAATTTCATTTCAAGACATAAGGTGTTGTGGATATGACACTATCGTTGTGCGCGTGTGTGCGTGAGCAACCAAGATCAACAATCAAACTACACAAGAAGATAAAAGATTTACATGGTTTGGCAAAGATGTCTATGTCCGTGGAAATTCAATTTCTACTAGGTTCTCCTCCAAACTATAAATCCATAGCATTAAAATATCAGCCCATGTCTAAGGTTACAGATTACATCAGTATATATAATTACCGTTTCCTTAGCCCCCAAGAATTCTATTCTTAGACAAAGGAAAGTCCTAATTTCTACTAGGAGACTACTGTGACCAAATAGGAAAGTCCTAATATAATTAAGAAAACTACCCAAGACACTGAACCCAATTTAATACGGACCCACTTGGCCAACATAAGGCTAGTTATTCAATTTTCCATTTATAAATGGTGGAGTCCAATTGGCCAAGGTCCATTCGACATTTTCTAATCCATGGGTTGAAGGAATCTAATTAATTCCAGGTCTTTTTTTTTATGACATATCACAAAAATGTTCTTGAGTTAACTAACAAAAGGCACACTCTAAGGGGGAATAAAAAAAAAAGAGAAGAAATTATTTAAACCTTGAGTATAGTATATATTTTTCAAACAACGGCTGTAAAAATAGAATAGGAAAACTAATAGAAATAAAATAAAATTTTCATAAAAAATAAAAGATCATATTAGACGGAAAGTGATAAGTTTTAGTTGGATGGTAGAGGCTACAATAGAAAGCGGATATCATTTAGGTCTTTGCTTCTTTAGGATTTGGACGAAAATTAAAATTTAAGGAAAGTTTTAACGGATAATGCAAGTTAAGTGAGCTAGGTGGGTTAGTCCTAATCAACCCGCTTTTCCATTGGCTAGAAAATCTCGAGCCATGACCGACCTGCATATTCTAAGGGTTAAGTTGTGCAGGCCATATGCAGGTCAAGTCTAGTCATGTTTTACGACCTTTGTTACGTGAGAGGTGTGAGATGGAGTCATATCAAATAAACCTAATGTTGTGCAAAATATCAATCCCATTAGATTATCCAAACCACTTGATCAACGGCACTTAAGTAGGTATCCTCTTAGATTCATCATCTTTTTAAATATTCTTGATTGTAGAATCATCCTATTAATAATGATTTACTTTTATCATTGTTATTATAATTTGTGCAGCTCATATGATAAAAGTACACGTTTTTTACCTGATGGGTGACCCTATGGACTTTATGTTTTCCTCTCTTTTTTTAATCCATAATGTCATTATTATTATTTTTTCTACTCAAAATCCCACCAAAAGATAAAAATTAAAAGAAAGCAATCCCAAAATAGATTAACTAACATAATGGCCATTTGTAAAGAGATAATATAGTATAAATTAAAATCCTACTTTATTAATATCACATATAGAAGAATGTAAGTCATTTATTTCCTTAAAATTAAATAATAAAATTATAATTTAATCAATTTCTTCTGCTAAATTGTTATGTTCTTTTATCTACATGCAGTTGTGCACAAAAAAAAATCGTGAGACCGCTGAATCATTGAGGCAAGTACTTTATTGGGACAAATGGAGGCTCAACGTGCAACATCAACTTCTAATAATGTGACAATTTAATCAAATTATTTAATGCAAATTCTTTGTGATCATTCGATTTCTCATTTTAGATAACATCAAATCTAAATAACTTGGACCAAAAGTTATGTGATTCCTTTTTCCACTTTTCATTTAAAACTAAATTTACAATATGTTCTTTTAGGTTTTCTTATTCTACTATGTATTTTCATCATTAATGATTTTGTTATGGACGTTATTAATAAAGCTGAAGTATGTTTCTACCCCCACTCCTACTTATCTCTTAATTGCATATCTCAATCAACTGTTTGTGAAATAGATATCACACTTACTTTATTTTATTTTTTAGCTAATATAGAATCCTTTTTATTATTTTATTATTTTAATTTCGTATTAATAACAATACCATTATTGTCTCTAAAAAGAGTGTCTTTTTTTTACGATAAATTTCTAAGTTCTTTTTCATCTTATTGTGTTTTAGCATTTATTAAACATAAATTTAATGAATTCTTTTTTATAGTTTAACTATTATTTTAATTTAATTTAATCTTTATTTTAGCTTAGGCTCAGCACGAGGTTTGAAAAAATTGCTAGTTACTTATCAAACCTTAATACACAGCTTCAATCTGCTCCATGTCCAAAAAGTCAGCCCAAGCCAACCCAATATGCAAAATGTAAGGCCGTCGGGCCTTCAAGCATAAATCAATTCAGGCTGGCCAATCTAACCATTGACCTAGAAGGTTTTGCCATACCCAGCCCATGGGCCTACAACACAGCGCAAATCCAGCCTAACGTATACAAGATGAAATAGTATATACACTTTTTGTGCATCATGGTGTACTTGGAAAGCAATTTATAGCCATTTTGTTAGATTAATGATTAGTATTTAATTTTTCAAAATTAGCATATATCATGAATATTTCCGAATATTATTTTCAAGAACATTACCAAAAATGCTGCTATAATTCTGATAATTGAGAATGATTACTGGAACATTACCGAACAATGTTATCATCATAAGTTCTCAGAGGAAAGGATTATCTACACAATTCAACTTTAGTTAAGCACAATTTGATGCTAAAGTCTTCTAGATCAATTCGACCACTCAGACTCAAACTCTCCTCATCCAATCACAAATAGGGCTCTCAACAACAATATTTTGTCAGATTTTTTTACTAATATATGTAAATTTGATCTTCACAATAATAGGATAGGTTTGTATAACACAACATAAATTTGAAATCTAAATATGTACTTGACTCCATACCTTTAATTAGGGATTTACCACACTTTTCCACTGCAGCCTTTCCATGTGATTTTGTTGATTGGCTATTACTTTAGTAACTTTTTTTAAACACCAAAAATATCTCCAATAAAAGACTTACCAATATAGGAGTTCTAACGTAAAATGATCGTCTTTTAGTAGGGGACCACATGGGCGTGTGGTCATTGGGCTACAGTTAACCCACTAATTTTAACAAATCTAACAAAGTTTGATCTCATTACTCCTATGGATATGGGACACCAAGGCCCGTACACATGGCATCATGGGCCATTACACATCCAACATGAAACTCACATGAACACTATGCAATTTACTCATTCAAGATAATTCCCCTTGACATCATCATACTTCACATTGATCTAGAAGTTCTTCATCTAATTGAGTAAAATAAAAAAATGACGAAATAGAGAAGACAGGAAATGTAGAACCTCGCGCAGTCACCAGCAGACAACCAAAACCAAACACTAAAAGGTCTCCAATCCATACGAAAATTGGCCATCCATTGCCCACTCGAGGAAAGTGTTTCCATCAAAACAAAGAAGTGGGCCATACCGACTTTAAATTAGTGCGAAAACTTTCTTTACATTGCAATATGTAATGAGAATGACTTCAGATCAAGGGAATTAACATTGAACCGCTTGACTTTTTAACCATTATACAAAGAGTTTTTGGTAAATATCCCTAGAATTTTTTTGGATTTATAAATAGATCCATGCAGTTTTAGTATTTATTAATAAGCCCTTGCCTTTTCATCTAAATACATAACAAGTCCCGAAAATAAATATTTCTAACAAAAATGAGCAACTGTCACGAGGTTTGTGTCAAATTTTTTTAAAAATACCAACTTTACCTTTACACCCATTAAACAAGAAATGAGTATATTATCATTTACAAAAATATTATTATTTTATCCAACTTCCTATGGCCTTGCTCTCGTGTTCATTAAGCATAATCATTATTTTTAAACTTTCATCAATCAAATGGTGGGCCTTGTATGGAGAGAGTCAATTAAAATCAATTATAGGTGGATGTGTTGATTGTCATTATGATAGATTTAAACTTAATGAGGCGGATCCTAAACTGAAAAAAATAGATTTATGTAGGGTATGTTATTCCACTAATTGTAACTCTTAATGTTATAAGGAAAAACAAAATAAAAATAAACTTTTAGAATTATACATATAAAGATAAAAAAGATAGGCAAAAGTCTCATTTCACTCTAAAAATTTATAACGGTTAGAAGTCTCCTGATTTTAATGATACATAAGGTATTAAAATGATAATGTAGGAGCCTATTTTCAAATACTATAACCACAGAGGCCTCTTTACAAATCCTAAAAAGTTAGGGGGATATTTACAGAAAGCTCTTAAAAAAACAATCACCTCTGTTTCTTTTCTTTTTATTCTTTTTTTTTAATTTCTAAACCACGTCTATTGATCTCGAGCTCATTGACTCGCAATGTTTTTGACCAACTGATAAAACCTGGTGTGTTTTACTGTAAACGGGGGATGATATTTTGTTAGATCTGACAAGTTCAGATTAAACTGAGAGCACAAACCCTGCTCAAATTGATTTGAAATCAATGGCCCCCCATTTTAATCATCTAAGAAAATTTTTAATCAAATACAAGTTATAATGGATTTAGTGGTCAAGGAGGTCCAGTGAGATTCTAAGATTGACAAACTTGGTTATTGAAAAAAATTTTTAAATTGGTGGTTATCTGAACTAAAGTACATATACTTTCATGTAAAAAATAAAGTATGGCTGCATATATATGGATGGAAAGCTTACGTATGTAATGCTGTGTTTTAGTGATTTTATAATTATGGCCATCATAAGGTCTCCATTCTCTAGGAACAAAAAGACAGACATGAAGAAATTCACAAAATAGAAAAAAACCTCATGAAAACGATCACACATTCTGTCTCTATCCTTAAACCAGCGAGGGAATCATATGAAACCACGAGTGGGGCCCACCATGACTAGATTTAATCATTTCTTTTGTAAGTGGTCAATTCCATGGTCGGGCCAATTCAATCGGGGTGACTTTAGGTGGACCCCACCGATAGATATACTATCATCATCTCATATTCACATATGGACAGGATATGTGATATATATTTTTCAATGTTTGCAACCCACTCGCAGAAAAGTAGATGTTGACAAATAAAAAAGTCAGTATCAAGGTCGCCCGTCAGAACTAATATGGTTTGTGAAAAAAAAATTAAAAGCAAGGATTTTGGTTTATTGGTTTATGCATTAAATAATAAATAATTTGATGAATTAGAAGTCAACAATATTGGATCACATTTTTTAAATAACGTTCTCTTATATTTCCCTTATCACCCACTCTAAAATACGAGAGAGTTGATAGTAATTTACAATTATTATCAGTTAAACGATAAGACAAGAAACCAATTTAATCTACAGAGATTTCTTTTCAAATTCTATTTTTCTTAATTTCTTTAAATATTACCTAAACATTAGTTTAACAAATTTGGCTTATTAAAGGTAAATTTAAGATAAATTTTATTAAAATCAAAATTAAAGGAAATGCATATTAAATTTAATGAACTGGACATGTGAAATCCAACCATTATTAGACATGTTGTCAAGAGGGACGCACACCCCTAACCGAGCAGCCTGGATCTTCTAATCTTTTGGAAGGATATGAAAGTACAGCAGTGAATGGATCTTAGGTGTGGCTCGCATAAATGGATCTTCGACAACTACTTGGTTGCTGTGGTTCGCATGCAAATGATGGTGACTGATGACTGTTTTTTAGTTTGGAGTGATATCGAGGCCTGTTTGGAAAGTAGAATGGGAAGCAGCATATAAAGTGACAAGAAAGCATCCAAAAGAAGAATTTTAGACCTGATAGGAATGCCTTGTAAATATCTTTTTCACCCATTCTTTATAGAGGAGTCTTTCATATGCATATGTTCCTCATCATTTTGGTAAGAACACTTTCTTTTTTGGACCTATCAAACTTAAAAAGGTATGAAATTTTGTCCTATTACATATTAATACTTTCCAAAAAGGAATGTCTCTCACCAAAATAATGAGGGACATATGCATATGAATATTCTCCTTCTTTATAAATGTTTTGAAAATAATGAGGGTCATTTGTTTCACCTCATTAGCACATGTAAATGCTATGCATGTAAAATGGTTTCACACATTCTATAATTTTTTTCAAATTTTATATATGTTGTATATAAAATGTAAATCGTATGTGATTTTAGTGTGCAAATAGCATGCAAAAGGTAGTGGTCATTTTCAGGTTTTCACACCCACTTAGTTTTGGCAGTGTAGCAGTGCAACCACGCTCATAATACCTTTTTTTTAAATTTTGTAGGCCCCAAATCATGATCTGTACCGTCCTAGGAATGTCAAACATGGCTACCATAAAAAATTTCAACTATTGGATAATCATGTATTGTAAGATATTTATGAAAACATTCTAGCCATTGATCTTCATTTTTGGAATTTTGTGGGTGTCATTTTCACGTTCCGAACTGTTAATCTGTTTCAAAAGGCCATTTTTAGCTATAAAAACAAATTTTAGGTGTTGATTTATTATGGATCTTGAGATATCTTTAAAAAAATATATATCAACCATTGGATGCATACACTTTGCTACAATGCACTCTATTAATTGAACATGCAGTCCCATTTTTTTAAAAGTTTTGGACCATCTGAGATTCAAATGCAAGATCTAAGCCTTTGAATCTCTTTACAAGGCCAAACACAGTTAAAGGATTAAATTTCAATCGTTGATCTGTCATGGATTGTGAGAGATTTACAAAAAAAAATGTTGTCCGCTTGATCTTTAATTCTAATTTCTATTGGCCCCTTTTTCCAATTCAAACAATTCTCTTCAAAAGGTCAATAATGCTTACTAGATCAAATCTCATTACTTGTGGATTTTTCAAATTATGCAAAAAAACTGTGAAAAAACATGTGAGCCGTCGGGTGCAATCAGATTTACATTTGAAGAGGTATAAAAATAACAAACAAAATAATGTTTCACCTCACATATAAGTCATTTACATATATAAAGCATTTTCACATTACATGTAAAATTAACAAACGGCCCCTAAATGAATTATGTGAAAACGGTGAGGCCACTTGGGTCAATGTATTTGAATAGAAAGATAAACCACCAACAGAGGCAAGTGCTAGGGTGGGACCCTAATGAAATAATAATTTTTATTAATAAAATGTCTAACCGCTTCCATTGATTCAAAAAAGTTCTTGAACAAGATTGCATTAAAGTTTGACGCCAGTGAATAATATGGAATATAAGATCTTCATAAATTTTTAAACAAATTGACAAATTTTGAATAAAAACTTTTCCAATCTAAAAGGATTTAAAAAAGGACTACTGAATTTGGTGCATGAGAGTTTTCATGAAAATGATTTTCACCCATACTGACCCACTTTTGATTGAATTGAGTTAAGTGTTTCTGTTCAACAACTTTATAGTCAAATATTTCAATTCAGCAATTTTATTTTTAATACATGAGTTAAATTTAAAAGAAAAGTATAAGTGCATTTATTTTGTTATATATGCCAAACTTAAAATCAAAATTAAAATGATATAAAAATATAAGACGCAGGATAGTTGTTGACCTGGAGCCGACAAAAACCGGCCCGACCCGCCACCCAACCCGGCTCTACCCATTTTGACCTGTAACCAACAGTTAGGGTTAATTGTATCGTAGCTCTTATTTTAACTATTATGAAAAAAAAATAAAAATAAAAATAAAAAAAAAAAGAAAGCCTATTGTTTTTAAAGAGCCGTTTTATAACAAATTCCAGTCTTAAGGAATTCAATTTTAGATTTGGTTACAGAGAGGAAACAGCTTGATGGAAGAAAGTGCCCATGAAAATCACTTAAAATCCCATGAAGTGTATGAGCTCAGGAAAATCTCTTTAACCTTGCTGCTCTGGCAAGACTGCAAGAGACCCTCACTGGAATGGGTTAAGAAAGCGCTATAAAGTAGGCTTGGATGCTCCTCAGAACCTGTAGTTTCCCTCTTTGAATAAACAGGAGTGCTTTTTTTCAGTTTTGGTTTCGAGGATGATTTTTGTAAGGTCCTAAAAAAATGTTTTTTCTTCATATTTTATTTAACTTTAGGTTTATCCATTGAACTGGTACAAACCACATTTAAAAATAAATTTAAAAAAAACCCCATGCGGGCTGTTCAGTTGCATGATTAATGGACATTATTCTTTTTTCCTTTTTTTAAAGATATTAATGGACATTATTCTGCTCAACAGTTCTTATCTACTAGTTGTCAGGGTTTGAATTTGGATATGACACCTTTTGCATACTTCATTTTCCATAAATGTGGATTTCTATTTCGCTTGTAATATATCCAAATTTTAAGCCGACTGTTCAAACTGTGTTTTTATATCAAATCCACTGTTTTTATAAGGCCGGACATACCAACTCTAGAAAATTTTTACTTCAATTAGAGTGATATCAACCATTTGATTGATCCTATGTATATACTACAATGTTTTCTTCTTGTGATCAACTGCGTAGAGCGGTATATTTAAGATGAGGGGGTTAAATTACGAAAGACTCGCCACAAAAACATAAATTAGACGTGTCGTCCTAAATACTGCATTTAAATCAAACTCCAAATCCTAACTTTTAATTGAACTTCTTACTTATGACTTTGGGGTTGACCTGGTGTATAGGCACGCACTCCCTGGTGGGCATCCTTTCCTTCACAAGTCCTAGGCACTGAGCCAATGAAGCAAAAAAACAAAAATGAACTTCATCTCATACCATTGTTATCTGAATATCAGTCCATATAAATCAAGTATCAAATGTACCCCTTTTTTTTCATAGCACACAATCATTATTACTGTTAGACTCCGTAAAAAATCACTCTAACTCCAAATCTCAAATCCCCCCACCAAGCACTGAAAGAGGGCCCCACATTTCTTCATCCCACCTAGTCCTAGTGCAAGTGCTTCCATAGTTGGGCCTGATTCTTTATTGGAATTTGGAGAATTTCTATTTAGGGAATTTCTAAATTCCCAAATATAGTAAAATTCCTGAATGCAATTTCACCAAAAAGGAAAGAGGCTGGAATTTTAAAATTCTAATAAGGCAAAAGAGACTTTTAAGATATTGGGATTTTGAAATTCTCGCGAAGAAACACGACAATTATAAATACAGCGACAAGATATCATATCATATTTCAAAAACCCTAATATAAAAAATTCTTAGCAGAAATTTTAGCTGAAGAACGGGCTTGAGTTTTCATCTCAAACTTCTTCTACCACTATAAAACTCTCCTAAAATACTATTTTATGTTTATTATATATTTTTTTTATTTTTATGCTACACCATGGATTTAAACTCACGTGCTCTCATTAGTTGAGCTAGGATTGATGGATAATCTTCTGTTTTATCTTTAAGCTTCTTTGATTATGATCCTTCCAAATTTCAATACAAGAAACCTTGGGTAATTCCAATTCAATCTTGGCCGGTTTCGGGAAGAACTAATTGCCGACAGGGCGCCTGGAATGGAGACGGGTCTAAGCAATGCTAGTGGGACTCCAGGCACTTGGGGATGTCGACGATGGAATTGTGCATGAATACTTGAGTGATTTGAAAAGAGAGGAGTAATGGTAACTTTTTATATGTAATTAGGGACTTATAATATAATTTCTATGTATGAATTGTAAAAGAGATACTAATAAGTAAGCAAACACACCCTAATAAACTATATCTATTTCCCGTATTTGGATTTCTAATAAAGAATCGGAGGTGAATATGACTATCAAATTACTTCCTTTAATGGAAATTGGATTAAGAAAAGATGGAAAATAAAGACTCACCCATCACCCTATTAATTCAAATCTTAAGAAAGTCAGGACCTCATTTGCAGCATTTCTCATCTACATCATTACCTTGTATTCTTCACTCTCACCTAATATATTGCATTCGTAGCTTCTTTCATACCATGGAGCGTATTTGACCATAAATTTCTATCTATCATGGGTAGAACCAAAGGGGGCCAGCATGGGTCATGTCCTCCAAAAATTCACCAACCCCACCCCCCCCCCACCCACCCCAAGACCAAACCAAAACCAGAAAAAAAAAATCTAGGATGGCTCTCTCAATAAAACTTTCTATATAATGGCACCCCCCTAAGGAAGAATTCCTGGGTCTACCCCTACCCCTTCCCCTTTGAGTTTTCTAAAAACAAGGCTCCTACATTTCACACAACCTAAAATATAATGTTACCATAAGAGTTTTTGGAAGTCATTTCCTAAGTACTTTGAAATAGTCGTTGCTCGTCTATCATGTAACCCCGTATCAAAGGCCAAAGGTCTAAAGGCTGGACTGGCAAGGTATCATATCCTAAGTCATAAAAAAAAGTTCTTCAAGAATTTGAAATACTTTTTTTTTCCTTTTTTTGAATAGTATTTGAAAGCTTTCTTTATTAAATAGTTACATCCTCTTTTGAAGTATTTGCATATCGAAACACCTAAAGATGTGGCCCAATTTCGGATAACATATGGTGCAAAAGTAATGATGAGTGTCCAAGATCTTCACCACACGGGTGGAGCTCATCCGCTCAAAAATCATGGGCCTCATGTATCTGAATTGGGTTTAGTTTCTGCCCAGTTATATCAAGGCCCTTTGAAACGTTTTACAAGTTACCAATAGAACATACCGTCAATCTAACAATTTGACCTCACTTAACTTGAATTAAAAACTGATCATGCATTTGACCTGAATAGATTGATCACTTGATTGGATCGAAGATTAACCAATTGCAAATCGATTAAGATTTTTCATTAGATAGACTCCACTGTGGAGTTTCACTTACTTCACCAATCGCCTGAGCGAAAGCTTCAGAAAATTTGGACTGCTTCCTACTCCACTAATGGCAATAAAATGGAAATGCAGCACTATACAGTGTTTATGCCGGATAGGTGGGCCTCACAATGAGATGCATTAATCCCATTGCCCATGATCAGAGCCCCACAATGAGATACACTAATCCCATTAACATCTAAGGTTGATCCATTGTGCAATAATCCCATTGTATCATACCGCAGGAAGTGTAGATGGGAGCAATAATGAGATTTAGAATTTAATTGTATCACATAACCGTAAAGTGTTTAAGCTGGATGGGTGGGCCCTACATTGAGATGCGCTAATCTCATTGGCCATGATCATAACTCCACAGTGAGATGCACTAATCTGCAATAAAGACCCAAGAATTGATCCATTGATACAACAATCCCATTTTATCTTACTATTCACTAATTGTATTATGTTTAAATTTTACTGTAAACATCTAATCAAGCGAGGTGCGTACTAGACCAGACTGGCCACAGTTACTAATAAGGACTATAAAATGGCCCCAGTTTCTTGATTTCAAGGTTTTGGTCCATCAGGCAACCAGGTAATTAGGGCTCTGCCTTCATACTCGATAGGGGCTAAGTCTGCGTTATCAGGGTAATTTACAAACAGAGTCAGATCAACCTGAAAATTAAAAACCCAACAGAGTGGTAAGGGCAAGTTTAAAATCAAAAGAAAACAACAGAGACTAGCACTTTACTGGACAAGGGTATCATGAAATTTGGTGACGACAACTATTCCAAGAAATTCAACATCTTTTTAGAAACAGACAATGGCAAGAACAAGGAAATTATCTCCAACTAAAAAATGATAAAATGAACCCCATGCAACTAAATTATATTGGCACTTAGTAAATATGCCCCTATTCATAAAGGACAGAGACTGGCACTTGGTAAACTTGGGTATCATGGATTGATCATAAGTCATAACCATTCCAAGATATTTACCATATGACTTAGTAAACATGGCCCTCTTGTAACAGCTCCTATGCTTCATATTCATTGATAATAATAATTAAAAAAAAGAAGAGCCCATTCAGTTATAACAGTGTGATAGGATGATAACCTGCTATTATTACTGTTGTTTCAATTGCTATACCTATTGATACTAGAAAACTAAAACTCAGAGATCTTCGATGACCTGGCAAGAAAAAAAAAAATCTACATATGACACTTTTATTAGCGCTTGATGATAGCAATCTCTGGTATCCAATGCTTTCTTATAAAGCCGACTGGAATATCATCTCAGCAAGTTCCTGTGACAATGGAAATCAACAAAATTTTATTGTTCAGATCTATTAGAAATATGCAAATGAACTTAAAAGTTAATTTGTAGAACTCTTTAAGCTGTTCCCAGATTAATGGGATGAGGCTAAGTTGTTGATGATGATGCAGATTAGCTGATACAAGGAACACTGGCTTAGTTTAGGTTTTACCTGCTTTGCAGAAGCAACAGTTGGCTCACCCCATTCCATGGTCTTCTTCTCAAACAGCTCAAAATCAGCCTTTCCGGACTGTTGAAATAACCATTGGAAATTATAAATGAAACAAGTATAATTTTTTCTTTAAATGACTACTAAAAACACAAACCTCAATCAGAGCCCCAATTTCTGTGTCAAAACTTTGATACCGCTTTCGAACAAGCTCAGCCAAAGAACCATCCTTAAAATTTACAAAAACCTTGTCATTAATTTGACAGAATTCAACAGGGATAAGGATTCCAAACTGTCACATGTTCACCTCTATGATCTTGGCGACACTGCGAAGCCCACGAGCCATAGTATCCATTCCAGAGATATGAGCAATGAATATATCCTCAACGTCTGTACTCTCTCTCCGTCTACGTACCCAAGAATTGAAACAAGAAAAACAGGAATTAGCTCTTAAGTAGTGCCATAAAGAATGGAATCAGTATAAAGTCATTCCATATAGCCTAGCATCACTTTATATTCAGGGCGAGCCTATAGATATACCATAAATCAAAAAACAGTTTTGAATAACCTAATCAAACCAATATTGGTTTAGGGAACATCGACACAGACCATAATTTGAAGTCAACATGAAGATGTTGATAGATGATTAAGAAACAAAAGTAGATAAAATGAGTTCAAAAGGCACTGACAATTTAGCGTCAAAGTTGAATCCTCCAGGGGCAAGCCCTCCCTGCAGCGTTTAAAGCAAAAAGGAGTGCCAAGTTCGTTAAGTTCTCAGCAATACAAAGTGTAACCATAAATTTCACAGGAGTTAGCATGGTTGGTTCTACATACATTTCTGACTACGCTTAGCATAACCAAAGTAGCCTCTCCTATGTCCGTGAGAAACTGGTCTGTGTCCCAACCTGTAATGATGAAGAAAGTCCTTGCTTAGGTTGAGTCCAGCTCCAGATTATATTAAGCCCACACCATACTTGGCCCAGGCATCAATAGTAAATTGGTCAAGCCAAGGCCAGCTCCTTGAGTATTTACTTAGAGGCCTAAAAGAAAAACCAGTAGTTATCCAAGGCCCAGAAGATCCAATCCAGCTCATGGTGAGGTGCATTAAAGGTAAAATGTACAACCCATTGTGGGTATGGACCCTATCCATAAAAACAAAAGGAGGACTATATTGCAGTGGGCATTCTGACAAAGATAAAACTTGCACGTACCAATCTGAGGATCACCAGTGTTTGCATCAATGTTTCCCAGTAATCCATTGATTCTTGCAGTTTCAAGTTCATGGTGACAGCTGCAATGATTTGAAGGAAAAGTGATTTTGGAGTGGGTGGTGTTACTCAGGTTACCCTTGATAGAGCATTTTAATATTTTAATATCTTTTTATGCATTTGATAATTGAGACTTTGAGAGGTATACCTATGACCAGATAGAGTAGCATGATTACATTCAATGTTAAGCTTGAATTCTCCTGCATAGAAATAATGGATACTTAGTTTTTAATGCTACCGTTTGCAACGATCTATGTGTGTGCAAGAGATGGATTACCAAAATACACATTCACATTAGAAATTACTAAATATGCATATTCCGTATAAGGAATTGAAGAATGGTCACATGTGAATATAGAGTGAGCTTACAAGTGGGCCAGTTGCTTGCTATCAAGGTTGACCTTCTCTTGAGTGGGGTCCACTGTATGTTAACTGAGTACGGGTACAGGTATCAATTACTGCAAAGATAGGGTGCAGTGGATTCTCTAAATACTTGTTCCCTTGGATATAGGTAGTCAGGTACAAAGAACTGATACAACTTAAAAAAAGCACACTCAAGTTACAAGTAAAACCCGTATTATATTTGCAACCTCGAGATTGCAACCCAATTGAAATTATTTACACAAAACTCTGGAGAACAGCATATTTGAAGTTAAAACCCCAAGTAAATCTAGATTCAAGCTTCAAGTTCTAGCTGAACAGTGTTTGCTTGTCCTTTGCCCATCCAGATATTAAGGCAAGGTGTCTGGTAAGTTGCGTAAGAAATATGTGTCGGTTGATAAGGGAGTTCCAAAATTAAAGGCTGGAATGGACCAAGTTTCTGCATGGAGTCTCTATATTGTCCTAATTACCAACAGCTTAACAACATAAATTCCAGATGATGATAGCATGGTGCATGTTGTTGGTAGATTATGTGGTACTCATCAATCAGTTTAGATGCTAGTTAATGATAAGCTGAAACTATGAAGAAAGCTGATCAAGACAAATGGATTAAAATTTAGTAGAACTAAGCCAGAATATTATGCGGAGTACAAGTACAATGAAATTGTTTTGTGTTGGTGGTGCGTGTGGGTGGGAATGAGGGTGGTGGTGAAGGCGGCATTGGTTTGGTTAGAGATGATGGAACAATAGAAGACACACAGTGGAGTGCTAGGCTATCGCCTAGTGTCGCTTTGATTAAAGAAGCTTAATATGAGAAAAAAAAGTTAAACATCATTTGGCATATGGAGTTGATGCTGCATTATGAAGAAATCACAATGGATGTGGCTACATATTATGGATTCACAAGTAATGGTAGAAATAAGAAGCAGTACATTATAGGAACCTAGGGTTAGCTCCAATAGTAGAAATCTATGATGCACGGATACATCAAAATAGCCAACGTATCATGTCATATTGTATCTGATGCTTCACTTTTTATGTGTAAAATCCATATCTATAACATGTCCTTGCCGTATCCATGCTGTATCTAGGCATCATAGGTAGAAATTTATCAAACATCACATGAGCTGGTTTGGGTACTTATGTCAAAAGGCAAGGGCAGGAACAGCCCTTTGTTTAATGTATTGAAAGGCTCTACGAGTACAAGTAGGAAAATCAGGAACACATTGTATGAAGAAATGAAAAAAGATGTTCGAATGTAGGCCAAGTGATAAAATAGAACTCACGAAGGCAACCTTGATAGATAGGAAAAGGATTCACTGATAGTGAAGTTGTTGACATCTTACTGAAAATCTTAGTTAACGATGAAAAGAAAAGAGGAAAAAATGGACAAGTTGAGGACTTGAGGTAACCAAGCTAACTTTACAGACATTAGATAGAAAGTACAATTTATTGCTTCATGGCATTCTAGGGTTGTGTGTTATCGGTAGAGCCTTTATTTATACTTCATCTTACAGTTTTGGAACAGCAGAAAACTAATATCCCATCTAAAAGAGATTCCAGTTCCTGAGGCACCCTTGAGTGGAGCAGATGGAACAATCGATTCTTCCAAATTATTCGAGCCGCGTGAAATTTTGGGAACATACAAAGCACACATCAATAACTGTGTAAAGTATGGGTGCTAAACACTGCAAAAATAGAAGTATAATTTTCAGCACATGGATGAACGAAAATACCAGAAAGGCCATATTTTTGGAGAAAGCCAGCCGATGTTGCAGCATCCCAATCATACCTGACATAAGACAGCAAAAATTAAGCTAAAAGAAAATTGCAGAAAAGCAACCCATAGTTACATAAAATGGGTCCATAGAACATACTGATGTTTGGTAGGCTCTTGAGGCTTTGGTTCAATCAGAAGTGTCCCTGAAAAGCAGAATTGTCAATTTCTCAACCATCAAAATCTATGATGCATGGATACTTCAAACATATAGCCAAAAGATGCAAAGAAAAAGATGTTCAAAGACATCAAATGAAAAATCATATAATTTAGTGTATTATATGAATGTTGCCTAGAGGAGATAATAACTCTTGAAACTGGCTGGGGTTAGCCAGAGCCCAGCCCACGTATACATCAGGCCAGAGATTCAGCTTGACTCGTCCATTTTCATGAGTCCTGCTAGCCTGAAAATGGGTTTACTAAGACTTACTAAAACACAACTGTACTACAGCTTAAATGTACAAAATTTAACAATACAAACTGTCTATGTTGCCAAAAAAAAGCACCGCTGCACTGATATTATTTGCAAGCATTTCACGGTAGAAAAGAAATTTATCATGCTAGTCAATACGATGAAAATTATAAAAACCAATGGTGATTCATACACCACATGCATGATGTAATAGTTGTTAATTTCCGTTCATTTTGTCAAAACAAGTCAAAACCGTTTGGTTTGATCAATTGACCAAACCTAACAGCCCGTTTGAAGATTTTGGTCCAGATTCTAGACCACTTCAGCAGTTCTGATCCAAATTTCAGGCCAAAATTGCCAGATTTTTGTCAAACAAGAATGGTAATGCAATTTTTTTAATTTTCTTCCAACAAAAAACCCCTTTTCTAGTGATTTAGGTATGAATTAGCCACACTGTGTAGTGGGTGATTCCGTGAATGTCTTTTTTTTTTTTTTTTCATTTTAGGGTATGTATTGAAAATTGATGATGAGGGCTGAGAATGCAATCTATAGTTTTGCACTGTCACAAACACACATGGCTTATAAATTATGTGTTTGGCATGTATAATAAACATATAGCAATTCTTATTTAGAAGAATGAACCAAATAGTATAAAAGCTGACTTCAGGCTTTTCTACTTTTCACATTATCTACTTGCATTTTTTAAAATATCTTAAATTTTACCGGAAAAAAACGTTGAAATAAAACACAAACCCAAAGTAGCTGAAATGTTCAACCAAGAGTTAAGCCGATATGGGGTCCAAAATGACATTGCAACTATGCGTGACATACACACACAATTGTATGGCCACATTGTTGAATAAAGTAGGAACCCAGACCTCTAACTGAAAGATGCTAAGCTAGCCGTCAACTTTGTTTCAGATGGTTTTTTTGGTTTGGCCACAGATGGAAATTCCAGCATTCCTGGCACTGTGGCATTCCATGAAATATATGTGATGGAAAAAGAAAAAAAGAACCTTAAAAATACGAAAAAAAAGCATAGATAGTAGAAAGCTGAAACAACACTTAGAAAGCATACGACTATCATTTAACAAAACAGAAATTATAAATAGCCACTTTTTTTAATAGTAAACTACAACAAGCTACTTCAACTCACATATTTTTATGCATCAAAGTCATAAATTAAATAAAATCATTAATTAACATAATACAAGTCAGTCATATAAATGATTGAAGCGCAATTGTATATGCATCTTCTCTTCTAATCCCTCCCATTCCAAAATAACTCTTATGCCCATTGTTTCAGCCTTAAAAAGAAAGGGGGGAAATGTGAAAAAATAAATAAATAAAAATAAAAAGCTGATGAGCCGAAATAGGGAAACAAGGCATGGGCTATGCTCAAGCTGGAACAGGCCCAAATGCTGGCTGAAATTTTTAAGGGTTTGTTCTATTCCAGTACATACTCTGAAGCAGAAGATAAGAGTCATTGCCTGCAGGAACGCACTGAGACTGACAACGAAAGATCCCAACCATCTGATTCTACGCAGTTTACTAGGAATTCAAAAAAGATTAAAAAAATGAATTGTGACAACATGGCCCAATGGTTTGGACTTTGGAGTACCAAAATCTTGGCCTCATGAGGTTGGCACCACAGGCAGAGATAGCCCAGAACATGACCAAGGTGGAAGATCTTATTCATTCAACCTTAGAATCTATCATACATCCACTTTCCTTCGAGATGACAATTTGGAGGTCAAAGGTCAAAGATCATGGGTTTTGGATAGATGTCCATTTTGATAGTTCAACCCCGTAATTCCATTGTTTCAATATTTCCAAATATATGGTTGACTTGTAATAATTAATTCTATATTATAGCACAAATAACGTGTCTTTTGCAGAGATTGTACTACTTCTATGGAAAATCATCCTGGTATCTTAAGGATGAGATATATTGAATGGACCCAGAGATACTTGAACTATAATTCATACATACTATTCAAACCTTACACCGGATTTTTGAAAAAGAAAAAAGAAAAAAATAATAAGGAACCTCATAATAAATTGAATGAGTCTTCTTCCTTCAGAACTATGCCTATTTTGACCGAAGGACAAACATTTCTCCAGATTGTTAGTCATCATATTAAGTTTTTCTAATATGCAGAATAACTCAAAATAGATGAAATGTGTATAGATGATGGCATACATAGCCCAAATGTTTAGACTCAAGACTTTAAGAAATATATATAGTTTTCCCAGATGTTTTTACTCAGTACAAAGGGCCCCTTTCAGTTAAATGGTGGACCATGACTAATTTTGTCTTGTACGCATGTATTCTTGTCTCCAACTAACAACCCACATCCATGCACATGGGTATAAGCAGAAAACCAAAACGATGGCCAAAAGGTTGCACACAACTTTCCCATTGGATCATATAACTGTATGGATAAAACATATCTCAAACATTAGCCGGTTCATATTTTGAGAGAGAGAGAGAGAGAGAGGTGTATTTTTTACAGGATTATGTCTTTGTAATGTGCATGTGATCCAGATAGACTCTTTGACTCCTTATTGGGCTTCCAAGTAGACCAAATCATCATGGAAGCCAGAGAGAGCAAGGCCCCAATAGACTGTTATCAAATATTAAGTTGGCAATGGCTGTCTTTTTCACAGGCAAAAGTCAAGCCTAGGACCAACACCAGTGAGATAATAGTACTGCCTAGGCTGGGCATGTGGAGCAGTTCGGAAGCTTCGTGGGCCGGTCATAACATTGCT
This sequence comes from Sextonia rubra, assembly GCA_037013555.1. Classification (NCBI taxonomy): domain Eukaryota; kingdom Viridiplantae; phylum Streptophyta; class Magnoliopsida; order Laurales; family Lauraceae; genus Sextonia; species Sextonia rubra. The sequence goes on along the minus strand of JASUAD010000010.1, from coordinate 36,777,480 downwards.
CACCCACATAAAGCTTCGTGGGCAGTTCAGAAGCTTCGCAGCCCACTTCAAAGCTGTCATTTACCCCAAGATTTAAGAAAGCAAGGAAAAGTGAGTTTCTGCTAGAACTTCAAGTTACCATTGAATCCAATTTTTTTCTTCCAATCAACAGCTGCTTGAAGAAATGTTGCCTGCAGAAGAAAAAGTAGCCAAGTTCAAATGAAAAAGTTCAAAATGAAACACTGATATCAACCAACTCAAAAATACCAAAGATCACGAGGGCAACAACTACATCAAAAAGTCTGTCGGTTGCAATATGCCCAGTTGCCTTCTTCTTGTTAAAAAAAAAAAAACTTGATACCTTGTAGTGCATAAACATTCATTGACCTTTGGTCAAATATTTTCTGGTGAGTTTGAAGGTGATTCAAGCATTCATTTTTTCAGAAGACCAAAATGTTTGTTCAAAAAAGGCAAGGTCATTTTTAAAATATATATATTTCAAAATACATGCATCATTTTGTGCAGGGCCACCACCACTTACTGATGGAAATAAGTGGACCACCCAAATAGTGAAGGAACACCAAAACCAGTAAACAATTATATTATGAGCCCAGCTACAGCTTATCATCATCATCCATCCCTCCAATTATGCCATTGAGTCATGTAAAATGAACTTCAGTTGTGGCCCATATTTGGATCATTTGTGTGGCCATACAATACTTCCACCACTATCAGGTGCTCATCACAGATATAAATAATTTTTATCATTAACAATACATGCATTTTTTTATATACTTTCTTCTTTGAAATAAGGTTTTCTTCGAAAGGACACTAACTGTTGATATTAATATGGACATTTTGGTCTTCCAAGAGACTCACCCTGAAATATGCTTGAAATTTGTCAGAAAATTTTCTGATTAACAATCAAGCGAGTTCCAACCAGTTAAACAAAAGGAAGAATTTTTTTTCTCCTTTTTTACAACTAGTGAATCGTCAACCTTTTGTCATATATAGTCATACAAAATGGAATCAGCACAAAAAATAAATAGATAAATAAATAAAACAAATAGCACCATCTGGTGTAAATGAAGAAAACTAAGATGTTCTTTTATACCAAGTGATTGAGCTCTCTTTTCATGTCAGTGTTCAAGAGAGACTGATAACCTTCATGGCCCCCCCAAAATACAAAATTTTCTCCTCCAAGATAATGAGTCACCTATAAAATAGAGAATAATAATTAATATCATAAAAAAAAATTCCAAATCTACTTGGTCAATACACACGTACATATCTATAAAACTTTAACATTTACATAATCAGTATCTAAAAAACAGTAAATTTGAGGCTGAGGACATCCAATTCCTTGTGCTCTATCATTAACACCCACCTCCATTGCTTTTTTCACTTGAGCTGCAGCATATGCATATACACCAACTTCAAAGCTGCAAATCCAAGCATTATTTTGAGTGATAACTATGCTTTAATTATTAGAAATCTTCAGAGTTCTACTTGGGTCATGTAAATCAGATACCTAGTAGCAGCTCCATGCATGTAACGAGGATGCAAGAATAGCTGAGCAGTTCCCCACAGAGGCCGGATTTTAGATCCCTGTGCACAAGTTAAAAGGGCCATTGGACACATAGAAAATAGAAGCAAACATAAGGTTATCCTTATAAGTGAATGAAACTGAGTGACACCTATCTGTTCTGCCATTTACGAAAGAAGAAATCAATGGAATTGAACTAAGCAGGTTTCAAGGAACAATATTATTAGTCATTACCTGAAGCTCTTTTGCAAGGGCGACCACTTCATCCAAGTTTGCGTTTGATTCCTGGCAGATAGTGGTATTATTCATTGAGTAGGTTGATAAAAGAAAAACCCAAAACTGGAGAGATTATATGCATCAACAACAACTGGAAGATAAGCAAGGATTAAATGTGACAAAAAATGATACTCTGGCAATCCAAAAGTGTCAGAGGTTTTCAGTCAGAACCAGTTTGTCTTTGCTTAGTGCTGAGAAACTCAGTAAGTTGTTAGTGCCTGCAATTCAACAGTCTAGTTTACCATTAGTTTCTTCAACTCTTTGAATCAGTGACCAGGGTTTGCTGCCATGAGTTCATCACCTGTTTTGGTCATAGAGTTGAACTGTTGATTGCTAAGTCCCCTGCTAGATTCATTCGGAATTGGTTCGCTAAGTCAATTTGTGAGAAATCTAAATACTATAATGAATTCCAATTTCACTTAGTCGTGTAATCTGTTTACGTCCACGAGTTAAAGTCAGACTAATGTGTGGTAAATGGTAATGATTTGATAAAATCAACTTGTAAGCAATCTCTTACATTCCAATTTTCAATTCGCAGACATGATATTTCACAAGTGAATCAAATTAATATGTGACATCAATTAAATTTATTTGCAGGCTAGTCTTGCTTAAAGATTAACAACTTGAAGCCTTTGTTTTGCCACAAACTGCAACCCATTTCAAAACAACATTGCATAAATTAAATGCACTTCAAAGTAATATATAGGAGAATCCAGAGGAAATGATGACAACTGAACGGGTACTTTTCTGCATCATTGTGCACTGAAGATGGCACAGAAAGCAGGAAACAGATCAAAAAGCATATATCAGCCCAAATAATAACTGAATGTTTGGACCCTGCTGCACACCTTTATGCCTTAATTGAGCTCATTTTTATTTGTAGCATTGCATATAGCAGATATACATAAATGATAAAGAAAAAAAATTGATTGAGAATTATCCAACTTACAGCCAGTGTTTTCCCATCAGGAGCAATGTCCCTATCATGAAAGCACCACCTATCAACTCCCAGCTTATTCAAAAGCTCAAAGTTGGCTCTCACTGTATCAGCAGAAGCCAGAAAAAGGAAAACATTATCATTATCGCCCTACAACAACAATCATTAAAAAAATGGAGAAATTCTATCATCCTACTTCTTCTTTTAGCCATGGCCAATGAATTAGTGCCATCCTCCCACGGCCAATACTTGGTTGGTGCACCAAAAGGGTCAGCTCCAGTTCCACGAAATGTATGCCAAAACGCAACACTGAATCTCATCCAATCCTGCAACCGCCTCATGATCTTAGTAGTAATAAAAAAAATTGCAGTAGTGGAATTTGAAAAATAACCAAAATCATCAAAGTTCTACCGAAATGCTTAATACGGAAACTGACCTTCATTTTCTTTCCAAGAATGACTTCATTGGCATTATACCATTTAAACGAAAGTGGATTCTTACTCGAAGGACCCTATGACAAAGAACTAAAAAAAAAAAAAAGAACTAATCATATCAAAGAATTCCAAAATAATAAACGAAAATTTAAGATGAAACATCAACAATGTGATATTATTGAAGGAACATCAGGATGTTTATGGTTTTGAATACACAGATAAACTGAAGTTTTGCCACTTATAATTTTGACTGGGACCAATTTGATGCAGTCGAAAGGTAGATTTGTGATGGTAATATCAAATATCCGTAACACAATGGATTAAAGCACTAACAAAATCATAAAAAAGAAAAAGAATATAATTTCCATTTGGGGACATCTAAGATGAAGATAGCACTTGTGTGTTGACAAATTTGACCTACAATGGAAGCTTCGCCTTCCAAATCACCAGCAGTGACAATATGAAGTTTGATGCTCATGAATTGGTGGCATCTAAGATGAAGCCAGTGTTTGGGTGTTCACAAATTTGAGCTAAAATAGAAGTGTCACCCTACAAATCACCAGCAATGACAGTATGAAGTTTAATGCTCATGAATTTGGTGGGTCACGTCCAGTGTTGTCAAGATCGTTTCGATTCGGCCGAAACATCCGAGTTTTCTCGTTTCGAAGCCTATTCCGAACCGAACATCTCGACTGAAGATGTTCGGTTAAAATCTCGTCCAAATTCGCCGAAATTTAGGGTTTCGAACAAAAAACCCCAAATTCGGATGAACAGTATCCAAATCAACCGATTCGGACGAATCTAGGGCTTGACCGTTAAAGAAAAGAAAATTGATTGTAACCAAATCTCAATACGAAATAAATGAAAACAATCGAAACTTGAAATACCTGTTCTCGCATGCCAGCAACTCCTCGTCTTCCCCTGCAATTTCTTCGGCGGCATGCAACGGTTGCAACCTCATCAAAATCACATCCATCTATAAATAGGGCATGCAACCTCATCAAAATCGAAGATCGCTGCTTGTGGCTACCGATATCTTCGCAGAGAATCCCATTGGAGTGGCCGTTAGCCGGAGTTCCTGGATCGCTGAAGATCTTCGTTGCTGGCTTCCGATTTGTTCGCAAACAATCCCGTTGAAGCCGAATCCTCAGGTGCGCATGATTTCTTCTCTGCGTTGCTTTCCATTTCCTTCCTGCGTTTGATTTGATTTCCCAAGCTTCGTTTCCCCTATGTTTCCATCTTCGTTTCCCCTCTGTTTCCCAAGCTCTGCGTCTGCGAAATACAAATGACTCGTTTCCTCCGCGAAATGCGAATGGGCTGTGGGAACGACTGTTTATATGGATTATACGAATGGACTTAACGAATGGGTTCATGGGCTGTGGGAAACGAGATTCGCTGGGCCTCACATAAACCATCACTTAATGGTGACCATCTGATCATGTTTGACATGCGGCCCAGAATTTTTTAACCATGTAAATACACGTGTGGCCCACCAATTTTTATCATGTTAATACCAAAGTGATGCCCACTTATTTGTATTGAATACTCAGTGAGTATTACTGACGCTGGCCCATTCTAATTTTTTTAAGACATATGATAGTTTATCAAAGTGAGGCCCACTTTTCTTAAACATTGTAGATGAGGTACAATTAACTTAATGTTGTGTGAAATTTGTTATTGGTTTACAGTTATTTCCTTTTTAATAGTTGAGACATTAAACTTATTATTTTTCGTTGTCTTTTGTTTGCTGCCATTGTATTAGAAATGAGTGATAATACACCTATATCATCTGTTGCTAATACAATTAGATCCAATGATCCCGCATGGGCTTATGGTCATATAGATCCAACCAACAACAAGCATGTAATTTGTTATTTTTGTAACAAGGTCATTAAAGGTGGTAGGATCACTAGACTTAAAGAACACCTTGGGGGCTTGAAAGGAGATATTGCACCATGTAAAAAGGTGCCAGCTGATGTCAAATGGCAAATGGAGAGACTTGTTTTGGAAGGTAAAAGGAATAGAGCCAAGAAAAGACAATTAAATGAGGAAATTGGAAACCCATATGGAACTCCAACGGGTGATGCAAATGAAGATGATATTGAAGTAGAAGAAATTAAACCATTCACAAATCCAACTACCCCCACCTCAACTAGTAGGAAAGGTAAAGAGAAGGTCCCTCAAACATCTATACAAAACAAAAAAAGGTGTGTGACCAATTTCTTTGCACCACGAACGATGCCCCGGATCTCAGCCAAGCATCAAATCAGCTTTAACAACAAATGAACAAAAAGATGCAGCTGATTTAGCTGTTGGTCGTTTTTGGTTTGATGCAAACATCCCATTTAATGCAGCAAGATCAAAATTTTTACAACCAATGGCTGATGCAATCATTTCAATAGGGCCAGGTTACAAGATGCCATCATATCATGACATTCGTGGAAAGATTTTGGGGAAAATGGTATTAGAAGTTAATAATTTCATGGAGCATTATAAATCTTGTTGGAGTGAAACTGGGTGCTCTCTCATGACTGATGGGTGGACAGATGAAAGACAACGAACATTGATTAACTTTCTTGTGTATTGCCCAAAAGGGGTAATGTTCTTGAAGTCAGTTGATACAACTCCAATTATAAAAAATGCAGATGGACTATTTAAACTTTTTGATGAAATTGTCATACTTATTGGTCCTCCTAATATTGTCCAATTTATTACTGACAATGATGCCACTTACAAAGCAGCGGGAAAAAGAGTGGCTGAAAAATATGGAACTTTTTATTGGACAGCTTGTGCAGCCCATTGCATAGATCTGATGTTAGAAGACATGGCAAAGCCCCACTTGTTTCCATTTAATGCATCCACAATTGAAACAGCAAGAAAAGTCACAAAGTTCATTTACAATCATTTATCAGTCCTAAATTTAATGAGAAGAGAATATACAAATGGGAGAGAATTGATTCGACCAGCCATCACAAGATTTGCCACCAATTTTATTAGTCTGCAATGCCTTTTTAAATACAGAAAAGAACTTAGGCAAATGTTTACAAGTACCTCTTGGGTTGAATCTAATATTTCAAGTACCCTGGTTGGCATGGAGATCACTGAGATAATACTCAATAATAATTTTTGGAAGGATGTTGAACATATTTTGAAAGTTAGTGAAGCTTTGGTGGTAGTTCTACGGCTAGCTGACAGTGAAGACAAGGCTGCAATGGGTTATGTGTATGAGGCAATGGATAGAGCAAAGGAGGTCATTCAAAAGAGGTTAAAGAATAAGAGGGATTACATGCTATACTGGAAGATGATCGATCGAAGGTGGGAAAATCAACTTCACAGTGCTCTACATGCTGCAGCATACTACTTGAATCCCGCATTTTTCTTTAGCCCTACATTTTCTAAGCACAGCGAAGTCATAAGAGGTCTGAATAATGTCATAGAGAGATTAGTTCCTGATTTTGATACTCAAGACCTGATTTTCAAACAGTGTGATGACTATAAAGACTCTCGTTTTGACTTTGGTTCTGCATCAGCAATACAAAATCGAGATAAAATGTCTCCAGGTAAATGAAAATTTTTAACTTCTCATTAACTTATTATATGGTTGTGGTTTATAAAATATAATTTTATATTTCATATAAACTTTTACAGATAAATGGTGGGATCGGTTTGGAAATGGTACCCCTGAGTTGAAAACATTAGCAATTCGGATTTTGAGTCAATGCATCAGTGCTAGTGGTTGTGAAAGGAATTGGAGCATCTTTGAACATATTCATTCTCCAAAGAGAAATAGGCTAGAACATCAGAGATTGAATGATCTAGTTTTTGTACATTATAATCTAAAGCTCCGTGAAAGGTATATCAAATGTTAATTTTACATAATTCTTTTTCAAATTGTTATTAATATAGTAAAGTATTAACTTATGTAAATTGTAGGGATATGCTCAAAAGGACGGGAAATGCTGCCTCTGACCCTATCAGTTTGGAGAATATTAATATTTTGGCTGATTGGGTTGCTGAAGAAGCACCTCTCTTGACCATTGATGATGTCAATAATTGGACTGCTATGGAGCAACCAGCACAAGTGCAAGGGGGTATACCTGATTTTGATGGGGGTGATGAAATGGGTGGCCTTGTAGGAGAGGAGTTGGGAGCAAATAAAGATGATGATGATGATAATGTTTACAATGATGCATAGTAGCCAACTTTTTACTTTATTTTGTGATGTTTTGAGGGAGATGTATTTAAACTTTATCTTTTGCAAATAATATTTATGATGCTTGGTAGAATGAAATTTTCTATATATTTTTAATATATATAGTTTTTTAATATTTTCCGAAATAAATTTCCGAATTGGAAAGCAAAATGTCCGAATTTCCCGAAATGTGTCATTTTGAAACCAAATCGAAATCGCCTCCGAAACGAACTTGACAACATTGGTCACGTCAAATTCAATAATAAACAGTTTTTTTCCAAGAAAACCTGGACTTCAATTTATCCAAAATCCCCTCAGAGGGGAGACCCAATTTACAAAGAAAACTTTTCAAACATATAATCCACAGCCTCTTCAAACTTTGAGCACATGGATCATGAACTTTTTACCTCATATTTGATTTTGGGAATTCCTGGAAAGAACTCTCCCTCCCATCCATCAGAACCTCCATTGCAATCTTCACCCAGATTGGCAGGACATGTTGGTGCACTCGAAGCAATCTGAATACAAGCAAAGTAACCATTGAAATAATAACCACAAAAAATAAATCAAAAGGAAAGAAGAAATTGATAACTGAAGACAGCAGATTAAGTGTTAAACTTACAGCAGTGAAGGACACCGAACCCAAACAAAGAAGCAGCAGCAGCCAAATAGGCTTCATTGTCTTTCTAATGCAAAAATCCTCTGCCATCCAATAAGAGATAACCACCCCACCACCCCAAACAAAACAAAAAAAAAAAAAAAACCCAAAAGAATCACCAAAACAGGTTATGAAATCTTTAGGCAATGCAATTGTTAAAGTAAAAAAGTCCTCATTTTGAGACACCCTCACCAAAAAATTGTCATGTGATCAAAAAATATCAATGCAGAATGTAAAGTCCAATCCTCCAAATAAATAAAATGCCCATCTTTTCAGGTGTCTTCATCAACTTGTTATATAAGATAATTACCCAAGACAAGTTCAACTCAAAAAAATATTAAAAGATTCAACTTTCTGAGAAAAACCAAGAAAATAACACCAAAAAGCCATTATCAGAGAGAGAGAGAGAGAGAGAGAGAGATTCCTACTTCATAATGTTATATAAAAATGCAAACTGAATTCAAACTCACAAGCCCCAGAAAACCCTCAGACAAATTCCATCCTAAAGCATCAACAGTATTGAAATAAACCCAAAAGATGAACAAAAACATAAGCAGAGATACCACAAGGGTGAGAAGAACAGATGCCCATATTAGAAAACATGCAGAGAACTTTTTAAGAAACTTTTGAAAAAGTTAGAGCAGCCTTTCAGTAAAACATGCAGGGAGGATCAAGATTAAAGAAGATTAAATATATATATAAATAAATAAAGCTACATTTACCTTCCAGTAAAAAGCTGCTAGAAAATTTGCGTGCTGTGTGCAGTCTGATCAAGAGAGAGAAAGAAGAAGATCAATAGACACCGTAGTTTATGTGACTACTGGATAGAACTTGTGGAAGGCTTCTTTGGGTAAGTTACCATATCTACCATGCAACTTGATAGAAGCAGCCCAAAGACAGGTGGAGAAATCAATTTGGATGAGGACGAACCGAGCATTGGTACTTTGGGTCTCTTCCAAGTATATATTACTTGTAAAGTCCAACTCTACGCCCTGCGTGGGCCAACCTTTGATCAGGCTAGCTTCTTTCGCACTTATATTCCTACATCGATTTGGCACTATACCAAGTTTTTATGCTCATCGTTCCTTAACCCACGATTGAATTGGATCTGATAAGAAGAGAGAGAATTTATTATTAAATTAATATCAAATTTTGAAATTATTAAATCAAGAGTTTGGATGATTTTAATGTCCACGGATGCCATCTACATAGCAGAGATATTTAAAAGATAAACCAAAAAAAAAAAAAATACATAATAGAAGAGTTCCAAGACAATAGATCACTTTAAAACATCTAAATCGCTAAAAAACAGTCTCCTCATATTGTGTATTGACCTTATTAAATTTCATTCAAATGACCTACCTTGAGACTCCAAACTTCAAAAAAAAATTATTCCATAAAACTTTTTAAAACAAATTTAGTTTTTTCATATACATCAATTTGACTTGGGCCCAAATCATATTGAGTTATATTTTTTTTATAAAGAATTAGAATATTTATTTTATGGGGTTTACATTTTTCCAAAGTATGCTCCACTCAAGAACATCGGCTCTAGATGACCAACATTTTGGGCTTCTTTAATTTTATTGAGTGGGCACAAATCAGAAGCTTTATTAAATGCTCTCTAAACATGGTTGGGTGTGGGATGAGACATTGGCATGGATGAGAATGACATCGCCAGAGAGAAATAAGACTGTAAGATCCTATAGGAAAATAAAGATCAATAATGCCCTTATTAAAACAAGAATACCCTCTTGCTCTCTAAAGTTCTCAAAGAAGACAGAAAGTTGTGGGTTTAAGCTGCACTACCACGCTCGGGCTATATGGGATTTACCTAGCTCCCCCTGAGCACGAAAGGATTAGTCAAATACAAAGAGTTGGGACACCCTCCATTATAAAAATAATTATTATTATAATAAAAATAACATGAAATAAAGGAGTAAAGAAAGTTAAGGATGAGCAAAATGACATGAAATAAAAATACCTAAAATGTTCTTTTTTATTTAGCAAAAATAAAATGAAATTTGAGTATGGGCAATTTCCCACACTAGACCCCCTCCCTTCATCCCTATATATATAATGGAATTATGAGGTGTGCCTAGCGCACATCTTGTGCACTAGGAGTGGGGCCCACATAATGGTCTATCTAGTTGGAACAACACCCCCCCACCCCCCCCCCCCCCCCCCCCCCCCCACAAAACCTAAAAATTCACACATGCCCTGAGTTTACACCCTTCAAAATGGATTATACTACTGGATCGACTACACAACCATTCAAAGGGATAGTACACTATTAAACTTGTGGGGCCCAAATGGAGATGCTAGGGTTTAAGAATGGTGTTGATTTTTTCAAGAGATTATGTTGATTTTTTCAAGAGATTAAGAGCTTATGGAGATCTTTTGATACCCAGGTCCTAGTTTTAGGTGGAGACCCATGTGGGCCCCATTGAATTGCACAGGCACTTGATGACTACTAATCTACTATATATATATGGGGAGCCCCTTTGCCTCGCATCGGTGGTCACCTTATGCTGAGCAGCACTTTTCAATGGGGGCCACTAGGGGCTTCACTTAGGAATGGGATTGAGCCCCCCTTCGTACACATGCACATGCACATGCACCCATGTATGGTGGTGGAGGTTGAAATCATCATCCTAACCATTTGATTAATGGCCAACAAATTTTTGCTGTAAAAAAATGAGTGCTAACCTAACAATCCAATCCAAATTTGTGGGTGTAAAACTTGGGATTAATAACTATCATGCAGGTCCTTGTGTTTATGGTCCACTTGAATGGATCATAAGTTGGACTGTATTAAATGTTTTGGTATGTGTTGCTCACCTTATCATAAGAGGTTTTTCCTTATATGTGCATAGGGTTATACAAAAAATCTATCGATCTGTGAAACCGATCCAATCCGATCTAATCTGTAGTTTTTTAATTGATCTGATGATTAATGGATTTGTGATGGATTGAAAAATTTTTAATCTATTTGTAATGGTTTGGTGACGAATTTTACCCTTAATCCGCTGATTTAAATCGATCCGAATAGTGAAATAAAAAATATTTTTTTATGAAAAATATTAAAAGATAATAATCTCCATTGTAATTTCCTTATTATAGTAGATAAAGTATGTGAAATAGTGAGAAAAACTACTAATGGATTGAACGGAATAAGCCGATCCGAACCATTGATCAGTGGATCGATTTAAATCAATTTTAATGGACAACGGATCGATGACAGATTACAAAACTATCAATCTGTAAGTAACAGTTTGGTGATTAATTTGGCCCAATTTGATATAATCCGAACGGTATACACCCCTCATTATGTATATACAACTCAACATTAAATGATGTTGGATTTTATGGCAATTAATCTAAATCTTCTGTAGTGGTTGAGTTTTTTTAAAATGTTTGGTAGAAGGCAAAAGTGATTCATTAAATAAGAAAGTATGCAGGGTTTGATACGAGCTACTAATGGATTGAACGGAATAAGCCGATCCGAACCATTGATCAGTGGATCGATTTAAATCAATTTTAATGGACAACGGATCGATGACAGATTACAAAACTATCAATCTGTAAGTAACAGTTTGGTGATTAATTTGGCCCAATTTGATATAATCCGAACGGTATACACCCCTCATTATGTATATACAACTCAACATTAAATGATGTTGGATTTTATGGCAATTAATCTAAATCTTCTGTAGTGGTTGAGTTTTTTTAAAATGTTTGGTAGAAGGCAAAAGTGATTCATTAAATAAGAAAGTATGCAGGGTTTGATACGAGCTACCCCCCACCCACCCCCCCCCCAAAACAAACAAAAACAACACACACCAAAAAAAAAAAAAAAAGAATCCAAGTAAAAACTAAAAAGGTTCCAATATACAACTTACAGGGAGGGCAGGAAAACAAGAAACAATGAGCCACTAAAACACAAACTTAGGCAGCTTGAATGTCAGCATTGAGCTTCTAAACAGTGCATTCTCATAATTTTTGCAGTCTTTTAATATATAATTCTTACCAACTTAGTTTAAATAGATGAAAAATTTAGGACTTCTGTACACATCCAACAAAATTGAAGAATAAACCCACTAGCGTTAAGAATATATTCAGACAAAAGATTGATAAGTAATAAAATGAATAGCTTTGTCATTACTAGTCCCCTAGATATGAAAACATAAAACGATCTACATATAGAATTTATAATGTTCTTACTGATTTAGGAAATTCCTACTTTCCCTATGTCACTGAACTCTCTAAGTTGCCATAATCATAAGCAGACCTAGGTACAATCATGTGAGGGTGGTTGCACCCGTTAACTTTGGTCTGCTTTAAAAATTATAGTGACAATCCTATCTTTGTTTTAAAATTTTACAAGAAAAATGTGCATCCACTCTCAAAATCCACATGAAAATCACATATTTATTTTCAAAACCCAATTGCCTAACATGGGTCTGCACTCCTCAAATTAGAAGTCTGGGTCAGGCCATCATCATCTTCATTCTTGATCTCAATCGCATTTTAAGGCTGGGCTCATTTCAATCTGGAAAGCAAGGTACAATTCTTACCTGAGACACTTCATCCCTAATTATCACTGCCCATTTCGTCTCACTCTCTGACCAAGCTGTTTTTATTACCCTTCTATCACCATAGGCATGATTTTGCGGCACCATAGATCCTGTTATCAGCCACCATAGACCTGATTATTTTTATCTGCCCAGGTGGAGACCAGGAATTCCTGCTTTATTCTCTTCATCGATGGAGGACTTGGGATAGAACCAAATGGATGAAGATATGGGGACCACGCTCACATTGAAGAACAACCCACGGAGGGGATAGGAAACTTAGTAATGAACGTCCACAAGTTGCAACTTCAATGATCAGAGTTGTAGAACTAAAAGTAGTTTTCAGAGCCTCTTTGATCTTGCATGGAAAGTAATTCCAACTGTATTTACAATAGCCGTTTTTGGGCTTCATCTTTCTATTATGTGAAAATAAAAATAAACCTGCAAAAGAGGAAGGATAGAGCCATTGAGTTCAGTCCAATAAACAAACTAAAGATACATAAAGGGGTGGAATGGACAACAAAACGAGGGAGAAGAGTTCGGAAAGAATAATTAGTAAATGGAAATATGATTTATTAAAATAAAAGTGTGTTTTGACAAATTCATGCCGTTAAGGCTTAACTCGTTTGAATTTACAATAGCAAATTATTTAATTATTGCCCACACATTTGTTTTTTGACATGATATTCGCCCTTGAAAAATATAAGTTCAAATATTTCCTACTTAACTATTAGTGTGATATCCTAATGTCGTGTGACATTGCACATGCGATATTTTAAGATCATATGGTATCGCACATATGACCTTGTATAACATCCACCGGCCATATGATATCCTACTAGGGCCGTAAGATATCCTACTACTCCTATAGTAGCAGCTCTTTATGAAATATTAAAAGTTTAATTGTTTTTGGGCAAATATTAGATTTAAAGTCAGTTGTGCATACCCTGTCTTCTATTGAACACAAGCTTAGTGGTGTGGTTACAGTGGACTAAACACTGACAGATACTCTTCTTCTCATCCTAATTTGTAATCCCAACTCTGCCCCATCACTATATAGGTGAGATACTGATTATTATATTATTTTAAAATATAAAAATAGTATTATTTTAATATATAAATATTTTGCTTCTTGATGAGGGCAAGAATCAAAAGTATAATGTGCCATAAAACTAAAAGAGTTGTGTTTCATTGCTGTTCGAGTACTATGTGAAATTTAAAATAAGGGCAGGGCCGCCAACAGCAACCAGAGCCCAGACAGCCCAAACTCGGCTTGGGTAAGTCTACCAAGCCCACCACCAATTGGTGCGGCCAGGCAGTTCCTCCGGTTGAACCCAATCCCTCGCCATCCTTAAGTAGCTATTGTCTTTTATAAGTTTTAGTGGCTTCATTTTTATACATAAAAGATAAAATGTCTCTGCAGAGGGGAAATTAGTTAGGTTTTTTATATGATATGTTGAAGTGTTTGTGCCGTTGATTTGTAAATCTCTGAAAAGTAAAAAATTTGAGCACCGAAAGGAAAAGAAAGCACTGAGCACATCAAAAGCTATTTATTGGCATGGAATGAAAAGGTGAACCGACTGAGAATATTGTTTTCGTTTTTTTTTTTTTTGGCAAAAAAGAAATGAGAATAATTTGTAAAAGAAATTATAACTAGATTTCATTCATAACAATACACAAAATCAATGACTAAGATCACTCCAAGACATCCCAAATGAGGAAAAGGGCCTGATTTTTGTCTAAAATATTTAAAAAGTGGGTCCCATCTATGCATTTTTTGGGAAGTGATTCATGATTTGGCATCGGTTCTTCAATTTCTATTTTTGGGCTTAGCCCAAAACTTTTTTTTTTATTTATTTATTTAGAACCATTGAGACAGTCCATTGGTAAAGGGCGTCTCATGATCTCACCAATGGCAGGCTATGATTTGGTGGATCGTCTTGTGGTGTGGAGTATAACAGTGGGCATATAGCGGCAGAGCACAGATAAGGGACTTGCCCCGGAGCAGAGATAAAAAACCTAGGCTAATTTATGATTAGGATAGTTTACCATTCCTCCCACATACCATTCACAGGGACGCAAGGTATGGCACCAACATTTAAAAGTTGCCAAATCCTTTGACTGCTTTGCTCTGGAATGACCTCCTTCACAATGTTTAGATATCACAGGTTGCATCTAGAGGAGCTAGAAAGAGGGGTGGACCAACCACTCTTCTTTTCTATCATGTAAGAAAGATGAAGCTAATTAAAAATGTACCTGCAATAAACAAACAAACAAATAAATAAATCGAATGGAGACTGCAATTCACTTGCTTGAAGAGGAGAGATGAGTGAAAAGATCATTCATCTACATAAACATCTTCTAACCATATGTTTTGCAATGCACTATCTACATCTATATATAGGGAATCAAAACCGTCTAAGTTCAACCCCTTAATATTTTAAGAATTTGGAATACAAAATAATGTTTTAAAGATTTAGATTCCTAATGCATTACTCTATTTACTGAAAGTTTCAATAATGCAATTATTATAGCATATCAGAGATAATGTCATGAAGATTGTAAAAGATATGGTTCAGAGATTTTCTTCTACATGTGGAGTGTGGGATGCAAATTAGTCCAAGCGCTTCCCCTTATTTTTTCAAGATTGCATTAATAGATAATCTTTGAAAGATTTTGATTTGGTTTGTAATGCATTACTCCTTTTACTAAAATCAAATAATGCATTTATTGTAACATATCTCATGCATATAAGAAATAAGGTAACTGCAGATTGTAGAAGATGTTGTTTAAAGATTTTTATTCTACATATGGAGAGTGGGATGCAATATTAGTCCAAGTCCATGCATCCTCTTGCTAGTTCAAGATTTTTAACTGTATAATCTTTGTAAGATTTTGATTTTTAATGCATTGATCAATTTTCTAAAAACTCCAATTCGTTTCATATTTGTGGACAATATACTTTGGAGATTTTAATTCCATGTCTGGAGTAAGGGATGCAAAATAGTTTATGTTCATTCCCCTGTCATTTCAGGATTTTGAACCACAAATAATCTTTGAAAGTTCTCTATTATTAATGCATTATACGTACAATTTTTTGCAATTGATCTAAGATAAAATTATGAATGGTCAGTAAATTTTCATCTTTTTTCAACTATACCATCAATTTCTTCACTTTAGATTGAATAGCTAGAACATGCAATGAAGAAGGCTTTGGGCATATCAATACTAATCTATGACCCCTCATACATCTGGTAGGACAATCAGAGTGGCAAAGAAGATGGCAGGGTGAAAATAGACTGAGGGGCAAAGAGGAGACGGTCATGGACGGTGGGTCCCAAATATTTGAAAATTTACGTTGTACATTTTACATAATGTCCACTCAATTTGTATCTTTCACGTACTAGACCTCTTAGTTTTGACATGTATATTAGCCTCCCCAAAGAAATTTCGCCTTTCCTGGCGGCTACCAAAATGTCGCTTATTTAGTTAATATACATTTTTTTGGTGAAGGTTTTTAGTCAACAGTTAAAAAGTAGCCCCCACATACCTTGAAGTTTGTGTAGCTTAAAAAGTAGTTGGGCTAGTATAGATAGTTTTGAAGTAGCTTTAACCTATATTTGAGTTGGTAGGTCTAGAGAAGAAAATGTATTCGGTTCGGCTTATGACCTAAGTACTAAGTTCTGGATTGGGACCAATACCTATACAAGTTATAGACATGTCTAAGTTACTAAGCTATTTGCATGCCTAACATTTATATTTAAATTAATGACTTTAATCTAGACCGGGAATCAAATAGGCTAATGAGTATGATCCCCCAAATCCACTTACAGCCCAAGTAATGAGGTATCCCACTATCCATAGATATAACTAGTGATCAATCCGTAGATTTGCTAGATAGAGGCTTTGGTAGCATGAGTATATGGGTGTGTGTCCATCAAAGCAAAAATTGATAGGGTAAAATCTAAATTACTAAATTGTTATGTTGGATAAGACAATGCAAGATCAGCTTTGGGGCCACCAAGAGCTATCCCAATAAGGCATATCGAATGGAATGATCTTAATGAGACCTCGGGGGTGAAAAAATATCAACCCCATTATTTTCTTTGAAACCCTAAAACTATTCATCTAAGTTTAAGGGTATTAGGTTTATTATTATTTGGATTTCAATCCAATAGTTATTTCAGTTGAGCATTATGTCTTCCAGTGCCTTTTTTTATTGTTTTTTAGGGTTATCTGTTTTGTCTCATACGTGGGCATAATCTATGGATAATTTCAATTTAAATGATTAGCAAAACAAATGTTATAAGCCACTTCAAGTGAATCAATTTATTACTTTACTGCATGACCCTCTGATTGTTGCTCTGTGGTGGGATAATTGAGATGATAGGAATGTGTTCATCGTTAGAAATAGGAAAATTAACCCTGTGCATGGGCTGCAGCTTGCAGCGTGAGGACTTTTGCTGTATTCAGTGTCAGTTGCTTTGCTATGGTGGATTAATATTGCAGAAGATAAAGGACCAAAAAAGGGAATGTCTGAAGCTTGTGTGGCTCCTTTGAGACCGAGACGCAATAAATTTGCGTCAAGCTGGCTGCTCTAATTTCTAAAAGCTTTCATGATTCTGGCAATGGGTATGATTCTTGTAAACAAAAGCAGAATCTGATTACTAAAGCCTTTTATTTCGAAGTCTGAAGGAGAGATGACCTAGGTGATGGTCACCACAGGATTCAAAGGAAAAGACTTACTATCAAAAGTAATCAAAAGAACCGCAGGTTTACTTAGTGGGGTTGGCAATTGTTAACGGTAGATCAGTCTCAAGAGGAAATCATAAAATATGGAGAAAAGAACCATGACTATTCGATGAAGTACTGATCGTGAGACTCTAACAGGTCATCGGCCTCATAGAGTTTGCTGAAGTGAAGATGGATTTTCAACTCCATGACCTCCCACTACACTACGTTCAAAGAAGCCACAGTCGGGAAAATCAGCCAAAGGGCTTGGGGTGTTCAAGAAATATTGTTTGAAGATGAAAGTGCCCCATAAGAAAATATTATGAGGGTTGAATTTACTAAATTTCCTCACCTAACTATTGGGAAAAGCGGCGACAACGGAAACAACCCGCGATCAACGGACCAACCACGACCTACGCAAGCATACACACCATCAAGCAATCACACACACGACACAGCAGTTTTACGTGGTTCGGCAACTTGCTTACGTCCACGGAAGGAGAGAACTCATCTACTATGATCCATCTCGATCCCCTCAAGATCTAGGGTTACAATACATCAATATATATAGTTCTCGCTTTCTTGACTACCAAGAAAACCTATATATAATGACTAAAATACCCCTAACCCTGAGCCTCGGTTCTGGCTAAACCAGACGACCGATCCGGCTAAACCGGAATACAAGACAAAACCCAACAATCTCCACCTTGGCTTGGATTCTGCAAATCCTCAGAGCCACCTTGAGATACCCGGTAATGTCTTCATGCACCTTGCTGAAGGGTACGCCTCTGCACACGCTACAACCTAGCATGGCCACAGTTGCCTCATTTGACCTCAACACCACCGTCTTGAACCTCCGAAACGCTCTCCATTTGTTGCCACATGCATGCATCCTTGCAACACAATGAACCTAACTTCCATACGTTAAGACAAAACTGAAGACCTTCCCGAATCCGGATCTCACTGGTACCTTGTGAATCCTTCCTTCTGTCTCCATCCCGGTGTTCTTTCCGTCAATCCTGCAACTGTCCTGTTCTAGCCTGTTTTGGTGGGTTGGGCACAGTACATGCAGGTTAGGTATTACCCGATGCTTAAACCAGCTTACTCCGACGTGAACAAAACTACCTTTTCCAAGAAAATCATCTCCATTCAGGGCTTCCTGGATTTCCACTAGATGATATCATCGAAGACCTATCAATCCATCTTCCGATGATCCGTCGCATCTAACTCCACCTTAACCACATATTTCCTCCTCTGTTATTTGATGTCTTCTTCACTGCTCCACCTGAAAAAGCATCCCCTATCAACTTGCAGAGATTTCTGACCATCTCACCCTCCATGATGACCAATGTTCCCTTTTCCACCTCCATAACTCCACCCGCTACAGTGCACTTGCAACCTTTGAAGTCTAAGGCACCCAAAGAAATCCTATTTCTTCGTCAACCCAGAACATATATCACAACTGTTAGGGTTTGAATAACATCATCATATACCTGGATCTCCACCGTTCTTATCTCAAATGCTCTTCAATTTGCATTCTCCCCCATAAGAACAAATCCATCAACCATGAGAGTTATTTGCATCAAACCAATCTCTATGCGAACATATGATAGAAAGAATCTGAATCCCAATACCATGAATCAACAATCGGATCCATACCTGTAGCGACCAAAACTGATTCCTTGTCAACCAAATCCAAGCTTTGTTACACACTACCTCCTTCTGATTCTGATTCTTTTGCTTTTTCTTCCACTTTGGCATGTCGCTCCTTCCCAATCCATTCAACGCGAATCTGAGCTTTCTATCAAAGTACTCAGAGCAATCTACTATTCACGACATCAAGTAACACTTTTCAATCATTGCCATATCACGGAGTCTAACACTCTATCCTGCCAATCCCTGAAGTTGTTTATCCATCAAACACTTCAATCTTGCCCGTGATGCTTGAATCCATTGCTATCACCGTGAATCTGTCAGTTTCTTCAGTCCCCCAAATTTTCTGCCCATCAAACTACCAATATCTTTTATCAACTTCGTAGATCTCGTCACCGTGAGCACGCTGGAAGAAACAGATCTGAAATCCGACTCCGAATGGCTTCGATATTGCAGAAATAATTTTCTACACTCCGATTGGTCAAACCTCCATATTGACGGTTGAACAGCCCATCTTCTTCCACATACGAGTAGATTTCCGCACAACGAGTCCGTAGGCTCAAACGAATTTCCGATCGAACATCGGACGATCAAGATATCGCAGAAATAATTTCAGCCGTTGAATATGGTCAACCTGCCCGTTGACCATAATGACGTCACTGCTGACGTCACTGCTTGCTGGCAAACTGGACTTCTGAAACGATTCGGGGTCGGGCTGACCCGGAATTGAACTGAACTGCACTGCTTGCTATCCCTGGGCTTCTTCGCCACGGGTCAGGTTGAACTAGCCCAACCGACCTGGAACTGACCTGTTCTGCAATCTGTCTAGGTTGGTACTGTACCCCGGTCAGGTCTGCACCACCCAACCGAAACCCGATCTGAGGAGATGCTGCTGCTAGGCTACATAATAGGTCGGGTTGGAACCTGACCCGAGTCTAACCCGAACATGAGTTCCCCTTTTCCTCTCTCATCCCTGTTCTGCAACAGGGAACCAGGAAGCCCTTGCGGCTTCGTCCTCGACTGCGGCAGCGAGGGATCAGCGGGCCGGCAACTGGTGGGCGAACTACCCTCAGGGGATACTGCGTCCGGCTACGGCGTCGCTGAGGACGGAGGCACGAGGAGGACCGGCTGTGCGACGCTGCCCCTTTTTTCTTCCAATCAGTGGAGGTTGGCGACTGGAGGTGGCACTGCAGGCGGAGATGCAGCGAGCCCCCTCTGCGGTGACGATAGACTCAGCGTCGGGAGCGGTGACTGGTGAGAAACTCCGGCGATCGTAGCGGCAGCTGCTTTCTCAACATTGTGGTTTCTTCCCAAAAAAAATCGGTCTTCTTCTCCACACAGATCGATCTGTGTGGCCCACTTCAAACCGAAAGATCAATTCGATCTTTTCTTCTCCAAGAACCAGCCATTCCTCTGGGAACCAGAGAAACCGTTCTCAGGCCTTCTTACAAGTTCCAGTCGAGCACCATCGCCAATGACAGATGGATTCAGACAAGACGTGTCAATCCTCTTCTTCCACACACATCCGACGCGATCCGTCAATTGCAAAACCACGAGTGATCTTCACCTTGCTCTGATACCACTTGTTGGGAAAAACGGCGACAACGGAAACAACCCGCGATCAACGGATCAACCACTATCGACGCAGGCATACACACAATCAAGCAATCACACACATGACACAGCAGTTTTACGTGGTTCGGCAACTTGCCTACGTCCACGGGAGAAGAGAACTCATCTACTATGATCCATCTCGATCCCCTCAAGATCTAGGGTTACAATACATCAATATATATAGTTCCCGCTTTCTTGGCTACCAAGAAAACCCATACATAATGACTAAAATACCCCTAACCCTGAGCCTCGGTTCTGGCTAAACCAGACGACCAATTCAGCTAAACCGGAATACAAGACAAAACCCAACACTAACCATTACTAATAAAACTTCGAGGTTTTAGTAAAGGCAGCAGAAATGATTTTCAATATTCTCCATCAGGTAGAGCGCGCTTCTCAGTACTTTCCTCAGAGGAAACTCGATCGGCGCACTTTTGGCGACACGTATATTTTTAGAATTGAATTATTTTTTTGTAGTTCAAACTCATAATCGATTGACTCTAATATTATATTAAAATTTTTCAGCTAACCATTATTACAAAAACTTTTAGGTATTTGTAGAGACAACATGAATATTTTTCAATAAAATTATCATAGACACATATAAGGTCTTGTCTTAAAACCAAATCATTCAGGAAAAGTTTTTGCTTTCAACAAAGGCATAAAAATACCCTATGTTTGGCAGCTTTAAATATTTGAGGATTTAGCCAATCTAAGATCTTCATATTTAAGGATTCTTAGAGCCGCCGCCCCCCCCCCCCCCCCCCCCCCCCCCTCGACACACATAGGATGTGAAAATCTTCAAAGATTCCTCACTTGTTATCAAACATAACCTAAGGAATCCTTAGCATGCAAGTACCAAAAAAAAAAGAAAAAGAAAAAGAAAGCAATATTTCATTGTAGTGAAGAATGCTTAGATCTGTAGATTCATAATTTATTACCAAATGTAACCCAAGTGCTTCATCTCTACCATCAATATGATTGCAAACAACTCAACTATGAGATAGAACCATCTTGTATCTAGATCTGAGATCTGTTGTTTAATGGATAAATCTAAATCTAAATCCAACCGAAACCTATCAAATGTATCTAGATTCGTTATGACTTGCAGAGGGAGATTTGGGCGGAGATTAGAAGGAGAAAAGGTCATATAATAGATTTTAAGGGAAAAATGATTTAGCAAGATAGGGAGATATTTTAGAAAGTCAATAGACATTAATATATTTGAGTAGACAAAGAAGAAAACATTACCATAGATAAGTAAGGATTGCAATCTGTTAAGAGCCCTCGTGTGGAAAACATCCTTTGAGCATCTTTACTTGTTTCGGGAAAAGGGCCTCGAGCAAGAAAATGAGAGAACGGCGTGGGAAACTTAGCAGCAGAAAAAAAAAATAGAAGACAAAGCAAAGAAAATTAAGTATAAAAGAACGAACAAGGAGTGTAGATGTCATCTATAATTGTATATGAATTGCTAGGGCATGCACGAGCCAAAAGAGTGCCAGCTATCACCATTAAATCATTACGTTTACTCTCTCTCTCTCTCTCTCTCTCTCATGAGTGCCAATTTTTTGGTCCACAAGTCGGGATGCAAACTAATTGATTATGAGCCAAAATCATCCTATATCTATAAGTGGAACCGTTTACAAAGCCAGATCCAGTTTTGAATCATAACCCCTTTTTTTTACGGACTTGGTTTCATTAAGAGCACTCATTCCAACTTCTTATTTGTGTTTGTTTTTATTAAAATAGTTTGTTTTTTTTAAAATAGAAAAATCATTCAATCAAAAATTCAAAAAAAAAAAAAAAAGGGATATCATTCAACCCAATAGCAGTGAATTTCACTACACAAACATCTTCATAACTAATATATTGCTTGTTACGTGAAGTTTTTTACATAGCTTATAGAAAGTCTAATACCATGCCCTAAAAGGTCTCATCCACATGCCTCGTCTCGGGTCCACGAGATGTATATCCCCACCCCCCATAGTCTCTGCTGTGCTGCCCTTTGTTTATAAGGGCTTTTTTGTTTCTCTTGCTTTGTTGATTGTTGCCTCCCTAGCTGTTTTTCTGTCCTCTGGTTCTCTCCGAAAATGGCTGCACATTGTGGAGCTTCTTTATGTAAGTTTATTTTTTCGTTGGATATGCATTTGAAGTTTGGCAAATAAAATAAAGACTAAAGGATTAGCTAGCCACAAATTAGCAGCATAGTCTTCTCTTCTCTTCTAGGTATATAATGTTTATTATGTTCAAATTTAAGATACAGCTAAAATAAAACAGCTCCACAAAAGTACAAGATAATGCAACGCAACACCCCATTTTCATGAAAAGAAATAATATCATTTATTTGGGGTGGGCTCCAAAGAACAGGTGCCTAAATCCTAATCGTTTCAATTTCATTCATCACAATGAGGACCACCACGCCCAAAAGCAACCGAGGCCTGGCCATGTCTGTCTGCATTGACCATTGATATGTCATGGCAAGATGGCTTGGCACCTTTGTAGGAAGATTGATTAGTTCGTATATATGTGTCTTTTGAAAAAGACGCATCTCCATCTTATCAGTAAAAGCAGCTTTCCCCAAACTATCTATTGAAACATGACGGCTACTCAATTGAGCGTTGGTGTGGCAGCGTTGCACCCACCAGCTACGCTGTGCCAAACTTGTCCTCCCCACTGTACAAGATTGGCGCCTGTCTCCATGTTAACCAGGCCAATATCCTACTGGTTCTCAATTATATTCAAACCACCAATTGTCATATTTAATGTCCTGTTCCAATCGAATAAATGAATTAATAAATAAATATTTGTTCAAGCACATAACTTGAATTTCGAAAGTTATTTATATGGCTTATGTATATTTTTATTTTAATTATTCAAAAAATTACTCCAAAAATTTTAATTTAATGTTTAGCTTAAATTTTGAAATACCGAAATATTTTATTTTAGAGGCTAGACCGAAATGACGACCGTAACAGAATTGACAACTATGAATAAGATTTATCTTGAATGATTTAAATTATATCAATGTGGGCTCCATGAGAAATTTTCTATGTAAGTGTTCCTATATAATATTAGAGGGGAGATTATGATACAATCCTCTAATGGCTCTACATAAGGTCCCACCAAATATAATTTATATTGAGGATTTGGCTCTAGGTAGATCCAAATGAAGAAATAAATTGGATGTAGCTGACCCAACATAATTGGGACAAAGTTTTGATGATGATGATAATGATTGAAAAAAACTATGAAATGATTAATGAGAAATTTAACATAATTCATACAAAAGTAAAAGCCATAGTAACCCTAATATCTCTAACAGCTACAACAATAAATTTCTTTCTACCAAAAAATAAAAAAAGAAAAAACTACTAGATTTCTTAATTGTATTATTTCATTATTAGTATTAAAAGTCAATTATATATAGAGAGAAGGACATTCATGTGCATTCATCTCTCATCAAATGGTGACGGACAAACTTGATGGAGCCTACCCAGGGCTCCATTGATCATGAGACTTAGAGGTGATGGAAAGAGATGTTTTGGATGGGCCCATATATCTAGTTTGGAGTCAATCACATACCTCTAATATCTTCATCCATGGCCCACAAATCTAACAACTTTTTATTAAATAGAAAATTTGACCATTGATCCAACAATCCAGTCCATCTAGATCAGTAAAAACTCTATGGATTCAGTGTAATGTATGGGGTCCCATGTGCTTTGATGGTTTGGATGAATCATAAAGTCGGCCCTACTACATTGTCCTTACTATAATATGGTGAGGGATAGATATACATGGATACTTCTTATAAAGAAAAATTCTCAAAAATACGAACTAGTTAAAAAATGACCCCTTTTCTATCTTTTTTTCCTTTTTTTTGTCATGGGGCCCATGTCAAGTTAATTTTAATTTAGTCTTTTGACATGTACTACTCTTTGTGTATGGTCATAAGTTCAAGTTTAATATTCATCAAACTTTTCCTCACCATTTGATTAAAATTATAATAAAATGATGTCTTTAAACCATTAAAATTTAGTACCATGGATCGAAAAGTTAAGATGATCTTATGAGCTCAGGATTTTGCATATAGATAGATCTCTTACGAGTCTTTCCACTCAATCAACTTTCATAATCATCATACATTCCACTGGGCATCTCTTACCATCTTACAGTATAAGTCACCGAGTAATGGCCATATTTATGGCACATACTACCTAGTGGGGGCCCCATGCAAATGGACCACACGTGCACAACCCCCTACCACTACAAATCCGTTGTAAGTAGGTGAATGTTGAAAATTCATTCTATCACAAGTTCAAAATGCATATCATGCACCTTGGATTTTTCAGTAATGGTGGTACCTGCAAAATTAGAGACAATGGTGAATGTAGGGTTATCCTTGTCGATGGGACCCACCAGGGATCATCTCTCGTGGTGCCCTGTAATTCCACTCCTGGCCAAATGCCAACTCAGTTAAAAAAAAAAAGAGTCAATCTTATTATTATGAATTTATTGAATCCTATCTTGACATCAGGGCAAACATGCCTACTTAAAATGTATTGATATGATCGGAAGCAAAAGAGGTTTGGTGGGCCGCGGTCAAAATGGCATCATCAGTCATCACTTAATTCAAATTAATTTGAAAGTTAGAAGACCTGCTAGTTTTCCACGTAAAACGGCAACGGCAGTTTTCCGAGTAAAACGCTGTTTGTAAGATTCCGCGTAAAACAGCTGTTTGGCAAGTTCCCGCCTAAAAAACGGCTGTTTGCAACGTTGCTTCTCCCGCACTGCACGCCTTATATATATATATCTCTGTCTCTCACACTCTCCTTATTCTCTTCCCCTGCTATGATTTCACAGACGAAGCCACACAGAGAGAGAGAGAGAGAGAGAGAGAGAGAGAGAGAGAGAGATCCGCAAAAACCCTAAATGGGAAGATCATCGACAATGTCAAAGCCAAAATTCAGGTATCGTTTCCGATCTGTTCTTTCTCCAATCCATAGGGTTTTTTCTTGATTTCTTTGTTGACTGTATTTGGTGGCGATTCTTAGGTTTTATTGAAATCTAGGGCTTGATGGTTGCTTGTATTTCGATTTGAGAGCAAAATCTCGAGAGGTTATGTAGTCGGATTCTAGGGTTGATGCGATCAGCTGTTTTAGTGGGTGGGATCTAGATTTGTAGTTTTCTTCTTTGCATAGTTGAATTAAATTCGAGAGGCTTCGAGAACATCTCCAAGATGTTGAATATCGGTTGTTTTTGTATTCTGTATTGAGTCGCAGGGTGTTGTTCTATTAGATGATTCATGGCGGCGAAAGTGCGCATTTGATGAATTCATAGTGAAATCTGCATGTTGTTTTCGTTGATTCAGGTGCGGTGCTCCTATGCCCACCTCAATTTCATTTGAAACTGTGATTCGGAAGGAATGGGATGCGGAAAATGTGTTTTTCTGATGGCATGGGACAGACCCAGTATTGGCATTCAGGTGGAGTTGCTCCCACATGCAGGATTCTTCTTGTTAATATCATTTAAGGTGAAGTACAAGCCTCTCATACATGTGTCCATTCTTATTCAAATCTCTTGTACATACCAATTTGTTATGCCTATGTAATTGTTTTGATTTCACCAAAATACTAGAGATATCCATACTCTTGGGTATGATTCGACTTAAAACTGAGCACACTGATGAATGTATATTGTTTTGCAAGTTTTAGAATGTTGGTACTTGGTTGAATTGCCACTTTTTTAATGGTATAATTTTCAGTTGTAAATCCTAGTTTATGTATTCAGTCACAGTTGGCATGCTTTCCTCTTTTACTAAGCAACAACTAATTGGGGGAATGTATATCAAATGCAGGGTCATATATACTGCAAGGAAATGTTTGTGGGAACAAGCATGCAGGATCTTTGAGAGTTGAGAGGTTAGATGTTGGTTGAATCCCAACCAGGTCTATCAAAGTAGGCTGAAAGGCAGTCAGCTCAAGATGGCTGATGATAGAAGCATTTGTTTCATGGAATGCCCCAAACTGTCTGATGAGGGCCTTAATTGGGCTTATGATTATCTGGAGGGAGATATACACATCACAGTTGATGACTGGATTGATGGGAGTTATGATTATTAGTTTATTATGAGTTCCACACACCAGAATTGAGGAACATCTCTCTTCAGCTTCAAGGCTCATGTTACCTTGTCATATTTAAATCAAGGTACAAATTGCCCATTGCGGTGTAGTGATTATGTGAATGTGTTTATTTTATGTTATTTTAGGCTTTGACATTCAGAATTGGAGATAATGGCTGAGACAGTGTTACATGCAAACATGAGTTATAAATTATTTATTTGGCATATAGAAATAACATATTGTATTGTTGATTTAGTCGATTGTATTAGATATATAGTACATATGTTAATTCACTTTTTTTAAATTATTTTTCATTTTTTTAATTTCATGTATTTTATATATGAAACTCTGAAATGAATGCTGAACAGGTTGAAACATGGAAATGTGTCTAAAATGAAATTCACAACTATGGTTGATCTCAGTACCATTGTGGACAGGTGATGCGGCATGCTAATTTCAACATCTCATTCATCCCATTTACTAAGCTAAATATATGAGTGCTTTGGGTTCTAAATGAGTTTCTTATGGTGAAAATGACATGGCTATTTCTACAAAAAATGTGCACATATTGATATCCTGATATTATTTATTTGTCTGTACTCTTGATTGATAGGTGTTCAACATAACTTTTTGAAAGATTACATTTCTGTCTGTTTTGTTATTTGCAGAGATATGTGGCTGATATTGGGAAGATATGGGCAGCGTTGACTGTTTGTGGAGGAATTATTTTTGTGTGACCGGACTATTTCCAAAGATTCAAGAGATTCAATCTTACATTGGTTGCATTGTGATTAGGTCAGGGAACTGCTTTTTCTCCTCCAATTTATGCCGTTTCTCCTCCTTTATTTATTTGGTTATTCGTTCTTTCTTTTGACCATTTTATTTCTTGTGATTTTTCATTTGATATATGTACTTCCCTTTGTAGCAACATTGGGCATCTCTTCAGTGGGGTAGTGGACTCCACTGGCGGGGGGTATGTGGAGGAGTGGTCACATAATTGGACATTTTAACAAGGTGTAGGAGTCAATTATGTGCTTGTTTTGGGTCGTGAGTAAGTGGGTTCCAATCCCTCATGTTGTTGCCTGGTTAATGCTCTTCATTAATGGGCTCTTTTGGTTCTTATTGGTATTAATGGATGACACAAACTGACCTGCTCATTTTCTGGAATAGACACCAATTATTCTAGGATATTTTGGATTTTGAATATCCAATCTGCATTTGCCTTTGTGATTCATTTCAAGTTTTTACCGAAATGTGTTGATTTTGCCTGAACAAAGCTGGATCTTGAAATATTTTGATTCATAAAAGTGATGGAGATAACCGTGGGGTAGATTTGTCATGTGTCCCCTTAATTACAAAGGTCATAACAGAATCCTTAAACTAGTTTACGAGTTTCATGCAGTCTAGATCCCTAAGAATGGAGGAATGAGTTATATTTTAAGTAGTCTTTAGTATGCCCATAATGAACGTTCTAATGGAAGGAAGAAACATTAGTTGATGATTTTTCAACTGGAGTCCACATCTTTTAGAACAATATGTCACTTGTTTCTTTCTTGTGTCTCGTCGATGCTATTAGGCCTTGGAGTAGGGGAGTAAATGCTGCATCCGAATCTACTTCCTTTCGAAGTAGTATTTGGCATCTTTTTAGTGGGGAGGTGGACGCCCACTGGTGGCACTTGGAGGATCACGCATTTAGTTGGTTTTTTGAACTTGGTTTGGGTGTTATTAATGTACTTGGTTTGGGTCGTGAGCGAGTGGTGTCCAATCACTCACATTGTCATTTGCTTTATGCTTCATTATAGGGGTTATTTTGGCTATTATCGGAATTGATAGATGATTTAAATTGACCAGCTCATTGTCTTAAATGGACACCAGTTACTCGAATGTATTTTGGACTTAATTTTGATATCAAGTCTACATCAACCTTAGCTATTCATTTCATGTTTTAATCGAAATTAGTTGATTTTGCCTGAACAAACATGGATGTTGAAATATTTTCTTGCCTAAAAATGATGCAGTTGGCTGCAGGGTAGATTTGTCACATATCCCTGGGTGACACAGGTCATAACAAAATCCTTAACCTACTACGATATTCATGACATCTAGATCCCTACTAACCAATGAAAGAAATCTATGTTAAGGAGACTTTTGTAAGGTTCGGTGATGTTTTTTTTTTTTTTGAAGAAAGAAACAAATATACAAATGAATTGTCACTTGGAGTCCACATCTATTATAACATTTGGTGCCTTGTTTCTTTCGTCAGAGTTTCTTATGTATCTAAGTAGGGAAGTAAACCTTGCAACTATATCTACTTCATCTTGAAGCAACATTGCTTATCTCTTTATTGGGGTAGTGGACTCCCACTGGCGGGGTATGTGGAAGAGTGGTCACATGGTAGGATTTTTCAACTAGGTGGAGGCATTAATTATGCGCTTGTTTTGGGTCGTGAGGAAGCAGGTTCCAATCCCTTGCGATATGTTTCTCATTAATGGTCTCTTTTTGGTTCTTATTGGGATTAATGGCTGACACAAACTGACTTGCTCATTTTCTAGAATAGACACTAGTTATTCTAGAATATTTTTTATTTAATTTGAATAGGCAATCTGCGTTCACCTCCATGATTCTCATGTTTGGACCGAAATGTGTTGATTTTGCGCTAACTAACAAACATGGATGTTGAAATATTTTGATTCATACAGTGATGGAGATAGTAACCGACCCCAACATGGTTGGGATAAGGCTTTGATGATGATGATGATGATGATGACAGTGATGGAGATAATTGTGGGGTAGATCTATCACGTGGCCCCTTATTTACAAAGGTCATAATAGAATTCTTAAACTAATTTATGACCTTCATGCCATCCAGATCCCTACGAACGGAGGAATAAGTTATATTTTAAGCAGTCTTTAGTATGCGCATAATGAATGTTCTAATGGAAGGAAGAAACATTAATTGATGATTTTCTGTCTAGAGTCTACAACTTTTAGAACAAGATGTAGCTTGTTTCTTTCTTCCGTCTTGCCCAGACTATCAAGTTTTCGATTAGGGGAGTAAACGTTGCATCTGAATCTAATTCCTTTCGAAGCATAATTGGGTATCTCTTCAGTGGGGAGGTGGACACCCACTGGCGGCACTTGGAGAAGTAGGCACATAGTTGGTTTTTTGAACTCAGTTTGGGTGTCATCATGTACTCTTGGTTTGGGTTGCAAGTGAGTGGGGTCCAACCCCTCACATTGTCATTCACTTTATCTGTTCATGGGGCTATTTTGGGTATTATCGGAATTGATGGATGATTTGAATTGACCTACTCAGTGTCTTAAATGGACACCAATTACTTGAGTGTATTTTGGACATAATTTGAATATCCATTCTTTATCTCCCTTGGTTATTCATTATATGTTTTAACCAAACTGTGCTAATGTTGCATAAACAAACATGAATGTTGAAAATTTTTCATGATAAAAATGATGCAATTGGCCTCAGGGTAGATCTGTCACGTATCCCTTGAATGACACAAGTCATAACGAAACCCTTAACCTACTACAGTATTCATGCCATCCAAATTCGTAAGAACAAATGAAAGAAATTTGTTCTAAGTAGTCTTTTGTACGGTTCAGTGACGACCTTTTTTTAGAAGAAAGAAACAAATATACAAAGAATTGTCGCTTGGAGCCCACATCTTATATAACATTTGTTCAAGGTTTGTTTCGTCAGAGTTTATTATGTATCTCAGTAGGGAAGTAAACCTTGCAACTATAGTACTTCCCCTTGAAGCAATATTGGGCATCTCTTCAGTGGGGTAGTGAACCCCCATTGGCGGGGTATGTGGAGGAGTGGTCACATAATTGGACATTTCAACTAGGTGTAGGTGTCAATTATGTGCTTGTTTTGGGTTGTGAGCAAGTGAGTTTTGAGCCCTCATGCTATGGCCCAGTTAACGTTGTTCATTAATGGGCTCTTTTGGTTCTATTGGGATTAATGGATGACACAAATTGACCTGCTCATTTTTTGGAATAGACACTAGTTTTTCTAGGATAATTTGGACTTAATTTGAATATCCAACTTGCATCCGCCTCCACCAATCATTCCATGTTTTGACCAAAATGTGTTGATTTTGACCGAACAAAGATGGATGTTGAAATATTTTGATTCATAAAAGTGATGGAGATAACCGTGGGGTAGATTTGTTGCGTTTCCCCTTAGTTACAAAGGTCATAACAGAATCCTGAAACTAATTTACGAGCTAAATGCAATGCAGATCATTGCAAACAACGGGATAAGTTATATTTTAAGTAGTGTTTAGTATGCTCGTAATGAACGTTCTAATGGAAGGAAGAAACATTAATTGATGATTTTTCACCTGAAGTCTACATCTATTAGTGCAATATGTCACTTGTTTCTTTCCTACGTCTTGCCTATACTATCAAGTCTTGGAGTAGGGGAATAAATGTTGCATCCAAATCTACTTCCTTTTGAAGCAATATTGGGCATCTCTTTAGAGGGGACGTGGACCCACACTGGCAGCACTTGGAGGAGCAAGCACGTCGTTGGTTTTTTTATTCCAGTTTAGGCATCATTAATGTAGTTGGTTTGGGTCATGTGCTAGCGGGGTCCAATCACCCACATTGTCATCTGCTTTATGGTTCGCTCAAAGGGCTATTTTGGCTATTATTGGAATTGATGGATGATTTAAATTGACCCGCTCATTGTCTTAAATGGACACCAGTTACTCGAGTGTATTTTGGACTTAATTTTAATATCAAGTTTGTATCTACCTTGGATATTCATTCCATGTTTTAATCGAAATGAGTTGATTTTGCTCGAACAAACATGGATTTTGAAATCTTTTCATGCAAAAAAATGCTGCAGTTGGCTGCAGGGTAGATTTGTCATGTGTCCCCTTAGTGACACAGGTTATATCAAATCATACTATGATATTCATGACATCCAAATCTGTACGAACAAATGAAGGAAATCTATTTTAAGGAGACTTTTGTACGGTGAGGTGACAACCTTTTTTTGGAAGAAAGAAATAAATATACAAATGAATTGTCACAAATATACAAATGAATTGTTGCTTGGCGTCCACATCTATTATAACATCATAACATTCTATGCCCAGTTTTTTTTTTGTCAGAGTTTTTATGTATCTAAGTAGGTAAGTAAACCTTGCAATTATATCTACCTCCCCTTGAAGTAACATTGTGCATTAGTGGGGTAGTGGACTCCGACTCCCACTGGCGGGGTATGTGGTGAAGCGGTCACATAGTAGGATATTTCAACTAGGTGTTGGCGTCAATTATGTGTTTGTTTTGGGTCGTGAGCAAGCGGGTTTCAATCCATCATGTTGTTGCCCGGTTAATGTTCCTTATTAAGGGGCTCTTTTGATTCTTATTGGGATTAATGGATGACACAAACTGACCTGCTCATTTTCTAAAATAGACACCAGTGATTTTAGGATATTTGTACTTAATTTGAATATCCAATCTGCATCTGCCTTTGCGATTCATTCTATGTTTTGATCGAAATGTGTTGATTTTGCTAGAATAAACGTAGATGTTGAAATATTTTGATTCAGTAATTCTAGGATATTTTGGACTTAATTTGAATATCCAATCTGCATCCGCCTCTGCGATTCAATCCATGGTTTGACAGAAATGTGTTGAGTTTGCCAGAACAAACATGGATGTTGAAATATTTTGATTCATAAAAGTGATGGAGATAACCGTGGGGTAGATTTGTCATGTCCCCCTAGTTACAAAGGTCATAACAGAATTCTTAAACCAATTTATAAGCTTCATGCGATCCAGATCCCTACGAATGGAGGAGTAAGTTATATTTTAAGTAGTCTTTAGTATTCCCATAATCAATGTTCTAATGGAAGGAAGAAACATTAATTGATGATTTTTCACATGGAGTTCATATTTTCTAGAACAATATATCGCTTGTTTCTTTCATGCGTATTGCCCATAATATCGTGTCTCCGAGTAGAAGAGTAAGCACTGCAGCCGAATTTACATCCTTTCGAAGTAGTATTGGGCATCTCTTCAGTGGGAAGGTGGACCCCCACTAGTGGCACTTGGAGGAGGAGGCATGTAGTTGATTTTTTTAACCCGGTTTGGGCATTATTAATGTGCTTGGTTTGGCTCATGAGTGAATAGGGTCCAATCCCTCACATTGCCATCTGCTTTATTCTTCGTTCATGGGGTTATTTTGGATATTATCGGAATTGATGGATGATTTAAATTGACCCGCTCATTGTCTTTAGTGAACTCCAATTACTCGAGTGTATTTTGCACGCGTTGGTTTTTGAACCCAGTTTGGGCGTCATTAATGTATTTGGTTTGGGTCGGGAGCGAGTAGGTCCAATCCCTCACATTGTCATCTGCTTTATTCTTCGTTCATGGGGCTATTTTGGATATTATCGGAATTGATAGATGATATAAATTGACCCGCTCATTGTCTTAAACGAACTCTGGTTACTCGAGTGTATTTTGGACTTAATTTAAATATCGAGTCTGTATCAACCTTGCCTACTCATTCCATGTTTTAACCGAAATGTGTTGATTTTGATTGAACAAACATGGATGTTGAAATCTTTTCATGCATAAAAGTGATGTAGTTGACCGCGGGGTAGATTTGTCACGAATCCGCTAAGTGACATAATTCACAACAAAACCCTTAATCCACTACGATATTCATGCCATCCAAATTCTTAAGAACCGATGAAAGAAATCTATTTTAAGGAGCATTTTGTACGGTTTGGTGACTGCCTTTTTTTGATAGAAAGAAACAAATATACAAATGAATTGTCCCTTGGAGTCCACATCTTTTAGAACATTTTGTGCCTTGTTTCTTTGGTTGGTGCTTATCAATTCTCTAAGTAGGGAAGAAAGGCTTGCAACTATTTCTACTTCCTCTTAAAGCAACATTGGGCATCTCTTAGTGGACCCCCATTGGCAGGGTAGGTGGAGGAGTGGTCTCATAGTTGGATATTTCAACTAGCTGTTGGTGTCAACAATGTGCTTGTTTTGGGTTGTGAGCGAGCAGGTTCCAATCCCTCATGCTGCTGCCTGGTTAATGTTGTTTGTTAATGAACTCAATTGGTTCTTATTGGGATTAATGGATGACACAAACTGGCCTGCACATTTTCTGGAACAGACACTAGCTATTCAAGGATATTTTGGACTTAATTTGAATATTCAATCTACATCTGCTTCTGCCATTCATTCCATCTTTTGTCCAAGATGTGTTGTTTTTGCCCGAACAAACATGAATGTTGAAATATTTTGATTCATAAAAATGATGGAGATAGCCGTGGGGTAGATCTGTCTGGTGTCCCTTTAGTTACGATGGTCATAACAAAATCCTTTAACTAATTTATGAGCTTCATGCAATCCTGATCCCTATGAATGGAGGAATAAGTTATAAAGGTAGTCTAGTATGCCCATATTGAACGTTCTAATGGAAGGAAGAAACATTAATTGATGATTTTTCAGTTGGAGTCCACATCATTCAGAACAATATGTTGCTTGTTTTTTTCTTCCGTCTCGCCTAGACTATCAAATCTCCGAGCAGGGGAGTAAACATTGCATCCGAATCTAATTCCTTTCGAAATATTATTGGGCATCTCTTTAGTGGGGAGGTGGACCCCCACTAGCGGCACTTGGTGGTGTTGGAAAAAATGGATTTTTAACTTTGGTTTTTGGGCTACTTTGGACCATAATAAGTGTGGATCCCACACATCTTTTGAGGTGGGTTTAAGTGCTAATGTGTTCTATTCCAAAAAGAGATTAAGTCCAAACCATTGTACATTAAAAACCATTAAAATATGAATGAGAAATTGATTCCCATGAGGCGGGTTGGGTCATGTTGGGTTGGGTTGGGTCAAAAGCCCATAACCAAATATGAGTCGGATCTTGGGCCCAACTTGTGAGCTCTCAAAAGGAGATGTCTTTTTGTCAAAAGACACAGTGTCCCTTTGGAATGGATGTCTTTTCTCTTCGCATTCCTTCTTCAATGGATGTGTCTTTTCTTTTTGCATCCCCTTGATGAATGGATATGTCTATTCTTGGTGACTGTTGACCGTTCATGAATATTCACCAGTTCATCTATTTATAGCCCATCTTGAATTGCATTGTCACTGCATATTTTTCTTTCCTGTATCCTATCATCTGTGTTGAGAGAAAGTTGAAGAACACTATTCTGTTTGTTGGCGTTGTAGATTGTAGTGTTGCTTTTACTGCGTGTTGATCATTGTATTTTAGGAGATAAATGTCCATACACCATGAGCACCACAACGGGGACGAATTTTGTCTTAAGGACATAATGTTAAACACTAGCCTTCACCATCAAAATATTTTATTCTGACTTCACTTTCTGTTAGTTCAAATTTATAAGTTCCTTTTATGCTACTGTTGTTTTCTGCATTTTTTTTAAATAGTTGATGTAATCACAATAGGACTCTTAAGTCTTCCCTCACAGGAGGACGTAGTTAGCTTTTTGAACCTTGTTTGGGCGTCATTAATGTACTTGGTTTGGGTCATGAGAGAGTGAGGTCCAATCCCTCACATTGTCGTTTGTTTTATTCTTCATTCATGGGGTTATTTTGGCTAATATCGGAATTGATGGATGATTTAAATTGACCCGCTCATTGTCTTAAATGGACACCAGTTACTCGAGTGTATTTTGGACTTAATTTGAATATCCAATCTGTATCTCCCTTGGCTATTCATTCCATGTTTTAACCGAAATGAGTTTATTTTGGCCAAACAAACATGGATGTTGAAATCTTTTCATGCATAAAAATGAAATGGTGCCAGTTGGCCGCTAGGTAGATTTGTTACGTATACCCTGAGTGACACAGTTCATAACAAAAGCCTTAACCTTCTACAATATTCATGCCATCCAAATCCCTAAGAACCTATGAATGAAATCTATTTTAAGAAGTCTTTTGTTTGGTTCGGTGACAACCTTTGTTTTTTAGGAAGAAAGAAACTACTATACAAATGAATCTTCGCTCGGAGTCCACATCTTTTATAACCATTTTGTGCCCTGTTTCTTTTGTTGGTGTTTATTTAAGTATCTAAGTAGAGAAGTAAACCTTGCAACTGAATCTACTTCCCCTTAAAGCAACATTGTGCATCTCTTCAGTGGGGTAGTGGACCGACACTAGCGGGGTACATGGAGGAGTAATCACATAGTTGGATATTTCAACTAGGTGTAGGCATCAATTATGTGCTTGGTTTTGGTCGTGAGCAAGTGGGTTCCAATCCCTCACGTTGTTGCCAAACTAATGTTCTTCATTAATGGGCTTTTTTGGTTCTTATTGGGATTAATGGATGACCAAACTAACCTGCTCATTTTTTGGAAAAGACACCAATTATTGTCGGATATTTGGACTTAATTTGAATATCCAATCTGCATCACGTCCACCATTTATTCCTGGAAAAGACACCAATTATTGTCGGATATTTGGACTTAATTTGAATATCCAATCTGCATCACGTCCACCATTTATTCCATGTTTTAACTGAAATGTGTTGATTTTGCCCGAACAAACATGGATGCTGATATATTTTGATTCAAAAAAATGATGCAGATAATCGTGAGGTAGATCTGTCACATGTCCCCTTAGTGACACTAGTCATAACAAAATCCTTATACTAATTTACAAGCTTCATGCAATCTAGATTCGTTCGAACGGAGGAAAAAGTTATATTTCAAGTAGTGTTTAGTATGCCCATAATGAAAGTTCTAATGGAAGGAAGAAACATTAATTGATGATTTTTCACCAAGAGTCCAAATCTTTTAGAACAATATGTCGCTTGGTTCTTCCTTTTGTCTCGCACATTGATGGGGACATCAGATTTGATCCCTCTCGTTCTTATAAGGTTTATCAAAGAGGAGGGCGCAGAATGATGGATCAAGCTCTAATTTGGATGGATGAACAATGCCCAGGGTTTGATCGCGAGGAAATGGAAAATCCACCGTTGATCCATCATGGTGAAGACATCCGACGGCTAGATCTTGCAGGATTTCATGGAGAAGGCCCATGTGCACAACTGACTTGAAGGCCCCACATTGGGGGGTGCCACATGGGAGGAATAAAAGAGTTTTTTCTTTGTTTTAATTTGTTTAGAGGGGCCCAAGTCATTATAAGAGTCTTAGAATATGAAAAGGGACCCATGTTTTAATGATTTATGTAATAAAGAGGGGGGGACCACAACTTAAAGCACTAAAGGATGTGCATTGGGTTTCGTGTGCACATTCTATTTGCACGAATGCCAAGGTTGGTGAAAAGTTGTTTTTTTTCTATTTTCTTTTGTTTTCTTAGTTAGGTTATGTTCTCTTAGGGTTTATATATAAGAACTCTCTTGTATTCTCATGGTATGTCATGTTATTCAAAGAAGCTTTCTCTTCTTCTTCCAAGAGCCTTTTGAGCAATCTTTCTCTTGAGATCTCTTCTTGTAACGCCTCTGGATCGGAGTTTGGTGAGAGCCCAATAAAGGTAACGATATTTCTTCCACTTTCTTCTTCTTTCTAGGAGCATTTTGGCTTTTCCCCTTCAGATCTAAAGCCCTTCTAGTATTGTTTCAGATCTAAATCACCTAGATCTGAACCCTGCAGATCTAGATTCCCCTAGTTACCAAACTTCAGATTTGAACCGTAAATCATCCCAAATCTGAAACCTATTCCATATTTGAACTATTGTTAGATCTAGATCTCTTCCAGATCTGAAAATACTAAATCTGACTTGTGCCATCATAGATCTTCTCTTTAGACCCTTACCAAAACATTGGATCAGTATTACTGGCGCTAAGCAATTTGGAAGTGCTATCTTCCATTAAGATCTTATTATTTTCTATGCCAAGAAAATGGATTATTGCGGGATCTGTGAGATCATCCTGGACCATGGATCTGTTATTTACTTGAAATCCATCGTTTAATTTACTTGGATTGTTTATAACTGAATTTTAATTGTTTATTCAGATCTGATTTCTTCATGTTAGGTTAGATCTCATATTGTCCTGCATCAATTTTGGTATCAGAGACTTGGTTTGCTTAGGGAGTTATTTAGAGTCATCATACGCATTATTCATTACTGCATTGCATTCATAGTTTTGTTCATTATAGTTGTCCATCTTGCATGCCCACATGGAGTGGTAGAGAGATCCAACCAGAACATCTCAAGATGAACCAAGAACAGGTTTCTAAGATTGTCCAGGACATGTTGGGGCCCATCATGACCCAACTGACCACTCTCCGGCAAGAGTCACAGCTCGAGAGGAGGCGATCAATTCCCTACTTGAGAATATTGAGAGATCACAACAAGGTGAAAATGTACATCGTCGAGGTCCTAATAGGAAGCATGAGAGGAACCATGAGAGGCATAGGAGACATGAGCGTGATGATGGCACCGATCTTGAATCTGAGATTGGAAACAATCATAGGGCCTGTGGTAGAGGACGAAACCCGGAAGATTGGATTTTGAAGAGTGTTAAGGTAGAGGCCCCATCCTTTGACGGTCGGATTGACCTAAGAGCCTATTCTGATTGGGAATCAGACATGGACCACTGCTTTGAGTGGTATGAAATGTTTGAAGAAAGAAGGGTCCGATTTGCTAAAATGAAATTGGTGAGTCAAGCACGATTGTATTGGGTCGATGTTGAGCGCGGTTTGCAAAACCGACGAGAGGCACCCATTGTGACTTGGGATGAGATGAAGTTGCATTTGCGGGTTAAGTACCTACCCCAGTCCTATCAGGATAGACTTCTAGATCAGAGGTCTATCCTCCGGCAGGGTAGTATGATTGTTACAGAATACATTAACAAATTTGAAGAACTTAACCTACGGTGTAATGTTCAGGAAGACCTTCCAAGTAGGATATCTAAATTCCGAACAGGTCTTCGTCAAGAGTTTCAAAGAAAGTTAATCACTGTTAAGACAGTTAGCCTAGAGGACATTTATGCGGTAGTGTTCAACCTTGAGGCTGCCATGAAAAGCAAACAGGCTAAGTGTAGTAATTACCGGGAAACGGATCCTAAGCCTTATCCTTTGAGTGGTAAACCAAATTCTGGGGGTCAACCTCCTAGAAATCCTGCTAATTTACCGCCTGCCTTTAAGGATAATAAAGGCAAGGGAATCATTGGTGAAAACTCTAAATGGAGCAACTCCGTTACCTGCCATAATTGCAGCGGTCGTGGGCACCTTGCTCGTGACTGCCCCACCCGCAATCTTTGCATTGAAGATGTGGAGGATGAGAGTGACCCAACTATAGATGCCTATTTCCCGGATTTTGTGCCTAGTGATGATGATTATGGTGATCCGGAGGATCGGGTATCTTTTCTTAGATTTGCTTCCTCTTATCATGGAGATCAGCATGTACAAGATAAATTGGAAGGTGAACTACTGCGTGTGATGGTCGTACGATGTGCATTGACACTCCAAGAAAATGAGAATTGGCGTAGAACATCTATCTTTCACACCTACGTCAAGTGCAATGATAAGAGCTATAAGGTCATCATTGATAGTGGGAGTTGCACCAATGTAGTTTTTGCCAATAATTGTCCCGCTTAGGCTTGACCCCAGTACCCCATCCCAAGCCATATTGTGTGTCATGGGTAGATTCCACATCTATTCCCGTCACTCAGCGTTGCCTGGTCCCACTGCACATGTCCTCTTATCAAGATCAACTGTGGTGTGATGTAGTTCCTATGGATGTGGGACATATTATCTTAGGGAGGCCTTAGATCTATGATTTGGATGTCACCAACTTTGGACGCACCAACATCTGCGTCTTTAATTTCAAAGATAAGAAGGTGAAATTACATCCATTACCCCCTAAAGATAAGATTGGCAAGAAAGAGGGTAACGAGAAAGCCAGCACCAGTGCCCCAAATGCTAAAACAAAAGGTTTATACATCTTGAATGCCAATGAATTCCAGGCTGATCTGGAGGAACGGGATGGCAAGAGCTCGGAGGAGGATCCCATTGTCTACGCTATAGTAGCTACAGAAATTTCCAAGGAGTCAACTGCTAGTATCCCTCATGAGGTGGAACCTGTCTTTCGGGAGTTTCAGGATGCCTTTCTTGAAGAGTTACCAAATGAACTCCCACCAATGCGTGACATCCAACACATAATTGACCTTGTTCCAGGGGCAACACTGCCAAATTTACCACATTATCGAATGAACCCATTGGAACATGCTGAGTTGAAAAGACAGGTGAATGAACTCCTTGATAAGGGATTCATTAGAGAAAGCCTAAGTCCGTGTGTTGTTCCCATACTTCTTACCCCAAAGAAGGATGGGACTTGGAGAATGTGTGTGGATAGTCGAGCGATCAATAAGATCACAGTCAAGTATCGGTTCTCGATACCCCGCTTAGATGATATGCTCGATATGATGGCTGGTGCCACTATCTTTTCTAAGATAGACCTTAAAAGTGGTTATCACCAGATTTGCATCCGTCCTGGGGATGAGTGGAAAACTGCATTTAAGACAAAGGATGGATTGTATGAATGGCTAGTGATGCCATTTGGGTTGTCCAACGCCCCAAGTACTTTTATGCGTGTCATGACACAAGTGTTGAGGCCCTTCATAGGGAAATTCCTAGTTGTTTACTTTGATGATATTCTCATCTATAGTATTACAAAGGAACAACACCTCAACTATTTGTGGCAAGTCTGTAGTACTTTGCGTCAGGAACAACTGTACACAAACCTAAAGAAGTGCACCTTCATGACAGAAAGTGTGATTTTCTTGGGTTTCGTTATTTCTGCTGCAGGGATGTCTGCAGATTCTGAAAAGGTAAGGGCAATTGTTAAATGGAAAACTCTATCCAACATTCATGAGGTACGAAGCTTCCACGGCTTAGCCACATTTTATCGTCGATTCATTAAGAGGTTTAGTACCATTATGGCTCCAATTACTGATTGCATGAAAAGGGGAGAGTTTAATTGGAGCCCAGCTGCCACAAAAGCCTTTCAGGAGATCAAGGCCAAAATGACTGAAGCACCTGTCATGTGTTTACCTGACTTTTCCAAGGTGTTTGAAGTGGCCTGTGACGCATCCGGCGTTGGTATAGGAGGTGTTTTGAGTCAAGAGGGACACCCAGTTGCTTATTTTAGTGAGAAACTGAATGAGGCAAAACGGAAAAAGTACTCAAACTATGAGCGAAAGTTTTATGCAGTAGTTCAATCATTGAAACATTGGCGCCATTACTTGTTACCGAAGGAATTTGTTTTGTACTCAGATCATGAGGCCTTACGGTACTTGAACTCTCAATCTAAGTTGAAAGGAATCCATGCCAAATGGGTTGAACTATTGCAAGAGTACACTTTCATTTTGAAGCACAAGGCAGGGGTGGATAACAAACCGGCTGATGCGTTAAGTCGTAAAGTTAATTTGATTCACTCCATGAATGTCGAAGTCACTGGGTTTGAGCGTTTGAGAGATGATTACCCCTCTTGTCCAGATTTTGGGGATATGTTTGCTTCACTTTCTGATGATCCTTTATGAAGCATTGATCGATTTACATTAAAAGATGGCTATATCTTTCGAGGAAGTCAAATTTGCATTCCCCGCACTTCCATGAGAGAATTTTTTATTTGGGAGCTCCACGCTGGTGGAGTAGGCGGTCACTTTGGTTGTGACAAGACTATCCTTCTTGTAGAGGACCGTTTCTATTGGCCGAGTCTCAAGCGAGACGTAGCCTGCACCATTGAGCGCTGTCGCACTTGCTAGTTGGCAAAGCAGCGTAAGCGAAATACTGGGCTATACACTCCATTGCCAGTGCCTCACGCACCGTGGCAAGACCTTAGTATGGATTTTGTGCTTGGGCTTCCCAAGACAAGTAAACAACATGACCTCGTACTGGTCGTCGTGGACCGCTTCTCTAAGATGGCCCACTTTGTTCCTTGCTCCAAGACTTCAGATGCTTCGCATGTTGCGAAACTTTTTATGGAGCGCATTGTTAGCTTGCATGGTGTTTCAAAAACCATTGTGTCTGACAGGGATGTTAAATTTACTAGCTATTTTTGGAAGACACTGTGGAAAATTTTAGGAACGAAATTGCAATTCTCATCTGCGTACCATCCACAGACTGATGGTCAGATAGAAGTTGTTAACCGCAGCCTGGGAAATCTTTTGAGGTGTTTAGTTAGTGAGCATGTCAGGTCATGGGAGTCTGTCTTACCAATAGCAGAGTTTGCATATAATAGTTCAGTTAATAGATCCATAGGCATGAGTCCTTTTGAAGCAGTAACAGAGTACAAACCTAGAATGCCTGTAGATCTCATTCCCATGTCCTCCATTCATCGTCCATCTGAGTCAGCCGATGCATTCATTCAGCGCATTCATTCATTGCATAATGAGATCAGACAACGATTTAACATGCAAAATGACAGTTATAAAACCTATGCTGATTCACATCGCCGGTTCATTGAATTTCAAGTGGGTGATGATGTCATGGTCCGCTTAAGGCCAGAGCGGTTCTCACATGGAATTGCCAAGAAATTACAGGCCCGCAGTATTGGCCCGTTCAAAGTGTTGAAAAGGTTGGGTCCTAATGCATATGTCTTAGACCTTCCACCTGTTATGGGTATTAGTGCTACATTCAATGTGGAGGATCTAGTTCCTTTTCGGGGTCCCACACTATCTCCATCTACCCCACCTTATTTCCATTCGTCTAATCGTGTGGACCATCTTTTTGAGCCAACATCCTTTCAAAACCGTTTCCCACAACCAACCCCACCTCCTCTTCCAAAAGCTCAAAGGATGGATTTTGTGGAAGAAATATTAGATGATCAATTGGTCTCCACCAGGGAGCCATCCAGAAATTTCTTGTTAAATGGCAAGGCAGGCCGCAGCCTGACAGTACATGGATCACGCGAGATGAGTTGCAACGTATCAATCCTGACATTCTCGAGCGCTATGACAGTTTTATCTCACCAGAGGTGTGATTTTCTCAGCCGAGGGGATTTGATGGGGACATCAGATCTGATCCCTCTCATTCTTATAAGGTTTATCAAAGAAGAGGGTGCAGAATGATGGATCAAGCTCTAATTTGGATGGATGAACAATGCCCAGGGTTTGATTGCGAAGAAATGGAAAATCCACCGTTGATCCATCATGGTGAAGACATCCGACGGCTAGATCTTGCAGGATTTCAGGGAGGAGGCCCATGTGCACAACTGACTTGAAGGCCCCATATTGGGAGGTGCCACATGGGAGGAATAAAAGAGTTTTGTCTTTGTTTTAATTTGTTTAGAGGGGCCCAAGTCATTATAAGAGTCTTAGAATATAAAAAGGGACCCATGTTTTAATGATTTATGTAATAAAGAGGGGGGGTGGGGGGGCACAACTTAAAGCACTAAAGGACGTGCATTGGGTTTCGTGCGCACATTCTATGTGCACGAATGCCAAGGTTGGTGAAAAGTTGTTTTTTTTTCTATTTTCTTTTGTTTTCTTAGTTGGGTTATGTTCTCTTAGGGTTTATATATAAGAACTCTCTTGTATTCTCATGGTATGTCATGTTATTCAAAGATTGAATGAAAAGAAGCTTTCTCTTCTTCTTCCAAGAGCCTCTTGAGCAATCTTTCTCTTGAGATCTTTTCTTGTAACGCCTCCGGATCGGAGTTTGGTGAGAGCCCAATAAAGGTAACGATATTTCTTTCATTTTCTTCTTCTTTCTAAGAGCATTTTGGCTTTTCCCCTTTCAGATCTAAAGCCCTTCTAGTGTTGTTTCAGATCTAAACCACCCAGATCTGAACCCTGCAGATCTAGATTCCCCTGGTTACCAAACTTCAGATCTAAACCGTAAATCATCCCAAATCTGAAACCTATTTTAGATCTGAACTATTGTTAGATCTAGATCTCTTCCAGATCTAAAAATACTAGATCTGACTTGTGCCATCATAGATCTTCTCTTTAGACTCTTACCAAAACATTGGATCAGTATTACTGGCCCTAAACAATTTGGAAGTTCTATTTTCCATTAAGATCCTATTATTTTCTATGCCAAGAAAAGGGATTATTGCGGGATCTGTGAGATCATCCTGGACCATGGATCTGTTATTTACTTGAAATCCATTGTTTAATTTACTTGGACTGTTTATAACTGAATTTTAATTGTTTATTCAGATCTGATTTCTTCATGTTAGGTTAGATCTCATATTGTCCTGCATCACACATACTATCAAGTCTTCGACTAAAGAAGTAAATGCTGCAGCCAAATCAACTTTCTTTGGAAGCAATATTGGGCATCTTTTCTGTGGGGAGGTGGACCCCCACTGGCGGCACTTGGAGGAGTAGGCACGCAGTTCGGTTTTTGAACCCAATTTGGGCATCATTTATGTACTTGGTTTGGGTCGTGAGTGAGCAGGGTCCAACCCCTTACATTGCTGCCTGCTTAATTTTCTTCATTGATAGTGTTTGATTTGAACTTCTTTTCCTAATAATGGAGAAGTCTCCATCCATTCTCTCAGATAACTTATCTGAATGAAATGTACTCATTTGGTTTTTGTTTTCCCTCGAATATTCTTTGTTTTCTTGTTTTGTATTTTCCCTCAAGTTTATTATTGGCGCCAGCCTATTTATTGTTTTTAATTTTTTTGTTTTATTTTATTTTTGCTGCGGTTGGGTGTTGAAGGTCATTTTTTATATATGACACAGCTTGATATGGGGCATATCTGAAGATTCTGTACCAAAATGAGGAGTTTGTGCTTACCATTTCATTAAGTTTTGAAATTCCCAACCTTTAAACTATGCAACTTCCTGCAGTTCTGTCTGTCATCTGTCACCTGGTATCGGTTGCATCTGTTCTGTTTTGACTGTATAGGTGGTCCAATCACTCATCCATCCACGAATAAAAAACCAGATTACTGTTCATTTATTTCAAAAAGATC
Source organism: Sextonia rubra (assembly GCA_037013555.1). Classification (NCBI taxonomy): domain Eukaryota; kingdom Viridiplantae; phylum Streptophyta; class Magnoliopsida; order Laurales; family Lauraceae; genus Sextonia; species Sextonia rubra. The sequence continues at coordinate 36,732,852 of JASUAD010000010.1, read as the reverse complement.
AGATTATATATAGAAAGTGGGAAAAATAAGATGTAGGTAGATTACTAGCATTGAGGGTTGAAAGCTAGGCGGATTGGCTGTTTTTTTTTTCCATTTTTGGTATAAGAAAGAATAATAATGGTTTGTCAGTCGGAGAGCATGTTCTAATAATTCCAAGTGGGTAAATAGTAATATACCAACAGTTACGTACACTCTTCATTTCCAAGCAACCAACTTATTCTCATCCCTAGTTGAGTTGTAAAGTTTAACCGCTTTCCTATGGCATCCCGTGGCTCTTATCAGATCTCGGTCTTCATCGAGCAGTAGAAGTGCTAAACATTCGTAAGACTTTGAAGTATAACAAGCAATCCCATAATACATTATGCATGAAGTAATTAAAAACAGAAACATATTAGTTTTGACTTTCCAGTTATATGGTCAGTTTTATCCTAAATCTCTTTACGGTGGCTATAGAAATGCAAATAAAAGTTCATGCGAATGCAGGGGATGAACAAAAAGGAAATCAGTTCATGGGTATATCTAAAACAATGCCTTTTGGAGTAATAAGATTTAAGATAAGTTGAAAACAGTCCTAAAGCACATACATTGAAGCAAAAGACCACAAAATGCCTTCATGCTACTGTAAATTCTTGTTAATGTTAAGTACTTTTCTTTTGCTTTCAATGAGTTTAAGGTTTTGGGATATATTGGCTAGCTTGGGGAGGCATTATTTTCCCATTTCAAGTTCCACATGGGCAGGCATGTGTGGGTTGTGAATTCAAACATCGTCCTGCTCAAAATGTGTGTGTGCGTATGGTTGGGAGTGGGGGTGTGAAGCTTAAGATATTGTGATGTATTGGCTAGTTGGAGTTTATAGTAAAATGTCATTGTACTAGATTCCATAAGTTTGACATATATGTGATGCATTTAGTGACATAGTCAGAAGTCCACTTGAACAAACTCAAGGTCAATAGCCTTGCCTCAGGATTAGATACTTACTTTGTCACAAAGGTATAAAGAGGTTAATTCCTGATTCTTTCAATCTTTGGTATGGTTAAGTTATACGGTCCACAACTCAGGGCACATAATTCGATTTCATTCGTAAATCTTAATGTACTGTAATTATACATTTAAGTTGGTGGAAGTTGCATCCACGGTCATCAAAGAGGGGATAAATGAATAAAAATTTTATCCAAAAAGTAACACATGGGAGTTAGGAAGACACCTAATGACATTCTCAGCACTTTTGGGGGTGGGGTCCTGGAGTGAATTACTCATGTGCCATGTTGCTCCAACCCAAGGGCATTTGGTGAGGAGCTACAGTCCGGTGGTTGACAAGCCACTTCGAGAAGGCGACTGGATTGGAGTGCTTTCATCAAATGATGCATGTGTGGGCTGAGCCATTCCCATCCCAAGTGGTGGCCCGATTCGGCCTGGCCTGGTTGGGAAGAGATTATAATAGAGACTACTGCTATCCGGGAATAGATATCTATGTTTGCTAGCGGGGGCGAGCTTTCCTCTGGTAAGACATTAGGAGAAGCAAGATGCACCTACAATTTCAGTAGTAGTCAGCCAGTTATTGTCTTAGTTCCTCAGCTGAATGGTCCTTTTTGATGGTGCTCTGTGCTGGCCCAGTAGACTCATTTGAGTGGAAGTCAACAATATATTGAAATGACTGCATCATACCTTAAAATACTATACAAATTCCCAAACATTCATAGGAAAAGGGCCTTTGAATTCCTATGATTTCATTTCGTGGGTTGTAGGTGGGCTAGCTATTTCCCATCAGCATTGGATATTTCAAGCTTTTTGTGGTCCCTTGTAGATTTCCGCCTATAATTCTTCAATTCTTGGGCCATTGGTAGAAGCTCGTTTCCTAAGAATCCGTAGGACTTCAGTAGGAATTAGGCTAGCAGGCCCCATCAGTCAGCCAAGTTTAACTACTATGCAGGTTTAGCTACTATGCCCAATCATGAGATTTCAATAATGAAAACCCTCCGATTCTAAGTTGACTGATGGGCCAGCATTGGGTCAGCATTGATTCCTTCTTTTACTTTTCTTTTCCTTTCTGTTCTAAGCTCTCTGAAGGTGAAGGTTAGCCCACTGGATCAATTGATATCCAGTGTGAGCTATCCAAGGTGAGGACAGATGGTTGAGATCACAGGGGGGCCTCACTGTGCACAGTTCAGATGCAAAAGCCTCTCCTTGGAAAAATCGTGGCTTTCTAATAAATAGAGTTTCTGATAATCGGTTACTACGACATCTTAATCATATGGTTGTACCTATTAGGGACTGTGTATTTATCCCAACTGTTGGTAATTTAATACATGTCACTCAAAAGGTGGGCCTTAGAGGGAATGATCTGATTGCCATAGATGGGCCTGCAAATTCCCACTTGGGGTTTTCCTATCTTTTTTCTTATGTTCATTTGAAATTCATCCATTTATCATACTTGGAAAGTGAGAGAAATACTAGATCCATAGAGTAGGAAATCTCTACCGACAATGCTCCTTAAAATGGATGGCTTCCCTCCACGAATGTTGGCAGTAGGCCCCATTTGATGCACGTCTTGGATCCCACACATGTAATGAGGGCGAAGGATTCCTTGTGATTTTCTTCGTGCTTGAGGAAAATCCATGTTTGTTAAAGTGAGGAAAACTATAGAGGAATATGCAGTTCTTGTTTCTGAATATTTGGTCGATCCAACATCCTCAGGTCGGGCTTTGTAAGTCCTCACAATCGAAGAAATGCAAAGATATAGTACTTTGGGCGATAGATTATAAGGTACCAGTTTCTTCCATTTTTTTTTGTTGTTGTGGGTCCCTTAATGAAGATCTGAATTGTTTATCATTTTATAAGGCCCATAATGGCTGAGAGGTCAAATATTAGTTGTTGGTTCAACATAGAATTTGAGATATTTGCCAAAAAAAAAAAAAGTTCCAGGCTGTTGGATGACAATATCTATACTTTTGTGGGCCAATTTTGCAAAATATAAACTATTCATAGGCCAAAAATGACTATGGGGTCAAATTTTACAGCTTGATTATTTGTGGATCATAAGAAAATTGCAAAAAGAACTCCAAACTGTTCATCTGCGCTAATGCAAAAACTGAGAAATTTGGTAGTTTGTTTTTTTTTTTTTTTTGGTGAGCCCCTATATTGTGATCCAAGCCATCACTATCTTCAAAAGGCCAAATGCGGCTTGGAGGTTAAATTTCACCAGTAGATTTATCATATATTTTGAGATATTTGTGAAAAGTCTAGAACTTAAAAACTATATTCTTTTATTAGTTTGGGCCTCATTTGTATGATCTGAATTGTTCATCATCTACCGAAAGCCAAAAAACAACCAGAGGAATAAAGTTTAGGTCTTGATTCGTCGTGGATTGAGAAATTTGAGAAAAATGTAGAACCATTGGATATGGATGCTAGTATTCCAAGTGTTTGCCGAATGTGGAACTTCCCTAAGAAATCCTGTTTGATTATAGCTTGGTTCCAGGGGAATGAAGGAATCTTTGGTTACATGATGTGGCCAAGTGTCTATTGAGAGTGGTAGATTTCTTTGAGTTTGGCATTTACTAGATATATGCAATGAGTATAATCTTCTTTGTGAGGAAAACATTTGGCTCTTTTGGGAAGAAAATCTATCACTTTGCTTCATTGTTCGATGGTTCACTTGGGTTGGGTCCATGACCGGCTTAGGAGTTGGGATTCGACACAATTATGTTGGGATGAAATTCTTCTTTTCTTTTCTTTTTTTTTTTTTTTTTTTTGGTAGAAATGTCTGGTTGATGTTATTTGGAAAGAATGTATTGTTACGATCATTTTTGGGAGACAAAACTATTCCTCGTCAGGCGGGTATTGTACAAGCATACTTGCTATTGATCAATTTATACCCTAAGATTATGTGCCAGCCTCCATATGATGGATCATTACATATAAGCCATGCATTTCTTCATACGGTTCAAGAGTGGGCTTTATCAACTGACCACATGGATAAAATAAAGACCATGTGATTGAAAGCTGACCTCAAGTTCAATAAGATTTGCTCTTGGGCTATATGTATAAAGCTTCACAGGTGTTTACCAAAAAAAAAAAAAAGGATCCATAGACAAATTATAGGCAAATTGATGACCCTTGGATCCAACGGCTTGAATCATTAGTTGGAACAAGTTCTTAGTTGATGGAATTTATCTGCGGTCCCAGGGGCAGGTAGACCCACAAAACAGCTGAAAATTTCAGTTCTCTTATCTTTGAAGTTGGAGGAGCAACACTTACGTAGTGTTTGTTCGCTTGAATGGGTGTTGGAATGGAATGACCATTCCATCAGAATGCCCATTCCCTCGTTTGGTTCATCCAAAATGGACAGAATACTCATTCCAAAAGGAATCACCATTCTCCTACATGAGGGAATGGCCATTCCATTCTAGATTCCTTTTTTATTGAGATATAAATGCCCCACCCCCTACCACTGCTACCCACCCATGGCCACCACCACCACTTACCATCGCCATGGGAATATTTTGTTAAAAAATACTAGATATTTTATTCTATTCTTGCTTTGAGTCATGCATACCAAACATGGGGATAGGAATAGGAATTCCATTCTGCCCACCATTCCAAGGATAAATCCAAATATTGGAATGGAATGACCATTCCTATCTCATTTTATTCCAACCCATTCCAACCTTCATTCCATTCTAGCCCAAAATCATTAATGTGAACCAAATACTACCTTAGTTGTTTTTAGATTTGCCAAAGACAGTAGAAGCTAATGCCCATGCATGGACATTTTTAAATTTGCTTTTAAATTGGCCAGAGAAAGAAAAAGCCCAAGATAATGGCACAATTCTTATAGCATGTACTTCCAAAGATGAATAGTTGATGTCATCTAAGGATATGGGATATTGCTCGTACAATAGTTCCCTTTAAATTTGACATTTGCCATAGAACATGTGAAGTTTAAATATTTCCCACAGAACTCTTTGTACAATAATGGTGTGATACCGCAGGACCCTACGATATCGCACAAGATGATATTTTTGATATCACATGGCCCTAGTATATTGCACTATCAGATGTGTGTGATATGGGATGACCCTAGGATATCGCACAAACAGATCTATTGAAGTACTTAAACTTTGATAGTTCACTAGCAAATGTTAGGTTTAATGACCATTGAATGGGCTATATCGCTTTAAGGATTGAATAAAGAGAAATGGGCAGAATTCATTAAACAGAGGAAGAGAAACAGATGGGTGATGACGATGAATAGGTTGAATGTTCTGACGGATAAAATTTGGAAGAATTTTGGTGTCATCAGCAGATTTGGAGCGGCACATGTACTTGCCAGGTACCCAGATCCTAACATTTTGATCAGGACATCTGGTCAGACGGGGAGGGGTTTCTAGCTACATCTCCACACAAATACCAGTTACAAAACCTAATTCAAATATTAAGATGGCTTTGAAATAGAATTATCACAATGCTTCCCTACCTATGCAATATTTTAGTGTTCCAATGGCAAGGTATTTACATTGATGTGCAGTGGTCAGTAGGTAATAGCTGTAATTATTGAGGAACAAACAAATATGAATCTATACAGTGTTGAAGAGTAAGTAAAATGATGGCATTATTGTGGTAGCTGTTGGAAATTCTTTCTTCAATTTTAACCAATTTTAGGAATGCATTTCTTAGAATTCATAGGAATTCAATTCCATGCAACAAAATGGTCCCGCAAACAGAAATCTTTGTTGTTTCTTTTCTCAAATTTTGAAAAACAAATATTGGATTGAATGGAAAATACCTGCCACTCTTTCCATCCATGCAGGGTTTCTGATTTTAATTTCTTGATAGCAATGGCAATCCCACTTCCAGCCTTGGCTGGTGCAAATGTCTTCTCATTAACCAAACCCTTGAAAATCCTCCCAAAGCTTCCTTTCCTAGAAAGGCATACTTGAAATTCCCGGTCCCCATAATCAATTCTGCAAAGGTCTCATTGTTGTTGTTCTCTGAACTGCTGCAATTTTAAAGGAAGAGAAAAGGAACAGAGGATTTGAAGGAAACCCATGTGAGATTATGCAAAAATGGAGAGGCTAGTGAATCAAAATGGGAGAAGAAAACAGAGCAGCACATGAAAAAAGAGTAACAGAGAAAAGACGGTATTCGAAAGAAATCGAATGTACGCAAAAAGAGAAAGGCAATTTTGAGGAAGCAGCCAATGTCAGGTTATGTTTCTATATCATGGAAATAGAAGGACCCAGAAGAAGAAACAGAAAAAAGATGAATTCTTTCCAGAACTAGGAGAAAGAATAGTCAGAGTAAGAATGAGCAAATATCTTCAATTACTCAAACTAGAAACTAGAAATGCAAAAAAACAAACCATATGAATAACCATAAGTAGAGTTTTAGAGGAAGAGGTAGAGGAAGAAAAGCCCATCTGGGTGCATAAAAAAATTGTTTTTTTTTTCTCGTTTTCCTTTTTTTCATTACTTGAGCTTGAAGGTCTGGTTGTTCTGGGACTGCTGCCAAATGATTCAAGTTGCATTATCCAGAAATTTTCCATCTCTCTCCACCTACATATGAAGTTGCAGAGATTGACATTGACCACTTTCGTGAGAAGAAGAGGACCTCTCTGTTTCTTCTAACAAGTTGCAGAAGTTGGCATAGACCGCATGCCTTGGTGTGAGAGCAAAAGTAGAAAAAAGGAGAAGTGAAAATACAGTGAACATGTCATACCAGGATAACTTAGAAATCTGACTATGAGACCAATGGCGATCCATTTCTGTTTTCATGAATCCGGTATTACAACATCTTACGCATGATGAGGATGTATTCGTTATGCTCCTCCCACTATCCTGAAGTAAGGCCTATCTCTGGTCATGAGCTTGTCCTTCATCCCGTTTGTTGGACAATTTCACACATCTGCAAATGGGATGGCCAATTGGCGTGCACATCTCCAAATTCAAAATTTTAACACAACGTCCTACTCAGACCCATGTGACAGTCCACACTAGATTTGGCTTACGTGGTTGCTGCATATGCCCAGCACATCATGCTTCAACCCATGTTTCCATCTCGAATCATGACTTTAACACTGTTACTTGGAGATTGCTTCCATTTCACCACCACCAATCAACCTGTCATCCAACAAAAAGTATGTAATTACTCCCACTACTTTGACCTAAAAGCATATATCATGTACTGAGGATAAACCAATTTTACGCATGGCCTCGTGAAATTCTTATGTTAAATTAGTTTGTACACTTTTATCCTCATGATCACTGCAACACCAAATCTGCATATTACATGTAAAGCTCTTTCTACTCTTTGTCGTTTAGGAACGCAGCCTTTACACCTTGATAGATTATCTCCACATAAATAAATTGTTCCATTTCTAAATCTTCATGCCACTCATCATACTTATCTATTGATCTGTCATTATCATTTCATTGTCAAGAACTAATAACCTTTCAATCCCGAGGTGGATCGACTAATTGTCATGTCCGGTTCTCATTTTATTTTCACCTCATTGTTTATATTTAATCACCACATTTCATGGATTTTCAACGAATGACAGGTTAAGTTCATAGCCTAGTTCTAGATGACTCCATTTGTTGATGCACTACTCTGTGTTCTTTAAATGTTTAATCGGTTAACCATAAATGTCAAAACTGAGAGAAATGGTCAATTTGTAGGACCCACAAACTTTTGCATTAAATCCGATTTCATGGTGCTGATGTTTCTCACAATTGGCAAAATTTTGAATGTTTTACTGATATTGAATGGGCTTGAAAACTATTATTCATCTAATCTGATCGGATTGTTTGATGGCAGTATCTGAATTGGGTCTTCAAGATTCTAGTGGACACATTGGTAGAGACATATTCCAATCAAGATGGTTTAAGTACTGGGTCCTCAAGGTTACATCCACTAAAGGCTATCCTCAAATTCAAAAACTACAAAAACTCCATAAAAGCATATTTAGACAAGCACCCAAAGACATATCCCGGATGTATTGCCAATGGAAATGAGCCAATCAATTGTTCCACACCACCTTCCTGTTTTCTAGTGGAATCGATAGAGTCTCCACCTTTTCAACTCGATTCTGAATTATGATGACTAAAATATAAATAGAATTGACTCTAAAAAGAAGTCTGATTTAATTGTTGGCTTGAGGGGATCTACTTGAGTTTTGATGAGCTGAATTTAATCTCAGAGCTATCTTGCCGTGCTTTGTTGTAATCTGCTATGGTTTTTTGTGTCACTACAGAGCTGATTTGATATTGTATATAATCCATGTTTAGTAATCATTCGGTATTAGCAACTTGATGAGATAGGAGCCAATGCACTGACAACTTAGAGGCATTCGCATCTCAGTTTCACATGACCACCCAGGGACCGATCCCTAGGTGAGTAGGTTCTCAGTGTTGTACCACCATTCTACTTTGGAAAAATAAACTTGATGAAAATAGGTTTCTTTATCTTTTTTTTTAATCTTGCAGATGGTTACTGGAAATAGTCATATATGGTTGTGAAATTTTTACACCATTTGCCCATGATCAAATGGTAATGGATAGTGGTCAAATGAAGATTTTTAATTGTTCCAAGCTATAATTGCATATTTTTTTTGTAATTTTTTTTTTCTTGTCATGCTTATTTGATGTAGGATATGTGATCCGGTGGTGTTAGCAATTTAATTAGAAGCCTGCTCATAGATGTTGCTCCTTACGTGCTTTATTGACAAAAGTTGCTCTGTATCCTAGTATACTTGCCCCATCATGGTTAGGATGTGCCATTGAAGTAGATTTGTAAGGGTCTTGATGAATTCCCAATTGATTTACAACCTACTTAGTTTGTGTGGGACAAATTTCGTAAAGAATGTTTCTTTATTCCGTTTAAGAAAGTAGATAAGTTAAAAAATTATAGCATAAAATTCATTATTTTATTTGAAAACACCTCCAGGTAAAGGTGTGTACAGTGGTGAAATCAGAAAATTCACCTTTGGAGGCCACTAAGAAAAAATATTTCGTGGAAGGGGGCAAATGTAATAAATTCCCAAGATTTTCTATAAGATATTGAGCCCTGTCCCCTTAGTTCCATCCCTGGGTGTGCAAGTTTGAGTATGACCAAACCATGGCCCATGTCTGAAACCGAGTGCTGAAATAAATAAATAAATATAATTTATATATGGCCATTTTTCCTCTGTGAGGTGACAAATTGGGGCCACCTCTCTAAGATAATTCAAATGATAATTCAACTTGTTTTTGCCTGAGCGGACCCGTGATCTACTTCCATCAAGGTGATCTTCACCATTGTTGAGAAAAACATGGTCAAACTATTAGTAACTAAGTTTTGCTACCATGACTTGGGCGTTCTGAGTGACTCATGTCACTGAAAATAAAATAATAAGTGGTTACGTCCAACAAATCACTGTCTTTCATAGAATAAGGCCCACTCTTTAGCGATCGAAATGTTTCATTTGACGTGTTGTGGTTTTGTCTATTACCATGTGAAGTTTAGCTTGAACCTAGTAGATATTCAATATTTGATTGCACAATTACTGTTCTGTTTTATAAATGCTTCCAATCAAATGTCAATATTTCTCATATTGGATTAAAATCTTAGGTGACAAATCTGGCTGCCAATGGGTGAGGAATAATAGGGAAGACTCCATTGTTCATAGGTATTAGGGATGTGGCCTTGATAGCTTTCAGCAAACTTCTAAATATCTCAACGGGGAAGCCACTCGTATATCATGAGTAGTTGAGCAGTTTGCTATCATCTGATTTGTTTCTCTTTGAGCAGTTGAGTAGTGGTGTAGTTGTGAACAGAATGCTTGGTTCTCACTCTTCTCCTCTTTATCCATTTGTCCCCAATGTCTTGGGCCGTCAGCTGTGCTGCCCTGTGTTTTGAACGGCTTTTGTGTTTCTCCTGTTTGTTGCCTCTCGCTGTTTTTCTTTCTTTTGGTTCTCTCTGTAAATGGTTGTACATTTTGGAGCTTTGTTCTGTAAGTCTATTCTTTCATTGGATGAACATTTGCAGTATGGCAAATAAAAAAAAGGATTAGTTAGCCATAAATTAGCAGCAAAGTCTTCTCTCTTCTCTTTTAGGTATATAATATTTATGTTCGAACCTAGGCTAAAGTTGAAATACAACTACACGAAGTATAACAAGACAATGCAATGCAACACAATGATATAAAAATGTAGCTCCATTTTCATGAAAAGAAACAGCATCATTTATTTAAAGTAGGCTCAGAAGGACTGGTTCCTCATCATTTCAATTTCATTCATCACAATGAGGACCACCAGGCCCACCATAAAAGGAACCGACGCCTGGCCCATGTATGTCTTCATTGACCATTGATATGTCATAGCAGGATGGCTTGGTAGCCTCTGTAGGAAATTGATGTCACAGCAGGATGGCTTCGCAGCCTTTGTAGGAAAATTGATTGGTTAGTATGTTTGGTCTCTTTTGAAAAGGGCACATCTATCACAATAAAAGCGGCTTTTCCCCAGCTTTCTATAGGAAAATGACAGCTACCCATTTGAATTGAGTGCTTGTCGCTATGTTCTTGATCAAAGAAATCCTACTGGTTCCCGATTATAATCAAACCACCAATTGTCATATTTAATGTCCTGTGCCAATCCAAAATATAGATAAATCAGCATTTGTACAAGCATATAACTTGAGTGTCGAATGCCACTTGGGTGGATTGTGTATTAACTTCTAGACATCTGAAGTGATTGGTTTGAAGTGGATTTTGTGGGTATCATATTTTTGATGCATGGGGATCTAGCTCACCATGGATTGCTGATTTCGAACTTAAAAGTAGATCTCATGGTGGGATGTTCTCACTTGATTTGAGTTGAATCTAGGTCCATTTATAGCCCCATAATAATGAGGTTGGTGATAAAATGATTGATTTGATATAATTCTATAAAATATTCTAAAGTTGTGAAGAATTTTTTTGGTACTTCAGATAATGGGGCTGGGGCCCATCCAACCAGCCCCACTGGGAGCAGCCCTTGGTTGATGTTCTAGGAATTAGACAACCACTGATGTCACCATATAACAAGCCTAATTACAGGCACTCCATGTACAGTCTCACAGGCACTGTACACTATGCATGGTAACGGATCTTTTGAGGGCCGCGATATATAAGATGGGGAAAAAAGGTTTTCTTGGTTGGGGCACTAGATTAAAATGTTTTTTGCAACCCCCAAAAAGGCATATTTCTTTGTTCTGCCACTGTCCATAGGAGGAGGGGGTGATGATTCAACAAATAGTTATGCAATAGCATGATGTAAAGCTATCCTAATGTCAAGTACATTATAAAAGAACTGGAACTTGGAAAGTCCAAGAAGCAATATTTATCTACTTACACCCCAATGCAATTACAGATGTGTTTTGTTATCTCCGAAAATACTAGAAGAAACCTGAAAATTTCAAATCCACATGATACCAGAAGAATAAATAATACAACAAATTTTCAATAACATATCTAAGTCCAATATAAAATTAAACTAATTTAGGGAACATATAATGTATGGACACATATCACATCAACTCAAGGTGGCGTTGTGAATCAATCTGACCGTCCACAAGACAGGTTCCACTTTGGCGAAGTCAATTGGGATGATGATGTTTATGCAAGGAATTGTTCAATTGATCGAATTTGCTATCAAGTGAGAGAGGTCCATGGTTGGCATAATTATTGTCATATATCTTAGCAATGAATCTCTATTTCTGCATGTATATATATATTTATATAAAATACTTACAAATCTTTTTCACTGATCCATTGTGTGGGTCTTCCCCAACCCAAGGTGATGCTAAATTATGTATTTGCTTGCCCACCACATCAAACATTTAATTTACTAAGGCTTATGGGAAAATTAAGTTTTTTTCTTCCAAAGAACTACAAAGGCATATTGGATATCACTTCCTTTTTTTAGGAGAGTTTATGTACTCTTACTTACCTTAAAAAAAAACCTAGAAAAGGGGAGAGAGAGAGAGAGAGATTACTGCAAAGGCTAATCTGTTATCTGTTTTTAGCAACAAACATGGAAGCAGTGCTAGATTGTCCTTCCTCCACCTGTATAGTCTATACGTTGATGACTGCTTCACCTCCATCATTATCTTGTTCCACAAATAATTTGGCGCTCTGAAATCCATATACAACATTATCAAACTATAATCTTTAGTTTTTAGGGAGGATTCATCGGCTCTTGCGACCTAAGGAAGACATGAATACTTTCTTCTTGGGTCATCTCTCTGTGGGTTCCATGTTTCTTGATGGGCAATTCCAACCAAACATAGCCGTCCTCTAGAGTCGAGATCCCTCTATTTCCAGTCTTCGTTAGTTTTGAAGTCAAAGGCATACCCCCAAATCCAAACCAATTTTAAACACTGACATATATATATATATATATATATTTATATGATGTTTTGGAATCAAAAGCCCCTCTGATGAGCACCAGGCACCACTTTCTAGTGAGGCCCACTAGGGCCCTACTTGGGGATGGGACCAGGGGGTTCGAAAGATCTCCCCTTGACCTACCCTCGTATAGTGGTATAAGCTCAAATCATCATCTTAACCAGTTGATCAATGATCAACAAATTTTCACCGTTCAAAATGAGTGTAAGCCAATTCAACAGTTTAATTCATTTAAATGGGTGTCAAACTTGGTATCAGTAACTATTACAAGGGGTGCTTGTTATATAGTCTAATTAGATGGATCATAAGTTGGGCCCTATTAGCATTTTGATATGTTGTGCTACTCACATTATCGTACGCATCGGTTGCTGAGCAAAGGTTTTCCTATATGTATGTATATATATGAAAAATTCTAAAAAATGCCCCATTTAAAAAGAGCATTGCTGCTCTCTTTCTATCTTCTAATGAGGGAGAAGTCATTTGGCAACTTTTTTTTTCTTTTTAAAAGTATTATTAATTATTTTTTCACATTCATAATCTCTTATTCATTGCAAAAGGGGGTGTTTTCACTTTTAAAAACGCATAGCACTCTTCTCTCTCTTTATATATATATATATATCCCTAATTGTAGTGAGCCCACAATTGGTAATTTATTTCAACTTCATCTCTCTATTCAAAATGTCCAAGAGGCCTCATGGATATTGTACTAAATACTTTTAACTATAGTAGTAGCAATCTACGTATAACATGTTAAGCTGTATCTTATTTATCTACCTCCATACGCTGCCACAAATCACCCCACAAATTTTGCTCTTAAAGCATTTACAAATGCTAGCGCTAAATGACAATCTAACAAAAAACTATCCTAGAAATGTGTTACGAGTACATGGTATTGACTAATGACAAATGGATAAAAAATTATTTCATGATTTTCATCCCTATGTCTCCAGTCACCTCACAAATTTTGTGCTTAATGCATCCACAAGTTAAGTCAAAGGACAAGTAAACAAGCATTGCCAAGATTTTACATTTTTTAATGCATTAAAGTGTACTTGTTGGACAAAAAACGCTCGAGCCACTTCAATGGTAGAGGTTATATTCAGGGTCTTACTTAAATGAGAACCTTGCACACTTACCTTTACATAAATGGGACCCACTATTCTACCAATGAGCCTCATAAGTGGATAGATTAGCTCTCTCAATTTGTCTCATATGGGTCCACTATTATTTAAGAGAGCCCTCTGTCAATTATATCATTTGTATGATACCACAATGATTATGGTGAATTGAGATTATATGAGGGTTTGCCCTAGTGACCATGACTGGACCTATAATAGTCCTCCATATCACCATGGGGCAACCATGCCTTGCATGTGGCAAATGGCCACTTGCATGACAGGCTATCCCTTGGAAACGTGGTAGACCGTACAAGACATGGCTACCCCATGGTGACGCAGAGGACCGTAATAGGTCCCGCTATAGTCACCGTAAGGTGAAATATCAAAGATTCGGACTCATGATTTCATAGATGGATAGATTAGTAGATCTCATGGGTATCATGTAGATTCACCATTATCTAAGAGCCACTATCATTATACTATTTCTGTTATCTTGCAATGATTACGTGATTTAAGGGGCATAACTTGAGATTTGATTATTGTAAATCAATGGACATTTTGGTAACTGAAGAGTAATTTTCTTGTAAGAGTAGACTAAACTGAACATTTAATTAAGGGAGAGACTATTTGAACTCAAAAAAGATCTTAGCACACTCCTTTTTTAATATATATATATGAAATTACCCAAATGCCCCCTCCTCCTCTTCCTCTCCATGCCTTCTCCATCTCTCTCCCTTTCTCCATGTCTCCCTCCCGGTGATGATCGCCAACTCCGACGGAGGGGACAACCCCCTCCCTCTCTCTCTTCTTTTCTCTTCCTCTCCCTCCTTTCTGTTGTCTATTTATTTTTTTTCTCTCCCCATCCCCTCACTCTTTTTCTCTCTCCCTCCCACCTTCTCCATCTCTTTCATGCTCGAGGCTGCCCGATCTCTCGTCAGGCGACTAATTGATGGCGACTGGGAAGGAAAGGAAAAGGGTGGGATGGAGAGAGAAAAAGAGAGGGGGGGGGGAGAGAAAAAAAAAGAGAAGCCTAGTAACAGAAAGGAAGAGGGAGGGGATCGTTCCCCTCCACCTGAGCAGCGATTATCGCTGGGAGGGGGAGCTAGGGAAGGGGAGAGAGAGAGATTGATAGGGGAAGAAGAGGGAGAAGGGGCATTTGGGTAATTTCGTAAATTTATTTAAACAAAGGGGTAAGTGTACTGAGCTCTTTTTTAGTTCAAATAACCCCTCCCTTAATTAAATATACTCAAAGAAACTTCAAACTTATATAATAAATGCTTAACTAATTAATAGACAAGTCGTTTAAGCTAGAAGACTTACAAATTAATTCCTAGTTATTTACTCACATATTGTTAAAGCACTATATATGGATTTCTCTCTAATTAATTTTTTTTATAGAGGTACATTAGTAATGATTATCTTTACCTACAAATGATGAATATAAGAGAAACACTCCCTAACTATAGGTTAGACGAAGAAAATTGAACCAAATCCACTTCTCTTTTATTTGAATAAATAGCAATGATTCAAAAAAAAAGAAGCACAACAACAAGGAGCATTTCTTCCTTATAACCCTTTCACACAAACATCGAGGTTAACAGAGTCTACCAAGAAATTAAAATGCAGAAGAAGATGCTCATGCATGTCCTTGGACTTCAGCAAGGCAAAGCTTTTGTGTTTTGATTTAAAGCTCTGTGACTCTGCTTTCATCATAACTGCAACAAATTATAGAGCAAGCATGCACAACAACCCCATCACAGCCCCAAAGCACGTACCCCATGTAACTCTTATGAACCAAGAACCAGAATTGTGGGAATTGGGTGGAAGAATCGGCCCATCGGCGATTGGTCCATCGGCAATCGGCCCGTCTATATAGGGCCCATCTGCAAAGGGCCCCTCCGGCTCAGGAGGTGATGACACCGGGGAGTCAAATTCACCCGACGGTGCAGGTGCTTCGGTTTCTGGTGCTAGTGAGGGGGCGCCCTTTGGGGGGCGTCTAGGTGAGGGCGGTGAGACCACCTCATCTTCAATGCCAGGAGGGATAATGACACTACTAACTTGCAAGACGGAGATGTTATAGGGCTGTGCAAATACTCTTTGAACCAGATTGGCCCTGACATCTGATCCAGGGGATGCAGATCGCAGAACGACGTCGCCGTCGAAATCACCATCGCCATTCAACCTGGGAACAGTGATGTTGATGAACCCCTGTTGGTGTCTGGCCAAACCAGTGGACTGGAAGAGAGTTGTGACGATTGTCCACTTCCTCTTCCTCCCTGAGAGCCTCTTCAGCCTATTGATGCCGTAGAAGTCGAGGATGACGTGAACGCTTAGAATCCGTTTGATGATGTCGTCTGGTTTGCCCGACAAGGCAGATGTGGCACCATCGTCGACTGCTAGGACAGTGATAGTCCTACGTTGATTGATGGCGCTGGCGAGACGGGTTTGGGTGAGGAAGTTGTTGAATGAGGAGAATTCAGGGAACTCATTGAGGATCCTCGTAATGTTGAAGGCTGCGGCCGAAGAGAAGAGGAAGAAGGAGAAGAGAAGAAGGAAGGGAGATGTGAAGGAGTGCATGTTGTGGTATGTAATGTTGAAGGTTGTCTTGTTTGGGAAGAAAAAGATCCAATGGAAGAGGAGGATATTTTGCATGGAGAGAGCTGAAAGCATGCAGAGAGATATATAAGGAAATGGGAAGTAACTGAATTAGAAAGATGGGTGGAGGAGACTTTCTCCCGCCAGATTTAGTTGAGGCATGTGGATTGGCCAACTTTTGACAGTTAAAGACATGCACAGGCTAAAACAAACATACTAGACTTAGACTTTGTCCTTGTATTGTTTGTCTTCTTGTTCCCTGCTTTCTCAAAGTGAGGGTGTCTTTGACCCGACCGGATAGAGTGTGATAACGTCATGTTAGCCTTATATGGTAAGAAGAGTAATACGTTTAATCGGAGAACCATAATGATCCCTTCAAAGGCCTTTTCCCATCATATTAGTCTTTGTCTTGGGATGTGGGGACCTCCACTGTAGGACATACTTGAATAGTTCAAACTGAATCTCACCCATATGCTCAATTTTTATTTAGCAAGAATTAGTTCCAACATGAGACTGAGTACATGATTGATAATATAATTAATATATATTTATTGATAATGCATTAGATCGCACTCATCGCATTATAAGTCCTAGGCTCATTTTATAGTGGGGCCAAATAGTGTTGTCAAATTCGGAGGAAATGTCACAGGAGGGGATGGCACTATGGGAATCCAAATACCTAAAATTTAAGTTAAAATCATCTAAAATAATTGAGTTAATAGACTAATTTACACTTCCTTTTATTTCTCTCACTATCTCATGCTCATCTTGGTACTTGAATTTTTGTCTTGAGGAGAGTTAGATGGTGGTAAACATACCACAGTACATGAGTTTGAGTCTCCTATATATGAAAGAAAAAAAAGAGTATAAGCCGCAGCTAGCTTGTGTCTTGTCTAGGTCAATCGTTGAAGTTTTTGTACTTATTTATTCATTAATTATTTGATTAGTTTTTCATTATTATTTCCATTCCCTTGACAGTAACAGCTTCATTAGAAATACTGCCAGGAACAACTTGAGCTTCCCTTTCATCTCTCTATTTAGTCTTCTTGTATACCTGCAGAAGAGAAAATTGAACAAGAAGAAAGGGACAATCGATATCACCATTGGGGATACTTTCATCCAAAAAAAAAAAAAAAAAGGTACTACACCCTGTAATGATGTTTTTTAAGTATTTCTTACTTAGCCATTAATCAAAATTTATACTTTTTTTTTGTAAAAATCCCTTATGTCACTATCTCTACTTTCTTTAGAGTAAAAGTAGCCATCTCTACTTCAAGGCCTCAAAGTTTAACATTATGAAGCATTGATACAACTATTAGATTTTGGGGCTTTTAAATTGATGATCTCATAATCATCATAACATCTTGATCTATATCATATGGTCCTAATACATCACGAGTGTTGTCAATCCAGCTCTGAATTTGTGATTGATACACATCGAGGTAGGCCTTAATAAAAGGTTCATGGTTCATCGCTAAGTTTTTCCTGGCACACGACTAATAAGAATGCAACTTAGGTCGGCTGGGTTCAAGCTCACATGTCCTGAACATATGAAAATTACAATTCGAGCTACGTTTCTTCAGACTTGGATTTAGGTCAAAAATTTTAAAATCTTAGTCAAAATCTTGGGCTAGGCTCGAGCTTGGCCACTGGACCCAAATTACAGTACTCACGTACAGAAGCTACATTTCAGTAGGTATATGGCCTAAGAAGTGCATTGGGCTTTCAAATAAGAAGAGAGAATTAAGGTTGGGAGTTCCACAAAAACTTTTCCTCTTATATCTCTCAGTTATAGAGAAAGATGTTGCGAGAGAGATGTTAAGAGAGGTATTAGAAAAGTTATGGCTAATTATACGAAAACGAAGTCTTCTGTTCATGGTATTCAAGCAATGGCTCAGTTATGATCTCTCGATCAGGTCAACATTGTCCTTTAAAAATGGTCTCATAGTCATGATCCAATTGTGATCATGCGATCAAGTCGGCTATTGTCCTTTCAAATGATTTCATGTATTAGAGCCATGAGGTCCATGACCCAATTGTGATCTCACAATCAGGTCACCCATCGTTCTTTTGGACGTTTCCATGATATCAAAGCCACCACCCAACTGTGATCTTGCAATGTCGGCCATCCTTATGTCCTTCCTAATATTTTTCTTTGATTTGAAAAAATTCAAAATCCTCCCCTATACATGCGGTAGAAAATCAGGACAGATTTGATTCAGTAGGTCACCACCACTAACTCCCAAAAAGGGCAGGATGCAACTTACAAGAGATCACTGTAAGCACCAGTAAAAGATGATAATCATAAGGTGGGTTCAGGTGGACCCCATAGAGCTGGGCTGCACGTGTATTCCGCTCCTATGAGAACATTCTCCTCACATATGTATAATTTCTCTGATCCCATAATAACCCATCTTTTCTAACAAACAATTAACATAAGAGAAACTCTTCCTAACTATTGTTTAAAAGATTACACGAACTGAACCAAATGCTCCTCTTTTATTTGAATATGAATTGGCATGATTCAAATAAGCAAAAAGCAACAACAAGAAGCACTTCTTCCTTAATATCCTTATACATAAACATTAAGGCAATCAAGGTTATCCAAGACATCAGATGTAGAAGAAGATGCTCATGTCCTTGGACTTCAACAAGGCAAAAGATTTTTGTCGTCTGATTTAAAGCCTTACCTGGACCAAATTAGAGAGCAAGCATGCACAACACCCCCATCACAACCCCAAGGCATGTACCCCATGTAACTCCTGTCGTCCGAGAACTAGAATGGACCTTCAATGCTGATGGGGATGGCCCATCGTTGGCTGGCCCGTCAGCACCGGGTCCATTTGTAATGGGCCCCTCCAGTTCAGGAGGTGATGAAACCGAGGAATCAAACTCATCCGACGGTGTGGGTGCGCCAAATTCTGGCGCTGGTGAGGGGGATCCCTTCGGGGAGAGACTAGGTGCCTTCTTGGGGTGGAAGTGGCACCACCTCATCATCAATGCCCAGAGGGATAATGATACTGCTGACTTGGAAGACAAAAATGTTATATATGTTAGGAAAAGTGGCATAACGGAAATTACCCGTGATTAACGAATCTACCACGATGAATACAAGCAATCATACCATCAAACAATTACACAAATGAATACAGCAGTTTTACGTGGTTCGGCAACCTTACCTATGTAAATAGAGGAGAGAACTCATCTATCATGATCACATCTCAATCCCCTCACGATTTAAGATTACAGTATATCAAAATATGTAGCTTCCGCTTGGTTGACCAATAAGAAAATCCATACATAAAAACTAAAATGCCCCTAACCTTGAACTTCGGTTATGGCTAAACCAAACAACCAATCCGGCTAAACCAGAATACAAGACAAAAACCAACAATCTCAATCTTGACTTGGATTCCACAAATCCTTAGAGCCACTTTGAGATATCTGGTAATGTCTTCATGCACCTTGCTGAATGGTACGTCATTATAATGATGGCACAGTCTTCTCTCTTCAATACTCTAACATGTTGAACCAGCACTTTATGCACCTCGTTGAAATGTCCTCTTCCACACACACTACAACCTAGCATGGCACCTGCACCCCTAGCCCGGATGCACAGACAATCTCAGTATTGTCTAGTGTCGATCAAGTCCAAACTGACTTAAAACTTCTCATAGTTGCCTCCTTTGACTTCAACACCACTGTCTTGAACATCAAAGTGCCCTCTATTCGTTGCCACATGCATGCATCGTGGTAGATCAATCACTGGCCTTGCAACCACTGGCTTAACCATATTAGAATTAAGATCTGATCTAGGAGACACGGACCCTAGCATGATCTCACCGTCAAAATCACCATCATCATTCAACTTAGGAACGGTGATGTTGATGACCCCTGTTGGTGTCTGGCTAAACCCGAGGACTGGAAGAGTGTTGTGAGAAGAGTCAACCTCTTTTTCTTCATTGCTATCTTCTTGAAGTAATCGAGCATGATGTGAACACTTAGGATCCGTTTGGTGATGTCTTTTGGTTTGTCTGATATAGCAGATATGGCACCATCCTCGACCGCGAGGGCAATGATCGTTCGACGGTTATTCATGGCAGCGGCAAGGTTGGTCTGGGAGAAAAGGCTGTTGAATGCAGAGAATTCAGGGTATTGGTTGAGGATCCTTATGATGTTGAAGGCTGTGGCCGAAGAGAAGAGGAGGAAGAAGAAGAAGAGGACAAGGAAGGGAGATATGAAGGAATGCATGTTATGTTAATATTAGTTGATGTTATGGTCTGATATGTTGAAGGGGTCTTGTTTGGGAGGGAAAGGTGAAGGGAAGAGAAGAATAGTTTGCACTGAGAAAGCTATAAGCAATTGAGCAAATATAAGTAATGGGAAAAAGGGAAGTAACTGACTTTTTTTCAGTTAATTAACTGAATTAGAAAGATGGGTGGAGGAGACGTTCTCCCTCCAAATTCAGTTCATGTGGATTGGCTGACTTTTTGACAGTTGAGAACATTCACATGCCAAGACAAACGTACTGGGCTTAGACTTCATCTTTGTCTTTTCTGTCTTTTCTTTTCTCCAATGGGGTGTCTTTGACCCTACTAAGGAGAGCCATCATTAGATAGTGTCAACCTTATGGTGAAGCCAAGTTACTCATATTAAACTTGTACTCGGAGAACCAAATTTCAAATAAAGCAATGGCAACTCTTCTTACAATAGGTGCCAGTGCCACCTGGGGATCCAGGATCCAAACCTTTTATCGGTTAGGAGTCCATCCATGTCCTATAACGTTTAATATCGATCAGGGCAATATTGACCGTTGAGTTTAACAATAGTGATTTGTCCGATTTTCAAAATTCTTCCAATCAAAAGAAGTGAGTGAAATCATTGACATCTGTGAAACCAAAGGATGAAATGTCGTAACGGTTTGCTAGAAACAAATAGACAGAAATTTACATTGAACACCCCCTTTTTTTCTGACATTTCCAACTACACCTCCAACTTTCACAATAATAGAAACAACCCTAGATTTTCTAGCATCTCAAAATAACCCCTTTGACCAGCGATCCAAGGGATGGTGTTACCATTTCAACCGTTACATAGTACATACCCATGAGGTGGGTCAAATGACAAAAATTGTCTCTTTTTATGATTAGGGCTCACTTTCTTGACGCCATGGAGAAACATCTCCAAACTCCTCTTCCCTCATTCCTCTCAAAAATAATTATTTTTTTAAATTGTTATTCATGAAAAAGCGTCACACAAAACCTCAAAAATAGCAAACATAGAAAAGGATTCCTGGAGTTACATAAACATTTGCTTAGTGAAATGTCTTACCCTTTTACTCACTCACCCATTTGTGTTGACCTGTCAAATCATCAAGATTACAATTTAAGGCATTATGACATGTGATATGTATGCATATATAAACTAGTCATGCAAAGAGTTGGGAGCAAAAATCCCACGTTATGAACATCCTCCTTGAAGAACATGGCAACTATTGTAAAACCAAGGGAAGAACACAAGGGTTATAACATGGGTCTGGCCAAAGCCGAATCTACATGGCTCAACTTAACTGAAAGTAGGATTAGGTTGGGTTCAGGTTTGAGCTTTGGGTGCCTAAATTCAACCAGGGTATTTATCCGACTTATATTAAAAAAAAAATTGCATATATTGTATAAACAGAACACAAACTATATTTCCTGAATTTATAATAACCCTTCTAAATGAAAATCATACCCAAAATAGGGGAACCCAATTCGACACTGGCCCAACTCGGCCTAAATTGCACTCAGGCATGGAATTTACAATTTGGGATGGTTTAGGTATGTGGGGAGGTTTCATGACTTACATCAGTCAACCCATAGTTCTAACCGCAAACAGATGGAATGTGCATTGGAACTTGGACATGTGCCCTGATACGTTTGAGCCTTCTCAACGGCTATCACCCACACCTATTGATCCCTATCATATTCAGGGCAGCAAACCATTTTCAGGTCAATTGAATTAATTCTGGAGTTCTGGACTGTCGTGGTGTTCCAGGCTGCTCCTTTTCAGTGCTATGGGGGGCACTCGCGGTAGCGTTTGTTAGATTTTGTGGACTCAATCCATCAGTTAATGTAATAAATTGATTAATTTCTTTATTTATCAATAAAATCATGCTTTACTTTCATGAGATGAATGTTATTTTACTACTTCATGCACATGACCAATACGTATGACATAATGGTTCATGAGTTGAACCGGGTCTCATTAGTATATTAGATGTGATATATGTGCATGGATGAGATCCACACACGGGAGATATATGTCACAAATCTTATGCTTAAAATAGCTTCACAACCAGTAATGAGATTAGGCATCTCATTTGATAAGGTTGCAGCACTTTGATCACTATGAGATAGTGTGATTTGTCTCAATCATCAGAATGTAAGATTCTGGATCACGGTGCTGGTACATTGGATGTATTGAAGGACCATGAGATGCACCTTATGGAATTCCGTCTCAATAATAAGGTATGCTCTCATAATTCCCTAGCAATAGGCTCTCAATCCTGAGACATTGACGAACTCAAGTTTCTATCTATTCATTTGCTTTGAGTCACCAATGAGTGAGGCCGACTATAGGTTAACACCTCGGTGTCTTGGGTATGTGGTAGTAGAACTGTGGGAACGTTGAATGATCAAGATGGAATCTATCTCTATTATCCCCTTGTGCCAATTAATGGATTTGTTATTAATAAGTGCGCACCCATCTCAATTAAGAGTTAATTGGATGGTACTGATGACTACTGTGATTAATTGGGGCTCAAGGATAATAAGATGTGGAACTTAGATTGGAAGAGACGGGTTTATTCCAAGTGATCCACGGATATTGATAGAGGGGCCTACTTATGGTAATTGGGAAGTTTAGGGTCTTCATTGTAATTTATTCCTAAGACTGGAGTGCAATTGCATTTATATAGTGGTGTTATTTGCAGTTAACTGTGGGCCCGGATTGCACATGAGATGTGGGGTCGCGGTGTTCCAGTTGGAGCCAGCTTTCTAAGGAATCCCTAGTGGTCCCCACGCTAGCCCAAGTTATTGGAAAATAGTAATCCGACTCGAACTCTAGAAAGAAAGGATAAGAAAGGAAAAACTTGCTAATTGCTTTGGAAGTAAGACTTCTATTTCAATTAGACAAGGGAGAGATTTGGAAGTCTATAAAATATCCTTGGACGTCCAAAAGAGTCTCCCTCACGCCAAAACCCTTTCGTGCAAGAGTTGCGCGAGTTACTCTCCTCTCCTTTCTTCTAGTTCCTTGGAGTCTTGAGTTGGGATTTTCTCCTGAAGATTCCACCGTTCTTCTTGAGAAAAGAAATCCAATTCGGGGGTCATAGCGTGGAAGGCTAAGAGGTCTTGAAGAAGTCCATTAGAGCACTGCGGGTCTCCAAAGGTATGATCTACTTCTTCCATGTCGTAGATTATTTTGGATGTTTAGTGCTGGTATAACTTTTACTGTACATGGTCACGAGATTGAGGGTAATGCATCTTGGATTGGGTTTTGGTCTTATGGATAGTTGATCCCTGTGTCAAGTGGGTCAAAAGTTTTAAAAATCTATCCACGAGACCCACCTACTTCCAACAATTGGTATCAGAGACATACCTCATCTCTAATCATGTTAGATCAGTAATCTTGTTCTAATCTTCGCATGAGATGCGAAGAGGATAGAGCAAGGGCTATGATAGGATCAGTGTTTATTGGGTTTGCTTGCTTTTGTAGTAGATACATGTTTGGAAAGTCACACATGGTTTTAATCATGATAGGAGGATGATAAGATGCCATTAAAACATACTGAGATCATTAGAGGTGATTGGGTACAGCAGGAGCCGAATCTGATAAAGAACCCAAACTTTTGGGTTCGTCAGGTCGGTTAGTCAAACGGACCACTATGGCTATAGAGGTCTGTTGGCTAACCGTAGGGACCAGATCGGCTAGCCGAACCTAGGCAGAATAATCTTGTTCTTGGTCTGAGTTGTTGTTGTTTTTTTTTTTTTTTTTTTTTTCGGGGGCGCTGCCCCTTGGAACCCCGCGAGCTGACCGGGCAGCTCGAACCCCACCGGGGGCGCTGCCCCCGGAACCCCGTTGCGTATGGGGTCTTGTATCGTGGTGGCAAAATATTTGGCATCTTGTTTTTCTATTGTGGTTTGGCAACCTGGTTTTGTTAGATGCTTTGTTGTATGAGATACTAACTTGCAGGTGATAATGTCCTCTCCATATGACCCACATGTTTTTCTTTCCTTTTAATTATTGGTTTATTCGTGGCTAAGTGTAAAGGGCATCATGGTCTCCTTGGTTTCCCGTGAAAGGGCAAGGCATGGTGAATTCCCCTATAGCCCTTTTATTTCCATGTTTAGACTACCATGTAAGTCTCATTATAGAGACATAGGAATTTATGTATTTTTAAAATTTGTAAATTCTAGAGATGTCCGAAACAAAGAAGGAAAGAGAAGTTGGACTCCTAATCAAAGAGTTTGAAGATTACCAAAAGGTGTTTTGGAGATGCCCAAAGAGTTTGAGGAATCCCAAAGTTTTGGAAAGTCTAGAAGTCCAAGAAGTCTTTTCCGTACTGGGTCATGTGGAGGAGAGGACTAGTCTTTTGTTATAGCACTTTCTATTTATGGATGAATGCTTATTTTAGAGTATTTCCATATTTGATCCAAACATAGCAAATTCCAAAATTGGTCAAATCAAATTAATTTTTGGAAAGAGTTCTAATTAGAGTTGGTAGGCCCATGAGATGGATCTATTGGTAACACTAATTTTAGAAACTGGACTTTCCTTAAAATAACTTGACTTGGAACCAATCATTGGTCTTATCATGAGATGAATATATACCTATATTTGATGGACCCATACACCTATAAGGAAATCCTCAACTCTAAAATATTAAGTGGGAGCGGGGCATTTCTATATATATAAAAATCCCCATGGTTTTCCACCATAGGTCCATTGTAAGGAAAGTATTAGCCTCGCGCCATTTTGAGAATGGTCATTCCCCACGGAGGGCTTGTATTTATCTGGATACTGGATATGGATCTCCTATGGATAGTGTTGATGAGACGGGGTGGGAGCCCACTCCCCAAGGAGGAGCTACCCACAACGGTTGTCATGCAATGCTAGTTGGTGGGTCACACTTAACTAAAATAATGATGTAGTATCCCTAAGGATTTGCCTCATGTATTTTAGAAACCGAAGCTAATCGGGAGTCATACATTATTTGATATGAGATACCTAGATTGTAATGAATGAAGGGGATCATGGATAGTTAGTCTTAATCCAAATTTTGACCAACTTTGATCCGCACCAGTCTAGGAGGTATTTGCACTCCCCAACGAGGCATACCCCGCAGGATTGGGATTCCGATGTATTCTGAATTTTGTGGTTATGAGGATTCCCACATAAATTTGGTAGAATACTAAACCCTAATGTCATTTAAATTCATTAATTGAATGTATGGTTATGTGCTACAGTATTACAAGCATGAATTCGAATACTTTCAATCCACTTGCGACCATCCTCAACCAGAATAAGTTGGTGGGATCCAACTATGTAGACTGGAAACGGAATCTGGATATTGTCCTGACAGCTTCAGGATATAAATATGTCCTTACCAAAAACCCCCTTGAAGAGCCTGGCCCAGATGCATCAGAAGCAGAAAAGGACCTTTACACCAAATGGGCCAAAGACGATGAGATGGCCCGATGTTACATTCTGGCATCCATGTCTAGTGTGCTGCAACATCAACATCAATCTTATAAGACTGCATATGATATGATATCGAATTTAAAGGAGATGTTTGCAGAACAAGGCAGACCTGCTAGGCAGGCAGCCATGAGGGTGCTCATTAGCACCAAGATGGCTGAAGGTACATCAGTACAGGAACACATGTTGAAGATGATGGACTCATTAAATGAGTTAGATGTACTGGGAGCTGCGATTGATGCAGAATCGCAGATTGACATAATCCTTGAGTCACTACCAGAGTCATTCAACAATTTCAAGGTCAATTATAACATGAATAAAATGAATCTGACGCCGGCTGAGCTATCTAGTCAGCTGGTAGCAACTGAAGGGATTATGAAGAAAAAACCAACTGCCTTAATGACAGAAAAGTCAGATGCCAAGTCCAAGCCGAAAGGCAAAGGGCGGAAAGGCAAAAAGAAATCAATTCCAAAAGGTCCTAAGGTGGAGAATGGTCCAACTGGTGGCGTGGCTAAAGCTAAGGGTTCAGGGACAAAAGGAAAGTGTTTCCATTGTGGTTAGACAGGACATTGGAAGAGGAATTGTCCAGAATATCTGTCTAAGAAAAAGACCCCAGGTATGATTGAGTCACTTATATCTGAAGTTAGTTTTGCAACTGGTACTTCAGAATCCTGGTGTGTGGATTCCGGGGCAACTAATCACATATGTAATACGTTGCAGGGGTTCAGGGAAACCAGGAGGCTAAGTGATGGAGAAATCATTGTCAACCTAGAATCTGACGCTAAGGCGGAGGCTGTTTCAGTAGGAGTCATTACTTTATGTTTTTCAAATAAGAAATTGGTTTTGTCAGAAACATTATACGTACCGTCTTTAAGGCGGAATTTAATTTCAGTTTCTAGTTTGGTGAATAAAGGTTATTCTATTACTTTTGGTACTGAAGTTGTCATAAAGAGGAATGGTACTTTCATATGTTCTGGCAAGGTAACCAATGGACTTTATTTTTTAACTCCCACGATGTATGAGATACATGATACTGAAACAATTAGTAGATCATCATTAAAGAGAAAGTCACATTCATCTAATCCAACAAAACTTTGGCACCTGAGGCTAGGTCATATAAACCTTAACAGGATTGAGAGGCTAGTGAAAGATGATATCTTACCTTTATTGGTGGTAGAACCAATGCCTATTTGTGAGTCCTGTTTGGAAGGTAAAATGACTAAAAGACCCTTTTCAGCTAAGGGTAATAGGGCCAAAGATTTATTGGAATTAGTGCATACTGATGTCTGCGGACCCATTAATGTCAGGGCCAGAGGAGGATATGAGTACTTCATCACTTTCACAGATGATTACTCAAGATATGGTTACATATACCTTATGCACCGCAAGTCCGAAGCTTTTGAAAAGTTCAAAGAATTTCGAGCGGAAGCGGAAAAGCAATTAGGTAAGAGTATCAAGACTCTTCGATCAGATCGAGGAGGGGAATATCTCTCTGCTGATTTTATGGGTTACTTATTAAAAAATGGGATTCTATCCCAGTTGTCTGCTCCTGGTATGCCTAAACAGAATGGAGTAGCAGAAAGAAGGAACCGGACTCTTTTAGATATGATTAGGTCTATGCTGAGTTTCTCAAGATTACCTATATCCTTTTGGGGATATGCTTTGGATACTGCAATGTACATACTAAACCTCGTACCATCTAAGTCTATACCTAAGACTCCCCGGGAATTGTGGTCTGGGCGAAAGCCTAGTCTACAACATTTACACATTTGGGGTTGTCCAGCACACGTGCTCAAGGTTAAGACGGATAAGTTAGAAGCGAAGTCGGAAGTATGCACATTTGTAGGATATCCTAAAGGAACTAAAGGTTGGTTATTCTATAATCCCAGAGAGCAAAAAGTGCTGGTCAGCACCAATGCGGTTTTTTTGGAGGAAGATTATATGATGGACCAGAAATTTTTAGAAAAGGTGATCTTGGAAGAGATTCAGGAGCAATCAATTCCAAATCCAAGTATGACCGGACTTGAGGAAGAACCACCCTTACCAGACCCAGTAGTTACACCAGTACCTCGTCGTAGTGGGAGGATTGTCAGACCCCCTGACAGGTTCTCATTCTTGGGAGAGTCTTATGAAGCAATCCCAAAAGAGCCGGAACAAGATCCCTCTAACTATGATGAAGCAATCAATGACTTAGACTCGGGACGCTGGCAAGATGCTATGAAAGCTGAGATGGAGTCTATGTACTCAAATCAGGTCTGGACACTTGTGGACTTGCCTGCCAATATTAAACATATTGGGTGCAAGTGGGTCTACAAGAGAAAAAGAGGACCAGATGGAAGAGTGGAGACCTATAAGGCTAGGCTTGTTGCGAAAGGATATACTCAGAAAGAGGGGATCGATTATGAGGAAACCTTCTCGCCAGTAGCCATGATCAAATCCATCCGGATACTCTTATCCATTGCGGCTCATCTCGATTACGAGATTTGGCAAATGGATGTCAAGACGGCTTTTCTCAACGGCCATCTTGAGGAAGACATCTATATGGTGCAGCCAGATGGCTTTGTAACTAAAAACCAGGAGCAAAAAGTTTGCAAGCTGCAGAAGTCTATTTATGGACTGAAGCAGGCATCCCGAAGCTGGAATATCCGTTTTGACCAGGCAATCAAGTCATTTGGTTTTTGTCAAAATCCGGATGAGTCATGTGTGTACATGAAAAGTGAAGGTGACAGGGTAGTTTTTCTGGTTTTATATGTCGATGACATCCTTCTCCTCGGGAAAGACATAGGAATGTTGTCAACGGTAAAAGTTTGGTTAGCCAAGACTTTTGATATGAAGGACTTGGGAGAAGCTAGTTACATCCTAGGGATCAAACTCTATCGAAACCGGAAAAATAGGATGATTGGCTTATCCCAAGCTGCATACATAGATAAGGTGCTAGTACGATTTGCAATGCAAGACTCCAAGAAGGGTATCACACCTTTCAGGCATGGAGTGCACCTTTCCAAGGATCAGTGTCCTAAGACACCCGAGGAAAAGGAGCAAATGAGGTCGATACCATACGCTTCGGCTGTTGGTAGCCTCATGTATGCTATGTTATGTACTAGACCAGATATCTGTTATGTAGTGGGCCTAGTCAGCAGATATCAATCTAATCCAGGACCTGAACATTGGACTGCTGTAAAATGTATTCTCAAATACTTGAGAAGGACTAGAGATTACATGTTGATTTATAGCAGTGATGAGTTGATTGCAGTCGGATACACAGATTCTGACTTTATGTCAGATAAGGATTCTAGGAAATCCACCTCTGGTTATGTATTTATGCTTGGAGGCGGAGCTATCAGCTGGAGGAGTATAAAACAAGAATGTACCGCTGATTCAACCTCGGAAGCTGAATATGTAGCAGCTTGTGAAGCAGCTAAGGAAGCAGTATGGCTTAAAAGATTCCTTTTGGAACTTGGGGTGGTACCTTTGGCACGACAGCCACTCACAGTTTACTGTGATAGCAGCGGGGCAGTTGCTCAGTCAAAGGAACCCAGAAGCCATAAAAGCCAAAAGCATGTACAGAGGAAGTATCATTTAGTCAGAGAGATTGTGCAGAGAGGTGATATTGCTATTACCAAGATAGCCTCTGCAGACAATTTGGCAGATCCCTTTACTAAGCCTTTGACTACCAAAGTCTTTGAGCAACATGTAGAAGGGATGGGCATGAGATGCAACCCTGACTGGCATTGAGCCCAAGTGGGAGATTGTTAGATTTTGTGGACTCAATCCATCAGTTGATGTAATAAATTGATTAATTTCTTTATTTATCAATAAAATCATGTTTTACTTTCATGAGATGAATGTTATTTTACTACTTCATGCACATGACCAATACGTATGACATAATGGTTCATGAGTTGAACCGGGTCCTATTAGTATATTAGATGTGATATATGTGCATGGATGAGATCCACACACAGGAGATATATGTCACAAATCTTATGCTTAAAATAGCTTCACAACCAGTAATGAGATTAGGCATCTCATTTGATAAGGTTGCAGCACTTTGATCACTATGAGATAGTGTGATTTGTCTCAATCATCAGAATGTAAGATTCTGGATCACGGTGCTGGTACATTGGATGTATTGAAGGACCATGAGATGCACCTTATGGAATTCCGTCTCAATAATAAGGTATGCTCTCATAATTCCCTAGCAATAGGCTCTCAATCCTGAGACATTGACGAACTCAAGTTTCTATCTATTCATTTGCTTTGAGTCACCAATGAGTGAGGCCGACTATAGGTTAACACCTCGGTGTCTTGGGTATGTGGTAGTAGAACTGTGGGAACGTTGAATGATCAAGATGGAATCTATCTCTATTATCCCCTTGTGCCAATTAATGGATTTGTCATTAATAAGTGCGCACCCATCTCAATTAAGAGTTAATTGGATGGTACTGATGACTACTGTGATTAATTGGGGCTCAAGGATAATAAGATGTGGAACTTAGATTGGAA
Source organism: Sextonia rubra (assembly GCA_037013555.1). Lineage (NCBI taxonomy): Eukaryota > Viridiplantae > Streptophyta > Magnoliopsida > Laurales > Lauraceae > Sextonia > Sextonia rubra. The sequence continues at coordinate 36,702,474 of JASUAD010000010.1, read as the reverse complement.
GAGACGGGTTTATTCCAATTGATCCACGGATATTGATAGAGGGGCCTACTTATGGTAATTGGGAAGTTTAGGGTCTTCATTGTAATTTATTTCTAAGACTGGAGTGCAATTGCATTTATATAGTGGTGTTATTTGCAGTTAACTGTGGGCCCGGATTGCACATGAGATGTGGGCTCGCGGTGTTCCAGTTGGAGCCAGCTTTCTAAGGAATCCCTAGTGGTCCCCACGCTAGCCCAAGTTATTGGAAAATAGTAATCCGACTCGAACTCTAGAAAGAAAGGATAAGAAAGGAGAAACTTGCTAATTGCTTTGGAAGTAAGACTTCTATTTCAATTAGACAAGGGAGAGATTTGGAAGTCTATAAAATATCCTTGGACGTCCAAAAGAGTCTCCCTCACGCCAAAACCCTTTCGTGCAAGAGTTGCGCGAGTTACTCTCCTCTCCTTTCTTCTAGTTCCTTGGAGTCTTGAGTTGGGATTTTCTCCTGAAGATTCCACCGTTCTTCTTGAGAAAAGAAATCCAATTCGGGGGTCATAGCGTGGAAGGCTAAGAGGTCTTGAAGAAGTCCATTAGAGCACTGCGGGTCTCCAAAGGTATGATCTACTTCTTCCATGTCGTAGATTATTTTGGATGTTTAGTGCTGGTATAACTTTTACTGTACATGGTCACGAGATTGAGGGTAATGCATCTTGGATTGGGTTTTGGTCTTATGGATAGTTGATCCCTGTGTCAAGTGGGTCAAAAGTTTTGAAAATCTATCCACGAGACCCACCTACTTCCAACAGCGTTAAGGTTGATCTTTCTTTCTGCAAATTACAGTCAATACATAGAGATCTGATTTTGTTTTTTCGGACCCAAAGGAGCAACCCTCAGATGATCCATCTCAGCCAATTATTTTCACCGACAATGAGCTGTTGTAAAACAAAGGTAAACCTTTAGCTAATGTAAAAAACCTTGCAAGGATTAAATCACTGTTCAAATCAAGCGACAGTTACAGTTAAATCAAAACCAATAGTTCTATGGTAAATATCTAAAGTAATGGTGAAACAGTTTGACCTTTAGCAGGATATATAAAATGTGAGGTGTTTTTGTTACTGTGAACACACTGGTGTTGTGTATCTTTTAAAAAGGAAAAAAAAGACGAAAAAAGATGGGTGTTTTTTGTAAATTTCTCAACAAAACATGAAAATCATATACCTGAAAATCAATTCATTTGCCAACTACCACTGAATGACTTAGTGCATGTTTGGTATCACAATTTTTAGGCTCTATTTGTTTAAATGTCTAAATCTAACTAAGTTTGTAAAAATAAGAGCATTTGGCATGTGCTTTTGTGCTCTATCCAATTTAGACATATAGAAGCTTTACCCCTATTTCTTATAGCCCTCCTTATAATGCATTTCCAAATTAGAGGTAAAAAAAAAGAGGCACTGCTACAGTCTTTTTGAGAGGGTCACGCCCAGTTCAGTTTTTTCAATTTTTTTCTAAATTGGAGAGGACAAATCTAAATCCAAACATTGGAAATGTTCACATAATCAAACGCGGCTATACCTCCAAATTTCAGCTGTTAGATCATTATGAATCTTGAGATATGTGTAAGAAAACGTAAGCCATTAGATATTACTTTTTGAATTCTGTTCGGCCCATACACAAAATCCAAACCATTGGAAATATTGGGAATGCTAAAAACAGTTATTGGGTCAATTTTTAAAAATTAATTTCTTCTAGATCTCAAGAAATTTGTGAAAAACTTTCAACCACTAATTTAATAAGAGCCCCAAACACAAGATCCAAACCATTAGATCGCTCTAAGAGGCTGAATATGATTATAGAGTAAAATTTCAAGGCTTAATACCTAATAGATTTCAATGTATTTGTAAAAAAACGTTCAACTATTGATTTAAAATAACCTATTTAAAATTAATGCTTCAATTACCAAGCACATATTTTAATTCTAACTTCTGTTTTTTTATAACTCTTTTTTTAATGGCCCTATTTTGGATGATTTATAAAAATAAGACTAGACCTACCAAACAAGCCCTTACCAATAGGGAGTTCATCTCCCTGGTCGAACTGTGCTGAGACATATCCAGGCTATATAGGTCCATGGGCTGCTCAAACCCAACACAGGCTGTAATTGACTAGCCTTAGCCCAGCCTGCCTCAAACATGTCAAACAAAAGCACACATGTCCATTCAATCAAGCCCAAGTCCAGGCCCAATTAAAGACTTGATAATCCTACCAATAAAAGATAAAATAGAAATCTTCAATTCAAATAAAGTAATCTTAAATTCATACACAACTATACAAATAGCAGTAAAACAATAAAATTGTCTTACTCATGTCTAGTACAAGTTACATTTAAAGATAGAAATCATGGATAAAGAAATTTGGGTTCACACCAAAAAAGAAAACTCCAAACAAAATACTCTTGTTTGGGCTGACCCATGACAAAATGGGCTTTCTATCACTTAATCCCAGACCTACCCAAATATTGAATAGGCCCAAATGTCCTGAAGCGAGCACTAAAACCCGACAGAAACCAGGTTGATCCCAGGTTGGCCCTGAGCTATGCTGGTCCAGCCCATGACCACCCCAACTTTCCACAAAAACAGCAAAAAACAATCTCACTTACAAAAACCAAGGATGGATAATGAATAGATGGAGAGAAAAACTTTGCAAAAAATACATTGTAGCAGCAAAAACAGTTGAGGTAACATAAATATTAAACATAGATGTTTAATATTAGATAAGCCATTCATATACAAAAGAAAAATAATTCGATGACCAAAAATAAAACTTAGATCATTAAAAACAATCAATTAGAACAAGATTGATGCCCAATTCAAGCAGAAAACCAAATCATTCTCATGAGCATTAGAAAACAAGATTAATGACAAAATCCAATTTGAGCAAATGGCCAAATTGTTCTCTCAGGAGGATCAGTAATCACAACTTGAAGTAAAGTGTTAATCAAGTAATGAAGATGATTACAGCCTTGATTAAAACAGAGAGATTCGAGGGGCTACATCCAAATCATATGCTACCACATCCTCTAGGCAGGCATCACCATCGATCTGAATCAATCCACAATGCAAAATATACAGCCAAAATTATCATAAGGTCCAGGTGAGGACAGCCTTCATTCATTTAGTTTCTTGACAATATCTTCAACAACTTCATCCATGTCAAGATCCTTCATTTTCTTGAAGGGCCGGGGCATGTTCTGCAAACCAAGCAATGCAAATATTGGTGAGATTAAGGCCCCTCAAAAAAGTCAATACAGAAGTAATCAATTCATGCTCATTAAGATTTGTAGAAACAAGTTACAAGGTCCCTCGGCAGCTGAGGGACATGTGTGTGCATACACTGCAATGAGTTAGAATCTCCATCCAGCAACAAAAAGAAAAAAGGAAAAAACAATTTACAACAAAAAATAATGGCAGGATGTACGCTATTTTATAGAACACCAATGTTTTGTGATAAAGACATGGTATTAAAACCTAGTTAAGTCTATGTCAATTTGGACTCAGTCATCACTAAGTCAGGACAAGGTCAACTCAGTCTCTTCATTCTTCATAAGGATTAAAAGCTCAGTCTCACACCCCTCAACAGCATCAGCTAAAAGCCCTCAAAACACTTCAAAGAGAGAGAAGAGTTAAAAAAATCACTCTAATTCATCTCCTCTTTTTCTTCTCTAAAGGCAGTATGAAAAAGGTAACCATCTATAACCCCACCGTCATCAATTCAACCCAACCCACAACCTCAACCCTCGATTTCTCTTCACCTGCAGGAGATGGTCTGCTGCTGCTGCTGATGCTGTGTGCTTTCAAAACCCCATTTAGAAGAGAAGTGTGAGAGGGGTTATTCATAGCCAATAAGAGTTTGAATAAGAATCAATGCGATAGAAGAGAACATTCAACTTGGAGGAAACTTAATCTGACTTGGCTGAGTGACACTCAGCTGAGACGTTAGGTAACCAATGCAAGAACTCTAGGCTTGCACATAATTCAATTCACTGCACCCACATTATACGATCCAAACAGGCCCTTAGGGGCCATGCAGGTAGCCAGCATCACTAGTTTCAGGGTCCCCTCAACCCTCACAAGGCTAAATTTTCAATCACCCAAGACACTCAACTACTTCTTCCTTGCTGTCACTCTGCCAACACTTTCCTTTGTGGAAGGCCCTTTTTGGTCTGCACCTGCACTAACCATCATATCACATTATTTTCTTTCCTATTAGAGCCACTCGTGGTCTAATATGTAAACTCCTTTATCCCATCTCAATCCAGACATCCATATGAAGATAAATATCTCAACCACATGTTTTTTTTGTCCTATGATCATTTATTTGGTGCCCAAAATATAGCTTCATACTGTTCCTTTGTTGCCTAAAATGTAGCTTCATATAAATGTACAGTTATACCTGGTGTTCTATAAAAATTTCATACTGATTTTCATAGTGCTCGACAACCACATGACCACCACTAGCTTCAATTTTCCCAATTGCACTACTCTTATAGTCTCATTCAATGTAGTCGAAGGCACGCCGAATATAACCAGTCATGCCCCTCACCTGAGCCCCAGGTGAGGCCCCATTTGTAGGGATGCCGGTAAAGAGAGACAGCTGTGAGCCTGGACATGGATCAAATGGACCATGAGCTTGATATGGGCGTTCAACTCCCCACGAGCCTATAGAGCTCATGGCTCATCTGACCCAGGCCCAAGACTACAGCTAAATCTCTTCAGTACAGCCAAAGCCCTGAGGTCTTTTTTTTTTTTTATGCAACAATTTTAAATGCTCAAGTTCACAATTATAGGTAATCTATTTCCAAAGAAATGCTTTTGAAAAGAACTCAAAAGAAACCAGAGAAAGGTGATTATACTCATCTCTTCTTCCAGTGCAGACCTGGTTACAGCCACCCAACTGTAAGACATCTGCAACAATCATTCAGATCCAACCCCAACACCCCGTCCTCTGAAAAAAAAATATACAAAGTTCATCATTATCATCTTCTTCCTCCCCTCCTAGACAGTCATCTGTAACGATCATATGGATCTTTTCCCTGTCAATAAGTCCACCATCTTCATCTTCAGCCCATCTTCTGCTACTCTGCACTTCTTCACCCTATATTCCTCTACTCTTCTTCCTCCTCTGCACTACATCCATTTGATAAAACCTGAAAGTAGGATTTGGTGTCGGGCTTCTTCACTGAATCAGGTTCTGGCCTGGATTTAAAACTCGGATGGAATCTAGGTCGGGCTCATATTTGAGCTTTGGGTGCCTAAATTCAACCAGGGAATCCAACTTATCTATGAAAATATGAATATATTGTATAAAATAGCAAAAACTATATTTCCGAATTTATAACCCTTCTAAAAGCAAATCATACCCAACATCCGGGTACTCAATTTGATCCTATTCCAAACTCAGCCTAACTTGCACTCAAGTAAAATAATTTACAGTTTGGGATGGGTTCAGGTCAGGTAGGTAGAGGTTTTGGTTGTGTCAGAATCTGATTTTGGGTTTACTTAAAAAAATAAAAAAAAAAAGTCAAGCTTGAGCAAATATCCAACAGCAACCCCCAGTTGTAACCAGAAACAGATGAAATGTGTGTTGGAAAATTGGAAATGTACTCATAACTCTGCAAGTCAGCCACTTTCCAAGAATAAAGTGAATTTGAGATACGTTTGAGCCTTCCCAGCAGCCACTGTTCACATCCTTTGATCCCTATATGCTCAGGTCAGACCATTTCAGGTCACTTAAATTATTTCACAGTTTCATCCTTTGTGAACTCCTAATATTTTGACTTTGGAGTTCTGGACTGTTGTGGTGTTCAAGGCTGATCTTTTAGTGTTCTGGGTTCACTTGCTGTAGTGTTTAAGGTTGATCTTTCTTCCTGCAATCTACAGCCCATCCATAAAGGTCTGATTTTTTTTTAATTTTTTCAGAGCCATGCATGCAAGCAATTCAATTGCAGACATCTAGCGTTGCGCGGGCATTTCTTGTCTTTCTAAGAAAAGCATAATTCGCTACTCAGATGATATATCTCAGCCACCTATTTTCAGCAACAATAAGCTATTGTAAAAGATGGCTAAACCATAGTTATCTGATTCGAAATTCGACAAATTCAAATTCAAGTTCGTAATTCGAAGTTCCACACTCACTCAAATTCGAAAATTCGATTGGTAGGTTTATTTAATTTGTTTTTTGATTCGCTTTGAATTCAATTAGTTCGATATTCTAATTCGTAAATCTAATTAAATATATAATTAATATTTTAATAAAGTTTTACATGTTTAATAAATAATATTTTTCAAAAAAAAAAGATATAAATGAATATATAAAGACCATTATCATCAATATGAACAAAGTCTTGTCACTACTACATTGGGTAAGTTTTTCTAGTTGTAATAAAATACATGCTTCCCACTAATAAGCATGATGAAAATTTTGAATTTGATAAAAGAAGATCCCATCATCCCATTGACCAATATAAAACAAGTTTATAAAATGTTCTATGTTTAATTAATCTCACGATGGGCCCAAGTTTGTTTAAAGTAAAAATTTGTTGAATTGTATAAAAGATAAAAACAATCATGTTCATCTATTTGGATTTCTAATAAGTGTGCCGCTATAGGCCCCACAAAATTTTCATATATTCAACTTTTAAAACTCTAAAAAGAGTGGATCTTGAGAGATAATAGAGAAAAACAAAGCTCTATCTTAAGAAAACTTTATCTATTTGGATTTCCAATAACCATATTCTTTGCTTGAAAAGACAGGATTGAGATGAGAGAGAAAAATGAAGTCGTACATTGGAAAGACTTTTGAGAAGAATGATAGGACTCTTACAGACTTACCAGGAACCAATGGACATAAGAAAGTTTCTTTTACTCTTATAAAAACCAATGGATATAAGAAAGTTTCTTTTCCTCTCTTAAAAAGGACCAATATATATAATCAAGTTGTACTACCATGCATTAAATGCCCTGTTTTCTCTCCATGGATAGAGAAAGTTGCTATTTCTTTCCCAATGATCTTATGGTTATCAGCTATCAGCTTCTTCTCTCCCAGTGAGAAAGAACTGCTAAGAACTCTATTTCCTCAAAATCCAGAACCCAACTGAATATAACAGTACAAGATTCAATGGCTACCTGATCGAATCAGGTAACTATGGGCTAAACCCCTTCTAAACAGGGAATAATGAACAAAAAGCCCTTAGCAAGGGTTGAATCACTGTTCAGATCAAGTATTATTTATAATTATATCAGAGGTGAAAACTAGTAAATTACATAAAAAGGAAAAAACTAGCAGTGTTACAGGAACCTCGCAGGGAAGCCCTTTATAATGGGACTCGGACTCAGACTCAGCAGAATTGAAATGGGACTCAACTAATTCACTTTTTAAAAGGGGAGTAGGATCCCAACTCAACTAGCTAGGGATCAAGTACAAGTCGAATCAGCCAAGTCAACTCAGACAAAGCTGAGTTTTAAAACTATGCCTAATGTTGCTGCACCTGAGTGAAGGTTTTCTTGGATTACTAAATGACCTAAGAAATATGGCATTTCTTCACTATTTGCTGCCTTGTAGCTTCTATTTCTGAAGCTTTCTCTTAAAATAAGTTCATAGATCTTAAGGCCAATCAAACTTTGGAGTTGGTTCTTACTGGAAGCTAGTGGTTCTACTCCATCACCAAATTTTATGGTCCTCTAGATCAATATTACAAGCGTCTTGTTGCACAAGGTATCCAACAAGAATATGGCATCAATTATGGAGACTAGTGTCATCACCAGCTGCGACTGACAAATGGCCACTCTTTCAAATGGCAAGGAGAATACATCATTGATGGAGATCTTTAAGAAATTTTCAACATGAATCCTCTAGCAGACTATTTCTTTCCACCAAAGTATGTATGTGGATTGAAAATCTCTCTACAATCTAAAACAAGCACCCGATGTATGGTTTAAGAAAATTCAGAATGGCTCAGAATGGTGGCCATTACAAAAGTAGGATAGTCCCGATGATCATTTTACGTTCACCCCTCACTTCTTGGGGAAGGACCATCCCAGAGCCTTATCTTAATGATACTTATACATGCAAATATTTCATAAGAATAAAGGTTGGGTATGGGGCCAATCATCCAGCTCTTGGTGAGGGGGACCATCAAGGGAGCATACCTATGGGCTATGGCATAAGGCAGGGCCCCATGCAGAGGGGGACTCATGGGCGCCGGTGCTAACAGTGGACTGAACGCCAAGGACCTGAAGCCTCTAAACCCTTTCCAAACCGTTTCCTATCAGCAATTGGTTTGGGGATTACTCGCTAGGTGAGAGGGTGTAAGATACTAACAGTATCCTTATGCAAATATTTAAAACTAAGGATATTAGGATCCTTACTATTGTTTTGGCCTTGACAGTCAGCTCCATAGTGCAGGTTTTTACATTCACTACCATAAATACTTTTAAAATGGATTCACCAACACAAATATATGGAAGACATAAGTGCCTTGGCTAACTTCTCTAAAGCCTTCGCTAACTTCTCTAACTCAAGAAACGAAAATAAGCTGTTAGAGATTAATGTCAAATACAATAAAGAGGAAGGAAGCCAAGTGGCTAATCCGATCTTACCTATTTTGTAGGCTTTGAGGTTTAGCAGCACAATGAATGTCTTTCCATTTACCAACATTTTTTTTGCCTTAGCTAACCTCCATAACTAAAGAATTGCAAATACACCATTAGAGCTGAATGTCAAATACAATAAAGATTTTTCTTTTTTTCTTGTTTTTTTTTTATGACCTAAGGTATCCCTCGCCAGCCTAGCCTTCGGACCTTCGAAAGTACAATAAAGATGAAGGAAGCCTTGTGACTAATCCTACATCATAATTCAACCTTATCTGGAAATTAGTAGTAAGTCTTATATCTTGACGACAACATGACCAGATGTCATGCCGTACACAACTCTAGTCAGTTTGTTTCAAACCTTCGTTAACATCATCTTACAGCAGTTCACTATATAATTCATTTATTAAGAGGAACACTAGCTCACAGATTACTTTCTTCCACTCCCCCACTACAACTCACTCCCTATGCTAATATTGATCAGGAAGGACAACCTAAATCCTAGTACTCATAAAATCCATCCACAGTAGACGCATGTTCTTGTGGTCAACCTTGATTTCATGGTAATGTAAAAAACCAGAACACCATTTCCAAATATTTGGTAGAAGTCGAACATCAATCAATGTTATCAATGAACAGTAAAGTCACTTGGCTGCAACTTCTTGAGTTTGGTGTCAACATTGACGGCTCAACTCATGACAATGCAAGCATAATTCAGATTGCCCCCAAATACAGTTTTCCACACACTCAAATTGAGGTTGAATGTCATTGCCTTCACCAATTCATTGAAGAAAGAACCATCACTCACCCTCACATCACTTTACAAATTCAAAATTCAATTAGCTGACTAATGTACCAGATCTATGACAATATCTCATCAGATCTGTCTCATTGACAAATTCATGTTACACACTTACACATTCTTCCACATAATTGGAGGGAAGTGTAGCAATGCTACAAATTCATACTCATGCGGACTATTATACTGAGGAAGAGACATGAGATTTTATGGTCCATTAGTAGAACATATTGTCATTACCACATTGCCAGATTGTTAATTACACCATAAAAATTTTGGTAAGATTAGATGAATTTTCTATAAATTATAATCATACCAACTAACAAGTACGAAATAAGGATAGGATTCAGTCCTAGAAATATCATCCTCAGCACATTCATCCTATCACCAAAGAGACTAAATAACTGAGAAGTCAAAGTGTCAAACACAATGGAGGTGAACTGGAAATTCTACATATCAACTTTAATCTCTCTCTTTGATTTTTCCTAAGCTTATCACATTAAGAATGCGTAATTTCAATAAGCGAATAGAGCTCACCACAGGACACCCAACTAACGAGAATGTCTAGTTCACTACATTAGAAACCAAACCAATTTTTACTTTTAGAATGAAAACAGTATGATGCAAATGCTCAAGCAATGTGTCACTCATGTTGCAAATGTATGATGAGAAAGCAAGTAAAGAAATTATTTTCAGTCGCAAGATAGCATCACCTAATTAGCAAAAAGTTATACCACTGAAGCAAAATATTGATAGAAATTTACCAAAAGGGAGACAAAGGTATTGCCACTTCCAGTGCGTACTTCAAAGCATCCTTTTCTTGGCTGAAAATTACATACCCAATGTCAGGCTAAAGCATGATGATGTAGTAACACCAAAAAACTACATAAAGATTTGTAGCTCCAACATTATGTGCATATCACAAAAAGGACTATGTAATGTAGTTCCAACATCGCCGCATCATCACTCAACTATGCAGAATTTAAAATGGTAGCTATCCATGACCAAATTACAGCAATCAATTTAAAAATGAAAAGGTGTTATTGATTATTCATAATTATGTTTTTTTTAAGCAAAAAAGAGTATATATCACAGGACTTTGCTTCTACCAATTGAGATCGTGTTGCCTAATTATCTTTAGGAATTGCAATGGTGGAAATTAAGAGAAAGATTAAAACTTTCAGGCCTCTTTCCTAAACGTATGTAATGAAATGCTTATAAACCAATACTGTTAAGATTAAAGCAAAAACTTAAAGAATAGATTATTGGGCAAACAATACAAATCAGCAATGCATGCATTTGATTTTAGTAGCACTGTCTAGAGCAATCTTGCTTTCATGTCCTAAAGTAATAGGCGGCCCACGCTTAAATATCATCTAGGCCTAAAAAATATTTATTCATTATTACAATATTATGGAAACAATAAAATAAGAAAAGAAGACAAATGAGTTGACATTGGAAATATCACAATGAAAATAAGATTCCCCGCTATCATGGAAATGGAAATGCGCAAAGAGCAGATTCGTTGAACAGCATAAATGTGCCTTTAATGACAATTCTTTTAACTTTTTCATGTATTAATCTGCTTATTTAACTAGCACTACTTCAAAAAGGAGTTTTACTTGAAAGCTCAACATTCATTTACAATACAACACTAAAGTAATAGACTATCATTTGAACACCTTTCAACAATAAAATGAAAGCAAGAAAAGCTCCACCTCACTAAGGAGTACCCCAGAATGCGTACCCCAGAACTGAAAATGATAACCAAAATAAGCATACCTTCTCTGGATTGATTGTCACAGTAATGCCAGGGACGCCCTTTTCCAAACCCTCCTTCACCCTCAATGCTCTTGTCTTGAACGAATTGCATTGCTTGCTATTGTACAACAAAAGGTAAATGCAGAAAACAAGTAAGTCCCAGTACAGAAATGATATTACGGGCAACTTTGTGCAGATAAATCTTCAGCAGAAAATGGTTCTGGAGGGAATGATATCATGTTGTTCTTTGTTAACATTTCCAGGGTTGTCATTTCCTGGTTAGTAACCATTTTCTGCTATCTTACACAAAAAGTAGAAATCCATGTCAAAATGGAATTTGTTCTGATAATGGAAAAGCCTTTAGCTTTCATTTTCCCAAGATCATAAGATCGCTTTACTTGACAAATGATTTCCACTGAAAACCAGTGAGAACACAGTCACACTAATCAGATGTGTAGTAAAAAAAATCACTATCAAATGGTGGGTCATAGAAACACCTCCTTTTCCAAGAAGAAGAAGAAGAAGAAGAAGAAGAAGAAGAAGGGGTGGGGGAGAGAGAGAGAGTAGGAAGCAAACTAAAACAGAGAACTGAAATCAAAGAAAACAGACCCTGAAGAGAGTAAAGAAGAAGAAGAAGAGAGAAGGTGTGTGAGAGATAGGGATACCAAATGGGTAGGAAGCAAACTAAAACAGAGAAGTGAGCATAAAGAAAACAGACACTTGAATGAAGAGAGTGAAGAAGATTAAAAAAGAGGCCAAATGGATAGCAAGCGACCATAAACAAAGAACTGAAACCAAAGAAAACCAACCCTTCAATGGAGACAGTGCAAAGAATAAGAAGAAGAAGAGAAAGAGAAAGAGAAAGAGAAAGATTGAGATATCAAATGGGTAAGAAGCAACCTAAAACACAGAACTGAAATCCAAGAAAACAGACACTTAAAATCAAGAAAACAAAGAAGAGGATGAAGAAGATGGTGAAGAAGCTGATGAGAAAGAGAAGAGAGTAGAGAGAGAAATGAAATGGGCAGTACGCAACCCAAAACTGATAGCTGAAATCAAAGAAAACAGACCCATCAATGGCGAGAAGGCAGCAGAAGAGGATACAGATATCAAATGGAGATGAAGTAATCAGAACCCAAACCAGAAATCAAAGAAAACACACCCTTCAACACAGAGAACAAGAAACAAGAAACGAAAGAGGAAAACAAGCCTCACCAGGCTTCGATGATGATGGTTTTCTCATCATCAACAGGACCCACTTCGTCCTCAATCTTCTCCGCTTCTGGGTTTTCTCGAGCAGGGCTCTTCTTCCCTTTCGACGCCTTGGGCTTCTTCTTGATGGGCTCCAGCTTCTTCTCCTCCTGCCCCAATGCTGCTCGTGCCGTGGCGCTTCGAGTCCTCCTTGGAGACGATTGAACAGCAACAGCTGCTGCTTCTTTTGCCGCTGCTGATTCTTCTGCAACTGCTTTCCTCTTCTTTCCCGCCATGAATGACCTTCGAGAGAGAGAAAGAGAAACAGATGATTCTTCTTCTTCTTCTTCTTCTTCTTCTTCTTCACTCTCTCTCTCTCTCTCTCTCTCTCTCTCTCTCTGTGACTTTGGTGGTGCTTTCAAGTTTCAACAAAGGAATGGCTGTGATGAAGCGGGATTTTTGTGGAGAAAAAGAGAGTGTCCTCGGCCGTTGTAACTGTAGAGTTGTGTGTGCCCGCTGCCACTTCTCTCTGAGTCTGACTGTTCATTTTCCATCTTTCCTTCCTTCCTTTTTTTTTTTTTTTTTATGTTAAGAATCAGATGCTATGAAATTTTCATATGCAGTCAATGGGTCCCACATTACTGATCTAAGCCATTCAGATTCTTGGTCCAATCATGCTAGGGGCCTCCATTGGTTCATCAGTTCAATATAGAGGCCCCCACTGTTGAAGGTTTGACTGCCTGCTGAGAGCTCTCTGTGGGCTGTTCTTAGGATTAGGGGTGTACATGTGGAGAAGTTTGCATGGGGCCATGAGGAAGGATCCATTTATGGGTTGTCAGACTAGTACAAGCAATCCGCAGGCTTTTTAGGGTTTTTACTAACCCTAAAATAACTTCTTTTTTTTTTTTTTTTACATGGATGTGGGGTTGCTAGAATCTGTAGATGGGACCCTGTGGTTTTAGCATCTAAGAGTACTTTCCTTATTTTCAAAACAAGTAGGCCTTCAACCACCGTAAACTTTTAGAATGAAACAATAGTGTGGTCCATCTTTTTATGCCTTTAGCATAATTTCATAAAAAGTTTTAACTTGTTTTATTCTAGAACTTGTAATATTGATAATTATTATAGTACATCTAGTGGAGAAAGTAATTCTAAATAAATTCATTTTATCAATATATGGTTCATTTAATTAAATTCAAATTAATTGTAATAATAATCCAATACTTGTACTTATATACTTATAATTAATTATAATTGACTCAATCCATGCACAAACTACTATTATATTTATGGAAGTTTGATTAGAATTTATGTGCTGAGGGAGTTATGGAAAGACAAAAAAACTAAGACGTAAGATAAAGTAATGGTACTTTTCTACATATTAACGTACATGCTTATTTTTGTTTAATGAACGTAATGGGAAAGCTGTTCACTTTTTTGTAAAAACTCAAAAGGAATGTCATGGTGGTTGGCCATTGTGATTGTCCATTCTCATTATGACCGGCAATGTTGATGACATGGAAAAAAAGATTAAAATGGAGAAGGCAATGATATATTACTAAATACTCAATCCATCGGGCTATTTATAAATTCTATAAACATTGGGGGTTATATAAAAAATACTCCTTCTTATTAAATAATTGGGAATTTATTTATATTCAATTTAAAGCATATTACCATTTGGAAGTCAGGATTCTCTAGCGCTTTGACTTAGGATCTCTTTATTTGCATTATAAAACATAATAATTGGATATATATAATTTATACCATAAGTGATTTAAAATAAAAGTCAAATATGAATTTGAAAAACTGAGCATCAAATGACCTTTCCTTTTAAGGAAATAAAACGAGAAGAATATAGGAAATGAACTATGAGGATGATGCAGTCTTATATGTATTTTTAGAAAATAATCATATTTGTCATAATCAAATAGCCTCCAGGCCGGAGGCCAACAGTCCTATAGCTAAGCTGGCAAGGAGTAACCTAGGTAAAAAGCAAAAAAAAAACAAAAAAAAAACCTTGTAGAGCAAAGGTGCTCCTATTTTATGTCATTATTTTGTTGTGCTTATATATTTTTTGCTATTCAATATTTTTTTCTACAAATACTATGGGTGTAAATGCCATTAACATGGTTTAGTGCTATTACCAATGCACTATAAGCACAGGTCCACAGGGATGCACGCCAAGTTATTTGGATTGGTACTAAATGAACTCCCTGCCCCAAAACCCAAAAGGGTAAATGTTTTAGAAATTTTGACAATAGGAAGTTTGAAAAAAAAATTTTAGGGAGTGACGCTAATTAGAAAATACAGTCTCACCCAACGCCGAAGAGGAAAAGGCACCTCAAACTTTCTTACCGAAGGAAAAAAGGGGCACAATCAATCGACAATGTTCTTCATCCATCTTAATAATCACCATCATTTTATTATTCAATAAAATTAATTTCCTCTCATCTATCCAATCATCAAAACCATATGATCTCTCCATCTTCATCTTCATTCCTCCCCTTTTATTATGTGGAGCAATGCTAGATAGAAATAAAAGGGCTAGCGTCACTCCACATAAGTAAAAGGGGAGGAATGACAATGAAGAGAGATATCATATGGTTTTGATGATTAGAGGGATACGAGGAAATTGATTTTATTAAATAATATATGAACATTGCCGGTTGATTGCTCCCCATCTTTTCCGGTAAGAACATCCGAGGAGACCTTTTCCTTCTTCAGTGTTAGGCAAGACTATTTTTAACAAGAACCGAAACCTCTGACTTCTTCGGTAATAGCAAATGAAACCAATTTTGGAAGTCTTTGTTCCGATATGCAGCAGAAGAGAAGAGATTCGGGGTCAACTCTGTGGAGAAGAAATTGTTCTCTCAAATTTTCTATTAGACATCACTCCCTACTTTTTTTTTTCTTTTTTTTACACCAGAAAGGATCGAGAGGACCTTTCTTGTGTGGTCAAAACTACTCGGTTCATCTCAGTGTAGGTCTCATCTAAGGAATTTTTTCGTGTTAAATCCTTTTATACTAATGTGACAAACTTTTAAAAAACCCAAATACATATAAAACCATTGGTTATATGCATTTACTCATGTGATAATTATGATTTTTATAAACATGATAACGAGCTTCACTTGTGTAACATTTTTTTTATAATGGTAAAATTTATTAATCAAAGAGTAAAAAAACAAAGAGAATTATACATAAAAAACTAGCAAAGAACGGAGCAACCCTTCTTTGGCTAATTTATCAGGCTATTCATTTGCCTCCCGGAGCACATGATGAGACACAAAATCGAAATTCCAGGAAATAGAATGAGCCTCCTCAATGAGATTTACAAGCCACCAAGGATAAGAGGACTTACCTAAACTCCACTGAATGGTTGAAAAAGAATCACCTTCCATAATAGCTTTAAATCCTCCCATTTGATGTAACATACGACAACCACACAACAGAGCTTTAAGTTCACATTCATTTGCATCCAAAGAATCCACTGGCCCAGAGAATGTTCGAACAACAATTCCATTTCAATCTCTAATTATACTTCCCACCCAACCTCTTTTAATATCTCGAACAAAACTATCATCAAAATTCAATTTGAGATAACCTAAAGGAGATGGTTCCCACTTAACATTAATCGGAGACTTAGACCTCCAATCACCTTGAAAGTGAGCTTCCCATGATCTGTTCAAATCCTCTAGCATAACACCTTCAAATTCACTTCTGGCAGACATTTATTCAAAAATAGACCAAACAATAAAAGCTGCCACATCTTCCTCCGATTTACTTTTGTTATTAAAAACTCAATTATTCCATTCGAACCAAACTTTCCAACAAACTACATAAATCACCGCCTTCCATAGGAGACTCATGCGCATATAATTAGTACCCAAATGACTTTGATGAAAAAGATCAACAATTCACAAAGGCATAACCCAATGGACATTGAACTAATTAAGAATTATAGGCCAAACTTTATGAGCAAAAGAGCAATGAATAGGCAAGTGATGCACTATTTTACAAATGTAAAATCAAAATTCTTATTTATGCTTAAAAAAGGCAAACAATCCCTAAAAATTTTAAGACAAATGATTACCAAACTGTTGTTAAAAAATTCCTCAAACTATAATTTCCTGACTTACCTAAAAAAATCCCACGGCCTATTTATTTGAGAGGTAAGGTAAAATAGAGTACAGTAAGTCCAAAATTAGAAATATATATATAATGGTGTTATGATGACTTTTTTATTTTTAGTTACTTGACATAGAATTTTTTTTATTTTTTGTATAAAAAGTAAAGAGTTTTTTGTCATTAAGTGATGACTTTCTAATTTTCTGAAAAAAAAAATTTTGAATTTTTAAGATAAAAAGAGGAAGAAATTTGAATTTCAAATATTTTATTTTACTTTACCTCACAAACAAACAAACAAACTTACAACAGATATCAATACAAACAATGGCATTTTTGTCCACTCAAATTATATGAGCAACTGGTGGGAAATATTTAAAATTTGAGAGGCAAATCTTTCCCTCCATGTGAGTGTACGGTCACAACCCCCTTTCCATCCACTCACTCAATAAACTTTTACGTCACATCAGTAATTACTTTACTCTTCCAACTTTACTCTTACATCTTTCATCCAAAGAAGAATACATTGCTGGTAACATTAGGGCATTTTTTATAATTTTATTTGTTTAATGAAAATATAAAATTTTGATTTAAAAAAATAAATATTTTTCATCATTTAATGATATAAAAAACTTATTCTGTTTGTATGTGAGGTAGAGTAAAATAGAATCTAGCAAATTTAAAATAAAAAAATAATATATGATGAGATTATGATGACTTTTTGTTTTTAATTGCTTGATATAACATATTTTTCACTTTCATATAAAAAGTAAAAAGTTTTTCATAATTAAATGATGACTTTTTAATTTTTTTAAGTGATAAAAATTTTAAGTTTTAAATATTTTATTTTATTCTATTTTACCCTATTTCACAAACAAACAAACACGCCAGTTGTTAGCATTTTCTGCTCTATGCTTCCGCCAAAAAAGGAAAGTTGACTTGTGCTCTTCATTCAAACGATTTAACTCTTGGAATTCCTGTGAATTTGGGCCCCAACAAACAGGCCTTCTTAAAACGAAAAGTTGACCTGTGCCCTCATTCAAACGATTTAGCTCTTGGAATTCCTGTGAATTTGGGGCCTCACACAGGTGTGGACCATCTTGTGGGTTTGGTTTCTGAATCTTGATTCATTTGGCTGGCTCATCTTGGTCTGGATCTGGATCCAGATCCGCACTTGTAGATGGACCTGGACCCTACATCAATTTCCAGAAGAAACAAACACAGAACAAAGAACAATACCAGAAACAAATTTTTTTTGGATTGATTAACAGATGATAATTCCTACAGATCTGGACGGAGATAAAAGCCAAACAGGCTAACAACAGAGGCAAGGTCATGGCCATTTGTGTACAAGGTAAATTTACTTGAAGGTGGAAAACTTTGGAAGCTTGTCCCTCAAATAGTATAGCCTAGCCCTCCGAACCTTCCTATGACCCACAACTTTGATCTCTTTGATGTTGGGTGAGTACCTGCAATAGTCATTAATCCGACTAACTTGAATCTTAATATCAGTGTAACAAAAGAAATACCAAAATAAGAAATAAAATGGCTGAACATAAACAACATTCTTTGGGATCTGTGATGATTGAAAAAAGAAGGAATCAGAGTCCTTGTGAGGTTATTCAAGAAGGATCGAACAATCTGACAGTTGATTTTTGGATAATTATAAGTTTAGGAGAGTGGTCCCATCAGAAATTTAAAACAATTGTGCACTTTATATACATTATGATGGTCTGATTCCAAGGGCACACAGCCCACACAAGGCCAATTGATTAGTCCAGCGTCTCTTTAAATTGGATGCATTCTTTTTGGGTTCGGGTATGGAATACATTGATTTCTATAGCTTTCTTCATTGAGGTGGGCTGATTTCTCCATGGTGATGACTCCATTGGACTGGGTATCCTGAAGCTTGGGGATTGAGATATTCACAATCCTAATTCCTACACCTCCTTTTTTTTTTTTTTGTTTGATTGGCGCAGTGGATAGGACATAAGAAGTAAAGGGCTCCCACCAAGGTTCGACGCCTGGTGGGAGCCATGGGAGTGGAAACCTTTTCCATGAGGCCAGCCCTCTATTTCCATTCCTACCCCTCTTTACTTCAAGTGGAACAAAGCGAGTAAATTGGGTTTTCCTTTGCTTTTAAATTAAATTTATGTTTCTATTCATGTCAAATCCATCTTCATAGACTCCTCGACTGTAACTGAATTAACCCTCATTATTGCCTAACCCTTGCAGCCGCAAATCCGCAATCAAATTACACTAAACCCATCCCTTACCCCAAATGAAACCATAGCTTACTAATTACTCCAATTCCACAGCCCATGTGGCCACTGCAAACCCGAAGAAACTGTCTTTAGCACTAGTCTACCATGCACATGCAATAACCAGCCCCCTAACCCTCTTCAAAGCCCCCAGCTGTGTCTGAAATTTCCATCAAAATAGAACCCCAAAATACCCAACCTGTTCGACCAGGATTTGACCCAAATTTTACTCTCTAGATACCCCTAAACCTTTACTCATATGCACAGATCTATTGCAATTCTACAGCAGTTTGCACAAACCTAAACAGAACATAAAATGCAGTCCCTTGGAGTCCTCACATAAGCTCTACAAAAAAAATCCAGGATTTGAATCCTTGTTTGACCCAGACCAAATTTGA
The DNA here is from genome assembly GCA_037013555.1 of Sextonia rubra. Lineage (NCBI taxonomy): Eukaryota > Viridiplantae > Streptophyta > Magnoliopsida > Laurales > Lauraceae > Sextonia > Sextonia rubra. The sequence continues at coordinate 36,683,312 of JASUAD010000010.1, read as the reverse complement.
ACCCCCCTGGCCTACACGGGCACCAATCGCCATTCCAGTCATGACTATTCTCGCTGGATGAGTATAACAGGCTGCACAAGTCATATCAGTCCCAACCCACCCAATTCGGAACACAAAGAGCACTTTGCTACTGCTCTTTCACAGTCACTTTTCAGTCCCCATACACCAGCAGTTTCTTTGCTCATCCCTTTAAGCCCAACCTAGCAGAAACACACAATTTCCCTCACACAGTGAGTATTCAAGTTTCTCTAGCAGTCCTTTCAGACCCACTTAACATCTCCCCTTAACTTTCTGAATGAGTTATACTTGGCTTGAGCCTAGTGACTGTACCCTCCTAAAGAAAGTCCACTTGGTTTAAATTTCACCAGCATTTCAGCACATGCACTGCTCTCAACAGCCAGCCATGTCCATTAGAAATGCCTGACCTTATAGAAACCAATTTACTGATCAGATTTGAGATCCTCTTCCACTGCTCACCGAATTGACAAGAAGCATGGAGAACAGGACGGCTTGAGTACAGGCACCTAAGCAAACATGCTATAGAAGGCCTGGTGATAATGGGTAGAATATAATTCTGGTCCAAGAGGTAAATAGGAACCTGATCGATCTGTTAACCAAAATCAGAACGACAGCTAGAGTACAGGCACTTAAGCAAGCGTGGTATAGATGGCCTGGGGATCAAGAATGGGTCGGATATAATTCTGGTCCAAGAGATGAATAGGAACCTGATCAATCTGTTAATCAAAATCAGAATGGATATGGTCAGGATGATAAGTCCACATGAAAGGTTTCCAGAATTGATCAGCTGCATTCTCAAAAACAGCTAGGGAGATCAGAAAAACCATGGGGATGAGATCACCGAGAAAGTTCACACAGATGTTCTTCACTTCGTGGGATCAATGGATGCCAAAGCTTTTATAGATTGCATTACCACCTTGAAGATCATTTCAATTGGTACAACGCGCATGTTCATCACTGAGTGACATGTCTGGTTCACAAGAATGAAGTTGCAAGGCCAAGCATTAAGAGCTATTGGAGAGGTACGCATAATATTGACTACCTCTCACTACATGGTGCAAGATCAAAGACAAGTTACAAGTATCCTCCAGAAAATTTTGGGGATATAATCTCTGAACATCTTGTCACCTTGAAGCATGGGAATTTAATGGGAGTGAAAAAATTTAATGGTTGAAATTTTGATGCTGCATGAATAGCTGACCGTTGGATGCTTTGTAGCTACAAAACTAGCCTAAAAATGGATATATAGTGGGAGCTGACCACGTACAGGTAGATGGTGTGGAAGATGCATATCAGATGGCTCTCTGAATCTAGCAACAGTTTGGGCATCTTCTCATCGGACACTTTGATTCTCAACCTGGGAAGTCCAACCAAGGAAGCGGATAGAAGTGAGCTGGAATGCAAGGACAACCACTTTTACTACACAATACCACTGCCACCTACAAAATCTTTCAAACTCCTGACAAAATCCTCCAAGACAAACATTAATGAGTGGCAATGGGGAGCGCACAATGGAAAATGCACCCCACAGCAACCGGACTGCAGGTGAAAAGGGCATAATGCTTCAGAATGTCCTAATGCATGGAACACCATCACTGTGGAAACAAAGGGGGAAGCCAGAGACTGAAAAAATTAACAAAAGAATCATAATATTAAATTTTAATATCTTGACACGAAAGAGGAAAGGTCTACATTGGTTGTTCGCAGACTACTCACCTCAATTGAGGAAGGCAGAAGAATGGTTGGAAACTAACCAACATCCTCTGCAGACAAGTGAAGTGCAATGGACAATTATGTAATATGATCACTATGCAGGCAGGCAAAGAATATTATGTAACATTATCATCTAGCAACTAGGTGTCTAAACAAGCCAGTCTTACTCAGCTTGAGCATGGCAATTGATGTTGTACTAAAACTAAGCTCGACCGCAAGCTCAGGCTTGATTAGAAATCAAGTGCAACTAAACCAAGCTTGAGCTTGGTTGACAAATGGCAATGTAAGCGGTTGTGAGTTGTGACCATGGAGAGCTTTTGGATAATTTCACAACTATTATTATACTTCCATGGCATGACTAAGCAATAGCGTATCAGATTGAATTTTCGAATCATGGTTCCCCAATTAAATAAAAAATAAATAAATAAAAGAAAAAGCAGTGCCAAACAAGTGATGCTAAATGTACCTTTATAATATTCAAACAGCAGTTAAGGGGAAAAACTTACACGGGAAACACAATCTCCACACCAATTCCTGCAACCATTCTCCGAATTCGAATTGTTGTGTGGATACCAGCATTCTGCTTTGACATAACTATACCTTTATAAACAGAAAGACGGCGCTTGTTTTCAGGGACTTCCTGTAATCAATCCCATACAAAATGACAACCCTCTTACTCTGTGAAAGAACATATACATATATACATACTATAATTCAAAACTCTGCTTACCATTTTAACCTCAACAATATCTCCAGTTCTGATATCTGGTGTAGGGCGTTCCTTCTGTGATGCTTCAATTGCTTGTTTGTGTAATATCTACTAGCCCAAAAAGACATATACGGACTTCTAGTTAAAATCCCATCAAAACTCACATCAGAAAAAAGACATATAAATACTTCTAATTTAAATCCATCAGAAAAAAGACTAACAGACTTTTAGTTAAAAACCCAAACTCACACCATAATTTTGTTTGGGCAACCTTTAAGTGATCCAAATCATTGCCTGGTAGCTTTTAGGTAATGATGATAAGCAAGGACATTAAACCCCTGCGATCTGAGACTTCACCCGAAAGTGAACAGTTAAAAAGAGGATCTAGCCTTCATAGTCCATAAGCCAAAGGAAATATCCACTGCTCACATGGCCGGGATTGAACATTAGAAGAGATTTTTGATGGGGGCCCCAAATGAACGATTTATATCACTGAAAGAAATTCCCCCTGCATTTTCAAAAGCAAGGCAGAAAACTAGCCACATTACCCCCATTATATCTCCAAGCTTGACCAGAGGTTTTCTCGGAGGAGGCTTCTCCTCGGCAACGTCAGAAGCCTCCAAATCGGATTCAACATTTTCTTCAGTGTTCTCTTCTGCATCTCCATCAACAACTGCTTCCTCAGGGTTTGCTTCTGCCCTCACAACAAAGGACTGTTTTTTCCATTGTGTGATGATGGGGGCAATCTCTGTGCAAAATCTGACTGCAATTCTGGTTGAACTGAGAGAAGAAGGAAGAGAGGAAAGCGCAGAAAATCCTAGCTTTGAATGATGAGATGTTGTTTGTGGGATGAAAATGAGAGCCTGAAAACTCGGATAAGATTCTATAAGCAGAAAAAAATAGTAGATAAAGGAAATGAAAAGAGAGATAGAATATTACCTGAGGAAGGAGATTGCAACCCATAACTAGAAACTGACGGCTGAGTTTTACCCTCTAATGGAATGAAGAGGGATTGATTAATACAGTTAATGACAGCGACAGTTTCTCTAAAATCATGAGTAGAAGCAAAGCCTTGTCCAACGAATGAGAAATGAGAGAAGGCAAGCGTAGCAATGCTGATAAATCTTTTTCTAAAAAATCCTCAATTTTGATCTTTATTTATTTATTTGACATATGTAAAAGGGGCAACTTTAATCGCTCTGAGATGCAGGTAAACTGTAATTAGTAAGCCTAATGACTTCTTTCAACATTGGTTTCTAAATCATTTTACCCATCTTTTTTTCCCTTCCCCTCCCCAGTAATACAGCCAAATTTTTAACCATACTAATATTTTGAAATTATTACAACATTATCATGTATTGTAAGTTGCGCGATATCTCCAACGAAATTACAATTTTTCAAAATGAAAACAAATCTAAATCTACCGCAAAATAACCTGATGTTGTGATAACAAAACAGCCAAAATGAGTACACAAAAATATTGTAACATTTTTAATTAAAGCTCAATTTTATTAACTGCAACAATTTTCTAACATAATCCTAAGAAAAACCTAATTATGAAAACAACCCAAAATTTTCAGAGGCAAACTTACATTCCCCAGAATAAGATTTGCACAATTCTAAACTGGAATCACAAATTTCACTGAGAATGTAAGATTTAACGCAACAACACAGCAGCAATTTCATGAACATATGATTGCAACACTATCAAACTAGCATCTAATCTATCGCAACAAATACATGGGGAAATTCAATTCTGAAAGCAGTACGTTTTACTTGAGACAAATCTGGAAGATGGGAACTACTTTCAGTTCTGAATAACATAAAAGGAGGGAAATCAAGCTTCTTGTTTCAGATGAAAGAGAACTATTTAGGAAAAGATCATGGATTCGAAAGAGGGAGAGAGAGTAGAAACGTACCGGGATTGGGTCGTATTCGTTTTGAAAGGAGCCGCTTGGCTAGGGTTTATGGCTCCTGCGTATCCTGTTTCTTATTTTTGGGACTGGTGTGAGATGAGAGGTTTATGTCCGAACGGATAAGAAAAACAAGGACTGATGGAATCCAACCGGTTGGACTGCACCTCTCTTAGCCCGGATCCTCTAGCCTATGACTAGTAAAAATTGTGAGGTAAAAGGATTTGAACTTTACTGCGGCTAGTTTATTGAAAATCCGGGCCCTTCAAAATGGAGCTCTCATTTAGTAAACTCACTTTACTGGTGATGTGTGGTTAGCCATGAGTGTCATTTCAAGAGACAATAAAAAAAAAAAAAGGAGTCAATGGATGGCTGGAGTGGTCATATTTGACCTTTTTTTAAAGCCATGGGGGAGCATCAACATGCTCATTGTCCTGTAAAATAAAATGAGTCAAATAAAAAAGAAAAAGTCTTTAGATGATTAAGAATATTTGCCAAAAATAAAAATAGAAAGAGTCTTGCAACTTCAAGTAGGTAGGGAGTGCACATCTAGACTGTTAAGGAAAGGCGGGACCTGATGAATTTCACTGTCTCAAGTGACACACAATAAGTAGAGTTTGATTAGGTGGTTTCAAAATAAAGTTGAAGGCTTAAAGAGTTAGAATTAGTAGACACTTCCATTTTTTTTAATAAAAAAAATATCTAATGTAAATTATTTTTATTATCATTAAAGTCTTATTACAACTATCTTGAAGTCGGCTACTGAATTATATTTATCCATTCAAATTTATCATGAGTCAAATCCTCTAATAAATTAAACTTATAAAGATCCAATTGTATTATCTCCATCAACATCTTTTTTGATATACACTTCTTCCCCTTATCCCAAAGTAACTGGAAAACCAAAAACTTTAATGGACTCCAATTAAAATTGAAATGAATTGTAAGTCAAATTTGCAATCAACTTGCCGTCCCTTAATATGTATTAATAAAAATTAGGAAATGAGCCGTAGGCCCAACCCTTATATCAAGTCACTCTAAGTCTAGCCCTCTTTATAAAAGTTGCCCCAACCCTAAGAGTGCATATTATCTGAGGCTTTTTTCTTATGGTAATTGTTAGCAGACTAATTATGGTTTACTATATCACCAAGGGATTGCCTGCCATTCACGTGGGTAGTGGTGTGTCATTTAAGATAACTCGTCTATCGATAAACTGTGATTGATTAACTCAATGTTACCTTGTTTAAGAAAGCTTAGAGGATCCTGATTCCAATTTCCAACCCTAAGCCCTGCAGTGTCAGGCCCAAACCCATGTTATAAAATCTCACCCCATTACAACCCCTTAAGCCCCCAAAAAAGGCAAAAACCCCTTTCGTCCTACCCGAGCTTGAATTAGGAGGGACTGAAGCAGAGGAGGAGAAGAAGCCGGCCTCTCTCACGCCCCGGCAGCCCTCTTTTCCCCACAGGCGGCAGGTATGCCCCTCTCTCTCTCTCTCTCTCTCTCTTTATTGTTCCCAATGAGTGCAACCCCTGTTGGTTTTGGTTAGGATTTAGATTTAGATTTAGATTGGGTGTTTAATTAGCGCATTAGATTGGGATGTCATTAGATTGGAATGTTGATTAGGTATTTGATTTGGTGAATTTATTAGGGGTTTGGTTATGGTGTTCATGTTGATGATGATTAAATCTTTAATTTATTTTGAATGAATATTAAACCCAAAACCCTGAAGGCATTAGGTTGTTCTATTTAGTCTAATTTAAGCAGGGTTTTATCTTTGGCATGTTTGTGTATGCTGTGAAAATAAAAAAAAGCTCAAGCAACTGGAGTCTTTGCTAATATGGTTCTTTTACCGGCTGGGTTTAGAACCTATGCTCAAATTGGTGAGGGTTAGGGTTGGCCCAATATTCTATGCACCCAAGTTTCACCCCTTAATTATAGGGCTTGAGCTGTGAGTTTGAAACATGAAGAAAGGGAGGACCCATAAGATCCTTTTTTTTAAGGACTATTGGTTGGTGTCTAGACCGTGCGTGGGTGCATTGAGCTGAGTGGCTCACGGACCCCATTCCAGACACTCGCAATTTGTCATTAAATAATCCGGGTTGTTCCCACTGTCTCCGTTCCTTCATGTTTTTAAATCACAGTTTTAGGCCTGAAACCATACATAATTAAACTGTTTTATTGGTCATCTTTGCCTCTCGCCTTTCAAAATGGGAGTGAACAACTAAAAAATAAGATATTGTTAGTGGTTTCTAGGGTGTTCTGTTATGCATAGGCAAAACCTAACCTTAGAATGATATGATAAAACAGTGTTAAAATAAATGGTTTAGATTGAGTGTAGGTTTTTGCTTTTCTGGACTTTTCAATGAAGAAAAGGATGCCAGTTATTGCTAAAATTATGCCTGTAGAACATTCCTAGGCCCAAAACCCAAGAATCAATTTCTTGCAACAACTACATTCTCGTTGAAAATGAGTTGATCGTGTGATAGAAAAAAAAAATTGGGCTATTGATGGATGGATCATCTGACTAACAACTTAGATTTTGCTAGGTTACCATTACAAAAGAGAAGGGAGAACCTTAGATTTTGCACAAGTGGGGATGATAGCGCATCTGGACCTGAATCTAAATAAGTAGTAGAGATTTGTATCCAGAGCCATACCAGGATTTAAATTAAGGCTCAAACAAAGGCCCTGGCCCACTTATATACTCATCTAATATGACTAATATATTAATAAAATATTCTTAGTGTTTTAAAAATAAAATCTATAGAGTTCCCGAATTGAGGCCCAATTATATACTCATAATAGAGTTTATAATGATAAAATGTATCCTTAAAGAATGTATGAAATATATGGCTGCGGGCATATATTTTAAAAATAAAATCTATAGAGATCCCAAATCGAGGCCCAATTATGTACTCATAAAATAGTTTTACATTAATAAAATGTATACTTAAAGAACATATGAAATATATGGCTGTGGGCACATCAGTTTTATGTGGCAGCGGTTTTACAATCCTCAGGTATGAGACCTTGGATTTGAACCTGAACATGAATTTGGTCCGTGCAGTGATGATATTCAGGTCCATGTGGCGATCTTCTTCTTTGTTCTTAATTGGGCTTTTGGTATATTGCTCCTTTGGGTTCACTATTGGTGCTTTCTATTTCAATGAAATTCCCAAATTCTAATATGGTGAGCTGAAATTTGATTTGAAATTTAGCCTTGTGGCTTTTTGTTTTCAATTTAGGATTGGGTTAGTGGTATGGTACCCGTGGGACGACCTAACTACATAGCGATCAATCAGCTGTGGCCTGTGTGAGATGAGACGCCCTTACCGCCAGTGTTACTTGTGTTTCTCGGTTTGTAGGTTCTTTTGCTTATTGATCTCAGGCTGCAGTCCCAAACTAACCTTCATTTTTACAACACTATTAAAAGAGGCCATATTTATCTGCTAACTATACTTTTGGCTTTTTGTTTTTTCAGATACAGCAACATGAACTCCCTTTCCATCTCTGCTCCTTTTGCACCTGCTTTTCTACGATCTTCTGCCTCTTCCATTTCTCATAAACCGCAGAGGCATCTAGTTAAATCCTCTGTTCTCCCAATCAATGCCTGCATTTCATCCTCTGCAACAAGGGCAGATAATTTCCGTCCAAAACCCATGACAGAAGTTCCAAATCTACAGGTAGGATTTGACTTTGAACCATATCCCACTTTTCCCTCATCATCCTCGGCTCCTCAGACACCCGCAACTGCCATGAGAGGCGCTGAAGCGGATGTCATGGGATTGCTGTTGAGGGAGAGGATAGTGTTCTTGGGTGGCAATATTGATGATTTTGTTGCAGATGCAATTATAAGCCAGCTTCTACTCTTGGATTTCCAAGACCACACCAAAGATATCAGGCTCTTCATCAATTCACCTGGAGGGTCTCTGAGGTATGATATGTGTTATGTTCATTGCTGGAAACTTGCTTTTTTTAGTCATATTCTATTGCAAAATGCAGATGCGCGTACTCTTTTTTCTTTTTAGATGATTATGTTTCTACTTTGGTGGTTGTCATTTTCTATCATGGCTAATACTAGATGTACTGCACTTAGATTACACCCAAGATATAGATATACCATAAATGATTTAGGTCAACAAATGTTTGTGGGTGGGCAAAAACTGTGCACCATACTGCATGGGCATTGCTTGGTCTTGATATATCTAGTATTTATACACACACAAATGATCAGATGCACACATTTTTTTTGTGTTTCGATGCACATCCCATTCTGGGGTCCACCTGATCATCAATCTGAATGGACAATGTCATAAATCTCATGAATGCCTATCCTTCGACTAGGGCGTTGATGCTAAGAGCAATATCATAGGCATGAGGCTTGCTGAAATGCCTTTATAAGGATTGTTGTATTTAAAAGATATTGTTAAGATTGATCATTATGGTTATATCAACTGATAATCGTGTTTTTCTTTGTTGTTTTATTCATTTACTTTGTGCACTTGCGATGATGGTTGATAAAGCAAGACAAATAAGATATGAAAATTTCAAGGTAACCAATCATGATGTGATGGTCGTGAAAAGGATCCTATTACGTCAATTAAAGATGGATTTAAGTGGGATTGTTGATGAATGAAATGTATGGAGGGAAGAATGTTGCTATGATGATATTTAACTACTATGATTCTCATTATTAGCTTCATTTAGAAACAATGTGAAAAGAAGAAGAGTTAGTTTAGCCTGTTTACTAGAGACACAGTGGAAAGGGAATAAAGCTAAAGAGCTTATTGATGGTTATAAACCTTTTTATGCGGGGAAGAACTATATAAGAAATGGAGTGAATATAGTTGTAAATAAGGACTTGAAAGAGAAAATTGTGGTGATAAAGAGGTTGGGTGATAGAGTTATAGCAATTAAATTAGTGGTAGAGGAAGATATAATTCATATCATTAGTGCATATGCTCCTCAAGTAGGGTTAGATGAAAGTGTAAGGAAACAATTTTAGGCTAAGATGAATGGTTTACTACAAGAAAACCAACTAGTGAAGAGATTTTCCTAGGAGGGGACTTAAATGGGTATTTAGGAAAGGATAATGGAGGGTATGAAAGAGTGCATGCAGAACAAGGACTAAGAGAAAAAAATGAGTTAGAAGGCATTATCTTGGATTTTGCATTAGCATTTGACCCTGACAGGCAAGAGCATGGAGTTGGTTGAGGTAATGAAAAGAAGAAGAATTAGTGTGGCTTTTATGCAGGAGACAAGGTGGAAAGGGAATAAAGCTAGGGAGCTCACGGATGGATATAAGCTTTTCTATGCAGGAAAGAGCAATTCAAGAAATGGAGTGTATATAGCTGTAGATAAGGATTTGAAAGAGAAAATTGTGTGGGTAAAGAAGTTTAGTGATAGAATTATAGCAATTAAACTAGTGCTAGAGGAAGACACAATTCATGTTGTCAGTGCATATGCTCCCCAAGTAGGACTAGATGAAAGTGTGAAAAGACAATTTTGGGAGGAGATGGATGATTTAATGCGAGAAATTCCAAATAGTGATAAGATTTTACTGGGAGGGGATTTAAACGAGCATATAGGAAGAGATAATAGAGGATATGAGAGAGTGCATTGAGGGCAAGGATTTGGAGAAAAGAACGAAGTTGGAAACAATATATTGGACTTTGCAGTGGTATTTGATCTTGTAGTTGCAAATACTTACTTTAAAAAGAGAGATGAGCATTTAATTATCTATAAAAGTGGAAGTAATAGGAGTCGGATAGACTTTTTTTTAGTTAGAAAACAAGACCGATTGGCTTGTAAAGATTACAAGGTTATCTCAGGAGAGAGTTTGACTACACAACATAGGTTTGGAGTTTTAGATATTTGCATTAGAAGTAGAAAGAGAGCAGTAGTAAACAAAATGGACCCTAAAACAAGGTGGAGGGATTTGAAGGGGGAAAGAGCAAATATATTTAAGGACAAAATGATTGAGAAGGGTGAATGGAATATTGAAGAAGAAACTACAGTAATGTAGAATCAAATGGCCAATTGCATTAGAAATGTTGCAAAGGAAATACTTGGAGAATCAAAAGGAAAGAGACATTAATAAAGAAACATGATGGTGAAGTGTGGAGGTTTAGGAAGTTGTTCGACAGAAAAAATATTGCTACAAAGTTTGGCAGGGGACTAAGAGTGTGGAAAATTTGGAGCTGTATAAGAAGGCAAAGAAAGAAGTTAAGAAAGTAGTAAGTAGTGCAAAGTTCAAAGCATACGATGACCTTTATAATAGGTTGGGAACAAGAGAAGGAGAAAATGATATTTTTTAGCTCCCAAAAATAAGAGAAAAGAAAAGTAGGGACTTAGATTATGTCAAATATGTCAAGGATAATGAGAAAAATATTCTGGTGAGGGACAACGATATTAAAGAAAGGTGGAAGGAATATTTTAGCAAACTTCTAAATGAAGAACATTTGGGCGATGCAAGGGTTAAGGAGGATACTTCATCACTAGAGCATACTTTTCTCCGTAGAATTAGAGGGGTGGAAGTGAAGGAAGTATTGAAGCGAATGAAGACAGGAAAGGCAACAGGCCCAGATGGTATTCCGATAGAGGTATGGAAATGCTTAGGAGAGGTTGGGGTGAGTTGGTTATGTAGACTATTCAATAAGATACTTGTGATAAAGAAAATGCCAGATGAATGAAGAAGAAGCATTGTAGTACCTATATATAAGAATAAAGGAGATAACACAAAATTGTACCAACTATTGAGGGATTAAACTTATGAGTCATATTATGAAGTTATGGCAGAGAATAATGGAGCAAAGACTGAGAAAGAAGACCAAGATCTCTGAAAATCAATTTAGTTTTATGACAGGGAGATAAACTATGAAAGCTATCTTTTCACTTAGGCAATTAATGGAAAAATATCGAGCAAAGAGGAAAAATCTACATATGGTCTTTATCGATTTGGAAAAAGCCGATGATAGGGTACCGAAAAATTTAATTTGGTGGGTTTTAAAGAAATGAAATGTTTCCAGTGGTTACATTGAAAATTTTAAAGATATGTATGAAGGAGCAGTAACAAATGTGAGAACCACATATGGAGAAACTGGTGGATTCCCCGTGACTATAGGTTTATATCAGGGATCAACCTTAAGCCTTTATCTCTTTGCATTGATTATGGATGAGTTAATTATGCATATCCAAGAAGAAGTACCGTGGTGAATGTTGTTTGTAGATGATATGGTATTGGTGGATGAATCAAGAGATGGTGTAAATGCAAAGCTGGAGAGATGGCGGGGGCCATTAGAATCTAGAGGCTTTAAAATAAGTCGTACAAAGACAGAATATATGGATTGCAACTTCAATGGACATATACAAAGTGTTGAAACCACTGTCAAAATTGAAACCCATGAGATACCATGTAGAGATTCTTTTTGGTACCTAGGCTTGATGATTAGTAAGGATAGGGAGATTGATAAAGATGTGGAGCATAAGATAAAAGCTGGATGGCTGAAGTGGAGACTAGTTTCTGGAGTGCTTTGTGACAGATGAATGCCAATGAAATTGAACGGCAAATTTTGCAGGACAGTGGTTGGATCAGCTATGATATATGGAGCAGAATGTTGGCCAATTAAGAAGATGCATATTCATAAGATGGATGTAGCGAAAATGAGAATGCTTAGGTGGATGTGTGGTAAAACTATGAAAGATAAAATTAGAAATGAGCGCTTTCGAGAACATTTAGGGGTAGCACCAATAGGGGATAAGATTAGAGAAACCTGTTTAAGATGGTTTGGGCATGTTGAGCGTAGGCCAGTAATGGCACCGGTGAGAAAAAGTTTGGCTATACAGGTGGATGGCCCATCAAGAGGTAGGGGTAGACCGAAAAAAATATGGATGGAAGTTATTAATGCAAATTTAAAGAAGTTTAACTTATTGAAGGATTTGGCTCAAAATAGAACAGAATGGAGAAACAGAATTCATGTAGCCGACCCTAACATAGTTGGGATAAGGCTTTGATGATGATTTGATCTTGTGGTAGCAAATTCTTGCTTTAAAAAGAGAGAGGAACATTTTATTACCTATAAAAATGTAACTAGTGGGAGCAAAAGAGACTTCTTTTCTAGTTAGAAAACATGACCGATTAGCTTGTAAAGATCTAGGAAGCACGGACACCTCTCCGGGGCTGGCATGTCAGTTTCCTACACGTCTGGGACATGGACATGCTCCAACACGTGAAAAATGTATCTCGTGATTTTTTTATTTTTTTAATTTCAGACATGTGTTCGACACGTGAAAAAATCGATCATGCACCATTTTTATTCGGATAAAAAAAGCGAGAGAGAGAGAGAGAGAGAGAGAGAGAGAGAGAGAGAGAGAGAGAGAGAGAGAGAGAAGCATGCTTGATGTGAAATCAAGCTCACGCTCGTCATTTATCGACCGGGAAGAAGATCAGCCGTGGCGAACCTATTTTTCCCTATCTTCCTCTTCTTCCTCTGCTCTCCCTCCCCATCGCTTTTCGTTTCTTTAGAGCCTAGATCTTTCCGTATGCGGGATTAGGGCGAAACTCAAAAGTCGAAATCCCTTTTGCTACTTTTATATAATATAACCATCAGATGTCTTACGTACGGTGGGGGCCATCTTATTGAAAGTCCAATGAAGTCCATTCCTTATACAAAATAACTGAGCCCTATTCATATTAGCCCTAATTTGAGATAAAATTAAGTATCTCCCACTAATAATTTCATGGGCCCTACTCACATGTGATCCATAAATTAAAATCAATTGAATTTCTTAAAACTAATTACATGGGACTTAGCCATATTTGAGCCCTAAACTGAAATAAATGAGATGTTCCACTTTAATTACATGGGGCTGTAAATGGAAATAAATTAAATACTCACTAATAATTACATGGGCCCTACTCACATTTGATCCATAAATTGAAATTAATTAAATGTCCCACTAATAATTACATAGGCCCCTAGCCACATTTGTATGAATTTTATGGAACAATTGATATTTCATGTTTAATGATTATGAATTATGTTTAATGATATTATTATTTTTAGTATATGATTATATATAAATAATATATATTATTAATGTATCCCCTATGTGTCTGTGTCCTACTTTTTTTAGAAATGCCAGATTAGTGTGTCCATGTCGTGCCGTATCTGTGTCCCGTATCCATGTCGTGTCGTATCATATCGTATTTGTATCCCATGTCTGTGAGGTAATTCCAAGAGGGAACTTGACCACCCAACATAGGTTAGTAGTTTTAGATATTTGCAATAGAGGTAGAAAGAGAGGAGTAGTAAATAAATTGTGCCCTAAAATAAGGTGAAGGGATTTGAAAGGATAAACGGCAACAATATTTAAGGATAAAGAGATTGAGGAGAGAGTATGAAATTTTGAGGGAGAAACTATAATGATGTGGAATCAAATGGCTAATTGTATTGGAAAAGTTGCTAAAGAGGTGCTTGGAGAGTTGAAGGGGAATAATCACTATAATAAAGAAACATGGTCTAGAGTGTAAAAGTTAAGAAAGCTATTAGAGAGAAAAGATGTTAAAAAGTTTGGCAGGGGACTAAGAATATGAAAAGTTATTAGATGTATAAGAAGTCAAAGAAAAAAGCTAAGAAAGTTGTTGGTGATGCAAAGTTCAAAGCATGTGGAGGTTGGGAACAAGAGAAGGAGAGAAGAATATTTTTAACTTAACAAAAATAAAGGAAGAAAAAGTAGAGACTTAAACCAAGTCAAATGCATTAAAAGCCTCGACTAAAAGGTTCTAGTGAGGGACAACAATATCAAAGAATGTTGGATGAAATATTTTAGCAAACTTTTAAATGAAGACAATGTAGGAAAGTAAAACTGAAAATCTGACCCCAGGTGGTATAAGGCTTGGTATAAGGCTTTTGATTCTGATGATGATGAATACTTGTTAAGTTCTAGCACTCAGTTAACAAACTGAGGACCCGAATGGCTGTGTCTTTTGTCGGTATTCTCCTATCTGCTACCATCCATCCCCATGGGATTGATATTATTTTCTACACCTGCCTAGAGCTGCTCATACGCTTGAGGTTGTAACCTTGAGGTACTGTGAACACTGTTGCCAATGACACCGAACATTGCTTGCATGCCAGGCAGTGTTCTGTCCATGTGATGATTAATCTTGGAAGTGTGTTACAAACTTACAGCAGCTTATTTAAACAGAATTGCATGCTGGTGCTACCCTCTTTTGCTTGGAAACAAATTGACAGGGGGAATTTTCTGGAAGTGCAACTCATTGTAACAAGGTTTTACATAGGTCACTATGTTGTTTGAACTACCCTTTCAGCAAGTACGGCCAGATGAGGATGCTTGAGATGGTTTTTACTCTATAAGGAAAATGGAGGGGTGTTGGTATTTTCATAATTCCATATCATTTACATAGGAAAGTGGAGGGTTGGAGTGGGTGGAAGTTGGCCATTTCAGGAAAAGAAGGATCACATGTTTGTTTTTCGTAGTTTTTTGTTTTCTGGGAGTTGTTGCCCTCTCCTTTTTGGGGGATGTATCCGCCTTTTTTGGGGTCTAGCCTCTTATCCTTTGTTGTGAGGGGCTATTTTGTTCAATATAGTTCTCTTATACTGTACAGCTGGGGTTTTCCCCTTTTGGGCAATTCAAAGTCATCATTTAAAAAATGAAAAAAAAAGGTTGAAGATAATGGGCAAAGGAGTAAGTTCAGTTGTGAATTCTATCAAAGTTTCCCATGTGGTGAGATTTACTTTCATGAGAGAGGACGAAAAATTAGAAGGGCGGCTTGGCCTAACGGTAAAGGCTTACTGGTAGTATCCTGGAGGATGTGTGTTTAAGTCACGGAAACAGCCTTTTCAAAATGAATGTAAGATTGGGTACAATCTTACCTTCCTCAGACCCCGCTACGCGGGAGCATCATGCACTGGGCTGCCCCTTTTTTTAAAGAGGACAAAAAATTGTTTATGATCAAAGGTGGGAAAGTTAACACTTCCATGTATTTACCATTACCCTTCACTCTTCACCCTGTAGATTAATGCCATTTCCATGAGTAAACCATAGTCAAAGACACACATCCCTGTTGCAAAACTGTGTCAGTACACAAATGTGTGCTTTCGAATTATCAAATCTCAAATATTGTTTAATCGAACCATTAAAAAAAATATTGTTTAATCAAATTACACAAATATCAGTTATAAAAAAAAACCAAATATCAGGTATGCTAAATTTTCATTTCTATGCAATTTTATTATCTGTTTGTTGCCACTAGTGTAGCATTCATTATTTTTTGGTCGAATGTGAATGTATCTATGTTTATGCTTTTCCAGTGCCACAATGGCTATTTATGACGTGGTTCAGCTCGTGAGAGCGGATGTCTCCACCATTGCACTTGGGATTGCTGCATCAACATCATCAATCATCCTTGGCAGTGGCACAAAGGGCAAAAGGCTTGCAATGCCCAACACAAGAATTATGCTTCATCAACCTCTTGGAGGTGCCAGTGGGCAAGCAATAGATGTGGAAATTCAGGCCAAAGAAATCATGCATAACAAAAACAATGTTACCAGAATCATCTCTGCTTGCACTGGCCGCACATTTGAACAAGTCCAGAAAGACATTGACAGAGACCGATACATGTCTCCGATCGAAGCTGTTGAATATGGGATAATTGATGGGGTTATTGATAGAGATACCATTATTCCTCTCATGCCTGTGCCAGAAAAAGTAAAACCAAAGCTGAATTATGAAGAAATAAATAAAGATCCAAGGAAATTCTTGACACCAGACATTCCTGATGATGAAATATACTAGTTGGTTGGTTGGGATCTTTGGAATTTGGCAACAAGTTAACATGATTTCAATGTTTTCCTTCAGTTTTTTGTCATTGCCTTCTCTTTGTACGATTTAAGCCATGAGCCACAACATCCAGATGTTAGATTTCAGTATCCGAGCTTGTACAATGAAACTTCTATTTATTAATTTTCGGCAGATAACATTTTTGATTGACTGAAATGTTGTGTTGATAATTGTTTAGGCTAAATGTCTACTTTTAATTTCAGCTGGTGCTGCTCCTTGTTGCCCTTTTCTGTAATTGTCGCTTCAAAGCAAAACTAGAAAGGTTGATTCATGCTCAGTGTAAATGATGGTAGTGAATATGAACTTTTATCTGGACACTGGGAGCCACCTTTTAGAACAGATATCCCATGGGATATCTCCACATGGCAAGTGATTAAACTTAGATTTTGGGCTGAGCTTGTAGTGGTCAGTTGGCTCAGAGACAGCATCTGAATCCTCTTATTCTTCAGTGGTTCAATATCTTTTTATTGTGTCTGTCAGGTATATTAGGGCTTTGAAATCAAGTAAATCATGAGAAGTTGAAATTAAGTCCATTGGATCTTCATTGCCATCTGATCTAAGCGCAGAAAATGGATGATCACATTGTTAAGTATAAGCATCAATGTTTTCAAATGCTATATGGTCCTATCGTCAAGGTTCACACCCTCTGGCCCTGAAAGGAAGAGGGACTCTTCCTGTTAAAAGTAGGCATTTCACGCAACGTTGAAGCAAAAGCAATAAGATGGAATATGAGTAGATCAAGTTTTAGTTTCTATTTATGTAAGTCTTTTGTGAGCTTAAAGCAGATGATTATCAATATTTGAAGGACTTACAGACACAGTACCTAATTGGGCTAGTGGACCTCAGAAAGTTTATTGCATGTCCTAATTTGAAATGGAGCAGAGAGTGTTCATTGCTCAAGTTCAATTATGAATTTTATAGTTAAATATTTCATATGTAAAGGTAACTTATACCAAGATTAAATGATGTTTGTTGCCTTCATTACATGCTGGAACAAATATCACATAAATAACACACACACACACACACACACACACACACAAAAACTATAAATGATGTCTACATTGATACTCCTATTACAAGCTGTAACTGTGTATGTTTTAGAGTAAACGTCGACATCACCTATTGAACACTGAACACAATGTAAACGTGCATACAAATGCTCTTGCAAAACTCTCTACATACACTACGCAAATGCTTTCTATTGAGCTAAAGTGTTTGATTATAGGAAATGTTTATTTTTCAAGAGGTATAGTGCTAATTGCAGAAAACTATGACCCCATCCAAATCAGAACCATTCTCATCCTTAAACCCCATACAAATGCCTTTAGTAGTTCGAATTCAGTCCAGAAACCTTATGACCCCATCCAAACCAGATCCATTCTCATCCTTAACCCCTCAGTGTTTTCACTTCAAATGGAATGCATCCATGTTACTCCCTCTCTCTCTCTCTCATGTATGTGATGAGTGCATTTCCTCCCAAATTTAGGGGTGCTCATGTGCCTGGCCGGGCAAGTACTTGGGTCAGGCGTGGATTTAAAACTTACGTCTGTCAAGCTTAAGCCCTACCCGTACCCTACACTGCCTGAACGAGAATTACTTGTAGTTTAGAGACTGATTTGCCAAAGCAAGTGATAGAAATCTCAAAAAGGAGAGAAAAATCCTGGCCCAGCCCGCCCTGATTGACAAATGGCCGGGCTTGGGCCTGACATGTTTGAGGCAGGTCGGCCCAGGCCATGCACTTATGACCCTGTCAGGCTTGGCTGAATGTGGCCTAGTATTTCTAACCTTTGGCCGGGCCTACATATGCTCAGCTGGCCCAACCCACCCCACAAACATCCCTACTCTTCCAGTGCAACCCACGTAATGACCTTCCTCCTTTGTTAGCATGTTGTTAAAGTAACTGTCATTTGTATTGTACACTTCTTAGCGAACAAAAAGGCAGTGAAGATGTATGCATCTAGGCTTAGATGGCTTAGAGGCTTGACCATGTTTCTTGTACCTTAATTTTATTTTTTATGGTGTGTGGCCTGTCACCAACAAACATGAAACAGCTGCGTCCTCTCATTTTCAATAAAATCTCTTTTCTGAACAGCAGAAGCAAGAACTAGATGATTTAAGAATGATTGCGTCATGCTTCTCGCGCTTAACATGATTGAAGAGCCATCACTTGAGTTGGCCAGACTTATTAGACAATCATAAAATACCTGTAGATAGAATGTCAAATATGGTTTGCTAAATCTTCACTCAGAGAGAGAGAGAGAGAGAGAGAGAGAGAGAGAGAGAGAGAGAGAGAGAGAGAGAGAGAGAGAGAGAGAGAGAGAGAGAGAGAGAGAGAGAGAGAGAGAGAGTGTGTGTGTGTGTGTGTGTGTGTACAGGCCCATTTTGGGCTAGGCCAAAGTTATACAACCTAGCCCATTATGGGTTGGCCCTCTTTAACTTTTTGTTATTTAGAACTAGCAGAATCTATTAAATAAATCCCAATTGATGGGATAAAGCTAAGATGACAAGTCTCGCGTTAGAGTGAAATTCTATTGGTAAGCCTATCTAAAAAAAATTCAAGTAGTTAAGCCTTTCAATGGTAACCTTTTTGTAGATAGTGGTTTCTTTAATGCAATCGCTTGAGTATCTAATCAAAAAGTATATCATTATAAATTTCAATTCATTTTTAATGAGATTCGAATTTTATCTTCAAGCATTAACATAGTGTTTCGTCATGAGCTAAGATCGGCAAATTCTACGGTAGATGCTTAGCTAAACAATGATAAATTATTTCCCTGGAAAAAGGATCATTTTGTAGTCTAATGTATAAGGTATAATGCTCTTGTATCTCTTATTACTTTTATTTCTTTTCACAGTATTTGTTCCATTTTTAATGGAATTTTTCGTTACGGATAAAAAAATCCAAGTAGCCCAAACTAAACATCCTCTCAATATATTAGGTATTACCAAATTCTACTTAAATAAGAATATTCCCACAGATCAATGACTTGAACGACATTATTAACATAGTTTTTAAAATGTTATTAATCACATATTTTAATCAAATGGTTAGCACTACGATTTCACCATCTCCTATCTGACAGTGTGGAATTTCTTGGTGGCCCATTGTCGAGTTCCAATGCTTCTCCTCAGGGTTTCTCTAAGTCAAAGCCTTGGGGATATGAATTCTAATGATGCTCATGAAAATGATCATTGAAGCAATTTATCAAGGCCTACACCAAATTTAAGTTGGATTGTTCAGCAGGTGGCCCCAATCTGAGAAGCATGGACGGTTGAGGTTCCACTGGTCCCCTTTCAGTGAGCAGCTCTGTCCTTCCTTGACCTTTTGTTTATCTTTTTAGATCTATCTTCTTATTTTATTGCCCTAATGAATTGCAAAAACTTGTGTGCCCAAAGCACCTTTGAAGGAACCCTTACTTACTCAATATAAATTATCTTCCATGGCCCACTTGCGTTATCAAACCCATCAAAGTATCTCAAGAATCAACACACTTAATATGCTAAAAAAATAACAGCGAAGCATATAATCATTGAAAAAGTAGCAATGAATAAACACACATATAATATGTATATTAGACCCCAAAACAATGGACTGATTATTATTAAATACATTAGTATTATATAATATGTAATACATAATTTATGTACATACATAGGTAGGAAAAAGGTCCAATGCACATCGCTAGCACCTACATAATTTATGTACATTAATCCTGTGTAGGCCACTTGATTTTCTTTTGTTTGTTTTTCAAGTCAAAACAGTGAAGAAAATCCCAATGGGTATGCTTTTCTGCACTGCCTGGGGTCGTCAGATCTTCAATTCCCTCACTATGATTGTCTTAAAATCAAGTTGGCACACAGTGAAGTACTTGCCAAAGTTAGGTATAAGCTCCATGCTTGATGAATCACTCTCTTTAGGGTGTTCTAGTGTGGTCCACAATGGACTTGGATCTGGATTCTGGACCCCCATTATTTGTCAGGACCATAAAATGTTTCATAGGCAGATTTCTTAGGCCGGGTCTATTGGTAACAGGGTAATCGGCGAGTAAAAATAGGATTATGTACCCTTGAAGTTGTTTCATCAAATTACTATGTGGATGGTCCCCATCTGCAAATTGATTGGTCTGAAGATCCAGCTATCTAACTAGTATGTCCTTTCATGTTCAATATTCAACACTGTTCTTTTGTTGATTTCTTGTTATCTTTGTTCAAAGTTGGGTATATATCACTTGGTTAGTTTGTCAAATTTCACCCACCAAAAGCCTCATATCAACATCCATCAATGCTTCAAATTCAATAATGATTTAATGACGTACTTAAGCATTGGTCGCAAAGGCTAGGATGAGGTGCATGCATTCATTCGTGTTAAAAAGCATCTTGCTGGCTAGTTATGGTCAATGAGTAATTAGTTGAATTAATAGACACTCATTAGATGGTCAAGGCGACCGGGTCAGCAACCACAGCCAACTTCTTCAGACTTATCCTCCCATTCAACCCGCCTAGACCGAGAAAGTGATTAGTCGAATTAATCGGCTGCGACGAACTTGCCAACCGCCCAAGGGAAGAAGAAAATGACTCCATTAGTTCTTAATTATGCTGAACTTAGTTAATTAAGATAAACCAGACTTCGAAAATGAGATTCCACTAAACTTCCATGTTCCAATTCCCTTATATTGTAGTTGTTATGTTTTAGGTCGGGTTAGTTGAAGTGGTCCACACCACATTCCATTGGGGCATAACCGTTTCTCTTGTCAAGACAAATGCTCTTCTAAATTCCAATCATTGTTAGGGTGGAGTTTGATTTCATACGAACCTCATTATCATGTGATAATATTATGTTACCTAGTGGCTTTGGCTTTTTATGTGTCATCACCTTGTTATTTTGATTGGGCATTTGCATTTAAGAGAGTCAATGATATAAGTGGAGACATGGATGATATTCTCACTTTTTTAAAATTTGATTTACTAGAGTGATGGTTGGATAGTCATTTTCTACCAAGCGAGAGAGTATTTGAATTTTGATGACTATTTATAAAGCTTTGCCTTTACTTCCTTCAATTTTAGCCTTTCTTTGCTTCCTTGAATTTTGAACTTCAATTTTAGACTTGAGTAGGCATTGCTTACAAGTCCTTTAGATTCAATACTAAAATAACGAAGAAACTCAACAAAATAACTGATTCTTTGGTAGAAAGATTTTCTTGTGTGAATAAATGGACCCTTCATTTGAAAATTCACCACATGATACTAGGAAATTATTTGATAGTCTCCTGCTAAAAGTATAAAGCGCACCACATTAGTTGATGAGAGGGAACCGAGGTGTGATTTTGCTGGAAATCTTTCATAATGGAAAATGTCCATTTTCTAGGTGGCTGATAAATATTCTATCTTAGCCATATATTTGCTAACAAAAAAACAACGACTTCCATTTTTCAGTTGGGACTATTTTTAGTCAGCCTCATCTACCGTGGTGCCCATCAAACCGATGGCTTAGATCACCAAATAATGGGCCCCATCTACATAACTACGGATGCATCCATATCTAGTACTTGTACATTTTATTATAGAAGCCTTAAACAGGCACATTTGAAACTCAATATATTCACACAACTTAAAACCACAGGATTTGTCGCAGAGTAAGATTTAATTCCTTCGTGGATTAGGAAATCAAAATAAAGACATTGATGATTGATCCCTCTTATTTTCTCATTTATCTTTGTATGAAAAGGAGATTCCCACCTTATAAGTAGGGATCTTCTAAGGGTTTTTTCCCATGGTGACTATAGGTGGACTTATCACGGGCCACCATGCTATCATGGAGCAACTCTTGCCTTGGATGGGGCAGCAGCTCCACGTGCATGCAAGGTTGCTTACGGTGATGTGGCGGACTGTGATGGATTTACTCACGATCACTTTGGGGGAAAACCCTCACACCATCCACATTCTACCTAGAAGATACCTACTTATAACATGCTAAGCCATATGCAAGTTGTGACTGACAATAATCCTCAAGTGACAGCAACCCTTCCCATATTGATTCATTTAATTTCAGTTGTTGGGCACTTAGGGCCTATTTATTTCATACAATTGAATATCTAGAAATTACAATCTATAAGTGGCTAGAAATAAGAATAAAGATGAATTTTAAAAAAGACCATCAAATTATATCTCCTTTAATGGAAATAAAATAAGGGAAGATGGAAAATGAATGCCCAACCATCGTCCTAGTAAGTCAATGATTAAAAGGCCAAAGTCTCATCTACATCTCCATTTTATATCCTTTATTCCTTACCACATATCTTTCACCCATCACATCTTTATTAATAATATTTTGTTGGAGCTCATTTCACTACATCCATTCATGCAAACAAACAAGCCCAATGTGCCATACAATTTATGCTTACACATAACTCAAGCCATCCAAGTACATACATGTTCAATGCATGATAACAAAAAAGAGACCTTTAATTAAAATTTTTTTCTTTTTTAATTATTTATTCTAAACAAACAAAATGGTTTGTCATGTGTTGGTACCGTAGTATCGCACACATTTTCATGATTGAACTCTGAACCTTTTAATTTAAAGTAAGTAGCCCAAAATAGCAAACAAAAAGAAGGTCTGCCATCACTTATATGATAGCCCAAAATAGCAAACAAAAAAGAAGGTCTGGCATCACTTACATGATTTTATTCGTAGATACTTTCTTTTAGGCCAGACAACTCGCAAGAGAATGGATGATGACCCAACTCTTAGATGATGGCCAAACACAAAATACTAAGTAAACATGTCATCATTGCAGAAAGCGAAAATGCAGAGAGAGACTTGGCCTTATCAATGAAAACATCCCCCCATCTTTGGCTGCTTTTGTTGAGGAGATAAGGTTTTCCATTTTGTAATGTTTATTCCATCAATTAAAAGATGGTGAAGTAGTACGATCAATCTATAGGACTTCTTGAAAAAAAAAAAAGAAACCCCACAAAGTAGTAGTCCATAAGTCTACATTTCACAAGTAATCAAAGGGGATGCTAAGATAATCAGTAGAATGACATAATCAAGACAAATGAAACTGATGGCAAATAACAACTGGTTTAAAATGTGTAAGACTTGCATTTGGTTAATCAACTAGATCATATTCTGCAAATTTAACTCTAACCAGCTGTTATATGCATAGTTAGATTGATCATGACTGTTTCATGCAAGTTGCTCTAGTTGCAGTAAAATTTGGGTTATCGTATGTACAAAGTTGAGTGACGTAAAAGTGCTCGCCACAGAGTGGCGGAGGCAGGATTTTTTTTTAGTGGGGATGGCTACCAGTTGTAGAGCCAAATTTTTTTTAAAGGAGATTAATAATATTTTTATATTTAGAAGTTTTTGCCTATCATTTTAAAAAATATATATTTATTTTTCATAGTTTTTCAATCATATTCAAAGAAACAAGATCCTAATTGAAAATACCTAAACTTTTAAAGACATAATTTTTCTTTAAAGATAATTAAAATAGAAAATTAATATGACACATTATAATGATTCAAATTGCTCAAAATAATCACTTTCTCATTTAGAATTATAAATTGTATCTCACTTGAAGTAATTAAAGTAGGGCCCATGCAAGATTGACCACTTGTAAATAGATCCATCACTAATTTATTAATAAATTGATTAGTTAGTTATGATTATTTAATGTGCCACTTATTGGTTATAGATGTGAATGATTGAAAATCCATTGATTGATTATTTGTAATATTTTGATGAGCCATGATACTTGCAATAGTATAAGTGATTGAGAACATACCATTGATGGTCATTAGTAATTTTATTAAAAAAATGAGTAATCAATGTGTAATATCCATGCTTCCCAGAATAAAACCGTCTCCTTAAGTGGTTTTTCAAACTCTCCTCCAATAAAAATTAGCTCGGTCCACCATAAGAACGAGCATATACTATTTTTAGTCACATATTCAATAAGGTGGGACCAACTCTTATTTAAACAAAATTTGGGGACAACAAAACTAATGAGAATGACTTCATTTTTGATGGCTTGGATTTGTATTGAGATTATCACGATATCCTTTGATTTAATCGCCACACAATTTAGTGGTATTTTAACTATAGATTTCTTTGTGATTCAATTGTGGATAAGAGTTTAAAATTTCATGCAAAGAAGAAGCTAAGATAGCCAAATCTATTTTGAATGAAAGTCTTACTATGAAGGAAAAGTGTTTGGAAGAAAGAGAGAGAGAAAAAGATTTAGTTGGTTGATTACAAATTGCAACCACTCATTAAAATCTAGAGAATGATTTACTTGCTTTTTCTGCAACGAGCGTTGTTTTTTAAACAACAAAAATATCTCTCTTGACACAAGAGAAAAATAAAATTAAAAAATTTTCCAAAATACCCTCCACACCTCTCTCCCTCCGTCCTCTCTCCTCCCCCCTTTCCCTCTTGTTGGCCCTCCCTCCTTCCCTCTCTCTCTCTTCCTCTTCCCCACCCTCTTCCTCCCCCTCCCCCTCCTCCTCCTTTCCACTCCCTCTCTCCCTCTTCCTCTCCCTTTTCTTCTCCCCCTCTACTCTCCTCTCCCTTTTCCCTTTCCTCTCCTCCTCACTCGGCCTCTCCCTCTTCCTTTCCCTATTCCTCTTCCTCTCCTCTCCCTCTTTCTTCCTGTTAGCATCTATGATGGGGCCTCCTCATGGGTAGCCCCAACATAGATGGACATCCCTCACAAAGGAGTCGGAGTCTATTTGGATAAAGAGAGAAAGTGTTAATCCTTATAAGACTCAAACTCCAATTGAGAGAGTTTATTCCAATTCTCCTTATTTTATTCTAACTTGAGTTTAAGTCTATTATCCACCAAGCCAACTACTATAAATACATATGGTTGGGTGGTAGTGAAGCACCCGAATACTTATAACCAATAAAGATAAGTCATTGATCATTATCTTCTCCATTAGTGTGTCCATCCTTATCTTGAGATTATGAAGAGTGAGTCCTACGTGGATGATCTCTAGGAGACAGCTAAGGGTTTTTATGTCCATTGCTTGATTCAAGCCGACGCTGTACTCATCGTGTTCGTAGCGGCCCTATGATCCTGATTTACTTTTTCGTAACATCGAAGGCTATCACTTCCTCCCTCTTCTTTTTCTCCTCTCCTCTTTGCCTTGTTCGGCCCTATGAGGTTGAACATCATGCCTTGCGAGGCCGAATAGGGCTGAGAGGATAAGAAATGAGGAGAGGAAAAGGGAGAGGAAGAAGGAGGGAGGGGAGAGGAAGAAGGAGGGAGGGGAGAGGAGAGGAGGGGAAGATGAGGAGGAAGAGGGAGGGACAGGAAAGGAAGATGAATAGGAGGAGGAATATAAAGAGGAATAGGGAAAGGGAGAGGGAGAGGGAGGGGAAGAGGAAGATGAAGAGGGAGAGAGAGAAGGAGGGACATCCCCCTCTCACTGGTTAGAGCTCGTCGCCAGCTGGAGGGAAAGGGGGGAGGAGAGAGCTATGTGAGGGGTATCTTGGGGACTTTAATTTTTTTTTAAATTTTATTTTTCCCCTTGTGTTAAGAGAGATATTTTTGTTGTTTAAAAAGCAGCGCTTTTTTGGAACTAAGTGAAAGACAAGAATATCCTTAAGCCATTTTTAAATTCTCTCATTATATAGAAAAAAAAAGTAGATAAGTAGGGGCAAAATTGTAAGGATATAAAATTCTTGAAAAATATTTCCATGACTTCAAAGGAGCATCCAAAGGTGAGTGGCCTCCTCCCTCCACCCTTGATGCCGGAGATGTGAAAATCAAGTTAGTATTTACAGGGTGTATATGGAATATGGACCCTACAATGCAGAATATTCTCATAACTAAAAAAGGGGGTACGAATCTGTAATCCACGTAGACAGGGCATTTCCATTTTCCTTTACAATGGTAAAGACTTGTAATGACATGAAATTTTTGAAAAATATTTTCATGATTTCAAAGGAGCATCCAAGGGTGAGTGGGGGCACCCCTCCGCCCCATTCTCCACAAGTATTTTTTTTTTTTTTTTTGTTTCCGGCACCATTGAAAAGACTTGATATTATTTTGCCTATTGCTACCGACCATACCTCTTGCACTTTTTTCCTTATAGATGTGGTTATAACTTAGATTTAATTATTTTTGCATCAGACCAAGCCCTTTTAAGTTCTTATATGAAGGCGCAATATTAATAAGAGGTATGTGGATGAAAGGTATAGTAACCAAATTTCATTCGGATTGGAGAAAATTATAGTTAAAATGAGCAACAAATATAAAATGAGATTAACAGTTAAATCATCCCATTTACATTGATCCATACAGCGCTGTTGTTATCCCAAATGGAGTGAAATTGGCAAAAAAGCATACTCAGGAGAAAGTGTGAGGCCAAGGAAAGTGTTAACTGTTAAGCGTGAGGCCAAGAAAAGTGTTTGCCTGGATCCTGCAAGTATTTTGTGTAGGAATCTCAATCCCAATCATTCATATGCAGAAGCCCCAGCCCCTCAATTAAACACGCTCTTGCAAAATCTCGTGAGGAATTTCTGTAGCGATGAAATTAATAAAGCAGGGCCTACATGGGTCAATGCAGCTCATGTGCATGAAAACTCAGACGCGAACATCACATATGATATTGATAAGTTTTGCCATAAAATAATAGCTAAGTGAATAGTGAATCATGAGGAGTCGATTGAACAAGCTTTATGATAATAATTAGGTTTTATGCCTCAATGCCATTCGCCCTGGATATGAAAGTTACGAGGAGTCGATTGCACATGCTTTATTTTTATGTACTTATGCTAGAGCCGCTTGGTTTGACTCAAATCTAGGTCTTATAATCCACCCAAGCTCAACATCGATGATTTTGGAGTGGTGGAAAGAATTAATTAAAATATGTGAATCAACTTCGAATGAAATGGTTAATCAAATTAAAGCCTGGGTCTTGGCCTTTTGGTGGGTAGTGTGGAAAGCTAGAAACGATTTCATATTTAAAGGTGTTGAAATAAACCCCTTTAAGAAAATTAATTATGCTAATAGCCTAGCAACCGGGTCGATGAGCCAAGTTCAGTTGAGAAACCCCACTAAGATATTATCGACCTTAAATCTTAGTTCTTAAAGGATGTGACCTTGGTTTTTACAGTTGCTTCCTTTCCAAAACTTTATGGAAAATGTTGAGTTTGGTTTTTTTATTGGGTTAAGGTAATATTGTTCGTATAGGTTCAATGGAAGGTCCAAAAGTCTCTTCATCTAAGGAGGCTGAACGAGAGCTATTCTTACTTCGCTTTGAAAGGTGAAGGAATGTGGTTTCAATAAGATCCTTATTTTGTCTGATGCTTCTGAAGTAGTGTAGGCTATTAAAGTCGTACAGGCTATTAAAGGGACTTCTGATTAGTCCATCAACTCAATTCTGTTTGATATTAAGGCTATTTGTTGTTTTTTTGATTTCATAGATTTTCTTCACATTCTTAGAGTGTTTAATTAGGTAGCTTATGAGTGTGCTAAGCTAGTTAGGGTTATGAATTTGGGATTTATGTAATTGGAGTTCGTCCTTTTGTTTGCTGTCTTTTTGCATATTGAAGCTCATCGTTTCCAACAAAAAAAAAAAAAAGAGCTAAGAATCTAGAACCATTTGAAATTGGGTTAAAAAATCTAAGATGTAATTGGGCTTGAACCAAATTGTTGAACAACAAATCTAACATAACTTTGTGTCCAAGCCAAACTTATTAATTAGATCCATTTACAACCAGAGTTGGCAAAATCCAACCTGACCCGCCAACCTGGCCCGACGCGACCAGTTTCTGATCCGCCTAACCCTACCCATTTGAAATATGGGTCGGGTTAGGGTTTACCAACCCGTATAAAAACAGGTCTAGTTAGGGTTGACCCGCCTAACCCGCCTTAACCCGTTTAGATTTTACTAAGTTACCATGACTTTTCAATTTTCATGTGACTTTTCTTATGTAAGACATAAACTATGTACTTTTAATATTTTGTGGAGGGGTTATGTAAAATTTCATTACTTAGAATATAGAACTTATTTTTTTGTTTGAAAATATGATGTTTTTGTAGTTGAAATATTGATATATATATATTTATTTTTATGTTGGCATATAAATTTACATCTAAATATGGATATGAATGAAAAATAATATCATTGATGAGTCTTATACTTATGCTTAAACATGGAATTATAAAATTGAACAAAAATTGAAAAGGTATTATCTCAAATTCTTAATAAATAGGCTAGAAAATATTTATAGATTCCCCATTTTTTACACATTGAAATTGATAAATTATAAATTAATGCTCAATGCAAAATTTTAAATGAACCTAGATATTAAGAGAGCTTTACAAATGAAATTGGGTCGCATAAAATGAGTTAAATTATACACAGAATGAGAATTAAATTTGTTAAGTCGGGTCAACCTGACCCAACTCGAATCAAATTTGGGTTAGCCGGGTAGGGTCGGGTTGTCTCGCTACCGGTGTGGGTTAAAGGTTTTCAACTTTTTTTAAAAACTGATTAGGTTAGGGTTGGAACCAACAAATTCGGGTTCGGATTTACTCGATTTGAATTTGGTCAATCCGACCCGTTTGTCAGGTCTATTTACAGCCTTGCAGTTTAATGGACTTGAAAATTTATTTAATGGTGGTCATGGGTCAGACCAACCCGAGCCCGATTTGGGCCGAACCCGCTTTGAGCAAGGCTTGGATATGTAGTTAGGGCCCGTTTACTAATTGGGCTAGGCTTGATTTAAGTGATAGAAAGCATAAAGTTTGGTCTGGCCCGACCTATGTAAAAAATGGATGTAATTTAATTCAATTGGTGCAAACAATTGCTCGAATGCCTACAAAATTGCTAAAAGCCCGATTGATTAAATGGGTTGGCTCGGGTCTAACTTTTATGACCCGTTTTGAGCTAGGGTGTTTCTAAAGTGGGGCCGTTCCTAAAAATGCCTTAGCCAGGCCTGGCCCGGACAATAAACACCCCCAAATTTAATAAAAGAAAATAACATAGATCTAATAAATGACTCCTAAAAATGTGGAAAAAGAAACTGTTTATATGGATGATATAAAAGAGGTATGACTACATATATATATATAAAGAGAAATAATTATATGCTAATGTCTAATGTTAGGTTGGTTTTTTTTTTTGGTGTGGGGGGGGGGGGGGGGGGGGGGTGTAGGAAGTTGACCATAATTTGGTGAGGTAGCAAAGCCTTACATGAGGGAAGGTGCCTGCCTAAGTTAGAATTTTTGGTAGGTACGTAAGAACAAACATCTGTTATAACTGGGGTAAAAAGCTTTTCTTTAGCCATTTACATTGTTGGATAGGTTTGTGCATGAAGTAAGTACTTGAGTACCCAGGTGGATATTTAATCTTATTTTTCACATACTGAGTAATCTAGGGAGCTTCTAAACATATATTGACTTTTACTCAATTTGCACAGCAAAAAATAAAAAAATTGAAATTCCCAATCTACCCCATCCCTTCTCTCCTTATACACCTCCCCTCTCTCTTTCCCTCTTCCTTTGCCTCCTACTCTTCTTCCTCCTATTCTTCTTACTTCTCCTCTCCTCTCCCTCTCTCTTCCTCTCTTCTCTTCTCCTCTTTCTCTCCTCTCCACCCTATTTAGCTCCATCAATGAGTTATTTCGCCTCGCAGGGTCGAACAACAGCTTCTAGTTGGCCTTGTGAGGCGGAATAGCTCATTGTTGTTTGGCCTCGTAGGGCTGAATAGGGTGGAGTGGAGAGAAAGAGGGAGGAGAGGAGAGAATGAGGGATAGGAGAAGAGGGGAAGAGGGAGGGAGAGGAGAGGAGGAGAAAGAATAATAAGAGAAGGAAGAGGAGGAGGGAAAGGAAGAGGAAGAAGAGGAAAAAGAAGAGAAAGAGGAAGAGGGAGAGAGAGAGAGATGGAGAGAGAGACTTCCCTCTGCCAGCTGGAGGGGAAGGGGGGAGGAAAGAGGAGGGAGGTGTATAGGGAGAGAAGGAGGTGGGGGTAATTTGGGGAGTTTCTATTTTTTTTATAAATGGGCTGTGTAGATTGAGTAAAAGTTGGTGTATATTTAGAAGATCCTTCAATATAATGAAGGTATTACTCCCATTGACATAAAATTTGATCTATTACATAAAAAGTTTGAAGCCCACTAGGCAAGAATAAATCTTGTACAATAGAGTTCCCATGTAGACGTAAGCATATGACCAGTCTTCTTAAAAAAGAGAGATGACCTCAAAGCTCAGATCCCAATTAGATCCATACTCTAACTTAATTTAAATATGAGAAATAATCCTATGAGAACTAGTTCTTACAACTTTTTTATTAAAAGTCTAGGTGAAGCTCATTTATCATCTAATTCAAATATTGCGATACACAATGACCGACTTAATAGTTACATGTCCTAAATCTTGGTCAAATATGAATTTATTGGACTTTTGGATCGATTGTTCATCAATCTGAATGGATTGAGTTTTTGGGCCACTGATGAAGGGATTATGGACATGTGATTGGGGCCACACTTGATATTTGAGGTGCTCCTGCGTTGATCTTTTCATCCCCTTGGTCTCGTCCTAAAATGAGACCTACAAGTGGGCCTCGTAAAAAATTCTCATAATTGGTGTGTAAGAATGCTTCTCATAGGATTAAAGCCCTTTAAATATCTGCATCCAATTCGAGTCCCAATAAGTATCCATACAAATATAAATGGAATAGTAATACTCTAATACTTAATCAGTTTCTTCATGAGCAGATATCTTGCGCCGTCCGAGACAATGGTGGGGTCCATCTGGGGCTCCATGTGATCAATCCATCCGCTTTCCACGCTACCACCCTCTTTGAATGTCTTGAATCCCATAAGATTTGACACCAATCTTAAAGGATATTCAGAGTCAAAAGCATGAGAGTCATAGCTTGCCGATTCATTGTTGGCGCAACCATGACGCACCTCCCTGTGCGCTGAAAAAACGTAGGGTTAAATCCCATGGCCGCATAGCTGATGCCTGGGCTTGATTAGAGTGAGTTGCATCAAAGAAAAAAGTTAGTTCCAAGTATTAAACCCATCTTTATGCGTTCGTACACTCGCAGCCGAAAGAAAGTTGCATGTACGGGGTCATGCGCCGTAATAACTTTCCGAAAAATTTTTGACGTTTGCAGCCCAATTGGGCCTGTTACCTCAGCACATTTCATATGGCAGGCATTGGTCACTGTCTTGTATTTTCTTTTCTTCCTTTTGATTCTGGGGGGATGAATCGATAAGTCTCTGCAGGACCACTTGAAGGCGGGGATAACATGCTCTTTTCCAAAGCTCCTGTAATCTTCTTCATGGGCCTGGCAAACTGTACATACACATTCTTTTACAACAAAAGGTACATATACATTCTATTAGGAGAAAGTGATAAGAGAGGAGAGCTTAAAAAAACAAACACTCTTTTAGTTCTCTCCCTTCCAACATTGGCACCCCTTTCTTACCTATGCGTGTAAATGAATTTCTGCGGAGTCATAGAATCATAGTCATTATACACTTAAGCTCCAAGAACATTGAGATTGTTAAACTTATGTAACCTCAGTTTAAACACCTATTTTTCCATTCGGTGTAATTAGTCAGTAGTTGAAATTTTATGGAACTTGTCCTTTGAGAAGGGCATATTGTGCCCTTTGATATATGTTGTTACCTAGTTCTTTATCACCTAAGCTTTTAGAGTAGGTGGCCGTTAATATAGGAGTAGAATGGAAGGTTGAGTATTGCATATTATGGAGTGTGAATTCTCCCTCTACATTAAGAAAAATAAAAAATCAAAACAACCCAATTTCTCCACAGTTTTTGTTTCCTCATCCCAAGTCCATAAATCCAACATCCCTATCCATCCCATTCAAACACCTGATTCTGTTGATGCAGCAATGACTCTGAGCCTTCATCATATTTAATGCTGAATATTGCTTCTCTAGATTATCAGCAGTCAGTTCTAATTCTTGTTTCAGGAAATCCATGTCAATGTGTTAACACGACTTCCCATCTATAATGCAGTGAGCAACGTCAGTATTTTCTATGAAGCAACAACCTGTTCCTTGTGACAATTTGGCAATGCATTTTGGTAAGCATCAGAATTTATGAAATGAAGCATTTTTAAAGCCCTTCTCCTGAAGAGACAAAGTACTTATGTTCCGTTTGTCCTGTTCCAGCTCATGCTTTATATTATTATCCAAGTAGCCTGAAAATGAGTACGCTCAAGGTCATCCATGCAAATGATAACAGAAGTTGCCTGTAGAATGCTTGAATTGCATGGGCTGGCATATTGGGTTCATGGGCATATGCACAGGGATGCAAATTCTGCAAAGAAGATGGGTTGTTCGTTTCTTCTTTTTCCTTCTATTTTTTGTGGTTGGAGTGTTGGATAGATACCCATTTTACATGCATGACAAATGGTGGGGCCCGGCGGAGCTGGGTCAAGCCCTTAGCCCAGCCTTCATAGTTGCAGGAATTTTAAAATCATGCCCTACCCCACCCTTGGCCTTTGGAGGTTTGACCCCCCTCATCAAAGGGCCATATTGATATTCCAAGTTAGAGTTTGCATGAAAGAAATAATCTTAAATATTGACGTGGTTGCTTGATATAGGTCAATCAAGGGGATTTCTTGACCACCAAAAAAAAAAAAAACAAAAAAAAAAAAAGAGGGAAGGGGGGATTAATGTTTGGGAAGTTTAAAAGATTTCTTGTAAGATGTGCAAGTGTCTTGACACTTTCGTGGAAATCTTCTAGGCCTATTTGTTTGTTGGAATTGAGAGAATTCTTATTGTGGGGTTGAATTCTTCGAATGCAGTTCTCAAACATATTTTCAAATACTTATGTATGCCCTAACATTTATGAGTTATAAAATAAAAGGCCAAAAATGGCCTTTCAAAAAGGATGAATTTCTGCATTTCAAACAGTCAAACAATGCATTCCAAAGGCTTTGTGGACTTCAACTCACATGCTATCAAAAGAACCTAACACATTAACTCACATCAAAAATTATTCTCCACACAAATCCCCCTTACCGTGTGTTTTTTGTATGGAGTCCAAGACTTATGCTATTAACCAAGTCTGGAAATATTATTAATACAACTTGTTGTACATATGTAGAAGTGCGTAACCTGCAATCGACAATCAAAACCACACACAAGAAAAACAAGCACACAAGAGCACCTAAGAGAAATTTATGTGGTTCGACGAAATGCCTACATCTACGGTCAAAAGAGAATTCTACTTTTTTACCGTATTTTTTTACTTAGATCTAGGATTACAAGTTGCATTATATATATAATTCTCTATTTCTTAGCCCTAAAAAAGCTGGATATAAAGACCAAAATACCTTTGATCCAAAGCTCGATCCAAGACTAATCTTATGGACTAATTTGATGAACCCGAAATACAAAATATAAACCGGACAATTATAATCCTATAAACAATGGGAGCGAGAAAGGACTTATAGGTCCCATGTTGTAAAATTGGAAAAGGAGTGCAAAGTTGTGTAAAGGTGTGGACGGTGTGGTTTAACTTTTGAGGTGAAAAGATAATTTTATAATTAATTTATTAAACTTTTCTGTTCTGAGTTTGGAGCACTTTCACACCCATATGAACATATGCAAAAATTTTATAGTATAAATGGCAATATTTTCATATCATTTCCACCTTTTATTTATCCATTGCCTACATAAATCAATACAAATAAATACGCAAACGATGATGCATAACCTCTAGGCATGAAAATCATTTACTAACGTAAACGAAGGCAAACAAACAGTAAAAAATTGAAAGCAATGGCCACCAAAGGATTGAGCAACTGTGGATGTGATGGGATCAAAAGTCCTTGTATGCTGTTTTGTCTGTACTGCCAGCTTTTATTCTTGCAAATGTATCTATTGTATGGAAATATCTCCATTGACATTCGTAACGTCTGCATTTCCTGGTGCATGTCCAAGAAAACGCCCCCTTAATCCTCGCCATCTTTCCCTCTCAAATACTAATGAGAAACAGATCCATCATACATGGAGCCTTCTTTAGTCACATGTCTAAACAAATTCAATGAATGTAGAGATCATGTAATCCATGAGTATTTTGAAGTAAAAAAAGAGGTTGACCTGGTGGGACCCACTATGAATGCATCAGGTGTGATACATATCAAAGGTTGGGTCTTTGAACGACTCCAAACAAGAGATTTATGTGCCTTTTTTTTTTTTGTTTGATACAAATCTCGACTGCGGCCCAAGCTATAGTCAAGCTTGACAAGGCCAACTTCATGAACTAGGCTTAAACCTCACAAATGCCATCGTCTGTAAGTAACCACCAGCTACAGAGAAAAACATGCAAACCACTACCCACTTTTTGTCTCTTCCCTGTTACCAGTATCGTGTTACAGCTCCAGAGATTTGGTATACTGTGCTCGGGCTTTTTGCTGAGAACGTTGATTTGGTGGGCCCACCGACACCCCATGATCTGTCAAAAACATAAACTAAAGCATCTAATCTGAACAGAGAGAACTGATCCATCCAGTTACAGTTACAGGCCGGAGATTGAAAAAGGGTCTGCATCGACCCATCAAGTGGTGGACCTTACTAGGCATCACACCACATGAACAGAATCAAGGGCCTAAAATCAAAGAGTCCAGAGGAAAAACACTGGTCTATCACATTCATTGGGCCAGATTAAACTGCACGCGATTGGCTAGGCCCTTGCTGTTAGATTGATTATGTGTGCAACATGTGAATATAATTGGAAAAACCAATGGGACTGAATCATGAAGTGTTTCCTACTGAACAATCTAACAGCGACCCATGATTCAATTTGTGTGAAATCTGCCCCAGTGATAGACACCAAGGGGAGAGATTAATAGTTGAGCCGTTCCTAGTTCTTAACCCTACGACAAAATTAGTATCTAGATGGGTGTGGATAGGTGAAGCCCACTTTGGATCTCATGAGACCACCGTGTACAGATTTAAGCCAGAAGTCCAAAGTGAACCATGGGCCCCGCTTGGACAGGCACAAACTTTGATGGATAAAAGTTTCTCAATTGATAGCTAAGAAAGTAAAACACCAACGGTAGATATTCAAGTAGAAAGGAGACCCATATATCATCATCATATTGATGACAAATTTCAATCCGGGTAATCTTTAATGGGGTCCATATTTAGATGCCCCACCAGATTGACCGTTTCAAATTACAGTGGGGCCCACATGTACTACAAAATCAAACTCAAACTCCCTGGTATCCTCTGTTTCATGTAAAGTAAAAAAAAAATTATACCATATAAATCTCTCTCTCTCTCTTTCATGTAAGGACCGAAGAAATCTCTTCTCCCCTCTGCAACAGGCAGTGGAAAACCCAAAAGGGGGGGACCCAGTCAGCCATGGAATCCTTCCTTTGTGAGAAGTCCTTTCTCTGACCTTGGGTTTTGTAGATTCCCCTCTCTTTCTATTTCTTCCTCTCTCTCTCTCTCTCTCTCTCCATCTGTATGTATGTATATAAATGTCTGTATAACATATGTTGTGGTCTTGTTGTTTTTGTCTGCACAACGCTGCAGGGGAAGAAAGGGGTTGTCCTGAGTGGTAATGTGGTAGGCAAAGGAAGAGGTTTTTGAACATGGGTTCTTCTTTTGAGGGTGAGTCCCTTTGCCCCCTTTCTGGTTTCTTTGGTCTGGGTTTTGTGCAATATTTTGTGTTGTTTCTCCTTTCTGTTTTATATGCTGTGGGTTTTTGTTGTTTTTACCTATTTGTAGAGGCTTTTGTTCATTTGGGGTGTCTCTGAAATCATTGATTTTTGTGGTGTGGGTTGTTGGGGTCTTTCTGTGTCATTGTTTTTGGTAGAAAATGTGAATACATTTTTTTTCTAATTTTTCCTATTGGTTATTTTGTCCATTTTTTTCAATAAAAATTCATGCTTTGTTTATTTTATTTATTCTTTTATTTTTACTATATAGTTTTTGTTAGTGGGCTTCCAGATGTGAGGATTTTGTATTTTATTTACTCATCTAATCTCATCTAATTGAGCAAAACTATAAATGGTGTTGCTGGTTATTCATTTTTGTATGGATATGCAGCTGCTTCTTTATTTTTCAAGATTGTATTCTATTTGTTTTTATATAGGAAATGCTAGTATGCATGCTTATATGGCTTTCCTTATTTGTACATGAGAATTCCTCTTTTTCATTTGCCTTTTTGTCTTTTGCACATGAATATTTCGAATTGAGCAAATGTCCCTCACCCTATGGCCAGGAAAGGATGCATATTAGCATTTCCCATATATATATATATTTGGTTTGTTAGCTTTATCTGTAATGGTTGCAAGAACTACTGGTGTTGTTCAAAGATGAAAATAATAAAAGGGGAGGAGAAAAAATTCGTATTGATGTTGATGGGGTTATCTCACGAAAGTCAACTATCAGTTTTTTTTTTTTTGATCGGTAACAAGAATACTTGCATTAAGAAAGGGAAAGTACAAGAAAGGAAAAGAAAAGAAAGACAACAGAATATCAAGAGAATAGGTGCAGGAGCAATGCACCCTAAGATGACAAACTACAAAATAACACCCTCCCAGGGAACAACTTTCCCGTTTGAATCCTTGTGAAAATTTTAATTATTGCTTTGTCAATGGCATAGAGAAGAATGCCCGTTTACAGTCTCTGATGTTCAATGCAGCACAATTTCAATAGCTATGTTTGCATTCTGGTTTTTCTTTTTCCATTTTTTTTTCACTTTTTTCTGTGCTTTCCTTTTCATCCTTGGTTTGTTTTATGATACTTCTCAGCTTTAATAGTGAGAAATAAAATTGTTTTATGCATGTATACACAACAAAATGTTCGTAAAATTATTTATTTTATATTTCTATAGACTCTAGATATTATTGTATCCAGATTTGGTTGGAAGTGCGAGCATGATCAGCATTGTGGGGCCCACTCCTTGTGGTGGTAGTCCTTGGATCAACCCGTCCCCTTGGTGAATAATGATTATGATGCAGGACCTAGGAGATGATGAATGATGTGCAAATAGATCAATTACCAAAATAATACGCACACTAATTAATATAAAAATTGGCATCAGCACAAAGACAAAATTAAATTCAGCAAGGGTTATTTGTTTTGACCTATCATCTACATCGGTCCCACAAGTGCTTTTCCCAAGGTGGGGAGATAGATCTTTAGGAATTAGAACTCCCAACCACTCTAGGGATTTAAATTCAATCAATTTTCAGCTCTGAAAATCAAGATTCAGATCTGAATGTGATGATAGAACGGGGTATTTCCAATATGAAGAGGTCTAGGGTCCACATCTATGGTTCAGATCTGTCCAATGTGAATGATACTCAGATCAAATGGCTGTGGGGGCTGTATTTTATCAGATTTCTGATCTGAATACAGGTTTTGGAATAGCCAAACGTCAGATCTAGGGCTGTTGTGAAGGTTTTCCTTCGTTTGGCCAATATTAGGTTAGATCCAAGAAGAAAGACTAGGTTTTATTGGGGCTGAATGCAGAATCTGAGTAGAAAGGCTAGGGTTCTTAACCAAAAGAAAGAGAAAGAAGGAGAATACCTTTAGAGAAGATGCATTTCTTGGCCTGACGCCAAACTCCCCAACTAAGGCGAGGAAATCTGAAAATCTTGCATGGAGAACTCCAAGAAGCTTTCAAGAAGAAAGGTTCTTTATTCATTAATGATAATAATCTCCAAAGATGGAGTTACATCTTAAAAAGAAGAGAAAACTCAGCTCTAAGCAATAGATGGCTGAGATTACATGAGATTTAATGGAACATAAAAGGAGAAAACATCAAATAAAAAAAAAAAAAAGAATGGCTGAATGGGAGAGACTTGCCCATGGGGAGATGTGCGCAAGTCTCCCCTGTTACACGAGTATTTTGTGTAGTTGTAAGTTGCGGGGCCCTCCTCTGTACACATTAAAATAAAACTTCATATTATGGGACTCTTCTTTATTACATAACTCTACTAAACAGCTTGGGACCCATATTTAAAATTAAAACATCTTTAATTCAGCAACAACTTCTCCCCCTTGGCACATCCCAACGTGGGGCCTTTTGCTTGCATGCCTAGGGAGCTCTTTAACAGTGTTTTTTCCTTCCTAACACGATCCAATGGTGGATCTTGCAAACCATGATGGATTAGTTCCATGAAATGGTAATCCATCCACATCGGGATCATGTTACGTAATTTTCTCTTGCTCCTTAACGTGATGCCTCCATCAGTTCCCCAGGGCTGCGAAGAGTTCGCCACTGGCGAAAGAAAGCTGTCATACCGCTCCAAAAGATCAGGATTTAGACGCTGTAGCTCGGCTCTAGTGATCCACGTGCAATTTGTATCTGGCCTATCTTTCCACTTGACAAGATATTTCTGATACCCCCGTGCCTGGTGGAGACCAAGCTATCATCAAGTATATCCTCCACAATATCTTTCTTTTGGCTCAGAGTAGGTGTAGGAGGAATGGGAAGATTTTGCTCATAATGGGATGGCTCATATGGGGTAATATCCACGGGAAGGTTTGGGTCATGAGTTGGTTGGATAACAGGCACAGAAGTTTGGGAAGAGTGGGGTGGAGTGATGGGATCATGGCAAAGGACAAGGTCTTCCACATTGAAGATTGGACTGATTCCCCAGTCAGGTGGCAGTTCTGAAACATAGGCATTGGGACCCAGTCTCTTGACAACTTTGAAAGGTCTAGCACTGCGGGCCTATAATTTTTTAGCGGTCCGCGAAGGAAACCGTTCAGGCCTTACACGGACTATAACATAATCACCTATGCTGAACTCAACATGGCGACGATGTGCATTAGTAGCCATTTTATAAGAATCATTGTGCATATTAATTCTTCGTTTGACCTCTTCGTGCAATGCATGGATATGCTGTGGAAATGACTCAACTGATGCAAATGGCCTATGCAGTGAGGTAATGGGGATGAGATCTACTAGCAACCGAGGTTTATAACCCAACACACTTCAAATGGACTCATGCCAATGGACCTATTGACCGAACTATTATATGTAAATTTTGCAGTCGGTAACATTTCATCCCAAGTCTTAACATGCTCACCCACCAAACACCTAAAAGGATTTCCTAAGCTCCGGTTGACAACCTCAGTTTGACCATCGGTCTGAGAATGATAGGCGGAAGAAAAAACAGAGCTTAGTTCCTATGATCATCCAAAGTGTCTTCAAAAAATAGCTTGTGAATTTTATGTCCCGATCGGACACAATGGTAGAAGGAAGCCCATGGAGTCGAACAACCTCATTAAAGAATAGACGTGCTACATGAGATGCATCAGAGGTTTTCGAACAGGGTATGAAGTGGGCCATCTTAGAGAAGCGGTCCACAACGACTAGTATGGAATCGTGCTTACGAAGAGTGTTTAGAAGACCCATCACAAAATCCATACTAATATCTTACCATGGTGCATGTGGCACCGGCAACGGAGTATACAACCCCGTGTTCTGCTAGTGCTGTTTCGCAAGTTGACAGGTTCTTCATTGCCCGATAATTTTGGCAACATCTCGTTTAAGAGTTGGCCAATAAAATCGATCCTCCACAAGGGCAATGGTTTTATCGTGACCGAAATGGCCGGC
The DNA here is from genome assembly GCA_037013555.1 of Sextonia rubra. Lineage (NCBI taxonomy): Eukaryota > Viridiplantae > Streptophyta > Magnoliopsida > Laurales > Lauraceae > Sextonia > Sextonia rubra. The sequence goes on along the minus strand of JASUAD010000010.1, from coordinate 36,643,506 downwards.
GATTCCTCCCGCGTGCAGTTCCCAAACGAGAAAGTCACGAAGTGAAGTCCGGGGAATGCACAACCTGTGTCCTTTGAATAGGAAACCATCTTTGAGCACAAATCCTTGTGCATTGTGCAAAGGATCATCCGAAAGCATTTTATAAAGATCTTTAAAATCAGGACATGTAGAGTATGCTTCCGGTAAACGCTCAAAACCAACGACGCTAACACTCATAGAATGTAGCAATGCAACCTTGCGACTTAAGGCGTCGGTAGCCTTGTTCTCAACCTCTGGCTTATGTTTAAGAACAAATGAAAATTCTTGCAGTTCTTCGATCCATCTCGCATGTTTGGATCTCAGTTTAGCCTGGGATTGAATGTACTTCAGAGCCTCATGGTCCGAGTACAGGATGAATTCATACGGTAGTAAGTAATGTCTCCAGTGTTTGAGTGCTTGCACTACCGCATAGAATTCCTTCTCATAAATGGAGTATTTCTGCCGATCTACATTCATCTTCTCGCTGAAATAGGTGACAGGATGTCCTTCTTGACTAAGGACTCCTTCGATACCGACACCAGATGCGTTGCATGCCACCTCAAAAACTTTGGAAAAATCAGGAAGTCGCATAATTGGAGCTTCTGTCATCTTCTTCTTGATTTCTTGAAAAGCTTTGGTGGCGCGGAGCTCCAAGCGAATTCACCCTTCTTCATATAGTTACTAATTGGAGCCATTATTGTGTTGAAGTTTTGGATGAACCACCTGTAGATGGTGGTAAGGCCATGGAAATTGCACACCTCTTGAATGTTTTGCGGTTCTTGCCATTCTACAATGGCCTTGACTTTTTTGGGGTCGGGAGACATCCCGTCTGCGGAGACAACAAACCCTAAGAAGATAACTTGTGAAGACAAGAAAATGCATTTCTTAAGGTTCGCAAACAATTGTCCCCCCCTAAAGTCCAACAAACCTCCCTCAAGTAGTCCATGTGTTGTTCTCTGATGCTACTATAGATGAGAATGTCATCAAAGTAGACTACTAAAAACTTGCCTATGAATAGTTATAACACTTGTGTCATAACCCTCATAAATGTGCTGGGTGCATTTGTTAAGCCAAAGGGCATGACCAACTATTCATACAAATCATCCTTCGTCTTGAAGGCGGTTTTCCACTCATCACCGGGCCGGATATGAATTTGGTGGTACCCACTTTTAAGATTAATTTTTGAAAAGATTTTGGCACCAGCCATCATGTCCAGCATATCATCAAGTTTTGGTATGGGAAACCAATACTTAACGGTGATCCTGTTAATTGCTCGGCTATCCACGCACATCCTCCAAGACCCATCCTTTTTAGGTGTGAGGAGTGCAGGAACTGCGCATGGGCTCTTACTCTCTTGGATAAACCCCTTAGCAAGAAGCTCCTCGACCTGCCTTTTTAATTCGGCATGTTCAGTTGGGTTCATCCTATAATGGGGCAAGTTTGGTAGTAACAATCCAGGGACCAAGTCAATGGCATGTTGTATGTCACGCAAAGGTGGGAGCTCATTGGGTAAATCCTCAGGGAAGACATCTTGAAATTCTTTTAAGATTGGGTCCGCTTCACATGGGGCCTCTACAGCCTTTTCAGTGGTGATTGCTTTGGTCACCAAAACAAACATGGCTGTCTCAGACTCTTGGACACTTGTGAGGGTGTCCTGGATTTCTCGTTCAAATTCTGAGGCGCTCAAACTGTGAATACCTTTGGACACAACATTCTTTCCTTTTGGATCCTTTCCTGTTTCATTGGGTCCCCCACTAGGGTTCTTAACTTTATCACTAGACCCAGTGTTTGGTATCTTCTTTTTCTCATTGTTGTCTTTAGGAGGTAATGGGTGAAGTTTCACCTTCCTCCCATCAAAGTTGAAGATACAAGTATTTGATTTACCAAAATGGGTAACATCAAGATCATACAACCAGGGTCTTCCTAGAATGATGTGGCCCACATCCATGGGAACAATGTCACACCATAGGTGGTTCTTGTAAGAGGAAAGTTGAAGTGGGACCAAACATCTTTGGGTGATCGGGATAGATGTTGAGTCTATCCAGGAGACACGGTATGGCCTAGGATGTGGTTCAGCTTTTAACCCTAAATGAGTGACAGTATCAGAAGAGACTGCATTGATACAACTGTCACTGTCAATTATGAGTTTACAACTCCGTTCATTACATTTCAGATAAGTGTGGAAGATGGCTATCCGGCGGCAAACTTCATCTTCCTCTAGGGTTAAGGCACATCTAACCACTAGCATTTTGACACCCTCATATACCCCACCCCCCCCCCCCCCCCCCCCCCGTTCGTGTCTTTTCCTCTTCCGTTTGGTAAGCAGGAAGGAATCGGAGGAAAGAAACACGATCCTCGGGATCCTCACATTCATCATCGGATGGAATGAAATTAGGAACATAATTATCTACATCCGGATCACTATCATCAAGGGCCTCTGATATGAACACGTTTCTTATGGGGCATGTAACGGCATAATGTCCATATCCATGATACTTGCGGCACTTGATTTGAGAGAGTTTCTTTGTCTTGTTAATATTAATACCTTTTCCTTTCGGATCCCTTGAGGAATCACTGGATGTTCCTCTCTGAAAAGAAGGGTTCCCAAAAATCGGTTTCGCGCTAGAGCCATGGACTCGAGAGTCAGAATTGCACGAATCTAACTTTTTAGGAAATTGTGACTTCACATATTGCTCCAAAGCTATGGCTTTTTCATACATATCCGCAAGGAATGTGATCCTGTGGTGAAGCAACTCTCTCCGGATCTTAGATCATAGACCAGTCCTAAACCTTGAGAGGAGTGACAACTGTTCCTCTTTTACATCACATCTCAAATTTAATTCCTCAAATTTCGTATTGTATTCATGAACAGTCATATTACCCTGGCGAAGGGTACTCCTTTGATCAGGGAGTCTCTCATGGTAGGATCGGGGAAGATATTTATCTTTCAATATTTCCTTCATTCGTTCCCACGTGTTACGTGTTAGTGGCTGGAAGGCCTAATCTTTGCTCATTAGTTTCTAAACTGACCCAAAATATCCGGGCTTGGGCTACTAATTTCATAGTGGCCAGCTTAACCTTCCTTTCTTCTGACATTTCATACCATTTAAAGTAATGGTTCATATCAGAAAGCAAATCGGAGAAAATTTGTGGGTCCATCCGACCATCAAAAGTAGGGGCATCAATCTTAACGCTTTTCAGAATCCATCTATTAGGATTTTGATCTCTCCTATGACCCCTGTGATCAAATCCATTGTTGGACTTGGCATCGGGGTCCACCTCATGGTCATCTCTCTCATGGCGTCGGTGACGCCTCCTCTCATCTTCCTGGATAGTCCGCTCAAGTTTCCTAAATCCACTGGTCAAGTCAGTTTGCCCTTGCGTTGCTAAGTTCTCTACGACCTTTTGTAACTGTTTTATGGTTGTACCGGGTTGGTCAGAACTTGGTTTGGCATGGGAAGGGCCTGCCATTTTGAAGACTAGGGGCTGATGTTCTTGACCACTTTTAGTGGGCATACAACAACTGCCTATATATCATGCGACACAATGTAATGCAATGTGTGTGTGATGTGAATCCCTAGAGAACTAGGCTCTGATACCAAATTTGATGCAGGACCTAGGAGATGATGAGTGATGTGCAAATAGAGATCAATTACCAAAATAATACGCACACTAATTAATATAAAAATTGGCATCAGCACAAAGACAATTAAATTCAGCAAGGGTTATTTGTTTTGACCTATCATCTACATCGGTCCCACAAGTGCTTTTCCCAAGGTGGGGGGATAGATCTTTAGGAATTAGAACTCCCAACCACTCTAGGGATTTAAATTCAATCAATTTTCAGCTCTGAAAATCAAGATTCAGATCTGAATGTGATGATAGAACGGGGTATTTCCAATATGAAGAGGTCTAGGGTCCACATCTATGGTTCAGATCTGTCCAATGTGAATGATACTCAGATCAAATGGCTGTGGGGGCTGTATTTTATCAGATTTCTGATCTGAATATAGGTTTTGGAATAGCCAAACGTCAGATCTAGGGCTGTTGTGAAGGTTTTCCTTCGTTTGGCCAATATTAGGTTAGATCCAAGAAGAAAGATTAGGTTTTATTGGGGCTGAATGCAGAGATCTGAGTAGAAGGATTGGGGTTTTTAACCAAAAGAAAGAGAAAGAAGGAGAATACCTTTAAAGAAGATGGATTTCTTGGCCTTACGCCAAACTCCCCAACTAGGGTGAGAAAATCTGAAAATCTTGCATGGAGAACTCCAATAAGCTTTCAAGAAGAACGGATTTTCTTTATTCAATAATGATAATAATCTCCAAAGATGGAGATAATAATCTCCAAAGATGGAGTTACATCTTAAAAAGAAAAGAAAACTTAGCCCTAAACAATGGATGGCTGAGATTACATAAGATCTAATGGAACATAAAAGGTGAAAACATAAAAAAAAAAAATGGCTGAATGGGAGAGACTTGCGCATGGGGAGATGTGCGCAAGTCTCCCTTGTTACACGAGTATTTTGTGTAGTTGTAAGTTGCGGGGCCCTCCTTTTTACACATTAAAATAAAACTTCATATTATGGGACCCTTCTTTATTACATAACTCTACTAAACAGCTTGGGACCCATATTTAAAATTAAAACATCTTTAACTCAGCAACAACTTCTCCCCTTTGGCACATCCCAGTGTGGGGCCTTCTGCTTGCATGCCTAGGGAGCTCTTTAATGGTGTTTCTTTCTTCCTAACACGATCCAATGGTGGATCTTGCAAACTATGATGGATTAGTCCCATGAAATGGTAATCCATCCACATCAGGATCATGTTACGTAATTTTCTCTTGCTCCTTGAGTGATGCCCCCATCAGATTAGGCCCAAATATCATTCTGATTGGAGTTATATTCACTGTTGGACCGAACTGTTAATCTCACATTTTATCTTGTGATGAAGAAGAATGCTTGAATCCAACATCAAATATCACTCAACTGAAGTGATATCTGAGCTGGTGGCATTCTGATTCAATTGTCTGACTCACTTGATGAGATGTGGGCCTTCAAGTTCTGACATGCTCACTTCCATCAGTGCCTGGTGTTAATGTCATTGTATTAATATCCCTTTTTACTAAGTTTGATCTATGGTTCTTCATTGTTTACGGAATCAAGGTACATGTTACATGATCTCCGGTTCTTTACCATGTTTTGATTGGTTTAAATGTGCCCAATTTGTCAGTACTAAATAGAAATGAGATAGAATGTTATGAATCTACCAAGTTCAATTAATATTAATATGCAATTCATTTGGGTTTTTCTTCTTCTTCTTCTTCAAATTATAGTTTTATCAATATAGTGAAATATGAAGTAAAAATTAAAATTTAAATCAAGTCTGTTTTGCTACATTTTTAACCCAATGAATAAGAGGTTGGTTTGAGTCCATTTTGCTATTTGACCTCCCAACCTAACCCCATGTGATTAAATACAGTGTGACTCACTAGTCCAACCTGGGCTCGACTTGTTAGTCAACAGTCTGGGTAACTGGGTTGACTTTTTTAACTTTTGTTAGGTTTGGATTGGTCCTTTACATGTTACTCATAATGTCCATCCCAACCTGACAGCAACTGATGCAGGTCAGACCACATCAAGTGGGCCCAAGACCCAGGGGTTGGGGCCTTGTCCATTGTGCCTATGACCAGGCCCATGGCTGGTTAAACAGGCCCAGCCTAAATGTGTGCAAAAAGTCAATGGGAACAGTAAGGCAGTAATCATATGTGCTTGGATATCTCTATAGACTATAGGATAATAATCTTTCTGAGTATTTGTTTTTGATATGGTTTTCCTATTTTACTAGAGTGTAGATTAAATATATGTCTTTATCTCAAGAAAATGAGACCCATATACTATAAGGAAAGTATCATGTTGGGGATACTTAACACTTAAGAGGCCTATTTAAAGACATCCCGTGTACTTAGGAAAGCACTTCAATATTATTTCGGAATTTCTTCTTTCTTTGGTTAAGACACTTGAGTAATTGTGTTGGGATGAAGGTGCCTATATTTGGACAGATCCTTCAACCAATCCAATTGAGTTAAATCCTTGGTGGATTGTGCTTAGGATCAACAACCTATAAGTTCTTAATTTTCTTCAATTTCATTTTTACTTGTTTCATCCTTAGATTCTTCTAGTAGGAAACTTAAATAGGTGTTTTGGAGAGGACAATAGAGGGTGTGGAGGACTAGTATATGGTGAAAGGAATGAGGTAGGAGACACTAGCTTGGAGTTTACATTTGCATTTGACTTTGGGATTTGCATTAACATTTGGGCTTGTAATAGCAAACGCCTACTTAAAAAAAAAAAAAGAACAGAGGAGCATTTAATTATTTATGAGAGTGGAACTAATCATTACTAGTTAGCTTGTAAAGATTGTAAGGTTATTTACGGATGGCAATGGGTTGGTTTGGGTTCAGATTAGCTTAAACCTAAACCCGACCCCAACCCAAATGGCACTTAATCTGCTCCACACCCGACCTTCCCCATGGCTAGCATGTGTTGGGTCGGGTTTGTGACTATAATTTGAAGTAGCACCAAGAAGAAGAACAGCGAACGGTCTATTATCCAAGCCAAAAGGTTTAGGATAATCTGTCTAGGTCTCACACCAAAGGCAGGAATTCAACGCACAGTAAGAAAAAAACTGAAATCTCAATTCAATAATGATGTAGTCTATCCCATGAGAAGGGATTACATCTATTTATAAGTAAACTACTTTTTAAATAAAGAAACAAACTAGTTCAATCCAAATAAGGAGTCCTAATTAAAATATAAAAGCAATTTCTAAAACTTAAGAAAGCAACTATTAATAATAAAACAAACTATTAACTAGACTTGGGCCTGCGGGTATAAACTTTCAAATGTGGCCCATTGGTCTGGCCTGCAACAGCTCGCCTTGGCTTAAAAAAACTCGACTCCGTCCGGTGAGTTGTTAGCCTGGTACTTTTCATATAGATTCGGATTGAGTTGCTGAAAGTCGAAAGTCGTAATCCATGTCGCTTTGGAGAATGGTTTTCCTTTCCACTTGACTAAGAACTTGTGTAATCTGCCATTCTTCGTAGAAACTAGTGGATTATCAAAAACATTTTCAATTTCTTCCGGAGGATACGGAGTGATCGGAAGCCGGAAAGCTTATTCTTCAAAATATTCATCTGCATGATGGCCATGATAAATTGTCAAATCTTCCACATCAAATGTAGAGCTTATATGCATGTCCAAAGGAAGGTCTAGAACATATGCATTGGAGCTGATTTTCTTCAAAATCTTGAATGGTCCTGCACTTCTTGGGTGTAACTTTTTGTATTTTTTTGTGGGAAATCGTTTTGGTTTCAAATGAACAATGACCATGTCTCCTTCATCAAATTCAATATGATGTCATCGTGAATTTGCATGCTGCTTGTAAGTCTCAGTACTTGTAGCTATTTGTTGGCGAACTTCATTATGAACTTGCTTCATGTGTTGTGCAAATTGTTCAGCTTCTTGACTTGATTTGACAGCAACTGGTAATTGGCTTAAGTTAGTAGGAATACGTGGCTTGATACCAATAACAACTTCAAATGGCGATCTTCCAGTGGTTCTGTTGACGGAATTATTTTAAGCGAGCTCTGCCATGGGTAAAATAAGATCCCACGAAGTAATATGATCTCAAATAAGACATCAAAGAAGATTTTCCAAACTCCTGTTGACAAACTCTATTTGGCCATCAGTTTGCGGATGGTATGCACTGGAATATTGGAGCTTTGTGTGCATCATATGCCATAAAGCTTTCCAGAAGAAACTCTTGAATTTTGTTTCTCTGTTAGACACAATTGTCTTAGGAAGGTCATGCAGACGAACTACCTCTTTAAAGAAAATAGTAGCAATTTTTTTCGCATTTGACGTGTGAGAACATGGAATAAAATGTGCTATCTTGGAAAAACGATCAACAACAATAAATATCGAGTCTACCTTCCTCGCTGTTTTGGGTAAACCCAAGACAAAATCCATGCTTAGATCTTGCTATGGTTCATGTGGAATAGGAAGGGCTGATATAAACCAGTGTTCTTCTTTTGCCCTTTTGCAAGCTGGCATACTCTACATAAGTCACAAATTCAAGCATCATCTGGTTTCAAGCGTGGCCAAAAAAAGCGATCTTCCACAATAGCCAATGTTTTATCACGTCTGAGATGTCCACTACATCCGCCACCATGTGATTCACGTAGGACAAATTCTCGAATAGATGTAGTTGGCAAACATAATTGATTTCCACAAAATAGATAACCATTATAAATAGAAAATTTCAGATGTTCAGAAAACTCACCATTTAGAAGATCTGTGTAAATCCGACCAAAGTCATGATCAGTTGCATATTCTCTGCGTATTTCTTCAATGCCTGGAACTGTAACAGAAATGGTTGTGAGAATGTGAGATCGACGACTTAACGCATGGGCAACTTTATTTTCCGTTCCGGATTTATGGCGCAGAATAAATGAGAACTCCTGTAAATATGCACTCCATTTGACACGATTGACGCTCATCTTCTTTTGAGAATTTAGATGTTGCAAAGCTTCGTGATCAGAATACAAGACAAACTCTTGTCCAATCAAATAATGGCGCCAATAACGTAAAGCTTGGACAACTGAATAATATTCCAGATCATAGGGCGAGTATTTTTTGTGAGAATCATTCAATTTCTCACTAAAGTAAGCAACTGGATGATTGTCTTGACTCAAAACTCCACCAACACTTAACTTGTGAAGCATCGCAACTGACTTTGAAGATTTTCTCAAAGTCGGGAAGTTTTAAAACATGTGCTTCGGTTATTTTCTTCTTAATCTGTTCAAAAGCCCAAAAGGTTGTCTTTGTTCAAGTGAAATCTCCTATCTTCATGCAATCAGTGATACAACAAAGCCCATGATTGAACTAAAATTACGAATAAATCTCTTATAAAAAGTGGCCAATCCATGAAAGCTCCGAACTTCTTGAATACTTTAAGGAAGGAGCCAATCAATGATTGCTTTGATTTTCTTTGGATTAGCTTCTACGCCTTAGGCCGATATAACAAAGCCCAAAAATAGAACTTTGGAACTAAAAAATGTACACTTCTTCAAATTAATGTAAAATTTTTCTTTACGAAGTGTATGCATAACATATCTCAGGTGGTTGAGATAAGCTTCTTTGGATTTGCTGAAGATCAAGATATCATCGAAATATACCACAACAAATTTGTCGAGAAAAGTCCGTAAAAGCTGAGTCATCACTCATAAAAGTGCTGGGAGCATTGGATAAACCAAACGACATAACGAACTATTCGTATAATTCATCTTTAGTTTTGAATGTAGTTTTCCATTTATCTCCTGGCCAAACACGAAATTGATGATATCCACTTCTAAGATCAATTTTGGAGAAGACGAATGAACTGGCCATCATATCAAGCATGTCGTCCACTTGGGGAATTGGAAACCGATACTTGATGGTGATCTTGTTGATTACTCAGTTATCGACACACATTCGCCAGGAACCATCTTTCTTTGATGTTAAGAGAGCTGGAACTGCACAAGGACTCATGCTTTCTCGAATATAACCTTTTTAGAGTAAGTCTTCAACCAATTGTTGTAATTCGGCATGTTCAGTTGGACTCATGCGATAAGTAGGTAGATTAGGGAGGGAAGAACCTATGACTAAATCAATAGCATGCTGAATGTCCCTCATAGGTGGTAGCTCTTTAGGAAGCTTTGCTGGAATCAAGTCTGAAAAATCATGAAGCAAGGACTTGATCTCTGGTGGTGTAGAAACTAGTTTTGTGTCATCTGCCTCCTTGAATTCTTTTGGAACAAGAGCATAAATAACTCTTTGTTCTTGACTTTTTGATTCAAATTTGCGCATAGAAAGAATGCGAGAATTGGAATTTAGGGTTGCTTTCTTTGTCGGGGTGGAGGAGGCTCGCTTTTCTAGAAGCGGTTTGTGGTTTATGTAGGAGAAGAGCGACTTTTCTGCCTTGATTCTTGAAAGTATGAGTGTTAGCTTCTCCATCACTTTGTACCTTGTTATCATAGAACGAAGGTCTTCCTAATAAAATATGAGTAACATTCATAGGAATAATGTCACACCAAATAGAATCCTTATAACTACTAATTTTAAATATTACCTGACACCTTTTTACTACTGGTATTGCTGTGTCATTCATCCAAGAGACTTTCTATGGTTTCGGATGAGTTTCCGTTGGAAGCTTTAGCTTATCCATTACTTCTTGGGATACCACATTTATTTCAGTTCCACCATCAATGACCAGATTGCACAGTCTGTCACAACATGTTGCTGTGATGCGAAATATGGTGGTTCGTCTCCAATCTTTCGCTTCTTGTTCAGTAGTGACAAAGAGGCGACGAATAAATAAAACTTGACCTTCTGTGTCACCTTGATAGAAAGATTGATGGAAAGAATGATCTTCTTGCTTAGGTGGAGGCTCAGGATTGTCATATGGAGTTTCAACATCATATGCTTCATCAACAGGCTCTGATTCATAGCCGTCTTCATCATTTTGTGCATAATGAAGATTTTTGGTACCTGGGCATTCCGAAGCATAATGACCTTTATCTTTGCATCGAAGACAATTGATGTCTTGCTTTGACTAAGAAGTACTAGCATTCTTTCCTTTATTTGCATTGTTTGGAGGAGGTCGTGCTTGATTTTGAGGCTGTGTTTGCCTATTAAAATTGTGTTGTGGAGCTTGCCCGTTGGAGCTTTGTGAAGGATCGACCTGTTGATAAGTTAGATCGGAGTTTCTTCTTTGAAGAGGTTCTCCAAAACACATGCGTAGGGAGATCATAACTTCTCTTCAACAAGAAGGGCCATCCGATGGACATCCTCAATGCTGTGGAAATTAAGGGTAGTCAATTCTCTTTGACTGTCTTAACGAAGGCCGTTTTTGTATGTTGTAATTGCTTGGTGATCTTGCTTGGACACCTTGCATCATACCATGGGATCATAAAACCGCTCAGTGAATTCATCCATAGTAGCGTTCCCTTGCCTACAATCAACTAGTTGATCAAAAAGGGAATCAACATAATCAATTGGTAGGTATTTATCTTCAAGCTTTTCTTTCATCTCATCCTAGGTGTTAATAGGGTGTCTCCCATAAGTGGCATTCCTCTCATCTGTACTTCACCACCAAATGCGTACTGCACCGTTCAACTTCATTTTCACAAAGGGAACACGCTTGTCTTCATCCATATTGTACAACTCAAAATAATCCTTAAGTGCTGTAATCTAATCGGTGAAGACCTTGACATCTGTGTGCCCGTAAAAGTCAGGAACATCGACATGTACCTTTTTTTTGATGTCATCCTGGCGGCCGTGATAGTCATCATAGGCAAAGTCTTCCATCATGCGTTCCATAAACTGTCAACAAGTCTCTTGAGGCTCGCCAACAATTGAGTGCTCTAACTGTGGTAGAGTTTCCGCCTGAGGATCTTTTCCTTTGTCATTGTTGGAAGATCCAGCTTAGCCATTAGTTTTGTTGCCTTGTGAAGTTGGAGTCTGTTGTTTGACAGCAATAATCTTTTCAATGCGATCCACTCGGTCCATCAACTCCGTGATATAGGTATCACGTAGATGGTCAGTGAATTTGCCTTTGAAGTTTGTTCCGGTGCAAGTAGACATGGTGCTGGCTTCTAAGACTGGCTAAGGGGGGGTTTTTTTTTTTTTTGGTCACTGAATGGGTCGAAACTGGCCTAGAAGGAGAATGGGTCGAAACTGGCCTGGAAGGAGGCCCAAAAGGTGGGCTTGGCTGGTAGCCGGGTTAGTGGGCCGAGATAGACCCGAGAGCAAGTGAAGGAGAGAAAAAGGGCTTTGAGTCTTTGAAACCCTTCGTTCTTGCACTGCGGCTGTGTCAGGAAAGGAGGGAGAGGTGGAGTAGCCAGAGGATGGTTTTGGGGGGGGGGGGTGAACTAGCAGTAGCAATGTGCGGCTGTGGTGTGGGCGAGCGCCGGTGCATGGTATGCCCTCTATCACTCTACTCCATTTCTCTTTTCTCGGCTACAAGCCCCCCCCCCCCGCGTTTTTTTTTGGCTGGTATGGGGACGGAGGGGTAAGGTGATTAGATAGGGGTTGGGGAGCGGAAGGTAAATGAGGATTAGGTTTTGGTTTCGGGAGAGGAGATGTGGTTTTGAGAGGGGTATGGTGGTGTTGGTGAGGGGGTTTGGGTTTGAGGTGGGTGTTGGATGGAGCAGTGTGGTGTCAGGGGTATAGTATTGGGATGTTGTGGGGCGTGGGATGGGTTCTGAGGCAGGATATGGGTTGGCGTAGTGGGATTTTAGTGATATGGGTAGAAAAGGAAACTAGGGTTCCGAGGTTGGGCTTGGCTAGGTTTGGCAGGGGAGAGGGTAAGGGTCTGGGTTCGGGTAGGGTTTGTTGGGATGGGGATCGGGAGAGAAGCAGCGATGGATGGCAGAAACGAAATTAAGGAGAGGGGGTACTCGAATTACCTCTGATCGGCGATTGAAGTGGCGACTGGAGAACGAATTGAGGCTCTGATACCAATTGAAGCAGCACCAAGAAGAAGAACAACTAATGGGCTATTCTCCAAGCCAAAGGCTTAAGATAATCTGTTTAGGTTTCACACCAAAGACAGGAATTCAACACACAGGGAAAACTAAAATCTCAATTCCATAATAATGTAGTCTATCCCATGAGAAGGGATTACATCTATTTATAACTAAACTACTCTTTAAATAAAGAAACAAACTAGTTCAATCCAAATAAGGAATCCTAATTAAAATATAAAAGCAATTTCTAAAACTTAAGAAAGCAACTATTACTAATAAGCAAACTATTAATTAGATTTGGGCCAAAGATTCAAATGTGGCCCATTGGTCTAGCCTGCATCATAATTTTTTATTTGAAAATACAAAAAAAAATATATATATAATAAGAATAATCTTGTTTGGGATGGATCCCCGTTACCTAAATTTATTCTAAATTGTATGTTACCACCTATGCTACTATAGCCTTGTGTGAAAAGATCTACTAGGTAAATATATAACATAAATAAACTAGGTGGGGTGCGCCAAACACACTAGGTTAAACCCGACCCAAACCCAATCCATTCACTACCAAACTTGCCCTTTTGGAACTGGGTGGTGCTGGTCCTGTTTAAATCCAACCCATTGCCATCCCTAAGGTTATTCTTGGAGAGAGTTTGACTGCACGACACAACAAATGATAGTAGTTTTATATGCTTACATTAGAAATAGAAAGAGAAGGTAGTAAATAAAAGTTTTTCTAAAATAATGCTCAGAATTTGAAAGGGTAAGGGCAAAAACATTTAAACATAAAGTTGTCATGGGGAGAATGGAATTTGAATGGAAGAACTATAGTGATTTGGAAACAAATGGATGATTTTTTTGAAAAAGGGTTACAAAAGAGGTGTTGCGGAATCTAAAGGGGTAAAAAACACTTTGATAAAGAAATGTGTTGGTGGAGTGCAGATATTTAGAAAGCTGTTAGAGAAAAGACGTTGCTACCAAGTTTGGAAAGGATTAGGATATGGAAAATTGTGTATTGTATAAAATGATAAAGAAAAAATTTAAAAATGTAGTAAGTGATGCAAAGCCCAAAGCATATGATGACCTCTATAATAAGTTAGGAGCGAGGGAAGGAGAGAGATATTTTGGGTTGCAAGAATAAAGGAAAGGAAAAAGGTAAGGGCTCATATCATGTTAGATGTAGAAAGAGACACAAAAGGTTTTAGTGAAAGGCTTAGAAACGAAGATTTTCTAGGAGGCTTAGAAACGAGAGATGTTCGGTAGTAGAATGTCTTTTACCACAAAACTAGAGTAGATGAAGTGAAGAAAGCATTGACAAGAGTGAAGGCATGAAAGTTTATGCGGCTAAATAACACTTTGAGAGAGGCTTAGAAACGCGTAGTAGAAATTGGAGGGATTTTGGTTAACTAGGTTCTTCAATAAAATATTGAGGTAAAGGAAAATACCAGATGAATGTTGAAAAAGCATTGTAGTACCAATACGTAATTACATAAGAGATATACAAAGTTGCACCAATTATTGTGGGATTAAGCTTATGAAACTATGAGGAGAGTAGTGGAGCAACAACTTAGATGAAAGACCAAGATATTTATCACGACCCGAGCTCAAGAAATCGAGGATTAGGGATACCCTAATCAGTAGCACACGTACTTCCGTGCAATTCACACCCGGCCAGAGTCTGAATGGAATTACACAAGGGATATTTACATGCTTAACACGTGTGAAGTGCTGAACAGATCATCTGTTTAAGCATTCAATGCGTAGAAGCCTGTTAATATCGCCTATAATTTTTCTTTACTTTTCATTAAACAGTTCAGCAATATCATTACAACCATGGAATAGTCCAAAACTTAATATTAAAAGAGCATAAGATTAATCAATTATATCTACACATTACTTGTACAACCCAAACTTGATGTGCACATGCATGCGAAGAGATCAAGGATAACATTCTATGTAGAATATTGAAGTACAAGAAATCAAGGAATGTTCGTAGAAGAAACAAAACATGTAACTAATGGTCGATATGGATGCAAATGCTACAAGTCCCCCAAAACCCCGATATGTACAATTCTATAGATACTAGTGACTCACTCTCGGCATAAGGATCAGTCAACAAGCTTCTGCTATCCACCCGTTATCACCTGAAAGAACCACTGCGGTCTCCTTCTATGATTTCTAGGTCTGTGCCAGATTGGGTTTGGGATCTGAACCTGTAATACCATTAGACAACTTGTGAATAAGACTATTCAGCAAAGCATAAGCAAAATTAAGGTAATACTTGTTGTATCTAAAAGAATTAATGACGTGATCAATAGAGGTCAATTTTGTATACTACATATATCGTGCATTTGAAATAAGCATGCTATAAGGATCAATAAGCGAAACACATACTATTTGGCTACTACATTCGCCATATCCATCCTCGAGGGATCTATGCGTTGAGAACACTATCGTTCGGGCTAGGGTACGCATGGGCTCTAGTTCCTGAAGTCTGGAATCCCCAAGACAAGAGCACACAGCAGTGGCAACAAACATGTTATGCCAAAGTCAACCCCGCTAGGTATTATAAGGTTGAGGCTGAGTAGAGCCAGACCATTTCGATTCATTCATATACTGAATTTGAGTAAAACATGTAATTCATTCATTAAGTGAGAACAATACCAAATCATATACGTTCAATTCATTCGTGCTATGCGTTCATACTCAAGTCAATGTTAGTAGTCAATGTAAATTGAATATCAAGAATATCAAGGACATATCAAGTAGATCTAATGCATACAATATTGGAAGATTAAAAGTCAAGACATACGATAATCATTCAATTCTATTCATAAGAGTGGAGGACAATAACCGTTGTCCAGTACGCCATGCAATTCAATTTAATAAAATTAAGGTAGTTTTACTAGCCAACCCTAATCTAGTCATCTATTGTTTCTAACCGTACATGATGATGTAGTTTTAAGTTATCTGATACACTGTTCTCTTTCTTTTGGTGTTACATTGTATCGAAAATGTATATCGAAGTTCTTTAAACCAACACCTATAGGGAGGTGATTAACAAATGTACAATATCTCATGAATAAGTCTCAACCCTCAAGACTCTTTATGATGTTCAATTATTCCTTTGGGCCTGTTAATGGTGTATAGGGCTCCAAAAGCTAAGGACCTACAGGGTCTCACAACAATACCCATTTAATCCTAGTTTTCAGTAGACTTTCGGCTTAGCCGTGGGTGACTTATGGCTCAGTCGTGTGCATCTTACGGCTTAGCTGTAAATTGTACTACGACCTAGCCGTAGGTATCTAATTTTTCCTTTGCAATTACGGTTGAACCGTGAATTACTCTATGGCTTGGCCGTATTTGATCTATGGCTGGGGCACGGTTTGGCTACAGCTTAGCCGTAGCACCTCTCACAGCTTGGCCGTGACTTAGCCGTAGAGGGAATATCAAAATTTGTGCTCTCTGGATTTCTAGCTGTAGAATACTTATGGCTTAGCTGTAAGCTTTAGATTTACTGAAGCAAGTTCAGTTCGTTTCCTGCAATTTCATACTTAGGGGTTGCAAAACACATTAAAATTGATAGATTTATATGAATCATAATATACCAACTTGCATTCAACTAAAATTTGCTTATACTTGCCTTCAATTATGCATTTCAAGCGATTAATCCTTCCTTCGGCTCAATTTGGGTATTTTGAGACCTAGTTGCCATGCATGCCAAAAATGGAGAACAGATGAGTGTATGCAGTGAGATGAGAGTCTTGAGATTCAATGAACCAAAAAGTCTACAAAAGAATGAGATCTTACCTTAGATAGTGGCTAGGGAGCTGTAGGGAGAACTTTGAGCCATATCTACAACTCCAACAAGGAAAGAAGACAAAGGAGAGCTGGAATGATGGAGTAGTGGCTTGAAACCGACTTGCAAGACCTCTCTTGCTCTCTTGATGCAGAAGAAGAAGAAAAAAAGAAATGGAAGAGGTTTGCTACAGATGAGAATCGAATGAATGGGTTGTGAAACCTAGTTGACTCTATATATATAATGTGAGGTTTAAAAGAAAGTCCTTCTAGTTTCTTTTATTTCCAATGTAAGTCAAATAAGGATCCAACTAAGTCAAATGATGTCTAATGCGTTCGAGTCAAGTACGAAAGTTGATGACCTCGTCAAGACAATCGTGAGGGTGTCAATATGATGCATGTAGGACATGAAATCATAAATCTTAAAATTACGAAGTAGATGAGGCTTTCATCTACTTAGGTAAGGTCAAACCTAACCCAACTACCTATCCATGACTTGAACTTGACCCATTGGACTCCACAAAATTAAAATAGACGTAGTTAAGAAAAAACCACATTAATTAGCTAGTAATCCCAGTTAATTACTCGCTAATCAAGCTTTGCTTGGGTCGGAGTGTTACAATATTTGAAAAGCCACCTGTTTTCATGCCTGTGAGAGAGAGAGTTAAATAATGGAAGCTATTTTCTCATTTAAACAATTAATGAAAAAATATTGATAGAAGAGAAAAAAAATCTTTGTATAGTCTCCATTGATCTAGAGAAAGCCTATGATAGGGTACCTAGAGATTTGATTTGGTGGGTTCTAGGTAAGGGAGTATCCTAAGAGGTTATATGAGATCATTAACAACACTTATGAAGGAGTAGTAAGCCAGTAACAAGTGTGAAAACTACCTATGTAGAGACAAGCGAGTTTTTCAATGATAATAAGTTTGCATAAGAGGTTAGTTGTAATTCCTATCTTCTTGCACTAATTATGGAAGAATTAACTGCTCATTTTCAAGGTGAGGTGCCTTGTAGGATGTTGTTTGCAGACGATATAATGTTGATGGAAGAATCAAGAGATGATGGGAGGCTTTAAAAATCTAAAGGCTTAAAGTAAGTGGTGCAAAGCATGGATCTAAATAGCACGTAGCAGCCGCTATATTGTCCGTAACAGTAAGAGCCACTACGCTATTTGAGTGTTAGCTCTACTACGTAGCGGCTGAGTTTTGATGACTTCAAAGGGTTCCCTTTCTTTCTTTTTACTTCTCTTATTCCATTTTACCACAATATTTCTCCAAGTTGGGTCTCTAACATTACTTTCTTCCAATCTAAAGCTAGAAGAGACACCCCAAAGAAGAAAAATAAAATAATGGGACCACTACGCCCCCTTATCTTAGGTACTTTTGAATATATATATATATATATTCTAGCTTTTTACAATATTCTGGATTTTCTATAAAATTTTTTCGAATTTTTTGTTAATGTTTTCGAATCATACTGCTACCCTCTATGTAGTGTTTTGGCAGTCGGCCGCTATGCCAACCGCTACCGCTATTTTGATCCTTGGTGCAAGGTTAGAATAAATGATTGCAACTTTATTGAGGATGTAGAGGAGATGTAATTCTTGTGAGAATTGAAGCTCAAGAGCTACCACAAATAGTCTTTCTCGTACCTTGGCTCTATAATTAGTAAGGATGGTAGATTGAGGAGGATGTCAAATATAGGAGAAGAGAGGATGGTTGAAGTGGATACTTGCTTCTAAAATGCTTTGTGATTGGCGCATACTGGCAAAATTGAAGGGGAAATTTTAGAAGACAACAATTAGATTAGCCAACTATGGCATATGGAGCAAAATGTTGGCTAATCAAGAAGCAATACATGCAAAAAATGTGTAAAACGTAGATGAGAATGTTGAGATGGATGTATGGTAAAACTAGGAAAGGTAGAATCAGAAATGAGCGCTCTCGGGAGGATTCACTCATTGCATCAGTTGGTGATAAATTAAGACAAACTCGTTTGAAATGTTATGGACATGTCCTTTTTGGCTTGCCTGGATATCTTTATCAGAATAATTTTCTAAGTATTTCCCTTAATAGTTTTCTTATTTTAGTAGAGTCTAGATTCAATAGATACTTTATTTTAAAGAAAGGATATCCATACTTTAAGGAAACTATCTTCTTTGGGATTCTCAAGAGGCCCATTTAAAAACTCTTCTGTATTAATAAAAGCACTTCAATTATATTTCAGAATCCCTCTTTTCTTTGGGTAGAACCCTTGAGTACTTGTGTTGGCTTGAAAGTGCCTTTGCTTGGTTAGGTCCCTCCACCAATCTAGCTGCATCAGTTACCTCTATTTCGAATTACATGCACAACACTCTACATTCTCAATCTATTGGTTAGAGATGGTTGTTGCCAATGCACCTATTTTCATAACTAAACAGAATTGACATGTTATTTCATGCATTGACTCAAGTAATGTGGAATATCAGTATATATTATATGGTTCGTTGGCTCTATTTTCTTACAACTTAAGCCTATCCATCCCTTATAATTATACAATCTAACTTGTGTTTCATGACTTTGGCATACCAATGAAACAAATATTTATATTACCATTCAATACATATATATAAATATATATATGTGAGAAATGCTAGTATGCATTCTTCCCTCACCATAGGGTGAGGGACATTTGCACAATTGGAAATTTTCATGTGGAAAAGATAAAAATTGCATATGAAAAAGAGGAATGCTCATGTACAAATAAGGAAAGCCATGTAAGTATCCCTCACTTTATGGTGAGGGAAGGATGCATACTAGCATTCCTTATATATATATATATATGCGGGAAATCTTCCTATGCATACGTCCCTCATGGAGGGACCATGCATAGTCCTCCGTGGGGCCCACTATGGACCCCACGAAGGGATGAGACCCGGGGGGGGGGGGGGGGGGGGGGGGGGTTGAAAAGATCCATGCGAGACCATCCTAGATATTAAATTTCGCCCCAATCATGTGCCTCTAGCCCCTTCATACATGGCCCACAAATCCATTCCATTTGGATTGGTGTACACTTGATCCAACGGTCCAATAAATTCAAATTTGACTGAAAATTGGTGTACATGTGTAATTTAGGGGGTTTGTGTGTGTAGTCCATTTGGATGGACCATCCCGTGGGCCCCACTTAGAGTTCTTATGAAAAAAATAGTGAGGGACATGCACATGAATATATATTTCTTTATGCATGTATAGATGCACAAGACTGTTACTTTGCATCAATATGAGCCGGCCTACAACTTGATTTTTACATGTAACTTCCTTCCATTTATAAACGTACACATATGATAATTCCGTCATATTCTTAGTGTGTTCTTGCAAGAAACTATTAATGATTAAACAGTCACCTTCTTCCAATCGCCTCACTGACTGATGAGATAGGCCCCTTTTTCTTTCTTATGGAACTTTCCTATAATTCTTATGTGAGGCTGATGTTCATAATGTGTCGTTGTTACATTATGTATTGTGTGTTGGGAAACTAAGAATGTTTATTTTAGTTCAGGTTTTGTGCTTGATCCGTCCAAATGCAGTAAACTGAGTATGGATGAAAAGAGAGATCTTGTGTATGAAATATCAAAATGGTCGAATGGTGCCCCTGAAATGCTACAGTCATGGAGCCGCCGGGATCTTTTACAGGTCCTGTGTGCGGAGTTGGGAAAGGAGAGAAAATATTCCAGTTTACCAAAGTTAAAATTGATAGAAAATCTTCTTAAAACTGTGTCTGAGAAGAAAACGGAGAAACAGACGGATGGTGCTGACTCAGAGCCTCACCCATCATCTTCTAATTCCCAAGGCTCATCAAAGAGACAGAGGAAGTCTGACCATCCATCTCGATTGGCCATTGTGACAGGTCATCATCAGTGCACAGATGATGGTGAAGGCCTTGAAAGTGTCATATATTGCCAAAACTCGGCTTGTCAGGCCACTATACGCCCAGAAGATGCGTTTTGCAAGAGGTGCTCGTGTTGCATCTGTTTCCAATATGATGATAACAAGGATCCTAGCCTTTGGTTGGTTTGCAACTCAGAGCCTCCTAATCAAGGTGTGTCATGCGGGTTGTCGTGTCATCTTGAGTGTGCCCTCAAGCATGAAAAAGCTGGAATTTCAAAGGGTGGACACTGCCTTGGATTGGATGGGAGCTTTTATTGCATATCTTGCGGAAAAGCGAATGACTTGCTCAGGTAAACCATTTTACATTATTTATTTTTCTTTTAATTGCTTTTCTGGATTACAAATTACTGTAAAATTTTAGTTCTAATTCTGTAGATTTTCTACCCTGTATAAATATGTATCATACTAATGCTATGCTTTTTATATATGGTTGTCATCTATGATGCACGGATACTTCAAAATAGGCAACGTATCGTGTCGTATCGTATCCGATACTTCACTTTTTATGTGTAAAATCCGTGTCCTTGCCATGTCCATGGCGTGTCCCTGCAGTATCCACGCCGTATCTGGGCATCATAGGTTGTCATTATATGCCGCCTTTCCATTTTGTCCATTTTTGGATTATCTGTTGGTTTAGGGAATCTCATGCAAAGGGATTAAGTTGTGTAATGGATCAAATGATGCTATAGTTGCTGACACGTCACTTTCAGAATAGTTCTTAATCTTTGATTTGCGTGGAGTTGAGTTGTTTCGTTTGAAAATTTGAGAAAACAATTTTTTTTTTGTTTTTGTTTTTGTTTTATCACTTATAGCATGTAAATGAGGCTTTACTTTGGACGAATTGTTGCGATTGCTATCGTGGTGACTTGAAGTTATGGAAGATGCTTTGCGGATGAATTTGGCAACCATTTGTTGCTTCACGCTTCCAACCAATTGATTTTTTTTTTTGAACCATCAATGTAAACTTTAAAGAATTATTGATAATGTAAATGAAGCATTTAAACATGTTGATATGAATTTATTCTACCTGTAATTATATTGTATATACAGCATTGTTCTTGGAAGGCATTCCTTTCTGTGCATATTTACATTACATATTTACCTCCTACATTGTTCATCTTTTTTTTTTTTTTTTGAATGGTTCTTACATTGTTCGTCTTGTACCCATGTTGTCCCTTCTCATCAATGACACTTTTGTTATAAAAATAGATAAACGAAAAAAAAATTGAAATGAAAGTATGGCATTGCGAACTGGCACTAGACATGAACAATACTTAATGGTGCTATATACAGAAAGATGAAAACCTTCAGCTACATGTGGCACCAAAACCAATGTAGCATGTTTTTTCCCCTCACTAGTTACTGGCCTTTGTTGTTCGTTCTGTACCCTTAACTTGAAATTTTGGTGTAAATAAATTTGAATTACATATATGGGTTATTCATTAAAGATGTAGTGGACAAAATAATGTCTTAGTGATTTTTGTTTGTTTTCTTATCATGGTGAATATGAACTTTCTTGACATTGATAATTTTATATCCGTCCACAGTTTCTTTCTTTCTTTCTTTTTAACCATTTTAATTAAAGTTTGAGTACAAGGGAAACTTTTCAAATGCTCTATTCAATTTCATGTTATACAAGAATTATGCTTCTCTAGCGAAAAGCATGAAGATAAGAATGTGATTGCAATGTGAATAACTAAGTTTTTAGGCTCATTATATATATATATATCCTGTGAGAATTGTACTTACGCACTTGCTGTGAAAAATTTTTATGTGGGTCTCATTTGGGGATGGGACTAAAGGGGATGGAAAGATCGGTGTGGGACCACCCTAAATATCAAGTTTGGCCCCAATCACATGTCCCTAATTCTTTCATCTATGGGCCACAAATCCAATTCATTCGGATTGGTGCACAATCGATCCAACGGTCTAGTAAATTCGGATTTGACCAAAACTTGGGGCGTGTGACTATCAGGGGGTTTTCTATGTATTGCAAGGTTTGGATTGGGTGATAGATGAGCCCCACCTAGAGTTCTCACAAAAAAAAATGACAAGAACTAATTTTCATAGGATTATTTCCCATATATATAATGGGAAAACCTCTGCTGAGCACCGGTGACCACCAAATGTCAAAACACCTAATGGGGCTCAATTTATGTCCCATCCAAGTGGACCGCAAGACAGGGATCCCCTGTGATAGTCACCGATTACAAGTTTGGCTTGCACTTGAATTGGACCGTTGAATTGGCTTGCACTCAATTTATGTCACCCATCCAGTTGAATTGGACCGTTGAATTGGCTTGCACTCATTTTAGACGTTGAAAACTTGTTGGCCATTGATCAAATGGTTAGAATGATGATTTGAGACTTTGTCACCATTCATGGGTAGGTGGAGGGGAGATCTTTTGATCCCCCCCTGGTCCCATCATGGGCCCCACTAGAAAGTGGCGCTCACCATAAGGTGCGCACCGGTGCTATATATTTTAAAGAGAGGCTTGCACATATTTTATCTTTGCCAGACAGGAAATGTACATGATGCAAATCTGAATAGCCATTTTCTTTAGCTTTTACATATTTCATATTTGCTAGAGAAACTAAATAAACATGAAGGTATGTGGGGCTTTGCCACACACACACACACACACACACATTGCCAGACAAGAAATGTACATGACGTAAATCTGAATAACCATATTTTTCAGCTTCTACATATTTCATCTTTGCTAGACAAACTAAATAAACATAAAGGTATGTGGGGTTCTCTACATTTTTCTACTCGAAATTCTTTCATTGTCTCCGTCTATGGTGTTACTTGTGCTCGATTTCAGTCTATAATGTATACTTCGACCTTGACCTTTCCTCTCGAGCCACCTGTAGATATGGGCAGTTTGATCAGCTATCCATCCACTTGATGCACCACTATCTCGAAAGATTAGATTTTGTTTCTATGATCTTAAGATGCATCTTTACCCTGTGGTCTATGCTTGTTTGTTGCTGACCTTGTTGAATCCTTTTCATAGTGTTCATGTATCGTGTTGGTATAACTGCTTTGCCAACATTGTCGTGCATGCTTTACTTGGCAGGGTTACACTCCTATTATTTTTGTTTGATGGTAATTGGCTAGCATGGCTGAAAGCATCAATGGATATGTATCACAGAATTAAAATTGGTGTCCCATAGATATGCTTCTTTTGAGAAGTTAAATGAGAAGGTAACTATATAAAAGGAAATGCACTGGCAGTCAGTCATAGATCTGTATTTCAGCATATATAAAATTAGTTTCTGCTTTGTCTGCAACGAATTCTCAGAAATGTATTTCTGAAAGCGTTAAAATTTGAAGAAACGAAGGTGAAGGTCCATAAATGACCATCAATTAATCTCCCCTCTGATGGAAAATGAATTGAGTGGAGAATGAAAATGACTACCAAGCCATCATCCTTGTAAATCAAATCCTAGGAAAGTCAGGGTTCCAACTTCTCCTCATATCCTTCACCTCTCAATCCTTTGTTGGAACCCATTGTCCCATGATATCCTATGTATTCACTTTCTTGCAATAGAAATGGGCCCTAAACACATCTACTTTTGGAACCTAGTAATGTTTAAAAGTTCTGATGGTATGCACTGTAGAATTTCATATCTACAAGCTCATGTCTTGTTTTAAGCATGGATTGGTATGCTTGTTCTAAGTATAGTTTTGATGAGCTTTCTAAGTCAGCCTTGGGTTCAGAACAACCTGTGGGCCTTTAAAGCTTTATTAGGGTACACAGACAATTACATTACGAAAGTGTCTGTCAAACTTCTATGTAGTATTTCTTATAATTCCTAATTTGGAAATCATATGAAGTATCAAAGTGACTCTGTTGGTCAGCTCCTGGTTTCCAATCTTGTCCAATAAACACTGTACACATTGGCAGTTTGTTGAATTAACAATTCATATGATTCATTATTTAAAACAAATATATTGCCTATATGGGTACTGTTTCACTCATTCACTCTTTCTGCCGATGGTACATTGTGCTTAACATCCATTATGGTGTGATATTTTTCGCTCTCCAGTGCCAGTATGATACATTTCACATCCACAACCCATTTGCTTGAAAGCCATTTCACTGTTTTGGCTGCCGAGCTGTTCTTTAACAGCTGCTCTAAGAGGCAGGAACATCTAATAAAAGCCCTTGTTTTAAATTTCTTTTTCTTATAATACAGATGCTGGCGGCAGCAGCTACTGATTGCAAAGGATGCCAGACATGTGGACATATTTGGTTACCGGCTTTCTCTAATCCATAAGCTTCTCTGTGGAACTGAGAAATACCAAAAGCTGTATGAGATTGTGAACATGGCAGTGAAGAACCTTGAGGCAGAAGTTGGAGCTTTAGATGGTTTATCCATGATGGTGGCACGTGGCATTGTCAATAGACTCTCATCTGGTGCAGAGATACAAAAACTGTGTGCTTCTGCATTAGAGATGTTAGATTCTATCCTTTCTACTGCTTCACAGTCATCGTTGGGTTGTAATATTCAAGGTATACATCTCTTCTGAACTGGTCTTATGACATATATAGGTCTGGCAACTGATAAGTCTGTACTGCAAATAAGTAGAACAATCAGTACTAAAGAGGCCCTAAAAGCCGGGAAGAAGAAAAATGGTATAAGAGCATTATACCCTCCCCTAAACAGACAAACAAATATTGAGTACAAATAACAAATCAAACAGAAGAACCAACACTCTCTACCCCCTGTTTGGGGAAACTATCTGCTGCATCATTAGCTGAACAACCAATGGGATGAAACTCAACCTTGATGGACAAAACGAAGCACTTATCTCATCAAGTTAAAATTCAAATTACCGGGGACCTCCATTTCAAGTAGTTACCAAAGAGATGCATTGGTGGATCACTCCCCAAATCAATGAACTATGAAGTGAGGGCAGGTAGGATCTCAATGCTTCTAAAATAGCCAGGACCTCAGCTTTATTAGTATCTTTAACTTCAACTGATTTTCAAAAGGAAAGAAATATCTGGCCTTTATTGTCTCAAGAATACCACCTATACCAGTTGGGCCCAATCTCTCTTTAGCCACACCGTGGCCATTGAAATTCAAGATTTCCTGATGAGGAGGAAACCGATGCTCTATGCTTCTACCTTTATAGCTTTAGAAGAGTCACACTCCACACACACTCCCCCAATTTTGAATAATGTTGTCCAAAGATAAATTAAGACATTTCTTTCTGCATAGAGTCCATTTCCATTTTCTCATGGTGACAGCTGAAATGATAGCCTCAGAAGGCAATGTTAAAATTTTAAAAATTCTATAATTTATTTATTCCAAATTCAGCAGAGTATGGCAAAGGGTATGAAATTCCAAAGCAACTGAACATGACTAAAGGAAGTGCACATCCTCCAAACACTTACATATGTAACATATCCACTTAAGATAGTGAACAACACCACATTAATTACTAAGAAAAAGGCCATTTCTATGATTCACTTGTCCTTATATATGGAAAGCCGACGGTCCATATGTCTCCTTGCAAAGCAGCAATGGTTTAGCATGCTTTACTATGCAACCTAAAGCACAGCTGATTCTAATTTGGGGAACACTGAAATCCTGAGCAATTCTGTTACAGTTTTCCATGCCAGGCCATGTGATGCTGCCCTAAAACCATAGCAAAACGGTCTCCATTCTGCTATATAAGTCGAGGAACTAGATTTTTTAGTGCATCGGAAAGGAATCAGGGTTCCATGGAGTCTCAATGAAATTGAAGACCACATCAGGTCATCAGGTGTTACTGTTTATGCAGCATTTTCACCTAATTTTTTTTCAATGTATACACCATCACAAATGTGCAATCAAACCATTAACGAATGCAGCTGGAAAATCTTAAACTTTCCTACCTGTTTTATCCATGGATGACAAATTTGCAACCATAATACTTTTACTTCTATTTTCTATACCCCTTTTTTATCTTATGGTCTTTAATATTGATAATGGACGAGTGTACTTCCATAATCCTCTAACATGTTCATGTGCTCAATATTTGCAGAAGCCAGTTCAGTATCTCCCAGCATGATCAGCATTATAAATGTTTCTTCATCATCACTAACTGTGGTCATGTGTTCTGAGAGCGCATTATCTGAAGAGCTTGTTGGCTACAACTTATGGCATCGCAAGACTAACACAGTTGACTACCCTGCTGAACCCACATGTACTTTGTCCTGGCCTAACAGAAGGTTTTTTGTCTCCAATCTTACCCCAGCTACCGAGTACATCTTCAAAATCATTTCTGTCGGCAGCACAAGGGAGTTGGGAAGGTGTGAAGTTAACTTTAGGACCGGTAGCATTGGGGAAGAAATTGCAAAGAGCTTGGAAGTGGCAGAAGGAGGTTCAAAAGGTCCTCCATTTGCGAGTCTGAAAACAAACTGCAGTGGCCTGTCTAATCTTTCGTCCGAGGGAGATGAATCTAATTCTACAGGCAATTGTTCTAGTTATTGTGAAAAAACCTTGATGCCTGATTTGGGGAAGGTAACTAACCATACCCACAAAGACACGTCCTATTCTGAGAATGCTGGCGTCAATATGTGTTGCAGAACAACAGATGCCACAGAGCAGGAAGAAATGCTCGGAGATTCAGTTTCTGCATTGGATGAAGAACATGTAATGGGTGAGGTTGGTTCAGAGCCAAATTCAACAATTCCATCTGAGTCTCACAGAGATTCTATAAATTCAACCAATGACAACCAGGTATGTAACGTTCCAAAACCCGAGAAGAAGAAACAGTTGGGTGCTCCATTGCTTCAGGAGATTAGCATTGAAAATGAATCAAATGCTCCTGTTGGAAATGGAAATGAGATGGAGCTTGTACCATTTAGGTGCTCAGAATCTGTCCTTCCCGGCACTCCAAGCAAGCTGGAGAATGGGAAAGATGGGTCAGGAAGGGTTGGAAGAGCAAAATTCAGCAGTGGGGAACCACCAAAGAAATGGCCTCCGAAACCAGAGGAGCCCCAAGCTGGGAGCTCATCAAAGAAAAGGAGTGCAGGGAGATGTGAAGACACTAGTATCGGAGGTGGGTCTTTGGAAAGGAACTATGAATACTGCGTGAAGGTGATAAGGTGGCTAGAGTGCCAGGGGCACATCCAGAAGAGCTTTCGAGTGAAGTTCCTTACTTGGTTTAGCCTGCGAGCGACTCCACAGGAGCGACGGATTGTGAGTGTTTATGTTGATACCATGATTGACGACCCATCGAGCCTTGCAGGCCAACTTGTTGACACTTTCTCGGAAGGTATATGCAGCAAAAGGCCGCCGCCTGGGCCGTCAGGTTTCTGCATGAAGCTCTCGCATTGAGGTCTCAACCAGCGGCAGCACCCCTTTTTGCGACTTATTCTTGTCTGGTATTCTTTGGGTGGACATTGCATATTCTTCATTGAACATCCCAAATCAATTTGATTTGTGGAGGGATATAGATTAGTATGGCAATTGTCATTGAAACTACCAATTTATAGATCAGTAGCTTCCATTTTACAGGGCACTTCATGACTGATTGCTCTAGTGAGATTACTCCTGTGTGTCGTAGCTCAGTCGCTAAGCCATTCAAATCATGGGTTCCAATGCAGTAATGGGCACAAAAATCAGGCCTCTTGAACTCTTATGGCCATCTGTGGTTCTCATTGGATGGCTATTTGAACAAGCCTATCCTGTTGATAGCCCTCTAATCATCTGCTTTTGCTCATTGAATTTGGACTGACCATTTTCTTCTCAAATATAGTTTGATTGTTGTAGGATGAAGGGCACTGCATTTTTTTCATCAAAGTTGCGAGGTTCAATTTGGTGTTTAGATTAGTTGCTACATGGTAAATGGTAGAATGCAATTGCATTGAGATTAGTACTATGGCTGTAAATGCTCTCATTCATCTGATAGACTGGACCATGCCGGTGAAATCCTTCTATGGACCATCTTATGGCCCTCATTAATTCTGCTGGAGACCTGGGTCTCCATGTGGGCTGGTGATTAATTGTTAACCAGAGTTAACACATGAATACGAGCATGATGCCTAGAGTATGTTTACCTTAGAGCAGACTGCATATAGCTTATATGCAGTCCAGCCAGCCCACTTGCATGCTAGTTTATCAATGTGAGTGGAGCAGATTGAAAGGGTGTCCTCATGGATGAGGGGGATCCAAAAAAATCAGCCCCATCAGATTATTCTACCTCTTGATTTAACAGCCTGAAAGTTTGTGGCATCTGAAGTCTGAACTGTAGATCTTAAGATTCAGTCCAGCAGCGAGAGAAGGTTCTGAGTGTAAAATTGGGCACATTGCTAGATCAATAGATGAAGATACTATCAAGTGTGTTGTACTTATGAAAGGTGGGCCGAAGTCAGCCCCACATGCTCTCGGGTTGCTTGTAGGAGAACATTTTCCTATGATGCCTAGGGAGGCTTATACCATCCGGTTGAGATTGTCTGGAGAGATCTACTCTAAAACTCATTACTATTGGAACATTGATGCTCTGGTTCCAAAGTCATTTTATGGATGATACAAAGGCAACATTAATCATAATGGAGAATCTTCATACGCATTTGTTCCTCACCATTTTTTTGTGAGAACTCTAGGTGGGGCCTATTTATCACCCAATCCAAACCTTGCAATACACATGAGGCCCCATGATAGCTACTCGCCCCAACTTTCGGTCGGATCCGAATTTATTGGACCGTTAGATCGACTATAAACCAATCCAAATGAAATGAATTTGTAAGCTATGGATGAAGGGGTTAGGGGTATGTGATTGGGATCAAATTTAATATGTAGGATGCTTTCACATAGATCTTTCCAACCCCCCAGTCTCATCCCTTGGTGGGGTCCACAGTGGGCCTCACCAAAGAGTGTGCACGAAAAGTCCATGAGGGACATATGCATAGGAAAATGCCCCTATAATAATAATAATAATACATTTAAAACATAACTGGGAAATGTTAAAACTGGGTCTGTGTTCCTGAGTATTCATTAGGTCCTGGGTCAGGGTCAGGGCATACCTTTTGGAAAGACAGTAAAAAGGTGGCATTCAGAAAAATATGGAATCAGTTGCAATATATGCCTGCTAATTATGGAAAATTTCACTTATTGTCTTGGAATTTCGGGTTGAAATAAAAAAAAAAGCTGTTATGTATGTTGATTGGAAATGATGGGAAGAAACGTTATTGCGTAAAAGTCTCTCACCCCACTAATGGCGCCTTGGAATTTTGGGTTGAAATTTAGAATAAAGTTACTATTTATTGGTTGATTGGAAAAGATGTGAAGGGACATTATTGCCGAAAACACTCACCCCACTTATGAAGGGATCCACAGGTACTTCCGGATGAGCTTCCCACAAGCTTGCCACCCATGTAACAATTGATAGATTTATGTTTGGTAACATTTGAGGAATCTAGAATGAATTCATATCTTTGAGAACCCTTAAACAGGATTCCTCATTGAGGATTTATATAGCTGAGGATATCACTTTGATATTTGTATATAGATGCATATAGTAAAGAAAAATTGGTATCAGTTAGTCAATCGAAAAAAATAAGAATTTCCACTAGCCTATTTCTCTGGAGATTTACAATTGCTAAGTGTGAGTTTTTCACAGCTTGTGGAAAATTAATGAAAAATTCCAAGGATTTGATTGCCAATCGTGATCTTTAGATCCCATCCGAAGATGCACATGAAATAAAGAAGGCAAGTTATGGAGAATGTATATTGATAGCAGAGCCATCAACAGATTATCATTGGATGCAGATTTTCCACCCTGTTTTAATGATATGTGTGATATGCGGGAGGGGGTCATGAAATTTCCAAAAATTGGTCTTCTTAGTGCATTTAATCAAATTCAGATCTGTTTGGCTAATGAAACGGCATTTAAATGCAAGACAGCCTACAAGAGGGTATTGACCATTGGGTTCTACAATCCCTCATTTCGTTTTATGTGTCTTCATTTAGCAACACTAAACTTGGTTGGTTTCAATTATTTCATTCCTTTCGATTTGTTTGTTTTGGAGTTGATGGATTTTGTTGAACCATTTGGGGCTAGAAATATCTATCTAATAAGCAAATGGCTGTGAGAGATTGGGAGGTGAAGATGCTATGATAGCTGAGAGTGGGTTATGCATGTTGTTATTCTAGAAAAATTAAAACCTAACGACATTGTTATGTAGTTACTTAGTCCAGGCCGATTACATTCACATGTCAAAAAATATATATGGGTTTAAAAAGTCTATAAATCTTGAGTCGTTTGAGAGTCTACTTAGGCACCATTTCATAGCTCCACTTCTTGTCGTTGTCATCATGATCATCATCCTCACCGAAGCCATGTCCTAACTATGTTAGGAGTAGGGCTAAATGAATTTTACTCTCCATTCCACTTCACCTTACGAAATCCTTAGATGGGTTGCACTTCTTCAGTTTTAACCTTATTACTTCCATCCACACTATCTTCGGCTTACTCTCTTTTTTTTTTGGTGGGTCATCATCTGGCATAGAAACACTTTCCTAATTAGCATTGTTTTAGGCCTACATTGGACATGTCGGCCTAAATGAGTTTTTCTGCTTAATTTATTAGTTATCGATGCTACCCTTAAATGCTTTTGAATACACTCATTTTTAGTCTCATCTTTCCTAGTTTTACTACACACCAATCTCAATATTTTTATCTTTGTTATACTCAATTTATGCACATATTGCTTCTTGACTAGCCAACATGTTGCTTCATGCAATATAGTTGGTCCACTAGCTATTCCGTAAATTATTTTTTACAATCTTGCTAGTATGCATTGATCACAAAGCATTTTGGAAGCAAGTTTACTCTTTGACCATTTCACTCTTATCCTATGTTGGACATCTTCTTAGATCTCTCCATCTTTAATAATTATCAAGCTAATGTATCAAAATAAAACTCTTCGTGGTATCTTTCAAGCTTTAATTCTAATAGGTGTCTAACACTCTTATGTACATTCTTGCTGAAGTGGTAAACCATATATTGTCTTTATATTATTTACTTTAAAGCCATTATATTCCAAAGCTGTTACATTCATGCCATCTTTCAATTTATTTATCAATATTATATCATCTATAAACACCAATGCACCTCCTCTTGAATAGGAATAGTAATCTAAAATTGGTGAAATGAGATAACATCTAAAAAGCTAACCACATGATGCAAACTTATGGTCCCTAAAAAGTCATAGATCTCTCCACAAATAGCTTCCACACTCGCTGCTACTCTCCCATATAATGTATTCAACAATTTTAAGATAATTTCCTGCCATACTGTTTATCTAAAACTCACCAAATTAAGTCTAGTTCCCACATTGCATATTTTAGTTCCCACATTGCATATTTAAAATTTACTTTCAAAGTTTTTTTTATCCAATTAAACTAATGACCTTTCAAGTTTTAGTTCGCTTTTTTTTTTTTTTTCGGTTGATGGTGGAACCGGATACAACGCATAGGTTCCTTTTCGGATCTGAGTTCAAGCCCGAGTCTAAATGTATAAAGACAGATCTGAGCCGGGAAAACTAACATCAAACAAGAACATGCCAAGTGCAGAAAAGAACAGGAGTACAGAAACTAGCTGAGAATTTTAACCCCACAGAACAATCTCCAAGAAAATATGAGGCACAACCCACATGTAACTGTGACTGCAGCTTTTGGTATACAACACAACATAATATAAATATTACATTCTAATAGTTTCAAACAATCAGGATTCACGACTAATACAAAATGGGGGAATCACACACTCCCTCTATATAGTTAGATAAGCCACACCCCTTGTCAGCCATTGCGCGTATGATGGTCCAATCACAACCATCATGTACAACTCACTGCGACTGCATGGAGATATCTTCCCATGGCCTAGCAAAAAATCAAGCTGTCACAGAAAGATGATTTTATCAGAGGGAACTCTCTCTATTGTTGACACCACCAAAAACCTGCATGCCAATTTTTTTAAATATTAAATGAAAAGTTCATTCATTCTTTAGAATAAACGATTACTTTGGAAAAAAGGACACAACTTACCTTCACACCATATATTATACACCCTATACTTTGTTCTTCATGACTTTGGATTTCATGCTTTCCATTTCCTGCAATCGATTGACTATAGCACCTCAGGAAAAAAAGTAACATTTTTGGTAGGTTCTGCAGGTAAGTGCGCTGGTAATCAAAGATGTGCAGGGGGCAATGAGGAAATACAATGAGTGGGTTTTTTTTTTTTTTTTCTGCTTCTTTTTCTTGTCTTTCAGCCTGAAACTGAAAATGTTTCTGACAAAAAACAGTGATGTCTGAGGGGGAAGTTGGAAAACTGCATCTGGAATACATAGCAGGTGAAACAAACTATCCCTTCTGCCAAAATATTTGAACCAATTATGAAGCATGTACACTCAATAACCCCAGAATCACCATGCATACAGATTCATGCCCTATGATTCACCAAAACCTGAAAGCTTGATATTGTGGTTTAATAGAAACACTTAACACATCACAGGCGAGCACAGCTCATTCAACACGCACAAGTATATATATAAGCGAGAGAGAGAGAGAGAGAGAGAGAGAGAGAGAGAGAGAGAGAGAGAGAGAGAGGACTCTCATGGTCCCACACATCGAGTCTCTCATTAATAAGAAAGGAAATTTAGTTTTAGCTTGCCTCTTCATATGAGTAGAATGCATTAAACAGACCCAAATTGACAGGATAAGGAAAAGTGATGATCATGATGGATATAGAAAATGTGTTGCTAATTAACCAGAAAAGAGATCAAGTAAATAATAATCTAGAAAAATTGAGTAAAGTTGTGAGTCAAATAGTTCAAAAATTAGCAAAAAGGAAGACAAAACATATGGACCACAGGTTTTGTGGATAAGAAAGTGGGGAGGATGTCCAAGTCAAAACTGAAGCCTATTTAAAGGCTACAATGGGTAGATTCTAATATCCAGGAGCAGTTTCAAAGCAAAATATGGGGTTTGAAAAAATGAGGTCAGTGTAGGGTGCGAAACATGAATATAGGTGGACTGTAGTGAAATCTTTTTCTGTTAGTTTCTTTCTTCTTTTGAGTGGACTGTGTAGTAAGATTGTCTGCTTTGGCTTGAGCAAGATTTTTCATAAGATGACAAAGAAGAAGCATCGTGGTTGATTTGCATACGAAAAGATGGATGTGTGTTGATTAAAAAAAAGGGAGAGAAGAAAATAAAAGATGAAAAAAAAAACTAATGAATGCTATTTGATATAGTAAAGGCATGTATATAGACAATTAGGAACAACCATATTATAAAGAATTAAAGTTTCGAAGCACAAATAACTATGAGATAGGGGAAGACCAACGAAGTCATTGAATAAAGTGGTTAGAATGAAATGTAAGATTCTAACCTCGCCCCAAAAAGAAATGAAATCAAAAGTAGAACCGACAAAGTCAACCTCCCAAAATGATGCAGCCCAAGAGGAGGTGCCCCAAAATGGGCTTCATGGATCATGCCATGTCAAGGCCATTGGGGCAAAGCCCATGGGGCAGCTCAAGGCTGATTTGGTCTAGTCTTACACCAATGGAGGCCTATTGGACCCAGCATGTTGAAAGGATAAATTAAAAAATAAAAAGTAAAAAATTTCCTTGAGTTATATCTTGGTAAAATTAGAACAAATCTGTGGACATTTTAATGCAGAACAAAATGGATTTACTGGGCGGGCAAGGTAGAAGATGAAGATAGAGGGAAAAAGTTGGGCTCTCACCAAACTCCGATCTGGAGGCATTAGAGAAATTGGGTTCTCACCAAACTCTAATCCAGAAGGCATTAGGAATTTTGAGGAGAACTCAAAGAAACTTGGAGAAGATTCCAACGCTTTTCATTAATCATTAATCACTAACTATTGGCCAAAGAGGCTTTCATCATCATCATCAAAGCCTTATCCCCACCATATTGGGGTCGACTACATAAATTTTGTTTTTCCATTCCGTTCTATTTTGAGCCAAATCCTTAGATAAGTTAAACTTCTCCAAATATGATTCAATGACCTCCATCAATGTTTTCTTCGGCCTACACCTACCTCTTGATGGGCCATCTACATGTATGGCTAAACTTTTTCTCACCGGTGTCATTACCGGCCTATACTCAACATGCCCAAACCATCTTGAACAGGTTTCTCCAATCTTATTCCTTATTGGTGCTACCCCTAAATACTTTTGAAAGCGCTCATCTCTAATTTTATTTTTACTAGTTTTACCACACATCCACCTAAGCATTCTTATCTCCGCTACATCCATCATATGTATATGCGTCTTCTTAATTGGCTAACATTCTGCTCCATATGTAATAGCTAATCTAATTATTGTCCCGTAAAATTTGCCCTTCAATTTCATTGGCATTCGTATGTCACAAAGCACTCTAAAAGCTAATCTCCACTTTAGCCAAAGAGGCTTTACAATGCTTAAATAGATAAAAGACATAACTCTAGGACAAATATGGATCATCCAAATACTTTGACGGTCAAGATTAAAACACAATGCTAAAATAACTTAAAAATATAAACAAATAAAACCTTAAATGAAATAGATAGGTGGGCTGGGCCCAAAGGTGGGGTCGATCCATGGGGACCATGGGTCTACCCTGCATCAATTCTCCTCTAGTTGCAGAAAACTCGACGTCGAGTTTTATTGAAGTCTTCTAGGGTCAAATATCAAGCATACAAATGTTCGATGTGCTTCTTGATCTCCAACCTTGTGGCATGTTTTGGAAGCTGTAAGCAATCTTTTCATCCTTGTAGAAAGGGATTGGAGGTATAGCTTCTGCTGATGTTTGACTTCAATGTTGATATGTGATCTAAACATTAGATGCATTGGTTGTTGGCTTTGAAGCAGTAAATCACCATCTTCTATTGTCAATAGTCTATCTCCAAAGATGAAATCAATGAGAGGGACATTAATGAGTTGCACAACATTTTCAGCACTGGCCTTTTTTTCAGTGGAGATAGGCTTTTCTGCATGTGGGTCTACACTCATATCCATTGGATTCTTAGGGTAATTGCTAACCATATCCAAGTCTTCAACGTTATTTGTTGATGGCATCTGTTGATAAACACTGTCCAAAGGATGAGACTCAGGTTCATTTTCTTCCAATTTATCTGAAGGAGAATTATTTGAAGGAGTGTCACATGCGACTTCATCTGACTTGATTATGGAATCATTTATTTCATACTTTTGTTCCTCAATTTCAGCTTTAACATTCTCCACAGGTGGTTCCACAACATTGAATTTTTCCTCTTGTAACTTTGCTTTCCTGAGGCGATAGCATTTTATCAAACGTTCAATGCAAATCGCTTCCCAAAATGCTTCATACATATCTTTACGCTCCTTTTTCATATTTTTCCAAATGCTTGCTTTCAAACCTCCAACAAAGATAGTGCCATAATGTTCATCACTTTCATCTAGTCTACAAAATATGCATAGCCTTTCAAATTCAAAATCGTAATAAAAAACTGATAGCTCTCTCAAATTCAGATTTTGATCAAAGAAGGCTTTATTATCAGCATACCATTGTCCATGCTCAAGTGAATATGTCAGTCCACGCACAGCACGATGCAATTGCAATGATAGCTATTCTTATGATTCCATATGGAAAACTTCTAAAATAACCCGCTTTTTTTTTTGTAAAAATAATAAATCAATTTGATTTGTTGTGTAGATCTCTTCAAAACAAGAGCACAAGATCAAATCAATATGAAATCGGAGTCCAAATCGAGGAGATTTTGCAATTTGAAGATGGATGGGAAATTGAATGGATGACGAGCCCTTGATTGATGAGATCTCCTTCAATACCTACACCATAGTGTAGATCTTGTCACCACGAGCGCGCATGATCAAATGGATCTAAAATTGGAGTTCGGATGGTCTCGATATTGCAGAAACAAGTTTCTAACGTCCGATTTGGTCAACCTCTTGCTTGACTTGTGCTTGCATCACGCTAATGTTATGATGCAGTCTAGGCCCCAGCAGCCCCTCTTCAAATTAGATTAGGATTATTATTAGTAGAGTTCTAATTAAATTGTTATTATGAAAGTTTCCATTTTTAGCCTAGGGTTTTCTTACACATTAAGTTTGCTTTTACTATATATATGGCATTGTAGAGAAGAAATTCTCAGATTTGGTTGATTAATAGAATTGGTTTTCCAAGAGAGGTGCGTCCTCGTGTGTGTGTGAAGTTATCTTGACAGTTCGAAGTGTCCTTGGACACGTGCTTAGGCACCTCCACGCAAGCCCTAACCCTAAGGCTACATCAAATTGGTATCAGAGCAGATCCGGTCACCGGGCGCCCTCTGTCGTTCCCGGACTTCGTCTCTCCATCCACTGTTCATCCCATCCTCTCCGCTGCTATCCCAGACGACCCGAATCCCAGCCAACCCGCATCCCAGCCACCCGCTCCCCACTCTCCCCACTCCACTGAATCCAGGGTCACCAACCCACCACCCAACTTCCTTGCCCCTCGCCGGCCGTACCATCCCAAACCATCCTCGTCACAGAAAACCCCATCCTCTGCCGAATCTACAGTCCCGATACCCTACTTCACAAATCCCAACTTTCCTAAAATAGGCCCTGACCAGTCCAAACCCTAACCCTAAAACCATGTCTCTGTTAAAACCTTACACACTAAGTTTGCTTTTACTATATATATGGCATTGTAGAGAGAAATTCTGAGATTTGGTTGATTAATAGAATTAGTTTTCCAAGAGAGGTGCATCCTCGTGTGTGTGTGAAGTCATCTTGACAGTTCGAAGTATCCTTGGACACGTGCTTAGGCACCTCCACGCAAGTCCTAACCCTAGGGCTGCATCATGTCAGCAATTGCTTCTTGCTGTGTGTGTGTTTTTTTTTTTTTTTTTTTTTTTTGCACAATAGGTCGGGTCCTTTGACCCAAAGCTAACCTAGGCCTGGTCTCAAACTGGGTTGAATTGTGTTGCGGATCAGGTCCAACTTGACCCGTGAACTGACTTGAGATTAGCCTGAACCCCAAATCATGCTTGGGCTGGACCGTGGGTTAGGTCAGATCAAGGAAGACCTACACTTGAACTGGCCCAAAAACTTTTCTGCTTATCTCAACCTTTATGACAATAAAAGAACTTTTTTTTTAGGTTTGTTTGCTGATTGTCAAAACCCAAACAGTGGGGGACTTTGATGATGACCCAAGAAGATGGTGGCGGCGATGGTACCAATGATGCTTGACGGTGATGAAGACAATGATGACAGTTGTGGGGTGGTGGTTTGAAGCCCTTCTTCTAGCGCTAGGTATGTCTTCTGCCTCTTTCTTCTCCTCTCTTCTCCGATTCTTCTTTTTTTTTTTCGTGGAGATGGTGGCAAGTAATGGCTCGGTAGCAATGCTGCAATGCTCAGTGTTGGAGTGTGGTAACAGACACTTGGGGTGTTGCTCACAGTGTCGTCCATTGCGGGCGGTGGTTACGACTATGCCAGGTACACCTTTTTCTCCTTCTCTCTTTCTCTCTACTTTTCTTTCTTTTCTTTTTCTTTTTTTTTCTTTTTTTTTCCTGCTCTTATCTGAATCCTCTCTATCTCTGGTTTTTTATTTTTATTTTTTTAATTTTTATTTTGGGTTTCTGGTAGTGGAAGAAGTTGGATTGGGTGAGGTTTATATTGGGAAAGCTAGGAAGGTTTCTGATGAGCTATGGTTGGTTGGGAATGGATTTCAATTGGTTGTAGATCGGGTCAGCAATGGGATCTGGGGTCTGGGATGAGCTTGGTCGATTGGGAAGTGGTTTGGGGTGCTAACAGTTAGGATTTGGGACTTCTTGGTGTGGGCGTTTGGATTGGTTTTGATGGCAGTAGTGATGCTTAGTTGGAATTGTGATAGGAGATGGGGACTGAAGGTTGGATCTGCAATTTGGGCACAGTTGACAGTGATGGATTAGGGTTCTGGTGTCGTGTGGGAGATGGAGGGATGAGGTTGGGGTCTAGTGAGGGTGATGGGGGGTTGCGGCAAGTTGATTTGGCAGAGTTGATGTGTCTCGTTGGTGCAGGGTAGATGCAGATTTGTTGATGACAATGGCTCTGCAACAACGATTGAATGCCGATAATCGATTATGGATTGCATCAATCTTCATCTCTGACACCAAATAATGCGGAACCAAATGGATTCGCAGGCGGGCAAGGTAGAAGATAAAGGTAGAGAGAAAAAATTGGGCTTTCACCAAACTCCGATCCAAAGGCGTTAAATAAATTGAACTCTCACCAAACTCCAATCCAGGAAGCATTAGGGATTTCGAGGAGAACTCGAAGAAACTTGGGAAAGATCCCAACACTTTTCATTAATCATCAATCACTAACTATTAGCCAAAGAGGCTTTATAATGCTTAAATAGATAAAAGACATAACCCTAGGACTAATCTGGATCATCCAAACACTTGGATGGTCAAGATCAAAACACATTGCTCAAATAACTTAAAAACATAAACAACTAAAACCCTACATGAATTAGGATAGGTGGGCCGGGCCCAAAGGCAGATCGACCCATGGGGACCATGGGTCTATCCTGCATCAAATTTGTCTTCAGTATTGGTAAATTGGTCTTTTTAGAGTTGTTCTTATCTTAGAATCTTATCAATCCTAGTTCAAGTAGTCCAATCTTATCATGATAGAGAGAAAATATATAAAAGTAAATTGGTTTAGACCTTCTAACTAAAATTTAGAAAGAACATCAAAATCAACCATGTGAAGAGATCTACTCAATCCCTAGAAGCACATTATGAAAGGGTTCCTCTCTTCTTTCCAAGGTATTGAATAAAAGGAATATTTTCTCGCTTAGTGTTGAGTGTCAGTTGCTGTGCTTGTTCCTTAAAGGTTTGGCTTGGAGAGTAATTATTGATCACTCTTCCCCACGCTTATTGTGTCAGAAAGGGACATGAATTGATAATGATGGAAAGAATAATGAGGGCTTAGCTACAATGGGATTCGTTTCCTTCAACTAGACAGGGAGGTACAGTGGCAGGTTCACTTGGAAAGGAACATATAAAGAATGTATGCTGGTCAGAAATTCATTCACATTATGCTAGTTGCATCCTAGACAAGCAATCATACTTTAATGCATATATACATGCATACAATTCAAGACAATAGCTATTAATTACCCATCTAACAAAAAGAATGACAGTTTTCTTCTCTTTTTTTTTTCATTTTTTCATTTTTTTGTAGAAATAAGAATAATAGTTATGGTGACGACATATGATGAACAGTTAATAAACAATGGCAGAAATACTGACTAGGTTCACATAGCATCACATAAAATGACCAATGTTGTGACTCGTTGTGAGTGTCAAACACTTGTGCATGCAGGACATCCAACATTTACAGTCATCCAATTAATAATACTCTAGTTAAACTTGCTATTCCAATTTGCAACATTGCCTGAGCATCCTGTCTTTTTCAATTTTTTAAAAGCAGTGAAAAAAATCAACTTAAATCAAGAGAAAGTACAGGATTGCAAAGAGAGATGCCAAAACCATACAATAGTCTAAAAATAACCCTAGGCAATAGGCAGTCTGAGAATAACTACCATGCTAAGCTGAAAAAATATGCATTATCTCCAACCAACAAAAACACAATGTATTTCCAGTCTCTAAACAACTCCTTTCTTCGTCTCATCAGATATCCCAAATTATCATCCAAAAATCTTAAAGGAGAACAAGAAAGACCATACACCATATCATCATCATCACCATCATTTCTTCATCATTTATACAGTCACAAGTTGGCACAGCATTGTGAATCCCACTATCAATAGACAGGTTCCTAAAATCAGCATGATCACTAATAAAGCCCAGGGACAGATGGCAATATCTGTCCTACATGTTGACAATTACAGGTTCAAAATTCTATTTTGACAACTTCTAACAGTAGATAAAATATAGCATTCCGAAACCAAAAAAAAAAAAAAAAACTCTGATAATTCAGTTGTCTTTTCTA
The DNA here is from genome assembly GCA_037013555.1 of Sextonia rubra. Taxonomy (NCBI): domain Eukaryota; kingdom Viridiplantae; phylum Streptophyta; class Magnoliopsida; order Laurales; family Lauraceae; genus Sextonia; species Sextonia rubra. The sequence continues at coordinate 36,603,206 of JASUAD010000010.1, read as the reverse complement.
GGGCTCTGATGCAGCCATCTCAAAGTCCTAGCTGTGACGACCATTTCTGAACCATCCTACATACAAGTAATACATGCTCATTGTGGAGAAGCCACCAAGCAAAAAGCCCTACAGCGGGTGTCCCCAATGTGTTAGGGATGGAAGATACACCAATCCAATGGGATGCTCAAATGGATAAGACACCAATTATTGTGGATGGATAATACACTTTGAATCCAATGAAAAGGAAGAACCTACAGTCAAAGCTCAAGCCTAACCAATGTGGGAAAAACAGTTTATGGTATCATAAATGAAGAATCTCATGCTAAAGGCATGCAATCTTTGCCATAAAAGAAAAACATGTCTGATAAGATGCTAAAGTGATGATATATGATCAAGACTGTCATCACTAATTAACAAAATGTGTAGAATAGTAAATGCAACATGTTTGATGATCACTGCCACTAATGTGTCTAGATTAAAAAGCTTCCTGTCGCAATGTCAGCCTTAGCCAGCCTTCAGATGCAACATAGATCAACAAGATTAGGGGGAAAGTGATCTCCATCTAGATTGTTTTTTTAGTAAAATTAAGCAGGTCTTAACCACAATCCCAAAGAATGAAGATTGAAATTTGTCATCTATAGTTACGAGTAAACTTAATTCCTCAAAGATTTCTACATTAGGAGGCTAGATGATATACAGCTTCAAAGGCGATTATGATGATTATATAAAAATGACAAAGATGATGACAAATTACATAAAAGAATGCATTACTAAAAGGACCTATACACAGCTTTCAGACAGAGCATTGGACACTAATTAATCACTACAAAGTACCATACATCAAGTTCATAAATTAACATAGTACCATACATCAAGTTCATAAATTAACATTTGAAATAGGAATTTTATTTTTTAAAGGAGCAAAAAAAAAAAAACAACAGGAACAATAACTGTAATCAATATAACTCAAAGACCATTTAAATGAAAAAATTAATATAACTCAAGATCAGACAGTTTTGGGAACTGTCTCCTAAGGGGATGGTAAACAGAGAATCAATTTCCACTGTGAAAAACGTACAAAGGAGGAATTAATATCTCAGTAGTCTATGAGATAAAATTCTCTGACTTCAACTGCAGAATATTAGTACACATTCTCTGCTGAATGCAGAGCAACTGCATGCCTCTGCCCAATGCCCAATCACTAGTTTTCAAGCCACTTTTGATTTGGGAAGTGTTGAAAGCGCCAATTTTAGGATTCTGCCCAATGGCATCAAATCATGCTCTAAACTGAAAAGGGTAGTTGATTACCAGGAAATTATCCAAAAGAAGCAACATATTGACTCCTTGGGGTTCAAAGAACAGTTAAACAGTTATATCTATCTGATCTAACTAAAACTCTTATGGCAGAAATAACAACTCTAACACAGAAAATAAAAAGGCAGAGCAATTACTCATTTACACATTGCAATTACTCATTTACACATTGCAGATGGTTAAACTAGGGCAGTAAAATAAAGCAAAAAACAACAAGATCCATCAATCAGAACTGGGATGCAAAATCTGGATCCAACCATAAAAGAAAACTCTAAAGGCATAGTTGCAAACTTTGTATTTGAATTCCTAGAAATGCTAAAGGAAGATTCAGGAAAGAGTAATAAAGAGTTGACGAAAAAAAGGTCTACTGTGGAGATATAGATGGGACTATCACTTTCTTATGGTTTGTTTTGTTTGTTTTCTAGGGTGATGGGTGGATAATCATTTCCTATCAAAGGAAAGATTATTCAATGATCTGTCATGGATCTTCTTCACCTTTAATCCTTCACTTTTTGCGCCTTCAATAGAAAGGGTACTTTGCTTAGAAATTCTAGGAATTCAAAACCAATCAACCAAACAGGCCCCAAATGTGCATTTGGATGTACGTTAAATCACTAACGTTTTTCTAACCAATTGGCATAGTTGACGGTTAGCCCTCATGCAAATGAATTAATACAGTGCTGCGATTAGAAATTTCTTAATCCAACTATGATCAGCACCTATAAGAAACACTGACTTTACTCACAATGTCCAACCTTATCGATCCGGACGCACAGGGAAACATATAAAGATCCAATCTTTACAGAAAGAGAAAAAAACCCAAGTCGAATCCAATCTGCTTCACATCTAAACAAACCCTAAAAACCAAACTAAAGATCAAGGAAAAACTCACAATCCCATTGCTCTCGTAGTAATCATTCAACGCCCACTGATACTTGGACTGATTCAATCCAAACCAATCCGCCAAATACTCATCCACGCTCGAATGAACTGCCAGACCCACAAAAAAAATTCCCATTATATCATAAAACAAGCAAGACCCATATCAGGAAATGTGAAAAGAAGCCATGGATTGAGAAAAAGATACCATCTTGGACGCTGGCAACGGCCTTCCAGAAGAACCCAAGTGGGGAGGAGGAGTTGGGGGCCCTCTTTTGGGTGAATTGCTGAGGGGGAGGCTGAACAGGAGGTGGAATCTTGGGGGGTTCAGTCTGAGGGGGAATTTTTAAGGAATCTGAGGTGGGGCTTGGGTGGGTTTGTGGAGTGGAGGGAGGAGTGAGGAAGACAGTGTATCTTCCTGCTTTGCCTATAACTGGAGGTGGGGGTGTGGTGGGTTCTTTTGATGTGGTTGAAGCTGCCATGAGAGAGAGAGAGAGAGAGAGAGAGAGAGAGAGAGAGAGAGAGAGAGAGCAATCAGTCCTCTTGTGAGGAGTGTGAAACAGAGAAGTGGATGTATGCTTTGACACTGGTTTTGCATATCGTTATCTAAATTTAAACAAAGGTTTTCTTTTCCTTTGCTTTCTAAACTACTTCAATCCTTTTCTAAGATCTTGTTTTTTTTTCGAGTTTTGGCACTCCTTCTACATTCAAAGATATGCAATCTGCTCTGAGTGTTCTAGGTTTTATTTAGGGTGAGATTTGAATTGTGTTGGGGTGCACATGGCCCCAGCAGGCCTCTATTGGGCTAGATTTTGGGCTCTACTTTTAGTCCCATGGGTTGTGCCTAACTTTCTACTTAGGTTTTCTAGCCGAGTTCTTAAATGGTTTGGTTAGGGGCATATGTATGTAGTTATTAAAGGGCCGGCTCGGCTTGACATAATTAATGCAGTTTAAGCGAAGGGAAAATGTATTTTTAAAAATGGCCTCAGCCCAGGCCTATTTTGAGGACCATCTTGCTGTTTTTATAAAAAGCCACCCAAGGAATAAGGTTTGTGTATATTTTAGGAAAAAAAACATCACTACTAAAAAAAATCTCAGTATCCAAAAATTTGCTTGGAACTTTTTTTTTTAAACCTTTAGTGCTTTTATTTTTTTCACTGGGAAGAAATTTACCCCATTTATTGTCGAAGTTGCCCTCAATTACCATGTTCTTCGGCCATTTTAAGTGAATACCAAAATGCCCTTATCTTAAGATACCGTGTAAGTTGATGCAGCAAGTGGTACAGTAAAAGGTGCTCACTATTGTAATATTAAAATTGTAGGTTCAAGTTATGTTAATAATAATAATAATAATGAAAAACCTTGTCATAGCTCAAATACTTAACTCTAACCCAAAATTTTTGTCATGCCATGCTTTGTCAGGCATGACACTGCATATCACCGGCACGGCGACACCCACCTGAAATCCAAACCCTTCAAAGTGTCTTCTCCTTAGAATTTCATATATTGTCTCCTAATTGAATTCATAAATGTTAAATGATCTTGAGAGAATTCAATTATTACTCATAAAAGTCAATCCATAAGACTGAATTTTCAACAACCCAAAAATCAAACAGTGGTATCCACGCGCTAGGGGAGTAGCCACCGACTTCCATTCATAAATTCCCAAACAGCAAGAACCTGTTAGAGTTTCTTTAAAACAAAAGCCCCCTCTAAGGTTGTCAATGGCTCGAGCTGACCCAAGCCAAGCCAAGCGTCTTGCACTCAAATTGTCAAACTCAACCAAGGTTCGACCCTGCTTTGAGCCTTACAAGTTACCACTCAAGTTTCCATTCAGAAGCATTTTGTTGAGCTGTTAGACTATTTTTCGTCCTTGCCCAGAAAGGACAAGGTCCCAAAAAAGGTGAAGCATCTTTGCAGTTCTAAAGAAAGCAAAGGGCAGTCTCAGACTCTCAATGACAGCCGACAACGAAGGTAGAGTCTAGGAAGACTAAGTTCTTCCACCCTTCATGGGAATGTATATCGTAAAAGTATTCACTACCACCACCCTTTCATGTAAAATGCAATATGCTTGAGTGCACCTCTCTTGTAACCACTCTGACATTTCAGGAACTGCGTATGTCTTGCATTGTGTGTGTAAATGTGCTTCTTCAATCTTATTGCCATGGGCATTGTTAACCATATATAGGGGTGGTCAGGAGCCATCCCAGCCTGAGCCTAGCCTCATAGTGACCTGCATTGAGCTCTATTTTAGACCTGTGGCTGTACCTGGGCCTAATTTCCGGCTCAATTATTAAATGGGCCAGACTTATGCCTAAACATCCTTAAGCCCCAGCCTGGACTGAGAGTGTCTATATCTTGTAAATGGGCTTGGAGTGGCTTCGATCCATGCTCGGAGTATTATGCCTGACAACTAAATGGGGGACTAGGATAAGATTCAGCCCATCCAGACTGGGGCCATCAACACCCATAACTATCTATGTATATGGGTCGGCTTGGGGTCCAGTACATCGACATCATGGATTTTGTCTCTAATCAGTTTTATATATACAGATCAAAGGTCGAGTTGCTTGGGAGCAGTATCTGTATAATATTAACGCTTACGGTCCACTGGAAAGCTCTTATTTTAACTATCTCAAAGGAGTGTCGCATCCAATCAGCTGTCAGCTATAAAAATATTTGCCTCTCTTAATGAGTTCTACCCGGTTATTATCTTTGTCCATCACCCTGAGTAGGATGCATTAAGCCGACCTTTTATTGATGGAAATTGGAATAAAACTAAGAAGAGGAAGATGCTACTGAAATGCTTACAGATGAGGTCATTGCTTTCTCCATGTACACTCGAGAATAATTTTCTCCTAGATGCATGCTGACCGGAGGGCAGAAGATAGATGAAAGGGACTCGTAATGGATAAAGGTCAGCCTTCAAATTAGCCCCATCAGATTATCCCAGCCTTTAATTTAACCTTGAAGTTTAATGGCGTTTCAACCATAGTTTTGTTTAATTCAATCTAATGAGTGAAGGTCCAATGATAGACCATGAGATGAGAAGAGTGTGAAATAGGCTGCATTGCACTGATCACAGGTGGTTTTTTTTCCAAAAATTGATACCTATCCTTGAAGGTATCGTTTCCTCTCCCTCTATATTTGTCAAGTGGGTTTTTATTTTGTGATTAACATACACTCAGTCTGAAAAAAAATATAGGCCATCATGGATCTAACCATACCAAGCAATGTCAATTTCTTCACTCCATTGTCTAAACAAGGTTTTTAGAGATATACATACCGCGAGAGATCGCGAGAGACACAGAATGTCGATTTCTTCACTCCGTTGTCTAAACAAGGTTTTGAGAGATATATAAATATCGAGAGAGAGAGAGAGAGAGAGAGAGAGAGAGAGAGAGAGAGAGACCCAAACAAGCTAGAAAAGATTTCATAAATGATCAATGAGGGTTACCGCAGAGAGAGAGAGAGAGAGAGAGGTAGGTGTAACACCCAGAGAAAGAGAGGTGTAACACCACAAATGACCCAAACAAGCTAGAAAAGATTTCACAAATGATCAATGAGGGTTCCAGGGCCGTAACCAAGCTGGTTAGTGAGGCCAGAAACAGGGTGTGTGAGGCCAGTTGAGATAACCCTTAGCTACATGCGGGCATCGTTTATTACATGCAAAATACAGAATCAAAACTGAAAGCAAGTAAAGGAGAAGGAATCAAAGTTTAATATCTTATATCCAGCAACATTACCCAAGAGGTTCAGCTGCATGCCGTGATAACTACATAATGTCAAAACTTGAACACGCCGCAAAGATGAATAGACTTATATACGAAGCAACTCATTAGGGTAATGGAAGGAACTCGTTAAAGGCCTGCTTTTTTCATGCAAATTGATTTATTATGATTTCTAAGACTTCTTACTTCTATGAGTGGTTTAAAATGAGGAATCAATGGTGAATAACTTAAAGTGACCATCAAAGAATATAGCTCTTAATAGAAATTGATTCAAAGTCCAGCCATCACCCTAATAATTCAAATTATTGGTAAGTAAAGGTCCCAACTACATTGCTAAACGTGACATATCCTTCACCCTCTTTAATAATCCTTCAGTGGAGCTATTTAACCATGATTTCCCATGAATTTTAATTTCTATGCAACCAAAAAGAACCTATACAAAAACTCATTGAATTCATCTTCATTTACGTAACTCATTAGGGTAATAAAATGAAGCCAGCCACTCTCTTTGCACAATCCATATCCTGATGTCGAAATAGAAACGACGAGCAAAATCCTTGGTACGGCCTTGGCACAAATTAATGTAAAATGCAGTGTACCAAATGCCAATAGAAGCCAAGCATAAGGATTTACAAACCAAAAAACTAAACTGATAGGATTGCAGAGATTCTAAATTCTTGAAGTTTGTTTGAGGTGCCTGTATCAATGTATCACTGCTGTTTGTGGATCACGTTTCCACCATAGGTTCAGGACCGGATGACTCCATTGTGATTGAGAGAGCTTGGGTGGACTGGCGTACGGAGTTGAAAAGAACATGCTTGATCACCTGCAAAGGAAAAGGAAAAATGACAAAACAAATCGAAATGCCAATGGGGAAAATGAGTTTGATGCCCAAAAAAAGAAAAAAGAAAAAATGTTTGTTGCTCACCTGTGACATGAGGCCATGCACCTGCTCAACAGTTATTTTGGAGCTATCCCGAGTGATCTTTGCAAGTTGAGATTCCTCCTACATTCCCCAAATGAATGCACACGTTGGGTTTGGCATCGGTGAAAAGGAAAGGAAAGAGAAGGTTAACAGTATAAGAATGCAGCATTGCGGATAATCAAGTGTGAGCAAACTTTGCACTTGCTAAAAGTAGCTAGACTAGCAGATTTGTAACTTGGTATCAAGGACAAAACTACCACAAACATGACGTGATTGTCCAGATCAAGATCCAAATTGATCAGATGTATGAATTTTAGTGTAAAAGTGCATCCCTAGGCTGGGCCAAAGCCAATCCAAACCTAGCAATTTATTGAACAGACATAATATTCAAGCCAGATCCATCCCACATGCCTGAAGATGAGGCATTGCCCGGCCCATCAATGAAACGTACAGTTCATGAATTTTGGTCCTGAGCTGGAGCATCAAGTTGCATCATAGACCAAGATTGGCACATTAGCTATTGGGCTAAAACCTTTATGACTAAAGCCCATCCAATCCATGGGCCTACAAGGCTGGTTAAAATATACAACTTGGTTCCATTCCCTCAAGACTTTAAGATAGCAAATGTCACTGTTTGCATAGGCTTATTTTTATGCCAGTCCCATCAGTATGCAGGACTGGCTTAAGCTAAGGTGAATAAAACGGGATCACATGAGAGTATAAACTGGATTCAAGCCTGATTAGGTTGATCAACTCCAACATGTTGGGGAATTTCATCCATTCTAGACTAGAGTGGAATGATAAAGCCTTTGGGAAATTTTCACCATGACCATTAAAAAAATCACCAAGGTAGTCAAGGTGCAATGAACAAAAGGCTAGTTGGAGCCTGGGGCACATGTTTTTTCTTTTTTTTTTTGGTAAATCAGAAACCTGGGGCAAATGTTAAAAATATAGCTTTAGAAACTGTTAGCAGACTAAACATCATAATTTAAAAGGATAGTAGCGAATAATGATCCCACATAAAGCAGATCCATTATTTATATTGTTCGTTTGGTTCGCTGCAAACTATAAGGGTCTCCGTATATGCCTAAAAAATCAAAATAGCAGGCAATCTATGAAGGTTCTCGGCTAACAACCATCAAAACATGTCTATGCAATATAATACAAAAGCTGATTACAAGTGATTAGAAAATGAAACATAGGATATTAGCATATAGACACAAATACTATATAAGGGCCCTGGCAAGCAATGTAGGGATTGAAATTATTTTCACGAAGGTTTTCCTGTGTCTGGGTAACCTTAGTTAAAGACAAGTCATAGGAGGATAGTCCACAAGAATTAAGAAGCAGCCGTTTGCCAACACTCTTGTTCTGGGCCCTTGTTAGTTGCCATGTAAATTTGAGAAACAAAACTAACATTGAGTCATCCATTACAGACATTGTCTCAATATACTTCTTTAAAATTTTTTAGGTTAATTTCTGTAATCTTTACAGATGTAAAATATAGCAACAGGGAATGAAATTACAAGAACACTGTGAGAGGAGCTGCAGTGCCTGGTTGACGAGGTTAAGCTTCAGCTATGAGCAAGTCTTCTTTCTTTTCAATTTCCTTCTTTTCCCTATACCCTCTCTCCCTTTTTCCTTCTTTTCTCCTCTTTTTCCCCTTTTTTCTTATATGTTAATAATATAAATGAAAAAACAGGAAGTAAAAATACATAAATGTCCATTAAAATGCCCTATTTTACACATTATATAAGAGGTGCTTGGGCACATCATGTGCCTAGACACAAAGGCACAGGTTAGGCACACAGCTCTTCACAATGCGCAAAGGGTACAGTGAGGGCTGTGCCAAGGATGTCACAGCTACCATCAGTTTCACATCCATCCTAGTAAAGTGACATTAATTAAATGACGTTTGGATGTAGCTTCCTAAGTTATCCATGGAGGTTAGAGAAGTTAGAAGGTCCACGGACATTTCCAAATTATGGTTGTTAGACAATATTGTGTCCTGAACTTCGAAAAAAAAAAGTCACAAAATAAGTGGTACACATGAGAGTGGGAAGTAATTTAAACAAATTAAATTCACATATGAAGTGTACTTCAACTTGGATGATTCTTTTAACAGAGGTAATACATTGCACCGTAACATTTATGAAAACCAGCTTTTCTAAAGACACTGTATAATTAAACCTAATAAAACAGCCAAAAAAAGAAGCATTTTATTTCAGCCAAAACAAAGAAAGCATGTTATTTCTTACTACTGCTGGCAAAAGCTCAGACAAGGTCTAAACTAGTAAACTACAAATATCTTCTGCAGAAAGCAAGCAATCTACACATACCTCTTTCTTCTTTTGTTGGAAAACAAGAAAAGAACCCATGCGTGAATGAGAAAGTTGATTTTCAGCTTGCTCTAATTTTTCAGCTGCATGAGGAAATAGTATTAGTTCATTATATTTAGTATCATACAAACTCACCACCAAAAAACAAGCAGCTAATCAAAATTGCAACAAAGCAGAAAAAGAATAATGCTTTCCCCCAAAAAAGTTTCAAGGAATACATCTATTTAAAATCTAAACTGCATGGAGTTGACATTTTGACTAAATCAATATTCAGCAGAGTTTAGAAGTCAACATGACCCAGTGTCCTATCAAGCCAAGTGGCCAAGTCGAGCTTTTAAACTATTCTTCCAACCCTGTAGTGCAACTGATTCATAGTTCACCTCAAACCACTTGAGCATCCATCAAAGAAAAAGAAATAAGTGCTGACATAAAAGAGAGGCAAAAACGAGTCAAAATACCAAATTATTGAATCTTTCTTCTGTTTTCAAAATAAACATTGACACTGCAGGGTGGAATTTATTTGAATGCTCACAAAGAACACAGGAATGCAGTAGAAGGGACCATAATTGTTTAGATAATCACCAAAAACCAGTGGTAAATACAATGAAAAGTCAAAACAATCACCTCCCTGGTAACTCCAAGACATTACTCACCTAAATCTGAAATTTGACCAGCAACATACTCTCTATTTGCCAGCAATGGCGAAGAAGAAAGTGTATTTACCCAATATTTGTTCCACAGGAGGTCCAAGAGGTGAGAATCAAGAGAAGACTTGAAATATGTAATATCCAGGGAATAATACTGCAGCCAGAATTTAAAAAATAAGAAAAAATACATGTAGTCAACAATCTGAAATGGTATAGCAGAGGTTAGATTGAGAAAACTTAACACTATTGAATTATGATGTATATTAAAAAGTTTATTTTCAAACATAAAACCAGATATGGACAAATCAAAATGTCTTTGTCAGCCACCATAAAAAATCAATCAAGTAAACTTACGATGCAATGATATTTGACATATTTCCATGGTGGACACATCTCACACTTAACAAATTTGACACAGCATGTTCAATATTTTTGTTCAGTGTTTTTTTTTTCTAAATTCCAGTTGATATGATTTTCATTTTTTAATTGAAATGTCTTCCATTGAGAATATGACATTGTACTTCAGTGCTGTTTGGTCACATATAAAAAGGAAATCATGGTTTATCATGAATCTAAAACCATATATGTACTCCATTTATCATAAATCTCGTTTATGAAGATTGAACCTCCCTTTGTTTCTATTTAATTTTCGTGGTTAATAATAATAATAAAAAAAAAGAACAATCCAAAACATTGATAGACAGGTTCCTAATGACAAAAATTTGGGTTGACCTGAGTCTACTAATAAATGAAAAGGGTTTGATTAAGGGTGAATGTGTTTAATCATTCTTTATTTCTTTTGTTGATAAAACAAGTTATACAATACGTCATACAAGACTCTCTCACTCGGTAAGGTTGAAGCTGATTTCTATGACAACATGTCTAAGTGAATCATGATACTCATCCTGATGCCCATAAGAAAATTTTATGTAATGCCTCAAATAGTAACCTCTTATACATTTTACATCAAATAGGATTTTACGTGAATCTTGTTTCCATTCAACATGTCCTGCTCCACAAAGTGTCATCAACAAGAACGATATTTTGATCCTACAATTTAAAAAAAGTAGCAGTGTGGGATTGGATCCAAACCTGTTTGCAGTGAACACCAAAATCTTCTATCTTGTTAAGAGGAATTGTCTGATATTCTGACACAGGCTCGTCAGGAGGCTTATAACCATCTGGGTACGCCCTAAATGCTCCAATGTCGACCTTCCCGGCTGAGACTGTCCTCGTTGGATCAATAACAACTGCCAAAAATGGCTCCTGATACTGCTGGTTCACCATCTGAGTTGAGACATCAATTCCTGAAAGCCAGCATCCGTACCCAGGGTGCGAGTGGTACCATCCGACCACATTCTCTAACCTACCGGCCTGATTACCAAGGCACAACAACAACATCAACAACATGGGCCAATGTGACATGGACTCAGATATGAGTATCGGGTGCGGGTGTGTATATAAGAGTTGGATGCATTAAACCTAAAAATGAAGGATACGAAGGTATCCAAAAATTAGATATAGATACAGGGATATGGCAAAATTTACAAAATTTTGGGTGTTTGATAAAAAATTTTATCTTCAAAACTTGAATATGTGTTTTTTTTTCTTCTTCTTCTTCCTTTCTACAGATTCAGCCAAAAAAAAAAAAAGGAATGACCGCCTAATCCCCCTTTTTTTTTTGTGGTCGTATTGGATACGTATGCTGCACCTGTACCCACAGGATCCCTCCCCATTTTTGCCGCATCCATGTATCACAAACATGGGCAGTTTCAGAAGGCTGCAGAAGGCATTCAGAACAAAGTGCACGGGATTGGATGGTCATGGTACTCAAACCAATATCTGATCATCAGAACAGAGCAATTAGGATTGACTGCAAACCTGCTTGTAGGCCTGAGTGTACTCGACCATGTATTCATTGGCGTCATTCTGGGCATTGACACGCGTCTCTGTGCCCTCTACAGGGAGGGCAAAAGCATCCATGACAATGAATGTGTCGCCATCAATCTTGCCCTGCATGAGGCCCATCACCTCAATTGTGCCCCCTGAGCGAGCATGGACCACCATTTTCAGCAGCGCGAGGGCCGATACCTTGACACGCTTAAAGTAGTTTGGGTCTTTGGACCAGGGTTTTTCCTTTAGCAGCAATGCCTGTGCAGCTTCATCATATGCATAGATAGAGTCCAATTCAGCATCTGCTGCTGCAGGTTCCATGTTCACTATGTTGTTCTCAAGCTCCCATGTCTTCCGGGCAACAGCTGCTGATGAAGATGCATCCATCCTCTTCTCTCTTTTCCTTCTTTCTGTCATTGCAACTACAAAGGGTATGTAACCAAAGAAAGACCTGAAATCTCTACTTGACTTGATTTTCAAAGAAGAAAATTGACTTAAAAGACTCAGCTGAGTATTCACAATTGACAAAAATCTCGAAGAGTTGATTCAAGTGCAAAGGTAGCACAATTCCTCAACAACTTCTCCCAATCTCTTTAGGTTTCTTCAGGAATCATGTATTACACATGCCAATAGAATTGCATAAATCTCAGACCAAATAATATGTATGCACATGATTGCATTAATCTCACTATCAAATTCCATGCCAAGAAAGGGAGTGTTATACTATGTGTGCATGTAAGCTTCAATCTATGTGGGGCTTACCTATGATCTCATCTCCCTACTACTATCCCACACACACCTACTGAAAAAAAAAAAAAAAAAAAAAAACAAAATGAATCCATCTGAACTATATCCACCTTAGGATATTTGCACTTCAAAGCTATGATGCACGGATACTTCAAAATGGTCAACGTATCGAGTCATATCATATTCGATACTTCACTTTTTATATGTAAAATCCATGTCCCTACCATATCCATAGTTGTCCTCGCCGTATCCATGACATATGTGGGCACCATAGCTTCAAAGTTTTAATTTCTTTTCCACCCTTGATGTTGGGGCCTTAATATCCATCCACCACGGCCAATCAAGCAGAATTTGGGCCGCCCATCTTATCAAAGCACAAAGCTTAGCACCCTCAATCAGATGAATAAAATGCACCCACCTGCGTGCATTAAATAAAGTTGAGAGTTGATACCAGAAGCTCAATTGTGATTTTGCATGTATCCTCATCACATCTCATCTCATCTCATTGTCTTGCATTCATACCCATTCCATGCAAACCTATTATATCTTCATCCATCTCGTTATCATCCACATTCATTGTTCTTATCTTTGACCTAGTAGTAGAAAGTAGCTATAAATAGGAGAAGGATCCAGTGAAACACAGATTGCCTTTCTCGCCTTCTATTTTATTCTATTTGCTTCAAAGTGCCTACTTTTGTATGATTCTCTCAAGAATCAAAGCACAATATTGAGATTGCGATGGTGAATGCCCATGGCAGATACAATGTTGTGTGAAACCCTAGTCTTTTCCATATCAGATTGAAGAGAAATTGATGGTTTTTTTGGGTTCTAGGGTTTCTTGACTGAGAGAAGAAATGATGAAATGAAAACCCTAGAGCTAGAGATAGAGAGATGGAATGGAAGAAAAGAGTACCGGTTGAGCCAGAGATGGAGGAAGGAAGCACCACAAGTTTGCAGCAGCAGCAGCGGCGGCAGCAACTGTTGCTATTGTGGAGTATTGGAGGCAGTCGTCGAGACGGGGAAGGGTTTTGTAAGAATAATGTCGTAATGGGTGAAAACTGAAAGCACTGTTACAGATACTATATTTTCACGGAAACATATGCCGGTAACTCCATCGTAGGACCCCCATATAGATATTGTGGACCGCTCTAGATAAATCTCATCCCTCCAATGATATATAATGAGCCCCGATGCTCTGATGCTTTTTTTTTTTTTTTAATTCTACGGCTGTGGTGCCAGAGTAATTGGTCCCCTTATGATCGTCCTGGGCCAAACACCTAAGATAGGATCCCTTCTTTAAGTTTTGGTTTCCGTGATGACTGTTCCATCCTCTATTCCATCTTTAAATGAGGCCTTTTCAATTGAAGTATAAAAATATATCAATAGAGGGAGCAGGGATTTGATTTGGACAATCCAAATTATCTCTATGTGGGTCCCCTAATAGAATTCTTGACATGTGTTATACAGTTAATGTCCACATGTCATCCGAATATCTCTAGACCGACTGCTGATGTGTATTCGCACTAGTCTGATTTTGACATAGGTCAATTTATTTATGAGGTAGAGTAAAATAAAATATTTGAAATTCAATTTTTCTCTTTTTAAAAAAAAATTCAAAATTTTCTCCTCCTTTTTTCTAAAATTGTCAAAAATTCATTACCAAATTACAAAAAAGCTCTTTACTTCTATACAAAAAGTAAAAAAGATTTCATATCAAGCAACTAAAAATAAAAAGTCATCATAGCCCTACCATGTATTATTCTTTCTTGATTTTGAATTTACTCTACTCTACTTTACTCTATCCCATAATGTAAACCTCACGCGCCTTTGAAAAATTATTTACCCTTCCTAAATATTTACCACCATTGGAAAATGTTTTATGACAATAATTAGTTCTTTTGCTGTGATCCTTACTAGATAGAGAAATTTTGTTTGGATACTATAAATGGTCGCTTTCCAAAATTATCCTGTTTTTGTTCTCTCTCTTTAACTGAGAAAGGAAAGTTGTCAGGTGAAATTCTATGGTTGTCGTGCCCATTGAAATTTGAACATTCAAATATATATTATTTTGTTAAGGATTTTACTGGAAAAATCCTCTCAAAGTTACTCTATTTCAAAAAGGACCTCGAAGACATTATTCCACTATAGTGATTCCAGTGGTCATTTTTTGTTTAAGTTTATAGAATCTAAGTTGGGCTGAGATATCCCGTTTACCGACATATATGAGTGGGGATATCCTCACTCGCTTTCCTTTTCTTTCCTCTTTCTTTTCTTTCCTCCTCCCCTCCACTTGATTTGTCTTCTTCATCCTTCTGCCTTTCTCTTCCTTATTTCCTATTTCTCATGCTCCAAGGCAAAAACATTATCTCATCGCATTCCATCAAACCCAATTCCCATGCCCTTATTAGCCTTTCAAACCACCATAACAACCGCCCAACCACCACCACTACTATCTATCCACGTGGAACTCGTTACGATTGGTGTATGCATCATCCGTACAAAATGCATCCCTGCCCTCTTTGCCAGTGTCTCTTATACTATGAGTCTAGAAAGAAGTTTAAAACAAAATGATTTTCTTTCCTTGATTTAGTTCTAAATAGGATTTAGAAAAAATGGGGGTTTTTTACTTTGAAATGTTGCTTACAAAATTAAAATGTATTTTTTATGAAGATTTTGCAATGAAGTTTGGAAAGATTTTTTTCTTTTCTTTTGAAGATGGGACTTAAAGGAAGAGAAAGACTTGTTAGAATTAGGATTCATCTCAATGGAAATGATATGGTTTGGTAGGTTGGGGAGGAAGATAGTATTGATAGAGGAAGGGTTTGGGAAACATGGGAAAGGAGAACGAAAGCGAGGATTTACACTTGCTGTGCTCCAAAGAATGGAGGAGGAAGAAAAAGGGAAGTAAAAAAAAAAAAAAAGACCATAAAAGGAAGATGAGGAAGAAGAAGAAAAACGAATCAAGATATCTCCGCTCATGTACGTGAGTGAGTAAGGATATTCTCACCTAACAAAAATTCGAAAAAATTAAACAAAAAAAGGGCCTCTAGGCCCATTATAGTGGAATCATGTCTTTAAGATCCCTTTCAGGATAGAGTGATTGTAAGAAGATTTTTTTGGTAAAATCCTCTATTTTGTTTTATGGAAATGATCTAATTTTTACTCCAATATAAGTTGACTCCAACTATAAAATTAAGGTTTCATAGAACACATAAACAAAATATAAAATGTGTGTTTCATACATCAATACTACTATACATGTGACATGGTACACTCAACTTCAACTGTTTCTTTCTTTCTTTTTTTTTTTTTTTGGTAAGTAAAAAAAATCAAAACACTCAACTTTAACTGTTGAATTTTAGATCTTATGAAAAGGCAAAAGTTGCTTATACACTTTCAAATTGAAAAAAAAATGAAAACATTTTTTCTTACAATTGGATGTGGCTGTGGGATCAACTTAAGCTCCTATTCAAATCCAAATCCAATTAGATTCAAATTCATATCGTATTTTTTTATTATTATTATCTAGATCATATCACTTGATTTAAAACTGCCCAAATAGTGAACACAAATCTTTTTTTTTTTTTTTGTCTAAAAACATGATTTGCTTCTATGATTCCATGTTGAGCATTCATCTCATACAAGAATAAAAGAAACAAAATCAACGCTTTTGGGAATCTTTGTATGCATACTCCTCCATGGGATCTACTGTGGACCCCACCAAGGGATGAGATTAACAGGGATGAAAAGATCCATGTGGGGTTACACTTAATATCAAATTTGGCTCCAACCACATGTCCTTAACCCTTTCATCCGTGGCTCATAAATCCATTTTGTTTGAATCGATGCACAGTCAATCAATAGTCCAGTAAATTTGGATCTGATGAAACTTGGGGCAAGTGGCTATCAAAGAGTCCCTTGTGTGTTGTAAGGTTTGAATTGGGTGATAGATGTGTCCCACCAAGAGTTCTCACGAAAAAATAATGAGAACAATATGCACATAAATGTTGTCCTAACTTATAATAGCTTCACTTGATCATATTTTAAAACCCATTCAAATCTCTTCATGCCCACTGCGAGAGACACTTATATCTTCTTATATCAAGTTTCAATTTCTCAGCTCATTTTCACTCCTACCCACAAACGACCATCCCTTTTGTAACTCTTTCTCTCTTTCCCCTTGATGTGCCATATAAGACCTGAAAACTTTCTTGAGCTTCCTTACTTGGGTAGTAAAGATTTTCATTATTTTCTTTGGTTTTTCAATTGAGTTTCTCTTAGGGGTGCTCATGGGCTGCGCTAGCACAATTTAGGCCTAGACAACTTTGGGCCAAGCTTAGATATGTAGTTAGGGCCCATTTAACAATTGATATGGGCTTGGATTAAGTGATAGAAAGCCCAAAGCTCAATCCACTAAAGAAATGCATGTAATTTAATTCAATTATTCCAAACAATTGCTTGAATGCTCACAAAACTGATAAAAAGCCCAGTTTGGCCCGACTGGATTTGATTAAATGGATGAGGTTTGGGCCTAACTTTTATGACCCATATTTAGCTTGAGTTAGGCCTGGGCTATTGTTTCTATACATGCCTTAGCCCGGGCCGGCCAGGCCCATGAACACACTTTGCTCTGAGTCTTTACTTATGAATAAAAGGATAAAAGGATAATTAGGGTACAAAATGTCATTTGTTGTTGGCTATTGTATCAACTATTTGCACCCCAAATCATACTTTTGAGGTCTGCCATGATGGGTACGACCTATTAGAACAATTCAAATGAGGAAAGCAAATTCGCAAGGCTAGCGATCAGTGATCACCTATGTCCAAGGATATTTCTAAACCATTTGGTAAGGACTTTCATCGTCAAAGGTTCAAGTAGGAGGATTTTTTCTGACAAGAAGGGATTGTTAAGTTGATTGTAACTCTACATATCACCTAACTGATTAAATATGGATCTCTAAAAATGCCACTCTTTGCAGGTGTATATAGGTGTTCTCTTTTCACTTGTATCATTTGGGTCCCATCCCCTATAAGTTGGGGTAAAAAAAAAAAGGAAAGGAGAAACCTTTTGGTCCACCCAACGCTCTAATTCAAATGAACTACGGAGCGCTCAAGTAAATCTTCCTCCAAAATGGATTAAGTTTTAATGTTTTATAGAGTTTAAACTTCAACCGCGCATTTGAGCTTATTGAGGTAGCCATCAGCCAATTCAGACCTCAATAGTTGTTCCCCGCGTTCTACATATTTTTTATGGGGCTCCCCACAAGATTCCTATTACTAAGTCTCCTTGAAGCTCTAATGGTCACGTGCGGTGGGGCCAACATGCCAGACACATCTAGACACACCATCATGCTTCATGCCCTCCCTTCCAAATATTTCATTCTTGCTTTTGAAATAGTAGAAGCCCACATTTTACCTTCTAATTAAAAATCATTTTAAATTTTCTCTTTCCTCTTAGTTGGAAAGGAAATAGTGCAAGAAGGAAGGGAGAAATTTTGGAGAAAAAAATTTGTCACTCTTGTTTCCTCTTTCAGATTAAAGTGAAAAAAAAGGATAAAAAGGAACCAATTCTTTTCTTCTTTAAAGTAGTTAGTTAACCGTTCCCTCTATACGTGAATTTATTTTCCTTTCTCTTCTGAGAAGGATGATATCTATATAAACAAAAATATATTCTAGTTTTTCAATTATCATCTATGAAAGATTTTTAAGAACAAAGTTATCATTCTATATGAGGGTTCAAACTTTTAAGGTCCCCTAAGGGGCACACTGATTTGATTGAAGGATTGTTTGGCTCCACCCCTAATCCACATGTAGCCCTGCTTATGCTTCTTTCCCAACAATTGGCAGAGTAAATTTCAACTATGACTTCATAGCCTTCACGGAGTAAATGTGTAATTTTTTTTCCTTTTTAACATTGTAAACTCCAAGGAAAATTTTTAGGTCTCCCACTAGATGCAGTAAAATTCTTGTTGTAATGTCTGCAGGGCCTTTTGAATTTGTCTCACAAATTCAATATTAGATGCTAGGTTTTCTAAGTGCCTTTTTTTTATTTCTCATTTATTTTTTCCATGGTAGATATTTACACATGCATGCGTTGTTAAGTCCCTTTACCATCAGCACTACAACTAATTACCTATGAATTGGCTTTAAGTGCTTAGTTCAAATCATAAAATCTAGTGCAATTCCACCACCTTAATACTTGTTCTATTTACCAGTGGAACACTTAAAAAACATATAACAAAGATGACCATGTGCAATTTTTTATTTAATATTCTAACATATCTATTTTAATACAAATATTTCTGACCCAATATATATTAGTGGAATACCGATATACAGGCAAATATATAGACACTTTGATTGTGGTTGAATAATTGTAAGAAACTTTGTTTTAAAACCAGGCTACTAGCCAAAACACCATTAATCACTGGTAAGGCATCTTAGCCTCTCGATACTAAATAGGATGAATCCCTAGACTTCAAGTTGTAGTCTCTCTCTTTGTCCCACAACACCAAAACTCTAATGTTATTAGCAGAGGTGGAACCAAGAATTTTTAATTGGGCAGGCCAAAGTAAAAAGAAAATTAAGAAAAATCACAAAAAGTAATAATAAAATACACAATAAAAATTGTTTAAGTTGTGCTCGACCTTTCATTGAGTTGAAATCGTTGATTATTGTTTCAATATTGAATTTTCAGCAATTTCTTTTTCAATATATACAATCAAATAATGGGAAAGAAATTCACATTCCATTTTGTTATGAAATGCAGTCTTAACGATCTTCACGGCAGAGAATGCATGTTCTGTTGTTGCTATTGAAACTGGAAGAGTTAGTATAAGACGTATTAGTCAATATACAAGAGTGTAGATGTCTGACTTCCCTATTTCGACTAATCCTTGATAAAGTTCAACTATATTCTTCATTTCCTTCAAATTCGGATGATGAGGTACATCACACTCATAAATTTGTAATTGATACCGCAAATGAACTTTTTCTTGATCGCTAAAATCATGGGGATAAAATTGATCTGTACGATTACAAATATCATCTACTTTGAATGACATGTAACCATTCTTGGGATCCAAAGAAGAGCTAAGAATGAGAAGTTGAATAGTACGCTCATTGAACCTACAATTTAACTCTTATAATTGAGAGTCGACCACAGCTGTAAATATATCCACTCGATAATGATGTTCCATTGTACTCAGAGATTCTTGACGACGAACTCGGCCTCTACCTACAGTATATCGAGCATTCATATCGGGGATATCTATGTCATGTTGATTACATAATATTATTACTTTGTCAAGTATCTTAGTCTAACCACTCTCCCTCAATTCCTGAATCTTTCATGGTAGAGACTAAGTGCATAGCATTTAAAATATCTTGAGATTTAAGTTGTAATGCTTAGCACAAATCATCAGTGACTCCTAGTATCTCTTTCATAACATGCAAATTGAAGATGAATTCAAAAGTTGTTATTGTATCATAAGCTGAGTCTGCCTCTCCACGTTGTGCATATTTTGATCCATTATCAGTAATATTCTTAAGAACTGAACATGTTGCTTCATACATTCTTAATAAGTTGCATGAAGAGTTATAATGAGAACTCCAATGAGTATCTCTAGCATGTTGTAAAGTACCAATTTGATTAAGGCCTTTGTCGATTTCAACTTGCTCAATGGAAATTAAACATTCAAGTTCAATAGCTTAAGCAGCTTATAGTTCATCATAACGCATACAAAAAGCACCAATAATATTGATAATAAAATTTAGTTTCAAGAAAAATTGTTGAATATGAATAACTTCACTTGAAGTTGTAACTAAAGTCAATTGAAGACGATGTGCCAAACAAGGAACATAGTATGCATATGGGCACTCATTTAAAAATAAAGCTCGCAATCTATTCCATTCACCATACATGTTACTAGCATCATCATATCCTTGACCCTGAATATTTTCAATGCTTAGATTATATCGAGTAAAACAACTGGTATCTCTTTCTTCAGAGTTTGGGATGCTATATTTTTAACACGAACAAGACAAAAAAAGCTCTCATGTAGAAAACCTTTTTTTATCCACAAATCTTAAAACAAGTGCCATTTGCTCTCTTTTTTACTGATCCCAAGCTTCATCCACAATAATGCGGAATTTTACGTCATCAATTTCCTCTCGAATTGCATTTTTAACTTTCTCTAAGAAAATATGTAAGATTCCTTTCTGGATTTTAGGTGAAGTATATATAGCATTTCTAGGAGCTTTATATAACACAAAATCTGCCACTTTTTAATTATATGATGCCGAAATTTTAATCATTTCAATGAAATTACTGCGATTCTTAGAATTTGGATGTTCATTATGACCCATAAAAGCACATGCTTGAAAAGTAAGCTATCGAACAATGTCTATTGAGGTCTTAAGCTGCAATTTATTATTTGCGATTTGGATAGAAGATTGTGTAGAAAGCACCTTTTCAATATGCTGTAATTGATTCATCAAATCTCTGTATGATTGTTCAGCTGCGTTATGTAGAGAGTTTGGATCTTTTCCTATATGATTTAAAAAAGTAATTCTTTCCTTTATTAACTTTTTTCCAATTATGAAATCCTCCAGTAGTAAACACACTTGCTCCAAAATGTTTATTTGTCATTTTATTGAAAAGAAAACATGATAAGTAAAATGCAGCATTCTTCACTAGAGAATACTGTAACCAAGTAGGGAACAATCTAAACCAGGAAGATTGAAATCATCGTGGATGTTTTTTAGATCCAGAGAGTGGATAGACAAAAAGAATATGTTGATAAGGCCTTGCCTTAATGTAAGCATGTCTAATTTTATCATGTTAAGTAAGAGGATATTCCCAAATTTAGCAACGCAATCCTGGGTCACGCTCTAAAGTAGTTATATCAGTTTTTGTGACCTCAATTCTTGGAGATTTTGGAGGGCAACTTTGTGGTTCATGAGATGAAGTTTCTGAGCCAGAGGGTGATATAATGTTATCTTCTAAATTTTGAGTATTTTTTCTTTTAAAAAATGCATCAATGGTTGATGATTTAACCATAGTCAAAATCCTATAAAATATAACAAAAAATAAAAAAAATACAACTTTCTATAAAATTGCTAATGCAAAATGAAAAGAATAATAAATGAAAAATAAGTAGTAATTAACCATGGTCAAGACCCTATAAATATATCAATTTTTCCCCCTTTTCCAATTCTACTTAATTAATTAGAATGTAAAATTCCTGAGTTCTTAGGGTTTTAAGGCATTTTCCACATTATATACAAGAAAGGGGTTTGGTACTAAGGCCTAAATTAAGTTTCTAATAGTAGAATAAGACTGAATGAATGGCATACAATCATAAATCAATAATAATAAAATATCTACTTGCCTCTTATGTTGAAAAAAACCCTATGTTGATTTAGCTAATCTCATGCTTTTTTCCCAAGTTTCCAGCCCTCTATGTAGAGATCCAATGCAGAGGGAGAGGGAAAGGGTGTGTAACTTTGTGTCAACTTGGAGAGGAGAGGGATTGAGGGCAGAACCGAATACAAGTTGCAGGCTTGAGGAGTAATATGCATTATGCGGTATATGCATTAATCATTATGCTTATATGCATTGAGGTAAAAAGTAGTATTTGTCAATTCACAACGCATAGCATACACCTCTTATCCTGATGAACTCTACAAATAAATGCATTTATGTGGATCCATGTAAACAAGAAATGTTGTTCATATAAAAGCTTTCTAGAATTTTTCACTTGGCAACTTTATATTTTACCAATCCATCAATAGTCAATGGATAGAAACTGACCATTATGGCAGGGAAGAATCGAATGCAAGTGACACATAAATAGAAAGGGGGGGGGGGGGGGGGGGGGGGCGCCATGCTTGACAGGTGCATCATGTATGGGCCACATCATAAAAATAAAAATAAATAGGGGAAACTCCAACTAGAGGTGGGGCCATGGCCCCTGCTGCCCCGACTAGTTCTACCCTTGGTTACTAGCCGACCTTGTATCAACTAAAGAGAAAAGTAACTCATATGTATCATAGCATGGTTTCATTTTCAGCTAAAAGGCCTAATAATAGCCAAAATCGGCTTTCTAGCTGAAAAAAAGAATCGTCAATATTAGCCAGTTTTGAATTATATGAGGCTGTTTACTTGAATCAAATTGAATTCATAGTAAGAAGGGTTTCAATTAAGTATTATTAGAGTGAAGTATATAAGGTTGTGAGATGTATGAACTTGATTTCCAAGGATTTATAGGGTGTTTGTATCTTCATTTTCAATAAAAGGAAAGATTTTTGTGACCATTTATTGATGCTTACTTAGGATTTATTTTACATAGTACTCCCACAAATACAATTTTCTTGGGTCAAAAGCCAGTAGAAAGATCAACCTATGAGAGAGAGAGAGAGAGAGAGAGAGAGAGAGAGAGAGAGAGAGAGAGAGAGAGAGAGAGAGAGAGAGAGCCCCCCAAATCCTTGATGCCCGGCGTAACAGGGTCCCCATGTGATCTTCAATGGAGGGTAGTTCACATTTAAGTGATTTCATGAGCACCAACTGCTCCATGCTCTTGTGATAATCCCTTGTAGTACTGCCCTGAGACTTTTCACGTGGATCCATGGACGGCCCACCGGCTCCCAATTATTCTTCCATCGTCTCATCCACATCATGTCCAGGACACCCTCCTCTGTCCACTAGTGCTTGGGCCCCACACCCTCAAATCATCAACCTTGTCATTAACCCCTCAAATCAAGGATCTTGTGGGTCTCACCTATCAATTTATGGTCACAAAAAAAAGGCCCACCCAGACAAGAAATCAAATGTATTTGTTTGGTCCAAAGATGCCCACATTATTTAACTCCTCTTTTTTAATTTTCACATAGAGCCCTACCATGAAACTACCACTGCCAATTAATGAGGACTGATCCTTATTTTACACCGATTCAGTTATTGTTCACCTTTGAATTTAATCGAAAGAAATCGCACTATATAAACACATTAACGTTTGAGGCCCTTTGACTAAAGGGTTTTGATCAGACTACTACTGGGCCTGCCTCTTCTAGAAATATTTGACCAACCCCACTTGTTTGTCAAGGATTCAATTGATCCCCAAATGCGGTGGGAATTTTGTGGTCAATGTCTTGTGCCTCAAATTCCTAGTCAAAGAGCATCATGAGCCCCCTCAAATTAAGGAACTCGTGGTTTTACTAGCCAATTGAAAACACAAAGGATAGAGAATTTGTAGGTTTACTTAGCCAATTGAAAACACAGAGGATAGACTATTCTATGGTGTTAAATAAGCCACGATTGAAGTGGGTTTGTGAAGTTCTTCATCCCCTTGACTCCAAAAACGATCTCTCCTAAAAATCAGGGTGGTCAAACAGAACTATGACTTGTATACGGGGTGTGAAATGGTTGAAAAAGAGGAGACATGGTTTTGGGTTTTGTGCAGGGAAGGGAAAGAAAGGAAAGAAAAAGAGGGGGTACATGACTACATGGTTAGGAGTCATGTGATTGCATTTATAGTGGGGTTTTGGTGTCTTGTTCCCTAGTGCACATGGGATCATTGGTGGGTGTTGGAAAGCAAAGTTTATGCATGTGCTCCCATGTGCTTCCTCCAACACTCACCCCTCTTATTTTTGCACACAAATGATTTGAGAGGGTCACTGCCAAGCAAGCCGAAACAAACACTTCGGAGTCTTGCCTCGTGGCTTCTTTCTTCAGAGAAAAAATGACGCAGAAGCCCCTTTTGTTATGTCAGTGGGACCAACGACTCCATGGTTTTAATTTCATGAACCAGAAACACCCCATTTTCATCAGAGGTATAGTATCCAATGCCAATAGTACCAATTTCATAGACCCTGACAGAGGGGTGCATAATAATTCTAGGGTACATGTGCTGGTCCATTATTCATTGAGGCCAATTACAACAATGCTAATTAGATGAGCCCCAAGGATTGGCTTTACCCACCTTGGAGACTTGCGGGAGTTGTAAAAAGTGATGATGCTTCTGTCGTCTACAATTGATGTAAAAAGCAGAAAGCATTAAGAGATTGCTTGTTTCGGTCAATTCCTTAGCTTCTTAATATTTTGTTTCTGCTTTGTTTAATTTTATTCTAGTTTTAATGCCCACTAAAACAAGGCAATATAGGGTTTTTCCTAGTGGATAAGGCATACTCCCACAGTGCCCATTAGTTTGAGCCTTGGTGGGCACTCTTTCCTCACCATTCTTAGCCACTGGACTAAATCAGCAAAAATTGCCTACTAAAAAAAGAGACCTATAGTGGTGGACACAATCACTTTCAGTGGCGGTTTGTTTTTTTTAACGCAGCTAAAGGTCCTCTTTTATGGTGGGAAAATTTTCACCACCATTTTTCTTAGACGGTCTTAGAGGAGGCTAACATGATGGCAGTTAATGTTGAGACGGGAAAATTTTTTCCAGCGCAAAAGCGGGCGTTAATGGTAGGAAAAGTCCCACTCATAAAGCCCATTTCGTCTGCTGCTATTTGTCTCTTTTCTTGCAGTTGGCTCCCTATTGGCTTTTATCAGAATCAAATTCTTAGATTAATGTAGTTTGGTGTTAAATCCAGACGGTCTTATTGACAGCCACGTAAGAACTAGCACCTTTTACCAGTGGGGTAACCAGGTGATCTTATTTTTCATACTTTTGAATCAAGGCTTGATAGCATTAGCGTGGATAAATATATGAGAGAGTTTAACACGCGGATCATTGAGTAATTTTCCATTTGTGTGTGGGAATTGTAGTACCTCCAAACTTCGCTCTTCCAATTATTTTGTGGTCTGGCCTCCATATGTCATGGTATTGGATATATACCGTGAGCCTTTTAAGCTTTAAAGGCTGATAAGGTGAAGGTTTTGGCTTTTCTGGACTGCAACCTCTGTATGTTTAACTCCAAGTGCTTATATGAGCATCCAACACTCTCTCTATCTTGCAAAGACGAGGGTCTCAACTTAACAAGGTAGAAACAGCAGTTGAGGATCTTCTGCCTCATCTTTCCAGCATTCCATCTTTCCATTTTTCTTTCATACATTCCTTCTTTATTTCCAACTAGAAGAGGGGAATGTTTTCTTCTTCTCCTCCTCCTCCTCCTCCTCCTCCTTCTTCTGCTGCTTCTTCATTTCTTATTTATTTATTATTTTTAATATTGTTCTTCTGTTCTTCTGTTTCTTCTTGTTTCCTTTACTTCTGTCGTTCTACTTTGTTTGTATTGATGTTAACCTTTTTTCTCATGCAATTATTCTTCTTTATTGTGATTGCTGTTATAATTGTCTATCATCGCCCATTTTTTCTAATTTTTCATTTTAATTTCCTTTTTATTTGGCATTGTTCTTCTTTGTTTAATAGATCTCTCTCTCTCTCTCACATACAAACACACACACACACACACTTTGTAGTCTTATCTATTGTAATAATGTTTGTTTCTTACACTATGCTTTTCTTTCATGTTCTCCTTTTATTTTACTACCACCACCTCCACAACCAATACTGCTGCAGCTGTTTTTAATTTACTTTCCATTGTTCTCCTTCGATTGTTAACTTCTACAGTGTCCATCCTAGTCCTTGGCTGCGATGGAGGAGCTTCAGATGAGAAAAAGAAAGCGGTTTTACGCATTTAAGCCAAATGCCATACTATGCGCGGATTTCTCACAAAAGTACATAAATTATCTATTACCAGCTTTGACTCAAATTGGCAATGACAGAACTTGTGACAACGATGAAAATCAAGAGATCGAGAAGGTTGTGAGGTTTGAAGTCGACATGGCATTGGTGTCATCCGCGGACGGGTTCGCCTGGAGCCACGCCTTAAAGCACAAGCTCGAAAGAGACTTCCACGCAGAGTCTCCTCTTAAGACCCCAACAATCCTGCCAGCCTCTTCAAGCCTACTTCAAATGCATGAACACAATAAAACTAGCAACATAGACGAAAAGATTGGAGAGATTTCACTGATGCCACCCCTCTCTAGGCAATTGGTTCCTGTTGGTTATCAGAAAAACCATAGTTCTAAGGATTCGGACAAGTCGAAGTGGGATCATCGGCGCTCAACAAGGAAGAGAACTAGAACTAGAGGTGACTCAGAGGAGATAGGGCGCCGTCTAAGGACTCTTAGAAAGGTTTTGCCTGGTGGGGATGAGATGAATATGTGTGAACTGCTTTCCCAGGTAAGGAGCTATGTAGCTTGTCTCGAGGTGCAGGTGAGTATCCTTAGAACCCTAGTCAATACACATTAAGCTGTTTTGAGCTAGGGTTTCATCAAGGAGTAATAAGCTGTTGATCAGAAGAAAGCCTTGATATGTAACTCTGTTACCGTCATCATGTATTTCTTATATGTATATGTAGAGAATATGCGATGTCACTACCAATACTGTTTCCATAGAGGTTTCTGCAATGGTTGCATTTGATAAGGTGGAAAAATAAAAATAAAAAAAGATGAGAAGTTTGTAGTGCTAGAGTACTAGTGATCTTGGGTAGCTGGAGTCTGAAGACCACCAACTCGTTGGAAGGGTTGTATTTCTGATATTTTGAGTCAAAGATCATACCCATGTTAATTGTATTATGAGATGAAAGTTCTTTATTCCTCCCATGCCTCAACATGCATTTGTTAAAATTATGATTGATAATGCCAGTAGTCGTTAGCAATGTAAGCTTGTGATTGTGTAATTATCCAGTTGAGTTCAGCTATGACTAAATTTTAAATCGCATCAAGTTTTGGAGATCTGATGGTTGGATTCTATATAAGAAGGATTGCTTTTTTGGTTGATTCATTAAAGCTTAAGGTTTAAGAGTAGCTCTTGTGATTAGATTGAACATACTGCAAATATTTCATCCAATCATAGATGACAATCGCAATATTAGTCGCAGTATCGGCCGGTCCCAACAATTGATACGGTATCAATATCGGTCGTAGTTCACGGCCGTCGCGATCATCTTGGTGTGAATTCTTTTTTGCTCCAAAAAAATTTGAAAAAATATCCAAAAAAATTCAAAATATTAAAAAAACATTGGAAAACAATGTTTTTTTTATTAGTAACAAGTATAAATGAAATTATCGGTCCCCTTCAGTCATGACATCTTGTATCGTTGTCTTATCTGAAATTGTGATTTTTTTTGTAAAACTTAGGAACTATCTATTAGTGTGAAATTTTAGAAAATACAATTTATTTGAAATTTGTATATAGTGTTGGTAATTGGTATCTTGTATAGTATATACCAAGGTCCTCCACATTTTGAAGATCTACTTATTCTACTACTAGATTTATCAAGTTTGATTCATTAAATCATGTATTTTTATACTAATAAAATAAAAATAATAATTAGTACTCTTAACATTAAAAAATATCTAAATCTCAACAAAAGTGAAAACTAGTTAAAACTTAAAAGTTAAAAGCCTCCATTTTTAAAATATCAAATAATAGAACTATACAAGAAAAAGAGTGGAATGAAATTATCATATTTATAGCTCACTTTTAGCTTTTACCAAAAAATAATTATAAAAAAAAACAAGAAGTGGAATATACCTACCTTTTTAGAGTTATTTTGGTATTTTTTAGACTAAATCCACCAAAATAAAGATTTTTTTATTTATTTGCAAGTGAAAGGAAGAGTTATAGCGATTGGAGTGTTTTTGGAAAGTAGAAGATGAGTAAAAGGATGAGAAAGAGGGAAAACAATTAGGGTCACACATTTTTTAATTTACTTTATATATACTGCTAATATTTTGAAAATATCGGCCGATATTTTCAAAATATCGACTGATATATCGCAATATTTTTGCAATATTTTGACTGTGTAAATACGGTACCATTTCTATATCACTTATCGATATTGTACCGGCCGATACCGATACGTAATTGGCCAAGATTTTCATCCATGCATCTAACATACTGCAAATATTCTACTCCCATGACAAGCACATCCAGTTAATAGTTTTCAACACTGACATTAAGCTCAAGAAAAGAAGGGTTGGCATGAAATACACAATCATCCATAAAAAAAAATAGCTGAACCAAATTGTACTTTAAAAAAAAAAGTTACAGCTATTAGGTGCAACAAAAACCTGCAATCAACATACCACTTGCGATTCAAACTAGTAATCCAATCAAGCACACAGACACACAAGGTAGAACACAACAAATTTATTTGGTTCGGTGATTTACCTACATTCATGGAAAGAGAACTCTCGTTTGTATTCCTCCTTTCTAATTTTCTCTTTTCTTTTAGGATTTGAAGTTACAAATTACTTCATATATAGAGAGAGCCTTTCAATACCCTCTCCACACTCCATGATTTTTTATTTACTGTGAAATTACTGAAATGCCTACACCCTCCTTCTCCCTTTATCTCCCCATCCCCACCTCCCCCTCCTTCTCTAGATTCGGCAATGGAGATAGCTATAGAGGGGGACTACCCCCTCCTTCCATCTCTTCCTCTTTCTCCCTCCCTAGCCATCTCTCATCTCTTCCCCACCCCCACAACCTTTTGCCCCTCTCTTATCTCTCTCCCTCTCCTTTTATGTTCTATCTCCTCACCTCCCCTATTGTTCCCCAACCCCCCCCCCCGGCGGTCCCTCCCCCTATCATTGGGTGGAGAGCAAGGGTGGGAGAGGGAGAGAGAGAGAGAGGGGAGGAGGGGTGGGAAGGGACCAGACAAGGGAGGTGGTAGGGAGAGAGAAAGCTAGGAGGGGGAGGAAGATGAAGAGGAAAAGGGCGAGGGCATTTCAATAATTTCATAGGTTTTTTAAAAAAGAAAACCATGGCGTGTGGAGAATAAAACCCCCAGTGTATTCAGAAGCTCCCTCCATATAACCTTTCATCTATTAATCTTAAGAAAAGTTGGTACAATGGCCAACATACCCCTAAAATCTTATCTTGGATCTTGGCTAACCCAGTAGACCGGATCCAATTAACCTAGAATACAAGATGCTGTCCGTGTAAAAACGGTGATGTGAGATGAAGATTTTCATGAACAGATTTTGATCAAGGTGGATGCCTAGGCCTTATGTCACGCCCCCAAAACTGGGCCGGATCCAAACCCGGTTCCAGGGGTGTGAGAATTGAGGCCAATTAAAAATTTTTTTTCTAACATAACAGTACGGGCCCCAATTCCGGGTGGATCGAAGTCCTTCGTGAGGCAATGCTTGGTGATCAGGCAACCATAATTACACGTGGAACTGAAATCCATTCTCATCGCAGATAAATATCATATAACAACCATGTAACAAGTCTCATTAATAACGAAACCAATGTCAAATGCTTCGAAGCATAACAATTAAGATTATAATTCCGAGACAATTAAACTTAAAAATTGTAAACTAATGGCCCTAAACATGGCCTTACTACAAAACCTAAGATTTTCGATCTCTGCACCACACTAGGACACCTCAGATGATGTCATTGGTGCTCCACTCAACAACTCCTCCATCTGGCGGAATTTCCTGCGTCGCCTGACCCTCCGGTTCGGCACCGGTAGCGGAACATAGACACCTAAAAGCAGTGGGTCGGATTGACATAATCTAGCAAGAGGGTAAACTGCAAGCAATGGATTAATCAACTGAATTAAATACTGCATTCATTTCGAATCAAAATAAATCAGATGCAGACCCCAATGGCATGAATGCACAGAAACGGGTATTCCCGCGGATAAATATATAGAAACGGGTAATCCCGCATACAAATAATAAGAACGGGTAATCCCGCAAATAATAACAGAATCGAGTAGTCCCGCAGATAATAACAAAAACGGGTATTCCCGCAAATAATAACAGAAACGGGTATTCCCGCAAATAATAACAGAAGGCACAGCTGTATACTATAATCCATAGTACACGCTGACCCGATGGCGTACGTCTACCTCCGAACTGCAGTCGATCAGATATATATGTATATAAATGTGCATACTTACAAATACATATGTATACAGATGCAGAATGAATCATGATATGAGACCTTTAATCCCAATAATCGAACTGCTAACAATTTGAGTACTTAGACTTTTATAATTGAAAATGTATTATGAATGAGTGTTAATTCAAGTTTTCTAAGGGTAAGCACTAACCACCTAACGGTCATAGCTGGTTAAATATACAAATGAGAACCAACTCTCTATCACGAGGGAATGTGAGTCCACGATGGCGTTATACTACTTTTGGTGCCTATCATGTAGTGCATCCCGAACCTCACATTCCCATTCTACACTTAATCCAATTCTCATGTGAGCATCCAGCTAAGTTTTCTAAAAAGGACATGATTTATCTCATCCAATTAGGTATGTTTAGTATGTTTTATTAATTGGGTAAAAGATGTTTAAATTACAAATCCAAATTTAAATCAAGTTATGATCAAAGGGGGAAAGGGAATAATTAATTTCTTAATCATCATTGTTGTGTATAAATACACCTTATTAATTTATACAAAACTAAATGTATAATTCTCGGGCCCCAGTTTGAAATCAAACTCAAATTAAAAATCCAAATTAGAAGCATAAATACAATCTACATAAGATTTATTCATCCCCAATTGCATCTTAGTTAATTTCTAACCAAACTAAATAAGGTATTAATCACAATTACATAATTTCCAATTATATTTATAACCAATCCTAACTAAATTTCTAATAACATTGAATTAAAATTAATTTAATATGATCTAATCTCCACTAGTATACTAAACCATTAATCAAAATATAATAATTTAAACTCTTCATAAATAATATCATAACCCGATTATTTATTTAATATTATATATATTTTTTAATATTAAACCAGCCCATCAAATTGGCCCAGCCGCAACTGGGCCCAACCGCGGCCCGCCAGCAGACACGGCCCAGCCAGCAGGCCGGGTCAGCCAGCAGGCCACATGGCCTGCACAGCAGCAGGCGCTGTAGCAACCCAGGCAGCGCCTGTTGCCTGGCATGCGCAGGCAGCAGCGCTGCGCTGCTGTTGCATCTTTTTTTTTATTTTATTTTTTATTTTTTTTATTTCTGGTTGCCAACAAATCCAAATATAAAACAAATTATATTGTTGTTACAAACCTATATCATTAATCCCTGATCAAAAAGTTAAACCAAATCGAAGAAAATATATCTAACACATGTTATGCAACAAATAACCAAAAGACATTGCTAGTAACCAAAACGGCATTGTTTACGGTTATCCACTTGCCTGGATCTTGAAGCCAAAACAGATTTGGAGATTAAAGTTTGGAAGATCTCACCTTGGTTTTCCCTTCTAGAGAGCTTATAGGGTTTTGGTTGAAGAAGAAAGGAAGAGAGTTGGAGAATGGAAAAAACCCTAAGAGTAGAGTTTATATAGAGAGAGGGTTTTTTCTAAATTACAAGGAAGGGCCCCCTGTTCCTAGTAAGTTTTTCGAAATTTCAAAAAGAGTCATCTACCCTAAAGGGTCCATTAACTGATGCCCAATTGTGTTAAATCAATCTATCTGATCCTCTTCACCTAACTCAAACCCAACAAATGATGTGACCCAATATAAAAAAATTCGGAACATGACACCTTATAATATATAGTAGTATTGATGATCTTCCTCTTTCCCTTTTATATAATAGGCTTTGGAGGATTGGAGAAAATGCCAGACAGTCAGATTTTTAGTGTATCTACGATGATCTGTACCGTACAAGTCAAAAAGAGTGCAACAGGAACGTCAAAAAAGTGAAAGGAACAAGACCTGCGAGTTTAAACATGGGGCGTACTTCACTAAAGAAAGACTTAAAACTAATGATCTTCGGAGTCCATCCAATGTTTATGAATCCTTAAAATCACAAATGTAGAAGGTTGATATAAAACTATTAGTTAAAAGTTATAAACTCTTTTCTGATAGGTGTAAAACAATTTGACCAATATGACCAATGTAACATTTTACAGTATGTGCAATCCACCTGATGCATAACAGTCATAAGATGTTTCATGGGTTTCACAGGTCTTCTTATCATCTACCTATTTTGAAAAGGAGGGAGCCATCTCATCAAAGAGGAATGTTAATATGCATCTTTTCCTCATGAGAGGGTGAGGGATGCCTATATGGATTTTTCTATTTGTACTTGAGTATTTATCTTCCGTATTTAACTATTAATTACATTTCCTCTTATATTTATTAATATTTTCGATTATATAAGTATCCCTTACTCTATGGTGAGGGAATGATGGATACTAACTTTCCTCCTCATCAAAAGAGGTAGTCTTTAGAATATATAAAAGTTATTCAAATCCTCACTACATAAATGGGATGATTGCATGATCAAATGGTTATATAATCCAAATTGAGTGTGTTATTTGACTCCAAAAGAGTCATTCAAAGGGAAGTAGAAACCCATAGAGCCAACTTAAAATCATCACAATCATTTAATGTTATGAATTTCAAAGATCTTTATATGATTTTTCAATGCCTAGAAGCAGCAACTCTCTAATAAAAAGCCCTTTTTTTTTTTTGGGAATGTTTGCATGCATATGTTTTCATCAATTCTGAAAGTGGCAGAAAAATCAGAAACCTCTTAATTAAAGGCGCTTAACAATTAGATTACAAACATTTTCACCCGTACCTTCAAAGGCTTCAAAACAATTCAAATTCTCAATGTACAAAATGAATTTTGTAAGATTAAAGAAGGCTATCGATAATTCAAATGAGTGTCAAATTTAGGTTAACTTCAACCCAGGTGACTTGAAACGGCCAAGAGACACGACGTGGAGAATTAGTAAATTGAGGTAGGTGGGCCCCATACACTGATTGAATACTCCTGCCTCCAGAGTCCAGGCCTACAAATGATCTTCCGAGAGAAGAGCGAGAGTCGTGTTTTTAAACCCCCCGGGTCAACAGCCTCTCTCCCCTGCGGGCTTATGAGTCGACTCAGGAGTCCTTCGCATGGTTACTACTCGCTTGCTCAAGAGACGCACGTTCTCCACCTCTGTCTCTTGCTACCTACACCAACAAAAGCAACAGTCTCTGCTTGGCATTTCATCAAACACCTTCCCTTCACCATACTACCGGCGCAGAACCCTAGAATCCCGACTCATCTCCTGGCTCGATGGCTGCACCCAGCTCCCGCACTTCAAGCTCGTCCATGCCCACCTCGTCCGCACCGGCCTTGACCAGTCCAGCTTCGTCCTTGCCAAGCTCATCCGCACCCTCACCAACCTCGACCTCCCCATCGAGCCCTACGCCCACCACCTGTTCGACCAAGTGCTCCACCCAAACCCCTTCCTCTGGACCGCCCTCATCCGCCTCTACTCCCTCCGTGGTCCCTTCTCCGCCGCACTCCTCCTGTACTCCCGCATGCGCCGCTCCCAAATGCCGCCCCTCTCCTTCACCTTCTCCGCCCTCTTCAAAGCCTGTGGAGCAGCGGTTGATGTTCGAATTGGCCGGCAGGTCCATGCCCAGACGATTTCGGTTGGTGGGTTTGACTCGGATCTCTTTGTTAACAATACCATGATAGATTTGTACGTGAAATGCGAGTGTTTGGATGATGCGCGGAGGGTGTTCGACCAAATGCCTCAGAGAGATTTGATTTCTTGGACAGCGATGATTGTTGCTTATGCAAAGAGGGGCAACATGGATGTGGCGGGGGGGTTATTTGATGGGTTGGTGGATAAGGATATGGTTGTGTGGACTGCGATGATTACTGGGTATGCGCAGAATGCACGGCCAAAAGAGGCACTTGGTTTGTTCGAGAGAATGCGCAAGGAGGGTGTCGAGACAGATGAGGTGACTTTGGTGGGTGCCATTTCAGCCTGTGCGCAATTGGGTGCGGCAAATTACGCGAGGGGGATTCAGGATGTTGCCAAGCAAGCAGGGTTCGGGTGCTCGATGAATGTCGTTGTGGGGTCTGCATTGATTGATATGTTTGCAAAGTGTGGGAGCGTGGAGGAGGCGTACCAGGTGTTTGAGGGAATGAAGGAGAGGAATGTGTTTTCTTACAGCGCGATGATTGTTGGGTTTGCAATGCATGGGCAGGCTAAGCAGGCACTAAGGTTATTTTCAGATATGGTGTCCACGACAGCGATAGAGCCTAATGGGGTGACCTTCATTGGCGTGTTGACTGCTTGCAGCCATGCTGGGATGGTTGACGAAGGCCGCCGCTACTTTGAAATAATGCACCACACCTATGGAGTCACCCCATCAGCTGATCACTATGCATGCATGGTGGACCTTTTGGGTCGTGCAGGACATATAGAAGAGGCCCATGACCTTATTAAATCGATGCCAATTGAGCCTCATGGAGGTGTGTGGGGAGCATTGCTTGGAGCATGCCGCATCCATGGGAAGCCACACATAGCAGAGATTGCTGCCCATCATTTGTTCGAATTGGAGCCAAATGCAATTGGAAACTATGTACTTCTCTCTAACATATATGCCTCAGCTCGAAGGTGGGACGACGTATTAAGGATAAGGAAACTAATGAGAGGGAAAGGACTTAGGAAGAATCCTGGATGCAGCTGGGTTGAATCCAAGGATGGGATCGTTCACGAATTTTTCGCAGGTGACATATCCCACCCTAAGTTCCATAAGATAAAGGAGGTATTAGAGGAGGTCCTCGAATGTTTGAAGCAGACTGGGCACTTTCCAAAGCTGAATTGTGTGGTTTATGATGTGATTGATGAAGAGAAGGAACGGTTGCTCAAGACTCACAGCGAGAAGCTTGCATTGGCCTTTGGGTTGCTGACAACCAGCCCTGGAAGTGTCATTCAGATAGTGAAGAACCTTCGGATTTGTGAAGACTGTCATTCTGTCATGCGTGGTGCATCGTTAGTCACAAAAAGAGAGATTGTAGTGAGGGACAACATGCGGTTCCATCATTTCCGAGCTGGGGTGTGCTCTTGTGGAGATTTTTGGTGATTGCAGAAAAAGTAATCTTCACACACGCATAGCTGAATGTGAATTTGATGATTTTGAGCACTTAGTAATCAGTGTATAAATGCGCGAAGTGCATTTCTGGCGGTCTGTCTATATCTTTTGTTCTGCTTGAAGGCGATCTTGGTTGTGGTTTCACCACCAGCCAAGTATTTTACCTTATGGGCAATTCTTCTTTTAAGCCAAGCATGGCTTTGAAGCTAGAACTTTCTGGACTTCTTTATATAGTTCAGCAAGTGAGGAAGCCAAAGTTTTGGTAATTATGTAACTCTTTTGCCTGAAAATGAAGACTTGCAATGCTGTTAGATCATGCTTGGGAAGGTGATGTTGTTTGGCTAACATCAGAAACATGAATCAGGTTGGTCATTTTGTTTGGACTCCTGCTGCAATTCAGGTTGAATGATTGTTTTATTATGTCAAACCTGTATAGATCTCATTTTTGAACAGGAAAAAGTAAGTATAAAGGCTTTTTGTTAAAAAATATTGGGAAGTCAATATAAGACCCTTGTAGTTGTAGGTGAGTCAACCTCTGCTTATTGTCACAGTGTATATTGGGAACAGTAACCCAATTGGGATTTCTTTCTCTCTCTTGTAATTTATAGATGTTCAATAAAATTATGATTGTTGCCTTTGATCCTTGCCATGCTCTTGTTATCCAACAATGAAAGTATGCTACTTTGCTCCACTTTATCCATGTTGTGTAGGGTACCTGTATCAGTATGTCAATCCAGACTATACAGTTGTGTCCAGTGCGGATGTACTACAGCCTAGAAGACAAGCTGATCAACATGGTTTGAAATAAACTGTACTGTACTGTTAAGAACCATGCGTTTATTATATGCTTATCAAACCACCTGAGCATGGCCTTGCGCTTGCACTCATACTTTTGAACATGGGCTTAGACTGGCCCTGCAAATCTGGTTTCATTCAGACTAAGGATGGTTTCCCAACATGCAACTGAGGCGGGGCTTTGGCTAACAACATCTTCATTTGCAGTCGGGCCCAGTCAAGCTTGGGCTAAAAGCAACATCCAACATGATAATTGTCCTTCATTCTTTTAATTGCACAATTTAGACTTCCAAACTATGAGCCTCATATTGGGCCTACATGTAATCAGTCTGGAAATGGGCCTGTAGGCCCATCAGACCATGAAAACCGATCTGTCGCAAGACTTGCTTCAATGCTTTCCCTTTGCTGTCTGTCCTGGGCCTAATTTATGCTAGATTAGTAAATGAATGAATTGGGGAAGCTAGTTTCTTACCCAACTGATAAACTTCATAGGCCAAACCTTTATGCCTAGTGTTATACTAACTAGGCTCAGTGAGATTAAGGTTTGGAGGAATTGCAATTTGGGCTTTCCCTTGCTAGGAATTGAATTCTAGGAATTTATATAAAAAAATATTTTAACAAAGCAATATTTAAAAAGTGAGAGTTGAAGGATTTAAGTTGGAGATATATGGATTACCCCAACTCTCCTAAGATCTGATTTTGCAGAGTTGGGTGGGTGACTAACAAAAGGGGGAATATTTTATGGCCATCTGGAGATCTTCACCTTTGTCTCTTAAATCTTAACCAGTTTGATAGGAATACATTTCTTAGAACTTCAGATGCATCCCTGCACAGAAAGGGGGCCCAGAATGCATTTGCACTATGAGAGGACTTGCTCCACAGGTTTCTTTTCCCACATGAGAGAGGAATGCTGCATTCCTCCTCCTACCGTGGGTAATCAAAATCCAGGAAAATCAGTCCAGTTTCTCTGTATGGGAGAGAGAATCGGAACAATTTTCCTTTACGTTGAGGAACCATTCATTGCACAGACGAGCTCCAAGTGCTAAATATTTCCCTTCTAACTCATACAACCACAGAGTCTGAAAAGGCCCCAGAATCAGCATGGATAGGGATAGAGCAAAATTTTCTGGAACAGATGACCCTAACACTTTCTGACACCTAACATGAATGACAAAGAAACACAGTTAATAAAAGCAGCGACTGTATGGTAAAAGACCAACTATCTGATGGCTCCCCATTAATCTAAGGACCCAAGCAGATAGACGTTATTGATTACCAAATCATGAGCTGCACTCATACCAATGCTGTCCATGTACAACCCCTCCAAAAATCAGCTTGTAACATGCATTCATTTCATACTTGAGTTTGGGAGTGCTCTTCCAAAGCCGTTTCTTGCATCCATTTCCTTTCTCTCTCTTTTTTTTTCCCCTCTTCTATCACTCCCCACGGTCTCTATTTGATCAGATAAGCGAGCATGCATGATTTTCTGAAAACCTTGGAGCTGCAACCTGCAGCGCAATAGTTGCTATATACAGATCTGTTCTAGCAGGCACTGAGCACATGAGGTCTTACTACAATGGAGCTGCCCCAGTACTTTTCTCACTTGGACTCTTGTCTAGATATGGAAATGTTTGCTGAAGTGCTTGGGGCAAATTCAACATAATTTCTGCACATGCTGCAAGAAACAACCCATTTAACAAAATATGTTGAAGAGTCTAGAAAAACCAACAAAAAAGGGGGGAGAAGACAAGAAGCTAGTCTCGATAGGACCTTGTGGCAACTGCATGGTTCGTAATGCATCCTCAGCATACGAAAGACGAGATGGAACTGCCTGAGCAGCATTTGACCTTCTGTTTGGTGTCGTTGATGGCGTTGCCATTCTTTTGGATGAATGAAGTGGCCACGCCAAGACTCTGATTCTCGTTGGTAGTATAGAGACAAGATCCACATATCTAAGACTGATAGTCACCTTGCTGCAACAAAACAAACATGATTAAACAAAACAGGCAACTATGAGGATATAGTCAGGCAGAATAAAATGTTCTGATATTTGTGGCAATAGAAGGCACAAGGCCAGCCATGTGAACTCATCCAACATGAAAGTCGAAGTACGCTTTTTGACATATTTGAACATAATACAAAATAAAGTAGTTACAATGCCAGCGTGTCATCTAGGTAGTCTACATCAAAATATAAAGAAAATTAAACAGAGATATACCAGTCAAAGCAATCTAGTGCAAATTCTATCCAATTGTATGAAAGGCTATGATAAAGCTCCACAATCTTGTCTACATACAACTCCTTAATAAGACGAACCTGCATTCATACAAGAAACATAAAGATGGTACTATGAAGTAGATGCTTATAAAATATAAACATCGTAAGACATTCAAGGAAGAAAGCAAGATATTAGTAAAATGAGTTTGGCCTGCAGCTAAGGGGGTATGTGTGCACATGAAAGAGAGAGGATATACCTTGGCACAAACAAGAGTCAGCATAGGAAAATTGTAGCATATGATTGTAGAGAGTTAAGGGTAAATGGGGCTCCTTCATATTTTAAAGTAACATGAACAGGGCTAATTCTAATTGGTTTTTAGTCCAAGGATTTCTATGGTTTTAGTAATTGGTTTTTAGTCCAAGAATTTCTATGGTTTTATGTAAAGATGTATAGAGAAGAACTAAGAAATATGAGAGGAAGAAGGATTTCGAAGAGAGAAGATCTGAGAGACGGTGTACATATTTGGTGCATCTTACTTACCAAGTCCAAATCCTACTTACTAGAAAGGCTGCTGAAGAGATGAAAACCCCTGGGAGAAGACAACCTCTAGACCCTTTCATCTCCATCTTTGTTTCCAGCCTTCCTCCAAGAATATCGAAGACAAAGCTTGAGGCCATGTTCTCTCAAGCAGGTAAGATTGCAGATTCCTCCATCCCCATCAACCACAAATCCCGCAAGAAATGACAGTTCGGCTTTATTTGATTTAGATACGAAAGAGAAGCCCCCCAAGCATGGTTCAAAATAACGGCCACTACGCTATTTTGAAAATAGCGGTGCTACAATCTAAAACCTAGTAAAAACAAATAGTTTTAAACTAAACCATTGCTTTTTTCTAGTTTTTCTCCTCAATAGCATTTCATAAAGTTGTCTCTACCCTCATATGGTTCCAAATCACTAAAAAGTACAAGATGAGCTACTACACAAGATTGAAACTCTCTTGACCTTCACAGCACTATGCTGCTATGTATTGCCCACTATATAGCATTTCGCCCATTGGTCGCTATGCATGCGGCAACTGCTATTTTGATCCTTAACTCCCAAGTCCTCAAACTAGCAACAAGAAGATCTTGGGGTGGCGAATATATCAACGTCAGCCTCGACCATCCCGGCAACCCTAAACCCGTCATCTCCCCAACCCACTCCAAACCCCAGCCTCTCCCTATCCCAAACTCAGCTGGGTCCCAAAATGCCCCTGCGTCCCCAACTTCAGCTTAGTCCCAAAAATTCCCTGTGCCCTTAGGAAGCTCGAACCACTCCAGCTGGATGGATCATCAAAGATGGCTCCTATCAATTCGTCAAGTTCGCACCTTGGGTTGCAAAGATGGAAAAGTAGACCCTCCATTTCAGCTTAGTGAATTTCCTAAAACCCAATCAAGAAGTGACCGAATTAGCATCGTGGCTGAACTCTTGGGGACAATCTGTTGTGAGCAACAAACTCATTGAGGGCGACATAGTGCACCCGCAACTCCTCTCTGCGGAGGAAGTCTTGGAAGTGATTGACTGTGCGAAAGACCTATCGACATCCTCGTTTGTGGATCACGATAGATAGATGGAGGTAATCAGTGCTCCACCTCGCCCCAAGTGGATTCAGTTCCTAGGATTAGAGGACTCAAAGGACTCACGATCCTCTTTTCCAAAGGATACTTCTAGCAAGGATTCTTCTCCCCCATCGATGCCCCCTGCCAGCCTCCCACTCTTCGGCATCCAAGCAGTCCAATTCGCAAAGGATATCCAAAAAATCATTGAAACTCTCGGGGTCCGCTCCTTTGGCTTCCAACACACATTGTGAGATCAATAGTGAATGGATCTCAATCATCAAAGCTAAGCTAAGAAGTAGACCCTCACTCCTCAGGGAGTCACCCATAGATGCTCTCCAACTGGGCTCTACATCAGATATCATCTCTCCAACGTTGACGAGTCCCTTTCCACTACTGAGGAAGGCACAGGCCTCAATTTCTCCAAACCTAAAGGGCAAAGATCACATTGGGTTTTTTGCTCTGGACCAAACCTCTCCTGCATCTAACCTCCTTAGTATGGTGCTCTTGAAAGAAACCAAGCTCCACTCCGTGAATGACTTCATTTTTAAAGATCTTTGGGGGAACAATCGCTGCAAGTGGGTCTGAGTCGGCACTATAGGCTTTTCCGGGGGCATATTGGTCTGCTGGAACAAAAGAAATTTTGTCTACAGAGATCATTGGTACAGTGTTTACTTAGTTTCTGTAGTGTTAGAAGATATGGCCAAGAACTCCCCATGGATAGTCTCCTTTGTATATGGGCCCTTAGACTGGAAACTTCATGATCCCTTTTGGAAAAAGCTCGCAACAAGTGGACTGGTCCTTGGTGGTCAGGGGGTGACTGGAACATCATTAGATTTCGCTCGGAAAAATGTAGAGGTGCACGTATTTATGCAGAAATGGAAGCTTTTTCAAATTGGAATTGGATCAACTCTAATTACATTGTCGATCTTCATCTAGGAGGAGCTAAATTCAAATGGTCAAACCATGAGAATCCTTTCTCCCTATCTCGGCTTGACAGATTCTCGGTTTCCGGGGACTGGATCAACCGATAACCAGAATTTCCCAAGCCAATTGCCGACAATTGCCCCATCATTCTTGACTCCTGCAGCATTAAATGGGGCCCCTCACCTTTCAGATTCGAGCTTATCTGGCTAGGATAGGAATCTCATTGATATAATTAAAAATTGATGGAAGAACTTCTTTGTCACAGGTTGGGCTAGCTCTAGATTGTCTTCAAAGCTAAAGATGCCAAAATGCAACTTGAAGGAGTGGAATATTTATCACTTTGGGGTTGTTGAGATCACTAAAGCAAAGCTTTAACAGACATACAAAGTCTTGACCTGAAGGAAGAATCCCAGCAGCTTTCAGACATTGATTTAGTAATAAGACTGCAGTTGACTGATTTTTTCAATGTAAAGTTAGAGAAGAAATCAAATGGAAACAAAGATCGAGGTATAGGTGGATTAATAAAGGAGACAGGAACACTAAGTTTTTCCATAGCATTGCCTCAGCTAGAATGAGAAGGAATCATATATCCCCCTTGTTGGTTAACGGCTCCAGATTGGAAGATCAAGACGACATCACAAATCATGTTCTAGGTTACTTCCATGCTTTTTACGACAAAGAAGATTGGAATAGGCCCTCTCTGGACATCCTCCCCTTCTCCAACCTTGACGAAGAAAGCACCCACTGTCTTGAAAGCGAATTCCTTGAGGAGGGAGTCAAAGAACCCATCTTAATTTAGAAGCTGACAAGCTCTGGGTCCTGATGGTTTTCCCATTGTTTTCTTTCAGAAATTCTGGGACATTATTAAAGTAGATATTATGGATTTAGTTCGGGAATTTCATACTAATGGGAAACTATCCAAATCTATTGGAGCCTGCTTCATTGCTCGTCTCAGAGAAGACTAGTGCTGAATGTTTGAAGGATCTCAGACCTATTAGCCTCATAGGGAGCATGTACAAAACCTTGGCTAAGGTCCTAGCTACTAGGCTTCAGAAAGCCCTTCCTTCCATCATCTCATATTCTCAATATGCCTCCGTCCATGGTAGACAGATATTGGATGGGGTGGTAGTTGCAAACGAATGTACTCACTCTAGACACAAAGACAGACTGCCCAGCTTAGTTCACAAGTTGGACATGGAAAAAGCTTTTGATATGGTCCATTGGGACTTTCTTCTTTATAGGCACACAATGGGTTTCAGCAA
This sequence comes from Sextonia rubra, assembly GCA_037013555.1. Classification (NCBI taxonomy): domain Eukaryota; kingdom Viridiplantae; phylum Streptophyta; class Magnoliopsida; order Laurales; family Lauraceae; genus Sextonia; species Sextonia rubra. Next base: position 36,561,072 of record JASUAD010000010.1, on the reverse strand, counting down.
CAAATGGAGGGCTTGGATCCATGAGTGCATCTCTTCCGCCACATTCTCCATTCTCATCAATGGTTCTCCAAAGGGCTTCTTCCTGGGCTTGAGGGGTCTTCCGCTGGGAGATCCCCTCTCCCCCTTTCTCTTTGTCATTATTGGAGAGGTACTTAGTCGTATGCTTTCAGCTGCTAGAGAAGCCAAATTGATAGGAGGATTCAAGCCTGCATCGAATGCTCCTATAGCGACTCACCTTCAATCAGCAGACAACACTGTTCTCTTTCGCAATCAGAAGAAGATCAAGTTAAGAATGTGGTTGCCATCCTTGGATGTTTCAAGGCAGTTTCAAGTCTCAAGATTAACCTTTCAAAGAGTGCTTTGCTTGGAATCTGAGTCGACGATTCATCTCTAGGACACTTTGCTGATATCATGGGTTGTAAAACTGATTCCTTTCCCCTCTATATATCTGGGTCTCCCTTTTTGCATTGGCAAGGTCCCAAATTATGTATGGAACCCGGTAGTCGAAAAAATGGAATCCAATTGTCTTCCTTAGAAGCTAGGTACCTAGCTCTGGGAGGAAGGATCACTCTAATTCAGTCTGCTCTTGCCAACCTTCCTGTCTACTTAATGTCAATTCTCAAATGCCCAGCTTCCGTCGCCAGTCACATCAAAAGCTTCAGCAAGATTTTCTTTGAAGGTTGTGAGGGTAGGAAAAAATTCCACTCGGTCGACTGGAACAACATTTGCTCCACAAAAGACTCTGGCAGTCTTGGGTTGTGACCCTTTCTTTTCTTTTCTTTTCTTTTCTTTTTTTTTTTTTTTTTTTTGAATGGTCTTGGGTTAAGACCCTTACGCACTATGAAACTAGTGTTATTGGGCAAATGGCTTTGGAGAATTGGAGAGGATTCGGATGGACTTTGGAGAAACATTCTACTGGCCAAATACAACATCGGGAGAAATGGTTAGGACATCTCTTCCCCTAATTATGTTTGTTCTAATTTTTGGAATGGAGTTTGTTCCACCAAGGAATTCTTTGCTACTTCAGTCAAGTTCTAGGTCAGGAATGGCAAAGCGGAATTTTTTTGGCATGACATATGGATTGGTGAGACCGCTCTAGCAAATCAGTTCACTGATCTCTATATTAGTGCTTCAAATCACAATGCCAAGGTTAGCGACTATATGAATAGAAGCTCCGACCGCACGCTGTGGGGCCCAATATTCAGAAAGAACCTTCTAGAATCGGAAGAAATCCACCTCTTCGACCTCTTGGATATTCTTTATGCCACTCATATTCCAGAAGAGGGTCCAGATTGTAGGACATGGGTTCCCTCCATCCCATAGTCCATTTTCTTTGAGAAGATGGTCCTCTCTTAGGAAGGCTAAGGCTCCTCCAAGAGTTTTTGCTTTTGCATGGCTAGCTCTTCGTGGATTCCTACCATGGACAATCTCCATCAGTATAAAACAATTATTGCCAATGATCGGTGGACCATCTTCTCCTTCATTTTGACACGACAAATGCATCATGGATCTGGGTCCTCGTGAGTTCAACTGCAGCTAGGTGCTCCCAAGGTCCTTCACCAACATGCTTGACACGTTGAAGTGCCCCACTCTTTCCCCAAAAAACAATCTTGGGTTGTTCATGGACAATTTGAAGAAAGAGGAACCATAGATGCTTTGATGGCATGGCATTCCCCCTAGAATAAATCTAGCATGGTGTGAAATTGTGTAGCATCTTGGGCTTCTATCTATCAGGAGTTCTTGGGTTTTTCCCTCAATATCATTTTATGTAGAGGGAAGTGGCATCTTTACAAGGGATTTCCTTCTCCCTCTCTTGTTTTTGGGTCCTCCTTGTCCTTTCTTCTTAGGGTGGTGGTTGTATTTTTTTTTTTTTTGGGGGGTTGGGTGTTTGTGTGGGGGGGGGGGGGGGGGGGGGGGGGCGGGGTGGGGCGTGGGTTTCCTGCTGCCGCATCTCAGTATAATCCTTCTATACTGTAAAGATTTTGATTAATACATGTTACTGTTAAAAAAAAAAAGATCTAAGAGGACAACAGTATGGTAGTTCTTCCTAGGTTTGGACAACCATACTTATATAATGATATAACTTTATTTTCAAAAAATAATAAAAATCCTATTATTTATGATAATTACAAATTATTTCCGGTCTCTTTCAAACTTAGAAAAAAACTACACTGTCTCCCACCAGTTATAACTTCTACATAGAAAATTGTGCTAAACAAATAACTGTTAAGGATTGTGTATGTAATGTAATACCAATGTAGTAAAAGGAGCAAGGAGCAAAGCTAGTCACTATGCCCCCAAGATTCACACTTCGGTGCAACTATACAAGCCTAATATAGGCACAACTCGAACAAGAAAAAGGAAATAAGCCTATGAAAGCCCTCTAAAGAAGGCTTGATCGATAGGGATAGAAGTGCCGAAGCACAAAAGACCTGGAGACTCAGAAAGAGGAATACAAACTTCATGGGCAGAAAATTTGTATTAATCGTCGACTGTGATTTCTCCACTGCTTTACATCCCTAAATAAAATAAATAGAAGCCCTAAAATCTAAAAGTTCTCACACTAGGAAAACTACCCGATAACCTCATTAATACTTTTGGCTGAAGTCCTAATCACAACTCAGAATAAATACATAAATTACTAATATCAGAACTTCGAAGGAAACAATGATTCTTTGGCCTTGAACGCCCACTTAAAAATCACTTCCTTTGGGACCCTATGTTTGAACCACGTGCCAAGTTGATTTGGCCCACAGAACTTGCATCATCCCCTCAGATTTCAAAAGAGTTTGAATCCTATTTGCTTGCACTTGAAGTGATTCTTTTAAGACAGTTAATCCAGTTCCTCTCTTTCGTAGTTCAGGCATCATAGGATAGCGTAACAAGTTTACCATCTTTAACAGATGCAAATGCATTGTCTCTCATCTGATGCACTACATCCTTGTCATACAAGTTATTTTCCCCTTTGGGGTTTGTCCCCTTCGTGATAGTCTCTTTAAGATTCTTTTTTTATGCTTCGGCACTTTCTATAATTTAATTTTTAAAGTAACTAGTTCTCTTTGAGGTGTAAGCACAAACAATAAACAGATAAAAACTAGTAGGGAAAAGCAGTATGAAGCAAAAAGACAAAGATCAGAGATGCCTGCTACTCAAAGCATCATCATCATCATCATCATCATCAAAGCCTTATCCCAACCATGTTGGGGTCGGCTACATGAATTCTATTTCTCCATAATCTATTAAATGGTAACAGCTTACCTGTTCTCTTCTATCAACATAAGCCATCAAAATATCTCCAACGTAATCTATAAATTTCTGAAATTAAAACACAATATCAGCTTAATGAGATGGAGAAAAATCGACAATTGAGCAAAAGGTGACAACCTTGAACATCAGATTTAACATTAAAGCATAAAACAAGAAATATGGAAACAATTAACCCAAGCAAGCACCTACCATTGCATTGGAAGAGAGATCATTTTCAGCCTCACGTATTGGCAAGAAGAATGGAATTGTGTGTTCTATAACACTCATCTTTTCAAGAAAAGATTTACTTTCAAGCACACAATGATATATTTCACAAGGTTCTCCTGCAAAAAATGCAAGCAGTAACAAGTCAAAGTGCAAGTATGGACATGTCCAAACCATTAAAAAATAGAAAAGGACACAAAAACAAGAAGTAGAAAGGAAGCAAGAAGGTAAACCACTCTGAAGATTAAGTTATTGTCAACCTTGCCATGAAAATGGTTCAAGGACATCATCTGAATCAAATCCACCAGTCTTGCTCACCAAAACCTTTTATTCTTCAGCCTCAACCAAAATTCATTTTGGTGCAACTTGTCAAAAGTTGGAAAAGGGCAAAAGTCACCTATATTTTCTTCCTTGGAAAAAAATTTTATGAGTGCATTTTGGCCATGATGAAAATACATTCTTGGTATGCAGAGCAACACCAATATGAGTATTTACAAATATCTATCCAATCTTGATCTTTCCCAAACTAATATGATGCAATCCGACCCTAGGTCTGAGTCCTCTGCATAACATCCAATTAACTACAAACTTCACAAGCAATCAAAAAAATAAACAAATAAATAAAGAGCTCACACGTAAATAGCACAAAATAGTTGATTCTGACAGGATCTATAGATCCCTATTTTGAGAAGAAAGAAGAAACACAATAGAGTGTACTGTGGGAATATTGTCGTATCCCAACATGGGGGTCAACCAACTATATTTATAGTGAGTATTGCCTAATCAGAGGCTCTAATTACAATCTATTTTACATCTCATCATAAGCCGAAGGCCCGAAAGGGAAAGTCTACACATAAATTGAGTAATTACAATCCCATGATTTAAGTACAGGATTTGACCAAGTACCAAAGATCCACACATGATATATGTTGCCTTATATGGACTGGGTCTATTGTGATGAGGTTTTGGTTATGGGCCTGTCTACACAGACCTGTGGACGTGGATCTCTTGAATCTTCACAGATTCACCCACCCTATTGAAAGAAAGTATGGTTATATGCTCAAACCCCAAGAATTCCTGAAATCCAAATCAACATAAAAATTTTCACAAGGGTTGTTGTTTTTCACAATTTACTTTTTTTAATTTTCAATCTAATTCTGAAGAAAATGTCCAACCAATCAATTCAAAAAAAAATCAAATTATTTTTTGTGAACCAGAAAAACAAATCTGTGTACCCAAATTACCCAATCAGTTGAATCAGAGCCAAAATGTCAAGTTTGAGGCCCTAGTTTACATAACATAGTAAAACTAAGAAAACTGCTTCATGATTACCAGCAAAAGATGTCTCATATAGTATCCCAATCCTTGCCCCCTCCAAACAACAAATTACCTGATCACAAGAAAAATGAGCTGCAAAGTCAACCCAACCAGTTCCATCAAAATATAATTAAGAAAAACCAAGAATCATATCTAAACAATACACTTCCTCTAACAATACTCTATTCCTTCAAAAGTATATTTATAGCCAAGCTTGACCACTAGCATGGAAATCAAACAATTGAAACATCACAAACTTGGTTCTAGTAGAAGTTGCCAACCCCTGTTTGAAAAAGTCAAAACTTCATAATCAAGACAGACATGACATTCATATTATGATGCAGTCCAAGAGGAAGTATACCGTGGAGACCTAGGTCCAAGCACCAATTCCTCTTCAAGGTCAAGCAACGAGACACATCATCTAGGATTTCTTTAATCAGTTAACAAACTCTTGGAATTTTTGTTATCAGTAACTGGTAAAAATTATATTCATGAAAAAAATGGCATAATTAGAAAAGGAAAGAAAGAGAAGGCAGACGGCAAAGGTACAAGAGCATTATCCATTTATCCCGATACTTCCGAAACACAAACAGACAAAGAACAAATAAACTATATAATAGGAACATGAAGAGAATCATCACTCGTCACTCATCACTAAACACCCTTCGCCAGCATAACCATGACATCATTTTTTGAGAATAAAAAAAAAAGTGCCAATATACCACCTTAATAGAAGAAGACAAGGATTTGATCTCATTTAGAGTACCCCAATCTCACTAGCAACCCATGAAATTGCACTAGCCAAGACACTTTCCGAGATTAATGATTCTTGACATGAAAGCAAATATATCCTCGCAAAACCTCTGCTCTGTTGGAATTGTTAACTCCAACTGATTTAGAAAACATGAGAATCATTTGACCTTTGTTGTTGTGAATAAATATACAAGATGGACCTAGGTCCCCCTAGCATGCCATCTGAAGGAGGAGATCACAATTCCACCTTCCTTTCCTTCATTTGGGCCAAAATTCATACACTTCTCCAAATTATGAAGAGGTTTATATTTAAAATTCTCTAACTTTTTCTTCATCATTGCTAACTTAATTGTCCTCATGATCACCACATCTAAAATGTTCTCCAGAGACGCCACTAAATCTACAAAGATTCTATCATTCCTTTTTCTTTCCAAATAGAACACAGAATAGCGAAGGGAATGAGCTGCCAAAGCACCAAACCACATCCATAGAAAGGACCTAACCTCCAAACAACAGCCTTTTCACTTAAAAAGCCAAGGGAACACCAAGCTATGCCACACCTTTTGGTTAAATAACTCCAAACACAAAATGAAATATCACAATCAATAACATATGATTAATTGGCTTCCGCTGGGTTCCACACATAAAAGCATATGTACAAGATTTCAACAGAGACCATATACCTCCTACGATTATCCACTTCAGACACTTTCCCAGCAACCACCAGCCAAGAGAAAGCATCCACTTGAGGAGCAGCCAACACGAGGGGAGGGAAGATGATCCACCAAAGTCCGCTCAAATGCCTTTAAAAAAAAGATTTGATGGAAGCTTCCAAATGGGCAAGGTTTACAAATACTTGCTCCACTTATTGCCTAAAAATAACACATTAGAAAGTAAACTTAAAAAAAAAGACTCATAATCGGAGTACTGGGAGTGAAGCTAGACTCTTCTCGACGACACCTCCCATACAGCTATTTAACCCATACTTGCATAACAATCACTAGTTGAAGACTCTTTATTTGACACTACAAAGCAACCTAGGGAACAATCTAAACAAAGGACACACTCCCATCCAATCATGCATCTTTCCAAATCTATTAGAATTTTGTTAGTTGCTATTTCTTTTCAATTCATTAGTCTTTAGGCAACAGTCATTTATAAGATCCTCCTCCATTTCAAAAAGAAAAGGTATTTCCCTGAGTTGGTAATCCTCTTCTGCTCTCTAATTAAGAACATGGCTTCGCTTGGTAAGAATCCCCAAGTGATAGATCATCAGAATGGCAGCTCCTGCGTAACCAACTAAAGTAATGACAAGGACCTGAACAATAGCAAATGTAGGATTTGATAGCTATTGGACCCCTTAAGTAGATTGGATAAAACAATGGTTGCCCATCTACATAAAGGGTGCCATTGTAGAATGAACTTGCATGTGCTTACAACTCCTTCCAGGTATAATCTCTCTACCTTCCTCAGCTTTTCTTTTTATCTTCTCCCTATGAATCGACCATCATCGCAATCTCTTTCACATAAATTATGACCCCAAATACCATATCCTCAACTCATCTTGCCAAGAATCAAATCGAAACCCATCTGCCATTATAACCAGTCAATTCAAGCTCTAGCAGAATATGAAGCAGAAAACTTGAAAAAAGCAAAAAAAGAACAACTCTAGCAGAACCATCGAATTTGCCCCACACCATACATCAACAGTGAGCTCTTTTCAATCTCTCACATTAATTATGATCCCAAACTCCTGATCCTCAACTCATCAAGTCTTGAATCAAATCCAAACCCATCTGCCACTAAAACCAGTCATTTAATCCCTAGCAGAACCATCAAATTAGCCCATCGCCATACATCTACAGTGAACTCTTCTTTCCCTAGTAAAGGCCTCTAAAACCATTTCAATGTCAAATTTGAGGAATTGATATCTAAACCTAAATCCATAGACATCATTGTACCATCTTTCTGTTTGCAACAACCATAGTCTAATCTACAAACTCAAAGTCCCCCAACTACAACACCACCAAACATTAATTCCACTTTCTAGTCCAAACCTTCCATTTCAACCACCATAATCGTTCCCCAGCGCACCAGTGAAACACTTATTCAATATTCCAAGCTCCATTCTCAGTTTTCCCTTCTAAGCCATCTTCCTAGTGAAACATAAACACGCTTTACCATAACCACATCTATTGACATTTGACACTACCCCACTATATAAGAATTTTATTCCATACCCAAAATCTGCAAGTATGCCCCCAAATAGTCAACATTCTTGCATGAATACCATCTTAGACAAAAAAACCCAACTTCACTAGCCTTGCTTTGAAAATGGAGGACACAGTCCTGCCTTGCATCATGTCTAATCACATATTGGAGACATTCAAACCCATCCCAACAACTGTGACATTTCAGATCTTAGATCTATAATCCAAATCCCAGCACTGTTTCAAGCTGAACTGAGTTTCAAATCAAGACCTATGGCAAAACCCAAATTGCCAACCAACAGAAAGATAGAAGAAAAAATATTGAAGCCGACCCATTTCATCGCCAAATCCGCTTCCATGTCAATCCTGAATCCTGCCTCTAGAAGCCTTCACTTTTTTTGAACCAGTAAAGAAGCCTTCACCTGTATCCAAAAAAAATCAAAAAGTAAAACTCTAATCTTATTTCACACTCAAATATGGAACCTGCAAGGGAAATAGTATCTGAAAACTCTTTGCCAAACTCCAAGGACCCTGGCATGAAAGTGTTCCAATGGTTATTAATGAATATCCGAAATGCTTATTTTGCGCAACAAAGGGTATAAACAGAATTATGAGGGAGCTCTTTGACTCCCGTTTCTTTTCACTATAGTGAGGGTGGCTCCAAACAGAATTATGAGAAATCCAGAACAACAGATTTAGGAAATTCCACTGTGGTAGACAGCAGATTCCAATCACTCACTTACAGTTTGTTGACACTAAGCTGTTTGCCATGCTAACATTAAACAAGTATGAATATTAAGACAATGCTTAGGTGCTGTGAAGCAGGTTTGGACTTTGAAATCATTTTTCTTTCATCTTTTTTTTTATTTTCCCTAGGTTGACCTACTAGTCTGGAATGTTACTTTAGGCTAGAAGACCCAGGGATCGATCCTTGGGCACCGGCACCACTCAACCATGACTGTGTTGGCATCTTACAAATCAATTTTGCTAAGATATAACTGATTGGTTTTAAAAGTAAGCAATCCCTTATTGAAGGACACAGCCTACACTCTGGGGAACAAACCAGTAACCTGCCAGAATCTTACTTAGGTTGTCCTTATTCATAGGTGATGCCTCTAATCCTTACGGGATCCAGAGGTGGAGACAGTATTGCACAGACCGTTCACGTGAAAAGCTAAATATTTGTCTTTCGGTGGAAGAAGAATGCCTTTAAAAGCAGCTCTATCCAACTTACAGGTTTATTTCAGGTCACGCTTTTGATGTCCCATTTCAATGATAGAGAGAATTGAAAGACTTCAAAGATACTCCTTATGGAAAGGTATGGAAGACACGAAGAAGAAGATTCTTCTTCCTCAGGAGACAATGCAAATCCCGCCATTAAGGTGGCTTAGGTATTAAGCTAGGGCAGCAAATAATTTAGCCCTTCTTAGGAAATAGTTGTGGTGCCTAGGAGATGGGGGTAATGGCCTTTGGAAAAAGTATTCTCTAGATAAAAGGAAAGGAACAATCAAATGAGGATCTTGTTCAGATTCTTACCATATGGATCTTGAGGACTAGAGGATCTTCCAGCCAATCTATTCACTTCAGAACTAGAAATGAAGAGCAAACACTCTTTCTGATTGGCAAAATGGGATAGAGATGTAAGCCTTGCAATCAGATTCCTGTGCCTATTCACTACTGCTTCCAATCAAGCAGCTAAGGTAGCAAACTATGTGGAGGTTTTGGTGTCGGTGCAACATGAACTCCTTTGTTTCATTAAAATCTCAGAAATTTGGAGATATGCATTATCTCATGTGCATAAGTAATTCCTTTAAGCTAGGTGGACGGCTGTATTATCCCATGTATGTAAGTAATTCCTTTAAGCTAGGTGGTGTTAGTTACAAGATGGTAGTTTGACCATGGACCATTCAAGTAGTAGACAGAGGGTTATTGTCAGCAGATGTCTCGTTTGCTTGAGAGGTGAAGAAACAATGAAACATTTTCACATCAACTGTTACATAGCCAAGGCAGTTTGAAATGAAGTACTGTATTGGTTTGGGGTTTCCATAGACTTTCCTATAGAGATTGAATCTCACTTTGTAGCATGCCAATTTTGATTTCCATTTCATTGAGGCAAACTACTTTGGATGCTATCCTTCATTGAGACAATTTGGTCTCTAAAGGAGAACAATAGATGTTTTGATGATAAGAAGATTGGTGCCACATGTTCGGTTAATATTATTAGAAGAAGAGCTATACCATGGGTGATGCCCACAAATTTTTAAGAGTAAGAATCAAGGTGACAGATGAGCCTATGATCAGCCTTTGCTCCCCCTAGAAGCCTCCAGTGCAGAGTTATTTAAAACTCAATACCGGTGGCCATGGGGTATTCGAGATCTACCAGTGTTGGCAGTAACAAAGGAAGAAGCTCCTCCAGCTCTTTTGGTTTGGATAGCTTTTGAAGCATTATTGAAGCAGAAATCCTTGCCCTGTTGGCAGGGATGAAGGCCGGCCAGTAACATAGGAGTATTTCTTCTAGTCATAGAATTCGATTCTGCTTTTGTCATTAAGTCGGAGAACATGTGCAGGGGACCATAGAGAATCTGACCTTGGCAGAATGAGGAGAGATCTCTCAATTGGCCGTGATGTCTTTTTCCAACATTTAGAGAGGGGCTAATGCTGAGGCTGATTTATAAAACTTCAGCTGTAATGTTTACTTTAGCCTTTCCTTTGAGCCATTGACCATCTCGATAAATGGCCCCTTTTATTCCCTTGTTTGCTTGACCAATTAACAAAATCTCTCATCACCTTTCAGGAAAAAAAACATACACAAACACCATCTTAGTTATCCCCAATTTTAAAAAATGTTTAAATAAGTAATACCTTATTTCCAACTTTATAAGTAGGTTTTCCACTTAAGTGAGGATCTAGTGGCATGTTTTGTTGTGCTGGCATTGCCTTCCTATCAGCTTCCATGTGGACCTGATACATAGTACCAAGTACCAACTCATTAGCAATGAGTATAACCACATAAAATACAGTCCTGAAAAACATAAAAAGAAATAAAAAGGGAAAAAACATATTAGATCATGTGTTATACAGACATTGCAAAACGCCATAGCACTTTGTTGCAACCAAATAACATAGCCTAATACTGTTTCCGAGAAAGTGTTGTATCCTTCTTTTTTTCTCCAATGGAAATGTGGCAGCTGTTTTAAAAGGAGGTTGAAGTTCTAGAAGTGTGCAAGGATCAGTTTGGAACAACCACCTCATGGTATTTTTAAGTTGAACTTTGATGGTAGCTTTGTTCAAAGTGTTCAACAAGGAGGTATCGGTGGTGTCATCGGAGATTGGAATGGTATCATTATTATAAAATTTTCAGGGCTAGTGGATTCTTCTAATGCTAATGCGGAGTTGTTTGCTCTTCTAATTGGATGTTGTGACTTGAGCTTTGTTGAATGGGAGGTTTTAATCCTATACTTGAAGGTGATTCTTTTTCTTCTATCCAATGAGGTTCAAGAGAAGCAATTCATCCTCGGAGGCTAGTGGATTGGGAAGAGGTGCAAGATTTTTCACGTCAGTTGGGTGCTTATTTACATCATATTTTAAGAAAGGCTAACACTATGGCAGGACCAGGGAAGAAGTTTTTCACACCTCAATTTCTTTTGATGTATAAGCTCTTTTAAGTGCTTTCCCTTGTTCGTTGTGATTTTCGTTTTGCCTTGCTTTTGTTTGTTTGTTTGGTGGAATAAAATTTTATCTTTTATCGAAAAAAATAACAGGAACCAGCCACCTCATGCTTGCAACACTAAGCACATTCTACACGTTAAAAGTTCTTGTACAAAATTAAATGTATAACGTCTAAATGATACTGGTTGACTAAAGAAGAAATTAATCTCAAATCCCAATGTTCTATATTTACCTGTTCACCTATCTCACTCACTGGTCATCATAACATGGACCAAACAACATTTTAAAAAAATAAAAAAAGAATGAGATGAGTGAAGAAAATTAACTTCAAAAAATTGATAAGAGCAATACCCTCTCCCTAATGGTGGCTAATAGCCCATCATTCCATTGCTCACCATCTAAACGTATCTCTGCAAAAAGATTAGCTTTCTATTTAAATGCACAAAAAAGTCAAACAACCAAAGTATATGATATAATACAGAAACTTTATGGGAGAAAAACAAAAGGCTTAGCATTAGACCGTACTTGCACAGAATGCATAGCAGACAACTGAAACGTGTAAATTCACGTCCAGATCAATCAATTTAAAAGGCAGATCTTCAAATAAAACATCGCCAAATATAAAATTCAACTCTTCAGGGATAATTTTGACAAAACATTGCCAAACTAAGTTAAGCATAGCGGATTCTAATAATATAATCGTTCTTAGCACAGGCTATTCTCAGAATAGAAATATTCTCTTCATTGAAATGATGACGAAGGGGCCCTCCATTTTTTCTAACCCTTTCAACTGCACAAACTGAGAGAATGGCATGAAGTCACTCCTCTCTTTCCCTGAAAGACACAAAGGATATCCTTTCCCATTCATAACCACGTCTTAGCATCAACATTGCGCCCATTCAAACCTCCATCCATGCAGCTTCCACCCATCATAAAACATCTTCATCACTCATTATTCATTTTCCAGAATCAACTTCTCACAACCAAACAAAACCAATCATTGGTCCCTTCTACCTAGCATTGCCCATATTAACTATCCACCCCATTCATCATAAACAAATCCACCAAAACAACTACCCAAGACACATCACCTTCTCCAGCTTCAAACAACACCTCATAAATATCCTAAATCTCCATAGATACTTTTTTTCATAAATTGTAAAGACAAATACCATGAAGCATTGCAATGCAATATATGCATAAAAAAATGTATAGATGTCAATTGAAATTGAATATGATCTTTGAAACTTTACAATGTTTTGTTTTATTTGTATTTAGTTATTTATTTTTTGATTGATTTATTTATTTTTTGAGGAAACGTTCCACTGCTTTGGATTTAGATAATGAGTTCCACATGGATAATAGCATAAAGAAAGGTATTAAAAGATGAACGGTAATTCTTGACAACTGGTGAAGCTTGTTAAACCAGCACACGTGAGTGAAATAATGGGCTAAGAACCTTACTTGAGAGTAGAGAAGCACCAAAAACCATTGGTCGTTTAATTAGGGCTAATTGAAATCAAGGCTTTTGGACCGAGTTTTATTAATTTTGAGATCCTAGATTGCAAACTCTGAGACAGCATTTTAGAAGCACATGGGGCTTACACCTTGAGACACATTGGGGCAAGGTGTCCCAAGAATGCATCGGAGCTCAAATCTAGCACATTACTTACATTAAGGGTTTACACATCATTGTATTAGACATATTTGAGGCACATGCCACAGGTGACAGATGCACCTCAATCATACTCCTTGTAAGTGTACATCTCATTTTAAGAAAAAAAGAGAGGGAGAAAGTGTAATTTTAAGAACTTCAATGACTTTATTTAAGACTGATGTAACTGGTACTAACCTAAGTCAATCCTACTTAATTAATAAAAGGCATAAAAGACAAACTTTGGCTCTCCTCCATTTCTATTGACATTTTATATTCTATGCAGTATTTATCAAAAAGAGCATGCTCAAGAAGCTTATTGCCCACATATTGAGTCTTAGCCGCCTCACCTTTAAAACAACTGGACTGACTTGTCTCACACCTCAACATTTGAAAACATTGTACCGAGATCCCTACATTGTTAATGTAGATCCATCTGGACCTACATGGGCCAATCACATAAGACCAGACCCACTTGCACTTGTCAAACATGCAATCATGTACAGTTATATAAATTCCTCATTAGGAGATTTATTATATTGTCATTAATTGTAATTACCCCATTAAAGGGATTGTAATTGTCAAACTTTCTGTATTTAGAGATAGACTACTCTAGTCTCTATATAAGAAGATGAAATCTCTCATCGAGATCATCAGAAATTATTCCAATCACTTTGTGGGTTCTTCTGTCATACATAGTGGTGCATAAAACGATCCCTGAACCATTAGAATTCGGCCAGCTAAAAATGCAGTATAGGTCTTAGCTTCTCGTTATCTGAAACTAGATAGGTACACTTTCATTAGAAGTCAAACAACCAATGAATTTAGGTCACTTAACCCTCAGTTTCAAGCAAGTAATAGCAAGCACACCCACATTCTAAACCTTTGCCACTTAGATTTACGCATGAGAAGGAAATGAAATCAAATAAATGATGTCACCTTGCCTAGAATGCAGCAAAAAATAGAAGATGAATTCAGAAAATGCCAAAGAAGAATACCTCTCTAGGCTTCTTTCATGCCCAAACAGAACAGGAAAAACTTCCCTCTCAACAAAGCCTCACATCACAATTTTCCATAAAGCCAAAACTTCCATAAAAAATTAATAACCAAATCCCACGCCATTGCCTCCCATTTTTTGGCTAAATAGCCTAAAAACAGCCCTTGCTAAAATAGAAGACCCACTCTAAAAAAAAATAAAAAATCCTATTTAAAACAAATTTAAAAAGGTTCTTTTCTTATTTATGGAAATTGGCCTTAGTTTGTGCAGGGGCAAAGTTGATAAGCATCTTGGTCCCATAATGCCTCTTGGGTGAGATCCGGTGGACGATGGATCCTGATATGCATCAAGATCCTAAGGTTGATGTCTCAAAGAAGGGGAATTTTCATTGGGAGAAGATCAAACCCATTCAAAGAAAGTGTATAAATCTCCCCCTTGATGAGAGTGCTCACCAATATTGCATGTGAGAATAGAGAGATTACGAAGAGATCACGTCTTCATTTATAACTTCTCTTCTATAGGTGACATGATTTCTTCATTTATAACTTAAAGAGATAAACTCAGTTGCACACATATGAAACACCATTTCAACATACTGATCTCAAATTGACTAACTGATTATCTAATTAAGATATGCTCTACATTCATTTGACCAAGTGTGCTACCAAGTTAAAAAGTGATATGCTAATACTCTATCGTGCTCAGCATGTACAACTGAATGATGTATTACACCTTCACACATTTACAAAGGCCACATGTGGGATTTTATTATATCAAGAGTTGTCAGTCGCATAGTAGTATCCATAATGCAAACCACCAAAAATAAGAACAAAAAAAGAGCTCATAAAGAAGAAAAAAAAAACTAATAAACAAGGGCCATTGAGGAAAAAAATCCCATGTAAAGGGTACCTTCAGTCTGTGCAGCTTGTGCAGCTTCAAATTCTTTTTGTAAACGCTCAAAAATCAACTTGTCAGAATCCCTACGGTAGGCAAAGAAACCTTCCATCAAGTCAACAGCTATATGTGCCATGTAAGAAATGCACTGTTCCATAATAACAATATTTTAAAACAAAAAAAAAAGAAAAAACAGAAAGAGATTGGAACGATATTTACCATGGCAACAAAGATAAGCAATATAAAATACAATTTTTTTTTATTGGTAGCAATATAAAATACATCACAATTCGCAAAGGATATGATATGGACAGTGGTCACATTGGGGATTGCATCAAAAGAAAGAATATTGTAGGATTTGATGGCTAAAGAAGACAAGAATATTGTAGGATTTGATGGCTAAATAAGACGGTTAGATACATTCAAATTATTAATGCATTTCAACAAAAAGTCAACCCCTTGCCCCTCTATTAGAAATACAAACAAATCCCATTAGAATGAAAAAAAAAAAAAAAAACTACTTAAATCATAAACAACGAATATCAAGTTGTCAACATTGCAGCAAGATGTATAAAGACACAAAGGCATTACACCAGAAGGGAAACACTTAACAGTTGTGCATTGCATCATACAGAATACCTTGAGAGACGCTCTGTTAATTCGTCATGCCTTTTAATTAAATTTGTCACTGCGATGAAATGTAGAAGCTCGAGTTCAATAATATATCAAAGAGAGAAATAAGCCCTACGCAGGTTCGTTTTGAATCAATAGCAAAAACTTAATTTAGAGAAACCTACATCTTGCTCGAGTAGTCTCCAACCGCAAATCTTCCTCTTGCATAAAGTTCTAGAGTGCACAATCACCAAAACTATGAATCACTTTCTCAGATATAAATGAAATAAGTTTCAGCTGCCAATTAAGGCCAAGCAACACAACAACCAGCTTTCAATGGTTTAAGAACTGAGTTAACTTTTCCAAGGACACTAAGAGTAGGAACTCGTCCATACTCGCTTCCGCGATTTCTTATGGAAACAGAAATCAGGCTCTAATTGCATACCACTTCTCCAGTGAGTGCACAAGCCCGTCCCTTGAGCAGTTCCACCTGCTGTGGAATCTGCACAATCACGAATATTAGTCGTCAAAAATCATGAGACAAGATGGGCATTAAAAAGCAGCGATAATACAAGATCGCGATACGGCGAGAATCGTCGATTTTTGTTCTTTGAGTTGATTGAAAAAGATTTTCTTTTTGAGGTGTGTGTGGGGACTGGTTATGATACAAAAGCAGTGAAGAAAAATTACAGAGCATGAATGCAATTAGTAGAATCCAAACAATCTCAATGTGTCTAAGTATACATGTGTTGGACAGATGAGTAGGAAAACCTTTTAAAAAAACGCTTGAATAAAAGTGGGTTGATTTGAGAGATAACCCTAAACACATACATATATAGATTCCATTGGATTTACATGAGTGACATATCTAGTTCAATTTCCTTCCTAATACAAGATCGATCCTAGGTACAAAACACTCCACCTAGTGCGAGATTCAGGCTACTGTGTGTGCCCAGATGGGGGAATGTAAAATCAGCAGCTCAGACCAATCAAAGTCCCACCCAAAAAGATTGGAAAGGTGATTGCATAAACACTTCATACCCAAGAGATTGAAAATGGAGAAATAGAGAGAGAGAGAGAGAGAGAGAGAGAGAGAGAGAGAGAGAGAGAGAGCACAGTTAGAGAGGGTGGTCGCCGGTCGTCCATGTGCTGTTCGCCCTGACCGTAGATGAAGAAAATGGAAGTAGAAACAATGAAGGAAATTTATATATATATATATATATTTATTGATCTACTTAGCATTTTTTACCTCTGGCTAAGAAAGGCCTTTGTAAGGAGGCGTAATTTTTACCTCCACTATAGGGCTCTTTTGTTTTCTCTTTTTTTTTTTTTATAACTTTTGTGGGGTTTCTGCCTGCCAGTTTTGGAACCGATTTTGTGGGGCTCGAACAACTTATGCCCTGCCCTTAAGCCATTTGGTCTGGTGGGTCTAGCCTTGGGCTTCCCACCTTGAACCATGGAGTCATTCATGGGTGTGAAGGATGAGGGGGTTCCTTCTTGTATTTTAATTTATTTTATTTTTTAAAAGCTCATGCTTGGATTGATAATGTGGTCTTACACCCTTAATGAATTTTGTTTTTTACAAGAAAAGTTAACGAAGTTAAACATAAAAGTCACTTAATCTACCTACCCAACATTTATTAGGGTAAAATTGCAATATATGCCTACTAATTAGGATATGTTTATGCAAGCCTATTTTTATTAAAATAGAATTCCATTCTCTTTTGTGCAAATGTTGCTATGTGGTGGAGTGTAAGTTGTCATAGTAAATTTAGGGAAAAAAAATGTCATTATATAATCTTTTGCACAAGAATAACAGTCCAATTCGAGAAATTTTTAGCACCAAAAAATTACTCGTCGAATCTCTCTTTATAAAAGACAAATATCAAGGGAAGAGGAATGTGGCTATTCTCTTTAGAGATTACACAAAAGTGCCCTTATCCCTATCAGTAGACTCAAAGTTATGCGAGTTCCATGTATGCTAAACCAGTATTAATGCATTATTGTACTTAAAAGTTAAATAAATCTACGGAAAAAGTGATAATCTAGCTTCTCCTTAAGTCAAGCTAATAGTGAGTTAGAAATTTACTCTTTTTAATTCACTTTTATTACAATGCGTGATATTTTTTAATAGCCATTATATACATATATATATATACACACATATGCATGGGCAATATAATCATCATTAATAGTATAATAAAAGTATTTAATGGTTATAAAAGCGGTAGGCCAACTAATATTCAAAGATGTCCCATTCCTAAGTTGAGTCGATTTTTTTTTTATATATTCACCATAAATCTAAAATAGTGAACTGCCAAACCCACTAAAATAAAAGCTGGTTGGGGCAGCTGCACCAACATAGATTGCTACCATCCTCGCTTTTAGTGTAGAAAATTGGCTGCACGAGTGTTGCCTGGTTTTCGACGGGTGCCACAATTGTAGAAAGAGGATTTGCCGGGTGACCTCTAGTGAGAAGCGGCACAAAAGGGGTGACCACCTTAAATTGCAATGCCTCATCACCGGTTCACCTATATGGGCAGATACAACTCTAATCCTATAACAATAGACAAAATTGTGGTGCCACAACTGAATCAAAATATTTGATGTAATAAAATTTTTTTTTCAGAGAATTTGAGGTAATATTTATAGGGCATAAAACTAACACAAATCTTATTGTTACACATCCTTTTAGCAGAACGAATAATGAAGCCCACCTCTGATCAATCTCACTGTACCTTTCATGCATGTTAGTCACAGATGACCAAGCACCTATACCAATTTGAACCACTTATATTATCCCAAGTATAGTTCGATAGATTAAAGCTCCTTGATATAGCTGATATAAAGACAAAAATATAATCCTTAATGTAATTCCTTATTAATAAGAAGTGGAGGGTATAACCAACGGGTTTAGCTCAATTGACGAAGGATTTTACCTGGTGCATGTGGATAGGATGGTTTGCATCTGTCTTAGAGATTAATTTTAGTTATTCAAAACCGAGAGTCTCTCCAGCTCATATATTAAAAAAAAAGGGGGGGGGGGGGGGGGGGGGGGGGGGGGGTGTGGTTGATGATTATATAATTTTACCATTACCATTACTGCTGCTACTGCTATTATATTCAAACAATTGATTCAATCTTACTAAAAACCACTAGAATTAGAGGTGATTATCAAAGGTTCATTACTTATGCGATCAATCAAGATCCGCTCAAATACAAACACAAGGTTCATTAGTCATTACTCTGCTATAAATCAAATACACAAATACATACATGTGGGGTCCAAATGGTGCCTAAGGCCCCACCAGTACCATGAAATGTAACCACCCTTTGACACACTCCAACAGCAGATATACTTTGGAATATAGTTATACTAGTCCAGAAGTGCTCACTCTCTTTCCAAAACATTCCCCCCCTATCTCACTCTCTCTGAATCCATTTCGTTTCCATTTTTGTGGGAGATTTGTCTCTGGTTATGGGACTAGAGAGATGTCGAGAGACTGTGTTTCAGTAGAGCTCTGCAAAGGCATCAATGGCCTCGAGAGGGTCGTCCTCAGAGAAGTCGAAGGCAGCTTTGCAGAGGTATTGCCCATTTCTCCTTTCCCAAAACTATCCTATTCTACAAACCCATCTAGAATAAAATCCAAGGGATGCGTTTGGGTTTGTGGGGTATGCTCTTTTCCTTGCGTTACATGCCATTGGATGATATCATGGAAGAAGCTTGTTTGAACAAACTGAATTACATTGAATGGGTAGTTATTTTCCGGTTTCTTCATCAATCTGAGTGGTAATTTTGGTTGATTCCGCACTAGAGAAGTACCCCGAATCATATTTAGCTGGATACTGTTCCTTCCCTGCCTTATCTGCCATGCAATGAAGGGAAAAAGTATTCAGTTTTAAGTGCTTGTTTTGATCTCGGTGATTACATTGTAGGTGATGATTCATGGGTTTTAATATCCTGAGTTACCTGTAATGGACGGTTGGTTTGGTCTTTTGCAATAAGTGATTACCGGCAAATAGAGTTGCGGGTAAATTTAGTTCATGACAACTGGATTTTGAGGACTCAAAGAGGGCTTAAATTATTAGGACATGTATCATTGTGCATATGGTATTCTCTTTGAAATCTGAGACATGCAAAAATTAGAATTTTTTTTTTTGCCCCAAGAGAGGGGCTGGGACCAAGGAGAGCATGCACATGCAAGAAAGCAGCCACACAAGAGGTAAAGAAGCCTTGGCATGCGGGAAGTTAGCCCACACAAGTGAGAAAGAAAGCCCCCACAAGTGGAAAGGCAGTCCGCATACATGGGAAAAGGTGGTGTACCCAAGGTTCAATCCCTGGATAGCCAAGTAAGAACTGCGTCTACTTACCAATTGGATGAGGAACCGTTCTCAAGACATGTAATTGTTGGTGATGCCTTTGGACGGGTAATGGATCACGAGTGCACCGTTGGATGATTTTAGCAGCTGATTCGAGGATTTGTGCTTATTGATTTTTGAATTCTGGTTGTCTTATGTTTATATGCAGGTTCAATAATGGTTAAGAACTTGTCCAATACAATTGATTGGATTATTCGGCTGGTGCAAATTTGGGGTTGTTTCCACCAATTTCTTTGCTGTTGGGGGAGAGTTGATAGTTGATACAGAACATTAAAAAAAATGGAAAATAGAAAATAGAAGAAAATAGAAAAATTAGAGTTGAAACTGATAATTCATTTCACTTTCCTCCACCATGGTTGGAAACTTGAACAGAATGACAAAAGGGACACAAGACAAAGAAAGCGGGAAGATAAATAATGTCATAATCATTATGGAGTTTATTTGATGCAAGACAGACCCATGATCCGTAGGTCAATCAGGCCTTTAGGTCCAGTCCAGTTCAATCATTTACATTTTGTTTGGTTTATTTATTAATTGAGTTGTAATTAGGGTCTGCAAGTCTTAAGCAGATGTTTTAATCTCAACCTTCAGTATGTTTCTATGGCTGAGATTGAGATAAGGATTAGGTTTTCTCTATTTAAAGCTTTGTAAAGCCTCATTGGCTCTTAGACTTTGATTAATGAAAACAGATTTTAGTGTTTTACTCTTTTTTCTCTTTCTTATGAGAGGACTGGTGTGAGGCCATGGGCTGGGCTGATGCCTATTCACTTCAGGCGTGAGGTCTGACCTATCCCTCTATCTATCTATCCATCTTCTCCTAACAGTCCCGCATCTTGTACCATGTTCTGCAGAATTATTTGACACCATTGATGATTTTAGATATTGAAAGCTATTAATAATATTTACTACTGAAATTGGAATAAAGCCTATATTGTTCATAAATATTTAATGGATGATTCTCATTCTCTTTCTGATCAAAGGATGATTTTCATTTTACTTCACAAGCTTTGGGTTTGTTTCAAATGGTTATTGCATCGAATTTTATGTAGAATGTAAGAAAGGAATGACCTGGCTTGTGCGTGCACTTGGCTTCCATCTGTTGGCCCCCTAATTGATATGCAAAATTTAACATTCATCTGCCTTCATGTAATAGGTGAGGAATTGGACAGCTCTGAGGCCCTCAAATAGCACCTTCATTAATCGGATGGTGCCATTTTTTTTTTTACTTAGGTAGGTCTTATAGAGACCTGTTGGCTGTTAAACCCCTGGGGACTCCATGATTCCACACCTCACTGCCTGGACTGTTCCCAGTTATGATTGTAGATGGGCTTCCACTTCTATTTCTTTGCGTTCTTAGCTCTCTATGTTTTTAATGGTTTAACTGAAGAATAAAACACAAGTGAAATTCAGAAATTATTTACATTTTTTATTTTGTTTGCATGTGTATTTGTATGGAGGTCAAGTGACCTCTTGGAAGAATCATGGGGAAGAGTTGCTTTTCGTGAGCAGTAAGGTTTGCAGTAATATTTTCATCTTTTTGGTTATCTAGGACCATGCACTTTACCTGGCGTCTAAATGATGATGGCCTTTGCCAAACGGATGGCCTCAAGTGCAGAACCTACTGTTACAATAGTTTAACCTCTGTGCAAGTGGTGATGGCCTCAAGTGGTGAACCTGAAGCTCAGGCTTTTGACCTTCATTGTTGCAATTTTTGGGAAAAAATCCCCTACTGAGATTCAGCTATTTTATTCCATGTGTTCTCTGTAGATCATAAAATTATAGCAGATGTATAATTGTCTCGTTGACTTTGCTGTAGTTTTTAATTGTCTATTCACTTGCTCTGTGCAGGCCTTGTTCAAGCCTCCAAAGGCTATACGCAGGGGGATTCCAATATGCTTTCCTCAAGTATGTTCTCATTTAAGTTTTTTTTTTTTTTTTGGTGGGGTGGGTGGGTGGGTGGTTGGGTTGGGGAGCGTGGGTGCTTTATTAAGAATGTTGTTCTACTTTGACTATTGCACAAGTAAAATTACTCGGCATATGCAGTTTTCAAGTCATGGAGCTCTTGAACAACATGGGTTTGCTAGGAACAAGATTTGGAGGATTGACACAGATTCACCACATTTTCCCACAAATATCTCCCACAAGACGTTTGTTGATTTAATCCTCAGGCCATCTGAAGAGGATATGAAGATCTGGCCTCACAGGTATAGAGACTAGCAAATGAATGTCTTGTCTCTTGTTTTTGTATCATGACTGATAATGCTGAAATGTATCTTAGAAGGGAACTTATTATTTCGATTATCTTGTATTTGTTGTTGATTGCAGCTATGAGTTTCGCCTGACGGTAGCTCTTGGGAATGGTGGTGATCTGATGTTGATATCACACATTCAAAATACTGATGAAACCATTCACTTCCACATTTGCATATCATACTTATTTTGCTGATCAGGTATGTGAAAGGATTCATGATAGATTCATCAATGCCTGCCAGTAGTCTAATTTTCTATTTGATGATGTAAATGTGGTTATTGTTATTCACTGCTGGCACCTTTTTTAGCCACTGTCAACCAATGGAAAGCTTTGATGCACGGATACATCAAAATGGGCAATGCACCATGTTGTGTCGTATCTAATACTTCACTTTTGATTGTAAAGTCCATGTTCTTGCCTTGTCTATGATGTGTACCATTCATATCCATTATGTATCTGGGCATTGTAGGCAGAATGCATCCACTCTAGGAGCTAAACCCCTCCAAACGCTAGGGAATGGATAGTGGCATTGGGAATTGGGAGTAGAAGCTCCGAAAAGGATTGGTTGAGAAATCCCCAGCACAGCAAGGCTTCTAAATTCGAATGTCTATTTGATCCCTGCCAGTCGACGTATATGACGATATAGGAGACTTATAGGGTTACCTTGTTCTAATTATTAGACTCAAACTCATTCGTTGTTTTATTGTTAGGATATTATAATTCACAAAATCATGCATCTTTCTTTTCTTCATATAAAAACACTAGTTCTCATCTGATTATGGTATTTTATGCTTTTACCTCAAGGAACCTGGTTTCATGATATTATTTTGTTGGATACAACACACTGAGAAAATCTAAATTTGTGGTTTTTGGTTCTCTAATTTCAGTTCTTGTGTTTAGTGAAGTTAGAGTGGAGGGATTGGAAACTGGTGAGTGGTGACTATCTAGGCAATCTACAGGATAGGGAGTGATTCAAAGAGGACGGAGATGCCCTAACATTTGAGTCTGAAGTGAGTATTGACTTAGACTTTTGATAGTCATGTTCAGCAACTTAGTGCCAAGTGACTGGTACTTTTTTCGTTTCTGTTTCTGCATAACAGGTAGATAAAATATACGTCAGCACACGTACCAAAATCGCCATTCTGGACCATGAGAAGAAGAGAACATTTGTCTTATGGAAGGGCGGACTTCCAGTTGCTGGTGAGACAATTAGAATGAACACACCGACAAGTTTCTTTTTATGCATGTGTTTAAGGCAGTCTTTTGTAGCATTTGTTGTTGTTAACAGAATAATTCTATCATTCATAATTGTAGGACATATTATAAATATGTTCACATTTTCCATTCCAATCAGCTATCAAGTCCAAGCAATCACTGCTATTTATACCTTATGCAGCTATGTTTTAGGTGAACAGTGTGACTGTTATAGTCAGCAGAATAAAATTTGATATGGACCAATCATTTGGTGGGTACCACCACTATGGATAACCCATAGTGTCCAAGATCTCTTTTAATTGGATGATGGTAACCACAGTTGAATGACTTTTCCATGTTGAGTATGAAATGTAGACTATTGTTCAATTTCTCTTAGCTGTCTCTATGTGGGCCATGTAGGCCATCAAATTAGAGTCATAGGATGGCTTGATCATTTGTAAATTTCAGCTATTGCTAATATGTGGGCCCTCTGGATAATTTTTTTCGATATCACTGAAGAAATGCAGCTGCCACAGCTATTTTGATTATTTTTTGACAAGGTATCTAAGATACATACCCTTAACTAGGATACATTTACCATCTAACTTTTGTTTTGTCACATTTACACTTGCCTATAAATCTTAGTTCTGATGCTTTCATCGGAGTTAAAGACACAAGTAGTTACCAACCAATGATTGTCCACTTTTTTTTCCGGAACTCCATTCAGTTTTGCACCTAAGTTTGCAGCAGTTGATATATGTTGTTGGTCCTTTTCCTGAATTGGTATGGAATCCCTGGGACAGGAAGGCAAAGGCTGTCAGGTCCTAAATTTTTTTATTTTGGGTTATACCGGTTTGTCGGGTTTGAGTTGGGTTGAGAGGGCTTATATGGGCTGAGTATACACTTTTGGGCCTTGGGCTTACGTTATTTGACCATTTTAGGCTAATAAACTCTTTTTGGAATTTCGTAAAACTTATTAGAAAGCAGGGAGCCATTCCTTGTAATTTAGAAAAACTTCTAGATAATATGAACCTTTAGGGTTTCTCCATTCTCCCATCCTCTTCTTTTCTTTTGCAACCAAGCCCTAGAAGTCCTCTGGGGGAAAACCAAGGCTTGATCTTCAGATTTGCTTTTGGCTTCGCGTTTCAGGCAAGTGGATAACTGCAAACAATATCTTCTTGGTTGCTTGTTCACCAAGCATAGTCTCACGAATGACTTCGATCCACCCGGAATTGGGGCCCGTACTGTTTATGTTAGAACTTCCTTACAAGTCAATCTCGACAGTGGGGTTGCTATTGAGGAGAATCCTTCCACAAATCTACGATAATAACCTGCGGGGCCTAGGAAACTTCGTATCTCTGACACTGTTTTCGGTCTATCCCACTTTACCACTGCTTCAATCTTTGCTGGGTCCACCGCTAAACCTTCCCTAGAGATGATGTGACCAAGGAATCCTACATGTTCCAACCAAAATTCACACTTACTTGCCTTAGCATACAATTGGTGTTCCCTCAATAGCAGCAATGAAGTACAAAGACACTGAGCATGCTCTTCCCGACTCTTTGAATATACAAGTACATCGTCGATAAAAACCACACAAACTTGTCCAAGTACTGCGCAAAAACCTTATTCATCATAGCCATAAAAGCTACCGGCATGTTTGTCAACCCAAAAGACATCACCAGAAATTCGTGGTGACCATAACTAGTTCTGAATGCAGTTTTCGGAATATCCTGATCTCGTACCATCAACTGATGATATCCTGATTTCAGATCGATTTTCAAAAAATACTGAGCACCTTGCAATTTATCAAACAATTCATCGATTCTCAGTAAAAGATACTTGTTCTTGATGGTCACTTGATTTAGTTGTCTATAATCAATACACATTCTCATAGAACTATCCTTTTTCTTCACAAATAATACCGGACCCCCCCAAGGAGAGACACTCGGTCCTAATAAAACCCTTGTTCAACAGCTCCTGTAATTGCTCCTTGAGTTCTCTCAACTCAACTGGGGCCTTTTTATAAGGGGCTTTCGAGATCGGAGCTGTGTCCGGCACAAGCTCAATTGCAAAGTCAATCTCACGGACCAGCGGCAATCCAGGAATATCATTGGGAAAAACATCCGAAAACTCAGACACCACTGGTATCTCCTCCACCGCTTTAGTCCGTTTATCCTCCGTGATAAACGCTATATACCCCTCAGAACCTTTCATCAACAGCTTCGTAGCCTTAATAACTGAGATCATACGAGTAATAACCTTCTTCTTAGATCCCTCAAATTGCACCTTGGTGCCACCATCTGCTATTAACTCAATTGTCTTCTGTCTCCAACACTTTGTTGTAGGGTGATTATTGCCACAAATGCCACAAGACTCTCTCTTCTGCTACTTGAATTGGTGTTGTGGGGCCGGAAACGGAGCAACTTTCTATTTGGGTTGACTCGCAAGGGCCATGTGCCCAATCACCTCCTCAGTCGAGTGTGCCTTGTCCAAATATTCTTGGTAAGTATTTAGAACTTGTGACTTGGCATGAAGTAGTATATCTGGTCGAAAACCATTGAGGAACCGTCGAATCCTCTCGCTTCCTAGAGTGATGAGAGTTGGTACGAAACGAGAGAGATGGGTAAGCTGCAGCTCATACTCACGAACAGACAAATGCCCTTGCTTTAGTCTATTAAACTCTGTTCGCTTTTGAATGCGAACATGCTTTGGTACGTAATTCTTGGCAAAATGATTACGAAAAGTAGTCCAAGCCACCGCTTCAGCCATCCCCAATATATTAGCGACTAAACGACCAAAAATGCGGAAAGTAACGAACTCCTGTAACCTCTAAACAATTACTAAAGTTCGGATACGATTATGAGCGTCAAAACCCCCAACGTTCCCACTTAAAGTTTCTAATCCTCAGTTCGGACCTACGTTCTAGCATCTTTTAGAACTTCTAGAATTTGATCGGCTTTGATACCATCTCTCACACCCCTAAAACCGAGTTTGGATCCGGCCCAGTTTTGGGGGCATGACAAAGGCCATGCCGGATTTTGGAGATGATGAGTACATGCATATGTTGCTGCAGCCATTGAAAGGCTAATCACTTTGAAACCTGGTGGGGGATGGCGAGGAAGGCAGGAGCTCTGTGCTGTTCAATCCAGTTACTGCAGCGGGCAACTGAATCCTCAAAAGGTTCTCCATTGATGAAAATTCTGTTGCCACAGTGTAATGATTTAATATAGGTAATTCCTATTCCTAAATGTAACTTGAGTTTAAAAATATTGGTTTTGCCAGTGAGGGATTTTTAGGCTGGGTTCAGATGAGCCTCAATCAGATGTCTCAATCTCATTTTTTATGGGGGTAAAATTCAGGCACCATTCTGAATTATGTTTTTCTTTGACAGAGAATAACATCTGGGTGGGGGGCCTGACTTGTTTAGCTTCTGAGCGGAAAGAAGCCTTGCTCGACCTGCAGACCTCATAATGAGCTCCAACTAGGGGTGGCAATATTTAATCTGACTGCCAACCTGACCTGTTAATTCAGGATTTGATTGCAATTTCCAATATGATTAAAAATGAACTGAGTTTGGATCTTGCAACCTGACCTGCCAACACACCAAACTGACAGTGATTTGAAGTTCAGGCTGGCAATTTCAGCCCAATTGATAAATGAGTTGGGCTCAGGTTAGCCCTCTTGTTACCACTGGGGGGCAGCTTCATTTGAACCGAACCTGTTGCCTCCTCTAGGCTCTTCTTTTTATTGGTAACGTAGCGCAAAGCTGCAATCTTGCCTTGAAAAATGAGCCCTTCCAACTATGCTATGGACACTTGTCTTTACCACCCTAGTCGCAAGTCCTAGGCATGTTTGTTTGTGGTGTAGAGTAGAGTAAAGTGAAATAACTAATATTCAAATTTGCCCCCTTCTTTTTCAAAAAAATTCAAATTTCCCCCCTTCTTTTTCAAAAATGTCAAAAAACAACCACTAAATTACAGAAACCCATCTACTTTTTATACAAAAAGTAAAAAAGATTCCTTATCAAACAACTAAAAACAAAAAGTCATCATAATTCATAACCCCATTATACGATATTAAGTTGAAAGGTTTTTATTTTAATTTTGACTGTTAGTTATAATTTTGATTGTCAGTTTTCTTTTTTTTTTTTTTTGTTTTTCAAAAGTTCCACTCTCTCCCCCACAACTCATCTTATGCAGCTACATTCTTTTCCCTTTTATCTCATCGAACTACTCTACCTCCACCCTCTATTTTGCAAAAACCTTCTCTCTACCTCACCTCTTCTAATCATCTTCTACCCAGATTTTCCTATTCCTATTCTAAGCCATTTATTGTCAGATCAAAAAAATTGATACTCTCATAACCTTTTAAATATATGAATTTTTTATTTGCAATGTATGAAAACACCTGTGCTAAGGACGGGTTATTGTGCTAGTCATATATTATTCTCTCTTGATTTGTGGTGAAACTAGGCTTAAGAGCCCATAAGCCTAGCCCCTCATATATGCCTACACATTAGGCAATTGAGGTGCTGAGTAGCATGTTGTCAATAAAAACATATAATTTCCAGTGGAAAAGGTTGAAACCATAACAAACACACAGGCCTGCATATACTTCTGTTGATCTTAAGTACTGAACAAAAAACTTGGAATCAGGTTTTGTAGGTGCATTTGTATGGCAGGCTCATTTCTTGGGTGTGGATTTTGCCCATCATATTCTGGTCATGGGTGGATTAATCAGCAGTTCTATCGAATAAATGGTTCATGATGCCCTTTTCTTTGGAGCAATATTTGTTATATCAAAGAAAACCTTAAAAAAAAAAAGCATCCAAATTTGGCAGTCACTGCTTCTGTGTATATTTTAGAACTTAAATTTCATTTGTAAGGTCTAGAGGAATGTGAAAAGTTCATTTGCTGTTTATATGACAGTTTTTGGTGTGTTCCTTTATGCCCCTTGTAGCAGACCTGGGATTGTTTTGAATTTGGAATGAAGGTGTTTAATGTCTTGATTCTTGTTGAATATTTTTGTTGATTTTTTTCTTATTTTTGTACTTACTGTTTTGGGTGCTCTTTTATTCCTCCCTCAATTGACTTCCAAATTTCAATTGGTGGAAAGGAAGAAAAAGGAGAGGCAAATGTCAAAACCATGCCTTTTGTTTATATGGATGAACTTTCACCATTCTGATCAATGCACGCTGTTCTATCTGGAAATTGATCCATTTTATAGAATTTATAATGTTTATAACGTGCATTGGACTTTGCATCTAGAGATTGAGTGGCCCTTCAGATGGGAAGGGTGCATCTTATTCACGGATGCCTTAGGATCTTGATTTGGATGAGGTGGGGCACGCGGAGGAGTGGTCAGTACACAGTTGTTCTATATGACAAACTGGGAAAGGATCCCATGTCTCAGTTTAGTTTATCTGGATTGTGCTCGACACTGAACGAGGAGACCAACAAAGGCTTAGAATGAATCAGTTATTGTGGGGTCTTCTCTCACCTGCAGGGATGAGCAGCAGTTATTGTGGGGCCTTGCCTCACCTGCAGGGATGAGTCCATGTCGACTTGACCTGCCAACTTAACCAGGCAATTCAGGGTTTGGTTTGACATTCCCATCTGGGGTTGTTAATGCACTGAGCCATTTTGCCTTGGCCAAGCTCAAGCAAGCATCCAGAATCTGAAGGCCAGGCTCAGCTCAAGCTCGCGGTCGGGTGACTATAACTGTAAGTGAACTGAGCCTAGTTGAGCTTGATTTTGGATGGAACTTTTATCCATTTACATTATATGATTATGAAAGGAGTTATTATATAAGGTTGACCATGTGTCGTCAAAGTAAGGTCAAATCAAATGTGTCCATATGGGGGTCCACTTAAAGATCTAAACTTGAACTGTGGGACCCCCTTATCTGTGATTGCATGCTTTTACTCTCTTCTACTGGCAGCGGTATTGACCATTGGATTGAAGAAAACGTGATTAGGGCACTAATTAAAAAATGATTTATTAATTTTCCGTGCAGAATGGGCTTATCTTATGAAGAACTTGTGGCACATTGGAGGTGCTTATCATTGCAACCTTGAAGTCATAGCTAAAAGAAAAAGAAAAAAAAAAAGAAAAGAAAATGAAAGGAGGCCTATCTTATGGTAATCTGCATTGTACATTAGATGCACAATTTCTCTCCTATAACTAAATAAAATTTGAATCCAATCAGACTGTATTCGTTATTGAATCAATCAATTACGGTTAGCTATGCTTTTCACATGCATCCAAACTGGCCGTTAATATGATTCTGATTGACCAGAAATCTGGGTCCTGTATCATTGCTCAGAGTTAGCATTGAACTGATAGTTTGGATCAAGCATTGAACTGATAGTTTGGATCAATCTTGCGCTGGCCTTAACTAAATGAAATTTTGGACTAATATATGATTGTATCTACAAGTTTTTTTTAAAACTTACACAAATCGAAAAGTGATTGCTGCATTGGATTATAGACTTCTAAGAGTCAAAATGGGTTGATCCAGAAGCTCACATGCCCCATTGGGGATTGCAGGACAATCGAAGTCCACTATAATGATGAACGGGTGATTTCACAACATCAAGTTGTGCGATAGGATGATCCAAGATGCAACACAAATAAAACGATACAAATATGTATGCAAAAATGGTAAACAATATCCTCTTATAGGAAAGATGTCACACCCCGATTTCAGAAATTGGAAATTAGGGTGAGCCTCCGTGACCCAAGCTCAAAGGATTTGAGTTAAATTACCTTAAACAATTTTAATTAATACAGAACAAGATTAATTAACATAAATCGGAGTTAGTTGGGATTGGGACCTTACAAAAGATCTCTCTGATCACGGTTAGATTTGGTGGATTGAGCTATGACTTCCCATTGATCATCAAGTGGGGCCTGAAAAATGAGATTTGAACTTTGGATCATTAACAACATGGGTGGATTCTATTTATGACAAAATAATATATACAAATATATATATATATTTACATAGAGGAATTCTCAAAAACTCCACATTTTAAAATCACCCCTTTTTGGTCTCCAATGTTTTTAGGGCATGTAGCTCACTTTGAGTTAATCAAATCATTTCACACATACTATCTTAGGGTTGCAAATGGGTACCTAATTCTCTGATTAGCCAAAGGTTTTGACCCGCTAATAACTGGATTTAGATTCTTATTTTGGTTCCGATGAATAAATGGGTCTGGGTCCTATTTTGGACTAGCAACCCAAATGGTTTCAGGTCTGATTCCACCTTGGTTCCGACATGTGGACTGATACCCAATATATTACTTACGTTTTCAAAAATATTTCCCTAAAAAATAGTTTTTCTCTATATTATACTCTATACATACCCAAACAAGCGCCGCCGCCCCCCCCCCCCCCCCCCCCGCATGGAACCGGTAACCTATCATTAACAGTTCCGAGTCCAGTTGCATCATGGACATAAATTGGAACCGACCCATTTGCAGCCTTACCTATCGTGAACTTGTATGAAGCCCAAATTTGACACTCATCCAATTTTTACTTGCCATTGGATTGAAATCACAATAAACTAATGCCTTGAAAACCATTAAAGTGTAGGGCCATGAATCAATGAGTTAGGATAATCTATTAGAGTTAAAAAATACCCCACTTTAAAGATACCCCATTTTTCGCCCCTCTTTTTTTTTTTTTTTGCCATGTTGTCCATGTTGAGTCACTGTAATCTTTTCTCAAGCACTCACCGTTAATGTATGGTCACAAGTCTAAATTTAACACCCATTTAACTTTTTCTTACCATTGGATTGAAATAATAATAAAATAATGCCTCTAAGCTATTAAAAATTTGGGTTAAGTTAGGATGATCTTATGTACTTAAGATTTTACATATAGGTAGACCTCATATGGATTTTTCCATTAAATAGACTTTTACGATCATCATGTATCCTAATGGGCCAAACTGGGATGGGCATTTTTTTTTATAAAAAATTGTCTTGGGGCTATATATATATCGGTAATATTCAAGTAAAAATTGTGCTTATGAAAATTTTCATGAGAACTCAAGATGGGGCCCATTTATTATTCTAATTCAAACCTTGCAATACACAAGGGCCCCCAGATAGTCACATGCACCAAGTTTTTGTCAGATCACAAATTTACTGGACTGTTGGATCAACTGTATATCAATCTAAATAGATTGAAAATGTGAGCCATAGATAAAGGGGTTAAGGACACGATTGGGCCAAACTTGATATCTGGGGTGGTCCTACATGGATATTTTCATCCCCCCCGATCCTATCTCCAAATGGGTCTAACAAGTGAGCCCTATAAAAAGTTCTCTAAAAAGTTTTCACGGTAACTTCGTGAGAACTGTTCTCACCTGAATATTACCTTTTATATATCTCATATATATATATATGAAAAAATATATATGAAAATGTTCTTGTAAGAGTTAAATCTCACTATTTCTAGTTAGAGGCAACATGGTGGAATCCATTTAATTCATGGCCCACAAATTTAATGCCTTGTACTAAGTAAAGAAATTTGACACTCGATCCAACAATCTAGAAATTTGATCTTCAATCCAATAGTTCAATACATTCGGATGGATTTATATGTATAACATAGATGGGCCATCAAATAAATATTTAGGGGCCAGTGAAGGTAAAACTTTGATAAACAAATGGCCTCCTTTTATTTTGTTTCAAAAATTCCCACTTCATAAGAGAAGGGGGAGATTACAACAGTAATAGGTGGGATTGTAGATCAAAACCAGTAAATAAATATACAACACATCCACTATAACGAGCCATGGTCCATAGAGCGAGGCTACAAAGAGAACTATTATTCTGATTTCTTGACTCACCTGAGTGTAAATACAAGTTAAAAAATATGGTTCAGTCCCATAAGTGAGAAAAAAATTGTTATTTTGGCTCACAAAGGAAGTAAGCCCACAATAAGAGAAAATTGGGCATCAAGCAATTTCCATGCTATATTAAATAGACGTTTGTCTTATTATAAGATTAATTTTTTTAAATAACAATCATTGTGTATAAGATCATGTTAATCATCTTTTTTAATAAAAAAGGTCAATCTTACACAAACACAGACACTGCATAGTCGGAGGATGTTCATTTTGAGAAGAACATATTAAATCGGAGTTGGCCCGAAGGGATTGATCCCCCTCCATTGTAAAAAAAAAAAAAGGCCGCTGAACAGACTTCAAATGCATGAGGCCAACGATGAGTTCTAATCCTTGGATTCACTGAAATCCATAGAAGATCCGGTCTCGTCAACTCATGCACAGACACCGTTAATGGAAGAGTCGGGGGACTTAAAAGAAAGAAAAGAAAAGAAAAGGTGAGATCTCAACCATCCAAAGTGATTGGGAAGCTACAGAATGTCTTGGATGAAAATTGAGGGCCTCTAAGGCAATTAACAGTTTGGATTAAGAATAGAGAATCCACGATCACATGAAATAAGCTATTTTGGGTGCTCTAAATAAGATGAATGCTTCGAATAGGAGGCAAAAAGCCTGAATTTGAACTCAGGATTTTAAAGCCAACACCAATAAGAAAATTTGTAAAACTTTTACAAAAATTCTCAGAATTCTTAAAAATAAAAATCCCAACTCAACTCACACCAAAACATTGTCTTGGAATATAACCACTGCCGCCATCATCATCACTATAATTACTATAATAGTCATAAAAATCATCTCATTTAATTGGAGTTGAGATAGTCTTACTTTTGCCCTAATCCTGCTTTCACTCATCTCATTTAATGGGTTCCACTAGAGGATGGCCCAGATCTTTATCAACCCCCATCCATCACTCCATGCCGTGCCAGTGATCATCAGGTCACATGGACAATCAGTGGGCCCCACTAATTACATCTTTAAATACCATAACATGTATAGCAAGTTAAAAAGAAAAAGAAAAAGAAAAAAATATTAAAAAAAAGAAGAGCGAGAGAGAGAGAGAGAGAGAGAGAGAGAGAGAGAGAGAGAGAGAGAGAGTTGCAGCGATCGAAAGCGCAATCGCAATTCAGCGAAGACCAACTCCGGCAGAGGCTTCTTCATGCAACGAGCATGCCCCGAAGATAAGGTAGAAATCCATTGAAGAAACCCCAAAACAGAGGTCTCGTGCAACGAGCAGACTATCTCAGATACCAATAACCAGAGTTGCAGAGGCGCAGAGAAGGAGAAGAAGAGAGGAATCTCCGAAATCTGCCATTTCTTCCACTCCCAGAAGCTTCAAACGAGGTCAGGTTATCTTCTTCTTTGATCTTTCTGCACAATCCCGCTCTTTCTTTTCTTTCCAATTCATGAGCATGGAACGAACTCGAAACCCTACTTGATCCAATCCCATTGAACTCCCCTCTTCCGATCGACCCCCGTTTCGGTGTGTTTCGCCTCGGAAACCCAGAAAAGATTTCGTCTTTCACGCGCTCGGATGGGTTTTGGACGACCCGCCGAGATGGGTTTCCCTTTTTTTCTTTCCTGGGGTTTGATCGTATTGGATTTTAATTCGGAATTGGGATTGCGGGTTTGAAACGATCGAGTAGCTGACGCTGTGCAATACCTGAATTGGGGTTTTTAGGGTTTTGTCGCGGAGATGAGATTTGGGCCCACATTGTTCGGTTTGAAGATTTTGAAATTGGGGGAGCTGGGGAAATTGTTTGGTGGGAAGTGAAGCGAACCTTAGTTTTCAAATTCTGTGGGGAAATCTGGGTTTCGCTTGGTTTTGGATTTTGAGGACCAGGATTACTGGTTTGCGCAATTTGTATGGACTTTGTGAATTGAAAGATGTCACCACCGCCTCAGCCGCCCTCTTCACAGCAGCACTCACGGATCAATCTCTCTGAGCTGAAGGCTCAGATTACAAAGAAGATTGGACCCGAGCGATCCCACTGTTATTTCAGTTACTTGAATCGGTTTTTCAGTCTGAAGCTTGGGAAGGCCGATTTTGATAAATTTTGTTTAAAGACACTCGGGCGGGAGAATCTCCCTCTGCACAATCTATTGATTCGATCCATTTTGAAGAATGCGAGCAATGGGCGGGTCCCGCCTCCAGCACCTGAGAAGGAGGCCTCGAAGCCGGTCAAGTTGGTTGGGAAGAGATCCCTGCCGAAGGAGGATGGGTACTCAGAGGGAGGGCCATTGCCAGTTCAGACTGCATTGCCATCTCCGCGAATTTGGGGGAATGGGCATGGCTTGCAGATGTCTCCACGCAGAGTTAGGTCTGGGGTTCGTGATCGGAGATTCAAAGATCGACCTAGCCCATTGGGACGGAATGGGAAGACTGATCATCCTTCTAATCTGTTAGTTGATAGTGAGGAAGCTGTTGGAAAACATCTCATGGAAAACGGGGATTGGAATTCATGCGACTTAAAGAGGCCAGTGCAGCATCATCAAGGACTTGCAGAACAGCCTGAGAATGAATGTGATGTTTCCCATCTGCCCCCCATGAAAAGACCACGTATAAAGAGATCACCGCCAGATAGCTCGGTTTCTGTACATAGCAAGGGCCTAGTAGATGCTGTCATCATTGAAGATGGGGCAGAAACAGAGCAGGCCAATGCTTCAAGTCCTACAAGAAGCCCTGTACGGGCACCTCTTGGGATCCCCTTCTGTTCGGCTAGTGTGGGTGGAGCCCGCAGGGCATTGCCTGTGATGAGTAGTAGTAGTAGTTTTCCCAGTTCTGTTGACTGTAGCGAATTGCCTGATACTGAGACTTTGAAGAAACGGATGGAGCAGATGGCAGGTGCAATGGGGCTTAACGGGTTGTCAGTGGAGTGTGCTAATTTGTTGAACAAAGGGTTGGATGTGTATTTGAAGCAATTGATAAGGTCATGTATTGAGCTAAAGTCTGGTCAGTATCCAATAAAGCAGTCGGTTAACAAACGGAGGCCTCATGGGAACCTCATTAATGGTGTTTTACCCAGCTATCACATGCAAATACAAAGTAGTGGTGGGTCTGGGGAAGTTGCTCAAGAGCCAAAGACAAGATCTCCAATATCGCTGCTTGATTTTAAGGTGGCAATGGAGCTAAATCCGCAGCAGCTCGGAGAAGACTGGCCGTTGCTGCTCGAGAAGATTTGCCTCCATTCATGGGACGAATAAAATATCCATAATTGAAAAAAAAAAAAAATTCGTTTCTCAGTGGCTTTGTATGGGTGTGTCCTAGGCATCTGGCTCAAAAGGCTTTAAATTGTCGATGGACACCATTAATGTGGCTCATGCATATGACATCCCTCTAATTAAGTTTCACCTCTTGCAAGATAAAACTGGGCTGGAGCAGAGTGCTCTGGTCCTAGATGAATCTTCCATGGGCCACTTCTAATCAGGAATACATTTTAACAGCAACCAACTGTTGGGGAATTTCAAGAACCTCCCCTGTTTGGTTGCGCTGTTGTATGCTTACCATTCATGAGAGGTGTTTTCAAGTGTAGCAGCAGTTTTGTTTTTAGGTTCTTTGTAATTTAAAGAATTTGGAGAAATCTAAGTCAGTTTTGCAGGAAATACTATTTGGTAAAGGTACAATCATGTTCTTTAAGAATCGCAGTGTTGCGGTTTGTGTATTATGAACTCAGAGGATTTCTTGCGTTAATTGGAAAGTAACAGTCCCTTACCATTCTATGTATTAATTGAATTATTTTAGTTTCAATCTCTAAATGCATTGATGTCTTATTTCTGTCTAATTTGGATGATTGCAGTTGCTTTTTCCCCATAATGTTATCTAGGGTTATGAAGACACCAATATTTCCTGTTTAAAAAAAAAAAAAAAAATTGTCCTAACAACACTATTGCAAATATTGGAAGTATTTCATAAATATAGTGGCAACGATACTATCACAATACATTTTAGGAATATGGTTTTCCTGATAACATCATGATTTTTTCAAATGTCATCAAAAGTTAAATGAACTGCAAGAAAATTGCTCTAATAATGGAATACAAATGTAAACATCAGGGAAAATCTACCAGAACATTTGTATCTTTATGTTTTTATTATTTAAAAATTAATTCATTTTCCCAGTAAAATCCAGAGGAAAACCACAAATTTGAAAATATGACATTTTCCTAAGACAGTAAATTACCGAGAAAGATATTTGTGGTGGTGGTCCTGAATTGTGTGGAATATTTGGCTCTTGTTTCAGTAATGCCAAGCAGTAAATCATCAACCTGACCATTCACAAAAAGGAAAAAAAGGGGAAGAGTCAATCATCAGCCAATTTAAATGGCAACTTTAGCCACCAACATCTGATGGATTAGGCGCAAGGCAAACATTTTCACAGATACAACCATAAATTGATCCTGGGTAGTCAGGTTGGAAGTATCACCCCCTTGCCAAACAAACAAAAGGAAAAAAAAAAAAAAGAAGGGAGAGGAAAGAAAAGAACAAAAAAGGAAAAATGGAAAATTTAACCACTGGAAGATAGGATATCACTGATATCTAAGAATCTACTACATCCAGAAATGTATGTTCATGGTACTGTCATGATATTCTCAATAAGGATGCTGATACCCCATACTGCATAGGGAATTGCTGTGTAGCATGCCATTCTACCATTATATTTAGTTTCTAGAAGTCTATGATAGCATGCAATTATACCATTATATTTAGATTCTAGAAGTCTATGAAAGCAGCTGATGGGATGTTTCTAGATCCCTAGGTCTAGCACTTCTTTGTAAAGTGTCTGATAATAAACTTGTACATGAATCAGCCCTGGGTCTTGAGAAATGAGTCATTTCTGTGAATTTATGTCCATATCCATATCTGCATCCATATCAACGTGTTATAAGTAGCTACGTAAATGAATGTGCGAGCAGATCCCTGTGTCTATCAATTTATTTATGTCTGATGACATCCTCCGTTCAATTTTAGGGATAAAAGAACAAAGAGAAAGAAAGAATCTTTCTTGTTGAGGTAACACCAAAGAACCAATAAAGTTATGGACATGAAGTTAACCTTTTCAAGGCACCTATCCTGTTGGGGATCCGGCTCTGTTCCTTAATGTTTCTTATGAAATGCAACCAAATATTTGAGCTCCTAAAATTCTACTGAACTTTACTGGTTAAAAAAAAAAGAAAGGAAAATTAAAAAGAGAAAAGAAAACACAGTCAAAACTCCCCTTTTGTGTTTTCCATTTGTGTCTATTTGCAAAAGGGTACATTGATTTGGTTGCTCAAAGTTATTCAGAACGACGATACACCCTAAAAGTGTATGTTGAGTTTTGTCTGTCTTTAGACTCAGCAGAGAAAATGCTTTGCTGAACAATGCTATTTCTGCTATTGAATGGGGAAAACTATAATTTTTGAGTTCATGACGTTTAAGTAGTTTCTTGGCACATGCCCTGGATAAATAAGCCATTGAAGTTATAGCATATAATCTGTATATATTTAAGCAACTGAGTTGAGTAGCATCTAGTTCCTTATCTCAAATGATTGCATTTTAGAACTATTCACAAATTTTTATAAACAGCAGTTTCCAGAAGAAATTTGTGATGTAATGTCTTTTGCGTGGGCATAAATGCTCTTATACCTTCACATTTTTTTTATTTTGGCATTGTCAATTTTTTTTAATGATATATGGCTTTCTCTATGGTAATAAATTCTTTTAAGAAAAGTGGCAGATCTTTTAGAGGCAATGCAAAAGTATCTCTAAGAGACTTCTGCAGCTTTTTCCCATAGCAAAATTGGGAAATAAGTATGTTTGATGCCCAAAACCCATAGGACTTGGAAAACTGGTAAATTCTTTCTCTAACGGCAATTGGTTGGTTTTGGTAGTTTTTTTTTTTTAGTGGAAAGTAGAACTTACATGAACCTTGCATGGAATAAGTCTCTTATACTGCATGGGAAGTCTGTATTATCCTCTTGTGAATACAAGTTTTGTTGCTGACAACCAAGGTAACAAAAAAACTATATGATAAGGCTCCAAAGATGATCAATCTTTAGAGGTTCTTTTGCTTCGGTACCTCTCTTAAACCTTTCTTGTCGTTTGCTTATCAAATCAATTGCTGCTCTCTGGATTACCCCGTCCAATGGATAGACAATGGGGGATTTAAGAATTATAGAGACATAGGTGCTGAGAGAAGGGGGAAAGTGACAGAAAAGAGATTACTGTGTGAGGAACTGAACTTGAAAGTAGAAGAGAATCTCAATAATTGCTGTTGTTCACTCAGTTGTAACTTTCTTCCACCCTTATCAATAGCCACCGAAAGAACTCCACAACCTTATCAATAGCCACCCAAACAACTCGACAACCTAACTTCATATTACTAAACTTTCAGTTAAGCTCTAATAAAAATTAGACCTTGAAATAGGTTATGAAATTAACAAAAATAAACTTGCAAAAGGAAAATTTTTTTTCCTGTTTTAATTACATTCTTAGACCAATAAATTTTCTAAAAGTAGAATCCCTACAATTAATAATCTGCTTTTAGAGTGGTGATGAAGATGGACCTTTGTCAGTGAATATGGCGGACTGTGGGCCTACTTGTGTCTTGAATCCACCATGTGAGAGGACAATGGACTAAAAGGGTTCTTGCTTCCTCCTCAGGGTTCTTGTTTCCTCCTCTGCTCTTTGGTTTAAGAATATACATGTGAGGCCTATGTTTTGGTGATTCTAGTTGCTTCTGATGCCACTTTGGACGATGATGGCGTTATTAAAGTCAATGTCATTAAAGTCTCCAGCTTGAATATTCTAGTAAACTGATCTTTTCACCTTTTTGTTGACTTCTATGCGATTTATATCTTAACTAAATATCTATTGGCCACGATTCAAAGAGCTAAGACCCTTGTATCTGGGGTTCACTTTTTTGTTCTTTTCTATTTTATTTATTTTTTTTACATCCCACATCCATTGTAGGGGACCAACCATTTTAAATGTACCAAACCATGGGTCCAACATGTATGCAGCTAGGAGGTGCCGTAATCTCTACCATTGCTGATATGAAGTAACCAACAAGTCTTCCCAAGATAAAAAAGAAAAAGAACTGAAATGCTTGTCCCAGGGTCTGGTTGGTTGTTAGAGCCTTTTTCTTGCATTTGTTCTTATTCCCATAGAAAATCTTTCTATGAACAGTATCTTATATTGTGAAGGGATTTATCTTGAGTTGAGAGTGCGAGTGCTGCAGCCCAAAAGGGGTTGCCATAGAATGGGCTTTGGATAATGTGCCTGATCCAGCTCACAGTCCATAGTCCAGTCCAGGCCCACAGTTAGCCTAACTTGCCCAATTGTGCACAGCAGGAGACCTAAGCTTCCAATTGAGCAAGATTATAATTTTGTTATTGTTTTGATTATTTCCTTTAAATATTTTTCTTATTTCCAAGGATCAATGAATGCTATCTTTTAGGAAAGGAAATCCATGTGTAGAAGGTAATTACTTCCTTTGGATTTCCAACAGGCCTATTTAAGGACCTTTCACATGTAATCTTCAATACTCATTAATAATATTCAGATTTTTTCTTCTCTTTCCAGTGGAACCATAGTAGTGATTGGGTTTCTTGAAGATGCCTATGATTGGGCAGATCCTTTACCAACCCGGCTGCTTCAATAAGT
The DNA here is from genome assembly GCA_037013555.1 of Sextonia rubra. NCBI lineage: Eukaryota > Viridiplantae > Streptophyta > Magnoliopsida > Laurales > Lauraceae > Sextonia > Sextonia rubra. The sequence goes on along the minus strand of JASUAD010000010.1, from coordinate 36,521,106 downwards.
GTTTAGTTAGCCAAAAATGCCTGTTTATATAATTTGTCTGATCCACATTTGTAGGATGTGATGAGCAGTCGTGATATTATCATGATGGTGTACTAAACCAAAATGAAGCCTCAAGGATGGAGAATGATGCAGGCCAGATTCATGATTGGCCAGCTATTGGACCTATGACCAATAAAGCACAGTAGATTATATTATTAGTAGTTGCTTTAGTTGTTTTATTAATATTTGGCAAGTCCAGTTGTATTTGATTTAGGACTTCTTATTTGATTAGACATAGTTGTTTCCTTTATTAGGTAATATCTTGGTTATAAATATAGATGTAATCTCTTGATGGGATAGACTTTCATATTGAATAAAGCTTTGGGCATTGGTTCTCAGTTGAGAGAGTTTATTTGTCTTTGGTGAGGCACCTAGACAATTTATCCCTAAGCCTTTTGGCTTGGAGATTAGCCTGTTGGCAGCTTCAGAGAAGATAGGTGAATCTAACACTGGAATACTCTTTATCTTTACCTAGCTTCTTTTCACTTCTGTTTTATTCACTTTCATTCTCTATGTCTATGTGAATAAAAAATTTCATATGAGAACCTTCTTGTAAACTATATGAGAATAAGTCATATGCCAACTTTTGACCATCCCTCACTGCCAATGAATGGTGTTCACTCAATTTGACACTCATTTGACTTCTACTGTTGGACTGAGATGCCCATTTTCTTTATATTTTTTCACCAGTGATCCTTGGAACCTCAAGTCCATATAATGATCTGATAATGTTGTATTTTAGGGCATCCAATTAATGCCTAAACCTTCCTCCTATCCCGCATGATTGGTATGCATCAAGGTGGACTCCATAAAATAGTGCCCTTAAAGAAATATGAGAAAGTTCTACTGTATAAAGCACTTTATATGTATATTTACAGACTCTCTCTCTCTCTCTCTCGCGTCCATATAATGATCTGATAATGTTGAATTTTAGGGCATCCAATTAATGCTTAAACCTTCCTCCTATCCCCCATGATTGGTATGCATCCCATAAAATAGTTCTCTTAACAAAAATATGAGAAAGTTCTACTGTATAAAGCACTTTATATGTATATTTACCTATTCTCTCTCTCTCTCTCTCTCTCTCTCTCTCTCTCTGTGGTCCTAAACAATTTTTGAGCAGTATTTTATCTCACCATGGACTATTTTTTCATTTAAAGTCCCTTGGGTTGTGTTGTGCACCTTTTTTCTTCTGCCTTTTTTTTAACTCACAGTTCTTGTGGTTCAACCTAAATTGTAGGTTGGGCTTGATGGCTGTTTTTGTATTGAAAAATGAAAAGCTATGTCGTCCAAAGTCTTAAGTTTTTTCCTAGTAGTCAATGCTTCCCAGATACTTCATAAGAGGCCATGTTTCTGTATTGTATCATATTCCATACTTCATTTTGATATGGAAAATTCATTTCTCCGTATCCATGGTGTGTCCTTGCCATATTCATTCTATATCTAGGCATCATAGATAGCAAGATTGCTGGTCAAAAAAAAAAAAAAAACCATGGCCAGTTGGTCTTAATCTTACTCCCAGTGCAGTATCTATGTCTCAAGAACTTGAGGTTGGCTGATTAATGTTGTCTTGAATTTTTCATACTACATCTTAGAAGTCAATGCTTTTGTAGGTACACTCTCCTATCACGACATTCACATTCCGTTCTCAAGAGATTTGCTCTGATTCATGAACATACTCAAGACTTGCAAAGTAGTGTAATCGGATCTTGACTCAGTAGACTGCAAAGTCGCCACAGTTATTCCACACATTCTTCTCATCATGTTAACTAATAGTAGATTACTCACTATACCATTAAAAAAAGTCACTAGCAATATTGTGATTGCCATTTTTTTGCATTGTAATTCATAGTTAATTATATTAAACATATGTTCTACATAATTTTTCTCAGTGCTAATCCATTAGTCTGCAGATTTTCTCATGTGGAGGGTTACAACTTACAAGCCTATGTTGCATTGCCAGCTGGATGCTTAAATGGAATGCCCATTTATTGGAGAGAACAAGATTCTAGATGCTGATTTTGTGAAGATGATAACTAATGGATACATTTGCAAGTTGCAATGTTTTATAATGCTCTTCAATAATATTCTACTGAATACTTCTATTTATAACTATATTTTGTCAACTCATAAGCAACTGTATCACTTGTTTTGCAGCTGGCCCAGCAACTGGCTATGCTGCTGACTCTTGTTGCTGTGCAGCAGAACCAACTGCATATACTGGATAGTCAACAGAAGCAGCTGGATGATTGGCCAAGGTTGGTTGGTAGTATTGCCTGGCTTAGCTGGCAATGGGCTTCTGACTCATCTTCCCTTTTATCACAAAGGTATGAATCTGTTTCTTAAACAGAGGGGATGGCTTCACAACTATGAAGGTCTAAGGATGCTAAAAATTTTCTGCATGTATAGAACAAAAACAAAGAATACACTACAGTTTCTCTTATTCATGCTTCCAGCTCTTCTGCTATTAGGTACGGGTCTTGTGGAATAATAGAAAAATGAAAAGAAATAAAGTTAATTGTAATTAGATACATCTGGAGCTTTTGAGGACCATTTGACTCATAGTTCTGAATACATGGTTTAAAAAATTGGTTGGGATGGAGTTATGATTGATATAAAAGAATGATGCGCCATATAATACACAGAGGGTCACGGCTCTAGTCTGACCTGAGAAAATGTAAAAGGATATTGGAAAAATTGTTACAAATCTAATTGTACTTTCCATTACGTGGAAGCAGCTGGGGGGCTAGGTAACTCATGTAGATCTACAGTGTACCAATCTGTGAGGGCTACATGAGTCCTGTAAACCTGCACTGTACTATAGTTGATTTTATCTCTTGTCTAGATTTGCTTTATTATTATCTTATGAGATAAACATTTTATCTTCTCCTTAGATTCACTTTATCATTATTTAGATGGACCAGATTAATTTGATTGTCATAATTAGAGATGTAATTACCATCTTATGTAGTCTCTATTAAAAGGGATGACACTGATCACAATGATCATCCATTTCCACTACCAGATAGTCTTCTCTCTTTTCTGCAGTGTCTCATGTGGTATTGAAATCCTTGATCAACTCCTCCTGGTTTTCTTCTTTAGAAAGGAAGAAAATGTTTGCTTGTCGACTAACTGTAGCTGTTATCCTATCGACGAGAATTCTGGTCTTAACCGGGAGGATTGATCAATGATGTGGACTCAATAAGAAGGATTCTGATATTAATCTATGGTTTAGAACCATAGAATTTGTATCTGATCTAAAGATTTATCTCATACAAGAGCATATATTAATCTTAAATTTGAAGAATGGGATTCTGATGTGGGCAAAACTAATTCTCGGATAGCCAATGGTTTCAATCTTAAAATAGGACATCAGTGGCCTACATTTAAACATCCCGAAGATGCAGGGGATTATCTAGTTTTGTTGTATGTTTAGACAAATTCTGCTTGTATGTATTAATTTGAATGGAAGATTTATAACACTGAAGGAAACGACACAAGCCATGAGTTTTATTTCTAAATGACCAGTTTATGGATTGACACTTATGGAACCTCAGCTTGTTTGTCCACTGGATTCCACCACCTTTGAGAGATAGAGGCAAGAAACTTGGTTGGTACATTTTCTGATGGTTCTTTGTTCTGTATGTGAACATGTTCGAGGTTTATTTCTTCACAAATCTTCACCACCTAGTGTATATATGGCTCTCAGGACTCCTAGCAGAAGAGCAGGCTAAGAAGTACCTTTTTAAGAAACAGATTTTTGAGCCCAAACATGTTTTCTCTGCACACTCATCTTCTGGTCCTTAAGTGAATGCTGCATCTTCATAGGGATTTTAATTACATGGTATTTGCAACTACTGCAGACAATGGGGCCATTAGAAGCTCAGCTGCTCCATATGTCTGAAAGTGAAAGGGCAAAGAATTAACTACACTCCCAAATCATCCTAACACAAACCGACACAACAATTGTTCCAACCCACCAATATCAGTCATTGCTACAGATGGTGCTAGTGGTTCCTTTGCTGCTGAACTGATTGCATTCCTTTTTTTTTTTTTTTGCCCTTTTATCAATAATGAAACATAATATGAAGAGAAAAACCAAATACGACTTTAAAACTGAATAGGAGGGGCATGGGGAGCATTATACCCACACTACACCCCCACAATTACATAATGAGGCCCACCCGAGGACAAATTCTATCAATGCTCTGTTTTGATGCATCTGTTATACTGTTAGTGGATCTAATCATGTGACTGCATAAATTCAGGATCTTACTGAAGAAAGGATGCAGCAGATGCTCACTGCTTCAAGATTTTCGACTCCTTCTGTAGCTGCTTCTGCCAATGTCTCTCATCTCACAAATTCCTCTCGGCATCCCTAAGTCTTCTAGTTCCAGTTAGAATTTCAGGACCATTTTATTCGGGAATGGAACCTGGAAGTGAACACTACCCAAGAAATTTTTTTTTTGGGTGGGAGCGAAACTGGAATTTATTTATGGAAGTGTGCTGGACAACTCTAATATTAATTGTTGAACTTTTAATCTTCTGGTTGGATTTGCTTGAGTCAAACCTTGGATTGAATCCAGGCTGAGCTCTGGTTATCTTAATTTTCCTTTTGACAAAATATTTTTCTCCACACTATATTCAGTTTTCACACCAGTTTGTCCTTTTCCCTCTTGGTCATCAACTGGTCATATTAATGGAGATCAGATATATCATTTTTCTGTAAGCAGGTATATTTTTGAAGCTTTTTTTCTGGAATAAACATCACTTGTTTCTAGATAAATGTGAAGGATGAAAATATGACTTGACCTTTCTGTGGGTCAGTTTCATCATATTTCATGGTGTGCAATCGGATAGGTAGGACTTTTGGTATGAGATCCATGAGTTTTCCTCTTTAAGACGACCCTTTGGTTGCCTTCAGTGAAGAGGTTAGTGATGCCATTCTTCCCAAATGAAATCTTTTGTTGGACAACTGTAGCTGACAAAATGCTCGAGGCTTATGCATGTATGTTGTTTGAGAACAGCTAGGTGTACTCACAACTATTCAGTAGTTGGTAAGTTGGATTGTTTTTTAGATACTTTTTTAGTGTTTTGTCCTTCTGACCAAACATTTGAATATGGTTCGAAAGTGGCTGCATGGCTTTTAGGCATAAGAGGCTGCATTTTGTGGAAGCTTCTTATTAGAAATGTGAAACATGGAAGGGGGGAATGCAGAATGCGGGATGGAGATTTCTTAATGACATTGGTGAGATAATTTCTTGGGAATATATACCTAACAGAACCCCTTTTGACACTGAAGAAACACACAATCTGCCGCTCTTTTACTATCTGATGCAGGGTATTCATCATTAACCTGCTCTATGCCATTTTCCTTTTTTAACTTTAATGCTAAGCATCTGATAAGATGTTACTTCAGGTTCTAGTCTTCTATTGTATGAAACTAAATTAAAATTTTATATGAGTTCTTTCTTGAATTACAATGCAACAACTTTGCCAATGCATCTCCACACACCAAACTCTACATGTGAGCACATTTGAGCACAGTGCAGCTAGGAGGCTCTTCTGTGCAAGTAATAAGACCTCCCTTCTAAATTTAGGTTGGTTACTATGGATATATGTTCTAAAACACCGAGGCATGATATCACCGGGTGCTTCAAACATGTGGGCAGTACTGTTTTTCTATATGTTGACCAAGTGTTCTCTATTTGTAACTGTACATGAGAAACGGAACAGTATTTTCAGGAGGATCTTTTGTCCATCCTCAGCTCTCCATAGTCAATCACATTGTAGCAATTCTGTTCCTCAGTTTTGAATCTAACCTTCTACTCATAAGTTAATAATCTTCTCAAACCCATAGAGGATCAGATATTCAGATGCCAGTTTCAAGTCATTAACCATAATATTTCTACCCAGATGTGTTGTGATTTTTCGTCATTCATATGGAAAATGGTATGTATATGTTAACAGATTTATCAGATTTATCTGAAGCGACAAAAATGGAAAGTGTGTGCCTGCCCAAATCTGATATGGTATTTGGCAAAGCAAGCATGGCGAGCAATTATTTGGATGAATAGGATGAATGTGTTAAAATAGATGTGAGCATTACGTGAGAACTTTTGGATGTAAATGTACTTGGTGAATTAGCCATCCACGATGTATCTGATCCATTCGACTTGGCTATCTGTCTTATCTAGGTTGATAATTGTTAGTTGGAACTGGTTTCTGTTTGAAACATCCGTCTCCATTGCTTAGATCACATGGCTAATTCCAATGGAGCTCATTTTGGCAATATGGTCATGTGAGTCTTACTTTTTCACGTCTCCTTTTGGGTTAAGACTTCATTTACTCAACTTAATATGTTACTTTGACTAAAAGTGTTTGAACAACTATCGCTGCATTTTCAAGTGACAACTGAGTGCATCCGGTTTGTAAAGGACCAGAAGTTTGCTTTACTACATCTTGTCCTAGAGCCACTATAAAAAACAGTAGTGTAGATCTTCTATTTTAAAAAGCATTGAATCTGTTGTTTAGAATGCCCAATGGAGCTGATCTTAGGTGGATATAATCCACGTCCCCTTGTAATCTGTGAGGCCAATTGAGCCATCGACAAGTGCATGCCATCTGACTAATTTATGTTTTCCCTTGGGTCCAACTAATTTAGCCAAAACGTTAAAAGAGTCCATATGATTGCAAGCTTTACAATGAAAAAGAAGATTATGCTGAACTGTACATAATACATAAGTTACTTTTTAACCAGCTTCACAACTCAGCTTACCAAGTCCTGATATTGATTGGTCCATTTTCAGTTAACGTCCATGCCAGGAAAAAAAAGAACTGATTGATTAGGGTTATCAAATCGATGGATAAAATTTTCCGGAGGAAAATGTGACTGACAAAGTTCAAGCCATGGCAATAGCCCATTGGAAAATGGTCACTTGCAAATGGACTCTGATGAGAATGAACCAGAACAATTATGAACAGGAAACTTTCGTCTTGTAGATCTGGTTGGCCAGAATCTGTTAATTGCATCTACAAATTTATAACGAACACTGCTCCTTGTAAGATAACTGATAGGGAAAAGTTGCTCATGCATTTAGAAAATTTGCTTGCATAGGGAAACCAAGCCCTTAGAGAACAAATATTGCATGTACAAGAAGGAAAATCAAAATGATTGTTGCCTCAAAGAAGGGCGTTCCAGATCTTAGATCTTAAAAAAAATGACAAAAAATTGGGATCGGCCAGAAAAATTCATCAGATTTACCATCATTGCTACTGCAATATTTAATTCACCATAAGGTGGTGATCACAAACATGCATTATGGATAGCTATTTTATGATCATATCATTCTATTGAATGCTTTTCAAAGTTATTTATGTTTCCACTGTCAAGCCAAGAACAAGGAATATTATAGAGGAAGGTTCTTAAAGCAGTGGGTTATAATGAGATGAGAGAAATAGGGAATGTAATGTCTGGGTGCCCACTGGATGGGAGACCATACAAAAAAAGGTTGGTCCCACCAACTGCTGCTTGAATGAAGGAACGGACTAAGAGGGTGCGGCCAAGGCTTTGCAGATAGGGCACCAGTTCTTCTGTTTAAGCCACTGATAGATGCATGTGACATGGTATCGGTGTCTACATCCTAACTTTCCCACCTCATCTCCTACCGCATACTCTTCCTGAGAACCCAGTAAACTGCCATTAGAATCAGAAGTAAATACATCCAAGAAAAGGAAAAGATAATGCAACTGATGTACTTGAAATGTGCTGAAACCAGCGGAACAGTAGCTTCAACAGTGAGTTCATGAAATTTTTGGATGCCATATTATTGTGATATATATGCCAATCAAAGATGGTTGAGGCTTGATGACAATGACGATGATATTTTATTATTGCTTATGATGGTGGTGGTGGTGGTGGTGGTGATGATTTGTAATTGTTATTGACTTATTGTCGCTAAAAGAATTCCAAATTTGCTTGGACAAGAGCCCATGACACCGATGTAAGGTGCTTATTGTTGCAAGCATCAGGTTGTGGGCTTATCATGTTGCCAATAAAGAAAGAGCATTCCATCAGGGAATGGAGATCAAGAAATGAACAGATACACTTTTCCCGAAGCAACGCCAGTCAGTGCATGTGAGTTTACACCATCATCAGTGATGCAGATCTACTGATCTGATGGGTGCCCAAATCTGAAGAATAACCTGCAGGGGAAGATCCTAAGGATCTATTTTTTTTTCTTTCTATGTATCTAGGATTAAACATTTCTTCATTTTAGCTATCTGCCCAAAAGCAGGCCATTGAGCAATCGCGATGAAGATATTAGGGAACCCATATCAGACCAAGAGTCTGGATCACCATCAGATGCAAAATGTGAAAAACCGGTCGCGTGAAAGTGAGCAATAAATTGAAGAAAATTGATGAACAAAGTTGGTCACATTGTTTCTAATGGGAAAATTACCTGACAGATACTGCACTTGGCATCATCATCATCATGGCCCACAACCCCTGGGACCATATGAGCAGGCACATAGCAACTTCTTTTGACACAGTTTGAGAGTTCTTCTTCAGTAAGGGCTATGCGGACAGTACCCATTTTCTCCTCTAGAGCTAACAATTCCTGTTGCATGGAAGAAAATAGTTACTCCGGTAAATCGTGAGAGTTCTAAAAATGATATGGATGTGTTACCATCATACTTCACATATATGCCAGAATTTGACATTTTCATACCCGTCTGAAATTCAGTTGTATTTAATTAAATTAAACCTTTTGAAAATACAAAGAATAAAAAAGAAAAGGTTAGATTCGCCAAAGTCATGTTTTTTAGTCAAAACATTTCAAAATTGCAGTTCATAATCGAAAACAATTCAAAATCGTCAAAATGGCACATTAAGGATGCTGCTCGTCTGGGTTGCGCTATGCAGTAGGCAGCTGAAGCTCAATCGGAGTAGAAGAGAGGTCAACTAGAACCCAAATTGAACACCCTATTTTACCTGAGCATGATCCAGTTTAAGACTACTCAAACTGAGCACAATTCTGGTTCAAACTCAAGCTGAGCAGAGTACAATTCGGGTCTGGAATCAGAACAGAGAGGGATAGCAAATAAATAACTGCCTCACCATCTTAGCCTTTACCCCATCAAAATCTGGGCTTGGGTTGATGAGTTTTAGTGACAAAATAAGGGAAAATAACTACGTAGATATAATACCACTATTAACAGTGAAATTGATCTATTATGTGCAGAGAGAATGTACAAATTCTTCAATATCAAGTATGATATGTGGAAGATAAGGTAAAAAGGAGAGAGGGAGTTGGTGAGATTGCCCGGACTCTTTTGCCATGCCTATAAAAATATGCTCAAAGAGAGAGTGCTGATGATGATTCTTTCCTTGTCAATCTAGCTCTTGGTCAGCCAGAGGCTCTCTCTCTCTCTCTCTCTCTCTCTCTCTCTCTCTCTCTCTAGGTTTAATCAAATCAGTCATGCAGATTCAGGTTGCATTCATTAGGTCTCATTGCTGATTTAAAAGTCAAATATCCTGATTCATAATCCGCTTTAGCTAGTATACTTGTCTTTGCGGTACTTCCTTGGGATATGATGAAAACATCTGTTCTATGAGTTTCTTTACCACTCCCTTCGCACAAGTACTCACTCACATGCCGAGAGTCTCCTTCAGACATCACCCTTCCCCATGGAGATGAGGACATAATTTTGAGCCCCTCTATAATGGTCATAATCCCCATCAATTTGAGTCTCTAATAATATCATCTGCCCTGGAAAAAGACATGAAAATATCTCCAATTCCATTCTAGATAACTTCAAATGTGTTGGAAGGAACTGGATCACCTTTTGAGCTCCTATCAGCATTTAGGGTCCCACTGGTAGTGGGATCTGTCTAGACATGTGCTTTTATCACACCCATATCAATTGATGCCCTAAAATCCTAATGCAAGTCGGGAGAAATGCCTTGACCCAAGGTGGAGCTAACAAATTCCAAGTGGGCTTGGAGAGGATGACTTGAGATTTAGGATGGACAAAAGACAAGATTGATTTGGTTGAAAAGGCAACAACATATTGTCTTGCCCAAACTCTCCCATCCATGTCCTCAATCAATTATAATGCCTCAGTCAATCTTTTCTTCTAACTTCACAGTCTCCTAATCCATGAGGCTTTGCCTAAGGTTATAGCCAATGCCCAATTCCCTCCCTCAGACTTTAGGCATGACATGATGAATGCTTGCTTTTGGTTTGGAATTTGATGTAGCTGCAAAACAAAATCTTTAAAGAACTCTCTCCTCCCAAGCACACATCTTCCCAAAACCTCATCCTTCCCCATTCCCAATTGAGAAGCAGATTCTTCTATCCAACAAAAAAAAAAAACTGAGAAAGAAATTCCCTTCTTATTATTACCTTTCCAACTATATCTCACTTCTAGCAAGTGATATTTTTAACATTGTATCATTCATGGTTGCCATGAAGACACATGCACTGCAAATAAGAACATGTTTGATCACGGTTTCCAAACGGCAAAGCGCAAGTTGTTTGGCACAAGCACCAATTGGTGATTTGCCTGATGGAAGTGACAGCAATATGTTGATGTGTCCCACCTTTTAGATAGACAGGATATTGTGAATTGTTTCACATGAAGCACAAGTCCTAATCTTTGAACTTGGGCTCAAAACTCAAAAAAGAAACCAGGTCAGGTTAGGATTGAAATTCAATAACTTTTGGATGTACCCCATACCCATAGCAATCATTTTTGAACATTTTGCTAGTGAATGATTATACTTACCACTGCCTTTGAGGGTGTAAGAAAAATTGGACATTTTAAAAAATCATTGGCAAAATAAAAAATAAAAAATAAAAAATCGAATATCCATTATCCAACCAAGTCAACATCTGATTGGTGTGGGTAATGATTTGGGTGGGCAAGACAGCACTTGCTGCAGTTTCTGATTTCGCACTCACACAAGATACATCTAAGATGAATAGCTATCTAGTTCTCAAAAAAATAAGCCAGAGGTGATTTTGGAGTATATCCAACTACTTCCCACATATGAATGATGAATAACATACCTCATATGACATATTATCAATATCCAGTCTCATGCCTCCGTGCTGATCAAAAAAGCTAATTCCACCCAAGAACAGATTTGACTCCAGAGCCAATAGTTGCTGCAGAGAGAAACAAATTACTAGTTAATTTTAGTCGGGGAGCAAACAACCAAAAACTAATATCAAGTATCAACAACCTCATATGACAATTCTTCAGCTTGCTCAGCCCTCTCCAATGCCAACAATGCCTGCATAATAGTTTAAAATCAACTATCAGAGTTCAATGCTAAGCACAATAACGACAATCGACTAAGCATAACAAAAGAACTTAGAAAATAATGATGGATCCATATTAGCTTATCCCCATAACACCATTTGTGACAAATATTGCTCAGGCATTTTTTTGTCGCTGAAAAACATCAGGACATTTTTAAAATTAGGGATCTTCTCGGGATATTATCAGGAAACAGAAAAGAGAAAATGATAATAATTACTAAATAATATAAACATAAAAATTGACACCATCATGGGCCAAGTATCTTATCATGAATGAGCCCACATATGCAATAAGACCATTGTTCCTACCTACTAAGTTGCATCCATTTTGCCAACATTTTCAATCAATAAATTTATATATTAACACTTTTGAGAAATAAATTTGGTTTCCATGTTGGATGCTGTTTTTCTAAGAATTTATAGTATATTAATAGTCTTTCCCATAAAATAAAGCTTGACGTGCTCTTCCATGAATGTAGAGAAAGAGAGACAAATTAGCTTGAAAGAGAGAAAAGGTGGTGAAAAAGAAGCCCAGCTGTAAGTGGTACAAGAGTAGGAGACAGTGACTCTTGTGAACTGTGAAAGGCTGGAGGGAAAATGTCTAAAGTGAAGAGTCATTGTTTTATGCAATGGTCATTTTGAAAAAATGCATGTAATCAAAGAGGCCTTAAACTTATTAAATGTAAAAGGGTTAATGCATACACTATTTTAAGGTGAAAAGACGTTTTCAAACAATAACTCGTTGGAGATAATACCTGAAATGTCAATAATATCACAACATCAAAAATATATAAAATCTTTGAAAATATTGCAATAATATGAGTATAGAATTTGTAAAATATCTTGACATATTCAAAATATCACCAATATTTGCAACAATGCTCTCCCTTCAAAAACAAGAAAGAAAGAAAAAACGAAGAGAGAAAAAAATATGAAATCTAAAAACCAGAAATCAGTTCTTTTCACTCTCTTTCTGATTTCATTTTTCTATTCAGGGCCATCTCTTTCTGGGAATGATTTGAAGCGTTAAGTGTTTTTTTCTTATATTGCGCATACAAATCTATACATTAATAAAACTTTATCATATAAAGAATACAACTGATTTCAGTATTCTAGCATAAGAGGTGGCTGTCATATTTCTGACCTTGTGGCAGCACAAAAGTTGAAAGCAACACTAGGTGGGCTATTGTTTCTGACCCAAACCAAACAATTACTATCAGATGACAATATTGACATAGGTCAGAAAAACACAGAAAAAGATCCCATTCTATTCCTAACACAATTTCTAATTTATCATTGCTGGCAAATGCACAACAGAACAGATGTTGTAAGTGATGATTTATGAGCATTATTCAACGATTAGACACTACAAAAATAGAGAAAGAAAATTCCAGCAGCTCTAGTCTACATTACCTCAGTAATTTCCATGTTTAGATGTCTGAAACCATCTTGAGCCAATGAGAAATTGTCGAATGGTCGAGCACTGCTATTCACAGGATGAGTTGGTCTACTGCTACGGGTAGTCTCATTGCTAGATCCTGGCCATCTAAGAGAGTTCAAGAAGGCAGAAGGATGTTCTGTGGAAAAAGATTGGGATGAGCTACCTGAAGCAGATTCATTGTTAGAAAATTCTGCCTGTCCCAATAGTGGAATCATAATGTTGACATTGTTTGACCTGGACTCCCTTGTACTGGTGTCCACACTGATCCTCCTCCGAGTTCTAATTGAGGGGACACTACTGCTCAGAGACTGATTCCTCAGCCTCCTCGAAGATGGTTGTGATGATAAACAAACAGTAGACAGGAGACTTGGGTTGGAGAAATCATTCCTGTGAGAGCTTATCTTACTAGATTCACCCGTTTTTTTACCTCTAGAAGAAGAACTCTCTCCGTTAGTATGGCATCTCTGTTTCATCACATTGATCTTTCTACTACGGCCTAAATCTGACATAGAATTGGAAGGGATGATGTCAGATATTGATGCACACCCAATACTTCTGATTCTGAGACCATAGCGACGCACATTAGCACCCTGATCCTTTGGATTTGGATATTGGTTAGCATTTTTAGATGAGAAAGAATGCTGAATAGATGAACCCATGGATGTATCCTGAGTTACATTTTCAGACTGTTGGAATGGCTTTTGAGGCCTTGTGTAACCCACGTTCTCTGTTGCATTCTTGGAAAGTCCGTGAAAAGCTACAGTTTCAGCATTTTGAGGTCCAGTCTGTCCTGTCTGAATCCTTGTAGTTGAGGGACTGGGTCTGTCAGCTTCTACTTCCTGTTGTCTGCGTTTGCTTACAGTAATGACAGTTGCCTTAAGCGGGTCAGTGTTCTGCTGTTGTTCCTGATGATGCTTTCTGAGGTTTCTCATGCCCATAACTGATTCTTTAATTTCAACAGGATTCTGTTGTTCCCTATGATGCTTTCTGAAGTTGCTTATGCCAGTAAATGCTTGTTTAAGAGTGTCTGAGTTCTGTCTATCTTGATGATGCTTTCTGGGGTTGCTTAGACCAGTTGATGACGAGCTTCCTACCGTAGTCTTGCTGCTTGAAAAATGGAAGGAGGGCTTTGAACATTTGGATTTTTCCTGGTTAATGGTGTTGGTGCCTTTCATGGAACTTAGCCTAGTGCCGCCTCCCAATTGGTTAGAACATTGAATGCTTCTGTCCTCATCACTTGTATCTCTGCAAGAGAGGCTGGACCCTCTTCTAGATATAGCAAGTCCACCACCACCTCTTCGCTCTGTGTACTCATCCATTTGAGTCGCTTTATGAATGTGTAGTGTAAAAGTGAAAATGATTGCAACGGATGACCTTCTCTATTTCTGCGACAATAGCATAAAAAAACTATTTTAGTACAGTATGCATGATCTTCATTCCCAGACACGATTAAACATGCGCTTGCATTAAGTAACCAACAAAGACCCATCCAAGCTACCAAAAGGAAAGTATCAAGAAAAATGCCAATTCTTTCAGTGGCAACAGAAAAATTGTTTCTTAAGAGCAAAGAAAAATAAACAGTTACGCAGATGACGAGAAGAATACCATATGAACCAATGCACAAGTGCCCAAGGACCATGATCCAAGCACAAAAAGGAATCAACATCACAACTACCAAACCATCCCAAAATAAAAATTAACAGAAGTTACATAAGCTATGAGGTTACAAAGTTGGCCTCGATAGTTCAGCATTCAATGCTGTTAGGTTTACAAGTAGGCCTCAAGAACTTATTTGTCCCCTGTTGTAAAGATAAAATTAGTAAGGCATACAAAGGGGCTACATTACACAGAAAGGCTAGATAGAAAAAGGATCAAGAAAATAAAACAGGATCACCATGTACATGTGGCCAAACCCTGTGCTAAATCTAAACTACAGTCTTGCCTAGCACGTATGCTAGCTGCATTCCAACAGCCAAGTTCATAGAAGAATTTCAGCCTTGATATTCTCAACAAGAGCATGAAGGAAACTAATTTATCATTGGCGAGAGTGTTCCTGAATGGTATACAAAAGCTACTTAAAATAAATAACTGGAAAATTCATCTCACTCCATATCATTTTCTAGAGAAGCTGATAACTATTGCTACACATAATTGAACTAAGAAAATTTCATTCTTGAGTAGTGGTCGTCTAACTGTACCAAATCCTAACAACGTTCATCACACTGAAGTAGAAACACCATCAGGAACAAAGTGAAATTTCCACAACAAGAACATGAACCACAAAAAATCAGCATCATTTTCATACCACCAGAACACTGTTTCATCATCCTCCACTAGAAACTAGCATCAGGCAATGAACAATACCAAATATCTGCAAAATGATTGACATAGAAGAAAAAAATGATGAAAAACTATAGAGAAAATTCTTTTCAATGCGGAAGAAATTGAAAACTTATGTTGGGCATTTTAAGGACACCATTTTCATACCACCAGAACACTGTTTCATCATCCTCCACTAGAAACTAGCATCAGGCAATGAACAATACCAAAAATCTGCAAAATGATTAACATAGAAGAAAAAAAAATGATGAAAAACTATAAAGAAAATTCTTTTCAATGTGGAAGAAATTGAAAACTTATGTTGGGCAGTTTAAGGACACCAAATGTACTCAAATGCTTCAATTTCTATGGTGTTTCATTTTCATATGGCTTGATACATGCATCTCTGTAAGGACATACTCATCCTCACCAAGATAACTCCAAGCAACATAATGCGATAAGATTATAGATACCGAGCAGTTATCCACATTGCTATCCACCTACATATCTGATATCCAATTACCCTGAAAAGTTCTGTAACCTTACATGTGATAGGTCATGACAGGAAAATAGAACCACTAGCAGCAAGCACAATCCACTCAGCATGAACACTAGAATATTAGATTAAGATGCATAGTGTTGTTTTCTTTTTAATCACGATATACATATAATACAGACCCACCAAACATTCAGCGAGAAACTCCTTGGGCCCAATACACTGTCAGATTGCTAAACCTATCAATCCCCATATAGGCTTCACAGAACACCTAAATACCTAATATAAAATGTAAACTTCGATTCCTCTAGATGCTCATACAGATGACACATACCTGGCAGGATGCATCATGGATATCATGAAAAGGAAGGCTTAAAAAAGAGAGAAAGAAGTTTGGTGCTGCTACCAATCAGAGGAGAGAAAATGTCGGTTCTAATTTTCACAGAAAGTGCTAATACCTTATAATCATCTACACCTTAAAAAAAAATCACCTTTCAAAATAAAAAATTTCACCTTTCAAAGAATAAAAAAAATCTACTAGTTACATAATATCAGCATGATAGCATCAAGGGCATTAATTTCCAGAACAATTCCAGAAACAAGCCTACTTTTTTTTTTTTTTGAGATTCCAGAAACATGTAACCTAGACTGGGTTTAATTTATTGTATTTCCTCTTCTTTCCAGGAGATTCATGAGTGACTAGAAACATTAATCGATTAAAGCAAATATACAAAAGCACTTATGTGAACAAAAATATATTCTAAGGAAAATAAGAAGGAAAAAAAAAAACCTAGATCTTCACTGGCTGACAAGATAAGCAAAAAACCTTAAAAAAAAACAGCAACAACAAATACTTCCTTCTATTGAGAAACTAAAAGCAATTCAAACGAAATATTTATGCTGGTCATCAATTCCAAGAGGACCTATTGATGGAAATGGAAAGAGAGAAACTCATAACCATCAAATTTAAAAATGGATTACATTCAACATATACATTTGTATATGCATAGTTCATCAATACATGGATTGCAAAAACACCTTTTCCTCAAACCCCATAAACAGCTAACAGCTCCATCAAAAGAACAAGCCCAAATCCCCTTCTCTATTGAAAAGAAGCTGCATCTCCCTATACTTAGAGCCTTTGAGCTATTCTTATTAGCCCCACAATCTTACTTATCCTGAATAAAGTAACTCCTCTCCATGATTTCTGGAGCTAAAAACGTTAACCCATTAAAGAAACTACCCAAAAAAAAAAATTCCACATTTCTAATTTCTTACCAAACCAAACAAACACATAACAGTCAGAGATTTGAAAAACCCCAGATCAGAAAAGCACCCCAAATTTCCGGAAAACGCGTTTTAGGAAAACCCCAAATAGTCAAATGGAAGAAATCTAAAAAATGATGCACGCTTCAAAGTTCATACCAAGCAACAACATGCAAAAATAAAAAAAAGAAAAATAATTTAAAAGCGTAAACAACGAAACGCAAATCATCAAATGGCATCTTATAATCAATGGAAGACAGGATGGGATTGGAGGATTCAAGAAGAAAATTGGAGTCCTAATGGAAGAAACAAGAAATGGGGGGTTTTTTTTTTTTTTTTTTTCAAAGATCTTAACTTTTTTCCTTCTTTTGCTCGTACTCAATACGCCATGTCCGCGTAATTCCATTACCCCTAATCATCAAATGAAAGAATTTCAAGCAAAAATGAGAGATGGGTGTCTTTTCAGACATTCAAAATCTAGCTTTTTTGGATGAAAGACAACATTTTTCATTTTTGTTCTTCTCGTACCCCATACAAAGTGTCCGATACACCTAATTTCAACCCCCATAAAGCATCAATTGAAGGAATGTCAATCCGCAATTAGAGGAATTGATTGAATTGAAACCTCCCCATAGCATCAATTGAAAGCAATGTCAATCCGCAATTAGAGGAATTGAAAAAGAGAGAACACAGAAGGAGAATCCCAGTAGCAGAACTGAAAAACCGATGATTTTCAAAGACTCGAATTCTAGATTTCATTAAGTGGCTGCGGTTGTAGAGTTCCACTCATTTATCTCAAGATTTCTCAGTTAATGCCTTGGAGATCTAGATTCCCATTAGATTGACTCTGCACCTACGCCCATCTCGTAAATCCAAACAGCCAACAATCATGGACCATTCCATTTTGATTGGCACTTGGATAAATTTCAATCCAATCAAGTGATTAATCTATGGTTAAATTTTTCATCAAAAATAGGTAAAACACATGATCAATTTTTCATACAATGGAAATCGGGTCAAATTGTTAGATTCATCACATGTTCTATTGGTTTTGTGTGAAACGTTTCATCGGTATCCATAACAAAAGGCCCAAATCTAAGTAAGGAAGAAATTTAATCCAATGCTGATACATGAGGCCAATGATTTTTGAGCGGTTAGGAATAATTAGATGGTTGGTATGGATTCCTGTTTGGTTAAGGCAAAATTTCCCTGTTTTTGTAGGTGAAGATTTTCCGAGCAAACGAAGCACACAATACTTCTTTTGGGTAGGCTCGCACGGGTTGTCACGCGACACTTCTTTTGGGTAGGCTGCCACGGGTTGTTTTCAAAATGGTCAATAAAGCTTGAAACCAGTTTTCTATTGGGTGAGAATGTCCCAACCACTATGCTTTGTATATTGGAGACAGGGCACAGGGCGCAGGGCACAGGGCACAGGGCATTTACATCCCTAGTTTGTTGTCATCAAGATTGGATTGGCAAGATTATTGGTGACCCAGGGCATGCATAAGGATTAAGGAGATAGAAGGAAGTGATGTCCCTTGCACATATCCTACCTGGATGCGTTTGGATGCAGGATAAGAAGGGGATAAGTGGGGGATAAACAACTATTTACATCCTATCTAGCTTATTCCTCATTTGTTTGCATTTTTAGTACCTAGGATACTGTTATTCTAGTATCAATGCTACAGTGAATTAATACTTAATATGGAGGCTTAGAAAATCTCACTTGGGACGTAAGATAATTTGAGTAGGCATTGAGTTGGGGGTAGGATTATATTTTTTAGGTCTTTTTGTTCCTATTCCACTTGAGTTGATTTTGAGTAGGAGGTGAGATTATATTTTTTATATTTTTTTTGTTGCTTGTCCCCCATTTATTTAAGTGCAACCAAACATGAGATCGGATTCACTTTTGGGATAAATAGAATCCTATCCCACGCAGTAGTACCAATGGATGGGCTCGGATGGTATTAGCTATCTAATCCTACAAAAAATTTATCTCGCTTCGAAACACATTTTGTGTGTATATACAGTTTTGCATGCAATAGTTTTGAATGTAATATGTTGTGCTTTGGCTCTTTGCCAATAGCCTCACATCCTGAAGGAATACGCTTAGGCCGGCCAAATGAATGTTCTAAGTACAATGAAGATTCTTTAGCAATAAGAACAGCCTCTTAGGCCATTGATAAGGAAGGGCAGTTCTTATTTAGGTGTCAAGGGTTTGAACAATGAATATGGTACTTTTTTTACATGCTTTCTACGTAAGATAATGTCTCTACCACCAGACTTTACGTGTAGCCCTCAAGATATCTTGACTCTGTGATGTGATGATGGATGGCTTGGATCTAATAGATCTAAATGTCGATTAGGGTTTCCTAAAGAACTCCTCTCACTTTCCTTTCTCTCCTTTCTTTATCAAAGATTCCATGAACAAGAGCCTTTTCTTCTCTCTGTCTGTCTGTCTCTCTCTCTCTCTCTCGCTCTTTCAGGGACATTTCCATTCTCTTAAATAGGGATAAAAATACCTTGAATCATTTTTGATTTGATTGTGAAATGTAATAAGGGATCACAATCTTATATTTAGATGGTTGAGGGTGAGGAGGATTTGTGCTCAATTGAAATCTTTTCCAGCATGGGAACCTAAGGGATCATTCTCACACGTTATTACATGTGGCCCTCATCAAAGATGCCGACATGTAGTTTGTAGTGTTTTGCAAATGAATGGCCCTGTGTATAGAAAACACCACTAAGCGGAAATTTCTATCCATGGTGAAAAGTGTTGATTTGGGTCCTTGTAAGGTCAACGCAGGCCTCTATATATATATATATATATGAGCTTTAATCCTATGAAAAATCTTCTCAAACACTTACAGTGAGAACTTTTTATTGGGCCCACTTGTGGATCCCATTTGGAGATGAGACTAGGCAGATGAAAAGATTTATGTGGGATCACCCACATGTCAAGTTTGGCTCCAATCACATGTCCCTAATCCTTTCATCCGTGACTTACAAATTTAGTCCATCGGATCAATGCACAGTCGATCTAACGGTCTAATGAATTTGAATCTCACCGAAACTTAAGAACGATTGACTATTGTTGGGGGGGTGGGTCCTATATTGTAAGATTTGGATTGGATGATAGATGGGCTCCACCTAGAGTTCTCACAAAAAAATGGTAAGAACTAGTTCTCATAATGGGACTAGGAAAGAAATCCTATTTGCCAAAGTATGTGGGGCCCACCTGTTGTTCATCCAAATAGATCACACATAGGTGCCCCCTAAATTTCACCGGCCGACCAATTTTTGGCCTAATTTAAATGGATTAGGCCGTTGGATCTAATGCACACCAATTCAAATGAATTGTGCACCGTTAAAATTGTAAGGCCCAAATGGAGATCATAGACATCAAGTATGTGGTTGATTTTTTTTTTGTAGAGAGGAGGGCCTCTGTGTGTCCTTCAAATCCCTCCTATCCCCATGTAGGTCCCTAGGTGGGCCCCACACCCTTGAGCGGACGCTCCTTTTCCACTGTTGAGCACAGGTGAGGAGCCCTGTATATATTTATATTTTATTATTATTTTTATTTTTAAATCTTTTTTTAGCCTTGAGGTCGGATCCTTTGCTAATCAAGGCAAACAACACTATTGTTACGGCATGGTGCCACACTGGCTACCGTGTGTAGTTTTAAAGAGGGTGAATGAAAAAAAAAAAAAAAAATACAAAGTAGTTTTTCTCTATGGGTGACAATATCTCTACCACCATGCTATGCATGCAGGGCACACAACACTTATATTACTAGTTTGTTGGCCTCAATATTTGATTGTCATAACTCTGGTGGTTCCAAGGGTGCATCCGGGAAGATGCATGGTTTCGATTTACTAGTGAAACATAAGCAACCTTATGTAGGGTGGAAATCGCATTTAGATGAAAGCATGCTTTGGAAATTTAAACAAATGCAATTTCTGTAAGTTTTTGGTCTTGATTTGGCAACACATGAAAATGTGCCCAAAACAAAGATCTCTTATAAGAAAACATATGATGGAAAACATCAAAATCTTGCTTTGGAACAAATTAAGCAAACAAGTTGAAAGCTAACTGTATATACATGTAGTTGATTGTTATCTGTTTTGGTCGCTCTACCTATGATCAATCGAAGCTCCCAGTGAGACTAGGCAATTCAAAGTCAGTTGGTGAGTCAAGTTATATCCTATATGAAACATCAAAGAGGAAGTACAAAGAAAAAGAAGTAGGAGCATACACATAAATTTGTAAAATACATCTTCAAATGATTCTGAGTAAAAATCAATACCAGAAGCTCCGTACCATCTGGTTGTGGTCAAGGTCATACAATGGTTAATATTCTAAAAAAAAGGTCATAAATGATCAACAGTAAAAATGTGACTTTGACTTTTGACTTTAACCTTCATTCCTGTAAAGAGATGACAGTCTCAAATGCCCCAACAAGGGCCTTCACCTTGCTCTTCCTCTTCTCCACAAGCTTGCTTAGAGTCTCCTCAATCACATCATTGTAAGCAGCTGCCTCTTTCTTGCCTTGAACTCCTTGTCTCCTCAACACAACCTTCATCAATTCTGCAATAAGAACCTCAACTACACCGTCCACACCCTCTCTCTCTTTAAACTTCAGCTGCACAAACCTTGTTCCATCAATTGCCTCCTTGTTTTCCATCACCTTCCCTTGTCTGAACTTCAGTTGGTAATAAGCTGATCGCCCATTAGTTCTAAAATCTTCCTCTGGACCCTTTTCTCCTTGTACGCGTTCGACATATTGGAAAGGGTCACTGCATTCTTCATCATACTGTTTAACTTCTTTTTCTTCTTGGTGATGGGTTCCACCTTCACCGTCTTGGGCTTTTATCTCACCCCTTGCTTCTGTTGTGCATCCTTCTTCATGTTGTTCTTCTAACAAGGTGGTGGAATCACAAGCTTCGAACACTTTACGACGATCGTAAAGACTTTTGTCTTGTAGGGGTGGAATATCAAGGGGACCATATTTCACCACCTCTTCCTCTACTGTCTCTGCTTTTAAGTCTTGCTCTGGTTTTTCCTCTTCTTGCATATTGAGCGCAGTCGTCGGTTTTTCTACTATATCAAACTCAATACAAGTGGTACTAGTTCTACTAGTACCAGGAACAGTAGGTGTAGCTTCTCTTCTTTCTTTTACACTTGATTCCTTTATTGGGCTATTTGTCTTCACAACTGGCTGGTTTTTTCCATATGCGAGTGATTTTGGCGAGTTGAGTTTGCGTGTGTGTGGTTTCTCCTTGGGGCTTCCTCGTTGAGCAGTAGCGTTCAGAGTTAAAAGTTTAGATTCATACCTTTTCCCAATCTTGCAAACGTCTTTGGAAGAGCTTATGGTTGGTAGACGATAATGCGGGATTGGTTTTTCTTTTAGGACTGGATTTTCTCCGCAGGGAGAACCCGGCCACGATGATATGGAGGCTCTCCTTCTATGAGAGACATCAAGCTTTGGAGGGGTTGAAGGAGAAAGAACTCCTTTCCTTATTCCATGGCCAACTTGCATTTCTCTTGCAGCCATAACTAGTGGACTAACAAAACTCAAGGGGACCCTGTCTACAGGCAAAGGAGAAAACTAAGAAAATTAAAAGATAGCAATCCTCCAAAAGAGATTTCACAAGAGAGGAGTTGTTTGGATTCTTCAATTTGATTTAAATGATTGACATTTGTTTTTTCGGAAAAACTTGGGGTGAGAGAGGGTTAATGCAAATAGCCTTCAAAATTAGACCATGGCTCAAATCAGGAATGGTTTGTCAACCAGTGTGCATCATGAATCAAACTTTCAATTTTGGATTTCATCGATCAATTTGACATAAATGAAATTCGCCGTGATCCGTCTTCATAAGAAAATCACTGAACTCCTGCACGATTTTGTTCTTGCACAATTTTAACTTTTTGCTTCTCAAAGTGAAAAAAAAGAAAAAGAAAAAAGAACCACCATAAACAAAGAACACCCCATTAAAATAGAGCCAAGTGATGATTAATCAAGACCCTTTGGTGAATTGAGAAGAACAAACTCTCACACGCTCACAATCCAATGCCTGTAGATCTTTATAACAGTAGAACAAATAAAGGCAAAGGGTGGCAACGGAAAAGAAATCTTAATTCTATACAAGATAGAAGACAAGTTTGAAATACCTTGATTTAACTACTAGATTGGATTGCCTTTGAAATTTGAATGCATTTCAAGAGCCCATTGAGAGAGAAATTATGGGCTTTGGTGTTTGAGGGGAGGAGCTGAATGAGATCATTTAACGAGAGGGAAATTTTCATTCATCAAAGGAAGGAGAGAGACAGATCTGATAGTGATATAAGGAGAGGGGGGGGGGGACAGAGTCAAAAAACGGTTAAAGTACAGGGCAGCTTTTTAGCATCATTTCACCATCAGCATGATCATACATCTTTCTGGGTTTTTGTTCCTTTTTCAGGCAACTGTTTCCCTTCTTTTGTCTGAGGTACAGATGGTGCATGAGATGATGAGATCTAAGCCCTCATCAGCTGGATGGCTGGACCTTTATTCCTAAGTTAAAATGGACCTTTTGTTATTATTATCATTATCATCATCACCATCATCATCATTTGACAAATTCTTTTCCGTTGTTTAGACAATATTTGTTCAATTTTAACGGGGAACCTGTAGCATTTTGAAATTATCTTCTCCTCTAATGAAAGGAGAGGTAGTTGACCTTTTCAACTGAGATTTTTCTCTTCTCTAACATATATTTGGATGATTTTACCTGTCACAAGATAGGAGAATGGGAAGGGATGTATTGAAAAACATTTATGTTATTTGCAGATGACTCGTTGGTATGAATGGGTAGCTAAGAAAACTTAATATGGTATTTGTTTGTATTAATGTGCATTAAAGTACTATGGTTTTTCTCTCATTTACTTCTCTTTATTTCTTAAAGAGTCTCACATTAGAAATGGAGAACTCTTAAAAATAGGCATTTACAATGTATTCCACTTTACTTATGGTGTTAATCTTTTAGTGGGCTTTAGTGGTGGTAACCACATATGCGTGCGCCGGCTGGGTTAAGCCTAGCCCACCAGCTTGTACTGGGCCAGGCTGCAAGTGTGGGCGTGCCTTGTGGGCTGGCCCACTCGTGGAGGTGATTGGGCCAGTCTTCCTCATGGGTTGGGCTAGCCTTGCCGGTTTATTTTTGGACCGCTAGTGGATTCCGATCCACATGTTGGCTGCCTACTCGGTTATGAGTGCACAGTTGATAGTGTTAATGAGAACGTAATTTATCCGTTGCCTAAAGAAAGCGTCTTCAAGCATTTGTTTGGGCCCAGCCTTGCGCATTTATTTCTGGACCTTCAGTGGATTTCGATCCACTTGTTGGCTACCTACTCTGTTATGTGTTGCGTATTGGATTGCATTAATGAGAACGTTATTTAGCCGTTGCCTAAAGAAATCGTCTTCAAGCATTTATGCTGCCTCTACCAATAACATATAGGAATGGTTTGGTGAGGAAACTAGTGGTGTATTATAGTCGGAAGCTGTTGATTGGTTCATACATGAGGTTCAAGTTGAGTTATTTTACCAATAAGAAAGGAGTGTACAAGTTTGAGTCATTTATACTACCTCTACTAATGCGTGTTTTGGTAGGAATGGTTTGGTAAGAAAACTAGTAGTGTATTATAGTTGGAAGCTGTTGATTGGTTCATAGATGAGATTCGAGCTGAGTCATTTTACCAATAAGAAATGAGTGTGCAAGTTTGAGTAGCAAAATAGGTAAAAACAGGATATAGCAAAATGCTGTAAATTAGTACAGATGATTTTGCTTTTGACTGTCAATTAAAAGGTTTTTTTTTCCATCAATGTGGGGGAATTATGGATGACAATGGCCTGGGTTGGGTTAGATGGAATAGTAAGCTAGGGAAGAATTGGCCTGTGGGGTGGATTTTTATATATCTAATGTGGTTTTTACATAGTGGCTCCCTCAAAATAGGGTGTTCATGGGCTATGCTGGGCCAGGCTAAAGCAAATCTAGGCCCAATCAAAGTTTAGAAACACTGGCTCAAGCTTGCCCAAGCCCAACATGGGCTGTAAATGTTTGGCCTGAGCATGCTCATTTATTCAATTGAGCTGAGCTTAATTGGGGTTTTTTTTCACTTTGTGGCCATTTCTGTAATTATTTTACTAATTAAATTAAATTACATGCATTCCTTACATGGACTGGGCTGGTCTTTGGGCTTTTCATCACTTAATCGAAGCCTAGCCCAATATTAAATGGGCCCTAATTACATATCCAAGCCCGGCCAAAGGCAGATTGAGCCTGAATTAGGGTCGAGTTGGCCCAGCCCATGAGCAGCCCCACCTCAGAATTCTTCTTTATAAATTTTTTTTTTCAAATTGTGGCCCGCTTTCGGAAAACTCTCCCTTTGCCCGTCTTGGGGTCACATGTATAATTCTTTTACAATCTTATACACTATTTTTGTTAATCCCATTATTAATTAGATATTTAATCTTATAGAGCTACAAAATAGCAGAACATTGAGGCTGTTTATTTTGTTTGCCACCTTTGCCCAGGTTGTTGTTTCATCCTTTGCCCTGGATATGGATCAGTTCCTTTTCTCTTGCTTTTAAGCCATAATCGGGCCTCTTGTGTGATGGTTTTGGCCTTTGGTTTGCTCTTCTTTGGTTGGTCCCCGAGGAGTCCCAAGCACCAAAGAGTTTTCCATTTCGTTCTTTATATATTGTATCTATTCATTTCGGAAATATAATACTGCTTTAATTCTTAAAAAAGGCTTACGCCTTTGTATTTGAACATTCTCCTCTTATCTGGTGACTGTTCATGATTTCATAAATTTAGTTTTGAAGACTAACAATGTCTAATTGTCCAAAAAGTTCATTTCATAATTACTTCTCAAATAATATAAAAATAAGCCAAATTATACAAATATAATAGAATGGTTGATATCACTAACACCTACCTCCCATGTTGATTACACATCATCAAGATCTATCATGGGCACTTAATAGTATTAGGTTTATGTCTTGTATTCCAGCTTAACCGAATTGTTGCATTAGTATAGTTAATGACCAAGTTTAGGGTTGAAGGGTATTTTAGTCATTCTACTGGGATTTTTTTGGGTGCCAAGAAAGCATAGATTATACATACATATAATCTAACCCTAGACTCAGTGGAAGAGAGGTAAAAGATCTCTTCTCTATGGTGACCAATCATGAATGGCCATGTGAGGAGTGATAGAGGTGAGAGCTCTCTCCTTCCCCGTGTTTAGAGTTTGACCCTACCACGTATGACAATGGGCTATGAGAGCATGATTGAGATTTGTGAAGAGTAAGTAGGCCAATGATTAGAAGATTGAATGTCTTGTCGTGAGTTGCCTAATTTCTTCATAGTGAAATCATGTAGATGCTCATAGCCGATGGAAGTAGGCAATCTTGCTGAACTACTTAAAATTTGTGTTATGGTTGCATGTTTATTTTCTTTTCTATTTGTGCGATGGATGGATTAATGTGCTTATCCTTATCTCCGATGTAACAGGTGGCATCATAGTCACAACAAGTAGTATCAAAGCCACAACAAGAAGGCTACTTGATTAACCAATTAATCATCACCACCAAAAATCTATTCTCAGCAATTTCGGTAATCCAATGCTAATTTTGTGCATAGTTTACTTAAAATTTATTTTGAAAAGTTTTTATGGCTGATTTTTGAAAATTATCTATAGTAAAACAATGGATTGAAGCAATGAAGATTGTACATAAAAGAGACCAATTACAAAGAAGATGCTATCAAAGACTGCGTCATGTATCTAAATGGAGTCCATCAAAGACGAGTCTATCTTTACGATAGTAAAAAAGATGAACTAAAACAGTTGAGAAACTATTGAATCAACTTAATTAAGAAATTATTCTTAACATTGCAGATAGATTGAATGCTACTTTTATTGGATCTTGGCCAAGAATTTAGTTTTTATATTTATCGCCAAAAGCTAAAAGGAGACCAATAAGCACACAACACATGTTTTCAGGTTTGGGACCTAAACATATATATATTCATGCATAACATTCTGCAGTACGCAAAATAGGACAAGAGAACGGGACAGCATAATGGCACGTACAAGGGACTAATGCAAAGTTCACTTCATGATAAATTGTCACTAAAGAATAGGCTATCCTTGAGATATTAGAAAAATACTAGAAAAAAAATTCATCGCCAGGGCCCTCATTTTGCGGCAGAAACTTTTTTTCTACTGCAAAAACTGCCATGTTAGTGTTGTTATACTTATACAATGTCTATGAAACAATGACAATTTTTGCGGCGTAAAAACAATTTCCGCTGCAAAATGTGGGCTTTAGCAGCAGGGTAGAAAAACTGCCTACTTATACAATCTTGTAATGAATTAAAAGATTGAGAAGGGATCATTCGGTAATTAGATAGTGGGCATTTAGCTGCAATAACAGTATTATAAACTTATTGCATTAACCAAATTACTCTTGTAAAACCTTACTCCCCTCTTAACTTAAATCAAGACTAGACTAGTCACTATTTAGTTTCCCTAGTGGGTTTATATTAAATAATGCTTGAAATAAATAATTTTTTTTTTAGAGTTGCAGCCCTTCATTGATAAGATAAGGCTTCAATGATAATACTAACAATTATTTATTTCCATTATTTATAGTGACTCATTTCAGAACTTTACAAGAACCATATAACAGCAACTTTTTCAGAAGTCACATGGAAGAACCGTCCATAGCACCAAATAGCTCCCTCTTCTCCATCTTCCTCTCCATTGTGATCTTCTTACACAATGGGCATATGGCAACTGAAGTAGCAGACGCCTTTGGCGGCTGACAATAGAATGGAGAGCTGAGCCGGATCGAGTTTAGCTCCTGCAATTCCTTCTTCAATTGTTGATTTTCCTTGCTTAACTTCTCACACCATTCCTTCAAGATTATGTGCTCAATCTCCATTTCCTTGGACTTAGTCCTACAAATACCATGCATCGCTTTAGGACTGAAGAAGAAAAGAACAAAAAATATAATTTTCTTGAATTTTTTGAGAGTTTGATTTTCACCTGGCCCTTTTGTTCTGGAACCAAACTTCTATTTGTCTTGGACTGAGATTCAACTTCTCAGCCAATGCATACCTCTCCATCTGTAGAAATTTCCTTTTAAAGCATATTAATCAAGGGTTCATTAAAAAAAAAAAATCTGTGGTTCATGTTTTGAAGGCACACATAGTTTACATCAGGTCTATTTACATACGTCCACTACTTGTAGGAAAGGGTACAATGTGGATCTGGGGTTGGCTATCCCTCGTTATAGTGTAAGGGATACTTCCATATTTGGACATATCAATGTGCAAAAGTAAAAAAGCATTATATATATAAGGAGCGCAGGATAGTGCTGGGTGTTTTGCAAACGCCCTTTTTTACAATGAATAGGATATTAAGAATGTGGAAAATCAATTAATGTTATATTTAAAAACAAGAAAAAGTTAACACATGATTTGTCTCTTATTGGAGAATAGAAAGAGGGCAGAAACGTACTTTTTAAATAGGACATTCCTGAGAATTTATATATATATATATATTATATATTTTTGGGCTGAGATAACTCCAAACCAATCCAAGCCTGTTCCACACTGTACCAGATTTGAGCTGTATTTTAAATCTATGGGCTAGATTCGGTTATTGCTAATAATTAAATATGCTGGATTGAGGGCCTGAGCCCATGTATGCCTAATGGCTTGCCGCGCAACATTTTTTTTCCAGTTGGGTGAGTGGTAAAACTTCGTGAAACCGTTAATCTGCCCAGGAATCGATGCTGGACAGGCATGTGAGATGGGGAGCCCTTGCAAGTACTGGGCTGTTTAACATACTAAGAAATATGGATTTTGCAATAGGGCTTGGCCTGCGTCTTACTATCACGACCATCAACTGGTTCCAGGCCTCAGGTTATGGCTACACAACACACACCCACACAGAGGCTAGGCCTGCGTCTTACTATCGCGACCATCGACTGGTTCCAGGCCTGAGGTTATGGCTACATAACACACACACGAGAGAGAGAGAGAGAGAGAGAGAGAGAGAGAGAGAGAGAGAGAGAGAGAGAGAGAGAGAGAGAGAGAGAGAGAGACCATCGTAAGGTGGGTACGTTCTTTGAAAATGTCTTGAAGCATGCTTGACTGCTCTTCTGTGAGCTTAAGTTTCTTCCATGTACCACTCTTTCCATGGTGTTTACCATCTCCATCACAATCCTCCTTCTTCTCCTCCTCCTCTTCTTCTTCTTCTTCTTCAGTCGTATCCAAATGAGTTGGAAACAACATATGCAACTGAACCGGAGGCTTTCCTTGACCATGGCCTATTTCTTCTGATCCACCATAACCCACACAACCAATCCCAAGACAAAGCCTTGTATCACATGCCACCTTTTCTCCTTCCATCCTCTCACCAGCGCCTTCTACAATGAAAGAACAAAAACGTGATGATGTATAAGAGATGGGGTGTGCTCTATGTGCTTTTTAGAGGCGTTTTGTTGTGAGATGAGATCAGGGATGGTATAAGCATTGGCATTTAGATGCTTTAGTGAAGAGAGGATATGATGACAAATGGGTATATAAAGAAGGTTGTGCGTTGGAATTGGATATCTTTTTTGCAAACTTGTAAGGGAACAGTAGAAACAGGCTTAAAGTGAGCTGTTACATTCACATGAATTTTGTTTTGGCAGTTTCATTTGGGAGCAGTGATTAAATTCTCCTTGTAATTTTGTGAATGTGATTAACATCAAATAGCAGTTTTATTGGTTTTTTTAATTGATTAGATGGGTAATTAATAGGAGTGTGAGAGGACCAGCAATTCATTTTCATTTTGTATTCCCTTCCCATTTTGATTGAAAATTTTTGGTTGGTTCGATATTTCAATTCTACATTTTAAAGTTTCATTTTTTTTTAAATTTAAAATTTATGAAAAACATCTATTGGTAAAAAGTGAAATTACAATATTTACTCTACTTAATTTTGTGCATGTCAAGTAAATAATGTATAAAATGTAATACTGTGAATTTATTGCATCCGTTCTCATCTTCAACTATCACTGTCATACCTAAAAAAAAAACAAAAAAAAATACGTGCATTCACCCAATCGCTACATTATAATAGTGCAAACTATTACCTAAATCAATGTGAAGAGGAGGAGCTTTTTGTTTTTGTTACACTTTCACAGGCACAGCACTGCAACACTGAAAACTGAATTGCTACTCGTGCACTCTTGATTGTAGCTTCTGGTAGCTAACTACTCCATTAATTTATAAGTGAAATTTAAGGGCGTTGATGAAAACTGCAATTTGGCCGATATTTATAAAATGCAATTTAGCCATCACTATAATGCCATCTTGTGGTAGACAACTCTTAAGTACCTCAAAGGGAACAAAACCCAGAGAAACCACGCACGGCAAAGAAAACGAAACCTAAAGGTGACAATCCTAGTTTCTAGCCCCACGCAAGCCAATTTCGGTAATAGTCCTCCCAAACTATAACATCTAAATAATTTAAAGAGTTTTTTTTTTCCAATACCCCACTAAGATTTATAGAATTTACAAATAAGCCCTTGTGATTTTAGTATTTATAAATAGGCCACTGCATTTTCATTTTAATACCTTTTATGTCTCTAAAAATAGTAGACTTTCAACCACTATAATTTTTTAGAATAAAAGGACACTTTTACCTATCGCTTTCACTCATATATGCATAATTTTAAAAGCATAATATTATTTTTTTCTTGTGAGATTAAAGTTACATTTTGTGGGAAAACATGCCCCACATAAATTTAATATTCGCAATCTATGACCCATTTTATTAAGTCTAAATTTATCGTGATGACAATCAACACATGTATTTGTAATCAATTCTAATTTATCCTATCCATACATAACTCACTATTTGATTGATGAAAATTTTAAAATACATGATTGGACTTTATATGCATGAGAGACCTATCAAGACAGAGGGCATTGGGACTTGGGCTAAAATAATAATATACTCATTTTTTGTTTAATGGGTGTAAGGGTAAGACTGTCATTTTTTTAAAATTAAACACAAACCTCATGATGGTTGTCTATTTTTGTTAGGCATATTTATTCTAGGGACTTGGCAGGTATTAAAATGGAAAAGCAGGAGCTTATTTACAAATATTAAAACTGCAGGGGAATATTTACAAATCCTATAAACTTTAGGGAGGGTATTTACAAAAACCTCTAATTTAAACTATTTGATGGGTAGTCCCTAATTTTTTTTGTTCTCGTTGCATTTGTGTCTTTTCTCAACGAGGTTGTGGTCCTCCTTTTTTGCTTGTTTTCGATGAGTGGGAATTCACTTTCTTTTGTTTTGTTTCCATTTAAAGCTACTTTGTAGCCGTGTTTGAAGCAATCTTTACCCTTTGGCAAGCAAGCATTATTATTTAAACAAAGAAATATCTTTGAAAGTCAATAGCATATTTATACATGGGTATTTAAATATATGTGATAATCTATAATGGATGGATACTTCAAAATGGGTAATACACCGTGTCATATTGTATTTAGTACTTCCCATTGTATCTGTAAAATTTGTGTCCCTATTGTCTGTGGCATGTCTTTGCCATATCCATGGTGTATCTATACATTATAGGCGATAATATTTATAGCCATAATCATCATGCATCAAGTGGGCCGAAGAGGGGTGCTTGTTCTGCCATGTGTGGGTTCTCTCTAATCATATGTGTGAGTTACTCACTTCTCATGATGTGTGTTGATTATTCTCCTCATGTGTGTAAGTATTCTCAATAGTCCTAACCCCATTACCTGGGCTATAAAAAAAAGGTGCTTCTCAGTTGCCCTTTTTAAGTTCCAAATCATTAACTTATGTTAGAGATTGACTAAAATCTATAAAATAAGATATCATTGAGAAACCGTAATTCTCGAACCCCAGTCCCTAACCCCCAAACCCTAGTCTCTAAACCCAATTCCAAATTCGTAATTTCTAACCCTCAATCCCTAATCCCTTTCCAATTCCATAATCTGTAATCCTTAATTGTGACAAACTGATTAACTAACTGAGAATTGATAGATTTATCTATAATTAATGTTTCACTATTTTTTTAGAAGGTTAGTAATTCCTTAATTTATTGACCAAAAAATAAGATGCGGAAATAGATCGTCGTAAATGATGATCTCAAAGGGGCATTCCCCTTGAGTTTCTGTGATTAGTTGGTTTTATGCATGATTTCAAAATTAAAATGGCAGATATATTATTTTGAAAGTATCTGGTACATGTAAAATACCAGTTTGCAAGTGCAATACGTAATTACAGACTGCTGTATTTGAAATTTGAGATTGTCAATAAATCAAGGACTCAATGCAAATCCTATTCAATAATGGGGTTTGAACTTATAGCAAGTGCATATAAGCAACAAAACTAGAACATCTCGAATATCTGAAAATCCATTTTCGCAAACAGGACATGATTCTGTCTGATAATGAGACTTTTTTAGTAGGGCTTGGACTGTTTGGCAATTCTGAATGCTTTGTAATATTTGCCCTTTGAATTTCCTAGATTCTCCGTTTGTTAGCAAGAATTCGAAAATCTAGCTAAAGTGGCTAAAATACCCTTTGGAATGCTCCAGTAATGAGTGAGTAAAAGAATCTCTGTATGGTGCCTCAAGACATCTTTCTATTAACCCCGAGAGATAGCTCCGTCAGCCTAGAACCACGGTTTTTAGGCCCAAAGGGATTAGTCTAAGTCAAAAGGTTGGGATATCCTTAGTTAGGGAGCAAAAAAACAATCATTCCATCATAATTAAGAGCATTGTTAGTTTCACATCATGGGTGTGCGTGCCCACCCTTTGGCATGGATTCTATTCTAATAGGTTAAAAGTTTGTTTGGAGGGTTTGCGCATCCATCATTCTACACCAAAAGCCCAAGAGGTTTTTTTTTTTCTTGGTGATAGCCCAATTTAAGGGGGGCTAGGACCTAAGGATAGCCTAGCACACTTGCGAAAGTAGTCCTTACAAGTAGGAAGAGGGGTTGCTAAAGTTTGAACCCTTGAGCTCTCCAATAAAAACATGACTCCTTACTATTAGGTTAAGGAGCTGTTCTTGAATGCCCAAGAATTAAGATGAACATTTCAGGAGTAGACTCCTTACTATTAGGTTAAGGAGCTGTTCTTGAATGCCCAAGAATTAAGATGAACATTTCAAGAGTAGTCTGTACAAGCGGAAAGAGGGGTTGCTAAAGTTTGAACCCTTGACCTCCCCAACAAGAACATGACTCTTTACCACTAGGGTAAGGAGCTGCTCTTGAATGCCCAAGACTTAAGATGAGCATTCCAAGAGTTACTGGACACTTCAAGGACCTCATCTTACCATTCTCATGAAAGGGTTATTTTGCATGTTTTGTTTACATCTTTAAGTGCTAATTTTTTATACCTGAAATTTATATTTTCATTAGCAATAATTTCTTTTTTTAGGGGGATAACATAGAGATTTTTCTGAGCTCTTGAAGGTTTTGTTAATTGTAAAAAATTCTAACCTTCAAAAAGCTTTACAGACCCACTAGAACTTGAAATTGTTTTAAAATATTATTGGTTTTATGATTAGACAACCATTTCGTTATATATTTTCAAGCAGTAACATTATCTAAATGCCAGTTATTTCAAATTAAGTTCCTTAACTTTGCCCAAATAACTTTACACTCACTTGAATTCTTCTCCTAGCTGACTGTGTTTGATTGTATAAAACTACATAGGAATTGAATATTTAGAGTGGTTAAAATTGAATTTCCAAATGCCTTATTTTGTTACATTAAAGCACATACGTAAATATATACATATGATGGTTAAAAATGAAGATCAAAAGTGAATTTTTAAAAATGAGAGATGATCCTGTACAAGCCTCCCTTACACATAGTGTAAGGGATGCTTGCAGCCGTCGGATCTGGAAATAGATCCAACGGTCTTGACTTGCCTTATATAAGAGTGAAAAACAAGGAGAGAGGGAGTTTCACAGTTTTGAGTGGGAGAAAACGAAATCATCTCGTGGGAGAGGAAACGGTGGGAGAGAAAACGTATTATCTCCTTCATCGTCTCCTTTATTGCATTCCTTCATTGCAGCATCTCTCTCACCCAACGCCGGTGCAAGGTATGCCCTCTCTCACCCATCTCTATCTCCCTCTCCCTCTCCCCCTCTTTGTCTCTCTCTCCCTCGCCCCCACTCTCACCACCACCCCCCTCTGTGTCTCTCTCTCTCGCCTCCTCTCTTTCTCACTCTCGTCCCCTCTCTGTCCCTCTCTCGCCCCCTTTGCGTCTCTTTCCCTCTCTCCCCCTCTCTCCCTCTCTCACCCCCCCTCCGTGTCTCTCTCCCTATCTCGTCCCCTCTCTCTCTCTCCCTTTCTCACCTGCTTTCTGTGTCTTTCTCTCTCGCCCCCTCTGCGTCTCTCTCACCCTCGCCCCCTCTCTCTCCCACTCTCACCCCCCTCTGCGTCTCTCTCACTCTCGCCCCTCTCTCTCCCTCTCTCACCCCCCTCTGTGTCTCTCTCCCTGTCTCGTCCCCTCTCTGTCTCTCTCTCTTTCTCACTCTCACCTGCTTTCTCTGTGTGTCTCTCTCTCTCCTTGTCTTGCCCCCTCTGCGTCTTTCTCACTCTCACCCCCTCTCTCTCCCTCTCTCATCCCCCTCTGTGTCTTTCTCCCTGTCTTGTCCCCTCTCTATCTCTCTCTCCCTCTCTCACTTGCCTTCTGTGTGTGTGTGTCTCTCTCCTTGTCTCGCCCCCTCTCTGTCTCTCTCACCCTCGCCCCCTCTCTTTCCCTATCTCACCCCCTCCGCGTCTCTCTCACTCTCGCCCCCTCTCTCTCCCTCTCTCACCCCACTCTGCGTCTCTCTCACTCTCGCCCCCTCTCTCTCCTTCTCTCACCCCCTCTGTGTCTCTCTCTCTTCCTTGTCCCCTCTCTCTTTCCCTCTCTCACTTGCCCTCTGTGTGCGTCTCTCTCTCCTTGTCTCGCCCCCTCTCTGTCACTCTCACCCCACACTCTGTCTCTCTCACCCTCGCCCCTTCTCTATCCCTCTCACCCCTCCTCTCTGTCTCTCTCACCCTCGGCCCCTCTTTCCCTATCTCACCCCCTTCTCTCATCCTCTCTCTCCCTCGTTTCTTTCTTTTCCCTCTCTCTCCCTCTCTGTTACCCTCTCTTTCTCTCACCCCCTGCATCTATTTCCTGTTTCTTCATGAATTTCTATTGTTATTTTTTACCAAATCTAGGTTAAGTTCATTACATAATAATTAAGTTCATTGTACAATTATTTTTTCCATCATAAATTATGTCTATACAAATTGACTGACTTTATTATGTTTTTCTTTTTTATGCAAATTGCATTCACGCATCATACATTCAGTTCAATTTATAGCAATCAGATGCAACCAAATGAAAAGTAAAGAAGCAAATGTTTGGTTGAAAGAGTCCTTGATGTAGCCAAGATGAAGCCAACATGAAGGCCCATGCCTAGGCACTGTTGTTTATTTTTTGGGTGGGTTTATTTTGTTTTTTTCTCTCTCTCGGTCTATTTGGATCCCGGGTATCAGTTGGCATGTTTAGATCCTGACTGTTAAATGCATGTTGGTATCAGTTGGCATGTTTGTAAAACAATGCAATACTTTCACTATTATATTTACGGTTCCTTTGGAGGAGAAAATTCCCCTCTGAATCTTACCTTCAATGATTATCATTGTTGTCGTATTTTTGTTTAATATATTACTGATGTACAATTGTGATGTGGAACATTTAGGGCTCCCAGATTTCTAGATGCATTTTTTTTATTAAGGTTTTATAATATCTAGTAGCATTGTTTTCCGACTTTAAAGCTAATTGCCCTTTTGATGCTACTTCAGTTGAGTAGGCTTTTAGAATATCATGGTCAATGCCAGTTATCGGAGTATTCAGTCTTTTCATTGGAGCTGTTATACAGTTCCTCTCAGATCTCAGTCCTGGTTTCCCAACCTCTATTTCTGTTGTAAAATTGAAACGCCACAAACCCTCACCAAATCCGGCTGCTTGATAACGAAGTAGAGAACCCATAACTCATAGAGGCACAGAAATTTTGTTGATCCTGGTGTTGCCTATGTAACAACAAATTTCATGATATCCTTTTATCCACAGAAAGACTAGAGACCCGATGCTCTGCACGCATTCAGTTTACGAGTTACCTAACAAATAGAGTGAAATGATTCATTTCCGGGTGGTCAAAGCAGTGGGCCGTACTGGTCACAAGAGAACTGAAAGGGCTTGGGATATCATCAAATATCTTTAGATTGCATTAAGCACTGGAGCAGTAGAAAAGTAAGAGCATTCATATAAGCATTTCACTGAAGTACATCAAAATGCATGTGCTTTATGGTTGAAGGACCTTGGTCACAGATGATAAAATATCCATGTTGACAGAATCACACTTATGCTTGATAGACCACACTTCATCTGGGCTTGAATTGAATTTGTGTCATGAATCCTAGGTTTGCCCCAAAATATCCTATTCCTTGAAGAAAAATCTAATGCTCAGCATAGTTCTCACTACTCACCCCGATATTCAGTCCTCATCTAGCCTGTAAAGTGGATTTTTAGTTGCAAATAAATATAATCCCCTTGAATTAACCCTATTTTTGGCTAGAATCCCTTGAACCTGGAGAAAAAGAATCCTTACATTAGGATGGATTTAAGTTGGTCATCAACTCACTCCTTCCATACACAAGATATTGTTGGGTAAACATAATTCCTCCTCCAAGGTTTTAGAAAATTTTCAGATTGGAAAAGAATTCTCATGGATTCAACCAATTTTTTCCAATGAAAAAATAAGCTAAAAGGCTATATATCCATGTCCAAGCCTGCACCAAAAAGGCCCTAACAGTATCAAAACATTGCAAGGTGCAAAACTACAAAGGCAAACCAAGTCATTCCTTCAAACAACCACATGCTACTAGTGCACCAATAAAATTTCCATCAATAAAAAAACAAAAGTATAAATGAAAAGTTATCATTCAAGCCAGCCATTCCTTGTCTTACATTCTCATCAAACCCAAAATGTTACAAATTAACTTCCAAACCCAAAATTGGACATCCAACCAACAGGGAATTAATATTCATAATGAAGTTGAACAAAAACAATGAAGATTCACAAAAGGCCACTGGTTCCTTAATCAGTTTAACTTCTTCAAGTTGAACCTGCCATAAAGGATACAAACAATAAAAAAAAAAGTTTAGCTTCTTCAAGTTTAATACTATGAAGATATGTTAATACAAAGAAAAAAAAAAGTTACTAGGAGAGTTGAAGATGCATACCTATAAGAAAGTGTCATCGTTTTTAAAAGAAGTAGACTTATCCAAACCTTGATATTCATCTAACGCTTTAGACCCATGCTCGAAAAGAACGATGTCACTGAAATTTTAAAAAGAAGTAAATGAATCTGATTAACATTCTATAGAATCATAAGATGTAAATGAAGAAATTTATTTATAAAATACTTTAAAATTTATTTATAAAATACCTTGACAAGAGAGCCGGACAATTACGCTTGTCATGTGAAACACCATGCTTCCCACATCCATGACAAAGTCATGATTTCTTTTGGGCTTTCTCTTTTGAGGACTTAATTCTTTTAGGATGGCCTTTTGTTCGAACTTGTGGAGGTTCCCGATATTCAATAAGACCAACAATTCAATAAGACCAACAAGTGATTTAACCTTTTTGCTTGAGTCGGAATCTCCATTTAGTTGAAGTCCATTCATATCACAATACATTTTCTTTATGTCCAAAAGCATGTTAATTGCATGTTTTTTAGTCCTCTCAGGCATACATGCCTCACTTATGGCAATTGTAGCCCAATAAGACAATTCGGCATATCGTGCAATCAAAGAGCCACTGCTAGCAACATTGTGGTTCACCACACACTTGTCATAATCAGTCCCTTCCCTTGCAAGCCTAGTCCATCTTTTCAATATATATTCTTTGGACAATGTGAAGATCAACTCATTTGAAAATCACAGTTCGAGGAATATCCTTATCATTGCGAACAGATGAAACTAAATACATGCTCTCAACTGCATTATCTTTTAGAAGCCTTAGGATGTATAATATCATTGATACTAATTCATCTGGAAACACGTAAAACAAGTTTTTTGTATATATGTTAGACATTTGAACCTCCATTGGCAAATCTGTCTTCAATTTTGGCTTGCTATTTATGTTATCATGCTCCTCCTTCAACTCTTGATATCTTATACGGGGCATTGCTCTTTCAAAACGCAAAATAAAATCATACAAACCATTCTTTTCTGTTTTGTATTGTTTAATAAAGGCATTAAAACTTTCACTTCTTTGGGATGCAGATATTCCTCCAAAAAACACATTTTCCAAATAACAAGGTACCTATTTGTGACAAATGTTGTACAATTCTTGTAACCATTTATTATCAGCCAAATTAAAATTTTCAGTCATTTGCTCCCACCTCAATTCAAATTCTTCTGTTCGAATAGACTCTGTCACTTTTTTAAAACAATTCCTGAATTCTTGAGAATGAATTGCAATTCCACTTAACTTTTTTGTCAACTTATCCTTAATGTGCCACATGCAGAAACGATGGCATGTATTGGGCATAATGGAAGCAATAGCCTTCGTAATTGCAGGATCCTGGTCTGTTACAATTGATATTGGTGGACCTGTTGGCATGGCCTCCAACCATGTTTTAAAAAGCCACTCAAATGCCTCATATGGCTCATTTGATAGAAAAGAACACTCGAAGACAATTGTTTGGTTATGGTGATTCATTCCTAAAAATGCACAAAAAATTAGAGCATATTTGTTTGTGTTGTATGTAGTGTCAAAACTAATTGTATCCCCGAAAACAGTGTATGACAATCGAAAACTTTGATCAGCCCAATAAACATGTTCTATTTGATCTTTTGAATCTTTTTTTATAGAAAAACAAAACCCCGGGTTCATTTCTTTTAGATTTTGAAAATGTTTAAACAACAACTAACCATCTCGTCCTTTCTTTTCTTTATTTTTGTCGCTTTTCACATTTCTAACATCCCTTTCCATGAAACCAACAGCCCTTATACTCCCTGCCTCCACTTCAAAGACTCCTATTTGGTTTGCAGTCGGTATACTATTAGCATCTAATGTATATATAATGTTTCTATGCACCGAAGTGACATTATTGTGTGATGGAAGCATATGAGCTTTTCGCGGAGTAGTTAGTTTCACAACCCGGGCCTAGGAGTCTGGGGGTTAGCAAAAGCCAAACCGATGACACACGTACTCCCGTGCCTGTACACGTAGACCTGGTCTAAATGCACACGCACAAGGGAAGTTCACACGTGCCAAACATGTACGCGGAAGCTGTAGATATCAAAACATTAAACTACACAATTCAAAAAGAGAAACACGAAAATGAACTGACATATATATAGCTGAATGTTTTACAAAATGAACAAAATGATATGTACAAAGCATGACGTAACAAGCGTGGTAGATCTCAAAAGAAGACTCCTATGCCATGTCATGTATGTCCAAGACGCTCTCCGAGGGAGTGATCACATCCACTTCTCTAGGCCTGATGGGGCCTTGGGGGTCTCATCTGGAGTCTAGCCAACCGACGGTGGGTCGACAAGGGTATCTGAGCCTGCAACCTAAACGAGGTTAAGCTGGGTCGGAGTGTTACAGCTAGCACATGAGTGTGTTCTACGATGAATTTTGTGACCACCCAATGTCCACTCTCCATTTTTTTCACTAACATTTGAGCCCCACAATTCTCTCGTGTGTATAAAACACGCCTATGAATACCCTGTCCTCGTATCTCTTTCCTTTGCCCTTCTTTATAACACATATTGTTTCCACACTACTTCACCCTTTTTTTTATCCGAACCTTTTCTCACGCTAAAACCCACAAATTTAGCATATGTATTATAGTATGTAAAAGCCTCCGCTAAATCATTGAAATACATTCCTATGGTTGGAATCTTATCTCCATCAACCTCGGTCACGAATGATTGAACCATGTTACATTCCGTTGATTCCATCTTCTCAAAATTTCCAAGATATTAAAGAATACGTAAACATATTACATGCAAAAAAAATAAATAAATAAAATAAATAAATAAAGTATAGAAAAAAAAAGTAAATTAGTAACAGAATATTTTCAATTTTAATTGCTTTCAATATGAAAATAAGAAGTTTTAATCTTGAAGGGTTACCTGAAGTGATCCACGTGGATGAGGTGATTGAATTGCATGTTCAGATGTAAGGGTGATGCACTGACCAATAGAGTTCGCATTGAATTCACTTGAGTTGAGAGGAAGAGGGTCATCCGTAGGAGGAGATGTGTTTGACAGTAGAGCAGGGTTCCACTCAATTTCATCTTCATCCATGGCCGCATGAGATACTATAAAAAATATATATATATTCTACTATTGCTCAGTGTAATCAATAATGAACTTAACCTAGATTTGGTAAAAAATAACAACGGAAATTCACGAAGAAATAGGGGAGAGATGCAGGGGGTGAGAGAGAGAGAGAGGGGGTAACAGAGAGGGAGAAAGGGAAAAGAAAGAAACGAGGGAGAGAGAGGACGAGAGAAGCGGGTGAGATAGGGAAAGAGAGGGGGAAAGGGTGAGAGAGACAGAGAGGGGGGTGAGAGGGATAGAGAGGGGACGAGACAAGGAGAGAGAGATAGACACAGAGGGCAGATGAGAGGGAGAGACAGAGACAGAGAGGGGACGAGACAGGGAGAGAGACACAGAGGGTGGGGGGGGGGGGGTTGAGAGAGATGCAGAGTGGGGTGAGAGCGGGAGAGAGAGGGGGCGAGAGTGAGAGAGACACAGAGGGGGCGAGACAAGGAGAGTGAGACACACACAGAGAAAGTAGGTGAGAGAGGGAGAGAGAGACAGAGAGGGGACGAGACAAGGAGAGACACAGAGGGGGGGTGAGAGAGGGACAGAGAGGGGGCGAGAGTGAGAGAGATGCAGAGGGGGGTGAGAGAGGGAGCGAGGGTGAGAGAGATGCAGAAGGGGCGAGAGAGAGAGACACATAAAGCAGGTGAGAGAGGGAGAGAGAGACAGAGAAGGGACGAGACAGGGAGAGAGACACGGAGGGGGGTGAGAGAGGGAGAGAGGGGGAGAGAGTGAGAGAGACGCAGAGGGGGTGAGAGAGGGACAGAGAGGGGACGAGAGTGAGAGAGAGGAGGCAAGAGAGAGAGAGACACAGAGGGGGTGGGGGTGAGAGCGGGGGTGAGGGAGAGAGAGACAAAGAGGGGGAGAGGGAGAGAGAGATAGAGATGGGTGAGAGAGGGCATACCTTGCACCGGCATTGGGTGAGAGAGATGCTGCGATGAAGGAGACGATGAAGGAGACAATGCGTTTTCTCTCCCACCATTTCCTCTCCCACGAGACGATTTCGTTCTCTCCCACTCAAAACTGTGAAGCTCCCTCTCTCCTTGTTTCTCACTCTTATATAAGGCAAGTTAAGACCGTTGGATCTATTTTCATATCCGACGGCTGCAAGCATCCCTTATACAATGTGTAAGGGAGGCTTGTACAGGATCATCTCTCAAAATGAGAGAGATGAGGTCAAGGTTGGAATAAGCGTGGGATATAGATGCTTTAAAGAGCAGAGAATATGATGACAAATGGAGATGTGGAGAAGGTCGAGGATTGGAGTTGGACATCATTTGCAAACTTTGAAGGGAACAGTACACATTTAAAGTAACTTGTTACATTCACATGAATTTTGCTTTGGTAGTATCACTTGGCAAACATGCCATTAAATTCTCCTCGTAGTTTTTGTGCATGTGATTAATATCCAAATAGCAACTTTTCTATTAATTAGAGTGAGAGTGTGACTTCCAATTTCATTTTGGACTCCCTTCCCGTTTGACTTTGAATTCAAATGCTTCAGACCGTTCAACGTCTCACAGCTACATTTCGAAATCCATTTTTTTAAAATTTCAAAAGTTAAAGAAAAAATATCTATCATTAGAAATATTAAAATTGGTAAGAAGTGAAATTACTATATTTATTATTATTATTTAATTCACTAAAATAAATTAGAAATGCGATACGCTATTTTTGCATCTCAAACATATTAGTTATAAACGTGTGACAAAGTAAAATTATGACAGCCATTCTCAGCTCTCATATTTTATTATCAGTGTCATTACTTAAAATAATATAAAATAAATACATTAAAAAAACCAGTACATTATAATAGTGCAAGCTATTACCTAAATCAATATGAAGAATGCTTTTTCATTACACACTCAAAAGTATTGTACTGCAACAGGAAAACTGAATTGCTACTTGTGCTATCTTGATTGTAACTTTTGCTTATTCATTGCTGAAGGAGATAGGTGCTCCCACAGTTTGGAATTAAAATATAAGGGTTAAAATTCAATTTAACCATCACAAAAATGGTATAAAAAAACCCAAGTTAGCCATCACTTAGATGCCTTCTTGGAGTAGCCAACTCCTAAGACATTTCAAAAATCTGTTTTTTCTCAACTAAAGGAAATACAATTTGGACAAACCACATAAAGCAAAGAAAATGGAACGAAAAAACAATAACTCAGCCTGCTAGCTTTGCAAGCCAATCTAGGAAACAATTCCCTTTGCAAGAACATCTTAAAAGTAAAGAGCTATTTGATGCATAGCCCTAATTCTGATTGTCATTTATTTTTTGTCTTTTTCGGTGACGTTAGGTCCTCCTTTTTCCTTGTTCCTGAGGAGCATGAATTCACTTTCTTTCGTTTTGTTTTCATTTATAGCTATGATGTAGCTATATTTGTATAGATCTTTACTTGTGGGTCTTTTCTTAGTCCCCCGCATATAGTTCATATGCACGCTTTTGGAATCTTGAAAGGACACCTTTGGGTTCTGATTCACTTGTTTTTTATGCATGGGATATCATTATCATGATCATCATAGCTTTACTCCAATGATGTTGGGATCAATTACGTGAATTCTAATTTCCCATTTCAATTTATCTGGAGCCAAAGAATTAGTTGGGTTGCAATTCTTCAAATCTATCCTTATTACTTCAACTTATGTCATTTTCTGCATGCCACTTTTTCTTGGTGGGCCATTAACTAACTATTTTCTTCACATGGGATATGTAAAGAAATTTAAATAAGTAGGTTTTGCATTTTCTCAAGTAATTAAACTTACAAAAAAATGTAATTTGTTTTAACACATCTTTTTTTTTTCAATCAGATGCTTAAATAATAAAAAAGAACAAAGAAATTGAGGTATGGGGGTGGGAAGAGGGAGAGGAAAAGGAAGAAAGGATCTATATAATTTTTTCACAATTTAGTGGGCACTAGGAACTAATGTGGCATTCGGGAACTCTATTTCCCTTGCCTTTGTATATAAAACTGATTCAAATACAGTTGTCGGCGCCTTAGATCACCTTTTGGGGATGTCTAATTTCATCTCCATTATAAGACTTTTTCATCTGCTTGGTAAGTCGTGGGGAGGAAAATACTTCAATTGGACGAAAATGTCTAAAGGGGTAGTCTTTCTTTTAATTTTTTTTAATAAATTTGCCCTTAAAATTTTTGTCTTATGACAAAATATTTCTTTTCTTTTAAAGAGGGCATCTGAAGGCATTGTTCATTAAAAAAAAACAAAATCCTACTAGAGCTGAAGGCTGTCCCCTCTAGCTCCACCATTTCTTCACTTCCACCCCCATCTCTTCCCTTGCAAATCTCAGGTTGCACAACCAGCCATCGAGCATCCTTGTCCTCTTCCCCTTCTCCGTTTCTCCATTAGATCAGCTGAAGCACAAGGTTTCTCTCTCTCTGTTTCTCTCCCTACATACACGTACAATTATTATTTCTGAATGCGGTGAAGAAGGACCTATAGCTAACATGGTCCATTTTATCTCTCAATATTTGATAAGGGAAAAAAGAGGACGTCCATATAAGACTAGCCCATTGAAGGAAACACTATCCTTGATATAGTTAGAAGAATAGATTGGGGAAGGAACACGATGTGCAAGATCCCGACGTGCTGCCCAGATCTTTCGACGATTGGGAAGCTTTGCAAATCTCTTCATCAACTTTACTATATCCGTTAAGGTCCTATTCTTACTCTCAATTGGTACATTCAAAAGGGGCCATCTTAAGTTAGAAAGAGTGCTTTTATAAGCATTGTCAAAAGAAACATTATTTTTTTGTTTTTGGCTAATCGAGTCACCCTTGAAAAACCCTTTCTCCCTCATAACTTAAAACAAGTCTAGACTAATTAGCTATTTATTTTTCTTGGTTGAGTTGCACAGAATAACGCTTAAAGTAGGGATAAGTAAAATCTAAGTTTGGACCCCAGATAGATGAGATAAGGTTCTGATGAGAACTGACAATGACTTAATCAACCTTCTTTTAATTATATAAGCAATTTACAAGAAGTATAGATATCAATAGCTCGTTAATTAATCATGGAAGAAGCTTCCATGGCAGCAAATAGCTCCTTCTTCTTCTCCATCTCCTGTTCATTCATGCAATCTTCTTACATGATGGGCACATGGCAAGCACAGTTGCAGTT
This sequence comes from Sextonia rubra, assembly GCA_037013555.1. Taxonomy (NCBI): domain Eukaryota; kingdom Viridiplantae; phylum Streptophyta; class Magnoliopsida; order Laurales; family Lauraceae; genus Sextonia; species Sextonia rubra. The sequence continues at coordinate 36,476,603 of JASUAD010000010.1, read as the reverse complement.
GCCTTAGGCAGCCGAATATAAAACGAAGAGCCAAGCTTGATCGACTTAAGTTCCTGCATTTCCTTCTTCAGTTGCAGATTTTCATTACTCAAACTCTCACACTGCTTCTTCAGGAATATGCGGTCCAGCTCCATTTGCTTTGTCTTGGTCCTGCAGAACACCAATCAAAACTAGGATTGAAAAGGCAAAAAAAGGCCCAAGGGAAATTTTCTTGAAAATTTTTATTTGTACCTTGCTCTTCTGTTCTGGAACCAAACTTCTACTTGTCTTGGACTGATATTTAACTTCTCAGCCAATGAATGCTTCTCCATCTGCAGGATTTTCCTTTATTAAGCATATAATCAGGGGTTTGTAAAATGAAAATATGACGGTTCTTTAATTTCGAAGCAAGCATAATTTATATCCCAGTCTTAATTAGGAATAGGTACTTTGTGGATTAGGGGTTGGATATGACTATAATTATATCACCATAATTAAAAGGCAATAAAGTTTAATGGTTTTGTACGTGCAACTTCTTTTTTATTTTTTTGGTTATGGGTATTTAAGTGAGGCCTGTTGTATGAAATACATATACAAAAAAATTCTCTATAGAGAATATGGATTGCTTGTAACTTTTTCCTATTGAGGAATCAAATAATTGATACACAGGTATATTAATATAGTCTTACTAGCTTAATTATCAATTGGACTTCTAGTGGACAATTAAATCCAGGACACAACATAAAAAAAGAAGACTAGTTAGATTCGTTATCTATAAAAAAGAGCCGAAATCCATCAAAATGTGGGCTGGGCCCCATGAACACCATTCCAACAAAATGATCACTAGTTTTTGTATCCGCATGTCAACGAACCATATTCCTTGGAGCCGGGTTGCTAAGGGGCTGGGCCATCTCAAAACTAACACAAGCCTGTTCCAAATTCTACCAGGTTTGATCTGTGCTTTTAGGGCTTTCGGCTAGATCCATGCTTAATTTGCTTATGGATAGTTAAATGGATCCGTGCCGGGCCATGGCTTGTGTATGCTTAATGTTCCGGTCGGCCCACATTTTTTAACACGACGAGTTGCATACATTTTGCTATGGAGATAGGCCTGGGCCTTTCTTTCAGGACAATGAACTGGATCAAGGATAGGCCCAATAAACAAACTGGCGGGCCTCCCTACATACTAATTACATACATTGAGAGAGAGAGAGAGAGAGAGAGAGAGAGAGAGAGAGAGAGAGAGAGAGAGAGAGAGAGAGAGAGAGAGACCATAGTAACGTTATGACGCTCTTTGAAAATGTCTTCAAGAATGCTTGACTGCTCTTTAGTAAGCCTGAGTTTCTTCCATGGACCATTCTTTTCATGGTCATTAGCATTTTCATATTCTTCATCCTCATCATCTTCTTCTTCTATACTCTTATCCAAAGGAGTTGGAAACAACATATGCAACTGAACAGGAGTCTTTCCATGTCCGTGGCCTCTTTCTTCTGACCCACCAAAACCCCCACAACCAATCCCAAGACAAAGTCTTGTATTGCATGCCTCCTCTTCTTCTTCCATCCTCTCACCTACCTCCTCCTACAAAGCAAGTGCAAAAAGTAGATGAGAGAGGTTGATATATAAGAGATTGGGTATATATGCTAGCGCTTTCTGCTTTGTAAAGCCCCCCTTTTCTTCACATAAGTAGGGTGTGAGGGTGGGGATTATACATGAGATGGATATGGTTTATATGCTTTGTAGATGTGTTTTGGTGTGAGATGAGGACAGGTGTTGCGATAAGCATTGGGATTTAGAAGCTTTAATGAGCAGAGAATCTGATGACAAATGGACATGTGTTGGAATTGGATATCTTTTGCAAACTTAGAAGGAAACAATAGAAACACGTCCAAAGTAAGCTGTTACATTCATATGGGTTTTGCTTTGGCAGTTTCACTTGGGAAACATGTCATTAAATTCTCCTTGTAGTTTTGTGGATGCCATTAACATCCAAACAACAGTTTGTGTTGATTTTTTCAATTAATTAAAAGGGTAATTAATAGGAATGAGAGTTGATCATGACTTCCGATTTCATTTTGGACTTCCTTTCCATTTGACACGGGAGTACTGCAATAGCAAAAAAATAAATAAATAAATAAATAAAAATCTATTATTAGAAATGCAAAATTGGTAAAAAGTGAAATTACTATAATTACTTAATATAATTAATTAATTCTACTGAATTAGCAATCGATACTCTATTTTTACATGCATGTCAAATAAATCAATAATTTATTAGTGGGTGACAAAGTAAATTTATAGCATCCATTCTCAGCTCTCGTCTTTAATTATCCATTTCATAATTACCTGCAATAATAAAAAAATAAATATACCCACACAGTTACTACATTATAATAGTGCAAACTATTATGTAAATCAATATGAAGAGTCCTTTCTTCGTTACACTTTCACAAGCACTCCAATGCAACAGGGCAAATTGAATTGCTACCTTTGCTCTCTTGATTGCAGTTATCACTTAATCATTTCTAAAGTGGATAACTTCTCCTATAGCCAGGGGTAGACCCAAGTGCATTCACATGGGGCAGTCACATCTTTTGAACCTCGGTTCACTTCTAAAACTATAATGAAAATTTTGACTTATTTTCTAAAATTCACATAAAAATTCATTGTCTACCTCCAAAACCCACATGAAAATCTTGGTTTTATTTCCAAAACTCAATTGCTTGTCCGATTTCATTCCCCTCAAATGAATATCCTAAGTGTTATAGTTTGCAACTGAAATCTAAGGGTGTTGGTAAAAAATGCAATTTAGCCATCACGAAAATGCCATATTGGAGTTACTAACTCCTAAGACATCTCAAAAGTCCTTTTTTTTTTATCATTGAAGAGATCAAGACCTTAACAAACAAATTTTGATCGTGAAATATTGTTATCACAAGAATTTATATTTTCTACATGAGGGATATGTAAATGAAATTTTCATAAAAAAAAATTGATGTATGAGAGTGGAAACAATAGGAGGGATAGGAAGAAAGGATCTGTCTCCTTTTTTTGTTAGAATCTATATGGCTCCGGCCTCTAAGAATCTAAGCTGTGATTTTAAAGGTTCATTTTACTTAAAACTGATTCAGATAGCCTTTTTAAAAGTGTATTCATTAAAAAAAAAAGGGTCTAATTTTATCTTCATCAGCAATAAGACTCTTTTCTTCGGTTTGTAAATGACACAGATCGAGAAAGAGATTTCAATCACAGGAAAACATTCGGAGCAGATGCATGTTTCTTACTTTCTATGTACTAGTTTTCCCTTACAGCTTGCCTTACCATAATTTTGCCCTTAGTTTTTTAACTAAGGCATCATTCATTCAAGAAACCTTAGCAGAGCCGAAAATTGTCCTCTCCCCTGTATTTCGTCGTCACTCCATCTCTTCCCTTGTAAAGTTCAGGTTGCAGAGCCATTGAGGGTCATTGTCCTCTTCCCCTTCTTCATTTCTCCTTTAGGTGAACTTAAGCACAAGGTCTTCATCTCCCTGTTTCTCTCTCTCGCATTCTGACTTTGGCGACAATGGACCAATTACGAGAATTGGTTTTTTATGATTGTGTGTAGTGGGTTTGATGGGTTAGGGTGACGGTTTGAGAGAGGAGTTCAAATGGTTCCTGCGTGATATGGATGTGTTTCTTGTGCCATTCGTTGCGTTTGTGATTGCTGATCATGTCTAGGCCATATGATGTCTTGAATGCACATGAAACCATCTATATTCATGCCCTGCCACGTTTGCAAAGAAAGAAAGAAAGCAGACGACGACAGCGCAGATGTTTAGTGTGAATACTTTGACGGGCATCTAACGGGCATCTGTTGGATATTTTGAGGACTGTTACTTCACTGCCACAGAACTTTCTTTGATGCACAACTGTTTCATCTAATCTTCAATATTTTTACCTACTTGTTCACAACACTTGAGTTTGCCCCATGATGATTGTGGGTGGACCACTTGTGGTCAGCAATGTCATCAGGGGCAGCCTCTAATGCATGTGGACAACGGGGCAAGCTTTCCAAGGTGATACGGCGGACCATGAGTAATCCACCTATAATCACCGTGGAGCCAACAATCATATAATTGTGGAGTTGCATGCCTATCAGTTTTCCTAAACAACTGAAGAGCCAAACATGCGTGTTTGGGATATGGCTTTGTAGTCTTTTTATTTGTTTTCATTGGAGCTGATTTTTTTTTTTTTTTTTTTGGAGGGGATTGATCACGTAGGAATTTATGCTAAAATAATGATAACTATACATCCAAGAAGTGTTGTTGGGAGGAAGGCCATTTCTACTTCAAAATTGGAATGATGGAGGAACCCAGGAGATTGGAAGAGAATGGCTATATTTCTAGTCGCAATTGTCAAGGAATGGGAATTCACACTTTAGGTTTATTATGTCTATGAAAATGTTGAATGATTAAAATTAAAAAATAGGGGGGCACGAGAGTTGAGAAAACAAATAATAATAATAATAGCTGTGGGATAGAAACGAGCCGTCCATGCATCTGAACCGTTGACATGGTGATCCTGTGGGCCATCTCTATCCCAGTCTACGAGGCAGACTGGTAGAATCGAAATTCCCGGTAGTCAAAACACATGCTCTTGTAATCTGTCCCCTAGACAGTTGAAAAAAACCTGAAGAGGATTTCCTGAAATCATTCACTTATCTTGATTTGTGTACTGGGTGGTGATTATTTGACCAAATGGCATTTAATGCAACAATATTGTGGGCCCACCAGGGACAGTCTTTGAGGGAGAAGTGGGTGCAGAGGCCCATTTATCTGCCCTCATCATTTAAAAAATCCAGATGGGCCATTAGTGTCTCTATCGATCCAATGGTTTGGATATGTGATAGGTGTGGTCCATCATACGGCCTACCAGCACAGCGACAAAAAGTTGTGATATTTTTAAAATAACGTGATATATACTTAAAAGGTATGTTCCAAATAATATCACAATATTTTGAAAAATATTACAAAAATTGAGAATATCACGAGAAAAACACAATAAAATAGGAAAGATTAAAGAAAACAGTGAAAATATTTTAACAGTGTTTTGTATCTACTTTTAGTTATTTATTAGTTTATTGTTAAACACTATTTATTTTATGATATCGTCACAAGCATAATTTTATTCAAGAAAAATGTACTACATCCTTAAATCTTAATCATTAATTTTGTATTTTTCGTAATTAATTCTTTAAATTAGTGTTTAAGGCTATTTTTATTTATCTATTGTAAAAAACCAACACAACCGCAAAACATACGAAACTAACAAACCCATCCCATGGTTTGAAATGGTTCAAAGTCCCTGCCCCTAACCCTAACCCCTCTCTCTCTCTCTGTGCATGTAAAGTAGATAATTTTTATAAAGGATTTCAATTGATCATCAAGCCAAATATAGAGATCTCAATAATTGAAAATCTCGAATATCTAGTAGTTGCAGTTGTAGTGGGATAAACCCCATGCTTCAGACTATCGCAGCTGGTGTATCTGACGAAGATACCTGCGGCTGCATCAGGGTTGAATCGGGTTAAACAGAAGGGTCCAGCCGGTTTACGCCCAACCAGTCCCTCCAGGAGATTTTAAAAACCATTGGCTTGGATGCCAAAGACACAGAAACTCGTTTTGTAACAAGGATTGTATGTGTGCCATATCTAAAATGATCTACACAAATGAATTGCTATGCACCGAAACATCAAGTAAATAATTAAATGATGGAAGGTCAAAATTAAAATTGGTGATCCCCTTGACAAATGGGTAGATATCCTTGTTCCGATTGTGATTGTCCAATCAATAACTTTTGGTCTTATGTAAGACCTGATGTCCATGGTTTAAAATAGCAGCAACCACGCAGCAAACATTATTTTAATGCTTATATTTTGGATGGTCCACAAAATCATAAATAAGTCCTTGTTTTTAAGTTAAGTAATCGGACGGACACCAGGTCTCTCACTAGGGGCACAACAGCCAAAGATTGATCCTTGATTGTTTTTGTAAAAGGAAGGTTTCTCACCAACTAACCTATCAGTGCCTCACCAAATACCAACTAATCTAACAGTGCCTCACCAAGTCACATAAAAATATTTTGAGTTTCTTCAAAAACTAAGATACATAACAGATAAAGAGTCAATGATCCAGGGGTTTGAGTATTTAGTGATACATCATGTCTTTTAACTTCCATGTCCACAAAATCAATAGTCCTCAAGATATGGACAGTATTAGAATGAAAAGGCAGAGATCTATCGCTAAATACTCAATTCATAGGGGCTTATTTACAAATTCCATAAACGTTAGGAGATATATAGAAAATACTCTTACATTAACTTTAATGAATTTGGAAACCTTAACCTAATTATACATATAGACAGTTTCGGCCAGTATGTAATCGCAGCAAGGATCTGAATACACATGGACTGGGCCTGGTGAACTGGAAAATTAGCAAAGCCCTCCTTTTTGCTGGATATAGAACAACGTTGTAGGCCAATGGGCATATCTAGTACATCAATCTTAGCTCAAAATCCAAAGCAAACCTGACTAAAAGCCAAACTAGGTGACCCTGATAGGCCCAAGAAAAAAAAATCCAACATAAAAAGAAGGCTTGCGTAGACAATGAGCTTTTTGTCTGCCACTATATGCTTGGACAGTGAGACTATGGATATAGCTTTGAGTCTTCTGACCTAGACCCAATTGGGGCCCGGATTTGGATTTAGGTCCTCATTAGTAGTTTGGGTTTGGGTCTGGGTTGTGCTAGCAGCCTAACAAGCGAGGGACCCCCCACCCCCCTCCCCCACTGCCCTCCCCCACCCCCGCCCACATAAAACAAGTTGCAACCTTAAAAAAAAAATGCCCCCTAATACAGAAAGGGCTCGAATTGAAAACAAGGGATATGAGTCCACTACCCAAAATTTGAAGCTTCTTTAGTTTGGGTCCAGGCTCGGATCCATTGCATAGATCTGACCCATATAATATCTGTGTCTGGGTTTGGGCCTATGGGTCGTACCCACGACGACCCAGACACTTGGTATAAAGAGCTTAAACTTATCAGAGCTGTATCACTCAACCCCTACATGCAGCGGACGAGCCCTGTTTGAGTCTAGACTTGTTAAACTAATACCGAATAGTCTCATGCCTCTGCCATTTCATTCTGTGTGAGGTAAGTAATGGATGCTCCACGGTGAAAAGCAAGGACAGAAGGGGGCCTTTTTTGATGTTGTAAGAAAATGTAGAAACTTAAGTGGGAAGAAAAAAGACCTAAATATTACCTACTAAAGAAGATAAGAGAAGCTGTACATGATGACAAGAAGAACCCAACACCTGAAACTGTCATTGACAGATTAGAAGAAATGACAGGTTTTTTTGCTTATCAGCTCATGCATGAAGCACTGCACTGGGTCATTACCAAATGGTCACTTCAGATAAATGAGGCCTTGTTTTTTCAGATGAGGATGAGAGAGGGAGAGAGAGAGAGAGGATGATTCGTCGGCATGGTTGAAGACAAAAAGGGTGAACATGACTGGTCTGGTTTTGGCTTGGAAGAAGAAATGTGATGTGAGAGATATCAATCCAAGATGTCCATACCAATCCAAGAGGTCCTGCCTTTGTCACGACGAAAGCTTCAATCATAAACATCCTTTCATTTTCCATCATCGACAACCAAATTGGAAGGGACTCAAGTCATCCAGACCGACTTTCCACTGCCCTTTTCATTTCATGTGAGAAAAAAGATTCAAGTCATGCAGGACCACCCCAGCCCACATAGCAGTATTTCTCACACCTCAAAGAAGAGAGAGAGAGAGAGAGTCATCTATATATAATCATTCGACAAGCGATATGCGGAATATGCGGTCGATTGAGTGATGCTTTCACACAAAGATGATGATGCCAACACCTTTTACTTTGTGCCAGGCCCACATGTGCCAAAAAAAATTATCCATAATGGGGGAGATCCAACCAGACAACAAAATGAGGCATTCGAGGGCCAACACAATGAGCCCTGGAAAGGGGACTATGAAAGGGGAGGCTATCCCTGACGTAGTCAATAAAAATAATTAGAAGCCAAAGAGACCATCAAAAAGTCAGTGCCCCCATCCCCATTCTTAAGGGTCAATTTCGGCTCTTGATGTCTATCATCGTCCAAACCTAACTGCATTCATCATCATCGTTGATGACAATCAATCAGAACTTGTGTGTCATGAGTTCAATCATATGGCATTTGGCTACCTTATCCTTGATCAACATCACGCTCAATGGATCAAAATTTTCTCCATTGAGATTGGAGCAATCTCAGTGGGCCGATGGGAAACTCACCTACAGTGGTCTAACAGGATGTTTTTAACCGTCCCTTTGTCAGAAAAACATCAGAAAGCTTCAATGCTCTACGGCATATCTTTCTTCTGCTGTCCATCTACAGACAGCCATAAATCTCAAAACATGCCACCCCTTGGTCCAAAGAAACTCCTGAACCAGAAACAAGCTAAAGTTGGTCCTTTGCTCACTGATCATTGATAATGTAGTGTAGAGAAGCTGGAGACTACAATTTCCAGTGATCCCATGAATTTGCTAATCTGGCAATCTCCATACAAGAAAGAGCAGAATCTGAGCTCTGAAGGCATCTGCTAGGACATGTTCCCCATCCCATCATTCAATTATAGAGAAGGATTCTCTCTCTCTCTCTCTCTCTCTCTCTCTCTCTCTCTCTCTCTCATACACTTCAGCTATTTATTTGAATATCTGAGATCCAATTACTCCAAAGAAGCTCTCCTTTAACCTTCTGCTACAATGAAGTACTGGATTGCTTTCTATTTGCTTACCACAGTTACCATGGCCTTCCACCTCCCTTCTCAAACTACTACAGCTAGTGCACCCAACTCCATTACTCTCCACAAAGATGACTTGATCAATGCAAGGCAGATGGACACGAAAAAGCTGAACCCATCAATATCTGAAGTTGAAGAGAGAGGCCAGAGAAACAAGGTTGGTTTATTTAACGATGTTGCATGTTCTTCTAGTGCTAATTTAACATTGCTCTATAATTTATAGATTATAATCATTATGCCTTTTTCCTGTTTTGGAAACAAAGCTATTGGTTGTAACTAAAGGATCGGGAAACTGATTTTGACACTACTTGCAGGTTGGACAAATGATGGAAAGACACGACAATCAGAGGTTGGCAGGAAATGAATTCAACGGTGATGATGAAGGGCTGATCTACAATGTGGATTATCATGGAGTAACAACACATCCCTCCCCATACCCAAAACATCCTAAACCATAGAGCTTCTGCATTGCATTTTGAACTGTATTATGTAATCCAAGTTATGAGATGATTCTTGCAAGACGAAGAAGCATGGGACTGACATGGTAACTGGCACATGGCAAATGGTTTTAGTTTTTCAAACAACCCCAGTTTTTTAAGACAGGGCTAATATGATGATGATGATTGTTGGTCAAATGCAGGTGGTTATGTTCTCGGCCAAATATACCCAAGTTACCATCAACTACAATTAGCACTTGTTTTTTCTCTCCCCGTCATTCAGCTCTTGACTAGCGTAAGCCTGAGAAGTTGACATCTCCCCACTGTGTGGAATAATGGTTGCATGTATCCACACAGGGAAAATCATCTAACTTTCCAGATTCACCCTAATAGCCATCTCATAAGTTAATATTGAACTATTACATGTTTAGATGTACCCAGAGAAAGTGCTTCTGAACAAATCCTGCTTCCTTTGGAAGTCATTTTCCCAGAAGGGTTCCTACCAAAATGAAAAGTCAGATTTCAACATAGTGCGGGTTAGGGACCTGTAACACAGAAGTGTTGAACATAGAAATATGATAGCACAGACATGTATTTGAGCTTTTTAGGCGTACCCAGGCTATTCAGTTAGCAATGTGATTTGTAGATTGCTTTTCGGGAAACATTGGCAGGTCTCCCAACAGAAAATCAACTTCAGAGGTAGGCATGCAGAAAATGAATATACTGACCACAGGATAAGTTCAAGTGCAGCCCACTTTCCTCACTAGGGCTAGAACTAACCCACCAGCCCCAATTTGCTACTTACTAGACCTCAGTTTAGGTGCCAAACCAGTTATTTGGAATATGTCAAGCAAACCATACATAAAAAGGCTAACTTATAACAGAAGACAACTCATGCAGCAGACAAGCAATTGCCAGATGAACAATGCCTCCAATGATCTTAAGAAAAAATAGCATCCAGTTCCCTATAGAAGTTGACAGGTCTAAAATCAACAAAATATTCATTGATACATTTTAGCTGTGTCTACATAAGTGTGGTCAGCTCTGCGCTGACAGGTATTCACAGCTTGTAGCCAATTAGGTTCACCAAAGTAACACAAGTCCAACAGCCCAATATTTTGTTAGTTGCAGATATCCATGAAAAAATGGTCTTCTCACCTCCACCACAAGGGCAACTGTAGTTACTTCTCACTACATACAAATTCATGTCATCCTTCGAATTGTGCACCCACAGACAGCGAGGGAAAGAAATGAGAGGACAGGAAAGAAAAATTCTAAGAGTATTCTACAGCAATATGCAGTTCTATAAAGCTAAATCCATAGGGACTCTGTAACTTTAACTTGAGAACCAATTGGACTTCCGTTTCAACAAAATGCCAACATGATATTCATATTATGTTAGTTCAACACCATCATCATGAGGCTAAAAGCATGTAATTGCACATATATTTGAAAGAAAGAATTTGCTAATTGTAGGAAGAGAACCATTTCATGAATCAACCTGTTCATCTACCTTACGTAGAAATCTTGATATACAAAGCCAAAGAGCTTCTGGTATCTTGAGACGTGAATGTCTTGCCAAGGCAGAAACAATGTCGAATGTAAGTCTATGAAACTCTGGTTTCAGTGCCATACGTGTAAGCATTGCAGTCCACACCTCTGGTGCCAATTTAATGGCATGGTAAAATGACCGAAACCCATTCACCACCCTTCTGATCACTGCATGTCCCTTCAAGATACACAATAAGTCAATATACCCATTGAGGTAAGAAACGTAACATTACAAAAGAAAGCATATAACGAAAGTTCAATTGCATCTATAAGCCACATGTGCATGTGTATTGCTCACATGTATACGAAGGAGTAAAATTGACATGCCCAATTAAAAGTGCACACTGACTAAGGTCTAAGGATTTTTTTTTTTTTTTGGCGCCAACTAATGGTAACTTTTCATAAAAAAATAAGGAAAAGGATTATAACAAAAAAGAAAACAAACAGAACAACAAGGGAGTCGGGACATAGCCAGCATAAAAGAATTATACCATCACCCAAGATACAAAAAAAAAAAAAAAAAAAGGAACAAAAGCAGGAAGGCTAGATACTAACAAATAAGTCAGTATACTCATTGAGGTAAGAAACATAATATTACAAAGGAAAGCATATAAGGTAAGTTCAATTGCATCTATACGCCACATGTGCATCTGTATTGCTCACATGTATACCAAGGAGTAAAATTGGCATGCCCAATTAAAACAGCACACTGACTAAAGGTCTTTTTTTTACTTTTTTTTTTTTTTTTGAGATTTCAAAGGGAAAAGAGCAAATATATTTAAGGACAAAATGATTGAGAAAGGAGAATGGAATATTGAAGAAGAAACCACAGTAATGTGGAATCAAATGGCTAATTGCATTAGGAATGTTGCAAAGGAGGTACTTGGAGAATCAAAAGTGAAAAGACATATTAATAAAGAAACATGGTGGTGGAGTATGGAGGTTCAGAAAGTTATTCGACAGAAAAAACATTGCTACAAAGTTTAGCAAGGGACTAAGAGTATAGAAAATTTTGAGTTGTATAAGAAGGCAAAGAAAGAAGCTAAGAAAGTAGTAAGTAGTGCAAAGTTCAAAGCATATGATGACCTCTATAATAGGTTGGGAACAAGTCAAGGAGAAAAGGATAATTTTAAGCTTGCAAAAATAAAGGAAAAGAAAAGTAGAGACTTTAATCATATCAAATGTATCAAGGACAATGAGGAAAATATTTTGGTGAAGGACAATGATATTAAAGAAAGGTGGAAGGAATATTTTAGCAAACTTTTAAATGAAAAATATTTGGGCGATACAAGAGTTGAGGAGGATACTTCATTACAAGAGCATACTTTTCTCCGTAGAATTAGAAGGGTGGAAGTGAAGGAAGCATTGAAGTGAATGAAGACAGGAAAGGCAATAGGCCTAGATGGTATCCCGATAGAGGTATAGAAATGCTTAGGAGAGGTTGGAGTAAGTTGGTTATGTAGACTATTCAAAAAGATACTCGTGACAAAGAAAATGCCGGATGAATGGAGAAGAAGTATTGTAGTACTTATATATAAGAATAAAGGAGATATACGAAATTATACCAACTACTGAGGGATTAAACTTATGGGTCACACTATGAAGTTATGGGAGAAAATAATGGAGCAAAGACTGAGAAAAAAGACCAAGATTTCTGAAAATCAATTTGGTTTTATGCCAGGGAGATCAATTATGGAAGCTATCTCTTCAATTAGGCAATTAATGGAAAAATACCGAGCAAAGAGGAAAAATCTACATATAGTCTTTATTGATTTGGAAAAAGTCTATGATAGGGTACCAAGAAATTTAATTTGGTGGGTCTTAAAGAAAAGGAATGTCCTCAGAGGTTACATTGAAAATTTTAAGGATATATATGAAGGAGCAATAACAAATGTGAGAACCACATGTGGAAAAACAGGCGGATTTTTCGTGACTATATGTTTACATCAGGGATCAACCTTAAGCCCTTATCTCTTTGCATTAAATATGGATGAGTTAACTGTACATATTCAAGAAGAAATATCATGGTGTATGTTGTTTGCAGATGATATAGTATTGGTGGATGAATCAAGAAAGGGTGTAAATGCAAAGCCTGAGAGATGGCAGAGGGCATTAGAATCTAGAGGCTTTAAAATAAGTCGTACAAAGACAGAATATATGGATTGCAACTTCAGTGGACATATACAAAGTGTTGAAACCACTGTCAAAATTGAAACTCATGAGATACCACGTAAAGATTTTTTTCGGTACTTAGGCTCGATGATTAGTAAGGATGGGGAGATTGACGAAGATGTAAAGCATAGGATAAGAGATGGATAAATAAAGTGGAGACTAGCTTCGAAAGTGCCTTGTGATAGACGGATGCCAACGAAATTGAAGGAAAAATTTTACAGGACAGTGGTTAGACTAGCTATGACATATGGAGCAGAATGTTGGCCAATTAAGAAGATGCATATTCATAAGATGGATGTAGCGGAAATGAGAATGCTTAGGTGGATGTGTGGTAAAATTAGAAAAGATAAAATTAGAAATGAACGTTTTTGAGAATATTTAGGGGTAGCACTAATAGGGGATAAGATTAGAGAAACTCGTTTAAGATGGTTTGGGCATGTTGAGTATAGGTCAGTAATGGCACCAGTGAGAAAAAGTTTGGATATACAGGTGGAGGGCCCATTAAGAGGTAGGGGTAGGCCGAAGAAAACATGGATGGAAGTCATTAATTCTGATTTGAAGAAGTTTCACTTATCGAAATATTTTGCTCAAAATAGAATGGAATGGACAAATAGAATTCATGTAGCCGACCCCAACATGGTTGGGATAAGGCTTTGATGATGATGATGATGATGATGATGATCAGTAACAGCAGCTTTTCCTAAAAAAACCAAAAGGATTGTAACAAAAAAGAAAACAAAGAGAACAAGGGAGTGGGGACAGATACAGTATAAAAGAATTACACCATCACATAAGACACAAAAGAAAAAAAAAGGAAAGGAAATGCTAGATACTAACAGCAACAAAGAAGCCATACAACCATTAGCTGACTGCCCAATGTGCTGGTATTCCACTCTAGTCAATGAAGACAACATCTTAATCTTGTTAAAATATAATTAAACCTCTAAGGGAGTAAAACACAATAAAACAACCGAGAGATAACAATGCTGAGACACAATTCTAAAGCTGACTCAGCAGCATCTGGGGATTTGAGGTCTGAAAAGGAATCTGGGTTTTTGAACCTTGATGTATACTTACAAAGAAACAATATTGTTGCAGCATGCCCTTCCAATTCCTTGTCATGTATCTCCCAGAAAGGGAAGCTATACATGGTTGTGATGACATATGAACCAGCAAATATGCTTGTGGAATCGTATAAAATAAAAGTGTGCATGCACATAAAGGCACAGATATTAAATATAAGTGCCCTCCATGCACATAAACATATGCACATGCATATGAATGATTATATATAATGATGGTCACTGCTTCACTATATAGCAAGAATTTGTTGCACTGATATTGGTTATGATAATTATGTACCAAAGACCAAATTAACTGCAAGGGTCAAAGAGATGAATGAATTTGACAAAAGCTTCAGTCCAACAAGCTACAACTAAGTGATGCACAGCTACTCATCAACCATGCACACATGCGTGCATATCAATTGAACTCCCAGAATTGTGGGCCATAAACTCGCGTGGGTGAGCATACTCCAAAACCCACACGGATTGGCTGATACTGTCAATGGGCAAACATCACTGTTAAAAAAGATGGTCAGATGTGATTTCTGGGTTATTCATCTGCAGCTCGGCCCACAAACTCCAGGGTCCCAATCAGCTATTGAACAATTAGTGAGTTCAGGCTTTCAGAGTCAATTAAAAGATTCAGATGCAAAAGATGGCAAAGATGTAGATTTCAGGTCTCAAAACTATCAATAAGATTAAAAAGGCAGAGCATTAATGAACTGTAAAATATGGAAATTGTTAAATGAGGCCAGATACTCTGTCTAGTAGAGATATAAATACACATGCAGTGAGCTTTAACAAACCTCAAAATCTGGCACAACTTTTGCATTTTGCTTCTCATAAAAAATGCAAGGTAAAGCTTCCCCCTCTAGAAATGCATCTGCGGCTTCAATAATGTCGCGAACAAGGAAAACACGCACCCTACGACCCTTCTCTGATAGAATGAACTGAAAGAGATCTTCTGTGGCAGAAACAACAGCACGCATGTCAAAGGATTTCCATCCCTTCACATCTGATGCATTCGCAGCAGAGTTATTAAACTCCTTGTCTGCAGGCTCAGAAGCTTGTTCAGAAATTGCTGTGATCAGGCGCTCCAACCGGTTCCATCGAATGGAGCCATTGTTGCGGATAAGAAGTTCCCCCAATATTTTTCTCATATCAGGACTGGGATCCTCCAATAGTTTCCCAATGACAAAAGGATATGCACTGTCAACAACTTTAAAATCAGGATCCAAGGCTTTTGCAGTCCCTTCTAATGACCCTAGTGCTCTAATTACGAGAGCATAGTCAGGGGGTAGAGAGAAATTGAACTCATACATAATATCATAGAGTTGCTCCATTATACTCTGAAGTTGAAATGCGAAGACAGCTTAGAACACTCATTTTTGTTAGCATATAATACATGGAGAATACATCAAATTGCCTCAAAATTATCATAGTACCAAAGGAAAAGAAAACACATTAGTAATGCATCCAATTTGCAAATGAAACAGGGGACAAAAAGGATGCATTGTATAACCTCAAGTATCAAAGTCTATTTTGTGGGAATACTTATTAGCTCATAAGACATTGTGGTGTAGCAAAGAAAGCCACATCCTTTTTTTTTTCTTCAGTCTGCCAGCACCTCTTTGCTACTAATTTGTTAACACATAGTGAGTTCTTCCAATGGAAGCTTGTAGAGACAACTACTAAACTCACTAAATTACAGCACTTCAACTCCACCGGAATCTGAATTTACAATCTGAGATGTACGAACATCGCATCAAGTTCCTTGTTTCAGTTGTGCCCCCAGAAAAATACACACACACAAATGAAATTCAGGGTACATCTCCAAAAAAATCTGCCTTGAGGAAATACCACCCTACTTCGACAAAAGAAAATTTTAAACCATCCAACCTCAAAGCTTTGTTGCCAGTGTACACTTCAAAATCTCTCACCACCTCCCCTCCATAAAATGCCTATCCATCTAGAACATCATCCATGGAGAGAGACAAAGTTACATGAATTTATCCAAGCTAGGTCTGAAAGTGTCCTTTCCTATATTTTTTTCATGCACAAATTTTCAAAAGAGCTAGCATCGTCCTCTTTAATGTCCAATGGCTCCATAACCACTCTGTTGCCCTCACTAAGCTGACTGATAAAATAGATCCTCATCATTTTCCATCCTATGAAAATTCTGTTTCAATCCTCATCTTTGGATTTTTCCTCCAAGCCACCTTGTCCATACAATTTAACTCACTAATCTTCTTTGATGCCTTCCATATAGACTTTGTATCCACTTGCTCAGATCACCTCTCTTCTCCGATCAAGTCCCATCTGTTCACTTCCTTGGTTAAAATTTTTCAAGATTCTTCAAGTATTTCACAAGTGAAAATTACAAATAAATACGAGTAATTTTTATTAGAATCAAGGTTTTATAGTAAGTTGGACTAGGGCTATTTCTAGATACAGAAAAACTAAAGGAAATTGAGTACTACTGACTGATATGGGCATAAGGGAGCAAAGGAAATTAAGTAGCACTGACTCATTGAAACTCCCTTCCTCCTCAAAGGTGTCAATGAGTTACTTGGGTACAAACTA
This sequence comes from Sextonia rubra, assembly GCA_037013555.1. NCBI lineage: Eukaryota > Viridiplantae > Streptophyta > Magnoliopsida > Laurales > Lauraceae > Sextonia > Sextonia rubra. The sequence continues at coordinate 36,459,966 of JASUAD010000010.1, read as the reverse complement.
TCAGAACCAATATGAACAATTAATCGATGATTGAGAAAACCTACATCAAAGCGGATCAGAAATACTATTTCAAAAACCAAGTGTCCCCATCCTACATCATTCAAAGTTGTAAATCACCATGCATGAAGATGAACCAATTTATATCGGATGTCATGTTATTCATCTCCAACTCTTGTCTTTTGCAGGATCATGGTAGAAGCAGGGGAGTAACTTGGGCCAGGCTGAATGTAAGACCACAAAAGAATGCAATTTGGGTGAGACTTGTTCAGGTTTGGCTCAAGACAGAAAATTTCAAGCCGAAGTCTGTATTGATTGTCAGAACCAAAAATGACAAATTAGTCAACGGTTAAGAATAACTATATCAAAGGATCAGGAAAACCATTACAAAGACCATGTATACCCTCCGTCCCACCCTCCCCTCTATTTGTTGATTGTCAGCACCAGTAATGGCCAATTAGTCAACAATAGTAATGGCCAATTAGTCAACAATTGGCAATATCTACATGAAAGCGATCATGAATACTATTTGAAAGACCCAGTATCCCACCCTAGCTCACCAGTAGTTATAAATCACCATGCATAAGGATGAATCAATTTGCGACCTAATGTTATTTTATGATTCATATCCCTCTCTTACAACAATACATGATGGTAAAAGTAGGGATGTGATCATGTGACTCAAGCTGGGTCAAACCTGAGCTTGTGATGAGAATGCTGTTTGTGTTAGGTTAGGCTCCTCCAAGTCTGGAGTGCTTGCAATTTGAACCACAAGTGGAATTTGGGTAGGGTCAAGCTTGAGCTTAGGCCATGGGCATTCAAATGGGCTTGCACCTAAATTACACTAAAATATTATGTTATTTTATGTATGATATTCATCATATAACATATGTATATTCACCTAAACACAGGTTTGGATATTAAAATTGCGCTCAATTCAGGCTAGGAAATTCAAGTCTCATCTATGCTTAGATAAGGCTCACATGTAGATGTAATCTGGACCACATTTGGGCTATGGCAATCTGCATAGAGGCCTGCCTAAGTTGCACCATTAGGTAGAATGTGTTTCTACATATCTTGCATTTCATTACAATGGCAATGAAATTTGACGCTCAACTTATGAAAATGGGTCAGAATCTTAGTTTTATGGCTGGAAAAGTGTGTGCCGTAACCAGGCACTGGACAATACGAGGTCCTACAATGCATACAAAGAACTAGGAATGCAAACCTGGAAATCATTGGATTGTCTCGACTCATCACTGAAGCTGGTGCGTAGGGCATCTGCAACTAACTGTATATCTGCTCCTTCAGGAATAAATCCTAGAGAAAGGAAGTCATTCGCTAATCCCAGGGAGTCACGATTAACAAAGTGCACAAGCTGTAAGAAACAAGAAGTTTCAAAGGCCAATACTGGAAATTGCACAACTAGCATCAATTTAAAATCATAATGTGGCAAAGAAGAGGGGAGAAATCGCTATGATGATGCGCATATGCAATAGAAATTAGGAAATAAACAATGTCAAAGGTGTTTACCATGGATCAAAATAGCAGCCGCTACGTAGTGTAGCAGCCACTATATCGGCCGTAGCGGCAAGCGCTGCTACACTATTTTAGTGTGAGTGTCACTGCTTTTATAAAACCCAGCTGATGACTTCAAAGGGCCCCCTTTCTCTTTTTTTACTTCTCTTCTTCCGGTTTTACCACAGGTTTTCTCCAAATTGGGTCCCTAACATCACTTTCTTCCAATCTAAAGCTAGAAGACACATACACACACACACCCAAAAAAAAAAGAAAAAGAAACACATACAAAATAGAGAGGATTGCTACGCCCCTTATCTTAGTTACCTTTCCACAAAAAAGAAATATATATATATATATTCTAGCTTTTTACAATAATCTGAATTTTTCATAATTTTTTTTTGGATTTTTTGACAATTTTTTTGAATCGCACTGCTACCATTACGCAGCACTGCACGCAACCATTACAAAGCACCCACTACGTAGCATTTCGGCGGTTGGCACTACGCCAATTGGTACCGCTACACAAACCAAATGATTAGTTCGCTTAAGTAGTTACTAGCATTGTTATTAGCATCCTACGATTTGTATCCCGAATCCCAAGATTTATATTGAATCTTAAAGAAGACAATTCCTAATACGCAACGAATCCCATTTACAAGTGAATCTTAGGACTCAACTGTGAACCTTTCAATTAAATACTTGTTTAATCAAATCTTTGGAGTCAAGCTATTTGTCTAAGTGATAATTGTCATGCCATGAGGTTCACATTAATATATATTTTTTCTTTATTTTTTAGAAGGTTATTTACTGCTTAGTGAAACCCCTTAAGAATTTTTGCGGTTTTCGGAAAATTCTAGAGATGAATAATAAATGAGCATTCAACTTAATCGTCTGACTAGAAGTATGGTGTTTCATCTTGTATTCACACCACCAGCATCATTAGCATCAAAGCCTTGTTTCAACTATGTTGGGGTTGGCTACATGAATCTTGCTTCTCAAGGGGTTTCACTCCATGTCCAAAAAAAAATTAAAAAAATCAATTTTTCCTTCATGAACACTTTCTTTAACCGTAGAAGATATCATAATGTATAGAATTGATGAGTAGGGTTTAATCTTTGTTTGTGTTTTTTATTAAATATAACAAAAGTTAAATTATTGCAACTTGTTTATTTCACTTGGAACATTGACATCTTAAACATATTTAATTATTCACATATCATTTTTGTTATATTAATATATGTCAATGATGCTCTTCATATTATTTATTAGTCTTAATTGTCATCATATTTAGGCTTCTATGAATGAATTCTAAATAACTATCTTTTCTTTTATATTTTAGTGATTTTTAATTATTTTTATTTTTAAATGAAAAGTTTAAAAAAAATCATAAGATTCATGATACAATTTGATTCATCCCCTTGAATGATTTGCAATATGATCCCGATTTTTAGAACAATGGTTACTAGGAATAAAATGGACAAAGGGCTAAAATTAAAAGAACCTTAACATGCTCAAGATGTACCAAAGTTAACAAATTTAATGAATGGAAATAGATAGTTCGACAGCAGAAAAAGGGTTCAATGAATGAATTCAAGATAACTATATTTTTTTAATTTTAATTATTTTTATTTTTATAATAAAAGTTATCAAAAAAATCCTAAGATTCCCGATACAATTTGATTCATCCCCTTGAATGATTTGCAATATGATCCTGATTTTTAGAACAATGGTTACTAGGAATAAAATGGACAAATGGCTAAAATTAAAAGAACCTTAACACGTTCAAGATGTACCAAAGTACAAATTTAATTAAAGGAAAATAAATAGTTCAACAGCAGAAAAAGGGTTCAATGAATGTGAAAATCTATTTGAAGAGTTAACTACATACGGGAGTTTAATTAAAAGAACTGAGACAAATCCATTAACAATTGATTTGCTAACATAACTTCAAATTTAGAGTTGGTGCAGAACTCATGAAAAACATTATTGAGGCAAAGAAATCTAACCATTTGGATAAGTCCAACACGGTAATGACGAGGAATGTCTCCCATCATGCCAAAGTCAAAGTATGCAAGGGATCCATCACTCGTAGCAACAAGATTTCCAGGGTGTGGGTCAGCATGAAAGAAGCCCACTTCAAGCAATTGCCTCAATGAACAATAAAGTCCCTGCTAAATAAGATAAGAACTCAGTGTGTTAAGTTTGTTTGACTTAAATTTATGATGCTTCCATTTAAAACCTGACCACACTCGGAAGAGGTTTGAAGTATACCAAAGTTGCCCACTAGTAAGATGCATCAGTATTACAGTTGATGCACCTAGAACTTTAGAGTTTATAGGAATATCATTTGATGAAGCATCTGGGAGAAAAGAAAAGAAGAAAAGGGCAAAAAAAGGAAGAAAATAAAATTGTGTGTGGCCGTGAAGAACACAATGAAACAGTAGAGAAATATATGTTTAAATACCTGATCAATCAATAGTCTCCGGTTCAAATGAGCTTCACCAAGACGATTTGCATCAGTGAGCTTGATACCATCTATCCACTCCATAGTAAGCACAGCATTGCGGGTAAAGCTCCAGTAGATTTTTGGCACCTTAATGTAATTAGTATTCATGCTCCTGACAACTCCAACAGCTGAAAGTCTTTTGTCACTGTTCTGTTTGTCTGCAAACCAAAGAACACTTCTGACAACATTGTTTCAAAAGCACAAGAAAATTAAAATTAAGTTCAAAACATTGGCTGAGAAGAAATTCAATGTTCACATGCTTTCTTACAAAAACTATAATAGGGTTTCAAAAAATCTATGAGCAGCAGTTTTATGTCTTTAAATGCCCTAATGAAGAAGAACCATGAATATACCACCAAACTAAGGTAAAGTAAAGAATTAATTTTACAAGTAAACATGTAGACCAAGGAAACTAGAAGTTACCTGGATAGCAAGCATAGAGAGAAGCAAACCGTTCTGCATTTTGTGCCTCTTGGATGTAATCAATTTCTTCAAACATGTGCCTTACCTGCTCATTCACAAAATGCCTGGAAACATGGATAAGCATGTCCTCTAGGTATCATCTTAAATTCATAATAAAGACATCTTAAAGGACTAGAATAAAAAACTTAGTGAAAGTTTAAGGTACAATTTGTAAACTTAAATGACCCAATCCAATTAGATTCTAGAACACCTTGGGTCCTTGACTCATCATAAGACACATATAAATGACAGCTTAAAAGAAATAAAAAAAAAATACAGTTCATAATGTGATCCGCCATATCAATCAAAAGACAAGGGAAAACACTCTGGCTTCCATTATATCAGGACTTTGACACTTAAGAGAAAATGAAGAGGTCAGTGTGTGATATAAAAATGTTTTATATAAGATACAACTAAAAAAAAGTCATTAATACTAATATAACATTTTCGGTGAGTGAGACAAACTTATCAAGTAGATAACACATTTGCTTGCGCGCGGGCGCGCGCGCGCGCGCGCGAGAGAGAGAGAGAGAGAGAGAGAGAGAGAGAGAGGACACACCATCTCATTCACTGCAACCATTAAATCTTGCCGAGCCTTCGCAAATCGCTTCAACTGGCCACCAATCATATGAAACAAAAGGGCATCAAGTGTCAATGACAGTGACATTCCAGGCCTCTGGACTTTAACAGCTACAAGTTCCCCAGAATGCAGATGAGCTGCATGACTTGAAACAACAAAAAATAAAAGCATTTAGACCTTCAACAAAACTACAAACATACCATGTTTACATGACACACAAAAATGAAATTGAAGTGTCTATCCTAACACAACATAATCTAAAAGAATTTTATGCATATGTACAAGAGAAAAACCATAAGAAGAACAATGGCACAATGTCCCCCTCCCACAAGTAGAAATCCTCTAACCTTTATACACCTGTCCCAAGGATGCTGCTGCGATGGGTTTTGGGCTGATGTCAGCAAATAACTTTGTAATTGGAGCACCCAACTGAGACTCAATTGACCTAATTGCAAGATGCTTCGGAAAAGGTGGTATTTGATCCTATCAATCAGTTGAAAGTTCTCAATTTTACAAATGAGAAAACCTTATATGTGAAAGTCGTATATGTATTCAAAAGATTAGAAATGAAATTTTAGGTGTACACTGCAGAAACATTGCGGCCATGATTCAGAAAGTTAAACCATTAGATGACATCTAACTTAAAATTAAACGAGATTTCAAGATATAAGTCAATCACATTATGGCAGCTTCAATTACATAATGAAGTTCAAAAGGTCAACTTAAGTCTGTTACATAATGAAGTTCAAAAGGTCAACTTAAGTCTGTGCAGCAACTGAAGAAAGGGAAAATGAGAAAAGAACATGTAGCAGTTGATAATAACAATAGATGGTGTTAAAGGCACAGCACTAAAAGAGAAAAATATAAAATAATAATGTCCCCACATAATAAAGCTGAGGTTGAGCAATTTGCTCATGCATGCACTCCTCATTTAATTTCCAACTGGGATGAAGAAATGAATGAATACCTGCAACTTAGAAAGCTCTTGGCAATACTCATTAGGTAATATATCTGGCCGCGTGCTCAGGGCCTGCCCAAGCTGTAAATAGATCAAAGAAACTTAGTAGAACATCACCAACTATTCCCAACTGGTATGTAAGAACTATCTACAGATAAAAAATTGCCAGTACATCAAGAAACCACAAAATGCTCATAAACAGTGTGAGAATGAAGAAAGTTAAAAACAATCTAGGAAGCATCAAGACTAATGTGTAACCAACTAGATGCTCATATTCTGTCCAATTTAATTAACCATGCTCAACCTTTTTTTCTTTTTTGTTTGTAAAGTTGAGATGATACAATGGATAATCCAAATGCAGTCAGGATGGCATATGTAAGGAGTACAGTCAACAGTCCAAACTGGAAACTTAGAAAAGGATCGAACATAGCTAATTTACCAATTGGAGTGAAACTAATACAAAACAACTCCTTGACTAGTTGACTAGTGCTACTAAAGCAACAAGAAGGAAAATTACCTTGATGTAAAAAGGTCCCAAGCGGATTAGAGTCTCCCGGAACTGACACAAAGAAAGTCTAAATTATACAAAGAAACGTAGATGTATGACAGCTTAACTATTTGAGTTGAACCCTTGAGCAAGGTAAAGATATATAGGTTATGTTCTGTTAAGAGGTACCCTTCATGGATTTGTGTGAGATGTAATTTTTTACCACCACGTGGGGCACCCCATGAAAAAATCCAACCCCCTCACACTTACTAACCTCTCATGAGCTCACACACACCCCAATTTGGCACACATCTAAATAATAATCATCATTGCACAAAATTCCGAGGGTTTCTTAAGTTTCATAGTTGATGAAATTTAATTAGATGGTGATAACTACCAAATTAGTACCAAACTAGGGTGAGTGCTAATTTATGGAGGCCTAGTGAGTATGAGTGGGGTAGATTTTTCATGGATTGTCCCACATGGTGTTAAAAAAGGTTACCTCTCACACAACTCCATGAGGTACCTCTAAGCAGAAGACAGCCCTATGATAGATAAACCAGTCCGCTATCATCTAAGCTTCCAATATTCTAAAAGCTTAAGCAAACCATATGGAATAAGATGGTCCTGTATTTCTACAATTTTGATAAACCGTAAAGAACTTATAAAATCTATATGGCTATGAAGAATAGATTGTTAAATTTAGATTTACAACATTAGCATGAGTAAAGTTAAATAAAAATTTACATGATGATGAACCTTACATGCATAGCTATTTATATCAATAAATTTTCTGTCATTCTTATACAAAATATTAAGTTGTGTTTGTGTGTCTAATAAGTATACGAATATCATATAATGCATATCTTAGATGTCATTCATACCTTAACAGCTCGTTTATGTATGTCTTGAACCAAAACTTGCCATATGGTTAGCTTAGCCACATGGAATGAGATAATTGCAGCTCTGTAGAGAGCCAAAAATGGACCAAAATGATAGAATGCAATACTCTTTGAATGGTAAGTTCCAAGAGCATGACCAAATTCGGTTTCCAATGATTCCTTCCTCAGCTTTGCATACTCTGCTGATGGCCTTTCACCATGGACACTGGAGAAGCCCGTTGAAAAACTGCAAAATAATGATCCCCAAAGTAACACCAAAAAAGTAATAATCTCTCTCTCTCTCTCTCTCTCTCTCTCTCTCTCTTTCTAAGAAAAAAAATTCTGCTTTCTCTCTCTCTCTCTCTCTCAGAAAAAAACTTCCCAACAAGATTAAGACAGATTGTCTGTTTCTACAGCTAAGCCCACAGAGGTGCATCAAGGAGTACAGTACTTAGGAAAGAAAGATATATATATAAATATAAAGGAATATTCACATACGAATGCCGAAGAAAGAGATCTGATGGGAACTGATCAGCACTTCTCCAGCTTCCAACTTCAGATTTTGATTGACCTCTCACTAGCAGAGAGTTCAATGAGAGAAATCTAGAGGCACAACTGTCAAGTGGAGCTGCAGAAAAAAGAGATGAATGTTGTAAATAGACTTAGGACAAGAAGTAGAAGGGGAAAACACATTGTTTGCCACTCAACGGACACATCTGCAACAAGAGGTGGTCCCCAAACCCCAACCCACACCCCCACCCGGCCCGGTACTTTTTTTATGAAAATATATGCAGGCTAACTCTAAAACATTAAAAATGTGTTAGGCAACTTGTGCTTGCCTGGAAATATAACTGCTGCATGACATGAAAATAGCATACATTTCCAACTAAGAAAACGAAAGAAATAAATGAGTAAAATGAATGTAAATCAATTACTGATTGCCCTGTTTAGGTGCTTGCTTCCATGTTTCTACTTATTTTCTTTAGGGAGAGACATAGGAGGTGAAATGTACTTTCATTTCACCGATGTATTATGGGCCTGTTCACTGTAAGGTTTTTTTTTTTTTTTTTTTTTAACAGAATGCAAGTCCTTCCACCAATTTTCCCCCTTGCTTTAATTGTTTATTAAAAATAAGTGAGGTAATTAGACCCTTAAAGGAGACCAATTTGGCTCACTTAGGCAAATGCTTTGGAGCATTGGGGAGGAATCTCGAAGTTTGTGGAAGCAGATCATCTACTCTAAGTATGACATCTCCAGGGATGGCTTCTGCTCGCTACTCTAACCTGTGGAAAGAGGTTCTAGAAGCTAAGGATCTATTCATGAAACAGGTGAGATACCGTGTGGGGAAAGGTGATAAAATCCTCATTTGGACTAATCTTTGGGTGGGGAATGAGCCCTGGCAAACTCCTTGCCGGATCTCTTTAATTGTGCCAGCAATAAGGAACCCAAAGTCAGAGATTGTTTTCAGAAGAGAGGTGACTATATTGTATAGGGACCCACTTTTAGAAGAAACTTAAATGAAGAAGAACGAAAGCAATTTTGCTGATTAATGTCTACAATCACAAATGTCTTCATCATAGCCATCGGAATTCACATAAGAATTTGGATGGCTACTATGGATGACAGGTTTACAGTGGCGGCCTCATCTATGCCTAGGGAGGTGGTGGATACCCAAATTAACTGGCATAGTCTTTGGTTTATGAAAGCCCCACCTAGGGTGATTGCCTTTGCTTAGTCAGCTCTACTAGGGGTATCCTAACGATGAACAACTTAAGATGCTGGTGAATGGTTCTAGTTAATGCATGCCCAATGTGTCTCTTAGTTGAGGAGTCTATTGATCACTTATTGCTTAACCGCGTTGCTGCCCAAAGTTTCTGGAAGAATATCATGGGGTGGTTCCATTACTGCGGGCCTTTTCCTCAGTGTCTTGAGGCTTTATTTGAGTTCTGGAGGATTGGGGTGAGACCAAAGAGAGGCAGGATCACTATATTTCATGGCAGCTATTTGGACAATATGGAAAAAGAGGAATGCTACATGCTTCGAAGGAAAATCCTCTGACGGGGTAGCATTTTGTGACAAAGTAAAGATCCTAATTCCTAGTGGCTCAGTTGGTTTCCCCTTTTTCCTTTTTTGAAGGGCATCACTGTGAAGTCCATCATCCATAATTGGAAAGAGATCACCTCGTCAAAGCCTTACTATCCGAGAATAAAGGTCCTGTATGATGAAACTAAATTTTGATGGTAGAGCCTTTGGGAACCCGGGTATGGGGGTGTGTTATTAGAAATGCAGACGGTCTCATCCTCCACCACTTGGGACCAGAGGACTTCTGTTCCATAAATAAGGCCGAGCACTTGGCCTTGAATATTGGGCAGCGTGAAGTTGTCTAGCTAAATCCCCTTTGGTTGTTGGTTGAAGGTGACTCGGGTTGTGTCATTTAGTAGGCATCTAATCCCTCCACTGCTCCATGGTATCTGGCTTATTTAATTGAAGAGACGCATCACTTCTCTAGGAAGTTGAACATATCCTTCTCCCATATTAGGCGTTCAGCAAATGTGGATGCCGACAGTCTTGCTAAAGAGGGAGTCTCGAAGCCTTATGTCATAGTGTATTTTTGTTAATCTGCTCGTTCTTTTGGGGCTTTTTTGGTGCTTAGGTCCTTTCCCTTTTTGTTTGTTTGCTCTCACCTCCTTTTAGTGGGGCTTTTTGTTTCCGTATAGTCCTTCTATACTGTAAAGTTTCATTTGGGCATTCAATACAACCACTATTAAAAAAAAAAAATGATTTAGTTAATGGAAGAGACACTAAATAACAAAAACGTGAAAAAAAAAGAATAAGCATAATAAAACATTTTCAAATTGCTTTTAAAGGTTTTAAAAGCAGTCCTGCACTCCTGCTTGCTATCAAATTGATGATAAAAAAATCTATCCTGGTTTCTGTTAATGGGTTTCTTTTTTCACCTTCATTTCCTTTCCCTTTTTATATATACAAGTACATCAAGGAACTTCCAATTACATATTCTTCTCTATAATTACAGCCAATTTGTCCACCTCTGTATTCCATCCTCTATTAATGTGAACAAATCTCACATTTATTGGCTCCTTCATGTCTTCATCGCCTTAACCATTCCAGTTTCCATAGGTGCCCAAGTAAACCTTTGGCCCACTTAATAGCATTGAGTGAAACCCCCTCAAAATCAAAGGCCCTGCATATATGTTCTTTCAACACATTCATCCCTTCTCTTAGATCCATAATTTCTCCTTGATTTGAACCACCTACGCCAATTACACCCACAAAAACAAAAATCCAAACAATCCCAACAGAGCCTCGTTATGATAGTTCCAAAAACCCCTCACCAGTTCTACAACAAGACCCACATCTCTTCAAAAGCAACAATTACTCTTAAACATAACAATCTCCAAATAAACGCAAAAGATAGAACATTAATGAACAAACAATCGACCATTACTGATTACCACCACGTGTTTATTGCCAGATCTTCGAAACAAACGAAAACCCAAATCAAGAAAAGCATTCAAAAGAAGAAAATGAAGATGCTTGATTAAAAAAAAAAAAGGTGGGAAATGGATGGATACCTGTGGAGAGAATGGAGGAATGGCGTATGAGAGCCGCAACACGGCGACTCGGGAGGAGACTGTTAGCAGGCATTCCTCATGGGCTAAAATTATCGATGCAGGAGATCGATTTTTCTCAACCCATTATCAGAAAAGGTAGATGGAGATAGAGGACTTGGGGCTTGAAAGCCAACGAATATTGGGTCGACAAGGTGTTCGACGAAATGCGCATATATACATTTTTCGAGGTGGGCACACGGCACAGAGGAAGGAAAACTATTAGAGTGCTTCGACGACGCTTATGAATTAAAACTGGTGGGCCATAGCATCAAATCCACGTGGAGAATGGACGGTCAGATTCGGTTCTCGAGTACCATCGGATTTTTTAGGTGGGTTCCTGGCGGAGTTGGTCAAATCAAAGCCCAACCTGTTTAGTAATCAGGTGGGCCAGCTTCATCCAAGTTCTTAGGTACCGAATCAGGTTAGGGCCAAGCTTATACCGGGGTGGTGTTCATGGGCTGGGCCTAGCTAAGGCTTATCCAGGCTCGGCTCGACTTTAAAAACACTAGCCCAAGCTTGCCACCAACCATAGAAGTCAGGCTCAAACCCACCCATTTTAGCAATCAAGCCAGGCCAAAGTGGGCTTTTTATCAATTTGTGCCCATTTGAATAATTGTTTGTGCTACTGTAATATGAAATCATTTATAGGGACCTGCCTTTGAATAACCCTTACATTCAAGGGACTTCGGTCATAGGTCCCTCTACATTCTTCCACACTAGGATAGGTTTAGGGACTGAATTTTTGTTACATTAGGTCCCTAACTTTAAAAAAAATGACTATATATTCACAAAAATTACCCTCCTTCCTCATTTATCTTAAAAACATTTTCAAAGCACACCCTTTTTCTAACACCAATGTTCCGAGCTGTTTCTCCATCGTTTCAAATCATTGTCTCTCTCACACAACCTTGAAAGGGAGGAGAGGGTGGAGAGGCTTGCAGCACACGCTATATATTTTGTAGATCTTGAATAAAGGATTCCAAATATATAAATTTTACTATAAACGGATAAATCCAATGAAAGTTATAGAATTTTATAAAGCTTGCAAAAAGATTTTGTACAAGTGACATCACTATTTGTTAATTTCAATACAATTACAACAGAAGAGGGATAGTCATGTTCAAACACATGTGAGGTACTTAAACAAGCAATTGTCTGAGCACACATCACGCGGAAGCCAGTCAATATCACATAGAAATTACAACTTTTCAATAACATTTAAACAGTATTAATCATCACATGAAATAGTCCACACTAAGACATTCAACTATACAAAAGACCTGCATATTAGCAACCTGTACATTCATGCCATATGTATACCTATAAACATATATACAAAAGTATGAACAACTAGGGACAGGGTGCCAAAGAATACACACGTCTAAGTCAAACTATAACAAAATAGTTAAATATATAATCTTAAATCCCAAAATCCAATACAACAATTCCTAAAATATGTTCGTGTTGCTCTCCGGTTAGTGGATTACTCAGAGGTCTTCTATTGTCCACTCCTCAAGACCTGAAGGAACCTCCTGGGTCCTCACCTCAGTCTCCTTAGCTTTGACAAGATCAGTATTGGGTTTTGTGCTTGAAATACTAATAAGACAGCTGTAAATAAAACTATTCAGCAAAGTATAAGCTTAATTAAAGTAATACGAGCTGTGTCTAGTATAATTAATTGACAAAAGATGATTAGAAATCAATTTAAGTCTACTAGGCAGATTAAGCATTGAAATAAATCATGATATAAGAATCAATAAAGAGATATATTCAATTTGGCTACTATATATTGCTTATCCTCCTGGCAGAGATCCTTAATCGTTGGGCACTTAGTGCCCCTGTCCAGTTACAAATGGAACCTTAGTTGCTATAGTTTGGAACATCAGATACCTATTGGAGTATAACACATCATACTGCCCAAATTCGACCATGTCGAGTCTTATAAGGGTGAAGCTAAGTAGTGCCTGACTTAATTCAAATCAATCAGCAATTGAGTAAGATTTCAATCTTTATCAATCAATTTTAACTTCAATCAATTCAATCGTCCCTCCTCGATTGAGTTTAGAATTGGTATTGTGGTGTCGATTAACAAATCAAATAGACAATTTAAATAATGATCCAATAGTAAATAAAGAGAGAAATAATCATTTTATCAATATGCAATGCAATTCAATATGTAGAATCAAAGAATTTACTAGCCAAGCCTATTCTAATCACCCATAGCCTCTAACCGTCCATTCCAATGTAGTTTTAGGTAATTTGATACACTACTATCTTTGCTTGATGTTTCATTGTATATAAATGTGCATCAAAGTCACTTGAACCTACACCTATAGTTATAGTGCTCGACATACGAATGATAATAAATAAATAATTTTAACCACAATTATTCATGCATATATAATTGCCATCAGTCACATTATTAAGGTTAAAGATTTCCAATTTGAGGACATATGAGATCTTGAAGTGTTCTTAAAGCTTAAGATTCCAATTTCCTATCATAATTAACCTCAAGGTTAATGGGGAAGAGTTCGAGGACATTTAAGAGCCTTTAGAAGGTTTTAAAAATCACTCATGCACAGTCACAGGAGCACTCGAGTGCCTTCACTTCTATTTCAAAAAGTTTCGACTGCCATACTTTGGTTAGATGAATTTTGCACACGCCCTCGTGCGTGTGCTTACAAGTACTAAAGCACATGCTCCAAAATTTTGCTTCAGAAATTCTGAATCACACTCTATTTTTTATCACTTCAATCACTGCTTCTGAACCTGCAAGGGAACTCCAGTCTCCCTAATAATACCATATCCAGTCAACGTTTCTACACTTCATTCCATTCCTCCATTCATTCATTTACAAGGTAGAACCCATTTTAAATCATTATGAATATGAATAAAAGGTTGGAAAAATAACATTAGATTCAAATATATTTATGGAATGAACTCTAACAGCATGCATTAATCAATACTATGCTTACACTTGCCTTGATTCACAGCTTGGTATCTCAATTAATTCTATTTGCTTTGGCTCAATCCAACCAAAACCCCCAATTCTAAACCCTAACATGCAAGACAACATATATGAGGATGAAAGGAGATGCATGCCATCACTTAGAGTCCTCTTGATTCAATTAAACTCTAAAATCTATCTAGGAGAAGACTTACTCACCTCAAGACTGATCTAGACAAAGAAAGGATGAAATTCTTCAGAAAAGAAGTGGGAAACGATGATGAGGATAAATATCTGGGTGTCAATCCTCACATGTATAGGCTGTAAGGCTCTAAACTTCCATCTCAAGAGGAAAGATAGGAAGAAACTTCTGCTGCAGCTTTGGAAGAGAGGATATATTATTTAGCTGTAACTCAGAGAGAAGAACCGACTAAAACGGCTCTGTAGTGTTCTTATGTCGTAAATTTTCTGGATTTTTGTAAGAAAGTCTAACTTTCTTTAGTGTATTTCTATTTTTAAGTCAATTGAAGATTCACTTGACTCATTTGAGGTCAAATGCATTTAGTTTCAACAATAAAGTTGACGAACTTAACGAGATGAACGCAATGATGTCAAAATGATGCATGTTTAACACCAAATTACAAAATCTAAAATAACTAAAAAGGCTCAAACTACTTAAATCGGGGTCAAGCCCGGCCCAAACTACCAATTCGCACCAAACTCAATTCAAAGAACTCAAACAAGACAATAGTAATCTAATCCTAACTCACACACCACTAAACACAACTATTGAAATTAATACCGGATTAATTAATTACTAATCATGCTTAATTAACCACTAAACATACTAAGCACGGGTCGGAATGCTACATGAGCTTTTGGTTTACCTTGAGAATAGGGTTCTCAAAGATATCACTTTACTTATTTTGTGTTTTATGTGATGGTGGAACTATAAGACGGTGACAGTCTGAGGTGGAGAGAGTAGCTTATTTGGGATTCATATTTGGATTTTGATTGAGGTATCTACTAAATTGCCTTGTAATATATTTAGAATTTAATATGGAAATTCACTCATCTGTTTGTGATTTTTTATTATACAATTTGCTAATATAACATGTTTGATATTTTAGAAATAATTTTATATCTTATGTTGATAATTTCTTTGATAATTTTGTCAAATACTTTGTCACAACCCAAGCCCCAGAAATTGGAGTTAAGTTTAAACCTAAGGTGTCATTTGTTTAGTGGCATTTACATATGTAATTGGCTTACATATGTAACGGTTACACAGGTTTATGTTTGTTTCCACTGATTTACACATCAAGTGTGTAAATCACATATGAAATTGCTGTGAAAATTTGCTCATTTTCACATCCAATTTTTCACATCTCATATGGTGGTAAAGAGTTACCCACCTTATTCCCATGTGAAATGGAATCCCACCAAATAGGCGGACGGTTTTTTGCGTCCAAGTCTGTCAAGCGAATGAAACGGGTTCGAAACCCCATCTCCCCATCGCAACGCTCGTCTCCAACAAAATGGCGATTGAGGGATCAAATGCTCTAGGGCTTGAAATCGAACGAAAGACTGCTCCCAGGAACTCGTCTCCATCCCAGCTCCAGGAAGTCGTCTGCATCCCAGCAAGCAGCAGCGGTGATTGAGTAAGCTGTCACCATCTCTTTCATGCCCTCTCTTTCTCGCCCTCCCTCCCTCCCTCATCTTCTCTCTTTCCCTCTCTCTGTCTCTCTCCTTTTTCCTCGCTATCTTCCCCTCTCCATCTCTGCTCCCCTCTTTTCCCCCTCCATCTCCATCTCTCCTTATTCTTCTTCGATATCTTCCTCTCTCCATCTCTGCCCATCTCTTTTCCCCCTCCATCTTCATCTCTCCTTCTTCTTCTTCGCTATCTTCCTCTCTCCATCTTTCCATCTCTCCTTCATCTACTGCAGCCTATACCTAATTTCAAGATACAAGATCGCCCACTGCAAGTGGCCCACCCCATCACAACCGGCACCAACCACTCTGTCTTTCCCTCTTTTCCCCCTATTCTCCCTCTCTGCTCTCGTCTCCCTCTCTCAACGATGAACCCATTCACCTCTTTCCCCCTCCCGATCCCTATCTCTCTCTGGATTCTTCTCTATCTTTCCCTCTTTTCTCCCTCTTCTCCCTCTCTGATCCTCTTTTTCCCCTCTCGAACCCATTTCACCTCCTCCCCCCTCCCGATCCCTGTCTCTCTTTCTCTGTTCTTCTCTCTCGTTCCTGCTTTGCCCCCCCTTCTCCCTCTCTGCTCCTCTATTTTCTCCCTCTCAACCATCAAACCCATTTCATATCTTATCCCTTCTCGTTCTCTGTTTCTCACTCTGACTCTGTCTTCTTCTCTGTCATTCCTCATTTTCCTCCTCTGCTCTCTCTTTTCCCCGTTTCAAGCATTTACCCATCTCCTTGTTTCAATTGTTGATCGTTGGAGTTGCTACGTTTCTACCCCACTATGTAGAATTCCTTATGCTGGGTTTTGTAATTTCTGTTGATAGAATTAGTTTTAGCTTGATGATTGTTTTAATGGGTTTTGATGATAAATCCCTAGTATTTTTGTTGCAGCTTTTTTTTTATTTTGAAGAATTCTACTAGATCGATGCTTGAATCTTATTGGGTTTTCATTCATGAAGGTTTGTGGGTACTGGGGAATTTTAATTGTGGGCTTTTGGCTTATATGTTTTTCTGTAGTGATATCTGTGGAGGTGTTGATTCTTATTGAGAGATTGTTTGGCAGTGTCGTTGTTGATTTGTGAGTCTATAATGGAATCATTGCCTTTCACTTTTAGGATTATCTTGTGATTTGGTTGATGTTGGTTCTCTTGATAATGGAATTGTCTTGTCCTTGCATACTATGTTTTTGATGAGTTCATTTCCTTCTCAGTTAAATTTATTGTTCATATGCAATTTCATGGAAGAGAAATTAAATTTGTGTTTTTTTCTTGATAGTTTTCTTGTTTTATTCCCATAGGTGATTGGATTTATAGATTGCATTCAATTTTTTCAATCTTACCCATCTGCATGTCATTTGATTGCTTTTCAATGGGCTGTAATTCTCATGATGGAGTTCTCGTGATGGAATTGGGTAGATGTATAGGCTAGCACTTAGTGGTGAATTTTGTTGCAGTGTTGGTGTTACTGAACAGGTTATTCATATCATAATTAGTCACTACCCTTGTAGTTGTTATGTACATGTAGGTGATAGCCTGAGTTTGAAATCAAACCTGACATGGGTTTATGTACATGCCACTTGTATATAATCATATTTAATCTGATAAAGCCCACAGTTATTGTTTTTATATTTAACTAACTTGCTTCCTTCCTTTCATCATCTATTGTTGATATCATGGATTTTGAATATTGGTTCATCATTTGATGAGTTTATATTTAACTTTTTCATGTTCTATAGAAATGGCGAATGAAATATGTCATGAAGATAATGAGTGTATTGATATTGGTTCATCCTCTGAAAAAAGGCGTGGTAAGAGGGAAAAGAAGAATATAACATGGTCAGATGATATTGATGAGCAATTAGCTGACATATTGATAGAACAAATTAATCTCGGGCGAAGGGATGGAAATAACTGGACTACAGAAGGGTGGAGAGAGATTGAAAGAAAGATGAAAGAAAAGTATGGAGTAGAATATGATAAGGAGAAAATTAGAAATCGACTAAGAACGATAAAGAGCCATTACAATTGTATCAAGACTTTGATGGGATTAAGTGGCTTCGGTTAGGATGACACTACAAAAAGGGTTACAGCAAGTGAGCAAGTATGGGACGATTATATCAAGGTGAGTAATTATTAATGTAATGTTAATTCTATCATTGTCAATTCAGTAATTATTACAGTACTTTGTTCTCATTTGATTCATTCAGGCACATCCTAAATTTGGAATGTACCGAGGAAGAAGTATGGTCAACTATGACAATTTTGTTATTATATATGGAGATTCAATTGCTGATGGAAGAGATGTGATGTTGACTAACCAACGTCCACCACATCCGATGGAAGCCCCACAAGCGTCCATCCAAGATGTGGCAGTAGAATCAAGTAGCTCTGATAAGAGGGATGAGGGTGTCTCTGAAGCGCCACGTGCTAAGAAACGCTCAACAGCTACTTCTCGGCGCCATGTGCAGGATGAAACTAAAAGCGAATATGATCTAGCACATGCAATTAAGGACATAAACACTACTTTGATCTACCTTGCTGATAAGATGACTTAGTCAGGGCGAAGCCAAGCTGATATAGTTGCTGCTATTGAAGAGTTAGATTTAGACCTTACTTTAGAAGTGAGGGCCCTCAGACTACTAAAGGATCCACAAGTGGCCAGTCAATTTCTTGCGTTTTCATCAAAGGACCGACGTCGTGCGTGGCTTATGGCGGAGTTAAGCAGCTCTATCTAGGACTGTTGGTTGTTAAAAAAAAAAAACATCTAAGATGAGACTTGATTTTGATTTTTTGCTATGTTTTATTTTGAGATGACATTCTATGAATTATCTTGTTATATGTTTAGGATGGACTTCATGTTTTATTTTGCGAATTCCTTTTATAAATCGTCTTGTTATGCTATATTAGTTCCTTGTTCTAATATTTGTCAATTATTTATCGAACAGTGCAAAAGTAATGGATACAAAGAAGAAGATCATATTTTTACATGTAGTAGCAATGACAATGATTACAGTTTTACTTTTATGGGAACATCAATGTAGACAGAAGAGGGTTAAAAGGAGAAAGCGAGTACATGAGTTGTCTTTGTCTGGCCATGAGTTCACTTAATACCTCATTAGGAGTAATCCCCATAATTCATATGATTTACTACGCATGAGGACTGATGTATTTTTAGAATTATGTGACTTATTAAAAAGAGAAGGGCTACTACGTGGAACAAAAAGAGTTTCTGTAGAAGAACAAGTGGCCATCTTTCTAGCTACTGTAGGGCATAGTCAGAGAAATCGAGTAATGCAAATTCAATTTCAACATTCAGGCCAAATAATTAGCAAGTATTTCAATGCTGTTCTCGACGCACTCCTTTATACTTGTCCTGATTATATTAAACTTCCTGGACCAGAAACGCCTACTCCAGCACAAATTGCAATGAACCCAGTATTTTACCCCTTTTTCAAGGTAAGTCAATATTTTTAATGTAGCACTTTTTAATTTTTATGATGTATGTTCAAATTGTTTTTGATTTTATTTGTTTATTTTTTTAATCAAATTGATATTGATGAGTCATGTTTAAATTATTATTGGAATAGGATTGCATTGGTGCCATTGACGGTACTTACATTCCAGCATGGGTACCAGTTAAAGATCATCAACGATATGGATGCAGAAAAGGTTTTATTGCACAAAATGTAATGGCTATTGTAGGTTTTGATATGATGTTTCAATTTGTATGTGCCGGTTTTGAAGGATCGGCTAATGATCAAAAAGTTCTTTCCAACGTGATGCAAAATAGGGGAGCACACAATCTTCAAGTTCCAGAAGGTAAATATTTAGGTCAAGAAATAATTTTAATTTTTGTCTACTAGTTAAGGATATTACAGTCTTATTGATAATTGTTAAATTTATTCATTATAGGAAAGTATTTTCTTGTTGATGTTGGTTATGGTCATAGGCGAGGTTTTATTGGACCATATCGTGGGACACGATATCATCTGAAGGAATATGGATCTCAAGCATTAGCTCCTAGGACGCCTACTGAGCTATTTAATCTTCGGCATGCAAAGCTAAGGAATGTTATTGAAAGACCATTTGGGTTGTGGAAAGAACGATTTCCAATTTTGACACATATACCTCGTAATTATCCTATCAAGTCACAAGTCAAGATCGTAAATGCATGTGCTGTCTTACACAACTTTATTATGATGAAAAATCCAAGTGGGGATGAATTCTACGAGCGTCATCGTCATGAAAGAATATTTTCTGATGTGGAAGACAGTGATGATCATCAAAATGAAGTAATTAATGAAGAATCTGATAGTCAATATGCTTATCGCCTACGAGATGCAATAGCAACAGAGATGTGGGATGCGAATGCTAATAGGAGAGCTCGATGAATTGAAATGTAGAAAATCTATCACTTTTTTGCATTTGGAGAAAAATTTCATTTTGGATATATGATGGAAGTTTATTTTGTATGGGTACTTTAAAAATTTTTTTGAATTGTATATATTTCGTATAGGTAGATATAAATCATTTTTTGAAATGTATATTTTGTATGGATGGACACTTTTTTTTCCATGATTTTGAAGAATGAGAATATTATTGAACTTTATGGGATCAATTTGTTTATTTGCATGGAATTGAAATATGAAATGAATTTATTCTTTTATATATTGAAATAAGTTAAATTCATGGATGCACTTCTTCATTATTTTGTAATAGGAAGAGAGGGGCCTTCATTGGGAATAAGAGAAACATATATGTATATACATAGATTTGTAATTCAAAATGACTTTCTTAAATTATCACATGTAATTCAAACAAACGTAGTAAAATGAATTACACGTGTAAATGATATGAAAATGGCATCGATAGACAAACGATGTAAACTGAAACACATGTGTAATATTTACATATGTGAAGTTTACATATGAAATAGTTACACATGTAAAGTGCAATTACACATCTCATGTGAAAAAAACAAACGACACCTAACTGGTGACACACGTGCTCCCGTGAATACACACTTAGACCTTGTCTAAATGCACACGCACAAGGAAAACTCACATGTACAGACACAGTGTACACGGAAACTGTTAGTATCATTGCATAGAAGAAAATGGATACATAAGCATAAAACAATTTCTACAAAAGATAACATTAATTACATGATATACAACTAAATGAAACCTTGTATGTGCAGAGGAAAAGGACAGTTTCTAGATGACAAATACAAAATATAGAATGCTAATCCAACTCCAAGTTACATAACCCAAAAACATCCCACACACCAAAATGAGACCTATATGCATGACATGTCGCCATCCGATGGAGTGATCACATCCACTCCTCGAACCCTAACACGGCTTCTACTGTCTTTTATAGAGCCTTGCCAACCAATGAGGGATCGGCAGGGGAATCTGAACTTACAACAGTAGGGACAACTAGTGAATACAACGATTCAGTAAAGTATAAACGACAATAAGTTAACACGCGTTGTGTCTAACAGAATAAAGAATAGATAAAATTTGCATTGAATTTCAATTTCGTATAATAGGCAAATTGTGCATTTATGAATAAAGCATGCTATACGAATCAATACATGAGTGTACTATACTATGTGGCTACTACATTTGTCATATCCTCCCTCTAAGGATTTATACATATGAGAATATCATTGATCGGGCCAATGTACGAATAAGTCTTGGTTTCCTGGGGTTTGGAAGCCCCAAGACATAAACATACTGCAGTGGTGCCATACATACTACGCCAAAGTCAACCCCACCGGGTATCCTAAGGCTGAGGCTGAGTAATGCCTAACCACAGTGAGTCAATCATATACTTAACCTTGAGTAAAACAAGCATTTCATCGAAGGAACAGTACATTACTTTCAATTCATACAATCCTCACATCAATGACCATAACCAATATTCATGGAATAGTAATTGCCAAGAATATCTCAACAAAGAATATATTAGCAAATCAAATGTCACAACCTGAGCCCAGAGAATCGGGGTTAGAGAAAACCTAACCAATGACACACATACTCCTGTGCATGTACACCTAGACCCCGTCCAAGCATACACACACAAGGGATCAATCACACGTGCAAACAAGTGTACGCGGAAGCTGTACGTATCAAGGCATACCATAAAAACAAAACCATAATGGATGGCAAAAGCATTAGACTGATTACAAGAACAAATACAAGAACGAATAACCATATAGAGGGCTCTACACAAAAATCACAATACAGATATCAATCAAGCGCACGGTACAAAATACAGAAAAAAAATCCTCAAATGGATCCAAACTCAAATGAAATGGGATAACAAAATGATGCAGACTGCTCTCTAGAGAATGGATCAAGTCCACTCCTCTAGGCCGGATGGGGCCTCGCGAACCTCTCCTGGAGTCGGGTCGACCGACGCAGGATCGGGAGAGGGATCTGAGCCTGCAACACCAATAACAACTCATAAGATACAGATCGCACATATCACAATAAACGAACAATAGAAAGTGCATCACATATACTGATACTGAATGCGAATAAGGAATATACTGATACTGAATGCGAATAAGTAATATAAAGAAGTACTGACAAATGAGTACCAATAACAAATAATCACTGACTCAAGTACTCCACCGGAGCAACGATAGAAACACAGTAATAAAATGGTCCTGCCCGGGTTTCACTCTGGGGTTGCTGCATTTCCCACAGAATCGAGAGGTCCAGCGCAGAACACATAAGATGGCATAACCGAAGTCAATATGCTATACAGATCAGACTACTTTCACGAATCAAGATCAATTACAAGCCAATCCTAACCTATTTATCCAGTGTTTCTAACCGTGCATGTTGATGTAGTTTTAAGTTATCCGATGCACCATTGTCTAGTGTTGCAGTGTATCTGGAATGTGCACTGAAGTCCCTTAAACCAACACCCATGGGGAGGTGCTAAACAACTGGATAACGTGCATGAATGAAACACAGCCCTCACGATCATTCATATCATTCAAACATTCCATTGGGCATGTTCAGGTTATCTACATTTTAACATGAAAGTCATATACGGTCTCTTTTTTAAGCCTAGTCTTTTTATTTAGTTCTCAGGATTATACGGTGTAGCCGTAGGTGACCTTACGGCTTAGCCGTAGGCATCTTACGGCTTAGTCGTAATCTGCACTGCGGCGGAGCCGAGGTTCCCCAAACTGTTCATCCGCACTTATGGCTCAACCATAATTTACTCTACGGCGCAGCCGTATCCTGGTCCACGGCTTAGCCGTAGCACAATGTATGGCTTAGATCAGGCTGGGCCGTAGAAGAGTAGCAATTTGCCAACTCTTAGTTATTTCAATTGTCACCCTGTATTGATCTACGGTTAGGGTCACGGCTGGGTCTCGGCTTAGCCGTAAGATATTTCACGGCTCAGCCGTAGCACATTTCACTATTTAGCCGTGAGTGCACTGAGTCATTTTCCTGAAACAGTTACAGACATACAGAATGACTAACTCTTCGACGGAAAACAGAAAGATAACAGCAAAACTGACTCAATAGGGCTGTCTAACAGTGATGCATACAACAAAGAGTAAGAATACAAACAATCAAAACAATACCAATCGGTGTTCATGCTACTTGTGCTTATACTTGCCTCACAGTAAAATCACACACTCCGGTCGTTGCTTGGCTCAATCCACTGAACACACACAAACTGACGACTCTGCTCCCTCCTCCTTACGAAACAGAAACAGAGGAGGAAAGAGAGCTGAACGAGGGAGAGAGACAAACAGAGCTGACGATCGAGAGAGAGAGGTAGGTAAGATATTTATAAGGTAAAAGGAATCCAAATTACAAACAAGTCCAAACAGATTACACAATTTCCAATTTGAGTCAACTGACGATCCAACGAGAGCAAACGAAATCATTCGGATCCAAGACAGTTACGAAGATCGACAAGCTCAATGAAATACACGCGTTGACATCAAAATGAAACAAAACTGACAAGGTTAAACAAAAGCCAAAATTACGAAAAAAGGCTCGAACTACCTAAACCAGGTCAAACTCAACCCAAACTACCTATCCATGACTCAAAACTAAAGAAAAGCAAAATCAAAACACACTTAACAACAAAATCACGCGTAATTACCCACTAATTTGGATCAAATCGGGTCGGAGTGTTACATCAAATACATACACTATCGAAGGAACAAAATTAAAGAAATATATAAGAGTGGAAGCCAATAATCATTATCCAATATGCCATGCAAATCAATTGGATGGAATCAAGATAGTTTACTAGCTAACCCTACTCTAGCTATCTAGTGTTTCTAACCGTACATGATGATGTAGTTTTAAGTTATCCGATACACAGTTGTCTATCTCTAGTGTTGCATTGTATCAGAAAGGTGTATTGGAGTCTCTTAAACCAACACCCATGGGGGAGGTGCTTAACAACTGGACAACACATATGAATGAGTCACAGCCCTCAAGACCATTCATGCTAGTACCATATTCCATGGGGCAAGTCAAGGGTTACCTACATTCTAACTTGAAGGTCTTATAAGGTCTCTTCAATGCCTATTTTTTCTTAATGTTCTCAATGGTCTCATGGCTTAGCCGTGGGTGATCTACGGCTTAGCCTTATTCTGCACTACAGCTCAACCGTGGTTCCCTAGAATTATTTCCGCATTTACGGCTTAACCGTGTTTGTTCTATGGCGCCACGGTTGGGTTACGGCTTAGCCATAACACACCGCACGGCTTAGCCGTGGCTAGACCGTAGAGGGTTTTTTTGAATGTCTACTCTCTGGACATCAAGCTGTAGCCTGACTTACGGTTGGGTCACGACTAACCTATGGTTTAGCCGTAGCCTAGCCGTAAAGTAAAAGTCAGATTTTTAGCTCTCTAGAAACTGAGCCGTGAAGCTCTACGGCTTAGCCGTAAGCTTTAGGTGGCCAAGTTCTAAACCTGTTATAAAAAGACTGAGTTTTGCACAAATTGAAACCGAGAAGAACAAGTGTGAAGAATCGGACACAAATGGGCTGTAAAACGTAAACCACATGCAAGATTGAAGAAGATTAATAACAATCATCGTGTACCAACATGTGTTCATCCAAATCGTGCTTATACTTGCCTCAAATAAGCTTTTTCACGTGAATTAGTTGTCCTCTGGCTCAAATTCGACGTCTACACGCAGTTCTAACCACCATGCATGCAAAGAGTGAGAAGTGAGGTATACATGTAAAAGAAAAAAAAGGAGTCTAGACCCAAGGATATCGTGATAAACCATGTCATACTTTAACTACACAAGAGATGATGTGTAAACTGGGTGCACAAAGCTCTCCCTTTTTCTTGCTTGATAGCCGAAGCAGAGAAATAAGAGAAAGAGAAGAAGAAGATACGAAGAAATGAGAGACTCAGTTGGTGCATGCATTTTGTTTTATAAGATAAGAATTGAATAAATAATAAGGAAGTCCAAAAGTTCTAAAAAATTACAATTTGAGTCAAATCACCGTCCAACGGAAACAAACGAAGTCGTTTGGATGCAAGTCAGTTACAGAAGTCAACGAGCTTGACGAGATACACGTGTTGACACCAAGATGATGCATGAAAAACGAAATCTTACAAAATATAAAATTATGAAAAAGGGCTCATGTCTACCTAATCCAGGTTCAACTCAACCCAACTACCTATCCATGACCTGAAACAAAACACAAAAAGCTAAAACAACATTAACTAAAGTAATTTACTAGAAATAACCACATGAGGAAGATTAAGTAAGCGTTAACTCAGATTCAGTTGGGTCGGAGCGTTACATACTTCTCCAAATAGTTATTGGTGTTGGGGAATTGGATCTATGAAAAGAGAGAATAAATGAATGATTCAAGTTGCGTCATTTTTCTTAAGACTTTTTCCTCGATCCCCTTGTAGGACCAACGGAACAATGGTTGATAGGGAGACTGCTTTCATGATACAATGAAGTCCAGCTAAAGCTGGTGTTGATTCGCGTTTGAATCATATTACCCACAAAATGAATGTAATGATTTTTAACAATCTACATAATGAATGATAGATGAGACCCACATAATGATGATGCATTCAAGTTGTTTTTCTTAGTTACAATTGGCCCATTAAGGGCCCAACCAGGGCCATGTATACCCTTGTTATCTACCTTTTATACTTCTATTTTGAGTACCAAAGTTTCACATAGTTTAAACTCTTTATCTATTTTTTTTTCTACTTCTTGTCACATCTATATTCTCCAAGCCAAACAGGTCATCCATAGTCAACAACATGAAGGAAAGTGCTGCTCGTAAATAAGTGTCAGAACCGAACTTACTCAGAACCTTTGTGCGTCCTGGTGTACTTCAAGTGTAAAAATGTGTTTGAATAGATTTTGACATGTTTTCTGCTTAGAAATGCGTTTCAATGGATTCTGTAATGCCTTTTCACTTGAAAAGTCATTTCAATGGATTCTTGTGCTTAAAAACATGTTTCAAGTGATTCTACCCCTAAAAATGCATCTGAATAGATTTTGGTTGTTTTATGCTTAGAAATACATTTTAAGAAATTCCAGGATCTTAATGGAATAGGAATTTGGGACCTCAAAAAGGTTGTTACTTAGTGGGCAATGAGCGTTGAAGAAGATTTCTCAAAACCCCAAAAGATGTGGTCCTAGAAATGACCTAAAATATTTGCAGAGGAGCTCTCAATGGCTTGCTTATGGTTAGCCTTCAACCTTTTGCAGTTAGTTGTCAAGCCCCAACGACTAGTTTGACTATCAACAGAAAGGGGCTAAAAACCACAAAAGTTGACTCACTTTTAACTGTGAAGTTTTATGGTTTATTATGAGCTAACCCTAGCTCAAAATTGCTGAAAGGGTTCACTTCTAGAAAAGCAATTGCGAGCTGACCGTGGGACTAATATGTTTAGCTTACAATGACTTTACGGTTAATTGTGAGGAACCATGGTTATGAAAGTTCACTATTATAGAAAACCAACCACAACATTCCCACCGTGGCCTTATAGTTAGGCGTACCCCTGTTACTACTAGCTGTGAAGATTGAGATTGATCTACTGACCAATTTGCCCATTTTCCCTATTTAATTTTTTCCAATAGGTTTTGGGAATCTAAAGGTCCTTTCCTCATTAAACCTATGGTCCATTATACCCAAATAAGTTGGCATGCTTGGATTTTTTGACTTAATAAACTGCTTGCCTTTCCAAGACTTAAACTTTCATCTTCGAGTTTGATCTTCCTTGTGAGACTTTTAAAAGCAATGTCTTGGGCTTGACACAGAATTGTCAACATATGAATATAGTGTAAATATGACTATGGCACTGGCAAATGAATTTGAATTGAGAAATAATGTTGGGATAGGTTTCTATGTGGTTATCATGAGTAATTATTATGTTATCTTAATACATCTGTAAGATAATTTTTTTTAATTGTCACTTTTTTCTCTCACTAGTGTTTAAAAAAAAACCGTTACTAGTGGTGCATCAAGTACAAAATTTGTGATGTGAAAGGGGTAAATGTAATTGAATGCAGAGATATAACGTTGAAAGACATCATGGATGACCCATGTCATAAAAAAAAAGGATAGAGAGATAACGTTGAAATAAGTTTCCATCCATTTTTCACTATCCAATATTATATGCATACAAGTCATTTTTGAGATAAGTTTCAATTGCCATTTGACTCTAGCACTCATAAATGCATTAATAGAAAATTTTGTCAGGCCATTTGTGACAATGTATATAGATCGATAAAAATAGCTTAAGATTGGTATATACATGATTGTTATAACTTTATTCAAACACATTAATTACAAAATCAAGGAGGCCTCTAGGACAATGGATTTGAATAGAGAGATAAAGAAAAAATAAATTCATACGGTTCATTTGTCACTAAATCCAAAAATTGGATAGAGTTTGTCATGAAAACACATCACTTGTGGGCCCTACTTCAATTAGGACGAGATTTGGGGGCTATGAGGAACGAGTTTAAAACGGCTTTGGGTTTGGGGTTTGGCTATGGACGCCAACTCTAAGGAGGATAATCTACTGCAAAAGGAGGGTGATTTCATTCAGCTTCTGGTTGTTTGTTCGACTTTTCTCATTTGAGTTACGAAAATTGTAAAATTATCTTGTCATCCTTTTATGTTGAAAATTATGTGTAATGATGACATGCTAATGTTCATATAGTTTGTCTCAAAGGCAACAACAAGCTTTGAAAAGATCATCTTGATTCTAGTAGCCACCTGTGTGCTTTCAAATGGTGGAGCTAGAGGAGGAAGAGTCCTTACAAATTCTGAAATTAAGAGGCAACTCAAATGGCTCAACAAGCCAGTGGTGAAGAGCATTAAGGTGGATTATTTTGGTTTCATTATGTGTTTTTACTTTTAAGCAATATTTCTTATCTCTAATTTAAATGCATTTTAGTTTGTTACTTGAAAAATTAGTGATATTGACTCAAACCCGCTTTGTTGCATTTGCATTGAAAGTGATTGGGTAGCGTCAACAACTCTGGACCACATGAGGCTGGGAATCATTAGATAGGTGAGAGGCTTCTAATTAGGCGGTGCTGCATCAGCTATAATGTATTTTGTTTTTCCATATTCTAAGCAAATTCCGACTCCTATTGATATTGTGCCTCTCGATTGGAAGCCTACCCTCTCCATTGGTCCTAGCTTAGTTGCTAATTAAGTAGTTTTGTTTGGTAACTTTTTAGTCTAGAAATACGGATTCACTCTTGCATACATAACTCTGCTATCGATTCTAATATAAATTTCAATTTGTTTATGAAAATCCAGTTTTACATACTGATTAGATGAATTGATTATGAAACATTAGTTTTAAACTCTAATTTGTCTTTCTTTGCTTCATTTGTGCTTTCTCTTCCTTGCCTTGCCTTTATACTTTTACTCATTAAAAAAAAACAGTTGGATTTGTTAATGCATTCATTTCTTCCAAGTATATATTTCATCTTTTAGTTTATGAAATTTAAAGAAGTTGCATTTAAAATTGAGACAGAAAAACTAAAATATCAATTCTAGTGGTCAAGATAAATGTAAATTGGCTGTTAGGTGGATAAGGATATCTTCATGAGGGCAATTACGTAAACAAACTGTACTACACCCAATTCCTCGAATTCTGTGTTTTTCATAATCGTTTCGTTTAATTAGTGTTTAAGGTTATTTTTTTAGTAAAAATCCTTTTAAATCTAGAAGAAACTCATGGAAGATATATGTTGAAGGAGAGTCTAGATCATTAAGAGTCCATTTGTATTTTAAATTAATTAAATGGGGAGTCCAATCACATATCATTCTCAAAATTGAATTTGGGAAGGAAACAGTTCTATATCGCTAAGGCTAAAGGAATCTAGATCACGAAAGGGAGTTCTGTATCTGAGCAGATAAAGTCAAAATAAAGTCAAGATTAGAGTTCAATCAAACAATCAATTGAGAGATTGAACCATGATTTTCCAATCAAATCGCCCATGCATAATATATACATTAATTGGTGATCGGCTATCTTTTTTCCTCCTGTAAGGAGGAAGAGATGGCCAAAAGAGTTATGATTATGTGCTTAACCGTTGATGTTATTATGTCAAAATGGCATTAGTTTATTAGTTGGAGTTTCAGTTTGGAGTACATTCTCACATGAGCTTATTGTAAGTATGGCATCTTTGAGGACCGACTTACATAATGTATCCACATAAAAAACTGAATAACTAATTACTTAATTAATAGAATAGTGACAGCTAAGAATGAAGGTTATAATGTTTGTAATGAATGTGATTTTGGTCGCAGAGTGAAGATGGTGATATCATTGATTGTGTTGATATCTACAAGCAGCCTGCATTCGACCACCCACTACTGAAAAATCATACAATCCAGGTTCTCAAACTCTTTTTCTTTATTTTCATGTTGTATTCTAAAAAATAGTTTGTCCTACGTAATAGAGGATATTGTAAAGAAGGTTGGATATGGAAATGATGAGTTCCATCTCAAATTAACTGATCTAGCATATGCTAGGCTAGTGCTATATGATAATTGGGTGTCCTATCCATTATTATATGTTTGATAGTGTTTTCAGGAGGTGATTACGTTTCTAGTTTGATCTAGAATGTGTTTTTAGTTTTGAGTCATTCATTCTTATAAACAGCCATGGGCTATTCTTAATGGACTAATCACAAAGACTTCGGCAAAATTCAATCCATAACTTTTTACGTGATAGTAGAACCCTACTTGGCGAGACTTGCTGTGGTTGCGAATGTTTCCACTTTATAATGTTTTCTTTTTTTTTATATATATATAAAAGAAGACGCCTACTTTCGCTTCTCCGTATAATTCCACTATCTCAACACATCATCATTCTTAACCTGCTTATTGAGCTTGCTTTCCTATTTTGAAGATTCTAGACTCATCCTAACTGCATCCACCAATCCATTTTCTCCTACATGCTTGTGAAAATAAGATCTATGCATTGGAGAAATAATCAAGAAATTATGATATTTCAAAAAAAGATCTCACTATTATCATTCGTACTTTCAACAACCCTATCAATATTGTCATCTTTTTTACTAGATGAGCATCACGACATTTATGTTTGTATGAGTATCACGATAGACCTAATCTAATGGGCCATTGGCTCTTATAGTTGAAAAAAGAGGGCTACAACAGTGATGACTCTTCAAATGGATAGTGTGAACATGTTATTGTATTGCATGCACACAAAGACTACATACTCATTAGCACTGTTACAAACAGAGACTTATCTTTGGTGATTGGAAATACAAAATCCTCATCCAGTGTGGATATAAAAATTTAAAGTGTATTTAGCCAAAACAATTGACTGATCTTATCCTTATAACCAAGTAGGACTAGATCACTATTAGGCCCCCGCAAGCTAAGTGGACATGCGACAACATGGAACTTGTTCATCAATTATTGAAACCTTTCAGTATTTAGTCCTTTTGTAAATATGTTTGCCAATTGATCTATATATAGTGCCCACAAATCATACTTGAATGTCTCCGTGGATAAATTTCTTTATGATATAATGGTAGTCCACCTCTACATGTTTAGTAAGGCCATGATAGATTGGTTTGGATGCGAGTGCAACGGCACCGATGTTATCAACACAAGAAGCTCTAGATGTTACCACCAATAGGTAAAGGTAACATGCTTGCTTTGATACCATGCTGATAACTAATTACACCAAAAGCTTGAGTTGTTAGTAAACAGCAAAACAATTTATATCAACAACATACATAAATACTCTTTTTATTATTAATGTATTTATAATATGAGAGTTAACTACAAGCTGATTAATATTGTTACAAACAAAGACTTTTCTCTGGTGATTTGGAATACAAAATCCTTATCGAGTGAGGATGAAGTAATCTGAACTATTTTTAGCCAAAACAATCAAATTGATCTTTTCCTCATAACTGAAAGGGACTAGGTCTACTATCACAATGAACACAAGTAAAGCACAATAAATGTTTTGGCAATACATCAACTGAGATAAAAAGAATATATTTATTTTAACCAATCAAATTATCCTTTCTTGCAAAGACCATGGGTAACAGAGGAGTAATAAAGAATATTGTAAACAAGGTTGGATATGAAAATGGTGAGTTCATCTTAGATTAAATTATATTAGAGTTGGGTTATACTAGGCTATTGGAGTATTATGATAAGATTCCTTATTGCTAGATGATTTCATATTCTTTTCGTCATGTAATTAAATTTGTTAGTTTGAGTTAGATACTTAGATTACATTTTCTATTTTTTATTACTATATTCATATTCATATAGATAACCATTGGCTACTGATCTTAATGAATTAATAACCATTAGCTACTAGTCTTAATGAATTAATCACACAAGAAAGACATAGTCCATCATTTTCTACATTACAATGATGGAAATCTTCGAAGGCGCATATTGACTTGTAATATCATATAAGCATGACATACACCGATTATTCTAAACCTGTTCAACTCAAAACTTAAGTTCTTTTGAGCATTTCATCCCTTTGTCCCTCCTACTTGGGATGCATCATGGAGCCATAGAGAAAGGGATGATATTTTCTCCTCCGTGAGCCATATTGACCATTTTAATTGTTATAACCTAGTAGAAATATTTATATGCAAAATCTTATGTATAACAAAGTTAAATGTGAAAGATATTAGCTATCCTCGAAGGCCTCATGATCAATGATGGCAATGATGCAACGTGATTATACTCTTTTAATTTTAAGCTATTTGATTTTTTCCTATGCAAATTGTACTACAGATGAGACCAAGTAACTATAACAGCGAAAAGAGGTTTTCTTCAAAGCCATTGGAACAGCTATGGCACAAAAGCGGAAATTGTCCTGAAGGAACCATTCCCATTTTAAGGACTCGAAAGAGTGACTTACTGAGAATGGTTTCCTTGGAGAATTCGGTTGCACCTATAATGGAAGTAAGTTATTATAATCTTAGGAGAAAAATAAGTCAGATATTTATGCTATTTTGATCATTGAAAATTATTTGTGTAACACCCCCATCCCACATTGCTTAAAATTATTTGTGCAACACCCCCATCCCACACTGCTTATGAATGAAATATGAGTCAGTATATAATAAACTATGTAGGTTACTACTAGTAACTTGGGCTTAAGCATTTTGGGCTATGTGATAGGCTCACTAAGTTACTGGACCAGTGGGCTACTCGGGTCATTACAAATGATATCAAAGCCTATCATCAGCCAGAAATATGAGACCCTAATCCCACTGGGAAAGTCCTTAAGGCAAGATCTGGACAGAGCCAGGGTGCGCGAGCTTGTGAGTGCTTCGGTCCTACATCTCTTGGTGAAGTTAGATGGATCCACACAGGGGATAGGGTTGTTACAATTTGTGACATGCAAAGGTCTAACCATATTATTCTTCTCCATTATGAGTTTTGCTCAAGTCTTGAATGAGTTTGAGAACATAGTCTAAGAAATGCTAACCAATGGTTGGAATGGTTTGTAGATTCCAAACAACAATAGTGGTTGAGCTTAATAAGATAGAAATTATAACCCAAGAAGTGATACGTACTTGGGCATGGGTTTGGAAAGCCCCAGTTTGCCAATAGAAATGTTGCCATACTTTTACATTAGTTATTTCATATTACACTTTTAGGGCACGTTTGGTGACAACTAAGGAATTTAAGAGAAATCCACAAATGTGAGGATTCCTCATCTTGGCCTTGGAATAAGGACTTCTCACTGAGGATCTGTAAGTTGTTGATTTCATATCAGTATTAGTGTGTATTATTGATCCATAAACCTGCAAAAATGAGGTTTTTCAAATCCTATGGAAGGTAGCTAGATTTGAAAAATGAAGATTTTTACTTGCCCAAATCCGAGGGATTTATAGTTTGCAAGCAAGGGTTTTCCATGATTTTGTGGAAAATCAATGAGAAATTCTCTAAATTGATCACCAAATATAATCTTTGTGAGTTGATGGAACATGGTAGAACATCTTGACCCATAATGAGAGTGCCAAAATACTTATTAAGAAATGTTGTCGTTGTTAGAGGTATTAGACAGGCTGTGCCTCATACTTACGTGGGAACTATCACCATATCCCCGTAATCAGTAGACATCCTTTCTTAGTATGTACTCCATTTTGTAGGAATTTATACTTTGTTGTTAATTACTATGTTAGCTGAATTCGGATCCTCTATTGTAGTTGATACACTCTAACCAAGAGTGGACAATCATAGTGTGCAATGTTGGGATTTTGTGTAGATGTGGTGCACCATGATTGGTCTAATCATGGTAAGAGTGTATCAACTATGATAGAGGATCTGGACCCATGTTTGGTATTGACATATCTAAAAACCTTGGACCAAGTGAGGAATGACTTAACAAGAGACTATGCATGTATTTTATAAGGCTTGAATATCCATTGTGGACAATGCCTATGTGTAGTGATATGTGATCATGAGTTTCAAGTGCAGAATTGCGATGTAGTAATAATAACTGCGAGACCAGATCGATCTACAGGGAGTAATGTGTTTAAGGTATTTTCAACTTGTAACTTGTCCTAAATAAAATTTAAAACTAGCCTAATTTAAAAACTAATAAATACAATCATCCTACTTACCAAAATTAAATTAATTACAACCAATGAAAAGAAAAGAAACTTTCCTAAATCTAGAAAACCTAAATATAAAAATTCTTAAAATAAAACTAAAGTTACTGCAAAACTAAAACACAAGTTAGAACTTCCAAAAGTAAAAAGTTACGAAAAATTAGAAACTAACTAAATTAAACAATGTTTAAAACAAAATAAACAAAAGTTAAAAACTTTCCTAAGTTCAAATTTCCAAAACTAGAAAACTTTCCAATTTAAAATCTTCAATTAAACAAGTTTAGAAAAATATTTTAATTCTAAAAATTATCTGAAATAAAAAAAAAAAATAAAAGTCTAAAACAAAATTAAAATTAGAAAGTTAGTAAAATTAGTAATACAATGCATGCCATGAGATGCTGAAAAATTCTAAGTCTAAAAAACTAGTATGCTGATGCAAATTTTATGCATGATTTGAACTATTCTAATGTATTCTAAATCTAAGTTTAATGGCTCGAAATTATGCTCTACTGATGTAAGAAACTAACCAAAAAAAAAAAAATAGAAGTGAAAAAGGATATAAAATGAAAAAGTTATAAGTGCATAAACATGACAACTTCGTAAAATTCTTTGCAAAAATTCTGATTCGAGTTGATTGATTGACAAAGTTTAAGCCTCTGGTTTACAAATCTTCCGAAATTATTTTGATCTGAAATTCTGGGGAATGAAAGACCACATCCTAAACTTTAATATTCTCAAGTTTCAGAGAAAAATATTATGATTTGACTGGTCTACCAACTTCGAACTTTTTGCCAAAAACTATTTATGCAGTTTGCTGAAACTATTTTTGCTATGCTGTTTGTGTATTGAGTTTGAATTTCTTCATTCAATTCAGATCTGAAGGCTTAATTTTTAGCAACTTAAATATACACAAAATCTTATGATATAAAAAATATATGCAATGATTCCTAATCCAACTAACAAACTATGCGAAAAAAAAACTTAAAATCAACATAAGCATCAGAAGAAAAATAACAAAAGTGCAGAAAATAAAAGAAAATTGCAGGAAAACTTAAAAAGGTGCAGAAATTTAAAGGTAGTAAAACAAGAATTTAAATGTAGTAGTGCTAGAATTGAAATGTAGTAAAGGCAGTAAAGGCGGTAAAAGTAGTAAAGTTATCTTCTCAAAATTTTCTTTTAAACTAGGTTCATGATTCTTTAAATATGATCTTAGTACATTGGGTTGTCAATCCAAGTACATGAAACATAAATAAAAACATCCGCACAAACCATAAGAAAAAAAGAAGCATTGTAAGAAAAATAACATATACTAACATGTAAAAATTCTTACAAAAGATTGTCAAATAAAATTAAAAACAATAAATGCTAGGATGGAAAAGAAAGAACCTCTTCTAGTTGAAATTTCCAAGGGTGAAGTGTGGCCTTAGGGCTAAGCCTCCTTGAGGATTAAGATGAAGGGAGAGAGAGTTGAAGAAGATGAAGTGTAAAGATCTATAGAAGGATCTCTTTTTCCATTAAGAGTACGGGAGAGGGGTTCTCTATTTATACATTTTTTCTTCTACTCCTTTTCAAAGTAGGTTTCATATGTGGCTTTTCTTTTTTTGGTAAATCCGCTTCTTGGTTAACAAATCTTTCAAGTTTGAGATGAGATAAGATTCCTTCTCTTTATGGAATTCTAAGTAAATCCATCTTTCTTAGCTAACACTTGCCAAAGGATAGGGCCCACATTTGAAGAGACAATCTCAATTCCGCCTAAAAATATAGAGTAAACTTTCTGAGGTCATATCTTTGTCGTTTTAACTTTGATTGGTGCAATCTTAGATCCTACGAATATCTACTCAAAAAGAGCTTTCCAACGGTAGGTAGATTGTCCAAATCCGATGCCCAATTTGAAAGTTATGACCATTTTAATGTATGCTGTTAAAAAAAAGGATTGACTTTCTATTTTTGAATTCCTCTTCTTTGACTTTTATTTCCTTGAATTCTCTCCACCTTGACTTTCTTTTCTTACATTAATTTTGAATTCTTACAACAACTAGAGAGTGGGATCTTTTTCTTGAACATTTCACAAGTGTGTCCCTACACATGTGAATATGTGTGTGAGACCGTGAAGCCGACTTTACAAATTTTTCTTCTTTCTTTCTTTTTTCTTCAACTCTTCTCTCATTTCTTTTGAAAATCATTTCTTTGCTTCAATTCTTTACAAATGAGACCCATATCATCAGTTTCCTACAAAACAAATATAAATTCATGTGAAAAGATAATTTTACCCCTAAAATCACAAATGCATGAATGTGGGTCTATCTCTTATGAAATGATAATTAAAAAACACACCATTTTTCATAATTTTATATGAATGAACTAATGATTATTAAAATTCAATTTATTTCATGAGAAAATTTATTTTCATAAAACTTTCAAAAAATATATTTTTCAAAAATAGCAGGTTTCATGAATTTATGCAAAAAGTGTGATTTTGAACAAATTATGCAGAAAAATACAAAAATGAGTTTAAAATGCATAAAACCATGATATCACACTAATGATGCTCTTTTGACTCAATAAGTCCTTAAAATCGGTCAAAATGTATATGAAAATATGCATTTTTAAGGACTTATTAGTAGGCCCCTTTGAAGTTCATTCTCTGTTGTGAGGAGCGGATTTTCCGTCTTATATTTTTATTTTTTAGAAAATGAAAGACATTCTGTACTTTGAAAAAAACCTAGTATGTTAATGTTTCATCCTTTGGTGTGTTGTTTCTTAGAGTGCCAAGTTATATGGGGAACGTGAAAATCATGGAGGAGAAGCAGCCATCAACGTATGGAACGTACATGTGGAACCTGGAGAATCAAAGTACTGCTTCAATTTTTGTTACTATGAAAGATAAGCCGGATCTAATCAGCGCTGGATGGATAGTAACACCTTTCTCTCTCTCCATATGTAGTATTTTTTTGTCTGGTAAATAGTACTCAGCAGGGACATTGTTAGGCATACAATTCCTTTGTATTCTGATGCCAAGCCAGTCAAGCAGAAACTAAGGAGAATTTGAAAACCAAAGACGTCATTTAACACCACAATGGAAGAGAAAAAAACACAATAGTCAAACTACAAGACCAAACCCAACAAAAAATAGGATGCCCTACTACATTCTACCCAACCCTAAAATGACAACATCGCTTCCCTATATATCTAAATCATGACTTCTAATAAATCAAAGCTTAATGAAAGAGTGAGCTCAAGAAATCTAGGAATTAAAAAGAACTCAACATGAGCAAAGTTCAAAATAAGTTTCTCGATATCAATAATAAGTGGGGTTGATTGCCAAATCAAAATCACCAATAAGAGCATGAACCACCTCTTTAGCATCCATTAGCACAGAGACACTTGCATAGCTATTCTCTATTTTTCATTTTTTTTACCTAGGAGAACCACCATTGTTTTTGCTTCTTTAGATGAGGAGGCTTTCTGATAGAACCTGCATCCACAACATACCTTTCCGACAGAGCAACATAACTAGATGAAGCTTTCCTATCTACTATGTTATACGCACCATCTAAGAATATCATAACTTCAATTTTGGGAGCTGATCATGTTGAGGGTTTTCCTTTTTCTCAGACTTATTCTCATCCCTTACCAAGAAAAAGTTTATTACCCCCCTCACCCAAGGAATTAACAAAGAAAATTATATTTATGGGGTTGGTTTATCCTTTTTCCCTTCAATAACAGTTTATTTCTTGCTTTCTACGGCGCCTACTATTGATGTTATTTCCTAAAAGCGCACATGGATGGCAGTGCCCACAGAAAGTCCTTCCACCAATTGTCTAGCTCCACTACTTGAAAGTGGGTTAGCATGCCAACATAAGTAGTTCTTTGGAAGTGAAAAGAAAAAAAAAAAAAAAACCGTTTCGAAATAATTGTTTCATGGAGTGTAAAAGGCAATACATAATTTAGCATCAACTTTTGAGGGAAGGACACGCAATGTATCCATGATATATCTCTTATATACTCCTCAAAATAGAGAGACGGATAATTACATAATGTGGGAGTGGCTATGCCAACTATTGCATCATTCACACAATCGTGGGGCCCATCAATTCAACATGAATTGCTAGGATGAATATCATCCTAGAATGTCTTGAATTGATGCACTGGTACGGTTATATATATATATATATGTGTGTGTATGCGTGCATGCGTACGTCATATGGGGAAAAAATCCTATGAAAACTAGTTTTTACATTTTTTTTTTGTGAAAACTCTATGTGGGTCTCCAAATGAGACTCACAAGTGGGCTCTATAAAATATTCTCACAGTAGATGTGTGAGAATAATTCTTACAAAATCAGACCCCAAATATACATATATTATATAGAAAGTTTTTGTAAATCCATTGTATATATATATACAGTATGAGAAATAATCTTATGACAACTAGTTCTCACTATTTTTTTGTAAGAACTCTTAATAGATCCTCAAATGGGACCCACGAGTAGGCTCCATAAAAAATTCTCACAGCAGGCGTGTGAAAATAGCTCTCACAGAATTAGACCCCATATATATATATAAAATATAGGAGGTTTTTGAAAATCTATTCAATTCTATACAAAATTATGCGATGTTATTTAGAATTTGTTGTTTTATTCACTCTCATTTTCTCGTAACGGATTTGAAATTCCCAGATTTCTTCCAGTATCTTCGGCGATAATAGAACGCGATTATATGAGTACTGGAGTACCGTAAGTAACTAAGTATTGCCTCCACTTTCCGGGTTCAGTTTTCTTTTATAGTATACCTAGGTAGCACGGTATATCTCCAAATCATGCTATGACCTTATTGATATCCTGTAATTCATTACTTAGTCATCCTTTTTATTCTTTATGTTTTTGCCTAATTTGTTGTTGGATGGATGAAGTCAGATAATGCGGGTTGCTATAACCTAAAGTGCTCGGGATTCATCCAAATAAACCAAAATGTCAGCCTAGGCGCAGAAATTTATCCTCTTTCTGAATATGATGATACCCAGTACTTTATACATGTGAGAATAATTAAGGTAATAGCATTACATTAAAAATCATGAAAATCTTTCCACGTGCTTTCCTTTATCATCGTGTATACTACATGTGCATAGCGTTTTTAAGAGTACTGCCTTTGCCTTTGTATAATTAAGTAGGGATTGAAAATTATTGAAAATATGTGAACCATGTGTTGTAGTCCTGCACCCCTTGAATGCCACTTAGCTTTCAAGGAATCAATCTCTTGGCATGCCACTCTTGTCGCTTGTGTAGGTTTTTCTTTCCACATGTGTAGGTACCTTAATTGACTCTTCCTAGAGTATGAATAAAAAAGGAAAAGTTTAATATAGGCTGCTTAAAAACCCACCTCAAAACATTCGATCTCAACGTCAAGAAAAGATGGTAGTCATTTATAATTGTCTATAGGGTCGTACTTGAAAGTTAAGTTATATGCCTGTCCTAATGTGTGTGTGTGTTGATTGGCACAGGACCAGCATCTTGGCAAATGGTGGCTTGAATTTAACTGGGCGCCGATAGGATATTGGCCTGGTAGTTTGTTCAAAAACATAGTTGACACTGCCAATCTCATTCAGTGGGGAGGACAAGTTTGGAACACAGGACCCAATGGGCATCACACTAGCACTCAAATGGGTAGCGGTCATTTTCCAAAAGAAGGCTTCAAGAAAGCAGCTCTTTTTGATAAATGCGTCTATTGTTGTAGCTCTGATACCAATTGTTGTGATTTTCTGAACAATCACCCGTTGTGCGCATCCACGGAATCACAAGATCAACAATCAACCACACACAAGAAGAGACACCGAGATTTACGTGGTTCACCCAAACCGGGCTACATCCACGGGCACAGGAGAACGAACATCTTCACTATGACAAGTAAAGCATACAAGAGATTCTCACACTCTCACCTCATCTCTCCTACGTGGTGTGGGAGCACCACGGGCAACTAATGCCGCCGCCGCTGCAAGGTCTAGGGTTACAGATTATACAATATATAATCTCCGCTTTCTTGGCCACCAAGAAAGCCCCGATACAATTACCAAAATACCCTTGACCTTAAACCAGTCCCTGGCTAACCCAGTGACTCATCCGGCTAAACCGGAATACAAGACATAAACCTAACAATCTCCACCTTGGCTTGAATTCCGTACAACTCCGTACAACTCGAGCTACTAGGAGATAAAACCGGTAATGTCTTCACGTACCCTGCTGAATGGCACGTCACTGCACCAACGATACAGTCTTCTTCAACACTTTGACATGTTGAACCAGCACATGAACTTTGAGCAAAGTTCATACCCTCGTCAAACTCCACCTCGAACTAAAAGCTCGAAACCATTGACGAATCTGAGTGATATCTGAATCACTCACCATCTTGCCCCATCTTCAACATCACTGTGAAGATCCAATCGCCACAAGCATGCAAGCAAAACAGATCGGGAATACAAGTCCAGATGACTCCATTGCAGAACAACCTCTGCCTCCGAGCGGTCAAAACTCCATTTGACCTGGCCTCCGATCAACTGCTGATACATCAGCTCCTCCATGCTGCTTTTCCGGCTTGGCTCTGGCAAGATGAACAACATCACATGCGAGCATGTGAACCCCAAACGAACAACTTCGTTTGAATCAGCAAACCCTTTGCAACTAGGCCGGCGACTCCTATTATTGGGTTTGCAACAACAACCAGGTCGAGTAGACCTGATTCTAGCTTGAATCCACATCTGTTCAGATCTCCTCCAGATTTCTGCATCAAACTATAGATCTCGTCACCACGAGCACGCTGGAAGAAACGGATCTGAAATCCGACTCAGGATGACTCCGATAACGTAGAAACAAGTTTCTACGCTCCAATCGATCAAACCTCCTCCTTGACTGTCAAACAGCCAATCAACCTCTTCCACTGCGTAGATCTGCTCGAAACGAGTCCGTAGGCTCAAACGGATCTCCGATCGGACATCGGACGATCAAGATATCGCAGAAACAATTTCAGCCGTTGAAACTGGTATCAGATATCTCTGATACCAATTGTTGTGGCTCTGATACCAATTGTTGTAGCTCTGATACCAATTGTTGTGATTTTCTGAACAATCACCCGTTGTGCGCATCCACGGAATCACAAGATCAACAATCAACCACACACAAGAAGAGACACCGAGATTTACGTGGTTCACCCAAACCGGGCTACATCCACGGGCACAGGAGAACGAACATCTTCACTATGACAAGTAAAGCATACAAGAGATTCTCACACTCTCACCTCATCTCTCCTACGTGGTGTGGGAGCACCACGGGCAACTAATGCCGCCGCCGCTGCAGGGTCTAGGGTTACAGACTATACAATATATAATCTCCGCTTTCTTGGCCACCAAGAAAGCCCCGGTACAATTACCAAAATACCCTTGACCTTAAACCAGTCCCTAGCTAACCCAGTGACTCATCCGGCTAAACCGGAATACAAGACATAAACCTAACATCTATTTCTATTATGAAGGAATGATTGAACCACTCGAATTTCCTGTAAAGGCTACGAATCCATCTTGCTATGGCATATCCAACGTGGATAAGGACGCGCCTGAACGGGGCGTTCGTTTCCTTTATGGTGGGCCCGGCGGTCCTGATTGTGATAAATGAAATCGAACCCATTAGGGACTCGTTCTTCAAGCTAATATCAAATAAATGATATATATATATTTTTTAATGAAACTGGTCTTACCTTAATTTTCTACATCATTATTAAACAATTTCAAGTTTTACTGCATGATATCATCGTAGTATCTCAACTTTAGCCTAAATTTGAACATAAACATTGTGCATTCTTCTCTTTGGCTTCGGATATACACAGAAATGCAAAAAGTTTTATGGATACGAAATGGAGAATAAAACAAGGCACTTTCAAGGTCCCAAATCTGTTATCCTAATCAGCATGAAAGAATAAAACAAGGAGTGCGGGGTTTTTTATAACCTCCAAAAGTAAAGGGTTTTCAGGTCCCAAATCTGTTTTCTAGAGTATAGTTTAATTAATTAACAATGGTGAAAAATAATAAAACTATAAATCAATCAAACACACAAATAGAAGGCACCGGGTTTTTTACGTTGAAAACCCGAATACGAGAAAAACCACAAGACTTATAATCCAGTCCAACAGAAACCAAGCAAAAAAAAAAAAAAAAAAAAAAAAGAGCAGTTGCAGGATACTCACAATCCCTTTCTAGTTTGCGACAACCTAATGAATGTAGTACTTTCACTTGCAAACGCCCACACCGATCATCGCTTCTTCTGCTTAAACTAATTAAGCCTTTAAGTCGTAACAGTCTTCTACAAAAGTAGAAGTAATAACTCTCTAAATGCTTAAACTTTTAGCACAATCTTTCAATGAATGCTCTAGAGAAGAAAAGTAATCTCCAATGGCTTTTTTGAACTCAGAACAAGGAATTTGGTTTGTCATGGTAGAGATAGAACCCCTTTAAATAACCCAATATTTGAGCCTCAAAATAATACTTCAATTAGAAGCAAAAGAGGAAGTCCCTGCAACATTAGGAAACTCAACTTGTGTGGGATTTTGAATACCTTTCTATTAGTCATCTGCTGGAGTAGGCAAGTGGTTTGCTCGAGTGGGCAGCCTCTTTGTCTAAGCAAAATTCCCAAGTCTGCTCGAGTGGGAACCACATTCGTTCGTGTGGGCATAT
This sequence comes from Sextonia rubra, assembly GCA_037013555.1. Taxonomy (NCBI): domain Eukaryota; kingdom Viridiplantae; phylum Streptophyta; class Magnoliopsida; order Laurales; family Lauraceae; genus Sextonia; species Sextonia rubra. The sequence goes on along the minus strand of JASUAD010000010.1, from coordinate 36,417,443 downwards.
GTTCTATCTTGGCTTAAATACTTGACAAATTTTCTGTAGTTTCTTCTCCATCTTCACTTTAGTGCATTCCAAGACTCATGCTATAGTTTAATCTAAAAAATAAAATTACAACTCAATTGGACCTTGAGTTTTGTTCGACCCATGAATTAGCCAACACTCATAATTCTAACATTCTCCCCTTTTGGAAATTTGTGGATAAAACTCCTGAGATAATACAATGAATTATGCCCAGAAAAAATACTCCAAAAATTGCATTGAGTTTTCAAAATTAATTGTATTTGAAGGAAATCCAAAACTTATACCATGCCTTGTACCCGTCTCCCTTTTTTTTGTCCATAATTGACAAAGAACTTGATCATCCTGTAGTATATTGGCAAATATCTGCTTCAACTCCCCCTTTTTCTCATCTTCTTTTTTCAGCTCTAGGGTGGGGGCTTGACCTTGCACATCAGCGCCTCTTGAGTTTTTGTACCCACACTTGCATTGTTTTTGCTTTCAGCGCAGTAGGAACCAAATCACAAGGTAGGTCAAACTTTCTAACGCAAATGGCTCTTGTTTTGACTTTTCATAGACACAATCTCTTTTTTCATTGCTTATTTCTTGGTAGACTTCTTAATTTATTGTAATGGGGTCGAATGTGTCATTTAATTCCACAATGATAACATATAGGAAAAAATGTAGGATGTGACATATTCTTTTTGGCAGAACTTGCAATAATGTTTAAATTGGTCTCAAGACAAACAAGAGATTGATATGTACTTCTATTTTCAAACCAATTCTTTTGTTTTAGACAACCCTTTTTGAAGTGAACTTGCTCTTCACAATATAACATTTCTTCATTATCCAGTTTCATTCTTTTCTAGTTTTTAGCTTGAGTATTCACACCTTTCTTGCTCTTACCTTTCCCCTTGCACTTAGATTGAGAGACAAAATTAACCATTAGTTGACTCTCTGCCTTCAGCCTTCTTTCTTCAGGATTAGCTCTAGCGATAATCTCATTCATGTCCAGTGTTAGACCCAGTAATTTTGTTTGGGTGGGACTAAATTTTTTCCATAGTGGATTCAAAGATAAAGTTAATTACGTCAAAATCGTTGCCAACTGCCAATAATCTCCATTTATAGCATAGGTTAAAGACTTGATTTGATTTTTTTATTCTTTTTGTAAGGAATTCTACTACTTTCACCAAATTTGTAAATAAATTTCTTTAACTACAACACCCAAAGAACGGCTCCTTGGTAAGGAGTGACAACTATTACCTGGCTATCTAAGGTTCAAATCTAGGTGCCTCACCCGCGTATGTGGGCTACCTTCCCACTTTGTGGGCTCTCTTCTTACTTGGGCTTGAGTCTTAGCCCCTTGGCTGAGTTATCAAAAAAAAAAAAAAAAAAAAAAAAAAAAAACTACAACACCCAAATTCTAGTTCCTTAAAAAATTAGTAGATGAATTAGCAACCATACTACAATAATAAGAATTATCATGTGAAAATTAGTATAGATAAAGAGTGATTAGGATTATACTATATATGGGGAGGGAGGGACACTGCTTTATTTAGGGCTATTTGGTGAGAAAGAGAGAAGGAGACAAATCATGATAGGACCAGAAAAACGGTGTGAAGAGGATGTCAAAACAGAACATGAGTCTTTTCATATGGGGTGATCGTCGGATTTAGACATGAGGCGTATTTATTATATGTATGTGGGGCATGATCCTCCCATATATATGAATATCTAAGTAATTTCAAGACTGACCTAGGGCAACCGCCCAAGGTTAATACTACATGAGTATGCCATTGTTCACGTCCTATGTCATTGGGCTTTAATTATAAGTTACCTTAAAGGCTTCCGATCCAGGAGGAAGAGAAGTGAAAATAAATTCGATTATATATTGATAAGATATGCTCATGTCCACCTCTTTCAATGTTGACGCTGTGTGCATGATTATAAGGATGTGTTCTCTTACTCTCAAGGTTCCATCCTATTTCATGCTTGAAAGATGACTTATCAACGAAGCACCAACTGCCTTATATGTTATCGTAAATTGACTTTTCATTGTATTTAAGAGGTCCTTAGCCTTATCAGTTTTCTCTATGAATCCTTTGATAGTATGAGAAATGAAATTTAAGATGACTTTTATTCCAACTTTGTTTGAAATTATCCATTTTCATATGTTGTCCTATGTTTGGCAATAGTATTTTAATGGGTTTTTCAGGTTCATCAAAAGCAATTTATATGTCCAAAAATGTTAAAGCAAGCATTATAGCAACAAAAGTGATCTGGTCCTTATAGTGGAATGTGCGCCCAAGGATCTAGTTACTTAAAAAGTAAAAAACAATAATATCTAAGAATCTTGCTTTTAATTTTAATTATGCAATTAGAATAAAAACAATATGTACATCATTGTAGTTACCTTTAGGTATGGAAAACAACACAGATAATTATTAGCTTTTTTAATTAATAAGACCACATCGATAATGTGGTGTACTCAAGAAGAATATTTCTTTTGGTATAAATTATTTTTAATTACATCATATACGTCAACAACGTCATATTCCAATTTCTATTCCATGATCGAACCTTTGGCCCGTCCTCGTATCCTCTATGAAATCACATCTTTGTGTTATTATAATCACACAAATTAATGATGATATGTTCTTATTTCAATATAGACATTGAACAATTCTTCATAACCAGATTGCTTTGGCAATTACCAAGTTAATCTAAACCATCAATCTCTAATTGAGATTATAATAGTAACACTTTTATTATGTCAAACCTTTAATTAAATCATTTGTTTTCCTTAATTGTCCAAAGTGACATCGACATTGATCGTAAGTTATATCAACCGCAACAATTTGTTTGTTATTACATCTCAAGTTGGCTTAAAAATGCATTAACGACCAAGTTATGAGCAATTATACACTTTGATTGCACAAGATAAATCATCTATCATGGAGAAATAAATCTTTTATATCTTAATTTACCACTTAAATAATTTTGCAAATAATTTAGACACATCTTATAACTGATCCAAACCGTTTGGATTAAAGATCAAATTGATACAAATCTTAGGAGAAAATGCATTGTAATATCGAGTTCGTATGGGTCCACTATTATTAAAATGAAATTTGGACTATTCATGTATGGATAACACAGATATTGATCAGTGAAATTCAAAGAATAACAAATTGCTGATGAACCACTTTAACGGTTCTAATTTGATCAATCTAATAATATTTAAGATTAATTAGACTTTTACTTGATTAAGTTATACTCCTTGATTAGTTCAGATTAGGGACACATTCACATTAGTAGAATTCAATTGAAACTTGGATATATCTATTATCGCCTTTACCGGACCACAATTATGTCTAGAATGGCTAGATCAGTAGGTCACACTGAAGTTTTAGTAAGTACAAATATGTACAGAAATCTCATTCAAGCGTGAGTTTGTGTGTTTTAAATGGGTTAGTTTTGGATCTCCTTTAGGTCAATTGAATATACCAATAGGCGCCGTCAAACAAGTGGTCCATTCTGATGGTTTTTGTCCAAAATTAAACTGGGCTTAATGGGGCTTTAATGGGTTAGCTCAACCCACTTCGGCCCATAAAATTGACCTAGCCAGTCCTAACTAGACCCAACCAGTGAGTGGTGGATCTAGGCAGATGGGTCAACCCATGACCGGCCCACCCAGATAGGCAGCCAGGTTGGGTGACCGTGGTCTGGTTGACCGTCAGTTTATTGCGCAGTGCCACCCCTTTTAAGTTATTTCCTCTCCTTTTGTTTTTAACTTAAAAAAGCAAAAATGAGTAAGAGATGATCATAAGAAAAAAAAAGAGGATTTTATTGTAGATTTTGACATCACATGTTGTGCACATACAAAAAGAGATACAGAGATTTAGGTGGTTCATCCAACTAGAGTTACATCTACGACACAGAGACGATTATCTTCATTATGACAAGTAAAGCATACAGAGACTCTCACTCTTTCACATTGTCTCTCCTACGTGGTGTTGGAACACCACGGGTATATCACTCCGACCCGACTTAATCCAATTTAGCGACTAATTAATGACGAATTAGTTGGTAATTGTGTTTTAACCTTGTTTTATTTCGTTTCGGGTCATGGATAGGTGGTTGGGTTTAGTTTAACCTGGATTAGGTAGATTTGAGCCATTTTTCATAATTTTAGCTTTTGTTAGACGTTGTTATTCATGCATCATTTTGGTGTCAACACGTGTCTTTCGTTGAGCTCGTTAATTTTCGTAACTACTTCGTATGTAAACGACATTGTTTGTTCCCGTTGGATCGTCATTTGACTCGAACTGTAAATTATGTTAATTGTTGGACCTTTATGCAAATTTTCCAAAACATATCTTATAAAAGAAGATATACATGCATCGACTTCATCCCTTCAACGTCTTCGTCCTCTTGTTCTTCATTTCTTCATTTCTGTTTCTTCTTCTTCAACGATCACGCCAAGAGGAAAGGGGGATTTTGTGCACCCAGTTTGCAAACCCTTTCTCGTGTGGTTTATGTTAACCTATAAAAATTGCAAATACTGCAGCGAAGACGCCTCATCTCAGCTTAATTTAGGCTACAGAGGTTATTTGCAGATCCTGGGGAATCACTGTAAGAACCGGCATTCCATGAAGATCAAGATAGCTGGAACTTTCAGAGGAAGTTCAAATTTCGGGTTGAACAGAGATCATCAAACTCAAAAGTCATAAACATGTCAGCCTGAAGTCAATTCCCCCCCAAGCCAGGGGGTCACTGACCAAAGTCCTGCTTCCCAATGTCCAAAATTAATGAAATTTAGACGCGAAGCTTCAGTCATGCTCAGAAGATACTTTGCAAATTTTCAAGATGAAAAGACTCTGTTTGGCCTAAATTTAATTACATGTCAGCTTAGAGGACAGTAATCCCGAATTTGGGGGTCATTGGCTAAGATCTTACTTCCAGAAGGCCAAAGCAGATAAAATTTGGAACAAATGCTCAAAGAATGCCCCAAGTTATTCTCCCAAAGTTTCAAGTCAAGGGGAGGTTGTTCGATAGAAAACAAGCTAACTATCTCAATGTGGAGTGAATAGTGACCTAACGCATGCAATGAATAGGTTACTGTTCGAAATCCTACTTCCTCAAATCCAAACTACATGAAATTTGGATGAATACTCCAAGATGTTCTTGACGTCAGTCCCTCCAAGTTTCAAATCAAACCGGGGTCATTTGGGCCTCAAACAGCTGAAACAAAGGCCCACTGTCATAAAAAAGTCAACTGGAGAGTTGACCAAGTTCAGGTGGTCAAGCAGAGCTGAAACTTCTGTGACACACTCAAAATAGTGTCAAGAAGTATCCCTCCAAGTTTCGTGGTGATTGGACACCGTTTGGGCCCCGAACAGGCGGAAACAAGCCACATATGCAAAATTCCAAGAATGGGCCTTGAGAGTGACCGGGGCCCACAAACAAAAGGAGTTGACCAAGTTCAGGTGGTCAAGCAGAGCTGAAACTTCTGTGACACACTCAAAATAGTGTCAAGAAGCATCCCTCCAAGTTTCGTGGCGATTGGACACCGTTTGGGCCCCGAACAGGCGGAAACAAGCCACATATGCAAAATTCCAAGAATGGGCCTTGGAAGTGACCGGGGCCCACAAACAAAAGGAGTTGACCATGTTCAGGTGGTCAAACAGAGCTGAAACTTCTATGACACACTCAAAATAGCGTCAAGAAGCATCCCCCAATTTTCGTGGCGATTGGACACCGTTTGGGCCCCGAACAAGCGGAAACAAGCTACACATGCAAAATTACAAGAATGGGCCTTGGAAGTGACCGGGGCCCACAAACAAAAGGAGTTGACCAAGTTCAGGTGGTCAAGCAGAGCTGAAACTTCTGTGACACACTCAAAATAGTGTCAAGAAGTATCCCTCCAAGTTTCGTGGTGATTGGACACCGTTTGGGCCCCGAACAGGCGGAAACAAGCCACATATGCAAAATTCCAAGAATGGGCCTTGAGAGTGACCGGGGCCCACAAACAAAAGGAGTTGACCAAGTTCAGGTGGTCAAGCAGAGCTGAAACTTCTGTGACACACTCAAAATAGTGTCAAGAAGCATCCCTCCAAGTTTCGTGGCGATTGGACACCGTTTGGGCCCCGAATAGGCGGAAACAAGCCACATATGTAAAATTCCAAGAATGGGCCTTGGGAGTGACCGGGGCCCACAAACAAAAGGAGTTGACCAAGTTCAGGTGGTCAAACAGAGCTGAAATTTCTATGAAACACTTAAGATGCTATCAATCAACATCTCTCCAAGTTTCGTGATGATTGGACATCATTCGGCCCTCAAACAATGGAAAATAGACCGCATATGCAATGTTCCAAAAGTGGGCCTTGTCCGTGACCGGGGCCCAATTAATGAAAAAGTTGACCAACTTCCTGAAGTCAAAATGGGCTGAAATTTTTATGACATGTAGAGAATAGTGTTAAGAAGCATCCTTCCAAGTTTTGTGGCAATCGGACTTTGTTTGAGCCCAAAACAGATGAAAATGGGCCACATACGCGAAAAACCTGAAACTGGGCCTCGTCCATGGCCCAGTCTGCGGTCACGGACCTTCAAAGGATGTTTTCCACGATTTTGGGTGGTTTCCCTCCACTCCTCTTCGAAATCCAACTCCCCACAACTGCTATTAACTCACCAAAATTGCACAATACTAATTGGGAGTCTATAAAAAGAGAAAATTTTGAAGAATGGAGAACACACACATAAGGAAGAAAAGTGAAGAAATTGAAGAAAGTCACCACCTAAGGCAACAAGAAGCAAACTCCAGCAGCACTTCCACGACCATTCCCACCTTCTTTTCTTAGTTTTGAAGGTAAGCAAGAAAATTCAGAGGGAGAGAAGGAAGTGGAATGGCCAAAGTCCATACCATGTTCGTTCGACGCCAATTTTTGAGAGGATGACATTGTCACCTCTGTTTCTCTTATTCGTAGGGCTTCTTAGCCATTACAAAAGTTGTGAAAGAAGCCTCTCTAGGCCTCATTTTGTTCCTTGAAAATGATAGGTTCAAATGACATAACTCCGGCTTCAAATTTGCCCATTCGGACTTGAAACAAAAATGCAGTCCGTAAGCACAAATGATGAGTTACAGCGGTTTCAATTGATTCCATGGTTAAATGTGATCTTCTTGATGGTTGTCCACCGCTCCAAAGTCATGAGAATGGAGTTCCAACACTTGAAAGAAGTTCCAAGAAAGAACCAGCGCGAACAGCACAAAAAACGGAGGCACAAGGCCATTGTCTGTCAGTGACCGTGACCCCCGGTCACTGGCAGGTTCCAGTGACCGTGGGTGAGTCACGGTCACTGGAAGGCCCCAGTGACCGCGGGTGAGTCACGGTGACTAGAATGGGGCAGTGACTGCGGGTCACGGTCACCCCCCATTTTTTCCCCTTTTTCACATTTTCTTCCACCTTATGAACATTTTCTTGTATTTTCCAAATTGAGATCACATCTGAGACTTGAGAGAGGGGTTGTAAACTTTCAAAATGTATGTAAACAACCTACATCCCCTCGGTCAGGGCACTTGAACCCATGTAAACAAAAGAGAAATTAATGATGAACTGTGATTATTTCCCATTCTTCTTAACGCTTAAAGTGCGTGAATGTCGGACCTTGATTCCGTAATTCATTTCCACGCCTACATTTTTTAAGCGCGATCAGTTTAAGGTAAGCTTGGGTTCTTGGTTTTCTTCTTCTTCTCCTTCTTCTTCTTGTTGGTTCCTGCATGTACTCAACTCTTCCTTCTTCTTTTGCATGCATGGTGTTAGGGAAGTAGCTAGCGGCAAAATTGATCCCAAGGATAATCGTTTGCGTGTTAGAACTCATTTGAACAAGTATAAGCATGATTTGGATGAACCTATGTTGGTATATGTTTGATTATAAATACTTTCTTAATCTTGCATGTGATGTGTCTCTTATAGCCTAAATTGTGTCATATTCCATCTCTTTAAAGTTGTTGTTTCACCTTATATATGTACAGTTTGTTTTGTAACAGGTTCAGAACAACGACCCTATGTAGTTTAATGCTATGCCGTAATTACCTACGGCTTGGAATTCAGAGCGCTAAAAAACTCAGATTTCTTCTACAATAAGGCTACGGCTAAACCTTAGGCTAGCCACGACTTAACCGTAGGTCAAGCTACGGCTTGATTTCCAAAGAGCTGGAATTCGAAAGGATCTTCTACGGTCCAGCCACGGTTAAGCTGTGCAATGTGCTACGGCTAAGCCGTAACCCAAGCAAGGCTAAGCTGTAGAGCAGAACGAGGCTGAGCTGTAGAACAAAATAGGGCTAAGCTGAAAATGTAGATGAACAATAAGGGGAACCACGGCTGAGCCGCAGTGCATATTACAACTAAGCCGAAAGATGCCTATGGCTAAGCCGTAGGTCACCCACGGCTAAGCCATAAGACTTAGAAAAGTAAGCAAGATTAGTATTGAAGAGACCTTGTAGGGCCTTTGAGTTAGGGGGTAGGTGACCTAACCTGCCCAATGGAATATGACATAATTACATGAATGATCTCGAGGGCTACGATTCATTCATGTACATTATCCAGTTGTTAAGCACCTCCCCATGGGTGTTGGTTTAAGGAATTCCAATACACCCTCACAATACAATGCAACACTAGACAATGGTGTATCGGGTAACTTAAAACTACATAATCATGCATGGTAGAAACATTGGATGACTAGATTAGGGTGGGCTAGTAAATGATCTTGATTCAAGTAAATTGAGTTGCATGGCATTTTGTATGACGATCATTGACCTCCACTCTTCTTTATGGTTTGTTCGTATTGTCCTCGATATGCCCTTTTGCTATGGTAAGTTCAATTTGTTTGATTTGTTCGATATGTTTCCCTTGAGTGTTGTATGTATGAGCTGAACATATGATTGACACGTATGATAGATCCTCACTATGATCTGCATGGGTTATTCAAGTTCTTGTATATATTTGACTCTATATGGTCCAGCACTACTTAGCCTCAGCCTTAGGATACTCGACAGGTTGAATTTGGCGTAGTATGTATGGCACCATTGCAATGAGTTTATGTCTTGGGGCTTTCGGACTGTAGGAACTCAAGACCCATTTTACCCTAACTCGGTCGATGGTGTTCTCAGTATGTATGTAAGATCCCTTTTTGGAAGCATATGACACATGTAGTAGCCACCTTGTTATGTACGTCTTATGTATTCATTGATTCTAATAGCATATTTCATTTGTTTGTACAACTACTTAGTATACCAAGTTGGAATTCTATGATTTATCTATTGGTACTTATTCTGTTAAATACAACATGCGTTAACTTGTCGTTGCTTATACTTTACTGAATCGTTGTATTTATGAGTTGTCCTTGGTGTTGCAGGCTCAGATCCCTCCACCGACCCCTCATCGGTTAACCAGACTCCAGGGGAGACCCTAGATGTCCCATCAGGACTAGAGAAGTGGATGTGATCACTCCATCGGAGCGCGACAGTGTCATACATGTATATAGGTCTTCCTCATTTTGGGATCTCAGTGGATTTTGGGGTTTATTCATGATCTTTATACTTTGTATTTTGGCCCATTTTGTATAATTCTGAATTTTATGAAATGTTATGTATATATACTATTTTGTTCTGGTGTATGTCTCTTGTTATGGTTTGATACATACAGCTTCCGCATACATGTATTTGCGCGTGTGAAATTCCCTTGTGCGTGTGCATTTAGACAAGGTCTAAGTGTATATGTACAAAAGTATGTGTGTCACAGGTTGGGTTTAGTCTTAACCCCCGATCTCCTGGGCTCGGGTTGTGACAACTGGTAAGAGAGCTCTCACCTCTCTTTAATGTAAGATCTGGGGTTACAGATTATACACATATATAATCTCCACTTTCTTGGCCATCAAGAAAGCCCCGTTACAATTACCAAAATATCCTTAACTTTAAATCAGTCACTGACTAACGCAGTGGACTCATCCGGGTAAACCGGAATACAAGACATAAACCCAACAATCTCCGCCTTGACTTGGATTCCGTACAACTCGAGCCACGACAAGATAAAATCCCCAATGTCTTCACGTACCTTGCTGAATGGTACATCACTGCATTGACGGTGCAGTTTTCTTCCTTCAACACTTTGACATGTTGAACCAGCACATGAACTTTGAGTAAAGCTTATCTTTTCGTCAAACTCCACCTCGAACTTAAAGCTTGAATCCCTTGACGAATCTAAGTGATATCGATATTTAAATCACTCATTATCCTGCCCCATCTTCAACATTACTTTGAAGATCCAATCACCATAAGCATGCAAGCAAAACAGATCGGGAATATGAGTTCAAATGACTCCATAATTGCAGAACAACCTCTGCCTCTTAGCGGTCAAAAACTCTATTTGACCTAGCCTCCGATCAATCAAACACATTTTGATAACTGCTGATGCATCTGCTCCTCTTTGCTGCTTTTTCATTAGCTTGGCTTTGGCAAGATAAATGGCATCGCACGTGATCCGAAAAACATGTGAATCACAAACGAACAACTTCGTTTGAATAAGCAAACTCTTTGTAACTAGGCCAGCGACTCCTACTATTGGGTTTACCACAATAACCAGATCGAGTCGACCTGATTCTGACTTGAACCCATATATGTTCAGATTTTCTCCACAAGAGAAGTTGGTGTTGCTTGAAACTCTTTCTTCCTCCTGTAATCAAGAAAGGATGTCTCTTGCAAGGTATGCAGATCCTAATTTCTTCGGTTTAGGTGAGTAGAGAGCAACGATCTTCTCTTTTCAAGAATTCTGCACCAAGCTATATATCTCATCACAATGAGTAGGTTGGAAAAAACGGATCTGAAATCCGACTCTGGATGGCTCCGATATTGCAAAAACGATTTTCTGCGCTCTAATTTGGTCAAACTCCTCGTTGACCACCAAACATCCAATTTTCTTCCATAAACATCTAAATCTACTCAAAACGAGTATGTTGGCACAAACGGATCTTTGATGAGACTTTGGAAGATTAAGATATCGCAAAAACAAACTTTTGCCGTTGATCTCGATCAAATCTGCCTTTGATCATATGATCTGCTGACGTACGTTGACGTCAGCGCTCTGCTAGAGAGCTGGACTGTTGATGGGTCGGACTACTGACCCAAACTGGAACTCTGCCTAGGCTTTTATACCACGGGTCAAGTCGAACTAACCCAACCTAAACCCAACCTGACAAGGTCGTCTCCTTCTTCTTTGCGGTTCTGGTTCTCTACCCCAAGCCTCCTTTTTTTCTTTCTAGATAGCGACGATGAGACAGCAATGATTGATTGAGGACCGGTGATGCTTCTTCTTCGGCGATGATTAGAAGTCCAACGAAAAGTGATGGAGATAGCGAAAACCCTAGTGAGAATTCTGGTAAGAATCTGGAGGTTTTGAATAGCAGTGTTTTTTTTTTTTTTTTTTTTTTTGCAAATCTTTTCTCTCTGAATCTGCAACAGAGGAACTGTTTCAAATCTCTTCTTCGATTTCTTCTTCTATAACCCGGCGATAACAGCAGTGGTGGCACACGATGACCAACAGCGGCAGCCTTCGATTTCACCAATCGTCTGTAATGAGTTACAGTAGATGCAGTGGCCCACCGAGATCAAACCAATCTCTCTCTTTTCTGACTATGCCCATAACAGAGATCACAGTTGATCTCTTCTCCTGTTACTGCCAACAAGATGCCATTGCTCTTCTTCTTTTTCTTCCAGTGGCCCAACCAGAGTGATCACAGTCCCTCTTATTCTCCATTTTGGAAAACAGAGATCCGAACCCTTCGACGAGAATTCAATCCATCAATCTTCGTGCGCACAACCTCTTAGCCCTAGGAGACCCTAGCCAAGCTCTGATAACACTTGTTGTAGATTTTGATATCACATGTTGTGCACATATATGAATCACAAGATCAACAAAGAAGCAACCATATACAAGAAGAAACACAGAAATTTACTTGGTTCACCCAAATAGGGCTAGATCCGTGACACAAATACGATCATTTTCAGTATGACAAGTAAAGCATACAGAGACTTTCACTCTCTCACATCGTCTCTCCTACGTAGTGTAGGAACACCACGGGCAAAAGAGCTCTCATCTCTCTTCAACGCAAGATATAGGGTTACAGACTATACACATATATAATCTTCGTTTTCTTGGCCACCAAGAAAGCCTTGATTCAATTACCAAAATACCTTTGACTTTAAACCGGTCACTGGCTAACCCAGTGGACTCATCCGGGTAAATCAAAATACAAGACATAAACCCAACAGATTTTACTGGAAAAAGCCCTTAAGATTTGCATTAAACGTGATTAAGCCTAATTTTTCAATGTGTACAAATTGGGTCGATTGTGCTTGAATTTGTACAAATTTTTTTTTTTTTTTTGTATGTCAGGTTGAGTTACTCAGCTGTATATAGAAAAAAAAAATGTAGAGTAGAAAGGAAGAAGAGAGAAGCCAGATTAAGGGAAGAGGAAAAGAAGAAAAAAGGAAGAAGAAGAGTGAGAGGAAGAAAGGAAGCAGAGGAAGAAGAAGAGAGGAAGAAAAAGAAAGGAGGAAGAAAAAAGGAAGAAGAGAGGAAGAAATGAAAAAGAAGAGCAGAGAAAGAAGAGAAGAAAGGTAAAAAAAACCTTAATGCCTTGCTTTCTTCCTCTCTTCTTCTTCTTCCATTCTTTCCTTTCTTCCTCTCTCTTTTTCTTCCTTTCTCCTCTCTTTTTCCTTTCTTCTCTGCATTTTTTTTTCAGTAGGGCTAAGAGACTCTTTTTCTTTCTTTTATTATTTTTTTTTGTAGGGGTTGAGTGATGCTAGTGTCACTCAGCCTTGCAAAAAAAAAAAAAAAAAATGCATAGAAGAATGGAAGAATCAAGGACAACGAGGAAAGGAAGAAGAAGTGAGGAGAACAGAAGAAAAAGAGAGGAGGAAGGAAAAGATGAAAAAGAGGAGAGGAAGAAATGAAGGAAAGAAAGAAGAAGAGGAGAGGAAGAATGAAAGGGATTAATATTTTGGGTTTTTTTTCCCCCTTTCTTCTCTTTTTTGTCTTCTCTTCTTCTTCCTTTCTTCCTTCTCCTCTCTTTTTCTTTTTCTCTTCCTCTTTTCTTCTTCCTTTCTTCCTCTCTTCTTCTTCTTTTCCTTTCTTTCTTCTCTCTTCTTCTTCATTTCTCTCTCTTCTTTCTCCTCTCTTTTTCTTCCTTTCTTTCTCTCTTCTTCTTCCGTTCTTCTTTCTTCTCTCTTCTTCCGTTCTTCTTTGCGTCTTTTTCCTTTCTTCTCTGTGGTTTTTCTTTTCTATGTATAGATGAGTGATGCACCCAACATACAAAAAAAAAAAAAAAAAACATAAATTCGAGCCCAATTGACCCAATTCGTGCACATTGAAAAATTGAGCTTAATCGGGTTTAATGTAAATTTAAAGGGCTTTTTCCCATGAAATCCTCAAAAAAAAAATGTTGCGATTTTCTGATAATCACCCATTGTGCGCATCCACGGAATCACAAGATCAAACACGAAGCAAGCCATACAAGAAGTGACACTGAGATTTACGTGGTTCACCCAAACCGGGCTACATCCACAGGCACAGGAGGACGAACATCTTCACTATGACAAGTAAAGCATACAAGAGATTCCCACACTCTCACCTCATCTCTCCTACGTGGTGTGGGAGCACCACGGGCAACTAATGCCGCCGCAAGGTCTAGGGTTACAGACTATACAATATATAATCTCCGCTTTCTTGGCCACCAAGAAAGCCCCGGTACAATTACCAAAATACCCTTGACCTTAAACCAGTCCCTGGCTAACCCAGTGACTCATCCGGCTAAACCGGAATACAAGACATAAACCTAACAATCTCCACTTTGGCTTGAATTCCGTACAACTCCGTACAACTCGAGCTACTAGGAGATAAAACCGGCAATGTCTTCACGTACCCTGCTGAATGGCACGTCACTGCACCAGGGATGCAGTCTTCTTCAACACTTTGACATGTTGAACCAGCACATGAACTTTGAACAAAGTTCATCTCGTCAAACTCCACCTCGAACTAAAAGCTCGAAACCATTGACGAATTTGAGTGATATCTGAATCACTCACCATCCTGCCCCCATCTTCAACATCACTGTGAAGATCCAATCGCCACAAGCATGCAAGCAAACAGATCGGGAATACAAGTCTAGATGACTTCACAATTGCAGAAAACCTCTGCCTCCGAGCGGTCAAAAAACACCATTTGACCGGGCCTCCGATCAATCAATCAAACAAATGTTTGACAACTGCTGACGCATCAGCTCCTCCTTGCTGCTTTTTCGACTTGGCTCTGGCAAGATGAATAACATCACATGTGATCATGTGAACCCCAAACGAACAACTTCGTTTGAATCAGCAAACCCTTTGCAACTAGGCCGGCGACTCCTATCATTGGGTTTGCAACAACAACCAGGTCGAGTGGACCCGATTCAAGCCTCAATTCACATCTGTTCAGATCTCCTCCAAGTTTCTGCATCAAGTTATAGATCTCGTCACCACGAGCACGCTGGAAGAAATGGATCTAAAATCCGACTCAGGATGGCTCCGATAACGTAGAAACAAGTTTCTACGCTCCAATCGATCAAACCTCCTCCTTGACTGTCCAACAGCCAATCAACCTCTTCCACTGCGTAGATCTGCTCGAAACGAGTCCGTAGGCGCAAACGGATCTCCGATCGGACATCGGACGATCAAGATATCGCAGAAACAATTTCAGCCGTTGAAACTGGTCAAATCTGGCCTTTGACCGATGCTGACATCACTGCTGACGTCACTGCACTGTCTGCTGGGCTTCTGGAGCGGACCCGGGTCGGGTTCACCTAACCCGGAACTGAACTTGCTGGCTGGGTTGGACCGTCTGCTAACGGGTCGGGTCGGACCTGACCTGACCCGGAACCGAACTTGCTTTGAACTGCTGGGCTTTGATGCTAGTGGGTCGGGTCGAACCTGACCTGACCCGGAACTGAACTTGCAGCCAGTCGACTGGGCTTGTACCACGGGTTGGTTCGGATCCAACCCGAAACGTGACCCAACCTGAAAAAATAGGCGCTAGGCTTATCTTCTCCGCGGGTCAGGCAACCTGACCCGACCCGACCCAAGACCCAGAAGACTGGGTCGTCTTCAACCCAGCGACTGACGTGCGTCTGGGTCTGCAACAGGCGAGCTCTCCGCGGGTTGCAGCGGCCCCACGGCGATGGTGGCAGCGGCGGAAGACTCCCTCTCCGGCGACAAGGACGGCGAGGATCCCGGCGAAGATCTCGGTGGTGACCGAGATGATTTGGGGCGCGCGATTTTCGGATCTTCTGCGCAGTCAGAACACGTGAATTTCACAGATGGGTCCTGCCTCTGCAATAGTCTGAATGTGCGCTGTGCATGTAAACCATGCCAAAGCTTTTCTTGAAATTACAATGGGGATTCAATCATTCAAATATCTGAAGTCTCCATATATACATCCCTGTTTCCGACCCAGCATATATAGAGATGTAGATTTAGACTTTTTCGTGGCTTCTTTAGGAACCTGCTGATATCATACAGTTGTTCTAAGAGTTCTCTTTTGGGTCTTCTTCTTCACAGAAATTCCAGCAGGATCAGGAAATCAAAAGGCACCAACAGAACCCACTCTGCAAAACCGATTTCTCTCCTTCTCAGATCTGAAATACCCGGAAATCCAACCAGCCACGATTTTCTCCGAGATCTGAAAACATGTGAATCTTCTTTCCTCCGATCCAGCGAGACCGGAGAACCCAATCTCGTCTTCTTCTTCTCCGATGGTGGCCCAACCAGTAATCACGAACCTGATCTCAGTTAATCTTCATGCGCACAACCTCCAAACCACTGAGCGATCTCCACCTCGCTCAGAAAAACCCGAGGAACACCAACCTCGGCTCTGATACCAATTGTTGTGATTTTCTGATAATCACCCATTGTGCGCATCCACGGAATCACAAGATCAAACACGAAGCAAGCCATACAAGAAGTGACACCGAGATTTACGTGGTTCACCCAAACTGGGCTACATCCACGGGCACAGGAGGACGAACATCTTCACTATGACAAGTAAAGTATACAAGAGATTCCCACACTCTCACCTCATTTCTCCTACGTGGTGTGAGAGCACCACGGGCAACTAATGCCGCCGCAAGGTCTAGGGTTACAGACTATACAATATATAATCTCCGCTTTCTTGGCCACCAAGAAAGCCCCGGTACAATTACCAAAATACCTTTGACCTTAAATCAGTCCCTGGCTAACCCAGTGACTCATCCGGCTAAACCGGAATACAAGACATAAACCTAACAAAAAATGCCATTAACATAAAATTTATCGTTTCAAGCTAAAGGACAATAATAAACTAACAACAATAAAGATCTAGAGGTTCAAACCTCTTTGGAATTTTTTAAACAAAAATTTACATGAACACTAAAAATAAATCTTTCATTCTCATCTTTTTCAAATTGGATCAGACATTATAATCCTCTTTTCTGAGACCATTAATTCCAATTAATGGAATATCTTTTATCAAATACCGAAAATATTTTATCTCTGGGCATTTGGGCATGATAATCTGTATAACCTAGGAACCACAAAACTTGAGAACATGATAAATAACATATAATTGTTTGCTATACCCAAAACCAAAGCTCTGATACAAAATGTTAGCTTTCTTAAATTTTAAAGATCATTAGGTATAAACAAATAATGAATAATAAATCTGAAATAAAACAAATAGAACTCAAATCCATAGCTTTTCCTTTGATTCCACCGCCAATATAAGGTTAACCTCTAAGATGGCTTTACAACTTCCTGAGCCTTTTATTTCTTTCTTTCATAAGTGATGAGAGTCAAGAAATATTAATCGTAGCCAGGGAGTAACCTAAAAATTCTTTTACAAAAGAGAATCCTCCCATCTCATAAGTTTTCAAAAACCTCTCTAATCATGTCTCCCTAATTGAGCACTTTGTAAAGGCGTGCTTTTAAAATCGTTTGACCAATGAAAAATATCTCTTATTGGGTGCTCTAAAAAGAGGTGGGTCCCATTTGATCATGTGGGCCACACTCACTTACTCCAACACACAGACACACACGTATATAGAGTGTTTAGTCGTCCATGGGCAATTAGGGCCCACAAAATTTAGATAAGTGTCAAATTTACCAGGAGGGTCCCTCTGTGGAGAAGGGTTAATATTTCTGAAGGGTTGAGTTGACCATAGGCTAACTTGGACCATTCCAGCTTGGACAGGCACTACAGGTCGTCTTTGAAAATTCTTTCGTACACACATATTTGTTTCAAGTGGCTTATACGAAAAAATTGGTCTTTAAAAGTGTGATTAACCAGATAAGTAAAGAAAACAAAAAAAAAAAAAAAGGAAAGGGTATATATCATACTTTTTTTTTAAACAGTTAACCCCTGTTGCAATAGCCAATGTTGACAAAATTTCTAGCCATGAAAAGTTGCATTTAGTTATTTTTTATTAATAAAGTTATTGTAGGTTATAGAGATCTAGCTAGAACCAAATCGGCGGGCACCCTTTGGGCTCGGCAGAGCGGGGTAAATTCTCTATGGCTTAGTGCATAGAAGACTATGGGGGCTGAAGCCCCACCCAAAATTTAAAAATTCCAAGAATCCCTTTGTAAGTTTTTTTTTTTTTTTTTTGCATTTGCCCCTCCTCCAAGGTTTTTTTTTATTTTTATTTTTATACATTAAGGCCCCACAAGGAGAATTTTCTGGGTCCGGCCCTGGCCTAGTGTGGTTGCTAAGCTCGAATTTGCAACGTCTAGGAGCAAACAATGGTCTTAGGCTAGCTAAGCTACCCTTAGGATTGATAGGTTATTAGGATTGATAGGTTAATATGCATGTATCTATGATTATATTCAGGGCCGGCCCTGAAATTCTCGGGGCCTAAAGCAAAGTTCTACTGTGGGGCCCTCATATATATATATATATCTATTTATATAAAATTATGGGTGTAAAAGTAAGTACTCAAAATATTACATTATTTGTTAGTATCGACACAAAATCTGAACATATGCATTCACATACATAATTATTAAAATTGTGTATTCGGGAGCTCTGAATTGGAGTGTGTCACTTGTCACGACGTCAAGCACTCTTGTAGTCTCATTGCTCTTTTCTTTTTCTTTCTATTTTTTAAAATCTCTCTTATTCCCAGACTTGACCCTCTTTACTTTCCACGATACACCATCAAGTCCATTAATCTAACCTGTTTTCTTTGTCTAATTTTGGGTTGATTTACTATCTCCATTTAGATTTAGAATTACCCAATTTTATTTTTTAAATTTAATTTGGACCCAAGCTATTAGGCTTTTGGTTTAGGATTGAACTTTTTAGCCTTGGACCTAGACACCCATTAGAAAGAGTTAGCCAAAAATGCGGCCTACATTTTTTTATCAAATTATGGGGCCCAAAGCTGTGGCTTTGCCACACTTTGCTTAGGGTTGGCCCTAATGATTTCACCAGCACTTTCTCTTTTTGAGAAAACCTCAACTCCACAACCACCAACAAAGAAGATGGAAAGGCTGCTGTGTTTCTCATACTCTCTTCTCCTTTTTTCTCTTACTATCTCTATGTGTTTCTTATTCTTATCTTGTTTTATTTATTTTTTTTCTTTCTCTCATCTCTTTCTCATTTTCTTCCCAAGTGTGCAGGCTTTTTTACCACATGTAAGGGTTATCTTCCCACCTATATGGGTTCTGTCATAAGTAGTAGTCTCTTCGTGTGGGTACCTAGAAATAAAATAAAATAAAAACCTCTAGCACTGTAAATGCAGTACTTGTGAAAGAAAATTTTAAAACCGCTAGTGTCATCTTATATGGATAGACAAATAAAAGAATTAGCATATTGGATACAATTGTAATTAAATGCATTAAGTGTAATATTAACGAGGGCTCTCCAGTCTCGTGCCAACGCGGCATTTGACTCAAGAGATAAAGTTGAAATAAATCCATACAGTTCATCTATCATTAAATACAAAATTGGATAGAGTTTATCCGATGTGAGGGCACCAGTTGTGGGCCCAATGGCCCCAACTACACTTCAGTTACGTCTAAGCTGATGTCAATGGAGATAAGGCAACTTCACTAGATAAGACTCTACTTAAAGGACTCCAGAGAAAGTTTGATGGCACTATACTTTCATTCAGCCTTCGGTTTGTTTCCTTCTCTGTTAACCTATATTGGTTCGAACTTTTCTCATTTCAGTTATGTGGTTTTTTTTTTTTTTTTTTATGATTTACAGGAAAACTGATCAAACTAAGCAGAAGAGC
Source organism: Sextonia rubra (assembly GCA_037013555.1). NCBI lineage: Eukaryota > Viridiplantae > Streptophyta > Magnoliopsida > Laurales > Lauraceae > Sextonia > Sextonia rubra. The sequence continues at coordinate 36,398,093 of JASUAD010000010.1, read as the reverse complement.
AGAAGATAATTAAACATAGCTAATGACTTGCGGTTAAATTGACTTACCTACACTGGTGTTATATATCCATATTTGAATGAATGATTAGAATCATATCATGATAAGTAATCATTATTTAAATTCTAGAAACTATTCCTTCTGATATTTTGAGTCTTTAACCATCTTCCCTATGATGATTTTACAGGCTAATGTCTAGACAGTTTGTCTCAATGGCAAGTATAAACCTTGAAAAGGTCATCTGGATTCTGGTAGCCACTTTTTTCCTCACATATGGAGCTGTAGGAGGAGGAAGAGCACTCACGGATTTTGAAATTAGAAAGCAACTCAAACGTCTCAACAAGCCAGCAGTGAAGAGCATTAAGGTGGTTAATTTTTGTTTCAGTGATTTTCCATGCAAGCAATATTTTATTTGTCCGTTGAAAACTGATACTCAAACGTTATTGTTTGGACGTTGAAAAATCGTGGGTGATTGATTAAATAGTTAGGATGACGATCCAAGGCTCTCTATCACCATACACAGAACCTAGAGGGAGGGGTTTCTGGAGATCTTTTGATCCCAGATCATCCCCACCCCCGAGGGTCCCATTTCCATGCGGAGCCCAAAGTCGGCCTGAAGACGACCAGTGCACAGCAGACAGTGGGGCGCCTAATTTGCCATCTCTAATCTCAATGAAATTTCAGTAGTTACTTATAAATTCATTGCTTTTAACTAAAATTTCTCTTTCTTTCCGTCTGTATTTAACAAATGATTGGATACTCATAATGATGGCTAATATCATGGTGTTTTATTTGATTTTTTACGAACTCGCTAGATGAAAAATGTTAGATACTAATGTAGTTGATGTAGGAAACTTTTTAAATTAGTAGATTTGGGCTTTTTTGGTATCTCTACTCTTTTTTTTAAAAATCTATCCAAAATAGGGCTATTAAAAAAAGAGCCATTAAAAAAAAACTAGATGAAAAATATGTGCTTGGTAGTATAATGATCTATTTAAATAGACTTTTTTAAATGAATGGTGTAAAGTTTTTCACAAATCTAGAGATTTACAAGGTAGTAAGCATTGAGATTTAAACCCGTAGCCATGTTCACCATTCTAAAGAGATTTAAAGATTTGGATATTGTGCTTGAAGCCCACAGATTTCAGAAAATAATATCAAATAATTCATATTTTTAGCAAATATCTCAAGATTGGTGATGATCAAACATCTAAAATTTTGTCTCATAGATATAATTGACTTTATAAACATTTTCAATGGTTTGGATCATGATTTATTATCCAACAAATAACAAAAAAGAGAAAAAGTGGATTGCCTATGGACCAATGCAAAATTGCCTATGTCATATCAATGGTTAACATTTATACACAGATTTCTTGAGATCTACAATGTATCTAGTCTTGAAAATTGACCTTATAGGCTTGTTCATCTTTCCAAAGAGATCTAACAGTTTGAATCTTGTATTTGGGCCCCCATAGAATTCAAAAAATGATATCCAATGGTTCACATTTTTGCACATATCTCGAGATTAGTGATGTCCAACTATTGAAATTTGGTTGTATAGATTTGTTTGCTCTTGTAAACATTTCCAACTGTTTGGATCTCAATTTATCCTCTTAAAATTAAAAGAAAAAAAGGGACTGGGCCTTCACAAGTGTATTTGCACCTCCTCACCTCCCTCCTTTCTCAAGTGCCTTATGAAGGGGGCTGTGGAAAAAAGAGAGTGGGCAAAGCTGGGCAATCAAACGGGTCGGTTGGGGTTAGTAGCGGGTTGGTATTCTTTAGCTCGCACCGGCATAGGGTCGGGTCGAGTTGGCCTACCAAAACTAGAATTACGTTATAGGTCGGTTCAGGTCAGCCCAAATTGACCACTTTATTCCCTAACTCTAACCGGACCCGCATATAATGTGGGTTGTGTTTGACGGGTCAAAAGCGGGTTGGGTCATTTTTGCCGGCTCTAGATGCAAAACACTCTATTTTTGCAAACCTATCCGCTTTAGATACATGTGTTCTAAAGCGGGAAACATCAACAAAAATATTAACCGCTTTAGAACAAAAAAATAGAGATGCCAAACACTCTACATACGTGTGTTCTTCAATTAGATTTAGAAGGTGTAACATCAACACAAATGTTTCATTTTGTCCCATCCTTCAATAGTTTTAAGTTTTTCAAAATCATATGATGGCTGTCGTCGCTCTACTCAATTAGATGCCTCACCTGTCTCATGAGCCCCAGTAAACGGGTATGTTTGGTTTAAGTTCCTGATCCATTTGTAAACTTGAAAATGTATATCTGGTTACTCCAGAAAATGATTCCATCGAGCATACATCATTTTGTTGGTGATTTTTTATTTATTTATTTTTTCCTTGTTATAAGTAGTTCCGAAGAAGTAGATGGCCAAGTCACAGTATGTAAACAGGCCGGGTGCATTCCGGATCTAGAACAGGACCCAGAAAATGAAGGGAACAGGAGAAGAGGAAAAAAGCTCACAAGACAAGCTGCTGCACTAAAAAAGTAGAAGTTATGGCTAATTTGGTTGTAGGGTAAAGTAAAATAAAGTACAATAAACCCAAAATAAAAAAAGAATAATATATGATGAGATTATAATAACTTTTTTACTTTTTGTTGTTTGATATGGAATCTATTTTCTTTTTGTATAAAAAGTATAAACTTTTTTGTAATTTAGTGATGATTTTTTGACTTTTTTGTTAAAAGAGGAAAGAAATTTTAAATTTTTTTGAAAAAGAAGAGGGGAATTTTGAATTTCAAAAATTTTATTTTACTTTACTTTATTCTACCTCACAAACAGTTTGGCATCTGAACTCTCAGTTTCAAAATTTTCATTTTACGCTATTTTACTCTACTTCAAAAACCCTACCTAGTTTTTGCAACTTTGTAACGGGGTCTTCAATTAGTTCGGGTGCTAGGCTCTGGGTTTGTCTTGATGGATAAGACGCCCATACTCATAGCACCCACCACCGATCGATCTCTGATGGGTGCCTTTACTTTTCTCCCACTTGGCCAAGCCAAGTAAGCGAAAAAAATATATATATGTTCCGGTGCTGGATATACAGGCCAGGACTGGCATGGTTTCGCAACTAGACCCCTTTAACTTACATGTCCAAATGTAAGTTTTAGAACTGGACCCAATTATCAATAGAATAGTGATTACTAAAAATTTGTTATTCTGGTTACAGGGTAAAGATGGAGAAACCATTGACTGTGTTGATATCTATAAACAGCCTGCATTTGACCACCCGCTATTAAAAAATCACACGATACAGGTTCTCCAAACTGCTTTTCTCCATTATTTCTTTGTAATTCTATAAAATAGTCAATTCTAATGTTATGGAGGCCTTAAAACACTGGATAGAGATCTATCATATGCATGTTTGATGTACTTACGAATTAAAATGTTCAAGGCTTAACCCCTTTTTTCCTTTGTTCCCACTAATAATGGGATTGCATTTTCTCCTCCTTATGCCGTGTACCTCAGTTTTCATTCCTAAACTCTAATTATAGCCACGGAGGTAGCATACATGTGTAAGATCCAAGTCATCGTCACGCATGGCTCTATGATGCAAAGGATCATTCTATCTATTTTTTGTTATTTTATTTTATTTTTTTCCAATTTGAATTGAACTACAGATGAGACCAAGTAATTATAAAAGTGAAAAGAGGTCTTCTTCAAAGATGTCTGAACAGTTGTGGCACAAGAGAGGAAGTTGTCCTGAAGGAACCATTCCCATTACTAGGACCCGAAAGAGTGACTTACTCAGAATGATTTCCTTGGAGAATTCTGGTGCGCCTTCAATGGAGGTAAGTTGTTATAATATGGTGTTAGAAATTAACCCGTCAAATAGCATCTTTAAACAAAATCATGTAGGTAGAACTTCAACTAAGAATCGAAGCTAAAGTTTGTATTAGACCTAGTTGTAGGACTGGGTCGTTTGTTAGCAGATATCTTAAGTGTCAGCCCATAATGTTAGCAAGATACCTTTCGGCATCTAAAATGGTGGTTTATTTATTTTTATTTTTATTTTTATTTTTGCTGGAGAAGTGGGATTATATTGAATTCAAACCAAAATTGGAGAAGCCTAATAAGATGGGACCATTACCTACAAACACTGGAAATAATACATGTTAGCCTCTGTGATGTGGCCCACTTATAGATAGCACTATTATAAGTAGCCCCAACACAGAGAGACACCCCTCACAAAGAGTCTCTTTGGATAGAGAGAGAATTTGTTAATCCTCCTATGACTCAAAATTGAATTGAGTTTAATCCAACTCTCCATCCTTACCTTATTCAAACTTGAATTGGATCATACCACCCATTAAACTAGATACATATGATAGGATGGTTGCAAAGCATCTCAGTACTGATAACTAAAAGTTAGAGCTAAACCATGGCCATCACCGTCTTTTGGTGTCCAACTTTGCCCAGAGATTGTGTTGAGTAAGTCCACGTGACTGATCTATCATATAACTAAAGGATCTCTGCATCGGTTGTTAGATCCAAGCCGATGCTATCCTGATCGCGTCTATAACAGCCCTGCGAACTTAATTTGCACTTCCACACCTCCAAAAGCTATTAGTACATAAACAGTAACAAAAGAAACACCAATAGCATACAACCGAGCATCTTCCAAGCAAACACCAGCCGTTTAAAATGATTCTGCTGGTCCATGGTGGCGATAGAATACCTATTAAGAAGGGTCATGGTTGTTAGAGATACTATGCTGTCTTTTGCTCTTGTAAAAGCGAAGTTGCAGTGACTATGATTCTTGTAAGAATGAGGCATACTGGAAAACGCCCTCTTTGTTTTCTCATGAAAAATACCCTTTTTCTAATTGGAAAATGTCTTACTTTTATTCTATTTTTAAGGAAGTCAAACTATTAATAAATCCCTAGTTTTTCTCCTAAGTATGAGCTGGCATGTAAATGTAAGGTGTCATGATCTTATTAGACAAATCAAGAGGGAGTAAAAACTCTCCTTTTAAAATGGGAATTTTCGAGAATTTCTCTATAAGAATTAACTTTCCAAAGATCAAGACAACCTTTCTTATTTTGTATTCTATTTGTTACGACATTATTTGGCTCTCTTTTTTTTTGTTGCAAAAAACATTGTATTTTGCTGTTAGTTGACCCTTGTTTGGCATTTGCTTAGGCATAGCTGTAAACCTAGGATCACACAGAAATAACGCAACAAAAATCTATAATGTATTTCTTAATTCCAAAGAGCTAATAGTTTCTACACACAAAAAAAAAAAAAAACCCAAAGCTTGCTTTCTAATCGTTTGGTGTGATTTTTTTTTCCAGAGTGCCAAATTATCTGTGGAAGAAGAAAATCAGGGGGGTGAAACATCCATCAACCTGTGGAACATATATGTGGAGCACGGAGAATCCAGTACTGCTTCCATTTTTATTGCTAGAAAGGGCACGCCAGATCTAATCAATGCTGGATGGATGGTAAAGTTCCTCTCTCTCTCTATTTCTTTGCCATTTGCAATTTTTTGGAAGAGGCAAACTCTTGTTAGCACCAGCCTTGGTAAATTAATTGTTTGATAAAGTGCGGGATTGAATACATAATCCAGTGTCAAATTAGGTGGGAGAAGACTCACATAGCCGACACTAAATTCTTACCATCTAGACCATCACATTTGACTCTCTACCACATGGGACGGTCAGATTGGTTAAACAATGACACGTTAGCTTTTTTTTTTTTTTTTTTTTGGGTCTTTCAAGTAGCTGGGCTCTTGAAAGGGCCCTTGAAAGACCCAACTGATGCGAGAGTGAGCTCTCACCCATGCACAGGAGAGGAACCCGAGAATAGTTGGGTGAGAAAGAGACTCCCAACCACTAGGCACCTTTGGTTGATGTGACGTTGGATTCATAAATTGTATGTTTCCTTAATTTTATTGAATTTTATTCTGCATTTTGATATATTTGTTGGCCAAGGGTCCAGGTCAAGTGGCTTTGGCTTCAGGGTTATAGATATTTTGATAATTGTAGCAAGACTTCATTGAAGGGGGATAAGAAGAGAGGGTTTGTTAGCGGCTAAGATAGTGTGGATTATATTTTGATGCAATAACCTTAAACCTAAAATCCAAAGGAAAGTTGAGTTTCTTTCCTGTGGACATGGACAATCTTAAATATTTGTGTAAATAAGCGTATGTGATTTTATCTCTTCATTGTGTGGCTTGTGCATGGCAAGTGGTATAAGAGTGTAGGGTTCGGGTCTCTGTGTTTGCCGGGGTTGCTAGTACTAGGATGACATGAAATGTTAACATAAAGCATTTACATTATATGTCACCATCATGATTCTCAAAAGTAAATGGCTTTGTAAATGTTTGGTGAAATGGTAAGCAATTATGATATTTACACATTAGTAAGTAAACATGCTTTTTGTCGCCATTTCGTGTCACTCTTGCATTATTGCAATTTTTTTTTACTGTAGACTGGGGTGGAAAGAGAGGAGTTAGTTTTCACCAAACCCAGATCGGTATTGGGATTTGGCCCATGATCATTACAGAGGATCGACAACAAAAGTTCTTGTAAGTATTTTTGTGTTGGCAAATTCATGGGTTGGACAAAACTTGAGTCCATTAGCATTGTCTTTTATATATCTTTGAGTATAGACAATGGTTTAAGTCGCCGGATGCACTGAAGTGAAGAAATAGAAGAAAAAACGACAAATTGAAATAGTTTTCTACGGACAATATGGATTAAAAAGATCATATCTCACAAACCGAACTTTTGATATAGGCATGCGACCTATCGTTGGAAAGCTCGTTTCGAGAGGATTTCGTAGAACTTAAGATTGCCTCAATCGGAGTTAAAACGAGAAAGTTATGGCCTCCGAAAATTTGCAAGAAAATATTGACATTTTCACCCGAGCAGAATAGTAATCCGATTGATTAGGCCTTTTATCCGACCAATTGGGGAAGTGCAGAAAGTTTGCTGACTTGCGATTTTTTAGCCCAAAATTAAAGGGAAACTTACCTGTTTTATACCAACTCTTTTCCTAGTTGAAATATCCTTGTGAGGCACGAATTTAGAGCTTTAAAAGAAGTTTTCTCTCAACCCTAAGGTGTAGAACAGAGATTTCATTGTTCTAAGAAGATATTGCTTATTGGAGATCACCTTCTCTAGAGTTCTTTCATTGGAGAGTTGAAGGGCTAAAGTTTTGCTCTAGAGATCTTTGTCTTCTACTTTTATGAGTGTAGAAAATTGTTTTGGGGAGTCAAGTATAACATCTAGAAGGCGTCTAGGTGCTTGGATCTGTTACAGAGAACGGTAGGAGGTCGTTGTAGTAGGGAGCTGTGTAAGGGAATCACAAGGTCCTTACGTTGAGTGGCAACTGGATAAGGATTGTGACTATTTTTTTGTAACTGTAGTATGATTCATAGTGCTTGATTCTTGACTGTGGTTTTCTCCTAGGTTGGGTTACACGTAAAATCTATCTTCTTGTGGCGTGATTTATTTCCACCGTGTGGTTGATTGTTTGCATATATAATATTGAAATTGATTGCATTAATCCATTTTAGAGGCTCTCTCCTAAAAACCTTTAGTTCCCGTGCTACCTTTCGACATCGGTGGAAGAGAAAAAAGAAAAGGGGTTGTTAATTCTGTCACCGTCAAAGCAACCTCGTTGGAGAAGAAGTGCTTTGCCTATTTTCTAGTTACAAAAACATAGAGAGAATCTAGGATCTCGAGTTTGTCGTTGCCGGAAAAGGTGTTGTTGGCCTATCATCTTCGCCGGAGATGAGAAAAACCTAGGCTCCATTGCATCCTAACATACATCACTACAGAAGAAGAGGATGAAAGATTTGGATTTGATTTGGTTCTTGGCCACCAAAATGAAGAAGGTGAATCTGAGACTTAGTTTCCTAGGCCAGCTCATGTTCAACCCAACTCGGACCCAACCCATATATAGGAAACCCAGTCAGTAAGGCTAATGTGAGCATAGGAAAACAACAAGTGACATCAGTGGCCTGACATCAAAGTGGCATCCCCGGTATGTTCAACATGGGTTTGACGGGGATCGATGGTAGAAATTTATTTTTGTATATCTGTAACATCGAGAGTCCGATTTCACTGACTCGTTGCAGGAAGATCTATGCCGTTTTAGCAAGAGATTGACAATCCAATGATCAACAAAGAAGTTGGACCAATCAGGGGGCAAAGATTGTTTTATGTGATATCAAGATCATCCAGAGTTGGGTTTCAAATCAGTTTTCTTTTTCATTGTGTCCATGGTGATGAGATCTATTGCATGGTGAAATGAAAGTTAGTAACAGTTGTTTATTTCTCCTTGATGTTTAACTAAAATGCAAAACAACAGTTAGAACACTATCATGATTAAACTCAACGATACAAATTGGTTGATTTGGAAACCTAAGATGGAGGACATCTTCTATCATAAAGAGCTCTATGGAGGGGATGAAGCCTGACCAAAGATATGCCTCATGCATATTAGAATAAAGTTCATAAAAAAGCCATTGGTCACCTCAAACAATGGGTGAATAACAACATAATCCACCATGTGTTTAATGTAACCAATGTGTATACCCTTTGGGAAAAACTAGAAGCAAGATACGGGAAAAATTGTAGTTAACAAAACCTTTTTAATTAGAAAGCTTGTCAATATGAAATTCTAGGAGGATGATCTCATTGAAGAGCACATAAATGAGTTCCAAAGTGTTTCAAGATAGATAGTCATTTTGAAAATGGTCTTTAAAGATGAGATGTAAGCTTTGTTGCTTTTAAGATCTTTATCAAATAAAGGGGAACATTGGCTGTTTCTGTGATAAACACTACTCTATATGGTGTGTTCTCTATGAGTTAGATTACCAGCAGCTTGTTAAAAAAATAAACAAGAAGAAAAACAGCATAGATAAATAATGCACAAAGCTTTATCATTGGGAGAAGGGGAAGCGTAAAAGTAGGGCACAAAAGGGCAGCCTTGGTAGGTTTAGAGATGAATTACAAACTAGGAAAAGGCTTGGTAAATGCTTTCACCATGGCAAGGAGGCCACATTAAGAAATATTGCTTTACTTCAAAAAAGGAAAGAAAATAAATCCAAAATGAGAAAAAGGATGACACAAAGACTAATATTCCCACTTTAAATCAAGAACGGCAGTACTAGTTGGTGAAGATGAAGAGTGTTTGAGTGTTGTAGATGATCAAGTTTGACTGAGTCGTAGACAGCGCCGCATCCTACCATAGTAATCTTTATAGGCATATGTTTATGATAAACAAAGCAGGAAATTTTGGTATTGTGAAGATGGAAAACACAAGTCATTCAAAGATTATTAAGAATGGTAGTGTCTGCATACAAACCGATATCGGTTATACAATGATGTTAAAGATATGCAACATAGTTTTGATTTGCGGTTGAATTTAATTTCCAGGAATACATTGGACCGTGTAGGTTGTGAAAGTCACTTTGAAAATAGCTGTAAAACCTCACAAGAAGGTCTCTTGTTATTGTGAAAGGGAAGGCATGTAATATGCTCTATAAGACACATGTGAAGCTATATAAAGTTGTGTTGAATGTTGTTAAAGACAATTCCTCTCCAAATTTATGGCACAAGAGGCTGAAACATATAAGTGAGAAAGGAATGCAGTAATTAAAAAAGAAGTATTTAATTCATTACTTCAAAGGCAAATCCGTTGATCCTTATTGAAAAGACTAATAAGTCTAAGGAGATAGTGGATGAGTGGTTTATCACACCCAATCCTTTTTTTAGTACAAACTAAGGGTGGAGATGGTGCCTAGGATAATTTGAACTGTGATGAGACATGGAGGTTAGCAAGTGAAGAGGGTGTTGAGTAAGGGGATTGTGATGAGCTTGAATAAATGGATGTAAAAATTGTGTTACTTCATGGAGATTTAGATCAAGAGATCAGCATGACTCAGCTGATGGAGTTTGATGTAGAAGAAAGCAAACAGATGGTTTCTTGTTTAAAGAAAAGTATCTATAGGTGGAAGTAAGCGCCTAGATAGTGGTAAAAGAAAAATAGAGATTGATTCGTAAGTTTGCTAGAAGCAAATCTATTATCATTCTTATATATATAATATGTTGATAGTTAAATATGATAGTAAGATGATTGGAAAGCTCAGGAAGAGATGTCTCAGACTTTTGACATCAGACTTGGGCCCTGCATGTCAGATATTGAGCATGTAAATGGTCGTGACAAGAATGCCAAGAAGTTGTGGTTTTCACATGAGAATAATGTTAAATGTGTATTTGAAAGAGTCAACATGAAGAATGCTAAGCCAATTAGCATGCATCTAGCCAGTTACTTCAAGCTTAGTAAAAGTTTATGTCGTACTATAAAAGGGAAAAAAGAGAGGAATGAATGGGTTTTGTTCCATACTCCTCTACAAAGAAGAGTCTCACTATGTCATGTTGCGGATATGGCTAAATATTGCTCAGACAGTGGGTTTAGTGAGTATATTTTCTTCTAATCGAGGGAAAGAGTATTGGAAGCAGTGAAGTGAATCTTCCTGTACTTGAGAGGTATTTCCAAGTTGTACTTATGTTTCAGAGGCTCAAAACTAGTGTTGCAAGGTTTTACAGATATTGACATGGCAAACGATCTTGATTGTCGTCTATTAACTTCTGAGTCTTTGTTTCCTTTTTGCAGAGGCTATTTCTTAGTAATCTAATGTATAGAGTCCATAACAATGTCTACAACAGAAGCTTAATACATAGCTGCTAATGAAGAAGGGAAGCCAATACTTTAGTTGAAAAGGTCTCTTTAGGAACTCAGTTTGAAACAAGGAGAGTATGTAATCTATTGTGATAATCAGAGTGTTATTGATTTCATAAGAATGCCGCATACCAACCCCACGTTGATGTGAGATGCCACTGGATTCATGAGGTCATCGTCAAGAATCTCATGAAGCTTGAGAAGATTTACACCAACAAAAATTACTCTAACATACTGACAAAGATTGTGTCTAAGGAAAATCTAGAGCTTTGTACAAAGTTTAAAGGATTGAACTCTAAATAAGGAGGTTTGGGACATCTTCCTCATGGTCAGGATGAGGAGATTGTTGGCCAAGAGTCTAGACTAAGTGAGTTGAAGGTCATTGGTAGTTTAGTAATTGTACTAAGCTTTCTTGTGGGCTAAGAAAGGGTTTTTTGAGGGACAAAAAAGTGTGGATTATATATTGATGTAATTTGTAACCTTACACTGATGAGAGATGGTGGGGAATCCAAAGAAAAGTTGAGTTTCTTTCTGGTGGATGTAGGCAATCTAGCCGAACCACGTAAATCTCTATATTTGTTTTTCTCTCTTCTTTGTGTGGCTTCTTTGATTGTTGATTGTAGCTTTTCATGCTTTCGCATACACACGCACAACAATATTAATAAAAATTGGCTGTCTTACTTATTCTTCTTTTCTTTTATGAATTTGGAATTCTTAGGTTTCTTCAACTATCTTGGGTGACAACCGAACTCGATTATATATTTATTGGAGTGTAAGTAATTAAACATTTCTACTTTCATTTTCTAACATCCATTTTCTTTTACGTAAGTATGTACATTAATTACACCATATGCTTATTCTTGTGATTCATTAGGCCTCCTTTTATGTGCATGCTTTCACTCGGGATTGTTTACATTAAGATACATAGGAACTGAATACGTGTGAGTTTATGGTGAAATTAACTCTACCAAAGTATTGTAAATGATGTGTGAAAGGTGGAAAACATGAGGTGAGGGTAAAGGATATAAGGTCGAGATCTATATATGACCTTCACTTGCCTACGTATTGAGTCACTAAGGTGATGGTTGAGTACTCATTTCCCATTTTCCATTGATTTTATCTTCATATAAGGAAATGCTATTCAATGCTCATTCCGAAAATTCATATTTAATCTTCATTTTGAACCACTTATAACATGAAATCCTATAAATTCATTTCCTATATTTTTTAACATGATTTTGCTCAATCTTAAAAGACTTATTTTTGTTTTTTGCTTTAACCTAATTTGTTGTTAAATGGTGTAGTCAGATAATGGGGGTTGTTACAACCTAAAGTGCTCGGGATTCATACAAACAAACCAAGATGTTTACTTGGGTGGAACCATTACACCTCTGTCTGTCTATGGTGGCGACCAATATATCCTTCATGTAAGGATACATAAGGTAATAATCATGCAGTAGAAATAGTGAAGGTTCTTTTTTTTCCATTTGATTCCTATATCATCATTAATACAACTTGTGCATAGTATCTTGTAGAGTGCCAACTCATTTAGCTATGAATGAGGTCTTTTTTTTTTTTTGACCACATTAGCATAGGGAGCTAGGAATCAAAAAAGCACGCATACGTGGAAAGAGGAAGCCCACACACTTAGAAAGAGTGACATGCCCAAGGATTTATCCCTGGGCAGCCATGTGACATGGGGGGTTGTCAACCAACCCAAGATGAGAAACCCTTTTTATCTTTGGATGGGGCAGTTAGGTTGCTTGTTGAAATAGAGCTATCACATATTTGAGTAGGATATGGTTATCCCTCAATCGTTAAGAGCATGTTTGTTTACATTAAATTAGATAGAAACTGAATACATTAAATTCCTACTACTACTAGTTAAAATGAAGTTCAAAGGTGCATTTTCAAAAACGAGTATCAAACAACCTTTGCTTTTAGGTTCATTTTCTATCCTTGATATTGCTTTCTTAAAAAGAAAGGTTATGTGATGTTCATTTTTAAAATTCACTTTTGAACTTTATTTTTAATCACTTATAAAATGGATTATATGTATTTAGTTCCTATATACAATAATGCAAACAAGCAGATCCTTATGCACTAGATAGGAAGTTGTTTTTGCTCATTTCCTATATAAAGTAAGATAGAAAATTAGTTTCTTCAATTCAATTCAATGCAATGAAAACAATAAGATAAATCAATCAGAATGAAAATCATGCGTGCTCTGTGATACCTTCTTCCGCTCTTCCCATCTCACTTGATATATAGGGCTTATAGTTATGCACTCTAGATAATAATTGAGAATTTTTGAAAATAGGGTGAGCAACATTTGGTTGTCTCAAACCTACTATATCTCCCAATTTGGAATTCATCCACTTTGATCGACAAAAATATATATGCATATCAAGTTAATCATTTTACTAGGTTTATAAATTGGCATACATCCAGGTTACGTCAAATGTGAATATCACACCACGAGGTTTACTTTAATCCAAAATCATACATCCATGGTGAACTAGGTTCCTTTTGTGTCCATGAGCATGACCAGACGCGAAAATGGGCCATCCTCCACACCCTCCAACTCTAAGAACTCGCTTAAGCCTTTAAGCTGGTGCCCCACTATCTTATGGCTATGATTCGTAGATTAATACCTCACACCTTTGTACTATAAGATGTAACATATTTCAAATTTGGGTTTTTTTTTTTCAGGTGAAAAAAGAATGAAAGATAGCTTTTTTTGGAAGGCTTTTTCTACAAGTTTAGCATTTTTGGAAGGCTTTTTCTACGAAGTTTGCTAAACCCAACCCAAAAGATTAATTTAGTCAATTTCACAATATGAAGGGCAACGGCTCTGAACGATTCACATTTTTTTTTTTTTTTGTAATAGTGACAGGCTAGGGCTTGTTTAGGACCCGCATACAAACACCAATACACACCAACACCAACTCAAACGTTCGAATGCGAGGTAATGGGGACCCTCACATGTGAGGGATACACACAACTCATACTTGCGGGATAATGAAACCATACACATATGAGGGACATACACACAACTCACACATGCAAGATAAAGGGATCACACACACATATGAGGGATACACACGTCTCACACATACGAGGAATTGGGACTCACACAAAACTCGCACATGTAAAATGATAAAACTCACATATGTAAAGAGGGAGGTGAGGATTGAACTTGAGACCTCCCAATAAAAGAATGTTAGAGAACTTATGATGCACTGATACATCAAAATGGGCTACGTATGGTGTCGTATCATTTTCTATACTTTACTTTTTAACTAAAAAATCTATGTCTCTATGGTGTCCCTACCAAATCCATATTGTATATGGGCATCATAGTTGAGCACAACTCTAATGGCATTTACCTTATGTGTTTTATTGCTAAAATCTAAATTTTCGTTTAAGAGAGACATCCCAACTTCATGGTTTTACCCTAGGGGAGGACTTACATACATCTACGTGGGGGCGGCGCACCTGTTGGACCTCAGTCCGCTTCTAAAATCATAGTGAAAATTGCATACATCCACGTGGGGGCGGTCGCAACTGTTCGACCTCTGTTCGCTTCTAAAATCATAGTGAAAACTAATTTTTCTTCAAAAATTTACATAGATTTGATGTCTACCCCCAAAATTCAAATCAAAGTTTTGTATTTATTTTCAAAACACAATTGCTTATTTTGGTCTGCACCCCTCAAACAAAAATTCTGGGTCCACCATTGTTTACCCCTATATGGATCTTAATTGAGTCCAAATCCTCTAATTAAAAACCCTACAGTGACCATGGGATCCAACCATGTCACTAGTGGAGGTGGAGTTTTTCCTCACTGAATCTCAATTCATCAAATTTAGGTTCCTAAAAACTTCCATTTCAAAACATTAGCTTTTCCAAGGGAAGACGATTACAAACCATTCGTATACAGTAGTCTGCCAACAAAACTTATGACGATAATTTGTTCAAATGTTTATTTGTTGATTGGCACAGGACCTAGAAAATGACAATTGGTGGCTTGCATGTCAGTCGGCGCTGATGGGGTACTGGCCTGGTTCATTATTTAAAAACCTTGCGACATTCGCCGACCTCATGGAGTATGGAGGACAAGTTTGGAACACTGCACCTGCTGGGCACCACTCCAACACTCAAATGGGTAGTGGCCTTTTTCCTAAAGAAGGTTACGGAAAAGCAGCTTTTTTGAATACGTGCGTGTATTTCAAAGGAGACCAGATGTTTGAACCATTCAATTTTCCAACACAAGCTACCAAGCCATCTTGCTATGGCATATCAGGGGTAGGTCACAATCCACCTATGCTAGGAGCCGCTTTCTTTTATGGTGGGCCAGGAGGTCCTCGTTGTGATGAGTGATGAAAGAAATTGAAGCCTTTCTTGTGTGCTCATCTCAAATAAATGATGTTATCTCTTTCCATATTTAAAAATGGTACTCATACCTTTTCATATCATTACTGAACATTATTGATGGTCTTCGATTCGAATTTAAGCTTTATGAACATAAACATTATTTATTTGACCATATGACGATTGGTTAGACCTAAACTGCCAACATAGCCTTATAAGTTATATCCCTCCTCTTTCAGGAATCTGGTAGTTACTCTATAGAAAAATAAAATAAAATAAAATAAAACATGAGGTAAAATGCGAACAAATAAGGATCCATTATAGGAACATTAATTTCTTAATCTCTTAAGAAAATTCATTAGGGTTTTCATTTGTAATTGTATTTCTAATGGAAGGCAAAAACACTTTTTTACTAAAAGAAGTGGGTATTTTCCCATTGTAAAAATACCACGTTACGCAAAGTTCAAAACTTGGGCTTGATGGCAATTCAGCTTCCTTTGAATTGAGTCGATTTTCCTTTTTATTGGACCAATTTGAACCCGAATCCTAAAAAACATTAAAATTTGTGAAAATGTTAAAAAGTATGTGAAAAGGTTTTATTGGGTCTCCAATATGTCCTTATGTAGTCCAGTGACTAATCGCTTTAACAATAATGTTTAACAATCGTTTGATTTTAGGAGAACGTCTTGTTTTTCCAGCAAGAGGAAGGTTATTCAAGTGATTCTATAGCACTAGAGGCCATAGATTTATATTTAGCCTCATTGCTAGGTTTAGCAACTTTATATTGTTTCTTAGCACTCCAAGCATGCAATTAGGATCCGAAATGGAACAAAAACCAATAGTGGATTGCCAAGTATCTGGGCAACCAGCCCAGTTGGATCGTAATAGGCATAAAGGTCCACAGATCCAACAGCGTATAAACGAAGCCCGTATGTGAGATTGCCTTGGGTGAATGGGAGGATCTACTTCACAGCATGAAGATGCTCTTTAGGAACAGAGGCCATATGCTGAGAGACAAATTTGACACTAACCAAGATGTGATAATGAGTGGGTAGAGGCCATCCCAGGAATTCTGCCTTGGGAGGGCCACTATGTAGAGAACAGATTCTTGGGAGAATAACATAAAAAAATTCATTTAATTTTCAAAATATATAGAGGCTTTTTAAAAAAAATTGGGGGCCATCTGTAAAAAATTATTAAACTTAAAATATTAAAAAAAAAAGTCAAGGGATTTTTAGAAAATTTAGTGGGCCATTGCCGTTGCCAGCCCCTCTGGTTCTGCTAGTGTGAGTGGGATTAGATAATAATGGTGTGAAGGAGCCATAGGCTCGCTTTCGGACCATGGCTGTAGGAACGGGGTGACAAGTCAACATATTGGCCAGATCAAGAACATCACAGGCATACTTCATTTGAGACATATGTAAGGCACCGGCCAAATGGGAAACCTTGATCCTAACTAAGAACATGGTAGAGGAGACCAAGATCCTTCATAGCGAATTCACAACCGAGAGTTGTGATAAATTGTAGAAGCCCACGATTGTTTCCAGTGACCAATATACCATCCACAGACAATGGTAAAACGATGAAATTATACTGACATTGGCAGACAAACAAACACACAACGACGAATTGAGAGTGAGTGAGGAAAAACCTCATCGGTGATCAGATCCGGACATGTTACCAGGGCTAGTCTGGCATGCACACCGGAGGATCCGCACTCCAGAACAATGCATTGCTAGGTCGTGCCCCAGCTGGGCTAGACGGTGCTGCCCACAGGTCACCGGCCCTTTTGCGTTTTAAATTTTTTTATTTTATATTTTATTTTAAAATAAATTAAAAATTTTTTTTTAGAATTTCATCTTGAACTAAAATTAAAACTACTGTAATAAATGCACAAATATTGAAAAACAATATGAAAAACTTGCCAATCTCCACCGTTAATTTCATAGATCTCATTGCTACGAATGTATAGGATAAAAAAAAGAAAAGCGATTCGGAGTCCGGAAGACTCCGACATTCGAGATTGAATTCTGATCATTGATCCAGTCAAATCTGCTTGTTTGACCCCGACTGGCTCCTGATGACATTAGTGATGATGTTAGTGCTACTGCTGCTGGCTGGGCATCTTCCTGTGGGTCAGGTTAGAACTGATCTGAACCTGAATCTAGCCTGGATTTCTGGACTGGGTCGGACTTGACCTGAAAGACCTAGGCTAGATTTGTGGGCCACTGGGCTTTCCAATCAGGTTAGGTCGAATCCAACCTGAACTTGGACTGGAATCCTGAACTGCTGGGCTCTTCTGTAAACTAGGTCAGGTCAACTTGACCTGTACCATAGACTGGCCTGGACTGCCACCCTACTTGGGCTTCCCCTATGGATGGATCCACCAGACCAGGGTCTGCGATGCTGTCAGGTTGAGCTACTAGATCGGGTCAATATGAAACTGGGTCCGAGATTGACTGATGACTGGGCTACGATTGCTGTATCCAGGTCAAACCTGACCGAAGCTGGATTCAGCCTTTGTTATGCCTCGTTTCTGTCCTGGAACAGAAATCCTGCAAACAGCCGCACTGGGACATAAAATACAGGCGGCCAGCTGTGTTCCGGTGTGGTGACGGTGGTGCGTGGACAAAGAATCCAGGTGGCCGGCTGCATTCAGGTGTGGTGTGTTAGATCTAGATCTAGGCTAAGCACATTAAGCAGATACAACAAAAGAAAAAGCAACATATAAAAGACATAACAATTTACGTGATTCAGCTAGATTGCCTACGTCCACGAGCACAAAGATTTCACTATGAAGAAATCTCTCTTACCCCCTTATAGAATTCTCTTTATATTCTCCGTTTTCAATTGCTTTCTTGCTTGGTTTCAAAAGAACACACCGTGAAAGAATATGTAAGATTAACCCTAATTAATTGGGCTTTAATGTAAACCACTCATAGGCCCAATAAAGACCTTTTGAGCCAAACCCAGCAATCTTCACCTTGGTGAAAAAATGTTCGATCCTTTGAAGAATTGTTGAAATGTGTTTATAACAATACTTTGTGATAACCCCATCCCACTATGATTGCACTCCAATGGAAATGAGGTGCACCTTCACTCTTTAATAAGTGAATAGATTAAGCAAGTCCAAGCAATGCTTGAACTTTTCTGTAGTAACTGGTTTGGTAAGTATGTCAGCTGAATTCTCATTTGTGTGAATCTTTTGAATAGAGATTTTACCAGTAGCAACCCAATATCGAATTCTGTGATAGATAACAGCTATGCGTTTTCTCCTTGCATGATGTACCTGATTCTTTGATAGGCATATTGCACTCTGACTGTCATAGTGTAGCAAGATTGATTTCTGCTTGATACTCATGTCATTTACCAAATCTCTCAACCAGATAGCTTCCTTAGAAGCCTCTGAAGCTGCCATGTATTCTGCCTCTGTAATAGATTATACAATTATAAACTGAAGCACCGATCTCCAGCTTATCGGTCTGCTAGCAAGCACGTAAATATATCCTGTAGTAGATCTTCTCTTATTTAGATCTCCTGCAAAATCAAAATCTAAATATCTAACTACAAACTTTGACCCTTGTTTTCTTTCAAACAAAATTCCCAAGTCTCTGGTGGCCTGCAAGTACCTCAAAATCTACTTTACGGCATTCCAATGCTCTTTTCTTGAATTTGCCATGTAGTTACTACACCCGCTACTTAAGTTATATATAGTCTTGTGCAAACCATGGCATACATCAAGCATCCCACTGCATTTGCATACGGTATTCTGAACATTTTTTCAATTTTCTCATCATCATTAGGACATTGTTTGGCACTTAAATTAAAGTAACTTGCAAGTGGAGTAGACACAGGCTTAACATTTAGCATGTTAAAATTTTCAAATACTTTTGAGATATACTTTTTCTATGATAACCACAGCTTTCTAGCCTTTTTGTCTCTTATAATTTCCATACCCAACATTTTTATAGCTGCCCTAAGGTTTTTCATGTCAAACTCTTTTCTCAATTGAGATTTAAGTTCATCCACTTTTGACATTTTATTACATGCAATTAGTATATCATCCACATAAAGCAACAAAATAATAACAGAATTATCATCTAGTATTCTGTAATAAATACAACAATCATACTCACATCAATGATAGCCGATCTGGAACATGTAAAAGTCGAAGCGCTTGTACAATTGTCTTGGAGATTGTTTCAGCATGTACAATGATCTCTTAAATTTACGCACATGGTCTTCTCTTTTGACTTCTTTAAACCCTTTAGGTTGCTCCATGTAAATTGCTTCCTTTAAGTCACCATGAAGGAAAACTATCTTTACATCTAGTTGTTCGAGCTCCATATCGAACTGTTCTACCAATGTCAATAACACCCTGATAGAAGTGTATTTTACAACTGGAGAAAATATTTTATCATAATCAACCCCTTGCTTTTGTGAGTACCCCTTTGCTACTAGACATGCCTTGAACCTCGGTTCTTTATTTTCTTACAAAGCTTCTCTTCTCCTAAACACCCATTTGCAACCTACTATTGTTCTGTCTTTGGGTTTAGGAACTAACTCTTAGACTGAGTTCTTTTGGAGAAATTCCATCTCATCCATCATAGCACCCATCAAACCCTGTCTTTCACTGCTTTCCATAACTTCTTGAAATGAGGTTGGATCACCACTGCTAGTGATAAGTATAAAATGTACTTCATCCTCATCCCATCCAAACCTTTGAGGTGGCTTGATGGTTCTTTTTGCCCTTCCCTGTGCTAGACTTAAAGGTTCCTACTGAACCTCATGTTGTTCCTCACCTCCAAATGTACTAACCTCTGATGAACTTTGAGCTTGTTCCTTGGTTGTATTCTCTGCAAAAGGAATAACTTCTAGAATTACTTTTTCAGCACTGTGCCCTTTGACGTCACTGTTATGTTCCTCATTCAGCATAGAAGCTTTATCAAACACAACATATCTACTGCAGATCTTTTTCTTGTTTTTAGGATCCCATAGTTTGTACCCTTTTACACCTTTCTCAAAGCTAAGGAATTTGCATTTGAGTGACTTGGAGTTTAACTTGGATCGCTCATCACTAGGAATGTGTACGTACACTGGACAACCGAATACCTTCAATAAAGAATAGTCCACCTCTTTATCTGTCCACAAGTCTTCTACAATTTTACAGTCAAGGGGTCTTAATGGTGATCGATTAACCATATAGCATGCATGATTAATCGCTTTTGCCCAAAAACTTTTAGACAACCCTGCATGAAGTCTCACATTCCTTGCTCTTTCTAAAGGTGTCCTGCTTATTCTTTCTGCAACTCCATTTTACTAAGGATTCTTTGGAACAATGAAGTGCCTTCTGATACCTTCATCCTTACAAAACTGTAAAAACCTGTCATTTCTGTATTCACCCCATTATTTGATCTCAGATACTTGACTTTTCTACCTGTTTGATTTCCTACTTCTACCTTCCACTCTTTGAATTTAGTGAAGACTTCAGATTTCTTAATCTGTTAAGAAAATTTCTTGAGGTTTTCATTTTTTATTGTTTTTCTAATGGAAGGCAAAACAATTTTTTACTAAGAGAAGTGGGTGTTTTCCCATTGCAAAACTTCCACGTCAAGCAAAGTTTAAAACTTGGATTTGATGGCAATTCAGCCTCCTTTGAATTGAGTCGAATTTCATTTTTATTGGACCAATTTAAACTCACCCAAAAACCTGCTTGTCAAACTACCAATCTACTCTGTTCACGTTGCAGATCTTGTCGTTACGAGTCCACTGGAAAAAACGGAGCACAATTCCGACTCGGAATGACTCCAAAAAATGAGTTTGAATGCTGACAGTCAAACTGGTCAAACAGATCGTTTTGACCCTGCTGCTGATGTCACTGGTTTTTGTAGACTGTTCTGGGCTGGGCTTTTGGACTGGATTAGGTCAGAACTGGCCTGAACTGCATCTGACACTGACTTCTTCACAAAAGACTGGGTTGGGTTTACCGAAATCTGGACCTGTGCCCGACCCAAGGACGGGTTGTCTTCCTCCTTGGGTTTTCTGCAAACCAAAGGCAAAGACAATGCTTGTGCTACAGGGATTGAAACCCCAGTTGTGTCTTCGGCGGCTATTGAAAGAGAGACCGGCGATGCATTTGTGGTGCTCCGGCGACAGCGACAATCCAAAATCACACGGACAAATCCGGATCCACTCGTCCTTTTGGTTCCAATTTCTGTAGAAACCGGGAACGCAACAGCAACCTCCCTTTTTTTTTTTTTTAAATGCAATTCTCTCCACTTGTCAAAAAGGATGACAAGTGGCCTTCTTATCTCTTTTCTCCTAATTTCTGTAAACAGAAACTATTCATGGCCACCACCCAGTTTCTGCAAAAAACATACAAAACCACAACTGGCTTCTAAGTGCTTCCTCCACCGAGATCAACACCCAAAATCAACACGACCCTCCACCGAAAAATACCCGAGAATCAAAACGAGTGTTGATCTCTGCCTCTTGCAATGATTTTAAACTCGAGGGAAAAATCCCTCCTTGTCTCGAAGGTGCAATCGAGCCCACCGATCGCCTCTTCCCTGCGAAGAGCAAAAATGGAATTTTTCGATCTGATCGGTCAACGCAAACCCTAACTCTGATACCAATTGTTAGATCTGGATCTAGGCTGAGCACAGTAAAGCCCATACCACAGAAGAAAAAGAATAAGCAAGCACAAACAGAAGATACAAAGATTTACGTGGTTCAGCCAGATTGCCTATGTCCACGAGCACGAAGATTTCATTATGAAACAATCTCTCTCACCCTAACAGAATTCCCTTTGTGTTCCCCACTTCCCAATTGCTTTCTTGCTTGGTTTCACAAGAATAAACCGTGAAAGCATATGTAAGATTAGCCCTAATTAACTAGGCCTTAATGTAAACCACTCATAGGTCCAATAAAGACCTTTTGAGCCAAACCTAATATTGTGATCCTTCTCCTGCGACAACTGCAAATCCAGATCCTTTCTTCCAGCGGCCTTCTAGCAAGTCCAGGTCCTCTACACCACCAAAACCTGTCCAAAACCTCTTTATACTCTTTGATGGAGGTGAACCGTCAACCGCTAGTTCGACCAGCGATGTCATCTTTTATATATTTTTTATTTTTTATTATTTTTATTTTTATAAGAAAAGTTATAAAAAAAAATCCTGAGATTCACGATACAATTTGATTCATCCCCTTGAATGATTTGCAATATGATCCCCATTTTTAGAACAATAGTTACAAGGAATAAAATGGACGAAGGGCTAAAATTAAAAGAACCTTAACATGCTCAAGATGTACCAAAGTATACAAATTTAAAATAGATAGTTCAACAGAAGAAAAAGGGTTCAATGAATGTGAAAACCTATTTGAAGAGCTCACTACATACAGGAGTTTAATTAAAAGAACTGAGACAAATCCATTAACAATTTATTTCCTAACATGACTTCAAATTTAGAGTTGGTGCAAACTCATGAAAAATATAATTGAGGCAAAGAAAACTACCCATATGGATAAGTCAAACACGGTAATGACGAGAAAGGTCTCTCATCATGCCAAAGTCAACAGATGCGAGGGATCCATCACTCGTAGCAACAAGATTTCCAGGGTGTGGGTCAGCATGAAAGAAACCCACTTCAACCAATTGCCTCAATGAACAATAAAGTCCCTGATAAATAAGATAAGAACTCAGTGAGTTAAGTTTGCTAGACTTAAATTTATGATGTTTCCATTCAAAACCTAACCACACTCTGAAGAGGTTTGAAGTATACCGAAGTAGCCCATCAGTAAGATGCATCAGTATTACAGTTGATGCGCCTAGAACTTTAGAGTTTATAGGAATATCATTTGATGAAGCATCTGGGAGAAAAGAAAAGAAGAAAAGGATAAAAAAAAAAAAAAAGGAAGAAAAGAAAACTGTGTGTGGACGTGAAGAACACAATGAAAACAGTAGAGAAATATATGTATAAATACCTGATCAATCAATAGCCTCTGGTACAAATGAGCTTCACCAAGACGATTTGCATCTGTGAGCTTGATACCATCTATCCACTCCATAGTAAGCACAGCATTGCGGGTAGAGCTCCAGTAGATTTTTGGCACCCTAATGTTATTAGTATTCATGCTCCTGACACCTCCAACAGCTGAATATCTTATGTCACTGTTCTATTTGTCTGCAAACCAAAGAACACTTCTGACAACATTGTTTCAAAAGCGCAAGAAAATTAAAAATAAGCTCAAAATATTGGCTGAGAAGAAATTCAATGATCACATGCTTTCATACAAAAAACTACAATAGGGTTTGAAAAAATCTATCAGTAGCAGTTTTATGTATTTAAATGCCCCAATGAAGAAGAGCCATGAATGTACCACCAAACTAAGGTAAAGTAAAAGAATTAATTTTACAAGTAAACATGTAGGCCAAGGAAACAAGAAGTTACCTGGATAGCAAGCATAGAGAGAAGCAAACCGTTCTGCATTTTGTGCCTCTTGGATGTAATCAATTTCTTCAAACAAGTGCCTTACCTGCTCATTCACAAAATGCATGGAAATATGGATAAGCATGTCCTCTAGGTCATCATCATCATCATCAAAGCCTTATTCCAACCATGTTGGGGAAGCATGTCCTCTAGGTATCATATTAAATTCATAATAAAGACACCATGAAGGACTAGAATAAAAAAACTTACTTAGTGAAAGTTTAAGGTACAATTTGTAAGCTTAAATGACCCAATCCAATTAGATTATAGAAAACCTTGGGTCCTTGACTCATCATAAGATACATATAAAAGACAGCTTAAAAGAAATTAAAAAAAATACAGTTCATAATGTGATCTGCTATATCAATCAAAAGAGAAGGGAAAACACTCTGGCTTCCATTATATCATGACTTTGACACTAAAGAGAAAATGAATAGGTAACGTGTGATATAAAAATGTTTTATATAAGGTACAACAAAAAAAGAAAGTTAATAATACTAATATAACAATTTCGGTGAGTGAGACAAACTCATCAAGTAGATAACACATTTGCTTCCAGGACCGAGAGAGAGAGAGAGAGAGAGAGAGAGAGAGAGAGAGAGAGAGAGAGAGAGAACACACCATCTCATTCACTGCAACCATTAAATATTGCAGAGCCTTTGCAAATCGCTTCAACTGGCCACTAATCATATGAAACAAAAGGGCATCAAGTGTCAATGACAGTGACATTCCAGGCCTCTGGACTCTAACAGCTACAACTTCCCCTGAATGCAGATGAGCTGCATGACTTGAAACAACAAAAGATAAAAGCATGATAAAAGCATGTAGCCCGACAAAATTCAACAAAACTACAAACATGCCATGTTCACATGACACGCACATAAATGAAATTGAAGTGTCTATCCTAACACAACATAATCTAAGAGAATTTTATGCATATGTATGAGAGAAAAACCATAACGAGAACAATGGCACAATGTCCCCCTCCCACAGATATAAATCCTCTAACCTTTATACACCTGTCCCAGGGAAGCTGCCGCGATGGGTTTTGGGCTGATGTCAGCAAATAACTGTGAAATTGGAGCACCCAACTGAGACTCAATCAACCTAATTGCAAGATGCTTTGGAAAAGGTGGTATTTGATCCTATCAATCAATTGAAAGTTCGCAATTTTACAAATGAGAAAACCTTATGTGTGAAAGTTGTATATGTATTCAAAAGATTAGAGATGAAATTTCAGGTGTACACTGCAGAAACATTGCAGCCATGATTCAGAAAGTTAAACCATTAGATGATGTCTAACTTAGAATTAAACGAGATTTCAAGATATAAGTCAATCATATTATGGCAACCTCAATTACATAATGAAGTTCGGAAGGTCAACTTAACTCTGTGCAGCAACTGAAGAAAGGGAAAATGAGAAACAAACATGTAGCAGTTGATAGTAACAATAGATTGTGTTAAAGGCACAGCACTAAATGAGAAAAATACTCATAATAATAATAATGTCCCCTCGTAATAATGCTGAGGTTGAGCAATTTGTTCATGCATCCACTCCTCATTTAATTTGCAACTGGGATGAAGAAAATGAATGAATACCTGCAACTTAGAAATCTCTTGGCAATACTCATTAGGTAATATATCAGGCCGCATGCTCAGAGCCTGCCCGAGCTGTAAATAGATCAAAGAAACTTAGAAGAACATCACCAACTATTCCCAACTGGAATGTTGAACTATGTAAAGATAAAAAATTGTTGGCACATCAAGAAACCACAAAATGCTTGTAAACAGTATGAGAATGAAGAAAGTTAAAAACAATCTAGGAAGCATCAAGCCTAATGTGTAACCAACTAGATGCTCATATTCTATCCAATTTAATTAACCATGCTCAACTGCCTTTTTTATTTTTTGTTTGTAAAGTTGAGATGATACAATGGATAATCCAAATGCAGTCAGGATGGCATATGTAAGGAGTACAGTCAACAGTCCAAACTGGAACCTTAGAAAAGTATTCAACATAGCTAATTTACCAATTGGAGTGAAACTAATACAACCAACTCCTTGACTAGTGCTACTAAAGCAGCAAGAAAGAAAATTACCTAGATGTCAAAAGGTCCCAAGTGGATTAGAGCCTCCCGGAACTGACACGAAGAAAGTATAAATTATACAAAGAAACGTCGATGTATGACAGCTTAACTACTTGAGTTGAACCCTTGAGCAAGGTTAAGATATATGGGTTATGTTCTGTTACAGATTTGTGTGAGATGTAATCTTTTTACCACCATGTGGGGCACCCCATGAAAAGATCCAACCCCCACACACTCTCTAACCTCTCATGAGTTAGCACTCACCCTAATTTCACACACATCTAAATAATAATAGTCATTGGACTAAATTCCAACAGTTTCTTAAGTTGCATATTAGAAGTTCAGCAAATGTGGATGCCGCTAGTCTTGCTAAAGAGGGAGTCTATAAGGCTAATGTCATATTGTATTTTTGTTAATCTGCTCTTTCTTTTGGGGTTGCTGCCCACTTTTTTGGTGCTTCAGTACTTTTCCTTTTTCTTTTTCTTTGTTTGCTCTCCTCTCCTTTTAGTGGGGCTTTTTGTTTCGGTATAGTCATTTTTTACCGTAAAGTTTCATTTGAGCATTCAATACAACCACTATTTTCAAAAAAAAAAAAAAAACCTGATTTAGTTAATGGAAGACGCACTAAATAACAAAAACATGAAAAAAAAAAAAAAAAGAACAAGCACAATAAAACATTTTCAAATTGCTTTTAAAGGTGTTAAAAGCAGTCCTGCACTGCTGCTTGCTATCAAATTGATGATAAAAAAATCTATCCTGGTTTCTGTTAATGGGTTTTATTTTTTATCTTCATTTCCTTTCCCTTTTTATATATACAAGTACATCAAGAAACTTCCGATTACATATTCTTCTCTATAACTACAGCCAATTTGTCCACCTCTGTATTCCATCTTCTATTATTGTGAACAAATCTCACATTTATTGGCTCCTTCATGTCTTCATCTCCTTAACCATTCCAGTTTCCATAGGTGCTGAAGGGAACCTTTGGCCCACTTAATGAGAACAAATCTCAAAATCAAAGGCCCTGCATATATGTTCTTTTAACACATTCATCCCTTCTCTTAGATCCATAATTTCTCCCTGATTTGAACCACCTATGCCAAGTACACCCCACAAAAACAAAAACCCAAATAATCCCAACAGAGCCTCGTTATGATAATTCCAAAAACCCCTCAGCAGTTCTACAACAAGACCCACATTTGTTCAAAAGCAACAATTACTCTTAAACATAAAAATCTCCAAATAAACGCAAAAGATAGAACATTAATGAACAAACAATCGACCATCACTGATTACCACCACGTGTTCAGTGCCGGATCTTCGAAATAAAGGAGAACCCAAATCAAGAAAAGCATTCAAAAGAAGAAAATGAAGAAGCTTGATTGAAAAAAAAAAAAAAAAGGTGGGAAATGGATGGATACCTGTGGAGAGAATGGAGGAATGGCGTATGAGAGCCGCACCACGGCGACTCTGGAGGAGACTGTTAGCAGGCATTCCTCATGGGCTAAAACTATCGATGCAGGAGATCGATTTTTCTCAACCCATTATCAGAAAAGGTAGATGGAGAGAGAGGACATGGGGCTCGAAAGCGAATGGATACTGTGTCGACAAGGTGTTCGACGAAATGCGCATGTATATATAGTTCGAGGGGGGGCACGCGGCACAGAGGGAGGAAAAGAAGTATAGTGCTTCGACGACGCTTCTTAATTAAAACTGGTGGGCCATAACATCAAATCCACGTGGAGAATGGACGGTTAGATTAGGTGGGTTCCTGGCCGGGTTGGCCAATTGCAAGCCCAACCTGTTTAGTAATCTGGTGGGCCAGTCTCCTCCAAGTCCTTAGGTTCCGAATCAGGTGAGGGCCAAACTCATACTAGGGTGGCTTACGCATATTCAGGCCCGGCTTGACTTTGTAAACACTAGCCCAAGCCTGTCACCAGCCATAAAAGTTAGGCCCGAGCTACCCATTTAAGCAATCAAGCCGGGCCAAATCAGGCTTTTTATCAATTGGTGGCCATTTGAATAATTGTTTGTGCTAATTACATTGTGGACTTTGGTCACTTGGTGAAGCTGTGCTTGGTGGGTTAAGCAAATTGTAGTTGGACCTAATATAATAAGAAATCATTTATAGGGACCGACCTCTAAACAACCCTTACATTACATTCATGGATTCCTTACAAGGGCCAGGCCAGGATTTGGGCTTTCTATCACTTAATCCAAGCTGGCCCAATTATTAAATGGTCTCAATTATTATCCAAGCCCAGCCAGTCCATGATCACCCCTACTTATACCAATGATCTAGAAAAAAACCTAGCCTTATATATTGTTCGGCCCACTCCATGGCCACATATACCGGTATTATCTGCCTTTCATATTTCAATTTTGAGTACCGAAGTCTCACATAGTCTAGACTCTCTATATATAATAGAATTTTGTTTTAGCTAATGTTCACATCTATATTCTCCAAGCCAAACAGATCATCCATATTCAACAATCCGAAGGAAAGTGTTGCGTCCCGATGGGTGTGGAACCGCACTTAGAGTTCATCCGCAGCTCACCGTTGGGCTCGATCTGAAGGCCCTATGTTAGTCGGGCCATTCAATTTTCCTAATGCAACCTTCCGCATCGTACTCTTTTCTACATCATTTTTCTTAAAAACCAGCCCATCCACATCCAAGCACACAACGCCTTACAATTTGGTGACCACCCCATCTAACCCACAAAACTAGGCATTGTGTTTTCTGCTTGTTTTATTAATTTTTCCTATTTCATGATGTCTCTGGCTATTTTGAAGTTCAGAAAGACCAACGTTGTTGTTCAGGATTTAAGTAACGGTGCAATTTCTGTTGAATTTTGTCCTTGGTTGACTCTTGAAAATTATGAGATTGGTTGGTTTATTATGAAAAAAGCTTTTATAATTTCCTTATTCCTCTCTCTTGTGGATTCATTTGTATCTTTTATCTTTAGTATTTTTATGAAAGAAAGACTGCATCTTACTTCTCATTGTTCTTTGTTGAGTCCGCAAAGATGTTAGCATTTTATTTGATTAATGGGAATTTTCCAATTATTTTTTCTTTCATTTTGTACGCCCGAAGTTGCTCATAGCTCATGGATTTATGAAGCTTCTGAATTAAGCTGTCCCGACCTAGGCCCGAGAATCTATAGATTAGGGTTATTCTCGATGTGTCACACAATCCTGTGAAATCCCCACTTGTACTAAGTGCAGAAGAAATTCCACAAGGGATATTCACGTTTAAACACTTGTGAGGTATTTAAATGAATAATTGTCCAAATACACATCACGTGGAAGCCTGTCAATATTACATAAAAATTGCAACTTTTTAATAGTATTAATCATCACATGAAACAGTCCACACTTAGACATTAAACTATACAAAAGACCTATATGTTAGCAACCTGTGCATTCATACTATATGTATACCTATAAACATATATATATATATATATATATAACTATGAACAACTAGGAACAGGGAGTCAAAGAATATATACATCTAAGTCAAACTATAACAAAATAGTTATATATATATAATCATAAATCCCAAAAGTTCAAAACAATAATCGCTAAAATATGCTTCTGTTGCTCTTTAG
Organism: Sextonia rubra; assembly: GCA_037013555.1. Lineage (NCBI taxonomy): Eukaryota > Viridiplantae > Streptophyta > Magnoliopsida > Laurales > Lauraceae > Sextonia > Sextonia rubra. The sequence goes on along the minus strand of JASUAD010000010.1, from coordinate 36,368,810 downwards.
TTAGTGGATTAGTCAGAGGTCTTCTGTTGTCCACTCCTCAAGACCTGAAGGAATCTCCTAGGTCTCCTCCTCAGTCTCTTTAGTCTTGACAAGACCGGTATCGGGATCTGAGCCAGACAGCTATGAATAAAACTATTCAGCAAAGTATAAGCATAATTAGAGTAATACGAGCTATGTCTAGTAAAATTAATTGACAAAAGATTATTAGAAATCAATTTAAGTCTACTAGGCAGATTGAGCAATGAAATAAATCATGATATAGGAATCAATCAGGAGGTACATTTAATTTGGCTACTATATATTGCTCATCCTCCCAGCAAGGATCCTTAATCGTTGGGTACCCAGTGCCCGTGTCCGGTTACGTAGGGGACCTTAGTTTCTGGAGTTCAGAATATTAGACACCTATTGCAATAGTAACACTTCATACTATCCAAATTCGATCCCGTCGAGTCTTGTAAGAGTAAAGCTAAGTAGTGCCTGACTTAATTCGAATCAATCAACAATTGAGTAAGATTTCAATCTTTATTAATCAATTTTAACTTCAATCAATTCAATCATTCTTACTTGATTGAGTTAAAAATTGGTATCATGGCATCGATTAACAAATCAAATTGATAATTTAAATAATGATTCAATAGCAAATAAGGAGTAAATAATCATTTTAACATTATGCAATGCAAATCAATTTGTAAAATTAAGGAATTTACTAGCCAAGCTTATTCTAATCACTCGTAGCCTTTAACCGTCCATTCCAATATAGTTTTAGGTAATTTGATAACTATTATCTTTGCTTGATGTTTCATTGTATATAAATGTGTATCAAAGTCACCTGAACCTACAGCCATGGTTAAAGTGCTTGACATACGAATGATAATACATAAGTAATTCCAGCCATGATTATTCATGCATATATAATTGCCATCAGTCACATTATTAAGGATAAAGATTTCCAATCTAAGGATATATGAGGTCTCATCACGCTAAAAAAGATGCAAAAATGTGTAATAGATTCAAGTCTGACATTCACACACTTCAAGCGATAAGAAGAATAGGAATTAACTACAATTTATCATTAATTTTCCTTTTGTTTATATGGGTTTAAATGCTCTGACCGCATGGATGTAGGTTGTTTACATGTTTTTGAAAAGTTTACAACCCCTCCCTCAAGTCTCAGATGTGATCCAAATTTGGAAAATACAAGAAAATACATTAAAAGTGTAAAAAAAATGCAAAAAGGAAGAAACTGGGGGAGTGACCGTGACTCACGATCACTGGCTTTCTATCGATGACTGTGACCCACAATCACTGGCAGACAGTGGTTGAAAGGCCACTGTTTTGCCTTCTGTATTGCATTGTTTCGCCTTATGTATTGCACTGTTTCGTCTCTATAACTTCTCCAAAGTGTTAAAGCTTGCTTTTATGATCTTTTTGATGTTGAATGACCATCAAGAGGATTAAATTCAACTACGAAATCGATCGAAACCTTTGTTGATCATCATTGTTGTTTATGGACCATTTTTTGTACAAGTTCGACAAGGGTACTGTATGAAGCCAAAGTTGTGTCATTCTAAACTTATGATTTTCAAATGGTAGAATGAAGCCTAAAGAGGCTTATTCACAACTTCTATAATGGCTAGAAAATCCCCCAGTGAAAAAAACAAAGGAAATGATGTCATCCTTTGAACGCTCGCTAGTGCTTGAACATAATCCTCTTTTAAATAATACCCCACACTGTCCTTCCTTCTCTGAACCATTTCTCACCTTAAGTCACTGAGAAGAAGAAAAGAAGTGGGTTGGAGTGCTGGAGGATGTCTTGCTTGAAGCTTTTAGTAACAATTTTCTTACCTGTTTCTCTGTGTGTTCTCATTTTTCAAGTGTTACCCCCTTTTATAGACTGTCCAGGTGGTTTTAGGAAGTTTCAAGGAGTTGAAGAGAGGTTATGGGAGGTTGAGTTTTGAAAAGAAGTGGGGAATGGATGCTTGTTTCAGTATTACTTTCCCTAAGTTTCAAGTCAATTGAATATCGTTCAGGTAAAAAACAAGCTAACTACCTACAATGTGAAGTAAATAGTGAATTAGAACATGCAACAAATAGGTCACTGTTCAGAATCCTACTTCCCCAAATTCAAACTGCATGAAATTTGGGTGAACACTCCAAGATATCCTGACATCAATCCCTCCAAGTTTCAAACCAAACCGAACTCAGTTGGGCCTCAAACAGTTGAAACAATTGCCCATTTTCATAAAAAGTCAATGGAGGAGTTGACCAACTTCAAAAGGTCAAAACGGGTTGAAACTTCTCTGACACACTCAAAATAGTGTCAAGAAGCATCCCTCCAAGTTTAGTGAAAATCAAACATCATTCGGGCCCTGAACAGGTGAAAATGGTTCACAATTGCAAAAGTCCAAAAATGGGCTTTGTCCGTGACCACGGCCCGCAATCAACGAGGGAGTTGACCAACTTCAGAAAGTCAAAATAGGCTGAAACTTCTATGACACACTCAAAATAGTGTCAAGAAGTATCCCTCCAAGTTTCGTGAAGATCGGGCATCGTTCGGGCCCTCAAACGGGTGAAAACGGGTCACAAATGCAAAAATCCAAAAATAGGCCTTGTCCGAAACTACGGCTGCGGTCACAGACTTCCACAAAACAGTTCCCGTAGTTTTGGGTGGTTTTCCCCACTTCTTTTTGAAGTTCAACTTCCCCTAACTCCTCTTTAACCTTCTGGAACTTCTAAAAAACCACTTGGGTAGTCTATAAAAGGGGTGACATTTGAAAAGAAAGCATAAGAGAGAGAAGGAGAAAAAAGCACAAGAAAAAAAAGCAATTTCAAAAGGCTCCAAACAAAGCATCCTCCAGCACTTCAACCAGCTCTTCTTCTTTTCTTCTCAGTCACTTAAGGTGAGAGAGGGTTCAGAGAAGGAAAAAAAGTATGAGCATTATTTAAAAGGGAATTACGTTCAAGTATTGGCAAGTCTTCGAAGGATGACATCGTTTCCTTTGTTTTTCTCATTCGATGGGCTTTCTAGCCATCATAGGAGTTGTGAACAAACCTCTTTAGGCTTCATTCTGTCCCTTGAAAATCATAGGTTCAAAATGACACACCTTTGGCTTCATACAGTACCCTTTTTAGACTTGTACAAAAATGGTTCGTAAACAACAATGATGATCAACAAAGATTTCAACCAATTCCACGGTTGAAGTTGATCTTCCTAATGGTCATTCAATTCCCCAAAGATAATAAAAGAGAGTTCCAGCATCTTGAAGAAATTATGGAGAGGAAACAGTGCAAAAAGATTGGCAAAACAGTGACTTTTTCAGTCAGTGTCTGCCAGTGACCGTGAGCCACGGTCACTGGCAGACTCCCAGTGACCGTGAGCCATGGTCACTGGCAGGGGGCCAGTGACCGTGGGTCAAGGTTACTCTCCAATTTTCTTCTCTTTTTTGCATTTTTTTCATTTTTTGGACATTTTCATGTATTTTTTAAATTGAGATCACATCTGAGACTTAAGGGAGGGGTTGTGAACTTTTCAAAACTATATAAATAACCTGCAACCTCGCGGTCAGAGCATTTAAACTCATGTAAACAAAAAGGAAGTTAATAATGAACTGTAATTAATTTTCATTCTTCTTAAATACTTGAAGTGCGTGAATGTGGGACTCGAATCCATTACACATTTTTAGCGACTATTTTTTTAAGCGCGATAAGAGATGAACGCAATGATGTCAAAATAATACATGTTTGACGACAAATTACAAAATCTAATATTATGAAAAAGGCTCGAACTACTTAAATCGGGGTCAAACCCAGCCCAAACTACCAATTCGTGCCAAACTCAACTCAAAGACTCAAACAAGATAGAAAGTAATCTAATCCTAACTCACACACCACTTAGCACAACTATTTAAATTAATACCTGATTAATTAATAACTAATCATGCTCAATCAACCACTAACACACTAAGCTCGGGTCAGAATGCTACATGTGCTTTTGGTTTACCCTGAGAGTAAAGTTCTCAAAGATATTACTTTAATTATTTTGTGTTTTATGTGATGGGGGAACTATAAGATGGTGAGAGTTTGAGGTGGAGAGAGTAGCTTATTTGGGATTCAGATTTGGATTTTGATTAAGGTATCTATCAAATTGCCTTTTAATGTATTTAGAATTTAATAAGGAGATTCACTCGTCTATTTGTGATTTTTTTTATACAATTTGCTACTGTAACATGTTTGATATTTTAGAAATAATTTTATATCTTATGTTGATAATTTCTTTGATAATTTTGTCAATTACTTCTTCAAATAGTTATTGGTGTTGGGGAATTGGATCTATGAAAAGAGAGAATAAATGAATGATTCAAGTTCCGTCATTTTTCTTTAAGACTTTTTCCTCCATCCCTTTGTAGGACCAAAACAACAATGGTCAACAGGGAGGCCGCTTTCATGATACAATGAAGTCCAACAAAAGCTGGTGTTGATCTGCGTTTGAATCATATGATCCGCAAAATGCATGGTGATGATTTTAAACAATCTACATAATGCATGATAGATGAGACCCACATAATGATGATGCATTCAAGTTGTTTTTCTGAGTTACAATTGGCCCATTAAAGACCCAACCCAGGCCTTGTATACCCTTATTATCTACCTTTCATACTCCTTTTTTGAGTACCAAAGTTTCACATAGTTTAAACTCTCTATCTATTTTTTTCTGCTTATTGTCACATCTATATTCTCCAAGCCAAACAGGTCATCCATAGTCAAGATCCTAAAGGAAAGTGTTGCTCCCAAACAAGTGTCAGAACCAAACTCACTCAGAACCTTTGTGCGTCCTGGTGTACTTCAAGTGATTTCAAGTGTACAAATGCATTTGAATGGATCTTGTTATGTCTTCTACTTAGAAATGCATTTCAATGGATTCTGCGATGCTTTTTCACTTGAAAACTCATTTCAATGGATTCTTGTGCTTAAAAACGTGCTTTAGGTGATTCTAACCCTAAAAATGTATCTGAATAGATTCAGGTATGTTTTATGCTTAGAAAGACATTTCAAGAAATTCCGGGGTCTTAGTGGAATAGGAATTTGTGACCTCAAAAAGCTTGTTACTTAATTAGTGGGCAATGAGCGTTGAAGAAGAGTTCTCAAAACCCCAAAAGATGTGGTCCTTGAAATGACCTAAAATATTTGTAGAGGAGCTTCAATGGCTAGTTTATGGTTAGCCTTCAAGTTTTTACAGTTAGCTGTGAAGCCCCAACAACTAGTTTGACTATCAACAGAAAGGGGCTAATAACCACAAAAGTTGACTCACGGTTAGCTGTGAAGTTTTATGGTTAACTGTGAACTAATCATAGCACAAAATTGCTGAAAAAGTTCACTTCTAGAAAAGCAATCGTGAGCTGACTGTGGGACTAGTACAGTTGGCTTGCGATAACTTTATGGTTAATTGTGAGGAAACCATGGTTATGAAATTTCACTATTATGGAAAACCAACAGCAACATGCCCATCATGGCCTTACAGTTAGGCATACCCCTTGTTACTGCTAGCCGTGAAAACTGAGATTGATCTACTGACCAATTTGCCCATTTTCCTTATCTAATTTTTTCCAATATGTTTGGGGAATCTAAAGGTCATTTCCTCATTAAACCTATGGTCCATTATATCCGAATAAGTTGGCATGCTTGGATTCTTTGACGTAATAAACCGCTTGCCTTTTCAAGACTTAAACTTTCGTCTTTGAGTTTGATCTTCCTTGTGAAACTTTTAAAAGCAATGTCTTGGACTTGATATGGAATTGTCAACATCTGAATAGTGCAAATATGACTATCGCACTGACAAATGAATTTAAATTGAGACATAATGTTGGGATAGGTTTCAATGTGGTCATCATGAGTAATTATTATGTTATTTTGATACATCTGTAAGATAATTTTTTTTTAATTGTCACCTTTTTCTCTCACTAGTGTTAAAAAAAAACTCTCACTAGTGGTGCATTGAGTATAAAATTTGTGATGTGAAAGAAGTAAATGTATTTGACTACAGTGATATAAGGTTGAAAGACGTCATGGATGACCCATGTCATAAAAAAATGGTATTTTTACAAAAAAATTAATCTTAAATTTAGATTATACGAATTGATTAAGAAAGATTAGAAAAAATCCAATTTGGAGTTCGTACTATATAAAAAGACAAATATGCCCTCAGCTGACAATATCGTTAGGCGTACAAAACCTTACAAATATTTCCTTCCATCTTTTCTCCATCTTCTCTTCTCCATCTTGAGATTTTGTTAGTCTTTATTTCTTATCCTGCGACAGCATTACCATCAGTGTCCTATCCTTTTTTTAATTCTTCTTCTCTTATTTTTGTCCTTTTCTGCAAAAATAGTATGCATTCACATACATAATGATTAAAATTGTATATTCAGTAGCTCTGGATTGGAGTGCGACACTTATTGCGGCGCTAAAGGCTCTCGTAGTCTCGTTCTTGCTTTTCTTTTTCTTTTCTTTTTTTTTTTTAATCTCTCTTACTTTCAAACTTGATCCCCCCCACCCCCCCTTAGTTTCTACGATACACTAGCAGGTCCATCGATCTAACTTATTTTTTTTGTGTAATTTTGGGCTGATTTGCTATCTCCATTTACATTAAGGAATATTAGCCAATTTTATTTTTTTACTTTTGGACTCAAGCTAGCAAGCCTCTTGTTTAGGATTGGGCTTTCTATCCTTGGACCTAAATGCCTAGTATAAACAACTAGCTAAATTTGAGGCCCTTTTTTTTTGGGTCAAATTAGGGGCCCAAAGTTGTGGCTTAGCCACACTTCGCTCAGGGCCGGCCCAGCCAATCAAACTACAAATTTTACAATTTGAACTATTTGCAATTCGAAGCCTAAAACACCGAACTAGGTATTGATGGATTAGGCTGTTGCTCCCAGGGCCGGCTTGAGACAATTAGAGGCATAAAGCGGAAATCATAAATGAGGCATTTTTTATTTTTTAATATTATTATAATATTTTATTTAAAATTTAATTTTTTTTTCATTTTTGTAATGCAATGTTACTAATTAAGTTTTTATATTCAAGTTTTGCTAATATATCTTTTTTAATTGACATTATGGCTAATCCACTTAATCTTTCTTATAAATTATTGATCTAAATTAGGATTTTATCAATTTTAATTTTGAAAAACTTTTTTTGTAGAAGCAATAGTTACAGATATTGTCAATATTTTTCTAGTAGACATATTCAATATTTATAAATTATAACTAATTATATTTACAAATAAAACGAGCATTAACTATAACAAACATATAACATGAGCTTGGAATTAAAAAAAAATTTAAAGCATAGAACCATAGAACCTAATTTAGTAATTTATCATTGTTGGCAACAAATATTATAATGTGGATTACGTTTAAATTTAATGCAACTTTTTCAAATGAAAAAAAGAAAGATTATATTTGAAGTTGTCTTCTATAGATATCAAGCAACACAAATGTAGAGGCAAAAATGTGCAAATTGTAGGATTTTCATAACAGAAAAGGATTTCCTTCTTGTTGTGATTTTAGGGTTTTCTTTTTTCTTTTAATGGCAATATTTTCTCAGAGGTGAAAATGGACTTTAATTCCTTTTTTTAAATATGAAAATATAACAGTTGCTTTTTTTTTTTGGAATATAAAAAGATGGTAATTGCTTTAATTACTTTTATAAGGTCTTATTTTTTAGGAGAAACAAAATGATGACAATTATTTTTTTTAATTTAAAAAGATTTAAGTTGCTTCAATTACTTTTATGATACCTTATTTTTTAAATTTAAAAAAAAAACGTAGGAATTGCTTTTTGAGGAGCTTAAAGCAAAGGCTTTTCTTGCCCAATGGTCAAGCCACCACTGATTGCTCCATGAAGAGAAGTTAAGATAATGTCCATCAAGAAAGGCGTTTTTTATGTCAAGCTATCAAATTTCTCTACCTTTCATGATGGTAACCGGTAAAATGGAATGCATGCTACCAAGTTCAACCACAGGGAAAATGGCGTATGCGAAGTCAAGTCCTCCAATTTGAGTAAATCCCTTTGCCACAAGGAGAACATTAAAACACTCTAGGCATCCATCAGCTTTAAGTTTGAATTTGCATACCCATTTACCACCACCAACAACACTCATCGTTGGAGAAAATGGAACAAGGTCCCATGTTTCATTTTTGTTTGAGGCATCAAGTTCATTGCTGCAGTCCGATGAAGATAAGCTTGAGCCGATTTAACGGACTATCAATTCTTTGGGAATAACCATGGAAGATAAAAGAGCATAGTGCGAACTTGGGGGTTCTTCGGGAAAATCCATGGAAGATAAAAGAGCATAGTGCGAACTTGGGGGTTCTTCGGGAAAATCCATGGAAGATAAAAAAGCATAGTGGAGCCGGGTCTAATGAGAGAAATGAATTCATATGATGATCCAACAGCAGGCGTGCGAGGTTCCGCCCAAATTTAATCGTACTTGGTCCTTAACTAATTGTCATTTGTGCTCATTTATTTTGTTTAATGCGAACAAATAAGGATCCTTTATAGGACCATTGATGTCTTTAATTTGTAAATAAAATTCCTTGCGATTTTCATTTTTTTATTGTTTTTCTACTGAAAGGCAAAACACTTTTTGACTAAAAGAAGTTGGGTGTTTTCCCGATGCAAAAATCCCTTGTTAAGTAATGTTTAAACCTTGGGCTTGATGGCAATTCGGCTTCCTTTTAATTGAGTGGACTTTAGTTTTTATTGGACCAATTTGAACCCGAAGCCTTCAAAACATTAAAATTTGTGAAAATATTAAAAAGTATGTGAAAAAGTTTTTTTTGAATCCCCAATATGTAGGGATGCCCATGGGTTGGGCTCGCCCGAGCCAGGCCCGGCCCACTTTTGCCAAGGCTTGGGTCTTAGGGATTAGTCATTGAGCCAAGCTTGGATTAAAAATTTAGGCCCGTTTGTTATATGGGCTGACCTTGGGCTAAGTGGTAGCAAGCCCGAAGCTCAATAAGCCCGAATAGGCATATTAAGTTGTAACTTTCCCTTCTTACGTTTCTATGTTACTTGCAAATCTTACATGGTAGAAATTTTAAAATTTATTTATCAAAGAACACTATTCAAAAGGCAAACAATGTTAATTTTAATTGCTTTGTACTAGACAAAGCCCTTTTGATTGCACCAACACAGTTCTATTTTGTTTGTGAGTCATATGCTTTTCTTTAAAAAAGAGGTAATATCAACTCAAAGAATAGAAAGAAAAACTTTATATGAAAATTGTAATCACCTTTTTTTCTTTTTTTTTGCATTTTAGATGGAATCATTTGAACATAATCGTGTATATAAATAGGAATTGGTGCATGATAGCCATGCTGCCTCCTATCAGAGATTAACTTAAGGGTGCTTAATAATCAGCCCTGAATAAAGCTAAGCCCAATTAATATATGAGCTAGGTTCTGGCTTAATAAATTTATATGGTTTGGGCCTGTGCCAACCACTTATGGCCCGATTTTGGCTTGGGCCAAGCATGGGCTTAAGGATTTTAAACAAGGCTGGGCTCATGCTTTGCTTGGCCCATCATGGCCCATCTTGGCCCGGCCCATGAGTACCCCTACCAATTATAATATACTAAGCTAGTTGGTTTTAATTAAGAAATCAGCCAAAATTTGTCCAATTAATTTTTACCGTCCACTTTTATTTTAACCCGTTTAAATGATTTTCACCTTCCCATCCTAAATGACTCTTCAATACCATCACTCCTCTCCTTGAACAATTAATCCGTTATTTCTATTCCCTATCACAACTCCCATGCCCTTAATTCTTGTCATTATGGTAACTCCTCAAGCCTGCACATTTTTGCAAACATCTCCTCAAATTACTACATTTTTACTTGAGATTCATCAAATCACTGTAACTCTTTCTCTCCTCTTAACTTCTTTATGTATAAAACCCATGTTTGGATTCTTACCCTCTTCATCAGGTTTTGAATTTGTGAATATTCATCTTCTAATATGCTGAATAATAATTTGATTCTATCAAAATCTTTCTCTCTAAACTTCCTATTATTCCTTTTCCCGTTTAGCCTTAACTTGCATCTTTCTTCACGACATCAATTTTTATAACTTGCATCTTTCTTCACGACATCAATTTTTAAATCTTTTTTCTCAAACACTTTTTTTTAAAGATTTGTTCTGTCTTATGTTTTATGGCTGATTTGTTTGGTTTTGTAAATCCTAAATACTTATTTATCTTCCTTTTCCAGAGTCAGAGCTGTTAAAAAAAGAGAAATGACGAGTACGAGCGCCAGAAAAGTTGCAATTCTTGTTTCTACTAAAGTAAGGAATTCTACCATACAGAAAGAAAAAGAAAAGGAGGCTATAATTCGTCACACAGCATTTCTTCTGATCAATCCATGATACCATCAAAATAAAATCATCTTAGGTGTACTTATCTTTTTCCTTTTTGATAGTAATACCCTTGCTTCTTTCTTTTTTTTTTTTATTTCGTTTGATGTGTCCATAGAAATGTGTATAAGTTTTTTTGTATATGTTTCATTTGTAGGGATTTTGTGTCTATGTTGAGATATAAATTGCGTTATTGTTATTGCTATTGCTTATGATGTAGGATAATAGATTGTAACTTTTAAATGTTTTCTAGAAAAATATAGGATTTAGGAGCTATTTTCCTCACTTTTTTTTATAGATTTCCTTTATGGGTTGTTAGGTTTTTTTTTTTTCAACTGTCTTTTCTATATCCTTTCTTTCTTTCTATTTCATTCAGTTTTATTATTTCGCTTATCTTTCTAGTGTTGTATATTTTTTAGCAAATTTTCTATCCATCGGTTTTGGATGCCATATTGAAAAAGAGAGTTTTTAGATCCTCCAATTTGGTTGACCTCAATTAAAATGATATTTTTCAATGCCTGGAGTAGAATATTAATATTTATCATGTGGCTCTTGAAATAATCTGTCAACTATGTGAAATTACATTGTATGTAATTTATATTTTGGCATTTGATATTACAATTATCTTTTACAAAAAACTTTTCAAACTCAATACCAAACAGTATGAGGTGCTATGGTTGTAACTATTTAACAGATCCAAATACTATGTATTCAGAAGGTAATGAGTTCCTTAAATTTAATGATGACATGGAAAGAAATCAGAGTATAACCAAAATGAATGAGGGTGTATTGCTCAATTAGACATTGCAACAAAACCAAAGCAACTCACCAACTAGGCCACTTCAAAACAAAGCAACACACTGGTGTTAAAGGTAATTCCTATTTCATATTTAAAAAATTTTTTTTATCACAATCTTGTTCTTTGTTTGTCACTGGAAAGGTAGGTAGTTTGCTGATAAGAACTTTGAATTGGATTTGAGTGCTAGCTTTTCATTGAAAAAATTGAGATACTATTTTATTAGATTATCCTTTGTAAGCCATATCATTTTCTTTCTGTTTTTTTTGTAACAATTTTCAATGTCTATTCAAGGGTTTTTTTATTATATATTTGTAAATTAGCTAAAATTGCAAGGAATCCAATGGGTAACACTAAATATAACATTGTTTTTGATAGAACAAAAAATAGTAACAAATGCCTCTTCGCTCATGTTAATTTTTACATTTCTTTTTGCATTATTTGTCAATTTAATTTTTTTATACTTTTGTAATATTTGGAGTTCTCTTGTCCGTGCTATGTGTTTTGCTAGTATGTCCTTATGCAGATTAACAATAATGTTTAGCAATTGCTGATTTTATTTTTAGTAGATTTAATTTATGAGTGCAAGTGAACTTCATTGGATCTTCAATATGTCCTTGTTGGCCATTTGGAGCAGAGGATGAGCTATCGCATTTGATCGCCTAATTTGGACTCGTGGAGGTCGCTCTCTGGACATCCTGACCGTTGACTTGATGTCAGAAATCATACTTTTCGTCCATTTCACGTTTACGAATTAAATAAAGGAGAAAGTATCAGTATGCGCCTACTATAGTTTTTTAATACCCCAGTCTAGTGGGACTAGGGCCCATAACCTGAGTTAAGACTGAAATGTGGGCCGTGCCGGCAAGACTCGGCCCACCCATACTTGGGCTGTAACGCGCCTTGCAGACTCATGCAACTTCACAGCCTGCCCAGGCCATAGTGGGCTTGGGCGTGACCACAGCTGGGTTAGACTGTGCTGCCCACGGATCAGCGGCGTTTTTGTGTTTTTAAATTTTTTTATTTTTTATTTTATTTTAAAATAAATTTAAAGTTTTTTATTAGAATTTCATCTTAAAATAAAATTAATACTACTAAAATAAATGCACAAATATTGAAAAACAACATGAAAACTTTTTGACAGGAAAAAATGCCAATCTCCTCCATTAATTCTATAGATCTCGTCACTACGAATGTATAGGGAAAAAATGGAAAGTGATTTTGAGTCCATCAGACTCTGAAATTCGAGATTGAAAACTGATCAATGATCCGGTCAAATCTGCATGTTTGACCCCCTGCTGACATCAGTGATGGTGTCAGTGCTAATGCTGCTGGCTGGGCATCTTCTTGTGGATCAGGTCAGAACTGACCTGAACCTGAATGTAGCCTGGATTGCTGGACTGGGCAGACCTGACCCGACAGACCTAGACTGGATTTTTGGGCTACTGGGCTTTGCACTCAGGTTAGATCTAACCCGACCTGAACTTGGACTGGAATCCCTGAACTGCTGGGCTCTTCTGCAAACTAGGTCACGTCAACTTGACCTGTACCTTAGAGTGTCGAGTGTCCTGGACTGCCACCCTATGGATAGGTCCACCTGAGCAGGGTCTGCCCTGTTGTTGGGCTGAGCTACTTGATCGGGTCAAGATTGACCGGACCCAAAACTGGATCGAACATGGACTAATAACTGGTTTGCGCTTGCTGTGTTCAGGTGAAACCTGACCAAATCCAATCCGACCCGCTCTTCTTCGAAACAGAGAGCAGTGCCTTTGTGAGATTTGATCCGCTCCGATCTCTCTCTTTAACACACACAGAAAGCCCACCTCTTTCAAAAATGATCGCAAGATGGCCCACCTTTGATCTGATCTGAACCGATTGATGATCTTCTTTGTTTCTCAAGGCAAATACATCAACAAGCACCATCACCACAGAAAGAAGAAGATCAACTGAAATCCAAGACATCAACCCAACATTTAACAGAGAAAACATTCAAAACTGTAAAACTTTATTTATTTATTTATTTATTTATTACAAATTGAGACATCTCATTACACTAAAACTTTCATTTTTTTTTCACACTATTTTTATTTTTGTTACAATATTTTTATTAATGGGGATCAGGTAGGCCCCCCACCTCTGGATCAGGAACAATTACCTGACGGCACAGAGGACAAGTCCCCATGCTAAGCAGCCACTGATCGATGCAGTCCTTGTGGTACATATGACCACAGCTTGGTAAATTCCTACAACTTTCTCCGTCCTCTAAATATTCCAGACAGACCGCGCACTCCAGCTGAGGTCCGGAACCTCTGTCGTATGAGTGTGAGTGTAGTCTTTGTATATCCCGCGAAGACAATCTAGCCGTCCGAGGGTTATGAAGCCGGTGTACTAGTTGGGTTTGGGTCAATTCTTGTAGAACATTTCTAAGATCCGGGACCCACTTGTAAATAAACATCACACAACAGACGAAGACGATAATCCCTAAACCTATCACTGCTGCCATCCAAAATGGTGATATGGATCCATCTGTAAAACCAGAATCAGTATGAGGATGAGCATGGCCCTCTGGAACAGCAGCTGGGCCGTCCATCTCTGGAGTCCTGTCAAGAAAACCACCACATTGAGTTAAGAAAATCAAAGTCATTGGATAGACTGATAAAGCTTTTTTTTATAGTTTATAAGAAAAAAATTCCTGAACTTGGATTGAACCCGACCTGAGCTTGGATTGAAATGCGGACGTTCTGGGATCAACTAGGTGAGGTCAACTTGACCTGTACTTTGGACTAGCCTGGACTGCGTGACTGAGCTCGCCGTACACGGGTTAAACCTGACCCGGATTGACCTGAATTGTCTCTGCAACACAGCCACGAAATGATAAAAACAAAAAGCACATGCCTTCAGTTCTCTTCTCCCCCTCATATATCTTCAGTTATCTCCAATCGTGGGTCTTCCTCAAGGCCGGTGACGGCGAGGAGTGGTACCCACCGTTCCGGTGACGACGGAGACGGTGTGGGCACCGCAGCAACGGGCAACAACTGCTGTCACTTTTTCAAAACAGAGAGCAGTGACCTAAAAATGTCATAAAAAAATGAAGAAATAAAAGAAATTAAATAATCAAACAGTGAAAAGGTCAACTGATCCACATGGGATGCAAACGTGGAAAAATCCTAGTGAAACGAGGAAGCTGTGGAAGATAAAGATCGAGCATTGTAGACAGAAGGGCCGGGTTGTGGACTGTGAGTTGTGGGTGAGGACTATGGGTTGTGAGTGAGGTCCGTAAGGAGATGATGATGAGCCAAGAAAATAAGTCTGGGTTTTAGAGATTTGAGAGAGAAAGAAAGAGAGAGCTGCCATCCCAAACATCTCGGCCAGTCAGCCGGATTACCTGATATAGCTTGTGGAATGGGAAGTGGAAACGGCGAGAGAGAGCACGCCAGCCAGAGAGAGGGAGAGATGCGAAATGCTTTACTGATTTGCCTATTCAATGGAGACGATTGTTTTATGGCAAGGGACGAGCCTTGGTGGGGTTTCGAAGAAGAGGAAGAAGAAGAAGAGTAGGGGTGCACGATGGGCTTAAATATGCATGGGTATTAATTAGTTGGTGCACAGTGGGCTTTGGACGGATGCGTGAGCTAGACGGCCACGCATATAACTTAAATAGGTATGGATGTTAAAGAGATCTCTCCTTGAGAGCTCTGAATAAGTATAACTTATATAGGTATGATCATCATGCAGTGATGAATTGATGAAATAATAAAAACCGTACACTAGAAAGTGGGGTCTGGAAAGCAAGGCCGCCCTACAAGATATCTCTGCATTTCACTTAAAACAGTATTTAGAAATATATTTTAGGAAAACCGATTGTTTGATTGGTGAACTTACTTTAGACTACTTTTAGAATTTTAATTGTGCTTGTGGGAATTTTGTAATTATTTAATTCTGGTTTTTTTTTTAAAAACTTTTGTATTTCTTTGAATTCCTAATTTTATATTTGTTTTATATATTTATTTATTTTTTTGGGTTCTCAGGTATTTGATTGTTAGGGAATTAACAAAAGCCACCTTAAACGTTTTTTTTGGGGTCTCATAAAAAAAAAAAGAAAAGGAAAAGAGGGATGGGTCTATTAATTTGTTTCATTTTGATTTTAGTGCTATGGGGATATATTTATATTGCCATTGGTTTATCTCCAAAGTAAGACTACGTGCAGAAAAAGAATTATGTAAGACCCATTAGCTATTTTTTACCTCTTTAATTCACCAGAGCCTCTATGTAAACTCATTGTTTATTTCTAGATCTTATTAAAGCATTCTGTGACTAATTTATTTCTATTGCAACAGCTTGTTAGGTATTAACTTTCCCTTATTTCATTTCTTTTAATCGGTTCAAAATGACCATCATCCGCCCCACTCGAACGAAAGCCCTGGATCCGCCACAGGTCCATGCACTTCCAAGCATTAGATCTTGGACTATGAGTTCAGTCCGAGTTCGAGACAACTGAGACTGGCCAAGATTTGAACTCTTGCATCAAATCACGGTCCCCATTAATAACAGAGCGTGATGTTTGATTCACATTATCATTGACCATAGTACCAGGCAATCGTAGCAATTGTATCTGTATAACGTCCATCAACAATTTTAGACTGTTGTCCAGTCAAAATGATTTCGGGCAGCATTTTAAAACGTGGGTCATTACTTGATCCATTTTAGCAGGCAGTTCACTTGAACCGGTTCGAGCCAGACAGGCTGATATGTGATAACAATCATGATATTACAAAGATTCTAATATAGGAGTGAGTGATATTATTTTTGAAGGTGACTCCTTAAGGACAATAAATACTTTTAACTCCTCTGCTCCTACTTTATTAAGACAAGACCACTTATTCAGTAAGATCAAAGATCTTTTAAAGAATTTTGAAAGTTATGAACTTTTGTAAGAAGGGATAGTAATGTAGTAGGTCACAAGTTAACTAGGCATCGTTGAAGAATTGGAGGTTTAGTGGCATTCTATGCCTGACCTGATTATGCAAAATGTAATTATGAACTATTTGCTCTATTCTTATTAATATTTTATTGAAGTATTTTCATAATAAAAAAAATCATAATTTGTGCATTTAAAGTCTCCTACAATATATTGTCCCAAACTGCCCTTTACGTTGCTGCTGACTTGCTGCACATTCATCTCACCTCTCTTTTAACCTGTTCCTTTTGCACATGACTCTTAACTTTGGCAGTTGGGATTACCACTGACCAATCTACACATCCCCTCCACTCTGGGAATCTTGTTCACTAAGGTTCTTTTTTTTTTTTTTTTTTGAAGAACCCGAAACCCACCCCACAATACACATATATTCTAGGGCCAACAGCAAAACCATGGATACGTGCTCGCTAAGGTTTTGATATTTTGAGGCTAGTTGGTGTATATTGTTTTTCATGAAAGGGATATTTATGTAATAAAATAGAAAAGAAAAACAAACATTTGTAAAATTAAAGTGAAACCCAACAGCTCATCAAAAGAGAGGAAAAAAAAAACACTTATAACCCCAAAATGAAATGTATTACCAAAACACAAATTAAGGCACTCCAAATTATTTAAATAGGTGGTATGTGTAAATTCTTAGGTTAAGTCCTATAAATAGGAGATGGTGGCCCATCAAAGGTGCTTGATCATTTCTCAGACTTGACAGTTACTTAAAATTTCAACTCTTTTATGGGTAACTTAATATTTGTTAACATGTATAATTTTTGTCCATTATATTCTAAAACATTTCTCGTAATTTTTAGAGAGTTCTACCAAGGCTAGACTCAGATATTTTATGGCCAGCTTAAAATTTAAATTATTCTAAACCAATTTTCATTCATTTTTATCAAATAGCCTCTCATTAATAACTTCTATGTTTGTAATTAAGGGCCAACTGTCATGTGCATAGATCCCTCACTAAAACATCGAGAGGGACAATGTGTCAGGGCCAACCTTATGATCCATACGAACCATCGAAACACATCAGATCTCTTATATTACAATGAATTGATTGAGTTTTTACTAATTCGAATGGATTGGACCATTATATCGATGGTCAATTCTTTTCTTTAATATAAAGTTGTTAAATTTGTGAGCCACGGATGAAGGGATGAAGGCTTGAGATTGACCTCAACTTAAAATGCACCCATCCAAAATGACTCTTTTCATCGCAGGAAGTCTAATTATCAATGGAGCTCTAGGTGGGCCCTATGATGCTTGTCTTTCACCATATGGTGAGGGATGGACGCACATGGGGGGTTGCAAATTCTAGTTCTATCACTACCATATCCCTTCATTTTATTAATGTTTTCCATTTAAACCTTACCCATTTAGTTTATATCATCCATCCTTCTCAACCTAGCAAAAGGATATATTTAAATTGTCCTAGTGATCAACGGCTAGGATTACCTCCAACTCATTGTTGTACTTCCTAAACACCCGAACAATTTAAATATGATCTTTTAGCAAAAAAATTTAAATATGCATAAGAATAATAAGTTAAGTGAGGATTTACACCTCAGTTAACGAAATGTAAATTTGGTGATTATATATCTATTAAATATTGATTTTGATGGATTACACTAAAAATATATACAAAAATTCTTCTTCCCTGTGTTTCTGCGAAGGCCTCACAAATTGACAATCTACAGCTGACTTACTTCCTTTTTTTTAGATGACACAATTTTTGTGTTCATCTAAAATTGACGATCTGTTTTTTTTTTTTTTAATTACAAGATTAGATTCAGTAGACACTACCATCATCTGATCTAGGGCCTTCAAATAACAGTGAAAATAAAACCATCTATTATTCCATCCATTCGTCTATTTCATAACGTACTCTTTATTATTATTATATTGTAAAAAGGGATCCCGTCAGTTATTTACAAGGTTCTATTTACTTATGAGAATGCCCCCGTGTGTTCAGCCATCCCAATTCTGCTATCAAAGACTCAAAAGGTATGGGGTTCAAAAAAACAAAACAAAAGACCTAGAATTAAGGGCCTATTTAGTTCTAGGAATTTTAATCGATGGGATGGAGAAGGCGACTTTTTATGAAATCATATGTTGCTGACAAAGACAGCACTTTTGCAAACTTTGGTTTGAAAACTTTAGTTTGTTTTATTCTTAGCAAAAAAATATGCTTGGGATGTTGCTGACAAAGACAACACTTTTGCAAACTTTTGTTTGAAAAACTTTAGTTTGTTTTATTATTACCATTAAAATATGCTTGGGCAGTTGGGCTTACCAGACTAGACGTTCACTTAATACTAGCATAAAACTAATTATACCTATTACAAAGAAAATTAATGAATTATTACAATAACAACCATTCAAACTAGTACGACTAAAATAATTTGTTATATGTGAACCCACTTAACATGTGGCCCAAAATGACCACATTCACACACACAAGTGCACATGCAAGGTTTACTTTAGAAATGCTTGAGCTACAATAACTTCAAACTAACAAAGGTTTCACATTGAATAAAGACTCTTGAAAAGTTAGAATTGAGAAATATCTGTAATATATAGGCTTTTCTATTCTTGAACTCAAGCAAATGAAAAAAAAAAAAAACTCTTAAAAAAATACCTTTCAAAAAAACAAAAAGGATAAGTTTATTGAAAAAATTATCATAAGTTCACCTTTAACAAAACAAACTCATATTAGGGGTGTACCAGACCACTCCGGTATTTTTTTTTCACGATGTGAGGGAGCATTACACCCAATGCTCATGTTTTTGCCTAACATCAGATTCGTTGGTCCCCAGTTAAAAAAAAACAAAAAAACAACAACATTCATTCCTCTTCAAACTCAGCATATCAATTTTCCTCTTCTCAACTACTATATTGTCATTAAGGAATGCAGTGAGCCATAAGTCACATGCCTTTATCATTTGATTAGAATTTCAAAACTTACAATTCAGTAACTCAAGAAATAAAAAAATGTAGTAAAAAAGCAAAAAAGAAAAGAAAAAAAAAAATACGACAAGGAGTCTTTCACAAAAAAAAAAAAGTCAAAGATCTGACATCTTTCACAAAAAGGTTACCACAAGATCAACAAATAAAGAAAAGACCACAAACAATTAAATGGAAAATTTTATTATATAAATGTTACAGTCTACAGGCCTCCATACCACATGACCTTCACATGGGCTATCAAATACTGTTGGTGTCATGGAGATGGATTAATGCGCTACACAATTAAGCCTTAGAAGAACTCATTGCTTTATAATCTATATATATATATATATATATTGGTAGAAGCATTATCAATATAGTCAGTAACCTTTCAAATGAAGCTTCTTAGAATTCCATTTGAACTGTGTCTGTTGCTTTCTGCCTTTCCAACACGACGAATGATGTAGAAAGTTATGTAGAAAGTCGAACGATGATTGATACTTGGCTTGTTTTGATGAGATGAGGTGTACGAGACGTTATGTCAGTTTTGAAAAAGGTCGCGAGTTGAATTTTAGGCTTTTTATGAAAAGCCCCAGTTGAAAATTGTACGTCAATAAATGCTGATTTCTTAACACGGATTTGGTGCCGATCCTTGTGGATGTTGATGGAGCACTCGGCAACGTCCACGCGGCATTCAGTTTAGAGAAACAAAAAAGTGACAAAATAAGTTTATTTTGAGACTTTTGAATCTCTCCACTGCCGTGTATTCTCTATCAATCTAAAGGAGGAGTCCGAAGTCTTCTCATCTATGTCCATCTCTCCTCTTCCGCCCATCACCATAGCATTGCAATTGGTTTTAGAAGATAAATTTCTTCTGGATAGTTGGATAAGGAAACGAATCAAATACACTTCTCTTCTTTCTTCTTGTGTTTGTAACTTGTGGAGTGTGCGGTTGTATTGTTTAAATAGGGAAGGGGTTTTAAAAGAAGTTTCTTAGAATTTTTTTTTAATTGTTGTTATTGCTTTGTAGCTAAGAAGATTATAAGCTAAGTGGTATGTAGAGCGTTGTATATACTATAAAAGAACAGGGAAATGAGACTTGGGTTCTTTTGATGAGGTGAATTAGAAGTTAATTAAGTTTTAAAAAAGGTGGCTACCTCTTTCATACTTTTGAGTGGCCAAAGCCAAAGTGTATTGTCCTATCCAGTTAGAGAACGGTGTGGCCTCCTTAGCCTTGCTTCGAAAACTGACATCAAATCCTAATGTTTTGTGGGGGCCCAATCTCTCGAGTAACAATTATGCTGGGCAACCGTGAGCATGGCCTCTGTGGGGACCACCTGGAAAATTAGTCAATGAGTGAGATTAAGGATTGGAAGGTTACGTAAGAATAGGAGACGGTCCAAAGATTAACTTAATCAGAGATCGAGTTATATGATCAAGGCTCAAAATCAAGTGTAGCAAAGGACCAAACATTTCTAATGGCCAAATCCAAAGGTGAATTTATTCAGCCAAGTTTCACGATTCATTCTGGTGAGATTGTATTATTTTTAGAAGGTGTCCGTAAATTGGCCATTAATCTAAAATCAAGTCAATGTATATGTAGCCGACAATCTGGCCAAAGGTCATCAAATGAACGGCTATATATGGACCCTCAACAGATGGCTAATCGCATGTCTGTATGGGGGGACCAACGAGCCCTACAACTTTTTCCACCACCTTACTTACACCTTAATCCTATTTTTGTTTTTCTAGTTTTTTGTATATACACCCTCAAGGTTTTTAGAATTTGTAAATAAGCCCCTAAGGTTTCAATATCTATATATACCCCCCTGCGTTTTAATTTTAATACCTCCATTGTCCCAAATTTAGTAGCCTTCCAACCACTATAAGTCTTTAAAGTAAAATAACACTTTTGCCCATCTCTTTATCCATACAATCATAATTTCAAAGTTGGATTTATTTTTCTTTAAAGCCTGCTACACTTACATTTACTATAGTACATTTGGTGGGAGAGAGTAACCATACATATATATATATATATTTTATTAATATGGGGCTCGTTTCATTAAATTTAAATTGATCACATATTTAAACATGGCAAACAGGTTGGGTTGGCCCAATGCGAGTTGGGTTAACAACCGGTTCAAGTTGTCCACATTCAATCTGCGCTTGACCCATTTTCAAAACGGGTTGGAATTCTTCAACCCGCCCCCGCATAAGGTTGGGTTGGGTTGGCCCGCTTAAGCCCGCATTATAGTATGAGTTAGTTAAAGTTTGACCAAACTAACTACTTCACTTGAATACTGCAGTTCTTTGTTTTTGTTATTCTTTTTCCTTTTTTCTTTTCAAAGTGGATTAATAGATTATATTATTACAAAGAAATAAGAACATCTGTTTTTCAATTAAAACACGTAACTACAATACCATCAAAGTTTTTCTTGCAAATATTTATTCAAAAATATTTGAATAGATATGTAATGGTCAACCTTAGTTATTGAATGTAACCACTTTAAACATTGACTAATAGTTTGAGTTTATTTATGATGTATTTATAAAAATAGTTATACTTTAAAACATTGAAACCTATAAATATAATTTTTATGGTCTTTTAATGCTTATGTATTGAACTTTAATCGAAGGCGGTCGAGTTTTTAAGATAATCATTATCCATGATTTTCTATATATTTATTAATTTTATTATAATCATTATATAGTAAAGCTAAACCCAAGCAAATATAGAAGATAGGGAATTGATAAAAAAATAATAATGAATATTATAATTTAAAAGAAAATAATATTATTTAAAAGAGATAAAGCCGATAGAACTTTACATTTACAAATGCAGGAAAAAAAAGTCAATACTATCCTAATAAAATCATATCTTGTATTATTTCTAATACTTCCTTATGGAGTTAACATATCTTATATTATGTCTAATAGTTCCTTATGGAATTAAATATAAATATAAAAGACTATATGCTGGTCATGCAAGTTAGGTAGGTTAGCCCTAATCTGACCCATTTTTATATGAGTCAGAAAAACCTAATCCGTGTTCAACCCATAATTTAAGCGGGTCATAGGCAAGTCGGGTTGACAAGTCGAACCTCATTTTGTCACATTCACAATGCTAATCAATAGTTACACTTATAAGTGGCTATAATTGACAAGATCCATGCAAAATCCTCTACTAGATTGATAAGAGTATCAAATACATATAGGTACTAGTTAGGCTTCATATACATTGGAGAGTTTGAGAGATACTATCAAGACTTGAGATAAAATAATGGTATTTTATAAATAATGACATAGTTATCTTTATTTAATGAATTCATGGGCAAAGTTGTCATTTTCATAAAAAAATTCAACACAAATCTTTTGCTGGTCTCCTTTTCTCATTATTACTAGTGATATTGGGGATGTAAAAGGTATTAAAATGAAAAGACAAGGGGGTATATACATATAGTAAAACTAGAGGAGCATATTTATAAATTCTATAAACCCCAGAGAGGTATATATATATATATATAAGAACTCTTTTTTGTTTCTTTGAATTTTACTTACACCTTAATCACATGACTTAGATACAAATTTTCTCTACCAAAATCTCTCAAGAAAATAAAGAAATTGTTGGAAGCTAGGTGAGCAAACTCCCCATTATAAAAAGAGTGTTTTTTCCTATCTTGATTTATCGAATGAGATAATGCCACCTCATATTGTTCATGAGGATTCACATTGTAAGTAGCATTATAATTGCCAATTGTTTCTCCTCTTTAAGGGCAAAAACTATCATCTTTTCAAAAGCAATGAGTCCTTTCCTAATCTTTCTCTTTTTTAAAAAAGTAGTTATTGCTATCATTAAAATTTAAATTCCATTAAATACTCCAAATGCCTTAATCTTTGCCCCTAAAGTTTTATACTTTTAGGACCTGTTCTTTTGGAAGAATTTCTGCTTAGAATTTGAGCTGCTGGGGTTTTTGGGACATGATGTGACAGCTTATCTTCTGGCATTTGAAAATGTCATATTTCTTTATCAATTTTCAAAATTCTAGCTATCTAAAATGCCTTTTTTACCCTAGAAGAATTTTGAAATGCCAACTTCTTTAGTTTTTGGTGGAATTTCTGAATCCTCAAGTAAAAAGAGGATTCAAGAATTCCCCTATGTATGGGAATTCAGGAATTTAGGAATTCCTCATATAGAAATTCTCTGAATTCCATTAAAGAAACAGGCTGTTAGAGGCATTATGTTCTTAGAACTTCAGTCCCACAGTGAGCAAATATTGGATAAGTGTGAAATTTGAACCTGTAGGAATTGATGAGGGTGTAATATGTGAAAAGAACGGATTTCGCAATTAGATAGGCTCCATGACATAAAGAAAGTAAGGAAGCAAAAAATGGAGTTTTTAAAAGGGTTCAAGGATGGGTCCTGTCACAACCCGAGCCCAGGGACCGGGGGTCAGAGAAAATCTAACCAATGACACACGTACTCCCGTGCATGCACACCTGGACCCCGTCCAAGTATACACACACAAGGGATCATTCACACGTGCAAACAACTGTACGCGGAAGCTGTACGTATCAAGGCATACCACAATATACCAAAAGACATAGGAGATTACAAACGATCAAAAACTGATAACAATAACAATAACAAAATACAGGAACGTATGTAACGGAAGAGGGCTCCCAAAAATCAAAATACAATATACAGGTATCACTCGAAGCCCTTAGTGCAATTACAGGAAAATCCCCTCAATAGACTCCAACACAAGGAATGGGGAAAACCAAAATGATGCAAACCGTACTCTGGAGGATGGATCAAGTCCACTCCTCTAGGCCGGAGGGGGCCTCGCGAGCCTCTCCTGCAGTCGGGTCGACCGACGCAGGATCGGAAGAGGGATCTGAGCCTGCAACACACAAGACAAACGTATAAGTACAACGACTTAGCAAAGTATAAGCCAACAAGAAGATAACACGAATTGTGTCTAAAACTGACGAATACCGAACAATAGTCATAATGCAATATCCATAGAAATTTTGTCTGTATACTAAACAATTATGCAAATGAATAAGCATGCTATCAGAATCATAAACAGGTAACAATCAAGTGGCTACTACATTGGCCATTTTCTCCCTTACGAGAGCAATCAGGATGAGAACACCAGCGACCGGGCCAGGGTACGCATGGGTCTCTAGTTCCCGGGGTCCGGAGTCCCAGGACAATCACACTCTGCAGAGGCAAACACTTAAACTAAACCAAAGTTAACCCCGTCGGGTATCCTAAGGCTGAGGCTCAGTAGTGCCGATACCAATCACAATCAATCGGATGATGCACCTCAATCAATCAATCAATCATGTCATATCACTTATCACTTACAAATCTCACAGATCATGCTGAACAAACAATAGGAAGTGCATCGCATATACTGATACTGAATGTACATAAGCAATTACAGGAAGTGCTGACAATGAGTATCAATCACAATCACTGACTCATAACTGATGCAAGTTCTCCAATGGAGCAATGATAACACTGATACCAATATAACAATAGAATGGTTCCGCCCGGGCTTCGCTCTGGGGTTGCTGCATGTCCCACAGAATCGAGAGGTCCAGCGCAGAACACATAAGAGGGCATAACCGTAATCAATATGCTGTACAACTCAAACCAATCCAGTACTTATACGAATCAAGGGTCCATTACAAGCCAATCCTACACTAATTATCCAGCGTCTCTAACCGTGCATGTTGATGTAGTTTTAAGTTATCCGATGCACCATTGTCTAGTGTTGCAGTGTCTCGAGTGTGCATCGAAGTCCCTTAAACCAACACCCATGGGGAGGTGCTAAACAACTGGATAACCAGCATGAATGATTCACAGCCCTTGAGATCATTCATGTCATTCAAACATTCCATTGGGCATGTCCAGGTTCGCTACATTCTAACATGAAAGTCATATACGGTCTTTTACTTAAACCTAGTCCCTTTTCATTCAATTCTCAGGGTCTCACGGTGTAGCCGTAGGTAACCTTACGGCTTAGCCGTGGCATCTTACGGCTTAGCCGTAATATGCACTGCGGCTGAGCTGAGGTTCCCCAAATATCCCTTCGGATTTACGGCTTAACCGTATTTTGCTCTACGGCTCAGCCGTATCCTGGTCCACGGCTTGGCCGTAAGCCAATGTACGGCGTAGATCAGGCTGGGCCGTAGAAGAATGTCAAATTGCCAACATCCAGTTATTTTCAGCTAACAGTCTGTACTGTTCTACGGTTTGGTTTACGGTTGGGTCTCGGCTTAGCCGTAAGCCATTTTACGGCTTAGCCGTAGCACATTTCACGGCTTAGCCGTGAGTGCACGGACTCATTTTCCCTGAACTTGTTACAGTCATACAGAAACTAAATGAAACGACTGAAAACAGCAATATAACAGCAAAACACACTCAATGGGGCTGTCTAACACTGAGAAACACAATGAAGTTGCCTCACGGACGAAATCCACACGCTAATTGGCTCAGTCCACCGGAATCACACACGAAAAAGAGCTCCTTTCTTCCTCCCTTAAGCCACGAGCAACAGAGAAGGAGAGGAGAGAAAGAGAGAGCTGAACAGAGAGAAAGACAAACAGAGAGCGAGAGAGCAAGAGCTGAGAAACGATCGAGAGGAATGGGTGGGTTGGTGAGATATTTATACTTAATTTGAGTCGAAATTACATTTAAGGCCAAATAGCTTATGCAAATATCAGTTTGAGTCAAATGACAGTCCAACGAGAGCAAACGAACTCATTCGGATCCAAGACAGTTACGAAAAACGACAAGCTCAACGAAATACACGCGCTGACGTCAAAATGACGCAAAACTGACAAGGTCAATCAAAAGCGAAAATTACGAAAAAGGGCTCGAACTAACTAGACCAAGTCAAACTCAACTCAACGATCTCTCTACGAGTCAAAACCAAAGGAAAACCAAATCAAAACACTCTTAGCGATAAAAACACACGAAATTACACACTAAACCGGATCAACTCGGGTCGGAGTGTTACAGGTCCCCACTTGATGGTCCACTCAGTAAGACCATAAGGACTGTCCTCACAAGATTAGTTTCAATCTAGATATTCATGCATCTAACTGGATGAGGGTTTAGGCCGTTGATTTGGATATAGGCCTATACCCTAAGTTAGAGACATGTTCAGGCTAAGGTCCTAGTCCCAGTTCAATCCCTACACATAATCATTTTAAGTTGCTGGGTGCAAGCAGCTCTTCCTAAAGAGATTCTCCCGTTTGTCTTTGCAAAGGAATACAACTGCCATGCAGAAATGGTCGAAGTACGTAACAAATTCATGTCCCAATCCCTCAATTGCTCTAAAAATGAGAGGGGAAAAGCCCGAACGTGGTGTTTTAGTTTTATTTTTATTTTTTTAAACTTCTGCAAGGTCATTCTTTCTTTGCTCATTGTGCCACCTATAACATAAAACTGCTATGTTCCGCTTGGTCTCTAGATAATACTAACCAAATCTTCGTGGAAAAGATTTTCGTTTCCTTAAAAAGTTGTGAGAAATTCGCATTTGACAATTGTAAATTACCGATTCCCTTCCCCCACACCAAATAAAAAGAAAGGATTTGGAGATCTTCAGTTTTACAAATTTACTCACTGACTAAATGAAATCAATGTGAAATACTCAGCTGCACAAATGATCAGCTAGGAATCCAGATTGGAGGGCAGTGAGGGTCCTCAAATGTACAGATTTCTAGCTTGTTACCAAATGTGTTGTAATGTTACAAAACATTTTGGAGAAAATCTAGGGTGGATGGCAAGTAACACCGCCTAAAATACCAAAATCCCATTATATTCGGCGTTCAATCATTGGCCACACAGCTGCTTATTCACGTTCCTTTTAAGCGTGTGGTACCCTATACTTCTGACTTGCCTCGTAGTTACTTTTTCATTAGGATTAGGTTTTCCAATCGACATTAGTGTCTGAGTTGCAATCGAATGAGACGAGAAATTACATACTACAGATTCTTTACATCTTATTCAGATTTGATTATGTCTGAAACATGTTATGAAATTAAAAAGAAATGAGAGGAGGGGAATCACATATTTTACCATCATAAATCTGATGACTGAGTATAGCTCTTACTGAAGTGAAAATCGTAATAGTGGTAAGGTAAGGTAGTAGGACGGTAACTTTAAATGAATGAGGGCAAACTGATGGATTTACAGCATCGAGCACAAAGAATTATAAACAGAGGCAAACTCAGAAAATTCTCTTTGTGGGGGTTTAATGTAAAAATTTTTTTTTGGGAGAGTGGGCAAATTTAAAATAATTATTAATTTTTAGAATTTGCAAGGGACTTTTTGGGACTTTTCCAAGCCTCTTCTATTTGAGTCTGCCCTGATTATAAGCCAAATCTTTAGAAAAATACCTTTTTTTTATGACTCAGGATATCCCTCATCAACCCAGCTTTCAAATCTTTAGCCTCTAGAAGAATACCCATATTAAAAGATTTTGTTTATTAGGATGGAGAACATGATATTTATTATATTCTCTCTCTCTCTCTCTCTCTCTCTCTCTCTCTCTCTCTCCACTCACTTAAAAGAACATATTATCTATGACACCCTATCATGATTTAATTTTAATTACTACTAATTAATTATAGATTATGTTAAATAATCTTGTTTAATTAAGGTGAAATTTTGCCCATTAATTTTAGCTTGTCTTATTATGATTATTGGGTCAAGATTGGGTTTGCGATGGGTAGTCCCATACCGGTTTGACCTTGATCGGGTGGGGAAAAATCCCTTTTTGTAATTATCAATTTTATGAATTTACTTTATATGTACACCATTTTGACACTCTCATGTATATCTCATTAAGTAAGCCATTGTAAATCACACCTCATTGGATTTCATTAGAATCAATTAGACCTACAAATGACCCAAACTAAAATTTTCTAGAGGAACTTGGACTGCCTTGTAAATACAGAAAAACCCATTATAAAAGAGGAACCAACCTCATTCCAACAACCCTCTTCGTCTCTGTTGTAGGTGTTCCTTTCTCACTCCCTTCTTTCACTAGTCCCTTTATTAAATCCAACAAGAAGACCTTGCATGTCCTAATGAAGGTGAAAGCCATCTTCTTCATCCCTCTCCTCATCTTCTTATAGTCTAGAACATCAAGATCTCTCTCTTCTCCAACCTTCTAAGAACTACTAGAGGTAAGATCTACTATCCATCTACAATTTTAGGTTTGGGGGAGTTAAGGAGACTCATTCTCACTGCATGCATCCATGTTTATCACTATTCCTACACTCTATATTGTTACAATTCTAAAAGTGGATTTTATCTACACTTGAGCTTAAAAGGAAACCATTGGAGAGCTTAGCACCCATCAAAGGCTAGTATAAGCAAAAGCTTATAAATGCATACTAATAGTTTGATGATTTGGATGAATTATATTCTGTTTATGGTTACATATAACTCTTCTTATATATTTAATTTGTCACATTGAATGGATATGCTATTACAAGATAGATGAATGAGGATAAAATGGAAGTAGAATCATAGTAACAAGATGATTATGAAAGTATTGAAAATTAGTCATCTACAAGGTTATTTTAGTGGGACATGAAGTTTCCTGTAGATACAAAGAGGAAGAACAAAAAATGAACTTCAAAAAATCTGAAGTCATTTTGTGACTTGCCCGACCCATCGCACCTGAGGTCCAACCGGTCGGACCACCCTTCTGGACCAAATCCGACCGATCAGACCTTAATCCAACCGATCGGCTAGCTTTTTGAGCATGGGTCCTGTTGGAGTTCCTGAAGCCTGTTTAAACCACTCTCCTTGCCAAAGACCTCCTATAATTAACCTAAAAGTCAATCATAGTATAACCTTTAAACAATTAGGATCAGTAGGTGTGCAAGACCTTAGAGGCCCCTAGTAATGGAACCATAGCCTTATCACGGATCAAATGGAATCATAATAACAGATGAGCGGTCTTGAAAATTTGAGAAATCTCATGAGTGTCACCTAATCAGTCTAGCACCTAACTATTTGGTGTGAATTTAGAGCACATTAATGTACTACTCATATACACAAAGTAATATCAATAATAACTGTACATTGGGTGACTTAAACCATTCCTAAATGGATGGTTAAAGACGACAGGTGGAAAGACTAGAATTAGTTAGTAAACTTCCTTAAGCATTCGACCATGATGTCACTAATGTGGAACTATCTTCCTTTTTATTTCGATATGGTATAAGTCTTGATACTTATTTGCTTAGGATGAATTGAGGTGATTGTGAACATAAAGATCTATGAATTGGGAACTACAAAGTTATGAAATTGAACTGAATTAAGTAAGAAAAGAGGAACTAAAAATTAAGTTTGGCTACTGCAGTGGATAATAGGAGTATCCGGAATTCTAATCGGGTAATAAGTTATACTTAGGCTTGGGACGCTGATTATATCCCCCACGATTTGTTTAAGTTCTCATGGAAGAGTACAATTAAGCTACTTAAATGAGTTCTAACCATGATCATCACTTGATGTACGATTTAAATTATATAGAATGTATTTGGCAGTTTGAATAGTTTCCTTATAGTAGAATGTATTTGACTGTTGAATAGTTTTCTTAACAGTATGTTCTTAAATGTTCAAAGATCCAGTGTGCATTACTTTACTTTTACTTGTTCTTGGCTGAATTGTAGTATTCATAGCTATTTAGTTGATGTTATAGGCACAAATATCAATTCCGATCTAGCAAAGGCTGAGGAGACTCAAAAGGAGACCCCAGAGGTTCTTTCAGGATTAGAAGAGTAGACCGCTGAGGATATCTTCTGATCATTCGTACAGAAAGCACCACCATGAATTTTATTTTGGGAACTATTTTGTAGTAATGGTTGTAATATACTATCTTATCCCTTACAGTCGATCATGCAGTGGGATGAAAATTTTGTATATCCAAACTCGTACTGATAATGTACATGAATTTTGTAGCCAAATGGTTCAACGTTCTTTACTATGTGTATAAAACTTATATTAATGTTTAAAGGTTTAAATTCTAGGAACAATTCAAATATGATACTTCGTGATCAATGAATTGTACAGATGATAACCACGATCTTCCGCTAAAGACACTCACTGATAGGCATCATTGAGGGGTCCTCCACCGCGTAAAGGTTGTAAGTATCCCTTCTGGATTCTATTCTAACACAGAGTTCAGTGAGATTTCATGGGAATACATATGTCACATCTCGCAAATTACCCTAATTAAGAAAAGCCTGAGCTTGGGTTGTGACATTATCAGCAATTAAAAATATATTTGTTTGTTATTAGAATGAAATAATATACCATGTACATTAGCAATCAATTGAATAACAGATAAACAACTAAAATGCACCATTGCTGTAAATCTGCCTATAGGCAGCGCACCATACAAGTTACCATTGAACGGGTGGGTAGTCCCAAATCCCCAACTGATTTATTAGAACTCCTTCTACACCACACACAATACCACAAACAGGACCCAATGGCCAGAAAAGATCAGTATGGCCTGGCCCCAACATAGTTCCCTGGGGGATAATACTCACAAGTGATGTAGCTGCTCCCATTGTCACAGATTATCTTGGCACACCCCACCTGCTCCGTGGTTCGCCACACAATCTGGGTGTAGTGGGTGCAGTCAGGGCCTGAGCACTCATTTTTAGAATAGTAGTAGAATTGCTTCTCCGCCACCCACGCGGCCACTGCATCCTTGGCGCTCCAACGCCGCCCTTGACCAATGAAGATGTTCTCGCCATATGCCATTGCAGTGGAGTGGACCAACGCACAGTCATGCCGCCTCTGGTTTGAGTAGACACGGGCGAAGTTGGCTAGGAGGGGCTCCCACTTGAGGGGTGGTACCCCGACTGCTTTTCTAGCACTATTATGGGCGTCCAAAAACTGATTGATCAGCCCTGTTCTGTTGGCTTTCGCGTCGACCATTATTGTTGAGCTAGCCAGCAAGAATGACAAGGAGAAGATGCTCAACAAAATTGAAGAGGATGGAGCCATTGCAACTGGTTTTGGAAGAAATGTTTTTGTTGGATAGCAGGTAAAGGAAAGGAATGAAACAACCTTTTTATGTCTTGTACTGGTCTTTGCTACTGACTTTGAGGTGGTTGTGTTGTTTAAATAGGGAGGGGCTTTGACGAAGTTTCATAGAATTCCTTTTGAATAGTCGCTGTTGCTTTGTAGCTAAGATTCTAAGCCAAGGGTTATGTAGAGAGTTGTATCTTGTATGTAATATGAAGAATGAAAGGAAATGGGACTTGGATTCTTTTGATGCTGTGAATGAGAAGTAATGTAAGTTGTGAAAAAGGTGGCTGGGAGATTGCCACTTCCATACTTTAGTGGCCCAACTGTAAGATGTCTAATCAATGTTTGTCCAAATGGTAGTCTACTACTATACTTAGAATGAGATGCCGCGGAAAGCTAACATCAAATCCTAATATTTTGTGGCCCCAGTCTCTCAAGCAACAGCCATACTGGGCAACAGTGAGCAACGGCTCTTTGGGACCACCTGGAAAATCTGTCAATGGTGTTTTTGGGTAAATCTGCCAATGGTTAGAATTAGGGATTGGAAGGCATACTTAAGAATAGGAGATGGACCAAAGATTAGATTAAACAAATATCCAGAAATATCAAGGCCCAAAATCAAGGGTTGGGAAAGGGCCCAGAATTTCTAGAGGCTGATCACATATGGTGGGCCAGTGAGCTCTAATTAAGACCTTGCTTACACTTTAACCACATGGCTAAAATGCCAAAGCTCTCTACCGAAACAACCCCATCAGTCGTCAGTTATAAACTTCAAACAGAAGAAACAAATGAAAGAAGTGATACTCCATGCATCATCTTCAAGCTCCCTATGTACACCACACACTAGCTTTCTATCCTTATCTATTTTGATCTTCATTTTCAGTAATTCATCACCATCCTTCCCCTAAGTCACTTATAATTAAAACCTTGCATACACCGGAAGCGGCAGGAACACGAGGGGTGGTAAACGGGTTTGGTTGGGTCCAAACGGGTTGCCTACAACTTGAAGGCGAACAACCCATTTTAAAAGTAAGTCAAATGACTTCAAACTGCACCCAATGTGGAGCAACCCAACCCACGTAACACATCTCCAACGTGGGTCGCCCCAGTAAACCTAATAAGTTCTGTCCAAGCCCATTTTGTTTCATGAATATAACATATATTCGGGTTTGGTTGTACAGGAAAAAAGAAAAACAGAAAACAACTCAACGTACCTAAACATTAAACACCAAACCATTTAAATCGGTTTAGTTATGCAGGCCAACAATGAACGATATAAATGGGCTTATGGGTTATGCGACTAAGGCAGCTTAATCCCAATCTGACTCATTTTACCGCAGCCCAAATTTATCTAACCTCCGACCCATGTAAGATGGAGTCGCGTTATGGGGGTGAAATGTGGGTTAGAGATTGGTCAAATTAGTGGGTTGGGATATCTGGGTAAAATGAGGTTTGGGTTACTGGTCGGATCAAAGTTTACTACCCCTAGGCACAATATGAAATTTTACACTATAACAATATGAAATTTTACACTATGTAAACCAGTTGGGGCAAATTTGTGTAACTTTGAAGAAAAAACGCAGATTGGATGGGGTTAGTTCTCAACATTCTTGTCGTTATTCTCAACATGAATTTTTTTTATTTTGAAATCCAGTAGGATTTTTATATCAATCAAGAAAATCCTGTTTCAATTGGTGATAACCTATCCCAATGTAAGTTTTGTCATTCAATAGGAAATTAGGGAGCAGCTCTTGTTTTAATGGTTTATGTTAGAAACAACTCAAGAGCACTACCATGTGGCTGTGCACTCTGTCCTAAACCCTATGTGTTTTTGTCATGTTTGAGAGAGCACTTGAATTTCCAACGGTTGTCAGAGTCATGTTATTATTTTCATAATCGTTATTTTACTTCCTCATTATATGACCAATTAAAAAGTTTTACTCCCGACCGAATAGATTCACATACATATGATCCGAAAAATTATGTCTACAACTGATTCATGCATGTCAATGCAAATACCCATGCCACTGGATCAATCAATTTTCTCACCATAGGGAACTCAACTTCTATTTTGGAGCGAAGAAAGCAGCCTCAATTCTCCAATCTTATTGATAATTCTAATCCAATAATGCATCCATACAATGCATATTTTACTTTCCTGCATTGGAAGTTACAATTATGTTACCTGCATGCGGTCTATTTTGTTGTGATTTTCTGATAATCACCCGTTGTGCGCATCCACGGAATCACAAGATCAACACGAACAAGCCACACAAGAAGAGACACCGAGATTTACGTGGTTCACCCAAACCGGGCTACATCCACGGGCACAGGAGGACGAACATCTTCACTATGACAAGTAAAGCATACAAGAGATTCCCACACTCTCACCTCATCTCTCCTACGTGGTGTGGGAGCACCACGGGCAACTAATGCCGCCGCCGCAAGGTCTAGGGTTACAGACTATACAATATATAATCTCCGCTTTCTTGGCCACCAAGAAAGCCCCGGTACAATTACCAAAATACCCTTGACCTTGAACCAGTCCCTGGCTAACCCAGTGGACTCATCCGGCTAAACCGGAATACAAGACATAAACCTAACAATCTCCACCTTGGCTTGAATTCCGTACAACTCCGTACAACTCGAGCTACTAGGAGATAAAACCGGCAATGTCTTCACGTACCATGTTGAATGGCACGTCACTGCACCAGGGATGCAGTCTTCTTCAACACTTTGACATGTTGAACCAGCACATGAACTTTGAGCAAAGTTCATCTCGTCAAACTCCACCTCGAACTAAAAGCTCGAAACCATTGACGAATCTGAGTGATATCTGAATCACTCACCATCCTGCCACATCTTCAACATCACTGTGAAGATCCAATCACCACAAGCATGCAAGCAAAACAGATCGGGAATACAAGTCCAGATGACTCCATTGCAGAACAACCTCTGCCTCCGAGCGGTCAAAAACTCTATTTGACCTGGCCTCCGATCAACTGCTGATACATCAGCTCCTCCTTGCTGCTTTTCCGGCATGGCTCTGGCAAGATGAATATCATCACATGCGATCATGTGAACCCCAAACGAACAACTTCGTTTGAATCAGCAAACCCTTTGCAACTAGGCCGGCGACTCCTATTATTGGGTTTGCAACAACAACCAGGTCGAGTAGACCCGATTCAAGCCTGAATCCACATCTGTTCAGATCTTCTCCCAATTTCTGCATCAAACCATAGATCTCGTCACCACGAGCACGCTGGAAGAAACGGATCTAAAATCCGACTCAGGATGGCTTCGATATCGTAGAAACAAGTTTCTACGCTCCAATCGGTCAAACCTCCTCCTTGACTGTCAAACAGCCAATCAACCTCTTCCACTGCGTAGATCTGCTCGAAACGAGTCCGTAGGCACAAACGGATCTCCGATCGGACATCGGACGATCAAGATATCGCAGAAATAATTTCAGCCGCAAATCTGGTCAAACCTGCCTGTTGACCGATGCTGACGTCACTGCTGACGTCACTGCACTGTCTGCTGGGCTTCTGGAGCGGACCCAGGTCGGGTTCACCTGACCCGGAACTGATCTGGCCCAAAGACTAAGCTTGAGGGAGGGAGCACAAAATATGGTGGTGCTTTAGAGCACCATACACTTTTTCTTACTTTTTCCTTTTTCTCCACCTGCAAGTTACACATTTGCAACCACCTTCTTCACGTTTGCAATCAGGTTCCAGAGACTTCTTCACGTCTTCACGTTTGCAATCAGGTTCTGCAACAGGGGACTGCAACGACTGCAACCGGGTTGCAGTCGGGTCTTCTGCTCCGGCTCCGGCTGCCAGCGATGGAACGGCGGACTGGCAATGGCTGACGGCTGGTGGGCCACATCTGCTCCGGCTATGACGTGCAGCAGCAGCGACGGATTGCGTCTTTCTTCTCCGGCGATGGTGAGGCGCGAGATAACAGCAGAAGCAACAGGGGAGCTCCTCTTTCTCAGATCTGGAAAACCAGATCCAGATCCTCTGTGTCCATGACGAAAACAGATCCCACTCTGCAAAACCGATTTCTCTCCTTCTCAGATCAATCTGTGCGAGAACATCGAAACTGAATTTCGAGAATTTCGGATCTGATCTCGAGAACTTCGGATCCGATCTTATCTTCTCCGATATACCCGGAGAACAAGAGCCTCTCCTCCCCAGTTCTCGTCTTCACTTTCTGCTTCTGGCAACAGCAACAGTGGCTCACAATCGCACCAATCGGCTCTGAGAGATCTGAAACAACATGTGAATCTTTTTCCTCCGATCCAAGCGAGACCGGAGAACCCAATCTCGTCTTCTTCTTCTCCGATGGTGGCCAAACCAAAGAGCACGAACTTGATATCAGTTAATCTTCATGCGCACAACCTCCAAGCCACTGAGCGACTCCACCTCGCTCAGAAACCTAAGGAATACCAACCTTGGCTTTGATACCAATTGTTGTGATTTTCTGATAATCACCCGTTGTGCGCATCCACGGAATCACAAGATCAACACGAACAAGCCACACAAGAAGAGACACCGAGATTTACGTGGTTCACCCAAACCGGGCTACATCCACGGGCACAGGAGGACGAACATCTTCACTATGACAAGTAAAGCATACAAGAGATTCCCACACTCTCACCTCATCTCTCCTAGGTGGTGTGGGAGCACCACGGGCAACTAATGCCGCCGCCGCAAGGTCTAGGGTTACAGACTATACAATATATAATCTCCGCTTTCTTGGCCACCAAGAAAGCCCCGGTACAATTACCAAAATACCCTTGACCTTGAACCAGTCCCTGGCTAACCCAGTGGACTCATCCGGCTAAACCGGAATACAAGACATAAACCTAACATATTTATCGTTGTGGAACAGCATACGAGGCTGTCTCACGCTTGCACAGGTACAGACTTGGCAAGTCTGAGCTGCATTTGTCTTTTCATAAAATTGCAGCCATTTTTCATGTTTCTAGATTGATGCATTAGCTGTAGGAGGTTCTGCCTTTCCACCACTTTCATGGAGCATACGGATCAAGGTAGCAATAGGTGCAGCTTGGGGCCTATATTGCCTGATTCGGTAAACTCTTCCATCCTGATTTATTTTGCTACAAGACGACGGGAGAAAGACTCCCTTGGATGATCTATTTCTTAATGTGATTTCTTTTCTTCTTCTTTTTATGTCCTGAAGAACTATAATGCAAAAATTTCTGATTTTGGGTTAGGGTTAGCGAAAAATTCTCTGTTGGGTGAAAATTCACATGTCACCTCACCTGGCATAGGCACCTGTGATCATGCAGTTCCTGAATATTTGGGTACAGGTAAGATAGTTCTTTGGTAGCAACCTTCATGGCTACACGTTCTTGTGAGTTCTGTTTTCATTTTTAATTGTTCACTCTGCAGTGGACTTTCTTTATTATAAACTAATCATAAATTTCTCGCTAGTTTTATGGTTGGATGGTGTTTGAAGTTTCTCTTCATCCAAGTTTTTTTTTTTTTGCATGCCTAGTTCACTGGGTAGAAGCAATGTTTTTAATACCAACCACCAGGTTTAGCTTTGTACATTAAACAACGAAATCAGCAAGACTGGGAGGTTTCTCAAACTTTTTGGTGGTGGCATTTGGTATTTTTGTTTGGTGATTAGGGTCTGTTACTCTGTTTGGCTTGTTCATCAGTTCAGTTTTCTCCGAACTGGTCATTCATTATACCCTTGAAAAATTTTCATTTCCAGTATGAACTGTCTGGGTGCATTCATATATTGTGGAAGCGTGAAACATTGTGGTATTTTTTTTTTCGAAGTCATCCTCGTATTTGAATTAGGCATTTTAACTGGTCTTTGTCTGAAAATGTCGCTAGAAAGAGAAAGTCATTTCAATCACAGTGGATGCCCATAGAGCCTTGTAGAGGTATTTGTGAGCAAGTGAGCTGAATTGGAAGGTCTTGCTGATGTAGTTTCAGTCACAAACATTGTTGACTATTTTTCAAAGACACATTGTTAAAACTCCCCGTTATAAACTCCTAATGAGGAAGTTTTCACTAAACAACAATCTCAACTATTGACATGATGCATTAGAACAAGAAATTTTATGGTGACTTCCAAGTTCCAACCCTTGTCATCACTTGGTTTAGCTAGGTTTCAAATTGATGCAATGGTTGTTCAAATAAGAGGTTAAAGAAATAATAATGATCATTCCTTCTTTCCTTTTGGTCATAAAACTCTGATCGAAAATTGTAGTAACTACGAACGGGTCCTAGATTGCCTGCAACAACGAACAATAATATAATTTATTTCTTCCTTAAGAAATATCTCAAATGGTTGAAATTTCTTTGATCTGAATAATGTTAAGTGTACCTCCATCAACATCAATCAGGCCGTCTATGTGTGATGAGTGAGAGCAACGTATCTAGGTTTGGCAATGTATTGCTTGAGATTCTTTCAGGCCATTGGGCAATTGACAAAAGCCATCCAAGACAGCAACACAATTTGGTACACCGGGCATAACTATCTTCTCAGAGGAAGGTAATATCTCAGGTGATGGACCAGCGGCTTGAAGGCCACTATTCGCTCGAAGGTGCAGTTCCAACTGCTCAACTCATGCTCAAGTGTCTCGAGCGTAACCCCCAAACGTGTCCATCCATGTCACAAGTGGTGAAAGCATTGGAGCAGATTCAAGTCGTAAAGCATCCATAAAGACCGACGCTATGCATTTCGCTGACCACAAGCGCTCTAATCACCATACATGGAACCGTTCCCCACTTCATCCAAAGGTTGGTGGTTAACATTGGAACTGGAAAAATGGAATGACGTCTTTGGGTAATCTGTTCCAAATTGAACAGTTCTGATGACAATGCTCTATGCATATGAAATATTGTTTACATGATGATTTGTATCAGTGAACAATTGGATCATGGATTAAAATGATTGTTTTTAATATCTAATGGAAACCTGATTTGGTTGTTTTCCACCTCAAATTGAGTTTAAATTCTATTTGCAATTTGTGTTTTGTAAGAATTTTTGTATGTTAGCTAAATTTATGGATTGAACAAAACTCGAATTCTTGTTAAAGTTTTATTTCTATTTATTTTAAACTAGGAGTTTCAAAAGGTTAAAAAGTCCAAGAAGAGCTAAATTGGAGAAAATCCGAAAAAATCGAACTAGGCTGCTCGATCAATCAAACTCGAGGCAGAAACCAAATTCGGTCGACCAGATGAAGTGAACTGTCCACCAAGTTGCAAATTTTTATTCTAATTTTAAGTTGAACTTTCCTTTTTGGTGCCAAATCCTTTCATGATTGGATTATCATTATGAGGCATAAAATTAGGGCTATAAAAATAGGTTAGTTCTCAACCCTAAGGCATGTAATACAGATCTCAATATTCTCAATGAAGATTATATTGGAAGCAGCGACATGCGATCATTATAGTATGAAGCTTTACAAGAGGGTAACGATACAGTTCATTGGAGATTTGTAAGTGGCTCGAAACTGCGTGATAATTTATGGTACTTGATTATTGGTCTAGTTCGGACTCGTGGTTTTTCCTGATTTGGGTTTCCACGTAAAAATTATATCTTCTTGTGGTGTGTGCTATTGTATTTGATTTAATTTCCGCTGCGTAATTAATTGTTTGCACACATTATTGTTAAGATCGATGCATTGATTCGTTCTAGAGGCCCACCCAAAACTTTCATGTTCTATTTTAAATCCAAACAACTACCACAACCATCTTTAGAGATGCTGATGGGAGTAACCTCTAGACAATCTTCTTCATCTCATCTTATATATGAAATGCATGTGTAATTTACCGGTTGTAAATTGTAATTAAGTCAAGAGGTCGGATAGAGTTGAGCCGATCCTATTGATAGTTATTGATAGTTTGATACCAGTTGTAAATTGCAATAAGAGGCCACGGATGAAAGGGTTATGATATATTAATGGACCTAAATTTTTATTAGCACGGTAACTCGTGTTGAGCACACGTATTATTATTATTATTATTATTATTATTATTATTATTATTATATAACAATAGCTGTTTGCTAGAGAGCAATAAGTGGCTTCATGAGAGAGTGGCAAGTGGCATGGCATCCTTAAACTACATCTGAATATCTTTTAATTTCTCTAAAAGCAAAGTACAAGGGTGTATTTGGTTAAGCTATGTAACTGTGTTTTTTAGGCTTTTAACCATTAAAAAGCATGATCTACCAAAAAAAAAAAACCCATTAAAAAACATGTAAGCTTGAAAACTTTTGTTTGGTTATTACATGTTCAAAAGTGTTTTGCCTAACATAGAAGTCAAAAATTGAATTCCTCACTAAGCATGTCTCCGCCTACTTTGCTTTCAATCTTTGGGGCGAATCTTGATTTCTACGTGACTAACGGAAATCTTAGTTTTCTTATTTTCCTGTTCATTTTATTATTTTTTTTATGTTTTGCCCTTCACATCTCACAATCCTCCGTCTCACCATCTCTCTCCCTCACTCACAACACTTGAGTGTTGAACAAAGCCAGAAACAAAAACACACAAGGAGATGAAGAAGTTGGCCAGGAATGGAGAAGAAGAGTACCGAAGGTATAGAGAAGAAGTTGAATACAAAAAGGGTAATATGAAAAGTCTTAAGCGAGATAGGAAAAGAGTAATAGCAAAAGTCAGTCATATTTATCCATCTGTCATATAAATGCTATCTGTCACATGGCATGTCAGGCCCAGGTCTTTTAATTATTGGCCAGGTCGATTTATAGGGTTTAAGTCGAGTTGAGTGGGTTAGATGGATGTTTGATAGGTCATTTTAGGAGTTAGGATCATTTCATGCATGGCATGTTGTTGCGGGACCCATTGGAGATAGGCAAGACAAACCTTCTTAAGCCTTGGACCCAAGTCATTATACCTTTGTATGCCAAAAGCCCTTTTCCAAATTTTGTAAAACTCACTAGAGATCTAGGAGATCTTTCTTGTAGTTTAGATAAACCCTTACCTTTACTTAACCTAGATCTCTCAATCATTTTCACTCTTTTCTCCTCTCTCCTTGCCTCTCTTCTGCAACCACACCCTAGCAATCTTCAAAAACCCAAGCTCTTAAGAGGAAAGGAAACTCATCTATCATCATCACCTCTTCATCTTCTTCCTCTCCTTTTAGCTGATGTGAGAGTTTCAGCAACCCCGATAAACATCAAACCCTAAGGCTTCATGTAGTTTATTTTCATCTTATTAGGGCATGTTTACTAGTTTAAGAAGATATGTGCATTACCTTGGGTTTGTAGGATTATCGAGATTGGAGGATCAAATCCAGATAGAGGTTTGTGTGTAATTGGATCTAGCCATAGCAGATCTGAGTTTTTGGGTACAAAGATTTGAGGTAAATGGATAACAACAAATAATGCTTACTTATTCAGTTTATTGAATAATATTGGTTAAAATCTGATTTAGATAGTTCATTTTGTTTGTTAATTCAAAATTCGGAGTTTCGATTATTTAAGGATGGGTTTCAGAAGAAAACCACAAAAAAGGGTGAAATAGTGTGCACCTACGACTAAGCTGTAAGTCAGCTTATGGTTAGGTTACGGCTCACTTTCCAATGACTCGATGTTTGGGAGGTTATTCTATAGCGAGCCTTACGATTAAGCCGTAAGACTGGCTAGCTGAGCCGTAGATTGAACTGCGGCTAAGCGGTAAGATGGTCACGGCTAAGTCATGAGAGCCCAGAAACCTTAACTATATTAGTAATATTATAGGTTAGGGTTAATGAGCATAATTGGAGTACTCAGCCACATGGACTACACTACTGGTAAGTGATCTAAGGTAAGTGACTTCTAGGAGGTAGAATCACTTGACCCCATATCATGCCCAATAGTTAATTAACAAACAAATCATACTGGATGGGATTTGAAGATAGGATGGGTTTTGTTTTCAAGGAAAGTTAGCTAAATGTACACATGAGAATTAGACTGGACTCAAAATGAGAATACGAGCTCCGGGATGCACCACATGATAGATACCGAAAGTAGACCATCAGCATCATGGGTTCAAATTGTCATTTTGAAGGAAGGTTTGATCCTATAGGTATACTTATTGACTATGACTACGAGGTGGTGTAGTACTTACCTTTAGTAAAATGAAAAATACCTCATGAATATAATATACTTTTAAATTATACAACCTTTTCACTTTATTTATTAATGATATCGGTGTTATAAGTTTTGGGGATTTCATGGAATAACTTCATTGAGCATTTGCATACTTTATATCTATGAAGTACGGACACTCCAAAATGGTCCCCGTGTTCGTGTCGGACACGGACACGGCTCCGACACGCCGGGACACGTATTTGACAAGCCGAAAACATGTCCTGGAATTTTTTTTTTATTTTTTAAAATTCGGACACCGCTCAGACACGGGGTGGACACAACGGGACACGTATAGGACATGTTGTGGACACGGCGGGACTGAAATGTAATAAAAATTGGCTCAACTTGGGTTAAAATTATAAAAAAAAGGAAGGGGGTAAATATAATTTTTTTAAACTTATAAGTTATAACCCTAATGTTCCTATTCAGTCCTCACTTGTGAGATGAAAAGGGAGAAACGGTTACAGCTGTCTTCACTTGCGAGATGAAAAGGAGGAAACGACTGCAGTTGTGAAACGAAGAGGAAGAAGAGGAGGAAGAAGAAGAAGAAGAAGAAGAAAAAGGAGGAAGATCGACAGCTGAGCTGTGCCTGCGCGTGGAAGAAGAAGAAGAAGACAGCTAAGCTGCGCCTGCGCGTGGAAGAAGAAGGAGGAGGAAGATTTGAACATGGGTACTGCTGTTTTCGGTTGCTGCTTTTTTTTTTCCTCCAGTGCAACTGTGTTGCTACTGTTGTTTTCTTTTTTAAACTATTGCTGTGCTGCTGCTGCTTTCTTTCTCTTTTTTTTTTTCTATTTTCTAACTGCTGTTTTCTTTTTCCTTTTTTCTTCCATCTAACTGCGACTGCTATTGTTTTTTTTCAGTGCTGCT
Source organism: Sextonia rubra (assembly GCA_037013555.1). Classification (NCBI taxonomy): domain Eukaryota; kingdom Viridiplantae; phylum Streptophyta; class Magnoliopsida; order Laurales; family Lauraceae; genus Sextonia; species Sextonia rubra. Next base: position 36,326,603 of record JASUAD010000010.1, on the reverse strand, counting down.
GCTATTTTTTTTGCTGCTGTTTTTTTTCTTTTTTTTATTTTTATTGTGCTGTTGTCGTTGTGCCTTTTTTTTTTTTTTACTGCTGGTTTTTTTTTCTCCAATGCTGTGTGCTGCTCTTGTTTTCTTTCTTTCTATTTTTTGAACTATTGCTACGTTGCTGCTGCTTTCTTTCTTTCTTTTCTTTTTTTTTTCCAACTGTTGTTTTCTTTTTCCTTTTTTCTTCCATCTGATTACTGCTGCTGCTGCTGTTTTTCTTCAGTGCTGCTGCTGTTTTTTTAACTACTATTTTTTTTTCTTTTTCTTTTTGCTGCTGTTTTTTTTACTACTGTTTTTCTTTTTTTACTGATTCCTGTGCTATTGCTGTTCTGTTGCTATTGCTGTTTTCTTTCTTTATTTTTTTCTTTCAGTGCTGCTATTTTTTTTCTTCCATGGGACTGTTTTGCTACCACTGTTGTGCTGCTGCTGGTGTTGTTTTCTTTCTTTTTTTTTTTCAAACTACTACTGCTGCTATGTTTTTTCCAATGTTGTTTTTTTTAAAATGGGACTGTTGTGCTGCTATTATTTTTTTTTCAGTGCTGCTGTTTTTTGTTTGTTGTTGTTTTCTTTCTTCTATTTTTTTTACGAACTGCTGCTGCTGTTTTTTTTTTTTTTTTTTTGCCAGTGCTTTTGTTTTCCCATGGGACTATTGTGCTATTGCTGTTGTTTTCTTTCTTTTGTTTGCTTTTTAATTTGGCTAAAAATATAATTATTCTTTAATTTTATGATTATATATAAAAATATATTTTATTATTTGCCGTGTCCTAGCCGTGTCCGTATCCTTTTTTTTTTTTTGGATTTGCCGTATCGCCATATCCGTGTCTTATCATATCTGTGTCCCGTATCCGTATCTGTGCTTCATAGCTTTATATATATGGATATATATTTCTGACCAACTACAATTGGAGGTGGAAGGATGCAATTGGGTGAGCATGTACTATGTGATATAGTATACAGTTGTGCTGTTTGTTATATCTGACAGGGATACCCATATTGGTATATTATATCTGGCGAGGATACCCATGTTTGTATATTGTATCTGGTGGGAATACCCATGTTTGTGCATTCATCTCATTTGGTTAACATTCAATTTAATTATGCAAAAAGCTCAAGGGGTTGGGGATCATAAATATTAAGGAGTTCAATATGGCCATCCTTTTGAAGTGGTGGTGGAGGTTTGGTGTGGAGAATGCAGCGTTGTGGAGAAAAGTTCTATGTCATATGTATAAGTATGATGGTAGGGCATGGTTTCTAAAGGAGGAGGTCAAGTCAGAACCCTCAATTGTTTAGAGGGACATTGTGGATGTGGGTAATTCTATTCCAGGCCTTTTCCAGTTTTTTCAATCAAATTTTAGCCTTCTTTTGAGCTCTGGGTCTAAGATAAGGTTCTGGGATGATGTGTGGGCTGGTGATCTACCTCTCAAGATTGTCTTTCCAAGGTTGTATTTGTTAAACAATAATAAAGATGGGTGCATTGCTGATTTTTGGTGTAGAGGTACGAATGGTGGGGGTTACTGGGTCATCAACTTCAGAAGGAAATTGTTCTGTTGGGAAGAGGATAGTCATTTGGAGTTGGTTAGGCTTCTCCTTGGGCATCTTCCTTATCCAAATAAAAGGAGGATCAAATGTTTTGGAAGGCAAATTCTTCAGCTGTGCTTTCTGTTGCAGATGTTAGAAGGTGGTTCAATCATAGATAAGGATCAGTGAAATCAAATTGGAATTTGTTGTGGGTTAAAGTTGTTCCCCTTAAGGTCCAATTTTCAGGTTGGTTGACATGGAACAGATACTCACTTAAAAAGTATAGAAGTCATCACTAGCAATGAGGAAGTGCTAGGCTTATTTTGTTCTCTCCAAGAGGAGACGATCGATCACTTGATGCTACATTGTTCGCAGGTGTGGGGGGGTGTGGACTAGTATTTTTAACTGGTAAGGCTGGATGTTTGTCATGTTGAAATCAGTAGCTAATTTTCTTAGAGGCTGGAACTTAATAAACTAGGGAGGAAGGAGAAAATTGTGATGGAAGATGATTCCTATGGTCGTCTTTTGGTTTGTCTGGTCTTGAAGAAACCAGTTGAGATGTGATGGTATTAAACCTGAGTAGGAACGTGCTACAAAATTAGTTAAGGTTAGAATTGCCTTATGAGCCAGAAGCTATGCTAAGAAGAAAAAGGTATCCATTGATGATGTCCTGTTTCATGTATATAAGTTGTGATAGTAGTTTTAATGGTGTCTCTAATTGGCTGGAGGCAGTGGAGGTCAAAGGAACTTCATTGTCATGTAGGCCATTTTAGTTTTTTAGCTCTTATCTTTCCCCAACTTCATGGTGTTCTTAGTGCTGATGGTTAGGATGGGGTGGGTGCTAGATTGCTTGGGGGTATTTTTTGTTATTTGGAGTTAGTTGGTATCTTATCAACTTTTTTTGAGGGGCTTTAAGCATATGACTGAGCCAGTCAAGGGGCCAACCTAGTTGGGCTCTTTGATGTCTGATGATGATGCTTTGGTGAGTTTTCTTATTTAGTTGCCTTTGTATTTATATGTTTTTTGGCACCTTGATATTAATAACATTTACTTTCTTTGGCTAATAAAAAAAAAGACATAAATATGATTCATCTCAATTGCCTAACATCATTATTTGTAGTTTACCTCTTGCCAGATTACGTCAATTTGACACCATTATTTTTGGTGTCTAGGTCTCAATGCATGTGCCGAATCAAAGGGTCAGAAAACGTAGAAGATTCCGCCAGATAGCGGAGTTGCTAAGTAGCGTGCCGATGACATCGTTTGAGATGTCCTAGTAAGAATGTTTAGATCAAAATATTAGACTATTGTAATAAGACCAAGTTTGGAGGCCATTAGTGTAGCCATCAAATTCATTTGTTTCGGAATTATAATTTGAGATGTCCAATTGCACAGTATATGGATTCTTAGTTTTCGCGTGTGATTATCGTTGCTTGATCAACAAGCATAGCTTCACGAAGGACCTCAATCCAACCAAAATTGGGGCCAGTGTTGTATATTCCAAAAAATTTTTAAATTGGCCTTAATTGTCACACCCACAAGACTGGGTTTGGATTCGGCTCAGTTTTAGGAGTGTGACATAGCATGCATCTAAGAGAACCCATGGATGTATAGTAGTTTTTAGCTAGTAGATGAAAATACAATCAGACTTTCTTCTCTTTTATAAAAGGTATAGATAGATAATATGTACATGAACAATCAAATGCTGGTACAACTAATATGCCACATTGGTGTACTCTACATGTAGACTGAGCACCATATAAGTTACTCTTTGAAAGATTTAGAATGTCTGGGATTTATTCTAGATTGTGATTTGATTATTACTTCAATGCAGTGGAAAAATAAAAACAATCAATTACGCAAAGAATACAACACAAAATTTAATGTGGAAACCTAAACGGGAAAAAGCCACGAGTATAAAGTGGACAAAATCAATCACTAACTTCCGTGGTACAAGATATACTTACAACCTTATGGTTAGTCCCTTGACACAAGACGTTGCACTTGTTCTCGATAGATCTCCACAACACAATCCCTCGATGCCTAGCCATTAGTGCCTTGATCTCCACAACGAACGATCTCTACACTTAGACAACAATCTTCTACAAAGAAGTAGAAGCGACAAATCTCCTACGATGAAGTAGAAGCATCAACTGTAGAACTTAAAGCGTTCAGCCCAATCTCTTATAAAAGCTCTAGAAAATATCTTTAATAGCAATCTCGATTTAAAATAAGGAGAGCTCTATGTATTGTGTTGTTTTTAGGGTTGAGAGAGAACCCTTAATACAGCCCAAAATTCATCCCTTAGGGTTGGAAACCAAATCCAAGTGAAATATGAAGTTACGGAACAAATAGGAAAGAAATCCATGTAGTTTGGTACCGCTTTCTTGCTCTAGCACTTGTTACGCACATTCAGTTATTTGCTATCCATCTTGTCAGGCCTGAGCATGTTCTTCCTTTGCCCGAGCACGGTCGTCTCTGTCTAGCCCCCTCGAGCACGTGCAGTGATTTCTATTTTCTCCAATTTCAGCACTTCTTGCAACACAATCAACGATCTGTACTTAAGAATATAAAATTCAGATTAATGGACTCAAGTTTTGCCAAGACATGAATTTAGCCAATTACAAAATTTCTAACACTCTTTGAATATATACGGTTGTTCTAATTAAATTTCTAGCCAATATCATGATAATACTTTCTACACCACACCATAGGCAAACAGAGCCAATGGCACAACAAGATCAGTATGGCCGGGCCCAACATAGTTTCCTAAGGGATAATATCGGCAAGTGATGTAGCTGCTGCCATTGTCATAGATGATCTAGGCACACTCCACGCACTCTGTGGTGCGCCACACAACCTGGGTGTAGTGGGTGCAGTCCAGGCCTGAGCATGCATTTCTAGAATATAATCGTAGAATTGCCTCTCTGCCACCCATGCAGCCACCGCATCTTTCACATTCCACTGCCGCCTTTGCCCAATGAAGATGTTCTCGCCGAAGGCCAGGGTGGTTGAGTGGACCAATGCACAGTCATACCCTTGCTAGTTCGAGTAGACAAGTGCTGAATTGGCTAGGAGGGGCTCCCACTTGAGCGGTAGCACCCCAACCGCTTGTCTAGCATTGTTGTGGGCAACCAAGAACTGAGTGATCAGCTGTGTTTTATTGGCACTCATGTTGACCATGGTTATCGAGCTAAACAACAAGATTAACAAGGCAAATATGCTCAAGAAGATTAAAGAGGATAGAACCATTGCAATTGGTTTTAGGAGATATGTGTATGTTGGACGTAGGATAAGGAAAGGAATCAAACAGCCTTTATGTCTTGTTCTTGTGTTTGTGACTGAGGAGGTGGTTGTGTGGTTTAAATAGGGAGGGGTTTGAACTGAAGTTTCTTAGAAATTCTTTCGAATTGTTGATGTTGCTTTGCAGCCAAGAAGACTCTAAGCCAAGGGTTATGTAGAGAGTTGTATATAATAAGCCGAGTGGAAGGAAATGGGGCTTGGGTTCTCTTGATGAGGTGAATGGGAAGTTATGTAAGTAGTAAAAAAGGTGGCTGAGAATGAGATACTGCCACTTTCATACTTCAGTGGCCAAAAGTGTAAGATGTATTATCAAATGTTCGTGAACAATTGCCTGCTTGTTCAGGAGGTCAGATGCCATGGAAAACAAAGATCAATCGGTCAATGGGTAGGATTAGGGATTGGAAAGTTTATGTAAGAATAGGAGATGGTTCAAAGATAAAGAGATATAAAGGCACAAAATCAAGGGTGGGAAAGAGCCGGAAATCTCTGAAAGCCAAATCCAATGGCGAATTTAGCTCAACTGAGTTTCTAAACTGAATATGGAGGGATTGTATTATTGTATAACGTGTTCGTAGCTAAGCCGTCCTTCTAAAAATTAGGTCCAATGTACAATGCAAGGCAACCGTCCTAAGGTCACTATCAAATGGGCCGCCCATATGGATCGTTGACAGATGGCTGATCACATACTTCTTTTGTATTAGGTGGGGCCAGTGAGCCCCACAACCTTCCCCTACACCTTGCTTACACCCTAGTTACATGACTTCTAATTGCTATAAATCTCTCGATGGAAACGTATTTGAAAAATAAGGAAACGGCGCTATGGGAGTCGTCCAGTCATAAACTTCAAACCAAAAAAACACATGAAGAAGTAGACACTCCATGCATGATGCATCATCTTCGAGCGCTCTACCTACACACATTTCTCTTCATTTCAGTGCCTTCATCATCTTCCCTTCTCCTTAATCACTTGGATGGGAATTTTCTCTCATGTATAGTCCAGCTCTATGAGTCCGACTTGGGCGAACCCTTGATCGGTGGAGTTCCTTTCACACTCTATTCCCTCGTGATCTAGCACCATTGTCTAATTTTATGCTCATCAACTCTTTACTTATTATTGGATAAATTTTTTTATAATAAACAAAAATCTATCGTTAAAAAGACATTAAACTTTTCAAGACTGTTAAATCCAATCTGATAGGGATGATTTATCGCGTGGAGATACACTTCCATCTGTCCTACCCCCAATACTAGAAATGCATCCAAGTGGGCTTACCATCAGCATTGCATAAGCAATGTATGCAGTCTGCTGGCAGTAAAAATGTCCAATCACCTATAATAATTAAAAACCTTTGCATGCATTCCAATGGGTAAAAAAATGTAGTGAAATGTTGCAATAGGTATGAAAAACTGTACACATGACCACCTTCGTTTTTCCATGGCACGTTTGTATGATGCTGAAGAGGACGCACACATTACCTTTTATGCGAAAACCCTCTCACGTCAGCCCAGACAAACCACAGTAACAGAGTTCAATCTCTGAAATAGAGCCCTTGAAGTTAAAATAACCACCTGTCCTTTGTACACCGTGAGGTGCAAGGATGGAGAGAGACACGGCACCATCAACACAACTACCTATCCTCTGTATTTTTGAAATAATCACCCTAGTAATCTGACATCTCAGAGACACCTTGAGAGGCAGCCTCGTGTTAGTTCTTAAATCTTAATCCACCATCGAAATCCCACATTTTGTCATAAAAAAGATAAAATCACCCACCCACTTGAGATTTAAACGCGTGACATAGACAATTGTTAATTTGACTCAAAGGCTTAGCACACTTTCTGTGTTTATAAAGCAGGTTTGATCCCAGATCTGGTTAGTTCTGAGATTTTCATAGTTGGGCAATAAAACATGTTGGATCTCCTCTTCCAACTGTCAAAAAGCAGCCTTTCAGTGCCAAATAAGACGGCCGATTAAGATTTTCAGATTTATAAAGGTGGTTTTTTGTTACCCATAGTTCTCAACTGAGAAAAAAACAACCTCACATATCATAACCTTTGCTTCCAGGTAGCAGCAGAAGAGGTGAAACAAGATCAGTCCTACCCCCAGCCAGCCCACAGTTCCACAGGTGTAAAATTTTGATTTGGGTATTGGAATATATGAAGTTCAAAGCCTATCTCCGTATGAGAATCTATACTCAGAACCCTAAAGGCCAGTTTGTATGTCAGAATTGAATTCAAATAAAATTGAGAGTAAAGGTGAAGATCAAAGGTCCATCAAACAGCCTCCCCTTAGTAGGAAATGATTACCCCACCACTACCCTAGCAAATCAAATCCTGAGAAGGAGGGTTCCATGTACACTCCAGCTTGCATTCTTCACTCCTTACCTCTTTAAGACTACTTCCGTTTGAGCATACTTTTAACATGATTTCCTAGGAGTTCAGTACTTTACAACTCCATCAATTCAAATGGTAACTAGTATATTCGAGCTCAAATAATTTTTTGTGAAATCCACTCTTAAAGCCTGAGAACAATTGAAATTTCCGAACAAAAACATAGATCACAGCAAGCCAGTCAAAACCATTATGATGTTCAAAACTGAACATCAGCTAACATTATCTAACAGGAAATGGGTAGATCATAGGGGAAATCAGCAAATTTTCTCTTTGAACAAAGATCATTGAATAATTGAATTGGCATTTATTATTATACTTCTCACAGACAAAATGAACGAGAAAGGAGAGAGAATTTTGAATTAAGAAAAATTTAACAAAGAGGATCGAGCATCCTCACCCACGAAAAGAAATACCCACATCACAAGTTCAAAATCAGAACTAAATGAAATGAATTTGAAATGCCAGAGAATGGTTGATTAACTACTTCCCTGCTGTTTGAGAGTGACCTTGTCCACTAGACAGAGTGCAATACCTTGCGTTTTGCTCCGTATCCTCATATAACCACTTGACTTCCTGTCTGCTTGCTTCTCAATGCTCACATTGACCAAAGCATCCTCCCCAAAAGCACTATTTGCATACAGATTAGCAGCAAGAAACCCACACTCTCCATCCAAAGCAGATCTGAAAAACAGTTATCATTGAGGAGTTCGAAACAGCGAGTCATTCGGCAAAAAAGAAAAGCCAGAGGGAGAAATATGTGAAGATGGCCAAAAAATATTTAAAAGAAAAAACAGAAATCCAAAGACACTTGGCTCTTTTGTATTCCTCCTGTGATCTTTTGTGAATTAACGAAGACCCAAGTCTCAAAATATGATGTGCAGCAAATAATAGCAAAATTATTCTAGAAAAGAGTCAAGAAAACTCGTAGAACTTACAGTGGAGCGAGGCATTTCATATTTGTTGACTTGATGATGTGGTTTAAACAATCCTTGAATTACCGTATATACAGCCACCTGAAATGCATATGAATAACCAATGCATGATCAACATGCTGAAAGAAATTGCATTGACACTTGTGCAGTAGTTATGATTGAAAACCAACATAATCAATGCTAACTCAATCCTATGAATTCGGGTGCATTTAAATATACCCCCTGATTTCAGTCTATTTGAATGTTATGGTAAATGGATGGATGGATGGATAGATAGGTACCCATATTGAGTTCTTGAAGCTTTTGAGAAAATCAAAACCAAGTTTTTTTTAATGGTAAAATCAAAACCCAGTTAGATGAAACGTTTTGTCGCTTAGCAAGTGCCGCGAAGAATTTGACAACAGGCGGCTCTAAAGGACGCAAACTTTGACATCTGTAGTCCAGCTGTTGCTCCCTATGCAGAGTTGAACTTTAGCCAGCTCCCAATATCTTTATCCACTTTTCCCTATCTTCCTCAATATGGAGCAGGATTTTATCGCTTTTCAGCATCCTTGGTGTTTTCTTAGAAGCATGAGAGAGTTGATTTCATTTTGGGTTAAGAGCAAAAGGGGCCAAATTCTTTAGGCCCTGCTTCTTCTTTTCTGGAATTCCTAGCAGGAATTCCAGTTGGCTAGGAATTCTAGAATTTCTGTGAGAAATTCATTGTTTCTTTATTAAGTGGGACCCATATTAAGTTGTATACATACATTAGTAGGTGGTTTAAAGTTAAATTGGCATATGAACAATGTGGACATGAGTTTAATTCCACATAGAAATTTTTGTAGTTATAAAACGAGGAATTCAAGAAATCCAGGAATTAAAAAACTCTCAGGTAGGAATTCAGGAAAAAAAAGAAACAGAGAATTCAGAAATTACAGAATTCAGTAGCATTTGAAAATTCCGGCATTTGGAAATCCCAGACAACCACCAGACATGAATTCCAGGAATCCTAGTAAAGAAACGGGCCCTTAGTAATTATCTTTAGGAACAAATGTATGGATGGCAGAGGGGAAGAGGAATTATAGGCTCTTCAAGAGTAAGGAAAGGAATAGAGAAAAGATTGCTAGTCTAATGAAAGTCAAGGTTACTATATATGGACCTTCTCAAAGGAGTTTCCACATATTCTGATCTAATATTTCCTAACATATAGGAAAAGCCTTTGTCTCCATGTAGTTAGATTAAAGAGGAAAGTTGAAGGTGTTAGGTTTATGTCTTGTATTCCGGTTTAGCCGGATGAGTTCACTAGGTTAGCTAGGGACTGGTTTAAGGTCAATGGTGTTTTGGTAATTATACCGGGGCTTTCTTGGTGGCCAAGAAAGCAAAGATTATATATATGTATAGTCTGTAACCCCAGATCTTGTGCAGTTGAAAAGAGGTGAGAGCTCTCTTGCCCGTGGTGTTTCCACACCACGTAGGTAATAAGACGATGTGAGAGAACGAGAGTTTCTGTATGCTTTACTTGTGATAGTGAAGATGATCGTCTCTGTGCCCGTAGATGTGCCCTGTTTGGGTAAACCACGTAAATCTCGTGTCTCTTCTTGTGTGTGGTTGTTTCTTGTTGATCTTGTGATTCATGTGTGTGCACAACGGGTGATGTCAAAATCACAACAAGTGGTATCAGAGCCAATGTGGTGTTCCTTGGGTTTCTGAGCGAAGTGGAGATCGGTCGGTGGCTTGGAGGTTGTGCGCATGAAGATCAACTGATTGAATCATTGTCGAAGGGTTCGGATCTCTGTTTTCGTAACAGAGGAAGAAAGATAAGTTTCGTGATATCTGGTTAGGCCACCATCAGAGAAGAATAAGAGACACGAGATTTACGTGGTTCACCCAAACAAAGCTACATCCACGGGCACAGAGACGATCATCTTCACTATCACAAGTAAAGCATACAGAAACTCTCGTTCTCTCACATCATCTCACCTACGTGGTGTGGGAATGTAACACTTCAACCCAACTTAATCCGAATTAGTGATTACTTACGTGTGATTTTGTTATTAAGTGTGTCATGGTTTTGTTTTTCTTTGGTCTTAAGTGGTTTTGAGTAATGGATAGGTAGTTTGGTTGAGTTTGACCTGATTTAGGTAGTTCGAGCCCTTTTTTGTAATTTTTGCTTTTGTTGGGCCTTGTCAGTTTTGCTTCATTTTGCTGCCAACGTGTATATTTCATTAAGCTTGTCAATCTTTGTAACTGTCTTAGATCCAAATGACTTCGTTTGCTCTCATTGGATCATCAATTGACTCGAACTGAAATTTATGTAACCATTTAGACTTGCTTGTAATTTCGACTCATCTTTAGCTTATAATATCCTACCTACACCGTTCTCTCTCATTTCTCTCATTCTGCAATGACCTCTCCCTCTCGCGTTCAGCTCTCTTTCTTTTTCCTTCTTTCGTTTCTGTCTCGTGAGGAAGAAGGGAGCAGTGCCTGTCAGTTTTGTGTGTGTTTCCAGCGGATTAAGCCACGGTAACGACTGTGAGTGTGTGGATTTCCATTGTGAGGCAAGTATAAGCATAAGTAGTTTGAACACTTATTGGTATTGCTTTGATTGTGTGTCTATTTTACTCTTCTTGTATGAATCATAGTTAGACAACCCTATTGAATCAGTTGTGTTCTTATCTTTCTATTTTCAGTCGGGAGTTAGCTATTTCTGTTTCTGTAACTGTTTCAGGAAATTGAATCAGTACACTCACGGCTAAACCGTGAACTGTGCTACGGCTGAGCCGTGAAATGTCTTACGGCTAAGCCGAGACCCAGCCTTGACCTTAACCGTAGATTAATACAGGGTGACATCTGAAATAACTGATAGTTGGCAATTTGCTGCTCTTCTACGGCCCAGCCTGATCTAAGCTGTACATTGTACTACAGTTAAGCCGTGGGGTAAGATACGGCTGCGCCGTAGAGCCAATTACGGTTGAGCTGTAAATGCGGATGAATAGTTTAGGGAACCTTGGCTCCGCCGCAGTGCATCTTACGGCTACGCCGTGAGATGCCTACGGATAAGCCGTATGTTCACCTACGGCTACACCGTACGACCCCTGAGAAATGACTACAAAGAGTAGGATTAAGGAAGAGACCTGATATGACTCTCATGTTAGAATATAGATAACCTGAACATGTCCAATGGAATGTTTGAAGGATCGCGAGGGCTGCGTCTCATTCATGTATGTTATCCAGTTGTTTAGCACTTTCCCATGGGTGTTGATTTAAGGGACTTTGGTACACTTTCATAGTAAGATGCAACACTCCTCGATGGAGCAACTGTGTATCGAATACCTTAAAACTACATAAGCATGCACGGTTAGAAATACTTGGTAACTAGGTTAGGATTGGCTTGTAATTGACCTTGATTCGTCAAAGTAAATCTGATTTGCACAGCATACTGTTTTTAGTTTTGCCATCTTCTGTGTTCTGCGCTGGACCTCTCGATTCTGTGGGAAATGCAGCATCCCCAGAGCGAAGTCCGGGCAAGCACATTCCACTACTACATACTGTTATTGCTCCTGTGGAGTCATTTTCGTATTGGTTTATTTGTATTCGCATTCGTATTACATTTCAGTTTGTGATGCACTTCCGATGATTTGTTTACTGTGATAGTTGTGATATATGAGCTCTGTATATGATATTGATTGATGTGCATCATCCGATTTGATTGAGATTGTCTATATATGGCACTACTTAGCCCCAGCCTTAGCATACCCGACAGGGTTAACTTTGGCTTAGTGTAACACTCCGACCCAACTTGACCTCGTTTAGTGACTAATTAATCCTGTTTTCATTGGTAATTGTGTTTTGCTTGTGTTTTGGGTTTGTTGTGAGTCATGGATAGGTAGTTGGGTTGAGTTTGACTTGTATTAGGTAGACCAAGCCCTTTTTCGTAATTTTAGCTTTTCTTAAACATGGTCATTTTTGCATCATCTTGCTGTCAACCCGTGTCTTTCGTTGAGCTCGTTAACTTTTGTAACTACGTCATTTGCAACCGATGTCGTATGATCCCATTGGACCCGGATTTGACTCAAACTGAAAATAGACTTTTGACTTGGACTTCAGTGCAACAATTGACATCCACTTATCTTATATAAGCTTCATATTATCGACTCAGCTCTCTTTCTCTCTCTCTGTTCACGTGGAATTCTCTCTCCCTCTCCTGAGTTCTCTTCTCCATCGATCAAGCTAATTTGAGGGATTGTTGCTCTTCCATTCTTTTTCTTTCTTGGGTGATTGGATTGAGGTGAGTTGGGTCCTCTTCCATCTCCCTCATCTCCTTCTTCTATTTCTTCTCCTTCTTGTTTCCATGAGTGCATGATGTGTCTTGATAGTCTCTTTATTTCTCATGCATGCATGTTGCAGTGGATGGTGTTTGGTTGTGTATGAGCCCAAGGACAGAGAGTTGTGTAATTAAACCCCACTAAGGCAAGTATAACCATAATCTGTGAGAACCCATGTCGGTATTTGTTTGATTTTGGTTAATTCACATGAAATTGCATAGAAAACGTGTTTACAGCCCAATTGGTTAGTATTCCTTCTTTTCTTGTTGGATATTTGCACTTCTGATGTCATTACAGGTTTTCTGCACTTGATTCAGAATTTGATCCCGTGCACTGTATGGCTAAGCCGTATATCGCCTACGGCTTAAAGTCCAGAGAGGGTGAAAACCCAGTTTTCTTTTACGGCCAGGACACGGCTAAGCCGTATCTTGCCTTACGGCTAAGCCGCATCTCAGCCGTAATCCAGCCGTAGATCAGTACAGGGTGCCTTCTTCTGGATTAACTGAAAGCAAGCAAATGACAGTTCCTCCTACGACTCATCCACGGCTAAGCCGTAGAACACACACGGCTAAGCCGTAGAACAAAATACAGGTGAACCGTACTTGCGAATGAACAGTGAAGGGAACCGCGGGGGAACCGCAGTGCAGGTTACGGCTACGCCGTAAGATGCCTACGGCTAAGCCGTACGTTCACCTACGGTTAAGCCATATCACCCCTGGAAAAATGAATAACAAGAATAGGCATAAGAAAAAGACTTATATGGCCTTCATGATAGAATGTAGAACACCTAGACTTGCCCGATGAAATATGATACAATGCGTGAATGATCTCGAGGGCTGCGAATCATTCATATTTGTTATCCAGCTGTTAAGCACCTCCCCATGGGTGTTGGTTTAAGGGACTTCGGTGCACCAGCCGATTCAATGCAACACTAGACAACGGTACAACGAATAACTTAAAACTACATTATCATGCACGGTTAGAAATACTAGATAATTAGATTAGACTTGGCTAGTAAATGACTTGGATTCACTATGCTAACAGTTGCTTGTATGACATGTCGTTTGTCAATTATTGATCTCCACTCTATCGCATGATTACTTGTTCATTTACTTTCACATAGTTGTTTCTTTACCTTGAGTAAGCATGGATACTTCATGTATAAGACATGTTTTAAGATATGCACGTATGATATGATTGTCACGATCTACTCAGGGTTTTCATGATTGACTCTGTATGGTCAGGCACTACTTAGCCTCAGCCTTAGGATCCCGACGGGGTGAATTTGGTACAGTTTCATGGCCTTGCTGCAGTAAAAAAACCTCTTGGGGAACTGGACCCTAGGAAACCGAGACCCATTGTACCCTGGCCCGGATAATAGTGTTCTTTGCACGATACAAGATCCCTCTTTTGGGAGCATATGGCAATGTAGTTGCTAATTAGTTAGGTACACAGCATGTACACATTGATTCACATGGCATGTTTCCTTCTTGCATGACAGCCTAGTATACGAATGTGCCCTGTTTAATTTACATGATGTTCTTTCTTCTATTAGACAAAGCGTGCGTTAACTTGTTATGGTTATACTTCACTGAATCGTCGTATTCACAGTTGTTTTTGGTGTTGCAGGCTCAAATACCCCTACCGACCCCTCGCTGGTCGGCTAGACTCCAGCCGAGACCCCTAAGGCCCCATCCGGCCTAGAGGAGTGGATGTGATCACTCCCTTGGAGAGCGGCTCGGTCATGCATGGCATTAGAATCTTCCTTGTTTTTGAGGATTGTCATACTTGTATATGTCAGGACTTGTACATATTATTTTGTTCATTTTGTGTTCATTTTGTAAAACCTTTAGTTATGTATATATGTCAGTTCGGTTTTTGTATTCTCTCCTTGTACTGTTAGTTTGATGTTTCTGATATTTGCAGCTTCCGCGTACATGTTTTGCACGTGTGAATGTTCCCTTGTGGGTGTGCATTTAGACCAGGTCTACGTGTACAAGCACAGGAGTACGTGTGTCATCGGTTTGGCTTTTGCTAACCCCCGAACCCTGGGCTCGGGTTGTGACACTTAGTTTGTGTGTTTGCCTCTGCAGAGTACTTTTGTCCTGGGATTCCGGACCCCGGGAATTAGAGACCCATGCGTACCTTGGCCCGGACGATGGTGTTCTCATTCCGACCGCTCTCGAATGGGAGAATATAGCAAATGTAGTAGCCACTTTGACTGTTATCTGTTTATGATTCTGATAGCATACTTATTCATATGCACACTTTGCCTACTATACGAACATGCTTACAATGGATCTTGCATTACTATTTTTGCTCATTGGTAGATACAATTCGTGTTATCTTCTTGTGGCTTATATTTTGCTAAGTCGTTGTACTTATGAGTTGTTCTTGGTGTTGCAAGCTCAAATCCCTCTTACGATCCTGCGTCGGTCGACCCGACTTTAGGAGAGACTCGTGAGGCCTCCTCCGGCCTGGAGGAGTGGACTTGATCCATTCTTCAGAGCGCTGTTTGAATGATTTTGTTCTTCCTATTCATTTGTGTCTGAGCTTACTTAGGGGATTTTTTCTGTAAATTGTATTGGGGTTTGGTTGAGATTTGTATTTTGATTTTTGTGGACTAGCCCTCTATTTTGTTGTACATCCTTGTAATCAATCTAATGTTTTTGTAATCCTTTATGTCTCTTGTTATCTGGTGGTATGCCTTGATACGTACAGCTTCCGCGTACACTTGTTTGCACGTGTGAATAATCCCTTGTGTGTGTATACTTGGACGGGGTCTAGGTGTACATGCATGGGAGTACGTGTGTCGTTGGTTAGGTTTTTCTGACCCCCGATTTATGGGCTCGGGTTGTGACAGGGAACACCACAGGCAAGAGAGCTCTCACCTCTCTTCAACTGCACAAGATCTAGGGTTACAGACTATACATATATATAATCTCTGCTTTCTTGGCCACCAAGTAAGCCCCGTACAATTACCAAAACACCCTTGACCTTAAACTAGTCCCTGGCTAACCCAGTGGACTCATCCGACTAAACCAGAATACAAAACATAAACCCAATAATCTCCACCTTAACTTGAATTCCGTCCAACTCGAGCTACCAGGAGATAAAACCGGCAATGTCTTCACGTACCTTGCTAAATGGTACGTCACTGCACCAACAATTGAGTCTTCTTCAACATTTGATATGTTGAACCAGCACATGAACTTTGAGCAAAGTTCATCTTCTCGTCAAACTTCACCTCGAACTTAAAGCTCAAAACCATTGACGAATCTGAGTGATATCATGAATCACTCACCATCTTGCCCCATCTTCAACATCAATTTGAAGATTAAACCACTACAAGCATGCAAGCAAAACAGATCGGGAATACAAGTCCAGATGACTTCACAATTGCAGAAACCTGTGCCTCCGAGTGGTAAAAAAAACTCCATTTGACCGGGCCTCCGATCAATCAAACAAATGTTTGACAACTGCTGATACATCAACTCCTCCTTGCTGCTTCTTCATTTTTGACAATATGAGCAACATCACATGCGATCCGGAAAACATGTGAACCCCAAACGAACAACTTCATTTGAATCAACAAACCCTTTGCAATTAGGCCGGCGACTCCTACTATTGGGTTTGCAACAACAACCAAATCGAGTATACCCGATTCTAACCTGAATCCACATCTGTTTAGATCTCCTCCAAATTTCTGCATTAAATTGTAGATGTCGTCACCACGAGCACGCTAGAAGAAACGGTTTTGAAATCCGAGTTTTGATGGTTCCGATGTCGCAGAAATAAGTTTCTACGCTCCTAATTAGTCAAATTCCTCATTGACCGTCAAACAGCCAATTTTCTTCCACAATCACATAGATCTGCTCAAAACGAGTCCGTAGGCGCAAATGGATCTCCGATCGGATGTCGGATGATCAAGATATCGCAAAAATAATTTCAGCCATAAATCTGGTCAAACCTACCTATTGACCGTGCCGACATCACTGCTAACGTCAATTCTACTGATCTGCTACACTGGGCTGAATCTGTGCGCACATGGGTCAAGTTGGCCTGACCCGAACTGGCTGATCTGCTGGATTAAACTGCTGGGTTGAGCTTATAGTACACAAACCAGGTTGACCCGACCCGACCCGGCCTGAAACTGCTGCTCATCGACTGGGCTTGCACCACATGTTAGGTAGAAATGACCTGACCCGAAAACCCAAACTGACCTGAACTGCTTGTGGGCTAATTCTCCAAGACGGGTTCAGGTCGACTGACCCGACTTGAAACCCAACTAACCCGAAACCTGGGTCGTCTTCTTCAAGTCGTTCTGCTCTGCAACCCAGTTGCAGACGAAACGTGCATGCGGCCGTTTGCTTGTAGGGAAAAGTGGCGCAATGGAAACTACCTATGACCAACGAATCAGTCACGATCTTCGCAAGTAATCACACCATCAAGCAATCACAACAAAAGATTTTTTCAACCCCTATGGAAGTAGAGATTC
Source organism: Sextonia rubra (assembly GCA_037013555.1). Lineage (NCBI taxonomy): Eukaryota > Viridiplantae > Streptophyta > Magnoliopsida > Laurales > Lauraceae > Sextonia > Sextonia rubra. Next base: position 36,309,618 of record JASUAD010000010.1, on the reverse strand, counting down.
TATTGACATGGAAGTCACAGGCACGGAAGTCACAGGCAGTACAGAAGCCAAGCCAACCCCCCACCAACAAAAAAGAAAAAAAACAATAAATAAATAACAATAGGGTAAAAAAATATACCTTATTTTCCCACTCAAATTCAGCCCACATGCTTCTAAAAGCTGCATCACCACAGGTTGCCGGAGAGATATAGTCCATGATGTCAATGTGGATGTCATTTGGCACAAAAACCATTCGCTCACGCACATTTGATGTTTTGTAAACAATGTTACCAAATATAACTCCAGTTTCAGTTGAAGAGACTTTAATATTTGCCTGTATCAGTTTGCTTGATTCCAGAGCTAACGTGTAGTTCTGTGGGCATTCTGAGTTTGAGGTCACCCATGGTTGCCAACTCCAAGCACAGGTTCTGAAGTGTCTGCTTGGTCCGGTTGATGACTGTTACATCAAGGACAATGTCATGGTGATGAACTGTCACATACGCTTCAGCATACACAGGATCATTAAATCCTGTGAGTTGAAGAATGCGATTGAGCTTATTGCTATCATCCCCATCCTTGGTGAACTCTCCGGTTGCGCACTTTAAATCATCTTGTACCTCATCTTCCAATTCAAGCTGGCTAATACCCTGAACAAAATGGGTGCAGGAAGGAAAAAAAACTTTAAAAAAAAAAAGAACATATTATAATGCAATTTGTTGTCTATGGCATTGATTAAAAAATATATAGTGTTTATGACAACTAAATATATAGCCTATTTCCAAAGGTTTATGAGGTTGTTTTCATTAATTTCTTTTTTCTGTTTTCAATTCCAGGAAATTATAGGAATGTTAGGGGAGAGAAAGACAGATAGATAATGGAGTATAGATTGTGTGCGGTTGCTTATTATTCATGTTGAATATTTAAAAGCTACAAGTAATGAACATCAAGCTAGCCCTAAGAAAAACCAAATACCTCTATAACTGACTTAAGATAAATTAAACCATCAAAGTAACATGTTAGAATTTCTTGAATTATTTTTTTATTTCCTATTTATTTTGAAGCGCAACATGAGCTCATCTAATCTTATCTCGAAAAACCCACTTGTCAAAAATTTTTTTTTTCGGCAACAACAAATTGTGGAGTTTTTTCAGCAAATGAGTTTCTTAGCCAAGGAATTCTAAAATCATCACCATCAAAGCTTTGTTTCAACTATGTAAAGGTCAATTGCAGCCTACGTGAATTCTAATTTTTCAGAATTTATGTTTGGTTTGTGACAATCAACCTACCAAACTCAACCCTCTTTTATCCGAGCTTAAGCTCAGCAAAACTGGCAATGTTGGATTCTTGAAATAGATCGTAAATCCATGATGAAGAAAATTTTGGAATGGAAACCTAAAGATAAGGGAATTTGATAAAGGAATTTTGTGTTCAAAAAATCCATAGCTTCAGTTCAGATCGGCCTAGTGAGATTAAGGAGAAAGGAATTTCAGTAGTTGTTTGATTTAAGTTCTTTCTTCTTCTTTTTCTCCCCTATTTTCATTTTTTTGTGTCTGTGTGTGGGTTGTTGTGAGAGTGGTGGGGGGGTGGTGTGTGTGTGAATAAAGTAGGATGGTAGTGTAGCCTCTTTCCAAAAGGGCTACGAGGGGTTTTTTTTTTTCATTTCTTTCTAATATTAGTGTAAACTATAGTAACGTTGATATATAGCGACACACATGGAGTAAAGATTTGTATAGCTGTAAACTAATAATATAGTTATGTTGAATATGGGACACGTGGACGCTCCAACGTTTCATTTCTCTTAATGCAGATTTTTTTATGGCCTGGAAAATTTGAGTCAAGTTGTATGTTTAGTTTATCCCAGTTGCTTGGAACCATTATCACCAAGCCAAGATGTGATGAAGGATTAGGAGCTGGAGATCTTAATAATAGGCGGCCGCAACTTTCATGGCCAAATAGTGTGGCAGTTATTAAACCAAACGACCTCTTATTAGGCAAGAATCATGGTACATAAATGCATTCATAGAAAGAGTGTTGATGAGTGCAAGAACAAGAAAACTATTGAGACACCCTTTTGGAAGTCACTATTGAGACACAAGATATAATTATGCAAAGTTCCAAATGGACGGTAGGGGATGGCACAAACATATTCATTTTCTTGGCTCGATTGGTTCCAGGCCTTGTGTTAAGATGTTATTCTCTCATAGAGCCTCTAGAAAATGTGCCACACAATTAAGAGGGTATCAAAAAGGAAAAAAGTTTTCAGACAGTTTTGTGGCACCACAAGAGTCTACCGATCAACTAAAACGTTAACTTACTTTGCCAAACTCAAGATATCGCTTCATGTAAATATTGACTTGTGTATGTGAGTGCGCATTTATAGAGTTCGATAGAGAGAGAGAGAGAGAGAGAGAGATCGTTACCTTTCTACTCTTAAGACGGTAAAAATCAATTAGGTCATCTGGTTGTGCATTAGTAATCTGAGCCTTTGCTTTTATCTCCTCTATTTCACGGAACTGCTTATCAGCAAGCATCTTTATGAAGCTCCGACGGCATGACTGCAGCCATATCTTCCTAACTGCATTGCCTGTATTGCAGAGTGCAATCCTATCACAAGAGTCATGATCTATCGGGTGTGGTAGAATCGAAGATTGCCCTAATTGCAGCATGGAAACCATGATCAATAAAGCACCCGTAGATGCTTTGTTCACTTCAATTTTAGATGGCTGCACCTCTTCTAATCTTAAAATAAACTTAGTCAAAGTGCAAGAAACAACCGCACCGAGGAGAAAATCACCAGTAAGAATCAAAGATCTCAAATTCCCGTCCCCGGCGAAGTCAAGGATCCTTGGACAAGAGTTGGGGCTGAAAAGGAAGTTTCTGAAGCAGCGCTCTGGGTAGCATAGGTCCCATCAGCAAGAACCGCCGGCCTCCGCGAAGAAACAGTGATTGAATTCACTTGCTGCGACGGTTTCGAAGAAACTGGCAGTACGTCCCCTTCATCAGCAGCAGTTCAGAACGGGAGGTCGCCAAGACACTGCTTATTGGTTGAAATGCCACTCGAAAAGGACCGCCATCTATTGGGCATCCAACAGCGAATGCATAATCTTAATGTACTTCCCCTTCTCTTCTCTCCCTTACTCGTCCTGCAGACCTTGCGAATGAGCTCCAAAACCACCATTTGGAGCAACTCATTCCACTCGGGCACGCCATCCACATGCGTCAAGAGGAAATTCACAACATGAGGAACGCATTCCGCTTACTCGACGGGTCCTGCTCCGACTCGAGCATTATCTCGATCATCTCAGGGGCATCCGCGAGGAGCCGCTCGACATGACCGCGAGGAGCCGCATTGCGGCAAACGAACGGATGCCCGTGGTCGGGGTTCGAAAGGACGGATGGGATCAGCGGCTCGATGATCTCGGGCTCGCTCAGGCGGCAGAGGAACCTCAGAGCGACCCCTCGGATGTACTCGTTGGGATGCTGGAGATTGTTCATGAGGTTTTAACAGATCAAGATCATCTCGCGCAGGACTCGGCCTTTGGAATCGGTTTTTTTTTTTTAATCATCTCCAGGTAGAGGAGGAGGAGGAGGAGTTTCTGGATCTTCCGACGGGAGGACGTACCGGACGATCGTGATGAAGAGCTGGGGTAGGGTCTCTCCATTCAACAACAGCATGATTGCCTTCTTCATGGCGTCGATCTTCGCAGCCGCATCGTTGCCTTCCAGAGATCCCTTGATCTGGTTCACTTGTATCAGAGTCATATATAGGCATCTTATTTATTGTGATTGAACGGTATGATAAAAAGACTATTCACATCTGACACTGGCGTTTGTGTTGCTTTACAGGGAAAGCGTGAGTCCTGGATCTCCCCTACTTTCGCGAGTCACAACTCTTCCAGTCAAAACAATTCAATCCTGTGATCAATTTGCTAATTGTGTTGAAATTCTTCCTTTTTGTTGATGGGCAGGTTTGTCTTAGAGCCAAAATCAGTCCCTGTCAAATGAACAGGAGCAGAAGCTTAAGGATGGTGAAGCTGCTATAACCTCGTTGCAGGTCTCTTTTCCTTTTCATTTCCTTTTCAGCTTCATTTAGGCTTCCAGTCAAGTGCCCATGGCATTGTAGGACTGTTTGAAGGTGCTCATTTTCACAATCAACCCTTAAAAAAATAAAATAAAAATAAAAATAAAAATAAAGAAGAAGAAGAAAAAGAAGACTTATTCTACTCAGGATGCAAACCATTGCAAAGTTTTTCACTAACCGAGAATATCGAGATGTTTCTTACTTGGATGGCCACAAACATATAATTCAGTTATTTAGTTTGTGCAGGTGATTCCTTCTCTCTAATATTCTCCAATCCATTTCACATGGAATTTTGAAATTTGGGGTTAGGCTTGTTCAATCTTGAGTCCAATTCGTGTTACTGATATTGATGACACAGTTGAGACATCCACTTTCACTAAAGCCTGCATAAAAACATGTATATATTGCATATACAAATCATAAGAACTCTGAAAAATTTTAAAATAAATGATGTAATAATCTTCAATAGCTCTAACATAAAGGTGCTTGTTGTTTTCTAACATTTATTGATTATATGAAGTACAGATTAGGTTCTAACCCAGTTTATTTTTTGTGTTTGTCAGTAACTTTGATGATAGCTGCTCCTGCACCCCCTCCAAATTAAAAAATAAGAAATAAAAGAATGAAAGGGAAAAGAAAGAAAACCTCAACAGAAACTACTAAAGAGTCCAATTTTCAGTTTGGAGTTTGTCTGAGTCATTACTGTTCTCACTCAACCAATATTAAAAGAATGTATGGGACTCAACTGAATTTATACAAATACCCATATCGGCTTATCAACTTGACTTGTTCGTGGCCAGGTTGAGTTTAAGCCTGCCAATTTTTAAAACTACAATCTCACGGGGCAATTGTTGTACCTGCAGACTTCCAATGAGTACTTAGAGAAGCAAATGGCAGAGGTAGAGAACAATCTGGAGAGAGCTATTGCAACAAGATCCAGCTCTTGCTCGTCAGATAATGTCCCTGTCGACGTCTGTGTTGTAGCGTGTTGCATTGTTGGCCACATTGTCCCTCTCTATTGGATTTTGTCTTGTATTCCAGTTTAGTCGGATCGGTCATCTGAGTTAGCCGGAACCGGAGTTCAAGGTTAGAAATATTTTAGACATTATATATGGATTTTTTTGATGGCCAAGAAAATGGGATCTATATATTAATGTGATATGTAACCCTAAACCCTAAAGAGGTGAAGTGCTTTTCTCCGTGGACGAAGGCAAGTTTGCCAAACCACATAATTGCTTATTTTTTCCTTCAAGTGGTATCAGAGCCTAGGATTTGGTAGTTTGGTGCTTGTATTGTCACGCCCCAAAATCCGAGGTCCTTAGGACTCTCAAATCACGAAGCACGATGGGTTCAAAACGAAAGAAAAAAAAATTAATAATAATAATAATAATTAATAAATCTCATAAAACAATGGTTACATGAATGAGTAGCTCTTATACATGCCACTAATATTTCAAATGAAATTCTCGCAACTCATTTCTTAATCCCTGTCCTGGATGCAAGCTAGATATCTTCTGTGTCCGGCTCAATTGCGAAATCTGGGAAAAAAACAAAAGAGGGTGAATACAACTCTGTAAGTAGACCCACTATGAAACCGTAGCAAACGAGTATCAATCAAGGTAGCGAATTTATGAGCCACGGTTTCGAACAAATTGTCAAGGAGCGAAATATAATAATTTCAAAAGTAATAAAGTTGATAGCAATATTAGATCAAATACAAATTTACAAAATCAAATTTCGGCAGGATTTACACAAGACGGAGGAAATGAGCAAATTAATCCAACTATTAATCAAAATATCACAAATTAGGAGCAACATCCTAAACCAAACTAAAATAAGGCATCTCCGCAATAAACAAAATAACAAATTGTGCTCGCCAGAGTTAAGCTTACGCTAACCATGAAGTACCCACTAGGTACAAGCCATTTCATATCCGAAGTGGCACGAAACCTGAGATTCCGGAAATCTTCAAAACAAAGTGGGCTAATTGTAGACTAGAAATATCGCACAAAAGGATCCAAATCCCAATGTCATACCCAAAATGGGCTAAAATCCGCGTATGAGCGTCCTCACGGTGCGTTGCCCATACTTTAGAGAATGCCTTGAGGTCAAAGAAGTACGAGCAACTATATCCAATAACTCACGAATTTTCAATTTACAAGCAAAAGTCAGGTTGGAAACACAAATCAAGCCATACATCATCGAATCTTTGAACAAATCCAACCCTCTCAAACAAGTATCAACAATTCACTGAGAAATTTAATTCATAACAGAATAGTGTCTAAAGATCAATATCAAATTTAACAATAAACAAACCCAAAACCAATCAAATGACAGTACGATGATATCAATACGAAAATATCAAATCCAATGATCAACAAATCAAAGGTAACAAAATTCCTCGGAACTCTATGATTATTTCAATAAATTTCAAAATTACAATTTCGAAGTATAATCAAGACAAGGAATCGAAAACGCAAGTACTAAGGTGACATAGTAAGACCATTCGCCTAGATCATCAGCGGATAATTAGCGAATTCAATCTGACCTAGATGTCCAACTATCTTAGAGTCGGTTCCTAATAATTATATATCACAAAATAGATTAGCAATGGGGTCCAATGATTTTAGGTTCATGCACGGGCTCTCTCGAATTTGGGTCAAGCTTGGATACAGTTCATGCACAATGAATGGAACTATAGATCTAGTGGGCTAGGAACAGTGGGCTTACATTAAAGAAATTATTTCAGGTCAAGACTGATTTGAATCCGGCCTATATTCTCGTGCCACTACAGTTCAAGACTCAAATTTCAAATGGGTCCAACCGGGCTTGGCTCGGGTTAGGTTGAAAGTTGGCTTGAGCCCGAGTTGATCTGGATGCCTGGTTTCAGTTTTGGTCCAAGGATAGAGGGTTACCATATAATAAATCAAGGTTGTTATACTGGAAGCACGGCTGGAGAAAAGATGTACTCAGTTTGTGAAGATGGGTTCGGATAAGTCATGAAGCATGGATACTGCTGGGATAAGTAAGTAAGAGATGATTATTCAAGTGGGTTCACAGCGCATAAGGAAGAAGCAGCAGCAGAGATGGGCTCTACGATGGAATGCGGGGTGAAGAAGGAGGGAAGACGTTGCTGTGATGAGAAGAAGACAGAGAGAGAGCAGTGAGAAAAGCAGAACCGGTTCAGTTTGGAGCAGAGGGAGGGGAGAAGGGCAGAGAAGAAGAGAAAGAAATAAAGAAGAAGCAAGAAGACGAAGAAGAATCAGAAGGAGAAACTGAAGATGAATGCAGTGTTGGGGATCCAACGTTGCTGACAAACAATGCCAGCAGAGTCAAGGTGAACCAGAGGAGAAGAATGAAAAGAAAGAAAGGAAAAGAGCAGGAAGGTGAGACAAGAAGATGAAGGGAAGATGGGTTCTACGATCTCTAGCAGACAGGTGGAAGAAGAAGAAAAGATTCAGGGGAGAAGGATTGTACGAAGAAAAGCAAGGAAGAAGTGCTGCAGAGGAGAAGAAGAAAACGCGGCAGAGAAGAAGAGCAAAAGAAGAAGGAAAAGAAAACAAGAGGGAAAGAAGGAGATGGTACCGACTGCTTGACTGCTGGTAGAGTAAGGAGAGAAGGAGAAGGAGGAAAGCAGGAGGACAATGCAGTAAAGATGGTGGCTACAGAGAAGAAGAGGAATGGCAGGGAGGGCCGACTACACAGTTGGCGGCATGACAGGAGGAGATGATGAATGGGAAGTGGGCTGAGAGACTTGGACTTACAGGGTTTCGGAGGTGAAAGAAGCGGGGAAAGAGAAAGAAAAAGGAAGAAGAAAACAGCAACGGGTTCTGGCTGGCTTCTGCTAGCTGGTTCAGATGAGTTGCTGGTGCTGTAGTAGGAGGAAAAACGAAGAAGATGGAGATAACAGCGATCGGTACAGAGACGGGAGTGCAGGAGTGAGGAAAGGATGAAGACAGAGATGGAAAGATCACATGGATCCAATAGTGAGTGCCCAGGGTGGTTGCAGTCCAGTTGCCGAAGTGGGCACGAGGAAGAAGCAGCAGAGGGGGTACTGCAGATCGGATGTTTGGCTGGTTTTAGTAGCAGAAGAAGGCGAAGAAAGGAAAAACAGTGGAAGAAGCAGAAAGCAGGAAGAATAAAAAAACAGTGGAAAAACAGGGGTACTGCAGATCGGATGTTTGGCTGGGTTTAGTAGCAGAGGAAGGCGAAGAAAGGAAAAACAGTGGAAGAAGCAGAAAGCAGGAAGAATAAAAAAAAGAGAGGAGAAACAGTAACAGTAGAAAAACGCAGGGCTGGGGGAGGAAAAAAAAAACAGAATAAGCCGATGAGGAGAGATGAAGCAGAGACGGAGAAGAGTAGACAGCAACGAGCAGAGGGGATTCGTGGCCTCGCTGGATTGGTACCGAGATGGGTATCAGTTCTGACTGGGTTACTCGGCCAGGAACGGGGAAGAGAAAGAGGAGGAAAAGAGATGTGCAACGGTGTAACAGCCTGACGGTTCCTTTGGTTCTAGCCCGGTTCTCTGCACGTGATGATCTCAGGGGGGCCTTAGCGCATGTGCATGGGTGATAGAGATGAGGAAAAATTGGAAAGAAAGAAGAAAAAGAAACAGGAAGAAGAAGACGAAAATACAGAGATGGGAGTGCAGGTGGGCTCGGTGGTTGCAGCAGGAGGAAAAAGGAAGTGGTAGAGGTGATGTTGCTGGTGGGTGGAAAGGGCACGGAGAGAGAAAGAAAACGAGCGGACGAAGAAGGAGGAGATGAAGATGACGTCAGCAGCAGGAAATATGATGTAGAGAAGAGCCAGAGACATGCAGTGAGATGGGGGCACTGATTGGGGTGATCAACGGACTGATGAGTCCAGTCCGAACCAGTTGTGGTGGGATCAAGTCTGGCTCGGCTAGGTTGGGAGTGAAGATTTATGCAAATAGTGGCCCGGTGAGATGTGTGGCTAGTGATAGGGATGATGCTCATGATGCTGGTGATGTATGTAATGTCATTGCATAAGTACATTCTACTCAGGAAAATCTCAAGATAACCAAAAATGGAAACATGACAAGAAAGAGAGAAAAAGTAGGGAGAAGATTTACCTTAAAAGAAAAGATCATTTTAGGTGGAAGAGGAGATCCGCATAAGTGATTGAGAGAGAGAGAGAGATAGTTTTCTATTTATAGAAAGAGATAAGTAAAGTTCAAAGAGTTTTGGTCGTATCCAACTTAGCAAAAGGAGTTCAAATTTGAATAGAATTTCATCCAAATAAGTTTATGTTCGAATGGAATTTCATCTCCAAATAGAGTTTGGATAAGTCAGAATAATTTAGAAGTTTAATTCAAATAAAATTTTAAAATTTTAAGCACATCTCTATAATTTTCAAATTCTAGTATCTTATGGGACCCACAGATTAATTAAGAAATTATTCAAAAATAAAATTGCATAAAATCATAAATATACTAACAAGTGGGGTCCATCACAGATCAGATCAAAGGTCAAGTTTAATTTTAATTTAAAATCAATATTCGTGTCATTACATGTGTGGTGAGAGGATCGTGCTCGGATTAAATCTGGACCAAGAGGCTGGTTCGGACTGCTGCTCATCGCGGATTTGGGTTTTTTTTACGGTTGTTCTATTTTGGGTTTGCCAAACAGGAAGCTTGCAGAAGTGGGTTCTGTTTGGTTGGTCCTGAAGACGAGATTGTTGCTTTTTTCTTGATCTTGCCAGAATCAAAGGGGAAGGAGGAAGAGAGGTAACAGATTTCTCTTTGCCACCGCCAGAGAAGAAACTACCAGTCGAGCAGAGGAAGTTAACCGCACGCTGTCACCATTGCCAGTCATACTCCAGCTGCTGTCCTCTGCAGCCGTACGCCTTTCGTTGCCAAAGTTCTCCTTGCGCTACCGGTGCTGCTGCACTCTCTAACATTCCACCGGATTTCCCACCAAGCCGCCAGGAGCCGCTGATCTGTGGTAGAGGTTCTCGTTTCCTGTATCAGAGACGAGAGAAGATGAAGGAGACGACTCAGTTCACGGGTCAGTTTCGGGTTGGGTTAAGCCCTAACCCGTGAAGCCTAGTCTACGAGCAGCAGGTTCGGTTCCGGGTCAGGTCGGACCTGGACCCGGTTCGGCAGAGAAGCCCAGCGACAGCATAGTAGTTCGGTTCGAGGTCGGACCCTAGCCCGGTTCTGCAGAGAGCCCAGCCAGCCAAATTCCAGGTTGGGTCTTGTTCCAGATCAAGTTGACCTGACCCATTTGCATCCGGTCCAGCCCGCCAGCACAATGCTAACATTTGCCGACGTCAGCTGACATCAGCAAAAGGAATGGTCAAAGGATAGATTTGACCGAATTGACGTCTAGAATTGTTTTGCTAATTTTGAGGTCATCCGGGCTCAGATTCGCACCCTGTTTTGTTCTGTAAGCTCATTTCGAGGAGATCTATGTGTCTGTGGAAGAAGATTGGCAGTTTGACAATCAATGGGGACAATTGACTGATCAGAGTGCAGAAATTTGTTTCTGCGATATCGAAGCTATTCAGAGTCGAATTTCAGATCTGTTTCTTCCAGTGTGCTCATAGTGACGAGATCTATGAGACAGACAGAGGAGGTTGACCATTTGATAGACAAAAAACAGGAAGTCATTTAGGAGGCATAAATTGGGATACACAATGACTTTAAGCAATGAGTATAAGATTGAGATGTTCATTGGGTTGAACAATTTCAGTCTTTGACAACGGAGGATGAAGGATGTCTTGATTCAGAAGGGTTTGAAGAAGGCTTTAGATGGTAAGTCGAAGAAGCCTGAAAAGATGTCCGATGATAATTGGGAGGATTTAGACGAAAGGGTTGTGAGTGCAATTCGTCTTACCCTCCACGATAACGTTCTCTATAATTTCATGACGATTAACACTGCTCTGGAATTATGGAAAGAGTTAAAGAGCCGTCCATGTCTAAGTCATTGACAAATAAACTGTTTTTGAAGAAACAATTGTACTTTTGGAAGATGGTAGAAGGATCATGGTTGTCGAAACATCTCAATGAATTCAATAAGCTTGTGATACAACTATTGAGCATTGAGGTCAAGCTTGAGAAAGAAGACAAAGCACTATTGTTTTTGTCTTCACTGCCCCAATCGTATGAGCACTTGGTGACAACGCTGATGTACGGGAAAGATACTTTAAGCATGAATGATGTTACTGCAGCTCTTTTCTCAAGTGAGATAATGAAAATGACAGTGAAAAAGCTAGCGGAGAAAGTATTAATGTAGCATCAGGTTCAAACCGGAGAAGGGGGAGATCTAGATCGAGAAATAAAGGATCAAAAGATCGGAATCGCTCGAAGTCAAAGGGCAAAGGCAAGGTCATCAATTACTGTGATAAAGAAGGCTATATCAAGAAAGATTATCCAAAGCAGATAAAGGACTTAGAGAAGGAAGCAGAATCTAATTCAGAAGTACAAGTGTGACAAACAGTTCAAATGATTGCGACGTTGTATGTTTGGTAGAATCTGCTTCAGTCATCAAATGTATGGATCACACTGAAGGTTTTTGGATTTTAGATTATGGTTGTAACTGTCATATGTGCTATAGTAAAGATCTATTTGACACCTATACATCTTGTGAGAGTAAACCTATTTTCATGGCAAATAATGCGGAATCCAAGTACATTGGAGTTGGAACATTAAAAGTCAATATGTTTGATGGGAAGATATGGACCCTGACGAATGTGCTGCATGTTCCGGATTTACGAAGAAATTTTATTTCTTTAGGGGCCTTAAACTCCGATGGCTGCAAGTGTATTATAGCAGGTGGAGTTATGAAGGTGATTAAGTGAGCAATGGTCGTCATGAAGGGTGACTTAGTCAACGGTCTCTACAGGTTAGCAGGCGATACAGTTACAGGTAGAGCAATTGCAAGGAAAAAGGAAAAGTCAGTTGATGTGGAGTTAGGTGGAAAATTGAAAATTTGTGTAACAGACATTTCCAATAAGCCCATTAACATAGAACCTAAACTGCAGGAACACCAGATTAAAGGCAAAGTGCAGCAGATCCTCAATACTGCAGGCCCAAAGAAAAGTGCAGTCGAAAAGAGAGTTACCTTTGATTTACCAGATGGGGGTGAGAAGTCATTGTTTTGCAAGGATGCTAGTAAGGATGGTAACAGAAGGACTGGATCACTTCGGAAAACTAAGATAGTGTTTGGAAAGTCGACGAAGGAGAAGTTCAAGCCACGTTTGGACTTGATCGTCACACCACATTGATACGAATGTGGGTGCGCCACGCCACATTGTTGGGTTTTATCTTGTATCCCGGTTTAGCTGGTTCGGTCGTCTGGGTTAGCCAAAACCGGAGTTCAGGGTTAAAGGTATTTTAGACATTATGTATAGGTTTTCTTGGTGGCCAAAAAAACAGAATCTATATATTAATGTGATGTGTAACCCTAAACCCTAAGGAGGTGATGTGCTTTTCTCCGTGGACGTAGACAAGGTTGCCGAACTACGTAATTACTTGTGTGCCATCTTCTTCGTGGTTGCTTGATTGTTTGTTTGAGATTGTATAATTTGTGTATGCTGTGGTTAATCTGTAAATCCTGGGCTTATTTTTTCCGTCACTCTCCTTATCTGACAGAGGATTTTGTTTAATTTTATTGTAGCAGTACTGCATCATCTTCTGGGATTACATCATTGTAAAGGATTAAAATCATAAGTATCCATTTTCTTGAGCTGCCTTTTATCTCAAATCTTAAGCTACTTGTTGGTGTTTATCAAACCTTTTTTCAAAGCCTTTTTGCAAGCATCAACCATTGAGTATTGTGTGGTATTGAGCGCAGTTGATCCATGGGTCAATAGTGTTTCTCAAAAAAGATGCCAGTAAATCTGTGGCCTAGAACAGGACAATTAAGTCGTGAACTACTTGACTGAGAATGTGAAAATTGACTGCTGAATCAGATCCATTGGGCAGAATTATTTGTTATGGTATTTAAGTTATCATGATGCTCTAATCCTGTCTCACCAATTTAGGGATATGCTTGGTCTTGATCAGTATTCCAAATTGAAATTTAAACAAAAATAATAATAGTAATAACATCTTCCAGGGCTATATTTTTGTCTTTTCAGGCTTGTGTAAATATTCTCAAACGGCATCGTGTTTCCCCTTTTTTAATAAATTTCTTATCATGCATATTTGTTAATTCATGCCCTTGTAACTAGCTATACTTTTAGCATAGCATATCCATCTCACCCATATGTACTTCAACTTGTAATGTATCTCTGACGCTTTTAGCATAGCATATGCATCTCACCCATATCTACTTCCAACTTTGTAATGTTTCTCTGACGTTTGACATTCATCTCCATGACAATGCAAGTCTACTCTCAGTTTTGTAAAATTCATTTTTAATTGAAACGGTACTCAATGGACAATCATTGCACAGCAGTTACTGAGATCGTCTTTACTTTGCCCACCATTTGTCGATTCTATTTACGAAGTTAACTTGGGTTCTCTTTTCTAGAGCAATTTCAATGTGGTCCATCAAAAAATTGCTGCATGTGTTTTCAAAGCAAGAACAGGGTTTTAAGAAGCTGTGTACTTAGTAACAGTGAGCTCCTATGACTAAGGTTTGCTGCTAGTGATTATGGGTTCAAGTTGTGCCACCGGATTGGAGCCACACAGGGAATTTACCGTTGCCCCTTTTGAGCCAAAGAAATAAGTCCAATCCAAGGGGTTGGGACACCCTCCGATATAAATAAATAAAAAAAAATAGTAATAGTGCAGTGCTGGTTCATAAGAAATTATCAATTTGGGAAAATATCTAATGACTAAAAAATTCATTTGATTAAGCTGACTGTGCTAGGTTGATTGTATAGAATTAGTTACAATGATGGGTGAAATGTGTAATCAGAGGGAATTTAAGGGTGATTCACCCATCAAATCATTAGCAAGTTCTCATTTTTGACTCGTTTGTGCAACCATAGCTGTTTGCACTGGATAGTGGAATTCCTACATCCCCACCCTCCTATAAGAAATTAAATTCCTTGACATAATTTTTTTTTGTTGCCCCACCATGGGAGAGAATAGTATTTATTTAAAGAACAAGGTGAAAGAGGAGAAGCTCCTTTTTTTCTTCCCTCTAAACAGGGAGGAAAAAAAAAGCTCACTTCACCTTGTATTCACTTATACTTTATTTTATGAATAAAAGGCAATACTTGAAAATTACAAATGGCCTCAATACCGAAGATGAAAGTATCCAAGAAAGCAGGGTGTCGATGGATCTTTGATTATTCGGTTACCGAAATTACTTATGGACGTTCTTTTTGGATCTAATTCACAATTTGGTCCAAATTGGTTCACACCAGAGGATCTATATGGCCATTAACATGTATAAAATAATATATTTATATAAAATATATGTTAAATGAATGAATTTAATTGGTTAAAAATGAATTTAATTATTTAAAAAAAGTTAAGGCTCAAACATTTGTAGATTTCTGTGGCATTGAGGTTTGGCACATGAATCTATCAATATTGTTATTGGGGCAAATCAATGTCAAATTGGGCTGAAGCCCAAGCAGCCATGAGTGGGTAACAATCTTAACTATTTTAAACAGGGAGCGCTACACAGTGCTCTGGCATTTTTTAAGTAAAAATGCCTCCCAATTGAAGCCCACTGAGATGGATGATAATCATAAAAGTCCATTGGATGTGAAGATTCATATAAGGCCTACCTGTATACAAAATCTTAAGTTAATAAGATAATTATAACCTTTTGATCTAGGTCCCTGAAATTTAATAGTTTAGAAGTATTATTTTATCATTATTTCAATCCAACGTTGAAGAAAAGTTGGATGAGTGCCAAACTTAGACTTATGACCATTCATGAGGGCTAATGTGTACGGAAATATGAGATTTAACCAACAAGGGCCCCATGACCAAAGGGGTGAAAAAATGAGCGTTTTTAAACAGGAGTGCTCATTAGAATTTCACATTTTAAACACATTGAGTGAAGTGAATTTTGACCCAGTCCCTTCAGGCAAGCATATGCCATTGGTTTGTGGGGTGGGGAAATGTGATTATGACTACAACAATTTTATGGGAGTGAAATTGGAGCTCATGTTTTGCATTTTAGTAGTGCTACTTTTGCTACAACATAGCTCCTTATAGGTTATCTTTTTTTGTTAATGTCCTTATAGGTTATCTCGTGCGGTATGTATGTATATATATGTATGTGTGTATGTATATAGTTATATATATCTATATATTATTTTATTTTATTTTACAATTTTATTATTTTTGTTTGGTTGGCCTAGTAGTTAGAATATAAGAAATAAATGGCTTCTACCGTGGTTCGAAACCTAATGGGAGCTATGGGAGCAGTTGCCTTACCTACAATGCCGACCTTCTATTTTTTTTGTGTTGTATATTTTGATGTATGCTGTTCTGCTTATCTTTTGCACAAGGCACATCACATCAAGTGATTTACTCCCATGAATAGATATCACTGATTAGCTCATACGGGGCAGAGTAAAATAAGGAACCATCGTGATATTAAAAATTAAACTTATATTGAAGTGAAATTCGAAATGGTGCTTATGGTTGGGCTGGCTGTTGGCATGCTATTAGTTTACTGCTAATAGCTCAAAATGGATTGAAGCACTAGACTGCACAATCCGCTCAAAATATGTCAACCTTCCTATGACTTTGAAAGCAATTAATAAATCGTTTGAAATGGAAGGAGCACGGGGGAGAATCATTTCACATGATGGATAACTTCTTCGAATTGGGATCTGCCGAAGCTTCACTCTTTTTAAAGAGAAAGAGCTAAGGTGGCAAAGATGAGGATCATCATGTCCAAAACTATAAATAGGCTATGCAAGATTTGGTTTCTAGATTTGCCATCTAAGCTCATGAAATGGCGTGCATGTAAAAGCCTTTTTTTATTTTTTTTCACTGTCCCTCGCTCCTAGTTGGGTAGCACTTAGTATCACATAAATGCTCAGAAATTTTTCTTGGATCTCCAGATTAATAGTAACATATTTAAAACTGCCAGCCTAGCAAACTGAAAACAAAATGAAAGGAAAGATATCGCCTGCCTTGTAGATCAGTGTGCTCCACAAGTTGTGCCGAACGTTTATGTGAGTATCTCAAATGCCTCATGACAAGAATAGGATGGGCCCCTCTAATCATTCGGTTAAAAGGCTTCAAAATCCTATTTATTTATAAAAGAGGTTGACCTCGCTCTTATAAAAAAAAACTAGAATTTTTTTTGAAAAAAGCTTATTAGAAACAAAATAAATTCAAACTAAATAAATCTATTATTTAACATTCTAAAATTTTCCCTATCAAGATCTATATATTAAAAAGAAAAAAAAATGTTGCAATGAACTTACATAAATTACAGATCAGCTAATAAGGTAAAAGAGTATGATATAATCTAAAAACAATGACAAAAATGGACAACATAAGCCATTTTAAATTTTTTTTTTTTTTTTGCATATCTTAAGTGCATTTTTACCCTTAAAAGAAATAATAAGGAAATGATAGAAAGGATTAGAATTAATTCTAGTAAAATAATATGAAATTAAGCAATATATATATGAACTCAAGATAAATCTCAAACCTTAAATAAAAGATAAAAATGTTGGATGTAAATTTGTTGATTAACAGGAAAAATCCATAGGAAACGAAATATTTTACTTTTTCCATTTTTTAAATCATTAACACTGTTTTGTTGAATCTCGATAACAATAGCTATTCCACAACAGAAATGTGTGGGGGTGCAAATACCATTGGCATGATGGGATCGTCAACCAGGGCTATACACATTAAGGCTCCCATAGTCGAATATCTGACCGATTTCAATTTTTAAAACTATCAAATACACATAGCAATCTAAGTTTCTTAAGAAACAAAAGGGCCAAAAAACATATTTGAGATGAAATCCATACCTTGATTTCTGGTTTCAGCACCTCCAACCATCACCTTTGCGACTAATCCAATGGCTTCCATAATCCGTTTAGGTTGAAATACAGTCCAATAAATTTTAGGTGCGCACTACTTAAAATGGTTGATAGCGAATTGAAGAACTGTCACGCCGGGTCAAATGAAATTTCATGAACTAAGAAAGAACGGTGATGTTGACTGATATATATTTTTTTATGGAGTTCAAGTTTCAAATTGACGATCAAAAGTTTTTTAAAAAATCATAGTTAAAATCTAAAGGGAAAAGAAAAGATAATGAGCGATAAAGTTTCTTATCTCAGATGTGTGCTAATCTTTGTCAAATGTCGTGAAATATTTTGCTATAGATTTCAGGAAATTGATGGGTCCCGCCTGCCAAATATAAATTAGTGAAATCTGAGCCCCATGAGATCATAACCAACTTAATTTCTACCTTTTTTAATCAGTCTGTAGGGGGCCCACTATCAAAGCCAAACGACAGTTGTTCCTTTTTCTCTCTCTCCTTTTTCTCTCTCTCTCTCTCTCTCTCTCTCTCTCTCTCTCTCTCTTTTTGTTGGTTTAACAACCTAATTTAAATGCCAAATTTTTTCGTCCAATTCTCAATGTCTAAGCCCAATTTCATCCATCTTGGTGAAATGTTGGGCCATTGATGGAAAATGATTAATGGGATACAGGAGAATTAAATGAGACGGAGTGCCTCATGTCACAGATTTCCCTGCATCTGTCCCTCTCTTTCTTTGGCTTTCTACAGTATACACTTTACAGCGACAGAGGGAGAATCAAAA
The DNA here is from genome assembly GCA_037013555.1 of Sextonia rubra. Taxonomy (NCBI): domain Eukaryota; kingdom Viridiplantae; phylum Streptophyta; class Magnoliopsida; order Laurales; family Lauraceae; genus Sextonia; species Sextonia rubra. The sequence goes on along the minus strand of JASUAD010000010.1, from coordinate 36,291,830 downwards.
TAAAAGATCGGAAGCCACATTTCAGAGAGTTACATGGTTTTCTTTTCACCCATGTGTCCCTTTCTGTCTTTGGTTTTCTCCAGTTAACACTTACACCTATCTGACCTTTTTCTCTTCAAACAAATAAAGGCCAAAAAGTCCATTCCCAGCATGTACGTATCTATATAACTAGCCCTTTCCATCAAATCAGGTACTGGGTTTTCTCCATCTATGCCTCCTCTTCCATTCCCCATCTTCAACACTCATCAGCCCAAAATCAGCACTACACATGCAAGCTTATCTTTAAAAGCACACGCTCACACACACACACACACAGAGAGAGAGAGAGAGAGGGCATTTCTATTGTTGGTGATTGAGAAAGTAAGTTAAGTCAGCCATGATCACAGGCAAGGCAGTCTACGACGTCCTGGCGGCAATTGTGCCGCTCTATGTGGCCATGATCCTGGGCTATGGGTCGGTGAAGTGGTGGAAGATCTTCAACCTTGAGCAGTGCGCAGGAATCAACCGTTTTGTTGCAGTATTCGCCGTTCCATTTCTCTCCTTCCATTTCATCTCCACCAATGATCCCTACACCATGAACTTGCGCTTCATCGCCGCCGACACCCTCCAGAAGGTGGCCATCCTCATCCTCCTCTTCCTCTGGCGGGCCTTCTTAGGAGGCAGTGAAGATTGGGCCATCACCCTCTTCTCCCTCTCCACCCTCCCCAACACGCTCATTGTCGGAATCCCCCTCCTCACGTCCATGTATGGACCCTTCTCAGCCTCCCTCATGGTGCAGGTTGTCGCCCTCCAGGGTTTCGTTTGGTACACCCTCCTCATCATATTCTTTGAATACCGGAGCAGCCGGGCCTTGATCTCCGAGCAGTTCCCCACTACGGCGGCCTCCATCGCCTCCTTTGATGTCGACGCTGACGTCTCGTCACTAAGCGGGCGGGAGCCTTTGGTGGTGGGTGCGGAGATCCAGGACGATGGGAGGCTCCATGTGGTGGTGAAGAGGCTTTCTTCTTCTCGACGGCCATCGATGATGGTCGATGCATCTGATAATCTGAGCGGGGTGGAGATCTACTCGGTGCAATCGTCGCGGCTGTCGAGTTTTGATCGGATGGATTTTCATGCCAAGTTTGGGGATGGGATGGCGAGCTCCAGACGTGGGTACGTCGGGAATTGGAATGGGGAGCTAAGGTCGGCATCTGCGTCGGCGGCGGCGTCTTCGACGTGGAATGTGGTGGAGGGGATGGGGAGGAGTGGGAAGCGAGGGGGAAGGAGCATGAGCAGTGGGTTGTTGGGTGAAGCTGGCGGTGAGGGGTGTTTGAACGAGGTGGTGAATGATGGTGGTTTGGGGAGTGGTGGGAGGAGGAAGGAGGAAGGTGGTAATGAGGGACTTCATATGTTTGTGTGGAGTTCCAGTGCTTCTCCTGCTTCTCATGCTGTTAGTAGACCCGCTTCTGTTGATTTTGAAGCCTCTAATTTTAGTAAGGCTCTTGTCCCACAAAGCTTAGGTGCTTCCAGAGGTATATATAAAAGCAATCTCATCTAATATTATATATATATATTTTCTATTAACTCTCTCTCTCTCTCTCTCCTATGATCTTTTTAGCCACACTCTCTATATTTCTTGTGTCCATATCCCCTGACCGTCCATTTCTCGGTCTCCCACACACTTCCATGAGTGGGATGTTTTGAGCTCCATTGTGGGTCTCAACTCTTCGTAGGGCACAACTCTTCACAACTGTTCTAAATGGATTTCATCCATTCGAATGGCATCCACAAATTCTACTTCCACAGAAGAGTTGGTCCCAAGTACGTATGACCGGCAAAATTTGTAAATTATTAATTATATGCATTGATCACTCCATCTCTTTTTAAAAACAGCACTTTATAGTGATAATCAACAGCCGATCTAAAATTTTCACTTGAGTGGTGGAGGCTCTAACAAATAGTTGGATTTAGAGAGCATATCCAAGATTTTCATATAAGTTTTGAAAGAAAACTCAGAGATTTTACATGAATTTTGTAAGTGGGTCTAAAATTTTTAAATGAGTTTTGAAAGTAAATCTAAGCGTAACAGGTGCGACCACCACAATAGCCTTTCCTGGGACCACTCTGGCAATAATGTTTTCTTAATTCCTTTGCCAAGGTGCTATAGAAAGGCAATCAAGGGAAATGGTTTGCCACAACCTTGAGGTTAAAAGAGCTTAATTTTTCTTATTTTGGCACAGAAAGGTGCTTATAAATAAATGAAAGGTTTCTAGCAAGCTACCAAGGAATGGTTTTGGACATTCATATGTATCGAACAGTAAACTTATGGCCCCACCTAAACATCACGGTCACTGGGGGATGTTATGTATTGGAAAGGTTTCCTATGACCTACCCCGTGCAAAAATGTGAATAGTCTGATCAGGAAATGCTGTGGGGGCCTTAACGTTGTCTTTTTCTTTTTTCTTTTTTCTTTTTCTTTTTTTTTTAATCTGGGGTGTAACACTAGAAAAGGTCTGATTTTGGCCAGTTTTTGTGAGGCCTACAACATTCTGATGAACATAATATTTGAGCTAGTGGAATTCTAATAAGGAAGTGTAGATTGATCATAGGAGGGTCTGGATGGCTGGATGAGCCCCAAGGCCACAGTTATTGTTGAGTAGGGTGGCTCATCTTTCTTGTGAGTCACACCCCTACAGAACTGATAACTAGGCAATCAATGGGAATGAGGGGACACAAAGCCCCAAACTTTCAAAGTATAGTATAGAGCATGAAAGGTATTATCAGCCAATTCTTTCTCAAAGATATCAAATTGGGACACTTCACCTATTGGATTGATCACAGGGCTCATCCCAAATATATCTCAAAATATTAATATTTCTTGTACTGTATACTCTTATGATGAGATCAATTTCATGTAAAGGTTTATTTTCTTTTGCTTTTTCAAAGGGCATGGAAGGTCACATGATCCTATTGGACATTCTACCCCTATCACCAAATCAAGAGCAGATAGAGAGACTGAAATATTAGAAGATGGTCGCCAGATTGGAAGGAAGTTTTCAACAATGCAGTCACCTTTTTTGCTACAGAATACAATCGATGCACCACAAGGAGGAGAGAAGATGAATGGTGCTCCACCTCAGATGCCTCCTGCAAGTGTCATGACCAGGCTTACATTGATCATGGTAGGGAGGAAGCTCATTAGAAATCCCAATACCTATGCTAGTGTCATTGGTCTTGTCTGGTCCCTAGTGACTTTCAGGTAAGAAACTTCCACCTTATAGTTGAGTTACTTCGGACCCATTTGTTTTTTTTTTTTTTTGGCTATTCTGTCGCTGTCAATTCTAAGCAATTGCTTTCCTTAAAAGGGGCTAAAATTGAATAAGTAAAAAGTGGTGATCTACAAATGAATCACTTCATTGGTAGGAAATGACTGTCTAGCGATCACCATTGTAAATCAAAGTCTAGGAAAAAGTGGGGGTCCCATCTGCATGTCCCCCACCCTTATCTGCAAGTCCACTTATATCCATCAAGTTCAATTAATCTCTAAAGTTCTTTTATTACAAAAGGGCTTTGTATGAATTCCTAGAGGTCCTTTGTGATTATGATAATATAGTATCCACAATATTACATTAGCAGGCATAAAATCATTAACAACAAGAACCCTGTTTCATTTAGTTTTCACGTAAGTATGGGTTAGTTTAATGTTAAAAAAAATGATCAGGTACACCTTGTGAGGGTTGCTGCAAGCACTTAAACAATGGATGGATAATAAGTCCAACTTTGATTGCATATCATGAATTTTGAACTCTTTTTTCTTTTCTTTTTATGATGTGAGTGTCCCAAAAGTCTTTGAACTAATAAGACTAAGCTGTTATACCTCACACAAATGCACACCAGGAAAATATGTGACATGGAAGCAAAACCATGCCTTGTACAATATTTGAGTCATCCTAAGCCAATTTTCACTCTCCAAAGCAGGTGGGGCCCACAGTCCAATACCACCTATTACTATTTACTCATGTTTTTTAGAGAATGAGTAGAGCAAGAGAGAAGATATGTTTAAAAATATATCAAGCTATAAAATAAGAGATTTAAATTTGAAAAACAAAAGGAAGTTTCCTTTCTTTGGCCGTGCATATAATGGCATTGAATTAGATAGGCATTATTTCCAATTTGATCTCAAATGAACCATTAATTTTACAACAACAACAACAAAAAAAAACCATTAATTAGATTCTATCACAAAATAAAAAAGGGTCATTAATAAGGAGAAAAAATAGAAAAGCATTGAACAACCAAAGTGATAGCATTGAATTGCTTGTTTATAGGAGGAAATCTAGGAGGGGATTAGTTAGTCTATTTATGAGAGAAAATAATCATTCAAATGCATTAACTTTCTCAAAATAAAAAAAGGGCACGAGAAGAGGGCGTTGACATTTTTATTGGTCAAGACGACACATGTAGGTGCTCACCTTATCATGACCAACGGTGCTTGATAGAGGTTTATATAAATATATATATATATATATATATAAGTGATAAGATCGGTCTTGTAGTCCAGGTTGTTGAAGTTGATTATTTATTTAATTACTACTATCATTATTTCTTATTTATAATTGAAAAAAATGAAAACAATTGATCCATTTCTGAAAGCATTATTGGAACAAGCCAAAGCAGCACTAAATTCTTGAATACTTTAACAAGAAGTCATTCTTTTTTGCCTTTTTCATTTCATTTGAATGTTAATAGATAAAACTGATTATTGTGGTAATGCATTTTAATTAACTTTCAGGTGGAAGATTGAGATGCCTACTATTGTAAAAGGCTCGATAACAATAATATCAAATACTGGATTGGGAATGGCTATGTTCAGTCTAGGTACAAATCACCCTCGCCCTCATTACATTTCCAGTTTTTCCACTTCTCAAAGTAGAACTCAACTCATATTTAAGTGGCTGGGGCTAAGGTACAAATCATCCTCGCCATCATTACATTTCTATTTAGTTTTGATTGCGAATGTAATTCTATTTAGTTTTGATTGCGAATGTAATTCAAAGTAAGACCTTTACTTAACATTATTTTTCATGATTACCATGCATTCAAGTGGGTTATCCCACGAGGCTAATAATTTTACCTCTCATGAAAATTATGAGAGGTACATCTCAAACAAAAATTACTTATACACATGTGTGTCTCGCTTAAAAAGTTCTCACCTCAATGGGGCCCACTTGGATGGATATCAATGGAGGGATGGTAATGGATGGCGATCCTAGCCATGGCTTTATATCCTCGAAGTTCAGTGGATATACAGTGAGCAATATCAATTTGAATTCAAAGGTGGTTGGTGCATTGGTGTGTACGAAGGGATTAAATTGATAAAAGGTGAACCTCCTATATGAAAACTCAAAGAGGGCGCAAAAGAGGAAAACTTATGATATTTTGTTTATGTATGTATATATGCATAGAGTTTCACAAAGATCTTATATGATCTTAAAGATATTCTAAATTATATGAATGAACTACTTTTAGTAATATATCATGTAATGGCTGCTTGATTATCTTGATACGATCTCAAACAATCATATTTTTGTTGTGTTCAAAACTCATGATCTTAGAGATATGATGTGACAGCAAATGGTCTTATTTTTGGCAAAGTGTGTGATGTTATTACTTCTAGATTGTTTTGACAAAACTTTTTTCAGTAAAATATCATATAATTGCTCCAATGTTGTCTTATCAAATTTTGGGTCCACACAAGAAGAAAGAAAGTGGCATACCTAAGGTTCAAACCCTAAACAGAGCCGTTCTTACTCCTAAGAGCCCCATGAGACTAGGATAAGCCTTAGATATACAACATAAGTAGTTCTAGTTCTACATTGATCATGTGGACACTCAACCCTCCCAACATCAAAGTAGATGAACAACTAAGATAAATCATGAAACCTAAACGAAATGAAATCTTGTTTTTCAAGTATTTGAACCCTTTTTCTTTTCCTTTTTTTTTTTTTTTTTTGCACTCCAATGAGGAATATTGGGGGAGCCCATTGGATACAACAAATGAAAAAACTTAAATGGTTATGGGTTTTATGAATGGATTAAAATTTCATCTTACTCTAGAGCCTCATGCTTGTTAAACCATTTTGCAACCAAATGGACCCATATCACTCAATGAAACCCATTGGTCTTTATCTCTACCACCTGTGTTCACTTCATCTCACTGCAGATCAGTTGCTCCGAACTAGGATGGGAGCAGTTGTTGCTGAATCCAATCCCAGTTCGCAGCACCACAACTCCAAGAGAAGAAGAGGGAAGGAACTACACTTTCTAATCAACTCATAAGGCTTATGGTCCTATATATGGTATGCTTCCTCACCATTTTAAAATGGCCCAAGGTGTGATTCTTTCACTATTTGACAAGCATCTTTAGGGGAAAAAGATCCATTGATGGTGTTACATCTATTAATTCCAAGTCATGGGCATCTCATGCCCCTCTAAACTCCACCTCTCTGTTGGCCTCCATTGTCATTTGGTCTTAATCAAGTTAGACTGAAAACACTACAAGAAGTTGCACTTTTGGCGACATTTTTTAGCGACGCTTTTTTAAAATCGTCAGTAAAAGTTTATAGTTGACATTATTTACCGACGCCATTAGTTTCGTCAATGAAAACCCAGATATTACCGACGTTTTAAATAAAATGTCGGTAAACGATGAACTTTACCGACGTTAAATTAAATTCGTCAACAATGTATTAGAAGTGAATTTTTATAAAAAAATAAAGAAAATAAATTATTACCGACGAAAATAAATTATTTTCGTCGGTAAAATTAATAATTTTTTTATTTAATTTTCAAAAAAGGAAAAAAATTTTACCGACGAAATTAATCGTCGGTGAAAATGATTTTTGCCGACAAAAATTTTAATACGTCGATAAAGTGCTTCAGTGTTTCATCTGCACTGAAAAATTTATATAATTTAGCGATGAATATAGTTTTGCCGACGAGTTTATTTCGTCGGTAAAAACTGCAAAAATTTTCCCGCCCACTTCCCCCGCCCCCAATTTCTTTTCTCTCGATGTTTATCTCTGCCCTCAACTTCACCCACCCCCAATCTCTTTTCTCTCTCTCTTTCTCTCTCTCTCTCTCTCTCTCTCTTGCTGTTTATCTCTGCTCTCATCTGAGCTCGCCAGTCGCCGATCTGATCTCTACCCTCATCTGATCTCGCCGGTCTCTCTCTGCTCTCTGTCTCACCCTCTCTGATATCTCCCTCTCTCTCTCTCTCTCTTTCTCACTCTCTCTGCTCTCTCCGATCTCTCTCGCTCTGCCAGCCATGAGCGAGGAAGGAAGAAAGAGAAACGAGCCCCCCCCCCCGGCTACTGATCCCAGCACTGGCGTCCCTCTCCCTCTCTCCTCTCTGTGCACCGCTCTCTCTCTCCCCTCTCCGATCACCAACCACAGCGACCCTGTTACTGCACCATTGTTACTGCTTCTTTTTTTTCTTTAGAAAGCACGGGGATGAATAGAACTGGAAGGAAGGTCTTCACCTCCACAAATCAACCTTTTCTCTCTAGATATGCCGAAGTTTTTCGTCGATTATGATCAGTTTGCCTTTTTTGTTTACTGCGCCCTTCTTTTTAATTCTGAGATGGTTCTATTTTTGGTGAACTGGGTTTTGTATGTAAGGGTTGGATTTGTCTATTCACTGTTCATTCTTGCTTTGCTGGGATTGTTATTCCTTTAAGGGTTTGATGTTCATTGAACTATGAAATAAAAAGCAAGCACAGTAACGAACTTGAGGACGACCTTAATGGCCCCTTTGTTCTTGAATGCTAAATGCTGCCCCTCTTCTCTCCGCGCATCTCCATCTCTCTCTCTGTGCAATCAGTCCTCCGATCCCAGCTGGCCTCTGCCTCTACTGCTGCGTCTGACTCTGCCGGCCAAGAGGAAGGAGAAATTAGGGAAGAAATATAAAGGAATTGATTCATCAGGCAATCAGTCCTCCGATCCCAGCTCTGACTCTGCCTCTGACTCTGCCGCAGCCTCCGATCCCAGCTCTATCTTTGCAATCAGTCCCCTCTTTGCTCTCTCCTTCTCTCCTCTCTGCTCTCTCCCTCTCTCCTCTCTCCCTCTCTCCTCTGTGCGATTGGAGGCCCTCTCTATTTTTTTACCGACATTAAAAAATCGTCGGTAAAGTTAAAATTAAAATTGAAAATAAATGAAATTATTTTGGCCGACGTTTTTTAACGTCGGTAAATGTTGAATTTATCGTCGGTAAAGGGTTTTTTTGCTGACGAAATATTTTTATGTTGGTAAAACATTTTGTTGACCTTTTTATGCTGATGAAAATTTTTTCGTCGGTAAAAGTATATACCGACGTAGCTAAAAATGCTTATTCTTGTAGTGAAATATCTGCTGTGGAGAAGTCAATTTGTCCCTATACAAAGGACAAATGACTCCTTAAGCATGTTGATGGTTCTTCATGTCACAAAAATACATTTGTGACAAAGAGAACAACAATACATTAGTTGTTAATCCACAATACAAAGTTTTGATGGACCAAGATTCATTTGTTCTACTTTAGATCAATGCTCCCCTCGGCGTACTTTCATTGTCTACAAGTTTCACGTCAAAGTACTATCGCTCCCCTTGAAGGGCCATATTATCAGGTCTATAGACTTGGATAGTTCTTTAGAACCTTTCGAAATTCATATCACTATGTACATGTATGAGTGTATTTATATCTAATAGATTTGTTTGAAAAGCTAAAGGAATTGGTGGTGCTCATAAGTATGTGATTTTCTAGATTTGCAAGTAAACATATAATATGCAGCGAATATAAAATAAAGCAAACAAACAACCACCACAATAAAACACAATATTTACGTGAAAACCCAAGTGAAAAAAACCACAATCCACTCTGGACCACCAATTAAACACTATAAATTACAAAATTACAAGAGATATACATACAACCCTTATCTAGTTTTAGCGCAACCCAAGGACTATATTCCTCATTGCACAGATGTTATACACCGCAACATTGCCCTGCCGTCCACTGCAACAGATCCAATCAACTGGATGCATTCTAATTGTTATATTTAACTCCCCAGATGATCTTCCAGAAAGACATGTAGAAGACTAGAACCTCTAGAACAAAGTTTCAACACTTTTTTCTCTAATTGATGCTCTAGAGAAAAAGATGAATCTCGCCAAAGTTTTCTGGACTCAGAATAATGAAATTTTTGTCTCAGAACAATGGAATTTTTGTCTTAGGCTTGAGAAACAACCCATTTTTTACAATCCACAATTCATACCTTAGGGTTTATAGGAACCAAACAAGCAACTCTAGTGCAAAAAGAAAACAACTCAGTACAAGTCGTTGAGTTTCTGTGCTTCACCAAATCGATCGATTGAAGGTCAGATCCATCAGGTAAAGCTTTTGTCTCATGTCTAATTGATCAAATGCTTTGCCTAAATGACCAGATGAATTTCACCATAACTTTCTGCAAACTTTTTAATGCCATAACTTTATCGTTTCAGTTCCAATTGACGTAATCTTAAGTTATACGGATATCTACTCGGAACGCGCTTTTCAACAATAAGCTACTAATCCATATCCGACGCTTAATTTGTAAGACCCTTTTAATAAATTTTATCACTAGAAAAATACTTCAGTTTGTCATTTTTAATTATATTTCTTCACTTTAGTGTATTCGACAACTCATACCACAGCTTATACTAAAAGAAATATAAAATATAATTTAATGGACCCAGAGTTTTGTCCAACCCATGAATTAGCTAACATACAATAATGCTTTCAAAAGCTACGAGTGAAAGACAATCTCTCACCCATACTCATGGTTTAAAATAATGGGCCTGATGTTATTTTCAAGTGCCGTCATGAGAAAGGTAAAAAAATCACCAATAAAACAGCCGTTATAACCGATATTTTCAAAATATCTTTCAAGCCGTTACAACGGCCGATATTGAGTCAACATCAATTGCACTAAGGAGGGAAAAAAACAGTGAGAGAAAATGAGGGAAGGGGAGAACTAACGGAGAGAGAAACATTTATAAGTGGAATTTATTTTCAAAACCTTAAGCCCTAAAACCTCATTTTGAGAATCCTAATCCTAAAAACATGCAACTTCGAAATCCTAATAAACATCCAAATTCAAGATACCAAACCATATATACCAAAAACCAAAACACACAACAAATTCGAGCAGCTGTGGGTTGCAGAGAGAGGACATGGGGGAGTACCTAGACGTGACTGCTGCCATTGCTACAGCTGCCGCCCGCTGCCACTTGGTTCTGTTTCTTCTCCTCCTTTCCTCGTTTTTCCTCTTCCTCCCCTTCTCCTCTTCTCCCTTCTCTTCTTCTTCTCCTTTTTCTTTTTTATTTCCCTCCATTTCTTTTCCTTTTTATCGAGATTCTAGAATTAACGACGGAAGGAATTTGACTTACAGTGTGAGGCTAAGCTACCACACAATTCGTGGGACCAGTGAATATGCATGTGTTTTCTCGGGCCCCTTTGACCTCTTAGATTGGTGGGTTCAACCTCAAATTTTTTATACTATAATCCTCAAAATTCTAAAAAAAATTGAAACCACTAAAAGGATGGTCTCTCATTATAAAAGGCCCTTAGAAGATTTTATTACAATAAGAGTTAGGTCCAATACAGTTATATTGATCATTAATAAAATAAATAAACTAACGTATTAAGAAATTTAAGTATATCTTAATGGTCATGCCAATAGTGGGCCTAGTCTTTTTTTTTATGGTAAGATAGTGGGCCTAGTCTTATTAGAGTTAAATTTGGTTTCTGCCGATCATCCATAAGTCAATTGAATAATAAGAATACTTTTAATTTCATGATTGCAATCCAATTATAGTATTCAATCATGAAAACATTTGATAAACTTGATTTCATGTAAAAGGTTAAATCTTGAAATCTTATTTCTAATAGTATAATGATCCTTTTAAAGATAGTTAAAGATCATTGATTTTAATAATGTGGCATGGTCCACTTGGTGGTGGGCACAATTGTGATTAGAACTTTTTAGAAAGCTAATTTGATTTTTTATAATTATTTTAAATATAAAAATTAAAATATGAACTACTTTGATGGATCTATAAACTTTGAGGAGAGAGGAAAATATTAAAAGAAAACATAACATATTTAACAATTAGATTAAACAGCATGGATGCAGGATGTTATGATTTAGGGGGATCGTTATTTTGCTTCAAAATGTTTATTAATAAAAAAAATATATTTCTTTCTAGCATTTTATAATATTTTAGACTTGTTAGATATATTTTTAAATTTTTTCGTAGTCGAATAAAAATTTGCACCACTGTAGACTGCAATACAACGCAATCACCACAACTGCGATTTTAAACCCCGCCCGTACTTGCGTTATTCATTATGGTTAGACCTATTCGTTTGCCAATATTTAGATAAATGGTATTCATTGCAAGTAGAGACGCTATTAAGCTTACCCATTAGATGGTTGGTCATTGGGAGTTTTTATAAATCAACATTAACGAGTATGGACGGTCATTCCCTCGGCAGAATAATCTTGCAAATGTTTGATTTACTAAACTCTAATTGAACAGGTCTGTTCATGGCTTTGCAACCTAAGCTGATAGCTTGTGGAAGATGGGTCGCAGTGTTCTCCGCAGCCGTTAAATTTTTGGTGGGTCCAGCAGTAATGGCGGCGACATCAGCTGCCATTGGAATTCGTGGTGTACTTTTGCGAGTCTCTATTCTTCAGGTGCATTACAATTCACACACTTCATTTTTCAACCCTAGGCGATTGTAACAAATGAGAGAGCCCGCAGAGGTGGAGAGTCGACAATTAACGGAATCGCTTATTGTCAATGCACACAATAAAAAATTATGTAAAGGCCAAATTGAATCTCTAAACTCAATAATAAGTAATTACACACCAACAAATAAATTCATTTAATATATAAATGAGATATCTTTATTCTTTGCCATTAGAAATGTAGATTATTAATATCACGCCCCCAAAACTAAACCGAATCAAAACTTGGTTCTAGAAGCGTGAGAATTAACGTCAATTAAAATTTTTCTTACATAACAATATGAGCCCCAATTTCAGGTAAATCGAAATTCTTCGTAAAACTATGCTTGGTGGTTAAGCAATCATAAACATAAGCAAAACTGAAACCCATAATCTGCGTAAATGAGTATCATAGATCAACCATATCACGAACCTCAATAATAATAAAATCAAGATCAAGTACTTCTAAGCATAAAAATTAAAGTTGTCATTCAAAGACAAATAAATTTAATGGATAAACTAATGGCCCCAAACATGGCCTTATTACAAAATCTAATATTTCGATCTTAGTACCCACACTAAGACATCTTAGACGATGTCAGCGGTGCTCCACTCAATAACTCCACCATCTGACGAAATCTCCTGCGTCGCCTAACCATCCGATTCGGCACCAGTAACAGAATTTAGACACTAAAAGTAATGGGTTAGATTGACGTAATTTGGCAAGAGAATAAACTGCAAAAACTGATGTTAATCAATTGAATTAAAACATATTTTTACATTCTGTCCCAAAACCCACCGAATGAATACCCAATCGCATGAATGCATAAAAACGGGTATTCCCACGGATACAATATACCAAAAACGGGTATTCCCACAAATATGATATGCAAAAATGAGTATTTCCACAGATATAATATACAAAAATGAGTATTTCAGCAGATATAATATACGAAAATACGTATTTCTGCATATATAATATACAAAAATAGGTATTCCCGCAAGATATAACAAATAACACCGCTGTGAATTATATCCCATAGTACATGTTGTCCCAATGACGTACAACCACATCCAACTGCAGTCGATCAAATATATGTATATAAATACAAACTATATACAAATGCATAATGAATCATGCCATGAAACCCTTAATTCATAATATCCAACTCAATATCAATTTAAGTACTTTGATTACTTAATTTAAAAGTGTATTATGATTGTGTATCATTTCAAGTTCTCTGTGGGTAACCACTAATCCACTTAACGGTCATTGTTAGTTAGATATGCACATGAGAACCAACCCTTTGTCACAATGGTAATGAGAGTCTACGATGCCAATATCTTACTTTCAGTGTCTATCATGTAGTGCATCCTGAATCTCACATTCCCATTCTGGATTCAGTCCAATTATCATGTGAACATTCAACCATCTTTTCTTAAAAGAAACGGAATCTATTTAATCCAATTATTTAAAGTTAGTGTGTTTTACAAATTGGGTAAAAGTATTTAAACCGAATTAAACCAAATTTATGATTAAAGGAAGAGGGGACAATCAGGTTCTTAATTGTCGTTACACATCAAATTAAAAGTCCAAATTAGAATCACAAATACTGTTTAATTAAGATTCAATCATCCCTAATTATATCTGAATTAAATTCTAATCCAACTAATTAAAATACTAATCACAAGTAACTAAACTCCCATTAAAATTATAATCAAATCTAATTACAATTCTAATCACCTAGTTAAATATTAATTAAGATTCTAATCAACATATAGTTAAACCCAAATCAATATTATAAACAAATTGTAATTTAATTATCTAATTAGCCCAAACCTACTATGGCAAACCCAAAATAAGCATAAGATATAAATCCTAAAAGAAATCTAATCCAAGTTTCATTCTTTGGGCCCACTTAGGTCTACTACTAGACCCCCTAAAATACCAACCTAAGCCCGCTAGCATCCCAGGCCCTTCAACAATCCAAGCCCGCCAGCAACCCAGACCGCCAACAAGTAGCACAACCCAGGCACAACTAAACCCAGCAGCAGCCCGGCCCGGTGCTGCCGAGCCCAGCCGCACTGGGCAAGCAGCACGTGCTGTCAGGCTGGCCAAGTGGCAGGCGCTGCCAGGCTGGCCAGGCAACGGCTACCCTTATTTTTTTATTTTTTTATCTCTTTTAAATGTAGATTTTGTCTTTCAAATAAAATCAAATTTTTATTATTAATCCCCAATCAAGAAATTAAACCCAAACGAAAAAATCATATGTAAAGCATATCATTCAATAAAACAACAAAAAAGGTATTGTTTACAGTTATCCACTTGCCTGGATTTCGATGCCAAAAGCAAATCTGAAAATCAAACCTTAGTTTCTCCCGGAGAACTACTAGGGCTTGGTTGCAGAGGAAATGAAGAAGATGGAAGAATTGAGCGTACGAAAAAAAGACGATCGAAAGCCTTTAAAGTTATATTAGCCCTTCTTGATTGGCAAACATCTGGGTAGTCCTTATAATTTTTTCTCACTACCTCGCCATTTCACTGGATTATTTCTTCATAACACCAACTCACTTAGGAAAAAAAATCTCTAAACCCAAAACCTTAGCTCTATGATAAGTGCAACTCTTAAACCTAATTAGAAAAAGGAAGAGCCTCAAATACCTGAACATCCAGAAGACCCAGATCCAAAGAAAAAAAATCATGTACGTACGAGCCCAGAATTTAGATTCTTTTCAATTTGTATATCGGGTGAAATCCTGGTTTAGATTTGGGTCAATGGATTTCATATCCAAGGACCTGACTACCTGAATTTTACAACCATTTATTATGTATAAATATAACTACATTATATAGTGTATACATATTCAGGCATCAAATTGATGCAGGTTTAGGCCATCCATTTGGGTGTTGCCCTTTAAATGGGATTCGGGCCTGGGTATAATATGGTCTTGAACCGTAGACCAGAGCCCTGTCCAGGTTTAGGTTTAAGTCCCATTATATCCTAAACCTAATGATTTTAACTTGTTGAGTGCAGGCAGCTCTTCCTGTGGGTATTGTCCCCTTTGTATTTGCAAAGGAATACAACTGCCATGCAGCAATACTCAGTACCTCGTAAGTTGAAATCCCACACTGCCTCTCAATTTCTATAAGAACGAAAAATGAAAAAACAGAACATAATGTTTGCAGTTTTGTTAACTTTTTGCAGGGTCATTTTTGGCTTGCTCATTACTCTACCTGTAACAATAATCTACTATATTCTTCTTGGTCTCTAGGAAAGACAAGGTTACAAAATATATTGAAGAAAACCTGGGGTTTATGGCAACTTCCTCAAATAACAAAATCCCCTTTTATATATATATATATATATATGTACATGCAGTCTACAATCACAGGCCACATATGCTTATTCCAATTTTTTCCTGATGTTAGCATACTAAGTAGATTTTACTCAGATGTGATTGATTGTGTAGAAAAATGATTGCGTTTCACCAATCAAAAGGGAAAGCTGAGTTTTGTATTGGACTAATATGTGGTGGACACGATTACATGTGTGTCACCCTTTATCTAATCTTAGTTTACTTTTTAAATAGGATTAGGTTTTTTAATCCATATTAGTCTTTCAACAATAATGGAAAGAGATTAGAAGAAGCCTATTAGAGATTGTCTTTATATTATCTGACAGGTGATTATACT
Source organism: Sextonia rubra (assembly GCA_037013555.1). Taxonomy (NCBI): domain Eukaryota; kingdom Viridiplantae; phylum Streptophyta; class Magnoliopsida; order Laurales; family Lauraceae; genus Sextonia; species Sextonia rubra. The sequence continues at coordinate 36,276,350 of JASUAD010000010.1, read as the reverse complement.
TATAAGTTATAAGAAATGTAAAAGAAGTCAAGTCACATCATTCAGTAAGAAAAACCATTTTTTTTTTTTACTGTTGGGCAGCTTGCAATTGATTCTTTAACTTGTGGAACCAAAGGTCAATCCTATGCTTGAAAATAAAATGCCAACACCACTCAATCTTGGATTGTTTTAATCAGCCCTATTGCTTTGTTATTAAAAAAATGAAATAATATAACATGTACATGAACAATCAATTAAATAATAGATGTACAACTCATATGCAATACAGGTATAATCTGCATACAGGCAGACCATTATACAAGTTGCTCTTGAATGTGTGGGGAAGTCCCCAACTGAGTTCCTAAGACTCTTTCTACACCACAGCTGGATACAACAAAGAGATCCAAGTAATGGCCACACAAGATCAGTATGGCCTGGCCCCAACATAGTTCCCCGGGGGGTTTAATACTCACAAGTGACGTAGCTCCCATTGTCACAGATGATCTTGGCGAACCCCACCTGTACCGTGGTGCGTCACACAATCTGGGTGTAATGGGTGCAGTCGGGCCCCGAGCACACATTGCTAGAATAGGCATAGAATTGCTTCTCTGCCACCCAAGCCGCCACCGCATCCTTGGCGCTCCAACGCTGCCCTTGACCAATGAAAATGTTCTCACCGTAGGCCATGGCGGTGGAGTGAACCGACGCGCAGTCATGCCGCCGCAGGTTTGAGTAGAAATGTGCGAAGTTGGCTAGAAGGGGACTTGAGGGGTGGCACCCCGACCGCATTTCTAGCACTGTTGTGGGCGTCCAAAAACTGATTGATCATCTCTGTTTTGTTGGCTTTCCCGTCGACCATGATAGACCGATTAACAAGGAGAAGATGCTAAAAATGAATAAAGAGGATGGAGCCATTGCAATTGGTTTTAGAAGATACTAGCAACAAAGGCCCGTGTTAAATTTGGGCCCAAAAAATGTAAGTTTATTTAAATATAAGATTCATTGAAACATTAATAAGAAAAAAATTAAATTCTATTAATCTTTTTATTTTCAATTTAGGAGCAAAATATGTATACATGCAAAATACAAAAGAGTAAAACAATAAAAAAAAGATATTAATCTTTCTATATTTTATTTATCTTTTTATTTCCACTGTCTCTTTTTCTCTCCCACTTTCGCAAGTTTTTTTTAATATTCTTAATTTAAAACATTTTTTGAGTAAGGGTATTACGCTAGGATATATCAATCTATCATCCTTAAATCCTTAAATGAAAAACAATTTCTGTTATTAATTAAAAATAATTAAATTTCTCTTAAAATTTTATTAAAAACCTAAAAAATCAATTAGAATTTTTACTAAACCAGTTTGACACAGAACTCTTAAAAAATTAATAAATTAAGTGATTCAGAACAATGCAAACACATGAATTTCATTACAAATAAACCTTAATCTCCATTTACCAGAGTATTGATTTAAAATCCCATATTTATTATGCATTGAAAAAGTTCCCTCCCAATTATAAGGTCAAAAAAATATATAGTTGAGAATTCATTTTCACCTACTCTTATTGTTGTTATCTCCATCAACTCTCTCAATTCTTCACATTTTCCCACTGCCTCGCTGAGGCATACATGTTTGATAGCATCACATAATTGCCTGCATTGTTTGGTTCAAACTCAAACAACCCATTAGCCACAACATCTTCGAGCCCAATGTTGTTGTACCGTCCTTATGAATTCAGCAGTGGCCCCATATGCTACCACTCTAGCTCATTGCCATATTCTACACCACATCCAAATAGATAACTTCTCATTATATTAAGAAAAAAAGCAAGCATTAAACTTGAGAGCTCCCATACCAATAGATTCTCCAGTTGGAAATTAGCCAATTACACCTAATTAAGATTAAAAGAATGAGGTAGGCCATACTCAAGCATACACCCATCCACCAATGATTCGCATAATAAACACATATAGTTGTCACTATTGGCCAACACATAGATACAATATGGCCAAACAATTACACTGATTGGATGAGCTGCTGAGACATCTGCAATAAAATATGACTACAAACAATTATGTGAATTTAGCGGTTAATAATCATGGTGTCAAGATCATCCAATCGAAGGCGATTCTAAATTAATCTGTCGATCCACATGAAAGCGTGGATTTGGAAGCATACACTCATCCACCAATGATTCGCATAATAAACACATACGGTTATCAATATTGGCCAACTTATAGATGCAATCTAGCCAAACAATTACATTGATTGGATGAGATGTTAAGAAATCTACAATGAAACATGACTACGGACAATTGTGTGGATTTAGTGGGTAATAATCATGGATTCAATATCATCCAATCAAAGGCGATTCTAAATTATTGTGACAATCCACATGAAAGCGAGGATTTTGAGGGTGTTAATGATATTTCAATTAATTTCTACTGGATAGTTGGATAAGGAAAGAAACCGAATAAACTTCTATTTCTTCTTCTTGTGTCAGTGACTTGTGGGGTGGGCAGTTGTTTTGTTTCAATAGGGAAGGGGTTTGAAAAGAAGTTCCTTAGAATTCCTTTTGAATTGTTGTTGTTGCTTTGTAGTTAAATAGATTATAAGCTAAGTGGTATGTAGGGCGTTGTATATACTATGAAAGAACAAGGAAATGAGACTTGGGTTCTTTTGATGAGGTGAATGAGAAGTTAGCGAGGATTTGGAGGGTGTTAATTATATTTTAATTAATTCATAAATGTTATCTACAAACATAATGGAATCTGTTTGTTATTTTTAATAGGGAAGCAAGTCCTATATTTGAGGAATTCAGTTTTGGAGAGGGAGGGAGAGAATTTAGGGGATGAGAAAAATCATTTCTTGCTATTAATATTTTTAGAAGATGGCGTGGCACCCTAGAAAAAAAGAAAAAAATTGCTAATATCGCACCCACCAGAGGCCTCCATTCTTATAGCTTTAATTTATATAACAAGCAACAAAGGCCTGTGCTAAACCTAGGCCCAAAAAATGTGAATATATTTAAATGTAAAATTAATTGAAACATTAATAAGAAAAAAATTGAATTCTATTAATATTTATAGTTTCAGTTTAGGAGCTAGAAATGTGTATATGCTAAGCGCAATTCATCATCATCATCAAAACTTTATCCCAATCTACAAAAGAATAAAAAAATAAAAGAAAGATATTAATCTTTCTATTTTTAATTTATCTATTTATTTCCACTCTCTCATTTTTCTCTCCCACTTTCGTGAGCTTCATTAATATTTTTAATTTAAAATTTTTTTGAGTAAGGGTATTATGCTAGGATATCTCAATCTATCATCTTTAAATCCTTGAATGAAAAACAATTTCAGTCATTATCTAGTAATAATTGAGTTTCTCTTAAATTTTATTAAAAAACCTTAGAAATAAATTAGAATTTTTACCAAACCGGTTCAACACAAACTCTCATAAAATTAACAAACTAAGTGATTCAGAATAATGCAAACACATGAATTTCATTACAAATAAAGCTTAATCTCCATTTACCTAAGTATTAATTTGAAATCCCATATTTATAATGCATTGAAAAAGTTCCCTTTCAATTATAAGGTCAAAAAAATATAGTTGAGAATTCATTTTCGCTTGCTCTTATTGTTGTTGTCTCCATCAACTCTCTCAATTCTTCACATTTTCCCACTACCCCGCTGAGGCTTACATGTTTGATAACATCACATAATTGCAGGTATTGTTTGGTTCAAACTCAAACAACCTATTAGCCACAACATCTTTGAGCCCAATGTTGTCATACCGTCCCTATGAATTCTGCAGTGGCCCCATATGTTACCACTCAGGCTCATTGCCATATTCTCTACCGCATCCAAATAGATTACCTCCCATTATGTTAAAAAAGAAAACAGGCATTAAACTTGAGAGCTCCCATACCAATAGATTCTCCAGTTGGAAATGAGCCAATTACACCTAATTAAGATTAAAAGAATGAGGTGGGCCACACTCAAGCATACACCCATCCACCAATGATTCGCATAATAAACACATATAGTTGCCACTATTGGCCAACTCATAGATGCAATCTGGCCAAACAATTACACTGATTGGATGAGCTGCTGAGATATCTGCAATGAAATATGACTACGAACAATTGTGTGAATTTAGCGGTTAATAATCATGGTGTCAAGATCATCCAATCGAAGGCGATTCTAAATTAATCTGTCGATCCACATGAAAGCGTGGATTTGGAAGCATATACTCATCCACCAATGATTCGCATAATAAACACATACGGTTACCAATATTGGCCAACTTATAGATGCAATCTAGCCAAACAATTACATTGATTGGATGAGATGTTAAGAAATCTACAATGAAACATGACTACGAACAATTGTGTGGATTTAGTGGGTAATAATCATGGATTCAATATCATCCAATCAAAGGCGATTCTAAATTAATGTGACAATCCACATGAAAGCGAGGATTTTGAGGGTGTTAATGATATTTCAATTAATTTCTACTGGATAGTTGGATAAGGAAAGATATCGAATAAACTTCTATTTCTTCTTCTTATGTTAGTGACTTGTGGGGTGTGCGGTTGTTTTGTTTAAATAGGGAAGGGGTTTGAAAAGAAGTTCCTTAGAATTCCTTTTGAATTGTCATTGTTCCTTCGTAGCTAAGAAGATTATAAGCTAAGTGGTATGTAGGGCGTTGTATATACTATGAGAGAACAAGGAAATGAGACTTTGGTTCTTTTGATGAGGTGAATGAGAAGTTAATTAAGTTGTAAAAAAGGTGGTTACCTCTTTCATACTTTTGAGTGGCCAAAGCCCAAGTGTACTGTCTCATCAAGTTAGAGAACGGTGTGGCCTCCTTAGCCTTGCTTGGAAAACTGACATCAAATCCTAATGTTTTGTGGGGCCCAATCTCTCGAGTAACAATTATGCTGGGCAACCGTGAGCATGGCCTCTGTGGGGACCACCTGGAAAATTAGTCACTGAGTGATATTAAGGATTGGAAGGTTACGTAAGAATAGGAGACGGTCCAAAGATTAACTTAATCATAGATCGAGTTATGTGATCAAGGCTCAAAATCAAGTGTAGCAAAGGACCAAACATTTCTAATGGCCAAATCCAAAGGAGGATTTATTCAGCCAAGTTTCACGATTCATTCTGGTGAGATTGTATTATTTTTAGAAGGTGTCTGTAAATTGGTCATTAATCTACAATCAAGTCAATGTATATGTAGCTGACAAACTGGCCAAAGGTCATCAAATGAACGGCGATATGTGGACCCTCAACAGATGCCTAATTGCATCTGTATGGGTGGACCAGCGAGCCCTACAACTTTTTCCACCACCTTACTTACCCCTTAATCCTATTTTTGTTTTTTCAGTTTTTTGTGTTTACCCTAGCAAGGTTTTTAGAATTTGTAAATAAGCTCCTAAGGTTTCAATATTTGTATATACCCCCCTGTCTTTTAATTTTAATACCCCTTCATTATTCCAAATTTAGTAGCCTTACAACCACTATAAGTCTTTAGAGTAAAATGACACTTTTGCCCATCTCTTTATCCATGTAATCATAATTTCAAAGCTTGGATATATTTTTCTTTAAAGCCTTCTACACTTACTATTACTATAGTACATTTGGTGAGAGAGAGTAACCCTACATTTTTTTTTATTTATGTGGGGCTCATTTCATTAAATTTAAATTGATCACAAATTTAAAGGTGGCAAACAAGTTGGGTTGGCCCAATACGGGTTGGGTTAACAGCCGGTTTGAGTTGTTCACACTCAATTTGCACCCGACCCATTTTCAAAACAGGTTGGGATTCTTCAACGCACACCCGCATAGGGTTGGGGCGGGTTGGCCAGCTTAAACCTACATTATAGAATGAGTTAGTTAAAGTCAGGCCAAACTAACCACTTCACTTGAATTCTACAGTTCTTTTTTTTTTCTTATTCTTTTTCCTTTTTTCTTTTCAAAGTGAATTCATAGATTGTATTATTATAAAAAAATAAGAGCATATGTTTTTCAATTAAAGCACTTAACTGTGATATCATCAAAGTTTTTCTTGCAAATAGTTATTCAAAAATATTTGAATAGATATGTAATGGTCAACCTTAGTTATTAAATGTAACTACTTTAAACATTGACTCACAGTTTGAGTTTATTTATGATGTATTTATAAAAATAGTTATACTTTAAAATATTGAAACCTATAAATGTAATTTTTATTGTCTTTTAATGCTTATGTATTGAACTTTATCCGAAGGCGGTCAATCTTTTTAAATAATCATTATCCATGATTTTCTATATACTTATTGATTTTATGAAAATCATTATATAATAAAGCTAAACCCAAGTAAATATATAATATAGGGAATTAATAAAAAATAAAAAAATATTATAATTTAAAAGAAAATAATATTATTTAAATGAGATAAAGCTGATAGAACTTTATGTTTGCAAATGCCGAAAAAAAAAGTCAATACTATCCTAAGAAAACCATATCTTATATTATTGCTAATAATTCTTTATGGAATTAACATATCTTATATTATTCTTAGTAATTCCTTATGGAATTAAATATAAATGTAAAAGACTATATGCTAGTCATGCGGATTAGGCAGGTTAGCTCTAATCCAACTTATTTTTCTAACATGTGCTCAACCCACACTTTACACCGGTCATAAGCGGGTCGGGTTGACAAGTAGAGCCTCATTCTGCCACATTCACAATGCCAATCAATAGTTATAGTTATAAGTGGCTAGAATTGACCAGATCCATGCAAAATCCTCTACTAGATTGATAAGAGTGTCAAATACATATAGGTACTAGTTAGGCTTCATATACATTGGAGAGTTTGAGAGATACTATTAAGACTTGGGATAAAATAATGGTATTTTTATAAATAATGACATAGTTATCTTTACTTAATGAATTTATGGGCAAAGTTGTCATTTTCATAAAAATTCAACACAAATCTTTTGCTGGTCGCCTCTTCTCATTATTTCTAGTGTTATTGGGGACATAAAAGGTATTAAAATGAAAAGACAAAGGGTATATATATATACTTAAACTAGTGGAGCATATTTACAAATTCTATAAACCTCGGAGAGGTATATATATAAAAAGAAAAAAAGAACTCTCTTTTTTTTCTTTGAATGTTACTTACACCTTAATCACATGACTTAAATGCAAATTTTCTCTACCAAAATGTCTTAGGAAAATAAAGAAACTGTTGGAAGCTAGGTGAGCAAACTCCCCATTATAAAAAGAGTGTTTTTTTTATCTTGATTTATTGAATGAGATAATTGTAACACTTCGGCCCAGCTTAATCCGATTTAGCGACTAATTAATGTGGTTTTGGGTCCATTTATAGCGAATTCGTGTTAGGCTTATTGTTTTGTCCTTGAGATTCGTTTCGGGTCATAGATAGGTAGTTAGGTTGTGTTTAACCTAGAATAGGTAGATATGAGCCCTTTTTCGTAATTTTTGATTTTGTACAAGTTTGTCATTCATGAATCATCTTGGTGGTGACACGTGTCTTTCGTCGAGCTCGTCAACTTCCGTAACTGACTCGTATGTGAACGACGTCGTTTGTTTCCGTTAGACCGTTAATTGATTTAAACTGTAATTATCCTAAGCTTGTGGACTTATTTATAAATAAGGCATCACATGCACCGACTCTTCCTTGCTTTATCTCTCTCTCAATGCCAGTTTTCTCTCTCTCTCTCCCTTGCTCTTGTTTTTTATCTTTCTTTCTTTCCTTTTCTTCTTCTTCCTCACGATCAAAGGAAAGAAAGTGGGGAAAGTCTTGTGCACTCTGTAACAACCTGCCCCGCACCATCGAGGTATTGTCCGCTTTGGACTTCCCAGGAGGTCACCCATCCTGAAATTGCTCTGACTCGAGCAGATAGAACGGATTATTACTTATATTCTTTACATTCAAGCACTTTTGGGACTGGGTCGTTACAGGCCCACCAGCTTCCGCCGGATATGTCCCCATATCAACACATATCGGACCGAAGACAGCCTCATAAGCGATGTGGGACTTCGTTCCTCCTCCTTCGTTCCCCCCCTATTTGTGGAGGGCAGGATTCGAGAGGGAAGCAGGATTCGAGTGGTCCCCAAGGGGTCCGGCCTAATGGCCTCACCCTCCACCACTCAGAGGAGAGCCATCCCCTGCTTTGATACCATCTGTAACAACCTGCCCCGCACCATCGAGGTATTGTCCGCTTTGGACTTCCCAGGAGGTCACCCATCCTGAAATTGCTCTGACTCGAGCACGCTTAACTTTATAGTTTTTTATGGAAGTCCTCACGGTTTTGTCCCCAAAAGGCGCCTCGACAGTTTAGAACGGATTATTACTTATATTCTTTACATTCAAGCACTTTTGGGACTGGGTCGTTACACACTCAGTTGACACGCCTTCTCTTTTTCCTTCGTTTCTTTTTCTTGCTTCTTGGAGCACTCTAAGGTAAGGGAGGGTTCTTGCTCATCTTTATGCATTCTCACGTTTCCTCCTTTGTTTCTTCTTTTACTTCTTTTCTTTTTCGTTTATTGTGTGTTCTACGGTAAGCTTTGAAGTCATGCTATCTTATGTGAGTCTAGGATGTGATTACATAGCATGCATACCTTTCTTTTGCTCACTCTTAGCATGCATGCTGTTAGGACTGCATCTCCGAAATCAATTGGGCCAAAGAACAACTAAGTTAAGGAAAAAGCTCGTTTAAGGCAAATATAAGCACAGTATGGATGAACACATGTTGATACACATTGATTGTTATGATTTCTTTTAATTTCTCTCTCAAGTGTGTTGTTATGGACAGCCCCTTTAGTTTGGTTTAACTTGATAGATATCGTCTTCGTGAGTGCAAAAGATTCAATTCAGTCGTTCTATAGCAGAGTTTTATTACCCGACCGGTCGGGACTGCGGTCCGACCGATCGGGCCTGCAGTCCGACCGATTGGACACTTCCAGAATCAAAATCCGACCAATCGGGCTTTAGAGCCGACCAGTCAGCCCTGAAGCACTTTTGCTCCGGGAGATTCAGGGTCCAACTAAATCCTATTCTTGCTCATTCTTCTTTTCTTGCTTCTTTAACACCCAAAGGACCTTTTTATGTTACCTTCTGGTCTCTCTACTCTTAAATGAATTGGAGAAAAGATATGGTTAATGATGAGACCTTATAGGGCCTTCACATGGATTTCTCAACCCCAAAACTTGCCAACAGAGTACCTTAAAAGCATGAATGGTCTTGAGGGCTGTGACACATTCATGTGTGTTGTCCAATTATTAAGCACCTCCCCATGGGTGTTGGTTTAAGGGACTTCAATACACATTTATCAATACAGTGCAACACCTACGAAATGAGCAACTATGTATCGAATAACTTAAAACTATATCATCATGCACACTTAGAAACATTGGACAACTAGCTTAGGGTTGGCTAGTAAACAATTGTGATTCTTAATCTAACTTGACTTGCATTGCCTATTGATGTCGATTATTGCCTTCCATGCTTTTATGCTTGTTCGACTTGTAATTTTTTTATTTGTAATAGTATCCGTATCAAAAGACTTGATTCTGGTGTGTAACCCTAGTATGATACATGCACTGTATTGCTTGCTTATGATATGACATGATACATGTACTGTACTGTACTGCCTGAATGTGACATCGAATTGACATGCATCATTGACATGACTGATTTGGTCTGACTCTACTCAACCTCAGCCTTAGGATGCCCGACGGGGTTGACTTTGGCGTAGCTTGCTTATTGCCTCTGCAGTGTGCTCTTGTCCTGGGATTCCAGACCCCGGGAACTAGAGACCCATTCGTACCCTGGCCCGATCGATGGTGTTCTCGTCTTACTTGCTCTCGATAGAGAGAATATAGCAAATGTAGTAGCCACCTAGCCAGTTTATTTATTTTATGATTCTGAAAGCATGCTTATTCTTATTCACAACTTGCCTAGTATATGATCATGAACTCCATGCATCATTATCTGTTAACTATTCTGCTAGACACAACACGTGTTAATTTATTGTTGCTTATGCTTTGTTGAATCATTGTATTCATTAGTTGTTCTTGGTGCTGCAGGCCCAGATCCCTCCATCGGCCCCTCGTCGGTCTACCAAACTCCAGGAGAGACGCGAGGGGCCCAGTCAGGGCTAGAGGAGTGGATGTGATCCCTCCAATGGAGAGTGGCCTTTCATTTGCATTAGTTTTATTGTCTTGTGTGTATGGGGCTTGAGTTGGCTTTTGGGTTCTCTTGTATACCTTGTATTTTTGTCTCAAAAATACTATCTCCCCATTTTGTTTTGTACATCTTGTAATTAATGTAACTTTTGGTACTTGTTGTATCTCGTTGTGCATTCTCTTTTCTTACAATGATGCCTACTATTTCCGCGTAAATTATGTTTGCACGTGTGAATATTCCTTGTGTGCGTACACTTGGATAAGGTCTAGGTGTGCATGCACTGGAGTACGTGTGTTACTGGTTAGTTTTTTTTACTAACCACCGATTTCTGGGCTCGGGTTGTGACAATAATGCCACCTCATACTGTTCATGAGGATTCACATTGCCAGTAGCATTATAATTTCCAATTGTTTCTCCTCTTTAAAGGCAACAACTATCATGCTTTCAAAAGCAATGAGTCCTTTCCTAATCTTTCTCTTTTTTAAAAAAATAGATATTGTTATCATTAAAATTTAAACTCCATTAAATAATCCAAACACCTTGATCTATGCCTCTAAAGTTTTATACTTTTAGAGGCATCATGTTCTAATAATTTCAATCCCACACTGAGCAAAAATTGGATATATGTCAAATTTGGACCTGTAGCAATTGATGGGGGTGTAAAATGTGAAAAGATTGGATTTCGCAATTAGAGAGGCTCCATAACATTAAAAAAAAGTAAGGGAGCAAAAAATAGAGTTTTAAAAAGAGTTAAAGGATGGGTCCCCACTTGACAGTTCGCTCAGTAAGACCATAAAGATTGTCCTCACAAGATCAGTTTCAATCTAGATGTTCATGCATCTAACTGGATGCACGTTTAGGCCGTCGATTTAGATATGGGCCTATACCCTAAGTTAGAGACATGTCTAGGCTAAGGTCCAAGTCCCACTTCAATCCCTACACATAATCATTTTAAGTTGTTGGGTGCATGCAGCTCTTCCTAAAGAGATTATCCCTTTTGTCTTTGCAAAGGAATACAACAGCCATGGATGTATGTAACAAATTCATGTCCCAATCCCTCAATTGGTCTACAAATGAGAGGGGAAAAACCCAAACATGAGAACTATCTTAGAACTGCATTGCAAACTTTAAGGGATCACCAGCTCTATGCGAAATTGAGTAAGTGTGAGTTCTGGTTGAAGCAGAGTCTTTCCTCGGTCACATTATTAGCAGAGAGGGTCTAGCGGTAGATCCAACGAAGATTAAGTCAATTGCCAATTGGCAAAGAATCACTTCAGTGTCAGAGATATGCAGTTTTCTTGATTTGGCCAGTTATTACAGGAGATTTGTGCAAGGATTTTTGTCAATTGCAGCGCCGTTGACTAAATTAACCCAGAAAGATATGCCTTTTGTGTGGTCTGACGGGTGTGAAGCTAGTTTTTAAGAGCTAAAAACCCGGTTGACTACAGCTCCTGTACTTACACTACCATCAAAGAATGGTCAATTTGTGATTTATACTGATGCTTCAGGTGTTGGTTTGGGATGTGTACTCATGCAAGATGGAAAAGTTGTTGCTTATGGATCTAGAAAACTTAAGGAACATGAGAAAAAGTATGCTACTCATGATCTTGAGCTCGCAGCAGTAGTTTTTGCACTCAAAATGTGGAGACATTATTTGTATGGTGTAAGATTTGAAGTGCATTCGGACCACAGGAGTCTTCAGTATTTATTCACTCAGCCAGAGTTGAACATGAGACAGATCAGATGGATGGAATATATCAAGGATTTTGATTTTCTAATCAAATACCATCCAGGGAAAGCCAATGTAGTGGCTGATGCACTAAGCAGAAAACCAGTGAGGAATGCATGTTTGCGGACAGAATGGTCGTGGGCAGAGATATTTCTGGACTTAGGGGTTGATTTACAGCTGGTTAATGATAGAGTGATGATTGCCAGTATGTTTGTTTGGGAGCCAGAAATTCTAGGTAGAATCAAGAGCACACAGTCAGAGGATCCAGAGTTGGTCAGGGTGATGGAGAAGATTGAGAACAGGCCAGACTTTAGATTGATAGATGGTGTGTTGTACTATCAGGACGGGTTGTGTGTGCCAAACATAGAGGAGTTGAAGAATGAGATCCTGACAGAAGCGCATCATTCTCGTTTTACCATTCACCCTGGTAGCACAAAGATGTACCAGAATCTCCGTAGTCATTATTGGTGGAACAACATGAAAAAGGAGATTGCAAGATTTTTTGCCAGGTGTTTGGTTTGTGTCACGACCCGAGCCCAGAAATTGGAGGTTAGTGAAAAGCTAAACCAGTGACACACGTACTCCCGTGCACATGCATCCAAAACCAGTCCAGATGCACACACACAAGGGATCTAACACGTGCGAACTAAGCGTACGCGAAAGCTGTACATATCATAGCAAGCAACAAAGGAAAAGCGGAAGCCAAAACGAATGCGGTATGGAAAAGTCAAAGCTAAATACAATACGCGAAAACCAGATACAAGTTTGGGTACACGACAAAATCAAGATGTACAAATATACAAAGTGACAAAGTCCGAAATATAAAATACATAGTCCCAAAAACCAAAACCAAAAGCCACTGAAGATATGCATGTACGCACTCGGCAGAGATGATCAGGTCCACTCTGCCAAACCGGAGGGTGCCTCTAAACTCGGCCCTACAGCCTCCTCGACCGCCGGGGAGCTGGGCAAGGGATCTGGGCCTGCAACACCACAGACAACACAATGAATACAACGATCCAGCAAATACAAGTAACAGGGATGAGCACTCATAGTATCAAATAGAATAATGACAGAAGATTAAATACAGAGTTCCATCTTAGTATGCTAAGCAAATCGTGCGTAGAAGTAAAACATGATAAGTGAGTCAAAACATAGAAATACTGAACTAAGTGGCTACTACGTTAACCATATTCTCTCCAATAGAGAGCAGAGCAGAGCAGAGGAGAACACCACTGACCGGGCCAGGGTACAAGTGGGTCTCGGTTTCCTGGGTTCCGGGGTCCCAAGACAAAGCAACACTGCAGTGATACAGAGATACAGAGATCTAAGCCAGAGGTAACCCCGTCGGGCATCCTAAGGCTAAGGCTGAGTAGAGCCAGACTAATACCAATCAAATCAAATCCAAAAGAAGGGAGATTATCCGCTTTGGACTCACCGATGGCAAAGACCGGATCTTATCCTCACGTATTAATCTCTGGGCAGAGCCACCAGGGAATACCCAATAAATCAGAGATATACAAAGCCAGAATTATACAGAGCATAGTATAGACTGAGTCAGAGCATCGAGCATAGAGCATAATACAGAACGAAGTCTAAACAGATGTACAAGACGAAAACAAAAGAATTTCGAAATGCGTGAACATAGATTAACAGAACAGAGGGCAAAATTGTAAACAATATACAATGCATCTTAGATTAAGACGGAACCAAGGTTAATTACAAGCCAACCCTAATCTAGTTGTTCACTGTCACTAACCGTGCATGTTGATGTAGGTTTAAGTTATTCGATGCACCGTTGCCATCCTAGTGTTGCAATGTAATCCTCATGTGCACCGAAGTCCCTTAACCCAACACCCATGGGGAGGTGCTTAACAGTGAATCAACGTTCACATGAATAAGTCACAGCCTAACAAACTATTCTTGCTGTCCAAAGAGTCCATTGGGCAGGTTTACGTGGGTGGATAACCTATATTTGAGCCCTACAAAGTCTCACCATCAACCTAAGTTTTATTTCAGATTTGCCATGCCTTATGGTTTAGCCATGGGTGACCTACGGCTTAGCCGAAGACATCATATGGGCTAGCCATAGCATGCACTACGGCTTCACCGTGGTTCCCTTCCAAACACAGCTAAACTGGTCATCTTCCACCTCTGATCTGATACCTTTTACGGCTGAGCTACGGTTCAATATACGGCTTAGCCGTAGACCAATCCACGGCTTAGCCGTAGCCACACCGTAGCCACACCGTAGGAATACTGTATCGGGAAAGTTTCGACTGATCAGAGATTTAATTCACGGCTGGGTCACGGTTGGGTCACGGCTAGCTTACGGCTCAGCCGTAGGACAATCTAAGGTTCAGCCGTAGCCTAGCCGTAGAACAAAAGGTGAAATTTCAAGTCTCTGGATTGTGAGCCGTACAAGGTTACGGCTTAGCCGTACAATACAGAAACGAATCGGGATAGTTACAGTACTTGGAAAATCATGTACAATTTGAGCAAAACAAGCTCCGATGAATCCAAAACAATAGATTCGGCTGTAAATCCATGCTAAGCCTATGAGAACAAAAGAATCACAGCAATCAAATAAATACCCATATGTGTTATCAAAGCCTGTACTTATACTTGCCTCAATGCTCAAAACTCTGTCAAACCACTGAATCAAGCTCCAAATCAACTAAAATCAAAGCAAATCAAAGAAACAACCCATGCATGAGATGAGGACACAGAAATCAGAGAAGGAGAGATGCAATTGGAGAAGAAGAAGGAAGAGTTGGAGAGAACCCACTTACCAAAGCAAAGATAGAGAAAAAGGGGAAAGAACCCAATCGAAATTGGAACCCAAATCATCAACCGAGCAAGAGAAGAGGAGTAAGGAAAAGAGAAAAGAAGAAATGAATGTGGAGCTCTCTAAAGCCTGTTGCATGCAACGTTGAAGCCAAATGAGCAGGGAGTTGGACATCTGGGAGCTGACTCATTATATAGGTTTTGGAGTTTAAGTCAAAGTCCGAAGAGTTTAAACTATTTACAGTTTAAGTCACACGAAGGTCCAACTTCTCCAATGTACTCCGAATAGATTTGACACAGTTACAGAAATTGACGAGCTCAACAAAATACACGTGCTGACACCAAGATGATGCAAAAATGATGCAAGCAAAGCAAAAACAAAATTACGAAAAAGGGCTTAGAACTACCTATCTCAGGTCAAAGGTTACTCAACTACCTAAAACCAAGTCCGAAAGAATAAAACAACAGAAAAACACACTAATGAGCCACTAATCCGGCTCAAAGGGGATCGGAGTGTTACAGTTTGTTAGCAGGTTAAGGCAGAACCCAAGAGACCCCCAGGACTTTTGAAGCAGTTGGCAGTGACAGAATGGAAGTGGAAACATATCACAATGGATTTTATATCAGGACTTCCGATGATTCATGGTAAAGATAGTATCTGGGTGATAGTGGACAATTAACTAAAGTTGCACATTTTCTACCAATGAGCTTGAAGACACCCAAAGATGAGTTGGCCAAGATGTACATGGAGGAAGTAGTTAGATTGCATGGTGTACCGGTATCGATCGTCTCAGATAGAGATCCGAGATTTCTGAGTAAGTTCTGGACACGACTTCAAGAGGCACTCGGTACTACCTTGAACTTCAGTACAGCGTATCACCCGGAGACAGATGGGCAGATTGAGAGAACCAACCAAACACTGGAGGATATGTTGCGGGCTTATGTGTTGAACTTCTGAAAGGATTGGCAGAAGAGCCTTCCTCTTTGTGAGTTCGCATACAACAACAACTACCATTCAAGTATTGGTATGGCACCTTTTGAGGCGTTGTATGGGCATAGATGTAGAACCCCACTTTGTTGGGAGGAAGTTGGTGTTCGGAGTTTTCACGGGCCATCGATAGTCAGTGATACCAGTGAGAAAGTTTAGCAAATTCATGCCAGATTGAAAATTGCCAGGAGTAGACAGAAGAGTTATGCTGACTTGAAGAGGAGAGATCTCAAGTTTGCAGTGGGCGATCATGTGTTTCTAAAAGTGTCGCCGGCTAGAGGAACACTCAGATTCGAACAGAAGGGCAAGCTGTCTCGCAGATTCATCGGGCCGTTTGAAATTCTTGAGAGAGTGGGCGATGTAGCCTACAGATTGGCGTTGCCAGCAGAGTTGTTAGGAGTTCACAACGTCTTCCATATCTCGATGCTGAAGAAGTACGTCGCCGATCCTTCGCATGTTCTTCAATGCAAACCACTCGAGATTCAGCCGGATGCTACCTACGTGGAGAAGCCGTTGCAGATCATTGATACTAAGGAACAAGTCTTATGGACGCGGACCATTTACTGGGTGAAGGTTCAGTGGGAGCACCATAGTCCAAGGGAGGCCACACGGGAGCTCAGAGACCAAGTGAAGAAGTTGTACCCGGATCTTCTTCCTGAGGTACGTTAGACATTTGGATGACCAAATGTTCTAAGGGGGAAGGAATGTAACATTCCTATCCTAAGTTTTATTTTATTTAATTTAAATACAATTTTATTTAATTGTTTGTATTTTAGTTAATTAAGGTTATTCTAATTATTTAATTTTCTTTTGGGTTATGGGTTAATCGGATCGTAATTTTAGGACCATGAGTGTTCATCATTTGACCCGACCTAATTTAGACCCATTTTGGACCTATTTAACCCAATAACCAAAATTAGACCATTACCTATAAATTAATGTTAATAGTAGGGTTCTTTTTATAAAAAAAACCAAGAATTCTCTCAAAACCCTAAGCCTATTTATAGCAAACGATGGATACCCTCTGCCCCCATCTCTAAAGTACCTCTTCTCTCTTTCCTCTCCATATTCTTCTTTTTCGTTGGATCGGCCAAGGCTAAAGCCCAAATCAAGACGTGCAACTGCCATTTCTTCTTCATCTTCATCTTCTCCGTTTGGATCTTGTGGGCGTGCAAGAGAGAGACAGAACTAGATCTTCTTTTTCTCACCAATCTACATCAAAGGCAAGTGGTTTGCACTTATCTCGAATGATTTCACTAATTCCTTTGATTATCATGATCTTAGATGTATTGTCAATGCCCATTTAAATCTCTAAAGGATGATGGTAGGTTAGATGGGTATGTATTTTACAGATTTTTGTTTGATGGTGGTCGATGGAGTTGATGGATTTGATGAAAGAGGGGATGGCCACTTTAAATAAATGGGTCCTTGTAAAAAAAAATTAGTATGCCTGGGACGAGTCCCATTCAGCCAGTGATAGAAATTTCTGCACATGTTGCTGTTTGGCAGCAGCATGTGCAGGTTTTCACTTGAAAGCTAATGTGGGTCCGCCACCTACAGGTGGGCCCATGACTGTAACATGGATCTTGATTAGTGGGGTTCGTCAGGTGGGACCCTAGCAGATGGTGGGCTCCCTTTGATCCAATACTTTAACTCATAGCAATGGCATGGGATTTTCTAGACTAGCTGATGATATGGGGCATTGATAGTGATGAAATTGTGAACCCCACCTATGATTTTATGGCTGGTTCCAAATAATACATACATATTTATATATATGTATATTTATATATATATAAAAGAGATGAAAACGTCTGGGGATAAACCCCAGACGTTGAGTGCAAGGAGGGATGACTGCCTGTGCACTACTGCACAGGCACAATATGCACCTGGCAGTAATGCACAGCTGGGTTACCCACCTGCACATGCTTGCGGGTGCCCCCCCCCCCCCTGTGGCCACTAACATACATTTATATAATAAAAAATATCTGGGAGTAAAACTCCTAGATCTGGGCTGGGAAGTAGATGGACAACAGGGACTGCAGCACAGTGGGGTGCCTTTGGGTACTGTTGGACTTTTGTGGTTGGTACAGTCCAGATGGGTGAGGCCTTGACCCGGCTGTCAAGTGGGGCCATCAACTGGTGGGATCACTGGCAGCAGGTGCAAGTGGGTTCATCACTTTGTGGGGTCTATGGTAATAAATATATGTGGGTTGATAATTATTGGGATTTTTATTATAGTGTACCGGTGGGCCACCCCTTGTGTATGATCTTGAGCATTATAGACTTGGGCCGGATAATTTATTTAAATGTTTATTTTACCATTCATTTATGATTTTCTTTGGATGGATTACATACCTCGGAAGACCCTTGTATTGGTTTTGGAATCCAATGAATTTGATTTAATAAAATTAAATCCATCACATCATCAAAGTAAAGGGTTATGTGGGCAGATTTCCCCTTACTGATTTCACGGTTTGCACATGATGGTACAAACCGCTCGCACTCAGATGAAGTGAGAATTGGGCTATGCATCACCCCAATTTTCAAAAATAATTCCCAACCTTACTTCATCTTGGTTCGTGTGGAATTGTCGCATGCGTGAATTGTGGTCACTGTGTTAGGAATATTTGTGGAGTTATTTCTTGATCATCATGTTGCATTTCTTTACCTTGTTGCATACATGTTAGGATTTATACCAGTGCTTATGATGATTTGGACCATGTTGTGACTTGGTCCATACAATGTTTAATTGAGAGGTATTCATATGATGCTGGAGATTATTTGGTCTGGTATAATGTTTTATTATATGGTGTTTGAATACCTATCATGGCCAGCCCTTCACACTACCATAAGATGTGTCTGTCGAACAATCACTGAGCCATGTCTATGAGTCTCGACACAAGAAGGGGCAGGGCTGTGTGAGATATTATGCTGATCTAGTCATTGGACGACTGCAGTCGGTTCACAAATATACACTGTGATGATTTTTACCGGACTTAGGGCCGAAGACGAGCTTACCACTCGTACATGGTTGGTTTCACCGTGATTTTGGACAGGATGCTAGGCGTCCGAAAACGGATTTGATCCACAGTTTCTGGACAGGATGCGAGGCATCCGAAGACGGTATAAATTCCGTAAGGGCATCGGCAGATGCGATGCTCGGCGAAAGTGATATTGTTCATTTGATGTAGAGCCGGATTTAGGATCCGTTCTTTCTATATTGCATGGCATTCTTTTATCTATATTGTTCACTTATTCTTATGATTTTCTTGTCATATTCTCACATTGATAGTGTACTTCATTATGAGTTATGTGTATTTTACTTGCCGCCATTTGTGGTTGACCTTTGTTTTCTAAAATTGATGCATAGGCACCGAGCCCGGCTTTGCCGAGGAAGAGGCGCAGGCTGAAGCGTTTCAAACGCTTGAGCCAACTGATTTTCCCGAGTGGGGTGCAAACGATGGCTTCGGGGCCGTCTAATCAAGCACAAGAGTGACTCGTTTAATATACAATCAATTTAAATAAATCATCCTTTAGATACTTGATCCTTCAGTGGGACATTGTAATAAATTATTATTGATTTCTTTTGCAACTTAGGATATTATTTTTGTTATCTGGTGATATGCAAACTTGATTTTTCTCTTGGTACCTATTGGTTGAAATTACTTCCGCATGTTGGGAATGAATGTGAATGGCCTAAACTCACCACGGCCTAAGATCCTGTGAGAAAAATAATTAGGAGTCAATGGTTTTGTTTACAGAAAAATATAATAACAAAAAAAATTGACTCCTAATTTCACGTAACCCTATTTTCATTTTTGGGGACGTGACAGCAACTGTTTTTAGGAGATACGTTTTTGTTGGATAGCGGGTAAAGGAAAGGAATGAAACAACCTTTTTATGTCTTGTTCTGGTCTTTGTGACTGACATTGAGGTGGTTGTGTTGTTTAAATAGGGAGGGGGTTTGGAATGAAGTTCCTTAGAATTCCTTTTGAATAGTTGATGTTGCTTTGTAGCTAAGAAGATTCTAAGCTGAGGGTTATGTAGAGAGTTGTATTTGTATGTAATATGAAGAATGAAAGGAAATGGGACTTGGATTCTTTTGATGCTGTGAATGACAAGTAATGTAAGTTGTGAAAAAGGTGGCTGCAGGGAGATTGCCACTTCCAAACTTTAGTGGCCCAAGTGTAAGATGTCTAATCAATGTTTGTCCGAATGGTAGTCTACTACTATACTTAGAATGAGTTGCCGTGGAAAGCTAACATCAAATCCTAATATTTTGTGGCCCCAATCTATCAAGCTACGGTCATACTGGGCAACAGTGAGCAACGGCTCTTTGGGACCACCTGGAAAATCTGTCAATGGTGTTTTTGGGTAAATCTGTCAATGGTTAGAATTAGGGATTGGAAGGCATACTTAAGAATAGAAGATGGAACAAAGATTAGATTAAACAAATATCCAGAAATATCAAGGCCCAAAATCAAGGGTTGGGAAAGGGCCCAGAATTTCTAGAGGCTGATCACATATGGTGAGCCAGTGAGCTCTAATTAAGACCTTGCTTACACTTTAACCACATGACTAAAATGCCAAAGCTCTCTACCGAAACAACCCCATCAGTCGTCGGTTATAAACTTCAAACAGAAGAAACAAATGAAAGAAGTGATACTCCATGCATCATCTTCAAGCTCCCTACGCGCACCACACACTAGCTTTCTATCCTTATCTATTTTTATCTTCATTTTCAGTAATTCATCGCCATCCTTCGCCTAAGTCACTTATAATTAAAACCTTGCATACACCGGAAGCGGCAGGAACACGAGGGTTGGTAAACGGGTTTGGTTGGGTCCAAACGGGTTGCCTACTACTTGAAGCCGAACAACCCATTTTAAAAATAAGTCAAATGACTTCAAACTGCACCCAATGTGGAGCAACCCAACCCACGTAACACATCTCCAACGTGGGTCGACCCAGTAAACCTCATAAGTTCCGTCCAAGCCCATTTTGTTTCATGAATTTAACGTGTATTCGGGTTTGGTTTTACAGGAAAAATGAAAAACAGAAAAAAACTCAACGTACCTAAACATTAAACACCAAACCATTTAAATCGGTTTAGTTATCCAGGCCAACAATGAACCGTATAAATGGGCTTATGGGTTATGCGACTAAGGCAGCTTAATCCCAATCTGACTCATTTTACCGCAGCCCAAATTTATCTAACCTCCGACCCATTTAAGATGGAGTCGGGTTATGGGGGTGAAATGTGGGTTACAGATTGGTCAAATTTGTGGGTTGGGATATGTGGGTAAAATGAGGGTTGGGTTACTGGTCGGATCAAAATTTACTACCCCTAGGCACAATATGAAATTTTACACTATTTAAACCAGTTGGGGCAAATTTGTGTAACTTTGAAGAAAAAACGCAGATTGGATGGGGTTAGTTCTCAACTTTCTTGTCCTTATTCTCAACATGAATTTTTTTTATTTTGAAATGCAGTAGGATTTTTATATCCATCCAGAAAATCCCGTTTCAATTGGTGATAACCTATCCCAATGTAAGTTTTATCATTCAATAGGAAATTAGGGAGCATCACTTGTCTTAATGTTTTATGTTGGAAACAACTCAAGAGCACTACCATGTGGCTGTGCTGTGTGTCCTAGCCCCTATGTGTTTTTGTCATGTTTGAGAGAGCACTTGAATTTCCAACAGTTGTCACAGTCATGTTATTATTTTTCATAATCGTTATTTTACTTCCTCATTATATGACCAATTAAAAAGTCTTACCCCCGACCGAATAGATTCACATACATATGATCCGAAAAATTATGTCTATAACCGACTTATGCATGTCAATGCAAATATCCATGCCACTGGAACAATCAATTTTCTTATCATAGGGAACTCAACTTCTATTTTGGAGCGAAGAAAGCAGCCTCAATTCTCCAATCTTATTGATAATTCTAATCCAATAATGTATCCATACAATGCATATTTTACTTTCCTCATTGGAAGTTACAATTATGTTACCTGCATACGGTCTATTTATCATTGTGAAACAGCATACTAGGCTGTCTCACGCTTGCGCAGGTACAGACTTGGCAAGTCTGAGCTGCATTTGTCTTTTCATAGAATTGCAGCCATTTTTCATGTTTCTAGATTGATGCATTTGCTGTAGGAGGTTCTGCCTTTCCACCAATTTCATGGAGCATACGGATCAAGATAGCAATAGGTGCAGCTTGGGGCCTATATTGCTTGATTCGGTAAACTCTTCCATCCTGATTTATTTTGCTACAGAGACGAAGGGAGAAAGACTCCCTTGTATGATCTATTTCTTAATGTGATTTCTTTTCTTCTTCTGTTTATGTCCTGCAGAACTATAATGTAAAAATTTCTGATTTTGGGTTAGGGTTAGCGAAAAATTCTCTGTTGGGTGAAAATTCACGTGTCACCGCACCTGGCATAGGCACCTGTGATCATGCAATTCCTGAATATTTGGGTACAGGTAAGATAGTTCTTTGGTAGCAACCTTCATGGCTACAAGTGCTTGTGAGTTCTGTTTTCATTTTTAATTGTTCACTTTGCAGTGGACTTTCTTTATTCTAATCATAAATCTCTCGCTAGTTTTATGCATGGGTGGATGGTGTTTGAAGTTTCTCTTCATCCAAGTTTTTTTTTTTTTTTTTTTTTTTTTTGCATGTGTCACGCCCCGAACCCAAGAATTGGGGATTAACTATGGGTTCCGAGGAATGACAGTACCCGTAACAATTCGTGCTATGATTGAACACGTACGAACTGTCACAAGGATGATCCACAGGTACGTGTAAGGAAAATCCACGAACACGTATTATCCATATAAAGAATTCAAGCGGAAACCTGGAGATTTCACCTATAATGCATCATGAGCATCCATAGAACATCCATTCATTTCATTCCTTAAGCAAACAAAGCCGTTAATTAAATCCACCTACATGCTTGTACATGAATATCCATACATAATACAAAAGGTATAATTGCCAAAATGAACCCTAAGCCTATTCCCATGTGTCCATGTTGCGCACTGTGGAGGGAAATCACGAGAAGATGTCCTTCTCGTTCCACTCGTTCATGTCCCGAGGTAATGCTGAGGTTGCCTCCGGGATCGCGCTGACTGCCGGATCGGCAGCGGGTTCCGCACCTGTAACACCATGGTAACTCAGTTAACACGACGGTTAAACAAGATAAGGGTGCATAAGCTTAACACGATAAATCAACTAGATTAAAATGGCACAACAATTAAAGGAAATTAATATTGTAATCTATGAAATTATGCTGTTAAATTATCAGACCCAATTGGCAACCGAACCTCCTATGAGGAATAGAACTAAGGGGTAACGTTTCCTCTCCCCACCCCCCCCCCCAACACACACACCGTGATATCGTCTGCTTTGGGCAAAGCCCCCAGGGAGTACCCGCATGGTTTTACTTCTAGGCAGAGCCGCCACGAAATACCCAAAATGCGTTACGACTTCTGGGCAGAGCCCCAGGGAGTACCCAGGATGCGTCACGAGGGGAATACAAGGCACGTCCTTATACACTCTCTTAAGCAATGCGGGACTTTGCTAGGCAGAGCACCCCGTGAATACCTATTCAAGAGGTCCACACCCACCGCTCACGTTGGAAATGTCTATCATAGAACCACAACTAATAAAATACTGATTATCCAGTGCATATTAATCTAAACCAATGCAGTTAGATTATAGGTTATCAAGGACAATTTTTATCAATTCTATATTAGATAATCCGGGTTTCTAAGATCATTTAACTTAGTGTATTCATAAGGTGTTCAGTGTCCCGGTGTTACTATTCTTGGTGTTACCACATGTGTATGTAGGGACACATCACTTTATGCTCACACCCGTGACTTGACATTGAAACTAAAGTCTCTTTTCTTTGGTTTAAGGGAGTAACACATCACTAGGCTATCCCATAGACTATAGAAAGTCCATAGTCAAGCTTAGAATTCATTTTTGAACACCTTCCAACAAGTTATCAGTCAGACTTACCCAACCGATCGGGTGAAGGACCAACCGGTCGGACCCTTCCAGAAGTGGAATTCAACCGGTCGGACTACCTGATGAGGCAATCGACCGATCGAACTTTAGGACCGACCGGTCAACCCTGAAGCATTCTGTTGCGGGTGGGTTTTCTTCCCAAATGCATATCTTTTACAAAACCCCAATTTACCTGCAATGAAACCACTCTCAAAGCTTCCATTCTACACCCTTGAGTTCCCTAAAGGCCAATAACATCCTTATTCCACTAAATCACCATTTAATCCATGTATTTCCACAAAGTTGTAAATTTGGTAAAATCACTCGATCCATCAATAATCAAAGAAATCAAGCTATGCATGTAAGATTATGCATCCTTATACTTACCTTGGGTACGGTGCTACACTTAAACCAATTTGCCCTTTGTCTAGATGGAGAATATGGAACCTCGACTCTTCCACAAACGAGAGGGTGAAAATGGTGCTTGATCCGTAGAAAGAGGGCAAGAAGGATGGAGAGGAAGAAGAAGGAAGCTCAAGCTTGATGCATGCAACCTCAATCACCAAAAATAAGAGCTGAATGAGGGAGGCGATGATGGGAGAAAAGAAGAACCAGCTGCACGTGCGAGAGAGAGAGAGGAAGATGGAGGAGAAAATATCGGGGGTAGTTGGTGAATTAGGGTTTTTATATAAAATGAAGTTTCTGAAAATTACAAGCAAGCCCTCTTGGTTTCTATATATTTCCAGTTTGAATCAATAGGCTTAAAATGGGCTGAGATAGGTCCAAACGAAATTGGGTCAAACATGAAAGATGTCCAACAAGGCGAAACTCAGCCAATGCAACTATCATTATGCCCTAATGATGTCAAATCATGAAAACGCTATACAGAAAAGGTCTTCAACTACCTAACGAGGTTCGAACCCGACCCATCTACCAATCCATGACCCAAAACTCTTGAGATTTGGGCTCAATTAGCCTAATCAATCATTAATTAAAGTAAAACCAACTTAATTACTACTAATCGTAATTATCTAGGGTATGGGACCTTACAGCATGCCTGGTTCACTGGGTAGAAGCAATGTTTTTAATACCAACCTGGTCCAACCACCAGGTTTAGCTTTGTACATCAAACAACGAAATCAGCAAGACTGGGAGGTTTCTCAAACTTTTTGGTGGTGGCATTTGGTATTTTTGTTTGGGGATTAGCGTATGTTACTCTATTTGGCTTGTTCATCAGTTCAGTTTTCTCCGAAGTGGTCATTCATTATACCCTTGAAAATTTTTCATTTCCAGTATGAACTGTCTGGGCGCGTTCATATATTGTGGAAGTGTGAAACATCATGATATTTTTTTTTTCGAAGTCATCTTCGCATTTGAATTAGGCTTTGTAACTGGTCTTTGTCTGAAAATGTCGTTAGAAAGAGAAAGTCACTCCAATCATAGTGGATGCCCATAGAGCCTTGTCGAGGTATTTGTGAGCAGGTGAGCTGAATTGGAAGGTCTTGCTGATGTAGTTTCAGTCACATACATTGTTGACTATTTTCAAGGACACATTGTTAAAACTCACCGTTATAAACTCCTAATGAGGAAGTTTTCGCTAAGCAACAATCTCAACTATTGACATGGTGCATTAGAACAAGAAATTTTATGGTGACTTCCAAGTTCCAACCCTTGTCATCACTTCGTTTAGCTAGGTTTCAAACTGATGCAATGGTTGTTCAAATAAGAGGTTAAAGAAATAATAATGATCATTCCTTCTTTCCTTTTGGTCATAAAACTCTAATCGAAAATCATATTGACTACGAACTGGTCCTAGATTGCCTGCAACAACAAACAATAATATAATTTATTTCTTGCTTAAGAAATATCTCAAATGGTTAAAATTTCTTTGATCTTAATAATGACAAGTGTGCTTCCATCAACATCAACCAGGCCGTCTATGTGTGATGAGTGAGAGCGACGTATATAGGTTTGGCGTTGTATTGCTTGAGATTCTTTCAGGCCAATGGGCAATTGACAAAAGCCATCCAAGACGGCAACACAATTTGGTACACTAGGCACAACTATCTGATCAAAGGAAGGTAATATCGCAAGTGATGGACCAGCAGCTTGAAGGCCACTATTCGCTCGAAGGTGCAGTTCCGACTGATCAACTCATGCTCAAGTGTCTCGAGCATAACCCCCAAAAGTGTCCATCCAAGTCACAAATGGTGAAAGTATTGGAGCAGTTTCAAGTCATAAAGCATCCATAAACATATGCCCCGGAACCAAAGACCGATGCTGTGCATCTCGCTGTGCATCTTGCTAACCATAGTTGCTCTGATCACCATACATGGAACCGTTCCACACTTCATCCAAAGGTTGCTGGTAACATTGGAACGGGAAAAATGGAATGATGTCTGGCTAATCTATTCCAACTTGAACAGTTCTAATGACAGTGCTCTATGCATATGAAATATTGTTTAGGTGATGACTTGTATCAATGAACAATTGGATTAAAATAACTATTTTTAATGTCTAATGGAAACTGATTTGCTTGTTTTCCACTTGAAATTGATTTTAAATTCTATTTGCAATTTGTGTTTTGTAAGGATTTTTGTATATCAGCTAAATTTATGGATTGAACAAAACTCAAGTTCTTGTCAAAGTTGTATTTCTATTTATTTTAAACTAGGAGTTTGAAGAGGTCAAAAAGTCCCAGAAGAGTTAAATTGGAGAAAATCCAAAAAGATCAAATTAGGCTACTCAATCGATCAGACTCGAGGTAGAAGCCTAATTCAATCGATCAGAGAACTGTCCCACCAACTAGCGAATTTCTATTATGATTTTAAATGAAACTTTCCTTTTTGGTACTAAGTCCTTCTATGATAGGATTACCATTATAAGGTATGAAATTGGGGCTATAAAAATGAGTTCTCTCTCAATCCTAAGGCATGGAATACATATCTCAATATTCTGAGTGAAGATTGTATTGTAAAGATTATCTTCTCCAGAGCTTTCATTAGAGTGTTAAAAGGCTGAAACTTTGCTCTAGAGATTCTTTTCTTCTACATATCTTTGTGGAAGATTATCTTCTTTCGTAAAAAATTTGAAAAGTCAAGCATAACAACTAGAAAACGTCTAGTTGATTGGATTTATAGCTAGCAATGGCATATGATCGTTATAATGTGAAGCTTTACAAGAGGGTAACACTACAATTCGTTGGAGATCTATAAGTGACTTGTAACTACGCGATAATTTATAGTACTTGATTATTGGTCCAGTTCAGACTCGTAGTTTTTCCTGATTGGGTTAAAAATTATGTCTTCTTGTGGTATGTACTATTATGTTTGATTTAATTTTCGCTACATAGTTAATTGTTTGCATACATTATTGTTAAAATCGATTGCATTGATCCATTCTAGAGGCCTACCCAAAACTTTCATATTCTATTTTAAATCCAAATAGTTACCACAACCATCTTTAGAGATGCTAATGGGAGTAACCTCCAAACAATCTCCTTCATCCCATCTTATATATGAAATGCACTTGCAATTTGCCGGTTGTAAATTGTAATTGAGTTAAGAGGTCGGATAGGGCTGAGCCAATCCTATTGATAGTTATTGATAGTTTGATACCGTTATAAATTATAATAAAAGGCCACGGATGAAAGGGTTATGATAAATTAATGGACCTAAATTTTTATTAGCATGGTAACTCGTGTTGAGCACACGTATTATTATTATTAGTAGTAGTATTATTATTATTATTTTATATATATAATAACAATAGCCGTTTGCGAGAGAGCAATAAGTGGCTTCATGAGAGAATGACAAATGGCATAGCATCCTTAAAATACATCTAAATATCTTATACTTTCTCTAAAAGCAAAGCACAAGAGTGTGTTTGGTTTAGCAATGTAACTGTGTTTTTTTATGCTTTTAACCATTAAAAAGCATGTTCTACCAAAAAAAAAAACCATTAAAAAACATGTAAGCTTCAAAACTTTTGTTTGGTTATTACATGTTCAAAAGTGCTTTGCCTAACGTAGAAGTCAAAAATAGACTTCCTCGCAAAGCATGTCTCCGCCTGCTTTGCTTTCAATCTTTTGGGCAAATCTTGCTTTCTACATGACAGAAGGAAATCTTAGTTTTCTTATTTCCCCATTCATTTTATTATTAGTTTTTATTTTTTGCCCTCCACATCTCACAATCCTCTGTCTCACTATCTATCACACCCCAATCCCGGGAATTGGGGATTAATGTGGGCCCCCAGGGTGTGCATACGTAATCCCTAGTAATAAATACCATGTGAAGATATGCACGAATCACTATAAGAAAGACTCCACAAAAATGTGTGAGGTAAAACCAACAACACATAGATTAAAAATTCAACATAAAGCAGACACCTGTGAAATACATCTGTAATGATTATAACATAGAAAAGTATATCATACCATCATATATAATAACTTAAGTCTTTTAATTAAACATTTCTCATCACCAACATAAACACATAATTCTTAACAAGTCTTATATACAATATACAGTTCAAGCGTCTCCATACACGAGACCAACATAACTAGCCCAACATATCTACGTGATGCACTCCGGAAGACAACTAGTAGAATACGTCGTCATCATTCCACTCTTCTATACCCCTAGGTACCGTTGGGGCACCCTCCGGGGATGCGTCAACCTTCGAATCGAGATTTGATTCTGTACCTATAACATCAAGGGTAGCACTGTTAATACGACAGTTAAGCAAATACAGAGATATATGAAACTATCATAATGTGTCAAATGAGTACGGAGTATATACTGAGTGAAGAAGGCAATAACAGTTTACTAGGCATATTGTACATGAGTAAACTTGTGTAATGAATCATAAACAAAATATCATACATATTAATCGGCAACCACGAGATATAGTTTCCCAATAAAGAGCATATCATCTAGAGGGAGCGTACATATCGGTCGCTAGAGGATCAAACTAGCTTCCTGAGAAGCACCGATAACTCCTTCGTGGACTACTGCAGTAGCGATATAAAATACCCAAATTGGTCCCATCAAACCTAATAAGGGCATAAGCTAAGTGGTACCGACTGAATGTATCAAGACCGACTCGAATTCATATCTTTCATGCATTTCAGTCATACTTATTATATCGTACATAAGGAAATATCAGTCTTGAAATCTTATTCAATCATGAAAATCAGAGTTAATAAGATAACTGATAATTAACAATGCATAACTATATGAGCTAAGAGAGCTCAAACCTTCTCAACCTTAGCTACGCCCATTTGACTAGCAGGTACACACTCAGTAGAAGCTTAAGCCTGACAAATACGCACTCAGTAGAAGCTCAAGTTTGATTAGTCTCAAGGTTTGCCAGGAAGAATGGGCACCTGACTAAACCATGTTGAAGGCAAGGTATCTTAACAATATGGATGCATTCAGATTTACATAGGTGCCAAGGACATTTACTAGTCAACCCTAAGCTAGATAATCTATGATCCCAAGGTCATTCAACACGATGTATTATAAAACATCCAGTGTCGTTGTGTTACAATATATTGGTATTATGTTGTGTATGAAAAAGACACCTCTTCTTATGCTAACACCCATGACGTGACATCGGGAATTCATCCGGAAAATGGAAGGAGATACGTGACAACTTTACACTCATCCTCCTTATCATTTGATTACCATTAGGCTGATTTAGTTGGAAAGAATGTGCCATCACTAAGACCCTACAAAGTCATTGGAATCCTAATATCCTCTGTTCACAGTGTTCTTATGGTTTAGCTGTATACATGTTACGGCTAAGCTGAGTAGCTTAGGTTTTCTCCCTAATTCCACACGCATTTACGGTTCAACCGTATGTTGACCTAAGGCTTAGCCGTGCCAAGCCTATGGCTAGGATACGGTTTAGCCATAGTGCAATCCACGGTGTAGCTGTGGGTAAACCGTAGGAGAAAGTTGGATTTTCAGGCTCACGGGAAAGCTCACCGTAAAATGGCTTACGGCTTAGTCACGGGATGGGTACGGCTTAGCCGTAGTTCATTCCACGGCTTAGCCGAGGGTTAGCCGCAATGCAAAATTGGGTTTTAGTACTCTCGGGACTTTGAGCCATACATACTTACGGCTTAGCCGTAGCTTCACCGTAAGCTTTAAAAATTCTGAAATTAGCTCGGAAGTTCAATTTCAATATAGAATTCTGAATGAAGGGGGGTTATAGTGAGTTCCTATGACTTCAAAATGTCTCTAAGAGTTATTCAGTATTTACACAACACTCCCATTTCACATTCATACCCTAACTCATTCAATTCTACATATGTATACACTTAAAACAAAAAGGAGCTGTAACTTGAGATTGGAATGATAAGTCCAAGAATCAAAATTGTAAACACACATGCAGCATCATATGTAATCTACTATTTTCCTTTTTCACAGTGCTTTCCCTTACTAACTCTTCCTTGGCATGTGTTTAAGGTAAGCCTCAACAAGAGAATGAGTTCTCCACATAAGAGACATGCAAAAGGGTAAATCTAATGTGGAATGCACGCATGATGTATGATTGAGCCTCTTTAACTCCATTAAATCCAAAGAAATGAAATGGAGGTAGAGTTTCACCTTAAAGGGGGTTATAGCTTGAAGAAGAAGATGCTTCCAAGGAGAAAGATGCACAAGGGAAAAAGAGGATGAAGAATAGAGGCTCCTACTAATGCATACAGGGCTTCAAATCCTTGGTTACAGCTTCAAAAGTAGAGGGAGGTGAAGAAGAGTAGAGAGGAGAAGTGGTTTCAACATATACAGAAGGAGAAATGAGGAGGAACGTTGAGTTTCATTCTTTTAAATGGAATTTTCTGCTGTTACATGCAAGTCCAAGTTTTTGGAATATTTATAGTTTAGGTCACATGGCCTCATTGGGCCCAAGATAAGTCCAAATCAAGTCGAGCCCAACATAAAAGATGATCTACACAAAAAATTACACAAGATACAACTAATGAGGTGTCCATATAATGCAAGAACAAATTACAAAATGGTCCTTAACTACCTAGGTAATGTTTGAACTCGACCCGACTATCTATCCATGACCCAAGCCTAAAGGGTTTGAGTTAAATTAGCCCAAACACATTTTAATTAATATAAAATAAGATTAATTAATATAAATCGAGATTAGTTGGGATCAGGACCTTACACTATCTCTCTCCCTCACTCACAACACTTGAATGTTGAACAAAGCCAAAAACAAAAACACACAAGGAGATGAAGAAGTTAGCCAGGAATGGAGAAGAAGAGTACCTAAGGTATAGAGAAGAAGTTAAATACAAAAAGGGTAATATGAAGTCTTAAGTGAGATAGGAAAAGAGCAAGACCAAAAGTTAGTCATATTGTATCCATCTGTCATATAAATGACATCTGTCACATGGCATGTCAGGCCCCAGGTTTTTTAATTATGGGCCAGGTCGATTTATAAGGTTTGAGTCAAGTTGAGTGGGTTAGATGGATGTTTGATAGGTCATCTTAGGAGTTAGAATCATTTCATGCATGGCATGTTGTTGCGGGACCCATTGGAGATGAGCAGGTCAAACCTTCTTAGGCCTTAGACCCAAGTCATTAAACCTTTGTAGGCCAAAAGCCCTTTCTCAAATTTTGTAAAACTCACTAAAGAGCTGGGAGATCTTTCTTGTAGTTTAGATAAACCCTTACCTTAACTTAACCTACATCTCCCAATCATTTTCACTCTAGTCTCCTTTCTCCCAACCTCTCTTCTGCAACCACACCATAGCAATCTTCAAAAACCCAAGCTCTTAGGAGGAAAGGAGACTCATCTACTATCATCACCTCTTTATCTTCTTCTTCTCCTTTTAATTGATGTGAGAGTTTCAGCAACTCCGGTAAGCATCAAACCCTAAGGCTTCATGTAGTTCTTTTCATCTGATTAGGGCATGTTTAATAGTTTAAGAAGATATATGCATCACCATGGGTTTCTAGGATTATCTGGACTGGAGGATCAATCCGGATAAGGCTTTGTGCGTGATTGGATCTATCCATAGTAGATCTGAGTTTTGGGTGCAAAGATTCGAGGCAAATGGATAACTACAAATAATGCTTTCTTATTCAATTTATTGAATAATATTGTTTAAAATATGATTTAGATAGTTGATTTTGTTTGATAATTCAAAATTCAGAGTTCCGATTATTTAAGGATGGGTTCAGAAGAAAACCCCAAAAAGGGGTGAAATAGTGTGCACCTACAACTAAGCTATAGGTCAACTTACAATTAGGCTACAGCTCACTTTCCAGTGAGCCAATATTTGGAAGGTTGTTCTACAGCGAGCCTTCAGCTAAGCCATAAGACTGGCCAGCTAAGCCGTAGATTGAACTGCAGATAAGCGATAAGACGAGCACGACTAAGTCGTGAAAGCCCAAAAACCTCAACTATATTGGTAGTATTATAGGCTAGGGTTGATGACCATAATTGGAGTACTCAGCCGCATTGACTGCACTACTGATAAGTGATCTTAGGTATGTGACTTTTAGGAGGTAGAATCACTTGACCCCATATCATGTCTAATGGTTAATTAACAAATAAATTAGTACTATATGGGATTTGAAGATAGGATGGGTTCTGTTTTCAAGGAAAGTTGGCTAAATGTATACATGAAAGTTAGACTAGACTCAAAATGAGAATGTGAGCTCCGGGATGCACTATATGATAGATACCAAAAGTAGACCATCAGCATCATGGGTTCGTATTGTCATTTTGAAGGAAGGTTCGATCTTATGGGTATACTTATTGACTATAACTATTAAGTAGTGTAGTACTTGCCATTAGTAAAATGAAAAATACCACATGAACACAATATACGTTTAAATTATACAATATTTTTACTTTATTTGTTAATGATATCGGTGTTATGACTTTTTGGATTTCATGGAATGACTTCATTGAGCATCTGTGTACTTTATGTATATGTATATATATTTGACAGACTATAGTTGGATGTGGACAGATGCCATTGAGCGAGTGTATACTGTGTGATATAGTATACAGCTGTGCCATTTGTTATATTTGGCTAAGACACCCGTATTTGTATATTATATCTGGCAGGGATACCCATGTTTGTACATTTTATCTAGTGGGAATACCCGTGTTCGTGCATTCATCTCATTTGGTTAACATTAAGCTCATTTGGGTTAAGACATAAATATGATTCATCTGAATTGCCTAACTAACATCATTGCTTGTAGTTTACCTCTTGTCAGATTACATCAATCTGACTCCATTACTTTTGGTGTCTAAGTCCCAATGCTGGTGCCAAGTCAGAGGGTCAGAAAACGTAAGAAATTCTACCAGATGGCTCAATTGCTGAGTAGCGTGCCGATGACATCATCTGAGATGTCCTAATAAGGATGTTTATATCAGAATATTAGACTATTGCAATAAGACCATTTTAGACGCCATTAGTGTAGCCATTAAATTCATTTGTTTTGGAATTATAATTTTAATTGTTATACTTCAGAGTACTTGAATTGTGATTAAACTATTATTTTGAACGGTTAATATGGTTTGAATAATATATCCAGTTGTGCAGTATATGGATTCTTAGTTTTCGCATGTGATTATGGATGCTTGATCAACAAGCATAGCTTCACGAAGGACTTCGATCCAATCGGAATTGGAGCCTGTGTTATATATTCCAAAATGTTTTTAAATTGACCCTAATTCTCATACCCCAAAGACTAGGTCTGGATCCAGCTCAGTTTTGGGGTTGTGACATGGCATGCATCTAGGGGAACCCATGGATGTATAGTAGTTTTTAGCAAGTAGATGAAAATTCAATTGGACTTTCTTCTCTTTTATAAAAGGTATAGATAGATAATATGTACATTAACAATCAAATGGTGGTACAACTAATATGCCCCATTGGTGTACTCTGCATACAGAATGAGCACCATACAAGTTACTCTTTGAAAGATTTAGAATGCTAGGGATTTATTTTAGATTGTGGTTCGATTACTACTTCTATGTAATGGAAAAAATAAAGCAATCAATCACACAAAGAAGATAACACAAAATTTAATGTGGAAACCCAAACGGAAAAAAAGTACAAGTCCAAATTGGACAAATCAATCACTAACTTCCGCGGTACAAAATATATTCACAACGTTAGAGTTAGTCCCTTGATACAAGGCATTGTAATTGTTCTCGATAGATCTCCACAATACACAATCCCTCGATGCCCAGCTATCAGTGCCTTGATCTTCAGAACGAATGATCTCTACGCTTAGAGAACAATCTTCTACAAAGAAGTAGAAGCGACAAATCTACTACGATGAAGTAGAAGCATCAACTGTAGAATTTAAAGCCTTCAGCTCAATCTCTCATGGAAACTCTAGATAATCTCTTCAATAATAATCTCAATTCAAAATAAGGAGAGCTCTATATATTGTGTTGCTTTTAAGGTTGAGAGAGAACTCTTAATATAGCCCAAAATTCGTGCCCTAAAGTTGGAACCCAAATCCAAGTGAAACATGAAGTTCTGGCACAAATAGGAAAGAAATCCTTGCAGTTTGGTGTCGCTTTTCTACTGAGCTCATGTTACGCACATTCAGTTATTTGCTATCCATCTTGCTAGGCTTGAGCGCGTTTTTTCTAGGTTTGAACATGGTTGTCTCTGTCTAACCCGCTTGAGTGCGTACTTTGATTTCTATTTTCTCCAGTTTCAGCACTTCTTACGACACGATCAACGATCTATACTTAAGAATACAAAATCCAAATTAATGGACTCAAGTTTTGCCAAGACATGAATTTACCAATTACAAAATTCCTAACACTCTTGAAAGTGTAGGGTTATCCTAATTAAATTTCTAGCCGATATCATGATAACACTTTCTACACCACATCATGATAACACTTTCTACACCACACCATACGCAAACAGGGCCAATGGCAAACAAGATCAATACGGCCGGGCCCCAACATAGTTCCCTGGGGGATAATACTGGCAAGTGATGTAGCTGCTGCCATTGTCATAGATGATCTTGGCACACCTCGCGCACTCTGTGGTGGGCCACACAAGGGTGCAGTCTGGGCCCGAGCATGCATTGCTAGAATATAATCGTCGAATTACTTCTCTGCCACCTATGCAGCCATCGCATCTTTCACATTCCACCGCCGCCTTTACCTGATGAAAATGTTCTCACCGAAGGCTAGGGCGGTTGAGTGAACCAACGCGCAGTCATGCCCTCACTAGTTTGAGTAGACAAGTGCGAAGGTGGCTAGGAGGGGCTCCCACTTGAGATTTAAACTTGTGACATTGACAATTGTTAAATTGACTCACAGGCTTATCACACTTTCTACGTTTATAAAGTGGGTTTGATCCCATATCTGGTTAGATCTAAGATTTTCATAGTTGGACAATAAAACATGTTGGATCTCCTCTTCCAACTGTCAAAAAGCAGCCTTTCAGTGCCAAATAAGACGGCCGATTAAGATTTTCAGATTTATGAAGGTGGTTAATTGTTACCCATAGTTTTCAACTGAGAAAAAAACAATCTGAGTCATGCTAGCCACACTCCTTATCTTACAACTCATCTCACAACCGTCTTATGTGTCCCTCACCCTCACCCTCACCCTCACCCTCATCTCTACAGTCTTAAAATAAAATAAATGAAGTTACACCTACCACGTAGGACAATTATGAGATGAGTTGTAAGATGAAGAGTGTAGCTAGTATTATTCTATATCATAACCTTTGCTTTCAGGTAGCAGCAGAAAAGGTGAAACAAGATCAATATTATCCCCAGCCAGCCCACCGTTCCACAAGTATAAAATTTTGACTTGGGTATTGGGATATATGAAGTTCAAAGCCTATCTCCATATGAGAATCTATACTTGGAACCCTAAAGGCTGGTTTGTTTGTCAGCATTTAATTCAAATGAAATTGAGAGTAAAGGTGAAGATCAAAGGTCCATCAAACAGCTTTCCATTAGTAGGAAATGATTACCCCACCACTATCCTAGCAAATGAAATCATAGGAAAGAAGGTTCCATGTACACTCCAGCTTACATCCTTCGCTCCTTACCTCTTTAACACTACTTCCGTTTAATGTACTTTTAACATGATTTCCTGGGAGTTCCGTACTTTACAACTCCATCAATTCAAATGGAAACCGGAATATTCAAGCTCAAATAATTTTTTGAGAAATCCGCTCTTAAAGCCTACGAAGAATTGAAATTTCCCAACAAATACATTGATCACAGCAAGCCAGTTAAAACCATTATGATGTTCAAAACTGAACATCAGCTAACATTGTCTAACAGGGAATAGGTAGATCATAGAGGAAATCAGCAAGTTTTCTCTTTGAACAGAGATCATTGAATAATTGAATTGGCATTTATTATTATACTTCTCACAGACAATATGAACAAGAAAGGAGAGAGAATTTTGAATAAAAAATGAACAAAGAGGATCGGGCATCCTCACCCTCGAAAAGAAATACCCACATCACCAAGTTCAAAATCAGAATTAAATGAAATGAATTTGAAATGCCAGAGATTGGTTGATTAACTACTTCCCCTCTGTTTGAGAGTGATTTTGTCCCCTAGACTGAGTGCAATACCTTGCGTTTTGCTCCGTACCCTTGTGTAACGACTTAAGTTCCCGTCTGCTTGCTTCCCAATGCTCACATTGACCAAAGCATCCTCCCCAAAAACACTCTTTGCATACAGATTAGCAGCAAGAAACCCACACTCTCTATCCAAGGCAGATCCAGAGGGAGAAATATGTGAAGATGGCCAAACAATATTTAAAAGAAAAAATGAAATCCAAAGACGCTTGGCTCTTTTGTATTCCTCCTGTGATCTTTTGTGAATTAACGAAAGACCAGAGTCTCAAAATATGACGTGCAACAAATAATAGCAAAATTATTCTAAAAAAGAGTCAAGAAGATTTGTAGAACTTACAGTGGAGTGAGGCATTTCATATTTGTTGACTTGATGATGTGGTTTAAAAAGTCCTTCTCATCTTGAATCGCCGTATATACAGCCACGTGAAATACATATGAATAACCAATTCATGATGAACACGTTGAAAGAAATTGCATTGACACTTGTGTAGTAGTTATGATTGAAAACCAACATAAACAATGCTAACTCAATCCTATGAATTAGGGTGCATTTAAATATACCCCCTGATTTCAATCTATTTGAATCTTATGGTAAATGGATGGATGGATAGCTACCCATATTGAGTTCTTGAAGCTTTTGAGAAAATCAAAACCAAGTTTTTTCTAATGGTAAAATCAAAACCCAGTTAGGTGAAATGTTTTGTTGCTTAGCAAGTGCATGGAAGAATTTGACAACAGGCAGCTCTGAAAGACGCAAATTTTGACATCTGCAGTCCAGCTGTTGCTCCCTATGCGGAGTTGATCTTTAGCCAGCTCCTAATATCTTTATCCACGTTTCCTTATCTTCCTCGATATGGAGCAGGATTTTATCGCTTTTCAGCATCCTTGGTGTTTTCTTAGAAGCATGAGAGAGTTGATTTCATTTTGGGTTAAGAGCAAAAGGGGCCAAAGTCTTTAGTACTTATCTTTAGGACCAAATGTATGGATGGCAGAGGGGAAGAAGAATGATAGGATTTTCAGGAGTAAAGGAGAGGAATAGAGAAAAGATTGCTGGTCTAACGAAAGTCAAGGTTACCAGATATGGACCTCCTCAAAGAAGGAGTTTCCGCATATTCTGATCTAATATTTCCTGACATAGAGAAAAGCCTTTGTCTCCATGTAGTTAGATTACAGAGGAAAGTTGAAGGTTTTTTCAGACCCCATGGAAGTAGAGATTCTATTGACACGGAAGTCACAGGTAGTACAGAAGTCAAGCCAAACCCCCACCAACAAAAAAGAAAAAAAAAACCAATAAATAAATAACAATATAGGGTAAAAAATATACCTGATTTTCCCACTCAAATTCAGCCCACATGCTTCTAAAAGCTGCATCACCACAGGTCGCGGGAGAGATATAGTCCACGATGTCAATGTGGATCCCATTTAGCACAACAACCATTCGCTCACGCACATTCGATGTTTCGTAAACAATGTTACCAAATATAACTCCAGTTTCAGTTGAAGAGACTTTTAACATTTGCCCGTATCTGTTTGCCTGATTCCGGAGCTAACATGTAGTTGGCGTTCTACGAGTTTGAGGTCACCCATGATTGCCAACTCCAAGCACAGGTTCTGTGAGTGTCTCCTTGGTCCGGTTGATGACTGTTACATCAAGGACAATGTCATTGTGATGAACTGTCACATACGCTTCAGCATACACAGGATCACTAAATCCTGTGAGTTGAAGAATGCGATTGAGCTTATTGGTATCATCCCAATCCTCGGTGAACTCTCCGGTTGCGCGCTTTAAATCATCTTGTACCTCATCTTCCAATTCAAGCTGGCTCATACCCTGAACAAAATGGGTGCAGGAAGGAGAAAAAAAACTAGAAAAAAATGAACATATTATAATGCAATTTGTTGTCTATGGCGTTGATTAAAAAATATATAGTGTTTATGACGACTAAATATATAGCCTATTTCCAAAGGTTTATGAGGTTGTTTTCATTATTTTCATTTTTCTTTTTTCAAAGGTAGTGTAGCCTATTTGGAAAGGGCTACGAGGGGTTTTTTTTCCGTTTCTTAGTGTAAACTATAGTAACGTTGATATATAGGGACACACAAGCACAGATCATGGAGTAAAGATTTGTATAGCTGTAAACTAATAATATAGTAATGTTGAATATGGGACACGTGGACGCTCCAACGTTTCATTTCTCTTAATGCAGATTTTTTTATGGCCTGGAAAATTTGAGTCAAGTTGTATGTTTAGTTTATCCCAGTTGATTGGAACCATTATCACCAAGCCAAGATGTGATGAAGGATTAGGAGTTGGAGATCTTAATAATAGGCGGCCGCAACTTTCATGGCCAAATAGTGTGGCAGTTATTAAACCAAACGACCTCTTATTAGGCAAGAATCATCAGCGAAGAACCGCCGGTCTCCGCGAAGAAACAGTGATTGAATTCACTTGCGGCGACGGTTTCGAAGAAACTGGCGGTACATCCCCTTCATCAGCAGCAGTATAGAACGGGAGGTCGCCAAGACACTGCTTAATGGTTGAAATGCCACACTCGACTTCAGACAGCGAGAGACAATTGTCTCCGATAATCCAAAGGGCACAAGAACAGACCCTTGCACCTTGGATTTGGTAGAATGTATCCAAGAGCCTTGTAACTACAGAAACCCTCAACTTGGGATTTGACTCAATGATCTCACGCACGCACAAAAACAGCCACATCCATTGCCATTGCAGAGGCAACATTGTTATAATCCATCAGCAGATGGACCATGGTGCTCGCAACCTCAGGGAATTTGATAGCACAAGAATGTATGGCTTGCACCAGCATCTGCCTGTATTCTCCGTTCTTCTAAAGCTCCGCGCTCTGCGTCTTCACCGCTTCCTTCTTCAAAGTGAGAACAACCTCATCAACATTTCGCAGGGTTATCAAGTCAAGAGCAATATCAATTGTTTTATGCCGGATGTCAAGATTCGGGCTAGAGAGAGCCCGCCCTGGAGCACATCCATCCTCATATCGACCATGATATCACTATGCAGAGACTTGAGCTCTTTGAGCCTGTCAAGCACAGTAAGCTTCACGTTGTTGTCACTCTGAGAAAGCAGAAGCCGGCGATAGGTCCTTGCCGCCTCCCGAACCGCAGTTGGCGCCGAAGACGGACACCAGCGTTGCAGCGCACTCGGTAAATCCCTTCTAACTTATTTTTATGTATAACCATCCCACTTTATATCCCTTAACTAGCGAATCGGGTCACCCAATCTCATCCCAACTATAAAAATATACCCTTGATTTCTTCTCTACTAATGGAAGTATACAAGGACCATGCTCCCTAAAAAAATCTCTATCATACTATTTTTAACTACTCTCTATCAACCAATTTCTCAAATTCTACCTCTCCCAAACCACTTATTACTAAGAACAAGCTTGTTACTAGGACTCCATTATAAGTGGGTCACGTAGACACGATCACAAATGGTGGTCCTACATTATAAGTGTACCATGTTGTAATTTATAAAGAAGAATCCAACATTTACATAAAAAAGTTTAACCCCACATTATAATCTCTTATAATTTGTAATGATGGGCCCACATTATAATTCTTATAAAGAAAAGCCCACCTTATAAATCCTCAGAATATGGCCCCATGTTTTAATTTTTAAATGTGGATCCTACGTTGTAACTTCCATAGGAGGGTCCCACATACGCAGATAATAATGTACCACAAGCATTAAAAGGTGGGTCCACATTCTAGATCTTATGATTCTATTGCTTGCTTTCGTTAGATAAACTTTGTACACCCTTAGCAAATAAGTTTCGTATGACATATTCTTAGCAGGGTATTTTAATACAATGTTGCCAAACAAATTTTGTAGAATTTCATCTCAGCACAACTCAATCTCAGCAGAAGCCGATCTCAACACAACTAGATCTAAACACAAAATGAGGAACAACACGGGAACAATGCCAAACAAGCTCTAAATATCCCATATCCTTAGACCTATTCTGAATCCCCGCTCCATGGCTCTCAATCTATCAAAACGAGGCCTCATGTTGTCTGTACTCGCTTATGATTTCTTGATATGTATTTTATGTATTTTTTTTTTTTTATAAAGACTTGAACTCATACATCCACATGCATTTAGTAATTTTTAGAAATATCAATTAAATAAAGGAAATTAATGGAGTTTATCGCTATATCTTACTAGAAAAACAAAAGAGTTATACCTTCAGAAGCAGTGGTCTCTTCAAATGATATCAATGTTTTGCAACATTTTTGCTATCCAATTTGTTGTTGTAACATTAAAAATATTTTTCATAAAAGAAAAAGAAATATAAATTTGAGTTCACATAGAATATGGGGCTCATGATTTTCTATTTTCTAATCCCCTAACTTGGTATTTTTCTTCTTTTTATACAACTATTTTTGTCCTTTAAAACAATGAAGTGATCATGCTTCCATTCAAACTCATAATTTCTAAAATGATTTTTTTCCTTATTTAAAGATTTTTTTAAGTTATCAGTATATTTTAATGAATTCTTAGTACTAACATTGTTTCTTACTAGAAAATGGAAAAGCAAAAAAGAGTTTACGTTGAGAATGAATGGTTTGTGATTTTTGAAAGGAATCTATAGCTCACAATATTTTTTTAATATAATTTTCATTGAAAAAAAAAGTGACCAATAATTTGAGTTCACACAAAATCCAGCTTAGGACTTGCTGTTCCTTGTGTAGTTGTTTTATTGAATTTAGAGAGAGATAGTAGGAACAGATTGGCATAATGAAAGCTATAGACATCATAGGTATGATATCATTAATTTTTTATACGAGGCTCAATTTTGCGCATTTAAGTGGTTCTCTTTTTTTTCTCCATTTTTTTCCTCCTATTAGGGTGAGTTATTTACCTATTTATTTTTTTTGTTCTTTCTAATAGACATAAACTCATGCATCCACACACTTTTTCCCTTTTCTTTTTTTTCTTTTTTTTTTTTTGCGCTTGTCTTTGTGATTGAAGATATTTTTATTTCGATATAAATATGCATGAATGCATTTTATATATTTACAAATAATCTATATATCTCATAAACCCACGGTTTTTTTTTTTCCTCCTCGGCAAAGCACAGGCCTTGTTGCTAGTATTTTCATAAAAACTCTGAGTCACACTCTGCATGTAATTCAATATAAAAGTGGCCAACTTCAATACCGTTACAAAACCAGACCCAAGCCATTAAAGGCATGTACATAAATTTACTCTCAAGTCTTTCACAATCATCATTGTCAACACCTTATCCCATCAATCTGTGTTGGTTAAAGGAGCTCTACTCTTAATATCTAACCAAGAAAACACTTTCAGGTTTCAACAGCAATAAACAAAGAAAAGAAGCCACCTCTCATAAAACTGTAGTTTTACTTCTTCTCTTTCATCATCTCTCGGTGTATGTAATTCTAAGTCACCTAGAGAAGAAATTCTTGGGCGCAAACAGACGACGAGGTGAGAACATGCCCATGAACCTAGGTGAAGCCAAGCCATCAATGGACCGATAATCTGACATGAGGAACCCACCGTCTTCTTCTCTCCCCGAATTCGCTCTCCCATTGAAGGTCTTCCATTTAGCAAACTTCCCGGCCCAAAACTTCTTCTTAGGAGAGGAGCTTTTATCAATTCCATTCATGCGGTCGCTGAGATACTCCTTCACCGCATCCAGGCTCTGATCGATGATCTCCATGGGCGGGGAGACAAGCGGGTTACCTTGCACAGACAGCTTTTCGAGCTTCTTAAGGCAACCAAGGGAGTCTGGCAATGAGCGTATCCGGTTGTAGCTGACATCAAGGTCAACAAGGGAGACAAGGAGGCCAATGGAGAAAGGCAGCGATTGGAGGTACTGAAAGTTTTGGCTTACATTGAGAAACTGGAATAGGAATGCCAATGGCTGTGAGTATTTGGAACATGCAAAAGCCATGCATATATCTGATTTAATGAGTCATTGGCAGTTTTACAGTTTGAATTGGATCATACTATCCCATGCATATTTCATATGGAGGTGTTTAGATACAAAATTAGACACTTGTGCATTCAAATATGGGGATCCAAAAGTATTCAAAGATAACTTGAAGATCTGCATAACTTGGTTCATAATGCGTTATTCAGGCATCGACAGATCTCAAGTCATATTTTCATTTTGAAAGCACCCACTTGTCTACTCCATGGGTCTACTTTTAGGTTCGTTAATCTATGTATAATTTTGTGAGCCCATTTTTTGTTGTCTTTAGTTGGATCCAGCATGTAAGATTCAAATCATGTAACATCCCTAAAACTCAAAGATGTAATTAGCATAGTTAATAGCCTGTTAGCCAATTAACTGTGTTTAGAAGTTAAGCAAGTCTAGTTTAATGTTAAAATTGTGTGTGCGAAGCCGTGTCCGGTTTTGAGTTCATTTGAGTTTATTAGGAGAATAGCTTGCAATTTAAAAAGTTAGCAGCCCTTTTTCATAGTTTTCCGAATTATGAGATTTTAAATTCATTGGGTAGCTTTCCTAATCCTATTAACCTTGTCACTTGGACCCATGTTGGCCAAAAAATATCTTATTTTCCAAAAAATAAGCTTTTTTATGAAAAATACCAAAAAACCCATTTAATAATGCCAAAATCCCAATTCTTTCAAACCATGCCAAAAGTTACTCATTGGAATGCTCATTTTATTTCATGAACGGTGGTGCTTGCGGTGACCCAATCTAACCTATGGTTTACAAGTTATGGCAAAAACAAGTTTTTAGCCAAATTATTAAATGGATGACAATTTTATAAATTTCCCCATATCCCAACCCATTTCATATTTCCCTCACTTTCTCCCCTCGCTCCCTCACTCCTTTTCCCCATTCGATCAAGCAATGAGTCTCTCTCCTCACTTATTTTCTCCCTTTTATATGACTCTCTTTCTCTCTCTCTCTCTTCACTCGCCATCTCATTTTCTCTCCCAGAAACGAACCCCAGCCCCATTTTCCCCTCTTTCTCTCTGTCTCTCGTTTCTCACTTCCCCTCACCAACCAACCACCATTAAAGGACCGGACTCTCCCCTCTCTACAAGTCAAACTCCACCTTCTTCCTACTTTCACCGCCGACCACCATCTTCCCTTTCCTTCTTCTCTCTTTCTTTCTCTTTTCCCTCTTTATTTCCCTTTCTCTTCCTCTCCATTTTCTTCCTCTCTTGCTATGCCCTCCACCCCCGCTAGAGCTTCCTCTTCTTCCTCATCTTCCTCCTCTGGCCTCCATCTTCCCAAGAAACCCATTCTTCAAGCTTCTCCTCAAGCTAATCAAGCCCTAGGTAAAGTTCCTCCTAATCATAAATTAGGTCATATGAAGTTTTGGATTAGGATAGCATTTAACATGCTTATCAGG
Organism: Sextonia rubra; assembly: GCA_037013555.1. Taxonomy (NCBI): domain Eukaryota; kingdom Viridiplantae; phylum Streptophyta; class Magnoliopsida; order Laurales; family Lauraceae; genus Sextonia; species Sextonia rubra. Next base: position 36,232,610 of record JASUAD010000010.1, on the reverse strand, counting down.
CCCTTCTTTCTCTATTTGTAGCTTTGCTTTGGTTGGGGTTTGCATTTGCTTGATATTGAGCTTGGTCGGTGTCTTTTGATGAGCTAGAGAATGCCCATTTTTCATTTTATCATCAAGGGAAGTGAATCAACATGATTTATTGATGGCTTGCATTATTACACATTGATTCTAGCATACTTTATTCATATGGAATGGTGGTTGCTCATTCTGTAAAATGGATGAATTTTAATGCTAGAATTAGGTTAAAAGGAATGGATGGATGGATGGATTGGAGGTGGTTTATGCTTGATCTAGAGGGGCTTGGCCCATTTGTTATGCCAACTTAGGCTTCCTTGTGCAGGGCCCGTAGTGTGGAGTTCTTTGGCATATTTTGTTAGACCACCTCCAACCCCATTTGAGGGCTTATGATGGAACCTTATGTGAGGGATGTTGGGAGCAAATGGATTCCCTCACAGATTGCATGTTTCACGTATGATGCACAATCTACTCTAACCTAGTTAATGTAGGAATTGGGCCTATGCACCGTTGTTACTTGGATGGAATTATTACCATAACCCTACATCATCCGTGGTTTGAGTATGGATGTCAGGTATGCAAATTGTGATCATTAACTTAGGAGTTGGCTTGTAAATACTCCTTGGCCTTCGGGCTTGGAATATTGCATTGTTTATGTTTTCTAGAGATGTACGCTTGCATTTTTTAGGACCGTGTTGAGGTTTGGCTTGTGCGTTGATCTCTGAAAGGGCCACTTGTATTATTTTATGTTATGGCCCATCAAATCAAAATAGCCCCTCAATGTATTGGTATTGTTTATATCTTGTTGGCCAGCCCCTCACAATTACCTAGGGTATGTCTGTCGAACAACCACGAAGCCATGTTGTTTAGGTCTCAATACAAGAAGAGGTAGGGCTGTATGAGACTGTTTATAGGATTTGGTCATTAGACGACTGCAGTCGGTTTACACAGATGTGCACTGTGATGTATTGGACTAGATGCAATGCATCCTAAGGTAAGCTTACCACTCGTACTCAGATTGGGCTTTGTCTCTATGAATTGAACAGGATGATAGGCATCCGAAAACAAATTTGATCCACCGTAGGCGGACAGGATGCACGGTATCCGAAGGCGGTATAAATCTCGTATGGGTATCGATTGACTCGATATTCAGCTGTTGTAGGCGTTGTTCATTTGATGTAGCATTGGATTAGGATTTCTATCCTTTCACATTGTCTATTGCTTTATGTACATTGTTTAATGTACTCCATTATAATTATACTGTCTTTATTCTCTATTTGATATTGCAATTCTATTATGGAAGATGTTTATCCCCTTGCTGACTCGTCGTAGTCTGATGGTGCTGTATTTGGTGTGTAGCACTGAGTATGCTTTGCCCTAGGGTGTTACGTTGGAAATACATTAGGCGGCTGATCCTGATATTGTTGAGTATGGATGATGTGCTGATGGTGTCTCCAATCCATCGCATCCCACACACGAGTGACTTCATACTGTTAAAAGTAGTTGTTTATATTTTTGTTGGCCTAGGTTTTTGTTGTGACCATTTAGTTAACATATCTTTTTATTACTCACTTTAACTTTAGAAATGGATTTACTTGCTTATTCTGAAATGTTTATTGTGCCTTCTGCACCGATCAAGTCTTCCACTATATTGATTGGTAAAGTAATCAATATTGAGACTCACTACGGACTACGATCCATAGGGGGGCTATAATGAGGGGCCGCGTGTTGTTTTAAACACGAATAGTTTATTGGTTAGTATTGAGAAAATTTTTAATTTGGCCTCTAATCTCACGTAACCCTGATTTATGAATTAGAAGCATGACATATCATATCCAAATCCAGAACCATCCAAAAAATGGATCTAGAGCTGGATACCCCATGGTTCAACTCCAAACCTAACCTGGAGATTGACGAGGTTCTCAAGGCCGTCAGGGAGGGCGCGAAGGCAATTGAGGCGGGCATCCAGGAAGCGGAGGGCGGTCATATTGACGATGGATGCAGGGAGGAAAGCGAGCTTGTTAGAATTGACTGAAAGCTTCTGCATGCGGGTCAACTTGAACCCAATGGTATCTGGGAGCTTTGTCATCTTGTTGAAGTTGGCATTCAATTCTTCTAGAGCCCTGCGAAATGTGCACATCATTCATTATCAATATAAAACTATGAAGGGCTAGGTTATATGATCAAAGTGATAGTTACTCCAAGTACCACTAATCTATGCTGAGACATATTCATCCTCCCCACTTCTTTTGTGATTATCATTTTAATTATGATGCACCCAAGTGAGACCCATGAGAAGGGAGAATTTGTTTTGTAAGAAGGGTCATATTAGTGTAATGATGCTTGGATCCGGTACTTATAAAGCTTATACAATGATGAGCATCTTGTTGCTTTTTTAATGCAGAAGTAAAAGTTGACTTTTATTTCGCAATTTCAGATCCATTGGCCTTTATGTATTTGGTAAATGACCCTAATGGCCTTATTTTCTGTAAATGGTTCATCCTCAAAACCGTTTTGTATCTAGTTAGGCCAGAGTGCAACTGACTTTTGCCATGTGCACTACTAACAAATTGAGAGATGCATGCGGAGAAAGTTATAGATGATGTGGATCCATAATAATCACCGACTAGACAGTGTATATATATAATATGACTTGTAAGATCTATTCCTAAAAGTGTAAAAGAGATCAAGAGTCCTCTTTCATTGTGAATAGAGGCACATTGGCAAATTATGTAAATTCTTTATATGTTTGATTTGTATGATGTGAATTTTTTCTTCTTTTTTTTTTTTTTTTTGACTGGAACCCGCCGAACCTCCTTTCGGTTGATCATTGGTAACCCTAGAAACACACAACACCACCCGCTAGCACTATGTATGATGTGATTATTGATCACACGTATCTACTTCCTTAGACATGCTCACAACATAGGACATGACCAATACATATGAAATTAGGGACTGAGAGTAAAAGTTAGATTTGGATCCTTATGGTTGGGCCCATGAAATAACTTGGCCCAAATAGCCTTGTTAGAGGATTTGAACTCGTATAAAACCATTTAAAAAAGTTACTCGCATCCAAATTCAGACTGTAATGGCCTAGTTAGCATTTGGGCTCAAGTCCAGGCCCTACAACTACGAATTCCTTGGGGAGAATTTTACAAATTATAACAGACTACATGTAAAGAAACCATAAAATCATTGGACTTTGCATATGGTGACTACACACCTGCAATTCCCTATAGTTTTAGGGAAGCTCGGAATCATGTTGTTTGAGACGTTTAACACCTTGAGCTTGGACAAGCACCCTATTGAATTTGGAAGAGACTTTAGCTGGTTGGAATGCACATCCAATGTTACCACATTCAGAAGCCTGGCTGTTAGAGATTCAGGAATACTCTGAAAAAACAAAATAAAGCAGAAAAGAAATGAGAGAGAGCATAGTTATAAGCTGTTGATATCCTTTTGTCTCATTTTGAATGATTGAAGTTCACTAAACTCTAAATGTTGAACTTATATATTGTTATCTGTAGGGTCTCTATGATGTAAAAGATGATATGTTTTTGCACTTTCGACATTAACGTAGTGAAAAAGAGAAAAGAAATTCTCTTTTAGTTGAGAATTTTAATATATCGTTCACTATTTTTATGGAACTGAAGAGACTTTTGATTGAACTCACCTATGAAGACCATTAGAATCCTTTCAAAAACCTAATTCCAATGTGTCACAACGTATCCTAAATTTGCATGCATCAAACTAATGAAATATGTTTGTTGATTAAAAAAAGATTAAAAATGCACTTTATTTAGTTATTGAAGCTTTAAGAACTTATTTAGTTATTGAAGCTTTAAGAACCCTTAAATCGAGGAATGGGATGACTATGGGATCACTTTTTAATTAGTTGATGCTATTCCATATAACTCTAACCAACATCATAATTTTGTAAACCCTAGGATTAATTATTAAAGGAAAATCTAGCACCTAGCTTTATCCACCTGCTAGAATTCAAAAATTTTTGAAGCCCTCCAAGTAATACTCCCCAGGAGGATTTTCATTTTTTTTCTCTTTTTTTCAAGAGACTTTTAGCCTCCTACTCCCACCATACCCGAAAACCCTATGATTATCATACTTCTAGGTGAGAGAATCTTTAGGCTAGGGACAATTAAGTCATTTTTAAAATAGCTCTATAGATAAATAGATAAATAGATAAAGAGGGATAGAGGGTTGGCCTCGTGGATAGATTACCCATTCCCATAACACCCACCAGAGATCGATCCCTCGTGGGTGATCTATTATTCTCACTCCTGGCCACTAGGCCAACACAGAAAAAAAAAAGATAGTAAAGAGAAAAAGAAAAAAATAATCTAGATATCCTAATAGGAAAAAGAAACCTTCAAATAACAAAAAAAATGTCAATTTATTCTTGAGCAGGTTCATTTATTTCCGTGGAGACAATCATTTCATGGGATAGGAAAATATCAACTAAAATTATAAACTTCAAATAATATCTTTAATAAAATTAAATAAAACCTTTTTCACTCTCTCTTGACAGAAAAGAAATGAATTGAAGATGCAAAGTCTTACTATTTGTTTAATTATTTACAAAAAAAAACAACCGATAAACCTAAAAGCCACTAAAAAAAATTGCAAAATCCCCAACACTTTGTACCAACGTCATCTGAAAGGCGTTGTTAAATGTTACCTTTTGCCAACGTAAATAACAATGCGTTGGCAAAAGTCACAAAATTATATACCTTTGCCAACGCAAATGAGGTTGCGTTGGCAAAAAGTGTCGAAATTATACAAAAAACCCTTCGTGAAGACAGTAATGATTTTGGCAATGAAATGTGGGCCTTTGGCAACGTAAACGATATGTTGGCAATGGTTTGACCCATTTGCAACGCACATAGGTGCGTTGAGAAAAACACCCCGAACATTACCAACGCACTGCGTGCGTTGGCGAATACCAATCTTAATTGCCAACGCACTATGTGCGTTGGCAAATACCCATCTTAATTGCCAACACACTATGTGCATTGGCAAAGGCCCATCTTAATTGCCAACGCACTATGTGCGTTGGCGAAGACCCATCCTAATTATCTATAGTCATATTCTCATTTTATAATTTTTTACCGTTCAAATTATCATATAACTCAATGGCCTTAAATTTTAATGGTTCTTTTATAATATAAATTTTTTTTAGATTTAAATTAGTATATGGTAAGTAGTAAGTGATGGTTTGATGATTGTAAAATTAGGCCCCTTGCCCAATCTGAACTTTATAAAAAAGCCATCACCTTTTGGTTTGATCTCCTTTCTTTTTTTTTTTTTTTCGTCCTTTAATATGGCTGTTCACCTCACTTTGAGATTAATTCCTACAAGGGCTAGGGACTAATTTCTAAGCTTAGGACTGATTTTCAATATAGATGGTTAAAGAGGGCAAGCCTAGGCTTAAAGGTCCATGCGCTGAATATAGATCTGGAAAATAGGCGCTAACAACTAAACAAGCTAGGGTTGGACAACTGTTGCAGACCCGTCCGAATATTTCAATTTTGTAGTGCTTGTTAGGTGGAAGTGAAAATTTGGAAAACTATATTTGATTAAAACTTGCTGTTTGTTTTATTAAACTAGACTTTTCTATATATATATATAAAAGAATAATTCAACCCAGAGATTTCAGGGTTTGGGCACACTACTACCACATTAGTGCCGTTAGGAATATTACCCTATTTTTATTGGGCACAAGGGGATTAGTCCAACCAAAATAGTTGGACCACCCTCCTTTATAAAAAAAGAAAAAAGAATGTAGGTCCACTTAGTTTTTCTATATATAGTACAATATTACTTAGAATTCAAGAACCTCTCCCTCTATTTTTAGCCTTAAAATCTAGCACCTTAAATGTAGTTAAGATTTTAAGGCAAGAAGAAGATCAAGTTGATGCCAGGGAAGAGGAAGATCTAGTGCTTGTAACATTCTCAACCATAGTACATATTTTATTTAATTTAAATATAATTTTATTTAATTGTTTGTATTTTAGTTAATTAAGGTCATTAGAATTATTTAAATTTCTTTTGTGGGCTCATCTCATGTAGTGGTTTTAGGACTGCGAGCATGTACCGGTCGAACCGACCCCAATTCGGATCCATTTAATTTGGACCCATTAAACCCAAAAACCCAAATCAGGCCCTTATATATTAATTAACTTAAACAATGGGGTTTTTTTTATAAAAACAAAAAAATAACCCAAACCCTATTCCCTTCTTGTATTAGACGATCACAGCAACCTTCCTCTCTTCCCCATTACTACAGTGTTCTTCTCCTTCCCCTTCATCTCTTGATCGGCCAAGCCCAAGCCAAGCCACAGCCACTGGTTTTTCTTCTTCTTCCTCTTCTTCTTCATCTTCTTCATTGGGACTGTGGGCGTGCACGAGAAAGAGAGAAATCTAGGATCATCCTTTTCATCAATCTTCATCAAAGGTATGTGGATGCATCTATCTCTAATGATTTTCACTAGTTCCTTTGATTTATCATTGTAGATGTTGTGTAATGCCCATTAATTTATAAATGATTATGATAGGAAAATAGATCTTAATTTTTTGGATGATTTGTAGATATTGCTGTGATGGATTGTGTAGAAGGAAAAATCAGGCCACTGATAAAGGGATGAGATTAAAAAAAAAAAAAACAAATCTATGCTGCAGGCAGCACCGCCTGTGCATGTTTGCAGGTGGATTGCCTGCAACATCTGCGTTACACTTCATCCCCTTCCTTCTCCCCAGAAGCCAAGTGACAACACACAAAGCAAAAGAAAAGATGCACACTGATTTGCACATGCGCACTATGTTACAAAGGTGGATTGAAATCGTCTTGTGCAATGGAGAAAAGATTTACACCGATGTTGCACATGCGCACTACGTTACACAGGTGGATTGAAATCGTCTTATGCAATGGATTGAAGTCGTCTTGTGCAATGGATTGAAATCGTCATGTGCATGTGCATTGAAATTGTCTTGTGTAATGTCATGCTCACTGCTATACACCCGTGCAACTCAAAAAATCTCTTCACATCAATTAAAGCTGGAGCACAGATCTCGTTTCGCATGGAAGATTTGTATCCAGGGAAATAAAGATAGAATTTTTGGCCACTTACTGCACAACGCAGGGGACTGCCCTGCGTGCACAGCCAGGGCATCATCAGTGCGCCCTGTAGTGAGATGGGTCCACAGCGCCACTTGTAATATGCTACTTTGGTTCCAAAGAAAAAATATATATATTAAAAAAAAGAAAAAAAAAGATGGTGGCTGGGGATAAAACCCCATATCTGGGCTGCAAGTAAATTGTCTCAAGTGTACACTCACCCACCCAGCTAAAAAGATGTTTTATTCTTTTAGATTTCTTACAAGGCACCAAGCAACAAAGGCCAAAAATTAAGTAAAAAATAAATCTATATATGTTTTCCATTTTCATAACATGTATGAGTGAGCACCGAGGAACCATTTTTTACATGGGACTATGACTTTTCTAAAATTTAAATTACTTGATGTTCATTTCTCATCTCCTCACTTATTTGTTTTTCATTAAATGAGAGAATATTTTATGGTTATTTTTAATATTATTTAAAAACTTTTATCTACTTACACTTTCCCACTCACTCACACTCCCCAAGCATGTCACATTGTCACTTGACACCCTATTTAATGGGACTAAGGATCACCAGTCCAGCCCAATGGGCCCATGCTGTTAGCTTGAGTAATGTGAGTTTTCTTCTTTTCGTTTCTTCTTCTTCCTTTCTTTCTTTCCTTCTTTTTTCTTTTTCTTCTTCTTTCTTTTCTCCTCTCTGTTAGCCGACTATTATTTTCTCCTCTTTGTTCGTTTTTCTTTTTTTTTATTCTTCTCTTCATTTATGTTTCTCTCTTGAGTTCATCGACCTTCTTCCTCTCTGTTCCTCCTCCTTTTTTTTTTTGACCCTTTTCCCCTCCTTTCTCTTCTCTTTATTCTCTAGCTCTTCTTTCGTTTGAAAAAAAAATGGGATGGATGGTTCTTAATTTTTATTATTTCATTATTAATGATTTGGGCACTCCAGCCACGGGCAATGGACTTTGACCATTTTCATATATATTAGACATTCATATTGATGATGATATTCATTTCTTTTTATATTTTCAAAGAATATAAAAAAGAATCCTATGATACACACGTATGTATATATGTGTGTGTGAGTGTGTGTGTGTGCACATGTATCACTAGAATCCTGTAATACTAGCTGCAAAATAGTAAATTGACTACTTTATTTATAGGTTGCTTATAGCATATTACATATGTAATAATAATTATTACTTTTTTACTTTGGTTCTTAATCTATTTAGATGGTAGTAATATTATTTCTCAATATAATTAATTATTAATTCCTTGTAAAAATAACATGATGAATTAGTAAAGGTGTAAGATAGGTGTTCACAACTTGGAGTAACCCCGATGAGCGAGGAGGAGATGTCGATTGAGGTGTTTGGCCCGAGACCGGGGTACTTGAAGGGATTCAGGGTTGGACCGAAGCCCTCTTCTTCGAGGAGTGTCATTCAGACTCGAGCACGTGATCATGAGGTGCAGAGCCTCAAAGAGCAAATTAAAGTTACAAACAAAAGAATTGAAGAATTTTCGGCTTTCCAGGCTATGGCAATGGAGGCCCTACAGCGGGCAGAATTCTTGTCGACATCATCACCTATTGGGGCAAGTGTATCACGAGCCAATCATGCCGAGACTTCTTGGTTAATAAATTCATGTTTATTGTATGAATCCCAATACATCAGTTTTAGAATTTCTGTTTTAGTTTAGAATAAAACATACATTTATATTTATTGAGCCATTTGATTAAAAACTCCAATGGCTTCTCTAATCTCAGTCTAAATTTTTTACACATATATTATACTTAAAATGTGCTTGAAAACATGTTTGATGTATTTTTTTTCTTCTTTTTTCACAGATGGATCAGCAACATGCATGGCAGCTTTGATGAAACAAGAGAGAGAAAGAGAAAGAGAAATTGCTTTAATTTAATACATTGTCTAAATATTTTTATTTTGTCTTTTTTTTTTGTTTTGATATTCGGGTTTGAGGTATGTTTTAGAAATGAATTGAATATAATTTTATTATAGATGCAAACGGTTTGAGGTTAATTTGAATGAATTTCATTATGAATGCATATTGAGGTTGATTTTTATTTTGATATTTGAGATTGAGAAATTATTTTCAATTGCAATGAGTTTATATGAATACAGGTTGTGTATAAAAAATCAAGGAATGTTAGATGTGATGTTATACCTTTGTTAACGCTAATAGTGGCATTGGCAAAAGAAAATTTTGAAAATGCCAACTTAATATTTAATACTTTTTTCCAACGCAATTATTTTTGTTGGCATAGCAAAAAAATTATTTGCCAACGCAGACATTGTGTTGCTAAAAGTGGACTTTTAACAATACGCTAGGTGCGTTACAAAAAGTGGACTTTTGCCAACAAGTTACGTGCATTACGGAAAGTGGAATTTTGCTAACGCGCCATGTGCATTGCTGAAAGTGGACTTTTTCCAACACACTGCGTGCGTTGCGGAAAGTGAACATTTGCCAACGTGACACGTCTGTTGCGGAAAGTAGACTTTTTCCAACAGGCCACTTATGTTGAGGAAAGTGGACTTTTGCCAACGTGTTATGTTCGTTGGCAAATCTCTAATGTTTTTTGCCAACGCACCTATTGCATCGGCGTATGTCAACCAATTTCCCCAATAGACCATCTTTTGGCGACGTTTAAGATGATTCGACAACGTATTTTCGCAACAAATATTACGTTGCTTAAGAGTTAACTTTCCCCAACGCCTCAACTTGTGTTGCAGAATACTTTTATTGACGAGGCTTTGGCAACATACTGGCAACGTGCTCAATTACGTTGCAAAATATGTTTAGCAATGTAAATACTAACCTTTGCCAACGTATAATTGCGTTGACAAAAAGGCCTTTTCTTGTAGTGAGCACAGCTTCAACTATATACTTTTTTAAAGCTTTTTCACACCTTTTTAATGTAAGAGAGAGATAACGTTATATAGTTTAAAGGAGACCCTGTAAACGTACTCTCTTTGTTATCCCAACTAAGGGGTTGGGACATATGGTACTTGCACATATGAGGTAATGCGAACTTGCACATGAAAGGAGATACAATTTACACATGCAAGGTGATGGGAACTTACACATGTATAGAGACACAATTCACATATGTAAGATAATAAAACTCAAATATAAAAGGAGGGAGAGGCAAGATTATTATCAATGGCACCTCTCTCACATGTGAGGAGACACAACTCATATAAAGATACGATGTTATTATTACCAATGGCACCTCTCTCTCTCTCTCTCTCTCTCTCTCTCTCTCTCTCTCTCTCTCTCTCTCTCTCTCTCTCTCTCTCTCTTATTTTCAGCCATGTATCATAGATTACCATGAGAAAGCATCTACATTTTGAGACATGATGAAATAACAATCCCCATGTCGGTCCATTTTGTAATACCATGGGGTGTATGTAATCTCTTCTTTTCTCTTCTGTTTTTGTTCCTTGTTTTGGTTTTTTGCCCCTTAAGAGCTCTCTCACTTAAATGGCTAGAAAATCAAAACAAACAATAGCCCAAATGTCAAGTTTCATTAATGCATAGACAGTTGCGGGAAATAGTACCTCTAGATTATTGTTTGAGAGATCTAGCTTGCAAATCAACCCCACATTAATAGAAGGATTTGGGAGACAATCCAATGACAGCCCACTCAAATCAATGATCTCTTGCTTCTCTTCTTCAATGGATCTTCTCTTCTCCATCTTCATTTCTTTATGCACTAAGACATCCATGGCTAAAAAACATTCAAGAAAACTAACAAAAGATGTGAGAGGAAACCTCTGGAGGAGACCCTTCTGAAGAACGATGATTCTCCTCTCTCCCTCTCCTCAGCCTTTAAATATACGATGCAAGAGCCATCATGTATGTAGGGCTGTCTGTCTGCATGGGCACGTGTCAGTGACGGCATGGAAGCACGAACCGGAGGACAAGATAGTTTGGCCACATAAGCCGTAGGGTCAAAGTCAACGCTATTTGTAGGTAGTAGATAGCAGGGAGGGTGCCCCGCGATTTACGAGCGAATTAATTTTGTAAGTGGAAAAAAATAGTTTTTTGGTTGGATCACAGTAGCGATTAAAAATCAATGAATGGGCAATGCCCAAGTTTGAATGTTGACCAAGACTTTAGTTAACTATATAATGGCTAATGTCAGCTCAATCTCAATTCTTATCCATTGATCAATTCAATTGGTTTTTTTTTTTTTTTGAAGAGTTTTTGATAGAACAAGTTGTTAGAGATATATTTAAAGGCAAACTGCTAAGAAGATTGCTGCTATAATCCATTAGTAGGGCCCATCTTTTATATTTTGATTGCTCACAATTAACATCATAACAATTATTAGTTATTGACTAAATTTCAATCTAATCATGGACATGTCATGATCTCATATTTATCACACGTGAATGAAAGAATAATAAAAAGAAAATAGTAATAATAAAATCGCATATTTTACATGCGAACTATTTGATGGTGAGTCTAACTCTGAATTTGATGGAATTCAGCATAAAGCTAAAACAAAGTCAGACAGTGATTTTAAACTGTCTTGATTTAGGGAGGGCCGATTCATGCGTTTATAATGTTGTGGTCTGGCCAGCCCTTGATGGATCCAAAACTAGAAGATGCATTATACAATTCCTCATCAAGCACACTTTTTAACTATAGGACCAATGAAACTCACGAACATGTCATGTGGGTCATTTCCATACAGCAAAAATTTTAGGTAATCATGATTGCGGAGGTTAGACTCCCCTCGAAATACACACATATGTAATGGGCTGGGCTAGCAGCCCCTGAGCATATTAAAGGAAACCTTCTGGTGAGGACCAACTGGATGCATGAGAAAGAATGGAGCCCATTGATGGAAAGTTTTGAAGCTAGATTAGGAGAATATGAGGTATCAGTGTATCACACAGATCAATTTAGTATAGCCTGCCCCTTCTAAGATCCGCTTAGATTCATGTCAATCAAGTAGACTGAAGAAAAATATTGTTGTTTGGATTAGATTTTGGAGGGGAAAATGCATCCTATTGCGTCCGATCAATCCCAAATGGTATTTATTTGGTTTCCACATCGTCCTTGCTAAATCTAATCTAAGTTCAGCCCCTGTTTTATTTTTGTTTAAAAGGTCAGGCCAGTGTACATCCCATTAATCAAGCATTTCCAATTTAACATGGTGGTCTCTAGGCCGACACTTTTCAGGCTTGAAACGTTTGCCGATCTTAATGTTCAGATCTTTCTAGCCAGAGCTCCCTGGTAACCCTCCAAACCTTGGTTGATTTTCAAACAGCTGGATTGCTTAGGCACTTCCATGCAGAGGAGACGTGAGACCCGAAGCTCATGTTAGAACAACCCACTTGAGAAACCATGGTTTTTCAACACGGTTTCAGACACTGTATCAGCCATGCAATGTGAAAACCAACAATGCAATCTGACATAAAGTGTTAAATCTAAAACTCTCCACCCCACCCACCCACACAGCCCCTCCCCTTAAGGTAGGATTCCCCCGCAGTGGGAGTAAGAGCAGGACATCAAATTGAGAGGTTATCTTTTCGATTCACCTTCAACACCAAACTGTTGTGTAGCCATTTTCGGCAGACTCGTTTCCTTGCTTTTCCAATTTTCTCACTTAAGACAAATGAGCACCTAGTGGTTTCAATGTAGAAATTAACAAAAATGAATATAAAGGTGGAAGGCTTGAATCCAAAAATGGAGAAAACTGTCCACAGATTATATCTTTAGGATTTCTCCACCCATTCTCATCCAAATTAGCCATTATACGTTCTAGACTAATCCTAAGAAAATCAGCCTAGGTTTTGGCCTTCAAAAATCATGCTTGAAATACACAACCACTGGGTGCGGATTTTTCTTTTTTTCTTAAGCACAAATACAAAGGGGAATAAGTGGTACACATGATTATCAATCTAGACCAGATCTTGTCATTAATGTAAATGCAGTACAAGACAAAACCACACTGGATATAATCATCTTAGATTATCCTATCTCGCTCAAAGGTACAAAACAAGTATCAACACAAAGAAATTTCAGAGATGGGGGGTCAAAATTCAAATGGAAAAGAGAATCAACTGGCGGCTGCCCACAACTGCTAACGGGACCCCAAGGGTGAGAGAAGAAATCTGTGAAAGCGACAAACCATGAATCCAGGATCAATAATGCAATTCCAGCATTAGCCCAAAAGCTTGAAGAAGATCAGCTCTCTAATCAACAGTTAAAGGAACCTCCAAACTCAACGCCCTTAGGAGCTCAATCCCAGGATAAAGTGCAGATGCTGTGTATGCCAGACAACATGTGATCAGATACCCACTATGAGGTCTATATACACACACAAAACATACATAACATGTACCGCGTTAAACTAAGCAAATAAGGACTTCTCAGTTCAGCAACAGAAGAAACCCTTTGGCCCAAAATTGTACTGATCCACAGCTCTCATTTGGAGGCACCCTTCTGAGCTGATCATGCCCAAAGATCTTGATCAATGTGGACCATTGGACAAACTGCAGGGAAACAACTTCTTCGCAGAATTGTATGCAGCATGAACCATCCATAATGGGGCCAATATGAGGAAAAGTCTGGATCAATGGATGATCAGTGCTACAAAAAATGGTTCCTTCCAATTAATTATATCATAGCTCTGTGATTTAAGACACGGTGTTTGAGAATTCAATACTGTATAAACTCTCACCAGTCACCACAGACAATAGTTTGGCTGATACAATGAGAACAACATTTCCTTTTTTTTTCTTTTTTTTTTTAAATTAAGGTGATTCTAACATGTTAGAATTATCACAAATTATTGCAATAGAATTTGATATTTTTTTCAGGGCAGGTTTTTATAGCAGCATATTTAAATGAACTTAAATAATGCTGCTGAAATAGAAGGCTGCAAGTCCTTGCCCATGCAGGATGAAGACTGATTACTGAAACCAATAATTTTGGCTGGTTTGCTTGCACTGAAATGTAAAACTAGGATTTTACCACTGCTCTGGGCACTTTTAGGCTAAAAGAACGTTCGGCTCCCCGAACAGAAAGATGTAACTCATCTTTTCACATTCATTTATCTAAAAAAAGGAGTGGAATGAGCAATTCACTTCCTCAGGTCACCAGAACTTTCTCCAAATCGAAGCATGCAAGCCAAAAATGTCATGTTTCTGAGATCCTGAAATTTGTTTTAGCTTGCAAGCAGCAAACAGACGCCTTTTGTTTTACTGACGACTGAATATAGTGTATCCTTCATTTTGAACAAAGTGAGCAGAAAGAACCCTACCATGTGCCATGTCAAGTGATCATTTGATGGAAATAAATGCAAACAACACCGACAGCAAAATGAAGAACATAATAATCTGCATCCAAACAGCTACAAATATCAACCAAGATCCCACATTTACAGCACAGAAAAGATAAACACAGGTCATAGGGAAATACCAGAGATGAACTGTACATTGGCTTGCTCTCAACCAAGTAGGACTTGCTGTGGGAACCCAAAAAGGATGGTCATACAAATGAAACTCATATTCATGCTGAAGAAACATAGAGGCAGTGACTAACCTTTTACATAGCAAACCAGAGCCCTTGCAGGCCTTCTGTATTGCTTCTACCCGGTTCAGTGTTTGCATGGCATTGGGATCATTCTTGTCCACCTGCAAAGCCGTTGCCTAAGTTACTTGGGTGTGGCTGCCAGGTACGGCTGATAGTGTAAGTGTTGAGATGCTTATTGCTAAATCTTTTAGGGTCTACGGACACATTTATATTTGTAGTTTTTGATATATACTAAATATTTATATTTGTATTTTCTATTATACAATAAGTAATCATGTATTCATCAATTTTTTGTAAGGCATCATTCATATTTATAGCTTTACAAATACATCTTTGAAGTAATTTCTATTGTCTGGATACAGCTACAGCCATGTGAGATGAGGATCCCATTACACATACCCATACCCATATCATGTCATATCTAACATGGGAACTTTGAGGTATTTGAAGGATCCTTATATCCTAGGTTATTGCACTTGCTTTCTGAGATTGTTTGGAAGTGTTAAACTTTCTCAATGTAGATAATTAACATTATGCATATATTTTATTTGAGAAAGAAATAATTCATGCACTAATACTCATTTCACTCTGGTTTATTATAAAAAGCAAGAACAAAACAAAAGGATCAGAACAGCTCCCCTGGTCGTATAGTGAATACAGAGTCCTAGATGAAGAACAGACAAGTTATACTTCAAAATTATACTACTATACATTTAGTTTTTAAGATAACACATAGCAAGCAGCTTTGGTTATGGACAACTTAATATAAATATCCAAGATGTAGTTCCACCATGTATGCTGTTAGCAGATTATCATATCCAAGATGTAGTTCCACCATGTATGCAATTAGCGGATTATCCTGTAGTAATTAGCTGCCACATTATTAATATCCTAAAACTGATACACATAAATTTCACAATTTTGCTCTGCCCAATATACGCTTCCTTAGTAAATGGGGAATCAGTCGACCCCATGTTTGTGATTGCCCTTCTGTTTTGGTTCTTATAGTCCAGCTTTTTAAACCTATTTTCCATCAATTGGGAGACACCACCTCAGTTGCTTGCAGACAGGTGGTGGGGGCTTTCGGTTTGTTGTGTGTGTGTGTGTGTGTGTGGGGGGGGGGGGGGGGGGGGGGGGGGTGGGGTGGGGGGGGGGGGGGGGGGGGGATGTGTTTGGTGGAAATGTTACACCACTTGCACTTGCATGGTGTGAGTGGAAAGAAAGAAGTAGAAGGATCTTCAAAGGTGAATGGAACTCAATACTCATGGACATCAGTTTTAGCGAGGAATAAACCTTGTTAATTAAATGGTGTATCCAACATAGAGATTCCTGAGGAATCTCTATTTTAAAATACATCGGAACTGGAGAACAGTGCCAAACATGCCAAATCATAATGCCAAGGTAGGGCCAATCACTATACAAGCACCCGTATGAAGTTAATATAGATGGAGCTCACAAGATAATCTGGGTCTATCAGTACCAGGTATGGGAGTAATGAATAAGGATGACAGTGGATCAATCAAATTATCTTTTTCGACCTAGTGGGGAGATTTAAATAGAGCATAAATTATGGCATAAAGGACGGCATGCAACTGGTTATGCTTCACAGACCAGAGATCATAAAGGGTGACTCGAGGAATGCCATTTCAGACCAGTGGGTTGGGCTAGCAGGTTGGGTTACACTCTGCCACTCCAAGAGCCAAGCCATTGGATCTATGTACTTGGCTATGGCCTAACTTGCATCACTTAACCCATCAAAAAAGCATGTTTGATGCAAGACAGACCAAAGGTCCCATGGGTCGTCCCGCCAATGGGCCCAGCCCATTTATTTTATGTTATTTTTCTATTATTTAGAGTTTTATTTTTGTTTTAAGTTGTTTTAGTAGGATGCTCTAATCCTGGCCATCAATGTGTTTGGATGGTCCAGATTAGCTCTAGGATTATTTCTTTTCCTATATAAAGACGCAAAGCCTTTTTGGCTAATTAGTAATGGGGGATGAATAATGAAAATGAGTGGTTTCCCGAGTTTTCTTCAAGTTTTCCTCAAAATCTCTAACACCTCCTTGTCTGGAGTTTGGTGAGAGCCCAAGTCAGTAATGCCTCTAGATCGGACTTTGGTGAAAGCCCAACTTTTTTCCCCTATCCATCTTCTACCTTTTCTTTTCTTTTTTTTTCTTCCTTGAAAATCCTTATCCATCTTCTACCTTGCCCACCCCACACCTCCCATCAATTCCACATTAATTTTCATTTCAATCAAAAGTCATTTAACACTCAAGATATGCCCTTTCTTTAAAAATAGAGGAGTTGAACACCAAACACTCTTTAAGACTGCAAACTTTATAACCATCTTATAATAAAATATACTAGGAATTGGAAAGAAGATTACAATAGATCTCCACTAAACCAGCCACCATGCAGGCCCCACATCATATTTGGCATATATGAATTCATAACTTAAAATCATGGGGCCCAAAACTAATGCACACTGCCAAGGCCTAAGAGAATTAGTGGTGCTTCCCATCAGGCCTCCTTGTGAAGGTATGGGCCTTTTTGGCAAAGGCCCGACAGATCCATTGGCTGACCCATTGGATCCATGTACTTAGCCATGGCCTAGCTGGCATTACTCATCCCTTCAAATTGGGTCAGTTCTTTCCTCTGATCCATAATATCATAAGTATCTTAGTAGAAAATATTTCAATCATGAAGAACATGGGATGGAAGAACTGAAGAAGAAATTAGAGATTTTGATCATACAACTAGCCTTAAACCTGGCATTGATGCAGTCTAGGCCCCACATGCAGTCCCTCTTCAAATTAGATTAGGATTATATTATTTTTATTAGTAGATTTTCTAATTACATTGTTACTAGGGAAGTTTCTACTAATAGCTTAGGGTTTGCTTAGGCATTAAGTTTGCTTTTACTATATATATGGCATTGTAGAGAAGAGATTCGCAGACTTGATTGATTAATAGAATTGGGATTTATCCTTGAGAGGTGCATCCTTATGTATTAAAGTCTTTTTGACGATTCGAAGTGTCTTTGAACACGTGCTTTGGCACCCCTACGCAAGCCCTAACCCTAGGGCCTACATCAGTTTGGTATCAAAGACAAATGATTTGGCGTGTTACCCTCTATCCCACCCCACCTTCGTTCACCTTCAGCCCCTGCCCTCAATTCGTCATCCCTAACACCGGATTCCATCACACCCAAAACCATCGCAGAACTCCCACCCAAATCCAGCGAACCGTTCACACCGATACCAAACCCTTTCATCCCTTCCCTAATTGTTGCACCAGAATCCCCATCCCAGTCCTTCCATCCCGACCAAACTCTACCTCTCTGTATCCAGAAATAAATAAATTAAAAAAAAATCCCAACACCCAACCCAACCCCTGCCAACCCAACCTGCACACCCCTCACTTACAAAACCCTTCTCCATCGCCGTCAAGTCCCCAACTCCTGCCGGCTAGCCACACTACCCCTCTCGTCATGTCGAAAGCACCCCACCCCCCCCCCCCTCCCCCTCTTATCCGTTGTTAATTCCTGACGCCGGTAGCAGTAGGAAACAAAAAACAAAAAAAAAAAAAAAAAAAAGAGAGAGAGAGAGAGAAGCAGAAGAAGAGGAGCATACAAGAAGCGAGAAAGGCATACTTGGTTTTCAACTCTGACCACCACTAGCCGCCGTCGTCGTCGAACATCTGCAGCTGCAACCGCAAGCCACCACTCACCGTCTTCACTCTCAGTCGTTGCCATCTCCACCATCATCACCAGAGCCGTGCTAGGGCCATCAGCCCATCTTCTTATTTGCAAAGGACCCCAAACGAAAGGGTTTTTCAAATAACCCTTTTGTTATTTGCTCAGGGATCTAGAGTTAGCCACACAAGTGACTTCAATCACATGGCACTGTAAGCGATCCAAGTCATCACTGATCTCTCAGTGCCTCATCGAATCTCAGTCAAATCACAAATTTTCCAAATTCAATGGCTAACAATTATATTTGCGATCATGAGCCCATCTAAAGCCCGATTTCTGATCTGTCTTCACCAACGCATCTCTGGAGAGCCGATCTACACATCAAGATTTAAATTTTGCATTTAAAAAAATGCCTCCTAAAAAGCAAGTTGAAGTCGAATCTTCCTCTCCTTCACTTAAAGATTTGGCTAGTGCCATTAGATAATTATCTGCAAAAGTTGATGGCATACACACCACCTTGCAACAATTAGACACTAGAGTGACAAATTTGAAAAATAATCAACATGTGAATCACAACTGTGATGATGGTGCAAATATTCGAAATCCACGAGATCCACCAGTCAATAATCCTGATCAAGATTTAAGGATTAAAATCATGATTCTCAAATATAATGGAAAATTGTAGCCCACTGAATTCATGGATTGGTTAGTGTATGTGGAGAATATTTTCGTAAACAAGCCAATGACTGAGCACCATAAAGTCACACTGATTGCTACTAGATTCCGTAATTATGCTGCAACTTGGTGGACTAAAATGCAATGAAAAAGAAGAAATCAGCACATGGACCCTATTGACACATTGACTGAGATGGAGAATATTTAGAAGCAAAAATTCCTCCATGTCAACTATGCAAGATATCTACGTTCTACCTTTCACAACTTGAAGCAAAGGTCCAAGACAGTTGTTGATTATTCTAAAGAATTTCTGACTCTGTAAGCTCATTGCGGTTTGAATGAAGATGATGATGTGGTTGTTGATAGATTTTTCAATGGATTGAGATTAAACATTCAGCATATCCTTGCCTTCCAACATTTTGAAAATGTCAATAAACTCATCCAACATGCTGTCAAAGCTGAGGGAATTGCAAATCATCAAGCACAAAAATGTATTGCATCCAAATGGGCTCCGCAAAAGAATTCAAGTTTCCAAGATGCTAAATCCAGTGGCTCATCAGGAAAAATTATCCCCGAGCCTGAAGATCATAATAAGGTCACATGCTTCCATTGCAAACAAAAAGGACATTACTCCTTTAAATGTCCCAAACGAGTGAATCTAATGGAAGGAGTCCGTGATGAACCAATCGCATAGGATGATCCTCCGGACAATGAAGAAACAGAAAAAGCAGTAGAGTATGAAGGAGACAAAGATGGTGAAGCTCTCATGGTTATCAACAAGACTCCACCCAGTGTTCAAAAGAAATGATTGAGAAAAAATATCTTCCGTTCCGCAGGTACAGTTCAGGGACACAATTACACAGTTGTTATTGACAGTGAAAGTTGTGAAAATCTCATCTCCCAAGCTCTTATTGATCGCCTCCAGTTGAAAGTTTACAAGCACAACCACCCTTATTTTGTTAAGTTGCTGATGAATGGTAATCAAGCGCATGTTCGACATACTTGTAAAGTTACTTTTCCCATTGGTGAGACTTACAAAGATACAATCTGGTATGATGTGCTACCTATGGATAGTGGTGATATTTTATTGGGCCGTCAATGGATGTATGACAAAAATGGAACTCATGGTATACACGACAACACCTATATATTCATGCATGGTGGACAACAGGTTACTCTTCATCCCGAGAAATCAGAACCGCCGAAGACGAATTCCTAAAAAGCTGCCACAAAGAAGTCCTTCATGTACACCACATTTACAGAGGCAATCAAAAGCAGATTCGAGTTCAAGGACGAACTCTTCTTTCAACCCGGGGAAGATGATGCAGTCTAGGCACCACAAGCAGTCCCTCTTCAAATTAGATTAGGATTATATTATTTTTATTAGTAGATTTTCTAATTACATTGTTATTAGGGAAGTTTCTATTAATAGCTTAGGGTTTGCTTAGGCATTAAGTTTGCTTTTACTATATGTATGACATTGTAGAGAAGAGATTTTCAAACTTGATTGATTAATAGAATTGGGTTTTATCCTTGAGAAGTACATCCTCATGTGTTAAAGTCTTGTTAACAATTCGAAGTGTCTTTAGACACGTGCTTCGGCACCCCTACACAAGCGCTAACCCTAGGGCCTGCATCAGACATTTTCCCCAAAACAATCAAAATTTTATTATTTCCCATAGAGCAGTTTGTACAGCAGTGCTAGGATATCACACAACTATAGGAAATCGCACAAGGTGATGTGTGATATCGCATGGCCTTAGGATAAGGCATGTGATAACGTGTGAGCGATATCACACAACCCTAGGATATCGCACAAACGGTTCTGTAGGAAATACTTAAACTTTGACTGTTCAAAGGTGAATATCATGTCCAAAGACAGCTCTGTGGGCAATATCCCAAGAAATTATAAACAATGGGTTCCCAAAACAGATGCTGCAATTGGAGAGGCGCCCACTGTTTGATGATCACTTTGCATATCTTGTCTGCATGAAAAGTGTAAAATTTTAAAGGTTCTCTTTCTATAAATAGAGATGATGAAGAGGAAAGCAACAATAGCAACATCTTAATAGGATTTCAGATCACATTCAAATGAATTTTCAAGAGAGTTGCTGCCAATCTTTCATCAAGATCCTATCTGCTATGATGATTTTGAGTAAAGGATAAAGCAATATGTCAACAATGATTGGCCTTAGCATGCCAAGAGAAGCATACAACAGTAACAACACTTTTTTTTTCTTCTTCTTTTTTCTTTTTTTCTGAATGATGAATCATTATATACAACACATTTTGGGAAGGAACTTCTGGCATATCATCACGAAAGACCAGCAATTGAAACATCATCAACTTCATGACACAATATTGTTTTCAAGTGGTGTTCCATATCATACCATCTATTCCACAGTATCAACTCCAGTGCCAGTCTTGGTGTTAGACTGGGGCGAAGACAAGTCATTGCTGGTCCGTGTTGTTCATGCTGGACTAATATGGTTTGCCTATTCTAAGAATGGATTTAAAGATATCTAGGATGTGTTTGTGCAACACAGATGCCACAGAAATAGGGTTGAACAGGTGCCAGGTTTTCTGGTGTCTTCCTTGTATGTGTTTGGTGCAGGTGTGCAGCGACATTCCTAGACGAAAAGCATCCATATCCTTTAGATTTTCTGTGCTTGTGAGGATCCAGAAATCTCACCTGGGTACATCAGACTTTGATGCTGTTTCATCTTCCGTGGCTCATGCATAAAATCACTCCTACGGTTTTCCCCCAGAAGATCAGGAAAAACCCTAGAACTGAAAAACAGTAAAATAGAGGAGAAATCTGGGAATGAGAGTTCAATGGTTCTGGTCGCTAAGGTTGGGCAAACACAACCATATATTAAAAAAAAAAAGAAAAAACCTGCAGTTTTCCCAAATTACATGAAAGTCCCTATGATCTACTTATTTTCAAATAGGTCCTACACTGTCTCATAACACTCCCTCAAGCTGGTGCATATATGTTCAATATGTCCAGCTCAGACAAAGCGTCACTCAAGTGGCTTCTAGTTCCTACTTCTGTGAGGGAGTCTGCGATCTAATCATCTGCACTTGTGTGTGCTAGCTTCACACCATTTTTCTCAATTTTTTCTCTAATGAAGTGGCAGTCAATTCCCACATGCTTTATTCATTCATGATATACAGGATTTTTTGCAAGTCTTATCGCTGATGTTCTGTCACAATGTAAAGCCATGGACCCACATTGCTTGAAGCATAATTTTTAAAAACAATAACCTCAACCATAAAAGCTCACTACACCCATGAGCTAACTGAAATTTTTGTGCTGCATCTTGACACAATAAGTTTATCTATATTACTGTGAAGATTAGCTCGAAGAAAATAATGCAAGGGAAAAAACATTATTGGACACAGGACATAAAAGAAACAAACAATTTATGACCTAGATCTTTTCCAGTCATTATTATCTATTCTTGCATGAATGCCATACCTTGGCCTTCAGCATGCAAGAAAAATCAAAGAAAGCACCATAAACATCAGGCATCGCTCTTGTTTGGTCAATGACTTTAGCTGTTAGCCCTGGAAAAAGGAAAAGCAGAAACAGATGAGAATTGGAACCAAAAACTTGCATTTCCAACCAAAACAATATGACATAACTCATAAGAATCTGGTAACCAGAACAGGCAAGGGGAAAGGATGAACACTGATTAAAATGAGGTGACCAATCTTTCACAAATTAAATATATTATAGACTTTAGTTAACGCAGCACGGGGAAGAAGAATAATCAACGGGCTATTCTCCAAGCCAAAAGGCTTAGGATAACCTGTTTAAGTCTCACACCCAAGATAAAAATTCAACCCACAAGGAGAAGAAAACTAAAATCTTATTCAATAATAATGTAGTCTATCCCATGAGAAGGGATTACATCTATTTATAACTAAACTACTCTCCAAATAAAGAAATAAACTAAAGAGTCCTAATTAAAATATTAAAGCAATTTCCAAAACTTAATAAAGCAACTATTACTATTAAATCAACTACTATTAATCAATTTTCAGTGTTGGGCTTTAGGCTTGGACCTGCAGGTATAAACTTTCAAACGTGGCCCATTGGTCTAGCCTGCATCAGCTTACCTCGGCTTAGAAAAACTCGAGTCCGGCGAGTTGTTAGTTTGGTACTTCTCATATAGATCCGGATTGAATCGCTGAAAGTCGGTAGCCATAATCCATGTTGCTTCGAAGAATGGTTTTCCTTTCCACTTGACCAAGAACTTGTGTAATCCGCCATTCCTCGTAGAAACAAGTTGATCATCAAAAACATCTTCAATTTCTTCCAGAGGATACGAATTGATGGGAAGCCGGACAGCTTGTTCTTCAAAAGATTCATCTGCATGATATCCATGATAAATTATCACATCTTCAACATTAAATGTGGAGCTGATATTCATGTCCAAAAGAAGGTCTAGAACATATGCATTGGAGCTGATTTTATTCAGAATCTTGAATGGTCCTGCACATCTTGGGCATAACTCCTTGTATTTCTTACGGGAAATCATTCCAGCTTCAAACAAACCATGACCATGTCTCCTTTATCAAATTCAATATGATGTCGCCATGAATCTGCATGCTACTTATAAGTCTCGATACGTTTAACAATCTATTGGCGAGCTTCATCGTGGGCTTGCTTCATGTGTTGTGCAAATTGTTCAGCATTCAGCTTCTTGACTTAACCGGGCACAACTGGTAATGGGTGTAAATCAATAGGAAGAAGTGGCTTGACACCAGTAACAACTTCCAAGTGGCGATCTTCCAGTGATTCTGTTGATGGAATTATTATAAGCGAACTCCCCCATGGGTAAAATAAGAACCCACGAAGCAATATGATCTCCAATAAGACACTGAAAAAGATTTCCCAAACTCCTGTTGACAGCCTCTATTTGGCTATTAGTTTGCGGATGATTATCATCATCATCATCATTATCATCATCAAAGCCTTATCCCAACCATGTTAGGGTCAGCTATATAAATTCTGTTTCTCCATTCTGTTCTAGTTTGCAAATGATATGCACTGGAATATTAGAGCTTTGTGTGCATCATGTGCCATAAGGTTTTCCAGCTCATGAATTTTGTATCTCTGTCATACAAAATTGTCTTGGGAAGACCATACAATCGAACTACCTCTTTAAAAAAAAGAGAAGCAATTTTCTTCGCATCTGATGTGTGGGAAAATGAAATAAAATGTGCCATCTTGGAAAGACGATCAACAACAAATATCGAGTCTACTTTCCTTGCTGTTTTGGGTTAACTCAAAACAAAATCCATGCTTAGATCTTGCTATGGTTTATGTGGAATAGGAAGGGGCCGATATAAACTAGTGTTCTTCTTTTGCCCTTTTGCAAGCTAGCATACCCTATATAAGTCACAAATTCAAGAAACATCTATTTTCAAGCATGGCTAAAAAAAGCAATCTTCCACAATAGCCAATGTTTTATCACATCCGAGATGTCCACTTCATCCACCACCACGTAATTCACGTAGGACAAACTCTCAAATAAATGTAGCTGACAAACATAATTGATTACCACAAAATAGATCGTCATTATGAATAGAAAATTTCGGATGTTCAGAAAACTCACCGTTTAGAAGATCTGTGTAAATTCGACCAAAGTCATGATCAACTACATATTCTCTGCGTATTTCTTCAAAGCCTGGAATTGTAACGGAAATGGTTGTGAGAATGTAAGATCGGCGACTTAATGTATCAGCAACTTTATTGTCCGTTCCAAATTTATGGCGTAAGACAAATGAGAACTCCTGCAAATATGCACTCCATTTGACACAATTGGTGCTCATCTTCTTTTGAGAATTTAGATGATGTAAAGCTTCGTGATTAGAATACAAGATAAACTCTCGTCCAATCAAATAATGACACCAATAATGTAGAGCTTGGACAATGGCATAATATTCCAAATCATAGGGCGAATTCTTTTTACAAGAATCATTCAATTTCTCACTAAAGTAAGTAACTGGATGACCATCTTGACTCAAAACTCCACCAACACCAACTTGTGAAGTATCACAACTAACTTCGAAGACTTTCTCAAAGTCGGGAGGTTTTAAAACAGGTGCTTCAGTCATTTTCTTCTTAATCTGTTCAAATGCCCGAGAGGCTGCCTTTGTCTAAGTGAAATCTCCTATCTTCATGCAGTCAGTGATAGGAATCATGATTGAACTGAAATTGTGAATAAATCTCCTATAAAAAGTGGCCAATCCATGAAAGCTTCGTACTTCATGAATACTTTTAGGAAGAAGCCAATCAATGATTACTTTGATTTTCTCTGAATCAGCTTCTACCCCTTGGGCCGATACAACAAAACCCAAAACTAGAACTCTGGAACTCAAAAATGCACACTTCTTCAAATTAATGTAAAATTTTTCTTTATGAAGTGCACACATGACATAGCTCAGATGGTCGAGATGAGCTTTTTTGGAGTTGCTGAAGATCAAGATATCATCGAAATATACCACAACAAATTTACCGAAAAAAGGCTATAAAAGCTGAGTCATCACTCTCATAAAAGTGCTAGGAGCATTGGACAAACCGAACAGCATAACTAACCATTCGTATAATCCGTCTTTAATCTTGAATGCAATTTTCCATTTATCTCCTCACCGAACACGAATTTGATGATATCCACTTCTAAGATCAATCTTGGAGAATACGGATGAACCGGCCATCATATCAAGCATGTCGTCCACTAGGAGAATCGAAAACCAATACTTGATGGTGATCTTGTTGATTGCTCGGCTATCGAGACACATCCACCATGAACCGTCTTTCTTTAATCTTAAGAGAGCTGGAACTGCCCAAGGACCCATGCTTTCTCGAATATAATCCTTTTAGAGTAAGTCTTCAACTTGTCGTCACAATTCTGCATGTTCAGTCGGACTCATGCGATCATCAGGTAAATTAGGGAGGGAGGAACCCGAGACTAAATCAATAGCATGCTGAATGGCCCTCATAGGTGGCAACTCTTTAGAAAGTTCTGCTGGAATTAAGTCCAAAAATCATGAAGCAAGAACTTGATCTCTAGTGGTGTAGAAACCTGTTTTGTTTCATTTGCATCCTTGAATTCTTTAGGAACAAAAGCGTAAACAATTCCTTGTTCTTGGCTTTCATATTGAAATTTGCACATAAAAAGAATGAGAAAATCAAAATTTTGCGCCGGTTTCTTTGCCTGGGTGGAGGCGGCTCCCTTTTCTGAAGCAGTTGGTGGTTTATGTGGGAGAAGAGTTACTTTTTTGCCCTGATACTTGAAAGTATGAGTATTAGCTTCTCGATCACTTTGTACCTTGTTATCAAAGAACCAACATCTTCCTAACAAAATATGAGTAACATTCATAGGAATAATGTCACACCACATAGAGTCTTTATAACCACCAATCTTAAATGTTATCTGGCACCTTTTTACTACTAGTATTGCCGTGTCATTCACCCAAGAGACTTTATATGGCTTCGAATGTTTTTCCATCAGAAGTTTTAGCTTATCAATTACTTCTTGGGATACCACATTCATTTCGCTTCCACCATCAATGAACAGATTGCACAGTCTATCACAACATGTTGCTGTGGTGCGAAATATGGTGGTTCGCCTCCAATCTTCCGCTTCCGGTTCAGTAGTGACAAAGAGGCGACGAATAAATAAAACTCGACCTTCTGTGTTACCTTGATAGAAAAAATGATCTTCTTATTCGGGTGGAGGTTCAGGATTATCCTATGGAGTTTTAACATCATACGCTTCATTAAAAGACTCTCATTCATAGCCTTCTTCCTCATTTTGTGTATAATGAAGCTTTTTTGTACCTGGGCATTCCGAACATAATGTCCTTTGCCTTTATATTGAAAGCAAGTGATGTATTGCTTTGGCTGAGAGGTACTGACATTATTTCCTTTATTTGTATTGTTTGGAGGGGGTCGTGCTTGATTTCAAAGTAGTGCTTGCCTACTAAAATTGTGTTATGGCGCTTGCCTGTTGGAGCTTTGTGAAGGAGCAACCCGCTGATAGATCATATTAGAGTTTCTCCTCTGAAGAGGTTCTCCAAAACGGAGTGAGTAGGGAGATCGCAACTTCTCTTCAACGCAAAGGGCCATACGATGAACTTCCTCAATGCTGTGGAAATTAAGGGTAGTCAATTCTCTCTGCATATCTTGACGAAGGCCTTTCTTGTACCTTGTAATTGCTTGGCGATCTTACTCAGACACTTTGCATCATACCATGAGATCATAGAACCGCTCTGTGAATTCATCCACAATGGAGTTCCCTTGCCTACAATCAACTAGTTGATCAAAAAGGAAATCAACATAATCAATTGGTAAGTATTTTATCTTCAAGCTTTTCTTTCATCTCATCCCAGGTGTTAATAGGGCGCCTCCAATGAGTGGCGTTCCTCCCATCTATACTTCGCCACCAAACGCGTGCTGCACCTTTCAACTTCATTTTGACAAAGGGAGCACGCTTGTCTTCATCCATATTGTATCACTCAAAATAATCCTCAAGTGCTGTAATCCAATCGGTAAAAACCTTGACATTCATGCGCCCGTAAAGATCAGGAATATCAATACATACCTTTTTTGTGATGTCATCCCGGCGCCGTGATAGGCATAATAGGCAGAGTCTTCCATCATGCGTTCCATAAACTATCGACAAGTCTCTTGAGACTCGCCAACAACAAAGTGCTCTAATTGTGGTATATCTTCTGCTTGAGGATCTTTTCCTTTGTCATTGTTGGAAGATCCAGGTTTGCCATTAGTTTTGTTACCTTGCAAGGCTAGAGTCTATTGTTTGGGATCAATAATCTTCTCAATTCAATCCACTCTATCCATCAACTCCGTGATAAAGGTATCACGTAGAAGGTCAGCAAATTTGCTTCTGAAGTTTGCTCCAATGCGGGTAGACATGGTACTGGCTACGACGAACTTGCTAAGGTTTTTTTTTTTAACAGCTATTTGGGTCGGGCCTAACCCAAATGGAAGCCCAAAAAGTGGAACGGGCACGGTTGAGTTTTCTCGGAGTTGCTGCACGAAAGGAAGAAAAGGGGAAGAAAAGGGGGAAGACCTTTTCATTCTCTCAATTGCTAGCCTTCAAAATGGAAGGAAGGGAAGGTTCAAAAAGGAGGGAAGGGAAGGGGAGCTGGTCGATGTTGCTAGTTGGTGACGATGACAACAGAAAAAGGACTTCAAAGAGGAAAAGAAGGGGAAAGGGGTTGCCGAAACCCTTCTTTGGCTATTGCGTGGCTACGACAAGGAAGAGGAAAAAGCAATGATAGGGGCGGAGCATCAGTGGTGGCAATGAACTCCGACGCATGGTACACCCTTTCTCTAAGATCTCTCGTCTCTATCTTCTCTATTTCGTCCTTTTTTTTTTTGGGTCTGGGTTGGGGATTGAAAGGCAGAAGGATAGATCTGGACTCAATTTGGCTCGGGGGTGGAATGTAGGGATGAAGTGGAGGATTCGTCTGGGATTGGGGCTTGGTTAAGGTTCGGGCTATGGAAGAGAGTGAGAGTGCAAGGAAGGCTTTTTTATGTGTTGCGAGGAAGTTTTGGGAGAGGTTGAGAGTTTAGGGTTTGAGGTTTTGGGTTTGAGGGGCTTCGGTGAAAGGGAATGGCTTTAGGAGTGGAGGTTTGGTTTCGGGAGAGGGGGGGTTTGGTTTCGGGAAGTGGGTACTGGGTTCGGGTAGGATGTCATGGGATGGGGGAGATGATGAGGATGGAACTAATGGGGATGAATAGGGATGAATGAGGATGACAATGATGCCGGCGATTGGAGCGGCGATCTGAGAAGGGATATCTGCTCTGATACCAATTGACGAAGTACGGGGATGAAGAATAACCAACAGGCTATTCTCTAAGCCAAAATGCTTAGGATATTCTGTTTAGGTCTCACACCCAAGATAGGAATTCAACCCACAGGGAGAAGAAAACTGAAATCTCATTCAACAATAATATAGTCTATCCCATGAGAAGGGATTACATCTATTTATAACTAAACTACTCTCCAAATAAAAAAACAAACTAATTCAATTCAAATAAAAAGTCCTAATTAAAATATAAAAGTAATTTCTAAAACTTAAGAAAGCAACTATTACTAATAAAGCAACTACTATTAATCAATTTTCAGTGCTGGGCTTTGACTTATGCCTGCGGGTATAAACTTTCAAACATGGCCCATTAGTCTAGCCTGCATCATTAGTCCAGCACTAATAGCCAAGAAAGGCATCCCCAAATACCGTTGTCTCACCTCGTCTCATTTTCACTGCTCCTCGGAAGACTTCAGCATTGTTATAGCACAAAGCTAATGTTCCAATCGCCATAATCTGATACAAGCAGTTCATATCAGTTTTCAGCACGCATAACTGTGGCACAATAAAAAGAAACACTAAGACTTTCTTGTAATCTAGAAAATGTAGTGCAGTAACTAGAACATCTGATGCAATCACACAGTACCACAAAAAATATTTTTTAAGAGTGCATCAAAATTTTAAAAAAAATTAAAACGTTAATATTCAAAGTAAAATATGAAAAACTAACCAATATAAGATAGAGAGAAAAGGGTACAAGTATATTAAAAAAAATTAGCGCAAAAACTAAAGACAAAAAATATGGATCTGAAGGGGCAATGCTTTGATGATGATGTGAAAATTAAACAAAAAAAACCCTGTAACACAATTTAATAATTTTTAATGTAAAAAATTTAATGACCCAGCAGAAAGAATATGAAAAGGCTGCCCCAAAAGTGAAGAAGGTCAGAAGAAAAGATTAAGAAGGAAAAATAGTAGCAAACAACAGGCCCCACAAGAAATTTCACACAGAAACTAAGGAAAATGGTTTCACACAGAAACATTAGAAGCTTTCACATGGGAACATGCACACGCAGATTTCATCAAATCCCCAGAAAACTCATCAACAATTTGGCTGATGACTTATACAGTACACAGTTTCTATTGTGACCTTAATGCAAAAGACAAACATATTTTTATCCATCCATAAATCATATAAATCTCAGCCATTACTGATAAAACTAGCCCTTTTTTTTTATTTTTGGATGATATTATTTAGTTCCCCAATGTATGAAAAGATAAAATATGATCATTTCTTCACAGAGCGCTATAAAATATGATCATTGCTTCACATAGCACTAGCCACAATATGGACAAATTTGGTATTTTTAGCTCCAATAGCATAATTGTAAACTTTGTTTCAGGCCTCATTTAGGCTTGGCTCCAAAGTGGAACATTTCGGTCGATTCGAACATTTTGGCTTTCCAATTAGGAAATTCACTTCGGAAATACATATATATAGGGAAATAATCTCGTGAGAACTAGTTCTCACCATTTTTTTGTGAGAACTCTAGGTGGGCCCATCTATCACCCAATCCAAACCTTGCAATTCATAGGGAACCCCCTGATTAGTCTCACTCCCCAAGTTTTGGTTAAATCCGAATTTACTGGACCGTTGGATTGACCATGCACCTATCCAAATGGACTAAATTTGTGAACTACATATGAAGGGGTTAGGGACATGTGATTGGGGTCAAACTTGATATTTGGGGTGTCCCACATAGATCTTTCCATCCCCCTGGTCCCATTTCCAAATGAGACCCACAAGTGGGTCCCATAAAAAGTTCTCACTATAGGTGCATGAGAACAATTCTCACAAGATCAGGCCCCATATATATACACCAAAAATGTATATTCTACTGAGCATCAAATTTTTCAGGGGCCCTATTATGAAAAATAAAAATCAAATAGTACTCAATTATTCGAGTACTTTACTCAATTTAAATGGCCCACTTTATATTGATAATTGTATAAAATAGTTTATAAAATTTCTAATAAGATAAAATGATGGCACAGGTTGTAAAGTTGGCCAAAAGCTACAGTACCATTCTCGCCACAATTCATTTACCAATAAAAAGAGTGATCCCCTCTACAGTTTTGGAAGTAGAAATTTCCGGAATCCAGCTCATATCATAAAAATAAGTGGGCCACACAATCGTTACTCATCAACACCTCAAATAATAGGGCCTCACGGATAGTGTCTCCTCAAGATGTCTTGTTTATATAAAGTACCTTCACCGAATGAATAAAAAAGAAAAACAAAAGAAAGAAACACAAAGAAATCGAGGAAGAAGAGGAGAATCAACCACACTTGGAGCTCTGTCTGGAGATTTGCCGACTACGTTTTGCTTTGGCCAAAGGAAGGAGCTTTGGGGATTATCTTTCTACCTCAAATAGTATCGACGAGTGTAGTATCCCAACATCATGCATCGGCAGAGGAAGAACACCAAACTAGCGCAAGGGAAATAATATGCAACTGGAGATCTTATGGCTAATAAGAGCTACATGCTTCCAAGGTTGAAGAAATAAAGCATTGCTGGAGAAAGGTATGTCGATCTTTTTTTTAACTTCTTTTAAGGGTCGATACTCCATTCGAACGAATTGAGAGGCTCGGTTCCTATTAGTCCAAAATTGGGGGTTTGGTCCGAAATGCATGATTTCGCCCGAAATCAAACAAATACTGAATCGAATATGTATGTGCAGTGCATTCGGTTCTGTTTCCATACCGTACTGAAATAAATCTGGAATTTCACTCGTACCGAACCAAATTTGATAACTATGTCCAATAGTCCATCAATTCCTAGATCACTGCCTTTATTTAATCTCTTCTTCTTCTTATATAAATTTGAGCAAACACACTTCTAGCATGTGCCTAGACATTGTTTTCCTCATTATCTAAAAGAGCCCTCTAACAAATTCATCTGTTGTGTGTACAAGAAGAAATGTCTTTGTGACATCCAGAACATGAAATAAAGTTATTTTTCCCAGTTTTTCAGTTTTACATTAGCAAACAGAATGTAGCAAGTTGCCCCCGTCTCCCCCCAAATAAAATAATCATCCAGCTGTCTACATTATATTTTTGATAGGAGAAGGATTCCATGCTCCTATGGACCATTATAATTGCTATGATATGCAGATACATGTACAAACCTAATATATCCATGTCAGACAAATATGACAATAGTATTGTATTGGTACTGGATACTGCTCTGGTACAAATTTAGCATATCCTACTTTCCAAGTCCATTATTTCGTCCAGTTCTTATAATTTTCTTATTTCTCAACATAAAAGACTGTCAAAAGCGAAAGTAAACAATGACAATTTCATTAATTCAGAGGTAATCCAAAGAAAAAATTTGAACAACCATATCCAAATCAGTGTCCTTGATTTTCAATAGTACAGACTCCATGGTTGTATATATTCCCAATCCCCGTATCTATGTCCGTATCTGGGCATCATAATGTACTTGCGTCTAATGCCAGAAGATCTTAGGACTGCCATTTCTTTTAGTTAGAAAGATAATTCCATCTTAAGAAACAGTTTCACTTTTAGTTAAGAGGGATTAACTTAATGTTCCTAATATTAAGCAGTGGTTGCAAGTCACATCCTCACAAGTGTCCATATGTGTCTGCCTTCTCATATTGAGAAACACATGATTATCTTCTCTCATAAACACTTGTTTGTTTTCAAGTATAACCATCACAAACTATATAATGAAAATCTCCTTCCAACAAATCAACTCAAACACAAAATGAAGCAAGTCCTCATAAGTAACTGACAAATAAAATGATAGCATGTGAACAAGGACCTCATTGACAATTGACACAGGTGTCTAAGATAACAAAAGGTTACCAGTAAACCTACTGCTTCAACATCATCTAAGCATATCACCTCCACCATCATGTAGACACCCTGGATCTCCTGGACATTCATACTTCAACCATAGACCAAAATAGCGACAGCAAGATCTCAGTAGACTGGCTCACCACCATCTACAACAGCAACCTCACCAATCCTCAGTGCCAACAGCCAAATACACACTTCTCATGAACCACTTCACCACATGTTTTCCACCTTTAATGTTGATGACAAAAGCTTCATCAATGTCACCGATTCACTAACCACTATCAGAGTGCACATGTGGTGGTCAATGAACCTGGACGAATCTCCTCGCCAGAGGAAGAACATTATGTCCATCAAAATACAACCGAGTCAATAGCATCTTTGACAACAAACTAGTTGGTTTAAAAGGAATTCTCTGTCCAATCATCTGTTGAATCTAACAGTCAAAAGTATAGTTTTGGAAGATCTCCCTCTCTATATATATATATTTATTTATAATATAAATATGTGAAGATTTCAACATCAATTCAACTGAGAAAATTAGAATACATGTTTCCAAAAGTCAACATCCTAGATTAATTTAAAAAAAGCATATCAGCAGTTCTGGAGAAATCTTTGAATCATTCCTCACCTGAGGGATAGCACAAAATCGAAAGACAAATGGATCTCGCAAAGCAGACATGTATTTTAAGCAATCTTCTGCAAGTGACAATGCATTGGTGACCATTTCATTCAGGCACTCAACTGCTTCAACCGAATGTTCCTCATATTTTAAGTCCTGAAGAATATAAGCCAGAAGGTTATTTGAAGAAGAGTGGAATCGGGCAATGTATATCAAATGAATGGCCATGTATAATAATGCACAGAATACAAGGAAAGATATCAACTCAAACTGGGAAACCTAATCATAATACTCAAATTTAATCTGATCCTAATTTAGGACAAACTTATTCTCAATGTCACAAAAAAAATCTGTCAACTCAAAAATATAAATTAACCATTGTTTCTCAACAATACCCCTCAAGCTAGCTAGTACATATATACTATGACCAGCTTGGAATACATATCATTGATCTATTACTCTCTCGCAACTACTTAGGCAAGGAATTTTATCAACTTGATTTTCAGACCTGCGATAGATCTATGATTTGCCTTGAAACCTAATTGACAAAGTCAATGAACACTTCAAGTGCCCCACAGCATAAACATGCAATAATTTAATTTAGACTGCACCTTGGTGTGCCACACTGCATATCTGAAGGGGTTAGAATGCCACACACATATACAGTCTTCTTTAATAGTTAAGTAGGTCTTACATACAACCCTTCAATGGATTAACAGTCACTAATAGTTCACTAGTTACATGGATTCATAATACCAACTGTAATGTCTGCATAGAGTTTTCTTCCCTCGACTTGAAAAACCTTAGACTCTGATGTCTACAAATACTACAGTGACGGATCAAAGTCCTGAAGGAGTTTGGCTGAATGGGCTCTATAACTCTGACGGTGACCTTTTATTAAAGATAGCTTGACAAACTGCAGACCTGAGCGAACCCTAAGACTCAAAAAAGATTAAATAGTGTACAGCAAATCACAAATGGGCTCAACACTCCAATGGCCAAGCTCAACACAAAGAAGCACTTGAAGTTGGATGCTCTTCACAGGAAGCAATATATTATTGATATCTAAGCATTATCTGAAGTGGGTGACATTTTGGTAATGTTGCCAGCACTTGCTGATGGGCTCATCAGTTGGGCCGTCCTAGAACTTACATGTTACGAATCTGAACTTAAACATTGTTGAGGGCTCATGAGTTGGGCCATCTTGGAACTGAACCAACCTGAATTTGAACTTGAACAATGCTTCAGATCTGGACAGGTAATGCAGTCAAGGAAGACAAAATCTAAATTCTACCCAATTGATTTATGAACCCAACTTGATTATTTCTAATCAACGAGAATCAGACGTTAATATAGAAGAAAATAGATATCAGTTGAACATTGATCACAAAAATCCACAATAGAGATCTTCATGTTAAGTAGTTAGTTTGCCGCACCTTTATCGCCTAGGCATTTTAGGTGTATTGGTTAGCAACATGAGTTGGTATCAAAGCCAACACATCCCACGTTCAAATCCACACAGGGCAAAAAAGGCCCCCTGCTGCGTTTTGTATGCGAGCGCATGTGCAAGGGGCAAAGAGGACCCAAGTCATTTCTGGGGCAGGCGTGTGATTCGAGTCCGCGCAGTGTGCCACAGGAGGGGGGTGTTAAGTAGTTAGTTTGCCGCACCTTTAACGCCTAGGCATTTTGGGTGTATTGGTTAGCAACTTGAGACTTCATTCCATTGAAAAATGCTCAAGTGGAGAAGAAATAAAAGTGCAACAAGGAAATCTCATCTAAATTTCATAAATATAACCAAAACTGCATTGATTATCACTTAAATGCCATTAAATAACACCTAAACTCACTTAATTTCTAAATCATACGATTTGATCATATCCATCCATCAGATCTTAAAAAAGAAATAAATCCCTAAACTATAGAATACTAAAATAAGGAAAGAAACAAAAAAAAAAAGGAAAGAAGAATGAAGTTTTTGGATCTTTAGATATGTCATGGTTGCCTTGACAAATAAACCCTATGAGCCCTAAAAATAAGCCACTCTTGAATTCCTTTGTAAGCATAGCAAAATCTTCTATAATAAAAGTTGGAGAGGAACTAGGGAGAAGACCGTGACTAGGTATATTTCCAAGAATGACCATGGACCATCTAAAAAATAAAAAAAAAAGAACAACCATGGATAGGCATGCTTTAAAACTTATTTGTTTCATTTGATTGCCCCATGCGATAATTAACTCAAAGCAATCCCTTAGATCTCTCCTTATTTGTAGCACTCCTTATTCAAGATGACCTCTTCATGCTCAAATAGGTGAGATAAATCATCATAAGAGAAAGGACGTTGCAAGTTGCAACATCCATGATAATACAAGACATCTAGAATGTATGAATGTTAATGCATGCGGGTCCCATCTGCCTAGCTAGCTTGTGGGACCAACTACTTGGGATTTCTGGCCAATCTTGACCATCCATTTTATAGATTCACTTATTTGTTTCTAAGGATCCCTAGGTCAGGTGGATCATAGCCCCAATATTGATCAAATTGATCTAAACACTTTAGGGCCTCATTTACTATGTGATCTACTAAATCTAGGTCATCCTCTCCTGCAACAACAGGCCAGGTTAAACTGGACTGACCAAAACCTGGACGAGACATGTCTTCATTCTCAACATACTTTTTGTCCGAGGATTGTTAGCTTCTGCACTCGATATGGATGTACTGCACTACTGCTGAGTCCAAATTCATATGTGGGTTTCCTGTTATGGATATGATGGAGGACTGATGGACCAACAAATCTCACCATGTTAGGTTAAACTGGACTGACCCAAACTAGGCATGAGCTGCCTCAATTCTCAAAGAACTATTTGTCCAAAGATTGTTAGCTTCTATGTTATACCATTGACATACTGCAATACTACCGAGTCCAGATTGGTTTCTTGACATGGATTCAATGGAGGATTGATGGACAAACAGATCTTTGCCTCTGTCGTCGAGATTATGAAGCTGAAGCTTGAAACCCTTCTGGCAGTTGAACCACTTTACAACACCGCTCGATCTGCTACCCTGCATAATGGATGAAACAAAACCCTAGCTATAGAGAGAACAAGAAAACCCTAATTGCTCATCTCTTTCTGCATTCTCTATCTTAATTTTCTTCTTCTCTTTCTCTTTTTTCCATCAATTCAACCGAGATCAGTCAGGCAATTCGGAAGGACCTTTACTGTCGTTAGCAACTCTGATGCTTTGATGGTAGAGAGAAGAGAGATGTTGAAAGAGAAGAGATGGAGAAATAGCAACAAGTTGTCCAGCTGTCGATGTCTTAGAGGATTCCATCAAAAATTTCTTCCTGATAGAGATCACATTGAAGCTGCTGTTGCAAGATCTTTGTGGGCAGAACAATACAGGGTGTGGAGATTTGGGGGTTTTTTGCCACTGTGATGGTCAGAACTCAGAAGCCCTATTAGGCTTTCACCTACACCTTCGACTACAACTGAAACAATAACTGGGAAAAATGACTAGAGCAAGTTCCTTGGGCCAAACAAACACATAACTTGGGGAAACGAGAAGAAGGTGGAAGGAAAGGAAAAAGAAAGAAAGAAAATTTAACCAAAATCCTTTGATACCAAGTTGAAATTTTAGATCTTTATCATGACACAATTCTTTGATCTATATTATTGTGAATAGCCAATTGAAAAACTAATGGCTATTTATAAGGTACAAGAAAAGATATCAACCGAAACTGAGAAAGCTAATCCCATATGAAACCAAATTACATTATAATACTCAAATTAAATCTAATCGTACTTTAGGACAAACTTACTTTCAATATTACACTGACATCAACCAGTTCTAGTTTGGATGCAGTGTTCACCAAGTCAGTGTGTTATTCCATTTTGGGTGCATTCTTTCAGGCTCAGCAGTTTGAAATTTTGTTTAAACAGTTCTCTATGTCATCTTGTGTTGGTAATTGTGAACAGTTCCAGTAGATCATGCTCAGTTGCCCACTTGAGCGTTGCTATTTGACAGGATTGGACTATCAAGGAGATTATTGAAGAATGGTGTAAAAAATTAATGTATCCTAAAATGAAGGTCTGGATCATCGAGCAATGGGCATCAAATGCACAAACTCAGTACCCAAGGAAATCATACATATCCTCAGGTCAAGGATCATATAGTACAATTCCGACTTTAACTTATACATGGGCTAATATCCTAAATTTGACAAAATATAGAAGAAATTAATGGTGGACTTAGAGTAATGAGGAAATTTCTTTCATAAAGGGTTTCAGGAATAAGAAAATTCAGTCGATGCACCTCAAGTTTCTTAGCATATTTACTCCATATTTCACGAGGCCAGAACATGCGTGACTTTGGTATCTCATTTATATCCTCTAGATAGTCTCGAATTATATTTGTCTTCTGCAAAGTGAAGACACAAGAATATGATCATGTGAGTACCAGAACTGCAGACAGAAAAATCTGGTCAAACTTCAGAATAATAAGTTATGGGTTGCCTAGCCAACCATATACCTGAAGAAATAAGCCCATAGAGTTCGAGAGAGAGTCTGGAGCCATATCTTCCAACCCAGAAGCAAAAAATAGCTTGGACAACCCTAATCCAACAAGTCCTGCCACATAGTGGCAATACTCATCATAGTCATCAATTGTTTCCACCTACAAAATAATGACTGCAAAGTCAATAATACGCTTAAAATGACATGCTTGAACCCTTTTTTTGGAATGGTAACTGATCATTTATTTTTAAAAAAAATAGTAATGATATAACAAAAGCTACTGTAAGTCCACTGGAGCAACAATGGGAGATTGGCACAAGCCAAGGCTTGGCTAGTCTCTCACCACTCGGCATTCAAAAGAAATGCAACCTTTGACCTATTATTATTCTAGTTCTGTGACAAAAATGTGAAGAAATAGAATTCATGTAACCGACCCCAATATGGTTGGGATAAGGCTTTGATGATGATGATGATGACGACGATGATGTGACAAAAATGTAGCATGATTGTATTGAACGAAATAAAGACATGAACAATAAAAATAACATGCATTGACTTTCAGAAAAAACAATTGGAAACTGCACGGTGTCACAAATATGCGTTCATCACAGTAGTTTATAAAGTAAACAGAACAAGCTACCAAAGTGGGCACAATGAAAACAAAAGGATTGACATAACATGAATAAACCTGCTCATCAATATTTTAACAAAAGTAATGTCAAGGATCAGTAGCACTTGATGAGTTGTGATTTGCAACCAGGAAACTAATCCACTCAAACTCAAAATTCTTCTTTCTTGCCAGAATAGTATATAGTATTCAGAAAAAGTTAGTAAATAGAAGTCAACACCATTGTTCTGCCCTTCTTAAAATACTAGCCACTGAAAAATAAAAATAAAAATAAAAAATGTATGGCTATGTTGCCCACAGCTGTTGGAAATCCGACTAGGGACATGAGAGCATGTGTGCATAAGTTTGGGTCCCAACGTAGCCAAATATATATATATAGAGAGAGAGAGGGCTTTTAAGTGTGCAGATGCTCATCTAAGCAATTTGCACACAGCCTTGAGGTAACAACTGTTGAAGTGTTGTTCCATTGGCACAGTGAAAGAAAAGACGTCAGAGAAGATTTAACTAAACTATTAATAAACCAAAAGA
Source organism: Sextonia rubra (assembly GCA_037013555.1). NCBI lineage: Eukaryota > Viridiplantae > Streptophyta > Magnoliopsida > Laurales > Lauraceae > Sextonia > Sextonia rubra. The sequence continues at coordinate 36,193,503 of JASUAD010000010.1, read as the reverse complement.
ATTATAGAATTGTTAAAATGAAAAGCATCAACACAGTGGTCAGTTGAAGAATGCATAAGATTTAAAATCTGTATCCAAACCTCCTTGCATATAAACTTTGCCATTCCTGCTCCCATCCGTTTTGTAATATCTTCTATTGCCTCTTGGTAACTGGACAGTTTGCATTACAAGGAGTATAGTAATTAATACTTGTCAGAATAAAAATAATAATGTACCAGAAATTCCTTTAGTATTTACTTAAAAAGGATTACTAGTTTAATAAATAACCTTCTTCCGAGCTCCAAAAATGCATTAGAAACGTTATGAAATTTGTCCATGAGAACTTTGTAGTCCTTTGTACCACCTAAATGAAAGAAATCACTGTAGATCAAAAAATATGTGATATTTAAATCAATTGACACATCAATACCATCTAGTACCACAAAGAAATATGTGATATTTAAATCAATTGACAAATCAATACCATTTAGTACTGCAAAGAAATATAGCAAAAATGAAAGCAAAAATGGAAAAAAAATGTTATAACCTTGTATTTCTTAAACGATAGTTTCAAGTTGGTATAAGGCTGAGCCTTTTATTTTACGAAATATCATCCACATGCAGCCTGTTTCTGACATAGAACAAGAAGGCATCTTATGATTTCTTGGTAATCATAAAATTAGATCAGGCACATAAAATCGGTTCGCAGTTACCATACAAATCCTTGGCTTGACGAGCATAAAATTCCTCATTGCATATCATTAAGTGTATAATCATAGATCTTTGAGCAACTTCTGAAATTCTTCAAAATACTAAGTTGGATTTGTTTCTTACATTTTTTTTTTCCATCCATGGACAGAGCCCATCAGTTCATGATTGGGTAACAAACCATCCACATTTAAAAAATGCTTTAGCCTACAGTGCAAAAACTCCAGTTGAGAACCATATAATTCTGCAGAATGAAAGATTAGGGCTGTCAATGGACCAAGGTCTGTCAAGCTTGGGGACCGACCTGCCATTTACCAGGTATAGAGCTTACGCAATAAATGCAGAGTCAACCAAATTGGAAGCAAGTCAGGCTCATGTTGGACAAAATTCAGAGTGATTCAGATCTGATTGTTCCTCATCCATATGTGTTGAATGAAAAAAAAAAAAAAAAGAATCCAGAACACCCACCAGAAGTCACATAAGACTATCAGCTGGTCATAATCCACCAATCCTCAAAAGTTTTGTCAAAACTAACTTCCATACATGACACTTTCCTCACCACCAATAAAGACTAAGGCGAAGACTGACTGTGCAAGACTGAAAAGGCCCATTATATGGATGTGATCTCTTCTCATCAAAGAGAATTAGAATTGAATGCATTTTAATTTTAAAATGTTTCAGTTTCCTCTTTGGGTATAATTATAGATCCTTGTGAAGAAACCCAGCTGTGAGATTGGTGATAGGCCTTTGCCCTGGGGATTGACCCACGATCAATCCTCCATCCTCTAATGGATGCACTATTCGTAGATTTTGAAATAAATCACACAATGACACGAAGTAAACTTTGACCAACTCAATTTCCTGTGTGCATCATCCAGCTCAGGGGCGCACCATTTATATGGCTCTACTACAGACCACAGTCAATTCTACCAATACTCAAGGCAGATGGATGATGGATCCCAACATATTTTTCCAACAATAGATGCATACGAGTACATATATAATGCATTAAACAATAAAAGATAGTACCTAATGAAAAAAAAAATGAAACAAAATGAAACCTAATGAAAAAACAGAAACAAAATGAAGAAACCGACACCCCTCCCCCAACCCCCTCCCTTGTATGTGCAAACATATTTTACCAGTTTTATCTTAAGCTATTTTATTGTCATCGAACTTAACAAGAATAAAAATCCAATATAACAAAGTCTCAAGGGAAACTACAAAAATAAACATGAAAAGATAATAACATAATAAGGTTTTCAAAAAGGCTTACATGAGAAATGCCAATTGGGATCATAGATGTGACAATGAAAGGACTGCAGGATCGGTAATTTGATATCAGAAGGTATGCTTGTGTCATCCTCTATAATGGAGATGTCATCAGAGAAAAGTTTAAAATTAATCAGTATTCACAACAGAAATGGTAGAGTTGAAATGAGTACAAGAATATAACAGTATATACGATAAAAATGTAATAAATAGCTGCAGCCTGCAGTATCATTCCAATAATAGGTCAATCTGCCATGAAGAGAACTACATATAACCAGATGATGAAAGTTGAGGAAAGATCTCCCTTTCCGATTCAAAAATATGAAACAAAAGAACAACAGAAAAAAAAAAGGAGGTCAGTCAGCAGAGATACTACAAATTGTGTATATTGTCAATTGCTAATAATAGCACATCATGGTAAATTTATAGATAATAGCAATTGATTAGCAATAGTAAATTTTATTTTTTTGACAATTCAATGGTTATTATGATCAGACAGGAGGGATATGGGTGGTGGTGGCACCAGTATCTAGCATTGTCTCAAATTCAGAAGGATAAAGTAGCAAGAGTAATGAATCTATTTCAATTATATTAAGAATTGATGCAGACCAGCTGGCACCACCACATGCGGACCAACCAAACCATGTGCAGCCTCTAGTGGGAGCACTCTTGGACCACTTGTTCATGCCAAGTGTCCCCATGCCCTCATTGAACCCGCTATCATCATAGTCCACAAGTTTGGAACATCAGTCCCATTAGGGCTTGCCATTTGGACCATATGGATTGGAAGCCCAACCCTTTGTCCTACTTAATTTATTTCTTTATTTTTATTAAATTTCCAGCACAGAAATAAGCGTTTTATGTCCTTTAATTCATCATTTAGTTGTAAAGAATAATGACACTAAAACATCAATTAGCTTTGACCAAGGGCTCAAATCTGTTCTATCTTCTATGCCTATCTCTGATTTAGACATATATATGTGCATTCATATTAAAAGCAGACAACCAACACTTCACTGGCTGGTTTTGACATTATTTGAAGAGAAGTGTTCCCTTTGGAATGTGTGTAGGTTGCTAGTGTTCGGGGCATGTGATTCCACAATACTTCCTTGGTTTGCATCCATTTATAGGCCAGTTTTTCTAGTTCAACAGCCCCTATAGTTGATTGTTGCAGTCAGACACAGGAAGTCCCTGATCGCATCAGTTCCGTACACGCAGCCACCAGTTACTGTGAAAGCACATTCCTTAATTCCCATGGCAAACCCGCAGCTTTGTCATGCAACACTTTCAGTTAACACCATAAGCAAAGATTATTTGACTCTACAGCTGGGCTCTGTTGTAGCATGCCTCTACCAAACACCGTAAAATTAGGAATAAATCTCATATCATATATTAATACAAGTGGAACTCACAGCTAAGAATGGAGAGTTTTTATGGCTGATCACCAATCTCATCGACCATCTATTATCCAGGCTTGCGGCTAACATGAGACGAAGAACAATATATGGCGGTGATCTGATAATTGTAGATAAATATAAGAATATACTTATTTTATATGTCGCTTCTAAAGTGCTTTGTGATCTACACATACCAACTAGAATGAAAGGAATATTTTACAAGATAAGGATTAGATCACCCATGATCTGCGGAGGAGAATGCTGACCAATCAAAAAGCAACACATGCACAAAATGAGTATAGCACAGATGAGAATGTTTAGATGGATGTGTGGTAAAACTAGAAAAAATAGAAAAAAAAAATAAACGCTTTTGGAAGCATTTACAGGTAGGCATTAAAAGAGACTCATTTGAGATTACTAGAACAAGTCCAACGTAAGCCAACAATAATGCCGTTGACGAAAAGTTTTCTTGGTAGGTTGATGGCCCACCAACAAAAAGGGGTAGGCCAACGAGGACATGAATGGAAGTAGTAACAGTAGATCAAAATAAGTGTAACCTATCCGAGGATTGGGCCCAGGATAAATTGAAATGGAGAAACAAAGTCATGCAGCCAATCCCAACATAGTTAGGACAAGGCTTTGAAGACGATGATTATGAGGGATAAATCAGTCTAGAATCATCTATATGTTTAGCAACAAAAGTGTATTAAACAAATCACAGTCAGCAATATTTAGCAGCAAATATCAATCAAAAATATATAACAAATATCTATCAAAAATATTTATCAATAGATGAATACAGATCAATATCTATCTACCACAAAATTTATCAACAATACCTATCAATAACAGTGAAGTACAAAGAAAAGAGAACCAACCAAAACTGACAGCATGAAATGCATAGGTCTTCAAAACTATAATGGACATAGCATGAAGAATCATTGATATCAAGAAAGTAACATGGCAAATTTCTGCTTTGCAAACTGATTTTTGTAGGACGGTTAGCAGGATGGTTGTAGGAAATAGCATATCAAAAATGAAGGCTGATTCCAGGGATAAGGAAGAAGCTCGCGAGAGAATATTGTGTGACACAAAGCTATATAACTAGTGGTATTGTTTAAATGTGCACTACATTCTCATTTTCTTTTTGTACAAATGGTTGCTTCATTTCAGCCTGCCAGAATATGAAATAGAACAGCACATGCAAAGAAGTTCACAGCTTAATCTAAAGAATAAACAATAATAATAACAATAATAATAATATCCAAAAAAAGGAGTCAGCAATATGAACTAACCAACAGTATCAAGGCCTCTGAGAACCAAATAAAAAATGCACACCTGCATAAAGAAAAAAAAAAATAGAGCACCAAATTATGTAGCTGGGAGATAAGGGCCATAAGTGGAGAATATAGTAAGACACGTGAGAATGAGGGAAACCTGGCCAAAGTATGGCACACCAGTCATCTGGGACATCAAACCCAAATCAGAACATGCTGATTGATGGTCAATGGTTTGTGGCAGTCATCAAGTGTGCCCCACTAAGGAACGGCCACTGGATAAAATTTCTTTTTGTAGACAACCTTAACCATTAGTGTGGAAATCAACAAATGGACAGCAGCAAAGAATAACAGAAGTCTGCAGTGAGCAAGGGAAAGGTCCATCAATCTAATGGGAAGGATCATCCAATGCATATAATGGGACTCATCTGGGGATTCATTCACAGTCAATGAATACAATCAAATGGTGCAATTTTAGTGCATACTGGATTGTCCTACCCATCAAAGCAATGGACTTATCATCATCACTCGATGGGAATAATCATTACTACTGTTCATCTGTATGTCCTAGATCTGATGGTTAAGACTACTCAATAGGAAAGTTTTTTTAGACAGCACCCATCCACATCTAGCACCACCAGATGAACCATTAGAACGCATCCAGATCTCCAAGTCTGGTGATCCAGACCATTAATATGATAGGCATCACAGCTAACAAGTCATGACCTGAACCCCATCTGGATAGGTGGATGGGAACCATCTGATATTCAATCTTTTGTTCTCAATGCACCAGATCAATGCAATTGAGACAAGTTGGCTGATCCACACTGTTGATATGATGGGCCCAAATAGTGGAAAGGAAGGGCAGGACCCCAAACTGATAGATCAGAAGGTTATAGCCATCCAACATCCAGACAATTTCTGTAGTTTCACCTCACCGTTTGATCAAAGAGCCAAACCCTGCCAGCTCAGAAAAGCCCCTGTATCCCCATCACATCACATCATACAGTCTCAATCACCCAGCATAGCATGCTAAAGCGCACATCAGTGCAGTGGGGCCACTTACGAAGGAAAACTACAGTGCGCGGGTGCAGTGGGCCCCACTTATCTCATCAACCCAGAATCATCAATACTCTTAACACCAACTCAAAATGGATCCAAATTCACTGGTCATCCTCAAATCATGTTATCCAATCAAACAGTGAAAAATCTCCAACCTGAGTCACCTTCAACCAATAGAGCCCATGACGTTGACAGCAACCCAACCCCACAGGCTCGCATTACATATATCAAGAATATAAAAATCAAATTAACCATGTCAAAAGATGGGGAAAAGAGAAAAAACAAAGGAAAAGATCAAAACCTATAAAGAAAAAATCTTTATCAAAACCTATAAAGAAAAAATCTTTCTTTTTCAACATTTCTATATAGAATCCAGATCTGGAACTGGGTAGAAACAGAAAGATAAGGAGCGAAACCAGATGCCCAAATTACAGATTCCCCTCTTTCTATAACAAAAGCAGAAACCTATAATCAAAAAGAAGATACAAATCAAAACCCCCCAAAAGAAAAAGAAACAAAATTTCCGAGATTTCTATAGTCAATCAAGATCTGGAACGGGGTTGAAACCGGTACAGAGACATAGAAAGAGAGCAAATCCCGCATACCCACATTACAGATTCCACTCTTTCTCTTACTATACACATAACCAATAACCCATTATCAAAAGGAACAAAACAAAAGATCCAAAACCGAAGTAATCAAATTCACATCATATCTGCAGATAATCAAGAAGTCAAAACAAAGCAAAATACCAAGTACCCACATTACCGATTTCGCTCTTTCTAGATAAAAACAGAAACCCATTATCAAAAAAAGGAAAGCAAGAACCCCAAAACCCAAAAATCAAATCTTTCAACATCTATGAAGAGAATCAGACATGCAAACTCAATCAAAACAGAGATAGAAAATATGGATCCAGCAGAATCGGATCGAATCTTACTGCGTTCCGGAGCTCCGGGCGAAGTTGCTGGATGACGAGAGCGAAGCTGCGAGAGACCTTGTGGAGCAAGGTGTAGCAGAAGGACCAATGGGGCTCGGGAGGGATCTGCTTCTCTGCATGAATGGCTGCGATTTTCAGCTTCAGGAGAGGTAAAAGATCTTCTGGGTGCTTCAATATCGCTCCCAAACTCCCCATCTTCTGCTTCTCCTTCTTCTTCTGCTTCTCTCTTTCTCGCCTTGAAATCGGCAGCCAAAACGGATGCAGAAACGGGAGAAAGAGAGAGAGAGAGATGGAAATGGACACGGAATCCTTCTCTACCAGTGCTGCCGCTGTTGCATTGGTTATATGTTTTTTTACCTCTTTGTAAAACCGGTGCCGCGTTTGTTTCTTTCGGAGGTGGAGACCAATATGAGCTGGAGTTGTGTGTGTGGGTCCTGCCTAGATTTTGGTGCCTGAAATCAAGGAGAACCCTCATCAATGGGTCACATGGGATGTGGCTGGTTATGCAGATATTTCACAATGCATGTTTTGGGAAGAAGAGATTCATTCTTTTGTACAATGGTTTTACAACTTTCTTTTTAAATTTCACATAGGCCATGGAGAATCAGGACCTGAACTTTCACCCTTTATATGTCTCTTTTTTTTTTTTTTTTTGAGATGATGAATGGTTAAGATCATGAGGCCATACTAAAAAAGTTTAATTTTTTAAGATTAAAATTTTAACAAATATCTAAAAATAAATAAGTGATGAGATTTGTCATCATCACCATGTTTTGTCTTCTAGAGATGCTGAATAGCTTGGATCTAAAGTTTTTTTTTATCTCTTAGCATTTGTGTAAGGTCCCATACCCTAGATAATTACGATTAGTAGTAATTAAGTTAGTTTTATTCTAATTAATGAGTAATTAGGTTAATTGAGCCCAAATCTCAAGAGTTTTGGGTCATGGATTGATAGATGGGTCGGGTTCGAACCTTTGTTAGATAATCCAAGGCCTTTTCATTTAATATTTTCCTGATTTGGCATCATTAAAGCATCATATTGGTTGCATTTGGTGAGTTCCGTCTTGTTGGACATCTTTCATGTTTGGCCCAACTTCGTTTGGACCCATCTCAGCCCATTTTAAGCCCATTGATTCAAACTGGAAATATATTGAAACCAAGAGAGCTTGCTTGCAATTTCCAGAAGCTTCATTTATATAAAAACCCTAACCCACCAACCACCACCGATATTTTTCCTCCTTCTCTCCCTCGTTGCAACATCGACTTCCCCCTTCTTCCATCGTCGTCTTCCATCGTTTTTCAGCTCACTTTGTGGCGAATCTTCTTCTTCCTCTTCATCCTTCCTTTCTCTTTGTTGGAATCAAGGCACCCTCAAACGAGTTGAGGTGTTCATTATAGAGAGCTTTATTCTTCATCTAATCAAAGGGCAAACCGATTTGGGTGAAGCACTGAACCTAAGGCAAGTATAAGGATGCATAATCTTACATGCATAACTTGATTTCTTTGATTATTGATGGATCGTGTGATTTTACCAATTTTACAACTTTGTGGAAATGCATGGATTGAATGGTGATTTGGTGGGATAAGGATGTTATTGGCCTTTAGGGAACTCAAGGGTGTAAAATGAAGGCTTTTGGAGCGGTTTCATTGCATGTAAATTGGAGTTTTGGAAGAGAAACGCATTTGGGAATAAAACCCCACTCGCAACAGAATGCTTCAGGGCCGACCGGTCGGTCCTGAAGCTCAATCGGTCGATTGCGTCATCAGGTAGTCCGACCGGTCGGCTACATAGCCCGACCGGTCGAATTCTACTTTTGGAAGGGTCCGACCGGTCGGACCTTCACCCGATCGGTTGGATAAGTCTGACTGACATCTTGTCGAAAGGCGTTCAAAAATGAATTCTAAGCTTGGCTATGAACTTTCTATAGTCTATGGGATAGCCTAGTGATGGGTTACTTCTTTAAATCACAGAAAAGAGACCCTAGCTCAATATCAAACCACAGGTGTGGGCATAAAGTGTTGTGTCCCTACATACCCGTGTGATAACACCAAGAACAGTAACACCGGGACACTGAACACCTTATGAATACACCAAGTTAATGACCTCGGGAACCCGGATTATCTAATATAGAATTGATAAAAATTGCCCTTGATAACCTATAATCTAATTGCATTGGTTTATATTAATATGCATTGGATAATCAATATTTTATTAGTTGTGGTTCTATAATAGACATCTCCAACGCGAGTGATGGGTGTGGGCCTCTTGAATAGGTACTCACAGGGTGCATTGCCTAGCAAAGTCCCGCACTACTTAAGAGAGTGTATATAAGGATGTGCCTTGTTCCATTGTGACGCGTCCTGGGTACTCCCCGGGGGCTCTGCCCAGAAGCCATAACGCGTTTTGGGTATTCCGTGGCGGCTCTGCCCAGAAGTAAAACCATGCAGGTACTCCCTGGGGGCTCTGCCCAAAGCGGACAATATCACGATGGGGAAGAGAGGAAAACGTTACCCCTCAGTTCTATTCCTCATAGGAGGTTCGGTTGCTCATTGGGTCTGGGAATTCAACAGTATAATTTCATAGATTACACAATTAATTTCCTTTAATTGTTGTGCCATTTTAATCTAGTTGATTTATCGTGTTGAGCTTATGTACCCTTATCTTGTTTAATCGTCGTGTTAATTGAGTTACTATGGTGTTACAGGTACGGGACCCGCTGCTGACCCAGCAGTCGATGGGATCCCGGAGGCAACCCCAGCGTTACCTCGGGATGTGAACGAGTGGAACGAGGAGGACATCTTCTCGTGATTTCCCTCCACAGTGTGCAACAGGGACAGACGGGAATAGGCTTAGGGTTCATTTTGGCAATTATATCTTTTGTATTATGTATGGGTACTCCTGTTCAAGCATATAGGTGTATTTAATTCATGGTCTTGTTTGCTTAAGAAATGAAATGAATGTATGTTCTATGGATGCTCATGATACATTACAGGTGAAATCTTCAGGTTTCCGCTTGAATTCCTTATATGGATAATATGTGATTGTGGATTTTCCTCACACGTACCTGTGGGATCACCCTTATGACGGTTCGTACGTGTTCAATCATGGCACGAATTGTCACGAGTACGTGTGTCATTCCTCAGAACCCACAGTTAATTCCCAATTTTCGGGTTCGGGGCGTGACAATTTGGGAGTTTGTTGACCCTTCAGCCATTATTGGGAGGACTTTGGAAATGTGTGATGGCCATAGATATGGTGCATTGTAGAGCTTGAGGTGGCCAATTGAATTAAAATTGAGATTAAGTAAGAAAAACCCTCACGGTGATCGTGGCGGGACTTGATAGGTTCCGTCACATCACCAACGGGCAACCTAGCATGCACACTTTTTAGCCATGGTCACAGTAAGATTTTTAATTAAAGTATCCGAACTAATTGAATTATGAAAGCCCCTTAATAGAATTGAGCTTACGGGTAAACTTTGAACACTCTTGGAAAGTTTTTCATACCTTTAGTACCTCGTACTTCTCTAAAAATTTTGGATGAAAAGAGTGAACGTGCCATCACTCAAAACTACTTGGAGTCCCAATGCCTAAGATGAAAGGATAGAATGGGCCCTAACCCTAGATTGCTTGGAGTCGTCGTAGACCTTGTTAGAAACTATATCAGATGTCTTCACTCGACTTAATGGTCTCAATACCTCTATCTGATACCTGGGGCCTAATTTTTTACAAGACTTTGGATTATTAGAGTTTTTGGGATATGATGTGGCCTCTTTCTTCACCGCCCCGCCCCCCCCCCCCCCCCTTCCTTCTCGGCAAGAACAAAATCCTGCCACTGGTTTAATGGGCTCAAAATAAAAGTCTCCATCAAATGAGAAAGACCACGGTTATGAAGAGATATGAAATGAATATCAAGGAAATCTTTCATACAAAATATCAAAGCAATAGATTTTCAAATCAAATGCTGATTATCAAGTCTCAGTCAATTCTGAAGGAACCCTTAGGCCATGTTCAGACCTCCCAATCGCATTCCTTTTCCCCGCTCTTTCAGCATGTATTTTTTTTTTCAAGGCCCCACCCACGATCAACCACTTCAAGCATGAGCATGCCACTTTGACCTGTCATGTCTCTCTTTTTTTGACGATAAGGCCATTTCAACTATCAGACAAACTTAAAAAATGGAAAAACCCACTTTCTAAATTCATTCAAGTTACAGTCTCAAGTCAAGAGATATGATGTCATTATTTGCATGGAAGCGCTTTTTTTTTTCCCTATGGGACCTCGTGTGTGAACGGTGTGGGTTCTTTAACCAATGCATGCGAAGAAACGAGACCTGCTAAGATATGTATCAATTATCTTCATGGCAGCCACAGAATGTCCACAGACGTGAAATTTTTTGGTATTCACTATTTTCGAGTGCTAGGCACTCCGCACCTGAAAACTACTAATGAAAATTAATTCTACTTGATATCTATTGAGTCTTGCATATTATAAATAGAATAATCACATTTGACTGTGGCTTATAATCTTATTGACTCACGTATTAGAGATGATTGGAGGTTTATCATCTTCAATCTTCTATCACATAAGAGGGAAAGGGAAAAACTAACCTCCTTTTATTATCGGATAAACCAACCTCCTTTTATTATCTTCTTTAAACAATTACCAAATCATCAAGATAGGCATTTTTATTACAATAGTTGGCATAGTAGTTGTATAATTAAATATTAAAAACTCCAACTAGACTTTCCTTGTTTATATTTTTCTGAGTAGGATGCTTGTTTTGGGTGGTGGCTCAAAACTTTATGGGTATGCTCTACTATAAAATTTTACTCCTTTCACATACGAAAAACTTGAATTAGGATCAAGAAGATGAAAACTCATATATTTATACACCTATACGCATGTATGAGCGCTTTGTGGGCAACCTACCTACTTAAATATGCAGGCTTATGTTGTCTTAATCCAAGTTTTAAGTTGAATAAGTGGGCCTCCACCAGGTTGCTCCAACAACTCCAAATTGCTTTTCTTGTTTTACTAATACATAACTCATTAGAAGATTTGACCCACCCATCCTTCATATCTAGTCTAAGTAGATGTGGAAATGGAATTGTGACATATACAGAACAATTTTTTTTTAGATTGGATCATGATAAACCTAAATCAACACACGTTGGAATTGGATCCAACTAAAACCATTTTGCTCCAATTGAACCATTTGAAACCTTGAAACCCAACCATTCAAATTGGCTAGTTTTCTTAAAACAAAGCTATATGTAGTTAATATAATTAGAATGACAAACTAACTCCAATATATAATTTAATAGCATGTTCATGAAAATGTAACCTTTCAATAAATTTCCCACAAATGAACCATTAACCGAGGTTGATTGCCTAGTGCTCATGGTAAATCACATGTGGACTCTTATGTCTTTCACAATCATACATTATGTCAGAGGGGAGGTGACGTAGTTGAAGCACACTAAAAAACCTCTAAGGAAGGAAATCATCGCCTTTAACCGAGCATTAACACCTTGAATCCATAAGGAAGAGATGGGAGAACCCTAAAACAAGCTTTAATTTGTATCATTTATTGAAAAGAAGTATTACCCCCCACTTTTATCAAGTCCTGAAACCTTAAATTACCCGAAATAGTAAACTTATCAAAAACAATTTTTAAAAAAATACATTAAAACCATTAGACCACTCATAAACAACGTTCTATGACTTTTCACAAAGACTCAACTTAAAATGGACTCCAAAACCTCTTAAACAAGCAAAATAAAACTTATTATAATTAATAAATTTTGCACAAAAACTATATTTTGACCCTTGAAATAGCCTAATTTGGCCTCCGTCAACTCAACTGCCTTTGAGCAATTGTCCAAGTGTAGAGCTCACAATAGTTTTGAAATGCATGGTTATGATCCTTGTGGCGATATTATGATAAAAAGTTATAGCCGTTTGAAGTCTCCGGTATAGATTCAACCTTTCAAATTGACTTATTGCAATCTTCCTACAACACCATGGTTCTAACTTAACCAACTATTTTAGTATTTTACATTCCCAATCAAGTTAGGCTCAAATGTGATGCTCATGGGCAGCCCGTAGAAATGCCAACGAGCAGAGGTGAGGTTGGATAGTAAATAGGTTCAGCCTTAGAAGTATGGCTTTGTCAATTAATAAAACACCAAGTTCAATTGGCCTACTTTGTTAGCAGTCCAAACCACGGGCAAAGAGATGAATGCATTAATGAAGGTGCTGCCTAATTTTCACAAACATAATAATTTGTTGTTGTACATCACCTGGCATCAAGAGCATATTAACACATAAAATTGTTTAGAAAACTGGTGGAGAGGGTAGATGGTTTGATTTAATCAGTTTCAATATTCAGCTTACCCATACTCAGTGTGACATAAAAACAATAAAATAAAATATTTATACACGCAATGGTCAATCTGACTGGCTCAATCATTATTTTTTATTCGATCTGGACCCGTCTTAGTTTACTGATTTTGGATGAAGTCAATTTTCCTAAATTTGAGATGGATAATAGAGTTAGACAGGTAGGGCCAACCATCCCTGGTCCAATTTGATAATGGGCCACACGATAATACAAGATCAAGGCTCAGACCATCTGATTACATGGATAATTCTCAGGTCAGAATTCGATCCTTTGAGTTCAGCGCAATGAGCGAGGCTTGCCTTAACTCCAAATGGTCAAAATAAAGATCTCCTTTGCAATATCATTAGGTCAAATTTCACTTCAATCAATTGGAGTAAAACATTCGATAAGATCGGTGATTATATTTATATGTAATACAGTTTTTCTTAAATCAACATTGCTTTAACTGATTAAATCCCAAGGATGCTAATTTCTGTATTTTGTGAAAATAGAAAATTAAAAATTTTTTATGGTCCATGTTGTCTGGAGCATTGCATGGAAGAAGAAAAAGTAGCGAAATCTTAGTTAGCCACATGCTATTTCACTTGTTGGCAATTTGATGATAGCCTAGCTTTTGAAGTGGCACATACGAATTTATGTAACATAGTGCCCACTTGTCAAGTCCATTTCCAGCCTTCTATTATCTTAAAATGGATTCAAACTGTGCATTTAGAGCATTTGTTAACAACACTGTCCACCTCCCTCTCAATCCTCATGAAGAGATAAAAAGTCTTTTTTCGGATGGCTATGAGAAGCACCATAATGGAAACAGTGGGCATTGTCTTACGCACATAGATGTGTGCCGCTAGGCTCACAAAAATAGCCAGTTTTGGATGACTGGGTTTTTTTAATTTTTTTAATTTGGGACCCACAATGATGATTCAGACCGTTGAAACTCTTTATCACCTTTAAAACAACCAATGAGCCAATTGTCAACCATTAATCTATCATGGATCTCGAAATAATTGTCTAGTGAAGTAGAACTATATATTAATTTTCTGAACGCCCATGGGACCTATAATCACAATTTGAACTGTTGATCCCTTTGGCAAGGGTGAAAACACCTACGATGCAAAAATCAGCCCATGATTCAATGTACAACTTAAGATGTTGTTGAATAACTGTGAGCCATTGGATAGAGATTGGCCAAATGCATTCACTTTCACGAGAGTCTCTTTTTTATGTTTTTTTCCTCACTTGTAGGTAAGTGGAAAATGATCAAAACCTTTGGAAGTCTTTATATAATCTAAAAAGCTATTAACAACTCAAATTTGAACTATTGATTTGTATCGATATCGAGATAATAATGAAAAAAGCCAAAACCATTGACCTCCATTTTCGACATCCGTGGACCCCACAATCATGATCCAAATCATTGAACCTTTGTAAGGTTGACAAAAACTATGGGATTAAAACCTAGACCCCGATTCATTAAAAATCTCAAAAATTTTATGAAAGGTGTTAATCATTGGATTTTTAAATGTCTATTTTAAACAATTTCATTACCTTACCAAATAGTCTATATGTAAAACATCTATTTCAAAATTGTTCATTTTGATGTAAAACATTTATTTCAAATTGCTCCGTTAGAAATAGACGTATATCATACAAATTTACTTGATACAAATAAGATTTGCCAAACATGGACTTTTCTCTCAATTGGTGCAGCACTTTTTATGCATAATTATGAAAAAAATGAATTATTTGTCATTTGATATGCGAAAAATCATCTCTTAGAAAGAGCTTTATTAATGTTTTATAGGTTGGCCCATTTATCACCTACTCAACCATGAGTATGTTGGCTACAAAAAAAACCATATGATGCCATACAGATTTACTTGATACAAATAAGATTTACCAAACAGGGGCTTTTCTCACATTGGTGCAGTACTTTTTATGCATAATTATGAAACAAATGAATTATTTGTCATTCGATATGCGAAAAATCATCTCTTAGAAAGAGCTTTATTAATTTTTTATAGGTTGGCCCATTTGTCACCCACTTAATCATGAGTGTGTTAGCTAAAAAAAAAAAACCATCATTTTTTTGCATACTTGTAGAAAACTAATTCAATTTTTTCTCTTTCGATATTTACAAAAAAGTCCTTTCAAATTAAACTTCCGACACCTCCCAGTCAAGTCCCCATATTGCAACTATCGCCATCCACTAAGGACATTTCAGTCATTTCATTGCCTTTTCACATCTAACGGTCCAAATCAATTCTCACCCAGTAACTAAACCAAGGCCGTTGGATGATTTAGGTCACACTCCAAAAAACCTACAAAAACCCTAGTTCGCAACCACAGTCCCTCCCTCTCAGCGGAGGAAACCCTGCGGCATTTCTCTTCTTCGATCGTCAGATTCAAGTCGCAGGAGCAAGAGTTCGTAAGATCAATCCAGATCTCTCTAACCCTATCTTTAGATTCTTCTACTTCTGCTTGATTAATGCTTGTTTAGATGTGAAAATCTGTTCGATCTCTCTTGTAAAACCCTAGATCGGCATGCGTAAGATGTTCTAGGGTTTTACGTGATGTGAGTTAGGGCAGCGGAGATTTTTCTCTTCTTTGTGTTAATGTTGTTGCTAAGACTTTGAGAATCGGTTTAATCCGAGAGGGGAGTCCTTAGATCCTGTTTGGGTTATTGGAAAATGTAGTTACCTGTAGTTGGTTATGGAGGAGAGGGAGGGAACTGTGGCTTACAGGTGATTTAGGTGATCCAAATGCATGAACCTTTGATTTTTGTTTGAAGATCGAAAGGGGACATTAGGTTGATTGGTTTGGAAAGGTAGATGTGGTTTTAGATGAAAATAGTGTTTTGTTGATATGGTCCTGTTGTATATTTCTTTTTCTCCCAATCTCTATGCTTTTATGTTTGAAATCTCCTTAGATTTGGATAAAGTGCCTTGCTTTTTATTGAATGTAGGGTTTTTTAGGGTTTAGTTGATTCTACATATGTTTGATTTGGACACCTCTTTCATTTGGATGAGGCCAGTTGAAGTTATAACTTGCTGCCCAGTATCAGTATTGGACTTAAGATATACTTGTGTAGATTTGCATTGAAAAAGCCAAACATCAAACCATACTTGTTGTGGGGTAACGTCTGGGTTATAGCTAAAATAACCCAGAATTCTTCTGGGACTGATTGTCTGATTCACTCCTAAGTTTTGGGATGCATAAGAAAAAAACACCTTATGGTTTCATTTTTGGACATTTTGTTGTTACAGTGCGAAGTGCTAACTATTTATTTCATTTTGAATACATTTTTTTTCTTTCAAATGGTGCATTTGTATGTTGCTATAATATAAGTATTTCTTCTTTTGTTTCTATGATGATTGCTAGTTTAGGAACTAATTGTGTGAACTGATGCAAGAATGTAGATATTTTGCAACATAACATTATTTATGTAAAAGATAGGGATGCGATGGGTTGGGTTGGACCTGAGGCATGCATGGCTTTATGTGAACCAAAGATATTGGGCATTGGTCCAAATGTAGACCTATTGTTTCAATTCCAGGTCACCTCTATGCCCAATGGCCCAATACCTAAATGACCCTAATAGTATGACTATGGACCTACCTAACAATTGATTGTTATAAAAATTATTCAATTGATTATTATAAAAATTATTAACTTAAAATATTCTTTCAGTATATATATGTTATTTATGCTATAGGTATGAACTCTAGTCGCTATTTAATATATTCATATTAGATTATGGAAGGGTTCCAACTGAATGCTTGGTCTTGACTTTATCCCACACCTGGACCAATTTTCAACCAGTGTTATCAATGTTCCACATTGATCCAAGCTCTTAGTCGAATGAGTCCACATGAAGCTCTGTAAAAGTTCATTATTGCTTGGTTTAGAAGCATTCATTAAGCATGATGTCATGTATTCCCGACTTATTAAATGCATGCTGGGTGGCAAGTCACAAAATGGCATAGATTAAGTTTGACTTGAGTCACAAGCTATGATACCCGGATACCTCATTTGACCTGAGGTATCCGTACCAATACGGTCCGATATAGATACGGATATGGGATATGCCAAGATACGGCTGGGATATGGCACACAATTTTAGGATATGGCTCTCTTGTATTTTACGAAAAGAAAAAGGCAAAATTGGAGGAATTCATCCAAAATTGAACTAAACAACAAATATTGTGTGAAATATTTGGTTATAGCTTAAAAATAATACTTTTATTTTTACATTCAGCCCCATTTGTTTTATTTTAATATTGCTAAACTCAAAACCCACTCTATATTCGATGGTTGTTTTCCTCCTTTCACTCTCATATTTAAAGTTTTGTCATTTTGTTTATATTTTTTTACTGAATGGAGAAGTGACCTTTCTTTTCATGTCATTCAATGTCCTTTTTTTCTCAATTTAAATTATATTTTCCTCTCATTGAAAAGTTGAAACTTCTCTCTCCCTCCATTTTAGTTTTGGTAGTTGTAATTTTTTTAGGATTCTAAGTTTGACCATATCACCCCACTTTAAACTAAGATTTATAGGGACCTGCTTCTAGTAGTTAGTTACGTATAATGTCTTACATATTACCAAAACGTGATATTTGTACCAGTATCTATGTCATATCCCATGTCTGTTTTGTATTTTAAGTGATACTGTGCCCGTATCTGTTAAAATTTTGAAGTTGCCGTGTTGAATCCCCATTCCCCGTGCCCGTGTCCGTATTCATATCTGTATCTGGGCACCATAGGTCACAAGCGAAGAATAATCATTCAAGTGGTGGGATGCACATACAATTAGACGGGTAGAGGGATCAAGATTGCTCAATGAAGATCTCAAATGGTTCAAAAGAATCTATAAGTTTCTAGAGTAGTCTAGAGTTGTGTATGTTATTTTGGATATTCTTGCAAATTTTGAAAGTCTTGAGGACTTGTAGAGAATTGAATAGTGTGGATAGAGTTGTTAGAGTTGCGTAGAAGTTTTTTGAGAATGGTTTAGAAGGTTCTTATTCGTTGGTTAAATGACAAGTGGATTTATCTCATCTATCGATTTGGGTAGGTGCCTGTGAGTCTAGAAATGGAGTTCGTGTATTCATTTGTAACAAACAATATTGAAGAAGTAATATGAGCTCCCCTTGTTCCAAGTGTTCTCTCTACTTGGCGTGTGTGCACTTTGCCTTAAGATGAGTTCTTGGTCTAAGGATTAGACCACTGGTTGGTAAGGTTGACTTATAAGTATTGGACTAGTGTTATATGTGGCTGGAATCAATGTTTTTTCCTGGAATGGGTAATGAAGGTTAGATCATATCCTAGTAGTCTTTAGACAAGGTTAAGTTTGTTTAACTTCACCAACTCACTGTCGGAAGCGGGTTGAAGGATTTTTGAATTTCTGTGGAGAGTCTTTGCAACCTGATTAATAGCCAACAATTTTTCCTCTCCTTTAGATATCACCCTTAATAATTAGGGTGGTCAATAATCTTGACTTGTAATTAGAGAGAGTGTATTTTGTCATTATGGTTCTTTAGGATGTGGACTTAGAGATTGTATTTTCTAATTATGGTTCTTATGGATGTGGACTTACCCATCTTACTAAACTTAAGATATATTTACAATTAAGTGGATTCCTTTTCAAGTAAACTTCCTAAAATTCGAGATTGCAATTGATGGGGCATGTGACATTGCCGTTTTTAGTGAGAGTAGTTTCCTAATTGTGGCTTGAAAGGATATTGACTTACAAAACTTAAAAAACATATTCCAGTTTAGTGGATTTTCTTAGGATTAAACTTCTTAAAATATGAGATTGCAATAGATTTGGCATGTGACTTGACCATAATGCCCTTTTTTAAACATGTGCCTAATTCAATACTTAATTACGAGCTCTTTTAGTCAGTTGGGCCTACTGTTATGGACCATGCGAACCCTTGATTCTAACCCATGTGCACTCAATTTCATTCGGTGCACTGTTGAGTCAGCCCTTTTGAATATCAGTGTAGCCCTTTGACCAGGAATCACACCACAACTTTTTATACTCACACACTAGGAAGAGAGAACACTTAAGAGAAAGGACTGATTCTATTGCTTTCTCAACCTTGCCTGTTAACAATGAGCGTGGACCTTATTTATAGTCCCTACTGTAAATGGACAAGGCTAAACCACATGTCATTTATCCAATGGATGATACCTTTGTAGACCCCTACTAGAGGTCCACACAACTCTACGCTATTCCTCTACTTATCCACACTACTATAGAATACTCCACATGTCTACATATTTTTATAATTTGCAATGGCATTCCTTTATATTTTTACATGATTAGAGTCCACTTTAGAGACTTCTAGATTCTTTCAAGGCCCTTAAAGATCTCCCTTATCAATCTAGATCTTTCCATCTATCTGATCATGTGTATGTCCTACCACTTGAATGATCATGATGCGTGAGTGACTTTGTCAAGACTTTAGCCCACCACCCTGCCACCCTGCTATAGTGAGTCTTGCCTTGCTTGTGTGTGCCATGGTCCATGAGTGTATGGCACTATGCCGGTCTTCTTCAGCTTCTTTTGGTGAGTTAAATTTTACCTATTCTTGTAGCAGTGAGCTTGTGTTGAGTTCAATTTGAATTGTGAAAAGAAAAATTCAACTTAGGTCAATTCAATCTTGATTCATTTAAAAAATTTGGTACCATGATCAATTCATTAAAAAAAAAAAGATTTCAAGCTTGATTCAAGATTATTCAAGATGATTCAAGATTGTTCTCAATCTTGTGGTCGAGAACAATCATATTATTTCTTTTGTAATCAGTCAAGTACAAAGTTTTTTTTCTTTTTTTGACAATCTGTATATCCAAGTTGGGAACTAGGAAGAAAAAGGTTTTTTAAACCTTGCCATGGTCAAATGTTAGGTGCATGGAAGATGACACTTTGAAGGTTTTTGTAAATAAAGAGGATATTACTGTGGCTGCATTTTAAATATTGAATGTGCAAGTAATTTATGTATTAGAAGTTTAGAACCAATGCAAGGGATGATCAATAAGACATGTACGGATCCATTTCAAATATATTAGATATTGAATTTGCTACTAAATTATGTTTTAGAACCAAATCAATGACTAATTAATAAGATATCTACAGTAAGAACAATGGTATCCTTAGGTACAATGAAGAAAGCAGATCATTAGGATTATATGGTATTACCCATAGAACTTTGGTTGAACTGATTGTTGAATGAAATTTCTAGTACAAGTTAAATCTCCAATTGATGCAGTCTGGGCCCCAGTAGCCCCTCTTCAAATTAGATTAGGATTATTATTAGTAGATTTCTAATTAACTTGTTATTAGGAAAGTTTCCATTACTAGCGTAGGATTTTCTTACACATTAAGTTTGCTTTTACTATATATATAGCATTGTAGAGAAGAGATTCTCAGATTTGGTTGATTAATAGAATTGGGTTTTCCCAGAGAGGCACGTCCTCGTGTGTGTTGAAGTCTTTGTGACTGTTCGAAGTGTCCTTGGACACGTGCTTAGGCACCCCACGCAAGCCCTAACGCTGGGCCTGCATCACCAATGAATGGCAAAAGAGCATTCTGAGTCCTTTACACAAGAACAAGATCAAAGTTGATATTGAGATGTATGCAATTTATTAATCCATCAGACTTGTGTGGTATTATGCAACTTCACTTTTCCCCTCCTTTTTCAGAATGGTGCCATACAATGGAACTTTGGAAGAGAGTAAAGTAGAAATGTGTATACAATAATCAAATACTAGAAAGAACCAACTTGAGTTTATGGGGGGTAGATTTGTTGCAAATGTCATTATGACATTAGGTCAACTCATGCAATCGTTTAGAGAGGAGAGAATTTTATACATCCTGTATATTGATTTAGGGAATGACTAGATTGGTGGCAATTACTTTTATGGACCTTGGAGAAATGAACTCGTTAGGGTTAGAATTATGTAAGACATGTATTAGCCTTGTGACGAGTGTGGGTACTGTGTTGGGTGATGTTTGAGTTCTCAGATGGAGTTGGGCTCATGATATATAGTCCAAATGTCCCTGGCAGATTCTAAAATCCTGTTAAACAAAAGATTATGTTTGGATATTCTGTAATTATTGAGTTTATGATACTTTTTTGATGGTTGCTTGATTTTTGCCTAATTATATGTCACTCATTGAAACCAACAGGTGGTTACTCAGTTGACCAAGGACTCTGTGCCTTAGAACGCAGAAAGGTCTTGTGTTTGACACGCACCCTTGTTGGCCACCTCCCATAATTTTTACCCGGTGCATGTGGATAGCAGGGTTTGCATGTGGATTAGTTCTCTGCTGTTCAGAATCGAGTGTACCTTGGGCTTAGGGCCTCCTAGGGATTAGTTCTCAGCTGTTCAGAATCGAGTGTCCTTCAGGCTTACGGCCAACGGCTCTTGGGCCGGGTTGGTCGGTAGATAACCTAGGTTATCAAAGAAAAAAGTCACTTATTGAAATTTTTTAAAATTTTCATCTCATTCGATGCCTGGGACCTGAAAATGCCATGTGTTCAGGTAAATATAATAAAACGTGGTAGTGATCCAGTCGTTGAATTTCAGAAGTTGTGATCCAAAATAACATGGTTTCACCATCTTGAATGGCATTTGATTTTGATCCTAAGCCACACTTTCAAGATTTATAAATTCATGGATTTTTCAAGAAGGCAAATCTATACCTATTCAAACGTGTGATATTTAAGATGTATATATGAGTCCTTGGATATAAGCAGCTCATGGCAGAAATCCTCTCATCCAAATGACCCCCTAAATAAAAATCATCTGAATTCTTTTTTTCTGCCCTTGGTTTTGTTTTTGTTTTCCTTTTATTTTTTTTAAAATTTTTTTTATGGTTACCCTAGCCTTGGGGGGGTTGGGACCCCTAGCCCTATGGTGAGGAGAGATACCTCGGGTGAGGTTGGGGAACCCTCTGGTGAGGTGGAGAAGACCTCTGGTGAGATAACATGTCCTCGGGTGAGTAAAGGTGCTTGCCTAGGTTTGAACCCTGGTTAGGCAGGTAAGAACATGCATCTCTTACCATTAGGGTAAGGGGCCATTCTTTCCTTCCCTTGGTTGTTGAAAATGGTGCTTTGGATAAATCTGTGGTTGGTTGAGTCCATGGTCTTTCAGGCAAGGTTTGATTTAAGATTATGTAATCTATGCTAAAAAGAGAAGTTAAGACATGCTTGTGTAAAACTGGGATTCTGCATTTTGCAAATTTCTTTTTCTGTGATGCCTGCAGAAATGAAAACTATAATTATTTTGGAAGGGGGCTTTAGATCTTTCATAACTTGGAAAGGGGGCAAAAATTATTTGTTTTGGATCTTTTAAGTAGAGAAATGTTGGGGCTTACAAGCACCTCATCCTCTTGGGACACGTTGATCGTGCTTTTGAATACTGAATCACTGGGCCCATATGCAGGAATACATTTTTTTATGATAAGGATTCTATATTTTCTTTGTTTCCAAAATTATATATCTTACATCTATAAATTTGGACAAATTAAGTTTTCAAGATTCACTTGCTAGTTGCTATGATTCATTTATTGAGTTAAAATAAGTTATAGCATTTGGATCTTAACTGTGAACCCCCCACTACTATTGGTCATACAAGTAAGTTGTCTTTAGTTTTTTTGCTATGGAGAAATTTTTTAGGCATTTGCTAAATTTGCAGCAATGGCCGAGTCAGAATCAAACAAGCTAGCGTCGGAGATTGTTCCGGCATCTGTACTGAAGAAGAGAAAACGAAGTGAGGAATGGGCATTGGCAAAAAAGCAAGAACTTGAGGCGAAGAAGAAGAAAAACAAGGAGAATCGAAAGCTAATCTTCAACAGAGCCAAGCTATATGCAAAGGAGTATGAGGAGCAGGTAATATGATTGGATCTTGATAGTCACATAAAAGAAAAGAGATTTTGTTTCCCTTTCATCTAGCCTTATGTTGTTTTCGAGATTTTGTTTTCCTTTCATCTAGCCTTAACGTTGTTTTCCTTTTATGTTACTAATCTGAAATCAGTGAAATCTTTATTTATAGGAAAAAGATATCATCAGGTTGAAGCGTGAGGCGAAGTTGAAAGGAGGATTTTATGTTAGTCCAGAAGCTAAATTGTTGTTTATCATTCGAATTCGTGGGTAGGTTCTCTCTCTCTCTCTCTGTAATGCTATAACTGTTACCACCATGGTGTCTTATGCATGGTCTCCCTTTTCTAGTATCAATGCTATGCACCCCAAGACAAGGAAGATCTTGCAGCTCTTGCGTTTGAGACAGGTATGGGGGAAACATGGGATTCTTTTTTTTTTTTTTCCCCATTACGTTTGTGTTTTAAATTGGGTTTTTGTTACAGATATTTAATGGAGTGTTTCTAAAAGTGAACAAAGCAACCATGAACATGTTGCATCGAGTTGAGCCTTATGTGACATATGGGTATGCATCTTGTTGTCTCAAATGGTAAACGTAGAAAGTGCAGTATACATATTCATTCATGGTCACTTATGTTTCAGATATCCTAATCTGAAGAGCGTAAGAGAGCTGATTTACAAGAGGGGTTATGGAAAACTGAACAAACAGAGAATTCCTTTGACTGACAATTCTGTTATCGAACAGGTTGATTATTGGTGCTTTCTTTGTTTAATGATCTGATATACATTAATATGGAATATATATTTTCTGCTCTTGCCTCATTTTCTGACATGATTTTCTGACATGATATACTGTTGTAATATAGGGCTTGGGCAAGTACGGTATAATCTGCATCGAAGATCTCATCCATGAGATCATGACTGTTGGGCCCCACTTTAAGCAAGCCAACAACTTTCTGTGGCCATTCAAGCTGAAGGCTCCTCTGGGTGGTATGAAAAAGAAGAGGAATCACTATGTTGAGGGAGGGGATGCTGGAAATCGCGAAGATTACATTAATGAGCTTATTAGAAGGATGAACTAGCCTTGGTATGCTAGAGCTCCTTTTCAGTGCAAACTTTATTTCCTTTCCCCCTCTGGTTTTGTTTGGTAGGACCTTTGGCCATTTATTTTAACTTTTGGAGGTGAAAACATGTGTGATAACCAATTTTGTCTCTTTAAATTTGGAGATGGAAATGTACTTTTTCATGTTTCTGGATATTTTGTTTGGAATTTACATGAGTTTAACCAGTTATGCTTTTCTGCCTGTGCTTTGCCAAGAAATAGATTTTGTGGTTAACCAAATGGCAGTGATGCTCTGCTATGCTAGTAGTCCCTTTGCCTATGAGTGTATGCTTCAATTGGCTTAGGGTTAGGCTTAGATTAAGCCTTGCTGGAACGACAAATTGGAATAAACAGTGAAAGATCTCTAGCTCTGTTATGTGGAGTGACCATACCTATCCAGCATTATGTTCTCTTTCTATTTCTTAAAATAAAAGTGGAAGTTCTCGTAGTGTAATGTGATTAAAAGCCACATTACTATTATTCTTTGTAGTTGCTTACTCTTGGGGCCCCTGTTTGTTTCATGTAATCAAGGTCCCATCTATATCTCATATCCTCCTCACCTCACCTCTTATAATCCTTGGCAGAGCTTACTCCATGAATTCATCTCCTCCAATAGATTGTATGCATTGGGGCCCTTGGGGAGTTTTCATGGCTTGAACTGTATGTATCAATATATGATTTTTACTTCTTGTCTCCATTGGAAAACAGGAATTGTTCTCCGCATCTTTTCATGATATTGGTCCCAGATTGAGGGATAGCATGCTAGGAGCGATTGACAAATTAATTGTCAAAAGCAAAAGCTGAGTATGCCTGCCTGCACAATTTTTACATCAGCGCAAGTTGACCCGTTTATACTACATTTATCCCAAAATCAATGGATATTTTACACAAGCAGCTAAACATTTTGGGTGTTTAGCCTGGACGTGTTAGAAGTTCAATATGAAAATGGCTCCATTGACATCTGATCTGATCTGCACATGTTTTGCAGAGATGTATCTGCGACATGCTTACCACTATGGAGATAATGTGATTGAGCCTATATTGATCGAAAACTCGATTGTTGCGCTTGTGTATTGTATATGACTGATTTTAGTTTTGACTTTTTCATTTGCCACAATTTTTGTGTGTTTGTTTTTATATTTTAAAATCGGGTCCAACTATTTTTTACGGCCAATTACTTGTTCGATGTTAGGTATCTTTCTGAGACCTTGAAATGGGCAAGTGGTGAGTCACAGTACTTGAAAAATTAATTGGATAAAAAAAAAATTGGACATGCATGGGAGGGACGTCACTATTTTTTAAAATATGTCAGTACTCAGTACTCACACAGATCCACTTGCACTCTTGTCAATGTCCAGGTTCGTTCTGTGGTATGGAAATGCCTAATGCCATATGTGGAATGGAACTGCGTAATCCTTCACCAAATGGGATTTTATTTTTATTATTATTATTTGTTTTTATGATCTAAGGTATTCCTTGCCAACCCAGCTTTTGACCTTTGGCCTCTGCTTGGGGGTTACCCGAATTGGACGAGCAAGGACTTGCATGACCCATTTCACCAAATGGGACATGCAATGGAGGGACTTCACAAAGGAAGGATGAGTCAATTATAAGGAAGTAAAAAATTTGAGGTGCATTTGTGCAATGGGAGAAATCTGTGATAAAGAAGAAGATCGTTTTGAATTTTTTTTGTGCAGTCCCTTTTTTAGGTCATTCGGTATAATGCATTTTCCTCATGAAAAAATAAAAAAGAACTGATTTTTCTTACTGTGAGGGTTGGGAATGCTCTATTGCGAAAACAAATATTTCACAAGGAGGGGAATTCTCTTGCTGCAAAATGGAATCGTTAGGGCCAGCTTGGTTGAGAGAATTTTTATAAATTCTTGTTTTAAGGTCCCAAATGCAGAGATTGTACCAAGGAATTCACAATTTCCTTTTGTTTTACGTAGTGAGAATTTGCTAAGCTGGCTGAGTGAAGTTACTTTTGGCCCGTTTAATTCTTGGACTTCTGAAATTCGAAATGCTCTTTGGCCATTAGCATTTTGGAATTTTTTTTTTTTGGGGACAGGATTTGGAATTCTCCAAATGCCAGTCAAGTAAGTTAACTATCTTTCCTGTACATAAAAACAGAAAGGAGTGGACATGTGGTGGGTGGACCTAAGTGGAGACATGTGGGTTCACTCACACACCCGTCGCACTGCAGTTTTAAATCTTATATAATAATCCTGGGTCTACTTCTAAATATTCAATAGAAATCATGGATCCACCTTCAAAATCCACATAAAAATTCTTGATATACTCCCAAAACCAAACTATCTATTAGAGTCCGCACCCCTCGAACAAAAATACTAGTTCCGCCACAATGGGTGGAGCTTGTATGGCCCAATTGAACGATCAGATACATGGGATCTAACCATCTGCAAACAATCATGTCTATTAATTGTTTAAAAATATCAATCAGGTCATCTTTATTAGCTCTACAAATCAACAACTTCCTAATCATTTCATCCACCAACCTCAAACACACTACATTCACATCGATGGAGCACCACTCATGTGGGCCGCAGCAAATAGATCCAATCAGATGGTGTTAAGCCATTGGATCAATTATCAATGATCGAACCCTGGGTTTGGTCCATATTCGTTTTGTTTAGAGAGGAATAGACCAAATTCCTCATTTTTTAGTTTGCCTTCATCTCGTCCTTTGTTTTCTCTGCCTTCCTGGATTGTCATTTGTGGGTTCCGGATCATCAGTGAGATAATTTGATTAGAAAGAGTATTACAGTAGGCTTCATCTTCCTTGAAGAAAGTCGAACATAGCTCTCATGAAGTCATCTGTACACAGCCTATAATTCTATTATTTGAGCCCACATTAACTCAAACCATCAAATTAATCCTCTCCTTATTCCAATCTGAGGTGATATGCCACTCCATTTGGAAAATGGCCCATGATTATATTGATGAAATGTCGAACATAGGAGTAATTTTGTTGGCTTAGAACCACGGTTTACTTTTAAAAATTATGGATTTAAACTTTGCTATTATATTGGGGCCACAAAAAATTTACCCAGCTCAAGTCCAAAAAGAATTAATCCAGCCCAAAGAGTTAGAACACCCTCAATTATAAAATGAAAAAAAATTAAGAAAAAAAAATGAAAGACAGCTTTATTTATAGGTTATCAATCTAACCTAAGTATGGAATTCGGTGCAATGATATACCAAGGGAATGCTTTGTTCCAAGTGCTGCCCCTCGGGGTCCAGATTCAATTTAGCTGTCGTGTTTGCGTCACAAATATCATCAATGTTTTCATGAAAAATCAAAACCTTCTCAACCAATTCTTTGCCTTATGGGAGCATGAAAGAGTAGGTGGGCTTGAAAGTGCTTGCGATCTATCCTAATGCATAAAAAAAAAAAAAAAGGAAACCTCCTGATGTGAGATACACGTATGAGAGCCTTAAAAAGTGTCCAAATCTCAGCTGGAGATGCTTAAATTTGCGTCATCAGTTAAAGAGACAAGCAGACTAAAATAGGCGAATGCTAAATAAAGAGAAAGGGGAGGAAGGGGTTGGAGTAGGTTGGGGTTGAAGCGAATATGAAGCGTCCATTGATCATAGGGAGTGGAAGGGTGGGCCTGGCCATTCATGTGTATGTGTCTCCGGTGGATTGTGGTCCTTGGGCAATAAATGTACCCTTTTGCTCTCCTGATATAAGCCATAGAACTGTAACCCGGACATCTATTATGAAAGTGGGATGACAGTAGGAAAAAGGAATGTAGAGAAGGAGAAAGGATCTTGGTCTAACACAAAGGCTATTGGCTTAAATGAAGTGAATAAGTCCTCTTCTCAGATCCATGACCGTCCAAATCCAGTCGGTAATTTCTTTTGCTAAGATCAATTAATCAATCCAAACTCTTTCTCAAACAAAGATATTTGTGATCTGTAGTACCATGGGTAAATCATAGGTGACCTGGCTGAAAGTGAAACACTCATTTAAATTCCAATAATCTGCTATAAACAGGAAAAACCCCACCACAAAAACCCATCCAATTCATGAAAGGTTTTGATTGGACATTTGCTTACAAAGAAATGAAAAGAGAAACAGATTGCCATACCACCGAAACAAAGAAGAAAAGGAAGCACTTGCTTTATTCTAAGTCATGAAGCACTCACTAAGAATACAAACAAACAAAATCCTACAAATTGATGAAAAATCATAGATGACCAAACTGGATGAAAGTGAAACACCCACGTAATATCCAATTTACCAATTAAAAACAAAAAGAAATAATTCCACCACAAAAACCTTCAACTTGAAAGGCTTTGCTTTGTTTTCATAGAAATGAATAGAGAATCAGAGCACCCATGCCACTTAAAAGAAAGAAGAAAAGGATATCCTTGTTTCAATTCCTTCCACCAAAATCAAGGAAAGAAAAAATTCCTACAAATTATTGACAGATTTTGTTTCTTCCTCTGTTTTCACAGAAATAAGCATAGAAACTCAGAACCCACAACACCAAAGTGTCTCACACACACACACACACACACACACACAAACAGGCCATTCTATACAATATAACTTGGAACATAAGATCACCAACCCAAGAAGAAAAGTCCTTCCCCTTCCCCTCAGGTAAAGAAGACGTAACAAAATCCACCTTTCAGCCCTTGTCCATTCAAATCCACTCGGGAAAAGTCCTTCCCAATCCAAGAGCACCAAGAACATGCTCAAACCAGACACACCCAGCTCTTCTTTCCTGGTCCTTGTCCATTACAGCATTTGATGCATGAAAGCACACACCCCCCTTTATGATTTGATGTTTGTGGGATATTGGAGTCATGGGTAGACTACCAAACGTCTAGAGCAGGTGGTACAATAGTACTTTCTCTTGGCCTTGAAACAGAGAGGTAGGAAGCATAATCTCCATTGGCTCTCTACATCCACGGACTGCACCACCCCACCACAGTAGGGGCAGGACCCTGGCGCTTTCTGCCTCACCAACACCTTCTCTTCCTGGTCACATATGAAAAACAGACACATCTCTCTCTCTCTGTCTCTCTCTAATCTCTTCCGTTTCTCTGACTCTCTTTCTGTTTTCTCTCTTCTAGTTCGTATGTGACATTTGAGAGGTATATTTAAATGGGGTGGAGAGCGGTGGGTTAACTCCAACAGGTGTCAGCAACTACGAGGAATGTCGACTCGACATGCACCTAATTGCTGTCTGTTCTTCATGTCAGCGGCGACTAACCGCGTGGGTCAGGGCAGGAGAGCCCCTAGTATGGCGTTTTTTTGACTCCAATGGTTTGGAAGCCCCAATTAAGGTATGTCGGTCGGCCCATCTGTGGGCTATAAATTCTTAGATAGATGTTTAATCTTTGTTGGGTTCCACTTAGTCTAGTTAATAGATTCAATGTCCCCTTATCTAATGTCATTATTGAAGAATAATACCTTATATATTGCCAAAAATGGAACGTTGACAATGCTCATTGGCCCAAGTAGATAGAAAAGTCTTTAAAAATAAGAATATATAATCAGTTTTTATGTCTATTTAATTTAAGGTTATGGAATGGAGAGTTATACACAATACCATAATTTTTTTTTGAACAGGTTTAGATCCACCGTTGATCTCAATTGTTTCAATTTTGTTTTTAATTTTTCACTGATGGTTGTTAGGCTTCCGTGAGGCAGGACTAGTCCATCTTGTTGAGCGAGTTATTCATTTGTGAGAAATAATCACATTCAAACATTGACATCTGATAGGCAAAGAAGTGTGGGCTCAATCAAAAGAGTAGGAAATAGAAATACATTCAATTTAAAGACACCTATTTTGACGACGCCTTACATCCACATGCAAAAATGTTTGTAGGAGAAAATTACCCATCTTATATAACTTACCTAGTTCAATCTTACACTTAATCATAAATTTTTTTTTCTGTTATTTTTCCTCTATTTAATTAGCACCAACTTAAATTTGACACTCACCTTTAATTGTTTTAGCTGTTCATTTAATTACGCTAATTGATATAAACACACTTCACATATTATCTTATTTCTCTGGATGACTTTCACTTTCCTGCCAGCAAAACAGCAGAAAGAGACCTTTGGCTATTCCGAAAACAGCGCTCACATATGTCGGTCGCTGGATTTATTATGTATTCTGGCACAAGCAACGATGCGTTTGGTTCGTGCCTTTCTATTTCAACCACGTTTATTGCCAGTCTCACACGTGAGAATTGACTCTAGAGCGGTTTTATTTTCTTAGTCGGCCTAACTTTTTTTTTTTCAAGGATGTTGCACATACCCCATAAAAAATTGAAATTTAATAAATTCTCGTAGAGTTATCTATGTGATATTTTAGGACCATGCAATATTACTTACGTCGTACAACATTTTATATTTTTTTGTAAATTATATGGAACATATTTAAACTTTGACCATTCCGTGGCAAATGTCTATTTAAAAAGCTTTGGTATAATTTGTTTTTTAATGTTTTCTTTTTACTGTTTTTACTCTGTGAACATCTGCACCAAGAAGATATCTATAGAACTTTAAAAATTATGAGACATGTGACAAGATTTGAGCCCACTGTTTAGCTGCTAGTCGTGTATAAAAAAAAAATCAGCTCATTTAATATTTCATTTTAAATTATATAATCACTAGTAAGTACCAAAGTTTAATTTATGGCTTTAGATTAAACAATTAAAGTTAGGGTGTCACAAGTTTTTGCACTCGCCAAGAACACATCTTATCCTATTGGTTAAGTCATGCAATTCTTACTCAGATGTCAGGGTTTTGATCTTGGCCTCTCCCGTTCTTTGCATATGTGAGTTTTATTTTCTCGCATATGCCAGTTTGTGTTTCCTCTTGCATGGGTGGCTTCCTTTTCCTCACATGTGGGAGTTTGTGCATGTGCGAGTTATGCCCTCCTTACATTCCCAACTTCCCATCTCCATATGTGCAAGGCTTTCAGCGGGGCCAGCCCTTTAGCTATGCTACCAAAAAAGAAAAAAAGTTCCCACTCTCCGGAAATTTATGAGGCTGCAGTAGGTTCACATGTGAAAATTGTAAACAATCTAAAATAAAAATAAACACCTCTGATATGGTTATTATGAAATCTCTCTCAAATTGAACTTGAACTCACCTTCAGAATGACTACTTTAAAACCCATGAATGATATGTTATGAAACTGGAGATATTCTATAAGTATGAATATGATTCTTAGATATTATTCGAGTGATATTTCTATTAAATCCCATAAAAAGAAGAGTATTTATTTTGAGCGATTTAAATTTTTATTAAGTAATTCCCACTGAAAGCATTAGAAATTCTCATGAGTTGAAGCCTAAGATGAACCCAACCGAAAACAATTGAAAAAGTCGGCAATAAGCTAGTGGGCCCACAGATTTTTGTGACATGCGTAATTTAAAAGGAAGCAGAGTTTCCAAATATATGCATTTAATTTATTTATTGCTGTGGCCATTGGAATCGGCTGAAATTGAGTAGTTTTGTTTCTTTCTTAATGAATATAAAAGCATAAAATACCGACAGCATCCAAGTACATGGACTTAAGATATGTCCAAAACAGTGGCCCACAAAAACGTGCTTATCAGAAACAACTGACTGATTATATATATAACAAAAAATACAGATGGTTACTTAGGATACATGGGCTGGTGAATGCATGTTCCTCATATTTCTCTCTAGGTGTGCTCCATGTTTTAAAATAAGATCAGGTCTTCTCCAACTTCAGCTGCAGTTTGGATCAATAGCAATTAGGATTCGGAACAGATAAGTGTCTGACCAAATCAAACAAAAGCTTTAGTAGTGTGGTCAGACCCATCTTCTCAAAGACACCAAAATTGGGTAAAAATATGTGATTATTGGATCCGGTGCCAAATGGCAATTAAAAGGATTAAGTAATTAATTTTTTTTTACTCCTTTCTTCTGAGGAGCACGAACACTTCTAAGAAAGTGACGTGTCCGTGTCGGACACGTGTCCGATATCGACACTCCTCGGGGCTTATTTACAAATCCTAAAAACCTTGGCGGGGGTATATACAAAAAGCTCTTGTTTAAAAGGCCACAGAGGAGGATAGACAGTGATTTTTCAAGCAGTTAAAGAATTCTAGAAAATGTCATGCAAAACTGATAACCACTATGCTCTCCACACCCCGCTTCTCATTCTAGTACAATTGCAGCAGTGCGTATTCAATACCAAATTCTGAATTGACAACTTCCAGCAAAAAGCTATTTAGTGGCATCTCATAGCATTTTTCCTTCACATAATATTTGCCTTCGCAGGACTAACACAAGCAAAAATCATAAAACATATGATACAATAAAATTAGTCAACATTTCAATGATGGCGATACCCCTATAGGATGTGTTGAAGCTATAAGCTCAGGGCTCTCCAGATGAATTGGTTAGGAAAAGCAAGATAAACAATGGAGCTACAAAGAAAATAGCTTTTAAATAATATTTGGGTGCCAAAGTACGAATCCGACCTCATGCGAGAGAAGCCCACAAGAAGATGATGTTGATGATCCCTTGATGAAGAAACAAGTTAGAGGATAACATTAACCATTGACCGCGTCCAGCAAAATTGGTGAAAGAGGATATCCAAAATAATTTGCACGCCATGGGATATATATGTCAGAAATCAGAAACTCATTCCATCACATCTTGTATGTTTTTTTTTCAGTCACCTTGTTCAAGAAGTCTGTGACTATAACATATCATTTCTTCAAGAAAATAAGAATAATTAACAGTAATTAATAATCTAAATAAGAAGCTTTGATTATAATACAGTGCCATTGCATCCAAAACTGAATGGCCATAGCTTTGTACTGATCTTGAATAAATACAAACCCGTTTGGAGCCTGTGGCGAGAAAGACAAATCATTGGGGAAGTAATGTTGTAGTATAGGTTCTTTATCGGACTGATCCTAAAAAACATAGAAAAAAAAAATCAAAATTTCAAACTGGAAGTGGCACCTAACCACCTCTCAATAAGCCTTCTTTCCTACCAAAGATGCGAGAGGGGGGCTTCTGTTTTCCATCCAACAATCTGCCAGCTTCTAGTCGGTTGTGTTCAGGAAAGATCCTAAGAGGGTGAGCTTCCGTATTGAAGACCCACTCATCGAAAGAGATGAATGAAGGAGGTGAGAACAGGAGATAGAGATACTTGAGGGTTTCTGCAAGGAAGAAGCTCTGCATCATGTTGTCTTTACCACCTGTATTGACCTGGACATGAAAAAACAGAAGCACAGTTACTAGAAGCCGTGATAGAAGGTAATGTCCTTTTTCTTCACTAACAATAGAGTGTGAAACACTACTGACTGGCTATAGCTTGTAGCAGCCCATGAGAATCATACCATTCATCTAAAATGTTCCAAAGTTGAGTTGAGAAAAGGGCAATCAAATTTATATTACTTAAGATGTTACAGTTTAAACACAAGTGCTGATGTCAGAAACATAAACAAGGAGGATCGCATGTAAAAAAAGCACATAATATTGTAGTACGGCAGTGAACTATACAATACACCATGTGATTTAAGTAATCCTTCAGCATACCAAAAGTGCATTTATCCTAGGAGATTACGTTACCTGGAAGTAGCAATCCTTTAGAGATTAGATAGAATAGACAAGTTTCCTTGATTTTGTTCCTAATCTATCCCCTAAATCTGTATATAAATAAAGAATAGCTTATCACTTTGATCAATCAGAGAATTCAATTGAGGCTTTTCTCAAGTTTCATGGTATCAGAGCCTCTTTTTTCCTCTCTCCTGTCAATGGCCCAATGCAAGGTTTGGCCCATTCAATGGAAACATAGGGTTTTCCATTGGAAAACCTGCAACCTGCAAACATTTGAAACCTGTGAATTTTTTCTCTGATCACGAATTTTCTTTTACAATCCACTTCCAGTAGGGATTTTTTTTCCTGCTTTCTTCTCAGGAGAGATTCGAAAATCTCTCAATCTCTGGGCAGTCATCAAAGACCCTGCTATACACAGACTTGTCTATGAAGATCATTGCCATAACTGGTGGAGCCCACTGCATCTGAAGCACTTCTATCAGATCAGCATCACACTCAAGATGTATCTGGGTATCATAGCTGCCATCTTATGCAAAATTTCAAAAGGACAAAGTGCACATGCCTCTAGATCTATTGCCAAGGGTTATATCGGGAGTGCATAATAGATCACGATAAAATCTTTGCTCCTGTTGCAAAGATAACCTCTGTTTAATATGGTTTTAAAACTCAGCCGAGTCCAAGTTGGCTTTGGTAACTCAACTAGGACCTCGTCCCTTCAGGTCCAAGTCCCCTTCTCAAAAAGTTGGCCTAGTCCCATTACTAGGGGCTTCTTTGCAAGGTTTATAGGGTTTGGGGCAACTCAGTCCAACTTGGCCAACTCAACTCAACTCAACTCGAGGGGGACTGAGTCTCCCCCTAGTCTGAATTTTTAAACCTTGCTGTTCACACTTCACACCCTCCTCATCTTTCTCATTGCTGGTTGTCAGTGGCTTTTATATTAGATGGATGTCAAGAATCTTTTCTTGGAAGGGTTTTTTTTTTTTTTTACATTTTCTTGAGGAGGATTATATGTATCCTCCTCCAAGACATCGACATGCACATAGCCATGTTAGCCATCGTAAATATTACCTTCATGACCTAAATCAGTATCCATAAGCTTAATTTAATTGGGTTAGTAATGCTATCCAGAATCTTGGCTATCAACAAAGATAATATTGTTCCATTTTTTCTCAATTTACTCTTCACAATGACAAGTCCTGTTACTCTGTACAGATGCGATAACTACTGGAGATGATTTTAGTAGCACTGCTTCTGTTAAATCATATTTTCACCAAAAATTTGCATGAAAGACCTGGGTCATGTGAATGTTTTCTTGGGATCAAAGCAACCTACACGCCTCATGAATATCTTGTGTCTCAACTTAGTTTATAAATTATATCTTCAAGCAGGCTGGTCTGACTAATAATATTAAAGTTTCTACTAGTGAGCCCTTGCCTGATCCAACCTGGTATCAAGACATTGCTGGTGGAGTTGTGTATCACACAGTCACACAGCTAGAGTTCATATTTTCAGTCAATTTGTTGTGGTATCAACTTCAGTTCTCTGCTCTGCTGTTCATATTCTGTGATATCTTCATGGCACAATGACAGGAACACTGTTCCTTTCCTGAGCCAGTGATCGTACTCTTTGCACTCATACAGACTCAGACTAGGCCGGTGATATCACTGATTCTCGTTCAGCCAGTAGTTATTGGATTTTTCTTGCCTGATCTCTGTAGTATCTTGAAAGAGTTAAAAACAGTCTGCTATTTCTCATTTTTTTTTCCTGAAGCAGGAAATCATGTGCTCGTGCATACTACTGCTACGAATTATTTTGGCTCCAATGGCTGCTTGCCATATCAGTGCTCATAATGGCTCCCCCACCACTCTCTTCCATAACAATAAGAGTTCTTCTCAAATTGTAGTTAATGATGCCACCTACGAACACACTAAGAATATGAAGTTCTGTTATTTCAAGTGACATCTTTGGCAATGAACTACCCTTCCAAGCAGATTGTTGATTTCTTCAGAGTATTGTTGATTTCTTCAATAAGTCACTTCCGGCTGCCAGATTTGCACTTTTACTGGATACGTTTTCAATGCAATCGCACTCGCACTAAGAGTTGAGAGAGAGGGGGAGAGAGGTTGTTCAAGGCACATAATTCCGTAGTCTGTAGTCTAGTGATGTATCATACATGGTGCGGGGAAGATGAATAGCCAACGGGTTATTCTTCAAGACAAAAGGCTTAGAGATAAACTGTCTAGGTCTCACACCAAAGACAACCAACTCACTCTGGAGAAGAAAACTGAAATCTTATTCAGTATTGTAGTCTATCCTATGAGAAGGGATTACACATATATTTATAACTAAACTATTATCTAAATAAGGAAACAATCTAATTCAATCCAATAAGGAGTCCTAATTCAAATATAAAATCAATATCTAAAAATAAGAAACTTAATAATAAATTAATTTTCACTGTTGGGCCTTATTGAATTTAAGCCCAATGGGTTGGCCAATCATGGATTTGACCTGCATCAGTTCCCCCCTCTTTGAGAAGAACTCATCCTCGAGTTTGGTAAATGTCTGCCTGAGTCGAAAATCATTTGAATAAACTTCCAAGTTGCTTGTTGAGCTTCATTTTGGGGACAAGGCTTGAAAGGGTGATTTGATCTTCTCTCCCAATTAGAAGTAGGTTTGAGGTGTTACTTCTTCTGAGGATTATATTTATCTTGAATTTGTAATCGGACTATTAGATGCTTCAATTGTTGGCTATCTATAATCCATGTTTGATCTCCGAAGATGAAGTTAATGTGGTGGACTTCAACGGCTTGATCTTCTTGCAAAACCATTGGTACAATTGTTTTTAAGTTTAATGATTCAATTGGCTTTTCTGAAATCAGTGGTGCAATCATATCCATTGGATAACTAATGTCTACTTGTACTTCTTCTGGCTTTACCTCTTGCTACTATAGATCAACATTGTCCCTAGAAAGAGATTTATCTTCTTCCTCTCGAAGTTCTAGTAAAACATGACCCATTTTGGGAGTTTTGAAACTTATTTCACTTCATGTTGACATGAGATCATCCTCTCCTTGAATGCACTTTGCAACATCACCCTTGGATTTTTTTTTTCTTGTTGTTCTTCCTTTGGTTTTTCAATTAAAGGAGATGACGAAGACAAGGAGGAAGGAGTGTAGCCCATCATCCTCGCCACCTGAAGGAATCAGTGTTCTTCTCATTGTCATTGTGAACATTCCGAAAGAAATCCATGGTTTTTCAAAAAGAAAATGAGTTATACTCATAGGGATTACATCACACCAAATTTTATCTTTATATCCACCAATCTTAAAAGATACCAAATAGTAGTGTGTCACGGGAATAACAGAACCATTAGACCAAGTAACTTTGCAAGGCTTTGAGTGTTTCTCTATAGACCAATTGAGTTTGTCAATAACCTTTTGTGCCACAAAATTGATATCATTGTCACTATCAATTACCAGATTGGCTTACCTATCTTCACATGTTGCTTACATCTGGAATATCATAGTTTTCTTCCACTCTTCTTCCTTCTCATTTGTGGTGAAAAGCCTACGAATGACAGTTGTGTGATTATCTTCTCTTGCAAAATGTGTTTCCATCACATGAGCTCTCATTTGTTGTTGAAAATTTTTTTTCCGAGACTTGACTTGTCACATGCGGGACTGTTGAAGCATGTGCTCAACACAAATAGCTTCGTTGTATGCTTCATAAATTATGGTGCAGTGATTCAACTTCTCTAAAATATTAGGTCGCAAGCCCCTGATAGAGCGAATCAAATCATGCAACTCATTCTGTTCCAATTCACATACTTGATGCAGCATTGAAAATTGAACTAAATATTCATTAATTGACAACTCATTTTGCTTCAAATTGAGAACTTTTTCGAATAAGGGCTGATTCTCAAAATACCAATTGCCCTATGTATGCTCATACTGTGTTCAGTCGCTGAAATTCATTGGAGGACCCAAAGATGTGCATAGTGGCTTGTTGGAAGAAAAACATATTCTCGAAATTCTCAAAATACTCAAAAAATGGGCTGACCTCATGGCTTGATCTTGATAACAAAAATATGCAAGTGAAGACTCTGTGGCTGGCCCACTTGTAGTTTTTTTTTTATAACTAAATGGGTTGAACCTGACCTAAAGTGAGGCCTAGAAGGTGGGCTTGGCTGTTTCCTCTTGAAACTGGCATGTGGGGCTGAGACAAACCCAAGAGCAAGGAATGCAAAAGAAAGGGGTTTCGAGACCCTTTTCTTGGCATCTGCTTGGTTGTGGCACGGAAGAGGATAGATGGGGAAGAGGAGGGAGCAAGGAACAAAATTTGTAGCAGCTACTATATCGGCTGTAGTGGTCAGCACCACCTCGCTACGGAGGTGCTAGCACTGCTAACACTCACAGTAGTGCATAGTGGTTGCTACGAGAAAATAGTGACCGCGATGGCTAGCCTTTTAAAAAGGCCAAACGGCCCCAGTTTTTTTTTTTTTTTATAAAAGAAGTAGCTGTCTCTTTCTTTCTCTTTCCCTTTCCACTGTTTTTTGGTCTTACCTCCTTTCTTCTTCTAATCAAGGGCAAAAAGCGTCCAAAAACACATCAAGATCTACAAATCTAGGTCGTTCATCTTCTTTGGAGTGAAAAGGCATTCCTCAAAAGGTATTTTTTGTGTGACTTTTTTAGATCTATGGCTATATTCCTCTTTTTTCCTTCATGAATCTCTTGGAAATGGATTGTAAGTGATAGATCTATGTTTCCCATAGATCAAACCCCCATTTTCTATGGTTTATTTATTTATTTAGTATTTATTATTCTTGGATTTTTTTTATTTTTGAAAACGATATATTTTTCTTTAAGAAACATCAACCAAATCACTCGAAAATTATTTCGAAGTGTTAGATCTATGAATCCCATAGAAAATCACACTTTCTTTCTTGTATTTTTGAATTTATTTAATTTCTTATGTCCATATTAATAGTGTTTTTTGAAAAAAATAGTTTTTATTGAAATTTGGCCAACTAAATCACTCCTAAGTAGCATAGATCTATCATTCTCATAGATCAAACCCCCATTTTTATGGGTTTTATATTTATATTTTATTTTTTATTGGCGGATTTTTTATTTTTTTTATTTTTTTTTGAAGAAACACCAACCAAATTGCTTGAAAATCACTCCGTGTTAGATCTATGAATCCCATGAATGAAGCACACTTTCTTTCTTTCTTTTTGAATTTATTTAATTTTTTTATGTTCATATTAATAGGATTTTTTGAAAAACAAAATTCTTATTTAAATGTGGTCAACTAAATCACTTAAAATCACTTCCAAGTAGCTAGATCTATCATTCTCATAGGTCAAACCCCCATTTTTTATGGGTGGGTTATTTATTTTTTATTCTAGGATTTTGTAATTTTTTCAAAATTTTCTTTCTTGAAGAAACACTAACCAAATTGCTTGAAGTATTAGATCTATGAATCTTATGATGAATCACACTTTCTTTCTTGTTTTTTCTGAATTTATTTAATTTGTTATGTTCATAGTTCATACATATTAATAGGGTTTTTTTGAAATTTTTTTTTAAAATGTGGTCAACTAAATCATATATGTAGGTATTTATTATTGCCTCAAAGTTTAACTTCTCTCATCATTTGTGATTTGCTAAGAATTAAGATAGTGCGCGATGTAGATCCTGCATGGGCACACGATATAACAGTTGATGGAAATAGATCAAGAATAAAATGTAATTTGTATAGTAAAATCACAAATGGGGGCATTATAAGATTCAAGCAGCACTTGGCTCATTTTTCTGGCAATGTGATTGCACTAAAAGAGCTTAGAGAAGAGATGAAAAAGTTTTTGAATAAAGGAAAAGAAAGAAAAGTGGGGATTAAAGAAAAAAGAAGTCAAGAAGTTGAAGATGCCTGCTTTGAGGTCTTTTGAGGAGCAAATTTTTTCTGATTTTGATGATGAGGGTGATGACCCATAAATGGAAGCTACAATAAGAGAGTTACTTATGATGGTACAAATGGATGAAATGCGAATTGGTACTGGTAGATATTTTGAGTTGGGGGGCTCATTTGGGGGTAAGGTATGGCTGGAGCAATGCATCAAGCATTCAACACTCAAAAACGAGAGGGTGATGTTGAGATTATTTCTTCACGTAAAGCATCATGGACTCCTAACAATGCTATACCCGGTCCAATTGATCCTTTAGCATATAGAAATGAGTAAGCTAAATAGCCTAAAATATCAAAGTTGTTTAAGGGGGCCTTGAAAAGTACAAGAGACATTCGCGTCAGCTACAACAAAGTGGTTAATTCACAAGAACAGACCCGCGCAAGCTGTGGATTCTCCTTATTTCCAAGCTATACAAGATGTAACAGCTA
Source organism: Sextonia rubra (assembly GCA_037013555.1). Taxonomy (NCBI): domain Eukaryota; kingdom Viridiplantae; phylum Streptophyta; class Magnoliopsida; order Laurales; family Lauraceae; genus Sextonia; species Sextonia rubra. The sequence goes on along the minus strand of JASUAD010000010.1, from coordinate 36,153,491 downwards.
CCATTGGTCTCGGTATAATAGCACATTTTGTCTATGATGTGGAGACCAAGTATTTAGAAATTGAGTATGAAGACATAAAGAGTTGGGTAGCTACTTTTAAAGGTATATGGGAGGAGAGGGGAGTCACGATTATGTGTGACGGATAGACGAGCAACACACAAACACAGTGAATAAACTTTTTAGTATACTTTGCGTTGGGACCGTCTTTGTTAAGTCTGTTGATGCATCTAAACAGTCACGGGCTGCAAAATATATTTACCGCCTTATAGATTAAGTTGTTGAAAGTGTTGGTGAGGAAAATGTTGAACAAATTGTTACATATAATGGTGCCAATTTCAAAAAAGCTGGGAAGTTGTTAATGGAAAAGAGAAATTACTTGTTCTGGACCCCATCTGTGGCACATAGTAGAATTAATGTTGGAGTACATCGGAAAGAGGAAAATGAAAAAATTGTCATCATATCTTGTAGAAGTATCACAAGATTTATCTATGATCACTCGTGGTTATTGGCATTAATGAAGACATTTACAAATGGAAGAGCCTTGGTGCATCTAGCTACAACAAGGTTTGCCACCTACTTCATTGCCATGGATAGCCTTGTGCAACGGAAAAATGAGTTGATTCAAATGTTTGCATCAAAACAATGGCTTAATTCAAAATGGGAATGGCAATGAGTGGTCCTGGCTTTGATGTCCCCAATCTTGTTAGAGACAATAAATTTTGATCCAAAGTGATGCAGGCCGAACCCAAGTCCGGCCCAGATCACATAATCGGAAGACATCCGATTGATACACTTTCTAACATTTGATTGATACACTTTCTATTTTGATATTTTCTATTTAGTAAGTCTTATTTGATTAGGATTAGTCATTCTCTATTTAGGCACGATCACTCCTATATAAGGAGGAATTCCCACTGTATTAAACACGTTTTTATCAATAAAATTTCAGAGTGCCTGAGTTTCTTTTTGTTCTCTATTGTGATCGTGACTGCCATTGAATCTTCGGATTCGAACAATCCCTCGGGAGATTGTTCTACTACCCATCCAAGATCCAGGGCTGCACCAGATTGGTATCAGAGCCCAGATCCAGTCGCCGCAACCTCTGTTTCCGCGCTCAATCCACTCTGCTCACTGGTCATCCCCTCCACCACCACCAGGCGCCCACAAATCCTCACCTCCCTGACTACCCGAGGCCTCTATTCCCACCTTACACCCATTCCCGCTCAGCCCAGACCACGGCAGGTTCCATTCCGATCTACCATCGCCACCACCGAAGCCCTACAGTCGCTCGCCCAATTCCTCTATCCCATACTGCTGAAACCCTAACTCCCCATCCCAGCAGTAACCCTCACCCTCATCCTGTTCCACTACCGTTCCACTACCGCAACCCCAGAACCCACTGGCCAACTTTTTCTTCAAACCCCAGAACGTAACCCCCTGCTCGTTGTTAAGTTGGCTCATATGTTACATTGGCCCATCAAGGGACCCAAGGCCCATCAATCCTGTCCAGCTAGCCAGCTAGCCATATCTCACGTGGGATTTGATTTGGTCAACAATTAGATGGCTGTACATATTCTGTTTTGATTGTTTTCCTATTTTAGATTAGTGATTAGCTAGTTTCCTTTGTAAAAGCCTTAATTAAGGCATGTGTATTCCTATATATTAGTACTCATTCTCTAAGAGAATGAATTCAATACAATACAATCAATTGATCAAGAAATCTCAGACGTTCTGTGTGATTTAGAGTTGTGAGAATGACATGGTATCAGAGAAGGTTCAGAGAAATCTTGTCTTGCGATCCTAGAAAGCATTAACTCATTAAGAAGAAAGAGAAATTGTTCTCTCTTGTGAAGATCGTCAGAGGAGATCGTGACTTCAAGGAACACAGACGTTGCAAACAGTGTGATCTGCATGATGGCCCACCACTGATCATCAAATCTCCATCCAAAATCTGTCCAGTCTTGGTCGGCTGGATTTTCTAAGACTATTGGAGATTTTTTTAGAATTTTTCAAGGCTTCCAGGTTGGTGTTTTACTCATTCTAGAGATTTTCCAGATTTTAATATTGATTTCATCTAGACCGTCCAAAATCTTGGATCTGTGGTGGATTTGGACAGTTCTTCTTCCGTTAGAAACCAGGATATTGTGCATCCTCAGATTAGTAATCTGATCATTGTTCAGATCTTCCAGTGGGGCCCACGTCAAGGATCAACAGCAGTTTTTTTGGTCGTCTGGGGCCTGTTTCGGCCATCTCTTCCCTCTCCCCAACCCAGAGTGAAAAAAAAAAAACAAAGGGAGACAAATAGAGAGAACAGACACTGCCGCAAGAAGAGAAGAAAGGGGAAAGCAGCGTACCTGTCGCCGGTGGTCTCCATCGACGTCGGTTTCGTCGTCACTGTCGACGGCGTCGGCCTCCGGCCATTGCGTTGTCGCCTTCCTCTGCCGCGGCCACACGCACAGAGATCGCTTCCGCCTCCAGCGCAGCAGCCCCGAGCCTCCGGCCGTTGCGTCGTCGCCTTCCTCTGCCGCGGCCACACGCACGGAGGTCGCTTCCACCTCCAGCGCAGCAGCCCCGAGCACTAGTGACGGTCGCCCATCGCCTGCTTCCCTCTCCGTTTTTTCTTTCTCCTCTTCCAGCTAAGTCTCTTCCTCCTTTCTTTTATTTCCTTCTCTGCACATCGACCGAGACAGAAGCCTCTCGACCCGCCCTGGCCTTCACGTGAGGTGCTGGGCTCCCGAGTGGACCAAGTTGGTCCGGCCCACCGACCCGCAAGCAACCCGCCTACATAACCCAAAAAAAAAAAAAAAGAGAGTAATCATGCCTAGAAGAGGTGATGATCTTCAGCATTGGATGACGAACCGCCAGAGGGATGAAACCATCCTTAAACTGAGTCAAGAATTAGAAGATGTCACGGGACGTCTCAAAATTGCAGAAACTGCCATTGCTGAGCTACAAACAAAGCAATTTGTTAGTCAAGAAGGATCCTCTAATATCTCTATGGTTTACACGCCTGTTCAACCAGAAAGACCCGAAAATCATGAATCCATTCGTGATTTTATGGAGCGCCTTCTGGCTGAACGAGATCATCAAGTTCACCATGTTGCACCCCCACCTGATGACATCACTAGGAAAGTCAAAATTGACATTGCTGACTTTAGTGGTGATGCGAGTCCGAAAGTTTTTGTTGATTGGCTTAATTCTTTGGAAGACTATTTTGCTTGGTATGGTATGAATGATGCACAGCGGATAGCCTTTACCAAAGTCAAACTGAAGGGTCCTGCTCGTATTTGGTGGTATGGCGTTGAAAACAATGAGCTCGCAGTAGGCCAGCCGATTCTCCGGTGGAATATTATGAAAGAGAGGCTCAAGGGCAATTTCCTTCCTTCGGATTATATGGATACACTTCACCAAGAATATCTGAGTCTCCAGCAAGGCAATATGACTGTGGAAGAATATACCAACAAGTTTCGCGAATACATTGTTTGCTGTAACTTGAGGACTGATGATCGTCTGACTATCACTAGGACTGATGATCGTCTGACTATCACTAGGTACAGAGATAGCCTGCGTGCCGATATCAGACGAGAGGTGGCAATGTTTGATTATGCCACAGTGGATGAAATATTCAATAAAGCCCGCAAAGCCCAACATGAAATTCAATTGCGGAAGCGTAATCTTTTCCAAGCTGGGGAGTCTTCCATAAAAAGAGGTCCTGATCCTACTTATAATCGCAATCAAGCAACAGCTTATAGGCCTCCTCCACAGCGTCAAGTTCAGCAACCTCCTCAGAATTCTCGGCCAGGGATGCAACAAAGACAGATGAATCCCCAACAGAATCAGAGGGGTCCACAGAACCAGCCTGATAATCGTGTTTATGCAAGAACAGATAAGAGGGATATCGTTTGTCATGCCTGCAAGCAACGAGGACATTATGCCAATGAATGCCCTCATCGTAATTTATATACTTCCAATGAGCCTGATATTGATACGCAGCATGATGAGCATGTCGAATCAGGGCACGCTGATATAGATCCTCCTTATGAAGATCAAGCTGATCAGGTAGATTATGCAGACGCTGATGATGGTATTCCGCTTCTATTTTTAGATCGTCGTTTGCTAGTAGCAGATGCTAAAGAGGATGAAGATTGGAATCATGCTTCTATTTTTCGATCTCGTGTCAGATGTATGGACAGAGCATGTAATATGATTATTGATGGTGGAAGTGCTATGAATGTTATCTCCCAAGAAGCAGTTGAGAAGCTTAAACTTCCCACGGTAAAGCATCCAAGACCATATAAAGTTGCATGGGTTGATAACTATTCTATTCCTGTTCGTCAGCAATGCTGTGTGCCTTTTAAGATTGGCAACTATGAGGACACTCTTCTCTGTGATGTCATACCAATGAACGTCACACATATTCTTTTCGGACGGCCATGGTTACAGAAGCTTAAAGTGATCACAGATCATGAACACAATACCTATGCGTTCAATTGGAAAGGTAGACATATTGTGCTGCGTCCATTGCAAACTCCGCCATCCTCTCCTACCTCTTCTCCCGCCGCCGCCGCAGTTTCTCCTACATCGCATATTTTAACCATGCGGAAATTTGAAATTGAAAGCAAAGAGCAAGGTGTCATGTATGCCTTAGTCACTAAACAAGTTGCTGATGATTCTCATGCTATTCCTTGGGAAGTGAAGTCATTATTGGACAAGTTTGCCGACCTAGTTCCTGAAGAGTTACCCAAGGAACTACCCCCACTAAGGGACATTCAGCATGCTATTGATTTGGTTCCTGGAGCCTCTTTGCCTAAATTACCTGCTTATCGGATGAACCCAGCAGAACATGCAGAGTTAAAAAGGCAAGTTGATGATTTGCTTCAGAAGGGCTATATAAAGGAAAGTCTCAGTCCATGTGGTGTTCCGGCACTACTCACTCCAAAGAAGGACGGAAGTTGGCGAATGTGTGTAGATAGCCGTGCAATCAACAAAATCACGGTAAAATATCGCTTCCCTATTCCTCGTTTGGACGATATGTTAGATATGATGACTGGTGCATGTATATTTTCCAAAATTGACTTGCGGAGCGGATATCATCAAATTCGCATAAGACCAGGAGACGAATGGAAAACTGCCTTTAAAACAAAGGATGGTCTCTTTGAATGGATGGTCATGCCGTTCGGTCTAACCAATGCTCCTAGTACTTTTATGCGGGTTATGACACAATTATTGCAGCCTTATATTGGAAAATTTGTTGTCGTCTACTTCGACGATATCCTTATTTACAGCAAGTCAAAAGAAGATCACCTTCAGCATTTAGAGAAGGTCTGCCAACTTCTCCGCCGGGAGCGTTTCTATATCAATCTCAAGAAATGCACTTTTATGAGTGACTCTGTTATCTTCTTGGGATATGCAGTATCTGCAGAAGGCATTAAGATGGATCCTTCAAAAGTAAGCGCTATTCTTGATTGGCCAATTCCTACTACCCTTACTGAAGTTCGCAGTTTTCATGGTCTTGCCAATTTTTACAAAAGGTTTATCAGAAACTTCAGTACTGTTATGGCTCCTATTACTGATTGCATGCGGAAAGGTGACTTCAAGTGGACCAATGCAGCCACCAGGGCTTTTGAGAAGATCAAGCAAAAGATTACTGCAGCGCCCGTTCTGCAAGTTCCTGATTTTAGCAAGCTATTCGAAATTGCTTGCGATGCCTCAAATGTTGGCATTGGCGGAGTCCTTAGCCAGGAAGGACATCCTATTGCATTCTTCAGTGAGAAACTTTCTGATGCCAAGAGAAAGTATACTACATATGATCTGGAATTCTATGCACTTGTTCAAACACTTCGTCACTGGAGACATTATTTAATTGCAAATGAGTTTGTGCTTTACTCTGATAATGATGCTCTGCAACATTTACACTCTCAGCAGAAGATCAGCGCTAACCGAGCTAAATGGAGTGCATATATACAAGAATTCAAATTTAGCATTCGTCATAAAGCTGGAAAGGATAACCTGATTGCGGATGCATTAAGTCGGAGAAAACATCTTTTAACTGCTATGTCTATTAATGTGCCTGGTTTTGAGCAAATCAAACAAGATTATGCAGCCGACAAAGATTTTGGTTCTATTTATGCGGATCTCCTTAATGGCAGTCAGCTTCTACATCCTCATTATAGTCTTCATGATGGTTTTCTATTCAAAGGTACGCAACTCTGTCTTCCAGCCACTTCTATTCGTGAATATGTTGTGCGAGAGTTGCATGCAGGTGGATGTAGCGGACATTTGGGTCGCGACAAAACACTTGCCCTTGTCAGTGACAGATATTATTGGCCTCGTATGAAGACCAATGTGATTCATATTTGTGAAAGATGCCGAACATGTCAGCTTGCAAAAGGAAACAAGAAGAATACTGGGTTATATCAGCCTTTGCCTGTTCCACATACTCCTTGGGAAGACATCAGCATGGATTTTGTGCTCGGTTTACCTACGACTGCTAGAAAGGTTGATTCCATCTTCGTTGTTGTTGATCGCTTTTCAAAGATGGCACACTTCATTCCTTGCACTGCGACTGCTGATGCTTACAAGGTGGCCAAATTATTCTTCAAGGAAGTTGTTCGTCTCCATGGGCTTCCCAAAACTATTGTTTTTGACCGCGATACGAAGTTTATGAGTTACTTCTGGAAGACATTATGGATGCTGTCCAACACCAAACTGAATTTCTCTACTGCTTATCACCCTCAAACTGATGGACAAACAGAGGTGGTAAACAGAAGTCTTGGCCAATTGTTACGTTGTCTTGTACGTGACCGAATTACAAATTGGGATCAAGTGCTCCCTATGGCAGAATTTGCTTACAATAATTCTGTCAACCGATCAACTGGACTTTCCCCATTTGAAGCTGTTACAGGAGTTCGTCCTCGACTCCCTGTTGACCTTGTTCCGTTACCTGTTGATGTCAGAGTAAGTGCAGATGCTGAAAATTTCTTCCAACACATGCAGCATGTCCATAATGAAGTACGTCGCCATATATCTGCCAGCAATGATGTTTATAAGCAGCAAGTTGATAAACATCGTCGGTTTGTTGAATTTAATGAAGGCGATATGGTTATGGTTCGTATTCGACCTGAGAGATTGCCACCTGGAGCTAACAAGAAATTACACACTCGAAGTTCAGGTCCATTCAAGATTCTCCAGAAGATTAATTCGAACGCCTATATTCTTGATATCCCTACTGCTTCAGGCGTCCGTTCTTCATTCAATGTCGAGGATCTTACTCTCTATCGTGGCCATGATATTGAAGGAGAAAATGAAGAGCAGATTATTTCTTTACCAGTTCATTCTCCACCTCCTGATGAAATTATTGATGTCCTTGATGATCAAATTGTTTCTACACGTCAAGGAGGTTATCAGAAGTTTTATGTACGCTGGCGGAATCGTCCTATCTCTGATGCTACATGGATTACAGCTACTGACTTCCAGCGCATCAATCCTGATCTTTATGAGAGATATCAAGCGCTCAACTCGCCGGAGTCGAGTTTTTCCAAGCCGGGGAGAGCTGATGCAGGCCGAACCCAAGTCCGGCCCAGATCACATAATCGGAAGACATCCAATTGATACACTTTCTAACATTTGATTGATACACTTTCTATTTTGATATTTTCTATTTAGTAAGTCTTATTTGATTAGGATTAGTCCTTCTCTGTTTAGGCACGATCACTCCTATATAAGGAGGAATTCCCACTGTATTAAACACGTTTTTATCAATAAAATTTCAGAGTGCCTGAGTTTCTTTTTGTTCTCTATTGTGATCGTGACTGCCATTGAATCTTCGGATTCGAACAATCCCTCGGGAGATTGTTCTACTACCCATCCAAGATCCAGGGCTGCACCACAAAGTTAGAAATATTTTGAAGGCCTTTGAGCCCTTAGTGAAAGTGTTACAGCTTGTAGATAATGATGATAAGTCGACAATAGGTTATATTTATGAGGCAATAGATTGAGCAAAGCTAGCAATATAAGAAAATTGAGGTATTATCAAGAATTCATGCAAATAATTGATGCCCGATGAAATGATCAACTGCACCATCCATTGCATGGTGCAAGTAAAATAAATTTTCATTATTAGGCTATGATTTTACTAGAGTTTCACTTTTATTTTGTATTGTATAAAGACGAACTCATGCAAATTTAACATTTGAATTGTAAGATATTTTTTAAACCTCAATTCTACTATATCAACAAGAAACAACATACAAAATCAATTGATACCGAGTAGTGAGTATGATTGAAGGAGGTGTTGAAGAAAGTAATTCATAATCACAATGAACAAGTTTTAGCTTTAAAAGAAGCAAGTAACATGTCATATTTGATATAACGTTTATCATGTTTTAAATGTATTGTGATTTGTACTTTGCATATTGTAGATTTCTATATATACAATGAGACAAGGGAGTTATGTAGGCCCATTAGCAATTAGATCAATAACCAGCTTATATCTTGGTATAAATAGTTTTAACCTAATTGCGTATTAGTTTTAAGTTTATCTATGTTATATGCTGTCAAATGGGGATTGGGGATGACTAATTTTTTGTGTTCAATTTTTTTTTTTTTTACAATTTCAGCTAAGTGGTGGATCAAGTTTGGAGAAAGTGCTCCTCACTTAAGAATTGTTGCCATTTGGGTCCTCAACCAAATAAAGTCTTCATCGAATTGTGAAAGAAACTGGAGTACTTTCTCATTAATTTTCACAAAATTAAGAAATCGGACAGCAATGCAAAAGCTGAACAAGTTAGTGTATTGTCAGTACAATTTGAAGTTGAGAGTCAGAAATATACAAAGGAGGCAAAGGGATGATCTAAATTATTGCCCTATAAATTTGGATAATGTCTTTCAGGAAGATGATCCTTTACTTCTATGGTTAATTGATATAGAAGATCCATTGTCAGATGGAAATAAGAATTTACACTAGAAATATACTAGAAATAATGGAACAAGACGAAAGAAAGAGAAAGTGAGCCACCTACAAAAACTGGAACATCAAGAGGCATTGAACTTGACCACTCTCATCTAGTATCTATAGTGAGCTTTGATAGTTTCAGTTCAAGCATCACTCCGAGTAGTGACTCTCCATCTAGAGGAGGTAGCGGGGCTAGACCAAGTGGTTCTTACCATGATGACGAAGTAAATGCTCCCGTCCAGACTGTTGATGAATTTCCAGATCCATCTCGTATGAAGCCAGGTCATGTTTACGTACGCCAAAGACCCTGTGATGGAAAAAAAAAATGATGGTGGCGGTGTGAATGTTGGAGGGCAACAAACAACAAATTGGTACCCTATTTTCCATGACCCACATTTTGGGTACCGACCGTATGTCCCACCAGACTATGCACATGGTCAAGCAGAATCATCCTCACAACAATATTCAGAATCAGGGTCATTTGATCAATATCCTCATCCAAATCCAGGTCCATCCCATTTCTTTGTGCTTGAGGATCCCAATGCCCACCAATATGGAGGGGAGTTGAAGTATGTTGGTACCAGTGGGAGTGGTGTCAATAATAGCAACTATGGTGATGGAGACAACGATGCCAGTGCCACATATCCTGCTAGAATTCATTTTGGTGGTAGACATGTTCCTCTAATCATTTCTCAAATCTTGACTTTATATTAACTTTAATGTATCAACTCTTTAAGTACAATGTTATTTATGAAGTTATTATTTATTATGTCATTTATTGTGTTGAATGTTGATTGTTGAGTCACTAACTGTAGTGACTCGTCTCTCTAAGTCTTTAACTCTCGAATCTTAAGTCTTGACTTTGAGTCTTGAATCTTGATTCTTGATACCATGTGAAAAATAAGATCAATGCTATTATTTTTTAATTATATAGCGATACAGGACATCATGCATTTAGGGGACTGCTACGCACTCTTATTTTAGGTGTTTTTGCAAAACAAACACATATTCTAGCTCTTTATAATTTTCTGAAATTTTTTCAAATTTTTTCGAATCCATTTTGGCGATTGGCCGTGATGCCATTCGTTACCGCTATTTTGATCCATGGGAGAGAGTGGCACGAGGAAGAGGAGGGAGTAGCAAAGAGTATGTAGCGTTAGTGCTCGGCGATGACACATAACGCTCGTTGGTGAACGATACGTCTCCTAACTTTGATCTCTCTTCCCTCTTCTTTGTTCTCCCCCCCCTTTTTTTTTTTTGGTTTGGGTTGGGTATTGGAAGGCAGAAGGAGAAGTTGGACGCGACTCGGAATGGCTTTTGTGGGTTAGGACTTTCGAATGGATGAAGTGTGCCTGTGGAGGACTTGGCTGTGGATAAAGTGCAATGGGTAGAGTAGGGTTTCATGGGGTGGATGGTGTGGTTGGGTGACTAATTACCGAAGGTGGGGTTGGATTAGGGTTTTGCGGTGTAAGGCGTTGGAGTGGGATGGTTTCAATGGGGGAAGGGATTAGGTGGTCTTTGTGGAGATTAGGAGGCTGATCGAGGTAATGGATGATGGCAGAGGGTGGATTCATGTGGCTGGGGAGATGGGTTGGTTGTGGAGATGAGGAGCTATTGTGGAAGGTGGTGTGTGGGTTTCAGGGATGGAGTTTTGGGGTTTTGGATGGCGGGATGGTGATAACAATGAATGAAGATGATGATGACGATGAATGCTGATGACATGATTGAGGATTATAGTAATGAAAGAAAAAAGATGGGGATACCTGGGTTACCTCTAATCGGCAATTAAAGCGGCGACCGGAGAACGGATCTCCTCTCTGATACCAATTGACGCAGTACAGGAAAGAAGAATAGCTAATGGGTTATTCTCCAAGCCAAAAGGCTTAGTGATAAACTATCTAGGTCTTACACCAAAGAAGACTAGCTCACGCTGGAGAAGAAAATTGAAATCTTATTCAATATTATAGTCTATCCCATGAGAAGGGATTACATTTATATTTATAACTAAGCTACTCTCTAAATAAGGAAACAATCTAATTCAATCCAAATAAAGAGTCCTAATTCAAATATAAAATCAATTTCTAAAAATAAGAAACTTAAGAAAGCAATTACTAATAATAAACTAGGCCTTATTGGATTTGAGCCCGATGGCCTGGCCAATCATGGATCTGGCCTGCATTAGTACACTATACTATGTAATTTAAGTAATCCTTTATTGTACCATAAAAGTACCCTAGGAGATTAGGTTGCCTTGTTGTAGCAATTCTTACGAGATTAGTATACGTTTCCTTAAATTTGTTTCCTATTACTGTATCCTACATCTCTGTAAAATGAAATGAAAGTTGATCACTTTGATCAGAGAATTCAACCAAAGATTTTCTAAATTTTCATGGCATATGATAATATAGAAGATAATATTATTATAACTGTTAGTTTTTGTGGACTCAATCCATTAGTTGATGTAATAAATTGATTAATTTCTTTATTTATCAATAAAATCATGCTTTACTTTCATGAGATGAATGTTATTTTACTACTTCATGCACATGACCAATACGTATGACATAATGGTTCATGAGTTGAACCGAGTCCCATTAGTATATTAGATGTGATATATGTGCATGGATGAGATCCACACGCGGGATATATATGTCACAAATCTTATACTTAAATAGCTTCACAACCAGTAATGAGACTGGGCATCTCATTTGATAAGGTTGCAGCACTTTGATCACTATGAGATAGTGTGATTTGTCTCAATCATCAGAATGTAAGATTCTGGATCACGGTGCTGGTACATTAGATGTATTGAAGGACCATGAGATGCACCTTATGGTATTCCGTCTCAATAATAAGGTATGCTCTCATAATTCCCTTGCAATAGGCTCTCAATCCTGAGACATTGACGAACTCAAGTTTCTATCTATTCATTTGCTTTGAGTCACCAATGAGTGAGTCCGACTATAGGTTAACACCTCGGTGTCTTGGGTATGTGGTAGTAGAACTGTGGAAACGTTGAATGATCAAGATGGAATCTATCTCTATTATCCCCTTGTGCCAATTAATGGATTTGTCATTAGTAAGTGCGCACCCATCTCAATTAAGAGTTAATTGGATGGTACTGATGATTACTGTGATTAATTGGGGCTCAAGGATAATAAGATGTGGAACTTAGATTGGAAGAGACGGATTTATTCCAATTGATCCACGGATATTGATAGAGGGGCCTACTTGTGGTAATTGGGAAGTTTAGGGTCTTCATTGTAATTTATTCCTAAGACTGGAGTGCAATTGCATTTATATAGTGGTGTTATTTGCAATTAACTGTGGGCCCAGATTGCACATGAGATGTGGGGTCGCGGTGTTCCAGTTGGAGCAAGCTTTCTAAGGAATCCCTAGTGGTCCCCACGCTAGTCCAAGATATTGGAAAACACTAATCCGACTTGGACTCTAGAAATAAGAGTTTGGAAGGGAGAAAGTTGCTAATTGCTTTGGAAGTAAGAATTCTATTTCAATTAGACAAGGGAGAAATTTGGAAGTCTATAAAATCTCTTGGACGTCCAATAAGACTCTCCCTCACGCCAAAAACCCTTTCGTGCAAGAGTTGCGCGAGTTACTCTCCTCTCCTTTCTTCTAATTCCTTGGAGTCTCGAGTTGGGATTTTCTCCTGAAGATTCCACCATTCTTCTTGAGAAAAGAAATCCAATTCGGGTCATAGCGTGGAAGGCTAAGAGGTGTTGAAGAAATCCATTAGAGCACTGCGGATCTCCAAAGGTATGATCTACTTCTTGCATGTCGTAGGTTATTTTGGATGTTTAGTGCTGGTAGAATTTTTACTGTACATGGTCACGAGATTGAGGGTAACGCATCCTGGATTGGGTTTTGGTCTTATGTATAGTTGATCCCTGTGTCAAGTGGATCAAAAGTTTTGAAAATCTATTCACGAGACCCACCTACTTCCTACAATAACATTACATATCACCAATTCCTTACAATGTAGTATTCAGAGTACTACCTCTATATAAAGGTAGACCTGGTTTTTCTTTTCAAGATAGTCTTGATTTGGTTCTGAAAGTTTTTACTGCCAGTTGCCTACCTGAGACCAAGTCACCAACTCTCCAACTATCTTAGGAATAGAGAACTGCCATAGTGGGACCATTGAATGGGCCAACACAAAGACATGCAAGGCAAAAACTTCCCGAAGATAACACTATTATATAAATATTAATCACAAAAGCAAATATGTTGAGTTATTAACAAATAATGTCTTACAAAGTTGAAGCAAACAGCCCACTCCCCCACCCCGATATGAAGTCTCAAGACTAAGAATGGGAATAATAAGAGGATAGGAGAACTAATAGATAAGGCACAGGGTTTAGAAACACATACATCAGTCAATCCAACGTAGCCTGAATCGATACGTGAATTCTTCTCAAATGCTTGGAATATGTTCCAACCCCACTCTTGGTATGTCTTGTTCCCGGTGAAACGCCAGAGGTACATAAGTGATTCGACTGTCTCTGGCCTCAGTATATTCCATGATGTACCAACACTCATGTCCTGCAATTATGTTTAAAAAATTATGCAATCAGAACACACCTTTTAGTAAGATACAACTCTAGAGAGCAAAGAAATACACTCTATTTGGGTTTAAATGGCACCTGCCCCAACCTGTTCCTAATAGGGGTGGGTCTGTTAGTGTCTTGGTCCAGTTTGGGTATGGTTTTTTGGATTCCAACTCAAGTCGGATTGCGGGGTGCTTCAGGTTTTAGTTGCACCTGAACCATCCCACCCACATTTGTCGTCACTTTATATATTAGTAAGCTTCTGTACACAGTCGTTAGCACAGTGGTTGTAAGTAGTAACATTCTTCCATCGGTCATGGACTCAAATCTTGTCATAGACAGATAAATCTTTTACATTTAAAATAAAAATCAACCACTAGCATTAGCAAACTCAACCAACCATGTACCTGTCATTAGGCAGGGTTTGGCATCACACGCCATAAACTTGTCACAGAGATCGGCTGAGGCATGGGCCACTGCACCTGCCAATCAGGTCTGGTTCAGGTTGGCCTAAACCCAAACCTGACCCTACCATCTGCCATCCCTAACTATGAACATTAGATGTGGAGCCAATCTGTTTGGTTGTCTAAACTGTTGATGGTCCCTATCGTGGATGCTCCAACAATATTTTCCCATTAGATGATCCCGACAGAGCAACATTGCCCTTGTAAACCACTGCTGCAATTAACTATCTATCAACAAAGATTTAGGGCCCACAACACGATGGGATACACCTGATCAATGGATTAGATTACCAAATATTGAACCTTTTCATACTTTTACTGGACAGAGAAAAAGCCTGTTTCTCTTTAGCAACCCTCATAAAATACAGTCAATAATTACCAACCTGCCCAGAATGAAAGTAGTAGTTTTCTCCCGCCAATTTTGTTGGGGTAGACTGATAAAAATTGTAGCAAGTCCAAGCAAGCTGCAGGAAGAAAACACTTATTTGGTAAAAGAAGCAAGAAAGGTTACCATTAAAGTCAAGTGCAATGCAGAAGAATTAAGAGGCTCTAAAGCAAGCACCGTCAAGAAAAAGAATCCAATTAAGTTATGCAGCACCAATCTAATCTGCATGAAAGAACAAGATACAGGCAAACCATGCTTCACAAATGACAAGTGAAACAAGGGATGTATAAGGAAAATGATATGACTGCTTCCCTCTCAAGCTTTTGGTTGAAACCTGTTCTGCCCCATGAAAGGGTAGGTGCCTTGCCACTGGCCCCTGGCATATCTCTCTTTTACCAATACTCGGTATCTTATTCTTTCAGCATCCTCTTGTATTGTGATTGTACTCATCATTTATTTTTCATCTAATTTACTTTTTACCAACCACCCAAAAAAAAAAAAAAAAAACAGGTGAAACAAGGGATGTATCAGGAAAATGATATGACTGCTTCCCTCTCAAGCTTTTGGTTGAAACCTGTTCTGCCCCATCAAAGTGCCTTGCCACTGACCCATGGCATGGCATCTCTCTCTTTTACCAATACTTGGTATCTTATTCTTTCAGCTTCCTCTTGTATTGTGATTGTACTCGTCATTTATTTTTCATCTAATTTACCTTTTACTAATCACCAAGCCTTGCCACTGACCCCTGGCATATCTCTCTCTTACCAATACTTGGTATCTTATTCTTTCAGCATCCTCTTGTATTGTGATTGTACTCATCATTTATTTTTCACCTAATTTACCTTCTACTAATCACCAAAGAAAAAAAAAGGAGAAAGGACAAGTGAAAAACAGTAATATTTTGAAGTTTCATAGGTTTCCAAACAAGGATGCTGGGCACAACAAAAGCGATATTCACAGAAGGAATTTTTCAAACAGAAGGGACCAGGTTTTTGAACTTGGAACTTGAGGGCAGCTTGACCACCCCTAAATTCAAATTGAATTGGCTTAGTTGCACCGATTCACAACCTACAGCTAAAAGCCTTTATACATATGTATATATGATGACATTCTAAAAAAAAAGTGATGCATAATAAATAGAGAACTTTAAGATTCATCGTGTTTCAGTTAGTCTGACCAAATATAATAAGTAGGTGTTGTCGGCATTCGCTATTTACTCAATCAGATAAACACTGCATCTGAGAAATTCCAGAAATGTCGTTTTAATCTTCCCAAATCAGTGTAGAAGATCCCTAAAAGCTTCCAATATTTTTGCCAAGAGAAACGGCTCTCCAAAGGGCTTCTTCTCTTCATCTAGAGGTTTATATCAGGAGCATCCACTATAACCATTCCTCTTTGTTGTTATAGGAGAAGCACTCAGCCGGATGATGTAAGCTGCAACCAATGGTAGATTGATACAAGGATTTCATCCTACCAATGGTGCCCCAGAGATCACCCATCTACAGTTTGCTGATGACACCTTATTGTTCTACAATGCTCAAGAGGACTGCCTTCGGAATATTAAAGCAATTCAGTTATGTTTTGAAGCTGTTTTAGGCCTTCAAGTAAATTTCTTCAAAAGTGAGATTATAGGAATAAGGGTGAATGAAAACCGCCTTAAGGTGCTCACCGACATTCTTGGGTGTAAAGCAGGTGCCCTACCCTCTACCTACTTGGGCTTTCCTCTTTTTTATGGAGTAGCCACTAAATCTCTATGGGATCCTGTCAATGAAAGGTTGGAAAAAAAGCTGTCCCTATGGAAGGCCAATTTCTTATCCTTTGGAGGGAAGATTACTCTCATCAAGGCAGCCTAGCCAATCTTCCAATTTGATCCACGTATCTTTTCAGGTGTCTGATAAAAGTGGCCAAACACATTGATACGCTAAAAAGGGGCTTTCTATGGTATGACAATGAAAATATTGATAAAATGGTCCATAGTCAATAAACCAAAAGAGGACGGAGAGTAGGGGATTAGAACTCTAAAGGAGACCAATCTAGCACTGTTGGCAAATGGTTATGGAGGATTGGGGATGGGTTGGCAGGCTTATGGAAACAAGTTATCTTCTCCAAATATGACGTTACAAGGGATGGATGGCAAGCTCAGGATCCTCTTGCACGGTTTTCTGGATTATGGAAGGGTGTTCTATCAACAAACGAGGTGTTTTCTAAGCATATCAGGTATTGATTAGGTAAGGGTGGCAAAATTTTCTTTTGGACAGATTTGTGGGTGGGGAAGGCTCCTTTAGCAGTCTCTTTTACAGATTTATTTCTATGTGCAACGAATCAAAGTGGGAAGGTAATTGATTATATGGTAAGAATCAATGATAGTATTATTTGGGGGACGATCTTCAGAAGAAACCTGAATGAAAGGGAAGAAACATAATTCAGGTCTATGATGGTTCTCATTGGCACCGTGTTCATTCTAGAAATGGAAAAGATAAAGAGTATGGACGGCTTCAAAAAAATAGAACATGATCAGTTGCTTCCTTATTCCTAGCCATGGCTAGGGATGCAAATTCATCACTCCAATGTAGCTTATATATGGAAGATCAAAGCTCTGCCTACAGTAATACTGTTTGGGTGGTCAGCACGTCTTGGAGGCATTCTGATGATAGATAGCCTAAGGAGGCAGTGAGTGATGATAATCACTGCTTGCCCAAATGTGCTTGGCAGATGAGGATGCTACCATCCTTCTTCAGTATTGAAAGATGGGAGTGGGGTCAAAAAGAGGCAAGTCACTGTGGAATCCAACATTCATGGCAGCTATTTGGTGTATCTAGAAAGAGAGAGAATAGAAGATGTTTTGAAGGATTATCTTCTAATGCTTGCCAAATAGGGGAGAAGATAAAATACCTAGTAGCTTCTTGGGCTTCTTGTTTACCCCATTTCAAAGGGATAATGACAAACTCCATTATTCTAAATTGGAATAAAGTAGCTTCCTCCTACCCACATAGGCCGTGCATAACCCAAAGGTGGCTACCACCCCCCACAGGTTGGCTGGAATTAAACTTTGATAGGAGTGCTTTGAGAAATCCGGGATTGGCTGGCAATGGAGCTCTCTTTCAGAATGAAGAAGGCAGCATACTGCTCTCCTACTCGGGCCCAGTTGGAGCCTGTTCTGATAACAAAGTGGAACTTCTATCACTAAACATAGGACTTCGTGAAGCATCTAGATTCGGCAACCAGCAGCTGCTCATAACGGGGACTCTAAATGTGTAATTTTGTGAGCCTCTCAGGCTTCCAAAGCCTCTTGGTTCTTCACCAATATCATAGAAGTCGTTCATAATTCCAGCAATCTGAATGTCTCTATCCACCGCATCAAGCGCAATGCTAATTCAAAAGCAGACTGCCTTGCAAAAGAGGAAGTTTTGAGAGCTTCCTTGATTATCTCTCCTGCTTGTTAATCAATTTTTTTTCTTTGTGGGCCGATGCCTGATTTTTTGGGGGTGTCAGGCTATCAGCCTTATATGGTTTTGGGTTGACTGAGTCGGCCAATGTTTTTGGAGCCTTTTTTTTTTTGGTTTCAGTATAGCCCTCTTATAATGTAAACTTTTGGTTTATGAATACAATCATCTATCTAAAAAAAAAAGAATAGTGGGGCAAATGATATGTTATAATTTGGTAAATCACAAGAGTTTGGTTTCGTTTTCTTCTTCTTTTTCTTCTTTTTTAATAAGAAAACAATTAAGCACGATGCCAAAAACTACTATTCGACATTTTAAAGGAAATCTAGTTGAAAGAGGCTCTGCCTCACATTAAGAGTGTGTCCACAGTAGATTTGAAGTTTTGACCTTAGATCAGCGTTTGTACACCTCATTTAATTTTTTATGCTTTAATTATATTTTAAGATTTAATATTACTTTTTTTTGTTTTGTTTAGTACTTTAATGTTTTAAAATTACAAAAAATAAAAATTTATGCAGTTGTAGATCTTTGATTTTTATCTTAGATCCACAAGTATACAACATTCAATTATATTTTATCATGTACTACGTAAATATGCATTTTATACTTTTTAAATGTAGAAAACCATATTATGCAAAGTCCTAATGTGAATCATGTTATATTTGTCATTCTCTAAATAATTTTTTTCTTTCAGCAATAACCTTTCGGATTTCTGGTTCCACCACCAAGTGTCCTTATATGCAGCACTCTTATTCCCCTCAGACTCCCCATAACCACTTTTGGAACCTGTTTAATACATGTCCACATTATCTGATTCCACACTTCGGTAGGATTCATGAACCAGTTCCACTCCCGTGATTCAAAACTTTCTTTGAATGTTGTTATTATTATAATTTTTTTATTGCTAACAATAATGGAATATCCCACCAATGTAGCCATTAGGTTTGAACAACTGCCTTCAATCTTGTTAAAATTTTCTCCTTTGAAGTCCCACCATTCAAATGATTCTTCACTTTCCCATTTGTTGTATTGTTTAAACAAAAATACCAACAATCAATAGCTTATACTGTGTTGTAACTTGGAAGACTCCCCTAGTTTGCAGATAGACCACTATCTTTGCCAAAGTAGAAAATAATGTATTGTGACGTATTCGAATTTTGAACCACTCCTAGTCGCAGATATTCTTTCTCACAGTGTTTGTGCAAGATCAAAGGCCATAGCAAAGTCAAGAATTGCTTCCCCATAACATTCTTTTGCCTAAAACCATATTCCTTGTGTACTTTATCATATGGATCTCCTATCTTTCCATCTTTATAAGACTTCTACCATTATGTGTATCTTAAACTATCTTATCCATCAAGTCCCAAAAAATGTTTTTATCGTTATAGCCCTGCTTGGGGTGCATAAGAACCAATGATGTTTATAAATTTTGTACTAGCAACAATCTTAATCATCATGAACTTATCATTCTTTATCTTTGCCTCTACATAGTATCCTTTAAATTTTCTTCAAGTACATTTCCAGAATCTCCTTTCCTACCTAAAATAGATTAAACCCCTCTTGAAAGTCAGTTGCCTTCTCTCCCTTCCATTCAGTCTCTTGTACTCAAGCTATATTTATCCTTCTCTTTTTCATGACATCTACCAACTGTAAGCTTTTCCTCACAGTGTACCCACATATACGGTTACGGGGTGGTTGCCCCCCCCCCCCCCCCCCCCCCCCCCAAGCAACAACACACACAAACCCAATCAGCCTAGGGTATGCCTCCAGAATCCTCGGTCCCCCAATACCCACATTCGAAGAGGCCAATCTTATTATGTTGCCTTCCCTATTACACCTTTTACTGTGTGGGTCTGTCTGCTCATTTCTCCCTGCCTTCTAGCTCCAATGAGGCATATTGCTATGTAACACCTAAATCAATAGCTTAATAAACACTGCAACTAAGTTATGCCGCAAATGAAATATTCTCCTACAGACATCGGTATGAAACATCCTGATAGTAGACCTGGCAAACAGGTTGGTCAACCCAAACCTGAATTTGTTGGTCCAACCCTAACCTAACCCCGTTTTTAAAACGGGTTGGAAACCGTCAACCTATACACGTGGCGGGTCGACTTGACTTGACCCGACTAACTAGAGTTTAATGCGGGTTGGGTTGGGTTGGGTTGACCTGACTTGACCTGTTTAATTCCTTTTTTGGGTATGGTCGAACTCATTTTGTGTGGCCCAATTTCATTTGTAAAGCTTTCCGTAGGTCTAAATTCATTTCAAGTATTGCACTGAGCATGAATTTATAATTTACAAATTTTCAAGTTGTAGAAAATGAGGCCAAAACCCATTAACAATTTCTATTCCATTTATTGCGAAAATTTCTTTCCAATTTTTTTTATTTTATAACGACATATTTGAGCATGAGTATAAGACTCATCAACGCTATTGTATTCCATTCATATTCATATTTTAATGGTAAATTTCTATGCTTAACTACCCAACAAAAAAATAAAAAACACAAATCAATATTTTAAGTACAAAAACATAATATTGTCAAATAAAAAAAAATTAAGTTTCATATTCACATGTCAAAATATATAACCATACAACATAAAAATAAAAAAGGCAAACTATTTCATAATTCTTCCGCATAAGATTAAGGGTCACACAATTTATGGTCTATAAGAAAAAGAAGTCACATGAAAATTGAAAAGTAATGGTAAATTAGTAAAACATAAACAGGTCAATTGGGTTAGGCGGATAAACCCTAACCCGACTTGTTTTTATACGGGTTGGTAAACCTAACCCGTAACCGACCCATATTTTAAATGGGTCAGGTTAGTGGGTCAAAAACTAGTTGGGTTGGGCCAGTTTTTGCCAGCTCTGTCTATATGTGTTCATGGGCCAGGGCGGGCAAAGGCATATCCAGGCCTGGCCCAAATTTAGATATATAGGCTTGTCTTAGGCCCAAGTAGGACACAGGCCATAAATGTTAGGCCCAAACCTGCCCATTTAATCAATCAGGCTGGACCAAACCAAGCTTCTTACAAGTTGTATAGGATTTCTAGTAATTGTTTGGACAAACTATCACTACATTATTAAGCATTCCCCCTTCTGGCTGGCCCAGGCTTTGGGATTCATATGACTTAATGCATGCCTCGCCCAAAGTGGGCTGCGCCTGGATTAGGCCTGGGCTGGCCTAGCGCATCAACACCTCTACATCCTACAGGAATTTGAATTTCACCCATGAATGTAGGGAAACATTCCCTTGTCTTAAGGCCAGCAATTGAATTTCGCATAAGATATTTTCTGTGGATGTCCATAGGAAAAAATTGCCCTATGCCATAATGCATGGCTCCTGAAGAACATCCAACCATTAAGGGTATAAAAACTACATATAAAATAATGAACCTTAAAAATAATTATCATAAAAAATATGACAAAATTATTTGATTTTGAGACCTTGTATCACTATATTCAGATTTGAAGATTGCGCGTACATGTGTGTTGAATGGTAATGAAATTTTGTTAAAGCTAAGCAGCATAAGAGAGTAAGAGACATATGGCATCAGCATGCATGTTTCATAATGCCATGATGCAGGGAAATATGGAAGCCAGTGCTCTTCCAAAGGCTTTTCTTGCCATCATTATGTGTTGATGTCACTCCTTGCTTGAAGGGGTGCTTAATCTCTTACCAATATATTTCTTTTTAGAAAAATCACCTATTACAGAAGAAAAACAAAACTAATTTCACTAGAATTAAAAAATTACACCTCTTCTGCTAATGATAAAAATTTCTCTGCCTTGTCAGGTCCATAACCAAATGAGCCCAAAGCCAGCATTCCAGGAACAAAGCATGCTAATTCATCCATCTGTACAGAAAAAAAGAAAAAAAGAAAAAGGAAGCATATAATAGTCAACATGATAGTATAAGCAATATCCTATCATAGGGAACATTTTCAGCACTCAAGTAAGAAACTACCTTATGAGACAAAGAATCACCATTTTTCTCACAAATGTATGTGAAAGAAGATGGAGTGGTCTTTCAAATCAAACCCAGTAGACCTTGCATTGATGTCTCCCACATTTCTCTAATTACAAAGTTGAAAAAATCAGCAATTAGTTTGAGGGTTTCTTTTATTTTTTATTTTTTTTAAATTTTGCACACAGACAAGGAGGGATCCACTGGAATTGAATTGGCAATTTGGGATCCACCATGTGGAGCCAACTATGATCAATCTAAAGCCTAAACCTCTAGCAAGTCACAATCATCCACCTCTGTACATTGACAAACACCCAATATGTTACTAATCTGGTATTTACCATTGGATTTAAACACAAAAAACTGCAACAAGAAAATCATTGAACTTGCAGTACCTACTTTCTTTAAGAAACAGTGCCTTTTGAACTTCAGCATGGTCAAATCAGTACCGAATTGGTATCCTTGCCACTACAACAGTCAGGGTGGATAAAGTTAGGTAGGCATACAAGGGTCTAAGTTGTTCCTAGGTAGACCCCACTGCACAAAATCAAAATGGGGTTTTTAATCCTTTGCAAACACACGTGCACACATTTTCCATAGAGACCCATAATTCAACATAATGCTATCTATGGGTATAAAAGACCCTAAACCGGTAAAACATATCAATTATCAGCTGTATGAAGGGAAGATCAACCCTAATTCCCCCAATTCTTTCAATATAGACCAATGAAGAAGGCATAGGATTGCAAATCAATCTATTGATGGATTGTGCGTACCCCGACTTTGGTCGTTGAGATTTTGTTAATCCAGCGTTGGATTCGCATCTTGATGACATCCAACGTTTGGATCTAGCTTTTGATGGATAGAAAGACCCATGTGCAAAATTATCTTAAAGGCTCCACACTGGAAAGTGTCACATGGGAGGAAATAAGAGAGTAGTGTGAATTTAAGAGGGGCCCAGGGGAATTTGAAAGAAACTACGAAAAAGGGCCCATGTTTTGAAGAAAATAATAAAGAAAATGGGGGTCCGCAACTTAAAGTCATGAGATGCTTTGGGATATGTGCATAACCCATTCCACACAAATACAAGCGCACCCCCCCCCCCCCCCCCCCCCCTCCTCTTTCTCCTCTTCTTTCATCTCCTTTCTACTACTACTACAACTACTACTATTTAATAAGTGATGATGTCATCATTCTTTAGGGCTAGGAGACTCGTTGCTATGTTCTTCCTAAATCCTCATGCTATGTAATGAATGCAATGGAATGAGAAACCTCTTTTGAGTTCTTGAGTTTCCACTGTGTGCTCAAGGGATCTACAATAACACCTCTGGATCCGAGTTTGGTGAGAGACAAAGACAAGTGCTATTCTTATTTTTCTTCCTGTCACAAGAGCTTTAGATCTACATCACCATCTCCATCAGCCAACCCTAAACTTTCAGATATAGGAGTTTCTTATTGCCCAAGCAAAAAGACCAACCGCTAGATTTCTAGATCTGAACCACAAGCCCTTAGATCTACATCATCCTCACTGTTAAATAACCACCAAAAAATTAGATCCAAACCATCAGCCAAAGATCCAATCATCCGACCATCAAAACCTCTATTCCCAGCCATCTGCCCACCTACAATCCATTTAATCCCAGCCACCTGACTCGGATCTTCAAGATCTAGTGGATGAACCCCTATCCAGCCCCATTAGAACGTACATCAGGCCTAAAACAGCCCAACTGAACCAATCAGCCCCTCCAAATCCGTTGGCCAAACCTGATCCATCATATATTTGGCAGATTTTCCATTGTTTCACCATCACAACACTAAATTCACTTCAAAATCATAAATCTGAAATTAACTTGGGCCTTGAACATGCTATGGGAACACTAAGTTCAGATTTGAATTTTAACCCTAAACCCTCAACCCATTTGTGTAAATCCTCGCAACGGGAGAATTCTCTAGAGGGGCAATTATTGCAAGACTTGTACTGTTGCCTTGCATCGTTACAAATTACATACTTGATTTTCAATGATAGATAGTGTAGATGGTGAGATTTATAATTCAGAATTAATTATTTATTTTCAACATGATCTCATTATTCCATATTAGGCTACATTGTAGCTTGTCCTACATCAATATCAATCTGAATCAAATATGATTTTTTGCCCAAAATATATTAAAAAAACTGGCATATTAAAATTAAAAACTTGAAATGCATCAGGGCAAGTAAATGGCTTGAATTAGAATATAGAAGGTCAAGCAGGTCTTGAATTGCTGTTTGATCATTTACTGTTGAATTTGAAAGGAAAGATATTCGATAAGAGTAAAACGTTGCTTTCCAAATAAAATTTCCAAACCTGTAGTGCTTCACAGATTCACTTTTGTTCCCTTGTATCCAAACTTTGAGTAAATATTCATAAAAGCTGCATTGTTTCCACCATCAGAATTAATAAACTGAGAATAACATATGAACATTCCATTTGCACACTAATGAAGCACATCCACATTGGAACCATAGACTGGCATAAGAAAAAGTACAATTTGGGCATAGGAATTATACACATTTGCACTTACACTTGAAAATCAGATTTAATTTTTTTAACTGAATTCTAGAACTTTAAAAGAGAGACCATGAATAGCAAAAATGCATAAAATTTAGACAAAAACTTAGTTTACATACTGCAGAAAATGATTCTCAAGTGGAGTCATGACAATAGAAGAGAAAATGGCAGCCAATCACCACTTTGACATGTGTGGCCCCCTCTCTCCCCCTTCTTGGTAGATCCAATCAACCATAATGCATGCCTTCTTAAGTTATATACAATGGCTCAATTTCCACACAATATGAATGGCATATACCACCGATTTACATGTTTGACATACATGGCTGTGTTTTCTGCATATGATCAATTCAACGATATATTATATATATGGCAGGCATGATATTTTGGCCATGGAGATTTTTCTCCTACAGACATCCGCACAGAATATCAAATGCAAATCAAACCCCGCCTTTAATGAGGTGGGTTCTACTCAGTATTAACAGGGGATTGGTTTTCCCACATGTTTTCACCTGCAGAAGTCCCCAGGTGAAAATTTCACTATCTGAGAGCATGTTCAATTAGTGGGATGGATCAAACACCTATGCGCCTCATATGAGTAAAGCCTGCAGTCAATACAGCACTAATTGATGACAGCATTGAGGATCATTGCTTGCAATACGAGAGTAACGACATTAAGAATAGAGTAAGAACCAGCATATGGCAATTAAGTGGACAAGAGAACTAATATCAATGAGTTCATAGACTAACTAATAAGACTTAACCATAAGAGGAAGAAATCAGATACAAAAGAAAAAATAATCCAGTAAGATTATATGGCCCTCGAGGATGTGCAAAAGGAGTCACGGCCATGGTTAAAACAATCTAGACCATTGATTGATGAGGCAGTTGTATTGTGTCCATATCCATTCACAGGAATGTATTATCTCCAAGGTATCCAGACACCTATAGAGGCAGCAGATACTTCAAATACTGCCAGCTCATGTTTGTCACTTTGTTTAACGAGTCATGCCTTTCTATGGAAAGTGCGAACTAATTTTCTGTTTCATCTATGGCATTCTCCAGCCTGGTCATTCAGCTCATCATGTCTTTGTACTTTTAAAAATTGAAACTGAAACTTTCTCCATTAAGCCACAACCCAAACATCTGTGGACCACATGGCATGGCTTGGTTACTAATTATGGCAATCAAGAATGCTGAATGGAGTTAAGACATGGTTTGCATAGAGGAAAAACTCAAATTAGTAATATGCCCCAGGAATTGAATTTTATCAATAAATAAAAAATAATAAACAAGATCCACATCACTGATCTAGTATATGCCTAGATGACTGATAAAATGCCTTGGCCCACATCAAAGTATCAAACCACAGTAAGTATGCCAATACCTGTCTCCCATGGCACCAAATGTAATTGTTGAGTATGAACTTGATCCGGTGTGAGGATTTATATAGATTGGGAGTAAACCATCATTTGGGAACGTTTTATGAAGTTGTGCAATAACATTTTCTGCCTGAAACATCGTATGCAAAAGAATTGTCTTAATTAAGCGAATGATTGATGAGATAATGTAGGTATATCAAGTTTGGAACAGCAATAACTAAACAATGGAACTACTACACATTTTTTTTCTACAACTCTCTCTCTCTCTCTCTCTCTCTCTCTCTCTCTTTGACGGGTAACTGAACTTGCATTCAAAAAAGAGGAAGAAAAAAAAAGGAGCAACATGTAAGAAAATAAAAAAAAAAAAAAGACAAAGGGAAGGTATAAGAGCATTATACCCTGCTAAAAAAAAAGAATTAAAAAAAAAGCAACAGATCAGTTCAACTACAAAGCACATATCTAAATTTTTACAATGTTCCTATTTAGGGAAACAAACTGCAAACATATAACCAAGCAATGAAAGCCGTGAAATATGGAGTTCGTATTACATAAAGAAGTAAGCAGTACCAATCCCCTGGCTACACAGAAAACTCAGGACATGAAACATAGCTGTACAAACAACATATTGTACTCTCTGTGCGGTTAATCTTTCACAATTTTGTTGTTCTTGAGATGTGTTAACATGACGGTAGAAGGCTTCCTTATTAGATTACTTCTACTTATACTCCACACTAACACATGTTAACTTGCAGCAGTTCTGTCGTCATATGCAAAATGTAGCTTTGTCCACAAAAACTATGTGATTTATCAATTGCATGTAAAGTTAAATAGCATGCGTCCAACATTGGTCAAAGACATGAGCATGCAGACATGCATAAATGTCCACACATAAATGCATGTATGCCTATTCTTTTTCATCAATCCAGTCATAAGAGCACATGCACATATGCACAGGATTTTCAATGCATAATAAATTGCAAGCACAAATGATCACAAAGAGAAACCTGTGCACCTTTCGCTCATAGTAGTCAATAAAATAAGGCATAAACAATTATAAAATCAGCACTGGGAATGATCAAATGAAACCTTTTGCTTGTACTTTGGGTCACCCGTCCTCTGCGATAAGGCAATAAGCTCCAGCTGCTCAGTTCCAGAATCAGCTAGGATACTGTTGCCCTGAGAATGAGGGGGAAAAACCAACGAACTTCAATAAAGATACCAACTGAAACTGCATGTAGTCATTGTCATCAAAGCACAATCCATTATTGTGGGAAATCAAAAGCGCATATTTGTTGCCCAGATTAAAGTAGACAGATTAAAGAATTGTTATATTTCTTAGTAGAAGAGGTAATTTATATAACAGTTCCATAGCACAGTTGGAATGTGATCAGTGTTGCAACCACAAGGCTGGGGATTTGAGTTATGTCACCATTCAAAGGAAAAAAAAAATGTTCTCTCATGAAACCTACAAAGTGTATCAAAGTTATAAGAATGTTTGACGCACATGGCTCTCAAATGTAGTAAAATTGCACAACACAAAGCGCAAACCTAGAGTGCTGTCAAATAATAATAACAACAACAACAACAACAACCACCACCCAAATAGTTCCATCTCAAAAATATTATATTGTAGTCTTAAAGGTACAGAGAACTCAAAGTTATCAAGACTGGTTCATCCACAGGGCTCTCAAAAGTAAAAATTTCACAAGACAAGGCAAACCAAGAGTGCTGCTGCCCAAACAAAAGGTGTACAGATATGCATTTACACAAATAAAACTGGTAAGTAGAGGAACGAAGTTGAAAAATTACCCCTGTCCATCCAGGATTATTTGGATTGCCTAGCGCCAAGTTAATCCTGTTATAGGGTACGCCTGACGGTGTATCCCACGCAGGCAGTAACCTATCAGCAATATCTTTAGCTTTCTCAAGAAAAATTTTGTCCCCAGAGAGATCATATGCGCTCAAAAGGCCACCAACAACTCTGAAATCCATTGGAAACAAGAATAATTGGTAAGCGGAAGCATATTAGACATAACTTGATTGCTATCGGCATGAATAGTCACAAAGTCAGCACAAACACTTTTCCATCAAGGAAGAAGACAAATTACTGAATATATAATTAAACCTTATAACGCAACCTTATGGTTGTCTCAAATACGCTAGCCTCATAATTCTTGTTGAAGTCCAATGAGTTTGCAACCCAGCTGCCACAGAGAAAGTCAAAAGGACGTTGGATCATCATCAAGTCAAAGGATGTTGGAAAACAAACATAAAATCATTAAGGAACTAGCACTTTAAGTTGTTGGAATTAAACATCCAAAGATAAGTTGAGGCAATTGGAAAAGGCCAAGCAATGCTTTAAATTATTAGAAATGTGAATTTTTTCAACTAAAAATGTAAGGATTACACTAAATAGAATGCTGCATTCTAAACTTGCTCTGGAATAATCATATAAAGTGGTAAATAACCCATGCAATGGATGGGAGAAAAAGAAAAAACAGGATTTTACAGGATATGTTGCCCGTAAGTGCAGCCCACTTGTCTCACCACACAAAAGTGGGTTCGTGGATAAGCTATCTATGATCGCATCATTAATGTGAAGTCGATGGAAGTGGATCAAGCCTTTTTTTTCTTTTTTTTCTTTCTTTTCTTTGAATCTTAACTGAGCTGTTATTGTAAAAGCAAACCAGCAAAAGAGAGAGATACTGAGAATCTACAAAAGAAAACCATGCAAAAGAAAAGCCAAATAGAAAAAAGGTCATTACTCAGTGCGGGTTCCACCAAAGCAGGGTACTGGGAGGGTCCAGATTGGAGGCAGACCTAAACTTTGGCAATTTTGCACAAAGTGACCGCTCGCAGATCTCGAACTTGCGTTATCACAAATGGCACCCGAGACCTTTACCATTGCACCAAAGCAATGGCCCTAAGTTGGAAAGTGAAAGGTTGTTTTAAACAAAGAAGTGAAGTGGGTTTTGACTTTAGGAAATGGAAGGTGGTTTCAAATATAGAGGTTGGGAAGGGGAAGGGGTTTCAAATATCGAGATTGGGAAGCAAGAGGTCGATTGGAATGGGATCTTAACTTCAAAACTAGAGGTTGGAAAGTGGAACAGGGCTCAAAATATAGAAGTTGGGAACCTGAAAATCTCTTGTCAACTCCACACTCGAAAATCCCCTGGTCAATTATGAATCTTCCAAATTCCAAAAAGAAATTGAAAAGAGTTAAGTGAATCCTTGTTGGTGGTAGAAGGGATAAGGAGAAAATGCATTGTATTAATCAAAACAATTGTACAGGATAGTTACAATGATAACCTAGAAAAAGCACCCAAAAAAGAACCTCCAAAGAAAAACACCCAACAACTACAAAGAAGTGAAGAACCCATATTAATAATCAAACCCGATTGCCCGACACCCTCCTTAGCCAAAGAGTCAGCCTCAGCATTGGCACTACACCAGACATGAAGAAGGAACCAAAGAGCTCGGAAGCCAGCTCAAACGCTTCAACAACAACATCTGCCTAATGCGACAATGCTTTAGAACTGCCTGCCATCAAATGAATTGTGAACCATGAATCGCCTTCTGCTTTGATATTATTAGCACCCAGGTTAGCCAATTCCCAAACACCCATCCTAAGAGCAATTAGTTCCGCCATACTGTCTCCCATCAAAGTTGACCTTAAAAAACCCTGAGGGATGATGACCAAGAGGAGCGAAGGATAGTTAGGTGAGGGGAAGAGAAGGCCACCTCAAACCAAATATCCAACACAGAGTCGATGGATATACCTCTAAACTCAGGAATGGTTGAGGTTGAAGATGCCACATACAACTTAGCTTTGTTTTCCATAGATGCCCCTGTAGAGAAAATTCTGTCAAAACACCTTTTACTCCTCTTCTTCCAAATCGCCCATAAGATTTTTTTTGTTATAACCCAAAATCACCCGTTAGATTGCAAGGAAAGACGCCTTCCACATTAATCTGCCTCTGGTTGAACAAAGTCCCGCCCTCCAAGATAGAAAAAGTTCTTGTGAAGAGTTTAGTAAAACACCACTACAATTGAACCATCCAAGCACAACAAACAAGAGGGCACAAGCAACCCTACAAGATACAAAGAGATGGTCCACAGATTCAACATCCTCATGGCATAGAGGACAACCATTAACAATGTCGAAGGTTATTGAAGCAGCGCAGGGGAAGAAGATTAGCCAACGGGCTAATCTCCAAGCCAAAAGGCTTAGGGATAAATTGTCTAGGTGTCTCACCAAAGACAAATAACTCTCTCAACTGAGAACCAATGCCCAAAACTTTATTCAATATGAAAGTCTGTCTCTCTTGAAGAGATTACAACCTTTATTTATAACTAAAACATTCTCTAAGAAAGGAAATAGCTAATTCTAAACAAATAAGAAGTCCTAAATCAATTACAACTGGACTTGCCAAATATCAAATAAACAACTAAAGCAACTACTATTAATATAGTCTATTATAATCTATTGAAGCAGCGCAGGGGAAGAAGATTAGCCAACGGGCTAATCTCCAAGCCAAAAGGCTTAGGGATAAATTGTCTAGGTGCCTCACCAAAGACAAATCAACTCTCTCAACTGAGAACCAATGTCCAAAACTTTATTCAATATGAAAGTCTATCTCTCTTGAAGAGATTACAACATTTATTTATAACTAAAACATTCTCTAAGAAAGGAAATAACTAATTCTAAACAAATAAGAAGTCCTAAATCAATTACAACTGGACTTGCCAAATATCAAATAAACAACTAAAGCAACTACTATTAATATAGTCTACTATAATCTATTAGGCTGTATTGATCTTGGGTCCAATGGCCTGGTCAATCATAGATCTGGCTTGCATCAGTTATCCAACGTAAGAATGCACCCCAAAGTAAGGAAATTTCAACACTATACAGGGCTTTGAATTTCCAAATGTCTAAAGCAAGAGAAGAGGCCTAAGATCTTCCCGAGTACATTAAGAAGAAAGCGGAAACAAAGAAATAGCCATCAGTCGACCCTTTTCAAACCCATCTGTTCAGCGTGTCATCTGGAATGAAATGTAACACTCCGAACCCAATTAAGCATGTTTAGTAATTAATTAAGCAGGTCATTTGTTAATTAATATAAAATTATTCTAAATAATGATGTTTTATCCCTAATTAGGTTAGATTAAGTTTCTTTTTATCTCATTGAGTTTAATGGGTCAAATTCAAGTCATGGATAGGTAGTTTGGGTTGGGTTTAACCTTAATTAGGTTGACGAAAGTCCTTTTTTATAATTTTAGATTTTATGGTTTTACATTATATACGCATCATATTGATATCATCATGTTCGTCTCGTCAAGCACAACAACTTTCATGTTGAACTCAAACTCATTTAACTTCAATTGGGCCAGGTAGACCTTCAAATGACTGAACTTGTAATATTCTTATATATGAGGACTTTCTTATAAAACTCAAAAGTTATATACTTAAATGGGTTCTAGCACCCATTTCACTCGATCTCTTCCCAAACAAAGAGAGTACAGCAGCTCCCCTTCTCAAAAGAGTTTCCTTTCTCTGCAATCAAGGGAGGAGTGCTTGCATGTCAAAGTGGGGAGTCCCATCTTCCATTTCCATCATCTTACCTCTCCTCACACCTTTGAAGTGTAGGATCTAAGTATCTTCTCTTCTAAATCAGTCTTTAAGGTAAGGCTTTGTGGTTCAATGGAGTCAAGGAGACTCTCATCTCAAGAATGTACTCATGCTCTTCATTCTTTTACATGCATGTCATCTTAGGATCAAGAAATTGGGTTCTTCTTCTCTATTTAAGCCAAAAGGAGGAGTAGTGATTTGAATACAAATCCAAGGCAAGTATAAACTAATTATTGTTGAATGCATGTTGGTAATTTGTGATCCTTGTAAATCTATTGAACTCTAAATTTGATTTTTCAGCCCCTCTATATCCATGTTTCGAAATGCATAATGAGGTTGTTTTAGTAAATGAATGAAAGATGAAACTGGAAATGCAAAATGGTGGAATTGAATTGAAATGACAGCCTGCGATTAGCTAACATATATAAATATGCAGTTAGAACTCAGTATCATGGGTTGGAGAGAAAAGTTCTGAAATCGAATCAGCTTCAGAAATACTGAAGCTTACAGCTAAGCCATAAGTTATACTTCAGCTAAGCCGTATAGACATCAAAGCCTCATAAAAAATAAAAAGTCAAAACTTTTCTTCTGTGGCTCAGATTATGGCTAGGCCGTAATTTGTGTTACGACTAAGTCGAAGCCAAGCCATGGGCCACATATGGCTAAGCCATAGGCTATCCATGGCTGAGCCATAGATGCGGGACAAAATTATGTAAAAGCCACAGCTAAGTTGTAAGAACCCTGAACCTTAGAGATAATTAGGGACATTCAGAAGACCTTGTAGGGCCTTAGTTTCTTAGATCCTTTACCCAAATCCTTTAACCCAATAGATAATCACTCAACATAAAGTGTCTTGGGGGCTAAGATTCATTCATGTGATGTTGTTCATTTGTTTAGCACCTACCCATGGGTGTTGGTTTAGGGGACTTTGATACACCTTCCTTACACAATGTGACAAAATAGAAACAACTGTGTATCAGATAACTTAAAACTACATTATCATATACAGTTAGAAACAATGAATAACTAGATTAGGATTGGCTTGTAAATTACCTTGATTCTACTAATTTAAATTGCATGGTATATTGAAATCCTTATAATTGTCCTTTATTAATTGAAATGCTTGTGAAATGGTCAAGATATGAATTGATTATGATTCACATTTTTCATTATATTTGGTTATCTTGTTGTTAACATTGAATTCAGTAAGAATGAATTGAACGTATAGAGAATTGTTTTTCAATGTAACGAATTGCACAATTTACTCAAGTTCAATTATATGATTCGAAATGGTCTGGCTCTACTTAACTTCAGCCTTATGATACCAGGCGGAGTTGACTTTGGTGTAGGAGATTGAAATGGTGTCGCTGCAGTGTGCCTTCGGAGCTTTCGGACTCCATGAACGTAGGGCCCAATCGTACCTTGGCTGGGGCGTTGGTGTTCTCAACGCAAAAATCCCTATTGGGAGAATATAGTAAATGTAGTGGCTAAATAGTAAAGCATTCCTCTTAATTGATTCTTATATCATACTTTATTCAATGCACATCATGCCTAGTATACTAACTTAAATTCTATGATCAACTGTTAATGATTCTCTGAGATACAATGCGCGTTACCTTAATTATGCTTACCCTTTGCTGAATAGTTTTATTCATAATTGTCTAATGGTGGTATCGGCTCGAATCCCAGTCCTAGTCTTGCAAAGACCGAGGAGGTTCAGGAGGAGGCCTACGAGGGTCCTTCAGGCCTCAATGAGGGGACAGCAGAAGCAATCTAACTGATCCTCTTGCAGAGTGCAACACGATCACAATACGACGTTCTATGTTGGGATTTTGGATGTATTAGGGTTTCATGACATTGCACTAGTTCTTCCATGCATAGCTCATGATTCCTCTTCCTTTGAGACAATGTATATCTTTTGTTATTGTCCATAACTTTTATACCTCTTTACATAAACATGTGTTAATGAACATGTTATTCTATAGACTGGTGTATATGGGTCACAAATATAGTATTGTAGTATGTTTCTCTTTTATTCGGCATGTTGGCGTGTAATGTTTTAAGAATTAATACATATTGAAATGTTTACTTGATGGAAAGAAATTTTTATAGGTGATATTAATAGACTTCCATGTGCTACATACTTGGACAGACATCCGTTAAAAGTACCTCACACGTGTAAGGATGTGAATATCCCTCGTGTAATTCCTCCTTGGCCTTTGTCTAAGTGCGAATTTTACGGGAGTACGTGTGTCATGCCTCGGAATTTACCCTAATCCAAGGATTCTTTGGCTCGGGTCGTGACATGAAACACTCCCAAGAAGAGATAACATAGCCAAGAACCGAACCTTTTTCGCTTTGGATAGATGTCTTTTAAAAATAGGCCCTAAGATTTGGCTCCTGTTTCTAGAAAAATAATTCCTTACCAAAGCCCTTTTATCAGGAGCACATCAGAAGAGGAAGGGGATTGGGAATCTAGGGTAGGAGAGCCCCTCAAGATATCATGCCAGAAGGAAATACTATCACCAAAACCAACTCAAAAGCAAATCATAGAGTAAAAGGTCTCCTTAAGAGAAAGGATACCTTTCCAAAGGTTGGATAGACAAGAATCAGGCGGTTGAGGATCCCAACCATGTCCAAGGATCCCATATTTGGTGACCAAAATTTGTCTCCATAAGCCATTACTATTTTCCCCAACCCTCCACAACCACTTCCCCAAAAGAGCTTGGTTCATTATTCTTAAGGGTCCCATGACAAGCCTGCCCTCTTATTGATTTCTGCAAACTTTGGACCATTCAAGAAGGGGGAATTTCCTTTTATCTTCCCTACCATGCTTCTTTTGGGAGAATAAACTAGGATAGGATTGGGAACTGGAGACAAGAAGAATTCTAAGGAACTTACTTGCTTTAAAGTTTAAACCAAACATGGTAAGACCAATGATGGATGAAGTTTTGACACCCTTAGTGCTAAAACAATCTTCACTCAAGGGGAAAGACTTGTTCAATGAAATCACAAGAATGAAAGAGAAAGAGTAATTTTTCATTGAATGCACAAATGAGAATATAAGGAAACTTATGAAGGATAAAATGACAATCCTACTTAGGAAGGGGCGGAGGGAGAGGGTGTCAAGTGAGGGCAATTGCCGCCACTCAACATGGTTTTTTTTTATGGAAATGAAAATGAAAATAAAAATTAAGACGAGATAAAAACAACAACTTGTTAGACCATCCAATGACTCAAGCAAGGCATACAAGCAAATGTGTGTACCACAGAACAAAAAAGCGAACTAGCTCCATGGATCATCCCATCCTTTTGGGGCCCTCTCTTTTAACGAAGTCTATGATAGCTTGGATTGCCTCTTCAACCGTGTTAGATAAAGAGTGGTTCCCATATTCAATCTCAACTTTATCTGCTTTGCCCATAGCTTTGCCCCCACTCAACCTTGGATGGCCATTTCAACTCATGGGATTAGTTTGTAGAATTTTATGGTCCCTTACAATTTTGTTCCCACACATCTACTTTTTCTTCTACACAATTATAGAACTTAAAAAGGGCTTGAGGATACTTTTGTCTTTCACTTGGTTGCAAAAAAAGTAAGTAAATTATTTTCCAAATTTTAAGGAGTGATTGCAACTTGCAATCAATTAACTAAATTTTTTTCCCTTTTTCTCTCCCAAACATTGTTCCTTCACAGTAATTTTGGAGAAGTCTTTCATTGCAAATAGATTTGGCCATCTTGGCTTCTTCTTTGGATTGAATTTCAAACTCTTATCCACAACTGAATCACAAAGAAGTCTATCCTTAAATGATTACTAAATTGTGTGGCTTTTAAATCAAGAGCTAGCGATATAATCTCAATAGAAATCTAAGCCATTAAAAATTTAGTCACTCACTCTCCTTAGTTTGGTTGTCCCTAAATTTTACTCAAATATGACTTGGTCCTACCTTATAGAGCATATAATTAAAAATATTATGTGCTTAATTTCATGGTGAGACGAGGCTAACCCTATTTGGTGCAAAATATGAGAAAACCACTTAAGGGGATGGTGTTTATTCTGACTAGAATGGATATTACACCTTCATTATTCATCTTTTTATAATATTAGCAAATCACTATCAATGGTATGTTATCAATCATCTATACTGTTGCAAGCATCATGGCCCATCAAAAGATTACAAATAATCAATCAGTTGATTTTCAACCATTCACATCTATAACAGGCATTGTGGCACATTAAATGATAACACCTAAGCAATCAATTTATTTATATATTATGGATGGATCTGTTTACAAGTGATCAATCTTGCATGGGCCCTACTTTAATTCGAGTGAAATACAATTTTTAGTCCTAAATAAGTAAATTATTATTTTGAGTAGTTTGGATTCATTATGATGAGTCATATTACTTTTGTATTTTAACTATCTTAAATTTTTTGATAAATTAAGTCTTTAAAAGCATCTAGGTATTTTCAAATAGGATATTATTTCTTTGGATGGCTTAAAATAAAACGGAATGGAGAAACAAAATTCATGTAGCCGACCCCAACATGGTTAGGATAAGGCTTTGATGAAAATGATGATGATGATGATGCTATTATTTCTTTGGACATTATAGAAAAACTAAGATATATGTGTATATTAAAATAATAAGCAAAAAATTATAAATATAAAAATATTATCTATTCCCTCTAAAAGAAATTTGGCCTTGCAACTATTAGTCAACTATTGCTTGCCCACACTAAAAGAAAATGCTGGCTTCGCCACCGATCTTAGGTAGGATCTTACTTCCTTGCCATGAGATAATTTTATTTTATTTTTTTACTTTTTTGTTATTTGAATGGGCTCTTCACGAGATAATTACATCAACATGCCTATCACTTTTTTCTAAACAAGATTTCCTTTTGTGCCAATCTCTTATTTTTCTTAGACAGGATTGCATGTGAATCACTATTTTGACAAATCTAGAAAATCTTTTTGAAAAGTTTGCTGTACTAAGAATATAGATGTAGGTCAATTTCTTGAACATTCGCTATACAAAGAAAGTAGATATAGTTGGGCCAATGGGCTGGCTATCATGGGCTCGTCATATATGGGCTTGGCCTAATGGGTTAGGCCTGATGGACAGGCTGTTGTGTCTATTTTTTGGAATCCCTTTCGTGGACCTTAGCCTTATTATGGTGCACAGGCGCTGCATCACTAGTCAGACTCCTAGAAAGGAATGCTCAACAAAGGACAAGAAACTTAAATAACTTGCGTTTCTGGTTTATAAAAATCATATCTTGCCAAAAGCGGATGCTGGTAAGAAAAAACAAACATAAAGGTGTACACATGCACGTGCAAACAAATAAGGTCATGAAAAGAATCTTATAAACAGGGAAAACAGAAATTCTAAAATGAAAAGGCATCAAAGTAGAAAGTTGAAACTCACTCTCTAGCCCTTTGGAATTGCTCATCCAGACCCATAATGTACAGTGTATCAAGAGAATCTATCAAGGTCGCTCCAAGACCTCCAAAGCTATTAACACCATTCTTTGTTTGTGGCTGGTAGAAAAACACATAACAAAGTGGGAAACATGGGAAAAACCACAAGCAAAATATGCCCACACTGCACTAGTTGCCTTTGGATTCTGCTATACACTCTTCATGTCAAGAAAGATAGTTGTATGTGCTCAACCAAGTTCTGAAACACATTTTTTAAAATAATATATGCAATTTCAGTATGTAGTCTTGCAAACCTGAAGCTCATCTTGACCCCATGCATATTTCTCATAAGAGTTCCATGCATGAAGCATAGCTTCTTTTACTTTCTGCCTTCGCTGAATATCAATGGGATCATCATGAACTTGATTCTTCTTGGTAGGTTCATTGATGTTTTCACCCGCATCGCCTGAAGATTTCTTTAAATTTTGAAGCTACATGTTGATAAAACTTAATCAATATGGGTGAACCAGCTAATTTCAATTGTAATGCGCTACAAGGAGCACTGCACGATTACTTTAAATTGTAAAAATGAGAAAATGTAATAAACATAATTATGTACGAAAAAATGAACAACTTAAACTACTCTTACAAAAATAGTGCATTTACAATTACATGAGCTAACAATAGCAATCCAATAACATAGTTCTTCATTGTGTACCACACTGCCTGACAGCGTAGCCATAAGGCAACTCAGGGTACAATTACATAAGCGACCAATAGCAATCAATAACATAGCTATTGGTTGTGTGCCAGACTGCCTGACAGGGTGGCCACGAGGCATTCAGGGCCAGAATACCAACAGCCCAAAACCTGGACCTTGTCTAGAAAGAACAGTATGCCTAACCACTGAAAGCCAGCACACATCTAGTCAGAATTGGCACATGGTAGCACAACAAGATATTGATTCCACAAATATGGATGTAAATGTGGGGGCTTGCCTGATTGTGTAGTTGGCGCAGTTCCTCATGTAATTTAGAGATCTCCACCTGTCAATTGATATAACTTAGTTATCATACACATAAAAAGTTAGCATACAGATAAAACAATAGATTCAACAAATTACCCAAAATGAGTTAAAGATTATAAAAACAAAAGGAGAGAGAATATGTTTTTCCCATATATTTGTGTGAAGATAATTTGAACCATGACATCAATCTTTAGAAGAAATAGGTACTGTGATACACCAACCAAACTGCTGTTGTAAATGCTATGCTGCCAATCAAACTGCCGTTCCACAGCCACAACAATAAGGTTTATTAAAAAAAAAAAAGAATGTAACGCCATATTATTACTACTAAAATAGTAACCAATATCAATTTAATGAAAAAATTGCAGTTCACTTGGGTAAAGGTTTATCACTACACCTCCTAGACATAGTTGTCAATTTCATTTCGGACCCCGTTTCTGTTTGACTTCAAAATGAAATATATTGGATTTCAGCTTTTCAATTTCGAATTTCATTTTGGTCTAATATAAAAAATTAATATATATAAAAAATATAAAAAATAAATTAAAAGTGAACATAACAAATAAACCTTATAAGTTTAATCATTCTACTAAATCATGAATGAATGTTTTATTTGCATATGCCAATGAAAACTCTATAAGCCATCTGTACGTGGGAATGTGGATTTAAAAGATGTTCACTGATCTAATTATCTTTTTAAATAATTCAGATCAGAGCTCGATTCTAAAATGCCAAATTGGTTGGGCATCTGTAGTGGCCCACTAAGTTCATGCATGTGGTCCACTATAAATATAAAATGAGTGGCCCACTAAAGAATTAACTCAATGGTATTGCCCATTGATGGAAATTAAGACAAATCAAAGTGCCCTATAAATCCGTTTGTGCATCCACAATTAGGGATGGCAATGGGGAGGGTATAAATGGGCCCAGCCCCACCCCTCCCAGCTCTTATTAGGGGTGGATTTCGTAGTGGTATTTTCAAACTCAATTATACACATTCTCATCCATTTTTACATATTTTGAAAGTTTTAAGCTTTAAATTTGACTTAACCCATTCAAACGGGGTGGTTTTAGTATTACAATCAGTGACTCGTCACAGGGCAAGGTGGGTTTGGATTAGATAAATTTGAGATGGGACAGATTTAGGTTTACCCTAACCCGCTCCGTTGCCATCCCTATCCACAATGGCCGACTGATTTCTTTACATGTGGCCCACAAAGGATATCAAAGGTATGCTCCACCTATGGATTCAGAAGGTTCAATTTGTTGGAGACACATAGTGGTCTCTTAGTGATAAGACTATCAGCGGGCTCACTCTTTAAAAATCAAAACCATTTGAAATTAGCAGCCCTCTCCTATTTTCACTTAAATAGGAGTTGGGCCCACTCACAAATATCAATGCATCAAGAAGATAAGGATGAAAGGAGAGCAGATCTACGATTCGGAAAGAAAAGGACGAAGGAAGAAAACAATTGAAAAAAAAAAGAAACAGAAGGAGGCGGAGGATGAGGACGACCTAGAGGGAGTGCGATACATTATTGCTTGAGCTTGGCCATTGCAAGGGCAAGGGCAAGGTCTTCATGAAACTTGGGCTTTAACAAGCGAGGGTTGGAGTAGATCCTATCGTAGAAGGAAAGATCCGTCAAGGGAGAGAAGACAAAGGGGACGCATGGCTTTTTTGAAGCTCTCGTTCAAAATCAGAAGAGAATATGATTGGGATGAAAATCAATTACTCCTTTTTAAGGTAACCAAAGAGATGCAAATACCCTCCGCAATTTTTAAATTTTCATTTTATACCCATAGCTCGAATTCCACATTTAGGATGGGTTTCGCCAAACTCTTCTCTCTCAGCCCGAAATCGACGATCTTGGCTGACACAAACTGAGAACTCCACCAAAACTTTTCTTGGAGGGTAGTCGGTTTGTTGTCCTCTCCAAACTGAATAATTTCGGCATACTTGGCCAAAACGAGATGAATTTGACTACTATGCTCCGAAACCACTGATAAGTTGATTAGGTAGATGTTAGAAAAGTAACTGCTATGATAGCCATCTAATTGCCAGGTTAGAAAATAATACACTCCGTTGATTGGTGAGTGGGATTTCAGACTAAGAAAGAGAGAAGCTACTTGCCTACTTCCCTTTGACATAGTTTGTTTTCTTACTTTCATTTGATCTAAAGACCTTGCCAGTAATGGGGAGCTTCCACAACAAATTTAATTGATTGTAATATTCTAGCCATCTGCTCTTTGGCCTTACTAATCAACATTGATTGATTCTTGCATTTCTTTCTTCTCTAGTTTCCGCAGCCCAACTTAACAGCCAGAGAGAAAGGTATCACAAATTTTTCCTTTTTTTTTTTTGGAAAGAAATAGAGTCTAAATAGCTTCGATCTCCGAACAGCAGACTGAAATTGCACGAATAGAGAGGGGCCTCCCTACATTGATACGGGCCTCCAAAAATCACAATTACACGTGATGCTTGGACAATCTCATAAAGCATTATCATACATGAAAGCGGGAAAAATATTTCCTAGGCCAAGCACAAAATCAGCATAAAATTGAGAAAAAGAAACACAAAATAAGCAAATCACAGAGAGAACAGAAGAGCCCCATCTAAAAAAAACCACCCCACCAAACCCCAAATCCCAGCACAAATGCCCAGCTCCTGCACAGATGCGATCAACCAGGAGAAAGGAAAAGATCACCTAATCTCATTCGCTCAAGTCATCACTTGCGGATCCCAGAAAGTGCAATTAAAATCCTTCACACGTAACGCTGCGGACAATCTAGACAAAGCATTCTCTTCTGGAGAAAACAGACTGAAAGAAACAATCTGTTTCCCTCAGCAAGCATCAATACCCACTCATACCAAAAACCACACATGATCATCAAATCACACAGACTGCAAAAGAAACCCCACACCCACCCCACAAAAAGATCGCCATTTTCTGCAGTCAGCATTTGCAGATCCCAGAAAATGAAATGAGGAGCCTTTCCACGTGATGGATATGTAGAAGAGAGGAAAAAACTAATCTTTTGTCTACCCCAAGTATCAAATCACCATAAAACGAAGAACCCACTTCAAAAAAGCACACAAAATCATCAAACCACAAAGATCAAAAAAAAAAAAAAAGAGAGAGCAAAGAATCCCCAAATCTCAGCACAAAAAGCCTAGTTTCCTGCCCAACCTCATGTTCTCTAGCGAGCGTCTGACGTTCCCAGACGACGACGGTGGCCGTAACGAAGGCGATGAAGAGAAGCGAGAGGCGCTTGGGCCGCTTCAGGTAATAGGAGGGATGCAGACACCTCCACCGATTCGTAGAAGATCGGCTCCGCGCCATCTGAGTTCACTTCGGGCGAGATCTCCGAAACAAAAAGCTCCCGTTTTTCGCTCTCTCGCTCTCTCTCTCTCTCTCTCTCTCTCTCGCAGATGGATTTGGAGAAGCAATGGTGAGAGAGATTGGCTGGCCTCTCTCTAACGAATTAGGTGCTGTTGTAAAAGATGCATGCCCAGCCCAACAACAGCGTTTATGTCGCTTTGAAGGGATTTCATTTCTTTCCTTTTCTCTCTCTATCTCTCTAATCCAGATTGCTGCTGGTCGTTGGTTGAGTCGTCGCTAAGAACGGTTGAAAGAATAGATCGACTTTGACGGCAGATGAAGCACGACTGGATTTCGCTAACGTGCGCCCTGGGTGATGCAGTGTTGAGATGAGTGCGGGAGAGTGAAATCCGGACCAACAGGGCCGCCTTTCATGATTTACAGTCCCCTGGATTGGCTTACAAATTTTGGACTTTGACTCGGAAAAATGCTGAGTTTAAGTAAATATGGACCACCTGTTGAAAATTGGAGAAAGTAACTGTCCTGCTGTATAGTGTATCACCAAGTTTAATCTTAATTAGAGTTGGTTACACCACGTGATTAATGAATGTGTAAAATTGTCTTTATCACATTGCAATCAGATGGTCAATTTCACATTGGGATCAATTTCCGTTAAATAAAATTTGAAGACATGTTATATATTAGGAGAGCATTTATTTTGAGCCAGGAATTCTTTGGAGTTCCACTCCTTTTTTACTTAAGTTTCTGTTTTTAAGTGGTTAGGGCCTCCAATTGTTCCTGACCATTTTTCAGAAGGCTAATAGTAATGTCTTGACCATAATATAGATGTATTGGATCTGAGAAGCTAAAACCCCGACTTGGGTTTCTTTGAAAGTTCTGCTTGCACATATGCAGAGATTCATTTAGCCTGTTCTCACTCCTCAAAACATATCATTATATCCAACTCTTAATACTCTATTTGCTCTACAGTTGCTCTCAAACATTAAAATACATCACATTGCAGTTAAACTGCCAAGATACTCATGGCCAAGTGGAATTCACACCTTTAGTTACACACAAATGCCTAAGAATATATTCTTAGGTATTCAAATTAAAAAGTATTACTCTTGACCAATAATCCAACATAGATTAGGGCAAAAAGGAAAAAAAAAAACTCTAGAATATCCCCCAGCCCTAGTTCAGCTGATACGGGGCAACTCGTCTCAGGGAAAACAAAAGGTACCCGAGTCATTTGCTTGACTTTTTCTAAAATCCACGAAACGTGCATTTAGTAAATTACGTCTTTTCATCGTTCACATCATCACAAAGGTATTGGTATTGCTCAATCCTCAATGCAATCCACTAAAATTGAATCTCTCTCTCACATGAAAAGACAAAAACTTTGCTACTAATGAAAATCTTATCCCTTCCATTTAGGGCCACCATGGTTGCGTACCCTTTTCACCTTGTATAAAGGCATGTTTTCACATGCCTTGCGACACCCAATGTCTTATAATGGTCTTCATTGTGTGGTTCCTCTTTCATTTAGTAACCTCATATCACACATTGTAATCATCTCCAGACACCAAAAACATTCTTTCTCCCTCTTCTATAGAAGCGACTGTTCCTTTCCATCATCGCTCCCCACGTCATTTATCCTTTCTAGGAACTCCACGCATCCATCAAAAACATTTATATCACAGTCACATGGTCTCACATTAATAGTTGAGGATATTGCTAAGCCCCAGAAGTAACTGAAAACTTAAAAATGGAAGACCCCGGCAGCTTGGGCATAAATGGAAGTGCACTTTTGCATGCTAACCTGAGGTCGGTCTTTGTTTTCTTTTAAGAAAAACCTGAGGCCTTCTTAAACAACCAAAACAAAGCCCAGGTAGGGGGCAGCACAGAAATTGCGACAGTTTCCTTTAAATTATCAACTTTCTGTTTCCAGCCTACGCTTCATAGGAACTCTTTTGCGCTGATGTACATGGAGGAAAATAGAGAATCCCCAACCCAATGGGAACAAATCACTTGCATTAATTGGATGTCACATGTAAAAATGAGATTTACATGAACTGCAACCTAAGGACTGTTTCATTGAAGGGTCTCGGGGCCTCCACCATGCTCTGTGAAGGCCAGTCAGGAAAATTGCTGGCGTGGAGAGTCAATCAGAATGGGGCTGGATAAACACACAGAGAGAGAGAGAGAGAGAGAGAGAGAGAGAGAGAGAGAGAGAGAGAGCATGCTAACATACAACAGATACATAAAAGGGGGTAACTGGCGAGTACAATCCTACTAATGTTAGACCTAAATTGTGTCCATAGATCGACCCAACTACACTGACTCAGGACAAGCATAGCAAGCATAAACAACATGGTTCTCATTTCTGAGATCCACTGTTACATGTATATTTTAACTATGTGGAGAGAATTACACCCTTTAGAAAGGAATAACTTCCCTCCACAAGCATTCCCTCTCTATCTCTATATTTATATCTCAAAAGGATACAGAAGTAAACACATCAAGAGTCCTCATGACCATTTGCAGCAGCGTTTGAACGGGGTGGGGTCTGCACAATTGCCAGGTTGCTCTGCTGTATGTTC
The DNA here is from genome assembly GCA_037013555.1 of Sextonia rubra. NCBI lineage: Eukaryota > Viridiplantae > Streptophyta > Magnoliopsida > Laurales > Lauraceae > Sextonia > Sextonia rubra. Next base: position 36,109,770 of record JASUAD010000010.1, on the reverse strand, counting down.
AGTGGCTGTACATCCATGGGCTCTAACTGCTACAAGGGAAAAACAATGGAGAAGAAAATGTAACAAGAAATATTTATAAAAAAAAAAAGGGAAGAGAGAAAGAGAGCCATAAAAGGCAGTCAATTATTAGACAGCTTGCCTCTTCATTCAAGTTCGCCAGAGGATTCTGAGATGACACAGGTGAGTATTCCTTTGAAAGGTTCCTCAGTGTTCCCTGTAGGTCCCAGAAGCAATTAAAAAGGAAGGCACAGATGAGAAAGGTTATCATTTTTCTTATAGGTATCAGTCTCCAGATGATGAGTTTCATGGTGAGAGCTGCACTACATACTTGGGTGTATGATCACCAAACATGTAAGAACATAACAAAAAAGAATGCCTTTGGTAAAACATTTACAAGTAAGCTCTCTCTCATCAAAGTAAACAGTTTCCCCCATGTTGGTGATGTCCCTGAATAAATTATTCTAATACTGCAACAGGAGTGGCATTCACAGAAAGAAATCAGTAGTACCTGGCATGATTCCAATCAACAGTGAAATATCACTTCTGACCAGATCGATATTCATGCCAATGACAATTCTTGGGATAAAATAATATGGTTTATCATTGTCAACAGTAGGCACCATATTAGAAAGCCATGGTGTTCGTTATTGCATTGTTAAGTTTTCATAAGGAGAAGACAAACCCACTTCACTTTGTAGCTTTTTCCCCTCATTCAATATAATTTACAGTTAACCCACGTGCAAGATCCTGATGTTGGGATGTCATAAGGAAGCTTACACCAAGTTTGATTCACCAACCTGACAGATGAAAATAAGTAAAGAAAGCAGTGGGTACCTTTGTTGCCCACATAAGTCCACAGGCATTGCAAAGAGTCCTTGGTCCTTCAGGTCCCCGCCGCATCATTGGAGTGGATTTACGACTAATACCACAGTGACTGCATCTGAATAATATTTAAAGAAACATTTATCAGCCAAAATTGCAACTGTTAGAACATAACATGCACTCTTCCAAACAAAATACCCTCAGATGAGGAAGAAAATTCAAAAAAAAAAATTTTTTTTTGGATAACAGGAAAAGAATTCATTTTCCAGGCTACAAACTTCAACATGCTTCGTAGAGACAGCATAAGGTGTCTTTCATGGACTACCCAATAAATTATAATAGGATACAACAGAACACAAGTTAAGGCATCTTTGGTTTTGCAGCAGCACCAGCCTTTTTGCATTTCCAGGCCTTTCCGATGTATGATTAACCACTTTTCCAGAATTTAGGCCAAAAATGCCACTAAGGGTTTCCTAGTTCTTGGCGCCATCTCCCGTTCACATAAGCTGGGTCCTAGCAAGTCTAACATGGGCAATCAAACAGGGCCCAAAAGGTAATCCATTAATATTAGTGGATTGGGATTTTATCAAATTTAAACTGATTTCTCCTTGTTGCATGTGGTTACAAGACATTGCATAATCTCGGCTCAATCTCCTACTCAAATAAACAAGGTCCTGGCAGATCTCACATTGTTGCAACTAAACAAACCTTAAAAGGGTTTCCGGTCCTCCTCATCATGTTGATTTAGCATTTCATTATCATAAAGGCAAATGATCTTATCATTTTAAAATGAGAAGCAATTGTTGGAAGTAGTTACAAGATACAGCTTGTTAATATGAGGTGCAAATAAAAGCAAAATGCTAGATGACATTATGGGTAGGAGTGTTCATGGGTAAGCCCCCGAGCCTGGCCCAGCCCAGTTTGGCCCAGGCTTGGGCCTTAAGGTTTATAATCAGGCCAGGCCTAAATAGGCCTGTTTGTTATATGGGCCGGGCTTGCATTCAATGGAAGAGAGTCCAAGCCGGCCTGGCCTGGTTATAAAAATGATAGTAAGAAGACTTAAGGGACAGGATTCAAACGCATGACATCTCACCTAACATAAGTATGCCCAACCAGCTGAGCCACAACTAAGCATGGTGGCTAAAAGCTCTTTCTTCAAGTTATAATGTAAATCAGTCTGGGCTTGGAGTTAATATTCTTCAGGCGGGCTAGGCTTGGGCCAACTAGTTATGGCCAAAGCCGGGTTTGGGGCTACAGTTTAGAAGCCAGACCAGCCCCAGATATTCCTCAGCCAGGCCCAGCCTGGCCCATGAACACCCCTAATTATTGGGGGAAACAATACATATGTTGGACCATTGAGGTAATAGAAACCAAGTTCATAGTTGAAGTTGGATGCTCTCAAGAACAATGTTCACGGATTTGAAAGCTTCACCTTATTGAAAGTGGGGACCCATGCATTCAGATTTCAGAGTGGTAAGGTAATGAGGTCAAGAAGGCTCTTTGGTGTCCCTCTATTGGTTCTTTCATATTCAATGGGGATGGGTCAGCTAGAAGGAAGCCAGGTTGGGTGAAGAGTGGGGTGTGCATTCTAAGGTTTTCTAACCCCATTGGCATCAAAGATTCCAATGAAACGGAAGATTTGGCGATCATGAGGCAATAAAAGTCATCAAACCATCATTTTTCATATTGGCTTACTGTAGAGAGTGATTCATGTAATGTCATTTTTTGGGTGTCTAATAAGAAGGGCCCATGGACATTCCATTTTATTTTGAAGAAATCCACGCCCTTTAAATTCCTATGATTTGCAAATAACTTGACATATTCTCTAGCCAAGTAATGACTATATACAGATATGATGCATTTCAATGCATCTCAATCTTTGTATTGCAGTGTCTTATAATGTTACTGTCTGTATTTATCTCTTGTACTAGGATGGCACTAATGGTATTTTAGTTTCTAGTTACAGAAATTTACCATTACTATTACTGATACTAATAATAAACTTGGTGAGGTGTTGAGTTGGGACAGAAGGTTGCTCGGTTGTGGAGGCATTGCAGCAAAAAGCATAAACATGAGCAAATCCAGCTGAAAATGAAGCCAAATCATAATCAGACCAATCCCAAGTCAATTCAACCCTTACAAGTGAGTTTGGATCTGCAGGTTTGGGGCAATCAGCAAGTTTGCCAGTTCTCTCTCCCATAAAATATTGGTAGTTCCCATCTTTCTTGAATTAAAATCCAAGATCATAGAAATCAAAAGGAACCACCTGAAATAGCATATTCTGAACTTTGACACAGTCCAAGTATAGGCACTCTTATGGTTGGTCATGTCTAAAGCATGTGATTAGTTCATATTTAGTTTTGAGAGTTCATCACATTATTTTTTATTACATATGACCAATCCAGTGGGTAACTATCAATCTAATGGAGTGAGATTTGGAAGTAATCCAGTACATGTGGTCCCCACTTCGTTTAAGGACTTCGATTCAAGAAAGACACACTTATATAGCAGATCCAGACTCCCCAGAAGCTTGATAGAAGTGCATTTGGTAACTTAGTGCACATGGGTAGGCTGCTTAAGCCAAAAAATCATAGGGTTAAATAAATGATGCCAAAAGGTAGAAAGGCAGAAGCTACATTTCAAATATCTACACCAGCCCTAATGCAGGAAATTGTTAAGTCAGGATTTTATTTGCATATCTTGATTTGGTAATACGTTGAACACCCGAGTTTAGAATTTGATAAAATAAGAACATTATATAATTTGTCCCTACATTCATTACTTCCTCAAAATCCATTATACAGAATAAAAGTAGTATTGGTGAATAAACAAAGTCTAAGGACATGTTTGGAGCTTACTCAGTTGCTCTTGGTGGGGAACTAGCTCTCCGCAGAGCCAATCGTTCTTCAAGTGTTCCTTCTTCAGTTACCTTTGATGATGTGAACTGACCCTTGTAGCGTTGCATCCTAAAACATTATAGTAAAATATTTTTTACAAGCAAAAGTGCAAACCCCCATAAGTGGCAATGGAGGCAAATTAATCTCTCTCTCTCTCTCTCTCTCTCTCTCTCTCTCTCTCTCTATATATATATATACAGCAGATAACAAACATGCTCTACCTTTCTGATAAAGAATTATTAATTCCCAACCACAATGAGATCACTGAATAGAATATATGTGGTGGTAGTGGTGGTGTTTTTTTTTTTTTTGTTGCAGGGGGGGGGGGGGGGGGGGGGTGTGTTAAGAAATGAGATGTTACCCTGCACCATATTTACCAGAAGTTCCCAGCGGCTCCTCTTAAGGCCAGATAATGAAAGAGAGCGGTTCTATCCTAAACAAGTTGCTTTTTCTGATCCAGTGATCCTCTCCAAGAATAAATATTCAACATCCCAATCTAAACATTATAGAAACATGAAGGACCATACTTAGCATAAGATAAATATGTTGACTGTGACAAAGGAGTGTGTGTGTGTGTGTGTTTGTATTTTTTTTTTTTTTTGTTTTTGTGATAACTGTAAAAATTTTATTGCAACAAAAAAACAAAACAGAAAACAAGAAGGCTAAACAACTACAACTCACAGAAGCTAGCAAAAAACAAAAGACTAAACATCAAAGGAAAGAGAAGAGCTAGAAACTCCCTCCTTAGCCAACTATTGATGCCTATCTTCCATAACATTTGCTTCTCAATGAATATGAAAAAACTAAGCATCCAAATTTTGAGCGATATCATTCACCTCCTCCACCCAATCTGCAATCATCCAAGGATGAGAAGAATTCTTTGAACACCATCGAATTGCTGAAAAAGAATCAGCCTCGATAATAGCCTTAAAACCATCCAATTTCAACAACTCCCTACAACCAATTTGAAGTGCAAAAACTTCAGCTTCATTCGCATCGGAAGCATAAAAAGGCCCAAAGAAACTCCTGAGAATTTGACCATTCTAATCTCTAATGGCATTGCCAATACCACCTCTATGAGTAGAACATAAGTAACTCACGTCAAAATTAAGCTTTAGGATACCTCGAGGCGGACTCTTCCAATTAACTCTATTCATAGCTCTAACACAGCCCCCCTCCCCCCTTCTTCATAGAAGCTATCCATGATCTATTACGATCATCCAAAGAGACTCCTTTAAACTCCTTTCTCCTGCAAACCAATTCTAACACTATCCAAACAATGAACTCAAAAATCTCCCCCACATCTTTTCTTTTATTTATGAAAACTCTTTTGTTTCTTTCTAACCAAAGCTTCCACAGTGTAGCATATAAAGCAGACTTCCATAAAATTCTGGCTCAAACAAATTTACATCTTAGATGCCATTGAATAAAAAGAATTTCAATTGTTCTTGGCATGACCCGCTCCATTTCAAACACATTAAGAATAGACATCCAAACTTTATAAGCAAATTGACATGAATCAATAAATAATGCACTTTTTCCTCATCTTTTAAATACATCGGACAACCATTAACAATAACATGATTTCTTCTTTGCAGCTTGTCAATAGTATGAAGTTTATGATGCTTTGCTACCCAACAAAAAGCCACGACTCTAGGCGGCACAACAGAATACCAAAAGCTTAGCCACCCTTCCGCTTTTGGACTCATATCCACCAAAGTATTATAAAATGATTTTACAAAAAACTAACCTTTAATATTTGGCTTCCATACTCAGACATCTGATTTGTTAGTGGACACATACACCTTCTCTAGTATCCTATGTAACCAGGTGAAATCTGACACTTTGTTATTCCATAAGTCTCTTCGGAAAGAGAAATCCCAAATAACAGCTCTACCTAGAGAAAAAAAGTCTCCGCGACAAAGGCTTGTTGCCTTGAGAAACTGTATTTTTAAATTATTTGATCAGTTCACTCTCCCCAAAATACAAAGAGAGCTTCAAACACTGAAAGCTGCTCATGGAGGAGGTCTCACTTCTGAAGCCTCGCCTCTGAAGGCTAACCAACAACAAGAAGTCAAGACTTGATAGGTATTGTGACTCTGGTGTGAAAAAATGCCAGAAACCATACCAGTCAATTATCCCTGCCCTGATGATAGGGCCAAGCTGTTGGAACCAGGCCTACTCAAGTCAATCAGTCCTAGCAGGTCTGGTGAGTCCAAGCCAGGACTGACCAAAGCCCCAGAAGGCTGCCAGGCCTAGCAGACCTGGCCAGGCCAGCACAGGTGCAGCTGACCCAGACAAGGCTAGGTGAACCAGGCCCAAGCACACCATGCATGGACAAATGCCTAGGCAAACAACTGGGAGACTACAGGTGTAAAAGATAGGGGCTCACAGGTTAGATGACTACATACTTGGAAAGAAAACAAAATTAGGTTAATGTGTGGCCAGGTCTGGTGCAGCTGACCCAGACAAGGCTAGGTGAACCAGGCCCAAGCACACCATGCATGGACAAATGCCTAGGCAAACAACTGGGAGACTACAGGTGTAAAAGATAGGGGCTCACAGGTTAGATGACTACATACTTGGAAAGAAAACAAAATTAGGTTAATGTTTTAGTTGATTTTAGATTTTTAGCGTTATATACTTCTATTAGAATTAATTTTATATATAGGGACAGATTGACTACAGTGTAGGGTAATTTTACTATCAATAAAACTCCACAGTGGCCCATATTATATCTCTCTTTTTGTGAAATACACTGCACTTACACCAGTCCTTGTCAACTGTTTGTGACGCAAGAAGTTCTGCTTTTTGTTGAGTGTTTCACCATCCCATCATCTGTTACTCGGAGCCCCCATCCCACTATGATTTCAGCAAGTTCTGACCACTGTTGCTGATGTAAAAAACTGCAGTACCAAGGAATCCTATTCACATGATTCCCCTAACCAGATCTTGACCCATCTGAAGACCAACAGAAGTGCTATCCATATTTGCTGCATCAGGAAACTGATGGCTTTGAAGTGCCGGCAGCATAAATACATAGAGCATTGTGAGTGTTCCTTGAGTTAACCATCTGTTCTAAACATTGGAGAGGGATTGAGCACATTGCCTATCAGTAATTTAATTCCCTTCAAGCAATATTGCTGCAGTCTTTTCTTGCAAGTGTGTTTTAGGGTTGATTTTGTTGAAACTAATTTGGTGTTTCCAAAGGGCTCGAGGGTTAGGGCATATTGCTTGATATCAGAGCATGTTTTAATTCTTGCAGTTCTCTTGGGGATTGAAATTGCCCTCCAAAAGTAGAAGAACCAAAAGGGGCCGATACATAGCGAGAGAAACTGCATGCCATCCTAGTCTATCGCAAACAGGTCTAATGACTTGTAAGAAGTATAGACTAACATCAAGTTGTTCATGCAAAACATGGGAACATATCAGAGAGCAAGGATAATATTGATTGCAATGTTGTTGAGAACTAACGCAAAGTTGTCGACTCGGAGCATAACCAAATACTCAGGACTGGACTTGGCCATCAAAGGGCAGTTGGTGTGGGAAGAAACCCTCTCAATCCTCCCAACCAAGAACAGGTGGCTCACGCATTTATAGTGGAGAGGCTTCTTCAACTACTTAAAGAAGCCACCAGCAGTAGGAAGTCGAATTTTAGGCCAATATCCCAGGAACCAGAGTTCCACAGGATGGTCCACCCAGACAACTTCCATACTCAGATCAGTATGGTTGAATAGTTCGGCTTCAGGCTGGAAGAAGCTTCTGACAGTGAGTAGTTCAAATCAGTAGCATCCAGAGTATTCAAGGTACGAACCGCAAATACCACAGTTTAAAGTTGTTGCAACCAAGAGGTTGAGGTTTGAGTCGTGTTACAATCAAATGGAGGGCGGGGGGAGGAAATGGGGGAAAACATCCAGACTGACCATATTCATGAAGACCCAGAATATACAAACACTTGGAGAAGATAAAGGGGAAGACTGGGCATGAATTTCCACTGCACCCCATGATTTTTACATGAGAGGTCCAAATTTCAGATAAATGTGGAAATTGGCAGCAGAAAACACTAAGGAGTTCCAACTGCCATCGCTTGACTCTATGGATCAGATTCCATGAATCACAAAGATCTCTTAGTTTGAACCCCTGATACAAAACAGACTGGATTTTGGGGAGGTAATGCCTTGAAAATGGAAGAAATAGTCAAGGCAAGACAACACCAATGTTCTATAACCACCTATCAAGCAGCACAACAGCCTGATCCTATCCTACATGATGGCCACCACAAGGAGCACCAAACGCTGAGGAGGTATAGAACAGCAGCAATGCCTATAAGCCAAACCCTAACTCAAGGACTTGGGGGAGGAGCAGGGGAGGATCCAGGTAGTGGACACAGGTGCGATCGCACCCGTCAAACGACGGGACGCTTCCAAATACTATATGGAAATTTTGGGTCCAATGAAAAAAAAACAAATAAAAATTATGGGTCCACCCTCAAAATCCACATGAAAATCCTCCGTTTGCCCTCAAAACCAACCTACCTATTAGGGTCCCCACCCTTTAAACGAAAATCCTGAGTTTGCCACTGGCCCACTGGGGAGGAGGATATAGGTGAAGAGGTGCCCCTCCACCAAAAAGAGATCCATATGAATGTCTTATTACAATTGTAAGCAAGTGGGACCTCTTTCCTCTCAATGTTCGAAATTCGAATACTCTGGTAAAGTAATTACTAGACAAGGTGGCAATCATTAAAAAGAGTGGATAGAGGAGAAAGTGGTGATTCAAATTTTGGGGACAATAAGCATGAAGGTCATGATGCAAACAAATCTGGTCACGCATATAAATGCAGAGATGGAGACGTGGAGATACTACTGCTAAACCACGTATTGAACATAAAGCAGAAACCAAAGGTGAATGATAGCTGGCTTCAGAAGTTTTTTTTTTTTTTTTTAACCACTTGCACTTCAGGAGGAAAGCTTTCTACCACCTTGATTGACAATGTTGACAAAGGAAGAAAGCTGAAAACCATTGATGGTCCAAGAAAAGAGGAGAAGCACTCAAATCTATTGCATCCAATGGTCCAACAAAGGCAAGGAGGTTCCAATCAAGACATAATTGTTCATTTTCTTCTACTGGGGAGCAGTAAGTATAAGGATTACATGTGGTGTGATGTTGCTACTTATTACCAGTACCATGGATGTGGCCCGTACCATATTGGGGCACCGTTGGTCATATCAAGATGTTCCTCATCTAGCTAATGATAACACCTACACCACTGGACAACATTGATATGACTTTGTGCCCTTGACGGAAGCTCCCAATGAAGACCACCAAAGAATCGCCATAAAAAAGGAGCAATAATGCCTTGATTCTCCAAAAGTCCAAGTTGAAGGGTGATGAGTCAAATGTGGTTCAAGTTCTAGTTGCTCACTTAACAGAAAGTAAGAAGATACCACATGATGAATTTCATTTAAGCATAAGAACAGTAGCAAGCAAAAAAGGTTAGAGAAACTATGGCCTATATCCAGTAAAATCAAGTTGATATCTGCAAAATCCTGGAGCAGTTATCAACTCATTTATGTGATAAAAAGAAAGTGATTCAGTGCCCTTGAGAACCCTCGAAGCAAAATCTAGATGAAGAGACAAGTGTGTTATGTCCAATTAAAGCTGCTAGAGAAAAATAGGAAGTTGAGCAGGGTAGCAGACTGGCAAGTGAAGACGTGGAAGATGCATTGCAAGATCACAATTCCATAAAGGAGGCCACAATTTTCATGGTTGTAAACAGTGGAACCCATGGATGTTAGGTTCTTTTTCAGATTGCGCAGTCCTTGAGAAGGTTTCACTATTAAAGTCCAATCTATATGATTGGATTTTGACACTACTATGGATTTCATCTTAAGGATTGATAGATGGCAATCAAGTCTGTGTTAAACAGACAAGTATGATCTAACTCTTTGATTTGACATTTCGTGAATATGGTTCCAGAAAATTCTCCCATGCATCCACGTTAATTCGACCAATGAAGGGAGCAGACATTCTTATTTCACATGCAAGAAGCACAATCTGACAGAAGCAACTAATGGATCCTTACTGGTGATTTGGTATTTGATCCAAGAGGGAATCAGAGCCAACTCAAAGGTAACTTTTCTCCAACCCAAGGGGGATTGATGCATCCTTCCAATTGGAATCATGGAGGGTGGATAGATGTTGAGTCCTCACTCACATCTTGATGCCATGCCAACAACGTTTTTGCAAATTGGTTTGCTTAGGAGTCTTCAACCAAGGCTGATAGAGTTTTATTTCACCCAATATTGGGAAAGAGGGAAATAGCCATTCATTGGTTTCTTGGGAGAACCTTTACAACCTTTATATAGTGTATTGGCCAACAATTTGACTCTCAATTAAAGATTGTACCTTCTAATCAGAGTATTCAACAATCTTTGACTCTTAATTAGATATTCTAGTTTCTGATCAAGGAACCTATAGATATTGAATTACATGTCATTCTTTTCATTTCTTTTCCTTCTGTTTTCTTTTCTTTTTTTAGATGGACTTACACATCTGTCTAAATTTAAGCAAATCATAATAAAGTTGATTCTATTAGGAAAGCACTCCCAACATATAAGAATTGGCATCTGATATGACGACAATGCCCTCATTTAAAATGATTCTTAATCGAAAAACAAAAGTCATTCTGAAGGAAAGATTCTACAGATCAATATTCTCAAGTAATGATCGAGAAGGTGCAGCGAAATGCATCCCAAAATTCTCATTCTATGGATGTGGACTGGGGATCCAATTGTGTTTATCATAGAAGAGTTTGAGTTCTGAAATAAACTAGGAGTTAGATTTAGTGTTCAAAATATTAAGGACAGTCAAATTCTATGTAAAGCATTGCAATTATATTAATAGAAGTCTATAAGGCTTCTGCATTAATTCTGTTCATGCAAAAAATAATGGGCTTAGAAAATTCCCTAATGACTGCTAGTAAATGCCAAAATTTCTGCTTTTTGTTGAGTATTTCTCTTTCCCATTATCTGCTACTTGCAGCTCCCATCTCATTTACCATTTTATGTAAAAAAAAATTTAATTAACTGTCACTCCAGCTGAAAACTGCAGTATTGAGGGCTGCTGTTTTCATAATTCCTGTAACCAGATCAGAAGTGCTACCTATCTCTGCTGCAGTCAGAAACTGCTAGGTTGGAAGCAGTGAATTCATAGAGCATCTTGTGTGTTCCAAGTGAGGCTATCCTCCGTTCTAGATGCTGAACAGGGATCAATCATGTTACCTTCAGGAAAGCTGACTCCCTTCAAGTTAAAGTACTGCAGTCTTCTTTGGCAAGCCTTTTTCAGAGTTGATTCATTGAAACTGATTTGGGGTTTCCTAGGGCTTGACGGTTTGGTATGAAAAATAGCCAAGTTCAACAAGATAATAACAAGCAAGGTAGTGTAAAAAATCTTTACAGTAGATGGACGTCATATGAAATATCCAGGCTATTGAAATGCGTAGAACCATAGCAACCAGGCCAGAAGCCATCAACCACCACTTTTATTTGCCTATCATACCCATCTGACACATGAGGGCAAGGAAATGAAGGGGCAATGTTATATATCTCATACTCATACCTGAGTGCAACCTGCTTCCGGACATTGTAGCGAACTTTCCTCGTATAATTCCGTTCTTGTCGCTTCGCTCGGAACCTGTTCAACGAAACAGCTCTTTCTCGCATATTTTTACGCTGTTGGACATAAGGCAGCTCCAGGTTGGATTACTTAGGCAAAAAAGAGGCTAAAACTAACCAACTGGAAGAACTAATACAGAATAACATTGTTTTCCACTGGTATACCATAAGCTTATCCTAATATGGAAACCACAACAAAGACAACATCATACCTTGTTCATCGTGCCAAGAGTAATGTCGCGTTCCCCTAATAGTAACAGGACTGCTTGAACCTGTGGATTATGTTTCAAACAAGATTACAACCTCCTACTTTCTTTTCTTTCTTTTTCTCTGAGTAATATTACAACCTCTTCCTGTTTTATATGACTCCAACAAGAAGAAGAAAAACCAAATAGAATGGAGTACAAGAAGGAGGAGCGCTTCATGTATGTTCAAGAGAGAAGAAGAAGCTACAGGACTATGGACTAAGGCAAATAAATGAAGGGAAGCATTTCAAAAAATAAATATAAAAAAGAAAAGGGAATACTTTGTTCAGATGACAGGCAATCAATCAACCAATGGTCCATTAAAAGTTAAAACTGTAGCAGTTAACATAAAAAAGAAGACAAAGTTACAAGAAACCTTTATTATATAAGCAATGGAAATGATGCAAGCTGGAAGAGTGGGGCCCACATGGTACCATACAAAGTGGTGCATGAGGGATATGACCAGAAGGGTGTGCACAAGTTGTTATTTGTGCAAATCCCATCCCAAAGAACCTCCTATCAGTTACATGGTTCTTAAAATTGGCTATCTGGGTCAGGTCAGGTCAGATTCGGTAGGTGCCAATCCCCAAGTCGAATCATCCTCAATTCACCAAGTCGGCCAACTCATAGGGTTTATAGCCCCAAACTCATTTATTTCTTAATTTTCTGTCAGGATAAGCGCTGATAAGCTCTAAGGGTCATTTTTATTCAAGAAAATCAAAACCATTTATTTTTTAAGGTCTAGGCATTTCGATTGGAGTAACACTCACGCAACTGAGTGAAATATAAAAGCAAACACCTATTTCTATTTCTACGTAAATTCATTATTTCTAAGTAAATATAACGAGTCCTTAAATCCCAGACTCTTAGAGAATAAGTTTTTATGTTTTTTATATTTTTGTGCAGTGCATTATTTTTCATATTTTTTTTAAAGAGGTCATTAGGCTATAGGGTGAGATAATTTTGACTTGGCTGAATCATATGCAAGTTAACGATGACACAGTACCCCAAGTCTGATTTTTAAACTTGATTGGTTAGGAGTCTTTCATTCCTTGATAAGTTGCTTTATAAGGACTCTTTAGATTATTTATTTCTGAAATTATTCAAGTGATAAGATTTGTGGATGGATGTATTAGATTTAGTGAGTAGGGTTTATTCTAAGGTATTTAAATTTTTATTACATTATAAACACATTGTCAAGGCAATTTGGCCTAGCTATTGGGGAATTTGAGAATTGTGTTTTATTCCCCATGTTTGAAAGCCTGTGTTTCTATGTGAAACCCTCTTTATCACTTTCTCTTGGGAAGTTGGATGTGAGACTTAGATTCTCTTAAATCTTTCTTCTTCATCTACAATTACTGGTGCACATTTTGGCAACCTTCCTTTGGCAGATAAAGACTAACGCAGGACGAGCCAAGCACAGGTCCATTGGGCTGAACCCATGACCTATGGGTCATTGAGCCAATTGGGCCAGCCCACAGCCCCAAAGGAACCAATCAACAGCTGTGGAATTTTGATTTGATTAGGATTCTAAATTTGGTTAAGTTGATTTGTTAGTTTCATTTAATATTTAGGAGTTCTTTGATAAATAGAAAGTAGAGTCCTGTGATGGGATACCAATACTCATCCTTTGATTTCTCAATCTATTTTCATAGAGCCTACAATAGAGACCAAAGAAGAAACTGGTAATAGAAAGTAAAGTCTTAGTAGCGAAAGACCCTTTTTCTCTAAATATGTATCACACCTTGGGAGAGAGGCACCATTGATTATTCCCAATAAAATTGCTAGTGTTTTCCTTTGATTGTGTGTTTGTTCCTTTCCTTTGCTGGTTTGTGTGTTCGAATGTGCTAAAGGATTCAACCAAATCCCCCCATGGATTAGGCAAACTTTGATTGTGAAATTGGGGCTGCATCAAAAAGACTGATGGCCCATTGATCGCACCAACAACCACCCAAGTTCTAATACTAATTGCTCCCACCTATATCTAGAAGTGAAATACCTAGGATCAACGATCAAACCACACAAAGCAAGCACACAAGGGATTTACATGATTCGGCAATATGCTCACATCCACAGACAAAGAACTCTCAATTTCTTTTCACTCTTTAAACTCCTTTTACTTTGAATCTAGGGTTTACAAGTTACATCATATATATAACTTAAAGTTATATATATATATGTTGTAAATTGTAAACTCTAGACTCTAAAAGTACAAAAAACAAGAGTGTAAGAAAAAGAAAGGAATAGGTTTCTCTTTGCCTATGAATGACTAGACAAAGGCATATCGCTAAATCATATAAATCCTTAGTGTGATTTCTCTTTTGTATTCACTTTGTGTGATTTGATTGTCAATTGCAAGTTTTTGCTTCTGCACATGCACACACTGTCTATCAACATGTTGCAATTTGCAAGGGTGAAAGAAAGGAGAGGGGAAAAAGTTTCCGCTTCTGCACATGCACACACTCACTTTCTATTGACACATTGTAACTGTTGACAACCACCTACTCTAAAGCTTAAGCTGATAGAGAACAACGTAACAAAGTATATCACAATTCATATCCTCTCCCCCCCCCCCCACCCCCCCGCCCAAAAAACCAATATTGCGGGCTCCACATGTGAGCATACACACAACAACCTTCGTGGGAGAATACAAGGCCTCCACACAGGAGTCACACCCTTCGTCGGAGAATACAAGGCACAACAACCACAGGAACTCAAACACTCAACCTCAAGCTCTAATACGATGTTGACAACCACTTACTCTAAAAGCTTAAGCTGATAGAAAACGCTGTAACAATATATATCACAATTCAAAATAATAACTTGAAAGGATGAAAAAAATGAAATGAGAGCGAAGGCAAGTGGCACCTCTCCATCCACTTGCTTTACGCAAGACCTAAGATGGTTCTTCCAAGTCTCCTCTCCCCTCCCTATTTCTTCTCTTCTTTCAACCCTCTGTCTCCTCTCATTTTCCACTCTGGCAAACCAGGATAAATGGCCCACACCTCTTCCCCTATGATACCAGATACCTGTACAAGCCCAACGTATTCGTATCGGACTGATACGATACTTGTACTGGTACCTGATACTGCACCGATACTTCCGGAGTATAAGTTTAGTAATATCCTACTTAGCAAGTCCACTATTTCATTTATTTCTTTAAGTTTTCTTACTTTTCAACATAGAAAATGTTAGAATTGAACATAAACAATGATAATTTCATTAGTTAAAACGTAATTTAAAGAAAAATTTAGGATATCCGTATTCATATCCGTGTCCTAAATTTTCCAGAGTGTAGAATCGTATCCCCGATCCCCATATCCGTGTCCATACCCATGTTTGTATCTGGGCATGATAGCTCTTCCCCACTAAAGCCGGATCTACACCCTTAGCTAATCTCTAGGAAGCTATGTGGTCATAATCTGACGAGCACAAGCCTTTGACTGCTTAATGGATTGCCACTGCATAGCAAAATCTCAACCATCCCCACTATTCTATCATCTTAATCCTAGCCATCCATGTACCTAAAAGAGAGGCACTCTCCCGCATTGGAATGGAGCAACTGAAACATCGAAACTCTCGTCATTTTGGTAAGTTTGAACATGATCAATCAAGCAATGTGATCTTTATTTATTCTCGACCAATCAATTTTCTTGAAGGGTAGCCATTCAATGGTTGGATTCATATGAATCCAACAGCAGATGATAGGACTTCTTTAGATGAAGTGGCCTTTTTAGATGGATCCAGATCCAGTGCTTTCACTGCAAGAAGCTCTCTACTACTTTTTGGAATAAGAAATGTGGTACAGTTGGTGGGGGCGTGGGGCCTATTGGCCCCATTAGACACAAGGGGGCTAGGGACCCATTGTATTTTCTTTCGAGTCGATTCTCAAAGTTCAGGGCTGCAATTACATGGAAAGCGGCTTTTCAAGCCTTTGTATGGCATGTTTGGCAAGAAAGAAATGCCAGGATATTAAAAAGTAAACAGTATCAGCCAAGTAATGTTTTACGAAACATATTGTGAAATGTCACAATATCACATATTGTGATATTTGGGGCTTTCTCTCCTAGACAATCTTGGCAGCCTGTGGGACCTTCCTTCCAAGCTATCAATAAATAAAGGGTCAAGTAAAATCACTCCTCCTTAAGGCAACTCCCTATCTCTGATGCTCTCTTGACATCAAATGATAGGCGTGTATTGGAGAGGGAGAGATCAGCCACATAAGGCACTACTCCTCCCAAACTTAAACATCCATACAGCAGTTCACATCATGTTGCAAGTGGTCCCAGAGGACACATCAATGTCAACAGTAGAAGCAGATAAGGGATTGCTAAAAATTCTTCAAAAACCAGACCAATCCGGGTGGAGCGAAAGATTCCAAGCAACGACAATGGCATCCAACTTATCTAGATTCCATGAAGTAAAAATTTGCAAGACTTGCAACTAGAGCTTTGCAGCTAAGCAATAAAATAAAAGGTACTCATCAACCACCTTCAAGCCAATGTGAAGCCGATCTACAATCACTGAGATAATCGGGTTCGCTAGAGCCCACATTGGATCCCTCTTGTTTTGATGCTTTGTTTTCTAAATGGGGTATGCCCCATTGAGGCTAACCACATGACCTCGGTGTAGTTACCTCATTTTCTTGAATTTTATGTTTCTTTTAATGAAAGACAAACATAGTTATCGTCTGGAAAAAGAAAAAAAAATTTATTTCTATTCAGCTGAAATGGAAGAAATTTTTCGTTTTGGCCACGAAGCCAAATCAAAATGACTTGCATAACCTTCAGTTTGACTTTCAGTCAATTTCAGGCGAAAACATAGATTCCGGCCTACATTGACCAAGAATTTCAAAATGCCGACATGTTTTTTGGGGAATGTTTTCAAACTTTAATTTTAAAGGTTGTTAACTTTTATGATTATAAAAATTGTGTTTAAACTTTATTATGGTAAGAATGTGCTTTATTTTATACTTGTACGTCAAATGTTGCTTTTCCATAATGAATCAAGTCATGGAAATAGCCTCTTCAAAATGAAGGTAAGGCTACGTACATCTTGCCCTTCTCAGACCCTGCTATGCGGGAGCCTCGTGCATTGGGCCGCCCTTTTTTTTATGTTAAATGTTGCTTTACCATAATGAACCAAATGTATAAGTTATATTTTACTTTTAATTCTTCATCTTTTCTAACAAATATGTATATTTTTATTTTATTTATTTTTTTGAAATGTAACTCCTAAATGTTTCACTGAAATTCTAAATCAACCAAAACATTTCATTTTAGAGGCCAGATCGAAATGGGATCCAAAACGAAATTAACAACTATTCTTAAGATACAAAGACTGCATGAATTTTCAAGTGACTGTCTCTACTCCCAAGAATTACGTCTGAGGTCTGCCATACAAAGAAAAATACTTGGTTCGAGTCTAATACAGTAACAGGTCCATAAATTTTTGCAACATAACAGCGCCATCATTATTAATCAATCACCACTCCAGCCTCTTACCCTCTTTCACCCACTTCCAATTAATTCAGTTTACCAGTGGAGGCACCCAACTCAACTGTTAGATAGATGAGGAAAAAATGGTCCGTCATGCATTCCTACCGTTACCAAAACAAATCAGCTGCATGGATATTCACAAAGTCCTCTTTTTTTTTTTTATCAGTTCTCCTCAAACTCCTTTCTAGGAACAACCAAATGAATACTCCTCTACTCAACTTAAGCAAGAACATGCTTAACCAAACTGCCTGTTTCTTTAGAAGAATATATGACAGGGATTGTGGCTAGGGAATTTCAGAATTCCTTATCCTTTACAATAATTTCTGGAATTCAGAAATCCCGCAATTTCTAAATGCCTAACCAAGGATTTTTAAATCCCAGGACCCACTTGAGGTCTTTAGAATTCCAAAATGCTGGCAGCCTTGAGGTGAAGCTCCGACAACCTCAACCTCTTATGGTGGGCCCACATACCATAATTTCTAAATGTGGGCCCAAGTTGCAATTTACTAAGAGGTTGGCCACACATACCAAAATTTATAATGCTGGGCCCCACATTCCACAACTCTGGGTGGGCCCGCATTGTAATTTCGAAAATGCCACACACACCACAATTTCCAATAGTGGGTCCCACATACCACAATTCTAAAGGTGAGCCACATATTGTATTTTCTAAATGGTGGGCCCCACAGATCACAATTCCTACGATCTGTATCTCGAATCCTACAACACCTATTGAATCTTGAGGAAAACTATTCAAATCTATGACATGAATCCTCATTTCTCCACTCCCTCAAGTTTTGAAGAAGCAAAAGAAATGCAAGCAGCTTTTGGAAGCTAAGAGTCTCAATCATCAACACAATTCAGAGTTTGGACACCTTCCCCACCATTCATTAGCATCGAATTCAATTTAATATATCTAGTCAAGCTCCATATGAACCCATGCTCTCATCCTCCAAGCCAATCATTAAAAAAAACACAGTAATCAATATTCTTCACGTTTTTCAAGACAAGTTTGAACTTTTATTTACAAGAGAACATCACTTTGGGTTCCATCAACTTCCTACTCAAATACCTACCAAATATGCGCTTCTTCTTCTTCTTCTTCTTCTTCTTCTTCTTCTTCTTCTTCTTTTTATTCTGTTCAAGTTGATTATTGATCACTCATTCTATCATAGTAGTTTCCAATTATCTTCCCACACGAATTCCTCCTCCCTCTAGTTCAAACTGTGATCCCAACATCTTGGACCCAATGTTGCAAATATCACCTACCATTATCAATAAACCATGATCACATCATTATATTTCTCGGAGATGATATATTTTCTTCTACTAAAATTGAAGCTTCCCAACATCAAGTCACTAATTTCTATTTAAATTATCTTTAACAAAAAGTTATTTAATTTTCAACAATATTTTCCCAATATTATCCTGATCAAGCTTGCAAATTTGAATATATATACAAGCATTAGCAGAAAAGGGCAGACAACTAAAATCAACTGAAAGCAAGTAAATGCAGAAACAGGACAGTTTTATGTTGAAGATAACTATATACCTTCTCCGGCGGGATGCAGTCGAATATATAAACATCGTCCTGGAACGAGAGAGTGAGGCGGTTCGCGGTCTGGCTCCTCGTCATCACCCCAACATGCTCCTCGTCCTCGACCGGTACCTCCACCACCATCCCCTCGCCCGCCTCCTCCCCCTCCCCGTCCCCGTCCCCGTCGCCGCCCTGCTCCTCTTCAGCCCCCACTCCCTCCGCCTCCCGCTGCATGTAATGCGCCTGCAACGGCTGCGCGGCCGCCTCCTGGATCGTCTCCGCCGCCTCCACGCCGCCGATCTGGCTCGGCAAGCTCATTTCCGCCGCAGCAGCGAGCATGTGCACGTGATCGCCACTCATACGATCATTCGCCGTCCGATCATCAAATCCCTGCTCCTTGAGCTCAATGTCACTGCTCCTGTCGCCGTTTTCCGCCATCTCGCATCGATCGCACAGCCGAGATCGATTTCGGCGAGCAATCGCAGGAGGAGAAACAAGAAATCGGAAGAGAGATGGCCGGTTTGGGGGGATTTTGAGGCGAAAAGCTCAGATCTTGGGAGTGATCGGAGGAATGAGGCTATCCAGGGCTTCGATGCATGGCGATGGGGAGATCTTTGGGAGGGATGCGGGGAGAAGGGGAGAGAAACCCTAGATCTGGATTTAGGGTTTTGGGATGGAGATCTACGGTGGGGATTTGGAGTAGGACAGAAAGGAAGGGATGAGATTTTGCGTTGCAGGGTTTTGGTGGGGGAGAGGGGAAGGGTTTTGGGGAGGGAAGGGCGTGAGAAGCGGAAGGACGGAGATGGGAAATGCGCTCTACACAGGAAGATGTGAGTCTGAGTTTGTACTATTTGCCCTTTGTGTTGTACTATAATTACGAGAATGCCTGGGTTGTTTTTGAAACCCGACTCTAATCAGCAACCCGCCAGAATTCGACCCGCGGGGAATGCGGGTGCGGGAAACTTGATCAGAATTTAAGTGGGTCGGTTTAGGTTT
The DNA here is from genome assembly GCA_037013555.1 of Sextonia rubra. Lineage (NCBI taxonomy): Eukaryota > Viridiplantae > Streptophyta > Magnoliopsida > Laurales > Lauraceae > Sextonia > Sextonia rubra. The sequence goes on along the minus strand of JASUAD010000010.1, from coordinate 36,090,099 downwards.
AACCCAACTTTCTTCTCCTTCCTAATAAGAATGTGTTGATTGTTAGCAATACACTCGTGATTGAGCGGTGTTTGCAACTTAGTATCAAACACATGTCTAATGATTTTGATCTTTAGAATTAAGGTAGATTATATCACAAATAGCTCAAGCAAACTAATAAAAGAAAAAAAAAAGGAAAAGGTGTTGATCGATTTTTGGGTAAATGATCAACGATTGCTAGAGTCATTGTATCAATAGATTGACTAAGGTTTTAAGGTGATAATGCAAAGAAGATGGGAGAAACAAATAGAAGACATGACAATAGGGATGGCAATGGTTGGAATTTAAATGGGGACTTTCCCAAGGTTGGGGCAAATTTTTTTCCCCTTTTATATCTAGGTTGGATTCTTGGCAGATTTGGATTTGTAATGGTGTACCTCACCCTACGTAGTATAGGTTTACCAAGTTCCAAACCAAATCTACCCCATGCCCATTTTTAGCTATATTTAAATGTTATGTTAGCTTTTTTAAAAGACCAAGATCTATGGGTATAAACAAATAATGCAGATGTAAATGCTCCTTAGATTTGCTACCAACAAAGGGTTGGCTTTGGTCAGTGGTTTGCAACTTTCCTTGAGTCTCTCTACTTCTTGTGTAATTGATGAAAATCAAAAATTAACTGTTAGCCGGGAAAGTAACCTAAGAGTCCGTTTTATAGAGATCATTTCCTCTCATCAAGAAAAATATCAAATAATATCCCTAATTTGTTCCCCAAATTAGCTCAATCATAAATGGCAACTAAATCAATATTATTTGACCACAATTATGCCTTATTTGGGCACAAAAGTGAGCGGATTCATGTAGTCATATTGGGCCACAAAATGAGTAGTCCAACATGTTAGCCACTATAGTTGCTATGTTGTTTTCCCTCACGTACTTAGATCAGCCAATTCCTTAGATGATGTTTTAGCTAAGCAAGGATTGATAGATTTTCTCCTTAAGAAGCTTCTATTTAGTAGGTGGTTGAGTTGGGGGGTATAATGCTTTTATACTATTTTGTCCTTTATTTCTTTTCTTTTCTTTTTTTTATTTTGTACTGGTTTCCTCTTTTTTTATTAATGACAGTTTATGTTACCAATAAAGAAAAAAAAATTTGCTACTACAAGGCCCAAGCTCTATAGTATCTTTTAAAATTTTGGATTACCTAAATTAGAGGGAGTAGTCCTGCTCTATCACGAAAATTCCATTATAGGAAGAAATTGTCATAGAATACAATAAACAAGGACACATTTGTGTACATGCAATTTCTACAAAGTTCATAATTTTTAAATACTTCAGAAAAGAAGTACAGTGGAAGTTAGAAATTCATGTTTGGTGCAAAACTTTTTCTCCTCTATGAATTGTCATTATGTTGCTTGGTGCGGCCGTAGATTCTTTATTGAAAATCAAAATCTAGTATTTGGTGTGGCTCTATGGGAAAATATCAAAATCCCATATCTATTTGCATTTTTCATTTGCTTTCTATTTACTCATTTAGACTAGTGAACACTCTACATTGAATATCGGATGCTGTGGGTGGACTTCATCACGAGCATACCTTCATGGATTGAACATTTGCAGTCATACCCATTAAATTTATGGAGCTTTGTCATTCAGCTACGACAACCGTCAACATTCTTTCATTTTTCACCTATTTATAGTCTATAGCCCACCTGATCAAGAATGATCTTGAGACAGTAGACGAGGTAACCCACCAAGCTACATGCTCTGTATCATGTCTCTTGATTAAAAAACATGGATTGCCAACCTTGGGTTTCACAGTTATCCAATCTTGCACAATTTTTTTATGGGGCAGGCACAAACTGCCTAGGTTTTCTTTGGGCAAGAGATTAGATTAGAAGAAAGGTTTGGAAAACACCCTTTTAAAAGGGTTGTGTTTTTCGTAAAAGTTAAAATCTCAAACCCCGCCCCCCTCCCCCAAAAAAAACAACAAAAAAAAAAAAGGAAAGTTGTTAGAATAGGCAGGGAGAGAGAGAGAGCTCTTATTGTTGAGATTTTCTGTGTGTACATAATGGGAGGGAGGAGGATCTTATTTATAGAATAAGATTGCTTCCTCCCCAAGCAACCTAATAAGGAAAGACTGAAACCCTAAGCAATCCTCTTATCTTATGTGGGTCCCAATGTGGGCATCCACCTATGATAATAACATCTTATAACACTCCCCCTTGGATGACCACCATTCAATGACAGTTGCCTCATTAAAACCTTGCAAAGGAAAAACCCAGTGGGATAAAAACCAAAGCGAAGGAAAAAGAGTACAACGTTCTACAGGATCATTGAATTGGTGTTGGACGTGCATAATGCTGCCTCGTTAAAACCTTAACTAGGAAAACCCAGTGGGACAAAACCTAGAGAAGGAAAAAGAGTACAGCGCACATATGTCCTGGGTAGCATACTTCAGGATGCCTCCCCCTGATTACTACTCCCCCTGATGATAACATCTTTATACATAATTAAGCATGTCAATCTCGTATACAATTTCTAAAATACTGAGTTTTGGCAAAACTTCGTAAACTGATCAGCCAGGTTGTTGCTTGAACGAACTTGCTTAACTTCAATCTTGTTGTTCTTTTGAAGCTCATGAGTGAGGAAGAACTTTGGCATAATGTGTTTCGTCTTGTCATCTTTAATGTATCATTCTTGAATCTGTTGAATACATGCCCCATTGTCTTTGCAAATAATGCTCGGAGTACCTGTACTAAGAGGTAATTGACAAGAACTACATATATGCTGAGTTAAATATTTTTGCCATACACATTCCCCACTGGCTTAAAAATCTCAGCATGGTTAGAATAAGTAGCTACCAAAGTCAATTTAGTAGAATACCAAAAACAATGATGGCAACCATTAAAAAACATACAACATGTCATAACATTTGTATAATACCAATCCAAAGCTTTGGTGCAAAACTATATATGGGAAGCATATTTATAAAGAGTGAAAATCTCATTAGAACTTCTCTCGATCTGCGGGTCGAGATAAAATAGTCAATAGTTTTCTCGAGCTCTTCTGGAGTCTCGATTAGATTTATAAACTTCTACTATTATAAATCCATTTAAGGATTGTATAAACAGGAACAGGCAAATGGGATTGTTTTCATACTCTTCCTTAGATAAATATCCACTAAGACGATTGTACCATATTCTTCTGGAATGCTTCAGGCTGTACAATGAACGTCTTACTTATACTGAGTACGTACTCTCTGACTTTGCTTCAGGCAAAGCAAATCCTTCTGGGATTTTCATATATATAACTGTGTATGTTTTCAATCCCAAGTTTCTACAGGAAACCTTATATCACAAGTTTGCCTTTCGTTCATTTTCCTTACAAACACCCATTTGTAACCTACAGGGTTAACACCATTTGGGGTTTGTACTATAGGTTTATATATACCACGTCTATTTAGAGATTGTAATTCCTTAATGGTATCTCTTTATTTTGGCCAATATGTTCTTTGTCGACATTCATTTATAGACCGTGGTTTTGTATCCCAAACAACATTCTTAATTTCCATTGATATTTGAGTAGCTACCGCATATACAAATGCGTCATCGATGATAATTTCATTTCTATCCCATCTCTCTCTTGAATAATTATAAAGTATAGAGATCTCTTTATTTATTGGGTACCCATTGCCTCTTCAGGGGCTTCCAGAGTCTCTTATGGGACTCATGTCTCTTCCGGGACATTAATTTCTTCAGGAAATTTGGAGAGAGTGGATTTTATCATAAACTCTTCGGGAGTATACCTCTTCTGGAGTATGATTGGGATATGATTGCTCATTTCTCCTCTTCTGGGGAGCTGAGTCCTTGAAACCTATAGTTCTACCACGCTTCTGGCGTGTATAGATTCATTTGTTGCCATATTTGGACTTTGTTCTTCAGGAACACTAATTCGTACTTGTCCTACAGGGACATTAATTCGTGCTTGTGTGTTCATAGCCGATACATGTGACCTAGTCACTTTTGCTGCATCATTAAAAGCATTTAAGGAATTCATTTGTAATTAAGTGCACAATTCTCCGTACTTCATTCTCACATTGTGAAGTACATAAATCAAGATGAGATTGAGTGGAAGTATTCCACATTAATTCTCGCCGTTCTTCAGGAACGGATTGTTCTTCAGGAACAAGGTGTTCTTCAGGAACTCTCTTATCTCCCCCTAACGGCGAGAAGACTGTCTCATCAAGATGACAATTAGCAAAAACGAACAATGAATATATCTCCTGTCATTGGGTCTAAATATCCATTAATTAGGGTGAAGTATAACCAACATAGAGTCTACGTTCTGAGTTCATGCAGGTCACAAACCTACGCTATCAAGTCTTATAAAATTATAAAAAAAAATATGCCCAAGGAAGTGTACCCTAAGTGTAATAATTTGTGCTAATAGGTAGGATTTGATGAGTTCACTAATGTCACACTATACCCTTTTCGAAAAGGATGGTCAATAGATGGTACTCTAAGGAGTACGTAACAGAAGTATCAACAATTTACCAGAGTATAGGACCCCTAGAATAACAAGCTTCTGGCTTAACTTTGTCGTTTTGCTCATAATCGAATATGATTCGATTTGTAAAGATTGTCTTGTAATATAGCCTTGAAATATAAGGAGAATGCACTTAGCTTTTCTAGTATCAGCTTCTGGCTGTCAATACTAGTAATGATGTACAAATACCATTATGTAGACTCTTCCGGAGCATTCAAATATTTGTACGGATACAGCTATGATAGATGCCGTGCACGAATGAAGCACTAATTCAGAGAAAAACTTCAGGTTTTTTTTCAATGTAGTGTGTTTTGTTGCACTGTCTACTGGACAGATATTATCCTCAGCTTCATGCATTCCATGAGCCATAGAGCAAGTAATAATAAATTCACATAACTAGGTAATCGCATTGCAAAAATAAAAGTAAGAACAACTAAACAATTCAGCATTCAAAGCAAATATAACATAATATACGGGGGATTAAAAATAAGTCCTAGCATTCAACAAAATATCTAAGAACTGAACTCAATGTTCAAACTCATAAAAGTAGTTGTAGGTCTTCCAGACCATGCTTGGTGGTTCGCCCAATTTCCAAACAAAATGCCTTTTCAATCACCTCTCCTGGGGTGGTTTGTTTCATCTCTACGGGAGAACATATTATATCTACCTCTTCTGGAGGGATTTTAATTGACTAATCTGGCATTTATTTCAAGCATTGGGTGTATGACCATCTGCTGGTGATCATCCCTGTCTAATGGGGATATAAAGGCGCGGAAAATAAGAGCGTATGCCATATCCTTCAGGGATATTTTATTTCCAACTTTGATAGTAGCACCAAGTCTTTTAGAGTGTGTTAAAGATCGATTTACCAATAACAATCAAACAAAAATATAACTTCGGGTTCTCAATATCCGATGAATCAGAACTTCTAGTTCTGTCAATACTTCAGGCTAGTGATAGAACTTCAGGTTCTTAGAACTACTGGTTCTATCAAAGCTTCAGGTTTGAATCACAACTTCTAGTTCTATCAAAACTTCAGGTTTGATTTCATGGCCGTTGTATCGATCTACACTACTTTGAATCTTTAGAAATCAAAGCTCCAAGTTTGATTATGAATATGAATCTTCGGGTTCATATTGTAAATCTTAGAACTTCTGGTTCCAGATAATGTATGGATCTTCAGGCCCACGTTATTCATTGGAAATAGAATTTTAGGTTCTATTATACACAACTACTACTTTGGCAATAACAAATTCATCAAGACTAAAATTTCATATAATCATATAGTGATAATGATACCTAAGTAATTATATCAAGCATGCAGTACAATGTTATAGAATATAAAAATAAATGTATATGAGAAACAGAAAATAAAATGTAGAACTTCAAGTTCTTAACATCCAATCAAGGATAATAATAAAAATGTGATGAAGAATTTAGAAATTGAAGTTTAGAACATCAGATTCTCAGCTTAAGAATCAGAACTTCTGGTTCTGAATTAGAGTGGTTCATAAATCTTTCAGTACAAATTAGAACTTCAGGTTCTAGATTAGGATAATTCATGGATCTTCAGGTCCGAGTTAGAACTTCTGGTTCTAAATTAGAATAACATACAGAACTGCAGGTTCAGGTTATTTATTCGATATAGAACTTCTAGTTCTAAGTATCATATGAAACTTCGAGTATGTATTGTAGATCTGAAAACTTCTGGTTTCAGAGTAAAATAACCAATGGATCTTCTGGTCCGAATTTGAAAGAACTTCTGGTTCATATATTAAAATAATTTACGGAACTTCGAGTCCGAATTATTGATTCCATATAGAACTTCTGGTTCTAAATATCATATGAAACTTCGAATACGTATTGTAGATCTGAAAACTTCTGGTTTCAGAGTAAAATAAACAACGGATCTTCTGGTCCGAATTTGAAAGAACTTCTGGTTCATAGATTAAAATAATTTACGGAACTTCGAGTCCGAATTATTGATTCCATATAGAACTTTTAATTTTTAAATAACATATGGAACTTCGAGTTCCAATTAATCATATAGAACTTCTGGTTCTATTTATAATCCACGATTTTCAATTTTTATCATGATCTCCTTTTTAAACCCCAATTTCTCAATTATTCATCACTCGAATAAAAATTATAAATATTTGCATATCAAAAAGGAATAAAATAAATGCAAGTATATGCTTATCAAATTAATAAGAGATCAAAAGATAAGGAGAAATTACTTAACCTTTGAAACGTTTTCCTTTTTGTGCCAATGTGTAGATCTGCTCGCGAGCTTTCCGTAGGCACAAACGGATCTCAAATCGGACCCCAAATCATCAAGATATCGCAGTTTCAAAACTTAGCCATTCGATCCGGTCAAATCTGCCTTTGACCGTACTATTCACTGACATCAGCAGGCTGACGTCATCCGGATGACATCAGGCACTGTGCTTTGTTCAATGGTTCAGGTCGATCTGACCCGACCCGAACTGACCTAGCCTGATGGGCTATTTTGTAATCAGTTCAGGTGGGTCGACCTGACCTAAGTCTGACCTGGGTTTGAAATACCCAGGCATCTCTCTCCTCTCTGGTTCCTGCAACTAGAAGAACCAGAAAAGCTTCTTCCTCTTTGACGTCATCCTCCCTGGCTTTCACGTCCCCTTCCGCGGCGGCAGGGAACCCGCCGCACTTTTGACACCGCCCCGCTGACAAGATCTGACGGCAAGAAGGGCACGACGAGTGGGCCCCGAGCCACGTGTCCACGCACACGGCGTGGATCCTGTGCCCGCGCTGCGGGAGCACGCAGACCTCGTCGGCGTCGGCGACCTCCGCCAGGCAGATGGGGCAGTCCGGCTGCAGCTTCTCCTTGGCAGCGCCAGGGGTAGATCGTGGTAGTTTCGAGATGGACGGTTCGCTCGATCCAGCTTCTTCGTCAAGGGCTGTGATCGCATCGCTGATCATCTGTGCACATGGACGCTGATCAGGAGTTCGAGAGAGAAGAACCAACGATCGGGATTCGTCGGTGGTAGTAACAGCCATTGATGGATGGAGTGATGGGGTTGAGGGTGATGTCCCTGGAGGTGAGGAGGATCTGGATGAGGACGAGGTGGGTGGCCTCGAAGGCGATTGGGTACGGCCAGTTGTACATCTTGCGCTCTAGGATGTATTTGTTGTACACGATCACCGTGACCCAGAGGAAGATCCAGATCGCCACGTACGAATACGACAGAGTAGAAGAAGAAGAAGAGCCTCGTGCTGATAACGTGTTAGAATAGGGAGGGAGAGAGAGAGAGCTCTTATTGATGAGATTTTCTGTGTGTACATAATGGGGGGGAGGAGGATCTTATTTATAGAATAAGATTGCTTCCTCCCCAAGCAACCTAATAAGGAAAGACTGAAACCCTAAGCAATCCTCTTATCTTATGTGGGTCCCAATGTGGGCATCCACCTATGATAATAACATCTTATAACAAAAGTTAAAATCCCTACTTTTGCAAGAAGAAAAGAACAATAAGGGATTTCTTTTTCGAGGATATTGGCTGCATCAAATATGAGAAAACTTTGTTTTTCACAAGAAACCATAATCTTTTCTTGTGGAAGTTGGTTACACAATTGTGCCCTAAATGTTTTGATTTTATTCACTTCATCTCATTGGATTTACTTGAATTCCATTTATTATAAGTACATTTAAGTAGAAGAGAATTATATATCTTATATGAAGATCTCAATGATGACTTCAAGTACTGTATTTATATTATAATTAATTTTGTGTTATTAAAATATAATCCCGTCATGGTTGATCTTGATATGATTGCATTTGATTTAACAGGCATGTAGGTAGTAACAGGCATTGCTCAAAAGCTTGTTCAATGCTATTATTAATCAATGATTTAATTTAAGACTGCATTTGCCTTCTACACATGAGATATAAAAATGGGTTTTACATCTATAAATGATTCATATGTAACTTTTTTCATATGCAAATGTTACATGAGTAAAACACAACCTTTGTTTGTTGGGTTGTATGCACCACCTTCGGCCATTGATGCAAATATTTGTGGTGCTTTGTTGGATGAGACTTGACCTGGGTTGTGGGATATGTCAAGCTGTGTTTTGTGGTTCTGGGGTATGCACCAGTGGGGTTCTCTGTAGTGAACCTCTTCTATATATTTTGTTTCTGTAAATAAAGGAATACTAACCTTTCAAAAATAAAAAAAAAAAAAACAATCATTTTCACGTGAAAATTACCATTTTCATATGCAAAACACATTCAATGATTTTAAATGTGTTTGTTTTTTAATTGAGTCTCAAGATCTATGAATGTTTATGTTATGGAACTAAATGCGTTGATGGTTGTCATTAATAAAAGAATATTAAACAGTTTTGATAATAAGTTAAGAGTTTTTAGAAAAGTAAATAAAATCATATTTATAAGTTGGGATTTTTAGACTTTTTCTTAAATTTCTCAAAATCTAAGGAGATTTAACGTATGAAATTAAATTTTTAGGGTTTATTAGACATAGCTTATCAATAAGATAAATAGCTTCGACTATCAATTAGGGACGACAAAGTGCAAAAGAAATAAATTAAAAAGAGTACTTGGAGGGGTTTAAACCTATACCAAGCGAAGCTATCCTGTGCATATATATATATATATATATATATAAAGAGAGAGAGAGATTTTTAGAAACTCCCCATTTCAAAAGAGGATTTATTGCCCTTTTAATATATCCAATCAAACGATGCGATCAGAAACCGTTGATGCCGCCTCATGTTTTGAAAAACTTTCCTCCTGTACTCAACTCCCAGAAACATGACAACTTCAATCCAAAGGAGCGCATCGTATAAAATTACTAGTACTCATCAATGGCGTCATCCATCTATTCTATGTTGATCTTGCAAAAATATTGACCATTTATCATTAGATGGACTACGATACTATAAATCTGGATTATGGGGCCAAGTTACACTTCGAAACTGCGGTCCAAAGCAATGCATTGTGTGCAATAAGACAGTTTTTACCAAAGGGATCATCCTTCCATCATCATAAGATGGCCCACCATGTCCCATCTTCACAAATCATATAAAGATGTTGGAGCCTTCAATTCCTTTCGATCATCCAACTCCCTTGGCTTCCATCAATGAAGGTTGGTCTTTATTCTTTAATGGCATTTGGTGGGCCACTTCAATTAAACTTCAACCATTTGTGAAGTAGCAATCTACAATGTGGGGCCTAGGGTTTTTTATCTCATTACCATCAAATAAAATTTAAATAAAATATAAGGTCTTCATAAATTCCGTTGGGTTATGAAGCTGTGCCTATGGGTTATTTAATTACAATATTCCTAATTTTAAAGAGAAGATAAATAAAAGTGATAGATTAGCTTATTTTTAGGGGATGAAATTGGGTTAAAAACACAAAGGGATATGCCGTTTTGTGGGAATCATATGCCCTTCCATTTCCTAAGAAAAGAAAGACTAGTGTATCCAATCATAACATGTGTTAAATTTTCATTGGCTTAAAAAAGAGGTTTTTTTTTTTTTTGAAAAATACCTGGGAAGTTCTGTAGCATGACCCCATATATATGTATATAATGTAAAGTAATAAACGGGGTTATAAGTAACAAATCCAAGGGCATGTTTTATGTGCTATAATTTGAGGTTTTGAAAATATTTTTTTACATTATATAATAGCTTGTCCTAGCATTTGCAAATGTTATGTTTCTTTGTAAGAATCTTGAAATTTTAGTCTTCTAAAGGGTCTAAATGCCCAGCAAAATTATAAACCTCTAATCCCTTTGTTTTTGTGAAAATTCAAGTACAAAGTATGAAAGGAATTTTGTATGTTGGCTAATTCACAAGATGGATAAAACTCTGAGTCCATTAAGTTGTATTTTATATATCTTTTTTAATTTGGATTGTGGTATGAATCACAGGATGCATTGAAGTGGAAAAATCAAAGAAAGAGCAACAAATTGAAGTGTTTTAAAGTGATTTTTTGAGAATAATATAAATTTAAAAAGTCATATCTTACAAACCAAGCCTTGAATATGGACAAGCAACCTACCATTGGAAAGCTTGTTTCGAATAGATATTTGTATGTTCCAAGTTTACGCTAATCGAAGCCAAATCGACAAAATTATGGCCTTGAAAATTTCTAGAAATTGTGCTATTTGAAATAATGAAACTGTCATTATGTGAAAATTATGAAACTGTCATTGCGAGAAAGCCTCTGCTGTTTGAAGTGAGCTTTCCTATTTTGTGTCAATTCTTATCGTGGATAAATTACTATTATGAGGCACGGAATTTAGGCTATTTAAAAGGGTTCTCTCTCAACCCTAAGATACATATGTCATTATTCTGAATAGAGATTATATATTGAAGATCATCTTCTATAGAGCTTTCATTAAATGTTGAAATGTTGTAGCTTTGTTTTATAGAGTAGTTACTTCTATATATCTTACAGAAGTTGAGAGGCCATCTTGCGCGTTCAAGAAGCATGTTGATCAAGTAAAGGATAGTGCACGGCGAAGGAATGTCCGTGAGTAGAGGGAGTTACGGCGAGAACTCAATCCTTAAGGTGCGAAGAGGATGTGAGTTTATTTTGTAATTGTTCAAATTTGCTTAATAATTGATCTTTATTGAATTCGTGATTTTTTACCCATTTAAGTTTTTCCATGTTAAAATCGTGCCTCATGTGGTATGTAATTTTGTGTTTTTTATAATTGATTTCCGCTGTATTTACATTTTGTCTGATTGTTTGGCAATATTTACACATATATTTTTAAATTGATTGCGTTGATGCATTATAGAAATCCTTCAAAGTAGGATTTAGAAACTCCATTATATTGGGGGCATTGCCAAATTTTGAGATAGAAATTCTTCATATTCTTGAAAAAAGAAAAATGGACCCTAAAGAACAATTACATCATCCTCTATATTTTGTACACAAAAAGTGGAGTTAGACATGGTGCATGTGTGTTATTTTCAGGCGTGGTGCATCTTTACTCACCTTAGTGTGACATTAAGGGGTTGTTCTTTTACAAGAATTTTTGCCAAGAATTTGAGTGATTAGGGATTTGGGGACATGATGTGACACTTTGTCCCCTGGCATTTGCAAATTCCCCCATATTAATTTGCAAAAATTTCTGAATTTCACCACTTGAAAAGTGTCAATTAACCCTTGAAATTTTCAAAATTCTACTTCCTTCACCTTTTGCCTGAATTCATGGATGCTCAAGTATAATAGAGTATTCAGGAATTCTACTATGTTTGGGAATTTCAAAATTCTCCAAACATGAATTATAGCAAAAGAACAAGCCCTAATTAATCATAGTTCTCAACACAAGTCCACAAAAAAATGTACCCTTATTTTGCAAGCCCAACCAAAAGAGTTGGAACTGAGATGCAATTGCACCTAGGGGTGTAACTTGGGTTGGCTTGACCTTTCATATCCTACCTTTCCTACCTTTCCAATGACAATGGTTGTAGGAAAAAACATACATGTGTGTGCTCAAGTGGGCGCACACGTATAGGGCTACAAACAGGTTGTAAGGTCCCCAACCATAGATAATTATGATTAATAGTGATTAAGTTGGTTTTACTCTAATTGATATGTAATTAGGCTAATTGAGCCCAAATCTCAAGAGGCTTTGATCATAGATAGGTAGTTGGGTCGGGTTCGAACCTCATTAGGCAGTCCAAGACCATTGTATTTTGTATTTTCATGGTTTTACATTATTTATGCATCATATTAGTTGCATTGGGTGAGTTTCATCTTGTGGTACATCTTTTATGTTTGGTCCAATTTCGTTTGAACCCATCTCAGCTCATTTTGAGCCCAGCTACTTCAAATTGAAATACACCAAAACAGAGGGACTAATTTGTAAATTTCAGAATTCCACCCCTTTAAAACCCCAAACCCACCATCGACCCTTTTTCCCCTCTTCTCCTTCCATCTCGTTGTAGCACCGGTTCCCCACTTTTTCTCTCATCATCTTCTTCTTTTCCTCCTTCATTTTTTGTTGTGATTTGAAGTTTTAGAAGATGCATGCAAGAGGGTTTATCATCTTCTTCAACCTTTTCTTCCTCCATTGTTTTTCTTCCTAAGATTTGAAGCCCATCTTTATCTTCTTGCTTGTAGGAAGTTTGAGGTAAGGACCCCCATTTTCCTTTTGAGTTATTGAGTTCTATTAGGGTCAAGAGAACCCATCTATTGGCATGTATGCATTCCATTCTTATTCTCTTCATGCATGTGTTAGATTCTTCATTAGAGGAGTCTTATTCTCCGTCTAACCAAGGGCAAATTGATTTTAGTGAAGCACCAAGCTTAAGACAAGTATAAGAATACATTTTCTTTACATGCATGGCTTTATTCTTTGATTCTTGATGGATGTTGTGATTTTACCCTTTTATACAGCTCAATGGAAATTCATGGATTTGATTTGTGTTTTGTGGTGATTTATGATGAATGAATGAATAATGGTCCTTTAGGGAACCCAAGAGTGTGGAATGAAAGCTTGTAGTTGGGTCTATTAACGGACTTGTTTATATAAGGAACTGAAATAAATGCTTTATGGATGTCTATGATATATACTGGTGAAATCTCCAGGTTCCCACCTAATTTCTTTATATTGATAATATGTGTCACAGGATTTTTTCCTCACACATACCTGTGAGATCACCCTTGTGACAGTTCGTATGTGTCTAGTTATGGCGTGAATTGTCATGGGTACGTATATCATTCCTTGGAACCCACAACCAAATCCCCAATTCTCGGGTTTGGAGCGTGACACGGGTTGGTTCCAATTTGGGTCCATGGTGGACCCAAACCCGGAACTGGAACCATTAACGAGAGGTTGGAGCTGGATCCTGAACCGGTTCGAACCCAATTTCTAGGTTCCAGAACCATTAAGGAAAATATGGACCTGAAAGCGGTTCCATATGGGGGGTGGGTTCGGGTCCGAGCCTATATAGAGAACAATATGGAGAAAAACCAAAAAACTATTTTTTAGGAATTTTTTTTTTGAAAACTTAAGTAATATGTTGGGTCTACGGGTCGGAACTAAGGTGAACTAGACCAGGAACCGTTTGAATCATGGGTCTAAAATTAAGATCTAGATCCAGATCCATTTACTTATCAAAGCCAAAATAAGGACCAAATTCCGGTTATTAACGGTCAAAACCTTTGAATAATCAAAGAATTGAGTACTTATTTGCAACCCTATACACATATACTTGTAATATCACCTAGCCCCAGACTAAGCAATTCAAATGTCACCTGTGGCCGGACTCAAGACTAACAATCCACAGCAATTGGGGAATGGGTTGGGTTAGCCCAAAACCCATTGCAACTTGCAGCCACCCAAGTCCCAAGTTGCATCTATACGGCAAACGCCACATTTGGTAAAAGGTGCCACTGTGGTTGCTCAAAAGAGTAATCCAAAACCGCCAAATTTGTACGCATGTACATTTTACACCAACAACACGACTACCTCCATATATATATATATTGTTTGTGCTTGGTTAGCCTAGTGGTCAGAACATAGAAAATAATAAGCTCCTATCAGGGTTCAAATTTTGGTTGGAGCTGTGGGAGTAGGCTTCTTATCCACAAGGCCTGACTATGTCCATGTTTTAAACAGATGCCATAATTTGACATGTACATATCTGACACACATTTACCATGTGCAACTCAACCCGCATCTTATATAGGTTGGTCACAGGATGGATGATCTGATCAACAATAAAATCAGTTGGCTTGCACAGCCCACGTAACCAATTTAAATGGGTCGGATTGAGTTCAATCTACCATATTTAAATTGCTTTAATCAATTTGGTGGTTTAATATTTTTGTACAATCAGCTTTTTTTGGCCTATAGTAAAACTCATATACAACCTTTATACTTGAAATGGATTGGGCTAGCCAAAACTTCTACAAGTTATGTTAGGTCAAATTGGTAAAATGAGTTGACCCATGCTAGATGTGGGCTGGGTCAGGTTGAACCATGTTGGGTGTGGGGTATTTGTTACCTAACTCATTTTCAAAATGCATCAAATATTGGTGCGGACTTTCAACTTGAAGATAACGCTTGTGAACGCAACCCATTTTTAACCTGACTGATCTTTTTGCCATCTTAATAAGCAGTTCACATCGGAGAGAAAAGGAAAGAGAGAAGCAAAGAAAAATGCAAAAGAGAAAAAAAAACAAAGAATGTCAAAGATGGCCTTGCATGTCAGAGAAACTCTTAGGTGTTTGATGCGAGACTCCTCGCTCCACACATTTGCCTAGACATTCCAACGGTCTAGCCAAAAGTGTGGTAGAGATTGGTGCCTTGCACCACCTCATACCTGAAAATTACTCTGCATGCCAAGCAAAAATCCAACAAAAAAGAATTTATGAATTTTTTACATTGGCCCCTCCAACACAATTTTCAATTTTACTGTGGCCTCCTCCCCCAAAATGCAAATTAAATTCATAATTCCACCCCTCCCTCCGATGATTGGCATTTGATACAACCACCACCCATACCCCTTGTCTGCCATTGCTCTATGGCTTAAGATAGCACATTACAAAATAAGATTATAAAAATAAAAGCAAAATAAAAAAGAAAAAGGGGTACCTTGACTAAAAGCCTTAAGTGATAGCTAACATTTTAACACCTATGCATATATCCAGGTGAGAACCGTCTCCATTATTAGAATAATTGGATGTGTGGGCCACGTGGCCGCACGTATATATTCATGTATAAAAACTTCTTTCATCTTGCTTTATTCATCACCAAAAAGAAAAGAAAAAAATGCCTCTGTTTTTCTTTCCTTCATCTCCTCTATCATTGCTTAATCTTACAAAACTATCAAACTATCCCACTTGAGTCTCATCTAATTTGGACAAATTAGATTTGATGTAATGAATCTTAATAGGATCTTTTAATTTACTCATCAATTGGAAAAAGGCTAGCTCAGCATTTTTATTTATTCATCAACAAGGTAGTAAAGGCCCAACAGTAACATCTCTCAGTGAGGCCCCTAAGATACTATATATATATCAAAATTAATTTGGAAGAGGAAAACACAGTGGGTTTTTGACATGAATGACATCTAAAAGTTGTTTTTTTAGGATTCTGGTTTGGCTTGAGCCTTTGTTGCTAGCTTTTCATAGAATGTGTTTATATGTGTCACGTGTCAACAAGCGGGCCCCTTCTTAGACAGCCATACAAGATATTCTAAGAGCTTAATTAGTTTAGCCAAAGATTTGAAATTGCACGATACACATGAATATTGTTGAGCCTGCCTCTTGCTTGTATTTGAGCAAAGCTTTTATAAACTAAAATTGAGTTAGAAAAATGGTGGGAAAAATAGTAATTATGTGCAAGGGTCACGGGATCATGCATAGGAACACTAATTAGGGTTTGTACACTCTCATGGTCAAGGGCCATGTTAATGTCAAAAGGAAGAAACATTTGAAAACATTGAATTTAGAGCATAATGGATTTTTGTTAGATGGATGAGTGGCACTTAATATATGAAATAATCTGCCAGCGGATTGATTCTTGGCAGCTATGTGAGATGAGACAGATTCCAATTTAACCACTAGGGTGTTTCTTGTCTCAAAATATATTGGATTCATTCTCATCCCTAATGAAAGAAATCTTGTTTATCTTCTAAACATAAGTTGAATTTAGAACATGTTGGATTCATTTTCATCAGTTGCTTTATCACATAGGTCCACAGATGGAGACACCCACAAGCCGCAAATATTTCTTTAGAATTTGTGAAATCGTGTGCTCACCGTTTTCCATTGAGGTATTTAGTGTTGGACTTGAGGGGTTGTCTTCAATGACACTTTTTTTTTTCTTGTACTCACCATTTGTTCTTTTGGCGTGGCAAGTGGGGAAAGAGTTTTGATTAATATATGGATCATGTGTATCATATTGCATTTGATAAATATAATACCGTACACATTGCATCTATATATGGTTTTATCTTTTTCGTTTTCTTGTTTCTAACTTAAAAACTCTTCAACGAAATGATATACAAAATGGTAGAAACTTTTCTTCATCTCTTTAGAAATCATTTCCATGATAAAAAATTACATCTATTGCATGATTTGGTTTAACAAAACTACAAACTTAAGCTGCAAAATAAAGGAAAACCCTAGTTTGCATTTGCTTACTTGAGTATTTTAATAGAAGTACGATTCTTTTGCCATATTTCATGTCTTGACATATTCTTTCTTAAACTAAAAAGTTAAAAAATTAGTGTTCGCAACGATGATCGTGTCAAATAAGCAATCTACGATAAATACTTGTCAAATCAAATTTAAAAATATTTTTATGAAAGTAGCTTGTTACCTATCCTGCCTTGCCCGTGGAAAAAGTTAATGAAGTCATTGAGACGGTGCTATCAGAAAGAAAATATCAAAATAGTTCCTAAAAGTTGGCTTGAAATCAAAATGAGAAAAAAAAGCTAAATAAATCAATAATATAAAAATGCTCCTCAAGTTTTATGAAGCGACTTACAGTCTTTCCCCATCAACTTGCCTTCATGATGTTATTACAAAACATGCATGTCATCATCACATGCCTGTCTGCTCCTACCATGTTCATCTCATGTGACTCACCATTTTGAGTTTGCATTCTATCAAATTTAGCACTTCTATTTATCTAAATCTTCCTAGTTCCAACTTCACATTTGACTTCATCATCTTTTGACAATATTATTGTCTAAAGGTGGGTTAAACTGATGCTTATATTGTTCACATTTCCCAATATTCCTTCTCCATTTCACTTTCGTGGATTTTTTTATCAGCCAAAGAACGGAAATATTTATTAAAATCAGACTGTTAATAAGCATACAATATAACGACAATTAGAGAGGGAGACTCAGCCAAGCATCATCACTAGACATCGAGGAGCCCAACTAGGTTGGCTCCCTTGACTGGTTCAATCATATGCAAATAGTCTCCAACAAAGTTGGTAAGATACCAACTAACTAAACCTCAAAAATAACTACAAACAATCTTGAGCCCATCCCTCCATAACCTCTTCTAGCAAACCAATTACATAATGAGATTGATTGAAAAAACTAATCCTCTAGCCCCCGCTGCCTACAGCCAAAACAAGGATCCGAAATCACTGCTAACACAACTTATCCAAGTGAAAGAGAACCTCATCAATGGAAAATTTCTGCTTCTTAGCGTAGTTTTTGGCCCATAAGGCGATTCTAATCTTTACTAAATTTGCAGCATGACCCTAATTGAGTCTAATACTATCACATCTCAGCTGATTTCTCCAAGCCCAGACAAACTAAAATACGGCCACAGGGATCATTTCTTACAGCAATTTCCTTCTTCCTCCCCAATTGATTAGATTCCTGCCTACTAGAAAATCAGCTATTGATCTTGGCATAACAAACACCCACCCCCACCATTGGAAAATACTAGACCATAACCTCCACACTTGTAGGCAATAGAGCATCAAGTGATCAATTGTCTCCTCTTGTAACGAACAAAAAAAACATGGCACTTCCTCATTAGCTGGAATCACTCCTAATATTTTTAAGTGAGCACCCGTTTTGAGCCTATTGTTCCATGTCAACTAACCTGTAAATTGGATCTTTAGAGGGACACTTTTAATCCACACTAAATTTCAATTTGATCGCTTTAGTCCCTACCTCTAATTGAGCCACCTTTTAACGTCTGCAACAGAAAATACGAATGTTAATGTAGCTATGGTAGTAACTAACAAAATTCAAATATAAACATGTAAAACACGATGAACCACAAGATTTATATGGTTCGATAGTGTTCACATGTCCACAATAAGAGAGGGGAACTTTTTGATCTTCGAGAAATTAGAGTTACAACTCTATATATGAAGTTTCACTCTCCTACTCCTGCCAAAATAGACTGATTTTTACAACTCTAAAATGACCACTTAGATATTATTTATATTTGATACAAGTACCAAAACTCAGCTGAAAAACGACCTCCTCTAATTGGGGACCAGTGTACATTATAACTTAAATGATTAGTCACCACACAATCAAGACATTGATCGCTATTACTATCTTCTCCAATCATTTCATCTTTTGCAACTAATCATTATGTGCTTGGGTTTCCATCGACTTTTTAAGAACTCTTCTCTAGATCGTCCATGTTTCATATCATCATGTCCAGTGAGAATGGCGCCCAAAGTCAATCTTCAATTTCTTTCATATGCATATATTCGGTAAGCTATCTGTATATATGGGAGCTCCTTTGCCACTAGGCTCAAATCATTATGTTAAGCACTTGTTTAATGGCTGAAAAGTTTTTATCATTCAAAATGAGTGCAAGCCGATCCAATGGTCCAATCCACTTGGATGGGTGTCAAACTTGGTATTGGCAACTTTTACGGGGGGTAATTGTTTTATGGTCCACTTACATAAATCATAAGTTAGACCCTACTAGTGTTTTGACACATGGTGTTCAACTTATCGTGAGTACCGGGTGCTTGGTAAAAGTTTTCCATATATATATACATATAATATAGGTATTGGGTTTTTTTTTCCATTCTATTCTTCTTGTGTGCATGTAATAGAGCCTTTAAAAAAAAAAGAAAAAAAGAGTTTCATGAATTCAGACAAATGTAAGAAAAATTTAAAAAATTAAAAAAAATATCCCAATAGTAAGTTTGAAATTGATCTCCAAAATTTTTTATCTTAGTTAGAAAACCTTATAAGTACTTCCCAGTCTAATAATTTCTTCCAAGAAATTTAAAAAAAAAGTATAAACGTATACTTTTTATGAATTCAGATAAAGCTAAAGTCCAAATAACACTTTTGATCTGGTTAAAACAACATTGAGTATTTTGAGTTTTTTTTTATGGAAGTTCATTAAAAGAAGGGATAAATTAAAGAGTCCAGCAATGTGTCAGAATGTATTTGCAATATGGAAAAAGAAACAAGATGGCAAGTAAAGCCTAAAAAGGGCAGCCGGACTTACAATACATGATCACAAAATACTAATAATTGATATTTTAAGGACATAAATCAATACAAATTCCCTATTTATCTAGACAATTCAATTCAACATGTCTTCTCCACTTGTGTCTTACTCTCCCCTGTATCCCACTCACATCAATCATCATACTACACCTTCTCAAATTTCTCTATGCTACGCGGATATTTTCTACTTTCTTAGGAGAGAGGAATCTTTTATTTCTATGCTTATAGGAAATAAAAATCCTTTCTATTAAGCAAAATAAAATTTTTTATAGAAAAAAAAATGTGTCATAACAAAAAAACAAAATAATGAGACGCAAACAACTCAAAAATCGTGTGATCAAGTAAGTGCACCTAGAAGAGTCAAAGACAAACCCATTTGTCTGTAGCCCCCCCCCCCCCTACACACACACTCTCTCTCTCTCTCTCCCCCTCCTGTCAAAGTCTGGGCAGTGGATAGTGGTGGGACGGTGCACCCTGGATTCATTACAGTTTCCTAAAATAATCACAAGAAATAGGTGGGACACTCGTCATCACAATGAACCAATAGAGAGTTGGAACAAGTAATCCTCATGATCCGAAGATATAATCTTAAAATTGTACAAATCTCTCGAATTCACTCCTCACGATCTAGCGGCTTAGATGATCACTACAACAACAATGATCCATCAAATGGGCCATGATCATGCAATTCATAAACATTGCATATCTGATATGGTGGTATACTAATAATTAAGTTGGCTGAGATGGAACCTGATAGGTTGAGGGCTTGTTGCATTTTCTCCACACACCTCCCATGGGGTTCGTTTAGTGCAATCTGCGGAAGTGTTTCCTCTTCCGCGTATCTAATTTCCTACAATACTAGATCAGATCTTTCTTCCCACTTCAACGAAGACAAGAAACAAAAAATGATGAACAATCGTAGCTACACCTAACACACCGGCACCTTTTTGGGGGCGGTTTTCCACCGAAAATAAGGGTGCACAAACGCACCCACAAAGAATGAAAACACATATATATTGGGGAGGAGACTTGGGGGCCACGTAAGTACTTGACTTGTGGGTCAGGTGACTTGGTGTCCCAAGTCAAGTTGACCTTCTGAGAGAGTAATTCCACTATGGGTCGGATTTTGGGCCCAACATGGCCCAATTTCAACATCTCCACCTATAAATTATGTATCTTTTCTCACATTGAGAATTGCAAGCGAACTCTAGAAGAGAAAACGAGCATGGAAAACATAGGGGGAGTGGTAGACGAGGTCCACGAGGATTACAACCACTATTGGGAAACCAAGATGTTCTTGCAAAATGAAGAGCTCTTCTTCCCAAATGAAGAGATTGACAGGTATGCCATCCAAAATGGGGTGCGTTTGGATGAACTCCAAATCACAAACTTGATGGATTTTCAATGTCCCTCCCAAAACTTTTGCAGGACACCGTTTCTCTCTTTCTCCTCCTTCCCTTTTCTCCAGACACTTCAATCAGCAATGTCCATTAGCTCCTGTAAAGTAGTGGCTATGACGTTTTAGCTAGGCTGCTCCTCCTCTCTTTTTATACTGATCATGATTTTGAAACTTGGCAAAAACCAAGTGGTGCAAATGATATGTAAAGGTTTGAGTCACGACTAATACTGCTTTTTCATTTGTTCAGTCTCAAATCTTAACTCAGAACGTGCTGAAACTTTGATATGTACCAAGAAACAGACTAAAAGTGATTAAAAATTAAGTCTATATTTTTTCTAACTATCTTTGGAAAAAAATTTAAATCTTACTTCAGTGGTGAAAAACCTAGTATCTCAGTAAATACCAGCATATATATCAGCCCGGTACATAAAGGTTTCAGCTTGCACCAAAACCATGTTTTATAAAACCTTTATTTTGATTTTGCTCCTTGATCTATCAAGGAGAGAGTGATTACTGGTTGATTGTTAAATGTTTGAATTGTGGATTTTATGTCATACAATCTGTAATTATTAATATGAGTAAAACAAGGAGCGCTAATCCTAGAAAATGGTTTAGAAAGGAGAACCAAAACTGCACAATCATTCTTGTTTCTAGTAAAAAGTGAATCAGTCTTTTTTCATATGATTTCTCTTGAGTTTTCGTTTTTAGTCCCACCGCATCGATCTAAAGTCTAGACCATTTAGTTTGAGATAAATTGTCTTGCTATATCCACAACAAACGCATCTCATGAGGCTTTCAATTGTTATTTGGCCTGAGATCAACAAATAATATTCTTTATTTCTTGAAAATTTCATTGTGAAATATTATCAAATGAAGTAACATCATTTTGGTCATTTCGTTTTTTTTTATAAATGAAAATTTTAAATCATAGTCTATGGATTCTAATTCCCCTCCTCTCTCTCACACACATATTGGAGAATGATATTTTTTATGGGCCTTTGTAGATCTTTTCTATTGACATGCTTGTTTGGAAAATCTTCTCTCTCTAACATCCTTCTTCCGTTGATTTTATGCGTAAAAGAAATAGGTGATCATCTCTCTCTTTCTCTCTCTCTCTCTCTCTCTCTCTCTCTCTCTAACATCTGCTTCCTTTATATTTTATGTGATGTGTTGATAGATTGATGAAAGCTTTCTGAAGGCATATTCAGTTACAATTAATTCTTATTGTGTTTGTTTGGTAGCTGGGGTTGGGATGAGCCAATTTCTGGGTACTATGATTCAAGTTCTCCAGATGGGGCTGCCTCTTCTTCTGCCACTGCAAAGAACATTGTGTCAGAGAGGAATAGAAGGAAGAAACTCAATGAAAGGCTCTTTGCTCTCAGAGCTGTGGTACCCAACATCAGCAAGGTATTGATGCATATAATATAAACAAATAACATGCAAAATCACATTTTTCCTGCCTAGGAAGAAACCAGTTGTAACCGTACAGGCATTTTGGCAATCTAATCACACCTCAATATATTATCCAAAGTGGGTGGCTCACCATATATTATCACAAACACCCTGGAAATGTTAGGATATGTTTAAATTGGGTTTTTCTTAGATTGTTATCAATTTTTTTAGGATGAAAAAGCCCTTGACCCCCCTTGCAATTTATTATTGGTAAAACCCTGAATGCACAACACCACTCATAAACATTATGTATCGAGTAAGGCTCCAAACGGTTCAAAGCAAGGACCTTCAGCTAATTAAAACCTCACAGAAATTAAACTAATTTACAATTATTAAAAGAAATATAAATATAATAAAGTCGCTCCAAACAGTTCGAAGCAAGGACCTTCAGCTCATTAAAACCTCATAAAAATTAAATTAATTTATAATTATTAAAATAATATATAAATAGAATAAGGTGAAAATTTGTACTTTCTATAGATTTTTCCCTATCTTTTTAATTTTTTAAGATATAATCACAATATTTTTTTTATTTTGATATTATGTTGAAACACCTTGAGATTATTGGAAAAATATTATTTTAGGTAAATATCTCCCATATTTGTGACATCTT
This sequence comes from Sextonia rubra, assembly GCA_037013555.1. Classification (NCBI taxonomy): domain Eukaryota; kingdom Viridiplantae; phylum Streptophyta; class Magnoliopsida; order Laurales; family Lauraceae; genus Sextonia; species Sextonia rubra. The sequence goes on along the minus strand of JASUAD010000010.1, from coordinate 36,067,123 downwards.
AGCTTTTACTTTTTCTTGGAACTTTACAAAAAAGGAATTTTACCAAAAGAGACCTCAAACATTCCAATACTTCCAAAAGCATCCTCAAATTCATATAATGTCCAAAACATTGAAATTTCTCGGACAAAATTACTCTTTTTCTTTCCTTCTTGTGAAATCGAGAATCATCAACATTTATATATTGAGCTTTTTCTTGACATTGTGATTTGCATATATCTAACTAAAATTTTACCCATTTCTTTCCTTTTAGTGATATTGAGTATTAATAGCATTCATACATTTAATATTTTTTCGACATCACGATTTACCTAAATTAGATTAAAATTTTGCCCTTACCGTTTTTTTCCACGATATCAAGAATTGACAATATTCACACATGAGTTTTTCTTAATATTGTGACTTGCCCATATTTGATTAGAATTTTCCAATTTTCTTTCCTTTTCGCGATATTGATAATTGACAACATTTACAGATTGAGTCCCAACAACACGACTAATCTATATCTCACTAAAATTTTGCCATTTCCTTTCCTCTTCACAATATTGAGAATTGACAATATTTACACATTGAGTTTTTCTCAACATCGCGACTTACCTGTATTTAATTAAAATTTTGCTTTTTCATTTTCTTCTCGCGATATCAAGAATCAATAACATTTATACATTAAGTCTTTTCTCGACATCGTGACTTATTAGTATTTGACTAAAATTTTGCTCTTTCTTTTGCTTTTGGCGATATCAAGAATCAACAATATTTACACATTGAGTCTTTTTTCGACATTGCAACTTACTTGTATTGCACTAAAATTTTGTTACTGTCACTGTTGAACATTTGTCATTGATGATGAACATTCTTCAGTTGTTTAGGTAATAAAAACTCAGTTTACATTTGATATTAGATTGAAAAAAAAAGTGTTACTAACATGGTCCTCGCTTCATGATGCCTTCTTAGAAGAAATATATTATCTAAGTAGAAGTAGTAGTCATGAGTACTCATGTAAAAACCTTTCTAGGTAGATATTTAAATTCTCAAAATTGCAATTTTTGTCTCAAGCACACAATTGTATGTATCAACCTCGTGAGTAGTATACTAAATGTGTGATCCATAATCTATAGTAATGAAAATTGGAGTAGGTTCTAAGTTAAAATTAAATATTTATACCAGTGGCATTTTTTCAAGTCTAATCTCAAATGTAAACTGGGTATTTATTACCTAAATGACTAGATAATGTTTATCATTAACGACAAATGTTCAATAGTGATGATAATAAAATTTTAGTCAAATATAAGTAAATTGCGATGTCAAAAAAAGACTCAGTGCATGAATATTGTCAACTCTCGATATTGTAAGAAGGAAATGAAAGGGCAATTTGGTTTGAAAAGCTTTAAATTCTACTGTATAAAATGCTTCTAGTAGTTATATGTATTTGAGGGTGCTTTTGGAAGTATAAGGATATTTGAGGCTTTTTCTCATAAAAATATCTTACAAAAACCACCTACATATGTATAAAAATTAACAATTACACAAATAACTACATGCTTTTTTAAATTTCAAGAATACCAATCTCTACTATTTTGCAGACTCTAGTTTCTAGTATTTATTTAATTTGAAACATGTATTTTATAAGAGGATTTTCATCCATTTACAATTGGTTACCTTGGATCTCACTCATCTAAACCTAACTTGATTATTAGAGGTGATGATTATTTGTCAATAAAAAAAAAAGATGCTGGGATTACTCATTTTTGTCAAAAGGTAAAGGTGGTTATCTATGAACTTTCCCTTTTCATTTTTATTTCTACTATCCCTAAAATATTTTTCCTCTGAAAAATAGTCACAGTAAAAAGGATAAGTGCTAACCCATATCTCTTCCACCTTAATCACATGAATTCCATGATTTTTTTTTTGTATTTTAACAAGATGTTGATTATTCAATTAGTTAATCATTAATTAATTGAATGTATGATATATGAGAGGGGTCTAGATGGACAAAGCATCCATAATCAAAGATGCAATCGAATACATTCAGGAGCTTCACAATCAAGAAAAGAAGATTCAAGATGAGATCATCGAGCTTGAGAGGGGGCGACAAAAGAAACTACCAAATCCCCAAGCTCAAAATGAAAACTCATCTCTTTTGACATCTCGAAAGAAGAGAACTGACCGAGTCTATGATTCTGAGGGTGGGGAAGGACGGTTATCGACTCCTATTGAAGTGTTAGAAGTAAGTAAACAATTTAATTAAGTAACTATTAAGTAGTTAGTTTGTCGTACCTTTAATGCCTAGATATTTTGGGTGTATTGGTTTACAATTTGAGATGGTATCAAAGCCAACACATCCAAAGTTCGAATCCACACACATGGACAAAAAAGGCCCATGCCACATATTGTGTGCAGGTGCATGTGTGTCATTGCCACACCTTTATTGCCTAGGTATTTTGGGTGTATAATAAATTTGCAAATTGACTTGTGATAGCCACATGCAAGGATTTATCTATGCCTTTCAAGGTCATAAATGAGGCCATCTGATCATCTTAACCCTTGATTTAATTATCTCAAAAGTTGACAATTTTCAACCTTTAGATGAAGTGCATGTTCTTATTTTGTGTTTTTCTTTCCCATTATTAATCAAACATTTAATGCATATTGAAAGGGAAAAAATGAAGGCAAGTTCCAATTGGGAGGATAGTGAGCAAAGGCCACAAGGGATTAGATAAATCAAAAACTCAGATGGGCTCCACAAATCAAGCCATTAATTAATAAATAGCTGCGTGATTTTGCTTGAACTACGTTAAGATAATAGAGTTATTAGATCTTCCTTCTTTTGTATGGTTTTTTGTAGCTTAGGGTATCTGAGGTGGGTGAGAAGACTTCAGTTATAACCATCACATGCAATAAGAAGAAAGATACTATGGTGAAGCTATGTGAAGTGTTTGAGTCCCTCAAGCTTAAGGTCATAACAGCAAACATCACTGCTTTTCCTGGACTGCTCTCTAAGACACTTTTTGTGGAGGTAACTTGTATTTTCCTTCAATACATAGAAAACAAGTTCTTTAAATGCCCCGTTTATGCCATTATCATATGGGGTCCCACCTGAAATCACTCCAATCTTTTCACACAATACCAACCCTCAACTGTATCAGCCGTGGTATTAAAAGACAATTGCGCACTACATAAAGCCATAAAGCTTTTAGGTCTTGGAATTGAGGGTTATGATCATCTGGTTGAACTGATATTCAATTGAGACACAATCCATGCCCAAATCTCCGAGGCTTTTATTATTATTTTTTTGGATTAGTCATCTACAAAAAATAAGAATTGGATATTGTTAATTGCCTGATCTAACATCAAATGAATGGTCGGAGATAAAGGGAGGGTCTAAATTTTAACTATACATATCATTGCCTTTGATCTGGCACTTAGCAATGTTTGATGAACTTGAGTTTTGATGGATAACTAATCAATAAACAGAATTAGTAGAACTATTGTTGTGAGAATTGAGCTGCCAAATAAGATTATCCTCATTTTTTATGGGCTTAAGATAAGATTTATGCGCGTACCCTCACAGAGAGAACATTTTTTTCTCCCTCAGATTGAACGTAGCCTCTCAGTTCCAGGTCTTGAGAACCTTGTGACTTGATCTCTCTCTCTCTCTCTCTCTCTCTCTCTCTCTCTCTCTCTCTCTCTCTCTCTCCCCCCCTAAACTGAGAAATCCCAACTCTAAGGAGAATACTCATATTGGTTGACTTGCTATGCTCAGGCCAATGAAATTGAGAAAGCCCAACTAAAGGAGAAGATTGAGATGGCCATTGCAGATATTGATGCTCCCAAAAGCCCTATGAGCTTTTAGTTGAAGGAATTAAAAACTTCTACTCAAGTCATGTTTGGTACGTTAGAGCATTTGGTTTTTTTTTTTTTTTATAGTTATTTTAGCTTACAACATCACTTCAATCATGTGATGAAGGTCCATTGTATTAACAAGAGGATCATATATGCTTATGGCATATAATGTCAGCCCCTCCCTAAGAATTTGTTTTTCATATAATCATCCCTGGGGGAAAAACTTCCTGGTCGGCCACGGGACACCTGGCCACTTGTGATATAAGCGATTGATGAACTAGTGTGACAATTAGAAGTTACAAGGGATGCTGTAAGCTTAATAATATGACCGAGTTTGTTTCTAATATGTATTGCAATGTGTCCTGTTACCATTTTAATTTCTTCACAAAATACATTTTTATTTTGTCAGATGCATGCTATATATCATGTGTTTAAGGGGCATCATATGCAGGGTCTGGGCCAACATCAAGGTGGGTAAAATCCAGTTTCCAGAACTGAATCATGTGCAAGAACGTCCTCTAATTCATTATTTTCAATATTTCTTCACCATCACAATTGATCCATACTTTGCCATAAACATAAATATGTAAACTAGGCATCATATGAACAGATTTCTTAAACAAAAATTCTGCAATGTTCCAGCTCTTATGGACGCCCAATATAACATATCAGATCTGAGTTTTTAAACTTTCCATTCATATCTGAAACTAGTTTATTTCAACACCTTTAAAGTTGTTATAAATTCTATTAAAACTAGTGCATGCAATGATCACAATTTCAGCCACAAAACCAATCCTAATCTCAACATCATAACATAAAAAATATAAAAAGAAAAATAAAAAGAAGTGCAGGAATTTAAATGTGGTAATTGCAAGAAATTTAAATGTAATAACACATGAATATAAATGTAGTGTGCATAAAGGGAAATGTACTAGTATAGAAATTTAAATGTAGTCATATTATTCTCTCAACCAGGCTTAAGATCGCTAAAAGTATGTGCCTAGGGGTTTTTCATATTGGGTCATCAATTCAAGTGAGAATGCTAAACTAACATGCAAGGAGCACGGGTTTCAGGGTAAGGCTTTAATCATTCCATGGCTCAAGAATTTTCCTTTAACTCTAGCTTACATTGCCTCTCATTCACACAATGAATTCAAGAATCAAAGTACACATTGGAGGAACATAAATTAGGCTATTAGTTATGAGATGTCATCCCTCTACTAACCTTACTAAATCGCATGCAAGTTAATCCTTTTAACAAGGACCATAAAACTAGTACAAAAAATACCACAAAGAAGAAGAAGACAAAATTGAAAAAGAAAAATAATTTTACTAATATGCAATTTCTTTACCAAAGATAAAGAACTTTAAAAAAAAAAACATACTAGGTTGGAGAATGCCTCTTTTTAGTTGAAGATTTCGAGGATGGTGGTGTGACTTGGGCTAAGTCTTCTTGAGAAATTACAATGAAGAGAAGTAGAAGAGGGGAAAAGATGAAGAAAATTCTAGAGAAGTCGTTAAGGTGGTGGCTCAATTGATTTGAGCTTTGGGTTTGTTCTCTAAGGTCTTAGGTTCGACTTTCACCCATTGCGTTTATTGGGTACTATGTGTGCGACTATGTATATACCTCATAAGGAATAGTATTTGCTCGTCAGAATTGAATAACTTCCACGCCTGAAGCTAAAGGCCCGAATTTGGGCTAGCGAGAGATACCCTCGGTCATCAAAAAAGGAAAAATCTAGAGAAGAGGGGGAACTCACCATGATTTGGACGTCCTAAGAGGGATTGTATTTATAGGTCATCAAAAAAAAAATCTAGAGAAGAGGGGGGAATTCACCATGCTTTGGACATCCTAGGAGGGCTTGTATTTATAGCTTTTGGGGCCCAATTGTTTCCACTTTTGCTTTTCTTTGTTGCTTACAACACATATGTCTGGTAACAATTCTCTTCTTTTTGTCTCCAAGTCTGCAACAATTTAGGAATTGGAGAGAGATTTTTGCTTGCCTTTCATGTAAAACTCTCACTACACCCACTTTCTAAATATAGCTCTAGTGCAAATCTTGACAATTTGGGACCCACTTTGATGCAAAATTGATCACTATGGTAGGCACTAGCTTTATCTTCAATTTTCTTGAATAATGGAGAGTGGAGTCCACTAATCAAGGCTGGCCGTGTGGTGTCTTTCATAGGCTGGATTCACGCCCCATGCAATGCATGTTTCTCTCGTTTTATTTCTCCAATTTGATCATTTGCAAAGGCTTGTTTCCTTTCTTGAAAAATTCTTTTTGTTCACTTGGATATTTTAAGATAAATAGGAGAAATAATTCCTCTAATTTGGGTGGCAAGATTTGAATGCAAATCCAATGGGAGTGTGGACGTCCAAGTGTGTAATGCTCACTTTCCAATCTTGCAATTTTTCTCTCTTTGCAAAGATTCTTCCACATGGTATTTCCTTTCTTAACACGACTGCAAAGCTTCTTGAAATATCTTTGAATCATCTCAAAGATAATTTGAAAACATGTGCACACCCCCCCACCCCCCATTCCCCTCCCATATTCCCATGCATGTGTGAGTTTACAGATGCCTGTGTGGTCTTTTCATGCCCAATTTCTCTTCTTTCTTAATTGTTCTTTCTTCTTTCCTTTTCTTTCTTGAATTTATTTCCAATTATTTTATTTACTTCAAATCTTGAATGTGGGATCCTTTTCTTCCATTTCCTACAAGAAAATTTTAACATTTCATATGAAAAGACAATTTTACCCTTAAAATTGCAAATGTATACATATGGGCCCATTTCACATAAAATGATAGCATGCGTTGACATCATTGAACATGATTTGATTTGAATTAACTAATAATGATGAGAAACTCCAGCATTTCCTGTGAAAATAAGATTTTGCAAAACTTTCCACAAATAGTAAATTTGGTGATTTTATGCAAAAAAATGTGATTTTTAAAAGACTGATGCATCATTACAATGAAGTTTAGAAGCATAAAAACAAATTTCTTAAGTAAATGAGTCTTTTTTTAATGGATAGAACCTTCAAATATTCTAAAATGTATTCGAAAATATATGTTTTTTTAGAATTTATCAGTGAGTCACGCCGTTTTTGAAGAAAAAAATGGTAGACCACACCATCTAATGTTGTTTGCCCCATGATAGAAGCGAAGTTAATCATTGAGAAGTCGAGACATCGAATAAAATTTGAAATTTATTTTTACAAGAAAGTAGCACTGGACCTTCTACTAGTGCCTCAGAAAAGGATTATGATTGTAACACTTATCGTTGGGACCCTCCCTCCTTTGCTAGCAAAATCCTCATTTTGATGGAACCTAGAATAAAAAATGTGTGCTTGTGCAGGGGTTTTCATGAATGAGCCCAGCCCAACCCAACCCATCCCGCATTTGGCTTGGTTCGACACTTCCAGGTGGACCTATGTCGAGCATGACAATTAAATGATTAGGCCTAGGTCAATTGCTGATAGGTTACAAACTTACACCTCACCTGTCTTTATTTTTTATTTTTATTATTATTTGCTCTTTTTTTGCTACATTTGATTTTGGGCTATTGGTCTATGATTGATACTGTAACTTCAGTAACCACAAATTAATTATTGTGTATTTGTGTGAAACAAAGGTGTCAAAACCACTGAGCCATAACTTTGTTGACCTATTCCATCATATCTGACATAAAAAGAGTATGTATTTTGCAAATGGATTGCACTTTCATTCCCTAAATATTGTGCCCAAGAACTAAATGGGCCATGAATCCCGTGCCATGTGTCTTAATCTTTTTTCTTGTTTTCATGATCAGAATTTCCTTCTTTGCATATCGAAAGTTCCCTTCTCAGAAATATTTTCTCCTGTGGACATGCTCATATACAGACAGGTGACATTGTTACAATGGGCACTATAAAATTAAGGGGTCCAAATTTATTGATGGCCGATTCCTCTATAACATCCTGCTCGAGATGCCCATTTCGAAATTTCACCCACTGCTCAAGTTCTATGAATCTTTGATTAGTGTATTAAACAAAGTGGCCCCATTTGTTAATTTGCATGGCTATTTTTATACTACTAAGCATATAAGCCCAAGTTTTTGCCATTTACTCCACATGGGAGGCTGGCCCAAGCTGTCAATAATCGATCCACTCCCTCCAAATCACGTTTGCTTCAAACCCAATTTGACACTTGGCCCATGGTCAGAATGATTAAAAAAAAAGACCCACGTACATATGCACAAAAGAAATATTTGGGCTCGGGTTAAAGATGTGGAAAGGGTGTTTTCCTTTTTCTAGCCTAACCGACATGCCATGAGTGTGGCTTTTCATCCCATCTTTTTCCCTTCTGATTGGCACTCACTCAAGGTCCAGGTTCAGCCCGCTTTAGGTCGGGTTCTAGCCTGAAGTTTTACTGTTACCACTCGTACTAAACTTTGATCCAAATTTTTAGCCCAATAAATATATGGGTTGGACTTGAACTATGTAAAAGAAGGCTCAAAGCCCAGCTGGCCAGACCCGATTGATTCAATGGCCAGTCTCCAGCATGAAATGTGGTAGATAAAGTCAGAAGTGAAACAGTGAAACTCACCAGTAGGATCTATTTATTAAAAATTAGAGCTGCTCAAACCTCCAATACATGAGATATCCTTAAATTCCACTAAAGAAATGTGCCATTTATATATGAAAACGAGCTACACCAAGGTTATTTTAAATTATTGGTTAAAAATAAGCATCCAAGTCCTTTTGTCTATGTGTAATGTCTTACCTCACACACATGTATAATATTGTTCGCTTTGGCGCATAGGCCTTACAGTTTTACTTCTGTTGGGCCTCAACTCACCAAAAAACCTCATGTAAGATAAGGGTGTAAGTTCTACATAAAAGCCCAATCACTTTTCCTCTCTAAGCCAATGTGTGACTCCAGGATGTTGTACTATGAATTAAAAAATATAATAATAAATAAAAAAGATAAATGCATTTTTTAAATGGAAATACATTTTTTTTCAAAGAAAACCTTCAATTGTGAATAAAAAACTATGGGATAATCTCTAATCCACTATAAAAGGAGTTCTATAAAATAAGTTCGCAAGAGTTCTTATTAACCAAAAGGTTTAAGGAAGAAACGCAGCAAATGTTAGATTTCATAATGTATGTTGAACTTTCGTTGTTTTAATTATTTAAATGGTATTAAAGAAAGCACTTTGATTGAAATTGGCTTCTAGTAGATTGACATCAATCAGACACAACCCTTTAATGGGAGAGTTTATTTCTTGTTGGGGAGACTTGGGCTGAGGTCTGGGTCCACGTCGAGCCTGAACTTGGACCATCTTAGGCCTTCAATCATTTTTGGGCCTGAACATGGGCCAGTTAGGTCCAGCCCTGAGGTGGGCCTTTTAGCCACCCGACTCCAAACCAATATACAAATAGTGAGCTTCCAGTTGAGCCTATACATATTACTAATAATAGTCATTTTGGCTAAGACTATTAAACCTGACCTCACCCTGCGCATTGCCGATTTACCATGCGTAATTAATAATGCATTTATATGCTGCCAACTTGGATGCACATATACAAACCTAAGCTCAGCATTTCAGGCTTGATAGAGTTGAAACTAGGATGGTGAAAGGGCCAGGCCATGTCCGCTCTTACCATTCTCCATAGAGCCCTCTTGTCTTTAACTTCTCCAGTTAAGGTTATGGAAGAAGGATCCGAGAAAAAGCTTAGAAGAAGGCATCAACAACAACTGATTTTATTACCGGACAGCTCATGATGTTCATATTAATCTACTATACGTCTATGCGCCTTTACATCTAGTGTTGGGTAGACCTTATACAATAACTGTTCTAGTTCTACCGTATCTTTTGTTCATTTCTTCTAGAACAATCACAAACATTTATTTTATTATACCTTCAATTCTGCAGGATGGGCCCAGGGCAGCCCAATGCCTTTGGAAGGCCCAGCAAGGGCCCGTTTACATATGAATTTATGCCCGATTTAGATCTATTATCAGGCAACTTCATGTTTTAATCTCTCTGCCAATAGATGTATACAAGAGATCAGGAGGACCGAGGCACACTGGGTCCACCCATATTACACAGTGCTTGAGCCCCACCTCAGTTGCTAGTGGGGCCAATGAACCCCACCAACAAGTCACAGGGCTCCCTCTTATAGAGTGTACTGGCTCAAGCAAAAGTTTGTCCCAACCTAGTCATTGATCCCATTTACATATGGGGTCTCACATACGCAGGCCCAGTCCTAAATTTCATCCGTAGCCAACTCTCAGAACTCTTGCTAAATACGATATCTTAAATCTTAATGGTAAATACGTGGGTTTGGGCTGGACTTCTTGTTGGTTCTTTGACCAAATACTCGGGCATAGCCCATTTAACTGTAAGGCCAGAATTGGGTCCAGCTCAACCTCAAGATGCAAAATCATTACACTAGTCTAGCCTCTTTTATTATTGGAAATCTACCCTCAGAAGCTATCTAATCGAACCTATTTTCCTTAAGGCTAGGTTAATATCTTTCTGTTTCAACTAAGCTAAAACTTAATCAATCCCTTCCCTTCTCTTGAACGGCTGACGCATGGCCCAAGGACATAATTTTCACCATTTTTTACTCTATTCGCATTTTAACCACTAATTTTAGATGGGATCACTCCCTTCTCGATAAAGTTACAGCTTTCGGCCTTTATTTAATCTAATTAAAAAAATATGTTAAATTTGAATGAAATTTGTTTTTACTATTTGACAATTCAATCCTGCCTACTTAATCATTTATATCATAATTACCAATCAACTTGAATTTAACCTCTTAAAGCTTGTTTGGATGTGGGGTGGAGTAAAATAGAATAGAGTAAACCCATAATAAAAAAAAATAATCTATGATGGGTTACGGTGACTTTTTGTTTTTAATTATTTAATAAAGAATTTTTTTGACTTTTTATATAAAAAGTAGATATATTTTATAATTTAGTGGTTATTTTTTTGACTTTTTAATAAAAAAAATTTTAAAATTTAAATATTAAACTTTATTCTAATTTATTTTACATTATATCCAAACACACCCTTATTTTAGGGATCAAATGGATCTTTCTAGGCTAGAGTTGAGGCTAAAAAAGTTTTATGCAATGTTAAATACAAAAATCCAACCTACTCATTATTTGGCATTTTCAAGCCAAGAAAAAAAATGAAGTATTGAAATCTAATTTTGGCCTGATAAAAACATAAGTCTGAATCTAAAGAATAATTTGGTCTTGAAAGAAGTGTAGACTATCCAAAAAATTCTCTAGACATTTGCTAAAATGAAGTAGTAACCCCTTGGGGAACTCAGGCCAAGGCCAGTTTGCATTTTGCAGCCCTGTATTCCTCTTTCTGTATCTCCATCTCCTTCCTCTCATGGATTCTCTGTTAGCAAACTACGCTTCAGATGAAGAAGAAGAAGAAGAAGAAGAGGAGGAGCAGGAGAAAACAGCTGCTCCTCCTCCTTCCTCAAAACCCATCTCTCTCTCACTTCCAAAACCCTCTTTGGATTTGTACTCAACAAACCCACCTCCCAAAACCTCAATCTTCTCCTCCCTTCCTCCCCCAAAACCCATCTCCTCCTCTTCCTCAAAACCAATTTCTCTCACACTTTCAAAGCCCTCTTTGGATTTGAGCTCAACAGACCCAACTCCTAAAACCTCCATCTTCTCCTCCCTTCCTCCCCCAAAACCCATCTCCTCTTCTTCTTCATCCTCCCCAGCCTTCTCCTCTCTCCCCCTTCCCAAATCCCACCCATCAATCCCGACAAATCCCAAAAGGGTCGTCATATTCAGGCCCCCTCTCAACCCTTCCCTCCTCAAAGACGAGGACGACGATGAAGAAGAACAAGAAAAGGAAAGAAAACCCACCAAGGAAACCCCCTCTTCAACCTCAAAATCCTTCATCCCTTCCTTCCTCCCCCCTCCCAAGAACTCCCTCGGCATCGCCCCTCCCCGGAGATCTATTGTTGATTCCAGCGTTTCAGCGAAGAGCGAAAAGGCGCCCATACCTCAGCAGGAGGAGGTTTCCTATTCCAGCGATGGGGGTTATGAGGGTAGTTTGGTGGGTGCAACGCTTGGTGCTGAGAATTACAGCAGTCATGTGAATTATGGGTATTATGAGGGTAATTGGGTTGATGGGTCATCGGTAGTGTCACTGGAGACCCTAGAGAATGTTCCAAGCAATGAAAATTATGCGAATTTTGGGAGTTATGATGGTAATTTGGTTGATGGGTCATCAGCAGTAGCATTGGAGACCTCTGCAAATGTTCCAAGCAATGAGAATTACGGCAGTTATGTGGACTATGAGAATTATGAAGTTAATAGGGGTGACGGGTCCACGGCGACAAAGGCACCAGAAGCGTCTGGTTGGACAGCGGGTTTCGGGGGAATCCTGGGGAAGAGGGGAAGGAATGAAATTCCGGCAGATATAATTGAGGTGAAGCAGGATGAGCTGATGAGCAATAGGCCAAGGGAGGATCAGGCCAAGTTGACTGGGATAGCTTTTGGACCTGCTTATCAGGTTTTGACCCTTCTTCTCTATAGTGTTTTCGCATTTCTGTCTTGTTTGTTACTGAGATTCTCATCCCATTGTTATATATGATCTTGTTTAGACTTCTCGGTCATTGGGTTTATCGTGGGATTTCTTGTAGGCAGTGTGGTTATTTCTATTATCTGTGCATTGAAAACATTGTCTGGAACTCATCTGATGAAAGACTATCTAGAATTAAGTTAGTAATTTTTATGCAACCAACTGAAATTCTATTATATTAACCAAAGTCCGTACATTACAATAGTTAAAAGCAGTCCAGGAAGGTGAGGCAGTATTAACAACAGACAGTGAAGAAATTACAATGATAAGAACCTTTATTCAGTTCAAATCTGAAAACCCTTGATGTTGCAAGTGTATTGGCTTTAGTATTCCACTCTTTAGCAATATGAGCAAAAAGGACAGTGATTTTCTAGAGATGAACACAAATCACCTTCACAATATCCACGATTTTCTAGGGTGGTGGAGCCATTCTTTGTGCCCACCACTGAGTATTATTTGAGTCCCTATTCAGTCAGCAGTAAGCCTGAAGACAAATGAAAAAACAACATGATGCATGAGTAGGGAAGAACAGCCAACAAGCTACTCTCCAAGCCAAAGGATTAGGGATAGTGATCCATAAGGATCAAAATTGTTTTGGTCTTACACCACAGACAAATCGCTGAGAGAAAAATTCAAGGAGGAAATTTTATTAATCAATGCATTATCCTAGGGAGGGATTACAATCCTTTATATAGGTTCATACCCTAATCTATTTGAGGCAAAAATTCTAATTAAAATAAAAGTCTAAAGCAAGTAAGATTTCTTGCCATATGACTTTCTAAATGTACTCATATTTATCCCTAAAGTTTAGCTACCAGTAGGAAACAAGAAGAAGATTGCATGAAGCATGATGTGGACGCCTCCTTTTGTGGCCTTAATGGGCTTGGGCCCATAGCTGAAACTTTTGGGTTTGTGGCTGGGCCCAATAGGTTGTCAGACCTAGGGTCTAGCCTGCATCACTTTCCCTTTGCCTGCAGATCCTCATGAGTTGAGACTTGAGATGGGGCAACTGCACCCTGAGCCTTCTCTTGGCTCTGCCCTTAGGATTTGCCTCCACAACTGCTTGTGAGTTTGTGGGGGTTGGTTGGTGGGGCAGTTGCCCCTCTTCAACCCTGATTGACTTCGCCCCTATTTAGGGCCAAAAATGACTTTAAGGGCATTATAGCTATGCTACATGGCCAACCAGAACTTGTAACTTAGGAAGTTTTGTTCTAAGATAACGAGGTTGATAGTAAAACGTTTAAGTTTCATCAGGTGTAAAATTCAATTTCCTCGAGCCATCATTAGAAAAATACAATCTCTAATTAGGTGTCAAGATTATTGACCACCCTAATTAGAAGGTGTGATCTCTAATTAAGAGCCAAAGTTGTTGGCTGCTAGTTATATAAAGCTTCTAAAGGCTAAAGTAATTCAAGGAATACTTTTCTTTCTTCCTATCTCAAGCTTTGATGAAATAGAACTCTTTTTGCCTTGAGAGTGAAGATTCCTTGGCTTCTCCAATGTGTGAAGACTCCACTGGCTTCTCTAATTAGGAGCCTAGATTGTTGACTGCATTCATTGCCTTTCGTTAAAGGTAAGTCAAGGTAAGAGGCGATATTATCTTTTCAAAATTTTGAAGTTGAGTTCATTTGTATTGACTGACAGATGAGTCTTTATTCTTTACTAATGGTCAAAGTGGTTGGCCGAAATTGCCGTGGAAGTATAGGCGGTTGTATGCGAAAACAAAATTGGAGGTGGTTAATTGTAAATATAAAAAGACAGGTCATTGTATGTACATTTTCCTCATATTGCAAAGTTTTTACAATACCTTGAAATCTTCACCAACCGAGCTACTAAATCTTCTAGTACAATACCGCTGTAAAGTAGCTCTTATGAAGATTAAGCAAAGCCTGATTTCGCCTCGCGATACCTTAGGGTAACAGGAAGATTCTTCAGCCATTGTGTGCTCACAATGTGCCTTTTGCAAAATAAAGTTGCAAAATTTCCATTTTATCCTTTGTCATGCTTTTGAACCTCTTCCATATGTTGCATATGTACACTAATACCGTTTAGATAGCCGTTTGTCTTCATCTAAAATTTAAATATGAAATCATATTTCTTTAGTTTTTTGTTGAAAAGAGAAAATTGTGGGGGTAAAGAGGTTTGGTGATAGAATTATAGCAATTAAACTAGTACTAGAGGAAGATATAATTCATATCATTAGTGTATATACTCCCCAAGTAGGACTAGAAGAAAGTGTGAAACAACAATTTTGGGAGGAGATGGATGATTTAATGCGAGAAATCCCAAATAGTGATAAAATTTTCCTTGGAGGGGATTTAAAGGGGCATATAGGAAGAGATAATAGAGGATATGAGAGAGTGCATGGAGGGCATGGATTTGGAAAAAAGAATGACTTCGGAAACACTATATTGGACTTTGCAGTGGCATTTGATCTTATAGTAGCAAATACTTACTTTAAAAAAAGAGACGAGCATTTAATTACATATAAAAGTGGGAGTAATAGGAGTCAGATAGACTTTTTCCTAGTTAGAAAATAGGACCGATTGGCTTGTAAAGATTGTAAGATTATCCCAGGAGAGAGTTTGACTACGCAACATAGGCTTGGAGTTTTAGATATTTGCATTAGAAGTAAAAAGAGAGCAGTAGTAAACAAAATGGACCCTAAAACAAGGTGGAGAGATTTGAAGGGGGAAAGAGCAAATATATTTAAGGACAAAATGATTGTGAAAGGAGAATGGAATATTGAAAGAGAAACTACAGTAATGTGGAATCAAATGGCTAATTGCATTAGGAATATTGCAAAGGAGGTACTTGGAGAATCAAAAGGGAAGAGACATATTAATAAAGAAACATGGTGGT
Organism: Sextonia rubra; assembly: GCA_037013555.1. NCBI lineage: Eukaryota > Viridiplantae > Streptophyta > Magnoliopsida > Laurales > Lauraceae > Sextonia > Sextonia rubra. Next base: position 36,051,807 of record JASUAD010000010.1, on the reverse strand, counting down.
GGAGTATGGAGGTTCAGGAAGTTATTCGACAAAAAAAACATTGCTACAAAGTTTGGCAGGGGACTAAGAGTATAGAAAATTTTGAGTTGTATAAGAAGGCAAAGAAAGAAGCTAAAAAAGTAGTAAGTAGCGCAAAGTTCAAAGCATACAATGACCTTTATAATAGGTTGGGAACAAGAGAAGGAGAAAAGGATATTTTTAAGCTTGCAAAAATAAGAGAAAAGAAAAGTAGGGACTTAGATCATGTCAAATGTATCAAGGACAATGAGGAAAATATTTTGGTGAAGGACAACGATATTATAGAAAGGTGGAAAGAATATTTTAGTAAACTTTTAAATGAAGAATATTTGGGCGATACAAGAGTGGAGGAGGATACTTCATTACAAGAGTATACTTTTCTCCGTAGAATTAGAGGGGTGGAAGTGAAGGAAGCATTAAAGCGAATGAAGACAGGAAAGGCAACAGGCCCAGATGGTATTCCGATAGAGGTATGGAAATGCTTAGGAGAGGTTGGAGTAAGTTGGTTATGTAGACTATTCAATAAGATACTTGTGACAAAGAAAATGCCGGATGAATGGAGAAGAAGTATTGTAGTACCTATATATAAGAATAAAGGAGATATACAAAATTGTACCAACTATCGGGGGATTAAACTTATGAGTCACACTATGAAGTTATGGGAGAGAATAATAGAGCAAAGACTGAGAAAAAAGACTAAGATTTCGGAAAATCAATTTGGTTTTATGCCAGGGAGATCAACTATGGAAGCTATCTTTTCACTTAGGCAATTAATGGAAAAATACCGAGCAAGGAGGAAAAATCTACATATGGTCTTTATCGATTTGGAAAAAGCCTATGATAGGGTACCGATGAATTTAATTTGGTGGGTCTTAAAGAAAAGGAATGTCCCAAGAGGTTACATTGAAATTTTAAAGGATATGTACGAAGGTGCAATAACAAATGTGAAAACCACATGTGGAGAAACGGGCGGATTTCCCGTGACTATAGGCTTACATCAGGGATCATCCTTAAGCCCTTATCTCTTTGCATTAATTGTGGATGAGTTAACTGTGCATATTCAAGAAGAAGTACCATGGTGTATGTTGTTCGCAGATGATATAGTATTGGTGGATGAATCAAGAGAGGGTGTAAATGCAAAGCTTGAGAGATGACGGAGGGCATTAGAATCTAGAGGCTTTAAAATAAGTCGTACAAAGACAGAATATATGGATTGCAATTTCAGTGGACATATACAAAGTGTTGAAACCACTGTCAAAATTGAAACCCATGAGATACCACGTAAAGATTCTTTTTGGTACCTAGGCTCGATGATTAGTAAGGATGGGAAGATTGACGAAGATGTGGAGCATAGGATAAGAGCTGGATGGCTGAAGTGGAGACTAGCTTCGGGAGTACTTTGTGATAGACAAATGCCAACAAAATTGAAGGGAAAATTTTACAGGACAGTGGTTAGACCAGTTATGACATATGGAGCAGAATGTTGGCCAATTAAGAAGACACATATTCATAAGATGGATGTAGCGGAAATGAGAATGCTTAGGTGGATGTGTGGTAAAACTAGGAAATATAAAATTAGAAATGAGCGCTTTCGAGAACATTTAGGAGTAGCACCAATAGGAGATAAGATTAGAGAAACTCGTTTAAGATGGTTTAGGCATGTTGAGCGTAGGTCAGTAATGGCACCGGTGAGAAAAAGTTTGGATATACAGGTGGAGGGTCTATCAAGAGGTAGGGGTAGGCCGAAGAAAATATGGATGGAAGTAATTAATTTAGATTTGAAGAAGTTGCACTTATCGAAAGATTTAGCTCAAAATAGAACGGAATGGAGAAATAGAATTCATGTAGCCGACCCCAACATGGTTGGGATAAGGCTTTGATGATGATGATGATGATGATGATTTCTTTAGTTTTTTGTTGAAATCAATAACATCAATTTTCATTAAGGAAACAAAATAAATTCATTAAGAGCATGTTGGTGCTGCCACTTTTCCACAGAAAAAACATGGAAACTGGAAACACTTTTCTGTAGAGCAAAAGGTTCCACGCTTGGTGTGGCTACTTTTCCGTGAGGAAATGCAAAAGCATGAACTAAATTTTTCATGATTCCGTAGAAAAACTTAAGAGCTTCTGCAGCTAAGAAAACATCAATATACAACATTAGAGAAGTATACTTTATTATAAGCATATATATATGCATATATGCATATATATATATATATATGGGGCATTTTCCTGTGCATACGTTCCTCATGGACTTTTCGTGCACACTCTTTGGTGGGGCCCACTGTGGACCCCACTAAGAGATGAGACTTGGGGGGAGGTTTGGAAAGATCTATGTGAAAGCACCCTACATATCAAATTTGGTCCCAATCACATATCCCTAACCCCTTCTTCCATGGCTCACAAATTCATTCCGTTCGGATTGGTGTATAGTCGATCCAACGGTCCAATAAATTCGGATCTAACCGAAAGTTGGGGCAAGTTGCTATCATGGGGTGCCATGTGTGTTGCAAGGTTTGGATTGAGTGATAGATGGGTCCCACCTAGAGTTCTCATAAAAAAAATGGGAGAGATGGATGCGTATGAAGATTCTCCTATATATATATAGAGAGAGAGAGAGTCTTTCTATCGTTTTTAGTCCTTCATTTTCAAAATAGTCAATACAGTTTTGTCCACATGCTCTTTCTCCAAACACATCTGTCACTTCGTTTGCACTTCTTTACTTGTGCTTGAACTAACAATTTTGAGGATGCACTTATTTCCTTAAAGTTGCATCATGTCATTCATGTGACTCTCCCAAGCGCAAATAAAGGATGAGAGTTAACATCAAATAGGTAATCTGATGTGAAAAGTTGCCACACTTAAATATAGAAACAACGTGAGGGATTTTGTAGTTACCAAAAAACATGGTTGTGGATGAGTGGAAAGGTAGAATTCACGAAACCAACCCCAAATAGATGGGAAAAGTCTATATGATGACAACAGTGATGATTTTTAATGTCTCTCTTACTTATTTTTTTTAGCATCCATGGTACTCTCCACCTGTTTGATGCCCCAAATAATGGCATTCTTGGAATCTCTATCACTGATCAACCCCCTGAAAATGTTTACTGCCACTGTCACTGCCAATATTTTGAACCTAAAAAAGAACAAGGGATTCCTCTGTTGTCACTCCTCAAAACTGCCTAGTTTTTGCTCGACTTGGCCATCTACATTAAATCTGGACTATTCCAGAGAAGGTGCTTCCATTTCATTGTCTTTTACTTCCCCCCACCCCTCTTATGATGGATGCTTCCCAATTTTGTTTATATGTTAGACTTTAGTCCCTGCTAAATTCTTTACCAGCTTTAGTCTAGTGATCCATTTTTAATTTAATTAAAGCATTCTTTCATTCCTTTTTCCATCCCATTCATAGGGTGCCAAAGGTGTTGTCTTCAATGTACTGATGCTATTAATTTTTAAATGAAGAGTTCTCTTGGATCCCATACCCAAAAATATCGTAATGCATGCACCCTTACTGACAATACCCCAAACGATTGAAACAGTTTGCAATGTTGTGCTTTTGGCCACCAAGGATCAAAATAGAGGTTGCATCTAGCATAATGGCCAGTGTACAAATTGCTATGTAGCAGGCATTACATAGCGGTTGTAGTGATATGTAGTGGTTACGGATACATAGCGGTGTGAATTTTATAAATGGTAAAAAATTGAATCTTGTGTAGCAGCCAATGATGTGTTTTTTTAGTGATTTGGAACCATCATTAGGAAAAGCTTTTGAGGGGAAGAAATAGGGAAAAATAATGTTTTAAATTAAAATTGTTTGGCTCTACTATGTTTTAGCCCGTAGAGCCAGTGGCCTCAACCACTATGACTGATAGTGCGGCCGCTATATTGAACCCTTTTGCAACTAACTAATGCAGGCCGATCCCAGATCCGGCCCAGATCATAGGCCTGCAAACCCAATTGATCCTTGGTCTTCTTAAGGATCTCTATTCTTGATTAATGAGTAACTAGATAGGCATACTTAATTAATTTAGTAAGTTATGATTTTGTAGGAATAGTATTTCCTAGTTTAGCAACAGCCCTTCCTATATAAGAAGGAGCATCACATTGTATTAAACATGCTTTTATTCAAGGAAATTCAGTTTTTAGTGAGATTTTTCTCTCTTGATGGTGTTCACTGTGAGTTTTAATTTGGCCTAAGGTTTGAATCCTTCTTTGGATTCGAACAATCCTCCAGGAGATTGTTCTTCACCCAATCTAAGATACGGGCTGCGCCACTAACTCACAGAACAAAGATGAGTGCTTTCATTATGGACACAGTCAAGACACTGAATCACACAATAACCCCTTTGTGTGAGGCCATTCTTTATCCAAAGTTTCCATGCCATAGTTGTCCAACAAAATGCTAATTCCCTTGATTTCACTACCCTCCCATGGTTTTCAGCAGAGATAGGATTGTGTGAAGAGTGTTTTGTTTTGTTTTGTTTTGTTTTTTTTTTATTGGTTTGGGTGTTTTTTTTGTTTTTTTTTTTTTTTTGGTGTGGGGTTGGGGTTGCAAGGTTTAAAAAAATGGACTTGGGAGCCGACACGGCCAGGGCACATACCAAGTCAGGTCTACAGTGACGCAGACTAACTGTCAAATGTTCACATGCATGCTTCAAGAATTATGAAATAAGCCAAGTGAAATTATGTATATCTTTTAGAAGTTAAAAAGATGCCTTGGTCATTTTTTAATACTCTGAAATTGTGGTTATGTTGGCTTTCACTTAGTCAATACAAATGCAGGACTTTGACACTGTTCTCAGAAAAAGAATAAACTACAATAGTTAATGACATTATTGGTTGGCCATCACTTGTCTCCCCCACAAGAAAGTTCTGGTTCACCCACTGAAGAATACCCCTTTGATCCTGTTGTTCACTGTGCAAGTCTGTTGTCACGCAACTCTTCTACAAGTCATATGTAAAATTATTTTACATGCCTTACACCACCTTTGAATATGCACCATCTACTATCAGAATGGTTTTCAAATTTAAAAGAATAAAGGGGCAGTTCATTTTTCCTGTAAAATTCTACATTTAGAATCTTGTTACCTAAATCACGGATGGTTTCATTGAAACACTCTACGTACAAAAAGATTTTAGTGAAAACAATAAAAGAATCTTTTCTGAATCATATTCAAATAAATTTCTACTTATCTTATTTCTACAAGGTGGCTGCAAATTTTTTACCAGATGCTTTATAAACTAATATTCTCATTCTATAGTCCTTCCTCCTTTTCTTGTACTTGTCTCATTTGTTCTCTTTCTTCCCCTTCTCCCTTCTCTCTTGTCTCTCCCCATTTCAAGATTTATACAGAAACCATCATTCTTATATAAAAATTGAAATGGGGTAAAATCAAATTAAAATTTTAATTCCTTGTGCTTTCCGCTTTTCTCTATACTAAACGCCCCCAAGCTATGGCAAACTTACGTCCAGATGCTACTTTCCTGCTGTCACTGCATAATGTGATTGTGTTGCAATAAGTGTGGGGGATGTCACAAGATTGAGTTTATAGTGTTTGCCTTCCCAGAAGCTCATTCCCCGTTAAAACACCTGCATTTTTCTTCTTGCGCCTTGTGCTCTTCACATTGCTATATGAAAAGTAACAAAATATTGCAAAACTTTCTATACTTCCATTCATCCCATTGTTTCATTCATCCGCCTCTTGGTATGAAAAGTCTACAGTTTGCTATTTTATTACTTGTCATAATTCACTGTCATTGGGACCATCTTATTTGCTTTTTCAATTGATCCAGATAAGTGATTGCAAGCTGTAGTCTAGATACTTCTTCGTCCGCAAGAGTATTTGCAACATCATCTGTCACACATGGGACAGAAGAGGAAAAGAAAGAAACGAACAAAAAAAAGGGTCTACAGATTTTCCATGAATTTTGAGCTAATGGATAGATATAGTAGTTTGCTAGGGCAATTGTGGAAACATTTATCTAATTGTATTTCTTCTACAGCCTGTTTCTTCAGCAAAGGGAAAGCCCTCAAAGCTGCACAAGAGGAAGCATCAGATTGGGTCCTTGTACTTTGATATGAAACAGAAGGAGATGGAACTAGCCGAGCGGCGTGCCCAAGGCTTCCTCACAAAAGCTGAAACACAAGGGAAGTATGGGTGGTGATTGTGCGACTCGTATGTTCATGTACAATCAATCACAGAGCTAAAAAAATGCATGTAGAGGATACAGTGAGAAATCTTCTTTTCATATGGTCGTTGCTTGCAACTTATTCCTCTTTCTAAAAGTGTTTGCCATGTTCTTGATTCCTGCAAAACATGTTTCCATTTATTTTCCATTGATTTACTGAAAGTTTTTAACGGTCTTCTGTAGTACTTGTAAACTATTCCCTTCGGTGCAACTATTGATTACCCCTTTAGGCCGATGGATGCTAAAGATAGATATTCATTTAAATGTAAATGTAAAATTAATATCTAAATTTGAATAATAAACACTTTTCACCCAAACTAAATTAAGTGTAATTAATAATGATATATGAATTGATTGATTGATAAACCCATTTGTGGCATCATCCAGTGGCAGAACCAAAAGTTTTCCTTGGGAGGGAAAAGAATTTTAGGGAGTGGGCCATATGTGAGAACTCCATAAAATCCCTCCCATCATAGGGCGGTTTTCAAATTTTTGGGGTTTGCCGCCCTTGCAACATCAGATTATAACATTTATAAATATATATATATATACCTTGCACCATCAGATTATAACATTTATATATATATATATATATGTATATATATATGTCCCTTGCAACATCAGATTATAACATATATATATGTATATATACACATATGTGTGTGTTAAAAATTCTCAGGAATGCTTCATTTAAAAAGAAGTATTTCTACCTTCTTTCTATCCTCCAATGAGGGACAGGTCATAAGAAAATTTTTTTCTACAAACACCCGGTAGTATCTAGCGCTCCTTTATATATATATTTATGGAAATGTACCTGTAAGGACAGTTCTTATGGGTCATTTCTCACCGTTTTGGATAGTGCGACCCACATTGCGAGTCATCCAAATAAATTACACACATGACCCTTTTAAATTGTGTAGTGTGCAGTTGATCCAACGGTCTAATTTATTCGGATGGGATTCAAAATTGATGGATGTGTGTAATTTAAAAGGGTTATGTATATGATCCATTTGGATGGCTCGTAACGTGGGCTGCACTATCCAAAATGGTAAGCAATGATCTTTAAGGACCGTCCTTACAGGAAGGTTTCCATATATATACATAAAAAGAATGTTAGGATGCATCATTTTCTCATCATAGGGTAAGGAATGCTAACATAGTTTTTCTTATTTGTATTTGAGCATTTTTATTTTTAATAAGTTTTTTGGTCTTCTGTATATTAAGATATCCAAATATGAAGGTGTCCTTTATCATAAGGTGAGAGATAGATGCATATTAGCATTTCCATATATATACATATATATTTATAGAAAAATTTTCAGGAATGCTCATTTAAAAAGGAGCGTTTCTGCCTTCTTTCTATCCTCCAATGAGGAACAAGTTATTCGGTGGTGTTTTTTTTTCTTTTTAAAAGTAACATTAATTTTTATTTTCCTATTTGTTCTAAAAAGGGTTGTTTTCACTTTTAAAAACACCTAGGTGCTATCTAGGGCCTCTCATGTATATATGACAAAACTATATATAAATATATAGATATGGAAATACTACTATACTTGAGTCCTTCACATTATGTGAGGGACAATTTTTTTTAGACCTAATAAGATTAAAAAGGTGTTATGAGATGTGATATTTTGTCTTCTTATATATAAATATTTTTTATAAGAGAAAGTGTCATTCACTATAATGTGAGGGATATATGTATAGTAGTTTTGTTCATATATATATTTGTCCTATATATATGTAGGACAAATATATATATATGGATAAAATTACTATGTATCTATCCCTCACTTTTCGATGAGGGATGCTTTCATTTTTTGAAAGTATTAATGTACAAAAGGACAAAACTATCATAAGATAATTCCTTTTTTTAGACCTAACAAAGTTAAAAAGGTGTTATGATGTAATGGCTTTATCTTTTTACATATCAATACTTTTTAAAAATAAAAGTGCTTCTAACCTTATGGTGATGGATGAATGCATAGTAATTTTGTCCTATATATATATATATAAATTCATATTATGACATTATGTGCAATCTTTTGGGAGACACTCCCATGTGATAATTGTGCTCGACAATGGAATAGTTCTAACCGTTTGTCACCCATGGTCCACAAGGTTAATTTGTGGACTTCAAAATTTAAGATTTTATAGAAAAAGAAATTGCACGCTGCATCCGACAGATCAGTTTGTTTGGATTGGCTAAAGTCTATGGGACTGTGACGTATAAGAGAAGTCTGGATAGTCTATTGGACCGACCATAATGGCCGGCACTCAGTACGACTGTGTGGGATAGCCCACAGATGTGGTGGGAAGAGTGACAGGGTGACATGCAGGTTCCAGTGGACAGGGGGAGCAACCGCACGTTGTTGTCGTTCTTCAATCATGCGAATGGGTGGAATTTGGATGTTCCACATAAAATGAATTGCGCTATCAGTGAAAATTGAAATGGTCTTTGTTTTGGCACTAAAAAGGTCTTTGTAGGCTTTTAGATGGGATATGTTCATCAAATTTCAGAACTTGTTTCTGTATAAAGCTTCAATTCGTGTCAATCGACTCTGAAATCTTTCCAAGAGTTCGACAATCAAATTTCAGACTTCAGTCATTTTTGGCTGGCTTGGCAACCTTACCTGTTTAAAATAGGGATGATTCAATTAGACCTATTTGAAGAGAGCCATTTTAAGTAACACCCTATGATGAATATCGTTAGATATGCCCAATGCAATTAAAGATTAAAAATAAAACGCAAACTTGCCATCTTGTTGTGCATGGTAAAATAGTATATGCTAACTTATTAGATAGGATTTTTTTTTTCTGGGAAGGTAACTGCTCTTTGATTGGACTTTATCTCACTTGTAACTTACAAGTGGGATAATCAAAGCCGAGTTTGATGCGATTTCTGTGTAGGTATTTGTAACTAGGGCCCATGTGTGATGACAGGTGAATGGGCCTCAATCATAGTGTGGGACACCCCTCTTTTGCTTTGCCAAATTCCCATTTTACAATGTATTTCTTGATCACCTTTTCCTCTCTCCTAATATTTAAAAGACAAGAGAAAAAGCTCCTTACTACTTCCTACTTATTTTAGTACTTATATTTAGTCCTCTTTACTACTTAGTACTTCCTTTTTTACTTTCTTTTTTTTTTTTACTACTTTGTACTTAATATAGGATTATTGGCAGGTTTCTCAATTTGTAACCAAAGATACGTTTCACTTGGACTTCCTCGTATTGCTTTTTCTGTGAAAGAGCTTTCATGAAAACATGTGAAAAAAGGTTTTGCGTTTTATTTTCTCAATTTGGCGACTACAAACCTTTTAGAAGTAAATGTTGAAAAAGCAATTGATTTGGTCTTATGCCGTGGTAAAGCATTTCTTACAAAGTAAAAAGGACAAATCCACTGCTTTCTTTTCCCCTTGAAAAATCCATTGCCGTTTTACTTGGAAATACACGAATATGCCATAGGACCTCTTTCTTTACAAGAGTTATAAAAATTCATGCCTCAAAATTTTCAAATTCTTAGAAAGATGCACCCTTACATGAAATTTCAAAATTGTCTTCTTAGCAAAACACTTGAAATTCCAATAAAAGTAAAAAAAATATTGAAATTCTAAGTATCTCAAAAAGTCAGTTGAGACCTTTTAAGTGCTTCAATTTTGGATTTTTTTTTTGTGTGTGTGAATGAAATATGAAGTTTTAAAAACCAGGTGCCCAAAAAATCCCAACTTATTAAATTATTATCATAAATTCTAGTAAAAGATCAACCCCCTAGTTTTTTTCCTCTTTGCCCATGTAACAAAACATCCTAACTCATAAAAAGATTCGCAATAGCAAAAAATAAAAGCTTTATTTAAATACTTAAAGCATGTTTGGTAACAAATGAGGAATCGAGTCACAACATTTATAATAAGGATTTGTCACTGAGAATTGGTATAGCTAAGAATGTAATATAAATATTAGTATATTTCAATGCATATAGCTGAGAAAATTTTATTTTAATTTGGAGCATATCTTTGTTAGAATTCATAAGATTATTGTTACAAAAATTTTGAGATTTTCAAACACAATGAAATTCTTAAATGCTTGCAAAAACGCAGAGATACGTGTAATTACTGAAATCCCCAAGATCGTTTGAGATGGCATTAAAATTTTGACATGCTTGCCAAGAAATATGGCATTTGTGACTAACAATGATGAGATGTCATCACTTCATATTAAAAAAAAAGAAAAAAAAACATAGATCCCCCAATGACAAATTCTTGTTCTAGTGAAAACACAGGCCCTTAAAAATCCCCTGCCGACCTGTTAAAAAATAGCATCCCAAACAAACATAGAAGAAAAGATTTCATCTTCTTTTGGCAGAAAGTGGAAGTGATCATATCTTTCTACCAAAAGAAAGAAAAGATTACACATCCCACTCTCTCATCATCAACTTTACCAAACATAAACAATTTAAGAAACAAACCATCTCATGAACAGTAATACTATATCAACAACTGTCCCTCTCCCTCCCTTGGTTCCTCCTCAAAACCCCCTTAAAACTCTCTGTTTTTCCTCCTCCAAGCCCCTCACAAAGAGGACCAAAACCCTCCCTTTTGATTTTTCAAAAGCCCATCAAAACCCCCTCTTCTCTCTCTCTCTCTCTCTCTCTCTCTGTGCAAGCTTGTAATCCATGGAAGCCGTCTCCAGCTCCATCTTCCCTTCCAGATTCATCGAAACGCCCCATCTTCTTCAATCCCCGCCTCCCTCTTTCATCAGAGCAGCTCTCAGGCGAGATGGGTTTCTCAAAATCAAGGAGAATTTGAAGACCCAGGGGTGTTCCGAATTCGGGAAGAGAGTTCGAGCCGTTACCCGTGAGATTTCTGATGGCGGCGAAGATGAGGGGACGTCAGGAAATGGGTTTGGATTGATTCCTGTGGAAGGGGAAGAGGATTGGTTTGATGTAAGATTCTCCAGAAGAATTGAATCTTTTTTGTTTTTTTTTGGATTTTTCATTCTTTTCTTTTTTGGGTCTTGTGTATACATCCTCACCTTTTGATGGGTACCCTTTTTGTATCTTTTGATGCTGAGCAGTGCTTTGATGAGAGTAGTCAAGTAAGAAATTATACCAACTATTGTTGTGTCATCAGTTCATGATCATCACCGTTATTTCTACATCATTATGTTGTTGGATCAATCTGCTGCTATTTCTTCTCACTTTATGATGAAAAGATGTGAATAATGTTATACCAACTATTGTTGTGTCATCAATTCATCATCATCACTGTTATTTCTACATCTTTATGTTGTTGGATCAATCTGCTGCTATTTCTTCTCACTTTATGATGAAAAGATGTGAATAATGTTGAATTTATGACAAGAATCGGTCGATCCCTGTTTGTAGGGCTGATGGGTAAGGGAATTGGGTAGGGTGTGTGTATTTTTACCAGAGAAAAGAAAAAGGAAGTGAAGAAGAATTCTTGTACAGACAGATTGAAATGACAATCCATTTTTCAAAATCAAGTAAATGAATACAAATATAGGTATCCCATTCATAACATATTCCTTATATTTAATTTATGATTTTCACTTGAATCGTTACACCTGTTCTGCATTATTTTTTAAAGTTTTACTATATGAAATAATAATCAGTCAAGCATTTAAACGTAATGAGTCGATTAATTTTGTACTTTTTTTTCTGCAAAATCTTCTTATGGCATTTCTTTTGGATGTTTCTTATTGCAATGGGGCTCAGTTAAAGGATTTTCTACCGCTATCCTGTTAGCATCCTGCACCAGTATCAGCACTGAATCATGTATACATGATGTGTTGCGCATATAGGTGCCTTGCTATTGGCAGAAGTGCACTGTTGGTACAATAGTATGGGATTAAACCCACTAAAAGGGCAGTGAAACTGAGGAGTATCTTAACAGTGTAACCGTTTTATACATGAGAAAGTTCTTTTTCTATGTATTCTTTCTTGTTCTTTCTAAGTTCCTTTAGTTTGCATTTCTAAGAAATTATGAGGTTTTTTTAATCTTTCAACTTATTGATGAATGGAAAGAAAATTGGATATTTTTTATATTGTTGTAACAGCATTGCTTATATTTTGAAGAGTAACTCGAGTCCTGATGAATGCGAAGAAAGGGGTGCAGATAAAAGCTCCCAAACTGCCATACCTTTTTCAAGTGGAAGTGGTATGGGAGGTGGCTCTAGGGCTGGACTTTTTAGAACACCAATTTCTGGTGGCGTTCAGAGTGCAACCTCTGCACATGATCTACCTCGGCCAGCTTTGGCAGTTCGAAATCTGATGGAGCAGGTAGGCCTGCTACTTTGAATGCAAATGGTGGAAATTGTTGAATGTGAAATATTGAAAGATTGAAAGAATACAATGGATTCATTTCATCAGATCACTGATAATTGAACCCAAATCCTAGGCAAAATGTGATGTATTCCAATCTGATATGCATTTTGGCTGCTCTGTGGAAATCAGGAATCATATGAGGGCCCTGTTTAATGAATATCCTGTATCAAATCAATATGCTGTTGAGCATTGGATCTGTTAATATTGATATGGGAACAAGGCATGAAAATAGTATCTTATCTAATGTGGTTTCTAGTTTCTGCACAACCGAAATGTATGTCGCCAAAATCTTGTACTTTTCCAAGATGTTTGAATACGTTGCTGTTTAGGTTAATCCTTATTCTCCATTCTAGTTGAAAATACACCAATTGGTGTTCAGTGTTCCAAATGGTTCTTCACTCTGAATGAATTTCCAATCTTCCTTCTCTTTATCATTCAAGGCCAGATTTGCTCATCTGTGCACTGTAATGTCTCGGATGCATCATCGTCGAGCAGGATATCCCTTTGGTTCATTAGTTGATTTCGCACCTGATTCAATGGGCCGTAAGTTATTGATTTGTGAGATGTGATTGATTTTAATATCTACTGAACATCAACAGTGAGATGCTGATTATCTTTTTTATTTTTTATTATTATTTTTTTTTATCATTTTTAAATGCAGATCCAATCTTTTCATTTTCTCCACTGGCCATACACACTCGGAATCTGTTGGCAGATTCAAGATGTACCGTTGTTGTGCAGGTTTGATGCGAGTTGTGCTTGCCTTCATCTTTTTGCTGTCATCAGTGGTTCTCTATCATTTTAGTACACTGACAGTTTTTTTCACTGTAGATACCAGGATGGAGTGGGCTATCCAACGCAAGGGTAACACTTTTTGGTGATGTTTTGCCGCTCCCTTCTGATCAACAGGTGCCTTTTAGACTCAGTGAATGTACTTCATTTTTCTTTGTTTAGAAACGTACATTGAATTGTTTCTTGTCTAAAGTTTGAGCATCAGGTGATTTGAGTGACTAAAATGCTTATTTTGCATACGCCCTTGTTGTTTTTAGATGTACATGGGCATATTATAGGTTGTATCTTTTTCCCGCTTAGCTGGCCGCACATTCCAAAGAGAATTGTGTGATCCTTGTCCAGAGGATGTGTCAGTCAGTTAGTTTCCCCTCAATTGGTTGGTGCGTGCTCAAGAAATCTCCTTGTGAAAGATCCTTGTCTTTTTGCTTTTTCTTTTTGCCCTTTCCTCCTTTGAACATGGTTCAAAATGGTGAGGCCCCATCATGTCACCTACCACAACAATGGTTCAAACTCAAGCGATGCAGATTTGCTTCAGGAAATTGGAGGCCTAGAGCGATGCAGATTTGCTTCAGGAAATTGGAAATCTCTGTGTAATTTCACCTTATTAAGACTATTCTACTGTCTGTGTAAATCATGCAGGTAGTGGGCTTGGGTCGTTATTCAGGGTGGTGTTGTGAATTTGGCCAATCTCTTTTGCCCTTTATGAGCTTCAATATTTTTTGAGGGAAAATGATGTAGAAACCACCATTGGCATCTTTTTGTTAGCAATGACTTCCGCCAATTTCTGAATTTTTTATTTTATTTTATATGTGCTTTAATGAATCATTTATGTATTTGTCATCTTCTGACTAAATTGAGGGTGTGATTGTTTATGTTGCCTTAGATTGATAACGTAGACTAAGAACACAACAATGAATTGTCTGGACTTGGATTTTGTGATGTGGAAATGACATACTGCATCATACATATAATGATGTGTACTATGTAGTCCGGTCCCAAGCCTTGGTAAAGGAGGGGGGGTGCATTAGGTAGGTTGACAATCAGTATAAAATTTCGTCACAACCCAAACATGAATTTTGAGATAAGAGGAGAAAAAGAATTGATATAGCCGACCCCAACATAGTTGGGACAAGGCTTTGATGATGGTGATGATTACTATGTAGTTTTTACATTAGTTTCTCCCATGTTTTCTTTTAAACTTTTTTTTTCCTATTTTTTATTTTCTTGATTGTTTCCTTCTCTACAATGAAATTCTGACACCAAGGATTCCAGAGGCAAACTAAAATGCTGAAACAGTATTGACAACTATTCCTATTGTCAATGAAGCTCCTTCGCACTCTCACCTACCATAAGTACGTTAGCCCAAATTTGATACTGAATTTTTTGGGGAGCTCAAATCAATAGCCATTTTCAGCTAGTAAGCAAACCTCATCCATGGTAATACCTTCTCATCCCAAATTGCTCCAAGATCAGCTCTGGTTCCAAGTGTGCCCCATAAAGAACAGACCATAATAATGTGGTTGTGCATACTGCATCAAGTATTAGGTCACTGTTTTGTCGATGTCTATATTTCAAATAGCTTAGCTACGGTGCTGGTAAAGATGGAGAAAAAATATGTCCTCCCTATCTCAATATTGTTTCCTGTCAATTTGTCATGAATTTGTTCAATGGACGTTGCATGGATGTCATTGATTTATCTCTTCTTGTATTAGCAGGAATGGGCTCATAAGCAGTACATAGCCAAACATCAACAAGGGCCATCCCAACAGTGGGGTAACTTCTACTATTTTAGAATGCAGAACATAAGGTTTGTTTCTGAAATTCTATAGTCATGGAAGAACGTATCTAATTTTTTAAAATATATTAAATTTGTTTGTCCCTTACATTATAATTATAATCTATGAGCATTTCCTTCTACTCCAGCATATGCCATGGATTAGTCATGTTTCGGTGCTGTCTAGCTTCTCTCTAGGCCAAGCTTACAGTAGACAGTTTGTGATGAGCTTCCCTGAAAATGTATGTATCAGTTGAATTTTATTAGAAAGACCATCAATTAGCAATTTTTTATAAGGCCCATCAAATAGTAGAAACTTATACTGTCTGAAAAAGATTATTCATCATCATCATCATCATCAAAGCCTTATCCCAATTATGTTGGGGCCGGCTACACGAATTCTTTTTCTTCATTTCGTTCTATTTTGAGCCAAATCCTTAGCTAAGTTAAATTTCTTCAAATTTGATTTAATGACCTCCATCAATGTTTTCTTCGGCCTACCCTCTATCTCTTGATGGGCCATTTACCTAGATAGCCAAACTTTTCCTTACCGGTGCCATAACTGGCTTACGCCCAACATGCCCAAATTATTTTAAACGGGTTTTTCTAATCTTATCTCCTATTGGTGCTACCCCTAAATTCTCTCGAAAGCGCTCATTTCTAATTGTATCTTTCCTAGTTTTAGTATACATCCACTTAAGCATTCTCATTTCCACCATATCCATCTTATGTATATGCGTCTTCTTAACTGGCCAACATTCTGCTCCATATGTCATAGCTAGTCTAACCACTGTTAGGTAAAATTTGCCCTTTAATTTCGTTGGTATTTGTCTGTCACAAAGCACTCCAGAAGCTAGTCTCCACTTCAGCCATCCAACTTTTATCGTATGCTCAACATCTTCGTCAATCTCCCGATCCTCACTAATCTTCGAGCTCAGATACTTACACTACCTAGATGTGCTTCAATTCGCTCATCCTTGTTGGAACATGTAATTTCATCACTGTACGTTTATGAGTGTCCCCTTTGTTTGCATGGAATTGAAATCCTAGGTCTAAGAAATGTATTCCCCAAAGTGGCTAACATTGGTGAATAAAGGTGAAGAATGAAGATTGATGGAAAATGAATCAAGGAGATGGCAAATGAATACCCTATCATGACCCTCATAGATTAAATTCGAGGAAAGTCAGGGTACCGTCTATATCTTCACCTTATTCTTTATCCTTTACATTTTTAATAATCCTTTGTTGGAACCCATTTTACTACAAATTCCTATGAATTCAATTCCATGCAAACAAGCGGACCATATTTCATCAACTATTAAGGCAATTTGTTGGGTTCCTTTGCTGAGGTGACAATTTTATTCATGTACTATGTATGTGACCGATGCTTCAAAGATCCAGATCATTTATCTTGTTCCGATGGAACTCACAGGGCATGAGGGAAGCCCCAACATGTAATGCTAGGATGCAGAAGATATAATTCCCCTTCTAAGACAGTTCTTCTGTGTTCTTGGTTATCAAGTTGGATTGAAACTTAGCATATTTACGTCTTTGTTGTTTTAAGCCATAACCTTGCATTTGTCTTTTTGGGCTTATCTAAAATGAGAGCTATTATCCTTTGGAGGAATTACAGGACCTCAGACCATGAGAAATGTGCAATTCCTTGACAATCGAGTGCCATATGTGGGGGGCCATTATCTTGACCATGGGTGCTGGATATGGATTCTGTAGAACCACCCTGACTATTCTAGGCCTTGCTTTTACTTGGCTGCAATTAGACCATCAATGAATGCTACAACGGACCAAGAAAGGGGGGAAAGGGTGATGTCCTATAGTCCTCCAATTAAACATTTTTGGAGAACCTCCCAGTAACTACCGTTCAAAAAATAATAATAATAAAATAAAATAAAGAAAAAAATCCCAGTAACAGTTGGGCCTATCATATAAGCTCTATGGTTCACTGAGTCGTCATCAAATGTAGGGAATTGAGGGCATCAGCAGCTGTTCAGCTTGTGATGCAGGGACCCTTTTATTCCTCCTCTGTCATACATGAGTCTGATTTATTTTTACCTATTTGTTTTTGCTAGCGATATTTATTTCATTGGGGGATTCGGTACGGTTGCTTGGGTTGACGCCAAGGAGTATGAGACCCTTGAACCTGATAAGATTGCAGTTGATGGAGGGGAGCAGAATTTAAAGGTGAGCTTTTGGATGCTGTATATATTTCTACGACTTTCTTATCCCTCGCTGTTATCTCCTCTGTACTTCAAACCGCGATTGAGATAATAGAACATTCAGATAGGAGCCTCAAACACCTATTTTGTGAAAGGGATGCTGGATGTCCACAACCTCAATGGATTGTTTGTTATCTTTGTATTTCTGTACAGTCAATCATCCTTTTTTTTTCCTTATTTTTAATATGTTATTCATTGTTTCTCAGAGAAAAGGAGCCTTAAAACACTGAAAGTTCTTTTGTTTTCTTAGTGTCCTGATGGAATTTGCATTTTTGGACAACCCTTGTAGGAACTGAATGCGATCTTCTCAAAGCCTCTTAAAGAACTTCTATCAAGTGAAACGGAGGTAGATGATGCAGCTCTTATATCCATTGACAGCAAGGGAACTGATATTAGGGTTCGACAAGGTGCACAGGTATACATGCACATAAGAATTACTTAAAAAATACGCAGCCACAGTTCAGTACATATGATGTGCTGCATATACATCAAGGCAAACCATTCAAATCACAGGCCCATCAAGGACAGGGTAGCCTGGAAACAGATGATCCCAACTGTTAGATTATGACCGTTAATGGATATTAAAATGAGAACAGTCAATATGGAAATTTTATTTTGAAATGAAATCAAGCATGAAAGTTCAGTTGGTCTCTCACCCAAAGCCACCCACCCACAGCTCGCATGTACACATATGTACAGTTGCATCCTTGTCCCAAGCTGTTGGTTGTTTGCTCTCATTTTACCTATGTGAATGTTACACGTATTAGATGTGTAATGTTTGCACACAAGTACCTTTGTTTGCACCCATTGATGCATCACATGCAAAAATTTTGGTGTGAAAATGGTGTAAATGAAGCCATTTTTACATCAAAATTTACACACCGTACACCTCAAAAAGTGTGAAATAATTACACACCAGGTGTGAAATCAGACACACCTCACACCTCAAAGAGGCACTGTTACCTGCCTTTTGCAATGGGTTGCAGGATCAAAGCCCTTCAACCACCTTCTCTTTATTTGCAGTCATGTTGGTCCCAAATTGCAATCCCAGCTGTTTTATTTTTTTTATTGAACTAACCCACCCCAAAACATTTAGTTTGATATTTTCATAGATTTTGAGAAATATGTGCCCCCAATTTATGATCCAAACTGTTCAATATACATGGAGCTTCGTTTTTTCATATCTTAGATCCTGATGGATTTTGAGAACAATGTGGAAAGCTCACAACTACCTTGATCCCGTATCATTTACCCAACATGGTACTTCCTGTATGTACATCTGCACACAAGATTCACATATGTAAGCATTTCATACCCCATGCGGTAAAAGACAGGCGACCTTCAACCAGCTGAGCAACAGCTTTGGATGAGGAGGTTGGGATTGCCCAGTAACTTTTGATGCCCTGTTTGGGTTTGCTATATGGGTGTTGTCATGTGCTGATTAACTGTTCACATTGATATGAATCTTCTTAATCTGGTAGCTTGCTAATATTGTTCCCACATTCCCCGGCTTTGTAGTTCAACATTCAGAGGTTGTCATTTGATGTTGGACATGGAGTTGAAACATTGGAGGAAGCTAAGGAAGCCCTTCATAAGCTAATAAGCAAGGGTGCCAGGCTACGGATGTCACACAAGAAGATTTGAATATTCTCTTGTAACGGCTCTTTCATGTACAATTAATAAAAAACAGTCATGAACATGCAAGGGTGAAATGTGTGGATTGTATTTGAAAATTTTTTCTTACCCACTGTGATCGTGGGAAAATATTTTGAACTCTAATTTTCTTGACAAAGTTTCATGCACAGCTGTGATAGTGAATGTTCACTTTTATTCTAACGATCACGTGCATTGTCTGCCAGATACATTTGTGATCAAATTGTGGCAAGTAATTATTGCACGTCATGCGTGTAATGTTTGCACCCATTTATGCATCACATATGTAAATTTTGTTGTGAAAATAGTGTAAATAATTCATTTTCACATTAAAATTCACACCTCGCACCTCAGCGTTGTGAGAAACCGTGCACATCTTAAAGAAGCGCAGGTACAATTACCATCTCCAATGGGTAGCAGGATCAATATCCATTAAACACTCTGGGATTTGCTATATGAAAGGGAAAACATTCTCAGTGCACTCACCAAAAAAATAAAAAAAAACCTAAATTACCTTCACCCTCTTTTATCTCTACTCATCTTCCTCACCTCTCCCTTCTCTCTCCTCTCCTTCCCCTCCCCTCGGACAACAGTTAGCAGCTCCGGCCCAAGGGGGGCCACTGGATCTCCCTTCCCTCCCTCTCCCTCTCCTCTTCTCTCTTCCCACTTTTCCTCTCCTCTTCCTATTCTAGATTCTGCCTCGCAAGGCCAAATATTACACTATTTGTTAGGCCTCGCAGGGCACAATAAAACCGAAACATTCAGCCAAGACTGGCTGAACTAAATAGGATTGTTCAGCTAGTTTGGGCCAAACAACTGGGGGAAGGGGAGAGCTCACCACCTGCACGGAGATCGAAGACAGAGAGCGGGAGGAAGAGAAAGAGGGAGAGGGAGGGAGATCATCATAGCCGCCAATTGTGGCTGGGATGGGAGGTGGGGAAGGGGAGGAGAGAGGAGGGGAAGGTGAGTGGGAAGAGAAGAGGGTGGGGGTAGATTAAACATTTTTTTTTTTTTATTGTTTTGGTGAGTGTAGTGAGATCCATTTTGCTTTCATTTAGCAAATCGCAACACTTAGTTATTTGCAGTCATGTTGGCCCCAAATTGCAATCCCAACTGTTTAAATCTATTGATTGAATTAATTTGCAGTCATGTCCTCCTCGTATCATATACAGCATATAAGGTGGAAAATCCCCATCAGATCTTCATCTTGGTATTCTTGTGTCATTGTGGGTATTTCCAAACCATCTTGTGGGACTTCTTGGGCGTTTTTCTTGTGGCCACTTCTTTATATGGGTTCTAGATGGGTACACCTAACCAGTGTCAACATGAAAAAACACCATTCATATCCAAACGCTATGCGAGGTAAACACATCTACGTCACCTGGACATCATATAGGTTGATATGGAACCTAGAGCTGTCCACTGGTTCAAGAATATCCACAATGGCTGAACTCAGCTTTCAGTTTGCACTTCGTCTGAGTCCAATGGATATCAATTATCCATAATCAGCTGGTTCTTTACTACCGGCAATTGCAATTGGCACTCCATTCAATAAAATCATCACATGCCGAAACAACACCACCACCATAAATAACAAGGAAATAATAATGCGAGAAATTTAGAAATAAATTTTCTCTCTCAGTTACATAAGATACTTTATCTATTTAAAACTCTTGACACACTGGTTCAATATCAAAAATTACAAAAATTATATAAAAAAAATAAATGCATAAACAGTGTCACAATCAACATATCTCCAAAAGCACATTGTGGAGATCTTTTTTCACTTTTAAAGCTGCTCTTCTAATGTGGATTCTTTCTTGTTAACATTGGTAAGACGTACCCATCAAGACATTGTGGAGATCTTTTTTCACTTTTAAAGCTGCTCTTCTAATGTGGATTCTTTCTTGTTAACATTGGTAAGACGTACCCATCAAGACAAGAAAAATACCAATGACGAACAATTTAGTAATTTGCAACATGGTAAATAAGCAAACTTGAAAATTCCAAAGACATACGTTCCCAATAATGAGAAAATCAGTCTAAATGGACAAAACTCACATAAGAAAAACCCACAACCACCCAAACCCATGACCCACTGAGGTCCAAAAAAAAGCCTAACAGCAAACAATAAAACCACTACAAGAAAGAAACAACATCAGAAAAGACCCAGAACGATAGAAATATGTAGTTATTTGGGTGGAGGAATGCATACAGATTCAGGGTGCCAATGATCTTTGCAGTAGGTTTAGTGGCATCCTCAAGGACGTCCAAGGTCACAAGTCACAATTGCATCCACGGACGTTGATGCACAGATTAAAAGTAGTATAGCTATTGCTGCTGTTGGCATGAATGAATGAAATAGGCGTGAACGATGATAAGAGAGAGAGACTTTCAATTCCAGTTCATCGACTCAAAGCAGAGAAGGACAAGTGCTTGAAGCCATCAGACCCGTTCATGTGGTGGGCCCCACCAGCTCCACCCCACTGAAGATGTGGCATAGTGCTGCATGCGGCCGTGTTTATTTGCAACTCTTGGGCCTTTGATCAAGACATTTTTTTGACGGGTCCTTCATTTTTTTGACGGGTCCTTCACAGGCAGATTTCCTACTTTCGTATATGGACCATCGGTTGCATTATCTGCCGATGGGATGGTGCTCAAACACGGGAACTACAAGAGGAATGATGTGGATCATCTGCCCAATGATCAAAACCATGAATATAGCATTTATCAAGAAACAATGAAACGGTGCACATCAGAATAGATATAAACGGTGTCTGCAACTGAAATTGTTAACATACCCCCGTAGATGAACTAGAACATATGCCAAGATGGAGCTTCAACAGAAGAGGCCCACCACAGATTGATGTGGCAGAGAAATCGCCCTATCTGGTCAACATAAAGGCGATTTAAAATGCACACCGGGGTCCACAAAAAAAAAGTCCATTTGGGTAACTTAGAGAACCCTGAAATGCTTATGGCTCAAAGATTACTCAAGCATACAACTGGGCCTTTTGCAATTAAAAAAGACAACCAGAAAAACCTGATAAACAACACACTTTGCAGACTTGACTAAATGGCTAAAATCATCCAATCAGAGCCATCAATATTTTCACTACACAATTGACAGTGAACAGACCGAGACAGATTGGTGCAACCTGCATTGCAATTGATCCGCACCACCCAACTAGTGTAGCACCCAACAATTATACCAGATGGATGAACTGGGTATCCAATTCATTACCCATGATGAAAAGTTAAGAAGAAAACCTAGAGACATAGAAAGGGTTTTGGTTGGGAGGGGTGACGGGGAGGCGGGGGGTGTGGGTTGTGGTGGGGGTGGGGGTGAAGGTTTTGTCAAGCCCAATCTACATAAGACAACAAAACTTTTATCATCATTCAGCCAAGCACATCAACATCCCTTCCCCTGCTAACAATAATCAAGCTATCCACATTACAAGCTTTGAACTCCCTTATAAAAACATAGATTGCTATACACCCACGCGGGGAAAAATACACACCAACTCAGCCCATCATTGACCTTCATGAATGAATTCGAAGCATGCCTGCTATACTGGTATGACATCAATGCTTGAAGTATCTTCACACCTCAAAACAATCCCATCAAGGCTCATAGGAAATATGCACTTGGCCCATTGGCATCCTGTAGAGAAGGGTTCTGTAGGAGGAACAATCATTAACACATTATCGTTCCTTCGTACAACCCCCATGACACTGACTGTGCTCCCCTCTTTGATGTACCTACAAAAAACACAATATGAGGATTCATCACTAAATGCTTCCCTTCGTGAATCTAGTAGGGATATCAGTCTCTCCCATTCCTGCAAGAGTTTGAGTAAAACATTCTTTATTTACAACAAATTAGAACACAAGGTTCCAAGAAGTAGTTTTAATAGTAGCTAGCTTCTCCATCTGATATGAACATCCCCTTATAATCCCCTTATAATATATATGTATGTGTCTATCAATGAATTGACTTTTTAAATAGACTAACATTGCAAATGGGACATGTCTCATTGAACATTGGCATCTTAAAAGTATCGTGTCCAAATTATTAAAAATTTAAATGTTTTTGAAAAGTAAAATGGTTATATACGATAAAGGCCAATAAAAGCTTTCCACCAGGTAGGAATATACTTATTCCCCTGAATTCTTTGGCATGAATGAATAACACCAAAACAGTGATAATATTCCTTTTTGAGTTGGAGCTTAAAAGAGGCAAGTGATGAGTACCCCACTAAATCTTTTGCCTTTGTTTCAAGAAAAAGGTGATTTAATCATATGCAAGTCCATTTGATATACAGAATACGACTCCTAGGGCTCATTCTTCTAACATCCGCGTTCAGGAAAGGAATTAATTTTCTACGATGAAAATGCTACACATGTTTAATGTGAAGAGCAGAAGTAGAAAAACTAAATATTGTGACTCACATCTCCCTCCTTTCCACTAAATCCAGTGGAAACCACAATTCCAGCCCAGTGATGGGAACTAGAACATAGAGGACTTGGGACGCTGGTGTGGAGTCAGCAGACACTTTCCATGGACTGTCACAAACAAGACCCGCTATTGTACAGTTGAAAGTTATCATCAATATTACATTGTACACAACTTCTTTACAGAAATCGATCTCTCTTGTTTTTCTTATCTCTCTTTTTTTTTTTTTTTTTTTGTTCTATTGAATGGTATTTTAGAGAAATAAAAACACTGTTACCAAGAAAGAAAAACAAAAAGGTAATCCAATTCAATGCAATTTCATATTCCATGTAACCCAAAAGGCGAAGCAGAATGGATAACCAAACTTTATGATGAAAACTCAAACTGCTTGTGATGTAGGGTGATGAACAGTCAATATTGAGAGAAATATGCAGTCTAGTACGAAGTCAAAACCTAAAAATAATTAGTGCTGCTGATGAAGGAAAAGCATCCATGTACACCTGGTGTTGAAATTACCAGATGTCAATAACATCAATGATCACACTATAGTTCCCAATCACAGTCAGGAAGTGACATAATTGAAGCGGCCAATAAACCAGAGCACATTTGAGGTATTTTAAATAGTATGAATTACCCTTCTTTTATGCGCATCACACGATCATCACTTGAAAGATTCCTCTCTCCCAACCATCTGACAAATTCCGGTGACAAATCTCTGTTATTCTGATTGATGTCAACAACAACAGACTCATCAACATAAGGAGTAACTCTTGCACCATGTCCAGTCTTAACCAATGCCCTCAAACCAGACTGAAAATCAGAGATGTAAAAGTCGGCAACGTGCCTCTGCCCACAATGAAGATTGAAGTACCATAAATGAAGGTTCCAATTTAAGGAATGAAAACTTACAACAAAAATGAACATATGAATCATGAACCTTTTCATCAGAAAAAAAAAAAAGTCATTTTCTCTGTCAACAAATAGTCAAGAGGAAAAATCACAAAGAAATACATATTCCTCCTCAACCTGAGATATATGTATGGCACCTCAGGCCAGTGTACTTAGAATTGGGTTGTGTGGTTTGGCGAACCAGACAGTTGATTGATCCCCAAAAATTATTTCAACAGAGATAAAAAAACCAACCCTCCAACCACAGGCCCACAAATGTTAAGAAGAAGAAAAGACAAATAGGATGACTAGGCATTCCCAGTATTTCAGGAGCCTGGCACATCCACAATTGAACCAATCAGATCATCAGCCTGGTTCACAACCATGTTCTGCAGAAGTACCAAATCAAGGCTCAAGGATAAAAGCATATCCTCAATCAAACACAACTCCTCCCGTCTACAAATAACCTATCTATTTCTCATTACCAGCCAAACTTATTGTGCAAAACCGAAATATAGATGAAAATATAATTTTGTTGACTTACCTCTATTGATCTAAGGCCCCACGAGAAACGGCGATGCATGGGATTAGCAGCAGATTTAGAATCCCATCCCCGGTACTCATATAAAGCTGTAGAACTGTAGACACATCTAGAAACCTTCTGAAAGGATGACTCAAGTGGTACATTTCCACATGTAACAACCTGCAAAAAAATTAAAATCTATCATAACTTGATTTTTTCCCCTGCATTTTTACTGAGTTTTCTGCATTAACTGTAGCCATGATGACTAAAATGATATGAATTATTATTTTAACTAAAAGCCATATGTATATAAAGAGCGCAAATCATTGGTCGGAAAACATGCAAATCAGCTGGTCTATAACGCTGTCATGGCAGTCAGAAAAGAATCAATACCCCAGAAACTTTAACATATTGACCATCTTTAGCAGTCCTAAGCTCAGCATCTGGATAACGGGCAATGAAACCAATGACAGCTCTCCTTCCCCAACATGTATTCCAGGTGAAAAGTGCAGCAACAAATCCAAAAAGGACAACAACTACAACAAGAAGAATGGCATTGTGGACAGCTGCAAGGATAAAACCACCAGCAATAAATCCCATCGCAAAAAGAAGGATGACAGACCAAAAAATCGGCTTTGGGAAGCTCTTGAAGGAATTGTCATCCTCCTGGCTGAGGTTTGTGACAGCCTGATTGTGAACCATAGAGAATCCATTTAGCTTGATGGACCCAGCTGAGTCCAATGGACCAGATACTTTCCGAGGGGCACCTGAAGAATTGAGCGGCCCTGAAGAAATGGGCCCGGATGTAATGAGCCCTGTTGTAGGCAGTACTGGTGCAAGAGGGCCTGAGTTTTGGCGAGCTGTGGTGACTCCACCGGGTTGAGGACCAGATCTCTTCTTACCTAAATCCCCATGTCTATTCAGAGGTCCGGAATTGGACTTCTGCCTGCCTGAACCCCCTGTGACAATTGAAGCAGAACCCGGAATTGCTGCAGATGATGCATTAGTGGGGGTAGAATAATTAGCTCGAGCAGCAGCATTAGGCATGATTGGACCTGAGTGTGAAGCAGCAACCCCAAATGATCCAGTCCTAGAAGGGGCATTACCTATAGGTCCTGACTTCCTTGACTTTGATCCTTCTATATCAAACATTTTTCCAAGTTCCCCAGATTTCTTAATATCTCCACCTGTGTAGGGCATGGCAGCAGAGCTCATCGTTGGAGTCCTCTCTTTTGGCTGCTCAGGCCGGCCAGAAACATAGAGGCCATTGCTGAGCTGATGAGATGGGAATCTCGAACCCATCAAGCTTAGTTAAAGTTTCAAATGAAAGTTTGCGTCCCAATATGCAACTGGCAGCCTCAGAGATTCAAACCTAAATACAACAAAAACAACCACCAAGGAAGAGCAATGGAAAGAAAACCCTGACAAATGGGATAAGGAATCAATGACGCTGATTATAGAAGGAAGAGAACCAGAATAAAAGCACGTGATCTAAATCCATTCACAGCGACAAGTTGAAGTACTCAGTGATCTTGCCATGCCTTGAAACAGTACTCAGTGACATTCTGAAAACAAAGTACATAATTCTCATCAAACAGCAGTCAGACAAGCTAAAACATTAACCAAACGAATAGATTAAATCTGTGGTCATAAAAGAGGAACGCAGAACAACTTCTGTACTTAAATTGTGCCCACCAAAATAAGATCTCTGTTACAGAATTCTAAATTGACAGTTAATTCAATGTATCAGGGGTAAGAAAGATGTATATAAAAAAATAAAAAAATAAAAACAATGCAGTTATCCAGAGGAACACTGCATGTCTAGACTCTGATTTAAAAAAAAAAAATTTGTGATCCATGATCAATATAGGTCTAGACTCTGAAAATGAAATCCAAGGCCAGAGCACAAGCATCATATCAACAAACCAAAAGCATCACTTTGGTCAAGTCATCCTCGGCTAACCCTGTAATGGCTGTTGTCAAGAAAAGTAAGTTCTTTGTTATTCTGCATTTTTTAAGGAGAGAAATTTGATAGTTGCAGAGGGATTTCTAATGTCAGGAAAGAGGGAACAAGGAGAGTGGTACAGCTCTTCCCTCAAAAAGAGTAAATATGGGAAATATTTTAGAAAGGAGTTGGGCAGTATTGACCAACTGGTGGTGGAGATTTGAGGAGAAGTGAGAAGTCTGGTAAAGGAAGGTCATGTTGGAAAAAAATGGGGAGGGTTTATGGAGTTGGGGTCTCAGCAGATTCAAGACTTCAATTCGCTTGGGATGTGGAGGGATTTGGGTCAGGTGAGGGAGGCCCAGTCAAAGTTGACAAGTCTTTTTGGGGATCGATTTTCTCTAGTATGACAGGGTTCTACAGTCCACAGTCTGCCCCATCATTCCACACCACTTCATTCAAGGTCTAATTTGTCTGCCCTTATATTTTCTTTAATTTTAAAAACATGAGCAATTTGTCTCTTCAGTGTACATGCCCAAAGCCCCAAACCATCTCAAACAACATTCCTTAATTTATCCTCCATGTTGAACTACCCATAAGTTTCCTCTTATGCGCTCAATCCTAATCTTTTTCTTTCTATTACTTCCATAATACATCTGAGCATGCACATCTTAGACACTACCCTTTCGCCTTTTCTCATTACTTTGTTGTCCAAAATCCAACTCCACACAGCAAAGTAGATATAACTTCTTACTTTAAAAAAGTGGCCCTTTAACCAAAGTAGCACTCAACATACAGATTTCATTCCATTAGCTTGTCTCTACTTTGCCCACCTTGCAATGATCCTATTTAAGTCCTCTGTTTTTATTTAAAACCTGTCCTGTGATGGAGAAATCTACTATGGCACTAGCTTATTTTCAACTTTTGGCAAACAATTGCTCCCTACTCTCAGCTCCCTTAAAACTGTAATTCATATACTATATCTTTTATCTACAAATTTTCAACCCATTTCACTCGAAAGCCTTTCACCAAAGTTCTACATTATCATTTACTTTTGTCTGACAAATTGACACAATTTTTGTCTGACAAATTGACACAGGAGTGGATGGCCTGAATCTAGTGGATACTGTGACCCATCAAGCCAGCCCTTACTTGGATTGAATTGACACAATTTTTGTCTGGCAAATTGACACAGGAGTGGATGGCCTGAATCTAGTGGATACCGTGACCCATCAAGCCATCCCTTACTTGGATTGCGTTGATCAAGACCAAAGCCTTCGGATCCATCACAATAAAGATTCTATCACGAAAACAATGGGTGAATTAAGAAAAGAAATTTAAATCAAGTTGTTATGGTTCAAACAATAGCCCAATCCAAGCCCAAATCAGGCCAGGCCAGCAAAACCACCAGCCAACACATTGGGTCCACTAATGCAAGATGGAAAGTTGCCCAGAGAAGCATATGCATCTAGTTTTGGAAGTTCCGATGGGTTTTTTCTAATCTCTTAAGTTCTTTCCTTCTAACAATACTATCATGACTCCTTCATTTTAGGAATTGTTAGAGACAAGATCTATCAAAGATATTTGGCAAAATGGGACTTCACAACTTAGCACGCAAGGAACTCTCAGACATTTAATTCTTTCTATTCCTTACACATATTTGAGTTTCTTAGTTTAATCAATGTATCAAGATCTTAAGGACTGATGGATGGTTGTGATTTAAGTTACTAGAAACTTACTAATATCTATTCCAAGGAATGATCAATGAGACTTGGATATTTTTATGAAAATTAAATAAAGTTGCAATGAGTAATTTCTCTTTCCTTCTCCTTGGTTTGACTGATTTCCCATTGAATTGAAGATGAATGGCAGGTTGGAAAGCTAATCGTTAAGCAGATCTACTGTTTATCCTTATGAATACAAAGGATTGTTGCTGATATTGTCAATTGGGGTTGGGTCCATAATTAATTGGGATCATAGGATTGTTGTTGATATTGTCATTTGGGTTCATGTCCATAATTAATAGGGATCATAGGATTGGTATTGATATTGTCATTTGGAGTTTGGGTCCATAATTAATCGGTATTGGGCTTCCCTAGACTGCATCACAAAATTATCACTACATTTGCAAACAACATGTAAGAAACTTCAACTTGAATATCTATCATTTTAAGTTATCCACAACCAAGGAAAATAAATAGGGAGTCATAGCAGACATAATAATCCAACTCCAAATATTACAGATATTTCCTGAAACACAATTGCCGCACATTAATACCACCCCACATACAATTCATGTATAATTTTGATTAAAAAAAACCATTAAGGATATTTTTGTAAATGTCTAAACTAATTGCAACAACACCCGATCATGCAACACCACCAGATCATGCACCAACACCTTATCATGTTAAGATTTCATTATAAAATCTCTATAGGCATACGTGTAAAAGAGGGATGCGGTGGTTTTGCCATGGGGGTAACTTAATCATAGGTGGGTTAGGTGGCCTAGAAAATAGGGTAGACTACACATAAGAACCATGAAAAGGTTTCATTTGAAAATCTTTACATGTGTATGAGTAAAAGATTATGGATTATGATCCACTAGGCATCATGCTCGATGTAACTTAGAGTGAGCACCTCAATTTTGGGTGCACCTGGATTCATGAAAATCAGGGAGTATGGAAAGATTTAGCTGCCACTAGGGCTGTGAAAAAACTCAACCTCTTAGGATTGTCGCAAGCCAATAATCTTTGGCCCTCAAATTTAATGGCTTCATAGTGCATAGAGTTTGGATTTCCAATCCACCATTGAGCAACAATCCCATGTGCTGACTTTTTCACCCATATGCAGACTAGATTCACACCCCCTCCTATCTCATGGCTGTCATGCATCTAGGTGGGCCCAAAGTCCAAGTGCTGATGTAAGTCACTCAAAGCACAATGCCTAATCAAAACCTAGAGTAGTTTGTGAGCTAGATCTTGCAAAGGCTTACGATTGTGTAAAGAACTTCCTCATTTTCATAATCAAGGAATGTGTTTCTTCATCAATGTGCTCAATGTTGACTAATGGCTCTCCAAGGGCATTTTTCTTAGCATCTAGAAGGCTGAGGCAAGGGGATCCATTATCACCATTTCTTTCCTTAAGGTTTGGGAAGCTTTAAGAGGTATGGTTGTGATAGCAGGTTCAGCCAATCTGATAACGAGGTTCAAACTGGTGCATGAGGACCCTATGATCAGCAATCTGCAATTCATAACAATACTTGGGTATTTTCCTAGGTGGAATAAGAGAAAATCAAAATGCAAAAGACATCCTTACTTGTTTTGAAATAGTTTCAGGACTCCAATTTTTTTTAGAAGAACGCCAATAGTGATAAGAACAGAAGAGGTGCAAATCCAAGCTCTAGCAAGTCTTTCGGAACACAAAGAGGAAGTCTTCCAATCTCATATCAGGGATTTCCTCTTATCATGGGTAAAGAAAGGCACTATGGAATCCTGTGTTATAAAATGTGGAACAGAAGTTAGCTACTTGGAAACTTAAATATTTATCTTTAGTAGGTTGGGGGATGGTTATTCTAATTAATGAAACGTTATCTAATTTTCTGATCAACTTCTTTTCAGTCTTCAAATTTTTAGTAGGGGTGCTTAAGTGTATTAAAAGACTTCAAAGGAATTCCTTTGGCAATGCAGGGGAAGAGGAAAAGAAATTTCACTTGGTGAAATGGTCAACAGTGTGCAGGCCCAAAGAGGAGCATGGTTTGAATTTCAAATCGTTAAATCAAATAAAAGAGGGCCTGTAGGTCTGGTTAGGAGATTCCAATTCCAAACGCAAAGAGTTAAGACTTTGTGGAAA
Organism: Sextonia rubra; assembly: GCA_037013555.1. Lineage (NCBI taxonomy): Eukaryota > Viridiplantae > Streptophyta > Magnoliopsida > Laurales > Lauraceae > Sextonia > Sextonia rubra. The sequence continues at coordinate 36,021,135 of JASUAD010000010.1, read as the reverse complement.
GGCTTCTTCCCTGTAACAAAAATTACTTCTTGGGAAATGTAGGATACAGATGAGGTACAAGAGAATCGAATCTTGTTTTGACTTGATGTCTGGATCAGGGACAAGCCACTCAATTCCACAACTCTTTCCTTGTGCTAGGCACCAGCAAGCTAAGGCGAGCAGCTTCATGTCCAGGGTGGCAGGCCAGGTGGTGTGGAACCCAACTTTTAGAGGAAGTTTGTTGAAGGTGGAGGACAATAAGTTTCAAAGGTTGCTTGCTCTTCTTAGTCAACTTTATATTATTCCTATTGAAGGCTTTGGGCATGGAACATGAATGGCAAATTCTCAGTTGCATCTTTCTATCGAACATTCACACATGGTTACTCAGATCTTTCCATTGTCAAATTTGGAAGAACAAAGCTCCACCATTGGTTTTAGCATTTGGTTGAATTTCCATAGTTGGAGGGAATCTCACCATGGATAATCTCTGGCTTGTAAATGCCTGCCTTCTTTTTGTGTAGCCAAATTGGAAGTAGTATACCACTTGCTGTTTAATTGCAAGATAGCCCAAGCTCCTTGGAGGTCTGTCTTGGAGTGGTTTGGTTGCAGTTGAGCATTCCCAAATACTTTCTATCAAATGTGTAAGGCTTGGGGGATGGCGGGAGGCTTTAAAATCGGAAGGCCTTAAAATAAGTCATACAAAGACAAAATATATAAATCGCAACTTAAGTGGACATATACAAAGAGTTAAAACTACTGTGACAATTTTCAAGCTCCAGAGATGCCACAAAGATATTCATTCCGTTATCTTAGCTCAATAATTAGTAAGAATGGGGAGATTGAAGATGTCGAACGTAGGATAAACGCAGGATAGTTGATGCGAATACTTGTTTTTAGAGTGCTTTGTTTGAAGGGAAAACTTTATATAACAGTGATTAGACAAGCTATGAACTATGGAGCAGATGTGGCATATATGAGAATGTTGAGATGGATGTATGGTAAAACTAAGAATGAAAAAATTAAAAATGAGGGCTCTCGAGAGCATTTGGAGGTAGCATTAATAGAAGATAAAAAAATTAATAAAAAAAACGTTTGAGATGGTTTGAGCATGTCCAACGCTGACTAGCAACAACACTGATAAGGAAAAGTTTAGCCATGTAGGTTGATGACCCACTAAGGGGAAGAAATAGGCTGAAGAGGATGTGGATGGAGGTAATAAATTAGATTTGAAGAAATGCAACTTATCTAGGGATTTGGCTTGGGATGGTTCGCAGTGGAGAAACATAATTCATGTAACAAACCCCAACATAGTTGGGACAAGGCCTTGATGATTGATGATGATGAAGAAGATGATGAAATGTTTGAGGCTTGAGGCTTGGTTGCAAGTCCCTCTAAGGGAGGATTATGTGGAAGGTGTCTCTTTTAGCTATTATATGGATGTTATAGGGAAAGAAAAAAGGACTGCTAGATGTCTCGAAAAAAATTAATCATCCTCCATGGATATTCTGACGGAAAAGGTTAAATCCTTGTAGCTTATTGGATTTCAACCCTATCAATTTTTAAGGGCTACTCTATTGCGAATATTAGAAGGAACTAGCAAGAGATTGCCTTCTCCTCACTTATCAAGACCGTTTTTCATCCAATTGGGTGCCTTCTGCAGCAAGGTTTTATTAAACTAACTTTTGATGGCAATGCCATCGGTAATCCAAGTCGCACTTGTCTTTGTGGCCCAGTTAGGGATAGTGGACAAAGCATCACCTATTATTTCTTTAACCGGGCAGCAGAGTGATTCTGTTAATAAAGCAGAGATTAAAGCTTTGCATATTGAATTAAGGGAAGCTTTCTGGTTGAACTTTAGGCACATTCCGCTGAAAGGAGATTCAGATCGTGCTATTAGGCTGGCCTTTGGTTCGTGCAATGCATCATGGACTTATGCAGATGTGGTGGAAGAGGTTCATGATCTTTCCAAGAATTTGGAGATCTTCCTTTCTCCATGTTAAGAGAACATGAACTCAGTAGCCAGTTCCTTAGGTAACGAAGGAGTCCGGCATTAAAGTTAGTTGATAGTGCAAAATAGTTCTTCAAAGAACTAATTATTAACGAAGTACTAGTTTATTATATACTACATAATACATACTTGCCACAGACTGGGGAGTCATGCTATTAATTGTTCAAAAGGTTGGAGGAATGACGGTTGTCAGAAAGTGTTGTCGAGCTATAAGTGGAAAGAGGCTTTAGGGGATTGATTACATTGATTTCACACAAAAAAGGGTTTATTGTAGGCAGTGGACCGTGGTACATGAGATGGTGGGGCATGCTTTCAATGCATTGAGTTGGTGATGGTAGACACCACTATGCTTGGTCCATTTGGACATGGATATTTCTACCTCAACTGCTAATTAGTTGCAGCTGATGTATCTCCCCAAGCTCAACTTGAAATTTGGGAGGGCCTAAATTTCCAGCACCAAAACCAAGTAGAAGTCAGCAGATGCCCAACCTTAATTGGGTTTTAGGTGGCACACATCAAGCAAGCTCACGCTTGACTAGACCTCGACCTTGTTCGGCCCTCAAGTACACCTACAAAGCATGTGGTAAAACTGAGAAAGATATAATTAGAAATGAACACATCAAGAGCATTTAGGAATATTATCGATAGGTGATAAATTGAAGAGACTAGTACGAAATGGTCTCAATAAGACCAACACTGGCCAACAACGGCACCAATGAGGAAAATCTCTCTATGCAGAAATGGGGTAGGCCATAGAAGACATAGATGGAAGTAATAAAGATAGATCTAAAGAAGTGCAACTATCCAGGATTTAGGCCAGGATAAACTAGAATGAGAAACACAATTCAATTTGCTAATCCCAACATAGTTGGGAAAAGGCTCCGATGATGAATATGACCATGAGGTGTGCTCATGTGCCAAACAACACTGTGCAAGATGACTGTTGGGCCCATGTGGGGCCCCAAAGATCATGGGAGAGGTAGGAGTGATCAAAAGATCCAAGTGAGATCCCCGTAGATATGAAATTTCAAGTCCATGTAATGGTCCTAATCCCTTGATTGAGTGGCCCAAAGTTAAATGATTTTAAATTAAAAAAAAGATACAAATTTGATCCAATGTCCATTTGGATCAATCCAACCCCCATGGGACCCGTAAAATATGTTTTTTTTTTTTTTTTGGTTGGGTTTGTTTTGGTGGGGGGGGGGGGGGGGGGGGGGGGGGGGGGGTTAATCCATTCTGATTGATGATCATAGTCCCAATGAGTGTGTTGCATGTAGGTCCATGTGAGGTGTCTGCACAAGAGCATTTCTCAATGTGTTTGTGCACGCACACGTGTATGAGGACATCTCCAAAATGCCCAGGGCATTTTTGTAAATTAAAAACGCCACAATGTTCAACCAATATAAAAATAAAGAATTTAAAGTTGCTATTATTGTGCAATCATAAAGGACAATGACATTGATTTCCTGATTTTTCTCCCTCTTTAAATAACTTGAACAACTTTCCATCTTTCTCCTTCCATAAACTACCAAGTCATTACTAGTCTTCCTTACACTTTATCCTCAAAAGAAGGTTATCAAATTCCAAATAAAAAAACAACCACGACTTTATAGGTGGGGCTTTCTCATAAAATCACGAAGTGTGATCAAATTGAAATTTGGATTGATTGTAATTCATAAAAAAACTATACGACATGATACGTTACCCATTTTGAAGTATCTGTGCATCATAGACCAAATGTCCCATGATTAGTGGGACACTCTTACCACACACACCGGATGCACAAGAATATTACCATATATGTATATAATGAATTCTACAAGCTGTCACTTTCAAAAGGGGCAATTTTTGCCCTTGCATAACACCCAATGAAAAACAGCCGTATTGACTGTGAGAGGAGACAAAGAAAGGAATCATGTCACACCCAGCTACGCAAGTGGATAGTTGTAATCCCCACCAAGTATTATGCTATCTTCTTTCTTTATCTTGTATTCTACTTTCTTTCTTTATAACTTACAAGAGAGCCCCACAATACAGTTTTAGCATTGCCATGGAAGAAATGCTATATATTCATTTGTGGGTACACTTGTGGGCCCTATAAAACTTAAATCATTTAAATTTCCAATTTTACTAGCCAAGTTTCACCCATTAATATATTTTTAGCAATTTAAATTTCATGAAAGGGCCCACTTATGAACTATAAACTAGAAGCAATGTTATAAATCTAGGTTTTTGAACCCACCTATAAACTCTAAACCATTTGAAATTACAAATTTTATGTGAATTAGCAATGACCTGGGGTTCACTTTAATAAGAATAAGGTCCACCACTAGATTATACAAGAGGAGCCCATCCATGGAGTCTTAGCATGATTTTAAAGGGTCCAGCCGTAGTGTATTAGCATCCAAGTTTATTAAGATGGAAAGTTGTTATGGTAATTAAAATGAGAGGAAAAATAGGTTAGTAAACTTTTAAAAAAGGGGAAAAGTAAGGAGTTCTCCAAAGAATTTAACTTCTAAGCAGAAAACTCCATGTGAGCAACTCAACTTGGGAGAAGTATTTGTATCTTACTGACTATGTTACATAGACTCAGCATTAGTATCGGATGCAGGTGCATATCGGGTGCGAGTACACCTTAAGAAAGTATGTCAGATACCTTAGAAATGAAGTATCAGCATGCGTATTGGGGTGCGTATGTGTCGGGTGTGGGTGCATCATGGTTTTAGGCGAGTCCATGTATCATAGCTTAGTGATCTAGGGAAATGGGAGTTTTTCCACTGGAAAATGCCTAGGCATTTTGTAGCGTGCCAATAGGTGTGTTACATGTATATATATATAGGGTCCTTATCAGGTGCGTGATGTGCGCATGGAAGTGGGACCCAAATGAGGATGGAGAAATTTAAAGATCTGGTTGGGGCCCTCCTATGTATAAAAAACTCAACTCTATCTGATTATCCTAACCCCTTCATCCATAGTCCACAAATTTTCACCATATTATAGTGAAAACTTCCAACAGGCCCACCTTATGATCCATCCGAACCATTCACACACACAAAGAAAAAAAAAAGAAAAGAAAAGATAGAAACATTCTTCAAACCCTGGGGTTCCAATTTTTTTTTTAATACAAATGCGTTAAAACTTGTGGGCCATGAATCATAGGCATGAGATTGACCCCATTTTTATATCAGAATCCATCATCAATGGATATTTCCATCCTCCCCATGTCTCAAGAGCTGAGGGCCTGTATGTTGGCCCCAGCAACTGAAGTGCATTGTAAGACCATGCACATTGGATGTGCAAGAATATTGCCCATATATAATATGAGAAATTCTACAAACTACCTTTCTCAGAAAGGGGCATTTTGGTCCCTAGCTAATATCCCATGAAACACCAGCATTCACATTCAAATGGTACCATTCACCTACCTTTTAATTGCTCACCTTTATAGGAGTGTAGGCAAGACAATAGGGGAATTGAATTTGAGAGAGAGAGAGAGAGAGAGAGAGATTCTTTGGATATGCACAATATATGTTATTTCACTTGCCCTTTTTTCCTTATTTATTTTGTATAGTGGGGCACACCTTTGGATTAAGCAAAGCCCTTCACATTATTTACCCTTATGGATTAGTATTCTTTGCAGGCACAATCCTTGGGGTTAATCAATGGTTTCAAGAAGCGTAGGAATGGTGAGGCGATATTTCATCTTCAATTTGCAAATGACAATATTTTTTGCTTAAGGAGGAAACTGGGAGAAAATTGGTACTCTAAAAGGGATTCTAAGATGCTATGAATTGGTGTCTAGGCCGAAAATTAGTTTATCTAAAAGTATGTTGGTTGGGGTTAGTTGTTCAGAGGAACATGCAAAACAACTGGCATATAAGGCACATTATAAAGTTGGTGCCTTCCGATTCAACATCTAGCCATGCCTATTCGAGTGAATGCTAGATCTAAGAAGATATGGGACCTAGTAGTTGAGAAGTTTGAAAGGAAGTTGTTGACTTGTAAGAGGCAATACCTATCCATTGGGGGCCGAGCTACTCTTATCAAAGCTACTATGTCGAATATCCCAATTTATTATGTCAATATATAAATGATTTTGGGAGTGGTGGAGAGATCGGACCGTATCTAGAAGAATTCTTATGGGATGGAAATAGCGGCGAGAAAATTACATTTGATTAAGTGGAATGAGGTTGTGAAGGAAGGCTAAAGATCAAGGAGGTCTAAGTTTGGGATGTTTTGCCCTTAAGAACCTTGCCTTGATTGCCAAATGGTGGCAAAGTTGGAGTGGAGAGAGTGGCCTTATGGAGGAGGATTATTGTATCAAAGTATGAAGAGGCAGAGGCAAGGTGGTTTCCTTCTACAGTCCCCTAAGTACAAGAGATCTGGCTGTTGCGGTGTTATTTCATGTCTTGGAAATGAATTCGGGTTTGTGGGGAGGTATTTTATATGGGAGTGGGTTTTAGAGTTGGGGTGGGAAGTAAGTTCGCTATTGGGTTGGTGACCGGATGGGTATGGGTCCTCTGTCAGTGTTGTTTCCCAGAGTATTTAGAGTGGTATCAAACAAAATATCTTTTGTAAAAGAGTGCTCTATCGTTGAGGGGAAAAGAGTTGTTTGGAATTTGTCTTTCAAAAGAAGGTTGCGTTAGTTTGAAGATGTTTAAGTCTTTATTGAATGTTCTCTCTAAAACCCTTTGTGAGTGACATTTGAATTTGGAAGCCAAACTCATCAGGGTTGTTCACTATAAAGTTGTTCTACTTGGCATTAGAGTCTTCTCATTATGAAGCTTATCCCTTATCCATTGCGTGGCTAAGTCTGGTTTCACCTAGAGTGGAGATCTTTTGTTGGCTTCCAGCGGCTGGTAAGATATCGATGGTGAACATTCTAAGGAGGGGCTTCTCTTCAAATGTTATGTCTGATACTTGTGCTTTATATGGGAAAAAAAACAAGTCAATTTCTCACTTGCTTGTTCATTGTGATATTTCATATGGCATTTGGAGTTTCTTTTTGAAAGAGTGTGGGGTTTCTTGGGCATGCCTCATTCGGTCATTCCGTAGTAGAAGTGTTTATTTCTTGGAGGATGGGCTTCTCTTTGGTCTATGAAAGGATTCTCTAGAAACTTGTTCCTTACATTATTATTTGGTCCATTTGGAAAGAAGAAATAATCAGACTTTCAGTAATGTAGCAACTTCTTCAAGTGACACTGTAAATCAGGTAAAGGTGAGGGTCGATAAATGGGCAATGATCAAGAAAGAGTTTTAGAATTTTAATTTAGATATTCTCCTTAGACATTGGAATGCTTGTATGGTTGGTGGATCCTTCAAGGTGACAAATTGCAAGCGATGGTTTGCCCCACCTACAGGTGTATTGAAGTTTAATGTGAATGGTGCTGCTAGAGGAAACCCAGGCCCGGCATTTATTAGTTATGTTCTTCACAACTATGATGGTCTTACTTTGTTCTCTTTGTCCTCTTCCATTGGTGTTAAAGTTCAATGTTAATGGTGCAACGATAGGTAAACTGGGTCCAATTGGAATTGGAGGAGTCCTTTGCAATTGCAACAGGGAGGTCTTATTCATGTTCTCCAAACATGTTGGGGAGAAGGATTCCAACAAAGCCGATACCCTAGCTATTTTAGAAGCTCTTCGCTCACATTCTAGAAGATTCTTAGACAAATTAATTCCAGAAAGTGATTCCCTCAATAACATCTCATGGGTTAATTCTAAAAAGGGTCCCTAAAAATTTCAATTCACCTTCAATGAGATAAAATCTGTTTCTTCCTCCATTCGGGTGAATTTTCTTACGTGACTCGATCAGCTAATGGTATGGCAAATGCTTTGGCAAAGCAAGGGGTTGGTAGGACTTTAGCCTTGGAAGCTTCTCTTATTTAGTTATATTTGGTGTTTGGGTATATCTCCCCTATACCTAAGCATGATTTTTTTTTCTTTTTCTATTTTCATTGGTGTAAGTTTTTTCTCATCTTAATATATCTGTTAAAAAAAAAAGAACCAAATGAAGCTGAAATTCTTGCCATCCTAGAAGATTTAAGGCTTTTCAATGTTTCATTTCAGCAGCTTTTGATTGTGAAAAGTGATTCTTTTAATGCAATAACTTGTGTGTCTAATGAAGCTAGAGGCTCGTGGAGATTCTATTTTCATGTCAACAAAGTTTATCTTCAGAGTTGGATGTGGAGTTTAGGCATATTCCATGCTCAATGAAAGAAGCAATAGATATCTTGGGTAAGAGAGAAGCCGTGCGGTAGTCCTTCATTTTGGTTTTCTTTGTTTCTTCTCTTTCTTGTGTTGTGTTGTTATGTTTGTTCAGTTGATGGGTATTAGCTCATTTACCCTAACCCTACCACCCCCCCTGCCCCAATAGCTTTTTCCATTTTTTGCCATTGGTTTTTTTATGGCTTTTCATTTTTTGTGGTTTTTCATTGTTCTTTTAATGCAATTATTGTTACCATTCAAAAAATTTAGTATTATTTTCAATTTGACACCACCTCTTGATATGTCTGAGCCTTTCACAGTCACCCACCCTCTATGTATTGGCATTATTTCTAAATTTATAACAATTGGACCATTAATTGTGACTAAATTCAATCACAAAAATAAGAGGCCAAGTTGATGGATTACTAATGTTACCATTTAGGAAGTAAGGACATGCGCCTAGGATCCCTATGTCCGTGTCGGATATGTTAGACACGAACACGGCTGGACACATGTCTAACACGCCACGAAACGTGTCTGTTCTTTTTTTTTTTATTAATTTAGACCTGGCAAGGACACGGATGGGACATGGATGGATACTACAAGGACACAGCAGGATTATTTTAATTTTTTAAATCCCTCTTTTTTTCTTTTTTTTAATTATTGAGTGTGACCAAAGCTTGTTATCAAAAATAAAATTGAAAACAAAACAGAGTGTTAAATGAAGTTTCAAAAGTTCATAAATAATTTAGGAACAATTTTAGACCAAATATGAACTTCCCAAACAATCTTGGCTTTTTATTTTTTGGCTACCCTCTACTTTAACTCTTTTTTCTTCCTTTTTTGCCAGTTTCATCCTTTTTTACTTTTCCAATATTAGTTATGTTTTATTTTCTATTAATTATAACATTATGGTTCATAATTTGCCTAAAAATATAACTATTCTTTAATTTTATGATTATATATAAAAATATATATTTATTATTTGTCGTGTACTAGCCGTATCCGTATCCTACTTTTTTAGGATTTGTCGTATTGCCATGTCCGTTTCGTATGTCGCATCTATGTCCAATGTCCATATCTGTGCTTCTTGGGTTACCATGCTACGATCAATTATTTAACTCCATGAATTGGCATTAATTTGACACTAATCAAGCATCAACCAATATTGATTCAATTAAAATTATAATAGGGCCCCACTGCAGAGAAAAATTAGAGAAGGATGAATGTCATTGGAGTATTTGTGTTAAGGTAACTGATTTCAAAGAAAAGGAAAATAGGCAAATAAAAATGTTATTCAACTCCATGAATTGGAGTGATACCAATCAAACATTAACTGACATTGATTCAATTACAAAGATAATAGAGGCCACTAAGGAGAGAAATTAGAGAAGTTTGAATATCGTTGGAATCTTAGTGTTGACTGTTGAGGTAATTGGTTAAAACGGAGAAAAAATAGGGAAGGAATACTGTGATTTATTTTTCTTTCATAGGGAGACAGAGTAGGGATTTAAATGCTTTAAATACTTTGACTTTTCTTCCTAAAAATTAGCGAAGAAGGGAAGAATAAGATGACTTTCATCTCATTCATCAAACACGTTGTAGACACACACAGAGAAAAACTTTGCCGAGCTCATGAGCTCAACATGCAAAACACCAAGCGTGGCCCACCATATGATCCATCCAAGAGAATCACAAAATAGAGCCCCTCTACTAGTCACCAATCCCAATGTTTGGCACCCATCCGAATGGATTGGACATTGGATTGATTGTGCACTCAATTTTGGACGGTGAAACTTATGGGCCATTGATCAAGTGGTTAAGATCATCATCCAGCCTCCCTCACCATACACACATGGTTGTCTTGGTGGGGCGGGGGGGCGATTTATATGTATGGAGAGAGAGCGAGACAAAGAGATTCTACAAAATGCCCCCATCTAAAGGAGGCATTTTTGCCCCATTTTAATATCCAAAGAATGTGAGGCACATAAGTAGCTGACAACCCAAAATCCTTTAAATTTGCCCAAATCTAGAATCAATAACCATTTACAATTTTATTTTGGAATCCAATAGCCCTTGTGAAAAAAAATGAGGAACAGCTATGTGATACCTAGAAATCTGTGAAAAAGGAAAGCAACACTATTTCATAGCAGTAAAAATCAGAAAGATACCTACAGATCTATTTAAAAAGAAAAAGGAAAGCAACACTATTTCATAGCCATAATAATCGGAAGGAAGTTACAAGAGCCAAATGATCTTTAAATGCCATGAAAAGCCAACAATGTTGCATAGTCTAATGGTGGGCCCACTTATTGGATTGAGATTTGGTAAGGAACCATGAAAAACATGTCCAATTATTTTGATCAATTTAGATTTTTCATTAAGTGAGCCATTTGAAAAGCCTCACTAGATTTACTTCTTTTTTTTCTTTTCTTTTTTGCATATAAGAATTGCAACAGTGCTGCTTTTTAGGCTTGGGTAAATGATAAAATTCGGCTATAAAAAAAAAAAAACTCGATAAGAAGTTGCTGGCCTTTAACTTAAACGCCAAAAAACACAATTAGGAGTTGCAAGAATTAATGACCTTTAAGTTTAAAGTGAGTAAGACTGGCGTGATAAGAAAGGGGCAGAGAGATGAAAAAAATGCTCAGGTGTTTTGTAGTGTCTCGTGTGTGTGGGGGTGGGTGGGGTGCAGATAAGAGGCACCTCTTATAGATTTGTGTGAGGGGTAACCACTTTACCACTGAATGACAAATCCAACCCTCACACTTACTAACACCTAAGAATTAGTGCTCGCCCTAATTTGACATTAATCTAAATAATAATTACCATTAGAGTGCAAAATTTTCGTCATTCAATCCAACAATTGAGGATAGGTGTCAAATTAGGATGAGTGCCAACTAGGGATCAAAATGGCAGCTGCAGTGGGCGCAACAGCCAATGGCCAAAATGCTATATAGCAGGCAATACGTAGCCATTGCAGCGATATATAACGGTATAGTGGTGTGAATTTTTTAAGTGGTCAAAATTTTTTAAATATTGTGGAATAGCCAATCTTTAAAATTAAAATTTCTAGGCTCTACTAGGTTTTAGGCTATAGCACCACTATTTTCAAAATAACGTAGCAGGCCGATAATGCTCCTACTATTTTGAACCATACTGCCACTCATTCAAAGGAGGAAGTGTGGAATATTTCATTAATCATAAGTGCGCCTTCATGGGAGCCTGGGAGGTACTTTCGGGTGCTTCGACAAAAAAGTGGTTCATTGAATAGTTCATGCCCTTCATCATGTATTAAAACCCATAATAAATAGAGCAACACTAGCATTTAGGGTATATTGGATACAATAACTTATTTCTTAAATCGTGCACGGAAAATCACAAATCCCCATTTCTCTTGAAATAAAAAAAATACTGGGAAAAAAAAAACAAAAAGAAAGACAGATCTACCATCTGGAGCTGACATAAAAGAACCTGTAACACATACCTAGGGAAAACAATTCTTTCCACTCCCATTTTCCATCAAAATGGGAAAGAGCTCAAACCTGAATAACGATTTAGAATCTCAATGAATACAACACTAACACTACACTACAGAATTCACATTCCCATTTCTGTAAATAAAGCAAATCTAAAAACTAGATCGAAAACATGAATAAATATTCAAACAAAAAATGGGCTGAACAGAAAAATACCTACCACTTTCTAGCATCTGGAACTTGAGAAGGAGGATTTAGATTCCATGTCAGATAATGAAGCATACACATCCCATTTCCATCAAAACCACTCAAATTGACAAATAAAGATTCAAAACCAGCTAAAATATATATAGGGGGAGAGAGAGAGAGAGAGAGAGAGCCTTACCTTTCCAGCATTAAGGATCCTACAACTCCTAAACAACCCACATAGCCAGATGAAAAAAAAAAAAACCCACCATTTCCATCATACAGACCTCCAAAACCAAAAACCCATCTCCCAAATCACAAGGCAGAACAAACCCACATCCCCATTTCCCTCAATACCCTTAAAAAATCGATAAAACCTCAAGACCCCAGGCCTAAACAAGCCGAAGAAAGAGAATGTGGTGCCTTCTCCACTACCTGAAACTCCAAAACCAGAACCCATTTCCCAAACCACTGCAACAACAACACCCACATTCCCTTTCCCTTCGAAAACTCAAAACCAAAAATCATAATTACAAAAAAAAAAATCGAAAACCCCAGATCCAGATTTCAAACACTGATAATGAAAGCAAAGAAAAATGACAATGAATGTAAGAATTACCGTACCATACGAATAGAAGAGCCCTAAAAGCCGTGAGATCGCCACTCCCACTTGCAGAGATAGAGAGAGAGAGAGAGAGAGAGAGATTTTGTCTGCAAAGTGCACACACTTGCAATAGAGAGAGAGAGAGAGAGAGAGAGAGAGAGAGAGAGAGAAGGAAAGACACCTTCCACCTTCCTAACTGATAGTAAATGACAGGAATGCCCTAGTCTCTTTGCAACAGTGAAATATCTAGAAAGATTTTCTACTAAGCAAAACTGCACTAGTGTTCAAGCAAAAACCAAAAATGAGAAACTTCACTGGTGCAGTGTCACTCACACAGTGGGTGGGGCCACCTCACATGTGGGGCCCACCTAAAGCCAATTGGATGAATGAGATCTGGTTTTTTGTTCAATGAGAAAACTTATCAGATGAACCATCCGTCCGACAATATTATCATAACGATCTAATTGGGCCCCTCCGTTGTTGTGGTCAGACCAAACAGGCTGTTATAGCCATTCGTCTCACATGGCAGGGCTAAATGCTCTTGATTTTAAAATCAAATGGGCATTTAGGGCATCTATGATAGATATAAGGGTGCATTTGGTAGGTGGAGATTTTGTGACAAAATCTCGTTCAGGATTTTGAGTGTTCTTCACTTCTCCTAAAATAGGAATTTTCCTCACTCAACATGTTTCTTTACAAGAATTCAATTGGAAAGTTTTAGAATTCTCCAAATATCGTTTCCCTCTTAAACTTTAAGATTCTCCTGTGGCTTTGTGCCACTATTTTACTCATTTCGTGACTTTTCAAGTGGATTGGAACTTTGCAAATTTGCAATAAAGTGTGGGATTTTGAAGTGGTATGGGGGCAATATGCCATATTATGTCAGGAATTTCTGACATTGAGAATTATCGTAAAAAAATCATTGAAAAGAAATATGTCTTATGGTCATGTCTGGTAACCAAATTCTCAAGGTAAAGATTTATGATTTCCACAAGTCATGAAAAACCCATGCTTAGTAATTGTAAATGCCCACGTAGTTGAACTTTTGAAAATCCCCATTTTTTAGCATTTTCAAATTTAACCTCCCCCTATAGGATCTAGAAATCCTTACTTTTTGCAGAGTTGCACACTTAAATCAATTTTTCTCAGATATATGTATCAAAGTTCAGTGATGTCGATGTGAAAAGATATACAAATCCTTAATGAAGAATCCTCTGATATGCAGATTCATTACATGGTACAAAACATGTTCTAAAAAATTGTATAGCTAAAAATATCATATTCATATCAATTTGTATCCATCCATATCACTAAGAATTTTTTGTATTGTCTTATAAATTCACAAAATGTGAATCTCCAAATCCTTCGAGGGTGTGCAATTGTCAAACATGCTGCGGCTATGTGAAAAGTTAATGAGAAATCCCTAGAAATTTGATTGCTAAATGGGATTGAGCCAAAGGATCAATTATTAAGTAAAACATTCATTTGTCTAATATAACTCACTCATATACTTAAGTATATATGAAAGGATTCTAACCTTGACGCAGTTTAGGGTCCCTAACACAGATTTCTTATATATAATTAAACAAACAATTAACCTAAGTTAAAAAGCAATCAACCATAAAAGATAAGCACGCGATTTTTACGTGGAAAACTCAAACGGAAAAAAACTCAGATCAAGTACTATGCAAAAGAAGTTACAAGATGTATCTACTACCCTTGTCCAATTTAACACAATCTAAATAACTAGAGTTTTTATTATCAATGCATACGCCATTCTCCTTTTTCACACTTAATCTAATATGCCTTGAAGCAAGTTAGGATGAACAACTTTCTATAAGAGATAAGGCATTCTTCTACAAAAGAGTAGAAACAATATTTTTAAAAACTCAACAACTTCAACATAACCTCTTAATTAATGCTCTAAAGAAGAAAAGAATCTCCAATGTAAAATTTAAACTCATTATATGGGGATTAATGCCTTAGAGTTAAGTGAAAACACATTTTTATAGCCCTAATTTGTGCCTCATAATAGTAATCCAACCAGGATAGGAATTGGCCCAAAACAGGAAAGTCCAACTTAAAACAGAAATAGAAATTTGCTCAATGGTAATTTTGTAATTTCGGATAGCACAATGTTTGCAAACTTCCAAAAGCCATAACTTTGTCATTTTAGCTCTAATTGATGCAATCTTGAAGCCTACAGATATATACTCGAAACGAGCTCTCTAACGGTGATTGCTTGCCCATATTTGACTCTCAATTTGTGAGATATAACATTTTGAATCCAAATACCTTCATTCTACCTCTTATGGGACTCTTTAACCTCTTCAAACTCCTAGTATAAAATAAATAGAAACACAACTTTAACTAGAACTAGAATTTTATCCAATCCATGAATTTAGTCAATATACTAAAATCCTTACGCTTTCCCCATTTTGTTATTTATGGACAAAACTCCCTAGAACAATACAAATTGATCTACTCGAAACAAAGCCGAAAATACATTGAATTTTCAGCAAAAATAAAATTTTATCATTCACCACTTATAAGTCTACATTGTCTCCTTCTGTTTCTGAATATCTAAATTTTCAACATGGTGCCTTACTAATTGAATACCATGTATCTTCAGCTGCTCTAAATCTTCAAATATTCATATCTCTCCTAGAATTTCTTATTCTCCCCCCTTTTGTCTATAATTAGCAAAAATAATGATATTAACACATAGCATATCTGTCAATCAGGATTCAGCAGTAGCTCCTCCTTAATTGCAACTCCCTT
Organism: Sextonia rubra; assembly: GCA_037013555.1. Classification (NCBI taxonomy): domain Eukaryota; kingdom Viridiplantae; phylum Streptophyta; class Magnoliopsida; order Laurales; family Lauraceae; genus Sextonia; species Sextonia rubra. Next base: position 36,005,893 of record JASUAD010000010.1, on the reverse strand, counting down.
TAATGTCATCTTCTTTTCAACACTGGGGGTGGGAGCTTGATCTTTTAGATCAAGGTTTTTTGGAAATTAGTACCCATACTTGCGAATTTGAAACTTTTCAATACAGTGAATACCAATTCAATAAGCAAGTCAGACTTTCTAACCCAGACAACTCTTGTCTTGATCTTAGGTGGAGAAACTTGCTTTTTTCATTGCTTGTTTTTCGGGAAACATCTCAATTTATTGCAATGAGGACGAATGTGTCCTTTAACTCCACAATGATGACGTGTGGGTGTAGCTTCAGAACGAGACACATTCTTCTTTGAAGTATAAGCAACATGTTTTGCAAATGCAGTAGGTGTCATGGAAACCAAAGTATAACTTATAACGAATACAGATTTACCTTTGATTTTTTAGGTAGATGTATCTTTGACATAGCCAAGACCTTATTTGTCACTTGGTAACTTCTGACAACACAGAATGTTATCGAGTGTCTTCGAGGCAGTGTTCATCTTATCCAATGATGCTTTCATAAAAGTCAGCTCTGACATGATAATCTTGTTCTTATCAATCAAATCAAAATTTTCAACTTGACATACCTGCAACTCTGTCTTCAAAGTTTCTATCTCTTTTGTAGATGTCTCAAATTCCTCAGACAACAATTCATATTTTTAGTCTACATTGGTTAGCTTATTAGCCATCATAGCATGTTTCTAATTTTCCAAGAGATGTACCTTTGCAAAAGCTTCCTCTAATTATTGCTTAAAAAAGAAAATCTGATTCTCTATTTTTTTTTAATTCTTTCTGATATCATTATACAATGTGGCCAACTTGTTGAAAGTCTTCATTTAGATATGGTGTACTTCTTCCCAATCTTGTTTATCATCTAAGCCTTTTTTTGACATAAGGTTGTCTTGTCGGCCAAAAATCTTTTTGTTCTTTAACTATGAGATTGTCTCTTTTTTTTTTTGTTTTTTTACTCCTACTGTGCAATGCTTATTGCCACGAATCCATAGAAACAAATTGCTCATCAATCAGAGTCTGAATATAGGAAATATCTTCGGTCAAAGTTTTATCCTAAATATTTGACTGGAGCCTGCCTACAGTGCCTTTATGAACAGTCTCCACAGTATCCCACGCATCCTTGGCAATCGTACACTTAGAGATTTAACGGAACTCTATGGGTGTAACTTTATTAAAGATAGCCTTAAGTGCCTTACCATTAGCGGTGAATGCCTGTTTATCTTCTTTGGTCCATTGAGGCATAAGTTTTGGAATTGTGATAGTCATATTAGATACAACAGTTGGAAGTACCAACAACTAATCAAAATTCTAAATCACAAGATTGAAGAAAACAAGTTATTCCAACTTTCCAATCGGCATAGTTACATCCATCCAAATAGGGGGGGCTTGGTAATTGAAATACCATCTCGAACAAACCCCATAATAGAAATTTGATTTAATCTCACACGAAAAACTTATGCGAAACCCCTCTAATACCACTTGAGAGGATTCTATCATTGACATAGTTTAAGGTCCTAATACAAATTTCTTATATGTAGTTAAACAAGCAATTAACCAAAGTTAAAAAGCAATCAATCATAAGAGATGATGTTATTTTTACGTGGAAAATTCAATGGAAAAAAACCACGGGATCTAACATCAGCCCAAACTCAGATCAAATACTATAAAAGAAAGGTTACAAAATATACTTAGTACCTTTATCCAGTTGAACACAACCTAAAGGACTGAAGTTTTTATTGCCAAAGCACACGCCGTTCACCTTCTTTACGCTTAATCCAATGCTCCTTGAAGCCACTGAAGATGAACAACTTTCTACAAGAGATAACATAATCCTGTACAAGAGAGTAGAAACAATATTCTCTAAAACTTAACAACTTTAGTACAGCCTCTTAATTAATGCTCTAGAGAAGAAATGAATCTCAGATGTAAAATATCAACTTAAAATATGGAGATGAATGCCTTCGGGTTGAGAGAAAACCCTTTTTATAGCCTCAATTTCGTGTCTCACAAAAATAATCCAACCATAATACGAATTGGCACAAAACAGGAAAGTCTCACTTAAAATAAAAAAAGAAATTTGCAATGGCAGTTTTGTTATTTCGGACTACACAATTTCTTCAAACTTCATGAAGCCATAACTTTATCTTTTTAGCTCCTATTGATACAATATTGGAACCTATAGATGTCTACTTAAAACGAGCTTTCCAACAGTATGTTGCTTGCCCATATTTGACACTTGATTTGTGAGATATGACCTTTTTAATCCAAATCCTTCATTCTATCTCTTTTAGAATCCTTCGACCTCTTCAAACTCATAGTCTAAAATAAATAGAAATACAACTTTAATTAGAACTAGAGTTTTGTCCGATTCATGAATTTAACTAACATACTAAAATCCTTACAATATATATTAGATATTCAATTGTATGTGCAACTTTTCATTTTTCTTTTGTTTGGTTACATTTGGGAGGTCTCTCAAACACTCATTATCTCGTACACTGATTCAAACATGCATTTATACGCTTATTGAGACACTCATGTCCTTAAGTACATTGTGTATATTAATTTTGAGTCTAAATCCTCTAATGTAAATCCCCACGTCACCATGGGAGCAGCTTGCATGATTGGTCTCCTCACAATTACCGTAAGGGACTTCCTCATTAAATCTCAATCCATCAATTTTACTAGGGCTAAGTTCCAATTCACTTTTAACAAGTGAACGACTCTAATCCAGCAAAGATAGGCCACGCAAGGTCAATTATCACCAGCTCAATCAGATTATTTCTCCTTCATCTACCTTGCATTCACAGTAAAGTCGGCCAACAGACTCCACATTCAAGTGTCAAAAGTGGGTCCCACATTTGGTTGGAGTTTATCATTTCATTTCTAACAACCTGACATTGCATTTTTAGTTTTTCTTCTATGTCATAGACAGTTGAAATGTCTTCTCCCTGTCTCACAAAAAATAGCTATAAATTATTATTAGTTGTTTACATAAAAGAAAGAAAAGAAATAACTCAGTTGGCTTTTAGAAAATCCACAGGACTACCCAACTTGCTGTATGAATGAGGACGGACCATCATGTCAAGTGAATTCAGTTCGTTGTTGTGGGCATTTGGAATGATGGGTCCCAATTTGAAAAGCGCCAACCAAATAGAGGGTGGATCTCATGTGAACAGTAAAATAAATGGCTCTGATTGAATTAACTTTCTTCCCTCACATGATATTTAGATTTCTAAATTTTACCGGCAAGTGGGTTTGCATGTCATTCATATGCAATCTTCAAATAGAGAGTGGTGATGGTGATGGTGGTGGTGGCGGTGGTGGGGTGGAATGGGTGTGTGGGCTGTGTTTGGGGGGTTGTCATGTGTGTGTTAAAACTGCCCACATCAATATGGTTACTATTACTATCAAAACCATTTCATAACAGCAGTTATATGACAGCATGGTCCCAAATCAGACAATTTTGATTTTTGAGGAGTATATGGGCTCCATCTTTGGATGTGATTCAGTCTGCCAAAACACTTGAGAGAGGATGCAACTTCTCACTGGAAATGAATAAAATGCACTTACAGGTGAAATGAGAGCTCACATATGATTGCCTGCTCATTACATTTGAGAGGGGCCACCATCTCCTCCAATTTGGCTTTTAATGAGAAAAAAAGAGCATCAGGCTTTATCTGACCTACCAAACTTGTTGACCTTAAATTGCATTTTAATCAATCTTTATCACAAAAGCACTAAACCAAAGATTCCTTGTAAATGTAGTTATGAATTAAATACTGTTGTGTTAGACCTTTTCGAATACAAGAGGGCTTTGGCGTTTACAGAGGCTCCGGTTATGGGCCTAAATGAAAAGATAAGTTTCTATTTTGACCATGTATTTGCACCCATTTATATCCATAACATGTGTAACATATATAAAATTTGCATATATGTGCGCAATGTAAGTTTTTTTGTGTAATTGGCTAATTTATAGGTTGGACAAAACTTTCTTGTTTCGGATATGTTTTTTATTTGTGCCAAAACGGTTAGTTCTTATTCTACAATGAGTACTATTTGTGCCAAAATTGATAGTTCTTATTCTACAATGAGTAATGTTTGTGCCAAAACTGATAGTTCTTATTATACAAGGAGTATTCTCTAAGGCACGAATTCGAGATTATAAAAAGGGTTTCTCTCCTAACCCTAAGATACAGATCTCCATAAATTGAGTTGATATTTTACATTGGATATTCCTTTTTTTCTTTTAAAATTGTGTTAAAGCTTTGCGCTAGAGAATATTGCTTTTACATATGTAGTAGAATATTGAGGCCATCTTGCCTATTCAAATGGAGAGCAGTGCATGTGAAAGAGTATCGTGGTGATGCGTTGTGCAAAAAGAACTCTATCCTTAGCAGGGGTAGACTCAAGAATTTTTTTGTTTTTGGGGGGGGGGGGGGGTGGGGGGGGGGCTAACTAGAAAATTTTTTTTGGAAGAGTCACACATAAAAATAAATATAATTTTCAATATATGTAGGAGGCTTCCTATATAATTATATATTTGGGTGGAGGGGCATAAGTAAAGAAAAATCTAAAAACATAAGAAGTGGTTTTATGGATTTTTTGGGGGTTGGGGGGGGGGGGGTGGGTGTCAGCATATTTCCTCATATGATCCTTAAATTGAATGAGTGACTAGATAAGGGTTGTCAGTATATCTTGTAATTGTTTGCTATTACTTGATATTTGATACTTTTGGCCCCCTAGTTTCACATATGGTTCTTACGTTGAAAGAGTGACTAGACAAGGGTTGTGAGTATATCTTGTAACTATTTACTATTACTGATAGTTAATCCTTTTTGGATTTGTGACTTTTTACTCGACTGGAGTTTTTTACGTTAAAAATCTGTGTGTCATTATCTTGTGTGGTTGATTAATTTATTTACAGTTTGTTTTATTTCTTCTACTACATATTACTTGACTTGCAATCTAAAAATCAGAGGCTCCAAAATCTTCACGTATTCTACATATATAAAATTTACACATGTTGAACACCAACATTTTTGTTTGGCTGTTTCATTCTCACAAGCAAAAGTTAAACAGTTCGGGTTATAAATATAAAATTTACATTTATCTCAAACTTGTGAATGTTTTGAGGTTTAATGGGTCAATAAGATCTTTTGGGACTCAAATGAGTAATGAAAATTAAAAGATGGTGACAAAATTGATACCGCAACTTGTCTTAGGTAGGCATTATATTAGCGCATTCTTAAGGAGGTGTATAATCATTTTACATATTTTTTTAAATGTGAAAATTTTCATATAAAAATAATTTAATTGGCACACCATTTTTATCGCATAGGTATGGACGCAATTGTTAGGTATATGTGTTGTATTTCGGTTTTTAGGGTCATGGGTATTTTGGTCATTGTATCGGAGCTTTCTTGAGGGCTAAGAAAGTCAAGATTATATATACATGTAATCTTAACCCAAGACTCTCGTACTAGGAGAGGTGAGATCTCTTTTTCCCATGGTGATCAACTACGTATAGCCATATAAGTGTGAGAGAGGTGAGAGCTCTCTTTCTTGCGGTGTTCGAAGTATAACTCGCCACATATGGCAGGATGTTGTTAAAGCAAAATTAAGACATATGAAGATCGAGTAGGCTAGGTGTTAGAGGAGTGGGAATCCTTATAACAAATTGCTTGATTTCTTCATAGTAAATCGAGCAAATGCTCAGAGCCCTTAGGCATAGGCAATCTTGCCTAACCACATAAAAATTCGTGTGTCATAGTTCATGCTTTCTTTTTTTTTTTTTCTATGTGTATGGTGGATGTTGATGTATTTGCCCTAAATTTGATGCAACAAGTGGCATTATAGCCACAACAATTGGTATTAGATTTTTCGAATGTGTACAACAAGTGGTATCAGAGCAAATGATGATATCCTGGAGTTCAAAGAGTGAAGTTGAGATCCTCGGTTTCAATAACTAAATGAGATTGCTCGATTTTGATCAAGGTGGAGTTTGACGAGAAGATAAAGTTTGTACCATCGATGCAGGGGTGTAGCATGTCAAGGTATGGGAAGACGAATATCTTCAAGGTGTCTCAAATTATCCGGAATCTAAGTCGAGGTGAAGATTGTTAGGTTTATATCTTGTATTCCTCTTTAGCTGGTTTGATTCATTAATCTAGCCAATGAACATGTTTAGGGTCATAAGTATTTTGGTCATTGTATTGGAGTTTTCTTGGGGGCCAAAAGAGTAAAGATTATATATACATATAATCTTAGCCCAAGAGTCGTATTAAGAGAGGTGAGAGCTCTCTTTTCCATCGTGATCAACCATATATGGTCATATAGGTGTGAGAGAGGTGAGAGCTCTTTTTCCTATGATGTTCGGAGTATAACCTACTGCATATGATAGTGTGTCGAGAGAGTAAGATTAAGACCTATAAAGATCACGTAGGCAAGCTGTTAGAGGAATGAGAATTCTTGTAGTAGGTTAAGCGTTAGATGAGTGAGAATCTTCATAATGAATTGCCCAATTTCATATTAAATCAAGAAGATGCTCGTAGTTTGTATAGGTAACTGAACTATGTAAAGATCTCATGATTGTATGTTTTTCTTCTTCTCTACATGTACGGTGGATCTTGATACATTTCCCTAAATCCAATGTAAGCTGAGGTGGCATCGTAACCAGAACAATTGATATTAAAGCTTCACATGTCCGGACAACAATAAATAATTAAGTACAAATAAACGTACATTTATGTCAAAAGATTGAGCCCATTAAATCAACGGTTTAGATGATAAATTGGACGCTCTGTCATGCATGGAGACCTACACCTCGTGGCCTCACCCTCCTCGATAGACGCATTTAGGTGCTGCCAAAAAAATTCCTCTTAGGTTGATAGAGTTAAGAGATTATTTAATTAACATAGCAATGTCTAATATTGCAATAAAAAGAATACTTCACCATAGTTTAGATTTCTATTAAGTTATGAAAACTTTTTTCACCTCTATTAATATTTATGAGCAAATCATTATATAAAAGAAGAATGCCAAAAGTTGCTCAGTCAACAATAAAGTCATGGGATTTTTACCAAGATCATGGCAACAATATCATCCAAGGAAGAAGATAAAAAAAGCTTTGAGAAACGAGCTTGTCTAAAATAATTTTCTCATGCCTAAAAAGATAAATGACCCCTGAATGATCTTTTATTAGTTATCTAAAATTGGAACTGATCTTTTGATAGGTCACTAGATTCTAAAGCCCTGTTGTGTGTCAATTTTTGCTTTTTTTAGGTAGTTATATTTTTAAAAAATTTTAAAAAAGTTTCCAACTGGCATGTCTCCAAAAGATTTCCATTCTAGCACTACTTAGCTTAATCAAAGCTTTTATAAATAGGACAGTATTCAAGTTCATACATCCTTCACACTCCTTTTTTTGGAAGGTATTAACATGCAAAATGACAAAATTATCACATATCAAAATACCTTTTTAACATTATTAAATCTAAAAAATGAATTGTCCCTCATATATATATATATATATATCAAAATCAAAGCTATGTTACTCTTAAAAATATGAACTTGTTTCAATTTTATCACAACAATAAAAAATAAATTTTAAATAATAATATACTGTTAAAACTATTTGGTATTATTCTGATCTTTTCATTTTAACTTCTATATTGATATCAGTATTTTTAAATTTTAGAAAAATCTATAAAAAAAACTGTGCTTTTATGATAGCTCCATTTTTTGAATGTAGATACCCACGCAAAAAGCCCTTCACTATCATTTCTACAACAGCCAAGAAATTGATCCTTAATTATTTCTTTTTGGAGGGAGGTGGTCACCACCTTACTTGCCAGTGGATTAACTTTTCTTCATTTTGAATATTTCCAAATATTTGGAACTTCAAAAATATTGCCGACATTTAAACACTCCCACATAAGAATAGTTTGGTAGCAACCTTACCCAATCTCCAACACACCCATGATGGGTTCACCAATCAATCACTTTCTTAGGCCCACATTGCACGGACAATGATGCAAAATCACATTACCCACCCAAACCTAACCGTTAGACTCATGACATGAGAACAAACGGTCAAATCAATGTGTTGGTCCATCTATGGTGCAGTGGTTCTTGTATGGTAGGAGGTCCTCTGGTTTGGTGGTCCCAATGGTTGCTTCGTTCCCGACCACTTGCCACCATTGTCCCACTGTATGCATGGTTGTAAAAGGAAATCTTAGATTTCTAATTGGAATCTTGTGAGTTGTCGTTTGGTCTGACGGCAGGAATTTAGAGTTTTTATCGTCAAAGATTTGAAAGAGAGGTATTTGAAAGGGGTGTCCTTCTGTGTGGATGTCTCCCCTAGAAGACGCCTATCAAGCACCACTTGTTTTAAATTCAGAATATTCAAGTTTAATGTTTTTAAAAGACATTAGTATTCATGATTTCAATTTAATGGTGAGTAACAGTTAAATTGTTAGGTTTATGTCTTGTATTCCGGTTTAGCCGGATGAGTCCACTGGGTTAGCCATGGACTGGTTTAAGGTCAAGCGTATTTTGGTACTTGTACCGGGGCTTTCTTGGTGGCCAAGAAAGCGGAGATTATATATATGTATAGTATGTAACCCTAGACCTTGCGGCGGCAACAGTTGCCCGTGGTGTTCCCACACCACGTAGGAGAGATGATGTGAGAGTGTGGAAATCTCTTGTATGCTTTACTTGTCATAGTGAAGATGTTCGTCCTCCTGTGCCCGTGGATGTAGCCCTGTTTGGGTGAACCACGTAAATCTCGGTGTCTCTTCTTGTGTGGCTTGTTCTTGTTGATCTTGTGATTCCGTAGATGCGCACAACGGGTGATTGTCAGCAAATCACAACAATTGGTATTAGAGCCGAGGTTGGTATTCATCGGGTTTCTGAGCGAGGTGGAGATCGCTCAGTGGCTTGGAGGTTGTGCACATCCTGGTTAGGCCACCATCGGAGAAGAAGAAGACGAGATTGGGTTCTCCGGTCTCGCTAGATCGGAGGAAAGAAAACTCACTTGTTCAAGAGTTGATTACTGCATTGTGATTGACGGTGAAACTTGCAGAAGGACTAAGATCGCTGGGTTGTGATAAGACTGGCTTCGGTTTGCAGAAAAACAGAAGAAGAGACGACGACGGGACAGAACAGAGCACAAACTCGATTTCTCAGAGAAATCGGTTGCAGGCAGAAAGGGTTCTGTTCACTGCACATCTTCACCAGAGTTCTAAACAGAAGACCTGCCAGATTTGCTGTTTTGGGCTGCCGGCTTTGAGGGGGAAGACCGGAGAAACGTCGCTGCAAAGAAAAGAAAAAAAAAAACCTGCAAAACTCACCGGTCGCCGCTGCCAGAGGTCGCCGACAGGTCGCACGTTGCCGCCGCCAGTCGCCGTGCCGTCGCCGCCTCACGTCGCTGGTCGCCGACGCCGCAGAAGACCTCGACGTGTCGGCCGCTGCAAACCGGGTTGCAGACACCGGGTTGCAGACAGGGGTCGTTTGGAGAGACGACCCAGTCTTCTGGGTCTTGGGTCGGGTCGGGTCAGGTTGCCTGACCCGCGGAGAAGATGAGCCCAGCGAGAAGAGTTCAGATCGTTTCGGGTTTCAGGTTGGGTCAGACCCAACCCGAGGTGACAGCCTAGTCCAGCAGAACGAGTGCAGGCCGGGTCGGGTCGGGTCGACCTGGTCTGTGTACTAGAAGCCCAACCCAGCAGTGCATCCAGCAGTTCCGAGCCAGTTCGGGTCGGGTCCGACCTGACCCGTGTGCACAGAGTCCAGCCCAGAGCGCAGTTCAGGTCAATTCCAGCCCAGAGCGCAGTCCAGGTCAGTTCACCTGACCCGGGTCTGCTCCAGAAGCCCAGCAGACAGTGCAGTGACGTCAGCAGTGACGTCAGCAACGGTCAACAGGCAGATTTGACCAGATTTGCGGCTAAAATTGTTTCTGCGATATCTTGATCGTCCGATGTCCGATCGGAGATCCGTTTGCGCATACAGACTCGTTTCGAGCAGATCTACGCAGTGGAAGAGGTTGATTGGCTGTTTGACAGTCAAGGAGGAGGTTTGATAGATTGGAGCGTAGAAACTTGTTTCTACGTTATCGGAGCCATCTTGAGTCGGATTTCAGATCCGTTTCTTCCAGCGTGCTCGTGGTGACGAGATCTATAACTTGATGCAGAAATCTAGAGGAGATCTGAACAGATGTGGATTGAGGCTAGAATCGGGTCTACTCGACCTGGTTGTTGTTGCAAACCTAATAATAGGAGTCGCCGGCCTAGTTACAAAGGGTTTGCTGATTCAAACGAAGTTGTTCGTTTGGGGTTCACATGATCGCATGTGATGTTATTCATCTTGCCAGAGCCAAGCCGGAAAAGCAGCAAGGAGGAGCTGATGCGTCAGCAGTTATCAAACATTTGTTTGATTGATTGATCGGAGGCCCAGTCAAATGGAGTTTTTTGACTGGTCGGAGGCAGAGGTTGTTCTGCAATGAAGTCATCTGGACTTGTATTCCCGATCTGTTTTGCTTGCATGCTTGTGGTGATTGGATCTTCACAGTGATGTTGAAGATGGGGCAGGATGGTGAGTGATTCAGATGTCACTCAGATTCGTCAATGGTTTCGAGCTTTTAGTTCGAGGTGGAGTTTAACGAGATGAACTTTGCTCAAAGTTCATGTGCTGGTTCAACATGTCAAAGTGTTGAAGAAGACTGCATCCCTAGTGCAGTGACGTGCCATTCAGCAGGGTACGTGAAGACATTGCCGGTTTTATCTCCTAGTAGCTCGAGTTGTACGGAGTTGTACGGAATTCAAGCCAAGGTGGAGATTGTTAGGTTTATGTCTTGTATTCCGGTTTAGCCGGATGAGTCCACTGGGTTAGCCATGGACTGGTTTAAGGTTAAGCGTATTTTGGTACTTGTACCGGGGCTTTCTTGGTGGCCAAGAAAGCGGAGATTATATATATGTATAGTATGTAACCCTAGACCTTGCGGCGGCAACAGTTGCCCGTGGTGTTCCCACACCACGTAGGAGAGATGATGTGAGAGTGTGGGAATCTCTTGTATGCTTTACTTGTCATAGTGAAGATGTTCGTCCTCCTGTGCCCGTGGATGTAGCCCTGTTTGGGTGAACCACGTAAATCTCGGTGTCTCTTCTTGTGTGGCTTGTTCTTGTTGATCTTGTGATTCCGTAGATGCGCACAACGGGTGATTGTCAGCAAATCACAACATAAATGACCATTAAATTTGGGCTTGTAGGATAGAAAATGTGGGGAGGATAGTTTCAAACGCACTTTCTATGTCCATTTCGAAGGGAATTTTTGCAGAACATATAATCAAAGTATTAAATAAATAAGGCCTGTAATTTTGTAATTCTCTATTCAAATTTTTATTTAAAAGAAAGTTTGAGAAGAAAAATTAATTTGAAATATGAAATTTTACTTTTTTAAAGTATGAAATTTCACTTGTCTAACGGACCTTCACAACTTTCAATTTATGTTTTTCCATCAAAAGTGCAAAATTTGAAGGATTACAGGTGAAAATTATTGGTGGAACACCATATTATTTTATCCATCCATGGAAAATGAATAGTCATCCATTACCTTGGTAAATTTGGGGTTATTTTAGGAGGTCATAAGTGTTTGAAATAGAGTTGAGTCAAATAGATGTGTTTTAAATAGAGCTGGCTTAGTTATACCTTTTTACAAATAGTTTGCTTAGTACGCCAACTGAATTGGAAAAAAGTATATTTGTCACAATGTAGAAGTTATATAAGTTAACAATTTAAAAGTTATATTAGTAAAATTGTTATACTTTGGAAGTAGTGTAAGTGGAGTTGGTTAAAAAATGGAAGTAGTATAAACAAACTTGCCTAATTAGAAAGGTTATCTAGGCAAACTTACTACAAAAGGAAAAGAGAATATGTGATTGCTCAAGTCTTACTATAATAGTTACATTTTGGTTATTTTTGGATAGAGCGACACAAGGCTTTAACTTAGGGAATTGTTGGATAAACAGCAATTCTATCTCTTTACACACAAGAGAAAAATTAAAAAATAAAATCCAAAAATACCCCCATCTCTCCCTCCCTCTTCTCTCCCCTCCGGCGGGCGACGAGCTCTGGCCCGTAAGAGGGGAGCTCTCCCTCCCTCTCTCCCTCTTTCTCTCGTCATTCCTCTCCTTTCCTCTCCCTCCCTCTTTCTCCTCCTCTTCCTCTCCTCTCCTGTAACACTCCGACCCAGCTTGACCTCGTTTAGCGGCTAGTTAATCTTGTTTTCGTTGCTAATCGTGTTTTGTTTGTGTTTCAATTTCGTCACGGGTCATGAATAGGTAGTTGGGTTGAGTTTGACCTGGATTAAGTAGACCAAGCCCTTTTTCGTAATTTTAGCTTTTCTAAGACATGGTCATTTTTGCATCATCTTGATGTCAACACGTGTCTTTCGTTGAGCTCGTTAACTTTCGTAACTACGTCGTTTGCAACAGATGTCGTGTGATTCGACTGGACCCAGATTTGACTCAAACTGAAAATAGACTTATGACTTGGACCCTCTTGTAATTTGACCACTCATGAGCTTATATATACTTCATCCATCGACACCAACACTCATGTTCTCTCTCTCTCTCTCTCTCATTTTCATTTGCCTGCACTGCACGTGGAATCTCCCTCATTCACTTGAGATTTCTCTCCTCCATCGATCAAGAGGAAGTTGGGTCTTGCATGTAAGGTGAGTTGGAAACCCTTCCATTCTCTCATCTCTTTCCTCTAGTTCTTCTCCTTCTTGTTTCCATTGTTGCATGGTGTGTCTGTGTTGTGGATTCCTTTCCATCCCTCATGCATGCATGTGGTTTTGATTGTGTTAGGTGGTGTTTGGGCTTGAGGTCAACGAATTGTGCAATTGATTTCCAAATTGAGGCAAGTATAACCATATCTTGTGAGAACCCATGTTGGTATGATTTTGATCTTGGTTAGCTCACATTAATGTGTATGGAAAAAGGTGTTTACAGCCCATTTGCTTCCTCACTTGATTACTACTTTGTCTATCTCCATTGGAGAATTGAAATTCTGATGCTTCCCAGACATTCTGTACATGTTTCAGGAAATTTGAATTCGTGCAGGTACGGCTAAGCCGTATGGCACTTACGGCTCAAAGTCCAGAGAGGAGAAAAACCCAGTTTTCCTCTACGGCTAGGGCACGGCTAAGCTATGGATTGCCCTACGGCTAAGCCGAAGCCCAGCCGTGGCCCAACCGTAGAACAATACAGGGTGCATTTTCTGGAATAACTGAGAGTCAGCAACTGACAGACCTTCTACGGCCCAGGCACGGCTAAGCCGTAGACCACACACGGCTAAGCCGTAGCACACACACGGCTAAGCCGTAACCACACTAGAATAAAAATGAAGAATAAGGATAGGTGTAAAGAAAAGACCGATATGGCCTTCATGATAGAATGTAGAGCACCTCCACCTGCCCAACGGAATGTGATACTACGCGTGAATGATCTCGAGGGCTGCGAATCATTCATGTTCATTATCCGGATGTTAAGCACCTCCCCATGGATGTTGGTTTAAGGGACTTCGTGCACCGCCCGATTCCACGCAACACTAGACAACGGTGCATCGAATAACTTAAAACTACGTCATCATGCACGGTTAGAAACACCGGATAATTAGATTAGAACTGGTTTGTAATTTAAGATGATTCGATTTCGCATGATTTGTTGCATAACATATTGCATTCGATCATTGATCTCAATGCTCTGACATGATTACTTGTATTCCGTTACCTTCACATTGTGATTACTTACCTTGAGTATGCATGTATGATATATTCACTCACAGATATGCACGTATGTTATGTTGTCACGATCTACTCAGGGTTTTCATGATTGACTCTGTATGGTCAGGCTCTACTTAGCCTCAGCCTTAGGATCCCGACGGGGTGAATTTGGTATAGTTTATATGGCCTGCTGCAGTATGGATATGTCTTGGGGAACCGGACCCCAGGAAACCGAGACCCATTGTACCCTGGCCCGGACAATGGTGTTCTTTGCATGTTATAAGATCCCTCTTTTGGGAGCATATGGTAATGTAGTAGCCACTAGTTATGTACACAGCATGTATTCATTGATTCACATAGCATATTTCTTTCTTGCATGACAGCCTAGTATACGAAAATGTCTTCTTTAATCACATGATGTTCTTATTCTGTTAGACACAGCGTGTGTTAACTTGCTATGGTTTATACTTTGCTGAATCTTCGTATTCACAGTTGTTTTTGGTGTTGCAGGCCCAGATGCCCCTGCCGAACCCTCACCGGTCGGCCAGACTCCAGATGAGACCCCCGGGGACCCATCAGGCCTAGAGGAGTGGATGTGATCACTCCACGGCAGAGCGTTCTTGGCATGCATCATTGGAGTCTTATTTTGTGGATTTTCAGACTTGTATTTGGCATGACATGTCATTATTGTATATATTCTTTTGTTCTTTTTGCAAAACTTTCATATGTAATTATGTCAGTTCGTCCTTTGTATCCTCTTCTTGCACTGTTAGTTTTATGTTTCTGATATTTACAGCTTCTGCGTACTTGCTTGGCACGTGTGAAGGTTCCCTTGTGCGTGTGCATTAGACTTGGTCTACGTGTACAGGCACGGGAGTACGTGTGTCATTAGGTTTGGCTTTTGCTAACCCCCGAACCCTGGGCTCGGGTTGTGACATACGTATTGTATGGTATCAGAGCATTGCTTGCCCAGAGTGAAGAAAGCATCTGGGCCTGCAACACCAATAGCTTTCTCAGAGCTTTTTTTTTTTTTTTTTTTTTTGTGACATGGTGTGCTAATGGGTCTACAAACATGAACTGGAGAAGAGCATGTGGATTAAAAAAAAACTGTTTTTCATAATATTTTTAGTTAATCAATCAAAGGCAATGATCTTGAGCCATCCGTTTTTTTATCTCAGCTATTTTTAACATTTATCTTGAGCTCAAGGGACAAAGAAAAAAAAAGGTCATATGGAGGTGCGTTTTTGCTTATGACCAATCTACCATTCCCTCTTATAATATACTATGTAATTGGACCCATCAACACACCGCATGCGACCAAGTGGAAGTTTAGCTCTCTTTCATAATGTTTGCTCTACTTTCCTGTGCGGGTAAACTAATTTTTGTCCTTGCCAAAATAAATAACCCAACATGGTGCATCTACGCACTTTTGGACTTCTGTTTTCCTTCTTCTTTTTTCATTTTAAATCTTATAATACCATTTTTGATTAAAAAAGAACCAAAGCAAATTTATCTTCAGAGACTGAAACATCTTCTGATATTAATTACAAGGGTTTTTGCATGATAGTTAGATCAATGTTCGTAATTATTTTTTGTTTAGGATAAATCAAAATAGATAAAGAAATTCATGCAGTGGACCAAAGCATAGTTGAGACAAAGCTCCATTTATGCATGGAATCACATGGGATGCTTGCTCCTAATCCACACTTAGGTGCATGTTTGTGCCAGTCATGGCAAATTCTTCTTATGTACTCAAAGCTTTCTCTTCCTCTCAAGCTAATCAATCTCTTTGATCATGCAGATGCAGTCTTGTCACGATAGTTCTATATCTTTGAAGTGTCACCTACAAAATCATAATAATAAGCCAGATTTTTACCTCATCAGCCTTCTTTATACAATGAAGGCTTCTATAGACCATGGGGACAAAAGGCCCTTATTTTGACTCCACTGTTTTTCAGTTATAGCCCAATTGTAGAAAGACATCTACTATTTGATTCCACTTACCAAGCAACTTATTATGAAATTTGTTGGTTAAATTTAGGATATTTCCCTGGTAACAATGGACCTCTAGTTTCAATGAAAAAAGCGAGTGCCAGGTGACTTTGTTACACATAAATGAAGGTTTTATGTGTTTGGATAACTTGAGTTTCTATAAATCACAGTTAAACATTGTCTGCCCAAACACTATTGCGGGTAACCCTAATTGCGAAGGAACCAAGTTCCATGAATCGTAGAGGGGGAATGATAAGCCTCGTATGAATTTAGATTTAAGGAGGTATTTAAATCTTAAGAAGGTAGGACCCTCATGAATTTAGGTGGGGGTGCTGTCCTGTATTATATAAATTTATAATGCAACAATCCTGCTACGTAATTCTGCCTAAATTATCCGAGAGAGAGAGAGAGAGAGAGAGACAGAGAGAGAGAGAAAGGGAGACTTGCATCTGTCTTAGGCATGTAAAACGTGCTTTGCCATGTCATCAGGGCTCAGCATAGTATAGCCCGTCTCGTGCCGTGTCTGGGCCGTGCCATGCTTCGCCTGGCACCTCCTTGCCGCCTTGTGATGTTTTATGATTTTATTTATTTTTTTTAGGGCCTTAGGCTAAAAAATTTGAATGATACATACATAGAAGAGAATGACATATAAATTTAAGTGGCTTAGGCAAACTTATCTTACTCCACTAGAAAAAAATTTTTATTTTAGTTTTTCAACTTAAAGATTTTTCAATAAGATTGTCTTCAGACTTTTGTGATTTTTTTAGATAATAAAAAAATAAAAAGGAACAGACTACAATATTTTATACTTATAGGAAAAAAAAAGAGAAAATATAGGTTACATAAGAATATGAAACGGGCTTTTATGGGGCGAAACGGGCCTTGTTGTGCCTACGGCCTGCCACCCTTGGCCCCCAGCATGGCCCATGTGTCCATGCCGTGCCTGTTGTGCTGGGCTGGGCCAGGCCGGGCCCCGCCATGTTGACCTCTGGGCCGCCCTCTATATCCCTTTTTGCAGGTGCGTGCACATTTGTTCCCTTGAATTGATATTGATCCAAATATTGGTCACTTTTTGGATTTTTTTTGCATGAATTTGCAATGTATGTAGGTTTTAATTATGCATCTATAACTTAAAATTAAGAACTAGAATCATTTGTTTTCGAGACCTATGTATATGTTTATTTATGTTATATTGCATATAGAAAAAAAAAATCTTTTGTTAAAGTGTACATCATTTATTTCGAAGCAGAAGGATTATGGGGAATTAATGGGTGCCCTAATTAGAAGTGTGCTTTACAGTGGTTTTGATGGGTTTTTCTGGGTGGGTGTGAGTCTATGTACTTTGAACCTGTTGAATTTGGGCCATTTTCGGACTTTTGCTGCTCTGACCTTCCATGTCATTCTATGATCAATAAGATGTACAGATAAGAACGAAACCTCTTGTTAAAGTGTATAGTATTTATTTTATATCAAAGGATTATGGGTTAACCCGTGTCAAATTCGACTCGAATCATGCTTGACATGGGGCAAAGTAGGTATGATTTATGAGTGCGGTGGATATTGGTTTACTTTCAACCCATACTGAACCCAAACAATTGCCGGTTGCCATCCCTGACTTGAGTAACTTGGCTACATTAACTTTTAAACAGATATCTTGTATGCAATTAACTTTGTAACAAGTCTGTTTGCTAAAGTATAATAACATCCATAATCTAGAATATTTATTATAGATTAATTTTCAGGACTCATAATAACAACCTTTCACATAAGTGTAGAACCCCACAATTGAATTGGGCGTGTGCTAAGTCCCCATAATCCTCAAGGCTGAGATTGGGCATAATTCAATGAGTTCAATCAATAACTGCTTACAATAAACAAGAATAGGAAAGTTACTAATGATGAGGTTAACTTGGAATCCAAGTTTAGAAGAAGAAGAAAAAGAAAAAAAAACCCTGAGGTAAGTAATTAGCATGGTCTGTTGGTTTGTTCCTTGTTTTATGTTGCGGATGCCCTTTGACAGATGTGAAGACTGAATGGGTCTGAAATTAGACACTCACTTTTATTTGTAGACTTTGCTCAAGTGACAAGTATGTGCTGCTTGCATCTCTTGTACTGACTGGTGCTTATGAATGTTGTGAATTAACATGCGCAAAAAGTGTGAGAGTAAAATGTGGCACTGCTAATCATGATCATGCTATGGAAATTCACAAACCAGCAGTAAACAAATATAGCACATCAATAATCACTGAGAATTACCAAATCTAATATTAACAGGGGTGGACCCAAGTGACACCCACGAGACTCAGGAAAACCCCTTAAATAAGACATTAAAAATCTGACTTTATTATGCAACTTGTTCACTTTGACTATTGCCTGTACGACCCAAACAAAAATCTTGGATCCGCCATTGAAGATGAAAGTCACATGAGCAAAAGGTCTGGTTAAAAGAAGCTCTATTGAAAATGACATTAAACAGGACAACAGTTGAAAACTTTAGGACCTTTTGGCATAGAGCCTAAATTTTGTGGGGGCCTGGGTTTGGGTAATTTAGAAAATAAAAATTGGGCTTTAATGGGCAAATGGTGATGGGGGTTTGTGGAGGAAAGAGAGGCTCTTTGGTGTAGACAGATCACTTTTAAGTATGAGGAGGGAAATTGGGGTTGGTGGCCTAAGCAAGGGCCTAGTAATTGTAGATCAGGTATATGGAGAGCTATTGCTGTGGTTGGAGATGATTCTAATGAAAAGGGGAAAGCCTTGTACAAAGGGGTGAGTTTTAAAGCGGGGAATGATAGAGATGTGAGGTTTTGCTTGGATGATTAGGTGAGGGAGGGATGCTTCTGTAGGTATTTTCCCAAACTCTTTAGATTCGCTGTTAATAAGGAGTCATCTGTCAGTAATTGTTTCGGGGTGAGGAGTGGTTGTACTGTGTGGGATGTGGCTTGGTCTTCGGTCAATTGAAGGGGAACTATATGAAGAGTTGTTGAGCATTCTTACTAACATGCATTTTTGCAAGGATTCTAAAGACTCGAGAATTTGGAAACCATCCATTTCTAGAGAGTTCTCGACTAAAGCTTTCTATTTTACATTGGAAGGAAACCCCACTCATATGGCTCATTCGTACCAGGTGTGGATGCGGTTAGCTCGACCTTGGGTTGAAGCATTTTGTTGGTTAGCAGTTGTAGAGAAAGTCTCCACTGTTGATAACCTAAGGAGGAGAGGAATCACCTTTTCTAATATTTTAGACATCTATGTGATGTATGGCAAAAAGAATGAGACAGTGAACCTTCTCTTTCTTCATTGTAAGGTGGCAGTCTATATTTGGAATGACTTTTTTTGGAGTTATAGTATTGCCTAGTGTTGCCTGAAGAATATTGCAGAAGCATTAATCTCCTGGCGTGGTGGATGCTTTGTTGGGTGTGGGTGTGTTTTATGGAGAATGATCCTATTTGCTATCCCTTGGTCTATTTGGAAGGAAAGAAATGACAGGATCTTTAACGGTTCTTCATCTTCGGTGGTTGGATTGATTTCTAAAATCGTCTTAAGGATTGCGAAATGGGCTTCGGTTCCGAAGGATTTTGTAAACTTGCACTTTAATGATATCATTTTCAATTGGGAAGCTTGTTTGGGGTGTTACCCTTTTAAGGAGAAGAGATCCATTCCTTGGTCTCCCCCTTCTTTTGGCTTTTTAAAATTAAATGTGGATGGAGCTTCAAGGGGTAAATCGGGGTTGGCGGGGGTTGGAGGTGTGCTTCGTAATTGTAAAGGTGAGGTGTTATTAATGTTTTCTAAGCATGTGGGCATCTGTAACTCAAATAAAGCAAAGGTGTTGGCTATCTTGGAAGGTCTCTGGGTGTTTTCAAGAAGATATTTTGGTCCTCTACTTGTGGAAAGTGATTCCTTAAATGCAATCACTTGGGTGTTTAACCGAAATGAACCCTTTTGGAAATTTCAATTCCATTTCAATGAAATTAGGGAGTTATTGGATACTCTAAATGTTTCTTTTTGTCATGAGGTTAGATCTGCCAACCATATGGCACATGGGTTAGTCAAGCAAGGGGTTGAGAGGTTGTCTCCTTGGGTGTGTATGATGATGTAATTGGGGTGGGTTAGTACTATGCTCTTGTACCTTATCCCTCCCCTTTTTCTTTGTTTTCGTCCTTGTTAATAAATTTTTGTTATCGATAAAAAAAATGTTTTGTCCTGAATAAGGCATATATCGTGTATTCTGCTAATAGAAAAAAACCACAAGGAAATAAAATATAGGCCAGATTGAAATGAAACAAAAAAAAAGGTACAAAAATCCATTATTATTTCCCTGAAAATAATAGTAAAAAACAAATCTGCATTTATACATCACCTTGACCAAGATTATTTTATTGATATTTTCTACCCAATCGGGTTCTTCAAATTTATTCTAACAAAAACTTTAGCTTTATTTTATAGTTAATAAACTTTCGTTTTATTTTCTAGCTGATCATTCATTTTTCATTTTTCTTCCATCTATCAAAAGCCTGTGTTTGTTTGTTTTTCTTAACTTATGTTTGGGTTGTAATATAATTTTTATGTTGGCTGTCAATTCACCAAACTAAACAGCCTTCTTTATCCTTTTATCAAAAGCTCATCAAATACAAATATTTTTTTTCAAATATATTAATTTATTCCAAAATTTTATATAATGGTGACAAGCTTAGAGGTTTTTGGATTTTTTCCATTTTTTATTAATATTAAATGACAAAGATTTAAACATCTTATAATTGTTTGCTGTATTTTATAGTTAAATGTTTAAATAGTTTTAAAAAATTAAAGAGACAATAATTTCTTGTAAAATGAACAGCCATTGCATTGAATTGAATATCAAAGAGAAAATCTTGGGCTACCTTGATTAGGAGGTGAAATCCTACTAGTGTGCTTAAAGCCTAGAAGCATTTGTGTTGTGGGTATGTGATCCTTCATCTCTCCTGTTGAACTTTATATATCTCTTAGTTTTTTATTAGAAACATGTTAAGAAAGAAAATAAACGAGAAACACACAATCACAAACATGTTAAGAAAGAAAATAAACGAGAAACACACAATCACACACAATAAACACGAGATTTACGTGGTTCACCCGATGTGGGTTACGTCCACAGAGATTCAAGCTTGTTCACTATTGTTGGAGATCACCCACAAGAAGAACAATCCTCTTCTTGTGATTACATGAGTACAAGAGTCTCTCCCTAGAATTCTCCTCTACAGAGCACAACTCCTTCAAACAACTCAAAAAAATATAGAAGCCCTAATTAACAACACCTAGACATTCACAACTGTCGGATCTTGCCTTATAACAAGGGGTCCAGATTAAACCCCCGGATTACATATTTACCATGTAAACAAATAATATGCCTAGATTGAGCTTCACCAACCCATCAATCTCCCATTTGAAGACTGATCACATTGAATGGCAATGACAACAGCAGAACACGGCTTCAAATTTCAACACCTTGTCTTCAAACAAGAAGTTCAACTAAAGCTGAGCACAGCTTCAGTTTCTCTATATTCACCGCCATTCTGAACATATTAGTGGAATTCTGACTTGAGAGAATCTTTTCTAGTTTCAAAATCTTTTCTTCTAGAAGCCATTATATGAAGTAATATCTTATGCGAATGTGTATGGATATTAGATGAAAGGCTGAATTCTTCCCAAGATGAATGACACTTTGACTATCACTGTATAGCTGTCTCTTGCTTCTTACCAAACTCTTCCATTAACTCCTACAACCAAATCAGTTCCTTGCTAGCTTCTGTTGCAGCAACATACTCTGCCTCTATAGTTGAAAGTGCAACAACATCCTGTAATTGTGATTTCCAACTGATTGTTGTACTACCCAAGGTGAAGAAATAGCCTATAGTGCTTATACTTCTATCAATATCTCCTACAAAGTCTAAATCATCATAACCCTATAGTCTGATTTCTAGTCCTCCAAAATACAATGCTGTATTAGTAGTACCTCTTAGATATTTAAGAATCCATTTAACTGCCTCCCAATGTGTTTTCCTGGGGTTACCCATGAATTTGTTTACAACTCCAACTGCATGAGTAATATCAGGTCTTGTGTTGACCATAGCATACATTAAGTTACCAACAGATGAAGCATATGGGATCTTGGACATATCATCTTTTTTTTGTTTTATTTTAGGAGACAACTCTTTTGAGAGTTTGAAATGGCTAGCTAGTGGAGTGGTAACTGGCTTAGCACCTTGCATGTTAAACCTGTGTAGGACTTTTCCAACAAATTCTGCTTGAGACAACTTCAGTATGCAATTTGTTCTATCCCTACTGATTCTCATATTGAGAATTTGATTTGCAGCACCCAAATCCTTCATTTCAAACTCCTTTGACAACTATTTCTTCAAATTATTTATTTCATGCATGTTCGATCCTGCAACAAGCATATCATCTACATACAAAAGAAGAATGATATAACAGTCATCAAAGCTTTTGTAATAACAACAATGGTCTGCATGACATCTTTTGTAACCCATGTTGCACATAAACCTGTCAAATTTAATGTACCATTGTCTTGGGGTTTGCTTCAAGCCATATAAACTTTTTTTGAGTTTACACACCATGTCCTCCTTTCCTGAGGCAGCATATCCTTGTGGTTGATGCATGTAGATATCTTCTTCCAAATCACCATGGAGAAATGCAATTTTAACATCTAATTGTTCAAGATGTAAATTATCCACTGCCACAATGCTTAAAACACTTCTGATTGTGTTTAATTTAACCACAGGAGAAAATAATTCAGAATAATCAATACCTTTCTTCTGCTGAAAGCCTTTTGCAACTAGCCTGGCCTTGTATCTCTTGCTACTGTCATGTTCATCCTTCAACCTATATACCCACTTGTTATGCAATGCTTTCTTTCCTTTGGGCAATTGAACTAAGTTTTATGTCTGATTTGATAATAAAGATTGCATCTCATCTTCCATGGCTTGTTCCCACTTAGCCCTAGTATCGACTTGCTATGCTTTTTCATAACATTTTGGCTCACTGCCATCAGTTAACAACAAGTAATATAATGAAGGTGAATAACGCAATGTAGGCTTAGGAATCCCATAGGACCTTTTTACTGGGGTAGGTGTATGAGGATCCACCTGTGGGTTTTCATTTTCATGTACTTCAGGCACATCATTTTCAGAAATGTCCCTTACGTCTAAGTATTCTGTATTGTCCTTTTGCACCATGTCCTTATCCTTATGCATAACTTTCTCATTGAATACAATATTTCTACTTCTGATAATTTTTCTATTTTCTTCATCCCAGAAGTGGCAACTAAATTCATCAAAACCACATCCAATGAAAGTGCATTTCCTAGATTTAGGATCTAACTTGTCCCTGTTTTTAATATCAACATGAACATAAGAGAGACAACCAAATACTTTTAAGTGTGAAAGATTTACCTCTTTTCTAGTCCAAGCTTCCTCCGGCAATCTACCATCCAAAGGTACTAAAGGCCCACGATTGATCAAGTATACAGAAGTATTCACTGCTTCTGCTCAAAACTGTTTAGGCAATCTAGGGTGTAGCCTCATGCTTCTAGCACGCTCTACAATTATCTTGTTTATACGCTCTGCCACACCATTTTGCTGTGGTGTATTAGGAATGGTTTTCTCTCTCCTTATCCCATTTGTGGAGCAATACTCCTTAAATTCTTTGTTACAGTACTCTCCCCCATTATCAGATCTCAAGCATTTCAATTTCAGACCTGTTTCATTTTTAACCAAAACTTTCCACTTTTTGAAAACACCAAATACATCAGACTTGTGTTTCATATGATAAACCCATACTTTTCTGGTAGCATCATCAATGAATGTAACAAAATAAGAAGATCCACCAAGAGAAGGTACCTGTGTTTGTCCTCACACATCCGTGTGAATCAGTTCCAACCTTTCTGATTTTGGTGGCCTCCTTATTTTAGAGAAAGTAACTTTTATTTACTTTCCAAAGACACGGTCTTCACAAATCTCTAAGTCCAAAGACTTGAGGTCTTGTAGATTACCTTTAGAGTGAATAAGTTTCATCCCTTTCTCACGCATATGTCTAAGTTTACAGTGCCATGTGTTTGAGTCTATACATTTATCTGCAACTGCAATGAAACTAGTACTGGTATTAGTCAAGTAAAGGGCACCTTCGTTATTACCGCGAACAACAAGCATACTTCCTTTTGTAACCTTCAATGAATCACCTACGAAGACTGTTACATAACCAGAGCTTGCAAGCTGACTAACAGACACAAGGTTTCATTATATGAAGTGGTGAGGTTGATCACATTAAAGAAGAAGAGTTGTGATTTTAATGCTTCTACGGAGGGTAGAACCTATCCCATAATACAGCTCAACTCACGTTGACATGACAATGGTCCACACCACACAAGATAACCAAGGCCACAACTGAGCCAATTCAACTCCATTGGTGATGGAGATGTTCCCGGTACAAGTGGTTCGAATCCTCAAGTTCCCAGATCTCCTATTAGCAACATGTCATTGAATTCTCTATCTACTTTCCTTGCGAACATCAATTTCCCTCAAAATGCACTATGCCATCATACAAACATGACTGCTGATCATTATTTGATAGAGATATACTAGAGTATTCCATTTAGGATAGTAAAAAGTTGACATATACCAAAATGATTAGCTTCTAATAACACTTCTGAAAGGAATGTTATATGAATTTTAGATGATCCTTCCAATTGAGATTGAATGAGTTGACTATGGTTTTGATTTTAAGGAACATTAATGACTGCAATAAAGTGTTTATCTACCTCTTCCTTCAAACATCTCCGCTTGTGTTTAGATTATACATGGAAGGTTTTGCATGCAAACAGGCAAGAAGTTGAACTGACACTGCCATTTTTCAGAAACAATGAATGCGGTGGCATCTATTAGTTTTATCTATTGACATATAGATGATTTTTAGATGACACATAGATGGAACAAGGCTTTGATGATGATATAGCCTTTCTATGAAATTATCTCTGTTTTATCTGAGCTTTCACAATAATAAAATTATTTGTATTGTAATCATTGTTGAAATTTGGCTATTTTAATTGGAAAGGCTTTTGTCAGATATGGGTTTCTGTAAGGGGAGGTTTTTCAATATTTAATCCTTGAATGCATCCAGTTCTTGGCTATTAGTTGATTTAGCAACTACGATAATTGAAAGCTTTACGATCACAGGAGTAAGTTTCCACCATTAAATGTCAACTTTATCACAATCTAACTTCTGTTTTTTTTTTTTTAATTTTTGGTAGTTTTTTTAATTCCATGTTAAGACTTATGTTTACTTGATGCTTGATTTATTGTCAACATTATTCCAATCTTATCTCCATGAGCTGGAATTTTTATTATATGTACACAAAGACCAGTCAGTAACCCTACTCTGCAACTTTCTTCTATGGGGCCTTTTTTTATTCCCTCTCCTGACTCCTTATTTTCTCCTTATTAAGTAGCCAAGGGACCAAGAAGGTGCCATGATTCAACAGCCAAAGGAAAGACGGATCTTCTTTCTTTGATAGCTGTGATTGTTGTTGTTTAGTCAGAAATAGTTCCCATATAGTCAGAAGGCCAATCCGACTAAGGCTGGAAGCTAATGCCATTCCATTCAGAATAACGTACCTGGCAGGATCATGTGATGAATCCTTTGTAAGTTTTAGACTTAACACAAACATGCAGAAAAATGCACCAAGCTACACGCAATTCACTTGAAAGCTATAACATGATGCTGTAAAGTAACTCTTAAGTGTGTCTTCTCAACTATTTATCTGAAAAGGCACATGATTTGATTTTGAGTGTACCATTTTGAGTATCATGTCATCTAATGACAAGAAGCTTATGGTTTTGTTCAACAAGTTTGAACTGTCCATAATAGAATTCATGTGACAGTATATGTTAGTGCCATTTGTATGGATTGGGATGTATAAAGTTCTCTCTAGTTCTTAATTATTTCAAATCTAAGGACACTTGCTAACAACACAATTTTTAGATTGAATAACATTGGAAGCCATTTATAACACCAACCTACTGTTGTCCTACCCCACCAGACCTTACTAGGGACTACTCTCATGTGGTCTGAAACCTATTGGTTTGATCCCCACCAGGATACCTATTAGTCTATTGACTTGCTGAATGGCAATCAGCAACTAATGCCTCATCAACTAACTCATGTTGGTCTACTTTACCACTATGGCTGAAAGTCATCTACCGTGGCCTATGGTAGCTGCTCCATATCATTCTCACCACCTTAAATTATTATCGTCCATTCTTCACAGATATATTCACGAAAGTGGGACCCTTGTTTGCCTGCACCATCAAGTTTGCTGCTGGTGGAAATCATCATTACAAGATGCCTCTGCTATTGGATGGCAGTGGTAAAAGTAAATTCCATTTAGGCCACCATTTCTGTGGGATACTTCTGGAAGAAAAATAAACAGCTTAACTGGAGTATAGTGAAGATAAAATTATAAAATTGAACAGTGTCTATCAATTCTTCAACTGTGTTCATTATAGATACTGACAAGTGACAAACGACTTCTATCTTATTGTGAAAAAATTGCTTAAATGAATTTGAACAAATCATAGAAGTGGACTGTCCTTAAAGGTGCCTCTGTGGCAGTTGGTTTTATGGTTTATATTTTTGGATGGTTTACAAACAAGCACATTCACCTTTATAATACATTCTTCAATCTGGAGAAAATGTTGCCAAATGATGGAACTTTGTTTCGCTGAAAAGAAGGGCCATTCGTTCTCTTTGAGAATAATGTGCACTTCTGTGATTTCTTTTCGAAAATGTTAGAAGATGGGCATACGGTTCTTTTTATTCACCCTATTCAGCGAAAATAATTACTTTGGATTCTCAAAAGAATAACTAATTCGCACTTCACAAGCATCAAAAAGAAAAGCTTATTGGCCAAATGAAAAACTAATTCGCACTTCACAAGCTACAAAAAGAAAAGCCTATTGGCCAATCCTCTGTGGAACTAGTCATTTTTCATGTGACAATATTACAGAACACTCAGTTTATTTGGTTATTTCACAAAATCATGTTAGTCTAGTATTACAAAGAAGAAGTTCATCACTCTCCACATGTAGGCATAAGTTTTGACTCGATAATTAGTAAGGATGGAGAGATTCAGGGAGATGTAGAACATAGGATAAAAGTGAGATGGTTGAAGTGGAGATTTTCTTCTGGAGTGCTTCATGATTGGCGCATACCAACAAGATTGAAGGGAAAGTTTTACCAGACAACTATTAGACTAGCTATTACTTAATGGAGTAGAATGTTGACCAATCATGAAACAACCTATCCGAGGAAAAGTTTTTTTTATGCAAGTTGATGGCTCACCAAGGAGAAGGGGTAGGCTGAAGATGACATGGATGGAAGTAGTAACAATAGATCTAAAGAATTGCAACCCATCCAAGGATTTGGCTTAGGATAAAATAGAAAGGAGAAACATAATTCATGTAGTTGAACTCTAACATAGTTTGGACAACGCTTTGATGATGATGATTGATGCTCTCCATCAACATGCACCACCATACAGATAACACTAGAAAATATGCTTATCCAATATCCACTCTTCCGCTTTTCCACACGTATAACAAACAGAAATTTTTAAACCAGACTTCCCAGCCATCCACATTTATTATACATATATGTCCAACCCAGTGAGTGGTCTTGTCTAAGTTTTGGGTCAGGTGATTTACACCAGTCAACACATGGCACAAATGAGCACAGTGCACCCACCAAATGCAATTACGGCAGAATTTACTGAAGTGCAGGGCATTAGCTAAATTGTTACAAGATACTTTAGTGACATTCTTTTGTTTTGAATTTTTAATCCTTTTTTGGAAATTAGACAAGATTCAATCACTTGTAGTCTCAGTTCAGTTCATTTGGACTTCATTTAATATCCTCAACTATTCTTTACACTGGTTTCTTTCTACATACAACTTGCTCCCATTTGAATTGAATATGCTTTTCTGCATAAATTTACATACTTTGGGTTCATTTGGTCTACAAATGTATCACAATCACATCATGACTCAATAGCTATCATTGCAAACATAACTTCTGCTCAATTACTTATGCATGGTTTTTGACAATACTATAGAAATTTATCACGATAAAGCATATTATTACGATTGCACACTTTCTACAATTAGTAGAAATAAAAGAAAGTCTTTTCATGGTGCTGTCATGATGAATGAGTTTCTCATTGTTTTGAACAGATGACCACTTTCAAGGAAAAATATTCTACAGTGAGTATTTTTTATTTAATAAAAATATGATTTAGAATAAATCAACCAGCCTCCTAAGACAATTTTTTTCATTGTTTGAACTTTTAACTTAGTATACAAGAAGATTACAATCCATGTTTTTCTCTCTTCAGAACCAAATGGACCCTTATAAAACTCGAGTCACATGGATCCTTTCCTGTCTCATTTAACAGTGGAAATGGGAAAATCAAGAGTCCTATGATTTTTTTCCTTTTTTTGGTAGGCTGACATGCTGGCTGGCAAGGTTGCCTTGCCATGTGGAAAGCAGAGCAACTCCTCGAATTCTGGTGCTCCCTATGGGAGTAAATTTCCCTTCCACCACATCTTTGAAGGAGCAGTCATGGTTGTATATCTGGGCTGGACCCTGTGCCACATGTTGGTTAAAACAATCAAGTGCAAGGAGAAAACCTGAGCCCAATTGATTGTGATGTAGTCATGTAGCTGTATTTCTGAGAGTTTTGTTTGCTACCATCCCAAAGTTGAGATCAATGGACCTTGTTGATTGTTTGAAAGTTGTTAGTGAGTCTCTTGGAGGTTGATCAGATTCTTCTTATATAATCAGGCACTCACGATTTTAGCATACCGCTCCAGTAGCAGCTTCAAAGGCAATAGTCACTTTTACGACAATTACAAATATATGATATTAAAAGTGAGGCTTTGGTTAAACTGTAATGTTCCAGGTCAGATTGGTTTTGTGTAGTAGAGATTCTACAATGACAATGTAAGCTTATATTTTGTAAGGATGTCTTTATTATGTCCGGTTGTAATTATATTCTTCATGGGTTTGGGATTTGGATTTCACTACTTATATTGAACAGAATTGAAACAGATAATGGCAATTCTGTCTTTATATTGCTCAAATTCACTGTTCTAAAAGTATTTAGTTGTGTGAATGTTAGACATGTTTATTGTTTTTTTGTTCAAGATATGTAGATTCAGGTTTCACCGAGGAAGTAAGAAAAGATGAGAATTAACCCAATTTGTGTGCATCGTTGTTTCATGGTGAACCTACATTTTTGCTGCTTGAGAATTGGGATGGAGCTGCACTGTTTCTGCTTCCAAATTATATTTACAACTAGAAATTTATTGTCCTTTCACAACATACAGACCTTGCTTTCACACAGAAGTTTGTCTGCCTGGGTAGAGAAGCCATATATATATATATATATTGTAGAAAATAACTAGTAGTAATCAAATGCTTCTGAGCCAAAATTTAGGACAGGTCCCTTACCTATATTAGTCTGATATGTGAATTAGCAGTTGTTATATCAAATTTAGCCTTGAGAGATATGAGACGCATTTTTCTGTCCTCCAGAACAAATGCACCTTTTGATGTCTTGATAATGTAAACATTTTTTTTTCCTTCCATAAAGTATCCAATGATGTCAGCTGACCTCTTTGGAGACATCTCCCTAAAGTGGAGGGCTATCATATCAATTTTTTGAAAGACATAGCATTAGATGGATAACAATATGAATATTAATTGCCAGGTCCCACATTTTTTTAAAGCAAACTAGGATAGTTAAGCAAATTTTGCAGATTAGTTAGACAAAAGCAGTACATACATTGAAAGAAGAATTATTTGATCTGATGCATGTAGATGTTTATAGTGCCCTTATCTGTGAATTCCAGACTTGTAGGGCCCATGGGTAAGCTGTACAGCTTGCTAATATGATGGGCCCCACGTGGATGTGGATGTTGCCAAAAATATTTCCAGGTTAGATGACTAGAGCCTCTCAATGGACTATTGTTTATGCTGAAGATTGAATGGTTGTGGATATTACAAACTGGAAGAATTATGGGCATCACTTATTTACCTTAGGACCATCAAGCTACCAGTCTGGATCACTAAAAGAATGACCCCCTTCTGTACATATTAGTAGATATATAGGATATTTATCTGGCATTTATAACAAAATCTGGACTTAGTGAGAAAAACATTGAGTAGCAATCAACTCTATTGTCCCAATTTCTAAGAGGAAGGGACTAGATGCACGGGGAGACAACGCTACTTAGCATTTAGATGTGACCCATCTCACTAATTAGTCATACAAGTGAAAGAGATTAACATTGCTGTCTTCCACAGAAGGAATAACAAATTGGTTCTTGTTCTGACTTACTTGTCTACTACATTCTATTTCACTTGATTTGATCTCAGCCTCAAACAAATCCACAAATGAAATGGGAACAGATTCATTAGCTAGGCAGGCCCATGGCTAAATATAAAATAAAAAAGTTCCAGCATGCTGCTTATTCATTGACAACATATCAAATTCAGTCTGATGTTGCCCTTACAGATCCATTGTAGGGAAATCACACCAATCTGCAAACCAAAACCAGGCAAACTTAGCAAATATCTTATGATTTCTTTTTCTGATCTTTGTCAAAGAAATGTCATAAATTAGAGCTCCTTTCATTGATATTCTCCCATGATATATTCTCCTTCAATGGCTTTCTTCAGGCAGAGAGCTGGGTTCAACACATCATCCTTGAACAATGAATCAAGGCAATTCCTACAGTGAACTCATCAGTTTTTAAAGAAAGTTTTGACTTCTTTTCCTTGTTCAGATGTGCTTCATTACAATGTACGTTTGAAGGAAAAATTACAAATCTCAGCATGAGAGAAGTAGGCAACATGGGTAAGGGATAACATGGAACCTCCAAAGCATTTCAATGGCCCTATAACAGTGCCATCACTGTAGCAAGGGAAAAGTGGGAAAATGACAATGGCTCACAGATGGGGCAAAACTGCCTCTCTCATTGGGTTCCATCATATTTGGTAACATAGTTTCAAATCCAAGTTCTCAACCCATGAAAAAGCTCAAATCAATAAGAACATCAGAAAAAAAGCAAAATAAAAGAAAACATATAGTAATCTGTCAAAAAGGCAAATATATTAACAAGGCTTCAAAGTTCAAACCAAAGGTAATAAATTTGAGGATAAATCTATTGTGATAATGGGATATTCAAGTATAACTTCAAATAGGGGGAATCTTTACTTTTTTAGTGAAGATGAACAAAAATAATCCTGACAGGAAGAATATTAACTAAGAGGAATTTTATTTTCGTAGTGAAATTGAACAAAAACACCATGTGCCAATTACTCTCTAATGAATGCTTTATTATCAATGATACTGAATGTAAATGAATAACAATGGAGATCCACAAAAGGCCAGCAACTGTTTCCCCTTGGATGGGAAATGACCACCCACCCATCATCCATCATTCTGGTAAACTAAATTCTAGAAAATTGATAGTTCCATCTACAGCTCCTCTTCATGCCCTTGCCCACCTTTTAATGGATGAAACACACACACTACAATCAAATAATAAGAGAGGGAGAGAGGAAAACACAAAAAGGAGGAATTGAGATGCTTTAATACTGAAATCAATGGAAGATAAAACTAATGCAACTACTCACCCAATTGTCCAATGAAGGGTACTTTTGTAACTTTATCTAGACCCTCCAAACTGCACGCTCCATCACGAGTACTCATTGGATGTTTCCAACTGTCAGATCAACTAGTCTATGACTTGTAAAAAGAACCAAGGTGCAGAAAAATCAAAAGGCTTTGATCATCATCGCGTCTGTGGAACTTTTGGCTGGCTCATCCATAGTGGGGCCCAGCAGCCCATGTTCTCCTCTGCCCACTAATATATTTATAAATATTTTATATATAAAAAACCAACCCATACCCATATCTCTACGAACTTGGGAAAGTTGAAGAAACCCGTCAGAGTCTGTCTATAAATAAGCGCCTTCATAACGTTGTACATTCAAAAAGGCTTTTTTGCATAGTAGTTTATGCCTGTTTTCTTTCCTACCTAGGGTTACTTGAAAGGATCCAAAAGGTTCCTGTTTTCAATCCCGCTGCTCTTCAGAGAATTTGGGTAAATCACAATCGCTCTCCTTTAGATCTGCATATTTAATGATCTGGGTTATCATCTTTCTATGATTTCTGCATCATAGTTACGATTCCTATGTGGGTTTATTTCTTTATAAGGATCACTTGTTAGATTTGTCTCTCTGTGTATATAGATAATGGAGTTTTATGATGTATTGTATTGTGTTACATGTTTTCTGATATTGTAAAGTGGGCTCTTTCTCGGTTGTTTGATTGTTTTGTGGGTTTTGCGTGTTGTTGCATCGAATGAACTTCTGTTCTTCGACTTGTTGTGTGGTGTTTATAGTTCAATGTTTGCATGCATTGATTAAAAGTAAGATAAACTCTCATTGTCTAGTAGGGTTTGGTTGCTGTGCCCATTTCTTGGTTTTTGTGTTCTATGATTTGGGTTTTTCCCTTTGTAGCCTAGATTGTCATTTTAGAGATTGAATTTGAGCCTATATACCCAATAAACCACAAACAACCCAAAGAAAATACTAAGGGCTCATTTGTGTTCCTTGGAAACCAATTTCGCGGGGGAGGGTCAGACATGGGTTTCCTACCTTGTGCAGAAAAATCCCACAAAAATAGGGATTTTCCATAGAGAGTCTTGCTGCACAGAACAACCGAAATTAGTATCCTATAGAAACAAGGCTTTTACTTTTGTAGAAAACACCTTGCATTGTGTTGTGTTGAGTTTCCTCATTGCCAAGGAATTGTCCATGCTTGCCACTTTTTTCGTGGTTTGTTGTGGTGCTTTTATGCAGGGAAAGTGGAAAGACTTGAACTTTTTCTATCAACTATGTGGAATACTATTTCATTGGCAAGGATTTGAAATGCTTTTCCATGGACCCAAGAGAATCGGTGTAACGCAAGATTCTTGTGTAACGGAGATGTGCCCCATACATTAAGAAAATTTTTGAAAAATTGAGTGTTATCATTTTAGTTCTGGATCATTATCCAAACATGAATCTTAGGACCAATGGTGGGGTATTACTTTTTGCAACATTAGTTTGGAGTGGGTTTGGATATATCACCAATGTTTATAGGGAAACATTGGATTGGAAGCTAATAGGAGGAAAATAATTCCAAAGACCTGAGAGGCATGTCAGGACCTTTTGATATAAATTGCTTTGTTGTTCACTAACAACTGGAGCTTTTGGTGTTTCTAGTTATTAATATGGAATCAAAGCTAGGAGTTGTGTGTTCAAATCCCTTGGGACATGTTTCTGTCAACTTATGGTTGTTTGGCGTGTTATTGTTGACGTGCAGTGCCCCACATGTGAGGGCGTCGTTAGGACCCTTTGATATACATTATTATATTGTTCACTAACAACTTGAGCTTTTGGTGTTTTTGGTTATTAACAAGGCATAACTTTGTGTCTTCGTGATTGTTTTGTGAAGGTTCTATCGAGATCAACAATTAATGCTTCTTATGGTTTAACAAGATTATTCATTTCAACCATCAAAAAATGTTGTATAGATATTAGTTAATAGAAACACCATCATCATCATCAAAACCTTGTCCCAACTATGTTGGGGTCGGCATTTTAGTTAATAAAAACATTAAAAAAATATATGTTCTTCAGAATGGTTTTTTTTTTTAGGCCTACCTTTAGTTTGCTTGTATTTAGGATTCAAAGCTAGAGGTATGATTAGGTTCTCATTTGGGTTTGTTTCTCCATTCCGATTTATCCTGTTTACTTAGCTAAATCCTTAGATAATATGTACATTTTAAATATATTTTTACTACCTATATCCACTTCCTCTTTGGCCTAATCAACCTGCATAGCCAAACTTTTCCTTACGACGCCATTGTTGGCCTATGTTGGACATGCTCAAACCATCTGAAACTAATTTCTCTAATTTTATCCCATAGTGATGCTACCCCTAAATGCTCTCAAAATCGCTTATTTCTAATTTTATCCTTCCTAGTTTTACCACACATCCACTTAAACATTCTTATCTCTGCTACATAAATTTTGTGCATATATTGCCTTTAATTTGGCCAATATTTTGCTCCATAGGTGCTAGTCTAATCACTGTCCTGTAAAATTTTTCCTAAAATCTTGTTGGCATTTGTCGGTTTCAAAGCACTCCAAAAATAAGTCTCCATTTCAACCATCCTACTTTTATCCTATGTTCGACATCTTCATCAATTTCCGCATCCTTACTAATTATTGAGCCAATGTAGCATAAAGAATTTCTTTGTGGTATCTTGTGGGCTTCAATTTTCATAATAATTTCAGCTCCTCTTTGTATATGCCCTTTGAAGTTACAATCCATATATTCCGTCTTTGTCGACTTATTTTAAAGCCTATGGATACTAAAGTCCCTCGCCTATCTCTCCACAAGTAGTTCTCACACTAGTTACCACTTCTTCATATATGTCTTTAATAATTTCAATATAACCTCTTGGAACAAACTAAACAACTTAATGGAATCATAAATTAACCCAATACATGAAAGAAATTAAATAAAATCATGAAATGGTTGTAAAGTGGGCCCATGGACCAGGTCCAAAGGCTGGTTGACCCACGGATTATGGCCTGTCTGTCCTAGGTCAAATAATTTAAATTGACTTTATAATTTGTACTTGTTGATTTAGATGCTAGTTTGCGCTATTGTGGTCTAGTAACTATGTAAGTTGTTTGTTTTATGTCATAACATTGGTAAGTGGATGATTAGAGTTGAGAATGTGTTTCATAAGTTCACATTGTCTTATAAACATCACTTATAAATGTTTTTGGCATGTATAAAGAATTTGTTGTATTGTTAATTTAGTTGAATGAATCAAATTTTGTAAACAAAGGGCAGCCTAGTGCACGAAGCTCCCACCACTATGTGG
Source organism: Sextonia rubra (assembly GCA_037013555.1). NCBI lineage: Eukaryota > Viridiplantae > Streptophyta > Magnoliopsida > Laurales > Lauraceae > Sextonia > Sextonia rubra. The sequence goes on along the minus strand of JASUAD010000010.1, from coordinate 35,971,061 downwards.
TTTAGGGAGCGTCAGATGTACACAACCTTACCCCCTCAAATGGAGAGATTGTTTTCGCATTTTGAACCTACAACACTCATGTCGGAATGGAGCAACCTTACCATTGCGCCAAGGCCCACCCTCAATGAATCAAATTTTGTATATATGCTAATTTTTAATTTTTTGATATTTTCATTTCTTAGCTATATACTTTTAATTTTTGCAATTTTATCAAAATAGAATGCTGAGATGAAATGCTAAATTGCCTAAGTCATTTCAGTCTAGAGTTAAACGAAAATGGGTCCCAGAGCATGACATTAAGGTTGCAAGAAGTATTTTCTGAAATTGTATTAATTTGCTCACTGAAGGTAGAGGTGGCAAAATGTGACCCAATGTGCATAAAGTATTGGCCGATCACAAGTTAGGTTTTTCTGACCAACAAAAAAATGGGTCGGCTTAGGGTTGACCCACCTAACATGCATGACCCGCATATAGTATTTTGTATTTATATTTATTTTCATAAGAAATGATTAGAGATAATATAGGATATGAATTTTATATATATTGAGAACACACAGTTTGGATTGTGAGATAGAGCTTAAGATCTCATGTGAATTTTCTCTGATAGTCTCATTCCTTTTGAGCTTCTGCAAATCCATGAGATGAAGAAACACAAAAGGAGGAGAACGAAGAGTTTTATTTTAGTGCACGGAACATGAGATGAAGTTAACACGTATTGGCCCTTTGCTAACCTTGTTGTTAACTTAAACTATTATATAGATTCAAAGCTACAGCTCACTCTCAGTCTAAGGTTGCGACTTTGATAAATTTTGAGTTAAGGGTCTAACAACCATAGTGGAGACCAAGTATGGAAATCCAACCGTTCAAAGTAAATTTTTTTTTTCAGGTACATCGGACGACCCAAAATTTTATCTCCATGGAGATAGTCTCATTTTTGGATTAATTGTTTGATGAAAAACATGATAATGAATATGCATATAAGATTTGTAATTTTTTCATTAGAGAATCAATCTGACGATGGAAATAACCAAGTTTGAGGTGGAAATAACCCAGTTTGAGGTGAAATTTGGGGATATCCCATGGTGATAAGGATGTTTGCCTTAATGATTGTGATTTTAATAGGTGGGCTCCATTGTGGTGTTTCATTCTTTTTACATTACGATCTATAAAAGTCAAAGCAAAAAAATAAAGTAAAATAAAATAAAATAACTCAAACTCCATCCTTTCTCCTTCGGCAAGCATTCATGGCAGCACATTGGTTACATGGAATGTTTCCCACCTCTTCTTCAGTTCCACATTGTTGGTGTAGGTTTATCTTTTTTCAATAATATTATTTCCTTATAAATTATAATAACTTATTTTTGTTAATCAATTCCATATATTATATGTTTATTTGGGTTTAGTTCTATTGCATAATGATTATCATAAAAAAATAGTGACTATACAAAAAATCAATCATATATAATGATTATTTCAAAAGCTTGACCACCAATTCTTAAAGTATAACGCATAAGCATGAAAAAATAATAAAAGTATGTATAGGGGTCAATATTCTACAAATATAGTTACTTTTATAAATACATCATAGACAGAGTCTAACCGCTAGTCAATGTTCCAAAGTAGTTTTAATGTTGAATGGGTCCCTTCCTCATCTAACTATATATATATATATTTTGGATGAATGTTTGCATGAAAGAGTTATATGGTGTGGTAGTTAGGTTTGCTGTTTAAAAGCAAAGGGTCTTGAGTTCAGGCCTCTACAACTGAGTTACATGAGTCAGGTTAGGTCAACCCAAACTGACACCCATCTAATGTGGGTTGGCATAACCCGAGGCTTCATGGGTCCGGTTTGTAGGTTTGCAACCCGTTTAAAAATTGGGTCGGTGACGGACTGAGGTCCAAAAAGTGGGTTCCACCTTTGATCTGACCCATTTGCCAGCCCTAATTGAAGCACACCACACTTGGTTACCACACCAGGTTTATTTGGGAGTTGATCACCATTTTTTTTTAATGGTAAGAACTACTACTCTTCAATGGCTTCATTCACTCAATTTGTTTGAAGAGGAAGCTCCAATTAGGAGGTGCAAAATGACATCGACTAGCATCGTTCAACTTATGATCTCAATCATCACGAACTTCCATTAACATTGCAATGTTTTGTGATAGCAGGAGATAGCCCGATAATTGTTGGTTTGCTTGTGTTGTTTTTAGGCCATCTTTAATAAAATTGCAATTTACCAATTCAAAAGAAAAAAAAAGGATATGTATTTGCATTTTTTGGTTTGTTCTCCAGCTCAAGTCATAATTTTGTGTCTTAAGAGTGGATTCACTTCAATTTTCTTCCTTCTGTTTCCCCTCTTCCCTTGAGACATGGACTGTTACCTATGTAACTGATGTACTATGATTTCAATCTTTTTTCCCCAAATGGCTGATCAAGTGTGGCTATGTTCTACCTTTAGAGAGAGAGAGGCTATGTGAAAATTTTAGTGTTTAACTTTTCTTTTATTGTTTGTATTGCTTATTGCTATCATTCTTCTTCTTGGGCTATGTGCTAAATTTATTGTTTAACTTTTTTTTTCTCACTGCTCTCTCTCTCTCTCTCTCTCTCTCTCTCTCTCTCTCTCTTCCTCACCTTGTGCATTTTGGATGTCCAGGTTATTTCATGGTAAAGTGGCAAGGACCCGGGATGGTTTTTTTGTGTTCCATTGGGAGCTTTTTCTCTAGCAATATGTCCATGAAAACAACTCAGTTGCTATGATTACAAAATGCTGAATAATACATTTCCCAAATATTATTACAGGTGAAATGCTGATCCAGAGTTCTGTTCCATATTCTATCAGGGTACCTCTATCTTTTATTGCTGACCACGGAATGCAAAATAACTCAGATCTGCGTTCTAATTGGGCACACTATTCTGAAATTCAGCACAACTCCCAGAAAAATGATGAATGTCATTGGGTTGGCTGCAGAAAATCCACTTCAACTAGGAAGGAAAAAGATGATGCTTCTACTAAGGGCTCCGCACTACACTTGATGACTGGTTCCAATTTATCAGCTAATGAGGATATGTGTGCATGCTCCACACCAGGAAGGAGTGAGTATGTATACAAGAGACGGAAAAAGAATGAAAACCATGCTACTATTTTCTCAGAGCAGGTAGCAATAGGCAGCACAAAGGGAGGCGGTAGTCTCCTTTCAAGCATAAGTTCTGAGCAGCTTTCTCTGACAGATAAAAAATGTGATCATTTAGTTTCACAAACCCAAAGAGAAACTGAATATGCCAGGGCATCTGTTGTGCCTGTTTCAGCATGCGAAAATGATCTTTGTCCTCAGAACCCTGATGTCACTCATAGCAGACAAATTAATGACCCAACAATTTTGAATATCACTTCTTTTGATGGACTTTCAATCAGAAAAGACAAAGGGGTGGCACAAGCATCCACTGATACTGATCGGAAATTGTCTAAAGTGCATTTGACTAATGCGAATGATAGCTGCTCATCATCGAAATCCAACGTAGAACATGGTTCTACGTTCACAAAGACTGAGGCTGATGATACTGCAGAGTGCTCATCTTCTGATATTGTGGTTTCGGAGATACTGCGGAGAAGTTCAGAAAATGTTGCTAAAAGAACTTGTGATTCCACAGACATTGGTGTTGATGGGGACACAAGCTGTTCTAAGCTTTGCAAGATATGTGGCGATTTAGATAACTCGCTAAAGATGCTAATCTGTGACCTTTGTGAAGAAGCATTCCATTTGTCTTGCTGCAACCCACAAGTAAAACATATACCAGTTGATGAGTGGTATTGTCGCTCTTGTTTTAAAAAGAAACCAAAACCTTTGCTTGAGACTATGTCCACCCCTAGTAAAACATTGAATATTGTGAGTGAAACATCTGAATATAGAAAAAGAGCACTGATAAGTGAATATGGTCCAATTTTATTCATGTTGAAAGACACAGAACCGTACACAACTGGGGTTCGGATTGGTGAATCTTTTCAAGCAGATGTTCCTGGCTGGTCTGGTCCAATCTCTGAGTATGTTCTAACATCTCTAAACATCCATGGGTCTAATGTTTCTCTTATTATTCGAGCTACTTTTCTAGTGTACCGCTTTTGGTTAAAGTTTACCATTGATGCCGATTGAATATAGGGACTGTATGTCTAACATGCGAGTGGCTGTGCTTTATTATGAACACACGCTAACGTCTATGCTATATAGGGACACGATTATTATATTTCATTCTTGATTTCTTATGTCCAACATTATTTATATAATTTATATTATATACATACAGAGTCCCTATCCCCTGTGCATGGTGTGCATGGGGATTTCCATGCATACCTCACTGAGGGTCCCATTCTGGCGATGGGGCTAGGGGGGATCGAGAAATCTAGTTGGGCCTACCCATGTACAAAATATGGAACACACCTAATCATCGTAACCCCTTGATCAATGGGGCACAAATTCCCACCCCTTAAAAAGTGTGCACAGTCCATTCAAATGGTCCAGCCCTTCACTTGGGCTAAAAAAAGGATTGGTGTAATTCGCATGTGGGGTGGGGGGAGGAGGGGGGTGGCGGCAGTCCTGCATTCAGATGGGTGATCAAGTGGGCCTCACTATGAGGTGCTAACAAAATTCCCTGTGTGCACCATGCGCCACACACCCTCACTATAATGTAATTGTAATTGTATTAACATTTTTGTATTTATCTTATGCATTTATAGCATATGGTTTTTACCAACATGGTTGGGATAAGGCTTTGATGATGATGATGATGATGATTTATAGCATATGGTTTTTATATTTTTGTTTCTTTAACTTTATCTAACACATTTCACTCTTATCATTAAGTTGAATAGATTGACAATTCCCTCCGAAATAGTATATAGGATGTATGACTTTTGGGGGACATAAATTGCTCTCATAATGTTCTCTAATGAAACAAAAATGATTTTAGGATTTTCAATTATTTTTTGAATATTCTTTCAGATATTTTTTTTGTGACATAAAAAAGAAAAAAACAATGGCGTGATTGATTGTGACAGCTGCAAACCACAACATATCACCACGGTGTATTGGTTTTCCAGGACATCTATGGAGGTCACTGTTACTGCAATTTTAAACCATGGTTTTATTAATTAAACAACTTATAACATTCACGGGGGGCTACTTTTGTTGAGTTGGTCTGATTGATCATCCTTTTTTTTTTCCTGATGAGGCTGTTCTTGCAGATACCTACATCCCTCTTACCGTACTGGCTAGACCATTGGGCCCCATCAACATGCCATATGTTCTCCATTTGAAAATTTGTTAATTCATGAAACGCATGAATTTGTTGGGCTACCGATTCTTTTTCAAAACTGCTCTTCAAATAAACTTGAAAATCTGAATGGGATGGGTTCCATTCAATTTGTTCAATGAATTTGGTTTCTTCGATCAAATATTTGATGTAATGAATATTTGGAATTAGGATGATTAGCAGATGTGTTTTTTATAGCATAAAACCATTCAATTCCTCTTTATGAATAGGCATTTTCAAGAAAGAAACATTACCTTGTCTTTTCCTTTGTGAAACTCATTTAATAACATTTGGTGATCATGGTACTCATGTTTTCTATTTTTTCTTGGCAATTGACCCTGGCTGTAGTGACTCTGATGAATTTGGTGAGCCATTGGAATTGGATCCTGTGGAGTATGATGGTTTGAATGTAAGCTTTCTGCACTGGAATATCTTGAAGCCATGTTTTCTTCATGTCAGTACAGGTAATATATGCTCTTTTCTTAGAGAATTAATGTGACCTTGGCTTTGTAGGAGCGGGACTCGAACCAGTCATCTAGACCCAGCTCTATAGGCAATTGGCTTCACTGCCAGGAGGTCATATATGAAAGCACCGATGATGATGTGGGAGTCGTTTGCGGAAAGTGGCGCAGGTAGAAATATATGCAAAATCTTCACAAATATCCCTCATGCAAAAATTCAGTTCTTCTTTACCGAATTTTAACTAAAAGTTTTCTTGCACATTAACTATGAGAAGTAGAGGCTCTCATAAGATCCTTAAGGCCTCCTTTCTTTTTGTGGAATGGTATCATATTTTCTGCAAATAACAAGAGTACACCAACAAATGGGTAAAAACCAACGAGAAACTACTCAAACATCAGTCACGAGAGTTTTGGTTATTAAGATTCCTGTTTTGGAAACTGGTCAGCTTTTGAATTTCCCTCCTGTAAAATACGAGAGACAGTAACCTTCAGTTTTTACCAGTTGTCAAATTTCTTTCTGTATCGTGCTTGGGATTAGCATATGTCAACAAATGCCAAAATGGTTGGATAGGAGAATCCTTGATTGACAGGACAACTGGTAATGATGGCTGGAATGTTATGTTCACCTTGATTTTTTTGCGCACAATTGCGTTGCATCTAAGGAAATCCAAACCCCCCTCTCTCCCAAAAACTGGGGAATGGTTTTTCATTGAGCTGCAGGAAATCAAGCCTTTTTCCCACTTTTCCTTGAGAAAAGTCCACCCGCACCAAATCCTGGAAGAGGGCCTGCACGGAAAAGTGGAATGCTCCTCTGTTTCTCTTTTGCAGAAAGTGTGTTACACAGTTGCGCCCTTATATAGATTGAACAGACAAATAATGATAATCATCTTGGCCTCCAAGTAACGTACTTTGTCTCGGCTCTTACTCCTTTGTGTTTTTTTTCAAGTTTTGACTCACTTCCTTTACTATTTTCTAAACTCATAAAAGCTTAAGAAGGCTCTATGGAGCTCAACTGTCAAAGAGATGGTTTACTTAGTCAATGCTAAGGGCTTAAGCTAGGGCATCCTTAAATACTGAGGGCTGGTGGGATTCTTTTGTATGTTGTTGTTTTCAGCCAATGTGATTCGCTTGTAACACTGTTCAAGCAACAATTTACACTAATTTATATGACATGTTATAGGCTCCTTGCTTTCTAACCACCTTTGATAGGAATCTTGTTCATATGCTAAGTTGCACTTTTTTAGGGGGAAAAAAGGAAAAAAAAAATTAATAAATGTCTGATCCTACAATATTCTTTTTTTTTTTCAAATATTACTTGCGAAGTTATATCATAATCTCAATTGTCCCCACAGGGCACCTCTTTTTGAAGTTCAAACTGATGATTGGGACTGTTCCTGTGCTGTTGTTTGGGACCCAATCCATGCTGATTGTGCTGTACCTCAGGTGAGTTACTTATTTGAAGCATTTACTGATTCAACTTTTTTATTTATTTTCATTAGATAGGAATGGTCTTATGTGAAAGCTCCACATCATATACGGCATGATTCTCTTTTTTCATAACAAGGCCCACTTTTGATGCACATGGACCCGGGTGCAGCCCATCATGGTTTGCATCAGTGTTCTAGACTGGATGTTCGAAAAATTGTTGCAACAACTGCAAAATGCACATTAAACCAACTATGGTGTAATTGTCCATTTTGCCCCTATTGTTAGATTCAAGATCTCAATTAGTAGGGCCATGTGTGAGCTATGATGTCTTGTTCTATCCGACAACTTGTTAGACTCAAGGGTAAGCACCTTGCTATCCAGTGTAATGGATTTTGTACCACCACATGGGTGTGTGAATTATTCACCTTTGTTTATATATAAGTTTAGAAGCTCACCTTTTTATTATTATTTTATTTATTCATAGGAGCTGCCAACACCTGAAGTTATGAAGCATCTAAAGTACATAGAGTTGGTATTTTGAGCTACCCTCTTTCTCCCTTTTGATGAATGCTGCACCTTTGAATTGTTCCTATTTGTTACTTGTAAATTTTCCTCTGTGCATTTTGTGCATCTTTCATTTATATATTTTGTATTATAACTCAATTGTCAATAATATGTAGAAATCTAGTTTTGGTCCTATGCATGTATAGAACACAATTGTCAATTTTGTTTTGGACCTTGTTTCTACTTGAAGAAGTGCAACCTTTTGGAGGAATTGGCTCACAATAGGTCGGAATGGAAAAACAGAATTCATGTAGCTGACCCAAACATAGTTGGGACAAGGCTTTGAAGATGATGGTGACCCGGTGTCTACTTGATTGACTCTAGATTGAAACATTTTGTCTAGTTCAATGTTTTAGTGTTTCATCTCAGAGTTCTTTTTTTTTTGTTATAGTGCAAAACTGAAATATATAATTTAAATATGAAAAAATTAGCAGTTGAAAATAATATGGCCTTTTAGTAAAGAATAAAAAACACTCTCATTATTTAATTTGGAGGAACAAGACATGATATAAGTCTCTTCTAACGATGTTGAAGGTCAAATTCATCTACACAAATTGTCCTCTGTCAATGTTGGTTAAGAGATATTAACGAACAAGTATCGTCTCCTATTCTCATGAAACTCCTTAATTGAAGTGGATCTTAATAGAAGGCTAAAACCATAGCCATGGTTGCTTCTTATCTGTATGCATAGCTGTCAATATCGTACATTTTGCTATTCGAAACCTACGATTCATATCGTATCGGTGGAAAAACGATTCGCATCACACCGTGGAATCATGTTGGATTGAATATTGTGCAATCGATATGATTCGATTCATGATTTGGTCATTTCACAAAGGCGGGAATTTGAAAAGTCCAATAGCTTATTTTAGTATTCTTGCGATTTTTTGTTTCACTTTTTTCCCATTTCCCTTCTAGTCTCTCTCCCTTTTTCATTTCTTCTCTAACTAGGACGCATACTAAATCTATCAACTGTTTTAGCAGCCAAAATCTGAATCACATCTAGGCAGGCTGAATCTTTTTTTTTTTTTTTTTTTTGCTGTATTTTTTTTTGAAATGTAATTGATTTTTGAGCCCCATTGATGGACCTAAATTAGTCTTGCTGTTTGGGAATCAGTGTTTGGTTTCTTTTCTCTTATGTTCTTTTGCATCTCCATTTTTTTCTCATTAACTTGTCGGGCCTGCATGGTGATGGAATCCAAAATTTTCCTTTTCACTATGGGGGCCTACCTATTGATGATTCTTTAATTTTAGTACTTTTGTGATTCATTGACTTATGAATATTTGAATTGCACCTTTTTTTTTGCATGGACTATTAATGGAAATAGTATTTTAGAGTTATGGCACCATTAAAAAAAAGGGAAGGGAAAGGGCCAATAGCACAATTTTAATGAATATTTGAATTTGCACCCTTTTTTTTTTTTTTGCATGGACTATTAATGGAAACTGGAAAGAGTATTTTAGAGTTATAGCACCAAACAAAAAAAAAAAAGGGAATGCAAAGGGCCAACAGCACAATTCTAATGCAAGTATGATTTTTTTTTCCTTTTAAACACTTGGGCATTTTGATTCTGCAGACTACATGTATATTTTTTGTGTTGATATGATGGTTATGCCTTTTTTTTATATCTTAATAATGCTCGTCGGTTTTGGTAGTAGTATATCAAGATGCCAATAATTGTCATGTATTGATGTGGATATGGATGAAAAATAGATAGATTATGGACATTTATAATTTTCTCTATTTATATATATATTTTACTATTTTTCCATCTAGATTGAGAAAAATAGAAAACATCCTATGATTCATGATTCAATTCACGATTCGATTCGATTCACCCCCTTGAGGGATTCATGATATGATTCACGATTTGACAACTGTTTGTATCGGCTACCAATGCGAGAGAGCTTGAGCCGCAGAAAGGGTTAGCCTAGAAAAGAAAATAAGCTATAGAGTGGGAAAGATTTTGGTGGAGCATTTCAAAATTCAAAGTGCAAAAGGATCTCAATACATAGATTTCTAGTTACAAGATGCTCTAGTAAACCAACTCTAAAAGTTCACTATCAAAATGAAAGAGGGAAGTAAATAACCTTGGGTCATTTGTTGAAAGGGCAAGTGGAAACTATAGAAAGTTTAATGTTCTGCCATCTAGGGTGGAAATTTTTAATGAATTAATGGGTGCACTTAGTTGAAATATTAGGGATATTGGGCAGTACAGAAGAAAGGGCATAATGAAGAAATTATTAAGAAAAGACAAAGTGGAGGTGCTGTTTTTTGGAAATAAAGTTCAGGATGGTGATTGACGAAGACCTTTACATGGTTTGGGAAATTACAAGAGGTTGTGGTGGTACCACTCTGGGAAAAAGGAGGCTGTGGTGGTGAAACATATAAAAGACAAGGTGAGATTCTATTCTTTTATTGCAAAACAGCCCACTCTTTCTCTTTTAAAGTCTGCTCTCTTTCATCCATTTCCTTTGAGCTATTCATCATTTTTTTGGGTCCTTCCCTCTTCTTGGAGGGATGGCTGGTCTTTGGGCAATAAGATAAGTGATCAAATCTTGTGTATGATGCCACCCGGAATTGCCATTTCAAGGGGCATTTGGAACAAGAGGAACAAGGATATTCGTTGGTCATTGCTGATGGTCATCCCCGTTGGCATTGGGAGTCATACCATACCTTGCCATTGGGGTATCCAAGCAGATGAGTTGCAAGGATTCTCAGTTGCTGAGTTGGACAAGAAGGCCTTAACGTATTGATGGCTTAGTAGCAGCATAGAAACCCATGGTAGGAAATTTCACAGCCTAGCTTTTTGGAGGTCAAGTAGGTGATGGAGATTCTGGTAGTGTGGAAATCATTTCTATTAAAGAAAGGCTAAGAGTATTCCTATTTTTTGGTTGCCGTAGGTTGCAGAATGACATGGAGACCCAATCTTCTCAGCTGTTTGGAAGGCAGATGCCTAGAGAAGTGAAATCAGGAGCAAATGCTTTGCTAAATCTTGTGTTTTAAAGGAGTTATACATTTTAGAAAGTAAACTCAGGAGTTAGGAGTAGATATTTTTCTAAATCTTGTGTTAAAGAGTTGTTCTATATTTGGTGTTAATTGCAATTTCAGTTGTCACTATGATTATGTTTTGGCATGTGATAAACTTGATTGGCTTTCTTCTTGCCATATACAATTGGGTAGCAACTTGTATGCCACTTTCTGCAGAACTTACTATCATTAGTGTTGTGATTTTCTGATAATCACCCGTTGTGTGCATTCACGGAATCACAAGATCAACAATCAACCACACACAAGAAGAGACACCGAGATTACGTGGTTCACCCAAACAGGGCTACATCCACGGGCACAGGAGGACGAACATCTTCACTATGACAAGTAAAGCATACAAGAGATTCCCACACTCTCACCTCATCTCTCCTACGTGGTGTGGGAACACCACGGGCAACTGCTGCTGCCGCAAGGTCTAGGGTTACAGACTATACAATATATAATCTCCGCTTTCTTGGCCACCAAGAAAGCCCCGGTACAATTACCAAAATACCCTTGACCTTAAACCAGTCCCTGGCTAACCCAGTGGACTCATCCGGCTAAACCGGAATACAAGACATAAACCTAACAATCTCCACCTTGGCTTGAATTCCGTACAACTCCGTACAACTCGAGCTACTAGGAGATAAAACCGGCAATGTCTTCACGTACCCTGCTGAATGGCACGTTACTGCACCAGGGATGCAGTCTTCTTTAACACTTTGACATGTTGAACCAGCACATGAACTTTGAGCAAAGTTCATACCCTCGTCAAACTCCACCTCGAACTAGAAGCTCGAAACCATTGACGAATCTGAGTGATATCTGAATCACTCACCATCTTGCCCCATCTTCAACATCACTGTGAAGATCCAATCACCACAAGCATGCAAGCAAACAGATCGGGAATACAAGTCCAGATGACTCCATTGCAGAACAACCTCTGCCTCCGAGCGGTCAAAAAACTCCATTTGACCGGGCCTCCGATCAACTGCTGATACATCAGCTCCTCCTTGCTGCTTTTCCGGCTTGGCTCTGGCAAGATGAATAACATCACATGCGATCATGTGATCAGCAAACCCTTTGCAACTAGGCCGGCGACTCCTATTATTGGGTTTGCAACAACAATCAGGTCAAATAGACCCGATTCTAGCCTCAATCCACATCTGTTCAGATCTCCTCCAAATTTCTGCATCAAGTTATAGATCTCGTCACCACGAGCACGCTGGAAGAAACGGATCTGAAATCCGACTCAGGATGGCTCCGATAACGTAGAAACAAGTTTCTACGCTCCAATCGGTCAAACCTTCTCCTTGACTGTCAAACAGCCAATCAACCTCTTCCACTGCGTAGATCTGCTCGAAACGAGTTCGTAGGCGCAAACGGATCTCCGATCGGACATCGGACGATCAAGATATCGCAGAAATAATTTCAGCCGTTGAAACTGGTCAAATCTGGCCTTTGACCGTTGCTGACGTCACCGCTGACGTCACTCTGCGCTGTCTGCTGGGCTTCTGGCGTGGACCCGGGTCGGGTTCACCTGACCCGGAACTGAACTGCCTTTTTGCGCTGGGCTGGACCGTCTGCTAACAGGTCGGGTCGGACCTGACCTGACCCGGAACTGAACTTGCTTTGCTGCCCGGGCTGCGCTGTAATCGGGTCGGGTCGCACTTGACCGGACCCGGCCTGGAACCTGCTGTGCTGCCTGGGGTTTTCCTCCATGGGTCAGGTCAAACTGACCCAGCCCGAAACTTGACCCAACCTGTAAAACAGGCGCTGGGCTTCTCTTCTCCGCGGGTCAGTCAAACTAACCCGACCCGACCCAACGGACCCGAAACCGGGTCGTCTTCAACAACCCAGGCGGGCGCTGCGTCTGCAACCCAGTTGCAGACGCTGCGCTGCAGCGGCCGGCACGCCGAGTTCTTCTGCGGCGCCGGCGACCAGCGGAGAGGGGCGACGGCGGACAGCGGCGGGCGACGGTGAACAGCCGGCGGGCGGTGACCAGCGGCGACAGAGGAAACGACCGGCTGAGTTTTTTTTTTTTTTTTGTTTCTTCCGTTTCCTCCTCAGAGCCGGCAGCCAATGACGATCTTCACCGACGTCCAACTGCAGCAAACGAACCCTCTTACTCCTGTCTTCTTCTTCCAGCAACTGGAAACTCCAATCAGTCTCTGATCTCTGCGGTTAATCTCTGATCTCTGGCGAGAACTTCGAATCTGAAGCTCGAGAATTTCGGATCTGAATCTCGAGAACTTCGGATCTGATCTTATCTTCTCCGATTTACCCGGAGAACTATACCCTCTCGTCTGTTTCTTCTTCCAGTTTCGATTTCTCTGTCTGTAACAAAGAAAACGAGTTTCTTCGGTGGCCCATCAGAGATCAGCGTAATCTGGTCTTCTCCCTCACAGATCTGGAAAACCAAGAAATCAAAGCAGTAGCGATGGACTCCGAGATCAGAAAACAAGTGAATTCTTATTCCTCCGATCCAGCGAGACCGGAGAACCCAATCTCGTCTTCTTCTTCTCCGATGGTGGCCCAACCAGAAATCACGAACCTGATCTCAGTTAATCTTCATGCGCACAACCTCCAAACCACTGAGCGATCTCCACCTCGCTCAGAAACCCAAGGAATACCAACCTCATCTCTGATACCAATTGTTGTGATTTTCTGATAATCACCCGTTGTGTGCATTCACGGAATCACAAGATCAACAATCAACCACACACAAGAAGAGACACCGAGATTACGTGGTTCACCCAAACAGGGCTACATCCACGGGCACAGGAGGACGAACATCTTCACTATGACAAGTAAAGCATACAAGAGATTCCCACACTCTCACCTCATCTCTCCTACGTGGTGTGGGAACACCACGGGCAACTGCTGCCGCCGCAAGGTCTAGGGTTACAGACTATACAATATATAATCTCCGCTTTCTTGGCCACCAAGAAAGCCCCGGTACAATTACCAAAATACCCTTGACCTTAAACCAGTCCCTGGCTAACCCAGTGGACTCATCCGGCTAAACCGGAATACAAGACATAAACCTAACAATTAGGAGAAAAAAAAAACGAAATTGTTACCGGTTCTCTCCAAACACATTTTGCCGATGAAATCATATTTGTCGTTCATGAATCTATCAATAAAAACATTATAAACATAGCATTGTTGATGATGTCATCCGTGTAACTTTATGTTGATAGAAGCTAAAAGGTTTCCCATGTCCATGCCATGCTCCCCACACATACTGGTTTATGTGCTGCCAAACATGCAATGCATGCATTTGGGCCATACCTTCAGGTTGGTCCACGCATGCACTGGCAGAGTTCCTCTGATCATTCACATGTTTTTTTTTGCCACATCCACAGCCCACCTGACAAGTGCATGGGCTCAATCTGTTGGGCCAGGAAATTTCTTATGCTTGCATCACTATTTTCATGACAATTGGTGTTTTAACTTCATATTACCAGAGCCGGGAAATTTCTCATTCTTGCATCACTATTTTCACGATGATTGGACGATCGGTGTTTTAACTTCATATATCAGTATTTCCGTTTCAACTTCAAATATCAGTATTTTCCATGTATGTTCTTATTATTATCTTATTATTGTGTTTGTAGCTAAGACCTCGGCTGGCTGCTAAAGTGACTAAACCTACTCGCACCTAAGTGGTGGCTCTGGATGCAATGAGTATAGAATGTTAAAATGGTGATTTCATGTAAGTATGCAATCATAGTGCATTTTTATGTATAATGTATGCGTTGATCTTTCTTTTGTTTTTTCTGTTAGATGCTTTGATAACAATTTGTTGAAGAAATGCACACCATCAACTCTTTTTGTTTGTGTGAACAAACCAAAGCATTCATACCTGCTCCATTGCCTTTCGGTTCTGTACCCATTGAGACATCGCCTGTCAAGAATGATGTATTGTTGTTGTATCATTGAACAACAGATCTGGTTTGGGTCTTTTCTTCGACACACTCTTCATATGGTTTTCCTGGTTAAACAATGCCAAAGGCCCAAAACCCTTGTCTCTCAACTGATGTTTAATGTATCTACTTTTTGACACAACACTGAAGTTTTTAATAGATTGCCATTATATTTTTGTGTAGATTCCAAATGTCTTATATGCAAGGGTTTTGGTTTTTAAGATTCTGACATTCTCCTACCATGAATGGGGTTGATGGAAGCCTGGAACATGTTCAAGAAGCAGGCACATCCATTTTCAATGCATGTTAATAACAATTAGAATAACGATCCTTTAAGGGGCTGGCCTTCCCACTACATAGGCTTGCACGGGGGTCTTATTCTCAACAAGTTTCTTGACACACTGAATCGGCCCAAGTTACAACCCAGCATAGGCAATTTGCACCACTAATGAGACATGGTTTAGAAATCCAGTGAAGAATGTCGGGCATTATCTGATGCAAGAAATACACCCTCATTCCTCAAAGGCTCTGCCGCTTCTTTTATGATCAAGTTTGTACTAGAATTAGCGTTGTGAACAGCTAGCTGCCCTTTCCTGGATTTCATGAAATGAGTTGTGTCTGAGTTCAGTTTGGAGGTAAATTGAACTTAAGCAAAATACTTTTCTTTCTTCCCCACTTTTCTAAATCCAACCTTTTCAGCCTATTTCTCAGTTGATTTTTCTCAGCAACTGATTTAACAGGATGGGAAACCTCATCCATACCCATTCCAAAAGCTAAGGCTACTCTTGTTTTCTTTTTGGATAATGGAATGATATCCTGTGACTCAAGGTATAGCCATATGCCTTGGCTAGGCACATAAATGATATGACAATGGTACCCTTTGATCACTTTAATCTATTCTTAGTGACTTCCATTTTCGGTGGACCCTTTTCCTGAGCAAGAGTTGTGTTGCCCTTATTTTCATCTACCTTGAATTGATTTCTCTAATGCAGATTCCTAACTAGCATGTATGATTCTGAGATTTTATGCAAAACACAACAAATTTGAACTATTGCTGGCATATTATGAAGTGGACCATCCGACAGTGGCAGTTTTGTGAGGTGCCACATGCTTTTGAATCTTAAATAATGGTGGCTTAAGTGAGGTCTGGATTCTGTTACTATTTAATCACAATAACCCCTAATAGTTAAAATAGGACATTAACAATGGTGATGATTAACAAAGGTGATGATGACTTTCTTTGTGCACAATTTGTAAACAATTGATTACAGGCTTTGAACCAGACTAATACCATTTGCTTCTGCGTGTATATGATTGTTCTGGATTGAGTCTATGAATGCAGGCTCTTAATTTGGTGATAAGATCATGGAACTGCTGATGGGTGTCATAGATAGGAAACTGATGCAGCTTTCCTAATTGTACATCATGCAAATGCTTTCCTTCACATAGGAAAACTGCCTTCACATCCTATGGAAAAAATCGTCAAATGTAGACCCTGTCTGGACTCTTTGAGCTTGGTTAGTCTTCACGTTTTTACCTGTAACTGTTAACTTGTTATTTATTGGTTTTGGTTAAATGACTTTCAGTTAAAAAAAAAATCCAGTTTCAATGAAGAAAAAATGACAAAATACAGAAGTGTTAGAATTAGCTCAGTCTGGTTAAATTGACTCAAGGTTTCCACTATTTTTCTTCTATCTTTTTAATGGCAATTATATTAATAAAAAGATAGAAGCAAAGCAGTATAAGAGAAAAATACTGCAAAGCAGAAACAAGGGCCATAGGACCCCAAAAAACACAAAAAAAGCAAGAGGAGCTTGAAAACAAATTAAGAACTAACAATAAGCAAAGACAGCCTATTTAACTCCTTTGGCCAAGGAATCTGCCAAGGAGTTGGCATCTTGCTCAACAAGTGAGGAGACTTGAAGAGACCTTGAGAGATCTAAAACTTCCTCAATCACATCAGCTAACCTCCAGGAGAGCCGCATTTCCTCGCAGCCCACCTAATAACATTGTGAGAATCTCCTTCCACTAACAGATGCCATGAGTTCAATCTTCAAGTTTTCCGAAGACCCATCCTCAAGGCCAAAAGCTCCGCTTCATTTACCGAACACCACTTGACTGGGCCAGAAAAGGAGAGTGAAGACTCTGATGAATGGTTCTGAATAACTCCACCAATGCCTGCCCTCCCCAGATTTCCCCCCACACTTCCCCTCAAAGTTCATTTTGTGAAACCCCAAAGGAGAAGCCATCCATCTATGCACAGATTGAGGGTAGGAAGTGGAAGAAAAAGCCACCTCGTTCCAATTCCCCTGAATCAGCGAAATAGGGAAGTCGTGAAGGTGAGGAAGGCATGATAAACATGAGGCTACCAGAAATTTCACCTTATCCACCAGCTCCTCAACCAAAGACACCTTTCCTTCAAAAAACTGGGCGGTCTGCTTCTAAAAAATAGACCAAATGGAAGCCAAAAGGAAGCCTTCCACATGATCCTACCTCTAGAAGAACCATCTGCCAGCTTCCAAGCCTCAAAAAGGGAAGGTAAAGATCTAGGAAGGACCCACTTGCAAGAAAACAACTGAGCACAGAATTCCAAATGCACTGAGCAATCTTGCATCTAAGGAAGAGATGATCCACATATTCCCCATCTTCCAAGCACAAATGGCAGACATTAACAATAATAACACCGTGACAATGACGATTGTTGTGAGTGAGAAGTTTAATCAGAATTGCAATCCAACCAAAAGCTAGAACCCTCGGAGGGGCCTTAAAACGCCATTAGCTTCTTAAAGGACTAGAGGAAGGAGAGCTACTAGCCATGGCCAAGAAAAAGGAAGACACCGAAAAACAACCATCAGTAGAAGCCTTCTAAACCCTCCTATCGGACCCTCCCTCTGGAACTTAAACTCCCTCAACACTTGCAATCACAGAGAGCAAGTCTTCCACCTCAACATCAGAGAGATCCCTTCTAAAAATTGGAACCCACACCACAGAGTCACCCTCTCTGACATAGTGACTGGATACTGTAGTATACTTATTCCTGGCACAACTAAACAATCTTACCAGAACCAGATCTCACCACCAGAGCCTACGTGGTATCTAATATTCGAGAAAAGCAGGTCTTTAACACACAAGATACCTTTCCAAGGTTTCCACTAAACCATCAAATCAATAAATGAATCACTAAACCATAGGAACAACATCCATCACTAAACCACAAGTGCAACATGCACAGATGCCACCATCAAATAAATAGGTTAGATCACAAAACCATAGGCACAACATTGCATAGATGCAGCCAATCAATCGCTCAATTGGAAGTGAAAGTTGAAAGGTACATATACAATTGCTCTTATAGTTGGTAAGAATGTAGTGAAGGCAGGGAAATGAGATGAAATACAAAGATATTTGAACTGCCTCTAAGGAATGTTAGAAATCATATTGCCCCATCAAGCCCCTAGGCCTTCCATCAGATTAAGCATTCACTCAAGCCAAAGAAGGTACGCCTCTCAATCAAAGTAATAATCCATGTCCTAGGAGAGTTTGGAGTACGTTTGGCTGTTAAGAATCCCAACCATAGTCTTGGAGAGTGGTTGACTTCAACGAGGGTAACTCCTTGGGATCCCCATTTAAAGTGGGATGGGAACCACCCTAATTCGGATAAAGAAGACCTTCAGAAGCAGTTCTTGCAATCATGACAGTCTGGAATGAGCCAACCCCATATATGACTAGCAAATCCATGGCTTAGCATCCCAAAGGCTCTGACTGATAGTTTCGGTTCCACCACTGCAGTACATTTTCTTGGTGAAAACAATATAACATAAGAAAGAAAGACAACTGACATTTATTTCTTCTGCAGAACCAAATTTGTATCATTACAGTGTGCGGAAAAAATATATATAAAAAGCCCCAGCAAACCATTGAAAGGAAAATATATTATATTGAATGAGTCAAAGCTTCCAGATGATGAATAATGTAATTACCAGGACAAATGCTAACACTTTCTACTTCCCCCACCCCTTTCTTTATTTTCTTCTCGCTTTTGTGTATAGCAGGAATTTCATTAATTGGAATATATACAAGGTAATTCCAGAGTGGTAGTCAGCCACACATTGTGAAACACTTCTTATATCTAACTTCAGTAAGAAAGCTCTTACAACTTCATTTTTAAAGCTAAATTCCAGTGCAGCCCATTAGTGTCTTTTGTTGAATGGGTAAAAGGTCTTCCAGACCACGTCACAAATATCCCCATTATAGTTTTTAGAATATCACAGGCACAGTACTTCTGGAAAGATATTTTTCTGATATTGTGATATTTTGGAATTTGGAGATATTGGCTAATATAAAAAATATATGATATCACCCTGAAAAAAAAAAGGTAGTGAATGTACAAAATCCCCACCTCAAGCTTTTGATGTAGTCCAGGGCATGTTCCCTCCAAACTAAACAAACTTAAACCCTCAGCTGTGTGGACAATCTGCAAGTAGACCAAGCACTCATGAACCCTGGTGATCCATTCAGCAAAGTAAGAAAAGTTTAAAATATATTTTGGCATTCTATTTCTTTTCTATCTCGTCTTTTATTTATTTTCCTTGACATTTTCATGATAATATCACAAGAAAGAAAAAAAACCTGAATTCAAAACCATCTCTTGATGACATTATCAGGACCCTTTGATTGATATACATTGTTCTGTCATTCACTATCAGCTCGAGCTTTTGATGACTCTGGTTATTAATATAGTATCAGAGCCGAGTGTCATGTTTTTGAATCCCTCGGGATGTATTTTTATCTACGTTGGTCATTTGGCGTGTTTCTATCCACATGCAGAGCCCCACACATGAGGGAGGTTATTAGGACCCTTTGATATACATTGTTCTGTCGTTTACTTTCAGCTCGAGCTTTTGGTGATTTTGGTTATTAACAAACATACTCCCAAAAACGGGGTTTGTGACACTAGTACAAGAATTACTTGATCAATCATATAAAGGATAAAGCCAACTATCCTAGAAAATAGGGTTTTTGTTTTCCTTTTTTTTTCCGAATGGTAACATCACTTGAACCTGCAACCTTGTAGTTGCAACCCTGACACATTCCAGCTGCTACAAGCTCTGGTGAAGGAAAATTTAGAAAGTGAAGATTTTATGGTCAGTGGCAAGAAAATTTTATAAATGGAAGAAAGATCAAATGATACAACATGCAGATAGGTGTCCAGTTGAAAAGACAATGTAGAAAGCAATTAAAACATCCAATTGATAAGGCATACTGTTTCCAACATACATAAAGTCCCCATCACCCCTTCCCAAACATTAGCTTCCCCATTAGCATCTCTTCCACCATGATTATAAGTCACATACAATGCTCTAATCCCATCATAATAGATTAATGCAAATCTTGCTGGGTCTCTGTTCCCATAACCCAGCAGATCACATTGCTTAATCCCCACTGCTGACCAATTATTGTTGAGGACTTTACCTCAAGCCTCCCTCTATTTATTCATCTATATTGGGCGTAAGCTTTTCTCTAAAGAGGACATCCTTGCACTCCAAATTTCCCTTGTAGTACCTTTTTTAACCCTTTCAAAGATTCCTGGGACTGAACACATGAGAGAGAGAGAGAGAGAGAGAGAGAGAGAGCACATCAGTGCTGCTCAAATCTGTGTTATTCTGAAAAAATTACATCAATTTCACAAGAAAATGGTGAAATAAAGCAATCTTAACATGGTTGCAAAATTTTCAGATTACCACAAAGAAATTGAGAATATGACAATGTATAAGAAAACTTTTAATCTCACCAAAATTACATTTCTATTATATATGTATTAATTTTCATATTTTTTGTTTTCAGCAAGTTTGTCCCAATAATATGCTGAGAAAAATCCAACATTTTGAATATTTCTTGATATTTTCTTTAGAGGTACCTGAGAATGAGATTGTGATAGTAATAGTAAAAGGTGACTTTTTTCTTTTGTAGAAAAAGAGAACATCTCCTGATATTTTGTTCCATTAATTGCATAATGAAACAAATACAACCTTAAATAAACCAAGTGAAGTAAAACACAAATATAATCCCAAGTAGATCGTATAAATTATGAGAATGATACCAATGATATTCTTCCAACATCTGTATCCCCTTCTGTCTTTTGACCTCATTCCTGATTCATATACCATGATATCTCATGTTTTCTTCCTTCCCCGATGAAATCATCATCATCATCATCAAAGCCTTATCCCAACCATGTTGGGGTTGGCTATCCTTCCCCGATGAAGTACGTTTACAAATGTTACTGTCTGCCACCTGGTTGAGATCTCACTAGAGATAGATATATATGCTGGTACATTTGATACCATTGACCTTTCCAAGTCTTCCTAAATGTAAGTAGTTTCTCTTCCATGGCCAATTTCTCCTCAAATCTATCAACCACAGGATCTCATCTGGAGATCAATTGTAGACTGCACCCAGTTGGTGGGCCCAAGTATGTGATTATGGGACATCTACTAAATGCTACCTTTGAAGCAAGTTGCACCAGTCCTCCATCCATTTGAACTTGCTATCAAGCTTCTCAATATATTTACCTTTTATAACTATCGAATGCTCGCCTTTTACCAGTATGGCCATACAACACATTCAGATATTTTGTAGATTCACCTTTATATAATAAAAAAAAGAATAATAATACTAAAAGTTTGTGCAGACTGTAGAATGCTAAAAAAATTGTTGGTCCACCCCACGTACAAAAAGCAGGGCATGGAATTATTGAATCTGGATAAGATCAGTGAACTGGCTAAGATGTAAATGCATCACTTCTAACTGCTTATCAAGGGTACATTCGATGATGCATTTGTGGAAACATGAGCTTCAAGGGAGGGAATAAACATCGTATATGCCCAACGCCAATGGTCAGGTGGTTAGAGATGTGTGGTTTGCATGGGTGTGTGAGTTTGAGTCCCTTGTAAAGCTTTTAAAAAAAAATCACATATACTGCTAGATGATATAAAATAGTATATCACAGAATGGCTCACCATTAAAGTTGGGGTTCATTTACAAGATTATCCTGGTAGCTCATATTTGTAAGTATCACTGATTCGCTATCACTAAAAAAAATGAATAAATGAAGAGGGAGGCTGACTAACAATATTGCCAATGCCCACATTTCAGCAATTTACTTATAAGCTTTTGCCTGATCCGCTAGATTTTCAAGTTCCTCTAAATCAATGGACAAAATGTGAGTGATGCCCTGTACAATACCTTTAAGCATTAGAAAACTCAACTGGAGTCTTAAGTAAAAGAATCAAGAAAGACACTATGAAGGTGCATGCGTTAATCAAGAAAGACCTTGTCTGGAAGCCCCTCTTTTAAGCATAGAGCATGATGCTTTTCATTTTATTTCAAATTGCCAAGAATCCCTAATTACTTGCAGCTTTCCCTTGAATCAGTGCATTAAGGTGTCTCACTACATATTGAGCCCAAATCATTTCCGGGAGGTTGCAGGTTTAAACTGCACTACCACAATAAAAGTAGGACACAATGACAACATTCCTAAAAATAGAATCGCTGTTAATGTTGACAACAATTTATTTAAGTGGAAATACAAAAGCCGATGTTTTTCGATTTACTTCAATAATTATTATTATCTCCACTTGCCTGATTTCAAAGGAGCATCCTACAGAGATGAATGAAACTCTTGATGACTATCAAATTCTCTCTCCAAATCCATAAAGGACACTCCATTAAACTTCTTTCCCTAAGTCCATGTGGACATGGGGACATCCAAATTTTAATTTTTATAGTGAGAACCCTATGGATGAGAAAAAAAAACCTTTTGTTCTCTTCATACCAAAATTTCAACAAGACAACGAAAAACAGCTAGAAAAGGGTTTGAAACACCAAACATGTTACCAAATTTCAATGGGAGCTGCTATATATACACCACATTTTTCTCTTCTTACACAGCAAAAAAAAAAACACAAAAAGAAAAAAATACCAAAACTTTCCAAAATGCCCCCACCCATTCTCTTCCTACACACCTTCTCTCCCTTCCTCCCCTCCCTCTCTCTCCCTCTTCCTCCTCCTCCCTCTATTCTTTCTCTCCTTCTCTTTCTCCCTCCCTCTGCCCTTCTCCCCATCCTGCATCCGGCGGGGAGACCGATCTCCCTGCAGCAGGAACTGGGACCCTCCCCACTCCGCCAGAGGGGAGGTGGGGAAGGGGGAAGGTGTATAGGAAAAGAATGGGTGGGGGCATTTTGGAAAGTTTTGGTATATATATATATATTTAGCTGTGTAAGAAGAGAAAACTGTGGTGTATTGTCTGCACAAACTTCAATGTGTTCTCATGGGTTTATTTCCATGAGGTCAAAATTCTTGCTTCCCCCATGTCTCATCTGTATATTTCTTGCTTAAACTCCTTTCCTCTAAAACAAATCAGACAGAGGGGGTAAACATCTACTTTCTTATGTAAAATGTACCTTATTTTCACTTGATGTAAACCTCAACATTTCCATGGAAACCCAAAAAACTTGAAAGTGAATGCAATCACTCTCATTACTCATCATCACCCCAAAGCAGCTAAAAGCCCAACAAGAAAAACAAACAAAGGCTTCAATCTAGAAGGAAAAAAAAAAAAAAACCCATGATTGCAGGGACACGAACGGAAAACTTACCTAGATAGATCGGTCGAGCTCGTTTGGATGTAGTTGGTAATTGTCCTTGCCTCTGCGCCATTATCGTTGTTGGTGTTGTTGAGGGCGAGGACGAGCTCGAAATCAAACCCTAGAAACCCTAGAAAGTTTCTTCCTTTTCAGATGATTGGAGGAGAGAAAGAAGAGAAACCTCTTTCGGTGCTGCTCCATGGTGACTTCTCCGTAGCAGTTGAAACGGGGAAATGTGTACTTGTCGGGGTCTAAGAAAACGTCTCCGACTATTAAGTAACGGCCGATATAACACTTCAATTATACTTGTGCTTAATTTTGACCATAACGTTTGATTTTGCTGGAATTATGCCCATATTCCGTCATCTAGTAAAACTGTTTGTCATCGTCATCGTCATCGTCATCGTCATCGTCATTTACGATTAATTTATCATCACCATCACGTAAAGTCTTCAGGGTGTACAAGTTTTAACATATATTCACATTTGTACTACTCATTTTTATCATTTTTCATCTTTCAACGCCTTATATTTATCCATAGCAAATGTGTAGTTTGAGGGTTGAAAATTGTGATGCAAATAGGTTGATTCTGGACCGAAATGGTAATGAACTCAAAACCAAAATTATTTCTAAGTAACTGATCCATTTCTCAATCCAATTTCAACTTGCAACTTATTTTGATAGTTTCAGACCAGGTTGTGTCCGGTCAAAGATTGTCTAAGCTTGGCCCATTTAGTTATGGGGTGTTACATTTAGCCCAAATTTAGCACATCATCCTGAAAATCAGGCATAGACTCAATTCAATTTACAAGATTTATGTACCCTTTGATGTTAAACATCTTGGTCTAGGTTAGTTTGAGCCTTGTATGCACACCTAAGTGAAAATTGCTTGATCCTAGCTCAGCTCACATTCTCGACGGCCGGGGCCATCCAAACAAACTTGACCCAAGGAGCTCAAGCTCAAGATTAACCGGCTAGAGCGCAACATCAACTGAATCAGATGCTAGACTCATTAACTCACCATCCTCCAAATTAAAATTGAGTCGACTTGGCTGAGCCAGATGGTTGAGAGAAAGAAAAAGGATAGTTATTATTTGAGGAATTGAAGCCGTAGGAGCCTGCAGCCCCTAAAAAAAGGGGACATCGGTAAAGAAAGAAGCCCCACCAACAGTGCAGATCTCTCCAAAATATGGGCCCCACTTCCCAATGGGCCCACATGAGATTGCAGTGGGGTCCTGGGGCTGAGGACCCTATTATTTCTCTCGCGCGTAATTTTAAACAAAACACATGCACGCATACAAGGTTGCGAAGCAGCGTCTCTTTCTCTCCATATTCTTCTCTCTCTCTCTCTCTCTCTCTCTCTCTCTCGATCGATGATGATGATGATGAGATGAGGCTCCTCCTCTTGATGATAGAAAAGGCGAAGCAGGTGGTTTTGGGAGAAGAAGGTGAAGATCGGAATCTAGGGTTAGGGTCTGGGCTTTGGTGAGAAGATGGGGACGCTCCAGAGCTGGAGAAAGGCCTATGGGGCCCTCAAGGATTCTACCAAAGTCGGTCTTGCCAAGGTCAACAGCGATTTCAAGGTCAGATCCCAATCTCATTCTTTCCTTTTTTTTATCGATCATCCTTGTGAATTTCTCTTCGGGTTTCGAATTCTGTATCTCTACCTCTCTTGTGCGCGAGTGTGGTTTTTATTCGATTTTGTTTGATTGTGTTTGTTTTGGTTTTGATGATGTTTGTTGTTTGTGTGGAAGGATTTGGATATCGCCATTGTGAAAGCGACGAATCACGCCGAGTGCCCACCGAAAGAACGATACGTTCGAAGTGAGATTTTTTTTTTTTATTATTTCGATTTCCATTGGAACTTTTGATTTTGATTGGTTGGATAGTTTCCTGCATTGGGGTTTATCTCTTGAATTGGTGTAATTTATCACAGGCGGGAATTTTGATGGATTTGGATTGAAGCTGTTCTTTCTTGGGGTGGGGGTCATTCATGTGGTAAATCAAGTGGGATGGGGGGTTTGACAGATCTATCAATTAACCTGTGTGCAAGAAATTGGAACCATCCAATGATGAATTGCAATTCTTAGCCGTTAGATATATTCAGGGGTGTCAAACTTTGCACGATCCATTGGGATGCCCCATGAAATTTTGATGTATTGTGTTTGAAAGGCTTAGATTGACTATGGGAAGGTGGGCCCACAGGCTAGACCATTTCTGAAACCATACTCTGCTTTCTCATATCATACTTCTCTTGGAAACTTACAAATAACCACCTGCCTTGTGGCTTTTCTTGTTATACATGGTTAAATTGACTCCATTTTAATAGCTTTTCCGGCATTATTGCCCTACCAAATTGAATCCAAATCAGGTTATATCTAAGGGAAGTTTTATCTTATTGCAAGCAAAGTACAGTTTATTTCATCAATTTATCAGAACTCATCCATTGCCTGATAGTTGAGGCGGTCAATTGAGATTTTTCAAATTAATAAGCATGGTTATTTGTAATTGTTAAAAAATAAAGGTGGTTCCATGTAAATTTTCCTTCCAGATTTTATCATTACTTTTGTAGAGATATTGATCCAATATTGGTTTGTCACTATTTTTCATGAATTCAAAGAGGGGCTTGAGTTTGGATTCAATCTGTTGTTTGTTGTTGTTGCTACTTGTTAGGTGTAGTCACTCTCTCCGAATGTGATTTGATTTAATGAGTTTTTTCTCAGTTTTTAGTTCATTCCTCCTTTTCTTTGTTTGTTTATGACTTTCTGTCTAATTTGGTACTTCTCTAATCCCTAGGAATATTTGCTGCTACCTCTGTTTCACGACCACGTGCTGATGTTGCTTATTGCATATATACCCTTGGAAGGAGATTGGCCAAGACCCGTAACTGGATGGTATACTTTATGATCTTTCTGATGTTTTCTTTATGTTGTTTTTTCAATCAGTAAGTTAAAAAGTGTGTTCTTGATGGAGAAAAAAAAAATACAGACTCAATAATTATATCTAGAATCGGCAATACTTTCAACTTAATGCATTTATAATAGTGTGTTATTTCCATTTTTAAAATGTCTTCAGTAGTTGTGATAATGCTGACTCTGATGCTTGGATTGTCTGGTATGTACTTGATTTGTATTGTTTTAATTGGAAATTTTGCTAAATTGTTACATGGCTCTTTTCTTGTCTCAATGAAGGTCTAAACTTTGTCCGAAGAGTTATATTTAAACTGTTTAGTGAATGTAAGCTTCTACTGGTATTTTTCTTTTTCAGCACCAAACAGTTTTCTCCAAAAATGGTTTGGTTTGTGGTCTGAGCAGCTGCTGCGAACTAGCCATTGGTTTTCTGTATGCTGCCTTTTCATTTAGCACTCAAATTATAATATCTGCATGCATAAGCAACATAATCCATGGTCTTTTGCAACTACATGCTTGGATCTATTTCAATATACATGTTGCTTACTTGAATCTATTTGTATAAGCCCTGCAATCCACTCTAACAATATTTGAAATATTAAAAAATAAAAGAGTTGAATTGAGTTACTTTAGATTTTGAATCCGATATTTCATCAATGATAAGTGCTGGTCATATTCCTAGAACTTTTATTTATTACTAATGCAATCTACAGGTTGCATTGAAAACACTGATAGTTATCCACAGGATGCTGAGGGAAGGTGATCCTACCTTCAGAGAGGAGCTGCTAAACTATTCACGCAGGGGACATATTCTCCAGATATCTAATTTCAAGGATGACTCTAGTCCTCTTGGTAAGTCATACCAAGCCAACAATTCATATCATAAAGTTTTCCTTATAACACATCTTGTCTTATAAGGGCCTTTATTTCCAATACTTCCTTCTCTGATGCATTATCTTTACTCCCTGCAGCTTGGGATTGCTCTGCTTGGGTACGAACCTATGCTCTCTTCCTAGAGGAACGACTCGAGTGTTTTAGGGTTTTAAAGTATGATATTGAAGCTGATCGTCAAAAGAATTCTGTACCAGGCATGGACAAGGTACACATTGTATTCTAATTTCGATCTATAGGCATGACTGCGTGTTATATTGATACTGTAGTCATCTGAATGTTTCCTCTTTATCATCAGGGACATTGCAAAACAAGCGATTTGAATTGTAATGAGTTGTTGGAGCAGTTGCCTGCTTTACAGCAGCTACTATACCGCCTTATTGGATGTCGGGTACTGATATATATATATTTAACAGTAATGTCGGGTACTGATTGATGCAAGTCTTCTATATAGTCTTGCTGTTCTGTCTTAAGAATCAGCATTCAGAAGTTTTCAACTTGCATTGACATGACTTCCACAATTAGGTTACTTTAGTTTTTTTTTTTTTTTTGGTTTCTTTCATCTCTATGTCGGGTCTCCTAATTTTCTGTTTCTCCTTTTTGCAGCCTGAGGGTGGGGCTTTCAACAACTATCTTATACAGTATGCTTTAACTCTAGTATGTTTCACTCTCTATTAGTTGTTTTGCATAACTGCCCTAGCCACTCATTTAAAAAAATTAAAAAAAAACTGCCTTACCCTAGACACGACTTGGTTCAGATCAAAGTGACAAACTTGTTCTCATTAATTTTGTCAATTGTGGAATCTCTTAGGAAAGTTTCCAATGGTTTAGTTTCTAAGACATCTTTGGAAAAGTCTCGAGAAAAATAAAACAACTAGAAAATGAAAACAGGTACTGCTCTTTTTTATCCTAATTTAATAAAAATAGGCAAAATAAATAGATCAAAATCATTGTCGTCATCATCATCATCATCATCATTATTGTAGTGGTCGTCGTCATCATCATCATCATCATTGACTTTCTAAGTTTTGCTTTTCACTCTTCCTTATTTAGGGTTAGGTTCTTTGTCACTCTACAATCTATCGTATCATTTCTAATTACATTCCAAGCCTTTTTTCCTTGCCAACCTCTACCCCAAACCCCAATTTCTTTTCCTTTTTTCATATTTTAAGTATCAGGAACCATGTCCTCATTGTATCCACTTGTACCCACCTTTTTTTAATATCATTTCCATTAAGTTCCCTTTAATGATTTCATTTCGTTTACTAAGGAGAGATCATAGCAACCAAATTTTCGTCAAGAACATCTTCTTTTAAATGATGAGTGGTAATGTTATGGGCAAAAAAAATACTACAAAGGAGACTATGAGGAGCAGACAAACCCTGGCAGGGCCCGTTTGAAACCAAAAAGGAACCCAAACAGGCAATGGGATTCATCATCAAAACACAGATTGTTTTGCAACACCTTCTTTGACTAGAACATTAGTCACATCACAAGCAGTAAGCGTTTGGACGAAGGGAATCTGAAGCTGATGGGTCAGGTCATTTTACTCTTAGAAGATGCTCTCTTAGCAACATGCCATGGAGATGTACTAACGAACAATCCACTCCGACGCACACTGGTTATGACTTCTCACACAAGAAAATAGGTTTTTTTTTTTCGTTTTATTGTTTTTACTTTGTTTGGGTAAAATGGCGCTAGACAATCAGTGGACTTGATAATAAAAGGTTGAAGGTGCTCAATGTCCCTTTAATAATCCCAAGGGGGGCAGTGGGCAATAAAGAAGAATTGAAGGGTAAATGCCTGCAGGCTGCAGGCCCTAGTTTTTTGCTTCTAGTTTTGAAAATAAACTTCTTCTAGGGAGACTGTTCTCCTATGCATGGATTGCTTATGCGGTCCAGCTCATGTTGGCCACGTGGGCCCACCTTTGATTAGTGCAACCATTAAATTTTAAGACTGTTAAATCAAGGGCTAGGATAATCTGCTGGGACTATTTTTCGGCTCCCCCTTGTCCCTAAGGAGGCCTTTCCATTTGAATTAATGAAATTATCATTCTATCTTACATTTTTTTTTAAATGTTGAGAAGTAAGAAAAATAAATGAACTTTATAAAATAATGGACTTGGTAAGTAGGATACGCTAAACTTGTACCTTAGAAGTATCGGGCACTGATATAAGTGTTGTATCAGTCCGACATGGATACATTGGGCTAGTACTAGTATCTACCATAGCCTTATGGCATCCGCTAAGTTAATGCTTTCCTTGTCAACCGACTGACATCTGAATAGGTCATATAATTTCTTTATCAAATCCATCCCTAGTTCAGTGACTCTTTACTTATTTTTCATAGTTGCACATCACTTCTGAGGTCACTCTACCTAATCTTGGGCACTTCTCACTAGAACTGGGCTTTGTTGTAGTGCATCACTTATGACTTATGGGGTAGTACCTAGAATTAGTTAGGATTTATTTTTATGGTGAATTTTTTCTTTTTTGAAAATTTCTACAGCCGATTGGTTGTCCAAACCACACCTTTTCATTTAAGAGAGCTTGGATATGACTTATGATGGATTACGGAGATGGACGCATGATGAAGTTCGAGATTCGAATAAAGGAATCATGATTATTTCAATTTAAAATGAAACAGGAACTATCACTATGATTTATTTGCTGAAAGCACTGTGACTTTATCGCAATATCTCTAAAAAATGGGCAATTGTCTCTTGGACTTTCATCTTAGTCGATTGTGATTTCATAGTGTCATACTCATGCCTTTGTTCCTTATTTTTATGTTATTTTCTTCTATTAATGTTTCCAAGTTTTGATGTTTCGTTCTTTCTTACTGTTGTTCTTGCTTACTGTTGTTATAATTGAAAGACTCCCATCCCATGACATGACATTATGCTGTTATGGATATACTCAACTGCTGTGCTCCTTTCAACTTACATTAGAATGTCATATCTTGCATGTACACTCAATTTAACATATTGTTGCATGTATAAATTTGTTGGCAATCTGGGTCGGTTTTCATTTTCAATGCATTCTAAGCAAAAGAAACTCACATGAACACACAACTAACAGAATACCTCAAATCTATGTGCCATTTTCCACGACTACCATTTTCCTATTCATGTAACTGAACGGCTGAACCTCACTTGTCATGGTTTTTTTGTTGATAATGCAGGTTCTAAAAGAGAGTTTTAAAATTTATTGTGCTATCAATGATGGCATCATCAATCTTGTGGATTTGGTATGATGATTGCAATTGCTAAATGTTCTGGTTGCCTCTTAGGAATGGGTTTAGGTAGAAGTTGTACTTGGTGGTAATTTTTGTACCTTGCTGCAGTTCTTTGAAATGTCTAGACATGATGCAGTCAACGCCCTCAACATATACAAAAGAGGCTGCCAACAGGTTTTGCTACACTTCTCTTTACATCAAGTGATTATGCTTTCTGCTGATGCTAACACAAAGCATGCTTAGCTGTAGAATGCTAGTTTCATTTGTTGTATGTGCTTTTTTTTAATCAGAGATTGGTTTTGAGCTTGCTTACTTCTTTATACAGGCTGAAAGTCTGGCTGATTTTTATGACTTCTGCAAAAGCTTGGAGCTTGCTAGGAACTTTCAGTTTCCAACGTTGAGACAGGTTTCTTCTCTTTTACTTCTCAATTCAGATAATTTTTTATTAGCATCTTTTATTAATTTCTTTTAAGTTAGTCATTTCTGCATTGTAATGATTTTTTGTGAACTTCCTTTTGTCAACCTTTTCTGCAGCCACCTCCTTCATTTCTTGCAGCAATGGAAGAATATGTAACAGAAGCACCTCGGATTGGTTTTGTTTCAAGCAAGAAATTAGTGAGTATTCACAATATACATTGCTTATTTTTCCTTATATGTGGGAGTTGGAATTTACTTTTTTAGGTGTCGATAATACATTAGTGACTGCCAAAAGACACAACATTCACACCAGTCACAAATCTACTTTCTACTCTGGCTGCTTGAGGACACTGGAGGCCTAGATTTTGTGGTCACCAATCATGTCACAGCCCTTGGTTGTAGATGTGTTCTGGACCATCCTTCTCAAAGAGAAAACTATTGACAATGTGCTCCGATGCACTACCCATATCTACATTTAGTGGAAAGGTGGATGGCGGTTCCATTGATTCATTTGGAACTGTGCTTTGAGTGTTTACTTTTCATGATTAAAACAATCATAGGATTGAATGTAAATGGGTCATAACTAATAAACAATTATACAATAGAGACTTACATGCATGCTATCTCCATGATCGGACGATTTCTCCACCTAACATGCATGAGCAACTGCTTACTTTTAGTAGGGAAGTATCACATCCTCTCCTGATCACTCTTATTCCCCGATCTGATGGGTAATTTAATGTTGTCACTGAACTCTGAATTGAGGAGGGTAGACCCTAGAACCTTCATTTAGGACATGTTTGTGTAACACTTTTCTGTAGAAAAGTGGACAGGTTTTTTTGAAAAATTCATTTTTTATATGTTGGTGCAACACAATTCCTCAAAGTCACTATTTTGCCGCATCAAACTTTTCTTTGGTAAGGTTGGAAACAGAGTTCCTAGGGGGGGGCCATCAGACTTCCGTTTCTACAAAAAGGTTCAACCTCTTCCCATTTCACAGTGCGTTGAGACCCCATAATTGTCTCCTCTTTCTTTCTCTACTATGATGCCCCTCCCCTCTCTTCCTATTTCCACACTCTCTACCCCTCTTTGTACTGTCCACCCACCCATTGTATGGTTTTCACCAAGTATTCTGCAGCTGCACCAAACAACATTATCTCTAATTCACCAAGGAAAAGTGTTTGTACCAAACACCAACTTTTGTACTTCCACGGAACTCTTTTTCCATGGAATCCATTTCCATGGATATTGCTAATGTGGCAATTTCTTCTTTCCGCAGAAAGGGTGTGTACATAAACACACCTGTAGTTTTAACTTTTTGATTCCCTTTCTGTCATGGAATCTTAATTTTATCAGGTTTATCAAACTCTCCTTATTAGCCAAACAAGCATCCTAGACATTATTGGATACTTAAGTCCGAAGTGAGTTTTAGAAAAACCAAGACAAGGTAGAGTCCTTAAATTATATGGTTGTTCATGTGGGGCCCACTGTTATGGGACATGTGGTCATTGAGGACATAATCCAACATTGAGTAGTGCAGAAAATGGAAACTGGAATTAAGAGGACAGTTGTTATTCTACCCAAATGTCATGGTGATGGTTTCAAGCAGAAATGAAAGCCTGAAGCAGAAAAGAAAACCTTCTGTTCATGTGTTTTTCTAGGGATCCTAAATTATATCGTCTGTTGCTGCCATTTCATGCGAAATTTGTTGAATGTACTTTCTTAAATTGATGATTGTTGAGTTCTTGAACTATGGCTATAGATGGCTCTGTCTTGATTTTCTTTGATCCAGGAGTATGAAGAGAAGAACCTATTGGAGTACAGACCTGAAGAAGCTTCTGCTTCTCAGACTGCAGAACCCACTGTAGAAGTTGATAAGGAACAGGCAGTTGAGACACAAGAACCAGAGCCTGCTGTTGAGGCTCTACCTCAGCCTGAGCTGACTGCAGATACTGGAGATTTACTGGTGAGTAGTGACTACTGATCTGCTTGTTAGATTGTCACTCGGCAGTGATTCCTCAGTTTCTTAGGAATGTCTTAACAATTCTTGTGCAGGGTTTGAATGAAGTAAACCCTGATGCTGTTGCACTTGAGGAGAGCAATGCATTGGCTCTGGCCATAATGCCATCTGGTAGGTTACAGCATCAATATTCTGATTGTTTTTTTACAAGGAGCTTTATAGCTAGTATGAAGAAATGCTTTGGGAGCAGTACAATGGTTCTTGGTTACAGGTTTGGCCCTGGTCAAGCTCAGCTTGTTTTTGTATTGGGCCTGAAATTCAGCTGAGTTGATTCCATTTTCTATTGAGCTTGATATTCAGGTCTTTAGTTACATGGTCCACCTACAACCACTGTACCTGCCACGGCCCAGGAAACATGCTTGGCGACATTGGCAAGCCAAGGCTTGGCAGGGTTATCTTTTTCAGCAGCCTAAAACTATGCCCAGACCAAACTCTGTAGCCTAATAATTGCTCAAACATAGCTGATGAGGGCTAGGCCAGATGCCTGATGAACATACTTATCCTGGTTTTAGTGCGGCTCCTGACAGTGGGTATCACTGCATCTGGCCTCATTGGCACTGTGAATCTCTTTGCTAATTTATGGGACTTCTTGCTTTCATGTATTTTTCATTGGCTGACTTCTGTCATTGTGTTTTTTTTTTCCCCCCTCAAATGTAGGGGATGCTTCAAAGTCCTCGGTGAATGGTGGATTTTTAGGGATTGATGGCAATACTTCAGGGTGGGAGCTAGCACTTGTTACTGCTTCAAGTAGCAACACCAGTCATGTGGCTGAAAGCAAATTGGTTTGTGTTTTCTGCACATAATCTGTCATATTTCATGCCTCTTCTTTGTCTGTGTTTTCTGCAGAAGAAAAAATTAACATAATGATGAATGCATTAGTTTTCATCTGGTGATATTCCAAATGAGTGTTGCACGGGAGTCCCGTATGGGAAAGAACCTATGGTAATATTGTGCTAACTGTGATGTTTGGCAACTGTTTGCAAATTTCAGGGGACCCTTTTTTTTTTTTTTTTTTTATAAAGGAACCCACCAACCGCCTTGCGGTTGATCATTTGTAAAATCCCCACACAACACTAGCATTGTAGGCCCTAAATTGAAGTGCAATTGATTAAGATTTCACAAGATGCTGTGCCTAAAATAAGAAATTAATAAATGAGTAGACATAATTGAATCATTGTGGGACCCATTAACTAATAATCACGGTGGAGCCATAATGGGGTATTTAAAATGGGATTGATCTAATGTTGAAAAATAATGGGATCTATCTCAGCGTTACTCACGGAGTCGACAAGAGTTTTATCTTGGCTGTCAACCTTCCTGATGCAACCCTCATATATTTGGTCCTAGGACTGGCAATTACTAACTGGCGGAGTTTTAGTGGGACCTATCTATTGATGGGTAATTCGATGGGGGACTCGTCCGCTGTTGGTAATCATATTGAGACCTATCTAATGTCGTCATCACTAAATGACTCTTTTAATGTTTGAAATCACCCTGAACTTTCTTATCACGAAGGAACCTACTTATTTTTTGCAATAAAAATGAGACCCATTTAGTGTTGCAAATAATTGTGATGCAAAACGGAGGGGATGGTGCAGGGCGGGCAAGATAAAAGATGGAGATATGAGGGAAAAATTCAGCTCTCATCGAACTTTGATCCGGAGGCATTAGAGATATGAGGAGAACTAGAAGAAAACTTGGGGAAGATCCCAAAACACTTGAATTTCATTAATCATCAAGCATCACTAACTATTAGCCAAAGAGACTTTACAACATTATATAGAAAAAGAAATAACCTTAGGATTAATCTGAACCATCTAAATACATTGACAGGCAAGATTAGAACACCTTAGTAAAACAACTTAAAACACAAGTAAAATTCTAAATAATAGAAGAATAACATAAAATAAATGGGTTGGGCCCAAAGACTTGGTTAAGAACGGTGGGCTGGGCTCATTGACGGGTTGAACCATGGGGACCATGGGTTTGTCCTATATCAAATTGTAGGACCCATTTAAAGCTAGAAGTCAGTGATAGCATCTAATGTTAAAATTTATGAGATTCATTCTGCTTTTCCATGGAAAATTACCATGTTCGTAGTGGAGCCATTATAATACCCTGTCCAACGAACTTACATGGAGAGATATTGTGCTAAAAAGTTGCTTCCTATGTTTTTGTAGATTTAAGGGGTTTTGACATATTAGTCCTCCCTCATTTTTCCAATTTCATGACTAAAATTTAGATAATGTCACCAAAGTCGCTTAACTCTGGTCAACATTTGAAAAAAAAGAAGCATTTTTAAGCCATATCCCATGATATCATGGGATTTATTAGTTTTCATATCATACACTTTTTGCAACCAGTAAACAAATTGATTTTTTTACAGAACACGAAAATTACATTTTGTAAAAAGTAAACACACATCTAACCACCATTTCTCAGGTTCTATCATTTGGGACAAAATTTCTCGTAAGATTTTTCATAAAAGCCATGACATCATGGGATAGTCCCATGATATTGATATCAGGGGAATTTATCAGTTTCTGTGGCATACATTATTCTCATGATATCATGGGATATGGGGCGAAAATGTTCTAAAAAAAAAGTTGGCAAGAGTCGTTTGACTTTGGTGACATTATCTGAACTTCATTCATGAAATTAGAAAAACCGGGTGTAATGAAAATTAATATGTCAAAACCATAGATTTAATATAAAAGATTTCTATAGCATGTCCTTGTTACAGAGATGTGGCATATCATTATCTATTATACCCAGATACGGCAAATGCCTCGGGGTACCCTTACCGATACAGTCTGATATGGATCTGGGTATGTGATACTGCAAGAGACGACTTGGATACGGTTCCTAATTTTAGGATATGGCTTGGTCAACTAAAATACCCTAACCTCATAATCTTCTTAAAAACAAAGAAGAAGAAGAAGATAAAAAGGGCATACCTTTCATGGCGACGACTTCTCACATCAGAGGAGATAGTCATTCGATGGAGCCTGGTGAAGAAACAAAGAGAAGAAGAAGCGCAACACCAACATAACATCTTGAAGCACACCAGTAGAGCCCCCTCCCTAGCATCTTCGATGGTCGACCTCTCTGTCAACCTTGATTAGTTCTAACCGGCATGTTTTTTTTCCCTCCCTCCCCTCCTCCATCTTCTTTTTCTTTTCCTGTTGAGGCAACTTGTAGGAGGAATGGCTCTCTCACTGGACTACCAAGAGTTTGAAATCGACACTCCTACCTTTTTCTTAGTATAGTGGTTTCTCCTTTCCTCTCTTGAGCTCCATGCAACAAAAGTTGAAATGCTTTTTAAGTTTTTAATAGTTTTCTCTCTCCCACTCTCTCTCTCCATAGAGAGTACCGATAGAGACAACTCATACTTTTTTTTTTTTAATTATTGTACTCTCTCTGCTTCCCTCTCTTTCTCTGTGCCACAAAAGCTAAAGTACTTTTTAATTTTTTTAATAGTTTTCTCTCACCCTCTCTCTTTCTCTCCATTGGCAAGTACAGCTACATGCTTTTAGGGTTTTTTTTTCTTTTTTTTTTTCCTATGGGCCTATTCTTTTACAAGAATTTCTGCAAAGAATTTGGGTGGTTAGGGTTTTTGGGACATGATTTAACATCTTATCCCCTAGCATTTGCAAATGCCATGTTCATTTGCTAGAATTTTAAATTTCCATCACTTGAAAGTATTCAATTAACCGTTGGGTATTTCAGAATCCCACTTCTTTCACCTTTTGCTAGAATTCATGGATGCTCAAGTACAAGGGAGCATCAAGGAAGCAGACAGGAATTCCACTATGTTTGGGAATTTTAGAATTCCCCAAACATGAATTCTTTGAATTCTAGTAAAAGAATAGGCTAGTAAAAGAATAGGCCCTATAGTTCTCTCACTCACTCTACTTGGTATGGCAGTCAAGAATTATAATATTTATAATATTTAATAACCATTCTCCACCAACAACTACCCCACAGTTAAAAGCATTTATGTTTTTATTATATTTAATAAACAGTCTCCTCCATTTGCCAAAAAAAAAAAAAACGATGCTCTCCACCTATTCTTTTATTATTTTTCTTTTTTCACCTTACCCCTTTGCTTTTTTCAAATCTCACTGAAAATTTGATCTAGTCAGTTGGGCTCACCACATTTGATCCCTAAATTGAAGAAAAAAAAATTTTATTTAAAATAAATCTCTAACTAAATGTCTACATGTACATATTTCTAAAAATGATGTACCTGTATCCATATCCTTAAATTTTAAAAATGGCATATCGAATCCCCATATCCAATGTCCATGTCCGTATCCATGTCTATATCTGTGCATCATAAATCGTAATACATCCATAGTTACCCAAACGGCTATTTTTTGGGTGGGTGGATTATATCCTTAACTACTAATTAATATTAATACTATATCTACATATATTTTGTTTACAAACACCCAAGTAATCAAGCATGGAGGATTGACATCATGGTAAACCACTCATTCCACCGGGCTGAGTGAAGTGTGGCACATAGGTTTTACATCTAAGCCGTTCATTAGGTGGGGTCACCTGGACCAAAACTTATGCTGCTACACTTGTCTTTGTATTTTTGCCAAAATGATACAAGATGCCACCTGCTCGAATTTATCTCCTCACTGGCATTATAGTTTGTATGGTTGGTACCTTGTGTAATCAGGCTGGCGGGTTTGACAAGCTTTTGCTCGAGAGTTTGTATGAAGATGGAGAAGCAAGGAAAGGACAAAATGTTGGTTATGGAGCTTTTGGAGCTGGGATGGATTTTAATCCATTTGATCCAAGTGACCCATTTTCCATGTCAAACAGCATACCTCCACCACTTAATGTGCAGATGGCCATGATTTCTCAGCAGCAGCTGATGCAGCAGCAACAGCAATATCAGCAGCCTATGATGTCAACGATGATGGTTCCATATCAGCATCAAAATCATCTTCAGCCACAAATAGGTGGTGCCAATCCATTTGGTGATCCATTTGCTACCTTTTCACAAAATGCACCACGGGGCAATCCAAGTTTGATCTAGATAATTTGTGCCTTTTTTCCTTTCATTTCATCATATTCTTTGGTTCATTTTCCTGCAGAGAAGTTGGGGCAGAGAGTAACTTGTTCCATGTAAAGTTGGTTCAAGACTGATCCTTGTACTCTTTCCTCATTCTTTAAGAAGGTTCCAAAATGTGCATGTCTCCTTTGGTTTCTTTAGAATTAGAATGAAAAAAAATATAGGTGTTATTTGAGGAGTGTTTAGATGGTACCTCACTATGCTGGTGAAGCAGAAATTTGAAAACATGATTTGGATTGGATCTGAAAACACTCATCTCACATCATCTCTTGCCTAGCATCCATCAATCAGTATGAGTGTTGTATCTGGCTTATCTTCCAAGACTAATTTAAAGACCGTCTCCCAAATCCGAGCGTTGAAATGTGGAAGTTGACAAACTCTCTAGGGACCTATTTGTTTCGGAGAAATTTGTTACAGGAATTCCTTGGTTTAGAAATTTCTGTTTCGGGCAGCAATGCTCCACATGTAAAAATGCTCTATATGTGAATCATTTTCATATGCAAATGAGTCACATGTGTAATACTATCACTTGTTTGTCATTTTCACATCTCTTTACATGTGAATTTGCATGTGCAAATGAGTCTCATGTGTAATACTATCACATGTTTGTCATTTTCAGATCTCTTTACATGTGAATCTGCATGCATCCAATGGTTGACCATTTTTCACCATATTCTTTTTTTTATCATTTTTCACCATTTCACATATCTATTAAAATATATGATGACTAAAGGTATGAGACTTCCTGGGCGAAAATGCCCATTTTGAAGAGGATTAACAGTTTGGAGTATGAAAATGGGGTCCATAAAATTCAAAATGATAGATTTTCATATCTAGACTTGTTTGCAAATATCAAAAAATCTTAAAGGAATTTAGACAAGAGGTCTGGTCCCATGGCTGTTTTGGTCATTTTAAAGAGTTTGAATGGTTTCGATCATGATTGTGTATCCCATATGCAGATAAAAACTTTGAAAAAAAAAAAAAACAGACAGGATACATCCAACTAGAAAATAGTGTGTAAACCCAGTGTTTACATCAAATTTGAATGGTTTAGATCATGATTGTGGGTACCA
Source organism: Sextonia rubra (assembly GCA_037013555.1). Taxonomy (NCBI): domain Eukaryota; kingdom Viridiplantae; phylum Streptophyta; class Magnoliopsida; order Laurales; family Lauraceae; genus Sextonia; species Sextonia rubra. Next base: position 35,932,059 of record JASUAD010000010.1, on the reverse strand, counting down.
TATGCAGATAAAAATTTGAAAGAAAAAAAATAGACAAGATACATTCAACTGGAAAATAGTGTGTATATCCAGTGTTTACATCAAATGACTGCACTTTTTTCTCCAAATATCTCACAATCTATGATGAGTTGGGACCTCAAATTTAGTTTCGTAGTCCTACTTGGCCTTCTAAAAGTTTGAATGGTTTGGATCATAAAAATGGGGCACATAAATTCCAAAATGTCTAATTTTCACATTTGGAACTTTTTTTTTTATAAATATCTCAAGATTGTCTTTTTTATTACCTAAGGTATCCCTCTTTAGCCCAGCTTTCAGATCTTTAGCCTCTAGCACGGGATTACAAGATTCAACGAGCAAGGACTATTCCCTAAAGGGTACATACATGGCCGTACATAATAATGAATCAGTGGCTAAAAGTTGGTCATATGGCTGTGATCAATCTTCTAAAGAGGATGGTTGCCTTAAATTATCATTTTGGGGCCCATAAAATTGAAAAAAAAGTAGACATTGATCACTCTGTTTTTAGTGTTCACAAGTTGGAAGTCATTGTTCACCTACCTAGTGATAGTGAGGTGTAATTCAGTGTACCATCTATTTGGTATTTAAGTTTGATAATTTTGGGATCAAATTCGCACCACTTACACACCTATTTTACATATAATTTACATACCTCATATGTAAATCAACTCAAACAAATGTAAATGTACATAATTAGTACTCATGTAAACCATTTACATATTTAAAATGACTGATAACGAATGAACAACTTAATGACCGGAGTTCAAAAAATTTGCCTACCTAAAATGTCACTTTTGGCCTTTGGCAGTTTTCAAATTACTAGGGTTGTTGTTAAGGATTTGGGAAACCTGCTGAACAACGGCATTTTGGTGAATTTGTAGTTCTCTCCGATGAGAAATCTCAACATTTCTACAAACGAAAAGGCCAATTGATATTAAGATAATGAATGTGCATCCGTTTCAACTTTCAAGGCCCCGCATTCAAATCTGTGACAATTTCTTCTCCTCCTAAGCCTAATATTTGAATAAATCCCTGCATGGATTTTCACTTCAACCAGAGTGTCATTACATAAATCTATGTCAATGACATAGATTAATTTAACCATTAATGTGAATTTTGATCAAAGTGAAATTAAGGCCATTGACTATACATACAGAGGCATGCGATAAGACGGGTCTCAAGGGTATAAAATCTATCAATGGGGCTCACGTCTGCATGTCACTAATCATATTCATTAACTCTTTACAAATTATCACTCTAACCAGAGTCAGGCTCATCCTCACATTGATCGCACACCGAAAATTTTTGTCTAAACTCTCTTCTTCTTAAATACGCTAAGTGTGTTTTTTGTATAAACCACAAGGGGTAGCTTAGCTAGCCTAGAACTACGGTTTACTTCCGAAAATTATGGATTCAAATAGCGGTATCATATTAGGGTCACTATAAAAAAAATGAAAAATGTGCATTTCATATATGGACTATTTTTGCTTTATTCAAATAAATATTTTTTCATAGTTAAAAAAATAGGATTTTACGAGAAAGTCCCAGTAGATGGGACCTAAATGAAAGAGGACCCTATAATTCCTATCGCATAAGATAGGACCTTTGGGTCCTTTTTGGTGCAAACTTTTTTTTTTCAAAAAAGGTAATTGGTGTTGCTCCCCCTTAATTGGGCGCCATGCAGGCATCTTAGGTTAGATTCTTGATAATACCCACTACAAATACATCAAAATGATCTCTCAATGCTAAAAAAATCAGAAAAATGCTTCAAGATCTTGAAGGCGATTATAAGAACATGGACGAGTTCAGCTTCTTCCATTGCCATGGGTTTGAGCATGAGTTTTAATGGTGGGAAAATTTTGGGATTGGGATTTAAGAAGGAGCATCACTCCAAAAACAGTTAACTTTTTACAATCGTTCATGATTGTAAGAGAGAGATTCCATCCTCAAGAAGGGAGATCCGCAGAAAGGGATGGAGAAACTAGAGGAAGAAATAAGGAAAAGAAGAAGAAAATATACCAATGATAGCGTTGCTCATGTAAAAGGGGAGTAACGCCCACTTATTTTTTTTAAAAACATTAGAGTGCGAGTTTTAGGGGGGAGCATTACTACAATATCAATAACTTTTTAGTAAAAGAAAGATCCCACATGTAGGGAGGGAGATCTGCAGAAAGGGGTGAACAAAAGGAGGAAGAAGAGAAAGAGAAAAGGAAAAGAAGAAGAAAATAGAGCGACACTATCTCGCTTCTCCCTACTAATTAAAAAAAAGATTTCCAAGTATGAGTTTTAGTGGTGGGTAAAATTAAGGATTAGAATTTAAGGAAGATCATCACTATAGGATCAATAACTTTTATGATTTAAGAGAAAGAACCTGTCTGCGGTGAGGGAGATCTACAGAAATGAATGGAAAAAGAGGAAGACAAAAGTAGCGACAATATTATCGCTCATGTAAAATGAAGCAAATTAGCAAATATGGTGAGTCCTTGGTGGGAACTACATGGTCTATTTCGTGTAGGTTCCATCCAATAGGATTTTTTCAGTAAAATAGTCTTAAAAAAGTACCAAGGAACACTTAAAAGATAATACCTTACAGTAAGTCCCATTTATCGGAAATTTTGAGCTCTCAAATTAAGTATTTTCTAAACATATAAGAATTCTTCCGTGGCCTATCTGAGTTTGGTTCCATTGTAAAATTAATTATTTAATAAAAAAGAAAACATAATTAATGTATATACTTCAGATGTATTAATCGTAGATTTAATCAAATCATTAATTTTACATTCAACTATATTTTAAAAATATAAATGAACACTTATTTTGACCCACGTTGCTTTCCATAGGTGGAGCCCACTCTAAAGTTATACTAGGATTTATTACGTTGGCGAAACCAAGATAAAGAGTAACGGTTTGGTGCCTCTTTCCCGTCGAGTCGTTGTTTTGGAAGGCTTTTCCATGGCGAACGTAGCGTACGGAACCCTAACTTCTTCGAACCCTAATCCGTCTTCATCATCAAAACCCGCAGAAGGAGATAATCTCAAACAACAACGACAACCGCAGGTGCGATCATCTATGTTTTCGATCTCGATTTTTTGCATCTTCTCTAGATCTTGTTCTGTTGTACGCCAGACAGCGGCGTCTAGGGTTAGGGTTAGGGTTTGGAGCGTATGATAGAAATTCTTCATATATCTTGATCTGTGAGGCCAGTGCTTCGATTTGTGATATTCGTGATTGAATTTGATATATTTGCATTTGTGTGTATGTTGCGAGATCGATTATTGTTGATCAATCTATTGGGTTTTTTTAGTTCGATTTCAAAAAATCCATTGAGCTTGAGGTTGAGTTACCCAGGATTTCCTCTTTTTCAAGGGGTTGGTAGGATTTGAATTCCGGGTATTTATAGGAATCTCCTTTCTATCAAAGGGGCTAATAGTGGAGGATTGAAGGTGAAGAAGCAATGAGGCGCCATCGAATAATCTCTCCTTCAATGGGAAATGATTGCGAGCTGCACAGTAGTAATTTAATCCTAGGAAAGTGATGGTCTTCTCTGCATCTCCAATTTGGCCACTTCATTCACTGCCGCTCCAAAACTCCTTTGATAAAACCTCCTTTTACTTTGAATTCTGAGGAGTTCTATACGAAAGGGCTATGAATCATGGAATTAAAATTCTGTTTTCTTGATATTGAATATATAGGGTTTATTTTGTATGCTTTCCATCGATATGATCATACATATTTGTGGTTTCCTTTTCCTTGTGCTGAATAATTGCCTTGGTTAAGTCTGCAAACTGAGAGGAACATGGGGATGTACCCCAAACCAAATGCAGGCTGACCCAAACCCACCCACCTTGTGGTTTTGTCCTAAGAAGCACGGATACAGGCGCGGATACGACATGATACGGACACACAATAAGGTAATCCTAAAATAGTAGGATATAGACACGGCAAATAATAAATATATATTTTTATATATAATCTAAAAATTAAATAATAGTTATTTATTTAGCCAAATTAAGAAGCATAATGTTACAATTAATAGAAAAGAAAAACATAACTAATATTAGAAAAGTAAAAAAAATATGATATTAGCAAAACAAAAAAAAAAAAAAGAGTTAGAACAGAGGGTAGGCAAAAAAAAAAAAAAAAAGAAAGGCAGAGATTTTTTGGGAAATTTCATATTTGGTCTGAAATTGTTCCTGAATTATTTTTGAACTTTGTTAAGCTTCATTTTTTTTTGTTTTTGATAACAGGCTTTGGTCACGCTCAATGATAAAAAAATAGTAAAAAAATAAAAAAATAAAAATTTTTAAATATTTAAAATAACCATGCTATGTCCATCTGTGTCCCTGCCGTACCCCCGCTGTATCCTGCCATGTCCATTTCCGCGTCCCTGCCGTGCCCCCATTGTATCCTGCTGTGTTTAAATTTAAAAATTAAAAGAAAATAACAAATCCATTTTTTTGGTGTGTGAAACATGTGTCCGGCCGTGTCTATATCCGACACGGACAGGGGACCCCAAGCGCGTGTCCGTGCTTCATAGGTTTTGACAAATGACAAGGAATAAAAGTATTATGGTTTTATTAAGGGGCTGAACATTGATTGCCCTCCAAGCGATTTTGGAGGTCAAATCAACTGAGAGTTATACAGTTACATTGTGTTTGGGAACATATCAAATCACTTCCAAAAAGAAAAGAGAAAAAAAGAGGGTGGATTTTCTGTATTAAAGTACTCATGATATTCAACTGTTGGTAGCGTTGTTGTTCTGCACTTCTGCAATCTATAGAAATTTTCATGAAGCAAGAAATTTACTAGGACCACATGTGAGAATAACTCTAGCCTATATGCCTGCCACTCATTGCTTCCCATTCTAGTCCACTAATTGTTGGGTGATGGATGATTAAAAAATCTCTCCTATTTGATTCACATTTGCTAATCCACTTTACGGGTGGCCACCACACGAGGTCATTTACATGGTGGGTTCCGCTATTTACTGATGTGCCAACGAGACGCTATCACAGAGTTGGAATACATTAAGGTCATTTCAGTATATTTATTTTGTATTGTCAAGCTTCTTTGAATACATCTTATCATTCAAAAAAAAAATGATGATCTTATTTTTTTATGCACCCATCCCATGCAATGTGACCAATTTTTTGGTTGTCCAGATCATTGATCTAATGCACATGGGTTGAAACCATTGAAATTACTAGCTGTTTGACTTCTGTCCCCTTATCTGGACTGTTGCTGTGTTTTTATTCCCGTAGCTATCTACTTATACACTCTAATGACCATTTAAAAAAGTGCTAAAACTGGAAGCATTGTAGACTTCTCTCAGATTAATGGGACAGGGCTCTGATTATGATGGTATGATGATGTTGATGATTTATTTGTAGGCTAAAGTCAGATGGTTAGGATCATCCATGCTATGATTTCTCGTTGGGCTGCCCTTTTTTTGCAGTCCATAGTCCATACTGTTAGATTAATGGTTTGAATTGCCTTCCAGAATGAATAACTAGGGCTGTGTGTTGCCTGATGTAAATAATTCTGCTGTTCTACATGTCGAAAACTAGGTGTCACTTGGTATGTTGAGTGAGGATCCAATTTTCTGCTGTTTTAGAGCTGTAGAAATCACTAAACAACTCCTGTAAAGCCTTCTTTGGGATGTAGTTTGAGTTCCTGGAATTTTAATTTATGTTCGAACACAAATAGGTACACCTTTTTTCTTTTCTTTGCTTTTCTACAATTTAAGTGCACAAATGATTTGGAGGTTTTGTGGCATTTTATGCCTGACCTGATTATGCAAAATGTAATTGTCGACTATATCTTCTATTCTTATTAATATTTTATTGAAGTCTTTTCATCCAAAAAAAAAAAAAAAGCACAAATCATTAAGCTGCATAATATCAGTCTGTTTAGTAATTCTTATACTTAGGTGACTGTAAAAGATGGATGGGTTTGTTTTTTCAGGCATCCGGACTCTCAGGCTTCCCAGCTTATCCTAATGCTGATCTGCAGATGTTTCCCATCATGTATCCCACACTTGTGCCAGGTTTTATCCCTTCTCAAAATCAGGAACAAAACAACAACGGTGGAGGAATATATGCTGTTCCAGTTATTCCATTTATGGGATCGATGGTTGGTCTTCCTTCCAATACGCTTATTCCTCTTAAATACACTGTGCCCACGTAAGTCATTTTTCTGTTTTCTTACATGGCCATTTGTAACAACGTTTTTGTCGGATCCTTTCTTTAATTATTATTTTTTAATCTTTGGTAGAGGACTAGTTAGATATTCATCTTTTTTCTTTTCTTTTTGTTACTGAGATGTTCTTGGTCATTTATACAACTTCTACATTATTTGCTCAACTAGAAGCTAACTTAGTCTATCAGTACATTATGCTTTTTAAAATTCCATGATAGGTGTTAATCGTGAAACTCCATTTATACCACTTATACTTTTTTATACCAAAAAAGAAGAGAGTTGATAATTTTATTAGATGAAAACTTACATTTGTTTTCTCTGAACATTTGTGTGTTCTTCACCATCAGAAGGCCCAATCCTGCAGAGGGAGCTTTGGCTACCGAGGAACGTGGACCAGAAGAGAGGCAACGACATCCACCCCAAAGACAAGTTATTGTCAGGAGATTTCAGTTTGGATTTCAGCTCGACTTGTTTTTAATACTGAAACTGGCAGCTGTAGTCTTTGTGTTCAACCAAGATGGGTCGAGACAAAGGCTCATGTTTCTGTTGTTTTTTGCTTCATTCATTTATCTGTAAGTAGCTAAACAAACTGTGATTCTCTTGTTTCTCTGAGCTGTTTCACTAACACTTTCAGGTTTTTGGTTTTTCCCCTTTTTCTACTTATTGGGCTTTCTACACTTTCTCGTGTTGCATTGTGTTCCACCACTATTCATATGCCTGACTCTTTTTTGATTTGTGGATTGTTCTTAAGATCAAGTGCTTCCATATGAATCGACACAAAGTGTCTTTACACTGTGGCTTATAGAAGATTTTGGTGATTCGGTTGATTGCAGATATCAAACTGGAGCTCTCACACCTTTTATAAGATGGCTTTCACGGGGGATGCAACGGCCAGGAGTACCTCCACAGCCCCAACCCCAGTTGCATCCTCCTGTCAGGGCGGAGAATGGACCTGTTGTTAGGCCAGAAGATGAGAATGCTCCTCACCCTGGTCTCTCTCTCTCTCTCGCTCTCTCTCTCACACCCACATGCCCACACCCACACCCACACGCACACCCACGCACTAACACATGAATGCACTTACATGCATACATTCACAACATTTATTTTGGCAACATTGTTTTGGTAGTTTCATGTGCGTGAATTTATATTTGAGTATCATATATCCTTGCACACTACATCATTCAAAACATGTCTTTGATAATTTTGATGCTCTCTACCCTAAAAAAAAAGGGAAAAACAAAGTGCACATACCTCCATATGTTCTCCCATTACCCGTAGACTTCATCCTAGGTAGCCATGAGGTTGTGGGTTTAAGCCAGTTTTCCTATAAAAAGGACAAAGTACACAGCAGTGATACCCTGCTTCTTGACCTTTTACTCCCCAGTGGTCATCCTTTGTCTGCATAAACCTTTTCCTTTATGAAGTAGTGGTGGTTTACTCTTATCATTTCATATATGTTCTGGCTAGCATATGAGTAACTAAGTCTTAGTTTACTGTGAGAATCATGGTTTTGCGAAATCAGATGAAAATTTTTGGTTCTGTTGTCACCAGCAGTATCTGAACTCTCTCTCTCTCTCTACAGAGAATGATAATCAACCTCAGGACAACGTGAACCAACAGGCTGAGAATGAAAACAGGCCCGAACCTGCCAGGGGGAATGGTGTTAACTGGTGGGTCGTTGCCAAGGAGATCCAGATGATTGTTGTTGGCTTTGTGACTTCTCTTCTCCCGGGATTTCATAATGTTGAATAGAATATTTTATTGGCTTCTTAAACAGTTTCATAGTGTTTTCTTCCTTTGTTTTAAAGTCTCACTGTTTCGTGGTTCATCATAGATAAAGCTTCTTGCTTCTCTTCTGGGTACTGATTTTCAGCAGTGTGTAACTTTGTCAGAGTATAACCGATTCTGAGTCACGATTGCTATGACATGTTTTTTTTCCCAAATTGATCTGATGAATGTTTCTTTATTTCTTGGTAATGCTCCTTGGCTGTGACAACCCCTTACTGCTGTATCCAGGTAGGCACAGGTTGGTATGCCATCTCTTCTGCTAATAATGGCTGTAATGAAACTCGGCTTACTCCCATCTTGTTGGAAGACTGAAAGCTGCTAATACTACTAAATTCCAGAAACATGGGTTTGAGACTGGCTTGTTGGACCTACTTACATGTCCAAACCTGCCTAGATGGATCTAGGCAGATTTAGGCCCTTGATAGCCTCAAATGGGAACTCCACTTGCAAGACTTGCCCTTCAACTTGGCGAAATGGTTCAATGTGAGACGAAGTTCCCATGGGTGACCACTAGATAGCAGAAATAGGGCCTGTTTAGCGAGTATGATAATTTTTGAACTAGAGTTGATTCAATTAAATATCTGTTTTTTTGAAACGAAGTTTTTTTCAGTTAGATCCTTTTTTACAAATAAAACTATTAGGAAACGGCTCTATATAAGTCTAAAATCATAGATAGACTATTTAGTGTATGTCTGATTTAATAACACAAAAAAGGATAAAATAAAATTAAACTTTTCATGTAAACTTGTAAAAAAGAAATAAAAAATTAAATAAAGTCCAATTTCTCCTTACACATTGGTGTGGACAGTTGCTTTTTATTTACATGATCTTAAAGCTCATTAAATTAGACGGTCATATAAATTTTTGCCAAATAGACGACAGTAAAAAAAAGTTTGAAGTCAAGTAGGTCCAAAGGGGTAAACTTGCTAAATGGTATCTTAATCAGGACATTGGACATTAAGGAGAGAAAAAAAAACCAGCCTCATTGTTTTAACAAAATCAAAATATGAAGTGGTAATTAAAATAAAGACTACAATAACAACTAAAACGTTTTAATAGATGCCTAATTCATAAATCTGGAATGACTCCAATCCCAGGTATAGTCTACCTCATTACGCCTGAGTGAGACTCAACTTTGACAATAATCCGTCTTAAATATTACAATTATTGGATTAGATCTGAGCTTCTCTACAGGCAACCTGAATCCGTCCCCTTTCTACAGCTTAGTTGTAAATGGGTCACGTACAGGTTCGGTCGCAGTTGCAGACTTAATTGTATTTGGTTTGGTCTAGGCCCAAGTATGTTGGACTAAGATCCAAATTGTCACTGTTATAATCTAGAAAAAGCACCTATGCAAAGAAATGTATACTATAATAACAAAAATCTTATGATGATATTTGGGTCCAAGCTGGGCCCATCAGCACCTTATAGGAGTATCCCAACGTCCCCTGTCCTATGAACCCAATTCATTCTTGGACCCCACGTAGAGCTCCGTCGGGTCAGGTCTTGGGCTCCAGGCCCAATTAAATCCATTTTCACCCTTACCCAAAACTTGCTTTCGAGGAACCCAGAGACTGACTTTTAGCAATAGGCACTCTCAAATAACTTGAGATGACCCACTAAAATGAAAAACCTTAGGATCAATGTACGAAGTTGGGCCATCTATATTGGTGAAGTGCTAAGCTGACGAGGACAATCCCTTCTTCAGCTCTTTATAAAGAACAAGACGGCTCGCGAAGGGGCAACGAAACGCTGCAGCTCTAGTCTCTGGTAAGTTCATGCTTTCAAATGCAATTTGGGGCCCTTTTCAGTTACCTAATTCATAGTTCGACCGATTCAGATTCGAAATCGTAGTTCGGAATTCAACACTTGCTTCAATTCGAAAATTTGACTGAGTAGATTTACTTGATTCGCTTTCCAATTCACTTGATTCGCAATTTAAGTCCGGTAAGCTCAATGCACTAAATTGAATACACAAATAAATTCATAAAATTACATATTTAGCATTTAATCGATATAATACAAACTCAAATTTGTGTGAAATGGCCCACCCCCAAGTAACTTGAAAACTAATTTTTATACATGGTTGGATTTTATAAATGGGCCCCAATCATGGATGGATAAAGATCACCATGTATATTCTAAGATCAAATGAAGTAAAAGATATAATATTTGGTTTTGATGAGAATTTTAGAGACGAAACAAATGCATGGAGATGAGGGAGTGAAGGAAATTAAAAAATAAAAGAGAAATGAAATTTGAGAGTGATAAGACTCTATCAAAACTCATGAGGGTCTAAATTAAGGCCCAATTATTGAAATCTAAATGGGTCAATATATTTTTCATTTATTAGTATTCTTGAGAATTTTTACTTTAATAATATGTATTCTAAATGGGTCATTATATTTTCCACTTATTAGTATTCTTAAAAATTTTTTCTTTATAAGATTTGGTTTTACCATCAATTTGATTTTTTTTTTTTTTGTGTATCATAGCATTCACAAGTTTATAAAAGATTAATCATATAGTGGGCCCAACCTTTTTTAGATGAAATTTACCTATAGCATATAAAAAAAAAACAGAAAAGTGGAGTTTCATCTTCATTATTTTAGATTTGTAATACGATGTATAAAAAAGTGATTGCTCTCCTAACAACGTCTCTTGAATAAAAATGAAGCAAATGATGCTCAAGTGCCCAACCGTTCAAGCAAGTGAAATAGAAATAAGGTGAGGGACAATGGCTGCTAAGTACTGACAAATAATATTACTTGAAAGATAGGCACTTTTTCTTTACATTATAATATTACCTTTTATTCCTCTCTTTCCCTTCATCTCTATCGTCTTTCATCTCTATTTCCATGCCACTGTTTCTACACACGACACAGTAGCGAACGGCTTCGAAATAGAGGGCTGCAAAAATCTCGAATCCATCGAATCGAATCCCGTATTGTTCGATTCGAACAGTGCGAGATTCGGCAGGTCATCAAGCGAATCAGGTAACTATTGGATGAGGATAAAAAATGGTGGGGAATCATCCCAATGGCTCCTTAATGTTAAAGATACATTCTCTCTTCAAATGGGTTCCTTTGATTTTCCATGTATTTATGCTTTTTCACTCCATCTTCAGCCTGCAGAGATCAAAAGCTTCAAAAATCAAGGAACTGACTTGAAAAGAAAGGACATTGAGGATAACCCAATTTGGTAAAGAAGCAGCAAGCATCAGAAAATGGTGGTTAGGATTCGATTGTCGAGGTTTGGATGCAAAAACCGGCCTTTTTACCGTGTCATGGCGGCTGACAGCCGCTCTCCAAGGGATGGAAAGCATCTGGAAGTCTTGGGTTATTACAATCCATTGCCAGGTGTGTGTGTGTGTGTGTGTGTGTGTGTGTTTTTTTTTTTTTTTTTTTAATCTCATCATTACTGGATATTTCCTGCTTTTTTATTTTGTTTCCCCCTTTTTCTTTCCCTGTAAATGCCATTTCTTAATTGATTTTAGGACCTATAAATGCTTTTTCTTTCATTAATTTTTAATTTCTCATCTGGGTTTTCTTAATTTTGTTGTATTGGAGGTGGATGATGTTGATATCAGTGCACCCCTTTTTTGTTTTTTTCTCAGGACAGGATGGTGGAAAGAGGATGGGTCTGAATTTTGACAGAGTGAAGTAAGTGAGATGTATCTAATTCTAGCAGTTGTTTTATTATATATTTAGTTGATGTCAATGAAGATTTCATCTTGGGATTATAGCTTAGTTTGATTGGTGTAGAATCTGAAATCAGAACCTGAAAAGTTCATTTCATTTGTATAGAAATTATCGTGCCCATCATGTTCATTTCCTTGTTTTTATGTTTTTACAATTGTTGTCTAGAATGAAAAGATAATTCTAGGAAAGGAGACCTTTTGTTTGTTAATTTTTTATTTTTGTTTTCTTCAGAGGTGAAATGAGGTATTCTTGTTTTCTCTTTGCAAAGCATAAAGTGGATATGTTTAGAACGAAGAGAAAGTGGAGATCCCTGAACCCTTCAACCTTCTCTCAAATTGATTTGCAATCTATTCAATTTCCTTGCCTATGGATCTCATCGATTGTAATATCACCTAATACAGTCTCTTTACTCCAAAGGGAATTGCTGTTGTGAAAATACAACTGTTTCTCTTATCGATGTGTCCTTTCAATAATTAACAAATTTAAAAACTTTCTATACGGTGTGATCCCAATAAAGAGGGCTTCACTAAGTTGCAGTTTGTTAGGCTATTTTGGCAGAATGGTAGAATTTGATGTGCTGTTTGTTAGATAAACTGACATTTAAAATCACATATTGAGGACTGGGTTTCCAAAACACTGATAAAATCCACTTGTTGAATAAATGTATCAAACTTTGCACTAGTCCAACACATACAACCAATAGTATATGAAAACAAAATACAAACTTGTATGGAGCTTCAATGGGAATTCATAGGAAAGAAGAGTTGAATTCCAAACTACATTTGTAGTTTGTATAAAATAACTACTAGTTACTTATTAACTTCCCAAATTAAAAACTATAACCTAACTTCCTAAATTCAAGCATGAGGATGACTCCTTTGCATATCACATCACTAACAATGTCCGCATAACTTATAATGTAACCATCCAAAATTACAAATGAAAATAATATAAAGAAAACTACCTTTCAGCAGAAGTTGATGAGTTTGGATGTGCACAAGTCCTTGGTTGGACAATTTTGGGAGAATGAATGGCTATGTGATACTCCATACTTTAAATACAGCAGATATTAGATATAGGATGTGTAATATTGTTATTCCTGACATTTTACCTGAAAGCTATGTCACTGTCAGATTCAAGGATGCAAATAGCGGTTGCGGCGGGCGTAGCGGCCCGTCGCCAAAACGATACGTAGCGGGCGATACGTAGCGTATCGGCGATACGTAGCGGCGTAGCGGTGTGAATTAAAAAAGTCTTCAAAAAAATCCGAAAAAATTCCAGAAAATCCAGAATATTGGAAAATGATGGAATATGTGTTTGTTTTGCAAAAGCAACTAGTATATGAGTATGTAGCGGTCCCCTCATTGCATTAGATCCTGTATCGCTGTATTAATAGAAAAGAATATGAATAATCAATGTTTTTCATATGGAATCATGTTGTTTAGTTATGTCAACTTAAACAGTAACTTAAGGCTTAAATAAAAAATGTTATAAACAAATTTCATCAAGATTCATTCAAGAGGAACATGGATCTAACAACAACAACTCATTTTCAAGTGATTCATAGAAGAAAAGAGAGAAATAAGCACAAAGTAGAAAAAAAAAAAAGCTTCAAAACTCACCTTTTTTGAACTTGATGCTTGAATGAGTTGAATCTTAAATGTTGTCACCTTAATCTTTGGATGTTTTGATGTTTTTGTTGATGATTTTGATGTTTTTTTGAGATGATTTGAAAAATGGAGGCAAAAAAAGGGGTTGGAGGAGTTGGAGCTGTGAAGAGGGGAGAAAAGAGGAGAACTTGAAAGGGAAAGTAAGCCAAAAAATCGGCTGGGGGGGTTTTAAACCCCCCAGGCCGATACGTATCGGCCGTATCGGCCGATACACATGTGAGGGCCGATATTTTGAAAAAAGCGTAGCGCTTATGAGCGCTACGCCCGATTTATCGGCCGATACGCTTCGTATCGGCCGATATTTGCATCCTTGGTCAGATTTAATTATGGTTTTGGGCTGAAAAATCAGAAACACAACATCCCTGCGCTCTGTGGTTTCTGACTGTCGTATTTTCCCAATCATAATGGAACAAATACCAAAATAACCATTTTTTTCTTTGAAAATATTCAAACTAGCCTTGCTTAGGTTGCATCCAAACACACTTGAACTATGCGAAATTTCAACTTGGGAGTGCTTGACATGAGACATTGGTTGCATTTAGATTTGCCATTATCTTCCTTATTCTCATCCTTTATATTTCCTAGTAGCACCAAATTTTAATTTTGACCAGCTGCTAGCAGGTTCTATATTGAGGCGCCTCACCTTTCTTCCTTTTTCACAAGCCTTTTCTTTAAATTTTTTAATTTTTTTTTATTTCTGGTGAGTAGTCAGGGTTTTAGTTTCAAGTCGTATGTGAAATAGAAATGTGAATAATTTCTCACTATTTTTGGTAACATACTGAATCACTGGGTCTGATTTTCAGTTGTGAGTCAAATACTGCAGGGTAACTATGGGTTATAACAGTTGTTTTATTCCTTTCAAATCAGTTGCATTCAGTGCCTTGGGGAAGCAGTGACTTGGTGTTTTAGATTTTTATTACTAATAATACTCAACATTATATCACCATCATCGCCATTGAGGCCTCATCCTGAAGCACGGATACTTCAAAATAGGCAATTTATCGTGTCATATCTTATCCGATACTTAACTGTTTATGTGTAAAATCCGTGTCTTTGCCTTGTCCATGGCGTGTCCCTGCTGTATTCATGCCGTATCCAGGCATCATAGCTCATCCCACCAATTTTAGTCAGCTTTGTGCTTTGTATTTGGTGGCCGTGTTTTCACTAACTGGGGCTTTACTGCTCTTTCCCTTCAAGTTAACCCCTTCAATATGCCTTGCTTAGGCTAAATCTGGTATTCTCTATACAGGTTTGTGCCATTTCAAGCAACATTCCTTGATTTTCTCCTCTATTGGTGCTACCTACGAGTTTACTCTTATGGATTAATTCTTATTTTATCCTTTAACTCCACACGTCTCTCTTAGCATGATTATTCCAGTGACATGTATTTTTGCTTCTTCATGTTTCTTCATTGCTCAACATTCAGCTCCATATACGATAGCAAGTCTAACTAATGTCTTGTATAAATACCCCTTTAGTTGAAGTGGTACTCGACCCTAAGTAACCCACTCACTTTTTGCCAGTTTGCCCACTCGGTGTTGGTACTCTATGCTATGCCCAACTCTGACCCAGTTTTTTGCTTCAGAGTCGCTCTCGGGTACTGAAATTTATTCGGCACTAAACAATTTTCAAATTTTCCCTACTCATCTTTCATATTCTCAAATCCATTTAACTTGGTCTCCATGTATTTTGTCTTTGATCTCCTGATGTTCTAGCCATTTGACTCGAAAGACTCGGCATTATATGCTAACTTTTAAGTTTGCAATCTCTCTCCATGGTATCTTCTCTTCTACTTTCGGGAACAAAAGATTCTCAGTTAAGTATTTTGGCAACAAAATAAAGTTAATTTTTCGAATGGACAAGACAATAATGTAAAATGCATGGATCTTGATTGTTGGGCATTTTATCTATGCACGCATGACACAGGTATACAAGATGAAACTATCCATGAGAAAGGAAGATAGGAAGATAAGTCTTGGCCTAGGCTTGGACTTTCACCATACTGATACAGAGGATGGTGTCAGTTTAGAAAAACTTTTTCTCTGAGAGAGAAGGGCTTTGAGTTAGATGGGGATCATGCACCTAATCCAGATGGACATCCAATTCCATAACATTACATCATTAACTTGGTTCTGAAGTTACATCTCTTATTGAGTTACTGAATTTATTATGGCCATATTCGTTCTGGCATTGGATATGGAAGTGGGATACATTTTTGGTGAATCTTTTGAAAGTTATTCACTCTACCTTTTTCTTCCGATGATCATTCTTTATATTTGGAATACTGAAGCCCTCCTGGAATGCTGCTTTTTATTGAACAGTGAGTTGAGATAAAATTTGAAAGTGAGTCCTTTGCTGAGTAGATGATATACTATAATATGAATACGTGCATCATTTGTCTTAGAAATGCAAGGGGAGTTCATTATTTGGCTATGATGGTGGTGGTGGTGGTGGACCGGTGGTGACCGTGATGATGAAAATAGTAGGGAAATTCAGGACCATGATGATAGGCAATTAATAGAAGTTTAAATTTGAGACTTATAATCATTTTCTCCACCATCCCATGGTCTCCTTTTGACACCAAGCTTCTTCCCCTATAGCTTTTCCAGTAAAGAAAATTGCTTGTGCATAGGCCACCTAATTTTGCCTTGATTTGATGTTATAATTGTTGGAACTTTCATATTCGACTGTTCATCCATCTATCCTGAAAGATTTCAGGGTCTTTTATCTGTGTTGGATGTGTTGCTGTGTATGCCCTTTGCTGTATTCTTCCATATGAATTGGGTGTCATTAAAATGTTATATCCATATGTTTGTCACCGAATTTTGAATATAAACGATGATACTATTGAAGTACATGTGTATGTGGTTTTTTACAGCTTTTGCTGAGCATCCACAAGATGAAAGCACGTGATAAAATTGTTCTGTTTGTAGTTGTTTACTTGCTTCACAATTTTATATTAATTGGTGCAGCATATATTGATTTTATATTTACTTGGTGCTACAGATATTGGTTATCTGTTGGTGCCCAGCCTTCTGAACCTGTTCAGCGCATCCTTTTCAGAGCAGGGCTCTTGCCACCGCCCCCCATGCTTGCAATGGCCCACAAAGGCGGCCCTCGTGACACCCGTGCAGTTGATCCTTTGAGTGGCCGCTTTGTGACTTCCATGGAACCCACTATTTCTGATCAATCACACAATGATGAAGGTGATGAAGCTGAAAGTGATACGTCGAGCCAATGACGTCTTTTATTTGTAGTGTTTGGCTACTGTGCCATGAAAAAATATGTAGTATGTTTATTGGGTTGAAATTTTTGATGTCATTCCCATCAAGATTTTCTGCTTTGGATGATTGAACTTAAAAACCTGACATGCATTTAAGATGGCCCAATTACTTCTGATGATGAGATGTAGTCATCACAGAATTTTCAAATATTATTGCATTTGTGGAGAAAATTGAAATCATATTTAGTTAATAGGTATAATTCTTTTTGTCATATGTTGTGATTCAACATGATTGGGTCTGAAGGTCGGGAGTGGTGTTGGAGGGGCAGCGAGCCATGTACGACTTTTTAGTCATTTTATAACTGATGAGATGATATGATTTAGTTAGTTTGGAGAAAGAATGCTCTCTGCTAGTTGGGAACCGGGTGTTTGAATATGACCCAAACTATTTTTGTACAATGGATATTAACCTTTCTACCAGGGAACTGGCTGTTTGCACCAGTACAGAAATTGAAAACCATGGCTGTTTCTTTTCTGTTCAGAATCATTTTCAAGCCATACTAACCCTGCCGCAAACAAGCGCTTGAGCATGTTTCCAGGTTGGTGGAAGTCTAATAGGTGGAGTTCTGGGCTTTCTCTGCTAGGTTCCTGATCCAATCTCCTACATCTGAAATGCTCAATCAATGGGAATCATTACATTTTTCCTCCCTCTTATTTATTTTATTTTGTTTTGGTGGGGTTGGGGGTAGGTTGTATTTAAACTACAAGCATTCTTGATCCTGGCCAGGATTCAGGCTTTCTGCAGCTGCATCTAAGCCGGGCCCAAATGTTAACTGAGAGAATCCAGGCGCTTCCATGTGCTAATACACTGGCACATCCCAGGAGTACCGCTATGCAAGGGAAATCCTTCTTCCAAAAATTCCAATGTCTGCTGGTAGATCCACCAAAAAAAACTTAAAACCATTTGTATCCATCACTTTCGGGTGCCAAAAGAGACAACCCTCCAAAAATTCCAATGCCTGCTGGTAGATCCACCAAAACACCTGAAAACCATTTGTATCCATTACTTTTGGGTGCCAAAAGTGAAAACCCCCTTTGCCTTTTACTGAAAGAACGAGCTCTCAAATTGTAATATTCTTATGACCTTCCTCCGCAATACAGCTCACCGGAGAGAATCGGCAATCTAAATGATCATTGTGACTAAAGTTTTTTCCTTTTCTTTTTTGAGTTCATCTCTTTATTATCTCTTTTCTTATCTTACTCGCACTAACATCAGGTTTGCTATTTACTCAAAACAGTATTTATTGATTTTCTATTCTATTGAAACCGCCCATTTATTCCTTTCAATCCCAATGCAGCAATTAATGAAAAATTGAATTTTAACTAGTACTTTTTTTTATAAAATTTTTATGTCAACAAGAATGAAGTGAAAAATAAAACAATAATTAGACCGACTATGACATGGAGTAAAATGTTGACCAATCAAGAAGCAACACGTGCATGCAAAAACTGGAGGTAGCATAGATGAGAATATTAAAGTGAATGTGTGGTCAAACTGGAAAGATAATATTAGAAATAAGTGATTGGGAGAGCATTTAAAGGTAGCAACAGTAGAGGATAAATTTAGAGAAAACCTTTTGAGTTGGTTTGGGCATGCCGAAAGCGACCCAGTAGTAGCGCACGACAAACTTGATTATGTAGGTTAATGACTCATTAAGACAAGAGATAGGCCGAAAAGGATATAGATGGAACTAGTAAAAATAGATACAAAGAAGTACAACTTATCATGATTTGAGTTAGGATAAATAAAAATGGATAAGTTAAGACTTCGATGATGATGATGACAACGACTTTTTTAAAATTTCTCTCCAACTATTTCCCCTTCTATTACTTTGTGAAATTCTAGGTAAAGTAGATGGTGATGATATTCAGTTGTTATTCATAGTAAAATAGTAATTTGTATGAATCACACCTAATCACGCATAATGGGGTTTGATCCTATGAGAACTATTTTCATACACCTACTGTGAGAAATTTTTATAAGACCCACTTGTGAATCCCATTTGGAGATGAGACTAGGAAGGGGGGCAAGATCTATATAGGACTACCTCAAATATCAAGTTTGACCCCAATTACATATCCCTAATCCGATCATCCGTGGCTCACAAATTCATTTCATTCATATTGGTGCACAATCGATCCAACAGTCTAATAAATTTAAATTTGAACGAAATTTGGAGCGTGTGACTGTTGGGGGAGGGGGGTGTCCTTGTGTATTGCAACGTTTGGATTGGATGATTAATAAACCCCACCTACAGTTCTCACAAAAAAAAATGATGAAAACTAGTTCTCATAGGAATATTTCCTTATATATTGGAAGAAAAAGAAAATAGAGAAAAGCAATATAAGGTCATCTTGCTTACGGAAATCTATATTTATTTAGAATAATACTTCAATTAAAAGGGGGAAAAATCAGAATCGTACTTAAATGCAAGGAGCATCACATGGATGAGCATGACAAGTGAGTAAAAACACACAATCCAAACACCCAACTCACTACCCAGTGGGGCCACGTTGAGTCGAATGAACTAGTTGGGCATAAGCATTGGCCCAGAATCAGCATGCCAGTGTGATTAAACTCATGAGAATGTCATGCATGATTGGATTAGGTTTCTAAAATAAATAAACAAAAGAATGTCTCCACCCTGGGGGAAAATAAAATAAAGCCCATCTTTCTTCCATTTAAAATTTACATTTTTTAAAAACTGAATCTAGTGAGTAAAAACACAAAAAAGGTTACTAAACTCGAAATCCAACTCATCAAATCCATTAGGTTCATGAACACCAGTAGTATGGATTAGAGACCTGCTCAAGAATAGAAGCAAAAGCTAGAAACTCCATGACACACATCAAGGGAAGAAGAAGCAATGGATGAAGAGCATTATATCTACATATAGTCTCTACGTATGTACCATATTCTTCTGCCGCTCACAACTATTTTATCTTCTCTTTTGGAAGATATGATACAATAGGTTGATTATGTATTTTCACCTACTTGCCTAAAGACAAAAATAATAACGCAACAGCAAGTAGCACACAATTCATTTCTTGGATTTCTTTGCCTAAAAAATAATGCAACAGAATGTAAAACACATCATTTTTTGGATTTCTTTGCCTTTTTCGAAACTTGAGCTTTCCTTCCTCCCATCTTAGGCCGCTTTGCTGTGGTTTTACCCTTCTTTTTCACCACGCCCTTCATAAAATAAGTGAGCAAGCTAGCTTAACAACATTATTATGTGGATCACAGAACACGAAACATTCAGGTCTAAGACTTCACCTAGGTTTATGGTGGTTCAGGTCTAAGATGTCACCTAGGTTTATGGTGGTTCAGGTCTAAGATGTCACCTAGGTTTATGGTGGTTCAGGTCTAAGACATTACCTAGGTTTAGGGTCACAACTGGTCTAGCCAGCCCAAGGCTGGTGCAAACCTTTCCAGCCTACTTTGGTCTGTATTTAAGCGAGGGCTGGTCCACTTAATGGCTCACCAATCTGGTCTGATTCAAAAGAATAAGAAGAAAGGCTCACCAATCTGGCCTGATTCAAAAGAAGAAGAAGAACATCACCTAGGTTTATAGTGGCTCAGGTCTAAGACATCACCAAGGTTTATGCAGGTTCAGGTATAAGACATTACCTAGGTTTAGGGTCACAGCTGGTCTAGCCAGCCCAAGACTGGTGCAAACCTTTCCAGCCTACTTTGGTCTGTATTAAAGATAATTACGCAAGGGCTGGTCCACTTAAAGGCTCACCAATCTGGCCTGATTCAAAAGAAGAAGAAGAAGAAATCCAAGGTTGAGCATTGAAACCACAATCTACACCTCTTTACGGGAATAATGGTGAAGATAGAATGGTTAGGTCAACTTTTCAGTTTGCTGTATTTTCATAGTTTTAATATATGTACTGAATGAGGCTGCAAAGCATACCAAGGATTTTTCGGCCTTTCCATTAGACTTGGCATCAGTTGGATCCTCTTCATTTTCATTTTTTTTGTTACTTGAACGAGCAGATGGCTTTGGCATCTTGTCACCCTCCTCTTCCGAATCAAATGAAAATCCATCAAGGGTTCCTGCTTACAAGTTACAATGAAGATTAAGGTCATTAACTTCCAATTAGGCATATGCTAAATCATAAATTATCCCCGTTTGAAAAGCATTTGAAAGGACCATTCAAGTGAAGCGGTGATCTATGATGGGTGGGATTCAGGTTCTTTTCTTCCACGAAATTCAAAGCTGCATGGGAATGAGAAATAATGAAAGGCTAGTAAATGGCTTTTTCACCATTTGAGGGGGCCTAATCCAGATTGGATGGATTCAGACTACCTGAAATTCATCTTAGAATGGTTTCCAAATAAAACTATCTGCCAACACTAGGTGGATGAAACATTCAAATACATCATGAATAAATAAGTCTTTTTTTTTCCTGTTGGTGTGTGTGTGTGTGTGTGGATGGTTGGTTTTGTTTTGTGGTGGTCGTGGGTTTGGGGGGTGGGGGGGTGGGGGGCGGGCGTGGGGCAGGGTTGGTTTGGAAGGAAAGAAATTTGAACAATCTCAAATTGCAATGCTTAACCTTGTAGCCTAAAGCACTAGGATACATTATAATTATAGAAAAAAAAAATACAATCACTACTTGATTACTGCAATTTTCAGCATCCTATCTACATCTGTAGTTCATATAATGCATTATCTGATTGTGTGAATTAAAGGACACGACGAAGATTTCAAGCATTTGGAACAGCATGCAACAATTGCCATATGATTCAGTTCAAAGACATGAACAAATGAGCATCCAAACTCACCACAAAACACTTCTCAATAAATAAAAAAGTTAACCGAAACTAGATGGTTACAACATAGTTGTGATTAGAGCCAACCAATAACCAGATAATGGGTCCTGCTTTATCTTTATGCGCCTATCAGCAACTAAAAACAATAAGAAATAATAATTAAAAAAAAGTTCAAATACTCAAGTACTTGACCAAAAGTCTATCAGCTGAACCGATGACCCCTAATAGATGGGATAAGGCTTTAATGGTGATGATTTAGGGGTGAGTATATTCTAACCTGTTCAACAGTTTTGTACAAAAAAATAATACCCTGAGGGAAAAATATCTTTCAAAATTAAGTGGGGAAAAAAAAGAATTCACAGAGGTATACTTTTTTATTTTCTTTTATTTTTATAACACAGTGGTATACTTTCCACCCTTCAAAGAATTACAGAGTCAAATTATTCTTATGACTCAACCAAACTTAGTCAAGGTTTTTTTTTTTTCTCCTGTGTTTTTTCTTCACAAGGGACTCAAACTAACACACCCAACCATACTACACATTCCCCCTAAGCAACTAAGCAATAGTTGGGAACTAATGCACAAACTTGGTCAAGTTTAGTCCTCAAAAAAATTTTAAGTTTTAACCGTCATCCCGTTACATGGAGTGGTAGGTTATGTGCAGGCTGGTTGAATCTTGACTCTATGCAATGCAACTATGAACCTCAAGTAAGAAAAGAAGCCAATGAAATTATTAAAGAAACTTTAAAATATAACTAACCTTCAATCATAGTTTCAGCCTCGTATACATTAGAATGTGGTTTCAACTGGATAAAGTCGTTCATAATAGCCTCTATCTGATCAAAACAGATGCCATTCAAATTATTTGAAAAAATAAAAACCACATGCTTTCAGTCTAAAGTCAAATGGAAAACAGAGTTCGTCATGCATCCCAATATATCAAGAATAACTGGTATCAAAAACAAACTGTTCAATCTGAGTTGCAACTGACTTGCTGAAACTCACAAACTCCTTTTTGTTCTATGTTGATCATGCACTGTCAACATTCAGTGTTCCAGATGGATTGCTGGAACACAGTTACTTCTTTCATTTAGGTTGATAATGTATTCTCAGTATGAAAAGAGGCAGTGTTCCCAAATTTCAAGCCCTAAGAGTGTATAATTGGGGTCCACGGTTGGGTGATCCAAATTTTCTGTAAGCTATGGATATGCCATGCTCTTTTCTTCTTTCATTTTTTTTCCCTGATGATGGTATCACTATGGTATTTGATCCAATAGGACTAATCCCCAAGACGCACTCACGACCTTGCAGGTAAATCTGGGGGGTGTCGAACACACGTGGGGAGGAAAACCCACGCCCTAAAATGATGAACCAACACCCAGGCTAGTTACCATGCTTTTGTTTTTATTGGATGTAAATTTAATAATCAAAGAACAAAGCCCAGAAGCCAGAATTAAAACAGCAGAAATGAACATTGCTATAAGTAATTCTCAGCTATATATGTTGGAGGCCTCAATCTAAAGATAAGGGTAGTCCTAGTAGAGAGATTTATGGGAAGCATAAGCTGCCCTGTAGGGGACATACCAATGGTCTTGGCCATCAAACCATGGTCATCAATTTCATATGAGGCCCAAGAAACTACATGTGCACTAGGGTTGAGGATTGTAAAGATATAATACCTCAAAAGGTGCATGAGAGGACCTTTGAAGAGGGTATTCAGGATACAAACCTTTGCTTCTGTCTGACCAAAGCTAACCTGAATGAAAGAGATCTGCATTAATAAGCATCAACTGGAATTATTTTAAAAGTGCATGCGTGAGAGAGAGAGAGAGAGAGAGAGAGAAGAGAGAGAGAGAGAGAGAGAGAGAGAGAGAGAGAGAGAGAGAAAGTGCGAGAGAGAGAGAGAGAGATGGTTTGGATGACGTACAACGCAAAATGTTCGTGAAGGAACTATTGTTGTTTTGTAGATGGTTCCTGTGATATTGGAAAAATGCATTTGGATTAATCAGATTGGGTGAATGTAACAAGGAATAATAAAAAAAGTGACTCATATAACTAGCTGCACAAAACAGTAATTGGAGGGCATGGGCATGTCAATCCAGGAGAGAGAGGGAGAGAGAGAGAGAGAGAGAGAGAGAGAGAGCTGAAATTGAGAGCGGTAGAAATAAAAGTACAAGTTCTCAGTTCTTCCCTTTTGCTGCCTAAAAGTCAAGGCTATGAAAGCATTGGAATTTTTCCTTGAAAATTCTTAAATTTTTGTTTGAATGAGGTTGAGTACACGTAAATGTTCCCATCTGCAACAGCCTAACTGTGAACCCATTTCCACCTCCTCCGTTACCCATTCTTTCTTGGGGTAAATTGGCGCCAGTGACCAGCTCCATTTTGACACATTCAAATTGTATTCATAATCTCATGGCACTTCCCTTTAAAATTTAACACTTGCCCACAGTTGATTTTGAGGCCTTAAATACACACAATTAAGAACCCTATTATGTTGAGTTATTTGGGCCATCCCCCGTCAAGGCAATTATGCAAAGACATCTTGATACCCAAATAATGATAATCTAAGTGGGCCTCGCATGCATGTCGCACACAGTCACCCATGGCAACTGCCGTAGGTGGTCATCAATGCGTAGGAAAAATTATCAGAAACAGCATGGACTCTATTTCCTAGTTAATGGCCTGGACTGAAGGGCCCACTTATAATCAATCTATTCCTTTCAAACTCAATATTACCCCATGAATTGGCACTGACCCCATATTGGAACTCATGCAACCAACATTTGCAGTTGGATTAACCATGGAGAAAGCATAAAACATGCACTTATCCAAGGGCTAAAATTTGTCTAACCACGAAGTTTTAAAGGGTTAAGGCTTTAGATGCTCAGAAGGTTCCAATTTTTCCACTATCCTAGGTCATACATTAACAGTTCCATCCCCTAATCTCCATAATTTGCTTGCATCCAAGTGGGCCCGAAAGGCCAGGTCACAATTGCTTAATAGTGTATCTTTGATTGTGAGCACTCTCCCTATTTTTCTACCCTTCCTAC
Organism: Sextonia rubra; assembly: GCA_037013555.1. NCBI lineage: Eukaryota > Viridiplantae > Streptophyta > Magnoliopsida > Laurales > Lauraceae > Sextonia > Sextonia rubra. Next base: position 35,907,568 of record JASUAD010000010.1, on the reverse strand, counting down.
AATCCATTCCAACCACGTCCCTGTCCCAGTTGAATTAATGACCAAATACTGGACCAATTCACCCTTCCACCTCTTTAAGAACCCTGACGCCACTTCCTCTTATCTCCAATCCTACCACAGTTGTAACCATTTTGCCACTACATGAAAGGAATAGGTTGTAAGCCCAACATATGCCATGGCCCAGGGCAGACACTATCAATTCTACTATCAACAGCCTCTCTTGCTTCTCCATGAACCAATGGTTCTCGTCCACAATTTTACAGAGCTCAATGGTTCTTCCCTACTACAGTACTACTACTACTAGAATGAAGAAATGATTATAAGCAAGGCAGTAGAAAATCGGACTCATGGGGTGACTGGATCACACAATCTTGAACTTTAATATTTGTTGTGCTTCTACTTTCATTTATTATTAATAAGTCTAAGTTCCATAGGTACCCACATTTATATTTCATTCAGTTGGAAGAACAGACCATCGGTCTTCAAATGCTTGGACTTGTAGAATCAGTCCAAATGTTCATAAGAGCCCTCCAAAGCTTTTTCCAGTATAAAATCTAAAAAGACAAGAGGTTTGGGGCCCGAAAACCATAGAACGTAGTCCAATAGGTGACTTGGCCGCGGGGGGGGGGGGGTGGTGGGTGGGGGCGGAGGAAGGTTGGTTGGGTGTGTGGTTACTCAGAACCTACCAACTCCAAGTTGACTCAAACTTAGCTGATATTTAAAACCATGGTTACTAGGTCTAGGATCTTGGGTAGTGGGGTTTCCATAGGAAAGAAACAAGGATGTATTTCGGGGTTTTGTGTGGGAGTTTCTTAGGAGGGATGACAGGGTTACAAGAATTTGGTTGATCTGAGTTGGATGATTGGATGGTATCGGTCCTAAATTTTCTTTTGCATATTGTTCCATGCAGTTAAATGGTTGCAGGGACTCTCATTCATTTTTACATAGTGGTCCACGAAGGACTCCAAAAATCAGCCTAATCAAAATATTATAGCCTATAGGGATGGCTCTTAAGGCCCAGAGATCAACAGTGAAACACAATTACGTCAATTCAATAATGGGTAATAGCCAAATGAGCATCCATTGAAAGTGAATGCCAATTTCCACGTGGAGCGGGGGTAGTAGAGGGGTTGAATGATCATAGGTGGGACCCATGGCATGGTCCATATATATGATAGACATTGCTAACTGAAAAACTTGTGAGAAACATGAGACACCCTAGTGGCAACGTTGTCTCAACTCTCATCTCACACGGCCACCTAGGGATTGATCTTTGGGCAGATAGGTTCTCACAAGTAATGTACCACCGAACCAATCTAGCAAAAAAAATTTTGAAAAAATTGTGATTTAGTAATAAGGGAGTGGGGCAAAACACTGTTTGACTATCGACTCTTCTCTGAAATGAGAATGGAGAATAGTTGGCCACCTAGGCCCTTGCCCTTCTTGGGGTGGGAAAATTCTTTCCCTAAATTCTTCTTTTTAAAAAATTCATGAAAACGGGAGAGAATCATCTCCATCAAACATCAAGTAGCCAACCCATAATCCTTGAGCTTCGGAAAGGAGAAATGTAGAACTTGGTTATTGTCCAATGATCTTTCAGTTAGTAATACACATTAATTTTTTTTATAATGATAAACTGTTATTATTATTATTATATTTTTATTTTTTGGAACAGTAAGATGTATTCATTGTTTATAATGATAAACAATAATAAAGCAATATATTGTTGGAAAAAAATGATTATTGTATTCAATGAAATGCTCAAGCTCACAAAATATAATGTAAAACTAATCAAGCTCGATGTTTTAAAAAATATATAAAATATATTAATGGTGGATAAAGACAATCCATACCGTTGAGTACCTTTTAAGTCTAAAAGCATTTCATGACTCCCATTTGGGCTATCTGAAATTGATATTCGCCCAACAGCGCCCACATCTCCACTCATGTCTATGGAATCCCCTTCACACTCAACAAGTGCCTACATATAACAAAAAGTTCCCAGCAATAGTATTCATCCAGACATAATAATCTTAGTTACCACATGAATGCTGAAGATCCAAGAAAGAATGGGAGAACCGGATGTTGGTAAACATGAGGATATCAAACAATATGCAAAAGAAACACAACCAGGCACAGCAATTGTATTTCATAACAGAGGACGAATAAAATAAATAATTTAATAAAAACACCTACCTTAGAACGTTGAACTTTCTCAGAGAACACCAAAGGCAGCCTTGATGAAACCTGTGGGTTATGAACAAATTTAAGACACCAGAAGAGTTGTTTAAATTAGATCAAGAAAGCCTTCACAATAAGTAATGGAAACTAAAACCACCAGTACCAAATATTAGATGAGATGGGATACTTTCAGCACTGAATTACATTCTCATGAAGATAACAAATGTAATGAATGCTATAATGGATGAGAATTCCTTAATAAAAACTCTAGGATTGAAAGAATATGACCATTTATTAGCCCCATTAACAACGAACACAACGCCAGGCCAAGGGAAAAAACCAAACAAGCAAAAGACAAAAAGGCTTTTTTTTTTTTTTTTAAATCTTCTAAGTCTGATACTTTTCAGTCATTCCCCATACACAATGCAGCCCAGTTAACACAAGCACAATTTGATCCTATTAGGACCCTTTGATATATATTGTTTTGTCGTTCACTAACAACTCGAGGTTTTAGTGATTCTGGTTCTTAACATGGTATAAGTCATGTGTTTGAATACCTAGGGATGTGTTTCTGTTCACGTTGGTCATTTGGCATGTTTTTGTCCACATGCGGAGCCTCATACCAGGGGGGTGGTGTGTTGGTGGCGGCTATCAAGACCATTTGATATACATTGTTCTATCGCTCATTCATAGCTCAAGGTTTTGGTGATTCCAGTTCTTAACAGATCCAACATGCATAGCGTTCACTTGTCAGTTCATGGAAATGTTAGATTCCCAGAGATTAGAACCAAATAATTCCTCAATGAATAGATAAATATTTAAAAGGTAATTAGAAATGTTGAGGAATTCAAGTAGCCAATCCCAATATAGTTAGAATTCATGTAGCCAATCCTAACATAGTTGGGATAAGGCTTTGATGATGATGATGATATATATGTGTTTATTTATCATGATTATGAGGAATTGGCTAATGATTAATCGGAATAGAGAAACAAAATTCATGGAGCACGCCCCAACATAATTGGGACAGCGCTTTGATGATGCTGATGATGATGTAGCTAGAAATCTTGAGGAAGGCAGTTGCTTTTCTACCCAGTATGGTTTTGGTCTTTTGAACCATCATGAAAACTTGGCAGAGCATATAATAATTTGTTTTTCCGGAATAACTAACCCACGAGTGGTTTGGAGTACATCCAAACACAACTCCAACTAGTTTGGCTATCTAAGTAACTTGATTAACAAAGTCCAGAAGGCATCAAGTGTAGCCATGGTAGCTACTTACCTGAGGATCAACAGCTTGCTTCTCCAAACTTTCTGTCTCAACAGCTTCTCCCTCATACAGATCTCCTGTATCACTTTCAAATATCACATAAAAAGAATATCTTAGGAAAAGAGTTACATTTAAAAATGTAGTTATATTAAAATTGGGCCTAATATAAAATACAAAGTTCCACTTGTAATTTACCTGGTTCAAAGGTATTTCAGTTTCAAAGGATGGTCATTTCTGGACAGAGTTAAATAGTATTGATGCTTGAATGATTTTTTCACATTTCAGGTAGGACCTGAAAAATCCTCATAATGATCTGCAGTAGAGAAGGTGAAAATTCCGATCTGCAGTAGAAAAGGTGAAAATTCTGAAATCCCGTGTGTACTTCCAGTTATTTGTGCTGGGAAAGGATTGTAATCCTGTATACTTAGAAGGTTTACAATCTGTTTTTTACTTCTTTCAGAATAAAAACTCTGCTCATTATTTGGTGCAGTGTACAACAAGCAGGATGCCAGAAAAAAAAACCCCGTTGATTACAGGTGGATTTTATGTGACAGAAATCATCCCTTACAAGTGGAAACCAGAACCAAATTTGACACTCATCTAACCTTGGAATGAATCCCAAAAAAATGTATGGCTAAAAGATCACTGAACTTTGAGGCTATTAAATCAAGGGTTAGATTGCTACTAATAAAATCAAGTGTTAGATAATTCTGATGGGGCTCAATTGTTTTGCCAAACTCTAATCCATGATGAGACCTTTTAACTTCTGCCTCTCCAAACCTCCCACCAACCGATACGTATGTATATGGGCCCCAAGAGCTGAACTATGGATGAGTAGCACGTGGTCTAGTCATACATAACAACCCCCTTTAAGTGAGGTAATTCCATTCAAACTCTAACCATATGATTGAACCTTTTTCTAGAGGTTCATTCTCTACTTTCTTTTTGTTTTTTGATGCCTTCACCCTTCGAGCCTTGTTAACTGGAGGCTCTCCTCTGTCATCAATGAGAACTGCATCTGGATTGGGATCATTATCTTGCAAAACATCCATGGAAGGTTCTTCATGCTGGTTATCTTCCTCTCTTACAGGGCTGTTACTTGGAGAAGAATCCGAAGACGATGATAATGTCACCAGTGGATGATTTTGCACCTGCAAAACAAACGGCATGCCAGCAATTAGAATAAAAGAAAACGTCAATGTATAGTTAAGTAAGTTTTAATTGATTTTTAAAATTTGCCAAAATTATTACACTATGAGAGAGAGGTAATTTCCATTTTGAAACGGTTTGACATATGAGCTTAAATGTCAAACCATCACCAGCCTATAAAACTAGGGTTAGCTTTATGAGTTCTACTTTTACACTATAAATCTATGCCCTAGTTCACACTCGCTTATCGTCATTGAAGCTTTGCCATATCTATCTACGGTTACATTGTAGTTCTAGTTTTAGACTGAACTACATTTAAATCCATGTTCTATTTTCCATTCCGCTTAGATATTCAGTGAGAAACAGAAATGCATATGAACTTGTAAGAAAATTGTAATTTAAGATTTTAAGTCATTGTTTTTCGAGCAGACACCAGAAACAGCAGCGAAAAGTGGTGCAGCATTCCTACATATAATGAATTTAGCTGTGAGTGTTTTTCTAGGAGGGAAAGAATAACAGGAATCACATTAAGACCATACCAACCATATGCCTATAAATGGGTTTCTACGATCATGCAAATGCAGCATATGCTCTTGAGACCTGAAAGTAGTAAACAATGCTTAAGACTAACAATAATAAAATGGTGCCATCTCCACTTCAAACAATAAAGAACCCCAAACCAACACCACCCCCCCAACACCCAAAAAAAAAAAACATTCACACACACACACACACACACACACACACACACACACACACACACACCAAAATGAAACAACACAAATGACAGCCATACCATTTACCAGCAAGTCAAACCCAATCTTCAGATTACCAAGACAGAATGGAATCAAATCAAGTTCAACTGATATTGAGTATTTAACCCAGTTCATAAATACAGAATAAAAAAAAACTTATATATATTAAGAAACCCAGATCATAGATCATAAATTTAGAGTTAGGCATAGATTCAACAAGAAATAGAGAGCTGAAATTAAACTGATTACAGGAGCATGAGACCATCCTCATTCTAATCCAAATACATAAATTTAAGAAATACCAGTTCAAACATTTAAAGACTTCATACTTAGATGGAAAAAAAAGTCCAAGGGATGGGATAAAGAGTGAGAAGTTTGCATAGTTAGATGAAGATGAAATTGGGTTTTCTTTTCAGTAATGTAGAGGGATGAATGAGAATAGTAGCAGTCGAAGTAAAGTATGAATAAGAAAAGGGAAAGATAGGGGAGATAAAAGAAAGTGGATGAATGACTAAAATCGAAATCGACCTTAAAATTATGCAACCAATCCGGCGATTCTTCACGGGAGCTGCTCATTCTCCTTTCCTCTCCTCCTCCCACTTCCCCCTCTGATTATAATTTGTTAGGGCCAATGGGCAGGACGAGACGGTTGGAAATAGAGGTCGGCCGGGCCTGGCCCAGTGGGTTGCTCTAATCTCAACATGAATCATCTTTCTCCTTTTTCTTGGCTATTAATTTAGGGTGCGTTTGCGCTCATGTTATTCATATTTCCATGTTATTACGGGATAGAAAACATGTTTGCTATCTGCAGTGTTTTGCTTTTTGATTTCATTTGAAGAATTTTAAAATCTTAACCCGCTAGCTTAAAATTTTTGAAATAAAAACTATTTATTTTTTAAATAACTTGTTGGCACAATTAATTTTTATTATATATATATTCTAAGAATTGTGGAGGGTGCCACATTAGCACCCTCTATTTTTCTTTTTTCTAGAGCGCCACGTAGGCATCTCAAGTATCTCCGTTGAAACCAACTTTTCATCTTTATCAAACTTTATTTTTATCAAATATCCTATTAATCTTCCTCGTATCTTCCAATGCTTCCAACACTTATCACAGTAAAAGCAAAATAAAAAAGGAGCCGGCACAAGCACTCTTCATTGACATCCCCTCGCAGGGTGTCAACACCTTCCCTCCAAGCCTCCGCTGTGGCCTTGACTCGGACTCTGCAGCCTTGACCCGAATACAAATATGAAGAAGAAGAACCGATTGGGGTTTCTTTCATTTTCTCTTTCTTTTTTGAAGTGATCTATGGCGATCCGTACCTGGTTCATATATCATACACGAAATGGAAGCGAAATTCATTCCTTAATCGAGGCATTGTGATTAAAAGTTCCCCAATCTAGCGATTCTAAGAAGAGATCTCTCCAGATTTTCAGTGTTTTTTGTTGAAACTACCGCTTTTCTACAATTGATCTCGAGCATTCACGCAACTTTGCGTCAAATCTCCCAATTGGAAAATTCCAATCTTTGAAACCGAGTGCAATATCTTACCATTCATAGGTTTTTTAGGGTTTCATTTGGGGGAATCGATTGTTTTTTAAGCGAAATATAGGGTTTTGTTGAGAAAGGATTCTCTAAGATGAGATCGGAACTAGAACGATGCAGAGGAACGGGAATCATGAGATCTTTTCAAACGATTTAGTTGTAGATGCAGTTGTTGCCAGCCGATTTGCTTCTTCAACAATGGCAGTGTCAAAAATTGTGGCATATCTCAATATAACTCTAGTATTTAATTTTTAACGTAAAATACTTGGTAACAATCATAAAATATGGGCCGATGATATAATTCTTTTTTTTATAATGGTGGGACCATGTTATAAACAATTTGAGTGTGGGTTTAATGTTTTAATTTCTAAATATTGGTTATATGGTTAGAAAAATATTATATTTTAAAAAATATTTAATCTATTTTAAAAAATCTAATATTGCAAAAAAATATTGAATCTTTTAAAAATATTTAATCTTTCAAAAATAAAATCTAATCTTTAAAAAAAATAATCATTCAAAAAAATATTTAATCTTTCAAAAAAATTATTTAATATGTCAAAAGAAATACTTGATATTTAAAAAAAATATGAAATATTTCAAAATAAATATTTAATCCTTTAAAAAATATTTAATCTTTCAAAAAAAATATTTAATCATTTGAAGAAAATAGTTAAAGGTAGGACATAAATCTTATGGATATGGGCCCATGTTTTAATTTTTAAAGGTGGTTACTAAGGTGTAACTTTTACATTTGAGTCCCATGTACACCGATAAATAATATGCCGTTGGGTCCCAAATTTTAAATCCAATGATTGCCTTGATTTCGTTTGTTAGAGAATTTTTTTTACACTATTACCAAATAATTTTCTTATGACATATTTTAAGTAGAGCATTTTAATATGAGATTGCGAAATAAGATTCACAGAATTAGTCTTGGGACAACGTGGTTTTAGTACAATCAAATTTGGGTACAAAATTGAGAACAATATGGACAAAATGCCAAGCTGACCCAAATTTTTATGATAAAAAGCTCATGTTGTAATTTTCTTATAAAAAATTTTTCGTTTCAAGACAATGATATTTCCAATGTGAGTAGAGATGGTAAAATTTTCCGACTATCTCAATGTTGGGCCCAATTTTAGGTTTTAGATTTTAAATGATAAATAAGGCTGGGTCTTTGAGGACTTCCTCTCTCTCTTTTGAGGCAATTGGAATAATAGGCTCATCTAATCTAAAGACCCGCCCTCACTCTTTTCCCTCTCTATTTTGCAGTCTTGCAGAGAAAAAGCGTGAGAGAGACAGAGAGAAAGAGAGGATTGAACAAAACCCTCATCTTCTTCTCTCTCTCTCCCTCTCTCTCTGCTTTTCTTTCTTTCTTCTTCCATTTCTTACACGCACAGTTCTAGGGTTTTGAAGACGAGAAATGATCTGGATCAGCTTTTGTCACTAGAGTTTCCGTGTTTTTGGTTTAGCAGCTACCCACGTGAAGATTTCTCACAATTCTAGGGTTTATCATTGAGATCTACACTAGGTTTTTGTGGAATCAGTGCAATCGCGGTGGATTTTGGAGAAGAGAGCAAGACCTGCTTGTTTCCTCATAATTTTTCTAAGTATCGGAAATCTCTCTCTCTCTCTCTCTCTCTCTCTCTCTTGTTTTTTGTTGCTCAATCTCTTGTTTGTTTTCGTTTTGGATCTTGTTGTTTTCTTCCTCGTTCTTCTTCTGCATACGATGCGTCTGTGCTGTGTTCAGCTCAAATTGCACTTCAGTTGAAGTGATATTAACCATTGAAGTGCAATGTGTGCTTGTATAAGCTGCTAAAAAGGTTATATATCTGAACTGTTGTTTTAGATCACAGATTCTATTAACTTTCTGTTATTTTGATCACATGGTTATTTGAGTTTGTCTTGTTTACTTGGATTATTGCATGATCTTGGTTATGAGTGTCTTATGAAATCCATAGTTTGCATTAAAACTAATCTTATAGAAACCGAAGAAAATTAACCAATCTAGAATGTTAGAAATCTAAATCGCAAAGCTTAGTAGGAGTTTGTGATGTAATTTTGGACTAGCTGTAGTAGGACTAATGGTAGCTGACACCCACTTTCTTGGGACATTACCATGTAAACTTCATTGATGACAAAGATTCTGATTATGTTTGAGGCATCCAAGTTTCTGTATATTTGGGTGTTGTGCTTTATCACTTTAGAAGGCACTTTTGGGGGGGAGTGAAAAATCAAGATGTGGGCAGTATGGAGTACCCAAGGCATCTAGATTTTTCATTTCTTTTTGGTTGGAGACTTTGAGCGAACAAGAGTTCCATAGAAATAACGGTCCATCATCTTTTATGTCCCTCATGGTGCTAATGTCGAGGTAGATAGCCCCATGCAATTGCAATGTAACTTTGATATACTTTGTTACACCGTTCTCCATCAGCGTAAGCTTTTAGAGTAAGTGGTTGTCAACATGGTATCAGAGTGGGAGGTCGACTATTTGAATCCTAGGGCCGTTGTGCCTTGTATTCTCTCACGGAGGGTGTGATTCCTGTGCAAAGCACCTGTATTTTCCTATGGAGGATGTAATTCTTATAAAGAAGCCTGCATGTGCGGAGGGGTGTTGTAACCTTGATATACATTGTTACACTGTTCTTTATCAGCTTAAGCTTTTAGAGTAAGTGGTTGTCAACAATAGATGTTATGCATTTTAACTTGGAGATCTTTTGGGAAAAAAAAAAAACCTTTCATTGCTATCTATTTTTGGTTGTTGAAACTTTCATTTCAATTCCTATATTCATTTTTCCTCTTCTCCACTGAAATTAAGGCTTTTTTATTTTATTTTATTTTTTTTCACTTTCTTACTGAAGTGACATTTTCCTTGCAGAAAACCAGTATCAGTAGGCAAGGTTCGGCCCTTTTTATCAATTACCCTTACAACAATGATGGACCCAAGGTGTACAGTGGGGATTGCTGAAGGTTCATATCTTGGTCCTTTATCTTTTTTTTTCAGTTATAATTTACTTTTGTTAATAACAAATATTGCTTAAAGAGAAAGGGATCAACAGGTCCACATGCTGTAAAGAAGAGATGTTTTGACCTGGAAGAAATATCTAAGATAAATAAGTAGCTAACTGAGGGAACTGGCACTGATGATTGGTGAACCAACATGGCAGTTTGGCTTATAGGCTATAAGGTATAGACACCTGAATTGGCTAGAAGATCTGCTACTTTATCGGCTAACCAGTTGACAACTGGAAAGAGACAGTGAGTGGTTCCAATAGTTTCTTGATCTCATCCACTAGGGTGTTTGATCTCCATCGACTCTTGGCTTTATTCTTTGCCCATGCTAGTGCAATTTCTCATTTCTATTATAAAATCAAAGGGCCTAGAAAGGATTTTATAAATAATCGAGTTTCCTATCTCAGTTTTGTAAAGAGTCATTTATAAGCTGGACTTGAGAAATAAAAGCCACTTTCAATTACCATTTTCTAGAACGCTGCCAATCCGAAAGGGTTTATTTTATTGCCACCATTCACAGTATGCTCCTAGATCATTTGGTTTTTTTTTTTAGCATGAATTTCTATGTTTCAATAAACACTTGTTTCCTAATTTCCTTTTGCTCTTCCTTGTCCCATTGTAAATTATGTTCAGCTGGAACTAAAATGCATGATAAGAGTTTGGCAGAAGAAATGATGGAGTTGAGGAAAGTATGGACGGCTGTCATGATGGAGAAATGTCGTTTCAAGAATGAAGCAGTTGCATGTCCCAAACCAAGGAGGCGGCATGCCCGGTTAGTAGATGTTTCTTGCTTTATTGTGTCTGTAATGGATTCGGTGGAGCTTATTGTTTGTATAATGCCTTGAATCAACTGGAATTTTACTGAGTTAGATTTTCTTACTTTTTATTGTTTGGATAATGGTGAATTCCATCTATAAGGAGAATTGTGAACTAAATTTGTTTTCCTAGTGCCTAAAGTACAATTGGCAATTAAGGTTATAAAGCTGGAAGATCAACTTAGGCTTGACGGGTGCCCTAATCTGAGCCAACTTGATGTAGCAATGGGCCTCAAGAACTAGAGGAGGAGGTCTAAGAAAAGGTCCACAGCAGGCCAGCCTGTTGGGCCTAAAACCATAGTGGACCACCCCCATAAGCCCATTGATATCTGGCCCATTGGACTAAGGTTGAGGTCAACTAGTCCATTGGCCTTATCATATCAACTTTAATTTTATAGCAATTTCCAATAAATTTTCCTAGATTTACATTCTTAATTTAACAAGGTTTCAAAGAATATCTTATACAAAACATATTATTGGTTTTAGAAAATACCATGAAGATTTTCTAGATCTAGCAAGATAATTGATGGGCATGTAATCAATTTGAGAGGGGGAAGATCCTATATAGAAAAAAGAAAAAAAAAGAAAAGAAAAGAGATTGCAATGTGAACATCTCATGGAGGGGAAAGGAAATCCTATCTAAGGTCCCTATTAGGCAATATTGTCATCATCATCATCAAAGTTTTTTCTTGATTATGTTGGGTCTGCTACATGAATTATATTTCTCTATTCCAATCTATCCTAGGCTAAATCCTTGGATAGGTAGCGGTTCTTCTAATCTCTCCCTTACTACTTCCGTCAATGTCCTAATCGGCCTCACCCTTTTCCTTGAGGGGCCATCAACTTGTGCTAGACTGCGTTGAACATTTCCAAACCATCTCAAGCAAGTCTCTTTTAATTTATCATGTATTGATGCTAACCCCAAATGCACCCAAATGCGCTTATTTCTATTTCCGTATTTCCTAGACACATCCTTCTCAACATTCTGATCTAATGCCGCACTCATTTTTTCCATGTCCGGTTTCCTGATTGGCCAACATTCTACTTTGTTTTTTGGAGATTATTGTTGTGAGAAAATTGTTAGGTTCCCTTGTTTCTTGGATGGTGTGATTGCATCTCCTTCATGGTGTGGAGTAATGAAGACTCTCCTGCAGAGGAAGTAAGGGGTGAATCCAGGGCATCATGAGTAAGTTAAAAGATACCTCTTGAAGGTGTGAATGAGGAAATTCCTGAAGATCCCAGTGTAGAGAACCCACCAATCATTTGCCAATACAAAGAGCATGTGTATGTTGATTCTATGGCAGAGCTTTACTAAGAAAAGCCAGTGGTGCAAGACCATACACATCCGAAGATGTTACATATGATCAGTCACTGGGATGACTAAATCAGGTAGTCAAGGACAAATCAGAGCTCGGATGAATTGATAAGAGTGGTGAGTGGCAATCTGGTGGTCAGATGGAGAAATATATTAATCTTGACGTTCTAGTGGGTGTTTTTGAAAAGATCTGGTAGTTCATAGACAACTATATTACCATCCAACTGTTGAACATAAGATCATAACCCTATCTGTAGCGCTGCAGAATTAGGTCATGGTTTGGTTAGTGTTTGATCTGGATGGATGTTTACAAACTTGAGGTCAAGTTTCTCGACTCAGGAAGAATTATATCTACACATAAAGAGGGCCCGCTTAGGACCAGCCAAAAGTTTATGAACCTGAAGAGATTTGCTCAGAGTCAACTTGCACTAATCCCCTTTGTGCATCAATTTTTTCCTGTTAGTTATGGGTTTTGATTTTTTAGGAAATTTGTTGGTCACATGTAAATATGTTATGGCTGAAATTGATTGCCATTAAGCCAACAGATGGTATTAGAGATACATTTGTTTTTGGCTTTATCGTTTGTTTAAGCATTGCATGAACATTCATAAAGCTCCAAGAACTTTCTTGGTCAAATGGGTGCTCAAATAAGAAACTACAAGAACTTTCTTGGTCAAATGGTCTTACAATGCTCAAATAAGAAACTATCTTTTGTTCGGTACTCCTATGACATGAGACCATATTTTTTACCCAATTCCCTTTGGATTCCAAGTTCCAACCAAAGAGGGTTGGCACAGGGCCGTTTCCTACTTTCAGCACAGTATCTGCCTTTGTCCTACTTTGCATGTTGCTACTTTTCTCCTCTTAACTTTTGGTTCAACCCAAGGGTTGTGTCAGGTTTAGATTGCATAATCACATACCTGCATATCTACATTTTGCCCGAGATCTTTTTTATTTGGACAAGTAACTTTTAAATTTTTTATCCCAGGCAAAGTGTCATGGAAAATGATCTTAAACTTGCAGTGGAGCTTTCTGATATCCTTGTAGACAAGGTTTGTTATTAATGTATTTTCTCTTTAGTTATGTGACTGCTTATCTCTTTTTGTTCGTTTTTTAATCAAGATTCTCAATTAACATTTTTTTTTTTGTGATTTCCTTTGTGATAAATAAATTTCATTTACATAGTTTTTTGGGTCTTCCAGGCTTCACCTCCTTACTATGCAGGGTCTCCTCCAATCCGTTCCAGCAACCCTCTCATTCAAGATGCTTATTTCCAGGAGCAGAGGGTCTCAGAGGGCATACACCCTCTTTGTGTGGGCTTAGATGGCGTCAATCGGAAACGTAGGGCACAAAGTGTCCTGATGAAGGCATGAAATCTTTCCGTGGCAGGAATTGTTTTATTGAACCTTTGAGAAGAGCTGGTAAATAGTGTACAAAGTTTATTTCTTTCAGTAGATTTTGACATGTAAGACCCTCCTCTGCCAAATTCTGTTTGCATTCCAGTTCACTTAAAATTTTTTTTTTCAATGTATAGATGCTGATGGGCCATCAGCCTTTCATAACCTTTTGTTTTGTTAAATGAGTGCAAAAGAGACTGCTGATAAATATGTGGTCGAGGTATATGGTCTATATGCATTTCTCAAATCTCTGTGCTAAATGATATTGTGTAGACAATTGACTTCCCTGTCCATTTTTTAACACATTAAACTTGGGGTCTATTTTGGCTGCACCACTACAAATTACAAATGGAGGTGGATTTTGGGTTGAGAGGTCCCCACATCCACCAGAGCATTTGTGGTGGCACAGAAAGGGCGAGTCGTGTAAGGTAGGTCCTGGGTCATCTGCTTGTGAAAATTACATGCACCAGCATACTGAACAAAAATTTCTCCTAGGGTCTATCTGGCTGAGTCCCCGTTTAGAGGCCTTGACACTCCTGAATTGAAGGCATCCACCCGTTGGGTGGGAACACTTCTATGCGGACATTCCCATCCGAGAAAATACCCCGGAGCTGTAAATATGTTAGATTTAGGCTGGAGCTTTGAAGAGTAACGAGGCATTACATGGGTTCTGTCAGCCTGTATATTACTTTATTTGTAGGGTTCGGGAAATCTGCTCAGTAGCAACTACTAGTTACACAGAGGAAACGGTGGGCTGGGCGTGGCCCTAATACCTTCTTGTAGGGTTCCCTGGGAATGGACTTTTTATATATAGTACCACCAAAGTAAACCAAAATGATTGCCAACCGTTCATCTTAAGAAAGTAAATCCCATGAATGTGATTTGCAATACTTCATTCAGTTAGGCCGTGTTATGTGTCATATAACACCTATATCGTTTGGACGTGACCCAACTGAATAGACCCAATCATTTATAAAAAAAAACATATATTTGTGTATGTAACAAAGGTGGTGGTATTGGGTGTTCTGATCCTCGGTAGCCAAATTCTGAAGAGAGCACCGCTGAAGTTGTTGAGCCAATTGTTCTTACTTCATTGTCTTCTTGTTTTGGGCCTGAGGAGCCACTATTATAGGCTCCATCCAGTTAAGTAGTTAAGTTTGAAGTACTTTTAATACCTACGTATTTTGGGTGTATTGCTTAGCAACTTGAAATGGTATTAGAGCCGAGGGTCATGTATTCAAATCCTTGGGGATGTGTCTTTGTTCAAGTTGGTTATTTTGTGTGTTTTTGTCCACGTGCGAATCCCCACACGTGAGGGTGGCTATTAGGACCTTTTGATAAACATTGTTCTATTGATCACTAGTAGCTTGAGCTTATGGTGTTTCTGGTTGTTAACATGGTATCACAAAAAAGCCCCATGCCTCGTCTTATGCGAGCATGTACTTTGAGTTTGGGTGATGTCCCACCCGAGGGGGGTGTTAAGTAGTTATTTTGTTGTATCTTTGATGACTAGGCATTTTGGATGCATTTTGGATGTATTGGTAAGCAACTTGTGATTTTCTAGATTCATATGAAAGAAAGATACTGCTCATAATTGGCTCCCTTCCCACTAATGGCTTAGTTCACAATCAAGAGAAAATATACCCTTTATAATTACTTTAAAAAAACAAAAGATGTCATTCAGTTTTAAAAGGGCTCAAGCAAAATTCATGATTGGATTGCGATGATTTTACATTGGATGTCAACCTACCTAACACAACCCCCCTTTATCCGAAGTTGGGACTAATAGTAAAAACTGGTTAAATACTCATGGAGGGAGCAGTAACGACTAACGAGTGTGAGAACTACCCCTGGAGGGACAGGTAAGTTTTTAGTGACGCCAGGTTTCCATCGGCGGTCAACTTTAAGCCCTTCTTTCTTTACGCTAGTTTTGGATAAGTTAATTGCTCATATTCAAGAGCAGGTACAATAGTGTACAATGTTTGCAAATGATAAAGTATTTGTGTTTGAATCAACAAATGGCATGAATGCGACACTCATGCAAAGATAGAATATATGGATTTCAGCTTTAGTGGGCATGTGCAAAGAACTAAATTTACTATGAGTATTAAAGCTCAAGAGATACCGCAGAGAGATTCATTTGATACCTTTGTTCGGTAATTACTAAGGATTGAGAGGTTGAAGAAGATGTCTAGCATAAGATAAAAGTGGAATGTTTGAAGTAGACACTTATACCCTACTTTGTGGGAGCATACCAATAAGAATGAAGGAAAATTTTCACAAGACAATAATTAGGCCACCTACAACCTATCGGGTAGAAGGTTGGCCAATCAAGAAGTAACACATACACAAAATGAGTGTAGTAAAGATGAGAACAGTGAGGTGGATGTATGGTAAAACTGTGAATAAACAAATTAAAAATGAGAGTTTTTGGGAGCATTTAGGAGTGGCATCAATAAGTGATAAAAAAAGGAAAACCCGTTTGAGATATTTTAAACATGTCCAATGCAAGCCAGCAAAGTTCTAATGAGGAGAAATTTTTTATTTTTAATGTAGATTGATTGTGCATTAGGGGGAAGAGGGGGTTCGAAGAGGATGTGGATGTAAGCGGTAATAATAGATTTGAAGAAGCGCAATCTATCCAAGAAAATTGCTCAAGATAGATCAAAATGGAGAAATAGAATATATGTAGTCGGCTCAACATAGTTTCATATTTTATATTTTTCCATATGTATATATGTATTTCTAATTTTTATATTTTCTTATACATATCTCTGAAACGTTTTGCCGAAATCCTGAATCGGCTGAAATATTCCAGCTTGGATGCCAAACCGAAACGTTGTCCAAAACAAATTTCACAACATTGGCGCTTGCACATCTAGATGTAGAGAGCTTTATGTAGGTAAGAACCGTCTAGACGTTCAGGATCATAGATGAAAATAGCAGTTGCGGCAGGCGTAGTGGCCCACCGCAAAAATGCTACATAGAGGGCGATACGTAGCGGTATAGTGCTACGTAATGGCGTAGCGGTGTGATTTAAAAATGTCTTCAAAAGAATCCAAAAAAATTTCAGAAAATCTAGAATATTGGAAAATGATGGAATATATGTTTGTTTTATAAAAGTAACTAGTATATGGGTATGTAGTGGTCCCCTCATTGCATGAGGTCTTGTATCGCTATTTCAATAGAAAAGAATAGAAATGATCAATGTTTTTCATATAAATTCATGTTGTTTAGTTATGTCAACTTAAATACTAACTTAAGGCTTATAAAAAAATGTTATAAACAAATTTCATCAAGATTCATTCAAGAATGAAAGATAAACTATGTTCAAAATTCATAGAAAAACAATATACTAATCTACTTAAAGAGTAAAGACTTTGTAATGGAGGAATTCCTTGTTGATTAGCTCTAATACCAAAGTGAATGTCTTCCAGGAATCACATTATTGTTAGTGTCATCATCTCCATTATCATTTGTTGTGCCACTACAATATTGCACATTCCCACCAAATTGAATTTGATATTGGTGGGCATTGGGATCTTGGAATGCAAGGAAGAAATCAAAGGAGCTTGGAGGAGGTGGATATCTATATTGAGGTTGACTATCATCATAGTCACCATATGAGTAAGACCCTGAAGATGAAGATTGTTTTTCTTTTTGTTACACATGACCATACTGACAATATTGTAATGGTTCACGAGGATATGGCCTATAGTGTAACACCCCGACCCGATTTGATCTGGATTAGCGGCTAATTTCTGATGATTTGGTTGCTAATTGTGTTTTGCTCATGTTTTTGGTTGGTTTCGGGTTATGGATAGGTAGTTGGGTTGAGTTTAACCTGGTTTAAGTAGACATAAGCCCTTTTTCGTAATATTCGATTTTATTCGATGTCGTCATTCATGCATCATCTTGATTTTAACGCGTGCCTTTTGGGACGCTTGTTGATTCCCGTAACTATGTCGTTTGCCAAGTATGTCAATTGTTTCCGTTAGACCCGCCAATGACTCAAACTGGAATTAGTCTTACTGCTTGGACTTTCTTGCAAATGTGTCTTTATGTTTATCTTTATAAGCCATCACCGCCTTTCTTCTTTTTCTCTCTCACTGTTCTGTTTCTCTCTCTCTCGAGTCTTCTTCTGCTGCTCGTTCCTCTTCCTTTTCGTTGATCTAGCTGGGGAAGGAAGCTGTGCATGTCTATGTTTGAGCATCCCTCGTGTGATTTGAGGTGAGCTTGAGTTCTTGAAGTGCTTCTTCTCTTCCTTCTTCCTCTTGTTCTCATTATCGATTGGTACATGTACTCATGGTTCTCTTTTCTTCTTTCCTTGCATGCATGGCGATTAGAAGCTCATTGGTAGTGTGAATTGAGCCCAAGGACAACAAAGAGTGTGTTAGACCCCATTTGAGATAAGTATAAGCATAACTTGGCTAAACCATATGGGTATGTGTTTGATTAAGATTAAGTCATGTATTTTTGCTTATGAATGGTGTTTACAGCCCATCTTGTGATCACTTCCTTCTATTACATGTGATTTCGTCAGCTTGGCTATGTTTCAGTGATTCTGTATCAGTTCAGAAACTGCTTCGTGTGTATCACGGCTAAGCCATAAGTCACCTTCGGCTTAAAGTCTAGAGAGAGAAAAACCCAGTTTTCTTCTACGGCTAGGACACGGCTAAGCCGTATATTGTCCTACGGGTAAGCTGTATCTCAGCTGTGATCCAGCCATAGATCAATACATGGTGCTTTTTTCTGGTTAACTGAAAGCAAGCAATTGACAAACCTTTTACGGCCCGCCACGGCTAGGCCATAGAACAGCACACGGCTAAGCCATAGAACAAAATACGGGTGAACCGTACTTGCGGATGAACAGTAAAGGGAATCACGGTGGAGCCGCAGTGCAGATTACGGCTACGTCGTAAGATGCCTATGGCTAAGCCGTAGGTTCACCTACGGCTAAGCCGTATCACCCCTAAAACATGAAGAACAAGGATAGGCATAAGGAAGAGACTGATATGGCCTCCATGATAGAATATAGATCACTTAGACTTGCCCAATAGTCTGAATGTATGACATGAATGATCTCGAGGGATGCGAATCATTCATGCACGTTATCCGGTTGTTTAGCACCTCTTCATGGGTGTTGGTTTAAGGGACTTCAGTGCACATTCCAGATACAATGCAACACTAGACAATGGTGCATCGGACAACTTAAAACTACATCATCATGCACGGTTAGAAATACTGGATAACTAAAATAGGATTGGCTAGTAAAAGATCGTGATTTCTGAAAGATAATCTGAGTGCATGGCATATTGACTTCGGTTCTTACCCTCTTATACGCGTTCTGCGCTGGGGCACATGATTGGATATTCTTAGCTCTGTCCATGGTTAATCCTGGGTAGAACAGCGGTCTTGCATGTTCGATCACATGAGTTGAGATGCCTTCATCCATTATATTGTTGTTTGATCTATTCAGTTTGATGTGGTGGTTCGATTTGATATATTTAACTGTTTCACTCGTATGACCTCTTGCATCTGTTTGATATATGCTTAACAAGACATGCACAGCGCATTCTGATAAGATATACATGTTAAGCTATGCACGTAATGATATGCAGGTTATGATATACATGTTCTTATGTTGATTGACTCGATATGGTTTGGCATTACTGAGCCTCAGCCTTAGGATCCCGACGGGGTGACTTTGGTATAGTTTTCATGGCCTTGCTGCAGTAAGGAAATGTCTTGGGGAATCCGAACCCCAGGAACCCGAGACCCATCTAACCCATGGTGTTCTCAGCACGTTTACAAGAGCCCTACTTTGGGAGCATATGGCGTACGTAATAGCCACCTAGTATGTACATGTACATGTTATGTTACTTACACCTTGATTCATAGAGCATATGTTAATTTGAATGCACAACTGCATAGACTACTACATTGACATGTTATGATTATTGATGTCTTTTATTCTATTAGAGACCACACGTGTTAACTTGTTACTGCTTATATTTTGCTGAATCGTCGTATTCATGAGTTGTCCTTGGTGTTGCAGGCTCACGTACCCTCGACCGTGCTCTTGTCGGTCGTCAGTTTGTGTCACGACCCGAGCCCAGAATTCGGGGGTTAGCGAAAAGCTAAACCGGTGACACACGTACTCCCGTGCACGTGCACCCAAACCCAGTCCAGATGCACGCACACAAGGGATCTAACACGTGCGAACTAAGCGTACGCGGAAGCTGTACATATCATAGCAAGCCACAAAGGAAAATAAAATAGCGGAAGCTAAAACAAATACGAACCGGAAAAGACAAAGACAAATACACTGAGATAAAACCGAATACACACCAAAATCAATATACACAAAATATACAGAATACAAGTCCCAAAGTCCAAAGTCCAAATACAAGCTCTCAAAAACCAAAATGCAAAATAAAAGCCACTGGTATGCATGCACGCACTTGGCAGAAGTGATCAGGCCCACTCTGCCAGACCGGAGGGTGCCTCTACACTCGCCCCTGCAGCCTCCTCGACCGCCGGGGAGCTGGGCAAGGTATCTGTGCCTGCAACACCACAGACAACACGAATGAATACAACGATCCAGCAAATATAAGTAACAGGAAAGAAACACGCATAGTATCAAAGCGAATGAAATAGGGACAGAAGATTAAATACAGAGTCCATCTTAGTATGCTAAGCAAATCGTGCATAGGAGTAAAACATGATAATGGAATCAAAACATAGAATACTGAACTAGTTGGCTACTACGTTAACCATATTCTCTCACATAGAGAGCAGAGCAAAACAGAGCAAAGCAGATAAGAACACCACTGTCCGGGCCAGGGCACAAGTGGGTCTCGGTTTCCTGGGTTCCGGGGTCCCAAGACAAAGCGACACTGCAGTGAATACAGAGAACAGAGATACAGAGATCTAAGCCAGAGGTAACCCCGTCGGGTAAATCCTAGGGCTGAGGCTGAGTAGAGCCAGACTAATATCAATCAAATCAAATCCAAAAGAAAGGGAGATTATCCGCTTTGGACTCACCGATGACACAGACCGGATCTTATCCTCACGTTTTAATCTCTGGGCAGAGCCACCAGGGAATACCCAAATATCAGAGATATACAAAGCCAGAGACAGAGCATAGATTAAGTCCATCACAGCATAGATCAAAGCATAATATAGACATACAGGACGAAAGCAAAATGACTGCGGAATGCATAAACATAGATTAACAGAACAGAGGGCAAAATCATAAACAATATGCAATGCATCTCAGATTAATACGGAATCAAGGTTCATTACAAGCCAAGTCTAATCTAGTTGCATCACTGTCACTAACCGTGCATGTTGATGTAGTTTTAAGTTATTCGATGCACCATTTGCCATCCTAGTGTTGCAAGGGAATCTACATGTGCACCGAAGTCCCTTAAACCAACACCCATGGGGAGGTGCTTAACAGTGATCAACGCTCACATGAATAAGTCACAGCCTAACAGACTATTCATGCGATCCAAAGAATCCATTGGGCCGATTTACATGAGTGGTCAACCCGTGTTTGAGCCCTACAAGTCTCACCATTATCCTAAGTTATGTTTCAGAATTGCCATGCCTAACGGTTTAGCCATGGGGGACCTATGGTTGAGCCGAAGACATCTTACGCTCTCGACGTATTATGCACTACAGCTTAACCTTGGTTCCATTCAAAACACAGCTAAACTGATCATCTTTCACCTCTGATCTGATGCCTCTTTCGGCTGAGCTACAGTCAGTATACGGCTTAGCCGTAGACCAATCCACGGCTTAGCCGTAGCATTTCACGGCTTAGCCGTAGCCTCACCGTAGGAGTACTGATATCAGAAAAGTTTCGACTGATCAGAGGTTTAATTCACGGCTGGGGTACGGTTGGGTCACGGCTAGCTTACGGCTCAGCCGTAGAACAAATTACGGCTTAGCCGTAGCCTAGCCGTAGAACAAAACTCAGATT
The DNA here is from genome assembly GCA_037013555.1 of Sextonia rubra. NCBI lineage: Eukaryota > Viridiplantae > Streptophyta > Magnoliopsida > Laurales > Lauraceae > Sextonia > Sextonia rubra. The sequence goes on along the minus strand of JASUAD010000010.1, from coordinate 35,886,135 downwards.
TTGAGTCTCTGGAAAGCGAGCCGTAGAAATTTACGGCTTAGCCGTACAATACAGACGCGAATTCGGGAAGATTACAGAAACGAAATTTTGATACAGAAACTGAATAAAACAAGCTCAACTGATTCTCATAGCTTAGAAAATGGCTGTAAAACATGCTAAACAAAGAATAAGAGTGAATCAAAGCCATCAAACAAACACCCATATGTGTTATCAAAGCCTGTACTTATACTTGCCTCAAATCTGACAAAATCCTCTGAAATCAAGCTCCAAGCAACTAAAATCAAAACAAATCAAAGCAATCACACATGCATGAGGTGAAGACACATCAACACAGAAGAGAGCTGAAATTGGAGAAGAAGAAAGGAGAGTTGGGAGAGAACCCACTTACCACCAAAGCCACAGACAGAGACTAAGCACAGAGATGAGAGAGAATGAAGAAATCCAAATCAAAAATGAGAATCCAACAAGGGATCCAACCCACAATCGAGCAAGAGAAGTGAAGAGAGAGAGAGAAAACGTGGAGCTCTGGAGATTTCCTCTTGCATGCACGTTGAAGACAATTTACAGGGAATGAGGACATCTGGAGCCTGATTCATTTATATAAGTTTGGAAGTTTAAAACAAGGTCCGGTGAGTTTAGACTAATTACAGTTCAAGTCACACGAAGGTCTAACTTCTCCAATTGACTCCAAACGGATCTGACACAGTTACGGAAATTGTCGAGCTCAACGAAATACACGTGCTGACACCAAGATGATGCAAAGATGACATGATCAAAGCAAAAGCAAAATTACGAAAAAGGGCTTAGAACTACCTATTCCAGGTCAAAGGTCACTCAACTACCTATCCAAGGCCCAAAACCAAGTCCAAAAGAAATAAACAAAAACAAAACACACACTAATGAGCCACTAATCCGGCTCAAAGGGGATCGGAGTGTTACATCCTCCCCCACTAGGAATCATTCCGTCCTCGGAATGACTACCTACCTGCGCAAAGAGATGCGGGAACTGGCGTGCTAGCTGCTCCTCTAGCTCCCAAGTAGCCTCATCTGGACCATGATGTTCCCACAACACCTTCACCCATCTGATAGTCCTGGTACGAAGAATCTGTTCTCGTGTCCCAACGATGCGAAGCGGACGCTCAACGTAAGTTGCATTAGGCTGAATCTGGATATCATCGTAGCGAATCACATGGCTCGGATCTGGCACATACTTACGGAGCATCGACACATGGAACACATCGTGAACACCGGAGAACTCGACTGGAAGCGTCAACCGATAGGCTAAATCTCCAACTCGGCTCTTGACTTCAAACGGTCCTACATATCTCGGGGCTAACTTGCCCTTCTGACCAAATCGAACTGTGCCCTTCATCGGAGAAACTTTAAGAAATACCCAATCTCCGACTTGGAATGCCAAAGGTCTCCTCCGAGTATCAGCATAGCTCTTCTGCCTGGACCGAGCAATCTTCAGATTCTCTATCACTTTCTGCACCTTCTCTGTCGTCTCAGCAATGATTGTCGGACCATGGAAACTTCTAGTTCCAACTTCTTCCCAGCACACCGGGGTCCTGCACTTGCGTCCGTATAGAGCCTCATAAGGTGCCATACCAATGCTCTCATGGAAGCTGTTGTTGTAAGCAAACTCACACAATGCCAAATGCATATCCCATTCCTTCTCAAAGTTCAGCACACTAGCTCTGAGCATATCCTCCAACGTCTGAATGGTACGCTCCGACTGTCCATCAGTCTGGGGGTGGTATGCCGTACTAAAACTCAGCTTCGTGCCCATAGCTTCCTGAAATGCTCTCCAGAATGAAGACACAAAACGACTGTCTCGATCAGACACAATAGATACTGGGGTACCATGCAATCTGACTATCTCGTCAACAAACTTCCTAGCCATCTCTGTGAATGTCATCCCTTTCTTGAACGGAAGGAAATGCGCTGACTTGGTCAATCTGTCCACTATTACCCAGATCGCATTATTCTTTCTACTGGTCGGCGGAAAACCGGAGACGAAATCCATCGTAATGTGCTCCCACTTCCACTGCGGAGTGTGCAATGGATGTAATGATCCTGGAGGTCGCTGATGGTCAGCTTTCACCCTCTGACAGGTCAAACATCGAGCTACGAACCCTGCGATCTCCCGCTTCATATTGTTCCACCAAAATCTGTCCTTCAAGTTCCGGTACATCTTCGTACTCCCTGGGTGCATCGCATATCGGGCATCGTGCGCATCTGTCATCAACTTATCTTTCAGCTCATCCACAGCGGGAACACACAACCTATTCCTGAAGTACAAAACTCCATCTACTAGGCTAAAATCCGGTCGATCTGAAATCCGATCTCTGAACTTCACCAGGAGGGGGTCCTCAAACTGGCGATCCTTGATCTGCTGAATCACCTCAGGCTGAAATACGACGGTAGTAGCTAATGTCACCGAGTCTCCTACCATCTGAACCTCTACAGGCTGATCATGCACAAGCATATAGAATCCTGCTAACACCTGAAGACTGTCTGTCCTCCTGCTGAGTGCATCTGCAACTACATTGCCCTTGCCTGGGTGGTACTTGATCGGAAAGTCGTAATCTTTGATAAACTCCAACCATCTCCGTTGCCTCATATTCAAGTCATGCTGGTCAAACAAGTACTGTAGACTGTGATGATCGGAATGGACCTCAAACTTCACACCGTACAAATAATGTCGCCACAACTTCAGCGCAAATACAATAGCTGCTAACTCCAAGTCATGTGTGGCATAGTTCTTCTCATGTTCTTTCAGCTGTCTGGATCCATAGGCAATCACCTTCTGATTCTGCATCAGTACACAGCCTAGTCCAACTCGAGAAGCATCGGAATAAATCACGAATCCCTCACTACCATCCGGGAGAGTCAACACTGGCGCCGTAGTGAGCTTTTCTTTCAACATCTGGAAACTGCGCTCACACTTCTCTGTCCACTCATACGGGACCTTCTTCCGAGTCAACTGAGTCAGCGGGGCTGAGATCTTCGAGAAATCCTGCACAAACCTGCGGTAATATCCTGCCAAACCCAGAAAACTCCGAATCTCTGTCACTGATCTAGGACGGGGCCAATGGACTACTGCCTCAATCTTAGCTGGATCCACCATCAATCCATCTCTAGAAATCACATGTCCCAAAAATGCAACTTGCTCTAGCCAGAAATCACACTTGGACAACTTGGCATACAACTTGTGATCTCTAAGCAGCTGCAATGCTTTCCTTAGATGGTCTGTATGTTCCTCAGCTGTCTTCGAATAGACCAATATGTCATCTATGAAAACCACAACGAACTGGTCCAAGAATGAAGTAAACACCCTATTCATCAATGCCATGAAAGCTGCGGGTGCATTCGTCAAACCAAACGGCATGACAAGGAACTCGTAGTGTCCATACCGAGTCCTGAAAGCTGTCTTCGGAACATCCTCATCCTTCACCCTGAGCTGGTGATATCCTGACCTCAAGTCAATCTTAGAGAAGTAAGCTGCACCCTGAAGTTGATCGAACAACTCGTCAATCCTAGGCAATGGATATTTGTTCTTGATAGTCACTTTGTTCAATTGCCTGTAGTCAATGCACATTCGGAAACTGCCATCCTTCTTCTTGACAAATAGTACAGGAGCTCCCCAAGGTGAAACACTTGGGCGTATGAACCCTTTATCTAACAGATCCTGCAACTGTTTCTTCAATTCCAATAACTCTGCAGGTGCCATACGATATGGAGCTCTACTGATAGGTGCTGTACCTGGTACCACGTCAATAGCAAATTCTACCTCCCGAACTGGTGGCAACTCTGGCACATCTTCCGGAAAGACATCCGGAAACTCGCTGACTACTGGAATCTCACTGAGCTGTCGCTGATCTTTCTTCTCTGAAATGAATGCAAGAAACCCCTCACATCCCCTACGAAGCATCCTGTCTGCCTTACAAGCAGAGATCACACGTCTTGGGCACTTCATCTGGCTGCCCTCAAATCGGAATCCGCTGCCCAAATCAAAGTAGATAGCCTTGCTGTAGCAATTGATACACGCATGATATCTTGCAAGCCAGTCCATACCAAGGATCACATCAAAATCCAGTGTCGTGAGCAACACGAGGTCTACTGGGAGCTGATGACCAGCTATCCGCACAGCGCACTGAGGGTAGAAAACACTGCACTCCACCCGTTTACCAACCGGAGTGGATACCAACAACAAGTATGGAAGTGGTGTGGGTCGCTGTTGGAGCTGCACAGCAAAATGGGGTGCTACGTACGAACGCGTAGACCCTGAGTCAAATAAAGCTAAAGCTTCTGCATCGGAAATTAAAATTTTACCTTCCACTACCGTGGCCTCCTCCGCGCCCTCATGCGTAGCAGCATAGGCTCGGGCTGTCTGGCGATTCGGCTTCTGACCTGGGCGAGCTGGCTGAGATCTGCCCTGTGCTGTAGGTCCTGTCTGTCTCGTCTGTGGAGAGGACTGAAACTTCGGGCATTGGGCCCGCCTGTGGTCCGTAGAGCCACACCCGAAACAAGCCCCACTCTTCCTCCAACATCTGTCGGTGGGGTGATCCTTCCCACAGTGACTGCAAACTATCTGAGGACTGCTCGAACTGCCCTGCTTACCCTTGAACTTCTTCTGGAACTGACTTCTACCACTGAAACCTGCTGCCCTCTTAGCCTCTGTTCGCTCCTCCTCAAAGATGGCCTCTGCATCATAAGCCCTGTCAATAGCGTCATCCAATGTAGCCGGCCACATACAAGCAACCACGTGGCGTTTGTGTCTCGGATTTAGGCCGTTGACGAAGCGAGTCACCTTCTTATGCTCCGTGTTCACCATATCCTCTGCGAAGTGGGACAACTCTGTAAACTTGTGTACATAATCTGCAACTGGCATCTGTCTCTGCTGAAGGTTGAAGAATTCCACTTCCTTGGCTCGCTGAATATGGAGAGGCATGAACTTACGACGGAATTGCTGCTTGAAGGTCTCCCAAACTGTGGCACTGGGCATAGTCTGAAATGAGGTCTTAACACTCCTCCACCATGTCTTAGCCACACTCCGAAGCATAGAGGCTGTGAGCACTACTCTCTGTTTGTTGCTGCAAACAATCGTATCAAAAAGCTCCTCTGTCTGTTCCAACCATTGCTCAGCCTGCAATGCATCCTCTATCCCATGGAACTCAGTCGCCCCTCGCTTACGGAACTTGTCAAAGAGAGCATTCGGATCTGATTCCTTAGGCTGGAAAATCACTTGTTGATCTACATGGGGTGATGCTACTGCAGCAGCCTGACTTTGTCTATCTACCATGGATGCCATCTGCGCCTGTAATGATTGCATAGACTGCATCATCATCATCATTCGTTCCTCACTACTGATGTGTGGAGGTACTGATCCACTATCACCGTTATGGCCCTGTTGATTCTCATCTCGAGATCCTGATCCTGATGCCATCCTGCACAAGGAAAAGAAACACAACACACAAATATAAAATGCCCTGAGTTAGTCAAACCCCAAATCAACATATGAGACCTCGGGTCAAATAGTTGATATCGTCATCTCACCACGATCTTAGATGCCTACATGCTTATAACTAGCATGCTCTGATACCATACAATACGTATGTCACGACCCGAGCCCAGAATTCGGGGGTTAGCGAAAAGCTAAACCGGTGACACACGTACTCCCGTGCACGTGCACCCAAACCCAGTCCAGATGCACGCACACAAGGGATCTAACACGTGCGAACTAAGCGTACGCGGAAGCTGTACATATCATAGCAAGCCACAAAGGAAAATAAAATAGCGGAAGCTAAAACAAATACGAACCGGAAAAGACAAAGACAAATACACTGAGATAAAACCGAATACACACCAAAATCAATATACACAAAATATACAGAATACAAGTCCCAAAGTCCAAAGTCCAAATACAAGCTCTCAAAAACCAAAATGCAAAATAAAAGCCACTGGTATGCATGCACGCACTTGGCAGAAGTGATCAGGCCCACTCTGCCAGACCGGAGGGTGCCTCTACACTCGCCCCTGCAGCCTCCTCGACCGCCGGGGAGCTGGGCAAGGTATCTGTGCCTGCAACACCACAGACAACACGAATGAATACAACGATCCAGCAAATATAAGTAACAGGAAAGAAACACGCATAGTATCAAAGCGAATGAAATAGGGACAGAAGATTAAATACAGAGTCCATCTTAGTATGCTAAGCAAATCGTGCATAGGAGTAAAACATGATAATGGAATCAAAACATAGAATACTGAACTAGTTGGCTACTACGTTAACCATATTCTCTCACATAGAGAGCAGAGCAAAACAGAGCAAAGCAGATAAGAACACCACTGTCCGGGCCAGGGCACAAGTGGGTCTCGGTTTCCTGGGTTCCGGGGTCCCAAGACAAAGCGACACTGCAGTGAATACAGAGAACAGAGATACAGAGATCTAAGCCAGAGGTAACCCCGTCGGGTAAATCCTAGGGCTGAGGCTGAGTAGAGCCAGACTAATATCAATCAAATCAAATCCAAAAGAAAGGGAGATTATCCGCTTTGGACTCACCGATGACACAGACCGGATCTTATCCTCACGTTTTAATCTCTGGGCAGAGCCACCAGGGAATACCCAAATATCAGAGATATACAAAGCCAGAGACAGAGCATAGATTAAGTCCATCACAGCATAGATCAAAGCATAATATAGACATACAGGACGAAAGCAAAATGACTGCGGAATGCATAAACATAGATTAACAGAACAGAGGGCAAAATCATAAACAATATGCAATGCATCTCAGATTAATACGGAATCAAGGTTCATTACAAGCCAAGTCTAATCTAGTTGCATCACTGTCACTAACCGTGCATGTTGATGTAGTTTTAAGTTATTCGATGCACCATTTGCCATCCTAGTGTTGCAAGGGAATCTACATGTGCACCGAAGTCCCTTAAACCAACACCCATGGGGAGGTGCTTAACAGTGATCAACGCTCACATGAATAAGTCACAGCCTAACAGACTATTCATGCGATCCAAAGAATCCATTGGGCCGATTTACATGAGTGGTCAACCCGTGTTTGAGCCCTACAAGTCTCACCATTATCCTAAGTTATGTTTCAGAATTGCCATGCCTAACGGTTTAGCCATGGGGGACCTATGGTTGAGCCGAAGACATCTTACGCTCTCGACGTATTATGCACTACAGCTTAACCTTGGTTCCATTCAAAACACAGCTAAACTGATCATCTTTCACCTCTGATCTGATGCCTCTTTCGGCTGAGCTACAGTCAGTATACGGCTTAGCCGTAGACCAATCCACGGCTTAGCCGTAGCATTTCACGGCTTAGCCGTAGCCTCACCGTAGGAGTACTGATATCAGAAAAGTTTCGACTGATCAGAGGTTTAATTCACGGCTGGGGTACGGTTGGGTCACGGCTAGCTTACGGCTCAGCCGTAGAACAAATTACGGCTTAGCCGTAGCCTAGCCGTAGAACAAAACTCAGATTTTGAGTCTCTGGAAAGCGAGCCGTAGAAATTTACGGCTTAGCCGTACAATACAGACGCGAATTCGGGAAGATTACAGAAACGAAATTTTGATACAGAAACTGAATAAAACAAGCTCAACTGATTCTCATAGCTTAGAAAATGGCTGTAAAACATGCTAAACAAAGAATAAGAGTGAATCAAAGCCATCAAACAAACACCCATATGTGTTATCAAAGCCTGTACTTATACTTGCCTCAAATCTGACAAAATCCTCTGAAATCAAGCTCCAAGCAACTAAAATCAAAACAAATCAAAGCAATCACACATGCATGAGGTGAAGACACATCAACACAGAAGAGAGCTGAAATTGGAGAAGAAGAAAGGAGAGTTGGGAGAGAACCCACTTACCACCAAAGCCACAGACAGAGACTAAGCACAGAGATGAGAGAGAATGAAGAAATCCAAATCAAAAATGAGAATCCAACAAGGGATCCAACCCACAATCGAGCAAGAGAAGTGAAGAGAGAGAGAGAAAACGTGGAGCTCTGGAGATTTCCTCTTGCATGCACGTTGAAGACAATTTACAGGGAATGAGGACATCTGGAGCCTGATTCATTTATATAAGTTTGGAAGTTTAAAACAAGGTCCGGTGAGTTTAGACTAATTACAGTTCAAGTCACACGAAGGTCTAACTTCTCCAATTGACTCCAAACGGATCTGACACAGTTACGGAAATTGTCGAGCTCAACGAAATACACGTGCTGACACCAAGATGATGCAAAGATGACATGATCAAAGCAAAAGCAAAATTACGAAAAAGGGCTTAGAACTACCTATTCCAGGTCAAAGGTCACTCAACTACCTATCCAAGGCCCAAAACCAAGTCCAAAAGAAATAAACAAAAACAAAACACACACTAATGAGCCACTAATCCGGCTCAAAGGGGATCGGAGTGTTACAGTTTGCGGGGGAGACTCCAGCTGTTTCTTCAGGTTCGCGGAGTGTGTGTCACCACTCCATCAGAGCGTGACTGTTTTTTACATGCATGCATATTGCTTTCTTTTCATGTCACTAATTGTACTCATGTTCGATACATTGTACTTGGATCCCAATTTGTATGTTCCGACCTTTATGTCAGTCTTTGGATATCAATCCTTTTGTTTCTTGTGTGTTTCGTGTCGTATGTTGATAATTGCAGCTTCCGCATACTTGTGTTGCACGTGTGTTTTCCCTTGTGCGGGTGCATTTAGACTGGGTCTAAGTGCATATGCACGGGAGTGCGTGTGTCGCTGGTTAGGTTTTTGCTAACCCCCGATCTCTTGGGCTCAGGTTGTGACATATAGTCTGAATGTGGAAGTGGAACATTGTAAATATGGTTCCAAGATGTTGTTTGTTTCCCTCCTACATTTCCACTTCTACCCATATTCCCTTGCTCATCTATGTGTGTGGGTTGTGACACTCTCTGTCGCCTTTGATAAGAACATTTCGGATCTATTCTTGTTTGTTAGGGAAAGTCCTCTACGCTCTCAACAGGAACAACAGTTTTCTTTTCATCATATTGATAGAACTCAGTAGTACCACCTGTCCCGCTGTCTCCTCCATCTCCTGCAAGACCTCCACCATGGCTACTGGAAGAGGCAACGGTAGAACTATTATTGTCAGAAGATGACATAGTATGAACTGGTTCCTTCCCTTTAGATATTGCACTTGCACTTGTACTACTTCCTTCTCCCTAAGGTGGCTGTCCTCCTGACATTTGTATATCTTCAGCAATTAAACGCTGCACTTCTTGTTGAAAGACTGGATTTGAATCTAGCAATGGATCCTCAATCTTGGCTATCTATGGAAGTAAAGGATCTTCGTCTCTGAATATGTAATTCAAATTAATTGAACGATAAGTAGGATCATCCCTTGCCTTTATCTCTCTATTTCTATTTCTCAACTTGAGATTGTAATGGCAGTATACCAATTTGTTGAGTTTTCTCATGGTTATCCGATTCTTGGACTTCGTATGGATCATGGAGAAAGTGCTCCAATTCCTTTCACAATTTGATGATGTTATTGTTTGACTAAGGATGTGAATGACTGCTCTCCTTAGATGTGGAGTACTCTCTCCAAAACTCTCCCACCAATTGGCTAGAATACAAAATAAAATAAAATAAAAATAGACATCTTTAAATCGTAGAAAGTTCCTTTTCTATGTATTATCAGTTGTGTATAACTACTAGGTGGATATCTTCCAATGGCTCACTGTACAAGAGGTTCAACAAAAGTCCCTCTTTTATGTGTATAAGTAGAAATCTACAATGCAAAAAATTAGAAATAAATAATTACACCATATTAATACAATTATCTCAAATTTATTTAAAAGATTAAACAAATTTCTTAACTAACTTACATCTTATATAGCTTCGATATGATCATTTTCACTCAAAATTCTTCTTAACACTATCCTTAATCCTACTCGCAATTTCATATCTATTGCTTCAGTGTGGTGTGGAGCATTGTAATAGTAAAATTCATTATTTAAGAAATAACCTATATTGAAAAAAATAGAACATACAATGAGTTAAATTGTTAATCAGTCAAAAAGATTTTAAAAAAGCAAGCATTTAAAGAATTATATGAAATTGTTAACTACCTACAGCATGCAATGGATAGTGCAGCTGATCGTTTCACCGGGTATCAATAATTCTTATGTATTCATCATAATATCGACAATTTTCTATAATGGCTTGGCTTTCCCGATCATTTACTTCATAAATGTGCCCTATTATCGGCTTTTCATTACCATCTACAAGTCGTAATACTTTTACTAAAGGTTCATATACCTTTAATATGTTCTTTACTTTGGCCCAAAATTTATTATCCCTCATTAGAATTGGGATATCGAACTCCGGACCATGTGTTGCTTTGCCTCATTTCCAATGAAGCCATTCTTTTGATGGAAACATTTGAATTAGCTCTGTTCTCCATTGTACTAGGCTTTCCATAGCAATGAAATGAATAGCAAATCTAGTAGATGCCGAACGCACTAAGGTATGATTTTTTGTAAATCTATTCATCAAGCTTAAGAGTCATGAATGGTCGTATATGAACCTTGTAATGCCTCTACATGCCTTGATTACAGCAGCTGCATTCTTCTTCTTTCCAATATCTTCCATTATAAGGTCAATGCAATGTGCTGCACATAGGGTGTAAAATAAATGTGTCCTTTTTGACATTAACAATTGACCGGCCTTCTTAAAATTAGCTCCATTATCTGTCACAATTTGGACAATGTTCTCATCTCCAATACTTTCTACAACTTTATCTATAAGCCTATAAATATAATCTGATGTCTGCTTCTCTTTAGATGCATCAATGGACTTTACAAAGATGATCCCAGTGACATTATACACCAAAAAGTTAATTAATTGTGTTCGAATGCCGCTTGTCCACCCGTCACACATAATAATGACCCCATTTTGCCTCCACATGGACCTAAATATCTCCACCCAAGTCTTTAGTTCTTTATACTCTTCTTCAAGGTACTTGGTGTCCACATCATACACGGATGGCGACGTAATGCCCCACCCAGCTTCAGCCGGAACATCAAGAGCTGTCTGAAAATAAGGAGAATCAATTGTGGTAGAGGGTATATTCTTATGAATTAGCCATTTTGCAGTAGCTTTAGCTAATCTGTCTCTTGCAGCCTTCACAATATTAGAGATTTTTGGTTGCTTAGCTGCCTCCGATCTATATGCTAAAGGATCAATAAAACCAACCCCTCTTTCAGTTTGTGTAGGTGTAGCCATCTGAGTAGAAATAATCTCTATATCATCATCCCATTGTCGGGTGTTAAATGCTCTATGCATTTTTCCTGCAATGCCCTTGCCCTTGCTTGTTGCACCAGATGAGCCACCTGCGTCATAGTTTTTACGGTGACTATATGCTCGACGCTCTGCTTCTTCTTGGCACGACATAAGGGACTCTCGGCATATAGCCATCATTTTTTGGTCTTCAAACTCATCATCAGAAGCAGCACCAAGACCTTCATCTCCAAATACATCATAGCGTGCTGCATCAACACCCTACTACCTCTTCTCTTTAATTTGTACTTTTCTCTGTTTTGTTTGATTCAATAAAATTTTCATTTGCTCCCTAACTTCTTTGGGCATTTCAGGACACCCTGCAACATTGGCTTGCACGTGGGTCAAATGTTGTTTAAAATTTGTAATGCCCCCATTGGTCACTTTGTGACAAAACTTGCACTTAATCTTCAACCGATTGTTTTTAACTGTCTCACTATAACTCCGTGCAAGATTTATTTCATGCGGCATTTTTCACGTCACAATACCTAAAAAATATTCAAAAGTAATAGGTTAAAATTTAAATAAATTTTAAAAACATGAAAAAATTAGAAGAACACGCAACTACGTGGGTGGGATTGATTTATGGGAAACATAGATCTAACATTTATGGACCATTTTCAACTCATTTGATTGAGTTTACTTTTATAAAAAAAATATTTTTAAAAAAATACAAAAATCCAAAAATAAAAAATATGTAAAACTTAAAAGAACATAAAAATATGTGGGACTAATCTATGGGAAACATAGATCTAGCATTTAGGAATCATTTCAACTCATTTTATCGATTTTCCATGAATAAAATAGATTTTTTTTCTCAAATAATAAATAATTTGAAAATAAAATTCCAAATAAAAAATTAAGAAAGTGATAAAAAAGAGGGGCTTGATCAAAGGAGAACATGGATCTAACAACAACTCATTTTCAAGTGATTCACAGAAGAAAAGAGGGAAATAAACTCAAAATAGAAAAAAAAAAGCCCCAAAACTCACCTTTTTTGAGTTTGATGCTTGAATTTTGAATATAACCTTAATGTTTGATGTTTTTGTTTGTGATTCTAGTGTTTTTTTGAGAAGATTTAAAAAATGGAGGCAAGGAAAAGAATTTAGAGCAATAAAAAGTGGAGAAGAGAAAGAGTAAAGATGAAAAAGTGAGAGATAATTAAAGGTCGAGCGGTGGGGTTTTTAACCCCACCTGATACGTAGCGGCCGCTACAAATGTAAACCCCACTTTTTCACAAATATCGTAGCGTCCATGTGCGCTACAGGCTTTCATCCATGTTCAAGATAGAAACAATGAGACCTTGGGGTTATGCAAAACATCAAGTCCATTAGATCAATCTAACCAAGGTTAGAAAACTCATGACTTGGACTCAAATTGTCCAATACAAAAAGTTTTGACTTGAATAGAGTTAACATGGTGACTTGAGGGAGTCATGCTTTTTTTCTTTTAATAATAATTTTGTAGATATTATAAATGGATCAAACACTCATATATATATATGTGTGTGTGTGTGTGTGTGTGTGTGTGTGTATGTTCATTTACATGTATTCATGATCATGAATTCAAACTAATAAATTTATATATGCTAGAAAAATACTATAATAAGAAAACTAAAAGAAAAAGATATTGCATATTGCATATTCTTTAGTTCAAATATCAAAATTTAAAACTTAAATATGAGCTTCAAATTACATTTTAATCACTCAGAAGACCAGACTCCAAACCTCAAGCATAATTACTTAAAATAAATATCAATAGTTCAAAATCAGATTTACCTATCAAATGATTTAAAATGCAAACATCTTACTAAAATACGGTGATATGGCTGAGTTTTCCCTATATTTGACTCGATCTTTCCTTAAAAGGTGAATTAGGAGTTTCAATAGTCGACTCCAAGTTTTCCTAGCTTGATGACCCCCAAGTTTGGTGGTTCTGGAGGACATTTTTGGATTTAAGGCATCATATTTTTAGATTTCTATCCACTGGTGCACGGTTAGATGAGTCTCAAGTTTGGGCTTGTGGTAGTTCATGAGGGGTAGTGTGTTTGAGGAGGGCTTCATCGTAGGTGGACCAAGTCGCCTCCAAGATAAGCCAGGCCACACAGCTCTTATGTGGAGACTGTTCTTACTTGATTATGTTTGTCTATAAAGATGTAGAAATACGTACATATGTTTTAAGCTGAGCCGAGCCAACCAGCCAGGCTAATTAGGCAAGCTCTAGCAGCTTGCGAGCCATCCTGGCTTGTTTGCATTCATAACATTAACATGCCGGGTTTATATTCCACTGAAATTTCTTGTGATCGACTTCAAACTTTGTTTGGATCACTTATGATTTGGTTCCAAATAAACAATTTGTTTTAAGGATTCTGCATGAGGCTTAAAACTGGTGCCTCTGTCCAACCTTATTGTATCTAGATCCCTGGCTTTCAACCTCGCTTCTTAACATTTGATTAAAGAAGTTATGTGCATGCATCGTGTTCAGGTTTCTTTTAAAGGCGGTATTTCTTTTTCATTAACAATCTCGAAACTAAATTCGATCGCCTCATTTGTTGGTTACTCAAGTTATGGAAAGTTCTAAATAGATTTGAGCGTGGAAGGTTAACGACGTTTCTAGGAATTCTCCTAGTTGGGTATATAGTTTATTTTTGCTTTCTGATGTTTGTTTGATTTATCTGTGCCCATTTAAAGAGCTTTGTAACCAACTTGTGGTTTCTTTTGCTGCTGAATCGTCTTAGAGACAGGCTTAAACAAAAGAAGATAGATCTCCACTTCACAAAGGAAGCAGTTGATCTGCTAGGCACGCTGCTCTTTTACCCAAATTTTGGGGCCCGACTTGTGAAGAGGGTGATCCAGAAAATGGTTGAAAATAAAGTTGCTCTTTGTGTGTTACTCTTTGTCTATTTCAAAAGTGGACAACACCTCATCCCAAGACAATTACAATGACTCTTTCTATTTACACTCATTTGACAATCCTGGAAACATACTTGTTTCCACACCTCTCGATGGAGAAAATTATTCTTCTTGGGTTTGTGCCATGAAAATGGCACTTACGGCGAAAACGAACTCGGATTTATGGATGGTTCTCTCCCACAACCCGATGCATCTTCATGAAATCATGGCACTTGGTCTCGCTACAACACCATGGTTTTATTGTGGTTTCTCAATTCAATCTCTCGCAAGCTCCAAGACAGCATTATATATGCTGAAACTTCAACATTAAAATACAGGTTGAATTAGGGTGAGGGTTTACCAACTCATATAAAACGGGTTGGATTAGGGTTGACCCGCCAAACCCATTTGATCTGTTTAAAATTTACTAATTTACCATAACTTTTTAATTTTCATGCGACTTTTTTTATTTATGTGAGCTATAAATAATGTACTTTTAATCTTATGTGAAGGAGTTATGCAAGACTTTGATGCTTATAATATAAAATTAATTTTTTATTTGATAATATGATTTTTTTGTAGTTGAAATATTGATGTGTATTTTATCTTTATGTTGGTGTAGAAATTTACCTTTAAAATATGGATATAAATGGAATACAATAGCGTTAACGAGTCTTATACTCATACTCAAATATGGAATTATAAAATTAAACAAAAATTGAAAAGGGATTATCTAAATAAATGGGCTACAAATATTTATGATTTTGGCCCTATTTTTTATAGCTTGAAAATTGATAAATTATGAATTCATATTCAATGCAACATTTTAAATAAATTTAGATGTAAGAAAAACTTTAGAAATGAAATTGGGCCATATAAAATAAGTTAGATCATATACAAAATTAGAATTAAATAGGTTACGTCAGGTTAACCCAACCCAACCCGTGTCAAATTCAGGTTAGGCCGGTTGGGTTGGGTTAACCCGCCACAGGTGCGGGTTGAAGGGTTTTAACCCGTTTTAAAAACGGATTGGGTTAAGGTTGGAATCAATAAATTTGGATTCGGGTTGACCGACCTAAATTTGGTCTATTTGACCAGTTTGCCAGGTCTAGCTGCTGTGCAAACAGATTTTCGCAAATGATTTTCTTAAGGCGATGCGACCAAGATTTATCGCATCCTGCATAACATAATGCATCATCAACATAATCAATCTTCTGTTTCTATGTACTATACCAAGCTGAAGTCACTTTGGGATGAGTTATCATCTCACCTTGCCCTTCCCAGTTGCTCATGTGGTGCTATGAAACCGGTCACAGAGATGCAGCAACATTAACGTGTCATGCAGTTTTTCCAGGGTTTGAATGATTCTTTTTCTGTGACTCGCAGCAGTATCCTTCTCATAGATCCTTTGCCTTTTATCAACAAGACTTATAGGCTTGTTTTGCAGGCAGAAATTAGCGCCTTCTATAGGCTCATTTTGACCCATCGTCATCCAATGACGGAGTTTTGAATGTCGGCGCTAACATCCAAGCCCAAACCATCTCTGTTGCTCCATATACCCATAACCAACAAAGAGACTGTGTTGCAACTACCGGTCCGTCTCGTCGCCAACAACCATCTTGCACTTATTATGGTAAACTAGGCCACGCGATGGCACGTTGTTATGCTAAGAATGGGTGCCTATCACGACCCGGGTACTTATCACGACCTGGCCTGAGAATCTGTAGATTAGGGTATGCGTGAGAGACATACTTTCATAAAATTCCCTTCTGTACCTAAGTCTACATGGAATCCCAAAAGGGATATTAACATTCTATCATATATGTAGTACTTACAAAGACATCTATCCAAGCACTCTACACGCGAAAGCCTGTTGATATCACCTATAATATTTAACTTCCCAATAAACATTTAAATAGTATCAATCATCACATGAATCAATCCATAACTATCAGTCAATATACAAAAGAGTTGTATATGATAACTATCAATAACCCATAAAAAATTAAAAACATTATAAGTGTTGTAGTGAAGACATCACTAGCAAATTCCAAGCCCTGGGCCACTAAACCCTAAGATTGTGAAATGCCAGGTCAAGTACTGCAGCATGATGTTTAGAGTTGATGCAACTCACTCAAAAAACTTCATATGAGCTCAGAGTGCAGCACTTCAAATTTCAAAGTTAGTGAACTCCATTTGGTCACTCAACTCACCAGCCACTAAATTCAAGGTTCATTGACTCAAAACCCAGTGATCATTGAACACACTCAAGCTTCTGGATTACCAAGTGGCTGAAGATCACACAGCGATACCAAAAACATGCTTAGGAATAATGCTTTAAAGTTTCAAAGCATTTGGACTACATTTCAGTGCAAACTTAAGCTTTAGTGACTGTCGTCTAACTCCATGGGGTCACTGTGACAACTGACACTTCTACGTGTCAACATTAGCTAAAACTCCTAGGGAAAGCTCAAATTAAATTTAGGGGTAGCTCTGCAAAATTTCAAGTCAAATGGAAGCCGTTTGACCCAAAGTCCAACAAACATATCAACTTTGTGTCAGTGACCCCCAAACCTTGGGGTCTGTCACAACCCGAGCCCAGAAATCGGGGGTTAGAGAAAACCTAACTAATGACACACGTACTCCCGTGCACGTACACCTAAACCTCATCCAAGTGTACACGCACAAGGGATCAATCACACGTGCAAGTAAGTGTATGCGGAAGCTATAAGTATCATGGCATACCACAAAGATAACACGAGAACAATAAAATAACGATGATTACAAAAGATTAGACTGATTACAACAATGTACAACAAAATAGAGGAACTAGTCCACGAAATCAAAATACATGGATAAATCAAAACCAAAATATAAACCACAAAAAAATCCCTCAGATAAGCTCAGACATAAATGGAGGGGAAACAAAATGATGCAAACCGCTCTCAGAAGAATGGATCAAGTCCACTCCTCTAGGCCGGAAGGGGCCTCTCAGGTCTCCCCTGAAGTCGGGTCGACCGACGCAGGACCAGGAGAGGGATTTGAGCCTGCAAATCCAAGAACAACTTATAAGTACAACGACTTAGCAAAATATAAGCAACAAGAAGATAACACAAATTGTATCTATCAATGAGCAAAAGTCGTAATATGCAAAGATCCATAATGATCATATCCGTATACTAGGCAAATCGTGCATATGAATAAGTATGCTATCAGAATCATATACAGATAAACTATCAAAGTGGCTACTACATTTGCCATATTCTCTCTTTTGAGAGCACACAAATATGAGAACACCATTGACCGGGCCAGGGTACGAATGGGTCTCCAAATTCCCGGGGTTCGGAGTCCCAAGACACAAGCGCTCTGCAGAGGCAATCGCACACACTAAGCCAAAGTTAACCCCGTCGGGTACCCTGAGGCTGAGGCTAAGTAGTGCCATATATAAATAATTTCAATGAAATCATATGATGCACATCAATCAATATCACATACAAATCTCATATCACAATCTATCACAATAAACGAAACGATAGTAGGTGCATCACATACTGATACTCAATGCGAATAACAATACGAATAACGAATACGAATAAGCACTGACGAATGGGTACAAATAATAAATGATCACTGAGGCAATAACGAAGTACTCCACATGAGCAATAACAAATACACAGTAGTGGATTGTCCCTGCCCGGGCTTCGTTCTGGGGATGCTGCTACATTTCCCACAAACTCGAGAGGTCCAGCGCAGAACACAAGAGGGCAAAACCGAACTCAATATGCAGTGCAATTCAGATTTACCTTGAGGAATAAAGGTTGTTTACTAGCCAATCCTAACCTAGTTGTCCAGTGTTTCAAACCGTGCATGCTGATGTAGTTTTAAGGTATTCGATACATAGTTGTTCAATAGAGGAGTGTTGCATCTTATAACGAAAGTGTACCAAAGTCCCTTAAACCAACACCCATGGGAAGTGTAACACTCCGACCCGAGTTGACCCGGATTAGTGGGTAATTGCGTGTGTTTTTATCGCTAAGTGTGTTTTGATTTGGTTTGTTTTTGGCTTTGAGTTGTAGAGAGATCGTTTGGGTTGAGTTTGACTTGGTCTAAGTAGATCGAGCCCTTTTTCGTAATTTTGGCTTTTGATTGACCTTGTCAGTTGTAACACTCCGACCCAGCTTGACCTCGTTTAGCGGTTAGTTAATCTTGTTTTCGTTGCTAATCGTGTTTTGTTGTGTTTTGATTTTCGTTACGGGTCATGGATAGGTAGTTGGGTTGAGTTTGACCTGGATTAAGTAGACCAAGCCCTTTTTCGTAATTTTAGCTTTTCTAAGACATGGTCATTTTTGTATCATCTTGATGTCAACACGTGTCTTTCGTTGAGCCCGTTAACTTTCGTAACTACGTCATTTGCAACTGAGGTCGTGTGATTCGATTGGACCCGCGTTTGACTCAAACTGAAATTAGCACTTTTGACTTGGCCCTTCTTGCAATTTGGACAACCCATTGACTTATATAAGATCAAAACCATCGACACTCAGGCTTTCTCTCTTGTTCTTTCTCGTTTTCTCTGCATGTCCTTACTGCACGTGGAGTCTCTCCCTTCTCTCTTGAATTCTCTTGCATTCCTCCATCGATCAAGCTCTATTGTGAGGTTCTTGCATGAAAGGTGAGTTGGAAACCTTTCCACTCTCTCATCTCCTTTCTCCATCTCTTCTCCCTCTTGTCTCCATCGTGCTTGGTGTGTCTGTGTTTTGATTTCTCTCCATCCCTCAGGCATGCATGTGGTTTTGTTTGTGTGTTAGGTTGTGTTTGGATCCAAGGGCTACCATTGTGCATTTGAATTCCAAATTTGAGGCAAGTATAACCATAACATTGAGAACCCATGTTGGTATGCATTGAATTGGGTTGATCTTACATGTATTGATATGGAAATAAGTGTTTACAGCTCACTTGATACTCATTGCTTCAGTTCTTGTGTATTCCCATTGATAAATTGCCCCTATGATGCATTCCCAGCTATTCTGTACATGTTTCAGGAAATGGAATTCGTACAGGTACGGCTAAGCCGTATGCTTCTTACGGCTCACAGTCCAGAGAGGAGAAAAACCCAGTTTTCCTCTACGGCTAGGACACGGCTAAGCCGTGGAATGCCCTACGGCTAAGCCGTAGCTCAGCCGTGGCCCAGCCGTAGAACAATACAGGGTGCAATTTCTGGAATAACTGAGAGTCAGCAACTGACAGACCTTCTACGGTCCAGCCACGGCTAAGCCGTAGCACACACACGGCTAAGCCGTAACGACACATGAAGAATAAGGCTAGGTGTAACGATAAGACCTATATGACCTTCATGATAGAATGTAGAGCACCTAGACTTGCCCAACGGATGTGATACTACGCGTGAATGATCTCGAGGGCTGCGAATCATTCATGTTCGTTATCCGGATGTTAAGCACCTCCCCATGGGTGTTGGTTTAAGGGACTTCGTGCATCGCCCGATTCCAGGCAACACTAGACAACGGTGTATCGAATAACTTAAAACTACATCATCATGCACGGTTAGAAACACCGGATAATTAGATTAGAATTGGTTTGTAACCTAAGATGATTCGATTTCGCATGATTTGTTGCATACCATATTGCATTCGATCATTGATCTCACACTCTGACATGATTACTTGTATCCCGTTACTTTACTTTCACATTGCGATTATTTACCCTGAGTATACATGTATGATATGTTCACTTCCAGATATGCACGCATGATATATGATCACGATCTACTCAGGTTTTCTTGATTGACTTTGTATGGTCAGGCTCTACTTAGCCTCAGCCTTAGGATCCCGACGGGGTGAATTTGGTTTAGTTATAAGGACCTGCTGCAGTATGGATTTTGTCTTGGGGAACCGGACCCCAGGAAACCGAGACCCATTGTACCCTGGCCCGGACAATGGTGTTCTTTGCATGTTATAAGATCCCTCTTTTGGGAGCACATGGTAATGTAGTAGCCACTAGTTATGTACACAGCATGTTATCCTTGATTCACACAGCATCTTTCTTTCTTGCATGATAGCCTAGTATACGAAAATGCTTTCTTTAATCACATGATGTTCTTATTCTGTTAGACACAGCGTGTGTTAACTTGCTATGGTTTATACTTTGCTGAATCTTCGTATTCACAGTTGTTTTTGGTGTTGCAGGCCCAGATCCCCCTGCCGAACCCTCGCCGGTCGGCCAGGCTCCAGATGAGACCCCCGGGGCCCCATCAGGCCTAGAGGAGTGGATGTGATCACTCCACGGGAGCGCGTTCATGGCATGCATCATGTTGGAGTCATGTTTTGGGGATTTTCAGACTTGTATATGTCATGACATGTCACTATTGTATTTATCCTTTTGTTCTTTTGTAAACGTTCATATGTAATTATGTCAGTCCTTTCCTTGTATCCTCTTCTTGTGCTATTAGTTGTTTATGTTTCTGATATTTACAGCTTCCGCATACTTGCTTGGCACGTGTGCTTGTTCCCTTGTGCGTGTGCATTTAGACTCGGTCTACGTGTGCATGCACGGGAGTACGTGTGTCATTAGGTTTGGCTTTTGCTAACCCCCGAACCCTGGGCTCGGGTTGTGACATACGTATTGTATGGTATCAAAGCATTCCTTGCTCATTCCTTGTTCTAGTGTGATAAGCATGTAGGCATGTAGGATCGTGGTGAGGATACGATTATTTCTTTGTGTTCTTTCTAGACTTTGGGGTTTGTTGGGCGCTATTGTTTTGTGTTTGTGTCTGACTCGTTCCATTTTACAGGATGGCATCAGGTTCTGGTTCTCAGCAGAACGCCGGAAATAACGAGAGCGGATCTGCACCATCACCGCAGACACCGAATACAGATGAACGCATCCTCATGTTATTCCAGTCCCTTCAGGCACAATCGCAATCCATGCAGAACTTGCAAGCCCAAGTGACAACCATGTTAGACCGACAAAGCCAAGTCCCAGCTCAGTCACATGTAGACCAGCAGGTGATCTTGCAGCCTCGAGAGAGTGACCCGAATGCCCTCTATGGTAAATTTCGCAAGCGAGGAGCTATTGAGTTCTATGGAACCGAAGAACCATTGAAGGCAGAACAGTGGTTAGAGCAGACAGAGGACGTCTTTGAGACCGTCGTGTGCACGAACCGGCAGAAGGTCGGGCTAGCAACTTCTATGTTCAGAGATGTCGCAAAGACTTGGTGGAAGAGCGTGAAAGATTCATACAGAGATATCCCTAGTGCGACGGTGTGGGAGATGTTCAAGCAACAGTTCAGGAGGAAGTTCATCCCGGCTCATGTGTTTCGAGCCAAGGAGGTTGAGTTCCTAGCTCTCCGCCAGCAGCAGATGACAGTAGCAGAGTATGTAAACAAGTTTATGCAGTTGTCGCTTTTTGCTCCGGACATGATCAGTACCGAAGAGAGGAAGGTGAACAGGTTTGTGGAAGGTTTGCATCCCCGGTACATGCACCACGTGACAGCGTTTCAGCGTCCGGCTACGTTCGACGATGCAGTGGACAGGGCCTATTCTGCTGAGGCCATCCACCAAGCTGCTAGAGCCGTTGAGCCCAAGCGACAGCCGCCTTTCAGTGCACGAGGACAAGTACAGAAGAAAACCAAAGGCCAGCAGAGTACTTTTAGTTCCAGTGGAGTGACTTGTGGATATTGCGGCAAGAGCCACACGACCGAAGCTTGTTGGAGGAAGGCCGGTGCTTGTTTTATTTGCGGTTCGAGGGAGCATATGATCGCCAATTGTCCTCGACAGAGAGCCTCCGGTGCAGCTCCATCTGGTCCTACTTCCGGTGCAGTTCCTAGCAGACCCAGTGCACCTACAGCTCCGAGCAAGTCACAGTCAGCTCGTCCAGGCTCGAGACAGCCTCGCCAGACAGCCCGTGCTTACGCTGCTACTCACGAGAGTGCCGAGGATCCACAGGTGGTTGAAGGTACTGTTTTGATTTCGCGCGTCGAGGCTTTAGCTTTGTTCGATTCGGGGTCTACACGGTCTTATGTAGCACCTCATTTCGCCAAGCGGTTGCATCAGCCGTCTGAGCCGTTGCCATATGTGTTGGTTGTATCCGCCCCAGTTGGCAAGCGAGTGGAGTGTAGTATGTACTACCCCCATTGCGACGTGCAGATTGCAGGTCATCAGTTACCTGTTGATTTGATCCTGTTGTCGATGCTGGACTTCGACGTGATCCTTGGTATGGATTGGCTCGCTCGATATCGTGCCTGTGTTAACTGTTACAGCAGGACGATCTTCTTCGATTTAGGCAAGGGCTTCCGTTTCGAGGGCAGTCAGCAGAGATGCCCCAGGCGTGTGATTTCGGCGTGTAAGGCAGATCGCTTGATCCGCCGAGGGTGTGAAGGCTTCATTGCCTTTGTCTCAGCGAAGAAGGAGTCGAAGCAGCTAGGTGAGCTCCAGGTGGTCTGTGATTTTCCCGATGTCTTCCCGGACGATGTACCAGGCTTACCCCCGGTTCGAGATGTGGAGTTCGCCATTGAGCTTGTTCCCGGCACGGCACCGATCAGCAAGGCTCCGTATCGCATGGCCCCAGCAGAGTTGTCTGAGTTGAAGAAGCAACTACAGGAGCTTTTGGATAAGAGTTTCATTCGCCCGAGCGTTTCACCTTGGGGAGCACCAGTCTTGTTTGTCAAGAAGAAGGATGGTACTTTTCGGATGTGCATAGACTATCGACAGCTGAACAAAGTGACGATCAAGAACAAGTGCCCCCTACCCAGGATTGATGAGCTGTTCGATCAACTTCAGGGCGCAGCATATTTTTCGAAGATTGATTTGAGGTCTGGTTATCACCAGTTGAGGGTCAAAGAAGATGACATTCCCAAGACTGCCTTCAGGACGCGTTATGGCCACTATGAATTCCTCGTGATGCCTTTTGGACTAACCAACGCACCTGTAGCCTTTATGGCATTGATGAATCAGATTTTTGCTCCTTTCTTGGACCAATTCGTAGTTGTGTTTATTGATGATATCTTGATATATTCTAAGTCAGCAGAGGAGCATAGGGAGCATTTGAGAAAAGCCTTGTCGTTGTTGAGAGAACATCGATTGTTTGCTAAGTTGTCGAAGTGTGATTTTTGGCTTGAGCAGGTTGCATTTTTAGGTCATATCATTTCACGAGAGGGATTGGCAGTTGATCCATCTAAAGTAGAGGCAGTGGTGAATTGGCCTAGCCCCAAGACAGTGACAGAGGTTCGCAGTTTCCTTGGTCTAGCAGGTTACTACCGTCGATTTGTCCAGGACTTTGCTAAGATCTCTTCTCCTTTGACGAAGTTGACCAGGAAGAATGTACCATTTGATTGGACTGAGGAGTGTGAAGCCCGTTTCAGGATTTTGAAAGAGAAGTTGACTACGGTCCCAGTGTTAGCCTTGCCAGATGGTAGTGAAGGATTCGTGGTTTATTCAGACGCTTCTCGAGTTGGCCTAGGTTGTGTGTTGATGCAGCATGGGAAGGTGATTGCTTATGGATCGAGACAGTTGCGAGAACATGAGAAGAATTATGCCACCCATGATTTGGAGTTGGCCGCCATCGTGTTTGCATTGAAGTTGTGGAGGCATTATCTATATGGTGTGCAGTTTGAGGTTCGTTCTGACCACCACAGTTTACAGTATTTATTCACACAGCAGGAGCTGAACATGAGACAGCGGAGATGGCTTGAGCTTATTAAGGATTATGACTTCCCGATCAAATATCAGCCAGGCAAGGGGAATGTGGTGGCAGATGCACTCAGTCGGAAAACAGAGTCAGTGCAGCTATTGAGCAGTTTTCTCTTAGAGTTCCGTGGTCTTCCTGTTGAGGTTAAACTAGTGGATGAGTGCATGACTTTGGCTAGTACGCTAGTGTTTCAGCCTGAGATGATTCAGCAGATTAAAGACAGGCAGTTTGAAGATCTAACATTGAAGTGCATTCGAGACCACATTGGAAACAGACCCGATTTCAGACTCGAGGATGGGGTACTCTATTTTCGGAGTAGGTTGTGCGTGCCAGCAGTTGATGAGTTCAAGGAGAAGCTGATGAACGAAGCGCATTACGCTCGCTACGCGATGCACCCAGGCAGCACGAAGATGTTTCGGAATCTCAAGGATCGCTTTTGGTGGAACAACATGAAGAGAGAAGTAGCAGGCTTTGTTGCTCGCTGTTTGACATGTCAGAAGGTGAAGGCTGATCATCAGAGACCGCCAGGCTCGTTGCATCCTTTGCATATACCGCAGTGGAAGTGGGAACACATCACCATGGACTTCGTTTTCGGATTACCGCCAACGAGCAGGAAGAACAACGCCATTTGGGTGATTGTAGATCGATTGACGAAGTCAGCCCATTTCATTCCTTTCCGGAAGGGTATGACATTTTCAGAGATGGCTAGGAAGTTCGTGGATGAGATCGTCAGGCTCCATGGTACCCCCGTGTCGATTGTATCCGATCGTGACAGCCGTTTTGTTTCGTCTTTCTGGAGAGCATTCCAAGAGGCTTTGGGTACGAAGTTGAGTTTCAGCACGGCATACCACCCACAGACAGATGGACAATCAGAGCGGACGATTCAGACTTTGGAGGATATGTTGCGAGCCAGTGTGTTGAGCTACGAGAAAGAATGGGATCTTCATCTATCGTTGTGCGAGTTCGCCTACAACAACAGTTTCCACGAGAGCATTGGGATGGCACCATATGAAGCATTGTACGGGAAGAAGTGCAGGAGCCCGGTTTGTTGGGAAGAAGTTGGAACCCGCAGCTTTCACGGACCGACGATCATTGCCGAGACTACGGAGAAGGTACAGAAAGCCATTGAGAACTTGAAAGTTGCTCGGTCGAGACAGAAGAGTTATGCAGACACCCGCAGACGACCCTTAGAGTTTCAGGTTGGTGAGTGGGTTTTTCTGAAGGTCTCTCCGATGAAGGGTACGATCCGTTTCGGCCAGAAAGGCAAGTTAGCTCCACGCTATGTCGGACCGTTCGAGATCAAGAGTCGGATTGGTGATTTGGCTTATCGATTAGAGCTTCCCGAGATGTTTGCAGGAGTGCACAACGTTTTCCACGTTTCGATGCTTCGGAAATACGTTCACGATCCCTCCCATGTCATTCGTTACGACGAGGTTCAGATTCAGCCGAGTGCTGCATACGTTGAGCGACCGCTCCGTATCGTGGGAACCCGAGAGCAGATACTCCGCACCAGGACGATTCGATGGGTCAAAGTGCTTTGGGAGCATCACAGTCCCGATGAGGCTACGTGGGAGTTAGAAGAGCAGATGGCACGTCAGTACCCCGATTTGTTTTCCCAGGTATGAGTGAGTTAGTGTGCATTCCGAGGACGGAATGATTCTCAAGTAGGGGAGGATGTAACACTCCGACCCAGCTTGACCTCGTTTAGCGGTTAGTTAATCTTGTTTTCGTTGCTAATCGTGTTTTGTTGTGTTTTGATTTTCGTTACGGGTCATGGATAGGTAGTTGGGTTGAGTTTGACCTGGATTAAGTAGACCAAGCCCTTTTTCGTAATTTTAGCTTTTCTAAGACATGGTCATTTTTGTATCATCTTGATGTCAACACGTGTCTTTCGTTGAGCCCGTTAACTTTCGTAACTACGTCATTTGCAACCGAGGTCGTGTGATTCGATTGGACCCGCGTTTGACTCAAACTGAAATTAGCACTTTTGACTTGGCCCTTCTTGCAATTTGGACAACCCATTGACTTATATAAGATCAAAACCATCGACACTTAGGCTTTCTCTCTTGTTCTTTCTCGTTTTCTCTGCATGTCCTTACTGCACGTGGAGTCTCTCCCTTCTTTCTTGAATTCTCTTGCATTCCTCCATCGATCAAGCTCTATTGTGAGGTTCTTGCATGAAAGGTGAGTTGGAAACCTTTCCACTCTCTCATCTCCTTTCTCCATCTCTTCTCCCTCTTGTCTCCATCGTGCTTGGTGTGTCTGTGTTTTGATTTCTCTCCATCCCTCAGGCATGCATGTGGTTTTGTTTGTGTGTTAGGTTGTGTTTGGATCCAAGGGCTACCATTGTGCATTTGAATTCCAAATTTGAGGCAAGTATAACCATAACATTGAGAACCCATGTTGGTATGCATTGAATTGGGTTGATCTTACATGTATTGATATGGAAATAAGTGTTTACAGCTCACTTGATACTCATTGCTTCAGTTCTTGTGTATTCCCATTGATAAATTGCCCCTATGATGCATTCCCAGCTATTCTGTACATGTTTCAGGAAATGGAATTCGTACAGGTACGGCTAAGCCGTATGCTTCTTACGGCTCACAGTCCAGAGAGGAGAAAAACCCAGTTTTCCTCTACGGCTAGGACACGGCTAAGCCGTGGAATGCCCTACGGCTAAGCCGTAGCTCAGCCGTGGCCCAGCCGTAGAACAATACAGGGTGCAATTTCTGGAATAACTGAGAGTCAGCAACTGACAGACCTTCTACGGTCCAGCCACGGCTAAGCCGTAGCACACACACGGCTAAGCCGTAACGACACATGAAGAATAAGGCTAGGTGTAACGATAAGACCTATATGACCTTCATGATAGAATGTAGAGCACCTAGACTTGCCCAACGGATGTGATACTACGCGTGAATGATCTCGAGGGCTGCGAATCATTCATGTTCGTTATCCGGATGTTAAGCACCTCCCCATGGGTGTTGGTTTAAGGGACTTCGTGCATCGCCCGATTCCAGGCAACACTAGACAACGGTGTATCGAATAACTTAAAACTACATCATCATGCACGGTTAGAAACACCGGATAATTAGATTAGAATTGGTTTGTAACCTAAGATGATTCGATTTCGCATGATTTGTTGCATACCATATTGCATTCGATCATTGATCTCACACTCTGACATGATTACTTGTATCCCGTTACTTTACTTTCACATTGCGATTATTTACCCTGAGTATACATGTATGATATGTTCACTTCCAGATATGCACGCATGATATATGATCACGATCTACTCAGG
Source organism: Sextonia rubra (assembly GCA_037013555.1). Lineage (NCBI taxonomy): Eukaryota > Viridiplantae > Streptophyta > Magnoliopsida > Laurales > Lauraceae > Sextonia > Sextonia rubra. The sequence continues at coordinate 35,858,902 of JASUAD010000010.1, read as the reverse complement.
TTTTCTTGATTGACTTTGTATGGTCAGGCTCTACTTAGCCTCAGCCTTAGGATCCCGACGGGGTGAATTTGGTTTAGTTATAAGGACCTGCTGCAGTATGGATTTTGTCTTGGGGAACCGGACCCCAGGAAACCGAGACCCATTGTACCCTGGCCCGGACAATGGTGTTCTTTGCATGTTATAAGATCCCTCTTTTGGGAGCACATGGTAATGTAGTAGCCACTAGTTATGTACACAGCATGTTATCCTTGATTCACACAGCATCTTTCTTTCTTGCATGATAGCCTAGTATACGAAAATGCTTTCTTTAATCACATGATGTTCTTATTCTGTTAGACACAGCGTGTGTTAACTTGCTATGGTTTATACTTTGCTGAATCTTCGTATTCACAGTTGTTTTTGGTGTTGCAGGCCCAGATCCCCCTGCCGGACCCTCGCCGGTCGGCCAGGCTCCAGATGAGACCCCCGGGGCCCCATCAGGCCTAGAGGAGTGGATGTGATCACTCCACGGGAGCGCGTTCATGGCATGCATCATGTTGGAGTCATGTTTTGGGGATTTTCAGACTTGTATATGTCATGACATGTCACTATTGTATTTATCCTTTTGTTCTTTTGTAAACGTTCATATGTAATTATGTCAGTCCTTTCCTTGTATCCTCTTCTTGTGCTATTAGTTGTTTATGTTTCTGATATTTACAGCTTCCGCATACTTGCTTGGCACGTGTGCTTGTTCCCTTGTGCGTGTGCATTTAGACTCGGTCTACGTGTGCATGCACGGGAGTACGTGTGTCATTAGGTTTGGCTTTTGCTAACCCCCGAACCCTGGGCTCGGGTTGTGACATCAGTTTTGCGTCATTTTGACGTCAGCGCGTGTACTTCGTTGAGCTTGTCATTTCTCGTAACTGTCTTGGATCCGAATGAGTTCGTTTGCTCTCGTTGGACCGTCATTTGACTCAAACTGATAATCGTGTTAACTAATTGGACTTGTTTGTAAATTTGGCTCAAATTAAGTTATAAATATCCCAACCACTCCCTTTTTCTCTCGATCGTCTCTCAGCTCTCGTTCTCTCACTCTCAGCTCGTCTCTCTCGGTCCAGCTCTCTTTCTCTCCTTCTCCTTCTCTGTTCGATTGCTTGTGGGAGGAAGGAAGGAGCTTGTTCGCGTGTGTTTCCCGGTGGACTGAGCCAAACAACGTGTGATTTTCGTCCGTGAGGCAAGTATAAGCCCAAGATGTGTGAACACCGATTGATAGTGATTTGATTGTTGTGTTCTTGTTCTTCAGTGTGTTCTTCAGTGCTAGACAGCCCCATTGAGTTTGTTTCACTGTTATTTTGTTGTTTGCAGCCGTTTTGTTCAGTTTCTGTATGTCTGTAATGATTCCAGGAAAAATGACTCCGTGCACTCACGGCTAAGCCGTGAAATGTGCTACGGCTAAGCCGTAAAATGGCTTACGGCTAAGCCGAGACCCAACCGTAACCCAAACCGTAGAACAGTACAGACTGTTAGCTGAAAATAACTGGATGTTGGCAATTTGACATTCTTCTACGGCCCAGCCTGATCTACGCCGTACATTGTCTTACGGCTAAGCCGTGGACCAGGATACGGCTGAGCCGTAGAGCAAAATACGGTTAAGCCGTAAATCCGAAGGGATATTTGGGGAACCTCAGCTCAGCCGCAGTGCATAGTACGGCTAAGCCGTAAGATGCCACGGCTAAGCCGTAAGGTTACCTACGGCTACACCGTGAGACCCTGAGAATTGAATGAAAAGGGACTAGGTTTAAGTAAAAGACCGTAGATGACTTCATGTTAGAATGTAGTTAACCTGGACATGCCCAATGGAATGTTGAGTGACATGAATGATCTCATGGGCTGTGAATCATTCATGCTTGTTATCCAGTTGTTTAGCACCTCCCCATGGGTGTTGGTTTAAGGGACTTCGGTGCACACCCTTGACCCTGCAACACTAGACAATGGTGCATCGAACAACTTAAAACTACATCAACATGCACGGTTAGAAACACTGGATAATTAATGTAGGATTGGCTTGTAATTGATCCTTGATTCGTATAAGTACTTGATTTATTGATTTGTACAGCATATTGATTTCGGTTATGCCCTCTTATGTGTTCTGCGCTGGACCTCTCGATTCTGTGGGAAATGCAGCAACCCCAGAGCGAAGCCCGGGCGGAACCATTCTCATCGTGTATTGTATTTACCGTTACTCTATTGGAGTACTTGCATCAGTTATGAGTCAGTGATTGTAATTGATACTCATTGTTAACACTTCTTGTATGTGTTTATGTACCTGTTTGTGTACATTCAGTATCAGTATCATGTTCGATGCACTTCCTATTGTGTATTCAGCGCGCTATGTGAGATCTGTATGTGATATGATATGATTGATTGAGTGAGGTGCATCATCTGATTTGATTGTGATTGGTATTGGCACTACTGAGCCTCAGCCTTAGGATACCCGACGGGGTTAACTTTGGTTTAGTTTAAGTGTTTACCTCTGCAGAGTGATTGTCCTGGGCTTCCGGACCCCGGGAACTAGAGACCCATGCGTACCCTGGCCCGGTCGCTGGTGTTCTCATCCTGATTGCTCTCGTAAGGGAGAAAATGGCCAATGTAGTAGCCACTTGATTGTTACCTGTTTATGATTCTGATAGCATGCTTATTCATTGCATAAATTGTTTTAGTATACGAACATGCTTTCTATGGATATTGCATTATGCTTATTGTTCAGTATTATTCAGTATTAGACACGATTCGTGTTATCTTCTTGTTGGCTTATACTTTGCTAAGTCGTTGTACTTATTCGTTGTCTTTGTGTGTTGCAGGCTCAGATCCCTCTCCCGATCCTGCGTCGGTCGACCCGACTGCAGGAGAGGCTCGCGAGGCCCCTTCCGGCCTAGAGGAGTGGACTTGATCCCTTCTCCAGAGTACGGTTTGCATCATTTTGGTTTCCCCATTCCTTGAGTTGGAGTCTATTGTATTGAGGGGATTTTTCTGTACTTGTAGCGTGGGCTTTGAGTGATACGTGTCTTTGATTTTGATTATTGTAAGCCCGCTCTACTGTCATACGTTCTTGTAATAGATTCTTATTATCAGTTCATGATCTTTTGTGTAATCCATTGTATCTTTTGAGTTGAGTGTGTTGCTATATGCCTTGATACGTACAGCTTCCGCGTACAGTTGTTTGCACGTGTGAATGATCCCTTGTGTGTGTATGCTTGGACGGGGTCCAGGTGTGCGTGCACGGGAGTACGTGTGTCATTGGTTAGGCTTTCTCTGACCCCCGGTCCCTGGGCTCGGGTCGTGACAGGAAGGTGCTAAACAACTGGATAACATACATGAATAAGACGCAGCCCTCGAGATCATTCATGTCATTCTTACATTCCATTGGGCGTGTTCGGGTTGTCTACATTCTAGCATGAGAGTCATATCAGGCCTCTTCTTTAATCCTAATATGTTTATTCATTTCTCAGGGTGGTACGGTGTAGCCATAGGTAAACATACAGCTTAGCCGTAGGCATCTTACAGCGTAGCCGTAATCTGCACTACGGCGGAGCCGAGGTTCCTTAAATTATTCATCCGCATTTACAGCTCAACCGAAATTTGCTCTACGGCGCAGCCGTATCTTGTTCAACGGCTTAACCGTAAGACAATAGACGGCTTAGATCTGGATGGGCCGTAGAAAAGCAGCAGATTTGCCAACTCTCAGTTATTTCAGATGTCACCCTGTATTGATCTACGGCTAAGGTCACGACTGGGTCATGGTGTAGCCGTAAGACATTTTATGGCTCGGCCGTAGCACAGTTCACGGTTTAGCCGTGAGTGCGCTGGGTCGATTTCTTGAACAATTACAAAACTACAGAACTGACTGATTCACAACTGAATGAACAAATAAGAACAAAGCTTACTCAATAGGGCTGGACAACGATGATCCAGACAATAAGAATAAAATACACACAATCAAAGCATTACCAATACGTGTTCAAACTACTTGTGCTTATACTTGCCTCAAACAGAAATCAAACACACACCAGTCGTTGTCTTGAGCTCAATCCGCTGTCCAAACACAAGTCTACTCATCAGACACTCCTCAAACACTCGAGAACTCAAAGGCATGTTGAATCCATGCACCAAACTGACAGATGAGGAAAACAAACAGGAAAAACACAACGAAACACAAGACATACCGTTAAAGTCACACGAAGATGACGGTGCACTGCTCCATTTCTCACTTAAACAAGGCAGAGACGAAAGAAAGAAAGAGAGACAAATGAGAGAGAGAAAGAAGAGAACAGGAGAGAAGCTCGTTGAAGAACAGAGAAAGAAACGGTGGTAGGTGAGATATTTATAAGATAAAAGGAGTCAAAATTGCAAATAAGTCCACAAATTGCTTCTATTTATAGTTCGAGTCAATTAGCGATCCAACGAGAGCAAACGAAGTCATTTGGATCCAAAACAATTACGAAGATTGACAAGCTCAACGAAATACACGCGTTGACATCAGGAGAATACAAAACTGACAATGTCCGATAAAAGCAAAAATTACGAAAAAGGGCTCGAACCTACCTAAACCAGGTCAAACTCAACCAAATTACCTATCCATTGCTCAAGACCAAAGAAAGGCAAAACCAAAACACTCTTAACAACAATATCACAATTAATTAGCCACTAATTTGAATTAAGTTGGGTCGGAGTGTTATAGGGTCACTGACCAAAATCCTACCTCAAGAAGACCAAAGTTGGTGAAATTTAGATGCAACTTAAATGATGTTAAAAAATGACTCTACAAATTTTCAAGCAAAAGGGACCTCTTGCTATTTCGGCCACATGTCAGTTTAGGGGTCCATGACCCCAAAAACCTTGGGGTCACTAGCCAAAGTTCCACATCCAGGAGGCCAGCGTTGATGAATTTTGGGTCAAAAACTCAAAATGTGCTCAAGGTCAACTCCTCAAAGTTTCAAATCAATTGAACATTATTTAGGTAGAAAGCAACCTAACTGCCTACAATGCAAGGGGACACCAACTTAGAACATGCAATAAATGAGTTGTTAGTAAAAATCTTACTTTCACAAATTTAAATCACATGAAATTTGAAGGGATACTTTAAGATGCTCCTGACATCAATTCTTCCAAGTTTCAAGTCAATCCAAGGTCATTTGGGCCTCACACAGCTGAAATACGGCCCCATTTTCATGAAAAGTCAAAGGGCGAGTTGACCAACTTTAAAAGGTCAAAACATGTTGAAATTTCTATGACACACTCAAAATGGTGTTAAAAAACATACCTCCAAGTTTCATGAAGATCAGATATTGTTTGGGCTCCAAATTGATGAAAATGGGTCACATATGCAAAAAACCCAAAACTAGGCCTGTCCATGACTGTGGCCAATTGCCTGTCGGTGACCAAAATGGCTACTATTTGTCAATGACCATGGGCCCCGATCACTGACAGGGATCAGTGACCGTGAGCCACAGTCACTGATCTTCTATTTTATTTTTTTCTGTGTTTTGTTACTCTTTCTCATGTAATTTCTTTAATTTTTCCAGTTTGGATCACATCTGAGATCAAAGGGAGGGGTTGTGATTTTCTAAAACTTGTAAACAACCTGCATCTTTAAGGCCGGAGCATTGAACCAATGTAAACAAAGGAAATTTAATGATGATCCATAGTTATTTTTCCATTATTTTATGTGCTTGAATGTGTGAATATTAGACTTGAATCCGTTGCATTCATCATCATTTTAAGCTCGATTCGAAGATTGACTGACGCCGCCTATGGGAACAATTTGCTCTAATTTGTGATCACAAACTTGGCTAAAATACATGAAAAGGTCACAAAATACATGAAAAAGTATTGCTGTTAACCAGTGACCGCAGGATGCTGTGCAAAATAGCCTGTGATAGCAAGATGCTTTGTAAAATGGCTTGTGGCCGCGGGATGCAGTGTAAAATGGCCTGTGACCGCAGGATACTGTGTAAAATGGCTTGTGGCCACATGATGCTATGTAAAATGGCTTGTGGCCGCAGGATGCTGTGTAAAATGGCTTATGACCGCAGGATACTATGTAAAATGGCTTGTGACCGCCGGATGCTTTATAAAATGGCCTGTGACCACAAGATGTTGTGTAAAATGGCCAATGATTGCAAGATGCTGTGTAAAATGGCATGTGACCGCAGGAGGCTATGTAAAAAGGGCCGTGATCGTGGAGCACCATGCAAAATAGTCAGTGACCATGGGTCAACAGTCACTGGCTTGTTTCAACCTCAATTGAGCCTATTTGACTCTAAAGACACCATATTCAAGACCTTAAATGCCTATGATGGGTTTGAGAGCATCTATGGAAGAACTTTACACCTTGAAGTGCATCAACTTGTCATTTTAAAGGGAGGAATCTTGCACCTTGAAGTGCACTGACCAAATTAACACCCTTGTATGAAATGAAAGAGTGTTGATTCAGTCCAAAAGGCTTTACGTTATTGGTTATAGGATCACCAGGTCGTTTATAAAACCTAAAAATTTTTATATCAAATTAGTCATAAGAACAACAATATGTGCAATCATGGATTGTCTGGAGTCTAGCACTGATTAATCTCGTACGATCATTATGGCAGTGGTGCAGGCTTGATCTTATGGGCTTTATCCCTTGGTTGGATCCAACTCTCTCTTACTTATAAGTTTGACTATATAGTCTCAAGATGTTGCCAAAATGCTGATAGATAGGACTGGTCAGCATGGTGTGCTTATAAGTCTGACTACATAGTTCGGAAATGCTGCCAAAATTCTGATAGCCAGGACTAGTCAGTATAGCACAATGAGATTAAGTTCATGCTTGTTTTTAACCATTTTGGTTCATCCAATAAAAAGACCATATTGGTTCAGAAAGCATTCATAAACCATTTTGGCTAGCCCAAGATGTAACCATGTTGGTTATAAGACTGATAGAGTCCTTTGAGCTTTCTGTTTTACAGAAAATACCAATGGGTTCCCTAATCATTACCTTTGATAAAGCCAAGGAGAGGTTATTCAAAATCTCCATGACCCAGAACGGTCCATCTGCAAGAACACCTAAGCAGGCCCGGACTGACCCTGTTACTCTTGCATCAAGGGTCTTCGTCTTCTAGAGGCTCTCTACTCCTGCAAGCTCAGCAGCTTCTTCTGATTTGAATGGGTTATTAGTGACACCGAAACCTACCAAGAAGACTGAAGTTCTCAAACCCTGGGTTTTCAAGTATGCCCAAAACCTGTTTAGGATTTCTACTAAGGTACTTAAGATACAATCGGAAGGTAGTAGTAGCCTTCATATCATTAAGCCTCATTTGAGGGCAAAATAGGTCTAATTCACGGATCGCAAGCTAATGGCCCCTGGCAAGCCACGTCCCATTGCTGCCTAGGGCCCAAAGTCATCATCAACTCAACCTAAGCAGCGGGTCATAAAAAATCAAGTGCTATAAGCACCGGAGGACCTTCGGCAGTTCCTTACTAGCAAGAAGGCCCAGAAGGATGCGTCTATTCTTGGATGTAACATGTGGTCATCTCAACTGAGCACTTCAAACCCAGCAAGGCCAAGAACAAACCCTTGACTTCACTTGAAAAGAACACGTTCTACCCTTAAACTCAGAAGGAGGAACGAAGGTTCAGCAGAAGTGGTCTACCTTCGATCATTGTAGAACCAACTCCGCCATTTTCACCTCAACGTTTGTTGTATGCCGCTAAGCATCAAAAAAAGGTAAAGCGATTGGTCATTGACAATGCGACTGATCTTGCTTACTTCAAAGACTCACTTCAGCAAAAGAAGGAGCAAAAGAAAAAGAATAAAAGAGGTGTCGTCAACATCCTTTCATTCCCTACTTTTGATCCAATGGATTGGGAGCTAGTTGCTAGTACTTCAAGGCCATTGGTGGCCAGACTTAAAGATGACCTTGGCAGTTAGGTTAGCCAATCAAATCAAAAGGAAAGCCATGGCTCGCCACATGGAATAGACTTAGAAGCTGTCATAGTGCAAGATCACTCAAAAGTGGGTGATCAAAGAAGATGAACCTGACTTGACCTCATCTTATATGGTTGGGTTAGGTTCTACTCAAAGAATTACCCAGAGTATGGCTCAGACTCAATCACAAAGGTTTGATTCAGACTTTCATTCAAGCAGGACTTTTATAGGCCATGTCCAGACTGATTCTGAAGACAATCCCATCACGATCTTGGATATAAAAGACAGCTTGTCTACTCCTTAGGCATTGGCATCGCCCTACCCCCGTCAGTACACCGTGTTCATGGCTAAAGGGCCGGAGTAGAACCAGCAAAGATGGAAATGATGATGCCACTGGGAACAAAGATGTTGGCAAAGAAGGCGCTAGAGAAAATGAAAATGATAATGTTAGTTATGTTGTCAAACAACAAGGAGCTAAGATCGATCACCTAACTGCCCAATTGAAAATCTTAACAGATAAGCTAGGTGGCCTGGTCAAAGTTCAGACAAATCCTCTTTTTGCCGATAGAAGAGAATAAGCAATGATCAGGAGAATGCAAATTAAATTGATCTGCTCATAGCTCAAATCAAATCCTTAACAGAGAAGGGTTCTTCTGGTGACCATTCGTCAATCCTGGATCTTCACACAGATCCTTAAAAGCACCTAACCTTCAAGGATGTTAAAGATATACTGACAAAATCAAAAGTGGAGATCAAATTGAAAAAGAAAGGTATCACACCAAAGTACCCTTCGGAGTTTAATCCTGTTCCATTTCCACCAGATTATAAGTTTCTAACTTTCCAACTATACCTTGGGAAGGAGTTAGTTTATCCACACATTGTGCATTTTAAATCACTTCTTGGAAGTTTACCAGAATTAGATGCACTGAAGATAAGGCTGTTTGTCGACACACTGAAAAGAGTTGCCTTTGATTGGTACAGGCAATTACTAGAACTTTTTTTCATGACATGGCCAATCACGGAAGAAATGTTCTTGCTCCACTTTTAGGAGGAGGATCAGACGGTCATCTTTACCATGCTCAGAACACAAGGCAAGAGGATAATGAAACTGCACAATCTTTTATCAACAAATGGAGAGCATTATCATACAGATGCTTGGAACAAGCATCTCAAAGGAAAATAATCAAAATGTGCAAAACCAATTTGCGACTAGGAAATCAAGGCTATCATATTTAGTCACAAAACTAAGTCTTTGGCCCAATTGGTTGAGGTTGCCACTAACGCAGAACCGATCCTCAAAGAAATCAGTCAAAAGAAGGCAAACTCTTGAAAAACAGAGTCACCTTCACTTTCTACATCAAAACCAAAGAAGACACTGGAGGTCTTCAATGTGCAAACCTTCAAACCTCCTCAAATGCCTCAACACACAAAGAATGACTAAGCTAATAAAGAAGAATATGAGAAAAGGAAGAAAACTAAGTATCCCTTTGATGGAGAAATTGAAGTAATCTTCTAGTCATTGATGGATAACAATGAGATTGAACTTTCACCAATAAAGAAGCCTGAACAAGTGGATTGCATCAATGACCCCAATTACTGTGCATACCAATGGATGCTGTCACACCTTCTCAAAGACTGTTTCATTCTAAAAGAAAAAGTCAAAGAGAGGTAGAAAAATGGAGGGATAACTTTTGATCGGAAGTATGATCCTACTTCAGTCAATATGATCTCCTTTGGACAGTTTGCACGTATGGTGGTCTCTTCTCCACCGAAACCAATGACGGTTGAATTTCGTATTGTTAATACAGTGCATGATGAATAAGGTCTGATACCAATCAAGACCTCTTCAGGAAAAGAAATGTGGATCCACCCAGACTAGGTAAATGATGAAGGCTAGGAAAAGATAAAAACCAAACCCACACCTATAGAAAGGAAGAAGGCAAAAAGGCAACTCAAGAACTTGTAAAGAGCTACCCAAAACCGCTTGATTAAGCAAGAAAAACAAGGTACAAGGAAAAAAGAAAAGGAGATCAAAGCTTTTGTTTCAAAAGAACCTCCTAAGTCAATTAGAAGTCATTTCACTTTGGCTGACTTCATCATTCTAATTTCAAAAGATGAGGAAAAACCACCAATATCCAGCTGTAATTGGAAATCATGGGACGATACCCCTCCTAATTCGGATGATGAGGAGGATTGGTCAGACTTCTCTGACTTCAATGATGATTAGAGCCATTCACGAATGACGTTGATCAACAACTTAAGCATATACTTACACAACTTTATATTTTTTATCCTTTGCAGATGTCTGAGGAGACTCGTAACAACTTTTTTCAAACTCTACGGGCTTTAAATACTAACAATCAAACTCATGTGGGCCAAGTCCATCAGATTGAGAAGAACTTGTTGGATATTTATACTAAAAACATACATTTATATATTTGTCTTTGACTGATTTATTTATTAGTAAAATTTGTCTTTTCATCTTAATGAGAATTTGTATGGGCAAATGATTGCCTTGTTTTTTTAATTATGCATGTGTGTCTTTTATTCTATAAAGTAGATAAGTTGGCGTGTAGAGTTTAACTTACACACGGAAAACTTATTTATTAGTTCTTATAGAATATAAGTTATTGTTGTTCACAATATAGATGGAGTTAGACACACCATCGATACGATTGTAGCATGATGGCTTATCTTGGTTATGAGAAATGATATAGTTTAAACTCATTATGCTAGTATACTTTATGTGTATTGAACATGACTGCTTTTGGGTTTATTATCTTTATAGTGATTATATAAGATGATTAACATCCAAATGGTTATTATGAGTGCTTGTACTCTTTATCCCGTTATAAATAATAGACACATACATTTAGCATTTGACATTTTAATTTACAAAGGAGTGAAACCTTTTTTGGGTTACAAATCTCAATAAATTGGATGACTACATTACGTGTATGGTGGATATTAGTTTATTGACGGAATCCACATCCGGTAATAGGAATTGATGATATCCCTTTAATGAAGTTTATACGTTTTGATTATGTTAAACCCTGCAGGTGAACTTTATCTCCAACATATCAAATAAGTTGAGTGTTAGGTCTTAATAAATTATAAAGCTACCGATTAAATATAGATGTTGAATTATTCAACATATAAAAATCCTAACAATCTCCTTTTTTGGCAATTCATAAACAAAACTCCCAAAACTTTATGAATATTCCACCAAAAAATAAAACAAAAAATACATTAAATATTTGCATGAAATATTTGTAACTTTAGCATATAACTTGTCTTTGTTTCTATCTCCCCCCGTCTATTGACAAATAATGATTAGCATACAACAATTTGTCAATCAAGATCTAGTAGCTCCCCCTTATTGTTATCTTCTTTTCAGTATTGGGGATGAGAGCTCGATCATCTTAATCAAGAGCTTTTGGTTTTTGGTACCCACACTTGCAAATTTGAAGCTTTCAGCGTAATATATCCAACATATGAATTAGCCAACATACAAAAATCCTAACACTTGGTATTGGACAATATCCATAAGGTCTTCCAAAAATAGCTCATAAACTTCGTATCCCGATCAGAAACAATAGTCTTTGGAAGATCATGTAGCCGAATAACTTTTTTGAAGAATAAGTTTGCCACTTTATAAGCATCAGCAATTGCGGTACAAGGAATAAAGTATGCCGTTTTTCAGATACGTCAACAATGATGAAGTTAGAATTAACCTTTTTTGCAATTGTGGGTAAACCCAGCACAAGTTCATGCTAATGTCTTCCCAAGAAGTGTGGGGAACAATCAAAGGTTGATATAATCCAGTGTTTTTCTTATCTCCTTTAGTGAGTTAACATGTCCTACATCTTTCGTAAATATGAACCACATTGGTGTTTATGCGAAGCCAATAATATCTGTCGCTAATAAGAGCCAACGTTTTACTGCGACCTAAATATCCACTACATCCTCCACCATGTAACTCTCGTACAATATAGTTATGCATAGAAGTAGCTGGGAGACAAAGTTGCGTACCTTTGAATAAGAAACCATCATGAAGACTATAATAAGGATGCCGAATATGATCACCATTGACATGGTCCGTATAAATAAAGCCAAAGTCCTTATCCATTATATAGTCTTGTTTAATTTACTCAAAACCTGGCATATTAACAGATATGGCAGTCAAAAGATGCTTCCACCAACTTAATGCATTTGCTATGTTATCCTTTTCTGCCTTACGTTGAATGCTAAATTTGAAGTTCTATACATATGCACTCCATTTAGCACGATTAATACTGATCTTTTGTTGGAAGTGTAGAGGTTGCAAGGCATCATTGTCAGAATAGAGCACAAATTCATTAACAATCAAATAATGCCTCTAATGACGAAGTGTTTGGACAAGGGCATAGAATTCCAAATTATAGGCAGAATACTTTCGCTTCGCATCAGAAAGTTTTTAGTGAAGGATGCAACTGGATGTTCTTCCCGGCTAAAAGCACATCCAATGCCTATACTAAAGGCATCACAAGCAATTTCAAAGTGCTTGTCAAAATAAAAAACCTGCAAAATTGGTGCTTCAATAATCTTTTACTTGATCCTTTTGAAAGCCTGGTGGCTACGCTGGTCCACATATAGTGATGCTCTCTACATCTATGCAAACTGAAAACCTCTTAGAAAAGCTCGTCTCTCTTTTTCGTTAATAAAGGCTTAACCATTACAAATTGGAACTAAACTGTATTTTAAAATGGCCAGCTGGATCAAATGTCAGCACGTCCACTGCCCAATTGTTCTAAATACCAGAACCCACTACAGACTGATCATTTAAAAAATTTACATGGATTAAACTGTAACCTTTGGATTTATGGCTATCAAACGTGAGCATATGAGATAATTCACCTGTAAAGCCAAACGGCTAGGGTTATCCAATCATAAAAAAATATTACGGCCACTCCCAATGAACATTCATGCCTATACTTGAGAGCCTGACTTAGAAGGTACAGTGAATGTGTCCATGCCTGTGATGACCACCAGTTTATATCATATCAGTATCATTCACTCATCTGAACATGGTTATATTAATTTAAGAAGCATCCTTAAACACCTAATTGCGCAGCAGATTTAGAGAAACAAAGTGTGTCCTACTTTTGTCGGAGAGAAAGGTCGAAATGGGGGCAATAACTCAGATGATTTTGTGGCATTGCATGCATTCGTTGCAGCCTTCTACTAACCACCAACTCAGAGCTGCTTCCTTTGTGTTATTCAGAAAAAAACACATTGAGATTTACAGTTAATGTTGATTTAATTCTATAATGTGGGGCCCAGTTGGCCCAAGTTACACTGATTACTGAAAACATCTATCACACATTTGGAAACATGAGAGTCGAAATTAAAGTAAAAAAGGAGAAGAAAAAGTGGCTAAACAGCTTGCCTCCAAGAAGAAACAGAGTGAAGCAGAACCGGATCACTGGTGTGGGGCTGGTTGAACTCAGAGTGGTGTCACCTAGGCCACACTACCATCAGTTTCCAATTAGCCAACTGGATTAGAATTCAATATATCTCTACAATTTTGTGTTTTGCAGATCTCATGTAAATTATAATCCAGGTGAGTCAAGAGGCACCGACCAATGAATCATAATCATAGGCAATGGGGCTCAGAAGGGCGTATAGTTGGAGAAAAGCTGCATCATGTTGTCAAGTGCTTCGGGGTAGAATTTCCTTGCAAATAAATAACATGGGCGCTTCACACCATTCCACAAGCACTGCCTCCGCAGCACTACTTTCTACAAGTGTGCACCAGAAGCAGAACATTAACTTTTATTTTAAAGGCGTTCATATAGATCATGCAATGTTGGTAACTGAGAGTAGAAACTATAACCCAACAAGACAGATTTATCAACAACAGTACTTTAAAAGGAAAATTTGGATGCAAAGGTGCAATTAACCTCTGGTACAGGATAAAGGGCATAAAAATTGAATTAAAAACCATCCCTACCTTTCCATTACTTGTAACATGCATGCTCTCCTCAATGGACTGCAGATAAAAATAGCATCAGAAAAGTTAGTCTAAGATGTCTATCAGGCCGAATCCAGTCAGCCACTTTTAACAATGTGTCAAAATCTGGATGAGAGGTCACTACAGGAAGGGACTAGACAGTATCTTATCATTTGATCCAAAAGCTTTTTGTCAAATGGTTGCTCTAATCACAAGATGCTCCTAGGCACGAGACCACTTCATCCATTTGCTAGGCCATTTTTTACTGAAAAAAAGAGGGGTTTGGTGGCAAGTTTGACGGGTATGGTTCAACCAAGAAATATACTACTTACTAATGACTGTTAAACCACCCACAATATGTACCATTCAAGAGGTAGCTATATACTTGGTTACCGAAATGATCCGACTTGAATAAATCATCATCACCACCATCAAAGCCTTGCCCCAACTATATTGGCATTGGCTACATGAATTCTATTTCTGCATTTTAATCTATCCTGAGACAAATCCTTGGATATGTTGCATTTCATCATATTTATCCTTACTACTTCCATCCATGTCCTCTTTGGCCTACCCCTTTTCCTTGGTGGGCCATCAACCTAAATAAATCAAGTCTAATCCAATTTTCTTTCTAAAAAGTAATTGGCTGAATTCAGGTTAAGCTGTAACCAGACTACAAATCGGGTGAGATTCAGGTAGTCTTGAATCCTTACTCATTTACCTGAATACCCAAAGAGCCAATTGCTAATTTACTATTTCCTCTGGGTGGAGAGGTCAATTTGTACTAGAGTATAAATTAACAAGACAGGGATTCAAATCCAGCTAAACCATATTTTGTCAAGGTTAGAACTTCAGATTTGGGTACAGAGAAGTGGATCTGAATTGGACCCAAATATGGACTTCGGACCAGTGGAAAAAGAGCGCATCCAAGCCTTGTGCTAAGCCAAATGTGACCTGTTTGCAGAGCGATTTGCTACAAAAAATAAAGATTTCAAGCTAAAAGCAAAGCCTTACTGTAATATATTTTAGGAGTTCAAATGTGACATCATGTGGTCGATATGCTTTTGGATGCCATTTCCCTTCAGACCAATCTACATGTGTCACAGACCAATTTGCAGTACCATTGGGATCAAGCATCTGTAAAGAATCCACAGACTCAGAAAATTGCAAAGAGGCAACATTTAAAATAAAATAAAGGATATAGCTAGTACAAATGGTCTTGATGTGCTGACATGGAAAAGAGTTGGTAAATAGTGTTCATCAGCATAGCAATTGTGGCCCTCCATACCTGGCTGTGGCTGTGACATTGAAACATGGGTCAACATCAGTGCAAATGTTTCAAGCATTTTGGTTCATTTATTCCATATTTCAACATAAAATATATTCCTTGGACTAGGTATGTAATGGATTATCAAAGTGGCCTAGGAATATTTTAAAAAAAATGATTCTAGACATCTAACTCCGAAAGATCCTCCTCACTGAACATAAAATGTGCCTTGAAACTGTTGCACATCAAGTTGATCAGACAGAGATAAATGATGTGCTCATTTTAAATGAATGCATTATCACTAACAGATGCCAAATTCTGAACCCCAGAAAATCAAATTGATTTTCATTTTGTTCCTGACTGATTCACACCATGACATACCCAACAAACTCTAGTAAATTGGGTTACGAACTTGAGAAAATCAAAACATGAATTATACGAAATGAATCTGCCAACTGGGCAAACTGATTCCATAAACTGAAGATTGGAAGAGCAATAAATTGCTACACATTAAACTTTAACAATTGAAACCGCACATTAAAGATATGCACTTTATGAATCTAGCAGATGAACTGAGTGATCAATGTCATGAATTAAATGATTTAAGCTTCTAACTGTAGCGGGATTAGTCAATGAATTAAACTGCTAATAGCAAATTGCACTCATTCACTAGGGACCACAAGAGTTATGAACTATAAATGAGGGTGAACAAACCTAACTACAATGAATTGCAGAATAGAAGGGGCACAGTATACAATTGTGAGTTGTTATCATCAAAGCCTATAGTTAGGGAAAGCTGCATGAATTATGTTTCTCCATTATAGCCTATCATGAGCCAAATCCTCATATAAGATACACTTCTTCATGTCTATCCTTAACTACTTTCATCCATGCCCTCTTCGGCCTGCTCCTTCAGGGGCCATCTACCAGCATAGAAAACTTTTTTCCTCAACGACACCATTCCTAGCCTGCATTGGAGATACTCAAACCATCCCAACCTAATTTACCACTTATTGATGCTTTTCCTAAATGATTCAAAAAAAATTCATTTCTGATTCTATCTTTCCTAGTTTTACCACACATTTATCTCACCATTCTCATCTTTACTGCACTCATCTTTTTTGAATGTGTTGTTTCCTTATTGTCCAAGATTCTACTCCATAGGTCATAGCTAGTCTAATTAAAAGGTCATTACCTAATGCGGGTCCCATCGAAGCAAGGTTCTGGGAGAGTCCAGACCATAGAAAAACCTAACCATTGCCAATTTTGTTCAAAATGGCTGCTTGCAAGTCTCGAACCTGCATTATCACGCATGACACCCAAGACTTTTACCATTGCAACAAATCAATGACCCTAGAGCTAGTCTAATTGCTTTCCCATAACGCTTTTCATTCCATCTATGTTAGTATGTGTTGATCACAAAGCACTCTATAAGAAAGTCTCCACTTCAACCATCCATCTCTTATCCTATGTTTGACATCCTCTTCAGTTGCTCCATCCTTACTAATAAAGAAACGGTATAAAAAAGAATCTCTTTGTGGTAACTCTTTAGCTCTAATTCTCATAAGATTTTCATCTCTTTGCACATCCCCAATGAAGTTGCAATTCGTATATTTTAATTCTCATAGGATTTGCATCTCTTTGCACATCCTCAATGAAGTTGCAATTCATATATCTTGTCTCTATACGACTTACATTTTGCAAACAACATACATTGAGGTACCCTCCTATGAGCACTTAACAAATTCATAATTAATACCGAAAGACAAGGGCTTAAAACTGATTCCGGGTGCAAACTGAAGGTCACTGAAAACTCACGTCTCTCCAAAAGTAGGTCTCACACTAGTTATTGCTTCGTTGTGCATTGCTGTAAGAACCCTGAATTATTAATGGGCCAACCTTGAATTAAATGGGCCAAGCCTGAATTATTAAACGGGCTAAATGGGCTTAGAGAGGCCCAGTTTCGATCAGTCCAATTCATGACTGGATTGGGCTATTGGTTCAAATTTTTCAGGTCTATAAATGATCCAAACTCACTTAATTGTGACTCTATAGCTTCCCAAAATTATGACTGTGTAACTCCCACACTTAAATTCCCTAATATTATAACTATGTAACTCCCAAAATAATGACATTAAATTGTGACTTTTAGTCTTCTTAGGTACTTTTAGTCTTCTTAGGTGATCTTTCAAGGAAAATACTTTAGGATTCCAGCACTTTATAAGAAGAGATCTCCTCTCATCTTTGGTCACTTTCTCATGGTTCTCATAGAAGAAGAGTAGGAGTCCAATATAGTGATATTTGAAAAAAGAAGCAAGGAGATTCCAAGGAACACCTAACATAGTGGATGTCTAATTTGAAGTCACTTATTGCTTATACCAGGTGAGTAGGACTTCTCTTATACTCATTTGAATATTGTGTTCCTTACATTCAGCTGTTTGGTATCTATTTACAAATCAGTCAATTTCTGTTGATTTCTTTGTAACAAGATACAAGTTCAGCTTGACACCAGGATGTCATTCCTGATTTGGTTAAATAGGGGTTCATTATGATAACTTCCGGATCTGAATTGGATAGAAATACAAATTGTCGACATGACTGAGAAGGAATATGGACTGAAACTTATTTTTCCTGTATAAAGGATTTGTTATGGTTCATTATGATGGCATTCAGATCTGAATTTGATAGAAATACAAACTGTAGACATGACTGAGAAGGAAAATATGGACTGAAACTTATTTTTCCTGTATAAAGGAATTGTTATGGTTCATTATGATAACATTCAAATCTGAATTGATAGAAATACAAACTGTAGACACGACTGTGAAGGAAATATAAACTGAAACTTATCCTTTCTGTATAAAAGATTTGTTATTCAAATCTTACGATGAATGTGCTTCCTAAGGACTGTTATTTTTATCATGCAATATGATGATTTAATGCGTGCATTAATCCAGAACTGAAATAAAAGTAAATACAGGTCATCCAAAATGAAACTTAATTGTTGAGGGCTATGGAACCATGTAGTCACCTGATCTAGGATCAGGTCTCCACATCTGAAAGGGGCTAGTGGGCGACCATAATTGTGGTGGACCCCTTTAGGATTGAACCATTGAGGCCTTCCATTCAAAAGGTTCAAATGGGGCTAGGTGTGAGACCCTTCTTTAGTCTCAGATTCTGCGAAACATTACCTATTGCTGTTATGAGGAAACTGTTTACATTTATACATCACCACTTAATTACATAGAAGCCTTAAGGTCATAAGAATTACTAATTCTTTCCTTAAAGGATTATTACGCAGTTAAAGGAGTCAATGGGATTAATTAATACTTCTCTAAGAATTAAATCAGAATGGATAGTTTCTCCTATGATAATTAATCGAGAAAAGTTCTGTAACCTTATAGCGTTGCAGGATAATATTTAAGAAAACCTTTTTCGAATATATAGTCAAGATAGGTGGCAATACTGTAATTAGTTGCAACCCAAACATTATCTACCATTATGTTACAGTTCAATATTCTATCATTCACTGCTAGTACTTTTAACTTTGATTTTATAATTCAGGTTTTATATTCTTACTGAACTTGAATATATATATTGCTGGTAGGTGCAATATGAGCCTGGTTTTCACTTTATGGGATTTATATCATTATTGCCTTTGATTATATTGCTAGTTTTCACGATATAACTAATTGGAACGCCAAATATATATATATATGGTCAATGCCATACATTTGGAGCACCAATTACGAATCAGAGTGGGGTGAGATTTTAAACTCAAGTATGTGGAACTAGCCAATGGAAGATATAATGATACTTATTATGGAAACGGTGAGCTGAGTTAAAATTTTAAATTAAGAATTATTTAAAAGTGTTTGTTTTCCATTGGTATTGGATTCGACCTATGAAATTAAGAATGGTGACAAAGTTGTCACGACATGAATATGAATCCCTCTACAATTAAGAATGGTGACAGTCTTGTCACGACATGAATATGAATCCCTTTACAATTAAGAATGGTGACAATCTTGTCACGACACGAATATGAATCCCCTTGTTCATACAATTAAGAAGGGTGACAGTTTTGTCACGACACGAATATGAATCCCCTTATTCATGCCACTACTATAAACGAGAATGGTGGCAGTTTTGGTCACAACCAACCTATGAACTTCTATTGATATCATGATAATTACTATTGCTCTTTTGATTTTAGAAATTCTACTTACCAGTATTACTGACTAATGGTTCGCCCCACTACAGGTAACGTATTTGTAGTGGGATTTGAAAGCGGCGGAGATCAGCATATAGATTTTAGCATGCAACGCTGATAGAGAGTTTGGAAACTACTTAGACCATTAGATGGAGTCAGCTCTATTTTGGGATATTTTAGATTTATTGTCATTTCCTAGCAGTAATTGTAAAGACTTTGCTAAGATATTAATGTTATGATTTTACCTACATCTTCGCTTGGACTTGCTCTTAAATTACTTTATGAATGTTGAACATATTAACAACTTAAGAATCTGAAGAGCTCCAGAATCTTGGGTCGTTACAATTGCTTTAATAAATTTCTTTAATGATGTCAATATAACCTTTTGGGACACTCTTCTTATCTAAAACCTATCAAATCAAATATCCAGGTACCATGTCATAGTCTTTTCTCTAGATTGATGAAGACCATATGATGATTTTCCACTTATCTCGGTTTGTTTCCACTAATTGCCGAAGTGAGAAGATAGCTTTCATGGTTCGTCTCTCAGGCATGAAACCCAATTAATTTCAGATATCTTGGTCTCTTGTTTGAGTCTTTGCTCCATTCTAAGAAGCACGGACACTTTCAAGAAAGTGACTTATCCATGTTGTACACCGATACTCCTCCGACACTCTCTGATACATGTCCAATTCTATTTTAGCTGTATCTATAATTAAGAACTAAAAATCTTAATTTCGGACGCTCGTCCGACACTCTTTTTGTGACATGTCTCACAGTTCCTAGCCCATGTCTATTACTAAAAAATAAACATGTAGTTGATATTTTTTTGATACTTTGTTAACATGTGGTTACTAAAACTTGTAAACTTGATATATGACAATTTTATCCCATAGAAAAATGTATGATCGCTAATATTAATCATATCACAAGCAAAAGACAAGTAAATCTTTTGCTAAAGAATAGGCCTCGAGATTAGCCCTTTTTTTTTTTTTTTTTTGCTTTTTGAAGGAAGAGAAAGAGATGATTCTCCATTTTCTTTGTATATATTTTATGGAACTATGGATATTTCATGTTTACTGATTATGAATTGTGTTTTAGAGTTGTATTGATATTTGAAATTTTGATATGTTTGTTAGTTGATACTTGAATTTTTATTTTTTGATTGCTAAATTGATTAAAAAGTTAAAATGATTTAACTTTTTTAATATATAATTATACATATAAATTAATATATAGTATTAACGTATCCCCCGACGTGTCAGTGTTCTACTTTTTTGAGAAGTGCCATGTCGATGTGTCCATGTTGTGTCATATCTGTATCCATACTTCTTTGGCTCCTTTACTGAAGCAGCGCAGGGGAAGAAGATTAGCCAACGGGCTAATCTCCAAGCCAAAAGGCTTATGGATAGGTTGTCTAGGTGCCTCACCAAAAGACAAACAAACTTTCTCAACTGAGAACCAACTCAAAATCTTTATTCAATATGAAAGTCTATCTCTCTTGAAGAGATTACAACCTTATTTATAACTAAAACATTCTCTAAGAAAGGAAATAGCTAATTCTAAACAAATAAGAAGTCCTAAATCAAATACAACTGGACTTGCCAAATATCAAATAAACAACTAAAGCAACTACTATTAATATAATATATTCTAATCTATTAGGCTGTATTGGTTTTGGATTCAATAGCTGGCCTGGTCAATCATGGATCTGGCCTGCATTAGTTCTCCCCCGCTTGGAAGAGAACTCGTCCTCGAGTTCTGTAAATATCCGCCTGGGTCGAAAATCATTCGAACAAACTTCCATGTTGCGGATTGAGCATCAGGTTAATAATATGCCTTGAAAGCTAGATCGAATCTTCTATTCCACTCAGAAGTAGGTTGGAGGCGATATGTCTGTTGATGGTTGCATTGACAGTGTGATCTGACCATTATATGCTTTAATAGTAGACTCTGTAATAAGATAGCATAATTGTTGATTGACATTAGTTGATCTCTGAAGATGAAATCAATATGGTGCACGTCAATTAATGTGGACATATCTTCTTGCGAAACCACTGGGGTAATTGATTTGTCACTCGATGTGGCAATCAGATCCATTGGATGATTACTGTCTGTATATCATCTTGCTTTATCTCTTGCTTCTCATTTGAAGTTACAATAAGATCTTCCTTTCCATGAATGGGCTTTTCAACATCATCGTTGGAATTTGTTTCTTCCCTGTGTTCATCTTGTGACTCTTCAATTGATGGTGATGAGGTAGATGAAGATTTTGCTGGTTGTAATGGAACAAGATCAACATATTGTCCTTTCCAATAGAAAGAATAGATATTCTTCTCTTTGTCATATTGCACTTTCCGATTAAGAAGCCATGGTTGTCCCAAAAGAATATGATTGATATTCATGGGAATTACATCACACCAAATTTTATCTTCATATACACCAATCTTGAAAGATACTAGACATCTGTGAGTTACAGTAATGACAGAAGCATTAGACCATGTAACTTCGTAAGGTATTGGAAGAGTCTCTGTAGGCCAATTGAGTTTGTCAATAACATATTGTGCCACAAAATTGATAGCACTGTCATGATTAATAACTAGATTAGTTAATCGATCTTCACACCTTACTCGCGTTCGGAATACTATAGTCTGTTTCCACCCTTTGTCTTCCTTTTCATTGATAGTGAGAAGTCTACGAATGACAAGGGTGTGAGTATCTTCTCCTTCAAATTTTGTTTCCATTAGATGATCTTTCATTCGTTGTAGAGAATGTTCTTGCTTAGGCTTGACTTGTTGCAGGTGAGACCATTGAAGTATGTGCTCAATATGAATTGCTTCTTTGTATGCTTCATGAACACTGTGACATGGTTTCATCTTCTCAAGAATGTCTAGCTTCAATCCTCTGATAAAGCGAGTTATATCATGCAGCTCATTCTGTTCCAAGCTACAAACTTGGTGCAGTTTCGAAAATTAATTTAAATATTCATAAACTGTCGAATTTGCCTGTCTGAGATTGAGGAACTGCTCAAAGTAGACCTTATTTGCAAAATACCAATCTCCATATTTATACTCATATAACATGCTTTGAACTTCATCAGATGGTCCAAAGATTTGCATATTGACTTTACTGTAAGAAATTCAAAAATCTTCTGAATGCTCGAAATTAATTAACTTGATGGCTTGATCTTATTGACAAAAATACGCAAGTGAAGATAGATCGTGAATCAGACTAAAAGATCATCTTTCTCAATGGCTGAGATCAATCAATCCAAAAAGACTGGATTATTTTTTTTGCTGGGCCCACATATATAAAAAAAAATTTTTTGTACTGCTGTGGATCTGAATTTGGGTCAGGTTAGACCCGAACTGGACCCAATAGTGATTAGGTCACCGATGAGACTCGGGTCAACAGTGTTGGCCCAAACTGTTTTGCGGCCCAACTGCTTAAAGCTTTTCTCTCTTGCTACAGTATGGACAAGAAAGAGAGAAAAAGAAAAGGATGCTTCTCTGCTGCTACAGAAACGAAAGAAAAGAAAGGAAGGAGATGCATCATTTACTTTCTCCCACAATGTACACTCGTGAATAACTATTTTAAAAGATTATGTTTCTGCAGCTACACCACAGTGCCAAGTGCCCTTTTCCAAGAAAGAGACCAAGTGCCACCATAATATTTCATCTGCAAGACATCCTATCATATGTAACAATCCCACCCAGCTTATTCTCGTTTAGCGACTAATTAATGTTACTTTCGTTCTTAATTGTGTTTTGATTTTTTTTTTATTTCGTTGCAGGTTATGGATAGGTAGTTGGGTTGAGTTTGACCTGGATTAGGTAGACCAAGCCCTTTTTCATAATTTTAGCTTTTCTAAGACATAGTCCTTTTCGTATCATCTTGATGTCAACACGTGTATTTCGTTGAGCTCGTTAACTTTCGTAACTACGTCGTTTGTAACCAATATCGTATGATTCCGTTGGACTCAAATTTGACACGAATTGTAATTTGCCTTAACATTGGACTTGTTTGTAATTTGAACCTTAAACTTCTCTTATATAAAGCCATTCCCACCAACTGTTTCTCTCACTCTTCTCTCTCAGTTCACGTGGAGCTCCATTTCTCTCTCCCTCTTCAAGTTTCTTCTCCACCGATCAAGCCAAAAGGAGGAATTTGTGCTCTTTCATTCCTTGGTGATTGGATTAAGGTGATTTCGAGGTCTCCTCCATCTCCCTCATCTTCTTGTTTTCGTTTCCATGATTCCATGACTGTGCTCACGAGTTTTTCTCTCTTTCTCATGCATGCATGATAGTTGTGAGAGTGTTGGACGTGAATTGAGCCCAAGGACAGCAATTGTTGTGTTTGAACTTCATTAAGGCAAGTATAAGCATACTATGTATGAACCCGTGTTGGTATTTGCTCGATTTTGGTTAATTCACATGAGTTTGCAAGGAAAAAATGTTTACAGCCCAATTTGAGTCCATTCTCCCTTTCTCTATTGGAATTTTGCTGAATTGATGTCATTACAGGTTTTCTGTATCTGATTCAGAAATCGGCCCAGCGCATGTACGGCTAAGCCGTGAAATGTGCTATGGCTAAGCCGTAAAACACACCACGGCTAAGCCGTGACCCAACCGTGAACTCAGTCGTAGATCAATACAGGATGACACCTGAAAATAACTGAGAGTATGCAATTCTGTGACTCCTCTACGGCTCAGCCACGGCTAAGCTATGCAGCCTTCTACGGCTAAGCCGTAAGAAGCTTACGGTTAAGCCGTAGGGTTATATACGGCTGAGCTTGCTGACATTATCAGTAGAAAAGATAGGAAAGGAAGGAGACCTGTAGGACCCTTAAAGTAGAATGTAGGCAACTTCGACTTGCACAACAGAACATGATAAAATGCGTGAATGATCTCGAGGGCTACGAATCATTCATGTTCGTTATCTCGAGGGCTGCGAATCATTCATGTTCGTTATCCAGTTGTTAAGCACCTCCGCATGGGTGTTGGTTTAAGGGACTTTGGTGCACCATATAATGGAATGCAACACTCGACGACGGTGCAGCGGATAGCTTAAAACTACATCATCATGCACGGTTAGAAACACTGGATAATTATATTAGAGTTGGCCAGTAAATGAAGGTGATTCGATATGGTACTAGTTGCTTGCATAACATATTGTCTTGTAATCATTGATCTCCACTCTTTAGCAGGATCATTGCATGTAACGTCGAAAGTCGTACTATGTTCCACCTTGAGTATGTATGTATTTATGTTATAATGCTTGCACGTATAAGACATGATCTCGGATATGCACGCAGGATATGCTTGTCACGATCTACTCAAGGTTTTCATGATTGATTCTGTATAGTCAGGCACTACTTAGCCTCAGCCTTAGGATCCCGACGGGGTGAATTTGGTGTAGTTTTCATGGCCTTGCTGTAGTAAGGAAATGTCTTGGGGAATCCGGACCCCAGGAACCCGAGATCCATTCGTACCCTGGCCCGGACAATGATGTTCTTTGTGTTGTGATTTTCTGAACAATCACCCGTTGTGCGCATCCACGGAATCACAAGATCAAACACGAAGCAAGCCACACACAAGAAGAGACACGAGATTTACGTGGTTCACCCAAATAGGGCTACATCCACGGGCACAGGAGGACGAACATCTTCACTATGATAAGTAAAGCATACAAGAGATTCCCACACTCTCACTTCATCTCTCCTACGTGGTGTGGGAACACCACGGGCAACTGCCGCTGCCGCAAGGTCTAGGGTTACAGACTATACATATATATAATCTCCGCTTTCTTAGCCACCAAGAAAGCCCCGGTACAATTACCAAAATACCCTTGACCTTAAACCAGTCCCTGGCTAACCCAGTGACTCATCCGGCTAAACCGGAATACAAGACATAAACCCAACAATCTCCACCTTGGCTTGAATTCCATACAACTCCGTACAACTCGAGCTACTAAGAGATAAAACCGGCAATGTCTTCACGTACTTTGCTGAATAGTATGTCACTGCACCAACGATACAGTCTTCTTCAACACTTTGACATGTTGAACCAGCACATGAACTTTGAGTAAAGTTCATCTCGTCAAACTCCACCTCGAACTAAAAGCTCGAAACCATTGACGAATCTGAGTGATATCTGAATCACTCACCATCTTACCCCATCTTCAACATCACCATGAAGATCCAATCACCACAAGCATGCAAGCAAAACAGATCGGGAATACAAGTTCAGATGACTTCATAATTGCTGAAAACCTCTGCCTCCGAGCGGTCAAAAAACTCCATTTGACCGTGCCTCCGATCAATCAAACAAATGTTTGACAACTGCTGACACATCAGCTCCTCTTTGCTGCTTTTCCGGCTTGGCTCTGGCAAGATAAACAACATCACATGCGATCATGTGAACCCCAAACGAACAACTTTGTTTGAATCAGCAAACCCTTTGCAACTAGGCCGGCGACTCCTATTATTGGGTTTGCAACAACAACCAGGTCGAGTAGACCCGATTCTAACCTGAATCCACATCTGTTCAAATCTCCTCCAAATTTCTGCATCAAATTATAGATTTCGTCACCACGAGCACGCTGGAAGAAACGGATCTAAAATCCAACTCAGGATGGCTCCGATAACGTAGAAACAAGTTTCTACGCTCCAATCGATCAAACCTCCTCCTTGACTGTCAAACAGCCAATCAACCTCTTCCACTGCATAGATCTGCTCGAAACGAGTCCGTAGGCGCAAACGGATCTCCGATCGGACATCGAACGATCAAGATATCGCAGAAACAATTTCAGCCACAAATCTGGTCAAACCTGCCTGTTGACCGATGCTGACGTCACTGCACTGTCTGCTGGGCTTCTGGAGCGGACCCGGGTCGGGTTCACCTGACCCGGAACTAAACTGCAATATGCGCTGGGCTGGACCGTCTGCCAACAGGTCGGGTCGAACCTGACCTGACCCGGCCTGAACCTGTTGGCTGGGCTGGACCTTCTGATAACGGGTCGGGTCGGACCTGACCTGGCCCGGAACCAAACCGGCTCTGAACTGCTGGGCCGGATGCAAACGGGTCGGGTCGAACCTGACCTGACCCGGAACTGAACTTGTAGCCAGTCGACTGGGCTTGCACCACGGGTTGGATCCAACTGACCGACCCAAAAACCGAACAGACCCACACTTAACGCTGACAGGGCTTTCTCCGCGGCGGGTCAGGTCAGACTAACCCGACCCAACCCAGAACCCTGTAACTCGTCTTCAACCTCGCTGCGCCTTGTCTGCAACTGAAAACGGACACCTGCGTGTCGTCCTCGGCGACGATCCGGCGACCAGCGGTGGCAGGAAACAGCTGGTCCGGAAACAGGGATAGCGACAGCGTTGGCTGGAAGGCCGGCGAAGGCGACGGAGACGGCGAGAATCCCGGCGGAAATTTAGGTGGCGACTGCAACGATGGAAGTGCGGGGATCTGGCAGTGGCTCCTCTTCGCCCTTTTCTTCGTCTGATCCGGTGATGGCATGGGGGCGACGGTGGCACACGAATGGGGACGGCGCAGCAGCGACAGTGATCACAGAAGGCCCTTCTTCTCCGGCCATCACAGCGGCGATTGAGTGCCTTTCTTCCGATCTGTGTGGCCCACCGAAAAGCAGAAGGCTTCTTCAATCTCTCTGCTCTCCTTCGCACAACGATTCGGCGACAGCAGCTGCGGCTGCTTTCTTCTTCTACGGTGAACCAAGGACCCTTTTGATCTTTCCGAGAACTTCGAATCTAAATCTTCTGATTCTGGCACAGTGGGCTAACGATGATGGGAAGCAAGCCGATTTCTCTGTTTCAGATTCTGTTAGAGAACCCAATTGATCTGGTACGCCGGTGATCACAACCACAGCAATCACTTCGAGATCTGAAAAACATGTGAATCCTTTTTCTTCCGATCCAGGCGAGACCGGAGAACCCAATCTTGTCTTCTTCTTCGATGGTGGCCCAACCAGAGATCACCCGTGATCTCTGATTTTTCTGCAACGAGAATCGCAGAACTCCGATCCTCAAAGAAGATCCAATCCATTAATCTTCCATGCACAACAACCACCAAGCCACCGAGCGATCTCCACCTCGCTCAGAAACCCGAGGAACACCAACCTCGGCTTTGATACCAATTGTTGTTATTTTCTGATAATCACCTGTTGTGCGCATCCATGAATCACAAGATCAAACACGAACAAGCCACACACAAGAAGAGACACGAGATTTACGTGGTTCACGCAAACAGGGCTACATCCACGGGCACAGAAGGACGAACATCTTCACTATGACGAGTAAAGCATACAAGAGATTCCCACACTCTCACCTCATCTCTCCTACGTGGTGTGGGAACACCACGGGCAACTGCCGTCGCCGCAAGGTCTAGGGTTACAGACTATACATATATATAATCTCCGCTTTCTTGGCCACCAAGAAAGCCCCGGTACAATTACCAAAATACCCTTGACCTTAAACCAGTCCCTGGCTAACCCAGTGACTCATCCGGCTAAACCGGAATACAAGACATAAACCCAACACTTTGCACGTATATAAGATCCCTCTTTGGGAGCATATGGCAATGTAGTCGCCAACTAGTTATGTACACAGTATGTATACATTGATTCATATGGCATATTTCTTTCTCGCACGACAGCTTAGTATACGAATGTGACCTATTATGATTTTCATAATGTTCTTTATTCTATTAGACACAGCATGTGTTAACTTGTTATGGCTTATACTTTGCTAAATCATTGTATTCATGAGTTGTCTTTGATGTTGTAGGCTCAGATACCTTTACCGACCCTTTGTCGGTCTGCCAGACTCCTAGTGAGGCCCCCGAGGTCCCATCAGGCCTAGAAGAGTGGATGTGATCACTCCACCGGAGAGCGCCCTAGACATTCATTGCATATGAGTCTGCCCTATTTTAAGACTTGTCATGCTTGGATCTATCATGAGTTGTACATGTATATTTTGTTTCATTTTGTAAACCTGTATCGATATATGTCAGTCCTATTTTCGTATTCTCTTCTTGCATTGTTTAGTGTGATGTTTTGATATCTATAGCTTCCGCGTACATGTTTGGCACGTGTAAACCTTCCCTTGTGCATGTGCATTTAGACCAAGTCTACGTGTACAGGCACGGGAGTACGTGTGTCATCGGTTTAACTTTTGCTAACCCCCGAACTCCTGGGCTCGGCACCAGTCACAAGCCCAGAACAAGGAGGATTCATGATAGGCAATCAGCTAGAAGAACGCATTTAACTAAATTCTGAATGAAACAAGCAATCAACCTAAATCACATTGCTCGGAAAGAAGGTTATAGCTGATATGACGTGGGTACACCAAGAGCCAACTTAGCAATTAGCAAACATCCAGGATAATATAGATGATGAAATAAGCATAAGTTTATTTGACTATGCACTCCCCAAAGTAATAAGGGCTAGAGCTAAGTGCAATCAAACAATGTGAACTGGGATGCATTCTTGAAAATCTAAATATCACACCCTTAATACGTGCAACATCAAATGGGGAACATCGGAAAACTACCCCATTGGTAAGAATCAGATATATCATGGTTTATCTCACAGCTGTGAACAACATTAAAAAAAAAAAACAATTCATAGCAAGGAAAGCAAAATAGTATTTCTTATTTTCCGCCCAAACTAGACAACAGGAAGAAAGATAAAATGACTTTTTAATTGCTCTATTTGGCTTTTTCAAAGATTGATTGATGACTTAGATATGAAGATCATATTCACAATTCAAACCATGAGAACTTATTAGTTGTAGAATTATATCTAAAAGCAAAGCAGACTAAGAAGTATACCTTGCAGAAGTTCTTAAACTTTGTGTAGTAAAGGCTGTCCACCAAAACTAGCAAAGCATGTTCCCGCTTCATTGAGAACCACTGAAACATTGATGAGCTAAAACTTTACACCAAAATATGGGAAAGCCTCCCAAAGACTGAGTTTCTTATGGATTTGCTAACAGACTAGTAAAGATACAACCATGCTGCAGAAATGCTTCTTTTGAATAATTGGCAACAAGTCAAGCCAATCCAATCAATACATAAATGCCAGGTAAAAAGAAAAAATGTTTAAGGACAAAATTAAATTTGACATCAACGTCAACCACCACAAGTAAGAAGATGACTGAGACGGTCATTGATCTAATCATAGTACAGAAATATTATAAATAAGTTCTGGCATTTGAACTGCTTAAATAGCCAGGTGAAAGTAGCATATATCAGCTCAAGTGCTAGAACCATGTAAATTGCAAACCAAACCATCAGCTACTCTGCTCATGGTTTTAGCAGAGGCCAATATACGATGGTCAGTTGCTGGTCAAACGAAAAATTGGATTGATGGTTTCTCAATACATTTTTCATGTTTTCATTTGTTAGTCTTTTATGAGAAAGAAGACAACAGACTCATAGCTCC
Organism: Sextonia rubra; assembly: GCA_037013555.1. Lineage (NCBI taxonomy): Eukaryota > Viridiplantae > Streptophyta > Magnoliopsida > Laurales > Lauraceae > Sextonia > Sextonia rubra. The sequence continues at coordinate 35,829,021 of JASUAD010000010.1, read as the reverse complement.
TTATTTGGATCAACAAATTGTTAGAAATTTAAAACAACAAACACAATATACGGACTGTAAGTTTAGTGGATCTGGAAGTAGAGACAATTACTTGTTCAAAATTGAAAATAATTTTGTGCTAAATTGTAATATTCCTATATTTGAGACCAACTGTAGAACAATACAGAATGTTTGAATTGGATACTATAAAAAAGATCAGAATGGGAGGTGAAGTGGAGACAGGCTAGTGAAATATTGCATATAAAAAAGATCAGGATGGCGGGTGAAGAGCAAACAAGCTAGTGGAATATTACATAATACTAGACTTTCATTTTTGTTATGGGGATCAATTCTTATATGCGGCAGATAGTTCTACATTGTTATATGAAGTGGAATATAGGGCAACAAAAAGAAAAATGAAATATAATGAATTACTGGGACGCGCATGTTAAGATGGATCTGTGGACCTGTGTGACAAAAGGAGGATTGAACATATACAGGGAAATATGAGGGTGGGTCCTATAGAAGAGAAATCAACGAAAGCCATCTGAGATGGAATGGGAATGTGCTTAGAAGACTGGAAACTGCCATTGGTTCTTAAGCATTGGAAGTAAAAGGTGGAACTGAGTCATTAGAAGTAAATGATGATGATGATGATACATGCATCATGTACCTGTGAACCTTTCCTCCAGTCCTTCTTTTCAATCTCAGGCAACATCTGCCTTGAATATCTGCCCATTCCATGTGGACCAGGATCATCAAAGCTGAAAAGAAAGGAATATGCACCATTTAGAGGAAAAGAAGAAAACTATGCCTCATGAATACAAAATGATAAATCAATATAGCAAAGGAGTGAGAAATCTTGATGAGCCCAAAGACTTGTATAACACAGGTATGCAGCTACAGTGCCTAGATACTGCATAAATGTGATAGTGCCCAAGCCTGGAGATAAAAGAATAGACATGCACTATAAATAATAGGAAGTACTGCTGCCATCTTGAACTAGCAAAACTTTTTCAGAAGACTAGCCAAGATCAGAAGGGCTAAAATGGAAAATAAAAAATAAATTCTTTTCCAAATGGGATAAATTATAATTTACTTACCGGTCAATGAAACTGATATTTGTATCCATCAAATAGTTGGGAAAAAAAAAGAATAAGTTAATTTGCTAAAGGGGATGATATACAATTTACTTACCAGTCAACGAAACTGATATTTGCATCCATCAAATAATTATACACATAATCAAACTTATGTAATGGTACACAACTGCAATGCCAGAAAAAAAGACATTAGAAATGCTAACCTCAAGAACATAAAAGCAATTAAACAGAGAACTATGGGATTCAGAGCAACTTCATAAACTGATCACCTCTCAGAAAGCAAAATGAAATGCTGGTTATCAGTGTCTTGGAGTGCATTTGCCAAAAGCCTCTTCTCTGCATCAAACAAAGAAATTTTCCCCCAAGCCACCTGCATTAATTTTGTCATATCAACCAAATCATTCCTGAAAGGACAGGATATATCTGTCAAGCAGCTTGCCCATTTCTAAAACAAATTCTGCCTGGTATTAATACCCAAAAAATATTCATAATCCACGTTTGAGATCAGTTAACAAACAGTTTATGCATGAAAGCACACTGAAATGTTTATGCAACAAACTAACTCATAGAAGTCCATGTGGATATGAACTAAACGGAAGGTGAATAGAATGATTCGAGTACCTTCTCACTGCGAATGTCTCGACCAATAAAGAAAGGACTCACGTGCTCAGGTTTTACTCTAGACGCATGCACATAAATGGAGAACCTTCCCTCGTGGCCCTGGTAATAAAGACAAAAGATGCACATTCAGGACATTGTAAGGAAAACTGCACTTGATAATTAATTACTTTTTACCATAACTACAGATTAGTGGCCTTTGTATTCTATAAGCTCAAGAGTGGTCCACATCTGCAAGTAGTATCACCACCATCAAGAAGAACATTGACTATATGTGCAACTCTATGTCTTATGAGATATTAACCAACCGCTCATACATTTGTTGCATAAACAAAAAATGCAATCTGAAGAAATAAACATGAACGAGTTTTAAGGTTCTTTTGTATGCAGGCAGATGAGTCTGATGCAGATTCACCCTCATTGGTGTCACCTGCCAGGAATATTTACAGATCAATATCTAGAAAAGCTTGAATCTTCCACAGATTCCAAGTGGGCAATCAAATGCTAGGGAATGGAACATCAGACTGAAATGCTGATGATCTATGATGCCTGGATACTTGCAAGGCCAACATACTCATTCAATATTAAATTATATCGATGCAGAAGAAGGAAATGTTTTGATATGGCACACATATGGTTGCAGCTGCCTCCAGTGCAGAGAGTAGTTTGGAGTTGAGATCTGAGAGATGGCAGAGTACTTTGGTCAGCTAGATAACCTAAATGGAATATCTCTAGAGGCTCAATGCATGATATAAGCATAAAAGTCTTCCACATCAATTAAATCAAAACCAAATAGATATAAGGGTTGATTGTGTACAAACAAATCATCAAGAACCACAACCAAACAAGGCAACTTACAATGAAGAATTTTTCCCACAGCTTTTCGAAAGGCAGTGAACCTGGAGTTAAGAACATAAATGCGATTTTGGGATTTTTTGACCAACGTGGTGTCTTCAAAATATCCCTACTAACCACACGAGATGCAAGCTCATCATCAGTGAGTAGTCTTTCAAAAGCAGGTGGAATCCACTGCTTAAAAGGACTGCAAACACTGGAAGCGAATAAGTAACAAGCGGCATATCTTCGAGGTGGGAAAACATAAGTCCCGATCAGTGATGCACACACCAAAGAAACCAAGATAATGATCCATAAAGGTCTCCTTGAAGGTGGTCTGTGGCGTGGTGCCGGCATGATATGCACGTCTCCAATGCTCAGCCACCACATCTTAGGTATCTTCATCCGAACAACAGCATCAACGCACTATCTGATAAACATATTTCCCCTTTCAAATCGTCGACCCATCAGACTTAAATAGAATAACAACCATCTGGCGACTTCCACTGCTGAATTTCCAATCAAATAACGCACAAACAAATCTGAAACAGTTGCAGGGAGGATATATTCTCTATCAGATCTGGAAAATCACAATTCACCATTTATGAATCATGCTAACATCTTGCAAATCGAGAGAGTCAGGAGCCCACATGAGCAGTGAATTAAATGGAGAATGAAAACCTATTAAGCAAAAAACAGGAATTGTAACTGTAACCTCATGAAACCACATCATTTAACCTCATGAAACCTCTACTTGATCATTTCCAAATAGCAATTCCCAATGATAGGCCTAGGAAAGTGAATTTCAAAGAGAAACTTCTACTTTTCCTCACCAATTCTGCCCGATCAATCAATCCACAGATCATAACAGATGGAAACAGAAATGATTAGAAAGAATCGGAATCAATCTTTGATGCACATTTCAGCTCTTTGATGAACTCCCTAAACACAGAATCCAACGGATCAAAGCATGAAATCACAAGAAAAATCGCAACTCGCACTCTAAAATCTTGTTTTGGAAAGGAACCAAAATCTGCTCGTTTGAAGTCAGAAAAAACACACTAACAGCTGAAGAATCTCAAATTGGATCTCAACATCCTCTGATTCAACCGCAGACGAGCAAATCAAAGGCCAGATTCCATTAAAGAGAGATGTAAATGAGTAGAGAAGAAGAGAGAGTACCCGATGGAAAGAAATGGTAGATAGAAGATCTCTACTGGATGATAGAGATGAATTCAAACTTCAAAGATGTAGAGTTTCTAGGGCATGGCATAAGAATTGTAGCAGGGAATTCCACAGAGAGAGAGAGAGAGAGAGAGAGAGTGTGTGTGTGTGTATTGGGGGAGTGAGACTGTAGTTTAGTGGGAAAAGTCATTTGGATTTTTTATAGACAGGCGGATTGGTTCAAGTATGAATGTTTTTGAAGTGTTTTTTGTTCTCACAGAGGACCCTGGGTTTTATCATAACTACAAGGGGGTCCCTACAAGGGGTGTTGGGAGTGGGAACCTAGCCCTCGGGTGGAGTTAAGGGACCCTTTGGTGAGAGGAGAAGACATGTGGTGAGGTAATATGTCCTTTGGTGAGAAAAAATATTTTTTTAAGTATAAATTCTGCTCAGACAGGTAAGAATTAACACCTAAATGATTGTTTGATAATTTAACGTCTAAGCAATGTTAAAATCATCTATCACTTCAAAATACAATAAATTAAAAAAGTCAAATCAAAATATCATATTTTAAAAAATTTCTTTTACTTTTTAGCACCAAAAAGTCAAAAAGCTACTTTTCTCATCCACTAACTAATAAAAAAATATATACTTTAACATAAAAAATTAAAAAGTTACATTTTTTTCAATAAAAGGTAAAATATTTTCATGGGATTGATTTAGCCGTTTCATTTTTTAATCTTGACTATTCACCTCACTTCACTTTACTAGTTAAATTAATAATTAACTACTAAATGTCCTTCCCTATTGTTGTCGCTGTTGGTATTTTTATTAGACCCTCACTTGCCTGGACTGTGAGCATGGAAAGATTTTGAGTTTCGCTTAGCTAATTATAGTTAATTTATTATATGAAAAGGTAAGAAAAGTTTTATATGGAGACTTGTATTTTCTGACAATTACATACCTTACCATGTATCCACTGTGTTTTGTCCTAAAAGGATAAAGATTTTTTGTTAGATCATATTAAGTCTTTGGGTAATAATTGAAAAGACAGTTGAAATCAAATCAATCTAATTAAAATTATGAGTTTATGAGGACCATAGCGTACAGCACAATACAAACTTGTCTATAGGGCCCACTGAAAAAGCTCATTGTGGGGGAGTTGAGAGCTCATGCAGCCCATAGATGAGTAGCTATCATTGAGGTGAGATATTCAAAAAAGTCTTTTTGTGGATAAGAGACAGACAAAAAGTCAGTTCTGGTGATCATCTCAGCCTCTGATTAAATGGTCATAAAGTTTAGCAGTCTTTTAATTATATGTTTCTTTAAAACTCAATTCAATGGTGGATAAAAATTTAATGAGAATAAAAGTTGGCAAGGTATTAAATCACGAGAGATGAGAGCGAAGTCGGTTTTGCGATGATCAAAAGTGGGAGCCATAGAAGTGGACTGCATATACTGTAGCTCACTGGAGAACATTTCTCCTCTTCCTTGATCATATGGGGCAAGGACAACATTGTACTCCACACAGCTTTTGTTTAAAATTTTTTTTCAATGATGTGGGGTCACTTTATTTGGACCACACCGGGCAATTCTACCCACACCATCCCCAACAAATTAAAGCATATAATCATCCCCAAATGTAAGGAAAAAAAGGAAAAGAAAAGTCCACTTTTTTCTCCTTTAAACCATGTGTAAAAGGAAGTTCTACACTTAATAGTAAAAATTGAAAATGGGCTTTTTTTAATTGTCTAAATTATATTAGGACTTTGCTCTAGTGAGAAACTGAGAATGGCTCTCATAGAAGAACTTTCAAGCGGGCCCCATCTAGAGATGGGATCATGGGGATGAAAAGATCTATATGAGACCACGACATATATTAAGTTGCTCTCCAATTTCATGCCTCTAACCCCTTCATCCATGACCTACAAGTTTAATAACTTCATATTAAAAAAAAAATTCAACCCCCCATCAAATAATCAAATCCATTCTAATGAGTGCCAAACTTTGATATTAGCGACTATCAACGAGGTCCCTATTTGTGCATGGTTTAAATGGGTTGTTGGGTGGGCTTCATCAATAGTTCTTACAGAAGTACAGTGAGAATTAGTTCTCACTTGAATATTTCCTATTATCTAAAACATTTTACCTTTTTTGATAAAATAAATACCAAAACTTGTAAAAAAATCATATAATCATTTACTCATAAAAAATGAGCCCTCCTTGGACCATTGTTTATCATTCAAAAGTTGTGATAGTTGATCAAAGAGGGTTTTTTTTATTTAATCAAATAGTTAACATCATCAAAACTGTGTAATTTCATGGTCGTAATCTATTCAAGTCAAGATAACTTTTCAATTGCTTATTCTATAGATTTAATTAAATTCCTTCTTTTTCTTTGTTTAGGAACAAAAAATGATGATTTAAATATATGCTATGCATGATATTTCACCATCAATCAATGCCTTTTTTTTTATAGTGGCCTCAATGTGGTGGTGCAGCTTGAAAATGCAATTTTGGGGAGCAAACCATAGTCCAAGGCTATCGAGCTACCCCTTGCGCTCAATCAACGCATTTGTACATCAGTCAAGATGGTTCATTTCATACCATGCCTATTTTGGATCAACCATGACACAAATAGGAGAGTAATAGACGATGCTAATTAATAAACTCACAGTATGAATTAAAAGATAGTTGCAGGTGATCCTAAAAGTAGACACTTGGTTGAGAACTGAGGATGATTTATTCGATTATTTTTCTCCTAAGAGACGTCACCCACGTGAGACACACGGGAGACAATTTGTGGGGTCCACTTGAAGCCACCACCAACAAGGGGATCGAGCATGGGACTGGCTACGCATGGATAAGACATTCACGAAAAGACAGCTTATCTTAAATCTTGATAGGTATAGTTTTTAAGGCCTAAAAAGTCAGTAGTGAAAACATACGAAATACGTTCTTACAAACCAATGGTGGTTAGTAGGAGAATGGGTGTCTATTTGTGGTGAGTGACAATTCAAAATGGATAGTGGATCTAAGGGGGTTAGATTGATCATAAGGTTGCTCTAATGGGCCCCAAATTTAATAACATCAAAATAAAAAACTTATATTACTTCAATAGAACAGTCTGATTCATTCAGATCATTGTAAAACCCATGTTCAATGACAAGGTAAAAGCGGGTCATGCATATGTATTTTAAAGGGGTAGGGCATATGCAAGCTAAATTGTCCTCTGCTCCCAATCATCTTAAGCTCTTAACTCGTGGAGGGCAACTCAACTTATTATGTCATGCAGGGCCTAAGTCATACTTTCAAAACTCATGTAAAAATTTTGAATCTACTTTCAAAATCCACATAAAAATTTGAGAAGTCTGTTCCTAAAACCCACATGAAAGCCCTGAATTTGCCCAATGACCCTCTTACCTGTTTGGATCCAGAGCTTCATATGAAAATCTTGAGTCCACGACTTAATTGTTATGTCATGCAAATTGAATGAGTTTGAAAGACATGTGACCTAACCCACCTGAGTTTGGATGATATATATACATGACCAGACTCGCCCGAGTAACTCAGCTGAATACCTTCAGCATCAAGTTGAGTTTCCCAGTTCTTAAACTAAAAGGAGCGATCTACCATCAAATGTAAAACACGTCTTGCAAGTGGGTCATAATGTAAAAGGTTTTTTAGGCGGATATCACATGAAAAACACATTGGTTTTAGAGATACAATAATGATCTAATAACTGAATTACAAAAATGGCTCATGATAACGATTGAAGTAGCAAACTGTTGGATCTTCAACTTTCCCCACGGCCCCACCCGGCTATGTGAGATATTAACCCACCACTAGCCATTGACAAACTTATCCTCGCCCTAACAAGAATAACTACAAATAGACAGAGCAAAGCTTTGACAGTTTGATGACATAAAATGCAAATATAACAATAAATAGATAAACAGTTGGCCATAACAAGCTGAGTAGGTCAATGCATACACTGTTCCCACTGGACAAAATCTAGGAGGAGTACTTCATCACTTACTATGAAACTTGTGAAGAAAGCATCAAACCCATGTGGATAAGATGCTTCAATGCTTTCGTTGTAGAAGGTCAAGGCATTTTTTTACAGTGCAGGCTTGAATAATGCTTTGTTCTGCCTATTTTATTCAACATGCATGTGTTTACCGAGAGGTTACTCCCTTTTGAAACTCTAGAAAATGGAGTAGGCTGTTTTGGTAGTAGGGAGGATCTAAATTGGTTATTCTATTGAGTTGAAAAGTTGGTATGTCATCAAATGAAGACTAGTTGATCTAATGAAGTAGTAGAGATCAAGAAAATGTGTAACACTTTTAATGGTTTAATCCTTGGGCACATAAAAGTATTTGGTGATTTGGGAAAAGCTAAACATTTTATATATAACTATTGTGTAATCATTATGATTAGTAATACCGTGTTAGTTAGCTAACTTGGAAAACTCCTCAAAATGAGTCAAGTCTTTAACCATTAACAAATTGTGAAGAAAAGAGGAAAAGGGAGGCATGACAAATATCATCTCAGTTATAACCTTTTCCAGCAACGTGAAGGCCAGGAACCAGAAAATTTTCTTTTGTTGTTGTTGCTGCTGCTGTTGTTGTGTCGGTGGGGAGGACTTCATTAGAAAATAATTTTAAGGGGGAAAAATATAAAAAAAAATGAAATGCACATAAACACAGATGATGGAGATTTGATTCAAGGTTTAAGATATCAGCCAATACAAACAAATGCACATTGCTTCCTTTTGTACAAATACAATGCAGTTGATACAGGGTATTGGTGTTAAATGCAATTCATACTGATTCACATCCAAATGTAGGTTAAAATGTTTGCTTTCTGCAATTGAATTTTTAGAAATTCTACAGCCCTAGTTGTTCGCATGGAACTTTGCTTGGAACTGAATATAAATTCATGGCCAAACAAGCTCCAACAAAAGATTATTAAAGAGTTGAGGATGACCAATATATGATGTCAATGGAGATGAGACCTTGATTTTCCTAGCATTTGATTACTAGGCCAATGGTTGGGTATTTATTTTCCATCTGTCCTACATTCATTTTCAATTAGAGGTGGGATTCTTGGCGATGACCGGGTATTCATTTCCTATATTCCCTTTATTCATTTTCTATTTTAAATATTTGGTAGTCATTGTAGATATTCTCCTTTTTTTCCATCTTCAACCACATTTAGAAATCCAATCCAAAATAGCATCCAGATTTTGATCGGTTCGGGTAGTGCAGGCTTGTAGTAAAATTATGCCAAGGTCAAAAATACCATTGCTGCACCATATGATCGACTGGGGTCAATTGCAATCTGTTCTCTGAAGAATCATCAATCCATGGGAGGCATACAAATATCTCTTCTATATGATATTCACAAGGTGGTGAAACTGGATTTAATCCTGCAAAAAGCACAATGGAACTTGAATTTCACCGAAATTTACAAAAGAAAAGTCATGATTCTCTCCCAAGTCCCAATTCATTGGTCTTTCCTCACCAGAAATTTCTTGTCCAGCAACATTTCTCTTCTGAATCAAATTTATTATTCTCCATTAGGGGGTAGACCACAATACATACCCTTTTTCGGATATGGTCTCCATAGAAATGGCACAGCCAAAGCTCCTAAAACAGCTACTAGAAAAGATGGAAGGTAGGCCCCTCTGAGTTGCAGTGCATTGGAGAAACCAACGGCAGAGAAATTGCATGATGATTCATGACTGGAGCAGCTAATATTTGCGCAAATCCTGATGAAGATGAGTTTCGATTGTAATGATGCTTGCAGGCAATCCCACGATTGTAAAGATGCTCTCAAGCAATCCCACAAAATATGATGATGGCGTGTGATTCTTTCTACTGATAAATGATGCTGGAATGTAAATTTGAAACCAGAAGTTTTAGCAGGGTAGATTATGAAATGTTATTTAGGAACCCATTAAAATGTGGATTTGAAGGAATTCATATGTTTGATCATGCCAAGGCAGATTCCACAAAGTCTCCCTGTTCAGATCTTTTGAGGGGTACTATCCTTTAGTAAGTTGGTGATACTCCAGCCCGTGGACATCAAGATTCCAGAGACAGCAGGATTTTGTGCTCTCATTCAGTCAAAGACTCAGAGAGGCCATGTTTTAATGCATAAAAATCCAATCTTGGAATCCATGTGTGAAAATTCCAGTTCCAATTATTCTTACGATTACGTATGCCATGGAATCCTCATGTCCACAGTTTTCAAGGAATCTTCCTATCATTAGAAGAATGGTAGTTCTGTTGAGAATCTTCCTATTATACGTATCCGGTATTAATGAAATGCATTGGCAAATGATATGTGCTAGCGAGAAATGAGCCACTAAATGAAGAAAATGCAAAAGACAAATAATGGTGTTCACATGTGATAACTATTAGCTCACTTCTTATTTTATAACTACTACAAATAAAAAGCATTTCATTCTTATTTTCTAAAGGAAAGGGGGAAAGGAGAAGACAACAAAACAAATGTAGGCCAAGCAGGTGGAAAGACACAACATGGCCCAGACAAAATAGCACGTTTCACTACAAGTACAAAAATAAGGAGAATCCTGCTTTGTGGGTAGAATCCACATAACAATCAGGTACTTAATGCTTCTATAGAAAGCTATGAACCCTTTTTACCTACGGCTTAACAAACAATGAGAAATTATCGCAATTCATCCTCGAGGTTTCGGAAGCCTGTAGTGAGATCTTCATGTAATTTACTGAACTTTGCCACGAGAGCTGCCTCCCCTTCAGCAGGGTCTTCAAATTTCTGTGATCTGCAACATCATGAAATTAACAAAAGAGTTATATCATGTCCTGACAAGTGTCAGAACATCCAAGGAAGATATGCTGCAAACAGTCCAAGTTTTGCTATTCTCTATATCGTATGATAGCTATTGCAACCTTAAGGCTGTGGGTTCAAGTCATGTTACCAATCGACAAAAGAAAAGAAAAAAAGAACAAGAAAAAGACAGAAGCTTATGATAGCAAACACAATTTTGTTACCCTTGATTAGAAACAGAGGTACTTAGGCTGCTTCCGCAAAAAGATATATGAGGTTTCTTATAATTATGAAGCCACTTCTGCATTGAATATCTTTATTTGGAGAAAATGAAATAATGAATACATGAGTTGATAAATGAGTTAGATATCGACCCTCTTGTCAGGGAAAACTCCTGCACATACACATATCTTTACACATATCTTTATCTTTTCCTTGTTTCAAATTTTTTTTTTTTTAATTTTCAGCCAACTTTACGGGGTTGCATCTTCCTCAAGGATTAAGCTGATTTTTTGAACCTGAAATGCCTGAGAGGTGGAAAATCCAAGATATTCCATCTATTGCAATCTTCATGAGCAAATTGCACCTTAGGTCCCATTTGGATCTTTGGAACTTGGTTATGGCTGCAATTGTAATCACTTGCAGTTGATTACTGCAAACTATGAAACAACTGTAAAATTACAGTAACTCAAATATTCAAACACCTGAAAAGGCTTATGCTATCTCAAGATACTTGCCCTCAAGTTACAAAGATCCAAAATGGGCCTTTAGCTTCTTCAGGATTGTTCTGCTTCATCAGCCTTGACTGGCATTGCAAAAATGTCTGAAAATGGTAACCTCACAGATTCTATTGTGGGAAAGGTTTCAATAGGAACAATACTTGAGAGAGAGAGAGAGAGAGAGAGAGGGAGAGGGAGGGAGGGGGGGGGGGTGCATGGGGGGTGATTTAAGTCAGTGTGTATCTGAAAAAGGAAAGGCATCACTCAGAACAATCCTGGGGAAGGGGTGGGGGGTGATTTAAGTCACTGTGTATCTGAAAAAGGAAAGGCATCACTCAGAACAATCCCCAGTCACTGTTTACATACACTAAACGGTAGAACAGGTCTCCCAACCGGCTCTTGATGACATTGTAAGTTATCCTCTGGCCATCAGAACCAGCTCCTCGCTCTACAGCCTGCAAGTCAAAGAAGAGAGAATTACAAATGAATCCTGAACTTTAATGTTATGGTATTTCAACAGAATCTTGCTCAGTAGGTACTCCACAGTTGAACAACTAGCTGCATTTTAGTTATACTCAGGTTCGAGGTAATAGCATTAGAGAAAATAACTTTTTATTTAAACACATTTGAACAGGTTGAACAGGTTAAACTCAAAAACGGACACCAAAAAGAAGTTTCTTTTCTTTTCTGTTCTTTTTTTCTTTCACTTTTCTTTCTTTTTTTTTCTTTTTTTCTTTTTTGTAAAAGAGGTTTTAAAAAGAAGTTGCACATAAATTGGGAATCAGTTCACAGATTCTTCCACAAGTTAGCCAGGATTTCAAATAATTTCATGGCAATTATTATAGATAAAGCCAACTGATTTCAAAGAGAAATCAGCCTCAATTTGTCCAATTGATTCTGAATTTTCCAATTTTTTTTACCCAACCAAACACCCTCTTTCTCCCACATTCCCCTTTCTCCATGTTAACTCGTCAACACAAGGCGGTTCTCCCTCCCCTCATCTCCTGCAGCTGCTCTCAAACTGCTCCCTCTGCTGTGCCCATGAGTAACACTACAGATTCCCCAACTCCTTTCCTGTCACATTCTTATTCTATTATTCTTCTTCCTCCCCCTCTATCCTTCCTACTCCAATAATTTCCCTCTTCCAGTGAAAGCAGCAGACAATTTCTGCATCTGTGAATAGGATCTTGGACCCTCCACCACTCATGCAGTCTGTCACTTTCTCTGCATTGGCACCAATCCTCTCACTTGAGTTCTAAGCTTCATGATTTGGTTTGATATATATAGCCCTCTCTCTCTCTCTCTCTCTCTCTCTCTCTCTCTCTCTCTCTCTCTCTCTCTCTCTGAATGAAAACATTCTGACCTATTCATGAAAATGGACCAAACAAATTGAGTCTGTAGATTTTCAAACAAAGCATTAATTCCAGTTTTCTTCACACACATCATAAAAAGCATTGAAAAACTGATTCATTAATTCCAGTTTTCTTCACACACATCATAAAAAGCATTGAAAAACTGATTCTAATGAGTACCATTTTTTTAACATGAGATTGAATGCTCAAACCAGAATTCATGTGATAGTTTTGATGTTTGAGTCTAAAATCATTATTTGGTATTTTCAAAATTAGTCATTATACATTGCCTAAATTGACTACTAACCAGTGACCCTCTTAGTAAGCCTAATCAACCATAGAACAAAGCAGAAAATTGTAAAAGGAGAAACAACCTGATTTGCCAAATCGTTGAAATGAATAATGTTGCGCATCATCCAGACGGACTTATAGAATGGACAAAATTTGTCATATCTGTCCCCAAAAAAAAACATAAGCAGAATCCATAAAACTGCATTCAATGGTTGCAGAATTAATAAAAGGATAGTGAAATAATAGTTAATACTTACGGAGTAAATGCATTCTGAGCAAGATAATCCTCCTTTAGAAGCTTTGCAGCTTCCAGGGTAATCTTATCGGTTTCAGCTAAGGCATCTTTACCAACAAGCTGAAATGTTCAACAGAATTCCAAATGGTCAAAATAAGTCATTGTTATTTATCAGGACTGGCAAGACATAAACATCACAGAAATAAACACACAAATTTCAGAGTCTACCCCTGCAAGTGGGAATCATTAAAGATATTTTAAAGCTAGAAAGGTAACATACTTGGACAATTTCATTCAGGTCATCTTCCCTCTGCAGTACTTCACGAGCTTTAGTCCTGATGCTAATGAAATCAGGATCAAATTGCTCGTAGAAAGATTCCAGAGCCTACAATGCAAGAATTGGGCCGTGATGAAAGTTACAAATGCAGACAACAAAGAAAGCTCACCAGATCACTAGCATCTAGCATCATAATATTTCAAATACATACCTTCGAGTACTTTGAATAAGAAATAAGCCAATTCACGGATGGAAAATGTTTCCTCTGAGCAAGCTTCTTATCCAGACCCCAAAAGACCTGCAAGATGGGCATATCAGTAAAAGAAGCTAATGTATAATTGTTAATTGTCTAACAGAACATCAACAGGATACTGTTACCTGAACAATACTAAGAGTTGCAGATGTAACAGGATCTGAAAAGTCTCCTCCAGGAGGAGATACAGCTCCTACTATTGTTACACTGCCAGTACGCTCTGGGGAACCAAGACATTTCACCTTACCAGCACGCTCATAGAAAGAGGCCAAACGTGCTGCAAGATATGCTGGGTAGCCACTGTCTGCTGGCATTTCAGCCTGAAAAAGAAAGTGAACTGTGAGATAAACCATCACATCATTTATGTAAACATTTTTATTTTCATTATTTTGTATAAGCAAAGAAACTTATCTGAAGAAAAAGAGAGGAACCAATAAGAAAGGAACAGGGGAAGAGCTATCCGCTAAGTTTTGTGAAAGAACATAGTATTTGATGTCCCTCAGACCGCCAAATTGTTCATTATCTTGTAACTTGCAAAAGATGCTAGCTCATTACATTAGATAGGAACTGATTGAATTGTCCTAACTTAGATTATTATAATTCCCCTATAAAGGGATTGTAATTACCCTCCTCTCAATTGACAGTCTATAAAGGCAGCCCCCACAAGGCAGAGGGGACACTCCATTCATCTAAATTATCTCATTTAGTTTGTGTTGTTATGTTATCGGAGTAGGAGCCTTGATATGTTTCTGATATTTTAATGGGGCACAGAAAACTTCTAGCTTCATAAGCTGATCAGGGGATTCAGTCAGACAGGAGTCTAATTTCTGAGTGACCCTTTTCTCGTTTGCATCAAGCAAATCTGGATACTTCAACACGGATCTAGTCATCTGGGTTATTCTACATCATTCCTCCTCGTATCATTGGGTTTCATGATAATAAAGAACAAAAATGTGGATCTTTAATGTGGAGTGTTGGGGAAGAAAAGAAACTTACTTCCTCATTTTTTGTTGCAATCTATTATTATGAGTACAAAACATCAAAAAGAAGCTCTATGAAGTTAAAAGAGAAGGAAGTTGGCCATATGGTAACTTCCTCGGCTCGGGGCACTGAGGGATGACTAGAAATAAGGGACATTGATGTTTTTTTAATTTGTTTTTATTGGTAAGTTGACTCAAAAATGGGACCTTGTGGTTATTACAAGGAACTTCTTCCAACCATATTACGGGCTCTTATCAATATGGAGGGATTATTTTCTCTAGACACAACATTCTCTTTTACAGTGGAGAATAGGGAGACCAGGTGATAAGCCATATCGTTCTCAAAATGACAGAAACTAGTAAAGAGGATATACCTAGAAGAAATTAACAAATGAAAGAAAAAGGATACATTTTATAGACAATACTACTATTTTATAGACAATACCACTAAGTATATTGGTCTTCTGCTTCGTAAAAGCTTAAGCTTTTGGGATGTATTGGCTAGTCAAGCTTGACATGGTGTTAGAGCCACAAGGTCATAAGTTCAAACCCCAAGGGACTTTATTCCTCCACGCCACATGGGGAACCACATATCGCATGGGTAGGTATGTGTGGGTTGTGAATTCAAATGGCGTCCTGTTCGAATGTGGGGTTTTGGAGTTGGGGTTGGAGGGTGAAGTATATTGGTCTTCCGCTTTCTAACAGCTTAAGCTTTTGGGATGTATTAGCTAGTCGGGCTTAACAAATACAACATAAGAGGCAATTACCAGCCGTCCTGATATTTCACGCAATGCTTCTGCCCAACGAGATGTCGAATCAGCCATCATGCTAACATTATAACCCATATCTCGGAAGTATTCAGCTATGGTAATGCCTGAAAATGACACACCAAACACCATTTAAAAGAAGAAAAAGAAAGAAAAAAATCAAATCCATAGAATATGTAAGAGCAATGGTTTTAATAAGCAGACTCTGCACACCAAGAGTAAGAAGAGAATTTCTAGCATGAAATTAGCAAGGACATAATGTCTGTTGATTATCAGCTGTTGAATGAGCACAGTATATTCTTTAAGAAAGATCATACGCACTCTGCGATGGCTACAGCATAGTTACCTAGTTAGCAGACCAACTAATTCACATGAATTCACCATCTGCAATTAGGTATCTCTAACAGTTTGCCAATAAATTCAAGTAGATTCTTCAGTTTGCCTGATTCATGGTTCCAGTTCCCAAACTTAAATGAATGCATTAATTTTCTAGTTCATTATAGTTTGATTCAGTTTGCATGATTGTAGGTCCAATTCATTAACAGTTTGATGATAGTTAACACAAATTAGGTAATTCACCCATAGATCACATACCCTGGTGTCCAAGGAATGGAAATTGTGGTTTTTAAATGATGAAGCAAGTGCTACTTCAGCTGCTACTTTAAATAAAATGGATTCAATGGAAGATGTGGAAACCTATGGTCCAATAAATCCATCTGTATCAGGCTCCTCTACAGAAGTACTGGTAGAATTGGGAGGAAAAGAGCACAACTCAAATGCACAGTGGCCACTTTAAAGGATCAAGGTAATGATACTACCATTATTTAGAAACCATAGTATCCATTCCTTCTTTAGTTACCTTGGTATTAAAGTTACATTAAATTGATACCTCACTTTGTCCTCTCTTTCCTCCTTGATCAAGTCTCACACACATTTAGTAATTGTCACTAAATGAAGTCAAGCGCCACAATTTTTTATCCCTTCTTCTGTTAAAGCACAAATTACCGGCAAGAAACTCTTCCCAACAAATGATGACATAGCGCCAACACTATATTCACAATTCAGAAAAGTGAACCATTTAAAATAGATCACAATGTGTACCTGTATATATGGAGGCCTCTCGAGCAGCCACTGGCATATTAGAAGTGTTTGCAACAAGTGTCGTACGCTTCATGACAGACTCTTCACGGCCATCAGGCAATGTCATCGTCAATTTAGGAAAATCCATAAGAACCTGTAATATCAGGTAATCAAGAAACAAAATGTAAATAAACAAAGAAATGGTCATCGTCAAAGGGATAAACGATAAATAAAAAAAACTGATAACTAAAAGAAAAATATAGTTAAGTACCTCCGCCATTTCATTTCCTCTTTCTCCACAGCCAACATAAACCACAGTGTCAGAGTTAGAGTACTTCACAGAGACACAAAAGTTAGGGTGCAAGAATGCCAATCACAAAATCAAATATCCACACTCAGACCTCCAATAAGAAATTCAAGAAATAAAGGATGAATTTACCTTTGAAAGCGCTTGACTAATGACAGTTTTCCCACAGCCGAAAGCGCCCGGTATTGCACAAGTTCCTCCAAGTACTGATGGAAAAAGGGCATCAAGAACGCGCTGCAGATAATAGATAACAACGTCATAAATACCACAACAAGAGAAGTGCAAGTTAAACCAGTATATAAGTTAGAAAAGCAACATCCAACAGAAATAAGATTCGGCTTCTGACATTACCTGTCCAGTCAATAGAGGTGTATCAGCAGCAAGCTTTGCTGAAACAGGCCTTGAGGAACGCACAGGCCAAGTCTGCAAAAGAATAGATAACTAGTGTCAGACAAATTTGCACTGTTTCAGGATATTGTTCAATGAAGCTCATACTAGAAAGAAGGGACCAAGATTGCAAGAACCTGAAGCATGGTAAATTGCTTTTTCACACCTTGGAACTCTAGCTCTAACACAGTGTCCTGTAAATAAAGCGGACAAGGCACCGTAAGCAGGGACCACCAAATAATCTCAATATGTTTCATAAGCAGCACTGAGCACCAAATTCTATATTTTAAGAAGTCCATGTATTTTAGATTGAAGAAAATCACAGAGCAAACCCCATAGTGATGGGGACATCAAATCCAATCCCTCTCGTTCTTACAAAGTGTATCAAAGAAGAGGGCGCCGGACAGCGGATCATGCTTTAATTTGGATGGATGAGCACTACCCCGGTTTTGATCGCAAAGAAAGTATAAATCCACCATTGGATTGTCACCCAGAGGAGGTCCGACGGTTGGATTTAGGATGATCACATTAGTGGAGCATTGAAGGCCCCATGTGCACAATTTCATTGAAGACCCCACATAGGGAAATGTCACATGGGTTAAAATAAAGTGGAAGGGTCCCATGTTTTAATTTGTTTGGTCCCTAGTTTACTTTGTTTAAGTTATTTGGTCCCATAGTTTAATTGTTTGGTCCCATACGATAAGTTGTTTAGGTGTTTGGTCCCATGTTAAGTCTTATTAATAAAGAGGGACCCGTATTCAGTCATATGTAATAAGTAAGAGAAAAGGGGGGCCACATTAAAACAATAATAATAATAATAATGTGCGCAAGGTTGGAACTTGCGCTTGAATCCCAAGGTGCGCAGGTCCAACCTTGCGCACGTCTTCCCCCTCTCTTCTCTTTCTTCTTTTATTATTTGTTTGGATTTTTTTTTCTCTTTTGGATGGAGAGACATATAAAGTTCTAGATCTAGGTTATTTTCTTCGTGATGCTTTGCATAAAAATTGATTTGGAATAAGAAAGGGAGTTCTTCTTCTTCTTCTTCTTCTCAACTTGGGTTTGCAAGCCACCTTTCTTGTCAACCGCCATTAATGCCTCCTGTGATTAGAGTTTGGTGAGAGCCCAATAAAGGTAACCAACATCTCTTCTACTTTTCCTTCTTGAGCACATTCACAGACCATAGAACTTCAAATCTACTGATTAGGTTGTGGAACCAAACACCAGATCTGATATTTAACAATTTGGGCTTTGCTTTTCTTCAAGAATCCTTCTCTTTGCAAATCAAGACCTTAAGTGTTGGAAGTCCTACCTTCCATAAGATCCTTCTCTCAAAACTAAGGAATACTACTGCGGGATCTGTGAAAAGGCCTAGATCTATGGCTGATTCATTCTTTGGAATTCATTAACTATTGGTAATTAGCCAGATCTGAATTTTCTGTGTTAATTAATTAATGTCCTGATTACATTGCATTGCATACGGCTAGGTTTCACATTGTCCTGCACCACATAGCATCTATCAAAACAGAACTTGTGCAATTCATAAATGTTAAAAGTGAGAGGAGAGTATTGATTCCAGTATGCCAGTGGAGTATGATACCTCTACAAGACTCACTAGTTCCCTCTAGATAACTACTTGTAATTTAATACTTCCCAGTCTACCCTTGCACATATACCCTTATATGGAATGGACATTACTATGAATACGGGGCACTCCCTCAAAAAACATGCAGTAGATTTTGTTCAAATTCTATATCGTCAAAAAGACTACCAATTGTTGCATCAGAAACCAACAATCATGTCAAACTTCAACTCATGTGTAAAGGAAGTTGATAACAAATTTGAATGAACTGTCTTTAACCAACCCTTAAAAAATGAAACAATATAATGCTATTCATATTTTGTCAACAGAAACCATTCTTCTTGACAGGTAAACATGAAATATTAACCTCAGGCCTCACACATTTGAGGCCATCGCATTAAGAAAGAGACAACTTCAAATGCAGCCCTATCTGCAAAAACCCCACAGAATGCAGAAAGCAAAAGGTACACTAAGAAAAATATTAAGTGACATCCCCAGCAGTTGGTCAGGTAGTGGGGACATTTGCAGTGTGCACAGGTGTGTGAGTTCCAAGTCCCTTGTAAAGCAAAACAATAAAAATAAAAATCGACTGACTTTTGATAATTAACAAAAAGGTATATTAAAGAGGTAAGAAATTGCAGAGAAGGAAGCAATGGTCTGCAAAAAAAAAAAAAAAGAAAAAAAAAACCACATCATGACCTTAATGTTACACATTTGAGGCCATCATATCTGTGACAGTGGGTCAAGTTCAACTGCAGCACATAGTCCACAAACATTGAAACCAGAGTTGCACAAAGATTGTAACAACTTAATTCATAACCTTAAGATTCCGATTGTCCATAAAATTTAAGCGTGTTGCATCCTCTAAAACCAGTTTTTTTATGGAAGGAGAATTAAGCAACCATTAATAAGATGATAGCACCATAAATGTCTATTCCAGTACAAATTTATTTTGGTCAACAGACAAACCTTCAGGCTGTATCGACCAGCCGGGGCAATGTACGTAATTTTTCCCATAGAACCTGGAGGAAGCGCAACATGGTGTTGCATCAAGCTATTCTCAAAGACGGTCTGCAATGAAAAATGACCAATATACAGTCAAATATATTACAAAGACCAGAAAGCAATGTCATGAGGCTATGTACAAGGGTGCTTCACAATTCCAGCAGAAATAAACTTACAGCATACAAGTCTCCACCAGTAATGAGGTCTCCCTCTCCTGCATTCAGTAGAAAGAAAGATCAGCGATTCAGCAACAACTTAGTAAAGGAGAGTACAGCTGCTAGATAGCCACTATTTAATAATGTTAGGTGTAACTGTGTAAGAAGAATGTCAAACTTTTTTTTATGGGATTACCCAATTTTCTAGGCTGGAATTCCCACAGTACATCTCTATCCAGAGCAGGGACAGAAACGCCACGAGGTATATAAACATCTCCAGATATACGAGCAATAGTTTTCAATGGGCGCTGCATCAAAGAAGAAATAATAATTAAGCACTAATGTAACAGACAAATTGTGACGGATGCATTCAAACAAATCAATAAAAGAGCACTTGAAATCTTGAATACTCTAGGGATAACAACCCATGTCAATACATGGACATTTATCCTAGATGCTAGAGAAAACTTAAGAAACAGTAACATAAAGAAAACATGAATAAATATATAAAACCATATTCCTATACTTAAAACACTAATATTATAACAAAAAGTGTTCAAACAAGATTGCTCCAATCAGAAGCACGTTGAAAAAAATGATTCAACAAATTGAAAATCTTAAAGCATTTAGGAATTCTACCAAACCTGAATCCCATCAAAAATGTTCCCCAAAATTCCAGGTCCTAGTTCCACGGAGAGTGGCTGTAACAAGCAATCACAACTTGTTATATACATCACACTATACAATCAACTCTAAGAAGGAATGAGAAAAGATTTTAAGGATACCTTTCTTGTTCGTAGAACAGGGTCATTCACCATTAAGCCAGCAGTTTCTTCATAAACTGAACAGAAAACCCAGCCAAATAATTCCATTAGATTTAACATTCCTTCAGTCAGCTGTTTGAATTCCTAATTTACACTTACATGCAGAACAAAAGCTAACAGCATACTATTCATAGTATTAACCAATAATACAGAAACAGACAACAAGTCTTTTAACAAACACAAGATCATCATCAGGGACCACAAAAATCCAAATACCTTGGATTGTCGCAGAATCTCCCTCCAGCCGAATAATTTCTCCAATAAGATTGTCATGACCAACACGGACTAGTTCATACATGGCAGCACCTCCCATTCCATCTGCCACGACGACTGGTCCTGACACCTGTAAATTTGAATAGATACAGAAAAATCAGTAAGAAGTTTCATGATGGTAGGCTTTTGTTAAACTGGATCTCATTAAAGAAACATTGGAAGTCTGGATTATTTTTATGAATTATAAAGCAAGATATGTTAGTCTCAGTTGACCATGTTATGGACCATAGTTAACTGATTTGCAGTTCGATCAATTCGAATTCAAGTTAGCAATACATAGTTCAACGGATGACCCAATTAGAAACTTCGATCGGGAAGGCTCATTTAGTTGGATTTTCAAATTGCCTAATTTGAAATTCAAGTTCGACAAATTTGATGCACTAGTTTGAATATTTAATCTGATGCAATTAGTGATGATTCATAGGTCCACAAATTCTTATATTCAGTCCACCCTATTTTGTGGGCCACCTTGCCCACGTATGAGCAAATTATCATCTTCACACACACTACTCCCTTGAATTGGTGCAAGTCCAAATTTGATACTCATCGAACCATTACTCTTTTTGTTAGATAAAATTACAAAAATATATATATGGCTTCTAAAATCATTAAACCTGAGAGCCATAGATGAAGGGGTTATGATTAATCTGATGCTAAGCTCAACTATGTCTAGCGTGAAATTTGGCTCATAGATAATACATATAGTAATGGTAATTTTAAACAGGTTAGAGTTTGGCCCCAATTATGAATTTATGGGGATGAGGTCAAAATATTCTTTGTGACATGCAAACAGAGCTCTAGATTTAAAAGGAATATTAACCCACACTGCCCAGCACAAATGTTCAACTAAAATAAATCCACAAAGGCTCCCATACATGCATTTGTTAATGGAAATTTTCTTGCATAGTGAGATGGTACTGTGGCATTTAGAAAGGGCCCAACGGTCTCTCCATTAAAAAGAGAGTTTGATGAATTAGATATATGGAAAAAATAGGCCTCATCAGACATGCAAGCTATTCAATCAAAAGAAATAATTTTCAATATGTCAACCATCATTTTATCAATGTTTAGATTGGATTATTAATAGTATTTGACAAGACTGAGTTTTTAAGAAACACTATTCTAACATGCCCTTCCTTCTGTATTAGGGGCACTGGGTCACCCTCTAATCAGAGTTAAGTGTATAGCATAGTTACGTGGTTCCTCAGTTTCCATATCAAACCACCCTTACTTGGACAAATCTCATCTTCCCATCTTCTTCGCTGTCGAACCGCACCGAACTACAGTATTTCAAAATACCGAATCTTAACGAATCGAATCACGAATTGTTCAGATCAAACTATTCGTGATTCAAAACCCAAGGTAGCAAACTAGGTAACTATGTTATGGACAATCTCGCACTCATAGACTCGGTAGCCCTAATGAGCTGGCAACTCAATTCCAGATAAGTTAGAGCTCCTGAGCTAAACAGACATGAATAAGAACAGGCTTCAACGTTTCATTTCATTTTGCGCACGGTAAGTTAATGGAGATGAAATTAAATTCAGACAGTTGATCATAAATATAAATTTAACACCACTAATCCTAAACCAGAACAGTCAAAACAGCATAATCTTAGATTCTTAGTAATCCCAATTTTCAAAAATAAATAAGTTCAGGCCATAATTACCTAGTTCATAGTCCGACTAATTCATGTTCAGGTTTGTAGTTCACAAGATGGTACTTATAGTCTGCCAATTTGTTGCGGTAGGTTCATTTAAATATCTTTTTTTCCTTTTTTAAATCACATTTCCCAATTAATAGTTGGAGTTCCTCAACTTCAAAGAAAGAATTCAATTTGCTAATTCAATATTGTATGCTTCAATTTGCATCACTTGCAGGTCCAATCCAACTAATTCATAGAAGGACTTCTTCTAAATACATAGTCAAAGCTCATACTTAAATATTGATCTACAGAATTACTCATGTGTGCTATTCTTACCAGCTTTCTTGAAGTGAAACCCTTCTAAAGACATGGCACTATATTATGGTATGAGAGAGTATTAAAACATAGACTCAATATAATTCAATATGAGTAAAAGATAGGTTATAAGAGTCCCAAGAAGAATCAAAATAATTGAAGTTCGATCCAAATTATTAAATAGACTGAATGGTAAATGAGTTCTTGTGAGATTTGAACCAATAATTATTCTAACAAACTAGTTGCAACAAGAACCAAGAGAAACTTTGATCCAAGTATCCAAATACCATACTAAGTGTGCAATTTAGGTCCTACAAACCTATGCTTAGAAGCTTACAAGGTGGATTAAGAATAAAGGGAGCTTCAACGGGGATACATTAATCCTTTAGGGCACACATGGAATTTTTCTAATAGTCTCCTAGGAAAGCAGTGATCAAAGGATGGCATCTCAAGGATCAACGGTGAAGATCTACAAGTGACAACCAACTTTTCCCTCTAAATGTTTGGATTCATGCTTAAAGATAGAGGTGAGGAGCCGGTTTTCCATTTTTAAAAGTTAGGGCCAGCTCGAGAAAAATCGAGGCCTAAAGCGAAAATTAAATAAACCTTTTATTATTATAAATATTTAATTTAAAATTTATTTTTCTCGCTTTTTATGATGCAAAATTACTAATTAAGTTTTTATATTCAAGTTTTGCGAACATATTTATTTCATCCATCAGTGGCGCCCATATGAAATTCAAAAATTTTCAAGGATGGAATAGTTAGCCCCATTGATGACTGAAAATAAAAAAAATTAAGAAAAAAGAATTGAGATATGAAGATGTTAAAAGATAACAAATGTTTTTTTTCTTTTTCTTTTTTTTAATGAGAGAACCCGCCGACCCCCCTTACGGTTAATCATTGGTAAAACTCTGAATATACACAACCACTCACTAACCATGTGTATCAATTAAGGCCTTACAGAGGTTCGAAGCGGGGACCTCCAGGACTTCCTAACCACTCGAACATTTTAAGTTTTTTTTTTTTTAATGTGAAAAGATGGAAAAGATGGTAATTGTTTCAATTACGATTATGAGGCCTTATTTTTTTAGGAGGAAATATATGGATTGCAACTTCAATGGACATATACAAAGTGCTGAAACCACTGTCAAAATTGAAACCCATAAGATACCACGTAGAGATTCTTTTCGATACCTGGGCTCGATGATTAGTAAGGATGGAGATATTGACAAAGATATTGAGCATAGGATAGAAGTTGGATGGTTGAAGTGGAGACTAGCTTCTGGAGTACTTTGTGACAAACGAATGCCAACGAAACTAAAAGGCAAATTTTACAAGACGGTGGTTATACCAGCTATGACATATAGAGCAAAATGTTGGCCAATTAAAAAGACGCATTTACATAAGATGGATATGGCAGAGATGAGAACGCTTAGGTTGATGTGTAGTAAAACTAGAAAAGATAAAATTAGAAATAAGCACTTTCAAGAGCATTTAAGGGTAGCACCAATAGGGGATAATATTAGAGAAACCTATTTAAAATGGTTTTAACATGTTGAGCGTAGGCCGGTTATGGCACCGGTGAGGAAAAGTTTGGCTATCTAGGTGAATGGCCCATCAAAAGGTAGGGGTAGGCCGAAAAAAACATTGCTGGAAGTCATTAAATCAGATTTGAAGAAATTTAACTTATCTAAGGATTTAACTCAAAATAGAACGGAATGGAGAAACAGAATTCATGTAGCCGGCCCCAACATAGTTGGGATAAAGCTTTGATGATGATGATGATGATTTTTTTAGGAGGAATAAAAAGGATGACAGTTGTTTTTTCTTTTAGTTTCCAAAAGATGTCATTGCTCTAATTACTATTATGGGGCCTTATTTTTTGGGATTAAAAGAAACAGAAATTAAAAAAAGACCCCTTCAAAAAGGGGGTTTTTGCCCCTAACCGTCCAATAAGAGAAGAGAAGACCAAAAGACTTTTTTCTACTTTAATCATAATAATTATTATCATTTACTAAGGGGAATGTGTATTTAAATATTAAACCTATTAGTTAAAATGGAGGGACAGAGAGAGTAAGTTAAATCTTGAATTGCCAAGGGTGAGAGAGAGAGAAAGAGACTTATATCTATTCGTTAAGATGCTTAGTTATCTTTGAAGATTAAGAGGGCCCCAGTGAATATGATTTCTCAACCATTGACTCCATTGAGATCTTCTCATAGAATAAAAGGGCCCTATTTAAAAGGAGGAAAAGCTAGGAAGTGTGAAACTACCGATAGAGTTAACTGAAAGAAAGAGAAACAGTTGGAATTAATTGATTTGTCAAGAGAGAAAGTAGGGATTTAACTACCATTTCTTTCCCAGAAACTAACTCTTTTGGGGGGCCTTGTTTTTAGAGGGCCTAAAGCAAGAGCTTTGCTTGCTTAATGGTAAAGCCAGCCCTGTTAAAAGTGACCATCCGCTTGCATGTTCTAACCAAGCAGCAGCACACCTTTGATAAGAATTCCTTTTTTCGGGTAATCATGAAAGTTTGCAAGCCTTGTCCACTCAAACTCTCTGAGAGTTCCATTTAACTGGGAGAATCCTAATTCCAAACGCTAAGCAGTATGGAATTGTCGCAACCACTATCCACGATTGAGAATGATAGATCAATCTCCCGAAGGATTCATCGAATCCAAGATGGATTCCTACCCTAAGGCACAAACATAAGCAAGAAACACACCATAACTGAAGGGAAAATCCAATCTGAATATTATTAATTATCAAAGCATAAGCAACTGCAATAAAAGTCTCTCCGATTTATAAAGTAACAAACCTAGTTCTTGGCAAGCAAGACTTACTAATTAAAACAAAGAACTTCATAATCCTATTAAGCAAGACATAATACTAGTAGTAGGATAATTATAGAAGGTGCCATAGTAGCTCCCAGCCAATTGGGCCTATGGCTGAACCCAATGGACCGGGTTGACCTGTGGGTTAATGTTTGGGCCCAGCTACCTTCTTGGGCCGGGTCCATACTGCATCAAGAAGCAAACAAGAATTTGGGGCAGGCAAATGGCAATTGGAGACTTCCTCCCAACAAGAATTGCCTAAGTTTCATCAAATTATTCCATCCATAAAAGCCCAAGGTTCTTTCACTGTTGTCAAGTAGCCAATTGTGACCTCATTCCCATCATACCTATACAATAAAATTCTATTTTCCCATAATTAAAGGTGCCACATTCAACTATTCACTCACTAAGGATAAGGGAGGAAAAAGGAAAAGAAGAGACTCTTAAAAGTGTTCGATATGTGATGCACTACAGACAAGGCCCAAGAACTCAACCGGGCCCACACGTTGACCCAGAGGTCAACCTAGTCCATTGGGTTCATACGCCCAATTGTGACTGACCAGTACTATGGGAATCTAACTTAACCCTATTTCTAATTTCTATGTCTTGTTTGATTTGGATTAGGCAATTTCCTAATTTATTTTGAAAGCCTTGTTTGCTAAGAAAAAAATCTACTACTCTATATATAGGTGAGTCCCCATTGTAGATGCTTATTACAATTAATCAAATATTTCTCTGAATTTTCTTCAATTATGATGTGCTTTATGGTTTTGAATGTGCCCTAGTGTTGAAACCCATCTTTGGTTTGATCAATCCTTGGGAGATTGGTCTATTTTTCCCATCGAGAATCCAGGGTTGCGCCAATTTGCGGGCATTAGAACTCTCAACCCTATTAAGACGATTGTCTATAGGTTTGTCACCAAACCTAGAAGATGAGAAATATGAGGGACTTTAAGGAAAATTCTTTCACATACATGCAAGTGAACCAAGCCAGGCTAGGTCAAGTCAAGCAAGTATGCATGAGTGTAAGCATGTGCGCATGTGACCTCAAACATGTGCCATGGATAACCTCTAGTTTTCCTTCAAAACATTATTTGGACTCCTTGTTTCCCTCCTTTGCTGCAAGCCCATACCTGGACTACACCTGCATGCTTCGCCCATTGTTGCCACAATGGCAGTGACCCAAAGGCTACCATGCAGCAATGACCATCCAGCTTCTTCAAATTGCTACTCAGTTTCATTCAAAGTCTTTTGCTTTCTTGTATTCTCTTCCCAATGCATTCATGTCCCCTTTCCATTTTGTCTTCCCACTCATTGAGTCATTGCAATGCTCCCATGGGATCGGATCTTGTCTGCTCACAATTTGAACTGTTCATCATACAAAGAGGACCATTGTATTCCAAAGACAAATGGTTGCATCTGGAGATCATCCATGTAGGGGCAAATTTATCTTTAAGATGACATCATTCAATGACATGTCACTACCCTTATCTATTTTCCAAAATTATTTCTGTCACGGTTCACTCACTATCTATCATCTAAAAGTATAGTAAAAGTCAGCTACTAAGCCCATGTTTGGCATCACTATGTTTTGCCTTTATTTGTCTAAATGTCTAAAATATTTAGAGTTGTGGAAAATAAGAGCTTTTGGCGTGTGATTTTATCCTCTACTATCTTTAGACAAATAGAGGTAAAAACCCATGAAACCAAATGGCCCGAAACTGAGCTCCTCCAAATTAGAGGCAAAAAATAAGAGGCGCTGCTACAGTGATTTCAGGGTCATCACACCTAGTACCTTTTTTTTTATTTTTCATCAAATCCGAGATAATAAATGAAGATCCAAACCGTTTGAAATATGCACAAGATCAAACACAACCATGCATCCAAATTTTAGCAACTAAATCATCACCAATGTCGAGATGTGTGTAAAAAAATGAGTCATTGGATATTTTTTTAAAATTCTATGGGCCCCAAACACAAGATCCAAGCCGTTAGAAATGTTTGAAAGGCTTAATTCGACTATGGGATCAATTTTCAAATCTTGATTCCATGCGGATCTCAAGAAATTTGTGACAAACTTTCAACCATTGATATAACATGCTCAATTTTGAATTATTCCATAGGCAATCCCTTTTTTTTCTTTTTTATTATTATTTCTAAAAGAATAAGTCACGATCCAAACCGTTAAAAATGTTTATAAGGTCAATGATCATAAAGAGACGAAATTTAGCCGTTGGATCATCGCCAATATTGAGATATTTGCTATAAAAAAGTGAATTATTTGCTTTTTTTAATTTGTGGGCCTCAAACATAAAATCCAACCATTAGATTCCACTGGAAGGATGAACAGGGCTATGGAGTCGAATATGAAAGCTTGATACTTTGTAGATCTTGAGAAATTAATGAAAAACTTTCAACCATTAATTTAAAATAGATCCTCATATTACTAAACACACATTTGTTATTCTAGCCTCTTTTTTTATGGCTCTCTTTTTAACGCCTCTATTTTGGACCGGTCAATAATAAAAAGAGCAGAGATGTCAAACAAGCTCTAACTGAACTAACAACTGAATTCATCCAATTCGCAGCAAAATTCACCCAAATCATTTACTGTACCAATCAGTATCTCAAGCGGCTCGTCAGAAAACCTACTAAGAACACTTAAGAAAAGTCATGAAATCAATTGATAATAGTCACTTCTCATGAAATCATCCAATAAAGAGTGAGACAACATCAAATCAACTGAAGAATCATCATATTCAAGTATAAGAAACCTAAAGAAATTCAGAAAAACAGCTCGAGATTCGATACCTTGCGGACATATCCGAACTCGCTCTCCTTCTCCGAATCCTCAAACGTCGTCATCCGATCTCCGTACGCCGGCGCCATTTCTCGGCGAAATCGAACGCGAGAAAAGTCGATCGGATTGAGAGGAGGACGAGAAGAAGATCGAGCACCGTAAATTCGAAGATCTGGAGGTATGAAATCGAAAAAGATGCGAACTTTGAGAGAGAGAGAGAGAGACGAAGAGGGAAAAGCAGAAAGAGAGACGCCAGAGGAAGTGAGAACTGCACCGGTCATTTGTGGGAGATCTTTCTTCTAATTTTAGAAGTTTTTGCAAAATACCCCTAATATTTCTTTTAATTTTTGAGAAGTCCGCCAGGGAAGTACATTTTAAAATAGGCCCATCGGGGCCATCAGCCATGGCATAATTATAAGCCAAGCTCTTAATTGTGGTCATCTGGACCCATCAACCTTGGCCTTTGGTTGTTATTAGCGGTGCATTTACACAATGAGAGAGTTTAGTGATGGAGAGAAAATTTATTTTGATTTACTGTGCAATCTATTTTCCATTGATTAATTTGTGTAATGCATTTTTTTTTTTTGTAGAAGAAACAGATTTTACTATTTTTTTTATCAATAAGTAGGATTTTAATTTTATGCTGCATCTAGGCCTCTATGTCATCTAGATCTAGATTTATAAGAATTTCTTATTCATTGTGAGAAATGAGGTCGTAATTGACATACAAATGTTTGATGTGAATTAAGGAGGTTAAACCCCCCCCCCCCCAACACAAAAAAATAAAAAACTCCCTTCAAGGGCCTAGTTAGAAATATATTCCTATATTAAAGAAAACTATCTTATTCTTTTCTCTGAACTTATGACAAGAACTTAGTTTGTTATTAGTGGTGCATTTACACAATGAGAGAGTTTAGCGATGGAGAGAAAAATTATTTTGATTTACTGTGCAATCTATTATTCCATTGATTATTTTTTGTGATGCATTTTTTTTTTTTTTTGTAGAAGTAACATATTTTACTGTTTTTTTTTTTTGTATCAATAAGTAGGATTCTAATTTCATGCTGCATCTGGGCCTCCATGTCATCTGGATCTAGATTTATAAGAATTTCTTATTCATTATGAGAAAGGAGGTCGTAATTGATATACAAATGTTTGATGTGAATTAAGGAGGTTAAACGCCCCCTCCCCCCAAAAAAAAAAAAAAACTCCCTTCAAGGGCCTAGTTAGAAATATATTCCAATATTAAAGAAGACTGTCTTGTTCTTTTTCTCTGAACTTATGACAAGAATTTAGAATGATGAGACTTTTAAAATATGATGTGATGGCTTGTCCATTGAAATTTCTTTTTTTATTTTAATCAAAATTGCCTATTAGCATTTGAAATGTCATTTTTCTTTCGTTAAATTTTAAATTTAAGTCACCTTTTTGTTGAAATTTCAAATAATCGGAATTCCACTTCAAAGGGATATCATTTAGAGTATTTGAAATGCCATCTTACTTTAATTTTTAAAATCTTAATAAATAAATAGGCCCAAAAAAATAATTTTTGTTGAGGATGTTTGGGTAATAAAAGAAGACGTAAAGGCTTTCTTTCCAAAATGTCCCAGTATTCGATTCAAGCACGTGACTGCATTTTGTCCTAGTATTCATTATCAAATTTTTAAGTACGTGGAGTCATCCTGACAAGAAAAGGCACAGGCAACACGTGGTAGTATCTAAAAGGCACCTGATCTTTTCAATTTTCAAAGGAGAATTGCTTATTGAACCGCAATTTGAACTCACTGCATAAAAAATAAAATAAAATTTTCAAAATGCCCCCACATATTTCTTTCTATCTCTCCTCTCTCCTCTCCTTTTCCTCTGACCGGCGACGAGCTTTGACCAGCGGGCTCTCCCTCCCCCTCTCCCTAATCCTCCTCGTATTCTTCTTCCTCTTCCTCTAGCTTCCTCCTTCCATTTCTCTTCCACTCCTCTCCTCTCCTCTCCCTCCCTTTTCCTCCTCTTCCTCTCCTTTCCCTATTCCTCTTCCTCTCCTCCCCTTCCCTCTTCATCTCCCTTTTCCTCTCCTCCTCTCCTCTCCTCTCCTCTCCACTCTGTTTGGCCCTACGAGGCCGAACATCACACTAATGTTCGACCTTGCAGGTTGTTCTACCCTGTGAGGCTGAATATCAGTGTGATGTTCTGCCTTGTGGACCCAAACAGGGTGGAGAGGATAAGAGAAAAAGGGTGAAAAAGAAGGAAGAAAAGGAGAGGAAGAGGAATAGGAACAGAGAGAGAGTAAGGGGAAAAAGAAAGAGGGAAGAGCCCAGTGAAGAGGGAGAGGGAGGGAGAGCACCCCTCTGGACAGCCGGAACTTATCACCGGCTGGAGGAAAAGGGGGAGGAGAGAGAGAGAAGAGAGGTGTGGAAGGGGGAGAGAAGGGTACTCCTAAAATTTAAGAAAAAAATTTTTTCTCATGTGATGAGATACAAAATTTGTGTTGAAATAAGGCACTCAATTCAAAGAAGGGCGACACGTGGGGCACAGTGCCACCAATCACTACATGTCCACCTCTTAATTGCAAATTGCGTGAAGTCATTGCTTCATGTGTTGACGGTGGCCCATGGTCCCATTTATGTGATTTATCGATGGGTGTGACATGCAGTGTCAGTGATTTTCTGAGCCATGATGAAATCAGAATTCGGAACGGGTCCATCAATACATAGGATCCTAGCAAAAATTTTCAGTTATCAAAGTAACACCAATCGTTGGATTTGACATTTTTCAAACAATTCAATTAAGTTGTTCGAAAATTTAAAAAAAAACATATTTCACATATTGCAGAGAGCCCGGAACTGCTAATCCAAGGGATCACAGTGAACTCGATGATCATCCGCTCATGGATGTGTTTCTTGCCTGCATAATTTAAGTTCTGAAGGCCCATCCATTTAAGCATGATTTATTAACTTCTACTTGGGTTGACCTATTTGAACATTCAAATGTCAATTAACTAAATCATGGCAATTTCATTTGTAAAAAAAAAAAACCATCTTTTCTTATTTTGGGCTTGGTGGCAATATAGATTTTAGGTGGGATATACTCATGGATTTGGATTAGGAACTGCACTTTACTATAATGTAGCTGCCTAGAGTAAGCTTGTTGTTCCCTCTCCTATCTTGTAAAAATCATAGCATTTGGAATGAAACGGCATATCTGGATCGATTGGAGATGACATAACAAGCCCCGGGTTCTGCAGTGAGCTACCATTTTTAAGTTGTTTAAAACTTCATGCACTTACATGGAATGCAAACACAACAACAACGCGTTGTCCAGTCAGGAACAGCAGATGGCAGAAACAAAGGGGTGGTATTTGTAAGCCACCTCCATCAAATTCAAAGGTCAAGATGCTGAAAATAAACAAATAAATAGTCAACATCACATGAAGGTCAGTTGTTTCATGAGCATAAATAATCTAAACTTTGAAAGGATCAAACAAATAATTTGTTAATATCACAGTACAACCATAAAAATTGCTGAATTCGAGTCAATACTAACTAAATGAAAGAGACCTCCGGCCTGAGGTTGGGCATCCTGGATCTGGGAAAAAAATACATCTCAGGAAGTTCTAAACAAGAAATAGAGCCACAATAATTTAGTATATCCAAGTTCAGGCATTTTTCCCCTTTCCCATGAAGGGTTCTAAATTCAAGCCAGCTGACTCTGTAGGAAAGATGAACCCCTATCTTCCAAACTACCCAATTCCCTCCACAGAGGACAAAAGTTCCTGTCAGCAGAAACAATTTTAGCTATAAAAACATTGTTTCATTGAAGGTACAAATATGAATGCAGCACTTGTCAGATATATTCTTAAGCTAGAAATTGGAAGTCTTGTAACTTCTAAGACATCAAAATATATCATCCAGGGAGCATCACCTAAAATGAAGATGAGTGTAAATACAACCATAAAACAAAAGACAAGATTATATAAAATCTTCCATGCTCCAATGTTACATCGGTATATGACAGTAGCAAATTTACCTTGCACCCCTTCATGTTCTTATAGTTGAAGGCGGACCAAAACAATTACAATCAAATGAAAAAGCCAATAGACTTGCAACTTGCAAGTACTCAGTCCTCCATTGGGCCCACTCATTATAGTAATGCAGTTCACTCGATATCAATTTCAGCAGTCACACATCTCTGTAAAAACACAATGCTAACTGGACACCTTTTAAATATGCTGTGTGTATGTGTTTGTGAGCGTATACATGTGTTCTTTTGCTGGATGCATGCATCCAGTGGCAATTCTTTATAACTACAATTTGAGAGGACTACTAAACAAGGGCTATCAAAATATCCTCAAAGTAGTACTCATTATACATGTAGGTCTGTTAAGCAATTGATAAGAGAGAGACTCATCGATGACATTGTACCAAATTATTTACATATTTAAGATAGGCCTCACATTGTCCACCACAATTTCATCCAACTGCTTCACCAGTTCATCCAAATAAACAAGAAAACCTGTTGTTCAATGTAGGTGTCTTTCCAATTATGTTCACGTTGGTCACAAATTTCATAAAAAAGAAGCCATCACTAGTGAAGTTAAGTCTGCTATATTAAATGTACTCTACCTCACTATTACATAATCTCACAAATGGAGGTGAAACTACCAACCATGCATCCTCCCAATCTCAGAAGGACAAATGGTTTCACATCAGTCTATCCAACCAACATTTATTTCCAGTCTATTCAATGAGGAGTTCAATAATAAAAGATGTAGTGTGAATCAGCACCGCCAAAATTCAGTGCTATGGAGCAACCACAACCATAACTAGTCAGATCCTCCAACAAATACAACACAACTAAGCCACTTATAGTCAATTGGGTAGACCTCAGCCTAAGGAGGAGCTTAAGCCTGGACCACTGGCAAGACAAATACATATCCACTTTTAGCTCCTGACTTTCTGCCGCCTCCAGCTGAAGGTGATGGTGTTGAAAACGACAGGAATGACACAGTTGTCTATGAGAAAATTCAAGAACTTCCACATGTTGATTGCAATAGTCATGGATATAGAAGAAACTTTCACTGTAATGATCTAATGATGAAGATAGCGGTGGAAGGTGGTAATAGTGCTACTGGTGGAGAAGGGCAAGCTGGTAGAGATATGGGGCTATAGGTTCTATGCAGAAACTACTAGAGAATGGGAGACTCATTTCCCTATCAAGGGGAACCACATTCATCAGGCTCTAATTCTTACACCAAGCTCTAGACGTCATATAATATTCCTGCAAATTGCTTTTCCATTATCCTATTCCTCACTAGCCATATGCATATGGACAGAAGTAGCATTGTGAGGACGTTGATGATGACAATATTTTGTCGCCTCCCTGACATTCATAAAGGTTGTTATTCGTATGTCTTTTTGACAAAAATGAAGTGTAGAAGATTTCATTTCAGTTATCTTGTTATTAATCATAATATTATCATATATTTACCTTATTTACATATTATATACCTTTCATAATCATAGTAACATTCCTAACACTTTTAGGGCATGTTTGTGTACACACCATTTCCGCAGAAAAAGGAAATCGCCACGTCAGCAATTTCCATGGTAATTGAAAACCTCAGAAAAGGAGTTCCCGAGGAGTATGAAACTCATGTTTGGTGCGAATTTGTTTTCCTTGATGAAATGATGCAAATGTTGTTTGGTGCCGCCGTGGATTTCTTATGGAAAACTAGTTTTTTATTGTTTGGTGTGTAAATGAATTAGGAAATGAAATTATAAAGGGGCGTCAACTTTGCCATGGAAATGGAAGTCCAATGGCCCCCTATGAGAATTTCATTTCCAATCTTCTAAAGGAAAAATCTGATATGGCAGTGACGTAGCAGAAAAGTGGTTCCAAGGAATTGTGCTGCACCCAACACATTAAAAATGGGTTTTCCAAAGAAAACCATTTCCTTTTCTGCAGAAAATTGTTACACAAACATGCCCTTGGCTAATACAATTCAAACAATTATTAATTTTTGATAGATTCAACAGTTAAAAATAAAATAGCTATAAAGGACCTCCAAAACTTTCAGGGTTCTCTACCTTGTAGTATGCTCTGATGGAAAAGAATATTAGATTCTAACACTTATCAATATTCTATATTTTTAAGATAACTGTTAACGCTTCTGGGGTCAAATTAAAATTCATGTCATGAAGGAGACATCAACTGGTCACTCTTTCAAACTGACACATGGTTCTAAAACTCAGATGAGTATGTCACTCAATGGATGCCGATTGGATTCACAACCCAAGTCACCTACTCGGTTGATTCCGATGAATTTGGGGCCCTAAAGGAACTTATTTACTATTTTTTCAATTAAAAGGTTTAGAAGGCTGTTAATGGACATTTCACATTGATTCTAGAAGATCAAACCCACTTTTTTTTTTTAAGATTCAAGCATGTGAAGATTGGTCATACTATTCACTGGATAGAATGAAATACAAATTTGGGTACCTATAACAACCTAAATTCATTATTAACAAATGAAACAAACAAACATTAGAAGTTCAAATTGATAGAACTATTTTTTTTTATTTTTTAAATTTTTTTTATTTTTCAAATGTTACTGGGCCTGGTGTGTGAATTAGTCCACCTTGGCCAAGTCCATAAAAACTCAGTTGAGTTTAATAGAATTAAAGGGGGCTCAAAGAAACCATAAGAGTCTCTATACTATTCCTCCAACTAGGAATAAAATTTGTTAGTTACCTCTTGAAAAATAGAGGTGGTCAATAAGGTGCAAACATTAGGATATGACCATTTCTCTAGCAAAAAATCAAGAAACTATAAGTAATGTTCAATTACAAGTTCTGAGTAGAACCAAGAAAAAACGAAAGATGGACAAGAAACAAAGAGACTACACATATTCTATGGTGTGGGAATGGTAAGGAGAGGAATAGTGAATATACCTTGAACTTAAATACAAGAAAAAACTACATTCAAATGCATCATCACTTCTACTTGTCAGCATGCCGCCGCTTATGCTTACGAGGTGCATGGTTTGTATTAGCACTCCGTCTAGGTTTGCTTTGCTTTTTCCTACAAAAATTGACCAACAAAAAACGATGCAAATGCTATTGACAAAGGGAAAACAAAAAAAGTAGAAGCAAGATCTCTATACAAACCATGATCCACATAAAGAAAGAATACAATTTAGAGAGCCAAAAACAAATGAATATAAGAGGGCCTTTACTAGCAAACAGAGCTCTAGCCAGTGGGTCCAACCTTGGCGCATGCTAAGCATGAGGGAATGAAAAGGTCCCAACGTTAATAAGGGATGGATAAATCAGTATAGACTCGAGTTAGAGTGGCAAAAATTGGACTGAGAGCAGACCATCCTAGCCTATTAATTTATTATTTAAGATTATTTATTATTTAAGATTAAAAAAAGACTAGCCTATTAGTTAATGCCTCAAAGTTTGACCATTTTAGCCCTGATGTAAAGTGTATTGTTTTTTTAAATCTCCAACACTGAGAAACAACTTAAGGAATCAAGTGTGAGGCCCCAATCTGCCTCAGTAATCCCTTGACCGCCTTGGTAATCTCTTGAGGCAAGACCAAGTCAAGTGCTCCTGTGCCGTGAGACTTTATTCAAGTCCCACATCGGAAATATTAAAGTCTTAATCTAGGAATATAAGCGCAGCCTTGGCCTTAACTCCACATGAGGCCTTTTAAAACCGTGAGGCAAGATTAAGTTGAAATCCTATAAGCCAAAGCCGGCAATATGATGTGGGTAGTGGGCTCGGGTCTTTACAAAGTACAAACTCAAGCACTAGTAGTAGTGACTTTGAGGGCAGTTAGATTGATCATAGGTATGCCTAAGTAGGCCCCACTGCCAAGGCTCTGCACCTAGATTGAACCTGGTCGTCAGCCACAACCTAGATTCTGTTGAAAAAGACAATTCAACCTTCTCAATCCTTAATACACACTTAACAACTGCTCATGATTTTTTAATATTTTGATTTTGACCAAATCTTCACTTTTTGAGTCGGGACTAGACGAGCCTTCAAGTTGGCTCTACTAAATGCCACCCCAAGCTAGATCTCTAAGTCACCTTTTAATCTTGTAATGCAGCCACACAACAACATCCCCCACTTAACGCAAGCAGTATTTAGAATTGTCCTAGTATAAACTTCTTTAACAATAAAAAAATAATTTAAAAAACTAACCAGAAAATTGATAGAGCAAGCTTATACAGAAAGAACGCAGGAAGTGCCAATAGTGCAGAGGCCTGCAGTGAGAGATTTTCAGATGTTTCAAAGATAAATTTTCAAGCAAACATGAAAAATGGATTCACCACAGTATCTGCAATTATGAGCTTAAGTTTCATGTTCTATACATAACATAATTTAGATATACATACCATGTACCATACCAATTCTTTAGTTGCAAAAGGTTTTGTCAGTTCATGTTTCTTTAAAGTTTCTTGAATTGTGCCTTGGACCTATAAAGAAATCAAACAATTGTCACAAAATACCTCAATCATTCCAAACTCATCAAGACATAAAGTGCACAAATAAATAGCTATTAATTATGCTGCTTTGTACCGTCCCTGTTTCTAATGGATCTTCTCTTTGGGTGGGATCGTTGTTGTAATTCTCAGGGTGCAGTGGGGAGAGGTACAATGCTATTGTGCTCTCACCTCTTTTGGGTCTTGCTTGAAATTTCTTCTAATTTTCATAAATTTTACCCTTTAATGATGATAAAATAATAAAATATTGATTATACATAATAACAAAGGAGAAAGGAGACTACTCTAAATTATTCGTAAAGAGAAAGGGTATGTGCACTGGGCGATTTAAGGCAACAAAGAAAGAATTTCGATATCCCTTCTAAATAAGTGCAAAAGCAATAAAACAAGCTCAATAATTGATGGAGTTGATTGCAGTAATGTTTAACCCAGACAAGGCATGCAGATTGCAGGCCCAACTGGTTTAGACTGAAACCACAAGCTGGTTGACCATTTTGGGTGTAGCAGAAACACTTCATGATCGCATGATAAAAATCCAGAAGCAGAGAAGAAAAAACCCCACATCTCTCAAGGTTTGAAACCATTCAATTGTGGGACAAGAACTGTTGTTAGCAACATATAACATAGACCATCATCATTATCTTCACCTTAAAGTGGGTCATTTTTCCAACCTATTACCTATGTTTAACATAAAAATAAATTAGATTAAAATATATCCATAAAAAGAACATGAACAGATCAAGCAGGTTTTCCGACTGGATGAACATAAACCACCAACCAAGAATAAAGGCCAATGAGTGTCTCAGTTTCAAAAACCACTAGTTGGGGCAAATGATCTTGCAAGGGCAACAAGGACGGGTAAAGGTTGTCCAACCTTGTAAGGTTTACTTGCTTATACATAGGGGATAGAACTTGTTGAGTCATGTATAGCCTAAACTCGAACATACCAGTCATCAGATTCACCAATGGGCCATGACCCACACCAACAAACCAAGGGTCACACCAACAGGCCATGACTCACAGCAATGAGCCAAGACAATCATACAGGGTTCCTATGCAACAACAGAGGCTGTAGACCACTCCTAGGGTCGCTTGGGTTCCCACCGTGTGCACCACAGCATAGGCTTCCCACAGAGGCATTCAACCAATATTGGAGGTTACCCTGCCAAACATTATGCCCCACCTCCTAGAATAAAGGCCTGCGATCGAGAAGACTGCTCCCACTTCTGTACCCTCATTCCTTCACTGGGAGCTGCTAGTGCAGGTACAACACCCGCACCACACGGTTGCAGTGACCGCCCACATGGACCACACTATTCTTGACCAGCCAACCGCCTGCACCACGACCAAGCATGCATGACAAGCTTGATTTAAGGGGGCAAAATGACCTTTTGAGCCTTTTTCCAAAAATAATTTAGGGATAAATGGAAAAAGTACAGAATCCACTTTGTAGAACAAGCCTTTTCAATTCAACCAGCAGGGTCAAAAACTTAGAACGAAATGGTAACATAATTGTAGTACATTTAGCCATAAATACCTTTCCTTGTATTTCACTTAGATGTCTAATTATTTGCATTCAGTTTACACATTGGATAATAGAGAAGTGAAAAATGCTGTCATGCAACTATTTTGAGTGTAAGTCTGCTATCATATGTAATTATGTAAACCAGGATATCCACAAAGGAATTGTTAAAGTGCACACAAAACATAAGAATCTCCACGTTAGACAAGGAAAATGATCCATTTCAAATAGAGTAAAATATTCTTAGTTCACATGTATATCAATTTCAATACCACTAAAAAGTTCATTTAACATAAATCAGTAAAATAAAGCTCCTTGGTAAATCTCACAGTCATTATCCCTTCTTTTCAGCCTATATTCTAGTTATTCAAACCAAGGATGAAAATAGCGGTAGCAACGGGCGTAGCGGCCCACCGTCGAAACACTACGTAGCGGGCGCTATGTAGCGGCGTAGTGGTGTGATTTGAAAAAATCATCAAAAAATTTCGAAAAATTTTCAGAAAATCCAGAATATTAGAAAATGATAGAATATATGATTTTCTTGCAAAAGCAATTACGATAAAGGGTGTAGCGGTCCCCTCATTGCACGAGGTCCTGTATCTCTATATTAATAGAAAATAATAGTAATGATAATTTTTTTCACATGTATTCATATTGTGATGCAAACTTAACTAATGAAAGGCTTAATAAAAAAAAACTGTGATGCAGTAATATCAACAAATTAAACAATGTATTGAACTTGAAGTCAAGACTCAAGATTTAAAAGTTGGAACTTAGGAGTGCAATAATAAATACTAAACAGTGAACAGTCAATACAACAAATGTAGAATGACATCATAATTAATAGCTCCATAAAAACACTCCACTTGAGAGAAACTCTCTGCATCAACTTCAATTCAGCGAGATCCTACGTGCTTTGGTGTTCTTTTAAGGATAGAAGGGGAATCCTATGTGTTTTGATATTCTGTCAAACATAGAAGCCAGGTAAAAGAGTTGAGTAAAAATGTTATTCGAATAGAAAAAGTAAAAAAATAAGCTTTAATATGTAATTTAATTTTTTTTGAAAAGTAGTCATCATTTACACTCCGTAGCAGCCCCGTAGTGGTCGTAGCGGTCCTGTAGCGACCATAGCGGACTGTAGTAGTCCCGTAGCGGCCATTATAGAAGATAGTGGCACTATTTTCAATTTAGCGTAGCAGTTCCAATATAGCGGCTGCTACATCTATTTTTATCCATGATTCAAACCCTCCAACCATTACCAACAGTCCATCTAATGGACCCATTCTGATACATCTCAATGAAATACACTTTAAATTCCAAATTTCCAATAACCCCATCTCTTCCAATTCATACATTAACTGTAGTCACCTGACAGACTATCTATAACAAATAAGAAGGGAACACATCAAAATAGACTCTCACTTTGTCATTCCAGCAGCCATTAGTGCTAGCCAAAGAAGATAATTTGTCTTTTGTTTTCTTTTTTTTTTTATATATTTCACTAGTTAGATAACCTGCAACTATATTCAGAATTCCAAGACATTGTTATCATACTCAGTGTTGCTGAACCAGTTTAAACTTTTAATAAATAGCTAGTTCTCTCACTAATTTGAGTTGGGCAGAAGAAGAAAGAACCCAGCATGTAATGCTAGAGACACGAACTGACACAATGAAAACAGAGAGCAGAAATGTGGTCACAAAATAAACCAAAGAAACAAACGTGGCACCTGATGGTGATACACAGTAGCCGATTTGAGAAACTTTTGAGAAATATGAACTGTTTTCTTCGTATATGGTTTCAAAGCAACCCGTACTCTATCAACATGGGGTTTTGTAATTGTTGCAACCTGATCAATGTAGGGCTTAGAGAATTTTTTGGCTTCCTGTCATCACATAAAACTGTTTACTGAAGGAAGTAGAGTAATATAGGAAACAATATGAAGGGAAACAGGGACAAAAGAATAAGCAGATTCGCAACAACGTTATTATCTAAATGCTACTTCGGGGAAAGCATATGAAAGGTACCTGAAAGTATGGATTTGCCAATTCTTGTGCTTTGACAACATGAGGTGTAAGGGCAGTCTTGGATGACTCGTAGAAATCAATGGTTTTAGTAGTCACTGATTGCACATATGGTTCAGCCTTGACTGTCAAAGTCAACCACTGTTCTTTCAAGGCAGGGACCCATCTCTTCATGCAGATAATCAAAAGATGAGACACTCAACAAATTTATCCAAAATTCTTGAAAAAAACAGCTGAATGTACTAGACAATGTGAAAGTTATTGACCATTCATGCAATGTCATTGATTCACAAGTAGACGTCTCAAGGTTATCTACCCAAATAAAGTACTTGGTTCAACTAATTTTCTACATATTTTTCCTGTTCATAAAAAACAATCCTTGGCAAGAGTAGTACGATCTACCAGTTGATCTACCAGTTAAACCATTATCATAATCATCTGATAAAAACAGGTGAAGTTTATAACTTATAAGTAAAGGAATACAATATAATAAAAATCAAAAGGAGGAACGGTGGTGTTAACTCACAGATTTAACTGTTTCCAGGTGGGGCTCAGCCCATTTCTGGGCCTGTGCTGATTTTTCTGAAGCCTGAAACAATTCGCAATATGAAAATAATCATTTCACATGCCTCCTAGAAAGTGAGGTGATATAGTGACATTATCAACTGCTAACTTTTTTTTTAATGGCTTAACCACAAACAACATGCAACACTTGATTATCACTACCATCCCTAATAGCTGATCTGACAGTAGCAGTGCATCTCATCAAAACTTTATTTGCAAAGCACCTTTTGTATGGCAACATCCAATACAGGTCTCCCATGCTCATTCCAGCTTCTTACTGCAATGGACTGGAAATGGAAAGCAGGAAATGACAATCATCCAAAGGAAAATAAAATTCCTGCAATAACTGGACCAGCATCTAAATAAGTTCACCTGAAAATGACTTAGATGAATTGAAAGCCAAGATGGAAGCCATGCTCCATGAATCTGATCAGAAAGTCATGAAACCGATGTCCATCAGTCTATGCTTCCAGATTAGCAAAAACATTAATCAAATTATTCCAGTTATAGGAAATTGGTTGATCCATTTAATTATTAATTTTGTTGGTATAGTTGTATTGCCACAATAATCAGATTCCATTAACACAAAACTCTAAAGGCTGACCACCTACCCAAAAAAATGCAAAGGAGCATATACGTGCTAAATGCAATGGTCAATGGTCAATGGTCATACTCATATACATGAGTCAGAAGCAAAGCCATCAAAAACCATCTCTCCAGCTTGCTAGAGAGACCAAAGAAAACAAGAATCCAACACATACCTATGACTAAAGCAAGCAAGCAACTTTTTTAAGTAACACATCCACTTTCGACAAAGTGGATTTCTACAGTACTGATTTTAATAGCATTTGAGTTTATGGGATTTTGCATAATTGAGGCTTCTTTATTTGGCCAGTCTTCAAAGGCGAGGAAGATGGTGTTTTGGGCCGCTCATAAAGGGGTTTTGAAGTTCAATGTTGATGGACCAGCTTAGGGAAAACCAAGGCTGGCAGGTATTGGAGGGGTGCTCTATAACAGTGAGGGGTGTCGTTGGCTTTATTCTCTAGAAGTATGGGGTGTATGGAGTCATATGTGGCAGAGGTGGTAACCGTATTAAAAGATGATGTTTGTTTCTTTTTTTTCAAGCAAGTTTGGTGGTGAGAGTGCCTCTTCTAATGCTATTGACTGGGTGTCTTCTTTGGCTCCGTTTCCATGTATGTTTCAGTCTCCTTTTAGTGGGATTTAAGGTGCTGTCCTCACTGATTGGCATGGGATTCAAGTATGTTGGCCAGATGGTGTGGAGTTCAAGTATGTTGGCCAGATAGCTAATGGCTTCACTGATTCCTTAGCTGAGCAAGGAGTGGAAAAATCATCTCCATTTGTCACCATTTTGTAGTAGCCTTGGTTCTTTTCTCCGTAGTTTTGAGCTTCCTTCTTGTCTAACATAATGCTTTTATAACTCTTTCCCCTACTGGGGTAAGGATGGTGTTCAATCCAGTTCTACATTTTCTGTTTTCATATACTTGCCATTGGCAGAAAAAAAAAAACACTTTCAACTTAGATGTATACATATATATTTCATAATAAAGAAGTTATTCAGGAGTTCCATTGCATACTCCAGAGAGACAGCAGTTGAACAAAAGAATCTGAAAACCAGGCCTGGTTCTGTAAATTATTTTAATCTCAACCAAGACATTAATATGATAAGTTATTAGTGATAAAATTGAGAAGGAAAATTGATGCATCATTTGTTTTCTTTAATTTCTTTAATTTCCTTTTCTTTTACTAAATATTGATGCATGACTTAATGGGTAAACTAGTTCATGACATTTGAAAACATCTGTAAAGATAAAACATAATAATGCCTCCCACCTTATTTAAAAGAGCAAGAAAAGAAACAACAAATTAAGTAGTTGAACTAGCCATTCTCAGTCAAGGACGTCAAACTGAAATGATAAGAGCCAAAAACAAACCCACAAAATATTATAGTTTTGTTGCAACACTTCCTTTTCTGAATGGTATGTGTTGCGACTTGCAACACTGATCATAAATAGAATATGTAGCTTTTATGAAATTTACTATCAAACATAATTATCATCCACAATATAAACATTTGCACTCATATATGCACCTGAGTCAACTCTTTAATCTTTGATGTGGCTTCTAATTTTGCATTCATCATCTCTTCCTGTAAATAGTAAAAAAAGGAAAAAGAAAAGGACAGAACAAATAAATACTAAGAAAACAAAACAAGGCTACCATATATATACTAGCAGATGCAAGCATACTTCTGCCACTTGAAGAGCTCGTTCAGTTTTACGAATCTGGGTTTTCTGTTCATTATTAATCTTTTGGAGCTGCAAAAGGGGACAAGATGAATGAGTTTAC
This sequence comes from Sextonia rubra, assembly GCA_037013555.1. Taxonomy (NCBI): domain Eukaryota; kingdom Viridiplantae; phylum Streptophyta; class Magnoliopsida; order Laurales; family Lauraceae; genus Sextonia; species Sextonia rubra. Next base: position 35,785,447 of record JASUAD010000010.1, on the reverse strand, counting down.
TTCAGAGAACAATATGACTACTATCTTTTATTTTATATAACAAAAAAAATGACTACTATCATTCAGCAAAAATCAACAATCACTGTACAACCCCTACCCCAATGGAAGAATGGAATTAAAGTACACAAAATGTGCAAAACCAGCAAGCAGATCTTAGAGATGTGGATCAGACAAGAGTGCTCATGTGTAGATATTGTATAATGGATCTCAGAGTTGTATAGGATCGAGTGCTGGAAGCAGATAGCATATATCTACTCTCACGACCTTACTATTTCTTTCAATGTGCTAGTTAATCAGAAATTTACTGATGAAAACTAATTGGAACAATTATAAGCATGTGGATGCAGAACATCTACAAGGAGCAACTGTCTTCATCAATGAAGCATTGGGAACATGAAAAGGTGATCTCTAAATCCATCATCTACAAAAGTTAATAGTCTTGTCTACTTGGAAATATGTTTCCTGAAGCATCCTATTCATTGGAAAGAAGAAAGTCTCCACCACGTGTCACAATTTTGTCACACGCCCGTCCAATCCCAGATTCTTTTTCTTGAAGATTCTGAATTTCATTAGGAAGAAAAAGATATTTCTAAAAGCCTCTATCAAGTAGACAAGAGGCAGTAAAAGAAAAACCAAGAACAAAGGTACTAAGATAACGAACCTGTCAATCAATTTGATTTCATGTAATCTAGGGATTTTCTGCAAAGTGGCTTGAAAAAACCAAGAATGGGAATATAAGAAAAATAGAGCAAAAGAGGAAGAATCTGGGAGAAGAAACTGCACAGCCTGGGTGCCCTAGGTTTGACGACCACAGCTATATATAATTTATTATATTTTGCAATATTACCAAAAAAAAACCATGTATTTTCCTAATATTAGAAATGAGTCCATTATATTTCTGAAATTTTCTGAAATTATATAAAACATCCATGTCTCTCTTAACACTCCCTCTCAAGCTGGTGCATGGACACTGGCTATGCCCAACGTACAAAAATATCCACACAATTGTCCCTTAAGTCACTGTCTTTGTTAGAAATCTACAATCTGATAATCAGTGCTCTCATATGCCAAATTGGTTTCTATTTTTATGATCCTCTCTTGATGAAATGACAATCACAACAACATGCTTAGACCGCTAATGATCAACTGAATTTTTGTCGAGTTTTATAGCTGAAGTATTTTCACAATGTATAACCATAGCTCCACCTTGCTTGAAGCCCAATTCATCTGATAATATTTTCAGCCATAATAGCTCACAACTGTGAAGATGCTTAATTTCATATGGTCCTCAGCATAATCTCTAGTGTTATCACCTTATTTGATCATCTCTCATGCACCATGCATTTTCTAGCCTCAAGTAGTTAGTCAAACTCCATTGTACTTATGTAGATAAGCCCATTACTAATAGTGTATATGAGACTCCATTGCAGATAGAGTGGTTGGGAGCATTAAACCAACACTACTTGTCCAAAACCTCCTGTTCTTTTCAGTTGTTTTGTAGTATCAGAGCATAAGCTCTCTGTTCTCTCTAATCTAAGTAATCTCAGTTCCTGTTTGTAATAGTGGTGCGCCATCAGTCTTGATCTATGTTCATTTGCTATGGGGCCAACAGATCCTGCCCGTATCTGCTGTAGAACCACTGATCCACCAATAGCAGCCTCTTCCTTTTCTAAATCCTCTTTTTTGTCCTCTCTTATGCTCTCAGCCCTCATCAAGAATTTTTTTTTAAATAAAAACACAGTTGGGAATTGACTGTGCTTTCAGCAAAATCTATCAATCACAAGTAGGACTCACTTTAGATCCCACTTAGTTGCCCATCATAGAAGATTATTCACCTAAAAAATGTTGGCTCATTTCGACTCCATTTGAGGGAGCTTTTACGCATGTTTCAATTTTGGAAGTTTTTAGGCCCATTTCAACCGTTGGAAATTCTAGCTTCTAATTGAATTAACCTGAAATTTGGAATAGACCTACCTACACCACTCATGTATGAAGATAACCTAGAAGATTGATCAAAGAAACAAGTATGTTTGCTAGGGTTTTAATCCAATCCAACAATCGACTAGTGTAACGACCCAAGAATCTGGAGCTCTTCAGATTCTTAAGTCGCACTCAAATTGTAAAAACAATACCACATAAATCAAATTTTCATGAGCATCAAGGTCATAAACAATTAAACTTCATTGTATTTCAACTATTATGTAAATATTATAAGTTTTGATGACACTACTGAATAAGACAATTTCTATTGGAGAAAAAGAAAATAATAATAATGTCTAAATCTTGGGCTACTCCCGACTATAAATCTATTCTTTTGCTTTTCCGCGCTCTGGATCAACCACGCATGCCAAAGTCCACCGGTTGATCCCCGTCACTCCCCGCAACCTCCACAACTGCATTACCTGAAGTGGGGCGAACCACTAATCAGTAAAACTGGTGAGTAGAATAGGGAAACATTAAGATAAAGCATATTTCAATCATTCGGGAAACATGTATATATATTCAATGATATGATTTCAGTCACATTCTAATCAATTTCTTTCTTGAGTGATTTCCCACTGTGGCATCAAATAGTTCCGATACCCCATACGGTGTATCTACATTTCTGTCAACAACATGGTTTGTCATCCACCATTAATGTTGAGCCTGTTCCGATACTCCCAGCTGGAGTATCTACATTTCTATCAACAACATGGCTTATCATGCCACCATGATTGCTGAACCTCTTCCCCTCGACCAACATCCACGAGGAAAGTTCTAAATTCAGTGCCAGCAGTTGGTATCCCGCTTATTTCAATCATCAATGGTAAATTTATTTCAATAATTTTAGTATAGATTCATCTCCACCATAATTGACTAAATCATCTTATTCTTTTCTTTGGCCAGTACCACATACCACTGGTTTAATTCTCGCCCCACTCCGAATCGGAGTTGGTACCGGGCTGTGGCATTGCCCATGTCTTATTGAGAAATTAAATAGTTTACCATAATTTAATCACATGATTACATTTTTAAATTTAATAAACTTAGATTGGAATATTCTCCAGTATAGTTGAAATTTCAATAAACATTCCATATCAGTTTTCATCACATCTATCTCCAATTTAGAGGTGAAGATAAAGCTTTAATAATTGTTACACTGAGCATCATATCTGATTTTACTCTAATAACTTGTCCCTACAAAATATTAGTAACAAGGACTATTAATAAAATATATTTTGATCAGGGACTATTCTGCAATTTTTGGAGTCTTAAATTTACGTTTTGTGCCACTCGACACATTATACAAAACCCAGTTCGTTTAAGCTATGGTTACCGCCTGGGTATTTTGAGACCTATGGATAGTGGGGCCCAACGGTCCAAATCACCTGGGACCACGACCAATGGGGTCGCCCATGTGTCTCCTCCAAGATGTGGGGTCCTGATCTTTGATCAGGTGACCCACATGGTCCCACTATCACTGTCGACCACACCCTGTTTTGACGATCCAGTTTCACAAAAACTTCAATAACATTCAAATCTCTCTGCAATGCTAACACTCTTCCTTCCTAATCCATAGTTCAGAAGTGTATTAATCATAACGAATCAACTCCATCAAGTTTCTGAAGATGCTGATCGTAACAGGGCCCAATTTTGCAGAGATTTCTCTTCGTCAGAACCATGTTCGTCAGGGCTCTCAAACACAAATTGGATGGTGGACCCCCCAATGGTCCCATCCCACGGGACCACCACACCTGTGGTCGCCTGCCAGTCCTCCTTCAGATGTGGGGTCTTGATCTCCCATCTGGTGGGCCATGGGGACCCACAACCCAATTCGACAGAATTGGTTTCTGAAGACAGATAGGTAGAAATTTCCAAAAATTTTGATTTCGATCATCAATAACCATTGATCTCTGGTTTCTGTTTCCTTGATTATCATCTCTACAAATCGTGGAAACTCAATCAGATAAGTTTATTCATAATTTATGGATTTTCTGTAGGATCTCTACTATTTTGCTATGTCGACAGTAATCATAGTATTAATATACATTCGGAAATAGTCCTTCGATTGATCATATCTCTACACTTCTCAAATCTGTACTCTTTAATAACAGTTCAGAAATTCTACTCACCTGGTATAGACGCACGTTGATCGGGCAGTAGTCGGTCTTTCGTCAGGCATCCGTTGCCGTCTCGCTGTCGATCCTTCTCTTCTCCTGCAGATCTGAAATCAGGTTCAGTCTCCCTTCTCTCTCTCTCTCTCTCTCTCTCTCTCTCTCTCTCTTTCTCTCCCTCTCGTTGGTGTGTAAGTAGGCCACAACTTGCCTCTTATCTATATTTATATTAGTATAGGGAGGGGAGTCCTTCTAAAGGTCTACTTCCTTCTTAAGAGAGACTTTCCTTCTTAAGAGAGAGTCCTGTTTGAAACTTACAAGGAAGTCTTTAGGTAGTAGAGTTCCTAGAGAAAGGTGGGTTCTGGACTCCTTGTTCTTTCCTACTTTGAATTTTTTTAAAGAATCCTAATTCATAGCTCTTATTCTGATTTCTTTTTTTTTTAGCTATGCCAAACTAACATGGCCCACCCTATAAGGCTGGCCCACCAAGACAGGTTGGGTTATTACAACTAGATTGGGTGTCCCAGGCCAGGTAATTTGTATTTCAGTTCCTCCACTGTTTTCTTTGCATTCTAGGAGACTTCTTCCTCTTGGCCTGCATTTTCTTCATTTTTATTACCCATTATTGATTCATATGACTTCAGATCATGCCCATATCATCTCTGCTCGACTAGATGGGACAAACTATGCTTATTAGTCCCGTCCATGAGAAATTTCTTGAAATGAAGAAAACTTTTGATGCAGGCTAGACCATGGGTTGGCCAACCCATTGGGACCAATCCATAGACCAATAGGACATCTAGCTATTTAGGAATCTTATTAAGTAGTTTGCTTTTATTAGGATTAATAGTAGTCAGTTTCTTATTTTGTTCAGGCTTATTCAGAATTAGAATGTTTTGTTTCTTAGGAATAAAGCCAACTCCTATACGTGAGGATGTTAGGCCTCGTCATAATGGCAATGCGTATTTTCAATCAATTCCAGCTTTCTTTGAGATTTATCTCTTATTAGGGTAGTTTCCACTCTTGTGAGTTTGTCCTAGTGGATGAGTGTTGCAGTGGGATGGATACAAGAAAGACTAAAAGAGGGAAGGGAAGAGGAAAAAAAAAAGAAGGATAGAAAGAAAAAGAACCCGTTGTTCCACGAAACACTTTCCGCACCCTTAATTCCTCCATTCTGCAAAAGCAAAAATTGCTCTTCTAATGCAAGTCAGTGATGAGCTGCTCCAACAGAAATTTGAAATTAAATTTATTCTTTTAAAAAGCAATTTTGAAAGGCTAAAAACCAAACATGCTTTGAGCTTCCAAAAAGTAAAAAAGCCAAAATTACTTTGTAAGAGTCAAACCAAATGCACCCTAAGGCATATGGATAACAATAAGTGCTTTTCTTCACGGTAATTTGTTAGAAACAGTTTACATGCATCCCCCTCCTGGATTTGCTTGTTCACGGAGCCATGTGCATCGTTTGAAGAAATTTCTACAATATCAACATGCTTAAGGAAGTAGGAAAAGAGAAATGAAGAGGGGAGGAAAAACATGAAGGATGGTGGAGTCACTGAAAACAAGTGCTGTGAATATGACTGAGCAGAAAAGTAGGTTTGCGAAAACCAACACCCAGAGAGATGAGATAAGGGTCCGATGATGATGGAACAACTTGAACAAGGAAGAAAATCCAGTCCCAAAAAGAAGCTTGTGAAAGACAAGATCAACAAGATGGTTAATATAAGAAAAACCACTTACCCTAGTGGTAAGAGGTGTTGGTTCTTACCTGTCTAGCAAGGGTTCAAACTTGGCCAGACACCTTTCCTCATCCGAGGACGTATTGCCTCACCCAAGGCCTTATTCCCTCACTAGAGGGTTCCCTAACCTCCCCGGGGGTGTCTCCCCTCCCCCAAGGGCTCCCTCACCAGAGGACTAGGGGTCCTAGACCCCTAACCCTGGGGTACTAATAAAAAACATAATGGTTAATATGGCAATAGCATTCATTTCTATGGAGTAGATAGAGACAAATTAAAAATGAATATTGGAGAATGATGGAGAGAGGAAGAGAGACCATTTTAAGAATTTTCACCTCACTCTCTATCTTCTTATTTGGTAAAAAGACAAAATGAATAGTCCAATAGAGCGATTATAACAGATAAGCCAAAACTGTGGAACTGAGCCTGTGTTTGGATGTAAGGTAGAGTAAAATAGAGTAGAGTAAATCCAAAATCAAGAAAGAATAATAAATGATGGGGTTATGAAGGCTTCTTTTTAGTTGCTTGATATGGAATCTTTTTTACTTTTTGTATACAAATAGGAATTTTTTTTGTAATTTAGTGATGACTTTTTGACTTTTTTTGAAAAAGAATGAGGGAAATTTGAAATTTTTTAAAAAAAGAAAGGGGGAAATTTAAATTTCAAAATTTTCATTTTACTCTACTCTAATCTACCTCACATCCAGAAAACACCCTAAGGGACTATTTTTTAAGCTATCGTAGAACATGCTAACGGCCATCTTTGTGAACCTTTAATGCAAATGCCGGATTCTGATAATTAAACTGAGATCGGCAATATCAAACATCATATATAAAATAAAAACATTTAAACATTAGTTTTTGTAAATACAACATTCAAAACATTTCATTTATTGTTAAGTACATTCAAAACTATTTCATACCATTATAGGTCTATTACAGGTCTAAAACATCCATAAAATATGCACATTTAATAAATATGTGTCATTGCCATATGCTATACGATCATAAAACAATCGATTCTAATAATATGTTATACTTTGAAAGAAAGTAAACAAGTGAAACAACCACAACCACAAAAGGATCTAAGGTTTAAAGATGTACAATAGCAACTGAATCCAAAATATAAGCAATATTTTGAATCACAAATTACTAAATAATAACCTTTTCCAGTTTGGAGGTTAGGTCTTGCATTTTCTTCTCGGCCCCACTAGCTTGGGTTTCTAAAGCATCTCTCCTCCTATTTTGCTCCTCTATTTCACTTTTGAGCTTCTCCATCTATCGACAACACAAAGTTCAATAAAAACATACCATCTATACAAATGCACCTAAAGAGTTTCTCTCTAATATTAACCTGCTTCTCAAGTTCTCCAGCTCGTGCATAAGCCTTCTCAGCAAGCTCCACAGCATCAACAGTCCCTTTTTTCTACAATACAGGGGGGAAGTTGTGCCATTTTTAATCCATAAGATTGTACACATAACTACACTGTTGATAGTCAACAAACTAACAGAAAAGAAACATTCTTTTCAATGGTTAACAATAAAGAAATATTGGAAGCGACTAGATGACAATAGCATAATCAAGCAAATGTTGTGGAAAAAAAGTAGAATGTGCTTGGTAAATCAAAAAATGAGATGAGCGAGCGTGCCGATAAAAGAGAAAAAGAAAAATATATTTTTTTAAAAAAATGAATAAAAAAACGAGGCGTGCGACTGTGGTTTTTGAAATCTTGCCTGAAGTAACTCTATATCACTCTGTAACCTTGCAATAGTATTTGACTTCTCTTGAATATTCTTCTCCATCCTTGCCATGCTCTCATCCTTGCTTTTTAAATCTTGGATCCTGTCCTCGATGCTGAATTCTGTACAGAAGGAAACAAAAATCCCACACACATTTTAAAAATCCCAAAATACACCAGGTAAACAGACAAACCCCACAAATCTTCCCCGTATCCCCAAGCCCTTCCATATCCCTCTTCACTATGGAAAGAAAGAAAACATAAATAAATAAATAAATAATAAAACCCAACAAAAGCCATCTTCAAATAGAGTTCTACATTTGTTTCCTTTTATAAAATCTCACTGGCTAAGATGTTTGCCTGGCAGCAGGCGGAACACTTCTCCAACCCTCACACTCTTTATTAGAGGGAATGTCCGCCACCAGGCTACATCTGCAGCGTAATCTACAATTTTAAAAACCCATTAATGATCCACACTAAAATGTAAAAACAATAAATGAAGTAAAGGGGGGAAGAGAGTGCTACAAGAGCAAAGGCCCTGTTTGACACCTCATAAACCTCAATGCGGGCAACTCACTTTACTCATAGATATAAAACTCCATACCCTTTTTTTGGGCCCTTTGCTAGAGCCAATTACAATGGATTTATCCATCTCTTCACCCCTTTGCTATAGCCAATTACAATGGATTTATCCATCTCTTTGCCCCTTTGCTATAGCCAATTACAATGGATTTATCCATCTCTTTGCCCCTTGGCTATAGCCAATTACAATGGATTTATCCATCTCACACAAAAATTACAATAGATTTATAGCTAAACTGACGCGAAACCCGAGTTTCTGGAATGCCCTCTTTGATAAGAATAATCAAGGAAGAAAAATGGGATCTTTACATCAAAATGGCTGGAATAACCCTGGGAGCTGTCAAAATTCAGATTTTCAGAACGTTTTTTTTAGATTCGCACTTGAAGTTAGCCAGTGAGAGAGAAGGTAATAGCAATCTTGAGATTTTCATTTGAAGCAGACAACATTCAGCAGTTCCACACCCTCAAAGCCCAAACTCTCCCGATTTCACTAATCTCTACCAACATCAACCAAAACTAAGCAAACCACATCACTAAAATCTCCAAAAAAAAAAAAAAAACCTACACTGATGCAAACAAGAAACCCTAATCCATCACAGAAATCACACAAAGGGCAAACGCAATGGACATGTGAACTGACCTAGAACGGAGATCTTTGACTTCAGCTGCTCTAATTCGAGTTTCAGTGGAGAATCTGAGCCGTCGGATGCCAAGATTTCGTCCGTGATCCATGAATCAGCTACGATTCTGAGAAATAGTAGACAGAGCAAGATCGAAACGACAAAGAGTTTTCGAATCGCCATGGGAGAAAACGAAAGAGGGACTTTTTTTCCGGCTCTCTTTGTATCGCTTCTCTTCTCTTCTGCTTTTCTCAGTTCTTGTTTAACACGACAATGCAGACGAGAGGGAGAAAAAAAATTCATTGATTTGTGCTTTGACTTTAGATGGAGCAGTCTAACCACTAATGTGGGGCCCATTTTTCAAAATATAAGCCGCACAAAATAAGTGCCCTCAAAATGAGTTATCCAAAAATTTTAGAAACTTTTATGAAATAATTAGTCTTAAACTGTAATTAAACCATAGGGGATTTTATCAAAAATAAATCATGTAAGAAACTCTCAAACCGTAAACTTCACCCATGTGGGTGCACATCAGGAAATTTTTATTTTTTTTGAGCTACTATAGATATACCAACTTTTTCTCCTCCTACAAGCAAAAAAAATAAAAAATTTAACTTTTCAAAATACCCCCATCTACTCTCCCAACACTCTTTTCTCTCTCCTCTCTCCTCCCCTTCTCCAACTTTCCCTCCAACTAGCAACAAACACTCATCGAGGGGCTCTCCCTCTCCCTTTCTCTTTTTCTATTTTCTCTCTTTCTCTCTCCCTCCCTCTCTCCTCCTTTCCCCTTACAAGGAGATAGTGAGAGGAAAATAGAGAGAATAAAGAGAGGGAGAGGAGAGGAAGAGGAGGATGGAGGGGAGGGAGAAGATAAGCCCCTCTACCAGCTAGTGATCGTAGCCGGCTGGAGGGGAGGTATGAAGGAGAGGAGAGAGGAAGGAGGGAGAATGTATGTAGGGAGAGAAGTAGAGGACATTTTGAAAAGTTTTTATATCTTTATTTTCAGGTTGTGTAGAAAGAGAAAAAGTTGGTATATATATAACGGCTCCTTTTTGTTTATCTAATTGGAGAGGATGCTTCTACTAGGGGTAACAAAAAATGCAACAGAAGAAAACTAGGCGCAAATTCTTTCTTGCTACTGAAAGTCGATGGAAAAATCTTGCAATCTTGATCGATTCAAAGAGAAAAGGGAAAGGGAACGAGCAGCAAAAGTGCGCAAAGAGAGCTGATTGTTTCGGATCGAATAATAGAAACGAAAAAGGCGCCGACTGATGTGGAATCCTCAGGTGTTTTCAATGGTCAGGATGTTAAAGACTCGTGTAGTTGTTTTCGCTTTTTCTTTGACGCAGAGAATGAAAAAGAGAGTCTGTGTGAATATGTTGTGAATTGGGAAGAAGAAGATTTTTTTAAAGAGTAGGAGGAGGAGAAGCGGGTGTGGTGTTGATTTAAGTCGCATAAATGTCGAGAAACGGAGACCGTGGGTAAGGTTACAAAGTTGTTGTCTTTATTACCGTGAGTTGAAAGGAACCTCCCTAGTCTCTCTCTTATACAAGAATGTAAATGGTACAGATACTCCTTTGAATGATCATGGAGGAAGGAAGAGGCTACGGTTTTGTGAAGAGATTCAAGGTGCATTTGGGGGACCAAAAGTTCTCGTTTGCCGCCGCAAAAGAAGAACAGAAACGGGGGCCCTGGGCTTCAATTGCAAATCCCAGACAGAGATCGAAGAAGAAAGTGAGTTTGTGCCTGTTTCTTCTGTTGTAGTAATTTTTTTTTAATCCCCGACAGAAACCTCGAACTCGGCCTCAGCGGCAAGTTCGATGCCATGCAATTAGATGAAAAATATGTAGGAAATCGTGTGGCCCGCATGCCACGGGTCCCACGTCAGATCAAGCAAGGCAGATGCCAACAGAGATGCAATCCCACTTTAGTGTAAGACTTGATCTGGGCCCCATAATAAGACTCCCAATAGGATCAGTGGATGTGGGCTTCTGGTGGAAGATGTCTCTAGTAAGTGTGACTCTTCGGGACTTGTCTATATAAGGATAAGGAGCCCTAGGGTTTGGAATAAACATCATTATTCTCTCCATTCCCGTAGGAAAGACAAGAGGCGAAGAGATCCACGGAACTTCCCATCACCGGAACGCACATAGATCTCCAGCCGCATGACGAAGTCTCTTCATCCGGATCCATCAATTGGTATCAGAGCCCGGGGCAGTGCATTTTACCGGTTCAGATTTTGCAAAAGCACCGTAGATTTAAGTAGATCTGGATTTTTTTCAGATCTGTGAGTCTCCGTCGTTTTGTTTCTGCAACTTGAAGCAGGAAGAAGACGCCATTGAGAGTCTTACGTTACAAGTGCAAAACCCAAGACAAGATAAGTGAGAATTTTTTTTTTTTTTTTTTTGACTTGTCTTGAAGTACAAGGCTCTGGAAAGAGTACGTTGGTTTTTGTCCTTTTTTGTCATCTTCTGGAGAAAAGTTATGTTCTTTCATCTTGTCTTTGGTTGACAACATAGTGGGCGGAGTGCAAACCAAGGTGGAAAACCGCAGTGTTTTCCTTGCGTTCTTTTTCTGCAACAGGTGGAAACATAACGACAGCGTGATGACCACGGCAAGTGCAAGATCAAGACGTCGCTGTCTTTGCCTTGGGAAGCGTGACACAGAGATCGTTACCTTACGCAAACAAGGGTGTGGATCCATCGTGTGGATCACCGTCAAATTTCAAACTGCGATATTTTGGCCATCCGGCGTCAGATCGACGATTCGTCTACTTCTACGGAATCCTTACGAGCAGATCCGCATTGGCAGCAAAAGGAAGACGATCCAGTGATACAAATAAAAGGGTGGTATTTTCTCCTCATACGATCAGTGGTATCTAACCCATCCTTTAATTAAAAATAAATAGAAATCATGTCTTCCAAATCAGCCCTGCATGATCTTACAAAGGCTGTTTTTTTTAACGGCAAGAACTTAGCCGTGTGGAAGCGTCGGATGGAAGCGTTGCTGCATTTTGACGGATTAACTTATGTGATTGAATCCGATCCGGTCCCTAAGCCTGCTGATGATGCCCCCAATGAGGACCATGAATTATATGAGAAATGGGTCTTTGATAACAAATCAGCGAGGCATTTATTGATTGAATTCAAATCCAGTGAGTTGGTGAAACAGTTTGAGCACTTCACCACAGCAAAAGAAATCTGGGACTATGCCATGGACAAGTATGATGAAACCTCCAAATCTCATCTGATGGAGGCATTTAGCGCATAAGTCAATTATAAGATGCCAGAGGAGTCATCTATAAGGGATCACATTAACAAAATGTCGGTCCGACATGGTAACCTTGCAGCCTTGAGAAAAGAAATGGACGAAGATTTTCAGATCATGTACTTGCTAATGAGTCTTCCACCTTCATGGGAGAATGTGTCTCAAACCCTTACCCTTCAAAATGGTGTAACCCTTAGTGAGGTTGAAGCAAAAATACTTGCTGAAGGACAAAGGCAGGCTGCCCGTGGTATAATACCTACAAATTCTGCTATGGTTGCCAAAACTAAAAGTTATAGCGGTGCATTAACCGCCAATGTGAAAAATAAAAAGAAATTTAAAGGCAATCCAAAGCGAAAAGGGCCTAAAAATGGTGTTTGCTTCAATTGTGGGAAGCCTGGACACTTTAGTTCTCAATGCAGAAAGAAAAAAGGTGAGAATATCTAGCAAGGTAAAGTGACCAAAGAACACGGAGATTATGTTGAGATGGTCACTGAGTCCATGATGGTGGACACCAATGATAAGAATTGGTGGATTGATTCTGGAGCCACCAGACATATATAAAGGACCAAGGCTGGATTTATCGAATTCAAAGAGATGAAACCCGGAGAACAAAGTATATACATGGGGAATGAAACATTCTGTGATGTGTTGGGGATAGGGAAAGTCAAAATTCCCTTACCAATTGGCAAATCCCTTTATCTCTCCGATGTCTTCTCTGCTCCCGCAATGAGGAGGAGCATCATCTCTGTGAGCCAGTTGGCAATGAATGGATTTGAAATTAGATTCAAAGATAATTGGGTTACTATTGAAATGCGCGGTAAAGTTTTAGTCAATGGTTTTCTTTCTGAAATTTTGTATTTGCTGGATATTCTTCATAATGAAATAAAGTCCACTTCTGATTATTCTGTTTGTGTGAATGTATGCATGAATGGTTTGGCAATGTTATGGCATTTGAGATTGGGCCACATTAATAAAAATAGAATTAGTAGAATGGTTAAAGACGGACTTTTACCGAACCTAGGTAAAATTGAGTACCCTATATGTGAACCATGTATAAGTGGGAAGATGGTCAAGAAACCATTTCCAAAAGGAACTTGAAGTTCTGAAATATTGACCATAATTCATTCAGATATATGTGGACCATTGAATGTACACAATAGAACCGGAGAGGACTATTTCATTACATTCATTGATGATCACAGCAGATATGGGTATGTGTATCTCATTAAACATAAACATGAGGCATTAAAAATGTTCCAAACATATGCTGCTGAGGTCCAAAATCAAAAGGGCAAGAAAATAAAGAGGATTAGGTCTGATAGAGGGGGTGAATACACTTCTGAATTGTTTAAAGAATATTGTGCACATGAGGGGATCATTCATGAATATTCAATTCCATATACCCCACAGCAAAATGGCATGGCCGAGAGGAGGAATAGGACCTTAGTGGATATGGTGAGGTCAATGATCAGCCATACGAGTCTTCCGCTGTACTTGTGGGGCGAAGCATTAAGCACTACACAATATATTTTAAACAAAGTACCCTCTAAGAGTGTGCCCAAGACCCCATATGAGTTATGAACTGGTACCAAACCAAAATTAGAACATGTGAGAGTTTGGGGCTGCCCTGTACACGTTCTGCTACCACCACAGGAAAGGCATAAACTGCAAGGAAAAACGAAGAAAAATTGTTCTTTTGTTGGCTACCCATTACATTCTAAAGGATATCGTGTGTATGATCACCATAGTAGGATAATCATGAGATGCCGAGATGTATTTTTCCTTGAGGATCCGACGGTTAGTCCTATAGTAAAACCACAAAGTGTGGAATTATATGAAATCTCTATGGGCAAGGGGGTTCAAGCAAGTTGGGGTTCCGACGAAGAGGACGTTGGACCTAGAATTCCTGGCCAGGGCCGACTTGAGGTGATTGAACAACCCGATGAACCAGCTGGCAGGCCGATTCGGGCGAGGAAACAGCTGGCATATCTAGATAATTATTGCAGTTTATTGGAAACCGTGCAATATTTGGATCCTACCTCCTACTTTCAAGCGGTCAAAGCGCATGATGTGCAGTGTTGGCTAGAGGCTATGAGAGAGAAGATGGAATCAATTGAAAAGAACCAAGTATGGCAATTGGTAGATCTACCTAAAGATCGAAAAGCCATTGGATGTAAATGGGTTCTTAGAAAGAAATTTAAAGATGATGGATCCTTGGATAAATATAAAGCACGGTTAGTTGCTAAGGGATTTACATAAGTGGAAGGAATAGATTACGAGGAGACATTTTCTCCGGTTGTAAAATTCCAATCCATACGAACCTTAGTAGCATTGGTAGCATGTCGTGACCTTGAATTGCACCAAATGGATGTAAAAACAGCATTCTTGAACGGCGAATTAGAAGAAGAATTTTATATGAAACAACCCGAGGGTTTTGTGGTGCAAGGTCATCAAGACAAAGTGTACAAACTTAATAGGGCATTATATGGATTAAAACAGGCCTCAAGACAATGGTATAGAAAATTTTATCAGGCCATATGTGAAATTGGATTTGTCCCCAATAGTGCAGACACATGTTTCTATATTAAACGCAGTGGGAGTAGTTATTTATATTTGTCATTATATGTAGATGACATTTTGATCGCTAGTAATAAATTGGAAGCCATAAATGAAATCAAATAATGGTTAAAGTCAAGATTCGAGATGAAAGACATTGGTGAGGCAGAGTATGTCCTTGGCATTGAAATAACCCGTGATCGTCCGAATAGGATATTGACTTTATCACAGAGATCCTACTTGGAAGCTGTGTTGAAAAGGTTTGATATGGCTAATTGTAAACCAATTGGTACTCCCACCTGCAGGAGCACAAAATTGTCAAGCGATCAAGGACCCACAAATGAGCAGGATAGGGACATAATGAGATCAAAACCTTATGCTCAAATTGTGGGCAGCGTCATGTATGCGATGCTGTGTACGAGACCAGATATTGCATTCGCCGTGGGTCTCGTAAGCAGATTCCTAAGTAACCCAGGATTACCGCATTGGTATGCAGTTAAGAGGATTCTGCGGTACATCAAAGGAACAGTGAATCTTTGCTTATGTTATCAAAGTGAAGTCTTGGAACTGTGCGGCTACTCAGATGCTGATTGGGCAGGTGATTTAGACCAGAGAAAGTCAACAACCGGCTATGTGTTTACCCTCGGAGGAGGTATAATTTCTTGGGGTAGCAAGAAATAGACCTCCACGGCTATGTCAACAGCCGAAGCAGAGTATATAGCTTGCAGTACAGCAGTCCAGGAGGCTATTTGGTTAAAATACTTCATGTGTGATTTGGAGGTACTAAATGAGAAGGAGCCTGTCCCAATGAGCATAGACAGTACGTCGGCCATTTATATGGTGAATGAGCAAAGGATTAACAGCCGATCAAAATATGTTGAAATAAAATATCACTTTGTTAGAGAGAAGGCTGAAAAGAATGATATAGAAATTTTCTATGTGCCTTCAGAAGAATTGATGGCTGATGCTCTCACCAAGGCTTTGCCTGCAGAGGTTTTTGCAAGGCATGTAATGCATATGGGACTGAGAAATATTTGATGTACATGGCATTTATGCCAAGTGGGAGATTGTAGGAAATCGTGTGGCCCGCATGCCACGGGTCCCACGTCAGATCAAGCAAGGCAGATGCCAACAGATATGCAATCTCACTTTAGTGTAAGACTTGATATGGGCCCCATAATAAGACTCCCAATAGGATCAGTGGATGTGGGCTTCTGGTGGAAGATGTCTCTAGTAAGTGTGACTCTTCGGGGCTTGTCTATATAATGATAAGGGAGCCCTAGGGTTTGGAATGAACATCATTATTCTCTCCATTCCCGTAGGAAAGATAAGAGGCGAAGAGATACACGGAGCTTCCCATCACCGCAAAGCACATAGATCTCCGGCCGCGTGACGGACTCTCCTCATCCGGATCCATCAAAATATATATGGTATTGATTATAATCAACCACTATTATACATCCACGCCTTGGGTGAGGTTTACGGTTTAAGGGTTCCTTACATGATTTTTTTAATAAAATCCTCTTATTTATAAAGAAATATAGTAGAACGATTGGCTAGTGGTTCGTACATATCATTTTGATAAAAATACCATGGCTGATGATACCTTGATTATTGATGATATCATCAACTTATTCTTATGAAAAACACCCCAAGTACATATTTTGAACTTTATCTTATCTTTCGCCTCTTTAACAAGAGAGAAAGAGAGATTGGAAACTTGGGGTTGCATGTAGTCTATAATGTCTACTTCTCTATTATTTATTTCATTGGCTTTATTTTTTATTTTTTCCATCTTTTTTGGGCAAAATGGAGAAATTTGTGGAATGTGTTCACTGGGATACAACGTATTCAATAAAATGTTTGAATAAACCTTGGGCCATGAAGAGGATTTGAATGAAAGCATTTGAGTGTGAAATGGGTACATACATGATTCCTTTCCTCTTATTTGAGCAAAATGGAAAAAATGTGGAATGTATTTATTGGGATACAGCGCGTTCGATGAAATATCTAAATGAACATCGAGCCATGAAGAGGATTTGAATGAAGGCATTGATGTCGAAGTGTGAAATAGGTACATGAATGATTCATTTGGTGAGCACTATAAATTTTTATTGAATTGTTGATGAGTATCTGTTCTTTTGACGGTGATGAAGGTGATGTTGTGATGAAGGTGATGTTAAATGAAATGTGAATATGGTGTATGTTGGCTTGTTTAAGTTTGGATGACAAATGTGTACTAATTTTGATGGGAAAATAAGAAAGTTAACCTTTGGCCTAAGAACGATGAAAATAACCAAAAAATAAACATACATGATAAAAAATTGCTTTGCAAACTAGATTTTAAAAAAATAATGAAAGAAAATAACTTGCAAACATGAAGAACAAGAATAAAAAAAGTAAATAAAGTTCTCCATAAAGAAGATGAAATGCAATTAAGAATCTAGAGTTTGCAGTGGAGTTTTAGTACAGGCACTTGATGCTATCATCAACTCAACTGACGATATCATCATTGGTTAGAATGTTTTTATATAAAAAAGGTACGAATAATTTACTCTAGTTTTTTTTCCTTCACAAAAACATTTAATCATGATATAAGCTTAATTATTTCATGAAAATCCCAAAATTTTATCTCAATCTCGACATCAGGTTAAAAATAAAAATATGATAAATGAATATGCATTAGTTATAACTTTAATCAAATGAAATAGACAAACTCGGAATGAGACCAACTTCTCATAAAGGAAATTTTAGAAGGGGCTTAAGAATAGGAGGGAGTTTATTTTGACCGACATGTGTTCAAATAAATGGGCCTCATTTACAAAGTAATGCACGTTCAGCGCAAAATTTCTCCCAGTCAGAGTGTGGTAGAATTCATACTCATTTATTGAAAGTGGGAAAACGGGTTGCTTGCTTAAAAAATTGTTGATAAAATTTTCCTGTAATGTTTCAAATAAGTTTTCTAACATGGTCAACTATGATTACCAATGATTATTTTTTATCTGTTAGTGCCTAAAATTTGCATCTTGGAAATAATAAATTAGAGATTTCTAATTCATTTCTCCCTTTTCTCTCTTTTGTCTCGCTCAACAGCATCCACTTCTTTCTTTCCTTCACAGTTTATGGACAGCCACAATAGCTATTAGTGGAGAGTAACCATCAATGGTCAAGAGTGGCCTACAGAGGAAAAGGAGTTGGGCGCTGCCGGTGTGTCACTGAAAGAGGAAGATTCAAGAAAGGAAAGAAGATAACCGAGCTAGAAAACTCTAGCTTGTTGATTCAAAGATGGGCATTAAGTGACTTTGAAATGTCTGATAAAAAAATGGAACTCATGGAGGGCCCCTATCAAACGATCAAATAACTAATTACAAATTCTCAATATTTATTGAATCATTTTAGATTTCAGGTGTATGCATTGCTTTTAAAGAAGCCTTGGCAGAACTTTCAACTTTGAAAATTATATTAACTAATAAAATAATAGGATGCCAATTGGTGTGGTGTTCGCCCACATTCATGGGTATAGCCACATGGATACACATTCCCTTGTTTACTACCCTAATTGTTAATATTCCCAATAAGAAAGGTATTTTTGTTAATTTAAAATTAGGTTGAATCCGAATTGTGCACGGCTTTTTTCCAATATGATCATGAGTGGACCAATCATAGTCGGCTACATCACCGAAGGATGCGCCATTGGATAATGGTCCTCCATCTAAGGCAACTCCTCTCCATAGTAATTAACATGGCGAACTATAATTTATCCACTTATAATCATCACGGGTCAAGAGGTTTAGGGGATCCTTATAAATCATGGGAAGTCATGTGGGACCAGTTTCTCGTGAACCACCGTTATAATTGGCAGCAAAACAAAAATTGCATCTTTACCCTGCTGCGGTAACCATAAACATTTCTTTGATTGCATTTATGCATCTTTAACAAATATGAGCATAAGGACAGCCACTTACCCCAATGATTATAGGAAGAATGCAGCTTCATCTTTAGACTTTAGTGTACATTAACATTCCTATAATTGCAATTATGCATCTTTCATGGATGTAAGGGAAAGAAAACAACAATGAAAAGAGGTGTCACTTCTTATTTGGTTACTAGGAAATTGAACCTCAGTAACCACCTTTTTTAACCTAAGGTTATCCTACCTAGTCTACTTACCTAAGTCCCAGTCCTCTAACCTGGTAATAAAAACAGGCATTATTGCAATTGTTGCTTTATATTTTTTACATTTGTAATAAAAAGATCACTTCTGCAGTCAGTTGTTTTTTTTTTTTTTTTTGCTTTTTCTTATGTGTGTGCGGACTGCCAAGTAAGAGAGAGTGCAAGTGTGGGAGGGGGTTTGGGCTCAACCCAACTCGACCCCATAAGGGCTTGGGCTTGATTTTGGGTTGGGTTTGGCTCGGTAAAAAACATGAGCCTGGAGTTCCCACAATGTTAGTATTTGGGACCACTGCTGTACAGATTCTATCGGATATCTGACAAATTTTCTGCAATCTTGGCCTTTGTTATAGATTTAACTAATGAGATAAAAGCTTTATAATTGATAGAATACATCAAATTAAATCTTATAATTATTTATGGCCGTATCAATTTAAACTACTACACTTCTGCAGCCGAAGTCCTCAATGGCCCTCACTCTCATTGTATGTAGTCCTTTTTTCCCTCTTGGGACGGCTCTCCTTCAGGTAGCCTTGTCTCTGGGCTCTCACTCTAGCTATAGGGTAGTTCCTTTTTATTTATTTATTTTTGCTCTCACTCTACTTTAGATGCCTTTTCCATGACTCACATATGAGACATGGAAGTCGATTGTGATACCAAATATTTTGGACTTAATCAATACGTCAAAAGCTTCAAAACTGATGGTATGTGTCAAATTAAATATTATAATTATTTGGTTCGGTTTAAACCTCGCAGAACGGCTGCCATAATCCTGGATATTCAGCTGGGCCGGAGAAACGGACAGTTCTCGGTCCACTGGACTACAATTTCAGCAGCCCCTCGGACTTCCTGAAAACATAATACATATTTCTGCCTCTCCTCCCCACCACACGGCCTACGCTACCATCCTCTTCTCTTGTCCCACTCCCACCCACTGAACCGATACCGAAGCCTCAGTTCCATCTCTCCCAGGTATTCTATTTAATCTAAATTCGTGTCTTTCTTCCTTAGGTTAACACCATTTTTCACTCTTCTGGACTCAAAGATTTATTTCTTTATTTATTTATTTTCTGATGGGATGTCTCAATATATTTGATTTTATAATAAGTTAAAAAGATTGAAGAGGAATGCTATGATGATTGAATAGATTCTATTGACATCAGACCTCTTGGGTTTTGTTCATTTTCATTAATCATTCTTTATCTGATTTTATTTTCCCTTACCTTGTCTATCTTGGACTTGTTGGGTTTGTTTGTGGGAATTTCATGTGTATGGTCTGATTGACTAAGTTCAAAATATGGGTCAATTTCTATATCAGTTTTCTTCGACCCACACACCACCCCCCCACCCCAAACACAAGCTCAGAACTTGTCTACAAAAATTTGAGTATTAATTGAAATATGAAGTTTTGGGTTGATTTTAATTTTTATTTTATTGAAAGAGTTTTGGTTTGTATTGAAATCGATAATGGTTTTGTGATTATTTCTATATTCAGTGTGCTTATTTGGATTTGTTCGGTCTACATTGGAAATTGAAATGTTGTATATGTTGTGACTAAGTAAGTGTCACATTTCAGGCTTCACAGTATACCAGTAACTCTCGCTGTACCAGGAATTGTAGGGTTTTGACCAGTAAAGTGTGAGGTTTATACATGAATTTGGATTTACTGGACATGTCTTTAAATAGGGTTGAGAGCAGCAGAACTCAAAGAGCCAACCACAAATAGATCCGATATGGCTTTGATGACTGTGATGATGATATGGTTGTTAATGTCTTTTTTTCTTTCTGGGTTATGCTTGGTTGAGCTGAATTGATTTTTAAAGAATCTGAATTTTTTGAATTTGCTAACTCCGCGTAGAGCATGGTTTATGGTAGCTTTGATTTATTAAATTTTTTTTGTGATCCAAGAGTTGCTTGATTTTCTAAGAAAAGGTAGTGGGATTACTCAATGGTTCGAGCTGTCTTAGTTAGTAAAATTAACAGTTTTCTTCTCTTCTCATTTGATTAGTCAGGTATGTTTTACTGGTGATCAAGAACACATTTTGGATCTATGTTAACTTTTTTATGAACATTCCTTTTTTCTGTCATACCTACTAACGGAAATTTTTTTATGAGGTTTGTAGTTTTGATGGAATTTATTCACATAGTTGTAGTTGTGGAAGGCTGTAGTTTTTTTTTTGGAAAAAATTAAGTTAGTTAGTCTTTCATTTTTTCGAAGTAAATAATTTGCAAAAATGAGAGATAACTGCTCAAAAGAATAAGTTATCCTCTAATGGGGCATATCCCATTTTAATAATAGTCCACAACCGGGTATCAAGCAATAAGAAAAAGAATCCCATATCTAAAATCCATGAAGATACTAATAAGAGAATTTGTTCCACCGATGGTCAGGAAGGGACACCAAAAAGACTCTTGATCTTCCTGCGAAATTTTAAAGACCCAGTAGAAATATTCATAAAATGAATTTCATGGAATTGAGAGAGCTTTTCTACCATCATCCTTGCTTTAAACCTTTCCCTTCAAGCGAACTGACTGGGACCTTTAAAGATTTTAAGCAAATGGCTATCCTTTTCAATTGGAAAAGATGTGACATCATTTGGAATGAGCTGAATTACATCATGAATACTTTGATAAAAGTCCAAGTTTGATTTAAGCAACCCATCTTCCGGTTCATTCTTATTCTCCAAAACTCTCCCACCACCACTACTTGAAAGGAGATTATTGTTAAACAGCTTCCATTTGGAGCATCATTGTGGAACATTTTTTGGATTAGTTTTTTTTTATAGCAATTTTTCTTATTACACTCAGATCTAAAAGTTCAAATTTTTGTTGTTTCCTTTGTATGAAATGCATGCAGAGAATTTGGATTTATTTCATGGATTTTATGGTTTTGCATTCACTTGCATAGACATTTACTTTCTCTTTTTGACAAAAGCCCATAGCACCATGGATTATCTATTTTTGCATTCACTTGCATAATTGCATAGACATTTACTTTCTCTTTTTGAAAAATCGCATAGCACAATTGGAATTGCTCATTATTGCTACTACAAGGTTGTGGGTTTGAGTCATGTTACATATAAAAAGGAAGCTTTCTCTTCTTGAAATTTTTAGGGAAATTTTCAGATCAAGTTATTATGCACATTGAGCTTCTCTTTTTGGTGGTTTTCCTTCCTCAACTCTTATGTCGATGATTTCCTAGTGTTTCTCATTTCCATTTGTTTTGCTTTTGTGTTAATAAGTTCAAAGATGGTTTTGTTTTGTTTTTTTTTTTTTTCGTCATTGAAGACAAATTTTCAGAATACCAGAGAATAGAGATGGGGAAAGAAGAATACCACATTGGGTGACCTTTGGTCTTTGTTTATAATGATTAAGAGATAATTACAATCACCAATTTTGATTTGAAACAATTTCTCTTTGATTGAGGGAATAGTTATTGCAGCTATATATATATTTTTTGAATGGTAAAATTATTGCAGCTCTCTCTAATTTATAGCTACAATACAGTCAGGACCACCTAAAAGTGTGATCCTGTCATAAAATGGTGTCTTGTGGGAGTATTATCTTATCTGGTAGATCTCTACGATTCTTATGTAGGTGTGGACAATCAAAGCATAATCATACAATCGAAGCATAATCATTGGTTTGGAAAAGGTATTTTGAAGTGTTAGTAAATTAATACATAAATGATTGGTTCTCAGTCTGTAGCCCCGATTTCATAGTCTTGTTTTTTCCCCCACTTCAGAAGAAAACCTTGCCTTTTAATTAATTCTTATAATGCTTTGGAAGTTGGGGTTGACTAACTCAAGACTCAACATTGAATAAAATAGACAGTGAAATTAGTGAGTTGCGGAAAATTGATATCAAGTCCAAACAACATGAGGAAAATTAGAGAAAAGTCATATACTTGAAGCATAGTGCTAAAGATGGTGGGTGACAGTGATTTGTTTGTATGATTGAGTGGGCTGAGATCTCAGTACCAGTCTTGACTTTCTTCTCCCCTTTTCTCAATTCTTTTCCACATGTTGATTGGGGGCCTTTTGTATGAGATTTTTTTATATAGATAGGGGAGCAGCTGAGATAGAGATTTCTTGTCTGTTGAGAAAATCGTGCTTCCAGTTGATAGAAATGCATGCCAAGAAAGCTAGTTTTGTGGTCTTATCAGGAAACCTTACTCTCATTGGTCTTCATCTTTGAGTGTGCTGTGTGTGTGACTGTATGTCATGGTCACGTGAGATGAGAATCACAAATATCTTTAACAATTGTTTACAAGTATTTTTGTAGGTCATGTAAGAAAGATGTGCAATCTTTCATTAAAAAGGGTGCTTGTTGTTCCATTGACTAAGGAAATACTGCGGTCTAAAAAGAGAAAGCAGCAATAGAGAAGTCTACTTTCAATACAAAGCTGAAACATCCAATTGCTATTGTTTTCGGTGTGATATACAGCTTTTTATGAGATTGTTATGCATAGCCATTATCCAGTGGAACTTGATTTGGTCTGTCATGGGCGACCTTGTTTGGTCTTTTACAATTATATCTTTAGTGAGATCCTCAAGGGGTAGTAACTCTTTGTTTAATGCGCTTCACCTATTAGACCATCAAGGGATGCTTTTTGCACTTATGCAATCAAGACTTAATGGAGGTTGGCACTCAAGATGAACGGACAAAATGTATGTACTTATTGTGGCATACTGTTTTTTCTTGTAGAAACATAATGACAGAGGAACCTACAGATATAGATTCTGCTGATAATGTGTTTGAACAGCTTCCAGACCATCTTCTGATAGAAATATTCATCTGGGTGCCTATCTCTGAATGGGCTCAGGTGTCATGTGTCAAGAAGCGTTGGGCTACTTTATTCCAAGGAGAGTGCTTGTGGCAGACCGCTCTTTTAAGGACTTGGCCAATGGCTGGCAAGGCAAAACGATGGCCAGGGCCCATTCGCCAAGGTCTGAGCAGAAGGTAAGGATTTTGAATAACTATTTCCTTTTGTATTTCTGTTATTTTCAACAGACAAAAATACTTCATTGCAAATAAAATATATGAATACAAGAAGGAAGATGAATAAATCACAGCATAAGCATTCTTTGCAAGAGTGTGCATTCTTTGCAGGGTTTTGGTTGATTTTGCCTGCTATTGGATTTGAACCAGTGACTCGCAGTATATGAAATTGTCTAACCGCTGAGTCCTTTGATTGCTTTATGAGTCTACTGATAGAATTTCAGCAATATTTCAAACTCCTTTGGCTTTTAACAGAGTCAACAAAGTAAGTGGGTTTTATCAAGAATTGGATTTGAAAATTTTCATGCCAAGTGAAATCATAAGAAATTGGGCACTTGTTTCCGAGGTGGGAAGAGCAAGGCTAGGATACTGAAAAGAAGGAAATCTTCCATTCCTGAATTCAAGAAAATTTAGCGTAGTTGGAGCATCGTGGGGCAATCTGGGGCTAGCTGATAATGGGTATTCGGCAAAATGACATAGGTAACATTGTTCTGATTTTCTCATCTTTCAACAAAGGATGAAGCTTCTGTAGTTTGAGAAACGTTTTTTTATGTTTAAAGACAATTTTCTAGAATTCTCACAATCAAAGGGGATTCAAAAGTTATTTTCTCTTGGGATTGTAAGGTGGACAAGGAGGGTTGGGGGTTGGTATTTATTTTCAAAACAAGATTACATAACTTTGCCTAGAGATTTTTTTTTCTTTCAATTCTTATATGCTGAGAAGCAAATGCCATTTCAGATCAGCAAGCTAAGGAGTTCATTCTTGTTAGCTGTTCAATTGTATCTTCTGTGTATAGTTGTTTCCTTTTCTTTTCTTCTCTTTTCACTTTTGTAACTTTCTTTTTTTCTAGAGTTGATTTTACAGCTATACTTCTCTCCTTGTACATTTGTATTTTCCAGTTTGGTTTGATTTAATCTTTACATTGCCTATCCAAAATTTTTTTTATGAGAAAAAAACCCCTTGGGCTTTCTTATGTTGAGATATAGTTTTGTTATATCTACTTTTTACACTATGATTTGTAAAGATCCCTAGATTTATGGGATGCAGAGATGCTGTTCTTTTGACTAAGTATAAATTCAATAATTCTAGGCAACATGCAGAAGATATCAAGGGCCAAGGTGTCCGTCCCTTTTTTTTCCATTTTCTTTTTCCACGTTTTGTCATTTTTATTGCTTTTATTTTTTCTTCCGAGTTTTTCTTCAATGTTACATTTCACATTTCAAATAATAGTTCTTCAATGGTACATTTCACATTTCAAATAATAGTTTTTCCACTGGATAAAGATTGCATGGCCTGAATCAGCCAGCCTGGAAGACTTTTTTGGGTATTAAGCATCAGGCATCCACAGGGTAATGCTTTGATGATATGATGATTCCAGCTTAAGAAATTCTGTGGACTTAGCAACGTTATGGGTTACCTTCCTGGGTATTGCCATATTGCGATTGGTGCGTATCTGGTGTGGAATTTACTCTCAAAATTGGAGTGCCTGACATGGGTACCGCACTGTAAATAAAGTAGCTTTCTTTTTGCCAACGCAAACTCAAATTTTCATGTTAAACTTCTTTTCTTTGCATATTTTATTGTGATGGGGTGACCTCTTTACTTCTCTGTCTTAATTCAGGAGATATACAGCTCTATATGTTAGTAAACACATCTTCGAGTTTGATGATGACATTGATGAGCTTGTTGGTCACACGTATTTGTTTCTTAAAGAGCAACTTGAGCTTCCAACCATGCCTTCCCCTTCTGGGATACTGCATGGAACCATAATAGGTGTGCATTGACCTTTACTTTCTATCTTTTCCTTCAGTTGTTCACTTGAGGTGACGATTCTCATCAGATCCAAAAAAAAAATTCTTACTTTATTTTAAAGTTTTTTCTTTATAAGCTAGCACCATTTGAACTGGGAAAATCATTGAACTCACCAATCCTTAGAATTGTTAAAAATGGCCACTGATATGAAAAAAAATATGGTTAAATGCAGGTTATGTGGACTGATATGAACATATTCTTTAGTCACAACTGAAGGATAGAGAAGACATATCCATTCGGTGCAGAAGAGTAAAGGGAATTAGTTTCTAGTATAGGAGTAAAGGGAATTAGTTTCCAGTATAGGTTCAATAACCCATATGCAGGGTAGCTAGGGTACAAGATGCCACCCAAACAGGAAGGTGAATTACTTTTGCCCTCTGGAATGCTGAGGCCTGAGAATGACCGGAATATTTAATTACGGTATTGAGGTGCTAGAATCACTTCTTTCAATTCTGCTGTTCGCAAAACTCTTTCACAGCGGCAACAGGTAGTAAGGTAAGAAACAATATCTGATTGTAGAGCCAGATGAGTTGTTTGGTTCTTTCCTCAGCTCGAATGGTGGAGTTTGGTTTTTCGCAGTCGACGTGGTTGTTTCTCTCGTTTTTCCTTCTGTACACCTAGACCGAGCTTTTTTTTTCCTCGAGTCACTGAAGGGGAGAATTGAAATGAGAGACTTCTTTATTGAGACAAGAATTTCGAGTCTGAGGCTTACCCTAGTTTTCCGAGTTGAGGGATCCAATTGTCTTTGCTTGGTACTGTGCTTTATTGATAGTACAACAAGGAAGTCATCTGCAGAATGAGCATAGCTACTAACAAATCTAGAAACAGTATAACATTTATATGCAAAGGGTAACATATGTGTCTTTCATTTTTCTTTTCTCCAGCCAATATAGATGAATAATTTATGAGAACCTGATAATAGTAATAGACGGTTGAGAGGGAGATCTTTTTAGTTCTTTTTTTTTACTCTGTTTATATTTAAATGCCATAATCTTTTTAATAGCTATCATGTTATTTTTGAATTTGGCATAATTAGACATTTTGATGCATGGAGAGAGAATTTACTGTGAACTACTATGGCCACCAACATTCATGGGGGTGTGAAACTGGAAGTTCTCATCATGGATTATGGACAAACATACTTCTCTTGGATTATGGAAGTCATGAATTTAAGGGCACATGCCAGTTCATGGGGAGGCTCTAATTTAAGTCTTGACTGGGTCAAAGCCATAGAGGTGGCCCAACATGATGTGGGCACATAAGCTTATGAGTGAATGATTTGTGGTTGATCACTTTCTTTTCCCCTCTGACCAAAGAATCATGCTATGACAGTACTCATAAATTTGTGGTCGATCATTTTCCTTTTTCCTCTGACCAAGGAATCGTTCTATGACAGTATTCACAATCTGTTACAATTTTGTTCAGTTTCCTTCTTTTCCTCCATATATGGTAACTGGTCCATGTTCCTTCATGCAGATCAGTTTATTGCATGCGGAAAATCAAGAGATAAGGCACATGAGCTTGCTTCGCAGATCTGGCTAGCTGTTATCAATAATTTGGAAGAGAATGAGCACACATTTTTACTGCTAAAGCGACTGGCGCAGGAGGGCGATGTAAGCATCTTTACCGCCAATATTTTATCTACCCATCCTCTTACTGTGTTTATGAAGATTAGATGTGATAAAAGTCATGTTGTACTTACATATGGATACAGTACACGCAAGTTGACACCAGATTTGAGGTGTCACCTGTGGTATTCTCTGACAATCTCACCCTTAAAGCATTGGGACTTTCAGATCCCTGGTACTCTTAGGGTTCATTTGGCCATGTCCATAGAAGGGGAATTTTGGATGTGCCACCACAAATCTTTTCATGGAGAAATCCTCGTGCCAACCCCACCCTTTGGAATTAAGAATTCCATTCAGGGGAAAAATATGTGCCATCAACAAGGTTTGCTTTTCTGGCTTCTTGCAATGGTAGATGCCACACAACTCCACTTTCCGGTGTCAATTGAGTATCATGTATGGGAGTTGCTTAAGGAACTTTGGATTATTTCTTGTAAACTGAATGTGTTTAAAAATAAATAAATAATCATAAAAATGTCTGATTTACCCTGTAACTCTCCTTGTTCAACTGTCAAAAGGCCAACATTTCCATCCTTCCTCTCCAAGAATCGAAAAAATATGGGACAAAAAGTAGCAGCAACTCTAAAGTAATGTAGTGAAAGATAATCAGCAAAATACCAGCACTTTGAAATCAATTTCTGCAAATAGGGGCTTAGAACTTGCAGATCTTATGGAGTGACAAGTTCCAAAGAGTTCTATTGAGCTAAACAATGGATATTGAGTGGGAACTACCCAATTTTGTGAACTCAAAGTGATCTCCATAGACCAAAACTCGATAGTCTTTTAGTTATATGAATTGAGCTAGTTAAAAGCTTCATTGTTATACATAGAGGTCTTTGGTATATAGCTTATCTGATCGCATTTGAAATTTATTAGCCACTATAGTGAGGTAGTGACTAAGGATTGTCAAAATTGCCTCGTTAGCATTTGTTAGTCTTATGATGACAATATTGTGTTTACCATTATATAAAGCTATTGGCTGCAATGTATGAGAATTGAGAAGAGGGGAAAGGACAAACTAGAAATATTGGGAAGAAACCTGGTGCAAAAGGCTTTTATATATTGAACATGAAGATGTGTAATTTATTATAATCTTGATAAAAGAAAAATGAGTTTTTGTTTACACGAAGAAAGATAGTGTTATATTCCATCATTATAATATTATATATATATAACCATTTGTTATACATGGTGCTAGGGTGACTGTTATTGTTATAATTCATGTCACTTTTTGAAAGAATTGCTGAAAAATGAATATGCCTTTAGATCAATAAAGATCACTTTAGTTCTCAGTAGAAGAAACGAAGGTCTCATTTGTTTCATGTAATTGAATTCCTAGAAATTCTAAGGCAAAAGTGAATATCCAAGAAGGACCATCAATTTATCTCCCCTTCAGTCGAATCAAGGGGAGATGGAAAATGAATACTCAGCCATCACCCTAGTAATTCAAATCCTAGGAAAGATAAAGCTCTATCTACATCTCCATCTTATATCATTAACAGATCACCTCTCTAATAATCCTTTTATTGGCGCCTGTTTGACTATGAATTCCCATGTAAACAAAGGGGCCTAAACGTTGTGTTTTCTGTTTTCACATCACAGGTTTTCCTTCCCTACCCATACTCGCGATCACATAGAGTCCAATGGAGGGTATTTGAGAAGCTCTTCACAGATTTCCGTGACTGTTTCAATCATGTGGATTACTACGACGTGTTGGCGTATGCGAAAAACAAGTTCCAGCTGATACCATCTGCTTGGTTAGGTTACTAGCGGATACGTGTTGCATTTACGTCTGCAATTCCCTGCAAATTTGGATAGCCTTCGCTCTGTTATAGCCAACTCGTGTGATGGTTCACATTTCACATACAACTTAATAGTTGCGGATTATAACTGTACACTTGACTGTCTCACAAGCCATAAGGAATGGAGTAATTGTACACTTTCCTTCTAGATGTATTCATCTTTTGTGCATTAGTCATGGTGATTGGTAAGGGAATTTATGGGTTCTGAGCCCCAAATGGTCTGATGACTTGGATCATTCTCCCGATGAGAAAAATCGTCCAGATCCTGTGTCCATTGTTTAGAAGAGAATTGAAACAGGTGTCCAAAAAAGTGTCAAACAATGATAGAATATGCCCTTCAAATCTGGAGTAATTTTTTGCACTTCCGTATCCATGGTAGAGTTCATCAATTCAGTGGTTTTCATGGAAAGCCCTGCTATATGTATGGAATTCGATACCTATAGAAAATTGCAATTGTGCTTGCTCGAGATATTTTTTTCCATAGTTATCATATTTGGAACCTGTAAAATGAATGAAATGAGGAGTTTCTGGCTGTAAAATTAATCAGCTATTATTTTCTTATGATCTAATGGTTATTATCTGTGATAACCACCGTCCATTGCTACTACATGTATGGTTTCACAGTGGTGCGACGTGGAAAAATATTCTACATCTCTTTGAAAGTGGAATTAGAGAATCCTCCGGTGAGAGGAAAAAAAAACCTCAAATGAGGTAATAAATCCTCAGATGAGGAAACGTTCCTGCTGGGGTTTGAATCAGCTTGTAAAAATCAAATCTCTTACCCTAGGATAAGAGGCAGATCATAAGCTAAGCATGTTAATCTGCATAAAATGAATGTATGAGAAAGTCAAGGTAATACTCAGCTCAAGGTCCTGTTTTACAAACAAGCTAGGCTTATTCACATTGATAGCTATGGATTGCAATTTTGGAATTGACCCGCAAACCCGGCCCAAACCTGGCCCAGTAATTCAGGATTGTGGTCGACCCCTTTCATTTTCGGGTTCGTTTGAGTTCTAATTATTTTTAGTCACTTGATCCATCAACCTGATTAGTTGAACTTGACCCACCACCCCAACTGAGCCCGGCCTTAAAAGAGTTTTGGTTGACCTTTTCTGTCTTCATAATTGGATTTAGACACTTTCAAGTACCAATTGTCGAATGGGTTAGACTCAACCTAACCTGAACCCCACTCTACCTAACCCATTGCCATTTGCGATTGTCCTTAATTCGCCGTGATAACGGTCGTTATGGACAGCAAGCGGTTGACAGAAGAAACTCCAAGCACGTGACTCGCCAGCCGTCTATTGCAACGCTACGCCACCGCAACGGACAACCGTCAGTTTGACCTGAAGTCCACGTGTCGTGCCGACAAAAACCGGTATCCTTGGACTCCGGGCTTAATCGTAGCCGTAGGGAGGCTGTGGAGTTGACCGGACGGTCCAAATCTCGTCACGTTGGTGCCCAAGTCTGTTGTCTTTTTATATGCTCTTTATAGGATACGCGAGCGCCGTTCGCACGGAATCTGGAGGATATTTTATGTATTTTTTTCCAAGGGCGATTTGATAATGGACCCTTGTGGAACCTTTTGACCGGGTGTTTTGGTTATTTGTAGCTTTTCACAATGTGAGTCTTCCACTAGAAATCTGCATGAATCATGGGTCATTGACATGTCCGGTGGGCAGGTAATTTACATTTCACAATTGTTTGATATATTGAAATTTATGGACATAATGGGATTGCTTGTTTTTTGACACGTGTGTTACATTCTTTATTAACAAAATTTTAAAATTTTAGCCACTTAAAAAGTCTTAATTACCTGTTCTAATTTTACAAATTCTGACGTTTTTTTTTTTGAAAATTTTAGATGCTTCAGTATAGAAGATGATTGAGGGATTCTGCATAGGGGCAGTTTTTGGAGAATCTATAAATCTTTTAGAGATAAATTCTTTGAATTCTATCAAATAAATAAAACTTAAGCATATGTTTGTACATCTATTTTTCCTTTGGGAGATTTGAAAAGTAAAAAGAGTTTTGTTCAACAGTAATAGTTTCACATTTGATGCGGTTGCTTTTTTTAAATATTTTTTTATGATTTTATAAAAAATATATATAATTTTTAATAGAGTCAAGCTTGGTTTTCTGCCGATTTGACTTTTTTTGCGATGTTGAACAAACATGCGCTCCAATGTTCCCTTGGGGGGCAAGGTAGCTTGATTTGGGCCTATCCTGGTTTGGAACAGAAAGTATGTACTACTTAAGATAAGTAAAGTCTAGGTTGTTTGGGAGGATAACTTATATTTATAAATAGTGGAAAATTACATCACCAAATGGTTGGTGATGACCAAGTGACTTTTTACTTTATTTTGGATGCCGGCCTATGATTTCTTTTGCTCCAAGTCCAACGTCTTCTTCGTTCAGCAATATATATAGAGGAGTCTTCATGTGGGCTTTAACATAAGGTATATAGAAAGAGAAGGTTATATGTTCAAACTCTACTACACACATTTTTATCTATTTTTATATATTTTAGAACATTTAAGCTTTAAATTTGACTTGACCCACTCAAACGGGATGAGTTCAATATTATAGTTAACGACCCAGCACGAGATGGGGTGGGTTTAAATGAGATAAATTTGAGATGGGGCGGGTTTGAGTTTATCCCAACCCATATCAAACCCACCCCATTGCCATCCCTAGTCTACTACATCAAATAGTCAGAATTACTCATAAAATGGTTGAAAATTTAAATATATATCGAGTATGGGTAAAAGTGATCAAGCACAGGATATTGGCTTAGTGGCAGTCAAATATATACCTTATATCAAATAGTATTTACGCGTCAGAATCGGGTAACCCGCGTGTCGGAGACCAACGGTTCAAAGATTGAGCTGATAAGAGATACCCTCAGTCATATAAAAAAAAAGAGCCCAATTGATA
This sequence comes from Sextonia rubra, assembly GCA_037013555.1. Classification (NCBI taxonomy): domain Eukaryota; kingdom Viridiplantae; phylum Streptophyta; class Magnoliopsida; order Laurales; family Lauraceae; genus Sextonia; species Sextonia rubra. The sequence goes on along the minus strand of JASUAD010000010.1, from coordinate 35,753,508 downwards.
TTCATTTGAATTAGCACTTGTGATGGATACAATTTTGAACAAATTTGTTTAATTTGCTTCTCCGGCTACAGGTTATGATATGTTTTTGCATAGGTGGTCACCTTATAGAGAATCAGTAAATGAACCTAAGCTTTCCTGGTAGATTGCATTTACTTTTTTACCAAACAACCCAACCACCCAACAAAAAAAAAACGTAAATGCTCCATTTGGGTTGGCTGAGGCCATTCAATTTCAAGCTACTTAACATACATTTAAGCTTTAAATTTGATTTGACCCGTTCAAATGGGATGAGTTCAGTATTATAGTTTATGACCCATCACGAGAGGGGGTGGATTTAAATGAGATAAATTTGAGATGGGGCAGGTTTGAGTTTATCCCAACTCATATCAAACCCAACCCATTGCCATCCCTAGTCTACTACATCAAATAGTCAGAATTACTCATAAAATGGTTGAAAATTTAAATATATATCGAGTATGGGTAAAAGTGATCAAGCACAGGATATTGGTTTAGTGGCAGTCAAATATATACCTTATATCAAATAGTATTTACGCGTCAGAATCAGGTAACCCCTGTGTCGGAGACCAACGGTTCAAAGATTGAGCTGATAAGAGATACCCTCGGTCATATAAAAAAAAAAGAGTCCAATTGATATTCATTTGAATTAGCACTTGTGATGGATACAATTTTGAACAAATTGGTTTAATTTGCTTCTCCGGTTGCAGGTTTTGATATGTTTTTGCATAGGTGGTCACCTTACAAAGAATTGGCAAATGAACATGAGCTTTCCTGGTAGATTGCATTTACTTTTTTACCGTACAACCCAACCACCCAGTAAAAAAATGTAAATGCTTCATTTGGGTTGGCTGAGGCCATTCAATTTCAAGCTACTTAACATACATACCTGATCAATATATTCGAGAATGTTACATGGCATATTTTGAGAGTGTAACGATCGGAAAAAAAATCAGTTGTAATACATAGATACACTAAAACACACATAAAATATCCAATAGTTTATGTGGCACTATACAATAACAAATATGTTTCACTTTTTATTCATCTCTTTTTGGGATAAACACACTTGTCACTACCTCATATGATAAATACACATGTGTGCATTTTGTGTATGTTTTAGCGTGTGCACAAAAAATTATAAGATCTCCAAATCCAACCTACCCACCTCCACATTCTGCAGCATTATCCAAATAGAACCTTAATTTAAGATCACCTCAATGGAAAAAAAATTCAAGTTGTTATTCTACTTTTCTCGAACATGACTTTAATCCATGTTTAAAAAAAAGGTTTTAGATTTATTTTTGAAAACGGTTAAAAGGCCAGTTAACTTGCTCACGAGCCCAACCTGACCAGCATCGACATACAATCGGATGCAACTCAATACCGTTGGTAGTTCCTTTTTACATTCTTTTTAGTCCTCCTGCGCATTTACGATTTTTCATTTTTCCACCGTAAAGGACTACATCTTTGTCATTATCCAACATTTTCTAAAGAACATAGTTCTATAATTGAACTGCATTTTTTTTTATACATGATATGTTTTGTGGTCCCTTATATCTACTTTGATGTTTTACTAAGGATGGTAAAATGTATTCGAATCCCATAAATTTATTCAAATCCTATTCTGATTACTTCTGTAATTTATTTACATTGTTAACTCCATCAACCTGTTTGTTCGCATGGAAACACATTTTAGTTAAAAATATATAAATTCAGGTAATAAGTGTTAAAAAAGGAAATTCCAAATTAAATATATAAAAATAATCATTAAATAACATCTCTATTAATGAAAAGTGAAGATCTAACCCTCATTCTGGTAATTTAAATTTCAAAAATGGCAAGGTCCCATCTACTTGCAGCCTTACATCATTTTGGTTCTACATTTTATCATTTGTACTTCACCTCCTTAATATTCCATTAGTTTAGTCATCTAGCCATTAATTATTTATTTCTAGGCAAACAAACATGCCCTAAAAGGCAATTGAGAAAACAATTGTAACTTTTTCTTTTTATTACTTTAATTAGTTTTTATGGTAAAGTATTCAAGTTTTTTGGATTAGTGTTAGATTGTCTTTATTTTAAGTGTATTGAATACCCGTGTGCAAACATTGTATAAAATACTTGGAATTCATGGTAAAGTGGGCTCTCAACAAGGAATGATAATTATAAAAGATAAATATATACGGTCAATGGCGGACTCAAGATTTTTTGTTTAGGTGGTACGGCAATGACTTGGTGAATAAGCAAAATACTAAAATTAAAGCAAAATCAAATATTTTAAAGTTTAATTTTAAATTTATTTTCGAGACAACACCTAAGTTCACCCTTATGTACCGTGATGGTCCAAGTTTAATATTTGTTTTTCTTATATTTGATTTATTAGGGTCATGGGTGGATTTTTGTTTCATGTCAATAAAGCAGTACTATTCAGAATCCATCGATGGTTCCCACATTTATTTCTTCAATTTTGACTAATGGTACTGCATTGATGCTGGAATTGATGGGAATTCAACAACTAGCAAACAAATGAGAGGAACGCAAATAATTATATGGGCCAGGATATGAATTCTAGTGTGAGCCTTTTTTTGTGTCCCGACGTAGGTCTAGCTTTGGAACTTTAATTTAACATGTGACATGGGCAGGGGTCCTATAACCTGGGCACGAACCATGGTGGCCCCTCCTGTGGTACGTGCACTTGTTTTCATCCCTACGTGGCCAAAGCAGCCATCGTTTGCTGCTAGAGACGGCAATGAAAATAAAAGGTCGCTCACCAAACCCTGACCTAAACTGACCTGAATTCAGAAATACAGGACATGGGTGCAATGCGCCGTACTCCATTGAAGCCCTTAATTGTGTCCATGGATTATGAATGAATATCATATAGGGAAATATTAGAGCATTTTTCACATCAATTATTTGACTTGCGTCGCGAACCTAGAAGCATAATAATAATAGTAGTAGTAATAATAATAATAATAATAATAATTATTATTATTATTATTATTATTATTATTATTATTATTATAAAGCAGAGATAAAAACTCCACCAGTTTTTGCTGCCGGTCTCAAGCTCAGGTAAAAGATGAGGGTTGCGTTAGGTAAGTTGACAGCCAACGTAAATATTTGTCACAACCCAAACATGAATTCTAAGAAAATGATATTTCACGATAAGACTATGGCATTCTCCGTTTTAAACGACGCATTACAGCGTCCCCCTGCTGCAGTGAAAAATATGCAAGGGCTACCGCATGACTTTGGGCTAGTGCGGTTAAAAAAGTTAGTCTATGAGAAGAATATGAGGAATAGAAAAATTAAACTTGCTACTTAGAATATAGGAACCTTGACATGTAAGAGCATAGAGTTGGTTGAGGTAATGAAAAGAAGAAGAATTAATGTGACTTATATACAAGAGACAAGGTGAAAAGCGAATAAAGCTAAGGAGCTTATAGATGAGTATAAGCTTTTCCATACAGGAAAGAGTAATACAATAAATGGAGTGGGTATAGTTGTAGATAATAATTTGAAAAAGAAAATTGTGGGGGCAAAGAGGTTTGATGATAGAATTATTGCAATTAAACTAGTGCTAGATGAAGACATAATTCATATTATTAGTGCATATGCTCCCCAGGTAGGACTAGAGGAAAGTGTGAAAAGATAATTTTGGGATGAGATAGATGATTTAATGCGAGAGATCCCAAATAGTGATAAGATTTTTCTTGAAAGGGATTTAAACGGGCATATAGGAAGAGATAATAGAGGATATGAGAAATTGCATGGAGGACAATGATTTAAAGAAAATAATGAATTTGGAAACACTATATTGGACTTTGCAATAGCATTTGATCTCGTAGTAGCAAATACTTACTTTAAAAAGAGATATGAGCATTTAATTACCTATAAAAGTGGGAGTAATATGAGTCAAATAGACTTTTTTCTAGTTAAAAAAATGACCGATTAGTATATAAATATTGTAAGGTTATCTCAGGAAATAGTTTGACATGGGCTCGGAGTTTTAAATATTTACATTAGAAGTAGAAAGAGAGCGGTAATAAACAAAATGGACCCTAAAACAAGGTGTAGATATTTGAAGGGGGAAATAGCAAATATATTTAAGTACAAAATTATTGAGAAGGGATAATGGAATATTGAAGGAGAAACTACATTAATGTGGAATTAAATGGTAAATTGCATTAGTAATGTTGCAAAGAAGGTACTTAGAGAAAAAAAAGGAAAAAGACATATTAATAAATAAATATAGTGGTGGAGTGTAGTGGTTTAGGAAGTTATTCGACAGAAAAGACATTCTACAAAGTTTGACAAGAGACTAAGAGTATGGAAAATTTTGAGCTGTATAAGAAGGCAAAGAAAGAAGTTAAGAAAGTAGTAAGTCGTGTAAAGTTCAAAACATACGATAACCTTTACAATAGGTTGGGAATAAGATAAAGAGAAAATGATATTTTTAAGCTTGCAAAAATAAGGAAAAAGAAAAGTAAGGACTTAGATTATGTCAAATGTATCAAGGACAATGAAGAAAATATTCTGTTGAAGGACGACGACATTAAAGAAAGATGGAAGGAATATTTTAACAAACTTTTAAATGAAGATCATTTGGGGGATACACAAGTTAAGGATGATACTTCATCACTAGAGCATACTTTTCTACATAGAATTAGAGAGGTGGAAGTAAAGGAAGCGTTGAAGTGAATGAAGACAATAAAGGCAATAGGTCAAGATGGTATTCTGATAGAGGTATGGAAATGCATAGGAGATGTTGGCGTGAGTTGGTTATGTAGACTATTCAATAAAATATTTGTGACAAAGAAAATACTGAATGAATGGAAAAGAAGTATTATAGTGCCTATATATAAGAATAAGAGAGATATACAAAATTGTACCAACTATCCAGGGTTTAAACTTATGAGTCATACTATGAAGTTATGGGCAAGAATAATGGAGCAAATATTGAGAAAGAAGACCGAGATCTTTGAAAATCAATTTGATTTTATGCCAGGGAGATCAACTATGTAAGCTATCTTTTCACTTAAGCAATTAATGAAAAAATATCAAGCAAAGAGGAAAAATCTACATATGGTCTTTATTGATTTGGAAAAAAGCCTATGATAGGGTATCGGGGAATTTAATTTGGTGGATTTTAAAGAAAATGAATGTCTCCAGATGTTACATTGAAAATTTTAAAGATATGTATGAAGGAGCAGTGACAAGTATAAAAACTACATGTGGAGAAACAATTGGATTCTCCGTGACTATAGGTTTACATCAGGGATCAACTTTAAGCTCTTATCTTTTTGCATTAATTATAGATAAGTTAACCGTGCATATTCAAAAAGAAGTAACATGGTATATGTTGTTTGCAGATATATAGTATTAGTGGATGAATTAAGAGATGGTGTGTCACAACCTGAGCCCAGGAGATCAGGGGTTAGCAAAAACCTAACCAGCGACACATGCACTCCCGTGCATATGCACTTAGACCCGGTCTAGATGCACACGCACCAGGGAAAACACACGTGCAAAACATGTATGCGGAAGCTAAAAATATCAACAAGAGACACGAGGCACACAAGAACAAAGAAATGATCTCCAACGACTGACATAAAGGTCTGAACATACAAATTGAATCCAATCACAATGTATAGAACATGAGTACAATCAATGACATGAAAAGAAAGCAATATGCATGCATGCAGAGAACAGTCATGATCTAATGGAGTGATAACACCCACTCCGCGAACCTGAAGAGACAGTTGGAGTCTCCCAAGCAAGCTGACGACCGACAAGAACACGGTTTTTGGTACCTAAGCCTGCAACACCAAGGACAACTCATGAATACAACGATTCAGCAAAGCATAAGCAGTGACAAGTTAACACGTATAGTCTCTAATAGAATAAAAGACAGAAATAATCATAACAAGTCAATGTAGTAGTCTAGGCAGTTATGTATTCAAATTAACATATGCTTTGTGTGAATCAATAGATACATAACATGTACATATTAGGTGGCTACTACGTACGCCATATGCTCCCAAAAAAAGGGATCTTATAAACATGCTGAGAACATCATGGGCCAGATGGGTCTCGGTTTCCTGGAGTCTGGATTCCCCAAGACGTGTCCTTCTGTAGTAAGGCCATACAAACTATACCCAAGTCACCCTGTCGGAATCCTAAGTCTGAGGCTCAGTAGTGCCGGACTATATCGAGTCAATCAATATAAGAACATGCATATCATAACGTGCATATCAGAATGTGCGTATCATTACTTGCATAGCAGAACATGTATCTTATTAGAACATGACGTGCATGTTTTGTTAAGCATATATTAAACAATGTAAGAGGTTATACGAATGAAACAATAAAGCATGAAGATAACCAAGGATGAAAGCATACAGTAAGATCAAGCATGCAAGACCGCTGTTCCACCCGGGATTAACCATGGATAGAGCTAGAATTATCTAATCGTGTGCCCCAATGTAGAACGCGTATAAGAGGATAAGAATTGAAGTCAATATGCCATGCGATCAGATTTCCTTATAAGGATTACGAGCTTTTACTAGCCAATCATATTCTAGTTATCCAGTGTCTCTAACCGTGCATGATGATGTGGTTTTAAGTTGTCCGATGCACTATTGTCTAGTGTTGCAGTGTATCGGGAATGTGCACTTAAGTCCCTTAAACCAACACCCATTGGGAGGTACTAAACAACCGGATAACGTGCATGAATGAATCGCAGCCCTCAAGATCATTCATGTCATACATTCATACCATTGGGCAAGTCTAGGTGATCTACATTCTATCATGAAGGCCATATCAGTCTCTTTCTTACACCTATCTTTGTTTTCCATATTACAGAGGTGGCATGGCTTAACCGTAGGTGAACATACGGCTTAGCCGTGGCATCTTACGGCGTAGCCGTACTATGCACTGCGGCTCCACCGTGGTTCCCTTTACTGTTCATCCGCAATTACGGTTCACCCGTATTTTGTTCTATGGCTTAATTGTGTACTGTTCTACGGCTTAGCCGTGGCTAGGCCGTAGAAGGTCTGTCAAATTGCTTACTTTCAGTTAATCCAGAAACAGGCACCCTGTATTGATCTACGGCTGGGTTACGGCTGAGCTACGGCTTAACCGTTGGACATATACGGCTTAGCCGTGTCCTGGCCGTAGAGGAAAACTGGGTTTTCCCCTCTCTGGACTCTAAGCCGAAGTTGAGTTACGGCTTAGTCGTGGTACACACGAAGCAGTTTCTGAACTGATTACAGAATCATCGAAACATGACCAAACTGACGAAATCACATAGAGTAGAAGGAAATGATCACAAAATGGGCTGTAAACATCACTCATACTTAAGAATACATGATTTAATCTTAATCAAATACATACCCACATGGTTAAACCATGTTATGCTTATACTTACTTCAAAATGAGTTCAAATACGATCTTGTTGTCCTTAGGCTCAATCACGCTGCCAACAAGATCCTAATCGCTATGCATGCAAAAGAAGAGGAAACAAGAACCGTGAGTACATGTAATAGGCAAGAACATGAAGAAAAAAGAGGAGAAGAAGACGATCAAGAACATGGAGCTTCCCTGAACTTACCAAAAGACACGAATCGAGAATCACGAGCATAAATTCCTCTTCCTGGCCTTGAACTAGAAGAAGAAAGAAGAAACAGAAGAGAAGAAGAAGAAGACTCAAGAACGAGAGAGAGAGACAGAACAGTAAGAGAGAAGGAGAAGGTCGGTGGTTTATAAATATCAAGGCCCATTTGCAAGAAAGTCCAATTGTTCCAATTAATTTCAGTTCGAGTCAATTGCGGGTCTAACGGAAACACGTGACATATTTGGCAATCGACGTAGTTACGGGAATCAACGAGCGTAACGAAAGACACACGTCATTACCGAAATGATGCATGAATGACGACATCACACAAAATGCAATATTACGAAAAAGGGCTTATGTCTACCTGAACCAGGTCAAACTCAACCTAACTACCTATCAAAAACCTGAAACCAACCAAAAACAAGAACAAAATACAATTAGCAACCAAATCATCAGACATTAGCAGCTAATCTAGATCAACTCGGGTCGGGGTGTTACATGGTGTAAATGCAGAGCTTGAGAGATGACGGTGGGCATTAGAATATAGAGGTTTTAAAATAAGTTGTACAAAAAACAGAATATATGGATTGCAACTTCAGTAGATATATACAAAGTGTTGAAACCACTGTCAAAATTGAAATTTATGAGATACCACATATAGATTCTTTTCGGTACCTAGGCTCAATGATTAGTAAGAATGAGGAGATTGACGGAGATGTGGAGTATAGGATAAAAGATGGATGGTTGAAGTCGAGACTAGCTTCTGGAGTGCTTTGTGACAAATGAATGACAACGAAATTGAAGGGCAAAATTTACAGGACAGTGGTTAGACCAGCTATGATATATGGAGCAGAATGTTGGCTAATTAAGAAGACGTATATTTATAAAATAGATGTAGCAGAAAATGAGAATGCTTAGGTGGATGTGTGGTAAAACTAGAAAAGATAAAATTAGAAACGAGCGTTTTCGAGAGTATTTAGGGGTAGCACCAAGAGGGGATAAGATTAGAAAAATACATTTAGGGTGGTTTGAGCATGTTGAGCGTAGGCCAGTAATGACATTGGTGAGAAAACGTTTGGTTATACATGTGGATGGCCCATCAAGAGGTAGGGGTAGGCCGAAGAAAACATTGTTGGAAGTCATTAATTCAGATTTAAAGAAGTTTAACTTATCGAAGGCTTTGGCTCAAAATAGAACGGAATGGAGAAACAAAATTAATGTAGCCGACCCTAACATAGTTGCGATAAGACTTTGATGATGATGAAGCAGAGATAAGATGGATTGGTCCTTGGAGAATTTCTCGCATAACCTATCCATGTGAGGGAAAATAAAATGAAAATCCCCCATTAATGGGACAATTTGTCTTTGAAGTTATCCAAAGGAAAAATATTCAAATACGAGCCTTATGTTTTAATTTTATTATACAAGGGACGCAAGTTTTAAAAATTTTAAATTAATTCCTAAATTTTTGTGGAAGCTTTCAATTAAGGGCATTAATTCATTTAAAATTATTTAGAGCAACTTTTTTCCTTAATTTTCTAAAATACCCAAAGTACCTTTAATTGAAATAAAACCCTCATTCTATTCCAGGATGTTCTCCTATTTCCTTTTTCGGCATCATCACTGACAACCAATGGCTCCACAATAATTGGCTGCATATAGTGGTTTTCAAATCCATGCCATGATTTTAAATGAAGGATAATTCAGGTATTGTAAAAAATTGGAGAAAAAAGTTATTAGAAAATACCTTTAAATGATAGAATGTTCTTAATTAAAAACTTATCAAAAAACTTAGGGATTAATTTAATTTTTTTAAACTTGTGGTTTTCTTTTAAAAATACGATAAGAACTTAATGCCTTATTTAAAAATTTTTATCCAAATTTTAGTCATTAGATAAAAGCAATTTATTTTGAAAAAACTAACGTACTTCTAAAGTACACATTGGAGACTTGCTCAAGCATTATTGGTGGAAGGCCTGGGGTTCTACGTGTGTGCTGGGAATAGTCTTGTCATGTTAAATGCCAAAGGGATACACTTGTTAGTAAAAACAGAAAAAAAAAACAAAAAATATAAATATATATACACATAAATTAGGGGAATGCAAAGTATTTATTAATACTAATCTAAGTAATAAATTCACAGTGCTTAGATTGACCGCAGGGTGGGCCGTCTTGTCATGTTAAATGCCACAGGGATACACTTGTTAGTAAAAACAGAAAAAAAAACAAAAAATATAAATATATATACACATAAATTAGAGGAATGCAAAGTATTTATTAATACTAATCTAAGTAATAAATTCACAGTGCTTAGATTGACCGCAGGGTTGGGCCACGGCCCACCCCGCACGTCCCTCCAAATCTCCACAACACCTCACTCCATCGCCTCGCAAATAGCCGCCACCTGTGTCAACTTTAAAACCCTAGAAGGTGCACCCGCTCTCAAGATGGCTACGATCGGTTTACCGGATGGTATTGGACTAGCACTGAACCACCAGGCTACACCATTTTTTTAATGGAAAGAAAAGCAAGCAATTTGAGTGTGTTTTTAGCGTTGGTTTTAGAAGAAAGCGAACAGAGAAAAGCCTGGAGAGACCGAGAATCCCTCTCTCTCTCTCTCTCTCTCTCTCTCCTCTTCGAATTCCGCAATTCTCCAATCTCCAATTCGCATCGATTCGCGAGCTTTCAACTCCAAAGTTAGGGTTTTTCAGACGCCAAAACCTCCACGATTCCTGTAAGTTTGATGCTTTTTTTTTTTTTTTTGCTTTCTTTTGCTGCTCGTTTGTTTCCTCAGGAAAGGTGGAAAGATTCTAGGGTTTGGAAATGGAATTTGTGCTGGAGTTGATTCGATTGCTGTTGTTTTTTTGAGAATTTGAAGCGGGGAATCGGTCAGGTTATCTGATTTAGTACTGGAACGTGGCTTTGACTTTGTTCATAGCTGCAGGGGATGGAATTTGCAATTTGGTTTCTGTTTTCTTTCTATCCTTCGAATTTTGTCGATTTTTTTGGGTTCTATTTGTTCTGGAATTCAAAATCCAGGTTTTGTGGAATCTTTGATGTTTGAATTGTCGTTGCTGTCGTTAAAATTTTTACACCGTGATGTCTGTGACTACAGTTGAAAAGAAGCTTGTCTTGGACAGCTGATGTATTAGTCACACACAGGCATATGATCAGGTGAGCTATGTAGCTCAAGTGTCCCAGCTGATGTGTGGCGCACATAACGATCCATTGATACTCACCCTGACTGAATCCATTGTTTGATATTTGCATTTGGGATTTTTTTCTTTTAATAATTCCACCCCTTGTGCAAGGATAGCGCTTTGCGCATCCATACACCTTTTTTTTTTTTTTTTTGATCCATACCTATTGATTGCAATGCACCCAAGTGGGCCTTAAAGGGTTGTCGTGCACAATATCGGCGAGCTACACCCCTCAGCAGATCACCAGTGTGTGTAATGTTTATTTGGATGTCTGATTTAGTATGTGTTTGAAGTCAATTTGACTGTGAGATAGTAATTATGTGTGTGCGCGTTCCCGGGTGGGGTTGTTTTGGCTGGTGTGATGTTTTTGAAATGCGGGTCATCTTTAGGTAATTGTTTTTGTGTTGGAAATGAACTCACCACGAATGTATGTGCTGGAACCAATGTGGCACCAACCCAACCCAGGGGTTCCACTTTGGGCCTGTTTGGTGCTGGGTTGGAAGGTGTACCTTTTTTACTGGAATAGGACCAGTACTCTTGGAAAAATGTGACTCCGCCTTTTACATGGGTTGCAGTTTAACCAGAATGGCATGGAAATGAAGGAGTGTTGAGAATTACTGGAAAACTGGACATCTGATGGGCCAACCTTCTGAGTCCATGCTTAACCCCTCTCTGCTAATCCTTTGGCAAGCAGGTCTTTGTTGTATTGCGTTTTTTGCATTCCTAAGGAGATTTTCAAAATTTTAATGTGAGCAGTGGGAGTTCTTGGTTGTTTCAAATGTCTATTTTAGCATTTTGAGTGGATTATCTGACACTGGCAGTTACTAAATTTGTTTCTGCGTGGTGTTCATTTTGACTATTATTTGCAGCAATGCTTAAACCAAAAACCGAGGAGTTCTTCATTCTGGCTTCCCGGCCTCAAATCAGTGGAGACTTATCTTGATTCAGGGTTAAAAATATCTGGCGGAATTATCCTGACAAGGGAGATTGGAATGTTCACTACAACTCAGTGTTATAATACATAAATTGGGTTCTGGGACTCCCACTAATGAGGTAGGGTAACAGCTTCTGCTGTATTTCTTTTTTGCTTTATAGCAGTTCCTTGACATCTGTGATGTTTAGAGTTCCTTTTTCTTAATGTATCGGCAACAAAGAAAACTTTTATTGGTTAGGTCGACCACAAAATGCATAAAGACGTGTGTAGTATGGAGGCTCTACATAACAATCAGAACCTAGAATGCAACATCAAAACCTCTTCTCTTGATTAGCAATAACATTGCTCCATTTGCCTCTTTACCACTGCGAACGAAAGGGGACAACCTGGATGGGCATCATTCTCATGCACCCCAGTTTACTCCCAAAGAGTTCAACAGTAGTTGTGATTGGTCTGAGAGCCTCGACTGGCATATGCCTATGAAATTTGATTTCTATGTTCTTTATAAACTCTCAAATTGTCTCCATTCTTGAGTTAGTTCTGCAACGTTGTCTTTCAGTTAAAACTAATTATATTGAATTTGACCCAAACACGTAGTTAAGTCCAATTATTTTGAACTAAACTGGTTTAATCCCATTGAATTTTACAATGTATTACCCATGATTAGGCCGATAAGATAGCTGCGAATAAGCAATTGTCTTCTTCACATCTTAATTATAATACAGATCAGTGTCACACCACCCCCCCCCCCCCTCTCTCTTTTCTTCCTTTCTTCCTCTTTTCATCTTTTAACTTTAGTTTCTTCCTTTCCCACAAGGCTAGGATTTCACTGGGAGCTTGTAATGATGGAATCACAGAAAGCACCTCCAACTCCAACTATTCTTTCCCCACAGCTCAACCATTTAAAGCTTGTTTACTGTCCATTTTGGACAACTTTTGTTCCTTTTCCTCAGCATCTTTCCTTCCCATGTTACATGTAGTTGATGATATTCATGGGACATGTTTTTTTTTAACATTTTCTTTCCTTTCTGCTAAAATTAGTGTGAATTGATGCTGCAATCAAGCCTAGCCGTTTCTTTAATTTTTTAAAAATCTTTAATTTAAAATCTCAACCTTGTTTCAAACTTCTGGAATGTTCTGATGCTGTTCCCCACCCTTGTTTTTTGCTGCCTAGTGCCCACTAGAATCCATGGCATGTACCCACCTCATTTGGTGCATTCACAAATTTCTCACGTTAGTTCGATACAGCCTTTTAAGTTTGCTCTGCTTTCTTCTCTTCCGACTTACTGCACCAGACCCCTTTTTTCATTGGTAAATTTGCTTACGTGGAACAGTCCTCATCTTTCAGGCTTACTTAGATTTCCATTAGGAGTTAGTGGAACAGTCATTAAGTCCAATCAGCAGGTTGTCTTAAAAATGGTAAACAGCTTCTGATCTTTTATGCTTACTTAGATTTCCTCCTTTTCACTATAATCCATCCATGTCTTAACACCTCCTCCCAGTCGTGTCTCTCTTCCATATTTTGTTTGCTAAGTGGTAGTTACTCACTGACTGTGATGTTAATTTGCTCAATAAGGCACTACACTTGTTTCTGTGTTATTGTTTGTGAGGTGTGTTTGTTCTGCTACAGCTCTAAATACTGCGAAAATTAAAAATCTGAAAAGTTGAGATGCCCGTATTCTGTGGTTGTCGGCTGCATGGTGATTTATTATCAGGGGTGTGTATTAGGTAAAATTTGTTTTTCAACTTGTGTTAGCCATTTTTTGTAAGTCACCTTCATATTGGTTTTCGTAACTCCTTTCAAATGTAATGGCCACTCATATGTTGCAAAGAGAATCTGTTTCTGTTTCTTTTGTTGTTTCCAGTGAATTTCAAGGTCTATTTTGGATGGCCAGTTCTGTCTCTTTTTTATGTCGCTTTCTTTTGTTTAGTCGTGATAAATCTGCTGAGACTTTCACCATCACATAATCCATATTTACAAACAGTACAGCGAGTATCAATTTTCTTTTTCTTTGTACACTACCAGTAAGAAAAAGGAAGTGGATTTGTTTTTCTTCCATATGTCAAAGTTGTATGGTAAAGAGGTTCATCTTTATTTTGCATTTTTTTTACCAAAAAAATGTCTTCGCAGTTTTCTGTTCTGGCTGAATGGCGACCGAGAGTCCAATGAGAATGGTAGGGAGCAGTGGAGCTAGAAAGTGGCCCTCATCTAAGGAGACTATGGCATTTACATCATCATCGAGTAACGTGGCAGCACAAGACTTAGGTTTTCTCTTGAGGGAACATAGGTTTCATGCAAATGGCAGGGATGTTGTCCCTAATCGAAGTGGTAGTGCACCACCAAGCATGGAAGGATCATTTGCGGCTATTAAGAATCTCATTGGTCAGCAAAGTTCCTCTCTTGAAGGCGGCTTTGTGAGTTTAAATAATGCAATAAAAAACTGCGAGTCTGAGGAGCAACTCCGTGCTGATCCAGCCTACTTAGCATATTACTTGGCCAATGTGAATTTGAACCCCAGGCTTCCTCCACCTCTTATATCACGGGAGAACCGCCGTCTGGCTCACCATATTGGTCGTTTTGGGGATAATCGGAGATTAGCTTCTTTTGATGACAGCAACAGTAAATCTTTGTTTTTGTCGCAAGGTGCCCTCTCCACTCATAAAGAGGAGCCTGAGGATGAGAAGTCACCGAGACAGGCCTCTGGCGACTGGGCTGAGAAGGTTACTGGTTTTCTTTCAGAACAGTTAACATCATCTTTGGGTGGTCGCCATAAAAGTCTCGTGGATTTGATTCAGGTGAAAATCAATTTCTAGAAATTTCTATTGTTGTGTTTGGGTGGCAAATAGGAATTCTCTTTCCTTGTGGACGAGATTCTATATTTTTCTTCTCTTTTCCAAACAATATAGTCTTTATGCTTGGTCTTGGAAAATTTAACATTTTCTGAGGGATGTTCTCATTCTCTGTTGCATTTTTAGCATATGATTTTAGACATCCTCAGCGGTACATCATGTTGTTTCTTTTCTGGCAATGTGAAGAACCGCCAAGGGCTTAAATGAATGACTGATATAAAAAGTACCTGTATTGAATAAATTAAACAAGAGATTTGTTTTTTTATTCTTTTCAATAGGTTTCATATCATGATCTCTGGCATTTTAGCTGGTTTCTTTGTTGACCAATGTCTAGCCTTTGCATGATGTATCTAATCTGGATATCTTCTTCTTAGTTGTATGATTGTTTTGAATCTTCCAGGAATACTTCTTTTTGACCTAAAAAATTTCTTATAATTTGTTCATAATTTTTTTCATTGAATGTTTTGAATCTTCCAGGAAGACTTCCCTCGCACTCCATCACCGGTGTACAGTCAGGCTCGTTCCTCAAGTCATGCAACTGTGGCAGAGGAAGTAGGAGAACCTGATGTTCATGGCAGCCCTTTGCACAATTCTTCTACCAGTTCATCTAAATTACAGGAGCCTATGACAGCTGTTGTAGGCATTAGTGCCACTGCACCTTCTGGTGTACATAATATTGGATCCATGTTAAATAGTGATCTTTCTCCCGAAACTCCCATTCCAAGCTCATCATCTCCTGATATTGTGAAAACCTTACATCCGAGCTTTCAAGGGGGGTCAAATGGTGAAGAAGTTCATTTTGACAATGATATTGATATTATTGAATCTGAAATGAAGGGTTTTAGTATATCCAATGTGCCCGAGGCTGGGACTCGTAGAAGCCAACAGGAAAGGCAGCATCTACAACAACATAATCTTCCCTGGCATCAATTACACCTACAACGGGGCCCATCAACTCAAGTTCAAGGTGCCAATTCGCAGATGATTGCTCAAGGTGCGCACAATTCATACAATGGTTTGGATCATCTATCTCATGGACAATCTAAGTTTTCCACAGTTGAGGTACAACCAGTACTTCAGACTTCTGGATTCGCAACCCAATTGTATTCGAATCCCACTGCTTATATGGCTTCTGGAAATCCTTTTTACCCAAACTTGCAACCTTCGAGTTTATTTCCTCAATACAGCATAGGTGGATTTGCAATGAATGCCCCACTTTTTCCGCCTTTTTTTACTGGGTACCCTCCTCATAATGCTATTCCTGTGGCTTTTGAAAATGCTGCTGGTCCGAGCTTTAATTCTCGCCCTCCTGGGGTGTCAACTAGTGGTGGCATTGCACCTGGAATTGATTTGCAGCACCTGTACAAGTTCTACGGACAACTTGGATTACCTCTACAACCTTCTTTTCCAGATCCTCTATATATGCATTACTTTCAGCATCCTTCTGAGGACGCATACAGGGCTTCTGGTCAATTTGATCCTTTAGCAATGAGGGGAGGTGTGATTGGAAGTCAAGATTCTTTTGATCCACAAAAAGGGCCTGCCCTGGCTTCATATTCAGCTGACCAGAAGCCTCAGTATCCAAGAAGTGGAACTCCAAGCATTCCGAACACGAGAAAGATGGGAATCACTAGTCCTAATTCTTATGGTAGCCCTTCAAGCATGGGTGTCCTGATGCAATACCCAGCGTCACCTCTTTCAAGCCCTGTACTGCCGGGATCACCTATGTCTGGGGCAGGCCTTCCAGGAAGGAAAAATGAGAATTTAAGGTTTCCATTGGTTCCCAATAGAAATTTAGGAGCATATTCTGGATGGCAAGGACAGAGTGGAAGTGAAAAAATTGATGATTCAAAACATTCTTTTCTTGAAGAATTGAAATCCAGCAAAGCTCGCAGATTTGAGCTGTCTGATATTGCTGGACGCATTGTTGAGTTCAGGCAAGCATCTATGTTAACTTCTTCTTTTTAATTATGAAGTTATAGATTTGCAGCATAGTTTTTAATTCTAGAAAATAATCAACTGCACATGTTTGCTATCAGTGCTGACCAACATGGGAGTCGGTTTATTCAGCAGAAGTTGGAAAACTGTAGTGCTGAAGAGAAGGCATCTGTTTTTGAGGAAGTTCTTCCTCATGCTCAAATATTGATGACCGACGTGTTTGGGAATTATGTTATTCAGAAGGTATCCTATATTATCAAAGAACTCCTGTTCTGTGCTTCTTCTTCCTCCTTTATTTTTTATAGTTTAATTTTATTATTTAAGTACTTCCTCCACTCATCATTATGTGTTGTTTATGTATTCGATCTGCAAGTTGCTGGAGCGGCTGATTCTTTATTTTGACAGTTTTTTGAGCATGGAAGCACTGAGCAAAGGAAAGAACTTGCAAATCAGCTTGCCGGTCGAATATTGAATTTGAGCCTTCAGATGTATGGATGTCGTGTTATTCAGAAGGTATCACAAATTCCTGTGGTATATTTGTTGAAGTTCTTTTGTTCATTTTTCTGTTTTAATATGCAACATTAGATGTTTATAACTAATCTAGGGGCACAAGTCTTTTTGTGAGGTATGTAATTTATAGAAGTCCTTAGCCGTTCTGGATAAATGGTCTCATGACAAAGACAAAAATCAAGAAATGCAAATTATTAATGAATACATTTCTTTCCCAGCAAAATACACATAAAGTTGGTTCCTTCCAACATTTATTCTATGTCACTTCTTTTGTTGGTTCTAATTTTTTTTCCCTTTTCACAGTGACCTAAAAGAAAGGGTAACAAAGCCTTCAGTTATTACTAAGTGTTTTTAATTGACTGAGTCGAAATTCTTTTGATGCAGATTGATTGGGAAAAACAAATTCCAATCCCTTATTCAAATCTACAGAAACTCAAGCTGCCACAAGGAGACAAATAATAGAAAGGTTACCCCAAATGCAATGTGTAAAACAAATGAATGGATAAATCAACTTGCGTAAATGCTCTTAAAACATGAATATAATGTGCTACAAGTTGATCTTCCATTTTAGAGTTGTCATCGTGGCTTCTAGATAAAGAAATTCTTCAATGTAATCATCCATAACCTTCTCTTTTTGTTGAATAGTATGAAAGTTTATGTAGAAGGATTATGTGAAATTGAGTGGAAGGAAATGTCCCTGCATCTTCTTTTTCATCTTTTCCCATGTGACAATTGGATCTTCCCCAATCCTTTGTCTCATCCGCTTTTTTTGGGTCTCACAAGTAGCTCTCCTTCCACTTAATTTCTAGCATCTAATTTAACCTTCTTTGAATTCAAACTTCTTTCTATTCAAATATGATTTCTACCTTTTCTAACCATTCAAAAATTTGTTCACCATTCATATTACCATTGAAATATGGAATTTCAATTTTCGAATTTTAGTTTGGAGAACGGCTGAAGGGCAGCTTGGCCCAACGGTAAAGGCTTACCGATAGCGTCCTGAAGGACGCGGGTTCAAGCCACGAAAATAGCCTCTTCAAAATGAAGGTAAGGCTGTGACACTTGCTCTCCCTAGACCCCGCTATGCGGGAACCTTGTGCACTGAGCTGCCCCCTTTTTTTTAGTTTGGAGAACGGTTGTAGAGTAGATAATAAAAGTTTTGACCTGCCTTTGATCCTTCAGTAGATAAGGTGACTTGTTCCAACTGTTGAATCATGGTCTTAACTTGTTGTCCCAAGTTTTGGACCTCAAGGTCATGAGGGTCAGGTTCGTTCACTACATCACTTTCAACTAATTGGCTTTGATTATGTCCATGTCGGGGAGCATGATTTGGGAGATGGAGTCAATTTGCTCTGATGTCAACTGACACAGCCAAAAGGGTGAGCACAGTTGATTGGAAAAGACAATTCCAATCCCTTACTTGAATCTACAGAAACTCAAGCTATCATAATGAGAAAAGTAGTGGAAAGCTTACCCCCTAGGTGCAATCCATCACTTGAAACATTCTTCAATCCTCAGGAGAAAATCATTTTGAAACCAATAGGAGAAGAGATGATTCGAAAACCATGCAAATATTATTGATAAAATATCATAAAAATCAGCCTGGGGTTGGACGTCCCATGCATTGTGCTTTTATAATGCTTCGCATAAAAATTAGCCCTAAATCTACTTTTTTCCCTAGCATTGTCAAGTTCAAGCAATAAAAGGAAATTACCAAAATAAAGTCCCTATTACGATGAAATTTATTAACCCAAAAGAAAAGAGAAGAAAAATAGAAAAGCACAAGCATGGAAGATCCACTTGGATGTTCCTTTCCTTGAGAGAGGTTGTCCTACTTCTTTATGAAGACATCTACTTTCCTTCTTAAAATTTTGCTCATGCTAGCCTTGAAGACTCCTTCTTAGGGGTTTGCCTTTTGGAAAGTTGCCAAAAATTAAAATTTATTGAATTTCATTGGGCATCCCTTTTTAAGGGAATTGTGAGCCCCACATTTTGGACTAATGGTACCAGCCATGTGTATTTCTGTGGAGGAGGCCTGGTCGTCGCATGTGTGCCTGATTTGGAATGGATGGGCCTATTCTGGGTCATGATTAATGGACTCCAATCTAGACAATGTGTAATGAATTTTGAAAAATATTTAAAGAACTGTGAAATTTTCACAACGGATTTGTATCCATTTCAACCATCCAATGGAAGTTTTGAGCCCTTGCATTTGATCTTTCCCTATTAGTATTACCCCTGATCTTCAGCCCTGTTGTTTGAAGATAATTTGTGTCTAGATTGGTCACATATCCACACGGATCTTGATCATGAGCTCGTTTCAACCTTGCTTATGTAAAACGTTATGTGTTGGTACAACTGGTCTTTGGCAGCAAATATTATCAAGCCTTTGTCAGGGTAATGGAAGCAGTTTCAAAGTTGCTGGATGAATACGGATGTGTTTCTTTTGAAGCATCTAAAAGGCTTATTGATGCTTTTATATATATATATATATATATATTGAGCATACTCTAGTTTTCAGAAACATTTTTTTATCCAACAGTTGGAAAGGAGCACACCTAACTTGTTTTCCAAGTCAAAAGAAAAAAGAAAAAATGAAAAAAACAATCATCTACATTGATTTTATTATGTTTTGTATCTACATTTTTTTGGGTTTCCTAAAGGTGGGTCACATTGTTACAATTACAAAAGGTGGATCCACATTGTAAATCTTATGAATATGGGCCCTAATTCTAATTTCTAAAGGTGAGTCTCATATTCACATTCATAAAAAAGGTGGTCCCACATAATTCTTATAAATGTGGGCTCACATTGTAAATCCTATAAATGTGAGACCCATATTCTAATTTTTAAAGGTGGGTACTACATTGTAATTTCTACAAGTGGGTCCCATTTATGACAATAATTCAATGCCACAAACAGTAAAAGGTGGGTCCCATATTGTAAATCCTATGATTCTCTTGTCTCCATTCCTTGGAACAAAACTTTGATAATATTACCAAGTAAATTCCATACAATGTATTTTTAGCAGAGTAGTTTAATATAATGTTACCAAACAAGTTCCGTACAGTATAGTTTCAGTACAACCTGATCTCAACACGATCTGATTTGAGCATCGAGTTGGGAACATCACGAGAATGATATCAAATGGGCCCTAAATTATTGTTGTGAACCTATTGACCATTAAATTGATCCTTTGCGTATTTATGATGTCCTTAAGAACTTCAGGTACAGGTCTAACCTTAATGTTTAGTTAAATGCAAAAATTCAAGTAAATGTACTTGGTTGACTCTACCCTTGGAATTGCTTATAAGTGTCTCAAATCACAAATTACATGTGGAACATGACTAGTCCTTAAAATTTACATTGATAGACTTTTTGTAACTATAAATTTAGACTATTAATTTTTTGAATAGCTTTTTAGTGGACCTTGGTCCAACCAGGCCAATATGACTGTATCGCTCTGGTCTAACCAAATCTAAGATTTAATTCCATGATTTGCATGTTGTGTAGCAATTAATATTCTGTTTGCAGTGCATCTCTCGTCTCTACTCTCTGCCGGTCTAAAGCATAAATATAATTTTTCTTGCTTGAAGCACAACACAGCTGTGATGCTTGGATGCTTCAAATGGCAGCATATTGTGTAATATCCACCCTACGTCATTTCTATGCATAAAATATGTGTATCTGCCGTATCCATGGTGTTTTTCTGCTATATCCATGCCGTATTTGGGCATCATAGCTACTCAAGTTTAAGAAGGCCTTATTAATTTGTGTGCTTGTGTTTTATTTATATTTTGAAATATGTTTTGATTTTTATTTTAATTAGATTCTTTATCAATGTATAATTCATCATGTTCTCAAAATTTGATCCAGGCACTTGAAGTTATTGAACTTGACCAGAAAACACAGCTTGTTCTGGAACTTGATGGACATGTTATGCGATGTGTTCGTGATCAAAATGGAAACCATGTAATTCAGAAATGCATTGAATGCGTGCCAACAGAGAGAGTTGGGTTTATTATTCATGCTTTTCGAGGTCAAGTTGCAAACCTGTCTACACACCCTTATGGTTGCCGAGTCATCCAGGTACCGGAAGACGCTTAGAAGTGGTCATGGAGCTCTATTTATTGTTTCAGTTGTGATCTTATGGGTTTTTTTTTTCCTTTTGTTATAGAGAGTCTTGGAGCATTGCACCGATGAACAACAAACTCAATGCATAGTGGATGAGATCTTGCAATCTGCCTGTTCTCTTGCCCAGGACCAGTATGGCAATTATGTTACTCAGGTGATTCTTTATGTGCTTTATTGGATTTTTTCTCATTGATTGACTTCCATGCTCTGGCCATTATACTTTCGCTGCATGAAATCCTGGAGATGGAATGAAGCAGTTTGCATGTTTTGATTCATTCACCTTTCAGAAAAAAAAAAAGTTTTGATTCATTCTCTTTATAAGCCTACAAAAAAGATGGATAAGGCTTTGGTGGTGATGATTTCTATCTGAAATTGGAAACATTAAAGCCTTTTGAGTTTTCCATGCCTTCTATGCATCTTTACACACACATAGGGCAAGGACCAGGTTTGAGCAATACCTCATGGAATTGGTGTACTACCATTTTCATAAGATTTCTTTGGGATGCTGACATGGACTTCAATCTGAGGCTGCGTTTGATGAATCTTCGAAGGATTCAAAGGGATAATCCAACCTCCAACAGGGTTGGCTGTGGCGGATTCCATGCACACCACACTCTCTAACCCAGAGGCACTCACAACTGGGAAAACCTGTAATATTTCAGTAATGAAAAGCCTTCACTCTCAATAGAGGGATTACAAATATGTGGGACAAGTTGTACATTTAGAAGGAAACTAGATCTTTTCTAACAAAGTAATTGAATCCCCTAAATCTTTTCTAAAACAATTCAAATAACACCAGATCCCTTATTTTCTGACTTCTAAATATATCAAATTACTAATTAAGTAACTATTCCAGTTGTGCTTGTGGGCTGAGTTAATGGGGCTGGGTCTTCCCATAGGTTATGGGTTTGTCCTGCATCAGTCTCAATCAGATTTGTGAAAAAATGAACTGTTGAATTCAAATAGTCTTTTGGTCTTACCAAACGGTCTATTTGTAAAACATCTATTCCATGTAGATCTATTTCATATAGTTAAGATTTGCCAAACACGGCCTTATTAATGATAAGAAAGGCTTGGGCTTGGTTGTTATGTTTATTATTAGTATTTCTTTTTTTTAACAAAGATTTTCTGATTGTTTGATTTTCCTACAAATGTTATGTTGTGTGTAACGACCTAATAGCCCAATCCAGTCATGAATTGGACTGATCGAAACTGGGCCTCTCTAAGCCCATTTAGCCCATTTAATAATTCAGGGTTGGCCCATTTAATTCAGGGTTGGCCCATTAATAATTCAGGGTTCTTACATACTCCCCCCCTTGTGAAATTTGGTCTTCCAAATTTAAATCATACCTTAGAGAAAGAGATGTGGATACTTTTCTCGGACATCTTTTTCTGTCTCCCAAGTGGCCTCCTGTTGATTATGATGCTCCCACAAAATTTTAACCAGGTGGATAGTTTTATTCCGAAGGGCTCTTTCTCGTGTTTCTAAAATGACTATTGGCTTCTCTTCATAAGACAAATCTTCTTGTATCCGAAGTGGTCCGAAGTCTATCACATGAGATGAGTCCGGTTCATATTTCTTTAGCATGGATACATGAAACACATTGTGTACACCAGCCAGTTGCGGGGGTAATGCTAGTTCATAAGCATTCCCATTACTAACACGACCAATTATCTCAAAAAGGTTCGATATAATGCGGACTTAACTTGCCCTTTTTCCCAAACCGCATGATACCCTTGGTTGGAGAAACTTTGAGAAAGACATGATCTCCTATTGTGAACTCCAGTTCCCTCCTGCGATTGTCCGTATAACTTTTCTGTCTACTTTGGGCAGTTTTGAGTCTGTTTCGGATTTTCTTGACGGTGTCCGTTGAGGATTGAACCCATTCTGGCCCAAGGATTCTTCGATCACCAACTTCCTCCCAACAGATAGGAGATTGGCAATTCCATCCGTACAATGCTTCGAAAGGTGCCATTTGAATGCTGAAATGATAACTGTTATTATAGGCAAATTCTACCAGGGGTAACTACTCATCCCAGCTGTCCTTGAAATCTAGGGCACAGGCTCGCAACATATCTTCAAGAGTTTAATTGGTTCTTTCGGTCTGGCCATCCGTCTGAGGATGATATGTGGTGCTGAACCGCAATTGTGTTCCCATGGCCGTCTGTAATTTTCTCCAAAAGTTGGATACAAACCTGGAGTCCCTATCCGAGACAATAGACATCGGAATTCCATGCAGTCGAACAATCTCCTTAACATATTTTCGTGCCAATTCTTCCATCGATGTTCTTCCTTTCAGAGGGATGAAGTGGGCAGACTTGGTCAAGCGGTCCAGAATTACCCAAATTACTTCATTGCCCTTGAAAGTCTTTAGAAAGCCAGAAATGAAGTCCATAGTGATGTGCTCCCATTTCCACTCTGGTACAGGCAATGGCTGCAACAACCCGCTAGGTTTCCGATGATTTGCCTTAACTTGCTGGCATGTTAAGCATTTTGCCACAAATTCTGCAATGTCCTTTTTCATACCATTCCACCAGAATTGCTTCTTGAGATTCTGGTACATCTTAGTACTTCCTGGACGAATGGTATATCGGGTATGATGTGCCTCATGCAGTATCTCATTCTTAATTTCCCTATCATTTGGAACACACAACCTATTCTTGTAATGCAAGGTACCATTAGTAAGTGAAAAATCCGGCTTATCTCCCAATTTGTTGAAGATTTGTACTAGTGTCCCATCATTCTTTTGGTGGTCCTTAATTTGCTGGATGATTTCTGGTTGAACTTTGAAACTCCCCAATAATATATTGTCACCAATGATCCGAAAATTCACATCCAAGTCTCTGATTTCTGCTAGTAAATTCCATTCCGTTGTCAAGTGAGCCAATTGGACTGACTTTCTACTTAATGCATCGGCCACAACATTTGCCTTTCTGGGATGGTAATTTATAGTGAAGTCATAGTCTTTCAAAAATTCTAACCATCTCTGCTGCCTCAAATTTAACTCCTGCTGGGAAGAGATATATTTTAGGCTTTTATGGTCCGTGTACACCTCGAATTTTTTTTATGGTCCGTGTACACCTCGAATTCTTCTCCATAGAGATAATGTCGCCAAATTTTAAGAGGAAAAACTACATCAGCCAATTCTAAATCATGAGTGGCATAATTTTGCTTATGCGTCTTTAATTGTCTAGATGCGTAAGCAATTACTTTTCCGTATTGCATAAGTACGCACCCCAGTCCTTTGAGTGACGCATCACAAAATATGACAAAACCACCACTACTTGAAGGTAAGGCCAAAACCGGTGCCGAAATCAACTTATCCTTCAGTGTCTGGAAACTGGTCTCACATTTGTCGTCCCAATTAAATTGCACATCTTTCCTAGTGAGACGAGTTAAAGGTCCTGCAAGGGAAGAAAACCTTTGCACAAATCTCCTATAATACCCTGTGAGTCCCAAGAAACTCCGGACCTCTGACATTGTTGTTGGCCGTTTGCAACTAGTGATAGCTTCCACCTTGGCAGGGTCCACAGACAATCCTTCACCTGAAATGATGTGACTTAGGAAATTCACCTGAGTTAGCCAAAAGTCACATTTGCTCAACTTAGCATATAGCTGATTGTCTTCTAACAACTTCAATGCAGTGCGCAGATGATCTCCATGCTCCAATTCTGTCTTAGAGTAAATTAGTATATCATCGATGAATACAACAACAAACTGGTCCAAATAGGGCTTGAAGATTTGATTCATGAGTGCCATGAATACAGCTGGTGCATTGGTTAGCCCAAATGGCATTACCAGAAACTCATAATGTCCATATTGAGTCCGGAAAGCCGTCTTAGGTACATCCTCCTCCCTCACCCTTAACTGATGGTATCCAGTCCGTAGATCAATTTTTGAAAAGTACCTTGCACCGTGGAGTTGGTCAAACAGCTCATCGATCCATGGCAGCGGATACTTATTCTTGATAGTGACTTGGTTGAGCTGTCGATAATCTATGCACATACGCAAGGTTCCATCCTTCTTTTTAACAAAAAGAACAGTAGCTCCCTACGGTGAAACACTGGGCCTAATGAATCCTTTGTCTAGTAAGTCCTGTAGTTGCTCCTTAAGTTCCCGTAATTCTGTGGGTGCCATATGATAAGGAGGCCTAGAGATTGGAGCTGTTCCCGGTATCACTGCAATAGTAAAATCTACCTCCCGCAATGGTGGTAAACTGGGTAATTCATCTTGGAAAACATCAGGAAATTCTCTTGCTACCGGGATTTCTTCTAGTTTTGGTTTTTGTGTTTCCCTGGTAATGAATGCTAAATACCCCGTACACCCAGGTCATAACAATTGACTGGCTTTGATTGCCGAAATCACACGTGTCACTACTGCTTTCCTTATCCCCATTATACGCACATTTTTGAATCCTTCTAATTTAAAGTGGACTATTTTATTAAAACAGTCTAGCACAGCCCTGTGTTTTGCTAACCAATCCATTCCCAAAATAATGTCAAAATCATTCATTGGTAGCAAAATTAAATCTGCAGGCATCACAACTTCCCCAATGCTTAAAGGACATTCATAGAATATAGTGCGGGTATTAAATTATCCTCCAGTAGGGGTGGAAACTACCATAGCTAGGGAGAGTTTAGAAGGGGGTATGTGCAATTTTGGAGTAAAATTATGTGAAACAAAGCAGCGTGTAGAGCCAGAATCAAATAATGTAATAGCCTAATAGCCTTGTTGCCAGAGATTAGGAGCGTACCCTCAACCACATTGCTTGCTACTTCCGCCTCCCGTTAAGTAATAGCATAAACCCTCGCATTTGGTGGGTGACTCTTTTGATGTCCACCTTGATTGCCTCTCTGTTGGTTGAAATTTTGTCCCTGTGGTGGATTCCGCTGACATCCACTTTGCTGATTCTGGCTCGATTGTTGGTTTTGGTGGTAATTCTGATGAGAGTTCCCTTGATCCCGAGGAGGGTAGCTTTGCGAATTCTGCCGTAATTGTTGAAAGCCTTGATGTTGTCGTGACTTATGGCCGTGCCGTTGTGATCGATCTTTCTCCTGCTTCTTGGGATACTCGTTAGCCTTATGGCCTACCTGGCCACATGAAAAGCAAGCACCACGCTGCCATCGACATTGTTCTAAGGCGTAGTTCTTCCCACAGTGACTGCATTTAACATGAGATTCCATTTTCCATTTCTTTTGAGATGGGCGGCTTTCTTGATTTCTTTTCCCATTTCCCGTTGAATTTGATGGAAATACTCCATTGATCTCATCAGTGGCTTCTTCAGACACACAGGCTTTTCTTAAGGCGTCTGCGTATGTGACTGGCTGTCCCAATCGTACATCCTTTTTAATATCAGGGCGTAATCCCTCAATAAACTTGTTGCATTTTAGTTCTTCTGTAGCTACCAAGGGTTTAGCAAAGTGAGACAATTCTATGAACTTATTATTGTATTTGGTCACTGACATGTCGCCTTGAACC
Organism: Sextonia rubra; assembly: GCA_037013555.1. Taxonomy (NCBI): domain Eukaryota; kingdom Viridiplantae; phylum Streptophyta; class Magnoliopsida; order Laurales; family Lauraceae; genus Sextonia; species Sextonia rubra. The sequence continues at coordinate 35,726,827 of JASUAD010000010.1, read as the reverse complement.
AAAATTTGAAATTCCCCCTTCTTCCTTTCTTTTATATGTTCCGGTATGAATTTTGCAATAAACTCCTTTTTGAAGAAGGCCTAGGGAATCTCATTTTCAGGACCTGGATAAGTCCTTCTGGCGGACTTCCACCGCTCCTTTGCATTTCCTTCAAGTTTGAAAGCTGCCAATAGAATAGCCCATAACTTCAAAAATTGCTTTGACATTTTCTATCCACTTATTTGCATCCCAAGGGTCTACAGTTTCATCAAAGTACCTAGGGCGGAATTCGTTAAATCTTTTATATAGGGAATCTCGTTCCCTGTCCCTGCTCCCACCAATAGCAATCCTACTTTGGCCACCATCATCCTGACGATGAGCCAAAGTCTTTATCTGCTCTTGCACCTGATCGTATGCTTTCATAAAGGTATTGAACATCATCTTCACATATTCAGGCATCGAGGACGATCCCCCATCTGGGTTTGATGTTCGACTTTCAGTGCCATTGCCGTTAAGATTCTGTTGGGAACTCATGTTCTTTCTCCTATAATAAGATACACAATAATTAACACAAGGAAATGTATATCACAATCTAACGCCCCCAAACCACGACCTCACCACGTATGCTACTGGTTTCTAAGTGTTTTAAGGATTGCCCAAGACTTTGCTCTGATACCACTTTGTAACGACCCAATAGCCCAATCCAGTCATGAATTGGACTAATCGAAACTGGGCCTCTCTAAGCCCATTTAGCCCATTTAATAATTCAGGGTTGGCCCATTAATAATTTAGGGTTCTTACATTGTGATTGCGTCCAAAATAAAGTGCACAAGGCTAATGGGAACATTAGTTTGTGTAAAGCCCATTTAATTGGCTGAAAGATTCACATAAAAAGGTGTAGGCTATGAAGGTTTTAAGATGGGGATACTGTATGTGGAGCGTACTAGTCAAGTCTTGTACACCTCTTACACACCATCTCTCTCTCTCTCTCTCTCTCTCTCTCTCTCTCTCTCTCTATATATATATATAGATCAGTAACAGAAAATTATATTGAAAAATGGGAGATTACAGCAAAGGTATTACCCCTGACACAAAGGGGCAACACCATCTGTATATTTTATCCAATTATTTCTAATCAACCCAATTAAGGCGATTTATATAAGTTGTAATAGTTATGCAAGAAGGATATAAAAAGGGCTGATCTCTCTCAATGGAGGACTCCCAATTATGACCAAATCAATTCTCTATTAGTGTTTTTTGTCTGCTGTTGGAATTGTTTTGATATCAGAACATAGGCTATTCGCCATCTGCTTGTGGATCATCTAATAGAAAAGGGTCTTGGTTAGAGACTTCGGAAGTTCCCTATCAGTTCAGGATCAACAACAAGCTCTTCTCGTGGGAGTTTGGTCATTGATCCTGCTTCTTTGTTATCCTATTTTCTTCTCTGCATCGAAACTGTATCATGATCCTGTGCATGCAATACTGGAGTTCTGTGGGGCCCACCCAGGGATCATATCTTGGTGCAATTTTCCTTGGAGGAGGATCTATTGCGTTTTAGAAGATTTATGAACTTTTTTGGGATTTTTCTTTCCACCAAAGGTAGGCTATTTAAGCAGCTATTTTCTTTTTTGCTTGATTGTTTTTGGGACTGTTTTTAATTGGACCTGTCCAAAATCTTGGAATAGTGATGGTTTTTTCGAAACTTTGTCTGAAGAGCTGTCTTTGCCTTAGAAGACCTTCTGTGATCTTGGATCAGAGATCCAACAATTACTGGTGGATTCATGGGCCATCCAGCAACAGACGGCAAGGTTTGGGAATTTTGGTTTCTGCCATCTGTTTGCATATGCTCTGCCTATCAGGGATCATATGTGGTTATTTTGTTTAGAAAGGACTTGTGGGCAGCTTGTTTTGCTTCTGCTTTGCATTGATTCGATTTTTGGCTTTTCATCATTGTGCTTTGATAGCCATGATTTTGTCTGATTTGTAAATATCTCCATACTGCTTGGATTCTTTGTGCATATTCATCTGATACCGATGATTTCCATAGAGAAATGTAATGCTTCGCAGTCTGATTTATGAGAGCAATTATTTTGCTTCCAGGTTCCAGTTCTGAATGTTTGTGAAGGGGAAAGAGATGTGGGGCCTCATTGATTGCACACCTCCAAAACCCATGGACCCACAAAGCTGGCTTGAGGGGAAATGCATTCTACACTTCATTAGTTGGATCTTAAGCTCTAGGATCCTCCAATTGTCCTTAATCTTTGGCCCTATAACCCTGCTAGAGGCATTTGGGATTATCTTCAGGGGGTCTATAATGAGGAAGTTCTGCCCTGAAATTTCAACTGGAATACAAAATGGTAGAATATATTCAAGGCAATAAATCTGTTCGGAGTATTATTCTTGATTTATAAATTATAAATATCTGGTAACTTGGGATTAGTGCTTGGTGTGATCTTCTGCGTGTTACCATGCCATGCTCTTTTAATACAACTCAATGCCAGTAAACCCTGCATTATTGGTGGCTGGCTGCACCTGTTTTTTGCATTAAATCTCTTATGCCTTTTCTTTTAGGTCCCGATTTCTTGTAACTTATAATGTCACTAGCTATTGCCTTCCTTGGGCCTGGTTGTGTTTTCTTTCTTCTTGGTTTTAATAAAATTCTCTTAAATTTGATTAAATCTATTTTTTTCACTGGAAAAATTTCTTTCCTCTTTAAGATTGGCACTCAGTACTGATAATTGGATGTATTGGAGTATTAAATTTCTATAATGGAATTTTAACTTATAAATGGTTATATACTCGCAGCATGTTTTGGAGAAAGGAAAACCCCATGAAAGAAGCCAAATTATTAGAAAGTTGGCTGGACAAGTTGTACAAATGAGCCAGCATAAATTTGCATCAAATGTCATTGAGAAGTGTTTGGAGCATGGTGACTCTGAAGAAAGAGAGCTTTTAATTGAGGAAATTGTCGGACAAACGGAAGGAAATGATAATTTACTGGTATGTCAATAAAGAAATAGTGATTGCTTCTTTGAACTGAACTTTTTTGTTTCATACACTTACAACTTTCAAGTATCAGAGAGGATAAGTGGTTTTATATATTTCAAACTGTAACTATGAAATAATATATGCATTTCAAAATGTATATATCTTCCTTACATATATAGCTTTTTATATACATTTCATTAGTTTATAAGTTAGTTTAAGTATCAGTATGAATATATGTGAAAAATTAGATCAATACTATTATTTTCTAATCATACAATGATACAGTTCCTCATGCAACAAGGGGATTGCTACACCCTCCTTATCTTAATTACTATTACAAAACAAATACATATCTAGTTGTTTACAATATTTTGGATTTTCTGAAAAAATTTCAGATTTTTTTGACGTTTTTTTCGAATTGCACTGCTATGCTGCTACGTAGCATTGCTACCACTATGTAGTATTTTGGCAGCCGACTGCAACACCAACCGCTGCTGTTATTTTGATTCCTTGCTCCTTAGATGGTTGAAGGGGGCTCAAACATTTTGTCGACACTCCCTTTTAATGTTTTTCCATTGGACATCTATGTATTCTTTTGTGAAGTAGGAAGGTGTTTGATGTTCACATCCCACTTGGTAAATTTACAAGAAGAAACTGAGGTTCTTGTGAGATTTGAAATTGAATGGAATGCTAACAAAGCGGCGGAAAGGTTGATTGGTGGAATGATGGGTGACAAGAATATGCACTTTCAAATGGCTATCAATGAGAGTGATCCTCACTCTTTCCAGAATAAGTCAGCCTTGTATAAGGATGTTTTGATTAAGGCTCAATCACTATTTATATCATGGGCATTACTGCTTAAAGAGTCTGTTGGAATATCTAAAACTAGCCTTTGAGGTGTGGACAGGTGGTGATGCTGGTATTCTTTGATTCCTATTTCTACACATTTTGTACTTAGGTCCTTTTTACTTTTTCATTAACTTAATGAAGTAACCTGATGGAAATGGAAAATTTTAAACGTTCTAATGGAAGTGTTATACATTTGGATTGTTCAATTGAGAAAATATCTTCAATGGATATATTGTAAATGTGTCAAAACTGATAAGATTTATGAGTTCATTTTTTAGAATATAATATCAAATTTAGACAAATTATCTACGATAAATGCACTTCCTACACTGTTGGATATGTGGTCTCTGTTGCTGAAGCTTTAGACAGACAAAAAGATCATAAATCCCTTTCTTGTGCTACCATCTTAAACCAGAGCAGGTGAATAAAGCCTTTGCTAGGTGATGTTTATTTACTTATGTAGCATCTTTTGAGTGTATATGGAACATGATTTGAAATTTGTTCGGCACAGAGAAGACTGGATGATGGTTAGTAGTTAGTACTAGTGTAAGTATGTGACTGTGCCGTGATCCTGAAAAGCCTAAAATTAACCAAGTCGTGACTGGTTAGGTCGAGTTGGACCAGCACCAGATCAGCATGAATTGACACAAGATCGACAGATTGGTTCAAATTGACACAAGTACGGACTGAGTTACGTAGTGATTCAACCAAAATTATATGTAGAAACTCATTGTTCAATTTTCTTCTTTAAGTTTGCACTTCAACCAAAATTATATATACAAACTCATTTTTCAATTTTCTTCTTTAAGTCTGCACTTCAAACTAAAAGAGACAAGTACCAGTGTGGAGCCCAAAATCACTTTTATTCATCAATAAGCATAATGAGGACTACAGGTTGTGTTATTACGGGTGGTGAACAGCGTGAGATTGATAATCAATGATGCATGGGAGCTATTGGTATGACAATGAGCCAGAGTTATTTGATAATTTTAAGTATTGGGTTTGTATAATTATCCAATAAGGAGTGGAGATGATCAAACCAAGATAGGTTCGAGCTAGCTTGAGACTCAATGTAGCATTGAAGATGGTTGCCCCGTCACCTCAAGTCCCCATCCCTTGGTTAATATGATGGTTTTTGGTTTAATATTTGAGGTTTTTGTGAATTCTAAGCTATAGATAGTTACTATATTTTGGTAAATAGGTGCACTATATGTCTTTAGTGACCCTTCCATTAGCTTGAGAAAGTAGTGGACAGAGTACTAGGCTCGAAAGAAACCAAATATCTTTATAGTTTATTGTAGGTACAATTGAATTATTATAGTTATATATTTTAAGCCTTTTCCAACTATTTTCTCTTTCTTTCTTTTTTCTTTTCTCTTTTTCTTTTTCGCATTTTTTTATACCACGGCATGCCCATATCAGTCAGACATGGATGGCATGGACTGTCTCTGTCCTAACCAGCATGAAGATCGGCACAGTGGTGCCATGATTCAAAACCTTAATCTGGAATCCTCCAATCAAGTCTTTAATGCTTTGTTCAGTGACAAGAGATGACTTAAAGTCCTTAAGAATTGTACAGCTTGAGTAGTCAATGCCATCACTTTTATGATGATGTCACACATTGAATAGCTTTGCTAATGTAAGGTTAAGTCATTGGTTAAGTGTTGGGTACATTTAGAACAGTTACACTTAAAATTGGAGTACCAGATGTGGACATGGAAGTCGGAACCCATTTTGAACTGCTTGCGTTAGTTAGTTTAGTCTGTACTACTACTTATTTTATGTAATCCAAACCCCAACATCATTGTTTTTTCTTTTCTTCTTTTTTTTTACTTTTTTTATATCCTTTGTTTCTGTAATAGTATGTAAACTTCTACGTTCTTTAAGATAGAGGTATACATTCACGGGCATAAATGTTCAAAAATTTATCCTTGAGTCCGTTAACAATGTGTTTCCAAGTTATATGCTCCTTGTGAGCTTTGTTCTTGAGTTTTCTTTCTTTTGTTTGTTTCCTTTGTTGCTTTCAGTAGATGTCTCTTATGCTGTTTGGCTTCTAATAAAATTGCATTACCATTCACCAAAAAAAAAAGTTATATGCTCCCTGTGAATTGTTCTGATATTTTCTTTTGAATAACTACCAAATGAGATGCCCATGCCCTTAATATTTTCTTTTGAAATGGTTGCCTCATTGAAATTTGGACATGGTGGAAGTAATATATATTGACGACATTTTCTGTTCTAGGTAATGATGAAGGATCAGTTTGCAAATTATGTGGTCCAGAAGATTCTTGAAACATGTACTGATAAGCAACGGGATATATTGCTTAATCGTATAAGAGTTCACCTGCAGGCATTGAAAAAATACACATATGGGAAACACATCGTTGCTCGAGTTGAACAATTATCTGGTGAAGGTGCGTACCTACTCTATTATTGGAAATGTAAGGCTTCTGATCTAATGTTTAGTTTCTCTATGCGGATGCATGTTCATCGTATTACATGTTATGTTCTCTTTTTTTTTCTTCTTAATCATCATTGTCATCATCAAATCCATATTTAATGCTGTCCAAGCAAACTCATCAGCAAAGTTTGGACAGCAACACCGGCATTCTTGGGTTTATGATTCCAGAAGATTTCCAACTGTACAAACAGAATAAAATAGTAAAATCAATTCGAAATGCAACATGTTATGTGCCATTCCTGGCTATGGTCATGTCCCCACCCAATAAGCATGGACCACAAAACTATCAATATACTGGCATCCCATATACTGCCTAATATATTTATTTGATTGCTCAATGCTCACTAACAACAACCCATGAATAAATCTCAAACATGTGAGTCTACCATAGTTGTTTTATCCCGGATCCTTCATACATGATAATGAAATGACTAAAATACCCTTAAATTTGTCACTGACCAACGTTCTATCAGAAAACTGGCCATAACTTGGTGATTTGTCTTTTCACTCAGAAAAAAAACTTGGTAATTTGTCCCACCCAATGCTTGCGACCACACTTTTCCACTGAGTGTCATCCTCATCTTCATATCTCCTCCCCTACTTAGTAACCTATGCAATGTTTGTATTTCCTAACTTATTGAACTTGAGACACCCTATGCGTTTTAGTTTAAACACATACATTGATCCACGTTACCATATGGAATTTCTTTTTCTCTACTCTCTCATGGAAAATTATGTTGGATCTTTTCCAACCTTACTACCACTAATCAAAGGCATCTTTGTAAGTGACATGATACACTAGCAGATTACTGAAGCATTCTTTAATGATGAAGATTCTACCAGCCACATACCACCTCTTCTTATTGAAAAGTTTATTCTCAAATTCCCAATGACCCTCTCAAGTCCAGCTACCTTTTACAAAATTTACACCAATTTACTTTTCCCATGAGCTCTAGACATGTAGAATAGTGTTAACCTAAATATGCTCCTTAATATTTTCATGTTATCAAGTCAGACATTATATGGACTTGTGTATATAAGTTGTTGTATTAGAAATATTACCCTTTCACATTTTAAACTGGAGTAAGTTAACCACACTATAGGATTGCTTGAAATAAGCCAATAGATATTTGGTTTGTTGCCCTAAATCGTTTAAACCAGTTTCATTTTCTGTCTTGTCCAAACTGAATCAATTTTTCTTTATACCTATGAACTGAAAGGCACTAGCCTCTCATCTCTTCTGTGTACAGAAGTGGCGTGATTAATCTCTGTTGTTTGCCTAAGTATTTAGATTAATGTTGTTCATCTACAGAAGCAGCCAGAACCAGCAACCATCTTTATAACCCTATTTGCCTTTTTCTGTGGTTGGAGATGATTGGCCTTCAAGGGCATGTCTCCTGGATGGGGCATCATAAGCGTATGAGACCACTTATTTTTACCTAACATGATCACTCTCTCCAATTTTTCTCTTTGAGCAAATCCAATACCTTATCTACCCTTCCATCGACCCAGAGATAACGTGTTTGTGCAAGCGGATTGCCTTGGAAAAAAGACAGTGTTTGGTGTGATGTATTTTTGGGGCAGAGAAGGGCAAAAAGATGCTATTTTTCCGTGCCTGCATGGATGTTAGAATCCGACCTCCCAGGTGGAATTTGGTTTTTCCGTGGAAGAGGAAACCGTGTTTCCCCATTTGCGGACCACGCACAAAACAAGTCCTCAGGGTGCATCCCTGCTTAACCCGCTTATTGAATGCCCAGAATGCTGAATCCAAATCACAGCAGCTACATTTCCCAAGAATCAAATGCATGAAAATATCAGACTGTTAATATTTGAAAACATGTATTAGTTGCTATTTTTTTAAGGGCAAAATAATCATTTTAAAGACGTTTTCACTTCAATATGATGCCATTAGCAGATCCTAACAGTATTCACCTTGATGTATAAGAGGTTAGAAAAAAGGGGTAGACCAACAATGGAAGAAGAACACAGAGTGGGGGGATTCGTGAGAATAGTCAAAACAGAGTGGGGTTTGGAGGTTATTAGAAGCCGGGTTTATTAAAAATATTGATTGTGTATAAATATATAATGCAATATTTTTTTGTTATTTTTGAAATTAACTACTTATTTATTAGAAGAGCAATGGTTCACAGTCAAACACCATGAAACCCAACACCAAATACACTCTAAAACCAATGCAAGCAGAAACATTAACAGGCAGAAAGACTACATTTTGAATTTCATTACACCTGCTTTAGCTAGAATATCTGCAATTCTCTCATTTTGACACAGTTGTTCAACAGATTGCGCTGCTACTGGAAGGTTACCTTGAGGTCCTGGTGATCGTCCAAAGGTTGAGTTTATGGAACAGATGGCCGATCTTGGGTAAAATTGGGGTATGAACTAGGGTGGTCAACAGAGGGGGGATAAAAATATGAAGTTTTTTTTATGGGTTGGCTTCTTCAAGAAGGATGAGTAGAATCACTTCAATTAGGAAAGGAAGCAATAGAGTGGAAAAGAAGGAAGAGATTATTCAGCTCATGAATGACTATTTTCTCTTTCTTTATTCGACGGAGTGGGAAATGCCGACTTTACATAACTTAGCCTTTGATGAAATAGGAGCGAGAGGGTCAACAGGTTAGAAAGAAAGTTTGAAGAACAGGAAGTCCGGGAAGCGATATTTTCTCTTGTGGGAGGTGAGGCTCCGGGCCAGTTTTCAGTTGGCTTTTTTCCAACGTTTCTGGGCTGTCCTAAAGGAGGATATTCTAGCTTTCATGGAATAACTTCATCGAAGGGGGAAGCTCTCTAAAGGTTGGGGGCATCATTTAGAGTACTTATTCCAAAAAAAGGGTGGGTGAAGTAGGGGTGAAAGACTTCAGGCCAATCAGTCTAATTGGAAGCGTTTATAAGATCCTGCCTAAAGTTATTGCGAGTAGGCTCAGAAAGTTCTATCATGCATAATATCAAAAGAGCAAAGAGCTTTTGTCAGGGGAAGGCTGACTTTGGGTGGTGTTTTGGTGGCGAAGGAATGTGTGCATTCAAGAAAGAAGGATAGGATCATGGAGCTAATCTGTAACTAGATTTGGAGAATGACTATGACAGAGTAGATTGTCAATTTCTGCAATATTTACTTCGAAGACTGGGCTTGGTGAAAAATGGAGAAGGTGGATAATGAAATGTTCCTCTTTAGCTTTGTTTCTCCATCCTGGTTAATGGTTCATTGGTTCTCTAAAGGTTTCTTTAAAGCCTAGAGAGGCTTGAGGTAAGGAAATCCACTCTCTTCATTTCTTTTTGACATTGTAGCTGAAGCTTTGAGTAGGAAAATGGCTGCTCAAGAAGGTTTAATAGGAGGCTTCAGAGTGGCGGATGTTTTTCCAAGTGTTACTCGCAGTTTGCAAACAACACTTTGATTTTTTGCGAGGCTAATGAAGAGCAGATAAGAAATTTGAAAGCAATTTTCATATGCTTTGAAGCAATGTCAGATTGTCAGGGCTCAAAATTAACTTTTTTGAGAGCAAGCTGATTGGAATAAGAGTTGGGGATTCCCTTCTAAATCGGTTTGCAAGCCTGCTGGGGTGTAAGATGGGATCTTTTCCAGATACTTAACGTGGGACTGCCTTTATGCCTTGGATCAACGAAGAAGGAAGTATGGAGTATGGTGGTGGAAAGAATTGAGAAGAAGCTATCTATTTGGAAAGCTAACTACTTATCTCTCGGAGGTAGGGTTACTTTAATAAAATCTGTCTTGGCTAATCTCCCAGTGTGCTATCTTTCTTTGCTAAGATGTCCGATTTCAGTCATCAATCAGTTAGAGAAGTTGCAACAGGACTTCTTATCGCATGGAAAGAATGAAGAGAAGAAGTTTCACTTGGTAGATTGGTCCTCGATTTGTAAACCAAAGGAGGAAGGTAGCTCGGGAATTAGACCTCCAAGACAGATGAACCAGTCATTGCTAGGTAAATGGTTATGGAGGCTCGGTAAGGAGTTAGATGGTCTTTGGAAGGGGGTAGTAGCTAAAAAATATGGTGTTATAAGGAGCGCCTGGACGTGCAGAAAGTTTTGTTTTATATGAATCTTCAGCTATTTGGAAGGGTATTCTCTCTGTTAAAGAGAATTTCATCAAGAGTATCACTTATATCAAGTTGGATCGGGTTAGAAAATTTTGTTTTGGAAGGATAATTGGGTTGTTGGTCGGCCTTTGGCTAGTCAATTCCTTGATCTTTTCAACTGTGGTGGATGAGAGGCAAAGGCTAAGGGTTGTTTTTCAGTGTCAGGTGAGTAGAAGGTTAGGACTCCTATTTTAAGGAGGAACCTAAGGGAGCATGAGGAGGGCCAGCTTATTTTCCTCATGAATCTTCTATGTGGGGTTTCCATTGTGGAATATGGGGAGGATACAAGGACATGGAAAGCCTCCAAGGATGGCGTTTTCTCAGTCTCCTCCTTTTTCTATTCCATAATGAGGAGTTCTGTGAGGGATCCTATGGCTAGTATTTGGAAGCTCAAAGCTCCTCCTATAGTTGTAATTATGGGTTGGCTTGTTCTCTGGAAAACAATCCTTACAATGGACATTTAAGATGGAAAGGAAAAATAGTGGTTAATGGCTGTCCCTTGTGCTTAAGCTAGGAGGAATCAGTGGATCATTTGCTGCTAAGTTGTATGAGTGCCCATTTGCTTTGGTCTTCAATGTTTGATTGGTTTGGGTGTAGCTGGGTCGGGGTTTAAAGGCTGATATGAAACGGTAAGAACACATACTGTTACGATATTTGATATATAACGGCAACTTGTGGCCAATAATAAAATGTTGCCAAAATGATGGTCGATATCATCTGTTATCATCAAAATATCAGTCAACACCGATATATTGGCTGAATAACCAAAGTACTTGTATTCTCCTCTTTTGTTGCCATTCCCACATTCTCACAGTTGAAACTAGAAAATGGAAGGAGGGAGGAGAAGGAAGAAGAATAGGTGTACCTGGAATCATTACCACCGCAACTATTGAAATCATTGTCTGGAATCACCACCACCACTGCTGAAATCGCCATTGTTGCTGAGGTCTTCTCAGTTCTCCTCCTTCCTTCCTTTCCTCCTCTTCCTCCATTTCCCATACCCTTTTCTTTTTCTCCTTTCCCTCCCTTTCCCTTTCCCTTTCCCTTTCTGTTTTTATTCTTTCCCTCGTTCCCTTTGTATAGGCAAACGGAAGTGTCGATGCCCTAGGGTTTTTTCCTTCTTAAGTGGTTCAAACACACACCTCGTTACATGTGCCAACGGCCCTTACGAATATTTCAACATCATCATCATCAAAGCCTTATCCCAACTATGTTGGGGTTGGCTACGTGAATTCTGTTTCTCCATTCCATTTTATTTTGAGCCAAATCCTTAGATAAGTTAAACTTTTTCAAATCTGATCCAACGACCTCCATCAATGTTTTCTTCGGCTTATTCCTACCTCTTGATGGGCTATCCACCTGTATAGCTAAACTTTTTCTCATTGGTGTCATTACCGGCCTACATGCAATATGCCCAAACCATCTTAAACTGATTTTTTTAATCTTATCCCTTATTGGTGCTACTCTTAAATGCTCTTGAAAGCGCTTATTCCTAATTTTATCTTTTCTAGTTTTACCACACATCCACCTAAGCATTCTCATATCCACTACATCCATCTTATATATACGTCTTCTTAATTGGCCAATATTCTCCATATATGTCATAGCTGGTCTAATCACTGCCCTTTAAAAATTTTGTTTTTAATTTCGTTGGTATTCGTCTGTCACAAAGCACTCCAGAAGCTAGTATCTACTTCAGCCATCTAGTTTTTATCCTATGCTCCACATCTTTATCAATCTCCCCGTCCTTATTAATTATCGAACTCAGATACATAAAAGAATCTTTACATGGTATCTCATAGGTTTTAATTTTGACAGTGGTTTCAACACTTTGTATATGTCTACTGAAGTTGTAATTCAAATATTTTGTCTTTGTATGACTCATTTTAAAACCTCTAGATTCTAATGTCCTTCGCCATTTTTCGAGTTTTGCATTTACACCATCTCTTGATTCATCCACCAATACTATATTATCTGCAAACAATATACACCATAGTACTTCTTCTTGAATATGCGCAGTTAATTTATCCATAATTAATGCAAAGAGATAAGGGCTTAAGGTTGATCCTCAGAAAATTCATCTGTTTTTTACATTTGTTACTGCTCCTTCATTTATATCTTTAAAATTTTCAATGTAACCTCTGAGGATATTTCTTTTCTTCAAAACCCACTGGCAGTAAAAACTGGCGGAGTTCCTTATGAATATTTCAAAATGTTACCAAAAAAAAAAAATCAGTGAAAAGAAAGTCTCAAAAAGTTACATCATAATAATTCTCTAGCCAAAAAATATATATATATATACATTAACAAATTTAAATCAAATATGAGTTGGGCGGGCCAACGCTCAGACAACTAAAATATTAAGAATCAGTGGGTCCTAAAGAAGTTTTACTCAAGTAAGGGTTAGGCCCACTTCTATATTTATCACTAATAAAATATTAATTAAAAATAAAGGATGGTCAAATCATCAATAGTCTTAGTCCTAGTAGATTGCTTGTAGATGGCTAGACCTGAAGCTATATATATGATTGACTAATCGTGCAATATGACCAACTCAATTTTGGGTCTAGCTTCAATTGCAGTAAAATTTAAAAAAAAAGCTAATATAGCATGTGGTAATTATGTTTAATGTTTTGGGTTTTAGATATAGACTATATTATTAATTGATTTGTAAGTTATAAGGATGGACACAAAGGTTAAACATTAAGACTTAACATATTTAATAGTTTTAGATAATACACTAATATAGTGAGCGATACAAGATGTTATGGCTTAGGGGGACCATTATTTTGTTTTAGATTGTTTACTAATGGAGAAAAAAATTATTTTTTTAGCATTTTATAATATTTTGGATTTTTGGATAAAATAAAAATTCGCATCGCAATGACTGCCTCGATGCCGCATCATAATAGTTTTAAAGGTTGACTGTGATGGCAACCGAGACCACGATTTTTAACCATGAGTTGGGTCCTTCCAAACTGTATCATGGACCTCTGCCTAGCTTGGATTTCTCTTGTTGGGTCACTCGGGATGAAAGCGATGTGGAGATTGTCTTTCCTAGCTGTCATCTGGACCATTTGGAAGGAAAGAAACTCAGGTGTTTCAAGGGTAGGTCTGAGAATGGTGATTCTCTATTGGAAAAAATCAAGTTCTCAGTTGCTTCTTGGGTCTCGATTAACCATCATGTTGAAGCTTTCTTTGTTATCCAAGTTATGCAGAACTGGAAGGAAGTGTCTTCCTCTTGATGCTTGAGTTTTAGTGGGATGGTTTTCCTTATAGCTTTTGTTGGTGCTATCAATCTTTGCGAGTTCTATTGTTTTTTGCTCCTTTTGTTGTCTGTTCTCTTTTGGTGGTCCATTTGGGTGTGAGCTTTTCGGTATAATCCCTTTGTTTTGATTGCTAGCTTTAATGAAAGTAACCATTCAGAAAAAAAAAAAAAAACTAGGGTGGTTGAGGCTATGGTGAATGTTTAATTTTAATCATAATGATTTCCTCCCATGAGAAGCGTCCTAGTTGAAGCAGTGCAGAAGAAGAATTATCCAATGGGCTAATCTTCAAGCCAAAAGGCTTAAGGATAAGATCCCTAGGTGCCTCACCAAAGACAACAAATCAACTCTCAATTGAGAACTAAACTCTGAATTTCATTAATATCAATAGTCTATCTCATGAGAAGGGATTTCAAGCCTTTATATAGACTCATACCCTAATTTATTTTTGGAAAACAATCCTACTTAAGAGTTCCAACTCAATCATAATACTAATTTCCATAATAAAAATGGAAGACTCCTACTAATAATAAAAACTAATCTTCATTGCTGGGCCTTAGGCCTAATAGCTGGCCAATCATGGATCTGATCTACATCAGTTCTCCCCTCTCTTGGAGAACTCGTCCTCGAGTTAGGTAAATGTCCACCTGGGTAGAAAATCATTCAAACAAACTTCCGTATCGATTGTTGATCGTCTTGTTGAGGATATGGCTTGAAAGCAAGATTGACTCTTCTATTCCACTCAAGTATGTTGGAGGTGTCGCGTCTTTTGATGACTGCTTGTATATTAACGGTGTGATCTGACCATAGATGCTTTAATAGTAGACTCTGTAATAATATAGCATAATTGTTGATTGGCATTGGTTGATCTTTGAAGATGAAATCAATTTGGTGGACTTCCATCAATTTGGACACATTTTCTTGCGAAACCACTGGAGCAATTGCTTTGTCGCCCAATGTGACAATTAGATCCATTGGATGATTACTGGCCGCTTGTATGTCATCTTGATGTACCTTTTGCTTCTCACTTGAAATTGTCATGAGATCATTCTTATTTGAACGGGCTTCTCAACATCACCAATGGAACTCGTTTCTTCTTTGTGGGAGTCTTTTGACTCTTCAATTGACGGTGATGAAGTAGATGAAGAGGTTGCGTGTTGGTGAGAATTTTCTTTTTGAGACTTAACTTGTTGCAGGTGCGACCGTCGAAGCATGTGCTCAACACGAATAGCTTCCTTGTATGCTTCGTGAACGTTGTTACATGGTTTCATCCTCTCAAGAATGGCTGGCTTCAGGCCTTCGATAAAGCGAGTCAAATCATGCAGCTCATTCTGTTTCAAGTTACAAACTTGGTACCAAGGATGCAAATAGCAGTTGCGGCGGGCGTAACGGCCCGTCGTCAAAACGATACGTAGCGGGCGATACGTAGTGGTAGCGGCGATACGTAGCGGTGTGATTTAAAAAAGTCTTCAAACAAATCCGAAAAAATTCTAGAAAATCCAGAATATTGGAAAATGATGGAATATGTGTTTTTTTTGTAAAAGCAACTAGTATATGAGTATGTAGCGGTCCCCTCATTGCATTAGATTCTGTATCGCTGTATCAATAGAAAAGAATATGAATAATCAATGTTTTTCATATGGATTCATGTTGTTTAGTTGTCAACTTAAATAGTAACTTAAGGCTTATAAAAAAAATATTATAAACAAATTTCATTAAGATTCATTCAAGAATGAAAGATAAACTATGTTCAAACTTTATAAAAAAACAATATACTAATCTACTTAAAGAGCACAAAGTAGGAAAAAAAAAGATTCAAAACTCATCTTTTTTGAGCTTGATGCTTGAATCTTAAATGCCACCTTAATCTTTAGATGTTTTTGATGTTTTTGTTGATGATTTTGATGTTTTTTTGAGATGATTTGAAAAATGGAGGCAAGGAAAGGGGCTTGGAGCTGTGAAGAGGGGAGAAAAGAGGGGAGAAGATAAATGTTGAAAGGGAAAGGTGGGTAGAAAAATCGGCCGATACACTTTGTATCAGCCCGTATCAGCCGATACGCATGTGTATTTGCCGATACAGGTCGATACACATGTGAACGGCGATTTTTTTAAAAATGAGCGCTACGCCCGATTTATTGGCCGATACGAATATCCATGCTTGGTACAGTCTCAAAAATTGATTTTAATATTTATGAACTACCAAATTTGCCAGTCAGAGATTAAGGAACTGCTTAAAGTAGCCTTTATTTGCATAATACCAATCTCCATATTGATACTTATATAACATGCTTTGAAATTCATCTGAGGGTCCAAAGATTTACATGTTGACTTTGATGTAAGAAAATTAAAATCTTTTGACTTCTCAAAATTGACTGACCTGGTAGCTTGATCAATTGACAAAAATATGCATATGAAGACGAAATTGTTGATTGAATGTTAGATGGCTAAGATATCACCCTTGGGAGAATGGATAAGATCAATCAATCTAATAAAATACTGGATGGTGCTCTTGTTAGTCTTTACTTGGCTGGGCTTTTTTTAATCTTCAGAAAATTGTGTTGGACCTAACCCTAAAGGACTGCCTTGCAGCTTAGCTTTTTATTTTTTATTTTTTATATAAAAAAAGGCTTACTGATAGCGTCCTAGAAGACGCGGGTTCAAGTCACGAAAACAGCCTCTTCAAAATGAAGGTAAGGCTTCGTACATCTTGCATTCCCCAGACCCCGCTATGCGGGAGCCTCGTGCACTGGGCTGCCCTTTTTTTATTATTTTTATTTTTTATATACTCTCTGCAACAAAATGGGTTGAACCTGACCCAAACTCAGATCCTAAAAAGAACTGGCCTACTGAACCCAAAAGGGTCTGTGCCTTGCTTCTAACCCCAAATGAAACAAAAAGGGTCTCAGAGTGGAAGGGAAAGGAGAAGGGAAAGAAGGGAGCTACTATGGCTGGGACTAGACGGCGGTGCTCGGTGATGGTGCAGGTGGGGGATTTGGTCGTCGGTGCACGGTTTGCCCTTAACTTCGATCTCTCTTCTTTGTCCTTTTTGCTTTTTTTTTTTCTCGGTTTGGGCTCTACAACAAAGGGGGTCTGGGGTTCTCGATGAGGAAATGGGGTCGGGGAAGGCGTGGTCAGTCAATGGGGAGGATGGTATGGGTCTCAGGGGATTGGATGGTGGGCGTGAGTATGGGTGGGTCGATTAGGGCTTTGGATTTGTTGTGGGTTGTGAGGGGTGGGGAGGGTTTCGACTTTAGGGTATTGGAATTGGGTTTTAGAGTTTGCAGTGAAAGGGTTGGATGGGTTGATTTGTCAATGGGTTGGGAAGGGGTTGTTGCGTGCGTAATGGGTGTGGATTGGTTGTGGGCTTCGGCTAGGGCCTGGGTTTGGGTTTCGGTGAGTGTGGTGTTCGGTTGAGGTTTTTTGGAGGGGACAGGAAATGGGGATGGGATTAGGATGTGTCAAAGATGATTAGGGGTGGACTGTGATGGGTGTTAGGGTCTCGGGATGTATTACAGTGGTGGGATTGGGTGCTACTAGGAAGCGGAAAGTGAGATGGTAGTGTTGGGGGTTTAGGATGGAGGATGGTGATGATTGATGATGTTGAGAATGGAATGGAAATGTGATGGTGATGATGATCAATGGATGGATAAAAATATGGAGATGGATTGCCCGGGTTGCCTCGGATCGTCGATCAAAACGATGATTCGAGAACGGATCTTCACGCTCTAATGCCAATTGAAGTTGCGTAGGAAGAATAATAGTCAATGGGCTAATCTTCAAGCTAAAAGGCTTAAGGATAGGATGTCTAGATGCCTCACCAAAGACAACAAATCAACTCTCGATTGATAACTAAATTCTAAATTTCATTAATATCAATAGTTTATCTCTTGAGAAGGAATTACAATCTTTTTTATACTCATACCCTAATCTATTTTTGGAAAACAATCCTAATTAAGAGTTTCAACTCAGTTATAATACTAATTTCCGTAATAAAAATATAAGACTCCTTCTAATAATAAAAACTAATCTTAATTGCTGGGCCTTGTTGGACTTAGGCCCAATGGGATGGCCAATCATGAATCTAGCTTGCATCACTAGTTCTTAGAGATGTCTTAAGTTGAAGCCCTGTTTGGACCCTTAGAACTTGGTTTACAGTGATCGGTTCTTGTGCAAATCTGATTGGTGGTACTCTTTTTGCCTGTAATTTGTTATGGCAGGTAACGCAGGTTAACCAAACACATTATTCACATGTAAACCAGAGTTACATGCACATGGTTAAGGATGATGATGATGACGATAGTAATGATAAGGAACAGACAAATAGCTGCTTGACAGTCTTACTGTTATCACACACTAAAATCTTGGAATTCACTTTGTGGTGCAGAAACTCTTATGCCAGAATCATGAAACTAAAAGAGAGCTGTACATGAATATGTTGCCATTTTCCCTGGCAAGAAAGCAGAACATACAGAAACCCTCAGCTGGATCTCCTTGAAGGTGTTTGTCATCCAGAAAGATGTACAGGTCAAGGCTTCTGCAGGTAATTACTCCTGCAGATATGGTGAAGTTGGTAAATATTTGTTATATATATGTATTTGTTTAAACTGTATCCTATATGTATAGAATTTCGTGGTGTAGATTCACGTTTTAACCAAGGGGTATGGTGCCCTTGATTCTATAGTATATAGTTTACCAAATTATTCAGTTTATCCAAGGTTGCTAATTGATAGTTAGTGCTGATATTGCTGTAGATGTGTTAATCCTCAGTGTGTTTATTTTAGGTCATGTGCAACAGGTCATCGGGTATCTATTTTGAAGTGTAAACCACGTGTTATCCCCTTTTATCTGTATGTAATTTTTTCATTCACTGTTCAGTAACACACATTTGGCATGCTTTCACGCATGTGAACATGAACATGAGAGTGTGCCCTTGTTCTGTACCCCTAGATTGATAAGCCTATTGGTGTGTGAACTCCACTGGGATATTATTGTAGAGGACATGGGAAGAGGTTTGATAAATGGATCCTTATAGTGAACCACAGAATGATGATTACGCTTACCTGATGGTGATGGTGATGGTGATGGTGATGGTGATGAATCTTTTATTAGGATGTAAGTTTTTGGAGTTTGGGTTTCCTAGCCTTGGTTTGGTGATTGACCCCATTGATTTGATGGACATCATGTTCTGGTGATGGAAACTGCTGAATGATGCAACCTGGATCTCCATGGATGATCACACTTCAACTTCCGAGTTATCACACATTTTAAAATATCTTAGCCCGGGATTCTAGATTGATGGGATAATTAGATTACGATGATTAGTTGCCTGATTATTCCCCTGTGGATCATTTTTCCATAGATAAATGGCAGATGGTCTTCCCACCCAAGAACAAAATTTCAGGAGTTGTGAGACATCCTTAGTAGGGCCCAGCACTCAATGGCCGCATTTTGATGCACTGTTGGCCCTGGTGATATGCATGCACTACTATAGTCTGGAACTTTATGTTACGGAAAATGCGGTTCCACTCGTTTTTTTACTATAGCTATGAAAGGAGCGAGAATGGTTTTGTGGAATCCCCTTAGTAGAGACACCATGTGCATGGGTGATTCAATCCAAATGTCTACACGACAGGTTCTTGAGGTGCTGCCTCAATCGGAGGATGGGTGTCTGTGTAAAGTACATTGCGATTGAGAATAAGAAGTGCCACAGAACCTAATGGCAAAGAAGTCTTTCGTTTGTCGATGCCATCCCCTGTTTTTTTTTTTCTTTTTTTAAATGATCCAAGGTATTCCTCTCTGGCTAGCGTTTAGACCTTTGATTTTCGGCTTGGGGGTTATCCGATTCCAACAAGCAAGGACTATTCCTAGGGAGTTACCATATATGGCTACATATATATTATTCAAATAATATAAGGGGCGGGAGTCAAACTGAAGACTTTAGGGAGCAAACTCATGGCTCAAACCAACTGAGCCACCGCCTTGACGGCGTCCAAACTTATTTGTTACTTCCATCCCTAGCCGTTTATGTTTCAATAGTCTTTCCATCGGGGGGCGACAGTAGCAGGGGTAAAAAGGCAAAGAGACGTTGAGGATGTGGGTGAGCTATCACCACACAATGTTAAAGCATGAAGATTTTGCAATTTCATGTGTGCGATTGTGATTGAATCCGGTGGTGGCCAGTGGTCAAATTGACGTCAATCCAAGATGAATTTTAATTCTCTCTCTCTCTCTCTCTCTCTCTCTTTTATTTGTGGCAATGTAAGGAGGGTGTAGAAAGGGCATTCAATAGATTTGGTTTGAGCCGAAGCCTAGTGTTCTTCTTAATTTTGTGCTCAGTTCTGGTTGTGCTGAGATTAAACTCTGCAAAACTTGTTTCGCAATATTATATTAAAATACTCTACTAAGAATATGCTATACAGAACTTATTTGTTAACGGCATAAATTTTTTTTCCAATGAATGAAAATAAGAGAATCATAGGATCTAAAATGTGGGACCCATCTTTGAATATTTGTGGCACTTTATTATTGGCCTACAGGGGATCCATCTATAGAAGTTACAACGTAGTATCTACCTTTAAAAATTAGAACATGAGGCCCATATTTATAGGGTTTAGGTGGGCCAACCTTTATAGGAATTATAATGTAAGTTCACCTTCAGAAATTATAAGAGATTAATGTGGGGCTGACCTTTTTAAATTAAATATTGGATTCATCTTTATAAATTTCAGAATGCTACATACCTTCAGAACTTAAAATATGTACTCACTTTCATAGGATTTATAATGTAGGTCTACCTTTTATGGTCGCTACTACGTGACCCACATTTAGAAATTACAAAGTGAAGCTACATTTTTTCATGATATTGTACATAAGACCCACATTTAGAAATTACAATATAGTGCCCATCTTTGAAAAATATAAGAGATTATAATGTGAGGCCACTCTGTTTGTTGATTGTAAATAGGAGACTCACTTTAAAAATTATGTGGTCCCTACCTTTAAAAATTAGAACATGGGGCCACATTTATAGGAATTACAATATAATTCCACCTTTTGTGACTTTTCTTGAAAGATTACATAATTTTTTGAAAGATTAAAAATATTTTTTTGAAATATTAAATAATTTTTTTGAAAGATTAAATATTTTTTCAAAACATTAGATATTTTTTTGAAAGATTAAATATTTGTTTCGAAAGACTAAATATTTTTTTGAAAGATTAAATGTTTTTTCTAAAGATAATATTTTTTTACTATATAACCCACATTTAAAAATTAGAACATTGGGCTTACACTCAAAGGATTTATAATGTGGTCCCCCATTATTTTATTTATTCATTTTTGATGACCTAGGGTATCCCTTACCAATCCAGCCTTCGAACCTTTGGCTTCTGGCCCAGGGGTTACCTGATTTTAATGAGCGAAGACTATTCCCTAGGGGGTACATATATGGCTACACACATATATGGTCCCACCATTATAAGAAATTAGGAATTATAATATGGACCTACCCTTTATGATTGTTATCATGTGATCTACTTTAGGAGCTAGATAGTAAAGTCACTTTGAGATAAGTAAGAAATAACTATGTCAGCAAGTTGTTTTTTAAAAAATACAAAGTCTTTTTTTGTTTTGAATTTGGGTTAAGATGTTGAGATTTCTTTTTGTGAGACCAAAATTCAAAATAGTAATTTGCACGTACCAAATATGTTTTTTGCAGGTTTATCTCATGGCAACATGAGAAGATCCGAATGACACGATCCCAAATGCACCTCTAGTTTCTCCCCCAAGAATATGTATTTAGTGGTTGCTGAAAGTTAAGAGGGATAGTTGTGTTCGTGGGCCCACAAAAAACTAGGGGATTCTACATTGCTAAACAAGAAAATGGGGAGAGAGATTTATGTGCAAGATTTATTGAAAATCTTTGCCCTTAATCCATTAAACAAAAATGAGCACATTATAACTTATGAATATACTATTATTTAATTATAAGTCCTAGCGGCCTCTCTCTAAATATCTCTCTCATGAATATGAAATATAATTATGTATTTTTAAACTTCCACGAATCCGATGGTGCATTGATGTTTTAATTGTCGTCATGATCTATTTGGATTTAATGAAATGGGCCCTACATTGAGAAAAATGAATTTATGTAAAGGTTTTTGTTGCCACTAAATGTAATTAGAGAAAAAATAAGTCTAAGTTTTTGAAATTATGTTTATATTGATAAAATAAATGGGCAAAAGTGTTATTTAACTTAAGAAAGTTGTGGTGGTTGGATTGCTGCTAATTGAGGAGACATGGAAGGTAATAAAATGAAAGGTAGAGCTTTATTTGCAAATACTAAAATCATAGGGACTTATTTGCAAATTGTAAAAATACAAGCTCATATATGAGATCATTTGTTCATATAAAAATTTACATAATTTTATTAGAAAAATCACCTTAGGTGACCCTTACACCAAAAAGGACCCCTTACCTATATACCCACCGAAGTGGTCCCACGTGACCACTTTGATTTTTTTTTTGAAGGAATGGGATTGAGCGTCGAATTCGATGCAGGTCCTTATACACTAGCATCAAATTCGACCCTTTTCCCTCCCTCCAATCGTCTTGGTCACTCTCCTTCGATCATCTTGGTCATTTGGTACAAAGAGTAGGGGGTTGATCAAACCCAACCACCACCTATTCTCTTATGGCAACGGTGGCAACAAATTGTTGACCCTCCTTTTCCATCTTCTCCGTTAACCTATTTTGCAATATCAGAATTGGATGTTTTGACTATCTGTAGTTAGTTTAATTATTGGAGGATGTTATTAACAACCAACAATCAAAGGGTAGAAGCAAAATCTTGGCAGAACCGAATTTTCCAGATTCATGTCATTTATGATAGGTGTTGGTCGACATGGGGATTGAAATCACATGGCCTTGTTGACATGCAAAATAGTCCGAAAGAAATCTACAAGCAATCAAGCAAATGAAAAGTTAGGTCAAGACTCAAACATGACTCAAGTTTAGCAAAGCAAAGCACAGATAGCTAGAGGACAAAACCTAAGAAGATTTCTTGAAGTTTGAAGAATAAAACAAACCAAAACACTTCAAAAAGTAAAAGAAGTGCACACTGGCTGACTGAATAAAGCAGTGGCCTAATGTACATAGGCCAACTGATCAAGTCAGTGGCCAAGGATACACTGGTAGACAGAGGAAAGTGATTGGTCGACAGTTAAAAATTTTGACAGCTCATTGAGTAGCCGATTGAGATTTAGTCAAATTATTTTGAGCTAATTTCAGGTTGATTGACATGATTTAAAGATGAAGATCTTGCTACCACATCGCAAAGCTGACTGTGGGAGGGTAGCAGACCATACAACTGGTACAAATGCACGATTGACTACCTACTCTGTGAATTAAAGTTTGCTCAATCTTCTTTCTACAACAAGTGACTTGAGAAGACCCTTGGATGCTATAAATACCCCAATTGGGTGCCCATTCCAAGAGACAACGTGTCACGCCCCGATCCCGGGAATTTGAAGATTTGAGTGGGCCCCCAGGGTGTGGATTCGTAATCCCGTAGAAATCTATGTCCTGAAGAATTATGCACGAATTCCTACAAGGGAGATTCCACAGGAACGTGTGAGGTATGCTGACACACGTACAACATAATTTATCATAAACGAGATCCTGCAAAATACTCAGTAATTATCAAGAGCACACGAGTTCATAGTTTGTTAACTTTCAAAAGTAAACACATATACATACATATAACAGTATTGAAGTCTTTAATACATCCCAAAAAGACTACTTAAGTGTTTGATACAAAAGGGTCCCATGCATAACAACGATATCTCCCAAGAATAGTCGCGCTCCGTGGGATGGCTAGTAAAAGACGTCGCCATCTTTCCACTCATCTACATCCCGAGGTACCGTTGGGGTTCCCTCCGGGTGCGCGTCAGTGTCCGCGTTGGGACCGAGCGCTGGATCTGCAATACCAAAAGGAAACACTGTTAACACGACGGTTAAGCAAGTACTGAGGCATATGGAACAAGTATAACATAATATATATCCATAATAAAATTACTGAGCATGATGCATGAGTAAGAAATTACAACTTAAATGTCATACGTATTGATTGGCAACCATGACGCTTTATTCTCCCCAAAGGGAGCATACACATATCGTATGGGTCGCTAGGGGATCAGGCTAGCTTCCTGAGGAGCGCCGACTACTCCTCCGTAAACCTACTGCAGTGGTTACACACATAACATATACCCAAAAGGGCGTAAGCTGAGTGGTGTCGACTCATATCCAATCGTATCAGTCATATCATACCCTTGGCTAACAAACTCGCACTCATTAGAAGCTCTGGGTTGTTAGACACTCACTCATTAGAAGCTCAGGTCTGAATTTGCCTCAGGGTTTTACTAAAAGAAGAAGTTTATGTTGAAGGTGGTATATCATAACAATATGGATGCATTCAGCTTAAGTGAGTCCAAGGAGTTACTACCTTCACCCCAAATAAGTAACCTATAGTCCCCAAGGGCATTCAACACGATGTACACATAAGACGTTCAGTGTCGTTGTGTTACCGTATCTGGGTATTGCCTTGTGCATACGGGACACCCTTCTTATGCCACATCCATGACTTGCCATTGGGAGATCCTCCGGGAATCATTCATTCTCCCCTACTTACCATTGGGCCTTTGTAGTGGTATAGAAGGTGCCAATACTAAGGTCCTACAAAATCATTAGGAGTCCTTAACATCCTAATTACTGGGTTCTTACGGCTTAGCCGTATACAAGGCTACGGCCTAGCCGAACGGGTCAGATTCCTTCCGGATTTTTCATGAGCAATTACGGCCCAACCGTATGTTGGCCTACGGCTTAGCCGTGCTAAGCCTACGGTTAGGATACGGGGAAGTTACGGCTTAGCCGTAGTGTATTCCACGGTGCAGCCGTGTGCAAGCCGTAGAAGAAACTGGGTTCCATGAGCTCTCTGGAAAGCTCGCCGTAGGAAGACCTACGGCTTGAATACGGGCTGGATACGGCTTAGCCGTAGTGAAATCCACGGCTCAGCCATAGTCGAGCCGTAGTACAAAATTCCATTTTTCTGCTCTCTGGACTTTGAGCCGTAAATGCTCACGGCTTAGCCGTAGCTTCGCCGTCAGCTTCAAAATCAATTCTGTAGCTTAGTTCTATACGGAATCAACACAGAATTGACTTGTGAGGAAATTCTAAGGCTCAATTGAAGTGTCCTCGAGAGTATCCCATACTCACACACCCTCCTATTCCCTTATTAGCATTCCAACTCAATGCACACCAATGCACACCACATTCATATCGATTAAAACACTGAAGGGGAATAGCTGAAATTGCAAATATGAAGAGCTGGTTCAATACACAATAACTTAGCCATTCATGCAACACATATGACTCTAATACTTGCATTTTCACCAGTGTTAGCCCTCCCAACTCTTTCTTGTTGAGTGCTTAGAGGAAACTCTCTAAACTGAAATGGGTTCTCTACAAGTAAAGCATTCAATGAAGAATGAGGTTTAGATTCATATGCATGCCATGTAGTTGAGTCTTTATGACTCCAATAAACCCTAAATGACTAAATGAATGAGAGAAATCCTTCAACTTACACAGCTGCAGCTGTAGCTTAGAAGATGAGTTACTCTCAGAGAGAAATGCACAGGGAGAAGGGAAGAGAATGAAGGAAAAGGAGAAGAAGAACTCCCACCCTTGCATGCACAACCTTCCCAAGCCGAGGTGCTCTCCAACGTTGAGGGAAGATGGAGAATTTGTGAACAAGAAAATAGCTCTAGTGACAGTGAGGGGAATGAAGGAAGAGACAGTCGAGCCTCTTTGAAACAGAATTTCCTGTAGTTGGCATGCAAGCTCGAGTTTTTCTATAAATTTACAATTTAGGCCAAAAGCACCTCAAACGGGCCAAGATAAGTCCGAATCAAGTCGGACCCAACATGAAAGATGATCCACACGTAAAGTTATACTTAAGGAAAAGGACGGAGTGTCCAAAAGGTGCAGGGACAAATTACGAAAAGGCCCTTAACTACTGAAATGGGGCCGAACTCCGCCCAACTCCCTATTGGAGGCCCAACTCCGCTAATTATTTGATTAAATTAGCCTTAATCGAGTTCAATTAATATAGAATGAGCTTAATTAACGTAAATCAAGATTAGTGGAATTCGGGACCTTACACAACGCAAGACACACAACATGAGGCATGAAGAAAAACAACAAAATTCTTCAAATTCCCTTCAAGAAGACTCTGGTACTTCGACTTCTCCAAAGTTCAAGTTTCAACTCTCACAATAAGGTATTTGATCTTCTGAAAAATAATCAGAAGTATAGTGCCTCAGTCGAAAGAATCTCCGAAGAAGACAAGTCTTTTGAGATTTTGTTCGCTTCCTTCACTTAGGAGTCAAAGATAATATGAGTACAACTATGGCCAATTTATTGGTATAATGCAATAAGCGATCTATGAGAGCAACCATGACCATAGGACCTTCGTTCTAACTCCCTTTGGAACTTTATCTCTAAGGAAAATGAGTGATTGGTTACAAAGATTGTTAGATCGACTTGAAATACAAGAAGGCGGCTTACATCTTTGGATTACTATCCTTTATCTTTTATTGTAAATTGTCATTGTTTTCTTTCTTTTGTAAGTGTTGATAATCTAAGACCAAGCAAGGGAGCTCTGATAAAAAAAAAATTGTAAATAGCCTACACCTGGTAGGTCAGAACGTAAAAGAACCCATGAAAATAAACTCAAAATTGAAAAGGGTTGAAAAGTTCAAGATTTCTTGTTTTCTTTATTTTCTGTGTCTTTTCCTTGCTCTCCAAAAAAGGGCAAATAGGCCAGTCTGATTTAGGATCAAGACTCTACACACGTGGGAAACTCACAGCAACCTCAAGGATGGAGGAGTCCGGATCCTTTGATATTTCACCCCACAGTGACCGTGGTGGCCACATTGCCAAGGAGCAGCCTACCGTGTAAGTAAGAAGGTAGTTGCCTCATGCAATGCTGGGCTACCCAATTGTGATGTGGTGGACCGTGATAGGTGCACTTATGGTCACTGTGGGGCAAACCATCATAGAACTCAATTCAAGATAAAGACTTTTTGGGTTTGGGCCAATGGGTGCCCACCATCCAATTTTTGTAACCAAATCTGATGGAAGAACCTTTTAACACTGGATCTTGACAAAAAGAAACTTAGAAATTGTCATTCTTAATATTAGAAATCCATGTCTATGCAGTACTCATTGTTGATTTGTTTTTTTTTTTATAGAAAAGATTCTCAATCTATTAATATGGAGAAAATATATAATCAACTATTACATTTTGCATGATAAAATCAGGAGTATAGTACCACAAAACCTCTATATCATCAATAAATTGTGCATACCAAGCTAGCTTATGAGCTACTGCATTTCTTTCTCTCCCTACATGAACTACTTCATAACTTGTAAAAGTTTTCAGCAACTCTTTAGATTTATCAACCTGAGGGCCTTGTCTTTAGCAATTGGATGATGTAGAGTTAAGTGTATCTATCGTCCACATAAAATCACCTTCAAGAATAATGTCTTCACTGTAACATTACAAACCATTTGAATGCCTCTCAACGCTATTACGGCTTCAATATCATCCACTTCATCTATCCATGTCTCCACTTTGCTCATCGTCATAATAACATTTCCTGTATTGTCTTGAAGGATAGCCCCCACGCTGGCTTTTTGTATTTCATTAAATAATGCTCCATCTACATTAAGTTTTAGAACACGCCCAGGAGGACGCTGCCAACATAGCACTCTCATTAACTTATCATTCATTTTGGTTGCCCAAACTTTACTGTAGTCTTCCAACAAAATTGCAGCCCCTTCAGCCACCATTCTTGGATCAGTGAGCTTCCTGTTATGAATGAAGAAATTTCTTTTATTCTAGATCATCCATTCCTGTCACGACCCGAGCCCAAGCAATCGGAGATTACGTTTAAACTAAATCAGTGACACATACTCCCGTGCATATACACCTAGACCCAGTTCAAGTGCATGCACACAAGGAAAAATCACACGTGCAATAGCATTATACGCGGAAATTGTCAGTATCATTACTTAATTCAGAGGACACACTAAAATATAAAAACAACATCTACATAAGAGAACATGAAAAAGACCATGTCTTTACAAGCATGAGAAGGAAGTTTCTATATGATACAAAATACAAGGAGATATACTCCAATACTCCAATACATAACAAAAGGTAGCCTACAGATCAAAATGAGGCCTATCCTAATCCAGGCCGCTTTTCGGGGTGGATTGATCATGTCCGCTCATCGAGCCCTGATGGGGCTTCTACGATCACCTCTGAAGTCTGGCTGACCGTCGAGGGATCGGGAGTGAGATCTGAGCCTACAACACCAAGGACAACCAATGAATAAGACTATTCAGCAAAGCATAAGCAATAATAAGGTAACAAGTTTTGTTTCTACAAGAATCACTAACAAATGATTACACATAGAGTTTCAATTTAGTATATTAAGCAAATTATGCATTTGAATAAAGCATGATATGAGAATCGTTGAACATATATCCTTTACTATGTGGCTACTATGTTTGTCATATCCTCCCTTTAAGGATCTAAGCATTGAGAACACCATTGACCAAGCTAGGGTACAAATGGGTCTTTAGTTATTGGGATCCAGAAGCCCCAAGACAAGAGCACACAGCAGCAGCGTAAATAAGTTACACCAAAGTCAACCCTGCCAGATATCATAAGATTGAGGCTGAGTAGAGCCAGACTGTGTCAATCATGTCATCTTGAGTAATACATTCATATATAAGTCCATTCAATTCAAGTCAAAGTTGAACATATATTTCAAGAAATACTGCAATAAGCTTAATCATAAAGAACATGATCTTTCAAGTCAAATCAATAATCATGTAAGTCAAAGCAAGATTAAAAGAATAGAAGGCAATAACCGGAGCCAACATGTTATGCAACTCGATTCATTTTTATAGAATCACGATAGTTTACTAGCCAACTCTAAGCTAGTTGTCCATTGTTTCTAAGCATGCATGATGATGTAATTTTAAGTTATTCGATACACAGTTGCCCACTTTTTGGGTGTTACAATGTATCGAAATCCCTTAAACCAACACCTATGGGGAGGTGCTAATAATTGGACAACATACATGAATGAGTCACAGCCCTTAAGACCATTTATGATTTCAGGTATTCCATTGGATAAGTTAAGGGATACCGGAATCCAACACGAAGGCCCTATAAGGTCTCTTAGTTGTACCTATCTTTTTCATTACCTTGCAAGGGCCTCACGGCTTAGCCGTATTACGCATTACGGCTCAACCGTGATTCCTCAGAATGTCTTTCGCAAATACGGCGAGCCATGGTTGAACCGTGCTTTCTCTTACGGCTAGACCGTGATTGTTCTACGGTTTAGCCACAGGTTGGATACGGCTTAGCCATAGCACACCATATAGCTTCGCCGTGGTTGGACCATAGAAGGATTTCCCTTTTTTCCTACTCTCTAGACCTCAAGCCGTAACTTGACTTACGGTGGGGTCACGGCTAGCTTACGACTTAGCCGTAGTACATCCTACGGCTTAGCCGTAGCTTGACCGTAGTGTAAATTTAAATTAGGCTACTTTCTGGAGTTTGAGCCGTGAAACTCCTACAGCTTAGCCGTAAACTTCAGAACACTGAAATTCAAGAATTTCACGTACAGTTCAGAAATGAATGGATTTTTAAACAATTGAAAACGAGAGCATATAATTGTATATAGAAGGGCTATAAAACACAAGAATCTTGAAAGATTGAGAAGAATAATACCAATCATAGTCTACCAACATTTATTCATCCATAAAGTGTTTATACTTGCCTCAATTGAACTTTTTCAAGTAAATCTCTGTCTTTTGGCTCAAATTGGATATATCTATGGAGCCCTAGTAGCCATGCATGCAAGAAGTGAGAAGAGATGAGTAAATGCAATGAATGAAGAGGACTCTAGACTCATAGATGTTGTCATGAACCAAATTCTTACCTTAGACCACACAAAAGATGAACCAATAGAATGGGTGCAACAAGGATCCTAGGCTTGTTGCTTGATAGCTGAAGGAGAGAAGAAAGGAAAAGAATAGAAAGAAGAAGAAGAAACGGACGTACGTTGAAAAAGAGAGGATGAGAGAAAGAGTGAGTCGGTGGTTTCTCTCCCTTATATAAGACAAGTTTTGGTAGCTTTATAAAAAAGTCCAAATGGTTAAAGGAAATTATAGTTTGAGTCAAATAAACATCTAACGGAGACAAATGAAGCCATTTGCATGTGAGTCAATTACGGAAATCAACAAGCGTGACAAGATGCACGTGATGACAATAAGATGATGCATGAATGATGAAATCTTACGAAGTCTAAAATTACGAAAAAGAGCTTGTGTCTACTTAATCCAGGTTAAACTCAACCCAACTACCCATCCATAACCCGAAACATAACTCAAAAAGACAAAACGGCATGCACTAACCACTTTGATGCTGGAAAAGGACCAAAAGGAATTAATTAGTTGTTAAACTGAATTAATTAGGGTCGGAGTGTTACAATGCCACTATGAAAAATAGCTTCATGTTGACATTTGGGACTTCTTGATAGTTCCTAAGCAAGTAAAGCAAAATTATTAGGCAAGTTAAAAGTAACATCAAATCTTTTCGGACATTCTCTCCATACCTGTTGTGCCTGAGGGCAAAAGCATAAAGCATGCATAATATCTTCAGATAACACTTTGCATACCTCACATACATCAGTCTCCACTATCTTTCTTTTAGCAAGGTTTTTCCGGGTTAGTAAAATTTCCTTACATGCATGCCATGCAAAGGTTTTGATCTTATTTGGAACTTTCATGTTCCAAATTTTCAACCAAAATTTTCTATTCAACCCTATATATGAGCATGCCCCCCCTGCATTGACATCTTCTAAGCTTTTGCACCATTACATATACACTCTTGACCAAGAATTCCCCTGTTTTATGCTCCACTCATATCAGTTTATCATTTGGCAAACAAGGGCTGAAAGCAATTTTTAAAATAACTTCAGCTTCATATAGGAGAAAAACTTCCTGTATTTTGTTTACATTCCACCTTTTTGTGTCTCTGTCTATGAGATCATTCACTGTGGCATCCTCATGTAGAATTCTTCTTGAGGTAGTAACATGATAAGTGGTTGGTATCGGTAGCC
Organism: Sextonia rubra; assembly: GCA_037013555.1. Taxonomy (NCBI): domain Eukaryota; kingdom Viridiplantae; phylum Streptophyta; class Magnoliopsida; order Laurales; family Lauraceae; genus Sextonia; species Sextonia rubra. The sequence goes on along the minus strand of JASUAD010000010.1, from coordinate 35,695,920 downwards.
ACTTGTTTTCCCAAATTTTAATATTTTGTCCGTTTTCCACCCGCCATTTGCACCCTTCGTCCATTAATTTCTTAGCTTCCATGATTCCTCTCCAAGTTTATGACGATCAACTATCCACAGTTGAGTTAAAAAAAGGGACTGTTGGGAAATACTTGGCCTTAAACACCTTATTGAAAAGGGAGCGCTGATTATGCATGAGTCTCCGTCTTTGCTTAGCTAAAAGGGCTAAATTAAATGCTTCCAGGCTACGGAACCCCATTCCTCCAACATGTTTAGATTCATACAGTTTATCCCAACTAATCCAATGTATCTTCTTTTCACTATTGCATTGCCCCCACCAAAATCTAGAAATCATCCCTTCCAACTCCTTACATAGAGACGTAGGCAATTTAAAACAAGACATTGCATAGGTTGAAATTGCTTGTGCAACAGCCTTCACTAAAATTTCTCATCTTGCCTTTGAGAGCAACTTTTCCTTCCACCCCTGCATTTTACGCCATACCCGGCCTTTAATTTCTGAGAATGCCTATTTTTTCAATCTCCCAATGAGAGATGGTAGACTAAGGTATTTTTCATGTTGCTTTATCTCCTCCACCCCCTAAATATTCTTTATGCATTATAGATCCTCTTGCCTAGTGTTTATGCTAAAAAAATAGGGAGGTTTTTTTTTTATTTATCTTCTGCCTCAACGCTTCCTCATAGATCTTGATAATATGCTGAATATGCAGGTTTTCTTCCCTATTTGCTTGATAAAAGAGAAGGATATCATCTGCAAAAAACAAGTGGCTGATTCTTAGTGCTCTTTTGCAAATACTGATACCTGTTATCATTTTTTCTTGTTCCGCTTTTCTTAAGAGAGAGATGTAAGGCCTTTTACACACAAGATAAATAAGTATGGGGAAAGGGGGTCACCTTGCCTCAAGCCCCTAGAGGGAGTTATAAAACCTTTTGGATCTCCCTTAATCAAAATGGAATATGATACAATGTAATACACTTGATGATTAGCGAAACCCAATTTATGATACCCAAACATTTACACCCACACCAAATCGATGTGATTCTCATTTTCTCATATTAATTAATCATTTCAAATTTTTACATTTCAAATGTACAAAATTAATGCATTTTTTAGTTCATTCACAATTTTGATTCTAACCGATGCAACACTCATACATCCAAAACCCAACCTCATATACAAAACACAAATCCAAAATCCAATCCCACATCCATAACCCAACTCTTGAATACACTTGAATCTTCTCTTTACTTTTAACTCTTGAATCTTCCTACTTGGGTGTCGTAAGAAGATTTGAGAGTTGGAAAATCAGAGAGTCAGATTCATCATTGATAATAGAAAGAAGAAGAACTGAGGTTTTTTGGGAGACAAAGTGCAACAAACCCTCCATTATTAGAATGAGGGTCAGAATTTGACACTCATTCCCACTAGTTTAAAAAAAAATCCAAAATGGCACCAAGACTACATCGATGGGTATATAACTAAGGGGGCTTTTTTGGTTCACTGATCACCTTAGGTGATTTTTCAGGTAAAATCCTCAAAAGTTATGATCATGGACCAACAAGTCCACTCAATTTGACCCTTCAAGTCTGCCCAAGTTGACCCCACGTAGCAGCATTCATAGTCGTAAATATTGGCGACATTTTGAAAATATGGCCACACCAAATCTAAAACAGTAATTTCCAATGATATCTCAATATTTTCAATACAGGGCCGGCATTTGAAATATGTGGGGGATTGAAATATTATTGGATTAAAGATGAAAATAATTGAGCAATCTTCAAAAGAATTTAGGAATTTTTAGAAAAGAAAACTCTTAAACCCCTGTTTATACGGTTTAGTCAAGAAAAATACACAAATGATATATTAGGTTGACGTACTGATTTTCTTGGACAAAAATACCTACCTGGCGATATCGTGACCCAATTCCCCATTTTTTTGTCGAAATCTGCAGCTGTTTCAAAAAATGAAGGAAAAGTGTTTCATATGTTGTGCAGGCAGATGATGTGTTAGAAATGGAATAACTTTTTTCGTATCCATGTGAAAAATTAGTTTATTCTAACAATAAAATTATATATAAGCACCTCTCTTTATGGAAGAGTGATACTGGGGACACTGTCATGTCATTTGTAGGTCACTTCATTAAAGTTTTAGATTTTCTCCAAATCTTTTTTCCTAAAAATACTCTCATTCCATTTTTAAACGTTCCTTTAATCAATAAATCTTTATTCATTATCTCTAAAATCTTTCTAATTTAGAGTCAAACAACCAATTTAATTTATTTAAAATTTACAATCTTCAACTATCATGTAAGTGACAATTCTTAGTTGGGTAGTATGACATGCAACCAATTCCAAACTTTGTCAATGATTCCTTTGAATTGAGTCTCACTCAATACTATTAGAGCAATATATGCAACATTATTTTCATGGTTTCATATTTAATCTCTTCTATGCGGTTTTTTTTTAACTATAATGTTTCCTCACTAATCCACATAATCATAATTCCTTTTAAAAGTATACATCCTCAAAATATTGATCATGTCATTATTAAGTCCCACAAATATCATACCTTTCAAATATATATTGTAAGAATTATTTCTATTAAACCATCAACATATTTTATCATATTAATATTAAATATATGTTTAATCTAATGGTAACTTTCTTTAAAAAATTCAAGTACTTTGCTTTCTCATTCTTTCAAAATTGAGAAATGGTGACATTTTTCAGTCTTTTAAAATTAGGGTGAGCAAGTTCAATTCAAACGAGATAATGTCAGAATCTTAAAGTATCACTTAACTGTTATAAGATGTTATTATCATAGGTGGATGCCCACATTGGGACCCACATGAGATAAAGGGATTACTAAGAATTAGGGTTTTCCTTATTGGGTTGCTTGGGGAGGAAGCAATCTTATTCTATAAATAAGATCCTCCTCCCCCCATTATGTACACACAGATCTAATGAATAAGAGCTCTCTCTCTCTCCCTCCCTATTCTAACACGTTATCAGCACGAAGCTCTCTTTTCAGCACGAAGCTCCCGGCCCGATCGGATCCACGACTCGAGAATCTGGTACGTCGCGTAGAGCATCTCGTTCTCGTAATTCTCGAGGTTTCTTGGCGATTTTTTTCAGCGAGTGGAGATCGGACGGCCTGCAGACGAGGTCGTACTCCAGTTTCAGTTTCCCGGCCAGGTTCGGCTCGCCCAAGTCTAGCGTGAACGCCGATCGCTGCATGTGGCACTCGATCACGAAGGCGATCCTCCTCGCCACCGCCTCGGATCTCTGCCACGTGGCCAGCCGCAGGAGCAGGCTCGCCTCGCTGCTCCTGCAGACCACAGAAAGTGTCTCCCCTGTCGAGCCGCAGGAGCAGGCGGAGCACAATCTGAAACTCCGCGTTGTCGATCGACGCCGGATCCGGCAGCTTCCCCGTCTTCTCGTACTCCGCCTCGGCCTTCACCCCCTCGTGGATGAGCAGCGTGGCGTCGCCGCCATCATCGACGATGAGATCGGGGCCGCCGGCGGGTCCCCAGTCAAGGCAGCGATCGGTGCACCACCAGTACTCCTGGAGGGTCTCGCCCTTCCAGGCGAACACGGCGGCGGAGTCGCGGGCGATGGCGGAGGCGGTGTGGTCCTGGGTAGTTCCGGGGGGAATTCGCTGCCGCCAACGCCATCATCAACGCGCTCTACAGCCACCTGACGCAGATCGACAGCAGTGGATCGGATTACCAGTCAGTGTTCGTTATTTGGTGACCTGATCTGGCAGAAAAGACTAAGCAGGCAGTTTGGTTCTAATTGCAGAACTTGGATAGGAACAGAAAGAGGGTTCTGCTACTCGGGTAAGACATCCCCACATGCTTACCATCGACACTGATCGCCTCCCCTGCCACCCGTCTTCTCTCGCAGCCCTGCCGTTGCTGACATCACCTCACCATCCTCACCGTTCGACGGTCGCTGTTTTCTGTCGTTGCCTCTTCCACAGTTGCCGAGGAAAAACAGAAGGAGAAGGGGGGTGGAAGTTGTAGGGGTCTGTTGCAGAACCCAAAACCGAAACAAAGAGGGAGAAGAGCTTGCTCTTAAACCAGGTCGAGTACAGGTCAGGTCTGATTGACCTAACCCGTCTCTCAGAGAGCCCAGTTACTAGTGCATGCCATTTTGGGTTCGGGTTGGGTATGAATGACCCGTTTGCAAAGCCTGCTTGCCAAATGCACAAGGCCTGATGTCATCTAGGTGACGTCAGCCTGCTGACGTCAGTATTATGTCAGCATTCTTTTAGTCAAAAGCAGATTTGACCGGGTCGATGGCAGAAACTTGTTTCTGCAATATCTTGACGATCCGAAGTCCGATTTGAGATCCGTTTGCTCCTACGGAAAGCTCGCGAGCAGATCTACACATTGGTACTAAAAAGAGGATGATTTAAAGGTTAAGTAATTTCTCCTTCTTTTATTATCTTTTATTAGTTTGATAATTATACACTTGCATTTATTTTATTCCTTTTCGATATGCAAGTATTTATAATTTTAATTCGAGTGATGAATAATTTATTATTCCTTATCAAAAGGAGATCATGATAAAATTGAAAATCATGGATCATAAATAGAACCAGAAGTTCTATGCAAGAAATTGGAACCCGAAGTTCCACACGATATTTAGAACCAGAAGTTCTATATGGAATCAATAATTCGGACTCGAAGTTCCGTAAATTATCTATGAACCAGAAGTTCATTTGAATCCGGACCAGAAGATCCGTCGATTCCGGACAAGAAGATCCGTTGGTTATTTTACTCTGAAACCAGAAGTTTTCAGATCTACAATACGTACTCAAAGTTTCATCTAATACTTAGAACTAGAAGTTCTATATCGAATAAATAATCTGACCATGTAGTTCTGTATGTTATTTTAATTTAGAACCAGAAGTTCTAACTTAGACCTGAAGATCCATGAATTATCCTAATCTAGAACCAGAAGTTCTAACTCGGACCTGAAGATCCATGAATTATCCTAACCTAGAACCTGAAGTTCTAACTCGTATGGAAAGATCCATGAACTATTTTAGAACCAGAAGTTCTAATTCTTAAGTTGAAAACCTGATGTTCTAAACTTCAATTTCTCAATTCTTCATCACATTTTTATTATTATATTTGATTGGATGTTAAGAACCTGAAGTTCTACATTTTATTTCTGTTTCTCATATACATTTGTTTTTATATTCTATAACATTATACTGCATGCTTGATATAATTCCTTCGGTATAATTATTACTAATGATTATCTGAAATTTTAGCCTTGATGAATTTGTTATTGCTAAAGCAGTAGTTGTGTATAATAGAACCTGAAGTTCTATTTCCAATGAATAACTTGGACCCGAAGATCCATACATTATCTGGAACCAGAAGTTCTAAGATTTGGAATATGAACCCGAAGATTCATATTCATAATTAAACTTAGAGCTTTGATTTCTAAAGATTCAAAGTAGTGTAGATCGATACAACGGCCATGAAATCAAACCTGAAGTTTTGATAGAACCAGAAGTTGTGATTCAAACCTGAAGCTTTGATAGAACCAGTAGTTCTAAGAACCTGAAATTCTATCACTAGCCTGAAGTATTGACAGAACTAGAAGTTCTGATTCATCAGTTAAGAACCCGAAGTTCTAACTTTCTGATTGGCCAATTCTTCATTATATTTTGTCATCGGATATTGAGAACCCGAAGTTCTATTTTTGTTTGATTGTTATTGGTAAATCGATCTTTACACACTCTAAAAGGCTTGGTGATACTATCAAAGTCGGAAATAAAATATCCCTGAAGGATATGGCATACACTCTTATTTTCCGCGCCATTATATCCCCATTAGACAGGGATGATCACCAGCAGATGGTCATACACCCAATGCTTGAAATAAATGCCAGATTAGTCACTTAAAATCCCTCCAGAAGAGGTAGATATAATATGTTCTCCCGTAGAGATGTAATAAACCACCCCAGGAGAGGTGATTGAGAAGGCATTTTGTTTGGAAATTGGGCGAACCACCAAGCATGGTCTGGAAGACCTACAACTACTTTTATGAGTTTGAACACTGAGTTCAGTTCTTAGATATTTTGTTGAATGCTAGGACTTATTTTTAATCCCCCGTATATTATGTTATATTTGCTTTGAATGCTGAATTGTTTAGTTGTTCTTACTTTTATTTTTGCAATGCGATTACCTAGTTATGTGAGTTTATTATTACTTGCTCTATGGATTATGGAATGCATGATATTGAGGATAATATCTGTCCAGTAGACAGTGCAACAAAACACACTACATTGAAAAAAACCAGAAGTTTTTCTCTGAATTAGTGTTTCATTCGTGCACGGCATCGATCATAGCTGTATCTGCACAAATACTTGAATGCTCCGGAAGAGTCTACATAATGGTATTTGTACATCATTACTAGTATTGACAGCCAGAAGCTGATACTAGAAAAGCTAAGTGCATTCTCCTTATATTTCAAGGCTATATTACAAGACAATCTTTACAAATCGAATCATATTCGATTATGAGCAAAACGACAAAGTTAAGCCAGAAGCTTACAGCGAGCCCTCAACTTAGTGACCATCAAGTTTTAATGTTTTGGCATGATATGTTAGGTTAATCTAGGGGTACTCTGCTAAGGCAAACTATTGATAATTCTGTTAAGTACTCCTTAAAGTACCATCTATTGACCATCCTTTCCACAAAGGATATAGTGTGACATTTGTCAACCCATCAAACCCGGCCTGTTAAAACAAATTATTAAAACCTAGGGTACACTCCGTGACCCAATTATACAGCTTGATAGCATAGGTTTGTGACCTGCGTGACCCACAACGTAACCTCTATGTTGGTTATATTTCACCTCCATTATTGAATATCTAGACCCCATGACGGGAGATATATTTATTGTTCGTTTTTGCTGATTGTCATCTTGATGAGACAGTCTTCTCGCCGTTAGGGGGAGATAAGAGAGTTCCTGAAGAACACCTTGTTCCTGAAGAACAATCCGTTCCTGAAGAACGGCGAGAATTAATGTGGAATACTTCCACTCAATCTCATCTAGATTTATGTACTTCACAATGTGAGAATGAAGTACGGAGAATGGTGCACTTAATTACAAATGAATTCCTTAATGCTTTTAATGATGCAGCAAAAGTTACTAGGTCACATGTATCGGCTATGAACACACAAGCATGAATTAATGTCCCTGTAGGACAAGTACGAATTAGTGTTCCTGAAGAACAAAGTCCAAATATGGCAACAAATGAATCTATACACGCCAGAAGCGTGGTAGAACTATAGGTTTCAAGGACTCAGCTCCCCAGAAGAGGAGAAATGAGCAATTATATCCCAATCATACTCCAGAAGAGGTATACTCCCGAAGAGTTTATGATAAAATCCACTCTCTCCAAATTTCCTGAAGAAATTAATGTCCCGGAAGAGACACGAGTCCCAGAAGAGACTCTAGAAGCCCCTGAAGAGGCAATGGGTACCCAATAAATAAAGAGATCTCTATACTTTATAATTATTCAAGAGAGAGATGGGATAGAAATGGAATTATCATCGATGACGCATTTGTATATGCGGTAGCTACACAACTAATTGAGAATGTTGTTTGGGATATAAAACCACGTTCTATAAATGAATGTCGACAAAGAATATATTGGCCAAAATAGAGAGATGCCATTGAGGAATTGCAGTCTCTCAATAGAAGTGGTATATATGAACCTATAGTACAAACCCCAAATGGTGTTAACCCTGTAGGTTACAAATGGGTGTTTGTAAGGCAAATGAACGAAAGGCAAAATTGTGATATAAGGTTTCCTGTAGAAACTTGGGATTGAAAACATACACAGTTATATATATGAAAATCCCAGAAGGATTTGCTTTGCCTGAAGCAAAGTCAGAGAGTACGTACTCAATATAAGTAAGACGTTCATTGTACAGCCTGAAGCATTCCAGAAGAATATGGTACAATCGTCTTAGTGAATGTTTATATAAGGAAGAGTATGAAAACAATCCCATTTGCCTGTTCTTGTTTATACAATCCTTAAATGGATTTATAATAGTAAAAGTTTATGTTATTCACATAAATAACATAAATCTAATCGAGACTCCAGAAGAGCTCGAGAAAACTATTGACTATTTTATCTCGACCCGCAGATCGAGAGAAGTTCTAATGAGATTTTTATTCTTTATAAATATGCTTCCCATATATAGTTTTGCACCAAGGCTTTGGATTGGTATTAAACATATGCTATGATATATATGTCTGTTTTATGGTTGAAACCAAATTTTGTAGGATATACAAATTCAGGATATATCCCTGATCCTTATAAGGATCGCTCATAGACATGTTATATGTTCTTCATGTCAATATCATTATTTTTGATATTCTACTAAATTGACTATTGATAGCTACTTACTCTAACCATGCTGAGATTTTTAAGCCAGTGGGGAATGTGTATGGCGAAAATCTTTAACTCAGCATATTCGTAGTTCTTGTCAATGCCTCTTAGTACAGGTACTCCAAGCATTATTTTCGAAGACAATGGGACATGTATTCAACAAATTCAAGAATGATACATTAAAGATGACAAGACGAAACACATTATGCCAAAGTTCTTCTTCACTCATGAGCTTCAAAAGAACAACAAGATTGAAGTTAAGCAAGTTCGTTCAAGCAACAACCTGGCTGATCAGTTTACGAAGTTTTGCCAAAACTCAGTATTTTAGAAATTGTATACGAGATTGACATGCTGAATTATGTATAAAGATGTTATCATCAGGGGGAGTAGTCAATCAGGGGGAGGCATCCTGAAGTATGCTACCCAGGACATATGTGCGCTGTACTCTTTTTCCTTCTCTAGGTTTTGTCCCACTGGGTTTTCCTAGTTAAGGTTTTAACGAGGCAGCATTATGCACGTCCAACACCAATTCAATGATCCTGTAGAATGTTGTACTCTTTTTCCTTCGCTTTGGTTTTTATCCCACTGGGTTTTTCCTTTGCAAGGTTTTAATGAGGCAACTATCATTGAATGGTGGTCATCCAAGGGGGAGTGTTATAAGATGTTATTATCATAGGTGGATGCCCACATTGGGACCCACATGAGATAAAGGGATTACTAAGAATTAGGGTTTTCCTTATTGGGTTGCTTGGGGAGGAAGCAATCTTATTCTATAAATAAGATCCTCCTCCCCCCATTATGTACACACAGATCTAATGAATAAGAGCTCTCTCTCTCTCCCTCCCTATTCTAACATTAACCAGAATTTTGAGCATTTCCATACCAAACATCAAATTACACTGTGGGTTCCAATTAGACGATAAGAGAGCATTTACTTCCCATCTCATAGTTGATTTAGATAGTGCAAAAGCTAAATTATATATATTAAATAAAGCAAACGAAAGGGAAGATGTAGAGGGTGCCACGTCAACACCCATGGATTTCTCCTTTTTAAAAAATACTTTAGAAAAATATACATATCTTCGGCTTCGATGTGGGCCCACACATCTCTCCAAATCTCCTAAAATCTTTGTCTTTCTTAAATTTGGATCTTTTAAAATCCCTTTGAGTTCACTAAAATATTCTCTCACAACTCAATTAGTTTTCAAATCTCCTCCCTAGAATATTTCTATTTTATAGTCAATTAATTATGCTTACGGTTTGACTATCCTTCAACCCTATCCATCATCACAACCATCATTTTAAGCACTCTTTCTCACCCAACTATTATGTGGGGCTCATAGATTGTTGAGACTTGTAAGAAAGAAAAAGAGAAAAAAAGGAAAAAAAAAATACCGCTTGGCTTCTTTGAAAGTAGGATCTCCAGACTAATGAAGAAGAGATAAATGTAAGTTTGCTATTATCGAATAGTAGGCCCTGAAGTTCACCATTTTGGGTCTAATGGGTGGATCCCCCTATGATAGTGATAATTGAAAAGAGAAATAATTAGCTGTCATATTGGGCAACACATATTTGTTTAGAATAGCAAATAAAAAAAAAGTTTGCTATTATCGATCAGTATGCAATAGATCTTACTACTTTGGATCTAATGGGTGGATCTTCCTATGGTTGTGATAATTGCAATGGGAAAATAATTGGCTTTTATAATGGGCCACACATATTGTTTAGACTAACAAAAAAGAAAAGAAAAGATCGAAAGGTTGTTTGGCATTGACAATGGGCCGTACACCCTTCAAGAAGGAAGTTATCTATAAAAAGGTGTGGACACAAAATAAATTAAATAATTTACATTATTTATTTTTGCATTACAAAGGTTTTTTGGGAGTCCTAAGGCATTTTTTGGATGTACTCTAAATCAAACATCATTCGGGATGTAGTCGGTACACCACTACTTTACTATATTTGGTTTAGTAGTTATTATTGTTATTATTTGTTGTGTTGTTGAACGGCTTTCAAATATTGTATCTTTTTTTTTTTTGGGATTTTTATAAAAAAATAATCCTAAATTTAGATTATACGAATTGATTAATAAAGATTAGAAAAAAATCCAATTTGGAGTTCATACTCCATCAAAAGATAAATATGCCATCAACTGATGATATCGTTAGGCATACAAATCCTTACAAACATTTCCTTTCGTCTCTTCTCCATCTTCTATTCTCCATCTTGAGATTTTGTTAGAGTCTTAATTTTTCACCTTGCGACAGCATCACCATTAAATGGCCTATCCTTTTTCTTATTCTTCTTCTCTTATTTCGGTCTCTTTCTGCAGAACTGGTATGCCCTCCTCCTACTCCTCCCTCTTCCTCTTCTTCTGTAACTAGTACGCCTTCTTCTTGTTCTTTTTCTCCTTCTTCTTCTTTTTTATTTTCTTTTCCTTTAATCTCTCTTTCTATTCTAAGAATCTCTTTACCCTCTTGTGTTTTTTTTTTCTTACATTCCTCTCGGTCCTCTTTCTCACTCTTTTGGTTTTCTCATACTCTCAACCCTTCTATTTCTCTCTTCTCTATGCCCAGTTATTTTTAATTTTTGGTTTGTTTTTTTTTTCTCTTGTAAGTCCTCTCTCTTTTCCTCTTACTGTCATCCTACTCGGTCTCCTTCTTCTTCTCTTTCTTTTCTCATTTTTTAACTTTCATCTTTCTTTCCTTTTAGTTTTTTCCTCTTCAGCCATAAACCAAAAATACAAAAAAAATCACTCTCTAAATTGTGGGCTGTGAGTTCTATGGCTTAGTAGTAAATCGTTCTATGGCAAAGCTTTACAGCTTCATCATATGGTCAGCCGTAAGCGAAAAATATAAAAAAAAACTCTTCGGATAGTGGCCTGTGAGTTTTATGGCTTAGCTGTAAATCGTTTTACGGCTTAGCCGTAAGGACCTTATGGCTTAGCCTTAGGGTCAGCCGTAATAGAACTCAGAATTTAGGCATGAATTTATAACTGTTAAGTAACGATATCATTATCATCTTTAATGCTTTATATGCCCATTTTAGTTTTCAACATTCATTCCCTAAATATCTTTATTTTAAGATACCTAATCTATGTAGAGGGCGTAGGAATTGAGTCAAAAATTAGATTCATGTAGTAATATATAACTGTTAGGTAACGATATCATTACTATTCTTTATGTATTATTTTCCCTAGTTTGATTCTGTTCATTCATTCCGTAAATATCTTTATACGGAGATATATAAACCATGTAAAGGGCATGTAAATTGACAAAAAAAATTTGATTCACACATAAATTTATAACTTTCAGGTAAATATATCATTACCATTTTTAACGCTTTATATACCCTTTTTTTTTTCAATTCATCTTAATGGGTCAAATTCTAATTCCCTATGCCCTCTCCAAACTGGGGAAGATTATGCTTAAGGAATAGTAACGATATGTTATATATTAATATATGAATCCAATTTTTTTGGGTCAATTCCTTTGCCCTCTATATAGTTTATGTATCTTAGTATATAGATATTTAGGGAAAGAATGTTTGAAATCAAAATGGGCATATAAAGCGTTGAAAATAGTTACGATATCATTACCTAAAAATTATAAATTCATGCATGAATCAAATTATTTTGGTCAATTTCTATGCCCTGTACATAGTTTATGTATCTCAGTATAAAGATATTTAGATAATGAATTTTGGGAACCAAACCGGATAAATAAAGCATTAAAAATGGTAACGATATCGTTACCTGAATGTTACGGCTTAGCCTTATGGCTTAGTCATAAGTGAAAAAACACCGCGCAAATACGGTTCACCAGTAAAATGACCTATGGCTCAGCCGTAAATCAAATTCAGGTAACGATACCTAAAAGTTATAAATTCATACCTGAATCAAATTATTTTGGTCAATTTTTATGCCCTCTACAAGTTTATATATCTCAGTATAAAGATATTTAGAGAATAAATTTTAGAAACCAAACTGGAGATATAAAGCGTTAAAAATGGTAATGATATCATTACCTGACTATTACGGCTTAGCCATATAGCTTAGCTATAAGTGAAAAAATACTGCGCAAATATAGTCCACCCGTAAAATAACCTACAGCTCCGATGTAAATGCACTATGGCTTAACCGAAAGGCTTAACTGTAAGTGAAAAAACACTGTGCAAATATGGTCCACTCATAAAATGACTTACAGCTCAGCTGTAAATGCACTATAGCTTAACCGTAGGGCTTAGCTGTAAGTGGAAAACCCTGCGCAAATACGGTTCGATCAAAGCTAAGGGTATATTTGTCTTTTGATGGAGTACGAACTCCAAATTAGATTTTTTAAAACCTTTCTTAATCAATTGGTATAATCTAAATTTAGAATTAATTTTTTTGGTAAAAATCCTTTTTTTTTCTTCTAATATAGATATGCATCAAAATATGTTTATATGTTTATAATTGATGTCATTCCTCTTTTTATTTTTATTTCTTTTCTCTTTAGTATGAATTTGAGTTTTTGTTTTGTTTTTTTTTTTTTTTTGTCTATGATGTTGTCTCGAACTTGACCCACTCATTTATCCACACACACTTAGGGTTATTTCAAAATATTAGTTTCGTTTCATTTAATGAATTCTTCTTTAATTATCATTGCTATTATCTTCTTTAAAAAAAATATTTTATTCCGCTTCCAAAGCTACATAACATTAGTATTTCAATCGAATCTTTATGAATAAACTAGTGTCGTTTTGGGCTAAGCTTCGTTCGGGCATTTTTTTATAAATGATAAATTTATTTACTTATCATTTATATTTTGAAGAAAGTATTATTTCTAATCAATAATTTATATTTTATGCCTTAAAATAAAATAAAAAGTTGCATGAGTGTCTTTCAATCACAGGACTTAAAATTTTATTTCAATTTAAAGTGAATTTGCAGAAGTACATTTGAAGAGCTTAAAGTTTATAATATATCAAAATAACTTTTTGTTTAAATATGTACTTCTACTTCATTTTAGCATTACGCAGTGATCTTTACTTCATTTTTTTTCTTTTATAAATATTGATGTATAATTTTTTTAAGAATTATAAATAATATATATTTCTTTTACATTTATTTTCTTAATTATATCTCAAATAAATCTTAAAGTTTAATATATTTTTATTTTGGGCAAGCAACATATGCCGTACTTGCATGTCATTTTTGGGTTCCTTCATTAAAGTCCTAAATTTTTTCGAAATTTAATTTTGGACTTTCATTTAATTAATCAATATTTATCCCTTATCCCTAAATTTTCTAATTTAGAGTTAAACAATCAATTTGATTCTATCATGTAAGTGACAATTATGAGGGGGGTCTTGCTTTATGCAGCCAATCCTAAAGTCATTTTATGGGTGCCTTCATTAAAGTCCGGAATCTTCTTCAAATTTCTGCCCTAACAACACTCTCAATCAATTTTAAAATTTTCTTTAATTAATCAATTTTTATCCATTATCCCTAAAATTTTCTAACAACCATTTTGATTTTGTAATGTAAGTGACAGTTATTAGTGGCGCCTTACTCAATGCAACCAATTTCTATAGTAATTTATGAGTGCTTGAAAGTCATAAATCTTCTTCAAATCTCTCCCCCAAAAGCACTCTCAATCAATTTTAAACTTTTCTTTAATTAATCAATCTTTATCCATTATTCCTAAAATCTTCTAATTTATACTCAAACAACCAATTTGTTTACAGCCCATAAGTGACAATTATTGGTTGGGGTTTACATCATGTAATCAATTCCAAATTTCATTTATTGGTCTCTTCATTAAAGTCATGAATCTTTTCCAAATCTCTCCTCTAAAAGCACTTCCATTCAATTTTAAACTTTCGTTTTAATCAATCAATCTTTATCCCTTATCCCCAAAATAGTCAAAGAACAAATTTGATTTTATCATGTAAGTGACAATTGTTAGTGGGGTCTTACGCCATGAGGCTAATTTTGAATTTTATGTATGAGATATTCCAATTCAAATTAATCAATCTTTATCTATTATCCCTAAAATTTCCTAATTTAGAGTCAAACAACCAATCTTATCCCTAAAATAGTCAAACAACAAATTTGATTTTATCATGTAAGTAATATTTGTTAGTGGGGTCTTACGCCATGCGACCAATTCTAATTTTTATGTATGATATATTTGAATTGAGTTCACTCAATGCCATTAGAGCAATCTGTACAACATTACATCCAAGGTTTCCTATTAATTTCTTCTACGCGTTTCTTTTTTTTTTTTTACACATTATCTTAATATCTTTGAAAAGTATACATCCTCAAAATATTGACCACATTATTATTCGGTCCAACAAATATCATACCTTTCAAATATGTGTTGGTAAGCATTATTTCTATTAAATCATCAAAATATTTTATCAAATACACGTTTCATCTATTGGTAATGTACTTTACTCTTCCATTAAAGTTAAGGTGAGCAAGTTCAATTCAAATGAGAGGTCGTAATACTTTTTTAATCTTTGTCGCATAAGAGTTCATGAGGCAGGGGTAGGTCAAAAAAAATACTGATGGAGGTTATTGAATCAGATCTGAAGAACTTTAACTTATTTAAGGACTTGACCCATAATAAAACAGAATGAAAAAACAGAATTTATGTAGCCAACCCTAACATGGTTGCAATAAGGCTTTGATGATGATGATGATGATTAGTTGCATAAGAATCTATTCACACTATGGGTTCCAATTGGATGATGGGAGAGCATTTACTTCTATCTCATTGCCGAAAAAAAGGGAACATAAGTGTGCAATTTCTAGTTTCTATTTCAAAAAAAAAACATTTTTCTTAGTCTCATTAGAAAACCTATTTTGACTTTATTATTCCACCATTACTAAATGTAACTCTTTCTATCTCACTCTCTAAAATTATATATATGTATGGAAAAACCTTTGTCGAACACCAGTGCTCACGATAAGGTGAGCACCATTTTCCTAAACACCTAGTGGGGCCTACCTTATGATCTATCGAAGTAAACTATAAAACAACTATCCCCCGAGCTAGTCATTGACCCCTAAGTTTAGCACCCATCCAATTTGATTGGACCGTTGGATGGGCTTGCACTCATTTTAGATGGTCAAAATTTGTCGGCCATTTAACAAGTGGTTAAGATGATGATATGACCCTCCATTACCATACATGGGTATATGGAGGGGAGATCTTTTGATCCCCCCTAGTTCGATCAGTAAGTGAGGCCCCTAGTGGCCTCACTAGAAAATGGTGCCCACAATAAGGTGAGCATCGGTGGTTAGTAGAGGAACTCCCTATACATATATATATATAAATATAAGCAACAACCATCTTCGTAGGCAACACGTGGCACCACTTCTACTATCTGCGTCTAAATTAAGCCACCTAAATGCCCACATGTTGAGCATTGGTAGGTCTTAACCGTTAAAATCTTAGTGGATGATTTCAAATCTTCAACAAACTCCTAAAATCGCTTGACCTCATACATCTTAAAAGTAAAGTCATCCTAAAAAAATCTCATAATATTTGTGAAGAGCCTTTGCAAAACAGTGTGCCGCACTTCATCTAATAACTAAAGCTATATGTATTTATTTGATTCATTTGAGTTTACTAGATGGGTTCCGCCATGCACATTTGAAATCATTCTCATGTGATATATGATAAAAATGTGGTGGACTATTTTCTCAACTCACACTACATACAAGATTGGGTCAAATTCACTCCTAATAATCTAGCAGTTGACCATCTTTAAAGACCTTAATTATATAAAAC
This sequence comes from Sextonia rubra, assembly GCA_037013555.1. Classification (NCBI taxonomy): domain Eukaryota; kingdom Viridiplantae; phylum Streptophyta; class Magnoliopsida; order Laurales; family Lauraceae; genus Sextonia; species Sextonia rubra. The sequence continues at coordinate 35,679,694 of JASUAD010000010.1, read as the reverse complement.
AAATTCATCATATTTTGTATTATTCATAATTACTTTTTCATTTTTTTATTTTTAGCACATTATTCTATGTAATTGAGTTATTCTTCAAATACCACATATTAACTATACATTTTTAACTTATTTTATTTTTAATATTAGTTTTAGAGGATTTTATTGGAAAAGTCATCATAAATGACCCCTTAACAAAAAAATTAATATTGGGAGAAAGTGCACTGGAGGGGTCAAATATGATTACTTCGGTTGTTTTTTTAGCATTGTGGACAAGCATCGAATCTTAGGCTCATTTGTTTTTGTCAGCATCGGATTGATGCTCATTTATGCATCATAAAGGTTCAAACGATAGTTTCCTCCCTCTATGTCAAATGTTAAGACGGTCATGGAGCTGTTGGATTGGGGGAATCCGATTAAGGACTGGACCCCAATCATGCCTTTTGATATGGGGTTGATGGCCAAGGTGATCTAGCTGTTAGGATTGGGATGGAAGGCTTGGAATGCGAGAGAAAGGGAGGAATTGGAGGTCCAGTGGAGGGAGAGGTCAGTGCAAATTTGGAAGAGTTAGTTGCTTGAGAATATTGGGAGGAGCAGTTGGTAGTGGAGCTGTGAAATGGGTTTGTGAGGAAGGAGAAGGGGAGAAGTTTTTTTTTTTTTTTTTTGGGTAGTGGCGTGGGATTTGGACTTTTCGGATTCTTCATTATTGCTAGAAAGAAGTGATCTCTCATTGATGGTATTCGTTGCGGGGGTCCCACCTTCAGTCGCTGTTGTCGGATAGGAGAGGGAGGGAACCATCATTTTTGGGGAGGAAGAGGCTTCTTGATGTATAATTGAGCATTGGATTTGATGCTCCTCCGCAATGCTAAAAAAATAAATTTGATCACTTCGGTGCACCCACTCCTAATATTAATTTTTTTGTTAAGGGGTCACTTATGATAACTTTTCCTGTAAAATTCTCTTAATTTTAAAATATTAAATTAAAAAAATTTTTCCTTTCTTTTCCCGTGTTGGGCATGGGCCCCGCACCACTACTTAAGCATATTAAAGTAGCAAGCAACCCTTTTTATGAGGGAGGGACACATGACGATTTGTTTCATTCTTAATGCTAACATATTTATAAAACAATAAATCACAATAATGAACTCTTATGATTAAATTTTTAAATGCTCTCAAATTATTATTAATTGATTTATTTTTATTATTGAATAATGGTGTCAATGAGGTAAAATTAAATTTACATACATCTTTTCTTAATAATAACCATTATGTAGTATTGAATATAATGCATACTACTACTATTTTTCTGTTATAGAAAAAAAATGAACTCTTTCTTTTTGTAATTTTGCGAATAAGCTTTCTCGGGGGGTACGGGGTGTGTTTAGAATTGGAAAATTTTCAATTAAGGTCTTAACTTTTTACCTTATTTTAAAAAAAGGAGAGATGTTAGAAAATTGTTTAAATTCGTTCATAAGTTTTTGAGTAAATTTTTAATTAAGGACATTCGGCAATTTAAAGGTACTTTTTAGCAACTTTTTTCCTCAATTTTATTAAAATACCAAAATTACTATTCATTTAAACATATAGCCAATAATTATAGGGACGCTAGTTGTCCTCAATCATCGTAAAGATACCAGAGATGAAAATGAGGAGAATATAGAGATCTTGAATGAGAGTTTTATTTCAATGAAGGGTAATTTGGGTATTAAAAAAATGGGGGAAAAGGTGGCCGCAAAATAACTTTGAATGGATGAATGTCCTTAATTAAAAAATTCTTCGAAAACTAAGGGATGAATTTGAAAAATTCTAAAACTTATATCCTTTTTGAAATAAGGCAAAAACTTAATACCTTATTTGAGATTTCCCCTTTAAAATTTTCATTGCTGCAAGAGAGGTAAAAGTCCACATAACTATTTTGCAGAGGACTTGAACAAATGTGACCGTTGGAAGATAGTCATTAAATTCTGCATTCACAAATGCAAAAGAAAGGTCGTGGTTTCTCTTCCGTCAACCAAAACAGCCATCAGAAAAGGAATATAATGACCTGTGTGGTACGTACAGATTTTCAACAACCCTTTCTTAGGACTAACTAATCTTGGGATTCATGAGGTTCTTGTAAACGAAAACCAGTAATTTTAAAAATAAGCCTTATGGTACCAAAAGTTATTTTTGGCAAAAATTTTGAATCCCGTAATTACTTTTAGTGTTGAGTTGAAATCTTTATAAATTTTTGGTAAAATTTTTATGATAATAATAACAATAATTAACTAAGATGGCGATGATGATGATAATATAGATGAGATTTATCATCATCATCATTATTATTACTCTATTATTATTATTAATCATGATTATTATTGTTATTATTATCATCATCATCAAGAAGCCAAGATGTTTACAATCAACCGTTGATCATCCAAGAACTGAGGAGGTGGGCCACTCTGGACTCGAAATGAATTAAAGTCCATTCTTGATGCATCGCAGGAGGACGATCCTCCAGTTTGCAAGGAAACAACTTTCCAACCGAATACCTTAAAAATGAATTAGAACCTAATTTTGCCTCCACTCTCTCTCTCTTTCTCTCTCTCTCTTCTTTCCCACATTTTCTCTTCTCATCATCTAAAACCCCTTTCAAAATCTTTCCAAAAATCGAGAACTTGGAACGATCTTTTTTGTTTTTTAACAGGAAAATCCGTTTCGGATTCCTCGAAGAACCATCTCTTCTAAGTACAAATTATCCCTCTCTTTCTCTCCCCATTTCGTTGTCTGTTTTGCTTCTTCTTAGTCAAATTCATCACCCCTGTTCGGTTTTTGGGGACGCTCAAGTCGATTACGTTCAAGTTTCAGGGTTTTCCGTTGTTGGGGTGCGGTTAGATTCCGGTTTTCACCGCAAATCCGTCATTGTGGGCGTTCTGTGCTGCTGATTGTGGTCCCTTTTCTCGGATTTTAGGGTTTTGGTTTCTGGGTGATTTCTATGTTTGCAATATTCTGTGGCAATTGAAGGGAATCGAGAGAAATGTGGATAATTTCATCTACCCAATGGGAAATCTTGTCCATTTGGGTTTTGGATTTTTCCTTTTTGGGTCAGATATGAATGTCTCACGAGAAAACAATGTGTCTTTTTTGTTCTGTGACATTTTCAGGGCCCCCTCTAGCCAATTTCTGATTGCATTGTATAGCTTCTATTAGTTAAGCAAGCTCGATTTTGAAATTGTAGATTGTTGGGGTAATTGGGCTTGATGTGTTCAAGGGCTTTTGTTTTTCTCTAACGAATGAAGGGTTATATTTTGGAAATACCCATTTGATGATAGATAGACTTTGAAGGATTTGCATTCTACTTTCTAAGAGTAAGATTCAGACACAGCAACGTGGATTTTCGTTTTACTTTGTAAGAGTTAGATTCAGACACAGCAAAGCATCTCGTATCTATTATAATTGTATGCGCGTAAAAACAGCGCAGATAGAGTGGGTGATTGGCGTGTCTGGTTCAGCCCGTGTAACGTACAAGTAGTCTTACATGGGCGATGATGAAGGTTGGGCGCAGCCAACTGGCATTCTTCTCAATGGCCTCTTGCCCAATGGGGCGGCTAGTGTGACCCGAGCTCTCAACAAGGAGCGGTGGTTAAAAGCCGAGGAAAGGACTGCGGAGCTGATTGCTTGCATTGAGCCCAACCAACCATCTGAAGATCGCAGAAATGCTGTTGCAGACTATGTGCGGCGGCTTATAATGAAGTGCTTCTCCTGTCAGGTGATCCCCTCATCGTTGGTTTACTTCAATATGCAATAATAGCTACATAAAAAAAAAAGAAGAAAACTGCTGCTTGACAGTGATTCTGTATATATTCTTATCGTTTTTTTTTTTGAATGGTGTATATATTCTCATTACCTCAATCATTGAAGCTGTTTTTATTAAGCGGAGTGGTAAGATACGATTTTCTTGTTTCTCTGGCGCATGTTTGTTGATTTTAGGTATGCCTTTTTTTTTTTTAATTATTCCTTACATGCACGCATTTATTTATGTTAGAATCTGCAGTATCTTGTAATGTTTCAAAATTTTACCTTGGGGAGCTTTAAGCATGCTGTCTTGTGACTTTGATTCTGTTAATCTGATTGGGAATGTATATGTTACTTGAGCGAAAGTTCTTGCCAGTTTGTTGAGAAAATTGTTGCCTTCAGTAATATTGCAATGTTTATATCTTCACCTTGGGAAGCTTGAAGTATGTGATAATTTGACTTTCATCTTATTAACCCGATCAGGAACGCCTAGCTGCTTTTGGTTATATTGCAATGTTTAAGTTTTTAACTTAGAAGCTTGAAGAATACTATATTTTGACTTTGGTCTTATTAACCTGATTGGCAATGGGTACAATATCCTAGCAGTTCTTGGCAATATGCTGAGAAAGTTGTTGCCTACAGTAATATCTGATGAGCAAAGAGTGTCTCGTTGGGTTATTGTTGCTTGGCATTTTAAGTGTTTTACATGAGAAGAAGAGGGATGTCCAAACCGCACTTTATATATGAGTACTTCATTTCCCACTTGGGAGCAATCTCATGAAAATCAATACAGTTTCTTCTTCTCTTTGGAATGAATCCCTGAGTGATTGCTACTTGAAGGTGCCTCAGTTTGGGTGGATCCTTTCACCAATCTGGCTGCATCAGGTCCCCGAACCTGTCCAATTCGTTCACTTTATCCCTAAAGCCTATTCTCCCACATGCATGCTATTTAGAGAGCCTAACTTTCTACTTTAAAATTCTCGCATTCATTTCATTTCCAACCCGAAACTCTTCAGTTACTGTTTCTGCATAGATTTCTATCCAATTTAGGGACTAGTCAGGTCGGTGAACTCATCAAAACCCTATCAAACCGGCCCCAAATTAGAGTATTAGACTCGAATCCACTCTAATCTTAGCTCTACATAACCCTAAGGCATGTTTGTTTACATGAGAGGAGTAAGGAGTAGGGGTCAAATCATGAATAAGGTTAAAGAGGATGGGGTTAAAATAAAAAGAACTATAGTACGAAATACTACTACTTCCCAAGTTATTGCACTTGGGGAGAGAGAGTGGGGAAAAGTATGGTCAATTCCTTACTTTATGTCACCTTGAAAGTTTGCTTTCCCTTTCCCTTTTTCGAACCAAACACTCATGAAGTAAAATATCCACATCACTTGTTTACTCTGCTTCTTCCACCCAAACATTTTGAAGTGAACTTTGTCACATTTAGTCATTCTTTTACCCTCCTTCCACTCTACTTCCTGCTAGACAAACAGGTCATAAAACAAGCTCCCTTCAAATCTCTCTGGTAAAATCCTCTCTCATCCTGAATTTTGTGAAATACAGAACAGCACATGTGCAGGTATCTGTGTCTGCAGAGAACAACCCTGAATCAGCCTCCTCACCCTCAAAAAATTCCATCCAAGTTCAACCATCCATCCAACCCTAGCTCACTTTAGTACCATTCTGCCATCTCAATATTGCCAAAACGGTCCCTGAGTTTTGCATAAACCTGTTTCTAACCTGCGAACCAGTCGCTGGACAACATTGATTTGGGAGATCAGTTCGATTAGCACTGTTTCTAAACAGTTCTTTTTGAATCCTAAATCAATCTCTGAAGCCTATTTCAACCTTGATTCCCAAATACTACCCTTGACCAAGACCATTTTATAAATAGACCAGACCATCCTATTTTGGCAGTCCATCCCACCAAAACACTTGCATATTGGCCTTCGCACATCCCAGTCTCTCCCCCACACCATTGTATCTTTTACCTTTCTAAACCCTAATTGGATCCCAAACACACTTTTCAATGTTTCCATTAACTTCAATAAGTTCCACTTTATTTTTGGTGAGGGTGAACTTTGGAGGAGCTTTGAAAGAATGTTATTAATTTTGTTATCCATTGAATAATGGAGATTGGTATCATCAGAATGAGTGTTAGTTCGAGGAGATCTCACTCTGAGGCAAAGAAATTTGGAAGTGGATGAGTACACTGGCAGATTTCATGAGCTTGTTTATTTATGTCCATTAAAGAAAGAAAAGTACAAACAATTTTTTCCTTATATGAAAGGCTTATGAGAGATTCAGCTTGTTTCATGTAGACAAAGTGCATAATAATTAATAAAGCTCTCTTTGCAGAACATAGACCTAGAAGTGAAGAGATATCAATCATGAGCACTAGAAGACGATTGTTTGCATAAGAAGATTGGGAATCAACTCTATCTTCTATACAAGAGGACAAATGCAAATTTATTTATTATTTATTTTTTTAATTTTTTTATAACATTTAAAATTTTAATGCACCCAAAAGACAGAAAACAGATACAAAGTTTAAAAAACTAAAACAGAAAAACAACAATTAAACATCAAAAATCACAGAAGAGTGGAAAACTCCCTCCTTCTAAAGATCATCAACCAGTGAATTTGGCCCCTCTAAGATGTGATGATAGAAAGCACCCAAGCAACTTGAGATATCCTGAACCTCCTTGACCCAAGCTGCCAATCTTCATGGAAAAGAAGACTTTTCCGAACCCCTATTGAATTGCCGAGAAGAATCACCCTCAACAATAGCATTAATTCTACCCAATCTTGACAACTTGCGACGTCCAATCAGAAGAGTGAAAACTTCAGCTTCATTTGCGTCTGCTGTCTCCACCGGCCCTGAAGAACTTCAAACAATTTTGCCGGACCAGTCACAAAGAACATCTCCAATTCCTTCTTTATTAAGAGATTTGACAAAGCTTCGATCAAAATTTAATTTAAGTATTCCCATAAGCGGCTCATTCTTGAACTTTTGGGCATGGGCTAAACATGCAAGCGCCATTTAAAAATAGCTGCCCAAGACTGATTAAGGTCAAATAAATCAACACTATCAAATTGCTTTCTCTTGCGCACCCCCTCTGACGCAAACCAAACAGTGGAACCAACAATATCCACCATTGAGTGACTTTTGTTTCGTGAAACTCTATTATTCCTTTCCAACCATATCTTCCAAAACGTAGCATACAACATTAATTTCCTAAGAATCTTATCACAAACAAACTTACACCCCACCCTTCACTGGCAAAACAGCTCATCAAGATGTCTCGGCATAACCCACTGCAAATCAAACAGATCGACCAAGAACTATGAGCAAACCTGCCATTCTATCAGAATTAACAGTCAAGTTCTTGAAAAAAGACTTCACCAAAAACATAACTTTAATATCGGGTCTCCAAATTCTTATATTGCCCCTTGCACCCGAAAAATAAACTTTATTCAACAATGCTGAGCAACCTAACAAAATCAGAAGCTTCCCAATCATTTAAATCCCTCTGGAAACAAAAATCCCAAACAAGACCACAATCGATTGCATTTTTAACCTCATCTTTGATGTAATGAACACGATATCAGAAGAAGTTATCAACAAGTGAGCTGGCCCAGTGAGAAGCATTCACGGCTGTACTAATGGGAGAATATTCCATGATGCATGTGACTAAGAAGCATCAATTAACTTTCTGTATCAACTCATTTGAGGGCTCTGTATGATGTGATGTCATTTTGATCAATGCCATGCAAATCTTGGTAGACTTAGGCTATGTGATTCAAGGTCCACTAAGACGAGTAGACTAATGATCATTGTTTAGAATACAACAGTAGTTTCATTTGTTTGGTTCAACAGAAGCCCTTGCAACCTCTCTAGAATGTCAGAAGCAAGTATCCAAGTGCTGATCAGGCAACCAATGAGTTGATAAAAGCAAGGAAGAGCGCAGAGACAACCCAATTTAGGCTTCTAAAGCTTCCAACATGGGCCAAGTGGGAGTGGCAGAAGAATGAGAAGACAAATAAGATTTTGAATTTCTCCCATTGTAAAGTGCCAATAAACATAAAGAAGAGAAAAGACATTACATTGAAGACTCATATATAGCGAACCAGAAGCCTGATAATTCAATCTATCTAGTTGTATTGACAATTTTGAGAACACCATCTAGATTGTTAGAAGACAAATTGATTGTCTTGATGGTTCCTGCTAAATAACTCTTCTAAAACCAGATTGCCTTCATCTTTAGGCATTAACAATGGATATTCCAAGGTTGTGATCTGGCAATACTGATTCGACAATTGGAATAGCCAATGGCCCAATTGCACATCCATACAAAATTTGACTGTAAAAATAAGTGATGCCTCCAATCTACTGTAAAAATAAGTGATGCCTCCAATCTACATCTAGTTGGAGGAAAAAAATTTAGGTGTCCAAGCCATGCAAAGTGAATGAAGAATTGTTAAGAAATCAAAAGTTTTTACATCGAAACTTCAACCCAAGAGGAGATCAATGGAACTTGTGGGAACAGTGATGTGAGATTGATGGAGCGTGGGTAGTGGAGAATAGCGGGCTATTCTCCAAGCCAAAGGCTTAGGGCCTGTTTGTTTCCAGTGTGAAGTGGAGTAAAACGAAGTGGTTTGTCAAATCATGATAAAGTTGGGGTAAAGCTGGGATAAAACTTGAAAACTGCATTTTGCACCTTGTGTGTTTGGAAGGAAGGTGTAGAAGTAAAATAAAATTTTGTCCTTTTCCGTTTGACTTAATTAACTTTCAAATAAAATTGCATTGGCTGTCAAAATGAGAGCACTCTTGTACTTTTTCCATGCTGCTCATTGACTTCTTGTCTACAGTGGTGGTGGTGTTGGGTGGATGATAGAGTATAAAGAGAGAGAGAGAGCTAAAAGCATTAGAGGGAAATGTACTATAAAGGTTCCATCGAAACCAGCTTTTGAAATGGGGTAGAAATTTTGACCGTTATATTGCAATTTATTTCTACTCTACTCTTCCCATCCAAACAAGTGTGAAATAGAAAATCTAACCATTGATCCAGATTTTACACTATTTTAACTTTACCCCACTGCAAACAAATAGGCCCTTGGGAATAGGGTTCCATAGGATCCAAACATTTTGGTCTCACACCGCAAACAAGAAAACATCTTAGAGAGAAAAACTCAAATTCTTGTTCCAATATTCAATGATTGGCTATGAGGGGATTACAACCTCTCATAAAGACTCCATACTAACCTAACTTAGGAAACAACCCAAGATAAACTTTCTAATTAATCTCAAAACTATACCTAAAACTTAGCTACTACAAAAATAGAAAACTCCTAGATGATCTGAAGATCTTTTTATAGGCTTCTGCCCAATGGGTTTGCCAATCATGGATCTGGTTTGTGTTAGTTCTCCCCCTCTTGGAGGAGAACTTGTCCTCGAGTTCGGTAAATGTCCTCCTGTGTAGAAAATTAATCATACAAGCTTCCGATCATAATTTCTAGCTTTCCATTGGTGATTCTTGAAGATAAAATCAGTATGGGGAATTTCAACGATTTGATCTTCTAATGGAACAAACTAATAAGCTGCTGATGGTTAGCAAGGCACTTTTGGAACAATCATTAGTTCTGTCGCATGATTTTGCTTGTTTCTCATTAGATCCATATCTTCAATCTCCATGTCCAAGTCTTCAGTGTTTGTTTCTAATTTCTTTGTTTCTTTGATACCACTTGATGGAACGCAGGTAGGAGAGAATAGCCAACAATATTATCCAAGCCAAAGACTTAGGGATAGGGATCCTTAGGATCCAAACGTCTTGGTTTCACACCACAAACAAGAAAACATCTTAGAGAGGGAAACTCAAATTCTTATTCCAATATTCATTGATTGGCTATGAGGGGATTCCAACTCCTTACAAAGATTCTCATCAAGGATCAAAATAGCAGTAGTGGATTGCATCGCGGCCAGTCACCAAAACGCTACGTAGCGGGCACTACATAGCGGTAGCGGGGCTACGTAGGGCGTAGCGGTGTGATTCAAAAAAATTATAAAAAAAAATTTGAAAAAATTTCAAAAAAATCCAGAAAATTGTAAAGAGCTAGAATGTGTTTGTTTGGCAAAAAAGCCTAAAATAAGGAGAGGGGGGGGGGGGGGGGGTTAGCGGTCCCCTAAATGCATAATGTCCTATATCGCTGTGTAATTAAATAATAATAGTATCAATCTTATTTTTCACATGGTACTAAGAATCAAGATTTAAGACTCAAAGTCAAGACTCAAGAGTCAAGAGTTTAAGACTTAGAGAGATTAGTCACTTGAGTCAGTGACTTAATAGTTAACATTCAACACAATAAATGACATAATAAATAATAACTTCATAAATAACATTGTACATAAAGAGTTGAGACATGAGAGTTAATATAAAATTGAGATTTGAAAAATGATTAGAGGAATAGAGCCATAGATCTAAAAAAATTACATAAAAAATACCTTTTGAGAGATGCCTTTTCACTCCAAATAAGATGAATGATCTAGATTTGTAGATCTTGATGTGTTTTTGGAACCTTTTTGCCTTTGATTTGAAGGAGGAGGGAGGTAGGACCAAAACACATTGGAAAGGGAAAGATAGAAATAGAAGTGAAAAGAAAGAAAGAATAGACGTCTGAGGCTTTTAAAAGGGGTGGCCGCTATGCCCCGCTGCAGGTGTTAGCGGTGCTAACACCCCCGTAGCGTAGCGGTGCCGGCCGCTACGCTTTGTAGTGGCCGCTATTTTGTTCCCTGATTCTCATACTAATCTAACTTAGGAAACAACTCAAGATAGACTTCCTAATTAATCTCATAACTATCCCTAAAATTTAGCTTCTACTAAAATAGAAGACTCCTGTACGATTTGTAGATCTTTGTATGGGTTTGTGCCCAATGGGTTGGTTAGCCATGTATCTGGTCTGCATCAAAGATGGACCCACAAAGTGGCTGATGGTCCATGGGCTAGGCCTAGGCCTAGGCCTATCAGGCCCAAACTTCGGACCGCATGACAGGTCCAATAGGTGCAGCTGTGTACGATGGATGGCCCATAGCTGAGCAGAATAAGCCATCCAGTCATACATGTCTCAGTCGTCAACACTAAATATTGATATGTTTCTTTAAGAGTCCCTTTTTATATTAGTCTTTCTATTTCTCGAGCTTGTTCTTTCTATTTCTCCATTTTTCTATTTTTAGTTTACTTGATTGATGTGTATTTGTAATTAGATTGGAGAATCTTTGATATTAATGTCTTATAACTAGAAAGGGCATTATTCACTTACTAAATAATACAATCTAATATTGTGTATCCCAAATTAGTCATCCACGCGAGGAATGAACGAATGAAGTTAAGTTTCATCTCTCTCTAGTTTGCTGTGTGGTGTGGTCCTTTGGTGAGTCAGACTTAGGAATTGGATACTCTCTTGCAATTTCCTTTGGGATTATCCTGTTCATCTTTTAGTTGCGTCTGCTTTGGCTTGTTTGGAAATTGGAAACAACAAAATGTTTACTGGTCTTTCAAAGTTGATCTCTGTGGTTTGTGAGGATATAAAGTTCTAACTCATCTCTTGTTCTTTGGTGAAGAATCTATCATTGGCAGATATTAATGGGGATGAGTAGAGTGAGATGGTTTGTTGAGTATGAAAATTCAGGATCATTCTGTTAGGTACTTCTGTTGGCATATACTTAAGTTTCTCTTAATGGAAGTTTCCTGGATAATTTGAACTAGCTTGTTTTGTGGACTGATTATTATTATATTTTAATTTTTTGGTGTGTGATTTGAATGGGCATTATAGCTTTTTTTTTTTTTTTTGGTTATCCTACAATGGGGCTTTTAGCTGTTGCATAGTGTGTAGAGAGCTTGCTAACTTAATCTGCTGTATGTGCTACGGTGAATGGTGATTAGGGTGATAAACTTGGCAGGGATAAGATGGTTGTGTTTATTACCTAAATAAAAAAGGACAAAAAATGTTGATGGTGTTTACTCTAGGCAATTAACAGATTGTGTTGAAAACTTCTTGGATTTGGATGTGACTGCAGTTATCATTCAACATATTCGAAGGTTGGTTATGCTGTGCTGATGAACTTGCAAAGGATGGAGTTCATCAACTGAATACTAGTCACCCTGTCTAGTGATATCATGTTGCTGGGTTTTCCTTGGTATCAGGGGCTGTCTTATCTGTATTTTTAGTTACTACCTTTTTACTTCTTTCCCTCATTTCCTAAAATTTTTTTTGTAGTTCTCATTTTTCTTGTTGTTTCTTGGTTCATTGAGGCATACTAGTCTTTTTCTTTTTCCCTTTATTTGGATAGAAATAAAACCTTGTTTTCTGCTTTATTTAATTCTTGCATGTGTTGAGTTCATGTGATTTTTCCCCCAATTTCTTTCAAAGGATGTTTCTTTTTTGATTACCATTATTTTTTATTGTCTTGATACAGGTTTTCACCTTTGGCTCTGTACCTCTCAAGACCTATCTCCCAGATGGGGACATCGATTTGACTGTTTTCAGTGAAAATCCACACTTGAAGGACACATGGGCACAACAAGTCCACGATATGCTTGAGAGTGAGGAGAAAAGTGAAAATACAGCATTTCGTGTAAAAGAAGTACAGTACATTCAAGCAGAAGTATGCATTTCCTTCTCAGTATTTTAAGTATCTCAGTTTCTTCAGACTCTTTAAGTCCCTTGCACCACTTAAGACTACAAAATACTTATATAATTCAAAGGTTATGTTAGTGTCAGAGCCTGTGCATCTACAAATATACCCCATGAAAAAGGAAAGGAGTATATCTACTTTATAATCAAAGGAATTGCTCGAAGAAGAACTATTTGGCGATGTCAACCAAAGGCTCTTCCCTTCTTTATCCCCAAATTGGCCCAGTCATCTGCCACTTCATTTACTCATCTTCGAATATGATTAAAAGACACCACCATTGAAGAACATAAGGACTTAATTTGAGCAGTTATATATGCAACTTTTATATACTTGAGAAAGGATTCTTGGACCATCTAAGTGTACTAATCTAACCTAATTCTATGGGTAGATTCTATGTGAGTGATGTTGTGAGTCAAAGAATAAATCTTATTTAAGTTGTAGTGAGTTAGGGACTTCTATGTAAATATTAGAAAAGGTCAGGGGGTTTTACGTAAATCATAGAAAATTGAGGTACCTCTTTGTAATTTCTAGAAATAATGAAACAACCACATAAAGAGGATCGAATAACCTTATTGGTTATTTGGCTCTTCTGTGGCATTGGGTGATTCTTTCTCTCTCTTATTTCCTCCCTTTCTTTCACTTTGACAATTTTTGATATCTTTAAATAAAACCCTAGATCTAGAAAGATCTAGGATTGTACCTTGGTATCAGAGCTTTGAAGGAGTAGAAGACCCCTCATCTCTCAATTCCCTATGGATGAGATCTATCGAATGAAGTTTTTTGGAGGGGTTTGAATCTTAGCTGAACATCATATACATGTTTGGCTGCGTCATTCCATGACATGAATGGGCTGTGTTACTGGAAATGGTATCGGGATTAATCTGAGGTGCTTTCGATCAGTCTAGGCCTTGTTCTGAGGTGAGTACATGCAGTTGTGGTTATTTCTTCAAACACCAGAAGCAGTTGTGATGTCAGTTCACAAACTGTGTAAATCAAGAGGCAAGAGCCTTGTGAAGGCTGAAGTGGGCTGTTTCTTTTAAGGTTGAAGTGGGCCGCTCTATGTAATGGTTCTGTGGTGTAACAGGGTGCTGGTTGTGTTTCTTGTGACAGTGGTTTGTAGTTATTGTTTGTGAGAGGTTTGTGACATTTACTGTGTCTGGGTTATTAAGTGTGTAATGGAGGCATTGACTCCACAATTTCCCAACATTGCAAGTCTGAACGTCTAGATAATACCAGAGCTCTTTAATGGAACCAACTATAAAGATTGGTCCCACTTTGCGAGAATGGCCATTGGGGGATCAAGGAGACTTGGATACATTGATGGAAGCATTAAAGAACCCAAAAAGGATGATTGAAAATATTCAGAATGGGTATCTAAAAATATGTTAGTGATGAATTGGATCTTGAATTCAATGGAAGGAGGCATTGCGAAAAGTTTCAAATATTTTGATATAGCAAAAGTAACTGTGGGACTCTATTGAGGCTGCCTGTGCCCCCAAAAAGGAATAATGCAAGAGTTCTAGAATTGAAAAAAGGAGATTGTAGAATTCAGACAAGGTAGTCTCTCATTTGGAAACTATTATTCCAAGTTTAGGGTTTTATGGAAAGAGTTAGAGTTGTATATGAGTCAGAAACTATATTGCACTAAAAAGCAATGTTGTGTGAAGAAGGAGGGAAAATTGATGGAGGACCAACACATATTTGAACTTCTTGGCGGTGTTAACCTGGAGTTTCAGACTGTTTGTGCATAGGTAACAAGCCAGGATCCTTTGCCTCCAATTGGCTAAGTGTTTGCCTTACTTAAAGGAGAAGAAAGTCATCAAATGGTGATGGATGTGAAATAGGATACAGTCCCTGAACGGCCAGCCCTTGCAAATAGTAATGTGGGCAACACAGTGACAAATATGGGATATGGTGGAAGTAGAGGTCGTGGTCATGGAGGGAACCATGGTGGCCGTGTTGGTAGTTATGGGCCTCTTGGTATTGGGGGTTCTTTGGGACAACCTAACATCGATCGTGACAAAGTTCACTTTACCCATTGTGGAAGATATTGGCATACTAAAGAAACTTGTTGGGATTTGAATGGTAAGCCTTGGAATATGTTTGCATTACCAACTAAAGTGGAACATTTTAATGTTACTACAGAGCAAAAGCTAAGCAATCGGCATTGGAAGGATGAACTTTTTGTTTTTCAACAGAGGGTGGCAGCCTTAAAAGGCCTGCCTTAGGATTTATCGGTTGGTGTCACTTTTTCCCATAACCCTACAACATTTGCTACATTTTGCCTCTTCATTTACATGCGTTATTGATTCAGGGGCTACAGATTATTGTGTATGTGTGGAAGCATGTAACCTGCGATTGACAAACAAGCCACACACAAGAAGAAAGAGAAGCAAACAAGAACACACGAGAGATTTATGTGGTTCAGTGATGCACTTATTTCCACGACCAAAAGAGAACTCTACTCTTTTACTGCACTCTTCTGCCTAGATTTATGGTTACAGGTTACATCATATATATAATTCTCTCTTTCTTAGCCTTTAAGAAAGCCCGGTACAAAGACCAAAATACCCCTGACCTAAAGTCCAGTTCAATACTAACTCTATGGACCAATCCGGTGAACCCAGAATACAAGACATAAACCTACATAGATCATGTGTTAGGTATATGTTCTGATTTTTTATCCTATATTGCTTCTAATCAAGGCAGGGTGAGGATCGTTGATGGTTCCTATGCTCCAATAGCTAGGAAAGGGACTGTCCGAGCTTCACTTGACCTTTCTTTATCATCAGTTCTCCATGTTTGTTTTTTCTCATTTAATTTTATGTCTGTTAGTGACCTAACAAAAAATCTCAATTGTTGTGTCACCTTTTATCCGCATATTGTGTCTTTTAGAATCTGAAAACGGGATTGAGAATTGGTGGTGGTATTGAGAACAATGGTCTCTGTACCCTAGATGTGAAGAAGATAGAGCATAAAGTGTTACAAATTGGAACAATTAAGGAGAATAAAATGCTGTTGTGGCATTGTCACCTTGGCCACGCGCTAGTATAGTGTCTTAGGATGTTTTCGATTTTGAACATTCCAAATAAGAGTGATAGTGTTTTAAGATGTGATGCAAGTCAGCTTGCATGGAATAGAAGAGTTGTGTATCTAGTTAATCTTAATAAAAGAAATACTAGTCCATATGATTTGATTCACTCTGATGTGTGGTATGCTCATGTTGTTTCAATTTATGGGCATCACTAGTTGTTACTTTTATTGATGATGCAACTCGGGTCACATGGGTGTATTTAATGAAATCAAAGAATGAAGCTTTACATACCTTCAAAACATTTCATAGAATGGTGGAAGTTCAGTTTAATAAGCAAATTAAAGCACTCAAGTCTGACAATGGGGGAAAATATGTCTCACAAGAATTTCAAATGTACTTACATGAAAATGAAATTGAATTACAAACCTCATGTGCATATGCTCCAGAACAGAATGGGGTGGCTGAATGTAAGAATAGGCATCTTCTTTAGGTTACTCGAGCCCTTTTATTTGAGATGAATGTTCCAAAGCATATCTGGTCAGATGGTGTCCTGACTGCAGCATATCTGATAAACAGAATGCCGTCAAGGATACTTGACGATAAGAGTCCAATAGAGGTATTATGTCCCATTATACCACTATTCCAAGTTCCACCAAAGGTGTTTGGAATTTGGATGTACTTGCTTTGTACATGTTCCCAAACATCAACGGGATAAATTGGATGCAAAGGCTGTTAAGTGTATATTTGTGGGGTATACCTGTAGTCAAAAGGACTACAAGTGTTATGCTCCAGAAAAAAAAGGGCCTAATGTTTGTTACAATGGATGTGAGTTTTTATGAAGAAATTCCCTGCTATTCATCTAAAAGCAAGGAACTACTATATGAGAAAAGTTAGAGAATAGCTTACCTTTGCTTGATTTTGATACCCCTCGGGTATATCCAATATCAGAAAATGAGATGGGCGCCAAGTTATAGAGTGTAGAAAAAGAAGAAAAAATAGGCAAGTTTTAAGGAGCCATTGTAGATGTACTCTAGGGGAAAGAAAAAAGGGGGACTAGTGTTCTCATCCATTCCATTATCATCTGATGTTCCAAATTCAGATCCCAAATCTCTTCCTACTCCTCCAACCCAAATAGAGATTGTTCCTCATCCAAGTAATTCCTCTTTTGATTTAGACATTCCTATTGGATTGAGAAAAAGTGCAAGACCATGTGTGACTCATCATCCTATTCAAAACTGTGTTTTATGAGCATAGCTTGTCACCAGTTTTCGTGTCTTTGTCTCTAACCTAGCTACTGCATGTATACCTCAATAGGCGTCTAAGGCTCTATTACATCCTAAGTGGAAAGAAGCAATGATAGAAGAAATAAATGCTTTAGAAAGAAACCATACATGGGAGCTTACTACTCTTCTTGAGGGGAAATGTATTGTTGGATGCAAATGGGTTTATACCCTTAAATATAATCTGGACGGCACCGTCAATAGGTATAAGGCACAACTAGTTGCTAAGGGGCTTAATCAATCTTATGGAGTTGACTATTTTGAAACATTTTCTCCATTAGCAAAATTGACTTATATCCGGGTAATTTTATCCCTAGCAGCAAACTTTAACTGGCTTTTATACCAATTGGATGTGAAAAATGCATTTCTTCATGGGGACTTCAAAGAAGAGGTTTATATGGATCCTCCACTAGGATTTGTTGTCAAAGGGCAAGATAATAAAGTGTGTTTCCTCAAAAAGTCCTTAGATGGACTAAAACAATCTCCCCGAGCTTGGTTTGAGAGATTCAATATAACCGTAATCAAATTTGGGTTTACAAGGTGCCATGCAGACCATACTGTCTTTGTGAAAAGGAAAAACATAAAAGTCGTTATACTTGTGGTGTATGTTGATGATATAGTTGTCACGGGAGATGATGATGGCGAAATTCTCAAACTAAAAAATTTCTACAGAACAGAGTTTGAGATCAAGGATCTAGGATTATTAAAGTATTTCCTAGGAATTGAAGTGGCAAGGTCAAAATGTGGAATCTTCATATCTCAAAGAAAATATGTGCTTGATCTGCTTAAGGAAACAGGATAACTTGGTGCAACGCCTGTAGATACTCCAATGGAACAGAATCATGGCCGTGGTTCTAGTTAGAAATTCCATGTTCACTTATTAGAGTACCCAGGATTTGAGGCAAGTAGCATTTTGAAATCCAAAAATGTTGAATTCCCAAATGCTAGCCCTTGATCGAGCATTTACAAATCTATGCATTCCGGGAGGTTTCGATGGAACTCCGGCTCTCCCAGATGGTCAAAGGGCATCTTTTGCTATATCCATGATAAGAAAATCAGGTCTAGTCATATTCTTCCTCTGCACTTCTAATCTACCTGTTGTTTTTCATATTTTTTAACCTATTCTGTGTATGCGTTTTTTTGCCATGGTGTTTTGATGGAATGGGAAAAATGGGAAGAAGAAGCATTTTTCTGTGGGTTGGTATGGGGAGTGTTTGGCCACTGTCGTGCTCCAACTAGAACCCAAGCGACTCCCTGATTTGTGCAGATCCGGGACTTGGCCAAAATTGATCGTGGCCCACCTTGAGATTCAAATCAGATTGACTTTTTCATCTCTCTTCTTTGATTTGCATAGCACTGACTCTCTACAACTGTTTCCAGACAAGAGATTGATAGGTGTGATTTGCCAGGCATTTGATTGAGGCAAATCTTACAAAGGTAATTAAAGCCTAGAGAAGGAAAGTTTATATAATAGAAATTAACAGAAGGAAAATTTATATAACCGAAATTCGATTTATCTCTCTTGAGATTGTAGAGATGATGTGAGTGGGGCCCACTATGTTTGCAACATGAGCCTTGAGGCAATTCACAGAGTCATTTTTATCAACATTTCCTATGTCAGTTTCTTAGTTTGGGAACTATGATTCCGACATTAAAATTTTTTCTACGTTTTTCATTTTAGACTATGGAATGGTAATGGTAGATGTCGTACATGAAAATAGCATCAACAGAACACCAATGAAAAGAATCTTGAACGTGATATTTTACTTTGACAAGAAGGATGATGACATGATGTATGATAATAATCTACCAGCAAACACAACCATCGCTTAAAAAAAAAAAAAGATAAACAGCTGCTCCAACTTTAATTGAAGAGAGAATGTGTAAAATACATAAACATGTAAAAATCCACTGAAAATTCAAATAGTTATGAAATAGAAAATTTGTAGGATTGAGGTTAAATAAAATTCTAAGGTAGGATTCTGATATGAAAGAAACAGAATTCAGCAATGTCAGAATTTAGCTGCATTTCAGAATTCTAGCATCTCAAATTCTGCAAATTCCAATAGACATGAATTCCACGAATTCCTGCAAAGAAACAGGCCTTTAGAAAGTGGGGAACTGCTCAAAGATGAAAGTATGTATCAAAGATTAGTTGGAAAACTTATTTTGGTTGGAAAACTTATTTATCTCAGTATTACAAGGCCATATTTTCTATGCTGTCAGTTTATGCATGTTCCGAGGACTGATCATTAACAGCGGTGTATAGGATTCTCAAATACTTGAAAGGTTCGCCAGGTCATGGAATTTTGTACAAGTCATATGGCCATGCAATGGTTATCACCTTCGCAGATTCTGATTGAGCTGGATCTTTATCGGATAGAAAGTCCACTATAGGCTATTGTACGATGGTTGGAGATAATCTATTGTCATGAAAAAGCAAAAAACAATTGTTACTGCCAGGTCTAGTGCAGAAGCCGAATACAAAGCTACCGCTCATGGCTGTTGTGAACTTTTGTGGATAAAGATATTGCTCAATGAGTTGGGATTCAAGCAAGGTGGGCCAATCTGTATCTATTCTGACAATGCTTCAGCGATTAAAATGGCTATTAATCTCGTCTGTCACGAACAAACAAAACATGTAGAACTTGATTTCCATTTTATTCGTGAAAAATTTGAAAAAGAGGATGTGGTACTCGTACAAGTTCCTATCGAAGATCATCTAGCGGACTTTCTTACTAATGCAATAAGCAAAGCTAAGTTGCAATTTGTTCTTTCCAAGCTTGGCGTAGCAAATATCTATGCACTAGCTCGCGCGAGGGGCTGGGCGGGGGGGGGGGGGGGGGGGGGGGTGTTGTCAAAGAATAAGTTTTATTTAAGTAGTGGTGAGT
The DNA here is from genome assembly GCA_037013555.1 of Sextonia rubra. Taxonomy (NCBI): domain Eukaryota; kingdom Viridiplantae; phylum Streptophyta; class Magnoliopsida; order Laurales; family Lauraceae; genus Sextonia; species Sextonia rubra. The sequence continues at coordinate 35,660,032 of JASUAD010000010.1, read as the reverse complement.
GAGTTAGGTCTTTTATGTAAATATTAGAAAAGGTCAAGGGCTTTTATGTAAATCATTGAAAATTGAGGGCCCTCTTTGTAATTTTCATAAATAATGCAACAACCACATTAAGAGGATTGACTAACCTTTTTGGTTATTTGACTATCATTAGGTGATTCTCTCTCTCTCTTATTTCTTCCCTTTCTTTCACTTTTACAATTTTTGATATTTTTGAATAAAACTCTAGATCTAGAAGATCTAGTGTTGTAACTAGTGATGTGTTGAAAAATCCTTAATACTCCCCTATGACTCAAGAGTTCAGCATCATCTAATTTCTCTACACCTATTGGACCGGCCTTTTTTTTAATTGTTTTATATTAAAATCTGCTGAATTTAGGAAAGTTGGCTTCACTTTACTCGATTTTACATTGCAGCCTCATCCACACTAAATTCAAGCAACCATCGGCTGGGCCACCCTTGTTTCAACCATTGAAGATTTTTCCACAGCATTTGGCTGAACTAGATCCCATTATTATTATTATTATTTACTACATTGGGCTATACTGGAATAGAGTGTTACTTTCAATTTGAAGACCCAGGGATCAATCCTTGGACATTTGTGTAAAACTGAGGTGCCAACGCCACTTAGCCATGAGTGTGTTGGCCTAAAGCCCAGTTATTCACTATGTTGGATATGCAGACCTTTAGCAAATGATGCACATGCATAACATTTATGTGTATTCACTTTTGTTTGTGCTCATTTATGCATGACATGCTTAAATGAGATGTGAATGTGAAAATAATGTCTAAATGAGGCCGTTTTCATCCTTGCATTTACATGACTGAGGAGGTGGTAAACGATTACATATGTAAATTAGGAAAGGTCGCCAGTATGCATGCAATAGAGCTTCCACTGGTACAGGTGCTGAGATCAAATCCCTTAATCCACAATTTTTGTTGTTGCACTTTTTTGGCCCCCCCGAATTGTTAGTTTGAGTGCTTCATCTTCCCATTTTCATATCCCATCTTTGAAAGGCAAACAACCCCTGAACTTATAAATCTTGATAACCTTTTCAATCTAATTCTCCTTATTAAAATATACTAGCAATTTTCTCTTTCCATAATGACCATAAAAGCACTGCAGTGCCGTCTTTCACATAAACTTTTTTCCTTTTTAAGATGTGCCCTACCTCTCACTCAAATTTTGACCACCTGACCAAATGATTCCACAGATGCTCTTGAAGTCACTGCCAGTTGGCAACATATTTGACAGCGAGTGATTAGCAAAGGCACAGAAACACGATCCACAAATTTGGACATTTGTGGAAAGCAAACACGAACTTGAAGAGTTGGGCTATACAATATCTCACAAAAATTTCTTTTTGTCAATAGATTCCCTCCAATAGCTGCCAAAGAGAAGGCCTCTACTCTAGGAACGAGACTTTTCTATGCCAACAGACACACTGGAGGGATCTGGAGCTGGCGCTTGATAAAACAATATGGTTTTCTAAACCCTACAGACACATCGTATTCCCTCTTCTAGTTCGTGAAGCACATTATTAGCCTCATATTTCCAAGAAGTCACATTATGCTAGAAAGCCCCCTTTTTTATCGAAGTGTCTCCACCATTTCCTTGGAACTGTGCAATTCCTACCTGATATTGTCTCTACTCCTATGGCCACCATTTTTCAGCTTGACAAACAAACTTGTCCCATTTGATGAGAGGAGAACTTTCCCCTTTCCCTTATTCCTTCCATCATGAAGTTTCTTTGAATTTTCTCAAGTCTTTTAGCAGCATTTGCTGGTATCTTAAACAAGAAGTAATAGAGTGGGAAGGACTGAACTTTTCCTCTTTCAAGATGCAAGCCTTAAACCTTTGCATCACTTTTCCCCATCTAGTTTTAGTTCTTGGATTTTCATAAAAAGGAATTCTCATATACCGTATGGGGAGCCTATTGGTCCAACAATCCACAAAGTTGCTGACATTGAATGATTCTGTATGAGCAAATGCACACTACCATGTTTCTATCATTGGCTATTTTTGTGCTATTTTCTCAAATCTCAATCACTCTAACATTCTGAATGGGGTTATCCCATCATTCCTTCCGTTAAAAAAAAAAAAAATTATCCCATCAATCCTTCAAACTAGTGTTACTAAGAACCCAGTAATTATGCATGATCTGAAAAACATATTACCATGTTTCTTTTGGTAGATATTTTTGCTTTTGTCTCAATATGTCAAGACTCTGAGCATGTTGATTTCATCTTATGTCTTGCCTTTTGCTTTTGTACTTTTAAGACTGTTTGGTTATCATCATTCATTCACCTAGGATCTTGAGCTTTTCAGACTTCCTTGGCATTTCAATTTGAAAAAAAGTGTGCAGGTGCCAAAAAAGGTGGTTGGGAAGACTTTTTGAAGTAATGCTGGGTTCTTTGTGTGTGAATGACAAAAACTGAATGTCTGCGATACCTAAAAAAGGGGAAAGATCCTTTATGCACACATGAATTCTAGCAGTGACTATTCTTGTTTGCACGATTTTTGTTTATGAGGTCTAAACAGTTCTTCCCATAAGCCATATGCCAAAATTCACATTGAGTTTGGAGGGCCGTAAGCCTTCTACTCTTTGACGTATTCAGGATAATAATGAATTTTTGCTGGAACTTAGGTCAATTTATTTTTTACTTTGTTAACCATCCATTTCCTTGAAAGGCGGCTTGGCCCAACGGTAAAGGCTTACCGGTAGCGTCCTGGAGGACACAGGTTCAAGTCATGGAAATAGCCTCCTTAAAATGAAGGTAAGGCTGCGTACATTTTGCCCTCCCCAGACCCTGCTATGCAGGAGCCTCGTGCAGTGGGCCGCCCTTTTTTTTTTTTAACCATCCATTTCCTTCTCTCAAAAGACCTTGGACCAAATGATTGCATTAGCTGATTTATTGGCTTTCGTCCTTCTAACATAAGCCCCTTAGATAATTTTCTTATCTCAATATATGTGTGTTGACTAATTGAAAAAATGAAGAATATTGTAGTTTTTTCCCTTCTCTGTTCTTTATTTGTCTGCTATGTTCTGAATCCTCTCTTCTACATTATTGTATGTACTAAATTCCTTTTCTGCACCTTTTTTTGCAGGTAAAAATAATAAAGTGCCTTGTTGAAAACATTGTTGTAGACATATCTTTTAACCAACTTGGCGGATTGTGTACCCTTTGTTTCCTTGAGGATGTGAGCTGCTGTTTTTCTGATCATTTATGCTTGATTTCTTGACATGTCGAAGTGAATCCTGGGCTTTTTTTGGTATCTTCGATGGAACCTTTTATTTTACAGGAAACTCTTGTGTCTGCAGGTTGACCGTTTGATAAATCAAAACCATTTATTCAAGCGCAGCATTATCCTGATTAAAGCCTGGTGTTACTATGAGAGCCGTATACTGGGGGCTCATCATGGGCTCATTTCCACTTATGCTTTGGAGACCTTGGTTCTTTACATATTGTATGTATTTAATAATTCCTTTGCTGGACCACTTGAGGTACTAAAACTTTTGTTGCTTACATGACAATCTCATTTCTTCCAAATAGTATTGTTTTTTTGTTTAGCTTTGCTCCTTAGTGACTTTTTATGTGTGCATGGCAGGTCCTTTACCGGTTTCTGGAATTTTTCAGTAACTTTGATTGGGACAACTTCTGTGTTAGCCTCTGGGGCCCTGTTCCTCTTTGTTCACTTCCAGAAATGACAGGTAGAAATAAGTTTGCATATTCTTGTGCCAGTTTATGTAGGACTTAGACCAGTGTGTTTGCATTACACATTGATTTTGGGTATGAAGATGCAGGGACCTCTCAATTTACTTGTCATATGCAGAATGATATTAGAAAAAGAATATTACCTAATACGAAATTAATTCATATGCATGATAGTAAGATATAGATGCAAATCCATTGTTAGCTCCATGGTGAGACATCTCCCTCTCCATAGAAACAACCTGGCTTCTATCCCTGGTCGCAACATTGATGGTTAGGAAATTGGGTAATGTGAGTTGCACTAGAGCCAAAAGAAAAAAGGAAGAAGAAAGATATTATGATATAGGTATACTTTTTAGTAATGTTACCATAAAAAAGATTATAAATGTGAAGTGAGTGAATAAATTATGTTAGGATGAATACTTTTGGCTTGTGATTATATTGTAAATGAAGGTTATTTCTTGACACACATGCCTTGAGTTTGGTCATTACCATATTTAATTGCTGTTTTTCTTGACACGCCTGCCTTGTGTTTGGTCATTAACATATTTTATTGCAGTTATTTAACATATTTTATTGCAGTTATTGTGACATTGGATTAGTCGATGACCACATCTATGAATTTGTGTCTGATAAGTAATGGATGCTGTGTTTGGTCATTAACATATTTTATTGCAGTTATTGTGACATTGGATTAGTCGATGACCACATCTATGAATTTGTGTCTGATAAGTAATGGATGCTGTGTGTTTTTCCCCCTTCTCTCAAGAAAAAGTGTCTAATTGAGAGGCCGCTAACATTACTCTATTCATTCTCTTTACTTTCCATTGAAATTCCATGCAGCTGAACCTCCTCGAAGGGACAGTGGAGAGTTGTTGCTCACCAAACCCTTTCTCGATGCTTGCAATGATAAGTACGCAGTTATCCCTGGTGGCCAGGAAAATCAGGGACAACCATTTGTTTCTAAGCATTTTAATGTTATTGATCCTTTACGCACAAACAACAATCTTGGGCGCAGTGTCAGCAAAGGTAATTTCTAGTTTTACACTGCCTTTAAATTCTTTCATACAGAACTGGCTAATGAATCATTATGTTATTTTGAGGTTCCATCAATCAATTATCTATTAGTTTTGCTTAATTATATTGCTTGATGATGATATTTCGTAGTGAATGGTGTGTAATGGGACTTTTTGTTTCACCAAATACTTGAATTGTCTTTACTATTGTATAGTTTTGGGGTTGTTATTTTATCATTTCAGAACTTTTTGTTTCTGTTATAAATTTGACCATTTAAGAGAAAAAAAATAATTCTTATAAATTGAACATCTGAGCATTTTCTTTCCAACTTCTGCTTCCACGTAGTGTTAGACCTTCACAATTATAATTAGTTTATTGGTGATATGTGATATCATCCCACAATTGAAAAAGGAAAAAGGAATATGCACCCTCACAAAACTTGATGAACATTAACATGTTGTTTTTGTTTGGTTATAAGGGTAAAGAGTAGAACACTTATGGTCAAGTAGCCTAGAGATGGGATGTTGAAAGATGTTATGCTGGCATCTTGAGCTGGAAGGTGCTCACTGTTGCAACCTTGAGATTGTGGGTTCAAGACAAGTTGCCAATCAGGATGTTTTGTTGGCATACACGCATGTTTTGCCTCCAGGCCATGGCATGATTGCACAAAATTGCATTTGGCTATGCATTCACTTACGCACTAATTTTGGGTGGCTTTTCAAAATGCTTAATGATTTTATTTAAATGCACCCTTAGCTGTTGATTATTTCTACTTATGCCATTCCTTGCTTATATATATAGAACCTCTTTTTCAGGTAATTTCTTTAGAATACGCAGTGCCTTTGCATTTGGGGCAAAAAGGTTAGCCAGGTTACGTGAGTGTCCAAAAGAAAACCTGATTAATGAAGTCAATCAGTTCTTCATGAATACATGGGAGAGACATGGCAGTAGTCATCGCCCTGATGCTCCAAGCCCTGATCTGTGGCCCACACAGACTCTCAACCCAATCTCTGATGAAGGGCCAGAGAGTTCCAGGAACCATACAGCAATCAAGAGAAAGAGTGGAAATGTTAGATTACATGCTGTTCATGAATCTCAGGCTGATGGAAATCTTGCTATTCATGAAATCTCCTCCCAACTTGGCAATACCTCAAAGCAATCCTCTGAAAATATGTCTAGGACCAGCAACGTGCCTACAGTTTCTCGTACTCAAAGCCACCAAACCAGTGGAAGGATCCCAGACCAGGCTACAAGCAATATCAGCTCTAGTGAATCCATGCATGCTGAGAAGGTCCAAAGAAGTTCTCGAAAAGATTGCTCAGTTAGCGAACATGAAGGACTGGCCTGGTACCACTTTGGCAGGACCCAGTCTAGTCCTGAGCTGACGGACACATATGGTGAGGTTTTGTCTCGGGGAAGGCAGAATCGGTTGCATGAAACTAGGAAGAACCTGTTTTCTTCTACAAGGCCTGATCACAGTAGCAGGAGAAACATGGGCCCCGAAGTCTCAGCTGGTCCCAGTACAATATCTTCTACTGATGATCCGTCATCTTTAAGACACAGCTCCTCCCATCAGAGCCTTGATGCCACTGCCACTGATTCAAACAGTGTTTCAAACAGTTATCATGATGATGCCCCTGGCTTGAGCCCCCTGGGGGAAGAGCTTCGATCTGTCACTGAGGCAATTGATATTCAACAAGAGATACTGCACCAAGAAGAGCAATATCTAATCAATATGATGGCATCTTCGCGAATTCATAATTTCAATGGGCAGGTTCAGGTCCCACTGAATTTTGCTTCTGCTCAATTACCACTTTCGATAACTCCATCCGTTCATGCTGGATATGCCCAACAGAATTTGGCAGGAATTGTTCCTGCAGCAAATATTCACTTGATTGAGCCTCCTTGGGGTTCTAACATGCAATTCACACATGGTCTTGTTTCCCCTCAAATACCCCACTGTTTCCCCACTGCTGGATTGGTTTCAAATACTGAAGAAATGAGCGAATCAGGTAATGACGATACAGGTCTGACAGAACTGATTCAGGAGGATGGCAATGGTTTCTGGAATGAACATGAAATGGGTCCAACCAGAGGGTTTGATCCTGATAATGGGAGGTTTCAGATGCTGCAGTCTGACGACTGGCATCCATCCACTCCAGGTGGCTGCAGTTATGTTTCTTCACGGGTCAGTAGTTCTGGCAGTTCTTCTATGAGGGGTCAACATAATTTTGTTAAAGAAGACCGAGGGCCACTAACAGAAGATCATAGTGAAGCTGTCCTGTATCAAGAGAACATAGGAAATGATTACTCCACAGACAGGAATGCAAATTTGAGATTTTTTACTGTCACTCAGGCCAGCTCTTCAAGAAGGAAACCAGTTCATGAAAATTCTTGGGATGGCTCAACTATGAAGACCTCCAAGGCAATAAAAGACAAACGTGGAAGAAAAACAGGCTCCCTTGGAGCTCCTTCCACTGCTTATCGGAAAGTTAAGAGTGGTGGGAGGCAGCCTGAAAGTGCATTTTCTGATCTTGGTTCCCTTGCTGACGATGACAATCAGGAATCGGGTCCTGATTCTATTATGGGAAGTACTGAAATGGCAGAAAGAAGCATGGGACCCGTATCTGTGGCTGCACCTCATGTTCGAAGCCATCAATTACCTGGCCTTGAACCAACACTGATAACTGGGTCAGAATCTGTTATGCCCGTTGCACCAATGATTGTGGGGTCCAGTTCACGACAGAGGGCAATGAATAACAGTGGAGTGTTGCCATTTGCATTTTATCAAACTGGACCACCTGTTCCATTCTTAACGATGCTGCCTGTGTATAATTTCCCAACTGAGACCGGAAGCTCTGACGGATCAACAAGCCATTTTAATAGGGATGATGGAGTGGACAGAAACCATATAAATCCATCAGATCAGAATCTAAATTTGGCACAGAGCCTTGATCATTCAGAGATTTTCACAAATTCTAGTTCTGCCAAAGCTGCTTCGGTGGAGCCTACAGAGCAGCATAAGCCTGACATCCTTCATGGTGACATTCTGAGTCATTTGAACAATCTGCAGTATGGGCGGCGTTGTCAAAACGCCCACTACCATGGGCCATGGCCTTATCATCCATCATTTATGGTGCCACCAGTGTATATACAGGGCCATTTCCCCTGGGATGGTCCTGGTAGATCTCTTTCGGGTAATGTGAACCTTGTCACCCAGCTCATGAGTTATGGTGGCCCACGTTTTGTACCCACTGCACCTCTCCAACCAGGTTCCAGTTGGCCAGTTGGTGTTCTTAAGCAACATGGAGATGAAGTCCCAAGATATCGTGGTGGTACTGGAACCTATTTGCCAAATCCTGTAAGATAACTTGTTACCTGAAATCATCTTCTTAACCTCTTTTCTAATGAATTATGAGGATATCACATAAAAAAGAACTCCTATGAACTATTTTGCTTTTTTTTTTCTGGAGATAGCTGTGATGCACTCACATAGTCACATGTGCGCGCGCACACACAAAAGCTGAACTTGGTTCGTTTTTGTACTCTGGACCATAAAGGTTTCTGTTATAATGATATATACAATGTAAAATTAATTCTTTTGCTTTGCCTGACAAACTATTAGCCCACATTCTAGTGATTCAAACCATTCATATGATTGTCTGTGTCATGGATGTTAAATTACGCAAAAATCTTCCCTTTTTTAATGAAATTAGTTATGTAATATAGCTTCTGTTAAGTTTGAGTGTTGCTATGGTTGTCTATTTGCAATACACTAATTGATATGGGAAAGAAGGGAGGGGATGAAGAGGAATCAAATAGACTTTAATTCCTAAGCCGACGATCAAAGGGCCCATGAAGGAACCTTCACCTGTGGTCCCCTCTCACGTGTACCAGTGAAGGCATCCGAACTCAAATTTTATTAATGTCATGTGTAAAATAAGACGACCACAATACCATATATAGGGAATCAGTGTTCCACCCTGATCTAGGCTTAAATTAGTCTAAACTAGGACAAATTGGACTCAAAGAAAGCATCTAATTTGTAGCCTATCTCATTTAGGATTCTTTACAATATAAAAGTAATAAAATAACGATAAACTCTCATAATTAACTGGAAGTGGGTAGCTTTATTATTTGCTACTCTTGGGTGCACTAAACTTTCACTCCATTTATCTTTCAACTAATTTTAATTCATTTGTCTTGAACACCTTTCTCCGTAGTTTTAATTTATCATTAAATTGCATTAACTAGAGTAATAGTTACCACAGTACTCGCTAATAACCTACTCCACTGGATTTCATCTTTACATGTAATCGAGCTTTCTATTCTCAATGTGAGTAGAAAGGCTCAATACCGTCCCTCATTGTAATCCAAGTTGAACTGAAAACTATGTTGTTACTCGACCCATATTTCTCTCTCTTCAGTAACTCCCCATTGTACGTGTCTTGAATGATGTCCATGTATCTGTTAGGTAGTCCTTCCTCCTTCAATAGTTGCCTAATTAATTGTCTTGGCACTATCTGATTGGCTTTCTTTAAGTTAATACAAACCATATGTAGGCTTTTCCTTTTGATGCATGATAGATCTCAATGGCCACATGTAACGACTCAAAAATCTGGAGCTCTTCAGATTCTTAAGTCGTTATCATGATTATAATACAATAACATTCATTAAGTAAATTCCAAGAGCAAGTCCAAGCAAAGATAAAGATTTAAAATCTCAATATTAATGTCTTAATAAGTCTTTACAGATTCAGCTAGATAAGATATTAAATCTAAGAAAGTATTTCCAAATAGGGTTGGTCCCATCTATTAAACTAGGAAGTGCTTTGATCTCTTGATCAGCGATGCATGCCAAAATCTATAGGCTGATCTCCGTCGTTCCGAGATCCCACTACGAATGCGTTACCTATAGTGGGGCGAATCACTAGTCAGTAATACTGGTGAGTAGAATTTCTAAATCAACAAAAGAAACTAACATGATAACAAAATATAGTTATCAAAATAAATCAAACAAATCTTCAAGTTTCATATGTTTCTTTGAAAAGAAATATCATAGACTTACCCTGAAGAGTAAATTCATAATCATATTGAACAACATTGTTTAATGTATACCAAGATTGTCACATTGTATTATCATATGGGATTCATATTCATATCGTGACAATACTGCCACCATCCTCATAGTCATTGTTTGAATGAGAGAGTTCATATTCATGTCGTGACAATACTGTCACCATCTTCATAGACATTGTTTGAATGAGGGAGTTCATATTCATGTCGTGATAAGATTATCACCCATTAGAGTTCTTATGTTCCCATAAGATGATTCATATTCTTGTCGTGACAAAACTGTCACCCACAAAGGAATTTCATATTTGTGTCGTAATCAGACCGACACCCATAGTCGATGTTTGATCAAAGGTATTCATATTCGTGTCGTAATCAGTCTGTCACCATTTTAATTCATAAAGGTTCTTATATTCTCACAAGAAGATTCATATTCTTGTCGTGACAAAACTATCACCCAAAAAGGATTTTCTTATTCGTGTCGTGATCAGATTGACACCCATAGTAGATGTTTGATCAAAGGTATTCATATACGTGTCGTGATCAGTCTGTCACTATTTTAATTCATAAAGGTTCTTATGTTCTCACAAGGGGATTCATATTCTGTTCGTGACAAAATTGTCACCTTTCATTATTCGAAGATTGATTCTTTACCTGCGTAAAAACTATCATAATTCTGATTGTAAATTTCAGTTCATGAGTTTTTAGTATCATCACATTTACCATTGGCCAATACCACATATTTCATGTTGAAATCTCGCCCCACTTTGAATTGTTAATGGTATTCGCATATGTGGCATTGTCCATATGTCCTTTGAGGTCCAAGTTAATCATAAATAAAACACATTGATCAACTTATAATCTGTCGTATTTATTTCAGACCATACTGAAGTGTTCTATACATTTTCAGCCACATTTCTAATTCGTATATGACTTCAAACTCTAAGTTATAGAATTCAGAATTTATACATAATAACAGTGGTCTCAAGTATTCTGTACAAGTCATTATTTTCAACCACATTTCTAATTCATATATGACATCAAAACTCTGAGTTATAGAATTCAAAACTTAGTACACAGTAACAGTTATATCAAATATTCTGTACAAGTTTTTATTTTAGTCACATTTCTAATTCGTATATGACATCAAAACTCTAAGTTATAAAATTCAGAATTTATAATAACAGCGATCTCAAGTGTTCTGCACAAGTCTTTATTTTTAGCCACATTTCTAATTTGTATTTGACATCAAAACTCTTAAGTTACAGAATTCAGATTTTAATACATAATAACAGTTTCAGCCACATTTCTAATTCGTATATGACATCAAAACTCTAAGTTATAGAATTCAGAATTTAGTACACAATAATAGTTATCTCAAATATTCTGTACAAGTCTTTATTTCATTCACATTTTTAATTCGTATATGACATCAAAACTCTAAGCTACAGAATTCAGAATTTAGTACACAAGAACGGTTATCTCAAATATTCTGTACAAATCCTTATTTCCCATCACCGACATGTTGACAGTCTTACAATACCAAACTGGTTGATGATATAATGGACCAAAGGAAATCATGTCCCTGACGTCCAGTTGAATTTATATCTTATTCTTAGGACACAAGATATCAACAGAAACTTGTACGTATATAATAGAATTGATATCAACCAGTAGAATAGATTATGAAGAACATTTCTTTTTCTTAACAACAAAATAGAGAAGTCCTACTCACCTTGTGTAAGTGATGAGTGACTTTAAATCAATCATTCAAAAAAGACTCGCTGAAATTCTTTTGTTTTAAATTTTCAACTTCAAAACATTGGACCTCTTCTCTTCTTCCACGAGAGAATGATCAAAGAAGAGAAAGAGGCTCTATTTATAGAGTGTTGGACGCCTATGACAGGTCACATAGAGAGTCCAACAGTCATGGCTTTTGGTGAAAAACAAAGAGTCACATGGGAAAGCCCAACAGTCATGGCTATTGGTGAAAAACAAGGAGTCTCTTTGGAAAAATAAACAGTCACACCTTAAGTGGATTTGGGTCTTAGATCAAGACCTGAAAGCTTGACCCTACAGCCCATTCCAATTTATGAATTGGGCTGGTCGAATCTGGACCTTTTCTAAGCCCCGTTGACCTAGTAAAAAAAAAATTCAGGGTTATTACACCACATGTGTATGGCCAAAGTAATTTAGGGTTTTTATTTAGTAATTATGTGCAATTATATTTTTATTTTATTTTATGGATTGTAATTAGGATTAGGTTTCCCATATTATTTAGTTTCCTACTTTAATTAGGTATCTTAGGCCAATGATGCAAGATAGACCTCAATAGCTTGTAGGGCCAAGTAGATTTAGGGTTTTTATTCAGTAATTATATACAATTTAGATTTTTATTTTATTTTATGGATTGTAATCATGATTAGGTTTCCCATATTTTTTAGTTTCCTAGTTTAATTAGGTTTCTTAGGCCTAAGTTATTTTCCTATTTATATGGCATTGTATACATACAATATTCAGAGAGTTTATTAATTGATTTGAGTTTTCCCATTGAGATGTGTCCTCGTTATGGTCTCTTTAGAGACATTCGAAGTGTCCTCGGACACGTGCTTTGGCACTTCCTACATGCCCTAACCCTAGGGCCTGCATCAATTAGTATTAGAGTGGATCCCTTAATAGATCGGCGTGATTATTCCTATGTATCCCATCCTTCCATTGCCGTTCCCTCCATTCATCTGCCCATCACAACCCCTCCTAAAACCATCCATAAATCTCTTTAAACCTCGTTTACTTGGCGCAGCCACGATCCACGATCGAGAAGAATAGATCAATTTCTCGAAGGATTAATTGAATCCAAGGTGGATTTTTGCCCTAAGGCACAAATATAACCAAGACACACCATAATCGGAGGGAAAACCCAATATAAATATTATTAATTATCAAAGCATAAGCAACTACAATGAAAGACTCTTATTTATGGAGTAGCAAACCTAGTTTTTGGCAAGCAAGACTTATTAATTAAAACAAAGTACTTTCTAATCCTTTTAATTAAGAGATAATGATAGTAGTAGGATAATTATAGAAGGTGCCATAGTAGCTCTCAGCCAATTGAGCCTATAGCTGAACCCAATGGACTGGGTTGATCCGTTGGTTAATGTTTGGGCCGAGCTGCCTTCTTCAGCCGGGTCCATACTGCATCACTACCCCCGCTGCTTCACCTAATCCCAAAGTTTGTTCGGATCCATCTTTTCACCTTGCCCACACTTGCCTAATGATCACTACCATCCCTAAATCTTGCCCTGACTTTCACTATCCAATCCCAAGTTGACGCCACCAAGGATGAAAATAGCAGTTTCGGTGAGCGTAGCGGCCCGCCGTCGAAACACTACATAGCGGGCGCTACGTAGCAGTAGTGGTGTAGCGGTGCGATTTGAAAAAAATCATTAAAATTTTCTCAAAAATTTTCATAAAATCCAGAATGTTAAAAAATGAAAGAATATATGATTTTCTTGCAAAAGTAATTAAGATAAGGGGTGTAACGGTCCCCTCATTGCATGAGGTTCTATATCGTTGTATTAATAGAAAATAATAGTAATGAACATTTTTTCCACATGTATTCATGTTGTTATGCTAACTTAGAAATTAATGAGAGGCTTATTAAAAAAAACTTTGTGATGAAGAAATATCTCTAAAATAAACAATGAATTGAACTTGAAGTCAAGACTCAAGACTTAAAAGTTGGAATTTAGGAGTGCAATAGTAAACACTAAATAGTAAATAGTCAATACTTAGCAGTCAACAGTCAATACAACAAATGTGGAATGATATAATAATTAATAACTCCATAAAAACACTCCACTTGAGAGGTACTCTTTGCATCAACTTTAATTCAGTAAGATTCTACGTGTTTTGGTGTTCTTTCAAGGATAGAAGGGGAATCCTATGTGTTTTGGTGTTCTTTCAAGTATAGAAAGGTAAAAGAGTTGAGTGAAAATGTTATTTGAAGAGAAGAAGTAAAAAAATAAGCTTTAATATGTATTTAAAATTTTTTTGAAAAACAGCCATGAATTACACTCTGTAACGGCCCATAGCAGTCCCGTAGAGGACGTAATAGATTGTAGCGGCCGTTATATAAGATAGTGGTGCTAAATTCAATTTAGCGTAGCGGTCGTCGCTGCTATGCCTGATATAGCAGCCGTTATGCTACGTACGGCCGCTGTTTTTATCTATGGTCGCCACCCTTCGTCCCCAAACCCTAACTAACAGGCCATCTTCTAGAAACCGTTAGAAACCCTTCTCCATTAACTCAAACCACATCCTCTCCATTTTCCGCCACATCTCGTTAACCAGAAAGTAGGAAAAAAAAAAAAGAGAGTGCAGAGACTACCGTGCACCGATGTTGCATCGCCTAGCATCTGCCTCTGTCACCAACCAGTAGTTGTGCGCCATAACTCCGTTGTTCGTTGTCAGCAGCTATCGATTGTTGCAATCACTGGCTGCCACCATTGTCACCTTCAACTACCCTCGGCATCACCACTTTCATCTTCATTGTTTCACGATCATTGTCATTGTCGTGGAAAGCGGGCCTCAACCTCTTCAGTCTCCTTGCAGAATAAGAAAAGGAAAGGGGTTCGTTCCTTTTTCTTCCTTCGACATGAAGCACGAGACAAAAAAAAGGCCAAGTTTCAAGGTCTGGGCTAAATCAGTTTAGTTTTGACCCACTAGCAGAAAAGAGCCCATTTTCTTATAAAAGGCTGAAACTTGGTGAAAACCTCATATAGTGGAATCAAGAAACCATTTGGGTGTGGTGCTCTTGAGAATGGATGTAAGTCAAGGACCGAACTACTATAAATCGTTGTGTGCCTCTATCTCTATATATTTCCATTTTGAGATACATGTGCTAGATAATCACATCTTTCTTGAATTAACACACTTCATGTGCTAGACTACCTTGTACAAATTGGCTTATTATTGTTGAATATGTGTTGCATGTGTGTGTGCAACACGTGTGAAGTCAAGTCCCCTTTATTTGCTTTTATCCCCTTGTACTTTTATCTATTCTATTTTTATTCTCTTTTGCTCTTTTATTGTGAGCTATTGTATTGAGTCAATTCAATGGTTGTAGAGCTTCTTCTTTTAAGAAAACCCTAAGTGAATAGAAGATCAGAGCCATTCTATTGCATTCCTTAGTAGAATGTAGAGATTGGGAGAAGAGGGAATATTAGAGTTTCTTTAAGAAGATCAAGAGAATGGGAGAAAAGAAAGCTTTGAGAGCTTGTAACTTGTTAGTGGGTTCCCAGAGCTCCATTTGGTAGTTGGCTTGTAATCCTTATTAAGGGTAAAGAGAAAGCTTTGCACTTTTCTACCGTGGATGTAGGTCATAGATTGTGACCAAACGACGTATATCCTGTGTTCCTTATATTGCTATTTTATTTCTCTACATGATAGTGGTTGGTCGGGATGGGTTTCCAATTATTTTCTTTCAACATTTTTGGAATCTCTTTGAAGATGACCTGCTAGTTTTCTTCAAGGAATTTCATGAAAATGGTGTTTTAACAAGAGAATTGGGTGCATCTTTTATTAAATTGATTTCCAAGAGGGATGGAGCTATTTCTATAGACTGATTAGATTGACTAGTAGTCTTTATAAATTTTTTGCTAAAGTTCTAGCTAATCGGTTAAGGAAAGTACTCTCTGAGATTATTTTAGAGTTCCAAGGCACATTTGTTAAAGGCGCCAAATCCTTGACAGTGTGTTAATAACTCATGAGTGCATTGATTAAAGGAATCGGCAATGTTGTCCTGGGTTAGTTTGCAACCTGGATTTTGAAAAGGCATATGATATGGTGGATTAGGGGTTTCTTCTGTACATGATGAATAGGATGGGATTTGGTAAAAAATGGTGTCAATGGATTCTCAGCTGCCTTTTCTTTGCACATTTTTCTATATTGGTGAATGGCTTTCCCAAAGGACTGTTTTAAAAGCTCCATAGGTTTGTGACAAGGGGATCCTTATCTCCTATGCTTTTCGTAATTGTGGCGGAAGCTTTTAATGCTTTAATGGAGAAGGCTAAGTGTCAGGGATGGATTAGTCAAAGGCTTTTATATTGACGATGCAGATCAAGAGGTAACTCATTTACAATTTGGTGATGATACTATTATATTTTGTGATGCTTTTATGAATCTAGTGATTAATTTGATGCATATCTTGAAGTGGTTTGAATTATTATCTGGGTTGAAAATCAATTATGGGAAGTGTGAATTGATTGGTATCTGCATGGAGGACAGAAATATTGCAATATTGGCTATAGAGCATTCTGATCCAACGTTGGGAAGCTACCATCTAAGTATTTGGGTTACCTTTTTGTATTGGTTTACCAAAAAAGAGCCTTTGGGACACCATTTTGGAGCAAATGGAACAGAAGTTAAGTTAGTGGAAAGGACGATATTTCGTGTTGTCTTGATTAAATCAGTTTTGTCTAGTATTCCCATTTATTTCTTTCTTTCTTTCGTTGTCCTAAAAGTGTGTACCTTCATATTGAGAAAATTCAACGTGATTTTCTTTGGAATGACTAAGTTGAAAAAAGGAAGTATCATTTGGTTCAATGGGACGAGGTTTGTTAACCCTTGGCGCAAGGAGGTTTGGGGATCCATTTTATTGAGAAGGTTAATAAAGCTTTGTTGGGAAAGTGATTATGGAGGGTGGGGGATCCAAGCCAAGTTTTATGGAGGCACTTGTTATTGTGTAAATAAAAGTTGGATAATGGTGCTTAGTGCATTCCAAGTCAGAATTATAAAGCTTCTAGTTTCTAGAGGTTTGTTATTTCTGTTAAAGATAATTTTTATTCTTTGATTCGTTACAAGGTTCATGATGGTGATCGTGTTAGATTTTGGCATGATGAGTGTGTGGGCAGCTTATTTTGAAAAATCAATTCTGAAATTTATATTTGATGGATCAAAGAAAAGAGGCTTTTGTAGCTGAAAACTTTTGTGATTATGGAGGAGGTGTTGTTTGGGATTTGTCTTTTCGAAGACACTGAATTGACAATGAAATCTCTGATTTCACTGTTTTGCTTGACATTTTTGATAAGGTTATTTGTCAGTGGCTGGGGTTGACAAAAGGATTTGGAAACCTAATGTTAAAGGTCAGTTTCTTGTGAAATCATTTTATAATGCTCAATTGATAGCCTGGGTAGAGTGGAACGTTGGAATTCTTTTTGGGATCCCTATGTTTTGCTTAGAGTGTTGTTCTTTTGTTGGGTAGCAAGAACCATAAAATTCTGGCTATAGATAAACTGAGAAGGAGAAGGCTATCTTAGTAAATGGGTGCATTATGTGTTTAAAGGATGAGGAAACAACAAACCATTTGTTAATCCATTGTCACTTCACTTATAACATGTGGATAGCAATTTTTGAATTCTTTGATATGAGTTGGGTGATGCCAAAAACCGCGGAAGACCTGATTCTTCAATGGCATTTGCAAAGTAAGTTTTTTCGTGCCAATATTTTCACATTACAGTTTGAAAACTTTGGTGGGAAAAAAATAGTAAGATGTTCACAAACAAAAGCAAATCCGTTGACGAAGTTGTTGAGTCCATTATTTGGACTGTATCTGAATGGGTTTGTAAAGGCAAGGATTTTATTGGTGTCTCTCTAGAAGATCTAAATAGGTCTTGGGCAGCTGTCTTACAAGGAGGTTGGTGTTCTAGAAGGGTTCAAAGATCAGTTTGGAATCATTCCCCTAATGGTATTCTTAAGTTGAATTTTGATGGTAGTTTTGTTTGAAGTTCTCAAAGAGGAGGCATTGGTGGTGTCAACAGAGATTGGAATGGTATCATTATTGGAAAATTTTGAGGTCCGGTGGATTCGTCTGATGCTAATGAAGCTAAGTTGTATGCTCTTCTAATTGGTGTCATGATGGGAGCTTCTAATCCCATTCTCGAAGGCGATTCTTTTTTTGCTATTCAATGAGGTTCTGGAAAATCTATTCATCCTTGGAGGCTAGCAGACTGGGTGGAGGAGGTGCACGATATTTCAAATTAGTTGGGTGCTTCTTTCCATCATATTTTAAGAGAGGCTAACATTTGGCAGATGGTCTTGCAAAGGAAGGAGTTTTATGTTCATTTAATTCTTTTGATGTATAAGCTCTCCTAGGTGTTTCTTTTGTTTTTTGTTGTTCTTTCGGTGTTGTTTCTATTTTTTTGTTTGGTGGAATAAAATTTTGCCCTTCATAAAAAAAAAGTATGTTTGCTTTAGTTGCATTGCCATAGCTTATGAAGCACGGATACTTGTGTAGGGTCCCCGTGTCCATATCGGACACGGACACGGCCGGACACATGTTAGACACGCAAAAAATGTGTCCTGTCTTTTTTTAAAATTTTTTAAAATGCGAACACGTCTCAGACATGGGATGGACACGGCTCGAACACGGGGCGGACACGTTGGGACACGGGGTGGACAAGTTAGGATACGTTTGGACACGGCGGGAAGAAGAAGAAGCTGCTGCTTGTTTTTTTTTTTCTGCTTTTTTTCTTTTTGTCAGAATTGCTACTGCAGTTTTTTTTTTTTTTTTGGTAGTCTTTTGAAGAATTGCTGCAGCCTTTTTTTTTTTGTACTTGCTGTTTTTTCTAATTTGCTGTTGCTGTTTTTTTGTAGTTTTTTTAGAATTGCTACTGCAGTTTTTTTTTCCAGAATTGCCGTGCTGCTGCTGCTGCTGATTTTTTTTTTCCGAACTGCTACTGTTACTTTTTTTTTTTTTTTCAGAACCGCTACTGCTGCTGCATTTTTTTTTAGAATTGCTGTATATTTTTTCATAGTTTGTTTTTCAATTGATGCGTCAAAATTAGAAGCTATGCTATTTACTGATGATGGGAGTGTTGGTGGGGATAATGATGCTCTTGAAGTTGTGTCAAATGATGAATCATGAATGAAGTGAGGATTTTTTTTTTTATTTATGGGTGGGGTAATGGAGGAGGGATCTTTTTTTGTTGTTTTGATTATGATGTAATTGTGACATGTAATGTTGATGATGTACTACGGCCTACTCTTACATTACATTATGCATTATTGATTTTAATTTTGACTTTTCTAGTATTAGTTATGTTTCTTCTTTATTAATTGTGACATTATGCTTCTTAATTTGACTAAAAATATGACTATTCTTTAATTTTATGATTATATATAAATATATATTTATTATTTGCCATGTCCGTATCCTACTTTTTTAAGATTTGCATTATGGCCGTGTCCGTGCCGTGTTGTATCCGTGTCCCGTGTCCATGTCTTTGCTTTTTAGGCCATCGCACTTGGTTAGTGATTGGAGTTGGAAAATCACATTGCCCACCAAGCGTTTGATAAAATTTATCAACAACAATTAGTATTAGAGCTTGGGTTGTTGGTTCACTATTGAGTGACAAAAGGGGAATTTGTTGATTTATTACATTTTAGGCAATGGAGAAAGCAATGGAAAGGTAATGATCGTGTTTTTAAAATTCATGGCATTGGTGATGTTGTGATCAAACAAGTAGATGGTAAGAATCTCCTTTCGACAGGGCAATTGGATGATTCTGGATTTATAGTGACCTTTGGCAAAGGGTCATGGAAGATTTTGAGAGGTTGCATGACAATCTTGAAGGGGCAAAAGGATGGAAGTCTTTCTGCTCTTCATGGCATAACTAAAAAGAATGATGGTGCCATGGACATAGCTGCAACGACTAGCAAATGTGAGGACAGTCGTCTTGGTTTCCTTAGTGAGCGTGGCATGCAGATATTGCAAAACAAAAACCTCATTCCTATTTTGAGCATTCTTCTCTTTAGTTTTGTGATCATTGCATTATGGGTAAACAATGAAGAGTTAATTTCCAAAGAAATGAATCCCATAGAAAAAGCAAAATATTAGAATAGGTTTATTCATATGTTTTGGGTCATATAGATGTTAAATCTCTTGGAGGAGCTAAATATTGTTGCCTTAAGATGATTATTCTAGAAAGTGTTGGTTGTATCTTTTGGCATCTAAGGACCAAGTCTTTGATACTTTTAAAATCTTTAAAAGTAGAGTGGAGAAAGAAACTGAAAGATATATTAAATGATTGCAAACTGATACTAGTAGTGAATATGACTCTATGTTTTTTATTTTTTGCAAAGAAAATGGAATTTGTAGGATCAAGATAGTTCCTAGGAAGTCACAGCAAAATGGTATCATTGAAAGAATGAATAGAACCATTTTGTAACATGTGAGAAGCATGTTGTCACAATAGGCCTTAGCAAGCCATTTGATACAGCTGTATATTTAATTAATAGATCACCAAGTGCACCCGTGAATGGTGAAGTATCAGAAGTTCTTTGCTGGTGCAAATATTTCATACAACCACTTGAGAACATTTGGGTGTGAGGCTTATGTTTATGTACCAAAAGAGAATCGAACTATGCTCGATGCTAAGTCAAGAAGATGTGCTTTTCTTGGCTATGAGTTGATGATGGAGGCTATAGGCTTTGGGATCCTATTATTAAGAAGACGGTAAGGAGCTGCGATATTGTATTTGATGAAGATGTGATGTTTGCGAATAAAAAGCAAGAAGAGGAAAAAAAAGAAACTTGTTAGTGATATACAAGCTGAAAATTCCTCCATTCCTCCACAATAAGTGCAAGAAATTCAGCCTTATGTTCATGATGATGATCATGATGAAGAAATAGAATTGATGGAACATGATTATGATAGTTTCATTGAAGATGAAGAAGGCTCATCGACTACAACTATGCAAGAATTAAAAGATTAACACAGCCTCACAAGCCAAAACAAAGGTATTCTCCTTTATATTATGCTTTGTTTACTGATGCTGGTGAACTTGAATCTTTTCAGGAGGGTATAGATTATATTGATGCTAATATATCGATAAGAGCACTGGGAGATGAAATTGACTCTTTGCATTAGAATGACACATGGGAGTTAGTTTAACTTCCACAAGGAAATAAAGCATTGAAGAATAGATGGGTGTATGTCATTAAGTGGGAGGTTGATGGCTCTAAGCGATATAAAGCTAGACTTGTGGTGAAAGGTTATAGACAAAAAGGAAGTATGGACTTCTATGAGATTTTCTCTCCTATTCTTAAATATACCTCTATTGGAGTTGTTTTGTCTTTAGTTGCAAGTTTGAATCTAGATTTTGAGCAACTACATTCCTGCATGGTGACTTGGATGAAGAAATATATATGTCTCAGCCTAAAGGTTTTGTGGACAAAGCTAACCCTAACTTGGTTTGAAAGTTGAGAAAGGGATTGTATAAGTTGAGGCAAGCATCCAGACAATGGTACAAAGAAGTTTGACAACTTCATAAAAGATGAAGGTTACATTAAGTGTGAATCTGATTATTGCGTATATTTTAAGGGATCAGTATATGATGTCATTTTTACTGCTTTGTTGCTCTATGTTGATAATATGTTGATTGCAAGCAATGATGTGAATGAAGTCAAGAACTTAAAGACACGCATGTCTAAATGCTTTGTTACAAAGGACCTTGGATCAGCCAAGAAGATTTTGAGCATGAACATTGAAAGGGATAGAAAGCATGGTAAGGCTTGGTTAAGTCAATCTAAGTACCTTTCTAAAGTGCTTGAGCATTTCAATATGAATGATTGTAAACTTGTTTTCACAGCATTAGCTGATCATTTCAAGTTGTCCAAACAAAACTCTCCAAAGAATAAGGCTGATAGAACCAAGATGCATAATGTTCCGTATACTTCTGCAGTGGGTAGTTTAATGTATGCTATAATCTGTACAAGGCCTGATATTGCAGATGCAGTGGGAGTTGTTTCACGATACATGTCCAATCCCAGATGGGAACATTGCAAGCAATAAAGTGGATTCTTTGATATTTGAAGGGGAGACGGGATGTTTGCTTATGCTTTGGAGGTTTGCCTTTGGAAGTTGTTGGTTTTGTGGATGCTGATGATGCTAGTTGTCGAGATACGCGAAGGTCCACTACTGGCTATGTCTTTTAAGTGGGTGGTGGTGCAGTTAGTTCGATGTCAAGGTTATAAGATGTTGCTGGTTTGTCTACAACTAAAGCTGGGTATGTTGCTTTGACAGAAGTAGCAAAGGAAATGATTTGGTTGAAGAGAACTATTTTGTTCACTATGACAATCAAAGTGCAGTTGATCTCTTAAAGAATGTAATCTATCACTTCAAGACAAAGCATATTGTTGTTCAGTATCATTTCATTTGATTGGCGTTGGAAAGTGGTGATTTGTAAGTAGACAAAATCCACACCGACAAGAACCTTGTTGATATGTTGACAAAGGTTGTATCAGCTAAAAAAATTCTAATGGAGCTGGAGGACAATGCATGTTGGGTCACTGGCTTGAGGGTTGGTGATTTGCCTTCAAGTGGGAGATTGTTGAATATGTGTTGCATGTGTATGTGCAACATGTGTGAAGTCAAATCTCCTTTATGTGCTTTTACCTCTTGTACTTTTATCTATTCTATTTTTACTCTCTCTTTAGCTCTTTTATTGTGAGCCATTGGATTGAGTCAATCTAATGTAGAGCTTCCTTCTTCAAGGAAAACCCTGAGAGAATAGAAGAGTGCATTCTATTGCATTCCTTGGTAGAGAGAGTGTAGAGATTGGAGGAAGAGGAAAGATTAGAGTTTCTTCAAGAAGTGGAGCAAAGAAAGCTTTGAGAGCTCGTAACTTGTAAGTGGATCCCTAGAGCTCCACTTGCTAGTTGGCTTGTAATCTCCATTGAAGGTAAGGAAAAGTTTGCATTGTTTTCTCGTGGATGTAGCTCATACATTGTGACCGAACCACGTATATCTTGTGTCTTGTGTGTTCCTTACATTGTTGTTTTATTTCTCTACATGATGGTGGTTTGAAGTATGTTTGCCAAGTGTTTGATAAAATTCCTCAACAACAATTATTGAGTGTTTAACACACACCCTTTATGCACTTCACTTGATTGCTCTCTTACTTAGTTATACATTGTTGTGCAAATGACGTGAATCTGTGTTTGCATTTAACTGGACTAAGTTGCTTTATTAAGTTAAAATTTTTAATTAGTCCTATTCACCCCCCTCTAGGACTTGCATTGATCTAGCTTGCACTTTCACACATGATGTCAAATTCTCATGACTGAATAGCAAGCTATTGGTCTGCCCTTCCAATTGAGTTGGTTGATCTAATTAAGATATGGCCTTAAGCTGAACTTATACACAAATTGTCGCATGCTTGGCAGCTTCCCAAGGCATAATGAAGACATACTTGTTCAAGAAACATTTGTGTGTTTTATTTATTTATTTATTTGTTTTGATGGTTTTGTTTGCCATTGGTTGCTGTTTTCTGTTTGATTCTTTAGAAGGTTGCTTTCCAAGACCATCAATCTTCAAGTGCCAAAAATCACAGAGGGAACTACAACTATGACAAGAATGACCTCGGTGACAGAGAGGGGAACTGGAATTTTAACTCAAGATCGCGACCTGCTGGACGCAACCATGGACGCAGCCAAGCTGAGAAGTCAAGTTCTCGGCCCGATCGATTTGCTTCTTCTGACAGCCGTTCTAACAGGCCCTGGGACTCCTACAGGCATGCACCGATGGCCTCCTACCAAACTCAAAATGGTCCTTTGAACTCTTCTAACTCTATTCACAGCTCAGCTAATGTTGCATATGGCATGTACCCTCAACAGTCGATGAACTCAAATGTTGTCTCTCCAACTGGACCTGCTATTCCCTCTGTCGTCATGCTGTATTCCTATGATCCCAATGCCGATCATCTTGAATTTGAATCCCCTGGATCAGTTCATTTCTCAGGTATGAATGAAGCTTCACAGCTTGGTGATGGCGGCCCAATGAGGACTGTGTATGAGCAGAGGCATAGCACTTACCAAGGAAGTTCTGCACAGTCATCTCCAGATCAGCCTTCTTCACCTCAACTCCAAAGGTAGTGTATCTGTTCATTTATTCTACACTGCTGCTACAGCTGTTTTGAGAAAATTGAAATCTCCATTAAAAAATTAAGTTCATTTAGATATTCTTCAAGTCAAACCCAGTTTGATTTTTCTTTTTAGAACAGGATGTTACTATTTCCTATTTTATTTTGGGCGGCGTGATAATTGAAAGCTACATTGTAGAAAACTACTTTTCTGCTTTCTCTGTCCACTGTGATACAATTTTTCCTTGTATAATCGGCATTTTCTTTTGGACTGAGCTTCTTGTAGATGTGTTCCATTCAGTTATCTTGATTCTTTTATCTTGTAGGGTTTGTTTAGAAGTGAGGGTCTGTCTGGGCGCCTTTGGAAAGATTGCCTAATCCCAGTGACGATGGCCAGTGAGTGGTCTTATGTGTGCCAATTTCCAGCCCTTAAGCTCGTAATATGATTTATTCTAATTGTAGTGGACCCTTTGAGTCTTCTTATTCATGGGTTATGCTCACTTTCAATCCCTCACAACTGTTGTGCAAGTTAGGACCTTTTCAGTGACAGACCTCTGTTTCTCTTCCTTCTTCACTGGGGGTGCCGCTGCAGAATTTGTCCTTGTCATTTCTGTGGTGAACCCCACTCTGGTCATGCAGTGATGATCTTCTTGTACCCCCCAACCAGCAGATTCCTTGAAGGCATATCAATGACCACTTTTCGGACATACATAGTGTCATAAATGGCTGAAAATGTTAGTGTCCCACAAAATGGACAAGTGGCGTATAGGGAATAGTTGATCAGTTAAGCTATGCCTATAAATTATAAAATGGCCACCTGAATCAGTAGAGACAGAATCCATATGTTAGTGAGAGTAAGAGCTCTAGCCTGGAGCATTGTTGCTCTTGGGCGCACATTTCATTTTTCATTTAACATTGTAATCTTGTATTATCAAAGTTTTGAGCAGAATTGAAGAATCTAATATTTATTTTTATCGTCATTGTTATTATTTTAGCTGATTTTTTTTCCCATCTCCTCTTTCTCCTTCATTGGCCCTCTGAATTTCCAAACCCACTCTGGACCCAACAAGTTGCCATGGGGTAGCCATATAGTAAATGACTGTTTATGTCCACAATAGAGCAAATGGTCCATTTTTAACAGCAAAAAACCACCTATAAGTTGATCGGGATTGTTCAGGAGATAGTATTTTAGTTGTATTGCCTATCCTTGCGGGCTCTCACCACATGAATGACATATTTTGATTGCATTACGATCCTTGTAGCACCTCATGAATGACAAGCACCCTAGATGGAGCCACCCATACAAACTGCTTGGCCTATATGGAAACGGCTGATTGCTGATTATGATAGATTGCAGGCAAATAAACCATAGGTCATTGGTCAAATGTGCAGATTGGGTCACCTTTCTTTGGTGTTAGTTTTTTTCTTCTCTGTGGACTCAACCTTTAATTGGCCATGACCATAAAATGCCAGTGTCCGATGGTCTCAGTCACCCTATTGATGTACTCTGCTTGTTGAATGTCAGTCTTTTACTTTTGTATGCTACAGATTACATGTTAGGGACATTCATTGTTTTCTATCAATAGAGTATTTGTGGTGGGACCTGACAAATAAATGATTCAGATCACTTCCACATTTGAACATTGAGTGAATTATCTGTAAATGCAGTTGCGTTGGATGATTGGATCAGTCTCCAAAACAGATCACTGCAAAACAGGATCATCCATTCCACAATGCCATTCAAACTGATTGTGGATTTACCAAAAAAAAAAAAAAAACCAGATTGTGATCTAGTGTACACTTATTAAAAAAAAAAACTGGTTTACATTCAAGTACATGTAAATTTACTGTTATATATATACCTATACATATCACCTAAATTTTACTGTTATATATATATATATTTATATAGGGCTTTAATCCTATGAAAAGTATTCTCACATACCTACCGTGAGAACTTTTTATGGGGCTAACTTGTGGGTCCCATTTGGGGATTGGACCAAGGGGGATGGAAAGATCTAAGTGGGACCACCGCAAATATCAAATTTGGCCCCAATCACGTGTCCCTAACCCCTTCATCTGTGGCACACAAATCCAGTCCATTTGAATTGGTGCATAGTCGATCTAATGGTTCAATAAATTTGGATTTTATCGAAACTTAGAGTGTGTGACTATCAGGGGCTCGCTGTGTATTGCAAGATTTGAATTAGGTTATAGATGGGCCCCACCTAGCATTCTCACAAAAAAGTGGTAAGAACTAGTTCTCATAGGATTATTTCTCATATGGAAAATATTCATACGCATCCGTCCCTCACAAACTTTTTGTGAGAACTCTAAGTGGGGCCCATCTATCACCTAAACCTTGCAACACACAGGGACCTCCTTGATAGTCACACGTCCCAAATTTTGGTCAAATTGAAAATTACTGGACCGTTGGATTGACTGTGCACCAATTTGAATGGACTGGATGAAGGGGTTAGCGAGATGTGACTGGGGCTAAATTTGATATCTGGAGTGGTCTCACATGGATCTTTCCGTCCCCCTAGTCTCATCCCTTGGTGGGGTCCATAGTGGGTTCAGCAGCTCCTCACTTTGCTTGGTTTCTGTATATTCTTCATTGGGATTCCTTGTGATGCTGTTAATGTATTATCTTAACAGGGGCATTTGATTATTTTGTCAGATCAGCAGCCCCGAGGAAATATCAGTTAGCAGATGAGGATTTCCCACCTTTGTCATTTCCAAACCAGGGAGGCAATGATGGTGGGAGCATCTATAACAGCAAACATTCCCATTACCAGACCTTTTTCGACCGCCCTCACTCTTAATGGATCTGGGTCTGTTGCTTCAATGCTTTCTGTATATTTCTCATGTAAGTGGACACTTTTTGCATTAGTCTAGTGTTTGTATGTACGCTATGAAGTTGTTTAACCTACCCATGTTACAATGGCGATGAAGATGGCAGAAAAGATTAATCTCTAGGATTTTATCCCACAGTTTCTATACAGAAGGGTTCTAGTTTGTTACATGATTTTTCATGATAGGGTTCACTAGGGATTTTTCACTAGAGCTTATTCACCTTTTCTTGTTACCTTCTGTTTGACTTTTTTTCTTGGTAGTTACAAAAACAAACCGCTTGTTTCCATGTAATGAACAGAATACCTTACCAATAAAAACATAATTAAAATACCTTCATTTTATTGGATGGTGATAATACTCTGCATTCTGATATCTTGACCTTATTTTATCCCCTGTAGGTGCCAATAAAAAAATTAAAAGAAATATTCTCTGTTAAGTGCTTCTGCATCTGATATCAATATGCATTCTTTTTAGCATAAATGCATTGGTCTTGCTTGATTATGACTACTAGAGGTGGCATTTTATGAGAGCAGTCATCATGATGTTTTTGGTGGTGAAGCCTTTTTTTCATGATCAGGATATGATAGCTCTGGTTTTGTTGTCCAGATTATGATACAGTGTTTGCAGGTGTGAATCTGTCTTTTCATCTTAGTAGACTTTGTTACCTCTGTGATAGAGGGGATTCAAGTATCTTAATGAGATAGCGGAATTGTGATGAGTCTACTAGGGTTGTACATCTTGTACAGGTTAGTTTAGCTTACTCTGGCGTTGTTTGGGGACTTGGTGCTATTTTGTTCAGTGTCTTTGCTGGTGGAGGGTGGTTGGGTATGAAAGTAAAATGGTTTGGTTTTTCATAATGTGTCTAGGGATCATTGTGTTTGGGATCAGCTATGCTGGGGCCATCTATAAGATAGGCATTTTCCATTATTTTTGCTTGATGTTTTAGATATCTTTTGTGATTAGTTGGTGGTGGTGACAATTGGTTATGACCATTCAAGTTTTGTCATAGGGTGGAGCATAGTAGTAGCGAAATCCTGGACCACTTTAAACTGTCCTGCTTTTACTTTCTAAGACCTCTTGATTATATGGAAACTTGACAATAGAAGTATATATATATATATAGGAGAATACTAGTATGCATCCTTTCCTCAGCCTATGGTGAGGGACATTTGCTAAATTGGAAATATTCATATGCAAAAGACAAAAAGGTATATGAAAAGGAGGAATGCTCATGTACAAATAAGGAAAGCCATATAAGGGTAAGGAAAGGATGCATACTAGCATTTTCCTCTACACACACACACATTTGCGATATAACCCCTGATCTGCGATTGACGTGTAGATCAATCTCTCAAAGGATTGATCGAATCCAAGAATGGATTTAGCCACTGTGGCACCCTCACAAGAGGAGAAAACACCGTAGCACCCTCACAAGAGGAGATAACACCATAAGAGATAATTCTCAAAGAATACTTCAATTGATTGAACTTAAGCATTGCATTATAATAAAACCTACTATCCTTGTGTAGAGGAGTTGGCTTGATCCCTAAGTAACAAAACATTCTAATATTAGAAAAAGCCTAAAGAGAATTGGAAACTCACTAATATAAATCCTAATCAAATCAAACTACCTATAATATTTCTAAATAACTTGATGTCCAGTTGGGCCTATGGACTGGCCCAATGGGTTGACCGATGCATGATCTGGCCTGAATCAATTTGTTAGTGTTATGGAAGTCGAAAGTTGAAGGTAAATGAAAGCCACGTTGAAGAATAAGACTTTGAAGCCTAAAGACATAAATCCACTATGGAACCCATTCGAGCTTGAGGGTTTTAAAATGGAGTGTGCAAGAACATCCTCATTTCGTGGGGGACACAACCCCTAAATGCTTTTGAAAGTGCTCATTTCTAAATATTCTATTAAATCAATATGTAAAGAAACTGATCAAGTTAAAGTAACTAATCTAGTGTTTCATGACAATATAAAAGAGGAGCAAGTGATAAAAATGATAAACAGGGACGATAAAGAGTTAGATCAAGAGGAGAAAGCTTTAGGTTTGGTGGATTAAATGACACTGGTCATTCCAAAAGTGCATATAGAAGGATCAGATGGCATATCCTTAATTGTTAGTGATCATAAAGCCTATCACACTGTTTAGATGCCTTGCATTGACTTTGCATTTCGTGATCTGTCTCAGGATTTGTAGATCCTTACGTTT
Organism: Sextonia rubra; assembly: GCA_037013555.1. Taxonomy (NCBI): domain Eukaryota; kingdom Viridiplantae; phylum Streptophyta; class Magnoliopsida; order Laurales; family Lauraceae; genus Sextonia; species Sextonia rubra. Next base: position 35,631,238 of record JASUAD010000010.1, on the reverse strand, counting down.
AAAGGAAGAAGAGGAAGGACACACAAGAAGAGAGAGCTTTTGTGAATGTCAGTCATTACCAAAAGGTGATGATTGACTGTGTTTATATATACACTTAGCATTTGCCCATTCACAGGCTGTGATTACAATGATTATAGTGTAAATATCTTTGATTACAATCTAACGAGGAAACTCTAGGAAGATTATAATTATACATGTAAGTATGCCGAGTACCTTTGACCGAATCCCACAAAGACCCACATGTGGTATAAGATGGATATCAAGTGTGGGCTTTGGTATTGGGCTTATCAAGGTGGGTTAGTTGACCTATCTCCACACTCCCCCTCAAATTGAGGTAAGGTGGAACAAAGCATCAATTTGGAGAGAAGATAGTCATGTCGATCTTGAGGTAGCCCTTTCGTAAACACATTGGCTAGTTGATCATGTGAAGAAACATAGGGCAGACAGAGTTTTTCAGAGACATAATGCTGACGAATGAAGTGGCAGTCAATCTCTATGTGCTTAGTTTGCTCAAGGAAGACATTCTTTGCAATATGAATGACATTGGTGTTATCTGCATAAAGTGGAGTAGGTTTTGAGAAAAATGCCAAACTCACAAAGGAGTCGACGAAGCCAGACAATCTCGCTATCAGCAGAGGACATAGTTCGACATTCAGCGTTAGTAGTTGATTTGGACGGTGTGCTTTTTTTCTTACTCTTCCATGAGATGAGCAAGGTTTCTAAGAACATGCACTAGCCTATTACAAATCTACGAGTATCAGGGCACTCTACCCAACCTGCATTAGCATAGGCTTGTAGTTGTAGTGAAGAAGTGGTCGGATAAAACAATCCTTGATCATGGGTGCCCTTTACATACCGAAGAATCCGTAAAACAGCTAGAAGATGCGACTTATGAGATTGTTAATGAATTGACTAACAGTCTGAACGACCTGTGAGATATTTGGCCTTGTCATAGTCAGATATACTTGTCTCCTAACCAAACCATTGAAACAAGGTTGGGTCGTTAAGGGGTGGCCCATCGTCTTTGCTAAATTTAACGTTGAGTTGGCAAATGTCTTGGTATCACCAAGTCTTGCCGATTTGAGTAAATCATCAACATATTTGGTTTGTACCACCTGAATACCATCGTTGCCCCTTGAGGCTTCGATACCTAAAAATTAAGTGAGGAAGGAATTCATGAGGTGAGTTCTGAGGTTGGAGATGCCTGTTGCATCGTTGCTACTGATGGTCATATCATCAACATAAATCAAGAGAATGTTACAGCAGTGTGAAGCTCTTCAAATGAAAAGACAATTGTCATTTGGGCTTTGATAAAAGTTGGCTGTAAGGATAGGATAATAATGAAGGCCCATTATTATCAGCCCAAGGCTAAGCTAATCAACTGAGTGGATATAAGTGCCAACAATAAGGACTCAATGTAATAAAGGTCCGTGCTTGGCTAGGCTTTTGCATGAGCGAGAATGTCAATCTATCCAAGTTCCGGTCAATAACAATCTATCCAATAGTCCATACAAGTTATCCATCCATAATCTTTACCATATACCATGCCATCCATCCATATACACAATTCCATCCACATTCATATGAACCTAAAACAGGGTACCTAATCCATCACAATCTATCGATCTACTCCATGGTCAATCCATCCCAATCACAAGGCTATTGATAGCCTGCCCTGTAGAGACACAAACCAAGCCCATGATCTAGGCTCATCATGGAAAGCCCATGATCCTGGTCCATAAAAGGTTATCCCACGGGAGGGATATCTAGAAGATTATTGTCAAATAGTATATAGCAGTAAAGATTGTAAATTTTCTTACATTCCATTTTTGCTTGTAATTACAATACAATTAGCTTGCGATTATGTCATTGTCCTAATTGTATTGTAATTACAAGCAAAAATGGAATCTAAGAATATTTTAAAATCTTTACACTACAGCTATATATTGCTTGACCATAATCTTCTAAAAATCCCCCATGTGGGATAACCTTTTATGGACCAAGATCATGGGCATTCCATGATGACCCTAGATCATGGGCTTGGTTTGTCTCTATACTCCCCCTCAAATTGATGCAGGGTTTGAAGAAGCATTAATTTGGAAAGAATATAGTCATGATGATCCCGGGCGGGTGTTTTGTGAACTCATTTGCTAGTTGCTCAGTCGAGGAGATATATGGTAGGCAAATGGCTTCGGTGACAAAATGTTAATGAATGAAGCAACAGTCAATCTCAATATGCTTAGTGCACTCATGGAACACTATATTCTTCGCAATGCGAATAGCACTAGTGTTATCAACATAAAGTGGATAAGGGTCGTTAAGAAATATATCAAACTCTCAAAGAAGACGATGAAGCCATATAACCTCGCTACTTGCAGAAGACATGGACTGATATTCTGCTTTAGTTGTGGATTTGTAGGTAATTCTTTGTTTCTTGCTTTTCCATGGGATAAGAGAAGGGCCCTAAAACATACACTAGCCTGTGGGCAAGCGACGTGTGTGGGGACACCCATATTCGTATTAGCGTAGGCTCGCAAAGTTAAGCAAGAGTTTGAAGGATAAAATAGACCCTGTAATGCAGAATGGAATGGAGACGCGGGGCGGGTAAGGTGGAAGATGAAAATAGAGGGAAAAATTAGGCTCTCACCAAACTCCAGTCACAGGAGGCATTAGAAATTGGGCTCTCACCAAACTCCAATTGCAGGAGGCGTTATAGATTTCGAGGAGAACTCAAAGAAACTTGGGAAAGATCCCAAAACTTTTTTTCATTAATCATTCATAACTACTCAGCCAAAGAGGCTTTACAATGCTTAAATAGATAAAAAGACTAACCCTAAGACTAATCTAGACCATCCAATCACATTGATGACCGAGATTAAAACATCATTAAAACATCTTATTAAAACAACTTAAAGCAAGTAAAACTCTAAATAAACTAGGATAGGTGGGCTAGGCCCAAAGACTGGTTGAACCACGGGGGACCATGGGTCTGTCCTGTAATACCCTGATCAAGAGTACCTTGACATAACAAAGAATCCGATAAATAGCTTGAATATGCGGTTTATGAGGATTATTGATAAATTGACTCGATAGTTTGAACAACATGTGAGATATCAAGATGTGTCATAGTTAAGTAGAGAAGACTGCTGACCAGTTGTTGGAACAAAGTTGGATCCGTAAGAGGATGCCCATCTTCTTTGCTAAATTGACATTAAGCTCGATAGGAATAGTAAAAGTTCTGGAATCACCAAGTCTTGTAGACTATATTAGGTCATCAGCATATTTGGATTGAGTAACCTGCATGCCCTCCTTTCTCCGTGTAACTTCTAGACCCAAAAACTAAGTTAAGGGACTAAGGTCCTTTATCTTAAAAGTACTTATGAGATGAGCTTTGATGCCAACTACAACATTGCCACTGAGTATCATATCATTAACATATATCAATAAAATGGTACAACCGCGAGGGGATCTTTGAATGAAGAGACAGCCATCATTTGAACTTTGCAGAAGTTGGCTTTGAGGATGGCAGAGCGAAACTTTTCAAATAAGGCATGAGGAGCTTGCTTAAGCCCATATAAAGACTTATTTAACTTGTAGACATTCTGTGAAGGACAAGCATTGCCTGGCGGAGGATGTATATACTCAATTTCTTTGAGATCCCATGTAGGAATGCATTCTTGACATCCATTTGCCAAAGGGGTCAGTGACAAGCTGCTGGCACATCGATTAAGCACTGAACAATAGTCATTTTTGCGACCGGTGCAGAAGTTTTTTCATAATCTCATTTTTGCGACTGGTGCAAAAGTTTTTTCATAATCAATGTCATACTCCTATTTGTAACCTTGAGCAACCAGTCGAGCTTTGTATTGGTTAACACTGCCATCAGAGTGAACCTTAATGGAGTAGACCCCTTTGTTTCGAATAATGGAAGTATCTGCTAGAAGTGACACCAAGTCCCAAGTTTTATTAGCTTTGAAGGCTAGTAGTTCATCTGTCATTGCATCTTGCCAACATGGTATATTAGAAGACTATGAATAAGATTTTGGAATAGGAATGGGATCTGAAGAGGTAAGCAGTGTTGAAAATCCATATCTATTTGGTGGGACTAAAATACGACTAAAACGCCATAAGATAGGTGCAGGAGTATTACCTTTAATAGTAATATCATTGTCTTTAGGAATCGGCATGGTTAGAGTAGTGAGAGGTGGAGCAGGAGGAGGCTGTTATCTTGGATGATAAGTCTAAATGCTGTGTGATTGCTGGAGGGGAATCAAAGGGTGCAAAATGAGGGATGTAAGAATTTGGATATTATAAGTACTTGGTGATTGGGAATGAAACGGAACATGTTCTAAGAAAACAACATTCTGTGAGATCCAAAGTTAACATGTTCTAAGAAAACAACACTTTGTGAGATCCAAAGTTGTCTTTCTTTTGAATCATAGTCATCATTGTAGCCAAGAAACATGCAGCGAGCTGCTTAAGGTGACAATTTGTCGCACTTAAGGATGGGAGATGAACAAAACATAGACACCCAAAAACCCTCAAAGGTGAGTAGGACGGAGGATGACCAAATAGACACTCAATGGGGAGACTTTACCTAGAACAGTGCTAGGTAATCTATTGATAAGATGCACTATGGTATGAGCTGCCTCACACCAAAACTTAGGGGGAATGAGGGATTCAACAAGGAGAGTTCTAACTGTTTCTAGAAGATGGTGATTCTTCCTCTCTACGACTCCATTTTTGTTTGGGGGGGGGCGGGCTCGAGTTTTGATGAAGAATTCCCTTTTATGCTAACAAGTGATTGAATTCAGTAGATGTATACTCTCACCCTGAGTCTGAATGCAGGATCTTAATGGATTTTTGAAATTAATTGCTTACCAAATTGTAGAATTTATGAAACATGAAAAAAACCTCATATTTAGATTTCAGAAAATAGATCCATGTGTAACGACAATGGTCGTCTATAAAAGTAATAGTACTTATATCCAAGCCAACTCAAGTGAGAGGCAATCCCCTAAACATCTCTGTGAACTACATCAAATGGGCTAGTAGTACGTGAATAAATTTTGCTCAGGCAACATGATTCACATTTGGATTTTGCAAAATTAGAAACCATAGAACTTTGAAGGATGGGTAGTAAAAAAAAGTACACATACCCAGTATGGGTATGAGTATGGCTAAATACATATTGGTACATTTTGTTTAAGAATTTGGCTTTTTGGGTACGGCATGGGTATGTACCCTATACTTGAAAACCACTTTTGTCATAAAATTAGAAAATAGAAGAAACCAATGGGCTAAATGTAAAATGCTTTAACTTATTTAAAGGTAAGAAATAAAAAATGAACCCTAACCCTCTTTCTTTTATGTGATCGTCTGTTGTGGAGAAGAAAAAAAAAAACGAAGGAAAGAACAAGAAGAAGAGCCTGCCTGAAGTCCGCCTAGGAGTTCTGTTGCTAAGATGAAGAAGAAAATGGATAACGTACCTGGCTGGGTGTCCTCCTGCTGCTGTGCTTGCGAGTCTGCCTACTTCTGTTGCGATCCTGTGACTTGGGATTGCTGTTTGGATGTCGCTGCTGCTGTACCTGGGCCTACTGCTGCGACCCAAATACGTTACAACCCAAATCTAGGAGTGGCATTTGCTACTCCATTGCATGTCCACTGCAGTAGGTCCTTTTTTTTTAATTTCTTTTTTTTTTTTTTTTGTGCTACTGCCTCTATGTTTCTTATCTTTGTGTTGCTGCTGCACCTACTCTTTTATTCACTCCATGAGAAGAAACAAAATGACACCACAGCATTGTGAAGACTTGGTCTTTGTGCATAACAATATTCGTCTCCTAGCAAAAAGTCAACAGTACACAGAAGGAGAGAGCAAGCTATGGGACATTGGTGGAGATTCATTTAATTTATTAGAGGGTGCTAGTTTACTTGAAATTGTAGATCTTTCACTTGATGAGCCTGACATGGAAGCTGTATTAGTGGATGAAGGCGATGAAGTTGAAGTTAATGGATGATTGGATGTGAATCATAAAGAATCTTAGTTTAATCGAAGTTGATGTTTTTTTTCGTTTTTAGTGCTTTGGATTATAGTTTTTCTTGTAATGACATTAAACTCTTGGCTTGTACGCTCCTTTTGACATTAAATTATGGTTTGTAGGTTGAATTTCTAATGGTATTAAGTAATTGTTGGTTTATTGCATCTAAGGATTCTAACCTGTTTTAATTATTAGCATATTGCATTATTAAAATTTTAAAAAATATAATTTTTTAATGAACGTACCCCACCCGTACTCGTATCTTGTCTTTTAAGATTTTGCCTTACTAGAGTACCTATACAGTACCTGTACTGGTACCCATGCTTCATAGCCATAGAACTACAAATAGATTTATCCAACTATCTGAGTTTAAACAAAGCCAGCAAATTTACATTATTCAAATGACCAAGGCCTTTATTCCAAGTTGTCCACACATTATTTAAAATACTCATAGATGATGCAAAGAACAATTGTTGTCCAATTTTCAAGAGAAACAGCTTACCATCCCTATCACTTTTCTAGTTTGTTGTTCCTATATGACACAACCAGAAGGAGAAAAGTAACCAAATAGCCACAATCAACAAGTTGATCAATGGAAATGAGATTGGCAGCCAAATTTGGGACAAAATAAACATTATGCTGGGTAAGGGTTTCGATGGATACAGTTCCCATACCGAAAATCGGCAATTGATGACCATTTGCGGTGGTGATGGAATCATGGCCATTACAAGGTTGTTGGTTGTTCAAATTTTGGGCCAAAGATGTCATGTGATATGACACACACATAAGTCTAGGAACCATGTGATAGGTGTGATAGATGTATATGATGAGGTGGAAGAATGAAATGCAGGAAATGCAGAGGAAGAAGAAAACCACTAATGCATTGTTTTGTCATTCACTATCAACTCGAGCTTTTGCTGATTTCGGTTATTAACATGGTATCAGAGCCGGGAGTCATGTGTTCGGATCCCTTGGGATGTGTTTCTGTCCGCGTTGGTCATTTAGCGTATTTCTATCCACGTGTCATATTAAAATTTCTTAGCTAACCATTGCTATTAAAACCTCAAGGTGTTAGTAAAGGTAGTGGAAATACTTTTCAATATTCTCCATGTGGTGGAGCCCACCCCTAAATACCCTCCCCTTCGATGGAACTTGGTCGGTGCACTTTTCAATATTCCCCATCGGGTGGAGCCCCCCTCTTAAGTACCCTCCCTTCATGTGGAACTTGGTTGGCGCCCATTTGGTGACACTTTTTATAGGGCCCAGTCATTCCTATTGGTATTCAAACTTGCGACCGGTTGGTTTTGATACCATATAAAAGATCAAAAGATCCTTGTATTGGAAGAAGATAGTAAACAATGAATAGAGTTGTTTGTGAAAATTGTCGTATCCTCCAAGAGGGATTACTTGTTATATATATATTCATTGTGTGCCTTAATGAAGGCCTAGCCACAGACACCATAGTTCATCTCCATTCTCATTTTTGGGTCGCCTCTATGTATACCCTAGATCAGAGTCTCCATCCATTACAATGACAATTAAGTACAACAAAAGCATTAATAAAATAAGAACATGAATAAAGAGCAATGAATACGATACCAATATATATATAGGGTATGGGCCAATGGATTCTTTGGATGCTAATGAATCTGAACTTAAAGCTCTATTGATTGACTGCCGTTTTTTATGTCAACTAGGAGTATTTAGAACTACTATGGAAGGTGATTCTTTTTCAATTATTCAGTGGAGTTCAGGTAAGTCTTTTTTTCCTCGATGGTAGGCAGATTTAATTAAGGAGGTTCATTCTATTTCTTGGGATCTGGATCTGGTTTTTGATCATGTTCTATGGGCGGCCAATGATTCGGTTGATAAATTAGCTAAAGAAGGGTTGTTTCGCCCCTATCTAGATTTTGATGTATGATTCTCTTCGTTTTCTTTTTTCTGATTAATAAATTTTACCGTTACAGAAATATATATATATATAAGGTCAATCTTTATCTCAATAATCAATAAAACATATGAAAAACCAACCCATCCTAGGCATGGTTGCATATTTCAAGTGTGAATAGTAATCCCCTCCACATGATGGATATTCTAGACCTAGGATGCAATTAAAGATTGCCTTAGGTTCTCCGACGGTCTAGGCATCATTAGAAACATCCAGACATCCATTTGCTAGATCAGGTTTCACCTTTCACACCTTAACTTTGAAACAACCCATAGATAGAGGCTAAGCTTCGCCCTCTATTTATGTTAGGCATGTTTTAAAGTCCATTAGAAAGGGTTAAAGTGTGATCAAATTGTGTGTCCAAAGTCTAGGGTTAAAATAATAGATTTTAAGTGTTATATATTGATTACAGGGTCCGTCCGAGCGGACTCTATTTCTATCTCAAGTTTGTAATCAATCCTAGGTCCGTTCAAGTGAGTAGAGGGTCCGTTCGAGTGGACATAGGTTATTTCTGAGACACTTAAAAATCTTCCCAGGCTTTTTCGAGCGGAGCTGGGTTTTGTGTCTGAATTACAGAACCTATAAATCCACCATTTCTACATTCCTCTACCTTCATTACATCCAATGAAACACAAACAATGCCCTCCCCATCACAAATAGCCTCCCATCACATTCCATTAATCTCCATCACATCCTCCACCACATCCCATCAAATTCTCCACCCAATTCATCACATAAATCTCCTTTCCATACATTCATTGATAAAGCAGAAAAACTATATATAGCATATCAAATAGGGTGATTAGCATTTGAAATAAGGTTCCCACAAAAGAAAACAGGTGTAGACATGAGTTATATGTAAAGTGATCTAAGGAATCATTAAATCAAACATCTAGCATTCAATCAATGTAAATCACCTGTGTAGCCATTAAAAGCATGTTCCACTTGCCTCAAATCTAAGGTTCTCCTTCTACAAAGCCCAAGCTCTTAAGATACAACCTCTACAAGCTCTCCAAAATGCAAGAATCCCAAGAAAGCTATTTCTAGACCATCACACCCAAGATCCAAGGGGAGAAAGGAAATTAGGGATAGAATTCTTCAAAGAATCAAAGGAAGAGAGGAAATTGAAGGAATTGAATGAAACTTACCATGCTTGGAAGAGGGATGAAAGATCTATCTTGTAGTAATGCTGGATGAAGAAGAGAAGAGCTTGATCTTCTAGAATCTCTTGAGGAAGATGGTGATGGAAGCCATTGAAGAGGCTTGGAACCCTAGATCTGGTTTTAAGGGAATTTGAAAGAAGAAGTGATGGAGAGAGAGGGAAATGAGAGAGTTGGGAGATATTTTCATTGAAATGAAATGGGAATGAGAGGAGTGTTTATATAGGTGGTTGTAAGGGTGAATTATCTAAAATTTCCTTTTAACTAAGGTTAGGGAAAGGAATATGTGGATGGCATTTAGATCATTTAAGGGTTAGTCAAAGAGGATATCCCTAAGGACCTTCCTAATTATCTAAATTACACTCAAGGGCCTCTCTAACACTAATCCTAATTACAAATAACCCCTCAACTCATACTAAATTCTAAGCTAACCCCCTCGGATTCCCCTATCTTGGTTCACAGGCTTAAGCACCTAGGCTCTTGCCCAATCTTGCCTCAAGGGATTAACTCACGCGGATTGAGGTCTCACCCTCTCCTCCACCGGAAATAGAGCCGTCATTGACTCTGATACCAATTATCATAACCTCGCCTAACTCAGGGTGATATTGTTCGCTTTGGCCAATGTGTGTGCGGGGGGGCTTTCCAGGTGGTCACACATCTTAGTGCTGCTCCCGCATGAGCTAGGTTAATTCCAAAGTTTTTATGGGACTCAAGGCCACATGACTTTAAAACACATCATGTTGAGTTAATACAGGGTTTGACTTATAAGCCCCAGGCTAGAACTTGGATATTTCCGATGTGGGACTTGAACATGTCTTGTGAGGGCTAATCGAAGCATTCCACCTGTGTACCCATGCGGATTCCCCAATCTTGGCTCACAGGCTCGCACACCCAGGCTCTGGCTGGATCTTGCCTAAAGGGATTAACTCAGGTGCATTGGGGTCTCACACTCTCCCCAACTAGAAATAGAGCGGTCCTCGCCTTTGATAATACCAATTATCACAACCCCGCCCAAGTCAGCATGATATTATATGCATTGGCCTGCACATGGTGGGACTGTTTGGACATTGATAAATATTTTAACATATCTTGATCTCCCAATTTCAATGTTCTTGAATATTTTGCATCAATGCTCTTGGGGATATCAGTTGATGTTAAACTAAAGCATTTCTTACGTGGACAATGTTTTCCTAGAAAATGCAGTCCAGCTTATGGGGCACACTTAGATACATCTTTGTCAATAGGAGGGAGTAGATGGAAAAGGCTCCTTATGGAGAGGTGAGAAAAAAAAAAATAGCGCCTCTAGATTATCCTATGCTTTGATTTAACAGCCCTGAAGTTTAACGGCTTTCTGACCATATATATTTAGCCCTTGATTTAACAGCTTTGAAGTTAAATGGCTTTCTAACTGTCATATAGTTTTGGGACACAATCCGAATGTGAGTGGAGGTTCTATGAGGATTAAATTGGTCTTGGTGCCAGATCATTGAATCACATGAGGATCATTGGGTCTACACCGATCAAAGTTGGGCTCAAGTGGGCCCCATAGTGCTGGACTGCCCATGCAGTCCGCTTGTAGAACATTCTCCTTTCATATATTTCTTATAATGTTTATACGCAATTTGTGGTGTAACCGCCAACCCATCTTGGCTTTTATGTAACACGGTATATAGCCTAGGCTTGGAACTCGTTCACAAACCTGGACTTTATTTATATTTTGTGATGTTTGGGTTTGGGTTTTAGGTAGACCCAGGTGGAGCCTAAACAATTTATCATCACTATTTATGGAATTTTATAGTTATTTTACATGATGCTAGTCTTTTTTTTAAAGATAATATAGTACAAAGTTCATACGCAGTGCCTTCATAATTAAAGAGAGCTTATCTGTTTGAACCATTACATGCGTAAAAGAGATGGAAAGGGGCCGAAGGGCTCATCATTCATCACAACTCACCACCTCTGCCACCACCGTTGTCATCATTTTATCTTCAGCATTATGGTTTTTTGTCATTGGTTATAATGGGGCAGTTTGTGAGGTGTGGAATCAAGAGGGACAGCAGTTGAAACATGAGAGAAAGTAGTCATCAACAATTGTCTTTTATTGAACTATATACTTGTAGAAATGCTATCATCTCTTTTTGTGATTTTGACAAAGAGCGAGAGACCACCAAAAGGCTAATGTGAGTACCGCAAAGGTAAACATAAGCTGATGCAATGCATGCTATTAATAGGACTGAGAAGGAAGATAGTTGCATGTTTTTCCATAGAATGATGCACTTACACCATCTTTATGGCATCTCCTCTTCTTAAAACATGTTTGAAGACCGTTCTTGACATTGTGAAGGGTTTTTTAGTATGGCTTTTATTTGGGTTCTGTTGCCCGCATGACTGATTTTGCCCCCTTTAAATTGTTAATTGGATGATGACTGATTTTTTAACTGCTGCAGCAAATGCAACCTCGTGGTGTAGTGAACAACTATGGTTGCGCTTTTACCAGAGGAGAACCAGTAGTTGATTGGTTAATGATTCTAGGTGTTGAAACAGCAGCTGGTTGGTTGATGAAACAGAGTTCCTAAACAAAGCTGGTTACTTGCAGAAACGGGCACTTTGCAACAGTTGTTTAGGAACTAAAATGGACTGTTAGGAGTTGGCACGACTTTGAGGTGATTGCAAGTGTCCTGTGTGTATGCTCATTCTGTACAGCCCAAAGAATCCAGCAAGTACTCCATGCACAGAGATTGACAGAAGCTCAGACTGAATTTTTCCAAATTGTATTGTTTTCAAGCGGGTAGAGGCCTAAGAAAGTCATGCTTTCTGTGTGAGAGTGTTCTGCCATGCGATGGAGGAAAAGAGAGATGGAAACCCTATCTCAATATCAATGGAGACATTCTCGTGGTAGGGATGAATGAAAAGGCATTGGCGTTTCAGTGGAGGAAGACAAGAAGACGAAAGAAGGGGCTTAAGAGAGGAGATAGGTAGAGGGTGCATGTAGGTTTTTTTTTTTTTTTTTTAAGTAGCCCCTGTTTTACAGGATTAGGATTTCTTAAGGTTTTATGTTCTTTCATCTTGCCTGTATAGAATAGGTTACTATACAATTTTTAGGTTTCTATACAATTTTTCCTAAGAATACGCCATGCTGTAGTTACTGGAAAAGAATGCCAGAAGCTATATACAACTAATTGAACTGCTTACATTTTATACTTGCATTGATTTACCTGCATCCAATATTGGTACTGGATGTTTATGATGCTGGTACTTATATTGTTAAAATGCTACATGATGACCCCTTGATCCAGATGCCAATACAGACAAATGGATACTGATAACCCATCTCTACTATGAAATTTCAGATTTTCATATGAAAACTTTATATATGACGTAGTGATTTGTTTTTAAGTATTAAATGTTCCTACAAAATTTCAAAATTAATGAGTTTTTAAAAAATAATGAACTTGTTATTATTTTATAGGAAAAGGGTATTTGTAGTACTACTATTTTTATTTTATTTTTATGTGGTGCGCACGTGTGCATGGGGTCGTTTTGATGAAGAGAGTATGGAGACACTGCGCCAGGTGAAAAAAAAAAAAAGAAGTGGGTCTGTTGGAGTCTGCCCGCCCTATTTCTCAAGCTCAAGTTTACCTGGCCTGGCCTTTTTTTATTTTTCTTTATTTTATCAGTAACGAAAACTTTCATTAAAAGGAGAGAATACAAAGGGGAAGAAAAAAAAACGAAAACTTTAAAGAGAGAGTAAAAGAGCAACGTACATACTCATAAGAAATTAATTAAACAACATTCACCCAAAGAGCACTTCTCTCAATTCTCAATTTTGCTAAAGCATCAGCCTCGGAGTTGGCTGACCTAAGAATATGATGGAAGACAACATCTAAGTTCGTAGATAATGCTCGAATTTCATTAAAATGGAATTGAAACTTCTAAGGGTTAGCCTTTTTGTTAGACATTCAGGCCACTGCATTAAAAGAGTTGCTTTTTACAATAAGATTGCCGTGGAAATAACTTGAAAAGCATTGAAGAGCTTCCAAAATCGTTAAAACTTCCTCTTCATTAGAGTCACACACATCCGTAGACATAGAAAACATCAATAATACATCACCATTGTCATTCCGAAGAACACCACCAATATCTGCTAGGCCTGGTTTCCCTCTTGATGCACCATTGACATTAAATTTAAATGTACCAAGAAGAGGAGGAGACTAAACAATTGACTTCGATACCTTAATAGAAGCTACACTGCAAACAAGCTTCCCAATTAATAAGAATGTCATCAAGAGTGAAGTTTGAAAACTCTTTCCTAACCAAAGCCTATTTTGCAGTCCTCATTGAAATCAAATCTCTCAACTTCATTGCAGAAGAGGAAAGACTTTTGAATATTCTATCATTTCTTTTCTTCCAAATAGACCATAAAACGACAAAAAGAAGCAGCTTTCAAAGAGTAAGGCCACATCCAACAAAATACGCTCCCAATCATGTCTCTATCGTATCTTCAATCTTCTCCGGACAACACCAAGCAATACTGTATCTCCCCAAGAAATTACATATAATCAAGTGGAGCGAGATGATTAAACCAAAAAAAAGTGGGGGATTGTGTCTTGGTAAGTTGGAATTCAAGAATGTGTCTTGGCATGGCCTTTCATCCTCATCATTATTATCAAAACCTTGTTCTGACTATATTTTGGTTGGTTAGGTGAATTTTGTTTCCCTATTTTGATTTATGTTTAGGCAAACTGTTGCATAAGTTGCCATCATATGTATTGTTATTATACCCATCCACGTCCTCTTCATATATAATACTTAGTCCGTGCGTTTTGGCCTTAGATTTTTTCTTCAGCCCTCCTTTCTTTCATTGTAGGAGATAACGAAAATATTATTTTATTCTCACTTTTTTCCCTCTCTTTTATCATTTCAATTTGATAAAACATTAAAAAGAGCTTTGCATATCAAATGAATAAAGAGTAAGGAAATAGTATTTTTTTCTTTTTTGAAATGTTTACTCCAGCTAGAGTTATGAGGATTTTCTCCTTCTATTTTGTTGACAATGTTTTCTTCTTTGATAGAAGATATAAAGAACTATTTTCTCCTTTTACTAGAGCATGCGCTATGTTTGCAATGAAATGAAAAATCGAAATGGGACCACTGGTATAAATCCATTAATCCGTACAATGTAAACCCCTCAAAAGTCACTGCTGGCCTAGACACAACTCTAGGGCAAATTCAACTCCTATGAAAATAGTATCAGTTCGATAATGTGACTGATAAAGGAAAAGAAGTCAAATCTTGAATCATATGTTATCAATCCAAAAATTGGTGTTTTCTGCCTATTTGGTAAATTCACTCTGCTAACAAAGTAAGGTGAAGGTGTATTTCAAGAGATAATAAAAGAGAAGGGGTCAAACAAAGAAAAGTACCATATTTCAAAAAAACCATCTTTACTTTTTACCTAAGAAGTTAAAAAATTATATTCTCTTTTCACTAAATGACAAAAGGCTATCACTTTTTTATTTGACCTCTCTTTTTTTTCTTCTCTTTTGACCATTTAGTTAAGTTCACCTCACTTCACTAGTGAAGTTAACAAAAACAAGAGTGGAAATCGGGCCCAAGTTTAGAAAGAATATGGGACAATGTTTGAAATTTAAAGGTGGTGTCCACACAATGTTTGAGATTTAAAGGTGGTGTCCACACAACCTATGTGAACTATGGCTGCCACTTGCTCATTAGTTTTTAATTAATGTTTGAAAATACTTGGACTTTTTGGTGCAACAAAAGTTGACCTTTGCCAACATGCTCATAGTTGAGTGGTGCTGACACTTCAATTATCACAAACATGTCTAGGGATTAATCCTTTAAGTTTGCTCATTGCCCACCCTAGAAAAAAAACAAAAAAGTCGGCATTTTAGAATAGTTAAGGAAACTTACCCTTCTGGGTACTTTCATTGATAAACATATCTATAGGGTTTTTGGTCACTGCTCTTTCAGTTATGAATTTGCATCAATTCTATCACGATGGCTGATGGCATATGACGGATCATATTCTCCTAGGAGTAGACTTCATATTTCTCGTCTGTAGTCTAGCTCGTGGGGCCCACTAAGAAATCTAATTATCAGTGATGGTGGGGCATATGAAAAAGTCTCCTTATGAATAAGGGTAAACAAAAGGAAAAGATTTAAACCCCTTTGAATCATCCTAGCACTTGGTTTAATAGTTAGTTAACTTTCAACCATAGGGTTTTTTTTTTCACTCAACCCAATGATTGATAAAGGCTTGATGAATGTAAAATTGAGTTTGGTGTTAGACCAGAGGGGATGAAAGTGTGAAAGGGCCTGCACTAATGAAAAATGTGCCCAAGTGGGCCCCCTGTGTTGGATTGCATATATAGTTGCTTGCAAGAGAGCATTTCACATGACCATGGAGTGAGTGCCAATCCCAAACAAGGAGAATAAGTCAATCAAGCCATAACCAAAATACATTGATGCTTCCACAATTGGCTTCAAGTAGGTAGTTAGCAATTATGATTTCTCTATATAATTTTTTTTTACCTAGATCCTGCAATTGGATTCGATTGAAACACAAAAACATTAAAGCTAATGCTAAGGGGGTGTTTGGCAACTCTAAAAAAATAAGTTCTTATGTTGTGTTTTAGGGCTTATTTACATATTAGGGCATTTGAGAAACGTTTAATTGTATTTTCTAATTTTAAAGCTTAGTTACATATTAGAGCTTTTCTTTTTAGCTAAAGCAGATAGAGATAGACAATACAAAATTAACAAGTGTTTTGGTTGAAATTAACTCATAAAAATTTCAAAATAACACAAATGATGGGTTTTACATTATAAATTTTAGAAGATGGCCCCAATAACCACAATTCCTATAGGTGGGCCTCAATTATCTCACGCAATGAGGTTTTTTAATATAATTTTACCAAACATCCTAACAGTAAATTAAAGCCTTAAGAATTAGAGCTTTTATTTTAGATGTTCATCTAATTAGTTTTTATTAATTAAACTAGAGTTTTCAAATGACCCCGAACTAAACCCTAGTTGTCCATCTTCCTTTTTCTGTTACTTCTTCTTTCCAATTGACTAAAATATGGACACTCATTTTGGCAAGCAACCTTTTTTTCTCTCCAGGATGATGGTTAAGTTAGATAATGTACGAGTTTGCTCCCCATGTCTTGTGTTCGTCTTGTGTTCAAGTTCTACACCCTGACTTACCAAATATGCGTGTGTTGCAGACCAAAGAATGGTCTTGTCAGGTCGAATACCACAAGAGTTCTCCCATCATTAAAAGAACTTTTTCCTTCTATGTTCTTCTTCTACTTGTCCTTCTTCCCATTCTCCTTTTTATTTTATTACGTAAAAAAAATAGCAATAAAAAAGGTATAGTTACTTGTAAGGGGGTATTCGGATAAAGGTAAGACATAATATCACCAAACTTGAATATTGTAAGATTTTATTATTATATAATAAATAGTGTTTTATTATAATATTGTATCGCTTCCGGTGTTTGCCGTATTTTTGCTTACGGCAGTAATGCTTTGTTTATTGTGGTTCCATATTTTATTTACTAGTTCCCGCAAGATAAATTCCTTATTGGAGACTCATGGTAACCCTTGTCTTACTTATTATCTACCTATAGCCACGAACATCTTGCTTGTACTGTGCAACTAGGGGGATGAGTTAACGTGAATTGTCATTCTGCTATTTATACATATTTAGAGCTACTTATTATGAATAGTGTGATGTTAATTGAACTACATGTACAATCATTTCTAGATATTTTTATTCATTACTCTCTTATGACCATCTTATTACACTTGTCAACTTGCTCTAACTCTAAACCCTTGGCGTTGTAGGGGACCTTGCCCCCACCCTTGTCCAGTTGTCCAGGGGACAGAGATGCTGGAGTATACATAGGGTGGGTCAATGGAGTGGCCTCCGGATGACGTGGTTTGAGCATGCTATGTGAGGGCGACACATGGTAATCTCAGAGCTGATTGTCTTGAGAAATAATTTTAGTTTTCAGTTTTGTGGATTGGTAATGATTAAACAATTAAGCTCGGCATTGCACTTTCTACTACTTTTTCATTGATACTCGATATACTTGTAACATAATACCATTTGTTTTTATTTCTTCCGCTGTAATATGCTGTTTTATGTTACAATTGTGCTAATCCTCACATGTAATATCCTATGGAAACTCGGTGTGCGTGAGGCAGTAATTGCCACGACTTGTGGCCCTCGCACCCATGGCGCACTTAAATTCGGAGGTATTCTCGGAGGCCCGATTTGGAAGCAAGACAGAAAGAACTGCTGAGTTTAAAATTTTCGTACAGCAAAATACTGTTTCTACTAAAAGGGCCAATTCGAATTCAGGTGATTGGTTTTGCTTCTTATTTAATGAGATGATATGCAGTGAGTGCTAGGATTAGAATTCATTGACTAGGGTCTAAGGAGAGAATAAATCTCATGGTGCTCATTAAATTAATGCAGTCACTTAGTATTTGATGAATAACAAAGGGGAGAAACTTTGTCCACTAATTATATATTGATGCCTAGGAATCCAAATATCGAAAGTGCATTCTCCACTCTGGTTTGATTGGACTACACTAATACATGCATAGGATAAATTAGGTATTATTATTTTTTAAATATTTGCACACGTTGTTAACATACAGCTTGCAAGATAACACCAAGTGAAGAACCTTTAATTAATAGTTCTGGCCATCAAGGGACCCATTTGTGTCATTTCATAGAAGAAAAGGCACCTATCATTTGTTAAGTTAATTTTGAAAGCAGATCCAATGCTTGGTCAAGGTGGCAATCAGAGGGCCTGTAGTGAGGATGCATTTTTGGAAGATTGGCCAATGGCAAAGTGCAATGGTTCAACTTAGGCGAGCTTGGCCAGGCCAAGTGATGTTCTAGCCCAAGCCCAAAGCGCGTGTCTGAGCATTTATCCAACCAAACAAGCTCACTGAGGCATGAATGGTGGGTGAGATAGGGTTTTCCTATGAGAGACATGTATGAACAAAATATGGAAACAATCAAATCAACCAAGGTGATGTTTTGAGAACTTCAGAATTATCGAAATTCTTATTATTAGAAAATGCCTTATTAAATTTGTATAATCAAGGTGGTCTTACAAAATTCAATTGAGTATCAATTTTAGGCTTGTGTCAAATCACAAGAGGTGGTGTGTGTTGTGTGCAGGCATGTGTGTGAAGGACTAAAGTTGTCATGGCATCATGTGGGCCCTATCGAAGGTGGGCTTGATCCGATGGGAATATGGAAAAATATTTTCACTGCCTTTACTAACACCTTGAGGTTTTTGTAAAAATGGTTAGCTGGGAAAATTTAATATAATATTTCAGCTACCCAATCCTGAGTTCGAATTCCAGGAAGAACGACTCGACGTTAAAAAAAAAAATGCATGTCACCAAAAGTACACCGACCAGTTGAGATTTTGGTAGCAATGGTTAGTAAAGGAAATTTAATAGACCCCATTAGCTAGCCCCATCCCAAAAGATTGTTGTATGTGTATTTATATATAGAGAGGCACGCACAAAAATACTCAAGTGAGGGACATAGATCAAGAGTTAGAATAATTTGATTGAGGCCAATATTATATAGGTCATCTTTGGCCTTGAAATCCCAAAACCAATTTTCTTTTCATACCATAAATTGAGGGACATAGATCAAGAGTTAAAATAATTTGATGTGGCTTATTGTATAGGTCACATTTTCATACTTTCTCCCCAGTGATTAGCATGGCCTCTAGCTGGGTGCCCCACAGACCATATCACACCATCCTTATTGTGAGGTGTCTCCCAACAAATTTTTTTAGTGAATTGAGATGAATGCCAAGCACACTTTCACCACAAGAGACAATGCTTCTAAAAGAAGGTAGATATGCAGCTTACAGCAGTTCTTTGCTTTTACTTTAAGCATCCAACAAACCAACAGGCTTCTATCGAAAAAAAAAAAAAAACATCCCGACAGGCACACCACTCAAAAAGAAAAGCAAAATACCAGTTACTGTGTAAATAGTCCATGTTGACCCAATAGTGGAATCCAACACTGGGCTTAGACCTAGGCAAAACAAGTGCATAAAGATTACCAAGTGCATTTAGCATTCTACAATATTACCAATATATATATATATATTTATTTATTGTATTATTTCACTTTGCATGAATTTTCACTTGGGTATAACTGTATAAGGGTATAGACCCTACTGTATCTGGACATTTATCCAAAAAAAAAAAAAACAAATTGTCTGGATATGATCTTGTGATTCCGTGAATGCGCACAACGGGTGATTATCAGAAAATCACAACAATTGGTATCAGAGCCAGGTTGGTGTTCCTCGGGTTTCTGAACGAGGTGGAGATCGCTCAGTGGTTTGGAGGTTGTGCGCATGAAGATTAACTGAGATCAGGTTCGTGATTTCTGGTTAGGCCACCATCGGAGAAGAAGTAGATGAGATTGGGTTCTCCGGTCTCGCTGAGATCGGAGGAAAAAGGATTCACATGTTTCGTTCAGATCTTGGAGTTGACCGCTGTGGATGTGATCGGATCTTGTTGGGTTCGGATCTGTTTTCGTCGTGGAAACAGGAGATCTGGTTTTCCAGATCTGATAGGAGAAGACCGGTAGGTGGGCCACACGTCGATCGGAGATCTTTGTTTAAAGACAGAGAAACCGATTCCGGAAGAAGAAAACAGAAGAAGATGGACCTCCGGTTCCAGAGCAGCGCTGTGGCCGCCCTGCAGGAGGCCGCTGAGGCCTATTTGGTGGGGGACGGTGGCGCTGAGGGAAATCAGAAAGTATCAGAAGAGCACCGAGCTTCTGATCAGGAAGCTCCCCTTCCAGCGCCTGGTGCGCGAGATCGCTCAGGACTTCAACACCGACCTTCCTCATCGCGCCGCTGCTGCATCGCCGGATCAGACGAAGATAGGCTGCCAGATCGCCATGCCATCGCCGGATCAGACGAAGACAGGCTGCCAGATCTGCGCAGTAGACCCGAAAATCGCGCGCCTTCCTTCGTTGCAGTCGCCACCGAGATCTCCGCCGAGATCCTCGCCTTCTTTGTCGCCGGAGAAGACGTTGTCCACCGTCTCCGTGGGGCCGTCGCCGTGGGGCCGTCGCCGTGGGGCCGCTGCAACCGGCGGAGAGCTCGCCTGTTGCAGACCCAGACGCGAGCTCGCCTGTTGCAGACCCAGACGCGAGCTCGCCTGTTGTAGACCCAGACGCACGTCAGTCGCTGGGTTGAAGACGACCCAGTCTTCTGGGTCTTGGGTCGGGTCGGGTCTGGTTGCCTGACCCGCGGAGAAGAAGAAGCCCAGCGCTTCTTGTCAGGTCAGTTCGGGTCCGGGTTGGGTCAGTTTGACCTGACCCGTGGAGGAAAAGCCCAGGCAGCACAGCAGGTTCCAGGCCGGGTCCGGTCACGTGCGACCCGACCCGATTTCAGCCCAGCCAGAGGGTTCAGGCCGGGTCAGTTCAGGTTCGACCCGACCCAGTTGCATCAAAGCCCAGCAGTTCAAAGCAAGTTCGGTTCCGGGTCAGATCAG
The DNA here is from genome assembly GCA_037013555.1 of Sextonia rubra. Lineage (NCBI taxonomy): Eukaryota > Viridiplantae > Streptophyta > Magnoliopsida > Laurales > Lauraceae > Sextonia > Sextonia rubra. Next base: position 35,610,513 of record JASUAD010000010.1, on the reverse strand, counting down.
GTTCGACCCGACCTGTTTGCAGACGGTCCAGCCCAGCGCAAAATAGCAGTTCAGTTCCGGGTCAGGTGAACCCGACCCGGGTCCGCTCCAGAAGCCCAGCAGACAGTGCAGTGACGTCAGCAGTGACGTCAGCATCGGTCAAAGGCCAGATTTGACCAGTTTCAACGGCTGAAATTGTTTCTGCGATATCTTGATCGTCCGATGTCCGATCGAAGATCCGTTTGAGCCTACGGACTCGTTTCGAGCAGATCTACGCAGTGGAAGAGGTTGATTGGCTGTTTGACAGTCAAGGAGGAGGTTTGATCGATTGGAGCGTAGAAACTTGTTTCTACGTTATCGGAGCCATCCTGAGTCGGATTTCAGATCCGTTTCTTCCAGTGTGCTCGTGTCGACGAGATCTATGATTTGATGCAGAAATCTTGAGGAGATCTGAACAGATGTGGATTCAAGCTTGAATCGGGTCTACTCGACCTGGTTGTTGTTGCAAACCCAATAATAGGAGTCGCCGGCCTAGTTGCAAAGGGTTTGCTGATCACATGATCGCATGTGATGTTATTCATCTTGCCAGAACTAAGCCGGAAAAGCAGCAAGGAGGAGCTGATATATCAGCAGTTGATCGGAGGCCAGGTCAAATGGAGTTTTTTGACCGCTCGGAGGCAGAGGTTGTTCTGCAATGGAGTCATCTGGACTTGTATTCCCGATCTATTTTGCTTGCATGCTTGTGGTGATTGAATCTTCATGGTGATGTTGAAGATGGGGCAGGATGGTGAGTGATTCAGATATCACTCAGATTCGTCAATGGTTTCGAGCTTTTAGTTCGAGGTGGAGTTTGACGAGATGAACTTTGTTCAAAGTTCATGTGCTGGTTCAACATGTCAAAGTGTTGAAGAAGATTGCATCCCTGGTGCAGTGACGTGCCATTCAGCAGGGTACGTGAAGACATTGCCGGTTTTATCTCCTAGTAGCTCGAGTTGTACGGAATTCAAGACAAGGTGGTATGACAAGTAAAGCATACAAGAGGTTCCCACACTCTCACCTCGTCTCTCCTACGTGGTGTGGGAGCACCACGGGCAACTACTGCCGCCGCAAGGTCTAGGGTTACAGACTATACAATATATAATCTCCGCTTTCTTGGCCACCAAGAAAGCCCCGGTACAATTACCAAAATACCCTTGACCTTAAACCAGTCCCTGGCTAACACAGTGGACTCATCCGGTTAAACCGGAACACAAGACATAAACCTAACATATGAGCCAGATTATAAATCAGGCCTTAAAAAAGATCCCTTCAGTGAGCTTTTCAGGTCAGATTGATTAGGGAATGGGTAGTTCGTGTCACAAGAACACTTCGTTGTGTGTTCTCCACAAGATTTCACTAAATTGAATCAGTTCTCCAAGTTATCTTGTATCGGGTCATCATCATCAAAGCCTTGTCATGAATTATGCTTTTCTATACTAATCTATCATTAGCCAAATCTTAAAACAGCTTGCACTTCTTCAGTAATATTGGCTGAAATTCACTCAATTCACACAATCTTATAGTCAATTAGTTTTATAATTCTTAGCTCTGGCCACTTTTGAGCAACTTTCGAATTTATATCAACCGTAAATGTTAACAGGTAGAGTGTTACATTTGCTTAAAGCAAACTTAAAAATTTGGTTTTGGCAAGTATTTGTTGTTTTTTTGTTTATTTGATGCCGGCCCAATCCTTTGGAGTTTCGGTAGGATACCTGCAGAAGCACACACATTGCATTGGAATTTTAATTTAAGTACAGTCAATAAAGACCACAAAAAAAAAAAAAAAAAAAAAAAAGAGATTAGGGACGCCAATGCTCACCTTTGTTTTTTTTTTTTTTAAATTATCCCAGGTTAGGGGGTTGGGACTTGGGAATTCAAGAGACTCCACACACGTGGAGAGTGAGAGCTAAGAACGTACACATGCTAGGAGTGGGGAGAGACCAAGATTGATCTCTGGTCAAACAGGTGAGAAGTGGGGATATGAACCAACTGAGCAAGCTCTCGCTCTCAATGCTCACCAAATATTAGTTCAGAGAAAGTGTAAGGTCCTGTTCCCCAAATTGGGATTTATGTGCTAATTAATTGTGTTGTATATTAATTAATGGTGTTTTAACCTAATTTGATGATTACTAATTGTGTTGGTTAAGTTGATGGGTTGGACCTGAACCGAGATTAGGTAGTTTAGATAAATCTTGTACTAGTTCATGGTTTGTGCATTATTCCAGCATTTTCTCATTATAATCATTCTATTTCATTTATAACATAATTAAAGTTATTTCATCTCAAGAAAGCCCCTTTGACCCATTTTGTGAAAGCCCTTTGACCCATTTTGTAATGTCTAAAGAAATGGACCTGCTTGTAATTTTTTAAGGAACTCTAAGTATAAAAGCAAACCCTCCTCTTTTTAGTCAAAACCCTAGCCCCTTTCTCTTTGCCTCCATCTCTTATCTCCATCTTTCTAACTCCATTTTCCATCTCCTTCCATCCCAAAAGACCCATTTACTTGTGCCATTAAAGAGCTCTATCTTCTGCTTTCCCATCACCCATTTTACAATTTGCAAGCTTATTTGTTTGGAAACTTTTATATTCCTTCTTGACAACTTGTATCCTTTTCTTTCAAAACAAGAGAGAGCCTTTTCACCATTAGAGAGAGAGAGAGAGAGAGAGAGAGAGAGAGAGAGAGAGAGAGAGAGAGCTTTGCTCCATCATCTTCTCCTCACCTTTTCTTTTTGCCATTATCAAGCTTAGAGCTATTGAAATCTTGTATGCTCTTCTCCACAACTTCTTAAGTTAAAAACACCTACTCCTTTTTTTATTTCAAGTTCCTTTGAATAAAGAAAACCCAAATCCACGAGCAGAACACACCCCCCCCCCCCCGGCGCCCAGCCCCGCCAAATTCCTAAAATTTAGGAAAACCTCTTTATATTTTTAATATTTTTAATTATTTTACGTTTGGCCCCCCCTCAAAAGTTTTAGAAAAGCCCCTATATATTTTAAATTTTAAATTTATTTTTTATACATAGTCATGAAAAAAAAGATAGTAGCCCCACAAGAAAAAATTTTTGGGTCGCCCCTGACCAAATCCATGATATGTCATGCATCTCATCATCTTTATGTTTTTCTTATTTCATTTCCATGAATGGAGCATTTGCTTGAGCTCGAGAAATTGGGGATTTCATCTCATTTAGCTTGGATTAAGTCAAAGGCATTGGTGAAGGCAAGTATAAGCAAGTAATAACATGCATGATTGGTTTATTGATTGATTCCTTGATATATCTACACTCTCTTTTGCATTTACACAACCCATCCTCTTGGAATCCATGAATGGGGGATGTCATGGTAAGTGAAAGTGGTTTTAAATGGGGATTTGAAGGAATAAAGTGGAATGGAGTTGAAATGGCAATAAACGTGAAGGATTCGGGGTATTATTGCAAGTATTAATGCAGGTGGAAATGTGAGATTGAATGTATAGAAATTCAGATCTGAAACAGAACTGAAAACTGGATTCTGTATAGACACCTTCGAACACGCAAAGAAAAGTTGTAATTAATTTGTAACAAAATTGGTCAGGCTCGAGCGCACTTGGACCATTTTCAAGCGTGTTAGCCTCTGTGAGACCCCGCTCGAGCGCATGCTCATTTATACTCGAGCGCCAAACCATTTTTCTATTTTTTGATGCACTTTATTAATGTTCCAACTCCAACCTAGATTGGATTAATCATCCAGACCTTTAATTAGGCAACTCGAGATTTGGCCATGAGGTCAAGAGTACCTGAATATTTGAGGTGAACCTCTATGACTATGTAGGACCTTATTTCTTAAAATCCTTATACCTCAATACTTGGCCAACGAAATCAAATGGGTAACAAGCAAGGTGTTGACTGTCATCCATTCTTATGGATGTTTCGGTTTGCTCCGATACCACGTCATCGTATGTGGGTATAAGAGTTTAATGTCCAGATTAATCCAATGCCAATATTACTATAACACATGACATTGGATGTCTTATGATCACACCAAATGAGAAGGCTAAGGACACGAATATCTTAGATTAGTTTGGCTTGTAAATCATCATTGATTCATATTAATTGGAAAATGATGCATATTGTAAGACTATCTCATGTTTTCTTTCTTATGCCTTTATCATGTTTGATACAAGTTTCGTACCTTTCTCATTTCCCTTATATTATTATTTGTTACCATTACTTTCATTTGACATTATTATGCTTAAGTCATCACAAAATTTTACATATGCAAGTATGACAAGTAAGTAAGTATCTAACTAAATTAACCTAATCTCGAACTCGGAACATGACAAAAAAAGAAAGAGAACAACTTCCTTTCTCAGTAGTTTTTGCTTCCTTCGTCACTAGTTACTAGGTAGAGACTATCTCTAACGTCGGTGTGACAAAACCTTATCCAAGTCGTGTTGGATTCAAATTTGATATGCAAAACTGAAACCCAATTATATAGGGTCAATCACCAAAAAATATTAGTATCGGGTTTGGAGAGTGGCATAACGCATCTTACATTTCTTGTGCTCGAAACGCGATTGATTTACCCTGTGTGAGTTTTTGTTGATTTAACATATTTGTCTTGTTGGGTCAAATATTGTAAACACAAAAGAAATAAAAACTAGTCCGGTTAGGAGAAACCAGGAAAACTTGGCAATCCCCTCTTGCGAGTCCTATTTTATCGGTTACATGATCACGTCAGCCACCCATCTGTGTGGCCGTAGAAGCAAGATCAATCAAGTACCCTGTAGTGGAAGCTAAAGTAGGACTTTTTTTTTTGTGTGTGTGTGTGAGAGAGAGAGAGAGAGAGAGAAAGAGAGAGAGAGATAGAGACAGAGAGAAGAGGATGGCCAAAAGGGTTATGATCCTCAAGTGATCGCTCACAGAATGTAGATGTGAGATAATTAAAACTCTATAGTGAGATCCATATGTTGAAAATCTGAGTCATTTAAAATTAACATGCTTCTCTTTTGTTGAATGTGGCAGAATTTTATTTTAGTAGAAACTGGTTTCATTATGAAATTGATAATATGATTGATAAAAGTGAAATGTATGATGTTAGATATGCTCAATCGGGCGGGACTAACTCTCATTAGATTAAAATTTTAACCACCATCACCTCTTTTGAAGGGTCTAGATTTTCAATTGAGTAGACCCAACCATGGAGTGTCACGTGTCTCAAGTTTGTGGTGAGTGAGAGACTAGTGGGATCCTAACTCTACAAATAGTTTGTTTCAGCATACAGGTGGGAAAGACCAGTTCGACCATTTTCCAAAGGTCACATGGAACACGCAAATATCATAAACTATCCCATTCTTCCGAAGTCCTCTTGTTTGAAACTTCCTCCAAAAAGTTACATAGAATAAGGACGAGTCTTCATTTAACGAGTATGGTTGGTCGGGCTGAACGGTTTAACTCGCTTGAATGCAAGTTTGTGGGTCAGGTTAGTTTTTCCCACATTAGATGTAGGTTGGAGTCACCTGACCCACATTAGGCCTAATCCGAACGTCTGGCCAACCTGACCCATTTTTATCTGACCTGATCCGTTTTATACCCCAGTTCTAAAACAAAGGTATTTAATGCATTAAAACAATCATTAAAACATTCGTGAACATCAATAATTAGAAGACGATGCATTTAATCACCTTAAGAGAGTCTTTACTGTAGCATGATTAAAGATTATAACAGAAATGCTTATTAGTTATGTTGCATACATATATATTTTTTGAAAGATACATAATCTAATCCTTTTTGTTATGATCTAGTGTATTCCTCGTTAGTCTAATTTTTTGGCCTTTAGCCTTTTGCCTGAGAGTTGTACAATTCTAACAAATAAAGACTACTTTATGAGAACACGTACATATCCCCACGCAATATAATCTAATCTTATATCCACCTAACAAATAACAATGACTACGTAGTGGCCACCATTGACTTGTGTATGCACAAAAACACACACTGTGTCAGGCTTAACACATTTTATGCTGCAGTCTACATCATATCTCGTCCCCCCATCTCCTCCATCTTCCCACCTTTACCACTCTCGTACACAATATCAAGATTGTATAGAATTGGGATCACTGTAGCTGAAGACAAGAAAACTAGTACAGGTCCAAATATCCAAAGGAGAAGAGGAAGTGCTGCATAGAACAACCTGTTCCCCACAGTGTTGAGTATTAGCCCCTTCTCCAACAGCTCACTCACATACTGTTGGGTGATTAAGAATGCATTGTCTTCTGGGATGTTGATGAGGAAGTTCACCTGGTTTACAAGCCTTATAGCGAGGGTATGGCACATGAAGGAGAAAAGGAAGATTAGCAGGAGTGTGACGTACTTCAAGGCCACCATGAATTCTCCATGACCGCCGTAGACGGTGTCGTTGAGTGGCTTCTTGATGTTGTAAGTGCTGCTAATGATGGCGGCCAACCCGCAACTTATCAGGATGGATGTGGTGGCCATTAGGGTCGCACCCATTATGGAGTTGCGGAGCGTCTGCACAGCCAATATGTTCTTCTTGTCATTGTCCTGCGTGGAGAGCATGATAGAGACTTTAATGAGCTCTGCGCTTTGTGAAAATTTTCTCCCTTTTTTTATTCTTTTTCATTTCCTTTTTTTTTTAATTTGATGCCATCAACATGGTATTCGAGCACAAATAAAACAAGTTATTGTAGATTAGACACACAAAATGAATCTAGATTTGTATTTCAGACTTGTACATATAACATACAATACACATAGGTCTCCCATTTGATAATATTTACCACACCACATGCTTTAATGAAGTAGCAACAGCATCAATTTTGTCTTTTGGAAGCATCGCCCTGGATGATCATGGTTTGGCATGGTAACTGAAGCTCATCGAATCCGGATCTTTTGTGGCAAGAATCTTCGCCGGATCATTACACAATCAGGTCTTAGAAATTCTCTAAGCCTCCTAAGATAGATTTATCATTGTGGTCCACGATGAAAACCAAACTGTTGAAAATCACTATCCTCCCTCTTATTAGCTCTGTGCCAACTTTCACCCCAATCGAACTTACACCAACCATCACATTGAGCACGTGCAAAACAAAATTGTTTGATTGCTTTAATTTCTAATTTTAATCATGTCTTTTAGATATAATCAATTGTAAGGTGGTACTCTGATTAGGGCGAGTTGAGGACCATAGCTAACACAAGGGGGAATGGTGATTTTAATCAGTTCAGATTTTTCAGATGAGGCCTACTAATGGATTCATAGCGCTGGTTCAGAAAACTCTTATCATCCTAGAGGATACGTATTCTCATCCATAATAAACAATTTTTGGCTTTAAATGTAGTTTGTTTATTTATGTTAGAATACGCTGACGCTAAGAGACATTTTCACTGTACAAATCGAGTTTGTGAAGGTCTGTAGGTATTACTCTAATTGAAAGAAAAAAGGTCAAATCATGGACTACAAAACACCATCAATAGATTAGTTTTTGGTCATTGGAGATCATGTTCAAAGCTTCTTTTGCTAGTAACCTAGTCTTTGACGACATAAATTGAATCAAACTCAGTCCATAGCATTTTCGATCCATCTATGAATGTAGGTCATGAACCAACAAGTACAACACTCTACTGTCCCCACTTTTAGTTATCGGAGTCCTTATGCTCGGTGGTAACAACAAAACTACCGGAGATTCTAACTTGGGCAAAATCTGGCGTCATAAATGGTTTCATCATCATGATACCCTGCACCATCATCCATTAAGTACGCAGCAAGTAAAAGGAGGGAAGAGTATGCGATTCGTATATGGCTATTAACTTAAAAAAGTCATTTATAATTGTCAGATTATAAAACTTGTCAAATAGAAGCTCTGGGTGAACTTTTGCATGAAATTCATAGCAGGCCTGCTCCTTGTAGGATATAGAGAACAAGATGAAGGTGAGTAACTATTGCGCTCATGTAATTAATGGATAGGGCGACCTCATTAGACACCTATGATTTTTTTAGTTACCTGTTTTGTAATTTGAGAGATGTTGTGCGTTTACCTTCATCATGGCAATCACCCAGAGACGTCTAGCAGCTGCATGCCTTCCCATGGCTGTAGTCATGGGCTTGTTTCTAATCTTGTGCCAAAGCCAACCATGGTAAACTATTGTGAAAATGAAAGCCAGAGGCACCAGCAACAGATCTAAGTAGCATTTCCTCCACGTCATCCTCTCTCTCTCTCTCTCTCTCTCTCTCTCTCTCTCTCTCTCTCTCTCTCTCTCTCTAGTTCCGTTTCTGATTTGTAGAATCCCATGGGTATATTTATAAAGGAATCATTTGATAGTAAGGACAGGTCTGTATATAGATGATTGTTTGGTCTGCCTTCGTTGAAGAAATCAGGCAAGCAAAGAACAATAAAAAATTTCGCAACTTTTTCACCAAGGCGCATCTTAATTCGTATGCCAATTAACAAAAGTAGAGTAAGATCGTTAATTGGAGTTGAGAAAAATACCACCATTGAAATCATCTAGTTAAGGGGCTGAAAGTTTTAACCCACAGTGTAAGCTTTTAAGTAAAAATATTTTTATATAGATGTTGAAAATCATCAGATTATATTGATATGCAGCCAAAATTCAGTAGAAGAAGTTTTTTTTTTTTATTTCAGATGTCGGTATAAGGCTTTAATACCATTTTATTATTTTGCGCTTTTTTTAGTGTTTGATCGCACCTTTTCTATTTCTTCATTAAAATTTATTGTTACCAATCAAGAAAATTCAGTGGAAGAATATAAATATTTATATAAAAAGAAGTTTTCATGAATGGTAGGACCATTTCTAGCTTGGGAATAGTCTAAGCATGTGCGACCTTCCCGACCCCTATCATTAATCTAAGCCGTTCAAGACTATTTTCAACAATTGCTAGCTACTGACCTAAAATTTAATATTAAAATTTTTTATGAAATCTTTTCTTTAAAAAAAAACCCTCTAAAGTCAAGAAAAAGGATGTATGACCCAAACATTTTATAATAATGGTAAACCGCCTCCTGTCATTTTTAATTTTTCAAATTTGCCTCCATTTTATGATGGAGTGTCCACTTTTTCATAATATTTGCATGCCAGAACATTATTTCATAATATCATAGAATGAAGACCCTATGCAATCTATGAAATCTTTGAATTCTCCATTTTCCTTTTTTCTTGAATTTAAGGGTTCTTTTTGTAATAATCTCAATTTTTAAAGCCCCTCAAATTTATGTCCTTTGGACAGCCTTAATTTTCATGCTAAGGGCAACCCCAATTCAACATGATTATTTGCATTGGAGTACATGTCATTGACGACAGAATCCACCGTAGACATCAAGCGCTAGAATAGGGCCCACACGTAGTGAAGTGGGGCGACAATCTTACCTCTGCTCGGGAAGCACCCATGCATTATGTGTTTTTGTTTATCTCTTGGTCTAGAAAGCCGAGTTTTACAAGGATCTCACAAGCTTTCTTCTTCTCACACGCCCTTTGGTTTCATCAACTTCTTTCTCTCCCAGTTGTAACCTTACCACCCTTTAACATGGAAATATCCTTCCTCTTCTTTCCTCGTTTCAATCAATGCCTTCCCCATTAGATGCATATTCAATTGAGGTAGCCTGGATAAGGATTAATGTGTGGAGGATCAGCTCTATCAAATGATGTTTTGATTTTATTTATTACTTTATTTTTTTTCGTTAATATTTAATGGTTATTTATTGTGCGGATTGATTGTTATGAAATTTACAGATGATCTTGGGCTACAAATATTGCGTTTCATATGAAAATGGAATTAAATATAAAAAGTTAAGAATGTCAGCCCCTTGCTCACGAGATATAAGTCCGAATTTTGGTTGGTTGGCAGATGGCTAAGTTCCAATTATAATTAAATAAAAATCACCAAGGACATGTTTAATGTTGCGTAGAATACATTAGAGTTCATCGTTAGATTGGCTATAAATGATTAGTAAAGAGGTGATTGATGAAGGATATGAGATAGCGATGTTGGTTGGATATTCATTTTTTATCTTTCCTTGATTAACTTCCATTATAAGGGATATGATTTGATCACCAACTTCTATTATTCATTTTTTATCACTTACAAAAATATGTTTTGATAAAAAAAAAGGGTTTTTTACAAAATAATTAAGCTTATAGTATAATTAGATGTCTTTACGGATAAAAACAACAATACTACCAATTAGTTGTTTGTATGTTTTTTTTGGACAAAAATAACCCAATTGACAATATTGTCAATTAGTTGATGATATAATTGAATAACCTGCGACTTTTCTTCTTCTTCTTAGACCTTCACCCACCTATGTATATCTCTCAATCTTTGTGAATTCATTTAAAAGACATTATTTATGAGATTCTTAATCATTGCTCTTCAAATTCCAAATGATTACAATGAAGACAATTTGGTTACTCCCTCCAATCACTTCCTCTCCTTCACACCACCACCTCCAACAAGCAATAAATCATATGTAATCCCACAAAGGCAATGAGGATCTTGTTTTGCCATTTCTAAACTCCCTCTCTCAATATTAAATTTTATAAGGAAACTTTGGAAACTAGTCTTCTGAAAAAAAAAAAAAAAACCCCAACCCAATTAGTTCTACCAAAATAACCCAATTGAAAATGAACAAAATAATCCAATCACCCAAAATATCAAACTAGAAAACATGAAACCAGTCCCTCAAAAAGAAAACCTAGAAATATACTGACTGAATGCAACATGGGTTCAAACTGAAAGATGCCACACGAATGCAAATTACGAACATAGAAAAATCCATACACGAGAAGATGGAAAAAAAGATAGAAACATGTAGATAATAACAACCCAAATGCAACTTATTCTCTTAGCAAAAAAAAAAAATGCCACTTGTTATTTTCTTTTTGAAGGATTTTTCAACAAAAACCAAAGATAAATCAATCTACAAAATTAGTTAATTTAAGTGATTTTCTTTTAAGAAAAATTTACATAGTTCTCTTAAGAAAAGTTTGCATAATTCTTTTAAAGGTAGCTCAATCACCTTCTAAACTCAAAGAATTTATGCAAATCCATGCCGCCACCATAAAATCCAATCTCCAACAAGACATCTCTGTCCTCACCTAGCTTAGTAAAATTTGCTTCCTTTAACCATTGTCAATCATGGACTATGCCCAATACCTATTCGATCAAATTCTCCAACTAGACAGCTTACTCTTCAACACCATGTACCAATGCTATTCTCGCACACAATCTGCTGGCAAAGGGCATATGAGTTTGGATGGCTTTTAAGTTTGGATTTTTTAGAGAATTTGCTGGCAAAGAGTATGTAAGTTTGGAGGGCTTTCAAGTCTTGATTTTCTAGAAAAAAATATAGAAAAAATGAGAACTAGTTGACAACATCATCAACTGGGATGACGATATTATCAACTTAGACGATGATATCGTCAATTAGGACAGTTTGGTATTAAAAAAAAAGTACGAACAACTATACTATAAATTTATTATTTTTCTTCACAAATTTGATTAAATAGTGTTTAAATAAACTTAATTTTTTTGTAAAAATCCCAAAAAAATAAAAAAATAATGCGCAGGTATTGATGAGCATGTTCAGATGAGTACGTTGGAACATGATCCGTTATAACAAAAAAATGTATATCGTATTAAATATAAAAAATAATAAGTAGAATGACATACAAATAAAGCCGGAAACAAATGTTGCATGTGTATTGAGGGATCCAAATCCATTTCTCAACCGTCGATTATGTAGAAAACCCTGGGTAAGTGGGATTCCCACGAGGCAAGTTTGTCGCAGATGGGAGAAAGGTTGTTGCACAAATGGCATTTTTTCCAGGACTCCTTTGCCTTCTGGCTTTTGGGGAAGGGCTGATTTTGTTTGTACTGAAGGCAAATTTTGAACACCAGTGCACAGGTAAAGATTTTCTTCTTTGGCGTCTGCAATTCAACCCGTGCGTAAAATTTAAATTTCATGCCCCCCTGTAAGGAATTAAATGGGGTCGGCCCCTCTACATTGACAACCATGCGGATTCCTGCATGTTAAAATCTGGCCTAGTGCGTGTAGCACTAACAAGGCTGTAAAAATAAGGTCTTGATCCTCTTAGACATTATTGACTTTTTGAAATTCTAAGGTTTTATTTTATTATTTTTTGTAAAGCAAAAGATCTTTTAGAGTTAAAAGGTTGAGGCTTTCGTGGTCTGTGTGCAACCGGGCTGACAATCAAACAAAGTTCACGATTTAGCTTACTTATTGAAAATTTAAATTGCTCAAAATGAACAATCTTACTATATATGGGATGTCCTCAATTTTAATTTGAAATAGTTCGACCCACTGTAAAATTGAGTATATAATTAATAAAGTAATTAATGAATATGATTACTCATGCATAAGATTGTGGACATGTAATTGAATACTTAGCAAGGTTTGTATTTATTTAGTTGACTCACAAAATAACTATCAAATAATTTCTCCTCTAATGAAAATTGTATTGAGGGAAGGTGAAAACTACAAATGGATACCCAATCATTACCTTAGTCATTTAATTCTTAAAAAAGTCAAAGTCTCATCTATATCCTTACCTTATATCTTTTATTCCTCGCCTATTTTCTGTGGAGCTCATTTTTCCTAGAATCCCAATGTATTTTATACAGACAAATGTGCCCCAAGTAAAAATCACATGTTTTAACAGAAGTGTGTCACACATGCATGTGGTTAAGTGTGGAAAATATTACACTTGCCATTGTGTAAAACGGATTCTATATGGTGAACGATATGAAAGATGGATTTAGGTGAAGAGTCCAAAAGTGGTCTATATTGGCTATAAGCATCAATTGAATTTTAAGACTTTGCAGATTAAACCTGTGATCATGGTTTTTAAAAACTATACCCAGGCCCCTTCAAAAAGGTTTGGAAAACCGTCAAATCCTAACAAATGTATGCTTTATTTAAGAATAGCCTCTTACCTCACTGGTAAGAGGTGGCAGTTCTTATCTGTTTGTCTTGGGTTCAGGCACCTTTTCCCCGCTAGAGGGCCTATATTTACCTCGCCTGAGGTCTATTTACTTCTCTCGCCCAAATATCAGTATGATATGCTTGGAAATTAAATAAACTTACTCCTAGTGGTTATAAATGAAGTAAAGTTCCTCGTCAATATAAAAATAGGGAGCTCCTAAATATACTTCGGTTTGGACTTTCTATACACAGGCCCAAAAAAAATAAAAATTAAAAATCACCAAAACACACCCCTGCCCTTCTTTCCCTCCACACTTTCTCTCTCCCTCCCTCCTTCTCTTCCTCACCTCCCTTTCAATCGGCGACAAGCTTCAACAGTGGGGGGGAACTTCCCTCTCCCTCCTCCTCTTCCTCCTCCCTCTTCCTCTTCCCCTCCCTCTCCTTCTTCCTCTCCTCTCCTCTCATCTTCCTCCACTCTTTGCCCTATCCGGCCTCATAGGGCCAATCAAGGTGGAGAGGGGGAGAGGAAGATGAGAGGGAGAGGAGAGGAGAGGAAAGGAAGACGGAGGGAGAGGAGAGGAAGAAGGAAGGAAAGGGAGAGGGGAAGGGAGGGGAGGGGAGGGGAGGGAGAGGGGAGTCCCCCTCCGCCACCGGAGCTGGTCACCAGCAGGAGGGAGGGAGGGAGAGAGGGAGAGAAGGGGGTTTGTGTGTTTTGAGGATATTTATTTTTATTTTTTTTTTTTTTGGGCTATCTATGGAGAGTCCAAACTAGATTACATTTAAAAGCTCTGTAGAAATATTGTTCATTGGGTAAATTAGGAGCCATGTCTTGATCCCTTATCTAATAGATTATAATAGAGAGGGATGTTTATATGCATCCATTCCTCACCATTTATAGTGAGGGACAACTTCATAGGACTCATCTAGAGCCCCACTAATGACGGGAAAAAGGAGGATGGAAAGAGACATTTTAAATGTGCCCAAATATCAAGTTTGAGTCAATCACATGCCTCTAGACTCTTTTTCCATGGCCCACAAGTTTAACAACTTTATATTAAAAAATTTTTTTTGACTATCAATCAAACAATCCAATCCCTATGGATTGGTGAAAACTCAAAGGATTAGCACAATTCAAGGGGTCCCATTTGTGCGGATGATTCGGATAGATCATAAGGTCGGCTCTACTATACGTCCCTCACCCTATGGTGATGGATGAATGCATATGAAGATTTTCTTATAATAAATAGCAATAGTGATTTGTTTTGACCTTTTGTTTGTGTTGGTTGATTCCGAATTATCATATAAGGGGGCAAACTAAAACAAGTAGTTGGATTTTGTAAGCAAAACCATGATTTTGATGTGAGCTTTGGGGATAGACCTGAAATTTTCATGTGGGCTTTGGAGCCAAGATTTTCATGCACATTTTAGAGGTAGACCCAAGTCCTAGGGGGCGGCTGCCGCTATAATCTTATGTGTGGATACATCATTGCAAAGATATGTAGGTGGGATAAAGGGCCTAAAAGGATTAGTCTGGTCCATAGGGCGGGACAATTACCTTTAGCCAGAAATTAAAAAAATAATAAAAAATAGGTAGGAATAAGTATCTATGAGTTTTGTTAGAGAGGTGAGGGGTTGAAAATATAACATAGGAAGTGGATATAAGGTGAAGATGAAAATATGACATTTACTTATATATATCGAGTTATTAAAGTAATGGTAGGGTATTCATTTTTCATTTTCTTTTGATTATGTCTTAATTAAAATGAAAGGTATTTGAAATTCTTTTTGAAAATTCACCATTAATTTTTATTTTTAACATATTATGTTGTGAATTCTAGGAATTCTTTACATGGGAGAATTGTTTGTGTGCTATACATGCAATTAAAGATTATTGTATAAAGATTACATACATGGAATCTCAATGCTTTACATGGAATCTTAAAATGTTAAGACTCTTCAATGTGATGTGATGTGTCAATCCGCTTTCCTCGCCATGCTTTGAGAGGGAGAGCGAGAGTTTTATTATAAAACAAAAAAAAAAGATTAATGTGTGACCCCTTTTACATGATGGAAAGGGCCCTTAGCTTTCCGTATCATCTTTCTTAGTTGGATTCTAATCATCTCCCGCTTCTGGTCCATGAAGCTATGCTACTTTTTTAAGAAAGGACAACTTACCAAT
The DNA here is from genome assembly GCA_037013555.1 of Sextonia rubra. Taxonomy (NCBI): domain Eukaryota; kingdom Viridiplantae; phylum Streptophyta; class Magnoliopsida; order Laurales; family Lauraceae; genus Sextonia; species Sextonia rubra. Next base: position 35,595,364 of record JASUAD010000010.1, on the reverse strand, counting down.
GTGGTAGGGTCCACTAGCCTTTGAGATAATAAGGGTGGTTATCATAGGCTATAAATAGAATGCGAAAATATATATAGGGTTTTTTAAAATATGTTATGATACGTGAAAGGCTTCCTTTTTTTTTTTTTGTTTTATTTAATTTATGAGAATAGAGTTATCATAGCTTTGACCCTGTCTGTCATGATCTTGTCTTTTCGATCCTTTTAACAATAACCATCACACCATCTTCCTTCTCCAACCATATCTCCTCCATTCGCATTGCAAGGGTGGCACATGGGTTGGGCTGGGTCACCAAGTGTTGGAATGATAATGCATGTCTCGTGTTGATGTCCAACTCGTATCCATCATGTTTTTAAAATGGGCTTTGGGTCAAACTTATTATTTTACACATTTAATAAGGGTCAGCAACATGGAGGAGTATAGTCCAGACCTAATCCATTTCAAATATTAAGGCTGTATTGAATTAATTAATTTTAGATAAAAAAAAAGTCCAACACAAGCTTTTCTCATTTGATATAAAATAAAATATTCAAAGTACCAAAAATATTAAAAACCAAATTGTTTAAATTGGTTTATGTGTATAGGTCAGCACTAAATCAACCTATTTGAATGGATCAGGCGGATTATCTAGTTGAGCAGGTTGACTGTAACGTAACTCATTTTTATTGTGGGTCTGGTTCTCTTAAGCTATGGTGGACCTTACATGTTGCGAGTTGGGTATGAAGGTCAAAGGCTGGGCTCAAGTGCATTACTCTTGTTTGGTATCCCCACACGTTTATTTAGAGGTTCGTCCCTATAAATGATTTCATACCACATTAGATACAACTATGTTTTGCATAACCCACCAAGTTCAACTAAATTAATTTAGTATTGCATTAGGTCATTTTAGTTAGTATTTAGTACAAAAAGTGGTGAAAAAACCTCTCTTCTGTTGTAATTTCATTGACATTAACGATCAAAGATGTCACTTGTACTTTTCTTTTTGCAAGTTTTTAAATTTTATAACTATTATTACATTTATCCGTTTGTAACAAAATTTATATTGTATATTTTTATTGAAAGCAACAGATATAATATATTGAACTCTAAACAAACAAAGTCTTCTGTTGAGTTTGAAAGGCCAACATGGAATAACAAATAAATAAAACATGTTAAACTCAACCAATAAAATCTTATATGGACAAGAAAGGCAAATCATTGCATGACTTGTGTATTTATGCTAAGCATGCTTAGTTGCAACTATTGACCATGAAATTTGTGTCTAAGTAACAGAATTCTGGTTTTACCATAAAAGGGAGGGAGGAAAAAAAGAGATCCAAGTCCAAGCTCATGTGTTTGGATGTTCAATTGACTTGTTTGTGATAATTAAATTGCAATGGCATATTTTTCTTCATTATTTTTATAAGTCCTCAAATTAGCTCTTGACTTGTGTTTCTATGCTAATTATGCTTAGTAGCAACTTTTGACATTGAATGAAACAAAACATGGTTTAGTAAGTTGGTCTAAATAAAGTGAGGCCCCCTTATAAGGTTATTTATTTTAGTTTTTTTAACTTAAGGACCTAATGCAGTAAAAGTTATATTGCTAGATCTATAATTTTATGAAAAAATATATAGGGACCTATGACCGAACGTCTTATTGTTCTAACATAATCATCCAAAATAGAGTCATAAAAAAAGAAAAAAAAAGCTAGCTGGGTTCAAGGGAAGTTACCCTTGTTTGGTATCTCCACTTTTATTTTAACATGTCATTCAAAATAAAGTTATGAAAAAATAGAGCTGCAGTTTTTAATATCACAAGCCCAGAAAGTGGGCCTTTTGTTTTAAGAGAACTTGCATCTTATTTTAAAGCGGATAAAGAATAAAATCGTGTGCTAAATACTTTAATTTTTTTAATTTTTATCTATTTTAAATATTTAGATAAATAAAAATTGAAAGTAGAGATGCCAAACTTAACATGGTTAGAATTTGCTACCCGTTAATTAGTATAATAGCTTCTACTAATTAAAAAAAAGAAGTTTTCTTCTTGTATCTATCTAACGTCCACGTACGAATGGTCCAACGACCACACTTGCATGTGTGGGGTCCAACATGCATGCCTGTCATCCACTTGCTGCCCGATATCGCTATGCTTTGATTTTGTTGGTGTTTGAGAACACCTTATATATATCATTTTGTCATCAAATCCTGACCAAATTCAAAATTTGGAAAGTGGGACTAGAACTGCAGCAGAGTTTTAACCTCCGAAGCATCCATTCTTGTTGCATTGAGATTATATAAGCTTCTTGTTGCATTGAGATTATATAAGTGTTTGTCCCATGGTGCTCGGTGCTCGACTGTGGACTATGAGTGGTCCACCGCATCACCTTGGAGTAGCCTACCTTATTGGTTGTCTGTGTGCATAGCAGGCTGCCCGATTGACATAGCTGGTTGTAAGTGGTCCACCCATGATCACGATGGAGCAGTCATTCAGAGGATCCAGACTCATTTTTGTTTCATGATGTCAGGTGCGTGGAAGATCGTCATATGGTTTAGGGTCCTAACACCTTTTAATTTAATGCTTTTGCTTAGATAATGACATCAACAATCATGCATTCCACTTCTACTGATGATCTATTTCCACCATTAATGGGTTTAATAGTTTTATATTAAAAAAAAGGTTTTATCTCCAATCCATTTAGTGGGTACTGATCCCAAGGTAAAGTGTAGTGACTATAAGAGGGGTGCATGCATGTAAATGGTTCGGATAGATCATAAGTAGGCCGAACGGAATTCCCACTATAAAGATATACAAGGACATTTCCCTCCTATCAATATGGATTGTTTGGTTTGGATTCATGGCGGTGTATGACATCTTATGGACAGAAATCACTAATTTAATAGCATATCACTATTCAACAGCCAGTGCTAAACAGGTGGTGCCAAGTCAAGCCCAAGAATCATTCCAATCTGTTAATAGGCCTATTTAGTCAGTCCATCTAACTTCGGCTTAAATTAGTCTCTCAAGAAATTAATTCAGCGCATGATACATATACTGTGAGGTTAGGACCACCCCTTAGGTGCTAATTGGATAGTAGTATGGATTGGATCTCATTTTATTATGCCAAGTTAAGCTGAATGAGGCCCATAAGAGTATATTTAATTAAATCAAATTAGGCATGCTTCCTGCATGTATAGGCTATCTTTTCACTTGCATGGACTTTTTTTCCACGTGTGCTTACTTCTTTTCAACTTAAGTGGTCAACCTTCCAACATGTGTATGCCCTCTCTTGAGTCCTAGCCCCCTTGTCAAGGTAAATAAACAACTTGAAAAAAAAAAAGACCATAAGATATCACCAGCTGAATGGAAACAAGCCTGAACTAGGCATGGGATGCTTTACAAATACTATTAGTGACGCTCGCTCATGATCAATGAAACCACTCAATATTATACTGATCCAACCATCTTCTACAGAGAGATTGAATCATGATCAAAGCTACATATAAAACCATTAAAGTGTGATTCCCTAAAAATTAGGAGTTAGTATGAATGAACTAATTAAAATGGTAATTGGCCAACCCCTACTCCACAAACACTTAATTTTTCTCTCTATCACTGCATCAACACAAGTTTTGGTGAGCAAGCATGGTCGTTTTCTCCAAATTGCAAAAAAAAAAAGAAAAAAGAAGATAATAACGTAGGGACCCACCTGTCAAAATAGTCAAATGGTCAACATGGTAGTGGGATGAGCACCAAACCCTCGCATTTTTGGATCACCCAAAAAAAGTTAAAGAGTGTCTTGGCAAAACAAAAAAAAGCTAAAGTTTGGTTTGGTGGCTCCTTCTGTCCATTTTCCCTTCCATGCACGTCCTTTTCTACTTTTGAGAGGTGGCCCGATATCTTGACTATTTGGACACTTGTACAGTCGAGATTCTCCCAAGGGCTGCTGCACGTATCAAGGGACTTGATAGCTTTAGGTGTTGCAGAGGCGCAGATTAGGATTAAATGAGGACAGCATCGACTTAAATCAAACAATGGATGTAGAGATTCTTCACTGCCTACTAGAGATAAGCCATGTAGGATTCACTTTTCATAATTTTTTGACAATAATGGATACCTTAATGGAGAAGATTGACTTTTCTCTAAACTTTGCTTATCGGTATTGAGATTCTCTACAACCACTTTATCATATATATTTATAGCATCTTGTTTAGTGGATGATTGACTCCAATTTAAATTAGAATATGATAAGAAAAGAGAGTTGGATTGGACATTTTCTCAATTGGAGTTTGAATCTTATGAGGATTAACACATCCTCTGTCTATCCAAATAAACTCCTTATGAGGGGGGTCTTTTTTTGTTGGGGCTACCCATGAACGGGCCCCAGCACAAATTCACTGTTTACTAGAGATAAGTTATGTAGGATTTACTTTTCACAATCTTTGGACAAGAATGGACACCTTAATGGAGAAGATTGACTTTTCTCTAAAGTTTGCTTATTGACTTTTCTCTAAAGTTTGCTTATCAGTATTGAGATTCTCTATAACCACTTTATCATATTTATTTATAGTATATTGTTTGATGGATGGTTGACTCCAATTTAAATTAGAATGTGATAAGAAAGGAGAGTTGGATTAGACATTCTCTCAATTGGAGTTTGAATCTTATGATGATTAACATATCCTCTCCCCATCCAAATAAACTCCTTATGAGGGGGGTCTCTCCTTTTGGGGCTACCTATGAGCGGGCCCCATCACAAATGGCAACAGCTACATGTTAGAGACACATTCTGAGGATCAGAGCCGTACATTATAAATATATCAGATGTGCCACATGTGACTTCGACATTATGTCCATTAGAGCATTAACCATTAAGAGGACCTAGCCAAGCCCAAAGACCCCACATCACCCTATCCATCTAGGTTTGGCTTGTTTGAGTTAAGGTTGGGCTCATGTATGGATTTTGGAAGCCAAATAGACATAACATACCATATCCAAGTAACTATCATCACCATTATTTATTATTATCATCATCATCATCATCACCGAAGTCTTATCCCAACATATATTGGGATCGGCTACATCTCCATTCTAATGTATACTGAACCAAATATTCAAATATGTTATAATTCTTCAAATTTATTTTTATTATCTTCATCCATGTTCTCTGAATCTCTTTGGGCTACCCCTTTTATATGGTGGGCCATCAGCTTATATAGTTAAACTTTTTTTTACCTATGTCGTTGCCGGCCTACATTGGATATGTCCAAATCATTTTCAAATTAATTTGTCTAATTATTCCATTCTCTAATTATTCCATATTAAAAATGTTATGAGATAAGAACGTTTTGAGGATTATGTACAAGCTTTTATAAATTATATTCAAGATCATGTTCTACACCAGACCCAACCTGAATTGTACTGTAGTGGGGTTTTTACCCTTCACGTCTTCAATTAGGGTCGGACACTTGGGACTTGAGTCAGGTATGTCCGGACTCTGATACAGACTGGGCTTTGGATAACGCCAGCAATTTTGAACTGAAATATTTTAGTTATATTCCTAGATCATTTAGATTAACTGGGTGAACTCTGAAGGGGGAGATAGTTGAAGAATGGATTGAGGATTTTGTTGACTGTTCGAAGGAGGTAGTCGGTTCTTTGTAGTTGTTTTTCTTCTGTTTTGTGTCGCTGTGAGTGCTTGTGTTTTTTATGTACCCTTACTAAGATTTTCCTGATTTAAAAGTAGACCCTGTCGTTTTCAAGTTTTTAGTAAGATGTCACTTTTTTTTAAAATATCTTTTATGTTTCCTAAATTAGGCTTTGTGCAGAATTTTAAGTGTAAAATTGTGAGGCCACTTGTACCAATGTATTTGAATTGGAGGTAGAGTTGAAGTGGGCTACCGTACATTTGTCATCAGTCACTACTACATTCTCATAATGCATCTCTAGGCGTGCTTTTGTTCAATTTTCATTTTACTCTAGCCTTGGTACACACAATAGTAACACATCTGTGGGATGCATTTTTGATCAAACGTCACATAACTCTAGTAATAAATGCATTAAGCACAAAATTTGTGAGGCCACTTGTGCTAATGTATTTGAACAGAGGGACAAGGTTGAAGTAGGTCGAGATACATCGGTCATTAGTAGTTATTATAGCCTCATAACGCACCTTCAGGGAAAGTTTTAGTTCAATTATTTGAATTTAACTCTAGCCATAGTAAATGCAGTAAGTGCAATATATGTAAAGCCGCAAGTACCAATGTATTTAAATAGAGAGACAAAGGTGAAATGGTTTCCATCCATTATTAGTTACTATTCATTATTAAGTGCCTGCAATGCATCTCCAAGTAAGTGCTTGTTCAATTATCCTTTTATTGACTCGTGCCAATGTGCACAGATGGATAGATGAAACCGTTTAAAATATTAAAAGATGAAGAATTCTAGCGAGCGCTTCACTTTAATAATGCCTCTTTTTTTTTGCCCCTCTTTTTTTTTCTTTTTTTTTGTCACGAAACCCACGTTAAGTCAATCTAGTTTTTTCATACACACTACTCCCCCATAATGGTTATAAGTCCAAATTTGACATTCATCCAACTTTTCTTCACCATTGGATTGAAATCTTGATAAATGATGCTATTAAACCATTAAATTTTTAGGTCATGGATCAAAGTTTCGGATTATCTTATTGACTCAAGATTTTGCATATTGGAAGGCCTCATATGGATCTTTCTATCCAACAAACTTCCATGATCACCACATTCGAATGGTGGGGAACTCTGGTATTGTTCTAGAGGTCTCTAATTCGAACATCTGTAGGAACTTAACTGATATGCATAGCTTGTGAGTGATAGTGTGTATATTAGGTTTTATCTAAGATCAACCAAAGGGGTGTTGGCGGGTTTCCTATTTTCCAAAAAACAAAACTACACGGGGCCAGCAAGGCCAATGTTCCCCCAAAATTTTAAAATCCCCCCTTAAGTTTTCAATATTTCTATAATTTTTTTACTTATGGCCTCCCAAAATTTTTAGAAAAGCCCCAGTATATTTTGAAAATAAAATTACATTTATTTTTTATATGGGACCTCTCAAAAAAATTTTCTAAATAGTGGCCCACCCAAGAAAAAATTCCTAAGTCCACCCTTGCAAGAGGGACATTTAAAAAAAAAAACTCGGGTGCTTTGTTGCGCTCCCCTTAAAAGATAGAACTTTATGGGGACTGCACTCTATGGGTTTTATTTGTGCCCACCTTTGATCATTGCTTGCCTTAAAAGAAAAAACTTTATGGGGACTGCACTCTATAGGTTTCATTTGGGCCTACTTTTGATCAACGCATCCCCTTTGATATTCTTAGCATCCCATGATCTTGCATTAGGACTGATTTTACACTTAGTGAACACTTAATGAGCCTTAACTAACGTTGTTCACCTCAAAAAGAAATTAACGATTAAGACACCATTAAACTTTAAGGATGTTAAATTAGGCCTAGGATAATATCATGGGGCTGATTTTTTTGCCCCCTTTTCATAAGGAGACCTTTTTATATGCCCACTCTATTAAGAGATATATCTAATTGTGCCCTGTGAGCTTGACCACATATAATAGTAACATGCAGTTTCCTCGTAGGAGAATATAGTCCTTAGTTTAATGCATTGAGTTCAATATTATTGATGAAACTTCTCGCATCAATTTGTGACATGTAAAATCACCAACTGTCGGTCCCACTACTACACGAAAACCAGGGTTGGTGGTAAATGACCTAAAAAGGAGACCATGCAAGTCTTTTTTTAGTTTCAAGAGCCGGTAATTCCTAATGAAACTAAATATTACAATTTGACCATTTGGTGTGATGTTTTTACTTTTTAGAGTGCAAAACGATATGTGAAAATTATGGAGAACCGGAGGTGAATCAAACATCAACCCATGGGACATACATGTGGGGCCTGAAGAATCCAGCACTGCCTCAATATTTGTTGCTAAACAGGAAAAGCCATTTGTAGTTCTATGGAAGAAGAAAATTATATTGCCATGAGCCTTAGTAAATTAATTTTTTTATGAGGGATAGGGACCTATACATGATTTAACCTCAACCCAAATGGGGGAAGACATATGCAATGAATCCACTATAAGAATTCTAGATCTTTTCTAAGATTCCACAAAAATACAGATACAAGTGGCAAAACAATTTATAAAATGAGACGATGGTAAGAAATCAAGCTAGAAGGTCAAAACGAGAATTTCAACTTCAGTCATAACTTTTGGTGCCATCTCATGATACACAAATATGTGTTTTGAAACTGTCCATTTGCACTAGTGGTTTTCATTTGCAAGGCTCCAGAGGACGGTTTAGAGGTCACAGAAAAGTTGTGCGTGCAAAATCTTAAAATATGTAATAATTCTCAATTTTGCTTATTTTGGAGGGAATTGAGTTTATCTGAGTCAGAATTTTCAAGAATGGTCTTGATATGTAATTTAAAGTTTAGTTGAAGGGTTTTCTACAATTAAGGCCTTTTTTTTTTCCTATTCTACTCATACTATTTCCGGAGAGGTTGGGGGCAGTAGGGCATAGGATTGCTACATAAGTTGTTGTGATGTTACTAATAGAAGACGGTGCCAAGTTCAGTATCTCTTATGGAGTTTTTCATAGTTATTTCATGTGGATTCAAGGTTTTTTTTATTGGGTTGAGGATGAATCTTTCTCCTTGATTCCTTTGTGGTTCCGACCATTGCATAGTGGACCTGCTAATTCAATATTTTCTAGGATGAATATCATCCCATTTGACTTCTCCTGTAGTGGAACCTGCCCGTAGTTGGTCAGATTGATTTAAACAATGCCACCTTGAGTTGGATTGATGTGTGTCTACACAAACATTGTTTCTCCCTAACTTTATTAAATTTATGCTTCTTCCTATTTCTATGTTTCATTGTCTCCTATGATTTGGCCAATACCAACTTACCAAGATAGAACTACTATTTCGCATCAATATAGGTAATTTGATATCTTTTTGATCTTAACAAATTATTATTCTGTGTCTTTTAATCTAATGTTTTTGTTAGATGGTGTAGTCAGATAATGAGGATTGCTATAACTTATAAGTGCCTAGGTTTCGTACAAACAAACAAAGAAGTTGTCTTAGGATGGGTTTCTCCCACTTCTACATATGGTGGCATCCTTCCAATGTGCAAATGCATGTGAGGATACATAAGGTAATAATAATACACTAAAAATAAAGAATCCTCTTTCTTTCTTTCATCATTTTCTTTTCTTTATTATATAATATATATATATACAACATGCACATGATTTCCCATATAGTGCCTTTGCGTGTACATTTGTAGAGCTCATAGTTAGGCAGTGTAGATGATTAAAGGTTTTGAAATATGGTGAGCCCCATGTGGTTGTCCCATACCTGAAACATCTTTCAATTTACAACTCTTAAAACTTCTGATACAGAATTTCATATCAAATCCATTACTCTGCAACCAATCTAATCATGAGATTTTAATCCAAAATCATACATCCTTTGCGAACTATTTTCTATGAAATAGAAATAAAATTTCCTTTAACGAATTCACTTTTAATGTCTAATCTATTCTTACTACTTTCATAAATGTTCACTTTAGCTTGCCCCTTTCATTAGGGGGACACCAAAGTACATAGAGAAAATTATCCTCACCAGGCATACAGTGTTATTGTTGGCATACATCGAACATGTCAGAATCATCTAAAACAAGTCTCTCTTAGTTTATTATATATTAATGCTACCTCTAATGCTCCTAAATGCATTCATTTTTTATTGTGTTTTTCCTAATAGTTTTACGATACATTTATCTTGACATTTTCATCTTGTCTACACTCGATTTTAGCATTTATTATTTTCTAATTAAAAAATTCTGCTTAATAAGTTGCAGCTAATCTAATTATCATCTTGTAAGATTTTCGTTCAATCTTTATTAGTATTCACCGATCATTCAAAAAACTAACTTCCACCTATTGGCCTGGTTCAATGATCAAGAACATGGAAACAAGTGCAGATCTAATACAGTGGGGTTGGCAAGTTTGGAACACCGCACCTGGTGGGACTCATACTCGCACCCAATTGGGAAGCGGCCATTTTGCCAAAGAAGGTTATGGGAGAGCAGCTTTTTCTTATAACTGTCTTTTTCGTTAGATCAACCAATACTAAAACCATACACACTTTGCACAATGGCTACCAAGCCATCCTGCTATAGCATATCAATGGTACTAATACAGTTATACCCTACAAAAGTCGAGGTATTGACTACTTTTATGGTGGACGTGGCAGTCCTGGTTGTGACAAATGAAACTGTAGCCAGTAGGAACCCATTGTTCTAAGCTTATCTTAAATAAAGGATATTATTTCTTTGCATAAAAATAAGCTTAAATGTTTTATATTATTGTTTAGCACGTAGTGTGATACTCCTGTAATTCAACTTGAGCCGAAATATGAGTGAACTAATCTCATGTAATTCTAAGTCTGAGTCATGTAATATGTGGATTCATTCGTGGTGCCAACCTAAAACTCCAAGCCACTCAAAAGAAATGCAACCATATGTATTAATACTAACCTAAATCTAAGAACACCAGTAAAACATTGAGTTTTACACGTTTTACATAAAATTTGCCTAGACCAAATAAAAAGAATAGTTATTTGTTAGTGGTTTGAGTTTTAGATGGCGACCTTAGTGATTGACCTATGTAACTTGGGAAATTCAAACACCGAATCAAACAAATTGAGAAGCAAATCAAATGAACCTATTTTCTCTTTTAGGCTTTCGATGGAAAATAATAAAAATACATAGTTCCAACACCTGAATATAAGATCCAAGCCTGGGATGGGGCATTGCTCAAAATCATTCCAGATACACCATTCACACAGTTCAGTAAAACTTTCAATGGCATGATAAGGAAGTGGATGGATAGACATAACTTTGCAAGTTGTGTTCTGAACCCAAATGGTCAAGGCGGAAACTACTTGAAAACAAGCATAGACAGAGAAGTATTTGTATCAACAGATCTAACTTAACCACTTGTTTTATTTTAAACTTCATTGAAAACCTCAAGATGAATTTCCAAAAATCTCTATTCCATAGAGCTTTTATGTTTATCGGTATTCCATATAGCTTTTTATGTTTTTTAGCATTTGATTGTTTTACATAGAGGCTCTTGAGTTCTGTCTTAATCATAAAAACCTCACTTGGAATCTTGCAAATAAAATAAGTGCTTGGAAAACTAGAAGACGGATATTTGAAGATTACAAAAGGTTTTCCCTATTACGCTAAAATCGCCTAGCTTAATGAAAGTTCAAACCATAGTTTTTAAACTCGGTTGGTCGAGTCGAATCAACATCTCACATAGACACATACTGGTTGAGTAGGTCAGGTTGAACAGAGTTTGATCAGTCACAATTCACCCAACTGCTTCACTGCTGTTCGCCGGGACTCATTCTAATGTACAGATTTCAGTCAACTCATGATTTCGGCAAACCTAAGTTGAATTGTGGAAGTTAAAATAAACCTAACTCGTAAGTTCAATTGTAGAAGTTAAAATAAACTTAACTAACTCCTACAAGAGTCATTACGGGGAATGGCCCATGTTCAGAGGCACACGTGGAAGCATGCAAATTATGTGATAGGGGTCTCAAAGGCCTCCCTTAGACATAGGTTGTAAATAAATAAATATGGGAATCGTTTGATCACTGGAGACGTGATTTAGAGGGCCTCAATGTGATTTCGATCACTGGACATGTCCACCAACCCAAGTTTTACACTAACCAAAGTAATTTACACCATAAATCGACAAGGCATAATTTATACACACTTACATCACTCCTTGCTGGCCCTAGATTCACTCTAGCTACTCCATCTACATTGAACTTTAATCATACTTTTTGTGGTGGACAGGGCCACGTGGCCAACTACTATTTATCCTTCTTCCATTTCCCTATTTCTCATGATGACATCCATGGGCAACCCATCTTTTACCCAACTCTTCCATTTTTCATTAGGTCCTCCATGTTAAAACCTTTTGTTCCTTACATTTGCAACCAATATCTACTTCACATTCTTAAACTTGTTCTTTTTTTAGCCTATATTCAGATTAGTAACATAAATGGATCCTAAAACAAGGTGGAGAGATTTGAAGGGGGAAACAGCAAATATATATAAGGACAAAATGATTGAAAAGGAAGAATGAAATCTTGAAGGAGAAACTAGAGTAATGTGGAATCAAATAGCTAATTGATTAGGAAGGTTGCAAAGGAGATACTTGGAGAATCAAAAGGAAGGAGATATATTAATAAAGAAATATGGTAGTGGAGTGTGGAGGTTCAGAAAGTTATTCGAGAAAAAAAACATTGCTATAAAGTTTGGCAAGGGACTAAGAGTATGAAAAATTTTGAACTGTATAAAAAAACAAAGAAAAAAGCTAAGAAAGTAGTAAGTAGTGCAAAGTTCAAACCATACGATGACCTCTATAATAGGTTGGGAACAAGAGAAGAAGAGAATGATATTTTTAAGCTCGCAAAAATAAGAGAAAAGAAAAATAAGGACTTAGATCATGTCAAATGTATCAAGGATAACGAGAAAAATATTCTGGTGAAGGACAACGATATTTAAAAAAGATGAAAAGAATATTTTAGCAAACTTTTAAATGAAGAATATATAGGTGATACAAGAGCTAAGGAAGATACTTCATTACCAGAACATACTTTTCTCCGTAGAATTACAGGGGTGAAAATGAAGGAAGCATTTAAGCGAATAAAGACAGGAAAGGCTACAGGAACAGATGATATTCCGATAGAAGTATGGAAATGCTTAGGAGAGGTTGGGGTAAGTTAGTTATGTAGACTATTCAATAAGATACTTGTGAAAAAAAAAATGCCGAATGAATGGAGAAGAAGCATTGTAGTACCTATATATATAAATAAGGGAGATATACAAAACTGTACCAACTATCGAAGGATTAAAATTATGAGTCACACTATAAAGTTATGGGAGAGAATAATGGAGCAAAGACTGAAACGGAAGACCAAGATCGCTGAAAATCAATTTGGTTTTATGCTAGGGAGGTCAACTATAGAAGCTATCTTTTCACTTAAGCAATTAATGGAAAAATATCGAGCAAAAAGAAAAAATCTACAAATGGTCTTTATTGATTTAGAAAAAGCCTATGATAGGGTACCGAGAGATTTAATTTGGTTGAAATTTTTATTGATTGAAATTTTGATTGAAATTTTTAAGGATATGTATGAAAGAGCAGTGTCAAATGTGAGAACCACATGTGAAGAAACAGGTGAATTCCCTGTAACTATAGGTTTGCATCAGGGATCAGCCTTAAGCCCTTATCTCTTTACATTAATTATGGATGAGTTAACTGTGCATATTCAAGACAAAGTACCATGGCGTATATTGTTTGCAGATGATATAATATTGGAGGATGAATCAAAAAATGGTGTAAATGCAAAACTCGAGAGATGGTGGGTGGCATTAAAATCTAAAGGCTTTAAAATAAGTCGTACAAAGACAGAATATATGGAGTGCAACTTCAATGGACATATACAAAGTGTTGAACCCACTATCAAAATTGAAATCCATGAGATACCACGTAGAGATTCTTTTCGATACCTAAGCTCGATGATTAGTAAAGATCGGGAGATTGACGAAGATGTAGAGCATAGGATAAAAGCAGAATGGCTAAAGTGAATACCAGTTTCTGGAGTGCTTTGTGACAAGAATGCCAACGAAATTAAAAGGCAAATTTTACAGGACAGTGGTTAGACCAATTATGGCATATGGAGTAAAATGTTGGCCAATTAAGAAGACGCATATGTATAAGATAGATGTAGCGAAAATGAGAATACTTAGGTGGATGTGTGGTAAAACTAGGAAAGATAAAATTAGAAATGAGCGTTTTCAAGAGAATTTATAAGTAGCACCAATAGGGGATAAAATTAGAAAAATCCGTTAAAGATGGTTTGAACATGTTGAACGTAGACCGGCAATAGCACTGGTGAGAAAAAATTTGGCTATACAGGTGGATGGCCCTTCAAGAAGTAGGGGTAGGCCGAAGAAAACATTAATGGAGGTCATTGAATCCGATTTGAAGAAATTTAACTTATCTAAAGATTTGACTCAAAATAAAAGGGAATAGAGAAACAGAATTCATGTAACCAACCCCAACATGGTTAGAATAAGGCATTGATGATGATGATGATTCACATTGGTAACATAACCACCCAAAAAATAAAAACTGCCTTGATGCCCTTATTTGCTTTTCAAGTAGTTGTGCTGGTCAAATATTTTCATGAACAGATCTATCCTAATACAATGTTTTTAGCAAGGATAACCATTTGCTGAAGGTGACAAAGCCTCCTTTTTTGTTAATATATCAGTTTCTATCATCAACATACATACATACATACATAAATATAATTGCTTTAAGCTAGGGAAGTCAGCACAAAGTAATTTGTGTTTAGTTGTCTAAGGCAGTCAAAGAGGTCTTCAGTTTTATCACTTATTAGCAAATCAAAACAGTTCAATGTCTATTCCTCCTATTTGACAAAAGCTATCAGGAAATATTACACTAAGGACACAATGTGATATTTGTATCTAGATTAGTTCATGATCAAGAAATGACACTTACTGGGTTTGTGTGGAATTGGAGGAAAGGTATATAAAATCAGCCCGCACTTTTTACTCCACCTGTTTCTTCCACATTTTTCCCCTCTTCCAAATGTATAGCCTCAATTACTATAGCATTCCGCACCTTAATTATATTATTATTATAGACTAAGTTGTATTATAGCTAAATAAGCCCTTAGAGTCTAAGCATGTCCGATTTAGCGTTAGGATCGTGTGTGCACAATTTCACTAGGTTTCGAGTCTGGCTAAGCTTATTAGGGGGTAGCTAACAATTTTAAGAAGTGTAGAGGCCTTTTCATAGTTTTTCGAAATTGTAAGGTTTGGGCTCATTAGGTAGCTCTCCTAATTCCATTAACTTTATCCTTCTACCTGACTGATCCAGACCCATCTTGGCTACCAAATACTTTATTTTCTAAAATTAAGCCTTTTATGGAAAATACCCAAAAACCCATTAAACTAGG
The DNA here is from genome assembly GCA_037013555.1 of Sextonia rubra. Lineage (NCBI taxonomy): Eukaryota > Viridiplantae > Streptophyta > Magnoliopsida > Laurales > Lauraceae > Sextonia > Sextonia rubra. The sequence continues at coordinate 35,580,260 of JASUAD010000010.1, read as the reverse complement.
CTAAAATTTCTCTTCCTCGAAACCATGCCAAAAATATAGTCATTGAAAAGCTTATTTTATTTCATGAACAGTGGCGCTGACGGTGACTCAATCCGACCTATGATTCACAAGTTATGGATAAAACAAGTTATTAGTCAACTTATTAAATGGGTGGCAGTTTCGTAATTTCTTAAAATGCCCAACCCATTTCCCTAACTCATCTCTTTCACCACACCCCCCCCCCCCCCCCCCCAAAAAAAAAATCCAGGGACAGCTCTCTCTCCTCCCATTTCTTTTCTTTTTTTATATTCTTCTTTTCTCTCTTTACTTTCATCTCTCATTTCCCTCAAACAAAGACGCCCAGCCATCTCCCCTTTGCTCTTGGTTGATCCCTCACCCAATCGACAGCTGCCATCCAGATCCGGACTCCATTTTTTGCCCACAACCATTGCCACCACCCATTCCCTCTTCCTTTCTTTCCTTCTTTTTCTATTTTCCCCTTACCCCCTTTTCTTCCTCCTTGCTGCTGCTACCGCCGGAATCCATGCCTACCGCCGCCACCGGAGCTTCCTCCTCTCCCTCCATCTTCCTCCTCAAACCTCCATCTTCCTAAGGAACCTATTCCTCAAGTTTTCCCCCAAACCAAACAAACCCTAGGTAAGATTTTCCTCACTCATAAACTAGGTTTGATTTGTGTTGCATTCGGATTTACTAGTGTTTGAGCTTCGTTGAATTTCTTTGGCGAGCTAGGGCGTACCCATTTTCCATTTCTCACCAAGGCAAGTGGGTTAACATATTTCATCGATGATGTGCATGTATATTTGGTTGATTCTAGCATTTTATTTGCCATTTGTACACCCTTTTGCTCATTTTGGGTTTTATGTTAAAAATGCTAGATTTAGGATGGGTTAATGTGTGGAATGGATTGATGAATGTGTGGAACGGATAGATGGATTGAAGAACGTTGGAGGTGATTTGAACATGCTCAATGAAGGGGTAGGATACCCATTTTCTGTTGGTTAAGAAGTGTGAGAAGAATGAAGGGATTGAAACCCCATTTTATTGGGATAGTTATATGGTGATGGAGGCCCAGGTGTGGGCTAATTGTGGGACTGATTGTAGAACCTTTTTACATACATTTGGGGGGTATTTTGAGGACTTATTAGGAGGGTCATTGGGGAGCAAATGTACCTCTCATAAATGGAATGATTTGTGTACAATGTACAAATTAACCAAACCCGGTGGATGTTGGACCTGGGCTATGCACCCTTCTAACTAAAATGAAACTAATTACTCAACCATACATCACCCGGAGTTCGAATAGAGTTGTTGGGTAAACAAATTCCCATCATTGACCTAGGGATGGCTTGTAATTCTTCTTTAGCATTCAGGTTTGCATACATTGCATTGTTATTACATTGTTTATGACTCTTTAGTGGCTGCACCCTATATTTGCATTATGTGGACCGTGTTGAGGCTTGGCTTGGTGTTTGGGATAAGGGAGGACTACTCATTGTGGGTATGGATTATGGTTGTGGACCGAATTATGCTGTAGAGTAGTTCCTCAATATTTGTATGGCATATATGGATTTAGCCAGCCCTTCACAATTGACTTAGGAACCTTTGTCCGCGCACCACTGAGTCGGCCTATGTGTGTGTTGCGTTGGATCGGAGTCTTCTGGACGACTGCAGATCAATATTGGTATGGTATGGATGTACACTATGACGTTGGACTGGGTGTGATGCACCCTATGGCAGACCAACTAACCGTTATGGACGGGGCCTTGTGCTCTATGACCCTGGACTGGGTGTGATGCACCCTAAGGCGGATTGATCCACTGTTGTGGACAAGATGCCTAGCATCCGAAGACGGATTGGGCCACCATATTCTGAGCCAAGTTTTACTCGAATGCTGGCGTATGTGGTTGTGCGTATTTGTGTAGCTATGGATCAAGATTCCATTCTTTCTTATGCCTTTGTTGTTTATCACTCTTATGATCATATATGTCTTTATTCCAATTTAACATTGTATATTATTACAGTTTATGCTTATTCACTTGCCATCTACTGTTGTAGACTAATGTTGTAGTATTTGGTGCATAGGTACTGAATCCTACCACCCCGAGGCGATGGAGGAGGGTGAAGCACTACAAGCGCTTGAGCCAGGTGTTGAGTCCGAGTGAGGTGCAAATGATAGATACTGATCCATCTAGACCTGCACGCGAGTGATTGACATTATTTTGAGATCTTAATGCTCTTCATCATTATTCTTTTTGGCGGCCTGAGTTTTTGGTGGGCTTGCTGGCGCAGCCCTGGATCTAGTATGGATAGTAGAACAATCTCCCGAGGGATTGTCCTAATCCGAGGATTCAAGGTAGTCACGATGAAAATATGGAACAAGAAAATCTTTGCACAACTGAAATTTTTTATTGATAAAAAGCATGCTTAATACAGTGAAGAATTCCTCCTTATATAGAAGTGATCGTTTCTAAATATAGAATAACTAATTCTAAACAAATAAGACCTACTAAATAGGAAATAACAAAATAGAAAGTGCATCAATCGGAATCCTTGAAGAAGTCAGGGATCAATCGGATGTCCTCCGAGCCTGTGATCTGGGCCGGACTTGGGTTCGGCCTGCATCAGCGCTCCCCGGCTTGGAAAAACTCGACTCTGGCGAGTTGAGCGCTTGATATCTCTCATAAATATCAGGATTAATGCGCTGGAAGTCAGTAGCTGTAATCCACGTAGCATCAGAGATAGGACGATTCCGCCAGCGTACATAAAACTTCTAATAACCTCCTTGACGTGTAGAAACAATTTGATCATCAAGGACATCAATAATTTCATCAGGAGGTGGAGAATTAACTGGTAAAGAAATAAGCTGCTCTTCATTTTCTCCTTCAGTATCATGGCCACGATAGAGAGTAAGATCCTCGACATTGAATGAAGAACTGACGCCTGAATCAGTAGGGATATCAAGAATATAGGCGTTGGAATTAATCTTCTGGAGAATCTTGAAAGGCCCTGAGTTACGAGGATGTAATTTCTTGTTAGCTTCAGGTGGCAATCTCTCAGGTCGAATACGCACCATAACCATATCGCCTTCATTAAATTCAACAAAACAACGATGTTTGTCAACTTGTTGCTTATAAATATCATTGCTGGCAGATATATGGCGACGTACTTCATTATGGAGTTGCTGCATGTATTGGAAGAAAGTTTCAGCATCTGCACTCACTCTGGCATCAACTGGTAACGGAACAAGATCAACAGGGAGTCGAGGACGAACTCCTGTAACAGCTTCAAATAGTGAAAGTCCAGTTGATCGGTTGACAGAATTATTGTAAGCAAATTCTGCCATAGGGAGCACTTGATCCCAATTTGTAATTCAGTCACGTACAAGACAACGTAACAATTGGCCAAGACTTCTGTTTACCACCTCTGTTTGTCCATCAGATTGAGGGTGATAAGCAGTAGAAAAATTAAGCTTAGTGTTAGACAGCATCCATAAGGTTTTCCAGAAGTAGCTCATAAACTTCGTATCTCGGTCAGAAACAATAGTTTTTGGAAGCCCATGTAGTCGAGCAACTTCTTTGAAGAATAATTTGGCTACCTTGTAAGCATCAGCAGTTGCAGTGCAAGGAATGAAGTGTGCCATCTTTGAAAAGCGATCAACAACAACGAAGATGGAATCAACCTTTCTAGTAGTCGTGGGTAAACCGAGCACAAAATCCATGCTAATGTCTTCCCAAGGAGTATGTGGAACAAGCAAAGGCTGATACAACCCAGTATTCTTCTTGTTTCCTTTTGCAATCTGGCATGTTCGGCATCTTTCACAAATATGAATCACATTGGTCTTCATACGAGGCCAATAATATTTGTCACTGACAAGAGCAAGTGTTTTGTCGCGACCCAAGTGTCCGCTACATCCACCTGCATGCAACTCTCGCACAACATATTCACGAATAGAAGTGGCTGGAAGACAGAGTTGCGTACCTTTGAATAGAAAGCCATCATGAAGACTATAATGAGGATGTTGAATATGACTGTCATTAAAGAGATCCGCATAAATAGAACCAAAATCTTTGTCGGCTGCATAATCTTGTTTGATTTGCTCAAAACCAGGCACATTAATAGACATGGCAGTCAAAAGATGTTTTCTCCGGCTTAATGCATCCGCAATCAGGTTATCTTTTCCAGTTTTATGACGAATGCTAAATTTGAATTCTTGTATATATGCACTCCATTTAGCTCGGTTAGCACTGATCTTCTGCTGAGAGTGTAAATGTTGCAGAGCATCATTATCAGAGTAAAGCACAAACTCATTTGCAATCAAATAATGTCTCCAGTGACGAAGTGTTTGGACAAGTGCATAGAATTCCAGATCATATGCAGTATACTTTCGCTTGGCATCAGAAAGTTTCTCACTGAAGAATGCAATAGGATGTCCTTCCTGGCTAAGGACTCCGCCAATGCCGACATTTGAGGCATCGCAAGCAATTTCAAATAGCTTGCTAAAGTCAGGAACTTGCAGAACGGGCGCTGCAGTAATCTTTTGCTTGATCTTCTCAAAAGCCCTGGTGGCTGCATTGGTCCACTTGAAGTCATCTTTCCGCATGCAATCAGTAATAGGAGCCATAACAGTACTGAAGTTTCTGATAAACCTTTTGTAAAAATTGGCAAGACCATGAAAACTGCGAACTTCAGTAAGGGTAGTAGGAATTGGCCAATCAAGAATAGCGCTTACTTTTGCAGGATCCATCTTAATTCCTTGTGCAGATACTACATATCCCAAGAAAACAACAGAGTCACTCATGAAAGTGCATTTCTTGAGATTGATATAGAAACGCTCCCGGCGGAGAAGTTGGCAGACCTTCTCTAAATACTGAAGGTGATCTTCTTTTGACTTGCTGTAAATAAGAATATCGTCGAAGTAAACGACAACAAACTTTCCAATATAAGGCTGCAATAATTGTGTCATAACCTGCATAAAAGTACTAGGAGCATTGGTTAAACCGAAAGGCATAACCATCCATTCAAAGAGACCATCCTTTGTTATAAAGGCAGTTTTCCATTCGTCTCCTGGTCTTATGCGAATTTGATGATATCCGCTCCGCAGGTCGATTTTGGAAAATATACATGCACCAGTCATCATATCTAACATATCGTCCAAGCGAGGGATAGGGAAGCGATATTTTACCGTGATTTTGTTGATTGCACGGCTGTCTACACACATTCGCCAACTTCCGTCCTTCTTCGGAGTGAGAAGTGCTGGAACACCACATGGACTGAGACTTTCCTTTATATAGCCCTTCTGAAGCAAATCATCAACTTGCCTTTTTAACTCTGCATATTCTGCTGGACTCATTCGATAAACAGGTAAGTTAGGCAAAGAAGCTCCTGGATCCAAATCAATAGCATGCTGAATGTCCCTTAGTAGGGGTAGTTCCTTGGGTAACTCATTAGGAACTAAGTCGGCAAATTTGTCCAATAATGGCTTCACTTCCTGAGGAATAGCATGAGAATCATCAGCAACTTGTTTAGTAACTAAGGCATACATGACACCTTGCTCTTTGCTTTCCACTTCAAATTTCCGCATGGTTAAAATATGCGATGTAGGAGAAACTGCGGCGGCGGCGAGAGAAGAGGTAGGAGAGGATGGCGGAGTTTGCAATGGACGCAGCACGATACGTCTACCTTTCCAATTGAAAGCATAGGTATTGTGTTCATGATCTGTGATCACTTTAAGCTTCTGTAACCATGGCCGCCCGAAAAGGATATGTGTGACGTTCATTGGTATGACATCACAGAAAAGAGTATCCTCATAATTGCCAATCTTAAAAGGCACATAGCATTGTTGACGAACAGGAATAGAATAGTTATCAACCCATGCAACTTTATATGGCCTTGGATGCTTTACCGTGGGAAGTTTAAGCTTATCAACTGCTTCTTGGGAGATAACATTCATAGCACTTCCACCATCAATAATCATATTACATGCTCTGTCCATACATCTGACACGAGATCGAAAAATAGAAGCATGATTCCAATCTTCATCCTCTTTAGCATCCGCTACTAGCAAATGACGATCTAGAAAGAGAAGCGAAATACCATCATCAGCGTCTGCATAATCTACCTGATCAGCTTGATCTTCATAAGGAGGATCTATATCAGCGTGCCCTGATTCGACATGCTCATCATGCTGAGTATCAGTATCAGGCTCATTTGAAGTATATAAATTACGATGAGGGCATTCATTGGCATAATGTCCTCGTTGCTTGTAGGCATGACATACAATATCTCTCCTGTCTGTTCTGGCATAAGCACGATTATCAGGTTGGTTCTATGGAAACCTCTGATTCTGTTGGGGATTCATCTGTCTTTGTTGAATGCCCGGCCGAGGATTCTGAGGAGGCTGTTGAACTTGACGCTGAGGAGGAGGCCTATAAACTGTTGCTTGATTACGATTATGAGTAGGGTCAGGACCTCTTTTTATGGAAGACTCCCCGGCTTGAAAAAGATTACGCTTCCGCAACTGAATTTCATGTTGGGCTTTGCGGGCTTTATTGAATATTTCATCTACTGTGGCATAATCAAACATTGCAACCTCTCGTCTGATATCAGCACGCAGATTATCCCTGTACCTAGTGATAGTCAGACGATCATCAGTCCTCAAGTTACAGCGAACAATGTATTCGCGAAACTTGTTGGTATATTCTTCCACAGTCATAGTGCCTTGCTGGAGACTCAGATATTCTTGGTGAAGTGTATCCATATGATCAGAGGGAAGAAAATTGCCCTTGAGTTTTTCTTTTATAAGATTCCACCGGAGAATCGGCTGGCCTACTGCAAGCTCATTGTTTTCAACACCATACCACCAAATACGAGCAGGACCCTTCAGTTTAACTTTGATAAAGGCTATCCGCTGTGCATCATTCATACCATACCAAGCAAAATAGTCTTCCAAAGAATTAAGCCAATCAGCAAAAACTTTCGGACTCGCATCACCACTAAAGTCAGCAATGTCAATTTTGACTTTCTTAGTGATGTCATCAGGTGGGGGTGTAACATGGTGAGCTTGATGATCTCGTTCAGCCAGAAGGCGCTCCATAAAATCACGAATGGATTCATGATTTTCAGGTCTTTCTGGTTGGACGGGCGTGTAAACCATAGATATATTGGAGGATCCTTCTTGACTAACAAATTGCTTTGTTTGTAGCTCAGCAATGGCAGTTTCTGCAATTTTGAGACGTCCCGTGACATCTTCTAATTCTTGACTTAGTTTAAAGATGGTTTCATCCCTCTGGCGGTCAGTCATCCAATGCTGAAGATCATCACCACGCCTAGGCATGATTGTTAGTTTTTTTTTTTCAGAAAATAAAGAAAGTGGGTCGAGTCGGTTTTGTGATGGGCCGGACCAACTTAGGTCCGATGACAATGGAATGGGTCGGGTGACACGTGCGCGGGTCGAGGTCCAAAGGCACCCGATTCTCGATCCTTCTTTCTTGGGCTGTGTGCAGAGAAAGAAAATAAAAGAGAGGAGGGAGCGGACTTAGCTGAAGAGCGGAAGAGGAGGAAAAACGGAGAGGGAAGCAGTGCCGGAGGTTGACGATAGAGGCGACCGTCACCAGTGCTCCTGGATGCTGCGATGGCGGTGCGATGGGTGACGATGGAGGCGACCGTCAACAGTGCTCGGGGATGCTGCGATGGCGGTGGGATGGAGGCTGAAGCGATCAACTGTGCTTGTGGCCGCGGCGGAGGACGGCGACGACGCAACAGCTGGAGGCCGCCGCTGCTGCTGACACGGTTGGAGGCCGCTGCTACTGCTGACGGTGTCGACAAGGCCAACGCTGGAAGTCCCCGGTGCCGGGTACTTTGTCTTTCCCCTTTCTTCTCTTCTCTCTGCTCTCGTTCTCTTCGCCTGCGCTTCTCTCTCTTTTTTTTTTTTTGGTCACTCTGGTTTGGAGAAGTTGGCCGAAAGGTGGGTTGCAGGGTCTGGAATGCTGAAGGGGTTGATTTGTGTGATGGAGATGGAGAAAGAAAGGTTTCCGGCGAATGGGTTTTCGCAGGGGTGTGGTTTTAGGGTTTCTGTGTCGTCGGTAAATAGGTTTGGGGTAGAGACAGGGAGATGAGTTTCGATAGTAGAGTCGGTGGGTTTGAGTTGGCGGCAATGGTCGAACGGTTGGGTGTCGTCTGGGTTTTGGGGCCGACTGGGGCCGTCAGGGTCGACAGCGGAGGGTTACTGATGGGGAGTTAGGGCTTCGGCGTGGTACAGGGAGATAGGGAGTTGGTACGGAAGGGATGAGCGGCAGTATGGGAGTGGGTTGTCCGGTGAGGAGTTGGGCTGCTGTAGGGGTCTGGGTTGATCGGGAATGGCTTAAGGGTGTGGACAGAGGCCACGGTTGGTCTGGGAGTTGAGGATTTGTGGGCGCCTGGTGGTGGTGGAGAGGATAACCGGTGAGCAGAGTGGAATGAGCGCTGAAATAGAGGTTGCTGGCGACCGGATCTGGGCTCTGATACCAATCTAGCCCAGCCCTGGATCTAGTATGGATAGTAGAACAATCTCCCGAGGGATTGTTCGAATCCGAGGATTCAAGGTAGTCACGATGAAAATATGGAACAGGAAAATCTTTGCACAACTGAAATTTTTTATTGATAAAAAGCATGCTTAATATAGTGAAGAATTCCTCCTTATATAGGAGTGATCGTTTCTAAATATAGAAGGACTAATTCTAAACAAATAAGACTTACTAAATAGGAAATAACAAAATAGAAAGTGCATCAATCGGAATCTTTGAAGAAGTCAGGGATCAATCGGATGTCCTCCGAGCCTGTGATCTGAGCCGGACTTGGGTTCGGCATGCATCACTTGCATTTAAAATATTGTATAAACTTTTAAAATTTGAACTCAAACTCTAAACTCTACACCCTTTTGACTTGCAATACTCTAATTATTTTGATAATGCCAACTGCTAGATATTGCTTACGCAGGTGTTTGTGCTGGTATGAAATGTTAAACTCACCGCGGACTAAATTTCCCGTGGGAAATTGATTAGGAGCCACGTGTCGCGATGATTACAGGAAAAAGAATTATTTTAATTGGCCCTAATCTAACGAAACCCCAAGTTTAAATATTGGGGTCGTTACAGTTACCTCTCTAAGTGAGCTTTTTTATTTTTCTTCTTAACCAAAAGCAATTACAGATAATTAATTATCTGGTCAGTTGAAAATACTTGCTACCCACACATTTCCAGAAAGAAGGAAACAGCAAAAACAAGAACAATCAATCAATATCATGTGCAAAACAAACCCAGTCTTCAGAGAAGAGAAATAAACAAAAACAGACTTGCAAAGTTATCAAAAATCATAATTTCTGGCATCACAAGACAAAACCCAAATCCCAATTCATTTCTAGCTCAAATCTCCCCGTCCCTGTACTCAATTAACCCAAATTGCAAACGGTACTGAAATCATGATTTCTAGTATCAGAAGAGGGGGGAAAAAAACCCAATTCATTTATTTCTGTAATCTCCCTGTATCAGCATTCAATTAACACTAGAAGAAAAGCAAAAGAGAAAAGGGAAACAGCATACAGCAGATTCAAGACCTCCTCCTGGAAGCATCCCACATCTGCCCAATGGCCCCAACCACATGGGGTACCACGAACCCGACCCCTCTGGCGGCGGCCCCGGCAGCGACGCCGATGGAGAAGGTCTCCAGGAAGCCGGGCTTGGAATCGAGCTTCATGTCGACGACGGCGAGGCGGGTGTTGATATTGTCAAGCTTTCGGAGGGTGTTGGACATGAAGCTCTGCTTCTTGGCTCTGCGGGCGACGAGGTCGAGGAGGAAGGCCTGGAGGTCATGGATGGCGCTGAGAGAGGCTTCCTTGTAGTCGATGCCTTGGGACTGGTAGTGGGCGATTAGCTCTTCTGGGGTTGGTGGTTTTCTGCTCTGCTGTTGATTGATGATGCTGCTGATGGTATCAGTAGCAGAAGGAGGGATGGAAGACGGAGATGCGTTTGGAGGACCAGCTCTTGATGATGATGATGATGATGATGATGAGGTTGTGGGTTTTTCCATGGGTTTATGGTCGGATACCGTGTTTCTTCGGAAGAGAAGGGAAGGCATGAAGAAGAAGAGGAGAGCGGGTAAAATGTAAGAAGGGTTTAGTTGCGGTATGAAATCACAGAGCGCTAGCGGGAAATTTGTCCCTTGATGAGTGATCAGCCATCAATGTGCCAAATGGCATTTTACCGTTTGTTTTCTATGAATAAGTGCATCGTGTAACCTGAAGATTGGAAGGGGTTTTTTTTTGTTGCAAGTATTTTTTGAAAAAAAATATATCTTTTAATCTCCCAGCGTTTAGAGAGTTCCAAATTTTTTTCTCCCCCTCTTAAAATTCTAAAATGACAATGAGTGAGTATAATTCAAAAAATAAATATATACATGAATTTCATACAGTGATTTTGTCGTTTAGAATTTTATGTTTTATTTCAATGTTGCCACAGAAGAGGAAAGCTGGGTTTTTCTCTTCCGCAGCAGTTTCTTCTTATGGGGAGATGTCGAAACTCTACTTCCCCAGGCGCACAACAAAAACAAGGGAAATGAAAAGAAATTTTCAGAGTTTTCATTGCTGCATCGAACAAGGCAAGCAAGGTGTGGGATTTTCACTAAAACTACCACTGCACAAATAAAACATTAGTTTGCATAATTCTCTTCAATCAAACAAGCTATGTGGATTCCAAGAGATAATAATAAATGTACTACATGGCCCTCAAAAGTTCTTACTAAGAAATGGTGATCACCAATAAAGCACAATGTACATTTTTTTAACAAAAATATCAATAGGAATCAATGAGGAATATTTACTAGAATCAATCACATGATCCCAAGTGATTTGGAAGCAATAGATAATTTTTATGAAATTTGAATGCTTTGTTATGACGGGGACTTCCACATGGTATATCACCCGATTGGACTATTCCCTATGCACATGCACATGCACAAAATTCACACATTTGCACTAAATCAGTTTAACACAGGCTTCAAGAACATAACATGAAGAGAAAACTCACACATTATGCCCGTCATTCAACACCCAACTGGTTGAATATTGGATAAGCTATCACAATGATGAGTTTGTTCTAAAATAGGATTGAAATTGCATTAAATTTATAATAAAGGATTTTATTGAAAAAAATCCAGACTTAATGAAGAACAAAAAAGGCTTTAAATTTTAATATAGAGAATGTAGGCATTCCTGCTACTTTTCTCCCTTGATTTTTATTAAGCGGTAAAATACCCAGTTAGCAGGATATATAATTTTCATGGGCAAGGATATCATCACTCAATGCATTGTTATATCCCCATTATTAAGAGCGAAAATATCTCTACTTAACTGCGTGGATGGCTTGTGCCGAGTGGAGATATAATTGCCCATTATAGGTTTGAAAAAAAAAAGGTTGGAAAATTTTATACTTCAAGTTTCAACATGCATTTACATTCACATTTCACATCCATATCTTGTTGGCATGTGGGCCCATGAAAAGCATTTGGTGGCCACAAAAGAGCCTCATAAACTTATTGGTTTAATATATTGACTTACTCTATAGCTTCACTGTTATTTTATGAATAAAGTTGCAACGAATCTGAAGATTCGTTTTTCCAATAAGCTCTCATTCAATCATTGAGGTTATATGATAAAAGAATCTTTTTTTTCAAGTGATACACATATAAACACACACTTATAAAGCGACCTGAAAAACTAAGCATTCTTGGTGTTTTTTAGCCCAACGGCATCCTTTTTTGTTATTCTTTTTGTCATATCTCACATTTTGCTAGATTTTCCATTCCAATTTTACCTTCACATTTGAGTCTTCCCCACAAACATCAACCTGAAGCGCACAGCCACTTGAAACTTCTTCTTTCACTTCACTAATTTTCTTATCAAACAATCACCTAGAGCACACATTCCACCCAAAACTACCACATTCACATTTCACTGTTTTTTCAACCACATTCACTTTAAATTAATTTACATCCAAACGATCAATACACACAAGAGAAAGCATACAAACAGCAATATTTATACATTAAATAAACAAGTTTACATCCAGCTCTCCCTACTCTTGAATAGTGGAAACCCGGATGCCCTTCGTCCAACTTTTGTGGGGCATCGCCTAATGGACATGTGGGAGTATGCAAACCTCACGTTTATAAGGACACATCCACTAAAGAAGAACATTAATAGAAAAAGTAGAGAAGTTTTTAGTATTCACTGGAAGAAGTAGCACAATCTCAACTAATAAAACAAGTTGCACAATCTTCATCACGGATTCATTCCACAAAAGTAAGAAAATGGGAATGAAGGTGATTTATGTACAGACTACAAAAATATTAAAAAATATGTTTATATTTACTCCATCAAAGACAAGCATACTCTATCTTTACCTCTCATTTTTCTAGCAAGACTTTTTCAACTAAGAATCTTTTTTTTTATTTTTATTGCAATTTTCCAACCAATAATATCCCACAAAATTCAATAAATGTAAAACAGAAAAAGAGAAAAGCCTTAGGGCCACTACTTTGGATACATATATTTTGAGGTATTTTTGCTCTACACCCTTAATGATTCTTGATGTAATCTTAATGGCATCAACAGGATTATACTGGAATCATAATGTTAAAAAAAAAAGAAAAAAAGGACCTTAGAACTTAGAAGAGGATGCGGACAAGTTTCGAAGTCTCCCGCGGACCACCGTCTTTTCCAGGGACGCGCGTAGGCTTTTCTGGAGACATCTAGTGAGATCGAACCAACCAATAAACAGACAATCCCCAAATAATAATATAATAAAAAAAAACCGAACTCTCTCTTCTTCTATGCAATCTACCTGCCTGGTTTTTTCTCAATCTTCCGTTAAAAATATTGCAAAATCCTAATCCAAACCCTAGCGGAAAAAATCCGATACATCGATTGTAGCGGGCGATCGAGATATCGGCGGATCTTCTTCCATTCAACTGCGGGCGCTTTGAAATGGCGGGCTTTTTGTCGGTGAAGATGAAGCGGAAGGATTTGGAGGAGGTGAATGATGATTTCTCCGAATTCTCGCTCTCTTCTCCTGCCAGGAAGATCCGTAGACTGGTACGATTTCTTCTTCTTCTTCTTCTTCTTCTTCTTCATTCAGTTATAGGGTTCTTGTTTGTAGGATTCTCCTTTGATCGAGTTTGAATATGATCCTCTCTTTTTTTGGTGTGTGTGTGTGTGTGTGTGTGTGTGTGTGTGTGTGTGTGTGTGTGTGTGTGTGTGCAATCAATGAAGGATTTTAGGGTTTCTGCTCAGTTTCTGCCCTCTCTGTAGGAATTGTTGGTGTAGTATCGTTGTTGTCGTGAATGTTCGTTTTGAATCGCTTATCGGTTTCGGAACCCGTAACGGCCAGGGTCGAATCCGCCATAAAACGGCGTAGGAGATGTGAAAAGCCGTTATAGCATCACTCTAGGCTCATCTCTCTCTCTCTCTCTCTCTCTCTCTCTCTCTCTCTCTCTCTCTCTCTCTCGCGCGCGCGCGCGCGCGCGAAAGAAAAGGGCCCGAAACCGTTACATGCGTCAAAACCGTTACGAAACGGTCCCTGCGTGGTGGCTGAAACCTGTGACGGACTTTTAAGAGTGTTTTTAGATGTTACGAAACCTAAAATTGTAATATAATGTAATCGGTGCCTATTTTATGCTTAAGTACGATATTTTCATGTAACAGTGTGGGTGACTGCTGAAACCGGTATGTCATTTGGTCGAAACTGTTGCTGCATAATGGCCGTTATTAAAATCATGCACGCTTATGGTTGATTGGTGGTTATGTAAGTCATCTGATCAGCGGCTGAGATCGATTGTGGGGCCCATCTAACATCTTTGATGGGCCCTAACAGGTTCTGTTCTGAACATGTGTGCGAAGTATGCCGAATGCATACGAAATGAGTGTAAGGCACCGGTGTATTGCAGAACAAGTGTTTGGGTGAATAAGTTTCAGTCAATGTTGGGTTATTTCCATTTCATTTTCAATGCTACAGGCTCTCAGTTCTCCTTTTACAAGTGTCGTGTTCTATGTGACTTATCACAAGTGTAGTTTAGTATATTCAAAGAAGGAAAAAGGAGAAGAATAAGTAAAAAGAACATATCCATATTACTGTTTTATCCACTCCTCCTTTTTTGCCCATCTTTATGTAAAAAGCAAACGTGGTAAGACCATACATCCTGTATGCGAGTAAAAGCCTGGAGGACAACCGAAAGGTTTTCATTCTTGACTATGCAGGGGCGTCCTAAGTGTTGGGTATTGGGGGCACTAGCCCTTGTGGACCTTGAAATAGCCCGAAAGGGGCTATGGACCAGACTCCCATGCCCCATCAGAAATGATACCTCTTCCCCCTCAAATGATTAAGTAATGAAAAAAATAAACAATATAGCCATCGTCCGCCTCCCTCGAACAGAAATCCTGGGTCCGCGACGGTTAGACTATGCAGATTTGAAAATTTAGAATATAGACACGGATACAGTGGTCCTAAGGTTTTCTTTAGAAAGTTTATGAATTAATGAGATTATCATTACTTACATTCCTTTCTAAGATTCATTACGTTGAACATTAAGAAAACTAAGGGAACTATATAAAACTAAGGACTTGGTAAGAAGGATATGCTAAGCTTATACCCTAGAAGTATTGGTGCAGTTATCAAGCATGGATATGAGTGTTCTTTCCATCCAATATGTTTATACTGAGCATACAAGTATCTGAGTACAGTAGCTTGTTACTGATAAGTATAAGGCAGGATTTCCACGGGGCTTGAGTCATTTTATCAATGAGAATGAATTATGGTTCCACACATGTATGCACTTAGAAATGGTTGATAACTTCAATACGGATTGGGTAATTTCCCTAGTTGGACGATAGGTAGCTACATGTACATGAACATTAGCCTGGGTATTTCCCATTTAATTTCAAATTAGTTTTTTAAATTATTTTCATTTTTTGTTGCTGAATTTTTTGAACTACATATGAAGCTTTTTCTGAGTTTTTTTCTTCTTTTCAATAACCAGTAATGACTGAATTGCATTGGAAGCTTTGTTAAATAGTTTTTGCTTAATGTGTGTACAAGGATGTGGAGTTGCCTCCAATAATGGAGGAAGAAGAGCCTGCAATATCTATTGCTTGTGACCAACAACTAGCAGCTCCAATGGAAGAATCAGTGCCCTCTACTCTAAATGAAGAGAGGGCTCTTGTTCTGTACAAGCCTGTGAACTCACAAATGTTTCAAGCTTCAAGTTCCTCCAATCTCTCTTTCAAAGTGAATACAGATTTGATTCCAGGTCTCAAGAGTAAGTATCTGTTTATTCCCTCCATTTTCAATTGTAACTGAAATGCACAAATAGAACTTTCTTTAAAATCTATGGACACATTGGCAGCATTTCATACTATTGGATTATCTAAGGCTGAACTCATCTAGCCCTAATAGACCATAACTATACAAATGGGAGTGCAACAATCTGGAATGCTTTATAGAAATATGCATGTGTGTGTGTGTGTGTGTGTGTGTGTGTGTGTGTGTGTGTGTGTGAGAGAGAGAGAGAGAGAGAGAGAGAGAGAGAGATGGGCTATAACTTTCAAAATTTTAAACCTTCTGTGGGGCCCACCTCAATACATTGGCTATAACTTTCAAATTTTTAAACCTTTTGTGAGGCCCACCTCAATACATGTCAATAAGAGGGTAGAGTGAGATGGAAAGATCAAAGTATTATTGATGGGTGTGTGCAAAATGGGCATGGTGATTGTGCCAATCTGTTTGGGGGCTGTAGAATTTATCGAATAATTAGAAGTCTATTCGGGGTTTTCAGGTTCTTAGATGGTTGGTTAAAAGCTATGATGCATGGATACTTCAAGGTAGGCAGCATATTGTATTGTATCGTACCTGATACTTCACTTTTTATCTTTAAAATCCATGCCCCTGACTTGTCCATAGCGTATTGCTGCCGTGTATGGGCATCATAAGTTAAAAGCTTATGACTGTACTGATGTTTGGCCCACCTTTAATCTTTATTATAAGACTAAAGAGTTCAGCCCAACCTTTGTGATTGTCCAGCATTGAAATGAGCCTCTGAGAAAGATTTTCTAAGTCTCAAACTTGCGGTCAGTTTGTGGGCCAAAATATTCTATATGAGGGAATTCTATTACATCAATCCCTTGTAAACCATTTGTGCCTTACCTACCTAAATGGGGCCAGGCTCAATCTGGAATGCTTTATAAGGGCAAGTCATTAAATCAACCTTTCATCATCTTTGCTATGTATTTTGATCTAAGCATTTTGAACGTTAATCCATTCATCATACCAAACTCTCTTTTAATCTCTTGCCTGATATGTTGCATGATTAAAGTGTTTTGGTTGAGCTGTAACTGTGCTTCCTTTCACAGTATAACTCTGTTTAACAAACAATATTATCTAGTTTGAGCTCTTCCATGGTTGACTCTTTTCTGCTTGGAATCTTGTCCAGATCAAGTTATCTGGCAGGGGCATACGAGTGATATGCCAGAGGTGAAGAAAGAGGAAGACTATGAAGCGGCAACAACCACGAGCTGCCTAGCTGTTGTACCATGGGTTCCATCTCAGTATCAACATCAGGTGGCGACGACCTTTGGAACTGAGGTTTCTGGAATGGGCACTGGAGTGTCGGAGCCAATGGAAGCTGAAGCAGCAGATGTGTCTTCAATGGAAGTGGAAAATGTGTTTTCAATGGAAGTGGAGAATGAGAATATGCCAGTGGTTGCTGATGGGCTAAGAAAGGAGCCTCCTGGGATGGGAGAAGGTGAAGGATTACAGCAGTGGCAGCAACACTGTATGACCCCACAGCTCCCACAAAATGCATCCACACCCATCATGTGGTTTCGGTAAACCAAGTAGCAAGCAAAGCTGCGCTAGTGTGTGTGTTCCTGCTGTGTTTTTTTCCTTTTGTTGGCTTGGGGAGGTTAGCAATGGCAACAACCCTCATAGGGCGATTTAGAGGAACATGAAAAAAAGAGATACGGACACTAGAGTAACTGTTGTACAAAGATATCAGGTATGATGGAGCCGTATGCTACCAAGGATTACAAAAAAAAAAAAAAAAGAGGAACCCCCTGAGCATAAGCTTTGCCCATCAATTCCAGATGGAATTTTGTTATTGTGAATGTTTGTAGAAAGGTGGTCGTAGAATTCCTATGTTCTGGTGCTCTTAATGACGTTCTCGACGATGTGAGCAACTCGTTTCCTTGTAGCTTGTGTCAATGAATGAATATATGGCTAAGGTGATTTCATATGAATTGGTTCTCTGAATGATTTGTGGCCAATACGATGACGATGTATGAATTATTCCCAGCGGTTTATTTTAGACGCGCTTTATAATAGCTACTTCATATTTGAATTTTAGCTGTTGGGCTCTATATTTTGGAATACTCTCTCTCGTTTACAGCCTTTTTCCCAACTCTTATATGTAGGGTTCTTAAAATTTTCTTATTATGACGTTTGTCTTAAATTTTTGAAATGCTCTTGTAATTTTATCTCTTCTTGATGCCAGCCTATGGCATGTTAAGATTAGCCGCTTAAAAAATATATTAAAAAACGAAAAGGAAAAGAATGGCTGTGGGTCATTATTTACAGGGTATAAACAGGTCCATCCATACATCGAGTGAGACACTTTCTATGAGAGGATAAATATACCACCAGAAAAGAGGGTTTGTAGGACCTGTTGGAGTAGAGAAAGTGAAAAGGTGGGGGATCCCCGCTTGGTGGGAAATCAGAAAACTTGGGGTGAAGAATCTCCTTGTGGAGGCTTACCACTTACCAGTGTTCATAGATTTGAAAAGATGAAAGCAAGAATGAGAAAATCCTTTTATTCACAAATAAAAGGTGTTTGTTAAATGTCATTGGCACACATAAAAAGCTCAGTTTCCACCATGGTAGAAGGATGTTTTAGTTAAATGTCACCTTTACAAATAAAAAAGATAAAAAAAAAAGTTAAATTTCACCAAAGAAAATGGATGCTTATCCACATTTAGGAGAAGAAAAATTATTTTTTTTCTATTTTTTGCAGAAGTTAGTAAATTTTTTTTTTCTACTTTTCGCAGAAGTTAGCTAGTACTACTATACTTTCTGAAAAAATATTTCTTGAGAGAAGTTTTTCCCTCTTTTTAGCTTTGTGCCTGTTTGAGATGTTTCACTTTACGCATCTAGACTAACTGCACGGAAGGGAAGGGAAGGGAAGGGAAGG
The DNA here is from genome assembly GCA_037013555.1 of Sextonia rubra. NCBI lineage: Eukaryota > Viridiplantae > Streptophyta > Magnoliopsida > Laurales > Lauraceae > Sextonia > Sextonia rubra. The sequence continues at coordinate 35,561,996 of JASUAD010000010.1, read as the reverse complement.
GACAAATTTGCAGCAGCTTCAGGCATGTTTGTGTAATGTGTGCATAGACTTTCATCTATAGAAAAGCCTTTCCGACTCCCCTTTCCTCTGCTGTAATGCAGAATAAGTTGTTTCTAATAACTTTTTTTTTTCCCATGAGTAAACTGTACCGTACCAAACTGAGAACAAAGAATCAGCCCAGGAAAAAAAAATTACTTTCTTCACGACTTTCCCCTCCAGAAAAAGTGATGGAAAATGTTTGTGACTTTTGTGGAAATGGTATTACGACTAATGCTCTTCCATAAACTGATACATCTTTCCTAACCCCTCTGTAAGTGCAAAAATTCAATTAATGTTTCCCATTTTTACTTGAGTAGAATTTGTTTTTTCGAAGCATTTCCATGGGAGTCAACGTTGCACAAACCATGTGCCCATCTCGGCAGCAGTTGGAACATTTGTTCGTAGCCTTTCAGGGCACTATCTTTGTAATGCATTTTCCCTGGAGAATGAACTGGAAAGTGTCACAGTTTTTTGTGGATTCGGTTTTCTGTTTTCATCCATACAAACAGTTTTTCACGAGAATAAACAATTCTTAGGATTGATTTATGCGAATCCACAGAAAAGCCTTTCCCATGGAAGGCTTACAGAAGGAAGCCAGAGTCGACTAAATGTGCCAATGTCAGCGTCTGTGGAACTTCTGTTCAGGGACCTTCCTCTGTAGTTCGACATCCCAGAATGGCCAGAACTTCACAACCAATCAGACCATAAATACTTTCTCAAAGTCTAAAGGAGGCGTTTTCCCAAAAAGTGAAAAAAAAAAGAGAAAGAAACATTATTTCTCTACTGAGTTGACAACTGTTTTTCCGCAGAACCGGATATCATCAGGACGAAGAATTCCAGCATGGAACAACATGGCAGAGAAGACCTCCTACTGGATAGGTTTCACTAGTCGAGTTCATGTTGTGATGCTCAATTGCTCACCGTGGCCTGGATAGGTATGATATAATGAAATAAGAATGATGCACCAGTGACATGAACATCATGTAAATTTCAATTCGAATTTGATGCTTACAACCATTAAATCAAGAGCAACATTTGAAATGATTTTTTTTTTCCACCCACTTATTATGGAGGGCCTTTCATAGGAAGGTGATGACCATCAAATTAAGAGAACCTTTTACCCATTATGCAATTCATTGAAGCCTCTTTTTTTTTTTTTTCCGTTACCATCAATCAGCACAAGACAGAGTAACCGAAATGAATCACCCACACGATATGCTACACCATTGTAAGAAATGATATGCAGAGAACATCCAAATTCTTCAAAACCACAGGCTCATGAAAATAGAAATCCTTAGACAAGGAAACAAAAGCAATTGAAAGAAAGTGGGTCGCATCCCTTCAGTCTAAGATCAACATTATTACAGAAAATTCCAATTTCTAACGGAAACTTTCATTAGTGACCATACTGATCAAAAGATAAATTTCCTAGGGGGCCTTCCTGCATCCTCATCTTGCATGTGCTGCAATCACCATAGAACATACAAAGCAAAAGGAAGAGGTTACAGCAATAAAATCAATGAAGACTTCAAAACTCCATTAATGAAAATTTTTCATTTCACTCGCTGCAATCAAAAGAAGGAAGACCCTCCCTTAATTAAAGGCACTCACTGAAAATTCCACATGGCAATAGGAGAATAAAGTCCCTCCACTAATATCAACCAATATATAGCTATAATAATGTACCATGAAACATACTCAGTAAATTTTACAGAAAAATGTAAGTTATTATATGTAACTCAAGGCAATAGAAAAAAAAGCTATGGCCTATTTGTTTGCATGGAATTAAATTTCTAAGAAGTCTAAACTATAATCCTAAAAGTGGATAAAATTGAAGAAAAAAGGTGAAGATCCATAAATGGCTATTAAATAATCTCCCTAACTATTAAAATTTAATTTAAGATAATAAGGAAAATGAATAACCAGCCATTATATTAAATTAAATTCTAGCAAGGTCAAGGTTCCATCTACATCTCTACCTTATATCCATCACTTCTTAAATAATTTTTTTTCTTGGAACCAAGTTTACCATGAATTCCTTGGAATTCAATTCCATGCAAATCAACAGGCTCATATTGTTCAGTGCGGATATCCACATCGATGCATACTATTCACCATTTTGATTTAGCATACACAAAAAATACATACATAATGGCATCACAAAATGTGTAGCTATTTTTGGCTTTAAGGATCATAAGAGATGGGGATTTTGTTCTTTTTCCCGCATTTTGAACATAGTGAAAATAATTTATTTATAAAGTGATCCAATACTATGTACAATAAAATGAAATTTGCGCACTACTTTTTTCTTTTTCTTTTTTGTGTGTGCAGCTTCTGCTGTGGCATGGACTCTTGTTGTGCACTACCTTAAGCAGGTTGATGCAACATTGGATTAACCACCACGCTCACAAGACGACGAGTTTAACCTCATGATGATCTGATAGAGCTTTGTTCTTTTCGTTTCTTTATTATTAATCTATAGGATGAAGTATGTGATTGTCATTTGGAAAGCAACCATTTGAATTGAAAGCCATAAGGTCACACTTTTCCCTCTTTCTTCCTCAAAGTTGCATAACCCCACCCCAAAAGAAAACACACACCACCATAATACCATGCTTTAGCCCATACCAACACATTCCACCTTGAGTGTCTTCAAGTAAGTTTGTGGATGGGTGCTAAGTGGCCACATCCAATTCTAATGACAGAAGGGATTTGGCTAAATGTCACTCGGCCCTTCTACTTTACTTTTGAGTGAATTAAGGAATTATTGCCATTTGGGAAGGGCCACTGTTCCCATGTTCATTGTAAACCTGCCACTAGGCAAAGATCCAAGGAGCTCTCCCTAGTTTTAGCAAATCAAGGGGGTTTATACTATCTGGGTTGCACCATTTTTTCTATCTTCATTGTGATCTTAACCCTAGGAAAAGATCCGAAGGTTCTAAGTAAATTAAGGGATTAGAGTCACTTGGGTGGGGTCGTCATTGTCATATTATGTGTGAGATTGCCACTTGGAAATCGTCCTTGGGGCACATGGCATATGGATATGTGGCCATGATCCGCCCATGCAATAAGTCAACACCTTCTCCAAGACCTTGCCAGAATCCAAGGGATCACTCTACTGTTGAGAAGCCATGTGGATCCTATTGGAATTAATCTCCTCCAGCCTTCTCAACATGACTTGAGATGAAGACACCTGGGCATTCTCGTATAGTATGTGTAGGGATTCCCCTTGATAGAAAATGACTAAGCTTATTTTGGAAGCTCAACACTCACCAAGTTATGGAAGAAAAATTGGACCTTAAGAACTCAATTCACTAAAAAATACAACTCAAATAACACACAACAAGGGCATACGTATAGGCCATGGGAGAGGTTTCTTCCCCCTTTCATCAATGTGGTTTTGCTAATGTTTCCTATTAAATTTCAGTAAAAATTTTACACTTCAATTTTGTACATGCAAATAGATACCTCCTTCAACCCCTCGATAAAATGGAGTTCTTGAATCTTGATAGACCCTTCTTTGCACCTCCATTTTCAATTTTTTCGTCATAATTTATGCTTGCGAAACTAACCTTCACCTTTTTCAATAATAACAATCAGCTTTGTTACAAACACCTTCTGTCAAAACTTTTTTTTTTTTTTCAAATCACTCATTCCAAGCATAGCATTCATCTTGTTGAATAACCTAAACTTGAGGGGCTTTGTGAATATATCAACTTAATGAGAGACTTTGCAGACGAGCTTGATTTATTAGCTCTTTATGTGCTCCTGAATAGATGAAATCGTGTGTCAATGTGCTTTATACTTCAAAGGAAGGCTGATTCTTGGCAAATTGTGATGATTATCAATCAATATGGATCTTGTTTAATTGACATTAAAAAAAAAAACAAAATTGAAGTTCCTTAAGAAGCAGTCCAATGACGTGGCTAGATAAGTTGCTTCACATGTTGAAAGAACTTAAAATTAATTGCCTCTTTGATGACCATGTAAATGCAATGCCTTCAAGTGTAAAGTAAAAAACCAATGCTACTGTTTTTATCATCCAAATCCCTCCAGTTTGCCATTCGAATAACCTACAAATCGAATATTGTTAGATAAGAATGAAAGAAACCATGACCCTGTGTGCCTTCAACATATTAAATATTCTCTTGCCTGCATTCAGATAAGAGGACTTTGGCAGCATGTATGGATTCACAATCCAAGTGATATAAAAAATATCTGGTCTTTTCGTGCATTAAACAGTGCATAAAGCATTTAAGTGAGACTTATCATTTCCCCTTCACAACACTCGTCAATTTCACCCCACTTCATAGGTGCGCTTACAGAATTACAAAATTCTATCTTCAACTTCTTGAGCACTTCTTTTGCATTGCCCTCTTGAGAAATAAAGACTACATTTTGGATGTTTGCAACCTATCTTTTTGTATTCATGAGTTGGTCATCTGTGAGGGTAAGGCCTCTGTGCCTTTCTTAGCACAATTTTGGACTTTTCCTTCAAGCTGTGGCCTCAAGCCCAAACACTGTCGTTGTTAAATTGAGTTGTTTTTAGGTTGTGTCGCTGGTTATTTTATGGTCTAATCCTCCTCTTTTCAAGCCTGCTCCTTTTTTATGATCATACAGACACTAAAAGTCGTTCCATCATCAGTCCTTACTTTACTTTAGTTTTCCTCATTGCATGTTTCAAACCATACTAGTCCCTGTTTTCAATGTCAAAAACTCTTCTTCATGTCCCTTCTTAATATAACCTAATTGCTCTATGCATCCTATAACAAAGACAATGAATTAGATAAACTTTAATTAAGTTAGGACTCAAACTCAGATTTAGGGCACATAAATCATATTAGAGGCCAGTATACTAGTAACCGATCAAATCAATAGTAAAAAAAAAAAAAGAAAACTACGGCTTTCTTTGTTTGCATTAGAATACATAGGAATTGAATACATAGGGAGGGTGGTTAAAAATGAAGATCAAAGATGTTTTTCTATGGTATTCTAATGCAAACAAACAGGCCCCAAGGATAAAAGAGGGAACTTGGTGCTCGGCGTAAAGCATCCAAAACTCAAATGACCATCCATCCACAGGCAAAGCACAATGAAATGAGGGCTCCAATGAATCGGATGAATTATATCATGACTAAACAAATGACCCAACAAGTTAGATCATAAACAGATTCTAAAGCAGAATCAGATGAAAGTAACAAAGCAAAGGAAGATTAGGGTTAGGGTTAATTTACGAAATCTCTGACGATTCCTTTGTAGATGAGGATGGGAACGGCGATGCCGAAGATGCCGACGATGGCGAGATTGCGGCGGGTCCATCGGAAATTGTGCTCGAGGTTCTCTCGAGCTGAGTTCCAGTCCTCTATGAACTTGTTCTTGTTCACTTCCATTCCACCTCCCATGACTGCTCTGCTCTGCCTTTGTTTTTATCTCCTGCTCTTCCTTCACCGGGTAAAACTACTACTATTAGTAAAAACAACAAATCCCCCAAAAGCCAAAATCCTAATTTGAGAAAAACCCTAAGATCCAAAACAATCAAAGGCCATCGATCAGAAGCCCCAAAGTCTCCAAAATCAAACACAGGAAGAGGAAGAGAGAAAATACCTACCTGTCTTGGATGGAAGTATTGATTGTTTCTTGTGTCAGCAGCCGAATGCGTTATATCAGCAACAACTAATAGGAGAGGAAAACGAAGGAAAAACAATAAAAAAAAAAAAAAGGTTATTTTGCATTAAAAAAGGCCCTACATTTTAACACAGCCTCAAAATGGGCCTGTCCGATAGCCTTTTACAAAATGGATTGGGTAACCTCCTGTTTCCCCAATTATATCCGGATGCTCGAGCTCCAAAAGAATCGGGTCTGAAATTTATTTTAGGTTTTAATTATTCATAAACCATTTAGGTTTCAATTAGTAATTAGGTCCAATTCCTAATTCATATGGGTTTCAACCCGTGGATCTGGGACCCGCATAACAGCCTTTAATATTACAAATTATAGTTCAAATTTAACTTTGTTTTGACATTTTTCTATTTAATCTTAAAGATAGTGACTTGTTGCATTGTTATAAATTAAACAATATTCTTATTTTAGGGAAAAAAAAAAGTGAAAAGAAGTCAGAGTTAGTTTTGGAACTCGGTCCTCATTTTGTAGTCAGGCTCGATTCTGAAACCAAATATGATTCCTCTTACTGGAACTAAAACCATCATCTATAAACAGGTCAAGGTTCGGATCCAGTATGGCTTTGGTCCGGAATCGATCCGTTTGCAATTGTACTCTTGTTGGGATGAAGCTGAGAACATTTTCTACAATGCTCTTTAACTACGTGACATTGCATCACATGAAATATTTTGCACTTTTCAATTTTTAATTAATAATTTTTTTTATAATCCAACCAAGGAAACTGAGACCTAAGAGAGAGCCCGCATACGGGGGAAGAAGGCCCACAAAAGTAGGAAGACCGCCCGCCGCACACGCAGGAGGAAAGGCGGCATACCTAGGGTTCAAACCCTACGTAACTGGCTAAGAATTGTGACTCCTTACCACTCGGGCATTTATTCGTTCTTAATTTTTAATTAATGCTATATCGCACAAAAGTATCTCTTTGTTGGGTTAAAAATAAATATATTTATATAATATCACACAATTTATAATTTATGCAATATCGCACTTACAATGGGATTTTAGTCTACAGGTGAGAGACGAGGTTATTAAAAGGGTTACCGTGCGTGGCGGCAAAACCAGCTACTTTATATTTTTAGTAAAACCTCCACTTGACTAACCATAAAATTATACAAAAGGTAAGTGTAATCCCCTTTTTTAAACGTATTTACCCTTGACAATACATCAAATGACTCTAATGTTGATTTTATCAAAACTCTACTAATTCACCCATTCTTCTTTCTTGACTTTGACACGAGGACCTATTTTTGTTCACTTCCAACTCATTTACACACCTTGGTTGGAACTGATCTCACTCCATATTATTTTGAAAATCATTTATCATTGGATTGTATCTCAACAGAGACCATGTATAACCATTAATACTTTGAGAATATAAAACTAAGGACTCAGACATCTTGATATCACAAATTTCTTAGTCTACATTTAAACCTTTTGATAGACATGCCTGCGTTAATCATTATGTATCTAAGTAATCCTCACCTAACTTGAATTGAGCTCATTAGATTTGCTTAGATTAAATAAAGGATCTTATCGTTTGTTCATAAAAAAATAAAATTATTTGTTTTTTCAGCAGATTGTGGAGGGTTTAATGAAATACAAAACGAAAGCCTTTTTATGCTGTCTAAGAATAAGGAGATTTTCTTATTATATATATAAACCTAAAGAACAACAAATCAAGGCATTGGGGTAGTTTTTAAGGTTTTTGTATATACACCCCTACACCACTAAATGATTTTAAAGAAATAGAGTGCATACATGATGATGTTTACTAAAACTACACATTTCTCAAGGAGAGAATGTCACGGGGGTAGTGTTTTGCGCAGCAAACCCCGTGCGGCCTTAGCATGTTCTACCGATTGAATGCACTAAGTAAGCCTTTCCCCCTAGCAATGAGAGCCTTGCTAGTTAGAAACCCCAAGACTATCTCAAAGAGAAAACCCACACACAAGAAGAGAGAGAAGCTCTGAGAATACAAAGAATGCTCTTGCTTTGGATGGATTACAAGTAAGGGTGGGGGTCTCCTTTTATAGGGAAAACCCCCCTGTACATCAATGGCTTGGATCTTGCTTCTAGAGTGTTCTTACGATCCAAGGGCTACATTTGATTGGTATATACATCATCCATGACATCACCATCTATTTGACATAAGCCATGACATCACCATCTATTTGACATAAGCCATGACATCATGGTTCTAGAGAGTTCTACATATTTCTACAAGGCTCCCAAGAACTTTGCCAACTAGGATGTCTGTATGGCGCCCAGTAAGCATCCACATGGCGCCACTTTGTCGATGATGTGTCAGTCTGTTACATCCTCCCCCACCTAATTCCGCGATGTCCTCATCGTGGCTTCTTGGTGGTACTTGGCAATTTGATCCTTGAACTGCCATAGTGTGTCTTCACGCTCCCAGCTGGCCTCGCTATCCGGATGACCCTTCCATCTCACCAAGTATTCCGAATAACTTGAATGATTTCCCCTTCTTGGAATAACTCGGTGTGAGATGATATTCTCCACTTCCTTGTCATGCGCGGTAGTGATGGCGGTTGGAGCTCTCTTGGAGTTCCCACGTTCAGTGTCTTCCATGTCTGCGTGATACGGCTTGAGCAGACTCACATGGAAAACATTGTGGATTTCCATTCTCGGAGGTAATTCAAGTTGGTAGGACACCTTGCCAACCCGTTTCACCACCTTGAATGGTCCATCATAACGCCTCACCAAGCCTTTATGAAGTTTGGCATAAGTTCTGGACTGATGTGGGAGGAGTTTGACCAAGACAAGGTCTCCCTCTTGAAATTCTCGATGTTTTCTTTTCTTATCAGCCCATTTCTTCATCCTTTTGACAGCCTTCTCCAAGTAGGCTTTCGCTAGCTCAGCATGCTCGTGCCACCCTTTGGCGAACTTGTATGCAGCTGGACTTCTTCCTCCGTAGCCAACACTTAGTGTGTTAGGGGCAAGTGGTTGCTGTCCCGTTGCTACCTCGAATGGACTGGAATGGGTAGACTCACTTCGATGCAGATTATAGGAGAATTGGGCAATATCAAGCAATCTTGCCCAATCCTTCTGGTTGGCACTCACATAGTGCCTTAAGTAAGCTTCCAATAAGGCATTCACCCGTTCAATCTGTCCATCTGTCTGGGGGTGAAAGCTAGTTGAGAAGTTGAGTTCTGACCCCATTAGTTGAAATAGTTCTGTCCAAAACCGCCCTGTGAATCGCCCATCGCGATCACTGACGATTATCTGTGGAATGCCCCAATACTTCACCACGTGCCGGAAGAACAATTGGGCTGTTACTTCCGCTGTGCAGTCCTTTGGTGCTGCTGCAAATATGCCATATTTGGAGAACCGATTGACCACCACAAGGAACGTGCCGTTCCCATCCGAAATTGGCAAACACGTGATGAAATCCATGGAGACGCTCTCCCATGGCCTCCTTGGAATGGGTAGCGGTTCCAACAAGCCTGCGGGATGATCGTGTTCGATTTTGTCTTGCTGGCATACCAGACAAGTTCGAACATAGGCCTCTACATCGTCATGCATCCGCGGCCAGTAGTATGAGTCTTCCAACAGTGCTCCAGTACGCTCGATTCCTGGGTGACCAGCCCACTTTGAATCGTGGCACTCCTTGAGGACCTCCTTCCTCAAGTTACCCCACTTGGGGATGTAGACACGATTGCCTTTTGTATACAGCAACCCATCTTCAAGCCAGAACCTTCGTGTCTTGCCTTGTTGGACATAGTCAATCAAGGTCTTGGCCTGTGGATCATGTTTCATGCCCTCCTTGATTTTGTCCATTAAGGGGCATTTGGGCCGACTGATAGCAGCTAGCTCGACCTTCCTGCTTAGTGCATCTGCTACCTGATTGGTCTTGCCCGGTTTATATTCTAGGACATAATCGAATTCAGCCAAGAAGTCTTGCCATCTAGCCTGCTTGGGGCTCAACTTCTTCTGGGTGAGGAAGTAGCTGGTGGCAACATTGTCCGTCTTCACCACGAACCTTTGGCCCAGCAAGTAGTGTCTCTGTAACACTCCGATCCCCTTTGAGCCGGATTAGTGGCTCATTAGTGTGTGTTTTGTTTTGTTTATTCTTTTGGACTTGGTTTTGGGCCTTGGATAGGTAGTTGAGTGACCTTTGACCTGGAATAGGTAGTTCTAAGCCCTTTTTCGTAATTTTACTTTTGTTCTGCTCATATCATCTTTGCATCATCTTGGGGTCAGCACGCGTATTTCGTTGAGCTCGTTATTTTCCGTAACTGAGTCAGATCCGTTTGAAGTCAATTGGGGAAGATGGACCTTCGTGTGACTTGAATTGTAATTAGTATAAACTTACCGGACTTTGACTTAACTTTCAAACCCTATATATTGAGTCATCCTCCAGGTGGCTCTCTCTCCTGTTCATTTCATTTCCTCAACGTGCATGCAGAGGAGAATTCCAGGAGAAGCTCTCCACGTTCTCTCTCTCTCTCTTCTTTCCTTCTCTTGATCGATTGAGCTTTGGATTCCTTGTTTTAGATTGGGTTCTTTTCTTCTTCCCTCATCTCTGTATATGCTTGAGGTAAGTGGGTTCTTGTGCTTCTTCTCCAATTTGGATCTCCCATTCTATGATTGCTTTGTCTTCATCTCATGCATGGTGTATCTCTTTGATTTGCTTTGATTTTTAGTTGCTTTGGGAGCTTGAGTCAGTGGATTTGGTAGAGATTGAGGCAAGTATAAGTACAGACTTTTTTAACACACATGGGTGCTCTATTTGAATGCTTTGATTTCCATCTTCTTTAGTGTATTTGATGTTTACAGCCAATGCTTGTGAATTTGGAACCTCTGTAGCTTGTTTGGGGATGTTTCTGTGTCAAATTTCCGTTTCTGTACTCAGCCCGAATTCATCTCTGTATTGTACGGCTAAGCCGTGAACTTCTACGGCTTGATTTCCAGAGACTCGAAATTTGAGTTTTGTTCTACGGCTAGGCTACGGCTAAGCCGTAATTTGTTCTACGGCTGAGCCGTAAGCTAGCCGTGACCCAACCGTACCCCAGCCGTGAATTAAATCTCTGATCAGTCGAAACTTTTCTGATATCAGTACTCCTACGGTGAGGCTACGGCTAAGCCGTGGAATGCTACGGCTAAGCCGTGGATTGGTCTACGGCTAAGCCGTATACTGACTGTAGCTCAGCCGAAAAAGGCATCAGATCAGAAGTGAAAGATGATTCGTTTAGCTGTGTTTTGAATGGAACCAAGGTGAAGCCGTAGTGCATAGTACGACAAGCGCGTAAGATGTCTTCGGCTCAACCATAGGTCCCCCATAGCTAAACCGTTAGGCATGGCAATTCTGAAACATAACTTAGGATAATGGTGAGACTTATAGGGCTCAAATACAGGTTAACCACCCGTGTAAACCGGCCCAATGGATTCTTGGAACGCATGAATAGTCTGTTAGGCTGTGACTTATTCATGTGAGTGTTGTTTTACTGTTAAGCACCTCCCCATGGGTGTTGGTTTAAGGGACGTCGGTGCACGCACAGATTACATTGCAACACTTTGATAGCAACGGTGCATTGACTAACTTAAAACTACATCAACATGCACGGTTAGTGACAGTGAACAACTAGCTTAGGACTGGCTTGTAATGAACCTTGACTCCGTATTAATCTGAGATGCATTGCATATTGTTTATGATTTTGCCCTCTGTTCTGTTAATCTAAGTTTATGCATTCCGTAGTCATTTTTGTTTTCGTCCTGTATCTCTGTTCTATGCTTCGTTCTGCACTATGCTTTGATCTATGCTGTGCTTTGGATTTATATCTATGCTCTGCTGGCTTTGTTTATCTCTGAGTTTGGGTATTCCCGGGTGGCTCTGCCCAGAGGTTAATACGTGAGGATAAGATCCGGTCTTTGTCATCGGTGAGTCCAAAGCGGATAATCTCCCTTTCTATGGATTTGATTTGATTGGTATTAGTCTGGCTCTACTCAGCCTCAGCCCTAGGATGCCCGACGGGGTTACCTCTGGCTTAGATCTCTGTATCTCTGTATTCACTGCAGTGTCGCTTTGTCTTGGGACCCCGGAACCCAGGAACCTGAGACCCACTTGTACCCTGGCCCGGTCAGTGGTGTTCTCCTCTGCTCTGCTTTGCTCTGCTCTCTATTGGAGAGAACTTGGTTAACGTAGTAGCCACTTAGTCAGTATTTCTATGTTTGATTCACATATCATGTTTTACTTCTATGCACGATTGGCTTAGTTTCCTAACATGGAACTCTGTATTTCATCTTCTGTCCTTATTATATTCACTTTGATACTATGAGTGTTACACCCCTGTTACTTATATTTGCTGGATCGTTGTATTCATTTGTGTTGTCTGGGGTGTTGCAGGCACAGATACCTTGCCCAGCTCCCCGGCGGTCGAGGAGGCTGCAGGGGCGAGTGTAGAGGCACCCTCCGGTTTGGCAGAGTGGGCCTGATCATCTCTGCCGAGTGCGTTCATGCATACTTCCAGTGGCTTTTTGTTTTGGGATTTCGAGTTTTGGTTTCAGGGGATTTGTATTTGGACTTTGGACTTGTATTCTGTATATTTTGTATATATTGATTTTGGTGTGTATTCGGTTTTATATCAGTGTATTTGTCTTTGTCTTATCCGTTCCGCATTTGTTTTAGCTTCCGCTATTTATTTTCCTTTGTTGCTTGCTATGATATGTACAGCTTCCGCGTACACTTAGTTCGCACGTGTTAGATCCCTTGTGGGCGTGCATCTGGACTGGGTTTGGGTGCACGTGCACGGGAGTACGTGTGTCACCGGTTTAGCTTTTTGCTAACCCCCGACTTCTGGGCTCGGGTCGTGACAGTCTCCGAACCCGAAGGCAATGAACTATCGCAGTCATCTCCTTTTTTTGCACCGCATACTTCCGTTCGGTGTCGTTGAGCTTCCGACTCTCGTAGGCAATTGGATGCTCCTCCTGCATCAACACACCTCCAATGGCAAAGTTAGAGGCATCAGTATGTACCTCATACGGTTTTGTATAGTCTGGCAGGGCAAGTACCGGCTCCTTCGTCACTGCTGCTTTTAACATTTCAAAGGCATTTTGGCATTGCTCTGTCCATTCCCAGGACTGGTTCTTCTTTAGTAGGTTTGTCAAGGGTGTTGTAATGGAAGAGTACCCCTTGATGAACCTGCGATAGTAGTTTGCTAGTCCCAGAAATGATCGAAGGTCCGGTACCCTTTTTGGTGGCTCCCATTCGAGGATGGCTTTAACTTTGGCTGGATCCATGCACAGCTTCCCACCTCCTACTTTGTGGCCCAAAAACATGACTTCTTGTTGGGCGAATGCACACTTTTCCTTTTTCACATATAACTGATTTTCTCTTAAGACCTGAAATACTTGTTGTAGGTGCTTTACATGCTCTTGTAAAGTGTTACTATATACCACAATATCATCAAGATATACTACAACAAAGCGGTCTAAGAAGGGTTGGAAAATTCTATTCATAAGTGTGCAGAAAGTAGCAGGAGCATTTGTAAGTCCGAATGGCATGACTAGGAATTCATATGATCCATATCTTGTTATGCATGCCGTCTTTTCCTCATCCCCTTCGGCAATTCTAACTTGATAATATCCCGAGCGTAAATCAAGTTTTGTGAACCACCGTGCTCCCCCAAGTTGATCGAACAAGTCAGCAATAAGAGGAATGGGATACCGGTTCTTCACTGTGATCTTGTTGAGGGCGCGATAGTCTATACATAGACGTAAGGACCCGTCATGCTTCTTCTGGAACAGCATAGGAGCACCATAGGGAGCTTTTGATGGCCGGATGAACCCTGCATCTAGTAGCTCCTTAAGTTGCCTTCTTAATTCCTCCAATTCTGGAGGTGCCATCCTATATGGAACAGCAGCTGTGGGCCTTGAGCTTGGCTCTAGCTCGATCTTATGATCCACCTCTCTCTTGGGTGGAAGCTTTTTGGGAAGCTCAGCAGGCATGACATCTTCATATTCATCAAGAACATTTAAAATATCAATTGGTGCATCCGTAATGGAAGGCATACCTTCGTCCAGCTTCAGTGTGGCCAGGAATGTGGGCTCTTGTTTCTTGAACCCCTTAGAGAGTTGCATAGCTGATAATGTTTTTGCCTTCAGTTCTCCCTCTCGAACCACTGGCACCATGCAAGCTTTTCCTTGATCCATGATGCACATTGCATCGGCGCTTGGAATTGGTATAGCCCGAACTTCATCTAAGAATTCCATGCCAAGAACAATAGGGTAATCATCCATAGGCACAATAGAGAGATTCAACATACCTTTCCATTCACCAAGGCACATCTCCACGTTGTGAGCAACTCCGAAGATAGGCTTGGCCTCAGAGTTCACCGCTTTGAGCCACCCACGCTCTTCCTTGTATTTGATACCCAGTCGTTTGGCTTCATTCACTTCGATGAAGTTGTTGGTTGCACCAGTGTCAACCAATGCCTGTGTCTCTGTCCCATTCACTCTGGGCTTTACATACATCCTGCCCTTTTTCCCTGATGTGGGCATTTCAACCTTGACCTTGATTGCATGTAGCAATTGAAGGGAACCCATTTGCCTATCTTCAGGTTCCGGCCTCGGTTCATCATCCCGGATGAGTGCCGAGAGTTTGCTTCGCTTTGGGCATTCCCGAGCCCAATGAGGACCATCACATAAGAAGCAGGTGAGTTTAGGTTTATCACCCCCACCCTTGCCTCCTCCAAATTTGGTCTTGGCTTGATCCTTGGGTGGTTTATGGTTGCCCTCTCCCCCACCTTTGTCTTTATGTGGCTTTTGTTCCCTTGTCTTGTAGGAGTCTCCTTTTGGCTTAGAGGAGTCCCCTTTCCTCAGTTCAATTAAGGACTCAGCTTCTGCTATAGCTGAGGTGAGGTCTTTCACCCTGCGTCGCTCCAACTCATTCTTAGCCCAATGTTGGAGCCCATCCATGAAGGCAAAGAAGGCCTCTTTTTCCGGAAGGTCTGGAATTTCTAATACTAACTCAGAGAATTCCTTTATGTAGTCCCGAATAGTACCCTTATGAGAGAGACGACGAAGCTTGGCCCGGGCTTCATGTTCTACATTTACAGGGTAAAATTGGGCCTTGATTTCTCTTTTAAAATCATCCCAAGTAATGATTGTGCACATACCTCTTTCAATGTCTGAGTGCCTTCGTCGCCACCATAGCAATGCACTCTCCACAAGATAGAGTGGGGCAGTTTTCACCTTTTTGGCATTCTCCATGATGCCTATTGCCTCGAAGTATTGATCAAGGCTCCAAAGGAAGTTATCTAGCTCCCTTGCGTCCCTGGACCCACCATAGGTCTTGGGCTTTGGTACATCGAGCTTGGCCACCGAATGGCTAGTCACACCCCCTTGGGTGATAGCCATCTTACAAAGAGACCAATCTGCCTTGATCTCTTTGATCTCTTCCTTCATGGCGGCAAGTTCTCCACCAAGTCGTTCTTCGAAATTGTGCAACTCTTTCCTCAAAGAATCAGCTGTGGAGTTAAGGAGTTCCAGCATCTCACCTCGTAGCTTATCGTCCCTTGAACCGAGCTCATTGATGCTTTCGCCCAATGTCTCCATATGTTGGGCATTCTCCTCAAACCGATCCCTTCCATCGGCCACAGTAATCTCCACTTTGGCAAGCCGTGCCTCCATGGATACAAGAGGATCTGGTTGCACAGACTTATCCTTTTTACCTTTGCCACCGCGATCCTTCTCCCTTCCATGATGTTCTTCGATGTGAGCGAGACTTGAATCAGCCATTGCAAGCTTTGGCTTTGATACCAACTGTCACGGGGGTAGTGTTTTGCGCAGCAAACCCCGTGCGGCCTTAGCACGTTCCACCGATTGAATGCACTAAGTAAGCATTTCCCCCTAGCAAGGAGAGCCTTGCTAGTTAGAAACCCCAAGACTACCTCAAAGAGAAAACCCACACGCAAGAAGAGAGAGAAGCTCTGAGAATACAAAGAATGCTCTTGCTTTGGATGGATTACAAGTGAGGGTGGGGGTCTCCTTTTATAGGCAAAACCCCCTGTACATCAATGGCTTGGATCTTGCTTCTAGAGTGTTCTTACGATCCAAGGGCTACATTTGATTGGTATATACATCATCCATGACATCACCATCTATTTGACATAAGCCATGACATCACCATCTATTTGACATAAGCCATGACATCATGGTTCTAGAGAGTTCTACATATTTCTACAAGGCTCCCAAGAACTTTGCCAACTACGATGTCTGTATGGCGCCCAGTAAGCATCCACATGGCGTCACTTTGTCGATGATGTGTCAGTCTGTTACAAGAAGTAGGGAGAGAGAGAGTACAGTGGATAGACTCTAACAAAGAATGAGTTTTTTCATGTGAGCACCTGCATGACATCCTAAAACACCTAGTTGGCCCTAGCTTATGCTCCATCTGAGTGTACCATAAAAGTAAAAACCCTCCACCTGGTTCTAGATAGACACTGATCCTAAATTTAACACCCATCTAAAATGACCTAACCGTTGAAACGACGTACACTCATTTTGAATGATGAAAACTTCATAGATAGTGGAGGGGGAATTCTTTCCTTACAAATATAGAAAATGATTATGAAAAGACAACTGGTCTTGGTATAACTTAGCTAAACTGCAAGAATTCATTGTTGAAATGCTATCTTAAATGGCCATTTCAAAAGAAAGAGTTGCGGGGTTTTTTTTTTTTTTTACGAAGGTGTCTGTTCTCTTCGAGAACTAACACACTTGAAGTCCTTGTATCCCCCATGCATAAGGTAAGTCAAGCTTTTGCCTTGACAAGTGGTCTCACGGGGGGACTTCAAGGTCAAAACCGTAACCTCTTATTCTTAAACCAAGGTCCTGGTCACCCCTCACGGTTAGATTGCAACCACATTGAGGAACCATATTCAGAAATTATATATGTATATATATTTAATTTTATGGGAAAAAATCCCCTTTAAATGTACACTAAACACAATTAGTTCCACATTAAACTTGTGCACTGATCTGGTCCATTAGGCCTAAATACATGCAAATTTTTTTTTAAGTGGGGCTAAGTGACGCTAGGTTTAAATCCTACGATTCCTCTGCTTTCTTTCTTCCTCCTTTTTTCTCTTATTTCTCCTCTTCTCTGCTACGTTGGTGATCCTTCCTTTGTCTGGTCCCCCCTATTTTGAGTAGAAATACAATGATTGGTCATCTCCATTGGGTTATATATACTGTAGATATTGTGAAGTTGATCGTGGTTGTGTCCTACATAGGTTTGGCATCCTGTTGAGTTCGTTGACTTCCTATCCTTCTTCGTTTTAGCTAAAGTACGAACCCCTTTACGATATCGCATCTACATATAATGATATATCATCTCCCATATATCTATTCAGTTTTTCTTTTTTTTCTTTTTTTTTCTTTTTTTTTTCTGCATTAAACTGTATGGGTCCATGCGTTCGATTTTTCCCTAAATGCACTGCGTATTTTATTTTGTGTAGTTGAATATTTGATTATTATTTATTTTTGTTTGAAGAAGACATTGTAATGTTATGTTATGTTGACATTTGTTTGAAGAACTTTGTTAATGGTATTTTAGCCACTTAGATGTTTGATAAAATGCCCCAAAGAGATACCTAACTTTTAAGGAAGTGTGGATGCATCAAAAACTGATCGAATCGATTCCATTTATTTATGTTTTCATTCTTACACGATAGACGTGCATCAAAGCATGGAGTTAGGATTAAAAAGATTGTATGTATCCATATAATGTTATTAGTAGAGAAGTAAGTGAATTATATGTGAACGTGAACCTGAAGTTTATGCCAATAAAAGGTGATGTGTTAATTGAATTTATGCAATGAAGTCGACATACTCTTATCTAAAAGGTTTTGAAGAATATGTCTTCCATCTATTCATGACAATACTTCAAACCAAAACTATTTGGTTTTCATCCTCATTTTTTATAATATGACTGTGAATGAAGATCTCTAGTTTTATTGAATTCATGATTTACTTGGGATTGTTGTTTACTTGTGATTGATGAAAGATGAATGGTTTCCTTGAATTGTTGGTATTTTAGTGGGTTGCTTATGATAGAGTTTGTAAATGAAGTCTCAATGGAGAGTTGTATAGGATAGTGTATTGTATATGATAGTTGTTGGTGTTGGCCAAGTGGGTCCAGACCATTAGTGGGTTCAGTATCTAGGGTGGTTTTCCTAATGATATTAGGAATTTCCTGTTTTGTCAAACAGCAGTTTTCTAATAGGTTAGGACTTTCCTTTTTTCTTGAGATAGAGTTCTTGGGGGATAAGGATGTAATGGTTATATATATGATGTAATCTGTAATCCTAGAGGGAGGCTGAGAGTGGCTGAGATTCCAAGGCTGTGGTTTCACAGATTGGAGGAGAACCAAGTGGAAATTGGTTTCCCGTGGACGTAGGCATCTTTGCCGAACCACGTAAATCTTCTTGTCTTCTTGTGTGGTGATTGTTTAATCTTGATTGCGTTTGCACACACGCGCACAACAAGTGGTATCAAAGCGATTGATTGTGCGTGGAAGATCAACAGGAGGAAGAGATCAGACGTGATCTCTGTGTGGGCCACGTGAGAAACACGATTTCTCTGTTATAGAGAAATTGGTTTTTGCAGTTGCTGGAAGAAGAAGACAGAGAGAGGATTCTCAGGTTTGGTTGCTGGACATCTTCGTCGGAGAAGAAGAGGGCTGCCGGTTTGAGGAGGATGTCAGGAGAAAATTTTTTTTTTTCTGTACTCACCGGTCGCCGGCTGTTCGCTGCACACCGTCATCGCCGTCGCTGGGTGCCTACCGTCTTCGTGGCCATCGCCACGCTGCCGCTGGTAGGCGGACCTGTCCGCCGGAGCCGCAGCAAACAGGGGTCTGCACTTGCCGACTGCAACAGGGTTGCAGACCTAGCGTTGAGGAAGAAGACGACTAGGATTTACATCCCAGGTCGGGTTGGGTATCGGGTCAGGTCCGTTTGACCTGACCCGTCATGAAGAATAAGCCCAGAAGCAGCAACAGGTCAATTCGGGTTTCGGGTTGGGTCAGACCCAACCCGTGGAACAAGCCCAGCCCAGCAATGCAGGTTAACAGTTCGGGTCAGGTCGACCTGAACCCGTTAGCAGACGGTCCAGCCCGTCAGCCGCCGCGCAAACGTCAGCAGTGTGACATCAGCCCACGTCATCGGACAGACGGTCAAAGGCCAGAGTTGACCAGATTGACGGCATAAGTTTGTTTCTGCGATATCTTGATCATCCGACGTCCGATTGGAGATCCGTTTGCGCCTACGGACTCGTTTCGAGCAGATCTACGTATTAGTGGAAGAAGATTGGATGTTTGACGGTCAACAAGGAGTTTGACCAAATCAAAAGCGCAGAAAACAGTTTTTGCGATATCGGAGCCATCCGGAGTCGGATTTCAGATCCGTTTCTTCGAGCGTGCTCATGTTGACGAGATCTATAGCTTGGTGCAGGAGTTGAGGTCAGTGTTAGTTATTTGTTTTTCCTGTTGCTTAATTTGATTAAGATGGAGAACAATACTATCAACACTACCATGGTTAAGCTCAACCATTCCAATTGGTTGATCTGGAAACCGAAGATGGAGGATATTCTCTATTGTAAAGACCTCTATGATCCCGTTGAGGGGGATAATGCCCGACCGAAAGATATGCAAGATGCTGACTGGAACAAATTGCATAGAAAAGCGATTGGTCACATCAGACAGTGGGTTGATAACAGTATATTTCACCACGTGTCTAATGAAACCAATGCGAATACCCTTTGGAAAAAGCTAGAATCAATGTATGATAAAAAGACCTCAGTGAACAAAACTTTCTTGATCAGAAAGCTTGTAAACATAAAATTCAAGGATGGTGGTCAGATCGAAGATCACATCAATGAGTTCCAAAGTGTGATAAATCAGTTAGCCACTATGAAGATGCTCCTTGATGATGAGATGCAAGCTTTGTTGCTTCTGAGTTCTTTGCCAGATTCATGGGAGACATTGGTTGTTTCCTTGAGCAATTCTACTCCAGATGGTGTGTTATCTATGAGTCAGGTTACCAGTAGTCTACAGAATGAAGAAACTAGACGGAAATCTGCAGGGACAGATAATGCACAGGCCTTTGTTACTGAGAACAGGGGGAGGAGTAAGAGTAGAGGACCAAAAGGGGGTCGTGGCAAGTCTAGAGGTGAGTCACAGTCTAAGTCTAGCAGTGAATCATAAAGCAAGAAAAAGTCTGTAAAATGCTTTTTAGGTGGCAAGATGAGCCACGTAAGGATAAATTGTTTTGCTATGAAGGAACAGAAAGGCTCCAACAATTATAAGAAGAATGATAGTGATAACACTACAGCTACTTTGGAACAGGAAGTAGTGGTGCTCGCCGGCGATGATGATAAGTGTTTGAGTGTTGCAGATGGTCAGATTGAGTGGGTTGTTGACACAGCAGCATCCTACCATGCTACTCCCTTCAGGGAGATGTTCACGACGTACAAAGCAGGTGACTTTGGTACTGTGAAGATGGGCAACACGAGTCATTCAGAGATTGTTGGTATCGGTGATGTCTGCATTAAAACCGATATTGGTTGCACAATGACGCTGAAAGATGTGCGACATGTTCCTGATCTGCGGTTGAATCTGATTTCCGGGACTGCATTGGACCATGTAGGTTATGAGAATTACTTCGGAAATGGCAGATGGAAGCTCACTAAAGAGTCTCTTGTTATTGCGAGAGGTACAACAGGTAATACTCTTCATGAAATACAAGTAAAGCTGTGCAAAGATGCATTGAATGCAGTTCAAGACAATTCCTCTCTGAATCTGTGGCATAAGAGGCTTGGTCATATGAGTGAGAAAGGTTTGCAAATGTTGGTAAAGAAGGATTTAATTCCTTGCTCCAAAGGTATATCCCTTGACCCTTGTGATTATTGTTTGTATGGTAAACAGCATAGGGTTGCTTTCTTTTCGACATCAAAATTAAAATCAAATGTGTTGGATTTGGTATATTCTTATGTTTGTGGTCCCATAGAGGTAGAATCATTGGGTGGCAATAAGTTCTTTGTCACGTTCATCGATGATACATCCAGGAAAGTCTAGGTTTATCCGTTGAAATCAAAGAATCAAGTATTCCAGATGTTTCAACAGTTTCATGTCAATGTTGAAAGAGAAACAAGTAAACTCCTGAAGTATCTCCGTTCTGATAATGGGGGAGAGTATACATCCAACCAGTTCAAAAGCTATTGCTTGAAGCATGGCATTCGACATACAAAGACAGTTCCTCGTACTCCACAGCATAATGGTGTGGCAGAGAGAATGAACCGCACTATTCTTGAGAAGATGAGATGCATGATAAGATTAGCACGGTTGCCTAAGTCATTTTGGAGTGAAGCCGTTCTGACTGCCGTTTATCTGATTAACAAATCTTTCTCAGTTCCTTTGAATTATGATTTTTCAGAGAGAAGATGGACAGGTAAAAATGTTTCCTATTCGCACTTAAAGGTGTTTGAGTGTAAAGCGTTTGTATATGTACCAAAGGAGCAGCGTTCCAAGTTGGACGATAAGGCAGTGAGTTGCATCTTTCTTGGCTATGGTGGAGATGAGTTTGCCTACAGATTATGGGATCCAGAGAAGAGGAAACTTATCAGAAGTAAGGATGTAGTTTTCCATGAAGACTAATTCTATGGAGATGTTGAGAAGATTGATAAGTCTTCTGAGAAAGTTGATGGAGTGGTTGATCTCACACCGACTCCTTCTCCGGTGCAGACTATAGGTGGAGAAGGTGGACAAAACGATCCGGATCGTGATGAGGCACAGGAGTTGCCAGATGATGAGGGTGTTGAGCAGGGGGAGCAGCAGTCTCCTTAGATTGAAACCACGGAACCTCAAGTTAGGAGGTCTACTCGAGAACGTCAACCATCAACTAGATATCCTGCATCCGAATATGTTTTGCTTACTGATGAGAGAGAGCCAGATAGTTTCCGAGAAGCAATGACTCATGCTGATAAAGATGAGTGGATGAAGGCTATGCAAGATGAGATCAGTTCTTTGAAGAAGAACAAGACCTATGAGCTGGTGCAACTTCCTAAAAATAGGAATGTTCTGAAAAACAAATGGGTGTTCAAGCTGAAAAAGGATGAGAATGGAAAACTGGTGAAGCATAAAACACGGTTAGTAGTAAAAGGCTTCGCACAGATGAAGGGTATCGACTTCAGTGATGTTTTCTCTCTTGTTGTGAAAATGACTTCTATTAGAGTCATTTTGGGTCTAGTCGCCAGCATGGACCTTGAGTTTGAACAGATGGACGTGAAGACCGCGTTTCTTCACGGTGACTTGAAAGAAGAGATCTACATGACTCAGCCAGAGGGGTTTGAGGTAGAAGGAAAAGAACAGATGGTTTGTAAGTTGAAGAAGAGTCTCTACGGGCTAAAGCAAGCACCGAGACAGTGGTACAAGAAATTTGATTCATTCATGTTGAGTCATGGGTACCGGAGGACAGCTGCAGATCATTGTGTCTATGGTCGTCGATTTATCGATGGCAGGTTCATCATCCTTCTTTTATATGTAGATGATATGCTGATAGTTGGACAGGATAGCAAGTTGATTGGCAAGTTGAAAGAGGAGATGTCAAAGTCATTTGACATGAAAGACTTGGGTCCCGCATGAACGATATTGGGCATGCAAATACGTCGTGATAGGAGTTCCAAGCAGCTGTGGTTGTCACAGGAGAAATATGTTGAACGAGTGCTCGAGCGGTTCAACGTGAAGAATGCTAAGCCAGTTAGCATACCTCTAGCTAGTCACTTCAAACTAAACAAGCGCCTGTGTCCTACTACAGATGATGAAAAGGAACGGATGGCATGTGTTCCTTACTCCTCTGCTGTGGGGAGTCTCATGTATGCCATGGTTTGTACATGGCCAAACATTGCTCATGCTGTGAGTTTAGTGAGTAGATTTCTCGCAAACCCTGGAAAGAGCATTGGGAAGCAATGAAGTGGATCTTTAGATATTTGATAGGTACTTCCAAGGTGTGCTTATGTTTCGGAGGTTCAAAACCAGTCATGGAAGATTATACTGATGCTGATTTTGCAAGCGATCTTGATCGTCGGTTGTCGACTTCTGGTTATTTGTTTACTTTCGTAGGGGGAGCTATCTCCTGGCAATCGAAGTTACAGAAGTGTACAGCACAGTTTACAACTGAAGCGGAATACATAGCTGCTAATGAAGCAGGGAGAGAGATGCTTTGGTTGAAGCGATTCCTTTAAGAACTTGGTTTGAAGCAAGAAGAATATGTAGTTTACTGTGATAGTCAGAGTGCTATGGATTTTAGTGAGAATGCTACATATCATGGTCGCATGAAGCACGTTGATATCAAGTACCATTGGATTCGTGAGGTGATCGAGAAGAACTTCATTAAGCTGGAAAAGATTCATTCGGACAAGAATCCCTCGGACATGATGACCAAGGTTGTGTCTAAGGGAAAGCTGGAGCTGTGTTCAGAGTTGGCAGGACTGAACTCCCAGTAAGGGGTTCAGGGCATCTTCCTTATGGTCTGGAGGGGGAGATTGTTGGCCAAGTGGGTCTAGACCATTAGTGGGTTCAGTATCTAGGGTGGTTTCCCTAATGATATTAGGAATTTCCTGTTTTGTCAAACAACAGTTTTCTAATAGGTTAGAACTTTCTTTTTTTCTTGAGATAAAGTTCTTGGGGGATAAGGATGTAATGGTTATATATATGATGTAATCTGTAACCCTAGAGGGAGGCTGAGAGTGGCTGAGATTCCAAGGTTGTGGTTTCACAGATTGGAGGAGAATCTAGTGGAAATTGGTTTCCCGTGGACGTAAGCATCTTTGCCGAACCACGTAAATCTTCTTGTCTTCTTGTGTGGTGATTGTTTGATCTTGATTGCTTTTGCACACACGCGCACAACAGTTGGCTTGTTAGTGTGTTGTATATGTGTTGTTTATGATAGTGTTTAAAATTTATTAAACTTGTAAACTTTGAATGAAGAGTTGTATTGTATTCATTGCATAACGTCCATTGTAATGTACTGACTCTATTTTTAAACTTATTGCAGTGATTAACTATAATGGAAAAGAATCGGCATTATTATATGACCAAGATGAACATATATCACAGGCTATCATCAATGGAGTGATATATATTACTCCAAGCCATTGTGTATTTGGATTTAATGTTATCTTATTAAACCTAAGGGAATTGTTTGGAATTACCAATGATAGGAGCTAGGGACGTACAAATGTCATCCCATGAACCTCAATAAAGAAATATGGGTGTTGAATAACACCCAAAAAGAATATGTAAAAGAAGCCGGGCTCGAACATTTATTTGAGATAGAGTTTATAAGGATTGACCAAAGGACTCTTGGATTTGAAAGCCATCTATATCCGAAGAGTTTTTGGTTAAAGCTTTCTACTTGTCCTTAGAGCGAATTCAATCTCAGAGGGCCCTTCCTCCCTTGTGTGGTTGGGGTTGATTCCCGCTCGAGTCGAGGATTTTTGTTGATTGGTTGTTGTGAGTAAATTATCCATGGTTGACAATCTAAGGAGGAGAGGTTTAATTTTTAATGATCTTTGAGACATTTGTGTCATATGTGGCAAAGAGGATGAATCTATTAACCATCTTTTCTCCATTGCGAGGTGACAGCCCTTGTTTGGAGCAATTTTAACTTGAGATATCGTATTGCTTAGTGCTGTCTGAAGACTATTGCAGATATGTTAGAGTCTTAGTTGGAAGGGTGATTTGTGCTGTGCAGCTGAGTTCTCTGGAGGATGATCCTTTTTGCTATTTTTTAGTCTATTTGGAAGAAAGAAAACAATAGGATCTTTAGGAACTCCTCTTCGTCAATAGCATAGTTGATCTCTAAAGTGGCCTTTACAATTGCTACATGGGCTCTGGTTATAAATGAGCTTTCTAAGTTTACCATTGATGGTATCCTTTCAAGTTAGAAAGCATGCATGGTGTGTGGTCCTTTAAAGGAAAAGAGATTAACCCATTGGAGCCCCTTTCTAGAAGGGGTTTTAAAGTTTAATGTAAATTGTTCTTTTAGGAGAAAGCCAGGCCCTGCAGGGATTGGAGGAGGCTTCGCAATAGTAAGGGTGAGGTGCTACTTATGTTTTCCACGCATGTTGGTGTGTGCGACTCTAATGCAGCAGAGGTACGGTGTTCTCTTCAAGATATGGTGGTGCGTTTCTTATGGCAAGTCATTCCACAAATGCGATCAGTTGGGCGTCTAATAAGAAGGCCAATCCATGGAAATTTCAATTTCTTTTTAATGAAATTAAGGAATCATCAGCCAACATTAATGTTATTTTCTTCCATGAGGTTAGATACACCAATTTCATGGTGGATGTGTTAGCTAAGTGAGGGGTTGATAGGTTGATTCCTTGGATTAGTGTGATGTAATTGAAGTTGAGGTTGGTGCATCTCTTTTACACCTTCCCTTTCTCTTCTTTTGTCTTTGTGCTTTATTTCCCTTTTTCTCTTAGGGTGCGTTTGGATGTTGCCGCGGAAGAATTAACAAAGATGAAACGGTGTTTCTTCTTCTGTGGCAACGTATTCCTACCATTCATGGTGGGATCTCAAAATCTTTTCAAGTGGGGAAACGTAGATATTAGAAAAAAAAAGGAACTTTTGCTGAATTTTCGGGATAATTCTCGCTGCGCCAAACATTGCAAAATTGCATCTAAAGTGTTGGCACCCCTTTCCGCTAAAAGTGTGGTTACACAAGTTAGTGCTACTACTCTTCATGAGAAAATATTTCTCCTGATAAGCTTTTTCTGCTCTTTAGTTTTGTGCCTAAGTGGGCCGTTTGAGAGATTTCACTTCTCACATGTAGAGTAACTGTAGGGAAGGGACAAATTTTCAACAGCTTCAGGTATGTTTTTATAGTGTCTACATGAACTTCTCCTCTCTAGAAAAGCTGCGTTCCATCAATCCCGTGCTTTTGACGTATTAGTTTAGCCCATAACATCTGTCTTTAATGGAAATATTGATTGTTTCTTGTATCAGCAGCATAATTCCCCATATGTGCAACAAGAGAGGAGAACAAAGGAAAAAAAAATCTTTTGTATAAAAAGGCACCTATATTTTAATACAACTTCGATAACCTTGTAGTCAATGGAAAGGATAATCTTCTGTTTTGCTTAAGGTTGCAAACGGAAATCCTATTCTCTGATTATGAGGTTCCAACCCATAACAAGATTGGATTTGAAACTGATTAAAAGCTTAGATTCATAAACAAATTAGGGTAAGGAGCCATTATTAATTTTTACTTAATGCCATTTGCAAAAAAGTATATCTTTTTGTTGGGTTAAAAAATGAATATATTTACGTGATGTCACATAGGTTTTAGTCTATGGGTCAACCCAGTGGAGTTATTACTAGCACAAGGTTACGGGCAAAACCCACTATTTTATATTTTTAGTAAAATCTCCACTTGACTAACCGTCATATTATACAAAAGGAGAAGTGTAATCCTCTATTTTCGACAAATTTACCCTTGAGCATACCTCAAATGACTCTAATGATGATTTTTTTGAAACTCTACTTTTCAGTGACTCTCCTTTCTGACTATCACATGGAGACCTATCTTTGTTCACTTTAACTCATTCACACACCTTGAGTGGAATGGATCTCATTCCATATTATTTTGAAAATTGTTTATCATTGGTTTTTATCTCAACAAAGACCATTTATTGAGCACAAAAAGATAAGGGCTCGGTCACCCAGACATCTTGATATTACAAATTTATTGGTCTGCATTTAAACCTTTCATGGACAGGCCTGCGTTAATGATTATGTATGTAAGTGAGCCTCACCGAACTTGAATTGAGCTCATTAAGTAAATTATCTTATCGTTTGTCCATAAAAAATAACAATTATTTGTTTTTTCAGCAAACTATGGAGGGTCTACTGAAATACAAAATACAAAAGCCTTTTTACGCCGTCTAAACATAAGGAGTTTTTTTAATTATATATAAACCTAAATAAAAACAAAGCAAGGCATTGGAGTAGTTTTCAAGGTTTTTATATATATACACCCTTATACCTCCAAATGATTTTCAAGAAACATACATGATGATGTTTACAAAAACCACACATATTTTTAAGAGAGAGAGAAAGAGTGCATAGTTGATATACTCTAACAAAGAACAAGTGAGCACCACATCCCAAAACACTTTGTTGGGCCTAGTTTATGATCCGTCCAAATTGACCATAAAAGGTATAAAACTAAAAACCCTCCACTTGGTTCTAGACAGATACTAATCTTAAGTTTAGCACTCATCCAAATGGATTGAACCATTGGAACAACATACACTCATTTTGAATAGTGAAAACTTTATATATAGTTTGGTTTTTTTTTTTTTTTTTGGGGCAGGGGGTGACTATAAGTCATTGGGTCAGGCTTGGATTAAAATTTTGGGCCTATTTGTTGTATGAGCCGAACTTGGGCTAAGTAGTAGCAAGCCAAAAGCCTGACTCAAATAGGTGTATTAAGTTGCAACTTGCCATTTCTAGCATGTAAATCTTCTATGGTAGAAATTTTAAAAATTATTTATAAAAGAACACCATTCAAAAAGCAAACAATGATCATTTTAATTAGTTTGTACTAGACAAAGATCTCTTAATTGCACCAACGCAGTTCTATTTTTTTTATGAGTCATATGCTTTTATTAAAAAAGGAGACAACATCAACTCAAAGAACAGAAATTATAACTTTATATGAAAATTGCAACCACTTTTAAATAAAGAGTTCTTTTGCATTTTAGATGGATTAATTTGGATGTGACTATGTGTATAAATAAGAATTGGTGCATGATAGCCATGTTGGCATCACTAGAGACTAACTCAAGGGTGCTTAATAATCAATTCTGAATAGGGATAGGCCCGATTAATACATGGGCCGGGCTCGAGCTTAATAGATTTTATTTGGGCTAGGCCACGCCAACCACTTATGACCCAAATTGGGCTTTGGGCCGGGCCTTGGCTTAAGGATTTTAATTTCAGGCCTAGCCCAACCCAACCCATAAGCACTCTTAGGGGGGATGGATTTCTCACCTTACAAAGATAGAAAATGATTATGAAAAAACAACTAGGCTCTATAACTTAGCTAAACTATCCTAACTTGTCATGTTGGATGGTGTCCGACCTCTACGAAAATTGACCCACAGGAAGTCCTTGCCTCCCCTATGAGAAAGGTAAATTAGGTTTTTACCTTGACAATTTGCTCCAAAATCAAAATCACAACCTCCTATTCCTAAACCACAGTCTTGGCCAAGTGTGCCACCCCTTAGAAATTAGATTCCAACCACATTCAAGCACTATATTAAAAAATTATATATATATGAGAAATAATCCTATGAAAACTAGTTTTCACCATTTTTTTATAAGAAGTATAGGTGGGACTCATCTATCATTCAATTCAAATCTTGTAATACACATGGGCCCCCCGAAAGTCTCACGCCCCAAGTTTCGGTTAAATTCAATTTTTTTAGACCATTGGATTGACTATGCACGAATTTGAATGAATTAGATTTGTGGCCCACAGATGAAGGTATTAGGAACATATGATTGGAGCCAAAATTAATAGTTAGAGTAATTCCACATAAATCTTTCGATCCCCGATCCCCTCCCCAAATGGAACCCACATAAAAATTTTGTGCGGATTCCATCCTTGTGGCCCAATCGAGGCTGTCCAAATTAGGGCACATCGTTGAATGGGGAATTGAGAATGCATTCTCGTATGGGCAGCTATATATAAGACAAAGTTCTTTTGTTAGGTTAAAACCTTTCTTCAAACAAAAACGCAGATTTTTTTTAAGAAGAGAGGAGAGTAAGGAAGAGGATCCATGGCATCTTTGAAGGGCAAGGAGAAATCCGGAAAGGGCGCCCGCGGTGATCGATCGAAGGTGAAATGCATGAAGCAATGGAGCAGTTGGGCCATGAAGAAAGCCAAAGTCATCACCCACTACGGTTTCATCCCTCTCATCATCGTCATTGGCATGAACTCAGAGCCCAAACCACAGTTCTCTCAGCTCCTCAGCCCCGTTTAATCTCATCTTCTCAATAGTTCCCTGATGGGTTTGGACTCCCTTTTGTAGTTTGATAATGGGTCGATGCCCATTCATCGCATCTTATATTTTCTTTGTTTTGGTAGCTAGGACTGTAGTCCTCCCTCATGGGTATTGATTAGGATGTAGAATTTCACCTTCTGGGTTGGTGACTGCTTGTTGAATTCTATTTCTGAGTTTTATTTGAATGGGTTTGTTTGCAGATCCTTGATTAGTTGATGCCTTTCAATATAGATGACTTCTAAGATTAAAATCTGCAATTTTCAGATTGGATTCATGCTTCTTTTAGTGTTTATGATTAGTTGTATCCTTTATGCAAAAGTTGATGTATTCATTAACTATCCTTTTGTTATGTTTTAGATGAGATTGTGGTTTGTTTGTATGAATATTGTCTAAATGCACATTTTTTTCCCCTCAAAGTATTAGACAGGAATATTTTTGCATTCATGTGTATATTTTCATGGATTTGGTTTTGCAGCTTGATGGAACCAATAAACTCTTTAGATTGGATAATGCTTTGTTTGTAGAACTTCAAAGTAAAGCTATACATTCATCAGCTAGAATCGCGCATAATTTATTTACATTCATCAGCTAGAATCGCGCATAATTTATTTAATTGTTTATTTTGTCCATCTTGTGCTTAATCAGGGGCATCCTAACTGGAGATATACTTTTATATAATGACCTTCTATGTAGCTTCTGGATGACAACCACAATATCAAGATCCCAGTTTTTGCTCTGATTTGTTCTTCCCATGGTACTTTTCTTCGCTTGTTTAGCTTCTGTTGCTCAATCTAGTTGGATTTTTTTTTTTTTTTTGACTTTTGATAAGATGCATTATGTATTGAATGGATTGTGAATGCCCATATCATAAATCTGCTCCTGGTTATTGTTTGGATCTTAAAACCTTCTATTTTATTGAAAACAAAAGGGAATTTTAATTCATAATCAAAGTTTCAAATCCACATAAGAAACCTTGTATTGTTTCGGTTCAACTTGATTCTAAATTTATTGGCAACAAATTAATAACTTTTTTCAAGGATATAATCTATTTATTAGGTGTACCTGTCATACCAAGGCCAGAAACCTTTAGTTTCATACTGGCCTATTCCTTTTTTGTTTTTTTGGCGATCACTTATTAATCTAGTTGCCCTTTGTGTGCTGAATTTGTTTTGTTTTTATCAGCCAATGCTTATAGAAAGTAATTGAATGCAATGAATCTTCTTTTTCTATCTCCCTTTGACAGAAACTAATTTTGCAACCACAACATAAAATTTGACACTTCGTCAAAATTTGCAAGAAACAAGCGTTTTGAGCTGTCGTTTAATTGAAAAACGACGGTCTAGACTGTCATTTTGACCGTCGTTAATGAAACTTTCTCCACTGTAACTAAGCAGTATCCTTTTCACACAAGGATGAGACAACACAATGTCAGGTTGCTAAATTTTTGTGACTTTATCCGATTCACAATAAACTGATTCATAATTTGTTTTGCACCTTGTTTGGCCGCCCTTAAAAGCAATTTCTGAACTTGAAAGCAGTGTTAAAATAACAATGTTTAGTGTGTTATATTTCTTCATTTATGACAAATTCCCTGTGCTCGATACCCATGTGCATGCTTTAAATAGGGTTGTGGAAAGTAAAACAGTTATACAGCCGACCCTAGATAAGCTGACCCTAGATAGATAGATGGGTATGGCTGCGATAATAATGATGATGAACATGAAGATGAATGACTTTTTCACTGAATGCATCTGTCCTTCTCAAACTTTGTTTTCCCCCTCTACTATCTTATTTTCAGACAATATTCATCACTAAATAATGTGTATAATTTGAAAAAAATTGTTCTTATAAACTTTTTGGAAAGCAAACCAACTTCTGTAGAAACTTCTCTTTAGGATCAAAGGGCCTTTCCAAACATCAGTCATAGAATGTGAAGATTGAAGAAGGGTATCAACTGACAAGCAGTTTAAGCCCAATACAAGTGAAGCAATAAAATGCAATTGTAGCTATGGGATGCCTTTACTTCAATTTTTAGGCAGACATATCCAGCAACTTAGGCTTGGATGTGAAATGAAAGCGAGACACAGAACCAAGTACTCTAAATTTCCAGATAGAAGTAATGAGTTTTGCACCACAATCGTAGGTACACTTAGTCTCAAAACTTGCTGGACTCATCTGTAATCCCCAATGATTCAGTCTAATACCATAGACATTCTTTTGTAAATTGTTTAACATGCTCAGAAAGAAAATATAACTCTATTATATACAATATTCTAATAGGGATGTTGATGTTAAATGGATGTCCAAGTTAAAAGCCAAAACCAATAGAAAATTGTGAAAAGGCAAAGAAAAAAACATAATGAATAGATTTTTTAGGTTCAATATATTGGAAATACTTAATCATGCAATAATTATCTCATGATCAGACTTATTTTTTGAGTGGTTACTTATAAATAAGCAAACTTTGAATGTAACCGTTATTGTTAAATCTTTTTAAATGGATTTCAAATGTTAAATTTTTGATAAGTAATTCTATTTCATGTTATTTAGTGGCTTGCTTGTTTAATCGGTGTTGAATTCCTAAGGATTCTAAGCAACATGTTCCTATCAAAGGGGCTAAAATTGAGAGGGTAAAGGTGAACATTCACAAACGGCAGTCAAATAGCTTCTCCTTTGGTAGAAAATGATAACCCAGCCATCACCATAGCAAATGGAAATCCCAAGAGTGGGTCCCATCTACATCTCTGCCTTGTATCCTTTTCTCCTACCTCTTTAATAGTCCATTAAAACCCCTTCACTTATACTATGAGATCGTATCCTAGAAATTCAATACAAACTAGACTAACATGTTCCGATTGTTATCACTTGTGTCTTGATGTTTTCTAAATTTCTGTTTATTATTCAGTTTGTAACACATGCTTTTCTACTAGTTAATATTCTAGTACTGCAAAATGTCAATAGCAACTTTTAAGTTTTCTTTTTTGCTGCAGACTCTACTCTAATTCATGCGTTCTCGCACTGTCTCTAACTCATGCATTCTTGCACCAACACTCAGTGTCTCTAACTAGCTGAGCTATAGCTGAGGATTGCAACTTGTATTTTTTACTGCCTCCAAAGAGCTTTTTTTTTTTTTACTGTATCATCATATGTTGTACTTTTACCAACCCAAAAAACAATTGGCACTCAAATGAAGGATTCTTGTGACACTACAGAGTGAGGACCCTCATAAAAGTTCTTTCATTCTTGTCTTGCCTGACAATGATGAACAACGATGTTTCTTCCTAAATCACTCCACTTCTAACAATAACCTGCAGCCAACGCACGCTTGAACGACTAATTATATAAAAGTATTGTAAAATAATGCAAGTAAATTTGTAAATAGACAAAAACTTGGATCATTCTATAACAAGTTCCATATAGTAAGGAATTGGTATATCATATTGAATTGAAGAGAAAATTGAAGAAGAAATATCTTCCATTGAGTAAAAATCTTAAAAATAAGAAATATTGCTGACCTCTTGGCTGAAGCAAATGAGCTCAAACCAATAGTCACAGACGTTCTTCGATCCTCTCCATAATAACTTCAAATCATCATCATCATCAAAGCCTTATCCCAACTATGTTGAGGTTGGCTACATAAATTTTGTTTCTCCTTTCCGTTCTATTTTAAGCCAAATCCTTCGATAATTTAAACTTCTTCAAATCTGAATCAATGGCCTCTATCAATGTTTTCTTCGGCTTAACCCTACCTTTTGATAGGCTATCCACCTGTATAGCCAAACTTTAAATGCAATAATAAAATACCTATGAAATAAACTCCATGGAAGGATCATGAAAGAGGTGAGGGGTGAAGGATATAAGGTGGAGATGAAGATAGCACCTTGTTATAAAGAAAATCAGGGTAAAATAAACTCCATGGAAGGATTATGAAAGAGGTGAGGGGTGAAGGATATAAGGTGGAGATGAATATAGCACCTTGTTATAAAGGAAATCAAGGTAAAATAAACTCCATGGAAGGATCATGAAAGAGGTGAGGGTTGAAGGATATAAGGTGGAGATGAAGTTAGCATATTGTCTTTTCTAGATATTGAATTATTAGGGTGATGGCTGGGGTATTAATTTCTCATTTCCCTAGATTCAATTTCCGTTAAAGGTGTGGTTATTTGATGTCAATTCTGGATATTCATCTTTGTTGTTCATTTTTAACCACTTAGAGAAATACAATCGCATGTATTGAATTACATGAAACTCATGTGAGTTATAAGAAAAAAGAGCTTTAGCACTAAGTTGGAAATTTGTTGTTATGTTTCTTGACCAACGCGAAATAGTGGCTCAAAGCAGGCTCCTGGCACAATCCCACTCTATCGAGAACTTAGAATCATCTGCATACAATTCTCATTCCCCTTCATACATATCAATGTGTTAAGTGCCTTCACATCTCATCATGAGGTTTCTCCTTGTCAATAAAAACCATATTTATGTTTTTTTAACCTTACTTTTCAAATGTCCCCATGAGTTGTCTTAATAAGAAAGTGGACCTTGCAATCTTTGCTCTACCTAAGCATGATGGTAGAAATATATACTTGAATCACATCGGTTATTGTTATTTATGGATTTTTTTTTTCTTGTCATTCATTAGATAATACATGATGGCATCTTTCCTTGTTTAGTATATTGTTGTTCCCAATATATGGTTTGTAAGAAATACACCAACTTTAGCACGGGCAAAGAAAAAAAAAGTTAACTATTGAAAGAACTCGCAATGGATGGCTGCCATTGAACAAATCTCTTTGCACAGCTACGAATTGCTTACCTTACATTTAAAAAGAAAAAGAAAAATAAAGATGGAGACATAGTAGCAATATTGCCAATTTATTTGGCTCGGCCCTCTTGTCATCTCATCCTATTCCTGTGTTCTGGCATGTGAGCTTAGGTTGCATGCTCAATTTGTATGGCTAAATGAATTGAACAATTTTGAAAATGAGGTGAAAAACGGTTGTTAAAATTGCTTGTAACAAAGCGTGTATTTTTTTAGTTTCTTATCCCTTGATCACATAATATATCTGCTCAGATGAGTACTGTTGGAAATCTGTTGTTTCCAACGGGATTCCAACAGAGTACCTGTGTATTTATCAATTGGTTAAAAGAACTGAATCTTTAGTTTATGAGAGAGTTCAAACAGATTTCCAAGCGACATCATAAACTTGTATTCTATCTTTTCTTGTATTCATCTTTTCTGTTTGAAAGAACTAGTTCATTGTACAACCTTAATACTATAATTTGAATAATTAGAGTTGCACATAAGGATGCAGTTATTTTGACCATTGCAAGGACAAACTACAAGTATGAATGTGACAGTTCTAAAAAAAAAAGTATGAATGTTACAGGTATTGAAGTAGTATCTCGAGTAGAAGGCAACAAGTTTGAAGGATTCAAACACGGCAACATTTATTGATGACAATAATTTCTAGAAGTCAAAGTCTAGACCACATTTGGTGGTTTTACCATAGCAGAGGCCCAAATTAAATGAAAATCCTAGCACTCCAACTTTTCAGTAAAATTGTTCTGAGGCAATCATGCCATTGTTAAACCAACTGCACTTCTATTTTGCTTTTATCTAGGCTAATAAGGGTGTTGGAAGGTAACATGAAGTGGAGCTTCTTCCTTGTAGAGACCCTCAAGTATCAAAGGTTTGGTATGCCTTTCTCCCTGTAGGCTCTTCGACAGACAGTAAATTTAAACGGATTTTTTTGCAGCAACACAGTTAATAAAGGTGTTGGAAGGCAACATGAAGTGGAGATTCCTCCTCGTAGATACCCTCGAGTATCACTAAAAGGTTTTGTATGCCTTTCTCACTGTAGGCTCTTCCACATATGGTAAATTTAAATGGAAATTTTTTGCAATAATAGTGAATAATAGTCAAAGCCATACCCATTTTCAGCCATCGCTATCCACGTGAATCTATAAAATCATACCCATTTTTTAGCCATTGAAAGAGCAATAAGCAAGGTTTTTTAACAGTAGTATGAAAAAAAAAAAAAAAAAACCAGACTAGTGTTAAAAGAAGGCAACATAAAGCAGAGCTTCTTCCTTGTAGAGGCCTTCAAATATCTCTGAATGAGCTTGTATGCCTATCCCACTGTACATTCTTCCACTAATAGTGAATTTAAATGGATTGTATGGTTTGTATGCAACAGCAGTGTATAATAGTCAAACTCACACCATTTTCAGCCATTGCTGTTGACATCAATCTCTAAAATTTCAGCCATTGAAAGAGGAATAATTTATGATTTTTGCTAGCGTGACATAAAACTGATTTGATTCCAAATTATAGTAGTATAAAAACATCATTTTAATGAAAGCCCTAAGACCATTAAAGACCAGTCTTCTATTCGCATTCCATCTAAGCCCTCCCCACACCACCCCACACCCAAACCTTCAAAAAACAAAAACCCATGGGGAAGCCGGAGTCCCACCTGGCCTGGAATTTCCATTCTGAAATGCTCTTGCTAAGGTTGGGATTTGAGAATTCTGTCTTTTAGAATTTGTAAACGCTTACTGTCCTAATTTCTGGGAATTTCAGTTAAGTGAACATGCAATTCTTGACACGAATTGTGGAATTCACAGACAACCAAAATTCTTATCCGGATTTCTTGCGACGAAATAGGCCTTTGGGTCTAGGTGACCCATACCAGAAAGAAGGCCTAGACCTAGACCTTTGAGACCTGTTTACCATTTTTTTTTAGCCAAGAAAACATAAACACATATATGATGTAAATCCGTGGAGCCGAACCCAAACTGGCATCATGCTCATATGGGCCTATGATTGGTTACCCAGCTGTCATAAAGATAGCAGGTTATCTACTTCTTCCAACGATTAACTTGGGAATATGAACAGAATAAATTCTGATGGAATAGATTGTTAATTGCTACTAAAAACTAAACTAGAGAGGTTACAAGCAGTAACAAACAATCAACTCAAAAAAAAAAAAAAATGCCAACCCATGCACTAGGCTAAAACACCAAGGAAGTTGCAACGTACTGTATCAGATGCAACACAAGCACGACTATTTCTGACTAAAGAAAGAGCCCGTTAACTTTTGACAAAGCCAACCAACCACAATTCCTCTGAACTATTTCTTAACATATCATTGAATGTCAAACCAGAGCCCCCCAATTTTTGTTGGCTAAGTTGATCCAGTGTTTCTATCATCTCCTCCGTTAAATGATTCCTCCAATCCCCAACAACACCATGCCTCAAAAAGTTCCTACTCGGAATCCTGGCCCGTGTCTTTCCACTCTTATTAGTCTCCAAACTCTTTAAGACTCCAAGCTACAAAACCTCTCTTATCTTTTCTACCAAACCTTCTCTCTCCTCCTCCACTGAAAAAGGGCAGCCTAAGAAGTCAGCCAACCTTCTTAAATGGAATGCAGGGTCTTCTTGAAGCTCCTTGTACTTTATAAAGAAGACCCTTTCGGGTCTCTTCAAGCTGGCCCTCCAATACCCCAACAAATGCTCCCAAAAGGGGCCAAATGGAGAGATACCTCTATGAAAGTGCTCAAAGGCCTCTTCTATGGGAAGTGGTGGTTCATCCTCCGGGAGTAAGCTGTTTAGGAAATACCATTAGGAAACGAAGGTATCCTTAGGATTCCTACACATATAAATGATTTTGCAATTGGATTCAATGACTGAAGACGGCAGCAGTTGGCATGGGAGATGCACCGAAAAGAGGCGGGGGGAGGGGAGGCTTCTGAGGTCAGGAATCTTGCCATGTGCATGAAGGGCCAAATCTAACCACGGCACAAGGTCTTGTGGGCTAGTAGTTTGCAAAGGATGGTTATGAAGGTCATGAAGAGTTCAGTTTTAGACAGTGAAGGTGAGAGCTTTCATCCAAGTCGTGGCCGATTTAGGCAAGGTGCCGAGCTTCAAAGTGTTTACGACATGACATTGCTGCTTTGTAAGATTTAAGAGGTACCCATGACCCTTGGAATTGAATGAAGGGTGTCAGCTTCCACCCTTTCTCAGTGGCGGAGAGAGTCTCCCCGTCTCCAGGGAAATTGGACATGGTGAAGACCTCGTGTTCAGGGACATTGAAAGTGGCCATGCGGACGATGATGGCTAGGGTGTCAAAGGGATGTATGTAGCTTATATGAGTGAAAAGCAAATATGAGTGAAAAGCAAGAGACAACTGTGAACGTTGAACCGAAGCTATCCATATACTCCTCGTTTATAGATGTTCATGGCGGGGCTGAACAATATTCTGGCTGAATGTTTTGGGGGAGATCCTCTAGAATATATTAATGCAACTAGGTTTATTACTATGTATACAAATAATCTAACTATGCAGTAGAAATAAATCAAACAAAAGCACACACTATATGAAAATATAATTTTTATGTGAAAATCCAAACTTAAAAAAAACCATGATTGAAAATCATGCTCGATGAATTATATTACAGATACAAGAGATATTCACAACCCTTATCCAGTTATCACACAACCTAAGAATTTTGTGATTTCCTTACTCAGTCCTGCTGTAACGATTTCCTGTCGTTCTTTGTTATAAATCCAAGCTCCTAGACGCCTTCTAAATGTTACACTGACTTCCCACAATAATCTTCTATGCTTAGAAAAGTAGAAGATAAGGATCTCTAGAGTAGAACTTCAGCCCTTCTACTCTGCAATGAAAGAACTCTAGAAAAAGTGATCTCCAATAAGCATTATCTACTTAGAACAATGAGATTTGTGTTTTATGCCTCATTCGTGTCTCATAAGTTTGTTTCAATCAAGAAAAGAGTTGGCACACAATAAGTAAGTTTCCCTTTGAATTTGACTAAAAATTCAGAAGTCAATGAGATTTTTTGCACAAGTCTGATCGATTAGGTAGTGGTCCGATCGGTCGGATTAAGCTACTGTCTCAGGTCCAATCTGTCGGATGTCTGCCCGACGGGTCAGATGAAATTCAACATAAATTATTACAAAATTTTCGAGGCCATAACTTTGTTGTGTTAGTTCCGATTGATACAATCTTGGGCTCTCTGGATATCTATTCGAAACAAGCTTTCTAATGGTAAGCTGCTTGCCCATATCCAACGCTTGCTTTGTGAAATATGACCTTTTAAACCATGTTGTCCATAGAAAAACACTTCAATTTATCACTCTTTTTTAATTTCTTCATTGCAGTACATCTGGTGACTCAAACCAGTATCTGTACTAAAAATATATAAAATACAACACAAATGAGATCAAGTTTTATTCAACCCATGAATTAGCCAATAGA
This sequence comes from Sextonia rubra, assembly GCA_037013555.1. Classification (NCBI taxonomy): domain Eukaryota; kingdom Viridiplantae; phylum Streptophyta; class Magnoliopsida; order Laurales; family Lauraceae; genus Sextonia; species Sextonia rubra. The sequence goes on along the minus strand of JASUAD010000010.1, from coordinate 35,523,909 downwards.
AAAATCCTTACACAGGTCTAGCCCAAAATTTTATCCTTAGCTCAAGCTCAGCCCAGGCTCGAATTGGACCTTAGATCCCTAGTCCAACCCATCCCGCATAAAATAGGATGAGCCAAAGCCCAGATAAATAATATTTTATTATGAATCCCATTGCATCAAGTCCCTCCATCAACCATATGCAATTTTTAGCATTAACACTCTTGGTATTCCTTTAGTTATTATATTAACCTCTAACATTTTTAGTTAAAACCAACATCTTTCAAACAACGGTTTTTTAAATAGAGACCAATCACATGTTATTTATATCCAAATGTATTGCCAACACCGACTTTCATGTCCCGTCCACGTCTCAAATTTAAAAATTTATATAAAAAAGACCCCTCTATGAATCTTGAAATTTAATAATATTTTAATTTTTTTTATATATTTTTTTAAATTGAGCCCCTCGAAGAAAATTCTTTAGATCGGCCACCGACTACATCGTGTGGTATGCCGAGCACCCACATCAAATGCGCATTCATCCCTCTCCTCACCTACTCAATCACATGATATGTAAAGAACCCACGTCATCTACACTTTCATATCCATTTTCAGCTATTGCTATCCACATAAGTCTCTAAAAGCCATAACCGTTTTTCAGCCATTGGTATCCACATGAATCTCTAATCATGCCCATGTTTTAGCCATTGAAAGTGCAATAAGCTTGCCTTTTTTTTAACAGTATATAGTATGGAAAAACAAAAAACAGAAAACTACAGCTGTTAAAGAAGGCAATATGAAGCAGAGCTTCTTCCTTGTAGAGGCCTTCAAATATCTTTGAATGAGTTTGTATGCCTATCCCACTATACGCTCTTCCACAAATGGTAAATTTAAATGGTTTCCATGCTTTGTACGCAATGGCAGAGTGTAATAGTCAAACACACACCCATTTTTTTAAATTGAGCCTCTCAAAGAAAATTTTTTAGATCCGCCACCGACTACATCGTGTCATGCAGAGCACCCACATTAAATACGCATTCATCGCTCTCCTCACCTACTCAATCCCATGGTATGTAAAGAACCCACGTCATCTGGGCACCCACATTAAATACGCATTCATCGCTCCCCTCACCTACTCAATCACATGGTATGTAAAGAACCCACGTCATCTACACTTTCATACTCAATTTTAGCTATTGCTATCCACATAAGCCTCTAAAAGCCAAAACTTTTTCAGCCAAATCTCTATTTCAATAAACTTGCCTTTTTTTTTAACAGTATAAAATATGAAAAAACAAAAAAGAAAACTACAGCTGTTAAAGAAGGCAATATGAAGCAGAGCTTCGTCCTCGTAGGGGCCTTCAAATATCTCTAAATGAGTTTGTATGCCTATCCCACTGTACGCTCTTCCACAAATGGTAAATTTAAATGGATTCCATGGTTTGTTTGCAATGGTAGTGTATAATAGTCAAACACACACCCATTTTCAGCTGTTGCTATTGAACAATCATTTTAGATATGAGTTTCTAGATTGCAAGTCATATATCCAGCGAAAAATAAAAGAATTTGCAAAAAGTAATTTAATTAACTACACAAAAAGAAGGCACTTAATTCTTAACTTGAAAAACTCCAACCCGGTAAAAAATTACTTTTGTAGGATCTTATGCACTCATTGATGAGCTACCATTCCTACCAAAACCAATGGTAATGGTAGAGGCACAATTCAATGTTTAAGGCATTCGACATCGCACCCTCGGATTTATTTTTAGAGCGACCATAGGAAGCGACATTGTGGCACTCCTTTGCCTAACAACTCCCCCCTCACGATGGTGCTCCCGTGACTTGAACCCTTGACCTGGAGCTTTGATACTATTTGTAGAATCTTATGTACCCATTGAGCTATCATTCCTATCAATCCATCAACGATTAATTATCAAGTAATAGCAAACAGTGACAAGATATCCTCGCAACCTTTATCTAGTCACTCCTTCGACCTATAATAGGTTACTCACCTGTCACATTTCCTTGGATAACCTTGCAAAATTCTCACCTAGTGAGGATTGCATCATGCTCATATGGGCCTCTGTGGTCCCCTTTTTACATGTAGTTAATCTGTGGGGGAGCAAAACTTTGAATAAAGTGACATTCAACTTTTCGATGAACTATGGTGGGGTAGGAGATTATGAGTTCTTTTGACTCTAGAGAATCCAGGCTCGAACCAAGATGTCATGTTTTTCTGGTTAATCTTCATGTAATAAAATAGAATACTTACAGAAGAAGTTCGTGTTTCTGTTGACAATATAAATATAGCAGGTTCTCTCCTCTCTCCAACGATTAACCTGGGAATATGGATAGAACAAACTCTGATGGAATAGATTGCTAATTGCATTACTAAATACTAAACTAGAGAGGTTACAACCAAGAACAATCATTCAACTCAAAAAAAAAAAAAAAAAAGGTTGCCAACCATGCATTAAGCTATAACTCCTAGAAAGTTGAAACGTACAATACCAGATGCAACCCATCACACACAAGCCCGACTATTTTCTGACTGCACAAAGAGCCCATAGACTTTTGACAAAGCCAACCACAATTACTCTAGATTATTTCTTAACATCATTGAACTTCAAACCAGAGCCCCCCAACTTTTGTTCGCTAAGTTGATCCAGTGTTTCTATCATCTCCTCCGTTAAATGATTCTTCCAATCCCCAACAACACCACACCTAAAAAAGTTCTTACTCGGAATCCCGGCCCGTGTCTTTCCACTCTTATTAGTCTCCAAACGCTTTAGACTCTCAAAGCTGCAAAACCTCTGTATCTTTTCTACCAAACCTTCTTTCTCCTCCTCCACTGAAAAAGGGCAGCCTAAGAAGTCAGCCAACCTTCTTATATGAGACGCAGTGTCTTCTTGAAGCTCCTCGTACTTTATAAAGAAGATCCTTTGGGGTCTCTCCAAGCTGGCCTTCCAGTACCCCAACGAATGCTCCCAAAATGGGCCAAAGGGAGAGATACCTCCGCGAAAGAGCTCAAAGGCCTCTTCTATGGGAAGTGGTGGTTCATCTTCCGGGTATAAGCTGTTAAAGAAATACCATAGCGAAACGAAGTTATCCTTAGGATTCCTACACACATAAATGATCCTGCAATTGGATTCAACGATTGAAGGCGGTAGCAGTTGGTATGGGAGATGCACGGAAAAGAGGCGGGGGGATGGGAGGTTTGTAAGGTCAGGAATCTTGGCATTAGCATAAAGGTGCAAATCTAACCACGGCACAAGATCTTGTGGGGTAGTGGTGAGCAGAGGATGGTTATGAAGGTCATGAAGAGCACGGTTTAAGACAGTGAAGGTGAGAGCTTTGATCCAAGTCGTGCCCGATTTAGGGGCGGTGCAGAGTATTATGTCATCTTTAGAAGCTTCAAAGTGTTCACGACATGCCGTTACCGCTTGCAAATTTCTAAGAGGTATCCACGACCCTTGATACTGAATGAAGGGTCTGTCCTTCCACCGTTTCTCAATGACGGAGAGATGCTCATGCTCCTCGTGTCCAGGAACATTGGATGTGGCCATCGTGACGATGATGGCTAGGGTGTCAAATGTAGCCTATACGTTCAAGTGGATGTGAGTGACAACAATGAACTGTGAAGTGAAAACTATCCATATACTCCTCTTTAGTCTTTGGCCCTTTTATATAGGAAGGGCGTCCTCCTCGTCTTGATATTCTTTTAACTTATAACTAACCTTTAAACATTTTTAGTTAAAACTAACATCTTTCAAACCACGGACGAGAGAATAGACGCCACTCACATATTATCTATATCCAAACGTACGTACCTTTTCTTTTGCCCTTGAGTTCTTGCTCCATTTTCGGTTTTTGTCCTCCACTTGTTGTTGCTTTGTTGATGTTGTGAATTTGTTTGATTAGCATGTGTGCTATTGCCAGCCATACGGTAGCCTCTTTTATGTACTAATGTCGTCAATGTATTGTTAGCCAAAATGGCCCATTCTGGGAATTTTGATCGGATTAAATTCGCACATCAATGGCATGATTAAATTTAAATGGATCTCTAAAATTTTAGGGCATACCTGAATCCATCGCTAAAAGAGATGGAATGACTGTCAAAATGGGTATTACAACTTCCTCAGTCTTCTCTTGATGCCAGCAATGTTATGGTAATACCAAGCTTTTTCCTTTGAGTCAGAATATATAAAGAAGAGGGAGTTCCCCTGCCCTTTTATAGCCGCCCAACCATCACAGACGACTGCAACGGTCTTCCTCATTATAGAGCGTTGCCAACATTTCATTCATGGATATTCAACACAAAAAAACTGAAAATGAATTAAAGTGCAGTAAAATGCAGTGAATGAGGAGAGAGTGAACGGTTACAGAAATGGGCGGTGGTCATTTGGACCACCACCCTCGGCTACCAACATGTATTGCTTCCATCCATTGAGGGTGGCGAGAGGAACGTCAAACTTTCCGTGCTGAATACACATTACGTAAATATGCGTTTGGTCATTGGTGTCATACGAGATTAAGGCATGTCATTAGTAATGTGAGAGATTGTGTTAATCACATTACCACTTGTGTGCTCAATTGAGAGTAGAATCCACCCCTGCAGTAAAATTTGAGAAAATTCCGGGGGAGAACATGATCACTAGAATGTTCATCTGATTGTTTTTTTTTTTTTTAAGGCACACAGCCGACTAATACCCCTAGGGGATCCTCTACCAACTCATGATAAAGATAGAGGGGATGCCAACGAGGGGAGTCGGATCAGGCCAACAGGGAGCGGACCCGTACCTTGGCCCAACTGAGCTACCAGATGTTGGTAGAGCCCGTGACTTTATTTATTTTTGTTTGTTCTGTTCTTTTTGGAAAGTAAAGATTCTTTTTCTTTTTTTTTCCTTTTGGAAGTTTATAAGTGGGGAATGGAGACCAAAAAAGCAAACTACATTTGAATAATTAGGTGTATGATTGACAGCGTCCCTGAGCAGGGATGTCACTATATATTGATTGGAGTGGCATCAGCTCCAAGTGAAGACGAAAGCCGTGTGGCGTGATATAAGGAATGACTCTGGTCCCAGTTGTAATAAATAACTAATATGCAAAATTCACCTCCTCCATCTTGATAAAAGCTTGTACCTTTTTGTTGACACCAGACTTCGACCTCTATTCAACAACCATAACAGGGGACAATTTTATTTGAATTCCTGCATATAATTAATATGATCTGTCACCACAACATTGCGGCACAAAACTTGGACAGTAAAAAAAATGTGATTTTTAGTATTGTTGTATAAAAAACCTGTCGATGTATAAAATCAAACTAAATCAATCTGATCTGTAGATTTTAACCGAACTGATGGTTAATGATTTGAGCACGGATTTAAAAAATCTTAATTTGTTATTAATGGTTTGGTGACGGATTTTACCATTCACCTATGGATTTAAATCAAACCAAATCGTTGACATGGAATAAATTTAAATAGACATATATTATTAGTTGGTTAAACATTACATATAATATAATTTTTGTATTTAACATAATATAATGAAATATAATTATAGATAATAAAAGAGAGTAAGAGAAACTTTACACACTTGATATGGAATTATTGAAATAGCTGATATAATTTTAAATTACAAAAAGGAAGGAACCTTATCCATATAAGTTCATCCAAAATAGCTTAATTCCAATCCAAAGGCAAAGCCAAGCCACATAAAAAAGCAGGCATGTCGGCAAGGAGCTGACCATTATTGCTGGCATTTTCTATCCCGATGCATGTGCAAGCCACATCTGGAGAGACTTTTTTTTTTACCCAGGTTTGATACGGGTAGCACGTTGGGTTGAGAAAGTCCGGCCTGAGTCCACCCTGATCCATTAATCCGTACCCCAGGCACAACCTCTGGTACAAGCACCGACGTAGAGTAGGTGATGTAGGCACCGATGTCAGCACCTGCCTGATGACCAGTGGTTGACCTATGAATTTCATTCAAGAGTTGCAGACCCGGGTTAAGCAATTGGGTTTTGAAAACAAACCTATGATTTTCATGTGCATTTTGGGGGCAAAGATAAATTTTTTTGTCGGTTTTCAAAGCAAAAACAAGTTTTTTGTTATAATCGTCGACAGGTCTACCGCCCCCACATGGTTGTACGTAGGTCTACCCTTGTCCTGATCAGTTACAAACTGTGACTGACAGTATCTCACTCATCCAAAGCGATTTAGTTTTATACATTTGTGGCGGCGAGTACTACACATTGGCAATGACAGATATGCAAGTCTATTGTTTTTTTTTTTTTTAACTACTCCAATAACGACACTGGGGCGCTGGTATTGTGTTAAGGCGGCATTACACAAAGTGGCTTACGCAGATGGGTGACATGGCTGAATGGCTGATGCAAGCACAAGAGGCTGTATAGGCATACAGGGGCTTCCTTGGACGATAAAACCTCAAAGTGGGATATCGAACTTTCTCTATATTCCGACTGATGAGTTGTTTTGCGTCTGCATACTCTTGGCAATGAGATCTACATGGAGGCAATGGGAAATTGATGATCCAGCGGACAAAAAAATTTTTGATCAACAAATATGCTCGTGGTATCTAGACTTTCTTTTTTTTTTTTTTTTAATGTTGATATGTCTAGTATAAAATCTGCATGTATAAAATCCGCTGTATATGATTTTGCCAAGAGAGAGTTCTTTAATGGGAAGAAACAACCCATGTGAATATATATAGACTTATTTAGGATAAATTACATTATTTCTATTAAATTTCATAATTTCATGCATTTGAGCATCTAATTTTGAATTTAAGTTAAAATCATTCAAAAATTCAAACTATTGCATGTTTTCTTGAAACTAACTTTTTTACATCGTCCTAGTATCATCGCTCATATCTCAAAATGCATGCATTCTCTACTCTAATTCATGCATTCTCGCACTGTCTCTAACTCATGCATTCTTGAACCGACACTCAGTGTCTCTAACTAGCTGAGCTATAGCTGAGGACTGCGACTTGTATTTTTTACTGCCTCCAAAGAGCTTTTTTTTTTTTTTAACTGTATCATCATATGTTGTACTTTTACCAACCCAAAAAACAATTGGCACTCAAATGAAGGATTCTTGTGACACTACAGAGTGAGGACCCTCATAAAAGTTCTTTCATTCTTGTCTTGCCTAACAATGATGAACAACGATGTTTCTTCCTAAATCACTCCACTTCTAACAATAAGCTGCAGCCAACGCACGCTTGAACGACTAATTATATAAAAGTATTGTAAAATAATGCAAGTGAATTTGTAAATAGACAAAAACTTGGATCATTCTATAACAAGTTCCATATAGTAAGGAATTGGTAGTATCGTATTGAATTGAAGAGAAAATTGAAGAAGAAATATCTTCCATTGAGTAAAAATCTTAAAAATAAGAAATATTGCTGACCTCTTGGCTGAAGCAAATGAGCGCAAACCAATAGTCACAGACGTTCTTCTATCCTCTCCATAATAACTTCAAATCATCATCATCATCATCATCATCATCAAACCCTTATCCCAACTATGTTGAGGTCGGCTACATGAATTCCGTTTCTCCATTTCGTTTTATTTTGAGCCAAATCCTTCGATAATTTAAACTTCTTCAAATCTGAAATTAATGACCTCCATCAATGTTTTCTTCGGCTTACCCCTACCTTTTTATAGGCTATCCACCTGTATAGCCAAACTTTAAATGTAAAAATAAAATACCTATGAAATAAACTCTATGGAAGGATTATGAAAGAGGTGAGGGTGAAGGATATGAGGTAAAGATGAAGATAGCACCTTATTATAAAGGAAATCAGGGTAAAATAAACTCCATGGAAGGATTATGAAAGATGTGAGAGGTGAAGGATATAAGGTGGAGATGAATATAGCACCTTGTTATAAAGGAAATCAAGGTAAAATAAACTCCATGGAAGGATCATGAAAGAGGTGAGGGTTGAAGGATATAAGGTGGAGATGAAGTTAGCATATTGTCTTTTCTAGATATTGAATTATTAGGGTGATGGCTGGGGTATTAATTTCTCATTTCCCTAGATTCAATTTCCGTTATACGTGTGGTTATTTGATGTCAATTCTGGATATTCATCTTTGTTGTTCATTTTTAACCACTTAGAGAAATACAACCTCATGTATTGAATTACATGAAACTCATGTGAGTTATAAGAAAACAGGCCTTTAGCTCTAAGTTGGAACTTTGTTGTTATGTTTCTTGACTGACGCAAAATAGTGGCTCAAAGCAGGCTCCTGGCACAATCCCACTCTATTGAGAACTTAGAATCATCTGCATACAATTCTCATTCCCGTTCATACATACCAATGTGTTAAGTGCCTTCACATCTCATCATGAGGTTTCTCCTTGTCAATAAAAACCATATTTACGTTTTTTTAACCTTACTTTTCAAATGTCCCCATGAGTTGTCTTAATAAGAAAGTGGACCTTGCAATCTTTGCTCTACCTAAGCATGATGGTAGATATATATACTTGAATCACATCGGTTATTCTTATTTATGGATTTTTTTTTCTTCTCATTCATTAGATAATACATGATGGCATGTTTCCCTGTTTAGTATATTGTTGTTCCCAATATATGGTTTGTAAGAAAAACACCAACTTTAGCACGGGCAAAGAAAAAAAAAGTTAACTATTGAAAGAACTCGCAATGGATGGCTGCCATTGAACAAATCTCTATGCACAGCTACGAATTGCTTACCTCACGTTTAAAAAGAAAAAGAAAGATGGAGACATAGTAGCAATATTGCCAATTTGTTTGGCTCGGCTCTTTTGTCATCTCATCCTATTCCTGTGCTCTTTTGTCATCTCATCCTATTTTTTTAGTTTCTTATCCCTTGATTACATAATATATCTGCTCAGATGAGTACTGTTGGAAATCTGTTGTTTCCAACAGGATTCCAATAGAGTACCTATGTATTTATCAATGGTTAAAAGAACTGAATCTTTAGTTTATGAGAGAGTTCAAACAGATTTCCAAGCGACATCATAAACTTGTATTCTATCTTTTCTTGTATTCATCTTTTTTGTTTGAAAGAACTAGTTCATGGTACAACCTTAATACTATAATTTGAATAGTTAGAGTTGCACATAAGGATACAGTTATTTTGACCATTGCAAGGACAAACTACAAGTATGAATGTTAAAGTTCTACAAAAAAAAAAAAAAAAAGTATGAATGTTACAGGTAATTGATGTAGCATCTCGAGTAGAGGGCAACAAGTTTGAAGGATTCAAACACGACAACATTTATGATGACAATAATTTCTAGAAGTCAAAGTCTAGACCACATTTGGTGGTTTTACCATAGCAGAGGCCCAAATTAAATCAAAATCCTAGCACTTCAACTTTTCAGTAAAATTGTACTGAGGCAATCATGCCATGGTTAAACCAACTGCACTTCTATTTTGCTTTTATCTAGGTTAGTAAGGGTGTAGGAAGGTAACATGAAGTGGAGCTTCTTCCTTGTAGAGACCCTCAAGTATCAAAGGTTTTGTATGCCTTTCTCCCTGTAGGCTCTTCCACAGATAGTAAATTTAAACGGATTTTTTTGCAGCAACACAGTTAATAAAGGTGTCGGAAGGCAACATGAAGTGGAGATTCCTCCTCGTAGATATCCTCAAGTATCACTAAAAGGTTTTGTATGCCTTTCTCACTGTAGGCTCTTCCACATATGGTAAATTTAAATGGAAATTTTTTGCAATAATAGTGTATAATATTCAAAGCCATACCCATTTGCAGCCATTGGTATCCACGTGAATCTATAAAATCATACCCATTTTTTAGCCATTGAAAGAGCAATAAGCAAGGTTTTTTAACAGTAGTATGAAAAAAAAAAAAAAAAAACCAGACTAGTGTTAAAAGAAGGCAACATAAAGCAGAGCCTCTTCCTTGTAGAGGCCTTCAAATATCTCTGAATGAGCTTGTATGCCTATCCCACCGTACATTCTTCCACTAATAGTGAATTTAAATGGATTGTATGGTTTGTATGCAATAGCAGTGTATAATAGTCAAACTCACACCATTTTCAGCCATTGCTGTTGACATCAATCTCTAAAATTTCAGCCATGGAAAGAGGAATAATTTATGATTTTTGCTAGCATGACATAAAACTGATTTGATTCCAAATTATAGTAGTATAAAAACATCATTTTAATGAAAGTTCTAAGACCATTAAAGACCAGTCTTCTCTGCGCATTCCATCTAAGCCGCGCCCACCCCCCCCCCCCCCCCCCCCCCCCACCCACAAAACCACAAAACAAAACAATCTCCAAAACCTTAAAAAAACAAGGACCCATGAGGAAGGCGGAGTTCCACCTGGCCTGGAATTTCCATTCTGAAATGCTCTTGCTAAGGTTGGGATTTGAGAATTCTGTCTTTTAGAGTTTGTAAACGCTTACTGTCCTAATTTCTGGGAATTTCAGTAAGTGAACATGCAATTCTTGACACGAATTGTGGAATTCACAGACAACCAAAATTCTTGTCCGGATTTTTTGCGACGAAATAGGCCTTTGGGTATAGGTGACCCATACCAGAAAGAAGGCCTAGACCTAGACCTTTGAGACCTGTTTACCTTTTTTTTATTAACTAAGAAAACATAAACACATATATGATGTAAATCCGTGGACCCGAACCCAAACTGGCATCATGCTCATATGGGCCTATGATTGTTTTCCCAGCTGTCATAAAGATAGCAGGTTCTCTACTGCTTCCAACGATTAACTTGGGAATATGAACAGAATAAATTCTGATGGAATAGATTGTTACTTGCATTACTAAAAACTAAACTAGAGAGGTTACAAGCAGTAACAAACAATCAACTCAAAAAAAAAAAAAAAAAAAAAAAAAAGGTTGCCAACCCATGGACTAAGCTAAAACACCGAGGAAGTTGCAACGTACAGTATCAGATGCAACACAAGCGCAACAATTTTCTAACCGAAGATAGAGCCCATTAACTTTTGACAAAGCCAACCAACCACAATTCCTCTGAATTATTTCTTAAAAGCATTGAATGTCAAACCAGAGCCCCCCAATTTTTGTTGGCTAAGTTGATCCAGTGTTTCTATCATCTCCTCCGTTAAATGATTCCTCCAATCCCCAACAACACCACGCCTGAAAAAGTTCTTACTCGGAATCCCAGCTCGTGTCTTTCCACTCTTATTAGTCTCCAAACTCTATAGACTTCAAAGCTACAAAACCTCTCTTATCTTTTCTACCAAACCTCTCTCCTCTACCGCTGAAAAAGGGCAGCCTAAGAAGTCAGCCAACCTTCTTAAATGGAATGCAGGGTCTTCTTGAAGCTCCTCATACTTTATAAACAAGACCCTTTCGGGTGTCTTCAAGCTGGCCTTCCAATACCCCAACAAATGCTCCCAAAAAGGGGCCAAAGGGAGAGATACCTCTATGAAAGCACTCAAAGGCCTCTTCTATGGGAAGCGGTGGTTCATCCTCCGGGAGTAAGCTGTTTAGGAAATACCATTAGGAAACGAAGGTATCCTTAGGATTCCTACGCATGTAAATGATTTTGCAATTGGATTCAATGATTGAAGATGGTAGCCGATGGTATGGGAGATGCACCGAAAAGAGGCGGGGGGAGGGGTGGCTTCTGAGGTCAGGAATCTTGCCATGTGCATAAAGGGCCAAATCTAACCACGGCACAAGGTCTTGTGGGCTAGTAGTTTGCAAAGGATGGTTATGAAGGTCATGAAGAGTACGGTTTTAGACAGTGAAGGTGAGACCTTTCATCCAAGTCGGGCCCGTTTTAGGCAAGGTGCCGAGCTTCAAAGTGTTTACGACATGCCATTGCTGCTTGGTAAGATTTAAGAGGTACCCATGACCATTGGAATTGAATGAAGGGTGTCAGCTTCCACCCTTTCTCAGCAGCGGAGAGAGTCTCCTCGTCTTCAGGGAATTGGACATGGCGACCTCGTGTTCCGGGACATTGAAAGTGGCCATGCGGACGATGATGGCTAGGGTGTCAAAGGGATGTATCATGTATGCAGCTTATATGAGTGGAAAGCAAGAGACAACTGTGAACGTTGAACTGAAGCTATCCATATACTCCTCGTTTATTACAGATATTCTGGCTGAACAATATTCTGGCTGAATGTTTTGGGGAGATCCTCTAGAATGTATTAATGCAATTAAGTTTGTTATTATGTATCAAATAATCTAACTATGCAGTACAAATAAATCAAATAAAAGCACACACCATATGTAAATTTAATTTTTACGTGAAAACCCAAACTTAAAAAAAACCATGATTGAAAATCAAACACGATGAATTATATTATAGATACAAGAGATATTCGCAACTCTGATCTAGTTATCGCACAACCTAAGAACTTTGTAATTTCCTTACTCAGTCCTGCTGCAACAACTTCATGTCGTTCTTTGTTATAAATCCAAGCACTTATACGCCTTCTAAATGTTACACTTGACTTTACACAATAATCTTCTACGTTCAGAAAAGTAGAAGATAAGAATCTCTATAGTATAACTTTAGCCCTTTAACTTTCCAATGAAAGAAATTTAAAGAAGGTGATCTCCAATAAACATTATCTACTTAGAACAAAGAGATCTGCGTTCCATGCCTTAGGGTTGAGAGAGAACCCCTTTATATAGCCCCAAATTTGTGTCTCATAAGTATGTTTCAATCAAGAAAGGAGTTGGCACGCAACAGATAAGTTTCCCTTCAAATTGGACTAAAAATTTACAAGTCAACAAAATTTTTTACACTAATCTAATCGATCGGGTAGTGGTTCGATCGGTCGGATTAAGTTACTGCATCAGGTCCGATCTGTTGGATGTCTGCCCGATGGGTAGGATGAAATTCAACACAAATTCCTACAAAATTTTCGAGGCTATAATTTTATCGTTTTAGTTCTGATTGATACAATCTTGGGCTCTCTAGATATCTATTCGAAATGAGTTTTCTAGTGGTAAGTAGCTTGCCTATATCCAATGCCTGGTTTGTGAGATATGACCTTTTAGACTATGTTATCTATAAAAAAAACACTTCAATTTGTCACTTTTTCTTCGATTTCTTCATTACAGTACATCTGGCGACTCAAACCACTATTTGTACTAAAATATATTTAAAATACAATACTAATGAACTCAAATTTTGTCCAACCCATAAATTGGCCAATACAAAAATCCTTAACACAATTCTAGCCCAAAAATTTATCCTCAGCTCAAGCTCAGCGCAGGCTCAAATTGGACCTTAGATCCCTAGTCCAACCCATCCCGCATAAAATAGGATGAGCCAAAGCCCAGGTTTATAATATTTTATTATGAATCCCATTGCATCAAGTCCCTCCATCAACCATATGCAATTTTTAGCATTAATACTCTTGGTATTCCTTTAGTTATTATATTAACCTCTAACATTTTTAGTTAAAACCAACATCTTTCAAACAAAGGTTTTTAAAATAGAGACATATCACATGTTATTTATATCCAAATGTGTTGCTAACACTGACTCTCATGTCCCGTCCATGTCTCACCGGACCCAAATAGGGTTAAGTGTGGGCTGAAGACCCCACTCAAATTTAAAAATTAATAAAAAAAACCCCTCTATGAATATTGAAATTTAATAATATTTTTATTTTTTTTATATTATTTTTTTAAATTGAGCCCCTCAAAGAAAATTTTTTAGATCGGCCACCGACTGCATCGTGTGGCATGCCGAGCACCCACATCAAATACGTATTCATCCCTCTCCTCACCTACTCAAATTACATGGTATGTAAAGAACCCATGTCATCTACACTTTCAAACCCATTTTCAGCTATTGCTATCTCTAAAAGCCATAACCGTTTTTCAGCTACTGGTATCCACATGAATCTCTAATCATGCCCATGATTAGCCATTGAAAGTGCAATAAGCTTGCCTTCATTTTTTAACAGTATATAGTATGAAAAAACAAAAAAAGAAAACTACAGCTGTTAAAGAAGGCAATATGTAGAAGAGCTTCTTCCTTGTAGAGGCCTTCAAATATCTATAAATGAGCTTGTATGCCTATCCCACTGTACGCTCCTCCACAAATGGTAGATTTAAATGGATTTCATGGTTTGTATGCAATGGCAGTGTATAATAGTCATAGTCAAACACACACCCATTTTTTTAAATTGAGCCCCACAAAGAAAATTTTCTAGACATGCCACTGAATACATCGTGTCATGCCCAGCACCCACATTAAATACGCATTCATCCCTCTCCTCACCTACTCAATCACATGGTATATAAAGAACCCACATCCAAGCACCCACATTAAATACGCATTCATCCCGCTCCTCACCAACTCAATCCCATGGTATGTAAAGAACCCACGGCATCCGAGCACCAACATTAAATACACATTCGTCCCTCTCCTCACCTACTCAATCACATGGTATGTAAAGAACCCATGTCATCCACGTTTTCATACCCATTTTTAGCTATTGCTATCCACATAAACCTCTAAAAGCCAAAACTTTTTCAGCAACTAGTATCCACATGAATCTCTATTTATACCCACGTTTTAGCCATTGAAAGAGCAATAAGCTTGTCTTTTTGTTTTTTTAACAGTATATAATATGAAAAAACAAAAAAAGAAAACTACAGCTGTTAAAGAAGGCAATATGAAGCAGAGCTTCTTCCTCGTAAAGGCCTTTAAATATCTCTGAAAGCGTTTGTATGCCTATCCCACTGTATGCTCTTCTACAAATGGTAAATTTAAATGGATTCCATGGTTTGTATGCAATGGTATTGTATAATAGTCAAACACACACCCATTTTCAGCCGTTGCTATTGAAAATTCATTTTAGATTTGAATTTCCAGATTACAAGTCACATACCCAGCGAAAATAAAAGAATTTGTGAAAAGTAATTTAATTAACCACACAAAAAGAAGGCACTTAATTTTTAACTTGAAAAACTCCAACCCAGTAAAAAATTATTTTTGTAGGATCTTACGCACCCATTGAACTACCATTCCTACCAAAACTAATTGGTAATGGTAGAGGCACAATTCAATAGTTTAAGGCATTCGACATCACACCTACGAACTTATTTTTAGAGCGACCATAGGAAGCGACATTGTGGCACGCCTCTGCTTAACAATTCTCCTCTCACGATGGTGCTCCTGCGACTCGAACCCTTGACCTAGAGCTCTGATACCATTTGTAGAATCTTATGTACCCATTGAGTTATCATCCCCATCAATCCATCAACGATTAATTATCAAGTAATAGTAAACAGTGACAAGATATCCTCGCAACCCTTATTCAGTCACTCCTTCAATCTATAATGGGTTACTCACCTGTCACATTTCCTTGGATAACCTTGCAAAATTCTCACCAAGTGAGGATTGCATCATGCTCATATGGGCCTATGTGGTCCCCATTTTGCATGTGGTTAATCTGTCGGGGAGCAAAACTTTGAATAAAGTGACATTCAACTTTTCGATGAGCTATTGTGGGGTAGGAGATTATGAGTTCTTTTGAGTCTAGAGGATCCAAGCTCGAACCAAGATGTCATGTTTTTCTGGTTAATCTTCATGTAATAAAATAGAATACTTACAGGAGAAGTTCATGTTTCTGTTGACAATATAAAGATAGCGGGTTCTCTCCTTCCAACGATTAACTTGGGAATATGGATAGAATAAATTCTGATGGAATAGATTGCTAATTGCATTACTAAATACTAAACTAGAGAGGTTACAACCAATAACAATCATTCAACTCAAAAAAAAAAAAAAAAAAGGTTGCCAACCATGCATTAAGCTAGAACTCCTAGAAAGTTGAAACGTACAGTACCAGATGCAACCCATCACACACAAGCCCGACTATTTTCTAACTGCACAAAGAGCCCATAGACTTTTGACAAAGCCAACCACAATTACTCTAGATTATTTCTTAACATCATTGAACGTCAAACCAGAGCCCTCGAACTTTTGTTGGCAAAGTTGATCCAGTGTTTCTATCATCTCCTCCGTTAAATGATTCTTCCAATCCCCAACAACACCACGCCTGAAGAAATTGTTACTCGGAACCCCATCCAGTGTCTTTCCACTCTTATTAGTCTCCAAGCTCTTTAGACTCTCAAAGCTACAAAACTTCTGTATCTTTTCTACCAAACCTTCTCTCTCCTCCTCCACTGAAAAAGGGCAGCCTAAGAAGTCAGCCAACCTTCTTATATGAGATGCAGTGTCTTCTTGAAGCTCCTCGTACTTTATAAAGAAGATCCTTTGGGGTCTCTCCAAGCTGGCCTTCCAGTACCCCAACGAATGCTCCCAAAATGGGCCAAAGCCAGAGATACCTCTGCGAAAGAGCTCAAAGGCCTCTTCTATGGGAAATGGTGATTCATTTTCCGGGCATAAGCTGTTAAAGAAATACCATAAGGAAACGAAGGTATCCTTAGGATTCCTACACACATAAATGATCCTGCAATTGGATTCAACGATTGAAGGCGGCAGCAGTTGGTATGGGAGATGCACGGAGAAGAGGCGGGGGGAGGGAAGGTTTGTAAGGTTAGGAATCTTGCCATCAGCATAAAGGTACAAATCTAACCACGGCACAAGATCTTGTGGGGTAGTGGTGAGCAAAGGATGGTTATGAAGGTCATGAAGGGCACGGTTTAAGACAGTGAAGGTGAGAGCTTTCATCCAAGTCGTGCCCGATTTAGGTGCGGTGCAGAGTATTATGTCATCTTTACAAGCTTCGAAGTGTTCACGACATGCCGTTACCGCTTGCAAAAAATGAAGAGGTACCCACGACCCTTCATACTGAATGTAGGGTCTGTTCTTCCACCGTTTCTCAATGACGGAGAGATGCTCTTGCTCCTCGTGTCCAGGGACATTGGACGTGGCCATCGTGACGATGATGGCTAGGGTGTCAAATGTAGCCTATCTGATTAAGTGGATGTGAGTGACAACAATGAACTATGAAGTGAAAACTATCCATATACTCCTCTTTAGTCTATGGCCCTTTTGTATAGGAAGGGCGTCCTCCTCGTCTTGATATTCTTTTAACTTATAACTAACCTTCAAACATTTTTAGTTAAAACTAACTTTCAAACCACGGACGAGAGAATAGACGCCACTCACATATTATCTATATCCAAACGTACGTACCTTTTCTTTTGCCCTTGAGTTCTTGCTCCATTTTCGGTTTTTGTCCTGCACTTGTTGTTGCTTTGTTGATGTTGTGAATTTGTATGATTAGCATGTGTGCTGTTGCCAGCCATACGGTAGCCTCTTTTATGTACTAATGTCGTCACTGTATGGCTTGCATCCATGGAGGGTGGCGTGAGGAACGTCAAACTTTCCCTGCTGAATGCACATTACGTAAATATGCGTTTTGTCA
The DNA here is from genome assembly GCA_037013555.1 of Sextonia rubra. NCBI lineage: Eukaryota > Viridiplantae > Streptophyta > Magnoliopsida > Laurales > Lauraceae > Sextonia > Sextonia rubra. The sequence continues at coordinate 35,506,533 of JASUAD010000010.1, read as the reverse complement.
CTGGTGTCAGACGAGATTAAGGCATGTTTTTAGTAATGTGAGAGATTGTGTTAATCACATTACCACTTGTGTGCTTAATTGAGAGTAGAATCCACCCCTGCAGTAAAATTTGAGAAAATTCCGGGGGAGAACATGATCACTAGAATGTTCATCTGATTGTTTTTTTTTTTTTTTAAGGCACGCAGCCGACTAATACCCCTAGGGGATCCTCTACCAACTCATGATAAAGATAGAGGGGATGCCAACGAGGGGAGTCGGATCAGGCCAACAGGGAGCGGACCCGTACCTTGGCCCAACTGAGCTACCAGATGTTGGTAGAGCCCGTGACTTTATTTATTTTTGTTTGTTCTGTTCTTTTTGGAAAGTAAAGATTCTTTTTCTTTTTTTTTCCTTTTGGAAGTTTATAAGTGGGGAATGGAGACCAAAAAAGCAAACTACATTTGAATAATTAGGTGTATGATTGACAGCGTCCCTGAGCAGGGATGTCACTATATATTGATTGGAGTGGCATCAGCTCCAAGTGAAGACGAAAGCCGTGTGGCGTGATATAAGGAATGACTCTGGTCCCAGTTGTAATAAATAACTAATATGCAAAATTCACCTCCTCCATCTTGATAAAAGCTTGTACCTTTTTGTTGACACCAGACTTCGACCTCTATTCAACAACCATAACAGGGGACAATTTTATTTGAATTCCTGCATATAATTAATATGATCTGTCACCACAACATTGCGGCACAAAGCTTTGGACGCTAAAAAGAAGTGATTTTTAGTATTGTTATATAAAAAATCCATCAATCCGTAAAATCGAACTAAATCAATCCAATTTATAAACTTTTAACAAAACTGATGATTAATGATTTGGTCACAGATTTAAAAAAATCTTAATTCATTATTAATAGTTTGGTAACGGATTTTACCCTTTCCTTATAGATTTAAGTCAATACCATTGATATAGAATATATTTAAATAGATATATATTATTAGTTGGTTAAAACATTACATATAATGTAATTTTTGTATTTGATATAGTATGCTGAAATATAATTATATATTACAAAAGAGAGTGAGAGAAATTTTCACACTTGATATGAAATTATTGAAATACCTTATATAATTTTAAATTACAAAAACGGAAGGAACCTTATCCGTATAAGTTCATCCAAAATAGCGTAATTCCAATCCAAAGGCAAAGCCAAGCCACATAAAAAAGCAGGCCTGTAATCAGGGAGACAAGGAGCAGACCATTATTGCTGGCATTTTCTATCTCGATGCACGTGCAAGCCACATGTGGAAAGAAACTTTTTCTTACCCAGGTTTGATACGGGTAGCACGTCGGGTTGAGAAAGTCCGGCCTGAGTCCAACCTGATCCATTAATCCATAGCCCAAGCGCAACCTCTGGTTCAAGCACTGACGTAGAGTTGGTGGTGTAGGCACTGATGTCAGCACCTGCCTGATGACCAGTGGCTGATTGAGGAATTTCATTCCAGGGTTGCGGACCCAAGTTCACCAATTGGGTTTGGAAACAAATCGGTGATTTTCATGTGCATTTTGAGGGCAAATATAAATTTTTTTTTGTCAATTTTCAAAGAAAAAACAGCATTTTCGTGATAATTGTTGGCAGTTCAACCGCCCGCACATGATTATACCTAGGTCTGCCCTTGTCCTAATCAGTTACAAACCGTGACCGACGATATTTTGCTCATCCAGAGTGATTTGGTTTTATAGATTCGTGTCGACGAGCACTATGCATTAGCAATGACAGATCTGCAAATCTATTATTTTTTTATTTTTTACTCCAATAAAGACGATGTGGCGCTGGTATCGTGTTAAGGCAGCATTACACCAAGTGGCTTACGCAGATGGGTGGCGCGGCTGAATGGCTGATGCAAGTACAAGAGGCTGGATAGGCAGACAAAGGCCTCCTTGGACGATGAAACCTCAAAGTGGGATATCAAACTTTCTCTAGATTCCGATTGATGAGTTGTTTTGCGCCTGCGTACTCTTGGCAATGAGATCTACATAGAGCAATGGGAAATTGACGAACCAACGGACAAAAAAAAATTTCTAATCAACAAATATGCGCAGTGGTATCTAGACTTTCTTTTTTTTTTTTAATGTTGATATGTCTAGTATAAAATCTGCATGTTTAAAATCCGCTTTATGTGATTTTGCCAAGACAGTGTTCTTTAATGGGAAGAAACAACCCATGTGAATATATATAGACTTATTTAGGATAAATTGCATTTTTTCCGTTAAATTTCATAATTTCATGCATTTGAGCATCTAATGTTGAATTTAAGTTAAAATCATTCAAAAATTCAAATTATTGCATGTTTTCATGAAACTACCTTTTTCACATCGTCCTAGTATCATCACTCATATCTCAAAATGCACAAGTAAATGATGAGTTTTCTTTGCACCACTGCATAAAGAACCAAAAAACAGTGAACGTAATCTATTCATATCATTCATAGGATGTGAACTGGGTCTCATGCTATTCTATTCTACATAAAATTATAATTTCTTAATTTAATTTTATATTTTATATATGAAAAAATCAGATTTGGAGACCTACTTTGATAGAATTAAGAGGGAAAAATTGGAGAAGACGATAATGAAGAAAGAATGAGGAAATTCAAGAAGAAGTCCACATGATAGGAAGGACCCACACATGGAGGGCATGAATCCCCCTACATGCAGGCCCATGGGGTCCCACACACTTGTTGGAAATTCTCCACGAAGCATCCTTTCTTGGTCAGCATGAAATTCGAGTTCTAAAAATTCAAGTCTGAATGAAAAAAGAAAGTACTTCAGAGTTAAGGAAGCAAGAAAGAAAAGTAGAAAGAAAAAGGAAAGAGAAGATCCCCAAGCGAAGCTTGGATGTCCCATGTGGCAACCGCCCACATGTTGCACACCCAAGGGGTCCCACCTCCTTTGCAAAAATTCACGAATTCAATTTATGAAGATATTTTCCAACTCCAAGTGAAGGCCAATGCAAGGAAATTTCAAGAGAGTTCAAGAAGTACAAAATTTTAAGGTCTTATTGCTCAAGTTGTTAAATAAGGAAAGTTTTATTCAATAGACTACTTTCTCTCTAAGACTTAGGGCTTGTTTGGCTCTGATTTGTTTGAAATAGATTTGAAATAAGTATTTTTTTAGAAATAGATCAATACTCACTTTCATGTCTTATTCAATTGGATCTATTTGAAAATTCTTGTTTGGTAAACATAAAAATAAGAGATTTATACAGGGCCATTTTTGTCATTTTATTAAAGAATCCATTAAAGTCTATTTTTTTTCAAACAACCCCATTGGGACATAGAAAAATAAGGATCCATTGAGTCCCCTCTTATCCTTTTAAGGCTTAATTGCGTTTAACCCTATCCTTTACATCTATTTAAGATAACAATTTTAACTAATGGCATTTGACAAATATAGTTTATACCTTCGCTCTCTTTTTTAACCTCAATATACTTAACAATATTAAAACACTTAAACCATCAATCACATTATGCAAAAGAAGATCATCTTCAACAACCATTTAAAAATAGTCACTCTACTACCACCCGAAAAAAAAAAAACCCACAATAACAACATCATGAATGAGAAATGGCATATGCAATTGCATCTCTGGTAGCTGACATCTCTATTTGTTATTCAATATTCACAGTAGCGATTATTTCATGATTACTACTATCCTCCACCATTACTTGTCTTTAGAGGTTATTCTTCATACTCATGAGAAATATAGCACTTTTCTACTCTACACAGACATATCAATTGCCTTGAAGCAATCTCTTCTCTAAACACAACACACAATCTCAAAAAAACATGTTTCTCCATATGAAGCAATTCAAATCTAAAACATCCATTTGGTTATTCAAAGTTAGAGGTGATTTTTAATTTTTTTTTAATTTGTATATTTGAGTTAACATTTTGATCTAACTAATCAATAGGTTGGGTTAAAGTTAAATCAATACATGATTTTGATCTTTTAACCCACCTTAACTGGAATTATTGTTTGACTAATATTTTGTTATCATCCTTTCGGAGTGATAATTTAGATGAGTGACATTTGTCAATTATATATGACTTTTTTATCTTTAAATTATCATTTTATGTCATGACACTTATTGTAATGTTTCTTGTATGGTTAGATGAGCGACATTTATCAATTATATGATTAGATGAGTAAAGATGTTCTTCTATTTCAATTCATAACTATCATTCATTTTTCAAATATAGATCTCCAACCCTCAACCAAATTTTATTTCATTTTCTTATAAAGCTTTTATTATTGTATTGCAACATAAAATTGAACTTACTAATGTTGGTGGTGCATCAGTCCATGTTGTAGCTTGCAAAAGTTATGACAATTTTCATTTCAAATGTTTTACTTTTGCTTATAGTTTCTCGATGTATGTGTTATATTATGTACATATATCAGAAAAGACTATTTTTAATACATGTTTAATATAAAAGTTATTTTTAATATTTTTATTAAACTTTTTAATCAATTTATTTAGCCGCGTAATTTAAATTTAAGTCAAATTGTATTAATTTTCTAAACAAGAGAGAGTTAGGTCTCTTTGTCGTCAAAAAGAGTGGGCTCCACCGCGAGAATGAGATCAAGCAGTCCTTCTCCTCCTTCGATTTGGGGTATGTTTGGATGCAAGGTAGTTTACAGTAGAGTAAAATAAAATTTTTGAAATTCAAAATTTTTCTCTTCTTAAAAAAAAATCAAAATTTTCTCATTCATTTAAAAAAAAAAGTTAAAAAGTCATCACTAAATTATAAAAAAATCTCTACTTTTTATATAAAATAAAAAAGTTAAAAAGATTCTACATTAAGCAACTAAAAATCAAAAGTCATCATAACCCCATCACACATTATTCATTTTTAATTTTGAATTTACTCTACCTTATATTACTTTACCCTACATCCAAACACACCTTTTGGATTCAAAATCAAAATTTTGGAAGTAAGACACCTGGAATGGAATGTGAGGGAGGAGGATATATATGGGATTCTTTTTCTTTCTTCCTCCGCAAGAAGAAGCTGTGCGTCTGACTTGCATCCATTTATTTTGCTCTTGCTCTTGCTCTTGCTCTGTTTTAGGGTTTTGGTGTAGGAACATCAAGCAATGGAAGACGTAAATGCTCCCCATTCCATGGGTACTACCATCATAGGAGTGACCTACGATGGTGGTGTCGTCCTTGGAGCTGATTCCAGGACTAGCACTGGTAACTATATCATCTCATCGCATTCTCAATTAGGGCATGTGTGGATCCAAGATCTTCGCTGAATCTCCACAGACCATTTGATTTGATTTGATTTGATTTTGTTTCTAGAATGATTTGAGGATGTGGGATTTGGGATTTGAATTTGACATGGTGGTGGTTCTGTTCTGTTGTTGGTGCTATATTAGGTATGTATGTCGCGAACAGGGCATCGGACAAGATCACGCAACTGACTGAAAATGTCTACGTGTGCCGGTCCGGATCGGTAATGCGATTCTAATCCTTGTTGCTTTCCTAAACATGGTTAATGACCCTTAGATTACTGGCAATTCTTGCGAAATATTGCAGGCAGCAGATTCTCAAATTGTTTCTGATTATGTCCGATACTTTCTCCATCAGCACACGTGAGTTGAGTTGATTCATGCCTCGTGTGACTTGGTTAAGTTGCTTTTTTACACCATGTTGCTTCTCATCTCTGTGCCTAATATGTTGGGGGAGAAGTAGAAGTGATCTGCTTGCAGTTAAGTCATGCGCGCGCGCGCGTAGTATTAAATGTATGCACTGACCTGCTTCTTACTTATCATTGTTGTTTTGTAGAATTCAACTTGGGCAGCCCGCAACCGTCAGAGTGGCTGCCAACTTGATCAGGCTATTGTCATATAGTAACAAGGTATGTTTACGAACAACTTTCGTGCCCGCAGAGTTGAGCCTTGGACAACTCAAGGAGACTTTATGTAACCTTCTGGTCTACTTGTGTTGGAAAAAATGGATTTCTTGTGGGGTTGGTAGCTAGAGAGGGTTGTGTTTTCCAGTAGATGGGAGAGGTTGAAGGAGAATATAAAGGAAAAAAGGAAAAAAAAAAATTGGCCTTAATGATGGTGTAAGTTCGAATAAAGAGATGCGTTGTGTTTAGAGACATCTTTTCTATATATGGAGTATAAAATTGCGGTTCGATATTGGAGATGGGGAACAAATGACGATATAGATGCATTGCATTGTGTTTAGATTCATCATAATCACGAGTCATGTCTATCATTTATTTTCTAGTTGAATTCAAAAGAAATTCCTAGTTGTGATATTTGACAACAGTTTCTTTTGAATCTTGTTCCATACTGGTCTTCCTATTTTGAAGTTTATTCCTACTTATGAACTCGGCAGAATATGCTAGAAACTGGGCTCATTGTTGGTGGGTGGGACAAGTATGAAGGGGGCAAAATATACTCAGTGCCCCTAGGAGGAACATTATTGGAGCAGCCATTTGCCATTGGAGGTGTGTTACTACTCACTACATTTGAAGTTCGGTTTTGCTTAATGGTTAAAGTACATATTTTATGTATAAACTTTTTTTTTTTTTTTTTTTTGCCATTGGGTTGTGCATTTAAGTTAGCTCACCTTTCAGCAAAATAAATAAATAATATTATAATAATGATGATGCTGATGGTGGTGGTGGTGGTGGTATTAGTAGTGGTAAAATTTATGGGCAGCATGTATTTGCCTTAAGGTTTTATTCCATCTCGCACTCTGCAGGGTCTGGATCTAGTTACTTGTATGGTTTCTTTGATCAAGCATGGAAGGAAGGGATGAGCAAAGATGAAGCTGAGGTGTGCAAGTTTCAATTTTTTTTATATAAGATAGTAAATTCTTTAAATATATGCATATAATGTCTCTCTTCATTCATTTTTTATGTTATAGATTCACAATTACTCTTTAGTATTTTTTTAATCCTTGCACAAATCGTGTCACCTCATAACTGACAATATAAATGCTCTGATGCTGCCATTCTTTTCTTTTTTTTTTTGTCATTAATTCACAAATGCTGTTAAATTTATTAAATGATTGACAATATAAATGCTCTGATGCTGCCTCATTCAACTACTTGGGTTATTTTTTAATCGGTGACTATTAAATGTATTGAAGGCGAAGTGATGGTCCAACGATACAAAGACAAACCACACACCCCAAAAAGAAAGAAACAAAAAAGTGCAGGCACTAGAGCACTATGCCGAACAGGAAAAAAAGGGGAAAAACTACATAGTATGAGCATTAAATGAATCTCCCAAGTCTTTTGCTTTTCTAACACATCTGCCATGCCATTAGTGGTTCTACTGACAAAGTTAAAATGACACACGAAACGCCATGCCATTAGTGGTTGAAGACTTGATCTTGTCAAAATAAAATTGTAATTTCCATAGGCTCCTTGCGGACTTCATCCATGAGATATCAATGGAAGAATCACTTTCCATGTTCAAAATGTTGGAGAGGGAAATGAATAAATCGGCAGCGCTTCTAAAATGGCTAACAGTAATTCACCTTGTTCGACTCCTTCATTCCCACTTGCTTGGAATCCATAACAACACCTCTCCTTTATAATTTCTTAGAAAGCCATTAACATCTATTGGCCCCGGCTTACCTCTTGCTATGCTATCCTCATTGAATTTGAATACTCACACTTGGAAGGGAACACCAAATGACCGTCTTCCTTTATTTCTTGAGAGCCAACACCAAACATGCCTACTAACTGTGAAGGATGTTATCAAGCTTCAAGTTGGAAAATACCTTCCTAACCATGGTCTGTCTTGCAATTCTCATCAACACAACATATGAAAGAACCACCTGAAACATCTTCCTCCTAAAATTCCTTTATTATCGATCTTTCCAAGTACCCCAAAGAATGGAAAAAGGAATGATCTCTAAAGCACCAAATTGCAACCATATAAGGTGCTGCCCTCCAATCCATGCATTAACCTTTTTGGCTAGTGAATATGGACAACGCCATTCCATTCCACAACCTTTGAGAAAGTGATCTCAATGGAAAGATGCTGTTATAGTGCAAAAATAAACGATTGATTGATTCTCTTCCAGCCCATGTAAACAACAAATATCTGAAATGATCTCTGACGATTTAGCCTTCGAAGGCTATCCACAGTCATTATCTTCCTTGCTGCAGCCAGTCAACAGAAAAGCCTCAGCTGAGCAAGGCTCACTCAGGTTTGAGCATGGAGATCCAAGCACATAAACAATTTAGTGCCTTGTATATATCTTTTGTAGAAAGAATTCTAGTTTGGTCTGGCTTGAAGATGCAACTGTCCACTTCAACCCCTACAAAGAAACATGTTAGAAAGGAGGCTAGGCAATGACTCAAAACTCCTGCAACTCAAACCAACAAAGTGAGTCTCCTAACATTCACTTCACAGGACACCTTATCCCTCACCCAAACATAACACTCTTTACTGCGCACTTTACCGACCACCATCCTAAACAATGTATGACTCATACAACATAAAGGACCTGCCTCCACCCAATCATCAAACCAAAAGAAAACTCTTCCCCTGTACCAACTTGAAACCCACCTGCATGCAAAGGACCTCCCCCCTGATGTTAAACCCACCCCTAAATTTAAAAATAACACCCCACCCCACCCCACAGAGGGACACTCTCTATCTAGGGAATTGTTTTTGGGGAATTACGCTCATCCTCATCGTCCTTAGATTCTATGATTTTCCTTCAAATTGCACCATTCTCTTCCATCAAACCTCCACCACCATTTTCCTAGCGAAGCCCAAGTTATAGATTTTCTTCTAGCACACTTTCCCTCCCATAAGAAGTTTCTTCTGATGCAGTACCATTTTATAGTCTCAGCTACTGACATTTTGATTAATGACTTATAATACATTGATATGCTGATTGACCTGTTCTGTTCTGCTTCTGTTGGACTTGGATTGTTCTTATTACTGTGGTGGTGGTGGTGGTGGTAGACGTTAGGACCCATTTCTCTGGGTAGCCTTGTTACAAATCTAGTACATTTACAAGTAGTTAGGCAAATGAAGTTAGTTGCTCAAGTTCCAGATAAAAAGGAAAGGGATCCAAGCAACATTATTTACTTACAGGCAACCAACTCTATTCCAGGTAATCAATGATACTGGGTAAAAGCTGAGTAACAGGGACCTTAATGTATTTCTGTTTGCCTTAATATGCTGTTCCTTTGTGTTTTTTTATCTGTTTTTAGTGGCATTGTCGTGTTTACTTTTTTGTTTTTGGTTGGAGCATGGCCATATTAGCATGTTGAATTATAATTATTATCCTGTTATCTGAGATCACGTGTGCATGGTTATGACCAGCATAAGACCTAGTAGCGATGCTGGAAAAGAAGGTATTCGATTCGAGTCTGTTACTGTTGAGTTCTGTTTGAAACTGTCTCTTTTAATTCTGAATTGCCTATTATTTAGAAGAAAATTTTTTAGTATTCATTTTTATCTTCCCTACTGTAATGCAGAAATTAGTCGTTAAAGCAGTCTCTCTTGCCATTGCTCGTGATGGTGCAAGTGGAGGCGTGGTCCGAACTGTTATTGTAAGTCTATTGTCCTTTTGCATGCACAACATTTAGTTTCTCCAAAGCATATATATCTTCTAGCTCAAATATGGTCAATTTTAATTACTGACTCAAAGAAAAAAAGGGTCCATGAAAAGAACAAAGGCAAAAACACGAGGGTATAAGAGCACTATACCCAATTACGTAGGCAATGAAAGTATCAATTTTGTCCACTCCCTGTTTAACTAAAGCATCTCCCATACCATTAGCTTACTGAATCACATACATGGGTAAAGACCACCTGAAGCTGTGTTGACTAACTCTGATTTTATTAAAAAGAACTGTAGCTCCCCCGGTCTGAATTCATTTCAAGTAATCCACAAAATTGCTTTGGTAGAGTCACTCTCCAGTCTACACAATTAAGCTGAGCCTCTAAAATAGCCAACACTAATGCTTCATTAGAGTCCCGTACTCCCACTTGCTTACAAAACAGAAGAAAGATATCATTACTGTTGTGAAGAACCCCCTCAAAGTGCTTTTAGTAGTCAGCTTACCTCCAACCGTACAATCAACATTAGATTTAAGCACACCTTTTGGTGGAGAAGATTAATGAATCACAAGATCTTATTATGCAAACTTCTCAACTTAAAAAAATGCAATCCAGCTTTACATTCAGGAACTGAAATATATTTCACAGTTCTTGAGCTCAGTGTGGTGAGGTGTTCAAGGATGTCAAAAGGCCCTTAAAATCCTATTATTCATAGCCATCCAAATAGAGTAAAAATCATGTTATTCCATCCCCATCCAAATAGAGTAATAGACTTAAGGAATGGCAGAAAGAACAACCTTCCAAAGCAACAAGCCCACACCCAGGGAAAAGGCCCTAACCACCAAACCTCAACCAAATCCTCTAAATCACTAAGAAAACACCAAGCTATATCTTTGTCAATAAGCAGTTCCACAAATGTGAAGCCACCTCATAATTTAAAACAAATGGCCGATGGACTCCGCTTTCTGCACAGCACACGTCTTAGATGATGTCTGCTACCATGCCTTAACTTCTGAAGTTGTCTGTTGTAGAAACCTTCCTAGCAACAGCTAACAAACAAAAAGCCTCCACACAATGAGTGCCAATCCCAACCACATGCATGCACAAGGAGACTTTCTCATGCTAACTAAGACTTGTTAGTTGATGACTTTTCCAAACTAGATGACTTCAATATGCGAATGCCCTTGCCTTCCCCGCAAAATGAAAAAGTTGAAAATTGGACTCAAGTACTCGCTATACTGAACTACCTCAGACTTATGCAACCTTTTTCTAAAAGAAACTTTCCAAGACACTCTAATCCCCCTGACCACATAATAATACTATTTAAGAGAAGTATTTTTTTTGCAACACCACCCTAAACATCCTAGGAAACAAGCAAACAAAGGTCTCATCTTCCACTCAATCATCATACCCAAACCGGACATCCCTCCCTTGCCACATTAAAACACATCCATTACTGAAAACCTCCCATCATTTTGGATACATCCCAAACTCTCAAAGTAACACCTAAGACATAGACTCCACAGTCGATGCCTTATAATTTGGTCCACAGCATTTGGTCCAAACCCAACTTATCCACTGCATTTGGTCCCAACCCAACTTATTTACTGCAATTGGCCCCCAACCCAACTTTTTTACTGCATTTCCAGCTATCAAATGGACATAACAAATGCACATATTTTCCCTTAAATACAACCTTAGCATTAATGCATTAACTGTTGCTCTCATCTTAAGATTAATTAAAAAACTGTTATACCTGTGGCTTTGGTCATTGGATCCTCAAAGCTGTTGTGGGATGGATTTGTGCAGATAAACTCTGAAGGTGTGACCAGAAAATTTTATCCTGGAGACAAGCTTCCATTATGGCATGAAGAGTTGGAGCCCTGCAGCTCGTTGCTGGACTTACTGTCATCCACTGGTCCAGAGCCCATGAGCATTTGAAGCTAATGGGGGGCATGTTGTGCTGTTTTTCTAGTCGGCACCATCTGGGCATGGTGTGCTCATTTCTAGTTGGCACCATCTTTAACTGATTGGTTTCCGTTTGCATCGGCATATAGTTGCAGTTCTGTGACATATAATATATAAAATTTGGTGGAAATATTTGTGGGCGTATTTTTTTTTTCTTTTATTTGCTAAGCCGTAGACTGTTTCTTAAAAATAAAAATAAAATAAAATAAAAACTGAGTCTACTTTCATTACATTGACGCTCCCTCTCAAGACGGGTTATCAACTAATCATGAAGGCTACTCTACTTTGTTGGGCATCTATGTATGGTTGTTGCGGAATGGTGTTGTGATGGTGGTGACATCTGGGCAATGATGGCCAAGTCACCAGTGGCTTATAAAATTTTGCTCTGCTTAAATGAAAACCAAATGGTCACACTAATTTGGTGCTGTTACATAACCATTTTAAACCGTGACTGTGTTTTTATTATGCTAAATTGGAGGGTAACGTCAACTGATCCAGTGCATTTTATGATCTGCACTTCATTTTTTGACACAATAAATAATAGTTCATGCTTGGTGGGCAATAAATAAAAGTTCAAGCGTGGGGGGTCCTCGTATGAAAAAAAAAGTCTAAATAGATGTGTCAGAGCCAGCGCTCCAATATGATCTTGACAAATGAGAGAGAGCGAGCCAGTGCTCGACAAAAGAGAGAGAGAGAGAGATTCATACAACGGGCAGCAAATAATTTATACAAATTTTGGGAAAAACCCCCTTGTCCTATTGCAGTTAATGGTAGCTCCACCCATGTGCTCTCGGTTATATTTGATCCAATAGCCTATAATTCCAAAGCAAATTACATCTACACATACACATTAAAGCTCACCGCACAAGCCTTTTTTGTGAGCTATTTAGAACTGAACAATAAAATATATATAAAAAAAAAAGAAAAAACAGATTGAAGAAAAAAGGAAGAACGCTTACAAGTTTTGAATTATGAGTTGCTGTTGTGGCATTTAGTCATTTACCACTTAATTACCTATGAGGATCCCTCCAACCCCTGAAAATTTCATTTCACCATTTCACTCAGAAATCAAAGCCGTCGCCTTCTAACTGCTGTTCCTTCTCTTCTTTTTTAGTTCTTTCTGCAGACCCAGTGCCAATGTTGTTCGGCCTTTTAAGTAGTTCATAAGCAAAGCTTCCACCTGATGGAGACCTCTTCTGTTCCACTTGGACATCAACAGGAATTCGAAGGCCAAGGGACTGCAAAAAGAACATTTAATCTGTTGCTGTTCCAAAGGATCAATTCTTTATATCTGGTTCTCCCCCATCCAAAATTAGCAGAATACCATCCATTGTTCTCAGTGATCATATGACCCAGCCGATGGGTTGCCAGAGTTCTGGTCACAGTGACCACTTCCACCACCCCTCCATGCATTTCCACCATCTGAACTACTGCAGGCCTGATTTGGAAGAACACCATTGCCAAAATCGCCATCTAGACTCATTTGCTGGACTTCCTGTGGGGACAGTATCTTGATGCAACGAACACAATTCACAAACTCCCTGCAAAGTTTATGTGCATGTATCAATCTCGATATTGTAGCTAACCAATATTAGAGTCATAACTTGATCCAATCTCTTGGAAATTCAATGAATTGGATTGATATGTTGGTTCTGTCTCATTCATTTCTTTTAACCAAAAAAAAAAAAAAAAAGAATAGTCAACTACTCAACTTCTCATATTCGGCAATTTAAGTTTTCTGCAAACATCTTAAGAGGAATCAACTTCTACTATGATTTAACTAAAATTTTCTTTTACCCATACAATTTAGGTAATCTGTGATAAGTATCAATTAGGGGAGCATCAAGGCACTCCCTGATCTTTTTTGCTGATAACCTATGGTCTCTCCCGCCCAGCCCAGCCCAGGAGCACTCCCTGATCTTGATATGAACAGGGCTGGTAATAAGTTCAAGGATGGTGCCAGCTTTGCTCTTGCATCCTGAGTACACAATAGTTTCTAGCCTGTGCTTCTTAATAAAATCTTAATATAACCCACTGACCGAAAAGAAACATTTCGCCATTGCATCCTACCAGCGATGATCTGGAAAGTTCAAGAATCTTCAGATATGGTTTAAAACATTATAAGAATCACAATCTACTTATGACACCTTTTTTTATAATTTTTTATAAACTCACATGACTAATTTAAAGATTGGCTGAAGTCTCAAGTCAACTAAGTTTAGCCCATAATCATGGTCACACCAAGTTTAAAGCAATAGAATCTTCAATAAGGAAAGTAGAAGCAAATTATGAAAAAATATGGGTTTTCTTTACCCCTGTTCTACAAAATTTATCTTCATTTTTCCTTAATCTAAAATGGAAACATCTATTCCCTTCAGAATTTTTTTGTTTCCCTCTTAAGCGAGACCCCTAACTCTAGCTCACTCTTCCCATCCCACCTTCTATTATTGTCATGTACATCTTCATTCCAGTTTTCTCATGTCCACCTCAGGTCAGCCATGTGAGTCGCACTTTCCACTCGACCCTATTTTGAAGTCATACCCACTTGTTGTAACATCACACAGTAAAGTCTAAAATAAATTCTTTTTCTTCTTGTTGTTGGTAAATAATGAAAGAAAGTGAAACTGTGTTTTTTTTTTAAGAGTGGGGTTACCTATTCCATATAAATTATAGAAGCTCATCCCCTTTTTTTTCTACTATGATTTAAGTTGCAACATATTACCTGAACTACATTATTGAACCCAATGGACCATAGCTATCAACAATAAAAAAAAACCTTTTCTCCTAAAAAAGATAACGCAATGGATCAACTGATTTAACTTTTAGTCATAGCACATTCACACACACACACACCCCCAAAAAAAAAAAAAAAAGGAAAGAAAGAAACAACGAGAAAAGAAAAAAAAATCTAACATATGATGACTTACTCCCAAGGGTCATCACCGACTAGCAGAACATCAGTCTCATGGTCTACATAAACCAGTTTCCAGCCAATCCTCTGTCGATCCTCAAGTTGTCCCTCTATGCCAAACATACGAGCCAAATCCTGTTTGAGCTCCTCATAGCCTGAGTAACGGGTGATATCAACAGATCTGCCAACAGCCCCCCGTTTGTACACCTAGAATTGGGAGAATCATCCATTGTAAGTTTAGTATAATGTGTTATGAGTAATCTCCTCTTTGTGTCCTAGTTATGCAGGGTAAGTAGAACGAAGTGAAACATCTAACCTTGGTGAATGTCCGCATTCGCTGAAATTGAGGTGGCGGCGGCCATGAGCCTCCATTCAAGAAGCTCCCATCATTGATGTTAGAATCTATTGGAACTCCAGGATTAAATGCCATACCTGGGGCCCCAAATGACCGAGAAACAATTGAGGATGATAATTCCTGTTGAACTTCTTTGGAACTGCCAAAGTTAGTTAGCACATTTTCTGAAGACAGATGATTCTGGAGATCCCTCCCAGACCCCATGCTCTTAGCTACCAAAGGATCAGGAGTTAATGGTATTCCCAATGGCCCTTCAATGTTAACACCAAACAGAACATTATTCCTAGGATCAGTTGGACCATCACCATCTTGAGCAGTGTCTCTGAACATTGCCTGTGGATTGATAGCCGATAATGGGAAGTTTTGCTGCAATTGTCCATCAGTATGAGAAATACAGACTGAAGTTCCTGAAGATGATGTGTCCAAGCAATCCATTTGTGGGGCACTTACGTAAGTCTGTGGGGCAATCCCTTGACCCTGTGGCTTGGAAATAGGCATTGACGGTTTCATATGGATATCGGGTTTCTGCAAGTCCTTGGAGAAGTTTGGACTGCTAGTCATGGCTTCCAAAGTGCCAGGACTCAAGACCGTTGCTGCTGACTGAGATATATCCTCCATTATGAATGTTCCCCTGTGGGTCCTATTAAGGATTGATTGAGAAATGCCAGGACAGTTGTTTGTAGAAGGTGATGTGGAACATGATGGAATATCATCAGTGATCCCTGATTGCGCTCCATTCGGCAATAAACAGCTGGAAGGAGTTGAGTGCAGATTCGTTGGTGGAGGTGGAGGAAGCACTGATCCAGGCAACTCAGGCAGCATTAATGGCTGCTTCTGAAGTTTCTGCTGTGGCTGGTGTTGGATGGGTTGAGAGGACCGAATATCAGCTTGAGTATTCTTTGCCACCTGTGATGGGATCACATGCTGCTGTGAAAGCAAATTGGGGTTTGACAACTGCTGCTGCACTCCCATGAGCAGTCTCTGCTGCTCCTGAAGTTGGGTCAGTTGAGGCTGTTGTAAGGCTGATTGTGACAAGACCGATTGCTGCTGCTGTTGAAGTTTCTGTAACAGTTGCACCTTAATCTGTTGTTCCGATAGTTGTAACTGCTGATTTGCTTGGTGGGAGAGCTGGACTGGCGTCCGGTTTTGCTGTTGGTTCAGAGAAATATTAGACTGTGGTTGTTGCTGTGGCAATGGGTTTGGGAACAGATTAACTTGAGACTGGTGGTTTTGAATCAGCGGTGGCTGCTGTTGCTGCTGAACAAAGTTCTGGGCCAGAATTTGAGGCTCTAAGAGCTGGGTCTGTGTTTGGTTCTGAGGAAGTGCCTGATTAGCCAAATGTTGCCTCTGCTGCTGATTAATACCATCCATCTGTTGCTGCAGCCGATTAACAGAGCCTAGTTGGTTCAGTGTGTCAGGTAACTTTGGAAGTTGTTCCAGTTGTTGGGATTGCTGAGACAACCTCGGAGAACTGAACTGCAAGTTATTCTGTTGCAAGATATGTGCCTGCATCCCCAACTGACGGGACATATCTGTAGCAGCAAGATTTTGAAGAACAGGCCCAGTCATTGAACGCAAATAATCTGGTTGCATGGTTGAGTTAGTAAGCACAGGATTTTGCTGCATATTCATCCACTGCATTAGGCTCAGTCCAGGGAGAACAACATTTTGAGTCTGGGGATCCTTTATACAGATTTCATCTCCAAGCCAAGGCATTGCCCTTTTGAAGAGATTCTCCATATCTGACGAATCATCATCTGCAATGGCCATAAAGCAGGTTGGCAAGTTATCCACTACTAATGCTATGAAGCACAAAAGTGTTTTATGGACACAGACAGCTAACAGCATTACCACCCAGAGGGTCACCATATTAACGACAGCTGAAAGGTACTACACATGAATGAGCAAACTGCAAGCTAGGAATGACAAGAACACAGCATTTGATATATATAGGTCACACACACACAGAGCATAGGATCTGCCCATGGTTGAATAGATAGATAGATAGATAGATAGAAACACTGCACACACACAGATTTCTCCTATGGGAAGTCCACATATGGCTTAGATGGAAAGTGCTAAGCATAGAGTATGGACGTCCATCATCATCAAAGCCTTGTCCCGACCATGTTGGAGTCAGCTACATGAATTCTGTTTCTCCATTCCGATTTATCCTAAGCAAGAGTATGGATGTCCCAAAAAAAAGGGCATGAAATTGAGTTTTTCTAAAAAAGAGCTATTGGCCAGTTTGAATTTGTGAAAGGTGTCCATTGAATGGAATTAGAAAGGGAGCACTGTTTATATGCCAACACAAACTGACCAGAGTTTTCAAAACATGTTGATAGGACGAAGCCAAGATGTGGAAATCAATAAATTACTAACAACAACAACAACAACAACAATAATAATAATACCTGCAGGGTATTAGAGAATATATGAGCTACAAAATTATGAGATGAAACATACCAGGCATTCCTGGTTGCCTAGGGCGCTTTGATCTGAAAAATGGTGGCGGGCAGATGAAAAATGGAGCCGCCACAGGTTCAATCTCCCATACTGAGACCCTATTACGCCTCTCGCCAGCTGTAGATTCATCCCAGGCAACCTTTTCGCAACATTGGTCCATGTGAATGAAAATAAATTAAGGATGTAAACTTTAATACCGATGAAACTTAAACACCTACTATACCTGCAGATTACGCCACTGTGAATTTTTCCATCTCACAGGATCTAGGTCACTTATGCCGGTGATTGTTCCCATATACCTGCAGACCAAGGACCATAACATCACACTCCAGCTTCAAAGGAAACTGCTCTAAGACATTCAATTTCTGGTCTGACTTAAATGATTATGTATGCATCTGTAAAATAGGAAAGTATTGTGTGTTACAAACTGAGACTGTCCAAGCAGCAAGATGTAGCATGAAGTTACCCACCAAATAGAAAAGGGATTCCTAAATTAGGTTTATACAGAAAATTAGCCTCAATAGACATTGCCACATTTCGAAGCAAAGGTCATGATTCAAGCATTTCCTGCATTCTATATAGCCATCGACTCCATCACCCTTTGATTGACTGCTAGCAATGTCAATGTCTGATGAGGCAGATTTTTACGTACCTAACCCTCCTCACTTCTACATTGTGGGACCAGTGGATCTCACAAACATGGCACATGGATTAACAAGTCTTTGAGTCGGCTACACATAGCAATTAAGTTTGTAAATCTTGAAAGAATATCAAAGAAAAAAAAAAGGATGTAGAAATTAAGCTTTTTATAGTCATGATGATCAAAGAAAGATATCACACTTCAGGCCAATGTGAGACTCAGACCATCTTCAGATGTCTAGTCCAACTTTGATCTAGATATTAGCCCAAAAAGCAACTTTTACTAAACTAATATTTTCTGTACAAATATTAATGAGACATGGATGCTCAGCGTTATACATCTGACATCATTTGAGAATATGAAAACAACTAAAATCACCTTCTTGTTCCTGACTCTTCAGTTTCAAACATCATTCTAAACCGCATGCCTAGAGATATTTGGTTGCTGTAGATGGACTTGTTGTACTTGGCCAACGGAATAACAAATTCCGATGGACTAGCCCTAAGGGGAAAAAGAACCCATTAGTGTCAGAGAAGATAGCCTGTGAAAAGATGATAGAAAAACAGCAAAATCCAATATGTTCCTGAATTTTACGAATTTTCAGAATATATGAAACTCAAATTACAAAATTTAGAAAAGATAACGAAAAGAAAAGATGGGATAACACACCAACCTTGGATTGTAAAATACAGTGAAAGGACTATTGTTTGTAGCAGCATGAGCAGCTGCTGCTAGAATCCCAATATGCATGCTGTCACTAGACAAAACAGATGATGATATATTTGTAGGTTGCCTATTGGCCCGCCTAATACCAAGGAGGAGCTGTGATTTTTCATCTCTGTTCACAACCAATGAAACAAAACAATGGATCACCGAAAGATTAGAAGACTCAAAGATGATAAATAATGAATTGAAAGTGAAACACACAGGTATATATCAGGTAATCAATGCCTGCTTCTCTAAATAATAAATGTGCCACACACATTTCATGTCAATTTGGTCTAGTCTCACTTCCATTGCAGTTTAAGAACTTCAATTATAGTAGAAATAGACAGTGTTTCTTTTTAATAAACCCATCTTTCTTTGCTGTGGGGAGCCAACCTTCTGAAAATCTGGACTGTCTATGACACGTGCAACGGTGTTTCCGACACCTGGCTGAGGTTTCTCTCCAATCAAAGTGATGCTCATGTTGGGTTAGACACAGTTTAGATCATGGTAATATGTGCCTCGTGCACCTGATCACAGTTTAGACAAAGTGACGCTCATGTTGGGTTAGACACAGTAGCAGACCAAGGATTTTTCTGTGTGCGCAGTAGCAAGCCTAGGATTTTTGTTTGAGCGGCGCGGATGATGGCTATAGTGTTACTTTTTTTTCATTATTTTGTCATTTGAGGGGGGCTTGGGCTTATTTCTGACGGCTTTTTCTGGTTTGGACAGGGGCAACTGCCCCCCAAAAACCCATCACTTGGGTCCGCCCCCATAAATATGTATAGATGGATGATCGTGTGCAGGCGATGTACATGTTTCTTACCATGCACACCACCTAGAGGGGCCCACCTGATCACCCATCAGGGTAGACCACAAAATGGGCCCCCTATAGACACCAAATCCTAGGGTTTGCACCCATATAAATGGATTGGATCGCTAGACCATTAGATTTACTGAACCTTTTTTCAACATAAAGTTGTTGAAACTTGTGGACTGTTGATGGAGGGGTTAGGCTGTTCGAGTGGGCCCCCGACTATTTTATACACGATTAGGGTGGACTCGGATCTTTCAATCGAACCCCCCCCCCCCCCCCCCCAACCCCAACAAGAAGAAGAAATTAAATAATAAAAAAAAACCTTCTACTTTTAGAAAATTTTTTGTAGTTTCTAAATATAGCCTTTCCAAGAATAAATTTCTGCATCCAACCTTGGATACAGAGAGAGAGAGAGAGAGAGAGAGAATACTCACAAGAAATTTTACCCACTACAATTGAATATATTGCCCAGCACATGTAGAACTGACATTTCTGTCTTTAGCAAAAGTTTTGGCTAAATAAATCACCTCAAGGACAAGGTGAATAGTACAGTAAATTGTTGGATTTAGAAGCAAGGGAAAAACAAATCACTAATTCATGGATTCAAATTTTTATTCAAGGGTAGAAAGATATGGAAAATAATAATAATTTTCATACTTGATGGCCACAAAGCCTGTCTCTAAGAGGCATTAAAAAGCATATATAAGTGCTAGCTAACAAAGCGAGTAGCGCTCTGATTAGGCACCTCGCACTGGGGAAGATGACCTGGGTTGAATCGACGAGGACTGTGTACTGTTTCCAGTGTTGCCTGAACCAATAATTTAATTACAAGAAAACACAAACACACACACACACGCACAAGCATTAGCATATTGCATTATTTGATGCATCTATTCTTGTCAAGTAGAATCACAGACACTAATCAGTAGTTGTCCTTAATCTAGCACTGACAACATTCTGCTGCAACAAAATTAATTTAAGAAGGCCCAAAGACGAAAATACACTAGGATTAATCACAGTATCTCTTCAAAGAACAACACTTTCAAATAAACTGACCGTTTCACTCAAGTATTTAGCTTATAAAATATACCTGATAAATAAGACAGAATCACCAGCAAAGAGTCTCTTTCCACTGACAAACAGACTCCAACCAGTTGTAAGTAAATGCCGCTTTGGCTGACCTGCGGTTATGAAAAAAAGAGGTTAATTTCAGAAATGGAGGAATAGAAGAAGGAAAGAAAGCATCAACATTGTCATAAACACGTTACCCTATCACCACCATTATGCACAAACAGAAACTTTCAAAGACATGCATACGCGATTCCCACCTGCTCAGCTTTTAAGGGACAAGGTGGAGTGTGTATCGCAATGTGAGTTTGGGTCTCTTGTAAGGCGAAAACAATGAAGCATATGTGAATGTGTATGTACACATCACTAAATGACCAATCTAGTTTTTATCTAGTTTTTAAAACAAACTCCTTAATTTACAAATTGCCAATTGTCTCAATCCAAAGCAGCTGGGAAATTTTGAAAGTCGATGGAATTCCTGGCCTCAAATAGGGGCTGAAACGTTCAAATCAAGATTCCATGGGCCATTTTAGTTGTCACCAAGAACAGTGGTTTATATCTTAAATGAAATTAAAAACTCTGTAAGAAAAGTATGGGCAACTTTCAAGCATGTCCCAGAAAAGTATGGGCAACTTTCAAGCATGTCCCTAGGAAGGTGAACTTTGATAGTGAAATATGAAAACAGGCACATAAGGGGGATTTATTAATCAAAGATATTGCCAATTCAGTTAATTCAGACCATTCAATAATTATTAATTCAGATCATTCAATGATTATTGACTTCTGGTTCTCACACAATCTTAATGGGACCTGTCTGAGTGGCAAGCCATGCCGCTTTTTATAACTACCTCCGTTACCTTCTTATATCAATAAAAATTTGCCTTTCTCTAAAAAAAACAAAAAAACAAAAAAAAAATGCTACTTTGAGTCGAAGAAAACATCAGTTGAATTGAGATAGCAACGCAATTTTCTAAAAACCAGAAAAAGTTGTTGACTAGTCAAAAATTTTAGGTACTTGGATTTTACATTAACTTTCTAACGCAGAAAAAAAATTAAAATTTACATAAACTTTCTAATGTAAACAAACTCAATGCAGCACTCGACAGAGAAGTTACGAGTTCATGAATCTCATATCATCAAAAGGCCATCCAATAAGCTCACCTCGATAGATATGGCGAAAGGTCCAAGCATTATCATGCAAATCTTTTGCCACCAGCTCTTGGGCAGGTGGCTGCATTGAGAAATCCTACATACCATCCAATTGGAATTAAATAAGTGGTAGTTGTGGAAAATCAAATAAAAATTGAAAGTTTTGGGTTGGAAAAATATCTTTACAAGAGGAGGGAAGATTTTTTCTGCTGCACGGCGAGGTACTGAGAAACCTCCATGTGTGCTTGTATCGCTGGCTGTCAGCGTTTTACAGAAAAACTCCGTCTGAGGTTTATTTGACTTGAGTGCAAGATCAGATGCTAGCAATGCCTCCTTCTCATACTGGGCAGCAAACAGATTCAGGGGAAAATGAATCAGAAATTAACTCCATAAATATGCAAGGAATTATTGGGAATGCATTTCTTGTTTAATCCACCTCTACGCATCTTTTATTGTGATTTTATGGAAAGCTTTGGCTGATTATTTTCCAAATATCCATTGAAACAATGAAATCAGAGATGCAACACAATCCCTTTGATAAAAGGCCTTGTGATAGCAAAATACTACATGAGAGGAGATTAAGCACCCAGCAGTATTTACAAGGGTCTAGCCAGATATTGAATTCAATTAAGTTGGACAACAAACAGCATTCAGCTCCGATACAAACATGGCAAGACGCAAAGTTTTCATAATCATTGTTAGATTAGGATATGATTTTTTGAATGTTTTTATCCTAATTAAGATTGGAAGATGTTTTAAGTATTTTATGTTCAAGTATTTACTTTTTATAGTAGTGGGTGTTGTGGACTGTAAGGTAGGGGAGTGTATATAGCCTCTGCCACGATGAGCATCACTTTCTAGTGGGGGCCCCACTTGGAGATGGGACCAAGGGAATCTAAAGATCTCCCCCTACCTACCCATCTTAGCTACTTGATCAATGACCAACAAGTTTTCACTGTCCAAAATGGATGCAAGCCGATCCAACAGTCCAATTCAATTAGGTGGGTGCCAAACTTGGGATCAGTGACTACCACAGGGGTTCTTATTTTATAGTCCACTTGGATGGATTATAAGTTGGGCACAATTAGGTGTTTTGGCATGCATAAGTTTGATATTCATAAGTGGACCCCATTGAGAAGCATCATGGATTTTTTGGCACCATGAAGTTATAAAATTTATGTTTTCTTAGTGGTCATTTAATAGTAGGCCAACCTCCTATCAAATGAAATTTAGTGAGTGCCCATAAGAGAGGGAGTTCTGCATTTTGATTGCTTTGGAATTTTATAAGTGGTTCCTTCAAAGAGTCATAAATTTCTACTATCCTAGAAAATGTGCAAGCAAAGAGTCTGAGATTTTGAATGAATTTGAAGGCACTACGGCCATTAAGGATGAAAAACACTTGTCCAATGAGTGTATCTCAAAACTATAATTACAAGAGTTAATGTCTTATATTCAAAGTACCAAGTAAGAAAATTGATCGGATGAGAGAAAGGGGGTAGTTTTTTTTTTTTTTTTTTCTAATCTAATCTGGTTTTCGCATAATATTACCAAAGTTTCTTTGGCTCATGTATCTTCCTCTGATTGACACAACTTTTGCTTTCTTTTTGCACGAGAAATATAAGGGGGAAAAAGCTATTGGTTCTTTGTTTTCTTATGGTGCTACACTGCCATGGCTTACCTTGTAAGTTCAACATACACTCCCATATTGCGAGGTATACTTGATCTTAATCATCATGCTAAGCACTACAACTACGGTTAGTGGACATTGATACAGAAGATAGCCATTAATTAAATATCTTAAGATAAAGTAAATTACGAGAACTAAGAACCAAGTTAGAGTCTAAGAGCCCAACAATGACTCTCTACTTAATAAATAATTATTTCAAAAGGATATAATATCTCCAAGAATAAAACTTATTTTGAAAGATATTTTCATTTTAATTTTTCATGAATAATTCCTCCCAAAAGGATAATGTTTTATTTTTCCAATGATATCATCATCATCATCAAAGCCTTATCCCAACCATGTTGGAGTCGGCTATTTTCCAATGATATAATTTCAAAAAATAAAAATAAAAAAAATAATTTTGAAGGGAAGAATAATTTCAAAAAATAATTATATACAAGTACAAATCTCAAGGGAAGAAACCGATTCGGCAAATCTCCAGCTCAACAGTGAATTTTGAAGTTGTTGTCAATGCAGCAACTAAAACCACAGATTACAGTTCATGCTTACTGTATTAACTGGCTGCAGGGTCATCTGAGCATACACTTCATCTGTCTCTGCATCTGCCTAAAAAATTACAAAAAGAAGCTAGTGATATTAGAAAATGAGAAGGCACCTAAGAAGGGATATAAACACCTACATCTGTAAGGACAAAATGCATCTATTTGGTGGAAAATAAAAACAATGGCGTACATGTAATGTAACACTGTGAAGATAACAAATCAATTTTGAAGGCAGAGCTGGATAGTTTGGAATCTGAGCATCAGCATCCTTCTGCATAGAAGCTGCAACCTGGATGATTGAAGAACAAATTTAAAAGTCAATAAACAGCTAACATCAATAACCCAATTGGAGAAACTAAACATATTCAAATCTACAGAACGGGAAACTTGAAAAACAAATTTTGTTTCAAATGAAAAAAAATATAATCTATCTAAGTTTTAGTTCATTTGGATAAACAAATTGATAAAACATTATTTTCCCTATTCACTATTTATAAATTCTTGCCACAGAACATCAATTGGCAGTGGCAGTTTGTTTTGAGTTTTCCCTGTTACCACAATAGGAAACAAATATATACAAGAAGACTTGAAAAAATGGGAATGCAATTAAAGTAGACTTTGTTGCTTTGAGGCAGACTCAAGTTGTAAATTGGAATGCTGTTAATGGATGTAAAAGACGGAGGCATAATGGTTTTAAAAGTTAGGTAAATATAAGTCGATTCACCCTGAGTCTCATGTCCATGGTTTAAAAAAATGGCCGTTACTGTTATGAAACAGTAACCACCTATGTTGTTATGTGATTTTAAGTATAATGGTCATAACGGTCATGGTCTCAAGCAAAAGTAAAAATAATGGGTCGACAACAAAATCTATAATGGCCATTATTTTGAATGTAACGGTCATTAAGGTCATAATGGCCGTTATGATAGTCAAAAAATCAGCTAACAATGCTTTCTTTTTAATTTTTTTTCCTAAACCATTTGTGGAGCACCCTGAGATTGTGTTAGAGCTTCTCAAGCCTCTATCTTCACAAAAACTCAAGTGATTTGCAAGATTTTGGTGGATTCTCAAATGAAGGCTTCCTCCTTCCTCAACCACAATACCCCTATGTCCATACTCCTATCTTTTAATTAATTTATTTATTTTGATGCAGTAGTAAATGTTACTTGATAGTTAAACTCACTCCCATCTTACTTGGTGATTGAGTAATTGAGTATTGCACCACTACTGGTAGTTTCTTAACTTAGTGTTTAACACTAATGGTTGGTTCAAAATTATGGCTGCAATGCATATGGTAAGATTTGTGATATCTCAATATTCAAGTTATTTTAATATATACATGTAAATCTATTTATTTCATAACAGAATTTACAAGTTTCTAATAAAATAGGGATACATGATATTATGACTTAGGGCAACCGATTTGTTGCTCGCTTTAAAGTGTTTACTAACGAAAAAAAAAACCACTGTTTTCTAGAATTTTATAATATTCTGGATATTTTAGATATTTTTTTGGCTTTTTTGGGCCTAAAATAATAATCCTCACTGCGATGACAGTGAAGACCCCAATCCATGTTGTGATGCTGTGCCATTACGGTTTTTACGGCCAGCCGCGATGGCAACCAAGACCACAATTTTAACTCATGTCTAATCAAATCATATAGAGGCTTAAATACATCTTTTTCTCACTATTTTCTTATTAGAAGAAACTTTGGGAAGCATTTGGATACCTTTTCAACCGATGTTAGAATATTCAAACAACATTTTGTAGAAGATCAAAGTATCTAAAGATCAGAAGCACTGCTTGTCTGATGGAGTGAAAAAACAATAAAAAGCTAACAACACCTATTCATACTTACATTCATTCATAATAACTAAAACAACGAGTCCAGAATTTCTATTATTATATGATACTATTTTTTCAATTTTTTTTTATCTTTATCATATTTTTAAAGATCTTTTAAGTCTTTTGGGTCTAGGGTTCAATTTGGTCTGGCTCGGCCAAATCTTATGTGCACTCCTTTGAGTTGACCCCAGTTGAGGGTGGGGATCAAGTTACCCACGGGGCTTGATTTTTGAAAAAGCTTGAGTTGGCTAGGCCAGCCCACAAGTTGGTCCCCATAAAGTTGATATAAGAACTGATTCTCATGTGAAAATTTAATATACATACATATGAGGAAAATTTGTTTAATGTTAGTGCTGGTCTTAGCATGAATTTATGGAATTCATGTTTGTAGGATGCCAAAGATGGTGCTAAATCGTCATTCCCGAATCCATTGTTGCATTCACGCTAGCATTCCTGCCTGAGAATTTCATGCATCTAGGATTTCATAAACTCCCCATTTCATAGCTACTAGAATTCGTTATTGAAACACCTCAGTATGCATTCTTTATATCCATTTTCAAATTTATAGATACCATAGTGCATAAATGCATATATTTTTTATTTATGACGAGGAACCCAGTGAACCCCGTACAGTAGATCATTGGTAAAACCCAGAAACACAACACCACCCATTAGCACTGTGTCTTGGGTGAGGCCCCAGATGATTTCGAAGCAAGGACCTCTTCATATCGTGCCCTATTGGGGTCCATCTGATCAAAATGCAACACTTTAATACAGAGGCCACCTTTAGAAATCAAGGAAAAATTTGTGGTATGTGGAACTCATAATAACCAAAATGTCAAAATAATATATAACAAAATATTTATAAATTCCAAGATATGGGATCTACTCCCATCCAATATGAAGACATCCATGCATGGGTCCCACATAGTCGAAAATGCAGCAGATGCATGTGGACCACTTGTCTAAAATGAAAGCAAAGGACTCCAAACTCCACTGGAATTCATGGATTCTGAAAATCCCAAATGCTTCCTGGAATTTTGAATTACTTATCTTTGTGCATTTGAGGCTCCTAAATCAAGGGATACGATGATTTGGTTTAGACCTATTGTTGTGCCCATAAATCCACATTAGCCCTACCCATCCCTCTGTTCCCCCATGAGTAGAACTGATCCAAGTGGGCCCCATAAATAGTCCTGACTACTAAACAAGAGCTACGGTAATCATGGTTGACATAAGTTTGGAGTTTCCCACTTTTACCTAGTGGAATGTGGGCTCACCCATTACAACTTAAAAACTCATTGTTAATAATTAAAACATGTCTTAAAGAAGCACCTACCAAGTGGGCCCCAGTTGAAATAATTTTGGAGTTTACCACTTTTACCTAGTGGAATATGGGCTCACCCATTACAACTAAAAACTCATTCTTAAAAATGTCTTAAAGTTCTAGATTCATAGGACAACAGTTTGCAATTTTAAAGAACTATTCATCACTAATCACAAATTTTAAGGTTGTTTAGTGCTCTAGCTTCTAAGTTGCAACTCAGAGGAGCCAACTCGACTTGAATGGAACCAAGCTGTTCTGCCATTCCAAGTGTTGGAACCTAGCATCACATTCTTAGATGTTCTTATGCATACACCTCTCACTGTCTTTTGGTGAGAGGTAGCTTGAAGGGGCCTGCTTGGGGTCTCACTCAACACTAGATTAGGGGAATGGAAAGAGCCATCTTGGATGGGCCCAGATTCAAGTTTGGGGGCAATCCCATGCCACCCCTTCATTTGAGACCCACAAGTTAAAAAGACATTATGGTAAATAAAAACTCTGACCCGCAATCCAACGGTCGAATTTATTCGGATCAGTGAAAACTCAACATATCAGTTTCAATTAAAGGGGTCCCATGTGTGTGGACAATTCAGATTGGTGATGGATGGGCCACAACACACCACCCCTCACCACAATACAAGGAGAGGTGTTATATATTTATATATATATATATGAAAAATTCTCAAGAATGCCCCATTTAATATCCTCCAATGAGGGACAAGTCATGTGGTGACTTTTTCTCCTTTTTAAAAGTAACATTAATTGCTTCTTCACATTCCTAATCTCCTATTTGTTGCAAAAAGGGGCATTTTCACTTTTAAAAACACTCGGGCTCTCTCTCAATATATATATATATACACACACACACACGCACACGATGAAATACACAATGGTTATCGGTGCACACCTGGGGTGGGGCCAACTAGATGGTCCATCTAAGTGGACCACACACACGACCTCCCTAAATTACACTCATCCCCCACATTTAAGTCCCATGCAAATAAACTAAACCGTTGGATCGACTGCACACCCATCCGAATATATTGTGCACCATTAAACTTGTGGGCCAGATGGAGATGATACAAGAGGGGTATAGGGCTGATTGTTTTCAAGGAGAGGCTCAGGATGATCTTTTAATTCTCCTTGGTCCCAATCCCAGAAGGGGCCCCATGTGAGCCCCACAATGAGGTACACCCATCAATTCAATGTGCAAGTCGCGCACTGGATCAGCACTATATATATGGGAGCCCATCTCCTAAACTCAAGCTTAGGATAAGGTAAGCTCAAGTGTATGGCTCATGTTTTCTATCGTCTCCATCTGG
Source organism: Sextonia rubra (assembly GCA_037013555.1). Taxonomy (NCBI): domain Eukaryota; kingdom Viridiplantae; phylum Streptophyta; class Magnoliopsida; order Laurales; family Lauraceae; genus Sextonia; species Sextonia rubra. Next base: position 35,478,131 of record JASUAD010000010.1, on the reverse strand, counting down.
ACTCAAAAAATTAAATGGTCACATTCCATTCGGATAAGTGCACAATCAATCCAACGGTCTAACAAATTCGAATTTGACCAAAAATTTGTGGACATGTGCAATTTCGCGCCCGGGGGGAGGGGGGTTGGTCCATTTGGATGAACCAAAGGTGGGCCCTAAGAGCACGGGAATACGAAATTTCTTATATAAACTTAAGCTTAGGAGAGGCTTGCCCTATATATATATGTGTGTGTGTGTAAATATGGAAAGATTTCAGCCGAGCACCGGTGTTCAATATAAAATGAGCATTGCAGGCCAAAACACTAGATGGGGCCCAACTGATCCATCCTAGTGGATCATAAAACAAAGACCCCTGTGATAGTCATCAATCCCAAGTTTGGCACCTATCCAAATGGATTAAGCTGTTAGATCGGCTTGAACTCATTTTAGACGGGTGAAAACTTATCGGCCATTGATTAAGTGGTTAGGATGATGATTTTAACCTTCGTTACCATACACGAGTAAGATTCGAGGGACATGATGGGCATTTGTCAAAAAAAGCTCTTCACCCAACACATTAACGTCAAGGAATGATGAGAGAGAAGTGGGGAATGCTTTTGGATAGAGGTTAAAAGAGGCAATTTGGAGGACATATTAATGGGGTCCACTTATGGAAAAATCCAATCCAATCAATGGGCATGAAAGATAAGGCCATTTAATTTGATTGGTCAAGATTTTTCATAAGTAGGCCCCATGGAGGAGTATTACATATGCTCAAAAGAAATTAGGATATCTACTTGGCAAAGACCATTTGTGATAAGGCTTAGACAAGTATGTTGCTTTAAATTCATTCAAAACTCAAAGGCAATGCCCATTTCAAAGCAAGATAGCTATTATACGCGGCTTTGTTTCATTGGATGTTATGAAAGGGCAGAAACAACCATGTTCTAAAGGTGGCGGCTATTGTAGAATTCCTCATGTATTCCTACGTGAGATGTTGAGGCCCAAATCATGGGAGAGGGGTTGGATGGAAAGATCCACTATTGATGGACCCCAAATATAAACAAGGGTCAATCTCATGCCTATAACCCCTTATAACCCATAGCCCACAAGTTTGACGACTTTATATTAAAAAGAAAATTTGACCCTCGATCCAATTGTCTAGTCATGAATGCATAGGAAGATTTGCCGATATGATATGTGTGTGTGTGAAAATTCTCACTTTCGAGTTGGTTCCACACTATAGATCCATATCGGTGTATAGGCCGATACAAACCAATTTCTCATTCTGGTTCAAGCCGCTACATGGTTAGTCAACTTGAACCATTTATCCAAGAGACCATAGCTCTTTTCAGTTAGAAAAGCTTCATCCCTAGAGAACAACCCATAACTGTTAATTTTGTTTTGGGCCCCACTTTTGTTTTGACTCTAGACTGAAATGTTTTAGCAAGTATTGCATTTCAATGTCTCATTTTGGTAAGATATTAAATTAAAATAAGATAATTATAAATATGAAAAATAGTAATAATAAAATAAAATCAACATATATAAATATACACGTTTAGGACATTCTATGAAATCAACACTACAATATTTAGTTCTACATGCTGAATAAATTATACATAAGCCATGGTTGTTGAGAATGTGAAAATTATGAAAATCATTCTTGGCTCTCATTTATCAATGTCAAAGCCTATAATAGCTTAAAATAAACACATTTATGTAACCACAACACTACAAGCCTAGGATGGGGCAAATTAGTGCCTAAATCAAACTGAAGAACCTTATTATTGAAAAAGAAAATAACTCATACTATTTTCCCCATGGGTCCCAAAGAGCAAAAAATATGAACCAAATCAGCCAAATAAGTCTGAATTCTGGACTGCATTTTTTACATTCACCCAAATTGAACCAAAAGTGATTATTATGGGCCTGCCTATGATTAATCTAGCACCCTCACTCTCTCTAACTCAACACCAAAACCCCCCCCCCCAAAAAAAACACACGAAGAAAAAAAAAACAAAAAAAATTATACATAATAAAAAATAATTCGAAAGAGAAGTGAACTTGTAGGGTAAACAATTTTGAGCTTTAAAGACCCTAAATCAATGATTGGGAAGATTAAATTGCAACTATTTTTAACACATAGCTGACCCACAATGAAGCCTGTCTGTCCCTCATTGATATAAGTCCAGGTGGTTTTATTTAGGACATGTTCAGAGTGAAGCTGGAAGGATAAGTGCTATTTTCGAATTTTGAGTTTATTTAGGAAGATATTAAGCTTTAGGAAGGACAGTTTTAATTTCAAAGTATGAATATGAATTGTTAGGAAGGACAAGTGTCAATTTCAAATTTTGAGTCTATTATTTTATAGGAATGATAAGTGTTAATTTCAAATATTGAATGTGAGTTGGGAAAGTTATAGTAAGAGTAAGTCTTTTTTATGTTTTTAATGAGAAATATTAGCAAAGTTATAGCAACCATAAGTCATTGTTATGCTTTTAATGAGAAATAATATGAACAAGTTTCTCTCCAACTTTTTCCTAGTTTTCTCCTGGTGATGGCCAGTGACAGATTAGATAGCCATTCCACCAACATCACTCGTAGGATCAAGCCGTGAGTATAGCATCATTTGAGACCTTACAACTTGAAAATGACTAGGTCTCTCTCATTGTGAGAAGATGTACAACAAGCAGAAAGCGTCAAAAGTGGAGAGGCAGTCATTCCTAACCACAGACAGCATCACAAGAAGCAGGAGATGAGGCAAGGTATACATAATCTTTAGACGACCTTGATCAATCCTATCTCCCCTTTTTCACTCACTCTAATATGCACGCTAGTTAATGGGTATGACGCGAGTAAAGAGAGAGAGGACCATAAGACCCTTATTAGATGTCATTAGTTTCTTTAATTCCCTAATTGATTGAGTACTAACCGACGGATTGGGCTATCCACAAGTCAATCCAAATTAGATTTATTCAAATCAAATCCAAAGGGAAAAGCTTATCAAAAATTGACTAAGGTGTGAAGAGCGACGTGGTTTACGTCTAATAGAGAAGAAACCTGAACAAGATATATCCAGCAAGAGCACGTTTCCAACAAGTTATTCAGTAATTGATGTGAATGCATGATTCTACTCAACTACAAGGGCACAATTCAAAGCTCCACACTTTATTCTACTCAAAATCACCTTAATCAGAATACCAGATCAAGATAGCTATATAGATTTCGGAGGTTGAACTGATCAGGCCTATTTCATGGTAAGTTATTTTCTTTTCATAAGAACAAAAAGGCAATAACAAGAGAATTACAAGGGAAATATGCTAAAATGTGTTAGAAAAGACCCATCAAAAAAGTATTCATGAGAAAAACAAAATAACTAAAAGCAGAACAAAAAATGGAGCCAAAAACAAAAATTTTAAAAAATTTGAAAAGAGAGTTTCCATTCAGCACCAATCATTCTCATATTTCCACCAACAATTACAAAACCAGATGCAAAAAACGCAAGAAAATACAGAAAGACAAAATACAGTAAGTAAACAAAAGGGCATCTGAAAAAAAAAAAAAAAAGGAAAACTTTAACATACTGCTTAAAAAGTAATGAGTGCAAATAACAACTAAAGTAACAAAAAAATATATATGTTAACAAGGAACAATATAAAAAATATACCACAATTAGTGATGAATGAATAAATTAATTAATTAAAAAAGAAAGAGAAAGTTTAAGGTCCTGCACAAAACATGCTACAGATTTTAAGGTTGAACAAAAAAAAATTCTAAAAAATTGGAAAAAATCAATCCAGTATTTATGAACTAAGAGAAAAACAAAAGAAACAATTAATTATGAAAAATCATGCTGAGGACTCAAAAAGTTCAGAACAACCAAACACCAATTTTGGCCATGAAATGACCCCAAAATCAAGGAGAGGGCAATAGGGGTGGGTGCTTTTATGAAAACTCCAATGAAGAAAAAACACCAAAAATAGATTTGAAAAACAAAAAAAAAATGTAAAAGAAGTGGTATTTATTTCAATACTGACTCCATGCGGACACATCCGGTTCAGTTACACGTTCCATAGTTCCCCTGGATGCGTGCGTCAAGCAGTGACGCCACTGCGGTGCACGATAGCAACAACCACAAGCCCAATCAACTTTCTCAACAAGGAAAAGAAAGAAAATGTTTTGGCTTGTTTTGTTTGGATCCGGCGCACAATAGCAGATACCTGTTCGCTGTGGCCCTGCGGAAAGTAGACCACGTAGCTTCCGACCGGCGGCAGAGTCACCAGCGGCCCGGCGCACGCGTGCCACAGCTCCGGGTTGATGCTGCTCTTCCTCTCCCCTGCCCATGCCACGTGTCCACACCTCATTCGCCCAAAAGAGCTCCCAAAATAATAAAATAACAAACAGGAGGAGCAGAAGAAGAAGAAGAAGAAGAAGAGGAGGAGATCCCCTTTCTAATCTTACCATCGCAGGGATTCGCCGCGACTCCGGTCGCCGGAATCTTCATCGTGCGGATTCCGGCGCTCTGGCGGCGGAGATTCTCCCGGCGAGCGATGGAGGCGCGTCACATGTCCCGTTACGCGATTCGAGCTGGATATCGGAGGGTCGAGGAAGATCGGAGCGTGTGTCGGACCGAATTGGATTTTGGGAAGGAGATAAGGGAGCTGAGAATGTCGCGGAGAGAGTATCGGCCGGTATTTCGGGGCCGACACGGAGAGTCTCCGACACGTTCGAGCGAACGAGAGAGAGACAGAGATGAAGGGAAGGACGAGTCTTTTGAAAAGGGGCAGAGGGTGTTGTCGCCTGGTGTGTATGTTCGTGTTGGACTCAGACACAACTGAGCTCTCGCACTCGAACTGCTGCTGCCCCCAGGCTCACCCTACAAACCAGACAGACACACATATCTGATTTCTCTCTCTCTCCCCCACCCCCCTCTCTCTGTCTCTCTCTTTCTTTGCTTCTCTTTCTTTCTCTCTTTTCCAACAACTTTCCCATTCTTTCACATTTCCCAACCCAACCTCCTCACCTAGTACCCCCTACAGCCACTGCTACTCTCCATCCCTTTTTAACACTAATCACTTTTTTTTTACTTGCCCATTGGCTAAAAATAAACATAATAATGATGATCATAATGCTTCCTTTGTTCCTTTCTTTTCTTTAGTAAATGTAATTAAGACCTTTTCTTTTTTCCTTTTTACATTGAGGACCCCCAATACTTTATAAACATACCCTCTAACTCAAGATTTTCATATGAGAGAAAGCAGGCCTAAATAAATAGATCCGTAGCTGTATTTTCATATTAGGTTTTTGGGGCAAACACAAAATTTTTAAGTGTGTTTTGAAAGATGGCCCCCGATGTTTTATTTTTATTTTGGAAGTGGACCTAGGTCCCGTGGCAACGATCGACGCCAAATCCGTATATATTGGTCTACCCATCCCTTTTGACTGCGGTCGAATGGAGATTTTGATTGGTTCTGATAGGTTACTCTATGCATGGGAAATTTATCATTTTTTGTTACTATTGACTTATATCCACCTGCTGTTATTGGTGAAATCATTGTTAGGGTAGAATTATTTACAAATTTAGAGGGTCTTTGTGTTTAAATAAAGGTATAAAACCTTTCCATAGGGTTCCTAGGATTTTTGGAACAACTTCTTTTGAATCTCGCTTGAGTATTCAACATATATTCCGATCATCAATGGTAGAGATATTTATGATTATCAATAAAACCACAAAATAAAAAAGTATATATAAATAAATAACAAGACACAGGGGACTAACTATACATTATTTCTATAGGTTTGTGCACGATAATGGAGAACAACAATTAACTGATTTTGGTCCTATTATTTTTTTTTTCTTCGTTAATGATGTCTTCATCCTTCCCAAAAACGAATTAACTAATTTTGAGTGTGACGACCACTGTATGAAACATTGGAGATATCTTAAGAGAGGAATATTCATGTATCCATATTTTAAAAGAGGACACTTATTATGAAAATATTCAAGTACAAAAGAGGGGAAACCTTCCATGTTCATTTATAGAAGAAGAATGTTTATATGCAAAAAAGAAAAAGCACGTAAGTGTTCCTCACCTTAATTTCTAAAATAATTTTTTTATTGATAACATCACGGTACTTTCTAATATCATCAAAATGAAGTTGTTGTGCGAAACTCGCAACAATACCAGGATAAAAAAAAAAGAAGAGAAAGAATGACAAAAAAACATACAAAAGCAAATTCTTACAATGTTATGTATTATCAATTATTTGATTTTTGATTTATTATCCATTGAATTTTATAGTAGAATCTCAAGAAGACAAATATTCTGAAGAAAAAAATCAATTCCATATATTTTTAAGAATTATTTCTAGAAAATGAGCTTAGGGGAATCCTAGAGATGTAACACACGACACGACACGCAAATAATTTGTGCCTTACCGGCACCGCTTGAATGGAAAAGGGTTCCAGCCCAACACAACCCATAGGCACATCATGGCTTGGGTTGTGCCATGGCCATGCTGTGCCATGTGTCGTGCCGTGCCTACTTCGACATGACAGGGTTTTTTTTTCTTCCTTTTCGTTTTTTTTAAATGTTGTGCACACAACATGGACATAAAAAATTGAACGAGATGACACAAAAATTTAAGTAATCTGGTCTAACTCGTCCTACATCCACTAAAGGGAAAATACATTTGGATATTTTTTATTTGAAGGTTTTTAAATAGGATTACCTTCAAACCTTTACAGTTTTTTTAGATAATAAAGAATATAAAAAAGTAAAAAAATTACATTTTATGTTCACATCAAGTAAGATAAAAACTATATTTGTAGTCCGACGATGTCATAAGTTGAATTGTAATCTTCTGGTTCAGTCAATTGTTGTTTTCTCTTATCTACCAAATATCAATCTCGTAAACAGACACAACACTCCACCATTTTATGCACTAAATTTATCTTCTTATAATCAACCAAACATCCACCTGCACTAAAAGCCTATTGTGATGCTACAAAAGATATTGAAATTGTTAGTAAATAACGTACCATGGCAGAAAGCACGGGATATCTGCTTTCATATGCTTTCCACTATACTAAAACATCAAGAGTAGATGCAATATTTGGCTGCATCTCCATTATTACACGCGTGTCAATATATGATAATAACTCTATCACAATATGACTTGAACTGGATGACATACCCATTTTGGAATGAAGATAACCAAAACCTACCATCTTCTGATTTCCTCCCCATCCTTGTCCTCGGGCTCTATACTAGCCCCTGATGTGCCCATCTTTAAGCAATATCATTGAAATAATGATTGTAAACATAATGTTATATTGCCAATACTGTTTATATTTTTAGTTTATAAGTTATCATTTATTTCAATTTAATCTAGGATTTAATATAGCAACTAAGCAAAATGTCATTGGGGCTTCACGCTAATACTTGTTAAAATTTTCTTCCATTTTTTCAGAAATAGTGCTAAGTAGTTCATTAGTTTTATACATTTTAATTTATGCACTAATTGCAAAAAGATGATTAAGTGTTTGATTGGCAGTGGAATGATATGCCCCAAAAAAAAAAAATAATGTTGCATTATAAAAAAACTTCTAAATGATTCTTTAATTCTTTAGAAATTTTCCAATGTCCATCAGGCACACGGTAATCTACTGCATGAAAAGTACAAAACTCATTATATTATTTTTTTAAAAATAGCTTTATTTAACATATCATATATAGAATTTCATCTATGTTCAGCATCCATCTTTATTCTTATAGGTATCAAATTATGCCTAGTACATATAGTGGCATATAATGGTTCTCTAACTGAGAATGAAAATATATAACACAATCTTTAAGTTTGTTTCTATTATATTCTCAATATATTTTAAACCAACTTTGACAATAAGATTTAAAAAGTGACATACACATCTGTTCTGAAAAATATAACCATCAATTAAGTTAGAAAAAGGCATCATGATTTTCATTACATCAATGGCTATATTATTGTTAGATGCATTAACTACAGTAACAGATATAACTTTATCTAAAATTTCATTTTCTGAAAGTCTTTCTAAAATAAATGTTGCTATTCTTTATACATTGTGTGGCCATTCAAATTTAGAAAAGTAATTTTCTATTTTTTCATTACCCAATTTACATCAATGTTATGGAGCAGTGATAGAAAGGAAGTCATGACCACCTCTAAAGTTTCATAAACATATGGTTATAGCTATTCCACCGTACTATTTTGAAAGTATTTTTTATATTTTATTTTTCTTCTTTCCATGACCTAATGGCATCATTTCTAATAGTGTTTCTATTATTTTTTTTTATTGTGGAGTAAATGCACGCTAAATGAATTCTTCAAAAAAATCATTTTGCAACAAAAACTAAAGGCATTTCAGCAAGTACAATTGTCTAGCACTAGTGGCATTATAACTAAATAATTCTAAAATACTACCACTTTGTTGAAATTTGAGTCTGCGTCCCTCCCCCTTCGGTTTGTGACCTAGACCACCACCTTCCGTTTGTGACCCAAACTAAGACCCAATATGTTTGGTTACACATTTGTCTTTATGCCTTTTCAAGTACCCTATACCACCACTTGAATTTGCACAATAAATTTTGAGGCAATGCTTTCATTGGGCTTTTTCTATTTCTACACCATCTTCTATAATAGTTAATATTTTATATCCATTTCAAACTTTAGACTTTGGAGCTCTCTAAGCTCCTTTATGGCCAGAATCCTGAGTTGGAGCTGGGGTTTGGTGTGTTTCAACTTCTTTTGATATATCATGCAAACTCTTTTGTTCCCTTAGATTAAAAGGATAATCTTTAGGGTAATGTCCAGCCGTTTTTAAAAAATAATAATAATTTTGAAAATAATATACTTAATTAATAATTTATAGAAATAGAGATTTTTATGATAATTAGTATAAGAAAATAGAGGAGATGAGAAATATAATAATCTATATATAGATTATAGGAATATGAAATCTCAAATTGCAATAAAAGAAACACCTCAAAATTTTTGAAGGACCCTTAATCTTGTCCATGTTTGTTTGTGAGGTGAAGTAGAGTAGAGTAAAATAAAATTTTTTAAATTCAAAAATTTCCCCTTCTTTTAAATAAATTTAAAATTTTCTTATTTAAAAAAAGTAAAAAAGTCATTACTAAATTACAAAAAAATCTTTACTATTTATATAAAAAGTTAACAAGATTCTATATCAAGCAACTAAAAATAAAAAGTCATTATAACCCTGTCAAATGTTATTCTTTTTTTATCTTCGGTCATCCAAAAACTTGTTACTTAAAGTATAAGTAGAATTTAAGAGAGATAGAGAGCTTGAAGTATGTGTAGAATTTGAGAGAGTTAGAGAGCTTGTAGTATGAGAGAATGTGAGTAGTGAGTAAATTGTGATTATGAGAATGAGAGGGAGATGGTATTTATAGAAATTTAAAAGGTCAAAATGACCTCGAATGCCTAAAAATTAGCCATTTATTGCTATTGGGGGATATGAAAACAGTCAACATATCCCAACTAGCCTATTTTGGCTATTGAGGAGGTTTTTAAAAGTAAAGCCATTTGGCCGTGCCGTGCCGTGCTAGTTCCCTAGTTGTGCCGGCATGGCATGCAAGCCTGGACCCTTGGCCTAGCATGGTCCAGGTCTTCAGGCCATGCCTGTCTTGCCGTGCTGAGCTACGTTGCCTCTCAAGCCTTGCCATACCGAGCCTTGCCATTTTACATCTATAGGGAATCCGCAGTCATAAATGTGCTATTGCAAATATGATAATGAGTAAGATTTTAGTAACTAAACAGAACTAAATATTTTGAAGTGACAGCCGGGCCTGACTATTATGTTTTGTTGGCTAGTGTTAATTGTAGGGTCGAGCTGCACTATCTGACTTTAAGCTCATTTACAGTTGAGTCTTTAGCTACTAATGAGGGTCACTGGAAAAGCAGGGCAATCAAAGCTATTACAATGGGAGAATGGATTTATACGTGGATATGGAGTGGATAAAATAGAAGTCAAAACAGTTAGACGTGACACGCGGGAAGTTTTTGGGAATTGGCATTTGCAAAGTTTCAATCATGGTGTTGCATGGTGCTGGACATTCAATTAATGCTCAGATTGGCATCCTCTCTGATTAATTGGGCAACAACGTTCACCGAAGTAGCCTTATTATCAATGAGTGCGTGTCCAATTTTCTCTTTCAAAATATATGTCAACGGAAATTACATCCAACTTGTCCTAATAAAATTTTTCAATATTGCTTTACTGAGGAGATGCTATCCTAGGCCTGGTTAGACACAAGTTTATCAACGGAGAGGGGGCAGAATGTAGATGGAAATGTCGCCTCATGGGTAACTGGGATAAAAATAATAATAATAATAATAATATAAGTATACCAAATTATCGTTACCATAATATAATAACTTTCAAGTTCAGTAAAATCTTGGCCATGGGTTTTCTTGATATTCAATTCAACGGTGAGTAAAGACAATGAACATAAATTTAAATATAATACTGGATCATAAAATTAAAATAATATTAAATGGGCTACACTGATGAAAGGCGGGCTCCATAGTGCTATGCAATACTTGTAGCTGCTAATTGGAGAGCATTTTCTCACTTTAATTTTTATTGAATTATGTTGGAATATGTGGTCAGTGAAGAAATAAAATAGTCAATAGGAATCTCCATAACTCTCACGTTGTATTTGTCCGAAAAGGAGATTTTGTGATTTGAAGAAGAATTGTTCTAATTTTTCGTGTAGCGTGACACATTTCCTCGCTAAAAAAAAGGAAAGCTAATCTAACTTTTCTTAAGATATAGAATTTTGATTCCTAAAGAGGAGTAAGAATATTGTAAGATTGTATCTACCGCAAGGAGTAATACCCTAATGTGTATGAACAAGTCCTTAGAGTTGTAAATTCTGAATGTGGAGCCCACCAAAATGCATGCAAATACCATTATAGGGGGATTGGAAGGTCTTCTCGCTTATTAATGTACGTGATACATTCACATGTTGTGTTTTACTAATAGCATAGTAACAAAAATAGGAAAAATTACTATGTTAGATTCTATAGTTGTTTTCTGTATTTTTAGAATTTTTATTATTTAAAATTGTTTATTTTTTTACAACATTTTCTCTAGAAAGAATCCCTAATTTGGAAATATTTCTAACATTTTCTAATCCTAATAATGATATTTATTTAATGCAGATTTTCACTTATGTTTAACCATATAATGTTTTTTATATTTAATTCAAAGGTGAGTAAATGTTTGATTCACGAAAAATTAGATAATTTGTAGTTGCAGGTTTCCCTAAAGGATGTGACCTTTGAAGTTTAGCATATTTCAAGGTACTTTGTTACGTTTGGGCAATTGGCCGGATCATCTTTATGATTCTATCCTTATTTTTTTGGTCTTTTTTTTTTTTTTTTGCTTTTCTTATTGTGGTTGTTTGAATCTATCTCATTTTTTCTTTGCTTTTTTTAATATGGTTGTTTGAATCTATCTCATTTATGAAGAAAAAAAGAGACAAATTATGGATCACAAGAGGATGATAGAGTGAGAAGAGTTGCATTGATCAAAGTAAGCCCCAGTAGGCCGCATAGATCTTTACTGCAGTTCGGAGGACCGTGGAGGGATCGGACTTACCAAAGATATAATGGTACGGTAACATAAAATGTTTACACAAAGTATTTACATACTGATATATCAACACTAATATTGACTATCTTTCACTTTGTGAATGCCCAACCATTTATTTTATCTAATCAAAAGATTAATATATCACATGTAAATATTTTATATCAATATTTTATGTCACTACTGATTTCATGTAATAAAATGGAGCTAGAGGTGTTGAAAAAGGGAGCCTACAAAACAAATGCGTCTGATCTGAAATCACACCCTTGTCTAAGTTATGTGCTTCCTTTTTCAAAAGGAGTTGGGGCAAGAAAGATTCTCACCAAACCATGATGAACGGAAACTGCCTTTTAAACTTCTTTTACGCACGAGGGCTGAAAGGTCTTTTCCTTTTCGCCCCCATTGCCGTATGAAATCTGAGAGCAGTAGCCGGTTGCGGCCTCTCTCTCTCTCTCTCTCTCTCTCTCGCATTCTCTCTCCGTATGTCTTGTCCATGTGGTAAAGGCAGACTGGCAGACGACTTCTATTCGCTCAGGTGCTTTTTTTTTTATTTTTCTTGACCATGAGAGGGACAAGCTAAGTGTCCGGCAAATGCATGGGTGATAAACGGTCCACCTTAAACGTCTTTTGCTCTTTGCTTCCCTCATGTCTACTGTAGGTGGATGTGATATGTCTACTGTTTCTTTGCGGAGCACATGGCAACGTAAATGAAACTTATTTTATACTCATATAATAAAGAAAAGAGATGTATCCAACCGATCCATTGCTGAGGATTTTCTACCCTCATCGTCCATAACTTCCTATACGATATAACTTGCTACCAGTCGCAGAGAGGTTGTCAAATAAAAACCCACTGTGGGGTGGTTGTTATTTTAAGAAATCTCTATACCAAGTAGGGTTGCAAATGATGACTTGATTCTTTGATTATCTTAAGACTCAAACACTTAAAAATTTTGATTTAAAACCAATTTTAAGTTTCAATTCATAAAAGGATACAAGTCTGAAACTTAATTTAGATTCCAACTCATAAACGGGTTTCATTCCAGGTCAACGTAAGTTATGACCCGTAGATTTGAAATTCGGCACAAGAGCTTTTAATATTGTAAATTGTAACTCAAAATCAATTTTATTTTAATAATTTTATACTTAATCTTAAATGTAGTAAAATTGGCGTATTATTATAAGTTGAACAATATCTTTAATTTTATAAAAATAAAAAATAATAAAAAAGTTAAAAAAAGTCAAGACCAATTTTGAAACTAGATTTCAATTTTTCAGTCAGCCCCAGTTCCAAAACCGAATCCAGGTCCCCTTATCCAAATTGGATCCGAAACCACAAAAAACGTTTCGAGTCAGAGCCGATTTCGAAATCCAATTTGTCATTTAGAAATTGGTATGGGTCTACTATTGACCCATTTGGGAACCAACCCTAACCCCAAGGCGATATCCTCTTCATATGATTAAGGAAATAAATGCCTAAACATTATAGATGGCCAAACATCACCTGGGTCAAACTTCAGAGTTTGAAGAAAAAATTGCAACGTCGCCAATGTTAGCCATCTATTACTGTAGATCTTAGAAGAGTATCAGATTTTTCAAAAGTTATAAAGTAGAGGACTATGGGTAAGTTGAAATGCAAGCATGTTGCTTGATTTTTTAGACCCATGTATAAAAAAACAAAAGGGTCGAGATTTCCACAAAAAAGTTGTGACTTTCAATCAACGTAGACCATTTTAGTCCTTTTTTTCTTCTTTTTTCCAGAGCAGGCATGCATATTTTATGCTACAAGGCATGTTTTGATTATATGCATATTTTATGCTTTTTAAAATATAAATATACATTTATTTAGATGCATTGACTGATAATCTATTCAAATTAATAAATTGATATACGCAAAAAAATATTGTAATAAGGAATATAAAAGAAAAAAACTTACATATTACATAAATTTTTAATCAAATATCAAATGTAAAAGATGAAATAAGCTTCAAATTATACTATAGTTATCATTTTCAAAATTCAGACTCTAAACTTAGAGAATAATTACTTAAAAAATGGACATCAATTGTGTAGAGTTTAGATATGCTTACCAATGGTTTAGACTGGAAACAACTTATTAAAATGAGGCAACTCGGCCGAGTCTTTTCTACATTTGATTCGATCCTTCATAAGAATAAAATGACTTGAAAGAGTCAAGAGTTACTTTTCAAGTTTTCACACCTTGGTCACACCACAGTAACCAGTCTTTATGAATATGTATAACAATATATAAAATTAATCATGATCAATCTTCTAATGGAGCCCACTCCTATTGAAATTAATTCTAGGACATTTGTATAAAGAGAATCAATTCATTTTAAGCCACTCTAATTTTGAAAAAGTGAGCCCCACTCTAGATTTTAACTCCTTCAACCAAGATATACTATTTAGGAGTCATTTTCTATTACATATATAATAGAAAAATGAGATTTGCACATTCAAATGTTAAATGATATATTTGCAAATGTTGGTGAGGATATGAAAATTAATATTACCACAGGTGCTAATCAAAATCACCATCGTCATGTCAATAAATGAGTACATCCAATAATATTAATCTTTGGAATCATTTACCTCTAAAAGAATGTATTCAAACAAATGACTGTACTTTTATCTAGGAGTCTTGTTTTGTTGGCGATCTAAGCAGACGACTGCTCGCCCTTCTTATATTCAATTTAGGTGGAGCCCAGTGCCGCATTTTCGGGAACCTGTGTTAGACGGGTGGGGCCCGCCACTTTGACCGGGGCATCAAGGGCCACCTTGGTTTGACCCTGAATGGCCTCGGTTTTTTTTAAGCTTCACTAGTGGTTGCTGCCCGTTGGTCCTTTCGGGCAAACACTGCTCTGCACCCATACACGTACCATACACGTTGTTCAAGTTGGTTAAGAGACACATGCTCTTTCTTTCTCTTTCCCACGCAAGCGTTCTCTTTCGTTAACAAGAGCAAGCAATTTCACTGGCGTATGCAATACCAACATTAATAAAAGTGGGGATTCCATCTTATTAGCCATAGGGGAAGGAAGGGCAAGAGGGCTCTGCCTTCTTAGCCTTTGTCTCTCAACCACTACGTGTTTTGGGTACCTGCACACAAGGAGAGTATAACTTATATAGGGATCGATCCTTGGCCATCCAAACAATTAGGTGGAGTTACAAAACCACTAATTTTACAGGCTCTTTCTTCTCTTCCTACCCAAGCCTTCTCTTTCCTTAACAAGAACAAGCAATTTTCATTGCTCTGTACAATATTAACATTAATAAAAGTGGGGATTCCATCTTAGCCATAGAGGAAGGAAGGGCAATAAGGCTCGCTCTACCTTCTTAGCCTTTTTCTCTCAACCACAACTTTTTTGGGTACCTGCACACTCTGAGAGTAGAACTCATACATTTGCATAGTAGGGTAAGATGAGGGATCAAACCTTAGTCATGCAGATGAGAGGTGGAGTTGCAAAACCACTAATTCTTGAGTAAATCTTGATGAAAAAGATTGAATGTGATAATTGCGTGTTTGTTTAGATTTTGACTTTTCTTTCTATAGATATGAGAATGGAATCTGACTTTTTCACATGCTTTTAGTTGTCAATTTTCTTTTTGTATTAAATCTGACTTTTTTTCATGTTTCTTTGGGTTTCAATTTCCACTTAAAAGGCACTTTTTTTCATGAGTAAATATTTATGAGAAATTCAGTTCACGTTAAAGATTGTGGCACTTTTAATCTCTATTGTAGAATCATGAGTGGACCTATTGCCAAAGGAGGTAACTGGTCATATAGGGTTGTAAATGAATACCTAATTCTTCAATTATTCAAAGGTTCCGACCCATTAATAATCAAGTTTGGGTCCTTATTTAGGAACCGATAGATAAATGGGTCCAGGTATAGTTCCTATTTTTTTGATCTGTAACATAAATGGTTCCGGGTTCGGTTCCACTTTCGTTTAAACCCGTGGACCCGAGCCTCAATATATTATCCCAATTTTTAAAATTTTTTAATTTTTTTCTAAAGCATTCTCTACATAGATCCGGACTCAAACCCGCCATAAGAAATGGTTCTGGTTTCGGTTCTAGGTTCATCCACTCCTTAACAGTTCCGGTTCTAGATCAAAGAAATTGATTTCGAACCGGTTCCGGCTCCATCCTCTCACTAATGATTCCGGTTCCGGATCCACCATGGACCTAGATCGGGACCAACCCATTTACAACCCTATGGTCATGGCATTAAAAAATTATAAAACTCTTTTTTCTTTTTTTAACCTATGGACTATTGCGGTGTTGCAGAATAAACCTATGACTCATAAAGACACACAAGCAATAACACAAATAACACCAGCAAGATTTATATGCATGTTCAGATGCATGCCAACTAAATGGATAAGAGAATCTTATCTATACTTTCTCCCCTAATAGGGTTAGGGCCTAGGGGGAATAAAATTTCCTTGAACCCAGTATACAACCGGTCTAACATGGAATAAAAAGACATGACCCAACACGAACCTCCTTTATTTTATTTATTTATTTTTATCAAGGGCACTATGTAAAATTTTTTGCACACATAATCCTCATAAGATTTTAGAAATTAATTTATTGCTGGGACTTCCCACTCTCTTAAAGCCCACGTAAATGAATGATATAAAGTCCAGATAAATTTGATCATAAATTAGATGTTATTATGAATAAAAATAAAATCAGGCCATGTAAAAATTATTCTTAATTTTAGATAGTCAAGTTTCACAACAAGCTGATGTAGTGTTGAATTTTTGGGTTCAATGAATTTTCTTTGCTTCACAAACGTGATTTCAATACTCTTGAAAATTGATTTTAAATGTCCCTATGTAGAAAACAAAACAAGAGATTTTTACAAATAAATTCATGCTAAATATGGATTAAATGAGTTAATTAAGGAAAAAATATATTTAACAAAACTTGAGAAATGGTGGGGTTGGGGGAGGGGCACATTAGAATTTAGAAGTTTTAAAATAAGTCGTACAAAGATAGAATATATAGATTATAATTTCAGTGGACATATACAAAGTGTTGAAACTACTGTCAAAATTAAAACCCATGAGATACCATGTAAAGATTCTTTTTGGTACCTAGGCTCGATGATTAGTAAGGATGGGGAGATTGTCGAAAATATGAAGCATAAGATAAAAGCTGGATGGCTGGAGTAGAGACTAACTTTTAGAGTGCTTTATGAAGACGAATGCCAACTAAAATTGAAGAGCAAATTTTACAGGATAGTGGTTAGACTAGCTATGACATATGGATTAGAATGTTAGCCAATTAAAAAGATGCATATTCATAAGATGAATGTAGTGGAAATGAGAATGCTTATGTAGATGTATAGTAAAATTAGAAATGAGCGCTTTCGAGAGCATGTAGGGGTAACACCAATATGAAATAACATTAGAGAAACTCGTTTAAAATAGCTTGGGTATGTTGAGGGTAGGTTGGTAATGGCATCGGTGAGAAAAAGTTTGGTTATACAGGTGGATGGCTCATCAAGAGGGAGGGGTAAGCCGAACAAAATATTGATGAAGGTCATTGAATCAGATTTAAATAAAATTAACTTATCTAATGATTTGGCTCAAAATAGAATGGAATGAAAAAACAAAATTCATGTAGCCGACCCCAACATGGTTGAGATAAGACTTTGATGATGATGATGATAAAGTGTGGTACATTTTTTCGGACAAATTTGTCATCATAAAGAATGATAATAATATCGTTACCTAAAAATTATATACTCAAAGAAAAAAAACATATCTAGGTCAAACTATAGTGTCTTTTTTTGTGTTTATTTACTTAAATATAAAAATAGATTTTGGAAACCAAAATTGAGCATAGAATCTTTAAAGAATGGTAATGATGTTGTTAATTGAAAATTATATAATTGCGAGGAAAAAACATTTTGGGTCAATTTTTACCGTCGTTTTCAACATTTATGCACAGCAGTATAAAGATATTGTGGATTGGATGATGGAAACAAAAATTGATTTTGTTGGAAACAAAAATTGAGTATAAAATCTATAAAGAATCATAATGATGTTGTTACAAGAAAATTATATAGTTACGAGGAAAAACAATTATGGATCAAATTCTAGTGTCCTTTTAGTGTCTCTGCACCTCAGTATACTGATATTATGGATTGGATGTTGGAAATAAAAAATGAACATAAAATATATAAAGGATGGTAATGATATCGTTACCCAAAAACTATATAGTTGTAAAGGAAGCACATTACCATATCAAATTATTAGAGATGAATTTATTTGTAAAAAATCGCTTTACAATATATGTCTTAGCAATTGGTTTGAATATACGATATATACCCAAGGCAAGTTCAGAGCATTTTGTATGCCCAAATTTTTTATTTATTAGGAGCTGAGTGCGCAGGGATCTTATGGATCAATGGTTATAGATTTGATTAATTCCACTTTCCACACCTAGTATTGAAAATAGGGCAAACATTTCTTATGAGTTTATAGCATTAGTTTTTATCATAAAGATTCATCCGCCCACCCCCTCCCCTCTCTTTTTTTCTTATTTTGTTGATAAGACAGGAAGACTAGCATAATCGAGAACAAACAAAGAGAAAACCCATGCACATGACTACAGTAGGCAGAGCAACAATCAACGAACAAAAGGTGCCCATATTAAAATATAATGTAAGATGCAACTGGTATGTCATAAAAAAGAGCTGAATATAAGCTTGATACAGCCAACATATTGGTGTTGTATTAAATAATTTTTTAGTTAAAATAAAATTACATTCAATATATAGATCTGTAATACAAATATGCTAACAAATATCAAATTTTCAGTGACCAATACAAAGTTCGGTACTTTAGGTTCAGTAGCAGATCTTGAAAATAACTTTACAGCATGAGTATCTTTCTATGTAATATCCATTGAACGTTAAATATCATTGGAGAAACAAATAATGCAATTGTAATTGCGTGTTTTATTATTATAAATTCAAGATTATCAATTGTTTTTTATTATGTAAAGGAGATAGGGAAATGTATACATATACGTTATTTTTAGCTTGAAGCTACTGGGGGTTATGAATGAGTTGAATCCTCACTTTACTCCCCTACTACCAATTAAACTAGCTCCATCTTTTTTTATACTGTCATTTACCCAAGCTTCTCTAGTTATAGACTTTGCAAGTGGCTATAGTTATCAGGCCGCCTAACCTTTCTCCCAATTCAATTTGGGAATTAACATGGATAAAGCAACTGTAGTACCTTAAAAGATTTTAACCTAGTAATATGCTTTTTTATAACTTTATAATTTTCAAATAACGATATCGTAACCACCCTTAATAGATTCTATGTCTTTTTTTTTTTAAATTCAACATCTGCTTTGTAATATCATTATACTAAGATGTATAAAAACAAAAAAGACATTAGAATTCAACTTATAATTATTTTTCGCTACAACTATATAATTTTTTGATAATAATATTGTTACGATTCTTTTTAGATTTTATGCCCATTTTTTGTCTCCAACGTCTAACCTATAATATCTTTATACTGATGTGCATAAACACTAAAAAAAATACTAAATTTTAATTCAGAAACGTTTGTTTCTCTCAATTATATAACTTTTAGCTATGATATCGTTATAATTATTTATAAATTCTACTCATAATTTTGGTTTATGACATTTTATTCATAATATCTTTATACTATGGTGAATAAGCACAAGAAATTAAATTAGAATTTAACTAAGATATGTTTATTTTCTGTAAATATATAATTTTCAGGTTACGATATCGTTATTATTTTTTTATAAGGGTAAAGTTGTCTAAAAAAATGTATTACACCCAAACTCATTAAATATTTATTTTTTATAATCAAAACATCTAATTCATATCTAAGATAAAGTTATTGATAAAATTTTTTAAAATAATTAGGGATCAATCCTACTTTGAATGCCGTTTGAGGGCATTGTGCTTGTGGGTAAAAGATAAGTACTTGCTACTTTCGTTCTCCCCCCGTGACAATGATCAGACGTCCGTGTCGTCAGTGTCTGCAGCCTGTGAAACATCAGACGTGAGGTAGATTATGTTTCACAGGGGAAAGTAATAACCATTGGAGGATGAAGCAGACAAAAGCTGGAAAGATGGGGGGAATTTGTACTGCACAGCATGGAGAGGAAAGGACAAAGAGAAGAGACCACAATAAAAATATTATTAAAAAAGATATAAAGAAATGTGCGTTGCAGTTGCAGCAAAACCAGAAAACGCGGCGGTCCATTAAACGTACAAAGCGTGCGAGTGAGCGTCGAAACCGAGACTCGCAGGGAAAAAGTAGATCTGCAGTTTGGTCATGTCGCTTCAATGATTCGGGTGCCTGCCCAAAGTGCTCCTCTCTCTCTCTCTCTCTCTCTCTCTCTCTCTCTCCTCCTATTTTTTTTAATAAACTTTTTTTTTTCCTGATTTTTATCCCAACGATGCTAGTCGGTCTCTCCTCTCCCACATTTACCAGTAGAGTGTATTTAAATGTGGAGTAAAGTAAAATAAAATAAATTAAATTAAAAATTAAAAAAATAATAAATAATAGAGTTATGATAAATTTTTATTTTTAGTTACTTGATATAGAATCTTTTGAATTTTTGTAGAAAAAGTAAAGATTTTTCCATAATTAAGTGATGACTTTTTTTTTAAAGAATGAAGAAAATTTGATTTTTGTTTTTAAAAAAGGAAGAGATTTGAATTTTAAAAAATTTATTTTATCCTACTCTGATCTACCTCACATCCAAACACACTCTTAGATTTGTAAATAAAATTTAGCTATAATCTATAATGTTTAAGACCGTATTAATTACAGTTATTTATTATTATTAGATGATGTATAAAATCAAAAGAGAAGTGAGTTGAAATAAATGAGTATATTATCTTGTATGTGACTAGCTCTAATGGTGTAAAGTGAAAAAATAATTTTTTTTAATTTAGAAAGAGGATAGAGTAAAAGATATTATATAATTTATTATATATTGTAGGAGTAATTCTATGAAAAGTGAAGATAATAAAAGAGGAATCCACATCAGATATGTTTATCCCTCATTTCCTCTTGTCTCCTCCTCAATCAATAACACACATGAACATGTAAAATCTTTTGCTTGTGGAACTAATTTTTTTACTTTCACTTGGCTGAAGTATAACTAAACAGGCCCTAACAGTGAATAGTTATTATTAGTAAAGGATGGGTTTTACTCAAAAATTTCTGTCTAAGAATTTTCAAATGGCCTATTTGCTGCTAATAATTATTAGGAGCTTTTGTTCAGTAGAATATGAGATTCAGAAGGTTAAAAACAATTTGTCAGTAAATTGGTTTTCAAAATGTTAACAATTAAAGGCTGCATTTGAAATGCTCACGGAACATGTGAGAAAATTTTCAATATTCACCATTCTCTGGTCAGAAATAATTGGAAACATACAGGGCCAAATTAGAGAGATTGAACTCACCCTTCTAGCGAACAATCCACATGACATGGGTTCAACTTGACACTCTTATAACCATTCTCTATCATTGGACTAAATGAAAACAATAGATCAAAACATATAATTAGATGACCATTGAACTTTAAATGCAGTTAAATCAGGGACCGGAATACTCTGCTACGGCTGATATTTTGTTGCCTAACCATGTTAATACCTTTCCTTGCCCTTTACCATCACTTATATGCATTCATCTTGATGGTCCTTTTTAAGTTGGACTGCATGTAATTAATATGCAATCTATGGTATCATAGTTAATTCAAACATGAAATTGGTTCAGTTTTTGCCGGACAAAGTGACAATTAACAATCTACTGGCTAAAGAATGGCTCCTAATAAGGAGGGTAAGGAATGACAATATTTATTGGGCTATTCAGGGTTCAAACTTGTGGCAAGCTTTCTTTCTAAGTTTATTGTGCTCTATCTTGGGTTTTAACTCCTTTGGCTGAATTAAAAAAAAAAATCTAGTGGCAAAAAGGTCTCTCAATTTAGCAGCGACCTGGAGATCATTCCTTAGCCGGTGGTAGGTCTCACTATTCTCTTCCTACCAATCCTACCAACAGTCCACGCTGGCAAAAAAAATTCCTCTACTTGTCTAATCCAATACAAACACCTTTCAACTGTGCAACAGAGCATCTGGTGTGGTCCACCTTTAATAGAAAATATTCTCAACCCAAAGTCCTTTGTTCTACTCATCTACGTCACGTTCACACCGAATACTTCATTTACTTTCTTGATTGATATTAGATCACTCGCTCACAATGGCGGGGCAATGTTCTTTTGCGTCTTAGTCAAACACAGCCTAACTTATGGGGTCTACTCAGATGGATGGAAAGGTTTATCGTAAATGCAAAGATCTCGTCATGGACAAAAAGGAGCAAAACAAAATCAGTCTCATTAGATCATCTTAACCCTTAATTTAAAAGCTTTAAAATTTAATGGCATCTTAATGACAAA
This sequence comes from Sextonia rubra, assembly GCA_037013555.1. Lineage (NCBI taxonomy): Eukaryota > Viridiplantae > Streptophyta > Magnoliopsida > Laurales > Lauraceae > Sextonia > Sextonia rubra. Next base: position 35,455,993 of record JASUAD010000010.1, on the reverse strand, counting down.
TTCTTTTAAAATTCGGCCTAATGGTGAGTGAAGATACAATGAGGATAAAATTGGTTCAAATATTATATCATAAAATGGGAAGAGTACCAAAGCGGCGGAATTGATCAAAGGTGGGCCCCAGTGGGCACCATAGAGCGGGACTATACTTGTCGGAGAACATTCTCCCACAATGGCTACCAATTCATTTTTAAGTTTTCTAAAAGGAAAAAGGCAACTACCTCACATATAGAGCCCCACTCAAATTATTTTCTTCCCTTAATATTTCCAAGAGAAAATTAAATTGGGAATCCGTTTTGTGGGGAACCCATGTTTCACACTAATTCTAATATTAGAGTGGGATTTCTTTTTTTGGTAAAAAAATTATTACGGTTGGATTAGAAGCTCTTTATATGTATTAAAGGTGGAGAAAGTGTTACTAACTACAATATAATGGTCGCTGTTTTCTAATTTAAATTCCTTTGTAAACTCTTGGGGTTCTCAAGTAGATAGATGATTGTGATAATTAGGATTGTGCCGGTTATACTCAGACATATACAATCTAGAAAGAAACTTCCCATTCCACTCAATCTCCAATAATTAACATGTATACAGGTGATCCACCAAAGGGCACATTCATAAATTTCAAACTTGCACAGAGAGTTTAGTTGGTAGCCTAATTTTTTCTTATATTAAAAGGGGCACTAGCTTTTGTACATCTTGATCCAACTTAAAAATTCTATTTTTCTTTCTTTGCTTGAGTTGGCAGGTAGGCCACCGGAGAGTATCTTATACACGCATTTGCTGCTCCAGATAAGAGCCACATGCCTCTGCACATTAAAAATCTGAACCCTTTCTGTCATGAACATGGTTTAGGTTCAATCACCCATACAGGATCTTCTTCACAATATTAAATTAGATTAGCATGAAAAATATCAACATCCATGTCCACCAACTTCATTGGTGACGCATAGAGCTTGACAATTTGGTGCAACCATGTGAAGGTCAAATGACATTAGCCACTAAACTAAAGAGGTGCTGCATTAATAAGCCCATTATTCTGTCCACTATAATTTTTTGTTTTTTCATGTTTCTATAGTGCATTATAGGCTTAATGGGCATTTTTTCTAATAATTATTTCTAATTGTTTTCTGGGTATCCATGCCTAAGCTACTGGCCTTTTGATGATTGATTGTTTTGGTTTTGAATCTCAACTTATTGAAATTGATTTTTTTGATTTCTCAATGGGGAAATGGAGACCCCAAAAAGCTAGAAATCAAACCAGGGCACATTATAGTTTTGGGAAGAGTAAAAGTATCTAAAGGAATCACTGACAGAAGGGAGAAAAAGGAAAAATAAAAATAATAATTACGATTAGTTCCACTTTCTGACAGCACAAAAGAGAAGCCCAACTCTTTATGTTCACCTCCATGAATGCTGGACTTCCTATGGTTTCTATCACCATGTTGATCACTGCTACCAATTCTAGTATATCATACTTGAATGGATTTTGAATCTAATATGTATACTAACAGCATCTAAATTTTTTACTCTTAACTAATTCACTTCAATTGCTTTCAGAGACAGCTGTTTTTACATGCTCCCCAATGGAGGACACTATGATTTAACATGTTCCCCCGGTTGATAGCAAATTTTTTTTTTTTAATTTCTTCTTAATGTGCCATTCCTCATTAAGAGAGATGAAAACTTCTAAGAAAGGGTGCTATCACTGGGTCTAAGGTAGTGAAAGGGAAAAAAAATAACGGGGAAGGTTGATAATTCAAGTCCATTTCCCACAATTAGGGGAGGCTGCCATTTGTGTCCTAGTGTGTGGCCCAAACTGCAGTTTCTCTCTCTCTCTCTCTCTCTCTCTCTCTCTAAGAGCAAGCTGCTCTTTATGATTTGTTTGTGCAACTAGGATTTTGCATATTTTTATTTTTATTGGCTCTCTCTAAGAACAAGCTGCTCTTATTGATTTGTTTGTGCAACCAGGATTTTACGTATGTTTATTTTTATTGGAGAGAGGAATCCTTTATTTTTACCTCTCAATAAAAAATTAAAATCATTTATATTAAGAGACTCAAAACTTTTTTCTTTTTCATATGAGAATAAAATGTTTCATAAAAAAACAACCATAGATTTTAGAAAAAATTAAAATAATTTTCTTCTCCCTCCTAACACAAACACCTATACTGGAGAAGCTAAGGTGATCTAAGCCCACCCACTTGTGAGTCATCGCCATTTGTCCCAATTGATTATTTGGGTCCCACAAATGTAAATGCTTTCTCAATGACATAGGGGGCCCACAACATGTGGATGAGTGAGATGGCGACATGGGCCACATGGGTGACGTGGACTATTGTGGATGTGACATGTGGTGAGGACCTGAGGATCCCCCTGGCAAAGTGATGGATAGAAAGACAAAGGAGTTTTGGGCTATCCGTTCTTCAAAATGACAGAGACACCTCAATTGTATCTGGTAGATAATTATCCATTAACCTTAGATAACATCCACATTAGAGGCCGAGATTACATTGACGCTGTCACACTGGAGGATGTGCATCATAAAAGGACATCAAACCGGCTCACTCAAAACCATTGTTCGATCTAAAACAAGTTGTGAACGTTAGATTCTAAGAATTGAGGCCGGGTCAACCCAATGTGTTTAGGTGGGTAGATAAACGGATTAAATCCCTCGAAAAGAAGTATTATTAATCTACTGTACATGTCAATAATTAATGACAGGCAGTTCAGTTCCTCAAAGTCCTCGTTAGATTGAGACTCAATAATAGTTTCTTTACATCAGTAGGGTTTAATGAGTGTTTTGCATCAGTGGAAATATTTTTACCATAAATGGAGATCTTACTTTCGGTTAAATAGCTTTTCTTTCTTTTTATAAATATAAATTGCAAGTTGGGCTACGCTGTCATTCTCAAGTGTAAATGCAGAGCATTGCAAGTGATTTTTTACTTTTTACTCTTCCCTCCTCCCCTTTTACTTGAGATTTCAGTTTGACTCTCCTGCTTTTCTATCCAATACACAGGGTCCCAAGAAGGCCTTTTCATCACCCCTTTCTCATGGTTTTTTATGGGACCCACGGCCTCATGGGCCTGCACTATAAGGGTGCACAGGAGAGGAGGGGCCCGATATATATATCATGGTTAATCAAAATGTGGGAACTTCTAATTTGTTCTAGGTGTCAAAGTTAATTAGTCAACATTTTCTTTGAGTAGCAGCAGTGGATTGCCAAAAAAAAAAAAAAAGGTCAAAGTAATAATATATTATAGGGGAAACCCCTTGATCATTTATTGGTTAGAGACAGAATTTTGCTAATTATGAATGACTGTTGCACCCAAGTAAAATTAATTGGAGGGCAGTACGATACTCTACTTCAAATGTCAAACCAACTTTTACCCACATTTAGCGTCTCCCCCCTCCAAAGAATTTTGCTAATTATGAATGAATGTTGCAACCAAGTAAAATTAATTGGTGGGCAGCAAGATACTCTACTTCAAATGTCAAACCAACGTTTAACCACATTTACCAAACTAATGTCTCATGCCTCTCAGCGGCCTTGCTTGGTACCCACAAAAAGAAAATAGAGAGTCCTTCCTTCCCCCCACCCACACACAACCGGGTCCGTTTTAAGTAAATCACTGCAATAGCAGTATCATCTAACATCTCTTGACGTCCTCTCAATGGGTCAAACTTGACCTGATTATCAAGACCCCATGGATGGGCCTTGGTCCATTAATGAAACCGCCTCTGTTCAACAAAGAGTGCAAAATATTTGATCAATTGAAACTGGGTTGGGCCACCCACATGGAGGAAAATGTATTAATAAGACTCATGCAGAATCCAATTAAAAAAAAGGCCGGACATTGGAGGTGGTAGTGGGCCCAGATGGGAGGTGACGCATGTCATTGAAGGTGGCCGACAATATGATCTTGGATCTAGAGAGATTCTCCAGAGAAAGATGACCCACTGTCACCTTTCCAAAAGGAAAAAGTTGGGACCCTTTGTGCAAAGTGAAATTCCATAGACGCATAGGCGTGGCCTTGTAAAGTGGGAGGAAATCAACAGGTGAAAGCATGCTTCAATTGGATTTCTAAAGTTCCTTTCCGAGTTCTATCCAATCATCCCCAGGATCTTCTTCTTTTGTTAAAGTTACTGATCATAGGAGGTGATCAGGCCTGTTAGATGTTTCACTAACCCCAAATGAAAATGCACCAAAGCATTCATAATCAAAGTCTAGAATCTCATCATAGTGTGACAAATAAATTAAAAATTTGGGTACCAGACAAGGTGGGACCCTTGAGAGACCCCACCGACGGGGGTGTGAACCCGTGCACACATTGGAGAGAAGATCACTTGCACATACAAGAGAAATTACTGCCTCAAAAAGCAGGGGAGAAGACCCAAGGATCGGACATTGGGTTCCTGGGTGAGAAAGGAACTCCTGACAACTGAGCTATCCCTTTATTCTCTTTAAATCAATTAGTATTGGCCTACACCTCACCCTGAAACATTGGTTGAAATTCCCACATTTCAAGTAAATTGCAAGTTATAGTCCAAAAATAGAAAGTTTAAACGTCACAAATTACTATATCAGCTGCAGAAGAGTCACCAAGGCATATTTTGCTGAAATGCATTTATTCATCCATCCATTCATGGCAATTTCGATTGAATGGCTACCACCACTCACCTGGAGTTGTAGGTCTGATTTTCATTGTCTTTTCATAGGAGATAAGCCAAAGAGCACTAAATACACATTTCCTGTATTGGGCTCCTTGGATAACACCAGACAACAACCCATTTGAAATATTCCTCTCCTACCAACAGATGAGGACCCTCTGTATAATGTGGATTCCACCCAGAGGTTCATACGAAGCCAAAATCCACGTATTTTCTGGACACCCACTCCCCCACTTGCACCCACCAGTGATACAAAGCATTCATTTCCATGCGACGAGATTGTTTTTCAATAGATTCATTGCTGCTATGGACAATGTGGGTCCCCCTGGAGTAAATGTTATTAAAGCTCATGCATCTTCCACATGGAGTGTCCGTAGCTGATGGATGGGCGTTTCATGGTTGCATAAGCCGCAGAAGTGACGCATGGTGGGTGTGTGTGTATGAGAGAGAGAGAGAGAGAGAGGGAGAGAGAGAGAAGAACCATCCAAATCTCATGAAATGATAAACAACTATTACATAAGATAACAATAAACCATACCATGTTTTACATCTCTCATTCAAAATAAGTCTCATTGAGTTGATGTCTCCGAAAAGATCAGAAATGGCACTAATATCATCCTTAATAATGTTTCGGGAGACCATGACTAGGCCACCATAATTTCCTGTTGAATTCAGCAACCTGTTACATCTCTAGTGCATGATGAATCAAGAAACAAAGCGCCCAAATTCCATTCGACAACCAAAAAATAAAATTCCCTCCTCTGTATGTGGGAGATAGAATCTTCTTATTGGGAATTTTTGCTTGTCCAATCCAATCAAGGGTTGGGATAACACAAGGTGGGCCCATACATGTGGCCAAGAAAAGGATATTTTCCGATTTTCAAGTCAAATTTATTTAATTTATTACACTTCAAAATTCCTAACGTAGCTAGGGCATGGCTTAGAATGATGATGATGATTGCTTTACTTTTAAATTGTTAGGCCTTTACTTGGCATGTTCCACAGAAAGAAAAAATTTAACCCACAAGGGACAAGACTACATGAATAATAGGCGAGTCACACCAATGACCCACCACCCAACCGCTGTAAGATTTGATGTCTAGGAAGAGCATGTACAAGCGAATCATTTGTCTCAGCCCTTTTGGGGCTATTTGTTAATTTAACAAATAAAGTGAAGTGAGGTAAATTAAAATTTCAAAAGATTAAAAAAAGAGAGGGGTTATATCAATTCCATGATAAAATTTTGTCTTTTAGTAAAAATAGAATGTAACTTTTTTACTTTTTGTGTTAAAAGTAGATGTTTTTTGCAATTAGTGGGGAAAAGAAAGTTATTTTTTGACTTTTTCATGTAAAAAAGTAAAAGAATCTTTTTGAAATATGGTATTTTGATTTGACTTTTTTAGTTTATTGTGTCTTAAAATGATAGATGACTTTAACTTTACTTAGAGCTGAAACTATCAAACAATCCTTATAGGTGTGTCATCTTTTGTAGTAGATTGGGGATTTTTTTTAGTACAGTCTCTCACTTTATGTTTATTGAACAGCGGGTTGGGCCCCATGGCATGATGGCTTTGCAAATAAGCCCAATTTGACACTTTTTTTTAATTTCTGTCCTAAAATATCAGACACTGTTTATGAATATGTATATATATGTATATATATGAGAAAATAATCCTATGAGAATTAGTTTTCATCATTTTTTGTGAGAACTTTAGGTGAAAGCTATTTATCACCCAATCCAAATCTTGCAATACACAGGGACTCCCCTAATTGTTATATCCAAACATTGCAATACACAGAGACTCCCCTAATTGTTACAGGTTCTAAGTTTCGATCAAATCCAAATTTATTAGACCATTGAATCGATCATGCACCAATTGAATGAACTGGATTTGTGGGCCACGGATGAATGGATTAGGAACATGTAATTAGGGCTAAACTTGATATTTGGGGTGGTCCCACATATCCTTTAATCCCCTCGGTCCCATATCCAAATGAGTCCCACAAGTGGGCCCCATAAAAATTCTCATGGTAGGTTCATGACAACAATCCATACAAAATCAAAGCTCATATATATATATAATTCTATGAGAACTAGTTCATACTATTGTGAGAAGTCTAAGTGGGGCCCATCTATTACTCAATTCAAATCTTGATATTTGGGGTGGTTCCACAGATCCTTTAATCCCCTCAGTCCCATCTCCAAATAGGACCTATAAGTGGGCCCCATAAAAGTTTTCATGGTAGGTTCATGACAATAGTCCTCACAAAATCAAAGCCCATATATATATCTAAATAATTTTATAAGAGCTAGTTTTCACTGTTGTGAGAAGTCTAAGTGGAGCCAATCTATTACTCAATTCAAATTTTGCAATACATAAGGACCTCTCTGATAGTTACAAGCTCCAAGTTTTAGTCAAATTCAGATTTATTAGCGCATTAGATCGATTGTACACAAATCCAAATGAACTAGATATGTGGGCCACATATGAAGGTGTTGAGGACATATAATTGGGTCCAAACTTGATGTTTGTGGTAGTTTTACATATATCTTTCCATCTCCTCTGATGAAAGTGTTAGGGATATGTGATTAGGTCTAAACTTGATGTTTGTGGTAGGCCCACATAGATCTTTTCATCTCCCCTAGTCTCATCTCCAAATGGGACCCACAAGTGGGTCCAATAAAAGTTCTCACTATAAGTGTGTGAGAACACTTCTCATAAGATTACAACCCATATATATAGGGAAATAATTCTATGAGAACTAGTACTCACCATTTTTTTGTGAGAACTATAGGCGGGGCGCATTTATCATCCAATCTAAACCTTGCAATACACAGGGACTCCTTAATAGTTACTTAGGCCTAGTTTCGGTCAGATCTGTATTTACTGAACGTTGGATCAATTATACGCCAATCCGAATGGATTGGATTTGTGGGTCACGGATGAAGTGGTTAGAAAAATGTGATTAGAGTAAACTTGATATGTGGGGTGGTCCCATATAGATATTTTCATCTCCCTTTCCCATCCCCAAATGGGACCTACAAGTGGGACCCATAAAAAGTTTTCATGGTAAGTGGGTGAGAATATAGAGGAGTGCTAGATAACGCCCGGACATTTTTAAAAGTGAAAACTCCCATTTTTACAATGAATATGAGATTAGGAATGTGGAGAAGCAATTAAAGCTTGTCCCTCATTGGAAGATAGAAAGATGACAGAAATGCCCCTTTTCAAATTGGGCATTCCTGAGATTTTTTCACATATATATGGAAATTCTAAAAAACTCCCCACTTTAAAAATGCCCCTTTTTTCACCTCTCTATTTTTGGTTATGGGGCCCATGTACCCTCTTATATATGGCCACATGTCCAAATTTGACACTTATTCAATTTTATTTCACCGTTGGATTGAAATGATAATAAAATGATGATTCTAAACCATTAAATTTTAGAGCCATAGATTAAAAGGTTTGAATGATCATATGGACCAAAAATTTTGTATATAGGTAGGCCTCATATGGATCTTCACATTAAATAGACTTTCATGATCATCATGCATCTTAACGGGCTACAACCAAGAGAGCCGTTTTTTTTAAAAAAAGGCCCAGGTGCTCTGTAGGTTGTAGCAGTCCCCATAAATATGTGTGTGTGTGTGTGTGTGTATGTATTTATAAGATTATCCACATATAGGGGGATCTTTTTACACATACATCCCTCACGAAAATTTTGTGGGATGGAAAGATCCATGTAGGGCCACCCTAGATATCAAGTTTAGCCTCGTCACATGTCCCTAACCCCTTCATTCGTAGCCCACAAATTAAATCCATTCAAATTGGTGTATACTCAATCCAACGGTCTAGTCTATTCTGATCTAATAAAAAATTTGTGGACATGTGCGATTCAAGGGGGTTCTGTGTGTGGTTTACTTGAATGGACCATACAGTGGGCCACACCTAGAGTTCTCAAGAAAAAAATGATGAAGGAGGGATGCGTATGAAGATTGTCCACCATAGAGAGAGCGACATTTGCACAATTGGGAATATTCATGTATAAAAGATAAAAATATATATGAAAAAGAAGAATGCTCATGTATAAATAAAGAAAACTACATAAGCATCCCTAACCTATGGTAAGGAATAGATGCATATTAACATTCCATATATACATATATATGTATATAGAGAAAGGTTACTATGCATCCATCCCTCACCTCAATTCCTTTTTGAAACTAATAAGGTCAAAAAGGTGTCATAATGTGTGATGGTTTTATCCTTTTACACATCAATACTTAAAAAAAAAAAATGGAAGTGCCCCTTACCATAGTGTGAGGGACATATGCATATTAGTGTTGTCCATATATATATATATATAAAATTCAAATTATTGACATAAACTAGGGAGTTGCACACAATTTGTAGCATTCCCATTCCAGATGGGAAGAATCAAAACAATGGGCTGAAAACATCATTTCATTGCCCATGGGAAAAAGAAATGAAACGAAAGGAAGAAAAGAAAAGAATCAATGACATCATTTTGCATAAAAGATATTGGAGAATGAATTGGTCAGTAAGTCAATCTTTATTAAATGCTTTGATTGATAGTAGTAATAATAATTACTGTTATGATGAAGATATACATTCATACAAACATAGATGGATAAATTATAATAACCATACTAGGCATTATAATAGTAATGACTAATGATAATGAGGTATTAGAGCACTTGATTGGCTAGCTGTTGCCTATTGAGATGGTCATCATCATCATCAGCTGCTCATGTGAAAAAAGGCAATCAATTCATGGGCTCGTTACATATGTGGAATTAATTAACAACATGACAGAAGGGGTAAAGACTAGAGAACCATAGTATTCTCTATATCAATGCCAAGATGATTCAGGATAGAAGAGTCCTAAAGAAGTCAAAATATATCGGGCCAACTCAATATCCCCAGTCCTCATTCGATCTGGCGAAAAATGGGCTTGGAACCTTTTCTGTGGACTCGAGAGACATTTGGATATAGATCCATTCATTTGCAAATGGCCAAATTTCGGATGCGTTTTGACCTGGGATCAAGATCTGGAGCAGCCTTCAACCTTGCATTAATTAAAAAGGATGCATTCCAACTGTTTACTCAGCTTCGATAATATTGCTGTTTGAGTCTGCAAAGTACGAAGATTTTTACCATTTTGGAGCTCCAGTTGAAGTGGGTATAAACTTGAATGAGGCCCAACTTACATTTTTTTAATGTATCAGATTTGTAACAGGAATGCGCGCTTCTGTTTAGGATCCATATGGATTTTATCCTATACAAAAAAAAAAAAAAAATCCCAATATGGCTAAAACATAGTTTTGCCCTGAACCCTACCCATTTATTTAAATCCTTAAAAACAAACCGTGTATATCCCTCCAACTCTTGACCTGGAGCTCAAACGCAACAACATTCATGCAAGAAGTGGTTTGCGAATCAACCACAAATAAATCTGATCAGCCACAGAATCTTTTTTAAACCTGCAGCATTTTAACTCTTCAGGGGTACCAAATTAAAAGGTTTTGCAGCAGTTCATCACTATATTTACGTGCGAGGATAGGCTGAAATAATAATTTAACTCCCCCAGCTAAGAATAAACTGAGACATGAGAAAGAGCCTTTAAGACTGTATCAAAAGTATCCTTAGTTTTAAGTAAAACATATTCATGCAAAAGCTTATGTATTGCCAAATTAAAGAGTAAGTCAACAATTAAAAAAAAAAAATCAGCTGATCTTTCACAAGGGCAATAGGTGAAAAACATCAGAACATTAGGATACAGGAAACTATTAAGCTCTCGATATAAGCAAACAATCTCATTTCAATTTGGAAAGCAGCAGCTAATATATTTTATCAAATTGTTCTAGAATAGGAGAAGGGTGAGAAGTAAACAAATATAGATTATGACATAGAATAAACTTTTCAGATAAAAACCCAGTCCTTCCAATGGGGCTGACAATTTACTCAATTACAGAAATTGCAGTCGTTGACAACTATAAACTTAAAATTATTTTTATTTTTTTACTTCTATGTTTTGATTAGTTAGAGGTATGAGTTTTGCACGTCACAGGCTGAACCCTCATTGATCATTAGCAACAGCAATTTTGAAAGTTGATATGGATCAGAACCGTATGTTAAGAATATTTCACTTTATTGTATTCTATCTAGCATTCTAAATAGCTTGTAATGCTCCAACACATTAATTGCATCCCTATTGACCCCAAATCTCCCCTTCAACTCTCTAAATTCAGAATGCCCGGGGTTAACCGCCTACGGATCGTCAGGTAACCAAACGTCCCAGCACCAGGTGATGAGCCTTCAAAAATATATGGCAAGTAACCAGTTGCAGCTTTGTACCTCGTCTGAATCTGGAAATTTCAATACAGCAATAACAATAGATGAATAACGCATTAACCATGAGTGGTAATGTCCACTGATATGCATCCTACATTCCAGAGATTTTCTGTATTTACTTTAAAATTGCTTGATTTTAATTAAGAAAAACAATAAAGGAATTACTGAGGAGAGCGGATACAGAACTGGAAGTTCTTTCACATTAGCAGTCCACCGAGATAATGTTCTTTCTTAATTATACAAGGTAAGTACATTATGGCTAAAATTAAGCATAAGAAGTCACCAAGATGAGAACTTAAGTTATCAAGTGGCTGCAAAGAGTAATTTTTGCCATTCCACTGGTAGCTTAGTGGTGAGGCACTTCCATTTCACAGACACAACAAGGGATTAATGCCCGGCTGTAGCGCTGATGTTGAGGGACTTGGGTGAGTGGATGAGTAACTGAGTATTTACCCAAAAAAAAGTGATAAGGCAAAAACGGGGGTGAAGATCAAGAAAACATTCCCATTTAACTGCTAAGTAAGTGTATGCCATGTTTGCTTTCATTTGTTAATATAAATATAGAGAAGATGTTACCTCAAGAATTTCTTCACTGCTGCGGATGCAATTCCTTCCTACAACACAAACTGATCCACCAGAGCCGCCTCCAGTAATTTTTGCACCAAACAAAGTTCCACTTTCACCTTCAGTTAATTTGTGATGATGCATTTCCTGCACCAATTTCACCAGCCTGTCTGTCCCATCTGAGCCAAGCCCACATTCACCATAGCTGTAATGGCACTGTAGAACAAGAGGCAGAAGAATGAAAGGAAAGAATCTGTTGACCTACAACTCATTAAGTACACTTGGAATGGCCTAACAATACCAATCAATTGCAATTGTATGATATATACTGCCCTACTAAATGAATGTTACTTGGTAACTTTCCATCAAGATACAAGTACAAAAGAAAAAGGAAATACAAAATGAGCTCATTCACACCATGTATACATCATTATTATTATTATTATATGAATAAAGAGAAAACAACAATCAAATTTACGAAAAGTGTTGTCTCATACTTGCTAACATAATGCTGCTTCACCTTTGACCGAAAAAACAATTACTCTACAGTCTACACAAGTAATTTAAGAGTTCTAAATTATTTTTAAAAAAAAGTTGTTGCCAAGGATATTTGACTAAAGTTACTAAATTCTACACCCACGTGTGAAGCAGCGAAGAATGTTTGTACGGAAAGTAACAACTATTCCTATAACCAACCATTAGTGAAGCAACTTCACATATGCTGAAGATTTGGAGGTGAAAAGGAAAAAAAATTTTTTTTAGTAGTTCTGACGTTACTGCCATTTCTCAAACAGGGAACTCAGGTGTCAGGCTCATACAACAAATGCAAATTAACATTCAAAAGAGTAATACCTGATACATTAATTCACCAAGAGCAGTAAGCTGTTCATCTGTTGTTGCAGCGGTTAGTAGCACTTTGAATGCCTGTTCATCAAACAACCGAGCAGAGGCATGCCATTATCAGTACACCAAATACCAATATCTAGCCGGATGCTGCCTTTTGAGCAACACAAACACTTGGCACAGTCGGTTCAATGATTTTTATCCATGATTCCAATAAAGAAAAGTATTATGTAAAAAAATTAAAAACCTGTAAAACAAAATACAGCAAGAAGAGAAACAAAAGGCATCCTTATTATTTTGCATGGCAATTCAATGTCAGGTTTTATAAATCTGGTGCTAATTAGAAGTATTAAGAGGCTAATAATAATAAAGCTAGAATTCTTGAAAAAGGCTTGAGCCAAATGGTTTGAAAATTAGCAGCAAGAAGCCACAATAAGTAGAGTGCAAAATTAATGGCTTAGAGACAACGAAGGTTGACCTGGTCAAAATTGAAGGCCACTTGGTGCCTAAGCATGATTTCCTTAAACAAGAGAAATTATAGATCAAAATTAGTGGTCAACACCCATTTCAAATTGGCCTTTTTCTTTTGGGAGGCATGATTTGACTGTTACTAAGAAATCTTTAATAGAGCTCAGCCCCTGTTCACATCACACTTTCAGAATGCATTTCCTGGAAATAGTAACTTGTCATATAGTGGACGATGTTTGGCAGAGTCAGGATTGAAAATCTGACTTTCTGATAATCCCAAGAACACTCTAAACCAAAAATACAGCAATTAGGAGAAAACAGTTTCTCCACTTTGATTGCAACAATGCTCCATACACTAGACAAATAAAAGCAAACAATTAATCATCTTTTTATACATTAGTAAAACAAGAGGTGTCTGGAAGTTTCTTCCTCAACAGTTTGGGGTTTTGTGAAAATTTCACAATATCCTCCTGTTGAGGTCTTTTCCACTGTCGGAGGTGTAATTTTTGAGAAGGAGCTATGTGAATTTACAGTTGTTAATGTAGTTGAAAAGAGGAGCAAAAACATAATTATTAACTCCTGTGCTTCCCTGTCCAAACTGTCCACTACACCTGGCAGATTCATTCAATGACTAGATCTGCGAAAGGGAAACTTACGATAGGGAGAGGTAAGGGTTAGTGGTCTTTGGTGTCAACTGTAGGGCGTCAGAGTGGTGTGTAGCTGGAGGTTGAGGATGCATTTGGAATCACCCTCAATGTGGACATCTGGGATTTGACAACAGGAACATTTCTACTATATCCATGTAAGAAGGGATACACAAAATAACAAAAATTGTAGGGGGGGGGCGCTATGTGTATTCCTTCTTACATGGATAGTGATCTTTTGGCTAGGCTACACAATGCCACGTCATCTGTCACATCAGCAAGTCAAAAGGTTTGACTTTGTCCTGATCAACAACCAAAATCATTTTTCAGTTTCTTGACTCATTCGATCTTTGATCGTCTACTCATTTTCTACCCTGTGCTCATGACAAGATCTACACATGGGAAGGGCAATCAATTGGGAAAAACCAATTACCTCCATCTAACATTCTCTCTCATCACAGATCACAATCACATTTTTCTCAAGAAGATGCATATCTGTATGCTTTTGGAAGGAATCACAACAGAATTGATCCAGTGAGCCACTTGTGCAATAAACTCATAACATTACAAGAAGACAATGATCACTAGTAAGAAAAGTGCGATGGACATTTTGGCAAGACATCATGTATGGGGGGGATAATAGAGAATATCCTGAAGAAGGTTGGAAATGATATGACGAGGATGACTTCATCTTAGAATAGGATTAGATTTAATTTTGGCTCATTATGTTATTGGGATTGAGTTAGATTAGAGTTATGATATGGTTCATCATCATCATCATGAAAGCCTTGTCTCAACTATGTTGAGGTCAGCTATATGAATTCTGATTCTCCAATCCGACCTATTCTGAGCCAAATCCTTAGATAAGGTTAAAAAGACTGGGTCAACTGAATGACCCATTGGGCTGGCCCGTTGGGTCGGTCCAATGGGCCGGCCCGTTTGGTATGATAATTACAGATTAGGAAATCTGTAATTATGATCTGTAGACTGCTGTACATTACCATGTATAGAGAGATTCTGATTGGTATGATAATTACAGATTAGGAAATCTGTAATTATGATCTGTAGACTGCTGTACATTACCATGTATAGGGAGATTCTGATTGATATAGATTGCTGTAGTTTCCTTTTATTTTTTCAGCACAGTTGTAAATTAGCTCATTTATAGGAATCCTTGTATATTTAAAGGCTTGCAAGGGGATCATCAAAGCAAGCAATTCATTGTTAAGATCTCTGCAATTCTTCTTGTTTTTCATTGTTTATCATGGTATCAGAGACACTGTTGTGAGAAAGAGGGGAGATCGGACGTTGGTCACGCCTCCAGACAATGGCTGGGTTACAGAGGTGGGGTCCACACTTGATCAGAGAGGGGGCGCACCAGCTCAAGGTGGTCGACCACTTATTGGAGATATTCTGTGATTTTGTTTTCAGATTTTTTGGGCTGCATTAAGGTACTGTTTTGTGGCCATCTCTGTTCAGCATTTTATGCCGGACTGTTTTCATCAAGACCGTCCAGTTTTGTAATTCGCCGTTGGATCAGACTTGACCAAGGCTTGTTGGGTGCGAAAATTGGTTAGTCTTTGCTTTCTGTAAGCTGATTTGTGACCTCATTGGGTTTTGGTAGTCCAATAGCCATTCTACACCCTGTCAACAGGGACGCCCAGAGCTTCTTTATTGTTTTTTCTTGCATCTCCATCTTATGCTGTCATTTGTAATGGCTGAGAAGGTGACTGGTATTAGTGTTATTCTTGATGGGACCAATTATGCTTACTGGTCCCATCTCATGATGAATTTTTTGAAGGGGCAGAAACTTTGAAAATTTGTGATAGAAAAGAAGCCAGGAACTGACACCAAGGATCCTGCTTATGAGGATTGCAAATTCAGTCACTCCCTCCATTGGACATCAATTGTCTAAATTTTCTCATCCGAAGGATACCTGGAATTATTTGGCTCGGTTATATGTTCAATCCAATTCCGCCCGCCGTTATCAACTTGAATGGGAAATTAAAACTGCCGAACAAGGCTCTCAGTCCATTCATGAATTCTATGTCAAAATGACTGCATTATGGGATCAATTAGCTCTAATGGAACCCCAGTTTACCTGCTCTGCCGACTCAACTACTTTTGAAAAATATCGGCAGGAAACTCGACTAGTTCAGTTTCTTATGGCTCTTCGCCCTGAGTATGAGCACATTAGGGGTCTACTATTACATCGATCTCCATTGCCATATGTGGATGTGGCTTTGTCTGAACTTCTAGCAGAGGAACAAACTCAACAGATCTTATCAAAGCGCAAAGCTGTTGAGTCCGATCACGTCCTCGTTGCTGCTAAGTCATCCTCTTTGGGTAAACCTGTCGGTTCTAACAACATCTGTAATTATTGCAAAGAACCAGGACACTGGAAGAGAGACTGTCCTCAGCTGAAAAAGAAACAGAATCAGAAAGAGCCAAATCGACGTCCCGGTCAACGTCCTGGACATAACCAGACAGCAGCAGTGACTGCTGAAGCACCTCCTGACTTCTCTACTCAGATCCAGACCATGATTGATGAACGCCTGCAGCAACTCCTCCTCAATTCCTCCAGTGGTCCCAGTACTACTCAAGCTGAACCAGTTAATTCTGCCATGGCCTCATTCTCTGGTAAAACTCCATCATGGATATTTGACTCAGGTGCCTCATCTCACATGGTTTCTGATTCATCATTATTAAGTATCAGTCGAAAGCCTTCTACTCTTCTAAACATTCATACTGCTTGTGGCACCACTATGCCTGTTTCCACCATTGGTACTATCACATCTCAGTCTTCCTCTGGACGACTATCTTTACCGAATGTTTTGTGTGTTCCAGGAATTGCTATTAACCTCATTTCCATCAGTCAACTTACTAATCTGGTTCCATCAGTCAACTTACTAATCTGGGTTATCTTGTCTCGTTTAACTCCACTGGTTGTGTTGTGCAGGATCCTCGCTCCGGGAAGCAGATTGGGACTGGCCATAAAGAAGGGAATTTATATCACTTGACCTCTCTTCATGTTCCTTCCTCACCACTTCTGGCAGCGTCTACATCAACTTCATCCTCTAGCTTATGGCATTTTCGGTTAGGTCATTTGTCCAAAGGAAAATTAGATTTTTTACTTGCGAATAAAAGCCTTGGAAAAGTCACTTTCGCTGAATCTACTGGTTGTATTGGTTGCAAGTTGTCAAAGCAAACTATTTTGCCTTTTAATAAAAGTACTTCAGTTTCCAGTGCACCTTTTGCACCTGTTCACTCTGATCTATGGGGCCCTGCTGTTCAACCCACCAAGGGTGGCTCACGTTATTATGTTATCTTTGTGGATGATTACACCAGATTTACTTAGCTATACATGTTAAAACACAAATCTGATTTTCTCCGTACATACTTGCACTTTACCACCATGATCGCCACCCAATTTTCTGCTAAGATCAAAGTTTTTCGCTCCGATGCGGGTGGGGGGGGGGGGAATATCGGTCACAACAATTTCAAAACCTGCTTGCCAGTCATGGTACAATAGCTCAACTCTCCTGCCCAGGTACTCCACAACAAAATGGGGTAGCCGAACGAAAACATAGACATATCATTGAAACGGCTAGATCTATGCTACAATCCTCTTCCGTGCCCATTACAGTTTGGGGAGAAGCTGTTCTCACTTCAGTTTATCTCATCAACAGAATGCCATCTTCTGTTTTATCTGGGGCCACTCCTTTTGAGAAACTTTATGGTACAAAACCCACTTACTCTCATCTAAGAGTTTTTGGATGTACTTGTTTTGTTTTGCTTCCCTCTAGTGAGCGACACAAGCTCTCTCCCAAGTCTGCTATTTGTGTTTTTCTTGGCTATGGTATAGAACAAAAAGGATATCGCTGTTATGATCCACAATTGAACAAGTTACGCATTTCTCGTAATGTTACCTTCATGGAACATCTACCTTATTACTCCTTGCCATCCTCACAGCCTGTCTCCTCTGTACACCCCCTTGATCCTTTTCCAGATTTGTTTCCATCCGAGACCTATCCTACTTCAGAAACTTCTGTTGATCCTCCGCCACTTCTTGTCTATCAACGGAGGCCCACACCTGACTCCATCCCTTCTGATGTGGCTGAAGTCCCCACTCTTCCTGAAGATCAGGATTCTGTTCCACCACGGAGATATCCACTTCGTACTCGCACCCCTATGCAGCGTTATGGATTTGTTTCTACCAACTTGTTTTCCCTTCAATATCGCAACTATCTTGCTACAGTCCATTCATATTTTGAACCCAGGTCTTATACCGAAGCTTCTTAGTACCCTGAGTGGCGAAAAGCCATGGAAGAAGAATTAGCTGCACTTCAGCAAAATCACACTTGGGAGCTTGTCTCTCTTCCTCCAGGAAAGAAAGCTATTGGTTGCAAATGGATATTTAAAGTGAAGACAAATTCTGATGGCACCATTGAACGGTATAAAGCTCGCCTTGTTGCCAAAGGATACACACAAGATTATGGTATTGATTATGAGGAAACATTTGCACCTGTTGCCAAACTGACCACTGTACGAACATTGATCTCTGTTGCTGCCGTTCGTCAATGGCTACTGTATCAACTTGATGTCAAAAATGCCTTTCTTCATGGGCATCTCCGTGAAGAAATCTTTATGGTACCTCCTCCTGGGGTTCCCCACTCCAATCAAGTGTGTCATCTGAAGAGAGCCCTGTATGGACTTAAACAAGCTCCTCGTGCCTGGTTTGAACGTTTTACTGAATCAGTTCTTTTTAGTGGCCTTCGACAGAGTCAACATGATAGTGCTCTATTTACTCACACTTCTAGTAATGGTATCGTCATTCTACTCCTATATGTGGATGATATGATCATTACTGGAAGTGATCATTCAGGTATTTCTGAGCTCAAACTATTCCTTCAGAACCAATTTGAGATGAAGGATCTTGGTCATCTTCGCTACTTTCTTGGGCTTGAAGTGGGATATTCCAAACAGGGGTACATCCTCTCTCAAATGAAGTACTGCTCGGACATCATCCAGCGTGCGGGTCTTACAGATCTCGCTCCAATTTCTACTCCCTTGGAAATCAATGCACGGCTGAGTAAAAATGATGGTGTGCCTTTAGCTCATCCTACTCGGTACCGAGAAGTTGTTGGGAGTCTTGTTTACCTGACTATTACTAGACCTGACATTGCTTATGCTGTCCACATTGTGAGTCAATTTATGGCTCAGCCCACCTCGGTTCATTGGGGTGCTGTCTTGCGGATTCTTCGTTATTTACAGGGTACCCAATCATATGCCTTGCTTCTCTCTTCCGATAGTTCGCTTCATCTTCGCGCCTTTTCTGACTCTGATTGGGCAGGGGATGTGGACGATCGGCGTTCAACCACTGGTTATTGCATATTCTTAGGTCATTCCTTGGTTTCTTGGAGGAGCAAGAAGCAGACATCTGTCTCCAAGTCTTCTGCAGAAGCCGAATATCGTGCTCTTGCTGATACTACCTCTGAAATTGTCTGGCTTCGGTGGTTACTGCATGACCTAGGTGTTTCTCTTCAAGCTCCTACACCATTATATTGTGATAATCAGAGTGCTGTTCGGATCACCCAGAATGAAGTTTTTCATGAACGAACTAAGCATATTGAAATTGATTGTCATCTTGTTCGCCAGCACTATAAATCGGGTACTTTGTCACTCCACTTCGTCAGTTCAGTTGACAATGCTGCTGATCTCTTTACCAAAGCTCAGACCTTTGCTCGTTTCTCGTCTTCCTTGAACAAGCTCCTGTTGCTGCCGCACCATGAGCTTGAGCAGGGGTGTAAAAAGACTGGGTCAACTGAATGACCCATTGGGTCGGTCCAATGGGCCTGCCCGTTTGGTATGATAATTACAGATTAGGAAATCTGTAATTATGATCTGTAGACTGCTGTACATTACCATGTATAGAGAGATTCTGATTGGTATGATAATTACAGATTAGGAAATCTGTAATTATGATCTGTAGACTGCTGTACATTACCATGTATAGGGAGATTCTGATTGATATAGATTGCTGTAGTTTCCTTTTATTTTTTCAGCACAGTTGTAAATTAGCTCATTTATAGGAATCCTTGTATATTTAAAGGCTTGCAAGGGGATCATCAAAGCAAGCAATTCATTGTTAAGATCTCTGCAATTCTTCTTGTTTTTCATTGTTTATCAA
This sequence comes from Sextonia rubra, assembly GCA_037013555.1. Taxonomy (NCBI): domain Eukaryota; kingdom Viridiplantae; phylum Streptophyta; class Magnoliopsida; order Laurales; family Lauraceae; genus Sextonia; species Sextonia rubra. The sequence goes on along the minus strand of JASUAD010000010.1, from coordinate 35,436,236 downwards.
AGGTAAACTTATTTAAATTTGATTTCATTACCTCCATCCACGTCTTTCGGCCTACCCCTTCCCTGAAGTGGGCACCACCTGTATAGCCGAACTTTTTTCTCAAAGGCGCCATTACCGACTTACGTTCAACATGCCCAAATCATTTCAAATAGGTTTTTTCTAATCTTATCCTCTATTGACGCTACCCTTAAATACTCTCGAAAACACTCATTTCTAATTTTATCTAGAGTCACGATATGATTATGATGTCTAAATATTTGAATGGTTTTCTATTTATGATGTAATTAGAGTTATTTTCATTAGGTTATCTTAATTGTACTCTAGTGATATTCATTGGTTCTTTTAATGAAAAACTACCACAAAGAATTTTATCCAATCCCTAAATTTCTTTGCTTTCTATCCCACCCATCCCTTGCACTAGCATATAAATTCAAGTAGGCCCACCTTGAGGCTCTTGATTCCATGACACAACTCAACAAAGTGGTTGGAATGTTTGATGAAAGGTCAAGAGAATTATGCTCCCAGTTCTTCTCATCATTGCTTCAACCAATGAAGGGGCAAAACTTACATCACTCTCTATTAGATATCGAGTTCCCAACTTAAATGGTGATAGCCTTGAATATCATTTTAATCATAGTTACTTACAAGTCGTGTTCTGAGACGCCAATCTGACAGGGTAATCCTCAAGCCAAGACCAAGTTAAGTGCTTTTGTGAGCCAAGATAGAGGAATCCACAAGGGCAAGGGTGGAGTGCTTCAGTTAGCATCGTGGGGCTTTTGTCCAAGTCGCACATCAGAAATGACCACCCAAGATCCTTAGGCTTATAAGTAAACCCCGTGACTCAATATGGTGTGTTTTAAAGCCGTGTGGCCCAGTTCCCATAAGAACTCCGAAGTTAAGTGTGCCCAGGTAGGAGCAATACTATGATGAGTGAAAGCTTGGGAAGTCCTCGAGTGTGTACGTGGGCCAAAGCGGACAATATCATGCTGAGTTGGGTAGGGCGGTGACAATGTCAATATGGTTTTTCTATAGTTGCACCAATATATATTAAAAACACACATTGAACCAAGAAACATATATAAATAACACAAGGTCACGAAGAAAAACTGTTACTCATTATTATAATGGATCCTAATTGATTGGACAACAACTTGTAATGCCTAGATTTGAAAATCTGAAAAAGCTTGAAACAGTAGCTCATTAACTGCAATCCTCAGGATCCGAGTTAACAAGGTGTTAGCAACAAAATTGAGAGTCGAACATTTAATCGTGTACTACATTGCCCCCACAAAAAATAGAGCGCGCAATAAACTGATAAGAGAATAGAAGTTGTAACTAACCTTAACACGGAAATTCTCATAGACAGGATGTCTAGCAGGTGCTCTCACTACATACTTCCGCTTGTCATCAATCACTGTCACAGAATCATTATGATCAACATACTTGTCCAAGAATGTCTCTCCGAGAATGAACTCCGGAAGTTTCTTTGCGTAGACGGCTTCATATCTGCAATAGAAGATCACAGAAACCAAAAGTAAATTTCATATCTTCCCTGGTGTTATGAGAAATGTCCTTTTGTAACTTTCTAAGTACTTTGACACCGCTTACAGATTTGTTACAGGTGCTTTGCATTTTCCTAAGTGCTTTGCATTTTCCTAAGAGCACTAAACTTTTGACAATTAAAGATTGTCAAATTTTTGTTAAATGGAAAGTAATTATATGGCAGTTCCATAAAGAACAGATCATCAAGAAGAGTGAAGTTCTAACAAGCCAAGCATCGATTCCATGAATGCTTGTTTGTTGTAGGATGCAGTCAATATCCCATCAGATGAACACAATAACTGAAGTTTACTACCTGTGGGGTGAAAGGTTGCATAAGTAATCAAGTGAAGCTTCTTCTTCAAGTAAGTTGATTCCATGTTCTTCAAACTCTTCAGAATTTATACCATCCACAAGTTGTTGTGAACTGGAACCAGTCAGCGAATGGGAAAGCAGAGCCGATGCAATAGATTTTATCATCTTCCGACCCATAAAGGCACCTATCCTCACAGATCCATAATCGGCACCGCCAACACTGCATGTGACAGTAGTTAACACTTAAATAAGAAAAATTGTACACTTGCGGAATATCATTTATCTCAAGCTTTCTGGAGGACAGGATAATATTCAGGCAGAAGGGCAGGAAAGCGGTTCCTTGACATCCTTTGGGAACTCTTTCCATTGTTGTGTTATAAATTAAAGAAGGCTTCTTTAAGAAGGCCGCAAAAAAACAAAAAGAAAAAAAAAAGAAAAAAAGCATTTAAAGTAAAAGCAGAGCAGGTTCAAATAACAACATCAACTCCATTATAGGTACCACAAGGATTGTTGAAGACAACTAGGACTCATACCTATGCCGTATTCCTGAATCAATGCCCCAAAAACGTATATGGGTGGGGATGTTAACAAGTTCTTTTACCTCAGCAGGCTGCATGCAAGAACATGGGAAAGTGTGATACACTGAAACAGTTTAACCTGCATAACAAACACAAGAAATGATTTTTTGCTTTATGGGCATTGCGAACCTGGCAAACCATAGCAAGAAGCTTGTTAGCTTCACCACAAGCCGATGTCATCTGATCCATCACTCCACATGGAGCTCCAACAATATGATTCTCCACCTGTCAGTTTATTATAAAGGATGCAAATAAGGGAGGAAATCACAAGCATTTGGCTCTCAAAAGCTAATAAAACATAACGGGAAAACAAACTGGGAATGTTTACGCGTAATCATGCCTTTTGGCACAACAAAGCAAGATTTCTTGGGTCGATGTTTAATCCTGCAGACATAATATGCCAACTTAGTTTATTGTGGTTGGAATATGAATTTATATTGCCAAGTAGTTAGTTACAAAAAGCTCATTGGTTACTAACACTACATTTACAAACTTGCACATGAAAACACAAATAAGTGGTAAGATGTCATGATAGTAGTACTACCACGGTAAAATCAATTTGAAAAGCATCTGAGCACACCTTACAGGTATGATAGACCCAGAAAAATAATCACAGGAAATAGAAGCCAAACCAACCGTGGGCAGCAGCTATTGCAGACATGGTAGCAACCTCCACAGCTGCAGAAGAAGATACACCTTTCCCCTCGGGAACTGCAGAAGAAACCTGAGAATCCACGATGATAACATAAGAAAATCCATGCCAAAAAGATACTCCAACCCATATTTTGGATAGAGAAAGTCTGAGAAACTGCAATAACAAAGTTAGACTATGCCAATGAGAAACAAAAGGACCAAATTAAAGAAATTCAATCAAAATTTATTGGAAATTTCCAGTCAAGTGGCCCAACAGGCTTCCCACCATCCCCCCCCCCCCCCCCCCCCCCCCCCCCCCTCTCATTAACAACAATAGAGCTTACCACCAAATGGCAGGCATACAGATCTACCAACGACAATGCTATGGACAACAAAGTATTCTACACAAGAGCTCAAATCTTTCCATTGAGTTCCATGTGATTCTGTTATACTCTTCCACAACCACATCTGACAAATACAACTTGTTGGCTCATAACTATACATTCCATGTCATAACTTACAAGCATTATATGTTCTTTTCAATGTCGGTTTCTGTCAACACAATTTTAGAGGTTGACTCATCACAATACATGCCACACCAAAACTTAGGAGCATAAAATGTACTGCTTTTCAATGTCAGCTTCTGTCGATATATTCGTGAATATGGTTGCCAAATTGGTGGGATTCATGATAAGGATCATATGAATTTTATTGTATCTCAACCAAAACAATATGAATACTGAATGAAATTGTACTCCTAAAAGCATACATGCCATTGACACATGTTACGATACAATTTGAATCACACGATTCATGTGATCACAGATGAAGGAAATACAAAGGGTCAGTTGAGCTCTGTTACCAGATTTTTAGTTTCTATAGCACATATTTTTGCATTTCTATATTGAGTGTCTATATTAGTATTAACTAATAAATACTACTAATATGATTACAAAACAAGGAATAAGCAGATTTACAGGGCAAGGGACTATTGCTGCATTCAACTGTCAACTTTTCATCATGTTTGTACAAGTATGACTTCTGTCCTTTTCATCTTTTTTTTTTCCATGAATCACATTCAGAATCATGAAACTCATCAGATAACGGTTTTTGTTTTTCCTTGAATTTGGATATAAAGTAAACAAGAACTGTTTATTTTTACTCTTATTCTAACTTGGACATCTGTAGAAAACCTCTATACTATACAAATTTTTCCTTCATTTTTTTTATTTTGTTATCTCATGGTTCTCTCTCTCTCTCTCTCTCTCTCATTTTAATTTCCCCTTTTTGCATTAGTAGAAACTCAAGCTTATACACTCACAACTCCTACAGGCTAAAGTGAAGTTGTCCCTGACTAGCAGAACGACAGCCTGTGGCTTAAAGAAAACAAACTTTATGGGACTGATTTTTTAAGTTTGGAAACTGTTCGTTATAGCACAGCATTTTTCTACAAATTTTTTCTGTTCTTAATATGAACTCCTTCACATATTCACTCTGCATCCTTGTCATGCTTCTTTTCGTGCCATCAACTATCCAACACACCATGAACTATCCCTATCTTTATCTATTATTCCAATCCCTTAGTAATGGAGACCCCATAACATATTACAGGAATAGATGCAAGGCACGTACAAAGTTTTTAAAGGAATAAGAATAAGAGAAACAGGTCGTGATTCGTGAGTCTGAACCCCAAGTGATCTCCCTCATGCTTCCTGTGAGTGGAAGGACTAGAAGTCACTGTGAGGCCCATCTAATAAAAATTGGATCCATTCAAAATGAATGTCCATCCTGTTCATGGAATGTCCTCAAATTTTACTCTACAATGAGTTGGTCCCACTATAAGATTGAGCATATTATTGATAACATAATTAATACAGCCTTATGCATTATTCTCTTTCTATTTGGAGTCCTACGTTTGCTCTCTGCAAATGCAATGTTGACATCCCTAGTGTTGCGGCTTGCATGATTCACATTATGGAGTTGGATTGGAGGTAAGATGCTAGTCTTATAGATGCCATATCATTTCAAAGCTATACAATTGAAGCTCACATAGATAATATCAACTCTGTTAAATCATCAACAGCCATTGCTGATTATTGTGGATGAGATGAAACTTCAGACTGTTTGACCATCAGATCAAGAATCAATCGATACGTATAACTATGACGATTATGGACCAGGCATGGATTGATCAGATTCCTTTTATCTAATATTGAATCTTGGTAATGATGTTGGCTTGAATGCAACAAATATTGGCCTAAATTGGGTTGACCAAATAAAAGGTCCATCAAAGTCAGTGGTGTAGTCTCACAAGGGACCACCAGAGTGTGTGGTTCTAAGTGCAAAAACTCTCTCTCTCTCTCTCTCTCTCTCTCTCTCTCTCTCTCTCCAACTGTTTCCAAAGAAAACAACCATTGACAAGATCATTTGTGGCAGTGAAGACGTCCACGCTCCATAGTAAGGGTTTCCCTATGATGGCAAACATGCGACTAAGGGCCTCACCAAGTGTGAACAAGAGGAAGGGGAAGAGAGGATGCACCCCCTCCCCCCTGCCCCTCCTTGAAGAAGACGTCTTTGCGCTGGGAAAAAAACCTTTCGGAGATCCATTGATGAGAATGGCGAAGAAAACAAAAAGAAACACTCTTGAATCCATACATCCCATCCATTTGACACCAATCACATCCTGTGGATCATATAAAGGAGGAAACTCTAATCTGCCTTATTGAAGACGTTTTTCAAGTCCAGCTTGCAAATAAAACCTGCCTTTCAGAGTATATAGCTTTATCTCACCCTTATTCTGCGGCTCAAGTTGTCCATGCATTCGTTGAGAATGTGTTTGAATTGCATGTTATACCTTCTTCCATTGTCTATGATAGAGATGTTTTCTTTATAAGCGCTGAATGGTGTGAGCTGTTTTGACTACTGGGAATTGAGATGCTAATGAGTTCAGCATATGACCACTGCATCAATCATCGGATAGAAACATAGCTTGAGTGCTTCTCTAGCAGACAACCAAATAATGGACTTGTCCCCTTTCATTAATCCATCAAGATGAAAAAATTTGAGGCTTTTTGTGGATATCAATCCACCACCGAAATTAGTGCAGTGTTGTATATGTTTTCTAAAGAGGTAGGTGTCAAAGATTCCATTAGAACAGAAATTTTGGCAAACTTGGAAGGTCTTTGTATTTATTGATGCTCAGTTCAGCTCAGTCTCATAATGGAGAGTGACTCTATCAACGCCATATCTTGGGCAAGAAGGTTCAGACTTTAGAGGCCTTGGAAGATGCAGTTTTATTTTAATGAAATTAAGGCTCTAACCATAGGATGTCGCATTTCTTTTCAACAATGTCAGTAGGAGTGCAAATGGGATGGGGGATACATTAGCAAAACAAGGGGTGGATTGACTATGTAAATAAGTACTATTTTTGTGTAATCTTTGCCTTGGGGTTGCTTGGTATATATCTCTTATATAGGCACACTTTAGTATTGGTTATGAGCACAGTTATTGTACTAACTTTCCGTTTTAATATAAATTCTGTTACCTTCTTCAGAAAAAAAATTATTCATCCACCACTGTATGTAGATAAAAATTGATGGGGACATTAGATCTGATCCCCCTCGTTCTTATAAGGTCTACCAAAGATCAAGGTGCAGGATCAATGATCAAGCCGCATTATGGTTGGATGATTCATACCCAGGCTTTGATTACGAAGAAATTGTAAATCCACCATTAATCCATCATCACGAGGACATCCGGCAGCTAGATTTTGCGGAATCTCATTGAGAAGGCCCCATGTGTGCAATTGTCTTGAAGGCCCCACAATGGGAAGTGCCACATGGGACGAAATAAAGAGCTTTTGAAGTTTAGAGGGGCCCAAGTAATTCAAAGAGTCTTAGAAAAATAAAGGTTCCCATGTTTTTTGTTTAATACATGAAGACATAAGTAATGAATAAGAGGAGGCCCACGACTTAAAAGTAGAAAAGGGTTTTACCCTTGGGATTCGTGCGCAAGGGCACACGAATCCCAAGACCCTTGGTGCAAGTTTTTTTTTTTGTTTTCTTTTTTATTTTATTTGCTTTTGTCTTTAGTGTGGTGATGACATCTTTTTTAGGGTATTATTTAAGGCTGCTATTGTATTCTTCATGGACATGTTATGTTATGTTTATTGAATGAAAAGAAGTCTTCTTCTTCTCCCTTAAGCCTTTGGAGTTTACTTTTCTCTTGAGATTTCCTCTAACGCCTCTGGATCGAAGTCCGGTGAGAGCCTAATAAAGGTATATTCTATCTCTCACTTTTTTTGCTTCCAAGAGCACTTTTGATCATTGCTACAAAGCTCTTTAGCCACCTTGCCATCTACATCAGATCTAAACCATCCCAAATCTGAACCCTACGGGCCTAGAATCACTTTGTTACCAAACTTCAGATCTGAATCGTATTATCACAAACCTTTTAGATCTTAAACTTATATCAGATCTGAATTTAGTTACTACAGACCTTCCATCTAGACCATTGTCCAAATCATTGGATATGCACTACTGGCCCTAAGTAACCTGGAAGTTCTATCTTCATTAAGATCCTACCATTTTTCCTTACCAAAAGGGGTTTACTGCGGGATCTATGAGATCACCTTAGACCTTAGATCTATTGTTTACTTGATATTCAATGTTCTATTTTAATTGGCATGCTTATAACATGATTTTAATTGTTAATTCAGATCTGATCTAATCATACTAGGGTAGATCTCATATTGTCCTGCATAAAAAATGTACGAAGCAAACTAATGTCCATCACGTTGAACATGAGTTGTTATCTAAAGATAAAAAATTGTGGTTGTTGCATGACAATCTGCCAGTTCCAAGATTCAAATGAAGGCACACGTGGATGAACATCGCACCATCACATTTTTTCTGGATTCGAAATGAACAAATATAATTGTGACTGATTTTTGGTTTTGGCAGATCCAGTTGTCACTGTGAAGCAAAACTTCATTATTATACAAAATTTTGAGTTTGTTTGGTCCTCTCTCCACAGATTCATGCACATCCTAAGTTAAATTCACACAATAATATACTGATATATGCCAACCAAGTTCTTCATGCAATGGATCATGAATATCTACAACTTTTCTTATTTTTTAATATCATTTTTATTTTAAAATAGAAAAAATCCTAAGATTCACATACAGAGTGATTTGCAATATGATTTTCAGAACAATGCTTATGAATTATATATGCCAAACAGCTTATCCAGCTGGGCCCCCAACCAAAAGAAAGGGAACAACGATAATAAATCCATAAGTGGGCCATTTCAAGTAAAAAAGATAAGAAGAGAAGAGAACGATTCCCTACATGAGTGACAAACTTCATGGATGGGTGAACTGAATAGAAATCATCATTGTTCATATTTGTAATCTTTCATGTTCGTAAAATAAAGGATTGGATCATTTTGCTACCCCGTTTATTCATCACAAGGCATCTTTCAATTGATTAGTTCAGAAATAAATTAGATGTAGGATATAAAAAGCAAGAACTATACCAATATGCTGATGCTATCTTCAAAATGTACACCCAATTCAGACATCAAAACAAGGATTGTTCCAGCAATATATGCTGCCCACCTGAAAAGAAAACCATATTAATAAACATGTAAAATACAAAAAGATCCAATGACCAAATAACGAGAGAGAATGACCCACTTCTGAGAAGGATCTTGTGCGAAGAACTTATAAGCCTTTTCATAAGTAATTGGTTGTTGACCATCCATCAAATCAGGCAAGTCCATGTCAAAGGTCGGTGCACGATTGCTCAACTCTGACCCATATGATACCTGCAACAACGAAGTGTTGGACACAGACAAATCCATAAGCTTATGAGAAAAATGATGAGCCCTGCAGTGATCATGAATTTAACTGAAGAATATCTAGTATTATTTCACAAATGTTTAAAGAAAGAGACAGAAACATTATGCCCGAAATAAGACATGCAAAGCTGGATTCTTCATAGTTCATATAACCAAATAACCCAATTATTATACAGCTTTTTCTTTAGTGTTAAGATACATATTATAGCTAGTACATGACAAGCAGGGTAAGCTATGATGCATGGATACTTCCAAATGGCCAGCATATCGTGTAATATCGTATCTGATACTTCACTTTTGTGAGTAAAATCGGTATCCCTGCCGTGTCCACAACGTGTCCTTGCCGTATCTAGGCATCATAGAGGGTAAGTGACATACTATTTGCAACACAGGGATCAGTCCTTGTCCTTTTGCTTGCTGCCGAGCTAGAGCATGTTTCCAGAGCTTATGCTTGCTTGGATGATTTCTTTGAACAGCAACATGGCACGCCTCTTTAATTGGCATCTATAACCAAAAGAATAATTAGCTTTTTTTTATCTTTTGAATGGTAAAGTAAAAAAAAAAAACTCATTAAAAATACAGACAACAAAGAGTTAAACATGTAAAAATCAAGTTATTTAGGCTCTCAGTAATAAGCATAGGGTCCAATCATGTTCTGCGCTCATTATTATTATTATTATTATTGGAATGTTATCATGTGTTGTGCTCATAGTTGTGAGATTTGGTTTGATTCAGCCACAATTTTCAAATAAGTTTGGTTTAGTCAAGAGACCCAACATAGAATCCGTCCAAAAGGATTTTGGTGGAAGTTTCACTGGATTTTAAACCATGGTTTAAAAAATCAGCCAACTTTGAGTTGACTCGCACTCGGCCATGACTGAGTTGGGCCTACAATGACTTGGACCCGACTCAGCCCTTATATATGCAACATAAATTAAAAAAAAGGAAAAAGAAAAATAAAAGGGTTTTCTTTTGTAAAATTACTTTTTATAAGAGGGAGGGGGAGAGAGGTGAGAGAAGGTTTTGTTGCTGCTTTTCTTTGCTGCCATTCTCCGCTGCTATTGCCCTCTGCTACCTGCTCTTCTTCTATCTTACTTTTTCATTTGATTCCCCTCTTTCTTCCTATCTTTTCCCACCTCACCAGCACTCAGTTTCTTTCTAAGTTGGCTAGGGTTGGGGCTCCTTTTTTTTAAAATATATTTTTATATATTTTTTTAATTTTTCTGTGCACTGTAGTGGTGTGAACTCTGTTTTTTAATCCTTTTTTCAAACAAAACTGAGGATTTTAGACAAACTGTAGTGGTGTGAACTCTGTTTTTTTAATCCTCACAGCTAGACGCTTCATTAATTCTTCCCAGAAGGCTACAAGCAACTGTTCCTATATCAATCAACCCACGGAGCCCCTATGCTCACCAAAGCTCCAAGTATTCCTATCCAACTGCAACTACTCATCCTTCTTTTTTTTGTTTTCTTTATGGAAGTTGGAACCTTAGGGCTACCAAATGCCCATTTCAATGATTTGGGCCTATTGGATGGCCTTTTTTGATAGTTTAAAATTTTCAGTGGGTCCATCGGCTGGCCTTAAGCAATAGAAATTCTCGTGATTTTCGTGAGGCTACTAAGTGGTGCCTGCTTAATAAAAGTCAAAACGAGGTTCCACGTGCCCCATTTTTTATGTTAAATGATCAGACCCATTGTCCAACAATCTGATCTATAAGAAACATTTGAATTTTTATATAAGTTTGTTTAACTATTACAAAAGTTATAAATCTGATGGCGGGTCATTTGATCTGAGAAAATCTTGGATCAGTACATATACTATTTGAGAGGGCCATTTTTTTAATGATTTACATTTCTGTACAGGGGACAACTGATTGGCCCAAAATAATTCGTGTGACTTGTGAGTTTCATAGAATTAAATATATGTACAATACATTTTATTTTCACTTTTGATTTTCTTATATTTTATAAAATATAAGATGTATTTATTTTTTTTAATTTTTCCAAAAAAAAATTTTGAATTGAAATTCCAAAACATTGGATCAGCCAAAATGTTTACAATTTGGAGCCAATCGAATGAGGTACGAAATGAAACAGACAACTATGGTTGTGATTCCTTACTATATCTTCTGGGAATTAATCCTATATCCATTAAAACTCTTTACATTTATGCTGTTAAACAGGCCCAAGACCCAAGGCCCAAAGCCCATCAATGTTATATCTCACGTGGAATTGATTTGGTCAATATTGAGACAACTTTAGCTTTCCTTTCTTAAAATAACAATTGTTGTAATTAGTTTCTTTCTTAACTTAGATTAGTGATTGATACAATTAGATGGTTTTCCTTTCTTAGAGCTTTCCTTTCTTAGAATAACAATTGTTGTAATTAGTTGCTTTCTTAACTTAGATTAGTGATTGATACGATTAGATGGTTTTCCTTTCTTAGAGCCTAGATTATAGGCATGTAAATACCTATATAATGATGTACAATCTCCATAGAAAGATACACAAAAATTATTGCATTCTCAAGAGTATATTCAAACTCTTTTTGTGATCGTGAATTTGTCATGGTATCAGAGCAAGGATCAAGGTAGTCTTGATCTTAGACATCTTCCAAAGCTTTGAGGGAATAGGGATAGAGAGAATAAATCTCTCTCGTGCAACAAATAGATTCAGGATCTATTTTCAAGAAGTTTCCAGCAACACAATGCCAGCGATACGTTCTTTTTGCGTCAAAGATATTCTGTTAGTGGCCCACTGTTGATCGATCAGATCAATTTCAGAAATCACCCACTCATGGTCGCCTCATATTTCTAAGGATATTAGTGATTTTTTAAGAATTTTTCAGAGACTCGAGGTTGGTATTTTACTCATTCTCAAGATTTACCAGAAATTTATATTGTTTTCATCAGAACCGTTGCAATGGAAAAATCTGAGGTCACGTTGATTAAATTTACAGGAAAGAATTACCCTGCATGGTCTTTCCAATTTCAAACATACCTCGAAGCCAAGGAATTATGGGGATTTGTTTCTGGCACGGAACCTAAACCCACTGAGGATGAGAAAAAGATCTTTTCTTGGCATACTAAAGATGCCAAAATCAAATCCTGGATTCTAGGATCCGTTGAGCCCCATTTGATAATGAATCTCAAGCCTTACTCTACTTCTAAAGCCATGTGGGGCTATTTGAAGAAAGTATATCATCAAGATAACTCTGCACGTCAATTCCATCTTGAATGTGCAATTGCTGAATATACATAAGGGATTTTTTCAGTACAAGATTATTATTCTGGATTCCGTACACTGTGGTCGGAATACGATAGTATTAAGTATGCGGATGTGGATGACAATGTGTTGACAGTAATCCAAGACCTTCAGGCTTCTAGTCAGCGAGATCAATTTTTGATGAAACTGCGTAATGAATATGAAAGTGTCCGCTCTGCCCTAATGAATCGGACGCCCTTACCTTCATTGGATGCCTGCTCGAATGAACTCTTACGAGAGGAACAACGCCTTACGACCTTGGCTCATATTGCTCAACAAAAGACTGAAACCTATTCAGTCGCGTTCTCGGCCAATAAAACTTCTCAGCCTCCGCCTCGAGACTTGAGCAAAACCCAATGCTACAGTTGTCAGAAATTTAGGCATCTTGTATCTCAATGCAAACAGAAAGTCTATAGTTACTGTAAAAAGTCAGGACATATCATCTCTGAATATCGCCGCCGTCCACCACGTCCGTTAACACAGTATCAGACTCCACAATATCCGGCTCCGTAGTATCAGAATTCACAGTCTCAGACTCCACACGCATATGTGGCTTCCTCGGTTATGCCTATTCCTACATCTGCACCCCCACAGCCTGGGCCCTCATCATCTTTCACTCCTGAATTGGTTCAACAAATGATTATCAATGCCCTCTCTGCCTTTGGTCTCTCCGGTAAGTCACCTTCATCTTCTACTTGGTTTCTTGATTCTGGGGCGTCTAATCATATGACGTATTCCCACACCCCTTTCTCCAATATGACAAGTTACAATGGCCATATTCAAATACAAACTGCTGACCGCGGCCATGTTCCCATTACTGCTATCGGAGATATCCCTGGTCCCATCCCATTGAGAAATGTTTACCTCTGTCCTAATTTAACTTCCAATCTATTGTCAGTTGGACAACTTGTTAAAAATAATTGTAACATTTCTTTTCTTCTTCTGGTTGTGTTGTGCAGGACCAGATGTCTGGGAAGGAGATCACGAGGGGGCCTAAGTGTGGACGCTTGTTTCTGCTGGATCTTTCTCAAATTTCTAGGAATCAATTTGCCAATAATGTATTTTGTTTTTCTCTTAGAGATAACTGCCGGTTGTGGCATAATAGACTCGGACATCCTAATTCCAAGGCCTTATCCCTTATGTTAAATTCTGGTTTATTAAATAAATCTCTTGGTTTATCTTCTTGTGTGCCCTTTGATTGTGCTACTTGTAAAATGGGAAAGAGCAAAACTCTTCCGTTTCCTCATTCCACTTCACACACTTCTCAGTGTTTTGAGTTAGTTCATAGTGATGTATGGGGAATTGCCCCAGCTCTTTCCCACGCTCACTATAAATATTTTGTGACCTTTATTGATGATTTCAGTCGATTCACATGGGTCTACTTTTTGCATTCAAAATCTGATGTTTTTAATGTTTTTAAAATATTTCTGGCTTATGTTGAAAATCAATTTTCCACCTGCATTAAAATCTTGAGATCTGATTTAGGCGGGGAATATATGTCCTCTGAGTTTCAGCAGTTTTTGCAAGACAAAGGCGTTATTTCTCAAAGATCTTGTCCTTATACTCCCCAGCAAAATGGAATCGCTGAAAGAAAAAATAGACATCTCCTTGATGTCACTCGTTCCTTTCTTCTAGAATCATCGGTTCCTACTCGTTTTTGGGTTGAGGCACTGGCTACGGCTGCTCATCTTATCAATCGTATGAAATCCACCTCCATTGAAAATCAAAGCCCATATTACCGTTTGTACAAAACCGCTCCATCTTATGATGATCTTCATGTTTTTGGCTCCATTTGTTTTGTGCACTTGCCTCCTTATGAGAGGACAAAACTCACGGCACAATCAGCTCAGTGTGTGTTTTTAGGTTATGCACCCGTCCAGAAAGGGTTCCTTTGCTATGATCCTCACATTCGTCGTTTCCGTACCTCTAGGAATGTCGTCTTCTTTGAACATCAGTATTTTTTTCAAACACACATTGATCCTCCTGACTCCTCTTTTGTGTCCTTACCTAGTTTTTCTGAAGACTCGTCAGTTGTTCGTTTTAATCCTACCTTTGTGTATCACAGACGGCACAGCACAGCGCCTACTAGTGATCCCCCTCCTGATCTTCCTTCGGCATCCGGTTCCGGCCATACTTCACTGCGTCGCTCCACTCGGATTTCGGTACCGCCAGACCGTTATGGGTTCTCACATACTTCCTTAATGGCCACTTTGTCTTCTTCTTCCATTCCACAATCATATTCTCAGGCTGTGCAAGATCCGTGTTGGAACAAGGCTATGCAAGATGAATTAGATGCATTAGCACAAAATCATACGTGGGATATTGTACCATCTCCTGTGGGTGTCAAACCTATTGGCTATAAGTGGGTTTTTTCTCTCAAATTAAAATCTGGTGGATCTTTAGATCGCTACAAGGCGCGTCTTGTTGCTCTTAGCAATCGGCAGGAATATGGCATTGATTATGATGAGACCTTTGCTCCGGTTGCCAAGATGACCACCGCCCGCACTATTCTTGCTGTTGCTGCATCTCAATCTTGGCCTCTCTATCAAATGGATGTCAAAAATGCGTTTCTCCATGGTGATCTCAAAGAAGATGTTTATATGCGATTGCCTCAGGGATGCTCCTCCGGCCCCGGTATGGTTGCTAAACTTCGTCGCTCCCTCTATGGTCTGAAACAAGCTCCTCGCGCATGGTTTGAGAAATTTCAAGCTGTTCTTCTCCGCTTGGATTTTCATCCAAGTCCGTATGATCCTTCTATGTTTTTACATCATGCTCCATCCGGGATCACAATACTCCTTGTCTATGTTGATGACATCATCATTACCGGTCCTAATGCCGGAATGATTCAAAAGCTCCAAGCGTCTCTTCGTGAGTCATTTAAAATGAAGGATCTTGGCCCTCTCCACTATTTCCTTGGTCTTGAAGTTCATCAATCGCTTAAAGGTATCGTTCTCCATCAGCACAAATACACTATTGATCTCATCGCCTTGGCTGGTCTTACTGCTTCTGCTCCTGTTGATACGCCAGTAGAACTGAATGTCAAACTCAGTCGCGACGAAGGTGATCGATCTTCTTTCCGATCCTACTGCCTATCGCCAGTTGGTTGGGAGCTTGATCTACCTCACGATCACTCGACCCGATATCTCTTATGCGGTCAACCTGATGAGTCAGTTCATGACTGCTCCTTATCACCTTCATCTGGCTGCTGTTCGCCGCATCATTCGGTACCTTATTCGCACACCGGCTCATGGGTTGTTTTTTCCATCCAACAATCCTCTGACTCTCAAAGCTTATTCAGATGCTGATTGGGCTGGTTGTCCGGATACTCGTAGATCGACGACTGGATGGTGCATGTTTTTGGGTAATAGTCTCATTTCTTGGAAATACAAGAAACATGACAAAGTTTCCAAATCCTCTACTGAGGCAGAGTACCGCGCCATTTCTGCTGCATGCTCCGAAATTCTTTGGCTCCGTGGTTTGCTTTTTGACATTGGTTTTCCAGCAGCTGGAGCTACCCCCCTCTATGCGGATAATACCAGTGCTATTCGGATTACTGAAAATCCGATTTTTCATGAACGTACTAAACACATCGAGGTTGATTGTCACTTCATCCGTGATGAGCTTAAACGTGATGTCATCAGCCTGCCACATGTCTCCACTGACCTTCAACTTGCTGATATTCTCACCAAAGGCCTTCCGCGACCACGCCATCAGTTCTTTGTTGACAAATTGATGCTTGTTGATTCTCCCGCATCAATTTGAGGGGGGGGTGTTAAACAGGCCCAAGACCCAATGCCCAAAGCCCATCAGTGTTATATTTCACGTGGAATTGATTTGGTCAAATATTGAGACAACTTTAGCTTTCCTTTCTTAGAATAACAATTGTTGTAATTAGTCGCTTTCTTAACTTAGATTAGTGATTGATATAATTAGATGGTTTTCCTTTCTTAGAGCTTTCCTTTCTTAGAATAACAATTGTTGTAATTAGTTGCTTTCTTAACTTAGATTAGTGATTGATACAATTAGATGGTTTTCCTTTCTTAGAGCCTAGATTATAGGCATGTAAATACCTATATAATGATGTACAATCTCCATAGAAAGATACACAAAAATTATTGCATTCTCAAGAGTATATTCAAACTTTTTTTGTGATCGTGAATTTGTCATATGCTTTGTATTTTTCTTTCTAATTCAATATAGTAAAGCAGATTATTAAATAAAGAAGCACATGATGATCAATTTTAGAATTGTCAATTCTGGACAGCCTTGTGCTGTGATTGGGAAAATCTCATAAAAAGATAATAACTAAAAACAAAAATATATGAAATAGTTGCATAAACTTTGTGATTGAAAGTATATAGAGTTTAAGTAAAAATATCTCAAACCTTGTTGTCAAAATCCTATGACTCATATCTCAAATCCTATGATTCTTTTTGAATCCTAAGCAAAAGGATTTGTATCTATACAAGGAATTCCATTTTTGGTGAATTTTAGGTGCAAATCTTACAATTTTATTTACATGATAATTGAGACTTATGATTCATGGGATTCATCAGAGTGGAAACAGCCACAACCAAGTGGCTAATAACTGATTTTTAATTCTTTTTTTTTATTTTAGAGGGTTTTCTTTTAAAGCTTTAATGAGAACTAGTGAAACGTCTCAGATACTAGCATGTGACTGAAGCATTCAATTGTACATGTGTTGCCTCCATTTTTTTTTTTTTTTTAACTTTCTCTTCTGTTTTTCCTTCATGAACACTTCTTTAACTTAACTAGAAACATCCTACCAGAAGTCAAGCTCATAGTTTGTACTACTATTATTAGTATTATATCATTATTATTATTATTATTAGTTTAAAGATGAAAAAATAAAAATTGTAACTCATTTATTTTTCCCAGTAACATTGACATCTTAAACATATTTCACTATTCATACATATATCAGTGGCTTTCTTCATATGATTGCACCTTAGCCTTATTTGTCACTGTTTATGTTACTATGGATACATTGACTTCCTATGTTATTATTTCTTCATTTTTACTATAAAAAATAAAAACCCTATGCTTCACAATACGATTTGAGTCAGCT
The DNA here is from genome assembly GCA_037013555.1 of Sextonia rubra. Classification (NCBI taxonomy): domain Eukaryota; kingdom Viridiplantae; phylum Streptophyta; class Magnoliopsida; order Laurales; family Lauraceae; genus Sextonia; species Sextonia rubra. Next base: position 35,418,956 of record JASUAD010000010.1, on the reverse strand, counting down.
CCACTAATAACTTGATATATAATTTCAATTTTCAGATCAAATATCTCAAGGTTATCCATTCTTAAAATATTTTGGGTATCTCATAGTTGTAACATAATTGCCACAAGATTTCCAAAATCTCAGTGATGTCTTTTAACAGATATCAAAATTTCACTCCTGCTAAAAGCACAGATAAAGAAGCAAGAAAGAAAAAGGCACCAAGTATGAGACAAGCTGACCTGTAAGACAAGGCTTCCAGAATAGTCTGCGATGCCTCCCATTACATCCAACCTTCCAGGTGCTCTTGCCACAAAAATTTCCTCCTACAAAAACATGCCCTCCTCGTAGTTAAGATTTATATTATGGGTACTATTTATCTTCTATGCTTAAGTTAAAAAAGCTTACTACATATCCTAAACACAGGATAGTCTATTTCAAGAAGAAATAAAGGAAAACAAATGCAATTTAATTGCAGGATATCTATTACCTCAAAATAGGGGAGCTGGTCTTGGGATTCAGATTATAAGACTACTGGTATCTATTTGCCAAATCTGATTATGTAATGATATACTCCCATTAACAATGAGTGGATGGAACAGTGCTATCCATAGGCTATGAAGCTTGCCATTGCTTTCCTAATCATTTAAATTGTTGACAGTAGATCCTCGATTCCAAGGTAACCCTAATTTTCCCCCAAAAATCACGGGATCCAAAGAGGACCTCCAGTTTTCGGCATATAATATCTTATGAGAGTATTACTCTGTGAGAAACTCAGAAGCGAACATGAGAGATTCTCTCACTTCACATCAAATGAACAAACTGAATTCCAATATTTTTCCCCCAAGTATTTCTTTAATCCTATTATCAGAGAAATACTTTACAATCAAAGCTATTGATAGGGAATAGAAAAGGACCTCCCAGTTGAATATTCCAGAAGCAGCCATACGCTCACGGAACTGTCTCTTCTCAGTATTCTTTCCTGACTCAAGTCCACAATTTAGTCCTGCCAAGCTCTTTAGAAAAGCCATTGTATCGGGAAGACCATGCAGATCACCATGAAGAATCTCAAAGTTCTCAATACATCTGCATAAATTATTATCCAGAAACAAATATAATAGAAGGTTTAAAAGAACATACAAATCCAATAGAAACTAAAGAATTAAATAGAAACCCACGATTCTGCAAGAGTGCTTTTTTCATATGGTCCACCACTTGGCAAAGCAGGGCGAAGACCAAGTTCATTTTCAGCAAGGGTATACCAATCTGGAATGCCAATATCTCTACCAGGGGACCTTTGCAGTTGATATCCAAGTATAATGGCATCACGCAATCTCCTGGCTCCACTAAACTACATTTGGAAGGAAAATAAGTTGATGACTAATAGATTAATAGATTCCAACAATAACAAATAACGCATAATTAGTAATGTTACTAAAAGGAATGGGTCTTTCCCTACTGCTCCCATGAGATAAGAGCATGCTGGTATAATACTAAATGCAACACAATTATTTTAAAAATAAAAGAAATAAAAGAAAAAATTGAATGGAAAAAAAAGTCCTGATTCCTGAATAGAAAATTCTCAAGTGATGCAATCTGAAGAGATGGGGTTAACAATTTTTATTCAGATTTGCACAAAAATTATCCGAATATCATCACAAAGGACTGGAGGTTTGGTACATACTTAAGTGCTTCAAACCGAAATAAAACCAAAAAGCCAAGAACTAAATTTGGAACAAACAAAGGTGTACAATACATTCATTCTACATAAATAAAATAATACACAATGGATTACAAGCCAACAACTAAATTTGGAACAAAAAAAGGTATACAACACATTCATTTTACATAAAATAATACACAATGGATTACCTTATTTGAAGCATATTTTTTACCAATTGCAGTATCTTGAAGTATGTGCGCAGCAACCTGGAGATTTAAACAAGACAGTTGTCAAGCATATCAATTTAGAATGTCATAGCAAAAAAAAAAAAAAAAAAACTGCACACAGGTGTAAGGCACAGATACATATCAAAGTATCTACTTCATATTTTAATAAAAATAATATTATTAACATAAAAATATTTCCTTACAAAAAGAAAAAGCAGAACAGCTGCAACTATGGAAGCAATGAAGAGACTATAAGAACGCAGTATAGAAAATTTATGTTTAGCAAGCTATGATGCCTAGATACGGACACGGATACGGATACCAGTATGGGAAACGAGGATTTGACACCACAACTCTAGAAATTTAGGACACGGATACGGGTACGATATTACTTAAAATACGATACGGACATAGGATAAGACACAGATACTAGTGTGAATATCACATTTTAGTAGTATGTGATACATCATACGTGACTAACTTCTAGAAGTGGGTCCCTAGAAATCTCAATCTAAAGTGAGGTGATATGATCAAACTTATAATCTTAAAAAATTACAACTATCAAAATTAAAATGGAGGGAAGTAGAGAAGTTTCAACTTTTCAAGAAAAGGAAAATATAATTTAAATTGAGAAAAGAAGGACATTGAATGACATGACAAGAAAGGTCACTTCCCCATCCAATAAAAAAATATAAATAAAATGGCAGAACTTTAAATATGAGAGTGAAAGGGGAAAAACAACCATCAAATATACAGGGGGTTTTGAATTTTGTAGTATTAAAAAAAAAACAAAGGGGGCTGAATGTAAAAATGAAAGTACTCTTTTGAAGTTATAACCAAAGATTTAAGACGATATTCGTTGTTTAGCTTAATTTTGGATAAATTCTTCCAATTTTGCCTTTTTCTTTTCATAAAATACAAGACAGCCGTATCCTAAAATAGTAAGCCATATCCCAGCCGTATCTTGCCGTATTCCATACCCGCATCCGTATTGGACCGTATCGGTATAGATACCTCAGGTCAAATGAGGTATCTGGGTATCATAGTTAGCAAGTGAATTTTAAACAAAAGACCATTAGAAATTCATATCAGTACACTTGTTTTATCATTCCGACAAAGGTATGACATGGGTAGTGCAATGGATATAAATAATCCAAGTTATCACAAGATAACAGGACATGCGTGCAATTGAGACATTAGTGCAGTTGTGTAAAAAGTGAAACACAATTTTTATAGTAATTTAGCTTAAGTTGCTGATAAAGCATACCCAGCAATTTGTAGAAGCTAAAATCTCAAAAATGTCAGAAGCTAGTAGAGATCATTATTGCATCTTTTGCAGTTATACGAGCAGTTTGGTACATGACATAGTTCACCAATTCAACCAACCAAGTGGACCACCCCCAACCCTTAGGTTTGCACTGATCCCTGCTGGATCTATTGAGTTTTTTTTTTTTAAATATAAACCATTGAATTTGTAGGGCATGGATGAAGGGGTTAGGGTGATCTCATGGGCTTGAAATTGTATACACGTGTAGTGCCCTCCCCCCCCCCCCCCCCCAACACAACGAAAAAAAAAAAAAAAAAAACATAAGACCTTTCAACCCCCTTCCCAATTCCCACCAGCAGGTGGGGCACCATGTGGGCCCCATAGCATGATCAGACCTCTGTATATGTATAATATATTAAAACCCTAAATGATCCCATCAAAGCTTAAGCATGTTAGTACATGGTGATGGTGTCCTATGAAATAAAAAAGGATCCTTCAGAAGAGTTTTCTCATAAGAAAGCTCCTTTCGAAAATTATGAATCAATTTAATATATTGTTTTATTGTTAATTAAAATTTTCAAAAGTTAAATTTTCTCAACTGTAAGAGGGTAGTCAAGATCATAATTACCTTGTTTGCAGTCATACTAATTTATCAAGTTCGTAGTTCGCAGTAAGGTACTTGACCTAGTTCACTAATTCATTGGAGTCGGATTCATTCAATTTATTTTGCAGCTTGTGCAGTTCATAGTTTTCCAAATGCCTCAATGAATGAATCCAATATTCTAATTAAATAAAGAAACAAACAATCTTTGTTGTTCAAAGGTCTAATTCAAGTAATTAATAGGTTTATTATCAGTGAACTCCTAAAATATACATATATTAAAACCCAAGTGACTTCATCAAAGCTCATATACATATGTCCTATGAAGTCAAAAGTGAACTTTTCAGACGAGTTCCCATAACTAGACTCCCTTGCAGATTTATGATTTTCTTTTTAATAAATTGTTTTACCGCTAAGGTTTCATCATAATAAACCTCTTCAATTTGGGTAAAGGCCCTTGACAACTAGCCTGTCTTCAAATTTATCAACTGGACAATCCACTTTCCATTTCATTTTTCAGAGTCAGACCCTTATTTTTTGCAATGGCTTTACATTCAAGTAGCAGATATATGAGATGCCAAAACAAGATCTTTGCACATCCAGCTGATCTCATCATTCATAGCCATCCATTTCCCTCTAATTCCCTGACTCAAGACTCAAGACTCAAGAGTGTGTTGAGAGGTACAAGGCCCATCTTTTCCAAGTGTAATGCACATAACTACCATCAATCTTAAAGTATCTTTAAGGAACCAATTCAAAAGGGCTTCTACGGATGTTATTACTACCACTCTCCCACATACTCATGATTTGGTAGGAAAACTCGCACTTGCATCAACAATTGGTTTTGCAATTCCAATGGAGTTTTCTTCTAGTTTGTACATTTCTATGGGCCTATGGCTACATAATTTTCTTTTTCTCAGAGTATCGGAATTCTAAGAAGTTAACATTGTGTGACTCAAATTTTGGTATATCCTTGTAGACCATGATATATCCTTCAGAGAATTCATAGTATCATAATAAGATGTTCAGAGTTCCGTTAGGTTCTAACTTTTTGTGTGTGTGTGTGTTGTGGGGGGGGGGGGGGGGGGGGGGGGATGGTGGGTGCGGTTTGTTTGCGCTTGACTCCTTGTACACCACGACCTATCCTTTGGACAATTAAAGATATCTTAATAAGATGTTCTGCATTGTCTTAGGTTTTAACTTGCTGTGGTGGGAATTGATCACCACCATGGCGTGTAGGATCAGGGCCCAAGTTAGATGACAAGGCAAGGGACCCTGCCACCAAGTTTGACAAGAAAAAGCTATTTCCTTTAAAGTTTTCATTCTTTTGGGAGACAACACATTTTGAATGGGGAATGCAGGCTAAAGTGGGTGCAAATTCCTCTTGTTGATTTCCTTTATTAGTAAATTTGAGAAATACATAGCCTTACTACTAGGAAGCACCTTGTGAATAGGTAATAGGTCATGGACCAAGATGGGCCTTCTTGCCAGGTTTAAATCTTTAAATGTTATGGCCTAATTCACAACCTAATTTCCTAGAAGGATAAATAAAAAATAAAAATCCTAAATTTATATTATTTCACTAAAAAAATTCTACAATTAGTGAAAATAGTATAAAATAGAGCTTTACTCCTGTGCATTTGTCTCCGGATGTTGTTGGGGCCTAATAGATAGGGGGATTAGTGGGGATGGAAAGATCCATGTGGGATCATCCCATTTATCGAGTTGGGGGGTGGGTTTGGATGGTCACATGCTACCTCGCAAGATAGATGCATAAGAGCATTTTCCCATAAAATAAGTTTGGCACCAGAGAAAGAATTTCCAAAAAAAATCTTGAAAGAGAATCTCAACACTTAAACACCATAAAAGAAAGTTACAAATGAAAATGTGCTTGTATGAAATGCAATTACAAATAAATCAATCAAAATAGAAAATAACTTAATGACAACATAAGAGATTCCTACATTTGTAAGCAATTGTATTGTTGCATAGAGGTTGGTCCTTATCATCATCATCAAAGCCTTGTCCCAACTATGTTGGGATCAACTATATGAATTTTGTTTCTTCATTCCAATCTATCCTGAGCTAAATCCTCAAATTAGTTACACTTCTTAAAATTATTTTTACTACCTCCATCCGTGTCTTCTTCAACATACCACTTTCCCCTTGGAGGGCCATCAAACTACATAGCCAAACTTTTCCTTACCAATGCCACCGTTGCAAGCCTACATTGGACATGCCCAAACCATTTCAATCAGGTTTCTCTAATTTCATCCCTCTTATTGATGCCACCCATAAGTGCTCATTTCTAATTTCATTCTTTCTAGTTCTTGCACACATCCGCCTCAACATTCTCATCTCTGCTATATCTATTTTGTGCACATGTTGCTTCTTGATTTGCCAACATTCTAACTTCATAGGTCATAGCCGGTCTAATCGCCACCCTGTAAAATTTTCCTTTCAATCTTGTTGGCATGCGCCAAATACAAATACTCCAGAAGCAAGTCACCACTTCAACCATCCCGCTTTTATCCTATGTTCAACATCATCATCAATCTTTCCATCCTTATTAATTATCAAGCCAAAGTAACAGAATGAATCTCTTGTGTAATCTCCTGAGGTTAATTCTTACAATAGTTTCAGCTCTTTGTATATGCGTTGAAGTTGTAGTTCATATATTCCATCTTTTTAAGACTTATTTTAAAGCCATTGGATTCTAAAGCCTCCCTACATTTCTTGAGTTCTGCCTTTTCTTCTAGACTAACTTCTTTAGTACACTTATCTATAATGGTGCAATAGCCTCATCTAATTTCCACTACAACCGAGTGCCGTTGTAGTACATCACTTACAACGGGGAAACTCCCTAGCATGATCTTAGAATGTTGTTATCTCATAATTTATGTTTGGGTTGTAACAAAATTTTACGTTGGCTATCAACTTACCTTATCCGATCTTAGGACTGTGCACATGGCTAATATGTATAAGCAAGGATTGGCATATAGAGAAATAAAAAATGAATAGAACTAAGAATGGTGCATAAGAAGATATCAATGGGTTGCATCAATAGAAGAAAAAATCAAGAGAGGTCCATTAATGCAATCTGAGCATATGGATAGAAGATTCTAAACAGCCATAGTAAGAAGAATCTAAGTGTACCAAATTCAAGAAACCAAGAGAAAAGGGGGACAAATAAAGGCTTGGAACGAAGTTGTTAGAAAAGACATACTAAAAAAATATGGAGGGATAAAATTAAGGCTTTCAATAAAGTTGAGGGGAAAAGCCAAAAAAAAAAAAAAAATTTGACCTCAAGAGTTTAGGTAAGCTTCAATGATGATGATCAGAAATAGAAACTACCACCATGCAAATGATGACATATTTGACATATATTTATCTTTAATAATTACAGCGTGATGATAATAAACAAATAAGGCATACCTCACCACCATTGATGCCACCTTCATAGCACGGCTTCAAAGATAGGGCGCGCTCGAGGTAAGGCTTCCAATGTCCAGTAAGCAAGTCTCTCCTAATCATCTCCACACCACCTTGGTAGTACTGTTCAAACAAAATTATGTCTCAGAACATTCAGATTCTGACATGCAAAAGCAGTTGTTAAGATCAACGAATTGGTAGAAATTGTATGCACCTCTAGCATGTTTCTCAAAAATGGTTCTTCATTGAAATAATCTCTTCGGACAAAAACAAAAGGCAACTTGTATGCCAAAGCTTCACTACAGGTGCCATATCCAATTTTTCCTGAAATAAAAAAAATAAAATAAAAATCTAAGAGCTGGCTATTAACCAAAAGGAAGTGCTTTTCAACACTTAAACAAATCCTACCAAGCATTACATCACATGCTGCAATCAAGTCAGGTGTGTAGACATCTTTTGCAAGTCTAATAAAATTTGGGGGAAGCTCTTGATTGTCTGATGCAGCACAAACCTTCAAATACAGACATTTTCAGCAAATCGCCATCCAAAATGAATGTGTGCGTGTGTGTGTGTGTGTGCGTGTGTGTGCGTGTGTGAGAGAGAGAGAGAGAGAGAGAAACAAAGTGAAGATAATGTTCACCAATACAGACCAGGCATAGCCAACCCTTGGGCAGCCACTCCTGCTTCAATGTCCAGCCCGCTTGCTGCAAGTAAAAACAGTATTTAAACACAGCCAGAAAGGCAACAAAAGGTCAACGTGTATGCTTTGTTTCAGCAAACACAGTTCAGAACCAAGTACAAACTGCTCAATAATAACGTGGAAGCTGTTAGTTCCAAACTTCGCATGACAATTTAGATTTTGCAGGGGTTGAACTGAAATAGCCATGGGGGTTCCTTACAAATAGAAACCAACAAAAGAATGACTGAAACAAATGATTGCAGACAACAGTTATCCTGTTCTTGATGGTTTCGATTCCAATATATTGAAAAAGACACATCTGCATGCAATAGAAGTCAGTTCTACCTTGGGCGCCAGGAAGTACAGCAACAAACTTATCACAGGGAACCAGTAAATTTTATGCATATCCCAATATGTGATAAAAGAGCTATATAACATGCATTGATAAAATAGCTATATAACATGCATACAGAGCTTGTATCATATATCCACGGAACAAAGCCAGAACTGATTCCATAAGATGTACTATTTATACACAACCCACAGCCACTATTGAACAACAGGAAACATTGTGTCACCACAGATCGTCATCAAACATGCATTCACAAGGCAATTGTGCTGAATAAAGCAAGAGAACCTGATCCTAAATATTTGAAATGAGTAACATGGCCAGCCAAATTTCATTGAACCACAAGCCAAAATCACTGCTGAACATTAGTCAACTTGTGTAGTCAGCCACAGATTGACATTCACTCAAGGCAGCTACAAGGAAAGCAGAAGGCTTCGATAAACACACAACCCAACAACCACCTCCCCTTCTCTTCCCTAGCCACCACCACCCCCCACACACCGTCCAAAACAAATGAGATGTTCATGACCAACAGATGTCCATTTAAAGCTACCTACAAATTTTTGGTTTACAAATACAAAGCATCCCATCTGAAATAGTTGATACTAATTCTCCCAACTGTGACCAATCATACACACAAATAGGTATATTTTTTTGTTGGTACATTGGGATGGTGGTCAAGAGTGATACTTTAACTTTCAAGACCCAGGGATCGATCCTTGGGCATGTGTGTGAAATTAAGGTGCCAACACCACTCAACCAAGAGTGTGTTTGACTACAAATTTGTGAATTACCAGTCCTATACAAGCAATTAATTCCTCTTAGTATAAATAGTATAAATTGGCACATAAAAAGATGCCTGACCTGTCCACCAAAATTGAAAAGAACCAACTTCACATCCTCTCCAACGCCAAGCTCACTCCTCACCTGTATGGCAAAATGATAGTAAACTTGACAAAATGGATCCATTATAATGACAATGAAAATTGATAATACATGCATTATCCATTATAATGACAATGAAAATTGATAAGACATGCATAAACCACACCTCTGCACGGGATTTGTGCAACCTCCTTACAACAAGAGGTACATCAATAACATCACGAAATGCAGGCACTGCAAAATCAACAAATATTATTTGGAAGCAACACGTGAAGAATACCTGAATCAAGATAAATACTATACCGGTAGGCACAAGAAAGAAAAACCAAGAAGGCACATGATTCAAGTTAAAAGTTGCATACTTGGGCAATATCCTGGAAGTCGTAGGAGAAACTCACAATGAGAATAATCCTCAGCTATCTATAAGAACACAAGATAATAGTTGGCAAAATAAAATAAGATAAACCTACTGTGGCTGCATTCTAGACCCTGATAGTTGTTTCACATGAACATGGCAAGTATCCAAAATGTATTTGTATCAGGTGCAGGGCCAGCCACATCAAAAAGTAAGATAAAACCATACAAAGTTCAAGGTCTTATGAAATAATTTTAAATGTTATACTTTCTTTGGATTTCGCTTGCATCTAGTGTATAGTGGGTCACAGTATAGCTCCTCTATTGTAGCTCTTTTGTCTCTCATCGATAAAGTTATCATTTAAATACATATATACACATGGGAAAACATTCACCCGTGCACCATGCATCTGGACCATCCTAAAGGCAGTGAGTATGCTTGACGTGTGGTCCAAATGCATGGTTTGTTGGTGTGCAATGTGCATGTGATGATGATGAGATGTGTTTATATAGATATTCATGTGCATACATCCCTCACCATAATATGGTAAGGAACAGCTTAATGGGGCCCCATTGACCAAGAGCGTGTAGGGGGTTGGAAAGAGATATCTTGGATGGGCATATATATCAAGTTTGGGATCAATCCTATGTCTCTTACCCCTTCATCCATGTCCCACAAGTTTAGCAACTTTATATTAAAGAAAAATTCTAAACCTTGATCCAACGGTCCAATCCATTCGGATTAGTGAAAATTCAATGGATCCAGTGTAATTTAGGGGGTTTTGTGAGTGTAGATGGTTTGGATGAACCCACCCACTAAATGGACTAGACCACTGGATCAAATAATGGTCAAATTTTTTCTTTAATTTAAACCGTTAAACTTATCGGCCATGGATTAAGAGGTTAGAGGCCCCCCCCCCCCCCCCCCCCCCCGCGTCATGTGTGGTGTCCCAACAACAAATGCAGATCGAATGAGCAAGAATATTGCCCATATTATGGACACACACACATTATAATTTAATACATAGTCTTCCAACCCCATGGGTCCACCTGACTCAGCCAATGAGTAAAAACTAATTTTATTTCCTACATAACTATCTAACATTTATGATGACAATATGAACACAAATCATGTACAAATCCATAAACATATATTTCTCAGTTACAAAACTAGATCAATTCCATACACTTTAATGCATATCTAATTTTGTATAATTTTGAAGATAAAAGGAGAAAAACGAAAAGCATTAAAAAACAAATGCAAAAAAAGAATCACAAAAGCATTGCCAATTACAAAACTACAAAAGCATAGTTTGAGTAATAGAAAGCAGTTGCAAATTGCAAATTTTGAAATCTTTTTACTAGGGGGCTTATATCTTTGGGATAAACCAAGACAAAGACAGTAAGAAAAGGATCTAACTGGAAGCGAAGAAAATTCTTCTCCTTTTTATTTTTATTTTGAACAGCACCATCAACTGTCAACCTGATGCTAACCAATGCAATTTGTCGTTAGCAATTTTAGCATGGTATAATATATGGGGCCTTTGGGACCTAGGAATCGGAGTCTCATAAGGGTTATGCCAATAATGATTAAGTAACTTTCCAAATGTCTAAATTGATACATTGGAATACATAGGAATTTATTGTCAAACTGGACCTCCTTTTCATGGACTTATTGGCCTGTTTGTTTGCATGGAATTGGATACATAGGAATTTATTGATGGAGTGGGCATGTGTTCACCGGGAATTGGAAACCATTGGATGTAATTGACTTAGTTGGGCCTTTTTGTTTGTATGGAAGTAATTGATTTAGTTGGGCTGTATGTTTGCATGAAAATAATTGATTCAGATGGCCCATTTGTTCGCATGGAATTGGAATATATAGGAAGTAACTAATTCAAATGGGCTCACTTGTTCGCATGGAACTGGAACATATACAAAAAAATTGGTTCGAATGGGCTTGTTGGTTCACATGGAATTGACATACATAATAAGTAATTGGTTACAATAAGCCTTTTTGTTTGCATTGAAATGAAATACATCGTAAGTAATTGATTCAAATGGGCCTATTTGTTTGCGTGGAATTGGGAATTTGGAATACATAGGAATTCATTGTCATTAAATGAGACTTTTGTTTTCATGGAATTAAATACATATACTGATGAAAGATATCCATATTTATTCAATACCATTACAAACTTCCATACATTTACACACATATATGTCACACAAAACATGGACAAAAGGCCTTTTCAAAATCAGGCCCTACCCCCATAGCTGTGAAATTCGTTTCATTTCGTATGAAATTTCTCGGAAATTTTGTTTTGCTCTATATACCAAAAAGAAACAGCCCTACACAACTTTCTAGTTAAGATTTTGGTCAATTACAAAAATTTCGGCCAATTTCGGTCAATTTTGACAGATTTCAAGATTTTCACCCAAATTATTTAAAATAGGGCTTGCTGCAAATTTTTTTTGCAAAAGCCCCAACCCTTACCCTAGGCTTTCTTTCAAATAGAAATAAAGGAATAAATAAGTAAAAGAAGAAGAGTTCCACTTAAAATAAATTTCCCAATCAAATTTCACTTAAAATAAATCCCTAATCAAACTCTACATATATATATTTTCCTAAAACATAAATCCGAAAAGTTTCACTGAAATTTCCGAATCAACCGAAAATTTTCATTTGGAGGCCAAACCAAAACGGGATCTGAAACGAAATTCACGAGTATGCCTACCCCACACTTAGGCTTTAGGACAACAAAGAAAGTGGGCAGGCCTAGTTGTCAATAGAGGCCCAATAATCAAGGCCAGGCCTGCTAGTAAATATACTCGTGTGGAACATGGTCAAGCAACTACCAATACATTACTTTCTTTGGAGATTTATTTGTACATTAGATCTTTCCGATTTTGGTATATTAGCTAGGATTGCGGATCTAATTCATTGTCACATTTCTCTTGCTTGATTATGGGCATCATTGTATCCTATTATTAAGCTTACAGCCTCTATATAATGAATACTAAGACGATTATTAGAAGATACAACACTTTCATCCAAAATCTCTTTCATCTTCATCCTGTTACGTCTATACAAGATGATATGGTATTAGAGCCAATAGGCTGTTGAAAGTCTTTCATCCTCAACCCTCTTCCTGTCAATTTCTTAAAAGAAAATCTTGTGCCTGCATAAGAGCAGTATTCCAAAAAATTTATGTGCTGCTGTTGAAGTTTCTTTTGATAAAAATCTCTTTATTTTCTAAGAAAACACAACTGTCAACATTCAGACCCACAAGGAGCAGGTCTGATCTGAAGTGGGGACCATTTGAGTCTTCCAATCAGTGGGATTTTTTTTTTTTTTGCTAATCCAAAGTGGGTCTTCTTATTGATCATCAAAAATCCCATTTTTATGCACTGTTCTTCATCTCATCCATCCAACTTTTTGGATTTGAGAGCACGTCATGTGAAACTTGAACTGTAGTAGCATAAAGATACTACCTTAAGGATTGTTTGTTCAGATTGATAATCTAATCATCTACTGGGCCACACATGGGCATTTTTCAGCCAAACAGTGGTTGGCTAGCCAATTTTGGGAGGAATATGTGATCCAATCACAGATTTTGGATTTCCTGCATGATTTATTTAAGGCCAGCAACCTTAAGAAGTTCCAACAAATGGTCCCACTCAAAGCGATAATTTGAGTTGATCTTCTCGAATCTCTCGCCCTCTTGACCATTGTGGCATTACCCGTGCTTCCTTGATGGCTACACTATTTTCCACCTCCATTTCTTGTTATTATTCATAGGTTGTGCATCATGGGCGTGGCTATTGGAAACAAGCGGTGCAATAAGAATTGGGTGCACTGGAGCAGAATCACACACGGGATATTGTGGATTGTCCCTCCTCAGCCAAACCAATTGGGTGTAAGTGGATCTACTTGATCAAACTTAAGCCCGATGAAACCTTGGGAAGGCACAAAGCTCGACTCGTGGCATTGGGAAACAAACAAGAATACGACATTGGTTATGAGGAAACATTTGCTCTAGTTGCCAAGATGACCATTGTACGGTTGATTCTTGGCATTGTTGCTTCTTAATCTTGGGCATTGTACTGAATGGATGTCAAGAATGTCTTTCATCATCGTGATTTGAAGGAAGAAGTCTATATGTGTGTGCAATAAGGTGTCTCATCTCCATCCAATACATCGGTTTGCCGATTACGTCGATCTCTTTATGGCCTCAACAAACTCTTAGGGCTTGGTTCGACAAATCTAAGCCAACTCTACATCAGATTAATTTCTCTTAGAGTCATTATGATCCATTGTTATTTCTTTGACACACATCTACTGATGTAACTGTTCAATTGGTGTATGTTGATAATATTATTGTTACAGGTACCGATGCCAACATGATTAAGTATCTTCAAGCTTCACTATGTGATTCCTTCAATATGAAAGACTTGGGCTCGCTAAACTACTTCTTGGGGCTGGAGGTTCAAGGTTCATCAAATTCCAAACGGCTTGAATATTAATCAAAACAAGTACACTTTGGACCTAATTGATCTTGATGATCTTTAAAACTCAACACAAGTTGACACGCCGCTAAAAATCAATCTCAAATTATGAAAGGATGATAGCAATCTGTTACTAGATCCCCACATGTACTGTCGATTAGTAGGAAGTCTGATTTATCTTATAATTACATAACCAAACATATTGTAAGCCCTAAACCTTGTTGGCCAGTCCATGAATGCTCCACGACACCTTCTGTTACATAGGCCCAAAGCCCATCTGAAAGCCCATCTGAAAAGAGCCCATCTGAAAAGAGGAGCCTTCTTTACTTGTAATACTATTGCTGTAATTAGCTGTAATTAGTCTTCCTTCTTAACTTAGAATCCTAATTGATATAAATTAGTGAGTTTTCCTTTCTTAGAGCCTAGATTAAAGGTAATTAGCTGTAATTAGTCTTCCTTCTTAACTTAGAATTCTAATTGATGTAAATTAGTGAGTTTTCCTTTCTTAGAGCCTAGATTAAAGGTAATTAGCTGTAATTAGTCTTCCTTCTTAACTTAGAATCCTAATTGATGTAAATTAGTGAGTTTTCCTTTCTTAGAGCCTAGATTAAAGGCATGTAAAGATATATATATTGATGTATAATCTCAATAGAAGGACACACAAATTAATACAATCTCAAGAGAATTTAAAATCTCTTCTCTATGATCGTGAGTTTGTCATGGTATCAGAGCCCTAATCTACAGTCATCTTCTCTTCTAATCTTCTTCTTCAACTGGTTTGTAGAATCTTGATGATAACGGTTATTGGCATCCTGTCGTTGATTGTTCGTGCATGTTACATCAGCAGACCTCCCATCGTGGTTGACAAATCATCCTGGAATTCTTGGACATTTTTTCAAATTTTTTCGATCATCAGAGGTAGGCCATCTCATCTCTTTTAGTATTTCAGTTTTGTCCAACAGATTTCATCTTAGCCGTTCAAAATTGTGGATTTTGATCCGTTTTGAGTGAGACCTCTTCCAGCAGTAGTGAAATTTGACTACCCTTCCATCCCCTGTCTTTGATCTGTCTCGAGATCACTTGGTGGGGTCCACGTGCTACCTTTTCCCCTGAAATTAAGGACGTACTACTTTCCTGTTGTTCTCTTTTGGCCAAAATCAATTTTAATCTAACATTGAGATGGACAAATCTGAGGTTACTTTGATCAAATTCACTGGACAAAATTACCCTGCATGTCTTTTCAATTCCAAACCTACCTCGAAGCTAAGGAATTGTGGGGTTTTGTTTTTGGTGCTGACCCTAAACCCACTGAGGATGAAAAAAAGATCTCCTCTTGGCAGACAAAAGATGCCAAAATCAAATCCTGAATTCTGGGATCAGTTGAGCCTCATCTGATAATGAATCTCAAGCCTTACCCTCCTTCTAAAGCCATGTGAGGGTATTTGAAGAAAATATACCATCAAGATAACTCTGCGCAACAGTTCCATCTTGAATGTGCTATTGCTGAATATACCCAATGGACTTTGTCAGTACAAGATTACTATTCAGGTTTCCATACACTGTGGTCGGAATACGACAGTATTAAATATGCGGATGTGGCTGACAATGTGTTGGCGGTAATTCAAGACCTTCAGGCATCTAGTCAGCGAGATCAATTTTTGATGAAACTGCGGCATGAATTTGAAAGTGTCCGATCTGCTCTGATGAATCGGTCGCCCTTACCTTCCTTGGATGTATGCTTGAATGAGCTCTTACGCGAAGAACAGCGCCCTACGACCTCGGCTCATATTGCTCAACAAAAGACTGAAACCTATTAAGTCGCATTTTCGGCACATAAAACTTCTCAGCCTCGAGACTTAAGCAAAACCCAATGCTACAGTTGTCAGAAATTTGGGCACATTGCCTCTCAATGCAAACAAAAAGTCTGCAATTACTGTAAAAAGTCGGGACATATCATCTCTGAATGTCGTCGCCGTCCTCCACGTCAGTCGACACAATATCAGACTCTATAGTCTCCAGCATCGCAGTATCCTACTCCACCGTCTCAGACTTCGCATGCTTATGTAGCTTCCTCGGTTATGCCTGTTCCTACATCTGCAACCCCATAGCCTGGGTCCTCCTCATCTCTCACTCCTGAATTGGTTCAACAAATGATTATCAATGCCCTCTCTGCTTTTGGTCTATCAGGTAAGTCTTTTTCATCTTCCACTTGGTTTCTTGATTCCGGGGCGTCTAGTCATATGACGTATTCCCACACTCCTCTCTCCAATATGACAAGTTACACTGGCCCTATTCAAATACAAACTGCTGATGGAGGACATGTTCTTATTACTGCCATTGGCAATATCCCTGGTTCCATCCCATTGAGAAATGTTTATCTTTGTCCTAATTTAACTTCCAACCTATTGTCAGTCGGACAACTTGTTGAAAATAATTGTAACATCTCTTTTTCTTCTTCCGGTTGTATTGTGCAGGACCAGATGTCTGGGAAGGAGATCGCGAGCGGGCCTAAGTGTGGACGCTTGTTTTCGCTGGATCTTTCTCAAATTTCTAGGAATCAATTTACCAATAATGTGTTTTGTTTTTCTCTTAGAGATAATTGCCGGTTGTGGCATAATAGACTCGGACATCCTAATTCCAAGGCTTTGTCCCTTATGTTCAATTCTGGTTTATTAAATAAATCTCTTCGTTTATCTTCTTGTGTGCCTTTTGATTGTGCTACTTGTAAAATGGGAAAGAGCAAAACACTTCCGTTTCCTCAATCCACTTCTCACACTTCTCAGTGTTTTGATTTAGTTCATAGTGATGTATGGGGAATTGCTCCCGCTCTTTCCCAAGCTCACTATAAATATTTTGTGACCTTTATTGATGATTTCAGTCGGTTCACATGGGTCTACTTTCTGCATTCCAAATTTGATGTTTTTCATGTTTTTCAAATTTTTTTGGCTTATGTTAAAAATCAATTTTCCACCTGGATTAAAATCTTGCGAACTGATTCTGGCGGGGAATATATATCCTCTGATTTTCAACAGTTTTTGCAAACCAAAGGCATTATTTCTCAAAGATCTTGTTCTTATACTCTCCAGCAGAATGGAGTCGCTGAACGGAAAAATAGACATCTTCTTGATGTCACTCGTTCCCTTCTTCTAGAATCCTCAGTTCTTACTCGTTTTTGAGTTGAGGCACTGGCTACAGCAGCTCATCTTATCAATCGTATGCCATCAACCTCCATTGAGAATCAAAGCCCATATTACCGTTTGTAAAAGACTGCTCCATCCTATGATGATCTTCATGTTTTTAGCTCCATTTGTTTTGTGCACTTGCCTCCTTCTGAAAGGATAAAACTCACAGCACAATCAGCTCAGTGTGTGTTTTTAGGTTATGCACCCTTCCAGAAAGGGTTCCTTTGCTATGATCCTCACATTTGTCGGTTCCGTATCTCTAGGAATGTCGTCTTCTTTGAACATCAGTATTTTTTTCAAACACACATTGATCCTCCTAACTCCTCTTTTGTGTCCTTACCTGGTTTTTCTGAAGACTCGTCAATTGTTCGTTTTAATCCTACCTTTGTGTATCACAGACAGCACAGCACAGCGCCTACTAGTGATCCCCCTCCTGATCTTCCTTCGGCATCCGGTTCCGGCCATACTTCACTGCGTTGCTCCACTCAAATTTCGGTACCGCCAGACCGTTATGGGTTCTCACATACTTCCTTAATGGTCACTTTGTCTTCTTCTTCCATTCCACAATCATATTCTCAGGCTGTGCAAGATCCGTGTTGGAACAAGGCTATGCAAGATGAATTAGATGCATTAGCACAAAATCATACGTGGGATATTGTACCATCTCCTGTGGGTGTCAAACCTATTGGCTATAAGTGGATTTTTTCTCTCAAATTAAAATCTGATGGATCTTTAGATCGCTACAAGGCGCGTCTTGTTGCTCTTAGCAATCGGCAGGAATATGGCATTGATTATGATGAGACCTTTGCTCCGGTTGCCAAGATGACCACCGTCCGCACTATTCTTGCTGTTGCTGCATCTCAATCTTGGCCTCTCTATCAAATGGATGTCAAAAATGCGTTTCTCCATGGTGATCTCAAAGAAGATGTTTATATGCGATTGCCTCAGGGATGCTCCTCCGGCCCCGGTATGGTTGCTAAACTTCGTCGCTCCCTCTATGGTCTGAAACAAGCTCCTCGCGCATGGTTTGAGAAATTTCAAGCTGTTCTTCTCCGCTTGGATTTTCATCCAAGTCCGTATGATCCTTCTATGTTTTTACATCATGCTCCATCCGGGATCACAATACTCCTTGTCTATGTTGATGACATCGTCATTACCGGTCCTAATGCCGGAATGATTCAAAAGCTCCAAGCGTCTCTTCGTGAGTCATTTAAAATGAAGGATCTTGGCCCTCTCCACTATTTCCTTGGTCTTGAAGTTCATCAATCGCTTAAAGGTATCGTTCTCCATCAGCACAAATACACTATTGATCTCATCGCCTTGGCTGGTCTTACTGCTTCTGCTCCTGTTGATACGCCAGTAGAACTGAATGTCAAACTCAGTCGCGACGAAGGTGATCGATCTTCTTTCCGATCCTACTGCCTATCGCCAGTTGGTTGGGAGCTTGATCTACCTCACGATCACTCGACCCGATATCTCTTATGCGGTCAACCTGATGAGTCAGTTCATGACTGCTCCTCGTCACCTTCATCTGGCTGCTGTTCGCCGCATCATTCGGTACCTTATTCGCACACCGGCTCATGGGTTGTTTTTTCCATCCAACAATCCTCTGACTCTCAAAGCTTATTCAGATGCTGATTGGGCTGGTTGTCCGGATACTGGATGGTGCATGTTTTTAGGTGATAGTCTCATTTCTTGGAAATGCAAGAAACATGACAAAGTTTCCAAATCCTCTACTGAGGCAGAGTACCGCGCCATGTCTGCTGCATGCTCCGAAATTCTTTGGCTCTGTGGTTTGCTTTCTGGCATTGGTTTTCCAGCAGCAGAAGCTACCCCCTCTATGCGGATAATACCAGTGCTATTCGGATTACTGAAAATCCGGTTTTTCATGAACGTACTAAACACATCGAGGTTGATTGTCACTTCATCCGTGATGGGCTTAAACGTGATGTCATCAGCCTGCCACATGTCTCCACTGAACTTCAACTTGTTGATATTCTCACCAAAGGCCTTCCACGACCGCGCCATCAGTTCTTGGTTTCCAAATTGATGCTTGTCGATTCTCCCGCATCAATTTGAGGGGGGGTGTTACATAGGCCCAAAGCCCATCTGAAAAGAGCCCATCTGAAAGCCCATCTGAAAAGAGCCCATCTGAAAAGAGGAGCCTTCTTTATTTGTAATACTATTGCTGTAATTAGCTGTAATTAGTCTTCCTTCTTAACTTAGAATCCTAATTGATATAAATTAGTGAGTTTTCCTTTCTTAGAGCCTAGATTAAAGGTAATTAGCTGTAATTAGTCTTCCTTCTTAACTTAGAATCCTAATTGATGTAAATTAGTGAGTTTTCCTTTCTTAGAGCCTAGATTAAAGGTAATTAGCTGTAATTAGTCTTCCTTCTTAACTTAGAATCCTAATTGCTGTAAATTAGTGAGTTTTCCTTTCTTAGAGCCTAGATTAAAGGCATGTAAAGATATATATATTGATGTATAATCTCAATAGAAGGACACACAAATTAATGCATTCTCAAGAGAATTCAAAATCTCTTCTCTATGATCGTGAGTTTGTCACCTTCACCTAGCCATTGTACAACAGATAATCAGATATTTATCGGGAACTTCCACAAGGGGTTTGCTTTTTCATAATGGCAATCATCTCATTCTGATAGCCTACTTTGATGCTGATTAGATTGGTTGTCCTGACACCCGTCCCTCAACCACTAAGTGGTGCATGTATCTGGGCAATGCATTGATGTCATGGAAATGCAAGAGACAAGAATGTGTCTCGAAATCTACAACTGAGGCTAAATATCGTGCAATGTCCTCTGCTTGTTCTGAAATTCTCTAGCTACGGGGACTTCTCTCTACTCTTGGTTGTGCACAAACTTTTCCTACTCCTTTATATGCAGATAATACCGATGCTATTAGAATCACCGACTACCCATATTTCATGAAAGCACAAAACACATCAACCTAGATTGTCATTTCATTCGTGATGAATATGAGCATGAAGTTATCAGCCTCCCTCACATCCCTACTGAGCTTCAAGTTGCTGATATCTTCACTAAGGGACTCCCTTAGCCTTTGCCATCAGTTTCTAGTTTCCAAATTGATGTTGTGTGACTTTGCGGTATCGAGGGGTGTCACTTGAGGCCCAATAATCCAAGTCCAGGCCCACTAGTGAAATTTCCTCATGTGTGCGGCTTGGTCAAGCACCTACCTATACATTACTTTCTTTGGGGATTTATTTGTATATTAGATCTTTCCTATTTTGGTAGATTAGATAGGATTGTGGATGAATTGTAATATTTCTCTTACCTTATTATGGGCATGATTGTATCCTATGATTGAGCTCACAGCCTCTACATAATGAATACTCAGTTGATCCTTAGGGGATACGACACTTTCATCCAAATCTCTTTCATCTTCATCTTGTAACATCTAGACAAGGTGATAAGCCACCTAGACAAGGTGATAAGCCACCTAGTTAGAGGGCGGATTGACAGTCCTACAAAGATTATTTTCATTAAAAATATACCCCTGCTGCCCTGCACCATCTTAACGTGTCAAAGGCATATAGATAGCAAGTTTCCAGAAAATTACATAATCATGCTTACATAGTGTAAGCAATATAAATTGAAGAAAACAATACTAATATAACTAGCTTGCCTGCCAAACGATAGAGCGATGATGATATCCAGCTGCCATTACATACTCCGCATAGATGAAATCCCAACTACAACAGTAAAATAGAACAATAAAACAAGTTAAATGTTGAACAGAATTGATTTGTCATCAACACAGCTAGCAAATTATAACCATACAATAGTTCAAACTTGAAACTGAAAATCAGTTAACAAAAGAAACATAAAGAGATAATAAATAAAGCCAGCAAGGCCACAAGGATTAAAATGATCCCAAGGGTGTGCTTCAAAGCATATACTGAATCTAGACAGTAGACAAACATATAAGAAGAGTGGCACATGCAGAACAAAAGGTACCCCTGTTAACACGGCCATTCATGCAGAGCTAGGTTTGCCACATTATTAGGCACTGCTACTGAATCTCATCAAGTTCAAATATTCATTGACGTGTTATTGGAAACCTTACACTAGGTTGATGGGAGAGAAAACTAGTCAAAATTGTCTGTCACAATTATGAACTTGCAAATCAATTTAAAAGGATAAGAAATCAAATCATTGGCATGCCCAAAAATAATTGTGTATGATTGAAGAAAAAGATGGTCACTTCCTCTCATCTTTCCTCCCAGAATCCCACTAAAAAGCAATGTGTTTCTTCTCTTTTCTGATTTTCCCTCCTCCTTTTTTCTCCTCTCTCCACTCTCCGATTCTTTGAATGTACATAAACTGATAAATCATATGAAGGTCTTATAAAGTAAGAACCAACCTAAGGAAAGGTGGTCTTTTTTAAATTGGTGACATAGCTCAAATGCAATGCCTTATGGTTGTGACAATACCTTCCAACTGTGCACAGTCAATAGGAGGTGGCAGGAATGGCCAAGCATGTTCAATAGATACCCAAAAATCACCCAAATTGGATCATGTTAACCATCAGACAAGGGAGTTGAAACAAAGATGGTTGGAGTGGCTTGAAACAAATATGGTTAGCATAAATAGATCTTAAGCTGATTGTGAATGGCCTTTAATTGGCAACCATCTTCAGCCTTTTGAATGATTTTAGGACATTGACAATGGCTAAATGTATATTCTTTCAAGTACCAATAAGTTATTTTACCAACTGGTGTTTGCACTAGAAAATATACATCGGACACATAAAACATAGAAATCTTAAAAAAAAATGATATACCTGAAGTTTGTAACACATACGGAGCGAATTCCAGCATCTGCAGCTGCTCGGCATGCAACAGGAATAACATCTGATATCTATTTCAACAAAAACATAAAATAGTAACACATTGTATCTCCGAGGGCTGATTCTAGGCATGGAACAAATGAGGATACAATCTGCTTGAAATTCAACTACTATTGGAATAATTACAGGGGAGACACACACACACATGGGAGAGAGAGAGAGAGAGAGAGAGAGAGAGAGAGAGAGAGAGAGAGAGAGAGAGAGAGAGGATTAAGAAGAATTGATGTACCACTAAATCTGCCTTGATGGAGTTTAGCCACTCTACTTCTGTTGCCAAAATAGAAGCACGAGGTACTACAGCTGTTTGAGAATACTAGCAGTGAAAATGAAAAGATAAATTAATAACACATTGAAGCCATTCAAAGACAAGTCTTACATTAGGTATAAAAGTAAATAAAATGTGCTTAAGAAAATAGCATTTCATTTAAATAGAGGGAAGTTTGACACATGTTTCCAGCGTGAAAAGCAATTTTTCTACAGTAAAGGGAAAAAAAAGGCCTGCATCACATGAACTAGTGAGGTCAACTTAACTAGGAAGAAAACGACAGCCATCCATCAATTTAAAGCTATCAACATCATGAAAAAGATCATTTAAAAAAAAATCACCTATTATATTCCAGATCTAGCATAAGTTCCATTTATACCTTTTCTAATGAAGCAAGACGATCCACGGTCAAAGCATCTGCTTGCACAGCTCCACAATCTAGTAACACCTGTGATCAAATAACAATTCTAGTGAATGAACACTCAACTTTATCGAATCAGTAATGAGATATTGCAAGCTTAAAAATTAACTCGATCCCTTCCCCACAATCCGATTAGTTAGAAAAGGTAGGTAAGGGTCAATGAATTTGCCTTTCATATTGTACCAATGGAATTAATCTACAAAGATATTTTCCGCTATTTATTATGTGCAGACAATGTTCAACATCCACTAAGGAATTTTACCACAGCTAAAATGATTCCATGACACAGTTAAACATAAACAAACCTTACGAATGAAGAGATTTGGTGATTGTATTTCACTGGTAAAAACAAAGTCCGGAGCACCAGTTACAACATGAACATCATGCCCAGCCGCAACAAGATGCCGTGCAACCTACATGAAAAAAAAAATAGCATGAAAAAACTAAAAGCTAAAACCAGTTCATGTTTACAAACACATACATTGTTATTTCTATGCATCTGCATGACGAAAACAAAATGCTGTCATGTGGAAACCAAGGGTCTGTTAAAGGCAATGTTGCAGCCATTTTTTGTATTTCCGCTTCATTCAAAATGGTTGTTCCACACAACTTCATGCTTATGCCTCACACTGTAGGGTTCTTTTCTTTTAGTACCATGCTAACTGGCCTCTCTCTCTCTCTCTCTCTCTCTCTCTCTCTCTCTCTCTCTCTCTCTCTCTATGTACCAAGTAGAAAAGTTACAAATGCTATATGCTAGTATTACTAGAAATTTCTCCAAGCGCGACTCCACAGTAAACATTTACTCAATTCACATTCAGTCTGTAAAAATTATTTCTGGATCAACCATTTTTTTCACACTTCATAATTTGAAAATCCCACCTTCAATCAGGCTGTCTGGTTCTGGGGATCCCAAAGGTACACAATGAGAGCTGCAAGGGTTGATAGACACACATTCCTCGAATCAGGCCAAAAACTCAGGCACGTGTCCAACCAAATTCACGAGCCAGGCCTCCATTGATGGTGATACTCAACTTCATAATGGTCCCAAATGGCCCTTAACTCAGAAATCAGTGCAGGCCTAGACTAAAAATACTATCAAACCATGGATTTGGCACAACCCCTTTAACTAGATGGACATAATTCAGGCCCAGTCTCAACCCATTTATTAATCAGGCAATCAAATCAATCCCCAACCCAACCCATGGAACATAAGCCCGACAGGCAAGGCTGCCTACCAATAAAGATTTGTACTTTGTACTTTATAGAGTTAACATTAACCAAAGAACGCTATAAAAGCGGCAGTTATTGGCATGCATCCATTTTGCCATCACACCGACACAACTCTGCTTGTTTAAAGTTGTAATTTTGACAAGGAGTATAATATAATGCCCACTGTACAAATTCCAATTGTGAAAATTCCTATCCACCTTATCTTCCCTCACCCCGCAACCCCCCAACCAAAAAAACCCAAAGACCCAATGTTCCCGATGTCCCAATATTGTCATCAATACCTTTAAAACCATAGAATCTACTTTCAACACTCCCACAATCACCTCCTAACATCATTTCAAAACCCAGCAAAACCAAACAATCGCAAACAGGTACTTGTACAATTTGACCAACACTAATCCATTCGACAGAAACCCAACAATCATAACCAAAACTAGGAAACGAAGAAGTATAAAACATCGAAAAGAAGTAATTTTGGTTACCTCAACGACGCGAGTGGCGTGTCCAAATCCATGGCCAGTGACGTAGTAGGCGAAGACGAGATGGTCGCGAGCAGAGGAGACGTGATTGCTGTTTTCTTCGATGATCCTCATTTTCGCATCGCGAGAAGGCATTATCCGAAAACTCAACACTAAAACCCTAGCTAGCAGAGCAGAAGAACAAGAACAAGAAGAACAACAAGAAGAAGAAGAAGAGATGCTAAAAACGGAAAAAGAGAGAGGCGTTTCAGATGAGGATTTCTCAAATGCGGATGAGATTCGGATTTTGAATTTGCAGACGTAACCTCGTGTATGGGAAGATCTCGCGCAAGAAATGAGGAGACTTACGTGGGCTGAAAGACGAATTTACCCTCCTACGAAAAGAAAATGACGCATCTGTAAAATTGTGTCCAGTGGCCTGATGGTGTGGCCCACTTAATTATAAATTAGTCTTGATGTAGAAAATTCACCATCCATGACAACAAAAAAAAAAATTGGTGAAATCATCGTGTTAGATCAATGGTTTTTAGTTTTTTAGATCAATGGTTTTTAGTTTTTATTATCATCGTTTCTAAGTATCAATCGCATGGATAAGACTCCACCATTAGAGAGAAGTCTGCCCTCGTAGAAAAAGCAATTAATGATTAAACCCTTAAAATACTTAGGTCAAAATTGAGGTACCCAACCAATGATGATTTCGATAATTTGGACCATTGTGTTATCTTTCGATAATTTGGACCATTGTGTTATCACCCACCATCATAGCCAACAAATTAAAGAGTCGCTATGATGGTAGAGTCCTAACCCTTGAAGAGTTAGAAAAAGAAATTCAGAACCATTTTAATTATCAAATGATCGTTTTAAGAGTGGTAGGGCCCACCACAAATTGTCCATTATTGGCATCGTGCCCTTGGCCCATCTTGGACTGGTCAGTGGTCATGGATGAGGCGACAGTTGCAAGGCCAGGGCCAGGGCCAGGGCCAAGGTTAGCTTAGATGTTGATTCAGTGGAGTTGGAGAAAGGCTCATCATATGCCGGATAAGGATTTGTTATTTTATTTTGTTGATATGGGATATGTTTGACATTCATATAAAAGAGAGGGGCAACTGGGAAGTCAAAAATGTCTATCTGGTGCTGAGGTGGAAAGTATATCCTTCCATTAAACATCCCAACAAAATTGGCATGGATGTCATCCCAATTAAATAAATCCAGATTAGTGCGCCCTTTATCCATATTTCTCTATGAATTTTATAAGCCGACGCGTGTGATGATAAAGAGGAAGACGGCATTTTAAATGTGGGGGGCACGCATGCCCAGAAACCTGTGGGGCTCTTTGGTGCCCTTCTTGCATGAAGGATTTTAAGATGGCATGTCCCATGGTGAGCCTATTATGGTCAGCCACATCATCAATTGGACTTGTGTCCGTTGGTGATGTGGCGGACAATAATAGATTCCACCATAGTCACTGTGGGGTGAAATATTAGTGAATCCGGACTCCTCTTATACGAGTCTAAAGAAAGATTAAAAAGGATTTGATGATAATTTGAGATTTATTTGGGTGAAATTATTGAACCTCAAAGAGTTTTCTCATGTTTTAATAGAAGGCAAGCTCATGATTGGGCTCCATTTTGATTGGAGATGATGTATGGAGGTGGTCCAACCTTGTGGAGCCAGTGTTTTGTAAAAGGGTGACTCGCTTTAGAGTGCATTAGTATTGAATTATGGAAGGAAAAAATTTTCTAATGTGGAGAGATTTTCACAATTCATGAGAATTGGAGGTCAATTCTCATGGAGCTAATTAGGTGGATATAGGATTGGTTTGGTGAAAGTCCAGAAGTCTAGTTTTGTTGAGGGTTGAAAAGCCAGAGAGAGGATAAGGTGTTAGATTTATTCTGCTTGTATAAGGGCGTTAGATTTATTCTGCTTGTATTCTGATTGCTCACTTAACACCTCTTTAAAAGTCTAGATCATTTAAGACATTGACCGGAGAAATCCTAACATGAAGGAGTGGAACCCCACAATGGGCTCATCCATTGAAAAATGGGCAATGCTATACTTACAACCCCCATAATTATTTGCAGTGCTTTTTATGGTTCACCACTGATAGTAATGATATTATAAGCCACAAAAAGCACTAGGAATAATTGGGGTGTAAGTTTAGTATTTTTCTTAAAAAATCAAGCCACTCAAAATAAATGACTTCTATTTAATAAGTATTTTCCAAATTCTACTTCAGTATGACTCCAATACAAGATGCTCCCACCATAAGATTAGCAGTTTGTAAAAAAATGGAATTAATGAATATGCACAAGACTGTATAAATCATGATTTTTGTTTTCAAATGATCAATCTTTGGGGAACCAATTTCTATTGTAGTAAGATTTTAGAATAAGTTGCACTGGAAGCGTGTTTATTTTGAGCGTCGTAGATCTTCAGTAGGAGGTAGGCTCCAACATAGACTTCCACTCATTTACCTTGGGATCTCTCCCAGTCAAAGCCCCAGAGGAACTAGACTGCTCTTCAACACTATTTTGACATCGTATCCACTGAAAGGGTGTTCATTTTAAGCATCGTAGATCTTCAATAGGAGGTAGGCTCCAATATAGACTGCCACTCATTTACCTTGGGATTTCTCCCAGTCAAGGCCCCAGAGGATCTAGACTGCTCTTCAACACTATCTAGACTGCTCTCAATAGGAGGTAGGATGAAGTTTCATGTTTAAATCCCTGCTCACCCTATGGATCAATGGCTTGCTCACTAGGGAGGAGACCTAACTGTCTCCACCTTAACCCAAACCAAGCCAAACGATGTTTTGTTGCCACTGCAATCCATTTGGATTAATATTGGTTGTCATGAGGTCCCATGAAATTGGGGGGGCCTACCTTTGGGAACGGTTAGAATAATTTCATTTTTTACCATCATTGCATTATTATACATGAACTTAGATATGGTTTTGGAGTGATTTTCAAATGCGGATTTAAAAATTTTGGACAATGGATTTAGATGACCCATAAAGAAGATAATACAAGTGACTGATTGAAAATAAGAGTTCTTGCCTACCAGTGTTGTATTGGATGGTGTAGATTCTACCGTGCTGTCTTCCAGCTTATTTGATGTTGGCATATGGTTTGTTTTGTTAGCATGAGTTTCATTTGTCTACTTGTTACAAGCTGTTGAATTTCCCACTATTTTGCTTGTTTTAACTCAGCATCTTTTGTAAGATGGGTGGGTGTGCTACTTGCTTCCATCTTGGATTGTATTTGGAGAAGGTTTTGCCACTTGCATACTTTGTATTGTGTAGGTGATTGAAAAATGATTGCGAATAAGAATACTTTTCAAATACTCTCTCTCTCTCTCTCTCTCTCTCTCTCTCTTACTTTGGCCCTTTTCTACTTGCATTTTGGGACCAGCCTATAATCAATTCAATCCTTTAACACATCCTCCATGAATTAGAATCTGTCTCATTTTGTCACTAATCCAATCACTCTCACCAGCAGATTTAAAAAAAAATGACAAAATTAAATTTGCAACTTAAAAGTATTGTTCTAGGGGGTGAGAAGACCTTGTGAATTTCGTTAACCTTGTGAGTTTTCTAGATTTTCTAAAGTTCAAATCACATGACTCTCTGAACATGACTATCTGCAACATTCCTCATTGTAGTGGGTTTCGTCTACAAGTTAGAAATATCCTTTAATGCAAAGTTCATTCAAGAGTTGATGCCACTCAACTTATAGTTGATTTAACGACTCTTGCATTTTCCAATTCTGTAAATGGATAATATTTTTGGAGGAGACATCAAATAACAGGGAGAAAATATGTGGTTTAGGTGGAGTTAGATGTGATGGATCATCGGAAGATGGATTGATACGTTTTCGATGATATCATCTAGTGGAAGTCTAGGAAGACCTGAATGGAGATGTTTTTCTCGGAAAAGGTAGTCTTGTTCGGGTTGGAGTAAGCCAGTTGAAGCATCAGGTCATACCTAACCTGCATGTACTGTGTCCAACCCACCAGAACAGGCTAGAACAAGACAGTTGCAGGTTTGACAGAAAAAACACCAGGATGAAGACAGAAGGAAGGATTCACAAGGTACTAATGAGATTCGGATTCGGGGAGGTCTTTAGTTTTGTCTTGACGGATGGAAGTTAGGTTTATTGTATTGCAAGGATGCATGCATGTGGCAATAAATGGAAAGCACTTCGGAGGTTCAAGATGGTGCTGTTGAGGTCAAAGGAGGCAATTGTGAGAAGTCTCAAGTCGGTTTGGACTTAATCGACACTAGACAATACTGAGATTGTCTGTATATCTGAGCTAGGGGTGCAGGTGCAGCACTTGGTAGTAGCGTGTGCAGAAGCGTACCTTTTCATCAAGGTATGTGAAGCGTTAGTTCAACATGTTAGAGTGTTAAAGAGAGAAGATTGCGCCATCGATGTAGTGACGTACCCTTCAGTAAGGTGCGTGAAAACATTATCGGGTATCTCAAGATGGTTCTGAGTATTTGTGGAATCCAAGATAAGGTGGAGATTGTTGGATTTTGTCTTGTATTCCAGTTTAGCTGGATCGGTTGTCTGGTTTAGCTAGAACCAAGGCTTAGGGTTAGGAGAATTTTAGTCATTATGTATGGATTTTCTTATTGGCCAAAAAAACGAAAACTCTATATATTAATGTACTGTAACCCTAAATTCTAAGGGGATTGAGATGAAATCATGATAGATGAATTTTCTCCTTCGTGGACATAGGCAAAGTTGCCAATAACGTAAAATTGTTGTATTCATGTGTGTGATTTGCTTAAATAGTGTGATTGCTTGTGTTCATCGTGATTAATCCGTTGATCACGGGTAGTTTCTGTTGTGCTGCTTTTTTCAATAAGTGATATCAGAGCTTGGTTCGGTTCAAATCTGGGAGTTGGTTGGTACGGTTGTGATCAAAAGATCAACGGATCGAATCCTTGTCCGGTCAGATCTCTGCACTTGTGAAACAGAGGAGAAGATCTGAGTTTCAGATATCCGATCTGAGCCATAGTCAAAGAAGGAGTGATTGCTGTGTTTGTGGTGTTTATTGGCCGATCACAATACAAGAAACAGAAAGTTTTACATTTGGCTGGAGAAGAAACAGTTCTGTTTGTTGTTATCGCTACTACCATACGTCGTCGCCAAATGAGGGACACCGCTAGTTTCCGCTACAGATCACCTTCGCCGGAGAAGACAGATCACCTTCGCTACAGATTCCTCCGTTTTCTCGCCGCTTTTCTTAACAAGTGGTATCAAAAGCATTAGCCGAGATCCGTCGCTGGGATCGTTGCTCCACGTTGGTAGCTGTTAGTCGCTGCTTTTGCCGCCGAACCCTATTGATTCCTCACTGCCGCAACTGAGGAAGAGGGGGTTGGTTCCTGCTTATAGACAACAGGGTCGAGAGGCTGAAGAAGGCTCTGGGTTTGACCCAGGTCAGGTTGGGTCAAGGTCAAGTCGGGTTGACCTGACCTATCAGCAGCGAAGCCCAGGGAGAGCAGGCTGCAAGTTGGTCCAGGTCAAGTCCAGTGCAGGTCAAGTCAGGTCGGACCTGACCCATCACGCAGAGCCCAGTTACGAGTATAACAGGTTCAGGTCGGGTCGGGTTCAAGTCCACCCAACCCATAGTGAAGCCCAGCACAGTAGTTCTAGATCAGTTAGGGTTGGGTCAGACTCGACCCATGATTCTGAGCCCAGCCTGCTAGTAGCAACGACGTCAGCACTACGTCAATAGAGTACGGTCAAAGGTAGTTTGTTCAGATTTGTGGCTGAAATTATTTCTGCGATATCTTGATTGTCCGATGTCCGATCGGAGATCCATTTGAGCCTACGGACTCATTGTCATGAGATCTACGCGTATGTGGAGGAAGATGGGTTGTTCAATAGTCAACATGGATGTTTGACCAATTAGAGTGTAGAAAACTGTTTCTGCAATATCGCAGCCATTTGGAGTTAGATTTCAAATTCGTTTCTTCTAACGTGCTCGCGGTGGTGAGATCTATGAGGCTGATAAGAGATATTGTCAGTTTGATGGGCAGAAAATTGGGGAATTGAAGAAACTGACAGATTCACGATGATAGCAACGGATTTAAGCATCATGAGCCAGATTGAAGTATTTGATGGAAAAACGACTTCAGGGATTGGCAAGATAGAGTGTTAGACTCCGTGACACGGCAATGATTAAAAAGTGTTACTTGATGTCATGAATAGGAGAATGCTCCGAGTACTTTGATGGAAAGCATAAATCCGTGTCGACGGGATCGGGAAGGAGCAACATGCCAAAGTGGAAGGAAAATCAAAAGAATCAGAATCGGAAGGAGGTAATGTACAAGAAAGCTAGGATTCGGATGACAAGGAATCAGTTTTGGTCACTACAGCTATGGATCGGATTGATGATTCGTGGTATTGGGATTCAGATTCTTCCTATCATGTGTTTGTGTAGAGATTGGTTGATGCAAATAACTCTTATTGTTGATAGATCTGTTCTTATGGGGGAGAATGCAAATTGATGAGCATTTGAGATAAGAGCGATAAAAATTTAGGTATACGATGATGTTATTCAAACCTAATGGATGTGATATATGTTTCGAATTTACAAAGAAATTGGATTTCTTTTTGTGCCTTAGACTTCAAAGGCTGCAAGTGCATTATAACGAGTGGAGTGACGAAGGTGCAAAAGGGAACATTGGTCATCATGGAGGGTGAGATAGTCAGAAATCTCTACAGGTTGATAGGGGATGCTTTTTCAAGTGGAGCAGTGAAGGAGACATCAAATAACAGGGAGGAAATCTGTAGTTCAGGTGGAGTTAGATGTGATAGATTTCGATGATATCATCTAGTGGAAGTCCAAGAAGACCTGAACGGAGATGTGTTTCTCGAAGAAGGTAGTATTGTTCAGGTTGGAGTAAGGCAGTTGAAGCATCAGGTCATACTTAACCTGCATGTACTGTGCCCAACCCACCAGAACAGGCTAGAACAGGTAGTTGCAGGTTTGATGGAAAGAACACCAGGATGAAGACAGAAGGAAGGATTTGCAAGGTACTAGTGAGATTCGGATTTGGGGAGGTCTTCAGTTTTGTCTTGACGGATGGAAGTTAGGTTCATTGTGTTGCAAGGATGCATGCATGTGGCAATAAATGGAGAGCACTTCAGAGGTTCAAGATGGTGGTGTTGAGGTCAAAGAAGGCAATTGTGGGAAATCTCAAGTCGGTTTGGACTTAATCGACACTAGACAATATTGAGATTGTCTGTATATCTGGGCTAAGGGTGCAGGTGCCGCGCTTGGTAGTAGTGTGTGCAGAGGCGTACATTTCAACAAGGTATGTGAAGTGTTAGTTCAACATATGAGAGTGTTGAAGAGAGACGACTGCGCCATCGGTGTAGTGACGTACCCTTCAGCAAGGTGTGTGAAGACATTATCGGGTATCTCAAGGTGGCTCTGAGTATTTGCGGAATCCAAGATAAGGTGGAGATTGTTTGGTTTTGTCTTGTATTCCAATTTAGCCGGGTCGGTCGTCTGGTTTAGTCAGAATCGAGGCTCAAGGTTAGGGGTATTTTAGTCATTATGTGTGGATTTTCTGATTGGCCAAGAAAACGGAAACTATATATATTAACGTACTGTAACCCTAAATCCTATGGGGATTAAGATGGGATCATGATAGATGAATTTTCTCCTCCATAAACGTAGGCAAGGTTGCCGAACTACGTAAAATTGCTGTGTTCATGTATGTAATTGCTTGATGGTGTGATTGCTTGTGTTTATCGTGATTGATCTGTTGATCACGGGTAGTTTCCGTTGCGCTACTTTTCTCAACAATTTTCCTTTGTATGTCATCAGTACGCATTTAGAGCATATGTCCTCTTCTCATACAGCTTTAAAAAAAAAAAACTCCTCATATAGTTGGAACTCTCAGAGAAGCTTTGTTGATCTTGACACAGTTGTCCTCATCATTTAATATGGTATAAATTGCATATTGGCTTATTCTAATTAATAATTTACCATCTTTTCAGTGATTAAATCTTATTATTATTATTAGTATTATTTTGTAAAGTTTCCAGTGATTAGATGGTTAAAAGAGTTTAACTGATATCAATGAGGTGCTTGTATCCCAATGCAGAGGATGATGGCTGACTGAAAGTGAAAAGCATGGCAATTGTCTTGATGAACTAGCAAATTCGAATTCTATACTAAAATTGATGGAAGTTGTGTGAAGGTCCATGCGAATCCTAAAACCTGAAGATGTTCATTTTTATGTTGGCTTGTTATGAATCTCAGCCGTTTGTTGCGGTCCCAGAAGGCCATATTTGAAAAGAGAGAGATTCTGTTTGTCCAGCCAATTATATTGGACTATGAATTAAAAGGTTGCTTTTGTGTCTATATGAGATGTCCTATACTGATAATTTGAGTTTGGATGGATGTGACTTCATCTCTACCCTTGTGCTCTCTACTGGATGTGCTGCAACCATGTTCTTATTTTGGTGGTCCTGAGTCCTGACCATCTCATTCTCGAATGTAATAATGTCGGCACCTTTTGTTCTGTCCAAGTTGTTTGAAGCATCTGAATTATAGCATCTATACTATTCCATCTTTTTTTTTTCATTTGCTTGTTCTATTTGCTATTCTCCCAACTTCTAACACGGTGTAGATAAGAACTGAACAAGGAGTGTTGAAATTGAAAGAAATTACGATACACTCTTTGAAAGCTGTCGATACGAGTGAATTTCAATATTACAAATTTCACTGTTGTGAGGTTTTAAATTTCTTTTTCTTCTTTATTTTTTGTTAAGCTTGCTATCCTATGAATTAAGGATTTTCGTAAACTATGTGAAATTGAAGGTCAGTTTGTAACTTGGGTCATTAAGAGCTACTAATTATGTATTTTTATTGTAGTTTGGGTTTAAATAGGCGTTTTCACTCTCTCATTTTTTGATAAACTTGCTATTTTTTGCCAGCTAAGTTCTGAGTTAGTTTAGTTTCCTGATTTTTGTGTATATATTGTCATTGGGCATGAACATCAAATGATTTATCAATTTAATTTCCAAATTTAAGAGATTCTATTGCCTTCATAGTGAAAAGTATAGGGTTATATTGCTTGTGGAGAGTCTTCTCATTTCAATGCAATTCATTTTACTTTCAAATTGATGAGGTGTTCTGAAAATTCTATGATCTATTGCTTTTGGAGAGGTAAAATGTTTTTCTTTGTAAAAACTCAAGGCATGCTTTAAGGCAAAATTAGTAAAGACAATCAAAACTGTGTTAGGATACTCTGTTGTGCTCTTTGTTTGTTCTGCGCTAACAATATTCTTATGAGTGTTAAATTTGCATGATCAATTCAAGGGTTCTTCAAATGAGATTTGGTGTTGCATCTTCTAGAGAGAAGGGATGTGGGGGGTTTAGATTAATCATAATCACGTGGTAGGGCCAGGTAGCCCCACACGAGCCATTTCTTGCTTCGTGGTGGCAAGGCCATCCTGAAAAACTTCTCTGAATATACACATTGTTAGGCTTAGTGGGTTGAGCCCACAGCCATGTCATCCAAATGCTGGCCCACCATTTAAGTCCATAACGCCCCTCATTCAAAACTGTCATCCATTTCTTCCTTTTCAATGGGAAAACGGAAGAGGCCATTAGAGACCCCTCTTTATCTCCCTTCAAATGGCTACTTTCCTTGGCTTCACAGGGAGATGGCGACGAAGGAGAGAAACACAACTTCGGAATCACCGTCTTCTTAGTCACCATCTTCTTCTTCATCCAGATTATTAT
Organism: Sextonia rubra; assembly: GCA_037013555.1. Lineage (NCBI taxonomy): Eukaryota > Viridiplantae > Streptophyta > Magnoliopsida > Laurales > Lauraceae > Sextonia > Sextonia rubra. The sequence goes on along the minus strand of JASUAD010000010.1, from coordinate 35,384,777 downwards.
TTGCATTAGCAAGTGTTATATGAAACGATTGAGGAAATGAAAGGGAATAAAACTATTCTTGAGATCTAATCCATCCATTCATTAGATCATTCATCAGGCATATCTACGCCTGTGGATAATTCATAATAGGCAGTAATTTGAGTGGGATAGATACTTAGTAAATCTCCTCCCACCTCTTGACAAATACATGATCTCATTCTCCGCGTAAATCAATCTCTTGCATTGTAGGGGATCCGAAGCTTCTGCAATGATCTCCCACTAACAAAAATACATACATGTGCTTTTGGTGAAAGAAAGAGAAGTAATTGTCTATGTTTGACCATACAGATGCGTTTAGTGGAAAGAAAGAGAAGTAATTGTCCATGTATCATGTAGCCAATAAAATTGCCTATGTTTTCTGTTCTCTCTGTTTAAGTTAGTCTTGTCCTCTATGTCTTTCTCTATTTCTGATGTTATGGTTTTGTACATTCCACAGTCAGATAGTGATAAGTCTGGTGTGATAGTTGAACTGTTTAATTAATACATATGTTTGATCATACACGTGCTTTTAGTGGAAAGAAAGAAAAGTAATTGTCTATATTTGACCGTGCATGTGCTTTTTGTGGAAAGAAAGGGAAGCAATTGTCTATGTTTGACCATACATGTGCGTTTAGTGGAAAACAGAGAAGTAGTTGTCCATGTTTGACCATGCATGAGCTTTTAGTGGAAAGAAAGAGAAGTAATTGTCCATGTTTGATATGGAGACAAAATATTACACTTTTCTTGCTATAGTCTAACCGATCAAGAAGGTAGGTGTGTGTGGTCATTAACAGCTCCAAGGGGTGAATTCTATCCTAGTGTCAAACTTTCATGTACTTCAACAACGTAAGGAGGGAGAAAGATCATTGCTGGATGCAGACGTTATTCAATTTATTACCTTGTTTTACCATTAAAAAAATCATGATCTGGAAATCAAGGGTGGGGGGAAGCACCAAAACCATACCATTCAAGGAAAAAAAAAAGGTGATAACAAGCCCAGTAATGGAAATGTCACGAGCCAATATGCCAGACACCACATCAGAGAAGTTTGTCAAAAAAAGGAAACATTAAGAAGATTCATTTTAATTCATAATTTTCTTCTGTTACATTGCGTTCAAAGAGTATGATAGTGTCTGTTAGCAGCGTACTTCCTTTCATCAGAAATTAAGGTTAGTTGAACCTTGTGCTCTTTCTATCAGTCTACCGCCCATGCCAGCACCTAAAACAATTGGTGTCATTACTCATTTTCCTTCTTCTCACTAAGTCTGTTTCCTGTAGATTTCCTTTATTGTTGACTGAAAAAAGGGGGCCAAAAAAACGTTTTAAGACAAAACTTGTGTTCTCCTAAGAAGAGTCCATGACAATGGCTTCAGGGACAGGAAGGTGCATGCGTGGGAAGTCAGATATGAGGGAGATGTGGATCCCAATCTTCTTCTCTTTCGGCCAGGCTCCAAATCCAATAATCTTCCTCACTTCATCTGCAAGCCGAATCACCGAATCTTCTGCATGACCTGTTCATTCATTCACTTGTTGGTTCAGTTCTAAAGATGGCAATATGCAACAACGACACTAAGCAACATTAATTATATATATATGAAAAAAAAAAGGCAAGACCAACGAAATCTAATCATGAGCATGAGTGACAGGAACAATTCAAGGATCAATTAATACTAGTACTTGCAGTGACAGACAGGATTCCCAGGAATACCACTTATAATTATCAATCTTTGAAACCCAATCACCTTAGGCTAGAAGCTGAATTGCTTATATGATTTTTTTTCATGTGAAAATTTTACATTGTGCGGAGTTTCAAATGAAAATTGAAGTACACTTGTATTTTTTGCTATGAATGTAACCCACCTTTCAATGTAATTCTAATGTGATGGGGTCACCTTATTTTTTTCTAGGTTTTTTCTACAAAGCCTCAAGGAGAAGAACATTGAATAAAACAATTACACATGCAAGAACAGGAGGCTTAAAATAAAATACTTACCAATATCAAACATGGCCTTTTCTAACTTAAATAGGTAATCTCTATTGTTCCCACATGGGCCAGCAGCAACAGCAATTTGGCTGAAAAGAGGGAGAGGGGATTTAAATTAGACAAACAATTAGTCACCCACCAAGCATGCTATAGTGAAAGATTTCAATTGAAGTTCAAGGGAATAAAACAGAAGTTAAGAAATAGAAAAGAAAATGTAATTTTTGTTTTTCTGAATTTACCATGCCATTTCCTCTAATTGAGCTGGTCCTAAATAGTACTTGTTTGATTCTTTGTCTGGAGTTGATGTGAATCTGCATTCAAAATGAGACACATTTCAGTCAGTTTTTACTATTTTACCAATTCAATTGAAACTTTAGCAATTTGCTTTTACTTCTGCATCTTATTAAAATATTGAATTGCATGCTGTTGTGCAAAGCCAAAAAATTGATTATAACAAGTCACGTGGAATATATGTAATTTCTATGAAATATAACCAATAAAAAAACAGTAACTACAATTAAAAAGAATGAGCAATGTTGTCTTTCAATGTTGCTTCAACTTGAGTCCAAGTTTCTGAAAATGTCATTTAATCGGGGCAGTTTTTAAACATTGTCTACGCTATATGTTCACAAACAAAAGAAAACAGGGGAGAATAAATATGTGAGGAAGTAAAACACTCCCACCAAGTCATATAATATCACTTGAAGACGAAGACTATCAAAATTAATTCATAAAATCATATGTTCTTTATTGAGGTTTTAGTAAGAAGAAAGTTGTATGAGGGTTAAGGTACTCACACTAGAACTCCAGTAATAGCTGGATTTGTAGTATCTCCTTCCTGAAGAAGAATATAACCACACATTGAAAAGGCCAAACCCAAAAAAATATACTTATCAGCGAATTTAAGCACAAGAGTGAAAATCTTAGTTCACCTTATAAAAGTCCACAGTTGTCTTCAAGTCATATTCACATTCTCTCCGCTCCAAATACTAAAGAAGGGAAAGAAAGATAAAGAAAAGAATTCAGTGTCATCAGTATTTATAATAGGGGAATGTTACTATGCATCTTTCCCTTATCCTGAAGGACACTTGTATAATTGAAAATATTAATGTGTATTTTTTATTAAATACAAAAGAGGAATGCTCAAGCACAAATAGAGAAAGCCATATAAGCATCCCTCACCCTAGGGTGAGAGAAGGATGCATACCAACATTCTCCTTTATAATATAACTTAAATATGTGACTAGATGCAATGAATATAAGTAACAGGGTTATACCTCCATTGCTGTTCTTTCCTTTTCTGGTCCTCCTCTTACACAGTAAGCAGCACCCCACTACATTAATCATCATGCATGGTTAAAAATAATCAAATAGGAAATCCACCAAAAGAACCAACTCTGTTTTATTAATTGAAGGCAATAATATTTGTAGTCTCAGAAATAATCGAAGCAAACAGAACTTGAATGGATTAAAGATCCAAGGTTCCCTAGAAAATACATCCGCTATCAGAGTTTAATCTATTCAAACTTCATAGAATAATGATAAAGCAAAGGAAAAAAGCACAACATAAAATTTTTTTTTTCTATTTCACATAGAACAAAGCCATTTTGGGGGAAATACATTGTTTTAAAAAATCCCTCTCCTCTTTTCTGAGTTCAACTCAAAATAGAAACTTCAACCAACCCGAGCAAATGCTTAAAAGACAAGTAAGATAGGGTTCTGCTTACACAGATGGTTCCTTCGCTCGCCTCCAAAGTGCAAGTTCTGGCTGGGTTTTCAGGCGTACCCCTGTGATCAAAGCAAGCTGGAAGAACATGATCAAGCACATCTGTTTTACTCACCAGATATTTTCAAAACCCAAGATAATGAAATGAAAGCCAAGATGAACAACATTCTGTTTCTTTTCCTTTTATAGAACAACTTACCAAGATCAAAGACCCGCTTGTAATCCTTGATGAAACCTATGACTTTCTCATCGAATTCAAACCCCGGGTTCCAAACCAATGAACCATAAGCAAAAACCCACAGGACCATTTTCTCTTTCTGAAACATCACCAAAGCCAAAGTGTAGCCCACAATTTATTAACCCATTCTTTCTAAAGTATACCATGTTATACTTATGACCACTATCTAAATCAGGAAGAAAAACCCCATCAAAATAACACATGAAAGGAAACAAAAGAACAAGGAGAAGGATCTCTTGAGAGTTGAGAGTCCCCTTGGAAAGAAATTATTGAGATTGAATTACCAGCTTTTCCCAGCATAGCAATTATTTTGCAAGAACCAAAAATCCAAACATGATCATTGCACAATAAATGTCTGTTTTGAACTAAATGCTTCTATTTATATATAATTTTTTGAAAATCACTGTTTTTGCGGCTATATGAACAGGATTGAAGGTTACACCCCCCCAAATAAGAAAAGATGCAGACTTTGCAGGAATTACACCCGCAAATATGAAAAAGATGCAGACTTGGTAGAAATCCAAGCCTTAAAAAAAGCGATTTTTATCAGAGTATACAGAAATTTTTGCAACATTCTAACCATGACAAATTCAAGCTTAAACGGCAGTAGAACTGTACACAAAAATCAACATAGAAGGACAGAAACTGACATCAGAATCATGATTCCTTCCCCAATCAAGAAGAGATAAACTCACATCAGGAAACGAGAAGAAGAGTGGAAAAAACGAATTCAATTCATAGATGAAAGAAAAAACGAAAGAGAAAGACACAAACATTTGGCAGATCGAAGAACTGTCGGGATCTGAGAATGCACAGAGATAGAGAGTCTATGAGCAATGGCGATCTAAGGTTCACTGCAAACCCTACAAAGGGTCTTTGGTTTTTCTCTCTCTCTCTCTCTCTCTCTCCTCTTCTCTCGTTTTCTTGTTCTGTGCCCGTCTACGCGGAGAAGGCGCAGAAGGAGAAATTTATAGAAACGCATACAGAGCGAGAAGAGAATAAAAAATATTAAAGAAACTGAGAGCGAGTCAAAAAGTTAGGAACGGGTGAAGAAGATGTGTCCCAAATTGGAGGGAACGTTGCATGCATGCATGCATGTAGATGACTTTTTCATTCCCATACATGATATACATCTCCATGCATATTATGGGTGGATAAACCAGCGATCAGGCTGATAGGGTTGTTTAAAGCTTCATGTCCGACTCATATTGTGAAGGTTGACTTAGATTTGTCCCATTTGAATTTGTGTGGGCTTAGTGAGTGTTAATTAAAAGATTAATCTTGTTGCATCAAAAAACTTAGAGATACTTACGTTATAAAAAAAGTTTAACCTATAGTCAACTATTTTTTAATAGGTGAAAAATGTTTTAACTCACGTTTAAAATAGGTTGGCTTGTGTAAAGAAAAAGCAAAATATAAAAAGAGCTTATTTTTTTGATGATGGGGCGGCGAACAAAACAATTTTGAAAAAGTTTATAGATTTTGGTCTGAATAAGTCCACACATTTTTCTTTATGAATTGAGAGTTGAAGCAAAGTTAATTCCATAAGATAATCTTTGATTTCAGTAGGAGACAAAATCTAGACAAGTGCGTGATGCCGATAATTTATATTGTTTCTAAACTGCAAATACAAGCAAATACATTACCGTCACAAAAATCCATTTTTTAAAGCAAAAAAAGGATATTTTATTAAACTAAAAAAACACTATAAAATATTAGAGCATCAAATCTCATACATCCAAAATCTAGATAAAAAAAATCTCCAAAACCCAAAAATGTTTCGACGGTGTTTAGATTATAATTCTGAAATGGCCTCAACTAAAGTGATCATTATTGTTATTGTTGTAGTAGTAGGTGTTGCACTCCTCCACTTATTATCATTTCTTTATCTTCTTTTCTAACAAATATTGTTATCTTTTTTGTTAATTCTACTCGTCTTTCTTTTTCTTCTTTTTTTCTCTTAAGAATAGAGTTAGCGTTTATTTAAGTCACATAGGTTAAATAGGTTAACTCTACACCAATCTGCTTTATTGTGAATCGAGCTTGCTTTAACCATATAGGATACGGGTTTGGTTACCTTATCTAGATAGGATGTAAGTCTAGTTTGTGGGTTCAATATGAGCGGTATTAACGGTCGGATCAAACTGTATCAACTCTAAAGAAGACTGTTCAATAGAGTGCAATTCAAATTACTCAAAGTTGGACATTCGACCAACTCAAACTTATTTGAAAATGTATGGAAGTCTTGTAAGCTTGAGGTTACAATGAAATGAAAAAATAATTAGTTGTAAAAAAAAGAAAGATTATAAATTGAGCTCAGCTAAGAAATCATATTTTGTACCAAACATTACCAAATTTTACTTTAATAAGAATTAATTCTGTCATAAAATTTATAATGATTATTCATTTATAATCAATTTTACATTGTCCCCAACTCTTAATGTATAGGATTTGAGAGCATCTCAGGTACATCGATGGAGTAGTTGATTTTCAGTATGTAGTCACTCCCACCGTAGACTTCTTAGTCATATAGACTTGGGAGTAGTAGTCGCAATCCAATAATCGAAAGAGGCTGACTCAAAGATACATGACCAAAGATCTCAACCACTGCTCAAATGCAACCAATAATTCGAAGAGGCTGATTCAAAGCTACATGACCAAAGATCTCAACCACTGCTCATATGCAGATTGCAGACGTTATTTCAGGATATCACATTCTTCTGTCGTGCAACGACTTGCATCGATCTTCAACGACCATACTTGACCGTTAAAGCATGATGCTGGCGAGATGTCCAGATACATTGAACCTAGACCTTAGCGTGGTGCAGAAGAATATATTATAATAATCTGGCATGGAAGAGACCTCACAAATCACGGCGGACTGAACCTTTTCAAACTGGACACTGAAACGCGCAAGGACGGGGTCGACGGGCCCACGCTCCCCCTAAATACGTCTAGGTTCGATGTATCTGTAAATAAATGCGTGGAAACCATTGCCGTTGAGAGTTTCCAATTCCGAACGCACACACGCAAAGAAGTCAGAGACAGACTCTACATGCGTGCATGCATACCATTAGTCATATGTGAGAACGGATGCATACATACATGCATGATCATAAATTTCCATTGGATGGGCTGATTGTCTAGCTGTAGAAATTTGAGTGATTGAACCCCAATAGTCGACACCTACTGGACACGGGTAACACGCACATCCAAACTGGCCATTTTAAAATATCAACCATCCATCAATAGATGCTCAAATTTCACTCTATTGTGAGAAACACTGATTGTTTGATTGGAGTCATTTCAGAAGAAAGTTCATCAGATAATGACAGTAAATATCACTACATCTAAATAAAATTTTATCCGTTGAGAAATGAATGGATTGTGCATCACACAAAATGTTTTGAGCCATAAAAAGTGGGCCTCATGTCACTTGTATGAAAAATCCAATCATGTTTGGTAAACATTTATGGAATGCTGTTCACAAGAAAGTGGATCTTGGGAACTCAGACTGTTTCCTTACTAGAATTTTTGAATTGGGCATGTCGGGTTTTTTTCTTGGATATGATGTAATATCATGTTCCTTAAAATTTGAATTGCACTATTTCTTTCTCCAAAATTTCAAATTTTAATGACTAAAAAGTCTTAAATGATCTTTTGAAATTCCTGAAATTCAATTATTTATGAGTTTGATATGAATTTCAAATGCTCCATTAAAAGAAAGAGTTTTGAATTCCACCTAAAAGGAATCACTTTTTGAGAATTTGAAATTCCTTTATACATAAAGTCTAAAAATTTTAGTAAAGAAATGAGCCTAGGTTCGAAATTTGGATTCATCAACGGGGTAGGCTACAATGCAACACCGATTGTAGCATAGTGCAGCACCCCATCTTTGCTGCATGCTGGCCTCACCTTTTCAAAATATGAGCTATTTATTAGCCCATAGACCTTATATAATGATATACCTATAACTTTTTATTTAAATATATAACACTGCAACCATTATATTAGACTCCATCTCAAACTCATGATAAACTTGCCTTGTTATTTTCTCATAGGATAGAAATGGAGAGAGACACTTATGTATGATCAATCTAAATGGTTGGCCCAATAAAAATTTCTTTTAAAGCTTAGATACAATAAATATTATATGTCCTCAGACTGATGAATGGCTTGAATTATGAAAATATGGCCCCACCATTTAGTAAAGATGGAGGTACTCCACCATGTACAATCCATGGTGCTGCAGTGTAGCCCCGCCCTCCTTAAAAATTGGTTCTCCCTGTATTGAAAATCAATTAAGGTTTAAAATATTCATGTATGATGAAAGTTTTATCAATTCCATGATGAATGTCGTTCCCAAGAAAGTGGGTCTTCGTTCAGCCACCCAATTAGAGCTTTGAAAGGTGGCCCCACATGGTGCGGAGGCTCTTCTTTTTCTAGCCAAGTACCCAGTCATTTAAGACCCCACACCAGGTTGATGAATAGGCTATCTTGATGGCTCTTTCAGTTCTCCCTCTCGGATTACCTTTTTCCCAAATGGGTCTTGGAGTTCCCAAATGGGTCTTGGGGTCTCTGTTTCCTCTGTTTTCCTGGAACTGTTCTTTGGGTTTTGTGCCTCCCAGGAAGCCATTATCATTAGCATTAGTTTTTTTCCGAAGATGGGTGTGACAGACTAAGCTCCTCAGGACCTCAGATATGGGTATTAAGTTTTTTCAGCTAATTATACTTACCAAAACTTTAAGGCATTAATAGAGACATTATAAATATTTTTCGGAACTCTCTATTGAATAACACCCACTTCTCAACACTCCCACTTCTTAAGTGGGCTCAAACCTGAGCAACATAGTATCAGTTTGACAGACTGTTCTAGTTCTCTCTGGTGTTGTCATTCCCGAAAACACCACTCGAAAGGTCAGGAAACTCCAATATCTAGACCTCAGCAACAATTCCACTGGCCTTTCATGAGATTTTTTTGGGGTGTCTGGGCAGCGATCTCAGGAGCCTCAACCTCTCTCACAATAAGCCTCGTTAAAACAATGGGAATTCCCATTTTGGGCTCTTGCAAGCTCTCGGTGTTAACAACAGCTCAGGAAGAATCCCATTTGGAGTTTCAAACTTCCAGGATTTGGTTCTATTGATTTCTTTTCCAAAAGTTTGAATGGAGCTGTCCCAGATGGTTTTGGGCCATGGTGCAGGACAGCCCACGGTATGCATAATATAGGTGAACCCATTAATGGGCCCAGCTCATTTGTCTTGACCATGCCTTTGGGCCTAGCTCATTTATTTTCTATTATTTAGAGTTTTATTTGTGTTTTAAGTAAATTTTAGTTGGATGTTTTAATTGTGATCATTCATATACTTGAATGGTGCATAATAGTTGTAGGGTTATTTCTTTGCCTACTTAAGTGAGGTAAAGCCTATTCACTTAGAATAGTGCATGGTTAATGAAGAATAGTGCATGGTTAATGAAATTATAGTGCTTTGTGGTCATTTTACAAGTGTTCTTCTAAGTTCTTCTCGTTAAGTTATTGTCAAGATCTCTAACGTCTTATGGTTTGGAGTTGGCTAACAGCTAAAGTCAATAATGCCTCCAGATTAGAGTTTTGTGAAAGTTTAAATTTTCCTCCATCTCTTCTTCTTTTACCTTGCCCATCCCGCATCGTCTGTCAGTTCTGCCTTGGGTCTGCCCTTGACAATCTCAATTCCTTTAACCTGGCGGGGAGTGAGATTCACGGTAGGGTGTCTGATTTCTCAGGCCTGATGCAACAATGGGTGTTGTTGTCTCTGACGCTCAAACCCACACAATATCAGTTTGACAGTCTAGTCTGTTGGGTTGTGTCTTGTATTCCGGTTTAGCCGGATCGGTCGTCTAGGTTAGCCAGAACCGAGACTCAGGGTTAGGGGTATTTTAGTCATTATGTATGGGTTTTCTTGGTGGCCAAGAAAGCGGGAACTATATATTGATATACTGTAACCCTAGATCCTGACGGGATTGAGATGGGATCATAGTAGATGAGTTCTCTCCTCCCGTGGACGTAGGCATGGTTGCCGAACCACGTAAAACTGCTGTGTCATGTGTGTGATTGCTTGATGGTGTGATTGCTTGCGTAGATCGTGGTAGATCCGTTGATCGCGGATTGTTTCCGTTACGCCGCTTTTCCCAACATAGTCTAAGTCTCTCTGTTGTCATTCATGAAAACTCCATTCGAAAGGTCAGCAAAATACAATAATATCTAGACCTCAGCAACAACACCACTGGCCTTTCATGAAATCTTTTGGGGGTCTAGGCAGCTATCTCACGAGCCCCAACCTCTCTCAGAATGGGCCTCTCTCTCTCTCTCTCTCTCCTTTTTTTTTTTTTTTATGACCTAAGGCATCCCTAGTCTAGCCTTTAGATTTTTTAGCCTGGCCGGGGGGGGGGGGGGGGGGGGGGGGGGGGTAACCTAATTCTGATAAGGAAGGACTATTCCTTATGGTACATATATAGCCGCACATAAATCTCTCTCTCTCTAAAAATTATGTATTATCTTAGAGATCAAGTTTACCCCCCCAACCAAAAAAAAAAAAAAACATTGATCAAATCAGTCTAGAGAACATAACATAAAAGAAAAGAGTGCATAGAACATTAGCCTATTTCAGAATTTACTATTTACATTACTAGCCAAAATATTTAATGATTTCCTACATCACCATGCAAAAATTAAACGGACTTCCTTCAAGTCCCCTGAATTCCCATCACAAACAATGGGAATTCCCGTTTTGGCTTCTTGAAAGCTCTGGTGTCAACAAAGAGGTAAGGAAGAATCTCATCTGGGCTTTCAAAATAACAGGCTTTGGTTTCTATTGATTTCTTTTCCAAAAGGTGGAATGGAGCTGTTCCAGATGGTTTTCGATCTGCTATTGCCAATCTTAGTTCCTTGAACCTTGCAGGGTGTTTGGTTTCTCATGCCTATTATGTCTCTCATTTGAATTTCAGGGGATAACTAAACTTCAAGAAAGAAAGAATTTCCCTGGTGGTAAGTACCTCCTATTGATGACAGCTTTCGCTTGGAAATCTGGGCACAACTAAAAAAGGATCATCTTAAGCCAAAGAGGTGAAGAACATGCAAACTCCATGGGCTCCACACTATTCTCATAGCCCTGGTATTGATGGGCTAACAACTGCTGTCCAGAATTTTCCAATTCTCCTAAAACAATAGGAACGGAAAAAAGACACCCAATGTTTTCAAGAGATGAAAGCAACCGTGAGCTTCTTCCATGAAATAAGAATTCAGGGGCCTGTTTAATAGTGCATCGAAATACCTAAGACTTCCAAGCAATGCTTATCTGGGAAAGGTGCTAAAAGTAAAGGAATACAGGCAAAGGGGCGACAAAGTAATCTCCCCGGGAATTGAATAGGCACCAATAATCACAATATAAAAATTATATTCTAAGAAAGTGATGGCTCCATCTGCATCTCCACCTTTGGACCCTTCGCTCCTCACCTCTTTAATACTCCTTCAATGGAGTTCAGTCTTTTCTTTCTTTTCTCTCAAAACATGACTTTTTCATATCTTTGTCCTCAACAAATTTACTCAACATATTGAAATTGCCATTCTTTTTATTTATAAAACCATCCTTATGATAACAGCAATGAGAAATTCATATTAAATAATAGCATATAATAACGCTATCAATACCGAATAACTGATATTAATCTCATATGGATATCTGATGTTTTTATGCTCTAGGCTTTAACAAATTCCCATCTTTACTCAATCCCTTCTTTAAAAAAGGGCCTCGCTTGCATATTGAGATACACAGAAAACTTGCTCAAATCCTCCCATATATTCTATATATCTTTTGCCGGCAACAAGTATACTTATTTCAATACCCCATATTCCCCATATTCTTCTCTTCTTCTTCTTCTTCTTCTTCTTTTTGTTTTGTTTTTTCAACTGCCATTCTTTATATTATGTAGTTGTTAAGCTGCGGCCACACCTGTGGAAAATATCCTTGGTTCCGAACAGGGAGAAGAAGAGCAATCAAGGGATTTCAATGCTTCATACCCGCACTTTTCTTTGTGTTCGTCACTTATAATTTGCTGGCGTCTACACTCTGCACTACAGAAGGCTTTCTCTCCTCTGCACAATAAGATCCAACAAAAAACAATATCAATGAATCTGTTTGGGCTCGTAACAACTAATTTTACTCAAATGAGTCCCTTAATTTATACGCAAACAAAGCCGACAAAATAAAATAGCAATCAGTATTCACTATAGATCAGTCCCCCGACAAAAAACAAACTCAGTCACACCGAGTCAATGGCGGACCCAAGATTTTCATTTGGGTAGTGCGGTCAGTGGTCAAGGTAAGAAGATAAGTAATAAAATAAATTATTTTTAGGTCTTATTTACAGGAATTTCTTGAATATCGCGGGTGAGGTGCATAGGTCCAACACGGCACACGGTTCAGGAAGAAACTCCCAGTTTCAAGTCAATTGGTGGTCAATTCAAAGTTTAAAAGGAAATTAAGACTGGAAATTGGAAAAAATTAAATTTACCACAGGATGATTAAAAATTTGCCTTCTCAACAGTCTAGTTGGCTTTAAGGTAATTGATCCTCAACTAAAATTCAGGAAAATTTTGCCAAGTTGGTCATAAGAGTTTTTCTATGATGGCTCAACCTCAAGAAGTCACAATCACCTTCTGAAGCAAATTCATGTTTCTAAACATAGATAGGTTATTTATTCATTCTGATTTTGCTGAACAAACACCAGGAAGGGAATTTCATTTGAAAAACCTCCATTAGGGAGATATTTGAGTTTACACCCATCCATTTATTGGTTGGAAGTACAAAACAATAAGAAAAAGCGTGAATAGAACCCTAGGACACCATATCTGTACACAAACCAGATCAGTAATCCAGGTAAAAAAGAGATAATAATACTGACACATGTATCCTGACAAAATAATTTGCTGCAACAACCTTTTAATGGTTGATTAGAATCCCAACAGAGAAAACAGAAGTTATTTATGCAAGGTTGTAGTAAAGCACCTCCTAGATAAATTTGAAACCCATGTGGTAAAACAACTCCTAGACAGATTTGAAGCCCACACAATGAGTACAAACTGCGATCTGGGTCATCTTGGCAAGAAAAGTAAACATGCCAATTATTCAAATTTTGTGAATAATTGGGACAGGAATATGCTGTAAAGTTTCTTAAAAGCAAATTATATGGAATTTCTATTTCAGCTTTCTTTACAATTAATATCATAAACTCTTCACTCTAGTCTCTAGAATACGAAAAAGAGTAAATATAATCAATAACTTTTTCATAAAAGAAATCAATAACTAGTCAGGACTGAGTATCAAACAGGCTATTTTCTTTTGAAGAATTGAAATTTTGACAGAAACACTCCAATAGGAATGCAGGGGTCGTCTTCGATCTTCATAACCTCAATGCAGATAACTCTATTTACTTGTAAACAAAGGTTCATGTGTTTGATTAGCTGAGTGACTTAGAAGTCACGACTGGATTCTCTTTCATAAATTGATTACAGGTAAACGGACTGCAAGGCAGTGGGCATCTGAGGATACAGATGGGGCCTCATTGTCTGCTGCAAGTTCTACTTACGCGTTTGCTTCATGCTTCATTCATATGGATCATTTCAAATGTTAAATTGCACCCAAATCAACGGGTCTTATATGGATGGTGATCCTTTAATATAAAAGTAGTACAACGGTTAATAAATCTATGGCTACAAAATCATTGTTGAATTTCCAACTTAAGATTTGAGAAAAGAAAAGAAAAAATTGAATTTCTTCAGAGTCTTAGGAGGATCTTCATGGGTAATTTGATTACTGTATGGAAAGCTCAAGTTAGACCCAAAATAATATTCAACCTTGCTTCTGTAATAACCTCGACTTAGTAAATATACGAGAGAAAATTCATTTGCAAAAGAAGATAAATGCTGATAGACCATATCATCTCTCTGCCTAAGGAGGGCGAGACATACGCTAATAAAAAATGTTCACCAATCAAAATTAACAAGCATGAGAGGAGAGATAACAATATGACAGAGATTTTTTATTCATATGATCATTTCTACTATGAGACTGAAATAGAAAGGAAAATAAAATGGTATATTATTTTACAAGTTATAATTGAGATTTCAAACTTCCACAACAAACAAAATCATGGAGGTTTAACTTAAATATTAATGAGAAGAAGACCTAAACCAAACCATGTAAAAGAAAATATTCATAAAAATCAGGCATCTATAAACTGTATCGAAACAGATGTTCAACACAGAAGGAAACCCATCCACCCCCTTCTCTCTCTCTCTCTCTCTCTCTCTCTCTCTCTCTCTCTCTCTCTCTCTCCAGTTACTTTTCTTGACCATACATCATGTGGACAAAATATCTCTGATGGTTCTGCAGTTCATGATGACCTCCATTCAAAAAATTAAACAAACCAAGAACACCCATTTTACAAAAATCAATGATCAGTTAGACTTGTTTTTTTCTTCCTGAAATCAACCAAAATTGTATGGGTTCATGAAAATAAAAAATAAAAAAAAACACAAAGAGTATTCACACATGGAAGACCCCAAAAACAAACACAAACCCGGCAAAATCAGACATGACCAATCTCCCTAACAAGATATAGAAAGACCATTTATGATGATCAGAACAGGTAAGTTCCTCCAAATTATCAAAATTCACAACCTGCCCAAAACCCAGAACATCGAAACAAGCAATCACAAAAGAGTGCTTCCAGTTTCCTCCTAATACCAAAAATATCTCCAAATTATCAATATTCACAAACACCTAGAAACCAAAACGACCCCAGAAATCAGAAACTCCCAAATACAAAGACAGAGCTGCTGAATTAATCACACACACAGAGACCAAGAACACTAGAAACTGAAATCTCCATTGGATTGCATGAAAGTAGGAGGAAATCAATTACCTGTATATGAAAATATCCAATCCCTGAAGCTTCTTCCTACACAGATTACAAGAACTCAAGAAGTCCGCGACCTGCACATTCACCTCACAATTCACAAATTTGGGAGGCCCAAAATTCTCCATGTAATCACCACCCTCCTTGTCAAAATACTCATGCTTCCGGATCGGTTCGTTTCCGACGTGCGAAAACACGCACGTATAGCTCTCAGAAAGCTCCATCTCCTCTTCCTCCGACATGGGTCCTCTGAATTTCACACCCACTTTGCTCGAAACGATCGGTATTGGAGCGGTCCGGGGCGACAAAGCGGCCATCGCCGCCCGGGCCGATACGGGAGAGGAAAAGGGGTCGTGGGTTTCATTGCTTTCGTTCATCGCAGCCACAATTCCCAGCCCCACGACCCCTCCTTCGAAATTCCGAGGCGATTTCTTGTTATCGACCGCCGGTTTGGGGGATTTTGAGGAGTCGGAGAAGCAGAGAGAATCCGGAAAGGTGGTGAAAAGAGATGAGAGCTTGAGACAAGGGCGTTTCCCATTGGATTCGGCCATGGGTTTGATGTTTTGGGTGATTATCTTTAATGGGTCGATCTCAGTTTCTTCGATTTCTAATCAGAGTCTACTGGATTCTCAACCAGAGTTCTCACTTCTCTCTATATATAACATACTTGCAGGGAAGTGCAAATGGAGGGAAAAGAGAGAGAGAGAGAGAGAGAGAGAGAGAGAGAGAGAGAGAGAGAGAGAGAAAAGAAGAGAGAAACAACAAAGAAGGGAAAAGGAAAAAGTGAGATAAAGACAAAAGCTTCTTCTGCTGTTTCTTCCGAGAGAGAGAGAGGAAGAAGGGTACCCTTTCTCCTCTTCTTCTGAGAGAAAGCAGTGCAAGCGCCTCAGTGCATTTTAAACACTTTTGGTTCTGAAACTTCAGAAACTACTGGTGTAAATAATGGTAAAGTTTTTTTTACTTCATTACTGTTATTTTATTCTGTAATGTGCAATTGAAATGACATTTATTGTTGTTATTTGGGTGTCGACACATTTGGCTCCTGTGCATTGGTCCATGGGTCGTCGCATTACTGGGGGTGACTCTAGATTTTCAGTATAGGCCAAAAAAAAAACAAAAGAAAAAAGAAAGTACAGTGATGAGACGACCAAGTCCTCCAAGCTGAACCTCTCGGATGTGGACCACACATCATGTCACCATCACATTTGATGACTCAGGTAAGAGACTTTCTACTGCTTATGTATTGAGATTGAAAATCAGCTCCCACCTTGGAGTGGATCTCTGTGGTGGCACTCATCCATTCAAAATTCAACCAGCCAAAAAATGAATAGCATACTCATACATCTAGTGCCCCAAAATTTACTCCATTACACTAATTGGTGCCTTGTAATGTGAGGTCGAGTATGATCAATAACATGATTTAGGCAACATTATACTTCATTTATCGTGTTATTAATTATATTCTCAATCTTAAATTGGGACCAAACAAGAAACTATTGTCTCCCTTTGGTTTTGTGCAAATGCGAGGAAAGTGGTATTCTTTTACCCACTGTAAAATGTTATACATTCACCCTGCTGTAAGTGAAGGACATGCCAGTCACCACCAGAGCACATGTTGGGAGAGTTGGGTTTAGCCAAGGCATATGTAGGTCCGGTTCAAATTTAGAAAAGCAACCTGTATGTGCCAAAGCCCCGCAGCCCGCCCACCTGAAAGATGTTAGGCACGAGACTGTCCATTTAGGCAATGGTTTAAGCCGAGTTCGGCTGATCTTTCTATCAATTGTTTTGGGCATTCAGTTACTGTACTAACTTAAATAGGGGCAGTGCTATATTGTGTTAAGTGGTAATTCAAATTTTTTTTATTATGTATACTTTTATGAATTTTGGAGGGCTTTTGAAATTGACTCCTTCAAAACTTTGAAAAATACAAAAAATAGATGTCGTTTTGAAAATGTTTTATTTGGTAATAGTATTGAATGACCCTATTAATCTAAATTCCTGGCTACGCCACTGAACCTAAAAGCACTACTTCGTAAAGGACCAAGTGCGTTGATGCAACTCATGGCCTGTAGGAAGCTATATAAAGCCCACAATCCAATGAGGATTCAAATCACGTGGCAATGGAGGCCAAAGGCACCGATCTAGGCTGGGTCCACTTAAGCAATGGGTTATCCTAATCAGTCACCTAGTTTTATCTCCTTTTTACTTTTAGTTTTTACTACACAATATAAATTTAATTTATCTTAATATTTGACAGATGAATTCTTGATATTGATACTAAGTTAGCACCTCTTTTCAGCATATAACTATCTGAAGAAAGCTTTTGTACAGAGGAAAGAGACTAATGGAAGTAGAAGAATATTATTTCTCGACTTTTTCAATGTGAGCCTGAGAAAGGGTTCGACAAAACCGTTTTTTCTTTGATCTAGTGCAATTTAGATTTGGGAGAAATCTCAGCAAAAGAATGCTAGGTCCTTTGTGTCTTTTTAGATCTAAAAATAAGGTCTAAGTTTTTTTGAAGGGAGTTTCTAAATGTATGTAAGTTTTGACTCAGTTTACACAATCTTAACAAAATTTTTCAAAAATATTCCCACTCCTTTCTCTCCCTACACATTTTCTCTCTCCCTCTCTCCTCCCCTTCCCCACCTCTCCTACAACTGGCGATGACCCGTAGCGGCGAAGGGAGATCTTCTATCCCTCCCTTCCTTCTATTCTCTCTCTTTCCCTCTCCCTCTCTTTTTCCTCCATGGCTGGTCTCCCTATTGGAGGAAGATGTTAGGGAGGGGGAGAAAAGCGCTCTCCCTCCCTCTCTCCTCCTTCATCGGTCTCCCTGCTGTAGGGAGACATCGGGGAGGGGGAGAAGGGGAAGGGAGGAGGGAGGGAAAGAGAGAATAGTGGGAGGAAGAGGGAGAGATGAGTCCCCTTCCGCCACCGCAGCTTGTTGCCGGCCGGAGGAGAGGTGGGGAAGGAGAAGGGAAGGTAGAGAGAAAATGTGTATGGAGAGAAAGCAGTGGGGGTATTTTGGAGATTCTTAAATTCATTTTTAACGGCTGTGTACACTGAGTAAAAACTCATCTGCATAGAGAAGCACTCTTTCTTTAAAAAAGATCACTTTATCCTCCATCACTCAAGTGTATAAATGATTCACTTGCATAATTGTTATATATCATCATATTTGCTTACACTTATTCGTGCACTAGTTTTGAAAATGGTTGCCTTTTTACTTCATTTCATTAGGCCCTATGTTTGAAATCCAGACCGTTCAATTTGTTTAGGAGCCATTAAACCTAAGTGCCATAGGTGGATTATCTTATATCTTCATAGAATTTGATTAATTTGCGAAAAAAGTTTGAAAAATGGAATATACCTAAATTTTTTCACTTTTCTGGGGCCTTCAATCCATGATCCAAACCATTCAACATTATCATGTTAATGATGAAAATCAAGATGTTTAGTTTTATATATTTTAAATCTACATGGATTTTGTGAAATTTATAAAAGATGTCCAAAACATCCAAACACATCTAAAATCATTAGATGTACTCATTCACTCATGTGAAAAAAGTGACTTTAACAAACATAGTAATGCATTTCACATGTGTTACATTTGCATATGTAACATTTACATATGTAAAACTTATTTTCATATCCCATGCGTAAAAGGCAAACGACTTCTTAGGAGTTTCTATCACATAATTCAAACTCGACTCAAATATTAAACAAACTCAAATTTTAGACCTAGGCTTGCTGTGAGTGCTAAATCCAAGCCTTGAACTCAACCTAAAGAGGGCTAAGCTTAGATCAGACTCTGGATAGCCCAACTCATGAGCACCCCTTAATTTGTCATTATTTCATAAATTTAATTTCCCTCTTCCTATACAAGCAAGTGATTTGGGCTTATGGTGTGATGGGTGCAATGGAGGGAGCAAGATGGCTCACCTATAATATAATCAAGTTACTCCCTCATACACTACTTGCGAGTAAATTGCCAAAAACCCAAATTTGATACTCATCAATCCTTTCTCACCATTGGGTTGAAAATAATAATAATAATAATAACGAAACACTAGAAAATGAGTAAACTTGAGAACAATAGATAAAGGGATTGGTAGATCTAATGATTTTGATATTTGTACACTGATAGGTTGCATTGAGCTACTTCCAACCTAAACTTGCATGGTGATTGTCATGGCCCAAGCCAGTCACATAAAGTTTATGACACCCATCCGGTTCATCGCACCCATCGGTGATGATGGGACCACGCCACGTGCATGGTGATAGACTGGTCAATTTTGGCTAGTGAGAGACAGTAAGGTTTAATAGCATGGATGTGTATACGATGACTGAATGACATCCATGGCTGCTTCCAATCATGCTTTTAGTTTTACAGAATGCAAATACCTACCTAGATTTTCCATTTAAGGGGTATTATTTCTTTTTATTATCCATGAGAGGTGAAGGCTATCTGGACAATTAATCGTTGGGATTTTAAACATAACTGATAGTGTCATTGGTAACAATGTTATAACTTAATAGGTATATATACAAATAAATATAAAGTGGTCACTGGTCACATTGACCCTTCATCATCATTGGTGGGTCAACCGACCCTGACTCGACAAGGACTAATAGGGAAGTGGGCCATCCATGAATGAAATCATAATTCATTCTGTGGGCCGATCGACAGATGGATCCAACGCTATCTGACTTTTTGTAATGAAAACGATGCATTAAGAGCCAGCCACTAGGCGCTAGGAGATCTCACACTCACCGGCCCTACCCATCCAAAGTGTTGGGGTTTTGATCTGCCATATTGTTTACACCGAACACTTGAGTTAATTTTTTTTTTTTAGTTTCTACAGTAAAAATGTAATAGGGTATCACATATCACATGGCCCTAACATGTCGCATAATATGATATGTTTGATATTGCATGATTCTAAGGTATCACACAAACAACTCTATGAAAATTTGTTAAACTTTAAATGCAGGTGAATATCAAGTCTTAGGATGCTGTGGGGCAAAATACATAAAATTTTAGTTCACTAATCATCGTAATTCATGTTCTGGCCCTTGTTTCATCCAACATTTTGACCATTCAACTCCATTATGACAAAAGAAATCATTTTCATTGTATTGGTCATGCTCAAAATAAAATAATGTAATTTTTTCTTGCACTGAGTTAATCAAACATCTTAATCACATCTTAATCACTTAAATCAGGAAGATATGCTAAAGAGTGTTCCAAAATCTGCCAAAATAACTTAATTCAAAGTGAAATTTGGGAATTTTTTAATAGTTTTATCAAGGCATCTTTTATTTTATTCGAGCAGTTTGCTAATACTAAAGTGAGCATAGCAATAGAAAAAAAATCAGGTTTCAAGATGCCAAATAATTAGGCTCTTCTATAGAGACCCCAAGCTATCATCCTTCAACTTGTTGATTTTGAGCCGACCAAAGCAAACGATACATCGTCCCTATTCTAGAAAAGAAGAAGAAAAAAGAGAAAAGCTATCAAAGATCAAGTAAATAAAGAATGAAGATCAGTGCCACAGTTTTTTTAGGGAAAATGTTGGTTTTGATGTGACATAATCTTCCATTATCATCTAATAAATAAAAAATAAAGATGCACATGGTTGCCGGTCAAGAGAAATTTCAACGCAATTCCACTCAGTGGAGCTCAGAACATCCGAGGCACACTGCAAGAAATTTGTGAGGCTCACAACTTTGTTGGGGTTGGAAATTGGAATGAAAAGCTCAAATTGAATTATCGAAAGTTGTAAACTTCAATATTTATATACGCAATTAAAAATGAAAAACCAAATCTAAAATTTTGAAAATGACCACTTGGGGGTTCGTAGAGTGGCATAACTACATAAGATATGAGTTTGCTTCCCACACTTTGCGATCAAAATCAATCATAGATTTGTTCAGTGAAGGTTTTGAGTGGGCTTTTAGAATGGATCATGCAATTCATCTGAATAATATGTGTGTAAATCATCAACTATGTAGCGGAAATTAAATCAAACATAAAAGCAAACACCACATAGACACGATTTTTCCATGGAAATCCAAATCAGAAAAAAAACTACAAGTTGATACTAAACCAAAAATCAACACTATAAATTATTACACTGTTATGAACCATTTACAGACATCCACATGATTTTGTAGCTTTTATCTCTTGTAAAGAATTATTCTACAACAGCCGCTCGTCGTTGCCTGCAAATCTGATAAACTAGGCGCTTTTTAGTTGTTAACTTTATTCCTCAGATCTTCTACATTCAGAAGATAATTTTCCACAAAGAGATGTAGAAGACAAGGATTTTTAGAGTAAAACTTTTGCCTTCAACTTTCCAACGAAAGCTCCAGAAGAGATGATCTTCAAAATATAATCTCTATTTTAAACAATGAGATCTCTATATTAGAGTTGAGAGAGAACCCATTTTATAACTCCAATTTCATGTTTCATAATGGCAATCCAATCAAAATAGGAATTAACAAAAATAGGAAAATGTCATTTAAAATAGAAATAGAAATTCGCGCTATGATATTTTTATAATTTTGGAAAGCATAATTTTTGCATACTTCCCAAGGCCATAACTTTGCTGTTTTAATTCTGATTGACGTAATCTTGTAACCTACGGATATCCATTCGAAATGAGCTTTCAAATTGTAAGTTGCTTGCCCATACCCAACGCTTAGCTTATGAGATATGACATTTTTAATCCATATTATCCTCAGAAAAACTCTTTAATTTAGCTTTTTTGGTACTCTTTAACATCTTTAAACTCTTAATCTAAAATAACTAGAAATACAACATTGACTAGAACTTGCGTTTTTTCCAATCCATAAAGTTAACCAACATACTAAAATTCTTTCAATCTTCTCCTTTGGCAATTCATGGACAAAACTCTCTAAAACAATACACACAATATACTCAAAAATAAAATTCTAAATTATATTGAATTTTCAGCAAAGTAAAAATTTATCATTAACACTTGTAGATCTATATTGTCTCTGTCTATCTCTAAATTTTTAGCAATTTGACTTTAAATGTCTCCCCCTGAATGTAATATTCTATCCCTTTTTGTCCATAATTAATAATGCTAATGATCGTCATGCAACAGCTTTGTCAATGTGGATCTAGCAGTAGCTCTCCTTCAATTACAATTTTCTTTTAATCGTATTTTCTCAGCAGCATTAGGGGCGGAAGTTTGATATTTTTGATCAGGTTTTTTTGCATGTAGCCACCCACACTTGTTTAGTTTGATCTTTTAGGCCAGTGTGAGCAACTGTAGTGGGTAAATCAGACATTCTAACCTGGATAGCTCTTATTTTGACCTTTAGCTGAGACAATTGTTTCGCACATTGCTAATAATTTGGCAAAACATGCAGCTTTTTGTAATATGGATAAATGTGTCATTTAATTTCACAAGGGTATACATGCAGGACGTAATATATTCTTCTTCGTAGTACTCCCAACATGATGAACATATGCAGGATGTAGAGTAGTAGGTGCTATAAAATTCAAAGTAAAACTTTTAACAAAAGTAGTTTTACTTTTTGTCTTCAAAATACATGTACCATTATTAAAACCAAGAGTGCGTTTGTCATTAGATAACTTTTGAGTCCACAAAATGTCTTTAAGAATTTTTGAACGAGTATTCACTTTATTCAAAGAAGCTTTAATAATATCTAGCTCAAACAATGCAATCTTTAGTTTATCAACCAAATCTTCTTTTTTCGTTTGATAAGATTTTAGTTCTTTCTTAATAGGCTCCAACTATTTTTACATGTAACTCAAAATTATCATTCAGTGAGTCAAGCTTATTCTCCTATTTAAACTTGTCATAGGCATCTTTCAGCGAACCATATTTGTGACTCTTAGTATGCAACTCATCAGCCATGCAATTCTTCCATCCTTTTAAGAGATGAACTTTTGGTTTTGCTTCCTCTAATTCTTTATTAAGAAATAAAATCTCTTCTTTCCGCTTTAGAGTATTTTTTTTTCAAATAGCCTGCTCATTTTCATAGGTTTATTTAGCAAAATTCCATATTTTGCTTCACAATCATCTCTTCATTTGTGACTTCATTAGCATCATTCTCTTCAAGAGAACTACCATCAAACAGAGTAGGTCTAGCCACAAGAGCTAGGCATTTTCCATTCACAAAACTAGAATTGGGATCTTTTTCCTCTTTTTTTTCTTCTTCAGAATCATCATCTTATGTTAAATTGAAAGCCTTCTGCTTGAGATTTTTTTTCTTGTTAGCACATTCATTGGAAAATTGACCATAACCTTGATATTCAAAACACTTGGTCCTTGCTATAATCATATTTTTCTCAAATTTTGATCCCTTCCACTTAGCTTTCTTAGCATTCGTTAGTTTTTAAAATTGATTCATTAACTCAGTCATATCATCATCAAAATATAAATTAGTCTCAATTTTATGTTCAGGTTTCTTTACAGATTCTCTAAAAGCTTTCAAAGCAATACCGTTATTCTTAGATTTGCATTTATTCAAACGGTTTTCTTCGAAAGTATGAAGATTTCCAACCCACTAATTTTACTATGAGGGTGTCTAAATCCTCATTTTCCTCTATAGCATTAACTCTTGAATCATACTTAAAAATAAGAGACCTTAAAATCTATTTGACAATTATACTTTCAGGGATTTCTTCACCTAAGTTGAAAATAAAATTGAAAATATCATTTAATTTTGTATAAAATTCATTAAAGGTCTTATTTTTTTCCATCATGACAATTTCAAAGGATTTATTCAATCTCTGTAGTTTAACTTGCTCAACAGTATCTGTACTCTCATATACAGTTTGTAAGACATCCTATGCTTCTTTTGCAGTCTTATTTGGGGATATCATACGAAACTCAGTACTAATGACTCCACTATAAATACTATTCATAGTGTTATTATTACAGCTTGAGGCATGCTTTTATTTCTTAGTCCATTGGGCTTTAGCTTTAGCAATTCTATGTCCATCAGTCGTATTTGTGGGTTTGGAATAACCGTCCATAACAATATCCCACACGTCATATCATTGGATTTAAGATAGTCAATCATCCCTTGCTTCCAGAATGCACAATTTGAACAATCAAACAATGGAGGCTTGGAAGTAGATGTGCATTCTTGATTGAGCATCAGTCTAGACATCTTTTAGGATCAAGCACAACAAAGTAGTGTAACCAACTTTAATACCAATTGAAAGTTTGGGGTGGGCCTTTAGAATAGATTAACGTAATCAGTCTTAATAATATGTGTGCAAATAATCAACTACGTAGCGGAAATTAAATCAAACACAAAAGTACGCAGCACATGGACATGATTTTACATGGAAACCCAAGTTGGGAAAAAAACACAAGTCCGTACTGGACCAATAATCAACATTATGAATTATCACATAGTTACGAGCCATTTACATACATTCGCATAATTTTGTAGCGTCAACTTCCTGTAAATAATTACTCAATAACAACCGCCTGTCGTTACTTGCTATAAATCTGATCAACTAAACTAGTTGTTAGCTTGACTCCTCAGATCTTCTATGCTTAAAGATAATCTTCTACAAAGAGATATAGAAGGCAAAGATCTTTAAAGCAAAACTCTTTAAATCTTCTATGCTTAAAGATAATTTTCTACAAAAAGATGTAGAAGACAAGGATCTTTGAAAAAAGACAAGGATCTTTAAGACAAAACTTCAACCATTTAACTCTCCAATGCAAGCTCTAGAGAAGATAATCTTTAAAAAAATAATCTTCACTTAGAACAATAAAATCTTTATTTTAGGGTTGAGAGAAAATCTTTTTTATAGCCTAATTTTGTACCTCATAATAGTAATCCAATCAAAATAGAAATTGACACAAAACAGGAAATTTCCACTTAAAATAAAAATAGAAATTCGTGCAATGGTAGTTTTGTAATTTCAAAAGCACAATTTTTGTAAATTTGCCGATGCCATAATTTTATTGTTTTAGCTTCGATTGACGTAATCTTAGAACCTCTGGATATTTGTTCGAAATGAGCTTTTCAATGGTAGGTCACTTGTCCATATTCGACGCTTAATTTGTGAGATATGACATTTTTAATAGATGTTATTTTTAGAAAAATACTTTAATTTAGCTATTCTGTAACTTTTTAACCGAGTAAGTTTTTGGGTGTTAGGTGTGGTTGTGCTTGGTGCCTAATATTTGAAATTTTTTGCTCTTTAACCTCATTAAACTCCTAATCTAAAATAAATATAAATACAACATTGACTAGAGCTTGAGTTTTGTCCAATATATGAATTTAGTCAACAAACTAAAACTCTAATTTAGTCAATATACTAAAACCTTTACACCGAATATATATTTGTAGAGGTTTAGGGGTTGCCATCTTAAAAATAATTCTATGTTACCTGAGGAATAATCCTATTGCGTTAGCCTGAGGATAAAAAAAAACCCCAAATAATAATTTTCTTATAATTCTGCTGAGAGGCTCTGGACTCCACTTACTTAACGTTAATATCTTTTTATTATGGTGTTTATTAAACAATGGAGGAAACTGGAAAGGTTTTAGCAATTTCTGCTGATGTGACTCAACCACAAAAAAGCTCCCTCCACACATGTCTCGTGGTTTCTTTTGGGATCCAAAAAGCAAACAGAAAGACAAAAAAAACAAGGCGTGCTTGCTGATGTGCAGCCGGGCCCATACTCGAATGTGATGGACCCCAGTGGGCTTGGACTTGCGGACTGTGGCCTCAGGCTCGGATGACCTGATTTTTTTAGGCGTCCTCCGTCTCTACATGTACATGTCATGTCAGGTCACGTATTCTTCACTTTTCTTCAACCCCAGCCCCACCGCCACGCACAATATTGATAGTTATTGATGTTAACTTTGCTTCACAAACATTTACAAAAATAGAAGAATGGAGAACACGGTAGCCTGAGACCGAAAGAAATGAAACTCCATTGTATGGCTTACTTACTAAAATTTTAACGGGTAAAAATAAACTTCCTCTAGTTTTGTATGGAATCTTCACAATTTGCGTTAATCTGAATTTATTTCACTATTAAATTGACTTTTGATAAAGAACGTGATGATAAATATGCATAAAATTGTGTCAATCACATTTCTTTTGATCAAGGATTAATCTAAAAGCGGAACAAATTTGAATTTTCAAAAAGGTTGAGGATACCCAATATACCTTGAGGGAATTTGTTTTGTATTATTCGGATTTCAATAAGTGGGCTTCATTGTCGAGTTCTACTTCTTTAATGGAAAATTTATACTGGTTTCATTAAAGCCAAAGAGTCTTTGGACCGGAAGCATCCTCCACTAGACTAATTGTCATGAAATGATGATAAAAATGGCTAGCACTAATAATTTAATCATGAAGATAAGTTGTATCTAAAGGCGAAATCATGATGGAGGCTAAGCCAAGGAGGGCCCCTCGACTTTGAATCTTGATCCATCGGCGCGACATTAGAACTCTATGCTAGAGCCTATCTATTGAAATTTCAAACAATACATAAGGAACACCCTATCTGTAAGCTGATTGTCCACAAATTTTAATTCATTAGCAGCATTATGAAATATAGTGAATCATTACAAATCAAATTATAAAAAAATTGATTTTCAATTACATCACCACCTTATATCTTTCATCATTGGTTTCTTCAATATTCTTTCACAAAACACACTGAGGTATTGTTGGTTAAAGCTTTCTGAGGTTTGGTGTCAGTTCTGTTTTTTTTTTTTTTTTTTTTTTGCAATGAAAGAATGGAACTTATAAGCAATCCAAGGTCACCCTGTTAAATAGATGGCTTAGGGTTCATAGACGGACATCTTTGTAATTGTTGAACTGAATAATTGCTTTATGGGTTTTGGGGTGGGGCTGGATCAGACGTTTAAAACCAACTGATTGATGTGATTTTTTCTACCGTCTGAGGCATAGAAAACTGATTGGTCGTTTACCGCTTGTAATTGTTGAAATTTATGGTACGGGACCAATCGTGTGATAAAGCTGACTTGAGTTCCATCGGGACACATTGGTTGTCTAGTGACTGATCTGAAATGTCCTTTTTTACTGTTTCTCAAAAAAATAAAAAATAAAAAAAATAAAAATAATAAAAATTAAAGGATGTTTAGGACGATGGTGGCCCTTTACCCAACTTTTTTAAAGTGGTGGGGTAGCTAAGATTCTTTTTAACTAGTGTGGCCTGGAAGTTGGAATAGATAACAAGCTCCCAAATGAATGAACAAACTTTATGCTGTACCCACCAAAACAATGTGAAAAATTAAATATAAAAAAAAAATAAAATTGAGTTTGGTGTGACAGGCCCACATAAAAGTTAGGAGCACTAAGAGGACCTTGCTTTGGTTGATTATATATGCTAGAAAGGGTTTTCCTTTGAAGTGGGGCCAAGATATAATGAGATCCCAAACAGAGCTAAAGGGAATCGAATAATGATGTTGGAATAAAAATATCAAGGCAATGCTATGTGTTTGAAAAAGTCAGATGTGATTGTGTGAAATAATGGATCCTATCTTTGGTTCCTTGCCTTCATATTTGCCTTCTGTTTTTCTGTATCCTGTTGCCCATGGAATGGGTGTCAAGATTTTAGGATATTTTATTTCTTGTTGGTAGAAGATTAAAAGACTATTATCTCTATTTGTTTCATGTCTCGGAAGCTCAAAATTTTTTTGCTTGAATGAATTTCGCTCTAACATCTTCATCTATGTCATCCTACTAAATTAATTAATCTATTAAAAGTTCTCTCTCTGTCTCTCTCTCGCTCTCTCTCTCATGTGATAAGAATTCTTCAAAATTCTAAGACTTGTACTTCTCTGAATGATTAAAATTTAAAAAAAAATTTAAATATTAAAAAACAACCCATTTACAAATTTCTTTAAAATTTCAAATCGACGAGTGAATAATGAAAAAATAGATGAAAAATGAATGCCTAGCTTCCACACTAGTAGTTTAAATATTAGAAAAGTCAAGTCACATGTGTCCTTCGCCCCTCACATTAAACTTATGAAAAACCTCACTGTGGATTTATATTTGGTTACATATGAAAATCTATAGATTGACCCCTCCAACGAACATATTCTGTGCCCTCCTTTGCCTTCTTAATTATCCTTTCTGGAGCACATTTTGTGATGTATTATTACATATTTGATTCCATCCAAACAAAATAAAATGGAATTGTTTTAAGTTTGATTGGCACTATTAGAGGTATTTTTGGTTTTACAATTACAGATATTTTGGTACTGATGCGTGGGCCATGCAATGTAACATCGTCGTTAATCGTTATATTGAGGTGGTGTCGGCATTCATGGGAGGATTGAAATGTGGTTGTGGTCCATCCATTTATTAATTTGTCAGTTTTGCAAGGTTCTCTGGGGGAACATGTAACATCAATCTGGGCTTTACCACTACATTTTCTTTACAACATTTTACTCCCATTGTGAATCTTACATGAGAACCATCCCATCCATTACTTCAATTTCACGCAATGCAAAATCAACATTTAAGTGTCAATTGTTGTTCAATCATGTTCCTCCCAATCGATTAAAATTTCCTTCCCTGGGGTTTCTACCATGGCGTCATCAATATCATTCTCAAGAAAGTACCAAATTGAGAAAACATTCAGGATATTTTGAAGGAAAAAAATGTTGTAAAATGTGTTTAGTCCTAGGTCCTATTCGAAGGTAGAAAAGTACGAAGAAGGTCCCTTCAAGGTGGTGGCGTTAGGTTTAATTATTCGAAAGGACTGTGCTGGATAAGTTTGTCATCACATGTGACTTTTATCCTGTATCAGTTAATTGGAAAGCTGTAAATGAGCCAAGGGAAATTTCTCACAAAGGGTTTATGGACAGCCACTATAGACTAGTGGAAATAGGGGCACAAGTACACCTTAGCTCAGGGGAAACCTGAACCTGCAAGGCCCGACCCATTTGAAAAGGAAATTTGGGTTGGGCTTGGATCTAGATTTTGAAACCCAGATAGGTTTGGTTTGGGGTCAGGTTTGGGCTTTGGGTCCCTGAACATAACCTAGTTCCTTTTTCTTACACCTTCAATTTGAGGACTAATAGGTAGATCCATGGGCATGTGTGTAAAAGTAATTGTCAACACCAATCAACCATGAGTGTCTTGGCAACATAACTCAGTCCTTGATTTATCTAAAACACGTGTATGTTGTCTAATACATAGTATATACAACATATTATCTACTAAAACTATACATTATCTAAATTTTATACCCTTTGAATAGCTAAAGAAACCTAAGAATTTGGGTTACCTGCAAAACCAACAAATAATTTATGTTGCACTTGCGCAGGGAATTTACATTTCAGACTAGGCTTGAAACAGGTACTCTTTGGTTGGGTTTGGGTTCACCTCCAAATAATTTATGTTGCTTTGGGTTGAGCCAATAGAGCCCTACAGTTGCCTGGCAATTGGCATCTGGTTGCAGGCCACTTTATGCATATAAGGTGACCATGTGGGAATGTCTTCATTCATGTCTTACTTCGACTTTTTCCATTGCATCAATTGATGAATTCATCGACTCTTAAATGTATGCATAGACGCGTATCTTACTCATTCCTTTCAATTGATATGTGTGGTGGTGTTGGGGTGGTTCCGGATGGCAAAATTAAAATACATTTATAGGAAAGATAATGAAACAAATATGTCCATACATTCCATCTAAAATTCCTATAAATCAAAGTGTAGGAGAAGGATGCCTTTTATAAATATTAACAAAGAAGAGGATTAAGGTCAGTATCAATACTTGGGCTGTGGACGGTCTGTAATGGAAGAGCCCTGTAGAATCTTTGTTTGTTTTATGCGTTGTTTGCTGCCACTGATGCATATACATCTTTAATTTTTGCAGAATCTTCTTATTCATCAAATTGCTATATTCATAACTGTATCAACTGTTGTACGCGTGTGTGCAAACGCAACCAAAATCAAACAATCAGCACACAAAAAGACAAGAAGATTTACGTGGTTCGGCAAAGATGCCTATGTCCACGGAAAACCAATTTCCACTAGGTTCTCCTCCAATCTGTGAAACCACAGCTTTGGAATCTCAACCACTCTCAGCCTCTCTGACTGACCCTCTCTAGGGTTACAGATTACATCATATATATAACCATTACATCCTTATCCCCCAAGAACTCTATCTCAAGAAAAAAGAAAGTCCTAAAAGATTAGAAAACTACTATTTGACAAACAGAAAATTCCTAATATCATTAAGGAAACCACCCCAGATATAGAACCCAATCATGGTCTGGACTCACATGGCCAACAATCTCCCCCTCCAGACTATAGGAAAGATGCCCTGAACCCCTTAATGGGAGTTCAGTCCGGCCAACTCTGAACACAGCTCCAGCTTTCCCTTAGACACAACCTTGGTCATCATGTCCGAGGGATTCTTGTCCAAATGAATCTTTTCTAGCTTCATGAAGTTCTTCTCGTTCACCTCACGAATCCAATGGTACTTGATGTCAACGTGCTTCATGTGACCATGATATGTAGCATTCTCACTGAAATCCATAGCACTTTGACTATCACAGTAAACTACATATTCTTCTTGCTTCAAACCTAGTTCTTGAAGGAATCTCTTCAACCAAAGCATCTCTTTCCCTACTTCATTAGTAGCTATGTATTCCGCTTCAGTTGTAGACTGTGCTGTACACTTCTGTAACTTCAATTGCCAGGAAATAGCTCCCCCTACGAAAGTAAACAAATAACCAGAAGTCGACAACCGACGATCAAGATCACCTGTAAAATCAGCATCATTATAACCTTCCATGACTGGTTTTGAGCCTCCGAAACATAAACACACCTTGGAAGTACCTCTCAAATGCCTAAAGATCCACTTCACTGCTTCCCAATGCTCTTTTCTAGGGTTTGCGAGAAATCTACTCACTAAACTTACAGCATGAGCAATGTCTGGCCGTGTACAAATCATGGCATACATGAGACTCCCCACAGCAGAGGAGTAAGGAACACATGCCATCCGTTCCTTTTCATCATCTGTAGTAGGACACAAGTGCTTGTTTAGTTTGAAGTGACTGGCTATAGGTATGCTAACTGGCTTAGCATTCTTCATGTTGAATCGTTTGAGAACTCGTTCAACATATTTCTCCTGTGACAACCACAGCTGCTTGAAACTCCTATCACGACGTATTTGCATGCCCAATATCGTTCGTGCGGGACCCAAGTCTTTCATGTCAAACGACTTTGACATCTCCTCTTTCAACTTGCCAATCAACTTGCTATCCTGTCCAACTATCAGCATATCATCTACATATAAAAGAAGGATGATGAACCTGCTATCGATAAATTGACGAACATAGACACAATGATCTGCAGCTGTCCTCCGGTACCCATGACTCAACATGAATGAATCAAACTTCTTGTACCACTGTCTCGGTGCTTGCTTCAGCCCGTAGAGACTCTTCTTCAACTTGCAAACCATCTGTTCTTTTCCTTCTACCTCAAACCCCTCTGGCTGAGTCATGTAGATCTCTTCTTTTAAGTTACCGTGAAGAAACGCGGTCTTCACGTCCATCTGTTCAAGCTCAAGGTCCATGCTGGCGGCTAGACCCAAGACGATTCTAACAGAAGTCATTTTCACAACAGGAGAGAAAACATCACTGAAGTCGATACCCTTCGTCTGTGCGAAGCCTTTTACCACTAACCATGCTTTGTGCTTCACCAATTTCACATTCTTATCCTTTTTCAGCTTGAACACCCATTTGTTTCTCAGAACATTCCTATCTTTAGGAAGTTGCACCAGCTCATATGTCTTGTTCTTCTTCAAAGAACTCATCTCATCCTGCATAGCCTTCATCCACTCATCTTTATTAGCATGAGTCATTGCTTCTCGGAAGCTATTTGGCTCCCCTTCATCAGTAAGCAAAACATATTCGGATGTAGAATACCTAGTTGATGGTTGACACTCTCGGGTAGACCTCCTAACTTGAGGTTTCGTGGTTTCAATTCGAGGATACTGCTCCCCCTGTTCAACAACCTCATCATCTGGCAACCCCTGCGCCTCATCACGATCCGGATTGTTTTGTTCATCTTCTCCGCCTGTAGTCTGCACCGGATAAGGAGTCGGTGTGAGATCAACCACTCCATCAACTTTCTCAGAAGACTTATCAATCTTCTCAACATCTCCAAAGAACTGGTCTTCATGGAAAACCACATTTCTCTTGCTGATAAGTTTTCTCTTCTCTGAATCCCATAATCTGTAGCCAAACTCATCTCCACCATAGCCAAAAAAGATGCAACTCACTGCCTTATTGTCCAACTTGGAACGCTGCTCCTTTGGTATATGCACAAATGCTTAACACCCAAACACCTTCAAATGTGAATAGGAAACATTTTTACCTGTCCATCTTCTCTCTGGAAGATCATAATTCAAAGGAACTGAGAAAGATCTGTTAATCAGATAAACGGCAGTCAGAACGGCTTCACCCCAGAATGACTTAGGCAACCGTGCTAATCTTATCATGCATCTCATCTTCTCAAGAATAGTGCGGTTCATTCTCTCTGCTACACCATTGTGCTGTGGAGTACCAGGAACTGTCTTTTCATGTCGAATGCCATGTTTCAAGCAATAGCTTTTGAACTGGTTAGATGTGTACTCTCCTCCATTATCTGAACGGAGACACTTTAAGAGTTTACCTGTTTCTCTTTCAACCTTGACATGAAACTGTTGAAACATCTGGAATACTTGATTATTTAATTTCAACAGATAAACCCTAACTTTCCTAGATGCATCATCGATGAACGTGACAAAGAACTTATTGCCACCCAATGATTCTACCTCTATGGGACCACAAACATCAGAATATACCAAATACAACACATTTGATTTCAATTTTGATGTCGAAGAGAAAGCAACCCTATGCTGTTTACCATATAAACAATAATCACAAGGGTCAAGGGATATACCATTAGAGCAAGGAATGAAATCCTTCTTTGCCAACATCTGCAAGCCTTTCTCACTCATATGACCAAACCTCTTATGCCACAGATTCAGAGAGGAATTGTCTTGAACTGCATTCAATGCATCTTTGCACAGCTTTACTTGTGTTTTATAAAGAGTATTACCTGCTGTACCTCTCACAATAACAAGAGACCCTTTAGTGAGCTTCCATCTGCCATTTCCGAAGTAATTCTCATAACCTGCACGGTCCAATGCAGTCCCGGAAATCAGATTCAACCGCAGATTAGGAACATGTCGCACATCTTTCAGCGTCATTGTGCAACCAATATCGGTTTTAATGCAGACATCACCGATACCAATAATCTCTGAATGACTCGTGTTGCCCATCTTCACAGTACCAAAATCACCTGCTTTGTATGTCGTGAACATCTCCCTGCAGGGAGTAGCATGGTAGGATGCTACTGTATCAACAACCCACTCAACCTGACCATCTGCAACACTCAAACACTTATCATCATCGCCGGCGAGCACTACTACTTCTTGTTCCAAAGTAGCTGTAGTGTTATCACTGTCATTCTTCTTATCATTGTTGGAGCCTTTCTGTTCCTTCATGGCAAAACAATTTTTCCTGACGTGGCCCATCTTGCCACAGAAAAAGCATTTTACAGACTTTTTCTTGCTCTGTGATTCATTGTTAGACTTGGCCTGTGATTCACCTCTAGACTTGCCACGACCCCCCTTTGGACCTCTACTCTTACTCCTCCCCTTGTTCTCAGTAACCAAGGCCTGTGCATTATCTGTCCCTGCAGATTTCCATCTAGTTTCTTCATTCTGTGGACTACTGGTAACCTGACTCATGGATAACACACCATCTAGAGTAGAGTTGCTCACGGAAACAACTAATGTCTCCCATATATCTGGCAAAGAACTCAGAAGCAACAAAGCTTGCATCTCATCATCAAGGATCATCTTCATAGTGGCTAACTGATTTACCACACTTTGGAACTCATTAATGTGATCTTTGATCTGACTATCATCCTTGAATTTCATGTTCACAAGCTTTCTGATCAAGAAGGTTTTGTTCACTGAGGTCTTTTTATCATACATTGCTTCTAGCTTTTTCCAAAGGGTATTCGCATTGGTTTCATTAGACACGTGGTGAAATATACTGTTATCAACCCACTGTCTGATGTGATCAATCGCTTTTCTATGCAATTTGTTCCATTCAGCATCTTGCATATCTTTCGGTCGGGCACTATCTCCCTCAACGGGATCATGGAGGTCTTTATAATAGAAAATATCCTCCATCTTCGGTTTTCAGATCAACCAATTGGAATGGTTGAGCTTAACCATGGTAGTGTTGATAGTATTGTTCTCCATCTTAAACAAATTAAGCAACAGGAAAAACAAACAATTAACACTGACCTCAACTCCTGCACCAAGCTGTAGATCTCGTCAACAAGAGCACGCTGGAAGAAACGGATCTGAAATCCGACTCCGGATGGCTCCGATATCGCAAAAACGGTTCTCTGCGCTCCCAATTTTGGTCAAACTCCTTGTTGACCGACAAACAGCCAATCTTCTTCCACTAACACGTAGATCTGCTTGAAACGAGTCCGTAGGCGCAAATGGATCTCCGATCAGACGTCGGATGATCAAGATATCGCAGAAACAAACTTCTGCCGTCAATCTGGTCAACTCTAGCTGTTAACCGTCTGTCCGATGACGTGGGCTGACGTTCTTGCTGGATGACGTCACTCTGCTGACGTCGGCTGCAGAGAGCTAACGGGTTGGACCGACTGCGAACGGGTTCAGGTCAACCTGACCTGACCCGAAACTGCACATTTGTGCTTCTCGGCTTCGCTTCACGATGGGTTGGGTCAATACTGACCTGACCCGAAACCCGAACCAAAAAAAACAACCACCTGTTGCTGCCGGGCTTTTTCCTTCACTGCGGGTCAGGTCAAACGGACCCGACCCGAAGCCAAACTGACCCGCAACCCAGACCCAGAAAACAGGGTCGTCTTCTTCGTCTTGCGTCTGCAACCAGTTGCAGACGGTAAGTGGCAGCGGTCGACTCTTGCGGCCCCAGCGGACAAGTCCGCCAACCAGCGGCAGCGTGGGGACGGCAACGGAGACAGCATGCACCCGGCGACGGCGATGACGGCGTGCAGCGAACGGCCGGCGGGTGGCGATCGGTGAGTTTTTTTTTCTTTTTCTTCCGGTCTTCCTCCAATCTTTGTTTCAGAAACCTGGCAACCCTCCTTCTTCTACGACGAAGATCCCAGCACACCAAAAACCCACTGCCTCTGTCTTCTTCTTCTTCACTGATCGTACAAGAGAAAAGACGATTTCTCTGTTTAAGGAAACAGAGACAATTGCAGTGTGTGGCCCGACAGAGATCAATGTTGATCTCTCCTTCCGATGATTTTCCACGCACAATCAATCGCTCTGATGCCACTTGTTGCACGCGTGTGTGTAAACGCAACCAAGACCAAACAATCACCATACAAGAAGACAAGAAGATTTACGTGGTTCGGCAAAGATGCCTACGTACACGGGAAACCAATTTCCACTAGGTTCTCCTCCAATCTGTGAAACCACAGCCTTGAAATCTCAGCCACTCTCAGCCTCTCTGGCTGACCCTCTCTAGGGTTACAGATTACATCATATATATAACCATTACGTCCTTATCCCCCAAGAACTCTATCTCAAGAGAATGGAAAGTCTTAACAGATTAGAAAACTACTATTTGACAAAACAGGAAATTCCTAATATTATTAAGGAAACCACCCCAGATATAAAACTCAATCATGGTCTGGACCCACATGGCCAACAATAGCATGTACATGTAAAAAAGAAAAAAAATATTGAGAGAACTTAATGGTTCTTGCTAATTAATTGGAAAATCCACCAATTCATGGATCCCTGATATGAATGAAAAAATGTGTGTCCTGTGGAAGCAAGGCAGCTTCTTCCCATGCCTTGTCATCAAGCATGGTAACTCAACTAGGCCACCAAATGTTTGGATACATGTTGAGATCCTGACTTTTAGCTCCACCTTTTGATTTAGATACAAAACCCTGCAAAACCAACAACAGAAACCTTTTTTTTTTTTTTTTCGTTTTTGGGTTCTTATCACATTCTAGTTTGATAAGAAACAAGCATCCCTGGATCTTTGAAGATGTTAACCTTCTTGTCAGTGTTCATGTATTGCCTGTTGATGAAAATCAGCTCACACTCGTCGACCTTCCGCTTGTGGCTGATGATGATCGACTTTTTGCACTTGCATATCCATGCTCGCTCAATATGTCCTGCACAAAATTTTTGTCACTGGTTCATTGCATCGGATTTCACTTGGATATGGAACTGAAGCTCTACCATAGATGGCTCATACACAAAGTCAATACAACAATTTGACATGATCATATAAACAAAGATAAAGAAGCAGTTAATATACTCACTGGAGGCCTGGAAATAGGAGTGTGGTTTGGACCCATAATCAAGTAGTTCATATGTTCATCAGCAAGAGCTCTCAATCTATTGAGCTCTGGCAAGACTACCCCACCAAGATCAGGTCGGTCCTTGCGGCGCAGCTCGGCGCACTTGAGAGCTAGGTTGGCAAAAACTAAGGCCTCTTCCACAGGCCAGTCGGTCACCGCTTGGTCCAGCATCTCAGCAAATGTCCCCTTCTCGATGGCTCGTTCTACGTGGTGAGTCAGGCCCATTGGAGGCTTGGCAGTGATGATCTGTAGGAGCATGATCCCAAGGGAGTAGATATCAGACTTGATGCCAAGCATGCCAGTTTGCTGGTACTCTGGGTCGATGTAGCAGAAGGTTCCTGCAGTTGAAGTCATGCGGTACTGAGTGACACTGTCTGCAACATTAGGAGGGACTAGGCGGGCCAAACCGACATCACTTATCTTGCTGACAAAGTTGCGGTCCAGCAGAATGTTGGCTGGTTTGAGGTCACGGTGCACCAGGGGCTCTGGTTTGGTCTGGTGGAGGAAGAGAAGGCCTGTGCCAATCTCAGCAGCGATCCGGAACCTTAGCTGCCAGGGGAGGACTGGGGTGTTCCCTCTTCGAAAAAGGCGGTCATCCAAGCTCCCATTAGCCATGTATTCATAAACTAGGCAGCCATACTCAGGGCAGGCTCCCAGAAGAAGAACCATATTTGGATGCCTTATGCAGCTTAGGACTTCAACCTGACCAGTTACAAATGAACTCATGAATCATGATTTCAATTTTCAAAATTTCAGTCAATCAATATATATACAACACATAATACACACAAACAAGCATGTTTTTGTGACAAAATCATTTTTTTGAAAAGCCTACTCCTGCTACTACTCACCTCTCGCTGAAACTGTGACCTTCCTTGAGCTGCATCGGGCCGTAGAACCTTCACGGCCACTGGCGTATGATCTAGGTGGCACCTGTACACTGGCCCATAACCCCCCTCTCCAATTTTACGCGATTCTGCAAAGAATTCAGTGGCTGCTTCGATCTCTTCTATTGTGTACTTCCTATATCTAACATCAGTTTGGGTCAAAGCGTCCAAGGCCTTCTTCTTCTCTTCCTCTTCTTTTTGAGCTTTCATTTCAGCATTTATCCTCTTTTGTGATTCCAACTGTGCTCTTCTTTGAGCCACTTCAGCTTTTTCTATGGCCATCCTGCACTTTGCTTTCTCCTTTTCAGCAATAGCCAGGGCTGCCTCCTCCGCCATCCTCGCCTCCTCTATTCTCTGCTCTTCCTCCAATTTCCACCTATGCAGTTCTCTTGCCTGGAGTAGTATCAGTAGTAGTAGTAGTTCCCATAAAACACAATGTGACATGAGGCTCAGTTAGCATAACAGAAGAATTACTGCAATGATTTAGCTGGAAATAACAAGTAGAGAAAAATGTGAGAAATGAATATACCTGACAATTGATTGCCAAAGGAAATAATAGAATGCAAGAACTAACTAATTACCTTTTGTTTGGCTGCGAGAGCTTCTTTGCAGGCAGTGTTGTACATGTCCATGGTTTGCTTGAGTTCTAGCCTTAGCCTCTTCATCTCAGCTTCCAAATCATCAGTGTTTGAGCTTTCCTGTGAGAAGCTGAGCATGTCATTCCCGATAGAGTAGACGTCTGATGATCTGGGCGGCGTGCGTGAAGAGTCAAAGCTGCGGATGTCAAAGTCACTGCCATTGGAGATCCTTGCTGAATCCAAATGGTCATATATGGAAGGGAACATTCTATCTACACTGGGTCTGCCTAAGCTCACAAACGATATGTCGGTGTCCGGCACCAATGGCTCCCCACAGGACTTATTTGGTTGCCTTCCACCATGCCCCAGTGGCGACGTGAAGCTCAAATCTTCATGAGCTCGAGGTGGTGTCTCATTGGAAGAGGGCATGAGCATTTCGGGAGGTGGCTGTTGCTCATTACCTAGGCTGCTGCTTGGGTTATGTGCTTGATTGCGGAAAGGGCTGCGTGCAGGCGGAGGCCGAATAGCTGATCTCACAGATGCAACCTTCCCTTTCGAAATTACATATACAGAGCAAAAATCTGGTGCTCCCTTGCAAACAGTGGATGGAATATCTACACTCCTAAATCGTCTGCAAGGCCAACAAAAGAGCCATTGCATATTACTCAACTGATTTTTCAACTTGTCTAGAGAGAGAGAGAGAGAGAGAGAGAGAGAGAGAGAGAGAGAGAGAGAGAGAGAGAGAGAGAGAGAGTTGTAGGGGTGGTGGTGATTTTAATTTTGATGGAAACGGGATTGGAAATTTACCTAACGAAGCCGCCCCTTGTAGACGTGCCCAAGACCAGGTTCTCAATTGCATTATTTGTAACATACTCAATTATAGCTTTTGCTACATCTATATCTTCACGTAGTATATCTTTGCATTGAATCTAAACATAGAAAAACAAAACATATAAACAAATAAACACAAAATAGTCACAAGATTGAATGCGATCCAACCAACTAGACTGGTGGCATTTTTGCAATCTTGTTTTCTTCAATAATTCAATACCAGCACATGACATGACAACTTCACGGTTGATTTATAACTTCTGCAACAACATTCTTATGTTACAGTGACACAGATATCTGTAATCTATTTGCTCTTCTTCATACAGGGCAAAAAAGTAAGGACGATTAGTTACCCACATCTTTTCGAGTGCAGAAACAGCGAAATGGACGGAACAGATCCTTATATTGCTTCTCAAGTTGCTGTTGACGCAATCCGCTGTCCTCTTTCACATCCGGAATGGCAGCATCTACATGCATAAGAGAGAGCAACATATGCTTGATTGGAGATTATCATGCATATTTTCCAACATGTAATTCAGGAAACTACGCTTGGGCTATGATTAGAAGATACCGATATTGCTTCATTCATGGATATGATATGCTTGTAGCAACATTTTTCATTCTCGAAATTACATATAAACTAAGACTGGTGTTGTGTTTGTGTTAGATTGAACCATTCGATCCATAATGGTTTTTGGGTTGCTAGATAAACACTTATAGTTTGTAATATAATGGCAAAATAATTAGAGTTTAAGGCCTCACTTCATTAAAATAATGGAATGTGATGGAAATACACGGGAATTGAATAAGAATTGAAATTATTCATGCTATAAGTAGATAAAAATGAAGACCAAAAGTATATACTGGAAAATGCTTTGTACATAACTTTTCCTTTAATGGAAATTGAATTAAGGAAAGATGAGATATGAATAACCAACAATCAACCTAGTAATTCAATACTTCGGAAGGTTAAGGTCTTATTTATTTCCCTTGCTTATCTCATATTCTTTACTTTCCACTTCTTTAAAAGTACTTCGTGAAGCTCATTTGACTTTAAAGCCTTACATATTCAATTTCTATGCATGAAATGCTAAAAAAAAGGGCCATAAATGTTAAATATTTGGAAAATTGATATGATAATTAGTAAGTAGCTTGGGTTAGTAGCAAAGGCAACTGTATTAACAAAAAAATAGGAAAAATCTCTCTCAACTGGTGAATAGAAAGCAAAAGTCAGTGAAGTCTTTCGCTTGGGTAAGTGAGGAGCTCTTTTAGACATCTATGTTGAGAAATAAACCTAAATTTTGTTAATAGTATTAAAAAAAAAACTGAAGGGTAGTTTTTGCTGTGGAAGCATAAAAAATATGACGACAAAATTAGAAATGCGGTGGTTGTGAGAAATGAGATACTTTGAAACTTCAATTGAAAAATAAATAAATAAATAAATTTGAAATTCTTACTTTGTTGTTTGTTCACTACATGGATTAGAACCAAGGTCTGTCCACGACTGACAACGTTTTCTACAGCCCATTTCAAAGCGTGCTGGCTTCCTTTGTCTTTGTCTATGGCAACCGCTACCGCCCCTTGAACATCATCTGTTTTCTCTCCAGCCCCCTGTTGGCTCCACATCTCCTCTTTCTTTTCTTTCCTTCTTCTTTTCTACTCTCTATAAAACAAACTCTCTCTACATTAAAAAAAAAAAAACCCTTAAATGAGAACACTAGCCATGAAGAATGAAACCTCTAACTTCAAGTGGTGGAGTCTGGATCTTATGAGGCTTTGACATAGAGAAAACTTGAGTTGAAAGGAGTAGAACCCCACCATAGGGTCTACTATTGAAATCCAAATTGTTCAGAATAAATGCGCTTCAGGGGTTATGCTGAAATCTTACATCTATTCAAGTTTTCTCCACCATAATTAGATTGAAATTTTGATGAAAATTGTCACAAGAAATATATATACTCCAGGTGTTGGATTAACATAAAATTTATTTGACCGTTTAGATTTCTATAGGTTAAAAGCCTCATAGGATCTGAATTCCAAGTCATAATATTAGACGCCCATTAATTTATACATTCAAAGAAGAAAGAAAGCAAAAGTTTCTTTTTTTAAAGATAATAAGGAAAGAGAGATTCAAACAAAGTGATGTGACCCACCAACGGTTGTATTTATAATGCTGCCTTCATTCAAAGGAGGTCTTCAGGTCTAGAGAGAGAAAACTCTTCTCCAGTCCACAAAACTGGCACCATCTCCAAACATGCATCTCTCGCAAAGGACCTTGTCTGTTTTTTCGCTTATTGGGAAGAAGAAAAAGAAGAGCCTCCTCCTCCTCCTCCTCCTCCTCCTAAATCACTTGAGAATGGCTAGCGACCACAAAACACCCTTCACCAAGCCTCCATGTCCGTTCCCTGCTATTTTCTCGTTGCAACCTCGACAGGAAGGAGCCCTTACAAGTCGGTGGCCCCACCAACTCTCCAACGTTGGCGCGAAGTTTTCGGCTTTGACCGTTGGAGTTTGGACCATTGACCCTCCCCTTACGCCATTTGTTCTCTCCTTTTCTTTTAGAAGTTATATACCCCCACCATCTATCTGCATGGCCCATGATGCTTATAAAGTCATTGTGTGTCCCCCCTTAGATGGGATCATATCCTGCTCCCACAAAAAATAATAATAATAATAATAAATTTACACGCATATGATGATAGAGGCTCAAATCATCATCCCAACAAAATAAATAGAGAACAAACCAAAAATAGGAAATCAGTAATCAAAGGTTTAGGAAAAAAAATAAAAGATCTAAAGGGACTATAAATGAATTTAAGAGAGTTAAATAGATTAAATTATATAAAGAATGTAAAAACTGTTTAATATAAAAAACAATAGAAAGGGTGAGGAAAGTAAACAAGGACCATATTTAAAATGTAAAAATTCTTCAACTTAGAGCACGTTTGTGTAACACTTTTTTACTAAAAAGGAGATGATTTTCTTTAGAAAAATTATTTTTAATGCGTTTAGTGCAACATTATTCGTCTGAATCACTTTTCTACCACATTATTGCCACGACAGATTTTTCCTTGAAAATTTTGGAAACAGAATTGCAATGGGTGACCATCGGATTTTCGCTTTCGTAGAAATGTTCACCCTTTTTCCATTTCACCGTGAGTTGCAACCTCGTATTCAAGCTCCTCCTTCTTTATTTACTACGATGACCCTCCCTTCTTTCCTATTTTCACGCTCTCTATCCCTCTTTGTACACTTTACTAATCCCTCCATCCTCTATTTCTTTGATTTTCACCAAATATTCTACAAC
This sequence comes from Sextonia rubra, assembly GCA_037013555.1. Taxonomy (NCBI): domain Eukaryota; kingdom Viridiplantae; phylum Streptophyta; class Magnoliopsida; order Laurales; family Lauraceae; genus Sextonia; species Sextonia rubra. The sequence goes on along the minus strand of JASUAD010000010.1, from coordinate 35,342,785 downwards.
CACACCAAGCAATATTATCTCTAATTTACTAAGAAAAAAATATTTCGTACTAAATACCAACTTTTGCATTTCCATGGAACAATTTTCCTATGGAATTCATTTTCATGGACGTTGCTGGTGTGACAATATTTTCTTTCCACGATGATGAGGCATGGTAAGAATGAAGTTCAATATTATATAATTTCACTTTTAAAAGAAAAAAAAAATAAGTGAACGCAGCCGGAAATTGACAATTACATTATTACGGATATTTTATAACAGAGGGAAAAAGTTGATCCAGCAAAGCCAGTACACAAGGACGTGTGTAATGTGTAGATATTTTCCTTTGTTCTTCTTTTATGAAATTGGTAATGTGTAAATTGGATTATGTAAATGCATTGTTGCCAGCACGCTCACAGTTAAGTGGGGTCGGCCACATTGGTATCACACATATGTCCCGAACCATAATTGGGTCCTTAAGAACATCACTCTTTTGATTTAAATATGGACGACAATGGGTGTGACATGATCGGATGATCGGGTTCAAGAAAACCTGGACGGCTAGACCTGATAACAATTATATATGTGATGGCTTCGGGTTTTACATAGTATAGAGTCCTGTGGGGTGGGCAACCAGTCTCCCAACCTCGTTAAAAAAAATGGAAAAAAAAAAAACGATTGCATTGGTCGATTGAAATACCTAAAAGATGCATTCCTTTTTTTATACATCAATACCAATCGAATGGCTTGGGGTTTTACACAGTATAAATAGGGTCCTGTGTGGTACAGGGGTAAGATGTAATATAATATATGAAGGGCATTTTGAATGTACAGGAGGCCCAAGTCTGATTAAATGTTGATCATGGTTTTATAGAAAAAAAATGAAATTTTAGATATGCCTTTTTTTTCCCACTCTCTTTCCAATATAAGAAAAAGAGAAATGTAATTTAAAAAATAGTATGGCAAGATGGTTTACAGTTTTGATAGTTGGTAGAATTAACTCCTTCAGGACCTTCGTTCCATGATGTTCTGGATCGTCGTAAAGGCATCCATATTTGAACCTTCTCCCACCACCCATGCCATGTGCTGGAAGATAATTCCCTCTGTTGAATTCATCTCCAAAATGATGAGACGGTGTGCTTTATCTTGCAGTTCTTAAAGCTTCCTCCCTTTTGCAGATGCTTAAATATAGATTTTTCAAAAAACCTCTAGACTGAATGAGCTATGAAAGTTATATCTGAAATCACCACTCAAGCCTCCATCCAAGAGCAAAAAGAGTTATTTTAGAAGTATTTATTGTCCTTGCCAAGGTAATCAATGGGAGTTACAGCCATGAAAGTTCCAGATCACCTCATTGGGAATGCATTAGCTGATAATAATTGGGAATTATGGTTTTACTAACTAGATCATTATTTTTCATGCCACCTTGTTTCACTATCCCCTGCGCATAGTTTTTTCTCATGGTACGTGAGAGGAATGGTATTCCACATTGGGGGTTATCCATATATAGAAAATCCAAATCAGTAAAAATGGAGACCTTGTGTTTAGTGGCTAGCTCCAAATTTTTTGCAAAAGGGAGTTTATCATTCTGACAGATTGGGCATATGCCATTCTTCATTACATGCTCAATCGGATAGCAGGAGTAACTCTTTTTTCTTTTTTTGATGAAAACAGGAGTAACTCTTATTAGAGTAACTTGGGACACATCCCCTCAACGGTTTGGATATTCAATGGATGCTCTTTGTTGTGTCACACCCCTCATGAAGAGACTGATTGAGGCACTAGACTATTGTATCATTTGCATCTTTAGAATTCATCTTTTTGTTACATAATGAATAGTTTTAGAATTTTCCTCTCAACCATTCATGCGTAATATGGTATTTGGCGCATCTAATGATCATAAGTAACTAATCAACAACTTTTCAACAAATGCTATTAATTAATTGTGGGTAGATTAGTTTACATATGATCATCAGCACGAGTCTTACATTGTTTAGAGTGAGATGTAGCTAAACAACGAGAAACAGATTAATTTGAGCGATTTGAATTCATTACAACAAGCAATGCTATTTTTCATAATCTAACTGTCATCTTAAAGTATTGAGAAATTATATATTGAAAAAAGTTAGTTCATTTTCAATTCTGAGTTTTTTCTTCAAATATTTATAAAGAAAATTGTAAAGAAATGAATTTGTTTTTTAATAATTAATAATAAATCAATAAATTGAAAATGCTATAGGTGGATTGTTGCTTGCCTCCTATATTTTGGCTCCACCATTTGTTGTGTGTTTATTTATGCATATGCTTGTGCCTAAATAATTGACTGAGTGCAACACTTAAGAGATTCAAAGAGCTTCTTGAGTTGATCTAATGTTATTTTGAGGGCATATTAATTATAGAGGATTTCACCAAAAAGCTCACCTTAGGTGACTACTAAACCAATAACGCCCCCATTACCTAGCATTGTAAACGGCTTCGGTGCGGGTCCAAAGTGGAATAGCAACCTAAACTATTATTTTGAGGTTAGAATTGAAATCGGAACCGTTTCAGTTTCAATTTATTGAATCCGAAACCAGTTCCAAAATTATTAGCATAAATCGGAATTGGAACCCGAACCGGAACTCTGATTCCGATTTGGCAACTTCAGCAAATTCTCAATAATAGAAGAAATTCTAAGTTGGACTGTTTGGAAGCAAATGAAAATTCTGAAATCAAATTTTCTATATTAATAAATGCTTGATTTGCTTGTCACAATTGGGTTTTTTTTTTCTCTCTCTCTCTCTTTTACTCCTTTAAAGGACCACATTCAGAAGAGATCTATGCTGTCGTACTATTGAATCAAGCACAATAATCTTGTAAAAAGAATCACATCACTATAGCAGAGAACATGAGAAAGAAGGTGGATGGGGCTGCATTTAATGCCAACTTAGAAAGATTTGATGAGAGGTAGAAGGCGCGATGATGAGGTACTGCATGCCGTCCTGCTCCATATTGGCATCATCATGAGCATCTTGATCTTCTTGTTCTCATATATGTTCTTTTTAAATAGCCTCTTTGCCCGAGACACAATGTGTTCTTCCCATTTGCACTGCTACAAATCAAACTGGAATTGATCTAATCCAACCTTTGCTATTAGGGGCATTCCCTCCACTTGTTGAAATTTGAAGGAAAATGAGGCCAGAAGCAATTCATGGAAAGGAGAAAGAAGAGCAATGATTCAGATTCAGGAATATAGAAATGAAGAATTCAGGAAGAAGAAGAATACCAATTAAGCAAAAGGAAGAGAAGATCAATTGTGGAAGAAAAACTCCCAGCTGGTCCTAGGAAATGCCACTTTTTTGTTTTGCAAATGACAAAATGAGCTGGGTAACTTGGGTTAGGGCATCCATCGCGCGTGTATATATATATATATATGTAAGTGACTTTCTAGGTCAGGTCTTGGATCCACGGGTATGAGACTTTGTGGAATTGGAATCGGAATTGGACTTGTTTAGAAACCGGTTTCATCAGAAGGATTTAGAACCAGACTTGTTTAGAAACCGGTTCCCAAAAAGGTACCTAGACTCAATTTTTAATGAGTTGAAACTTTAGCTAATCGGAAAATTAGGAACCCATTTACAACCTTATCTTTACCTATAAGTACTGAAGTGGCCTTAGGTGATCACTTTGATTTTTTTTTTTTTTTAACCAGTGGGAACAAGTGTCAGATTTAACATTCTTTTTAACAAAGGAGGGTTGACCCTCCCTCATTACTCTTTATTTTACGGAAACCCTCATTTTGAAAGATTTACATTACACCAAGTTGATCGCTTTGTACTCCTTGGCTAAGCATTCTTTTTTTTTCTTCTTTCCTATATTGATATTATAGAGATTGAAGGGACCTAAGGGTCCAACATGTACATGATATTAGAAAAGCAGTTGTATAGCACATATGTTTTTCAGACTCTTCCTAAAAGATTGAAAGAGTTTACATGTTATTTTAATTATCTAAAATTAATGATTTGTATCATATACCCACAAATTTAATTTGGCCCAGTTGTAGTGTGTGAAAAAAAAAAAAAAGAAAATTTCCTTTGAATAATGAAACTTCCTTTTGAAAGGCTTGTATATCCTATTTTATGTTGTTAAGCTTTGTAATTTTTTTCTTTAATTAAGTACCATTACCGTTTCAAAAACAAATAAATATTATATATAGACCCCCTCCCTTTATCATGAAATATTTAAACTTCCCCTTGGACCGTCAGTCTAACTTTTCTTGATTGGGTTTACCCCAAGCCCTCTTTTATAAAATGGCAAAACCCTGGTGAACTTATCCACGTTAGTATCTATGTATACAATGGAGAATCGAGATTATTTAAGGGAAAAAGCTCCGGTCACCGTAGGGAATCCACTCAGAGGATTCCGACTCATACAATGAAGTGCATGGCCATGTGGGCCAAAACATCCAAACAGCAGAGTTAGATGTCATTTTCAGTCAAGATGATCAAGATCACTACGCATGTATGGGTAAAAGATGGAGAGAAGCGAAGGTGTCAAGGTTGCTGCAGCCGAATTAAAAATGAGTTAGCTGGCGAAGATGGATGTGATTGAGCAGGTTGGTTTAGTCCTGTCCTTTTGATCCCCTGACAAGGGGCCCGGACACAGCTAAACCTGTCAAAGTCCACAAAATGACAAGCCCATCCCCCAGAGGACTGGGCTAGGGCAAGTGCCCATTATATTTATAAGCGTACGTGCCCTTTGTCCATTCTGTATATGACATATACATGATGTATGTAGCTGTAGTTATATTAAACAAAAATGAAAAGTTTTCATCTACATGTAATTAAATTCATGCCCACATCTTAGTCCATCTAACAATGAACTCCCATGTATTCCTTACAACAAACAGGTCCACATGAACTCAATTTTTTGCAAACAAATTGGCCCATCCCATCAATAAATTGCTAAGTATTTCAATTCCTTGCAAACAAACCAACCTATTTGCCAATGAATACCTAGTATTCAATTTTCAATGAAACAAACAGGCCCATCTGAATCAACTACTTCCCACGCATACCAGTCACATACAAACAAGCAAGCCCATCCAAATCAACTACCTGCCTTGCATACCAATTACATCCATACAAGCAGGCCCATTCCATGGGACAAATATGTCCATTTGATTCAACTAATTTCTATGCATTCCAATCTCATGTGAATAAATCGGCCCTTTACATCAATAATTTTTTATGTATTTCAATATTCTATGCAAACAAATGGTTTCATAATTCCGTATAAACAAAGTTGCCTATTTGACTAAACTATTTTTTATGTATTTCAATTTTATACAAACAAATAGGCACCTTCCATTAATAAAATTTTACATATTTCAATTCTATGAAACAAATGGACCCACAATTCGATGTCAATAAACTGGCCCATCTGATAATCTATGTTTTCCAATTTTGTGCAAACGAAGAGGTATATTTGGCGGTGGACTTACATTGCAATTGCCAACATGAACTCGTCTAAGTTCTCAATGAAAACGGGTGGGCCACAAAAGTTTCAAATGTAAGAACGTGGCCCATCTTCCTATGTCAGATTCTTCATGATTAGTAAGACGACTTTGAGAATTCTTCTACTAATGGCAAAAAGGCTCAAAGCATATGAATGAACCTAGACATGAAATTTAAAAAAATAATAACGAGGTCAAAACATTTTCTTTTTCTTCTTTCTTTGGCCACCCGAAACAAACTGCATAACACATGAATCTTATCAACAAACCTCTTTACAGTTTACACCAACAAAAGATTCAAAAGAGCAAAGACCTGCTACACCATATCAGGTAGCACCTCTCCCTCAAGCCTGCCTTCTCTTCAAACTCTCCAACTCATGCGTACAGCAATTGCAATCCAAAAGCCCAAGCTCCAAGAAGAAAATATTACACTAGGAACTTGTTTGTGCAACAAGAGAACTCGCTGCTCCAAAGACTTTAATTTTCATAAAGAGAGAAGAATCTGACATTTCTACCTCTTCACAATTTCTCTTCTTTTGAGCAAAAAAAAAATGTGTCGCACCAAATAATTGCAAGAGTTGCGCCCAATAATTTTTCTCCCTGCCACAGGATCCTCGCAATCCACAAACACACCCTAGAAGTAGAACCCCAATCCTCAAGAGAAAGAGAACTCATCTTTAGTGGAATACATCTCCTCTTCGCTAGCAATTGATGGGTTAGCTTGCTGTTCTCTCAACTCCTCAATCTTCTCAAGGGCCACCTTCATCTCCCACCTCTTGTCGACATCCACCTCACAACAGTGCACCCCAATCTTCAACAGCTTCCACATCTCACCATTCTTAGGGCCCTCCATCTGGCTGTCAAAAACTTCATCCGTCCACTCCGCCCTCGCAATCGAATTGACCCAACCCACCAAGTCCACGTCCGCACCACCCTTAACTTGTGCCAAATAATTGGTGGGGAACTTGCCGGTCATTATCTCCAGTATCAATATCCCTAGGCTCCAAACATCACTCTTCCGGTTAACCTGACTCACATGTTGAATGCACTCGGGTGACTTGTAGGCGACCATGAGCTGTCTAGCATGATCCTTGTTCATCACCGGCGCAAGGGCGTAATCCATTACTATGGGCTCAAAGGAATCGTTGAGAAGCACATTAGAGGACTTGAGGTGACCATGTGGTAGAGTTAGTATGGGAAGCTCATTGTAGAGGTAAGACAGACAGTTAGCTACTCCTTTGACAATCTTCAAGCGCATCGGCCAGTCAAGTGTTGGCCGGTCCGGACTGCGGTTGCCTGCAAATTACACTCTTATTGATGATTACGACGACAACAACGATGATGTTGATGATTTTTTAGATGATATTATGTAAATTTGAGAGAAAATGTTTTGTGAAATGTGAAGGGGTTACTCACCATGGAGGAGTTGAGCCAAGCTCCCATTACTAACAAAGTCGGTCACCAACAGCTTCTCATCTTTTCTATAGTAATAGGCTACAATGGGTAGCAAATTAGGATGTTTAAGCCTCCCTAGCCTTCTCATGTGCTCTTGAAAATCTTCTCTGCCAGCAGCATTCATCTCTCTAAACCTCTTAACTACTACAGAGGGACCATTAAAGAGGACAGCCTTGTAAGAAGAACCAAAGCTTCCACTTCCTAAAACTTCTGCAGAGGACCTTAGCAGGTCCTGCAATTCAAATCTCTGCCTGTCTTCAATCAAGAAGATTAACTTTCCTTGATTGTGATCTTTCCCACTCTTCTTTTGGCTGCTTCCACTAGATTCCTGAGACCCTCGTTCGAGTTGGTCCCCATCATAGGCTGCCACCTTATTCTGGTTGGGTGGTGGGATTTTTTCCGATGACTCGCTTTGTCGTCGTCGGAGGATGAAGAGTAGTAGGATGAATGCCAAGGCAACCACTATAGCCACCACAATTAGGACTACATACAGGGCTGTCGACAACTTCTTGGAGATGGAGGTGTTGGTGGCGCTGCATGTAACATTTAGAGGTTTGCCACATAAATTTTCATTGCCTGCAATGCAAGATCCAGAAAAAATAAGTGATCGCTCAGCTTTTTCTTTGTGAATATCTCGTAATATGAGTGTTTTGGGTGAGCAAAACAGTAGAGAGAAAATGGGTTGTAGTTTTTTCAACCTTTCAACGTGATTAATGCACATGGTTAATAATGTATAAGATTCTGCTAATTACAGAACCAGTCATGGTATGTATTCAATCTTACCAATGAGACCAATTCATATTAGATCCGAGGATATGTTAGCACTCACCAGACGGGATCATGATATTCATTTTTAACAATTAGGATTATCAACAGGTGTGCCACAAGTGGAAAGGGTTTTTTTTTCTTTCTTCCAAAAATACTGTTAGTCATTGTTTTCATGCATGGTATGTATAGTAACGTTGAGTTTCTCATGAGTATATCTAGACTTAATGCAGACAATCAGAGCCTTTGCCATCCATAGGTGGATTTGACAAGGTATGAGATGACCAAGCCTTGATTGGTTGAAGAGGAGCATGGACATTACAAAAATATGTTCATGATCATCATGGTGACATCCTTCCCCCATTTCACGCAATGACAATTATTGTGACAATTGAGAAAGTAAAAATAAATAATTGTATGCTTATTATTTTAGATGTCGTAAAAAAGAACAAGCCAGCATTAAGAGCAACCACCTTCATCGGTAGACACATCCAATCAAAACAGAGAAAAAAGAAAGAAACTTAAACATTCGACAACTGCGAGGAGGACAACGACGACAACAATAACAACAATAAAATTGATATGGGTATGGTAATGAACATGATTAATTAGAAAAAAGAAGAGAGAGAGAGAGAGAGAGAGAGAGAGAGAGAGAGAGAGAGAGAGAGAGAGAGAGAGAGAGAGGTGATGGATGGTTAACCTAAGAAGGAGCTGACGTCCATATTTTCCAGCAGAGAAGGTATGTGACCCTCCAACTGATTATAAGACACATTCACCAACCTCACATCGTCATGCTTAACCTCTGGTATCTCCCCTTCAAACTGGTTCTCCTCCAGCCTCAACACCAGTAGCCGAGGCAGACTCGTCAGCGACGTTGGAATTCTCCCCTTGAACGCGTTCCTCGCCAAATGCACCTTCTTCAGCCACTTCATCTCCTGGAACGTCTCCTCCGGTATCTCCCCATAAAACTTATTATCGGACAAATAAACCGACTTGAGGCCGTGCACCTTCGCCAGAATCGGCATCGGCCCCCCAAGCCGGTTCCTCATGCAGCTGAACGTCCGAAGTCCCGGCAAGCCGGCGAGGATATCGATATCCAGCTCTCCCTCTAGCTCCATGTCCTCCAGCTGCAGCCCCCATACTGTCCCATTGAAGCAGAGGACGCCCATCCAGCTCGTGCCGTAGGGGCCAAAGGCGTCCTTCGGGCAAGGGATTGTGCCTTCGACCCAGTTTTGCAGCGCCTCGTTGTTCCCCAAAGACTGCTTCAGCTTCAGGAGCTGGGCTGCATCCGCCTCCGGTGTAGCCGCTGTCAATGTGAATGATGGAATTACAAAAATGAAATGGAAGGTGAAGGAGAAGAAGGAAAGGAGAGAAAGTGGGTGGCTTGGATGATTGTCGCGGGCCATGAAAAGGGGGGGCACGCGCGCGCTTGGGGGACAAGGTGCGCGCGTAGGGGGAGTTGTTTGGGGTCAGAGGGAAGGAAGGGGGGGTGGGAAATATGGAGTTTTTGATGGAATGGGTTTTAGAGAGGGTGGGGAAATTACAAGAGAGGATGGAGGTGGAGAGCTAAGAATAGGATAGGAGGAGGACGAGGAGGATGAGGGCAGTGATGATGACATGAGTGTGATGCGAGAAGAGGAGAGGGAAAGAGAATGATTGACCGAGTCGTCGTTGTTGGGAATTTAGTAGCTGTGGACGTGTGTGGGTTGATGGCAAGGAGTGTTTTGAGGAGTGATACAAGGGCTGCCCTTTATTATTTGGGAGATAATTGGCTTGTCTGCCTGTCTCACACCGGTAATCCACTAGAAAATTGTCTACTGCCAGTGGAGCAAATGCAGTTGTTCTATGAGTTGTAGATTGTGGGCCCACTCAACAGTCTCCCTCCAAAGATAAGGGGTCGTTTGTTTTTTGCCATTTACATAGGTAAAAATTACACATGTGAAATGTTTTCACACATTCATGTTTGTTTTTACAATTTACACATGTGGTGTGTAAATTGGCTGTGATTTTGGTGTGTAAATTGGTTATGAAAGGGGCTTCCAGTTTTCACACCTCAACAGGTGTGAAACTGTTTCACACCAGGTTTTACAAAAGGCGCCAGTACAGCATGAACAGTACATCACGCCCAACACATTTTTTATTTTTTTTTTAACTTTTTGGGCCTCCCAATCATGATCAGAACCGTCCATTATATTTGGAATGCCAAAAACGGCTATGGTGCAAAAAATCAGCCGTTGGATCATCTTACATTGTGAGATATTGATGACACAAATCCGACCGTTGATCTTCATTTCTGGGATTTTGTGGGCCTGGTTATAACAATCCAAACCGTTCATCTCATTCAAAATGCCATTTTTAGCTAACAGGTCAAATTTTAGATTTTTATTCATTATAGATCTTGAGATATCTTAAAAAGAACATTTCAATGGCTATGGTGCATACCCAGTCCGCTTTTTTTAAATTTTTGCATCTTATATGATCCAAATGCATGATCTGAACCGTCCAAAATATTTGAAATGATGAAAACGGCCATGGTACAAAATTTCAACCGTTGGATCATCTTACGTTGTGAGATATATATGAAACAATTCCTACCATTGATCTTAATTTCTGGGATTTTGTGGCCCCATTTTCATAATCCGAACCGTTAATCTTGTTCAAAAGGTCACTTTCAACTAGGAGGTCAAATTTGAGGTGATGATTCAATATGGATCTTAAGATATATCAAAAATACATATCAACCATTAAGTGGAATTAGATTCACATGTGAATGGGTGCGAAAATAACAAACAAAAAATATATTTCACATGTAAGTCATTTGCATATGTAAATGACTCACATGTGAGTCATTTACATATGTAAAGCATTTTCACATCACATATGAAATTAACAAACGACCCCTAAGGGTTGGTGAAGAAAAGCCCCTTCTGGATTATCTTATCCTTGATTTAATAGCATTAAAGTTTTAGTTGTTTACTTAGGCTAATACCTATAAAATATTCATAAGATATAAAAGGCCTCTGTCTTTTTCACAACATGTAAAGAGAGATGTCAAATGCCACTTAAGATTTACCACTTCCGTTGGAGCTCTTGAAATGCCCATATGGCAGTTTGGCATGTTTATTGGAGAGGCTCTTCAAGTACCACGCTTGATCCGTAATAAACAAAAAAAAAAAAAAAAGGTGTGTGAAAAAGGTGGAAATGATCAAAAGGGGGCCCACATAGCTAGCTACAAATTCTAGAATTTACCACGGTTTTAAGAAATCATGCTTTTTTTCTTTTATGACGTAGGATATTCCTCGCCAGTACAACCTTCAGACTTTTGGCTATCGGCCTAGGAATTACTCGATTCTAATGAGCAAAAATTATTTAATAGGGGTACATATATGGCCGCACACATAGTATCTGGATACCATAAGGGACAAGAGTCAAACTTAAAATCTTGGAGAGCAAACCCAAAGCTCAAACCAACTGAGCCACCACTTTAACTGCAATAAAAGATATAAAACAAATTATTAAAAAATCATCTTAGTGAATATAGTTTTGTATCTTCTACATCTTTATCAAAGCCTTGTCCCAATTAGGGGTCTAAATCCAACTCAATTTTTTTTAGAATTTTATGAGTTTTTAATTTTTTTCTATTTACATCTCAATCTCAATCTCAATCTCAATTTATTGTTTCTTCATTTTTTTCTCTCACTCATTAAAATTTGTAAAATCATTCCCCTATCTTTTTGAAAAGTAAATATATTCTTACTTTCAAAAATAAAATGTGAAGTTATTTTCAAATTTTATGTAAAAATACAAAGTACTGTCCATTCAAACCTTTTACCCCTTAAAAATGGGAGGTTACAACATGTAGAAAACAAAGAAACTAAAGGCAAATAAAAGATAAGAAAAGAAATTGCCACTCTAAGGTCTTCCTAGCCATGCCAAGAAGAAAATTCCAGAATTTGGATGTCTTGGAAACACAAAGTAGCCAGTTTCCACAGTCACATACAAATGCATCCTCATATTGATCTTAGGGAGGATACTAGTTATGTGGTTGCCAAATTTACAAGTATATTTTTATTACAATTCTCTTATACATATATTCGTTATGAATATTAACATGTTTAGTAGACAGTTATTGACCTCTTATAAATTGGTCATGTCATTATTTCCTTATTGAAAACTATATGTTTAGAGTACTACTTGTCTATTCTTATTGAGCTATCATACTTAGGGTGTTACCTTTGGTGTTGCAGGAGCACATCTCGGCCCAGGCCCAGTTATCATCACGAATCGGGAGGATTTCGCGTAAATTTCTTCAGGATTAGTAAAGTGGACACCTGGTGATGTCTTTTATTAGACATATACGATAAAGCGTCTCACGATTACAGCACTTAGGATTTTTGGATATATGGATTTTCTCATTTATCATGCTATCAATATATTTTATTTGATAGACTTATGCTTATTTTCTTATTGGTGCATATGTATTGTTATTGGTCTTTGACTATCCCGTACTTATGCACTGTTACTTTAGTATGCATTGGATATGTTGACTCTTTTGGGATCATGTTGAATCCATTATCTATCTATGCACTTTATTATGGAATGGCTTAAACAAGTATTCATATATGCTCTTTAGTATCATTAGTGGTGTGATTGGGTGCGAAACACATTACTATTTCCATAGATTGATAAATACTTATGTACTCATGGACCTTCCTTGCACATTAAGGCTTATGATTTGAGAAAAATTCCCTTGTGGAAATTCATATTTGCCTAAGTGCAGTATGGATTACTACGGAATTACATGTGCTATGTCACAGGCCCTATCGGACTACCCTAATCTTGGGCCTAAGGCAAGACATATGTAAGTAGAATGAAACATATCTATGAGACCTCAAGAAATAACCTTGAGTACTTCTTCTTAACCAGCTCTTCGAGCTCCCAAGTGGCTTTATCTTGACCATGGTGATCCCAAAGAAGCTTGACCCAATGGATCATTCGGGTTTGCAAAAACTGCTCTTTCTCGTCAATCACTCGAAGAAGGCGCTCAACGTATGTTGCATCGGGCTGCACCTAAATCTCTTCATATTCAATGACCAGAGACGGGTCTCGAATGTACTTCTTGAGCATCAACAAACGAAAGACATTGTGCACTACTATAAACTCTGATGGTAGACTTACTCAATAAGCAAGGTCACTAACTTTACTCTGGATCTCAAATGATCTCACATATTTTGGAGCTAGCTTGTCTTTTTACCCAAATCTGATGGTGCCTTTCATTGGAGAAACCTTCAAGAACACCATGTCTCCAACTCAAAACTCAAGATTTTTGCAACGCTTGTCGGCATAACTCTTTTAACGAGAACGGACAAGTCTCATTCTTTTTCGAACCTTCTACACTTTCGCCTCTGTATCTGCAATGATCGAAGGTCTATGAAGGCTTCTGACTCTTATTTCTTCCCATCAAACTGGAAAGCGACATCGGTGACCATAAAGAGCTTCGAATGGAGCCATCTTGATACTCGCATTGCAACTGTTACTGTAGGCAACTTCACATAGAGCAAGGTGCTCATCCCACTCACTACCAAAGTCCAAAACACTAGCTCGCAATATGTCTTCAAGAGTCTAAATAGTGCACTCTGACTGTCGTCCGTCTGCGGATGATAAGTTGTACTATAACTAAGCTTAGTCGTCAGGAATCTTGACACAAAATCCATCGAGATGTGCTCTTATTTCCACTTAGGAATTTATAGAGGATGCAACATTCTTGGAGGTTTCTTATGCTCTGCCTTTACTTGCTGAAATTTGAAGCATCTAGACACGAATTCTGCAATGCCTCACTTCACATTGTTCCACTAGAATCTGTCATTTAGGTTTCTGTGCATCTTTGTAGCTCCTGGATGCATAGAGTATCTGGTATGATGTGTTTTTGTCATGATCGTCTCCTTGATTCCATCAATCACTGGTACACACAGTCTATCTCTAAAGTATAATATGTTCTCAACCAATTTGAAATCTGGTCTCTAGGGAATCTAATCACGAGCTGTAGCCACCTTTAGTTCTTCAAACTGTTTGTCTTTGATCTACTGAATCAACTCTGGTTGAAAGACTAATATCGTTACTAACATCACCCTATCGTTGACAAACTTAATCTTTACATCTAAATCTCTGAACTCCTCAAGAAGAGTCTGTTCTCCACACAAGGCTGCAAGATCTATTAAAGATTTTAAGCTCAAAGTGTTTGCCATTACATTGGCTTTGCCGGGGAAGTACTTGATAGAAAAATCAAAATCCTTGATAAGCTCTAATCATCGGCATTGCCTCATGTTAAGATCTTATTGAGAAAAGAGATATTGTAATTAACTCCGGTGGTCCGAATGAACTTTGAATCTCTCTTTGTAGAGATAATGTCTCCACAACTTTAACATATGCATAACAGTTGCTAAGTCGAGATCATGTGTGGCGTAGTTTTTCTCGTGTACCTTTAGCTGTTGAGAACCATAAGTTATAACTCTGCCATTTTGCATTAACACACAGCCAAGACCAACTCTTAAAGCATCAGAATAGATCATGAATCCACATTGCCCTCGGGCAACGATAGAACTAGGGCTGTGGTCAATTTCTCCTTACGTAATTGGAAGCTGGACTCACACTGATTTGTCCATTGGAAAGGCATATTCTTCTAAATCAACTTGGTAAGTGGAGCGAAAATCTTCGAGAAATCCTGGATGAATCGACGATAGTATCCTGCCAAACCCAAAAAGCTTCGAATTTTTGTAACTAATCTCAAACTCTACTAACTGGTGATGGTTTCAATTTTCGATGGGTCAACTATAAGTCCATCTCAATATATAATATGGCCTAAGAATGCAAATTATTTCAACTAAAATTCACACTTCTCCAGCTTGGCACACAAGTGATTGCTCCTCAAGAGCTGCAGTGATGTCCTCAAGTGTTCTGTGTGGTCATCCTCTGTCTTCAAATACACTAAGGTGTCATGAATGAACACCACCACAAACCGATCAAGGTATGAAGAAAAGATTTGGCTCATCAACGCCGTGAACATTGTTGGGGCATTCGTCAACTCGAAAAGCATGACCAATAACTCATAGTGTTTATATCTGGTCTTAAAGGCCGTCTTAGGAACATCTGACTCTTTAATCCTCAGTTGGTGGTAGCTTAACCTCAGGTCAATCTTGGAGAAGTGTGCTGCACCTTGAAGTTGGTCAAATAGCTCATTAATCCGGATTTGTATTTTTATGGTAATCTATTTCAATTGCCTATAGTCGATATACATTTAGAAGTTGTTATCTTTCTTCTTGATGAATAACACTGAAGCTCCCCATGGCGAAATACTCGGGCAAATGAAACTCTTGTCTAATAGCTCTTGTAATTTGATCTTTAGCTCATAAAGACCTGCTAGAGCCATCCTGTATGGAGCTCTAGAAATTAGTGTCGTGCCGGTCACAAGCTTAATTATGAAATCGACTTCTCTCACTAACGACAAACCCAAAACCTCTTTTGGAAACACATCTGAAAACTCACGAACAACTGGGAACTCTTCAAGCTTTGGGGACAATCTCTGCTTTGAGATGAAAGCAATGTATCCCTCGCAACCATTGCTGATCAATCATCCCGCTTTAGGTGCTGAAACTATCTTGGTCTCCAAATGCCTCCTTTTACCCTGAACATTACATGAGGACTGGCTTCATTAACCTTGAAGGTGATAGTCTTGTGGAAACAGTCCATATAAGCCATGTACTAAGACAACCAATTCATGCCTAAGATCACGCGCATCACCAACACGATGAAATCTGCTGGTATCTGTAACTCTCATATTAAGATTCAACATCAAGGGTAAAAATCCTCACATACCAACCTCTTGCCCATAGGGGTAGTGATGGATGATGTGAATCGTAGCTGAGTTGGCTGTTCTTGAAAACCACCTGCAAAAAGATGTGCAACAAAGGAGTGGGTCGATCCGGGATTGAACAATACTCTGGTAACAACATCACAAACAAGAATTGTACCTTCCACAATGTCGCGATTGCCTGTGCTTACTCTTGAGTCAACACATAATTTCGTCTTGACTGTTAAGGCCTCTAATGACCCTGCCTAGTCTGCTGACGCTACCTGTTGGGTGCTACAACTGCTATTTGGGAGGGCTGGTAATGCCTGTCATGCGCGTGGAGCTAGTAATGTTGCTCTCATAGGTTGTTGATATGACTGCTGCCTCTTGGGACATTCTAACAATCTGTGATCCATAGAACCACACTTAAAACATGCTCTTGTCTCCTTCCAACAAGTCTGATTAGGTGGCCTTTGCCACAATGCCCACACACCAACTTCCTTGAGCCACTGTTACGACCATTATTGTTCTACTTTTAGCCTGATGCTAAAATCTTACAGAGGGCTACGTGTATCTATTTAGCTCATTGATGGACACTGTCACGACCCGAGCCCGAGAATCATCGGTTTTGAGTTAACCCCAAGGCATAACACACATACTCCCATATAATTCACACCCGAACCAAAGTCAAAGTATATACACAATGGATATTCAAATAATAACACGTGTGAGGTGCTCAAATGAATATCTGTCTAAGCCTTCAATACGCAGAAGCTCATCAATATCATCTATAATTTTTTTCACTTTTCATTAAACAATTCAAAAATATCATTACAACCATGAAACAGTCCAAATCTTAACATTTAAAGTATATAAGATTATTATAGCAATTCTACACATTACCTATACAACCCAAACGTGATATGCACATATATGCAACTATGCCAAAGATAAACGTTCTATATAGAGAAAGTAGAATAATGAAGTACAAGGAACCAAAGGACATTCGTAGAAAAGTCAAACTATGCAGGTAACAATCTATATGAGGCAAAAATATGTATATGCTAAAAGTCCTAAAATACCCAAAATATTTATCCCTAAGACAATACTGTATCGTTCTCGGCATATGGATCAGTCAATAAGCATCCATTGTTCATTCGTTATAGTCTGAAGGAACCACTGTGTCTCCTTCTCTAACTTATTGGTCTCTATCAAACTACAATCTGGATATGGGCATGTAACACCATTAGACAATTATGAATAAGACTTTTTAACAAAGTATAAGCAGAATTAAAGTAATATGTGTTGTATCTAAAAGAATTAATGACAAGTAATTAATAGATGTCAATTTAATATACTACGCATGTTGCGCATTGAAACAAAGTATGATATAAGGATCAAAAAGCGAAAATACTTACTATTTGGTTATTGCATTTGTTATATCCTTCCTCTACGGATCTTTAGGTTGAAAACATCATCGACCGGGCCAAGGTAAGAATGGATCTCTTCATACATAAAGTCTGGAAGCTATAAAGGCACACTGCAGCGGCACCGTTCATAAACTACACCAAAGTCAACCTCGCTGGGTATCATAAGGTTAAAGTTGAGTAGAGCCAGATCATTTCCATTCATATGATTGAATTTGGGTAAGTCATACAATTCGTTTCATTGAGAACCATATATACGTTCATTGAGAACTATACATTATATGCTAAATTTGTTCTTACTCAATTCAACACTGACAATAGGGAAGCGAATATCAATAATAATCAATTCATACTATGATAATTTCAATTCAAAATCATTCTAATAATACAAGGCAATAATGATAATTCAATATACTTATGCAATTCAAATTAATAGAATCAATGTGATTTACCAACCAACCATAATCTAGTCATCCATTGTTTTAATTGTCTATGATAATGTAGTTTTAAGTAATTCAATACATTGTTGTCTTTACTTTGGTGTCACATTGTGTAGGAAAGGTGTATCAGAGTCCCTTAAACCAACATCGATGGATAGGTGCTTAACAAATGAACAACAACACATGGATGAGTCTCGGCCCTCAAGACTTTTCATGGTGTCTGATTATTCCGTTAGGCATGTGAATAAGGTAGAGGAGTCCAAGAACTAAGGCCCTATAAGGTCTTAAAGCAGTCCCTAGTTAATTCTAATTTTCAATGGTCATGCGACTTATTAGTGGGTAACCTACGACTTAGCTGTAGGTAGCCTACAGCTTAACCGTATAATGCATTGCGGCTTAATAGTAGCTATATGCACTATTCCTTCGCAGTTACAATTTAACTGTAAAATAGCTTACGGCTTAGCCGTGTGGTGCCTACGATTGAGCCACTGCATAACCGTAGCACATTCAACAGCTTAACTGTAGAAGAAACCTGAAATTTTAGCTCTCTGGAAAACTAGCCGTAGTGCACTTAGGGCTTAGCTGTAAGCTTTAGATTTGCTAAAGTTGATTCAATTACAGAATGCTCCTCCTTAACCCATAATGTTGGGGTTCCAATTTGCATGTCCACTACGTATTTGAGGGCATTCATCCTACTTCTCTTCAACTATTTAACATTTCCAAATTCTCTATGTGGTTCACTTAACAATCGAATCATGCATTAACGAAAGCTCATTATGCAATGGAAATCTAGAAGAATGAAGATATAGGGCTGATATTTTACATTAAAACTTTGACAAATTTATATTAATCATAACGTACCAATATGCATTCAACCAAAATTAGCTTATACTTGCCTTGTTTTCAAACTCAAATCACTAATCCCCCACTTGGTTCAGTTTGAGGAGGAACACCTGATTCTTGACCCTAAAATGACATCCATGTCAGAAATTATTAAAAAGTTGAGTGCATGCTTGAAACTAAGAGTCTCTTGAGTTCATTGAACCAAGAAATCTATAACTAGAAAAGAGATCTTACCTCAAACAATAGCTAGAGAGCTGTTGGGAGAGATTTGAACTACTGTCTCCTATTCCAGGAGGAAAGGAAGGTAAAGGAGGGGTGAGATGAGAAATTATGTACATGAAATCATGCATGCAAGATTCATTTTGCTCTCATGGATGGAGAGTAAGAATATGGAAGAAGAAAAGGAGAGTTTTTGCAGTTGTGATAGAGGAGAGAAGAGTTCGAGTAGAATGGGTACTAGACCCATGTGGGTATATATATGTACACCTTGGGGTTTTATAAAAAGATTCATCTCACTTAGGATTATTACAATTTAAGTCATTTAAGGGCACAACTAATTCAGATGACATTCAATGCATTCGAGTCAAGTACGAAAGTTGATGACTTTGACAAGACAAACGTAATGGTATTAATATGATGCGTGTATGACATGAAACCATGAATTTTAAAATTACAAAAAAAAGGGGGTTTCCATCTACCTAGGTAAGGTCAAACCCAACCCAAACTACTTAACCATGACCTGAAATTGACACATTGGACTCTACAAGACTAAAATAGACTTATTTAAAATAAAATCATGTTAATTAGCTAGTAATCATAATTAATTACTTGCTAATCAATCTAAGCTTAGGTCGAAGTGTTATAGATACTCTCTGCTCTAGCAGCTCTGCCGCATAAGTTCTTTCCAAGGCATCCTTATAAGCTGTTGGTCTTTGAAAAGTAGTAACGTGACCCAAACGCGATGGCCTCAACCTTTTGATGAACCTCTCTGTCTTCTTTTCGTCGGTATCGATAAGATTTGCAGCGAATCTAGAGAGTTGGGTGAAGGTATGGATGTAATTAGCCATGGTCATCATTTTTTACTAAAGGCTAAGGAACTTTGCTTTTTTCTGCCAAAGGAACTCCGCCTTATTTTGCCGACTGACATGCTCTGGGATAAATTTCTCCTGAATTTGGCTTCAAAAATCTGCCAAACAGTAGCTTTTAGCATGGTGCAGTAAGCTAGATGGATGCTTTTCCATCAAGTGTTTGCAACACTCCTGAACATTGATGCTATGAGTATGACCCGCTATCCGCTAGTGCAGATGATTGAATCAAAGCAATTCTTGATATATTCCATCCATTCATCAGCTATAATTGGGTCTTCTATGCCCATGAATTTTGTTGCTCCTTTTTTTCAGAACTTCTCATATAGATTGTTCGAATCATTTTCTCTAGTCTGCAGATCACTTGTGTCACTGTGGGTGCTGCTGGCCGTGCTTGGCCTTGTCTTTCTATCAATGTAATGATTTGAGTTTGCATGGTCTGCATTATTTGCATCATCATCAAGAATCTGTCATCAACAGTTGGTCGTGGAGGAGGTCAAGGAGGTAGATCATCCCTTCGTTCCTCGACATACACATCCTCTCCCTCTACATCGTGAGTGAAGATAGACGAACCTTGACGTGTGCCTCTACCTCGTGCCATTTATATGTAAAAATGTTCCTTGGTAAGTTCATGACAAGACATTCCTTAGACTCAAACATATTATAACCCATAATCCAATGCACCTATCATATCCTCACCATGCATTTTAAGGTTTCTAAGTCTTTTATTTAAAGTTCATTCATGCTCAATACCATCACTTTACATGAACAATGGCTTTGATACCACTACTCACGTATGTCATGCTCCGGGCTCAAGGAGTGACATACATAAGAGGCTCTTTAAAAAAGAGAAATTGCGAGTCGTAGGAGTGAAAAATCCACTCGATGGCCCATCTATTAAAATTGATCCACTCAAAATGAACTACTGCACCATTTATGGGATATTCTCAAATTTCAGTATGAAAGGATTTGATCTAATTGCAAGATTGACCATGTGATAAACAATCTCATAGCACATTAATTATATTATTAATTAAATAATTAATCATGTGAACGGAACAACTCTCACTGTAGGAAATAACTCACATAAAGGAAATTCAATTATTTTAAGCTGGTCAGATTATTAAGAAGTTCATGAGTGCAGATCCTCTATCGCCTTTTGTTAGACAATCACCATAAGGAGACCAAGTATGTTCTGCCATGTCAGCCACCATGCTGACATAAATCAGTTGCATATGTTCCTCATCCAATTTAAAGTTCAAACTTCAAAATCCAATGTCTGCAAAAAGTCATCAAGCAAGTGGAAATTAATAGAATTGGTTGTATAGCAAATCATTCCTGTTGAAATATATTCAGAAGTTCTTCCTTTCAACTTAATGGAAATAAATTTTTACTGTGATTAATTTCTTTGTGTCCCCTTAGCATGTCCTGAAATTATTAACATTTTCATTTGATCATAGCAAGCTTCGGAACTTCTAGATTGGCCACTGGATATGGACTCATTAGTTGGTCCGTTACGAATTTCCAACCCTTTCATGATTTACCTGTGCCAAGGGCTCCAAGGATGATGTTTGAGATGGGACATGTGACGGATTCATTAGCTTTTGAAATAACCCCAAGCCACCCCTCCACTGGCGCACCTGTAGCATGCAATGGATGTGATGTTTCACCACACACCGCCACTAGTAGGCAGCCTAATCCAGAACTAACGTTGCAAAACTTATTGGCCCAAATTTGAAAGTAGTTCTAGATTCAAATGTAAAATTTCGACTAAACAACCTACACCAACAATTGTTGAGTTTGATATTTTTCTGATACCTTTCAAAAAGGAATAATTTAAAAAAATTGCATGTCTTTTAGAATGAATAATTTTTATGTTATAGAGGGCCCCGATTAATGAAAGGGAAAATTTCATAAAAAGGGCTCAAATTTTTCTTAAATTTCAAAACTGAATTAAAAAATTTTACATTTCAAATGATGAGTTAAGTTTTTCATTTACATTTTAAAACTGGACAATCAGGTGAGAAATTGAATTTTTCAGTGAGTTATTGTTCCATTTTTTTTCAAAATGACCTCTGGGTATTCTTCTTCTCGTCGTCCATCTCCGGACCGATCCCTCTCAACCTTCTCCGCGAATTTGAGGGGCGGGGGTATAGCCATAGGCTCATGGAAGAAGAAAGATCAGGACAAGGAATCCTTTTTAGATTTGACAAATAGAGAAAGCACATTAATTAGTGCTTGAACCTGGTCTTGCGCTGAGGGCAGACTTCGCTTCCTTCTCTACACTCGTACTCATGGCAAGTCCAGTAAACAGCAAACTGGGAATGTACACACTCATTACCAGCAACAAACAGCTCCTCTTGGTGCACATGGTTTGAGATATGCGTGGGACGATTTGACCGCCGGATCGATCATTGATGCAGTGAAGGCCATAAGGGATTTTGAAGAAGGTGGTGCTAGCCTGATGAAGGAGTGCGGTATTCTAGCATGGCTTTGTGGAAATGGTGGAAAAGGAGCGCAGACAGTGGTGGGAGTAAGATGAGCCACTGAAAGGATATTTTGACTATATATTTTTTTAAACAAGAATTTTGCCGGAAATATTAATTTTTAGCAGATTGTCCTTATTTAAAATGCAGATGGAAAACTTAAGCCCTTATTTGAAATATAAATATTTTTTGTCTTGTTTTGAAATTTGGGCAAAACTTGAACCCTGATTTGAAATTTTCCCTCAATAGAAATCTTAATATTAGTTTGTTGCCTTATAAAAATAAGAAAAAATTACCTTATTAGCAAGACAAATCATGGTCTATTTGCTCTCCGGTCACGGTGAAGGAACACCGCCGACGTATAACAGCGACTAGTGAGGGATTCTCCAGTAACGACGATGAAGGCAGTGGCTGTTTCAGCAAAACTTCAGAAGATCACCCAGGCAGCCCTTTTCTTCTTTGTCTTCTTCTATGCAGGCTAAAACTGAAGAAGGCTATGCATGTAGCATCCAAGTGTTTTTCTCTTGCAAGAATAGGATCTCACTCCTAAATCACCTTAATGTTGAACCCCACCATCGTATCCCACCTGTTCAAAACTTGATATGCCGCTAAACCCACATGATCAAGCAAGATCCCAACAACGAGAACCTAAGAGGACCAAAACCCTCTTCTCCTTCTCCGCAGGGAAGATCTTGATAAGTGGTGCACACAGAGATCACCTCTGATCTTCTCGAGGCATGGCCAGCAAAGGACCTTTTCCAATCTCACCATAGAGATCTGATCTAAACCTTGGTTCTCTTTTCTCTGGCAAAGGTCTGTAGACAAGAATGCTGTTAAATTAAGAGGGAGAAGACCGAGGGTGAGGGCTTCAGTTGGGGAAGAAGATGACTCGGATCTAGTGGTGTTAAAAATGAAGTTGCATCAAATGAATTGGTTGATCGGGATAAGGGCGGTGATGATGATGTTGTTGATGTTGAGACTGCAGCAGATGGGTTCTTCCATGTCATCACTTGGCAAATGGTTGTCGTGATGCACAAGGTAGACACTATTCTCAGGGTTTCTGCTGAGGCAGCCGATTTCTCGTACCGAACGAGGAATTTGATTGAAGCATAGATGTGGTGGTGCGAGGCACATCGATTGGCCATGGAATCAATTGCGGTGGCAGTCTAACAGCCGGATTTGGAATTATTTCTTCCTCGCCGTAGCTATCGACAGAGGAGAGGTTTTCGATTTCGGAGGGGCCAGGAAGGTGCGGAACTCAATCTCATTGGCTCGATCTCGTTTCGCTCAATCGTACTTTTCGACAAGATTGATCAAATCCTCATCGCACGTGATCGAGACGAGAGCTTCAGATCTTCGGTTAGAAGCTGGCGTCGAAGGCTTACGGCCGATCCATACAGCTCTCCGAGCTTCAACAGTAGATCTGAATAGTACAAAAAATAGAAAAATCTGAAATGCAACATTTAATACCAATGGAAAATCAAAAGCGATATAGATAAAATCTTCGTCTTCCTCTTCAATCCGAGATAAATTTTATCAATTTCAGGTCGTTATTTTTCTGTTTTGTCGAAGATGGATGCGAGGCCCAGGTGGGCCATCAGATTGATGATCTAATCTATAGATTAGTTACCTGATCCTTGGGCGACCCTAGTGGTCTTGGTCCCATGAGGTTTGGACCAATGAGGCCCACCCATCTACTTACTCAAGAGCAATGGGCTCACTGCCGGTAGAAAATTAACATCCACATATGACTGAAGCCCATCCACGTACAATAAAATCAGAATAATCTTGTGGGAGAATAGGAGGAAGAAAATGGGGCCCACTTTGACTTAATCATGGTAAACTTAATATATAAAATGAAGAATTTAATTAAAAAAATGACATTCCGTCGGGGTTAAAAGTGTAAAATGACTTTTTTTTCATCGTATCCGTAAGGAGACAATATCTGATAAGGAGTGTCAGTGTAAATTCAGAGAATTGAGGGGGTCTCCTATAATTAAGGTACAATACAAGGGGTGTGAATGTAATTTTCTCCCCAAAAAAGCTTAAGTAGTACTATGAACTCACGATTGCCATGCTACAAATTAAATTAATCTGTTCAATCGGTCTGAAATGGCGTCTTCCTTTTAAAAACATTAACTAATCTCGGTTGACAAAAGGTCAAGATCAATGGTGGGACCCACTTACAAGTGTCAATATCAAGCAATCAGAGATATTATTGTAGATAACTGGATATCCTAGGAAAATTATTTTGGCTCAAATTTAGCAATGGAACTAATGGATTCTGATTAGCTGGACCCGTATCACAGTGATGATATTAACGGTTGTTGTGGTGAGCACAAATCACAAATCCTTGACAACACTTTGGTCAATCGAAAGATGTTTGGGTAACCAACCAATCAATATCCATCACTTGTTTGTTTAATGTAATTATTATTATTATTATTATATACATAAAATTCCCCCTCGTCATAAGAGAGCATGGACAAGCGACAAGTGGCGCACTCATATTAAAGTTCTAAAATTCTCTCCCGTTATTCTTCTCTGAAAATTTCTCTCTTAATTCCTTTACTATTTAATCTCCTACATATAAGCATAATTATTATCCTCATCCAAAGATTCTTCTCAATTATTATTTTTCTCTTTCATAATTATTATCCTCAGCCAAAGATTCCTCTCAATTATTATTTTTCTCTTTCATAATTATTATCCTCATCCAAAGATTCCTCTCAATTATTATTTTTCTCTTTCTTAAATTAAACCACAATACATAGCAGGAGTGATGAAGTTAAGGGGCCCAACATTGAGTATGTGTTCACATGTACTCCAACTATACAATCACTTTTGACTAACCCATTTAAATAAATTATACAGATAAACTTTAACTTGACCCCTTTGACCATACTTGTGTGGATTCATATTAGATGTGGGTTAGATTATGCAATAGATATTAGATTATTGGGTGGATTATTTTTTCTAACCTTTTCTTTAAGTCCATTAGTTGCAACTTAGTCTTATTTTGGCTTCAAATAATCATTGAATAGAGACTTTTGGCGCTTAAAAATACTAAGTCCGGCTCATTTTCTTTATATATATACTAGCAACCAAAGCCCGTGCTTACACGGGCTAAAAAATAAATTATGGTAAATTAAAACTTGCATTGCTGGAAACAAAGAGGAAACAATTAAATAAAAAAGCACTTACTATGTATTTCAAATAGTAGTTTTATCAAAAAATATGTGGTACATACAGCAAGTATAAAAAAAAAAAGGAAATATTCTTTGAAGGAATAACAAATAGTCACCTCAATTGTTTGAGCTTCCCCATCCCCATTTCCATTAGTTCCCTGCTTAAATGTAAAACTATTCCCAAATAGTGAAGGAATAACAAATAGTTACTTCTCAAGCTTTCATCATCATAAATATCTGGCCACCCACATAGTAAAATTAAAAAAGTAAACAGAAGAGATAGAGATGCAAGAAAACAGAGATGGAAGAAAATCTTACAGTTGTCCATTACAGACTTGTTCACTTAGCCCAATAATTTTAAATTCTGTAATTCAGTGTCTTGTCTTGATCCTCAAATTTTTTAGCATGCGTTTAGCCTAGTGAAACAACAAAAACAACGAACATTAGACAAATTTTAATTACAACTTATATATAAAAATGTGACGGACATTTAAGAAGTTAGGCAGCCAACCTTTGACCAGTCAATCTCGTAAGGATTATTAACATTTTGATTTGCAATTAGAAAATCTATCACAGGAACAGACTTAATAATCATCGTAGTAGACGCATCTGCAATGGACAGAAAAGTGACAGGAAATGTAACAATAACTATTGAAGACTTGTGAAAGCTATTAAGAGAGACACATACTTTGTAAAAGCTATCAAGCCATTAGTCTTGGTAAAACTGACTTTAAAATGGTTGGTTAGCAAAGGCACCATTTGGCCTTTGCGACCATTGCCAGGCCTCGCCATGGGCACTATTAGCCTTTGACACCTTCTTGACCGGCCCAGGTTCGGCCTTCAACAGAGTGACATCAGGTGGAATAAGACCACATGTTGAGGCCTAGATTTGCAGCAATAGATTGGATTTTTGGAAATCCGATTTGGGCAAGTAGATGTGCAGGTCTCTGGTGGGCCATAGTTCTTTGATCAGTAAAAGGAGGAGGTAGAGACAGAGTTCGACTCCGTTCCTCCGCATCGGAATCTGAACTATAGGTTGAAACGAAATCCAATCCGGTCATGACAAGCACAAACTCCCTCTGATCTTCTTCACCTGGCACCGCGCCAAGATCGTGACGGCCTGGCCGCCGATGAAGCTGCCAGAAGGGAAGTAATCCACACTCTTACAGCCCCAACGCTCGGATCTGTACCTCGACGTCTCCAGCTTGAACGCGACGGCCTCGTCGGTGGCGAGATCGTTTGGCTAAGACGGGGTAGTGGAAGGCGGCAAAGGGGGTGCAGGGGGAGGCGGGGAGAGAAAAGAAGTTGAAGGAGCGGTGGCGGGGGCAGGGGAAGAGCGGGTTTCTGGAGAGGGGGATTTCGGGGAGGAATAGGGTTTCGATTAGGGATTTGGGGGAGATGTGGTGGAGTAGGGAGAGAGAAGGGGGGAAATGGAGACGATAAGGAGATTAGGGTTAGGTATATGGTTAGGGTTAGAAAGGAGGAGGAAAGGAGAAGGGAGAGGAGCAGAGCAGAATGTCACGGACCGATCGTCTCACCTACGATTTGTAGCCCGTGCGGCACTCAACTAATGCCCCGTGCACTTCGTGAGTAAGCCTTTCCTCCCAAGTCAATTGGAACTCACCCAACTCTAAGACTAACACCACACTCACAAAAGAAGAACACTTGGAGAATGCTAAAAGAACTAGAGAGCTTCTTAACTCTTGGATGGATACAAGTGAGGGAGGCCACCCCCTTATATACACATTGGCCTTACAAGGTGTGGCTTAGAATGTGCCACGTGTCAAGCATACATTGGTTGAGAGTCTTCTAGAACTCTCTCTAGAATGTTCTACACTACTCTTTACAAATATCTAAGTTTCTACACTATTCCAAGGTTGTAGAGAATGGTAGAAACTTTTAGACAACGGGCCCTTGGTCATGGGTCATGAGATTGGCCTGGCCTGAAGATCCATCTAGGCACAAAATGTATGGCAATTTAGCAGATTGTGACAATCTCCCCCACCTAATCCGCAGACGTCCTCGCTGCGGCGTTCTCCTTGTGCTAATCTTCGAGTACTTTCTCATATTGCCATAAAGTGTCTGCTCGTTCCCAACTTGCTTCATGGTTGGGTTGGCCCTTCCATTTCACTAAGTACTTAATATATGGAGGGACACCACGCCGACTTACTCTTCGGTCGTCAAGGATGCGTTCAGCCTCTTTATCAAATGATGTCATCATTGTAGCCGATGGTCGATTGATGCAATTCCTTGACGGGTCTTCCTTGTCTTCATGATACGGCTTAAGACAACTCACATGGAAGACTGGGTGGATCTTGAAGTTAGATAGAAGGTCTAACTTGTAAGCCGCATTACCCACCCTTTTGATGATGGTGAATGGCCCCTCGTACCTTCGTATCAACCCCTTATGAACTTTCCTGAACACTTTGAATTGGTCGGGTTGTAACTTCATCATTACTTTGTCGCCCACATTGTAATGTATCGGCCTTCGCTTCTTATCCGCCCATTTCTTCATGCGCTTGGTGGCCTTATGCAAGTAAGCCTTGGCGACATCCTGTTGCTCATGCCAATCTTTGGCAAATGTGAAGGCAGCTTGACTACTCCCCGCATAACCTATTGTGACTGTGTGGGGTGTGAGGGGTTGCTGCCCTGTTGCTATCTCAAATGGGCTACAACCTGTGGATTCACTTCTTTGAAGGTTATAACAGAGTTGCGCCACGTCTAGATGACTTACCCAATCCTTTTGGTTTGTGTTAACGTAGTGCCGTAAGTATTCCTCCAAGAGTGCGTTGGTCCGTTCAGTCTGCCCATCGGTTTGGGGATGAAAATTTATGGAGAAGTGTAGGTCGGACCCTAGCAGCTTGAACAACTCTGTCTAAAACTTCCCCGTGAACCTAGGGTCTCGATCACTTATGATGACTTCCTGCAAGCCCCAGTACTTCACCACGTTCCGGAAGAAAAGAATAGCTGCATCGGCGGCGGTGCAATCTCTTGGTGCGGCAATGAAGGTAGCATATTTGGAGAATCTGTCCACCACAACCATAATGCTACCTAACCCATTCACCATGGGTAGGCACGAGATGAAGTCCATGGAAATACTTTGCCATGGTCGTGCGGGGGTTGGCAACGGTTCCAATTTGCCAGCCGGCCTTTGATACTCCACCTTGTCTTGTTGGCACACAAGGCAAGTCTGCACGTAGCCCTCAACATCCTCCTTCATCTGTGGCCAGTAGAATCATGCACCAAGTAGTGTGAGGGTCCTCCTATATCCTGGATGACTAGCCCATCGGGTGTCATGGCATTCTTTTATGAGGTCCCTCCTCAAGTTCCCCCACTTAGGCACATAGAGCTTGTTCCCTTTTGCATAGAGTAGGCCATTCTCCTCCCAGAAGCGCCTGGTCCTTCCATCTTTAGTAGCTTCTAACAAGCTTTGTGCCATTTTGTCCTTTGGTAAGCCCTCCTTGATCCTTTCAAGTATGGGATTGGTAATGGTGATGATGGCATTTAGCTCCACCAACTCCGCCTTTCTACTCAAGGTGTCCGCCACTTGGTTAGTGCGCCCCGGCTTATACTCAATAGCCATGTCAAACTCAGCCAAGAAATCTTGCCACCTTGCCTGCTTTGGTGTCAACTTCTTTTGAGTTTGAAAGAAGCTTGTGGCAACATTGTTTGTCCGAACAATAAACCGGGATCCAAGTAGATAGTGCCTCCATGTCCGTAAGCAATGCACAATGGCAGTCATCTCCTTCTCATGGACAAAGTATCTCCTCTCTGTCTCATTGAGCTTACGGCTTTCATATGCTATAGGATGTCCTTCTTGTAGGAGTACCCCTCCAATAGCAAAGTCTGAGGCATCAGTGTGCACCTCAAATGGCTTGGTGTAATCCGGTAATGCCAACACCGGTTCCGTCATCACCGCTTCCTTTAAATCCTCAAAAGCTTTTTGGCATTCCTCCTTCCAATGCCAAGCTTGACCCTTCTTAAGTAGGTCAGTCAAAGGGGATGCCTTCTTAGAGAAGCCTGATATGAACCTTCTATAATAGTTCACCAGACCAAGAAATGATCTCAACTCTGTCACCTTGGTTGGAGGGCACCATTCCCATATGGCCTTGATTTTTCCTTCATCCATGCGAATGGTGCCTTCCTTTATCTTATGCCCTAAGAACATCACCTCTTCTTAGGCAAATGAGCACTTTTCCCTCTTAACATAGAGTTGGTTAGAGCGTAGTACCTGTAAGACTGTCCGGAGGTGCTCCTTGTGTTCCTCTAGAGTTTTGCTGTAGACCACAATGTCATCTAGATATACCACCACGAACTTGTCCAAGTAGGGATGGAAAATCCGATTCATAAGTGTACAGAACGTAGCTGGTGCATTTGTCAAGCCAAATGGTATGACCAAGAACTCATATGCGCCATAGCGTGTCACACATGTGGTCTTTGGCTCATCTCCTTCTGCTATCCGGACTGATAATATCCTGACCGAAGATCCAACTTTGAGAAATACTTTGCTCCACCAAGCTGATCGAACAAATCTGCTATGAGAGGGATAGGGTACTTATTCTTGATGGTGACTTTGTTGAGCGCCCGATAGTCAATGCATAACCGAAGACTACCGTCATGTTTCTTTTGGAATAGCACCGATGCTCCATATGGTGCTTTTGAGGGTTGGATGAACCCTGCATCGAGCAACTCCCGCAGCTGCTTCTTCAATTCTTCCAACTCTAGAGGAGCCATCCGATAGGGACTCATTGCTGGTGGCATGGCACCAGATTCCAACTCTATCTTGTGGTCCACCTCCCTCCTTGGTGGAAGCCTTTTGGGAAGCTCTGGTGGCATCACATCCTTGAACTCTCCAAGGACTTGATCAATCTCCTTTGGCACATCTGCGTGTGGGACATTCTTGTCTTCCACTAGTGCTGCTAGGTAGGTGTCTTCACCCCTCTGGACACCTTTGGCCAACTGCAGAGCTGACAGTGTGGCCACCTCCCTCTTATCCTTAATAGCTGGGACCATGCAAGGTTTCTTTTCATCCATGATGCCAACAGCATCCAAGTGTAACATTGGCACTGCCTTAGTTGGCTTAAGAAACTCCACCCCTAGCACCGCTTTGAAGTCATCCAAGGGGACCACAGTGAAGTTGGTTTTGCCTTTCCAATCCCCGACTTGGATTTCTACCCCCTTGGCAACTCCTTTGATGGGTCAAGCTTCAGAGTTTACAGCCTTCATACGGCTGGAGTCCTTCTCTAGTTTCAGCCCCAACGTATGTGCTTCATCTTCGGCAAGGAAATTATGTGTAGCACCCGTGTTTACCAATGCTTTGGTGACCTTGCCGTTGATATGCACATTGACATACATAAGGCTTTTGTTGACGGGTGGGGAGCCAGTTGCTTGTTTCTTCACTGCATTGAGTATGGTGAGGGCACCCATCGTAGGGTCATTAGTGCCTTCCTCATCACTAGAGGTCGCCTCCTCTTTTCCTTTCAACAAGGCATTAAGGGTGCGCCTTTTTGGACACTCAAACAGCTTGTGCCCAAGGCCCCCACAAATGTAGCACTGGATTTGACTAGACTTCCCAGTCCCGCTGGGTTTGTCTTGGCCCTTATGTGAGAAGAAGGGCTTTTTCCCACCATCTTTAGAATCACCCTTCTTGTCTCCCCCACCTTTGCCTTGGTAGGGCTTGGTGGGTTTTGGCTTCCTTGATTCAGCCCTTTTAGTGAACTCTGTCAAGTTTTCGGCCGTTGCAAGGGCCGTGGCTAGGTCCTGTACATTCTTCCTTGAAGCTCTTGTTCAGCCCATGGTTGTAACCCATTCATAAAGAAGAACAATCGATCTTCATCAGTCATATTAGTGATATCCAACATACAATGGGTGAACTTCTTCACATATTCTCAGATAGAGCCATCATGTTTGAGCTTCATCAAGTTTTTCCTAGCCAAGTACTCCACATTTTCATGCAGGAATTGAGACTTCAGTTCCTTCCTAAAATCTTCCCATGACTCAATGGTACAAAGACCTCTCTCCATATCATTGAGCCGTCTACGCCACCACAACATGGCATCATCCTCCAAATACATGGTGGCCATTTCTACCTTAGTCACCTCATCCTCCACTTTGGCAACCTTAAAGTAATGCTCCATATGCCATAAGAAATTTTCTACTTCCTTAGCATCCCTAACACCTTTATATCATTTGGGTTCAGGTAACCGTACCTTTCGGGCCTCCTTGACGGAAGTGCCTCCATTGGAGGCAACTCGCTCCAACACAGCAAGTCGGTTCTTGACATCCTCATCCCTTGCATGAAGATCTGCCAACAACTCTACCCTTAATGAGGCGATGGTTTCCTTGACCTCCTCTGTCATGACTTGGAAAGCATCACGAGCTTCTTCGTGTAGCATCTTCCGGATGTCAACGACCTCTTTGCCCACCGTGTTTACCCGAGATGCCAACTCTTGTTGGCTTTCTTCTTGGGCATTAACACGGCCTTCCAGCAAGTCCACACGGCCATCCACCTCACGAACGGTTCACTCTAAGGACCTTAGACGTCTCTCTAGGGTGGCCAAGTCCAAGTCCCCAATTGGCTCACGGGAAGTGTCTCGTCCTTTCCCCTTCTTTCCACCCTTGCCAAGGACCTCGGTGATTTTGCTTTCGTGAGATGCCATCACAACTTCTTCCTTGTGATCTTGCCTTAAGGGTGATGAACCAACCTTGACTTTGATACCACTTGTCACGGACCGATCGTCTCACCTACGATTTGTAGCCCGTGCGGCACTCAACTAATGCCCCGTGCACTTCGTGAGTAAGCCTTTCCTCCCAAGTCAATTGGAACTCACCCAACTCTAAGACTAACACCACACTCACAAAAGAAGAACACTTGGAGAATGCTAAAAGAACTAGAGAGCTTCTTAACTCTTGGATGGATACAAGTGAGGGAGGCCACCCCCTTATATACACATTGGCCTTACAAGGTGTGGCTTAGAATGTGCCACGTGTCAAGCATACATTGGTTGAGAGTCTTCTAGAACTCTCTCTAGAATGTTCTACACTACTCTTTACAAATATCTAAGTTTCTACACTATTCCAAGGTTGTAGAGAATGGTAGAAACTTCTAGACAACGGGCCCTTGGTCATGGGTCATGAGATTGGCCTGGCCTGAAGATCCATTTAGGCACAAAATGTAGGGCAATTTAGCAGATTGTGACAAGAAGCAGACCGAGATAGAAAGAGAGATATGCGTTGAAGAATATCTGCGATGGATTTTGAAGAAGATACGCGATGGATTTAAGGAGATATTGATTGCTCTGCGATAAAGCCGTGATTGCAGTGGAAATCTGCGATGAGGTCGTGATTTGGAAGACGTGATCTTCGGTGAATCCATCATCTAGATTGTAGATCTGCGATGGCATGATCTTCAGCGAATCCATCGCTGCGATGATGGAAATCTGATGATGGAATGAGATGGCGTCCGATCTGCGTGTTGAAGAAGGGATCTGTGATGATCTGATGATGGAAGGAGATGAGATGGCGCCCGATCTGTGATGGAAAGGCATGGCTGACGTGGTGCTACGAGAAAAAAAAAAAAGGAGGTGCTGATGTCGCACCCCTCGGCGAACTCCATTCTTTGAGCTTTAATATATATAAAGTTTGATTTTGATTACATATGCATGCATGATTTGTCTACCCTAATACTCTCGAGGAGAAATTTTGATTTTGCGGCAGCAACTTTGAGATTCGATTTGATCTTGGATTGAGAGAATGTGGAAGCTTAAGATTGGTGGTGAGGGCGGGATTAATCCATGGCTTCGGAGCCTGAACAATCATGTGGGGAGGCAGGTTTGGGAGTTCGAGCCGGAGCTTGGGACCGCGGAAGAGCTTCTTGAGATCGAGAGGGCTCGGGAAGGCTTTCGGGAGCTCCGCTTTCAGAAGAAGCACGCTTCAGATCTGTTAATGCGAATGCAGGTACATACAGTGCTTCCTTTCCTTCCTTCTTCTTGAACAATTACGATTTCAAACAGTGTTGAAATCTGCCTTAAATGTGGTGTGGATTTTGAAAGTTTGCCAGGGAGAATCCTTGTAATCTTGATATTCCTCAAGTCCAACTGGAGGACGCAGAAGATGTGACGGAGGAGGCGGTTGCAGCCACCCTAAGAAGGGCAATTGGATTTCATTCTTCTATTCAAGCGCACGATGGGCATTGGCCGGGGGATTATGGTGGTCCGATGTTTCTTCTCCCTGGGTTGGTATGTGCTTGCACTTGTAAACAGCAGAATTTCTTCCCTTTGTTGCTTGGTCATAACCCAGAAAGTAAATTTTGGTTGCACCATCTGATTGGAAAATTGTGATGAGCAGTTGAAAACAATGCAGCTGACCAGTGGCTGCCAGTGTTCTCTCTCTCTAGTTTGCCTCAAGATAAAGCTAACTGTTATGGATGTTGACTGATCCATTGTATGGAACAGGTCATAAGTTTATATGTCACTGGAGCATTGAATGCTGTCCTATCATCTGAACATCGACGGGAGATATGCCGGTACCTATATAATCATCAGGCAAGAATGGTTTTCTCTTACTGTGATTGCATATTCTTTTGTGCTATACATCTCTTGTATGATTTAAAAGGGCGGCTTGGACCAACGGTAAAGCTTTACCAGTAGCGTCTTAGACGACGCGGGTTCAAGTCACGGAAACAGCCTCTTCAAAATGAAAGTAAGGCTGGGTACATCTTGCCCTTTTTATCTCTTCTATGATTTATGTTTCCCACTTGCATTTGTAAGTGCATCTTGATTTATAGTTTCATTCTCGTCGTGGAAAAGTTTAGATTTCTTTACGTTGACTGACTCAATTTGCAGAATGAAGATGGAGGGTGGGGTTTGCATATTGAAGGCCCAAGCACCATGTTTGGCACTGTGTTAACGTATGTTACTTTGAGGTTGCTTGGTGAAGGAGCTAATGGAGGGGAAGGGGCAATGGAGGAAGGCCGAAATTGGATCCTGGAACATGGTGGTGTCACAGCGATCACATCATGGGGAAAAATGTGGCTTTCAGTTGAGAATTTAACTCCTCTATCTAATTTGTATAGACAGTGGAGTTAATGGTT
Source organism: Sextonia rubra (assembly GCA_037013555.1). Taxonomy (NCBI): domain Eukaryota; kingdom Viridiplantae; phylum Streptophyta; class Magnoliopsida; order Laurales; family Lauraceae; genus Sextonia; species Sextonia rubra. The sequence continues at coordinate 35,308,686 of JASUAD010000010.1, read as the reverse complement.
TGAATGTACTTGTGACTTGGGAGTTCATTTTCTATGCTTTTATTTATGCTTCTATGGTTACAGGTACTTGGAGTATTTGAGTGGTCTGGCAACAATCCCCTGCCCCCAGAGATATGGCTACTCCCTTATTTTCTCCCTATTCATCCAGGTTTTAATTGTTTCTTTTAGATTTGTTGTACATCTTTGCAAAGATCATGCCAGACGTAGTGCAGTGCCCTGACATGAATTGTATGAATCAAAATTGGCCAGAGTGGCTGTTACTTGAGTTAGTTGTCTGATCCAATTACCAATTCAAGTGGAGATCAATGAACCCAACCAGAGTAGGTAAAAAGAGTAATGGAACCTTTAAGAAACTTATTTTAGATTTAAATTGTGAATGTAAAAAGCTTAATGTGGATATAACTACAATATTTTGTATTTTCCAATAAAAAATACTTAATATATTGTGTTGTCTAATCACAATTGATCCTCTCTCTCTCTCTCTCTCTCTCTCTCTCTCTCTGGCGGATCATTTGATTCATGCTCAACCCTACTGATGAAAAGAAAAGAAAAGGAATGCAACCAAAATGAAACATACGGCGAGAGTTACATGAAATTGTCCACACATCTACTGTTCTACAGAGTTATGAATCTCACCAAGCCTTAGTGATACAATTCACAATAAAATACAACAAGTGGAATCTAAATATCGTTATAGTATAGTTTCTAAAATAACAAGTGATGTAGTGATTTATATAGTCATGCATCCTAGTGGGAATTATATGGGCTGTCTTTTTCCTCTTAAAAAAGTTGCTTTGGTTTTCCATGGAATTTATTAATAATTTACTTATTATACACTTTAACCTTCATCTTTCATTTAATGTATGCTCTGATTTTGCAGTAGAAAACTGAATAGTTCTTTTTGTACTTAACTTAATGATGACTATGTTATATTTTGTCAAAGGTCTTAGTCTTGATAAGTGTTGATATTCCTTCTTCAAATGATATGGTTATTTAGCATTTATGAATTTTGCAATCTTGCAAGGTAACTAGTTTAAATATGCTGTCACACTTTTTGAATTTGTAAGAACAAACTAGAAGTCTTAAAAAATCCCCTTCTCTGCAGGAAGGATGTGGTGCCACTGCCGGATGGTTTATTTGCCTATGTCATACTTGTATGGTAAGAGGTTTGTTGGTCCACTAACCCCAACAGTTTTATCGTTGAGAAAGGAGCTCTATACCGACCCCTATGATCGCGTTGATTGGAATCAGGCTCGCAATTTGTGTGCAAAGGTTCGTTGTTATGTATTCTTAGGGTGTTGTCCTTACAAAGGCAGCTTTTAATATGTACTGTTTCTTTTACCATATAATATTTGTTTCTTTTATAATTTATCCTGGAGTATGTCCTGTATTTAAAAAAAAAAATTAACCATTTATTCTGGAGTGGATTTTAACACTTTTTATTCAGTCTTCTTACATAAAGCTAATTCTTCTGACAGCCTATGACAACTGTTCAAGCACGGTAGATGTATATAAACAAAAAGATAAACATAACCATCTCTCATGCTCGTTTTTGTGGGTTGTTTTGCGAGTGTTTGTACTCTTGTCATTTGCTTGCATCTGCTGTCTCTGGTGACATAGTTTAAAATGAATTAATAGTTTTATAATAATGTATCCATACAAGTATCTTATGTTTTCTGGAATGGTTACATTTGGTTCTTTTTGGACGTGCTTGACTCAGGCAATAGTGTCATTATCGGTTGCACAGGTTAGACCTTGTTAGTAGTCGTGCTAAAACCACCGATCAGCCTTACAAGTTTAAAATCTATACCAGTCAGTTACACTCTCTGTTCAAGGTTTTATTTTCTTTCAAAATGTATTATTTTATGATTTAAAAAATTGAATTTTTCTTGAAAAACACATTGAATTACGTATAAAAAGAGCCTGTGTGTTTTAACAGCACTCAGGCATTATGTGTCTTGCATTCTTTTTACCATATGAAGTAGCCAGTGTTTTTAGCTTGAAGATGCCTAAAAGATTCCTAAATTCTTGGTCTCAAAACAGAGAAGGGGAGAAAGAGGAAAGGTTTTATTTACTCTCTCACTTTTGTATACATGGGAAGGAGATACACTAGCTGGTGTTATTTGATGTGGAATGAATTGACTCTGCATTCTTTGTGCACAGGCACATGTGCATAACTGTAAGTGCACTTGACACGTATTGTATGTACTTGTCATCCTGAATGGTTGATGAGCATTCACCAAGTTCTAGCCACATACTAGGAGACAAGGGCTAAAGCAGAGGCTTTCTTGTAAATATCTTATGGTACTGGTAGGCTACAGGACTTGACACGACAACGTATCCATACTATATCTGATACTTCGTTTTTTTTAGTATACCTTGTGTCCTGCCATATGCTGTGAGACCCTGTTGTATCCATGCTATATTTGGGCATTATAGGTGCTAGGGAAATTCTAATATTTCACATTTTAGATTTGATTTGCTGGCTCATTTCATTGTATGATGTTCAGTTACATGTCATTTTGATAGTATATAGTCATTGCGATATTTTGATATGTATATGGTCATTGCTAAATTTTGCTATGTATGTGGTTATTGCAAAGTACCATTTCCTGAAAACTGGAGTTGGCACATATCCTTTTGAGTGCTGAGGGCAATGGAAATGCCTCCTTAGTGATGGGGGCCTAAGCTCGAATACCAGTTTGATGCAATCTAAAAAGTTCCACTGACAGACTTTTGGACAACAGAACCAAACATTGACGGTTTGCTTGGCTTCAAAAGAATTTAAAAATCCACGAACACCAGAAAATAATTTAGGAAAAAATCAATTCAAAAAATGAAATGTAGTAGCATACAAGACTACAAATAAGGGCAATAATCAGACATCCCAGTCTAGGGGTGTAAAGTGGACTGTGCCGGATTTGAGGCTGGCCTGTGAAAATTCATAGGCCATTCTATGCCGCCCACGGGCCAGCCCACATGCCCCTCCTAAATTTTTTTAAGCTGCTTTTTTTAACTTTTTATATAAATTGAAAGAGACTTTATGGACTTCTAGGGTTCTCAACTTGAAATAAAGTTTTTTTTTTTCAGTAAACAACTTGAAATAAAGTTGAAGCTATCAAAATAAATGCACAAACATTGATGCTAATTTACAAATGAAAAACAAAAATTTAATAAATTTAAGTTTTATATTTTATTTATATAAAATGTCATCCTGTTTTTTGTATATAAATGCCATATTGGGCCGTGCCTCGGGTTGGACCGTGCCTTGGGCCAGGCCGGGCCGCAGCTTAGGCACCCGGGCCTTGCATGCCAAGGCCAAAAGGCTGGGCCGCTCTGGACCCCTGGCCCACATGGCCCATCCTTTGGGCCGGCACAGTCAATATAGTCAACGTGCTGGGCCATGCCGGGCTGGGAGGCCGGGCCCAATTTTACACCCATATCCGAGTTAGTATGGAGAAAATTCAACTCTAGCATCAAAGTTTTTCAATTTTCTTCAAACATAAAACTAGAATTCCTTATGTGGTCCTCATCACATATATTCATATGACTTTCACTAATAGCAAACTAACAAATCTTAGCCATCTGAAGTCTGAACCTACAATATATGTTTTAATTTTGGTTGTCCAAAATTAGTAGAAAAATACTAAAATGCAGTTAAATGCGTTACTACTCTACAACCTATCAGAAAACCAACCATAACTTCTTCCGTTTTTGTTAGAATCATTCAAGCTTGGGCTTGATGGAAAGCTAATTGAATTGCTATCCACAACATCAAAATTCCATACCATTTGGACATCATTTTCTTAGCTATCTGAATTCTGAACCTACAGTATTTGTTTTAATGTTGATTGTCCAAACATAGTAGAAATTACTAAAATACCCTTAAATGCATTACTACACTACAACCTATTAGAAAACCAACCATAACTTCTTCAGTTTTTGTTAGAATCATGCAAGCTTGGGTTTGATGGAAAGGTAATTGAGTAGCTATCCTCAACATCAAAATTCCATGTCAGTTGGACATCATTTGACATAAATATTGTCCATTACTAGACATGGTCGAAGAAGCTGGACGTTTTGGTGCATCCTTTATTCATGTTAAACAAGGTGTGAATTTGTTCAAGGGTTGCTTAGCAACGGAGGGTAAGTGGTGCCACAGTTTGGTATAAGCTCATGACAGGTGTTCTATATGATATTCTTGGGCTTGGCTCTTTCTGTTTTTGCTTTTTCTAAGGCTTTGGCCATGCACCTTGTTGGTTTTTCAGTATACATTTCTTATGCTGTATTTTTATCTTTAGTAAAAGTTACCATTCAAAATAATAAATTAATTAAATTTTAGTAGTGCTATAACTGATTGGACTTGGGCTGCCCATTGAACATGACTGCATCGTTCCCTCTTAGGTTGGAAGGAAACTCACCCTTAGTTTAAAGTGACAACCACGAGTTTAAGCAAAGTGACATAGCCATGAGTTTAAGTGGCATGACCGCTGTGATTCAATATTAAATGCACCAAGATGTGGACTTGCAAATGTTATCCATCTAAATATCTCATTTCACTAATGAAGCATTTATGAGCCCTATTCTCTTCATATTGTTTAGGTTGGAATTGACACTGTATGGTTGGATTTTACCATCCTTGCCATCAAATTGCATGATCTAAATTTTGTCTGAAAGTTGAAATCAATGGTTGTGCACTTCAGGCTGCTAAATCTGCCTGTTACCATGATCTAACAGCCAAGTCATTGCTATATGGTTGCTCCTAATCACCATAACAATATCAATTCTGATATGCCAGATCAAATCTTTATTCATTGTTTTGTTGGGATGTCGAAATTTTTGTGGATAGATCTTTGATCACATGCTCTTTTGTAGAATCCTCTATTGGACCTTTAAGAAATCATCCATACTCCTTAGATTCTTTGTTTGATAGATGTTCTATCTTCATGCCCTTTGTGCTCTCAATCTCTTCAACAAGCTCTACTTGTCAAAGATTCACACCCGGATTTTCATATCATTGCATTGCTTTAACTTAACTCTACCTTATATCCATACTCTCGGTAATCGGTTAACTGTCAATAACATCTCATCTTGCCCTACCGCTACTGCCGCTATCCGCTTAAAAGTTCTTGGAGCTGGTCGAGCTTGTTCGTTATTGATTTTAGCAATTGCTCTAGGACATATTTGGCCTGCAACTATTTTTTTATCACCCTTGTGGGATCCAGAACTTTTGTTGATACCAGTCTATGCACACCTAAAGTTTGATACCAATCTGATGCAGTCCAAAGAAAACTCACAGCAGAATTTTCGACAGCGACATGCTTTGTACTGTATCAAAGGAGTTTAAAAATCCACAAAACACAGTCAAATGTAACTAGAATCGGAAAATCTATTCAAAATGTAACCTGTACCAATCCAGGCAATAGTCACAAGTCCCACTCAATAAGCATGGAGAAAATAGAAAATTGTACTCCAGCATGAAAGTTCTCAATTTCTATTAATATAAAACTAGAATTCTATGTGCCATCATTGTTACATATATTTATGTGACTTTCACTGATACCAACCCTAGAACAAATTTCACCACCTAAACATTCAATAGATGTTTCAGTCTTGACTGTTCATACATATGAAAGAAAAAACTTAAAAAGTACCCTTAAACCCATAATTACCCTGTAACCTATCAGAAAATTGACCATAACTTCTTCACTTCCTGTCAGAAGCACCCTAACTTGGGCTCGAGGAATTCTAATCAAATAAGCTATCCAATTGATCAAAATTCATGCTTTTTTGATGCATAAAAAATGGCGATTATTAAAAGGGCGGAAATGAATTCTTAACACTTAACAGTGCTTTAACTGACTGGACACAAACCACACATGGGCCATGGCTGCTTGATGCATCATTCAGTTAAAGAAACTATCTATAAAAATTTCTTTCACCAGACTGCCAGTCAACAGCAGATCTGAATCTTGACTTCTTTACAAAATTGTAATTTGTTATCTATTGTCTGTTTATTATTTGTAAAGAAATGTGTGGCTCTTGTGGTGTGTTGGTATTTCCATTTTAGTGTTCAAAAGGTGTTTCTGCTGATATTAAAGTTGATTAATCTTCACATGTTTATACTTTTCATATTTACATTGAGAAATGCAAATGTATAAATTGTTTACATTGACACAACAAGTTGGATTTAAACAAAGTCAATGTCAATATATTCAGAGATGTAGTCAGGCATAAAAACTCACAAAGCCAAATTATGAGTCTACTTTTTCTAAGAAATTATCCTCGATCTGCCCTGCCTTTCCAGGAAAAGTTTATAGCTGATATAGTATGATTGGATATGCAGTGATATTTACATTGAGAAATGAAAACAATAGCCATTAACATGCTAGATTCCCATGTATTGCCCACTTCCTGTTAAGGCCAATCATTAGAGCAAATTCAGCCTCGTTATAGGTAGCAGGTCGTAATATCACTTTGATCGAAGTGAATAGGTAGGGGAGGGTTTAATTTGATGAAAGGACTTGAGTAGTGGTCCCCACAATGCAGATTTCAATTTGGCCACATGGAAGTTTACTATCTGGTCTATGCATTATCACTTTTCATGTTGATTTAATCAACATGAATATATCCAAACATTCATTGTATATGCTTTGGGCTAAATCTTTTTTCCTGTTGGGATGAGAACCTGCAGCACAGCTCACATCATAGCAAGTTCAGCTTACCTTCCATTCTTCCCCTAATCTGTGTATCACCTTTTCTGTCATAAAGATTATGCCCTTTAATGTTAATGTAAATCTGAACTCTGAAGTTTTCAATGTTCCCTTTTTGCAGGAAGATCTATACTACCCTCATCCACTTGTACAGGATATCCTATGGGCAACTCTTCATAAATTTGTTGAGCCCGTTCTATTGCATTGGCCTGGTTCCATGCTGAGGGAGAAGGCCTTACGCACTGCAATGGAACATATTCATTACGAAGATGAGAATACTCGTTATGTTTGCATTGGACCTGTAAACAAGGTATGAGTAAAAAGGTTGCAAAAATGATTGTCTTTCTTTCTTTTCTTTTCTTTTTTTTTATTGAATTGGTAAAACACCTGTACCACCACAAAAAATAATAATAATAATAAACACTAAGATTCATACCATGACTCGTTTGTACTTCATTTATTGCAGGGAATTTTTTTTTGTAATCCTATTGGTGTTCAAATTTTTTTCCAGATAATTGGTTTTTCATTTACATACATACATATACACAGCGAAGAGCTGTTTGAACAACTATAATTTACCCCAAATAAGGATCTCTCTCTCTCTCTCTCTCTCTCTCTCTCTCTCTCTCTCTCTCCACTAAAGAGGGACACCCCTGAATTAAAAGGCGGACCAAATTTCCTGCATGAGAGACGTGCTGGCGTCGCATAGTTGGAAAATTTCCCTTAGTTGTTAGCTTGTTTTCTTGGATTTTGGTGCTCATATTGAATTTGGAAGAAGCATACTAAGGTGAGATATTTTTATTGGAATAGTTCAAGTTCTTGGAGTTATGAATCCAAACAATTGGATCATCGTGAACTTGTTTAGTAGCAAAAACTATATTGCATAATCATATTCAATGAAGTTGGCAATTGAAGTCATATTCAGCGAAGATGGAAATTGCGGAACTAAGAGACTTGGATACGTATATTGGTGAATTAAAAAATCATTCATGGATCATCATAGAAGTGGAAAACACGTTGGTTATGAATTGGATTCTCATCTCCGTCGAAGATGTGGTAGCTGCTGTTTTTCAGTATTGCAAAACAACAAAGGAGTTAGAGGCATAGTTGCAAATTTCAGTTTGTTTCAGCTGAAATTGCAGAATAATTTTGGTTCGGAAAATCATCAGAACTGAACAACCCCACTGAAAAAATTTGGTTCACATTTTCTACCATTTCGGCTGAAACTTACCCAGTTGTTCCTAGTCCATAGATTTGAGTTGCATCAAATTGGTATCTCAGAGTGATCCAGGTTGCATCGGTGGTTGCCAGGATTGCACTACTGTTATATCTTACTGTAAAAGAAATTTAGGAAATAAAGAAGAAATTTATTATACTGTTTAGGCATTCTCATATGGTTGTAAAATATTATTCTTTTTAAGAAATCACCATTGAGATTTCATGAACTTATCTTCTATTGTACTGTGGCATGAGCAGGTCTTAAATATGCTTTGCTGCTGGGTTGATGATCCAAACTCGGAGGCATTCAAGCTGCACCTTCCAAGAATATATGATTTTCTGTGGGTTGCTGAAGATGGCATGAAAATGCAGGTCCAAGAATGAAATTGGTTATTTTTACTTAATTTTATTTTGATCATTAAATTTTTGGCCTTTTATCATTATTTTTACTTAATTTCATTTTGATCAGTTTAACTTTTGGTGTTTTTATCATTACTGTGTTTACTGTTTAGTGTATAAGTGTCAGATTTTTTTATTTTTTTTGTATGGAATTTCAAATAATTTAATGGCTTTCTGTCAGTCTGTCATTGATGGCTTAAAAAGTTTCTGAGCAAGCATATTTACTTGAATTTCTAACTGTCTTGTAAATATGAAACAAGAATGACCTCATAACAATAAGTTGCAGGGGTACAATGGAAGCCAACTATGGGACACTGCTTTCACCGTTCAAGCATATCTATCTACTAATCTTTATGAAGAATTTGGATCAACTATTAAAAAAGCGCATGAGTTCATAAAGAACTCACAGGTTTTACTATTCTAAATTGCTTATATGCAGCTCTCTCTCTCTCTCTCTCTCTCTCTCTTTCTCTCTCTCTCTCTCTCTCTCTCACCCTTTCTGTTTGGTTTTGAAGGTTTTAGAAGATTGCCCTGGTGATCTTAGTTTCTGGTACCGTCACATTTCTAAAGGTGCATGGCCTTTCTCAACCAGAGATCATGGATGGCCTATATCAGACTGCACAGCGGAAGGATTGAAGGTTAATCAATACATTGGTGAACCAGTATTAACTATGCTTGACAAGAGCCCGTAGCATAGTTGGAAGCTGCTCATTGTCCGAACTCCCAACCACGAGGCTGCGGGTTCGAGTCATGTTACCAATAGATTAAAAAGCTATCCAACTAAGTTCTTTATTAACTTTTGTATCCTTGTCCAGGCTGCACTCTTATTATCACAGATTCCATCAGAAAATGTTGGTGAACCAATAGATGCCAAGCGGCTGTATGATGCTGTGAATGTCATTCTCTCCCTACAGGTAATTTAATTCTAGATATTTTATATAGCATATATTACTAGCGTGCATGCTTGCTAATGGCTCACTATCTGATGTATAGCTTAAAGCAATGATTGATGCTACTTGTAGGAGTATATACTCAGATTACACTGTCAAGACACAGGTTAAGCCCAACCCAATGGGTCAAGCTAGCCCAAATGGACCGATTGTAGATTTATGTGTATATTCTAATTGATTATAGTTGTATGTACATTCTAATTTCGGTCCTTAGATTCAGATTCTGGTCCTTGCAATTGTCCTTGATTGGATATGATTAAATGTAAATATAGGAATATGAATACTTAAAGTAGAGGATGCAAGCCAAGAAAGAAGGCATGGTTCCTTTTTCATATCTTCTAGTGTCTTTGTCTTTTGATTTCACTCTTGCACATTTCAGTAAACAAAGTAATTTTAACTCAAGATCCTGAAAACCTTATTTCTTTGGAGACACAGATTATTCCTACGGACATGCATTGACAGCATTATGTGGAACTGAGTGTTGTCACAAACATGTAGGTTGGATTGGAATAGATTGAGTCTGGAGTATTCGTTGTAAAAAATGCTGTTAGTGTTAAAGCATTCAACTAGATGGTTATCTTATGATTTCATCAAACTAGCGTTAAAAGATTCTGACCCATCTTCAGCTCAGAGTTGATATTTTTTTAATTAAGATGTAGCTTGTGTTCCATATGTTGATTGGTTGTGACTCTAAATTTGCCCACTAGGCTATGCTGATCAATTTCTTATGAAATAGATTCTCAAGAGTCTTTTTGCGGTCCCTATTTTGCAAATATCTTGTTGTGATTATTTTTCACCATGTTCTACCATTGTTAACCATGGAGTTCCTTACTTTTCTAACATGCACTTTTTCGGTTTCACTGCAGAATAGGGATGGTGGTTTTGCAACATATGAGCTGACTAGGTCCTATGCCTGGTTGGAGGTAACCTACTGTGATGTTGCTACTGGTCCCCTTCTTTTCTCTCACTTTACTTTTGGACATTTTATTTCCTTGTAATTTGATGTAGGGATATTAAACTAGTGAACACAACACAAGGGTGGTCCAATTGGTCTTTACACGGAAGCAAGGTTCTGTTATTAGGGAAGTTTTGTGTAGTGTATCTGTTTGGCCTACATTGAAATCATTTAGCTTGTTTGGTTGAAATTGACAATCTGATATCTAGTTCTTGTTTTGGGATTATTCATAAAGAGCTGTATTCTAACTCAAAATTCTTGGCTTACATTTTGAAATCTGAGCTTTCTAGTAGCAGCATCACCGTATGCTGAACTTGGATTTCTCAATAGTAGGCAGAATTACACAAACTTGTGTTCGTTTCAAAGGTAATTAAATAACTCATGAACTGATCTGATTCAATGTCATTTGAAAACCATTTGCTATAGAATATGTCCATGATTCAAAACACGGATATTTTGAATTGGTCCCACTCCACCATTACGTGGCTACACTATTCCCCCAGGGGGATCACGAGTGTTCTTATATCCATTTGTACTTTTGCTTCTTTTTCATCTCTGCCTCTGTGTCCATTGTGTAGATTTGCTAATATTATTCTTGCATGGGAATCCTGTTGGCTTGAACATTTGCATCACATGACTTCTGAATCCTCCATTCATGTATCCAATGAAGTGTTGGAATACATAAATTCTTTCATTATATATGAACTCTATATGGGAATGTTGTGATGTTGAAAATCTTGAGTTTTGGGTGTTGGCTGCAAAGTTTTCCTTTCAAGAATATATTATTTTATCTTCATCTGAGGAATTATCTTGTGTTATGACTTTGGGGCCAACATAAATCATCTGAATAATTTCTATTACCGACCCAAAAAATAATTTAGGATGTTTCCATATGTCCTTAAGCATCCATTAAAATATATGTTTAGTATTATTCTCTATAAAATAAATCAATACCTTGATAAAATATTCCAGCGTCATCTTAGGTAGTCACAAAAGATAAATTGCCTCTTTTTGTCCAAACCTGAGAGGTGTTGTTGTCTCTATGCTCTGAAAAATATAATTGTCCCAAATATCAAGGTTCTTGAGTGGAGTACATTATTTTTTATTCAAGTTCAGGGACTTGCAATGTGCTTTTCATGCAGATCGCAACTAAAGTTCCATGAATGGTTTTTAGAACATTATTTATGTCTATTGGGGTGTAATCTACCGAAATATTCTCTTCTATTTATCCTTTTCATTTTACTCTTTCTAGTTAGCAGAAAGTTTATCCACGTCAAAGACTGCATTTGAGACAATACATCCCAATGCATAGGGTTGAACACAAAATTCTCTCTTCTTGGGTAGCATGTCTGTGATTGCATTGGCTGCCTTTTTTTTTTTGGTACTTAAATTGTTGGAAACTTCATCCACTCATATATGCACCCTTTTTATATTCAGCTAATCAATCCTGCTGAAACTTTTGGCGACATTGTTATTGATTATCCGTAAGATTTCATCAACTTAGCTTATATGCTATTCATGAAGGTATTTCATGTTAATACTGTCAGAGAATCCTGTCTCTAATGTAAGATATATTGTATTGTAGATACGTGGAATGTACCTCAGCTGCAATTCAGGCATTGGCATCATTTAAGAAATTGTATCCTGGACATCGAAGGGAAGAAATTGAAATGTGCATTGACAAAGCAGTCAATTTCGTTGAAAAGATACAAGAATCTGATGGTTCATGGTATTTTTTATTGTTTACTCTTTGTACTATTTTTCAGATATCATGTGTATCCCAGAAAAGCATTATTAACTGTAGGCCTGTCAAGTCCCTAATCTTGTGTTTCATGTTTGAAGTTAAAAAGACCATTTTATATATGAATAGGTATGGCTCCTGGGCAGTCTGCTTCACGTATGGCACATGGTTTGGAGTGAATGGCCTGGTGGCTGGTGGAAAAACGTACCAGAACAGCTCATGCCTCCGTAAAGCTTCTGATTTTCTGTTGTCAAAACAGCTAGATTCAGGTGGATGGGGTGAGAGTTATCTCTCATGTCAGGACAAGGTAAGTTTCTCAATGAACACATGAAAGGGTGTTTTTACCTCATGTTTTTATTGACCTTTCAATGAAATTTTTTCTTTAAATTAAGTTTTTAATTGACACGTATATGATATCAAATTGAAGATCTTGGTCACCTAGCGATTTCCGTTTTATTATGGTATTGAATTTCTTTACAGGTTCTTTCCTGTTTAATTTGGTTATTTTATGGCATTTATCAAATTACAAGCAGGACTGAAGATTTTAAACAAACCATACACTTAACCCTTTTATTGTGGATTCTATGAATGATTGTTTATATAAAAAAAATAACAAACTTACAATCAACATTTGTAATAGCTATATGCTGTGTAGGCATACATGAATAGAATTTTATCTGTCAATTTTCAACTTGTTATAGGGAGAGAAATTTCAGCTTCTTTGATTTGACTTCCTCATTGTACAAAACTGACAGTGTAGATTTTGAAGCAATATTTTTTTTAGTGAATTTGAAGCAACATTTGGAGTCGTTATTGTGACGTGATATAGTGGACTTGGGCCACACGGGCCTTGGGCCCATTGGACTCATGGGAATGCTGTGCAGATTGTGTTCATGAGTTGTACATAGTCCCTAAATTGTAGCCATTGTAATATATCCAGATTAGTATCCATTGGAATATATCTAGATTAGATAATTGCTGTGGTAATCCCTCTTGATAGGGATTTCCCCAGTTTTAATTTATGGAATCTATATAAAATGGGGTCCCCAACATTGTTGGGATAAAGCTTTGATGATGATGATGATGATATAAAATGGGATAGTGTCATATCATGGACACCTAAAAAATTTCCGAATTACTTTCTTCTTCTTCTACTGTGCGGTTGCAGTAATTTACATGTATTTAAAGTAACTCAATTTTTTACGCTGAGTACTGTACTCTATCATCATATTTGTGCCAAACCATCTTGCATTGCAAAGGTCTTATGAAGTTCTGATTTAACAAACCATGTGAGGGCTTCTTGAAATAGGTGTATACAAATCTTGAAAGCAACAGGTCACATGTGGTAAATACTGGGTGGGCAATGCTGGCTCTTATTGCTGCTGGACAGGTTTGTTCAGAGACTAACTTCACTTCTCTGTTCTGTCAATATTACCATTAAGCTAACAAGATGACACTTCTAGAGACAACCACTTACTCTAAAAGCAAATTATCAGCCACCAATCTTTGTATGAACAAGTTTAAAAAATGCATGTGATTGAGACACGGATACATGCATCCAGCACATATGCATGCCTAATATGTCGGACAAGAACAAACCCAGCAACCCTAGTCCTGTACATGACACCACATCTGCATTTATGATAATATTGAACATATTATTTCTTTATTTTTACTTCTTTTTCCTTGCTATGTAACTTCTTTTGGTTTATTAAGAAAGAGATATTTAGAAAATTCTTCCCATTTACATAAGAATACATTAATAATTATGTGAATATTATTTGAATAAATAATGCCAAAGCAGATATTTATCTTTGGAATAACCATGGTTTTTTCTTTTTTTTTTATGACAATAACATTTATTCATGAAAGCCAAAAGGATGTAGTGGAAGTAAGGTAGCTGAAGTTCCTAGGTTGAGGTTCAGACTTACTTGGATTGCTAGGTTGCAGTTCATGTGCTTCTGGATTGCCAGTGGTGGAATGGTATAATCCATAGTTTTCAAGTCCTTTTCAGCTGAACAGGCTGTACCTGTTTGGTTCAGTCAGGTAATTGGCTCCCTTGCCGGACCTCCTTGTGCCCCTAACACCTAAATAAAATTCGGGCTTGGGTCCATATTGGGGCCCCATGTGATCGTCTTGGTTTTGGACTACATAATCCGGCGTGCTTCATCTGAAGGTCCATATAATGGAAGATACTGTGGAATAAATGTACAGTAGGCAAAATCAATTAGCACAGTTGAAGATTTCTATTATTTGTGCGTCTTGTCTGTAGATTACCCTAGTCAAAGGGGATTCACATCGGTAAACTTTACGAAAAAAGAGAATTCATGAATTATAAATAGAGGAGGCCACCAAGGGATTGAGACTCATCTCAGTATTCCATTTCCATCCCTTTCTGTTTGTTTCTCTTTTCTTAGAAAGCTTCGTTAACTTCTAAGGTATAAGTTTAGCATATCTTAAACACCTATTATTTTATAGAGTTCTTTTAGTTTTCTTACTTTTCAACATAAAAAATGTTAGAAATGAATTTAAATTATGAAAAATTCATTAATTGACAAATGTTCTAAAATAAAAAACTAGGACACAATTTAGTATTAGTATCCTAAATTTCCAGAACTGCTGAGTTGCATTCCTAGTCCCTGTATCTGTCTATTTCTGTGTGCATGTCTGAGCATCAGAGCTTCCAGCATGTAGGCTATCTCATTGTCTGAAACCAGCACACATACGGATATATATATATATATATATATTTTTTGGGTAAAGAAGCACACATACTGATACAGGTAGATGATAATGGTAGGAGATGACAACTTGACTCTCTCTCTCTCTCTCTAAATTTGGAGCTAACATCATCATTAATCATCTCCTATGAATGGATGGTTCTTGAAAGATCTTCTTTGTCATAGGCTGAGAGGGATCCAATGCCTTTGCATCGTGCTGCAAGAGTTTTGATTAATTCACAGATGGCCAATGGAGACTTCCCCCAGCAGGTAATTATGACGACCGACTCCATTTAGCATGTGTTAAGATATTTTAATATTATGGATGCAACTTCCCAGTAACCTGTGGAAACAAATTCAAATTTATTTCTCATGTGCATGTGCATTCATTAGAAGGCTTTAATGAGAAAAACTCCATTAATACTTGATTTGCTTAGTTTATCTTTATTTATGAAGTAAAAGAAACTTGAATGTATCAAGCAATGTATTGCATTTATTGGAACATACGATGATATTTATTGGTCATGGTCATGAGTATTCACCAAACAGCTTCCTGGTAAATCAATCATAGCCAAGGTACAGAATCCATTCCTTATTTTACTACCTATGTCCTATAAAAATTCTAGAAACCTATTCCCTTAAAATATGAACCATAAGATTAGATCAATGGTTTGTATCAACTTTGACAGACACCATCGGATAAGGAAATAACGGCACTTTTCAAGCCTTAATGCATCCGAACAATGATTCCTTCTGATTCAAGTTCTGATTTGTTCCATCTATGATCAGTTGAGAGTCAGAATGGACTTGTCTGGAATTTCTATAAATACAGGCACTGTTTTATATACTAAAAATATGAGGGTTTTTTTTTCTTTTAAAAATTTATGGTGATATAAATATGTAGAGATTGCCACCCAACCTTGAGGAGTACAGGATTCTCATTTTTTCTCCTCAATTATTCTTCTTTCTTCATAAAAGCCCTTTTGTCCTATCCAATTGTCCCTTTTTGTAGAACTTTTCACCTTAAAATCGAAATATCTTTGAACCAAAAATCGAAATTGCTATCAGAGCTCGCTGATCCAAAGAAGACTTGTAAAACACAGGAAGGAAGCAGTTTTCTGGAGTGTATTTTTCTTCTTTCAAACCACCCCCCCCCCCCCCCCCCCCCCCCCCCCCCCCCCCCCGGTTTTTTCTGCAGTTTCAACTTTGAAGGCTGACATCAACATGCAGCGAGGGGCCTACATCCATTTCCAAGCCTCAAAAAGATAATTTAGAGAGTGAGGAAGTGGCCAGCTACAATCAAACCACCTTAGCACAGCCCTCAACAAGAATAGAGCTGGCTGGCATTTAAACAATAGGTGATCTGCCCTAATAATTCAAATCATAGGAGATGAACGAGAAATCAATGAACTTTGAGCATGTGAAGTGTACTATTTTTGTGAGGATTAGTTACCCAATTCACTCCATGCGGTCACGAACTCCGAATCCAAATCTGTTCAAACGAATAATTCGCAGTTCGAATTTGTTCAGTTCGGACTTCGGAAGTTAGAGAGCTTTCTGGAGTTCACTAGAGTTTTTAGCAGAAAGGTTGCTGGTCTTTCCAGTCGTTTGTTTGCCAAGTTGAGTTCTCTTCCTTTGGTATAAGAAGACAAAGGAAATTAATATTTTACTCTTCCTCTCTTGCCTCATTCTAATTGATTTGACAAGGCAAGCATCCCCTCTTTATAAAAATATTATATTATTTCATTCATTCACTTTTTCTCTTTTACTCTTTAGCATCAATTGTACTATCGATATGACCAGTTGTAACTTTCCATTGAAAGGATTATACACGTGAGTAATAAAGATTATAGAAGTTTTTTTTTTTTAATCTTTGAGATGTTCCATCTTAATGTTCTCTCATTTTCTTTGATTAAAAATGCTTTCATCTTTAACTGCAATAAATAATGTAAGATAAGTCTGAAATGAGAAGTAAAATCAGAATTACAAGGGTTCCATCATCCATGTGGGATCAATGGTATAAATATATCGGTGGCCTCTATTAAAGGCCTCTATTAATCTAAACCACACAGTAATTGCCCCCCTTAAAATAACTTTTGGCTTAAAATAACTTTAATCCAAATTTAACTCCTATGAGAATTATACCCAAATTCAGAATGATCACAAATAAATAGATTATGACAAAATAAAAAAAGTCAAATCACATGATCTAAATTCACTAATCTAACATTTGGTGTACTTGATTGGAGCGAAATTCAGACTGATATATAATGAAGGTAAGATAATTATTTTAGTGGCTTTGATTCAAAGGTGGGCCCCACTTATAAATTTGGTAGCATGATGGATGCTAAGGGGCTGTTTGGTAACAAGATATTTAAAAAGATTATGTGATATTGTATGTTACATTATAATAGAATCTATCTACCTAAAAATTAGGTGTTTGGCTAACTTAGAATATATTCTACAATATATGACTTTGTACTAAAAATTATAAGATTTATTTCTTCTCCACATCCCTGTAGGAGCAAATTTCTAGGAAATGAATCTTTCAATATACTACCAAACATCATTACTTATAATATGATACTATTTTATTCTGCAATAATGAAATCTTACAATATCCAATTTTATTAATATTATATGTTGTGTTTATCCAACCACTGTCAATTTTTAACTCAAAAAGGATGCGAAGGTCACCTAATTTCTAGTGAACCAAAAGTATATGGATGGATTTGATTGGAATGACCCCAAGTAGGGGTCACCTGATTGTTTATTTGTATGTTCCTTGCAGGAGATAATGGGAGTTTTCAACAGGAACTGTATGATCAGTTATTCTGCATATCGCAACATTTTCCCGATATGGGCACTTGGAGAATATCGCCGTCAGGTGCTGCAAGCTACCAAAAGATTATGATAAGTCATATAGACGGACACTTGCTTGGATGATGTTTGATCCCAGCAATACAATGTTTTCCCCTAGGACATTGGAATCAAATCTTAGATCGCTCTATATGTATTTTAGATCACGCTTTAGTTCAAACACAACAGATAGGTTAATTGGCAACAGACAGGATAATCCCAATTTTGGTTGCCATGAAACTGATGCTGGGGCACATTCCGCATCTGTTGTGGTTAGTCAACAGTACTAACCTTGATTTTTAGCTGAAAATGTGTTTTGGATGTTTTGCCCTGACAACAAGACAGTACATGATTTTATGTTTAAAATGGCAGCAGAGTTTTCAATCAGGCCGTTTGCAATTTGCGTTCCTGGAGTCAAATCCAAGCACAAGTTGTGTTCTGATATGAAGAAATCATACCATCTATCCTGCTTGGGAAATGGATTATGGACACCTCATATTTGTTCTTTACAACAGTCACATGGCATACCCCTTAGCGTTTCAGTCTAGGTTCTCTTTTAATTTGGGAGCTTAGTGGGAGATTTTGCCAAGTTTTGGGTCCAGTTAAGATGGGTCCTACTTCGGAGAGATTCATGTGGAGATGTATCAAACTTAGATGGACGTTGACGTTGATTGTACATGATCATGCAGGGTGATGCTTGAATAATAATATTAGTATTAATATAAAAAATTGCAGTCTTTCCATTTTGTATGATCGCAGCAAAGGGAAACTTAACCAACAGGTGGTAGCTTAGTGGGCCAAGGATTCTATGCCTTGTAAAGCGGAGGTCTTGTGTTTGACATGTACCCTCATTAGCCACCTCCCATGATCTTACCCTGTGCATGTAGATATGAGGCTTGCATGTTCCTCGGGATTAGTTTTTGGCAGTTCCGAATCAAGCGTCCTTCTGGTTTAGAGGCTCCTGGGCGGCTAGGCTAAAAATGCACGGGAAAACTCAACAGGAGAAGACAAGGTCTTCTCAGAGTTGATTTTTAGCGTGCCAAACATCCTTTCTCCGATGCACTTTGGACAGTGCAACTGTAGGCATGCAAACTCTTTTTGTTTTTTTTTTTTAATGACCTGGATGTCCTCAAGGCCTTTGATCCAACAAGACTAACCCCATGTGGTGCCTCTAAACCCACAAATGCAAACAGTATAAATATGGGACTGATTTTAAACTAAAGAGACGGGGAGCAAATTTATGCTTTATGCCACTTCACCAACATCCGAGTGGGTAGGGCGGGCAATTTGCGTGGCTGATTGCCTGACCAAAAGTTAAAATTTCAGGCTGGCAAACATGAAACTGCATGGCAAACAGCTAACCCACTGGATTCAGATGTGGGCTTCAGGTATTGAGTTCAGGATCCGATTGATTTGCATGACACAAGGACACGGTCTAATAAATAATGGGCTGACTGTTGGATCCGAGTTTTCAGGAGGGGCACACAAATCCAATTCTTGCCGCAAGTTGACTCTTGACTCCCCCAAGTTGCCTCATTTTGACGAAAGACCTAGTCAAATACTAGCAGATCATCAAATATTAAGTAATTTATGCCTGAGGTTTACAGTTGGCAATTTAAAAGTGATTAATTGAAATGTAATAAATTTATTGATTTGAATTTATTACTATTAATACATGTAAATAGATGTATATATCTAAATGTATAAGTATTTGATCTATTTTTTTTACATTTTTAAGAAAAATATGACTCTTGAGTCGTCAGGTTGACTCATATTCAATATTTTAGGACTGAAACAGTCGAGTCTGAGCCAGGTACCTGAAAGGAATGCTAATAAGAGAAATGTTATACCAACTACTCCTTACACAATGGGGCCCACTTGGCCCCTCCTTTAATTGGTGCAGGCCCCTTTTCACTCTAATCCAAACCCACCCCCACCTGATGATCTTGTACCGCACTCAATTTCACTACCATCAAACCATTCTCAACAGTTGGATTGAGTCTCAAAGATACCTATTTAAAAGGTCACTAAATATTGAGGCTATCAAGTCAAAGGCTGGTGCTTTTTTTTTTTTTTTTTTTTTGCCTTGTTCACCGGGAGACCTTTCCATGTACCCCACCCCACTAATAAAGGCATCTTCAGTGGGCCCCACAAGGAGGAAATATGCAGCCTACGAGAACATTGCCCAATGCAAATGTACCAACTAAAAGTACGTTGGCTACAAAAGATGAGAAAGCAGTTTTTCCTTACCAACAAGCATTAAAAAGGAAATATTTTAAAAAGGTGCCTGCACCACCCGGTGATTTGGATAAAAGGTACCAGCAGCTTGCAATTCTGATACGTTAAAATGGATATTCTGGACTGGTAAATAAAGTCTAAGCTCAAGCAAAGCTGGGGAATCTAAACAGCATCATTCAATTAAGAGTCCAAGACACGGTACAAGCAAATCATTCAGTATGCCGGAAATGCAATTAATAGATCAAATAGATTCAAACACCCTCTGAATATAACATCATATAACACGACAAACTATGGATTCCCCTTTGAGGACAGCCCATTCTCTCTCACTAGCTCTACGAACTGGTTGAGGTTGCCAATAAGGGTTCCAAACACTTTTATCAGCTCATCACCTTGCCGCCTCACAAATTTGGTCTCATGATTGGGCTCAGTTACATCCGTCGATGCGTGTGTTCCATTTCCACCTGCAGTTTCACTCAACTCTCCTCTCAATATAGCATGTATAAGCTGGGCACTCTCTTGCAGTTTCCTTACAGCCTCTTGTGCTTTAACTGCACTGCTCCTACAAGCCTTGCCGCGTGTGGAACTATTCGAGCCTAAACAATAACCCGGGCATAAAGATGTCATTGACAAATAAAAAACAAATTAGTTAAAAGTTAAAGGTTTCACAGAACAATGCAAGCTTCAAGAGCATGAATCCCAAATCAAAAGCACTCAATAAATCAGCTGAAACAATAATAGGACTGCACTTTAGCAGATTATTCTCAGTGATAAGTTCCTGGTATTCAGGTAAAATCTAGCTAGGCAAGATATTGGCCAGCTGCTTCTCAAGCTTTCTTTTCTCCCCACAATTCAAACATACCAAAATTTGGCAGCTGCAGAGGAGTATCTTATATGGTATATAATTAGGTCAGGTACTGTAGAAGGCCTATATCTGTCCCTACTAGAAGCAGAGGCGCATAATATATTTGACATAAATACCATGAGATATGAATAGTATTATAAATCGTTGATTTTTTTTCTTTTGGCATATTGGATTTGGCATCAGAGATACTCATATCAATACTTTAAATATTCAACGTGGAACTCCTACAACAGCTAAATTGTAAAGTATTTATCACAACTCTAGCATGGACAGCATCAATCAGCTCACAAAAAGAAGGTGCATTCACAAAACCTTTTCTTCTTTTTTTTTTCTTTTTTTTCTGAAAATTTGTTTGTGGCAGGCCATGCAGTTCATCTGATGGATTCACCTACCATACTCATTAGTCATTACTTTCATTTTCCATTAAGTTTATTTTGCTATATTAATGAACATACAGGCTATTTATAAGAAACCACCAAAGAAATCATCATCTGACACCACAAAGGATACCACAGAAGATCTGTCACCCAATCAAATTCTCATTTGCCAATCAGTCAGCCAACCAATATGCCACCTCCTAACTCAAAGACAATCTGACATATGTTCAGGTGTATGAAGGCCGTCCTTCATGGATCTTTCCCATTACCTTTTGCCCAACCTATCCCTATGATCTCCAATGATGAAAACACCAGAGAAATGATGCCTTGAATATTCGAAGCAATTCTAAGTGTAAACTCCACCTAAGTTGAATCCTTTTTTTTTTTTTTCAGTTCTTCTTCCCTTGTGACTCCTTTGAATTTTCCATTTCTACTGCGCTTGTCATCTAGAATGTCTCTTTCAATACACACCAGACCACATTTCCCCCTTACCAACAATATCTAAACTTTTCAAGATTGGCAACTTGCCTAAGCCATTGCTTCCAATACTTTGTCTATGTAAAACCCATAAGAAACATGTCCTGCCATACTTAAAGAACCCTGACAAAGCATCATTAATGATGAATTTAAAAAAACCTGACAAAGCCCACCGACTAACCTTGCTCTCGTGATTTCTCATAACACTCCACATTTAAATGCTTAGATTCCTTTCTAAACCCTTTTCTATCAATTGGTTCTCTTCTCCAGATCAAACATACAATTTCTAGACTGCTTCCCTAACTCAGACATTATCTGCCAAAATTTTCTAAACCTCGCCAGTGTTAAATAGCTTTAAAAATGACACCAAACTACAGAAGCAATGCTCCTTTAAGGGAATTAAGCCTCAGATACGTTGAAGGACTTAATCCAGGGTCAAGAGGTGACTTTCAACCATGTCTAGAGTCAAAGGTCAAGTACTGTACAAGGCATATATCTGTCCACTACTATCTAACAAAATGCCTCCACTCTCAAAGGAATTTCCCGTGAGCCCTTTGAGCCAATTCCCTAATAACGACCATAGAGGTTGAGGTAAAAATTTGACTGCGAAGCTGTCAGATGTAGTTCTCTTATAAAATCTTAACTCTTTAAATTCCCTACAAATAAACATCATTAAAAATCTAGCAAAAACTCTGACATTAACATTGAGATAACGCTCCACCATCTTCTCAAGAATTTCCCACCCTGCTGACCTAGTGCATCTAAAAGAAACCCTCTGCATTGTTATCAAGTTTGTTTCTAAACATCATAATCTATTATACCATGGCACTAAGTTATTCTAAAATTTTATCAAATCAGCTTCACTACTCTAAACTTTGCCAAATAGAATTTGTTTTTCATTGCCCAACTTTCTAACCACTTAATTTCAAAGCCTTTCTCCACCAAAGTGCTAGCCTATCATTTACTTGTTTTATTGTCTAACCTAGAAATATCATGGCAAACAACATAAACCAATGAACTTCATCCTGGATATCTACCTTTCATCATCATCAAAGCCCTGTCCCAACTAAGTTGGTTTGGCTACATGAATTTTGTTTTTCCATTCTGACCTATCATCATCTATGATGCCCGGATACGACATGGATACGGCAAGGACACCTTATGGACACGGCAGGGACACGGATTTTATACACAAAAAGTGAAGTATCGGATACGATACGACACGATACGTTGGCTATTTTGAAGTATCCGTGCATCATAGATCATCATCATCATCATCATCAAACCTTATCCCAACTATGTTGGGGTCGGCTAAATGAATTCTGTTTCTCCATTCCGCTCTATTTTGAACTCAATTCTGACCTATCTTGAGCTAAATTCTCAAATGGGTTGCACTTCTTCTGATCTATTTGGAGCTAAATTCTCAGATGGGTTGCACTTCTTCATATCTTGGATACCAACCATTAAGTTATCAAAAGCCAAGGTTAACAACTAGGGGTCCAAAAACTACTGATAACAGAAGGTTCAAAACAGGCCCGCATAGAGCATTCAGCCTCCAATTGGGAACTTAACTATTAACCAATATGCACTCTACTGCCCCTTCATGTATATCTTGTGTAATTTTAATATAACAATTATGAATGCAGTTTAAATTCCAAAGAAAGACATATGTACATATATCTTTCATTCGAATTTCTCATGAGTTGCCCTGATCAAGGAAAAAAAAATGGATTCTACAGTAGATTTATTTGGAATAAACCAAAATATGTGCTCTGAAATATTCAAATTCTTGTAGTAGATGCTGCAAAAGCTACTTACGTGGCACAAGCATAGTTCTTATGGTCCGTGAGCGTTCACAAAGTAATCCTTATTCTAAAGCAATTAGTCACTTCCCTTTCAGCTTTCTTTCAGTAGTCTATAAAGCCACCATCATCTTGGGGTTGGCTACATGAAATTTGTTTCTCCATTTTGCTCCATTTTGAGCGAAATCCTTAGATAAGTTTCACTTTTTCAGATCTATTTTTACCACCTTCATCCACATCCTGTTCGGGCTACCCCTTCCCTTTGGTGGGCCATCAATCCGCAAAGCCAAACTTTATTTACCGGCGCCGCTATCAGCCTATGTTGGACATACCCAAACCATCTCAAATGAATTTCTCTAATTTTATTCCCTATTGAGGCTACCCCTAGATGTTTTCGAAAACATTCATTTCTAATTTTATTCTTCCTAGTTCTATCACACATCCATCTCAACATTTTCATCTCTACTACATCCATTTTGTATATATATTGCTTCTTGATTGGCCAATATTCTACTCCATAGGTCATATCCGATCTAATCACCGTCCTATAAAATTTTCTCTTTATCTTGTTGGGATTGTCAGTCACAAAGCATTGTAAAAACAAGTCTCCAGTTCAACCATCCCGCTTTTATCCTATGTTCGACATCTGCATCAATCTCCCCATGGTATCGAACCAAGGTAATGGAAAGAATGTCTTTATGGTATCTCTCGCACTTCAATTCTCACAGTAATTTCAACTTTTTGTAAACGCCTACTGAAGTTGTAATCCATATATTTTCTTTGTACAACTTATGTTTAAAGCCTTTTGAATCTAAAACCTCATGTCATCTCTGAGGTTTGCATTCACACCATCACTTGATTCATTCACCAATACTATATCATCTGCAAACAACAAACACCAGTGTACCTCCTCTTAAATATGAGCAACTAATTCATCCATAATCAATGGGAGTTGACTCCTGATGCAAAGCTATGGTTACTTGGAACTCACATATCTCTCTACAGGTAGTTTTTAGATTCGCTGCCACTCCTTCAAACATGTCTTTAATAATTTCAATATTTCTCACACTCATTACGCTCCTTCAAACATGCCTTTAATAATTTCAATTTAACCTTTTGCACCCTGCATTATATTTAAAACTCACCAAAATTAAATATCTAGGTACCATGTCATAAGCTTTTTCTAAACTGATGAAGACCATATACAAAATTTTCCTATTTGCTCAATATTTTTCCATTAATTGCCTAAGAGAAAAGATGAGCCATATGTACATAAATATTTTCACTAGAATTTCTCATAAGTTGCACTAATAAGGAAAAATGGTTTCTACAGTAGATTATTTGGAACAAACCCAAACAGATGCTCTAAAATATTAGAATTCTTGTAGTAGATGCTATGGAAACTACTTACATGGCACAAGCATAGTTTTCATGGTCCGTGGACGTTCACAGATTAATCCTTATTCTAAAGCAATTCATCACTTTCTTTCAGATTTCTACTCTTAATGAGAACATCCATGATCAATAACCTATGATAAGCTAAAAGATTCCTGAAATAACATCATAATCCTTGCAAAAAGATCACTCTCTTTCTTCTGAAAAAGAATTTTATTTATGTCTTACACAGGCTATCATGTCACAAAATGTTCAATGTATTAGCTATTGCAAGATTAGAAGCTACAACATATTCAAATATAACTTGTACCTTACTAATCATTCACTTTTCTTGTTTTTTTTCGAGATTTATATCCTCCACCAAAGTTTCCTTCTTTCTCTCGCTTGTTCTCCTACAGCACTCCAAACATGTCTTAGCAACCCATTTAGTACAGCCCCTGATTCGATGCTGCACATAACTAAATTTCATAGTCCTATTCCAATCGCATTGTCTCAGTACACTATTAAATTCCACTTAAATCCAAACACCTTAGGGTTTGTTCATGTAACCAGTGAAATCTTTTTTCTTTATTTTTTTTCTTTTTTTTTTTGTTTTTGTGTGTGTGAGCAAGGATGAAAATAGCGGTTGCGGCGGGCGTAGCGACCCGTCGCCAAAACGATACGTAGCGGGCGATACGTAGCGGTAGCGGCGATACGTAGCGGCGTAGCAGTGTGATTTAAAAAAGTCTTCAAAAAAATCCGAAAAAATTCCAAAAAATCCAGGATATTGGAAAATGATGGAATATGTGTTTGTTTTGCAAAAGCAACTAGTATATGAGTATGTAGCGGTCTCCTCATTGCATGAGATCCTGTATCGCTGTATCAATAGAAAAGAATATGAATAATCAATGTTTTTCATATGGATTCATGTTGTTTAGTTATGTCAACTTAAATAGTAACTCAAGGCTTATAAAAAAAATGTTATAAACAAATTTCATCAAGATTCATTCAAGAATGAAAGATAAACTATGTTCAAACTTTATAGAAAAACAATATACTAATCTACTTAAAGAGCAAAGACTTTGTAATGGAGGAATACCTTGTTGATTAGCTCTAATCTAATACCAAAGGAAATGTCTTCCAGGAATCACATTGCTTTGGATGTTTTTGTTGATGATTTTACTGTTTTTTTGAGAGGATTTGAAAAATGGAGACAAGGAAAGGGGCTTGGAGTAGTGAAGAGGGGAGAGGATAAAAGTTAAAAGGGAAAAAGTTGGTCAAAAAATCGGCTGGGGGGTTTTAACCCCCCCCCCCCCCCACCCCAGCCGATACGTATCGGCCGATACGGGCCGATACATTTGTGAGCGGCGATATTTTCTAAATAGCGTAGCGCCCATTGGCGCTACGCCCGATTTATTGGCCGATACGCTTCGTATCGGCCGATATTTATATCCTTGTGTGTGAGTGTGTGTGAGCATGCACGCGGGGTGGGGTGGTGGGGTGCTAGTTGTAATGAGGAGAACCAACAAAGCAATCAAAGCACTGACATGGATCTCTCTTTTTTCTCACAATGGAGTCGGATTTTCTTATTCCAAATGGGGAGGTCGAAACACTGGGAATCACAACTGCAGAAACTGCTACCATAGAAAAAGAACAGTTTCCGCAGATAGGCATGGATCAAATTCTACTCCTATTGGAATGAACCAAAGACAGTTCTAAACAGGTCCCAAGAACTCCTAAACGGTAATGCTGGTCTCGTGTTCTGGTTCACCAGTCGTATTAGAAACTTATTACAAACAAGAAACCAGCTGTTTCTACTTGTTTGAATTATCATCTCAGGAACCCGCCCGAAGTAAATGAATGTGAGCCAGACTTATATAAATTGTGGTGTGTGGGACAATCATTTCTCCTTCGCATTTTTTCAATCAAGCGATACAGATGCTCTGACAGGCAACCAATGTAAAATGGAGATTCAAAACAGAGAAAACATACAGTGGATATGTAATAGGTAAGTAGACATACCAAGATCGATTGCCACATCATGCATAGCACTCTTCATCTTTCTGATCAGTCCCTCCGACTCACTGTCCATGTCCGAATCTGGTCGAGTTTCCTGAGCCTTAAGAAAATCATATAACGACCCAAACAATTCCCTGTCAAAAAAAGCCGGAAGCCCATACTCTTTTTTCCTTTCACTCTCTAAGCACCAGTAGGAGCCCGCCCCAGACCGAGATTCCCAGTCACTGATCTTCTTGTACTCGACAAGCATCGATTCCCACTTCCTCCGGCACAGGTTTGACGATCTAACGACACCCAAGGCCATACAGTTGTCGGATATCATCTTCCACCGTTGGTACGTGGAGAGGGTTTTCAAGCAGTCCTCGTTAATGGTAGCAACCTCATTCACGAGAACGAGCATTTCCTCAACAGACCAGTCAGGAACCACCTGAGAACGGGTGAAGCGAGATGGAAGAGAGGGTTTGGGCTTCGTTTCCGAATGGCTCCCATTCTTTTTCCCAACAGGCGTTTGTGAGCAAGTCTTCTCCACTTCTGGGGTGGAATCTCCTGCTTCCATGAGACAGATGGAATTGGGGTCTTGGTGGTGGTAGTGGCTAATAGGTATTGATAAGGAATCAAAGAAGCATCATCATCATCATCATCAACACCAACTGCAACTACAACTAAAAAAAAGGGCAAACAAAGAAAGAGATAAGCAAATCTGGGTGTTCTTCCTTTTTAAATATAGATTGAAGATTTTGGAAAGAAGAGTCTGTTTTTCAACAAAAATGATGAGATACTGCTAACCCTGACACCACTGTTTAGAAACACATTCCATTAATCATAACCAAGAATGGGGGTTGATTTCATGCATGTTCAAACAAGTACAAGATATATACAACTCAATCCAACCAAATGTCAGATTTTAGGTATAGGGTTTAAGGTACCTGCATGTTCGATTGGAATGAGGAGACAGACGGTTTAGGGTTTAAGGTTTGCAGCTTCGCGGGAGGAAGAGATTGAGGAACCTGAAAACTTATTTTGGCTGGGCGGTACAGCGACGCAGTGGGGCCCGTTCCCATTTAGGTGGAAGTGAAGTGAAATCTGAGCATACAAGGGAATGACATTTATCTTGAGTGGTGGGGATTATCTTAACATGTGCTTTATGATAGAATTGTGTTTCTGGGTAATGAGTGCATTTGTTTTGAATCATTAAGAGCCATGGTAAGATGACTGATCACAGTTGTTGCAATTTTTCTTTTCCCTATATGACAATATGCAGTGAGAACTTTTTCCAAATATACATGTAAGATGTAAGAGATGAGAATGTTGAATAGATGTGTGACAAAATTAGAATGGATAAAATAAAAAATGAGAGCTTTCGGAGTAACATCAATAAAATATCAAATCAAGCATATTCATTTGAGATGATTTGGGCATTTCCATTGCACACTGCTACCGGACCCAAAAAAGAGAAATTTGACATTGCAAGTTGAAGAAGGGGTAAGGTAAAAAGAGGTGAATGTATATAGTAACAATAAATCTAAAGAAGTACAATTTTTATGAAATTTTAGCTCCCGACGAATCGGAATAGAAAAATAGAATTTACATAGTTAATCACAATATAATTGAAATAAGGCTTTACTGATGTTGATGATGCTAATGAAGACTTAGGGCATTTTTGTGTGTGTCTTATTTTTTTATTTTTTTTTCTGAAAAAAGCTTCCACTAAAAGTCATGATCTTCCAAGACTACGTACGAGGAGGGCTTGGACATGTGACTTTTTTTTTTTTTTAATCTTCTTCTTTTACAGACTACATATCCCAGTCCTCCACAGCTTAAAAATCTGCACATCCCAATGCTACTGGATTCTTCAAGCCATGAAACTTGAAATCCACGGCTGTTTCTAAATGTATTCAACTCTGGTTGTTTGCATTAAATTAGGAATAAAATACATAGGGTAGTTTAAAATAAGAGTGTTTTTTGTAAATACCCCATTAAGGTTCATAGGATTTGTAAATGTGTCTATGTGGTTTTAGTGTTTATTTCCATTTTAATACCTGTCAAGTCCTTAGAATAAATATTTCCAACAAAAATGGGCAACTATAATGAGATTTGTGTTTAATTTTTAAAAAAATAATAGCTTTACCCTTACATCCATTAAACAAAAAATGAGTATATTATTATTTATAAAAATATTATTATTTTATTTCAAGTCTCATTGCCTTCTCTCTCAATAACTCTCTCATGCATATAAGGTCTAATTATGTATTTTAAAACTTCCTTCAATCAAATGGTGGGCCATGTATGGA
The DNA here is from genome assembly GCA_037013555.1 of Sextonia rubra. Lineage (NCBI taxonomy): Eukaryota > Viridiplantae > Streptophyta > Magnoliopsida > Laurales > Lauraceae > Sextonia > Sextonia rubra. Next base: position 35,279,688 of record JASUAD010000010.1, on the reverse strand, counting down.
TATGATAAATTAGAATTGATTACAATTACATATGTTGATTGTCATCATGATAGATTTAGACTTAATAAAAACAGGTCATAGATTGAGAAAATTAGATTTATGTATTGTATGCTCTCCCACTAAATGTAACTCTTAATCTCATAAGAGAAAAAAATACTATGCTTTCAAATTTATGCATATATGGATAAATAGATAGGCAAAAGTATCATTTCACTTTAGAAAATTATGGTAGTTAAAAGTCTACTAATTGAGAGCTTCTATTTAAAGACAATTTTTATCTCTCATCACACATGGAAAACAAAGATTCTTAAACCCCCAAAATACCCTTCTCTCTCCACACACTTCTCTCTCCCTCCCTCCTCTCTCCTCCCCTTGCCCTCCTGCTGGCGACGAGCTCCGGCTGGTGGGAGGGGGGCACTCCCTCCTTCTCTCTCCCTCTTCCCCTCCCTCCTCCTCTCTCCTCTTGTTTCCCTCCTGCTGGCAACGAGCTCCAGCCGGTGGAAAGGGGGCTCTCCCTCCTTCTTTCTTCCTCTTCCCCTCCCTCTCCCTCTACCTTTCGTTTTCCCCTCCTTCTCCCTCCTTCCTATTCCTCTTCCTCTCCTCTCCCTCCTTCTTCCTCTATCTTCATCTCTCTTTTCCTCTCCTCCTTTCCCTCCTTCTTTCCTCTTCCTCTCTCATTTCCTCTCCTCCCTCCTCGCCTCTCAACCCCGTTTGGCCCTGCGAGGCCAAACATCACACTGATGTTTGGCCTCGCAGGGCTGAACAGGGTGGAGAGGCGAGGAGATGAGGAGGGGAAAAGGGAGAGAAAGAGGGAGGAGATGAGAGGAGAGGAAGAGAGAGGGAGAGGAGAGGAGAGGAAGAAGGAGGACATTAGGAGAGGAAGAGGAGAAGGAAGAGGGAGGGAAAGGAGAGGAAGAGGAAGAGGAATAAGGAGAAAAAGAGGGATAGCCCTCCTCTTGTCGGCTAAAGCTCGTTGCCAACCAGTGGGAAAGGGCAGGAGAGGGGAGGGAGGGAGAGATGGGGGTATTTTTGGAAATTTATTTATTTTTTTAAAATTTTCTCTTGTGTGTAAAGAGATGAAATTGCTTTTTATTCAGCAATTCTCCTATTGATTTTAGGGACACAAAAGGTATTAAAATGAAAAGGCAATGGCCTATTTATAAATACTCTACCACAAGGGCTTTATTTACAAATCCTATAAACCTTAGGGGGTGTTTTAAAAAAACTCTTAGAATAAATATCGAAAGTAAAATTTTGAAAATGAAAATCAAACATCTTCTTTTAATTCTATTTTTCTATAAGAAGATTTTAATAAAATGTGCATTTTTGGAAATTTATGTTTAATCTTTATATTTTTAGCCACTATGCAGGTCCATAAAATACATAGAAATTCATGTTATGAGTCATGAAAAACTGAAGATCCAAAGTAATTATACAAAAATGACAATCAAATAACATGCCCTTTAATGGCAAGTGCATCGAGGTGGCATAAACCTAGTAAGTCCTACAAAGAAAAACCAGTGATTCAAATCTTAGGAAATTCAATGGTCCACAATGCATTACTATGTTGAACCCTGCACCTCTATAACAATTAAGATGGAGCTCATTTGACCCCGAATTCCTACTAAACCCAATTCCTATGTACTCTAATACAAAAAAGGCCCACGGTGGCCGATCGCTAGGAGCTTCCATTCTAGTTAGAAACTATAGAAATTAGATAGTTCTCGTATTACTAGATTTAAGGTGCAAAATTCCCCTTGCTGCTTTTTTGTTGCAACTGAAATTTGCTTGGAATCGGACCTTTCATATGGAAGCTTTGAATTTCTCACTAACACTAAGAATTTGGAATGCTGTGGAGTTAGAACACAGGAAACTTGCAGTTAGATATTTGTTGAATGCTTGAGATCCTCATAAACTCAAAATTTGAAAAAATCACAGCCCCTGGAATCTGATACCAAATGGCACTTATAGTTTTATTGTCTGCATTTGAGTAGATCAAAATTTGAATAGCTGGACTCGAGGCAGCAATCAACATTGTGATATTGCCATGGGAAAATATTACATAGTTCGGTCTATGCTATGCATTTACAGAAGCATGAACCTGAAATGTAGAAAAATTGGGAAGCAGGACCTTGAAGGCTAGCATTGGATCTCTCAACAGCTCTTGCGGCCTATTTTACCAAAATGACTATCTCAGAAATAATTCATGTGACCAGTAAGATCGATTGAAGATTCTGCTAGTTCTAGTCCTTGCTAGCAAAAAGGTCAACTGTTTAGTAGAAGGATTGGTGACCCCCATCCTACTCCGTTCCGGAGGCTTCTAGTTTGCCTGCCTGGGTTTCCACTGCTTTCTTGTCATTCTGCTGTTGGCCACGTCGCCATTGTAGGGGAGAGTTGGAATATGGTCTCAGGAGGGGACCCTTTTTAGGGGATTGAGAATACCACTGCTGGAAAGGCTTTCCTGTTAGCTGAGGTGGTGATGTGACCTCAAGTGGCATGTCTGCTTTTCTTACTATCTGGTAGAAGTCAATAGAAATGCAGAACATGAGCTGATTTGCAAAAACATCTACTGGTTTTTGAGATAAAATCTTGATGGTATATTGATGCATATTGTGTGAGCGTGTGCATGCATGCATATGCGCAAGTGTGTGATCCGGGAGGTTCCAGGTTCAATTCAAAACTAACCTAAGATCCTCATTATGATCCCATCCAGGAGGTTGGAGGTTCAATTCAAAACTAGCCCACGTTCTTCATGATCAATGAGTACCATGGTCTGTTTTTTTTTTTTTTAATTATTTCATCATTCATTGCTTAATGTTTATAAATGACATAAATTCATTTTATCTGGTCAATTGAAACATAAGATGCAACTGCAACCTGTTTCGATTGAGAGAAGTTTCCAACTGGTAATCATGATGTATGAAGTCATTCCAGAAAAGTAAAGAAATTCTAGAATAAGTGAAGAGTTACACCAGAGGAAAAGAAGGGAATGCAAAGTGTCCCAATAACATCCACTCCACCCAACCCAATTCTTCCACCTTTCCAACCAAACGCACCTTGACTTTTGCTTGCCAGAGCAGAGAATGGAAACGAAAAGAATCTAGTTCTTATCATTTTTGACCTATGCAACTATTCTCCTTGACATGAATTTTGGTCTTAACTATTCCATTAGTGTCATCAATCTAGAGTCCTGTGCACTGCTAGAGTTGCATAATCACTATGACAACCTGAAGCATGTTATGTCATCTTGCAACAGATTTCCCAACTGTTTACAGGAACCAATGGGTTGTGCCCGGCGCATGTCATTTATTAGCAAACTTACTCAGAAGTTTCAAGCGAAGGGGATAGATGTTTGCATGTGGAAGCTGACTTGGACAATGCCACAACTTTGGAGATGATCTAATATATTTTTGCAAAAAGTCATGTTCTAGGCTCTTAGCTGATAGGTCACAGGAACGTGGCCATTAACTTAGAGGGGGTACACAAGGGATTGACAATTTCTCCGAAGAGACTGAGCATCTCCTCTTTTGAGATTGTATTTCTATTAATTTGTGGAAATTCATCGAAACAGAGAGCATGGTGATTGGTGAGTAGGGGTTTTGGTTCTGACAAGACCAATTCTCACTAGGTTTCCATTCAACCAAATGGTAGAGCCGCAACAGGTATCGTGTGCCTACCTTCCACGAATTGTCATCTTGTCTATTGACTTTTAGTTCTTAAAACACTGAAACTTGAAATGAGGAGTCCAGTTTTAGTTTTTAAATACTGGTTGCGTATTAGTATCTTTACATGTCAAATTGACTTGCTACATGAGGAATTACCTTGAGAGTCCTGGAGAAGAATGAAGTGCCACTCATTGACAGGGCCTTGTCAGCTGACTCCTTGCTGGCAAAAAGAATGTACGCGGAACTGGAAGTAAAGTTCTAGGTTACATAAGAGATTTGTTGCAGAAACTGCATGAAAATAAATCAAACAAAACATATAGCGGTGCATTTTTACCCTTTTGGTTGAGCAGTTACAGTGTCATATAGCAGTTTAACTTCAACAATCATTCCACATTTTGAAAAATGCGATAACAATGCTTCTTTTGTTGCTCCATAATGCACCTGATGTGTACACAAGTAGAAAGGCATCAGAGCTTTAGCATCATTCACAATTTTTATAGGAATCACTGGTACCAAAATGTTGAAACAAGAGCAACAACGACAACAAACTGTTGGATCCAATGAATGTAAAATAAAAAGATGAAAAGGAGTCTTAGTCATAGATATTCGTCAAAATGAAGCCCTAGTCATAGATGTCCCAGAGCTAACATTAATGAATAGATATACAAATGAGAGAGAACTAAGAAAAATAATGACAAAATTTGATGAGTAGAGAGAATAGACAAAAATCACTATGATTCCAGTGTCCAGTATTTTTTTCCGCATATTATCTTTATCTAAAATAAAGAGCGAGTGGAAATCACCTTTTTATGTATTTTTTGCAACAAAATTAACCCCATGTAAAGTCCTGATGCCCAGATCAACTGAACCTAGTGACCAATGGGTTTCAATCAGGACCTATGATGCCTAGATACGGCATGGATACGGCAAGGACACGCTACAGACATGGCAAGGACACTGATTTTATCTATAAAAAGTGTATCGTATATGATATGATACGATACGTTGGTCATTTTGAAGTATCCGTGCATCATAGATCAGGACTAAAGTTTTTGAACTATGCTTATTTTGTCCATGGCTGAATTAACAAGTGTAGAATGCATCCCCACGTAGCTTGCCGATGTTCAAGCAATCAAAAATGGATTCTGGAAATTTTCTTTTATTACTAATTTATGTCAGAGAAACCTGATATGAATTTCAACTTTTATAGTTTGAACTCAGTCACACTAAATGAAGATATACTATGTTAAGACATAAATATGGATCATTATATCACCAGCAACACAAAAGCTCCCAACAATCTCAAGGTCAGCAATAGGAGATCAGAGGACTTTGTTTTGATTAAAATATGAGAGAGAGAGAGAGAGAGAGAGAGAGAGAGAGAGAGAGTTTCCATAAATTCTATAAAAATGGTAAAGAAATCGATCAAACGTGTTGCCATGTTTACATTTGTCACGAAAACTGTTCTCGACTCTTTGTCATCTTCAGAAAGGTTCTGTGTGCCTGCAAAAGAGTGGAAAAATGTAACAAGATGGACAACTCAATCATGATAATCTATAAGAACCAAAAACATCAGAATGAGAAGCATTCACTTCTAGCTAAGAAAAATACCCTTCAAGAACAATGGTACAAACAGAAAATAGACAAGAAACTTCAAATGAATAGTTTTTACACACAAAAGTCAATCTGTCATCATCATCACCACCTTAGCCTTATCCCATTGATCGCATTGGCTTAATGAGTTTCACCATTTATTCCATCTTTATAACTGAGATACATGGAGGAGAGCCTCTCCCTCTCTCAATCTTAGTGTGTGAGAACGGAAGAGACTTGGTGACAATGAGGAAAGCAATGCAAACAAAAGATAAGACATAAATCTCATATCCTACTATTCTCATATACAGTCCAAACTCCAGATCCCCAGTGGCTGTGCACCTTGACGTTGCTGTGGGGCCCACCTGAGGAAAGGCCTTGATGGACCCTACCTCTCGGAATAGTGGAGCCTGTAAGATCATCCTAACCCCTTGATCCATTGCCCACAAGTTCAACAGTCTTCTATTAAAAAAGAAATCACTTGATCCAATGGTAAAATCCATTTGGATGGATGCAATGGGCCCAATAGCAAGGTGCACAGCAGGCGCACCCATTTGTATATATATTATATAATACAAGTTTTTGAGCACTTTGTGATCACGCCTTCAGGAGACCAGACACACTTCTAAGTGGACCTAGGATTGAATGGGCACCAAAGCAGTGCAAAAATCTACTGACTAGTTTGAGAAATAGGACAGGATATGGATTTCTGCAAATTGTAGAAAAAATCCTAAGAAAAATTCAGTAAATTAGGTCTTATGGGCCTCATAAAATGGGACAAAGGAGAACCACACCCCCTTGGTCGCCCAAGGTGCTGCAAGCTTCTGGTAAGTCTGCCTCAAATAGAGGGCCACCTGGAGCCCACAGTCCGAATGGTGACGAAATGTCTGAACGTTAGATGAATAATCGAACAAAAATCGAAATTTCAACTTGGCCAAAGCATTGATGGAGCAATTTGACCATCAAAAGAAGGCCTGCAAAGGCTGGATTAATGTTTGAATGGTTCAGATAAAAAGACAGGCCAAAACAGTCCCTTGGATTAAGTTAAAACATTATTTAAAGGACTGTTAAAATTCGTAAAAGAAATTCTGTGAACAGAAAAATACAGCAAATGTGTTCTAACTTTGGACCGGAATAAGTGAGCCAACCAGAGCCAAACACAATGGGGACCAGTGCCAAAGGGTCCTCTTTAAACTGGCGGGGCCCTCATCATCAAATAGCGGACAAGGTAGGAACCCACAGCAGCAAACATAAAAAATCCAGAACATCCAGCCACTTTTGATTTCCTTTTCTTTTGTTTATTTTAGCAAGTTAACCATGATAAGGAGTCCTGTTAGCCTTAGTAGGAAAGTATAGTTGTACTAGGACTAGGAGTCTTAGGGAGTCTTTTTAGGGTTTGTTTAAAGGTCTTTAGCATTATTTAACCCATGTAAGGGTCGACTGGTGTTTGACAGAATACACAGTACACACAAAAAATGTTTCAGCAATCTTCTTTTTTCTCCTCTCTTAATCATGTCACTATTAGTTCCTTTCAAAAAAAAAAAAAATCATGTCACTATTTAGAGATCGAAAATGCTTCAAAGGTCAGTTTGTGGTTAATTTTATGATTTCTGAATTTACTACAAATCCCTGTAACTCTCTTTTATTCAGGTTTATTCAATTCAGGCACTGTGACAGTCCAATTTCACTACTGGAGACTGCATCAACATTCCAAAAAATCTAAATTTATTTGACTTATTTTAATCTCACTAGGACTTCTATTATTTAGGAGATAGATATATGATATGGGTTTATTTTAGGTTTCTCTAGGGTTTTACAACACTTTAAATATGAAAGATGGCCAACTATAGAGTAGTGTGAACAGTTACTTCTCAATTTTCAGAAATATTTACAATAAAATCAATTTCTCCTTTATTGTTGTCTCCATTGGAATCAGCACTTCTCCTTGGATTGAGGAATTTCAGCATTAATCTAGCAATTACAGGGTCAGTTTCGATTATTTACTTTTGACTTCCTTTCTTCTTACTCTCTGGAATTTGTGAACACTGGGTTTTGGGGAATTGCCTGATACTCAATTTTCTAATAGGGGACTGTGTCATGTAGTTCTGCATGCTGTTGAGATTCCTCCAACCCCAAGAACAGAGGAAATGGTTTTAACTAAGTTTTACTCTCCATAGGAAACAGGGGCCTAGCCAAAATTTCACTCTGCTAGGTAATGAGCCCAGTATAAGATTGATCAAAGATAAATTAAGAAAATCCTTTTAAAAAAAGCCTTAACTTAGTATTCTTTAAAAAAAAAGACAAATCCCAAAATATGGCTATGTAAAAATAACATATTGCGTTATTGATACTTTTCTATATATTCCACATATATAAACATTTAAAAATGTTTATTTTATATGATTCTACATAAATATATTTATTTGTTTTCCGAAACACAACTCGGAAATGTTTCACTGAAATTCCGAATTGGCCAAAACAACTTGGTTTAGAAGCCAAAGTGAAACAAGGTCCAAAACGAATTCTTAACCATGAGTTAGGCATCAAAGTCTGGTAATAACTCAACATGGCTCAAGTCTCTTATAATTCTCTTCTATTTTCACTGTTGTCTTCGATGTCTGCCTTTGGGCTTCATTGCTTTTTCATGTGTTTCTTATACTGTAGGGCATTTCTTTTAAAAAAGTTTCAGCTATCACGCAATAGAATAAATAAGTAAATAGTTTTGCATTGTCATCTCATATTTAACTTTCATTTTGGTACCACTTCATCTGTTTTTAAATATTGTGAACTGCAGCACATCTTATTTAACCATTCAAATAGCTATAAACAAATACAATTGTGAGAAGCAAAAGAATAACAAATCACCTATTAGAAAATACCTTTAATCAGATGATGCAAGTAGTTGTAAACATGGAAGCATGAAACAACTTACTTGAACTTAAATGCAAATTTGGTCTGGAATCATTCTTTGCCTCTGCCTGCTTTGAACGAAGCTTAGTCATTTCTATTTCAATTTGGCGGAGTCTTACCTTCACATCCAGCACTTCCTGTAGAAAACGAAACTTAGATACTTGGATAAGTTGAAACAGATAGAAGAACCTGCATGACAACAACAAGTGAAACCAGCATTTATTGAAAATAATTGCAGACCATCTTTTCAAAGAAAAATTCTTTATCTTACAGCTTGTAAAGGTTTAGAATTTGCATGTCCACTTTCAGAGCAAGTGGCGAGAGCTGATTTAGCTGGCAAAGAAATGCTAGATGAAACTGGAGCCTGATTAGTAGCCACTGGAGCCTCCATATTCAACTGTGGTCGAGATATTTTAGGGGGCCTAGAACTGAGTACTGTTTTGGGAGACTTCACTAAATGGTGCGCAGACTCAGAGAGCATAGACCTTCGAGTATCAGAAGCACCATCCATTCCCAGTGGGCAACTGTGTTTAACAGGTGATGATCCTTCATCTTTGAAATTGCTTCCCCCGTAGTTTAACAAAGTCTCAGAACCATCATGAGGACAAATCTCACCAAGCTTCCTCTTCTGCCTGGAAATGCTTGTAACATTAGAACGGCACAAGGGATCAATACCAAGCTTCAGTTCTCTACATTCACTAGTGTGGTTATTGGACACAGCTTTATCAAATACATGAAACAAAGCATCATTTCCACCCATCAGCCTTCTATTGAGTCGACCATCAGGCACAACTATCATTGAACTATGTTTGCCAAAAATTTCCCTCTTGTGTTCAAATTTTTTCATATTGCTGGCTTCATTATGTGAGAAAATTTTTTCATCAGTCACAACTGCATCATCTTGACATGGTCTCCCCAATCTGTCCCAAACATTACCACGTGGTTTAGTGATATGGTTGGTTACAGCACCCACAGCTCTTGAGGAAAGGCTCATTCCAGCAGCATTAGTCGTAGAGGTAAGTCTGGCATGGGGATTTTCTGCATAAAGAAACAATCACACATCTGAATGTTGCTGGTGTCACGTGAACACTGATGGATAAGGTGATGAATATATATATATATATATAGAGAGAGAGAGAGAGAGAGCATTCAGCATTCTGCCAAAAAGGCTTGCATGGAAGGCCTAAGCAATGACTAAGACATCCTTAAATGAGGATGAATTTGTGAAATGGATTGTTAGTATTTCAAAAGGATGGTCCCACAAGTGAAATCAGGTAGTTAACAAGGCAAGTATGGTTTTGTCATCAGAAAAATGTCTTCCTTTTGTTGCTGCAGCACTTGCTTTACTGTTTAGAAATTCTATATAATTTAGGTTTAAAATAAATGTGCATTAAAAACTTACTTTGCTATATAGCCAATTACTATTACTCATAAAGTATAAACATGTTTAATATTACTACTTGTAAATTATAAAAATGCTTAATAAAACAAGTATATGTGTCATGTAATACATATATATACCGAGCTAAGCCCCTCGATAAGACAACCTTGAGTCAAGCCAAGCCTACCACAGCCTAAACTGAGCTTGACTCACGAAAAAATTGAGCCAACTCAAACATTAGACCAATTGAGCCGAACTGAGAAGCTTGCTAGCTAGTTTGACTTCTTTACACCCTTAGAATCTCTGTCTAGCTTGGGTGTCCAACATGTGAACTAGAAGCAAATATTAATTGTGCAAACCATGCTGTGAAGCCCAATAGAATTCATGTAGCCGACCCCAACATAGTTGGGAGAAGGCTTTGATGATGCTGATGACGACGACGATGATGATGCTATGAAGCCTACCTTGATGGATGGCAGTCTACCCTGTTTAACAGGGTTATAGGTGAATATATGAGCTTAATTCTGGACATTTTAGAGGGGAGTATTTCAGGGATTAGGCTAAGATTATAATGTTGGTGATGATAATGATATATACAAACCTACGCATAGCTTTTTAAATAGGCCCAGATTTTCAAGGCCACCTGAGAAGTTAACAATCATAGGGTTAAGGTCATAAAAAGGTATTAGCATGAATTAGGGGGTGGACTAAAACCCAACCTCACTTGATAATGATGGTGACCATCCTCACCAAGGGCACCTTGTTTTTTCTTTTTCTTTTGTAGCATCTATCACACACAAGCATATCGCAGTTCAATAGCTATTAACTACTGCAAATTTGTAATGGAAATCACCTGTAACAGCTGACTTCAACTTCCCCAAAATTGCTGTTTGCTTTGGTGAATGTAAAAGCTGACGAGGCCTTCCATTGTAATTACTGTTGGCTATCTGCTCTACGATATGCAATGGCTGAAGTTAGACCAGGGGCCACAGTTATGAATAAACATGACAAACTAAGACAGAAGGCTTAGCTCTGTCAACCTTCATGAATTGATCATCATATTGCAGGCATTGCTCACCACCAGCTGAAATTCCAAGGGAGCATCTGGCTCTAGAATGCCCAAAGTCTATGGCTTCTTTACAGTTATCAGATCTGTTCTCGGGAGTTTCAATTCCACACGCTTGTACCTCCTCAGTATTTACCTCTGTCAAGGGGGCTCCAGAGTGGTGCAGGCATTGATAATCCTCAGAACCTTCTACGGGATTTGCTGAAATTTCCTTACTTAGCAAGGTAGACAGTATGAGCTCCTTTCTTTCATTTGACTGCAATGAAATCACATCGTTAACATCATCAAACAATCTAAACAGATTGAGAACATATTGTCCTGAAGAAATACCAAGGGCTCATCAGATTGCACAGTTGTTTGATTTTGAAGATCCCTTGACCTACTAGTTCTCCATTTCTTGCCCATAGCATCGTCATTGCAGACACTTGTAACAATATTTTTACGGTTTGGTGAGCCAGAAGATGATGAAGGATTGAAATTTTCCATCAGATGAGACCACAGCCTGTTAACAAGACCACACCAAAGCAAGCAAACATTATAATTTATGAAAATACAAATAGAGACAAAAGAAAAAGGATCTGGCCATCAGGTCAAGACTCGATACCAGGCTACAAATGCTGTGCTTTCATCACCAAGAAATGCCTCTAAATCTTCCCTCGCTTGGTTTTGATGTTTCCCATTACAAACAAGCACTACAATATACTCCTATAATGGAGAAAATATGCTACATTATTTCTAATGTATATAACCAACCTTAATATGAATCTGTCAGGAAAAGTACAAAATCATACACAGAGAAAAATTAAAGACCCTACAGTGCCTCAGCTTCACTAATAATAAGCACATGAAACAAAAGCAAGTGCAGCATAAATTTTGTTCCTCGGAATAACCGCATTAATAGAAAGAGCAAAATAAGCCTAGATATTTTAGCATATGCAATAGAGCTTAAGGTAAAAATTACTTCATTTATAAACAGAAACCAAGAGATATTTCAGAAGTTTATGCTATTTTCCCTTCTTCATGAGACTTGGATTTTGGGCATCTTGTTATCAGCAAATATTTGCTTGAAATAGACTCAGTTTTCCCAGGCCCTCACTTCTAGTTACTGCTAAGAGAAATCTGGAATTGCAAAGAAATAGAGATTGACAACACTGGTTGTTTCACACCATTACTGGATGCAGGTTGTTTTATACCATTGCTGGGCTTTCCCTTTGTTCTCTAACAGATTAAGAGACTATTTTAGTGTTTAGGCCTGAAGTTTCTTGGAGTTCGAGAATTTTCTGCAGCCAATGATATTTTCAGCATTAAAACGATGGAAACTCAGTTCCCAACTACAGTACATTCAAAACTGATATTCAAACCTAACTGAATCTGGAACCTTAAGATCAAATCTGCATATTTCTGGAACCCAAACCCAGTCTCTCGATATCATTAAGGGTTGTTGAGTTCCTCAATCCAGTGCAACAGGTGACCAGTTACAGTTTTAATTTTCATTCTAACAGTGCTGAACTGAAATTGAATCATATGATCTCTAAAATATACTTATACTTCATTCTAGAATTACAAATTCTCCAAATGTTATTCCTCCAACAGTTCTCCCAAAGGCTCAAGTACAACCCAACATTCATTTAAAATTCTTCATTTTATGCTAAAATTCTTTGACAAGGAATCTCCAGGAAAGACACTTTTGGCTTTTGGAATTCTCAATGGAATTTTCAAAAATACCTCAATGCCGAAACGTACTTGGTCATTCATTTTGTAAACCACTTGTGGGACAGCATTTGGTGAATTCAGAATCCTTCCCAAATGAGGAAAGAGGATCCTCAGAATCTGAAATTTGGACAATTCCAAAGGCCAAAACTAACATTTCAGACGGCTAGATCTTAGAATTCACAAATCAAACAGAAAATTCCAAATGCCCCATTCGACTAGAGAACAATTGCTGTCAGAAATTCCCAACACATGGAATCCTCCACACAAAAAACATGGCCTCCCATGCAGATGCAGGAATATTTCTGCAATGAACGAGATGAAACAATGCATACAACAGGTGGAAACACTCCCATAGCTAATCTAATCTACAGGAGAGAATCAATGGAAATGAACAGCTAAAACCCCACCAATCAACACAATCAATGTAACAGAGCCGAACAAGGAGAGAATTACTGAATGCCCTAACAACATTTTCCACGCTTCCCAGATGAAATCCGGCATACATGAATCTGTAACAAAAAACGCGAAAGGATTCAGTTGGGAGGGAATCAAATACCGCGAGAACGTCATCTGAGTAGTTTCCAAGGAAGTCGAAGAGCTTCCTTGCGATGGAGTCTTTGAGCTTGGAGGCTTCAGGAGATTTCTTATCCATCTTGAAAGATCTAGGGTTTTCAGAGAAAACTTCCATGAGCGGAGAGGAGAATGCTCTCTCCCTTCCTGCTTCGTCTTCTTCTCTCTCTCTCTCTCTCTCTCTCTCTCTCTGTGCCCCTCCGTCGGGCTTTTTATATAAGCTAGTGTTGTGCTTTTTATCCGTCTCAATCATTCATTCATACTACCTGTTTTTGTTATAAGATGTATTATCATTCGGGATACCCACGTTAAGACCCGAGATTACTTAGGGTTTGAGTCTTTTCTTATGAAGTTGCTTGAGGAAAAAGCAATCTTGTTCTATAAATAAGACCTTCCTCCCCCCCTTATGATGTACACATATCAATCTCATTAATAAGAGCTCTCTCTCTCTCTCTCCCTCCCTTTACTCTTCTATTTTCTATTCTAACACGTTATCAGCACGATTATAAATAACGGATTATAAATAGAACCAGAAGTTTTATATAATTAATTGGAACCCGAAGTTCCATACTATATTTAAAATTATAAGTTCTATATGGAATCAATAACTCGGACTCAAGATTCCATAAATTATTTTAGCCTATGAACCAGAAGTTCATTTGAATCCGGACCAGAAGATCCGTTTGTTATTTTACTCTGAAACTAGAAGTTTTCAAATTCACAATATGTACTTGAAATTTCATATGATACGTAGAACTAGAAGTTCTATATCAAATAAATAACTTGAGCATGCAGTTCTGTATGTTATTTTAATTTAAAACCAGAAGTTCTAACCCGAACTTGAAGATCTATGAATTATTCTAATCTAGAACCTGAAGTTATAATTTGTACTGAAAGATTCATGAACTACTCTAATTCAGAACCAGAAGTTTTGATTCTTAAGTTGAGAACTCAATATTCTAAACTTCATTTTCTCAATTTTTCATCACATTTTTGTTATTATCTTTGATTGGGTGTTAAGAACCTACAGTTATACCTTTTATTTCTGTTTCTCACACACATTTATCTTTATATAATTTATAACATTGTACTGCATGCTTGATATAATTACTTCGATATAATTATCACTATATGATTATATGAAACTTTAGTTTTGATGAATTTTTTATTGCTAGAAATAGTTGTTGTATATAATAGAACCTGAAGTTCTATATCAACTGAATAACCTAGACCCGAAGTTCCATAAATTATCTAGAACTAGAAGTTCTAAGATTTAGAATATTAACCTGAAGATTTATATTCATAATCAAACTTGGAGCTTTGATTCAAAGTAGTGTAGATCGATACGAAGGCCATGGAATCAAACCTCAAGTTTTGACAGAACCAGAAGTTGTGATTCAAACCTGCAGCTTTGATAGAACCAGCAGTTCTAAGAACCTGAAGTTTTAAGTCTTAACAGAACTAGAAGTTCTGATTCGTCAGTTAAGAACCTGAAGTTCTAACTTTCTAATTGGCCAATTCTTTATTATACTTTGTCATCAAATATTGAGAACCCAAAGTTCTATTTTTATTTGATTATTATTAGTAAATCGATCTTTATACACTCTAAAATGCTTGGTGATGCTATCAAAGTCGAAAATAAGATATCCCCGGTGGATGTGACATATGCTCTTATTTTCTATAGATTATAACCCTATTAGCTAAGGATGATCACTAGCAAATTGTCATACACCCAATGTTTAAAATAAATGCCAGATTAGTCAAACAAAACCCCTCTAGAAGAGGTTAATATAATAGTTCTTCTAGTAGAGATGAAAATAACTACCCTAGGAGAGGTGATTAACAAGGCATTTTGTTTGGAAATTAGACTTATTCCTTTATTCCCCATATCCTGTGTTTGCATTCTATATTTGCTTTGAATGGTAAATTGTTTAGCTGTTCTCAAATTTTCTTTTTGTGATGCGATTGACTAATTATGTAAGTTTATTATTACTTGTTGTATGGATCATGGAATGCATGAAACTAAGGATAATATCTGTCCGGTAGACAGTGCAATAAAACACACTACATTGAAAAAATCAGAAGTTTTTCTCAGAGTTAGTGTTTAATTCGTGCACAGCATCAATTATAGCTGGATTAGTACAAATACTTGAATGCTCCAAAAGAGTCCACACAAAAATATTTGTACATCATTACTAGTATTGACAGCCAGAAGCTGATATTAGAAAAGTTAAGTGCATTCTCCTTATATCTCAGGGCTATATTACAAGACAATCTCCACTATCGAATTACGTTCGATTTTGAGCAAAACGACAAAGTCAAGCCAGAAGCTTACACTGAGCCCTAGACTTAGTGACCCTAAGGGCATGATAGGTTAGGTCATCCTAGGGGTACTATACTAAGGCAAATTATTGATAATTCCGTTCAGTACTCCTTAGAGTACTATCCATTGACCATCCTTTCCGCAAAGGATATAGTGTGACATTTGTGAACCCATCAAATCCTGCCAATTAGTACAAATTATTAAACCTAGGGTACACTTCATTGAGCATGTTTTTAAATTTATAAGGCTTAATATAGTAGGTTCGTGACCTGCATGAAGCCACAGCGTAGATTGGAGATCTATGTTGGTTATTATTCACCCCGATTATTAGATATCTAGACCCAAATGACAAGAGATGTATTCTTGCTCGATTTGATGATTGTCATCTTAATGAGACAGTCTTCCCGCCGTTAGGGGGAGATATGAGAGTTCCTGACGAACGCCTTGTTCCTGAAGAACAATCCGTTATTGAAGAACGACGAGAATTAATGTGGAATACTTCTACTCCGTCTCATCTAGATTTATGTACTTCACAGTGTGAGAATGAAGTACGGAGAATTGTGTATTTAATTACAAATGAATTCACTAATGCTTTTAATTATGCAGCAAAAGTGACTAGGTCACATGTACCAGCTATGAACACACAAGCACGAATTAATGTCCTTGTAGGACACGCACGGATTAGTATCCCTGTATAATATAAAGTCCAAATATGGCAACAAATGAATCTGTACACGCTAGAAGCGTGGTAGACTTATAAGTTTCAAGGACTCTGCTCCCTAGAAGAGGAGAAATGAACAATCATATCCCAATCATACTCTAGAAGAGATATGCTCTCAAAGAGTTTATGACAAAATCCACTCTCTCTAAAATTCTTGAAGAAATTGATGTCCTGGAAGAGACACGAGTTCCAGAAGAGACTCTAGAAGCCCCTGAAGAGGCAATGGGTACCCAATAAATTAAGAGATATCTATACTTTATAATTATTCAAGAGAGAGATGGGATATAAATGAAATTATCATCGATGACGCATTTGCATATGCGGTAGCTACTCAAATATCAAGGAAAAATGAGAATAATGATTGGGATACGAAATCATGTTTTATAAATGAATGTCGACAAATAACATATTGGCCAAAAATAGAAAGATGCAATTAAGGGATTATAGTCTCTCAATAGACGTCATGTATTTGAATTTATAATACAAACCCCAAAAAGTGTTAACCTTGTAGGTTACAAATGGGTGTTTGTAAGGAAAATGAACGAAAGGCAAACTTGTGATACAAGGTTTCCTGTAGAAACTTGAAATTGAAAACATACACAGACATATATATGAAAATCCCAAAAGGATTTGCTTTGCCTGAAATAAAATCAGAGAGTACATACTCAATATAAGTAAGACGTTCATTGTACAACCTGAAGCATTCCAGAAGAATATGGTACAATTGTCTTAGTGAATATTTATCTAAGAAAGGGTATGAAGACAATCCAATTTGCCTGTGTATTTTTATAAAATCCTTAAATGGATTTATAATAGTAGAATTTTATAAATCTAATCGGGACTCCAGAAGAGCTTGAGAAAACTATTAACTATTTTATCTCAACCCGCAGATCGAGAGCAGTTCTAATGAGATTTTCATTCTTTATAAATATGCTTCCCATATATAGTTTTGCACCAAGGCTTTGGATTGGTATTAAACAAATGCTATGATATTTATATCTATTTTATTCTTATGTTGTAAAGATTCAAATTTTGTAGGATATGTAAATTCAAGATATATCCTTGATCCTCATAAGGGTTGATCATAGACATGTTATATGTTTCTTCATAGCAACATCATTATTTTTGGTATTATACTAAATTGACTATTGGTAGCTACTTATTCTAACTATGCTGAGATTTTAAGCCAGTAGGGAACGTGTATGGCGAAAATCTTTAACTCACCATATTCATAGTTCTTGTCAATTGCCTCTTAGTGCAAGTACCTCGAACATTATTTGCGAAGACAATGAGGCATGTATTCAACAGATTAAAGAATGATATATTAAATATGACAAGGTGCAGTACATTATACCAAAGTTCTTCTTCACTCATGAGCTTCAGAAGAATAGCAAGATTAAAGTCAAGTAAGTTCGTTCAAGCAACAACCTGGCTGATCAGTTTACGAAGTTTTTTTTGTCAAAATCAGTATTCTAGAGATTTGTCTATGAGATAGACATGCCTAACCATGTGAAAGGCTGTTATCATTAGGGGGAGTAGTCAATCAAGGGGAGGCATCCTGAAGTATGCCACCCAGGACATCTGTGCGCTGTACTCTTTTTCCTTTTCTAGGTTTTATCCCACTGGGTTTTCCTAGTTAAGGTTTTAATGAGGCAACATTATGCACATCTAACACCAAATCAATGATCCTGTAAAACATCGTACTCTTTTTCGTTTGCTTTGGTTTTTATCTCACTGAGTTTTTCCTTTGCAAGGTTTTAATGAGGCAACTGTCATTGAATGGTGGTCATCCAAGGGAGAGTGTTATAAGATGTATTATCATTGGTGGATGCCTACATTGAGACCCATATAAGATAAGGGGATTACTTAGGATTTGAGTCTTTCCTTATGAAGTTGCTTGGGGAGGAAGCAATTTTGTTCTATAAATAAGACCTTCCTTCCCCCTTATGATGTACACACACCGATCTCATTACTAAGAGCTTTCTCTCTCTCTCTCCCTCCCTCTGCTCTTCTGTTTTCTATTCTAACAGTTTTTACATATTACACCACAATTACAAAAGAAGAGGCAAATTTCAATTCTATAAATAAAGATAGGCCTATGCTCTCAATTTTAGACGTGGGTTTCTTGGTGTAATTTCTAAATGACCCATTAGAGAAAAGAAATATTAGAAAATTACTAACAGGTTTCTTTTTTTTTTTTTTTTGATAGTGTAACAAGTTTCGTTTTAATAAGCACTTATCTGTATTATATTAAATGATATATTGTGAAATAAGATTCTCTCTGTTTTTTTTATAATTTTAAATTAGAATTTAAAAATCAAAGCTTTTATTTTTGACCTCCATCTATTAGCTATTTTTGAAATTTAGACTAGAGTTTCTAAAAAACTCTATGTGGTGAGACACCTCCCTCTCCATGTAAAGAGCTAGGGATCAATTCCTAGATGTGTGGCATGAATGGTGAAAGGTATTTGAGTACAGTGTTTGGCTATCTACCAGAGAAAAATAGATTGGAACACTATTTTAATGAGAATGTCTTTTATGCATATAATTGAACACACTTCAAAAAAAAAAAAAAGCTTACTTTGATCATCTGACCATTTTTGTGGTCTATCAGTTTCTCAGAATTTTTTTGAAATTGGAATAATCCCTTGTTTTAATATTATGAACTATTATTTCACCTCTAAGCAATTCGTTTATTAAAGCCATCAGGTATTATGAGCAGCTGTGATTAGCTCCTTACCCTAGTGGTAAGTTAAGAGTGGCTATTCTTACTTGGCTATCCAAGTTCGTACCTTGGTTAATTCCCCTTCTTTCTGCTCGTATGGGCTACCTTTCCCCTTGGTGGGCTTTTTTCTTGGGTGTCTATGCTATCAAAAAAAAAAAAAAGAAAAAGAAAAAGTAAAAAAAGGGTATTATGAGCAGCTTTTGGGCCAAATGAGCCATAGTGCAAAGCTATAGAAGAAGAGAACTGTAGCGAGAAGAAGGTGAGAGAAGTTGATGGTGCTGTTTGCAGCTGCAATGTCAATCAGTCATCCTCCTCTCACTGATACTGGACTTTAGGGCCTAGTTCGAAACTCTAGTATAATCTAATAGAAGTTTGTTAGATGAGGTCTAAAATAAATAAATAAATTGGAAATTAGAACTTAGAAATTAGAGCTACTTGTTCTAAACCTAATTTAACTATCCCTTATTAAATTAGCCTAGAGTTTCCAAAGAGGCTATTGTCTAGTCTGCTTGGTAAAATTCTTAAAGACAGCTCCTATTTCACAATAGATGTTCAGTAGACAAACAAATTAGAGCTTATTAAACGGAGACTTTTTATCATTTTCAAAATTTTGATTGGGATTTGGATCTAAGTAGATTGAAATGCACTTATTTCCTTGCCATGAAGTGACTGGGTTGATCAGAAGTGGTCCATGGAAGTCAAACAAGAAAAAAAACTCTCACTTCACTACTTTAACACTACAGGAAAAAATAGTTATAATTAACAAAGTAAAGCCTCCTTTACTTATCCTTTCAGAGGCTGAAGCATACTTCTAATCAAATGAGAGAGGCAGTTAGAGTTTTATCAAACACTCTAAAAGCTAAAATGAGAGTTTTTAATAGTGTAGCGAAATGGAAGAACTTGCGTCTTGGAGAGACTACTTGTGGTATGAGTCATGCTAGATCTTTGAAGCAAGAATTTTGGGCTGAATCCATGAGAATTGTGTGTCGTATGTCCTTAACAAAACTTTTTTTTTTTTCAGATCAATTGGCCATTTTACTTCATTTCAGAAGATAGGTGGTCCGTGCCTTGGTGTTTAACACTAAAATGTTTTTGGCTATGTATGTCATATACCTGTTTCAAATTAGGTACTCAGAATAAATGCACTTCATGTTACTTGGCTATTATGATTGCAGGTGATCCTTGCTGTGCATTAATCTTACAACTCCAGAGATTTATGCTTATCACTCCATCCGATATCTCACGTACATTTTGGAATTGTTAGCCAATAAATGCAGAATGAGGCAATTAATCTTGATGCAGTTAGAAGAATTTTGAGGTATGCTTCAGAAACCACTCATTATGGTATTTTAAAAATCATGGAGATTCAGTTCGGTTATCAGAATTTACATATGCAAATTAGGCCAATGATTGTGGAACTGATAGATCTGCTTTTGCTCATAGTTTCAATATTTGTGTCTTGGTGGAGCTAAAACCAGCTGCATTTGCTTTGTCTTTTACAAATTTAAATATTGTGCATTCATAATAACAGTCAGAGGTGATACAATTTGAAATGCATGAGTAAATCATTTTTAACATTCTTCTTTATTGCTTTAATTAAAAACTCATGTCTTCTATACACCCACTTAGGACAGATGGGAATGGAATACCACATTCGTGTAGCTAGCTCCAATATAAGTACAACAAGGCTTCGATGAGGACCATCATAATGTGTTCTATACACAACCATACTGTGACGAGCTCAACTTATATTGAAGTGAAATTTGGCCTAGGATCATCATATGAGCATTTATTTGAGAGGTTTAAATCTTTTAATAGATGGGCCCCACAAAGGACCCTGAAGAATTTCTCACGAGTCCTTTAAAATCTGAGCTCCTTTCTCTTGCACAGAGACTGCATACCAGTTGGGATTCATAATGCTCTGGACTTTTGAGCTGCATTTCTACTGGTGTTTGACATTGTCATTGCAGATGGAGTGGATAGAAGAGCTTCCCTGGATCCTAAGCCCTTGTATCAATCATTCACTTCTTCCTATTAACCAAGGTAGTGATACTGCAAGCTGCTAGTTGTGTTTCCTCTCCCTTCTTCATTCCAATCCTTTTCCCTTGTCTTAATGTGAGTCCTCAAACTCCTTGCCCCATGTTCCACTGGGAGAACTAGATTTTTTTCCACTAGGATAACTAGATTGAGGATCAAATGACCAAGCATTTAGGTTACAGCTTCCATCTCAACTCGGCTGTATCCCATGCTCTTCTTCAGTCCTCTTTCTTTCATTAATTTCCTTGTCTCCTCCGTCTCAGCCCAATTGCCAGTCTCAGCATATATTGCTGACAACAATGTGTAATTTGCAGCATTATCCGGCTCTGAATCAATCAGCTGCCAAGCAACTGTTTCCGCCAGGTCAAACCTACCATGCACCCTGCAGGCACACACCAACGACCCCCATATGCTCAGGCTTGGTCTCATGGGCATGCAGCTCACAATCTTGCAAGCATCTTCAAGCTGTCCAGCATGCCCAACGAGGTCTACCAAGCATGCATAGTGCTCCAAACAGCGTGTGGGGGCTTGCTCGAAGAGCTGCTGTGCTTGGTCTACCAGTCCTGCATGTTTGCACGCTGATAGAACAGCAAGGAGGGTGATCTCATCAGGCTCAATTCCTTCCTCTCGCATCTTATGAAAGATTCTCAAGGCCTCAGTGCCACGACCATGATGCCCATAACCAGATATCAATGCGCTCCATGACACAGGGTCTCTCTGGGGCATCTCCTCAAACAGTCTACAAGAGTCCTCAATGCATCCACATTTTGCATACATGTCTATCAAGGAATTTCCTACAAAGACCTCCGAGTCCAAGCCAGATTTCAGAGCATAGCCGTGGATTGCGTGGCTGTAGCCTGCAGATGAGAGACTGGTGCAGGCACCAATGACTGCCAGTAGAGTTACTGAATTGGGGCTGATGCCTTCCATTCGCATTCGATGGAAAAGGCGCATGGCTTTAACGGCGTCTCCACGTCGAGAATGGCTTCCTATCATTGAACCCCACATGATGACGTCTCTCCTCTCCTCTGCTCTCTCAAAGAGAACCGAAGCATAGTTTAATGATGATGATGGTGCCTTCTTTTCACATTTGCAGTACATATCTACCAGAGCTCCTTCTAAACAAGATTCTAAGGCATACCCATGCCGAAACATGTGTGCATGGATCTCTTTCCCATGTCTGAGAGCTCCCAGCTCGGCACAAGAAGGTAGAATTGAAACCAGCGTCACACGATTGGGCTTAATCCCTTCAACCTGCATCGCCCGAAAGACTGCAAGCGACTGCAAATAGTCCCCATTCACCACACAACCTGTGATCATAGCAGTCCAGGAGACCTCATTTCTATTATCATGTGTTGCTGTTGACATTTCCTGAAAGACCCTTGAAGCCGAATGCAGGTCACAGCACCTCGAGTACATGTCGATGAGAGCAGACGGAAGAAAGCAGCACACATCAGACTTGCCGCTGCAGATGGCATGGGCATGGATTTGCATCCCCAGCCTCAAGTCGCCCACTCGGCCAGAGAGGGAGACGACACTCGCAATCAGTTGAGATTTTGGCCGAAAATCCGAATGGAGCATTGACTTGAACATCTGAATGGATTTCAGAAAATTATCGTTTCGGACGTAGCACATGATGATAGAGTTCCATGTGACAGCATCTCTGGTGAGAGGAGGCATTGTATCGAATACAAGGCGTGCGGACTGCGCGTCCCCGCATTTGGAGTACATGGAGAGGAGAGAGTTGGCGGTAACAGGTTCTTTGTGGCGGGCGGTTTTGAGGAGGAAAGAGTGGAGCTGAAGCCCGAAAGGATGGGAAGCAGAAGATGATGAAGATGCTTTGAGAAGAGAAGGGATGAAGGAGGTATCTATTTGGCCAGAAGAAGAAGAAGAAGAAGAGTAAAGGAGGTCCTTGTAAAGTCTAAGGGCCTCATCAAAGAGGCCTTTGGAGACCATGTCCTTGAGCTTTCTGCTTATTGTTACATCTGGTAAGAGGCTTTGCATATTTGCAACAGTCCGCTGACTAGCAAAATCACAGTCAGTTTTCTAATAAATACATATATATATATTTATTTATTTATTTATTTTTATGACGAGGTGTTCGGCCTCTTTGAGAACTGACCAAGCAGGTGAACCCACTGCCACGCACCCACTGAGTAAGCCAGACTTTTGCCTGAGCAAGTAGCCCAAGAGAGAGAGCACAAGTTCGAAACCATAACCTTCGGTTGCAAAGCCGCGGTTCTAGCCCACTGCAAACATGCAATGGGAAGTTTCAGCAACTTCAATGGCATCGACCCCCCTCGCTATATGGGATGGTAAAACTGATGCATCTGAGTATGTGCAATGGGATAATAAAACTGAAAGAAATGGCTATAGCCGGTTAGTCAAATTCAATGGGATTATCATTCATGATGTCCAACACTGAATAGGATCGACCCAAATTGAAATTGATCTGACCATTTGGTCCGTTGGTTTGATAGCAATAATATCTACACAACAAATAAATTCCACCCAGATCGAAATTGATCTAACCGATGAAACAGTTGATTCAATAGCAATAATATTTGCACATATGATTAGAAAGTATCAGTAAACTTACTTGACAGTAATGGTATTGGTAGGACTGCTCATGGACCGAGTAGAATAAGCCAGGCGTGCCTTACCCGGCCTAATTTTTGGAAAGATTAATTCAATGGGCTGGGCTTGGTTGACATATTCACGTCAGCCCAGACTACCCTGACCTGACATATTTAACGCAAAAAGGTTTCTATATTTTTTCTGAATAAAAAGGTCTGTAGGCCTGTGCGCTGGTCAAAATTAAAGCAGCGGGTGCTACAGACTATCATGATCATAAAATCCAAATGTCAGGCAAGCAATAAACATGAAGAAGTGTCCCAATGCCACTTAATTAGTATAAATGATGTATATATCTCACTATCAAAAACTAAAGTGGATTTTCATATGATCAAGATTTTCCTTTTATGATCACACATTTCAAGTCTGCTTGTTTTTTTTCCCACATTGACATGAGCTGCTGCTGTCACATTGTACATGATACAATAAACGAGTTGCTTTAGTGCCTTCAGAACACATTTGTATAACATAACCACATATATAAGCAGCATCGTCTACATCAAGACACAAGCCACATGAAAAAGGTCGACCATAGAGCAAGTGAAACTGAAGCCAATGCGTAGGTCCATAGAAAAATTACAGAGCATTCGCTCTCAGCTGCACCAAACAACTGGGCGATCGTACCTGCCAGCAATGAACAAACTCAGGTTAACATGAACATGGTCGAAATTAATTCCATCCAAGGATGTTCTTGACAAATTGACTGATAAGCTGTGAAATGCAGTATTGGCTAATAGAAGATATAAGGAGACGGTAGATAAAGATGGCCCTGATCCAACTGTGATCCACATCCAATCTGCGTGGTCTAGACACACAAGTGGCTTTGAGAACTTGTTGTAGCTAATCTATATCCTAACAAATAAAAAATAAAAGTGTGTGTATATATATATATATTCCACCATGTTTTTTTTTCATCCTAGTTAATCTAGTATTTTCACATACACTAACCCCTAATATATGGTCACAGACTCACAAGTCTGAATTTGACACTGACGCAACTTTTTTTCACTATTGGATTGAAATTATAATAAAATTATACTTCTAAACCATGCATATGGTGATCTCATGCATGATGCGCACAGGGGATCACTACTCTATATATCATGGTTTTTTCTTTTACATTAAAAAGGGAAAGCAATACTCCCTAATATTGATTAGGATTTAGGATAATCTCATGAAATATTTACAAAGCTGTCCCCTTTGACAGAGAGAGTAACATACTTATGTTCATTGCAGGTGGGAGAGCAAATTGCAAGAGAAGAATGAAGTTGTATAATGGATCTGAGTGCACCAAGCCAAAACGAATTGCTCCTTTGACTACAGCTATCCCCAACAGAGGTAGGGCAATATAACGGACGACAAGAACTCCAATGATGATAGGGACTCGAATTTCTGACCCTCTGAAACCTAAAATACAACAGGCAGTTTTAGTCTCTTTCTCTTATATGAATATGGAAAATGATTCATTCGTCGATTACCCTTGAGAAGGTTTCCACCCATTATAAGGTTGACCGTTGGGATTGCTCCGTTGCTGTAGGCCATACATTGAGAACAATTAATTTGTTGAAAGATAAATTTATTTACTTGATGCAATCTCCATTGTTGCCATGGAACAAAATAATTGAACTGCTGGTATTATAAGGAATACTCCTGTATGCCAAATATAACTCTTGCAGTTATATTTGGGCCCTATGATGCCCAGATACAAATACGGACATAAATACGGGGATCGGGGATATGACATTGCACTTTGAAAATTTTAGAATACGGATATGGATACTGGTGTCCTTAATTTTTCTTTAAATTACTATTTAATTAATTAAATTATCATTGTTTATGTAAAATTCTAATATTTTTATGTTGAAAAGTAAGAAAACTTAACGAAATAAATGAAATAATGGACTTGTTAAGTAAAATATACTAAAGTTATACCCCGGAAGTATCGGTGCAGTGTTAGATACCAGTGCAAATATTGTATCAGTCCGATACAGATACGTTAGGTTTGTACAAGTATCTGGGTATCATAGTTTGGGCCACATGAATCCCTCTTGGGCTCTAGAAAATTTTTACATTAGGACAGGCCAAACATTTAAGCTTTCTTTCAACTATTAAAAGATGAAGATAAAACTATATTATACAGTCAAACTTCTATGGTTCAAAGGTTTTTACCCCAGCAAAACAGCAGAGTCTTGGATCACACGAAGTGGAGCACTTTCGCCAATAATTGCCCTTCTAAATGGAGGGATTACTCCAACAATAAACCCAAAAAGCTGCATAAGAAAGCAAAGTGAATTCTACTCTTGCAAAATGAAGGGGAAAAAAAAAAGAAACTCAGTCTAGGGAAGCACTAAAAGTTAATCCATTGGTTAGCTTAGTGAGGTACCTTTATTTCACTAAAACAATTAAGGATCAATCCTAAGTTGTAAAGCTGATAGTGAGAGACTCAGGTGACTATGTGTGTGGCTATGTGAGTATTTCTTAAAAAAACTACTAAAACCTAGCATGTAAAGTTTTCCAATGCATATGATCTGAGACATGTGGGCTTATGCTTTGGTGATCCAGACCAATTATATGTTGCTGCATTACCCTAAAGAATACCCCAGATTGGAGAGGATCCTAGCTTTCCAGTCTTCAGTCTTTCTTCTTCCAATGTGGATCCTCACTGTTTCTTCTCTTAGATAGGTTTAGGCACCTGATCAAAAAGCTAGGACCTTCCGTTCTCGAAGAATTTTTGGTAGTCACCATATAAGGTCACTTCCTTCATTGACATATAATTCATCATTTGAAAATTGAAAAAAGTTGAAGTCAGAGACTCTTGATCTATGGCATCCACAAAAGCACGGATGTGTCCTTCATCAACAAGTTCCACATATGCAATAATAATTTTCGAGGTCCTAGTACAATGTTGCACATTTGAATCTATTTTACCTTTCACGAAAAAAAAAAAAAAAACAAACTCGCATCCCTCAACTCAAAATCTAATAATTTAAACATTTGGAGCCAACCAAGATACAGTTGGATCTTCAATCCATGAGCAACTGCAATGTGAAAATACAAGTGCATGCATTCCACACACATTTTGAAGACTAATTAAGAACCATGTTTACCCACTGGCCACTGAATGACATGAGCTAGAATCCTGATGTAACAATGAAGTGACAAATGAAGATGTATTGACCAAAGTTTTTTTTTTTTTTCAGTAACCAAGTTATTGTTGTGTTTGGTTAACATACTGCTCCAATGGTTGAAGGTGCCAACAACTTCTTCAAGTTTGCTTTTCCGGATATCTTCTTTAAAAATGTTATGAGCTTTATTGAACCTGATACCTGAACAAAAGCTCCAAAAGATCAGATGTTGGAGGGCATTTAAGAAAATGTTAGCGGTTTCTCTATTGGTTAAGTGAGCTATGGCATTCTATCTCGGTAAAAACTAGGGAAGATCTAAAAAGGGGGAAAGATAAGAAAGAAAGGAAGAAAGACACCTTCAGTGTTTCCTTTAACTCTGTTTTAGTTGTAGTAGGCAGTACACATTGATCTTCTACATGCACTGATGATATAGACGGTGACGCCATTGTTGGAATTTGCTCTCGTAAAGCTTCTGGCTGTGGACTCACTTCTGGAATACCATTGAGTTCGTTTTCTGTAGTTTTCTTACTTGAAGATATTCGCATGATATTATAGACGTATAGCCACAAGAACACGGCACATAGCTGAATGATTCATAATAAGCAAGAAACCAGTCTCAAAATCTTCGGTATGATTATGGTAGCTTTTATAGTATGAAAGACGATAGATGTTATCTGAACTTCTTCAATTCATAGAGCTATGCTCTTATGGGAAGACACCCAAGAGAAATTTCAGATGCAAAGTCACTGTTCTAAAGAAGATCATACCGCCATAGATAGTGAAGAATATGCCAGTCCAAGTTTATTGCAGACATCAGGATTTCCAAATGGATTGTGTTTCTCCTTGCAGATTGCTGGGATGATTATGACTAACAGATACCCCAAATTTCCTGTTCGCATTACACAAAGCAACCGTATATTATTTTATTCAATAATGGACTAATCTAATTATGATAACTATAGTGGTAACCATGTACAAAAATCACAATTAATTGCCAAAACATCTATTTTGTGTAATGGGACACTAGGAAAGGTTATTTTCTTCTCCTTCCATTTTCTGAAACAAGAATCAACCACGAAATTGGCTTTTCATTTCTAGAGTCCCACCTCACCTACTAAATATGTTAGTCCACTAGCAGCACTTTAAACGCTTGCTAAAATAAACAAGAGAACTGGAAGAATATATGTAAACACACAAGCGTAGTTGCAGAATTAACTGCAGAAATTTACCAGCAGAACAACAGCCCAAAATAAGGCTCCTCAAGCTAGAAGGAGCTCTTGTAATGTGAATTACAACCCACCCAAGTAGTGAACCAAAGATGAAAGTGAAGAGTACATTTATTGGCATGAACCACCTGCAAAACCAAACGAGACTCCCTGGTAAAAAAATGTAAATTCCAAAATTTAATGAGCAACATCACTTCAACTCAGGGAGATCAAACGGTTCAAGATCTTTAATTATGCTTTCAGTGCCCAACTTAGAAAATAAAAGATGAGCTGAGGCACTGAACCATAATAGATGATGCATGCACTGATGCTCACATTAACTACCACATGCATTTAAGAAGGAAATATTAATGCTGAAGCAAGTCTTGCCTAGTTCATTGTAAACAGGATTAAATGAAACTCACAATGAAACCATACGCTTGAATGTGATTGTGCTTGATAGACTGCTATACACTAGAGTCGGATTAAATACATAAAAGGTAACCTGATAAAGAACAGAGTGTTCAAGTAATTTTAGAGATGGACGGAGAGAATGATCTAATAGACTGAAAAATACAAGTAGGAAGCGACAAGAGTACAGAATACATCAAAAAATGAAGAGAAATGACAATTCATAGATATGATCCATTGTCAGTAGGTGAGGGCGTGGCCACATGACCACACGCCTCCTATATGCAGAGTGCAGACCACACTTGGATGGCTAGATGCATTAAAAAGTCCTCTTGATTTGGTTTTCTAAAAACTTTGAATTGGAAAAATGGTTTGAATTTCTATTCCAAATCCCACTGTAGGTACTAAAGGCATGTGGGTTGGGTTGGGATGTGCTACAGTCCCACATCAACTATAAAGAGGGAAATGACTTGACTTATATATAAAGCTTGCACTCTAAACTATGAGGCCCTTGAGCCAAAGCGGACAATGTTATGTATTTGTGTGGTGTGAGGTGGGGCATTATAGGGACCCATTAGAGCACCCACACATGCAAGCATAACATGGTAATAAATAACAAAAGATCAAAAGTACAAAAAAGAAATGCAGACAAAAAAAAAAAACACTCACAAGGTTCAAATGCTTCCTGGCGTCTTCATCTAAAATATTCACATGACTTGTTGCGAGAAATGACCCAACACCGGTGACCAGAAGCACTTTCAGAACTGGCATCGATGCTGCAACAAAGAGACCCCAAAGCCCCATGTTGAAATCTATTCAAAACTTTTAGTACCTTTTCCCAACTTTCTCTGCAAAGGGGAACAAATAAAAACCTTACGTAAGCTTACGTCGACAATTTCTAGGTGAATTCTGTTGTGAAAATAGGAAATTGTACATGAACGTAATTAAATTCAAATTGGGTTTCCAGATTAGAGAATGCTGTTAACATCAAGAACAAAAGGTTTTACTATAAATATCGGTACTCCATCTGGACCGGAATTGAAAGGACAGAAATTTAATACAGTTGAGCTTCAGTGCAGTCATAGGAATGAGTGGAGCCTACCTTCCAAAACTCCAAACTGTTAATATTCTCTTAATACCATTACATTGAGTGTATCAAAATATTAAAACCAATTTCAGAGTGCCAACCATTAGATTGGGCAGTGGGTTTTTTTACACCAGATGTGCTCTCTCTCTCTCTCTCAATAAAAAAGAGAAAAGTGAAGTACGTTGACGTGTTCTAAGATGTAGTCAAATAAGGGTGCTCATCTTACCGATTAGAAATATTTATATGTTTCTTACTACAATGGGTATGGGAAGTATATCAAAAAGTTGGATCTTCAGAAGGTAAGAACCACGCATTTAAGGGCGAGGGTTGAGGGTGTTGTACTGAAGCTTAATGCTTAGGGACTCTGGATTGTAGTTCAGCCCAATATAAAAATTCTATTACTGACTATATTCTACTTTACTGTGTGTACGTGGGTGAGTGGGTGTGTCTGTGCGTGTGGTGGAGTGTGAGTGTGCGTGCATGAGAGAGAGAGAGAGAGAGAGAGAGAGAGAGAGAGAGAGAGAGAGAGAGAGAAGCTAGACCATTTCATTTTAAACATTTCAATAATATCCAAAATATTAACATTACTTCAAATAAGGCCCACAGCTCCTTCTGGGACAATAAAAATCAAGAACTTATCCCATTTTTACTAGATGCATATCATCCCCATGTAGAATAAGTTCAAGGCATAGATGTGATCTAAACATTTAGGGCATGTGATCAACGCACAAAGAGCAATATAAAGGACATGTAACCAGAAACTGGTTATTTCCATCAACTTTCACGTACTTGCCATGAAATTCTCTCTTCCTTCTAACTTAATTATTAAGATCTAGCAAATCCAACAAGGAGATGTCACCTTGTTGAATATATTCATTTCCTGAAGTTAAACTATTAGATTTCGAAATTCTAGAACAACAGGTATGCCCGTCACAAATGCAGCTAAAGAAGAAAATGGCCAAGCTTACCTTAACAAGGAATAGCTATATAAACTTGCATGCATTTGCAGAGAAATAAATACAAGAAGCCAGAGGTTGAGGAGCTCAGCTTCCTTTCTTGTTATTTATAAAGAAGATTTGAAGCACATTGCTTAAGAGTTACTTACTGATTATCGACTCACCAGCCATACAAAGTAGAAAAAGCAATCAACCAAAACAGACAACAGAAACAGATACAAATGAATGTAACTCATGGTTATGGTGGGGCCCTCCATCCTCTGAATTTGACATTGCATTGCACTTTGAGCAGTGGAGGTTCGTAGGTACTTACTGGGCAGCAACTGAGTGCGGTGTGTTGCGTTGATTGGCTTGAAACCTATCCCACCCAAAACGGAAAAAACACACACACACACAAACAAAATGTCCTTTTTAAGCATCTATCAAACACTTTTTTAAAGTAGGCCTTTTAAGATCACAGCCATTAACCTGACTGACAAACGCATCAACGCGCAATAACGCCTGCTCGATCAAGCCCTCTCTTGGATCACAGAATACAATAGAATTTGGAAGTCTCACTTCATGATTTAATTAGAGATTAGTTTGCAACATTTAAATCAAATCTTCGCAATAATAGGATAGATTTAGGTAACACAATATACATCTATAAATCAAATACATATTTGATTCACCTGATTTAAACTGCTATCTTTAATTAGAGATTTACTATACTCCTCCACTATGGCCAATGTCAGACTTAAAATTTTTGTTTGGGTGCAAGGTGGGGGTGTGGCGCTAACAATAATCACTTGAAAAAGTCAATCATTATTTTGTTGTACTTTTTAGCAATAATAAAAAAAATTATAAACAATTTTCACATTGACAAGTTGGAATGGAAAACGGCTCCGTACCCAAGTGGGAAGGAGTGGTAAGGAGTAACAGTCCTATCCAAGGTTCAAACCCTAAATATGTCACCTTTTTATATGTGGGCTTCTATTTTTGCTTGTGAGGGCTTCCTTTTCTCTATAAGCAGGCTCTCTCTCGAAACTCGACCTGTTTGGCTGGAGTACCAAAAAATTTTTTTGAAATGTGTTGTTGAGGAATTTTATCAAACATTTGGTGGGTAGTGTGGTTTCCCAACTCCAATTACTAACCAAGTGCTATGGCAATGCAATTAAGGCAAACATAAATTAAACCACCATCATGTAGAGAAATAAAATAACAATGTAAGGAACACATAAGACACAAAATGTATGTGGTTTGGTCACGATGCATGACCGGCATTAATAGAAGAATCAAAGCAAAACTTTCTCTTTACCTTTAATGGATATTACAAGCTAACTACCAAGTGAAGTTCTAAGGACCCACTTACGAGTTACAAGCTATTTAAGCTTTCTTTCCTCCCCTTCTCTTGATCTTCTAAAAGAAATCCTTTTTCTAGCCTCTTCTCCCAATCTCTACACTCTCCTTTTCTCCCAATCTCTATACTATTTCTACAAAGGAATGTCAAAGAATGAAATAGAATGCACTCTTTTATTCTCTTAGGGTTTTCTTAAAGAAAAGAAGCTCTACAACCATTGGATTGACTCAATCCAATGACTCACAATAAAAGAACTACAGAGAGGGTAAAAATAGAATACATAAAAGTAGAAGGGGGTAAAAGCAAATAAAATGATTTGACTTCACACATGTGTTGCATACACATGCAACACATATTCAAAAGAATGAGTGTCTTTTTTGGACTCGAGAATAGTGAATAAGATTATACAATGCATTAATGTCCTACTCAAGTCCAATATTTCTAGAAATACAAACTCAAATGTACAGTAAAATATACAATAAATTAAGGACTATAATAGGAAAAAAGTAGTGACATTTTGTGAGTCTTAAATTGAAAAGTTGAAGTTAGGCTTCACTAAAATGAGAAATTTCTAATGCATTGATAATAATCAACTTTGGAATGAGCACTTCTATACGATTCACTTTTTTCATGAAAATTTTTAAATAAATGTATAAAGACTTTATACACTCTGTTTAACACGTACAATGTTACACATAAAATTCAATAAAACCTAGTTGTTTCATAGACAAAAGAGTGCCAACCATTGAGAAAACCAAACGACAAGGAATAAGTCAATTTAGTGCTTTAGCGGCTAGTACCTATGTTATGATTTTTCAAGAGAGTCAACATTTTGTAATTCCAATTATATACTTTTTCTGTTAGATTTGAAACCATTACAATATTTTCCTTCCCTTGTCTATCTGATCAGTTGTCCCATAAGATAAATAATCAAAGCAGTTGAAAAATAAGTCACTCACACACCGGTCCCCAAATGTATTGGCCGAACCAACTATTAGATTCTATTAGAGTCTTACAAATGGCCATAAGTAAAATAGCAAAATAGAATATACAGATGATAATAGTGAAGTTTAAATATATTTTAGGTCTCAATTAAGTCATGAATGAAATCTTAATATGTTGTTCGATATATTCATATTTAAGTAGATCCAGAATTCAATGTAGTCCTGAACTAGAAGAGTTTGACTATATTTTTATGGTAGAAAAGTTACTATTATCATAAGATCAAAACCATTGTCTCCTTTATCAATTGATGCTGATGGACTTAAATCATTGATCCTCATACGGGACTTTCACAGTAGGTCAACTTGATTTTATAGCGATAATAAGGAATCTAAGTTTTCAAAAAACTTTGGCTACAAAGAAAGTTGAAAGGTACTAAAGAATCCTTCAACAAACTAATCGTGACGACGTAAATTATATTACCAGCTACATTGTATAGTATGCCAAATCCATTAAATGATAAAAAAAGATTCAAAATATATATAAAAAAATCACCCAAGATTTATTTTTCTAATTTGAAAAATTACATCCAAACTTAGCTTTCCACACCACTTGAGAGAGGGGGTTTAATAGAAAGAGGGAGAGCCGAATATGAATACCTGCATGAAAGATAGACCACAATGTACCCTACACAAATGCTAATGTTGGTGCGAGAGCCCGAGACCAATTTAAGGATTTTTTGTTTTGGGACTTTGAGTGAAAGAGACGTAGATAAAGAAAGGGATCGATTGCCATGAATATTTTTGAGTTGGAGAGGGATGGGGCTTCAATGGGCTTTTAAATGGGGCTAGTCCAGTTTGTCTATATAGCCCTTTTGTGCTTTTTTCAAGCATGATGGGGGCAAAGCCCCCAATTCCATGAGTAGGACCGCCCCTGACTACAATCTTTCTATGTGATCTTGACAGGACAATCAATGTATTGTTGCAAAGAGGAGTCATAACCCCTAAACCCTATATATAAGTTATTCTAAACATCTCCCTTCCCATAAAGACATACAAAAATAAGAGTCCTAATGGATAATGATCATCTAAAGTAGAGACCCATGTAAGCATGTGGTCATTACGCCACACTTAAGTCCAACAATTCTAACATGGTGTAGAGAGACATGTATTGCATAAGTCAGATTTAAAAGGAGCGTTTTACAGTAGACTCTAGCTCCACTAATTAATTCAAACTTATCAGACTCCTAGGTTGACAATACCGAATCATCAAAAACCTGTCATTTGCCTTGGTATGTGTTCATATGTGTTTTTTAAACTTTGGATCCCCTGCCATAATTGTTTTCTTTAATGACAAGGAACCCACCAACCCCAGTTGATTATATTGGTAAAACCTCTAATACACAACACCACTCACTTAACATTGTCTCTCATGTAAGTCCTCAAACAATTTGAAATGAGGACTTCCTACAATTTATACATTCACATTGTAAGTAGACCACTCACAATGCGCCATATGCAGCTGTCATCTCTTTGGTTGAAAGCTCAAAATTACATGGTTTTTTTTGCTTTTTTCTTTTTCCATTTTTTTATGTGATGTGCTGTGAGTGAGTAGTCTACTCAAGGTGAGAGTGCAACAGTGGCAATAAAGGGTTACACTCATACTTTTTGTTGGCTTCTAAATGTACTCCAATTTAGATCTTTATACACAGCCCAAAAATTTTTTTTAAAAAATTAAAATTTCAAAATATCCCCACCCCCTTCTCTCCCTACACACACTCTCCCTCCCTCCCTCCCTCCCTCCTCTCCTTCCCCACCTCCCCTCCGGCTAGCAATAAGCTCTGGCGGAGGAGGGGAACTCCCCTCTGCCTCCCCTCCTTTTTCCTCTTCCTCCTCCCTCTTCCTCTTCCTTTTCCCCTCCCCCTCCATCTTCCTCTCCTCTCCCTCCCTCTCCCTCTCATCTTCCTCCTTCTTCCTCTCCTTTCCTCCCTCTCTCACTCCCCGCCCTATTCGGCCTCCAAGAACTCAATAATAGCTTTGTTGTTCAACTACTATTGTTCGACTGACAAAACAATAAAGCTGGTGTTCGACACTGAGAGGCCGAACTGTAAGAAATAGTGTAGCCTTGCATGCCACGGGTCCCACATCAGATCAGACAGGGCAGATGCCAACAGCGATTGCAATCTCACTTTATTGTAAGACTCGATCTAAACCCCATAATAAGCCTCCCAATAGGATCAGTGGATGTGGGCTTCTTGTGGAAGATATCTTTAGTAAATGTGACTCTTTGGGACTTGTCTATATAAGGATAAGGGAGCCCTAGGATTGGATTATTATTCTCCATTCCTATAGGAAAGACAAGAGGCGAAAATATCCACGGAGCTTCCCACCACCGGAACGCACATAAATCTTTGGCAGCGTGACGGAGTCTTCGCATCCAGATCCATCAGTTCGTATCAGAGCCTGATGCGGTGCATTCTATCGTTTCAGATTTTGGAGAGGCAACGTGGATACCAGTAGATCTAAGGTTTTCCTTGGAGCCTCAAACCTTGTTTTCATTTCTGCAATATGAACAGCGAAAAAGGCTCGTTTCTACTACTTGAAAAAGGAAGAAGAAGACTTCTGTCTTTCTTTTGTAGTTGCGTGCGAAAATCAAGATATCATAAAGTATATTTTAACCTCCCCTTTTCAAAGAAATAAAGCTAGTTTCTATTCTTTTTATCTTTTTCTACCAACACAAAGGCAGAAAGGGACCAAACGTTTGTTTTTTTTTTTTCAAAAGTAAAGTCCCTGTGCTTTTTGCCATTATATGGAACCCGAGGAGACAAATTTGTTTGTGGTTGTCTTTTCTAAACAACAAAGTGGGCAATTAGCTTCAATAAAAAAAAAAGGCCGCCACCACTTAGCAACAGGGACAGCGGTCACTGTCCCCACCTCCAAAAGCATCCAGTCCACCTCGGTAAGCGTGCACATCTCTCTTCTCTACACATTGTGAATTGGGTCAGGTGGACCCAACTCGACCCAGATTGGATTCAGCCTAGAGGTGCTAACGTAGACACGCTAATGCACGCATGACAACGGTGACACTGATGCAGATATCGTACATGTGACGCAGGCAGGAACGCGGATCACCATCAAATCTTCTAACTGCAATATCTTGGCCATCCAAAGTTAGATTGATGATCCGTTTGCCCCTATGGAATCCTTGCAAGCAGATCTAAGCATTGGCAGCAAAAAGAAGATGATCTAGCGGCTCAAACAAACGGGTAGTATCTTCCCCTCATATGACTAGTGGTATTTGAACCATCTTTTAATTAAAATAAAATTCTTGTCTTCCAAATCAGCCTTGCATGATCTTGCAAAGGCTGATATTTTCAACGGTAAGAGCTTAGCCACGTGGAAACGTTGAATGGACGCATTGCCGCATTTTGATGGATTGACTTATGTGATTAAATCTGATCTGATCCTTAAGCCCGCTGATGATGCCCCTAAGGAGGACCATGAATTATTTGAGCAATGGGCCTTTGATAACAAATCAATGAGGCATTTATTAATTGGATTGATATCTAATGAGTTAGTGAAACAGTTTGAGCACTTCACCACAACAAAAGAAATATGAGACTATGCTATGGACAAGTATGATGAAACTTCCAAATCTCATCTGATGGAGGCATTTAGCACATATGTCAATTATAAGATGCCAAAGGGGTCATCTATAAGGGATTACATTGACAAAATGTTGGTCCGATATAGTAATCTTGCAACCTTGGAAAAAGAAATGAATGAAGATTTTCAGATCCTGTACTTGCTAATGAGTCTTTCACTTTCATGGGAGAATGTCTCTCAAACCATTAGCCTTCAAAAACGTGTAACCTTTAGTGAAGTTGAAGCTAAATTACTTGCTGAAGGACAAAGGCAGACTGCCTGTGGTATAACACCTACGAATTCTACTATGATTGATAAAACTAAGAGTTATAGCAGTGCATTAACCGCCAATGTGAAAAATAAAAAGAAATTTAAAGGAAATCCAAAACAAAAAGGGCCTAAAAATGGTGTTTGTTTTAACTGTGGGAAGCCTGGACACTTTAGTTCTCAGTATAGAAAGCAAAAGGGTAAGAATAGCTAGCAAGGTAAAGTGATCAAAGAACACAAAGATTATATTGAGATTATCACTGAGTTCATGATGGTGGACACCAATGACAAGAATTGGTGGATTGATTCTGGAGCCACCAAACACATATCAAGGATCAAGGCTGGATTTATCGAATTCAAAAAGATGAAACCCGAAGAACAAAGTATATACATGGAGAATGAAATATTTTGTGATGTGCTGGGGATATAGAAAGTCAAAATTCTCTTACCAACCGGCAAATCCCTTTATCTCTTAGATGTCTTCTTTGCTCTCGCGATGAGGAGAAGCATCATCTCTGTGAGCCAGTTGGCAATGAACGGATTTGAAATTAGATTCAAAGATGGGGGTTACTATTGGAATGCACAATCAAGTTTTAGTCCAGGGTTTTCTTTCTAAAAAATTGTATTTATTGGATATTCTTAATAATAAAATAAAGTCCACTTCTGATTATTTTGTGTGTGTGAATGTATGTATGAATATTTGACAATGTTATGGCATTTGAGATTGGGCCACATTAATAAAAACAGAATCAATAGAATGGTTAAAAACGGACTTTTACCAGACTTAGGTAAAATTGAATACCCCATATGTGAACTATGCATAAGTGGGAAGATGGTAAGAAACCATTTCCAAAAGGAATTCAAAGTTCTGAAATATTGGCCATAATTCATTCCGATATATGTGGACCATTGAATGTACACAATAGAACCGAAGAGAACTATTTCATTACATTCATTGATGATTACAACAGATATGGGTATGTGTACCTAATTAAACATAAACATGAGGCCTTAAAAATGTTCCAAATATTTGTTGTTAAAGTCCAAAATCAAAAGGGCAAGAAAATAAAAAGGCTTAGATTTGATAGAGGGCGTGAATATACTTCTAAATTGTTTAAAGAATATTGTACACGTGAAGGAATAATTCATGAATATTCAATTCCATATACCCCACAACAAAATGGCATGGCTGATAGAAGGAATAGGACCTTAATGGATATGGTAAGGTCAATGATCAGCCATGCTAGTCTTCTATTGTATATGTAGGGAGAAGCATTAAACACTATACAATATATTTTAAACAAAGTACCTTTTAAGAGTGTGCTCAAGACCCTGTATGAGTTATGGACTTGTACTAAACCAACATTAAAACATGTAAGAGTTTGGGGCTGCCCTGTACACATTCTGTTAACATCATAAGAAAGGCATAAACTGCAAGTAAAAGCAAAGAAAAATTATTCTTTTTTTGACTACCCATCACATTGTAAAGAATATCATATGTATGATCACGATAATAGGATAATCATGAAATGCAAAGATGTATTTTTCCTTGAGGATCCGATGGTCAGTATTAGAATAAGACCACGGAGTGTGAAATTGTATGAAATCTATATGGGCAAGGGGATTCAAGCAAGTGGAGGTCCCGACGAAGAGGACATTGGACATAGAATTCCTGGCCATGGCCCACTTAAAGTGATTGAATGATTCGATGAGCCAGTTCGTAGGCTGATTCGGGCAAAAAAACAACTGGCATATTTAGATAATTATTGCAGTTTATTGGAAACCATGCAAGATTTGGATCCAACCTCCTACTCTCAAGCAATGAAAGCGCAGGATGTGCAACACCCCGACTCTAAAGTAGTAGATTTAGAGGTTGTTTAATTATATGTTTATTTGGTTATTGTGTTTTGTTCTTCTTGGGTTATGTTGGGAGTTTTGGATAGGTAGTTGGGTTGAGTTTAGCCGGATTAGGTAACTTTGAGCCATTTTTCGTAATTTCTGATTTTATTTGCATTTGTCATTTGAGCGTCCTCTTGACGTCATCGCATGTCTTTTATCGTGCTCGTTACTTCCCGTAACTGACTCGAAAGTGTTTGGAAACCAATTGAGATTGTTAATGTTCATTTGACTCGAATTGTAATTTGTATAACTTTTGGACCTGGTTGCAAATGGCTAAACTATCTATTATATATATACCGTTGCCTCACCTAACCGCCTTATCTCTTCCGTTTTTCTTTCCTTCCATCGTTTTCTTCTTCCGTTCTTCTCCTTCTCCTTCGTTTCTCTTCTTCGCCGGTGTCAAGTTTTGATCTTTCGCGCGAGTGTCTCCACGAACTGCAAGTCTAGAACGCGCAAACGCTTGGTAACTCCTTGTTAAGGTAAGTATAAACAACTATTGGCTTAAGTACATGTTGGTAGATCGTGATGGTAGTGTTTTTCCTTTACTTATGCTTAGATGCATGGTATACACAGCTCCTGTTCAGTTCCTTCTTTCAGTTGTACAAAGAAACATAGTTTCGAACAACCTCTGTTTGCGTCTTTTTGCTTCAGGTCCGACTGGTCGGTCCTAAAGTCCCGACCGGTCGAATTTCGGTTCTGGGAGGCGCCCGACCGGTCGGATAACCCAGTGATCGATCGACTGGGCAACATTACAGGATTGTAAACCTTTATGAAAAAGACCTCCTTGACTGACCAGAAACTACCTGGAGACCTAGAATGGACCACCCTAATGATTAACTATGGGTGCATATCATGAATAATCTTGGGAGCTGAGATGTATTCAGGAGTATTATCCATTTGTTAAGCATCTCCCCATGGGTGTTGGCTTATGTCATTTTGGGTACTCTTTCTCTCATCATGAGACACCATAGGAAAACAACCGAGTATTGGATGCCTTAAAACTACATCATCATGCACGGTTAGGAACGGTGGATAATTAGACTAGGGTTGGCTAGTAACTAACCTTGTCCCCCATTACCTTGATTTGCATAGCATCTTGTAGTATTATCCTTGCCCTCAAATGTCGATCATGAAAACAGATTAGTATTGGCTTGTTATGTGCTTCTGAGGTCTTGCTATAGTTAAGGACATTGACTTGCCTGTACGTTTGCACTTGCGTATAACCCCATGCTATGTTCTTTGTTTTCGTTATGGTATATGCTTGGTTGAGCAATGTCCTGATATATGCTTGAGTGGTTGTGTCTGGCTCTACTCCGCCTCGGTCTTAGGATACACGACGGGGTTGAATTTGGCCTAGCATATTTGTTGCCGCTACAGTGACCTCAGGTCTTAGGGATTTCGGACCTCAGGAAACCGAGACCCATTCGTACCCTGGCCCGGTCGATGGTGTTCTCTCACCTCACGCTCTCAAATTGGGAGAATATGGCATATGTAGTAGCCACCCAGTACAGTGTTCTTCTACCTTCAATCTAATGCATTCATTATTCATTGCAAAACTTGCCTAGTATGCGACTTGTCCTTCTATTTAATCGACTTGTTATGAATTCTTTTAGAAACAACGTGTATTACCTTTATGTTGCTTATACTTGTTGAATCGTCGTATTCACATGTTGTTTCTTGGTGTTTCAGGTTCAGATCCCGCCCCCGACTCCTCCAAGGTCGGTCATACTTTAGAGGAGGTTATATAGGCCCTATCTAGACTAGAAGAGTGGGCATTGTCACGACCCGAGCCCAGGGACCGGGGGTCAGAGGAAGGTCTAACCAGTGACACACGTACTCCCGTGCATGCACACCTAGACCCCGTCCAAACATGCACACACAAGGGATCAATCACACGAGCAAAAGACTGAACGCGGAAGCTGTACGTATCAAGGCATACCACAAATATACCAAAAGACATAGGAGATTACAAAACGATATACACTGATGATAAGAACAAATACATGAACGTATGACAATAGAGCGGGCTTACAACAATCCAAAAATCAAAATACAGGTATAACTCAAGGCCCACTTCACAAGTACAGAAAATCCCCTCAATAGACGTCAACACAAAGAATGGGGAAAACAAAATGATGCAAACCGTACTCTGGAGGATGGATCAAGTCCACTCCTCTAGGCCGGAGGGGGCCTCGCGAGCCTCTCCTGCAGTCGGGTCGACCGACGCAGGTTCGGAAGAGGGATCTGAGCCTGCAACACACAAGACAAACACATAAGTACGACGACTTAGCAAAGTATAAGCCAACAAGATGATAACACGAATCGTGTCTAATACTGAATAATACTGATCAATAGTCATGATGCAATATCCATAGAAACCATGATCGTATACTAAGCAAGTGTGCGAATGCATAATGAATAAGCATGCTATCAGGATCACAAACAGATAACACTCAAAGTGGCAACTACATTGGCCATTTTCTCCCTTAAGAGAGCGGACGGAATGAGAACACCAGCGACCGGGCCAGGGCACGCATGGGTCTCTAGTTCCCGGGGTCCGGAGTCCCAGGACGGAAACACTCTGCAGAGGCAAACACATAAACTACACCAAAGTCAACCCCGTCGGGTATCCTAAGGCTGAGGCTCAGTAGTGCCAATACCAATCACAATCAAATAGCTGATGCACCTCGATCACTTATTACTTATCACTTATCACTTATCGCTTATCACTTATCACTTATCACTTATCACTTATCATACTGAACGAACAATAGGAAGTGCATCACATAACTGATACTGAATGCAAATACTGCATGCACATAATACGGATACTGATACGGATACTGAAGCTGATACGAAATACAAATCATAAGGACACTAACTGATACTGAATGTACATAAACAAGTACAAGAAGTGCTGACACTAAGTAGCAATCACAATCACTGACTCATAACTGATGCAAGTACTCCAGTGGAGCAACGGTAAACATAATACACAATAATAGAATGGTTCCGCCCGGGCTTCGCTCTGGGGTTGCTGCATTTCCCACAGAATCGAGAGGTCCAGCGCAGAACACATAAGAGGGCATAACCGAAATCAATATGCTGTACAATTCAGAATGCTTATACGAATCAAGGTCAATTACAAACCAATCCTACACTAATTATCCAGTGCTTCTAACCGTGCATGTTGATGTAGTTTTAAGATGTTCGATGCACCATTGTCTAGTGTTGCAGTGTCTGGAGTGTGCACCGAAGTCCCTTAAACCAACACCCATGGGGAGGTGCTAAACATCTGGATAACCAACATGAATGATTCACAGCCCATGAGATCATTCACGTCATTCAAACATTCCATTGGGCATGTCCAGGTTAGCTACATTCTAACATGAAAGTCCTATACGGTCGTTTGCTTAAACCTAGTCCCTTTTCATTCAATTCTCAGGGTCTCACGGTGTAGCCGTAGGTAACCTTACGGCTTAGCCGTGGCATCTTACGGCTTAGCCGTAATATGCACTGCGGCTGAGCTGAGGTTCCCCAGATATCCCTTCGGATTTACGGCTCAACCGTATTTTGCTCTACGGCTCAGCCGTATCCTGGTCCACGGCTTAGCCGTAAGCCAATGTACGGCGTAGATCAGGCTGGGCCGTAGAAGAATGGCAAATTGCCAACATCCAGTTATTTTCAGCTAACAGTCTGTACTGCTCTACGGTTAGGGTTACGGTTGGGTCTCGGCTTAGCCGTAAGCCATTTTACGGCTTAGCCGTAGCACATTTCACGGCTTAGCCGTGAGTGCACGGACTCATTTTCCTGAAATCATTACAGTCATTCAGAAACGGCACAAAACCACCGAAAACAGCAAAATAACAGCAGAACTGACTGAAAGGGGCTGTTTAACACTGAGATACACACTGAAGAATCAAACCACAACAATCAAATCCATATCAATTGGTGTTTATACAACTTGAGCTTATACTTGCCTCACGGACGAAATCCACACGCTAATTGGCTCAGTCCACCGGAATCACACACACTAACGAGCTCCTTTCTTCCTCCCTCAAGCACAGAAACAGAAATGGAGAAGGAGAGAAAGAGAGCTGTCGAGAGAGAGAGACGAACAGAGAGCGAGAGAGACGATCGAGAGAGAGATGGAGTTGGTGGGGATATTTATAACTTAAGTTGAGCCAAATTTGCAAACAAGTCCAATTAGCTTATCCAATTATCAGTTTGAGTCAAATGACGGTCCAACGAGAGCAAACGAACTCATTCGGATCCAAGACAGTTACGAAAAACGACAAGCTCAATGAAATACACGCGCTGACGTCAAAATGACGCAAAACTGACAAGGTCAATCAAAAGCCAAAATTACGAAAAAGGGCTCAAACTAACTAGACCAAGTCAAACTCAACCCAAACGATCTCTCTACAACTCAAACCAAACAGAAACAAAATCAAAACACTCTTAGCGATAAAACACACGTAATTACCCACTAAACCGGGTCAACTCGGGTCGGAGTGTTACATCCTCCCCCACTTGGACATCATTCCGTCCTCGGAATGAAAGCGTACCTGAGCAAACAGAGAAGGATACTGACGCGCCATCTGATCTTCTAATTCCCACGTGGCTTCATCAGGTCCATGATGTTCCCAAAGTACCTTAACCCATCTAATAGTCCTCGTACGCAAGAGCTGTTCTCTGGTCCCAACAATACGGAGCGGACGCTCAACGTATGACGCATTAGGTTGCATCTGAATGTCATCGTATCGAATCACGTGCGTCGGGTCTCGAACATACTTGCGAAGCATAGACACATGAAAAACATCGTGTACTCCAGAAAACTCCACGGGTAGAATCAATCTGTACGCTAGATCACCAATCCGACTCTTGATCTCAAATGGACCCACATATCTTGGCGCTAACTTGCCTTTTTGACCGAATCGTACCGTACCTTTCATCGGTGAGACCTTCAAGAATACCCAATCTCCAACCTGAAATGTCAAGGTTCTTCTGCGCGTATCTGCATAGCTCTTCTGTCTCGATCGGGCAATCTTCAAATTGTCAATAACTTTCTGAACTTTCTCTGTAGTCTCAGCAATGATTGTCGGTCCGTGGAAACTCCTTGTTCCAACTTCTTCCCAGCAAACAGGACTCCTACATTTCCGTCCATACAGAGCTTCATAGGGTGCCATTCCAATACTCTCGTGGAAACTATTATTATACGCAAACTCGCACAACGAAAGATGCAAATCCCATTCTTTCTCGAAATTCAGTACACTGGCCCGTAACATGTCTTCGAGCGTCTGAATAGTTCGTTCCGACTGTCCATCAGTCTGCGGGTGATACGCCGTACTGAAGCTCAACTTCGTTCCCATGGCTTCCTGAAATGCTCTCCAAAATGAAGGAACAAAGCGGCTATCTCGATCTGACACAATCGACACGGGCGTACCATGTAGTCTCACGATCTCATCAACGAACTTCTTCGCCATCTCGGAAAATGTCATGCCTTTCTTGAATGGAAGAAAATGAGCTGTCTTCGTCAATCTGTCCACGATCACCCAAATGGCACTGTTCTTCTTGCTCGTCAGAGGCAAACCCGAAACAAAGTCCATCGTAATGTGCTCCCATTTCCACTGGGGAATGTGCAAAGGATGTAAGGAACCTGGAGGTTTCTGATGGTCAGCTTTCACCTTTTGGCAAGTCAAACATCTGGCAACAAACCCAGCAATTTCTCTCTTCATGTTGTTCCACCAGAATCGGTCCTTGAGAGCTCGGTACATCTTCGTACTTCCAGGATGCATAGAATAACGTGCATGGTGTGCTTCGGTCATCAAACTCTCTTTCAAAGCATCTACTGCTGGCACACATAATCTGCTCCTGAAATACAAAACATCACCCTCCAAACGAAAGTCTGGTCGATCTGCAATGCTATCTCGGATTCGCTTCAACATCGCATCTTCAAACTGCTGGTCTTTAATAAGCTGAATAATGTCCGGCTGAAAGCTCACTGTACTGGCAAGTGTCAAACCATTCTCCACTAATTGCAGTTCCACTGGCTGAGTATGCCTTACAAAATAAAGGCTGTCCAAAGCCTGAAGAATCTCCGACTTCCTACTCAAGGCATCTGCAACAACATTGCCTTTCCCTGGATGATATTTGATGGGGAAATCAAAATCCTTGATCAACTCAAGCCACCTTCGCTGTCTCATATTCAACTCGGACTGCGTGAAGAGGTACTGTAGACTATGGTGATCTGAATGCACTTCAAATGTCACGCCATACAAATAGTGTCTCCACATCTTCAACGCAAAAACGATGGCTGCCAACTCTAAATCGTGCGTGGCGTAGTTCTTCTCGTGCTCCCGAAGTTGTCTCGAGCCATAGGCAATCACTTTGCCATGTTGCATCAAAACGCATCCCAAACCGACTCGAGAAGCATCCGAGTAGATCATGAATCCTTCATGCCCATCTGGTAACGTCAAAACTGGAGCCGAAGTAAGCTTCTCCTTCAACATCCGGAAATGGTGCTCACACTCGTCCGTCCACAGAAAAGGAACATTCTTCCTGGTCAATCGAGTCAACGGGGCTGAAATCTTGGCAAAATCTTGAATAAAGCGACGATAATATCCAGCTAATCCAAGAAAACTCCGTATCTCCGTCACAGTCCTTGGGCTGGGCCAATTCATCACTGCCTCTACTTTCATCTGATC
This sequence comes from Sextonia rubra, assembly GCA_037013555.1. Taxonomy (NCBI): domain Eukaryota; kingdom Viridiplantae; phylum Streptophyta; class Magnoliopsida; order Laurales; family Lauraceae; genus Sextonia; species Sextonia rubra. Next base: position 35,234,768 of record JASUAD010000010.1, on the reverse strand, counting down.
CACTGCCAACCCATCTCGTGAAATGGTATGACCAAGAAAAGCTACCTGCTCGAGCCAGAAATCACACTTCGACAATTTGGCATATAAACGATGTTCTTTCAACAACAGTAAGGCTCGACGTAGATGTTCCTCATGCTCCTCTGGGGTCTTCGAATATACCAAAATATCATCAATAAAGACCACCACAAATCGATCCAGAAAAGGAGCGAAGATCCTGTTCATCAAAGCCATAAAGGCAGCAGGCGCATTGGTTAATCCAAATGGCATCACGAGGAACTCAAAATGTCCATACCGTGTCCTGAAAGCAGTCTTCATAATATCTTCTTCCTTCACCCGGAGTTGATGATACCCCGATCTCAGATCAATCTTGGAAAAATAGGCAGCACCTTGAAGTTGATCAAACAACTCATCAATACGCGGCAATGGGTATTTATTCTTGATCGTGACTTTGTTCAACCGCCGGTAATCTATACACATCCGTAAGGTACCGTCCTTCTTCTTCACAAACAGCACTGGCGCTCCCCACGGCGACACACTCGGCCGTACGAAACCCTTCTCCAACAGATCTTGCAATTGCGTCTTCAATTCGAGTAACTCAGCAGGGGCCATACGATAAGGAGCTAAACTAATGGGTGCTGTACCGGGCACTAGATCGATCGCGAACTCTACATCTCGGACAGGGGGCAACTCGGGTACTTCCTCCGGAAATACATCCGGGAACTCACGTACTACCGAAATATCACTCAACTGCTTCACCTCCTTCTTCTCCGAGACAAAAGCAAGAAATCCTGCACTACCTCTGCGTATCAAACGATCCGCCTTGCATGCGGAGATGACACGCCTCGGGCATCTCTCCTGATTGCCCTCGAAACGAAACCCCTTCGCAAAATCGAAGTAAATCGACCTGTTGTAACAGTTAACACAGGCACGATACCGCGCTAGCCAGTCCATTCCAAGGATCACATCGAAATCCAACATGGACAACAGAATCAAATCAACTGGCAGCTGGCGACCTTCAATCACCACGTCGCACTGAGAGTAGTATACACTACACTCCACTCTCTTGCCCACAGGAGTGGACACTACTAACACATAGGGTAGCGGCTGAGGGGGTTGCGGTAACTGTTCCGCAAAACGAGGGGCAACATAGGAACGCGTAGATCCCGAATCAAATAGTGTATGTGCTTCAGCTCGGGCAATGAGAACTTTACCTTCCACCACTTTTGCATCTTCTGCATGATCATGAGAGGCTGCATACACACGAGCAGTCTGACGCTGGGGCTTCTGACTCTGGCGAGACGGATGGGGGCTGTTCGAAGCTGCTGAACTGAGAGACTTGGATGACCCCATAGATCTAGATGACTGGAGAGGCCTAGCTGTCGGGCACTGAGCTATCTTATGCTCCCTCGATCCACAACTCAAACAAGCTCCGGACTTCTTCCAACATCTCTCCGTCGGATGTCCCAATCCACAAAACTCGCATCTGCTCCCAGAGAAACTCGAAGTGCCTTGCTTCCCTTTCCATTTCTTCTGACTCTGTCCCCTGGAACTCACAGGTGCACTCCTCTTAAAGTCCATGGCTCTCTCTGCTAGGTGGTTGGCTTCCGCAGCGTGTGCTCTGTCGACCGCATCATCGAAAGTAGCTGGTCTCTGAAAGGCAGTCACAAAATTCGCATATCTCGGATGTAGACCAGAAATAAAACGATTCACCTTCTTCTCCTCGGTATTGATCATGTCCTCAGCAAAATGGGACAACTGGGTAAAGCGGTGAATGTACTCCGAGACGGTAAGCTGCTGCTGCTGTAAGGCCAGAAACTCAACCTCCTTCACTCGTCGAACATGGGCAGGAATGAACTTCCTTCTAAACTGTTTCTGGAACGTCTCCCACACTGTTTCACTCGGCATGGTCAGATAGGCTGCACTAACACTCTTCCACCAGGTCTTTGCTACCTCTCGAAACATCGAGGCCGTAAGCATAACCTTCTGCCGGTCATCACAAACAATGGTAGAGAAGAGATCTCCAGTATGCTCTAGCCACTGATCAGCTTTCAACGCATCTTCATTGCCGTAGAATTCTGTGGCTCCACGTTTCCTGAATTTGTCGTATAACGCATTCGGATCGCTCTCCTAGGCGGAAAGACCACTTGCTGCTCTGCAGGCCGAACTGGCGTTTGACTCTGTCGGTCTACGATCGAAACGACCTGCGCTTGCAAAGAATGGATCGCCTGTAGCATAGTCAAGAAGCGCTCGTCGAAATTCACAAGTGGTTGTGGAGCGGCTGACCCACTCTCGTTATCTCCCTGATCATTGTTGTTGTGTGTTCCAGATCCCGATGCCATAGCCTGCAAAACACAAAAGTCAATCTGCTAACACACTCGATAACTCACACAGACTCACAAGACAAGGGGACCCACACAACAGTCCAGAACTGGACTACGAAATCTCACCACGTCCTATATGCCTACATGCTGACACACTAAGATAGAGACAATGCCCTGAGAGACAAAGCTCTGAGAGACAATGCTCTGAGAGACAAAGCTCTGAGAGACAATGCTCTGATACCATACAATACGTATGTCACGACCCGAGCCCAGGGACCGGGGGTCAGAGGAAGGTCTAACCAGTGACACACGTACTCCCGTGCATGCACACCTAGACCCCGTCCAAACATGCACACACAAGGGATCAATCACACGAGCAAAAGACTGAACGCGGAAGCTGTACGTATCAAGGCATACCACAAATATACCAAAAGACATAGGAGATTACAAAACGATATACACTGATGATAAGAACAAATACATGAACGTATGACAATAGAGCGGGCTTACAACAATCCAAAAATCAAAATACAGGTATAACTCAAGGCCCACTTCACAAGTACAGAAAATCCCCTCAATAGACGTCAACACAAAGAATGGGGAAAACAAAATGATGCAAACCGTACTCTGGAGGATGGATCAAGTCCACTCCTCTAGGCCGGAGGGGGCCTCGCGAGCCTCTCCTGCAGTCGGGTCGACCGACGCAGGTTCGGAAGAGGGATCTGAGCCTGCAACACACAAGACAAACACATAAGTACGACGACTTAGCAAAGTATAAGCCAACAAGATGATAACACGAATCGTGTCTAATACTGAATAATACTGATCAATAGTCATGATGCAATATCCATAGAAACCATGATCGTATACTAAGCAAGTGTGCGAATGCATAATGAATAAGCATGCTATCAGGATCACAAACAGATAACACTCAAAGTGGCAACTACATTGGCCATTTTCTCCCTTACGAGAGCGGACGGAATGAGAACACCAGCGACCGGGCCAGGGCACGCATGGGTCTCTAGTTCCCGGGGTCCGGAGTCCCAGGACGGAAACACTCTGCAGAGGCAAACACATAAACTACACCAAAGTCAACCCCGTCGGGTATCCTAAGGCTGAGGCTCAGTAGTGCCAATACCAATCACAATCAAATAGCTGATGCACCTCGATCACTTATTACTTATCACTTATCACTTATCGCTTATCACTTATCACTTATCACTTATCACTTATCATACTGAACGAACAATAGGAAGTGCATCACATAACTGATACTGAATGCAAATACTGCATGCACATAATACGGATACTGATACGGATACTGAAGCTGATACGAAATACAAATCATAAGGACACTAACTGATACTGAATGTACATAAACAAGTACAAGAAGTGCTGACACTAAGTAGCAATCACAATCACTGACTCATAACTGATGCAAGTACTCCAGTGGAGCAACGGTAAACATAATACACAATAATAGAATGGTTCCGCCCGGGCTTCGCTCTGGGGTTGCTGCATTTCCCACAGAATCGAGAGGTCCAGCGCAGAACACATAAGAGGGCATAACCGAAATCAATATGCTGTACAATTCAGAATGCTTATACGAATCAAGGTCAATTACAAACCAATCCTACACTAATTATCCAGTGCTTCTAACCGTGCATGTTGATGTAGTTTTAAGATGTTCGATGCACCATTGTCTAGTGTTGCAGTGTCTGGAGTGTGCACCGAAGTCCCTTAAACCAACACCCATGGGGAGGTGCTAAACATCTGGATAACCAACATGAATGATTCACAGCCCATGAGATCATTCACGTCATTCAAACATTCCATTGGGCATGTCCAGGTTAGCTACATTCTAACATGAAAGTCCTATACGGTCGTTTGCTTAAACCTAGTCCCTTTTCATTCAATTCTCAGGGTCTCACGGTGTAGCCGTAGGTAACCTTACGGCTTAGCCGTGGCATCTTACGGCTTAGCCGTAATATGCACTGCGGCTGAGCTGAGGTTCCCCAGATATCCCTTCGGATTTACGGCTCAACCGTATTTTGCTCTACGGCTCAGCCGTATCCTGGTCCACGGCTTAGCCGTAAGCCAATGTACGGCGTAGATCAGGCTGGGCCGTAGAAGAATGGCAAATTGCCAACATCCAGTTATTTTCAGCTAACAGTCTGTACTGCTCTACGGTTAGGGTTACGGTTGGGTCTCGGCTTAGCCGTAAGCCATTTTACGGCTTAGCCGTAGCACATTTCACGGCTTAGCCGTGAGTGCACGGACTCATTTTCCTGAAATCATTACAGTCATTCAGAAACGGCACAAAACCACCGAAAACAGCAAAATAACAGCAGAACTGACTGAAAGGGGCTGTTTAACACTGAGATACACACTGAAGAATCAAACCACAACAATCAAATCCATATCAATTGGTGTTTATACAACTTGAGCTTATACTTGCCTCACGGACGAAATCCACACGCTAATTGGCTCAGTCCACCGGAATCACACACACTAACGAGCTCCTTTCTTCCTCCCTCAAGCACAGAAACAGAAATGGAGAAGGAGAGAAAGAGAGCTGTCGAGAGAGAGAGACGAACAGAGAGCGAGAGAGACGATCGAGAGAGAGATGGAGTTGGTGGGGATATTTATAACTTAAGTTGAGCCAAATTTGCAAACAAGTCCAATTAGCTTATCCAATTATCAGTTTGAGTCAAATGACGGTCCAACGAGAGCAAACGAACTCATTCGGATCCAAGACAGTTACGAAAAACGACAAGCTCAATGAAATACACGCGCTGACGTCAAAATGACGCAAAACTGACAAGGTCAATCAAAAGCCAAAATTACGAAAAAGGGCTCAAACTAACTAGACCAAGTCAAACTCAACCCAAACGATCTCTCTACAACTCAAACCAAACAGAAACAAAATCAAAACACTCTTAGCGATAAAACACACGCAATTACCCACTAAACCGGGTCAACTCGGGTCGGAGTGTTACAGGCATGATGGAGCCACTCCGGAGTGCGTCCTGGCATTAACCTGATGACATCTTGTTGCATGACTTTGTAGATTGACTGTATAAATCTCTTTTGTATCTAACATAACCTTGTATAATTACCAGTAATGCAGTGTTTTGTTTTCTTCTCTTATTCTTGCCCATGTTTGATACATACAGCTTCCGCGTTTTTTGTTTACATGTGTAAATGCTTCCCTTGTGTACGTGCATCTGAACCGGGTGCAGGTATATGTGCACAGGAATACTTGCGTCATTAATTAGGTTGACCCTAATCCCTGATTTCTTGGGCTCAGGTTGTGACATACGTATTGTATAGTATCAGAGCCCTTGTGTAGATGATAAGCATGTAGGCATGTAGGACGTTGTGAGGCCACGTTAAACCTAGTGAATATTCGACTTGATGGTTTGTTTCAGGAAACTTGTAGTAGGATTGTTGTCAATGTCCGGATTAATGTTGAATTTTGCAGGCCATGGCATCCGGATCTGGCGCCAACGATAACAGTGAAGGGCCCATGACTCCTCCAGGCGGGACTAATGAAGCTACTCCTCCACAACCGTCAACTGAGGATCGGTTTCTCACGATGATGCAGACTATGCAATCATTGCAGGCACAGATGGCTTCCATTGTTGAACAACAAAGCCAAGCATCAATACAGCCACATGTGGAGCAACAGGTAGTGTTCCAGCCCAAAGAGACAGATCCCAATGCGTTGTATGAGAAGTTTAGGAAATGAGGTGCTACCAAATTTCACGGGAATGAGGATGCTCTTCAAGCTAATGAATGTTTGGAGCAGGCTGAGGATTTGTTTGACACTGTGGTATATACGAACAAGCATAAAGTTTTACTCACTGCATCAATGTTTCGGGGTGTGGCGAACACGTGGTGGAAAAGCGTGAAGGATAGGTATAAAGATATGCCAAGTGCGATAGCATGGGAAACCTTTAAGACGCAATTTAAGAGGAAATTTATTCCAGCTCATATACGGCAAGCCAAGGAGAGGAAATTCCTGGCCCTACAACAACAGCAATTGTCTGTGGCAAAGTACGTACATACTTTTACTCGGCTCTCATGGTATGCAGAAGACATGATTAATACTGATGAAAAAAAAGTGAATCGATTTATCACCGGCTTGAACCCCTTGTATACAGATTATGTGACAGCTTTCTAAAGGCCAGCCATATTCAATGATGCTGTGGACCGAGCCTATGCCGCTGAGGCCAATGCGAGAGAGAGAAAAGCTATAGATTTCAAGAGAACCGCACCCTTTGGTGCGAAGGGCCAAATGCAAAAGAAAGCAAAGGATGGACATGGTGCTTCTAGTCAAACAGGTGTGATATGTGGGTATTGTGGCAAGGCTCATAAGACCAAGTTATGCTGGAAGAGAAAGGGAGCGTGCTTTGTGTGTGGATTGATGGAGCATAAGTTGGCTCAGTGTCCTCAATATAGGTCCCCTCAGTAGAGTTGGCCTGCTGCTCCCCCAACGTCAAGCCAATCCGCACAAACTCGACTGAGTCAAAAGCCTCCACGTCAAAACACTCGAGCTTATGCCGCCACCCACGAGAGTGCAGAAGATGCGGCAGTAGTGACATGTATGCTTTTTATTGAGAATGGTGAAGTGCATGCTTTGTTTGATTCGGGGTCTACGTGTTCGTACGTAACGCCCCATTTTGCTATGCTGTTATGGAAGCCGCCCCAGCAGCTACCGTATGTGTTGGTGGTGTCCACTCCTGTCAGCAAGAGAGTGAAGTGTAGTGTATACTACCCCCAATGTGTTGTGCAAATCGAGGGCAATCAACTACCAGTTGATTTGATTTTGTTGTCGATGTTAGACTTCGATGTCATTCTCAGAATGGATTAGTTGGCTCGATATCGTGCCTGTGTGAATTGTTACAACATGACGATTTATTTCGATCTAAAGACTGGGTTTCGTTTTGCGGGAAGTCAGAAGGAGTGCCTTGAGCAGGTGATCTCGGCATTCAAGGCGGATTGATTGATACGAAAAAGATGTAAAGGCTTCCTTGCCTTTGTGTCAGTGAAGAAGGAACTGAAGGAACTTGAAGAGATTCGGGTAGTTCAAGATTTTCCATATCTGTTCCTCGCAGAAGTTCCAGAGTTACCTCCAGTACGGGAAGTTGTAACACTCCGATCCCTTTTGAGCCGATTTAGTGGCTCATTAGTGTGTTTTTGTGTTGTTTATTTCTTTTGGGCTTGGTTTCGGGTCTTGGATAGGTAGTTGAGTAGCCTTTGACCTGGGTTGGGATAGGTTCTAGCCCTTTTTCGTAATTTTGCAATTGCTTTGAATGCATCATATTTGCATCATCTTGGTGTCAGCACGTGTCTTTTGTTGAGCTCGTTATTTTCCGTAACTGTCTAAAACCCATTTGGAGTCAATTGGAGGAGTTGGACCCTCATGTGACTTGAATCGTAAATAGCTTTAACCATCGGACTTTGTTTTAAACTCCAAAACTATATATATGAGTCATCAGTCCAGATGTCTTCATTCCTGCTCGTTTCCTTCAACGTGCATATGCAAATTCCAGGGAGAGCTCCACATCCATTCTCTCTTCTCTTCACTTCTCTCCCTCTCTGGGTTGGTGTTGGGCTTTCCACCCATTTTGATTGGGTTCTCTTTCTCCCTCCTCTCTGTCTATGCTTTGAAGTAAGTGGGTTCTTCAATTCTTCTTCTCTAATTTGGATTTTCCATCTCTCTTGCTGTATTCTCATACTTGCATGTGTTGTTGCTTTGCTTTGCTTGGGTTTTTAGTTGGATTGGAGCCTGTCTTCAGTGGTTTAACAAAGCTTTGAGGCAAGTATAAGTACAGGAATGTATAACACATATAGGAATATTGTTGATTGCTGTGATTCTCTTGTTCTTACATGCTTGACATAATCTACAGCCTAATTCTATCACTTTGGCTTCATTGGAGCTTGTTTTGTTTAATTTGCACATGAAATTGTAGTCTCTATAACTATCTCGATTTCGTTTCTGTATTGTACGGCTTAGACTCCAGAGACTCGAAGTTTGAATTTTATCCTACGGCTAGGCTACGGCTGAACCGTAGATTGTTCTACGGCTGAGCCGTAAGCTATCCGTGACCCAGCCGTGAATTAACACTTTGATTAGTCGAAACTTTCTGATTCCAGTACTGTTATGGTGAAGTTACAGCTAAGCCGTGGACTCCACCGTAGCTCAACCGTAAAAGGTATCAGATCAGAGGTGGAAGAAGACCAGTTTAGCCGTATTCTGAAGGAAACCACGGCTAAGCCGTTGTGCATGTTACGGCTAGGCCGTAAGCTGTCGACGGCTAAGCCGTAGGTCACCCACGGCTAAGCCGTAAGACCTGGAAAAGTTGAAATTAAACTTAGGCTAATGGTGTGACCTTGTAAGGCTTATATACAGGTGATCATTCATATAAACCGGCCCAATGGATTCTTCGGACCGCAAGAATAGTTTGTTAGGCTGTGACTCGTTCATGTGAGCGTTGGTTTACTGTTAAGCACCTCCCCATGGGTGTTGGTTTAAGGGACTTCGGTGCACGTGAGGATTACATTGCAACACTTTGATGGCAACGGTGCATCGAATAACTTAAAACTACATCATCATGCACGGTTAGTGACAGAAAACAACTAGATGAGAGTTGGCTTGTAATTACCCTTGATTCCGTGTTAATCTGAGATGCATTGCATATTGCTTCAGTTTTGCTCTCTGTTCTGCTAATCTATGTTTATGCATTACGAGATTATTTTGCTTTTGTTCTGTATATTTGTTTTATTCTTCGGTTTGGATCTACGCTGTGCTTTGACTCATGTTTCCCTATGCTTTGTATATCTCTGGCTTTGTACATCTCTGATTCACTGGGTATTCCCAAGTGGCTCTCCCCAGAGATTCATACGTGAGGATAAGATCTGGCCTTTGCCATCAGTGAGTCCAAAGCGGAGAATCTCCCTTCTTTTGGATTTGATTAGATTAGTATTAGTCTGGCTCTACTCAGCCTCAGCCCTAGGATGCCCGACGGAATTACCTCTGGCTTGGTTCTCTGTTCTCTGTATCGCTGCACTGTAGCTTTGTCTTGCGACTCCGGAACCTAAGAAACCGAGACCCACTTATACCCATGGCCAGGTCGGTGGTGTTCTCATCTATCTGCTCTGTCTGGTCTCTATGTGAGAGAATATGGTTAATGTAGTAGCCACTTAGTTTAGTATTTCTATGTTTTGATTCATTTATCATGCCTTACTTCTATGCACGATTTGCTTATCATACTAATATGAAACTCTGTATTTAATCTTCTGTCATTATTCACCTTGATAATATGAGTGTTTCGTCCATGTTACTTATAATTGCTGGATCATTGTATTCATTGAGTTGTCTGTGGTATTGCAGGCTCAGATCCCTTGTCCGGCTCCCCAGCGGTCGAAGAGACTGCAGGGTAGGACCTAGAGACACCCTCCGGTATGGCAGAGTGGCGTTGATCACTTCTGCCGAGTGCGTACCTGCATATCATCAGTGTTTTGGTTCCTTGGAGATTTTGTATCTTGTACTTCGGACTTTGTTACTCTGTATTATTTTGTACATCGTGTTTTGGTTTGTACTCAATCTTGTATTTGGTTTGGTATCTGTGTGTGTTATCTACGTCTTTTCTCATTTCGCATTTTGGTTTTCCGCTCGTTCTCTTTTGTTGTGCTTGCTATGATATCTACAGCTTCCGCGTTCGCTTGCTTCGCACGTGTTAGATCCCTTGTGTGCGTGTATTTGGACTGGGTTTAGATGCACGTGCACGGGAGTACGTGTGTCACTGGTTTGGCTTTTCGCTAACCCCCGATTTCTGGGCTCTGGTTGTGACAGAAGTGGAGTTTTCTATCGAGCTTGTGCCCTGGACCGCACCGATTAGTAAAGCACCTTATCATATGGCTCCTGTTAAACTGTTAGAGTTGAAGAAGCAGTTGCAAGAACTTCTAGACAAGGGGTTCATTCGTCTGAGCGTGTCACCATGGGGTGCTCCCGTACTATTCGTCAAGAAGAAAGACGGCACACTTCGATTATGTATCGACTACCGACAGTTGAACAAGGTCACCATAAAGAACAAGTATCCCCTGCCTCGTATTGACGAATTATTTGATCAACTCCAAGTGCGGCATACTTTTCTAAGATTGATATGAGATCTGGATATCATCAGCTACGAGTCAGGGAAGAAGATATTCCAAAGACTACCTTTCGAACAAGGTATGGTCACTTCAAGTTTCTTGTGATGCCCTTTGGATTGACGAATGCACCTGTGGCCTTTATGGCTCTGATGAACAGTGTTTTTGCTCCTTTCTTGGATCATTTTGTGGTTGTTTTCATTGATGATATTTTGGTCTATTCTAAGACTGTTGAGGAGCATGTGGATCACTTGAGAAAAGCATTACAATTATTGAGGGAACACTGGTTGTATGCCAAGTTATCGAAGTGTGAGTTTTGGCTCGAGCAGGTGGCGTTTCTAGGTCATCTTATTTCCCGAGACGGCTTAGCAGTGGACCCAGCCAAAGTGGAGGCAGTTGTCAATTGGCCAAGACCAAAAACGGTGACAATGGTGAGAAGTTTCCTTGGACTTGCTGGGTATTATATGAGGTTTGTTCAGGACTTTGCCAAAGTTTCTTCTCCTTTGACCAAGTTAACCCGGAAGAATGTGCCATTCACTTGGACTAAAGAATGTGAAATGAGTTTTCAAACCCTAAAGGAAAAGTTAACGACTTCTCCTATACTTGCCCTACCTGATGGTAGTGAAGGGTTTGTGGTTTATTTAGATGCATCAGGAGTAGGTGTCACAACCCGAGCCCAGGGTTCGGGGGTTAGCAAAAACCAAACCTAATGACACACGTACTCCCGTGCATGCGCACGAAGACTGAGTCTAAATGCACACGCACAAGGGAACATTCACACGTGCCAAACATGTACGCGGAAGCTGTAAATATCAGAAACATTAAACTAACAGTGCAAGAAAAGAATACCAAGAAGGAACTGACATAATTACATATGAAAGTCTTACAAAAAGAACAAAATAACATATACAATCTGACATATACACAAGTCTGAGATCCACAAAAAAATTACAACAAGAACAAGACTCCGATGCAATGCATGCCAGGAACGCTCTCCCGTGGAGTGATCACATCCACTCCTCTAGGCCTGATGGGGCCCCGGGGGTCTCATCTGAAGTCTGGCCGACCGGCGAGGGTTCGGCAGGGGTATCTGGGCCTGCAACACCAAAAACAACTATGAATACGAAGATTCAGCAAAGTATAAACCATAGCAAGTTAACACACGCTGTGTCTAACAGAATAAGAACATCATGTGATTAAAGAAGGCATTTTCGTATACTAGGCTGTCATGCAAGAAAGAAATATGCGAAGTGAATCAATGAATACATGCTGTGTACATAACTAGTGGCTACTACATTACCATATGCTCCCAAAAGAGGGATCTTATAACATGCAAAGAACACCATTGTCCGGGCCAGGGTACAATGGGTCTCGGTTTCCTGGGGTCCGGTTCCCCAAGACATATCCATACTGCAGCAGGCCATATAAACTATACCAAATTCACCCCGTCGGGATCCTAAGGCTGAGGCTAAGTAGTGCCTGACCATACAGAGTCAATCATGGAAACCCTGAGTAGATCGTGACAATATATCATACGTGCATATCTGTGAGTGAGCATATCATACAGGCATACTCAAGGTAAGTAATCACAATGTGAAAGTAAAGTAACGGAATACAACTAATCATGTCAGAGCGTTGAGATCAATGATCGAATGCAATATGTTATGCAACAAAGCATGCGAAATCGAATCATCTTAAGTTACAAACCAATTCTAATATAATTATCCGGTGTTTCTAACCGTGCATGATGATGTAGTTTTAAGTTATTCGATGCACCGTTGTCTAGTGTTGCATTGAATCGAGCGGTGCACGAAGTTCCTTAAACCAACACCCATGGGGAGGTGCTTAACATCCGGATAACGAACATGAATGATTCGCAGCCCTCGAGATCATTCACGCGTTGTATCACATTCCGTTGGGCAAGTCTAGGTGTTTTACATTCTATCATGAAGGCTCTCTCGGTCTTTTCCTTGCACCTATCCTTGTTTTTCCTTTATAATTTTTGTGTGCATACGGCTTAGCCGTGTGTGGTCTACGGCTTAGCCATGGCTGGGCCGTAGAAGGTCTGTCAATTGACGACTCTCAGTTAAATCCAAAAATGCACCCTGTATTGATCTACGGCTGGGCCACGGCTGAGCTTCGGCTTAGCCGTAAGGCAATTCACGGCTTAGCCGTGCCCTAGCCGTAGAGGAAAACTGGGTTTTTCTCCTCTCTGGACTTTGAGCCGTAAGTGCTATACGGCTTAGCCGTACCTGCACGAAGTCAAATTCCTGAAACACATACAAAATGTCTGGGAAGCTTCAGAATTGCAATTCTTCAATGGAAATAGACAAGTACTGAATCAATGAGTATCAAATGGGCTGTAAACACATGTTTCCATATCAATTCATGTAAAACCAACCAAATCAAATGCATACCAACATGGGTTCTCAAAGTTATGGTTATACTTGCCTTAAATTGGAATTCAATGACACACTTGTTGTCCTCAAGCCCAAACACAACCTAACACAAAATTAACCAACATGCATGCATGAGGATTGGAATGAATTCCACAACACAGACACACCATGCCATGAGAAACAAGAAGGAGAAGAGATAGAAAAGGGAGATGAGAGAAATGGAAGGAAATCCACTCACCTCACATGCAAAGAACCCAAACTCCTCTTGATCGATGGAGGAGAGAATTCAAGAGAAGGAGAGAGAGAATTCAAGTGAAAGAGAAGAACTCCACGTGCAGTTGAGGAAGAAAATGAGAGAAGGAACTTGAGTTGATCGATGGGTGAGATATATATATAAGCTCATGAGGTGGTCAAATTACAAGAGGGTCCAAGTCATAAGTCTATTTTCAGTTTGAGTCAAATCTGGGTCCAATCGAATCACACGACCTCGGTTGCAAATGACGTAGTTACGAAAGTTAACGAGCTCAACGAAAGACACGTGTTGACATCAAAATGATGCAAAAACGACCATGTCTAAGAAAAGCTAAAATTACGAAAAAGGGCTTGGTCTACTTAATCCAGGTCAAACTCAACCCAACTACCTATCCATGACCCGAAACGAAAACAAAACACAAACAAAACACGATTAGCAACGAAAACAAGATCAACTAGCTGCTAAACGGGGTCAAGCTGGGTCGGAGTGTTACAGTAGGTCTGGGGTGCGTTTTGATGCAACATGGTAAGGTGATTACTTATGGTTCTCGACAGCTTAAGAAGCATGAAAAGAACTACGTTATCCACGATCTGGAGTTAGCAGCTATTGTGTTTGCTTTGAAATTATGGAGACACTATTTATATGGAGTACAGTTCGAAGTACACTTAGATCACCACAGTTTGCAATATCTCTTTAAGCAGCCGGATTTGAATATGAGACAACGTAGATGGCTCGAGTTAATGAAGGATTATGATTTTCCTATTAAGTACCACCCGAGGAAAGGAAATGTAGTGGCAGATGCACTTAGTCGAAAAGCAGAACGTCTCAGTACTATACCGAAGGCCAAGTTGTTTCTCGTGGAAGATACCAGAGCTGGACCAATAGAAGTGAAATCAGTAAGCAATTTGATGACCTTAACCAATACGGTTACCTTCCAGCCAAAGATTATCCAACAAATTAAAGAAAAACAATTCGAAGACCCACAACTGGTGCAAATCAAAGATCACATAGGAAATCGACCCGATTTTCAACTGGAGGGTGGTGTTCTCTATTTTAGGAATCGAATGTGTGTGCCAGCAGTGAATGACTTGAAGGAGAACCTCATGACGGAGGCTTATTGTGCCCGTTATGCAATGTATCTAGGGAGTACAAAAATGTATATAAATTTAAAAGGGCAGTTCTGGTGGAATAACATGAGAAGAGAGATTGCAGGATTTGTTGCCAGGTGACTCACATGCCAAAGAATAAAAGCTGATCATCAACACCCTCCAAGCGCATCACATCCATTGCATATTCCTCAATGGAAGTGGGAACATATCACGATGGGTTTTGTTTCTGGACTTCCTCCAACAAGCAAGAAGCATAATGCAATTTGGGTCATCGTGGATAGATTGACTAAATCAGTTCATTTTATTCCTTTCAAGAAAGGCATGATATTTTTAGAGATGGCCAGGAAATTTGTAGATGAGGTGGTTGTAACACTCCGACCCAGCTTGACCTCGTTTAGGGGTTAGTTAATCTTGTTTTCGTTGTTAATCGTGTTTTGTTTGGGTTTTGTTTTCGTTACGGGTCATGGATAGGTAGTTGGGTTGAGTTTGACCTGGATTAAGTAGACCAAGCCCTTTTTCGTAATTTTAGCTTTTCTTAGACATGGTCAGTTTTGCATCATCTTCGTGTCAACACGTGTCTTTCGCTGAGCTCGTTAACTTTCGTAACTACGTCATTTGCAACCGAGGTCGTGTGATTCGAGTGGACCTTGATTTGACTCAAACTGAAATTAGCATTCTAGCTTGGACTTCTTTGTAATATGGACTATACCTTGAGCTTATATAACCCATTCCATCGATCAACTCACATTTCCTTCTCTCGTTTTCTCTCTTTCCCCTCACTGTGCACGTGGAGCTCAATTTTCTCTCCTTCGAATTCCTCTCCTCCATCGATCTAGAAGAAGATTCTTGCTTGTGAGGTGGGTAGGAAACCTTCCATTCTCTCTTCTCCTCCTCTAGTTCTTCTTCTTCTTCTTGTTTCCAATTACATGGTGTCTGTGTTTTGTATTTCTTCCCAATGTTCATGCATGTATGTGGTTTTGCTTGTATTAGGTTGTGTTTGGATCCAAGGGCTACCATTGTGTAATTACATTCCAAATTGAGGCAAGTATAACCATAGTTGTGAGAACCCATGTTGGTATGCTTTTGATTTGCTTAGTTTACATGAATTGATGTGGAAGAATGTGTTTACAGCCCCTTTGGTTCATATGCTATCCCTTTCTATTGAAAAAGTTCATTTCTGATGAGTTTCCAGATTTTCTGTATGTGCTTCAGAATTCTGATTTCGTGCAGGTACGGCTAAGCCGTATACCTCTTACGGCTCACAATCCAAAGAGGAGAAAAACCCAGTTTTCCTCTACGGCGAGGGCACGGCTAAGCCGTGGATTGCCCTACGGCTAAGACGTAGCTCAGCCGTGGCCCAGCCGTAGAACAATACAGGGTGCAATTTCTGGAATAACTGAGAGTCAGCAACTGACAGACCTTCTACGGTCCAGCCACGGCTAAGCCGTAGACCACACACGGCTAAGCCGTAGCACACACACGGCTAAGCCGTAACCACACATGAAGAATAAGGCTAGGTGTAAAGATAAGACCTATATGACCTTCATGATAGAATGTAGAGCACCTAGACTTGCCCAACGGATGTGATATTACGCGTGAATGATCTCGAGGGCTGCGAATCATTCATGTTCGTTATCCGGATGCTAAGCACCTCCCCATGGGTGTTGGTTTAAGGGACTTCGTGCACCGCTCGATTCAATGCAACACTAGACAACGGTGCATTGAATAACTTAACACTACATCATCATGCACGGTTAGAAACACCGGATAATTAGATTAGAATTGGTTTGTAACTTAAGGTGATTCGATCGCATGATTTGTTGCATAACATATTGCATTCGAGTATTGACCTCTAAGCTCTAACATGTTTACTTGTATTCCACGACTTTACTTTCACTTTGTGATTTTTATACCTTGATTATTGTCACAACCCGAGCCCAGGGACGGGGGGTCAGAGAAAATCTAACCAATGACACACGTACTCCCGTGCATGCACACCTGGACCCCGTCCAAGTATACACACACAAGGGATCATTCACACGTGCAAACAACTGTACGCGGAAGCTGTACGTATCAAGGCATACCACAATATACCAAAAGACATAGGAGATTACAAACGATCAAAAACTGATAACAATAACAATAACAAAATACAGGAACGTATGTTACGGAAGAGGGCTCCCAAAACTCAAAATACAATATACAGGTATCACTCGAAGCCCTTAGTGCAATTACAGGAAAATCCCCTCAATAGACTCCAACACAAGGAATGGGGAAAACCAAAATGATGCAAACCGTACTCTGGAGGATGGATCAAGTCCACTCCTCTAGGCCGGAGGGGGCCTCGCGAGCCTCTCCTGCAGTCGGGTCGACCGACGCAGGATCGGAAGAGGGATCTGAGCCTGCAACACACAAGACAAACGTATAAGTACAACGACTTAGCAAAGTATAAGCCAACAAGAAGATAACACGAATTGTGTCTAAAACTGACGAATACCGAACAATAGTCATAATGCAATATCCATAGAAATTTTGTCTGTATACTAAACAATTATGCAAATGAATAAGCATGCTATCAGAATCATAAACAGGTAACAATCAAGTGGCTACTACATTGGCCATTTTCTCCCTTACGAGAGCAATCAGGATGAGAACACCAGCGACCGGGCCAGGGTACGCATGGGTCTCTAGTTCCCGGGGTCCGGAGTCCCAGGACAATCACACTCTGCAGAGGCAAACACTTAAACTAAACCAAAGTTAACCCCGTCGGGTATCCTAAGGCTGAGGCTCAGTAGTGCCGATACCAATCACAATCAATCGGATGATGCACCTCAATCAATCAATCAATCATGTCATATCACTTATCACTTACAAATCTCACATATCATGCTGAACAAACAATAGGAAGTGCATCGCATATACTGATACTGAATGTACATAAGCAATTACAGGAAGTGCTGACAATGAGTATCAATCACAATCACTGACTCATAACTGATGCAAGTTCTCCAATGGAGCAACGGTATAACACAATACACAATAATAGAATGGTTCCACCCGGGCTTCGCTCTGGGGTTGCTGCATTTCCCACAGAATCGAGAGGTCCAGCGTAGAACACATAAGAGGGCATAAACCGTAATCAATATGCTGTACAACTCAAACCAATCCAGTACTTATACGAATCAAGGATCCATTACAAGCCAATCCTACACTAATTATCCAGCGTCTCTAACCGTGCATGTTGATGTAGTTTTAAGTTATCCGATGCACCATTGTCTAGTGTTGCAGTGTCTCGAGTGTGCATCGAAGTCCCTTAAACCAACACCCATGGGGAGGTGCTAAACAGCTGGATACAAGCATGAATGATTCACAGCCCTTGAGATCATTCATGTCCTTCAAACATTCCATTGGGCATGTCCAGGTTCGCTACATTCTAACATGAAAGTCATATACGGTCTTTTACTTAAACCTAGTCCCTTTTCATTCAATTCTCAGGGTCTCACGGTGCAGCCGTAGGTAACCTTACGGCTTAGCCGTGGCATCTTACGGCTTAGCCGTAATATGCACTGCGGCTGAGCTGAGGTTCCCCAAATATCCCTTCGGATTTACGGCTTAACCGTATCTTGCTCTACGGCTCAGCCGTATCCTGGTCCACGGCTTGGCCGTAAGCCAATGTACGGCGTAGATCAGGCTGGGCCGTAGAAGAATGTCAAATTGCCAACATCCAGTTATTTTCAGCTAACAGTCTGTACTGTTCTACGGTTTGGTTTACGGTTGGGTCTCGGCTTAGCCGTAAGCCATTTTACGGCTTAGCCGTAGCACATTTCACGGCTTAGCCGTGAGTGCACGGACTCATTTTCCCTGAACTTGTTACAGTCATACAGAAACTGAATGAAACGACTGAAAACAGCAATATAACAGCAAAACACACTCAATGGGGCTGTCTAACACTGAGAAACACAATGAAGCATAATAACACAACAATCAAATCACTATCAATCGGTGTTCACACATCTTGGGCTTATACTTGCCTCACGGACGAAATCCACACGCTAATTGGCTCAGTCCACCGGAATCACACACGAAAAAGAGCTCCTTTCTTCCTCCCTTAAGCCACGAGCAACAGAGAAGGAGAGGAGAGAAAGAGAGAGCTGAACAGAGAGAAAAGAGAAACGAGCTGAGAGTGAGAGAGCAAGAGCTGAGAAACGATCGAGAGGAATGGGTGGGTTGGTGAGATATTTATACTTAATTTGAGTCGAAATTACATTTAAGGCCAAATAGCTTATGCAAATATCAGTTTGAGTCAAATGCCGGTCCAACGAAAGCAAACGAACTCATTCGGATCCAAGACAGTTACGAAAAACGACAAGCTCAACGAAATACACGCGCTAACGTCAAAATGACGCAAAACTGACAAGGTCAATCAAAAGCGAAAATTACGAAAAAGGGCTCGAACTAACTAGACCAAGTCAAACTCAACCCAAACGATCTCTCTACGAGGCAAAACCAAAACAAACAAAATCAAAACACACTTAGCGATAAAAACACACGCAATTACACACTAAACCGGATCAACTCGGGTCGGAGTGTTACATCCTCCCCCACTTGGACATCATTCCGTCCTCGGAATGAACGCGTACCTGAGCAAACAGATAAGGATACTGTCGTGCCATCTGATCTTCTAGTTCCCACGTGGCTTCATCAGGTCCATGATGTTCCCAAAGTACCTTAACCCATCGAATAGTCCTCGTACGCAAGAGCTGTTCTCTAGTCCCAACAATACGGAGCGGACGCTCAACGTATGACGCGTTAGGTTGCATCTGAATATCATCGTAACGAATCACGTGCGTCGGGTCTCGAACATACTTGCGAAGCATAGACACATGAAAAACATCGTGTACTCCAGAAAACTCCACGGGTAGAATCAATCTGTACGCTAGATCGCCAATCCGGCTCTTGATTTCAAATGGACCCACATACCTTGGCGCTAACTTGCCTTTTTGACCGAATCGTACCGTGCCCTTCATCGGTGAGACCTTCAAGAATACCCAATCTCCAACCTGAAATGTCAAGGTTCTTCTACGCGTATCTGCATAGCTCTTCTGTCTCGATCGGGCAATCTTCAAATTGTCAATCACTTTCTGAACTTTCTCTGTAGTCTCAGCAATGATTGTCGGTCCGTGGAAACTCCTTGTTCCAACTTCTTCCCAGCAAACAGGACTTCTACATTTCCGTCCATACAGAGCTTCATAGGGTGCCATTCCAATACTCTCGTGGAAACTATTGTTATACGCAAACTCGCACAACGAGAGATGCAAATCCCATTCTTTCTCGAAATTCAGCACACTGGCCCGTAACATGTCCTCGAGCGTCTGAATAGTTCGTTCTGACTGTCCATCAGTCTGCGGGTGATACGCCGTACTGAAGCTCAACTTCGTTCCCATGGCTTCCTGGAATGCTCTCCAAAATGAAGAAACAAAGCGGCTATCTCGATCTGACACAATCGACACGGGCGTACCATGTAGTCTCACGATCTCATCAACGAACTTCTTCGCCATCTCGGAAAATGTCATGCCTTTCTTGAATGGAAGAAAATGGGCTGTCTTCGTCAGTCTGTCCAAGATCACCCAAATGGCACTGTTCTTCTTGCTCGTCAGGGGTAAACCCGAAACAAAGTCCATCGAAATGTGCTCCCATTTCCACTGGGGAATATGCAATGGATGTAAGGAACCTGGAGGTCTCTGATGGTCAGCTTTCACCTTCTGGCAAGTCAAACATCTGGCAACAAACCCAGCAATTTCTCTCTTCATGTTGTTCCACCAGAATCTGTCCTTGAGAGCTCGGTACATCTTCGTACTTCCAGGATGCATAGAGTAACGTGCATGGTGTGCTTCTGTCATCAAACTCTCTTTCAAAGCATCTACTGCTGGCACACATAATCTGCTCCTGAAATACAAAACATCACCCTCCAAACGAAAGTCTGGTCGATCTGCAATGCTATCCCGAATTCGCTTCAACATCGCATCTTCAAACTGCTGGTCTTTAATCCGCTGAATAATATCAGGCTGAAAGCTCACTGTGCTGGCAAGTGTCAAACGGTTCTCCATCGATTGCAGTTCCACTGGCTGTGCGTGCCTCACAAAATAAAGGCTGTCCAAAGCCTGAAGAATCTCCGACTTCCTACTCAAGGCATCTGCAACAACATTGCCTTTCCCTGGATGATACTTGATGGGGAAATCAAAATCCTTGATCAACTCAAGCCACCTTTGCTGTCGCATATTCAACTCAGACTGCGTGAAGAGATACTGTAGACTATGATGATCTGAATGCACTTCAAATGTCACGCCATACAAATAGTGTCTCCACATCTTCAACGCAAAAACGATGGCTGCCAACTCTAAATCGTGCGTGGCGTAGTTCTTCTCGTGCTCCCGAAGTTGTCTCGAGCCATAGGCAATCACCTTGCCATGTTGCATCAAAACACATCCTAAACCGACTCGAGAAGCATCAGAGTAGATCATAAATCCTTCATGCCCATCTGGTAACGTCAAAACTGGAGCCGAAGTAAGCTTCTCCTTCAACATCCGGAAATGGCACTCGCATTCGTCCGTCCACAGAAATGGAACACGCTTCCTGGTCAATCGAGTCAATGGTGCAGAAATCTTGGCAAAATCTTGAATAAAGCGACGATAATATCCAGCTAATCCAAGAAAACTCCGTATCTCCGTCACAGTCTTTGGGCTGGGCCAATTCATCACTGCCTCAACTTTCATCTGATCCACTGCCAACCCATCTCGTGAAATGGTATGACCAAGAAAAGCTACCTGCTCGAGCCAAAAATCACACTTCGACAGCTTGGCATATAAGCGATGCTCTTTCAACAACTGCAAGGCTCGACGTAGATGTTCCTCATGCTCCTCTGGGGTCTTCGAATACACCAAAATGTCATCAATAAAGACCACTACAAAACGATCCAGAAAAGGAGCGAAGATCCTGTTCATCAAAGCCATAAAGGCAGCAGGTGCATTGGTTAATCCAAATGGCATCACGAGGAACTCAAAATGTCCGTACCGTGTCCTGAAAGCAGTCTTGGCAATATCGTCTTCCTTCACCCGGAGTTGATGATACCCCGATCTCAGATCAATCTTGGAAAAATAAGCAGCACCTTGAAGTTGGTCAAACAACTCATCAATACGCGGCAATGGATATTTGTTCTTGATCGTGACTTTGTTCAACCGCCGGTAATCTATACACATCCGTAAGGTACCGTCCTTCTTCTTCACAAACAGCACTGGCGCTCCCCACGGTGACACACTCGGCCGTATGAAACCCTTCTCCAAAAGATCTTGCAATTGCGTCTTCAATTCGAGTAACTCAGCAGGGGCCATACGATAAGGAGCTAAACTAATGGGTGCTGTACCGGGCACTAAATCGATCGCAAACTCTACATCTCGGACAGGGGGTAGCTCGGGTACTTCCTCCGGAAATACATCCGGGAACTCACGTACTACCGAAATATCGCTCAACTGCTTCACCTCCTTCTTCTCCGAGACAAAAGCTAGAAATCCTGCACCACCTCTGCGTATCAAACGATCCGCCTTGCATGCGGAGATGACACGCCTCGGGCATCTCTCCTGATTGCCCTCGAAACGAAACCCCTTCTCAAAATCGAAGTAAATCGACCTGTTGTAACAGTTAACACAGGCACGATACCGCGCTAGCCAGTCCATTCCAAGGATCACATCGAAATCCAACATGGACAACAAAATCAAATCAACTGGCAGCTGGCGACCCTCAATCACCACGTCGCACTGAGGGTAGTATACACTACACTCCACTCTCTTGCCCACAGGAGTGGACACCACTAGCAAATAGGGTAGCGGTCGAGGGGGTTGCGGTAACTGTTCCGCAAAACGAGGGGCAACATACGAACGCGTAGATCCCGAATCAAAAAGTGTATGTGCTTCAGCTCGGGCAATGAGAACTTTACCTTCCACCACTTTCGCATCTTCTGCATGATCATGAGAGGCTGCATACACACGAGCAGTCTGACGCTGGGGCTTCTGGCTCTGGCGAGACGGATGGGGGCTGTTCGAAGCTGCTGAACTGAGAGACTTGGATGACCACATAGATCTGGACGACTGGAAAGTCCTGGTCTTCGGGCACTGAGCTATCTTATGCTCCATCGATCCGCAACTCAAACAAGCTCCGGACTTCTTCCAACACTTCTCCGTCGGATGTCCAAATCCACAAAACTCGCATCTGCTTCCGGAGAAACTCGAAGTGCCTTGCTTCCCTTTCCATTTCTTCTGACTCTGTCCCCTGGAACTCACTGGTGCACTCCTCTTAAAATCCACGGCTCTCTCTGCTAGGTGGTTGGCTTCCGCAGCGTGTGCTCTGTCGACCGCATCATCGAAAGTAGCTGGTCTCTGAAAGGCAGTCACAAAATTCGCGTATCTCGGGTGTAGACCAGAAATAAAACGATTCACCTTCTTCTCCTCGGTATTGATCATGTCCTCAGCAAAATGGGACAACTGGGTAAAGCGGTGAATGTACTCTGCAACGGTCAGCTGCTGCTGCTGTAAGGCCAGAAACTCAACCTCCTTCACACGCCGAACATGAGCAGGAATGAACTTCCTTCTGAACTGTTTCTGGAACGTCTCCCACACTGTTTCACTCGGCAAGGTCAGATAAGCTGCACTAACACTCTTCCACCAGGTCTTTGCCACCTCTCGGAACATCGATGCCGTAAGCATAACCTTCTGCCGGTCATCACAGATAATGGTCGAGAAGAGATCTCCAGTATGCTCTAGCCACTGATCAGCCTTCAACGCATCTTCATTGCCGTAGAATTCTGTGGCTCCACGTTTCCTGAATTTGTCGTATAACGCATTCGGATCGCTCTCCTTAGGTTGGATAACCACTTGCTGCTCTGCAGGCCGAACTGGCGTTTGGCTCTGTCGGTCTACGATCGAAACAACCTGCGCTTGCAAGGAATGGATAGCCTGTAGCATAGTCAAGAAGCGCTCGTCAAAATTCACAAGTGGCTGTGGAGCGGCTGACCCACTCTCGTTATCTCCCTGATCATTGTTGTTGTGTGTTCCAGATCCCGATGCCATAACCTGCAAAACACAAAAGTCAATCTGCTAACACACTAGGGAACGCACACAGACTCACAAGACAAGGGGACCAAACACAACAGTCCAAAACTGGACTACGAAATCTCACCACGTCCTATATGCCTACATGCTTACACACTAAGATAGAGACAATGCCCTGAGAGACAAAGCTCTGAGAGACAATGCTCTGATACCATACTATACGTATGTCACAACCCGAGCCCAGGGACCGGGGGTCAGAGAAAATCTAACCAATGACACACGTACTCCCGTGCATGCACACCTGGACCCCGTCCAAGTATACACACACAAGGGATCATTCACACGTGCAAACAACTGTACGCGGAAGCTGTACGTATCAAGGCATACCACAATATACCAAAAGACATAGGAGATTACAAACGATCAAAAACTGATAACAATAACAATAACAAAATACAGGAACGTATGTTACGGAAGAGGGCTCCCAAAACTCAAAATACAATATACAGGTATCACTCGAAGCCCTTAGTGCAATTACAGGAAAATCCCCTCAATAGACTCCAACACAAGGAATGGGGAAAACCAAAATGATGCAAACCGTACTCTGGAGGATGGATCAAGTCCACTCCTCTAGGCCGGAGGGGGCCTCGCGAGCCTCTCCTGCAGTCGGGTCGACCGACGCAGGATCGGAAGAGGGATCTGAGCCTGCAACACACAAGACAAACGTATAAGTACAACGACTTAGCAAAGTATAAGCCAACAAGAAGATAACACGAATTGTGTCTAAAACTGACGAATACCGAACAATAGTCATAATGCAATATCCATAGAAATTTTGTCTGTATACTAAACAATTATGCAAATGAATAAGCATGCTATCAGAATCATAAACAGGTAACAATCAAGTGGCTACTACATTGGCCATTTTCTCCCTTACGAGAGCAATCAGGATGAGAACACCAGCGACCGGGCCAGGGTACGCATGGGTCTCTAGTTCCCGGGGTCCGGAGTCCCAGGACAATCACACTCTGCAGAGGCAAACACTTAAACTAAACCAAAGTTAACCCCGTCGGGTATCCTAAGGCTGAGGCTCAGTAGTGCCGATACCAATCACAATCAATCGGATGATGCACCTCAATCAATCAATCAATCATGTCATATCACTTATCACTTACAAATCTCACATATCATGCTGAACAAACAATAGGAAGTGCATCGCATATACTGATACTGAATGTACATAAGCAATTACAGGAAGTGCTGACAATGAGTATCAATCACAATCACTGACTCATAACTGATGCAAGTTCTCCAATGGAGCAACGGTATAACACAATACACAATAATAGAATGGTTCCACCCGGGCTTCGCTCTGGGGTTGCTGCATTTCCCACAGAATCGAGAGGTCCAGCGTAGAACACATAAGAGGGCATAAACCGTAATCAATATGCTGTACAACTCAAACCAATCCAGTACTTATACGAATCAAGGATCCATTACAAGCCAATCCTACACTAATTATCCAGCGTCTCTAACCGTGCATGTTGATGTAGTTTTAAGTTATCCGATGCACCATTGTCTAGTGTTGCAGTGTCTCGAGTGTGCATCGAAGTCCCTTAAACCAACACCCATGGGGAGGTGCTAAACAGCTGGATACAAGCATGAATGATTCACAGCCCTTGAGATCATTCATGTCCTTCAAACATTCCATTGGGCATGTCCAGGTTCGCTACATTCTAACATGAAAGTCATATACGGTCTTTTACTTAAACCTAGTCCCTTTTCATTCAATTCTCAGGGTCTCACGGTGCAGCCGTAGGTAACCTTACGGCTTAGCCGTGGCATCTTACGGCTTAGCCGTAATATGCACTGCGGCTGAGCTGAGGTTCCCCAAATATCCCTTCGGATTTACGGCTTAACCGTATCTTGCTCTACGGCTCAGCCGTATCCTGGTCCACGGCTTGGCCGTAAGCCAATGTACGGCGTAGATCAGGCTGGGCCGTAGAAGAATGTCAAATTGCCAACATCCAGTTATTTTCAGCTAACAGTCTGTACTGTTCTACGGTTTGGTTTACGGTTGGGTCTCGGCTTAGCCGTAAGCCATTTTACGGCTTAGCCGTAGCACATTTCACGGCTTAGCCGTGAGTGCACGGACTCATTTTCCCTGAACTTGTTACAGTCATACAGAAACTGAATGAAACGACTGAAAACAGCAATATAACAGCAAAACACACTCAATGGGGCTGTCTAACACTGAGAAACACAATGAAGCATAATAACACAACAATCAAATCACTATCAATCGGTGTTCACACATCTTGGGCTTATACTTGCCTCACGGACGAAATCCACACGCTAATTGGCTCAGTCCACCGGAATCACACACGAAAAAGAGCTCCTTTCTTCCTCCCTTAAGCCACGAGCAACAGAGAAGGAGAGGAGAGAAAGAGAGAGCTGAACAGAGAGAAAAGAGAAACGAGCTGAGAGTGAGAGAGCAAGAGCTGAGAAACGATCGAGAGGAATGGGTGGGTTGGTGAGATATTTATACTTAATTTGAGTCGAAATTACATTTAAGGCCAAATAGCTTATGCAAATATCAGTTTGAGTCAAATGCCGGTCCAACGAAAGCAAACGAACTCATTCGGATCCAAGACAGTTACGAAAAACGACAAGCTCAACGAAATACACGCGCTAACGTCAAAATGACGCAAAACTGACAAGGTCAATCAAAAGCGAAAATTACGAAAAAGGGCTCGAACTAACTAGACCAAGTCAAACTCAACCCAAACGATCTCTCTACGAGGCAAAACCAAAACAAACAAAATCAAAACACACTTAGCGATAAAAACACACGCAATTACACACTAAACCGGATCAACTCGGGTCGGAGTGTTACAATTATGCATGTATAAGATGTTCCAGATATGCACGTATGCCATGTAATCACGATCTACTTAGGGTTTTCATGATTGACTCTGTATGGTCAGGCGCTACTTAGCCTCAGCCTTAGGATCCCGACGGGGTGAATTTGGTATAGTTTATATGGACCTGCTGCAGTAGGGATATGTCTTGGGGAGCCGGACCCCAGGAAACCGAGACCCATTGTACCCTGGCCCGGACAATGGTGTTCTTTGCATGTTATAAGATCCCTCTTTTGGGAGCACATGGTAATGTAGTAGCCACTAGTTATGTACACAGCATGTTATCCTTGATTCACACAGCATCTTTCTTTCTTGCATGATAGCCTAGTATACGAAAATGCTTTCTTTAATCACATGATGTTCTTATTCTGTTAGATACAGCGTGTGTTAACTTGCTATGGTTTATACTTTGCTGAATCTTCGTATTCACAGTTGTTTTTGGTGTTGCAGGCCCAGATCCCCCTGCCGAACCCTCGCCGGTCGGCCAGGCTCCAGATGAGACCCCCGGGGCCCCATCAGGCCTAGAGGAGTGGATGTGATCACTCCACGGGAGCGCATTCATGGCATGCATCATGTTGGAGTCATGTTTTGGGGATTTTCAGACTTGTATATGTCATGACATGTCACTATTGTATTTATCCTTTTGTTCTTTTGTAAACGTTCATATGTAATTATGTCAGTCCTTTCCTTGTATCCTCTTCTTGTGCTATTAGTTGTTTATGTTTCTGATATTTACAGCTTCCGCATACTTGCTTGGCACGTGTGCTTGTTCCCTTGTGCGTGTGCATTTAGACTCGGTCTACGTGTGCATGCACGGGAGTACGTGTGTCATTAGGTTTGGCTTTTGCTAACCCCAGAACCCTGGGCTCGGGTTGTGACAGTGGTGCAACTCCATGGCGCGCCAGTTTCCATTATCTCATATCATGATAGTCGTTTTGTCTCTTCTTTTTAGAAGGCTTTTCAAGAGGCTATGGGAACCAAGTTAACTTTTAGTACGGCGTATCACCCTCAAACAGACAGCCAATCCGAACGGACCATTCAGACTCTAGAAGACCTGTTGAGAGCTAGTGTTCTCAATTTTGAGAAAGAATGGGATCAGCATCTTTCCTTGTGTGAATTTGCTTAAAATAATAGCTTTCATGAGAGTATTGGAATGGCTCCATATGAGGCGTTGTATGGACGAAGATGTCGAAGCCCGGTGTGTTGGGAGGAAGTCGGAACGAGAAGCTTTCATGGACCAACCATTATCGCGAAGACTACAGAAAAGGTACAAAAAGTAATTGAGAATCTAAAAGTTGCCCGGTCCAAACAGAAGAGTTATGCTGATATATGTAGAAAGCCCTTAGAGTTCCGAGTTAGTGATTGGGTTTTCCTAAAGGTCTCACCCATGAAAGGTACTATCCGGTTTGATCAGAAAGGTAAGTTAGCTCTGAGGTTTGTTGGCCCATTTGAGATTAAGAGCCGTATTGGTGATGTCGCATACAGATTAACACTTCCAGCGAAATTCTCCGGTGTTCATGATGTATTTCACGTGTCCATGCTCCGCAAATATGTTCACGATCCTACCCACATCATTCGGTATGATGACGTGCAGATTCGGCTGAATGCATCGTATGTTGAACGTTCGCTCCATCTTGTTAATACGAAAGAGCAAGTATTGTGAACGAGAATGATTCGATGGGTCAAGGTACTTTGGGAATATCATGGGCCAGAAGAAGCCACATGGGAACTTGAAGAACAGATAGCACGGCAATATCCTGACCTTTTCACGCAGGTATGTTAGTATCATTCAGAGGACTAAATGAGTCTTAGGGGGGAGGATGTAACACCCCGACCCCAAAGTAGCAGATTTAGAGGTTGTTTAATTGTGTGTTTAGCATATTAGTTGAGGATTTTATTTAGTTATTGTGTTTTGTTCTCTTGGGTTATGTTGGGAGTTTTGGATAGGTAGTTGGGTTGAGTTTAGCCAGACTAGGTAACTTTGAGCCTTTTTTCGTAATTTCTGATTTTATTTGCATTTGTCACTTGGGCGTCCTCTTGACGTCATCGCATGTCTTTTATCGTGCTCGTTACTTCCCGTAACTGACTCGAAAGTGTTTGGAAACCAATTGAGATTGTTAATGTTCATTTGACTCAAATTGTAATTTATATAACTTTTGGACCTGGTTGCAAATGGCTAAACTATCTATTATATATATACCATTGCCTCACCTAACCGCCTTATCTCTTCCGTTTTTCTTTCCTTCCATTGTTTTTTTCTTCCGTTCTTCTCCTTCTCCTTCGTTTCTCTTCTTCGCCGGTGTCAAGTTTTGATCTTTCGCGCGAGTGTCTCTGGGAACTGCAAGTCTAGAATGCGCGAACACTTGGTAACTCCTTGTTAAGGTACGTATAAGCAACTATTGGCTTAAGTACATGTTGGTAGATCGTGATGGTAGTGTTTTTCCTTTACTTATGCTTAGATGCATAGTATACACAGCTCCTGTTCAGTTCCTTCTTTCAGTTGTAAAAAGAAACATAGTTTCGAACAACCTCTGTTTGCGTCTTTCTGCTTCAGGTCCGACCGGTCGGCCTTAAAGTCCCGACTGGTCGAATTTCAGTTCTGGGAGGTGCTCGACCAGTCGGAAAACCCAATGATTGGTCGGCTAGGCAACATTACAGGATTGTAAACCTTCATGAAAAATACCTCCTTGACTGACCAGAGACTACGTGGAGACCTAGAATGGACCACCCTAATGATTAACTATGGGTGTTGGTTTATGGCATTTGGTACTCTTTCTCTCATCCTGTGACACCATAGGAAAACAACCGAGTATTGGATGCTTTAAAACTACATCATCATGCACGGTTAGTAATGGTGGATAATTAGACCAGAGCTGGCTAGTAACTAATCTTGTCCCCCGTTACCTTGATTTGCATAGCATCTTGTAGTATTATCCTTGCCCTCAAATCTCGATCATGAAAACAGATAAGTATTGGCTTGTTATGTGCTTCTGAGGTCTTGCTATAGTTAGGGACATTGACTTGCCTGTACGTTTGCACTTGTGTATAACCCCATGCTTTGTTCTTTGTTTTCGTTATGGTATATGCTTGGTTGAGCAATGTCCTGATATATGCTTGATTGGTTGTGTCTGGCTCTACTCCGCCTTGGTCTTAGGATACCCACCGGGTTGAATTTGGCCTAGCATATTTGTTGCCGCTGCAGTGAGCTCAGGTCTTAGGAATTCCGGACCTCAGGAAACTGAGACTCATTCGTACCCTGGCCCGGTCGATGGTGTTCTCTCACCTCACGCTCTCAAATTGGGAGAATATGGCATATGTAGTAGCCACCCAGTACAGTGTTCTTCTACCTTCAATCTAATGCATTCATTATTCATTGCAAAACTTGCCTAGTATGCGACTTGTCCTTCTATTTAATCGACTTGTTATGAATTCTTTTAGAAACAACGTGTATTACCTTTATGTTGCTTATGCTTGTTGAATCGTCGTATTCACATGTTATTTCTTGGTGTTTCAGGCTCAGATCCCGCCCCCGACTCCTCGAAGGTCGGTCAGACTTCAGAGGAGGTTATAGAGGCCCTATCTAGACTAGATGAGTGGGCATGATGGAGCCACTCCGGAGTGCGTCCTGGCATTAACCTGATGACATCTTGTTGCATGACTTTGTAGATTGACTGTATAAATCTCTTTTGTATCTAACATAACCTTGTATAATTACCAATAATGCAGTGTTTTGTTGTTTTCTCTTATTCTTGCCCATGTTTGATATATACAGCTCCGCGTTTTCTGTTTACATGTGTGAATGCTTCCCTTGTGTGCGTGCATCTGAATCGGGTGCAGGTGTATATGCACGGGAATACGTATGTCATTGATTAGGTTGACCCTAATCCCCAATTTCTTGGGCTCGGGTTGTGACAGGATACGCAGTATTGGCTAGAGGCTATGAGAGGAGATGGAATCAATTAAAAAGAACCAAGTATGGCAATTGATTGATCTACCTAAAGAACGAAAAGCCATTGGATGTAAATGGGTTCTTAGAAAGAAATTTAGAAAGGATGGATCCTTGGATAAATATAAAGCACGGTTAGTAACTAAAGGATTCACACAAGTGGAAAGAATAGATTACAAGGAGACATTTTCTCTGGTTGTAAAATTCCAATCCATACGAACCTTAGTAGCATTGGTAACATGTCGTGACCTTGAATTGCACCAGATGGATGTGAAAACAACATTCTTGAACGGCGAATAAAACGAAGAAATTTATATGAAACAACTCGAGGGTTTTATGGTGCAAGGTCACAAGGACAAAGTGTACAAAGTTAATAGGCCATTGTATGGATTAAAACGGCCTCGAGACATTGGTATAAAAAATTCCATTAGGCTATATGTGAAATTGGATTTGTCCCTAATAGTGTAGACATATGTTTCTATATTAAACGCAGTGGGCGTTGTTATTTATATTTGTCATTATATGTGGATGACATTTTGATCGCTAGTAATAAATTAGAAGCCATAGATGAAATCAAACAATAGTTAAAGTCAAGATTCGAGATGAAAGACATGGCTGAGGCAGAGTGTGTCCTTGGTAATGAAATAACCCGTGATCGTCCGAATAGAATATTGACTTTATCACAGAGATCCTATTTGAAAATTGTGTTGAAAAGGTTTGATATAGCTAAGTGTAAACTAATTGATACTCCCATTTACAAGAGCACAAAATTGTCAATCGATCAAGGACCCACAAATGAGCAAGATAAAGAAATGATGAGATTAAAACCTTATGCTCAAATTGTAGGCAGCATCATGTATGTGATGTTGTGTACAAGACCAGATTTTGCATTCGCCGTGGGTCTCGTAAGTAGATTCCTAAATAACCCAAGATTACAGCATTAGCATGTGGTTAAGAGGATTCTGTGGTACATCAAAGGAGCGGTGAATCTTCGCCTATGTTATCAAGGTGAAGTCCTGGAACTGCGCGGTTACTCGAATGCAGATTGGGCCGGTGATTTAGACTAAAAAAAGTCAACAATCGACTATGTGTTTACCCTCGAGGGAGGTGCAATTTCTTGAGGTAGCAAGAAACAGACCTCCATAGCTATATCAACAGCCGAAGCAGAGTATATAGTTTACAGTACAGCAGTCCATGAGGCTCTTTGGTTAAAATACTTCCTCTGTGATTTGGAGGTAATAAATGAGAAAGAGCCTGTCCTAATTAGCATAGACAGTACGTCGGCCATTTTTATGGTGAATGAGCAAAAGATTAACAGCCAATCAAAATATGTTGAGATAAAATATCACTTTATTATCGAGAAGGCTGAAAAGAATGATATAAAAATTTTCTATGTGCCTTTAAAGGAATTGATGCTTGATGCTATCACCAAAGCTTTGCCTGCAGAGGTTTTTGCAAGGCATGTGATGCGTATGGACTGAGAAATGTTTGATGTGCATGGCATTCGTGCCAAGTAAGAGATTGTAAGAAATCGTGTGGCTCACATGCCACGGGTCCCACGTCAAATCAAGTAGGGCAGATGCCAACAGAGATTGCAATCCCACTTTGTTATAAGACTTGATCTAGGCCCCATAATACAACTCCTAATAGGATCAGTGTATGCGGGCTTCTGTTGGAAGATGTCTTTAGTAAGTATGATTCTTTGGGACTTGTCTATGTAAGAATAAGGGAGCCCTATGGTTAGATTATTATTCTCCATTCTTTGGGACTTGTCTATATAAGAATAAGGGAGCCCTATGGTTAGATTATTATTCTCCATTCCCGTAGAAAAGACAAGAGGCGAAGAGATCTACGGAACTTCCCATCTCCAGAACGCACATAAATCTTCGGCCGCATGACAGAGTCTCCGCATTCAGATCCATCATGAACATCAGTGCATTGTTCAGCCTAGTAAAGGCTGAACAAGGCTGAGAAGAGGAGAGGAAGAGGAAGGAGAGTGGGAGAGGGGAGTCTCTCTCCACCACCGGAGCTCGTCGCCAATTGGAAGGGAGGTGGGAAAGGAGAGGAGGGAGGGAGAGAAAAAGTGTGCATGTAGAGAAAGGGTTGGTGGTGTTTTGGAGGTTTTTAATTTTTTAATATTTTTAAAACTGTGTATAAAAAGTTCAAACTGGAATATATTTAAAAGCTCCATACTCTTTTTATAAAATGGCACTTGTTATTGATATTAAAATTGCAAAATTCCCACTATCTAAGTTCCTCCACCGAATTCGATGAACCAAGTGCTCCTACCACTCGCGCCACCTGTGTCCGCATGGTTTCTATAGTGAATAACTTGAGTTGCTTGGAAAGTGCAGGCGTTAGAATATTTTCCTCAGGGTGGCCGACATGATCCCATTCATTGGTTTAAAAGTTCAAAGAGTGGTTCTTCTGTCTTCACCTTCACTTTGGGAACCCAAGGGGTGCTACTATTCGTTTCCTGCATTCATTAATAAATTTTAATCGCATATTACATTGGATGAAATTGAATCGGAAGGGGAAACAAAGAGTCAACTTTATGGGCCTCTTTGATGGAGCAAGGCCAAAATCCTACCTATGGTTGTTTGTAATATTCTATTATGATTCACATAACCAAAAAATGGTTTGCCAAGGAGAAAATCAAAAGCCACACTTCATGTCATAATTGTTCATGTAGAACATTTGTGTAGAAGGTATTGAACATTCTGTTGACAAGATGAAAACAAAAATTGACAACCGTCAAGCTTCTACATCTGGACCGTGTAAAGTATTCTTTCAATATAAATGCTCTTTTTTTATTTCTTGAAAATCCATTCAATTTCTAATCTCATTTGTAAAATTGTACAGTGTATTATATAGACTTTTGTTTTGATGGGCATTTTTCACTTCTTCAAATCGGGACATAACCTTTAAATTAGAATGGGAGTAAAGGGTTTTTTTTTTTTTTCACTTCTTTTAACGGAGAAAACCCAATGACAAAAGGACCACCACGCCAGCAGAGGGAGAGCTGAGATTTAAATTTTCTTTAAAGAAAACTTAAAATAATCCTCCACTTTACTTGAGTCTAGACAACATGATGTCAACTGTCCAAACTTCTACCCAAAAAATAAAAAAATGTCCAAACGAGGACTCCACTTTGGGAGAGACACTCACACAGTAACACCACATCGACATTTTTATTTTCTTAATCCTAACATTTGAGTTGACAACTAGTTTTAACCAACTCACCATGGTTTACTCTTTTTTAACCCTATGTGACGTGTGTCTTGGGTTTTTTTTTAGAGAAAATTAACTAAAAGTCCCTCCGTGAACAATTGTAGGAGATGTAATCCACACAAAGCATTATTAAAGCATAAAGTTACTACTGCATAGACATATTTCAAGGAGAGGTTCCTAAAGTGATCAGCTCATATTTTTTTATGACTGATTTACCCTTTTTGTAACTACTTTTGTTTTTATGATCCAAAATTTTGAAAATCCATAACCTTTATTTATGATATCTATGTTTAAAAAAATAATATATTTAGAACCTACTCATCGAGACCTTTCAAACAATACCTATATTGCTCATAAAATTTCGTTAAAAAAAAACTTATGCAAAACTCAAAAAAATTCTTTGCAAGCTCAGAAAAATTCTTTGCAAGCTCATATAATTTCATAAAAAAAATCTCTGCAAAACTTATATAAATTCTTTGCAAACTCAGAAAAACTTATATAAATTCTCTGTAAATTCATATAAATTTTGATCAAACATAAATTTTAACTAGTTGTAGAACATTAGGAAGGGTCTGCGCAGGGATTCCGTGGTGTTGATGGGGAAGAGGTAGAACACCACAATGAAGAGATCGATCTGCCTACACGCCGAGAAGACTAGGTCCTTCACTTGTAGCACAACAGAGAAGAAGAAAGTGCTCCTCGTGTGGATCGGATCCTTGGGAAGGTTCAGATTTGATTTCAAGCCGTGAGATCATTTTTTTATTTTTTTCATAGGGAAACAGAGGAAAAGATCTGATTTTTTTCTGATCTCGTGGGCCACATAGATTGGGCACTTGCCCTGATTGGAGGAGGGTTCTGTCTTCTTGTTACCGCTGTAATCAGAGAAGAAGAAGAGGGCTGCCTAGGTCACCATTGTATTTGCAGTCGCTAGAGAAAGGGGAGTGGAGGATCTTGTTCTAGTTGCAGAACCAAGACCGGAATGGAGAGAGTCCCATTGAGCTAATGTGCCATCCTTGCTTGCCGTCTCTGTTGCCAGACTCGAAGGAAGAGGAGCCAATCTTCTTGGCTTACTGCGATAGACAAAGGATCTAGTTTTCTGTAACCAAAAAGTGGGAAGAAGAGGCCTTGACAGAGGGCACCCTAGCTGCTACCATTTTCTTTTGATTGCCGGAGTTCCTGTAGACCTCTGTTGCCGATTGCCGCCACTGCATTGCCATGCTACCTGCTGAAGTGTCGAAGAGAAAGACGGGAGGAAAGCCACGAGTTAGATTTGCTAGCAGGGTATTAGGGACCTTTTAAGTTCTTAAATTTGGAAAAAGGATCTCTGCTTCTATGATAAAAAATCATAGACTATTCGCAATAATATGAAATATTGAGGGACCGGTGCCAAAAGCCCTTATTTTTTAATATAAAAATGAAAGTTTAATGCACTAGCAATTTCCACAATAAAAAGATTGGGACATTGAATATTAAAAGATTTCCAGAAAGGTAGTAATTCCGTAAATTAATTGGGTCCACCGGAATTTAAACAAGTACTCCGTTTTTAATGTAGGGTACATCATCATATTCATTTACTCATGACTAGATTGATCCAGGCTAAAACACTAGTTACAGAGTATATCCCATTGCCAATGGTAACAGCGCTTCACTCTTGGTTTTAAATCTTGGTGTCGGTCTTCGTGTCGGTTAGGACCGTGATGAGTCTAAAAGAATTTAGAGGTTTTGAATTTTTAGATTGCAAGTCAAATAATATGCAGTAAAATAAATAAAACAAATTTAAAAGCAAACAATATATCACACAAAAAGAAGATATGCAGATTTATAACTTAGAAAGCCCCGACAGGAAAAACCATGAGCCTTCCTGACTAATAAAACCAAGTATTAATTTCAAATAATTACAAGATATATTCACAATCCTTTTCAGTTAGTCCATCGACTTAATTAAGATATAGTTTTTCTTACACAAATCCTTGCCATAGTAGTCCCTTGCAGTATATTGCTCTCATGGTTGAACAAATCACCTTGAATCCATAAGATCTGTAATCTTCTACAAAAAAGTAGAAGCAACAAACTCTAAAATTCAAAACTTCAGCACTATCCCTCCAATGTAATCTTTACTTAGAATATTAAGATCTGTGTTTTAGGGGTAAGAGCAGAACCCTTTTAATTAACCTATAATTCATGCCTTATAAATATAGTCCTCGTAAAACTCAAATTATAATCTTAACATAAACAAGAAACAAATCTGAATAGGAAAGTAAGTTTCTGTTGGCCGTGCGCAAGAGTGGATACTTAACTGAGCTCGAGTGGGTATTCAATTACGCTCTAATGGGTACCTATTCTGGGGGTGGGTACCTTTTTCAAATTTCTTCTATTTTATGCACTTTCATATCTTCAGCTCTTCCGTTGATATGAACCATAATTCATTCTAAAATAAATTTAAAATTACAACTTAATGGACTTAGAGTTTTGTCCAACCCATAAATTAACCAACATACAAAAATCCTGACAGAGTCGGTGCTGCCCGTGCCAGTCCGTGTCACCCGTATTGGAATGGTATGATTGTGCCAGTCCTAAAATGTGTTTAAAAATATAAAAAATTTCATAAAACTAAAAAATAATTTAAAAACTTGTAAAAATGTGAAAATTGGATTATTTAAAAAGTATCCAATCTAATTATATAGTGATATTTAGAGTAGTTGAATATTGAGTCGTTGATGTTATAACATATAAATATTAATTTTTAAGAGACAAACTTATATTTTTTATCTTTTAATTCAAGGGAGAAGTCATCTTCGAAGGTAGTCAAAAATAGAAAAAAAATGGTCTAATTAACATTTATCCAATTTCTTTGCTAGTTACGGGAGATTTTAGTAAATATACAAACTTAAGGAGCCTTTCAAAGATCTTGTCAAAATATAAGTGTGCATTTGTTAAACAATAATAACAAACAAAAGCGTAAGCTCCTATTTGTAAAAAATAAATTATAAAAATCAAAAGTATATTTGTCCATCCTAAAGGTCATTTTGAGGTTGTGTTTATTGTAAAAAAAAAAAAGAGAGAGAGAGAGAAGAAGAAGAAGAAATGAAAACATAAGCTCTTACTTGTAAAAGGAAACTTAATAAAAAGTAAAAAGTGATTTTTCCTTGTCCTATAGGTCACTTTGAGGTTGTGTATAGAAAAATAATAATATTAAAACGCAAAAGCATATGCTCTTATTTGTGAAAACAAAATTATAAAAAGTAAAAAAATAATTTTTACTGTCCTAGAGGTCAATTTGAGGTCTAATTGGGGTACATTCGAACTCTCACTAAGACAGAATCACACGTTCAGTGTCAACTACATGGCTAACGCATGCAACTGTACTTCTATGAGCATTATCATATACAAGGGCTTGAAGGCCGGCGTTGGGTAAAAAATTAAGTTTTATTAAAAATTTTCAAATTTGAAAAAAGATTATCAATATTTCAATAAAAAATAAATAAATATCATCATTTAAATTATAAGACAAACATAGTTAAAATGAAAATTAAAAAAATATATTTTAAAATGAAAATTTATATGTCAGTTCATGGAGTTATTTTAACACTTGTAGTTGTTTCAACTCTTATAGCACTTGTTACATGTTGTGCAATTTTTTCAGCTTTGGCACTTGGTTAATGCACTTGTTTTAATATTTGCATTTGTTTCAATTTCTTTAGTAGAGAAGAGAGAGATGGAGAGAGAGAGAGAGAGAGAGAGTGAGAGAGTGGACAAATTACCAGAGAAAAAGAGTATTAGCTTCAAGGGAGATGGAGATGAGATTGTGAGAAAGAGAGTGAAGGGGCAACTTGTAAGTATGCATATAAAAAGCAAGACATTGCCAAAATTACCATATAGCATAGCTAAAATATTATCATATAAATCATAATACAAACATAGTTAAAATATTGAATCTTTATTTTTTTAAAAGAAACTAAAAAAATTATCTCTAAACCATAATGAAATGTTGAAAAAACAAGATAAGGATTCGTACTAAAGTTTTTAAATTCTCAAAAAAGGAAAAATGGTATAATGCTTCAACAAATAATCCAATGGAAAGTAGTTCTTTCCATTTTAAGAGGATGTGCATGAATACCCATGGCATGACCACAATAAAGATAGAAATTTCAATCGACTAACCTAATAGCAAAGTAGATTCAATAACATACAACGAACATTATTGAACAACCGTACACAGAAAAATGAAATTAAAGCGGTAAAAGGGAATGATTTCCCTATGAGTAGAATTTATGATATTTGGTCCAAAACCTATGGTGGAAAGCTCAGTGTTCAACCGATCTCCAGATCAAATGTTGCGAGGATCTGGATTCATCTATAAATGAGCATATATATGAATTAAAATAAAAAGTTTAAATTTTAAGGATTCTAAAGTCTTGGTAATTTGAAATTGTATATGATAAGGATATTGATTGTAGATTATATTGAAATTACATGAAAGGGATTGCATTGAGAATTTTTAGAAAAATTTAAACTTATGATGAGCATCAAAGAAAAATAAAATAAAATACCTACTAAATAAATAGAGCATCATGTGTCTCATTCTTGCCCGCCCAACTTAGGCCTTGTTTGATAACTATATTATTTATAAATAAAAATATTTAAGTGAATTATAAATTAATATTAACTGAAGATTCATTACACAATAATCACTTTCGACAAAAGTGTTCAAGAATGATTTTTAATAAGACTTATTTTTAGCCCTAAAAAAATAATTGCTACAATGGCTATTTGCTTATGAGCTATGAAGATGATTAGGGGAGTGAATGGGGCAGACCTTCTCCAAAATAGGACCTTATAATTATCAGTCATATTATTTAGGACCATTAAAAAAATCTTTTTTATATAATATTGGGCCCTCAAATAGACATATTTCAGACCCAAACTATATATCTATTACGTGGATGGACCCAGCCCACAAACCGTACAATTTGGCCCATATCTAGAATTTTATATGGGTGATTTCATGCCTACATCCTAAATTGATTAGGTCCCGCCCGACATTGCACTAACAATGGCTGGGCCATGTTAGGCCAGGGTGCATCAAAGTCTAGGTCAATATCTACTAAAAGGTAATTGCACATTAAAACAAAACTATTTTAATCAATTGTAAAAGGCAAAAATAAGTTTGTAGAGTTCATAAAAATAGCCATAAAAAACCCAAGAAAAAAAGGAAATAATTCTATGAATCACATTAATGACAGTAAATCATATGTGAATGCAGCATGGACCTGCATCTCTCTAATTTGTATTTGACTGAACTAATTCAGTTTATAAATCATTTATAATAAGGTGATTATAAAGCATTTATATGGGTATTGATTTGTTTTATTGTGTTCATTTTGTAATAGTCCTTTCTTTATACTTACAATTTGATTTAGGAGTTATTTAGTTTTCTGCATATTATTTTTAATATTTTTGTATATATTTGTGCAAATATTTTTGGTAGACTTGCCCATGGTTAACACTGATAATTGTGCTAGTCTATTCATAAAATAATGAATCCAGGTATAATAATAGTATGATTTAATTTAATTTAAATATTCAAGTTTTTTAAATGTATAATATTCTCTATCAATATTTACTCCGACCAAATTCCTTATATATAATATTGTCTATTATGCTCCACACAAGGATCCTAAGCTAGTAAGCAAGGGGTGAAAGCGCTTAATTAGTGATGTAACTTTGCTAACCTTTATAATTGTCAATCCTAATTAAATGGTAGAAGATTCTTTAAGGAAGATATATATGATGGGATGAGAACAATTCTTCAAATTAGAAATAGGGAGCAAACAGTCAATACCTGGGTGCTAATTAAAGTCATCAGTCGTCCAATCTAGCTAACGCATTATGTTGATTCCAATGGCCGAAACCACTAGCTTACTTTCTCAATGTGCTTGTTGCTTTCATTAAAATATAACATGCCACTTAACAGCCTTCTTGTTTGTTGTTCTATATTCAATACAATGGCATCATTATCACCCATGTAACTGATTTGATTACCACTATAAGCCAGAGGATTGTAGAGTAGGCATTGTTTAGGAAAGAGTTCTCTTATTTTAGTTTTAGTGATATCATTTTTAATTGAGAAGCTTATATGAATTGTGGCTCTATCAAGGTGAGGAGGTCCATTTTTTTTTGTCTCCTCCCCCCTTTAGTGTGCTTAAATTCAATATTGATGGTGCTGCTAGAGAAAAGCTGAGGCCAGCGGGTTTTGGTGAAATGCTTTATAATTACAAAGGTGAGGTTCTTTTCATGTTTTCAAAGTATATTGGTGAATGTGATTCTAATGAAGCAATGGTGCTAACTATTTTAGAAGGTCTCCATTGTTTTTAGAGAAACTTTGTTGGTACTCTAATAGTGGAGAGTGATTCTTTAAATGATGTTGCATGGGTAAATGACCAAAAGGCATTCCCTTGAAGATTTCAGTTTCACTTTAACGAAATTCGAATGTTATCTCCTTCTATCGATGTTAAAGTTCATCATATGCTCAGATCGGCAAATTTCATGGCAAATGCATTAGCTAAATAGGGTATTGAGAGACAGTTACCTTAGGAGGGTTTTTGTATGTAATTGTCTTTGTTGGTGGGATACAATGCTCTTGTGCTTTTTTCTCTCTTTATTGTTCTTCCTCTTTTAATGAATTTTTGTTACCCATAAAAAAAAAATTTACCCATGTAAATGATTGTCATCAAGAAGATGGAACCACTACCTTAGTAGCCACATGAATGGGGGTACAGAAAATATGGCAGGAGAGTGCTAAGTATTGGTGGTTCACCTTCTTCATATCCCACACAAATTTAGAGCTGAAATACAATTCTACCCACAAAACTGACCCGACTTGAGCCTAATCTAACACGCATGAGAGACGAGTCAATCACGGGTCAAAAATTTCGGACCTGCTATTAAATGGATCAGATTAAGGTTAACCTGCATAACCCCCATTAATTTTTATTTTTACTAAAACATATTTAAGAACATAAGCAGAAAGTGTTCTTCATGGTTATCTCTATTTTCATCCTTTCAAATTCCTAAGTTTATTCGTTGCTGTTCATTTTCTTCCTTGTTTTCAACTCCTATTTACATGAGCCGTATTTGTATTATGGTTAACATTTTGATTTAACAAATGCACTCGACGTGGGTTATGCGGCCCAACCAAATCAGCATAGACTATGTGGCTTAAAACAGGTCGGGTCTGGTTGACCCGTTGTGGGTGCGGATTAGGGTTTTTAGCCCGTTGAATAAATGGGATGAATGTGGGTTAAACTATTTTGATATGTTTATTAAACGAGTCCAACTTTATCCCAAACCAAACCGATTGCCACCTCTACATACAATTACAAGAGAAAGGCTTTATGTCTAGACTTACATGGAGAAGCTCATCCCTGCACACTTTGATGGCGAGCGTTCCATGCACACCTTTTCATGGGGCCCATCTGAGGATGGGAAGGAGGAAGAAAATGTTTTTACGGGCCCTACCCCTCAATAAAATTTCAGGTCTTTAGTTGATCCTAATGGCCGACAAAGTTAATAATTTTATATTAAAAAAACTCAACAGTCTAGTCTATTTAAATTGGTAAAAACCTCTTGGAATTTGGTGAAATTTAGGAGGGGTTTGTGTGGTTCACTTATATTGGTGATCATATGGGCCCCACTAGGAAGTGTGCAATGTACGCCCACCTTGTTCACACTAGCTATAGGATCACTTGAGATTATGTCTTTTGTAAGTGGCCTCAAGGTGGAGATTAGACACATGAATCTTTTGTTCTATTTTATTCAAATACACAACATACTTTTAAATCAAATGGTGGGCCCAAAACATATTAGACTGAAATTGTACAATATGAATTCGTGAGACTTGTTACAATAATTGCAAGCAACACAAAAGTCCCTCACGTGCATGTCAATTTGAGGACAATGCCTTAAAACCACATTAATTTATACTTGTGCAGTTTAACTAATAAGTTTAATTGTTCACCCATATGTTAGCTAGACAACAAAGCTTGAGGAATAGAAATTTAACTTCATCTTTCAGATGTACTTTCCATTAACAAGAAGTACTTTCTCCGCACTTGCTCGATAATCCTCTTGTTGTTGGGCCATTTTTCCACACTTCAATTCAACAATTAGAAAAGTCTTTTGGAGAACCCACCCAACAATTCAAACTTCGTCCTGACCAAAACTCAAAACCTCTATTTAAAAAAAAGCGCTCAACATTCAGTCTTGTAATTAGATTACAAACAAGTGAATGGAATACCTAACCCTCCCTAGATCCAAGGAAAAAAAAAAAAAACCTTGAGAAACATACGTCAAGAAGTAAGCCATTGAACAAATCTCTCCTCCCACTCTATGTATCAACATGATTATCATCATCATCTACTTGGGAGTAGAACTCATGGGAACTGAAAACCAGCTGCTCCGGCAGTGCCACCCGTCTTTGGAGGATTGATGGCGACATAAAGAAGCGAGATGGTGATTGCCATAAGACCAGACCAAACAAAGACAATGGTCGGCGTCTTTCCTCTTCTTCCCATGAGCCCCTTTGCAAAAGGATAGAGATGGGCCAACACCCAGAAGCTAAAGAAGCCGCCCCCGACAAGCTTCCCCCACTCAGGGAACTCGCTGTATATGGTCCTACAGATGCCAACACCAATAGCTATTAAGTTAAGCATCATAATGGTGATTGGGGGTATCATGAGCGACGTCCATTTCACTAGATAGAGCTCTGCGTAGATGTCCTCATTCTCATCACCTGCCGATTTGGACGTAAGCGTGAAAGAGATCTCAATGCCCGCCATCACCTTCAGCAGGCCTTGAACCACAGCTGCGAGATGAGCACTAGTCCCAGAGATGAGCCAAAACTGCTCGTTTCTCCACCACTCCTCCAGGCCTATGCCTGACCACTTGAGCTCGAACACGGCCAGCAACATGAGGGTTGAAGTTATGATGAGCAAGTAGATGAGGAAGGTGACATTCAGGGTTTGCACTATGAACTTCCCAGAGAAGAGGGAGAGCGCGGGAAGGAAGCAGTAGACGACGAGGAATGGGGAGGTGAAAGGGTAGATGCCGACGTTGAGGTAGGCTAGGCGCTGGAGCACCTTCATCTTGGTGGAGGCAAAGAGGGCATTGTTGCGGGAGAAGAAGATCTCGACGGAGCCGGTGGCCCATCGGAGGACCTGGTGAAGGCGGTCAGTGAGGTTAATAGGTGCAGAGCCGCGGAAGGCATCGCGCTTGGTAAGGCAATAGACCGAACGCCAGCCGCGGTTGTGCATGCGGTAGCCGGTCACCACATCCTCCGTCACTGACCCATAAATCCAGCCTACACGGTCACCCCACTCAGTCTTGTCCTCGTACCTGTTAATGTTGTTGTTATTATAAGATGACAAAAGAACGAGAAAGAGTTAACAAAACAGTTTTGGATTTGATCTTGGTTTAAGAAAGGATTGATCAATTGATTTCTGTCAACATCATATCATTGTTAGGGTACGTGTCCAACAAAGGGATTTTGCTCTCCATACATTTTTAATTTCGCGAAAGAGAGGAATCCTGTCAACATCATATCATTGTTAGGGTACGTGTCCAACAAAGGGATTTTGCTCTCCATACATTTTTAATTTCGCGAAAGAGAGGAATCCTGCATGTGTACCCTTTCACATGAGAAATTTAAATGCTCTAAGTGCAATAATTAGTTTCTTTTTTTTTCCTTTTACATGCAAATAATGTATCGTATCAAATGACAAAAAACAGGAGCTACATGTAAAATAAGAATAATTTTCTTCAATAGCATGGATTCCTCTGGTCGCACAAAAGCACCTTTTATAGGTGTTTTATAAAGATGGTTTCAACAAAAAAGGGGCTGTTGTCCCCGATTTCCTCTTCGGCCGCCAGCACCAAACGCACCCTTAGAGTTAATGGAGAAAGACTCAGACATACATATAGAATAATAGATAGATAGATAGAAAAGAAGAAAAATCTCACCAACAAGAAATGACAGAAACTGCCTCAGCAACAGTAGAAGCATCCAACGGCTCTCGTGGTATCCTAAGTACACCTGGTGGACGGCCATGTGTAATTCCAGGATGATCAGCAAGCGGCCGAGCTCGATACTCAGCTACGGGTATTGACTCAGCGAGGACCGTTGAGTTGCCAAATCTCTTAGGCACCATGGTTGCACTCAGCTCAACATCAAACTCATCCGCACCTGATGCCTGCATCTCCGAGTCAGCATGGGGAGCTGTCTGCACCTTCTTCTTCATCCCTAGCAACCCAGTGTACTCTTTTGCCCGTGGCGGGTCGAACCCATAGAGCGCAAAACGGCGAAACAGGCAGCCCGTCCCAACATACACAGGACCTTGCAGGCCATCAAGCGCTCGCATGTTTCCATCAAAGAACACGGTATTATGGTTGGCATACCGATCAGAGGGGTCAATGCCTTCGAAGCGCTGGGGGAACTGGATGTAACATATGTTCTCCCCACCCCTGTCCAGCATGAAGCACATGCCTTCGCGCAAGGCCTCACAGTTGTTGATGTAGTGGTCACAATCTAGATTGAGCATGAAAGGCCCGTTTGACAGGATCGCGGAGGCCCTCACCAGGGCATTCATGGCCCCGGCCTTCTTGTTATGATCATACCTAATAATAGATAATGTGATAAGAATGGTTAGAATATATAGTTAGAATTAGTATATAAATAAATATATATATATATATATTTGAAATGTAGTGTTTATTGGATTGTATTCATTTATTTGATTGTACCCTGCGCGCTTCTCTCTAGACATGTACACAAACATGGGAAGGCGGATGTCCACGTCCGAGCAATCAATGCCCCTGTCCTCATCGTCTCCCATCAAAGGGTCAATGCTGGGAGGCTTCAGCATCACCTGGATGATCCCAGGGTGGTCTCCCTTCTTGTGATCAGGTGCCGGGTTGGCCCACGTCCCGGGCCAGTGGGTCCCATCCGCCATCCACGTGGCCTTCTGGATCTTGACTGTCTCCAGCACGTCGGCCCCACTGTCCCTCATCTGCTTCAACTTCTTCATCTCCTCACGGGCGTTGAAGGCGTCTGACCTTCTCCTGATGGAGTCAGGAAGGCCGTTGACCCTCACCTTGAACTCGTCATACTCCCGCTTCACCACCCTCCTGTCCTTGACGAAATCGGCTGTTTTCTTGTTCCTGGTGGGGTCCCCCTTTATGCTGAAGTAGGCCTCTGGGTTCCTCGG
This sequence comes from Sextonia rubra, assembly GCA_037013555.1. NCBI lineage: Eukaryota > Viridiplantae > Streptophyta > Magnoliopsida > Laurales > Lauraceae > Sextonia > Sextonia rubra. Next base: position 35,190,069 of record JASUAD010000010.1, on the reverse strand, counting down.
CTCGATGTTGTGCTTTTTACAAAAGGGGACCCACACATTGGCAAAGCTGCATGCCTCGGCCATGGCCTCGAATGTTAGGAGGGACCCACCATCGTCCGATATGTAGCAGGACACCTTCTCAACAGGGTAATCAACGGCTAGGATTGACAGGATGGTGTTGGCAGTTACGAGTGGGGGCTCTTTCTCGGGGTCGGCTGTGGAGACGAACACGTCCATGCCTGGAAGGTCAGATCTCCCCAGCGGATTGGAGGCTGATGGCAAGTCGAATTTCTCCTTGAGGACCTCCAAATCAGTGGCTCGATTGATGGGGCACAGCTTGGGGAACTGGTCCAGGATCCATGAAAAGGCAAACCATATCTCGCACACAATCGACATGGCCCATAGCCACATGGCTTCTCGATTTGGATGCCGCACTCGCCATGTCAAAAAGAAGGCCAATACAACAAACCGCAGCGCGACCAATAACCTGTTTCATCACATTTTTCAACAACATGTCACAACTTCATGTGTGTATGTTTGAGGGGTACAGGAAAAACCGGCAATTGTACTCTAAGGACAAATATAAAATTTTCATACGCATTTGGGGGATGGACTTAAAATATTATGTAAATTTTTTTAAAAAAAATTAAAATTTTTATTATAGTTTAGAATAAGACCGAAGTGGAAAGCGTACACATGTAAATGTAAATGTATGTACGTGTGTTTTAGTTGAAGATGGGGGAGTGATGAATGGGATACCTGTAAGGGCTGAGTATGGAAGGGTCGACAGCGATTTTTCGCGTAAGAGGCTTCCAGGGCTTCTCAGTGGTTTCCGCGCCCATCTTGTCCCCGAATCCTTCATCTCCTTCACTGTGGGTTTCTTCTTTCTTGGGCCAATAGGCATTACCAATACCATAAGTTCCACTGGTCTCAAATAAAAACCTGTTGTGATCGAACTCACCAGGCTGATTTCTCTTCATCAACGACAACCCAGGCTTCTCTGAATTGTTGGTTGTTGCGCCACCCGGGGCCAGCAGTGGCAATGCACCGGACGAGAAATCCAGCATATCGTCATCGTCTTCTGATATCTTGTATGGTTCCTTGCATCCTGGGCATAGGCCTTTATCTTTTGTTGCATCTAGATAGCAATCTCTGCAGATCTTGAACCTACGTAGACGAGGATCATTTTATATTTCAAGAAGAAATCACGACCACCACCATCATCACATCATAATCGTATTAATAAAAAATGAAGTCAAGCCCATATAATGAAATGAGTTTGTTAAATATTCATGAGAAACCCTGACGCATGGACTTGGTAATATGGTGTCTAATAAGCCATATTGCTCATGGTGCTCTTAATTACAATAAGCGAGTGTCATGCAGCTAAAAAATCTTGTAGGTACCAACCCACCTGCATGCGCATGGGTGAACATCATTTCCTCTCTCATCCCTCATGACCTTGCCGTCACAGACAGGCATTGAGCATGAGGAGCCCTTGGCTCCAGCCATCTGGGGATGGGTCACCTCCGACTCGATCATCTTATCCATGAGGTGCGCCCGGGTCACACTGTTGAAACCCCCAGTGAAGAGAGAATTAGACACATATTGCTCTTCGGCCTTGACAGCCACTGATGATGCGTCCATAGGTTGATTGTCTGGCGTCGGAGGAATGTGCACCGTGTAGTTCATGTAGTCGCTTGACATATCACCGGACGTGTCGACGTCCTCCCCGGCGAGGCTTATGTAACGCCCGCTGGAAGTCCGCCGGGCAAATTTCACGGCTTGGCCAGCTCCACTTCGGTTGCCATATGACCCAGAACTTCCGGAGCTCCTTTGCCCCTTCTTTGAAGGGTTATGAGACAGAGACGCCATACTTGACTTGCTTCTCAAATTGCATACATGGATTTCGCTGCTACCGACTCTTCTTCAATGGAGTTTAACTTCACACGCTCACTAAACCCAAGAAAAAAGGAAAAAATGTCAAGGAGTTGACAATTTCCTAACATAAGATGAAGAAATCTTTGAAGCTCTTTTAATACTATTAGATACATTATTTGAGCTAGAAGACAAGTATTTCATTTATCCTCATATGCTTATATAAATGGGAAATTTGACTTTTGAGTGAATTCTATGAATAAATAGATAAATATTGGCGAATCATTGAACAGGTCAGTGGTAGAGGCATTTCACTTCCCATATGTGACAAGAGGATCGATCCCTGGTATCCTAGATAGTCCCACTCTACTACATCACTGATCCAATGTAGTGACCAAAAATACAAGAGATGGCTCATGAGGGGATGCTAACTTCTTTCAATTTCGACCACCATGAACGGAAATTACAACGTTCAATTTCCTTTCCAATGCAAGGAAATGGTGAGGGACTGCTACGGATTTTTAAGGAGTTAAGTTTTCAAAATTTGTGACTTGTGTTCCATGTTACAAAAGGACATAAATTTGCATAGTAATCCAAGACACCGGATTTAGTCTCAATGGAAAAGGGAATGGACACCATCTTTTAGCTCTCAATTTTTTATCCTTCTGATCAAGCATTCAAATACAATCATTTCATTTACCTGAAAGATTTTAAAACATAGAGAAAGATAATGTGATTTCCTTCCTTCATCTCTCTCTCATCCCATATGTCCAAGGCAGTTGAATCGTAGGTGTATATCATTTTGTGAAGTGGGATCCTGTCCCGGCCAAAACAAGTGTGGGAGGGTCTTATATTTGATTGTTCTACAATGGATCTCTTCAACAATCTGTATCAGTTGTAATAAAAATAAAAATACAAACATTTTGAATACGAATGCCACTCACTCAATCTTACTTTATTATTTTCTAAAACTCAAATTTGAAAACATTATTCCTTCCATCAATAATCATGAGAAAACCGAAAACAGGCATCAATGCATTATTCATACAGATTATGCATCTTTAACCCAAAAAAAAAAAAAAACATAATATGCATCAGACTATGCTCAATTGAGGCATTTAAAGGGATCTGTCATGGCTTCACTTCTTCATTTAAAGGACTATGACAACCTTCAAGGAGAACCCAGAATGGGAAAACAATCATACCTCTCCCCCTCTTGTGATTTTAGAGAGAGTTTTCATCTTCCTATGTGTTCCAGAACCCAATTAGAGAATGGCTCCTGAGTGGGAATTATCTGGACAGAAAGGTAGAAATGTTTAAGTAGTTTGAGAAGGAGAAAGTCTGGAGATTGATGGCATTTCCAAGGCTATATACGGTCATTTTGTTCAGAAGGTATATGTCATCTATCTATTCAAGAGGTGAATTGGTAGCACTCAGGAATGCGCATAACGAGAAAGGAGAAAGAAAGAGAAGACGTTAAGAGCACATGTGGGCACCGTGAAAGGGGAAGGAAAGATGAATTGATGGTGAGAGACCAAGTCTCCTTTGTGGGGGTTATATTTGCAGATTTTGAGGACTCAACGGGTTTTTAGGAGATGTTTTAAAGGAGGTTTGATGTTCATAAGCTCAATGCATCTCATGCCCATTTCTCTACCTATCGGTCATTGGTGCATGGCATGGCCTAAATTAGGGGTACTCATGGGCCCAGTGGGGCCAAGCAAATACAAACCCAGTCCACTTTTTGCAGGCTTGGATACATCTAATTCAGCCTATTTAATATTTGGGCCAAGCTTAAATTAAGTGATGGAAAGCCCAAAGCCCAACCTAAATAAGGGATGCTTGCAATTTAATGATTAATATTTCCAACCAATTGGTAAAAATCCAAACTGACGAAATGCCCATTTTGGCCTGGACAGAATGGACAACCTAGCCCACAGCACACCTACACAAGATGGGACGACCAGCAACTTTCATAAAATCTGATCAAATATGTATTTTTTTTTTTTTAATCTAGCTGAAAGTTGAGCCCATCTTGGTAGATATAGACCCCTTAAAGAATAAAATTAAAAAAAACGCCCTCCCTCCATATGTGCAATGGGTCATGGGTTAATCTAACCAGATTGGACTCATTATCAAATTGATTGTGTTGAGCAAGGGATCAAGTGGAAACCAAATGACTGAATCACATTGATCAGTATGGTGGAGAACACAGCTTCTAAATATTTTATATGAAAGAGATCAATTGAAATCAGCCTCAATTGATTTTGACCACTCCATCTCTTTTTGGCCATATTGATTGATAATCTCAATTTTACTATTTAATTGATCTAATTATAGTAACCTTGATTGCAAAAAAAAGAAGAAGTCATATTTTTTTGTTCTTTGGGGTGTGTTGGGGGAGAATGCAGTTGTTGAGCCACTGAAGTGGTTTCATAGCAATGGGGTGAGTACTGCTCAAACCAGTGACTTAAAACTAGGACTCAGCCCCCACTTGCAGGGGCCGGGTAGCAGTTTGGGTTGGGTGGGGTTGCGGATGGGACTCGGAGGGGTTATTGTGAGATGGTTTGCCATTCGAAAGCTGGGTTTTCATTGTGAGACTCAGAAGAAACAGGACGAAGATGGAATAATGGAAGAAGAAGCAATTTGGGCTTTATTGTTTTGATGGGTCTGGTATAGAAGGAAACTAGAAAGGGGTTTAGGGCTTAGGGTTATGATGAGTGTGACGTGAAAATAATGTTTTTGTTTTTTTTTTTTTTGGGACCGTTTCTAAGTTTCTAACTCACCTCAGCAAGCTGTGAGGATGGGCCTGCGCCTGGGTTGAGGACTAGAGGTGGTTTCAGTAAACGTTTGTATGAGATTTCTTGATTGTTGTTGATTGTTTGCTGCAGCCTTCATGTTTCATTTTTTGATTGTTTGCTGCAGCACACAAAAAAACCATTTCCCATAACCACTAGCCCGCCAGATGCAAGACTCTCTCAATTAGCTGCCTAGGAAATTAAGATTCATCCCGGGCCTGTTTATTTACGTTATAATACATTGGAATGAATATAAAGATTTCATACCATAAGTAGTTAAAATGAAAATGAAATGTGAATTTCTGTTAAAAAAAGCCCATCAAATACTCTTTCCTATAAGGAATAAATGGAAGGAAAAGCAGACAGAAAATAAATAAACCAGCTATCTCCCCAGTAGTTTCATTCCCTCTTCTGTTGAATCCATCTTTCTACATGGAAAAATCAATTGATGCTCATTTTGAATCCTTTGAATTGCCCTTAGTATTGCTACTATATATCCTTTTTTTTTTTTGGCTTCACAAAGGACTCAATACTCACCCACTCTACCAACAAATGACGTCGCCAAGGTAAGTTTGCTTGAAATTTGACTCTCAACAAATAGGGAACATGACATAGTGACTCATTCCATACTTGCGACAATGTGAGCAGCCTTGCAGCCAATCTCCAAGTTAAATAGTCCTAGCCATTTGTTCTACTTTGGAAACATTTTGTGGGTAGTTCACTTAAATTATCATCGTCAAAACCTTATCCTAACTATGTTGAGATCCACAGTAAATAGTGCATTCTCTGGTAGGATTATCTACACCTCGAAGTTAGCAATGGGTTTTTTAACAGATTAGCAACTATCTGAGCCCTTTCATAGCAGCTACGAAGTTAGCAATGGGTCCTCATCCTCCTTGATGATGGCTGGCTTGCACGCACCACCACCCTTAGCACATGTAGCTGAAGTTTCCACCCATGAAATAGACTAACCAACATCACTACCAAAAGCAGATTACAGATGGTTGAACTGGTATAATAGCTGTGAGTGCTAGATAATAAGAAAGAAAACCATACATTCAGCAGCATAAATAGCATTTATTCCATTAATTCCTACTGAAGTTGATTATAAGAAGTTAATTCTGATCTTTGTACCATAAGCTATCAGAATGCACCAATCCATTGGCGGGGGCTTTATACATATTCAAAAGTTATAACTCAATCAAACAAATATCGTACAATCCAAACATCAGAAAGTCATTCTTGACATGCAGCGAGATGACCACAAATGAGCCCTGAAAAGCATAACTAGGACGAGGGTCCATAGTAACATAATCATAGTGAAAAAGTAACATAAAAAGCCTTGGAACAGACACCACCAACCTGCCATACTTATGTTTCTGTTTCTGTAAACAAGATGCTCCCTCAAATTCCATTGCACTGAAGTGATTGACGACATCCACCTGCTAAGGAAAGATTTCACAAGTCAACTTTGGGAGCAAAGGAGCAGAAGACAGAACATCCAAGATCGTCCACATTTGCATGAAATAAGCACTTTGCCAATATGACTCAATTCTCTACTGTTCATGGCAATTTAATTCAAATAACAATCAGATGATCGATTTCAAGGCAGTTTATCTACAGTGAATAGACATTCCTGCACGGCCCACCACAGTGAATGAAGACTATCGTCTAATAAACCAAAGACTGACCATTAATTAGCAATGCACTGTCAGATTTTAACAATAATAAATGATGAAGTCTCCCAAGTCGCAACAAAAACAAAGTGTAAAAGCGAAAGCACAATGAGTAGCCTTGCTTGTGAATCCTATGAACCTTGCCAAAACTAATTCATTGGTTAAGTGAACTGCTTTAGTATCTGCCTCATGGTGTTGCATGTGTCAAAGAAATGTTGAAAAGAAGAATGCTAGTATGAATTTTGCAGCTTTTGCTTGACAGCATAGGCTTCACATGTAACCTAAGACTCATTATGGTCAAGCAAAACACATTCTAATATTTTTTATTTTCAAAATTTTAAAAAAAGAAGAAGTGAAAAAAGTCTCTTGAGCTATGCAAAGAGAAGTTCATCTGCAGGTCACATTTCCCAATCCACCCTGCAGGTTTCAACAACCCTCCTAACCCATCATCATACCAGCTAAGCTATCAGCCCAATACTACCTTCAGTCTCTTGGGGAAGTGGGCTGGGGTTCTAGTACAGCAAAAAGAGGCAATGATATGACTAGCAATAGTTTTCCACCAAGTTGCCAATAAAATGAAAGAGTACGCAGAACAAAATATCACTTACAGTTGCACCACCAACAGGATCTAGGCAATAACAGAATGTAGGGTAAGGAGGAAAGATCTAGGGGACTGTCACTTGTGGAGTAAGGGGCCAAGATTGCAGTTGCATCAAAGTAGAATCTTTGAAAAAATCAACCATAGAAAGCCAATATTCTGCAGCATCTCCCTCACACAGAAGTAAGTGGCCTAAGATTGTAGTTGTGTCAACAGTAGAATCTATGCAACACTCATCTAAGGGAAGCCAAGATCTCCTCCCTTGCATTCTAGCTCTAATGCACCACCAAGCAAAATCCAGATTTCAAATCCGACATCTACAGTTCGATATTTGAGTGTAATTTGCACTGCAGTACAGTGGAAAGCATGATCAAGCAATCACAGATTCCAAATCCCACATCTACAGTTGCATATTGGAGCATAGTTCACAGCCAACCGACAGATGAACAAGCCAATTTTTTTAGTCAAGCCATCTACATAATGAAGTCCGCCTTTTGCACAAGTTGGATGTGTTACAGGCGCCATGCGCACACGTGACTGCATGGAATCTGCATGTCGCTCCAGCAAATCAAAAGACAATAAAAGGAAAACACTTCAAAAATAGAAAAAAAAATCATGGCAAAGAGTCCTATTAAGGTTCTTGCTCAAAAATAATACAGAACTTCTTATGAAATGAGGAGGGCAAGAAAAATATCAACCCTAGTAAATCAACCAAAACTTACCCCAACTCCATCTCCTATGTTCACTGCAAATGAAACGATTCAGAACCATCTCAGCCCTTCAATTTCTCGCTCCAAATTAACCTTCATCAATGCCCAATAGAAATCCTCGCATTTTTCTTCATTTTCCCTCAAGTTAAGCGCAGATTTGAACCATAACCCTGCAGCCCTAACAACCCCATTTGAACCAAAAATGGACCCCACACAGTTCCTAAACAATGGTTATATGGTCTTTTTTCCTTCACATTAAACTGTCCGTAATCGACCCCTACATGGTTGGGGTAAGGCTTTGATGATGATGATGATTAAACTGTCCATAATCTAAGGCCAAACCAGCCATATTCAACAACAATAACGGTCCCCTATCAGTCCATAAAGTAGAATCCGAAATCCATGCAAAGGGCAAACTTCCCTTTGCCGTCCCATAAGGCCCTTTGACCACTACCAACACACTACTAAAATAGCACCTTATTGGTGGTTGTCCCTTGGCCTCACAAGCCTTCAAAAGCAGTCCCTAAACTGAACCAAACCCTCAATCATACAACCTCTTTTAGCAGTTGTGTCACAACCCGAGCCCAAGAGATCAGGGGTTAAGGCTAAGCCCAACCAGTGAGACACGTACTCCCATGCATATGCACTTAGACCCCGTCTAAATGCACACGCACAAGGGAATTTCACATGTGCCAATACATGTACGTGGAAGCTGTAGGTATCGTTGCATAACAAAAGAAGACATACGAGAACAAAATAATCTATATACAAAAGATTACATGAAGTTTCAGAGTTATACAAAATAAGCCAGAGTACATTTACTATGGATCACTAAAAAACGCCAAAACCAAAAGGGATCCCTTATCAAGGAAGACTTATGCATGCATGACAATGTCGCACTCTGGTGGAGTAATTACATCCACTCCTCTAGCCCTAACGGGGCGTCGGGGGTCTCCCTTGGAGTATGGTTGACCGATGAGGGGTCGGTTGAGGGATCTAAGTCTGCAATACCAAGGACAACTCATGAATACAATGATTCAGCAAAGTATAAGCAACAACAAGTTAACGCATGTTGTATCTAGTAGAATAGTAACCATGGATAACTCAGAGAGTTTCAATTTAGTATACTAGGCAGTCATGCAGCTAGATAAAACATGCTATCAGAATAAATGTCTACAGGATGTGTACATAACGAGGTGGCTACTACATGTACCATATGCTCCCAAGAAAGGGATCTTACATACTGAGAATACCATCGACGGGGCCAGGGTACAAATGGATCTCAGGCTCCTGGGGTCCGGAAGTCCCAAGACATAAACTCAGTGCAGTGGTGCCATACATACTATGCCAAATTCAACCCCGTCGGGTATCCTAAAGTTGAGGCTGAGTAGTGCCTGACCATATGGAGTCAATAAAATAATAGAAGTTGAATAAGGCATGCATATCATATCGAGCATATATCATACGTTCCAAGCACACGTTCAACTTATACGTACAAAGCTCAAGATATTATACTGGACATTCAAACATAACAGAAACATAGTGAACATATCAAAAAAATCAAATTTGCCATAGCAAATGGCCATATCGAAGCTAGACAAACTATACAGAAGAGTAGAGGCCAATAAACGTTAACCAAAATGTCATGCAACTCATTTTTGCTCGAATCAAGAACATTTACTAACTAACCCTAATTTGGTCATCCAGTGTTTCTAACCGTGCATGATGATGTAGTTTTAAGTTATCCGATACACAGTTATCTTTCATAAGTGTTGTATTGTATTCAGAAAAGTGTATCGAAGTTTCTTAAACCAATACCCATGGGGCGGTGTTTAACACTGAACGACACACATGAACGAGTCACAACCCTTAAGACCCTTCATGCGATTCTTTTATTCCATTGGGCAAGTTAAGGGTCATCAACTCTAATGTGAAAGCCCTACCAGGTCCAATACATACCTACGCTTTTATTAGAGGCCTCTGGAAAGACTTCCTTACATAATTCACGAGCCACGGGGCCCGGGAATATTGCCTAAAGGTTCTTTGGTTGGTGTGAAAGATAGGAGGATAAAAATGAACACAAAGGTTTTCAATGTACAGACTTAATCTCGTGAAGCAGAGCACTTTAGGGCCGATCGGTCAGTTAAGAAGCCCGACCGGTCTGATTTCGGTTCTGTGAGTGTCCGATCGGTCGGTTCTGAAGCCCGATCGGTTGGACAATTTACCCTGTTGCAGAACAACTAAACTGTATTGTTTACTTTCTCAGAGAACACAAGTACCAAATGAATACAATTCCAAAGGGGCTGTAAATAACCACACAATTGAGAGAGAAATGAGGAGAAACCATAACAATCACCATATACCAATATGTGTTTATCCAATCCTGCTTACACTTGCCTCAAACAAGCTTTTCATGTGAATTCGTTGTCCTTTAGCTCAATTTACCCGTCAAAACGAAATCCTAACGCCATGCATGCAAGAAAGGAGCGAAAAGAGAGACGTGTTGAGTTCATGCAGTAACAAACAAGAAGAAGAAGAGGACATGATTCAGAACCCCAATCTTACTAGGAATCACACAAGGAAGAAGTGAAGACTGAGTGCACAAACTCCCCCCTTGCTTGGCTTGATCGAGAAGAAGAAGAAAGAAGAGTTGAGAAACGAAGAAAGAAGAAGAGAAGAGACGTTGAAATGAAGAGGTCGGTGCTTGTATCTTCTTATATAAGATAAGAATGGCAAAATTTGCAAGACAGTCCAAGAATTGAGATTAATTACAATTCGAGTCAAATAACCGTCCAACGAAAACAAATGACGTCGTTTATATACGAGTCAGTTACGGAAGTTGACGAGCTCGACGAAAGACACGTGCTGACACCAAGATGATGCATGAATGACGAACTCGAACAAAATCCAGAATTACGAAAAAGGGCTCATGACTACCTAAACTAGGTTAAACTCAACACAACTACCTATCCATGACCTAAAACAAAACTGAAACAAAGGCAAAACACAAACAACAACTTATTCGTCATTAATTAGTCGCTAAATCACATTAAATTGGGTCGGAGTGTTACAAGTTGTCCCCATGTGCTGTTGACTAGCGTCCATTCTACAGCCCCAAAACAGAACACACAGTTGTTGTCCCCTTCCTAAAACAATTCGAAACCTGAGCCAGCACCTTTGACGTTTACATGACTAGCTGTAGCTTTTGATCGTTGTAGCAACACCTTTTCTCCAATCCCAAATATCATATGCAGCTCTAGTATCCTATCCCAGAGACAATGGTTGAAATTAGTGGTCATGGTGGGCACTGCAGCCAGCCCCAAATATTGAGATGCCACAGTTTACAGCCATTGCAGCCTGTCTCAACTTGAACTTTCATTTGTCATTTAACGATTCAGGGCCCACCCTACTGCATGTCAATCAGGGAAATAATGGCATAAAAATGTCTTATACAATGCACTAGGATTGGGCACACACAAAAAAAGTGTTACTAAGGATGTGGTACAAGCCCAAGGGTTAGGGCTTGCTTGCAAGCGCCAAATCACGTGTCCGCAGGCACCTCAACAAATCTCCATAGAGATGATAACAAGGACACACCTCAATGGGAAAACCCTATTCAATTAATCAATAACTCTTAGAATTCTTCTCTACAATGCCACATATATAGGGAAAACAAAACTTATAGCCTAAAAAACCTAAATAAACTAGGAAACTAAGGAAATTAGAAACTTAATCCTAAGTACAACTCATTAAATAAGAAAAATAACTAAAAACAATTAATTAAGTAAAATAGGAAATTCCCTAAACTATCTTGGGCCCAACACATGTGGCCATTAAGGTCAATCAACATCAGGATATAAACAGGAAAGGGGGCTTCCTGTACACATTTATGGGTTCACAGGGCTTGTATAGGACAGATAAGAAGGTGATATTCAAAGGTTGGCTTTACAAGGAAAGCTAGCGAAGCCCATTTTTCCATACTGGATTAGGTTAGCAATTTTGTGGTTCCTCCTTCTTACTAGGAGAAGGTTTTCCACAGAAAATTATATGTCCATCTCTTGCACTTTGACTACTTGTCATGGTTATGAGTATGAGGACTGACTTGTCCATGTGTTGTGGCCCATGTGTTTGTTGGCAACACTCAATCAGGACAGAGGCAAAAGCTCATAGAATGATTCCACAATGCCAATAAAAACAGTAAAGAATTCATCAAGTTTCAGTGGAATTTCAAGACCAAACTGATCTGAAAAAGGAAATGAACCCCACCCCACATTATCCAACTTACAGAATTGGCCAAATTGGAGGAAATCAAGTATCAGAGTCCTTTTTTTCTCTCTTCTTCCCATATATTAGGCCAGTTTCCTGAACAATCAATTCAGATTGAGACTTTTAAATATAATCACAACAATTAATATCTACTGATTTTTTTTTTTTTTTTTTATCTTCTTAAGAGAGAAAAACAAGTGAAAAAATTACCTGAGGATCAGGAATGGGTTTCCTCTTCTCAATGTAGCGATAGGGATCTGAAGCTGCTGCTAGAGCTGCCTTTTCCTGAAACCCCACCCACAGACCCAAAGAAGGAAACCATCAAACCCTGCTGGAATCATAGTGAGAGAGATGTTTTGGGGGTTTAGGGTTTTAGAAACAGACCTGCTGTTCCCTCTTGAGTTGTTGAGAGGGCTTGACCCAAAGGAAATAGGCTAAGGTCCCGGCAACAACCCAGGAGGCGAGATTGCTGCCTCCTCTCAGGCCTCCGAGAGAGTTACCCACGAATGACCTCACGTTTCCGAGGCTTCTTCTCCAACTGCTGCTGCTCCTCATTTCACGCACGCACTTCTCAAACGCCCAATTCACTTGTTTTGTTTTCGCAAGAGGAGTGAGAGAGGAGCTCTTACTGGTCGTTGCAGAGTCACATAGGGAGAGAGAGAATGAACCGAAAGGTCCGAAGAATGGTTCGTTTGACCCTGAAACTCTTTTTATTTCTTGGGAAAATTGTCAACATAATCGCTATAAACTGTTTTGATTAATTGCATAAAGGGCTCAAGAAATCTGTGTTTATTTGAAATGAAATAGATTGGTCCCAAAATTAAGGGTCATCCATTGGCCCGTAGGCCTGTTGCTCGGTTGAAGCCGGTTCGGCCTAATAGGTTTTACCTGGTCGAAGCTCCTTCGCTGGGCAAGCTGGCCGAGCCCAAATAATGTTAGGCCTGAGCTTAGGCTTAGGGATTAAAGCCCGACCTGGACCATCAACCCTCCCTGCTATCCTAACTCAGGGAATTGAAGCCATACATGCACCAATGTATACATGAGAGGTTAAATTATTTTTGTACCATTAATTCATGTCCATGTACCATTATTTTATATCCAGTTGTGTCTACCATTAATTTTTGTCCGTGTAATTGCTAGTGAACAAGTGACACTATTACATTAATTCCCTGATGTCCATGTAATAAGCTAGTGAACAGTGAACAAGTGGCACTGTGACAAAAATTCCGAGGCATGTAATGGCCAATGACTAGTGAACATTATTTTTTTTTTTAAAAATCCTCGGTTGCCAAAAAAAGCTCATTGGTGAACTTGGACTTAAACTTTTCAAACAAAGCTTGGTATTTGAAAATTTTTATTTAGGAAACATAAAAATAACAGATTTATACATGGCATTTACTGTAATTTTATTAAAAATCCCATTAAAGTCTCCTCTTTAGCTTGTTGTTCTTCTTTTTCTTTTTTTTCTTGTCATTCTTTTTGTATGATTAGATGAGCGACATTCGTCAATTATTTATTGCTTTTTTAATATATAAATGAGGATGTTCTTCCATTTTAATTCACAACCATCATTCATTTTTCGAGTAACAGTGTCCTATCCTTACCCACGTTTTATTTCATTTTCTTAGAGAGATTTATTGTTGTATTGTCGAAGGAAATTGAGCTTTTTGGTGCTAGTGGTGCACAAGTCCGTGTTGAAACCTAGATAAATTATGACAGTTTTCATTTCAAATGTTTTATTGTTACTTATAGTTTTTATTTATGTTTTAAATTATGCACATATACTAAAAAATAACATATTGCTTAAAACAAATGTAATATAAAAAATATTTTTTATATTTTACTTAAACTTTTTAATCAATTTAGGTAGCCTCCTAATTTATATTTAAGTCAAAATGTGCTACTTTTCAAAACAAGAGGGACTTAGGTCTCTCCATTTCCAAAAGTAAGTAAAGTAAAAATTGACAAATGACAGAAATATAGTCTAAATTTTGCTCATTGATGGAATGTGTTTATCTTTATTTTTAATTTTACTTTTGATTTAGTTTGATACTATTTTCAATTCTCTATAACTATGTTGAGTTCATTTTTAAGCAATTTATAAAATGATTTATTAATTAATTTTTCTCCATTGCAATCACAATATCTTTATCGGAAATAAGTGACATAGGAAAAAGGTATGACAAAAATTTTTTTGCTTAAAATATCCTAACTTAATCTAAATAATCTCTTTTTAGTTATTTCTTTCTTGTTTAGTAAATAGCAATTTTATATCATTGGTTTTATTAAGGAATGAAATAAAAACCTCTAGAGTAATAAACAAAGAAGAAAAAAATTCAAAGGAAAGCAAAAAAAAAATAAAGAATACTAACAAGAAGAGAAGAGGGCTCTCCTATCTTTCTTGATTGGTGAGAATGTAAGAACACGTAGATGTATTAGAGATTTCACAGTAGTACAGAGGTACCGTAAGATTTGCTTGGGTACCATCAAACATGTACACTAGATTTGATTTAATTGTGTTCTCACTTTTCTGTTTCCCAAACAATCTAATTTCACCCGCGAATCAGACTTGCCAAACCACAGCTTTTAATGTCAAGAGGTCCCTCATTCTTAAGACTTTGTAAAAGAAGTATCTCTAGTGGCAGCAATACTATAATATTCTCACAAATCTCACAGATTCCATTGAATACATCTTCATTTGTATTTTCATAAACAAAGAGAAGTATTACTAGTGGCAGCAGCAGTATAATATTCCTTTTTTAAAACTAATATGGTTAAAAAGATGTTATGAGGTGTGATAGTTCGTCTTCTTGCGCATTAATACTTTTCAAAAAAAGAAGTGTCACTCATTATAATGTGAAGTACATATGCATAGTAATTTTGTCATATATATATGAAAATATTCATATGAGAACTAATTCTATTATTATCCACTAAAATTTATTAGTGGAGCCCACCTAGCAAACCATCCAAACCAAATATAGATAGGGACCACCCAGTAGTCACCAATCTCTAGGTTTGGCACCCATCCGAATGGATTTGACCATTAGACGAGAGTTGAAATTTTTTAAAAAATGAATGCATTAAAATTATGGGCTATAGATGAAGTAGTAGAGAAGTAGAGTAGCAAATTGAGGATATTCTTTGTAACAACAAAGGCAAAGTTATGTTTATGTTCTCTAAGCATATGGATGTTTGTGACTCTACTAAAACTTATTTTGGATTTTTTGTGTGTGTGCTTTTAAGATATTTTCATGAAAGCTTTATTGTGAGGAGTAACCCTTTAAATGCAATTGCTTGGATGTTAGATTGGAAGGTGAATATCTTAAAGTTCTAATCTCCTCTTCAACAATATTTGAGCTCTATTTTCTTTTACTATTGTCATATTCTATCATAAGCCTAGATTGACTAACTATAGCAAATGAGCTTACCAAACAGGGGATAGGACTTGTCCTTTAAAGGAAATTTTTATATAATTGAGGTGTAGGTGGTGTTGTGAGAGTATGATACTCTTGTACCTTGTTTTATTTATTATCTTCTCTCTTTATATCATGTTTTTTTCATTAATGAATTCTCTTTTTACCAATATTCCAATAAAAAAAAAGGCTCTCAATAGTATATAAAAAAGTTAATTTTATATTTTAATTCATTTAATATAGAATATCTTTAAGGAATTTACTCAAAAAATCACCTTAAATAGATACTAAATCAAAAATGCCATTCACTTTTATACGCACCGAAGTGGTCATTTGGAACTACTTTTATTTTCTTATTAAGGTATTAATAAGGATTGAATTTGGCCCCTAATATAATAGGAGAAGGTGGAACTCGGCCTCATTTAAAATAGGGAGGGTCCAAAATTTACAATCTTCTTCCCATGTTTTCATATACGCGAAGGATTTCGGGATCACGGGAGGTGGGGAGATCAACGGCCAGGGTTGGAAGTTGGTGCAGCGGATGGACCCTCGGAAGATCGTGATGGTGAGCTGGTACATGCCGGGTAAGCGTTAGGGGTACGAGTGCCAGCCTAGGAGTGTCGGGTTCTTGGCTAGCCGAAATGTCAGGGTTTGGAACGTTAAACTCATCGAGCCTGCATATTGGTGGTGCGTTCAATAACATCAGACCTTTCCTTCTCTATTGCCTTTTCATTGCTTTTTATCATTTCTTCAAAGATGTCTCATTATGTTGTTACGGTTTTCATTTTGTTAGATGCAATAATACATCATCAATTCATAACGTATTGATAGACGGTGATTTTAACACGCTGAATAATGATGGAGCTCTGATTTTCTATCCTCGTCAGTCGTCAGTAGTCAGTTTCCCTCCTCCTGCTCCTCTCTTACCATTTTCTTAATTTGTCCAAGAGAAATGTGATCTTTCCAAAGACATCGACAGTGCCTCTACAATAATAAAGTCCATGTCACCAATTTTTACTTTTGTTGGAACAACGATATCACTCGTATCTTCTCCTTCCTCAAGTAATTGGAGCAACAATATTGTCCCTGAAACAAATGTGAAAAATAAGAAAGAGCATTTACTATTATTGAGAAAATGTGAGGGCCTTTTTAGTGTACGAAACATCTAAGGTAATTTTTTTTCCAATAATTTCCTATTGAATTCAGTAGAGATGGAAACAAAGTGAGTTTGGTATATGTCAGGTAGAGGCAATAAAACACAGTCTAACCCACTAACTCGACCTACATTTGACCCACTTTACCCTATCTACAAAAAATGCAAATTGGTGATGTGTTAAGTTTATTTGACCTGTAAAAATATGGGTCAGGTTAGAGTTAGCACATTTAACCTGCAAAACTCGTATTAGATCTGTAAAAAAGTAATTTATTTTTTCTTTCATCTTACTCTCCAAGACTTTCAATGAAACTATATGATTCTATTATTTTAGAAAATTTTAGCAATTTTAAGAGATTTTAGATTAGGTTCCCTCCAATCTCATTTTCTATGATTAAAATAAAATCTTTCCAATTTGGAAGGCTCTACCATCTACCAATGTTTGCTGCAAACCATCAAGATCTTGAAATTGCAATTATACAAAATTATTTGGCTTCACTTTGTTTCTCATAACAAAATATCTCACCTATCAAAAGGAAAATAAATAACAAGCTAGATTTGTTTTACTTTGCAAATTATCTCCACTATATTATTGCAAGTCCTTTTTCTTTCATTTCATCCGTGCTTACTATTTTTTTAAGTGAAAGATGGATTGTGCAAAAAAGAACAAATAAATAAATAAATCAATCAAAATATACATAAAAAAAAAGAATCATCTAAGGTTTCTTAGGTATGCTATTTGAGAAGAGTTATCTTACAGCCATATTCTTAAATTGTAATTACCAACAATATCTGGGTTCTCCATAGCAATGGATAAAAAGTATGATTATTGGTATGTAATAGAGAGGGAAAGCCAGAGAATCAGGGTAAAAAGTTGACCTTAGAAAAGAGTGAAATTATGCAGATGGACTCTAACCATTGATAATGCTCACTTTTGGATTTGGTTTTGGCTCTGATCTGGGCTATGGAAATGGTTTTTGTGCCTTTCTTTTTGTACTGGTCCTCTTATTTTGCAAATAAATAAATAAACAAACAAAAAGAAAAAAAGAAGAAGAAGAGAGAGATGGGTTGATCGTGTCGTTTTGCACTGAACTGTCAGATAGTAGACGTCACTCAATTGTGAAAATTAAGCCGGTTTTATGTGATAGGCATCTGCTTTGCTTTTGACTTTCGAGTGATTTAAACTGCAATCATTGTCGACCCTTCTACTGACGTTTTTAAAATATTCCTTTTACAGTAGAAAATTAAGTGATTGGTGTCATTAAATGAACATAAGATTCCATTAAAACTAATAATTAGGGTTCCACAAACACTAATGAGAATTTCGGTTATAGGGGTATGGGGTGTGTGTCTTGGTGGCTGTGTTTTGGTTAGAGATGCTTGTGAAGGTAATTTCTCCTTTCTCCCCATGTATTTGAAATTCAAGAAATTCCTGGTAAGGTAGGTGGCAACAAGGAACTATTTAAGAAGCAGGAAGCAAGAAAGAATATATGGGGGAGATGTAGCTCATTGAATTTTATTTACTAGAAAATGTTCATTTATGAGCAGATCGCATGCTGTAAATATGCAATCTAACTAGTAGGCCTAATTAGATGGATGTCTATTAATGGAAGGAAAGTTAGACGAAAAGATTTTTTTTTTTTTTTTATAGGTTAAAACATCATCTCAGCAGATTATCCTAGTTGATAAGATGATGACCAAAAGTCTAATTGGAAATGGGGAATGATCCCGTGTTACTGTAAATCCTAACTGTTGAACTGCATCTTTCCAGTAGAAATGGGGTCACGTCAGCAGCTACAGTCCAAATTGCCACGCTGGTGGTCTATAACAGTTGTGGCCCTTGTCGGGAAGATACTTGCACTCTCATAGATATAGATTTCCCAGTTGGACAACGTACATTATCCAGTCGAGCGTCTCCCATTCCTGGCCAAACCATTTTCTCCCACACTCTACAATCCAGGGAAAGAAGCAGTGAGGGACGATAGAGAGTGAATTTGGTACTTTGTTGGCCAAATCATTTTCTACCATGCTCAGTAGTCTATTCGGATTGATACAAGTTGTTAATAAAGACCTACTGAAATTCCCCAAGGGCATTTCACCTTTCGGGGACTGTCCAGATGAGCGCTCCTTGGAGGCTGCGTGCAGGAAAAAAAAAATCCTTGTCCAGCAGCTGTGGGTTGAATCCATTTTGTTTTGAATTTGCATTTGGGATGTGTATAAACCTCAAGCCAAGAAATTCCTTCCACTTCTCACCCAAATCAGTTAACTGACACGAGTTAAGTCCTACCTCAGGCCTGTAGAAACAAACCCTGTAAGAATGGTCTAAGATTACAGGAGAACGAACCATTGACCCGTTTTGAATGGTCTTCAGAAAAGTAACTGATAGAAGTCTTTCACAAAAGGAACAGAGCAATAATGGGAAGCTTGTCCAATCTGTTTCATGAAGGGTCAATCCAAAATGCTGTTTGGAACAAGTGCAGAGTAGTAAGTAAAGCAGCAACTTGCCCATCTGGGTTCCGTTTTTGGCGCCAACCCAACAAACAGATAACGGATTGTTTAAAACATGCACGGAATCAAACACCCCACCATTTCCGTTTTGGTTTGCATCCAAACGGGCCATGCTAACAGCATTCTCAATCACTGTAGTGTTGGAAAAAAAAAAAAAAAAACTGGAAGCCCCCCACATCAACCCAAACAATAAAAATAATAAATAAAAAACAAAAAAAATGAAAAATTAAAGAGAGAGAGAGAGAGAGAAGGGTAGCAGGGGAATGGGTCAAAATCAATAAAAAGATGAACAAAACAAAATTAGGTTTCAGGGCTTAAGAGAAAAAATATAAAACAAACAAAGCGAGCAAGGAGGGAGAGACCACGGACCCACATCTCTTTCTGTAGACTTTGTTTTGAGAATCCTCTAAGATATAAATTTAATGGTCTCGTGTGAAAATGAAATCATTGCTCCCATTTCTAATTCGTTCTAAATGAAATAAGTAAAAAGGGTTGCTCCATTTTGTGTGCTAATAAGCTTATTTTTGTACAGTTGTTCTTGATCGACTTTTTGGCAAAAACCCATGTCAGATTCCAGCGAACTGCACAAGACCCATATCTCTTTTGACCCAATCCCCGCCCCCACCTCCTCAAAACTAGGGCTTTTCTAGGGTTTTCTTTCTCCCTCTCCCTAACATGAGCCCTGGCGCTCTGGAGGTAGATCACGGCTCTCTCGACTCTTGATCCACTTCCAGAAAAATCCGCCATCTGGGTCTCGTCAATTAGGGTCCTCTTGATCGGAAAGTCATGGCTTTTCATCCGATCTCGGGTTCGGGTTCGGGATCCGGATCGGGCTTCCAGTTCTTCAATTCCCCGTTTGGGGATACGACCTACACCAAGGTCTTCGTTGGGGGATTGGCGTGGGAGACGCAGAGCGAGACCATGCGTCGCTACTTTGAGCAGTTTGGAGACATACTCGAAGCAGTCGTCATCACCGATAAGAACACGAGGAGATCCAAAGGCTATGGTTTTGTGAGTGCCTATTTGTATTGGTTGCTTTTATATATGATTTGCATATGTATGTGCCCCAAAATCAGAAAGAAAAAGAAGCCATACCATTAACTGTTTTTGGCATCATGGAATGTATGTCCATTATTCAGTGCCTGTTGAAGGACACAGGAATCAGAAACCCACATTGGGTTGGATGCTCGTTCTTCTCCATGTCGTTTTCAGCACCCAATGTTATTCAAACCCAGTGGGATTTGGGGAACATTCAAATGCACCCTCCAATAAGGACTAAAGAAAGAATATATTCAGTTTTGAGTTGCATCTTATTGAAGAGAGCAAAAAACACGTTAAAAGAAACAAACAAAAACAAAAAAGGATGACCTTTGGAGCATCAGATGACTGGCTTCTTGGGGGTGATTTGTATGGAGGGTTTAGGTGACTTTCCGTGATTCAGAATCGGCAAGGAAAGCATGTGCGGACCCAAGTCCTATTATCGACGGTAGACGGGCAAACTGTAACTTGGCGTCGTTTGGGCGGCCGCGGCCTTCTCCACCATATGGTAGGTTTTGTCGATCCTTGCTAGCTGAATAATTTCAGCTTCTCCTGTTTTCATTGCGATAGTTATTTCTGTGGTTCAGATTCTTGTTAGTTTTGCTTGAAGCCAATTCAAAATTGATTCCATTTATGATAAATAGGAATTGCAATGAGACCTTGGTTTCTGCAAGACTGGTTTATATGGCACATGTACAGGTTGCTTTTCCTTTTCTTGTTGCTTCTTCACTCAGTGAATATTGATAGGCAGTGAAAATGGCTGCATTGAGGGTAGAAAATTTCCATTTTTCTTCACAGTGCCAAACACAATGGAATTGGGTGGTCATCCTTTCAACCTAAATATTTATTCAACTTTGTAGTTGCTTGGGTATGATGCAGGCCATAATAATGGGCCCCGTTTGAAAGTCTACACCCGCAGGCCCAAAACACAGTAGACTTATAGTCGATTATATTAATAGTAATTGCTTGATATTTGGCAAGTCCAGTTGTAATTGATTTAGGACTTCTTATTTGTTTAGAATTAGTTCTTTTCTTTTTTAGAGAATGTTTTAGTTATAAATAAGGTTGTAATCTCTTCAAGAGAGATAGACTTTCATATTGAATAAAGCTTTGGACATTGGTTCTCAGTTGAGAGAGTTTATTTGTCTTTGGTGAGGCACCTAGACAATTTATCCCTAAGCCTTTTGGCTTGGAGATTAGCCCGTTGGCTAATTTTCTTCCCCTGCGCTGCTTCAATTGGTATCAGAGAGAAGATCCAATCTCGGACCGCCGTCTGCTCGCCGATTCGAGGTAACATATCTCTCCCGATTGTCTGCTCTCCATCGGTCATCATCTATTGTGCATCTTCCCCATCGCCTCCCATCGTCCGTCATCGTCATCTTTCCCCAATCCTCTACGGCAGCGTCATCTTTCCCCAATCCTCTACGGCAGAACCCAAACCAGCCATCACCGAACCCTTTTTCCCACACACCACCCCTAGCCGAACCCAGAAACCCAAACCAGCCACCACCGAACCCTTTTCCCCACACACCACCCCTAGCCGAACCCAGAAACCCAAACCAGCCATCACCGAACCCTTTTTCCCACACACCACCCCTAGCCGAACCCAGAACCCCAAACCAGCCACCACCAAACCCTTTTCCCCACACACCACCCCTAGCCGAACCCAGAAACCCAAACCAGCCACCACCGAACCCTTTTCCCCACACACCACCCCTAGCCGAACCCAGAAACCCCAAACCCACCACCACCGAACCCTTTTCCCCACACCCCTCCATCTCTCATCGGCAACCCAACCCCCCCCCCCCCATCTACTTCGACCCCTCTCCTCGCCGGATCCCCATCCCTCTTCTGTCCCCCACCATCGGCCCATAAAAACAGCACTCGCAGTAAGACGCAACAGCAGAAATCGCCTGCGCTCAGCGGACGTCCGCCCTCTCTCTCTCTCTCGCCGGCAGAAGACCGCCATCGCCCCGCGGGCTCCCGCTGTAGTTCTCTCTCTCTCCCTCGCCGGCAGACAACCGCCAACACCCCGCGGCAGTTCTCTCTCTCCCTCGCGGGCAGAAGATCCGTCCCTTCCTTCTCTCTTTCTTTTCCGTTTTCTGCAACAGGTCCGTTTCTGCAACAGGGCTCCTCTTTCCTTTTATCCTTCTTCTCGTTAATGTAGCAAGAGGAAGATATTTTTGTAATTGGGCCATATCAGTTTGGGCCGTACCAGTTGGGCCAAACCTGCTGACCCGACACCCGCCACTTTGCTTCAGTCCGGGTCTGACCTGACCCAGATCTGACCCGCCTGCCTGATTCAGTCAAGGCCCACAGCCAGCAGCTGACCTGATCAGCCCAGGCCCACAGCAAAAAAAAAAAAAAAGTCTTTTGTTTCCTTTCTATAAGCAATGTCAACCCGCAGCGGTCAGTCATATCGGGGCAGATTTTCTGATCATCAGCGAGATGCCATGTTAATAGAGTTGACTGAAAGAGTACATGCATTGGAAGAACTGTCCCGCGGTTCTCAGAGGCCTCCTGCCGCCGAAGCATCCTCTAGCGCTGGAAACCAACAAAATTCCGGCCGACCAGCAGAAATAGGCCCGCAAGAATCTATGCATGATTTCATTCACCGTCTTCTTACTGAAAAAGACCCTGCAGACGCACCTGCTACACCAAAATTTGATGATATCACAAAGCGAGTCAAAATTGATATATCAGATTTCTCTGGGCGACTCAATCCAAAGGCTTTCATTGATTGGCTCAATTCCCTTGAAGATTATTTCTCTTGGTATCATATGGATGATGCATAGCGTGTTGCCTTTGTCAAAGTCAAACTTAAAAGGTCCGCACGAATTTGGTGGCACAGCATTGAGCACAATAATCTTGTCATGGGACGCCCTGCTATTACCAAGTGGGATGATAAGCGTGAAAAGCTTGAAGGTAAATACTTGCCCTCCAATTATTTAAGTCTCCTTCAGCAAGAATATTTTGTTTTCAAGCAAGGCACCTTATCACTGGATGAGTACACAGAGAAGTTCAATGATTATGTTATCCGGTGTAAAATTCAAGATGATGATTTCACGCTAGTCAACCGGTACAGAACAGGTTTGCGAGAATAAATAAGACGTGAAGTCCTTATGCATGATTTTGAAACTGTTGATGATATTTATAACAAGGCAAAACGGGTTGAGCTAGAATTGCGGTCCTCCACTTTGAGACGATTTGGTTCTCAAGTCGGGGAATCAACGACTCGTCGAACCCCCGCCTTTCAGAATACTAAAGGTTATCCACCCAATCAAAATACTTCTCAATATAATCGTGCTCCTCCACCAGCGGGTTTTCGTCCACCTCCAAAACCGCAGCACAATCACCCCAATCAGCGTCCTTTTGCTCCAAATCAAAAGGGGACAGTGCCACAGGAGCAAGATATGCGGAATCGTGGACCTCCTCGTCAAGATCGACGAACTGATGGTTGTTATCAATGTGGACAACCAGGACACTTTGCTAATGCATGCCCTCAAGTTCGCAATCTTTATTATTGCGATGAAGATCCTTATTCGTCTGAAGACTATGATGAGCATCTTGAGATGGAGCCTCCTCCTGACCATTTCCAATCAGAAGCTCAGCCAGATCCACAGCTAGAGGCTCAATCTGATCCTTCTCCCCATGCCGCTACCGGTGCAGAAGAAGGTGGTCCTGTTCTTATTATATGTCGGCTTCTCCTCACCAATGAACAAGAAGAAGCTGATTGGCGACGTACTTCAATCTTCAGGACACGCGTGAGATGCAAAGGTAAGTTATGCAATTTAATTGTTGATGGAGGTAGTGCTATGAATGTTGTTTCACAGGAAGTGATCACTAAGCTCAATTTGCCCATTGAAAAGCACCCAAAGCCTTACAAGGTCGCCTGGGTAGATGATCATTCAATTCCTGTGACCCATCGTTGCTTGGTTCATTTTAAAATTGGCATCTATGAAGATGATATATGGTGCGATATTATTCCTATGAATATTGCTCACATTTTACTTGGCCGACCTTGGTTATATGATCGAGAGGTACATACTGATCAGAAAAGGCACATTCATTCTTTTAAATGGAAAGGACAAGTGGTGGATCTTCTCCCATTGCCGCCATTAGCATCTTCACCGATAGTTTCTACCACTCCATCAAACCTTCATGTTCTCTTTATGCGGAAGTTTGAAATGGAAAGCAAAGACCAAGGAGTTGTTTATGCTCTTGTGCCTAAAGAAACCCAAGAAGCAGAGAATAAACAGCAGGGTTCTACGCCACCAGAAATCAAGTCATTGCTCCATGATTTTCAAGATTTGATTCCCACAGAGCTTCCTAATGAGTTACCTCCTATGCGGGACATCCAGCATGCCATTGATTTAGTCCCTGGATCTACCCTTCCTAACTTACCTGCTTATCGCATGAGTCCCGCCGAACATGCTGAATTGCGCAAACAGGTTAAAGATTTACTCCAGAAGGGTTATATCCGAGAAAGCATGAGTCCATGTGTAGTTCCAGCCCTCTTAACACCGAAGAAAGATGGTTCTTGGCGAATGTGTGTTGATAGCCGAGCGATTAATAAAATTACCATCAAATATCGGTTTCCGATTCCCCGAGTGGATGACATGCTTGATATGATGTCTGGGTCTTCTGTCTTTTCCAAGATTGATCTCATGAGCGGATATCACCAACTTCGTATTCGGCCCGGAGATGAATGGAAAACAGCATTCAAAACCAAAGATGGACTATACGAATCGTTAGTCATGCCGTTCGGTCTAACGAATGCTCCGAGTACTTTTATGAGAGTAATGACTCAGCTTCTACGACCTTTTCTTGGCAAATTTGTTGTGGTATATTTTGATGATATTTTAATCTTCAGCAAATCAAAGGAAGATCATCTCGATCATCTGAGGTATGTCATGCGTGCACTTCGAAGAGAAAAGTTTTACATTAATTTGAAGAAGTGTACATTTTTTAATTCCACAATCATATTTTTGGGCTTTGTTGTCTCGGCCCGCGGAGTTGAACCTGATCCAGCTAAAGTTAAAGCAATCTTTGACTGGCCTATTCCCACTACTATACATGAGGTACGCAGCTTTCATGGTTTGGCTACCTTTTACAGGAGATTCATTTGTAATTTCAGTACAATCATGGCCCCTATAACTGATTGCATGAAAAAAGGAGAGTTCACTTGGACCAATGCTGCCTCTCGAGCATTTGAGCAAATTAAGAAGAAAATGACTGAGGCACCAGTTCTAAAACTTCCGGACTTTGACAAAGTCTTCGAAGGTAGTTGTGATGCTTCCCATGTAGGTATTGGCGGAGTCTTAAGTCAAGACGGTCATCCAGTTGCTTATTTCAGCGAGAAATTAAATGACTCCCGTAAGAAGTACACTGTTTATGATCCGGAATATTATGCAGTAGTTCAAGCTCTTCGATATTGGCGTCATTATCTCATTGGAAAAGAATTTGTCTTATACTCTGACCACGAAGCCTTGCAACACCTGAATTCTCAAAAGAAAATGAGCGCCAATCGTGTTAAATGGAGTGCATACCTACAGGAGTTTTCTTTTGTTCTGCGTCATAAATCTGGCACGGAAAATAAAGTCGCAGATGCATTAAGTCGTCGAACTCACATTCTTACGACAATTTCCGTTAATGTTCCTGGCTTTGAAGAAATACGCAGAGAATATGCAGCTGATAATGACTTTGGTCACATTTATACAGCCCTTCTAAATGGTGAAGGTTCAGAACATCCAAAGTTTTCTCTTCATGATGGATATCTCTTTCGTGGAAATCAATTATGTCTGCCTGCTACATCTATCCGTGAATTTATGATACGTGAGTTACATAGTGGCGGATGTAGTGGACATTTTGGGCGTGATAAAACATTGGCCCTTGTGGAAGATCGTTTCTTTTGGCCACGCTTAAAAACAGATGTTGTCCGAATTTGTGAATTATGCAGAGTATGCCAACTTGCAAAAGGTCAAAAGAAGAATACAGGTTTGTATCAGCCCCTTCCTATTCCACATGCGCCTTGGCAAGATTTCAGTATGGACTTTGTCTTGAGCTTACCAAAAACAACGCGAAAAGTAGATTCTGTCTTTGTTGTTGTTGATCGTTTCTCCAAAATGGTACATTTTATTCCTTGTTCTCACACAGCAGATGCCAAGAAGATTGCCGTTCTTTTTTTTAAAGAAGTTGTTCGTTTGCATGGCCTTCCCAAGACAATAGTATCTGACAGAGATACAAAGTTTATGAGTTTCTTCTGGAAGACTTTATGGCACATGATGCGCACTAAGCTCCAATACTCAAGTGCCTATCATCCACAAACTGATGGCCAAACAGAAGTTGTCAATCGGAGTTTAGGAAATCTTCTTCGATGCCTTATTGGAGAACATATTGCTTCATGGGATCTTATTTTACCTATGGCAGAGTTTGCCTATAATAATTTTGTCAACAGAACAACAGGGAGATCACCATTTGAAGTTGTCACTGGTGTTACGCCACGTCTTCCTATTGATTTAAGTCCTTTACCAGTTGACTCTAGATCTAGTCCGGATGCTGAACAGTTTGCCCAACATATGAAAGATGTTCATGATGAAGTTCGCCGGCAAATCGCTACAAGTAATGAAGCATATAAAAGGCACGCGGATTCTCACAAACGCCATGTTGAGTTTACCGAAGGTGATTTGGTAATGGTTCGTTTGAAGCCCGAACGATTTCCTGCAGGTAAATACAAAAAGCTTCATCCACGAAGTGCAGGTCCTTTCAAGATTATAAAGAAAATCAGTTCCAATGCATATGTTTTAGACCTTCCTGCAGACATGAATATCAGTTCCACGTTTAATGTCGAAGATTTGACATTATATCATGGGCACCACAATGATGAATCCTTTGAAGAACAAGCTCTTCGCATTCCTCTTCATCAATTCCCTCCAGACGAAATTGAGGATGTTTTTGATGACCAGATAATTTCAACCAAGAATGGAGGATTTCACAAGTTTCTTGTTAAGTGGAAAAGCAAACCATTTTCTGAAGCTACCTGGATTACGGCTACAGATTTTCAAAAGATCAATCCAGATTTATATGAGCAGTACCAAGCTAGCAACTCGCCAGAGTCGAGTTTTTTCAAGCCGGGGAGGGCTGATCAGGCCATAATAATGGGCCCCGTTTGAAAGTCTACACCCGCAGGCCCAAAACACAGTAGACTTATAGTAGATTATATTAATAGTAATTGCTTGATATTTGGCAAGTCCAGTTGTAATTGATTTAGGACTTCTTATTTGTTTAGAATTAGTTCTTTCCTTTTTTAGAGAATGTTTTAGTTATAAATAAGGTTGTAATCTCTTCAAGAGAGATAGACTTTCATATTGAATAAAGCTTTGGGCATTGGTTCTCAGTTGAGAGAGTTTATTTGTCTTTGGTGAGGCACCTAGACAATTTATCCCTAAGCCTTTTGGCTTGGAGATTAGCCCGTTGGCTAATCTTCTTCCCCTGCGCTGCTTCAGGGTACATCCAACTGTTACAACTCTAGTCTATAAGATCAATCCCATTTTATGAACTAGCACTGTTTTGAATGTTTTTGCTATTATATAGTACTACCCTGCTAATTATTTAATCCCTAGTTAAATCTGCTTCTGGTTACTGGAAAGTAAGCTGTTCTTTGATTATGTTTGTACTTGCCTATTGCCACAAATACTTTGCCAATTACGTAAATAGATAAGCATGATTGGCTTGCTCTGCAAAATTTGTAGTTTGTTGCAGATTTTTAGTCACTAATATCAATGGTTCGGAGCTTGTTTTGAAACCTGGATGAGGCCTTGACCTGTCTATATGGGTTTTGTCCTTTTGGCAGGTCAACCAAACCAATCCTTTTTTATATTGTTCTCTTCAATATATATTTTCATGTTTCTTTGTCAAAGGCATGTATGATAGCTTGGTGGTGGTTTACATGTTTGTCATGTAGGACGTCAGCAACTCATTTACAAATAAGATCTAACTGCTCTGAACTGGTCAGCCTGATCTGTGATTCAAAACACTGGTTCTGAATGGAATTGGGCATTATTGTCCCATGTTTTTCATAAACACCTTTGTTCCAACAAATTGGGATTTATGCTAAAAAAATTTAGTTCCATCATATAGATTTGCATGGCCAACTCCAATTCATGAAGTATCCAAGGAAAATGTAATAGCTACATCCCATTTCGTTTTTAAATGATGAGTGGACAATTATATTAAGGAAGAATCAATAAAATACAGTAGCTAACACCTGCTAAAGAGAATACAAAATAATAGTTATGGCCTATGTGAAATATGCTCCACAGTTCTTCTTCCACCTCCTCTATAATCTAGAAGGTGAAACCCCAACCATCTCTACAGAAAATTCCCTTCTTATCATGTAAAACCTGATTATTCCTCTCAAGCCAAATAGACCAATACACTGTAGGCAAGGTGCAATTCCAAAGGATATCACCTTGACAAAATAACCAATCTTTTTTTTTTTTTTTTTGAATGGTGACAAAGTAACCAATCTTTCAAGAGGAATCACTTATATCAAAGTTGAATACTTGGACAAGTATAATTTGGTTCCTGCTTTGTTCATTGTAGTTTCTGGATGAAAACTAAATATAGCCTTGGCCCTCTGAAGTATCAGCTGAGTGGGTTGGATGTAACCCAAAAATTCGAAAGGAGCCTAAAAAAACCCTAAGATGTCTTGCAGCAGTCCTTTTAACGTTAAGAAATTTGAAGATGCAAGCATTAAACCTGCACATTCCAGCAAACTCAAACCAGCACAAGATCAAGTGTTCATTGTTTTATTTTTTGGCACTAACGTTGTTCTATTCTTGAAATGTGAACATCTTCCTCTGTTTCAGCATTACCATGCCGTTCTTATGTATTTTCTGTGTATTGCTGGCAATGTAAATTAAATGCATAACTCTTATTCATCTTTGTCTCTGTTTTGTTAATCATTGGTCCATTTGGACTGACATTTGCATTCAACAACTATTATTATTGTTGTTGTCGTTGTTATTCTATAATGCTATACAAACTGGCACCCATCACTGCGATGCTGTTTCCACTGCAAATATCTATGATGGTGTATGTGATTTTGTTCTTCCTTGTTCTTAACCCAGGGCGCCTGAGGCCAACAACCCCCTACTTTGGAGGTTTGCAAGGTCCTCGAGGAGCGTTTGTCCAAAGTTCCACTTATCACCAACCAGTTTCCTATGGCTACCAACAAGGATTTGCTTATCCTCCATATGGGTGAGTTGTCTTGTATATCAACAAATGCGGGGACCCAACTTTTATTTTCCTGATTTTTTTTCTATATCCATCCAAAGTTTTGCTAAATATTTTAAGACCATGAGGGCCTTTTGTTTGCGTGGAATTGAGTTCCTAGGAATTCTATGAATTTTATTCTTATCAAAGTGGTTGAAATTTAAAAACCAAAGGTGAAGTTCAACTGATCAACAAATGACTATCAAAGAATCTCCCATTTGGTAGGAGTTGATTACCCAACCATCACTTTGGAAGCACAAACATGCCAATAGGGTCCTCGTGTCCTTGTCGGATATGGATGTGGCCGGATACTTGTCCGACACACCAAAAAAATGTCCTTTTTTAAAAATCTTTTTAATTTCAAATATGGCTGGGATACGTCGAGGACATAACAAGGACATGGCGGGGCATTAATTTGAATTTTAAAATATTTTGAGGGTCAAATTATAATAAAAAGGGGGTTACAAGATAATTATTGAGGGCCAATGTTTAGGACCAGCAACAAAATTTTTATAAATATCGATTGCCACCTGTAAAATTGGGGTGGATATTTGGGATGCACCATACAACCAACTTGCTTTCATAGTTATCGATGGCCAATGTTTAGGACTAACAACAAAATTCTTATGGTCTTTTCTTTTTTTAATCATGCCATGTTATTGCCCATTGTTTTTCTTTTTTATTATATGATTATATATATCATCATCATCAGAGTCTTATCTCAACCATATTGGGTCGGCTACGTAAATTTTGTTTCTCCATTCCATTATATTTTGAACCAAATCCTTAGATAAGTTAAACTTTTTCAAATTTGATTCAATGACTTCCATCAATGTTTTATTCGTCCTACCCCTACTTCTTGATGGGCTATCCACCTATATAACCAAACCTTTTCTCACCGGTGCCATTACCGGCATACGCTCAACATGCCCAAACCATCTTAAACGGGTTTCTTTAATCTTATCCTCTATTGATGCTACTCCTAAATGCTCTCGAAAATGATCATTTTTTATTTTATCTTTCCTAGGTTTACCACATATTCACCTAAGCATTTTCATCTCTGCTACATCCATCTTATGTATATGCATCTTCTTAATTGGCCAACGTTTTGTTCCATATGTCATAGTTGGTCTAACCACTGTTCTGTAAAATTTGTCCTTCAATTTTATTGGCATTTGTTTGTTACAAAGCACTCCAGAAGCTAGTCTCCACTTCGGCCATCCATCCAGCTTTTATCCTATGTTCTACATCTTTGCCAATCTCTCCATCCTTACTAATCATCAAGCCCAAATATCGAAAAGAATCTTTACGTGGTATCTCACGGGTTTCAATTTTGACAATGGTTTCAACACTTTGTATATGTCAACTGCAATTGCAATCCATATATACCGTTTTTGTACGACTTATTTTAAAGGCACTAGATTCTTATGCTCCCTGCAATCTCTCGAGTTTTGCATTTACACTATCTTGATTCCTATGACATCTAGATACTTCAAATGCCCTGTGGAATCCATACTAATACGATACGGATGCAGGTATGGAATACGACAAGATACGGCCCTCAGTTTTAGGATACGGTCATGCAATATTTTTTATCCAAAATTACAACAGATTTTATCCATTTTGACCAATTTACTCCTAAATGAGCCCTCTTTCAGTTTGATCAAAAGAAAAGCAAAAAAAAGAGAAGAGGAAGAGGAAAAGGTGGCAGTGAGGAAGAAGATAACTAAACTTACAGGGGCTACTGCTTTCGTTTTGACGGGTTGCCTCCTTAACTAGGTGGTAGACCACTATGTTGCTTTTTGCTACTATTGTTGCTTCGAGCTTTTAACTTTAGGTGCCATGTATGCCTCTTTTTATTCTTATTCATTCTTCTTCTTCTTTTTCGTTCGATGATGCCCTGGAGATGCAAAAGGGGCAAAAAAAACCCGTTGCATTTTATTAATAAGAATGGGCCCGTTGGGCTTTGTTTTTTTTATTTTTTTTTCTATTTTAATGTTGAACTACTGGGCCAACCAAGACACTCGGCCCACTTTTTTTTTTCTTTTATTTTATTTTCTTCTATGTTAAGATACTGTCAGGCCCACCTCATTTAAAATTTGATCCACACGGTG
The DNA here is from genome assembly GCA_037013555.1 of Sextonia rubra. Lineage (NCBI taxonomy): Eukaryota > Viridiplantae > Streptophyta > Magnoliopsida > Laurales > Lauraceae > Sextonia > Sextonia rubra. Next base: position 35,158,662 of record JASUAD010000010.1, on the reverse strand, counting down.
GGCCTCGTAATATTTAAGCACTACGATGAGTATTTATATGTATATATTTTTTGAAATACCGTACCCGTATCCGCATCCTAAAATTTTCAAGTTAGCGTATTGGACCCTCGTTCCCCATGTCCATATCCGTATCTATGCCCGTATCTGGGCATCATAATTTGATTCATCTACCAATACTTTATCATCTGCAAACAACATATACTATGGTACTTATTCTTGAATATATACGCAATTAACTCATCCATAATTAATGCAAAAAGATAAGGGCTTAACTGCTTAAGGCTATTCCCTTATGTAAACTTATAGTTACAGGAAATCCACCTGTTTCTACACATGTGGTTCTCATATTTGTTACTGCTCCTTCATACATATTTTTAAAATTTTCAATATAACCTCTGGGACATTCCTTTTTTTCAAAACTCCCCAAATTAAATCCCTTGGTATCCTATCATAGGCTTTTTCTAAATCGATAAAGACTGTATGTAGATTTTTCCTTTTTACTCGATATTTTTTCATTAATTGCCTAAGTGAAAAGATAGCTTTTAGAGTTGACCTCCTTGGCAAACTATATTGATTTTCAGCGATCTTAGTCTTCCGTCTAAGTCTTTGCTTCATTATTCTCTCCCATAACTTCATAGTATGACTCATGAGTTTAATCCCTTGATAGTTGGTATAATTTTATATATCTCCCTTATTCTTATATATAGGTGCTACAATGCTTTTTCTCTATTCGTTCGGCATTTTCTTTGTCACAAGTATTTTATTGAATAATCTACACAACCAACTCACTCCAACCTCTTTTAAGCATTTTCATACTTCTATCGGAATATCATCTGAGTCTGTAGCCTTTTTTGTCTTCATTCAGTTCAATGCTTCCTTCACTTTCACCCCTCTAATTCTATGGAGAAAAGTACGCTATGATAATGAAATATCCTCTTTAGTTCTTATATCCCCCATATATTCTTCATTTAAAAGTTTGCTAAAATATTCCTTCCACCTTTCTTTAAAATTGTTGTCTTTCATCAAAACATTATTCTCATTGTCCTTGATACATTTGACATGATCTAAGTCCCTACTTTTCTTTTCTCTTATTTTTGTGAGCTTGAAAATATCCTTATCTTCTTCTCTTGTTCGCAATTTATTATCGAGGTAATAATATACTTTGAACTTTGTACTACTTACTACTTTCTGATCTCCTTTTTTTGCTTTTTTATACAGCTTAAAATTTTCCATATTCTTAGTCCTCTGCCAAACTTTGTAGCAATGTATTTTCTCTCGAATAATTTCCTAAACCTCCGCACTTCATCACCCTGTTTCTTTATTAACATATTTCTTTCCTTTTGATTCTCCAAGTACCTCCTTTGCAACCTTCATAATGCAATTAACCATTTGATTCCACATTACTGTAGTTTCTCCTTCAAGATTGCATTTTTCATCCTCAATCATTTTGTCCTTAAATATATTTGCTTTTTCCCATTTCAAATCTCTCTACCTTGTTTTAGGGTCCATTTTGTTTACTACCGCTTTCTTTTTACTTCTAATGCAAATATCTAAAACTCCGAGCCTATGTTGCGTGGTCAAACTCTCTCTTGGGACAACTTTGCAATCTTACAAGTCGAGCGGTCTTTTTTTCTAATTAGAAAAAAATTTATCTGACTCCTATTACTCTCACTTTTTTAATTAAATGCTTATCTCTCTTTTTAAAGTAAGTATTTGCTGCTACTATAAGATCAAATGCCACTACAAAGTCCAATATAGTGTTTCCGAATTTATTCTTATCTCCATATCCTTACCCTTTATGCACTCTCTCATATCCTGTATTACCTCTTCCTATATGCCCGTTTAAATCCGCCTCAAGGAAAATCTTATCACTATTTGAGATTTCTTGCATTAAATCATCAATGACCTCCAAAAATTGTCTTTTCACACTTTCCTCTAGGCCTACTTGGGGAGCATATGCATTGATGATATAGATTATGTCTTCTTTTAGCACTAGTTTACTTGCTATAATTCTATGACTAAACCTCTTTACCCCTATAATTTTCTCTTTCAAATCCATATTTACAACTATACCCACTCCATTTTTCATATTACTCTTTCATGCATAGAAAAGTTTATACCCATCCGTTAGCTCCTTAGCTTTATTCCCTTTCCACCTTGTCTTCTTTATACAAGTCACACTAATTCTTATTCTTTTCATTACTTCGACCAACTCCATGCTCTTGTCTGTTAAAGTTCTTATAAAATCAAGTAGCAAGTCTAATTTTCCTATTCCTCCTCTTCTCTTCATGGACTAATTTATTTAACCGCACTAGCCCAGAGTCATGCAGTAGCCCTTGCACACTTTTCACTGCAGCTGGGCGACACTGCAATGCATCGCTTAAAGCGGGAAATGCCTTAGCTTTATCGCGAAATATTGGTATCTCAGAATTTATGTTTGGTTTGTGACAAAGTTTTACGCTAGCTGTTAACCTTCCTAACGCAGCCCTCCTCCTTTACCTAGGCTTAGGACTGGCAGCAAAAAGTGGCGGAGTTGTCCGTGTCCTACTTTTTTTAGAAATGTCATGTCGGTGTGTCCATATCGTGTCGTGTCATATCCGTGTCCCATGTCTGTGTCTGTGTCCGTGCTTCATAGACCATCACCCTATTAGATAAAATCCTAGGGAAAGTTAGATCCACTTCATCTCCACCTTATATCCTTCATTTCTAATATTCCTTCATTGCATCTGAGTTTACCCTGAATTCCTAGGAATTCATTTGCATGCAAACAAATGGGCCCTAAATCTCCCAAGTTCAGTAACTTGTTGGTAAGATGATCTATTCAGCCAAATTTTGTTTTGAAAGCCATGTATATGAAATTTCAGTTGGTACCCTGGTAAACAAGGGAAGCTTGGCTGAGCTCTGAATTGATCAGTGAGATTTTGCACTTTGGTCTGTTTTTTCAATGTTAAAAGTGGCCTCACTCAGTAGCTATGTGTACTTTTGGACACTATGACACAGGCACATACCAACATGTGCCATGCGCAAAATTCATGTCCATTAGCTGCACAACACAAAAACCAGGGCAGTTTCTTCATTAGGTATCCATACATTCAAATGAAAGAAACAGATGGTTGAAAGAGGGTACCCATCTGTAATTGATGTGCTTTTGTTGTCCTCTTGATCCATGAACCAGTCTGGAATGAGGCAAGGCATCTGTACATATGGCCTTGCCTGTGGTCGGATATGCAAATGTTTGACGCATGCCCCGTGTGTTTGCTTGTGAGTTGCCTTAGTAGATCTCTTTGAATATATTTGAAGAGAAAAGAGTGAGACAAATAGATTTCAACACCAGAAATTCTCAAAAGATGCAATGGTTTCTGTTACAGGTACACGACATACGGGCCTGAGTTTGTGTATCCACAGGTTGACAGATTCAAAATACCTACTGCCTTTGAAACTTACTTGAAGTAATAACACAAGCAACTTTTGCTCAATTTTGCTGTTGTGTTCGTTCCATATTTTGCAGAATGCCTACAATCCGTACATGGGGCAGCAATACCTTCAGATATATGGCGTACCCGGAACAGTTAACACAGCTATTTACCCATTTGGGCAGTTTGGCGCTCAGCCTCTGCCTAGTGGGCATGGATATGCAGCAGTTCAAAGCTACGGAGTGCCCAGTCATCACCTCATCCAATTTGGTGGACCCAATGTCAATGGAGTAACCAGTGCAACTATACCCACAATTCAAGCACCATATCCTCCAGGCATTGTTTCTTTCTAGGAACTGTATTCTCTCATTTCTTTGAGTCCTGCAAATGATGTCTAAACACAAATTGCATCGTGCATATGTAGCTAAAAGCTCCATAACCAAAAGCAGTCTCTCTTTAATTTTGGTGTAGTATTGTTAGTTTCTTGTTGTTTTTGATAAGGTGGTGTGACATGCATCCACCATTAAGGGCACATTTGGCAAACATTCATAGTAGGAAGGAATTTTGAGGTTTTGATGATTCTCTCCTTCTACTGGAATTAAGACATCCTCCCCTCCCTTAAAAAAAAAAAAATCCAAGTTTGGCAAAAGAGAGGATTTCGAGGGAAGAGACCTTAAAGATATCATCGGCTTGGAACATTTTGGCCAATATCTCATGATTCATAGGACCCCACATTCTAAAATTCGGTCCCATAGCCGTTCTTGGCCTTTTGATCAAATCTAATGGTCTGGATTTTTCAAAATGTGCTCACAGATTTCCAGATCTGTGTATCTAACGTTGATCACATTTTCTAAAATATCTCAAGATCTAAGAAGCTTCAAAGGTTGGATTTTGATCCCATAGCCGTTTCAAGGGTGGGCAACAATCTGAATGGTTCAGATTAGCCCTTCGAGACCCACAGAATCAATATCTGATCCAAAACCTGTGAAGGCCTATTCAATGCCCTTGGTCACTGTTCATCCATTTTTCTTTCCACTTGTGGATTTCCCGCTGGAAATCCGCAGTGTGGACTGTATCCAAACGTGCCCTAATTGTGGGCTTCACTCTCTTTATTGCATGTGATGACCATAGTGAAGGTGGATACTGGATACTGGATACCTGTTCCGGCTTTTATCTGTTTTTACATTGGCTTGAGGTGTTAGGCAGAGCTTAACCATGGTTATTCAAAGCCGCATTCCAAACATGCCCCAAAAGCAACGAGTGTCTGTGCAAGAAAGGATATCTTCCAGGGATCATATGTCTGGGCATTGGATCAAGTTAGATTTTCAGGGTTTTGGTGTTGTTGCTTAGACAATGACTTCGATTGACTTTCCTAAAACAGTCACTGTCCTCATGTGCATCTAATACCATCTTTTCTACGAAATAATGTTTCCTCTGAATCCTAATTGAGATTAATCTCGTGGACTTTTCAGGTGTACTGGCACCAGCTCCAGCACAACCACAGTTCCTAGTTCCTGCTCATTCTCCACAGTTCACACAGGGTAGTGGTTCAGACCAGACGGCAGGTTGAGGGAGACATTGAGATGAACATCATCTTGAGGTACATTTAAAATGTCCATTCAGTTCTAACTTTGCGTGAATGGCTATTTAATGAGCAAATATTGCCGAATTTTGTTGTGGAACTTGCAAAATGTCGTTTGTGTTTAGACGGCCACCTTTATACACCAATAGAATGTACAGATACTGAACTTTTGCAATGTTAGGCCTGCCCATACTTTTTTTCCTTCATCAGAGAAGATCATCCCAATATTTTTCACCTGCAGCAGGTATCCTTAGATTGCAGCAGGACTAAGAACAGCAGACTGCTACTTGAGCGGTGGGCTTCGTATCTAGCCTTGCAAGTTATCATCTTTGCATTCTAGAGGTAATACACAACATATGAATGAGTGTTTGATATTAGTTATTAAGCATTTAGAGTCCAATGCTAATAGTAGCATCAATAAGAGAATCTTGTGAATTAGGCTGGTTTGAGATTTCTCTGTTGTTATATAATCCTAAAACAAACCGTCTTGCTATCTCTCATTTGGCCTTATATAATTTGAAAATTTTTTCTTGTTTATTTTGACTTTGCCAAATATTTGAAATTTGGGATGGCCTCTTTTCGAATGTGGAAGTGAGCCTTGTGATCTTTTTTACCATTCAAACATTAATGTGCTCTAGGTTTTGCATGATGTGTATGCAGTTGCATACTTGCATTTGCATCAAACATTTGAAACTTAATACTCATTTTTTTGTGTATCTATGATTTTGATATTGCAGGTCATCCGTAGTCGAGGTCATCAGACGTACCATAAGTCGTTGTTGAGTCACTCCAATTTTTTGGAGCCGAAGGCAGAAAAGCGCGAATTGCTCTTGTTCAGCCGCCGTAGTGTTTGTAAATCCTCAAGCCCTGCCAGAGTTCTGGATGTCTGGTTGAGGGCATGGACTGATGGATGTCGGAATCAGGTTCCGAGGTCCCATAGAATGATATACAGTATGTTCAAACATAGAATCCCAACGATTCTTTTTAGAACTCCATTCTTGGAATGGTAGTATAGAGACTGTGTAGTCTCTCTGCTTGTGTGGTTTCTGAGATGGGTCGTGCATTGTAATTAACCAGGGTCAGGTCGCGTGTATAGCGGTGACCGTTTGATGGAATCCATTTGTTAGCAGGTCTTTCTATACATTACTGAAACTTGATTTCCCTTAATTAGGCTTAGTTAAACGATTTTATTGACCTTTAGTTTGCTATGGTGCTCTGTTTAGTTTCATTGCACTATTTTTTTTTTCTCAGCTTAATGGACTCTTAAAATAAGTGGAGTAAGCTTCTCAGTTCTCAGCATCCATTTATGCATTTTTTTTTAATTCTCTATCAGTTATATTGATAGGGTCAGTTTGGTCCAGTGAGGACAGAATATCATGATAGTTCTTTTCCTTTTCAGGTTTTTGGCTGGTGGATCCCTTAAATTATATTTTTTTTTCAATTGTTGGTTGTTTTTGGTCTCTATTGTATTAATCTTCCCTTTATACTATTTGTGCTCTTCATGCTCTTCTTTTAATGGTGTTTATTAGAGTTTCACCAAAAAAAAATGGTGCTTAATTGAGCAATGCACGACACCACCTATGTCATGACATGAAAGATGCAACGTAGACCAAATATGAACTCTGGATTAAATGGCAAAAAACGAAAAGTTTTTTTTTTTAATATTTCATTCCTGTTCAAGAACATCTGGGATATGATTTAGAAAAAATGACAGATATTTTTAACTAAAAAAAAAAAAACCAACCCATGCAAAGAACTATGGTAGTGAGTGTAGGACGGGTATAACTATACAATAATGCTTTGTATGGTAGCCGTTAGTGTAGGAGCATGAATCACCTATATTCATCACTGCAAGTTAAAACTTTCCATTTAATGTGTGAGGCTTTGGTGAATCCAATGTTTTTTCATCTGGTGTCTGTCCTCTACGGTTGCTGGCTGGCTGGCTGGCTGGTGATTGAAATGCTCGCACTGTATTCCGAACTGAAAATTTAGAAGATATAGGAGACCAGAAAGGAATGGGCAAACTACTGTTGGGACGATAGGCTCCCCTTGAATGTATGGATCGGAGTTGTAAGTTTCCCCTGAGATGGATGCTTTATGTTGGGCGGGTGTCCAAAAACCAAGTGTCCAGTTGCTTAAAAATGCAGCTTAGATGCAACCACAATGTGAGTTCGAATGTACTAAATTCAAATATAGAACCTAGGCACATGAAAACTGATTGAGATAATGTTTTCTATGCAACAGCCCTTGGCATTTACTTGGAGCGTGCAGACCGGGTTGAAAAACCCATGCTCATCCCTACACAGCATGCGCGCGCAAGTGGTCACCACCACCTAAACCACTTACTAGCTAAAGTTTTTTTTTTAGTCAATGATGATAAAAATAAGGAAGGAGGAGGGACTTACCTATGGTCCAAAGCCTATTAAACCAATGAATAACTGTTTATGATTTTTAGGCTTTGATACTTTCTTGTTGTTGGGTCACTTGGCTGCAGTGTTGTTTCATGAGAAAAAGAGAGAGAAAAAAAAGTGAATTATTATGTTAACTCCGACGAAAATAATTGTGGGTGCTAAGAAGCATATTTGGTGAGTAGCAGAGGATGAGTCTAGAACTCGAATAGTTGAGCAACTGTAGCTGGGTTTGAGACTTTGAGTCCTTGAGTGAGTTGTTGGAGATGACTTCTTGTTACTGTGCAATGAGTAAATGAAATTGAAAAAATTGTCCTAAGAGGAATAGGATTATAGGAAATACCGTTCATAACGGCGATACAAAACGTCCGTATTTCCATGGCTTTTCTTTGAAGAAATGAAAAAGATAATATTACCGTCAAGCTCTTTTTTAATTTTCTTTTTCCAAAATATAAGTAATTACACGTGACTATTCTACACACACTCACACAAGATGCTCACCATCAGCACTACAACCATGAATATTTGATCTTTGATCATTTATGTGGAAAGAAGGTGGAAAGGAGGTGCCTCACCAATTGAGCAATTGATTGATTGACTACTTAGTATGCTTATAGAAAAGTATAGCCTTGTACATTGGCAGACTCAAGTGGAGCTATGCCGCAACCACGAGATTCAAGAAACCCCCGTAAAAGAATTTAAAAAATATATGATTTTATTATTTAACTTGTTCACTTTGACCATTTCCTGCACAACCCAAATGAAAATCATAGGTCTGCTATTTACCTTGTATATCCTACATTTTATGACAGAAGTTGAAGAGGCAACATAGGACTAGGATGTGATGAAAACACCCCTAAAAATCTCATACAAAATTTTTTTTAAGACCAGAAGTAGGTTCCACTATACCTTGTAGTTTCTTTTGTTACTTTCATTTTTTTTTCTTTTTCCTGAGTTTTATTTCTGGAAATTAAGCATATTTGTTGACAAAAAACAAGGGTTAAATAAACATAAGATGCAAGACACACAAAGGTCTTGCCTTTTTACAAAGTTGTTCAATGCCTATAAAGAATTGTATTGTGCAATCTTTTTGTAGCACGCTAAGTGATTACCTGTTTTGACACACAAGTCACTGAGAGCATAAAAACAAGATGCTCAAGGGAAGAAAAAGGTCATGGTCGGCACAAGCAATTGAAAGCGCACATTATTATGAGAAAACATATATATATATATATATATATATAAATAAAAACTCAAGGTAGCCCACAAAATAAACGACCCCATGCGTTTATACTTTAGCCAGGTGCTCAGCATCTATTTGGTGCATAGAAGACCCGAGGAATGTTCATAAGGCTTTTTTTTTTAATAAATAAGTGTGATTCTATGTTTTACGTTAAAAAAGAAAAAAGAAAAAAGGAAGAAGAAGGAGAAGAAGAAAGTTGTAAATATGGGAAATAATTTTATGAGAACTAGTTCTCACCATTTTTTGTGAAAACTCTAGGTAGAGCTCATCTGTCACCTAATTCAAATCTTGCGATACACAGGGACCCTTTAATGATCACACGCTCCAAGTTTCGGTCAAATCTGAATTTACTGGACGGTTTGATTAACTATGCACCAATCCAAATAGATTAGATCTGTGGGTCAAGGATGAAGGGGTTAGAGATATGCAATTGAGGCAAAACTTGATATTTTGGGTGGTCCCACATAGATCTTTCTATCTCCCTGGTCTCATCTCCGAATGGGAGCCACAAGTGGGTCTCATAAAAACTGCTCACAACAGGTGCGTAAGAGTAGTTCTCACATGATCAAAACCCATGTAAATATAGACCACCTCTGCTTTACTTTGTTAATGGAAAGCTCTTCACACCACTCACAAATAAGCTGACCTTCCTAACTGCTCATGAGCTACAATATCTTCTTTGTTAATTTCAACTCAAATTTAATTTAGAGCATAATGTGTGCACCTTTTTTCATTAAAAAACGTTTGGAATGCAAAAATACTTTCATGTGCTACCATAGAACTCATGTTTGATGTAACTGCTCATTGGCAAGGAATGCAGAAAAATGAAGTGACTTTTTTGTGATATTATGGAAATTGATTCTGAGGAAGAGGCCAAACTTCATTTTCTCCAAAATGCATAATGAATTATTTGTGGATTCGATTTTTTTGCAACGGTGAACAACCATGCCCTTAATGCAAGCATGCCGTCAAATTGATTGCATGTCATACATATGATGAATTTATCGTAGTTTAGAATGCGTAGTAAAGTATGTTCTATACCTTGAGACGGGATTAGTTTTGACTTATGAAAGGTGGACCACAGTAGTAAGCAACTAAGCATACTGAAGTTATATCCTAATTACCACTGGGGTGATTTTCTTCCACAGACATCCACACTAAACATCATGAGAAAAAATCATTCCCTTCTTAAATGCTAGGGTGGGATTGGTTTTTCCGTATGAATTCTTATGTGGATGTTTATAGGAAAAAATTACGCATGGCGCCAAAATATATATAGTCCACAAAAGTGAAAAAAAAAGTCAAAATAATTTACTAAATTATGACAAGTGGATGAGCAAATGATGTGAAGAAAAGTGTAAGGCAAGAATGCCCACGTTTCCAATAAGGGGCAAAGTTTTCATTAACTTGAAAATTTTTTCTTTCTTCTCTATTCTTTTTTCTAAATGGCATCCATGATCCAACCTCTAATTGTAATTTCTCGAATGTCTGCTACTGCCAGTAGCAGACCCACATTGTGGTGAGAGGGGACAATTGCCCCCCCAACCCTCAACCTCTATTTTCATTTAAAATAGGAAAAAGGATAAATAAAATTTCAAATGGGCATTTTTGTTCTTATCCACTTTGCCCCTTCTCATCTCTCTTATTTTTCTTTTTTTGCCCCTGATTAAACTTTTTTTTTCTTATGGTAATAACATAATTATTAAAATGTAAGAGCAGTTATGTCTTTTATTTTTATCAAAAAGACAACTCATCAAATGATTTTATGTACTTTCTTTTTATGTCTCTCCTTCCTTTCTTATTCCTCCAATAAAATATGTGTTCATTGCTTCTCCTTCTTTCTTTTTATTTTCTTAATTTTTTTATTAAGTGTGTTATCCCAATCCACTCAAGTTTGGCACTCATAATCAACACATCTTAAATAATTGTCCATTGAAGTTGTTATCAAATCTGAATTTTTGAAAATTTAACATAAAATTTGAATTAAATTAGATATATTAAAATTTAATAAATAAGACATTTCATATGGCTATAATTAGAGGTGCATCAGGGTTCTCTACACTAATTACATGCCCAAATGTTTCATCAACCTTAGCATTTTTATCTAGATAGTGAAGGATTTGAACTCTAAACAATAGGCCAAATATCAAAACTTTTTTTGTGGACATAATCTCCATAATATGATGCTCAAGAAAATAAATTGATTTGATATTTTTATATCAATAATCATTTGCTCATATGTAAATATGCTAAAATCATGCAATTTGTAATTCTTCTCTAATCTTCCAAACCCATTATTAAGTATTGTTGGATGTAGAGAGCAACACAAGTTCATCAATTTAATCATCTTCGAGGAATAATCTAATAACTAGTTTCTTGGTAAAATTAAATTGAACACACGATCTTAAATTTTTGACACTGTATTAAGATATTTGTTAATTATTTTTTGAATTTCTCATTAAGAGAAATTTCAGTTTGCCCCACCCTAAAAAAAATCATTAGTCCGCCACTGGCTATTATCTACTAGAGATTTGGGCAAAGTTTTTATCAACCCACATTTTTCTTTTTTTCTTTTTTCTTAATGGCATCCAAGTATCCAACCCAATGGCCTCTTGTTGTCATTTTTTGAAATTGTCTCTACTACTAGCTATTTAAGTACCCCATCCAATGGTGATATATTTATGTGTCGAATTTAGATTTGAAATTTGAATTTGAATCCTGAAGATTTGTATATAGGGTTGTTTCTGCTAAATATGGAAGTCTCTCATTGGATACTCTCCATCCATGCACGCACGTCCGAATTACCAGCCGAGGAGGCAGTGGGGACAAAAGGACAAAAAGAGGAAGAAGGCACTGGAGACTTGGGAGGCGGGTATGGAGGGCCCATTGAACATGTGCCAAACAAATTTCTATTTCTTCTAAAAATAAAAAAATTCCCATTATCTTCCCGCCCATATTTTGTTTTATTTTCTGTTATTTAATGTAATTTTTCTTGCATTTATAAATGGCACATTTGATAATGAATTCTTATTGAGGATTTTAAATCAATTTTTGTGACTATCAATGTGCATAGCTAAAAATTATTTGGTGTTAATGTATAAATTCATAAAATTGGGGATGATGGGAAAATGTGGAGTTTTTTGAATTATTGTAGAAAATTAATGAAGAATTTTTGAGAATTTGTTTGACAAACATGATCGAGAAAAGAAAATTGAAAAGAAGTATTTTTATTGGTCCTTACTGGTTGACATGTGAAAAGCCCACATATATATTTATATATAAATAATTCTATGAGAATTAGTTTTCACTATATTTTAAGGAAAGTGTAGGTGGGGTTCATCTATCACCCAATCTAAATTTTGCAATTGATAGAAACCCTCTCACATTATGAGAACGGATATTTTCATATTTGAATATATATATATATATATATATATATATATAAGGTTGGCCCATTGGCCAAGGAAGGATAAGAAATGCTTTTTTTGTATTGCGTGTTTTACGTTGCACTGATATTAGCTTAATTTACACGTTAATTAAAGTGATGGACCTCATTTGACTGATCACATTTTGATAATTACATTTCCGAGCAATGATCAAACGACCGAGTTGGGGTGAGATTGAGGGCCAATGCCAATGATGATCATACAGGTGATATAATGGGTCACACCTTGATGATTTTTTTTTTTTGGCCTTAAGAAAGAGGAAGATTTTCTTGGTGATTTGATCATCGGACGATGATTATTCATCTTTCATGGGACTCAAGATGAAATAATCAGGATGATGGCATTGCAGTGGTTCCACCACTGCTGGCAATCCAAAGTGGGCTTAAAATAATTTTTAAAATATGTTAAAAGGAAAGTAGCTGTCAAAATAAGACAGGCTGTTCTTATTTTTTAAATATATAAATACATATAAATATATGTATAACACAGTAATACAATAATAAAAAAGCCTAGAAATGAAAAAAAAGGAAAAAAACCCAAAAAGGAAAGAAGAGCATTTAAGAAAACCTAAAAAAAGCGGGCAAAATACAGAGAATTCCACATTTCAAGGCATGTAATTTCCCCTTTAAATTCACTCTCTTCCTCTCCTGTTTTTTTTCATCTCACTCACTGTTTTTCCTTTCCATTCAGGTGCGAAAAATCCCCTTCTTTTTTTTTTTTTTTTCTGTCTTTCCATTTCCATTTTTCCATCTGCTGTCTCAGTGTCACTATCAGTCCGTACTCCGTCCGTTCCGCTCTGCGATTTTCTGGAATACTGAAAAATCGTGAAATCGGAGCACGATCGTGACTTTTTCTAGCCACTTTATTTATTCATTTATTTTTTCATGCAGGAGTTGGATTTCTCGGCCAAGATTTGAAATTCATCTTCTTCTTTTATTTTTTCCAAAATTTGATTTTTATGTTTTTTCTTTTTGTTTTTTCGTCTAAAAACTTTTTGTACTTTATTTTGTTCTGCAATATATATATATATATATAATTTTTTCTTCTGAAGAGAAATGATGCTAGGGTTTCGATGTTTCACTCTCTCTCTTTTTTTTTTCTGATTTTTTTTTTTCGTTGGCGATGTCGTTTTCAGTGATGTATGCTTGGTGATCCAACTCTGCAATCTTGGGCGTCCTTTTTCCTAGTAGGGTTTACTGAAGTAGGGGTTTTAGTGATCAGGTGTTTTTTTTTTTTGGGGACAAGAAGTGAGAGATCTGGGTCCTTTCGCTCCATGTCTTTTGTGATACTAGTGCTACTTTCTTCTTGCTGGAAGGTGTAGTGTGTGTGGGGTTTTGATGATGATGATGATTCGTTGGGGTTTTAGTGATGTATTCACAAGTGAGGCAAGTGTTGGTTGCATGTGTCGAGTAGAACTGATAGCTGATCCGGAGGGTTGATTTGTTATGGCAGGTAGAGAGTCCCCTCACAGTGTCGAGATGGAGAAGGCTCCTACAGCGCCCATGCGATTGTCCCACAGTGAAGACCAAACGACGGTCTTTAGGCCCGTCGTCCTCACCCAACAGAGGACGGGCACTGCTTCTGCTGCTGCTGTCGCTGCTGTTGCTGCTTTTAGAGAGGCTGCTGCTGTAGGAGGAGGAGGCCTTGGTTTAGGAGGAGGAGGAGGAGGAGGAGGAGGAGGAGGAGTTGGTTCGCGCGAGCCAGCCAAACGGAAGCGCGGGCGGCCGCGCAAGTATGGTCCCGGTAGCAACATGGTCCTCGCCGTGATGCCCTTGTCGCAGCCCATAATGCTGCCGTCGCCGCCCGCCGGGACGCCTGTCTCCCCGGCCGTGATCGCTCCTTCCGGCGGTGGGACGCCTGTCTCCGCTGTTGCGATCCCCCCTTTGAGCAGCGGGCCGCCTGTCGCTCCTGCTGTTGTCCTTCCTTCCAGTGGTGGGACGCCTGTCGCCACCGCCGTGGTGCCCCCCTTGAGCGTCGGGATGCAGGCCTCCCCCGCTGTGGTCCTCCCTCCGAGCGGCCTTGGGGGCAGCACTGGTGGGTTCCCTTCAGTCATGTCCTCTCAGAAGAGGGGGAGAGGGCGCCCTGCGGGTTCGGGCCATAAGCTGCCAATGGCTGCTCTTGGTCATTCTCTCCTACTCCCATCTCTTGTGCTTCATATAGCTTGCATTCTTTCCTTTAGTGGCTTTCTGTTGATGTTCTTTCATGTTTAATTTGATTGTCAAACAATGTGTTCTCTTGTATGCTTGTTTTGTTTGGTTGGGAGCTTAATGAAACAGGTGTGCGTGCCCGCGCGCGCTTGGGTGAAATGGTCTCTTGCTTTGTTTCTGATTATCTCAAAGAAGGAAATAGGTTGGTAGCTGATTGATGGGGAGAACAATGTAACATGGGAAAAAATGGAATTTTCTTGATTTTGCAATGACTTATTTTCTGTTGATTCTGACTCTAGAGCTTTTAAGCTGGGGAAAATACCACTGTGCCCTTGTATTTTCAGGTGAAACTTGTTTAATTAAATGGATCATGCTCTAACACTCCAACTGCAAACTAGTAAACACGCATAATGGTTGTTTTTATAGCAAGATTCGATTCCGTGACTTCTTGATTACTTGGGTGATTTATAGCAAGGTGCACGCTTTTTTATCTAATCATTTAAAATTATAGTCGAGTACTAGGCGGTGGACTTATTTGTTACCGTTATAAAGTTCCTGCAGGCCGGGCAATAAATGAATATTCAGTTAAGACTTTCTTTGAATTTCTATATTTAATCTTTCCCCATTTTACGGTTTTTTACTTATTTTATTTTTTATTCCTTTTTCTGTTTTAAACTAGACACAAAATATTGAGAACTGAATGAAAAGTGTACCATGTTATTTTTTTCCATTGAGCTTTTGATTATAATCACACTGCTATGCTCTTTTACACGGGGATGCATTTCTTTCCCCATTTGATGCATTATAAAAGAAATGCTTTGTTCAATTGATGCTTATTGCGAAAGTGGATGGCAGGTTCTTCGGCGATTGGACTTACACCATATATTATCACCGTTAGAGCTGGAGAGGTATGCATCGGTTCTTCATATCAGTTGTAAAATTATGTGAAATTGCCTTGGATGCCATCTTTGTTGCCAACACAACTCAAATGCATGGATAACAAATGTACTTTGTGATGCATTACTATATATAGGGTTTTCACCACCTACGAACTCCCTCACGACACCTATATGGGATTTTCAGTTTCCCACCACACACTATTCAATGAAGAGCTGCGATTGAAATTTCGAGACACCACTTTTGCAGGAGTGATGTAGGGGGAAAAAATGGTCTCCATCACCATCATCATCAAAACCTTCTCTTAACTATGTTGGAGTTGGCTACATAAATTTTGTTTATCCATTCCGATCTATCTCAGGCTAAATTCTCAGATAAGTTGTACTTCTTTAGGTCCATTTTTACTACCCCCACTCACGTCCTCTTTTGTTTACCCTTTCCCTTGATGGGCCATCAACCTATATAGCCCAAGTTTTCTTTATTGACACCGTTGTTGGCCTCATTGGACATGCGTAAACCAGCTCAAATGGGTTTCTCTAATTTATTCACCATTGATGTTACCCTTAAGTGCTCTCGAAACCACTCATTTCTAATTTTATCCCACTTGGTTTTACCTCATATATGCCTTAACATTCTCATTTATGTTACATCCATTTTTTGCATATGTTGCTTGAACTGGCTAATATTCTGCTCCATAGGTCATAGTTGATCTAATCATAGCCCTGTACAATTTTTCCTTCAATCTTGTTGGCATTCATCGGCCGCAAAACACTTAAGAAGTAATTCTCAACTTCAACCATCTTGCTTTTATTCTATGTTCGACATCGTTATCAATCTTCTATCCTTATTAATTATCGAGCCAAGGAAATGAAAATAATCTCTTAGTGCGATCTTGTGAGCTTAAATTTTCACGGTAGTGTCAGCTCTTTGTATATGCTCTCTATTCTGTCTTTGTGCGACTTCCCTCCTGCCATCTCTCGAGAAAGGCCATTACTCAATGTGGGTTCTGCTGAAGCGGGGTCTAGAAAGAATCTAAACTGGAGACATGCCTAACATTTTACAATTTTGCACAAAGTTGTTGCTCACAGGTCTCAAACCTATGTTATCACAGATGGCACCCGGGACTTTTACCATTGCACCAAAGTGGGTCTCCATATAATTCATTATGTTATCAATTTCAACCTTTGGCCTGATGAGTTCCAATAACTGCAGTATTTGTCATATTATATATAATTTCATTAAAGGTTAGTGTTGATCTTTAATTAAAAAGAAAGGATAATTGTGACTAGGTTGCGACTCGCAATCCTTAGAGCAAAATCATGGCAGTAAATTGCAATTTTGTTTTGCTTTCTATTTATACTGCCCTTGTAAGCTGTACTGCTTAACAACATATTTTAGGTGATCGCTTGGCTACTAATTTTCTAATATTGTGCCAAATAATAATAATAATAATAAGAATAATTTGCTCCTTTTTTTTCTATTTGTCTGACCCTTAGGTGTAGGAAGTTTCCATTTATGTGCTGCTCTTGTTCGATACTTGCTTCAGACTCATGTTCTGTCCCACCTCTTACTTCTTTGGGAATTACCCTTTTATCTGAGAACCACCGCTTTTAGCTGCTCTGCACTCACCCTTCTGGGCATCTACAGTCTTGCAACTCTAACAATTAATTCAAAAACTGCTATCATTTGCTATTTATTTCTAGTTACACTTGCATAACTAGACTATAAGGTATAAAATGATGTTTATTAATGCCTGTTTGCAAGTTTCAGCTATGAAATACTTATTAATTTAATCCAGTCAAAAGTAATAATGTGACAGGATTCATTATTAACGAAAGCGGCAAAATTCAAGGGTATGGAGGGGTGTTTATTAGGACCTATTACATGTTCCAGCTTTGAAATGCTTATTTATTAAGCATTTAAGCTACTAGAACTCCGAGAATTCAATATAATTTCTTTTCTGATAATTTAGCTAAGACAGTTTTTTTTTAAAAAGGCTGGAAGAGAAAGCACTGAAAAACAAACGTCATTTTGGGATAGGGGGCTGAGCCGCTAAGGTTCTGAATCATAAACGGTAAGCTACAAATGCTAAAAGTGGTGACTTCCTTAAACAAACAACATTTATCAATTATTCAGTGCCTTTGTTCTATTATTATTGTTGAATTGAAAAAAAAAGAAAAGAAAAGAAAAGAAAAGAAACATTGTTGTTATTCTTGTTAAGTTACAGGAATCGATGATCTCTGGCCATCATGTCATCTTCATCATATTCTTTGGCATCATTTCCGTGAAATTTCACTTCTTTGCTACTCATACTTGCTTTTAACATAAGAAGGCAATAGATGCTAAAGTGGCGAGTTTTCCAAAATACAATTTCTTTTTTTCTTTTATTCGGTTATTGTCATTATGAGCTTCTGTGCCATTATTATTGTTGTTCTGCAATTATTATATTGACTTATATGGATAAAAAGAAAATATTGTTGCAAAGTTATGTTGGATGTGCTTTCTGTTATTGTCCTTTATATTGGCGTTAACTCTTCATATTCTTCTTTTATGGTCCTCGTGCTGGAGAAAAGGATGCTTTTTAGGCATCTTGAAGCTTATCTTTCGGATTTGGGCTTATCTAGTTTCTCATTATAGTTATGCTTGCTTTTCTTATGTATTTTATGTGCAAAGAAAGAAATGACTTAAAGGCATCACGAAGCCAGTCTCTTGCTTCTATTATGTGTTCCACATCTTCTCATTTCTCACGACTCATATTTGCATTTATTGTGTGTTTGTACTTTATCGGCAGATGTAGTTTGCTTTAGGTATGCTTTAAAAATAAAAATTCTATTTTTAAAAGAACCATGCATAGGTATGCTTTAATACGATTTGTGGTTTCCCCATTTGATAATTTATTCTAGCCAATCCCTTAGATCCCTCCTCATCTGGCACGCCTTAGCTCAAATAGGTAAGAGGTAAGATAAGCCTTCAAGAGACACAAAATTGTGAAGATCCATTATATATATTTAATATATATCATCTGGGACTATTTGAACACTAGGGCCTGTAGGTTCCTATGATGCCTATATATGGATGTGGGTGTGGGACAGGGATTAGGGACACAACTTTGCACTTTTGAGAATTTGGTACATAGATACGGATATGGGTGCCCTAATTTCTTTTTAGCTCACTTTTGAATTAAATGAATAGTATGAAATAATGGACATGGTAACTAGGATATGCTAAACTTCCACCATGGGTACTAATACGAGTGTCATTGGTCTAACATGGATATGTTGGGCTTGTACGAGTAGCCAGCTGTCATAGGTGGGTTCAACATGACTAGCTTGTGGACCAATCAGCTCTTCCAAACTGGTTGCCAGCCCTTGGCGACCATGCTGGGGACTTCTTTTGACGAGCTGGCCCTTAAAGGATACAAATCCAACAGACTTGTTGTCCATCTGTTCCTTTTAAGGACTTCTTGGGCTATATTGGGCTCATGGATTGGGCCAAATGGGTCATTCTATTGCTGTTTTGTTTCCTTAACCAGTTCAGGACAGTTTCAAGTTATTTTGACATTTATTTCAGACCCATATTCATTGTCCATATTAGAGTTTAGGGATTTTTTTGGTGATTGGCCCTTGATTGAGACGGATCCAAAGCCTTTGTACACAATCAAATTGGCCAAAGCAAGTAGGGGCCTAATCTCACATGATCCATTAGAATCATCCCACCCTCTCCTGTGTCAATGTTTATCTAACTTTTTTTTAAAAATTTTTTAATACTTAAAAATGGTCATTTTGGGTCATAACCATAAATTTTGTAACCAGATGTCTTTGTTGTGTTAGATCTATGCCTTTTGGGGTGTTGTCTTTTAGTATTATTATTTTAGATTCTTTTTCTTTTGAAAATTTCAATTTTATTAATGTAAATCTAAAATCTATAGTGTTTTGTGTTATATGAAGTCTTTCTAATTTTTCTATGCAAGCAGACTTTGCTTTTATATTATTATTATTTTTGGAGAGGATTTAACACAAAAAACCCCTTATGGGCCCCACATTGAAAAGGACTCTATAGTTCCTACCACACAAGATAGGTCCTTTGGGTTCTTTTTGGTGTAAAAACATTTTTTTTAAAGGTAGTTAGCGTCACTCCCTCTTAACTGGGCACCATGATGCGCATCCGTAGAGATTCCATAGCAAACTTGTGGTGGGGGGGGGGGGGGGGGGGGTTGTGGTTTGCGGGTGCTGGATGTAAAGCCTCTCCTAAGAAAGAAGGGCATTGCTTCAAGGAGTTGTGGCAGCCCCTGCACCAAATAGGGAATGATGATTCTTCTGGCGGGAATGGATTTGGGATGGGCAATCGCGTTTCATCCTTCCATTTTAAAAACTCTACTTCCCCTGAAGATGCATACATAAAAAAAAAACTCATAGATCTGTTATTCTAGTTTTTATTCTAGTTTTTCTTATAGATGGAGATGGAGAAAGATGGGGAAGAAAGAATGGAAGAAAAATTCTAGTTTTTCAAATTCTTCTAGACGAGCGATGCAAGAAAAATTCTAGTTTTTCAAAATCTTCTAGGCCAAGGATGCTAGCGTTGCTAGTAAAAAAGGAAATTTGGTGGGAGCCCTTTCTTGTTGGGTTTCAAAGACCTTGGATATTCTTGTTCTCCCTCCAATCTATAAGTTGGAGAAGCTTTGATTATTAAAAAAAAACCTACGTCACTCAGATCTACTTCTTCTTCCTCTAATCTATCAATTGGAGCAGAGGGCCACTTGCAAAACCCATTTCCATTGGAAACAAAGGGAACAAGTTGGGTTCGTTCAGTTGCTGAGTCTAAACAGTACTACTATCTTGTGAGGCTATCACCTCTTTATGTATGGATGAACAACATAATGAAATGATGGTTACAGAGGCTCCTTATTTTGTGAGACTATCTTGTGAGGTTATTGCCTCCTTATTTTCATCAGAGCTTCTCTTTCGTGTATGTAGTCTTGCTTTGAGACTTTGTGTATGCTCATAGTTACCTGTTGACATTAGAGAAAAGAGGGAGGAAGCCAACTTAAGATGAATTAGATTTGAGACACCATGAAGAGGAACGAGGGAGGAAAGGTTGTTGCGTGTGCTCGGCGCCCAAGAAGGAGCCACCACCTACTGCTGCCCCCTTGTTGTTCACATTGTAGAAGTTAGGCCGGTCCTCTTTCACTATTGCCGGAACTGAAGGAGGCCACCCTTGCACAGATTGGAGCATTGGAATCATGAAAGGGATGGAGAAAGAGAAGGAATAAGAGGAAGAAAGAAGGGAAAAATAGAAGAAAGTTGGGGAGCAATGCTAGTGTTGCTCACGAGTGACACTAGCGTCTCTCCACATTTTTTTTTTACATAAAAAAGGACCCAGAGGACCAATTTGGGGTGTGGTCCGAACTATAAGGTCCTTTTTAGTTTAGGTCTTCGTGTTAAATCCTCTTTTTTTCTATTTCTTTTTTTATTTTTTGATCTTAAAAAACTATTTTGCCAATTTACAATCAATTCTAGTAAGAATTTCTTATTTAATATAATATGTCACTTTGAATTTTTAATATGAAGCTTACTAGATGATTTGCTTTATTGATGTAAACCTATGTAATCAAGTCTTTGCATTTTCTTTTTGGTAATTAGAATCTTTGCATTTAGCATCATGTTGGATGATCCTTCACTTTTGGGGTATGTATTAAGTTGTGTGATAGTCGGATACTTCAAAATGGCAAAGTATCGTGTCAAATCATATCAGATAGTTCATTTTTGGTGTAAATGCCATATCCATGGCATGTCCTGGGTTGCCCTTGCTATATTTATGCAGGTATCCCTGCTGTATCCATGAAATATCTGGGCCTCATATTTAAATCTTTGCATTTAGAGCATGCTTTTAGTTACACTTTTGGTGTAATTGCCATATCCATCGCATGTCCTTGCATGTCCTTGCCATTTTCTTGCAGTGTTTGTGCCGTGTCCATGACATATCTCTGCATCATATTTAAATCTTGGCATTTAGAGCATGCTTTCATTTATTTATTTGTTTTCATGCTCTTTCCTTTTTTTTTTAATGCGACAATTATGCCGAGTCAATAAGCTGAAGCTCAATAGATTCAACAATTGAGGTTGACACAGTGGCATATGGCATTTTGGAGGTGAAGTTCTTGTTCATACATTACATTGGAATGTGAAAAAAGCTTCCCAGTTTGCCATTCTTAGAACTATTTATTTATTTATTTACTTTTATGAGGCCTGAAAAAGCACATGCCGATATGGTTGATGCGCAACACATTGTGGACATGCATGCTGGGGTCAGGTCATCCTCAAACCCTCATAGCTTGAGGTCAGTTAAAAGAAATTTACATGGTGCTGACAGCAGCTATCTCTCTGATTTAACTGCTATATATTCTGCCTTGCTTGATCAAACCCCAGATCCCTCTGTATCGAGACTGGCCCCAATTTTACTCCAGACAGAATGCTAATGTTCTATACCGTGTTGATTTTTTTCTTTTGAAAACACAAAAATAATTATGTAGTTCATACGTGATCAATCAGTCATAGATCTCACTTTTCATCGCCCAGATCAAACTGAATGCGATATAATCAAATTTATGGTTGATGTTGTAGAGAATATAAAGCCCATATGCGAAGTAGGAAAAGTAGGAGCTACAGGTACTATTTTTGATGTCCCCAGCACTGCAAGCGGGGATCGTCCATTCCTGATCAATTGTTTTTGCTCACCATCCAAGCCCCACATCACTCCCTCCACCCAACACACCCTGACCCACCCGCCCCATGGATGAACCTTGTCTGTACGTGTGTATATTATATATTTGCTATTAGTATTCTATCCAGAGTTTAGATTTTAAACATGTGCTTCCATGTAACTTATTTTCAGTAGAAGAAGAAAACTGAGGATCTCTCTCTCTCTCTCTCTCTCTCTCTCTCTCTCTCTCTCTCTCTCTCTCCGTGTGTGTGTGTGTGCCTTGTGGTCTTCTGTGCATAATGCCTTATTGCAGCATCCATCTATCACATACACAAACCTGTGGTGCAGTGGAAGGTCCTAATTATTTCAACTTTGAGGTTGTTCCTACTTGAAATATTTAGAATTGATGAAGTTAAGCCATGAAAACAAGGCTATTTTACCATAATAATTTCTATTACTTGACGAAGAAACTGTTGTGATCATATGCCATACGTATTTGGTTTTCCACAGGGTCATGCAAAAGTAATCTTGGAATGCATTTGTCATGTTATTTGAATGATTTTATATTGGTGACAATTTGCTGCTAAATCACTTTTCTTTTTTATAGGCTTCTTTATTTTTTATACTTTTTTGAACTGTAAATGCAAATATGTCATATAATTGCTGTATTACTTAATTTTTTCAAATGCTTTTATCTGGTTTAGAATAAATTTTGCACCCTGTCAAAAGCTTGTAACCGGCTAAAAAATATAATAACATTTAATCACATATTTCTGTATTTAGGATGTGTCCTCGAAGATAATGTCATTTCCGCAGCATGGACCCAAGGGAATCTGCATTCTCTCCGCAAATGGTTCTGTATCAAATGTTACACTTCGCCAGGCATCAACATCTGGCGGGACCGTCACTTATGAGGTTAGCGAGATTATACCTTCTGAGGCCTTATATGATGCTTTTCCTGCCAAGTTGTACATTGTGCTCGAGGTTCAGTTTTCGCAATTTACATCTTTTTGAATGTTAGTTTTTACACTTTACATTTATGCTCTTAGTCAGATCCCTAGATTCCAGACCATTTACATGATGAGTGTCTGGGTGATTGGATTGCTTTGATCTTACCATTGGAACATTTTATGTCCGTGGACCACCTATTTTGGAATTCACCCAGCAATACCTTAGAGAGCAGAATTGTGCGCCCACATGTCTGAACTTTTTACATTTGAACGTTATATGCTTCTTCATAACTTAAATATTTTTACCTAAACATGGCATTGCTGTTTTCAGCTAGCTACTAGAAGAAGACCTTTTAACTTAATGTTTCTAATTTCTAAAGATAATGTTACAATATGCCAATTGTATGATGGGGTAAGTCTTCAATGATATGATGGGTTGTGTTTAAAGAATGAAACTTGGATCAGCCTGGTTGGTTTGTATTATAACTGGCTGGTTGACTGTTCTAGGCTTAGTTAGTCCCTTGGGTAAAGTTGTGCTTAAAAAAGTACTAGGAAATTTTCCTAGTTCCACCAGTAGGCTGCGATGTCCTTTTTTTATATTTAATTAATAAATATCGCTATTTCATGGTTGTGATTTTGATATACATGTTTAGCATAGAAGGGGGTAGTGGATAACTTAATTTTAGGAAGTATTGGTCTTTCAAGTTCACCCGCCAGTTGGACTGGGATCATTGATCTGCTTCCTGCAGTGGGTGGAGTCCCGGTCTAGGTTCTAAACTCTGGGTCAAGCACATTGAGGCAAGCTGATATGGCAGGGTTCTTTTCATCCAAAAAAACTTTGGAACCTCTGGCCTTTGGTCCGTGGATTTCTGTACAAGTAAGGTAATGGTGTTGATAAAAGGATGTCAACCTTTCAGGGGAAAAAAAAAACCTGCATTTGTGTAGCTTGGACTAGTATGGTAGCAAACACAGAGTTTTGTGCTATTGGATGATGCCTTGATTAAGTTTATACAGGTATGGGATATTATATGAATATTTAATGATGCTTTGTTTATGTCTTGACAGGGACGATTTGAGATCCTGTCACTTTCTGGTTCATATCTGCTTTCAGAGAGTGGTGGCCAGCGGAGCCGGACAGGTGGATTGAGTGTGTCACTGGCAGGTACTGATGGCCGTGTCTTAGGTGGTGGAGTAGCTGGACTTCTGACAGCAGCATCCCCAGTCCAGGTTTTCTAAATGATACTTGCTTCTTCTTCTTCTTCTTCTTCTTTCATGCAAACTTCCAGCAATAAAGTTAAAATATAATATTTTAGTTGCCAGTGAGTCTGAAAATCCTGTGAAATTTATTGTGGTCAGAATGGTGTGCGTTTTCTCTGTAGTATTTGATCATGCTGACCACATTGTCTGTTGAATGAGACGATATATATTTTTTGGCACACTTTTGCCTACTATTCCTTTTATTTCCCATATTAAAGAAGAAACTTAGATAAGGAAAGAATTGAAAATGTGTCAGAATAAGGCTAAGTAGTTGGAAATTGGAATTATACATGTTTCCTTTTCATTCAATCATAAGTTCTGTTTCAGTTTCGTTCAACTCTCCTTTTGACTAGTTTGGGAAGCCACAGGCATTTGAACCGATCATCTAAATGCAGCTGGGTTTCCGACGTGGCATTTATCCCATATCATTTTTCCTGAGATTTGTTTACACTATCCTTTTTTTTTCTCAACAATAATGACTTGAAAAATAAATATTGCCCAAAAGGCCTAAAACCTACTCTACTAAATGTGCGCCCATACCCATGTCCCCTACCTTTGAGTCTCTATCTGCTTCCCGTGTTGGACATTGTCTTGATTTCCAGTGTAAACATTATTCCATTTTCAGATTCTTATATCAATTAGTATTCAGTTGTACAGTACCTGTGGCTGCATTAGTAGATTTCTTTTAGCTTTTGATCATGTATCTGATTTACATTATAGGAACCTATCATGATGTGTGATCTAATCATATCCTACTGCTGCTTATTTCCATTACCTGTGCTTGAGATTTTGTCATACAATGGTTTGTCTTCAGCCCATTTCACTAACAGGTTCAGGAACCAGAAGATGTCAGTAGCTGCTATTTTCTTAGAACTGCTACTTTGCATGATGAAAGCTGGGACTGTTGTGACAGGAAATTGTTTACTTGTCCTCGCAGGTCGTGTTTGGCTGTTTTGATGTGGATGGACGAAATGAGCCAAAGTCAACAAACCCCTCAGACCCGCCCACCGCACCAAAGATCCCACCATCTCGGGGAACGCTGAGCGAATCCTCTGATGGGCATGGGAGTCCACCCAACCAGAACACTGGCACCTACAATAACAACCCCCATCAAGGCATGGTGCACCTGTTGGCGAAATAGAGGTGTCCTATACTTCTCTTCAAATTGCTAGAGTGAACATCCCATTGGAGCGTGCTAAGAACCATCTGATGTAGTGTGAATTCATGTGCACTAGACAAACAGAGCTGTATTTGCCCGCCTTGTAGGATGTAGAAATTACTTGGTAAATGCTGCTTCCGTTCCCATCTCAAATTAGACAGTACATTTAGTTACTCTTAGTTTAGCTGCTTTTAATACTGAGGGTGTTTGCGCGGCTGTAGTAAACTAAGTATGTTGTTGTCATTATGTACTGCTTATATTGTTGTTTTCAGATGATTGGTTTCCTCCTTCACTTCCTTTCTCATGTAATGATTTTTTTTTTTCTTTATCCTGCCATTTTTTCTGTGTTGATCTTACAGCCATTTCAGGTTTCAATATTGCATCCATTTTTTTTTTTTTTGTTTTTTTGGCATTGTGACAAGGTGGACTTCTCTGCCAATGGGACGAGCAAAAATGATGAATTGGGTGCTGGTGATCAAGACCGGCCATCTCTCTTTCAAATTCTTTGTGTTCGCCTGCTCTTTCATTAATCTGGTGGGCTACTCCACTAAAAAAATAGTTTCAATTACTGTATGTGTCATGGCCTCGCGGCATGTTCGCCAATTGGATCTTTCATTGTGATCCCTGGACTAGTGTGACAGATGCTAGAGTTTTGCAAATATTATCTCTGGAGGTAATATTTATCATCCGGAGATGGCACTGGAGGATACGCTGGCAGGTTTTGGTTTATTTGCTGGTTGTGGTGTGTCATAGTCTGCCTGTGGGCTTCACACCTTTAGTATGATCTCTCTCTCAACTTTGTATTCTTTCGGTACTCAAATAGACAGATGTGTTAGGTTTGTGTGGATTGTGATAATTAACCACCTTCACTCTATAATTTCTCTCACTCCTTTGTGCATACTTATATAACTTACTGTTTCTCCTTAATTTTGCAAATATCGATATGAACTCAAATCAGAGCTCAAATTACCGAATAGACTTGTGCTCAAACCTGAATCCGACTCAGGTCCTGTAAGGTTCCGACCCGAATGGAGTCGAGACCCAGAGCCTACTTGTAATCTTATATAATACATATTCCTGGTGTGAAGTGCATCCGAGACTGAAGTTTTTACATGTGCGCCCATGTTCTGGTGATGCAGACTTTGACCTGATGTTGCACGTTTTGTAACCACATTATAATATATTAAGTTCAAAAGGTTTTTGCTTTCAATTTTGACCTGCGGTTATGATTTTGAAAGTTAGTTTAAAAAAAAAATCAGTTTCCACTCCCCTTATGCAAAATTAACTTTTTTCTTTTATTTATCCAAACCACCTACTTATTCACTTTTCAAAGTTTCACTTCTTCCTTTCACCTATACTCTCTAATTCCTTTTTCTTCTCTTACTCTCCTTTTATCTTTTTCTTGCCAATAGCTCCTACATGGTAGATTTCACAAATCGTAAACACGTATCTCATAATCTTTTCTCCTTCTATTTTCTTTCTAAAATTTTTGGATAGATATTTTTTAAAGAATGAATATTTAAGTTACAAGGTTGGTCACATCTGTGATTAGCATGGGTTTTTATGCTAGTCAATATTAAGCAAGCATAGGGATCATAGTCAAGTTGAACATGGTAAAAGGCTTTGATGATTATGATGTTGATTATGTTTGAGTTGGGTGTCATAGTCCTTTGGATAGGAGAGTAGACTTCGGGTGAAGTGGGGTGCCCTCAGGTGAGGTAGTAAGCCCCTGGGTAAAAGAAAGTGACCCTGCCTAGAGGCTTTTTCTTTTTTTTATTATTCTTCTTCTTATTATTATTTTGGTAAAAGAGAGGCCGTTCTAGTTGATGATGTTCAAAGCAATTTTCTTATTAAGCCTAGGATTTTTGGATGAATGAGATTTTACCATTTGAACAATGGCTAGCTAGATCAATGGTTGTCAGTGGTTGGGATCACCACAAAAACATGAACGCGCTTGAAGAGACCAAGAAGATTAAAGACGAATTTCAGAGAAGGGGTTATAAAGTTTTGTGAGATTTTCAAATAGATCCCTAACATTCTCAAGTTTTTAAAGAAAGAATATCATATCTTCTTATTTGAAAATTTATAAGTTTTTCTATACTTCTTTTAAATGGATATGTTTCAGTGGTCGGCCCAATTGCAGCCTTGCAGACGACCTTTCCAGTTTCTTTTTCAAATAACATAAATGCCCTTATTTAATAATGGGAGGATTTCAACTTCTTATGAAATTAAAAACAAAATTTTCCATAGTGTGCATTTGTGTGAAGTTTAGCAAGCATCACCCGATGAATTAGTCTTGTTGGGTAAAGATTTCAGGGGTACCCACATCATATATAAAAAAAATTTTCAAAATTCAAGACATGTAATCAAAGTTGGACTTATTATCCATCCATTGTTTGCAGCAGAAACCATCACAAGGTGTACCTGATCATTTTTATTACATTGAAATAACCCATACTTATGTGAAAACGAAGTGATACTGGGTTCTTCTTCTTAATGATTTTATGCCTACTAGTGTAATATTGTGGAGAATATATTATCATAATCACAAAGGACCCCTAGGAATTCATACAAAGCCCATTTGGAATAAAAGAACATCAGAGATTGGGTAAACTTGATGGATATAAGTGGACTGGCAGATGAGGGCAGTGGACATGTAGATGGGACCCCCATTTTTCCTAGACTTTGATTTACAAGGGTGATGGCTTGACAATTATTTCCTACCAATGGAGCAGAACATTTGACTCGAGTTATTTGTAGATCACCATCTTTACGTTTTCAATTTTAGCCCCTTTCAAAGGAAGCAATTGCTTAGAATTACCAAAAGCAGAATAGCCAATAAACAAATGGTCCAAAGTAACTAATCTATAAGGTGGAAGATTCTTACCTGGAAGACACAGTGGACCAGACAATACCAATGACACTAGCATAGGTATTGGGATTTCTAATGAGCTTCCTCCATACCATGATCTGTATAAGCCTGGTCATGACACTCGTAGGAGGCATCTGAGGTGGAGCACCATTCATATTCTCTCCTCCTTGTGGTGCATCGATTGTCTTCTATCCCAGAAAAGGTGACTGCATTGTTGAAAACTTCCCTGGAATCTGGAGACCATCTTCTAATAGGCTCATAAAACTTTCCATGCCATTTTAAAAAGCAAAAGAAAGTACATCCCTACATGAAATTGATCTCATCATATGAATATACAAGACAAGAAATATTGATATTTTGAGATATATGTGGGATGTGCCCTGTGATCCATCGAATAGGTTAGTGTCCCAGTTTGACATCTTTGAGAAAGAAGTGGGATGCGGGGACTTGTAAAACCTTTAGGTAGCGTTTGGTTCGCTGGAATGATTGCTGAGAGGAATGGAATGGAGGCTGGAATGAGCCTGGAATGGAATGAGGCAGAAATGGTAATTCTCATTCCAACGTTTGGTTAGACAGAGGAATCATTCCAGTAATGGGACTCTTATTCTGATTCCTGTGTTTGGTATGATGGAATGATACCAGGAATGGAATAAAATTTATATTAAACTGACCAAAATACCCCGGTGATAATATACCTAAAAAATGACCTCCCTCTGTTTCTCTCGCCCAACCCAATTGTCACTCTCCCTCTCTCTCTCTCTCTATCCCAATTGTCCAGCCCCTCACCCTCCCTCTGTTACTCTCGCCCAACCCACTCTCACTCTCCCTCTCTCTCTTTATGTATCCCAAATGTCCAGCCCCTCCCCCTCCCCTGTTTCTCTCGCTCAACCCCACTCTCACTCTCCCTCTCTCTATATCCCCACCGACGAGACCCCCCCAACTCCCTGTGTTTCTCTCGCCCAACCCACTCTCACTCTCCCTCTCTCTCTCTCTCTGTATCCCAACTGTCCAGCCCTTCCCCCTCCCTCTATTTCTCTCGCCCAACCCCACTCTCACTCTCCCTCTCTCTCTCTCTATCCCCACTGGCGAGACCCCCCCAACTCCCTGTGTTTCTCTCGCCCAACCCACTCTCACTCTCCCTCTCTCTCTCTATCCCCACTATCCCAGGCTCCCTCCACCCCTCTATCCTTATGTCCTTTCTTGTCCAGCCTCCTCCATCCCTCTATCTCTCTGTCTGTCTAACCCAGTCCCAAAAGCTAGGGTTCGGAATGTCTTCGAGAAATCCTGCATCCGTAGCAGTGAAGAAGAGAGAAAGAGAAGAGAACGACAGAGAGAGAGGAGAGTGATCAATACCTGTTGACGGAGCTTACTCGGATTTGGCGATCGATCAGAGAGAGATGATGCAGAGACGAGAGAGACGCAAAGATGAGGAGAGGCGTAGAGAAGGTTCGAAGATGGGTTCCCAATTGCGTCAAGTGATTTTTATGCATCTTGGGTAAGGGTGGGCAATTTCGTCAAAATTAAAATTGGGAAAGGAATGGAATGGCCATTCCTCTGCCTCCCCCCCCGGTGGAATGGTGATTCCCTTGTATAAAGGAATGGTGATTCCTGAAGTAATAGTCATTCCGCCACTTTTTCACGAACCAAATGTGGGAATGGTCACTTCAATGGAATGGCCATTCCATTCCAACCTTCATTACAGCGAACCAAACGCTACCTTAATGCTTTATACTTTGAAAGTATAGGAATTTCTGTTCCCGCATTCCCATGATTGCCTAGTTATAAATTCTCTCTAGGGGTGTGACTCACAAGAAAGATGGGCCACCATGCTCAGCAATTACCGTGGCCTCGGGGTTCATCCAGACCCTTCTACTCCTATGATCAATCTATACTTCCTCATTTGAATCTCACCAGCTCCAATTTTATATTGATCTGAATGCTGTAGGCCTCTCAACTCATTACACAAAAATTGACCAAAATCAGACCTTTTCTAGTATAAAAGCCCAGATAAACAAAAAAGCCAAAGGCCTGGCCCCAAAGCATTACGTGATTAGACGATTTACATCTTTTGCAAGGGACAGGTCATAGGATACCTTTCATATACATAACATGCCCCAATGATTGTCATGTTTTTAGTTGAGGGGTGTGAGCCCCATAGGTTCCCCCAGGTTAACTGTTAGATACATACGAATATCCACAATCATTCTTGTCTTAAATGTTTGTGCAACACCGAGAATTTCTTGGTAGCTTGCTAAAAATGTTTCAGTTTGTATGTTTATAAAAAAAATTTCTTCGTAAACGCTTTTTCATGCCAAAAGAAGAAGCATTGAGCTCTTTTAGCTCAAGGTTTTGGCATTCCATTTCCTGTGGGGTTGGTTGCATTTCTATAGCAGCTGGGCAAAGGAATTCACTTTGTTACAAAATTTTAACTTTACACAAACGCATCCTTGGGACTTTTTGGTAACTTCACTATTAAAGTGAAGTGAGATCAGTGGTTAAATTAAGAGACATCAGAGGGTGGAGAGGGTGATGGCCCAATCTCCACTGTCCCCTAGGAAGGCCTGACAGAGGAAGAGGAGGACGAGGATGACCACCTACTGGTGGGTCTCAGCGGCGATGAAGTGGAAGTTCATGGTGTATTGATCATTGGATGACTACCTTTATTTGTTGGAAGAGAAAAGGTCAGATGGGTTGTAACTGTAAACTGGAGAAAACCAAAGAAAGAAAGGGACACATGGGTGAAAAGAAAACCAAGGAATTCTGTGAAATGAGGTACTCCCTTTCTTTTATTTTGATTCTCCACCTGTTGCTGTAAAGTGTAATAAACTGTAGAAAACCAAAGAAAGAAAGGGACAGATGCAAGGAAATCTGTGTCATGTGGCACTCCCTCTCTTTTAATTCTCCTGCATCACATTAATTACTCATTTTCCACCAATGGCCCCACATTTACTACCAATTACACAACCATTTGGCTATGATCTCATCAATAGGTGAGATTGTCAGAATTGAAGCTTTTACAGTAGTAGAATTGAAGCTTTTATAGTAGGCCCTACATATTATTAAACCATCAAAAAGAGAAAAAAGAAAAAGAAAAAAAGACAGGAATAAAGGCCTATCATCTCATCAGTGGGCTCAAACCTCATCAATTTCTATTCAACAGGTGGGTCCCACCAATTTTCTAAAATCTCTAGCAAAATATTGACATGAAGGCTCATATTTCACTAATTTGGATTTAACAGGTGGGTTCCACCAATTTTTAAAAGTGACACATCATTTTGCGAAGATAGATGAAATTAGGCCAGGCAGTGAGAAATTTGGAGGAAAAAAGTTGCGATTTAAATTAGGTTGTTAAATCAACAAAAAGAGTGAAAAAAGAAAGCAAATGTGGTGTGGGTTTGATAGTGGGCCCTACAGATGGATAAAAAAAGAAAGAGATCAAGTTGGTATGGTCTCATCAAGCTTAGATTTTCACCAATTTGGCGGGTCCCACCAATTTCGTAAAATCTCTAACAAAATATTTCACTCTTTTGGGAAAGATTGATACACATATGAGGTGAGAAACTTTATCATTCATTATCTTTCTTACTGATCCTTCTCAATAAAAGTTGCCTATTTTTCCTTCAACTGTTAACTATTATTTTTTAGAAAACTTTTGACTGTCAACTTTAAACTTGAACTCCGTAAAAAGTAAATAAATATACATATATATATAAATGCTGAGGGACATGTACGCATGAATATTCTCCATATATATATATATATATATATATAACTCAACATTACCATTCTTACAAAGTTCATAAAATTTCATTTGACCTAGAGTGAGAGTTCTTCAATTAGCTATCAACCATTTTGAGTAGTGTGCACCTAAGATCTATTGGATTGTATTTCAACCTAAATGGATTATCAAAGTCATTGGATTAGCTGCAAAGGTGATATGGTTGGAGGTGATGAAACCAAAAATCAAGGTATGGATTTCATGTCATATATGCTTTTGCCCTTTTGTTTCGTAAGAAACGTAGATTGCTGTGTATTTGATAGTTTTGAAAGATTGGAATCAGTTAGATCTTCGACCATGGGGGCCTTGTTGTGTATAGCCCCGGCTCACAATCCCATCATGGCAATGGCATTTGGGCCCCCATTCATTTCTGTTTTTTGAACAATAATTTTTATTGAGATTCAACAAAACAGTATTTTCCTCTAATGATTTAAAAAATGGTAGAAGTAAAATATTTGTTTCCTATGCATTTATATGTGTATATATTTTTTTCCTTCCTATTGATTATGAGATTTGCATCCAATATTTTTATCTTCTATTTAAAATTTGAGTTTATCTTAAGTTCATATATCGCTTAATTTCATATCATTTCACTAGTATTTATTCTAAACCTTTCTATCATTTCCTTATTATTGCTTTTAAGGCTGGAAATGGACTAAAGATATGCAATAAAAAAATTAAAATGGTTTATGTTGTCGACTTCTATTTCCGTATTACAATGGTTTTCTTTCATGTAATGCATCCCCCAAGTGAAACATACAAGGTATAGTGATATAATATTGCTTTTAGATTATATCATACTCTTCTACCTCATTAAATTCGACTAAAAACTCTTATTCAACATGGCTGATCTATAATTTATGTAAGTTCATCGCAACATTTTTTTTCTTTTTAATAGATCTTGATATGGGGAATTTCAGAATTTAAATAATATAATTATATATTTTGAATTTATTTTATTTTTAATAAAACTCTTAAAAAATTATAATTATATATATACTTATTTATATGGCCAGTATTGGACATGGGCCCTGTTTTTGCTAGTTTTCTTTTATTGTAAGTGGGAGGTCAACCTCTTTTATAAATAAATAGATTTTGAAGCCTTTCTATTCTTGTCACGAAGCATTTGAGTTACCGATATAAACGATACTCGTGCTGCGGCACTTGTGGGCTTCGCTGACCTACAAGGCATGCATAATCTTCTTGTTTTCATTTTCTAGGCTGGCTAGTACTGAATATGATACTAATAATTTCGAGACCTATGATACATAGACTTACCTAAAATTATGACATACTTACACCCAACACATACGTACCCACATCCAATATTCATGTTGATAATTTATTTCTAAGGTATTTGACATATTTTTTCGAGACAAACACGCACCCGATACACACTTGCATCTCATACCAATGCCAAATTCATATAATATAGCTTGAGACCAAGGATCTATTCTGGGCATTTATGTGAAACTGAATACCACTTAACTATGAGTGAGGGACAGCCCAAATAAGAAGCTTTTACCTGTAACAACGCCCATTTCATGAGCTTAGATAGTGAATTTAGCTAAAAGCCAAATCTTGTATAACCTATTTATAGTTTTGGACATGATGATCCTCATCTTTGCTAACTAAGCTCTTTCCCTTCAAAGAGAATGAAGCTTGGGCAGGGTCCCAACTCTAAGTACTCCATCATGTGAAAGCAATCTCCCCTGTGCTCCTTCCATTTCAAACGATTTATTAATTGCTTTCAAAGTGATAGGAAGGTTGAAATATTTGAGTGGATTGTGCAGTTCATGCTATAATCTATTTTTCGCTATTAGCAGTAAACTAATAGTATGTCAACCTCGTGTGTGTGAGTTATGTATGCCCTTGTGAGCTCCCATTACCTCGCATGTGTGAATTCGTAACGGTGTCATTTGCTATTTGAATACGGATCTTAGCCCCTCAATTGGGTCACCAAAAAAAAAAAAAAAGTTATACCAACCAATCTATAAGCACCATTTCAAATTTCACTACAATATGAGTTGATCACTTTATATCACAATACTTCCTTATTTTAGTCTGCTCCGGTATGAGCTAATAACTGATATCATGTGCCTATATAACTATAGGAGTAAATCACTTGATATGATGTGCCTTGCCTATTTATAGATACTAGCTCCAATATGAGCTAATAACTGATATCATGTGCCTATATAACTATAGGAGTAAATCACTTGATATGATGTGCCTTGCCTATTTATAGATACTAGCTCCAATAAACAAAAGATAAGCAAAAAAAAAAAAAGGGTAGAACTACTATTATTTACATTACAATGGTAAACATGAGCTCCAATTTTTTCACTCCCATAAAAGTGTTGTCGTCATAATCTCATTTCCCAACCCAACCAACCAACGGAATATGGTTTCCTGAAGGGACAGGGTCAAATTTCAATTCAGTCGATGTGTTTAAAGTAGTTCCGATTGTTAGCCACTCGCGCCCACCTGGGCTTCACCCCAATTTGATACTGATTTGACCTCCAATGACCATAATTTTTTTTTAAATGACTCAGGGTATAACCTTTGGCCTCTCACTGAGGGTTATCCGATTCTGATGAGCATGAACTATTTCATAAAGGATACTTATGGCCGCACACATAGTACCTAGATAACGTAGGAGGTGAAAGTTGAACTCGAGACCTTGGGGATCAAACCCAAGGCTCCTACCAACTAAGCCACTGCAATGGCCCACAATGACTATATTGATAGATACATTTGCCAAACCTCAGTGCCACATCAACCTACAAATGTTTTCTAGCGTTACTGTTTTTATTACTAAATAATTATATTCATTCATTAACATATGTTTTATATAAATAAATTATTTCTATACATGTTACTAGACATAGATCTTCAGGTATGAACCAATTTGGAGACCCAAAAAGAGTGTTCATAAGTCCATTCTGTAACCAAATAATTAAAGGTCCATTGACACCGTGATTTCCTGGGTACTTTATCTTCAGTACACTGGGGCCATTTCTAATTTTCAAATATTGCCCTATACATAAAATAAATTGTAAGTGAATATAAGGTGAAGTGGACTTTTTTTTTCTCCCCGTTTAGAGAGAAGAAAAACGGAGCTTCTCCTCTTTCACTGTGTTCTTTAAATAAATACTATTTTCTCCTGTGGTGTGGCAAGTTTGTTTTTTATATAAAGGATTTTAATTTCCTATAGGAGGATGAAAATATAGAATTCCACTATTTGGTGCAAACAGATATCCACAAAGCATAGGATGCTATGTTGCACAAACGAGTCCAAAAAGAGAACTAGCTACTGGTTGGATGGATGAATCACCCGCAGGTTCCCCCTGATTTCACCCATCATTGTAACTAATTCTATGCAATCAACCTAAGTATGCTCAGCTAACCAAATGATTTTCTTAGCAACTAGGTATTTTCCCAAATTGATAATTTCTTGTGAACTGGCACTGTTAGCAAATACTTTTTTTTTTAGAATAGACGGTGTCCCAACCCTTTGGGCTGCACAGCCTGGACTAATTTCTTTAGAGTCAGGGCAGTCGAGTAAATCTCCTGTGGCCCCAATATGATAGCACAGATCGAACCCACAACCTCCGGAGCAAACCATGGTCCCACACCAGTTGAGTTACCTTTGAGGTTCACTGTTACTAAAAACAAAGCTTCTAAAAACTCTGCTCTTGCTTTGAAAGCACATGGAAAAAATTTTTAGTGGATCACATTGAAATTGCTCTAGAAAAGAAGAATTCAAGTCAGCTTAGTAAAAAGAACCAACAAATGGTGGGCAAAGTATAGACAATCTCAATAACTGTTGCGCAATCATTGAGTACCACTTCAATTAAAAATGAATTTTACAAAACAGAGAACAGACTTGCATTGTCATGGAGATGAATGTTAAACGTAAGAGAAACATTACAAAGTTGAAATACATATGGGTGAGATGGATACGCTATGCTAACTGTAGCTAGTTACAAGGTTATGAAATACAAAATATGCATGATAAGAAATTTATTATATAGAGGAAACACAATGCCGTTTGAGAATATTTAAACATGCCTGAAAGACAAAAATATAGCTCTGGAAGATGTTATTACTATTATTATTTTTGTTTAAATTTCAATTTGGAATACTGATCAAGACCAAGCATATCCCTAGATTGATGAGATATTAGAGTATCAGGATATCTTAAATACCATAACAAATAATTCTGTCCAATGGATCTGATTCAGTAGTCAATTTTCTCATTCTCAATCAAGTAGTTCATTACTTAATTGTCCGATTCTAGGCCACAGAACTTTTTTTTTTTTGGAACGTAAAATATGCCTCTTAATTCAGAAAAATACATAAAATACAGAAAAGATCATCAGATGCTAAGCTGATCTAAAATGGAGCATACACCATAAAGCTAACAAAATCAGAAAAACAGAGAAAGTGCCCAGGCTCAGGTACACCAAAGACCATAATCTGGGCCTCAGTAAGGCACCTTTTTTGGGAAACACTATTGACCCATGGATCAACTGTGCACAATACCACACAATGCTCCATGGTTGATGCTTGCAAACAGGCTTTAAAAAAAGCTATGATCAATGCCAACAATTAGCTTAAGATTTGAGATAAAAGGAAGCTCGAGAAAATGGATACTTATGATATTAATCCATTACTACGATGTAAACCCAGAAGATGATGCAGTACAACAGCAATAAAATTAAACAGACTCCACCGTTAGAAGAGGTGAAACACAATGCGGTCAACAATGCGACAACCTACACCACAGATGTCGTCAGTGACATTATCTGACGAGCAAGACCGGGATCTTGCTGCAATAGCTCTCTCAGATTGTTCTCAACCTCTGCCATCTGCTTCTCTAAGTACTCCTTGGAAGTCTGCAGGCACAACAATTGGCCCATGAGATTGTAGTTTCAAAAATTGGCAGGCTTCAACTCAACCTCGACCACAAAAAAGTTTAGTTGTTTTTTTTTTTTTAATGAGACACGAACAAGTCAAGTTGATAAGCTGATATGAGTATTTGTATAAATTCGGTTGAGAACCATACAGTTCATTTTATATTGGCTGAGTCAGAACAGTAATGACTCAGACAAACTCTAAACTGAAATTCGGACTCTTTAGTAGTCTCTGTTGAGGTTTTCTTTCTTTTCCTTATCCCTTTTTTATTTTTTATTTTTTAATTCGGAGAGAGTGCAGGAGCAGCTATGATCAAAGTTACAGCTAAACCAAAAAAGTAAACTGTGTTAAAACCTAATCCGTACCTAATTTCAATCATCAATAAATGTTAGAGAAACAACAAGCACCTTTACATTGGAGCTATATGACATCATTTTTTTTTCAGAGTTCTTATGATTTGTATATGCCATAAAAACATGTTTTTATGCATGCTTTAGTGAAAGCAGATGTCTCAACTGTGTCATCAATATCAGTAATACAAATTGGACTCACAAGCCTCACCCCATGTTTCAGAATCCCATGTGAAATGGATTGGAGAATTTTCGATAGAAGGAAGCACTTGCACACAAATTGAATTAGATGTTTGTGGCCATCCAAGTATGAAACATCTTGGTATTTGGTTAATGACAAACCTTGCAATGGTTTGCATCATGAGCACAATAGTCCTCCTCTTCTTGTTGCTTTTTCCTTTTCCTTTTTTTTTTTTTAAATTTTAAAAGGGATTAGCTAACATGACTCAAACCCACAACCTTTGGTTGTGAAAATGAGCACCTTCAAACTGTCCTAAAGGGCCATAGGCACTTGACCAAAGAAGCCTAAATGAAGCTGAAAAGGAAATGATAAGGAAAGAGACCTGCAACGAGGCTATAGCAGCTTCACTATCCTTAAGCTTCTGCTCCTGCTCATTGACAAGGACTGATTTTGGCTCCAAGACAAACCTGCCCATAAACAAAAAGGAAATGAATCTTTGAAAATTAGGAATTTCACCACAATTAGCAAATTGATCGCAGGATTGAATTGTTTTGATTGGAAGAGTTGTGACTTGTGAAGGTAGGGGGGATCCGGAACTCACGCTTTGCCTGTAAAGCAACAAAAACTTCAGTGTCAGATGTGAATGGTCTTTCTATCATACAGTTCAATCAATATAAATAAGATGCCAATATATGACTGTGATACTAAACTTTGATCAGTTTGGATGTTTCTAGAACAAAAATTACAGACGGTCGTCATCACTTCATGCATCATACATGTCTTGTATAATTCCTATATTAAGATTAGAAATGCATCATTTTTCAATTTTTCATCAATGTTTACCAAACTATATTGATACCCTATCAAAGGCCTTTACTAAATCGATAAAAGCCTGTTTAAGCCACCCATGCTGCATAGAGTTTCCCTCCCATAGACAAAGCCACCAAAACACTCTCTGACTCACCCTAAAACCCAATACTACCTCAAAGCTTCGCCATGAAACCTTCCATTTTAATTCCATTGCAAATGGAAACTTCATCGAGGCAATTACAAAATGTCACTCTCAAACAAGAGATTTCATACCAACTTTTCCCCAAAGTATTTACTCAACTTTCTAACGAGTAGTTTTCAGGTGGTAGGTGCCTAGCACCAAAACTGTGCGAGGCACCTAGCACTTGAAAATTTCATCTTTCTAACAAGCACTGTTTATTGTAAGAGATAAAATACAAATTGTGGTGTGCTTAAGCTAGTACATCTTTTCTACTGAATTCTACAAAAACCATTTTTGTCCCCCTTCCTATCCAAAAATGTGTGTGAACTTCATTTTTCAAAATCCCAACTTTGTTGGGAATTTCTTTCCATATTTTCAAGGATGGGAATAGGTCAGGTTTGGTATGAGTTGGCCTAAACCCAAGCCTAGCCCGACCAATACAGGCCCCACTCTTACCCAACCTGATTCATGATAGGTTTATGTGTTGTAATACAAAACCTGCACAACGAAGGGTAGGAGTCAAGTCCGGTTTGATACTGGCTACTATTATTTTCTTACTTCAAAATGTGAAAAAAAAATCTATAAAAACTCTTAACAACCAAGGACTTGAACTTATGACCCACCACTCTGCCATTTTATAAATGTCCACTACCACTAGTGCTACAGAAGCTGTGTATCATACGTTACTGATAATATATAGATTAATCACAACCAAGCGAGGCTGGAATGTTATAGCCAAAACCCAAACCCTCCTGAAACACGACTCTAGTCAAAATCTAAAAACCCATACCAGCCTAAAACCTGGCAAACCTGCTAGCAAAAGTGCCCCACAAGGAGAAAGTCGGGGAGGGTAATTCGTTTTCACCCAATCCGTTGTTGTTCCCGATATTTGCAACCCATTACGGGATAATACAATGCCAAGGTGCCCTATTCTTTTCTCCAAATTTAATAGTAACTGAAAACTCCTTCTCCTAACCAAAATATCCAACATCAACAGGCAAGAAAGCCTTAGATGATCTCCTTATTCTTTCATATTTCTCCCAATCGAGTTTCATGTACCATAAGATGGAACATTAATTTGTGGCCATTGCCATTTAAAAAATGATATGCAACAGTTAGCCTTTTCTTTTTTCTCTGTATGTGATCTCTGGCTAACACTTGCATATGTCCACATGTTCAATACTTCTATGGTTTATGTTTAATAAACAGTTTTTTTTTCCTTTGAAGGATAAAAGTGTTTTTTTAGCCCTGTTCATGTCCAAGCATTCAAAATATAATGGCCAGTATTGACAACGAACAATGTCAAAATAATAATAATAATAATAACAAAAGAAAAGAGAACATATCTTTTAAATTGAATATTATGTCCATACCTATAGATTTATACGTATTTGTATCATTTGATAATTGTCCCAATTCTTCCAATGTTAGATAAGCACGTTTCTTTTCTCCTTCTTTATTGCGAATTTGATTTTGCACCTGAAAGGTAAGCAATGGATGAAAACAGCCAAGTCTAAGTACAAGAAATGAGGAAAAAAAAAGAGCATGTATATCACAACTGTGTTTTTTTTTTTTTCCTTTTTCAGCCCCGTTCTTGTCCACTTAAATTGAACTTTAGGGAGTAAAATATTTTGGCAGCCGATAAAGTAAAAGTAAATTGTTTATGGCACCTGTGGCTTTACTTTCCCACTTGTTGTGACCAACCAAATCTGGTTATACTAAAACTTTCGAGTGTTGTGATTATTTTTCCACAGATTCCACTTTACCTGTTGAAAAATAATCATAGCCTAAACTGATAGAAGAGGAGTTGCAAAAATCTACAAGCGAACCTGTTTTAACTTCCCTGTAGTCTCTATCATCCGTCCTTGAATTTCAAGAAATGCCTGCACTCAAAGAGAAATAAAGTCAATCCACAAAAACTAAGACATCACTCGAAAAGACTTTAAAATCACAAATGCGCACAAGCAAACAAGCAGACGAGGGACCCTTCAAGCAGCTGAATGAATAGATGGTTGAAGCATCCGTAAAAGAGCAAGAGAGCCAACAATAGGAAATAAGATCATTAACTAGAGTGAAGTGAAGACGGAAGGATGAATTCCCGACTAGTACCAATTACAATATCACCATTATCCAACTTCATCATAGTACCAGCTCAGAATAACAATTCTTGCAAGAAATGGATGCACCAAACAGAGAAAAATAGAAAATCATTCATTAGCTTTCCTGCCATTCACCACAGAAACTATTTTCCCACACTGCACAAAATTCTCAATTGAAGCAAATTCTAGTCACAACATGAACAGACCCAACAGCTGGCTAACAAAATCTCCCTCCAAATCACCAAAAATCACAACAATTTCAGCACTATATTGAAAACCCACACATCCAGACACAGAAATTCATTGAAATTACCAAACAAGAATGACAGTAATGATTTACAATTCGATGATGATAACACATACCATTCAACAGAAATGGGATCCATCAACCATACACAACATCGATATCATTCTCAAATCAATACCGATACGTTGAACTGCCTCAAGTCATCATTTGTTATATGAAAATCAGTCGTGGTGGGGGGTCATTTTCCCGATGTGGGGTCCACCAAGTCAACGATTTAGATCGTGAAATAGCATTCAGAGTTAAAATCTGGACTTGAAGGATTGATTTATGCAAGGAAAAGGAAGAATCTTTACTATTGAAAACTACCCAAAGAGAGGAAATTTTATATTTGTGAAGAGGAAGAAGAAGAGGAAGAGGAAGAGGAAGAGGTGCTTGTACCGTTCTGTTAGCTTCGTCCGCCATTTCTGGGACAGATCGAGATTAGAACCTTTCGGCCCTAAACCTAAGCCTCGGGAAAAAGAGGGCAGAAGAGAGAGTGAAAGGTGTTGCGGAAGAAATGGCTCATCGTATGGTCCACGATTGGGTCCAAGTGGTGGGTCACTATGAAACGAGCCCACCCCCCGGAAAATCTGAGAGCTCATGCCTAGGGATGAAATGCAAGTGATATTTATGTCTTTGTAGAGCTAGCGCTGCAATTTGTCAACCCCACTAGATCATCCCCCTTGATCTTGATCTATGGTCCTAAAAATAATAATAATAATCATAAATAACAATGATGAAGGAATGGTCCTCAAGTTTATTGGTTGGAGGCAAAGGCATTATTTGTTTTCTTAACTATTGCTGAAAAACAATGAGATCAGTGTTAAATTTGAGTTTATGAGCAATTTGCGAGTAGAAAATGTGTGTGACGAGGGCAACTTGATCATCGGTGAGCCACCACATAACACCATCACACCATTAAGTTTATCAACCCAAATCACTTCTCTACAAGCTTGACCACAAAATTCCTTTGGGGTTTTTGGTAAACCCGTAAATGTAAGCACATCTAATGTAAGAAATATGCTCATGGTTGAGTGGTATTGACAGTTTGAGATTATATACATGCCCAAGAGTTGGGAGTATTTTTCTTCTACATTAAAT
The DNA here is from genome assembly GCA_037013555.1 of Sextonia rubra. Classification (NCBI taxonomy): domain Eukaryota; kingdom Viridiplantae; phylum Streptophyta; class Magnoliopsida; order Laurales; family Lauraceae; genus Sextonia; species Sextonia rubra. Next base: position 35,116,883 of record JASUAD010000010.1, on the reverse strand, counting down.
CAACCTATAAAAAAAGAAATGCAAGAGGGCATTTTAATATTAAAAAAAAAGAGCATTATGGAAGGACTAAAACACCTCTGGTGCAACACTTCTTTTCTTTTCTCCTGTTTTCTTCCTCATTCATTGGTCTTCTTTTGTTCAAAACTGGGAGCAAGAGGTGGCCATGGCCCTCCCAAATTTTTATAAATATTATTTTGCTTTTCAGTGTTCCCTCGAAAATCATTTTGCTTAGGAGGCAAACCCAACTAAAAAAAAAAAATTCTCTTTCCATGCTTGGCCCACACATTTAAAAATCAGGTCTCCCAAGTCCCAACATAAATTTATTGGATATAATTTTTAATGGACGGCCCCTTATGTGCCTTCTACAGCAGACCTCCTAGATTGTCCTTTGATGGGTGAGAAGAAACTGGTAGTTAAAAGAGTTAAACAACTGCAAGTGGTCCCAGCTCAAGTAGGCCAAGATCAGTGATTGGCAGTCAGCTCATGTACTTTTCATGTAGAACGGTCGGTTAGTTAGGATTATGGGATTTTAGCCGTAAACATGAGCTTCTGTATCTCTCTGTGTAAAGTATAAATATATATATATATATATATAATTTTCAAGAATGCCCTATTTAAAAAAGAACGGTTTTGTCCTCTTTTTATTATCATGTGACAATTTTTTCTCCTTTTTAAAAGTAATATTAATTGCTTATCCACATTTCTTATCTCTGAAAAAAGGAATATTTTTACTTGTAAAAAGGCCCGAGCGTTATAGCACTCCTATATATATTGCAATATAAGGTTAAGACCATTAATGAAAATCTGAGAGTGATCATCTTTTCTTTCTCACACAGTTCTGTAACTCTGTTCTTCTCTGTATTTTCTTCTGTCTTGAGTTTTTATGGCCTCCTACGTACAATGGGTTCATCATGGAAAGCGGAACAGGGGCTACATGCCCATTTTCTAATCAGCTTCGTGTAGAATTACAATATATATATATCAGATATTAATAGAGTTATTTTATGAATTTACAGCTTTGAGCTCAGAGAATTCTAATTGCTCCTTCAGAAGTAAGGAGAGGCATTTGCTGCATTCTCACATTATGCGCTCTCTCACTCCAAATAAAGAGAAGATCACTAACAGTTAGAAATATATTCTTCTGTTACTAGAATAAAACATTATAACATGTACATGAACGGTCAATTGACTAAGACATCCTGTATAAGTAATATGCACCATTGGTGACTCTACAATACACGCAGAGCAGTGGAGCACCATAAAGTTACTCTTGAATTTGTGGGGTTGTCCTAACAGATATCTTGAAGGTCTTTGTACACCACACCAGCACCTGCTAGATTCCGCCATACAACAAACCGGTCCCAATGGCCAGACAGATCAGTATGGTCTGGCCCCAACATAGTTCCCTGGAGGATAATAGTCACAAGTGACGTAGCTGCTTCCATTGTCACAGATGATCTTGGAGCAACCCACGCGCTCCGTGGTGCGCCACACAATCTGGGTGTAGTGGGTGCAGTCAGGGCCTGAGCACGTATTGCTGGAGTAGCGGTAGAACTGCTTCTCGGCCACCCACGCAGCGAGAGCATCCTTGGCCCGCCACCGCCGCCCTTAACCGATGAAGATGTTCTCACCGTAGGCCAAGGCCGTCGAGTGGACCAATGCGCAGTCATGCCTCCTCTGGTTTGAGTAGACGCGTGCAAAGGTGGCAAGGATGGGATCCCACCAGTGGGGTGGCACCCCGACTGCTTTTCTAGCGCTATTGTGGTCATGCAAGAACTGATTGATCAGCTCTGCTTTGTTGGCACTCGCGTTGACCATGATTATTGAGCTAAACTGCAAGGTTAACAAGGAGAAGATGGCCATGAAGATTGAAGAGGATGGAGCCATTGCAATTGATTTTAAAAGATACTATCAACCACGGACCGTGCTAAGTCTAGTCCAAAAAATAAATTATGTTAAAATTTAAAATTTATTATAAAAAAATATAATAAAAAACCACATATAAATGCAATTAACATTTTTGAACTATAGCCTATTTTAATTTATTCTTAAAATTGAAAATTCGATTAAGAGTTTACCGAAATAGTTCTACATATGAAAGAATTGTGAAAATTATATTCAAAGTATTAGATAGCAATTCTTTGGGGAAAATATATTTATTGCAAAATAGAAAATTGATTATTATATCTATAAATTGTTCCTATACCCTCTTTGAACACAGCTATGAACTTAATTAATAACTTTAAATGTTTACCTGAGGAGGTCTACCAATGCCCATGTTGAGCCCGGGCCAAGAAAATCAAGAATATCTTAAATGTATTAATATTGTTCAGTATAAATAATGATATTCATAGTGACAATTGCATGGATTCATCTTTATTTGCACAAAATTGTTTGCGTAAGAATACAAAATTGTAAATCATACCTGATTTGAGAAACACTTGAATAGTAATAGTTGGTTCCTTTTCTTTTAATTTAATAGTATCATGCAATAATCATCAACACCTGATAATAATCAAATAAATAAATTAATTAACGTTCTAATCCCAATGAACTTACTACCAGCAACACATTAAAATACTTAATAAAAAACATTGAAATTAATGCTTTAAAATATATTTTTGAATACTTTAAATTTAATGAGAATACAATGTGTAGTGGTCCACTTTTATAAGAAACAATTTATCAATGGAGCTGACATTGATAATAATAGCTACATGAAAATCTTCTTGATTTTAAATTCTATCAATAGAAACGCATTTTTGGAATGATGAATGGAATGATTAGATATTAAGAGGGAAAATCAAGTGAAAATCTTAGAGGATAAAAAGAAAGATTTTAGGAGATCCAAGCTTAAAAAATACTAATTGCTTAAAAGATAATAGAGAGGGAGAGAAATTATAGGAGGAGAGATTGTAGCATTTTAGGATGCTGACATGGCACTCTAAAAAAAAAAAGAAAAATAAGGGGTACTCATGTGGCACCCCCCACAGGCCTCCATTTTTAGAACTTTAATATATATAACTAGCGCTTCAGGGCCCGTGCTGAAAAAATAATAATTAGGTCTTATTAAAAATTAGTATTAATTTAAATAAAATATTAATGAATATTATGACATAAATCATAGCAAAAACATAATTAAAATATTGAATTTTTATTTTTTGAAAAGAGAAAATATTTTCTTTGAATCATAGATATATAAAAGTTGATGGTGAAAAAAAATAAACCATTTATATTAAGTCATCCTTGAATGATTAAAGGAATTACATGTCATCTAAGGAAAAAACAACCATTGATATTTGTTTATTAGCATGCATTTATTTCAGTAGTTGCACTTAGTTCATATTATATGGTTGTCTCAATAGCTGCTCTTGTTTCAACTTGTGCAGATCTTTTAACTTCTGCATTTGTTTCAATTTGTGCACTTATATCAATAAAATTATTTATTTTCGGCATTGCAATAAAAGTACTTGGTCTAATGTGAATGAAGAAAGGCGCTTCTCAAAAGTTGTTGATATATATATATATATGTACAAGAAACTACCAAGAGCAAGAGGGGATACTTGTAGAGAGTTGCAGTTGCAGATGGTTTCATCGTGACAATGCTAAAAGCATACTAGAATAAATAAATAAATTTTGATTGAAGAAAAATGATAAACATGCTGTTGTGCAAGGAAATATGAGGATAATACAAAAGAAAGAGAGAGAGAGAAGATGAAGCACACCTGAAGTGGAGACAACTTGAAGGAGAAGAGAAAGAGGAAAGAATGAAATTCGTGAGAGAGCTTTAGCTAAACCATCAAATGGAATAATTTGTAAAGAAGAAGACTGCTAATCTGCTTAAGTAGAGCCAGACTGCCAGAACGTGTAGGATTCTATTTAAACGTATTTGCTAATCATGCAAATTAGAAAGTACTAATTTATAAGAAGTCGAAAACTTAATTTGTAAAGAAGAATACTACTACTGCTAATCTACTTAAGTAGAGCCAGATTGCCAGAACGTGTATGATTCTATTTATAACATATTTGCTAATCACGTAAATTGAAAATTACTAGTTTTTGATGAAGTAGAAAATTGGAAAGTGAAATTTTTAAGAGATTAAATAGTGAAGAGAGAGACTTTAGGGGAGGGAAATAAGAGAGAATCTTAAGACTTTAATTGGAATGTGTCACGTGTCACTCTCCCGTAAAGAAGAAGTGCCACATGTCACTCTCCTGCTAAAGAGGGTATTATTATAATATATATAATATAATTAAAGACTGAAATGCTTCGATAAGTATATACCCATTGCTACTCTAGTTAAGACATCACTATTTGTCATTTTAATTTCTATATTCACAATTGTAAAATAAAAATAGTAAGTTTAAAGATAACATAAAAGATAGATATATTAGAATGGCTCATCAATATATATATATATATATATATTAGAATGCATTTAAGGATGGACCACAGCTATTCACATATGGGCTTCATGGACTTAAACCATATCTAAATTAATAACGTTGAATCGAGACTCAAATCTAAAATGGGTGAAAAGAACACCATGATTTACATTGGGTATCCGGATTAGGACCTCACCTATTACTGTTTTGTTTTTTTTTTTTCCCTAATTGGTTGGGCTTCTACTCTAGGATAGCAGTTACCAACATCTCCATCGTCCATCAACTGGGCCACTGCCCTTTCGATTTGCCCACACTTTATAAGGGGTAAACCTTTACTCCCTTCAGACGTGGACCACACCCGGGCCCCCACCTCAACCCTAATCTTGAGCACATATGTGATCTGCTTCTCTATGTAAAAGTGATTAGCAGCAACGACCACGTTGCCATCGAAACCCCCCAATCACGATCTCCAGCATTGACCCCTATCCTACGTGGGTCATGAACCCTCCAACAGGCGGATGGTTCAGAATCATCAGTTGTGGGGGCCATCCCCTTATGATGAGACCATCCTCTCATCCTCTCCTTAAACCCATCTGGCATCCACTTCTCTTCCATCCTATCCATGTTCCTCACCACCCAATAAACGAACCGCCGAATGCTTCTAATGTGTAAGGAATGTAATATTGGCAAGTTCATTGGATGGACAAAACTTGGGGATTAAAAGTGTTGTAATTTTGTTTTCTAGATGGATTGAAGCCTCTACCAAAGATACAAATGAAGGTTTTCTATTTTAAAATTGGAACTTATGTGACTTATCTGTCGGACCGGTCGGATTTCTGGCAAATCGGTCGAATTACATGGATTCAGTATCGCAGATAGAATGGAAGACCGACCAGTCGGCTGTAGTGCTCGATAAGTCGAACCCCATGCCCGATCGGTCGGATAGCTTATTCGATCGGTTGGCTGGGTCGGCTGACACGAATAAAAAAACTTTAATTTTTCGGATCTCTATCTTGTGCGCTCAAGTCTTTCCTTATCTTCTTCAAATCCAGAGCGAAAATGACTTCACAGTTATTGTGTATATAAGGATCATCTCTTCTATGAAGAAATCAATTCTCTACAGAATAAAACCCTAGAAATTCTATTGAGAGATCTTCTTTTCTAAAGCTTCTATGTCATTTATGTGCTGCGAAGTTAGCTTCTGAGATTAGTCTTCTTTTTCTACTCTGGTGATTCGTCTTGAGAGGCATCAAGGCATGAAGATCAAGCTTGAAGAAGGTAAACGGCGTATGCGTTGACAAGAAGAAGAGCTTCTAATCCTTTAAGTTGTGTTCAATTGGGAAAAGGGTAGGAAGTAGTTCTTGTAACCTTTCTCACATAGTGTTTGATCTTGGTGGACCGGTGGTTGATCCCGTGGTTTTTTCCTATTTGGGTTTTCCACGTAAAAATCTTATTGTGGTGATTGATATTTTTGTTAGATTCATTATTGTTAGTTAGCTTCATAGTTAGATCTAATTGGGACCTAAACCTGTGTTAAGGTTTAAAGAGTTTCACAATGCCAGTGTGATCTCCACCAGTTGGGCCCCACATAGATGGCCTAGGCTCCCAAAGCATACATAGAGCACCGAGTCAGGTTCTCTCGAATCAAGCAAATCCAAACACTGGTTTGGGTCGATGAATGACTTTTGCCTCTCTCGGTCATATCCATCCGGTCTCTGTTAGGATAAACATGCAATGAAACTGTTTCACATGTATCCCAAAAAAACATACCTGAACTGGAGACAACTTGAAAGAGAAGAAAAAGAGGAGAGAATAGTAGAGCACGATTGATAGAATGTGGAGGATTCTATTTATAATATATTTGCTAATCATGCAAATTGGAAAATACTAATTCATAATGAAGTAGAAAACTTATTTTGTAAAGAAGAATCTGAGTGAGATGGAGAATATCTTAGAGAAGTTTCCTTTTTTAAAGAGTCTAATCAAAATAGAATTTACTCTCTCTTATCAAATCAATCTATAAAATCTTCTAGAGTTCCGTTCATTCAAGAATTTTCTCTACGTCCAAACTGTGAAGAATCCAATTTTTTTATTTTTTTCCCTTTTCCAAACATTTGATAATGATGATCAGCTACTAATGTGAATTGGGTCCAGTATAGCCAGCCAGACTCACCAAAATTGGGTCCATTTTCTTACCAAATCAATCTATAAAATCTTCTAGAGTTCCGTTCATTCAAGATTAGGGAAGAAGATTAGGTTGATTGATAATGAGAGAGATTTTAGGGGATCAGAGAGAGGAAGGGCAATGAGAGAAATTTTTTAGGACTTTATTAAGAGTGCGCCACGTGTCGCTCTCCCGCAAAGAAGAAGCGTCATGTGTTGCCCTTTCTCGAAATTGAAAATATTAAAATTTAAGACTTTATAAAATAGTATTAGCAAAATACAAAACTAAAATATTAACTGTCATTATCATATTTATTTTATGTATAAAAAAGATATAAAAATAGTAAATTATTAAAATTACTTAAAAATCATAATACAGAGAGAGATGTACTTCTAACTAAAAAAATTAAGCTCAAGACATCAACTCAACAATAGAAGCGATTGGGTTTTCTAGTGATTACCACCCCTGCGTTTGGAGTCAATGGACTAAACCATACTTTATAGATTTAGATAAAAATCTTATAGTACATTTGTCATTAAAATTCTTTTGGATTTAAATAAAGAACTTTAAAGAGTTTTGGGTATGACTTCACTCAAATTTTACAAATGGGAGCTGATATTTGAACACAAAAAACATCTCTCTTAACACAATATTTTAATAAAAATTTTAAATCCAATATTGACCCTGTATCTAATGATCAAAATGCCCTTTTCTCTCCAAAATACAATAATTTCTTCCTCTTCATACACAACCCATCCTCCTCCCTTCTTCACTCAACTCTTCTTCCTCTATCACTCACACATCTTCCTCCCTTCTTCACTTAACTCAGTCATCTCTTCATCCTCCATCTCTTCTTTCTAATATCTATTCACTCATCTCTTCTTCTTTTCTTCCTTGGCATTGTGCAACTAATCTTCTTCCTTACACTCATCTTCTTTTTTTCTTCTTTGCATCTTCTCTTCTCCATTCTCTTTCTCCCTTTATTCTCAAACACCTTATTTTCTAATCAAACACCTTATTTTCTAGTGCTCTCTAATTAAACAGTGTAATGGAGAAGGAGATGAATCTTCATTCTCCATTTTTGTTTTCTTTTTTTCAGCTTTGTTTTTTTTTTTTTTTTTGCAGAATCATGCACCGAACACTGCACGATTTTGCCAAAAAAAAAAAGAAAGAAAAATAAAAATAAAACAAAAATGGAGAATAAGAATGGAACTGAAGAACTGAAAATGAAGATTACCTTTAATGATTAATGGAAGAGAAGAAGCCCAAGAAGAGAGAAGAGGTGGGAGAAAGGACGGAGTAAGTGTAGGGAAAAAGGAGGGAATCAATGGATGCAGGGGAAAAGGAGGGAATGAGTAGTTTAGGGATATTGGGCTTGTTAAGAAAGAAAAAATATAAAACTTTAAAATTTGACTTGTGTGTAGAGACAATCTATGTGAAGAGAGACCCATTTGTTGTTTATCCTGCATTTCCCTTTACAAATATATGGAGGAGCATGAGAAAGTCCTTTTAATAGAAAATTAATTGAGATAGAACTTGGTATGACCTAATATATGTGAACTTATAAGAATTAATTGATTTGCATATGGGATAGGACCATTCAAACAGATATGCAAACATTTAGTAACTTTTTCCACATATGATCAATTTAACCTATGCTAGAACATTGATCTAAGTGTAATATGAGCCATATCAACTTAGAAAATGTATTAAAATATGGTGTGGACCTGATAAGATAAATGGCCCATATCAGCAATTGGATCAAAAACAATGTGATAGAAGCTGATCTATCCGACTCAAAATTGGGACCATACACTGAACTTTCTGTTGGGCAATTGAGTGATCCAAGGTCCATTTCCACATGACAATCACAACCCAATTGATAACCCTTTTAATTGCAAAGTGTGCCAATTGTGGACCATAGTGTTGGATTTCATAAATAATTGTGGAATAATAGTCATCTGGTGCCCCATACAAACAATGGCCAATTATGGAAATGCTATACTCTTTCAGCAAATCCAGTCATTCCGAGGATGCATCACATACATTACCAATCCAAAGAGCAAATCACCAATAAACTGTTGCCTCGAGAGATTTTAGGGAAGTTTTAGAAGGAGTGATAAAGAAAGCTTCATGATGAGAGATTTTAGCAAATTGAAAGAGAAACCATCATTAAAGTTGAAACGATTTAAATGATCTGTTAAATAATGAAAAGATTTGAGAAACTTAAAAGAAGATAAATTAGATTGTTTGAGAATAATCGGACATGGCACACCAAAGTCATGTATATTTCTTTGTGTATATTTATCTAAAGTAATAACTATTGTGGTGATGACGTGGCGTCCTCTCCAACCACCTTTCGATTTGCTTTAATATATCTACAAGTTGATTAGCTACTTTAAAATTAAATATGATATGGATATCAATAGTAAATTATGATAAGATTGCATACAAGGATTGCATTGAGATTTTTAAGATATCAGATTCTTTAAATAAGAAAGATTTAGATTGATTTTAGAAAGAGAGAGATAATGATAAGGATAAGGATTATGCTAATTTTTAGAAATTAAATAATAAAGAGAGAGATTTTAGGGAGGAAAATGGGAGAGAATTTTAGGACTTTAATTGGAATGCACCACGTACCGCTCTCCCGTGCTTAACACGGGCCCAAAAAGCCAAAATACCTGATGATATAACAAATAAAGTAAATATAATATATATATATTATTTAACATTTTGAAATTCACTATGTCAAATTCTATAAAAAAAGAAAAAGGTACAATGAATTAACATAAATTACAAATCAATCATGTAAGTTTTTAAGTTGAAGTTGTTGATGTATAAGAGTATAAATCTTAAACCAATAACAAATCTCTATACCCTATATTGATTTGGGATGCTAATGAAAAAATATAAAATGAAGCGATATATGAACTCAAGATAAATCTTAAACCTTAAATAAAAAATATAAGTATTTGAAACAAATGGTTAATAGGAAAGCAAAATACCTAAGCCATGATTGTAGCTAGTAATAAGAGGAACAAAAAAGAACATTATAGTCATTAAAATGATATTTAAATAATAATAACAATAATAATAATAATAATTATTATTATTATTATTATTATTATATAATCGTAAGAGAAAATAAATAAATTTTAAGTAGGTTTTAAGAGTCTGAATGAGGTAAAAACCAAACGAAAAAATAAATTTAGTAAAACTTTTTCCTTAAATTTTCTATTACTAAACTATACAAAAAAAAAAAAAAAGGTAAGAGAAACAAATCTAGTGGCACTAACTCTGGCCACTTAATTTTGGTTGACTCTTCTCTCCTTTTATAGTAGTATTGTTGCTTATTCAACTAAGAAAGAATTAAAATAAAAATTTCAATATCTAATTACCTCAACTATGCTACAGTAGCTAATGAAATGGAAGTGATCTCCAACTGATACGACACACGCTGATAAAAAAAATGCCTATCAAACTCACCCACATACTTGAACATTGCATTAATGATACATTTCGAATACATGAAAAATAAGTAAAGAGAGGATTTTGATAAGAAGAATCACTTGCTACACACCACCCCACTTAGGGGTGATCCTAGGCTAGGCCAACCCGAATTCGGCGGGCTTGGATATGTAATTAGAGCGCTTTTAATAATTGGACTGATCTTAAATTAAGTGATAGAAAGCTCAAAACTTGACCCGACCTATGTAATGAATGCATATAATTTAATTTAATTAATACAAACAATTACTCTAATAGTCACATAATTGATTAAAAAACCCAATTTAGCTTGGCTGGCTCGGACCTGACTCTTACAACCAATGTTGAACTTGACCGAGGCCTGCGCTAATAATTCTAAAGTTGGGTTGGGACTGGATATGCATTAGCCTGGCCCAGCCCATCCCATGAACACCCCTACTACCCCACTTGTTCATGGATGCAATGCATACTACATCAGTGGGCTCCGCCCTTCCTTGCATATGTTGTAAAGGGATGAAAGAGAGAGAATTTAGGGAGGGAGAGATTTTATAGAAAACCAAGAGAGATTTTAGGAAAATTGAGAGATTTTTGAGATTTGGTATAGATGGAGTTTACTTAATATGGATGGAATTCTTAAATTGCGCCACCTGTCGCCCTCCTACCGAAAGGGGTATTGTTATAATATATATAACTAGCGCTTCAAGGCCCGCGTTGGACGCGGGCCATGAAAAAATAATAATGAAGTCTTATTAAAAATTATTAATAATTTAAATAAAATATTAATGAATATTATGACATAAATCATAACGAAAACATAATTAAAATATTGAATCTTTATTTTAACCATTATAGTGAGGGCTTCGATGCTAGGCTCAGGCTATGCCCAAATATGATCATGCACTGCCAATGGCTAGGCCATGTTGGGCCATGCCAAGTTCAACAAAGTCCAGGTCAATACCTATGAAAAATTAATTATATTTTAAAATAAAACAATTTAAATTAATTGTAAGAATATTATGTGGTAAAGATATTATACCTATAGAGTCTCATTAAAATATTAATAAAAAAAAGTTAGATCATTTTTCCTTTAATCCGGAAGCTCAACTTAAGAGGAAAAGAAATATTATATAGTAAAAAAAAATTTAGATAGAATACTCTAATGTACAAGGATCATTAGGTCAACTAACCCGCTCACTGTGAAAAAAATTGATCAGTTGGAATTGAATAAAAAAGAAAATAGACCAACGTCTAATGCTATCCATTTGATAAATATATGTAAGTGGGGCCTTGGCTTCCCACTGCTAGCTACTGGGCCAACTTAGGAAAAAAAAAAACTAAATCATAGCAAGTGTTAGGATGTGTAAAGAATTTTTAATAGGGGTTTTATGCCAGGCTAAGCCGGGCCAGCCTATGGCATATTCAAGCCTGACCCAATTTTAGAAGCATTGGCCTAAGCCTAGCCCAAGCTCGACATGACCTATAAAATTCAGGCCCTAGTTTGCCATTTAATTAATTAGGCCTGGCCAAGCCATTAAGAAAAATTACAAAGATTTATACATGGAAATAGAATTAAGTGTAGTCGGATGTCATCTATAGAGAAAAATGGAGTAGTTTAGACCAAGTGAATTTTATTAAGATTTTAGGCACAAAAAACCAAGTATTAGGAAAGATTTTAAGGGAAATTAAGAAATCAAGATTAGCAAGTAGTGCTTTAAGGAATGAGTGGTCTTAAATAAATTTAAATTTCAAATACATAAAGGTAATTACTCATGGGAAAAAAGATAAAAAAACAAAAACAAAAGATATAAAAAAAACTTTGAGATATGAATGAATAGAAAAAAGAAATTTAAAAAACTTGTGGCCCAATAAAAGATAAAATTGGCCAATGAAATAAAAAAAACATCTCAAGACCAATACATGGACCCATACATTAAGAAATTTAATTCATGTGGGGATCATATTTTATAAATCTCACCGACTTATATTACATTTTTTTCAATGAGTATGGATCCATTTTGTTAGGCCCAACTCAACTCAAATCCACTGATACTGGGTTAGAAATTTAGAGGATCTGACATGGGTTTTGTATGCATGGCTTTTTTTTTTCCTCTTTATCAATATCAGATTGGCAACCTACACCGACATTGATTACAAATGTAAACAAAGATCTTGAACAATACAATATTAGTTTTATTTTAAATGTATACCAAAGAATAAGCAAAGAATTAAAAATCTCAAATGAAAATTAAAGATCCCTTTAAACCTTAGAATGAGAGAAACGAAGATATATTATACATTTAAATATTACCAACTTGAATCCCCATATTGAAACTAAATTTTATGGGTTTGGATGCAGGTAAATAAAGAAAAGAGTTTAATTTGGGTTCGTCTCATATTCTTTAAGATGTTGATAGAGGTTTTAGGAAAATTTAGAGATTTTAGAGAGGTGGTATGAATGGAGTTTAGCTAATATAGATCAAATCCTTATATTGCGCCACGTGTCACCTCTCATGAAGAAGGCTGCGCCACATGTTGCTCTCTCACTCTTGCGCTCTTGTGCAAAAAGAGGCCCAGGTCGAAACAAAAGAAAAATGCTTAAATCAAAATAAAATGTTTGAAATTTAGAAAAAAATGATTAAAAATGAAAGAGTTTTCAATAAAGCTTAAATTAATTAAAAATATATAAATAAAAGATTCATTATTGAAAGAAATTAAAACACTTAAATTTCTTTTTTCATTATTTTTTCTAATAAGTTTTTTGAAACTGAGTGCTATTCAATTTATCAAGATGGGTTGGGCCACTATAGATGTTTAGGGGCCAACTTATGAAATTTATGAAAAAAATAATGATTATAAAAATGAAAGAGTTTTCACAAAAAAATTAAATTAATTAAAAATATAAATAAAAGATTCATTATTGAAAGAAATTAAAACACTTAAATCTCTTTTTTCATTATTCTTTTCAAAGAAGTTTTTTGAGACCGAGTGCTATTCAATTTATCAAGATGGTCTAGGCTACGTATAGGTGTTTAGGGGCCAACTTATGTCAGCTACGGTTGCAACTTGGGCAAATTGAGCTAGGTTTTAGAGTACTTGATTATCATGCAAAATTCTAATAGGGTCATCCTCATGCCCTCTTTAACATAGCTCAACCAAAGTTGCAACCTTAGTTTATATGATACTAAAAATTATTATTTGGATTCAAGACAAACTTAATGCTGTCCAATTAAAATTGAACTCATAAATTCGAGCCAAAGCCCAACTTGGCCAAGTAACGTCCCTAAAACTAAATATAAGGCCTAGGTCCATTGCATAGGCTTGAAAGACTAATATAGATCGAACTCGTAGTGAAATGATCATGCCAATCAGGACCATGGCAAACGTCAAATTAAATGTATTATTTAATTGAATTAATGAGGGAGACATTTTAGTGGAAGAGATTTTAAATTTTTATTTTAAAAAATAGATAGATGAAAAGATTTTAGGGAAGTCAATGCACTTGTAATACTTCTAAATTTATAAACAGCTTATATGGATAGAGTCCAACTAATATGGATAAATCATAGAACTTTTTTAGGAAGGCAAAAAGATTTAAAAAGATTTTTTCAGATGGTCTTACTTTTGATAATCTGGTCCATATCCATTGGTGGGATCAAGTATAGGATGGGACACACCATAAATCAGATGGTTAGGATAATTCAGTTAGGGAGATGTTTGTAATACTTCCCATACTTAAATAGCATCCAACATTAAATTAGTTTGAACACCAGAATGTCAGCCTTAGTTCCATGTATAATTCTTAAAGCAAGAGAAATGGTATAATAAAGCTAATATGAAAAAAGAGAAGCACCCTCAATTTGTTAAAAACTGCATCAAGCTGCATTGCTCTATATTTATCTAGATGAGGGCGCAACATTGGAAGTATTGAGTAAAACGGTATCCTTCTCCTAGGGTTGCTTCTCGTCTCCCTAATTTCTTTCTCATTACTATACAACTTATCTCAACCAATTTCTCTTTCCTAATCTAACCTACGTGCTAAGCTTATAGTCAATTAATCACTTATAGTAAATCTAAGTTGTCCATCTAATATTGTGATTTAAGTGATATTTTCTAGATAGATTCACAATGGCTCATTATATATCATTTACATAATTTTTTGGCTATTTTGCTATCATTTAGAGTCTATCGTTACAGAAATAATTTGCAACTTTTATATATTTTTATACTAAGTTACTTTTTACGTAAATCGACCAAGACTCAAAAGAGTATGTGTTTTGTAACTCATGAACTTTTTAGATCAAGAGAGGTTTTTAAGCTTTTCTATATCATGATTATGATGGTATTCAATATTATACACTACTTTAAACCTAATTACGTATATACTAAATTACTCTCTTTATTAATTGGGTTAAAAATGTTAAAAGAGAAATAGGAGAATATCCGAGAAACAATTGAGCTTGGTGAATTTATATGAACAACATCCTTCCCCTTTAAAGATTTGTTGGAATATTAAAATTTTAAAGATAAAAATATATCATGTGGAAAGTTTTAAAGAGTTGTCTGGTAGAAAAATAATTTTCATGGTTACTATTATAGTTGGGTATTTTAATACCGAACTACTGACATCACTTTGATGTAGGCACTTTGATTGGCGGCTGGGTGATGTTCCACTCGGGTTGGACTGACCCAAACTTGAACTTGACCGGTACTAAACAAAAGAAGGTCTAAGGGAGCACAAGTTATTGTGGTGCTTCAGAGCACCATAGAACTTTTTCTCTCCACTTAAAGGGGAGAGACAGAACGTTGACAGCACCCTTTTTTATTTTTTTGTTTGGTTCCAACTTTTTCTCTCCACTTTCTCAAACGCCCTTTTTCACTCTTTGGTTTGGTTCCAGAGAGTTCTTGTTCTGCAAGAGAACAGGCGAGAGAGAGAGAGAGAGAGAGAGAGAGAGAGAGAGAGAGAGAGAGAAAACCCTGTGGAATCTGGTGTCGACGACGATGGAGATACCGGCAAAACCCGACGGAGCCTTCCATCTGTGCATTATTCAAGTTTGCTCTCTGTCTCTCGCTCTCTATCTCTCTTTCCTCTTTCTTCTCTCTCTCTCTCAAACACATGAGTAAAGCAGATCCCATCCTGCTTGATGGAGCCTGGTTCGTTCAATACAGCCCTGCCCTGGGGTGACAGGATCCAGTTCCATCGAATCAACATCAAGTATGACTCTAGACTTGAAGGCCTCATCAAGATGGCAGATATGGTCTTTCTCACTCTTTCTTAAACACATGAGCTCTCTCTTTCTCTATCGATTTCCCCTTTTCAATCATCAGAAAACAGAGAAGAAATTGGATAAAATGGGTCGCCTCTGCATCTACAGTTCCTCGATTTCCCCTTTCCAATTGTTAGAAAACAGAGAAGAAATCGGATGAGATGGGTCGATCGCCTCTGCATATACAGTTCCTCGTCGGATCGATGGCTGGTCAAGCACATGGATGAAGAAGGTAAAGAAGGAAAGGAAAGAAAACAGAGAAGAAAAAAAGAAGAAAAAGAAAGGAAGAAGAGAAGGCAGTTGTCGAGATAGAGATGAATATATTCAGAGTAGCAGGCGATATGACGCATCTCTCTCGATCTCGATCGTGACAATGGGTTCAATCTCAATCTCCCTTTCGGAAGATCTGAAATATTCTGAGCAGATGGATAGGAGCCGTTCACAATAAAAACACATGCCACAGTTTCATCGTGACAATGGGTTCAATTTCAATCTCCTTTTCGGAAGAGTTGAGCAGATGAATAGGATAACACGAAGAGAAAGAAGAATATAACGATGATATAAAAGAAAGAGAGAGAGAAAAGATGAAGCATACCTGAAGTAGTGAGAAGTTGAACGAGAAAAGAAAGACGAGTGAATATCAGAGAAACAATAGACCTTGTGAACGTTAGGATTCTATTTATAAGTTATCATTTATAATTTATAATGAAGTAGGAACCTTATTTTTGAAGAAATTATATCTAATGTGTTATAAGATGTTATTATCATATGTGGATGCCTACATTGGGACCCACATGAGATAAAGAGATTACAAGGATTAAGGTTTTTCCCTATTGGGTTGCTTGAGGAGGAAGCAATCTTATTCTATAAATAAGATCCTCCTCCCCCTTATTATGTACACACAGATCTAATGAATAAGAGCTCTCTCTCTCCCTCCCTATTCTAACACGTTATCAGCACGATATATTTTCGTCTTCCTCCATCCACGATGCCCATGCGAAAAGGGGACATGAGACACCTCCTTTCCTCTTATCCTGCGTCCTGCGTCTAGATTTGTGACTTGTGACTGCATCTTTCTTTTTTATTAATTTCACCTGTCACTATCAATAACTAAAGTTGTGGTGAACCTGTCACTTTCAATCTTTGTTTTTCTTTTTCTTTATTTCATATCTTGGATGTGATGTTGCAGGAAGGGTTTGATCCTAATATCTTTACTTACAATATGCTGATATCCGGACTGTGTAAAGCGGGTGAGATTGAAGATGCAATGGGGGTCTTGGATCAGATGATCTCAAGGGATTGTTTTCCCAATATGGTCACTTATCACACGTTGATCAATACCATGTGCAAGGAGAACCGGGTAGAGGAAGCTACAGAACTTGCTCGTGGTCTGTCGTAAAAGTCCTTTTACCTGATGTTTGCACATTCAACTCACTGATGATGCATATCAGATTCAAAATACAGTTTTACAAGATCAAAGGACTGCGATTTGAAATTGTAATATCTTGACGATCCGGAGTCCGATTTGAGATCCGTTTGAGCCCACGGAAAGCTCGCGAGCAGATCTACACATTGGTACCAAAACTAGGACAATTCAAAGGTTAAGTAATTTCTCCTTATTTTATGATCTCTTATTAGTTTGCATTTATCTTTATTCTTTTAGATCTACAAATATTTATCATTTGATCCTTGTGATGATTATTCGTTTTCTTTTATCGAAAAGAGATCATGATAGAATTGAAAATCATGGATCATAAATAGAACCAGAAGTTCTATGCAAGAAATTGGAACCCGAAGTTCCATACGATATTTAGAACCAGAAGTTCTATA
Organism: Sextonia rubra; assembly: GCA_037013555.1. Taxonomy (NCBI): domain Eukaryota; kingdom Viridiplantae; phylum Streptophyta; class Magnoliopsida; order Laurales; family Lauraceae; genus Sextonia; species Sextonia rubra. Next base: position 35,099,750 of record JASUAD010000010.1, on the reverse strand, counting down.
TGGAATCAACAACTCGGACTCGAGATTCCATAAATTCTTTTAGCCTATGAACCAGAAGTTCATTTGAATCCGGACCAGAAGATCCGTCGATTCCGGACCAGAAGATCCGTTGGTTATTTTACTCTGAAACCAGAAGTTTTCAGATCTATAATACGTATTCGAAGTTTCATATGATACTTAGAACTAGAAGTTCTATATCGAATAAATAACCTGAACCTGCAGTTCTGTATGTTATTTTAATTTAGAACCAGAAGTTCTAACTCGGACCTGAAGATCCATGAATTATCCTAATCTAGAACCTGAAGTTCTAACTCGTACTGTAAGATCTATGAACTCTTCTAGAACCAGAAGTTCTAACTTGGACCTGAAGATCCATGAATTATCCTAATCTAGAACCAGAAGTTCTAACTCGGACCTGAAGATCCATGAATTATCCTAATATAGAACCTGAAGTTCTAATTTGTACTGAAAGATCTATGAACTATTTTAGAACCAGAAGTTCTGATTCTTAAGTTGAAAACCTGATGTTCTAAACTTCAATTTCTAAATTCTTCATCACATTTTTATTATTATCTTTGATTGGATATTAAGAACCTGAAGTTCTACATTTTATTTCTGTTTCTCATATACATTTGTTTTTATATTCTATCACATCATATTGCATGCTTGATATAATTCCTTCGGTATAATTATCACTAATGATTATCTGAAACTTTAGTTTTGATGAATTTATTATTGCCAGAAGCAGTAGTTCCAAATAATAGAACCTGAAGTTCTATATCCAATGAATAATCTGGACCTGAAGATCCATACATTATCTGGAACCAGAAGTTCTAAGATTCATATTCATCATCAAACTTGGAGCTTTGATTTCTAAAGATTCAAAGTAGTGTAGATCGATACAACGGCCATGAAATCAAACCTGAAGTTTTGATAGAATCAAAAGTTGTGATTCAAACCTGAAGCTTTGATAGAACCAGTAGTTCTAAGAACCTGAAGGTCTATCACTAGCCTGAAGTATTGACAGAACTAGAAGTTCTGATTCATCAGTTAAGAACCCGAAGTTCTAACTTTCTGATTGGCCAATTCTTCATTATATTTTGTCATCAGATATTGAGAACCCGAAGTTCTATTTTTGTTTGATTGTTATTAGTAAATCGATCTTAACACACTCTAAAAGGCTTGGTGACACTATCAAAGTCGGAAATAAAATATCCCTGAAGGATATGGCATACGCTCTTATTTTCTGTGCCATTATATCCCCATTAGACAGGGATGATCACCAACAGATGGTCATACACCCAATGCTTGAAATAAATGCCAGATTAGTCAATTACAATCCCTCCAGAAGAGGTAGATATAATATGTTCTCCAGTAGAGATGAAATAAACCACCCTAGGAGAGGTGATTGAAAAGGCATTTTGTTTGGAAATTGGGCGAACCACCAAGCATGGTCTGGAAGACCTACAACTACTTTTATGAGTTTGAACATTGAGTTCAGTTCTTAGATATTTTGTTGAATGGTAGGACTTATTTTTAATCCCCCGTATATTATGTTATATTTGTTTTGAATGCTGAATTGTTTAGTTGTTCTTACTTTTATTTTTGCAATGCGATTACCTAGTTATGTGAATTTATTATTACTTGCTCTATGGCTCATGGAATGCATGAAGCTGAGGATAATATCTGTCCGGTAGACAGTGCAATAAAACACACTACATTGAAAAAACCAGAAGTTTTCTCTGAGTTAGTGTTTCATTCGTGCACGGCATCAATCATAGCTATATCCATATAAATATTTAAATGCTCCTGAAGAGTCTACCTAATGGTATTTGCACATCATTACTAGTATTGACAGCCAGAAGCTAATACTAGAAAAGCTAAGTGCATTCTCCTTATATTTCAAGGCTATATTACAAGACAATCTTTACAAATCGAATCATATTCGATTATAAGCAAAACGACAAAATTAAGCCAGAAGCTTATTATTCTAGGGGTCCTATGCTCTGGTAAATTATTGATACTTCTGTTACGTACTCCTTAGAGTACCCTCTATTGACCATCCTTTTCGAAAAGGGTCTAGTGTGACATTAGTGAACTCATCAAATCCTACCTATTAGCACAAATTATTACACTTGGGGTACACTTCCTTGGGCATATTTTTTTATAATTTTATAAGGCTTGATAGCGTAGGTTTGTGACCTGCATGAACTCAGAACGTAGCCTCTATGTTGGTTATACTTCACCCTAATTAATGGATATCTAGACCCAATGACAGAGATATATTCATTGATCGTTTTTGCTGATTGTCATCTTGATGAGACAGTCTTCTCGCCGTTAGGGGGAGAGAAGAGAGTTCCTGAAGAACACTTTGTTCCTGAAGAACAATCCGTTCCTGAAGAACGGCGAGAATTAATGTGGAATACTTCCACTCAATCTCATCTAGATTTATGTACTTCACAATGTGAGAATGAAGTACGGAGAATTGTGCACTTAATTACAAATGAATTCCCTGATGCTTTTAATGATGCAGCAAAAGTGACTAGGTCACATGTATCGGCTATGAACACACAAGCACGAATTAATGTCCCTGTAGGACAAGTACGAATTAATGTTCCTGAAGAACAAAGTCCAAATATGGCAACAAATGAATCTATACACGCCAGAAGCGTGGTAGACTTATAGGTTTCAAGGACTCAACTCTCCAGAAGAAGAGAAATGAGCAATCATATCCCAATCATACTCCAGAAGAGGTATACTCCCGAAGAGTTTATGACAAAATCCACTCTCTCCAAATTCCTGAAGAAATTGATGTCCCGGAAGAGACATGAGTCCCAGAAGAGACTCTAGAAGCCCCTGAAGAGGCAATGGGTACCCAATAAATAAAGAGATCTCTATACTTTATAATTATTCAAGAGAGAGATGGGATAGAAATGAAATTATCATCGATGACGCATTTGCATATGCGGTAGCTACTCAAATATCAATGGAAATTGAGAATGATGATTGGGATACGAACCACGTACTATAAATGAATGTCGACAAAGAATATATTGGCCAAAATAGAGAGATGCCATTTGAGGAATTGCAGTCTCTCAATAGAAGTGGTATATATGAACCTATAGTACAAACCCCAAACGGTGTTAACCCTGTAGGTTACAAATGGGTGTTTGTAAGGCAAATGAACGAAAGGCAAACTTGTGATATAAGGTTTCCTGTAGAAACTTGGGATTGAAAACATACACAGTTATATATATGAAAATCCCAGAAGAATTTGCTTTGCCTGAAGCAAAGTAAGAGAGTACGTACTCAATAGAAGTAAGACGTTTATTGTACAGCCTGAACATTCCAGAAGAATATGGTACAATCGTCTTAGTGAATGTTTATATAAGGAAGAGTATGAAAACAATCCCATTTGCCTGTTTATCTTTATACAATCCTTAAATGGATTTATAATAGTAGAAGTTTATGTTATTTACATAAATAACATAAATCTAATCGAGACTCCAGAAGAGCTCGAGAAAACTATTGACTATTTTATCTCGACCCGCAGATCGAGAGAAGTTCTAGTGAGATTTTCACTCTTTATAAATATGCTTCCCATATATAGTTTTGCACCAAAGCTTTGGATTGGTATTATACAAATGTTATGACATGTTGTATGTTTCTTAATGGTTGCCATCATTGTTTTTGGTATTCTACTAAATTGACTATTGATAGCTACTTACTCTAACCATGCTGAGATTTTTAAGCCAGTGGGGAATGTGCATGGCAAAAATATTTAACTCAGCATATATGTAGTTCTTGTCAATTACCTCTTAGTACAGGTACTCCAAGCATTATTTGCAAAGACAATGGGGCATGTATTCAACAGATTCAAGAATGACACATTAAAGATGACAAGCCGAAGCACATTACTCCAAAGTTCTTCCTCACTCATGAGCTTCAGAAGAATAACAAGATTGAAGTCAAGCAAGTTCGTTCAAGCAACAACCTGGCTGATCAGTTTACGAAGTTTTGCCAAAACTCAGTATTTTAGAAATTGTATACGAGATTGACATGTTGAATTATGTACAAAGATGTTATCATCAGGGGGAGTAGTAATCAGGGGGAGGCATCCTGAAGTATGCTACCCAGGACATATGTGCGCTGTACTCTTTTTCCTTCTCTAGGTTTTGTCCCACTGGGTTTTCCTAGTTAAGGTTTTAACGAGGCAGCATTATGCACGTCCAACACCAATTCAATGATCCTGTAGAACGTTGTACTCTTTTTCCTTCGCTTTGGTTTTTATCCCACTGGGTTTTTCCTTTGCAAGGTTTTAATGAGGCAACTGTCATTGAATGGTGGTCATCCAAGGGGGAGTGTTATAAGATGTTATTATCATATGTGGATGCCCACATTGGGACCCACATGAGATAAAGAGATTACAAGGGTTAGGGTTTTTCCCTATTGGGTTGCTTGAGGAGGAAGCAATCTTATTCTATAAATAAGATCCTCCTCCCCCTTATTATGTACACACAGATCTACTGAATAAGAGCTCTCTCTCTCCCTCCCTATTCTAACATAATGAGAATTTTTTGGTGAGGAAACTATATCTTGGTGAAGGCTTTAATAAGATTGCACCACGTGTCGCCCTCTCATGAAGAGTACGCACCACGTGTCGTCCTCCCATAAAAGGAGATATTGCTTTAATATATATATAATATATTTTGCTTGATGGTAAGATAAGGAAAGGAACCAAAACAAACTTTTATGTCTTGCTCTTTTGTTTGTAACTTATGGGGTGGGTGGTTGTGTTGTTTAAATAGGGAGAGGGTTTGAAATGAAGTTTGTTAGAATTTCTTTTGATTTGTTGCTGTTGCTTCCTAGCTAAGAAGATTATATGCCAAGGGTTATGTAGAAAGTTGTATGTAACCTGGAATATGGAAGGAAATGGGACTAGGGTTCTTTTGATGGGGTGAATGAGAGGTTAGGTAGGCTGTAAAAAAGGTGGCTGAGAGATTGCCTCTTTCATACTATTGAGTGGCCAAACTGCCAAAGTGCATTATGCATTATGATTATGAGTGAATGTAAACGGTTGGTAGGATTAGAGACTGGAAGGCTTATCTAAGAATAAGAGGTACTCCAAAGATTATCCTAACCAAAAGATCGAGAGATATAAAAAATAATAATAATAATAATGAAGGGTGGGAAAGGGCCAGAAACTTCTAATGGCCAAGTCCAATTGTGAAAAAAATTCTGTCTCAGAGCTGCTATTTGAACAACAAAAACTTCCTTCTTCATGCATGTTTTTAATAAAACATTTTATTAGAAAACTACCCTTGTACGAAATGACCAAAATGACCTTTTCCCTCTCCTTCTTCCTTCCTCTCCTCCCCTTCCCCACCTTCCCCTCGTCCTCCGATGATGGTCACCATCACCATAGCAGGGGGCTACCCTCTCCCTTTTCCTTTCTCTCCCTCCATCCCCAACCCCCTCACTACAACCACCCTTCTCTCTATCTCTGGCTACGATGAACGTCAGCAAGGGGGTGTGGGAGAAAAGAGGGGGAGAAAGGGGGAGGGATGAAGAGGGTGGGGGGGGGGGTGTGCAATCTCCCTGCTACAAGGAGACTTGCTACGGGGAGGGTGGGAGAAGAGAGGGAGGGAGGAAGAGATAGAGGAAGAGGGAGAGGGGGGGAAGGAAGGAAGAGGAAGAGGGAGCCCATCCGACGGATATGGTCGGAGGGGGAGGTGAGGAAGGGGAGGAGGGAGAGGGAATGGGCAATGGAGGAAATTGGGTGTGTTAAGAAATAAAAAAAATAAAATTGTGAAATTTAATATGGGTGTAGAGAGAAGTTGATTGAAGAGAGACAATTTTGTTTTTTATCCAACATTTCTCATTCCGTCTGTTGGGATTATATTATTGTACAAGACACCGCCCACCGCCCACAGGACTTAAATAAGAGAGAATAGATGTTAGGCCCATCTATGATCAATCCATCTCTTTCTCTATGGTTAGACACCCACCCCCATTCCGCTCAGCATTTAAGGTGTGTGTGTGCTTGATTGGTGTGATATTTGACTTTGGGCCAATCCACTGGAAACCTTTCTTTTCATCTTTGTGATTCGCATGTATCAAAGTGGGCCCTACTACACCAATAACTATGTTTGTCTAATGCGCTATGTATGCGTGGAGGAATGAAGGCTTTAGATCCTCTTGCAATAGATAACAATCATTAGTCATACTTTGTTCTCTACTTCGACAAATAGAAGATGCAGCAGTGGGGCTCTGTGGCTTCATTAAGTCATACAAGGTGTTTGTAGATTAACTATTCATCCAACATTAGATCCAATGAATAAATCAAACCATATGCCCAAAAGTAATCATCAAATGGACGGCCATATGGATCATTAAAAGACTGGCTGATTTTAACAAAAAAAGACTGGCGGATACCTAGAAGCTTCATTCCCCGCCACCTTGCTTAGACCTTAATTACACAACTCAAATAAAAGTTCATGAAAATAAATACTATTTTTAAGTAAGTAAAGATCAATATTTTATCTTTTAATTGTAGATAAGCTGGTTAGGGATGTAGGTGACCCTGGATGTAGCCGAAAAAAAAAATAAAAGAAAATGAAAATGAAAAGAAAAAAATATCAGTGTTTTATTTCAAAGAAAAGGAGATAAATTGAAATGATGAAAATAAAATTACTTTCTCATCCCTACTTAGAACGAAGATTCACTTTAACTTCGATTCATGATAAAAAAATAAAAAATAAAATTGTATTTTTGTTGCTGAGAATTTCCACTTCGGATTTTGTAACAGAAACATATAGCCCCAAGGTAGCGTTTGGTTCGCTGTAATGAAGGCTGGAATGGAATGGCCATTCCATTGGAATGACCATTCCCACGTTTGGTTCGTGAAAAAACGGCGGAATGACCATTACTTCAGGAATCACCATTCCTTTATACAAGAGAATCACCATTCCACCGGGGGGGCGGAGGAATGGCCATTCCATTCCTTTCCCAATTTTATTTTTGACAAATTTTATTTTAAAAAGCTAAATTTGTTAATTTGTTAATATTTTAATAAAATATAAATAAATATTATTATATAAATCATAAAATAAACATAGTTGAAATTAAATTTAAAATATCAAAATTTTAAGAATAAAATTATATACAATGTTTGGTCACATAAAAAAATTAAAATTTATTTTAAAAAGCTAAATTTATTAATTTATTAATATTTTAATAAAATATAAATAATATTATTATATAAATAATAAAATAAACATAGTTGAAATTAAATTTAAAATATCAAAATTTTAAGAATAAAATTAAATACAATGTTTGGTCACATAAAAAAATTAAATTTTATTTGAAAAAGCTAAATTTATTAATTTATTAATATTTTAATAAAATATAAATAAATATTATTATATAAATCATAAAATAAACATAGTTGAAATTAAATTTAAAATATCAAAATTTTAAGAATAAAATTATATACAATGTTTGGTCACATAAAAAAATTAAATTTTATTTTAAAAAGCTAAATTTATTAATTTTTTAATATTTTAATAAAATATAAATTTTATATTTGGTTAGTTTAATATAAATTTTATTCCATTCCTGGTATCATTCCATCATACCAAACACAGGAATCGGAATGAGAGTCCTATTACTGGAATGATTCCTCTGTCTAACCAAACGTTGGAATAAGAATTACCATTCCTGCCTCATTCCATTCCAGTCTCATTCCAGCCTCCATTTCATTCCTCCTAGCAATCATTCCAGCGAACCAAACGCTGCCCAAGATTTCTACACTATTGGGAGATGAACGTGGGATCCAGAAGGTGTGCTCAAACGGAGTATGGAAGAAATAGGTTGGGTGGTTTTATGACATGTCAGCTTCACGAGAAGGAACCACTACTTTAACCCATCCACATACACCAAGGGCTAAAATAAGAAAAGATCCTGTGTCGGTCAGCAACTGTGGAATTTCAAAATTATTGCTTTCCCAGAAAATCTATTTTACTGTTGCCTTCCCACTTCGCTTTTTTGGCCTGGTTCATCTAGGTAGCATGGATGAAAAATATGTGGAAAGCTAGCAAGTTATTTGTGAGAACTTTCCCCTACCAGTGGACGCCGAGTACAATCCAGTTTTACAAGAACAGTTCCTTGTCTAAGTGGCAAGGGGCAGCAGTTTTCACCAGCCTGCCTATTGGTTGGAACTTGGATTGCCACCTTTTCTAGGAGCGCCATTTTTCAGTGTTAGATATCTTTTTTCGTGTGTATAAACTTCCTTTCTTACGCTTTTGTTTGCACTTGGGCCGGCGCCCTGTTGGAACAACCCCTTTGTTGGGGTAAAAAATGAAAAAAAAAAAAAAAAAGATACAGGGCCAATTTGAACCCACACTTTCAGTGCAGCCAACCCTTCTACACTCTTAACCACACGACCTGATGCTCAACTAAATCTAAAAATCACGGTTGAAAAGAAAATCTCTGATTAAAAGACTACTAAACTCTGGACTCTGGGGGCGTTAAATCAATGGATGATTTGATTGGGCAGGTTCTCTCTCAATATTTTACCTAATATCCGTTGTCTATTACATGTTTGTTTGGCTAAAATTAAAGTAGGGAGGAGATGTGATGCGTTTTACTTCCCTTTATTGGGTCAGAACAGTGAAATGGGGAAATAAATGTGACACCACTTACACTTGAGTCCCTATCCTCAGTCACATATATTACATGAAATTGTATAATAAATTCCTAAAACTCCATTGTAACGCCCACAGAGTGATAATTCAGGTTGTCCAAGAATAATCCATTACCCTCTATATCTAGATCTTCAAGTCACTTCAAAGGGAGTGAATCTCACCATCCTATTGAACACGCAATAGAAATGCTATCAAACACTTTGCTTAATATTAATCACAGTTTTCGTCATGTGATCAATAGTACGATGGGGCTCTTTCCTTCGAAATTGAAAATCAAGCTTCCAGCTATAGAGGGGATGATAAAATTAAAAAAAAAAGCTATTTCATCTTTGCATTTAAATATAATTTTTCCAAATGAGATACTTTAAAATATAGTTTTACATGCACAGGCTTATATCTTGATACTTTTTAAATTATTCCTAAGACATTCATAATTCAGACACTTCAAAATATATTTCATAAATGATTCTACAATAACTTTTTTTCCAAAAAATAACTATAAAATATGTGCTGATTCCTATGCAATGCATAACTCAAGCATAGTACAACTTCATTAAAAGATTTTAATTATGCAAGTTTTAAAAAATTTAGGATCTTGATCCAAGCCTCATTAAAGCCAACTATGCCTACATCCAATATTAACACTTTTATACCTTTTTTATTTAAAAAAAACACTTATACCTTTTTCCTCTTTTCTTTTTTTTTTTTTAACAAACGTCTCAAGATGCATCTTTAATTTCATATACATATGTGACAGTGGTCCAAACCAAACCCGAATAAACATCCTTAGCCCCAACAACAAATCCCATATATATATATATGAGAAACGGTCCAGTAAGAACAATCCTTATGGATTATTTTTCACTATTTTAGATAGTACGGCTCACATTATGAACTATCCAAATGGATGACACATATGACACTCCTAAATTGCATATGTCCACCAATTTTGAATCATATCCGAATAGATTGAACCATTAAAAAATAACTATAACTGATCAATAAGCATTACAAGCTGTGTAATTCTAGGCAGAAGAACTCTCTATCTGAAAAAAAATAATCATATTTATTAAAAAAAAAGCTTTTCTAGGAACAAAGACCTAATTGTAATTCTAGGTAGAACTCTCTATATGAAGGAAAAAAAAAACAATTCATCCATATTCATACCTATCCCTTACCATATAGCGAGGGACAACATAATGAAACTAACTTTATAATCTATCTAAACCAGCCACAAATGAAACCCCTAAATTACAATAAGATTTTTCACTAATCTAAGTGGATTGAACATTAAGAGTCAAACTTTTTCGTTAAATATAAAATTATTAAATTTGTGAGGTACAGACGAAAGAATTAGACACTTGGCATTGACTCGAGAGGTAACCCTATGGATCCATTCAAGTTTGCCTCTCATTGGATTGATGCAAATGAATGTCCCCTATTTGAATATGAAAATTTTCAGAGAGCACCAATGTAATGCTCTCTCACGAGTCTGAATCTTCCACAGTGGCAGAACCTATCACCATCAAAATCCCCTCACAATCACCGTGGGATAGACCCTCGTGAAATTTCAATTCTCTCGCCCGCCAATCATTCACTTGGGGTTTGCCGTAGGGGTCTAAGGATGTATATTCAGAGGCGTAACACTGCTGCCCAGTGGGCGAAGCAAGCAAGGAAAAGAAATAGAGGAAGTTAGATGGATAAGGAGTGTCCAACAATAATTCCTTGTAATCAATCAATCAATCAATCACTCTTTTTCTCTCTCTGTCTCTCTCTCTCTCCCTAACCAATTTAAGTGCAACAATATCCAACCTCAATTCATTTATTTAATTCTTAAAAGCATGATTCTTTCAAGATGTTGTCTGGGTTTGAAAGGATGAAAGAGAAAAACCATGGATTTCATGAAATAACTCAGTAAAAATACAATGAATACAAGAGTTGAATTTGCTTGGAAATGGACATGTCCTTGAGATGTAGACCTTGCAAATCAATCAAAATCTCCTTGGCTTGTTCAGCTGCATGCAGTGAACCTATTTTTGGAAGCTATGACGTAGGGGAAAGTATTTTGTTGGCAGCTGGGAGACTTTGGAACGATCATTTTCATCTATTTTGCAAACCAGTGGGGATCCCAAAACTGAATTTTCCTCGCAATTGTGACAACCAACATGCCATTTTAATGAAAATTCAGTTTTCAACTTAACCTTTTACCATTCCAGAGAAAATATGCAAACCATCGCGCCCCCCCCCCCCCCCCCCCCCCCCCCCCAACAAACACACACAAGAAAAAAAAAAAAGAAGGATAGGTTTTTTCATTTTGTAAGACTAATTAAGCATGACCTAGATCTGTAAATGAGAAAGACCCCGGAGATTTGAAACACTTGAATTTCCTTCCTTGGATTGGAAGAGGAGCCACTGATGACTCTTTCCTCTCTTTTACCGCTTCTTCATCGTCTGTCCCATCCTCCAATGGGAGATTGGGCATAGAAGTATTGAGCGGACTGCATAAAGCTCCCTTAGATTGCCGATTCGTGCAAGCCAAGAGAATCCTCCTCCTTTTGTTGAAGGGGTTCTCTGCCTTTGCAAAATCTTTCACAGTTGAGATATCGGAGAGGCTTGCGAAAGATTTTGACTTCCCACTGAAGAAATTGGACAGCCCTCTCCTGCAAATTGAGTGAAACCTTGCGTTAAAATGAAATTCCAAGCACTGAAACTGGATTTCATGATCCAAAAGAGCTATAATCAGACAAATAATATAGTAAGTTGGATACAGATTTTATAATATCACATGATTTTGGCTGTTAATCGGGTCTACTGTTACCAGAAACTAGAAGATGGGTGTCACCCATCCTCAAGATTTCAAGTAAATTTTTACTGAGGATGACTTCTTTCCCTAGGAAATTTCAAAATTTGCAGTCTCCTGGGGAAAGGATTGGTAAAATCAATCATAAATTCAAGGGTTGTTGAGTAAAATTCAAAAAACCAGAAAGCTAGTCTAATAAGAAAGTACACTAATTCATATTTTTCATCAAAATCATGGATCATATACCGGAATCTTGGCAACACCCAAACAAGAAGAAATAATAAACATCTCATTATTGCATCAAGAACTTAATTTAAAGACTTCCTCAGAAGAAATCATAGGACTAATTACAGTATGCGGGCTTGATCAACTTCAAAACTAAAAACCCACACATAATCGAACTAGGAAGTACCCCATACCATATTTTTCATGAAATTCTCAAATCACACACCAAGATGTAACAAACAACCAATTCTCAAGGAAAAAAAATGATAAAAACATCATTTTTGCCACAAGATTATCCCTCACAACGTTTAAAATCTTTTTCAAAACAAATAATAAGACCGATTACAGTATGTACGCTTGATTAAAGTTCCCCGACTCAAAAATTTCACGAAAATCTCCAATCAACCACCAAAATCTGAGAAACACCCAAATAAGAAAAAATAAAAATCTTATTTTTGCTACAAGACATTAAAATCTTCTGCAACAAATACGAAGACTAATTAGGAATTACAGTAAGCTCAAGCGGTTATTGATTATTTTTATCTTAACACCGTAAATTCCCATAATAAATAAATAAACAAAGCTCACTTGATGGGGAGAGATTCTTCCAAAGATCCCATAGAACCCAACCCTCCGTTGAATTTGCTCTGCACCTCATCTTCTCCTCCTTCCTCCTCCACCACCCCAGAACTATCTTCTCCGGCGCCGATCGAGGAGGTCTCCGACGAGGCCAAAGACCCAAATTCCTTGCAATCCAAACAAAACCCACCTCTCTCCACCACCCCATCACCACCCCTTTTCAAAAGAGCCGAGATACAAGACACCCCACTTGCCACCACGACCTCCTCTTCCTTCTGGCCGTGCTCCTTCCCAACATACGCCGGTGAAGACCCGTCTCCGGCCTGGTACTCCACCGTTGGACCCACTGCCACCTCTATGCTCCCAAAAACCAGAGACATACGTGTATATGTAGTTATATAGTGTATATACTCTGTTCTTTCCCGCTGTGTTTCTTCAGACAAAGAAAGAAAATAAAGGCTTTTCAGTTTCAGCCTTCTCCTCGACGTCGCCTACTTATTCTTCTATTTCTTGTGCTTGTGGGTGCTGTCGTTCTTGTTGTTGGTTTTGTTGTCATCAAGGCAGAGATGGAGATTGCAGAAGTTACAGTACGTTACGTTACAGAGGACGAGGAGGAGGAGAGGAGGAGATGATTGGGTGTGGTGGTGGAGTTCTAGTGTCCGTTCTAGTGTATATCATCCCATGTTGTCTGATGAAGATAAAGATGGATTCTTTTAGAGTGTGAAGTGCATCCGTATACAATAGTTTTGGCGTATAAGAGAGAAAAAACAGAGGGAGAAAAAAAAAAGAAGCGAAAGTCGTTATTGGTGCCGCACGAAATAGAAAATGGGAGATGATTGGATATAATTAAGGGGAAATTTCAAAATGGGGCTTTAAGTTTTTGGCATATTTTAAAATAGAATAAAATTAAAATATAACTTTAAAATGTGCCTTAAGTTTTCAGCTACATTTCAGTTAAGGACATCAGGCCAATTTTAAGTTTTTTGCTACATTTCAATTGAAGACATCTAGCCAATTTTCTTCCTTTTTTTTAAAATTTCTAAAATGCCCTTCGCATTTATGTTTTAATGCATCTTCATGTAACCAAACTCATCCCCATCTTCATCTCCTCACCTTTCACAGGCCCCACCATCGTCACAACCCATCTCATAGCCATCTCAACTACCATCTCCTCTTTCCTATCATGCCTCCAAAATTGGGCCAGATCTAAACCTAGTTCTAAGGGTGTGAGAATTGGAACCAATTAAAATTTTTCTTATATAAACGATACGGGCCCCAATTTCGAGTGGATCGAAATCCTTCATGAAGCAATGTTTGGTGATCAAGCTACCATAATCACACGTGAAAATAAAATACATAATCTGCGCAGACGAATATCATATACCAATCATGCAATAAATCTCATTACTAATAAAATCAAGGTCAAACACTTTGAAGCATAATAATTGAAGTTGTAATTCCAATATAAATAATTTAATAAATAAACTAATGGCTTCAAACATGGCCTTATTACATAATCTAAAGTTTTGATTTCTGCACCAACACTAGAACACCTCAGACGATGTTATCTGTGCTCCACTCAATAACTCCGCCATCTGGCGGAATCTCCCGCGTCGCCTGACCCTCCGGTTTAGCATCGGTAACGGAATCTAAACACCAAAAGTAGTGAGTCAAATTGACGTAATCTGGCAAGAGGGTAAACTGCAAGCAATGGTGTTAATCAATTGAATTAAAACATATATTATATTCAACCCCAAAATACACCGAATGCAAACCTCCATGGCATGAATGCATAAAAACGAGTATCCTCACAATATAACAAAAACGGTTACTCCCGCAAAAATAATATACAAAAAACGAGTATCCCCGTAGACAGATATACAAAAATGGGTATTCCCGCCAGATATAACAAATAACACAGCTGTGTACTATACTCCACAATACACGTTGACCCAATGGTGTACGTCCACCTCCGAACTGTAGTCGGTCAAATATACAAATATATAAACATATTTATGCAAATACATATGTCTACTAATGCACAATGAACCATGATATGAAACCCTTAATCCCAGTATTCAACCGAAAATCAATTTGAGTGTTTAGATCACCTAGTTTGAAAATGTATTATGATCGTGTGTCAATTCAAGTTCTCTGAAGGTGAGCACTAATCCTCATAATTAGTTAAATGTACACATGAGAACCAACCATCTTTCACAATGGAAATGCGAATCCACGATACCAATATCCTACTTTCAGTATCTATCATGTGTTGCATCTCAAACCTCACATTCTCGTCCTGAATTCAGTCCAATTCTCATATGAACATTCAACCAAATTTTCTAAAAAGACAGGAATCAATCTAATCCAATTATGTATAATTAGTGTATGTTACAAATTCGATAAAAGATATTCAAATTCCAAATCAAAACTTAAATCAAATTATGATAAAAAAGAGGAAGGAAACAATTAATTATTGTTGTGTATAAAAACACTTAATTTTTTTTATATAAGACAAAAGATCCAAATCCCTAATTCAAATTCGAAATCTAAACTCAAATAAAAATTCAAATTAGAATTCCAATTACATTCTAATTTAAGATTCAATCACCCCCAAATACATCTTAATTAAATTATTATCAATCTAAATAAATTATTAATCATAAGTAATTAAACCCCCAAATAAATTTATAAACAATCTTAACTAAATTTCTATTAATACCTTGTAACACTCCAACCCAAGCTAAGCTTGATTAGCAAGTAATAAAGGATAACTGCTCACTAATTAATGAGTTTTCTTTTATTCGGTCATAGTGGGTCAAGTTTGGGCCATGGATAGGTAGTTGGGTTGGGTTTACGCTTACCCAAGTAGATAAAGCCCTTTTTCGTAATTTTAGCATACTTGTTTTCATGGCATTCATGGATCATATTGACAGCAACATGTGTGTCTTGTTGAGCTCATTAATTTTCGTAATTGACTCGAATGCATTAGACGTTAATTGCTCTAGTTGGACCCTCATTTAACTTGTATTGAAAATCCAATAAAACTAGAAGGGCTTTCTTATAATTTTGGAAAATTATGTCTTATTTAAGGATGAGCACTGACTCACTCACCGACTTCCTCCTCTTCCTTTCTCCATCGTTTTTTCTTTTCTCCTTCTATTCTGCTCTTCGTTCTCTCATCAGCGAGAGGGATCTTAGTTGGCGCCTCATCGTCTTCTTCTTTGGGTTCTTCTTCCTTGAGTTGAACCAGGTATGATGTTGTTGAGTTACAGCTCTTTCCTCCTCTCTCTTCTTGTTAGAGTTGAAGTCAAAGGTTCTTCAGCTTCAAGTTGCTCTCTAATCACTGTGAAAGTAAGCTCTCTTCTGATTCCTTGATTTCTTGGGTTAGGGGAATCAAGAAGACTTTCAATTCAGATATACACTCATCTGTTTCTTCATTTTTGGCATACATGGCATGTAGGTTCAAAGTACCCAAACTGAGCCAAAGTATGGATTGCTGGTTGAAGCTTTGAATTGAAAGCAAGTATAAGCAAGTTTTGGTTTAACGCATGTTGGTATGATGTGATTCTTGTAAGTCTATCAATCGTATGTTCCGTTTTACAGTGCTTTGCTTGTTGTTTTCGTGGCGTGCATAATTCAGTCCAGTTATTCTATAACAAAATCGGTTACCCAACCGATCAGGCTTCAAGACCTACCGGTCGCCCTGAAGCATTTATGCCCCCAGGAGATTCAGTTGAGATGGAGATTTCTTCTTGCTTATTCTTATTCTCCTACATTTGAACAGTAAAAGGACCCCGTTTATGCTACATTCTCGGGTTCCTCTACTCGTTAACTAATTAGATAAAGCCTTCTATGGTTCGGCCACGGTGGTTGAGCCATAAAACAAGTATGGTCAAGCTGTAAAGGGAAACAATTCTGGAGAACTACGGTTGAGCCATCGTGCATAATACGGTTAAACCGTAAGATGCCTACGGCAAAGCCATAAGTCACCCACGGCTAAGCTGTGAGACCACTAAAACTGAGGATCGATAGGTAATGTTGTGAGACCTTATAGGGCCTTAATTCTGGATCCTTATAGACCATGAACCAGCCCAAAGGAATAATTGAAAGATCATAATAAGTCTTAAGGGCTGAGACTTCTTCATGTGACGTTGTCCATCTGTTAAGCGCCTCCCCACGAGTGTTGGTTTAAGGGACTTCGATACACGTTCCCGACATAATATAACACCAAAGAAAAACAACTGTGTATCAGATAACTTAAAACTACATCATCATGTACGGTTAGAAACAATGGATAACTAGCTTAGGGTTGGCTAGTAAACAATCTTGATTCACAATAATAACTTGACTTGCATTACATGTTGATTTCGATTATTGCCTTCCATGCTCTTATTCCTGTTTTGACTTGTAATTATTCGCTTGTAATGGTATTGCAAGACTTGAGTTTAGTGATTGACTCTCATGTGATGCATGCACTGTATTGCTTACTTGTGATATGACATGATATATGTACTGTACTGTACTGTATTGCCTGACCGACCAACTGAAATTAATTGACATGCATCATATGATATGACTGATCTTATCTGTCTGGCTCTACTCAGCTCAGCCTCAGAATGCCCAACAAGGTTGACTTTGGGGTAGCCTGTTTGTTGCCTTTGCGGAGTGCTCCTGTCCTGGGATTCCGGACCCCGGGAACCAAAAACCCATTCGTATCCTGGCCCGGTCGATTGTGTTCTCGTCTTGCTTGCTCCTGATAGAGAGAATATGGCAAATGTAGTAACCACCTAGCAAGTATACCTGTTTTATGATCCTTATAGCATGCTTATTCAAACGCACGACGTGCCTAGATATAAACTTGAAACTCTATGAATCATGTCTTGTATTTCTTCTTAAGGCAATGCGTTTGGGCAATATCGGGTCATAGCCACCAATGAGTCCAGAGGCAAAGCCGATTAGTAATTTGATATGTTGCATGTCATTAATTCGGGTAAATACAACGCGTGTTACCCTAATATTGCTTATGCTTTGCTGAATCGTCGTATTCACAAGTTGTTTAATGGTGTTACAGGTTTAGGTCTGAGTCTCGGTCTGGCGCAGACCCAGGTATCATTAAAGGAGACCACAAATGTTCCTTTAGGTGCTATCTGGTGGACAGCAGAAGGTTTACTGACTATTCCTCTTGGCAAGAGCAACTCACTTATAGTATATTGGGATTTTTTTGGGTTCTTTTCGGATTGGCATGATTGCATACATGTATACTGCATTGTAGACGTTCAAACCCAATATGTCTGCATCTTCCGTATTCCCTCTCTTATATGCTACACTTGATCCCCTTGCATGCATAAGCACGTCATCTTGGGTTATGTGGGAAATGTGTATGTAATTAAGCTACTAATCTTGTTCTTGAATATGATTAATGTTTAGATTGTTCACGGTTGTATTTGGACTTGCTAAACTGTTCAATGATAAGGAAAGAATTGTTAAATGATATTGACAGACTTTCACGCATTAAATGTTTGAACAGGGGATCTGTCCAATACTTCACACGTGTAAGCATGTGAATATCCCTTGTGTAATTCCATTTACATTTCGGTCCGGATGTGAATTGCAGGGGAGTACGTATGTCACTGGTTAGGTTTACCCCCGATTTCTGAGGTTGGGTTGTGACATACCTAATTAAGAATTAATTAATATGATCAAATCACCATTAAACTACTAGACCATTAACCAAATCACAATATGCTAAACATTTATAAATAATATCATAAATTCTAATTATATTTATTTATTGATTTATTTATTTTTAAAAAAAAATGGGCCTAGGCCGTCAAACTCGGCCCATCCGAGTCGCAGCTAGGTTCAGCAGTAGCCCAACCCGGGCGCTACTAGGCAACGGCTGTCTGTGAATTTTTTTTTAAATTCTTTATTTAAAATAAACAAATTAAATCCATATCATCAAAGACTTGAAACAAATGCAAATGAATCATATTAGTTTCAATCAAAATCAAATCTTCATTATTAATCCCTAACCCAAAATATTAAACCAAAACAAATAAATCATAGATAGAGCATGTGATTCAAGAAAAAAACCAAAAAAACATTGTTTATAGTTATCCACTTGCCTGGATCTCGATGCTAAAAGCGAATATGAAGTTCCCACCTTAGTTTTTCCCCGGAGAGCTTTTAGGGCATGGTTGCAGAGGATGAGAGAATTGGAAAAACTTTTTGGGTTTATATTATGTAAAGGTCTTTCTAATTTACAAAGAAAGGCTCCTTATTTTCTAATGAGTTTTACAAAATTTAGAAAAGAAAGCTTTTTTCGCTTAAAAGGGTCAAATAACTTAGGCTCAAAGCCCAAGAGTGTTAAATCAGTCCATTTAACCCCTCACAACCCGACTCAAACCCGGCAAACCAATTCGACCCAAAAATTAAAATCTAGAGCCTGACATTTCCCACCTTCACCAATCTCTTTAACGACCCACACTCTGGCCACTGCATCCACACTGCACTACCAGAAATAGAACAAGATAAAGGCTTGCACCAGTGTAGTACCACTGCCGGAGGAGAAGCTTTGATCTTGGAAAATAGATCAGCCGTACGATCCATCCACCGATCTTCTTGTCATTTCAATTCTACTTGAGAAGAAAAGGCATGTCCTTTTGCATGTTCCAGAAAGAATGTAACAGACACTAGAGAATGTAGAGAAGAAGTTTGAGAAACCATCACCGCCACCGCCATTGCCCACTTTCGCCGCTATCGGACGAACACCGCCCCTGCCCAGTATTGATTGTGTGCAAAAAAGGCTGATCTTAGTTGGAGATTGCAGAGAACGGCCAAAGAGGGGGCTAGGTTTTTTGGTTTGTAGCAGAAGATCATCGGCGGTACCGCCTTCACTTGCCTCTACCACATTCTTGTGCTTTTGTTAAAGCAAAAGAGGCGTTGCCATCCCCACCTCGCCGTCCGCCCCAGTCGGAGAAGAATTTAAGGTGGTATGATCTTTGTTTATAGTGGTCAAACTCGAAGAAGGTTGCCAACGCCATTTCACAACATCATTGATAAAATTCCTGCCCAACTGTCCAGTTGATCTTTGTCACACCCTAAAATATGAGGTTCTTAGAATCCTCAAATCACGAGGCATGACGGGTCCACAACAATTAAATTAAATAAATTCTAAACTTTATTAAATAATCTAAATAGAATATCATAATTAACATCTCAATAAAATCAATCCACTAGCATAATGACTAAATCCGAAGTGAGAGTAATCCTTAAAATATAATATTCGATTTTTCAAATGCTACTAAATTCCTAATTTCAATCCTCCAAATCTAAAGCTAGAGTTCCGCGGCTTATCTCTAAGTCCTGACTCCGCAAAAGAAGCTAGATTTCCTTAGATTCTAGATCAACTTCGAAATCTGTGGGGGAAAAAATAAGAGTGAGTAAAACTCAACAAGTAATATGAACCATAAAACCTTGCAAACAGGTAACAATCTAAGAAAAACAAATTTAGAGTCATGGTTTGCATATACAAAGTATATCATCTAAGTGTAACATCTTGAAAATGACAAGAAGATAATGTGATCGAAATTCAAGGTATTTCAAATGAATGAGCAATAACCAAATTAACAAATAAAAGGGAAAGAAATCTCCGCAATAAACAAAATATCAAAGTGTGCTCGTCAGAGTTAAGCCTGTGTCAAGCACAAAGTACCCACCAGGAACAAGTCATTTTCTTATCCAAAGTTGGCACAAGGCCTAAGAATACTGGTAATCTCCACAAAATAAAGTGGGTCTAGCTGCAAATTAGAAATATCACACAAAGAGGTCCCAATCCCAATGTCATACCCAAAAAGAGCTAAAATCCGTGTGTGAGCGTCCCCCCGATGCGTTGCCCATACTTTAGAGAATGCTTTACAATGTAAAGAGCTAAATAACAATTGCAACAAATTCCAAGTTTTTCAACACAACAGAAGCCAGGGTTGAGATCACAAGTCAAATCTTATGTTCTCACAATTTTCACAATTTACATTAAGTGGCAAATGGATCAATACTTCGCAAACAGTCCCTTCATAACTTGATAATACCAAAGGGAACGAGATCAAGTATATCATATGGTTTCTTAAACAAATCAAAGGCATCAAAATATCTTGATATTCTAAAATTATTTCAGTAATTTAGAAATTTTTATATGTTAAATCAAATTGAGTCAAGGATCAGAAAACTCTAGTGCTAAGAAACTATGGTAATACTACTTGCCTTGATTACCGGCGATTGAAGAATTTAACTTAACCTGTTCTGGAAGTTCGGTGTGAGTTCCTACTAAGATAGGAGAATATAGATTCATATGCAAATGACCAAATCAGATTAAATAATTCTCAAGGAATTATATGGGTTTGAGTTATGTCAATGAACAAGGTTGATGGTTCCAATTTGGGCCAAGGAACATTAGTGTATGGGTTGTGATTCAAGTTCATATGCAAATAATAGACCAAATTTCGGTGCAAGTTGTGTATAATGGGTCAAGACATATGGGCCGGGCCAAATTATTTAGTCAGGCAGGTGGGTCAAGTACATGTGGGTTACATAAGTAGGCTATGTAATGAGTCAACACATATTGATTTGAGCCCAATTATAAAACTAAATCAAGTGGGCCTAAGTATTTTGAATAATGCATGTATTTCAAGTGGGCGAGGGACAATGGGTCAAATAGGTTGTATCTACGGTCTTGGGCCTGAGTTTTGGGAAGGACCTGGTTCAATGCATTTCTAAGTTGGGCCTAGGTTACTAAGTCGTACCAGTGGCCCAAATGACTTAACTTAGTCATAAATGTCAGGGAGGTGGTTAACTAAATGGGTTGGCTCGGTTTAGTTCCACAGTTAAGTTGGGCTCGATATGGTAAATGAGTCCCATGTAATTAGTTGGGTTGACAAAAAAAAATAGGAGAAAGGAGGAAACGAGGGAGAAAGAAAAGTTAAAAGAAGTGGCATGGGTCAAGGACAGAAAGAGGAGAAGGAGGCTCTGAGGTTGTGAAGTAGTCTGGAAGTGTTGTGGGTGGCAGGGGTACTATGGCGGCTGCATGAAGAAGTTGAAGACACAGATTAACAGAAGACAAGAAGAAAAGAGGAGGATAAAGGAGAATGAAAGTGAAGAAGAGAAAGACAGAGAAGAGGAGAAACAGATGAAGAATAAAGAAAGGAAGAAGAAGATGGGTACAGAGAGTGCAGGTGGGTTCAGCCTGTTGGATATCATGGGTGGTGGCCCACATGACCACCACTCACTTTGATATATTCAAAGCAGTACATCTTCCCATTAAGGCCACGTCCCTGGAAACTCTCCAGTCGTGCGATAATGGAAAGGCTTTCCGTTGATGGGGAGGAAAGCATTAGCGGAGTCTATAAAAGGCTTGAGAACTCTCTCATCTTCACACATACCATTACTGCTTGGCATTCCCATCGATCAGCAGGCATTACGAGAAGACTGAGAGAGTTAAAGTTGCGGATCTCCTCTTCATTTTGCGATGGATTCAGGTATGCCCAATATCGGTTGTCTTTCATAATACAAATCAATCCGTCAAAATGCAAATCCAATCCGATAAAGTTTTTCCTAAGGGGCCATTTATGCTTACAATTGGTATCAGAGCCATGGATTTCCATTAATAGGGTTGGATTTGCATCAAGGGGTTTACAGTATAAAAAAAAAAAAAAAGTTTCTGCAAGAAGACCGGGCGCCCGAGAGGATAAACAAACAAAAATGGGGTTGACCGTCGCCTGGGGCGACGGTCGTTTCCGGCGGAGCAGCGCAGTGCCCAGTTATGCGGCGGGCACTGCGCTGCGGTTGCGCCTGGCCACTGCGCTGCAGCAACGCAGCAGCAGCGCCCAGTTCCAGCGCCAACCGACAGAAAACAAAAAAAAAAAAAAAAAAGGAAGGATCGCAGCTCAGGGGCGCTGCTGCTGTTTCCAGCGGCAGCGCCCAATTAAAAAAAAAAAAAAAAGGTTTCTGTTGATCACCGGGAATCAGCCGGCGACATTTTCGGCCGGCGCCGTGGGAGCGCCGGCAGTCCGCTGCTGCACAGCCGCTGGCGTCGGAGGTGATCTGATCCGGTAATGGGGCAATCGGTTTTAACCGATTGCCCCTGTTTTCGGGAAGAAGAAGAAGTGGTGTCGGGTCGGGTCTCAAGTCGTTTGGACCTGACCCGACCCGACCCGTTCAGGTTTATTTAAAGAAATGGAACTGGGTTAACGGATCGGGTCGTTTGGACCTGACCCGACCCGACCCGGTCAGGTTTATTTAAAGAAATGGAACTGGGTTAACGGACCCGACCCGACCCGACCCGACTGATCCGGCCTGTGTCATGTGTGGACAGGTCAGTTCTGACCTGACCCGATCCGACCCGGATGAACCCGGTTCATTTATATAACGTCAGGTCAGTCTGACCTAACCCGATCCAACCCGAACGGACCCGGTTCATTTATATAACGTCAGGTTAGTCTGACCTGACCCGATCCGACCCGAACGGACCCGGGTCATTTCTATAACGTCAGGTCAGTTTGACCTGACCCGATCCGACCCAACTGACCCGGTTCAATTGGAATTAAAGTAATTGGGCCTCGGATTCGGGTTTTGACTGACCCGGGTCGACTGACCTGGCCCAGCCCAACATAACAGAATATATAAATGGCAGGTCAGGTCCGACCTGGCCCAACCTGTCAAGCCCGACTGGACTGAACAGGTTATTTTATGACTTGGGTCTGACCCGACCCACTGGCCTGGCCTGATTTGAATAAAGTATTATTAATTTTTGATAATTGTATGTTTTGAATAATTGGGTCATTATAAAATTGATCCGTTCCGATCAGAACCGTCCATTTGATATATTTAAATGCTGTAATCATTCTGATGGGACTGGATCATTTGAATGTGATCAGATCAAGGCCAGATCAAGGAAAAATGAACGATCAAAATCTTATTTTGATCATTACGGACACATATGATATCGGATTTTCGATCCGTTTCTTTTGTTGTGTTCCTTATGATGAGATCTACCATATTAGTGAATTAATTCCCGATCCAATGGTTCAATGATAATATCATAAGGTTTTATGCATGTTTAACTCATTTAAATTCATGTTTTCCGCTTATTGTTTACATGATTAATGTTGTTTGAGTTATAATTTGTTACATGCATGAATGTTTGATAAATAAATTAGTGTCATAGGTTTCAATTATGAGTTAACTAGGAAGTCACCAAAGTGGCCCAGTTATGATGAAACTCATATTTCAATTATTGAATTAGAGATACCATAAATGACACTAAAATTGCAACTTCACTTAAGAGATAGATAATCAACCCAAAGGAGTTTATCTTTCGATTATTTGGAGATTGGGATAAAACACATTAAAGATGTTTTGTGAATTCGTGTTGATCTATGCCCAAAGGTGGGATCTCACTTATTCACTTAATAAATTGTGGTTTTATCAAATAAACGAGAATAATAAATTTAACGTGTTACATTTGACCCAAAGGTTACTTGTAATGATGTAAAACTATTATTTCTGTTGTAAGTGTCCCTTTTAAATTCAAAACATTATAGAATTGTGAGAATAATAGTTTATCTCTTCTTTTACAGCATCTTCCTCCAGATCCTTGTCTCTTCCCTCATGCTTAGGAACTATTCCTTCATTAGACGGATCAAACTACCCTGACTGGTTAGACATGCTGTCATTAACCATAACCTTTCTAGACTTAGAGATGGCTTTAGATGAACCCATGCCTCCTGCACCTACCGAACAGAGCTCTGAATTTGAAAGGGCAAAATATGATCAGTGGCACAAATGTGATAAAAAATGCCAAAAGATTATTATGACTTTAGTCTCTAAGAGTATTAGGGGATCGCTTGATCAAGGAAAACATGCCAAGGAACTCTTAGATGAAATTAAGTCACAATTTGAAGTGATAGACAAGGCATTAGGTGCCACCTTAATGAATAAATTAACTAACATGCAGTACGATGGGATAAAGGGAGTTAGGGAACATATCCTACTCATGTCCAACCTAGCATCAAAATTAAAGGACGTTGACATGAGTATTTCCGATGGATATTTGATCCAATTCATTCTGGACTCCCTTCCCCCTGCATTTGGCCCATTTAAAGTAACATACAACCAGAGCTCTAGTCGGTGGACCATTACTGAGTTGATCGCACGATGTGATCAAGAAGAGAGGAGGCTTAAAGCCGAGGGGCAACTTCAGGTAAACTTTGTCTCCCATGCTAAGGGCAAGAAAGGTCCTAGAAAATTCAAAACTAATGCCAACATGCCCAAGGTAGATCCGAAAAGTAAGAAACCGGTGAAGAGTAAGGGAAAGAAGGGATTCGAAAAATGTCACTTTTGTGGCAAGAAAGGACATTTCAAGAAGGACTGCCTCAAAAGGAAGAATTGGTTTGAGAAAAGAGGTAAGCAAAGAAAATTATCTCTTGTATGTGAAACCAATATTATTGATGTCCCATCCAATACATGGTGGGTCGACTCTGGTGCAACCGTTCACATTTCTGGTTGTATGCAGGGATTCCTTTCAACCCGGAGGCCAAGTGATGGAGAAAGAGCCATCGTTATGGGAAACCGAAAGGAGTCAAGAGTCGAGGCAGTAGGCACGTATAGGCTGGTGCTAGATACAGGATTTGTTCTGGATCTGCCGAACACCTTTTATGTTCCGGATATTTCCCGAAATCTGGTTTCTATTTCAAAGTTGGATGTAAAGGGTTTTGTGTTTAACTTTAATCAAGGATCTTTGAAACTTTTCCACAATAATATAATGATTGGTAGTGGTTTATTATGTGATGGTTTGTATAAGTTAAGGTTAGATACTTTATACACACAATCACTAACTGCACACCATGTTACTTGTGGGATGAATGTTGGCATGAAGAGAGGACTAATAAAAGAGAACTTCCCTAAGTTGTGGCATAAACGGTTAGGACACATCTCGAAAGAGAGGATATTGAGATTGGTGAAAGACGGGTTATTACCAACCCTTGATTTCACTAATTTTGGTGTCTGTGTTGACTGTATTAAAGGAAAACAGACACAAACAGTCAAGAAAACTGCCACACGAAGTTCTGAACTCCTGCAGTTAATTCATACGGATGTTTGTGGAAAAATTGATATACCTTGTTTCACAGGAGAACAATATTTCATCACATTTATAGATGATTACTCACGTTTTGGTTTTGTCTATCTTATTAAAGAAAAGTCTGGTTTTTTGACTATGTTCAAAATATTCAAAGCAGAAGTGGAAAAACAATTAGATAGAAAGATCAAAATCGTGAGATCAGATCGAGGTGGTGAGTATTATGGTAAGTACACTGAAACAGGTCGTAATCCAGGCCCGTTTGCTAGATTCCTAAAATCCGAAGGTATTGTTGCCCAATATACAATGCATGGAACACCTCAGCAGAATGGAGTGGCTGAAAGAAGGAATAAGACTCTTTTAGATATGGTTAGGAGTATGGTTAGCAATACATCGTTACCTGCATTTATGTGGGGTGACGCACTAAAGATGGCCATGTATATTTTAAACAGAGTTCCTACTAAAGCAGTTCCTAAAACTCCTTTTGAGTTATGGACTGGGAGGGAACCCAGCTTAAACCATTTTCGAGTTTGGGGATGCCCATCTGAAGTGCGGGTTTATAACCCACAAGAAAAGAAGTTAGACCCTAGAACAGTAAGCGGATATTTTATTGGATATCCAGAGAGGTCTAAAGGGTATCGATTTTACTGTCCTAATCATTCAACAAGAATAGTTGAGTCCAATAATGCTAAGTTTTTGGAGAGTCATGAAAACAGTGGGAGTTCTGAGGCTAGAAATATTGAATATAAGGAGATTAGAAATGAGCCTCAATCCTCTTCTCAAGGTGGATTAATGATTCCACTTGATATAGAGGTTTTCCCAGAACGATCTGTTGTTCCGATTCCTCAAGATACACAACCAACTTTTGAAATACAGTCACCTGTTATTGAAGAACATCCAGAGGAATTGAGAAGGTCAACTCGTACGAGAAGACCAGCTATTTCAGATGATTATGTTGTGTATCTCGAAGAATCAGATATTGGAATTAAAGAAGATCCAAAGACTTTTAGAGAGGCAGTAGAAAGTAAAGATTCTGATAAGTGGTTAGACGCTATGAATGAAGAGTTAGAATCCATGTTTATAAACGAAGTTTGGGATCTCGTTGAACTACCTGAAGGGTCCAAAACAGTTGGTTGTAAATGGGTCTTTAAGACCAAGATGGACTCTAAAGGGAAAGTTAAACGATTTAAGGCCCGACTTGTAGCTAAAGGATTCACTCAGAAAGAAGGTATCGATTATCATGAAACCTACTCTCCGGTGTCTAAGAAAGATTCATTTAGAATTGTTATGGCACTTGTAGCTCATTATGACCTAGAGCTATATCAGATGGATGTAAAAACTGCTTTCTTAAATGGGAATCTAGATGAAGAAGTGTATATGGAACAACCGGAAGGATTTGTTCAACAAGGTAATGAAAGGAAACTGGTTTGTAAATTAAAGAAATCGATATACGGACTAAAACAAGCTTCCAGACAATGGTACTTAAAATTTAATCATGTTATTACATCTTTCGGTTTTACCGAAAATCCAATAGACCATTGTATATATCTCAAGGTCAGTGGGAGCAAATTTCTTATCTTAGTCTTGTATGTAGATGATATTTTACTAGCCAGTAATGACCTAAGTATGATTCGAGAAACTAAAACATATCTTGAGAATAATTTTGATATGAAAGATATGGGTGAAGCAACCTTTGTATTAGGAATCGAGATATTTAGAGATCGATCTCGAGGATTACTTGGGTTGTGTCAAGAAGCCTATGTCAAAACTATTCTCAAACGTTTCCGAATGGAAAGTAGCAGACCACAAAATGCACCAATTACTAAGGGAGACAAGTTTAGTAAGGATCAATGCCCCATGACTGACTTAGAAAAGTTAGAAATGAATAAATATCCCTATGCAGAAGCAGTAGGATGTCTAATGTACCTACAGACTTGCACGAGGCCAGACATTAGCTTTGCAGTCGGAATGCTCAGTAGATATCAAAGTAATCCCAGTTTGCCTCATTGGGTAGCTGTCAAGAAAGTGATGCGTTACCTCAATGGAACAAGAAGATATATGCTCACATATCAAAGATCCAATCAACTGGAGGTCATTGGATATTCAGATTCAGACTTTGCTGGATGTCTCGATACAAGGAGGTCAACATCAGGTTACATTTTTCTGTTGGCCGGCGGGGCAGTATCGTGGAGGAGTGCAAAGCAGACGCTAATCACTCCATCTACATTTGATGCAGAGTATGTGGCATATTTTGAAGCCACAGGTCACGCATTATGGATGCGTAACTACATCATGGGACTTGAAATTATGGGCAGTATGTCTGAACCGATAAGAATTTACTGCGACAACGACGCTGCTAGGCGTTTCGCTCAAAATGACAAGTGTTCCAGTAAATCAAAGTATCTGGAAGTAAAGTATCTTGTACTCAAAGAGAAAGTGCGAGATCGTTTAGTGTCAGTTGTTGGAGCTCCATCGAAGCTCATGATTGCTGATCCATTGACAAAGGCATTGGCGCCAAAAGATTTTAAGGACCATGTAATAAATATGGGCTTGAATGAAATGCCTTGTAAAGGTCAATGATGTATGACACTTCATATATTGATCAAATAAAGAAACGATTTTGCAATTCTTACTTTGTTATGGGCTCACATGTGATAATTGTAAAATAAAGTAGGAATATAAAAGCATTATGACATTACAGTTCCCATTAAAGTAAGTCATATTAAAGATACTTATTAAGTACTGGATTAGGCGAGAATATTAATGTTGTGATTGTGGAAGGAAGCATATTACTTAAGATGTGTAACCGCTACAGTTCGCATTAATAAACTAACCTTATCACAGATTAAAGGATCTTAACATTAACGTTAAATGAAAACCGGTATTTTCAAATGATGCGCATCAGTTAGAGTTATTTCTTTCAAAGTTTTTCTTATATTTGCAACAGTTTTATAAAATAAACAGGAATTAATGGTGGTCATATGGACCAAGTGGGAGATTGTTGGATATCATGGGTGGTGGCCCACATGACCACCACTCACTTTGATATATTCAAAGCAGTACATCTTCCCATTAAGGCCACGTCCCTGGAAACTCTCCAGTCGTGCAATAATGGAAAGGCTTTCCGTTGATGGGGAGGAAAGCATTAGCGGAGTCTATAAAAGGCTTGGGAACTCTCTCATCTTCACACATACCATTACTGCTTGGCATTCCCATCGATCAGCAGGCATTACGAGAAGACTGAGAGAGTTAAAGTTGCGGATCTCCTCTTCATTTTGCGATGGATTCAGGTATGCCCAATATTGGTTGTCTTTTATAATACAAATCAATCCGTCAAAATGCAAATCCAATCCGATAAAGTTTTTCCTAAGAGGCCATTTATGCTTACACGGCCATGAACAGGTAAAGAAGAAAAAGGAAAGCAAGAAGAAAGGAAAAGAAAAGACAGGAGTGAAGGGAAGTGGACCAGTTGACGGAAGAGGGAGAATAAAAGAAAGAAGAGAAAACAAGGGGGCAAGGAGAAAATAAAAGGAAGAAGAATGGAGAGAAAGAAAGAAGCAGGATGGAGAAGAAAAGAAACTCGTCAGGTGGGTGACAGTGCCTGGTTCGGTAGTGCTTAGTAAGAGGGTGAAGGGAAGACAAAGGAAGAAGAAGATGGAGGCAGAGAAGAAGAAACAAGATGGGGAAGGTAGCTGGGTTCTCCTGTTGCAGACCGATATAGAGGAGAAGAAAGAACAAAAAGACAGAGAAAGAAGAGCAAACAAAGACAAAGAAGTGAATAACCAGAGGAGGGTTCTCAGTTGCAGAAGACGGCAGAAACGAGAATGATAAGTAAAAGAAAGAAAGGCTTAAACAAGAAGAACAACACAGAGAAGAAAAAGCAAGGAAAACAATTAAGGAGGCTTAACCCAAATAAAACTTTAAATTTGAACACAACTTTAAGATACTCAAACTGGTAATTTATGGGACCTAGAAGCAACTCATTAATTATCCAAATTTAAATAGCATAAAATCATACTAATAATAATAACATGTGGAGTCCACCAAGATTAAATTAAGGGTCAAGATTAATTCAAATTTGAAGAAAAAATTCGGGTTGTTACAATCTCCGCCTCGTTGGAAGGTGGACCACACAATAGTTTAGACCGGTTTGCTAAGAAAGCAGAGATCTTTGTTTTGTCTGCAAAATAGAGGAAGAAGAAGACCCAGTTGGGTTTGTTTCAGGTCAGGCACAAGCTTGGGTTAGGTTCAACACTTTGGTGGCAAGATGGTAGTGAAGATGGGTTGAAGTGATGTGAGGCAGTGGTGAGTGGGTGGAGGAGATTGGTGGCTGTTGTGTTGATGGGCATGACTGTGTGGGCTCAGTTGCAAGGTAGTGATGAAGGTGAAGGTGATGGGGGGTATGGCCAATGATGAGAGGGTAATGCTGGGTTCAGTTGGTGAAGGTGAATGTGGGTTTGGTGCAGCGGGTGGAAATAGTGACAGTGGGGAGATGTTGGGGTGGTGTAGGCAATGGAGTTGATGGGCGTGCAGGTGGATGGTAAGGGGTTTTATTGGGATAGTGAGGTCTTGTATCAGGAGCCAAGCAATGGTAAAGGGAGGTAGATGTAGTGGTGCATATTGGCTGTAGTGGTGTGTGAGGGTGAGGGTGAAGGTGGCTATTATGGCGATGGTTTGAGCAGTGAAGAGGCTATTATGGTGGAGTGGGAATGGGTAGTGTGGTGTGGATGCAATGGTTAGAGTGTGGGTGGGGGATGGGATTAGTGAAGGTGGGAAAAGAGTAAAGGGTAGCTGGGATGGCTGTGAGATGGGTTGTGACGATGGTGGGCGCTATGAAAGGTGAGGAGATGAAGATGACATGGGTTCGGTTAGATGAAGATCTCTCAAAACATAAAGGCCCAGGGCATTTTAGGGATTTTGAAAAAAAAGTTAAAAAAATTGACTGGATGTCCTTAATTGCAATGTCGTTGGAAAACTCAAGGCTCGTTTTGAAATCATGTTTTAATATTGTCCTATTTTGAAATCTCTCAAAAACTTAAACCCTATTTTGAAAATTTCCCTATAATTAATAAGGGATTATTAAGTAAGAAGTCCCTACATTTATTTAAAAACTTTTCAAAAAATATATATTTATCATGCAGTTGTTTGTATAGGAAAATATACCTGAAAATAGATTTTACCTTTTTACTTGCGTTATCCAAAATCAGTAGGATATTAAATAGTGCAATATCCTACCCTAATAGGATATCAAACTTTTCACCCATCCATTCTACCGCAAAAAGGGAGAAAAATGGTTTTCATGTTTTTCTCATAAAAAAATTAGTGAAAGTTCACTCCAATAGAATTTCTAGATCATAGTTAAATTAACAATGGTGGAAAATAAAATAATAAGCAAATCAATCAACCATACAAGCAAAGAGGCACACAATTTTTTTACGTGGAAATCCTATACAGAAAAAACACGAGTCCTAAGTAGACCAAAAGAAACCAAGCATTCCAAATCGAGCAATTACAAAACATACTCCACAACCTAAGGACTATAATTATTCTTTCACAACTCTGCGTTGTCACAACTCCTCACCATTCATTACGTTACGTATTTGATCCAAACACCTTGAAACTGCAACGTGCTCAATCTTCTACAAGAGAAAATAATCTTCTACAAGAGATGTACAAACAATATTCTCTAGTACTTAGTAACTCAGCACAATCTCTCAATTAGGTTTTCTGATTTCAGAATAATGAAAGATGTATCTTAGAGTTGAGAGAACAACATTTTAAATAACCTATAATTCATGCTTTAGAGTTAGGATTTGCATATAACACAAAATAACAATTTTAGCACAAATAAGAAATAGTTTCGCAAACAGGAGTGTGGGTTTTCTTCATCGTCTTCTCAAGTGCATGTTAGCATCCGCGCGAACACATTATTAAAATATTTAGTTATTTCAATTCAGCACAATTCGCATCAAGACCGCTTGAGCTTGTAAGCTTCTATCTAGTAGCTTGAAATTTCGAACCCAATAGCTTGAGCACATGCCAACATCCGCTCGAGGGCCTTCAAAAAACGTTAATCTGCATATTAGCTTTTTTTAAGACAAACCACGGTCTATCTAAAAGAAATATAAAATTACAACTCAATTGACCTAGAGTTTTGTCTAACCTATGAATTAGCCAATTGATAAGAATCCTAACAAATAGCCACGCGAAAAATGGTCTTTTACTAAAGTCTTCAACCATTTGGAATCATTTTTTTAAGGCCCAAAACTAACAAACTGTAAAAAAAAACCTTTCCGTCCCTTGGAAAACTAACACTCAAGCAAAAAAGATTATTAAAAAAAAAACTTCATTCGCGTGCCATGAATTGTAGTTGAGTAGATAATTCACTGTGAAACCCTAAGCCAAAGAAGATCACCGGCTCTATGCTTGAACGTGCAAAATATGAAGAAGAGTAGGAACTAGAATGATCTATTCCTACAATATCAAAAAAAAGTTGGTAAGAAAAAAAAGGAGAAAAAAGGGAGGAAGAAAGGAAGAAGATCTTAGTAAAAAATCATTTACCGTGTGGCTAATTTTTTTTGTTTATAAAAAAAAAGACAAAAACCATTTCCCTTCCCCCCCACCCCCTCCCCAACAAATGGTAGAATGGAAATGGGTGAAATTTTCTAAATTATATTTGATATCCTATCTAAGTAGCAAATCGCATAGTTTAATATCTTATAGATGTAGGATATCAAACAACTGTGCGATATCTCGATATCCTACAAGGGTAGGGTATTGCACCATTTGATATCTTATCGCTTTGGGATACCGTAAAAATAAAGTAAAATCAACTTTTTCAGGACATCGTTGTTTATACGAACAATTGTGTGGTAATAATCCCAATTAATAATGCACTAGCACAATAATCCGTACTAGGCACAGTATGTACATGTATTACTAAGGTCGGTGGAGTACCTTTTTCCATGGTCTAAAATTGAAATAAGTATTCCTCAAGGGATTGATGCACTTGAATATTCATCATCAACTTGATAATGAGCTCAACTTATGTCAAAGTAAAATTTAATGAGTGGTTGTGGAAGAGGAAGGCAAACATTTCAGTGGATTAGATTTGTAATAAGTATACCGTATTGAGCAAATAAGGAGCATCATGAGTTTCCTATGAGTCAAGTCTCATGAGATTGAAATTTCTCATCCAAATAGGATCTAGACAATGTCGCATGAGTTAG
Organism: Sextonia rubra; assembly: GCA_037013555.1. Classification (NCBI taxonomy): domain Eukaryota; kingdom Viridiplantae; phylum Streptophyta; class Magnoliopsida; order Laurales; family Lauraceae; genus Sextonia; species Sextonia rubra. The sequence goes on along the minus strand of JASUAD010000010.1, from coordinate 35,067,080 downwards.
ATTATTACCACAAGTCTATGGGATCTACTGGCTTGCATTGGCATTTTAAAAAAAAAATTAATTCTATCTAACATTTTCTAAGATTCAACTCAAAAATCTAAAGTTAATGATCAGAACAAAATTAATTGAAATTATTAACTTAGATCGAGTGAAAAACATGTCAGATAAAATTACTTTTGAGAGATACCTAACCTTTATTCTACTTTTTATTTTTATTTTTGCTAGATTATATCATCGGTTTGGGAATGACGCTTTCCAATAGAGGATGAGGGATGGATAATAGATCCCTCATTTGTATTGTGACAATAAGGTGCCTTGCCACTGAGATAGTTTGGCAATACTAAGCATTCATTAACATACATTAGGCAACAGAGCTTTTTTTAAAAGTTAGGTTCCTTTGAATGATAAATTAAACTAAAAACTATAATACAATTTTGAAAAAAAAAAGTGAAATATAGGTTCTTATTCGGCATTTAGAATTTGTAAATTCCATTTTGTTCGGCCATTTGAACTAAATGGAATGGGGGTTAATATTTTTGGTTGAATTTCGATCAATTTCGGTTCATTCTAGTCATTTCGATCAGTTTTGGCCAATTTTGGTCCAATTTTGATTGCCCATTCTGGTCTATTCTAACCCATTTCGGTTCGTAATATAATTTTATCTGATTTTTTAATTCTTTTCACAATATCCATATCAATGAACATGCATAATTTATATATATATATATATTAGTTTTTTACATTTATGTATATATTTTTAATTTTTCTTCCAAAATGCTACTTCGAAAATTTTTGCTAAAATCCTAAAATACCAAAATATTTCATCTTAGAAACTAGATCAAAATGGAATTGAGAACTATGCATGTTACTCCTATTCAACCCTTTTTTGAAAAGAAGTTAGATATCTGCAACTTGCACCCATGCAAGACAGATGGATCCAACCTGCAACTCATGCTGGTCAACAAAAATTGACCTGCAGCCACTTTCATAATCCACAAACTGTGGAGATCAGCCAGTTAGTCCAACTTGAGTTACCTGATTCGTAAAAGCTCGACCAAGGCCCAACTTTAGTTCAAGAATTATAAGAGTTTAATTACCCAATTTTCCATCGGTAAAAAGTTGTGTCGAGGTCCATTGATATTTTTCCTAACCCATGCATTGACCAATCTATATTTAATTTCTAACCCACATTTTTTTTATGACTCAAGCTATCCCTCATCAACCCAGTCTTCAAACATTTACCTTACAGCCCAAGAGTTATCCGATTTTGACGAGCAATGACTAATTCTTGGAGGGTAAATACATTGCTGCACACAAATTACCCGGATAATGCAAGGGGTGAGAGTCAAACTTCATTTATAAATGCTTCATCCAAGCCTGACTTCATTTCAAGAACATTATGGATTATTTTTATGTTTTTACTAGTCAAATATGGTCAAGATTAAGCCAATCAACTTCTATGCAAGTGAGCAAAACCTGACCCATGTTCACCAATATTTTATGCAAATCAGGTTTGGAAGATGAAATACGAATCAAACTAGGATTGGATTAGCTGGTCAAATTAGCAAGTTGAGTCATTTTATTTTTTTTCGTTTTTTATGAAAAAGTTATGTCAAGTTTTGCTACCCATAATTACATACATCTCAATTTCAACTTTCAAATGAGAAATCATCCATAAGAAAATTTGTATTTCATTTGATCACGGTCTCATAGGGAAATTGCATTTGGCACCCCTAATTACCCTTATCCAACTCTAGTACTTCTTCATATTATCTCAATTCCCCGAGCCTCTGTATTTGGCATTTTACCAGATAAATATAGTGAGGAAAAACATCAAATCAAGAAAAAATAAAATATGTTGAGTCTAATCATAATATGATGACTGTTTTTTTAGTGACTTGAAAAAAAATACTTATAATTTTTTGTATTAAAAGTAGATGCTTCTGCCACTCATTATAGCAAGTACAACCACAATGTGTGGCTATGCTTGATGCCCCCAGCACCTGAAAATTTCACCTCTTTTTATCATTTAGTGCTTTGTTATTTTGTATCTTTTTATTTTAAAAATGAGAAAAGTTTGAATTTTTGTACTTATCATGTCACCACATTTCTTTCATGCTTTTAACTGGGAATGGAGATTAAGTGAAGGAAACCCTTAGAGTGTGTTTGGTAATTATGCTTTCAAAGAAAGTGATATATAGTTAGACCCCAACGGTTGAAAATTAACCCATGTTCACGTTTGGAAACAAATGGTCAAGCGTTCTTCGAAAAAGACGCCAGTTGATGTAAAGCACAATCCAAGTATGTGCTTCATCCTTTCACCTTTGCCCTCTCCCCTCATTGCGCAGGAACAAAATCTTCCCCAAGGATCTCGTCCTTTCACTTCACCGATTGAAATCTTGCAGGAGGATTCTCATAAGATTCACTGCACCAATTATACTATTAACTCTACAACCACCATCCAGCAGGGCTTCTACAGCGATCTGTAGAGAAAGATTTGTATTGCTATAGTGATTAGACAGCGCATTGGAAGGTGTAAGCGTGCATTGAAAGGGTTACATGGATCTAGACTGAAACACCTATTGCGTTGAATCAATGGTTGGTGGAGGTTCTCCAAATTTATCCAAGAGATAAAGACTATCGTCGTGGTAGGGTTTCCCCAACTTCCCAAGAGGTCTAATATCTGCATGCATTTTCCTACAAAGGGGTTACAATAAAGCAAGCCAGGGACTGCTCAGCAAAATTTGACGTGACATTGGAGTAAGGTTTCTACTACGGCTTTGGTCATATTCAAGACAGATTCATCTTCATCTACAGATTGCTAGCCTGACAAGAGTCAAGTATCTGGATTGGGTAAATCGGCATCAACATTTGCTACCTATCCCCCACCCACTTTTTATTTTTTTATTTTTTTATTTTTTGCACTCATTGATGGTTTCTTTCCTCTATATATAAATGGGTGAACTCATTGATTTGTTTTCTCTATCACACTAGCTGGTTTATGATTCTTTGAGTCGCTCAATGGGGTTTTCATCGATCGTTGGCATCTAGTGAAGTTTTACCCAAATCAATTCCTACTCAACAGAAGCATATTGCCTTCTTTGAAGTATATATTTTTTTCCTCCAATTAGATTTGTCTTCTTTAACTTTCGACAATAATTCTATTCTCTTAGTGGACTTTTCCAAACTATAGCAGAGCATCCTTGTTGGTCAATGTTTTTAATATGACCAACTATATTTAGCTGAGATCATTGTTGGAAATCGGTTTCTCCCTGTGTCACAACCCGAGCCCAAAAATCGGGGGTTAGTAAAAACCTAACCAGTGACACACGTACTCCCATGCATGCACACGTAGACCCAGTCCAAATGTACACACACAAGGGAACATTCACACGTGTAAACAAATTGTACGCGGAAGCTGTAGGTATCATGGCATAGCAAAAACATTACACAATTAGGACCAAGAACTGCAAAAAATTATATTAAGTATAGCATATACAAACAAAATGGGAGGACAGTCACAAAAATATCAAAATACAAGTATGACCCAAAAACCCTAAGTACAATACCAATGTAACCCCACATGCTTAGATAAATATTGGAATGATGCAAACCGCTCTCAAGGGAATAGATCAAGTCCATTCCACTAGCCCAGATGGGGCCTCGTGTGCCTCTCCTGGAGTCTGGTTGACCGATGAGGTGTTGGGAGAGGGATCTAAGCCTACAACACGAAGAACAACTAATGAGTACGATGATTCAGCAAAGTATAAACAACAATAGGTTAACACGCGTTGTATCTATCAATGATCAAAATACTTAACATGTGAATATACATAGTGGTCATGTTCGTATACTAGGTAGATCGTGCATATGAATAGGCATATTATCAGAATCATAAAAGAAATGAAACAGATATACGGTACTGGGTGGCTACTACATTTGCCATATTCTCTCTTTCGAGAGCAATCAGTGCGAAAACACCATCGACCAGGCTAGGTACGAATGGGTCTCTGGTTCCCGGGGTCCAGAATCCTAGGACGGTAGCACTCTGCAGAGGTGGTAAACAATCTACACCAAAGTCAACCCCGTCGGGTATCCTGAGGTTAAGGCTGAGTAGGGCCAGATTGACAAAATCAGTCAAGTTATATGATGCCCGTCAATCAGTATCAATGTCAGGCGGTCAAGTAACATCATGTCATATCACAACAAGCAATACAGTACAGTATGTGCATCACACGAAAGTCAAGCCTGAACTCATGACTTGCAATATCTCCAATAATTACCAATCAGTACAAGGATAAGAACATGGAATCAACTGTTTCTGCCTAGGATATACCATAGACAGAGCCCTCAGGGATTAACCAATCGTTGCCCCATCGCAGAACGCTTACCATGTGAATAAGAGGGCAAAACCGAAATCAATATGCAATGCAACTCAGATTACCCTCGGGGAATCAAGGTTGTTTACTGGCCAACCCTATCCTAGTTGTCCAGTGTTTCCAATCGTGTATGCTGATGTAGTTTTAAGTTATTCAATATACAGTTGTTCAAGGAGATGTATTGCAATGTATCAAGAAAAGTGTATCGAAGTCCTTTGAACCAACACCCATAGTGAGGTGCTTAACAACTGGAAAACACACATGAATGAGTCACAGCCCTAAAGACCATTCATGCGATAATTATCTTCCGTTGGGCAAGTTTGGTTTACCTACATTTTAACTCGAAGGCCCTACAAGGTCTCGTTATTAAACATGTTCATCTTATTCCTTTCTCAATGGGCATGCGGCTTAGCTGTAGGTGAACTTACAGTGTAGCTGTGGGCATCTTACGGCTTAGCCGTAGTATGCTATACGGTTCAGCCGTGGTTTCCCTTACTGTCCATCTGCATTTACGGATTAACCCTATTTTTGTTCTACGGTTCAGCTACGGTGGGGGTACGGCTTAGCTGTAGAACACTTTACGGCTTAGCTGTGGCTGGACCGTAGAAGGTCTGAAAAATGCCAACTCTCAGTTAATTCAAATGTGACACCCTGTATTGATCTACGACTAGGTCACGGCTGTGATCCGGTTTAATCGTAGGACAATTTACGACTTAGCCGTAGTACAGTTATGGCTTAGCCGTGACTGCACAGGGTCATTTGTCATGAATCTGTTACAGACAACTGGAAATGGCAAATTCTTAAACTCAAAGGAACAACCGCAACAGATCTGATGCAAAAGGGCTGTACATTCACAAATCATACAAGAGTAACAAGAGTAACTACAATCAAATCATTATCAACAAGTGTTTAATCAAATTGTGCTTATACTTGCCTCAAATGGTTTCACACATGTGCAGTTGTCCTTAGGCTCAATCCGCTATCCAAACACAATTCTACTTGTTATGCATGCAAGAAAAGAAAAGAAAGAAAGAGACATTGAGTGCATAGACAACAACTGACGTGAAAACAAGATGAAGAAGAAGAAAACCTCCGAGAACCCAAAACATACCTCAACCCTCTCACGAAATGGAATTGTAACTGAGTGCACAAAATTCCCTTCCTTGGCTTGATCGAAGAGAAGAAGGAAGAAGAAGGGAAGAGGTGACGAGAAAGGAAGATAAAGTTGAAGGAAAAAATGAGGCGGTGGTTGGGATTATATAAGATAAGGATTAGCACAATTTACAAGAAAGTCCAAGCATTTACATGAATTACAGTTTGAGTCAAATAACAATCCAACGGAAGCAAACGAAGTCGTTTGCATACAAGTCAGTTATGAAGGTTAATGAGCTCGATGAACGACACATGTTGACACCAAGATGATGCAGAATTGACAATGTCCGATAAAATCAAAAATTACGAAAAAGGGCTCGAGTCTACCTAAATTGGGTCAAACTCAACCCATATACCTATCCAAAACCCAAAACAAAACAAAAAAAAACAAAATACAATTGACAACTAATTTGTTCTCAATTAATCGCTAATCCAAATTAAGCTGGGTCGGGGCATTACACTTTGCAACTTTCATAAGTTTTGGTTACCATTTATGTTAAGTTCAGAAGGAGACAACCAAATGCCAAAGAAGTGAGGGTAAAAAAAGTTGACTTTAACCTTGTTATTACACTTGGCTAGTGAAGGGATCTCCCAATACCATTTGGTAGCTCAGATTTGATGATAAAGTAATCTATAGAGTTGATCTTTGCATAACCTGTTTCACATACTATATGCATTTGCTGCCTCAGAAATTTACTATGTTTCATCACTTTATTTAACTACAAATCCCATTCCAAATTTTGTTATATGATATCACTTAAGTAGGCTTAATAACTTACATGAAATATATACTCTTGTGATCATACTCTGCTTATTGTTTTCTGGTATTTCTTGAATTTAGATTCAATATCCTGTACATTGGGGTTTTAAAAAATCTGACAACACAACCAAATATCAAATTCTAACATTTTCATGATGATATTAACAACATTAGGGACCAAACTATTTTTAGCTCCTGGATACTCTATGCTTGTATATGAGTGTTCACATTGCAAAACAACCTCTATCTAATGTTGACCTTGCATGCTGAACATTCCTCTATTTCAAAAAAATTTTAATTGCTATGAATATTATTTATTAATGAGGATGGACTACTTCTTTAGATGCAGATGCTGAAAATAACCAAGTGGATGAGAATGGACAAGAGGTTATAGCAACAGATGCTCATAATGGAGTTTTAACAATGCTATAGGCCTCGGCATCTGAATGGCAATCAGAGGTATTAGCGTTAGGAGAACAACTTCGCATTAGTTGTAAGAACAAGGCAAAGAGAAAAAATAGAGATGTTGAAAGAGCACAGTATATATGTTATGTTGAAAGAGCACAGTATATATCTTACTTAACCTAAGAAAGAGACATTGAATGCATATAAACAAGAATTGTTTTGATCTCCTGTGCACTGTACTGGGAAATAGGGGGTTGTTACAAGACTCACGATATGCTACGGTAGAGGAGGCAGTTGCGGAGTTTTTGCACACTATCGCACATAATGTTAGGAATTAAACAAATAGTGTAAGGTTTGGTAGATTAGGTGAGACCATCAACCTTCATTTTCATAGAGTATTAAAAGCAATTTCAACTCTTGCACCAAATATTATCAAACAAGCAAGGATAAATACGCAAAGCCCTCCATACTTTGAGGTAAACCTACTTTAGAGATCGCCGGAATTGAAACATATTTATAAAGAAAAAAATTATGTCTAATTACTATCACTATGTCTTCAAGACTCTATTGGCACCATTGATGGAACACATGTTCCAATCCATATGCAAGGACCCTTCTGAAATAGAAAGGGTACACTAAGCCAAAATGTAATGATAGTTTGTGGTTTTGACCTAAATTTTCAATATGTGTTGCCAGGTTGGGAGGGTCCGCTACTGATGCCCACGTACTTCAAAATTCACTCTCTTATGCAGAGCCCCTTCATGTCCCTCCAGGTAATTATGGATAACAAAATTTAGAAAATATGAATGCTTCTAATGTTACTTGTTCTGTGTTTGTGAAAGGCAACTAGCTTTAATGTATTGAATGTATTAGGTAAGTTCTACTTAGTTGATGATGAATTTGCCTCTAGCAATCGATCGCAGTGTTCGCTACCACTTTAGCGAACAAAGAGGACTACTCAAAACGCACGGGTATTCAATAAAAGACATGCTCAAGCGCGCAATGTAATTGAAAAGGTATTTGAAATTTTGAAATCAAGGTTTGGGATTTCGAAAATAGCTCCACAATACCCTATGGAAATGAAAGTGGAAATTGTAACGACATGTGTTGTGCTTCACAACTTTATACACAAGCATGGTGGGGATGAACATGATGAAGAGTTGTTTCAAACTTACCAAGAGTCCAGAGAAGAGATCGATAGCACAACATTAGGATTGACTGAACCAAATGATGATACTGGCCAATCTCAATTACTACAGTGCCCTCCCAAAGTGAAAGAGATGAGTGGAATAATTTTAAAGATGCTTATGCTTGTAGAATGAGGGTTGATTACATCAAATGAAGGGTTGTTAATTGAAAATTTTGACCTATTGGGCTTTTTATTTCTAGAAATGGATTTTATACAAGTCCTGTTACTGTTGTGCTCTAATGGTTGTATAAATCTAGGGGCAGTTGATTGAATTCTTATTATGTAATGAATGAAATAGAGAGCAAGTCAGTTAATTTATATTTATCTAAGATTTCAAATGAAACCTTCTCTCTTATTAAACTAATTTAATTGTCTATAACAATGTCTCAACGAAAGAATATATATTTCAATGCTGTGATGGATGACGAATTGCTTAGATTATTGCACGAGCAGGTTAGTCTTGGAAAAAAGGCAAATGGAGGTTTCAAGAACGAAATCTATGTTGAAATTCCCAATAAGTTTAATCAAGCAAATCACAGTGTGGGGCATATAACCACTTATACAATCAGTAACCGTTATAAGGTCTTAAAAAGAAACTTTGCAGCGATCACGGAGCTTTTAAATTCATTTGGCTTTGGGTTTGATGTAGCGACACAACAAGTCATCACCACTGATGATATATGGACATCATATTTATAGGTAATGAAATTTAATTTGAGAGTAGGCATTTTTAAATTAATGTTACTATATACGGCATAATAATTAAAAAATCATTTGTTTTTAGTAACAAAGTCACCCCAATGCTACTTCCTGGTAGTTTAGAACCATTGATTATGATCGGCTGAGCTTGGTATTTGGAAAATATATTTCTACTGGACAGTTTGTTAGGCCTTCTACTTATATAGGAAGTGAAAATGTAGAAATATCGACGAATGGTGCAAACACCCAAACGTCAGGTTCTATACCCATTGATTTGAATGATTGCTTTGTTGACCTTGGCATGAATGATAGCAAAGGATCATCACGCAAAAAGCCTCGCACTAGATAGGGAAAGGATGTTGACATGTACGTTTTGGCGGTTGAAATAGGATCCGATAAGATTTTATCAGCAATCACCGACGTGGCTAAAAGTATCCGTCATCCCATGAAGCGAATTTCCGATGAAGTAGTGAAGCAGCTAGATCAGATTGCAAATCTTAGTAAAATGGAGGCAGAACGTGCCCACGAGTGGTTGATAATTAATTCAGATATGGCCACTGTATTCCTCTACGCCAAAAATAAGGGTGCATGAATTCATCACCGGTTGCGATTGATTCAAGCTGGCAACTCGCACATCATATGATTGGTCTTTGCTTTCTCCCCACTGAGTGGGAGTATCTATAACAGAGGTCCTACTGCAGAATCTAATATTTCTTTAAATGTTTTCTTTTTGGTTGTTGGCCACTGTATTCTTAAACTGCTTATTTCTTTTGGCTATGGTCTGTATATTCACATATCTAGGGATATTACTTTGTTTTGTTTTGCAATGTGGATACAGTTTATATTATTATGTCAGCTATGGTTTTGATTTTCATACTAACATATGTACAGGTATTGCTGCCGTTTGCATAGTTAAGTATGGCACGCAATAACCCTATGGATGCTCATATTTGAATTTGGTGTTGTCAAAGATGATTCTTATAAGTAATTTGTTTGGTCATTTGTTCATTGTATTACAGAATGGGGAAATTCCAGTGTTATGTTGTGTGCAGGGGATGTCAACCTAGATTGTATACTTCATGGGTTGAATGCAAAGCACAAGTGCATGGGTTTCCTAATGCAGTATTCAAAGGATATTTCAATTTACAATATGCAAGTAACAGTATTCGGATGTTTGAAGAGAGTGAAGATCCAATAGCTGAATAAGTTGAACCACATAATTATATTAATCGAAGGCAGGAAGCGACTAGGGTCGATCATGTATCGCAACTCCTATCACTTGTGATTTTTCTAGTTGTAATTTTGTGTTTTATGTGGGCAGTCACAGTATACCTTGCATTTGGATTGTAATGTATACTGCAGCAATGTTTGCCCTTTTTTTTTTTACACCAGAGTACTTATGATGTAGGCAAACATTGGATGCCTACTGTCTAACAACTTTTATTTTATTTCAGCTTGTATGGGTACTATACTCCATTATGGAATTCGTACTTTTTCATAGTTTGAGAAGCACTGATAATGGAGGAAAGTAAATATTTACTTCTGATGCTACTATTTTTATTTATTGTATTGAAATTGGAATTACCATGACTATTGCTGATTTTTCTCTATTATGAGTACTGATGTGGTGATTTGATTTTTTGTAAGATTGTAGACATCTATGTTCATCTTGCAAAGGAAGACAAGGAAAATATATTCCCAACTACAATAACAAAGGATGGCTGATCATTCAATGATCAGGTTCTTAATTGAGGCAAAAGTTGTCCTCCATTTTAGTGTGGGATGCTTGATTTTATGTAGTTTGATAGCACCGCTACTTGCATGGCCAGTTGTTTATTACTGTAGCAATTGTTCTGCGAAGAATAGGAGAAGATGAAAGGGTGATTCAAGAGTTCGTTGATGAGGGTACCAAAACAAAGATAACTGCTTCTTAGGTAATGGATACCGAGGTGGCCCTTGGAGACATACCAAATGAATTTCTTGACACAATTCCTGCACTTGTCATTTTTAAATTAAATTACAGGCATGTCTGGCCATAACAAACCTTCAATAATCTTATGGTATAGGGACACATGAAACTTATTTCCATCAGGCATAGAAATAAGGTTTCTACTGCCTACTCATTTCATCTACTAAGTGATAATGTATCTTAATCTTTCCTTGGCCATTGTTTTCTTCATTTTTCATCATTTAAAGGTTTCCTACCGACAGACCAACAAATATATGACTCTCTCTCTCTCTCTCTCTCTCTCTCTCTCTCTCTCTCTCTCTCTCTCTCTCTCTCTCTCTCTCTCTCTCTCTCTCTCTCACACACACACACACACAAAGTGATCCATTCTACCACTCGCATTTTACTCAAGATATGCTTATCGCTGAGCTCAAACTGCAAGCAAGAACTGAAGAATTTGTGAGGACCCTGGCAATTAAGTATGCAGGCAGGGATTAGGCAGCAATAGCTGGAGGAGCTCTAACCAAATTGCCGATGATAATCCACTTCTCTTCATTAAGATTTAAGACCACACATGGGTTTCTACCACAAAAAAGAGCACACATGGGAATTGCAATGTTTAACTTGGGTTCACAGCTCTCTTCACAGAGTAGGGGTTCTGCTATTCCATTCTCACATGACGTTAATTATAGTAAATGATCGTGCATGTCATTGCGATGGTGTGCATGCTTGTAGCCAACGTCAGGAGTTAAATTGTTGGTATTGTCATTCCTCTTTATTTAAATTTGTTTGTATTTGTAACAGTAATAACTTATATTTATATGCAAAACAAAGATGACTTTAAGTAGAAAGAGTTAAGCACTTATTAAAGCATGCAGCTATACCACAACGGCCAAGTGTTTTTCCTGAAAAAGTGTAACCCTAAAGGGAGACGACACAATATAAGTTCGATCAAATAATCCTATTCCTTTTAGATTCAAAGTTTAATATTTATATATTAAAAATTCATAACGATACAATCAAACATAATTGTGGAGAATATTCAAATAAGTGCCAGATTCAAACCAGTACCCTGGCTTGTCAAGCATCGTGGATGTTTGGCAAGTTAGGATTATTATAGTTGAACAAGTTTTACAAAAAAAAAAGATAAAAAAGAAAAATAGTGATTTCCTATATAGTGGTTTTGCGAAGAATTTACACTGCATCTTTGAAATTTTCAAATTGAAATTTATTATAAGCTGAATTTTCACCGTAGAGTGGATTGTACATACAGAGCCCATGTGGTTGAGCTTCATGCTCATCTAACCTTCAATGTTAGATTCTTTAAGAATAAATAGAGGATGGAAACTTTCATTTTACCTATAAATTAACCAGCTTTGATTGTTGTGGAACTATTCCTCACCAATAGGTCGGTACGCTCTTACCATGTTAGCCACTTAGAATCGATTGATAGTGTTCTCCATACAGTGGATGCTACAATTTAATATGAGTTACTGTAGCGCTGTTGTTGACACTTGTTAACAATGGAATGAGCATCTTAACCATATCATTCTTATTAAATTCTGTTCGACAGAAAATGAATCTGGAATAGTTTAGATCTTCATTTTAACTTTTTTTTAATTACTACTTTTGGATCATCCAAACATTATAAAATATAAGGTGGTGTACCCACTTACCCATATCCATTCAAACACATATATCTTTTAACAAAAAAACAGAAAAGTCTACTGCACTATTAAAACAACTTTAAAATACTTTAATTTGACCTTGAGGCTCAATTTACTTCATTAGTTGTTTTAACAAACGCACCACTCACGGGCGGGCGGCAGCACCAGCGGACAGCTGGCCATGGTGCTGCCACCGTCACCACAGAGCTTTTAATAAGAGGCTACTATTCACCCCACTTTATTGCAGAACAAACACGCATGTAGCCCATTGCCCAATCTGGCCACTCTGTGGCCTCTGCCCATGTTTACTATTGAAAAAAACACTCTCTGACTTTTACCAAAGCGAAAGCTTTCTAGAAGGACACATGGCACTTAGCCAAATGGTACCCTAATTATTGCCTGTACAGGTAAGGAATCATGATCATTCATGTGGGACAAGACATTTATCATCCAGGTGTGATCATGAAATGTAGGATGTAGCACAGGCTAAAGAGCCATTCTCGGTAGTACTATGGAGCTGATGTTAGGCATTAGATAATTCTTTGAGGCCAGGCCTCTAAATCCAGCACAGGGAGCCACTTGTAAAACTCGAATCGCTTAAAATTATTAATCTCAAAATTTGCCAAATCTCACTCCTTGATCATCCATTCATGATCAAATTTGAAACAGCCCAACTCGGATTGTATTAAAAGTTGGCCAAATATCAGTAAATTATTACTGGTAGTATTTTTGTATTTTGGCTAATTATAGGTTTGATAAAACTAAAAGTCTATTAAGTTGTATTTTTTATTCTTTGATGATGGATTATGGTTCAAGTGTCAAAAAGAACTGAAGAGAAGAAATAAGAAAAAGGAGAGTTGCCCGATCGATAGAACATGAATCCGATCGATCAAATTCGAGGCAGAACCTTAATTCAGTTGATCGGATCCCTGCCTATCGGATGATGTTCAGAATCCCACCGACTTTCTACACAATTATTTTCAGATTGTATTAGGATTAGTAAACTGGGATCTCCAAGGGCTATATTAATGAAGCACAAATTGAGGGTTATAAAAAAGATGTTTCTCTCAGCCCTAAATAATCTTAGTTGAGAATTCATATTGGAGATTTCATTTAGAGATTCTATTTGCGAGTTGTGCTAAGTTCAAATTCTATATCTGTGGCTTCTATATCTTCGTAGGAGATGGATATCTCATTAAAAAGATTTGTTCAAGGTGGTGATCAAAGCACTAATAGCAGGACACCAAATGACTGAGTATTTAGGAATCTAGCAAGAACAGCTACAACGCCTTTTGTCGAGAGACTAACTATAGGGTTGTAAGTATATCTTGTAACTGCAAAAATTAGTATTTAATTTAATCCACTTTGGACTTATGGCTTTTTTCAGTTTGGGTTTACACGTTAAATATTGTGTTGTTTTCTTTGTGTAATTGATTGCTTTTATTTTTCACTGCATAGTAATAGTATTATTTAAACTACAATCTAGAATAACCCCCCACACAAATCTTTCAATTACAATACTTTCGAGCATTTTGGAAGCAATGTAAAGGAAAAATATTCACTTGAGCAAGAGCACTACACACCCAAATCACAAGAAATCAACAGAGAACTCAATTCCCCTATCAAACTAGTCATGTGAACTCTCCATTATAGTCATCAATTAGGGCTAGAGCTAGGAAGCCATGTGTCGAGTGGGGGCTTATGGACATCCATTATGGCAAGGAAGAAGGGAACGTCAATTTCGAGTGTGAAGAATAGGAAGAAGATGAAGGTTCTTCGTGTTTTAAGAAAATAAGGGACCATCGAATTCGATGCTGGTGTAAAATACTTGCATCGAATTAGACACTCCACCTTATATTAAAAAAAAAAAAAACCAAGGTGGTCACTTGTGACCACTCAAGTACACCCACTACTAGGGGGCCTTTTTGGTTAAGTGGTTACCTAAGGTAATTTTTTCGATAAAATCCTCAATTTCAAAAGTTAAGAAACTTTCATGTTGTAGAAGATGCAAGGCTCCATACATTTTTTTTTTACCACACAAAGTTTGCCGAGAGCTTAGTCAATAATTAGATGGAGTCTATGTTAAAAATTGCTGCAAAAAATAATTGGCGAGTTAAATATCATTTCCTCTCTGCATTCATTTCACATCCCATGTTGCACTTGGTGACGAGCGATAAGCTTCGGATTCATTCCCCACTCAACTCATCATAATCATCTTAGCCTTGTTCTATCTTTCAATATGAGTTAGTCTAATCAGATATCATATAACACAATTTATTCATATGCATGAACATGAGGCTTTAGTTTGTGTAAATGAGTGTGCAAAAATGCCTGTGATATCCTAAGGGTAATATATAATTAAAATATGAAGAAATTACTTAGGGCACAATTGTTTGCATGTAATCAAATTCATAGGAATTGTGAAATATATTCCTAATGACACATTTGGTTGTAGGTTAGGAATTTTTGAGGAATCCACAGATTTGAGGTTCCTCGTCGTCTTCAAACGTGAATTCCTCAGTAAGGATTTGTATATATCAGGAATTTAGATTATTATCCAGCATCTATTCTAAAGCCTACAGACGACAGGGCGTGATACTTGTGAATTTATTCTCCAGCTGATCTCATCCACGCTTAGCAAACACACGCGAAAACATCTTATGCAAAGATGAGTCCATCTATGGTCATCATAGGCAACAAAGGGCACGTGATCTGAAGCTTTCATAACACCTTACTTCTCTAGTCTCGTGATGTCATGCTCGGATCTTGGAATGGAAACTTTAGATTAAGAACAAGTTAACTTCTTTCTCATGGGACCCATTTCAATATTTTCCTGCAATCAAAACTGATTTATCATTTAAAATAATAATTATAAATTAAAAGTTATAAATGCATGTCAATGGGCCCATCTCTCATAAAATGATGGTAAAAATCCATATAATTCTTTATGCTTTTATGTGAATAAACTAATGATAATGAAAATTTGATTTATTTCATAAAAAAAAACTAATTTCTAAAAACTTTTCAAAAATACAGTTCTAAAAATGGCAAGTCAAAATGGGAAGGACGAGGAAAAGGGAGAGGGAGAGAGAGGGGAGGGGAGGGAGAGGGTGGTCCCCCTCCGTCGTTGGAGCTCATCCCTGGCTAAGAGGGGATGTGGGGAAGGGGAGGAGAGAGGGAGAGAGAAGTGTGTAAAGAGAGAAGGGGCTTGAAGTATTTTAGTGATTCTTAATATATACACTTTTTAAGACTGTGTAAACTAAGTCAAAACTCGTGTACATATAAAAGCACTCATGCACAAATTATGATTCTTTTATAAATGCTTGATGCACAAATTAGTTCATCGAAAACTAAGAAGTTGCTCAAGCTCAAGTGGCTGCTGGCTCCTCTCAAGCGAATAAGTGTTGTATCTAATTGCTTTTGCAATTTTGTCCGTCTTGATGCACCTAGATGTATGCTTTTGATATTATATGATTTATAAACGTTTTGTTTTTATTTTCATTTCATGTAGTTGCTGCTCAGATCCATATTTGGCTCGAGTCATAAGCATTAACTGTTAATTGAGCTTCTTCATGTTCTTGTTCAACCCCTCCCCTCCTATAGAGTTTAGATTTAGATATTTTCTGCTTTGGGAAATAAATTAGATGTATCGTCCTGGAGTCCCACACCGACTATAGAGTAGAGTAGGAGTATTCATGAGCTCGCCTTGCCCAAGCCTGATCTTGGCCTAGCCCGCTTTGGGCTAGGCTTGGATATGTTATTAAGCCCATTTAATAATTAGGCCGAACTTGAATTAAGTGATAGAAAGCCTAAAGCGAGGCTCGGCCCAGCCCGTGTAACAAATGCATGTAATTCAAATTAATTAGTACAAATATTTACTTAAAAGGCCATAAAATTGATTAAAAGCCCAATTTGGTTCGGTCCGAATGATTAAATGGGCGAGCTTAATTCTAACTTTTACGCCCCATGTTGGGCTTAGGCCAATATTTCTAAAGGTGGGACGTTCCTAAATATAACTTAACCCGAACTATAGAGAGAAAACTGATTGGGCTTATATGTAAAGCATGCACCCTTACCTTACATGAGCCCTTTTGGTGGATTAAGGCCCACCAGAAGCAAAACCATGAAGCACATGGACTAAAGCAGATAATATCATGCATGCGTATAAAGTGGGGTTGTATCAAAACTGACTCTCAACTAGTTCGAATGCCAGTTCCTGCCGTGGTCTAGTGCAAGTAAGCGGGTTTTCATATGGGCGGGCTAAGAAGGTTGGCAGACTACAGGGACTGGTAAGCTATTGCATAAGGACGTATAGCCCTAACCCTAAGGGGGTTGGATTGTAATGTCCTGGAGTCCTACATTGACTATAGAGAAGAAAGTTATTTGACTTATATGTAGAGTTTATACCCTTGGCTTGCATGAGATAGAGTTTTATCTCTTCACAAGATAGAGTTTTATCTCTTCACTAAGTCCAAGATAGAGCAATAAGGGTGAAATGCATGTGAAACGATTATGAGTGCGAATGAATCAAATCCAACATTCATACATTCAAACACACAGAAGAATAAGAAAGTAATTACAGATCATCATTAAATTCCCTTTTGTTTATATGGATTTAATGCTCTGATTTTGCGAATGCAGGTTGTTTACAAGTATTAAAAAGTCACAACCCTTCACTCTAGTCTCAGATGTTATCCATTGTAGGAGAAATTAGGAAAATTACGACAGTGGCCCATGTCTTGGAGTCCCACATTTTAGCCACTATTTGTCCCTGTTTCTCTTCTGTTTATTTCTACAGTGCCTCCAAAGTGCTAGAACTTGTGGTTTCTGATTTCGGGAGTGATGAATGGTCACCAAGAGTGTCAAATTTGATCTTAGAATCATCAATGATATTTAGTAGTCGCTACTTTAGTTTTATGGACTGCGTTTGTGCAAATCCTTAAGGGCTGCCTTTGTGCAAGCAAATGTGGCCGAAATTGTACAATTCCGATCCCATAGTTTTTAAAGAGCAGAATGAAACCTAAAAAGGTCTATTCACAACTTTGGAGATGGCCTCATCAAACCCATTAAATTGGAGAAACAAAGAAGACATAGCTTTGTCTCGTCAAACCTCTTTTTCACTTGATAGTTTTGAAGTGCAGTCTTCATGGGTGTTGGCAAAGTGCATCTCCTTCCCCAAAACCATTTCTCACCTTAAGCTTGTGAGGGGAAGAAGAACAGAGAGAGCTTGGATATTTGTGGAGTGCAAATGCATGCCCAATGTTTGTTAGAATCTTGTGGAATCTTGGAACTTCACTTAAATCCCCTTAAGAAGTGCCTCGGTATGTATTTTATAGACTTCAGAAGCAGTTTGGGGAGTTATGGAAAATTGGGTTTTGAAATAAAGTAGAAAAAACCACTTGAGACCGTCAGGAACCACTTTAAAAGTGTTAGTGACCGTGGCTTACAATCACTGACAAGCCCATTTTGGGTCATTTTGCCTATGTAACCCATTTTCATCAGTTTTGAATCCAAACGATATCCAAATTTCACAAAACTTGGAGGGATGTTTCCTAACATTATTTTGAGTGTACCACAAAAAGTTTATCATGTTTGACCTTTTTAAGTTGGTCAACCCTCAATGTGCCTTTTTATAAAAGTAGGCTTTTGTTTTAACTGTTTGAAGGTCAAATGACCTTGTGTTGACTTAAAACTTGGAGGAATTGATTTTATGAGCATTTTAAAGTATTCATCCTAATTTCATGCAATTTGGCTTTATGGAAGTAGGATTCTGATGAGTGGTTCATTTGCTGCATGTTAAGTCAATGTCCCTTTGTATTGTGGGCAATCAGTTTGTTTGCCACCCGAATGATATCCAACTGATATGAAACTTTAAGAAGTTGATCTTTAGCACATTTAGCCTCTAATCTAAATTTCATCAGCTTTGGCATCCTGGAAGCAGGACTTAGGTCATATATCCCTATATCTATTTTCGCGATATGATAGGTTCAAGTACTAAATTTTTGCTATATTAGGGCCCTCACTTGGAAAACCCACTGTAAATTGACAAAATTGACCCTCCTTCCTTTCAGTCCCAAGCGTGGACTTTCCCTCCAGTTCCGCCGTCTTATACTTGGGTTTCTTATTGTCCACTCTCTAGAGCTCAGTCACTTTTGGATCTCTCTCTTGATAATGTAATACTTCTTCTCTTTCATCTCCACATGAACTTGGATCGTGCTTCTCATGTCACTGATTCGTTCCTTGTTTTTTTTTTTTTTTTTGGCTTGAAAACGTGTGATACAGATTTCGATTTGAGGAATCCAAGTCCAAAGAAGACCCACATCACCAAAATCACCCCAGAACAAACATACTCGAATTTGAAGAGTCATCTTCTCATATGAAGAGCAATGGCTTCAAGAGGAGCTCCTGTGAAGATCTTACCAAAAGATGAATAAGAAGTCCTCAATGTAGCCACCAAACATGAATCATCATCCGATCAAATTGGTGATACTGATATATCAAGTTTGGTGGACTCGCAATTGGCAGATGATATTCAGAATGAGGCTGTCCCACAAGCAGGACATACAGGGACCGAGCATTGATCGAGAATGGTCATGCTGTTGATGAGTAGACATGCGTTGAGAAAGGTGTTGTCTCACTTCCTGCTGATTCTAGGACGACACCGCCGCTACCATCAGAACTCCGCTCTCTTGCTTCGTCTCGGGGCAATATTGAATTCAAAGAGTGCGGACTCAAGTAATGCAGGCCAACAGGTGAAATCATGTTCTTATGCTCTTTGCACTATGCTCAGATTATAAAATGTATAGAGCTTCTTTCGTTTTTTTGTTAAACAGGTAAATTTCCTTTTTTTTTTTTTTTTACTTTTTTGCAAATTTATCTTTTCATTGGGACGTTTGTGGGGTCTATAGCTCGGGTTGTAGGCTCTTTTAATTGGGACGTTCGTGGGTCTTTGTGGGGAGCTGCACTTCGGTTGTGCTCCAGCCTGGAATTCCAAGTAGGTTGAGCTTCCTCCTATATTATCCGTACACTGTACAGTCACTACTGGAAATATACACCTACCCTCTGCCCAAAAATATCATTAAAAATAATTAATTAATTAACAGAAAAGGAGAAAAGAAGGATAATTTCCCATTTGTTTTTTTTTTCTCTCTCTCTCTGTGTCTTCTTTTAAAAGTAAGCTATCATGTGTACATCCCTTTGAACTGAAACAGACTAAACTTGCCCTTGAATGATATGGAGCTATAAAAATCAATGAGATACACCAGCGGAAAAGAAAAGACAGGATAAAGCTACAATAAGGATGAATGACAAACCAACATGCTAGAAAAAAGAGCTCGACAATGGAAAAAAAAGGCAAGATCATAACACCATTATCTTTGCAGCTTTCCAATGGAGTGCAGATAAATCGAGACAGAAACAACCCTGAAAGAATTTTCAACAGTAAACTCCATTTCAATGTTCCTTAAAATAGAACGGAATGGATAAACAAAATTCATGTAGCCGACCCCAACATAGTTGGGGTAAAACTTTGATGATGATGATTAACTCCATTTCAATGTTTAAGAGAATATTAAGTTAAATACACTGAAAAGGTTAGAGCTAGGACAGGTACTTACGTTGAGCCAAGGAAGAAGGCGAGTGAAAGATGAAACCCAAAGAGGAACACAGATACAATTGCCGTAAGAAGCATTGCCACTGAAGTAGAATACACCTGTACATTGATGGACAACTTAAGGAATTTACATGCAACTGAAAAGTTTACGTAAAATATATAAAAGAATGTGAATACAGGCATCCCATCCCATCAAGTGGACTGCTGGCCACTAGTTTTTAGTGAAAAATCAATAATAAAGTGATGATTCAAATCTCAAGGTGAGGATGCATGAGGAAACTTCAAAAGAGGATATTTTAGATGCATATCAAATTAAGGTGAACACAATTCATGAAGGTTAGTCAGTGTGAGGGGGCTGGATTAATGACAAATGGGTCCACAAGGTGCAAAAATCCTAAGTTCTCATAGGAACAGTGACATGTACTACTCATAAAAGATTTTGATAAACATTTAAGTGCAACATGTGATAAAAAAATCCCCAACTGGAATACCCTTACCTTGTTTCGTCATTCATCATAAGAATGATTTTCAAAAATAATAATAATAATAATGCAATTGTTGGCAAAATACAGCTCAAACAAGTGAAAAAAATGAATACTGTTCACCACCTCGTTCCCCTTCTGGAAAATGTATTTACCTTTTCATTTTGGGGTCATCAGATCAACAGCCTTGCTCTAATTGTCAAAAGTTTAATTTTGCATTGTTCACATCAAACTAAGACAAACATAATAAAGTGAAAAGTACAAACTTGCAGGTTGCAAACCAAGTCCTAGTGACCCAGTTTCAGATCTTATCTGCCGCTCTTAAAAGCATGTTTCCGTGCAGAATGCACGCGCGACATTAGTGATATTCAGCAATCAGAACAGGGCCTTAAAAGTACAAGTAGATTTTTAAGAGCTGTTAGAATTCCTTCCTAATGAAACTGTACAATTATCTACTGCTATTAATTATAAAATGTGTTACTAACACAATTTCTAAGGTGCGATAATTGTCTTGTTTAGCTTTTCAGATGCATCATGGTGTCACATCCTAATATTTATATCAATCTCATAACCATGCTTTTTCACCTCATGATTGTGCACTCAGGGTTCTGTTGTCAACACAAATAGTACACTAGTTAATCGTGTACTTAGGGTTCCATTGTCCACATTAAATAGTGCACTAGTTAAATACCTCCCTCTATAGAAGTGGATCCTAAGATAGGTTCGATGAGGGCCATAGGGTTTCAATCTTGACTGAACACAAACACAAATGCAAACACACCCATATGCATGTACACAACCATCCACACACCCACACGCACATGCACAGATATTTACAAATGATCAGGTGCACACCTTCTCATGAGTCCTGATGATCGACAACACCCCCTCCCTCTTTTTTCCTTTTCTGAATTACACAGACCCCATGAGTTTGCACCCATCCAAGTGGATTGGACCATTGGAATTGTTTGAATTTTCTATAATAATAAAGCCTTTCAACGTGTAGGCTGTTGAACAAGTGGTAAGGATGATGGCCCCAAAGTTGGTAGGGAGATGGGGCCTATCTAGATCTTCCAACCCTCCCCGCCCCATCCCCAAGTGGGCCCTGCAGCAAGGTGTGCGTGGGATCCACACTCTGTATGTATATAGTACACACACAAACATATTGTCTCTAATGTCCCGAGATTATGGTTCCATTGTGAAAGGCATATGTTTTGTGCTCCCATAGTATTGAAGTGCATCCAAATGAAACTCCAAGTCTCCATGACATACCTTCACAATATTGTCTGCATATTTCATAACCATTGACACGGCAAGTCCACTGCAAATGTAAGCATTGGAGAGATCAGATAAATATCAAGTAGATCAAATTAACAAGAAATACTCTTCCAAATAAAGAATTACCTTAATGCATGATTCAGAATCATGCATACTGTGATCAGTGAATAGCCATGAAAGAAACCTCTGAAGATGACACACATTTATTGCAGTTAGAGACTCCAAAAAATCAGCTTGATCTTAACATGTTCATTTGCAACTCAAAATTATGTAACACTTGGCTCCAATTTTTTTCATAAGATTGTGCTGCCATATAGAGTAGATGGGCTTTGACACTATTGTGAAGAAAAAATTACAGGATCTGCTATAGCAATCTACCAATTCTGCACATTTGAGGATCCCTGGCAGGGTAATCTACACATTGAATGTAATGGGACCACTATTGATGGACAGAAGTTGTTCCAAACTGTAAGCCCCAGTTTTAAGGATCCTAGCCTTCCACTTTTTTATTTCTGTTTTCACAATTACTTTATTCATACCCATCATTTTTAGCAAGCTAACAGAACAGTAGGCACATCCAATCAAGGAGTTTCTGGGGATCTTTCACTGCATCGGGTGTTTAATCACATTCACCAGATTGGTGGACTTGCAGATAAATGGGAGAAAAAAAATACTGAAAACTTCAGAATAAATCTACAGGCAGAATGTGTAAATCAGAAACACGAAAGAAAATAAATGGAAAGCTGCACTACATTACAAACAAATCCCTTGTTGGAAGGGATGGAAGTGATAGGAGAATAGAATGCAAGGAAACCATGATTTAAGCGACAGAAGGACAAAGAAAACACTCAAAAGATTGTGGAAACAGCTATAATGATCCAAGTTAACTTTAGGTGAGTCATGTATATTTTTCATAGTTGTATGATGGAAAATATACTGGAGTGGAGTAGTTAAAAACAGATCTCTTGATTGAAGGGATGGATGAGATAGAATAACATACACAAGGAAACCTTGATTTAAGAAAATAACAAAATACATGGAAACTTGCTGTAACTAGAAAGAGACACAATCTCACTTGGCTGTCCAAGAGTATTGATGTGGCAAAGGGGTGCAGGAAACAGTGCACCAAATGAATACACAAAATGCGTCATTTTGCAAAAACTTTGTCATGGTATTTATGTAGAAGCATGAAATGAACAAGGGAAACAGAAGTTTGAAATGTAGGTACTTAGAAAAATAGGTATTTGCAAGGGAGAATGAGTTCCTTGTAAGTATGCATCCAACAAAACTAAGAAGTCCTTCCCTATCCAATGGCCCTTGTATGTAAAAGGTAGGTGCCACTTCACTAAAATTAAATACGGTATAAGATGCAATGGCTTCATACTAGATCATTCCTTCATCCATTGACTATAAAGTTTTAACCTTCGTTATTTCTACATGGATAGGTATGTAACTGCTCGACTCTTCGGTTGTCAGTCAACTCTTTGGATCAGAATTTGATTAATTGGAGGGAAGTAACTTGCTAATTCTGGTTGGCAGCTTGTTTTTTCATTTTGGTTTTGGGATTTGTTCTTCAGTTTTGCTTCTTCTCTGGGTAAGACCCATGTTCTAGTTTCTTTTTATTGGTTTGGGTGTACTCTAAGCTTGTCAGTGAAGTCCTCTTGTATGGCTTGCTTTGATTAATGAAAGTCACTGTTTTATATACATATATATATGGGAGCCCCCGCTCAAAAACAGACAAAAATGCACATCTAGATATGCAAAGTGGTAATTATAATATTCATCTGTGACCATAATTACATGGACTGGAAGAAATAAATTTAGAAGTATCAATACCCTTACTTGTTCATAACTGCATCGAAGTCCTGAATAAGAATCGCTACAGCATTAAATACCATCCCAAAGACATACAACCAAAAGTTTTGCACATTTATATTTCTCGAGGGACGCTTCTTGATTATAGCCTGCAAGATAAAGAGGCAATAAATTGGTAAAAATTACAGATACATGGCGCCATGGAATCCACAAAAGACATTGGGCCAGTGCACAATGCAAGGCAAACATCAGAGGTGCAAAAGGCCAAAAGCCATCCTTACAGCCATACCTCAGTGTAAACCCCTGCAAAGCCACTGAGAAGTGCCATGACCTGTAAATAAAATTAACTTTCTCAATTGAAAACGATCTTAAGTTTTACTTCTACAATATTTGCAATTCAAAGTGTGAGCTAAGAATCTTTTAGCTAATGCACGTAAGAGCACAAAAATAGTACTCACAATAGCCATCATCCAACCTTGAAAAGGAGTTTGAAGAACATGATCAGAGCTGCACAATTTAGGTATTCATAAGATGTAATTGATAAATATAAAACACCATGATCAACATAAAATTGCCAGAGATATGGTTGCATTAAGAAAAGATGAAGAAGCTATTCCTGTTGCGCTTTCATGCATGTATTAACATCTCTCTCATTTTAATGTGGAGAAAATGAAAGTAATAGAATGAGAAACTATGCTTACGAAGGATTAAGTTGTGCAGTGGTGCACCCAGCACATAACAGAATAAACGCAGCCCACTGGATTTCACTTAACCTGAAAGAAATGCATAGTATGTAATGCACTATCTTAAACATGAGTTTTAATTTAAGTAAATAACAAACTATTTTGCCAAGGATTCATTTGTGAGATGTGCTACAAAAAAGATGCACCGAGAGAAATACAGATGCCGAGCAAGTATTTTATGTGGAGGAAAGCCCTGGGCATTTTCATTGTAACCAATCTCATTTTCCTTAATTCATCTTAAACGATATCGCGAAGTAAATGTGCCACTTTACATAGACAGCAACCCACCTAGCAGTTACTGGCATAGCATAAAGTATCATTTGCTCCCCACATCGTGTTGAAACCTGCCCAAATTTGCCCAGTGTGTGTTTGTGTGGTTTAGTGGGTGCGACCCAGGGAAATAACCATATTGGATCAAAAACCTCAGGGATACCCACATCATTAAAACAATAAAATAAATAAATAAATAACCATACACAACAAATTTGGCATCAGTATTTGCTCCAAAATATTTTCCTCAAGAATGAGAAAAAAAAAAAACTCCTTCGATGCCTCTCAGCAATACATTATTAAACTCGATGACAACAAGTTTAGATTCCCAGAAAAAGAATTTAATGATCTTTTGTTTTAAATCAATTATCAAAAACCTCCAGAACTAGAAGTTTGAACTCAACTGGGTTTTCTGTCATCAAAATTATCATTATCAAAGCCTTATCGCAACTATGTTTCCAACTACGTGAATATTCTCACGTAAGTCAAATCCTCATATAGGTTGCACTTCCTCAGATTTATCCTTGCTGCCTCCATCCTTGTCCTCTCCAACCTTACCATTTTCCTTGAGAGGCATTAACTTGCATAGAAAAACTTTTCCTTGCAAGCACCGTTGTTGGCTTCTATTGGAGATGCCCGAACCATCTTAAACAAATCTCTTAAGTTATCACCTATTTAACCACTTTGGAGTTGGTGGAGAGGCATAAGGCATGGGTTTGATTGATCCCCACGTCTTGTGTTCGAAACCTCCCAAAATTGCCCAATGTGGGTTTAGCAAGTGGTGGGCGCCACCCCGGGATTGTACCTATTAAATACCTCAAAGATACCCTCATCATCAAAAAAAGAAAAAATATATATCACTTATTGATGCTGCCACAAAATGCTGCTGAATGCACTATTTTGGATAGCTAAGTTCTATATATAACACAAATCAACAAGTAGGTGGAGTCTGAATGAAGCTTGTTATAAGTGTACCTCTCTCCATTGCTACCATTTTTCAGATCTAAGAAATCAGATGAACATGATGCTGATTGAATGGCTCTAATCCCACTTTGTAGCCATAATGGTTTTGATCTTGATTAGTTATATATGCTACAGAAATTGTGACAAAAGAAAAAGAACAAAAGAAAGGGCATCGGTGATCACAAACAAAAATCTTAGCTTGTAGCATCTCACTTTACATTTCATTGGTATAAGTTACCGAAACATCAAATCCAAATTTAAAACCCCCATATACTTGTTTATGTACAAGGAAAGCAGCCTTACTTCTTCTTTAAAATGATTCGGTATAACACGCCAGTGCTGATAATATTCAGGTTCTTCAATATCTGGTAACCCGGTGCATCCACGTAGGCAAATATGTAATACTGCCAGCAAATAAAATAAAAAATAAAGATACTCAAGGTTCTAATCTTCCAAGTCCCTAACTTTTGTATCCAAAATAATGCTGAAAATGGTATGCCTGTAATAAGTTTTTAACAAGGTAAAGTGCTGCAGGGATAGGATAAACGATGACTTCATCCAAAGATGTGCTCAACCTGAAAATTAAGAGGAAAACAGATAAGAAATATGACATACTTCAATTTATGAAACAGTTGAAAAAATTATTAAAAATAAAACTTCACTTTGACACATAAATCAGAAAAGACTGTTATATCAGACATACTGTATGATCCTCAACATGAATATGCATACAATCGTTGGCTTATTGATGTACAACAAGGGTAAATGTGTTTGGTGGTCCAAGTTGTTGATCGGACAGACCTAACTGTGGATGACCAATGCCAAATTATATTATCCATAATTAGACAATTGTTAACCTTAAACTGACAACCTGCAAATAGGCAGTCATGAATTACAGGCACTGTACACATTCCACGTAAAAAGAAAAGATCTAACATTGGACAGGTGGGATCTTCCAATCTGAGTCAACTTTGCGCATAGCTATACACTACAATGCATGGATAGTTCAAAATGGGCAACATATCTTGCCACATCGTATCTAATACTTTTTATGAGTAAAAGCCGTGTCCCTACCATTTCCATGGCATGTCCTTTTCATATTCATGCCGTATCTGGAGATCATAGGCTATAAACTATGAGGTCTGCCAAGCAATTGTGTAGTGAGCAGCATGTTAAGATATCAAGTGCAGTTAAATCTTTTTTGAATGGAAGTGCAGTGCAGTTAAATCCACAAGCTGCATATGATGATGTGGCTTTTAAATTTCCATGGAACATTCTGCATACATAATTACATATATATAAATATACATATATATATGATTTTGGGATTTTGGGGAGATGGAAAGAGTCATCTTGGATGGGCCCATATATCAAGTTTGGGGTCAATCCCAAGCCTCTAACCCCTTCATCCGTGGCCCATAAACTTAACTACTTAATATTAAATAAAGAAATCTAACCCTTGATCCAACGGTCCAATCCATTCGGATTATTGAAAACTCAATTGATTTGTTGCAATTTAAGGGGTCCCATATGTGTGGATGATTTGGATGGAATATAAAGTTGGCCCCACTATGTTGCCCCCTCACCAGAACATGGTAAGGGATGGATGCGCATGAATATTTCCCTATATATATTTCATTTTCACCCATCAGATTACTCAGAAACATGAAGCTCCTTTATCATGGTCAGACTGTGAGTCATTTAGCAAGAGCATTAAGTATTGAGGCTCTTAGAAGAAGGTTATGATGGTGTGCTTCTACTGCAATGCCTTGTTAGGGTAGTCTGCTGTGCCTGTTTTGATTGGTGGAGAATGGCAATTCAGACAGAAGAAAAAATATCTAAGTCAATCATGCCATTATGCATAATTGAAATAAGATCTAAAGAAATAGTTGCAGTGAGTAGTACCATAAAGTGGAGCTCCTTGATTGCATGAAGTTTCAAAATATCATCAACTAACCATTTCCCAAAAAAAATATTTTTTAAATAACTAGCAAGTTAACATGTAAAATACCAGCAATAATGTTCTTGGTTAGAGGTCCAAGAAAAGTTACTTTTTTATATGAAATAATAAAACTTTACTAACAATGGACACCTTACTAACAATGGACACCAAAAATACAAGCATTTATTGAAAACGGAAGAAGAGGAAACTGCAAAACAGGTAGTAAATGTTCTTCCCACTTGTATTGGCATAATTTTGAAATTTGAATTCACTCATTCAAAACTTTCTTCACATAGACCCACTTCTGACAAGCAGAACTTTATCCTAGCTGGAAATCTACATTTTTGAAACTGTCAATCTTCAGTATTATCTCACGAAAAGTCCAAAGCAGCTCCAATTTGTACCAAATTCATTTGAAAATCCTTAATATAAACCCACGCTAAACTATTTGGATTTTTTTATATTTCCACTGGGAGTAATTTCACTGGTTATTCCCACAAACAGCAAAAAAAGATAACAATGATTCCTAGTTGGCCTCTACATCACCTAATAGAATTATATAAAAGGAGATTACAATACAAAACAGTTTTATCCATGAATAGAGATGAATAGAGATCCTACAGTGAGTAGTGGTCATATGAGTAACAATGGTTGGGTTAACGGTGTTTCTTTCTTTCTTTCTTTGCTTCTTCTTCTTCTTCTTTTTTCATTTTGCTTTTTTTTTTTGGGGGCGTTTTTTTCTGCGGTAGGGGGGGGGGGGGGGGGGGGCGGTGGGGTGTGGTGATTAGTTTATAGTCCTTTTCAACAAAGGGCACGTTTGTGAAATGAATTGATCCTAAGTGGGCCCAGCGGTGCAACAGGCTAAAACCATTCTCAGGTTAAAAGAGTGGTTGTGTGTGTGCGTGGGAGGGTAGGATGGCAGGCATGGACACGCACGCACGTGCGCGTGGACACACACACACAGAGCTTATCCCATCTATCTTTGATCAGCTTTATGAATTCTACTTTAATTCGACCCTGATATAAATTCGTGTTCTTGGTAACTCCACAATCTAGCACAGAATTTCTTCCTGTGTACTAATTGATCTTCTAATTGTGCTATTTCTTGAACTCGTAACGCCTCAACACTCTACACAAGGACTATTTTTTATGTTTCTTAAACCATCTAAAACAATCCATCATTTTCTCTCGGGCTGAGACCATCCGTAGAATTGCTCTCGTGTACTGAGTCCTAATTGTATGCTTTCTCCCTTTTTTTCTTTTATTTTTTTCTAATTGGAAAGGTCATATTATATCCTTTCTTGTGACTCGATAATTCATCTTAGCATACGTTATCTCTTTCACCCCCTGCCCCATCCCCTCCCTCACAAACCCCACCCCACACACATGCCTGCCCGCCCGCACACACACACACACACTTACAGATTATCTCTCTGCAGTATTGGTTGAGACTGGATGCATGCCATTCATGGGGGAGGGGATGGGAAAGTCTTGGTCTCAAGTAGAGGTCAACTGTCAAATCACCCTAACGTTGATTTTAATGTTTGACAATAACCCTTATATATATATATATATATATATATTGAATGGTAACACAATTTTATTAAAAGCAAACCAGCATAAGAGACATATACTGATAAGCAACAAAGGAAACCAAACAAATAGAATTCATAAGTATATATATGACAAATTCTCAAAAACTCATTTTATAAACTCCCCTTTTTGCTCCCCTATGTTATTAGGGCATGGAGCCCCCTTTGAGTCAACACATACGAGCCCCCATGAATTGGTATAAAGCCCAAATTTTGACATTCATCCAACTTTTACTCACCATTGAAATGAAGTTACAAGAAAGCAATGCCACTAAAATCATTAAACTTTGGGGCCATGAATAAAGGGGTTAGGAAAAACAAATGGAGTTGAGAATTTCCAGATAGGTAGATCTCATCTAAATTATTTCATCAAGCGGCATTCCATGGTTATCATACACGATAATGGGCCAAACTAGTAGGGGCACTTTTGTAAAAAAAATCCATTTGAGTTTTCTAGCACTCTGGGAATAATTAGTAATAGTCAAATGAGTCAAAGGTAGTGATGAAAACGAGTAAGGTCCATACAACAAAGGCCAAACTGAATTACCAAAAGCAATCCATACACAAACATGTACCCATACCCAAATTTAAACTAAACCTGAACTCAAGCTTACACCTTAGCAAAGCACCAATACCTGGCCCTAAATCAAGGCCCAAATACTTCCATATTGGTATTTTATATTTATGTACTTAATACATATACACATGTACATAATATGGTTGTGTACCAGGTATTTGGGTCCTTAGGTATGAGATTCATAGACCCAAACCCAAACCTGGATTTAATTTAGGTCTATACAGTGGACCCGAACCAAGACCCAAATTAAGAATGGGCTCAAATATTGGACCCATATCCAGTTTTTCCAATTTGGGCACTTCAAATATTCAGGGACCTGTCTTCCATCCCTCGTTGTTGTTGCTGTGTGTGGGTGTAGGTGTGCGGGTGTGGGGGTGGGGGTGGGGGTGGGGGTGGAGGTGTGGGGGTGTGTGTGTGTGCGTGTGTGTGTGAGAGAGAGAGAGAGAGAGAGCAAGGACAAAGGGGCAAAGGGGGCATATTAGAGCAAGAGGTCCAGTCTCCCATACAATATGAGGTTGCATAAGGCCAAAGGCCTACTTGAAAGACTTAGATTAATAGATTCTCACATATCCTCTGCAAAAACTCAATG
Source organism: Sextonia rubra (assembly GCA_037013555.1). Lineage (NCBI taxonomy): Eukaryota > Viridiplantae > Streptophyta > Magnoliopsida > Laurales > Lauraceae > Sextonia > Sextonia rubra. The sequence goes on along the minus strand of JASUAD010000010.1, from coordinate 35,037,018 downwards.
CTATTTAATGAGCTAAAGATGTTACAAGATCTTATAATCTTGCATAATTGAGCAAATTTAACATTCATAATGTAGTATGAAGAAAAAGGGTAAAAAAGAACACTGCAACAAATAAACTCGATATAGAGAAGCAATATATATACACACATATATAAGAAAAAAAAACCTGTTATCTTCTGTAACACCCTCATTTTTCCAAATTCTCGTAAGGGCAATAAGTGATAGTGCACATTTCAAAGCCTCCACCTAAATCCAAAAAGAGAAAGAAATAATGAAATTTACCAAAATAAACCAACGCAAAATTTATTAACTACTCGCCCATTTCTATTTATAGTATGTTAATATTGTTAAGTAATATTTGAAAATAGTCTTCTGTAATTTTTATAAAAAAAAAACCTAAATCCTGATCGAAAGGATTTATGAAGAAAAACAATAACACTACAGCAGAGTTGTTCATACTTTTTTTTCCTTGACCAAACTACCTCGTTGACAATATCGTCATACACCTGCAACTCATCTTCTCCATCCTTCCTCTCCGGTACCTCATTTTCTCTCACGAAAGTCTCATCTTCTTCCACCCAACCAAACACTCACACACCCATTTGCCCGAGTCACCCTTTGTTTAACTAAACTTTTCTTCTTCTTCTCTCAGCCCTAGTATGAAATTAACCCAAAAATCCCATCTGTCTATCTTTTTCTTTCTGTCTGTTTTTTTTTTTCTTTTTTTTTTGTAATTTTTTCTAAGCTCCCTTTCCATCCCTTTCGAAAGAACACAACACAATTACACCTAAAATAGCATGTGTTTCTTGCTTTCCCTATGATACCTTTACTTATGTAATATGTGTAACTTTTAGTAAAAACCACTAACACACCTTTTTCTTTCACTTAAACATGACCATTCTAATGGTTTTTCTTCAATACTCCTTTCCTTTTCCATTTTTACAAATAAAGAAAAAAAAAGTCCTCTCTCTCTCACACACAATAGTTATTTGTTTGTCTTTGGGTTAGACAACTAACCCACTTTCTGTTTCTCTTAAATAACACCATTATGATGGTTTTCTTCAATATCTTTTTTTCCATTTCTCTATAAAACCAAATCCCTTCTACCAAACACAGTTTTTAGATATGTATATTTCTGTCTTTCTCTCTGTTTTTCTGGTTTTTTGTTTATCTTAAGATAAAACCAATGACCAAGGGGCGAAGATGGGAGAAGAAAAGGAAGAAAAGTTTAGTTAAACCTAGGGTTGGTGGCTTAGGCAAATGGAAATGGCTAGCTAGTAAGGTGGGTCAGTGTTCAGTTAGGAGAAGAAGATGAGGCTTCTGGGACAGAAAATGAGTAGCAGGAGAGGATAGATGGAGAAATGAGTTGCAAGTGTTCGGTGATATCATCAGTCAATTGACACTGTCATCAACAAGGTCAGTTTGGTCAAAAAAAGAAGTAGAAACAACTCTGCCGTAGTTTTATTGTCTTTCTTCATAAATCCATATAACCAAAGTTTAAACTTTTTTTGTAAAAATCCCTTAATTTTCTCTATTCAAAGAAAAAGAAAAGGTAATAAATGATTCCTAAATAATTCGTCCATGTGAAACTAGTACGGCCTCACCGAAAAATTTGCAGTGGTCACACTGTACTCATATTTTCCTGCTCTTTTGGACCACACAATCAAAATTGCTTGTGAACTTGTAAGTAATGTCAAGGCAACCGTAACAATTGATCTGCACCAATAAAAGCAGGAGGTGAGCAAAATAATGCAATTTTCTGAAAGAATTGTTCTAATTTCTTATCTTAGTGAAAAGAGCGTAAGGCACAATGGAAGGTGCTCACTATTGCAAAGTTGTGGGTTCGACTCATGTTACCAATAAAAAGAAATAAAGAAATTATTATCTTAATTGGATACTGCAAACCACACTTTTCGGCTCTTGTTGGGTTCTTTTTTTTTTTTTTTAAATCCCAGTATATCAATTGATAAAGCACTGGGACCTTCTCTGTGCAAGGAGAACCCAAACAGATAACGAACCCACTGATTTTGTTTAAAGGATATACAAAATGTAGATTTGTATTCTTGGGAATCCTAAAAGTTGTGAATACAAAGAAAGCGTCAAACTTTCTCAACATACTTAAGCTTTAATTTCGACCAGTTGACCGAGTTGCCCCCTAAGCTGGCAATGTTATTTATAGGAACTGCACAATTTCCAGGAATTGTAAGAACAAAAAGTAAAACATGAGAGGTTTAGAAAGAACAAGGACAATTACCCAATTATGCAAAGGTTGCTCCTTCAAGCTAAAATTTGAGCTATAAGAAAAACATACCACTTGAGAGAGGCTTCCCGTGTAGGCCCTCTATATCTTTTTCAATTAGATCACCATCAATTTCCTACAGGAGCCATTACAAGAAGAAAGCTCAAACCATAATCAAGCAAAGAATATCATGAACAAAACTTTCTTCTAACTATCCACGTAGAGTTTCACATAGTAAAGGCTTCAACCAATTAAAATCAGCTCACATTTATGAACAATCAACCTTCGATAGTGAAATAATGACCTACCATGTTGGTGACAAGCATACAAAGTTAAACCAATTCACATCTTAGGTTGTGCCTGATACTCAAATTGTACCCCATTATATGAATGAGACGTCTGTCTTGCAAACAGATGAACACCATATGGAAAGAATTGAGACCGCCCAGATGTTGAGACGCCCAGATGTTGGGACACCCAAATGAGACTAAGAATCTCAAAAGTTATCCAACCACCAATTGGGCTGATAAAAGTTACACCCAGATTCAACAGCATAATCACAATGACAGGTTTCAATAATCTCTCAGTGGAACATACTAGAAGGACGATGGAACCAAGTGATCCCCGTCGAATTAGACTTCAATGAATGTACCATGGTTTCAGCCTCCAAACAGAATTATCACTTATCAGTGATGTATGACATACAGCCAAAATGAGCTTCAACTAAGCTTTTGTTGGCTAAACGAAAGCTTTGGTTGCGATCAAGGTTCCTCACCACTTCTCATATTAATGTAAGAGTAACCAACAAAAGGAATCCATAAGGAAATTTGACTTGAGAAATTTTGTAGAAAAACTTTGAAGACAATATTTCAAACTTTCCTGCACTAGTATTGGCGAATATTCAACTGAAGGGGCAAAAGTGCGATCTTAAACTAAAATAAACGAACATGAATATGACATCCACATGAAATTGAAATTCCCAGAGATTAGCAGGTTCTAAGAAATGTCTAACATTGACTGAAATAACAAAAAAAAAAAATAAAGCAACCCACATGAAATTAAACTGAAAACAATAAAGAATTGTTTAACTTCGAATGAAATAACTAAAAAACAAGTACCCCACATGGAATTAAACCAAAAACAATAACTCAAGCATAACATCCAAGTAAAGTTTGGAAGATATCAAGGAATGGAATGCTTGCAGACTTTCAAGTCTCTTTTTTTTTTTTTTTTTTTGGGTGCTGCATATGAGATTCTACTTGCACTCCACTCACTCACTATGTCCCCAGCCAGCCGAGCCACAAGTAACATATGAAGGAATAATATGGGAAATCAAAGGGGGATTCTCAACATGAAACCATGAAACTCAGATGAGATTCTGAAACAACAGAAGCTACGGAAAGGTCTTTTTCCATCCAAGACACATTGTCCAGAACTCAAATCAATCAAGAAATCCCAATTCAAGGCTGAAGAAGCTCAAAACTACCAAGACAAGAATCAGAACATAAAACCCAGATAACATTTTGAAGTACCTCCATCAGAATTGAAAACCCAGATGAAATTTGGAGTATATGGGAAAAGCGTTTCAGCAGATCTCGATCAAATAATAACAATAATAATCTAACAGGTGGGGTGGTAAAGAAGTAAAGAAGGGCCAAAATCACTTCTCACCTTCTCATCTTTGATTTTTCTGTATTCCATCTAGGACTGGGAGGGACTGCAGGGATTGATTTCTCTCTCACTCTCTATTCTCTCTATTTTTTGTAGAAGAGTTGGATCTTGCAGTGTGGGTTTTCCTCTCCCTTGTTTTTCAGTCTGAGAAACTCCATCTCCTCAATCCGAGCCGTTCATCAGGTTGGACCCATCTTATAGAAATCTGCTGCGCCTTTTAAGTTTTAAGTAGGGGTCGAACGGCGGGGACGGCCCGGGCCGAGTTTATCTTATCATGCCCTCAATGTATGGGGCAAGCCAAGGCCCTGCCCTATCTAAGGTAATATGAAAATGGTTCACGTGTTAATTATTCGATTTCACGTGCAAACTAGCAAAAGATGTCCCATGCTGAACACACGGGTAAGCAGTGAACCAACATTTACTTACATACCTTTTTTTGTGCTTGCTCCTACTGCAATGTAATAGATAAGTTACATTGGTAATGTTTTATGGCTTAAAAGTTAGTTTTAAAAAAGATATGTAAAGAAACAACAAATTATGCACTACTATTTTTGTCCTAATTATCTTCTTTTATTATCACACATATGCAAAGCACATTATTTTTCAAACCATAGCACATAGGAGATATATTGTAGGACAAAAAGCATGTCGGAATTATATAGTTCACACATATGCCTAGAGCTGTAATTTATGACCTCTTGAATCAGATGGATTTTTAATTGGTACATTTTGATTATACAATTATTATATATTAAGCCAATTGAATTCAATTGCCAAATCCTTACCAATTGAGCAATTGATTTTGACCGAATTATGTTGACTGCCTTCATCCTCTCAAGCCATATTTTTAACTACTCTTCTCTTCATTCCTCTCCAAACGTTTCTTCGCCCCATTACTCTTTATATCTTTTCAACTTCCTCTATTCCTCATTCTTCTTTGCCTTCCTAATCACCTCCTAATGACAATCCAAGTAATATCAACCGTTTCATCTCCATTGCCAACTGAACAGTAATAGAGACTGTTTCATCTCCATGCTCAAAAATATCAGCACAGGTATAAAGAAGCGTTTCATCTCCACGTCCGGGCAACTCAACAATACCTGCCCAAGTAATATGACCTGTTTCATCCCCATGTCTAGACAACTCTATTTGAAATTGATGGATCCACTACTGCCACTGTGCACTGCATTTTCCCCTACTTCAGTTGTCATAGTTTGTTGCAAACAAACTGCACTTCCTCACGGCTTTTCCCTTCCACTACTACTGAGTCATCATTATCACCTCAGCCCAATTGATGATGGGCCAATTTTTCCAATGTATCCATCATGTCCGTCCACTCTTAGGTAGAGGTGCTTTATATTTTTCCCAATTTTCTTTTCATTTCTCCTCTTCTGGTTATTATTATTGTTAGTTGTTTTATGTGCTTTGCATGTGTTTGAGAAAATGCTGCAATGAACTGTGATGGTGTGGAATGTCAAGGTGTTAGATACTTTTTTCCGTTGAGCCATATTTTCAATATCTAATATTTCTAGACTAGATACTATAAGTGTTAGATACTTTTTCCCCTTGAGCCATATTTTCAATATCTAATATTTCTAGACTAGATACTATAATAATTTAGTATATTTTCTATTTCTATTTCATTGTGGTTGAATGCAGTTACTATTAAGGGTTTAATTGGGTTCTATTAGGTTTGATTTATGTATAATCTCAATGTTAGATTTATGTCAACATGACCCCTGCAGAAACCTTGTCTTAGACTTTCAAGTTTGTGATTTAAGGGTTGGAGGTTGAAGGTTGTTGATTCAGGAGGGTTTATTAGAGTAAGACACATGAGGAGTTGATCATTCTTCAGTAGGTATATGCCATTCCATATTTCTATTATTTGTTTGTTCTATTTCACACTCGATGATCATTCAATGTTGTCCATCTTCTTTTATGGAATACTCTCAAACTCCTGGAAAATATTTGACATGCTATGGTGACAACAAGGTATTGTTATATTGTCACACAAACTCCTCAAATCATGTATGATTATTTCTCTAATTGATTTTTTTTATTTATAACTTGTTTGCCTCTAGGTTTAGGACAGTGGCTGAAAATTAGCATGTCCATGGTGTTGTTCTTGCATACAGCAATTTTCCTACTTAAATTAAGAGCAAAGTATCCTACTTAAATTAAAAGCAAAGTACGGATTTTCCCTTTTAGAAATAGATTTGGGTTTAAGGAACATTGGTTGAAATTCCCTTTATCATTATTGGATATGTAATGAAACCAACAGTGAAATAGAAATTAAAATTTGACGAGTTGAGGACAAACTGAAAAAGAATAATATATTCCTCTTCACATACCAATTTGCCCAAAAAAAAGATAACTGCACATAATCGAACACCATCTCTATTCTATTTAGTCTCTAACTCTGCACATCTGTTTCCCAAACTCTATGGATGCTGGACTTCCTATATAACCTTGAAAAAAAAAAGAGAAAAAAAAAAAGAAAAAGAAAATGGAGAAAGCAATTTACATGGAAAGGATTTTCTGCCTTTCCCTTCCGTAACCTTCCCCTCCCTTCCCCATTTGTTTTTACCTCTAAAAGTTCCCTGTTTTTTCCTTGCTGGTTTAAGAATATTATCTTCTTTCTTCTTCTTTTTTCCCTGCTTTTGACGTGTTTCGATGTGCCCCAAATTGCATATGTTTTGAAAGCCATGGTCTCATTTCTTCTACCGATAAAACAATTTTTCAGTGCTAGATTTGTTGATGACCACTTGCAACTGGTTTGTACATGTGCAGGTTGAAGATTGCATTATTTTGTTTTTAGGGGCAAAGCATATTCCAATCATCTACTCATTGTCAATTATTGCACAGTTCCACCAATTATTGTTTTAGTATAATTTTATCTATAATTGAACATTTTGATGACCATAGGAAATTTAAAAGTTTGATCATTTCCTCTAATAAGAGCAACTATAGGTATGTTTTTAGGCATGTTGCCAAACAGGTGTAGGGTCTTAGAATATGATAGATTGAAGGTGTGGCTACGATGCCAAATAACATGCAAGGGATATGGTTAGAAATAGATTTTAGTTTCTACGGATGCGTTTAAGATACATGTTATATTTTGAAGTATCTCAGCATAGTAGGTTGTGTATCATCAAAGGGTTACTCAATGAGATATCCTTGCAAAGAGTTTGCTTTATGACAAGCTTTGATACTAGGGAAGGCATTATCTTTACTTGCATAGCTATATTGTTGTTTTGTCGTGCCTTATTGTACCTAGGCTTGACTATAGTCATGTTTGATGTTCTAATATAAATTCTCTACTGGTATGTTTGATGTTCTAATATAAATTCTCTACCGGTATGTCTTATTTTCAGTTGTGTCCAAGAAAACAATGAATAATCTAATATTTTGATGATCTTAGTCTGATGTGCACTATTTTGCTCCTCTCATTCCTTGGAGAACAAAAGGCCTGTCTTATCTGCCATGATATAATTCTTGTTTATTTGACCAAGTGAATTTTTCCATCAGTAGTAGATCAAATGGTTCAATTTTGCTAATGAATTCTAAGAATATTTCCTTTGCTATACTAATCCTAAATCACTCCAAATTATTGATAATAAATCTCAAGTCATGTTGAAATGATCGATCATGCATCAAAGGCATTAAATTAATCTTTATCTCCTTTCAACCAATCTTTCATGGGTAACCCCGTTTTAATTTAGAAGGTAGGAAGTTGTATAGCTTAGTCATCAAAATTGATGCGCCAGTTACATGGTTATATAAATCAGCATGACGTTTTTTTTATTAATTGTCTAGAAATATTTATTTTCTTTTATCTTGATCATTGATATTGGCAGCTCACAATTCTTATGTAGAAAATTAAGGTTGAGAAAGTTAAGTAAGCTGTTGGCAAGATCAGGGGTCTTTGGAGGTCTTCTATTTTCTATTTGAAGGTAGATAGGATACAACTGATCACTTGCAACTATCTGGCATTAGCCAGCTTAAGAAGTTTCCAAAAAGAAAGCAGTCCTTCAACGCTTTCTTAGTCATATGGGGAGCTACATATGAGAGAGATGGTATTTCTAGCACTGCAATGTATGGACTATCACAACTCAGGCAGAACATCGGTGCCTTCCAGATGTTGATTTTTTTCTTTGAAGCCACAGTGTTGAATTACAATTTTCAAATGTCACGAGTGTTGGTGCTTCTCCATTGTCCAAAAGCACATTGTATGATCAGTTGATGACCTCAGCCTCCTCAGCAGCTGAGGCTTTACTAGTGGTGCCAGCGTTAGCGGCAATTCAAAATAAGAAAGTGTTGATGACAACTGCTGCCAAATTAAACGTGGATAAGAATAAAACGGATGCTTGAAAAAAAGAAAACTTGTAGAGATTAGGAAGGATATAGGGTTTTTTTAATTATTTTTGTTGTGTCATGATCAACTAATCAATAAAAAGTTGTAAATGTTAGGTTGATTAACATTATTTCTAGTGTAAAGTGGATTCAACGATAAATAACAATATTAGTCTTAATAGTTTCTTATATGAGATCTCACAACTTTTTCGAAGCTCTTGACAGTGGATAAGAACCATACATGATCAAAAAGGTCATAACCCTTATTGTCTTAGCTACCATGAGATGTCTTGACCCCTGAGGAAATGCACTCTTTTTTACTATCACTACTATATTGGTGACCTTTTTAGTCATGGTCTATAATTCTATAAGTTAATTAAACAAATAGTTTTTAAGGGGCTGCTTGATTGGTAACTTCACAGGTCACTTGGCTGCTTATGGGCATGCCGCTCTTCCTGCACCGGTGGGCTTCCTCTTCCCTCCTGTGCACTCTCTTAGGTATTAGCCCCCTATGCTAGGGTCCCAATATATATGCTAACTTTATAGCTTATAGCAGAATTTGAGTACCTGCTAGACTATAATTTTCTAAAAATTTTACAATATATATATATTTAATATTATCAATTACATTGCTTGTGCTGAGCACAGGCACTCTTCGCTATAGAATCCAATTGAGAAATCAACCAGATTTGCTTAAATGATTTTGACCGTTGAAATAATTTTGACCATGCCATTCAATTAGTTTATATTTAACTCCTTTTTTTAGTAACTGTATTCTTTGGTTGTAATTTGCTCCACTTCCTCTCGAAAGTGCATCCAGTTCTATCCGTCACAATATTTGTGACTCCTCACCTTTCCTTTCTTGTTCTTTGTAGATGAATATAGAAAAAGAAGATTCTCATCTCCTTCAATATCACTTCATAGCACCAAAAACCCTTGAGTGATCTAGGTTTCCCCCTGTAGGTTCCAGTTATTTTTTTGCTGAGTTTCATTTTCCCTTCTCCTTTTATTCTCTTTCTAATATCTATCCACGTGAGGTGTTTATTGCCCTGCTTCCTCTCTCTCCCTCTCTCATTCTTTCTCCCTCTCTCTCCCAAGTCCCAATCAATGATCTCTTACCAATCCCTAATCCCCTTTCCCTGATTTTGGGTTGTTTGTAGAACTACTCTTCAATTAGAGACATACTCAATCATGGTAATTTCTTTCTCTGCTTTGGTATTTCAAGTCTCCTTTGATTCTTTCTTTATTGGAGTTTCTCATTTTCCAACTTATTTGTCTATGGATTGATTTTCAGATGGCATTTTAGATTCACATCGATTTTCGCAATGAAATGGAAGAGGATTTCAAAGCAAGAGATAAAGAAAACACCAATGAAAACCTGAAATGTGTGAAATTGTTGGCTAATATCAGATGGCAAGTCTCATAGTCCCCACCACAAAGCCATCCAAATATTCCCTTAGAAGTTCTTTGTTTTGCCATCCAAATCACCTCCTCACATGGGCACTATTTCTTATTGTTTTTTATCTAATCATCTAAACAAACTAACTTTCTAACTCATTCAATATATAGCTAATCATCATTCACTATTAAGAATCACCACAATATGCAAAATACTAACTATCAATTTCACAATTGTTGTTTTTTTAGAACCTTTTTCTTTTTGAGATTTTCCCGTGTTTTTGGTATATGTGATTTTTCTTTCTTATTATATATTATGATTATTGACATCATTGGTTGAATTTCTATTTGTTTTTTGGATGATCCACAGGCTGTTGTATTTACCTTTATTTGCGATTTGTGCTAGAACTTTGATGAATCTGAGGAATTTGTGTATGAATAGACTAAGGCGATTTGAGCATCTTGTGGGTATATTTATTTTTGTTATATTAGAATTTTTGTATGGTTCAATTCCCATGCAGTGTTTTCTATTTAGGATTATAGAACATAGTTCCACCAACAAATTGCCACAAATTTTGATTTTTTTAGTATGTTTTTATCGTATTATAAGAGTTCTTTTTTCTTTTTTTAGGATTATGTTGCTTAAAAATTCTATTTCACTTTCTTCTTCCATCCTTTTTTGCCTGTGCAAATTATAAAATATTCTATTGACCTCGTCATACTTTCATGTAAAGCTGTGCTATTTAACAAAGTTTCAATAAACTTACTGGAAAATACTTCTTTCAAGATTTTTTTCCTGCATATCTATCACATCCCTGAAACCAATTACTATGTTGCTTTAGAAAGTTCTTTGGTAAATTTCAATGGAAGTATTTTTGGATTTCTCGGTCTTATTGGTACTCCATATTTTTTTTTTTTTATATGTGGATTGAGACTTTATTCCATGTTGAATCACATTGCTTAACAAAGAGCTCTGTGATATTCTTCTTTGACGGCATGCAAGTGTATATTTGATATTCTCTTTCCCAGATATAATGTCATTTCATTCTCTGTAATTTCACCATTGCATTTCCATATTGTGATTATTATTTATGTAATCTATATGTTGGTTCCCCTTTTCACTATAAGTTGTCTACATACAATCACACACAAATTTACAGAGAACATCTTATTTATAATTAGATAGAGTATATGTTTAAAGTTGACTAAAAAGAAACTCTTTAAGCTTAATTATGCATTGATGTGACAATGCTTTGTTAACGGTGATGATTAATGATTTCATTGTTTGCTTGTGTTATGATCTACCCAACTTTTGCAATAAAACAAATAAAAATGTTATTTAGAGTATTGTATAATTCTTGATAATAAATGGTTTTTATAATTGAAGGTTATTTTACATTTTTCTTCTTTGTTGTATGTGCAGATTCTCTCGATTGTATGCAAATGCTCTTTTCACAAATTCATTTGTTTTTCCTAAAAATTTTCCCTTATCTATTAAAAAATATATATTTATTTTTGCCTATTGCCTATTTCCCATGAAAATTGCTTCTTCTTCTTCTTCTACATTATAACTTTTTATATGATGGTTGTCTTGGTTATCATTTTCTCTAATAGATGTTGAAAACATGTTGCAGATGGTTCATTTTTAGGCCAATAAATTGATATCATTGTTGAATAGGTTCCTCTCTCTCACACACCCACTGTACATCCCTTTCTCTTTCGATCTCTCATCTCAACTACTCCCATATTTGGTTTCCTTCTCAATGTATGTATTTTTTTTTCTTTTCTCTACAATTTGTGGGTCATCTTATGTTAATATACTTGTCGATCAATCACCTAAATATTCTAGTAAGATGTATGGATGTTTTTTAGTTTATATGCCATGTGTTTCCTAAATTTGTGAAGTTAAAAAATTGCAAGTATAATTGTTCATACCATTTGTTTACTAAATTGTCTAAGTTAAAACAATTATAATATATTTCAATTTTTAAACACATAGTCTGCTCAAATTGCTATAAGGAAAAAACCCATCCTATCACTTCTTTCTATGACTGCATAACTTTTAATGTCATTGAATGGTATCCTTGTACTTCAACAATTACGGACATATCCATAAACATCTACTACGAATGCACATTTTAAAGATTCCAATGCCTGTGAGATTCATAAGCACAAATGGTTTTGAGTGGCCTTAAGTGCAATACACCTATTGGAAGTCATTATGTTTTTCTCTATTTCCTTAATTGTATTACATCGCTTTTGAATCTTTGCAAATGTCTCCATAATCTTCAAAATTTGTAGTTGTAGATAAATCTAAGATGTAAAAGAGCCATGCTCCTGAAGTGCCTTCTCAAAGATTTGTTCACTACTTTCTTTTTATCAATTGATCAATAGGTTGAAAACAGTTTCAATAACAAAATTAGGTGGAATATTATTTTTTTTTTAACTTTTTTGGTCTACAGGACAAAATAATCGCATTTTTTATGTTCCTTCAATTCCAAGAAAAAGAAGGATTCTCAGCTTTTATGGTCTATTAAGGTACAAGTAGAATAGATAATCATCCTTCTTCTGGAGCATCAAAATCACTTCTGATTTGGAGATAAATCAATGTGTTTGAACTAAAAAGGAGTAATCATGAGTTTATTTATCTATTATTATTATTTGGACCCCTTCATCAGTGTGAGTTCCTGTCACTACTAAATAAACAAAAAATTATAGGATATCAACTACCGCTTAACACTAATTGAGTAAAATATGCAGTGCCGTAAAAGATGATGACTGTTTGAAATTCTAATTATTGACTTTATTTGAATTTGATCTTAGAAAAGACTTTCTTCTAATAGCATCCACTTGATTTAAGTAAAGAATGCAAAAAGACTATATATATCACAATTATCAAATAATCTTGTAACAACAACCTCTTGATTTATGTAAAGAATGCAAAAAGACTATATATCAAAATTATCAAAGAATACAATGGCTTATACTAAAAAAATATGGCTTATGTTATTTTGTCCTAAACGATTGCTAAAAAGCTGGTTACTTGAAATTTAGACATGCATATAAAATGCGTATCCCTCTTATACCTGTGCTCATCTGAGCTTTATTGGTTTTACCAATATTGACTTGAAACAAAAATAATTGAAAATAAGTAAATCCCATCTAACATGAATTGCAGTTGCAAGTGCCAACCACAGAGTACAACTGATTTCATTCGTTCCACCCAAATATTGATACTGAAATTTGGATTTTGTTAAAAAAATAAATGATCTAGACCTTTGATTTAGCATTTACTCTTCCTTCTATGATCACTAATATGTGAAGCATTCACTATTCCTTCCTATGATACCCGGTTACCTCATTTGACCTGAGGTATCCGTACCAATGCAGTTTGATATTGATATAGGTACGGTATATGGCAAGATATAGTTGGGATACGGTGCACAATTTTAGGATACCACTCTCTTGTATTTTATGAAAAGAAAAAGGGAAAATTGGAAGAATTCATCCAAAATTGAGTATCCTACATTTCTGAAGTTGCCGTGTTGAATCCCCGTTCCCCATGCTGGTATCCATATCCCTGTTCATATATGGGCATCATAGATTCCTTCTTTATTTACTAATCTGCAAAATAAGTTGTCGTGGACAATATTTCTGACAACAAAAATAAAAAGAAGACGAATAAAACTACACAATACACTGTTATATTATGGAGATGAAAGTCTGGCAACATAGATATTCATGGAGATCGAGTCATGTTACTAACATACATATGTTACTAAAAACTAAATAATTTTTTAAATTATTTTTAGTAGTTTGTATCTTGGTTTTAATTTAGCAAAAAATTTCTTTTGAAGCAAGAAGGTCCAAATGTTTCAACTCTAAGAAGGGACAACCTTGAACAACATTTCACAACCCCCAAACAGATATTGGGTTTTATTTCCCAAGGGTGATGTCTAGCAAGGCCAAGATAGAATTTCTCTTGGATTACATGTGACAGGAGGAGAGCACTTTAGTTAAATTGTAGCTGTATTTCTCTTTCATAGTCTCAGAAAATGATTTTTTATTAATTATTTAATTAGTATTGGATTAATTACAATCCAATATGCTGCAACATGTATTTTGCAATATTTTCATTCTCCTTGAGACCATCATGTTCTCTTCACTTTCAACATTATGTTTTAGTTATTAATTGGTGTGCGTAACCAAGAACTTCAACCATAGTTGCATAGCAATGACTGCAACTGAGTCCATTACAATTACATGTACCTATATATGTGTTGCCAAGCAATGATTGTTTGTATTGGTGAGTTTCACATGTACCTATATATGTGTTGCCAAGCAATGACTATTTGTATTGGTGATTTTCTCACTACATTTATATGTAATGAATGAATAGGATTTTTAAGTGTCAATATGTCTACCATGTCATGGCATAAGCTGGTTTCCACTAAAATGAACTCTATTGCATAATTTTTTTTAGTAATTTATATGCAAGTGATTCAACATGTTTTACATGTACCAATGTTTGCGGCCATTTGTTGTAATGTAGTAGAAGTATACAATATCTATAGTTTTTGTATTGCAAATGTCACTAATCTCTTGCTCATGCTCAGCACGGGCGTTGTTTGCTAGTTTCTCTAATTATAACAAATTCACGGTCATGTGCTCACTATAAAACCATACAAACAATTAAATCATAAGATATGTTGAATATAACAAGTTTAATTAAAAATTACATATAATTTGAATATTTTTCTTAAGGAATATCTTTATAGGAGAATTTGAGAGTTTTAAACCATAATATAAAAAAAACTATGGAATTCTTTCATAATAATAAGAAAGCAAATATGCAATTTTGATATTTTTGAGACTCTAACTCTCAAGTATGGCTTACAAAAAAAACAAGGCAAAAAAAGAAGAACAATAAGCACTCCAAATTATGGAGCAATATATATATATATATAGCAAACACTATTGGCACTCAATCATAACTTTAGCACATGTAACTCTATGGTACATATCATCCTACAGCTCCTGCTTTTGAAAAAAAGGAGTATCACAATTTATGCATCTAAATGAATAGCTAGAGATGTAAAAAAAAAAAAAAACGAAATTATCCAATTTCGGCAGGCATGTAACAAAAAGTGGTCAATGTTGCAAACACAATTTGTAGAGAGAGAGAGAGGATACAAGTTGCATAATATTTTTTAGTGCCCGCTCACTACAATGCAAGTGATAAGTTAAATTCATGATAGTTTATAGCTAAAGAGATATTTAAAAAATAAATGGAAAGAAACAACAAATATTACGCTATATCGTAACTTATATCGTAACTATGTTCTCCGTTTTCTTACAAAAAAAAAATTATGTTCTCCTTTTATGCTTACAAATATGAAAGCATATTGTTTTTCAAACCAAATCACATAAAATATTAAACAAAAAGCACGCCACAATTATATAGTTCACATGGAATGCTAGGAATTTCTTTGTCTTTAATGTAACTCTTCCTTCTATTTTCAAAATTAAAAGTTCCATTAAAAACCTGATTTCCATTTTCTTTGGCCAGCTAGTAGAAAATAACACATAACTTTCCTATTCAGACTTATTATTATTATTATTATTATTATTTTATATATATCATACACACACACTTTGGCCCCTTCCTTTAATGTTAATCCCTTAATGTATGGCCCCTCTGACATTATCAAAAATTAAATACTAGGAATATAATCTTGGTTTCCCAAAAAAAGACTAAATAATAGGTAAATTTGAAAAAAAAATATCAGATGAAAGAAGAAAGGGAAGGAAAAGAAAGAAAGAAAAAGAGAATAAAATAAAATAATGGATTATGAATAAATTAGAAACTATATATTCAAATCTATAGTCGTCACCGCTGCCCACATACTTTTATTTAAGATCATGATAGTTTGATCGGAGAAAAGTGAAGAGCTTAGACTGTTGGAGCTTCGAGACTGTGAAAAGGTTTGGAGTTATTGTTACTTCATCAGAGGTGTGAGAAGAAGGGCTGAAAAAGCAACCCTTCCTTCGCTCTATGTGTTTAAATTTATAAATGCACTAATTCTCTTTGCTTGATTTTTTTTATTTTCAATCTTAAAGCTCATACTTGAAAAATAACCCATCCCAAGTTACTTTCTATTTATGTTTTACTAATATAAAAACTTTAAACTGATTGCAATTATATCCACCATAGATAGAGAGAATTTTTTTCCAATGCTTAACTTTTATTATTAATACGGATTAAATTGTTTGGATTTTAAATATTAGAAGAGAAAAACAAGAACTCATTTTAAGAATAGTTTTATTTTGCCTTGGGCTTTTACAATTGTTATTATATTAAACATCCACACTTTACTATGTCTTTTCCATTAATGGGCTTCATTATTGAATTCCAACTTGATTGAAATCACTTCCTAATTATGTCGTACTATTATAAAAAAAAATTTTGGCCCGCCAACCAAAAATTCTTGGTCCCACCCCTGCTTGCATCAATGCTCCAATGAAACACAAAAAATATATATATAGTGATAAAAGTAGTTTAATCATTTCTTTTATTAAGGACATTTATAAAAAAAAAGGATTTTACAAAAAAATAATAATAGTGATAATAATAAAATAAAATAAAAACCTTAGCTTTTGTCAAGACCAAAAAGGCCCTCAAATTTCATTATTAGCCAAATGAAATCAGCCAAAGAAGGCCCCATATTAATATTGACCAAAAAAGCCCAGAACGAGGATATCACTGCTCCTTTGCCAACACAATCTCATTTTCCTTCTTTTATTCTTTTTTCCTATTTTCTCTTATGATGAGGTGGCTCTATTTCAAAAGTGATTTCAAAATAAAAAAGGGGTTTTCTTGATGGTATTATGGTCGTGATTTGTGGTTGTGGTGATGTTGAAGGGGTTGGTCTAGTAGCTTGGTTGAATAGTGTTTGTGTTAGAGGGTTTTGTGGATAGAGAGATTTTTTTTTAGGCTAGTTGAGTGAAGAAGATGGGTTTAGAGGAGACACAAGGGCTGTTTTCTTTGGAAGATTAGATGGTGAAGTTATTTGAATGTGGAGTAAAAGGAGGACTGGAGAAAAGTGGAAGTGCATATCGGTTTAGGAGATGGGAAACATGGGAAGTGAGAATATATGAAAGTGGAGTTTTATTTGATGATTGATAGATGAGCTATCATGTTAGGTAGAATTTTATTTGATGTTGGGTAAGTGGTTGTGGTGTTGGAGAAGATGGTGATGATGAAGGAGAGGGAGATAATTTAGATTTAGTTGGAGTGGATTCGGATAGGTGGGTAAGAAGAAGATAATGAAGACGAAAATACAGGTAAGCTCACCTATTTTACTAAGCGGGGATATCACTCATCACTTATATCTTCTTAATCATCGTCTTCTTCTTATTCACCTCTTTGAATCCAGTCCAACCAAATCTAAACATTCTCCCTCTAGCTTTATTTCTGTTAGAATCAACCCATTACAACACTACGTAGTTGTTCAATGCCCATGAAAACTAGCTAATCCAAAACCAAAAATCACATATCTTCATCTCTCTTTCCATGTAACCCCACCATAGTTGTGAATCACAACCATCAATCTCTCATTCTCTCTTTTTTTAAAGCTCGACTCATTTAAACTTAAACAAAAATAGTTAAGATTTTTATTACTTGATTCAAAGAGGCAGATAGGTTTTTTTGAGTGGAATGGTCAAAGAGATGGGGTTTTGGGAAAAGTATGGACATGGCAAGTGATACGCAGGCTTCGCTATATAACTGAATGTTGGATACGCCATGTTGATGCACTATCAATGGAGGATTTTTTTGGTAAAACCCTACCTATGAGACCTAAGAAAACGGAGGAGTAAGAAGAAATGATGGAGCACAATTAATAAAGGATCTTTTTGGTTATATTGGTCATTGAAGACCTTTTTGGTATTAAAAAAGTCTAAGAAGATTTATTCTGGCTAGATTCTCTTTTAAAAAAGATTCAACTAAAAATACCTTAATTTCATGCACGTACTCAGGGGGATCAACTTAGGGATTATTGGTTTTATTGACATTAACAAATAATAAGTAAAATATGAAAAAAAAAGAGGATTTTTGCATGATGTCTTATGCTAATATTATAAAAATTGAGACTTGCTATATAAACTTAAAAAAAGACTCAGTGCAGTCACTTTTTTTTTTTATGTGTGAAATTACCCAAATGCCTCCCATTCTCTCCCCACTCACCTTCCCCTCCTCTGTCCTCCGCTTCCCCGCCTCCCCCTCTCGGCTACGATCTCCCTCTCCCCCCTCGACTTCTCCGGCCTCTTCCTTTATCTCTATTTCCCCCTTTTCCCCCTCTAATATGCTTTTCTGCCTGCTCGATCTCCTTTTAGTAGGGAGGTCAAGGCCTCCTTGTCCTCCCTCTCTCCCCCCCGGTTCAACCAAGACTGGCCAAACAAAAACGAGAGTGTTTGACCAAGACTAGCCAAACAAAAACAAGAGTGTTTGACCAAGACTGGCCAAACAGTCCTCCTTTGTTTGGCCAGTCTTGGTCAAACACTTTCGTTTTTGTTTGGCCATGTGAGGCTGAACAATAGTGTAATGTTCGGCCTTAAAGGCTGGATGGGGTGGAAATCTGGAATAGGGAGAGGAGAGGAGAGGAGAAGAAGAGGGGGGTGGGGAAAAGAGAGGGGAGGGAGAGGGAGAGAAAGGAAAAGAGAGAGGAGGGAGATGGAGAGAAAGGAAAAGGGAAAGGAAGAGGGAGAGAAAGGAAGAAAGAGGGGGATGTGAGAGAGATTCGACGGCTCTCACTGCTGGAGTTGCGGATCGTTGCATGAAGGGGAGGTGGGGAAGGGGAGGAGAGAGGAGGGGGAGGTAGGGAAGGTGAGTGGGGGGAAGAGTGCAGGGGTAGTTAAAGCATTTTTTATTTTTATTTTTAAATAGGTGAGTCAATTGATAATTTTTTTTATTTTAAATAGCAAATCCCTAAAAATTTTGGATTTTTGTGTGACATTTATATTTTCCTCATACGACATTTGGATATTTTTTAGGGAGCTTCTAAATAAACAATAAAAGCATCTTAGTTAATACACCATTTAAAAAATAAAAAATAAAAAATAAAAATCCTCCAAAACACCCCCACACCCTTCTCTCCCCCACACACACCTTGCCTTCCCCTCTCCCTCATCTGTCCTCCCTTTCCTCACCTCTCCCTCCGGCCAGTGACAAGCTTCGATGACAGAGGAGAACTCTTCCTCCCCTCCCCTTTGCCTTCTTCTTCCCTCTATTCTCTCTCCCTCCCTCCCCCTTTCTCTCCCTCCCCATAGCTAGTCTTCCTCTTTCTCTCCCTCCTCCTTCTCCCTCTCCCTCTCCTCTCCCTAGCCTTTTCCAAATTTTGACCCTGTCGGCCCTCCGAGATTGAACATTTCACTGTTGTTCGGTCGAGCAAGGCCGAGCAAAAACAAGATTTTAGGCTAAGACTGGTCGAACCAAAAAGTAATGTTTGGCTAGTCTGGCTGAACAATGTTCTTCCTCTCCCCTCCCTCCCGACCCCATCACTGTAGCCGTCCTTCTCTACTTTTCCAACTACAATGCAAGATTGCAACGAGGGGGAGGCATATCCCTACTACAAGGAGACCTGCTGCAGGGAGGGTAGGGAAGAGAGGGGAAGAAAGGGAAAGGGAGGAAGTGCAGTAGGGAGATGGAGAGTGAAGGGAAGAGAAAAGAAAAGGGGGGAGGGAGGGAGAGAGTAGCCCCCTTCGTTAGCCAGGGAAAGGTGTAACACTCCGACTTTGTGGGGGGCAGGATTTGAGAGGGAGGCAGGATTCGAGAGGTCCTCTCCCACCACTTAGAGGAGAGCCATCCCTTGCTCTAATACCATCTGTAGCAATCCGCTCTGCACTATCGAGGTATTGTCCATTTTTGAACTTCCCAAGAGGTCACCCATCCTGAAATTGCTCTGACTCAAGCATGCTTAACTTTAGAGTTTTTATGGAAGTCCTCACGGTTTTTTCCCCAAAAGGCGCCTCGATAGTTTAGAACAGATTATTACTTATATTCTTTCATTCAAATGTACTTTGGGACTGGGTCGTTACAAAAGGAGAGAGAGAGAGTCCCCTTTATTTCCAGAGCTTATCATCGATTGGAGTTGGGAGGTGGGGAACGAGAAGAGAGAAGAGGGAGGGGGAGGAAAGGTGTGTGGGAAAAAAAGAGGTGAGAGTATTTTACAGAATTTTTAATTTATTTTTTTAAATGGTGTGCCAATTTAGATGGTTTTGTTATTATTATTTTTCTTTTATAGAAAAAAAAACCTTTCATTCAAACTTTTTTTCTAATTGAGCACGTGGTGCTATCCTGCGCACGTGGGCGAAATTGACTGCCATTGCATGCATCAGTCACGCCCTGCGCAGGCCTAATATAATAAAAAGTCTCGCACGAACCA
This sequence comes from Sextonia rubra, assembly GCA_037013555.1. Classification (NCBI taxonomy): domain Eukaryota; kingdom Viridiplantae; phylum Streptophyta; class Magnoliopsida; order Laurales; family Lauraceae; genus Sextonia; species Sextonia rubra. Next base: position 35,016,915 of record JASUAD010000010.1, on the reverse strand, counting down.
AAAGACAAGAAGAATAAGAAGGAAAAAAACAATCCCCCTATTTTTCCAACCTCCTCTACGATTAAATCTCCAATCCTCGCCATCCGAAAAAGAAACCCTAGAAATCTCAAATTCATACGTCTCTCCCTCCCGCGATTCACAAAGCTCTCTCTTTTCTTAGCCGTATATTAGCCTGCGGCTTAGCCGTGCTAAGCCTACGGCTAGGTTATGGTTGGGTTATAGCTTAGCCATAAGGTATTTCACGGTGTAGCCGTATGCAAGCCGTAGAAGGAAATGAGTTTTCAAGCTCTCTGGAAAGTCCGCCGTAAGAAGGTTTACGGCTTGGGCACGGGCTGGATACGGCTTAGCCGTAGTCCATTTCACGGTGCCGCTATGGGTAAGCCGCAGTACAAAAGCCAGTTTTATTGCTCTCGGGACTTTGGGCCGTAAACATGTACAGCTTAGCCGTGGCTTCGCCGTACGCTTCAGAAATCTGAACTCGGTTCTATAGCTCAGTTTCATTGTAGGATCAATACAGAACCTGAGTTATAAGGAGTTTACATGACTTGATTATAGTATACTTAATGGTGTTCAATACCCACAACTCTTCTATCCCATTTTTATGACTCTAACTCAACCCATCCCACATTTGTACACCATTAAACAATGAAAATGACTGAAATTGAGAATTTAGAAATCTAACCTATGAATCCATAACTTAATCACACATGCAGTACATATAAACTCTAATATTTGCCTCTTAACAGTGTTTGCCATTTCCTAAGTCTTTCTTGTTGGGTGGCAAAGGGAAAATCTCCAAATGAGAGTGGGTTCTCTACAAGTAAAACATACAATTGATGAATGGGACATTGAATGGTATGCATGTCATGTAATTGTGTCCATAATTCTCTAACAAACCCAAATGCATGAAATGGAGGTAAATCCTTACCTTATGTAGCTGTAGCTTGGAGAAGGGAATACTCTAATGGGAGAAATGCACAAGGAAGAAGAAGAAGAAAAGTCTCTACCAATGCATGCATGATCTCCCCATCCTAGTAGCTCTCTAGATCGCGAAGTGAAGATGAAGATCGAGGAAGAGAGAGAGAAAGAACAGCTCCAGTAGCCAAACAAAAGGAAGAAAAGAGGAAGGAATGTTGAGTTCCCCTCTTGTAACACTCCGATCCCCTTTGAGCCGGATTAGTGGCTCATTAGTGTGTGTTTTGTTTTGTTTATTTCTTTTGGACTTGTTTTGGGTCATGGATAGGTAGTTGAGTGACCTTTGACCTGGAATAGGTAGTTCTAAGCCCTTTTTCGTAATTTTGCTTTTGCTTTGCTCATATCATCTTTGCATCATCTTGGTGTCAGCATATGTATTTCGTTGAGCTCGACAATTTCCGTAACTGTGTCAGATCCGTTTGGAGTCAATTGGGGAAGATGTACCTTCGTGTGACTTGAACTGTAATTAGTCTTAACTCTCCGGACTTTGACTTAACTTCCAAACATATATAAATATAAGTTAGTTCCAGATGTCCAACTCCCTGCTCATTTGCTTGATCGTGCATGCAAGAGGAACTCCAGGAGAAGCTCTCCACGTTCTCTCTCTCTCTCTTCTTTCCTTCTCTTGATCGTTTGAGGATTGGGTCCTTTGTTTGATTTGGGTTCTTCTCCATTCTCTCATCCTTGTGTATTGCTTGAGGTAAGTGGGTCCTTTGTGTTTCTTCTCCCAATTGCACCTCTCATTCTCTGATTTCTGTGTTTCCATCTCATGCATGGTTTCTTGCTTTGATTTGTCTTGATTTTAGTGGATTTGGAGCTTGATTTCAGAGGATTTGTCAGATTTGAGGCAAGTATAAGTACAGACTTTGAGAACACACATGGGTGCTCTATTTGAATGCTTTGATTTCCATCTTCTTTAGAGTATATAATGTTTTACAGCCATTTTCTAAGCTATGAGAATCAGTTGAGCTTGTTTTATTCAGTTTCTGTACAAAAATTTCGTTTCTGTAATCTTCCCGAACTCGTATTCTGTATTGTACGGCTAAGCCGTAAATTTCTACGGCTCGCTTTCCAGAGACTCGAAAATCTGAATTTGTTCTACGGCTAGTCTACGGCTAAGCCGTAATTTGTTCTACGGCTGAGCCGTAAGCTAGCCGTGACCCAACCGTACCCCAGCCGTGAATTAATTCTCTGATCAGTCGAAACTTTTCTGATATCAGTACTCCTACGGTGAGGCTACGGCTAAGCCGTGGATTGGTCTACGGCTAAGCCGTATACTGACTGTAGCTCAGCCGTGAGATGTATCAGATCAGAGGTGGAAAAGCTGACAGTTTAGCCGTGTTCTGAAGGGAACCACGGCTAAGCCGTAGTGCATATTGCGGCTACGCCGTAGGATGCCACGGCTAAGCCGTAGGTCACCCATGGCTAAACCGTAAGACCTGTTAAATATCAGTTAAACTTAGGCTAATGGTGTGACCTTGTAGGGCTCAAATACAGGTTAACCATACCCGTACACCGGCCCAAATGGATTCTTTGGAGCGCATGAATAGTCTGTTAGGCTGTGACTTATTCATGTGAGTGTTGATCACTGTTAAGCACCTCCCCATGGGTGTTGGTTTAAGGGACTTCGATGCACTTGAGGATTATATTGCAACACTAGGATGGCAACGGTGCATCGAATAACTTAAAACTACATCATCATGCACGGTTAGTGATAGTGGTGCAACTAGATTAGGCTTGGCTTGTAATTAACCTTGATTCCGTATTAATCTGAGATGCATTTCATATTGTTTATAGTTTTGCCCTCTGCTCTGTTAATCTATGTATGCATTTCCTCAGTCATTTTGCTTTCGTTCTGTATATCTGTATCATTCTTTGTTCGGCACTAAGTTCTGATCTATGCTGTGCTTTGATTTAACCTATGTTCTAATCTGTAATTCGACTATGCTTTGTATATTCTCTGGCTTTGTATATTGGGTATTCCCCGGTGGCTCTGCCCAGAGATTAAACGTGAGGACGAGATCCGGTCTTTGTCATCGGTGAGCCCAAAGCGGATAATCTCCCCTTTCTATGGATTTGATTTGATTGGTATTAGTCTGGCTCTACTCAGCCTCAGCCCTAGGATACCCGACGGGGTTACCTCTGGCGTAGATCTCTGTATCTCTGTTTTAACTGCAGTGTTGCTTTGTCTTGGGACCCCGGAACCCAGGAAACCGAGACCCGCTTGTACCTTTGGCCTGGACAGCGGTGTTCTCTGCTCTGCTCTGCTCTGCTCTCTTTTGGAGAGAACATGGTTAACGTAGTAGCCAACTAGTTCAGTATTCTATGTTTTGATTCACATATCATCTTTTACTTCTATGCACGATTTGCTTAGTTTCCTAATATGGAACTCTGTATTTAATCTTCTGTCATTATTATATCCTCTTTGATACTATGCGTGTTTCACCCCTGTTACTTATATTTGTTGGATCGTTGTATTCATTTGTGTTGTCTGTGGTGTTGCAGGCACAGATACCTTGCCCAGCTCCCCGGCGGTCGAGGAGGCTGCAGGGGCGAGTGTAGAGGCACCCTCCGGTCTGGCAGAGTGGGCCTGATCACTTCTGCCAAGTGCGTGCATGCATACCAGTGGCTTTTATTTTGCATTTTGGTTTTTGAGAGCTTGTATTTGGACTTTGGACTTTGGACTTGTATTCTGTATATTTTGTGTATATTGATTTTGGTGTGTATTCGGTTTTATCTCAGTGTATTTGTCTTTGTCTTTTCCGTTTCGTATTTGCTTTGGCTTCCGCTATTTTATTTTCCTTTGTTGCTTGCTATGATATGTACAGCTTCCGCGTACGCTTAGTTCGCACGTGTTAGATCCCTTGTGTGCGTGCATCTGGACTGGGTTTGGGTGCACGTGCACGGGAGTACGTGTGTCACCGGTTTAGCTTTTCGCTAACCCCCGAATTCTGGGCTCGGGTCGTGACATACGTATTGTATGGTATCAGAGCATGCTAGTTATAAGCATGTAGGCATCTAAGATCGTGGTGAGATGACGATATCAACTATTTGACTCGAGGTCTCATATGTTGATTTGGGGTTTGACTAACTCAGGGCCTTTTATATTTGTGTGTTGTGTTTCTTTTCCTTTTTGCAGGATGGCATCAGGATCAGGATCTCGAGATGAGAATCAACAGGGCCATAACGGTGATAGTGGATCAGTACCCCCACACATCAGTAGTGAGGAGCGGATGATGATGATGATGCAGTCTATGCAATCATTACAGGCGCAGATGGCATCCATGGTAGATAGACAGAGTCAGGCTGCCGCAGTAGCATCACCTCGTATAGATCAGCAAGTGATTTTCCAGCCCAAGGAATCAGATCCTAATGCTCTTTTCGACAAGTTCCGTAAGCGAGGGGCGACCGAGTTTCATGGGATAGAAGATGCATTGCAGGCTGAGCAATGGTTGGAGCAGACTGAAGAGCTTTTTGATACGATCGTGTGCAGTAACAAGCAGAAGGTAGTTCTCACAGCCTCTATGCTTCGGAGTGTAGCCAAGACATGGTGGAGGAGTGTTAAGACCTCATTTCAGACTATGCCCAGTGCCACAGTTTGGGAGACCTTCAAGCAGCAATTCCGTCGTAAGTTCATGCCTCTCCATATTCAGCGAGCCAAGGAAGTGGAATTCTTCAACCTTCAGCAGAGACAGATGTCAGTTGCAGATTATGTACACAGGTTTACAGAGTTGTCTCATTTCGCAGAGGACATGGTGAACACAGAGCATAAGAAAGTGACTCGCTTCGTCAACGGCCTGAATCCGAGACATAAGCGCCACGTGGTTGCTTGTATGTGGCCGGCTACCTTGGATGACGCTATTGACAGGGCTTATGATGCAGAGGCCATCTTTGAGGAGGAGCGAACAGAGGCTAAGAGGGCAGCAGGTTTCAGTGGCAGAAGTCAGTTCCAGAAGAAGTTCAAGGGTAAACAGGGCAGTTCGAGCAGTTCTCAGATAGTTTGCGGTCACTGTGGGAAGGATCACCCCACAGACAGATGTTGGAGGAAGAGTGGGGCTTGTTTCGGGTGTGGCTCTACGGACCACAGGCGGGCCCAATGCCCGAAGTTTCAGTCCTCTCCACAGACGAGACAGACAGGACCTACCTCACAGGGCAGATCCCAGCCAGCTCGCCCAGGCCAGAAGCAGAACCGCCAGACAGCCCGAGCCTATGCTGCTACGCATGAGGGCGCGGAGGAGGCCACGGTAGTGGAAGGTAAAATTTTAATTTCCGATGCAGAAGCTTTAGCTTTATTTGACTCAGGGTCTACGCGTTCGTACGTAGCACCCCATTTTGCTGTGCAGCTTCGACAGCGACCTACACCACTTCCCTACTTGTTGTTAGTATCCACTCCGGTTGGTAAGCGGGTGGAGTGCAGTGTGTTTTACCCTCAGTGTGATGTGCGGATAGCTGGTCATCAGCTCCCAGTAGACCTCGTGTTGCTCACGACACTGGATTTTGATGTGATCCTTGGTATGGACTGGCTTGCGAGATATCATGCGTGTATCAATTGCTACAGTAAGGCTATCTACTTTGATTTGGGCAGCGGATTCCGATTTGAGGGCAGCCAGATGAAGTGCCCAAGACGTGTGATCTCTGCTTGTAAAGCAGACAGGATGCTTCGTAGGGGATGTGAGGGATTTCTTGCATTCATTTCAGAGAAGAAAGATCAGCGACAGCTCAGTGAGATCCCAGTAGTCAGCGAGTTCCCGGATGTCTTTCCGGAGGATGTGCCAGGGTTGCCACCAGTTCGGGAGGTAGAATTTGCTATTGACGTGGTACCAGGTACAGCACCTATTAGTAGAGCTCCATATCGTATGGCACCTGCAGAGTTGTTGGAATTGAAGAAACAGTTGCAGGATTTGTTGGATAAGGGGTTTATACGCCCGAGTGTTTCACCTTGGGGAGCACCTGTTTTGTTCGTCAAGAAGAAGGATGGCAGTTTCCGGATGTGCATTGACTACAGGCAATTGAACAAAGTGACCATCAAGAACAAATATCCATTGCCTAGGATTGATGAGTTGTTCGATCAACTTCAGGGTGCAGCTTACTTCTCTAAGATTGACTTGAGGTCAGGATATCACCAGCTCAGGGTGAAGGATGAGGATGTTCCGAAGACAGCTTTCAGGACTCGGTATGGACACTACGAGTTCCTTGTCATGCCATTTGGTTTGACGAATGCACCCGCAGCTTTCATGGCATTGATGAATAGGGTGTTTACTTCCTTCTTGGACCAGTTTGTTGTGGTCTTCATAGATGACATATTGGTCTATTCGAAGACTGCTGAGGAACATACAGACCATCTGAGGAAGGCATTGCAGCTGCTTCGAGATCACAAGTTGTATGCAAAGTTGGCTAAATGTGATTTCTGGCTAGAGCAAGTTGCGTTTTTGGGACATGTGATTTCTAGAGATGGATTGATGGTGGATCCAGCTAAGATTGAGGCAGTAGTCCATTGGCCCCGTCCTAGATCAGTGACAGAGATTCGGAGTTTTCTGGGTTTGGCGGGATATTACCGCAGGTTTGTGCAGGATTTCTCGAAGATTTCAGCTCCGCTGACTCAGTTGACTCGGAAGAAGGTCCCGTATGAGTGGACAGAGAAGTGTGAGCGCAGTTTCCAGATGTTGAAAGAAAAGCTCACTACGGCGCCAGTGTTGACTCTCCCGGATGGTAGTGCGGGATTCGTGATTTATTCCGATGCTTCTCGAGTTGGACTAGGCTGTGTACTAATGCAGAATCAGAAGGTGATTGCCTATGGATCCAGACAGCTGAAGGAGCATGAGAAGAACTATGCCACACATGACTTGGAGTTAGCAGCCATTGTATTTGCATTGAAGTTGTGGCGACATTACCTGTACGGTGTGAAGTTTGAGGTCCATTCCGATCATCACAGTCTGCAGTACTTGTTTGATCAGCATGACTTGAATATGAGGCAGCGAAGATGGTTGGAGTTCATCAAAGACTACGACTTTCCGATCAAGTACCACCCAGGCAAGGGCAATGTAGTTGCAGATGCACTCAGCAGGAGGACAGACAGTCTTCAGGTGTTAGCAGGATTCTATATGCTTGTGCATGATCAGCCTGTAGAGGTTCAGATGGTAGGAGACTCGGTGACATTAGCTACTACTGTCGTGTTTCAGCCTGAGGTGATTCAGCAGATCAAGGATCGCCAGTTTGAGGACCCCCTCCTGGTGAAGTTCAGAGATCGGATTGCAGATCGACCGGATTTCAGCTTGGTGGATGGAGTTTTGTACTTCAGGAACAGATTGTGTGTTCCCGCTGTGGATGAGTTGAGAGAGAAATTGATGACAGATGCGCACGATGCCCGATATGCGATGCATCCCGGGAGTACGAAGATGTACCGGAACTTGAAGGATAGATTTTGGTGGAACAATATGAAGCGGGAGATCGCAGGGTTCGTAGCTCGATGTTTGACCTGTCAGAGGGTAAAAGCTGATCATCAGCGACCTCCAGGATCATTGCATCCATTGCACACCCCGCAGTGGAAGTGGGAGCACATTACGATGGATTTCGTCTCCGGTTTTCCGCCGACCAGTAGAAAGAATAATGCTATCTGGGTCATAGTGGACAGATTGACTAAGTCAGCACATTTCCTTCCGTTCAAGAAAGGGATGACATTCACAGAGATGGCCAGGAAGTTTGTTGACGAGATAGTCAGATTGCATGGTACCCCAGTATCGATTGTGTCAGATCGCGATAGTCGTTTTGTATCTTCATTCTGGAGAGCATTTCAGGAAGCTATGGGCACGAAGCTGAGTTTTAGTACGGCATACCACCCCCAGACTGATGGACAGTCGGAGCGTACCATTCAGACGTTGGAGGATATGCTCCGAGCTAGCGTGCTGAACTTTGAGAAGGAATGGGATACGCATCTAGCATTGTGTGAGTTTGCTTACAACAACAGCTTCCATGAGAGTATTGGTATGGCACCTTATGAGGCTCTATACGGACGCAAGTGCAGGACCCCAGTGTGCTGGGAAGAAGTTGGAATTAGAAGTTTCCATGGTCCGACCATCATTGCTGAGACGACAGAGAAGGTGCAGAAAGTGATAGAGAATCTGAAGATTGCTCGGTCCAGGCAGAAGAGCTATGCTGATACTCGGAGGAGACCTTTGGCATTCCAAGTCGGAGATTGGGTATTTCTTAAAGTTTCTCCGATGAAGGGCACAGTTCGATTTGGTCAGAAGGGCAAGTTAGCTCCGAGATATGTAGGACCGTTCGAAGTCAAGAGCCGAGTTGGAGATTTAGCCTATCGGTTGACACTTCCAGTTGAGTTCTCCGGTGTTCACGATGTGTTCCATGTGTCGATGCTCCGTAAGTATGTGCCAGATCCGAGCCATGTGATTCGCTACGATGACATTCAGATTCAGCCTAGATCCCTTGTGTGCGTGCATCTGGACTGGGTTTGGGTGCACGTGCACGGGAGTACGTGTGTCACCGGTTTAGCTTTTCGCTAACCCCCGAATTCTGGGCTCGGGTCGTGACACCTCTTTTAAACATAAATTTTCCTGCAGTTGCATGCAAGTCCACATTTTTCCATTAAATCTTATTTTAGGCCAAATGGACCTCATTTGGCCCAGAATGAGTTCGGATTAAATCAAGCCCAACACAAAAGATGATCTACTTGAAAAATTACACAAGGAGGGATTGACGAGGTGCCCATAAGATGCAAGGTTAATTTACAAAAAGGTCCTCAACCACGGAGGTAAAGTCCAAACTCCGCTCAATTCTCCGTCCAAGACCTAAATCCAATCGTATTTAAACTAGATTAAGCTTAACAAGTTTTAATTAACATAGAACGCGATTAATTAACGTAGATTAGGATTAGCGGGAATCGGAACCTTACAAAGTGCGAGAGGGAGATGGAGAATGAGGGGAAGAGAAAAGAAGAGGGGAGAGGGAGGGAGAGAGTAGCCCCCTTCGTTAGTGAGGGAAAGGAGAGAGAGAGAGAGTCCCCTTTATTGCCAGAGCTTGTCATCGATTGGAGAGGAGAGGTGGGGAACGGGAAGGGAGAAGAGGGAGGGGGGGAAAAGTGTGTGGAAAAAAAGGGGGTGAGAGTATTTTACAGAATTTTTAATTTATTTTTTTAAATGGTGTGCCAATTTAGATGGTTTTGTTATTATTATTTTTCTTTTATAGAAAAAAAACCTTTCATTCAAACTTTTTTTTTTAATCGAGCACGTGGTGCTATCCTTCGCACGTGGGCGAAATTAACTGCCATCGCATGCATCAGTCATGCCCTGCGCAGGCCTAATATAACAACAAGTCTCGCGCGAACCAAAGGGCAAGAAGAAGAAGAAGAAAACAAACAATCCCCCTTTTTTTCCAATCTCCCCTGCGATCAAATCTCCAATCTCCGCCATCCGAAAAAGAAACCCTAGAAATCTCAAATTTATACGTCTCTTCCTCCCGCGGTTCACAAAGCTCTCTCTTTTCTTAGGGTTTTCTGCTTGTTCTCGACCCCCGATCGTGCTACGATTCTTCCGGGCAGGTTGAATTTTAGGTTTGCCTCGCAAGGAATCGAGGAATCGGAGCCATGGATTCGAGCAGAAGAGCCGTGGAATCTTACTGGAGGTCTAAGATGATCGATGGGGTGACCACCGATGAAGACAAAGTCGCTCCTGTTTATAAACTGGAGGAGATTTGCCAACTCCTTCGATCGTCCCACGCCAGTATTGTGAAGGAGATGTCGGAATTCATATTCAAGAGGCTCGATCACAAGAGCCCCATCGTCAAGCAAAAGGTAACATACAAATATTTCTATCTCTCTGTTCTTTGTTTTCCTCTTTTCCCTGTACTAGATTCTTAGACTACTTGTCGTTGTGTTTTATGTATGATTGTCTAACCAAACACCCAGAATCAAATATCCAGTATTTTCCACTGTTGGGGTCTTTCCAAAATCACCCAAATGTGCAGATGAATATATGGAGTACTTAATCAGATGAAAAGGCCGCTGATGAGCTGAAAAAAAAGGATAACAATCGCTGATTTCGCCAAGGGTTGTGGAGTTTGTTTGCTCTAAATTAAGGGTTTTTAATGGAATGAACTTTTGTTATATGTACAACTGTAATTTCTATGACAAAGATTAAATGGGTTTTTTTTTTCACAGAATAATTCAGGTGGAGATGGTGGATCCATATTACATGCGTTTTTAACTTGAATCATACGAGACCTCTCAACCCTTTCATTTGTATTTGTACTTGTGCAGGCTCTTAGGCTGATTAAGTACTCAGTGGGGAAATCTGGTGTTGAATTCAGGAGAGAAATGCAACGGAATTCAGCTGCGGTGCGTCAGTTATTTCATTACAAGGGCCATCCCGATCCCTTGAAAGGAGATGCCCTCAACAAGGCTGTTCGTGACACTGCCCAGGAGGCAGTGGCGGCGATATTTGCTTCCGAGGACAGCAAGCCGGCCCCAAAAGAAGATATCAACCGGCGGATTCAAGGTTTTGGGAATACGAATTTTGAGATGCAGACTGATGATAAGAAATCATTTCTCAGCGAGGTTGTGGGGCTTGGAAGTGCTTCAATCAGACAAGGATTGAGTACTTTCACTTCGGCTCATTCTCTTGGCAAAAATGATAATGGGAGTTACAAGTCTCCAAACCTGCGGAGGTCACTGACAACAGATGTAGATAGCCCTGACAGCTATGAGAGTGGACAATCTAGGGGAAGTTGGGGTCCTCCTGAGACATCTAGGAGTGTAGGTTCTGGGCCTTGGAACCAGGATTCAAGAGCAAGCGTGGCAGAGACTACAAATGGGGATGCCGGTACAAGTCAATCAGGGGTGAAGGGTCGTGAAGAGAAGCTCTTGGAGACCATTGTCACATCAGGTGGTGTGCGTTTGCAGCCTACTCGCGAAGCCCTTCAAGTATTCATTGCGGAGGCATCCAAGCTGGACGCACTGGCTTTAAGTTATGCCCTTGAATCAAAGCTCCAATCAAATATGTGGCAGGTGCCTATTTTAATATTTTTCATACTTCCTTGGTGGATTTACATAATTTCATGTATGTTCTATTATGTCGTGCAAGGCCTATATAGGATGATGATGATGATCACACCAAATATGACAACAACATTTTATTAGGCCGTGCAAGGCTGATGTTTCTCTCTTTACCCTGCAATATATATTGATAATGGTAAAATTTATTAATCCAGAAAAGAACCACTAAAGAACAAAGCCACTGAAAACCAAACCCAAAAGCAACAAACACCAGAAGAAAAACTTAATGAGAAAAGAGGAAAATAAACATCAAACAAAAGAGATGAATGAAGAGCTCCTTCCCTAGCAAAAGAGCAGCCACCGTGACATTAGCATCTCTAAAATTATGACTAAAAGAGCCACCCAACCAACATGAAATATCCTGCACCTTCTCAATCCATTCTGTTAGCCTCCAATTATAAGAAGAATTACCATAACTCCACTGAATAGCTGAAAAGGAATCACCTTCAAGAATAGCATTGAGACAACCCATTTACACAACTCTCAACAACCCACCAGAAGAGTAAAAACTTCAACTTAATTAGCATCCAATGTCTCTAAAGGCCCTAAAAAACTTCTAACAAGTGTTTGAGACCAATCTCTAATAACACCGCCAACTCCACCACAACTAGTTGAGTGAATAAAACTGCCATCAAAATTGAGCTTAAGGATGCCCAAAGGAGTCTGCATTCAAAAAACTCTTTTCACCAATTTACGATGCCCGCCTCAATTCAAAATAGCCGCCCAAGATCTATGGAGATCATGAAGATCAATTCCTTCAAACTCCTTTCTACTTCACACCCACTTTGATGTAGACCAAACTATGGAATGTACAACCTCATCCACAAAGTTGCTTTTATTCTTTAGCAATTTTGTTCCTCTCCGGCCAGAGTTTCCAAAGGGTAGCATATAAAACAAACTTTCATAAAATTCAGCCACAAACATATTTACAATCCAATCCCCATTGGTGAAAAAGGTCATCAACTGTCCTAGGCATGACCCACTGCATACCAAACGTATCCAAGACAACTGTCCACACTCTATCAGCAAAAGGAAGATGAATCATCAGGTGATGCATTCTTCATTTTGAGGGACGTAGAGCACCCATTGACTATTACATGGTTACGATGGCGTAATAGTCAAAAATTTGTGCCACCTAGCAATCTAACAAAAAGCCAACACACTTGGGGGAATGGCGCAGCCCCGGATCTCTGATTGAATGTTAAACAATATCCCGAAGGATTGTTCGAATTTAGAGATGGATTCCAGCCTCTAGAGCACAACTTTACTCACAATAAGAACTATAATAAGAGAAATCTCTGAAATTATAATTGAATAAGCATGCCTATTACAATGAAAGGTTCCTTCATATATAGAGGGGCTGATTCTAAACTAAGTAATATTGGTTCTAAACAATCATAACTTACTAAATTATATTAAGTAAGTCCTAATCTTACTCAATATAAAATAGAAATAAATAATTAATTACTATCTACCTAATGATAGGGATCCTTGATCTTGAGGAGCTCATGGATTAAGTGGGGCCCATCATTGTCTATGGGCTTGTGATCTGGAATTGGTTTGTATCAGCTCTTCCTGGCTTGGAGAAACTTGACTATGGTAAGTTAAGCGCTTGATATCTCTCATAGAGATCAGGATTGATGCATTGAAAATTTGTAGCAGTGATCCACGTAGCGTCGGAGAGAGGATGATTCCGCCAACGAATATAAAACTTTAGGTAACCTCCTTGACGTGTATAGACAATTTGATTATCAAAGACGTCAACAATCTCATTATAGGTGGGAGATTAACTGTAGGGAAATAAGTTGCTCTTAGTTAACTCTCTCATTATCATGGCCATGGTAGAGAGTAAGATCCTCTACATTGAAGGAAAAACTGATGCCTAAAGTAGAAGGAAGGTCAATAACATAGGCGTTGGAGCTAATTTTTTATAGAATTTTTAATGGACTGGAGTTATGAGGGTGTAACTTTTTATTAGTTTCAGGAGGCAACCTTTTAGGTTGAATGCCTACCAGAGCCATATTTCCTTCATTAAATTCAACAAATCGACAATGTTTTTCAGCTTGCAGGAGGCAACCTTTCAAGATGAATACCTACTAAAACCATATCTCCTTCATTAAATTCAACAAATCGACGATATTTGTCAGCTTGCTTTTTATAAACATCGTTGCTAGTAGAAATATGGCGTCGTGCTTCATTATGCACTTATTGGATATGTTGAAAGAAATGTTCAGCATCTGCACTAATTCGTGTATCGATTGGCAAAGGCATGACATCAACAGGTAGTCGTGGACGAACTCCTGTAACAGCTTCAAATGGTGAAGTGCTAGTCGACTGATTGACTGAGTTATTATATGCAAATTTTGCCATAGGTAGCACTTTATTTCAATTTGTGATATGGTCACACATAAGACAGCGTAACAACTGTTCAAGACTTCTGTTTGTTCATCAGATTGAGGATGATAAGTAGTGAAAAAGTTAAGCTTGGTATTTGACAACAACCACAAGATCTTCCATATATGGCTCATAAACTTCATGTCTCAATCAGAAACAATAGTCTTTGGAAGACCATATAGTCAAATAATTTCTTTGAAGAATAATTTGGCTACCCTGTAAGCATCAGCAGTTGCAGTACAAGGAATAAAGTGTGCCATTTTTTATAAACGGTAAACAACAATAAAGATAGAATCAACCTTTCTGATAGTCGTAGGTAAACCTAGCACAAAGTCCATGTTAATGTTTTCCCAAGGAGTGTGAGGAACAGGCAAAAGCTGATATAATCCAGTGTTGTTCTTGTTTCTGTTAGTGAGTTGACAGGTTCTACATCTTTTGCAAATATGTTGTGCAAAGCCACCCTAGATAGGATGATGATGATGACGATGATGATGATCACACCAAATATGACAACAACGTTTTATTAGGTTGTGCAAGGTTGATGTTTCTCTCTTTTCTCTGCAATATATATTGATAATGGTAAAATTTATTAATGCAGAAAAGAGCCACTAAAGAACAAAGCCACCGAAAACCAAACCTAATAACAACAAACACTAAAAGAAAAACTTAATAAGAAAAGAGGACAATAAACATCAAACGAAAGAGATGAACAAAGAGCTCCTTCCCTAGAAAAAGAGCATCCGCCGTGACATTAGCATCTCTTAAAATATGACTGAAAGAGGCACCCAACCAACATGAAATATCCTACATATCCTTAATCCAATCCGTTAGCCTCCAAATATAAGAATTACCAGAACTTCATTGAATATCTGAAAAGGAATCACCTTCAAGAATAGCATTGAGACAACCCATTTACACAACTCTTGACAACCCACCAAAAGAGTAAAAGCTTCAACTTAATTAGCATCCAAAGTCTCTAAAGGCCTTAAAAAACTTCTAACAACTGTTTGAGACCAATCTCTAATTACACTGCCAATTCCACCACTTCTAGTTGAGTGAATAAAACTCCCATCAAAATTGAGCTTAAGGATACCCAAAGGAGGATGCATCCAAAAACTCTTTTCACCAATTTACAATGCCCACCTCAATTCAAAATAGCCGCCCAAGATCTATGGAGATCATGAAGATCAATTCCTTTAGACTCCTTTTTACTTCACACCCACTCTGACATAGACCAAACTATGGAATGGACCACCTTATCCACACAGTTGCTTTTATTCCTGAACAATGTTGTTCCTCTCCGGCCAGAGTTTCCAAAGGGTAGCATATAAAACAAGTGATGGGGGCATCAAGTCAAAGAGCAAGAAGAAATTACATGATCCCGTTATGGATGAATTAACCTTTTATGGGGCTAATCCATCATGACTTGCAAGATCCACCTTTGGATTGTTGTATGGAGGAAGAAACACCGTTGAAGAGCTCCCTAGGCATCCAAGCTAAAGTCCTCACTCTGGGATGTGCCAAGGGGAAGAGTTGTTGCTGATGTGAAATTGTTTTAATTTTAGTTTGAGGGCCCAAAGTGTTTTAGTAGACTTATTAAGTAGAGAAGGGTCCCATAGCATGTGTTTTAATTAAAATGTGTAAAGAGGAGGGCCCCGCAACTCAAACTCTACACAAAGAGATTCGTGTGAGGGGAGACTTGCGCACATCTCCCCATGCGCAAGTCTTCCCCCCATGAACGGCCCTTTTGTTTGTTGTTTTTCTTTATTTTCTTTCTTTATCTTCTTTATTTCTTAGATGAGACTCTGTTAGATCTTTTAATGTCAACCATTCAATGTTTAGGGTTGAGTTATTCCTCTCTTTTAAGTTGTAACTCCACCATTGGAGATTATCATTGATGAATAAAGAAAACTCTTCTCTTTGAAAGCTTCTTTGGAATTCTCCATACAAGTTTTTCATATTTCCTCGCCCTAGTTGGGGAGTTTGGTGTGAGACCAAGAAATCGATCTTCCACAAAGGTAATCGCCATCTTTTTCTTTCTTTTGGTTAAGATCCCATCTCCTCCACTTAGATCTTTGCATTTAGCCCCAAGAAAACCATTGTCTTCCTCTTGGATCTAACCCAATATTGGTCACACAAGGAAAACCCTTCTCAACAGCCCTAGGTCTGAAGTTGGTTAATATAAAACCTGCAATCAGATCTGAAAATTCAACAAGATACAGCCCAAACAGCTACTAGATCTGAATTTCACCCAAATTGGACAGATCTGAACCCTAGATCTAGACTCAAGATCTCTTCATATTGGAAAAATAGTCTGTTATTATAGCCCATTCAGATCTGAATCTTGATTTGAGATCTGAAAATTGATTGAACTTGAATCCATAGAGTGGTTGGAAGTTCTAATTCCTAAAGATCTATCTCCCCACCTTGGAAAAATCACTTGTAACCCTTGCTGAATTTTAATTATGATCTTGTGTTGGTGCCAATTTTATATTAATTAGTGTGCGTATTATTTGGGAATTTGATCTCTATTTGCATTTCATTCATCATTTCTTAGGTCCTACCTCAACAAGCTTCCATAAAATTCAGCCACAAATGTATTTACAATCTTTCATCGTCATCATCATCATTAAAGCCTTATCGCAACTATGTTGGAGTCGGCTACATGAATTTTATTTCTCCATTTCGTTCTATTTTGGGCCAAATCTTTCGATAAGTCAAACCTCTTCAAATATGAATCAATGACTTCCATCAATGATTTCTTCGACCTACCCCTATCTCTTGATGGGCCATCCACCTGTATAGCCAAATTTTTTCTCACCAGTGCCATTATCGGCCTACGCTCAACATGTCCAAACCATCTTAAATGGGTAAACGTATTTACAATCTTTAGTGGAATAAAATTTTACCCTTTATAAAAAATATTTATATTTACAATCCAATCCCCATTGGTGAAAAACGTCATCAACTGTCCTAGGCATGACCCACTGCATAGTGCATACCACATGTATCCTAGACAACTATCCACACTCTATCAGCAAAAGGACAATGAATCATCAGGTTATGCATTCTTCATCTTCAGGAACATAGAGCACCTGTTGACTATTACATGGTTATGATGGCGTAATAGTCAAAATTTTGTGCCACCTAGCAATCTAACAAAAAGCCAACACTCTTGGGGGAAGTAGAGGAGCCCAAAATCTTTGCCACCCACCAATTTCAGCTAAGATATTATAAACCGAAAAATTACCTTTAACATCCAGTTTCCAAACTCTTTTATCTCCCTTTCCAACTGACAAGTCAACCTTATCTAGAATGCCAACCAATCTAGTAAAGTCAGAAACATCTCTATTAGTCAAGTGCATCCGAAAGCAAAAATTTCAAACGACATGACCACCGGTAGAAATATACTTATCAGCAACAAACTCCAGTGGCCTCCTATCTAACAAATAAAGATTAGGAAGGAGGTGCCATCTGACCACACCATTCATCATGCAAAAAACAAACCTGTTTTTCTGTTATCTTAGCAACAAGGATAGATTTCCACATGCCTGAAGCCTTATAGTCCTTACTTGAAACAAACCAGCATCATTGCCCAACTTCTACTTGCTAATTAAAATCTGTGTCCACATTCCATCAGCAGATTCCCCCACCCTCCATAACCATTACCCAAAAAGTGCTTTATTAGCACTCTCAATAGAACTGATACCCAAATTACCTTGAGAAACAGGAGAACACACAATATCCCATCTAAGAAAACTGAAAATGGAAACCTCCCCCTACAAATTCAGCAAAAATTTCCAATAAACCACATTCGAAGCTATTAAATTCATTGAGGATGGTTGAGTTGCTAAACACATCTTCCCCAAACCTATCTAAACTAGGTAATGTGGTGAATGGGGTTCAAGTTTTACTGAAAAGTTTTAACAGTTACGAGGTGATCCATGTAGGTAGAGAGGGCAATGAAGTGGCTCACAAACTAACTAGATATGCCAAATTTGTGGAAGATATGATGGTTTGGTGGTATTCTATTCCAGACCTTATTAGGCAAACTGTATTTGTTGACTCAATGATGTGTAATCCTTTGATGTCTTTGAATGGAAGGTTGTTTCTAATAAAAAAGAAAAAACCTCTCTGATGCACCCGTAGAAGGACAAACACCAAATTGTCAATTTGGCCAAGGACAAAATTCTCGGATATCATGGCTATCCAAAATCTCCATGTGTGTCTCCTGAATAAAAATACACTCCCCTTTGGAAGAATGAATCACACCTTTCAAAGCAGGTCTCTTTGATTTCTGACTTCATCATTCCAACATTTTCTCTCCGTTTTGCTTATTGGTAACCTGTCATTCATAGTTGACAGAACATGCCAATTTATCTAATTTCCTCTAAACTCTGGTCTTCTTCTTTGGTGCAGATAGACCTTGGGCCACGTGGAAGATGAAGTAGATTTAGGATTTTTTTCTTCACTAATTAGTCATTAGTCTCTAATTTTATTTAAAGATTGTAATTAGGATTAGGTTTTCAATATTATTTAGTTTCCAAGTTTAATTAGGTTTCTTAGGCACTAAGTTATGTTTAACTATTTACATGGCATTGTATAGAATATAGATTAAATTCTCAAAAAGTTATTGATTAATAGAATTTGCTTTTCCCATTGAGGTGCGCCTTTGTTTATGATGGGGACATCAGATCTGATCCCTCTCGTTCTTACAAAGTGTATCAAAGAAGATGGCGCCGGTCGACGGATCATGCTTTAATTTGGATGGATGAACAATACCCAGGCTTTGATCGCAGAGAAATTACAAATCCACCGCTGATCCATCATTGTGAGGACATTCGACGGCTAGATTTTGAGGAAGACCTCATGTAAATTGTCTTGAAGGCCCCACTTTGGGAAGTCCACATGGGAGGAATAAAGAGTTTTGTTTCTTTTTTTTTTTTGTTTTGTTTTGTTTAGAGGGGCCCAAGTAATTAAAAGAGTCTTAGAATAGGAAAGGGACCTATGTTTTTTAATTATCTATGTAATAAAAGAGGGTTCCGCAACTTAAAGCACAAAGGGAAGTGCCTTGGGATTCGTGCACACATCCCATGAGCACGAAACCCAAGGAAATTGACGCAAGTTGTTTTTTACTTTTATTTTGTTTTGTTTCCTTAGTTGGATGATGTCTCTTTAGGGTTATATTAAAGACCTCTCTCTTGTACTCTTTGCTTATGTTATGTGATGAGGAGATATTGAATGAAAAGAGAAGTTCCTCTTCTTCTTCCTTGAGTCTCTTGAGTCCACCTTTCTCTCAAGATTTCTTCTAACGCCTCTGGATCTTAGTTTGGTGAGAACCCAATAAAGGTATCAATATCTCTTCCACTTTTTCTCTTTTCAAGAGTACTTTTGGTTACCATCACTTAGATCTAGAGCCATCCTGGTATTGACATCAAATCTAAACTATCCAAATCTGAGCCCTGCAAATGTAGAATCCCTTGGTTACTGAACTTCAAATCTGAACCATAAATCATCCTAGATCTGAAAATTACTTTAGATCTGAACTTTTTGTTAGATCTGGATCTTCACTAGATCTGAAAATACTAGATCTGTATTTTGTCATCATAGATCTTCCCTTCAGGCCATTGCCAAAACATTGGATGTGTACTACTGGCCCTAAGCAATCTGGAAGTTCTATCTTCCATTAAGATCCTACTATTTTATATTCCAAGAAATGACTTACTGCAGGATCTGTGAGATTACTTTGGACCGTGGATTTATTATCTACTAGAGATTCAATGTTCAACTTACTTGGATTGCTTATGACTGAATTTTAATTATTAATTCAAATCTGATCTCTTCATATTAGAATAGATCTCATAATGTCTTGCATCAATTTATGGTCTCCGTAGGGACTTGTTGAAGTTTCCATGGACATGTGCTTCGGCACTAGTATTGTGCTTTGGCACTTGTGAGGCAAGCCTAACCCTAGAGTTTGCATCAATTTGATATCAGATCAAAGATCCACTCTCCTTCGATCGCCGATCAAGGCCGTTAATTGGCTCCTTCGTGTTATAGTCCCTGTACACGAAAACCATCCCAATCGAACACACTCCCCTTCTCTTCCACACCTCCATTGTCCCTAGTCCAGTCCAATCAAGTCCATCAAATCCCCCTAATCCCCCAATCCCGAAATCAAATCTAGTTTCAATCGAGCCCAAAAATCCCAACCCTAATCACCACTCCTTGACCAAAACCCATTCTCCAAAAACCCCGACCTACGAGGTAAAAAAAAAGAGAAAAGAAGAAGAATGATGCAGGCCGATCCCAGATCCAATCCAGATCATAGGCCCGCAAGCCTAATTGATCCTTGATCTCCTCAAGGATCCCTATCCTTAGTTAAATTAATAATTAGTAATTAGTTAAGACTTCTTTAAATTAATTTTGTAAGTAATGATTGTATAGGATTAGTATTTCCTAGTTTAGCAATAGCCCTTCCTATATAAGAAGGAGCATCACATTGTATTAGACATGCTTTTATTCAATTAAATTCAGTTTTCAGTGAGATATTTCTCTCTTGATGGTGTTCATCGTGAGTTCTAATTCGGCCTAAGGCTTGAATCCTTCTTTGGATTCGAACAATCCTTCGGGAGATTGTTCTACACCCGATCTAAGATCCAGGGCTACGCCAGAGAGAGAGAGAGAGAGAGAGAGAGAGATTGGGTTTTATCCTTGACATGTGTTCTTGTTATCGTCTTTGCGGAGACTTGTTGAAGTGTCTATGGACACATCCTTCGCACTGTATTGTGCTTTGGACTTGTGAGTTTGCATTAGTACTCTTGTTGGCATTAACATATCATGAATAAAAGTTCTCAGATCTCCTAACCATTCCTCCATTGAAATTCCCAAAACTTGGGCATTTTCAATAAAATTTTCCTCAAGAACCTATATGCATCCCCTTCAACGCAATTAGGAATAGGCCTTTCCATTGCAATTGCCATAGATTGATTAGCACAATCTGCCACCAAAGCTCGTTCTTATGATTTATCCAAGATGTCGTCTTGTTTATCACGCTATTGATAAAACCATCATCAGTGGATGATCAATCCACCCATCTCTGACATTCATAATCAGAAATTTCAAACTCCACAAACGGACCTGCAATTTTGCCCCCAATACAGGTGTCAGCTGCTTGTGGGTCCCCGATCTGAAGCTGATCATAAGGTTGAACAACAACAGCTGATGAAGGGCGATGAAATCTCGGTGAAATAGGTCAGCCTTTTTTCATCTTAGTTGCATTTGGTTATTCAACTCGGTCTGTATATGCACCCCATTACTATTATTAGTTTCAGTTGTAAAAATGTCATTTTGTAGCTTCCCAAAAACATCTTTAACAGAAGGGCAGCTTGAGAAGGATCGAGATTTTAGGAAACAAGTCGTCTCTTTACATGGATATGTCATATATTTATCTTGCTACTCCCTGGAATAAAGATTCCAAAGGGAATGTTTATGCTTTGAACCACAACATAAAGTACAGCCTGTTATAAATTCTTTGAACACCATTATTTTATTTTCTCCTATGTTAGAGCCAGCCTTAGATTTCCCTTGTATATTTGTTTCTAATTTTATCTTCTCGTTAATTCACACGTCCAGGTTAGCCTATCAAGACCACATGATTGTATTTTCTTGTTGTTTCATTGTTGCCAAACATTCTGCACCACAAGCCATAAATGTCTACTTGTTTTTATACACAAGTGTCCTTTTAGCAACCATTCAAAGGAAAAAGAATTTTTTTCCTTGTATTAGTATAAGTGAATTTGACGATTACTTACTGTGGCGCTGGCCTGCTTTTGCTATGGGACTTTACATTGAACGTATCTACAATATCCTCACCAAACTTCTATCTGTTCTACAGTAGTTGCACTACTTATATATTCTTTGTTCTACCAACCTGGATACCATTTTGACTCAAAACCCATTCTCCATTGTTCTAGATTGTGATTAGCATATGCCTCTTTGTATTCATTATCCTAGAAAACCTTGTTGCATTGAAAAGAAATTATTTTGGTTGAATAAATCTGAAGTGGGATGACACAATAGATTGGATCCATTCCCGAGATATCTCCGACTTGAAACACTTGATTGTGAATCCTTTTTTAGAATCCTGCGGAAGGTACTGACTACTGATTCAATGAGGATTTTTTTGTTTTTGGGTACAAGGTCTTACAATTGATGTGTCTTGTCTAATTCATTCAATAGTTTAATATGGTATAGATTGTCATAACCGTCATGTGATACAGCTTGGTCGCTTGCAAGAGTTAGGACAGTGGTGGATAAAATTATCATTTCAAGGAATAGGTCATCAATTTAACCATCGAAGTATTTGTTTCATGTGTAAAGATAAAGCTTCTATGGTTGCAAGTTTCTGGAGCTTTTTTTAATATAGTAAATTCTATTGTTAGAAACATAAAAAGAGAGTTAGTTATTGATTAACAAAAGAAGAACAAGAGAACTAGTTGAGCTTTTGTACAACTTTTTAACATGATTTTAACTTTGAAGTAAAAGCATTATGGCTACTTGTTAATTCTTTTATTCCACCTTCAGTCATCCTCTAAACTTTTTCTTGGGTTTTATGTCTTTTCTAGGTTCGCATGAAGGCGGTTTGTGTTCTTGAGTCAATTTTGAGGAAAAAGGATGACACACATTTTTCCACCATTGCCTCTTATTTTGGCGAAAACAGAGAAGTTGTAGTCAAATGCTCTGAGTCTCCCCAATCTTCTCTAAGAGAAAAGGCAAACAGGGTATTAATCTATTTTAGATACTTGCATTTCTTGGATATGTTGTGGTGGAAGCCCATTTTCATTGTTCTCTTAACGATGCATGTACCACTCAGGTGTCAAATTATTCTCTGAGTTGCTGACTTGTGGATGTCTTTCTTGTTGGTTCTCTAGGATTTTCCTTGTTGAGTTTGTTAATCAAGAGAATAAAACAGTATGAGTGTAAAACCATAATATTGTTTTTTCCTATATATTTTTTCATGTTTTATGGCGCAAGTCATTTTTAAAAAATGATTTGCAGTTATGTTATTTGGTACAATCAAAAGCTGAGAGTCAGACTTATGACCCTCATAGAAGTTGGGATCCGTCCACAGTGGCCGCTTCATCCACACGCTCACATTCACACTCTCTCTCTCACACATTACACAAGTCCTTAACCAATAAGGCAACACAACTAGGGGTTGATGTCACGTCCCAAATTAGATTTCCTTAATGGTTCCAAATTCATGATGTAACTAGTGTAGGGATACAAGTCATTTTGACTTAAATTAAAATTTAATCCCTATACCCATAAGTTATCACAGGTGAGATTAAATGCATATTTTTGAATTTTCCTGCAGTAGCATAAATGAATAGCAATGACTAATAACACGAAGATAAACAGAGCATTTGTAGTCTCTGAATATTGAAAACCCAAAAAGTCTTAAGTTTACAGTCAAGTTTTAAAAAATCGGACTCGGGACCTGACTTGGTCATGACCAAGTCTAAGTCGACCTGAGTCCCATAGGACTCAGCCGAGTCGGCCCGAGTTCGAGCAAACTCGGACTCAGCCGATTGTTTGAACCATGTTTATAGCATAACAAAAAAGTGTTTTATATACAAACCCAAAATAAAGTTCATCACACAAGCCGTCATAAACTCTCCCAAAATATCAACCGCAGAACACTCTCCCTATGACAAATTCTCATATCCAAATGACTATGCAACATCATTAGGAGTCCACTCACTTAAACCTTGACTGCATCAGTCTCCTGAGTGTGGGCAAAGGTGGTGTCTCCTGTAAGGCCAAAAGTCACATTGGAAACTGAGCAAGAAAACAGACATAATAAACATAGACATGATGTATTAATGATAATCATAAAAGTAGACATGTTTATAAATAAACATGCATGAATGTATGGACATGAGAATCATGTGATACATCCAACAGGAATCCTAGCAAACCATATGGCATATCCACATCAGCTATATTCTTTCAAGCAGTCATAACTGTAAGAGAGCATGAACATAATAACATATCAGGAGTACCGACAGATATCTGAGTGTGACCATCTTTTCTTAACAAGAAGTACCTGGAGTATAAAAACTTCCATAACATACAGGCAACTCTTCTGCAGCTAGACTAACAGGTACAATCCATGTTTAATCGCGCCCAGTTATAGGAGGTTTGAAGCTAAGTGGTGCTGACTCAAGAATAACATAACCGGACATGTTTTTAATGAAAAAAAAAGTTATTTTCTGAAAACAGAATTAACGTATCATAACATATTCATCTTTCACAATAATTTAATCTTGATAAATCGTATAACGTAAACATGATACAGAATACATATGAACAGAATGCGGCTTTGTGTAAGTTGTATATGTCCCGTCATCTGCTTTTCAAAATATTCCCCCAAAAAAAAACAAAGAGTACATATGAACAAAACATAAGAGTACAGGAGCTGATCATAGGATTACCAACAACAACATGATAATGCATGACCAATAAAATAATTAAGAAGACCATTGATAAAATCTAGATTGCCCAAGAACACCATTACACCATTAAACAATAATGTGTAACTTTATTGTTTTCATTATTGGTGTTACCAAAGTTCATTTGATGAACATAACCCCTTAAGTAACACATTGCTGATTTAATGATGTGAAATCAATCTGTAGGTTAATTTCAGCTCTGGACATCCCCTAATATGATATCATAGGAAATCAGTGCTATTGGATTATCACAGGGTACCTTTCCAAGCTAGAAAACTAAGTTTGGGTAAAATAAATGTTCTATGGTTAGCTTTTACGGCCCGCTTACGGTTAGCCGTAGTTGATTTACAACTGGTCGTAGTTGACTTATGATTAGCTGTAAGTGAACCTTGGTTGGTCGTAAAATTACAGTTCTGAATTTCAGCTAACAGGTTCCTGAGTTACTTTGTTTCACTTCGAACTTCAATTAGCTTCACGGTGCCCTTACATTCAGCCATGAGATGATCTACGACTAGCTGTAAGGTTTCACAAACCTCTAATTCAATTTCAAAAAGTTTGTTCTCTAAACTGGGAGTTGGTCTTTCAGTACCTATAGATTCTTATATTCAAAATACAATTTCCACAACTTCGAAATACCTCTATGACATCATTTAATCCACGAAATTCATCATATGAACTATATAGAAGAAATCTTGTGTTTAATTCAATTTGTAACTTAGTATAAACAAAACTTGAATTCAACAAATTAAACACATTATCAGGCTCAATTGCTCATCATATTCATTTACTTGCCTTGAGTATAAGCGCTACTGATTTTCAGTCAAACTTCACACCAAACCGAAGCTCAACTGTATCTATTAACTCAACCAAGCCGAGGAAGTAAGGAAGAAAATGAAGAAGATGCTGAAGAAAATGATGGCATGGTGATGGAGATGATGATTTCTTCCTTAGCTGATGGTTAGAGGAGAGAGCTGGAGAGGGGCTGGAACTTGCTGAAGAGGAGAAAGAAGAAGAGTAGAGAAAATTGGGGAAGGTGCTGGAGTTTCAAAGAATTCCAGAATTTCTGGATATTGCAAACTAGTCCACTACATATAAATGCATCATTTCTGATCAAACGGAGCATCGGATCATCGAAGTCCAAGAATAAAAGATGCTTAGAATTACATCCTCTAATCAATGAAGTGAAGAACATGAAAATCTAATATTTACGAATAAACCCTAGTCCTCTCTTAAATTACAAATAAGTCCTTTCTGAGGTCAAAATCCCACAAAATCTAATCTATTGTTAATCTAGCACAGAAAACTAGGTTATTAACTAATTAACAAGGTTATTTAGATAATAAACACAATTAAAAATCGGGGATCTCACAATGGATCCCTAGTCCTCCATGGAAAGTGAGATTACTTACCACCAAACCAATTGGGAAACATTATAAACTCATTTGTTATCTTAGTTTGATTTTTTAAAACGTATTCTGAATTGTATAAAGCACTGGGATTAGAGAATTTTTCATGGTTTGTGTAGGGCTGGTTTTGTTGTAATGTGGCACTTCTTTTATGACCAAGAAATATATTAGCTGCAAGCCTGAAATGAGCTGCTTGGCCAGGTGTATGGGATGATATTTTAACAAAGAGTATTGAGTTGAAGTGATTTTGGTGTGAAGTTTTTGTTTTGGTTATGGGTGAGGGCAAGAAACCTTGTATCTTTGGATATTTCTATTTTCTTGGGTGAGACCAAGCACATGTTTTTCTAACCTTCTCTCATTTTATATATGTATGTACATGAAAGTTTGTTGGCTCTGATGATTGTTTATGGTCATTTTCGATTTATTTCCCTTGAAGATTGCAGATTGATATGGTCCATTTTGTAATTTCAGATTTGGATTAGCATCTTTATTGCTATCACACACACACAGAGACACACACGCATATTTATATTTATCTTTTTATTTTTATTTTAATGGCAATGTGTAAAGAATAAATCCAGCCTACACTTATGTCTATGAACCTCACTTGGTTTGGACAGATTAAAGCATGATTACAGTACTGGGCTGAATTTTACATAATTATGTTGCCGACAGTTATCATGCTTATATTGTTAGTGCACTTATTTTAATACTTGGATTTGGTTCTGTGGGTGTGGATTTTGAAAACTTAACATTTCAAAAACTTTGGGGCTTGGTTAAGATGATCCTTGACTGTATTGTATATTTTTTCTGTGCCTCGCCCCTTTTGCTATGGTCGATGGGTCGATGCTGTAAACAATCAGACAACACCATGCAATTTGTGGTTCATATGCTTGTTTATTCCCCACATCTATTTATTTCATTCATCAGGGTTTGTTTTTGTTCATTGTAAGCTTTTGGGTTCAATCGGGACCATGACATACCTGGATCTGTGCTGCTAATAATTTTACTGTTATCTGACTCAGACCAGGTCCTGCACCTGTACTCTTTAAGTGTGATGGACGAGAACTGACTGCATCATCAGGAAATGTTATTTGTCATTCAGCTTTTATGACTATAAAAAAAACTTAAAATTTATTTATATTTTCTTTAAGTTTAAACATGTCAGATTCTTTATTTAAGTGGTATATACGCACATTATGCAGTATACCGTATACTTAAATTTATGTTACTGCCATCAATTAAAGAGGTATTCTGTCATGGACCCAGATCCAGGAACCGGAACCTATGATCCATTGGGCCCAAATGTAGACCGAGTTATCAATTCAGACTTAAAGATGGGTCCTTGTCAAGGTTTTCCGGTTCTGGTATTTTTGGTAAACGAGGGTCAATTGGCAGCATTGCTTGGGAGGACTATTGAACTGAATAGGCACATCATATGTAGTTTACCATTTGGAAGTAAAACTAAATACTAATACTTATTTTTATGTAAATGCTGTTTGGGTTAGATTTACCAACCTGATTATTTTGTGGATCTGAATTCAGATCTGGTACAAAATATGTTTTACTTGCTTCATGAACTTTCTCATTGTCTTGTTGGCCGTGTTCTTAGTCAGGGAAATTCTGATTTAAGTGGACACTTAAATCTTTTTATGCTTATTGAATTTCCAAACTTCTAGCCTATTAATACTTACTGGTTAAACCACTTAACAAGTTTTACTGAGATATTTTGAAAAATGACTCATTAGGAAAATAAAATGATATTGTTCTAAATGGTTATCCATAGTTGGATTGGCCAATCTTGTACTTGCAAGTGGAATTCATTTCCTATCTCCACCAGTCAAATTTTTGTTACAGTATTGCTGTCTGCAATGAATAGGTGTTGAGCCTTTTGGGTAGTGAGAAGATTGTTGAAGAAAAAACTCCCACAGGAAAGCCATCAGCCATCAAAACTGCAGCAGATGTTGTTCAGATGCCTGACTTGATAGACACCGACTATCAACCTGATGATGGAAGGGGAGATTCTACTCCAAATCAAGTTCACTCAAGCACTGCCCATCTGATATCTGTGAGTCCTGTAGTTGATGATCTCTTTGGGGGCAGCTTGATCACTGGTGAAAGCCCTAGCCCAAACAGAAAGGAAGATGACCCATTTGCCGATGTATCATTCCACAAAAATGAAGATAAAGAGCATGCTCCTGACCTCTTTTCAGGATTGACTGTTGATGAAAAGCAGGCCAACATTGATCATAACATCCTAACAAACACATATGGGCCTGAACTATTGGATGTTTTCAGTTCCAATTCTGAACAACTTAAGCAGGAGACAACCAGCCATAAGAGTGATGTAAATGATTTGATGGCAGGTCTGTTTATCAATGTTACAGCACCTGAGCAAAAGCAACCAGAAAATTTTGGCAGGCCCTTATCTGAAGCCTTCCCAGATCTTAGTAATGGGTCTAGCAATCCTGTACAAAATGAAGTTTTGAATACCATGTTTTCTTCTCAGACTGTTGGTGTGAACCCGTCACTCTCTACTTCTATGTTTCCTCCTGATCCTATTCAATACAATATTCCTCCTAATTTCATGTTCAACCAAGGGCTAACTTCCCATGCTGTTAATTACAATGCAATGGCGAATCTAATTGCCCAACAGCAGCTGCTAGCCACCATGAACCTTCAACACCTTGCAAGTCTCAATGCTCAGGGAAATTCTGGACATGGGCATGCCATTGGTATCGGTGTGGAAGGAGGAAGCTCTTCAGCCCTACCTGACATATTCCACATGACAAACAATCCCATTCCAAATCTCAGTATGGCTGTGAATACATCGAAGAAAGAGGAGACAAAAGCTTTTGATTTTATTTCGGTAGGTATTGTCCCATAGTAGGTGAATTTTGATGTATTTCCTCTATTTGGAACTTTATGCCCACCAGTCTTAACTTCTGTGGGATTTCAAAAATAAGGTTTTTTTATTTGTACCCCAGCCAACGGGGCTGGGACACACCTGCACAGGCAAGGAGACAGGGATCGATCCCTGCTAAGCTTCTCCCCTGCTGCCACCGCGGGGTGTGCGGGCAACACCTCTTCATGTGTGTGGGTGCTTTCACAACTCAAACCAGCCAGTCATGGGCCACAGCTTTCTTACAATGCATGTCTTGAAAATGTTATTGTATAGAAACCAAAGTTTCTTTCAGGCTAATAATTTTTTAATGGCATCTGGTTTGCAGGATCACATATCATCTGCTCGGGGTCCAAAACGAGTAATTTGATAGTATACATTGAGTAGGTGGTAATGAAGGTGTCACCCTGGCAGTTAATCACGCGACAGATTAAAGCTGGTCAGTGTTCTGGTGGAATTGAATATGTATTCTGTTCCACAATAATGTGACTCATTATATTTGTGATCATTTGCCCTATTGCATTATCTGTAGAGGCAATATATTAGATGGTCAAATGAGAGATTTTTTTTTCTTAAAAAGTAACTGCAGGAAAAAGAAAGAAACTGGAGGGGAAGATGGTTGAAGTGTTGTATCATAAGATGTGCTAGCGTACTAGTTCTGTAGATCATTTTGGATTCTACCTTCTTTTATTATTACGATTTCCAGATTAACTTTATTGGTTGAGCTTAGAAGAGTAATAATTTGAACACTGATAGAAGAGCGCTGGTATTGTTCTGTTGGTCAGAATGTTCCCTTGTTTGTGCCCTATCCAATTTAGGCAGGGTCTCAAGACTCGGTCTTGACTACCTTGCCTATAGACTATCAAACCATTTTTGTTCTTTTTGTTATTTTAAATATTGAAGTGGTACTGGTAACAGTCTTTTTACAGGCATTTTTTTCTTGGGCATAAGATAGGCACTTTTCATTTATTAAGCTTTCAACGGCTTATTTTACAAGTGGCATATTTAAGCAGGTTCTGCATTGGATCAGCCATAACTAATATCATGCAAATTGGATGATACTACCCATTTCTTTCCTGAAAGTCTTCAACTTGGAGGGATTGGATTTGTCCTATCAGAGGCTTAAAATCAATTGCAGGGACCATAGGAATAGGATGAATAGTACAGATGACTCTCAATGAAGCAACCAAGAATTTACGCTCATGTTTGATGATCCAATGATATTGCAAAAAGATCACTAACATTGTATTTTGTTCTTCATTACATGTTTGAGTTATCACAAATTAGGGATCCTACGTTGGCAGTAGGTTCCACACTGAATTCTGCTTGTCTTTCATGGTGGAAGAAGCTATAATTATCAGAATTGTTTGGGAATAAAGAAACTTCCAAAGAAGAGCTTTGTAGTTAGAGCTTATAACTAGAGCTTTACTGCACAATCAAGCATCTTCTGAACACTGAAAGAAGTATTTCGCAGTCATGTTGACTATGTTGACTTAAGGAGGAAGAACTCCAACCTGAAACTGTCAATGTTAATGTAAAGTCATCTGTGAGTGAATGGACCAAGCGAACAAGCACAGGAGAGGGAAAGTTCCATGTGGAGGAATGCGCCAATTCTTTTTAGGACTAGAGCTTCTCCAGTGGAGATTGAGTAACATGGAAACTGTTTTTGTGGATGTATCTTTATTTGGTGTGTTTATTTTTCTCATGGTTTTGAACACAGATTCGGACGCTGTATTGGCCAAAGCTGATAACTACATTGTTGGATAGGTTGCTTGTTTATTAGTAAATCATTGCTTTTGTATCAAAATAAATAATTTTGAAGAATGTTAAGAAAATCTTCTTTCTTTTTCGAGCATTTTCCATGTAAATATAATAACTGAATAAAAGAGAAAGGCGGTGTATGTGAAGTTCCATTACATTCTAAAATTTTTGACTTGAGCACAGAAAAATCAGAATTGGTTAGAAGACCCACAACATAAAAAGAGTAGACGGGCAGTCGAAGTTGTTGGCTTGAGAATATAGAAACGTCACATGGCTAATTCAATAGCAAACATCACTCTGACCTGGTGCCGGCCAAGGATGAGCTGAACGGCTTACAAATACAATAAATGTGTGGTCCTTGAGTATAGATTTCAATCTGCTATGGCGATGGTGGGTCATGGCACAACAGCAATTGGGTCAACAACAGTAACGTTTGATTAGGAAGAAAGTTGAAGTAAAAGCAAAAGTACTTACTTGGCTAGAGAAAAAGGGTAAAAAGCACGATAGGGAGATCAAAACAAGCAAAACAAAAGCCACACCTTGATGGGACACGTACAGGTCAAATAGTAGGCATCATCATCATTATCATCAAAGTCTTAATTTCAATTTTTGTCATTAAAATGGTGTTTCAGGTGATTTGAGCATTGGGTTTTCTCTCCGAGGTCTTTAGTTTAACTATTGCCCCTTGCTTTACTTGGATACTGTATGTGGCCAACCTCGAGGAAATAATTGTTGTTCATTATAATTGGATAACTACCGACCTAAAGCCAATAGTTTGAAGACTAAGTCAGCGAGAAATACCCTAGTTTATATCCATATATATATAGGACAATATTTCTATGCGTACATTACTCACCAAAATGGTAAAGAAAACTTTTTTTTTGGAATGTATTAATCTGCAAAAGGATAAAATCGTCACATCACATTATGAAATTTTTTTACCTTGTTAGATCTAAAAAAGAAAATTTTTTTCACTAAAATAGTGAGGTTGGTGAGGGATGTATGCTATGCACATAAGTATCATTCATATTATTTATATACACCTATCTATATATGAATTCCATTGGATTTCCTGCACCCACCCTCTTTCTATCAAAGAAAAAGAAAAAAAAAAACTGCATTGGCATTTCTGTAATTGTCAACGACAATAACGGGAGATGAAAAGATGCCCCACTGTCCCCTTGGCTCCATCAGCTCGGGATCGGAATGGGATGAGCAAAGAAAGGCAAGAAAATAGAGCTGAGCTGAGCTGATCTCAGGAGGGAAGGACCAACCGAAAACTGGAGCTCCTGCTTTTCGTGTTTCGACTGCCTTACTATGATGATCCAGAGCAAACATTCAACAGCAGCTACTACTGCTACTCTCTATATATAACTGATTCATCATTCAAGAGAATATATGAAGGTAACCCAAAAAAAAAAAAAAAAAATCCCCCCTGCTTCTGTTTCAATCCTAAACTCAAAAAAGGGTAGGAAGCCTATCATCTCAAAATTTTATTTTGTTCTCAAATAGATCATCTCTCATTTTCATGAACAAAGCTTGCATTTTTCTTTCTCCTGTTGAGTAGGTTTTCCTTGCCTTTTGTATTGAAATGATAACAAGTGGGGTTTTACCTTTGTGTATTGGAATGATGAGAAGTGGGCACTTTTTCTCTTTTTATCTTTCTTTCCTCAGAGCCCAATTTGTAAGCCAAATCTTATGCATTTCTGGACCTTGGACCCCTTTAACCACAGAAAACCAAAACTAGACAAGGGCTTTATTGCATTATTGCATATCAAACTATCCAATGATGGCCTGCCTCATCTTGTTTTGATGACAAAGAGATGAGAGGGATAGAATGTGCTTATTTATTTGGTTATCAAATCTGTAGAAGGGACACTTATTTCTTGCCTTGTGGAGTTTGAGACACTAATTACAAAATATCTAAATATGAGCTTGATTATAGGATTCATGTTTTACACAAAATCGGAAAAAGAATTGACTGTCATAGAATGAAGCAAAATCTGTAAACATTCTTCTTCATTAGAACTTAGTAATTCCTTATTCATTACTTGCTTCTTAAATCTTAATGCATAGGAGTTCATGTGTATTTTTGCAGCTTTTAAAGGGGTAGAATGCTGGCTTCTTATTGATCAGTTTCTCATTTCTTCACTAGTTTCTTTTTCTATTGGATATAAAACCTCCGGACTTAGAACCATGAGACTAGTTATGGTGATGGGTGCATTAGCCACCGCTGTCCTACTGTTTCAGTCATTCATGCTTCCCTATAGAAGTACTTCCTTGTCTCTGTTTCCTGCCAATAAGATTTCAAGGCTTGTAAAATGGCCCTTGAGGAGTGAGGAATCTTTCTCTACATCTACTACAGTTGGTGAGCTTCCCCATTTAAACAATTCAACAAGCTCTTCTGCAATTCTTGGCTCGGCAATAAAAACCAAGGGTTTGTATGCTGGGGTGGAATCAGAGCACAATATTGGAAGCAAGGAAAACAACAATGTCCGGATAGAGAAGGTCAGAGACCCAGATGATGAATCTTCAATGAATAAGGACAGAGACTCAGATGGTGAATCTTCAGTTGAGAAAATTCAAGAGCCAGGGAAACGTTTCACATTGGAGAAGGCTGCTGGAATTGATGATGATTATATGCTAGAAATGGTGGTAGAACCACAAAATAGATTGTTTGATGAGAAGGTTGAGAATGCTGGTGATGATCTTGAAATAGAGAATGCACAAAAATCAGGTGACATTTCAGCATTAGAACTAGGCAGAAGCTCTGATTTTAATGTTGAATCACCTCCAGCTTCATTGTCACTGGTACCTTTTGTGATAAACAGCACTGTGATGGCAAAGATGGATGTAAATGCCACAGATTTGTCTATATCTGTTGCCTCCAACACATCTTATACCAGAAAGCAAGCAGCAAGGATGTTCTCTGGGAGCGAAAGCTTAGGGCAAATGCATTCAGCCACTTTGAATGAGGGCGCTACATTTCCTATCATAAAGATGAAGCACGGGATGACATCATCAGCATTATCCAAGATGAACCGCTTATTGCAGCAGACCTATGTTTCATCCCGTTCTATGGTATAATATATGGATTTTTTACAGAATTTCACTGGAGATGATCTATTCAATTCATTTTACTTATTCTTCTGTGAAGAGTTGTCCTAACCTATTCCTTGTTTTGGGTGTTGTAGAAACCGCATTTCTCTAATGCACGTGAGCGAGAACTTTTATCTGCAAAGAAACAAATTGAGAACGCTCCTACTGTGAAGAATGATCTTGATCTATATACTCCTGTTTTCCGGAATATTTCCAGGTTTAAAAGGTGACCTAAGCAATGTTAATGATGAATAAGATGCACTTGTACCGTGGTTTTGGGCATCTAGTTCCTGTGATTCCCACTTCAAGTTTCTTCATTTGTTTGTACAACTATGTTCTATGTGTAGCATTTCTCCATCCTTTATTGTTTCGGAGAACTTTTTGAGTCTGAAACTGTATTTGATATGGGACTTGTGAGATAAGAAATGTCTGAGAGTCACCAAAGGATGTTTCGAACTATGTCTGGGCATCTCATGTAAAAGGCTGAGAAGTTACTGAAAATCCTTTGGCACACGACGTGAGAAATGTTGTATACTATGGCAGTGTGACCTCCCATGAGTGGAGTAATTGAAATTGCTTATTGGTTGGGGAAGTTAATTAATCCCTTATAGCAGTCTATTTCCAATCTTGTCTGTAGATTATCTTAGTGAAGTGGTCTTAAAGGTAACGCAGCCGTGCAATGTGGGATGGTAAAAGGTTCATTATTGATCAGCTATCAGCATTTGAATTTGGAATTTGGTCATGTTCTCATTTAGCCATTCTAAATGTGTCAATGCAGAAGTATGTATTTTCCTATATTGTTTAATATTGTCTACTTATTTACTCAAAGAAAGAAGCAGGATTTCATCTCTCCCTGGCATTTTTATCTTTCAAATGCTTCTAGCATTCATAGTAGTTCCTTCAACTCATTGAAAGATGACAGTTCCATATGTTATGTCATGAACAGAATTTGATTAAATTTACACCATAACTCTTGCAGGAGTTATGAATTGATGGAACACATGCTCAAGGTCTATGTATATAGGGAAGGAGAAAAACCCATATTCCACAAGCCATTACTTAAAGGAATTTATGCCAATGAGGGATGGTTTATGAAACTGATGGAAGGAAACAAACGCTATGCAGTAAAGGATCCCCGAAAAGCCCACCTGTTTTACTTGCCTTTTAGTTCACGCCTTCTACAGATTGCTTTGTATGTACCTAGGTCACACAATCTGAAGAATCTAGAAGAATACTTGAAGAACTATGTGGACAAGATTGCTGCAAAATATCCTTTCTGGAATAGAACTGGCGGGGAGGATCATTTTCTTGTTGCTTGCCATGATTGGGTATGCAATTTTTTGTGTTGAACAATTGGTGCCTGAGAGTACACATTGGTTTTGGAGACCATGGTTCAAAATGGCAGCCCTATGTAGCATAGCAGCTGCATTATCGGTCATAGCGATTGAGACCGCTACGCTATCTTAAAAATAGCGGCGCTATGGTCTAAACCCTACTAGAGCCAAATAGTTTTTAATTTAAAATGTTATTTTTCCTATTTTTTCTCATCAATAGCATTTTCTAAAGTCATCTCTACCCTTCTATGGTTCCAAATCACTAAAAAAAATATAGGATTTGTTGCTACATTAGATTTGAACTCTTTTGACAACTTAAAAAATTCACATTGCTATGCTGCTACGTATTGCATCAACCACCACACATCTTCTGCTTTGTAATGTTTTTGACCACTGGCCGCTATGCACACGACAACGGTTGTTTTGATCATTGTTTGAGACTCGTGCACCTTAGTTTGCCTCCATTTTGAACATTACAACTTGAAGCCATGGTTAGCTTTCCCCATTGAAGCACATTGATTTTGGCTGTAGTTGGGTTTTTAGACCTTTTCAGATGGGCTGGATGTTTCCTCTCAGATAAAAAAATTGGCTACATTTCATTGTGTGGACTTCAAATAAATCAATCACAATCTATCTTCTTGGCACTGTGACTTCATAGAGGGATGGACTAGTCATCTGTTCTGCCAGAAAAGGAGTTCACTCGTGGTTTATGGTGCATCCATAAACATGCTTAATATATATATATATATATAAAGCGTTCTTATGGTGGAACTTGATGGTTGTCGTAAATTTCATCCTAGATTTTGTTTAGTTTCCCTTGATAAAACTTTTTAACTCACGTCCTGGAAAGCGGTTAAATCTAATTCAAGCCTAAAAGAACCATAAGAACCTTTCCCTGATACACCATCTACACTTGAGAAAATATTCCTGTTAAAGTGTGGCTTGAATATACACTCCCCAGCCTTTAATTCATGCTTCTCTTGAAATGTCTCACATTTTGATCACTCACATTTTTCAGGCACCACATGAAACAAGGCACATGGTTCATTCTATCAGAGCTCTTTGCAATGCCGATCTTTCTCGAGGCTTCAAGTTGGGCAAAGACGTGTCTCTTCCAGAAACATATGTGCGTTCGGCACAGAACCCACTCAGAGATCTTGGAGGCAATACAGCTTCTCAAAGGCCGACACTTGCATTCTATGCAGGGAACATGCATGGGAACCTCCGTCCAATCTTATTGAAGTACTGGGACAATAAAGACCCCGATATGAAAATCACTGGCCCAATGCCTCCCGGGGTTGAAAGTAAAATGACGTACATACAGCACATGAAAACGAACAAGTATTGCATCTGCCCAAGGGGCTATGAAGTCAACAGCCCACGAGTAGTAGAAGCTATCTTTTATGAATGTGTTCCTGTGATCATATCTGACAACTACGTGCCTCCTTTTTTTGAGATCTTGAACTGGGAAGCATTTTCAGTTTTTGTTGCAGAAAAAGATATTCCAATGTTGAAAGACATACTTGCATCAATTCCTGAGGAGAAGTATCGATCCATGCAGCTGGGGGTCAAGAGGGTGCAACAGCACTTTCTATGGCACCAAAATCCAAAGAAGTATGACTTGTTTCACATGATTCTTCACTCAATCTGGTATAATAGATTGCATCAGGTAAGAATCAGATAGGAGTATAGTGCTTGTAGAATTTGTACATAAAGAACGTGGGTGAGTAGCATCACGTTGTTGTTGTTTGTAGTACTTGAATGCACCTTCAGTTCTAGTGTAGAAAGCCATTAGACAACAATAAAGAGTAGTTTAAAAAAAACACACACACACAGACACAAAACACAACGGGAGAGAGTGGAGATACTGTAAACTTGAAATGTTGGAAAGTTGCAATCACGGTCCACTGTCAACTATTATGAGGTGTAAAGATATCAGGGCTATCTAACTTGTGATCTGGGGGTGTTTAAAAAACTCTAAACTAAGCTCTTATTTTATGATTTATAGCTTATTTACATATTATAGCATTTAGTAAACCTCTAATTGTATGTTCTATTTTTAGAGTTTGTTTACAATTAGAGCTTTTGTTTCTAAAAAAAATAAGCTAAGAAGGGCTGCATTTTTTATAGAGAGTTTTTAGCTGAAGTGGATGAAAGTGGCAATGCAAAGTTTTCAAGTGTCTTGGACAAAAATGACCTTATATAATTTTCAAAATGATGCAAATGGAGCCCCAATTACCACAAGCGAACTCAGTTATCTAGTGAAATTAGAGCTTTTATCTAATTTTACCAAAGATTAATTTAAATTAGAACTTAAAGATTAGAGCTTTATTTTAGAACTAAAAAACTAGAGCTTTTATTTAGACCTTAATCTAATTAGTTCTTATTATTAAAGTTTCCAAGTGGCCCCGCAATGTTGAATGGAAATTTATGCTTCTCCATGTCTTCCACTGCTTGCAGAAAAACATATCTCTGCATTCAAAAGCATCGCCTTTTCCTTTTCTCCGCTGATTGGAGATGCAAAATTTTCAACACCCCAAAGCATCACCTTATTTTTTTTTTCCCTTCTTTTTGCTTAAAAAAAAATCAATTAGAGTCTCTTATCTTTACTACTAAAGAATTATCTTTTGAGGGAGGTTACTGACAGGGTATCCCCAGGATTTTCATCAAATGGCAATTCTACAAAATATATATTTTATTGGATGTTACCATTTATATCAGGAGATTTAAAGAATATCACCGGCTTTTCAAGATATGGTGAAATGCCATGGGAAAATATAATTAGTTATACTTAAAACAATGCTTTTCTTCTTTTGGTGGGTGGGTAGCTCTGTGAGGGGCGAGAATTTTGTAGCTTTCTTTCTTAAATTATTGTTATTCTCTCATTGCGGATTGCTCCCATTGTGTCGTGAGAGAAACTCCAAGTTAAAAAAATATATTTGTCAGGAAGGAATGAAATTTTTGACTCTGTTCAAAGGTTCTTGGTTTTTGTACTTTAATATGTTGGGGGGTTTTTTTTTTTTGGTACCCAATATGTTGGGGTTGTGAGTTGCTTGGATGTGATTGTATATTTGGATACATGGGAGCCAACTTTCACTCGGTGATCATTCACCATCCATTTAATCAATTAGTGTCTTTTGGCTTGATTCAATCCATTCAAACTGTGAGAATATCTCTCGTCAGAGCTGACAGATGTTGACGCCCCCCACAATTACTAAGGGCATGCTGAGATCCAACAGTTTGCGCCATAAAATGTGGGCACATCAGATTGAATTCTAGAAGTCAGAAGGCTTATCCTGAATACACACTACTGATTGGTGAGATGCTTTTACTTCAGGAGCTTGAGATGTCAAGTGCCTTGGACTATTGCATCATGGAAAAATCTTTGACCTGCGTCTATGTTGTGAGTCCTCTAAGGTGTTTGCCACTGCCGCCAGCGGTTTGGAGAAAATGGATGAACAACGAACATATTTACAAAGAGTGAGTTGTACATTTTTGGTGGGCCATCGTGTATGTTGATTATTCATGTGATAACCTTTCCCCGAGTCTTATTTTACTCATATCCAATTAACCATTGGCTAAAGCCTAAAGGCTAGAAAAAAAAGAAAAATTTAAGAGACTATTTTACGAACCTTAAAACTGTTTTAAATAGAACTAATTTAACAGCATCCAGTTCAAAATAGAGTTGTTTTGTCTTAGACCTTTTTTCAGATAAATATTTGATACATAAACAACGAACTAACTGATTCAATGAGAAAAGGCAAACATAACGGCAAACATTCATAACTACTCTGCAAAAGAGTATGCAAGATCAATTTTAAGTCAAATAGGGTTAAGGTAGTAACCGAACCGAGCTCTTAGGTAAAACTGTAGTTTCGTATAGAGTTTGGAATGAGAATCTAAATCTAGTGGGATTGCAAGAGGTTAATTTAGCCATGGAACAATGATTCTATCATGTGAGAGAGATTTTCACAGCACTTGTCGTGAGAACTACCCCACCTGCCGCCACCACTTCCAGCCAACTAAAAAAACTTTCTTTTTTCTCTTCTTCTCTTTCGACCCAGCTCACAGAGAGAGAGAGAGAGAGAGAGAGAGAGAGAGTTTGTTGAATTGGTCGTTGATGAAGTGATAAAGGGTATTTCCGGATCGATGAGAAAATGGCTGCGGAAGGTAAGGCGATGAATTCTCAGAAGGTGGTGGTGAAGTCGAGAGAGGATATGTCTTCCAAAGGAAAAGTGGGTTTCTCTTCTCTCAAGAGCAGCAACAAGATATCACTAGCCACCTCTTCAAATAAGCAGATTCTCGATTCCAAACATAAATCTGTTGCCACCTTTTCCAAATCGGAGGTACCCACCCATTCGAGAATTTTTTTTTTCCCTTCGATTTCTTGTTTTTTATTGTCTTTGTTTGTTTTAGAGATGACCCATCCGTGGAATTCCGCTCATTTCTTTGATTTTGGTGTTGTATTGATTGATTTACCTATTGTTATTATTATTTGTGTGGGTGGGTCTGGTCTGGTCTGGTCTGCTCATCCTCATATGCGTGGGTGGATGTGTTGAGTTTTAGAAATAGCATTATGTGAGCACTTTTATTTTTCTTCTGCGTTATTGTTTGGCACTTGGATGATTCTAGGCCTCAAGAGGTGCCTCCATCTGGAAAATTGGAAAATCTTCTCCCGTGCTCCTGATCTCCACAATCCAACAGATCGGTGCGTGATGGTGAAATTCGGGGGGGTCCTGTGTTTGGGATGGCCTGAAAGGGCGATCCCACAAGGCCTTCTGCGCTGAAGAATATTTTCCTTGGACAATTTATTGGGTTTTATGGTTGTTGCTGTTTTAGATTGTTTTTCTTTGAGCTTGAACCGACCGGGTTTATGTTATGTTGTTATTTTTTCGTCTGTGATTTTGATCTTTTTTGTTACTTTTTAATTATTATGATTTTAATTATGACTTTGGTTTTGGAATGTTCCTTACTTATTACTTGTTGATATGAAAAATAATCACAAGCACCAGGAGACAGTAAGATATTATGTAGTTCATCACTACGGATTGGGAAGTGGGAAGAGGGAGGTGGATTGATTCACTTGTTAAGGAGTGCAAGATTGTCGAACACAAGCAGTCCCTTAAACACAAGAGGCCTCTTCGTATCACACAAATATCTTCTCCTCTCAAAACCTTCCTGTTCTTATGTTTGGGCTGTACGCTTCTAGTTGTGCATTACAGGTCCATATCCCATAAACCTTATGGTGCCCAAAATCTATTTCTGAAGCAAGTCTTGTCAAACCCTGTGTAGAACTAATTTCATACACGACTTTTTCCTTAATTCAAACTGAGGTATATTTCCAACTATCTCCGGCATGGGTTTCATATTAGATGTGCTTACCGACTCTTTAAAACATTACATGTGCAATACTTGCGAAACCAGCATCTGACTATTGTTTTTTAGACATTAAGCTTCTCCACCTCAAGCTTTGCAATTGAATTACTTGTAGAAATTTTGGAACTTTTTCACAAGCCAGCCAAGTACAATTCAAAACTTTAAGTTGAAAAACAGAACTTATCGCAAAGTGAAAGCCACAAGCAAAAGCAATTTGAACCAATGGCTTTGATGCCATGCTTCAGCATTAAAAGAAAACACAATGGTGGGGAAAAACAATTAACAGCACAAGAAGGTGCCCTAGATTAAACACAGTTCACCAATAGGGCTATATCT
Organism: Sextonia rubra; assembly: GCA_037013555.1. Lineage (NCBI taxonomy): Eukaryota > Viridiplantae > Streptophyta > Magnoliopsida > Laurales > Lauraceae > Sextonia > Sextonia rubra. The sequence continues at coordinate 34,976,752 of JASUAD010000010.1, read as the reverse complement.
GCTTGCAAGAGACACCTTAATTACTGGAGATAGAGAGAAAGGCACAATGGATTAAGAAGATTTCACCCACAAATCCCTTAGACAGTCTCCCACAAGAGACCTCATAATATGCTTCCCTCTTTTATGTAGTAAAAAACCAGGCCTGTCAGAAACCTTCTTTCACAAAGACAAACTCAACCAAACCCTCGTGAATAGGCATCCATAACCCTTATGAAATCTGGCATCCATAACCCTTATGAAATCAGGCCTCTTAAAAGGCAAGCTTTATCAAGACCCTTTTCCCTCATTGGAACTGAAACGTAGTTTCCAATGATGACTATCTTGGTTTTGGAATTGAGATATGTTGGAGATGGCCTTCTTAGAACTGCTCTTGAATTTGTTTTTTTTTTTTTTTTGGATTTAACTGTTTTCTTGTTTAAGAGTGTAGGATCTCAGACCCCATTGGTTTTGGGATAAATGGTAGCTCAATGGGGTCGGAGATCCTACAAGTGGTATTAGAGCCTGGTGAGGTTGGGGGTTCGAGTCTCCTCTCTGGTGGTACTAGTGAGGAGGGGAGTGTTAAGTCCCTGGTACAACCATTGGGCACCCGCGTGGTTCGTGTGGCATTGGAGAGATGCTCGAATGCCTCCTAACACAACTGAGAAGACCATAAAACCCTTCTTGTGCCGTTTCTCATCACCAATTGGTTTTGAGATCAGTGGTAGCTCAATGGGGTCTGAGATCCTACAAAGAGTGCATTGTTTGATAATCTCTTTCTCTCTCTCTCTAGATTTAAAAAATGCCTTTGCTGCTTTTAACTTTGTTCTCCTTTCAGTTTTTTGCAGTTAAACTTCAAGTTTGTTGATTAGTCAATTTTAATGGGTTTTATTTTCATTTTCCTTATTTTTTTGTTTTGATTCATATTTTTTATGTATTGCTTCTGGGGTGTGTTTTCTTTTTCCTCTTGTATGATTGATTGATCTAGGAATGGTTTTATTGAAGTGTGGAATAATATAATGGCCGGCCCCTTTTTTTATTTTTTGATGTATTCTCTTGTAACTGGTTGTACAGAGGCTTACAAATATAATTTGATCAATTTGTCCCTGTGCGCTTATTGTAATGAAGGTGAAACACAAAACGTCAATGGCCAGTTCATCAAAAACTATCACCAAAACCCAAACTGTTAAAGCAAAATCAGTGAAGAAAGTTTACACACTGCCCGGTCAGAAATTTGATCCTCCTGAAGAGGTACCTACCATTTCTTCCTTCTCTATTTTAACCAGAACTTTATTTGTGTGTGTGTGTGTGTGCACATCTGTTTCCAATTTATATTCCTGTTTTTCTTGTTGCAGAGAGAGCCCTTGAGGATATTCTATGAATCTTTGTTGAAACAGATCCCCTCAAGTGAAATGGCAGAATTTTGGTTTGTTCTCTTTGTACTCCCATCATGTGTTGGTTCCTTACTAAGTTTGACTAAGGCAGCATTTCTGAACTTGTTGTTTCTGGTTAAATCTCAAATCTTATTTCACTTGGTCATATTGCTTGTTCTTCTGAAATCTGGAATTGGCTTCTGGTTCACTTCCTTGGTTTTGTTTGTTGATGTTATGTTTCTGGTTGGGCACTGTGAATTACTAATATCGGTGACCAGTATGGATAATTTGGGTAGCTTGAAATGGGTAATTAGGTGTCAGTGGATAATCTAAGTTGAAGGGGAATCTCATGTTCTTCTATTTCAGAAGACTGCATTTGTGTAATGAGACAGAGATAGTGGATCGCTTATCACATTGCAATGTAGCCACTTCTTTATGATTCCACCTTCTTGGTTATTCTGCTTGTCTTGGTGTTCCCCATTAAAAGAAAATAAAAGAAATTGAAGGTGTGATTTATACTGCCAATGGATTTTCTGAAGTCTAACGTAGATGGTGCAGCTAAAGGGTATCCAAGTTTGGCAGGAATTTGATGCGATCTTGAAAGGAGAATTACGAAACTGTTACATTCAGCAAAGCATTGAGATGGGATGTTTGGGTTTCTTCTGTTTGTTGAAACTTGAAAGACAGGGGAAGGCGGGGAGAGCCGTGCGGTGTGGCGGTGGTGGTGTTGGGTTGAATTATGTTGTGTGTGAAAAGGAATATTTAGGTGATTAAATCAGCCAAAGATGGGATTGACAGGGTGGAGTTTCATTCATATTTCTTTTCTTTTCTTTCATTAAAAAAAAAAAACAGATCCTGTTGATCATTGTTTTTCTGTGCGGATGCCTTTTCGCTGTTTACTTAGGGCTGATTTTAAGTTATATTTGCTCCTTTTTTCTTTGCTTCTCAATGAATTCTCTTGTACCATCTTTGTTTTCTTGCTGGTCTGTGCCCCTTTTCTCTCTCCTTTTTGAATACAAATTGATTTACGGCTTTAAAAAAGAAACCTTGGAGGCCTACTTCCTTTTCAGGATGAAATTTGAGATGTTTTAGAAGCCAACTTCATTACTTATTGTGGCACAATAGAATGAACAATGGATAGGAATGCCATTCCTTTTACTGTTAGCAACTGTAGCTATTGTATCCTTACTCTTGGATAAAAGATTGTTAGTATCGAATAAATGTAATGTAGAGTGCAATACTTCTGGTTTCCGTCCAAACCTCTGATGCAATTTAAGTGAATTAAATTTGTTTCTTACATTCAGTAGCACCTGCTCAACTTGGAAATGGGCATGAGTGTCGGTATCGATACATATGGTGACTTGGAGTAGCCAGCACACTTAATCTGTACAAGTCTTCTAAGTGTGCCAAACATATGTTTCAATAGCACATTGTTAACATTTTTTTTTTCCAGTATAGCACATTGTAAACATGTGAAGGTCTATTTATTAAAATAAACATTATAGCAATATAAGTAGTGCAAAAATGGTACTAAAACCTAGAAGGTGTCAATGTGTCTGATTGCCTGGCAAAGAAATTCATTATCGGACCGCCAGTATTTTGGAAATGAAGTACTGTTCTCACAATCATTTGTACTAGCTAACTTTTGGCACTGGGGGTGTATATGAGTGTTTCCTCTTCTCAAGCAGATGGTGATTTAGGGTGGGAAAATAGCCTTTTTCATATTCAAATCCAAAAAGATGTTACCTTTGGTGCTATACTCTGATAGGAAAAAAAAACCCAGTAATGTAGATTTCAAATCCTATTGTGGCTGCATTTGGATACCTATATTTTTCCATGCTATGTACTTTGTTTCTATAAAATATAAAAAATGAGAATGTTTTGATAATTTTATTTCCTGTAGTAAATTTCCTGTTCTACCATCTTGTCTTGTCCTTGTCTTGTGCCGATTCCCTTAGTTCCAGTTATTTTCTCCAACGAGAAATAGAAGATGAAATGGCTGAAATTAGCTGCATTTCACCGATATAGTTCCATTTCTTTGCCCCAACAAGAGAAATAAAGGGTTTGAAATGGCTGAAAAATACTGTATTTCACCCATGTGTGTGTGTATGTGTTTTGAATAAAATTAAATATGCATCTTAGTTTCATGTAATGCATTGGTACATATCTATGGAAACCCAGTTAGCCAAGTGCAGCCATGATTTTGTATTCAGGTCCATCAAAATGGTGCCTATGCTTCTTATTTGTAAGAAATGCTGAAAATAAAGTACTATAGTCTTTTTACTTACGATGATTCCTATTTCTGTATATAGGATGATGGAACATGGTTTGCTATCACCGGAAAGGGCTAAGAAAGCATATGAGAGAAAGCAAAAGAGGCAGCAGCAACAAAGGATGGGTACTCCCATCAAATCTCCAAAAATGGAGAGACCAGAAAGCTCACAAAAACATCAGTCCTCAAAGAATGGCGAGTTCAAGCCTAAGAAAAGAATCAATTACAGCAGTGATGATGACGACTTCATCTTCAAACGCAAGAAAGCAAGAAGCTAAATTGACATCTCTTTTATGTTGTGTTAACTGGGAAACCCAAGATCCATTGTAGGCTAATTTGTTTATCTTTGTAGAATAAATTGGTTCATGGTCATCTCTAACTCGAATCCTACAAGAGGAAGAGTTCATATGATTCCCTAAATGCCTGAACACAAGGAATCGGGACATTCTTTGTATTCTATAAATTATGGAAATAAGAAAAAACTTTTCCTGGAATCCTGCTACTTGCATTTGTTTGTCCAATTTGTATGTCAAAATGATTCTTTACTTTGGATTTGACATGTGATGGACAGAAACAGCAAGTTATTTTGAACTTCCACTGGTTTTTTCTACCAACCATAACTGATGGTCATGACTATCTGAGATGTTTTATGATTGTCGATGACAGACCTTCTTAAGGTAGTCAGTTTCTCCTCCACCATTCATATTTTGAAAGCAGTTTGCATGTCCATTAATGTATGTCCAGGTAAAGCTGCATCCTCTGACTATTTTTTTTTCTACGGCTTGGAGTTGATCAAAGTTGAATTGATCTCCTGACCAATTAGTTAGAATTAAGAAGCTTGTGATTGAACGTTTTAACCTTCAAACAAAAGTTGTTTACTTATTCAAAACTATTGTTAGCATTTTTGTTTCTGCTTTGTCGTTATGATTCCATTTAGATGGTGAGACTTACTTTTTTTTATCCAAAAGTGCACTTAGGGTCTGTACTCTGTACTGATTATAGTGGGGGGCTTAAATGAATCTCAATGCTATAGGTGTCTATCCATTGTGATCAAGCTATACAGGAATACATCTCTTAACAGATCAAAACAAGGAAAATGTTTTAATGAAAGAGTCAGAAATCTCCTTTTTGGGTATTATTAGCAATCACTTCCATATTAAATTTAGAAACGAGATTGTCCAACAAAACGAGATTTGTATACATCCCATTGAAATGAAGGCCAACTAGTGTCAGTGCAAATATGTATCATGCTTCACTTTTGCGAGTAGAGGTAGACCCTTTACAGGAAAAGAACAAAAAAAGAGTGGTTGGTGGGGGGTGGGGGGCGGCGTTGGCTCATGGTAGTAAGCATCCGCATCAATCATAGTACTTTCAGTTTTTGTTTTTTGGTTAAAAATCATAATACTTTCAGTTAAAACCGTTATTGCCAATTGTAATCTGTCGTGAGGAAATTCTCAAATGTCTGTCAAATCATCATACTTTTGGTCCTGGGCGTATCCATTAGAAGACAAATATAAAACAGCTTTCAGTTTTCATCGACCATCGCAGCCACTCGGAATCACAAGCTCCAATCCTCCATGGACTACGAACAATCAAGATATAATAAAACAAAGAGAGAGAAGTGGAGAGAGGTTGGGTTTCTTCTTCTCTATCTCCTTTCATAAGAGAAGGAAGTTCAGACTCCGGATGGATGGGTTGTTGGCTGAGGAGTGTGAACTTTTACAAGCCTGAAAATGTGGGCCGAGGTTTGGTGGTTTGAACGATTGAGATCGAGGACTGAGGGCCTGACTCAGATGCATATAGAGTCTAGTTCTCCATTCGATCCATCTTGGTCAGGGCTAGTTTGAGATAATTTGAGGCTTAAAGTGACAATTCTAAATGAGAAATTTTTAGTTTTTAAATATTATTATAAATATTTTATTTAAAATTTATTTTTTTCATTTTTTCTAATGCAAAATTACTAATTAATTTTTTATATCCAAGTTTTGCTAATATATCTTTTCAATTGATAGTATGGCTAATCCACTTAATCTTTCTTATGACATTGTTTATCTAAATTAAGATTTTATTAATTTTAATTTTGAAAAACTTCTTTCTGTAGAAGCAATAGTTATAGGTATTGTCAATATTTTTTCAGTAGATATTTAATATTTATAAATTAAAACTAATAATATTTACAGATAAAATAAACACTAATTTTAAAAGTATAGAACCTAATTTAGTGATTTTTAAGTGTTGGCCACAAAGATTATAATGTTGATTACTTTTTAATTTGATACATCTTCTTCAATATAAAACAAAAGAGATAATATTCGAAGTTATCTTCTATGAATTTCCAGCAGCACGGATCTACGGGCAAAATGTCCAAACTAGAGGATTTTTAGAATAAAAAAAGATTTCTTGCTTCCTATAATTTTAGGGTTTTCTTTTTTCTTTTAATGGCAATATTCTCTCAGTAGTAAAAATGAACTTTAATGGTTTTTTTAAAAATATGACAAGAATAGCGGTTGTTTTTTTTCTGGAATATAAAAAAATGGTAGTTGCTTTAATTACTTTTATGAGGCCTTATTCTTTAAGTAAAACAAATGATAATTATTGCTTTTTTTGATATTTGAAAAGATTTAAGTTGCTTTTATTATTTTTATGAGGCTTTATTTTTTGGAATTGAAAAAAAAAATAGAATTGCGTTTTTTGGAGCCTTATGTTTTGAGAGGCCTAAAGCAAGGACTTTTCTTACCTAATGGCTAAGCTGCCCCTAATCTTGCTATAAGCAACTTGAGGCAATTGCAGACTTCGCGAGCTTTTACTCAGAGGCAACACCATAATACAACAATTTCTTTGTACCATATATAAAAAGTGCATGCGCTTCCTCAAAACATAAGTAGTTATCAAAAAATTTGCAACCACCATCCACCATTTACAATTGTAGGTGTCAGGGACGTAAGCCTTAGTGTAAGAACGCCCGTCTTCAAGTCTTCCATGCAGCCAAAAAAATAAAATCCAATTAAGTGGATGGTGCCCATCTTTTAATTCGAAAATGGCCGTCCAAAGCAAATTAAAAATGGCTGGCTAAAGTTTTCAAATTGGAAAATTAGCATAAAATCCATTGTAAATAAGAAAAACAAGATGAGCTAAAATAAGCGAAAATGTTGAAAAAAAAATTTTAATGGACATTAAAATTTAATTTCCTAAAGAGAAAACAATAATTTTGCTCCATAATTAGATGCAAAAAGAAAAAACACAAGAGTGGTCATGTGTGACCACTCCAATGTACCAACACCCAGGGTGAGTTTGGTGGTTTGGAGATCCCCTTACATGATTTTTGTGGTAAAATCCTCAATAATAAATGTTCATATTTAGTTTTTTTCTAAGGTAAATCCAAACCAAAATAAAATAAATGCATTGCCACATGTACCCAAAGAGGATTAGCATTGAACATATTTGATTTTTTTTGGCTGTCCCGTGAGTCCAAAACTGAAAATACTCTGATTTTTCATTAGCTATTCTGCTGAGAAAAAAATTTCTGGCATGATATCAAGCTCAATAGATCAGTAGGTACTTAAAAGTTATGAAAACCTTAACAAAAGCAACAGTTGAATTAAATAAAAAAATTATCTGAAAACAAGTGGGAAGGAAGAAACGAATATAAAATACTATAGTCACCACCGGCAAATGAAACCACCATACAGCTACCTCCCGGCAAGCTATGGAATTCGAAGGTAACCATTAGCATGAAGTGGATCCTAAAATTTTCAAACCACCATAGTTAATTTTGAAGAGAACTAGGTCCTTTCATATGGTTAGAGAGGCTTTTGAGTAATTGATGGAATTTCTACTTCTGTTGGCTTTCTAGCAGTACAGTTTTTTTTTTTTTTTTTGCCTTTGTCAGAATATTTGTTTGTTTTTCACTAATAAACTCCTTGTTACCAATCAATATATTGGTTGGAAAAACAAAAATGTTGAACACATTTAGTAATTGATACTAAAAAGGCCACCAATAATGGCTAAACTCAAGATAAAGCCAGAGTTACTCAAGCTATAGATGATGCGCAAAAATGTCAGCCCCCCTCTTTCAGATGCCAAACATCAAATCCATGATTTTTGACACAACAGATTTTGCAGGTGAAGCAATGGCTGAAGGCCGATTACTGCTGCCATTCTGAAGATAAGAAGGTTGAGGGGAGGTTTTCAACTGGCTCCCTGCTGAGATGCCCCCAGATGGATGAGGTGGCAAGACCATGAAGGCCTGATTATTGAGCCTCTCATTCAGATATTGACGCTGAATTGGCTCCAAAGGCTTCACACCAACAATGAGTACACCATTTATTTGCATCCCATTCTTGCTGAGAGCTTTCTGGGCATCAAATCGATTCTGCACATAAATGAATGATATTACATGACCAAACATGTTTCCATTAAAACGGCAAGACTCTATCAACAGGCATCTTCAAAGCCAGTAACTACCAATCTATCAGTGTGGATTTGAGTAGTAATTAGCATGAAACCATTACATAGAAGTATCAGTGACTCCCTAACGTGTAAGGGGTCCTGAAATGATCCCAATCTCGATAGAGAGAGAGGGAGAGAGAGCAATGCATCTAAAAACTGAAGGGACAGCAACAAGGGCCTGGCAATATAATAGTAACGATGCAACTCGAGGACCACGGGAAAGACATCACATTTTGTCATAATCTGTCAAAAGTAAAGAGACACATCATGGAGGTTTTTTTTTTTTTTTTTTTTACAAAAGTAACGACATCACATCCTTGCAGCAGCAGTGCCTGATAACAGGTGCAGAATGTCTCATATGGTGTCCCTTTTACTCAAGTTCCAAATGGGCACTAAACAAGTCCATCGAGGGCAACATGATCATATAATTAAGGCAGAAGGCCCTTTTTTTTTTTAATGGTACGCCAAAGGCATGTAAACAAGGGTGTAGTAGGGCATCAAATCAATTTATAAAGATACAGAAATAGTCAAATTAAAGACAAATATGTGTAGAGCATGATATACGGACTACAAAGATATTCAAATTTATAATAAAGGAAAGAAATAAAACCTGATATAGAATATGCATCCAGTTGGCATCTCTTGGACCTGAAACGTGTTTCAATATCACACCACATTTTTCGAACTCACGCAATACTAAGTTGGTGTCCCCTGGGGAAAATCTGATTAAAAGAAAAGAAAGTTTAAGAACAAAATGAAGGTACATAATATGCATGTGCTCTAAAATGATACTGATATATTATGATAACTGGACACTTCAAAAGGCAATGGACCCATATCAATCTAATACATAAGTTCTATGCAGAAAATCCAAGTCCTTGTTATATTCATGCCATATCTATCTAGGCATCACATTCTACATAGAAAATCCATGCTCTTGTCATTCATGCTATATCTGGGCAAAACTTAGTTGATGTCCTCCTCATATTCATGCTATATCTGGGGCATCATTTAATTAGGAAAGGAACTGAATGAGAAATCATTCCTAAGAAATAATCTGATAAAGGAACTGAATGAGAAATTGTAAAAGGTTTTTCTCCTGTGTGTTCAGAAAGAGGGCTGTTGGAGATGAAAGAGAAGGCTGTTATGCATGTTAATCTGAAAGTTCCAGTACAATTACCAAACCATGTGAGTTAAGGAAAACTTAGTGTACACAACAAATCCACACTAATCACACAATCATCTATGCACCAAGTGACAACCTCACTTCAATATTTCAAATTGAAGAATTGTCATACTTTTGTTAGCTAGTGAGGAAATCCATGGAAGCATCAGTAACTGTTTACTGCCTATATAGGAAAAATGACTCATCAGCCTTCAGCCAGTCCATATCCAAACTTCAGAAAGCAGAAGAGGAAAATCATCATATAAAATGACCGTATTTGAATGCAAGACCTTACCAAACTAATCTGCCATAAACTAAACATGTTCAACCAGGGAAGACCAACAATTGTTTTATTGCCCTGCAACAATATATTCAACATCTTCCCTAGAACTTCCCATGAAAAAAGTGGCAAAGACAAGACAACATGGCAGAAGAAAACAAAGACAAATAAGTAAAACTGCAGCAAGCACAGTATCAGAACTGCCAAACTCTAAAACATTATAAAAGCAAGATCTCTAACTGGGAAGACAGAGTCTTAAGTAAGTGTGTAGTGTGCAATTTATATCAGTATAATCCCCAATAGTTCACAATTTATAATAGGTTGTTGCAAAGGGCCTCTTATTTTGAAATAGTTCCGAGAATTCTTATTTAGAGAATTTTGGAATTCTCAAATTTTGCCCCCTGCATGGAATTCGAAAATCATCTAAACCCATGTAGCATTTGAAATGCTAAGGGACTGTTTCTTTACTAGAATTTTTAACAAGAATTTGGTGCTTTGGGGTTTTTTTGGACATGTTAGTGATGGCTTGTCCTTTGGCATTTGAAATGCCATGTTTCTTACCAGAATTCCAAATTATGGCCATCTAAAAAGTCTCAAAGGTGGTCCAAATCTCTTTGCACTTTGCTAAGTTTTCAAATGCTCCACCCAAGAAGAGGATTTAGGAATTTCACCTCATGGGACAACTTTCGGAGAACTTAAATTCTCACACAAGAATTCTATGAATTCTGGTAAAGAAGCAAGCCTTCTCACACAAGAATTCCATGAATTCTGGTAAAGAAGCAAGCCCTAAACGGGGTTGAAGTGTGACTTTTTGGGTAGGTGAGAATCCAAAATTCCAACCATAAAAAATAGCATTTCGAAATGCCAATGAGACAACCATCATATCAATGTTAAAAATTCCCAACATAAGAAATTCTAGTTAGAAATACCTCTAAAGAAATAGGCCCCAAAACGATATTTTAAAAAGGAGAGTTTTTGAGACACTTAGAGAGTGTCAGGTGCTTAGAAAGTCCAAAGATTATACAACCAAGCTATTATTTATGGCCTTAACTAGTGAAATTTGTACATATACTGTAAAATGATTTCTCAAATATCTTGCAAGAATGCCTTGGCATTCCTAAATTTTAGGACACATTTGTGCAGCACCTCTTCCACAAAGAAGCGGATGTGATCCCCGACAAATCTTAGAACCTTTGTTCAGTGCTGTCGCTTCTTCAAAACCTGACTAGTTTTGTGGTGATTTTTCCTGTGATAGAGGATATTTCCTCAAGCACTCGTATAAAAGGTGGCATCCTCCATCAGGAAACCCAAAATTTCTTCGATTGCCTCAAAGAGGCACTGCACAAGCACATCCTTAGTGTTGTTTCATAAGTGAAGGTGGGCGCAATGGCTCGGATTCCAACTTCCAAGAGCAGCCAAACAATAGATGATGTGGGAAATCAAAGTAAGGCAGGTCCAGACACTGAAATATAAACAATCAAGCAAACCCTTCAGATGCATAGGCATGTTCAAAATGAGAGATTCTAATAGAAACAGGTCTGAAAAAGAAAACTTATGAAGCATACCCATATACAGTGACCCACTCCTCTTCATCGAGATTACCCATAGGCAAGCTATTTTTGGGCAACTCTGGTCTTGCCACTTCCCTTGGTGGCGGAAGTGTAATTAAAGCTCCTGCTTGGACGACACCATCCACAGGAGAACCCTTCCCCTTCTCATCTTCCTCCCCACTAGTTTTGGTAGGGGACCACCAGCTCGAAGCCACCGGACTCTGTTGCGCCGCGTGTTCCCCGCGCACAGCATAAGACGCGGTGGCATCAGCTCTGCTTTTCAAAGGAGAGGCAGAAGTCTGACCAGGCGTTCTCGTCTCGGACGCGAATTCAGGAGACGGCGAGTAATCTCCAATGGGTGATTCCGGTGAAAAGTCTCGCCGGTCTTCTAATGTGAAGACCGGGGGCGGTGGAGGATCTGATCCGCCAAAATTATCAAGCCAGAGAGCTGAAACTGCAGCTGCCTGACCAGGGCTTGTGAACTTTCCTCTGTGGGTAGAAACCGGCGTCGCAAGGTCGCGGAAAAAAAGGGACTGTCTTCCACCAGATTTGGGAGTTCTCTGCGCTGTGCTGCTCATCCTTTATCCTACTTTGCAACGCAAACAGGAAAACACAATTGCAAGGTTAGGTGTGGGAGATTTTGCTCAAATCTTTGCACAAACTAGGCAAGATGTGTAAAAGTTCCATCGGAATTTAGCTTATATGAGGATTTGGCTCAGAATAGGTCAATCCACCCAACATAGTGAATTCAAGTAACTTGGGTGATGTAGCTCTTCAATTGCTCAAATCGAAAGATCTTTAAAGAGATCGCCGGGATCAAGAAGAAAGCTAGAAACGGTCCCATGTTTAGATCTGAAGGCTTCATGCAATGAAAAGGCATCTGAGGGATCCTTTTTTTTTTTTTTTTGCCTTTAAAACAACACAAAGGAAGATATGGTACCTGCTGTTGAGGAGGAAACCAGAGATCGGAGAGAGCCGCAGGGCGTTTTGAGACCGTTGTAGCTATCGCTTCGCTCGAAAGACAAAAAGAGAGGGAGGGAGGGAGAGGTTTAAAACCCTAGACCCAACATTCCGGTGCAGTATTTAAAATATACTAAAGGTCATTTTTTTAGGGGGATTTTACCAAAAAAAAAAAACCTCCTTTCCACTCTCTCTAAATTAAAAAAGACTTAAAATATATATAACCACCATAGTAGTCCTATGACCCTTTTTTAGTTTTTTTTTTTTCTGATGGTATTATCCCCTTTCACTCATATATACGAGCTTCTTCTTCCTCGTTCTCCTTCTTTCTCCTCATTTTTCCTTCATGATATGGTGACTTCATTATTTTAGACTTTAGTGCAAGTGCGAGTTTATTACCAAAACACTTCGGTATTATATATACCCATTTAAATACATCATCTTCCACATCCTTTTTTTTTCTTTTCTTTATTTTTTTTCTTTTCAATCTTAAGTCCCTCTTAGTCATTTCATAAAACACCCTATAGGCATGTCCTAAGCTTTTACACTTTTCATATATGTCATCCAAGTATTCTATAAACAGATGTCCCTTTTAGTCATTTCGTCAAACACTTTATGGGCATTGCCCAAATATTCTAACCTATTATCATCTCATCTTATTTCCTTTGCCTCCCCTTTCCTTACCATTTCAGTTCACAAACATTTAAACCAACCACTAATGTTGTTTTTCTTTCACCACCATCTTCAAATTCACCCATCATCGCCATCCAACCACCATCACCTGCGCGACCACCATCCAAAAACGAAGTGTTTTATTTTTTTTTTTTTTGAATTTAACATGAGTGGAGATATCCCCGCTTTAACTGTGAAGAAGAAGAAAAAATGAACAGGTGAACGGGAATATTGCTAGTGGCCAAGCAATTGATTTTTTTATGAATTTGACATGGGCGACAATATCTCGCTTAACTGTAAAGAAGAAGAAAAAACTGAGCAGGTAAGTGGGGATATTACTGCTAGCCAAGTACGTGATTTTACATTTCGAGTAAAATGCCTGTAAGGTGTTTGACGAAATGACCGAAAGAGACGTCTGTTTATAAAGCATTTGGAAGACATGTATGGAAAGTGTGAAAGTTTGGGACATGCCTGTAGGGTGTTTAATGAAAATACTGAGATGGACTTAAGATTGAAAAGAGGAAAAAGAAAATGAAAGAAAGAAAAAGGGATGTGGAAGATGATGTATTTGAATGGGTATATATGATACCGAGGTATTTTGGTAATAAGCTCCTATTTGCACCCAAGTCTAAGATAATGAAATCACCATATTATGAAGGAAAAGGAGGAGGAGGATGGAGAAGAAGCTCATATATGTGAGTGAAAGGGGATGTTGCCGCTCAGCGAAAAAAAAAAAACCAAAAAGCACCCATGGGACCATTGCGGTGGTTACATATATTTTAGGTCCTTTTTTTATTTATGAAGAGTCTAAAGGAAAATTTTTTATTAAAATCCTCTATTTTTAGAGAACGTTTTTAAAATTTTGATGATTTTTGAAAAATAAAAGGGTTTCATGATTGGATTATTATTTCAAAAATAAAATTTTCCTTCATCTTTATTCAAATGAGTCCTCCCCATGATCAAGCCCAATCTCTTGTAGGGGCATGCTTTCATGATTTCCCCAAGATTTCACTCCTTGAGTTTGCTTTCTGAGATATTGAGTTCGACTTCTGCCACTTATGTTCTCTAAGTAATATGTGTATGGGCATATATGTATCTCTAATGAATAGTTTTTGCTTGTCAGAATTGAATAACTCTTGGAGGCCAAAAGTCTTTTTTTTTTATAAAAATAAAATGTTATTTTTCTTATCTATTTCTCTTCTTTTCACTGCCTCTTTCCCTTGCTCCACCTAGTGATCGTAAGGTTGTCAGTTAGGTCTTCCTACAAGTGTTGTTGGCCCACAAAGAGAACGTAAAATGAGTGCTTTCTTAGAAAGCCCAATGATAGGCTTCGGCAACATTTTTATATGCTTGCCAATTTGGATCTCGGACTTGGATAATAATAAGTTCAGCCTAATCCTCTTATTTTTCTTATCTACATACGTGTGGATTTCTTTGAGCATTTATATATGAGTTCATTTGAATATGGTTCTTATATGGAGTTTTATGTGATTTTTGTATTTAAATGTATATTATGCAATTTTCATGTAAGTGAGTCATGCATGATTCTTCTATGTTTTTGTTTTGAATGGCTTATTTATACATAGTTTATAGCATGTGTGGATTGATTCCCTATTAAAAAATATAAGTGAGGAATGTTTTAATATACAGGTGAATTTAATTTAGCATGATCCCTGCGTGGGTTCTCATTAGCATGGGATCTCTTCTTTGTTTGTGGTTTAATGTTTAGTCTTGTATTCAGATTCAACTCCAGTACTTTATCTCTTGGATGGGTCATGAGTAGTGGGAAGAAGTACTAAAAAATCCCAATGGCATCCCAATGGCATGCCAATAGAGAAAAATGTGAGACAAAAATTTTTTATTTCCTTTATTTAAAATTAGAATCCAATTTCTTGCACGATTTTCAATTCATGAGAGTTTAGTGCAATGCCTTCTATAAAAGTACCTAGAATTGACAAAATTAAAAGACAAGTTTCACCAACATAGACAAATAATCTTCTCGTCATTATAAATTATCCGAGCCATTACCCTAAATCATATTAGAAAATGGTGAGTTTTCATATATGTCCTATATATTGCCTCAAATAAACGAAAGCATGATATAGTTAGCTTGTTCCCAACGACACCAAAAAAAAAAAAAAAGTGATAGTTACACTCCTCATCTCACAACTCATTTCACAATTATCCCATGTGGCGCGCTTAACTAATTTATTTTGCTTTTAACATTGTAGAGATGAAGGAAAAGAAAACTGCCACATAAAACAGTTATGGGATAAGTTATGAGATAGGGAATGTTGCTAGCATTTCTAAAAAAAAATTGTTTTTATTTTTTGCCCAACATAACTCGCAAGAGTCATACAAGAGTGTAGGTAGTGCTAGTCCTTAGGGGACCTAAGTAGTTAGTTGATTTGTTTGAGAAAAACGAACCAAAGGCGGAATTTGACTAAAAAAAGATGGGATTAAAAAAAAAATCATCTACACCCAACATCCTCCATTCAAAAATTTCCTACTAACCTGAAATTGACATCCTCCATTCAAAAATTTCCATCTAACCTGAAATTGACATTTTTATAGAGTTGAATAGTGCCAAATGATGTTCATTATTATTATTATTATTATTTTTAATATTTTACAACTAATGTATAGTCAATGTATTTGCACCGGCGGAAAATAAAAGATTTCCGCGGAAAGCGGGTTTGAGACTCTTGAGGTCGAGTGAAGTCTGAAAGCTTCGAGTGGAAAAAACAAAAAGAAATGCTCGATTCATGGCGAAATCCATCCCAGCGTGCAAAAAACGTATTGTTTGCCCTCATCTTCTGATATCCATCTTCGTTGTATTGTATTGCATCACTTCTCTCTCACGCTCTGCTAGGAGAACTAAACCCCCTTTTCGTTTTTATCTTCTTACATCAACAGCAGCAAGAGAGGCAAGACCCATGGTTTGCAGTCTCTCTAAGGCCCGAAAACTTCGTTCCAGGCCTCATCGTCGGCTTCCTTCTCGGCCTACTCATGGATTTTTCAAGACCCACCAGACCCAGGTCCTTATCTAACGATCCGTCAAAGCGGCAGCAACTGGCTTCAAGCGTCGGCGGAGATGAAGAGCTCAAAATGGTATTTCTGTAGTTCTTGTACAGATTCATGAATTTGTAGGAATCCGATGTCGGGTGTTGTTCTTTTTGACTATGTAATCGGTTGCATTGAAGGGGTGCTGAGATTGGATGGATATTGGAACATAAGCCCAAAGCCACAAGTGCTATAATTTTGGGTGTAAAATGCATCCCACCCTCACCAAAGAGTGGATTGTGGAATAGAAAGATTTTGTTGGTTTATGGGATCCAAATTTACCCTTGGTTGGAGTGGAGGATTGTTTTCAATCACAATAGAACTACGCGGGGAAAAATTGAGAGGTGAAAGAAATTATTTTAAGGAAGCATGTTTTTGGATTGTGGGAGCTTGAATTGGAGAAGACTAAATGCACATGATAGTGGGTCTGATATAGTTTAGATGTTGTGTGATTGTATATTTTTGGGTGGGTTGGATATGTTCATGCTCATATCTCTCTGGATGTCTTCCAAAAGATGGGGAATGGCTGGAAGATACACCCCTTTCGGATGCACATCTTAAAGAAAGTTAACCCCGATTCCAAATGCTTTTCTAGATGGATGAACAATCATACAACCAATCCAGTGGTGATATTAGTTGCATCCAGAGGAATTTAAGAAATTAGCTTCCAAATAGATGTATAGAATGAATTGTATGTAGATTTTGGCTGATTTTCAGTTCTGTTCCACATGAATATAATATACATATTTAATGTTAGATTTTATTAATAGGATGAACTCACTGCATGTGTGTGTGCGTGCATGTCTGTGTCTTTTATTTTTTATTATTTTTTTTTGTGGGTGGCATGGAAATTTATAGAGATAGAGTACTTGGTATTATATATTTTATAGTGGGTCTTATGCCCTTATCTCTTTATACCGATTATGGATGAGTTATCTTCTTATATTTAAGATAAGGTATCTTGGTGTATGTTGTTTGGAGATGATATAGTGTTGGCGGATGAATCAAGAAATGACGTGAATGTGAAACTTGAGAGATGATAGGAGTCTTTAGAATCCAAGGACCTTACATAAGTTAGGCAAAGACAAAATATATGGATTGCAATTTCAATGGACATGTACAAAAAACCAACATTGCTGTGACTCTGTGAGAATTGAAATTCAAGAGATATCACAAATAGATTCATTCCGATTCCTTGGCTCGATAATTAGTAAGGCTGGAGAGTTGAGGAAGATGGCAGACATTGGTTACAAGCGGCATCGTTGAAGTGGATGCTTGCTTTTGAAGTGCTTTGTGATTGGTGCATACCAATAAGATTGAAGGAAAAATTTTACATAACAATGATTGGATCAATTATGACCTATGGAGCAGAATGTTGGTCAATCATAAAGCAACACTTGCACAAAATGAGTATAACAGAGATGGGAATGCTGAGGTAGACGTGTAGTAAAGTAGGAAAGATAGAATAAAAAATGAGTGCTTTTGGGAGCATTTAGGAGTAGCATCAATATCTGATAAAATAAGAGAAACCTTTTTTAGATAGTTTGCACATGTCCAATGCAAGCCAACAATGGTGGTGGTGAGGAAAAGTTTTTCTATACACATTGATGGCCCACCATGGGGAAGGGGTAGGCTGAAAAGAACATGGATGGAAGTAGTAGTTATAGATTTCAAGAAATGCAACCTATCCAATGAATTGTCTAAGGATAGAACGGAATGGAGAAACAATATTCATGTAGCCGATCCCAATATGGTTTGATGATGATGACAACGACAATGACCTAAGAAGAACGGATATGGATACGGGTCATGGATACGACATGACACGGACACGGCAAATAATAAATATGTAGTTTTATATGTAATCATAAATTTAAAGAATAGTTATATTTTTAGCCAAATTAAGAAGCATAATGTCACAATTAATAGAAAAGAAAAACATAACTAATATTGGACTAGTATAAAAAGATGAGACTGGCAAAAAAGAAAAAAAGAGTTAGAATAGAGGGTAGCAAAAAAAAAAAACAGTGATTGTTTGGTCATATTTGGTCTGAAATTGTTCTTGAATTATTTATGCACTTTTGAAACTTCATTTAACACTTTTTTTTTGTTTTGTTTTTGTTTTTGATAACAGGCTTTGGTCATACTCAACAATCAAAAAAGAAAAAAAAAGAGCGATTTAAAATTTTAAAATAACCCCCTTGTCCCTGCCGTGTCTAAATTAAAAAAAAAAAAAAGACACAGTTTGTGGTGTGTTGTCCGAGCTGTGTAAGTGTTCAACACGTGCCAGACACGGAAATGGGGACCCTAGGCGCGTGTCCATGCTTCCTAGACGATGACAATAATATAGTTTTATCATTTGTGCACTACCTTTCTCAATATCAATTTTGTTTTTCTGGAACAATAGATTGAGGGAAAATGGAGCCTCCTGCGTAGTGCTTCCTTTTTCGTTTCATTGGTTGTATCTAAAGCACAACCTATGGCTGTTTTGCATTAAAAAAAAAAACATGTTTTCGTTTGCTAATGTGAAACTGTGGATTACACAGGTTTTGGTCGTTAGACAAGATT
This sequence comes from Sextonia rubra, assembly GCA_037013555.1. NCBI lineage: Eukaryota > Viridiplantae > Streptophyta > Magnoliopsida > Laurales > Lauraceae > Sextonia > Sextonia rubra. The sequence goes on along the minus strand of JASUAD010000010.1, from coordinate 34,958,424 downwards.
TGAAGATGGGAGCTGGGAAAATTGCATCTCAATGTGCTCGTAAGATATATACAATGTTGAATGGTGCTTGTTTTTCTCATTTTGTATTCTCTATATATATGTTGGCTCCTTTAATTTAGCAATTTTTTTGTACTCTTTTTTATTATTTTTTTTTCTTTTGGTCATCGCGTCATGCTATTTTTTCTCTTCTATATTCACTTCTATCTTTTGAACTAGGGAATGGGTTTTGATCATGTATGTCTTGACATTTAAGTGGTGATGCTGCTATAGAAATCACTCTTCTGTGCTGATTTTAGCATCAAAGGCCCTAGATATGGGCTTCTATCGAAGAGGCTTAAGGTTGAAGAATCAAAGTTGGATCTAAAAGATCATCAGAAGATCCCCATGTACTAGGAAAGGAATGCCCAACTTTCATGTTATAAAATTATATCTCATGGATTTGATGACCCCATGCAGATCTCCATCCTTGACCCTTCACTCTTCACCCTTGAGATCAAATCCCATGGCACATGAATTCCTGGGAAGTTGGTAGGGATTCAGCAATTGGGCCTCTATGGAATTTGTAACATGCAATGACCACTAGCCATTATCAAGTTGTGGGCCTAGCACAAAATGTTTCTTGGTCTTGGCAACTCGGATATTTGACTCTTTGGAACTACTTTTATTCTTTCATTCAATTCATGTTACTCTTCTGAAATTGGCAGACGCAGCCACTGGGATGTATGCTGAAATCATACAAAGGTAAGCTGTGCTTTACACTTCTCTATTTATGTATTGGCATTTTTCTGTTTTTTTTTTTAGAATGGTGGGCTTGAAAACTTTGTTAATCCATTTAACTGTTGCAGCCACCGTTCTTTATTGAGACAATGGGAGCAATGTGGCCAACCTAAAATAGTTGTTACATGCAAGAACCAACAAGAACTGTGAGTGGACAGTTATTGCCTAATTGTAACACCTTCTCCTATAGCAATGCATGTGTTGACAGATGATGTTTGCTTTTTTGCATTCCATCAGGAATAAGCTAAAGCAGGTGGCGGATAGCATTGGCCTTCCTACTTTTGTTGTTGCTGATGCAGGGCGTACACAGGTGTCCTTTTGTCCTTCACAAATAATTGTCTTCTTTGTTCCATTGTTGTTTTTTGCTGTTATCATAAGTAACAATGAATTCTACCAAAATTATGAGAAGTTACACAACATGGATTCATGGCCAGAGGAAGCAGTTTCAACTTTCAACACAAGTGTTTTCCCTGGAAATTCCATCCTTTGTTTCTTCTGCCACCACTACTTTTGTACCACCCACGCACATCCACACACCCACTGGAACAGAGGAAATGGGCCTTCTAGTGAATGAGAACTTCTAGGGTTCTGTCCCCATCTACTATCTTTATTCTGTGCTTGCAATATGCATTACGAGAAAGATTTCAGGAATCTGCACTTCATCTATGGTAGGATGTCTACCAAGTTCTAGACATAAAAGCACTCATTTGTCTGTTACAATGTAGTAGAACTGAAATTCTTGGACAAAGGCCTATGCTTAGAAGGTATTTTTTGCTCTGCCAAACTCCATGCTCTAAGGTTGGGAAGTCACAACTGTCAAGCTGATCTGCTGATGGTCATAACATGACAAATTCTTTGATATACACACCCCCTGATGCAGTATTTTAAGCCTTATCTAGTCATCTTCTTCTAGTAATTCTGATTAATGATTCATTTTTCACCTGGACTACATTGTGTATAGGTGAGTATGAAATGGACTATCATGATTCAGCTGAACTGATCAGTGAATAACAATGATTGCTATTTTCACTTGAAGAACTAAGTCTGCTAGGTCTGGAAATTAATGATGTTACTCCGAGCAACATGCCTCACACCAGTCATACGTTTGTCTTGGTTTTTATACTGATGCATGTTCATCCAGTTTTTTGTGTTGGCTGACCATAGGTGATTATTCATTTTGGTTCTCTGCAGAAAGTTTGTATAGATATTGAGTGTACCATTTCATGCAAACAGTACATCCATAGTTAAGAAAAACACATGACACAAATGACATTGACTCTGCCTCAGTACTGATGAATGATGATGCCCAACTGCTGATATTGACTGGCAAGGATACATGGAGTGAGATGTGACTTAGTCCTTCCTGAAACTGGACTTCTATATGGATTTGGATATAATGGGCATCCACATCCTATACTCTATGCTCTGATAAATTTGCATTTGGATATGCATGATCCCATATTACAGAACAATAAATAAATAGAAGAAAATGAACCCATATTACATCTGAATACTAATAAATGATTTTACAAGAATCCATGATATAAAGGTACTGTTATCATGAGTAAATCTAATTATCTGGATATCCTAGCTAGCGACAGTTCCATGATGCGATCAGCAAAAGCTGCAAATGTTCTAATCTTGCTTTGCATTCTACGTTTTATTAGCACTCCATGGCAAAACAGCCGATTTTGAGTCCTTATCATAGAGGACAAGTAGTTAGAAATGTTTGATATATGGGAATAAAAAATGAATATTTTCAGTTTTTTCAAACGTATAACTTTTCTTGAAAATAAGTTACTGTAGGACTTGATTTTTCTTTTTACAACACCAACCATTTCGACTCAAATTTAGCTTATTATGATCTCATAGAAATGGAACGCTTATGCAGTTATAAGCTATGTAACTTGGAAAGTTATGCTACTTATGTCAGATATGTACTAAATGTACAATTCCTGAAGTATGATTATTGATACATATAAAATGCAGCCGCAGTTTTAGATGTATCAGAAAATTCGTAAGCATGATATGTCAACAGTGGCTTACTTCATGATAAAACACTTCATTTATTTTGTACAAAAAGCCCTCCAGCTTGGGCCAACATGCTTATTAGACATGGCAGGTTTTTGAAATTGTTTACTGAAACAATTTATTATTATTATATTGTATTATATTATATATATTTATTTTTGAAAAGCAGTTTTCTTTTTGTGCCACTGAGAATATATGTCAAGAGAATAAGTTTCGTGGCTGAGATATCTTGTCTTGAACAGGTAATGGCTGGGTCAAAAACAGTTCTTGCCATTGGACCAGGTGAGACCTTCAGTTGCAATAATCCATCTTTTGTTATTGTATATTGCTTTTATTTTCATTTTGCTAATGATATGTGAATATCTTGCATCTGCAATTTTCCTATTAGAACTATGATATCTGAATAATCTGAGACATTGATTGATGGTATTTTAACTCTCCAATGGACTGCCTTACTGCACAGCAGTTTTCTGTGTACTGTCATCTTTAGTTTTTGAAACCTTTATCCAGTTTTTTATTTTTCTTTCTTTCTTTCTTCTTCATATTCTTTTAATAATTTTGATCTATAAAACTTTATACAGGTATTATATTAATGATTTTCACAATCAAATGCAATTGACCTTCGCTATGAGCTTGCCACATAATGATTTTATGGTTTTACTTGGATGGGAAAGCTACTACTGAAAATACTTAAAGCCACCATTGCTTATTGTGTAGATTACTCCTTGTCAAGTCCTCAAGCCCACCTTACGTTGATGCTGTTTGTGTTCTCTCCAGTGATTCTATTCACAATCTCTCCCTCTAGCCCTCCTTTTTGTTTTATAGAAGCTGTTGATATCATAATCTATTACACCATAGTAGCACTGAGTGATTGTCAAATTTGCCCAGATGATCCTCTCTATTCTAAAATATCATCAACTTTCACTTCACTTATTATGTCCTCATATATTTTTAAAATGATTTGATTCCAAATCTTTTTTAATAGGTCTGGATTATCCTCTTTCTAATTAATAAGCACCACACCATCTGCAAGCAACATAGAAGAAAACTAATCTTAGATCTATTGCATCAAGTCATCCATAACTAGGACCCTTGGTCCATCCAAACTCCAATTGGCAACCAAATGGACGCTCAATGAATAGTTTGTATGTCCCATATTTTGTCAATGTATTGATTCAAGTTGTATGTCCCGTAATATGTCAATGTATTGATTCAATATCATATAATAGAAGTACCTTTTAATCCAAGTGGCACTCAGTTTCACAAGACTGCCACATGTTTATACTTTGTCATATGCTGGCCTCAAGCTCAAGTAAAATGGCGAGGATTTCATCAGATTGGCAAGTAAAAAAAAAAAAGATGATATTGCCTGCTTCCATATCGATTTTTTCATTTCCTATAACGACGTTAAGATTGGTATGGTAATCATAATAAAAAACAAAAAAGAAAACTTCAATGTTGAGTATACATTTGATTTAATCTGGATTAGGTAGACACTAGTGTAAAAAAGAAGTCTATCAAGAGCAGGACTTACTCATTTCTTTTAACTCATTTCTTTTATCAAGTGTGTGTGTATATATATATATATATATGATGTGCATACATCCCTCACCAAAATGGTGAGGGATACTTCCTTTTTTGACCTATCAAAGGTCAAAAAGGTATACTTTTTTGTCCTTTTGTACAGTAAGACTTACCCAAAAAGGAGTGTCCCTCACCATTTTGGTGAGGGATATATGCACTTGAATATTGTCCTATATATATATTATATATAATTTAATTTATAGAGCTTAAACCCATCATCAAGATTCCAAGACTTCTCCCAGCTCTTAGTCTTTTGCAAGCCTGCTACATTCCCCTCCTCTATCATGCATCTGTTTAATGCCTTTTCTCATCAAGGTGCACTTGTTCCAAGATATAAGCATGTTGGCCTGTTTGTTTTTGTATGTAATTGAATATATTGGAATTCATGGTAAAATGGGATTCAACAAAGGACAATGAAAGATGTAAGGGGTGAAGTATATAAGGTGGAGATGTAGATGGGACCTTGACTTTCCTTGGATTTGAATTACTAGGGTGATGGTGAGTTATTTATTTTTTTTATTGAAGGGGAAAAATTTTTTTTCATGGTCCTTCACGGATCTTTACCTTTGTTTGGGTTTTTTTTTATTTTATTTTATAAAATGACCTTTTTGGGAATAGTTTTGTTATAATTCCTGGGAATTCGATTCCATGCAAAGAAACCAATCCCAAGTCTTTTTTTTATTTTTTGGCTAATGTCACAATTCTTAACCATTCTCGAAATAATCCTTGCCTGTTTTTCCACTACAACCAGGCACTTTTACTGTGCGCCAAGTATGTCAGACGACTTAATCAACCCTTACGCACTTTGTGCTACAATTCAGCACAGCTGCATATTTAGTACTTCTGGAGATCACCCTAGCATCAAGAGTTGTTCCTTTCTCCACTTTCACTGCAACTGGCTCAGGCACTCCTAGATTTGTTGGTGAACTACATTTCATTTTGAATATGTTGCATAGTTCATATGACCAACACATGGTGTACTAAGGATAGGTCAAAATGAGAAATAGAATTCATGTGGCCAACCTCAACATAGTAGGGACAAGGCTTTGTTGATGATGATGAAATTCTTGAAGTAGTTTGCAATACTGCATTTTCTATCCGAGTGTGTGTGCAGTCAAGTCACGCATTTCATGTGTCCAGATCAAGCGAGTGTGCATATAATACAATCTGCTTCAGTTCATCTAATCAGCCAAGCACATGTTCCTTTAAACTCTGAAATTAGACAATCGCTTTTTAAGTCAAGTCAACTTTTTCAAGGGTAAGCTATATTAATTAGTCCATAATAACAATGCTAGCAGGATGAGTAGAAAGTTGCTGACGAAAGTGGTTGTAATTATCTTCCCTCCATTTCAAAAAGTACTTTTGGAGATTTAATGTCTGAATTTTTTTTTCTAGCAGGCAGAAAATCATCAGTCGATTCAGTTACTGGGAAATTACGCCTTCTTTGACAGTATTCCAACTGTATAAGGTTATAAACTGTTTTCTTTAGGTACATATTTGTTTTTTCATGCCATATGTGTTTATTGTGTGCTATTTATTCTCACACCGTTGTTTCTTTCTTTCATTATTTGTTGTGTTAGCAGTGATCCACATGCAACTATGAAAATTCTGACATGGAGGAGAAACAAGCAAACTCAGCTTCCAAGGAGACCACATTCCCGGATTGCTCTCAACCACTGATGTGTTACTTGCAGAGTTCTGATTAAATCCAGTGCAGGCATGCTGTGGTTGCACCCGTAGTGGTGATTTGTGAAAAAGGCCCACTTGAAAAGCACATTAAAATTAAGCGTCAGTGCTGGACATTGTAGTTTAGACCTAGAAATATTGGATCTGACCCGATTTGTAGTTCGGGATTCAGGGCTCAATGTTGAAAGCCCACTAAGGTGATGGATCCGGATATTTATATAAAATTATACTACAGCTGATTATTTTTTTTTTGTAATATTTTATATTCATTACAAGTTCTTGCCATAGGCTCAACTGTCAACACAATCTAATCTGGGTCTGGGTCTGAGTCCTAGGTTTGAGATCAGTGCAGAGGCCCAGAACCGGGCACGCCAGTCAGTCGTGCAGGAGCCCTCCAGGTGAAAATAGCCCTTGGACAGTCACAACTGTCCAATCAATTTTCTGATGGTTAGATTGTTTCCATAGAAGTTATACTCTGCCTGGATTGGGGCTTAAAAGATAGGCGGGGCATCAAAGATGTACACGAGTGGAATGAGAAAGCAAAGGCAGACTCTTTCCACTGTTTCGGTCTACTTGGGTTGTCCATACTGATTAAGATTTGTGGAAAGCTCAGGAGTTTCTAATCACTGTTATTACTGATCAACAGTGGTAATCCAAGGCGTGACCCGCAACATTGGTGGTTGGTCCTGTTGATTGAACTCTTGTTGATATGCTGGCATTTTCTTGTAGGTTAAAACCATAGAGGATAGTCTGAAGCGGGTCTTATTTCATAGTGAATATGTGTTAAAAAGTTGTGTGGGAGTGGTGGATGATATTCTTCAGCATCATCGTGGATCCAAATGCCCACAAGACTGACGTTCCAAGCCTGATGGGTTCAATGGAATGGGTTTGGACCATCCAATTTGGCAATGATCAGATGGAGAATTATAGGGTAGAGAAATTGCCAAAATTCATCTTGATTTTAGAATTAGGATGATGGGGTGGGGTTTATTGTGGTTTCATCATTTGTGAATTCCGATGCGTGGCCTATACTACTGAGCAGCTAGACCCAATTTATAAATAGGGTAGGCCCAACTGAAATTTTACCTTTTGTAGGTCATTTGGCCCTTCAGCAACACAAATTTCTTCCTCCGGAAACAATATTTTAACGGCTAACAACCATCCCCTAGCAAAATCCAGTGGATCAATTTCATGTACTTTGGTTCCAATTGTTCCAAAAAGAGGACTTTTTTTACGTTAGACATATATAGATAGAAGGAAGAACAAAAGCCTGGATTGATTTTTGAGTTGCATCGAGTAGAGCTGCCTCACGTTATTGAACGATCAGATTTTGACTTCCTGGAGTGGCCCACCATCGAGGACATTGAAGAACATTGCGAGACACATGGCATGAGTCTGTCTGTATCCATGTGGTTAAATTCTAAAACCCTCCCAAAACCCTGCTCACAGTCTATAGTAGAGCCTCAGCTGTTGTGGCTCATGGCGTCTCGATGTCAATCCATCTCAAAACCAGCATTTGCGCTTTGCAGATCCTCCTTCATCAAGGGAATGACAAGGCCAAGCAAACCCATCTCTCCCGCCACCCTCCTTCCACGCCCATCTCACTCCTTTTCAAGGCATCTCTCTCTCTCTCTCTCTCTCTCTCTCTCTTCCTCTTTTCTTCGATTAGCCCCATTTGCCAATCTTGATTTTTCTTTCTTTCTCTCTTTGTTTTTGATGATTTCAGGCTGCGATCTGAAATGGGTGGTGTCCAAACTCTTCTCCCCTTGCATAGTGCGGTATCTTCTGCTCGATTGACGTCGTGCTTGGGCATTGATTCAAGGAGCTCGAGATCACTGTCGCAGGGTACGCGTGAAAACCCAGGGGTCTGATTTTTTTTTCTTTTAGATATCAGTAAGGAACCTTCTTCTACGTTTTCTATTCTCACCCCCCCACTTTTTTTCTGCTTGTGGTGTTGTATATCTTTCAATTTTCTGCTTGTGGTTCTGCTTGGGCTCTTGTTGTGGCGTTTAGATGCACTTTGGAATTGATTTGCGCTAACTAGCCCCTACAAATTAGCCAAATCAAGGCACACTTTATTGTCATTGATTTGCACTTTGGAATTGATTGGTTTAACTTTAGCAAGAAAAATTGAAAGTTTCTAGATAATGGTTTCAGGCTATAGATTCAAAGATTTGTCTCTAATCGTAAGGTTTTGATAGCAATGGTGATAAAGTGCTTGTTTGGGCTGACTTATGGTGTGGAAATGATTGGTTGAGTGGCCATTTTCTATTGTTTCTTAGTGTGGCATCTTGCATGGATTTAATGGAAGAAGGTTGTCTGGGCTTCTACTATTTTTGCATAATCATTGTGTTTAGGAGGTGGAGTAGTCGGTAACTCTACTTCTTTCTGTTCCCTCTCCGCATTCTGATAGAGGTTGTGGTAACAATGACAAGGGTTGTTTTCGTTGAAATCTTTCAATAGCAGATTGTATGTGCTATCCAGTGTATTTGATGCATTTTATACTTAAGGATATTCTGCCCTTTCAAGAGTGTATTTTGTGACTTTTGTCAGATTGTTGCTTTTGACAAAATCCTGACCAGGACCTTTGAAATGGACAGTATGTTATTGTCAGTAGATGCTTGGGCACTCTCAACTATTTGTTCTTTCCTTTTCTTTGTCCATGTTGGTGTGGACTATTTTTACAGCCACTCAGAATTTAGTATTAGGATTCGTGAATTGTGGCGTTTTGATTCATCCATTCTTGGCATGGGAGTATTCTATGGCATCAAGCATTCATGGCTATATTGTTATATGTATGCGTTGAAAGGAAGAATTTCAGATTTTCAGTTCTCTAACATGCTTGACTCTATTAAAGGTGTTATATTTTGGGGTCAGATTGTTTTTTTTAATAATCAATAACAGGAATTGATGATGTGCAACCTTCAGGTTTCTAGTGGGACTGGTTCAACTGTTATAGTTTGCCTCCTGCTAGTTTGAGTAGGAATCTATGTTGGCCTTCTTTTGTTCAGGCTCAAAAGCTTCATTTTCATTGTAGTGCATCTCTGGAAACTCTAAGGGACAAACCTTGTTGATATCAGTCAACTCATGTTGGTGTTGGTCGTCAAGATTATGCTAAACCTATTGAAGGTTGTAGTTCAGATTAAGCAGAGGTGTTAGAATTGCTGGTTGGTTGTCGTGAGCTCTTTAAATTGCTAGTAAAAAGTGGTGATGTTGTGGTGGGTGACTCGTTGTTCCTGTTCCCTTGGGCTTCAATGAACACTTTGTTTCTTAGGAGAAACTTTATGAGGAAATTCATGACCTGGCACATGAGGGAACTTTTTGTTTTGGAATATTTTTTTTTTCAAGTGATTGTAGTCCTAAATTTTATTTTTGAAAGGTAAGTAAAGGTTTTAATTAAAAAAGGAAAAAAGCTCCCAAAGAGTACAAAAGACACAAAATCAATGGATCTTATGGTAGCAAAGAAAGGCAAAGAAAACATTTCAAGCGATTGGGGTTGCAAATTGATAGACTGAAGATGGTGCTCACTGCTCAGTGGTTTGTTTTTCGTATGGTGACATGGTGTTTGATTTTGCTTACTATAATCCAATTTTGTCACTATAATACCTTGTGGAAGTGAGAAATAGTGGCTCTAGCAGTGCAACAAGAGGTAGGATGTAAACTGTAAGAATTTTTAACTTTCTTTTTTCATTTTAAAAGATTTAGAGCAGGGTTGGGATGTCAAGGTTAATGCAACCATATCCTTATGTACTAAAAAACCAACCAATGCTATAAAATGCCGAAGCTAAGGCATTCTCATTGCCTAAAACATGAGCCTTAAGCCTCCCATGTAGGCTGACAAGCATAAGCTTTATTTATAAGCATGGCTTTTTTGATGCTTAAATCATCATCATCATCATCATCATCAAAGCCTTATTCCAACCATGTTGGGGTCGGCTACATGAATTCTATTTCTCCATTCCGTTCTATTTTGAGCTAAATCTTTCGATAAGTGAAACTTATTCAAATCAGAATTAATGTATTGGTGGATGAATCAAGAGAGGGTGTAAATGCAAAGCTTGAGAGATGGCGGGGGGCATTAGAATCTAGAGACTTTAAAATAAGTTGTACAAAGACAGAATATATGGATTGCAACTTCAGTGGACATATACAAAGTGTTGAAACCAATGTCAAAATTGAAGCTCATGAGATACCACGTAAAGATTCTTTTCGGTACCTAGGCTCGATGATTAGTAAGGATGGGGAGATTGACGAAGATGTGGAGCATAGGATAAGAGCTGGATGGCTGAAGTGGAGATTAGCTTCAGGAGTGCTTTGTGACAGATGAATACCAACGAAATTTAAGGAAAAATTTTACAGGACAGTGGTTAGACCAGCTATGACATATGGAGCAGAATGTTGGCCAATTAAGAAGACACATATTCATAAGATGGATATAGCGGAAATGAGAATGCTTAGGTAGATGTATGGTAAAAGTAGGAAAGATAAAATTAGAAATGAGCGCTTTCGAGAACATTTAGGGGTAGCACCAATAGGAGATAAGATTAGAGAAACTCGTTTAAGATGGTTTAGGCATGTTGAGCGTAGGCCAGTAATGACACCGGTGAGAAAAAGTTTGGATACAGAGGTGGAGGGCTCATTAAGAGGTAGGGATAGGCCAAAGAAAACATGGATGGACAACACAGAATATAGACTATATCAAGACTAATGGTTTTAAAACCTTTTGGTTTTACTTTTCGGAGTTCAATCTAGCAGTGAGTGATGGTTTGGGCTTGTGGCAATTCACCTACTAGGGGTGGGGGTGTGGTTGTAAGTTGGTCATAGGAAGGCTAGGTGCCCCCAAAAGGACCACATGGTTCTAATGTGCGGATGGTTCTTAAAATACGATTTTCGAAATATATATGTGTGCATACTACATATGTAGTCTACTCTTTAGATGTTTGTGTTAAACACACTCTACAAATCGGAGGTTCTTGAAAGTATGGTTTTATTGTTTGACTTCATTATATGGCTACTGAGCTTATTTGATGTTTTACCTGTGTGGTTTTTGAAAACAATTTTCTGTTCTTACTTAAAGTGAATGCTGATATTTTTTCCTTATGTTTTTTTTAAAATGTTCTATTCTAATGCTGATATTTATTTTTGTTTGCTAGGGTTGGGCCTTTGTGTGCCTCGATGAAAGCTCAAGGTTAATAGTGAGTTGGACGGAATTCTAAATATTTCTGAAGCTGCATTTTCTATGATTCTGTATGAGAATGTGTCATCTGAGATTTATTTTGGTTTTTCATGATATTTCCCATGACTCTTTCCTTCAAAAGGTACTCTGTTGCATTTTAGCAGTGTTATGCTGTAGGTCGAGAAAGTACAATACCCACAGCTTAGTGATTTCATGGGCTAAAGTTGTTGCAAGATGGTACTGCATGATGTCATTTCAAAAGGGTGCTCTGCAGTAGTATTTTTTAACGGAAGGAATGCTTCTGTTTTGATTTCTAACCATTTCAAAACATTCTTTATGACTGAACATGCAATGATCTTGTTTGATGCTAATTCCTTCTGAAAATCCCTTTTGATTTTGTCAGTTGCTTCATCTCTATGTTTTTGCAATTGGGAACTCAAACTCATGTACTCTTTAACTCATACACTCATGTCCATTGCCAGGTAAACTACAGCATGGGGACATGTGGCAATAGTTTCTTGTTCATCTTCATAATGTCCACATTAGTGTGTGTGTGTTTTGGTTAAGTTTAGATTTCTGCTCTGGAACACTTAGGGCATTTGTTGAAATTTCAATAAACCAACACTGAAATCCCAATTTGTTCCAATTGAAGATAATTAGGGTAAATTACTGTAGAAGTCAATGAAACCATCAATACTACAAAATTTGAATAACGAAGTCAAAACTCACCTGCTGTTTAACTTTGCACTTTCAGTCAAGAGGATGAACAGCCTCTTCTCTAAGGTAATTCATCCAGATCTCCGTCAGATCACCCTAGCAGGCCTGATCATGATGATAACCAGTTCTCATAAGATGCTCGCCAATCTGCATTTTGCAAGGACGGGGGCTTCATTTCAGCGATCATATGCTGAAGGGAGCCCTTGAATGGCCCAAAGGCTGTTGTTGGCCTGTAGTTTAGCTGTGGAGAAATTAATTTTTACAAGTCCCTTAGGTTTCACTCTTCTGGCATGAGAAACCCTTATTTTTTATTAATTGACTATCCATTACTCTCCCGGCTTTGTGCTCTTCTTACTATCTTCTTAATGAGGGCATCACTCATTATGTCATGGAGATGTTCTAACAAGCAGGGAAACACTCCACATTATACTTTTCCTTTTATATGGTTACGATTTTATTCAAAGGAAGAATAATAAGGGACCAGAACAGAGACATCCCCAAGAAACGTCCAAGCCAAATACATCAATTCAACAAAGACCCAGATAGTCGCTGGATTAGCCCAAACACTAACTTGGTAGATAATCACTTTACATAACACAAGGAATCTGCTTTACAAGTGCTTCAGTCTTGCTGCTTGCACCTCTTAGAGTATTAACAATAGATACCTGCTGATCTCTGAGCTGGTCCTTAAACTTATCTACATAATTGCTGAAATTCTGAGGCATGATACTTTAGCTAGTAGCCCAACTATTTAATCATGAAGAGTTTACTATGAGCTCCAACTTTCTCTTCATGCACCCTGAGTAGCAAAGATAATAACTGGACCTCTCAACCTCGTACTGCATGACCCAAAATCACCTCATCGCCATTGCATTGACATTACAGATTAGAATGCCAATGCAAATTGGCGCTTTGAGCCACTCTTTAGGCTGACTCTGCTCGATTGAGCCTAAGAATCATACTTAAAGGTGTGTGAACTATTAATAACCAAAATCACCAAAAGCTCGAGCTGTCAGTGAATGACAGCAGAACAATGTAAACCAAAGGGTCTTGATAGCCCCCCTCACATGTGGGGCTCTGCATGTGAACAAGAACACGCCAAATGAACAATGTGGGCGGAAGCACATCCCCAGGGATTCGAACACATGACCCTTGTCTCTGATACAGTGATACCATGTTAATAACTAGAATCATCAAAAGCTCAAGCTGTTAGTGAACAACAGAATGATGTATATCAAAGGGCCCTGATATGAACTTGGGAGTAAGCATGAGAGCTCTTGGAGTAATCACTGAATGGAAGAGAAGTAAGAGTGAGCTTTGCCAGAAGTTAACCTCTATTTTTTTTTTTAAATGTTGAGCAATGCATATAAAGGCACTTTAGGTTTGGGGCACTCTCTTGGATTAAGAATGCTACTTACAATTAATTTTGGTAACTTCCCCTTCTCTTTTTAAAAAGCAAAAACAATATAGCTAGGTTTCTAGTATCACTTGAAAATCTATATGGCAGTGTTAGAAAATGCCTGGGCATTTTTTAGGAGAAAAATGGCCCTTAGGACCCACTGGGATTCATGTTGATCATGGAAGTCCGTTGGATGGAAAGATCTATATGACTTAGTTATTTGCAAAATCTGGACTCTATAAGATCATCCTAACAATTTGAAATTTATGGTTTTGGTGGCATCATTTTCTTATGATTTCAATCCAATGGCGACAATAAGTTTGATGACTGTTAAATTTGGACTTGTAACTATTCACGGGGAATAGACTAGATTGACTCAAGGTGCGCCTCATGATGTTAAAATGGATACTCTAAACTTGAGGCCCAGGGACTGATCCCTAGGCTCATGTTGTTTTATTTTATTTTATTTATTTTGTTTGTTTTGTTTTGTTTTGTTTTTCTAATTTTGATGACATATTGACATGGGCATCTCCCATGGTATTTTTGCCCGGAAGGAGTATTCCCTTAGGTGCACACATGACCCCACAACATACGTGCATGGCATGTGTGTGTTATGAAGGTGCCAACACCACTCAACCAAGAGTGTGTTGCTGGATAAAATTAGCTTATTACCATTAAAACTCCTAAGTAATCTAGTAGTCTAACAAACTTTTCTACAAAATATTTGAAGACAACTTCTTAACTAATAGAAACACTTAACTTAAGAGGTTCTGTGAAAATAAGTGATAGACACAATTATCTACCATTCTGGATTTTGGTACAAAAATAAAAAAACATCTTGTTCTATTCAAAATCCATTTGGGATTTACCCCAGCACCTCTTAGAGTAGCTGCGAGGACCACTTTGATATCCAAGCCGCTCAAATGTGCATCATTATTTACACACCAAGGGACTGTTGAATTGAGGAACGGTTTGCATATAGTTTTCAGCTTCTAGTGATTGTCACATACTATCATAATTTGGAGGTTGGCTCAATTCAACTGTAGTCCATCCGATCAATTATTTCTTCTATAATAGAATCGTCTGGGGACCTTCCCTCTGTTTGGCTTTACTATCACAGAATCTAACATATGATTTTCTCCCTTGTATCTTCCATGTTTCAAGCTACCATATCTGGTTGCATATAAACTTGCTTCCTCCATCTCGTGGCATTATCACTTGCATGTTGTGTTTTTCCTTAACTTTGATCGTCTGAATGTTGTTGAGGAAGTATGCGAGAGACCACCTCTAGCTTCATCTCCGACCTTTTCTTTAGAGCTTTCATGACCTTCTCTGGATTTAAAGGTTTCATTCGCCTTTGAATTTGAGTACGCAAGGATTGGCCTTCTCATCATGTTTAGCCTTTTGCTCACAAATCCAAGGTCTTCGAAGAAGGATATTGACAATATTCTTTGGAAGTACATTGCATCATTTGGGGTCTTCATAAATCTTGATTCAAAGTATCGCTGCATCACCAAGATGGGGCTATTATTTTTCCACAAAATGCGTAAGGCTAGGGGATGTGCATTGAGCGCCAAATTAAGTCTGCTTTCGCGGAACCACATTGCGGCTGTGATCTCTCCATCACCAATCATGTTGCATATTGTCTCCGTACCAAACTCATACCAGCCTTATTCTGCATCTGGTAGTTTGTCTCAAAACTATCTTTGAACATCATTCTCGAAAGTCTTTCTCAAATACTTGTACAACTTTTTATATTTATTTCTGATGAGTGTTACTGGGTCTTATTTGATTTACCAGAGAATTCAAGTTTTGCAATATCTGAAAAGGAATTATATTATGTTCTTCTGTTAATATTACTGAAGAATTTGGAATTACTTGCGACAGCTGTTTGCAACTCGGAAAATCTTGAAACAATCATTTGATTGAAAGAAACTGAGAGCTTGATTTCATACAGAAGGATTTGTACAGTTCGATTTTTAATTAGTTTTGGTCATTTATTCTTTGTTAATATTTCTGTTTCATGTGCTTTTGCTTGAAATTATGCTTTCATTTGAGTGCGCACACAAACAAATAGCTTGCTCTCATGAGTGACGTTAGACAAAGCATCTGGTAACTGCTTCTTCATTTTATTGTGTAGGGATTATCGAGTTCTCATAACTTTTTTTTTTATAACCTAGGGTGTCCCTTGCTAGCCCAGTTTTCGGACCTTTGGCTTCTGATTTGGGGTTTATCCGATTCTAACAAGCAAGGACTATTCCTTAAGGGGTATATATATGGTTGCATCCAATGAATACTTACTAACCACCCTTGATCTACAATGTGGTTATTAGAAACGCACACAATCACTGTGACAAGGTAAAAACGGGTTAAGCACTAGAGTGTTTAGGATGGTCCACTTCTGGCTGTTCTCTTTTCTAGATGATTTGTCTTCGGTTGGGGCTCATCCAACAATGATTTGGATGGATGGAGGGATTAACCCATTTGCCTGATGAAACAGGGCGGAACAATTCTTCTAGGTCTACGGAAACATTCCATATCATTATGTTAAGGTTCACATTACTCAAATCATTAAAAACATTATGATAGAGTCCATAATATAAGAGCTCCATACCCTAGTAAAGAGGACCCATCGATAGCCAGAAATAGTAGAGAATATGTTTGGATTCAAATTAAGAATGTCCGCAAGATTGGTTTGATCAACTGATAGTAGCTCTTAGTCTTTTTGTTCTTTTTGATCAAATGATTGGGAGTGTATGCAATATAATTCTCTAAAAGCATTTTAGAGCTTTTGATGGAACTCCGATGATTGACATGCATCCAAATAAGTGCGCTGTGGGATATATCTCTTAGCAGAAGGTATCCTATATTATGTAGTAGTAGTAATAATAATAATATTAACAACAACAACAACAACAACAACAATAAGAGTTTTTTTGTATATACCCAAGGTTTTAATGATTTGTAAATAGGTGCATGTGGTTTTAATATTTATAAATAGGCTCCTGCTTTTTTATTTTAGTACTTGATATGTCTCCAAAATTAGTCTACTTAAGAAGAATGTGTTAGTATATTTTGGATTTTTATAAAAATGAAAACTTTGCCCTTATATCTGTTAAATAAAAAATAAGTAAATTATTAGCTACAAAAATATAATTATTTAATCTCAAGTCCTAATGACCTCTCTCAATAATGCTCTTATGAACATGGAGTCTAATAATGTATTTTGAAATTTTCATCAATCCAAAGGTTAGTCATGCATGGATTAGATCAATCATACCTATAAAAACATAATTTTTGATTGTTATTATGTTCAATTTGGATTTAATGAAATGGTCCCTACATTGATAAAAATGGATTTATGTAAAATTATTCATTGTCACTAAATATAATTGTTAATGTTAAACTTTAGAGAAAAAATAAGTATAAGCTTTTGAAATTATGCATTTAGGGATAAAAGGAAGGGCAAAAGTGCTATTTTACTCTAAAAATTTATGGTGGTTTGAAGGTTACTAATTTGGAAGACATGTAACATATTAAAATAAAAAGGTAGGGCCCTATATACAAATACTAAAACTACAGGAGTTTATTTATAAATCCTAAAAACTTTAGTGGGGGTATAGACAAAGAGCTCTAATAATAATAATAATAATATTATTATTATTATTATTATGGGAAATAATCTTATGAGAACTAATTTTCTCTATGTTTTTGTGAGAAGCCTAGGTGGGGCTAATTTAACACCTAATCAAAATCTTGCAATACAAAATGACCCCCTATAGTCACACGCCAAAGGTTTGATCAAATTCAAATTTACTAGACTGTTGGATCGATTGTGCATAAATCTGAATGGATTAGATTTGTAGGCCAGGGACAAAGGCGTTAGGAATATGTGATTAGGACCAAACTTAATATTTGGGGTGGTCTTACATAGATTTTTTCATCCCCCTTGGTCCCATTCCAAATGTTCCAAATGAGACCCACAAGTGAGCCCTATAAAAATTTTTTACAGTAGGTGTGTGAGAACATTTCTCATAGGATTAAAGCTCTATTATTATTATTATGTTAGGTTGGACTACTGTTTGGACCTCTTCAACCGGACCTCAGCTTTTGCCAGGCTTTAAAGAGTTTTTTTTTTTTACAAATAGGCCATTGTATTTTCATAAGAATCTCAAAAAGGTCTATATATATATATATATATGAAGAATTCTAAAAAACTCTCCATTTCAAAAGAGAAGTTTTTGCCCATTTTAATTGATCAAATGAGATTATGTCACCTCACCTTTACATGCTAACTCATATTGAAAGAGAAAAATTGGAAATGGGTAAATACTTTGGCTTTCTAAATAATAGGACAAGAGGATCACGTTAGCCAATCAGAAAATGAGAGTTTTTCTTAATAAATTGCCTAGCGAGTTCTATAGCGTGCCTCTATATATATTTGTTTCTACTAAAATCCGCCTTAACTAACAACGAAATTGGAGAATAAGAAATTGATTCCATTGTCCCTCTCTTTTCTTTTTTATATCTTGACTGATTTACCCTTGAGAAAAATGAGATAAATGAGATAACCTTTGTTCAACGTAATGAAGACAATTTTGCTCAAATAGATCCATCCCAAAAATAAAGAAACCATTTTTTGGTAAATTTTTTGGGGTAAATCATGGAAACCAATTAAAGATTTGGATGGGTAGATTGGACTTTCCATCTTGTTATTTATGAGAAGCAAACTTGGTTGCTTTCAGTTATGACGCCTACTTTGAGGTTTAAATTATAGATGAGTCTCGTTGGCAAAAGTAGGCAAAGCTGCATGCACATGCCGACATTGAACACAAGCGAATTATCTGGCATCATCATGTGGTGGGCCCCACCATCACTGTGTTATAATAGTAGTTAGGCCTACTCATTACCAAGGTAACGAAAAAAATGAAAAAAAGATGCTAAAAGAGAATTACTAAAGAGAAATATGCACACGGGCTATAAGATATGGTCCCTCTGTTGTTTAAATCAGCATCAGTAGTAAAATAGAGGGACTTATGGTGGGTGCTTGGACCCACTTTTTAATGAAATGCCACCGTATGTCTCATATGTTGCATTTAATTGTTAAAAAGAATCGTTAATCAACCATCTTTTTTAATGTTTTTTAAGTAGGGCCCATCCACATTCTAAATCCCTTAAGTAGGCCCCATAGATGAGGTCTTAGAACAACCTCTTATCTCAATGGTAAGAGGTGACAATTCTCACTTATCTACCTAGGTTTGACTTTGGGCAATTAAATTTCCCTCCATAGAATGCTTTGTCACCTCGCCTGAGGTTCATCCAATTTCTTCACCAAGGGCTCCACCACCTCTCTAAGTTCTACTATCCTTTCTTGGCGGTAGGGTCCCAGTCCCCAAAGTTGGAAACCAACCCTGCCCCACTACAAAAAAAAAAAAAAAAAGGAAAAAAAAAGGTAAAAAAAAAGAAAAAGGGAAAGAATTCGGTATCTTAATAAGTCTCTCTGTTTTTGGGTTGAGAGTAAAAAAAAAAAAAAAAAAAGAAAGGAAAGAATTCCGTGTCTTAATAAGTCTCTTTGTTTTTGGGTTGAGTATAATGGGTAAAATTATCAGCATAATGGGTAAAATTATCTTTTTGTGTTGAGCTCAAGGAATGATTCATTTTTCTTTTGGGGTAAATCAGTCAAGAGGAAAAACTGAATTAGTTGCTTACTGTAAAATTTTGATTGTTAGTCAAGGCAGGGCCTTTTGAAGTTTCACGAAAATACAGGGGCTTTTTGTAAACTTAAACTCGTTTAAAAAGAGTATGGGGATGACACTGTATGCATGAATAAATGGTCAATTGGTCATAGGAGTTCGAGCATTCAACTGAATTCCTTGCACATGATGGCATTTGGGCCACGCACATGAAAGACATGTGACAGGAGGTGATGGCCGATGGGGGCTGTGGGGTGTGTCTGATTATCTGTTGCTATCTCCCTTCCACTATGTCCTAGCGTCCTAGCGTTTGTAATAATATCATTTGAACGTGTTGAATAATGCAGAAGAGAGAGCATGTGCATGTCCCCTTTTAACTTTGTTCTTCCTCTGTCTTCTACTTCCCTTAACCCATTGGACTGGAAGTGGGCTTGCTCCTGTTTTTCAAATGAGAAATGGGGTCCACCTCTTTAATTCAAATCGGACAATCCTTTGTCTATTTTGAACTTCAATTACCGTGGATTTCAATGTTGAATTGATCACATACTAGGCTATACACTGTAAATTCCAATTGGTTTTTTGGAGTTCAGTAGTTGTTTCTATTGTGATAGATTCTGCAGTGGCCCAACTCAAATTGGGGTGAAAATCGAGCCATTGCCAGTACATGGTGGGGGCCACTCTTGTTCATACAACCGAGGTGGAGAAACATTATTTAACTAAATGGAAGTGTTTCCTAAAACACTAGGGGTGCCCCCTATGACATGATCTCACTCACCTTGTGGGAAACTAACCCTTTCATGGGTTGGGGTGGGATTGTCATCTCATTCACAAGAGCTTAGAGATAACCCAGGTGGTTAGATATTTTGTTTGTCGCACTACTGTAGAATATTTCCAATATTAGCAATTTAGAATCGAGTCTTTGCATTCGTTTAATATTGATTGATTTTATTTCGCCTACAAACACACTTGGATCTTTGATTGATGGCTATAATCCGAGGCATATGACATGTCTAATGAACCTAATGGGTCTCATTGGATAAGAAAAAAATTCAAGTCTTACTTTTTTTGTTTTTTTGTTTTTTTTTTTGGGTAGAAGCATCGAGAAGCCGATGTTTACCCATCGAGTTGAGTTGAGTTGGATGTGTAAAAACAGTTCGAACTTTTGAACTTAATCCTTTTAGATGGGTTGGATACTCCTATTTTATTGCCCACTTCAGTCCATGCAGGTGATATGGCTAAAGTCGTTTGTTCATATGCACATGCTAGTGCATAATCAAATAGTGCCTGAATGAGGACCTTACATCACTGCACGTCTCGTGGGTCACAATATATACTATTCAAACGAAAAGGTAAAATATTGGGGGAGTACCAGTACAGAGATCACCATGTGGGTTGAGATCATTCAGATCTCTCTCTCTCTCTCTCTCTCTCTGCATATAATGTAGTCTGTTTACTAAGGCTTATGATTATTAAATTGGGCCTAGAGTGGAGAATTATAAGATCGGGGGTGTCTAGGATCCCAAAGAACGCTGAATTTTATATATTGGTAATGATGTCTAGGCCACAATACCAGCCGGAGCTCACTGTGTGAGGTATACCACTAGCCCAACACTAATTCCGTGCCAAAAGTACTCTGTAGCCAATTCGAACTTACTTTCTAATATAATGATAATTTAAGTACATTTCGTTTACCTTCTATGAAATCGAATAGATTCAACTTGTCTAGGAGGGAATCCAGATTCTACTGGCCAACTTTACAAAATACTTTTAGGCCTGATTGTTGGGAGATATTTTGGACTAGAATTAAGGGGTGCCTCTGGATTTTTGCTGCCGATGGTGATAAGCATTGCAAATGCAGCATTTTGTTGTTTGGATTTTAAAAACTATCTATCCGAAAGTCACTTTTATTAGCCTTTTCAAGTCTAAAAATTTTAATTTTATCAGTGGTGGACCAAATTTTGAGCATTTGGAATTTTGCTTAGGGAAGATAAAAATTCTTAGAATCCTTGCAACAAATAAAAAGTGAGATGTAAATCTAATCAGATTAGAATCACAGTCTCCCACATTGATGAAAGGCCAAATCTCACTTTAGTTGGACTTGAGCTCAACATTTAAGATGCATTTGCACGATGCACATTTATGCATGACGGAGTAGAAGTTTTGTGTTTATGTGAAGAAAATGCACTTGATCTTTGGTGCACCCTCTTTGAGCGAAGAAAATGGTGGAAAAATAGGCTATTTTCTAGGATAATTGGGTTTTTCCGTTTCTCATATTTAAAGGTAGAAATTTTGTTATCATACCATGCGTTTTCAGAATCCATGGCACTTACACAAATAAAAAGAGCCTATTTGG
This sequence comes from Sextonia rubra, assembly GCA_037013555.1. NCBI lineage: Eukaryota > Viridiplantae > Streptophyta > Magnoliopsida > Laurales > Lauraceae > Sextonia > Sextonia rubra. The sequence goes on along the minus strand of JASUAD010000010.1, from coordinate 34,937,008 downwards.
GTAATTCACTTATCAAATGAATTTAAATGATAAGTGACTTAAAAAAGAAGCGAAGTTAAATAGAAAATTTTAAATTTCAAAAAGGGGTGTGTTTGAGGGAGTAGGTGTAGGTCATAGGTAAACCAAACATTTTACGAGTAATCAATCTTCTTCTGGGCCCAAAATACTTTATGTGTCAACAAGGTGAATGAATGATATGACATACTACGAACTTAACCATCTTAATGGAATGCCGCCTGCCTGCCTTTGTTTGGCTGTCCATGGAACAAGATAAAAAGACGTGTTTCCATCAACACACCTTTCCTTTCGGTGGTGGCAACCATCAACTGGTTGGTATGGATGGGACGGCCATTTGCACCCACGGGAGCTTGGACTTTGGCGGATTGGTTAATGGGCCAAACCTTTGGTCCATCATCCACTTGAGTAGGGGTTTCGAGGTCGTTGGGTGAGAATAAGACAAACCTTATGATCCCATGCATTCGTCCACATGCAATCCAAATCTCCCACTTGGGCCTACACCTTTGATAAATGTAATCTCCTTTACACCCTATCTATCCCACGATCGAGCACAAAATCTAATTTTATAGTTGAATCTATAAAAGTGGCCATTGACTTTTAAAGTTGATATATCAAGGGCTAAGATTTAAAAAAATTTCACTTAGCAAAAGATTTAGCTCAAAATATAATGAAATAAAAAAATAGAATTCATATAGCCGATGTCAACATGGTTGGGACAATGCTTTGATGATGATGATGATATCAAGGACTAAAATAATTTTATAAAATAATTTTTTTATCGGATTCGACCTTTTCATCTACCCACTCCCATCCGAAGGAGTTTATGCAGTAAGGAAATTATGCTCTTTACAATTTTTATTTTACAAGAGAGAAATTCGATATTCCAACCGACAAGTAGAAAAAATTGAAATTCTCACTATCAAGAGAAACTAGAGACGACACAAAATTTCAAAGGGAAATGAACTTTAACGAGAGAGAGAGAGAGAGAGAGAGAGAGAGGAAATCAGGTTGAGAAAATTTTGAGAGGGGATAAGATAAAAATCATAATTCCTGCACTGCTCAAAATTCCTTGCATAAATTGCTTGATTGATTGACAACATAATAGAAGAAGGGGAAAGCAAGAGATTAGCGGAGGCAGTAGCCGCCTTGTCTTTTTTTGAAATTGTCTACGGAAAAACAAGAGAGTTAGGAAAGCTAGAGACAAACAGGGAAAGAAGATTTCAGAGAATTCAAATTACGCTCCAAGAAACTTCAAATTCTCTCAAATTTTACTTTTCATCCCTCGTCAGATTAGCCGCCGGATAGCCGCCCCTGGGTGGTGACCCAGCAAGTAGTCATCTCCGGCGGCGGCGGCGGCGGCGGCGAACACCACCGCATTCGGATGGATGAACTGCTGCGGCTGCTGCAACTCCTTCTGCCGCCGCAGCTCCATCACCTTCCGGTGCGAATTCGAATGCTTCGTCAGCACGAACGTCGGGCTCGCCGCCGGCCGGTATTCCGGCACCAGCCTCCCGGACTTGTACCGGACCCCACACGCATTGCACAGCGTCTTCGGCCCCATCGGCCCCGTCCGCCACTGCGGCGTCTTCTCCGTCGCGCAATGCAGGCACTTCCGCCCGTCTCCGCCGCCAACAGCCTCCGAAGCCTCTCTCTTCCTCGGCGCCGACTTCGTCATCTTCTTCACGGGATTCGATACGACTTCCGGCTCCGACGACGAAGTCGTCGGCGACACCACGACCAGCCGCGACGACCAGGTGGACGGAGCGGGCCGCGCCCGCTTGCTCCGGGCCTTGCCGGGAACCGACACCTCAGGGCGGAAAATCTGGCCGTTCCGGCAGTTTCCGGCGGCGGATTCTTGGGTTTCGGACGCGGCGCTTTCGGTTCGGGCTTTCACGCCGGAAATCAGCTGGAGCTGCTGCAGATCCTCGCTGGAGAACGATTCCTCCACGAAATTCGACAGCCACTCCAGCTCTGCTATGTCATCGCACTGAAAATTCCCACCAAACATCAAACGAAGAAAATCACGATCCGTGACGAAATCGAAAAATCCCGAAACCAAAGCGATGCTGGACGAAAAACCCAACAAGCATTTCCGAAAAGATCCGAAAAACTTGCAGAGAAAATCTTCGATTCTCAAAAGAACCGTTTTTTTCCCCTGAATCATGTCATTTTTCGTAACGGAGTTGGAGGAGGACTTACCGGGACGCAGAGGTCGTCGGCGAGGATGTCGGAGGAGCGGTCGGCTGAGCAATGGGGAGCGGGTCCGGAGGAGGTGGAGTTGCAGCTGTCGACGGCGGTGACGGTGGAGGAATCGGTGGAATTTCCGGCGGATGTGTCGTCGTTGGGGAAGGCGGCTTCTTCCTCCTCCTCCTCCTCCTCGTCTTCATTGGGGAAGTCGAGGAGGTCCTCCACGATGAAATGCTCCACGGATTTCGTGTCAGCGTGGCGTTTTTCGGGCACGGTTTGGGCGTTTCCGGTACGGACGAAATCGCTACTGAAGAACTCAGGTGCCTCCATTTGCATATCAGTACTCTGTTTTCTTGCTGCTGCTGCTTCTTCAGAAAGAGAGAGAGAGAGAGAGAGAGAGAGAGAGAGAGAGAGAGAGGAGTTTATTCGTGCCTTGGAAGGAAAAGTTCAAATTGTTGAAAAAATGGAACATCCTTTTAAGAGGCCCCTGAAATCAGTTAAAACTGCCGTTTTACCCCTGGCAGTCACATGTGGAGCGGGTCTTTTACATGGGAGTCTGTGATTCGAATGATGATGGGGCCCATTGGCACATCATAGATGAGAAGATTTCTTGATTGATGCGATTAATCAAAAGGATTTGTCTTATTGGTTACAATTGATGAGATGCCTAACAACGCTTCATGCGGAAAATTTGTTCATGTAAAACGTTTGTACCTAAAATGTCTACAGAATCCCTGACAATATTTGAGACAGGTTTGTTTCATAGATGTCAGTGTGGTGTGGGGAGGGATGGTTTTCTTCAATGGGGATCAGTCTGTTGCAGAAATCACATTTTTGTGATAGAATAATAGGTAATATGGACACATGATGGGTGACATATGGGCGTGGGTGGGCCCACTGGTCTTACTGTGGAAAAGAAGATTTTGAGGTTTTAGCTACCAAAACAGGATCATGCATATAAGTCTCTAACAGAGAGAGAGAGAGAAAAAAATTAAAATAAAGAAGTTGATTTTGAAAATTCCTAGTTGTCCACAACAAGAACATAAAATGTATCATCGGTAATTAAAAGGGCAAAATTCATACTTTGATTGTTCTATTTAAATTGTTTGTCATGCTTAAAGAGCATTCTATTATACTGTAAAAGTAGAAGCAATAGAGGATCTCGACCACTTTTCTCTATCTAATTTTCTTCTATTGATGTTTTAATTCGTTAAAACTGTACTTAGATTCCATGTGTTCATGTCAATCATTTCAGCAGGTGGCACAGTGTCTAGAGACCCAAATCTTTGAGAACACAGTTTGAGATTATGTCCCGTAAATACATCAAGTAGTACGGGGCAGGAGAGGAAATAGGAGATGGGAGTAATTAAAGCCGAGATTGCAGAATTAAGAGAACTAAATGGAGTTAATTACAGTAATGACACAATTAAATTAAGGTAATAAAGACTTTTAACTGTCCAATTCAACTCTCCTTAGGAACCGATCTATGGCCGTTTGGTCGCTTTGCCTCCTGCATTGGCGTCCAAGCTCTCTTACTTACTTCCCTCTTTCTATTTTTCCCACTTTTAAGTACCAACGGTTCACAGCTCAACTCTTTCTTATCTGACGGTCCACGATCAGGCCACGTGTCCCCGTTCGAATTTCATGCTCACCTCATAAGTGCCAAGTCATCCTCATCGACCAGCCACGTCGGACTCAATGGTCTTAGCTTCCACGTGTCAGATATCCACGGTTGGAGATGTTTTGTCGCTCCTAAGGTGGCCCGAGTCCAACGTGCTGCCTGGAATCCTACTGCATGAGTCGACGTGGAATGAGAAGCACAGGATAATTTTCTCCTACGATGATGCAGTCCATCTCTCTGGCCCACCTTTGATTTTTACACGCTTTAAGCATCTTGTAATCTTACAACATGTCCAGTTTTATGCTCCTTAAACCTTTACATTTACTTTTGAAAAAGACGCTATACAAATGTGCTACGTACATATGCTCAATTTGGTAAATAGTTTAAGATAATGTATGCAACTGCATGCATGGCGTTAATTGAGTTCAGGAAGAAAAGTAAAATTACAACAAGAAAGAGATGAGACTTTAAAACGATGATGACAATATGAGATAATACTTGTTCTTTCAGCTAATCCCTTTTTTGGGATCTTGACCCCCTTTGAATAATGAAGAAGTCCACAGCCCACATGATGAACCCTAAACATCCCATGTCAGATTTGCCAATTGGGCACATGGGTCTGAGTGTTTATCAAGGATACTAGCAAACATAAGAATATATATATTTTTTGTTTTTTTAACTGGCATGTATGCTTGGATTAAAACGTTAAAGACCCCGGGTCGGTTCTTGGCGTGAGGTTTCGTTTATCAGACTTTTTATATGATCTATTTCTTAAGATTTTGATCCTCGGATGTGGCCCAGTTAGCACTTGATAAAAGGCGAAAGAAGATGTCCGCGACCATGTGATGTGAGTGTGCCACAATCGTGTCAAAAGCCAAAAACAGCGCTGATCACTGCCACAAGTCACAAAATTATCGAGTCCAGAGGACCGGACCCATGTAGTGTCTGTCTTCCACATGCTTGCACTTAGTGGCGTGTTGGGAAGTCCACCTGGCCCACCTATTGATAATTGAGATCATTCGGAATGAATGTTATTCGCTCCGGTGATGTATCTTCAAATTTTAATCGTAAAAACCCGTGTTTAAAATTTTTGAGTGGTTAGAAAGTCCAATAATAAAGTGGGAGAATTGACTTTAAATAGTTTGGAGTTGTACCTGGTACACACAATGTTAGTGGGTGGTATTGAGTATTTTGGATTTTATCAATGATTCATTGTAAAGGCGTCATGGGATTTCTTATCATAAAAAATTCATGCTATTAATTATGTGCCCAATTTTATGATGGAACCAAGTTTTATTGTACTAAAAGACAATATGTCAACGGAGGGGGGATGATAGTTATTCTAAATGGTCCATATTAACACTAAATGGTCCCTATAGTGAAGTTTCATGCATTCCACACACAGGAAGGGTACAAGAGACCCTTGGGGGATCCAGAGTCCAGAATCAAGCATTGCTTTTTGATAGATAGGCAGTCCCCGCGTGCTAAAGTGACTAGCAAAAGGCCAAAGAGGTGGCTGGTCCTAACATTCTGGTGGTCCAAGTCCTTTCAAATGGAAGCGGCCATGGGGCCCCCAAGCCAAATTTGTCCAATTAAGGCATGTTCAGTTATCAGTTCCAGTACTCATAGGCAGATTAAGAATTTTTATTTGGGGGGGGGGGGGGGGGGGGGGGGGCGGGATAATGATAATCGCAAAGAACTATAAATAATTTTTCAACTTAAAAGACAGTAGCCCTGATTTTGCTTCCATTGAATTATTTAATTTGGAGAAATTTCAAATTGCAAAATGAAAGAAACAAAACTGTCTAGACTCCTACCAAAAATAGCACAAAGCCAAATTCAACACCATTAAAAATCTTTAAAAAGTTGAAAAGGAAAAAAAATAAAGTAATCACCATGTGCTTCATAAATTAGATAAATCTGTAACATGAATCATTGAATCCATATACATCACTACAAGATCCCTCTTTTAACATACCAAAATAAATAAAAATAAAACAACACAAAAGTACAAGTTTCTTTGCCGCTTGAAAATAAAATATCTTCACATAACGTGTAAGTTATTGATAGGAGTACACTCCCTTTTACACTAGCAATAATATATAAGAACAATATAAAAAGCCTAAATAGAAATAAATCAAAAGCATTAATAGTCTAGTAGTGCTTATTGCTCATTTAAGTGTGACTACAAATTTTAGGGTTGCAAAAATATCCAAACCACTTATTTAAAGGGTTTTGAAATATTAGTTTCTTTTTAAGGATAAATTGTTAAAAAAAAAAAAATCAAGAGTCTCATTAAGTTTTGTTCAATATGACTATAAGTTGAGAAAACTTTTAATAGAAACAAAACATACGGTAGCCATTTTTTAGAATATTCGAAAATAGAGAGTCTTACAAGTCATTTCAATTGCACTTTCGAGTAAAGAAATTTATTTTGTATAGGTTGGGGGATTCCATTTTGACTTTAGTATTAAAAAAAAACATACTTAATTTATGCTAGGAGATTTGGGATTCAAACCCATAACACCCACGGTGATCATTTAGCATCTAAACCAATGAGTTATTGTGTCAAACTCATCATAATTTGCAATATATTATATAAACACTAAATATATTGTTTTGGGTTAAGGGGGGGATGGGCCAGTGGCCCATATAAGAGTTTAGTTTTTTTTTATTTTTTATTTGGAATACAATGGGGTCCAATACCCTCTAGGGAGCCAATGTGGGTCCGCCCTGCTAGTACTGAGGCCAAATCCAATTCAAAATCCTCAGGCCTGAAAGTCAGGCCCAATGCCACCCATTTCCATAAAAACGTATGACCACAGTCGGCACGCTAGGTCAGGACTTTGGTCATTCAAAGCTTAGGCACAACCCTTTCAACTAATGGGCCAGCAGATTGATCCCGAGTCTTGGCCAAAGTTCCAGGAAGACAGCACAGTCCGGGCTGGGCTTGGTAAGGCATCAGCAAAGTTAGACTCAGAGACTGAGCTCCACTGCGAAGAGGAAAATGAGGGCATTTCAGGTGTTGGTCTAAGGAGAAACTTCTACTTGAAACTAGACCTTTTGCCCTTAGATTGATGATGTGAATTTAATCAATCTACTTAAAACTGCAAGTGCACAGTTGTCTTGTTGAGACAGTGGCAAATACAGGTCGATCCCACAGAGAGCACTTTTGAACTTTTTAATTAACAATCTGAATTTTTTTTCAAAAGAAAAGCAATAATAAAAAAATTGTGATATGCAAATTAGAAACTAAATAAATTAATAATAATGATAAGAAATAGATCAGAGCAGCCAGAATCCACTAAATTATTTAAAATTCCAATTTATGTTATTAATTTACCCTTTTGTCTCAATTATTACTCGGATCAGAAACAAGTCAATGTTTCTGATCCGGATGATTTGACTATTGCAAAAACCAACTTTAATTAAGAAAAACAAAATCAATACCCAAGACCTCCTTCACCTCATAAAAGAATGAACATCCTAAGTATCACCTATCAAACTAAGCATAGACTATCAAAGATAACTATAGATCTAAGCATAATCTATCAAAGTAAGTATAAATGATCAAAATTTATTCATTAAGAACACAAATCAGAGGTTTGCCTTTGGCATGAAGACAGATCTATTATTATATTTTAAAAGCACATTAACAAGAGACAATCAGAAAAGAGTAAAATAATAAATATAAACTAGAACATTAAAATACTTAGCTTCATCTTTCGCTCTAACCAGAAACTCAGCCCACCATTGCAAAGAACATCAAAAATAACTTCATTGATTCCTTCTTCTTATACAATGGTCTCTCAGAATTCTCTCTTTTAGATCCTAGTTTCTGGAACAAGGCTCCAGAATACCTTTAAAATAAAAATAGAAATTAATGGAAGGGAGAGGTGGAGAAGAGAGAGAGAGAGATCTGGGACTTCCAAATCTGGCTGGGAATGAGGAAGAGCCTCACATGACCTCCTTTTATAGTTTTCTAGCTCCTTGGGTTCATTGAATCTGGACCTCTTTTTGGTGGATTGAGAGATAAGATCAGCTGCATGTTGATTGGGTTTATCTCCTTAGATGAGAGAGATTTAGAGATAAGATGAAGTGGAAGCTTTCAGCATTCTTATCTGATCTTCTTATGGGCTCCACAAAGAAATGTGTAACAGTTGTACTTCAATGGTGTAGATGCAATTGCAATCCCGTCTAAAAATGTACATGCAACTTCTCAGGCCCATAACTTTCTCATTTTAGCTCCGATTTGTGCAATCTTGGGCTCCACGGATATCTACTCTGAAAGAGCTTTCCAACGGTGGGTATTTGCCCTGATCCGACGTCTGGATTGAGAGTTATGATCATTTTAAGATAGGCTATTTTGAGAAAAACGGGATTGTATTTTAATTTGCAATGGACTCTATCTCTAAGAATATTTCTTGGTTCAATAGGATGAGATAAGATCTTCTGGAAGCCTTAGCTGATCTTCAGATGGGATCCACGGGCAGATGAACTCTAAGAGTGTGGATCTTCAAGCAGTGGGACCCAAATCATCCTAGGGTTCTGTGGGTCCTACTAATTTCATTTCCTGCACATTCTGATTGAACACATCAAATACTGAAGAGCCCACATTGAAGTGGAACCCGTCCGGACAGAGTTCTACTCCAACTGGGGTTCTTCGGAGAAAAATTGCAAACATTCTTAATTAATGCATAAAATGTGCAAAAATTGTACAAATTCCAATAATTAGGTGAAAATGCATGAAATGATGAAATTAAATGAATAATGATGCATTTAACCTAATTAAGTCCCTAATCCAATCTAAAATGATGCCTAAATTGTGCAAATTCATGGACGTAACACACCCCCCAACCAGCATTTTGCTAGTCCCTTAGCAAAAGTTGCGAATAAAAAATTTGAAGTTCTTTGACTTAATCTAAGAAAACAAGTAAGAATGAAAAAAAACCACTTTCGCTGGTACTCTCGGTTGCATTTAGCATATGCAACAAGCCCTTAAACCCCTAGGTTCCCCCTAGTGGACGAGTTGTGCCTCGTGAGGGTTTGCAGTGAATATACCCACAAAATTCTTTTTTTTCAAAAGTAGCCAAAAAAAAAAAAAAATTTTTTTTTTTCAAAAGAAAATCCACTCCTATCGAATACTTTCGAAATCCGGAATGATCAAGAATTTAGACTTTTCAAAATCCGGTCCACTATTCTATTTTAAAAAACTTTCTCAAATTCATACAAAAACTTGTGTGCACGGTGAAAAATGTATACATAACTATCAGTTTCGAATATTCCACACCAATGCCACTTAAACAGAATTCTTCTTTAAATCGTCTGATCCCCCAAAAATCTAGCCAAAATAAATTCCTCCTTTCAAGGCTACTATGACGACTTCACACTGTTGTTAAGGGTCAGAAAACTTCTCCATTCTTTTCCCCTTTTTTTTCTTTTTTATTATTTTTTTGTTTCTTTTTCTTTCTTCTTCTTTTTTTTTTTTTTTTTTGAACACACACCATTTTAATCTTATGTGACTGTGCAATGCCCAGGTCCCTTAAGCTTTCTAATTAACCCATGTAACAAGCGTTAGGCCAATGACTCCCAAACCAGATGGCTTTAGGGCACTCGGTATGGATATACCCCTACGGGCTTACTAGCTCGAGTTAAAAAGGCTACGAACCCAAACTAGTCACAAAACATTATTCATCACTTTTTTTTTTTTTTTTGCAAAGAAACGTGGAGAAGCACTTTGATCCCCGAACAAAAGGCAGCCTTTTTCAATTTGCCCGAATTAATTCCTTTTGAGGAACCAGGAGAGAAAATATTTGTAAACTAAATATCAGGTTCTCATCGAATCCTCAGAGAAATTCTGAAAGCAACCACTTTTTTTTTCCTTGTACCCCATTTATTCGGATGCAAATCAAACATTGGATTTAATTCATCTTTGGGATAAATGAAGTCTCATCCCATATAATAATACTATTAGATGGACTTGGATTGTATCAGCTATTCAATTCAACCAAATATTTATTTAGCTTCCAAACACATCCAAAGGGGCCCTGTAAGTTAGCACTGCATTATCTGTTAGTTGAAAAATGCTTTCTATAGGTAGGTGCATTTTTTTTTTTTTTTGTCACATGTGGACGCACAGAGGCAATTTGGGGACTTTAATCTCCATCCACAAAACGGGAACTATAGATATATATATAAAATCTTGCACAATAGGTTTTAATTCAAAATGAGAGTTAGCATTACCATATATGGTTAGACTAGAATTATCTAGGATAACAAAAAGCAATATCTAGCACAAAACCTAAAGTAACCAACAACATAAAAACTATCTCTTAGGCCATTCTCAAATCATGAAAAATGATAATCTTGGTGTAGCCATTTTTACATTGACCTTATGGTAAAAGGAGGATTACAGTGAAAGTTATTATTACTGGCATATCCGCAAAAAATAAAATAAAATAAAATAAAAAATAAAAAAAACTCATGATAAAGTTTTTGATAATTGAAGTTTATATGAATGGAAGCGAAGTCTTGAAGTAAAAGATAATCCCACTGTATGGTGGGAGTAGTTGTTATTAATGGTCATTCCACAAAATAGTGGCAGCAATATTATAAGTTCATAGAAAAGTGATTGTTCTACCTAACTTGTCATTTATTAAGAACTATTATAAGTGCAAAGGTCATGACAGGTTTCAGTTCTTTTGTTCAAGTGGGAAATGTTCGCATATGTGCCATTTGGGTCCAATAAGTGGCTACAAATTCGTTGTAGAGGACATTACAAATATATAACTTCAGATCTGGTGTGCACTTGCATGGGTTTGGCTCGGCACGGCCAAAGGGAATAATCTGGTTGGGAAAAAGACCTCAGGAATACTCGTCATAAAATTTTCTTATGAAAGTTTCTCAAGTTCACCTAGTAGCGATTTTAGCTTCTTCACAATAAAATTAAAAAAGGGGAACTCGGTTGGAATGCTGCTCTTTTCCATTTGCTCCTCTTTCTCCTGCACCAATCGCTTTCTTTGACAATTCATAATGGAATGACTGATTATAATGAGGCTCATTCTGCTTTGTTAGAAACTAAAATATATAGATCATCGAGACATAAAAAGGTGTTCAGGAGAAGTGGATATCCAAGATCAAAAAGAGATGCAGATCGGGTGGGCCAGGCCGGGTGTTGACCAAGCCTGAGTGTATAATTAATTGCATGTGTTGTGCGCGTGTGTGCAAACGCAATCAAGATCAAACAATCACTACATAAGAAGACAAGAGATTTACATGGTTCGGCAAAGATGCCTATATCCACGGGAAACCAATTTCCACTAGGTCCTCCTCCAATCTGTAAAACCGCAGCCTTGGAATCTCAGCCACTCTTAGCCTCTCTCCAGGGTTACAGATTACATCATATATATAACCATTACATCCTTATCCCCCAAGAACTCTATCTCAAGAAAAAGGAAAGTCCTAACCTATTACAAAATTGCTGTTTGACAAAACAGGAAATTCCTAATATCATTAGGGAAATCACCCCAGATACTGAACCCACTAATGGTCTGGACCCACATGGCCAACAATCTCCCCCTTCAAACCATAGGGAAGATGCCCTGAACCCCTTACTGGGAATTCAGCCATGCCAACTCTGAACACAGCTCCTGCTTTCCCTTAGACACAACCTTGGTCATCATGTCCGAGGGATTCTTGTCCGAATGAATCTTTTCCAACTTCATGAAGTTCTTCTCAATTACTTCATGAATCCAATGGTACTTGATATCAACGTGCTTCATGCGACTATGATATGTAGCATCCTCACTGAAATCCATAGCACTCTAACTATCATAGTAAACTACATATTCTTCTTGCTTCAAACCTAGTTCTTGAAGGAATCTCTTCAATCAAAGCATCTCTCTCCCTGCTTCATTAGCAGCTATGTATTGCGCTTCAGTTGTAGACTGTGCTGTACACTTCTGTAACTTCGATTGCCAGGAGATAGCTCCCCCTACGAAAGTAAACAAATAACCAGAAGTCGACAACCGACGATCAAGATCGCCTGCAAAATCAGCATCAGTATAACCTTCCATGATTGGTTTTGAGCCTCCGAAACATAAGCACACCTTGGAAGTACCTCTCAAATATCTAAAGATCCACTTCACTGCTTCCCAATGCTCTTTGCCAGCATTTGCGAGAAATCTACTCATTAAACTCACAGCATGAGCAATGTCTGGCCGTGTACAAACCATGGTATACATGAGACTCCCCACAGCAGAGGAGTAAGGACCACATGCCATCCGTTCCTTTTCATCATCTGTAGTAGGACACAAGCGCTTGCTTAGTTTGAAGTGACTGGTTAGAGGTATGCTAACTAGCTTAGCATTCTTCATGTTGAACCGCTCGAGAACTCGTTCAACATATTTCTCCTGTGACAACCATAGCTGCTTGGAACTCCTATCACGACGTATTTACATGCCGAATATCGTTCGTGCGGGACCCAAGTCTTTTATGTCAAACGACTTTGACATTTCCTCTTTCAACTTGCCAATCAACTTGCTATCATGTCCAACTATCAGCATATCATTTACATATAAAAGAAGGATGATGAACCTACCATCGATAAATCGACGAACATAGATACAATGATCTGCAGCTGTCCTCCGGTACCCATGAGTCAACATGAATGAATCAAATTTTTTGTACCACTGTCTAGGTGCTTGTTTCAGCCCATAGAGACTCTTCTTCAACTTGCAAACTATCTATTCTTTTCCTTCTACCTCAAACCCCTCTGGCTGAGTCATGTAGATCTCTTCTTTCAAGTCACCGTGAAGAAATGCGGTCTTCACGTCCATCTGTTCAAGCTTAAGGTCCATGCTGATGGCTAGATCCAAAACGACTCTAATAGAAGTCATTTTCACAACAGGAGAGAAAACATCACTGAAGTCGATACCCTTCGTCTGTACGAATCCTTTTACCACTAACCGTGCTTTGTGCTTCACTAGTTTTCCATTCTCATCATTTTTCAGCTTGAATACCCATTTGTTTCTCATAACATTCTTATCTTTAGGAAGTTGCACCAGCTCATATGTCTTGTTCTTCTTCAAAGAACTCATCTCATCCTGCATAGCTTTCATCCACTCATCTTTATCAACATGAGTCATTGCTTTTCGGAAGCTCTCTGGCTCCCCCTCATCAGTAAGTGTCACGACCCGAGCCCAGAAATCGGGGTTAGCGAAAAGCTAAACCAGTGACACACGTACTCCCGTGCACGTGCATCCAAACCCAGTCCAGATGCACACACACAAGGGATCTAACACGTGCGAACTAAGCGTACGCGGAAACTGTACATATCATAGCAAGCAACAAAGGAAAAAGCGGAAGCCAAAACAGATGCGGAACGGAAAAGACAAAGATAAATACGCTGATATAAAATCCGAATACACACCCCAAACCATGATATACAAAATATACAGAGTACAAAGTCCAAAGTCCAAAGTACCAAATACAAATTTCCCAAAAAAAAACCAAAACCAAAGCCACAGAAGATATGCATGTACGCACTCGGCAGAGATGCTCAGGTCCACTCTGCCAAACCAGAGGGTGCCTCTAAACTCGGCCCTGCAGCCTCCTCGACCGCCGGGGAGCTGGGCAAGGGATTTGTGCCTGCAACACCACAGACAACACAATGAATACAACGATCCAGCAATTACAAGTAACAGGGATGAAACACTCATAGTATCAAATAGAATAATGACAGAAGATTAAATACAGAGTTCTATCTTAGTATGCTAAGCAAATTGTGCATAGAAGTAAAACATGATAAGTGAATCAAAACATAGAAATACTGAACTAAGTGGCTACTACATTAACCATATTCTCTCCAATAGAGAGCAGAGCAAAGCAGAGCAGAGGAGAACACCACTGACCGGGCCAGGGTACAAGTGGGTCTCGGTTTCCTGGGTTCCGGGGTCCCAAGACAAAGCGACACTGCAGTGAAATACAAAGATCTAAGCCAGAGGTAACCCCGTCGGGCATCCTAGGGCTGCGGCTGAGTAGAGCCAGACAAATACCAATCAAATCAAATCCAAAAGAGGGAAGATTATCCGCTTTGGACTCACCGATGACAAAGACCGGATCTTATCCTCACGTATTAATCTCTGGGCCCTCACGTATTAATCTCTGGGCAGAGCCACCAGGGAATACCCAAAATATACAAAGCCAGAAATATACAAAGCATAGCCAAAAGACATATCAGAACATAGATTAAGTCAAAGCACAGCATAGATCAAAGCATAGTGCAGATCGAAGAATAAAACAAAGATACCGGACGAAAGCAAAATGACTGCGGAATGCATAGACATAGATTGGCAGAACAGAGGGCAAAACTATAAACAATATGCAATGCATCTCAGATTAATACCGAGTCAAGGGTCATTACAAGCCAATACTAATCTAGTTGCTCACTGTCACTAACCGTGCATGTTGATGTAGTTTTAAGTTATTCAATGCACCGTTGCCATCCTAGTGTTGCATTGTAACCTCTCGTGCACCGAAGTCCCTTAAACCAACACCCATGGGGAGGTGCTTAACAGTGAAACAACGTTCACATGAATAAGTCACAGCCTAACACTATTCATGCGATCCAAGAATCCATTGGGCCGGTTTACATGTGTGGTTCCTTGCATATAAGCCCTACAAAGTCACACCATTAACCTAAGTTTTATTTCAGATTTGCCATTGCATTATGGTTTAGCCATGGGTGACCTACAGCTTAGCCGAATACATCTTACGCACTAGCCGCAACATGTCTACGGCTAAACCGTGGTTCCCTTCAGAACACAGCTAAACTGGTCATCTTTCACCTCTGAACTGATACCTCTTACGGCTGAGCTACGGTTCAGTATACGGCTTAGCCGTAGACCAATCCACGGCTTAGCCGTAGCCACGCCGTAGGAGTACTGTATCGGAAAAGTTTCGACTGATCAGAGATTTAATTTACGGCTGGGTTACGGTTGAGTACGGCTAGCTTACGGCTCAGCCGTAGGACACTCTACGGTTTAGCCGTAGCCTAGCCGTAGAACAAAAGGGGAAATTTCAAGTCTCTGGAAATCAAGCCATAGAAGTTTACGGCTTAGCCGTACAACACAGAAACACAAATCGGGTTGAGTACAGGAGCCGGAATTTGGTACAGAAATGTCTTAAAACAAGCTTAATTACTCTCTATAACTTAGAACTTGGCTGTAAAACCTTCTACATCAAGAATAAGAGTAAATCAAAGCAATCAAAGAAACAACCCATATGTGTTAACAAGCCTGTACTTATACTTGCCTCAAAACTCTGTCAATCCACTGAATCAAGCTCCAAATCAACTAAAATCAATGCAAATCAAAGAAATAAACCATGCATGAGATATAGGAAAACACACAGAGCTTGGAGAAGGAATCTAATTGGAGAAAGGAAATCAAACCCCACTTACCAAAGCAAAGACAGAGAGGAAAGGACGGAAAGAACCCAATCAAAAATGAGTGCAAGATCCCCACACCAACCAAGAACGAGAAGAGGAGAGAAAGAGGAGAAACAACGTGGAGCTCTCCTAGCATGCACGTATCAAACGAAGTGCGCAGGGGAAAGACATCTGGAGCTGACTCATATATATAGTTTTGGAAGTTTAAGTCAAAGTCCGAAGAGTTTCAACTATTTACAGTTCAAGTCACACGAAGGTCCAACTTCTCCAATTGACTCCAAATGGGTTTGACACAGTTATAGAATATAACGAGCTTAACAAAATACACGTGCTGACACCAAGATGATGCAAAGATGATGCAAGCAAAGCAAAAGCAAAATTATGAAAAAGGGCTTAGAACTACCTATTCCAGGTCACAGGTTACTCAACTACCTATCCAAGACCCAAAACCAAGTCCAAAAGAATAAAACAACAGAAAAACACACTAATGAGCCACTAAGCTGGCTCAAAGGGGATCGGAGTGTTACAGTAAGCAAAACATATTTGGATGCAGGATACCTAGTTGATGGTTGACGCTCTCGGGTAGACCTCCTAACTTGAGGTTCCGTGGTTTCAATCCGAGGAGACTACTGCTCCCCCTGCTAACACCCTCATCATCTGGCAACCCCTGTGCCTCATCACGATCCGGATCGTTTTGTCCACCTTCTCCACCTGTAGTCTGCACCGGAGAGGGAGTCGGTGTGAGATCAACCACTCCATCAACTTTCTCAGAAGACTTATCAATCTTCTCAACATCTCCAAAGAACTAGTCTTCATGGAAAATCACATCCCTACTTCTGATAAGTTTCTTCTTCTCGGGATCCCATGATCTGTAGCCAAATTCATCTCCACCATAGCCAAGAAAGATGCAACTCACTGCCTTATCGTCCAACTTGGAACGCTGCTCCTTTAGTACATGCACAAATGCTTTACACCTAAACACCTTCAAGTGAAAATAGGAAATATTTTTACCTGTCCATCGTCTCTCTGGAAGATCATAATTCAAAGGAACTGAGAAAGATCTGTTAATCAGATAAATGGCAGTCAGAACGGCTTCCTGCTTCACCCCAGAATGACTTAGGCAACCGTGCTAATCTTATCATGCATCTCATCTCCTCAAGAATAGTGCGGTTCATTCTCTCTGCCACACCATTGTGCTGTGGAGTACCAGGAACTGTCTTTTCATATCGAATGCCATGCTTCAAGCAATAGCTTCTGAACTAGTTGGATGTATACTCTCCCCCATTATCAGAACGGAGACACTTCAAGAGTTTACCTGTTTCTCTTTCAACCTGGACATGAAACTATTGAAACAACTAGAATACTTGATTCTTTGATTTCAACGGATAAACCCAGACTTTCCTGGATGCATCATCGATGAACGTAACAAAGAACTTATTGCCACGCAATGATTCTACTTCTATGGGACCACAAACATCAGAATATACCAAATCCAAGACATTTGATTTCACTTTTGATGTTGAAGAGAAAGCAACCCTATGCTGTTTACCATATAAACAATAATCACAAGGGTCAAGGGATATGCCTTTGGAGCAAGGAATTAAATCCTTCTTTGCCAACATCTATAAGCCTTTCTCACTCATATGACCAAGCCTCTTATGCCACAGATTCAGAGAGGAATTATCTTGAACTGCATTCAATGCATCTTTGCATAGCTTTACTTGTGTTTTATAAAGAGTACTACCTGCTGTACCTCTTGCAATAACAAGAGACCATTTAGTGAGCTTCCATCTGCCATTTCCGAAGTAATTCTCATAACCTGCACGGTCCAATGCAGTCTTGGAAATCAGATTCAACCGCAGATCAGGAATATGTCGCACATCTTTCAGCGTCATTGTGCAACCAATATCGGTTTTAATGCAGACATCACCGATACCAACAATCTCTGAATGACTCGTGTTGCCCATCTTCACAGTACTAAAGTCACATGCTTTGTACGTCGTGAACATCTCCCTGCAGAGAGTAGCATGGTATGATGCTGCTGTGTCAATAACCCACTCAACCTGACCATCTACAACACTCAAAC
This sequence comes from Sextonia rubra, assembly GCA_037013555.1. Taxonomy (NCBI): domain Eukaryota; kingdom Viridiplantae; phylum Streptophyta; class Magnoliopsida; order Laurales; family Lauraceae; genus Sextonia; species Sextonia rubra. The sequence continues at coordinate 34,919,647 of JASUAD010000010.1, read as the reverse complement.
ACTTATAATCATCGCCAGCGAGCACCACTACTTCCTGTTCCAAAGTAGCTGTAGTATTATCACTGTCATTCTTCTTCTCATTGTTGGATCCTTTCTATTCCTTCATGGCAAAACAACTTTTTCTGACGTGGCCCATCTTGCCACAGAAAAAGCATTTTACAGACTTTTTCTTGCTCTGTGATTCACTGCTAGACTTAGACTGTGATTCCCCTCTACACTTGCCACGACCCCCCTTTGGTCCTCTACTCTTACTCCTCCCCCTGTTCTCAGCAACAAAGGCTTGTGCATTATCTGTCCCTACAGATTTCTGTCTAGTTTCTTCATTTTGTAAACTACTGGTAACCTGACTCATAGATAACACATCATCTGGAGTAGAATTGCTCAAGAAAACAACCAATGTCTCCCATGAATCTGGCAAAGAACTCAGAAGCAACAAAGCTTGCATCTCATCATCAAGAAGCATCTTTATAGTGGCTAACTGATTTACCACACTTTCGAGCTTATTGATGTGATCTTTGATCTGACCACTATCCTTGAATTTTATTCTTACAAGCTTTCTGATCAAGAAGGTTTTGTTCACTGAGGTCTTTTTATCATACATTGATTCTAGCTTTTTCCAAAGGGTATTCGCATTGGTTTCATTAGACACGTGGTGAAATATACTGTTATAAACCCACTGTTTGATGTGACCAATCATTTTTCTATGCAATTTGTTCCAGTCAGCATCTTGCATATCTTTCGGGCGGGCACTATCCCTTTCAACGGGATCATGGAGGTCTTTATAATAGAGAATATCCTCCATTTTCGGTTTCCAGATCAACCAAATGGAATGGTTGAGCTTAACCATGGTAGTGTTGATAGTATTGTTCTCCATCTTAATCAAATTAACTAACAGGAAAAACAAATAACTAACACTGACCTCAACTCCTACACCAAGCTGTGGATGTCGTCAACACGAGCACGCTGGAAGAAACGGATCTGAAATCCGACTCCAGATGGCTCCGATATCGCAAAAACGGTTTTTTGCACTTTTGATTTGGTCAAACTCCTTGCTGACTGTCAAACAGCCAATCTTCTTCCACTAACACATAGATCTGCTCGAAACGAGTCCGTAGGCGCAAACGGATCTCCGATCAGACGTCAGATGATCAAGATATCGTAGAAATAAACTTCTACCGTCAATTTGGTCAACTCTAGCCGTTGACCGTCTGTATGATGACGTGAGCTGACGTCAGCCTGATGACGTCACGTTGCTGACGTCTACGTGGTGACTGACGGGCTGGACCGACTGCGTCCGGGTTCAAGTCAACCCGACCCGAACCTGCCTGCACTAGTGCTGCGGGGCTGGGCTTTTACCACAGGTTGGGTCTGACCCAACCTGAAACTTGAACTAACCTGCACGCGCTGCTGGGCTTATTCTTCACTGACCTGACCCGACCCGAGACCCAACTGACCCAAAACAGGGTCGTCTTCAACGTCTCTGCGCCTAAGTCTGCAACCCAGTTGCAGACGGCGCACAGTTGCAGGGTCCGTGGCTGCTGCGGGTCCGGCTTCCTGGTCCGGCGACGGCTCAGCCACGGCACGGCGTCTGGGACGGCGACGGCGGCGGGCTGCGGCAATCGGCAGCGACAGGCGGCGGGTGGCGACCGGTGAGTTGCTATTTTTTTTTTCTTCTTCGAAGACGATTTTCTCCGGTCTTCTTCCTCAAATTCGGCAGAACCGGCGATATCCAGCAAACCAAGAACCCACTGCCTCTGTCTTCTTCTTCTTCACTGATCGTGCAAGAAAAGACGATTTTCTCTGTTTCCTGAAACAGAGAAACCGCAGTGTGTGGCCCGGCAGAGATCAACGTTGATCTCTCCTTCCAATGATCTTCCACGCTCTGATACCACTTGTTGTGCGCGAGTATGCAAACGCAATCAAGATCAAACAATCACCACACAAGAAGACAAGAGATTTGCGTGGTTCGGCAAAGATGCCTACGTCCATAGGAAACCAATTTCCACTAGGTTCTCCTCCAATCTGTGAAACCACAGCCTTGGAATCTCAGCCACTCTCAGCCTCTCTCCAGGGTTACAGATTACATCATATATATAACCATTATATCCTTATCCCCCAAGAACTCTATCTCAAGAAAAAAGAAAGTCCTAACCTATTAGAAAACTGTTGTTTGACAAAACAGAAAATTCCTAATATCATTAGAGAAATCACCCCAGATACTGAACCCACTAATGGTCTGGACCCACATGGCCAACAGCATGTGGGCATGCCTAAGTTATACAGAGTCTAGATAAAACTCAGATAGCATGCCATGAGCCTAAGCTGATCGACACAAGCCTGCGTTATTAACAATAATTCTCTTTAACAATATATCACTTAATATTTAGGCATCTTCCTTTCAATAGCGAGGACTAGAGACCAATCCTGGTTGTGTTATGTTAGCCTGTGGGTGAGTATTTACTGGGAAAAAGGTTGGTGGTGATTATAGTGATCTATTGATCGAGCACTTACTCATGTCTACATCCATTTTTTTAAATTTATTTATAACATTATTTTGTTTTAGCATTAAATATGGAATTCAGGTATCGAGGCCCAATTCTGACCAGTGCTGAGCCAAGCCGGAATTCCACCCAAGCTTTAAAATTTAGATCTTAGCCCGGTCCTGAGTCTGAACATTGTGATCTGAAAACTCCACCCGGGGTTGTCATGCTGTCCTTTTCCCTGCATGTACAGGCTCCCTGGCTTCCCAGGTGTGTATGCCTTCTTCCCACATGTGGACTCTTCATAGGTCCTACCCCCCTTGTCTGGGGTGATAGAAAAAAATGTGGGCTGGGCCTTGGCGTTGCTGCGTGCATCTCCACTTTAACAAAGATAGTATTGAGCAACAAACTTCCTTTTATCATTTAAAATAGGTCTCTACGCGGATTCATGAGCTCTACGGTGTCTCTCCCACTTCTCATTCCAATGAAAGAGGTCCACCTTCTGAAAACCAAACTGCAAAAATCCATATTACCCATGTGTTGCGTTGGACCAAATTTCACTCCAATTAGGGGGCCAACCAAAGGGCTAATCATCACCTATAAAGCAAGTGATTAATTCCCAAATTTCACATCATAGCTAGCTTGTCTATGCAATGAACCTAAATGAGAATTGGAATCAACCACAGTTGGCAACAACCACCTCAGAGCTGGTCATGTCCAACTAAAGATGCGGCAGCTATCCCTTGCATTCTTTTGTTTCCATAGGAGCTAGTTTGTTTGCATAGAATTCCTAGGAATTCATGGTCAAATGACCTCCTTTTCTTCACCGAAGGATTATTGAAGAAGCGAAGGGTGAAGGATTTATAGTAGATATAAAAATGGATTACGTGCTAGTGTGATGGTTGCGTACAGCTCCTTTTGATTGCGCTTTGGGTTTGCAGAGAATATGACCTAGCAACATGTCATCAGCTTGGGTTGAAGATGTCAAACCCAAGCCATTATCAGCCAGGTTAAAAATATCAGCCCAAACCCAATTTAGGAGATAAAATGGACAATGTTGATCCTTACCTAACAGGTCAGACATACTCGAGTTGGGTTGACGTGTCAGAGTTCAAATAGTCAGATTGGGTTACGTTAGTGGGTGAAATGGCAAAGATGGACTCAACCTAAGCCAACCCATTTTACTGATTACCAAACTGAACCCCACCCGGAAATACAGGGTGGGTTTGGGCTACAGTTGGTGGGCCGAGTCAGGACTTGCCACCCATGGATCTAGTTATGTCAAGCAAAGCGTTAGGACGCACTACCGGGTTCAGTGAAATTGTGTACTAATGAGTTAAACTGGGCTAATTGCCATGGCCGAAAAGTGGCTGGGGTGACCTGTATGTAAATCTAACCATGTTTACAACCGAGTAGTCCGAGTGTGGGTTTGACTCTGACATGGACCGTAAAACTGTGATCCGAGTCTAGGAAATGGGTAGGTCCGGGTCCTCACGTTGAGGGCATGTTTGGCAAAAAGATAGAATAAATAGAGTAAAGTTAAATTTTAAATATTCAAAATTTCCCCCCTTTTTTTCGAAAATCTAAAATTTTCTCATTCTTTTTTAAATAAAGTTAAAAAGTTATCACTAAACTACAAAAAAATCTCTATTTTTATACAAAAATTAGAAAAAATTCCATATCAAATAACTAAAAACAAAAAGTCATTATAGCACAATCATATATTATTTCTTCTTGATTTTGAATTTACTCTACTTTACTTTACCTTACTCCTCTCCCAAACATACACTTAAAAGCCATTAGCATTCCACACCCATTCGGGATTCAGGATGGTATATTAATTTAATAAAAAAATAAGACAAAACCATTTGTTGTATGTGTGTTTTCTGGTAGTGTTATATTGAGCATGTTTATGGTATTTTCAAGATATAGACATATACATATAAATGGGCCCAATGAGAGTCCAATGCGTTATGACTGTAGTCGAAGTGTGGCCCATTAAGGATTTAGGACCCTGAACATGTATCCGTGTCCCCTTCATAATACCCTGATTTCTTTTCCAATCCACCTAAATAAACAGAGATCCAAGACAGAGCGGCGCCGGATCTAGACCATGGCAGTCTCAGGATTCCTCACAGACTTTCTATAAACAGGTAGAAAAACCATGTTTCACAATTGTAACTCTCAAAAATTTGAGTGGTGGGAATCCCAATCTTTGACCCAACCCCATTTAAGCATTATACTACCATTTTTGTTCAGCATTTGTACTCACCCATAACAGGGGTGGACCTACATGTAAGGTATGGGGGCATTCGCCACACCCAAATCTAAGAAAACCCCATTAGGTCCTCTTTGGTATCAATTTTTTGTTTTATTTTTTGAATCGTTCTTGTGACAAGGGAGACTATAAATGAGTTTGGATGTTACTCTTATAGGGCCTCTCTTTCTCTCTCTCTGCATAATAGTTTAAAGGGCTAGGTCACTGTGTGTGTGTGTGTGTGTGAGAGATGGTTCTAAGGGTTGAGAATGTGTGCATCGTGGATTTTAGAAATTTATATTAGTTGTCTCTTTGCATAATGATTCTCGTAAATTCATGTCTTTACGGTCTATTGTATTATTTATTACCTCTAATTTCAAACATTTGAACATGTATTTTAAAGAGCCTTTTTACTAAAAAGAAAAAATATATATTTATAAGGGATATAATGATTTGAAAAAAAAAAGTTTTAAGAAGCATTACTCTTGAGCCACACAATTAGATGAATACATAATGTTTTTAGTGGAAATATTAGATTAAATGCAACCTCACTCAATCACTTGCTTTGCTAAAATGATCCTAAATATAATTAATTCAAAATATCGTTTGCACTCGTATTGACATAGATTAAAGGCATCAATCAAAATAGAGAAAAACAAGAGAGTAGGTGACACATATCTAGCATTAAGACAATTTAACAGATGGATTATTCAACCCACTTTGGGGGGCTATTAATAAATATTAGAAAGCTTAGAAGGGGTGTAAACAAAAATGATTATAAGGGCAAAAGTGTTATTTTAATAAAAATTGGCAAAATTTTTACTGTAGTTGCTCATTTTCATTAAATCCACATGTTTTGGAATATGAGAGGTATTAAAATGCTAAAGCAGTTGCCTAGTTATAAATACTAAAATCAAAGATATCTATTAGCAAATATTAGAAACCTAAGGCGGATATATTCTATAAACTCTTATTTTTATATTGCAAATTGTCGGGTCTCAATCATTTTGTATGCGGATTTTGATAGTAATTGTAGACCTACATTAATTACACTATTTGACAACCTTGCCAGAAAAATTATCACAGCTCAAGTGCCCCATATGGCTATTTTGACAATACATAGCCAGCGGCTCATTTGGGAGCTCATTCTCTGCAACATTTGCTGACTCTTTTTTTAATTTTTTTTTGTCCGTCTATCTTGATAACTACATTGGATGTTTGGCAGAAGTGTTTGAATTTTTGAAAGGAAGGGCGGTTTTTTGCCCTTTCAAAGATGATTACAATCATAGGCCAAAAGATAGTTTAATAAATCATTAAAAGAGAAATTGTCTTTATTGAAAGAGTCGATCTACACCATTTGATTTGTGATACCATAAAAAGAAACATTTCATTAAAAGTGACCCAACCATTGTTGACTTGCGAGTGTAGTCCTAAAACTCAAGTAAGTATCAATTTCTTTGTATTGTTGTATGTGGTAACTATGTTGAGATAAATTTAGCTTAATCTAGTAAACAATAAACCGAACAATCGCTTATAGCAAATTTGTATTTCTTAAGGACAATAAATCCTAATAGTAAGATTTTCATGGTCAAAATGGTAAGACAAAACATTTATTTGTATTTTTCTTTTCCTATTAAGATATAGTGGCAAATTTCATTTCATTTTGTTGTGGTTGGCATTATTTTGTGACACTTACTCACAAGGAATTGATACTTAAGTCATAGGGTAATCTATTCAATCATTTGCAGTTTGGTTTCTTAATAGAAGTTTGAACAATCATTTGCTTTTGTGTTTTAATAGAAGGTGATGTATTGTAGTGGAAAATAGGCTGGAAAAAATATTCTTCAATCTTCCATCGCATTCAAACAAAGATCATGGGAATGAATACTCATCCATGTAAATTTTCAATGAGAAATCCGTGGGAAATGAATACTCGATCGAGTTTCCTTCACCGTGGGTCGAGTTACAGATTCCAAAGAGACGCAATTGGATGTTCCTCAAAGTAAAAATTAGAAAGCCCATCTCGGACGTGCACGAGAAATTTCAACCTTGAATAAGGGAAATATGATCAAATTGAACATACACCATCACATATCCAAGTCCTCATGTAGGATTCAAGAGTCAAGGCAGAAATTTAGAAATCATATAAACCAAGCAAACCAACATCTGATTATTATTCTATTTCGATCAAGCCATCCATCTACCAGATAGAAAGCAAATCAAATTCTGATTACCTTCTACTTATTATACTGGCTTTAAGCTTGAGCAAGAGCATCTTCTCCCATTTTCTTCACCACGCCCTGGAAAACAGACTCAAGAAATGAGTCCAGTGCCTCTCGGGTCAAACCCTCGACTGGATCGGCCTCTAATGACCACTCGATCGTGCACCCGTCTTCCGGTTCGGGCAGCACCGTGAAGGTTGCTACGTAGGCTCCTAATCCGCTGTTGTTATCGATGATCTCATAGGTCAGAGTCCGTCCAATTGGATCGATGGCCAGCAGTTTCTCCTTGACCCAGCTGATTGTCTTTTCTCCACCGTCGGATGATGAGACGGTGGTGCCTGCACAGTACCTCACACAGCCGGGCTGCCCTTGCACGCCTTCCACGTGTTGGCAGACGTCGAGGTTGGGATGCCACTTGTGGAAGTTGCAGTAGTCTTGGATGAAAGTCCAGATCTGGTCGGCTTTTGGGCCGGTCAGCGTGGCTCTTTTCTTTCCTGCCCACTTTCCTTTTCCTTGTTGCTGCTGCTGCTGCTGCTCTTCCTCCATCGGTCTGCTCGTCTTCTGCCTGTAAAGAAGATAAGATGGGTTGGGTGTGAGAGTTTCAGAAGACTTTTTTACTGGCTTTGTAAGTGCTGTGTCCACATTCAACATCTATTCTATTTTCACGCCAATTGTGTCGTTATCTTGAGTAATAACTTTTGACTCTTATTATAGTACTTTGACTCTTCCCATTATAAATCCAAACATATCCAAGGGCATATTTGTTTGTGGGGGGTAGAGTGAAATGGGAAAGATGAGGGGTTGAAGGTAAGAGGTGAAAAAAAGACACTGTTGTCACAAAGACCACCTCTGGAAACTATGTTGGTGATCCCACTGACAATCCTTTTTATGTTCGCCATTTAGATAGCCCCACAGTTGTTCTGGTCTCACCCCCGTTTTACTGGAGATAATTGTAGCACTTGGTTACATGCTATGCGAATGGCTCTTCGTGCCAAGAACAAGCTTGGCTTTGTCGCCGGTGATATCTCCGTAACAACTTCTCTGTCTCAGATTCCTCAATGGGAACGATGCAATGACCTTGTAACATCTTGGATTTTACACTCTCTCCATCCCGATCTTGCATCAAGCATCCTCTATGGTGCGGCTGCTAAAGATGTTTGGCATGATTGTTTAACCGTTTTCATCGACCCAATGCCCCACGGCTATTTCAAATCAAACAGATTTCTTCCCTGTGCCAAGAGAAGTTGTCAGTCTCCACCTGTTTTACTTGTCTCAAAGCATTATGGGATGAGCAATCCTCACTGCCTCACATCACTTCCACCTTGTTCATGTGGGACTGTGAAGTCTACTTCTGAGCTCATCCAACAAGACTGAGTGATGAAATTTCTCCAAGGATTACATGAATCTTTTTCTACTCTTCGCAGCCACATACTTCTCATTGAGCCTTTTCCCTCTGTGAACAAGGTATACTCATTTGTATTATAAGAAGAAAAACAAAGAGAACTCAGTGTCTCTCAGTTTTCTACAGAGGCTTCTGCTTTGGTTGTCGAGAAAGCTCCTATATACGATTCATAACGCTAAGAAGATAACAATTCTAAAGGGAATATTGCACCTCGATCCAATAAAAACTGTTGATATTTTCATCGTGATGGACACATCATAGAAGAGTGTTATAAGCTACATGGGTATCCTCCTCGCAAATCCAACATGGGCAAACCACAGCACCGTGCAAATCACACCACTGCCTCATCAATATGCATCATGCTGCCGCCACTCCCCTTCCAGATGTTGGCTCACTACTTTCCAACTCACAACAGTCAAATCAGGTTGTTCAAGAGCAATGCCAAAATATTCTTGCCATGACATCCGCAGGTACTTCACAGCCTAGTGCTCACCTAGCAGGTACCGCCATTTAATCTTCTAATAATAATCTTTGGATCATTGATACAGGAGCATCAAATCACATTTGCTCTTCTATCTCATTGCTTACTGAATTTTCTCCATGCACATCTCTTTCTTTTGTGCAATTGCCTGATGGAAGTAGAGCTTTTGTTACACATACAGGCACCGTATCATTCTCAGATAGTTTTTATCTCTCTAATGTCTTTTATATCCCTTCTTTTAAATTCAATTTTCCATCTGTCACTCAACTAACCAAATCTTTCAATTGTTTCCTTACTTGTTCTAACACCCATTGTGTCTTTCAGGACCTTGTCGTGAAGAAGATGATTGGACTGTGTAAAGTGCATGACGGTCTATATCTTCTTCAACCTTCCCATGCTCTGCTTTCGGCTTCTTCCACATCATTTGATATTTGGCATTGGTGGTTGGGGCACTTAGCACAATCAAGATTAGTAGACTTATCCAAGGATTTCCTTTTTATTTCTCCTTTAAATAATTGCAAATGTGCTATTTGCCTACTTGCCAAACAATCACGTTTGCCCTTTTCTGCTAGCATTAATAAAACTACTGCACCTTTGGAGTTACTTCATTGTGATTTATGGGGTAGTTTTTCTATTCTATCTTTATTTGGTGCCCATTGTTGATGACTACACTCGTTGCACTTGGCTGTTTTTAATGAAGAATAAATCTGAGACCAAGTCTCATATTAAATCTTTTTTTGCCCATATTCAGACTCAATACAATTGTAACATTCAACAAGTTCGTTTCGATAATGGTACAGAATTTTTGTCCAATGATTTGTAGAACTTTTTCAAACACCATGGAGTTGTTCACCAACGAAGTTGTGCTTACAATCTCCAACAAAATGGGATTGTTAGAGCGAAAGCACTGACACCTCCTTGAAGTTGCCCATGCTCTTCATTTTCAGGCGAATCTTCCATTATCTTTTTGGGGAGCATGTAGCCTCACTGCTGCATTCCTCATTAATAAAACACCCACCCCAGTTCTATTTAATCGTTCCCCACATGAAGTGCTGCTTCGAAATAAGCCAAATTATACTTCCCTTTGCATATTTGGGAGTCTTTGTTTTGCTCAAAACACAGATCCCTATCGTCTTAAATTTGATCCTAGAGCCAAACCCGGCATTTTTGTTGGCTACTCATTTTCACAAAATGGCTATACAGGTGGATAGCCTATCAAGAGGTAGGGGTAGAAGTAGGCCAAAAAAAATATTGATGGAAGTCATTAATTCAGATTTGAAGAAGTTTAACTTATCGAAGGGTTTGGCTCAAAATAGAGCGGAATGGAAAAACAGAATTCATGTAGCCAACCCAAGATGGTTTTGATGATGATGATGATGACCCATTTTCACAAAAAGGTTATCGTTGATATGACCTTACCACTAAGAAAATTTATATTTCTAGAGATGTAGTTTTTCATCAAACTACATTTGCATTCAGAGATGCCACAATTGATTCTCCTTCTTCTGGCTGTCACCCTGTGCTACCTTTTCCTTTTCTTGATATACCATTTGCCATCCCCAAGAACCATTCCCAGCCATTGTCTTACCCCATACACCTGCAGCACCTGTCCCGCAACCGTCATCCAGTCCATCACCCAATGGCCAAACAGACCTTCTGGAATCTGACCACTCCACATTACCAACACCATTACCTACTACATCACAATCACCTACTAACTCAATTCCACCATCAACTGAAATTACAACCCAACCCACTACACTACCTGCTACATCAAGTCCACAGAACCCAGCTGCCACATATTCACAAACTATGTTCCAGTCCACTCCATCAGACTACATCAGCCAGCCCACAAAATTCACTACCACATCTAACCCCACTCCATCAGACCTCATCACCCAACCACCACCAGCACCTAGCCGACCTATTTCCGCAGGAACTGAGGTACCTGCTTGCCACCCGGACCAAATGAAACCAACTGCATCTTCAGATCTTACGGTCCGATCTGCTCGCCAATGTTGGCCCCCAGCTTATCTTCAGGACTAGTATTGTTCTATGGCTACTCATGCCCTTAGCTCACTTCAATCTTCTTCTTTCATGTCTGGTACGAAATTTACTTTACATCAATTCCTCTCTTATAACAATTTGTCTTCTTCTCACAGGTCCTATCTTGTTGTTATTGACTCTACCTATGAACCTAATTTGAACGAATGGATCTGCAACTATTGAATCAAAATAATATTCTCTGGCCTCCTATAACCAAGGGAATTCCTCTATATTTAATGTATTGTCTGTTACAGTATTCTTAGGATGGTTACAACTGAAATAAGATAGGGGAATGGAAATTGAAAAGAGAGAAATAATAGAGATAAGAGAGACGCATGTAAGCCACGTATCATAGACTTGTTCTTCTAAAGATACATGACCACCACCACCACATGTGGACCCTCATCTTCAAGAGTTGATCAACCAGATCCGTTTATATGCCCCCTCAAACTAGGCCGGGGAGAATTCCAGAGGCCTAGTTCGGATCGGCCACTTGATTTTATGTAGCAACGAATTCAGTAATGAGAGACCCAAGCGCTACCTTCTTAAGAACAAAGTGATAATCAATCTCAATATGTGTTGTGCAAGCATGAAACATAGGACTGACAGTGAGATGCAAGGCTAAGAGATTATCACAAAATAAAATGGGAGGTTGGCTTAGATGAAGTCCAAAATCGCGAAGAAACATAAGCCAAGTTAACTTGGCAGTTGTTGATGCCATTGCCCGGTATTCAGCCTCAATATTGGAGCAAGCAACAGTAGGTTGTTTCTTGGCTCTCCAAGAGATGCAGTTGCTGCCAAGAAATGTGCAATATCCTATAGTGGATCAACGAGTAATGGGACAACCAACCCAATCTACGTCAGAAAAACCTGAGAGCACAAGTGGATTCTGAGCAAGTAGGCGAACCCCATAGTCAATAGTCCCATTGATAAAACGGAGTATGCGCTTGACAAGCTAAAAATGGAAGTTGGTTGGATTGTGCATATACTACTGGCAAACATTATTAACACTATAGCATATATCGGGCCTTGTGTAGGTCAATTATTGTAGTCCGCCAACAATACTTCGATAGAGATGTGGATCAAGAAATGGGTTATCACCATCTGTAGTGGGCCGAATCTTGGACGTCGTAGGAGTAGAAATTGGCTTGCAACCATTCATTTGGGCACGTTTCAAGACATCACTGGCATAGTTTGCTTGATTGAGTAAAAGCCCTCCGTTAAACCAATGAACCTTAATGCCAAGGAAATAGTGTCATGGGCCAATATCTTTCATAGCAAACTCACGACCCTGAAGTGGAATAAATTGAGTCAGATGAAATGGATTGCCACTAGATAGAATGATGTCGTCAACATATAACAACAATAAAATAGTGCCATTGGAGCTATGGGACACAAACAAAGAAGAGTTTGTTGTACTACAATAGAGCCTAATGGAGAGAAGCAAGGGGCTTAAACGGTCAAACCATGCTCGTGGTGCTTGGCGAAGCCTATATAGAGCGCTCTTTAATCAACAAACATGATTTGGCCTAGCGGAATCTTTGAAACCAGGTGTTTGCTCCATGAAAACAGGTTCTGCAACATGCCATGAAGGAATGGATTTTTTACATCAAGTTGATGAATGTCCCAGTTGTGTGCAGGTGAAATTGTAAGTATAGTTCTAATTATAACAGGCTTAATGACCAGGGAGAAAGTTTCAACAAAATCTACTCTTGGGACTTGAGTGAAGCCTTTGGTAACAAGATGAGCTTTGGGATGCTCTAGGGAACCATCTGAACATAGTTTGGTTTTGAAGACCCAACAACAACCAGCTACGTTCATGGAGATTGGAAAGTGTCCGTAGCACTAGGTCCCATGTTTGATTTTTGTCCAAGGCACTAAGTTCTTCTTGCTTTGCCAAAATCCATCCTGGATGTTTAGAGCCGCAGTAATAGACTTAGGTTCAACTTGCATATTGGTTTGAATATCAGCCACATACAAGTATTTGGGATTAGGCTTAATGATGCTCGCTTTGGACCTTGAAAGTATGGAATGGGTAGATTGGTTTGTGGTAGGTTGAGACAAGTTGTTGACGGATGAGGCTTCAGGAGTAGGACTAGCTAGTGTCAATTGGAGTAGGCACATGAGTAGGCAATACTTGTGGTGATGACTGATGTGTAGTCACTACAGGTTCTAGTGATTCAGTCAGAGGCAATGAGTGGTCCAACAAAAATCTATCGTGCAATGGATCAGCCTGTGGAGACAGAGTTGATGTTGGTAAGGCCTGTAGTGATTGTATGGGTGGTAGCAAATGGGCTTCTGGTAGTGGCTCCACTGATTGCATGGGTTGATCCTGGACTTGAGATAGCTGTTGGTCCTGCAGTTTACATGGAACTGATGGAGTACCCAGTTGTGTATGTGCATGCGCCGAGTCTGCATATGGAAAGTTAGAAGACTGCATAGGTGGCATGGAAGAAAACTAGACCGGCATGGATTGGACAGCCGGGCTGGTCCGAGCCTGATCTAATGTAATGGGAGATGAAGGCAACTGGACCGACGACTAACCAGGGTCCAAAATTTCTTGCCTTTGCTGGGCCACGTGTTGGCGAGCATGAACTGCATCTGAAAAAGCAAGACAAGCTTTGATAGATTGGTCTTCAAGAGAGGAAGCAATTAGAGGTTCTGGATAAAGTGGGCCTGGTCCTATTCCACGATTGACACGGCCGTCCGTAGGAAGTGAAGCTTGAGGTGAATTAGAAGAATCTACAACTGTAAACCAATCATGAAAGGGAGTGATTTCAGCATCCGTATTAGTTGAAGAATATAGTGTTCCTGGATCTTTAAAAGGAAAGGTGTTCTCATCAAACACCACATGCCACGAGAGATAGACTCTGCCTGTTGGAGGGTGGAAGCAATGATAACCATTGAATTGGTGACAATAGACTCTGCCTGTTGGAGGGTGGAAGCAATGATAACCTTTGAATTGGTGACAATATCCCATAAAATGCGAGGCAATGAACATGGATCAAATTTATTTTGAACATACTCACGAGGTATGGAAAGCACCGACAGCCAAAGACCCATAAGGAGGAATAGTCAGGTTGTATATTAAATAATTTTTCAAATGGACTCTGCATGTCAAGTAACTCCGCCAGTTTTGCTGCCGGTCCCAAGCCCGGGTAAATGAGGAGGGTTGCGTTAGGTAGGTGACAGCCAGCGTAAAACTTTGTCACAACCCAAACATGAATTCTGAACAAATGATATTTCACGATAAGGTTAGGGCGTTCCCCGCTTTAAGCGACGCATTGCAGCATCGCCCGGCTGCAGTGAAAAGTGTGCAAGGGCTACCGCATGACTTTGGGCTAATGCGGTTAAAGAAGTTAGTCCATGAGAAGAAGAGGAGGAATAGGAAAATTAGACTTGCTACTTGGAATATAGGAACCTTGACAGGCAAGAGCATGGAGTTGGTTGAGGTAATGAAAAGAAGAAGAATTAATGTGGCTTGTATACAGGAGACAAGGTGGAAAGGGAATAAAGCTAAGGAGCTCATGGATGGGTATAAGCTTTTCTATGCAGGAAAGAGTAATACAACTAATGGAGTGGGTATAATTATAGATAAGGATTTAAAAGAGAAAATTGTGGGGGTAAAGAGGTTTGGTGATAGAATTATAGCAATTAAACTAGTACTAGAGGAAGACATAATTCATATCATTAGTGCATATGCTCCCCAAGTAGGATTAGAAGAAAGTGTGAAAAGACAATTTTGGGAGGAGATGGATGATTTAATGCGAGAAATCTCAAATAGTGATAAAATTTTCCTTGGAGGGGATTTAAACGGGCATATAGGAAGAGATAATAGAGGATATGAGAGAGTGCATAGAGGGCATGGATTTGGAGAAAAGAATGAATTTGGAAACACTATATTGGACTTTGCAGTGGCATTTGATCTTATAGTAGCAAATACTTACTTTAAAAAGAGAGATGAGCATTTAATTACATATAAAAGTGGGAGTAATAAGAGTCAGATAGACTTTTTTCTAGTTAGAAAACAGGACCGATTGGCTTGTAAAGATTGTAAGATTATCCCAGGAGAGAGTTTGACTATGCAACATAGGTTTGGAGTTTTAGATATTTGCATTAGAAGTAAAAAGAGAGCAGTAGTAAACAAAATGGACCCTAAAACGAGGTGGAGAGATTTGAAGGGGGAAAGAGCAAATATATTTAAGGACAAAATGATTGAGAAAGGAGAATGGAATATTGAAGGAGAAACTACAGTAATGTGGAATCAAATGGCTAATTGCATTAGGAATGTTGCAAAGGAGGTACTTGGAGAATAAAAAAAGAAGAGACATTAATAAAGAAACATGGTGGTGGAGTATGGAGGTTCAGGAAGTTATTCGACAAAAAAAAACATTGCTACAAAGTTTGGCAGGGGACTAAGAGCATAGAAAATTTTGAGTTGTATAAGAAGGCAAAAAAAGAAGCTAAGAAAGTAGTAAGTAGTGCAAAGTTCAAAGCATACGATAACCTCTATAATAGGTTGGGAACAAGAGAAGGAGAAAAGGATATTTTTAAGCTTGCAAAAATAAGAGAAAAGAAAAGTAGGGACTTAGATCATGTCAAATGTATCAAGGACAATGAGGAAAATATTTTGGTGAAGGACAACGATATTATAGAAAGGTGGAAAGAATATTTTAGTAAACTTTTAAATGAAGAATATTTGGGCGATACAAGAGTGGAGGAAGACACTTCATTACAAGAGTATATTTTTCTCCGTAGAATTAAAGGGGTGGAAGTGAAGGAAGCATTGAAGCGAATGAAGACAGGAAAGGCAATAGGCCCAGATGGTATTCCGATAGAGGTATGGAAATGCTTACGAGAGGTTGGAGTAAGTTGGTTATGTAGACTATTCAATAAGATACTTGTGACAAAGAAAATGCCGGATGAATGGAGAAGAAGCATTGTAGTACCTATATATAAGAATAAAGGAGATATACAAAATTATACCAACTATCGAGGGATTAAACTTATGAGTCACACTATGAAGTTATGGGAGAGAATAATAGAGCAAAGACTGAGAGAAAAGATTAAGATTTCGGAAAATCAATTTGGTTTTATGCCAGAGAGATCAACTATGGAAGCTATCTTTTCACTTAGGCAATTAATGGAAAAATACCGAGTAAAGAAGAAAAATCTACATATGGTCTTTATCAATTTGGAAAAAGCCTATGATAGGGTACCGAGGAATTTAATTTTGTGGGTCTTAAAGAAAAGGAATGTCCCAAGAGGTTACATTGAAATTTTAAAGGATATGTACGAAGGTGCAATAACAAATTTGAAAACCACATGTGGAGAAACGGGCGGATTTCCCGTGACTATAGGCTTACATCAGGGATCATCCTTAAGCCCTTATCTCTTTGCATTAATTATGGATGAGTTAACTGTGCATATTCAAGAAGAAGTACCATGGTGTATGTTGTTCGCAGATGATATAGTATTGGTGGATGAATCAAGAGAGGGTGTAAATGCAAAGCTTGAGAGATGGTGGAGGGCATTAGAATCTAGAGGCTTTAAAATAAGTCGTACAAAGACAGAATATATGGATTGCAATTTCAGTGGACATATACAAAGTGTTGAAACCACTGTCAAAATTAAAACCCATGAGATACTACGTAAAGATTCTTTTCGGTACCTAGACTCCATGATTAGTAAGGATGGGGAGATTGACGAAGATGTGGAGCATAGGATAAAAGCTGGATGGCTGAAGTGGAGACTAGCTTCGGGAGTACTTTGTGATAGACAAATGCCAACAAAATTGAAGAAAAAATTTTACAGGACAGTGGTTAGACCAGCTATGACATATGGAGCAGAATGTTGGCCAATTAAGAAGACACATATTCATAAGATGGATGTAGCGGAAATGAGAATGCTTAGGTGGATGTGTGGTAAAACTAGGAAAGATAAAATTAGAAATAAGCGCTTTCGAGAACATTTAGGGGTAGCACCAATAGGAGATAAGATTAGAGAAACTCGTTTAAGATGGTTTGGGCATGTTGAGCGTATGCCAGTAATGGCACTGGTGAGAAAAAGTTTGGATATACAGGTGGAGGGGTCCATCAAGAGGTAGGGGTAGGTCGAAGAAAACATGGATGGAAGTCATTAATTTAGATTTGAAGAAGTTGCACTTATCGAAAGATTTAGCTCAAAATAGAACGGAATGGAGAAATAGAATTCATGTAGCCGACCCCAACATGGTTGGGATAAGGCTTTGATGATAATGATGATGACTCTGCATGTCAAGTACCGTGGAGGGCAACCGGTTTATGAGCCACACTATTGATCCAAATGCCTCAACCCAAAATCGCTTTGGACCACCACTATGAAACATCAGAAAAGGTGTTAAGCATGTCTTTACTAATGAATTCTCCACTGCCATCTGTTTGAAACACCCTTATTTTCTTGTCAAACTAAGTATGAATAAATTTGTAAAGGATTGCAAAAGTTCAGTATGAAGAAATTTGTAAAAATTTGTAAAGCATTGCAAAAGTTCAAATTTGTGGTAGAGTGGGAAAAACCAAGTGAATCGTGCGCACTCATCCACAAAGATGGCATAATAGCGAAAAACTGGTAAGACAAAATCGGAGTTGGCCCCCACAAGTCACAATGAGATTTTACCAGAGGTTCATCAGAGAAAGTGCCCAAAGGTAAAAATGGAAGTCTACATGATTTTGCCATTTGTCAGCTATTACAAATTGCCTTGATTTTATACCATTATAAAATGTGGTTGTTGTCCCAGATATAAAAAAGAACTTGATCTCAGTTAGCCAACTGACTATTGATCAACCCTATATTTTTGAATTCTCGTCTAGTGGTTTTGTGATAAAAGGACAGGGAAACAAAGAACTAATTGCAGCGGCCCATAAACGTGGAGATCTTTACGCTTTGCATCCTACAATAAAGGAAGTCTACTCTTCAGGCAGATCATGTGTTACCAGTGATGAAGTTTGGCATCAACAGCTTGGTCATCCTCAGATGTCAGCGGTTGATTTTCTTAAAAAAAAAAAAAAAAGCTGATGTCTAGCACTAGTTCTTAAATCCTTATTTCCAAGCCTTATATTTGTTGGCCAAATGTAAGTAATGTCCAAAACATTTCCATTTCCCACAATAACTTTCTCGGTCCCATAATAAGGTGAAAGAATATGGAGCTTACCTGGGTCTGTTGTCATATGGTTAGAAGCATCTGTGTCAGGGTAACACTCGGTGTCTTTACTGTCATGCATTGTCATTGCCACGAGTGCTTGGGGAATATTTGCAGATTGGTACGTCTGATTAAATTGATGCCAACAGCATAAAGCTGTATGATTTGCCTTTTTGCAGATTTGGAAAATAATGCCTCTATCTGGATTGGAGTAATTTCGACGCTGAACAGACTTTTCAACTAGCTCAACTCAGTCTGAGAAATATGAGTCCGATCACCACGATTAATACCGTGTTGCGTGAAGCCACGACCTTTAGCAGAAAAGTCTGGATTTCCGCCTTGAGTCTTGAAAGGCACATTTTTTGTGTCCTCCTTTCTTGGGTCCTCCTTGTTTGTTATCTCCTTGACTTTTGACATGTTGACCGAGGAAAGCAACATGATGAACAAGACCATGATTATTTTGCTTATTTTTCATGGTCTCATGACTGAGGAGGAGAGGAATGAATTCCAAATAAGATGGAATCGGAGGTTTCAACATTGTTGTCACAAAGGACTCGTACCCTTGTCCTAGTCCTTGAAGAATATCAAATACTTTATGTCTATCATCTACTGGCTTACCAATTGCAGCAACGTTGTCGTAGAGATTTTTGAATGATCGGATATAAGCTTCCATGGTAGACTTACCTTTGCAGAGAAGCTGAAGTTGCTGAAGAAGAAAGAATTTTCTTTCCAGCGACTCTTGTGCGAGGTGATTGAGGAGGACCAACCAAACCTCCCATGACATGTTGAGGCCGATTACCATTCCGAGTATTTCCTCCAAGAGGGTGCCTGTAATCCAGCCTCTGAGTAGACGATCAGAACGTTGCCAGTTGATGTAGTCTGAATTGACAACTGCTTGCACTTCAGTCGCACTTTTGGCAGTCAAAGTAGCAACGAGACTAGCAGGAGTTGGAAACTCTCCATCAATGAAGCCAGTCATGTCCTGACTTTCAATAAGACCCATAATTTGTGTTTTCCAAAGAAGAAAATTGGATTGGATTAGTTTGATGGAAACAAAATTTGCTACATTAAGAGTTGCAGGGTAAGAGTAGGAGCCAATCTTAGTGGAAGATGAGGAAGCAGATGCCATTTGTGCTGAGAACAGTGGTGGCACAACACAGTTATAAGGCAAGTTGATGAGTAAATCAGACATCCACAGAAGACGAAGTAAGATGGTAGTTTTGATTAGGCCACATAATCGATTATTTCTCTGATACCATTTGGACAAATGGATCTGCAACTGTTCAATCAAAAAAATATTCTTTGGCTTACTGTAACCGAGAGAATTCCTCCGTATTTAATGTACTGTCTGTTACAGTATTCCTAGGATGGTTACAGCTGAAATAAGATAAGGGAATGGGAATTGGAAAGAGAGAAACAATGGAGATAAGAGAGAAGCATGTAAGTCACGTATTATAGACTCGTTCTTCTAAAGATATGTGACCACCACCATCACATTTGGACCCTCATCTTCAAGAGTTGATCAACCAGGTTCGTCTATACATAATACTTTTTCTCAGGCTGTGAAGTTAGCTCATTGGCATGATGTCATGGCAGCAGAAATTAAAGCTCTTGAACAAAATAAAACCTGGACTCTCACACCTCTACCCATTGATAAAAAAGCTATTGGCTGCACATGGGTCTATAAAGTGAAACTTAAAGTTAATGCGATCATTGAAAGATACAAGGCACGCCTTGTTGATAAGGGCTACAGTCAAGCAGAAGGCCTTAGATTACTATGAAACATTTGCACCCATTGCAAAGATGGTTATTGTTAGGTGTTTATTAGCCATTGCTTCTACAAAGCGATGGTCAGTTACTCAATTCGATGCAAATAATGCCTTTTTACAAAGAGATTTAATGGAAAAAGTTTATATGCAAATTCCATCGGGATTCTCTTGACAAGCACTGTGTTTATCGTCTTCAAAAGTCCCTATATGGACTTAAACAAGCTTTGCGCAATTGGTTTTCTAAATTTTCTAATGCCCTTCTTGCAATTGGATTTTCTCAATCCAAGGTTGATTATTGTCTTTACGAAAATCACTAGAACATCTTCAACATACGTACTAGTTTATGTTGTTGACATCCTCATCACAAGGACGGATTCTCATTCAATTACTTTATTAAAAGTTGAAGGATCTTATACACCCATTGAACTACCATGTCTACCAAAACCAATTGATGATGGTCAAGGCACAACTCAATATTTTAAGGCAGACGCCATGGCGCTCCCATGAATCGAACCCGTGACTTGGAATTCTGATACTAATTGAAGGATCTTATGTGCTCATTTAATTACCATTCCTACCAAAACCAATTGGTGATGGTAGAGGTACAACTCAATGTCTTAAGGCAGATGGCTTTCAAACAGTTGTAGGGAACGACATTGTGGCACGCCTTTGCCTAACAAAGACTTACTTGGAGACTAAATTTCATCTTAAAAAGATCTTGGCCCACTTAAATATTTTCTTGGCATTTAGGTTGCTAGATCTAAAAGAGGATTTTCTTATGCCAAAGAAAATATACTTTGAACATTTTAAAAGACATGGGCATGCTCCGTGTTCGAGTTTCTGCATCTCCTATGGAGCAACATCTAAAGCTTCAACCAATTGATGGTGATCTTCTCGACAACCCATTCTCCGTGTTCGAGTTTCTGCATTTCCTATGGAGCAACATCTAAAGCTTCAACCGATTGATGGTGATCTTCTCGACAACCCATTCTCTGTGTTCGAGTTTCTGCATTTCCTATGGAGCAACATCTAAAGCTTCAACCGATTGATGTTGATCTTCTCGACAACCCGTCCTAATATGAACAGTTGATTGGCCGTCTCATTTATCTCACTGTTACTCATCTAGACATTTTATGTTCAGTTCATATTTTGAGTAAGTTTATGCAAACTCCATGGTGTCCCCATCTTGATTCAGCGTTAAGGTTACTTCGTTATCTAAAAGGTACAGCAGGGTATGGCATCTTGCTCACATCCTATAGTGTTTTCCATATTACTGCATTTTGTGATGCTGATTGGGCCAGTTGTCCTATGATGCAACATTCAACAACAGGTTCCTGCACATTCCTTGGCTCGAGTCCCATCTCTTGGAGAACGAAGAAACAAGGCACTGTTTCTCGATCTTCTGCAAAGGCAGAGTACAACTTAATGATCTTGGTTTATCTCATCCAAAACCAGTGACCCTTCATTGTGATAACCAAGCTGCAATCCTGGTTTTTCACGAAAGAATAAAAAATATTGAGATAGATTGCCATTTTGCTTGTGAGAAACTTCAATCTAGGCTACTTCAAACATCTTACATTCATACTTTTCAGCAGTTAGCAGACGTTTTTACTGCATTGGCAAAGATCAGTTTCGTCATCTCATTAGCAAGTTAGGTGTTCATGACATCCATGCTCCAACTTGAGGGGGAGTATTAAGTTTAAGGTCTTATCTACTGTTCTATTGTAACTGAGTGTATCTTAAATCCCAGTATACAAGGGGATATAATAACTGAGTGCATCTCAATCCCATTAGACAAGGGGATTTAGCTTGTGTAATGTCTATTTAAATTGTTATCCAAATCAATACAAGCGTACACTTTCCAGCTTGTCTAAAATTAAAGACACAACCTCACTTCACCACATCTCCATACACCTACCCACACTCCACTCACATGAGTCACACCTCTCACCGCACGCCCACTTCATAGATACCTTCTTCACACCTGCACACCTCCACCTCACCATAACATACACCTACTCGCACTCCACTCACACCTCTCAGTGCACACCCACTTCATACCTTCTTCACGCCTGCACACCTCCACCTCACGATAATTCAAACGAAACCAGCCTTCACTCTCCGACCCACCGTCCCTACATCCCACCATCGCCAACTCATACATTCCCACTTCACTTCACTTCACCGACACTTAACTTCTCTCCACAACGCAATCATGAGGGGCCACCACTAAAATCCGAACCACTAAATATTAGTCATTGCTGGATTTTACTGCAACAAAATTATATGCTATATAGCTATTAAACTTTAAGGATGTAAAATTATTGGTCAAGATTATTTGATATCGCATATTTCCCTCATCTAGGTCCCAACATTTCAATCGATATGCCTCCCTTGATTGCCGTACATGCAGGTGAACCACACTTTTTAAAAATGACAAGTTTTTTTTTCCAAAAATAAAAAAAATGCTTGATTACTTTATAAAAGGCCCAAATACACGAACACCGTAGAACAAGATAAAAAAAACAAGCAAAATAAAATGGTCTAAAGTTAAAGAATGAACACACAAAAAAAAAAAAAAAAGGAAAAACGATACGTTAAATTGATATTTGAAGTTGTACTTCAAAGGTCTAGGAAAAAAAAACTAATATGGAACATTAGTGTCAGGTTTTAGAACAAAAAAAAATAATAATGATAACAATAAATAAAAAAAAGAATAACAATAAGCAAAAAAACGTGATCTTGGAACTTTGCTGTCAATGTCAAATAAGGTTATAGCTCATAGTACAATTTATCGGATTTGAAGGTATAGTACAAGGGTCTACAATTAAAAAAAATAAAATGAAATTATAATAAACTTTAGGGTTCCATAACAAACAAGAGAGAGAGAGAGAGGACTAAAAAATACAACAATGAAAAATGATGTAAAATATATGGGCCTATCCCCAAAAATGAACATGAAAAAAAGGAAATTCTTGAAAACTTTAGTGACCCAAGCGAAAAAATAAGAGAAAAAATAAAATAAATAAGCAAAAAAAAAAGGCTCCAAAGTTAAAGAATGAACACCATAATAATAATAATAATAATAATAATAATAATAAAAGACGGCAACATTAAAATGACATTTGAAGGTGTACTTCAAGGGTCTAGAACAAAAAATAAATAAATAAATAATAATAAAATTACTAATATGGAACATTAGTTTTAGTTTGAAGGGTCCACAGAAAAAAAAAAAAAGAAGATAGAAGAATAAAAAGCAAAAGAAAGTAATGAAAACATCAATGATTTGGCACTAATGTGATGATCAGTTGTTACAAATAGGTGGAATTACTTTTGTAATAAAAGTTCAGCCTTTCTATCCAAGACTAATAAAATGTTTGAGATTATACATCTCCAAGATGGATACACTTTCAAATACAGAAGTCAGTAAAAAAGAAGTTGGTCTAAAAAAAAAAAGAAACGAAATTATAGTATACTTTAGGGTTCCATACAGGAAAAAAAAACAAAAAAAAAAAAACAAACAGGGAGAGAGAGAGAGAGAGAGAGAGAGAGAGAGAACACAACAATTAAAAATGATGTAAACTATATGGGTCCATCCCCGAAAATGAACATAAAAAGGGGAAATTCTTGAAAACTTAATTGACCTCAGCCAAAAAACAAGAGAAAATAAAAATCAAACAAAATAAAAAATTAAGCAAAACAAAATGATCCAAACCTAGATAATAAACACTAAAAAATAAAAAAAAGAGGGCTTCATGACATTTGAAGGTGTACTTCAAGGGTACAAAACAGAAAAAAAATACTAATATTTAATATTATTGTTAGGTTGAAGGGTCCACAGGAAAAAAAAAGATAAAAAGAAAGTGATGAAAACATTAATGATCTAGCGAACAAAAAAAAAATAATAATGATCAATTGCTACAAATACTTAGAATTACTTTTGTAATAAATGTTCAGCTTATCTGTCCAGTCTAATAAAAGCAAGAGAAAAAAATAAAACAAAATATAAAAGTAAGCAAAACAAAAGGGTCTAAAGTTAAAGAATAAACACAAAAAAAGGGGCCACATTAAAATGACATTTGAAGGTGTACTTCAAGGATTTAAACAAAATAAATAAATAAATAAACTAATATGAAACATTAGTGTTAGGTTGAATGGTTCACAGAAGAAGAAGAAGAAGAAGATAGAAGAATCTATATATCTATTTGAATGTAGTTTCCATTCAATCAACCACAGGCCTCTTTACTATCACCCCTCTATTCTTATACAAAGTTATGTTTTCTTTCTTATGTGGCATCTTTACAATAAACAAGAATAAATGGCAGTTTGGAGGAATTGGATGTGAGAAATAGAGCAGTTTCCAAATTTGAAAAATTGACCTGACTGCCAAAGGAGAGATTACTCGCCAAGGAGATGCTGAAAATGATAAGGATTAACGGAAGTTAAAGTACCTTCTCCAATTTAAATTACAAATTCATCCTTTTTGTTTATAGTTGTTACAAAAGACATCTATCTTATATACTATCACTTCAAAAAACAAATAGTTAAGTGGGTGTGTGAGTTTTTATATGAATGTGCATTTTTTCACTTACCTAGGCATCTCACATAAAGAGAATAAAAACCCCAAAAGATATCTCACATTTCACTTGACCGTGCATGGCACCTGGGACAGCTAGTATAAACCAAGCAAAACAACATCTATCTATCTAACTACCAAACAGAAATCAATTGAAATCCTAATATTACTTACTGGCTTTCAGTTTGACTGAGAGCATCTTCTATCATCCTCTCGGCCACGCCATGCAAAGTAGTCTCTTAAAAAGATGCCAAGGCCTCTCGGGTCCAACCCTCGACCTTGTCGGCCTCGTATGACCTTTCGATGGTGCATCCATCTTCCGGTTCGGGCAGTAGTGTGAGGGTTGCCACGAAGGCTCCTATTCCAGCGTTGTTATCAATGATCTCGTAGGTCAGAGTCCGTCCGATTGGATCAATGGCCAGCAATTTCTCCTTGGCCCAGCTGATTGACTTTTCTTCACCGTTGGATGATGTGAGGGAGGTGACTGCACAGAACCTCACATCGCCGGGTTGCCCTTCTATGCGTTCCATGTGTTGGCATACGTCAAGGGTAGGATGCCATACATGGAAGTTGCAGTAGTCTTGGAAGAAGGGCCAGACATGGTCGGCTTTTGGGCCGGTCAGCTTGGCTGTGAGCTTTCCTGCCCACTTTCTTTGTTGCTGCCCTTCTTCCTGCTCCATCACTCTGCTCCTCTTCTGTATGTAGTGACGAAATGAGATGTGGGTGGGGAGAGATTCCTTACATAAACATAGACGGGAAGAAATTTTTTCAATGACAAGTGGGTGCCGAGTGCTGTGGCTTAAAATCCACTTATACTCTTATTTTCCATTTACCTATTCGACTCTTCTTTTTACTTCAATAAATCCGAGCTGACCTTCGATGTCTGCGACAAAATGTGAAATGGGATGGGTGAGAGCCTCCGAAATACGAGGAATGTTTACTTGCATCCATCCTTTACTATAATTATTCGCATGTTGGCGCTCCTATCAGCTCGGGTCGATGGGAAGCCTGTCTACTCATGCCAGTGAACCCATATGGGGATGAGCCTCGAGGGGATTTGAAGATCTATTTGGACCCATCCTACATAAAAAAAATATTAGTCTCATCTGATGATCATGTCATCTACATCTAGACATACAAGTTTAATGGTATACACTTTATACGGATGGATGTGCAGTTGATCTAATGGTGTACAATTCATTCGAATGGGTCATGGTGGAACCCTTAAACAACAGGGGGTGAAGGTATTGTTAGAAGTGAGTGGTCCTTATGATCATAAGTCTATTGTTTTTTGGGCCCCACATGTTCTGTCCACTAATTGTAAGATGCTTTTTCCTTTAGGTTTTTTGTTTTATTAAATATATCTTAGATTCAATCTTAGAAAAACCAATCAATTAGGAAATCTTATTTAACTAATTTTTAGGAGAATTAAGGAAACTTACCTTTAATAGATTTACTTGATGGGAAAAAATTTCTCTAGAACTTATTTATAAAAGTGATTTTTCGGTCTTCTCCTTAATCTACGAGATCTGCAAACTCATCAACTCTCACTCTTCTTGGAGTGGGTGACGAGGGAGATAGGAGAAAACCCGAATTTAGGTATGCTTCTAGTTGTTTTAGATTATTTATTATTTAATGTATATAAGTTAAGATCTTTAGGTTTGATGTTTTGTCGCAAACCATATTAAATCTTTTAAAAAAAACTAATTTTTGAAAATTATATATTATAATAAAAGGTGGTTTGCATTTATGTGGTTGTTATGACAAAATGGGAGATTACATATGTGTGGTCATTCGAACCAAGTGAGAGATTGTTAGACGTGAGTGGTCCGTATGACCACAAGTCTACTTTTGTTTGGGCTTCACATGTTGAGTCCACTAATTTTAATATGATTTCCCCTTTTGTTTTTTGGTTTTACTAAATATATTTTGGATTCAATTTTAGTAAGCTCAATCAATTAAGAAATCTTGTTTGATTAATCTTTGAGGGAATCAAAGAAATCTATTAAAAGTAAGTTTTCTTAATTCCCACAAAGATCAGTCAAATAAGATTTCTTAATTAATTGGACTTATTAAAATTAAATCTAAGATATATTTAGCAAAACCAAAAACCAAAAGGGGAAATCATCTTAAAATTAGTAGACTCAACACGTGGGGCCCAAACAACAGTAGACTTGTGGTCATGAGGACTACTCACATCTAATAATCTCCAATTTGGCCCGAATGACCACATATATGTGATCTCCTACTTGATATGACGACCACATAAATGCAATCCACTTTTTATTATAATATATAATTTTAAAAAACTAGTTTTGTTCATAAAAAAATGATTCAACTTGGACTCCATGGTCATTCAAACCAAGTGGGATTGTTAGAATTGAGTGGTCCTCATGACCATAAGTCTACTGTTATTTTGGCCTCTCGTGTTGAGTTCACTAATTTTAAAATGCATTTCCCTTTTGGTTTTTGGTCTTACTAAATATATTTTGGATTTAATTTTAGTAAGCTCAATCAATTAAAAAATCTTATTTGACTAATCTTTAAGGGAATTAAGGAAATTTATCTTTAATAGATTTCCTTGATGAGAAGAAATTTCACTAGAGTTTATTTATAAAAATGGTTTTCCGGTCCTCTCTCTTAACCTATGAGATCTGCAAAATACTTATCAACTCTCATGTATCTTGGAGTAGTGATAAGGAAAATAGGAGAAAACACGATTTAAGAAATGCTATCTGCTCATCATAAAGATCATTTATATCTGCAATGTACGTTTTTAAGCGTTTTAGATTATTTATTGTTTAATGCATAAGTCAGGATCCTTAAGTTTGATGTTTTGTTGCAAACTATATTAAATCGTATAGGTTTTGGTCAATTCGGATAAATTGAAGGTGTGCCCTACACATGCAACCAGATAGATCCTTTCCCGTCGGCTCAAACTTAGGAGAGGATTCTCAAGTAGAATTTAGTATGAAGCTCATGTTGCGCGCACTTCATTGTGGGATCCACATGGAGGACTTAACTGAAAAAATCTTCTTAGAATTTCTAAAGGCAAAAAAAAGTCTTCAAATTTCAATATAGACAATAAAAGCCTCATGAAAAATTTTTTTTTATCTGTATTATTTTTTGAGTGGAGATATTGTTGCTCATTTCTTCTTCCTCCTCCTCTTCTTCGTTTTCTTCTTTTTATACATTAGGCACAAGCCACCCCTTGATGTAAAGCTTTGCAAAATATTTCACAATGGAAAAAGTAGATTAGAGTATTTGGATTGTTTTCGTCCAACCGGCCCACTCACCATCCAAGTAGAATAGCTTTCATTCCAAAAACAAACCTTTCGTTAATTCATTCTTCTCCATCTTCTAATAAAAACCCATAAAAATCATTGTTTTTTTCTTTTATGGCAAAAGAAACCTAGATAGAGTAAGACCATTGAAACTTTTATCTCATTTCCTCATTATTAAAAGGCTCCCACCTAAAACCCATTACCTCTACAAAAATCCTCAAGAACAAATGGACACAAAGAACATATAGACACAAAGATTGGGCCCTCAGATGCCTCCAACCCGATGTCCAACAACATGTGTGGTACACCCTCGGATGCCTCCATCATAAAGCCCCATGGTGGTACACCCTCGGATGCCACCATCGTAAGCCCAGTGATTAGAGTGGATTCAAATATGTGGGTTAGAAGAAGGTGATGAACAAAAGATACGTGTGAGTGGTAATATCTCCGCAAGCTACGCCGCTCAACAAAGCGACAAAAAAATATTAAAATGCGATAGCTAACACACACTCATGATTTGAGCGGTGTTGCAATTTGGTATCACACATATGTAACATGCTCAAGGATCAGTCATTTGATCTTTGGGTTGGTAGTAACACACCGGTCCAAGAGGCTAACCTTAAAAAACAGAGAAATGCTAGCCACACTCCCCAACTCACAACTCATCTCACAACTGTCGTATGTGGCGGTTTCTCTTTCCATTATCTCTACAATATTAAAAGCAAAATAAATTAGTTAGTCATGCCACATAGGATAATTGTGAGATGAGTTGTGAGTTGAGGAGTGTGGCTATCATTTCTCTAAAAAACGAGACAACATTAAGGCGAACCTAAAACAAAGGCAGCGCTACATTACACACCGCTTCACTTCTCTTCTTCGCTATTTCCATTAAAAGACTAATGAAAAAAAAGGAGTACAATTAAACAGTCCATCAGTTAGTGATGGGGCTGGACATGCATACATGCCTCTGCCTCTGGTGGTTCCTTTTTTGCATGGACGAAGCGCGAGGAATATCGGCCCATGAAGTAGAGTGATAAGATCAATTAACCCATTCTGCCATACATCATCATCACATATCTAAGTGAATCTAGGATAGGATACAAGACAGGAGTCATATTTATAAACCAACAAACAGAACAACACTTCTTTCCATCAATACATGTACATTCATCTACTGTTCTACTAAACAGAAACCAAATTCTTATTCACTGGGATTGATTTTGGCCGAGAGCATCTTCTCCCATCCTCTTCGCCATGGCCTGCAAGCCAGAGTCGAGATAAGAGACAAAGGCCTCTCGGGTCCAACCCTCGACCGGATCGGCCTCGAATGACCGCTCGATCGTGCATCCATCCTCTGGTTCGGGCAGCACTGCGAAGGTTCCTACGTAGGCTCCTAATCCAGCGTTGTCATCGATTATCTCGTAGGTCAGAGTCCGTCCGATTGGATCAATGTGTTGGCAGACGTCGAGGGTGGGATGCCATCTGTGGAAGTTGCAGTAGTCTTGGAAGAAGGGCCAAGACATGGTCGGCTCTTGGCCCGGTCAGCTTGGCTGTGAGCTTCCCTGCCCACTTTGCTTTTCCTTGTTGCTGCTGCTCTTCTTCCTGCTCCATCTCTCTGCTCTTCCTCTCTCTTCTGTATGTATGCTGGGATGAAATGAGATGTGGTTGAGAGTTTCTTTAAATATATAGAAAGATTAGGAAGAAATTTTTGATGATGCTCGACTGCTGTGGATTAAATTCCACTTCCATCCATGTGCGGGCGGAATCACGTATTCAGACCCTTCTTTTTTACCTGACAAATACGAACCTACTTTTGGGGCACGCTTGGATGACCATTTCCTTGAGGAAAGGCAACGGAGAAGTGTTCTCATCTCCCGCATGCTGAGTACATTGTTTTAATGCCTTTCCCGTAGATAAGTGTTTGCATCCATGATAGAAAAAGTTTTCCATGAATAAATGTCTCACTTGTTCTAAATATTTTTACTGAGAAGTGATTACACAAAATACGGAGCATTCCATAAAAGAGTGAGAAAATCTATATAGACTTCCATTTCTGCATATATTACACAAAAGTCTTTAAAATTATAAGACCACGTTTGACAATCAAATCTTTAAAGAATTTCTCATCAATTTTCCACTTAGTATTAGAAAACCCGTATTTTGCAGTTGTAAAATTTTAAAAGGATTTAAAATCTCTTTTTTGAAGGCCTTCATAGCTGACCAAATAAGATTGGAATATCTCTTTCTATCTCCGTGTAAATTTATACACCTATATGGATTTGAAGTCGTCCATCATATTGAATTTGAAAGAGTGCATTCAAGTAGTAATAACATAAGAAGTCTAGAGAAACTAAGGTAGCGTTTGGTTCGCTGTAATGAAGGCCGGAATGGAATGGCCATTCCATTGGAATGACCATTCCCACGTTTGGTTCGTGAAAAAACGGCGGAATGACCATTACTTCAGGAATCACCATTCCTTTATACAAGGGAATCACCATTCCGCCGGGGGGGCGGAGGAATGGCCATTCCATTCCTTTCCCAATTTTATTTTTGACGAATTTTATTTTAAAAAGCTAAATTTATTAATTTTTTAATATTTTAATAAAATATAAATAAATATTATTATATAAATCATAAAATAAACATAGTTGAAATTAAATTTAAAATATCAAAATTTTAAGAATAAAATTATATACAATGTTTGGTCACATAAAAAAATTAAAATTTATTTTAAAAAGCTAAATTTATTAATTTTTTAATATTTTAATAAAATATAAATAATATTATTATATAAATCATAAAATAAACATAGTTGAAATTAAATTTAAAATATCAAAATTTTAAGAAAAAAATTAAATACAATGTTTGGTCACATAAAAAAATTAAATTTTATTTGAAAAAGCTAAATTTATTAATTTTTTAATATTTTAATAAAATATAAATAAATATTATTATATAAATCATAAAATAAACATAATTGAAATTAAATTTAAAATATCAAAATTTTAAGAATAAAATTAAATACAATGTTTGGTCACATAAAAAAATTAAATTTTATTTGAAAAAGCTAAATTTATTAATTTTTTAATATTTTAATAAAATATAAATAAATATTATTATATAAATCATAAAATAAACATAGTTGAAATTAAATTTAAAATATCAAAATTTTAAGAATAAAATTATATACAACGTTTGGTCACATAAAAAATTAAAATTTATTTTAAAAAGCTAAATTTATTAATTTATTAATATTTTAATAAAATATAAATTTTATATAAATTTTATATTTGGTCAGTTTAATATAAATTTTATTACATTCCTGGTATCATTCCATCATACCAAACACAGGAATCGGAATGAGAGTCCTATTACTGGAATGATTCCTCCGTCTAACCAAACGTTGGAATAAGAATTACCATTCCTGCGTCATTCCATTCCAGGCTCATTCCAGCCTCCATTCCATTCCTCCCAGCAATCATTCCAGCGAACCAAACGCTACCTAAGTTTATTTTATCAAATTAGAATGAATCATGCTAGCTATAGTACTCCCCATCTCACAACCTAACTTATAACCCTCACCTTAATTTATAATGTTAAAAACGAGTGGGGCTCAAAACAAAACAAATGAGGGGGTTGGGGTTAAATCCAAACAAGAGATATAGGCAAATTCTCTACATTTAATATTTTATTAGGTAGAGGTGTATCACAATGCCGCTCGACTGCTCTAAAAATAAATCGACGGGCGCGATATCGAATGCCCTAAAATATTGAGTTGTACCTCTACTATCACCTATTGGTTTTGATAGGAATGGTAACTCAGTGAGTGCATAAGATCCTACATATCTCCATGACTCTTTTTAAAATGCATTAAGATTCTTTATATTTGAATTTAAGATCTCTATGTCACTTTCTTTCAGTAACAGTATTAACCAGGCTTGGATGCAATTAATTAATTTTGGTGGTGGAGTTGGAGTTGGGGGCTGCTTGGGCCTGACCTAACATGTGGTGGACTCACGTCAGACAGACATTTTTCAGGCTTGGGCCATATATGGGCGTGTGTTTTTTGAAGTAAGGTGGGCCCTGGATCCGGCCTTAGATATGTCTCAGTCCATGCTGGGGCTAGACACACTTCAGTGCGTGGCCTTTCATGGCATCTTAGTGCAGCATTTTCCTGAACAATTTTATTTATGCATTAGTTTTGTTTTATATGAAATATGAAAGGTCTGAAGATCTAAAACAGCCTAATTACACCCTTTAGGCACTCCACCTCTCCAGCATTGGATAGGCATAAAATGAACGAATCACTAGAAAATTGTAAGTGCATTATGGATAAATTATCTCTTCCCCATTTAAACTTATTTTTAAATTAACACTGTTCCTTGGACCTATTTGTTTGCATAGATCACATAAAATTTTGGTACATAAAATTCAAGGTGAAATGAGCTCCATTGAAGAATTATTAGAAAGGTGAGGGTTGAATGATATGGGGGTAAGGAGGGAAGATGGTGACGTAGTAACAGACAAAATACTGAGGTTTGTACCTTGTAAAGCCAAGCTTCGTATTCTATTTACTGAGGTTTGTTGAACAAAATACTAAGGCTTTAGAGACACAGACATAACAATAAAGGATAAAATAGAGGAGCTAAGCTCACTACTGAATTAACATTAATTTAAAATAAATAAACATAATCTGCTCTCCCTATTGGACTCTCACAAAATATATAGGACTCTTACAAAATATATAGCACTCTTCATCCATGAATACATGCTTGCTCTCAAAGATAAATAAAAACACAACTTATTAGGCAGTCCAACTAATACTCCCAAAATAAAAACACAACTTACTAACCACTAGTTATTAAGCAACATAAATACTAAGATCTCCAGGATAGTCAACATAATACCAAACCCTGTTCTCAAAGCTACATTAATTAGACAAGAAGGGTTGGTATTCCAATGTGGCACAAAGGAGCCCACATGACAATGAAGATAACATGGCCTATTTCTTCCTACATCAGATGGGATATCGATTTGACTTTTGTAGTGATTGAATTACAAGGGGTGAAGGTATTCATTTCTGGTATTCCCTTGATTCAATTTCATTAAAGGAAATGTTGTTTATTTCGTAAACAATTTTGTAATATTCATTTTTGGATTTTTATATTTTTATCACTTACATAAATACAACCCTAGGTACTCAGTTACCTACTTACATGTAGACTTTAATGACAACTGATGATTGCACAAAAGTTATTTAGCATTCGGTGATAAAATAGTTTGAGAATCATCATATGAAACAAATGTGAAAACATATTTTTATTGTATGCAATTGAATTATTCTCATTGAAGCCAAAGTTCTAGTAAATTGTTTGTCACTCTAAAGAGAAATGATCCGACGCTGCTTTATATATGTTAGTGATTATTGTAGCTAAAACTTGATCCATCCATTACAGAGCTTACTTAACGTGCTCATAGCATGTGGCCTCTCTATATAAGCGTTCCATATTTCACCACAGATGGGGTGACTTTACACTATTGGATTGAGTATACATGAGAAGACAATGTGTTTAACACATGCTTAGTAAAGCAGTTTAAGTCATTTTATTTTGAACTTAATAAAGTTTTTATTTTAATTTGGTAAAATGAAAGCCTTTATTTAAGGAAAACAATTTTTTTAACCCATCTAAGGGGCTGCCTGTGAGACTTTAAACATGCAAAGTAATATGAACTTGCACATGTAAGGAGACAACTCAAATATGCGAGAAAACACAAGTCTAAAATGTGGGATAATAACAATTAGCATATGTCACTCCTTACCACTAGAGTGAGAAGCCCTTTTCAACAAAAAAAAAAAAAAACATATGACCATAAACAACATAACCTATTAAAAAACCAACCTAGGTCAGTAGAGCCGCTCACGCAGCGGGTAAGGGATCAAACCAACTACATTCCCAGATAACCCTCCCTAGCCTAGCCATGCTTTGGGCAATTCTAGTTGAACTTTTATAGGAATAAGAAAAGCTTTATATCATCAAAACAACACTCATAGTGTAATAAATGAGAAACCTACTTGTTAATCCTCATTTCCTTGCCACCATTAATAGCCTAAATAACTTATTTATCACACATAATAATGACTAAAACATAATACAAGTGCCTTTGACTATATTAAAAAGCGAGCCCTTACATTGGAGAAAAAGCGATCCCCAGACTAACTTGCAATATATATAGGTCTGCTACAGGTTAAAAAAAAATCATAATCTACATTTAAAAAGGTCAGGTTAAATTCAACCCACATAACCCACTTGATCCATTTAAATGTGTTGGGTTAGGGTTTACCTGATATATGAACTGAATTAAACATTTTGATGTTATAATATGTTGGTACTTAAAATAGTTCATGGAACAAACCGAGCTTTTGTGAGATCTTCTTTCTTTTTTTTTATTAATGCAATTTACGTTATATATAGCCTTGAATATTTGAAATGGATTGGATTGGGCCAAACCTGTATATCCGGGCAAAGAAACAGGCACTGGCCAAGACTCATCAGTGGTGCCCACAAACATTCTCTGCTTCAATATCCGGCTTAACAAAAATTCAGGCCAACTAGTTTTAAGATCCAACGGATCAAGAAAAAACAAGAAGCCCACATAGCTGTCCACCTAAAGGGGGACCCACCAGTGCGCAATGCGCGCCCACTGCTGCTCCGAATCTTATAAATACATAGAGAGTGAGAGAGAAAGAGACTCGTTTTTCTCGCAGCGAGTCGCGAAAGCTATGACGGACGGCCATCTCTTCAATAACATTCTTCTCGGAGGTCGCGGCGGAACTGTAATTCTCTCTCTCTCTCTCTCTCTCTCTCTCTTGTTGTATGATTTTGGATTTCCATCTTCCCAAATTCTCTTACGCCTCTGCGATCGCAATTTTCTGGTATTCTTGTTGTGGAGACTCTTCTCGAATTCGAGTGATCGGGTATTGATAGATCACGGTCCTCTTTCATCAACCCTAATTGAGATTTTCCATTTTGCTTCAATTAGCTTGTCTTGGATTTTTTTTTATATTGATTTCTGCTGAATTAGAAGATGTGATTGGGCGATTGTGATGGATGCCTTTGGATTCATTCTCTGATTGTTTGAGGTCGATATTTCAACAATTCCAGATCTTAGGGCTTTGTTTGCATAGAATACATAGAAAAATTTATAATCAATTGAGCTCAAAATGATTTAGGAGGCGAGGGATGAAGGATTGGGCCGGTGATTTGTAATAGATGGGAGCTTCACTTTCCTAGGATTTGAATTGCTAAGTTGTGGCTGGGTATTCATTTCCCACCTAGCGTTGATTAATTTCCCATTAGAGGGGAGGTAATTTGATGCTTACTTTTTTGGAATTATTTTTTCTAATAGAAGTATTGTGATTTCTATGCATTCAATTACATGAGACAAACGGGACCTTAGTTAGGTTTTTTTTTTTTTTTTTTTTTTTGGTGTTTTTTTTGTATATGCATTTATGTTGTGAGGATTGCAGAATCCTGGGCAGCTGAGAGTGCATTCAGGAGGGATCATATGGAAGAAACAGGGTGGTGGGAAAGTGGTCGAGGTCGACAAGGCCGACATTGTGGGCATTACATGGATGAAGGTCCCAAGGACATTTCAGCTTGGGTTTCGCATAAAGGATGGCTTGTTCTATAAATTCACCGGATTTCGCGAACAGGTAATGGTTCCCATTTCCTGCCTTGATACGATTGTTGTCAACTAAAAGTTATCAGGATGTTTTCATTTTCTTTATTGTGCCATTCATTACTATAAGTTTGTTATGCCAGGATTGGTTGTGTAGAAAACTACTGGGAGGATGAAGCTGCTCTCCATGCACACAACTCACACATGCAAACTGAAAACTCTCATACAAGTTATACCATATGAGACTTTATTCACACGTGGATGACACAACACCACTCAATACACTTGAGCACTTTTTTTCTCACTCTTTATACTCTTTACTCACAAAACATTCACTCAAAGGGCACTCACACTACATGCTCTTGTTGCACTCACTCGCCTCACCAATTTCTCTCGTGCTTCACTCACAGCACTCAAACACTTGCCACACCATGCTCCACAAATGAGCAAACGCCTATATTTATAGCCCTTGGGAACCATGTTGGTGCCAGTGCATACGGCTAATATTACAAATCACGTGAGAAGATAGAACATAGAAGCAATTAAATGCATTAACCAATATTTAGCAACAAATTAAGCATTTTTTCCCTGAACATACATTACATAACAAAAAGCTTCATCAAGTTTCACTCGCTTTAACCATTCAATTTATCAAAAAATGTAATTGCAGTGTACTCTAGCGATTTGAAAAGAATAAATTAGACACTAAGTAATGTAGATGATGTTTCTAAAGTTAACTCTGGTAAGTCAATGTAAGCAGTAATTGGTATTAAGGGTGATAGAGTAGTTAAAAAAGTTAAAAAAAGAAGCCCATCTGATATGATTTCTATTTACCATGTCACACAGATGCAGATGGAATCAGTGAATCATCCTTTTTTTCCCCAAAACACTCGATCTGATTGTGAATACCTTCGTTTAATAACAACAAACAGCATTGGCCTCCATAAAAACCTGTTGCTTAGAACAGCTACCCCATCCAATAATAAAGCTGCAACTGCAAATATGCCAAGTCAGAGAAACTGTGATTTTCCTTTTTTTTTTTTTTTTGTTGTGTTTGTGACTGTGTGTTGGTTAAGAAGTTTTTGCACATGCTCAGCATTTGTTGACAGTATTTGGAATATCATTTAGGGTGCTCTTTTTTCCCTTTCTTCTTCTTCTTCATTATTATTATTATGTTTTTTTGCTTTACAACTTGCATGGGACTCGACTCACACACACCAATGCATGCAATGGCGGATCTAGAATTTTCATTTGGGTGGTGCAGGTGATGGTGAAGTGAAGAAGTTAAATAATAAAACCATAATTTTTATGATGTTATATAAGGGGGCTTCTCGAATCATGCTGGTGTGACTGCACCCGCGTGATTATACTTGGGTTTGCCTCTGCATGCATGTTACATGTCCCTAACTAGCTGGGCGATAGCCAGGGACCATTTAGGGTGCATTTTGGAGTAATTATAGTAAATATTGCATTAGCACTTGTTTTTATTTAGTTATTTACGTTTTTCCAGTAATTTTGCATGGTTATGTAGGATGTTAGTAGCTTGAATGCTTTTATTCAAAACTCCGTTGGAATAACACCGGAAGAGAAACAACTTTCTGTGAGTGGGCAAAACTGGGGAGAAGTTGACCTAAATGGTAAGTGGGCATTTTTTTTAGTTCTTGACCATGCTTTATTTGACATTGCATTATGCACTTGGTGTTACTGGCTAATATGAACCTTGTTGCATCTCCTTCGGGAACAATCATCCTTTAATCCTATGCTATTGGTTATTTCATCTTAGGCATGTCTTGAATTACTTTCTTCAATTTTCATGCTTCCTTTTTCTTTAGAATTTATTTTCTCAACATTATGGTAAACTTACATTTGGAACATTGATTTTCTTCTTCTTCCTTTTTTCTTTCTTTCACTCATTCATACCTTTTTTTTTAATGGATTACTTGTGCACATGCTTGCTTAATCTGCAACTGCTCAGTACAACTGTGTTGCACCTACTCATACTATTTCATTTTATTTAGTTGACGATTTGTATGGAATATATCCCTTGAATTTTTTTTCAAAAATATACGAAACAACTCAAAGATTCCTATCAATTTTCTTTTTTAAATTGGTAATTGGGATTCAATAATAAAAATGAAAATTTCAACCGTACAGTTCCTGCGATGTCAGTATGAGGCATACTCAATGCACAAAGGCCTTAATCGGAGCAAAAAAGGGTGCAAAGGAAGCCAAAGAAGCTCACACCAAAAATCTATGTACAGCCCTCATAAATAGCAGCTCCTGTGCGGCTGGAAGACCCAAAAGGACTGAGGCTAAAGGGCCATGTTTTGCTGAAAACCATCACTGACCCTAAATGCCCTGTTTCTCAAGAAGATTGGCTGCCGCGTCAGCATTTGTAGTAACAAAACGAAAGAAGATTGATTTTCTTCTTACTGTATCATAATATTCAACTGCTACATTTGCATGATCCATGGGGCATTTAGCTGGCCAATAACACATCTGAATGTGCAGACAGAATATCCTTCAGTATTTGGGTCGTCTGCTAGCCGCAGTTGTTAAGAGCACGGGGAGCTGATCCACAACTACACTATCATGGTGCAGCTATACCTTGCCAAACACATGTCTCGATCAGTTGCAACATCAAAACTACTGATCATTATAAATGATGTTTTGACGGGCACCCTACTCAACCACTATGTGCTGCATTTGAACACAATGTGTGTGTGTGTGTGTGTGTGTTTTTTTTTTTTTTTTGAAACGGTAACAGTATTATTCATTAAAAGAAAATAGATTACAATGAAAATGGGAAAAGAAAACACAAGGGGGTCCAAGAGCGTTGAAACCCACTTCAAAACAAAAAGAAACTACATGACAAGGCCCACCCAAGGAGACAACCTCTCAACCCCCTACTTAGCTAGACTATCTGCCATAGAGTTAGCAAATCTAACCTCATAGAGTTAACAAACTACAATGTGTCATTTTATAATCAAATTATTCAATTATATTATAGTTAAGATATAGCTGATGGCTAAGGATTTGATAAAATCATTGTTTAGTGTTTATTCCATTGTTCTATTCCTTGGTTCTTTCATCAAATTGAATCAAGTTAAAAATTTTTTAACATATTTCATATTTTTAATTTGGTTTAGTTTGTGCCTTCCATCAATTAATCACATGGAGCTTATGGATGTGGAACTGTATTTTGACATCTAAGCTCCATTGGTCTGCTAATATTTTCACTTTGCTTGTTTTGATTGCATCCAGTATCCTAAATGATTACAGCTCTTGTTTGCATTATCTAGGGAACATGCTGACTTTCCTAGTAGGTTCAAAGCAAGCATTTGAAGTATCTTTGGCAGATGTATCACAAACACAGCTTCAAGGAAAAAATGAGGTTGTCTTGGAGTTCCATGTTGACGACACAACCGGGGCGAATGAGGTTTGCTCTCTCTCTCTCTCTCTCTCCACACACACACATTTATATAGGGTCACGCACTACTAAGAGGTACCTCTCACAGTTTGTGTGAGAATTAACCATTTTTCCAGCACATAGCACTCCCTATGACAAATCCTACCCTCCATACTCACTAATGCCTCACTAATGGCCCAAGAACTAAGACTTGTCCTAATTTGACAGCAACCTGTATTATTCTTACCATTGGTTTAAAATTTCATAAACAATGTTGCCTAAGAAGCCGTTAAACTTTAAGGCCCCTAAATCACTGGCTTTGATGATCTGATTGAGATGTTCTTTGCCCAAAATCATATCCACAATAAGACATTTCCATTAGAGTATCCTCTTATGGATAGCATCCATCCAAGCGGCTACAAGGGGCTTTTAGTTGTACCTCTCACGCAATCCGTGAGAGGTACCTCTTAATAGAACATTATACACACACACTCGTCCCTTTTTTCCCTTTTTTTTTTGTTTTTGTTTTTTCGTTTTTTTTTTTTTTTTGTCTATTCCCTATTCCTGTTTAAGTCCATTGAAAAGCTAAATGGTACATGCTTCTTGTAATATTTTTCATCACATGCTGACAAATGTCAAAAAATTATGTTGTACCATTTTCGGCAGTCATTATTTGCGCTGCAAATCTGACTATGCCATGTTCAATATGTTCTGTTTTATGATTTTACTTTGTGTTTTTCTTTAGTATTTTCTCACAGGAATTGGGTTTTTAGTAATCAATGTTCTGCTGTGACCACAGAAAGATTCCTTGATGGAGTTAAGTTTCCACATTCCTAATTCCAATACACTATTTGTCGGTGATGAAACTCGTCCTCCAGCTCAGGTGAATTCTTAATTTGGTATCTAACTACCTGTCGTTGGTACTAACATTACTGTATTAACTTATAATTGCAAGGTTTTTCGAGACAAAATTATGTCTATGGCTGATGTTGGTCCATCTGGTGAAGAAGCTGTTGTAATGTTTGAGGGTATTGCAATCCTTACGCCCAGGTATATACTGGACACTGCCTAACTGAGCTGTATCTTTGGATGGATTTGTATTTTGACATCTTGAAAATCCCCTATGGAGCTGCATCTGGGACTACAAGAACAGGCTAATGATTATCTGTGCATCTGGGACATCTAACACTTAAACTACTTTTTCTTTGCAGAGGGCGGTATACTGTCGAACTTCATCTTTCATTCTTGCGTCTACAAGGACAGGCTAATGATTTCAAAATTCAATATAGCAGTGTTATTCGCCTTTTTCTACTGCCCAAGGTTCTCCCTCAGCTTTTTGAATGTCTAAGCTGATAGTGAATAGGACCTCTTAATCAACTTATTTCTCTCTCTCTCTCTCTCTCTCTCTCTCTCACACACATGCACACTCGCGCTCGCATGCACACACGGACACTATGATTTCAATGGT
Organism: Sextonia rubra; assembly: GCA_037013555.1. NCBI lineage: Eukaryota > Viridiplantae > Streptophyta > Magnoliopsida > Laurales > Lauraceae > Sextonia > Sextonia rubra. Next base: position 34,879,396 of record JASUAD010000010.1, on the reverse strand, counting down.
AATAGTTCAACCTATTTTACAGTTTGTGCTTCAGATATGAAATTTGCATTGTTTTAAGTCTCTTACTCGCATTTCATTATCATTGATGCAGTCTCAACCGCATACATATGTTGTTGTGACTCTTGACCCACCTATACGTAAAGGCCAGACTTTGTACCCACATATTGTTTTGCAGGTATCATTAGATAATCTTTTTGCCTCTGCAATTATATTTTTTGCTTTTGATAGGCATATGGCATATCACATTTGATCTTCTGTCTTGTTAAGTTTGAAACAGATTATGTAGTTGAAAGTACTCTGACAATTAATGAAGAACTTTTGAATACCAAATACAAGGACAGGTTAGAAGCATCATACAAGGTAATGCATTATTGCTCTCTCTCTCTCTCTCTCTCTCTCTCTCTCTCTCTCTCTCTCTCTCTCTCAATTTTTAAACTCTATGTACTGTTAATCTCCGTGCAGATGGTCATGGACCTCTGTCAATTTAGCTGTCATCAGTTCTAGAATATTTGAAAGTTGTATCTCTGGTGTACATAATCATATCAGTTTAGCTGTAATTAGTTCTAGAATAAATGAAGGTCTAATTGAGGCTATCTGATATAGTTGTTAGAATTGAATGATAGCTGTTCACTAGAATCGTCTTATGAAGGATTGATCAGGAAATTTTGAAAGAATGAATCTGCAGTTCCAAATACTGATATAAATATAAATAAATGATAATTGGAATAATTTAGTTAATTTTCTCATGCATTCTTCCCTTAGGAGACATGATAACTTGAAGTTGATATCTGGCTAACTTCATCTGCAAAATATAACGACACAATGTGTGCCTGTGTTTTGTGAGTATCTAAAATTCTATACAGCAGAGAATCAATTGATTCCCTTCTCAAGCTCTCATTGGACCATAAAATCTTGTTAAATGTTTCTAGGAAATGTGTTTTAAGTTTATTTTTGAATTCACTGTGTCAGGTAGGGGTGTACAAAAAATCCGTCAATCCATCAAACTGATCCAATCCAATCCGATCCGCGGTTTTTTAACCGATCCGATGGTTAATGGATTGGTGACGGATTGGAAAATTCCTAATCCATTAGTAATGGATTGGTGATGGATTTTACCCTTAATCCGTGGATTTAAACCAATCAAATCCTTTGAAAAAAAAAACATATGTATTTTTTTATTTATATATAAAAAATATTAAAAGACAATAATTTCTTCCAGAAGGTTTAAGTGTTTTGTGTGGTTCCCATTGCAAAATATCTTCTAGAAGATTTAAGTGTTTTGTGTGTTTTATTTCATTCTTCTGTTAAAATTTTCCTGGTGAGTTTCTGTTATGATCCCTTAAAGACCTTATGGAGCTGGTAATACAATTCTCTTTGAGTTAGAAGAGTGAGATTCAGTTCAAAAACTGATTTGATATATGCTAGCAAGTCATTTATTCTTTTGAAGTACTCAAAATTTAGGGTTTTTGCTTAAAAATTTTATTTAGGGTATCTACTTGTATATCTTTTTATTATTACTTATATTTTATATTATATATCTGGTGATGTGGCAGTTATCTTATACCATAATCACCTTGTTTATCTTATACCATAATCACTTTGTGGGAGCCCATAAGATAGTTGAATATGTCCTTCTTGAACATTTTCAAAATTTGATATCTTAACAATGATTTCATCTAATAATTTAGGAATGGTTACGTAGGAAGGATAGAGATGGCCACCTATGATCAAGCTTTGCCAACATGCCACCTACAACTTTCACTTCTATTTTTATTTTATTTTATTTTATTGCAAAAAAATTCCTATCATGGGCTTCATCAACAGATTAAACGGTTTTAACTGATCCGAACTGTTGATCCACGGTTCGGTTCGGATCGGTTTTAAAAGGCAACGGATCGGTGACTGATTATAAAATCGTCAATCCGTAGGTAACGGTTGGGTGATGGATTTGATTCAATTCGATCCAATCCGAACCGTGTACACCCCTAGTGTCAGCTTGCCTATGTTTCAGATGGTGTAGAGCTCCGGTAGAACGTGGTTTTTTATCTGTGCTCTGCCTTCTTCATTTAGTGTCATTTCTTTTTGGACACATCTTGATCAGTTGCTTATGTGTCTGACCTTAAACTCATAGGTTAGCCATTCCAGGGAGGAAAGAAGAAAGACAAAAAAAAAAAAAAAGGACTTGCATCATTGCTAAGTTTCAGTCCCCCGACAGTTAGCTGCCTTTAATTTCTTTTAATTTTATGTTTGTTCTCATACATGCAATTCATCGGAGTTGGGTAAATCTATGTCCTTCAATGTTATTGTCGCTTATTGAGTGATTGATGTCTACTTGCCATGAACTAATCATATTTCATTGACAGTTCATATGTGCACATCACTTGATTGAATTTTCGATGCATCTTCAGGGTTTAATTCATGAAGTCTTTACTTCAATATTGCGTGGATTATCTGGTGCCAAAGTTACAAGGCCAGGAAAATTCCGTAGTTGTCAAGATGGATATGCGGTGAAGTCTTCGTTGAAAGCTGAAGATGGAGTTCTATATCCACTTGAAAAGGGCTTTTTCTTTCTACCCAAGCCTCCTACTCTTATTCTTTATGAGGAGGTATCATTGTGTTTGGAAATGCAATCTTATTTTGCTATTAACTTTTCCTGATATGATGACATAGCATATATAGCGTGGATGCAATGGTTGTGGTGGACCTCATTTACTCAACTAAATTTCTTGTAGATTGATTATGTTGAGTTTGAGAGTCATGGTGCTGGCGTCAGCATGTCATCTCACTATTTTGATCTTCTTGTAAGATTGAAAAATGAGCAAGAACATCTGTTTCGTAATATCCAGAGGAATGAATATCATAACCTTTATGCTTTCATCAGGTGGGTGACAGTGAACTTGATCATTTTTAGCAAGAATGTTACTTTTGTCAATGTTGTAGTAAAGAGTATTCAACTTTGGCTACTTGTCCTTGCAGTGGAAAGGGTTTGAAAATCATGAATCTTGCAGTAGGTCAGACAACAGATAGTGTAACTGCTGTTCTTCAGAATGATGATGACGATGCTGTAGACCCACATCTTGAGAGAATTAAAAATGAAGCTGGTGGTGAGGAAAGTGATGAAGAGGTATTGTTGCTTGCTGACTATTGTTTCTGTTCTCCACCTGTCTTGAGACCTTTGATCTTCAGTTCTATTGATCGTCTCAATTTCCGTAGGATGAAGATTTTGTTGCAGAGAAGGATGATGGAGGATCTCCTACTGATGATTCGGGAGAAGAGGAATCAGATGCCAGTGAAAGTGGAGATGACAAAGAAGTAAATTTGACTTCACTTTTTTCCTTTTTACTCTTTGTCCCTAATGTTGTATTGAATGTTTCTAAATTCTGCCTGGGACCAGACTGGGTCCATTCTGGATCCAACTGAGAATTTTAGTCCAAGGGCTGAGCTTGGTCCTCAGCATTCATTCTCAACTGTTTGTCCAGGCTATCTCCATCTGAAGGCTTGACAAGATGTCTTCAATCTGTCTGGTAAAACCTATCTAAATGTTTGTTACTAGGCCCTGGCATCTGTCTGCATGCCTTGACTGGGTCCAAGTTCTCAGATGGAGAACCAGGTTTCATTCCATCTGCTTACTTCACTGGCCCAAACAAGCTTCTGGCTGCCAGCTAGTGAGCATGTGCGTGTGTGAGTGAGAGAGCAATTTATGGACATTCTCATTAATCTTCTTCTGCCCCTTTCAGAAGCCTGTGAAAAAAGAAGCGAAGAAAGAAGCTGCTCCTAAGTCATCTTCCTCTAAGAGAAAATCCAAGGATGGTGACGAAGATGGTTCAAAAAAGAGAAAACCCAAAAAGAAAAAGGATCCTAATGCACCTAAGAGAGCTATGTCTGGTTTCATGTTTTTCTCACAATCTGAGAGAGAAGTAAGTGGTTCTTTTGTACGCTACACCAGATTTTGCTGCCTGCTAACATTAATCCGACCACAAAAATTTATACTGTTGCTAATCAATTTAAAAAATGAGAGATTTCATCATACAGTGATACTATTTAACCACTTATGTCTTTTTTATTTAATCTTGCATATCAGTAATTTTGATCAAAGTTTTGTATTCTGACCTTGGCAGGATCATTGGGTTTTCTTCCTATCTACTGAGCCTTTTGTTCTCTCATTGTTTGTGTTTTACCTTAAAGTTTCGTGGCAATGTTCCAAGTTATCAACTTTTTATGGCTGTATACATGCAGAATCTAAAGAGAAGCAATCCTGGATTGTCATTTACCGACGTAGGAAGGGCTCTTGGAGAGAGGTGGAAGAAAATGACAGGCATGTGTCTTTTAACGTGTGCTTTTACTTTGATTTGCATCAGTGGTCATAGGACAGTGGGTCTAAAACACTGCTAATTGTGCAAATGCATAAATATTGCCGACATGAGCAGTTCCTCAGGAGAAATGCATGATGCATGCATGAATGTATTTTCAGAGTTCTGCACATTTTCAAATGGTCATGCGTAGTGCAAGTTGACCATATGTAGGTGTCCATTTGTATCTGCATGTCAGTGTCCCTGTTGGATCATGCATAAGCATAATTATGATTACTGATGGTCTGATTTTAAGTTGTACATGTTGCTCCTATTTAGGTTTACATGGGTACATATATGTTATCCATTTTGGAACATGTATGCATAAACTAGATACAAGGTTTATATGGTAGAGTTTGCATGTGTACTTGAACTAGACAGATTGAAGGTATATTTTTGTACAACTATTCATAACACACTCTGGATTTTATAAATATATATCTATTTGATGCAGTTGGGTACTTAAAAGCATGCAGGGTGCAGACATGATATGCTTTCACAAATATCTAACACCTATACAAGTTAGGTTATGTTATTTATTTATTTATTTTTATAGTGGCCCAAGTGTGGTAGCGCAACTCGAACCCGCAACGTCCATGAGCAAACTATGGTCCTTGGCCATCTAAGCTACTCCTTGAGGTTTATACAAGTTATTTAGATTCATTCACTTTAAATTTACAATCCTGTACTTGTATGGCAAGAGAGGGATTTAGTGCATAACATATTCAACTTTTGAGTATTACTTTAGAAAGAAAAAAAACTTTTTAAGTATGACTCTAGGATTGAAAGATGCAAGCAGAGGAACTATAGACAACTGAGTGATAACTCAATTTCAAATACTCTATCTCCTCTGTCAGATATTTCGTTCATGAAGGGTCCCACTTTCCCATGCTTCTAAGTAGCTCTGTCTACGTCTTCCATCCTTATGTTTTGAGTCTGTCCTCTGATTGGTGAACCATTGAACATCCAAGAAGAAGCACAGGGAATGATCCTTGGTGGCCTCATGGGAGGTCAGGAGGATTTGTTACCTTTGTTAGTAGAAAGGACCAAATAGGGTCAGAGGGAAGTGTTGATTGGTTCAGCAAACAATATGCATCAGTTCTGAGAGCAACTTTTTTGCTTTAAAAATATGGAAAATTTTGGCAAATACTAGAAAATGTCATCGTTGGTGAATATTGGTATTTATTGGACTCGCTATGCAAGTCCTCTATCACTTAATCTGTTAGGGTTCAGTTGTTTCATTTCGACATCAGTTGAGATTTATATTTAGACATCAATTTGACATAGCTTCAGTGACTAGGTCAATCGGATACCCTAATAAAGGTTTTGATGATAAAAACCATAGACAAATGAATATTATGGACTGGACAATGTGATTCTCACATTACCATTACAATTTGATCCCCCCACACCCCACACCCACAACCCCCCACCCCACCCCCACCACAACCACCCCACCACCCCCACCAACCACACAACACAACACCCCACACCACTCCCCTCTCCTCCCTCCTCCCCCACCCCCCCACCCCAAACCAAACACACATATCAGCAATATACTGACATACATATGTTGCATACACAACAAGAGACATACTTACACCACAGTACACATACATATGGTGCATACAGGATAAGAGACATTCTTACACCACATTAAACACAACTAACATCTGCAAGAACGTGTTATCGATTCCTATCATAGTTTTGACTTACCCTATAGTGTATACAGTCAGGTATCTGAATTGTTCTGGGAAAGCTGACTCTGGTTAACACTATGGGTCATTTTCAGTTTTTTACATAGAGTCCTGACCTTCTTTTTCTTTTTTTGTATCATTTCCTGGATATATTCTTGGCCATTTATTTGTGAACCTTCTAATACTGTTTTATATGTTACTTCTGCATGCAGCTGAGGAGAAAGAGCCATTTGAATCATTGGCTAGGGCTGATCAAAAGCGCTACAAAGAAGCCATGGCTGGTTATAAAAGTGGTCCAACAAACGTAGATTCAGGAAATGAGTCAGACAGTAAGTAATGTGGTGACACTAAAGTCTGTTCTGGCTTGATGAGTTGATGTGCTATAGTTTGTTGTGAATTTATTTATACCATCCATTCCTAAAGTGTCCCCTTTGATAGGTGAAAAGAATAGTTTCCAATCAGACCCCCATTTGATTGCAATATTTCAATTAGTTTTTCATCCGTGAGAGGTCCATACTGGTTGGAATTTGTAACTTGGTTTAGAATTCATGGCATCTATTTAATAATGTGAGCGCAATCATCTTTAATCTTTGCAAAACTCTTAGTTTATATCCTCCTTAGTAGGGATGTGGGCAAAGCCAGCCTGGACGCAACAGGGGCCCAGCCCTCTTTGGGCCAGGTTTGGACCTTACATCTTGGAACTTGGTTGGGCGTCATCTAAAATTTGAGCCTATTTAATATTTGGGCTGGACTTGAAGACAATCTGAAGCCCAGTTCAGTTGGCCTGCACAAGATTGGTCCAAACGTAGTGTGTTCCGGCATGGCCCGAACAACTAAATGGGCAGCCTCAGACTTTAGATATTTGAGGCGGGCCAGTCTTGGGCTAGGCACTTACAGCCTGTCAGACTTGAGCCAGATATGGCCCTGTATTTCTAATCTGGTCGGTCTCGCATATGCCTCAGCGCGGACCAACCCAGCCCACGAATACCCCTACTTCCTGGGCAGGAATTAGTGGGAATGAAGTCATCTTTTGTATCAAGATATTGGAAATTATGAGCAGAACTCATTCCACCATGTTACCACAGAAAGATCTTGGATTTGTTCGTACGGATCAAATTATATCTGGTCTTATTTCAACCTTTCTAGTCATTATAGATAATTTTTTAAAACATTAGATCTTCCATTAATTAAATTTTGCATCTCTTTCACTTGTACTGATTTATCATTCAATGAATGAATGAATGAACTCATTTGATCTGCTCATATCAAGCAAATCAAGATGCTACTTTGTACCGTTTTGAAGCTTACTCTTCCAATGGATTCTGATGAAGCGCCCAGAATGGCTGATCAATAAGAATCCACATCGAACAGGATGCTTGTGCATTTGCTGACCCTTCAGATGAAGAGCCCAGGACCCACACCACGAGCTATATTCGCACCTGGGTTGGCAGCTAAAACGCACCCTTTTCACTCATCTTGTGCCTTAAATGAGAGAGTAAGGACATGAAAACAACCCAGCTCAACTGTGTTTACGTTTTCCGTCCCTCCCCATGGGACCAGAACTCGTGTTAACTTATTCCCCAGAGGCTCATGTTTGTTGTTCCTCAATTGTTGGGGATGAAAATGGATCCCTTAATACCCATGAGGACCTCAATTTAAAAGATCAGACAAGGGTCTAAAGTGGACTCATTTTATAATTCGGGTCCTGTTTGGCATCCACTTTTGGACCCAATAAGATCTGGGTCTAGGTTCGAGTACATGTGTTATACACATGAGGACCTGCGTGACCAACAGCAAAATCATCTGGGTCTGTATATCGATAACACCAGAATTATCAGAGAAAGCTAGGTCTTTTCTAAGCACGAAATGGCCCGTCGTGGTGCCTGAAGTGGCGGACCTTTGGGTTTTCACTTAAGGGGGGCGGATCCGAGCAGGTAATTGGGCTTGGGGGGCATACTCGTGATATTCTTGTCGGGTATGAGGGCAAACCCAAGATTTTAATGTGGACTTTTGAAGCAGACCCACAATTTTATCATGCGTTTTGAAAGTAGATCCAGGTCCAACAAAATGAGTACCCCAAAATCTAGCGTATAGGTCAGCCCCTGCCTGATGTCCTCCTGGCTTAGTCTATGATGAATTCAGTCCCCACGCACTCACTACAATGAATTAACACTCACTCAATTTGACCCTCATCCAAGTTTTGTAGGCCATTTGATTGAACATGTAGATGTTATAACCATTTGATTTTATATAATGGGTAGGATTTGGTTAACTTTGAGGCCCTCAAAAGTATATAGTCTTCTATGGTGTACCTCTCATAGTCAGTCTATGGGCTGGACTGTTCCCATGAGGAGGGACTGCCAGCCTTCGTTAAAAATGACTCATCCACGTAAAAGGTATATTGTATACGTATTTGGGTCCGTATCCGGGCCCTTTCTTAGTTTGCAGGTATGGGTTCTGGCTTCAAATTTTAAATCTAAGGCCTTATGACCTGGTCCGGATCTCGGATTAGATTGAATTGGGCTCCCTCCATGTACTCCATGGACGCCTATGATCCCACTACGAGCGCGATTCACATCAGTCTTTGATATGAGTCCAGTATTCAATCCTGTCTTGACACGTGTCACTATGTTATCCCACGCCTTCTCCCAAATTAAATGCAAATATAGCTGTAGACGACATTGAGGTGAGTGATTGTTAGAAGGGTTTGAGAGATGAAAAAGAGAGCTGAAATGAAAATCACAGAACCATTGGGGGTGGACCATTTGCAAGAGAAAGAGAGAGAGAGAGAGAGAGAGAGAGAGAGAGAGAGAGGAGCACCAATAATGAAGAGAGAGGAGCACCAATAATGATCTTATCAAATATCTTAATAATTCAGTTTAGTCAATCTACAGGAGCATGAAGGAGGGTGGGTGGACTATTTTGTTCCCCACTAATCCTTCCTTCCATTAATACCATTTTTCCTATCCCAATCAATATGGATCGTTGATGACATCCGCAAGGATATAAAGAAATTTCCGTCCATCCATTGTATTAAGATCCATTTGATGGTCTTTCATTTATCAGGTCATTGTGATTCCTAAACCACAAATATTGGTATTAGTAAAATCCTATGAAATATGGGTACCAGTTTGAGTACCGATGGAGGTACAGCATAGGTATGCTGATATGGTAAAATTTTAAAAAATCAGGATACAGGAGCAACTGGGGTACATTCATTAACAAATTATATATTTTAAAATTTTAATAATGTAATATGCTAATAATTAAAATAAGTTAGAATCTTTATATGCAATAAGGCAACAATTACTTAATGTTATTACAAATCTAACCTAACGAAAAAAAAAAGAATAACAGCAATATTATTTTTTATATTTCATAATCCAGTATTCATTCCTTTTTTTTCTTCTTCCTCCTTTTCGTTTTTTTTTTTTTCTGAAGACGAGGAATTAGAGATGGATTAAGGTTAAAGTTTTTTAACTTTTAAGTTCATTGAGAGTTCATTGAGAAGGATAAGGGCTAAAATTAAAAATTAAATTTTAGCTCTTTCAAACTCTTACAAAGGTTTTACCCAAAAAAAAAAAAAAACTCTTGCAAACGTATTCATTCCATACTCACAAATGTACCCATCCCGTACCCACAAAGTCAAAATATATCATGTATATTTGATTGTACTCAATACTTTTTGCCATATTCATATATATTCATTTCCATACCGGGTATGCATCCGTACCCAGTATGGGTATGTATACATTTTAGAAGTATCCATGCTTTATTGGTAAAATTTGATGACTAATTGATTGATAATTGAAACCTTGGCCAAAAAAAAAAAAAACAAAAAAAAGTTGAAATGCTAGGATTTGGTTTCCATGAGCGGTGAGTGGCATGCAATGCATATATTGTAAGGAATTTGGTTTTCATAAGATAAGAGGTGGCAATCATGTCTCATCAAATGTCTGTATGATGAATGTTCTTCACATTTGGATCCTTCACTCTCAGCCTATTTAAAGCATCCTTTTCCTTTTCAATTAAACGCTATGACTACAGCAGGAGTCAGACAAATAAGATCTAAATTACATTCAGTACTTAAAAAGAGATATATAGTCATTATTCATCAATTATGAACATATGCATTGATCACTAATAGTTCAGATATGGTCTTAGATTTTATGGCTGATGACATCCAATAAAACAATTTTTACAGATGATAAATCGCAGTTCCAAAACCAAACCACCTTCCAAAAGCAGTAGAGCTTTCAGGATTTGGATCCTATCGGAGTGTTTTAGGGGAGACACGTCTTCCTTGTTGTGTCCCATCATCATACTTTGTCCCCACATGACAGATCCTTGTATCATTTTGGCCACATGATATTGATGTTAATTAGATGAGGATTAGAAACATAGCAGATTCTGTAAGCACTTGATTATTATATACACACAGGACCGGGGAAAAACTAGTTGCTTTTTTTTTTTAAGTCGAAAGGAGCATCCAGATTCCATCTGGTCTAATTTGTTGGATCTGGAATGGAAAAGAAAGGCCCTGCCAAACGCATTAAAAGATCTGCTTTTCTTAGGAAAAGCAATATTAAAAAAAGTCGGGCCATGCACTAACTAGTTTAGAACCAAGTAGCAAAACATCAAGTGCATATTGATGTAGACAGCTTTACTAACGTCTTCCTCCGGGAGATGTCTAGAGCCATGAATGGAGAAGTTAGTCATGAACTTTTATTTGTTCATGGACTGATGTGTCTTGTCCTCTTGCTACCAAATCCATTTATGAGAGTAAATGTAGATTTAGTTATGCCTAGAATACCGGTTGATTAGACCAGTTGCCTGCTTAAACAAGTAAACCCGAATAGGGTTGGTTGGCTTTATCTTCTTCTTCTCTGTTTTCTCCCTTTTAACTCAAACAGGGGAAAGTCTGTGCTTCTATTTACGCATTTTTTGTTGAAATAATGGAAGGAATGTAGTCCTCTCTTTCAAAGTGCGTTAACTTTCGTGGTTAGCTGATATTTCGGTGGAGTCAACTGCTCATATAAAAAAAAGAGATACCTAATTGCATATCATTTACAAATGCCAGAGTGTTGGTGGATCAATTAAAAAATATCATGAAAGATGGTGGGAAAATTTAAAATTTAAATGCCCTAAAATAAGTCGCACAAAGATAAAATACATATGCAAAAAATAAAACTCTTATGAAAATTAAAGCTCAATAGTTACCATAAAAAGATTTTTTCAATTATCAATATTGATAACTAGTAAAGATGGAGAAATTGAGATAGATGTAAAATATAGAATAACGGCTAGTTGGTTGAGATAAAGGCTTACTTCTGGAGTACTTTATGATTGGTATATACAATTAGGGTTAAAGGAAAAATATTATGTAATAACAATTAGACCTACTATGATTTATGAAGTAGAATGTTAGCCAATCAAAAATCAATATACTCATTTTGAGATGGATGTATGGTAAATATAGGAAAATAGAATAAAAAAAGAGTGCTATCAACAGCATTTAGGTCTTTAAGAGAGGATTTTTTATATTGTTTGGACATATCCAACACAGGCCAACAATGGCACCGTTGAAAATATTCTTTTTATATAGATTAATGGCCCAATAAGAAAAATAAATAGGTCAAAGAGGACATAGAGATGGAAGCAATAAGAATAAATATGAAGAACTTCAAACTATTTGATGATTTGGCTAATGATAGAATGGAAAAATATAATTTTGTAGTTAATACTAACATAGGGACAATGCTTAGCAGAACATGTGTGAAATGAGAGCTAAGAGTTCCATAGTCCCTACTGTCACCTACTTGTCTGAATTTTGTAAGGTGAGTGCACTTCTTTTTCTTTTCTTTTTCTTTTCTTTTTTTTTTTTGGGAAAAGGAGAAAATTATATTAAGAAAATGGTCATAAAAAGATATAAAAGGTCCTTAGACAAAACAATAGTAGTTCGTAGGACCTTACCCTGCTGCTAGGAGCAGCACAAAAGGATAAAAATAAAAGGAAAAATACAAAGAGCGTCGACCCCAATATGATTGAGATAAGGCTTTGATGATGATAATGATGATGATAAAAAATATAGAGAGCAAAAGCAAAATCGGAAGCTAAACCACTGTTTACCCTAGAACATAGGAGGCTAACGCACTCCCAAACAGTGTTTAGCTTCCCCAAAGCCATAAAATTAAAGTTTGTAGACATCCCAAAACAAGACCACACATGCCAGAACAAGAAGACTACCAAAATATAGTTAGTTCCCTGATTTCCAGAGCTCTCAACAGCCTAATGCGTTGAGCTATTCATCATCATCTACTCGAGAGTTCCCCATCCATGAATTGCCCTTTCCTCCATTCTTCTCACCTGACTAACCGCTGGTGTGGAGGAGCCCTCTGCCTGGTTGGATGAACAAAAAAACACAAGATTGTACATTGTGCTATTGTTTTGTTCAAGTTCATAAAGGTAGTTTATCTGATTCTGGAGCTCTGATGAGAAGATAGCCATGACGGGCTGCGAGTCTTTGGAGAGGGCATCAGCCACCTCGTTAGCGTTTCTTTTACAAGAATTAAAACTCGAGAGATGTTGGTCCGCCAGAAGGAAAAGAGCTTGTTTCCACTCGCCTACACTAACATTCAGGTGAAAGTGAGTGTACTTTGTGAGAATGCTTGTGGTGATTGAAAAAGAAAGTCTCATTGAGTAAAAGAAAGTGAAAACAAGAAAAGTTGATATTGGAGATGACCTAGCTAGACATCTAATACTTGAAGAATTATGTATGTAGGATTTTTGGAACTATTAAAAAGTAATAATAATAAAATGAAAAATAAAAAACCACAAATATCTAGGTTGGAGGGGTCACCGGACTCGTGCTTATCAATTGCTAAAGAGAGGTTTTTTTATCAAAAGTATAGTTTGGATCCCCCACTAAAGTGCAACTAGTGAATATATACTGTGTTGTGGATGTTTGAGATAATGTTTAAGATTCAGTAAGATCGTATCGTGCTATTTTATTCTATTATGAAAATAAATTTTTAGAGGAAAATGATTGATAGTTTGGTGGTAATTTTGGAGATTCACTTTTATTTCGTCTTGATTTATTTTTATTTTCATAATATTTTATAATAGCACAATATTATTTGATTTTTATCCTAGACTTTTTCTCTATTTCATACATAGAAAATAAAGAAAAAGAAAAGTAGCAAAACACATCAGAGCTAGTCTGTTTGTGTACTTGAATACATGGGAATTGTAAGATTTCTATTTTTAAAAGTGATTTTAATTTGAAGAAATAAAAGTAAATTTCTGAAAAAATTACCACCAAACTATCTCCCCTTTAATGGAAAATGAATCAAAGGGATATGAGAAATGAATATTCTCCTATTACCCTGGCTAGTAATTCAAATCCCAAGAAAGTGAGCATTTTATTTTCATCTTTACCTTACATCCTTCACATCTCACCCCTTTAATAATCCCTTTTGATTTTTATTTGACCAAGAATTCTTATATATTCTTTTCCCATGCAAACACATAGCTAGGCCCTTAAATATGAAAAAAAAAAAAAGAAAAAAAAATAGAATATGGATGAAGAGTTAGACACTTAGACTGGTTTGCTTAGCTGATTGTCCATGGAAAAAGTGAGGATTATGAAAGTTAAATTCCACACTGTAATGAAACTTATGTTTAGTGCAGCTGCCTTTCCTCACGAGAAAAATGCAAAAAATGGGCTAAATTCTTCAATTCCTTGGTAAATAAATTCCTATAACGGGCGGTCAAAAAATATATTTATATGCAGAAGAGAGAAATTTTTGCGAAGCTAGTTAATGTTTCCATGGTGTGTATAAAAAATCCGTAGACGTCTCACCATAAGATTGTGGATCAAGAAGAAAAATTAGATTGGGATTACTTCAAAATTTTACTATTTTAAATATAAGAAATTGAATGCTACTTTGAACGCATCCATGTCATTATAAATAAGAATCCCACAAGGACTCAGATTTTTGTCTTATGTGACACGGTTTTCAGCAATGTCAATGAAGTCCAATATGTTGCTTGTAGAAATTATTATTTTCATTAGGTTTTTAGTAGAATTGTGATCATTAGTCAAACAAGAAATAAAGCTACGACTGCTTAGGATTTTGGAGAATGGCTTTTGATGCATATAGTTCAAATGATATGAAAATCAAGATATATGGAACTGTAAAGTTGGATTTGAAATTGCAGAAGATTGTATTTGATTAAGATTAAACATCATTTAGCTTCATATACAGCATCACAGAACCTGAAATTTGAAACCTATTATAAGACAAATGAAAATTTTGAGAAGATAGGCTGATACATCAGTATTGGGTAGTTTAAGTGGAAACAAGCTATATATCTTGTTCAATTATTGATTGAGGCTTCAAATAAATCAGAGCAACAGTTGGTCTGCTATAGTTACCTGCAGATGGATCATAAGCAACAAAGAAACAATAAGAAAAAACAGTGTAGGTATGTCTTTCTTCTTTTTTCCTTGGTCTAGGTACTGCTCGAACTCAACTGCTCTTCCCTATTAACAGCAGTATTTGATATATGTCCCCAACCAACTTTGTAACTACCTGAGCAAAATTTAGTGCCTGTAATAATAATTAAAACATGTTAAAAGAGGAAATTGTGGAACAAGGATGAAAAAAAGCGGGGAAACTTCTTTTTTTAAGTTTTTTTAAATACCTTTTAAAAAAATCAGGTAATCTTTGTAATGCTGCTGCTGCTTTGGTATAATTTTTTTATACTGACTTTATTGTTATTGTTGTTATTGTTGTTGTAGTAGTGGTGGTGGTGGTGGTGGTGATGGTGATTGTATTGCATCTCTCAGTTTTCGTTCAATGTAATCATTTATTACCGTTGAAAAAAGAATTGATGAGATCAAGGACTGGCTGGCTTGCACAATAAAGGCATAGTTTTTTTGCTCAATTATGGCCAACGCCTGTAATGGAGAAGATCAGTAGAGGAGAGCGAATGAATGTGTCTCTGAGCATCGAGCAGAATCTCGTGTAAAGACATTCATCAGGTGAAAATTTTATGTACAGAGAGTTTTTGTGTTCAAATTGGCCTTTGGGCACGTGTAAGAAAGCCCCATCATTTTCATGTATTGGGTACAAAAATGATTCGTTGAGCTTCAATTACAGTAAACTAACTATCCTTTTGGTTGTTACATCTACCAGACAAAGTCTGAACCTTCTGCAGAGAGAGAGCCGATAAAACGGATATTATAAACATCTGACGCGCAGAAATAGCAAAAACATAGAGAAACAACGTAACATATTTACATCCGACTTCTATGTACGAGAGTGGGCCCACCCAACTGGTGCGGCCAACAACTTATCGGTGGCTACGACTCTGTTTAAAGTACATGTGACCCACTTCACAAGTAGAGGGGCGTATATATTGTATAAAAGAGGTGCACCAATGCCGTAGCTTTAAATATCGATCAATATTTCGTTTTCTTTTTAATAAATTGATATGATGCGTTGGTATGATATCTGATTTTGCATTTGTATTGTTTTTGTATGGATTATCCAATTTGGCATATGGTCTTTATGATCACTTTTTTTTTATTAATCGCTAAGGTAGTTTTATGGGATAAAAACCGTTAAAATTGAGATATACAAGAGAGTCCTACACTTCATTATGAGGGTAGACGACCTCTCTTTCATGATATAATGAAATAATCGACATAAATATGCTTCGATTTGATGATATCATAGATCTTCTTTTTTTTTTTAAATGAAAATTTTGCATGCACATTATTTTATGATATCTATTCAAGAGTGTTTTTCTCATCTTATTAGGAGTTGATTGAAACAATCACCTTATGGGTATGTTTGGAAGAGGGGTAGGGTAACGTAGAATAAAATAAAATTTTTAAAATTCAAAATTTTCTCCTTCTTTTTTTAAAAAAACTCAAATTTCCCTCCTCCTTTAAAAAAAAGTAAAAAAATATCACTAAATTACAAAAAAAATCTTGAATTTTTATACAAAAAAGTTAAAAAGATTCTATATCAAGCAACTAAAAACAAAAAGTCATTATAACCTAATTATTTATATTCTTTCTTGATTTTAGGTTTACTCTACTCTACTTTACTCTACCCCTCTCCCAAACATGCTTTAAGGATAGCGAAGTAGGCCTTGATTAAGAAAAAATTCTCTAGTTTCAATATCTATAATATTATTGTTGATTGGAAAGCTTGTATAGAGTGTGGTCCTTCTAAGGTGAAGAAATTTATGCCTCAGTCTTTTCCTCCATTTAGAGTAATCTATATATGCATTGGAATCATGCGGTTGTACATGAGTGAACCACAAGAAGCCAAAACCCCAATTCTTTTTTCCTAAATTTTTAGGAGAAAAAACAAAACGTGGTAAGCCCACCATTCTCTCTTCTCTCTATTTCCCATTTTTTTCTCATCAAAATAACTACCCACTACACATCACTCCTTCTCTTTGTAAATAACTACTTCCCAAATAACTCACCACCTCTCTCTCTACCCATTACCACAAGCACACCTTTATCATCTCCATCCACCATCTTTCTCCAACCTAGCTTCACTGTCTCCATCCACCATCTTTCTCCTAAAAATAGCCCTGGTATGCTCAACAAGTTTTTCTTCTTTCCCTACGCATCATTTCAACATCACATTATATACCCATTACTTTTACAATATTGTCAAAACACATAAATGTCCTGTGCACATAATCAATCCAATTGTCTATGAAACTCTAATTCGAGTGAGATTATGAAATAACTCTTACACATGGGATTCCATGTGATATATGAGTAGGTTTCACCATGAAGAAGTGTACCCCACATAGCTATTAATTTTCACATGGGATCGTTCCCATTTCTCATGCATTTTTTGTGTTTCTATTTTTATTTTCATCTCTAATTCATTTCTCTTTTTTTTTATAAGCAAAATGTGACATATAGTATGTTTCCATTGAAGGAAAATATGAACTTAAGGCTCACTTCTCATTAAAATATATTGTTGGATAAAAACCATCTATAGCTCGGATTGAAGTTTAACAAAATGCCACTGAGATCGCATCGAAATTCACCATAGGATTAAAGTTATCTATACACAATTAAATTCCCACCAGCTTGACAATGAGATTTTCCTTTCCTAAAACACCAATGGACTAAAACACAAGTTTCGAAGCATTTGGAAAGAGATCTTCATGGTTTGACTCTATTTATTTTTAGCCATTTTAATTATATTAATTTGATTGGTCCTTAGAGTAACTCAACTGAGTGGCCCACTGGTTACCACACATGCCAACATGGCATATCACTTCAAACCCGCCCCGTTTGCTGATTGGGTGGGTCGCAGCAAATGTACATTGTGTTAGTTTTACAAATCAACGGCCCAGATTGCACAAGGATTCAATTGTTACCTCGCGTAGTTTAGTTTATTCTTAACTAAAAGTGATTAAAAAACAAAGAAAGCTTAGGGCCTAAGAAAATATAATCTAGTAATAAAAGCTATCCTAAATACAATCTTTCAATCAAAATTAGAAACTCAATAACTAAAATTAAGAAAATAAGAATAAAAGAATATTTCTAAATTATAGTGTCACACATTTATTCATATACAAAAAATGACCCTTTGTACACTTGTCTGTGCATCGCACAAGGGACCGCTAGTTAAAATCAAAGTTGATGGCGCAACAAGGGGTAAGTTGGGTCCAGTGGGCATTGGAGGTATTCTTCGTAATTGCAAGGGTGAGATTCTTGTTATTTTCTCCAAGCACACGGGTGTTTATGATTCTAATAAAGCTAAAGTTCTAGCTATTTTGAAAGCTCTCCACTGGTTCTTAAGGTATTATGTTGGTAACCCTATTGTTGAAAGTAATTCCTTTAATGCTATTACTTGGGTTTATAAGCGGAAGGCAATCTCATGGAAATCTAAATTTCTTTTTAATAAGATTTGGATTATGTTGTCTTTTATTAACGTTGTCTTTCATCATGAAGCTAGGTTGGCCAACTCTATCGTTGATGTTTTAACTAAGCAAGGGGTTAAAAGGCTTTTTCCTTATGAGGGTTTTGCCATGTAATTGTGATGTAGGCTTGGGTATAAGTCTCTTATACCTTTATTTTGGTATTCTCCTTTTATTTAATGTAAGTTTTGTTACCGATCATATGTATATACATATATTTATAGGGAAATAACCTAATGAGAACTAGTTCTCACCACTTTTTTATAAGAAGTTTAAGTGGGGCCTATTAATCACCCAATCCAAATTTTGCAATACATAGAGACCCCTTGAAAGTCACACGTCCTAAGTTTCGGTCAAATTCTAATTTACTAGACAACTGGATCTACTGTGCATAAATCCAAATGGATTGAATTTATGAGCCATAGATAAAGGGGTAAGGGATAAACTTGATATTTGAGGTGGTCCTTCATATATCTTTTCATCCCCCTCGTCTCATCTCCAAATGGGACGAACAAGCCCTATAAAAAGTTCTCACGGTAGGTGTATGAGAACACTTTTCATTGGAATAGTTCTCATTAGATTAAAGCTATATATATATATAGCCCCCTCTCCTAAGCTCAAGCTTAGGATAAGAAAAGATTAAGTATGTACCTCACTCCTATAGGGCCCACCTGGGGACCCACATGGAGGTAGAGATGGGGGGATTTAAAGGATTCCTTAGGACTCTCTTCTCTGCAAAAAATCAGCTTCAACTATAGTTTCTATTATTTCCATCTGAGCTCCACAATTTTAATGGCCAACAGTCCATTTAAATTGGTATATAGTCAATCTGACGGTCTCATAAATTTAGATTTGACCAAAAAATGGTGGACATGTGCAATTCAGGAGGTTTATGTGTTTGGTCCATTTGGATGGACCAAAGGTGGGCCCCAAGGGCTTGTGCTTACAGAATTTCTTATATAAACTTGAGCTTAGGAGAGGCTTCCCACATATGTGTATATGAGGAGTACTAGATAGCACCTGGGCTTTTTTTAAAGTAAAAACATTACTTTTTGCAACGAATAGAAGATTAGAAATGTGAAGAAACAATTAATATTACTTTTAAAAAGGAGAAAAACTCACTACATGACTAATACCTCATTGAATGATAGAAAGAGAGTAGAAACACCCTTTTTTAGTTAATTGAGCATTCATGAGAATCTCTCTCTCTCTCTCTCTCTCTCTATATTTATATATATTTTTATTGTTAGGTTAGTAACAGTTTATTACATGATACACATACCCAGTGCCATAACCATATTTTTATATGCTGTTTAGGAATTTGAAATAATCAAACAAATACAACAAAGATAAAATCCAAATAATAAACCACAAAAATCAGGAATCACATTAATTATAGTGATTAAGTTAAAAAAAGGATAAAGAACCAATATCTAACGAAAGATAAGGACGTTTAGTGTGCTTCTCCAACGAAGGTGCAATGATTTTGGGTGGATCACTTTGCACGGAGCACTTTTCTTTAGAATAGGACGGCTCCCTCAAACATTGCCTTACCTAGAGGGCAACCTCACGGAAGTACAGGAAGTAATAAGGAAAAGAAGAAGATTGTTGGACAGAGAGGAAATGACAATAAAAATAGAATCATAGTAAAAAGATAAAATAGTGGGACACATACAAGTGCGAAGGGCCCAACCCACAAGGCAAGTCCTCCATCAACTTTTCATCTTTAAATCATATATAAAAAGGAATTCTAATTAGCGCCCCACTTTAAAAATACCTTTTTTTCCGTCTCACATCTTTTTTGTTATGGAGCCTATATTGATTCAATTTAGTCTTTTTACACACACTACCCCACCATGAATGATTATAAGTCCAAGTTTGGCATTCATCCAACTTTTTTTCGCCGTTGAATTGGAATGATGATAAAATAATGTTTTTAAACCATTAAATTTTAGGAATTTAGATCAAAAAGTTAAGAATATCTTATGGACTCAAGATTTTAAATATAGTTAGGCCTTATAAAGATTTTCACATCCAATAGACTTCCATGATCATCATATATCTCAGTGGGCCCCAACTAAATGGGGCGTTTTTTTTTAAAAAAAAAGCTCAGGCCCTGTGTAGCGCTTCCCATATATAAATCCAACAAGTATATACATTGGCATAACTTAGCGCTTGGGGCACTGCTGCAGCTAATGAGGTTAAAACCGAGGCGCATCAATAGCTAGTTGAAACCTATATATAGTTTATACTTTACTATATTTATATTGAAAATCTCCATTGAGAATTAGTGCTAATGCCTGTGCTAATGTTACCATAAGCACTGCACCTAGGGGGCACACCTTATGATCCATTTGAGTGGGACAAAAAACAAGGACCGCCTTGATATTTATGAATCCCAAGTTTTGCACCAATCAAATGAATTGGAGCGTGAATCAACCGTGCACTAATTTGGATGGTGAAAGGTTGGGAGGTTGTTGATCAAATATTAGGATAATGATCTGTGACTCCATCATTGTGCACATGGACGTGAGGTGAGATCTTACCGTCTCCTCCAGCCCAATCCCCAGGTAAGGCCTAACTAAGCCCTCATAAGAAGTGGTGCTCATTAGAGGGGGGCCAATTTTTTTTTTTGTTTATGACCTACGGTATTTCCTCGCCAGCCTAGCTATCGAACCCATATTTATATATTTCTGATTGGTTCTCAATATGGTATATAAGATTGTTATATATGTATATAACTATTTAGGCTTCAATTTGGACATGAATCTAAGTTCTTTGTTCAAGTTTAGGTCCAATCTTCCTCTAATATGAGTTCAGGTTAGAGTTGCTGGCTCCTTTATCTAATATGAATTCAGGTTGGAGTACCCGCATTGTACGTTAACCCAAGTAAGCCGTGCTATTAAGGTTCGAGCAGTTTAGTTAGCAAGTTAAGCCTTCATCATTAGTGCATGACAGAGTGTGCTAGCAAGAGCAAATTTTCAACTATGAAAATTTTGGTAAGTATCTTTAATTTAATAGTAAAATTTTTATTAATTTTTTTCAAATTAGTTAAGATGAGGATGTTATTTTGTCTCGTGGAAATGAATCCAAGCGGCCACAAGGGTTAGAACTTAGAAGGTGGCACCGAATTCTGTGGCTGACATTTAGGGTACTGATCCGTACATGCAAAGACAGCTTTAGCTTTAGTGTCTAATTTCATATGCCACGTGGCAGAGTAGGTGCGTCCATTCATTCACGCCAGCCTCAATCAGCTGGCCTTAAAGCTTTGAGGGAACCACTGAGACAACGATCTCTACGTCCAGGCTCCACCCATATCATCCGAAACCAGCCCTCTGCCATTTATTTTTGGACAGTAATACTACACCACATCATAACAATAATAACAAAATACCCCCCTCCCTTGTATATCATCTGTTGTAGCCCTTTCAAAAATATAATATAATAAAAACACACCGACTATATAATATATCAGAACTTTCACATGTTGGAGACATACACCCGGGGGTGGGCGACAATCTAGCACGTCTCCCATGTGAAAAAAATCTTCTTTATACATGACAGCAAAACACTATGAGCCCATTCAGTTGGTAGTGTTTCAAGAAGAAATTTAGAGCTTGTTTCCCTACTATAATCTTTGTCTAAAATTTAATGTGGTGAGGGTTTTTTTGCATTGATATGATAATTTGCCCTAAGCAATTGCAAATGTCATGTTCTTTTAACTAGAAATTCAAAATTTTAACAACCTAAACAGTCTCAAATGAGCTTTGTAATTTAAAAGTCTCAAATGAGCTTTGTAATTTTTTAAATTACAACTTGTTTGTATTTTTGGCGCAATATTTGGATACTCAAGTATAAAGAAAAAGGCCTTCGGGTGATTGCTATCCCCTTAGGATTTTCAAATTAATGTCTTGTTTCTCATGTTAGAAATTTAAATTTCAACCAACCATCAACTTAACATTTCTAAATATCATATTTTTTTATTAAAAATCTTAAATTTTAACCACCTAAAAAATCACTTTTAACTTTAAAAATTCTAAAATTTTATCTCAAGCATTTTTGGATGCTCCCTCGAAGAAGAAGATGTGGCAATTTCATGAAGAATGACCAAAGTTTGGAGATTTTTAAACTCTCGATAAATAAAATTCTAAAAATCTACCAAATAATACTGCCTTTCTTGCGAGGCTTATGCAAAATGATTGTCAATGTGACCTTGAAATAGTACATTCAGTTCATCCACTTTTTTAATGTCTGGAGGGCAGTCTTGTCAGTTCCAAGTCTAAATATCTCAATCATTAAACTCTGGCCTTTGAGCAAGTCCAACACTAATTGAAGGACATTCCAGTAATCTTCTTCAAACCAAAAGCCAAGCAAAACAACCAACACCCACAGCAACCTTTCCTATCATTTCTCAACACAATCAATTATTTTATGGCCTCCTCTTCCTCCCCCACCACCTCCTTTAAATACCTCCCAACCCCCTTCTCTCTTTTCTCAGCCCAGAATTCCCTCTCCCTCTCCCTCTCCCTCTCTCTCTCTCTCTCTCTCACTCTCTCTCTCTCTCTCTAAAAAAAAAGGAAAAAAAAAGCTCAAAAACCCCAAACCCAGAAGAGAAAAGAAAAGAAGAATAAAAACCCAAACCCCACTGATCTCTATTTCTATCTATAGAGAGAGAAAAAAAATAAAAAATAAAAGAAAAAAATGGAAGAGAGCCAACGTCCTGTTTTGGCCAAACGGCTATGGAAGATACTACGGATCTTGTTCTTCATGATCCGCAAGGGCATCTCAGAGCACAAACTCATGATGGATCTCCACATGATGATGAAACGTGGCAAGATCGCCGGCAAGAAGGCCTTCGGAAGCCTCATGTTCCACCACCACCACTCCAACTTCAGCTGCCGCAGCGGCACCGATGTGCACCACCACATGTCCCGCTCCCACCCCTTCTACGCCCCACGCGAGTACGAATTCAGCTGCAGCAACAGCCCTGCCTTCATCTTCCCCTCCTTCCACCGCCCCGTCAGCATCACCAAGCGCAAAAACCATCATCACCACCACGATTCTGAGGAGGAGGATCACATGTCGGCACTTCACAAGTCTCTAGAGATGCTCGATTCGGAAATGTCATCGCCGGTGTCGGTGCTCCCGGGTTTCGGCTTCGGGAAGAGTCCCATGGTGAGGCAGCTCAGGATCACGGACTCGCCGTTCCCGTTGAAGGACACCGGAGATGAGAGTAGCCACGTGGACAAGGAGGCCGAGGAGTTCATAAAGCGGTTTTATGAGCAGCTGAGGCTGCAGAAGATGACAGCCATGTACCCAGACACGATGAAGAGGCCGGCATGATTCATTTGTGCAACGAGAGGATTTTACGGCTCCAAGTGGTTTTTATTTCCATGCAAGAGAAATCTCCACTTCTTTCGCCTCCCATCAAAAATTAAAGCTCTCTTTGCTAAAAGGAAAATGAGCTGCACCAAAAATCAAAATAATTTTCATCTCTATTGCAAATTTTTAGCTTTGTACAAACTGGATCTTTGAGATTGTCTCTTCTCAAGTAATATCACTTGTTGTCAATTAATAATGGTAATAAATAAATCAGGAGGGCTGAAGGTAGTCATATTGTGAAAGAAAGTAGAGGAGGAGGAAGAAGAAGAAGATCCACTTGTATGTAGGTATAGCTACTACAAGTTGATGCATTTTGTAGAGATCCACCTGTATGTAATATAGCTACTACAAGTTGACGCATTTTGTAGAGTTTCTTCCTCTCTATTTTATTTTATTTTAGAGGGCCTTTCTAATAATTGCTTGTAATCTCTGCCGGTATTTCTCTTTAGTTTCAACATCTCAAGTCTCAACGTCTGAAAGTGCTGAGGAACCCCTCTATTGAGAACTGCTGGTGCCACCTTCTACAGTCCGCTCACCACTATCATTGCAATTTGCAGGTCCAGAATATTTCATATAAAATTTCTACTAGGTTTAATCATGGCCCAGATCCTGTTCATCTTTGAATTGAACCAGAAATAATAGTGCAATAATAAAATCATCAAGATCTGCCTATGCTACAAAAGCTTGAATCAGATCGGAAGCTGATGGAAGCATTGCTGTATGATTAATTAAATTGAGGTCAATGATCAACCGTGGGCTCCACCCCAGACAAACATGCCCACAGCCAAAGCCAGTCCACCAATGGTTGGTCCGCGGCCGTAGAATAGAACCCAACAAAAATTTCATGAAGGATTCCCGCCAGAATTTATTTAAATAGCTCCAGTTTTTTATTCTTTATTTTATTTATTTGTTGGGTTCAAAAAGACAAAAGGAAAGCATGAAAGGATTCATGTGATTGAAGAAGAAAGTAGAAGAGACAAAAGAAGGGATACGGAGGGTAAGCCATTTGTCTCATTTTGCACTTCCCTTCGTGATCAAGAAAGCCTCACATATAGAGCCACATGTCCTCCTCCTGTGCTGCTAATTGTGCTGCAAACAGCACTTCTAAGTCATGTTCATGAATTATAATTCAAAACTACTTCCACATAAAAGCATCAGAATTCAAAAAACTATTTCCCCATGAAAACATGGGCTGCTATTGTCTTAATGCTTTTGAGACTGATGTATTATTGATGTCTTGTTGAAAAAAAAATTATCTTTTATACTTCTTGAAGAAAAAGATGGAAGGTTTTAACTCAGATTCAATTAAAATTCACACACAATTTTTTACCAGTCTAAAGCATTTAAATATATATTTAAATTAGTTTTAAGTCAAGCAGACTTCAATTTTTTACTTTTCAATTGGCACCTCAATGTTAAATCTACCACACATTATCTACATAATAGATTTCGTTAACTTCATCAAGAATAGTAAGCCCCATATTGCGTATTTCAGGAGAACTTATTTGTGACACATTTCATAATAACTCAAACTCAAAGAAAGAGAAATATGCCAACCTTCTAATCACTGCCATGCATATGTACGCATGCTACATAAGTCTCTAACCAACTCTAGCACACCCCGTTGCCCCAAAGGTTTCTTAGCACAATAGCTTTCCAAGTGAAATTTTTTGTTTCCACCCTTATATGTTTAGGTGCATTAATATTTACAAAGTCAAACAAAAAATAAAAAAAAATAGAAGAGATGCAACAGGACTCTTCATAATGAAAGCAATTTCTTCATTATATTGAATTGGAAAGGGACAGAGATTTATATATATATATATATACACAAACTCAATAAAGAGAAAATATTCATTCCATTTATGCCATCGACATCATCAATGAACAAATATAAATAGAATACATCTTCTAAAAAGTCTCTTTGACCTCCAATGCACTGGCATAACCAGAGGGCTAGGGGCATTAAAAAAAGATCAAATATATTTTGACAGCTACATTCATTTTTATATGTAGCCCTCCCAAAAAAAATCCCAAATAGTGGGCGCCGCCCACCCTGCCTCCCCCCAAAAGAAAGAATTCCTACGTCCCACCCTGCTCCAAAGAAATAGATTTGATACTAGAGTTTAATTTCTACTGAATTATTATTAACAACTTAAATACCATTCAATATGTGACCCATAATATTGTCACCGTAAGTTGATAAGGGCACCTTTTCCTAGCTCTCGCTTTCCTAGTATTTGAGTTACAAATATGATGGTACAAATATTTGATCCCAATTGTGGATATTCACCTTTCATTTTTCAATTTTAGCTTTTTTTCTATAGGAAGACAATGATTATAACTTTTCGTGAAAACGATACAAAGAAAATGAACAAGCTCTAAAATATACTATTGCTTATTCTTTTGCCAAAAGAAAACTATTTGACAGCAACTTGGCCAAGATAGCCAAAAAAAAAAGTAAACTATTTGACACCCATTTTATAGATTCTTAATTATAATGTGTTTTTCCCCAGAATTTCGCCTCCTTCTATAGGAAGACTTTGTTTTGGGTTTTTAAGGATCTAATACTGAGCAATTTTCATGGATGTCCTGTTGTGATTTTGACATCATCCGTTGTACACATACATCAATCACAAGATCAACAAAAAACCAACCACACACACAAGCAGAAACAGAGATTTACGTGGTTCACCCAAACAAGGCTACATACACGGGCACAGAAATGATATCTTCACTATGACAAGTAAAACATACAGAAACTATCATTCTCTTACATCGTCTCTTCTACATGATGTGGGAACACCACGGGCAAGAAAGTTCTCACCTCTCTTCAGCGTAAGATTTAGGGTTACAGACTATATACATATACAATCACCGCTTTCTTGGTCATCAAGAAAGCTCCAGTATAATTACTAAAACACCATTGACCTTAAATCGGTCACTAACTAACCCACTGGACCTATCCGGCTAAACTGAAATACAAGACGTAAACCCAACATGTCCTTCAATGGAGAGCTTGAATCTCAGGAATTCAGATCCCACTGCATTGCTGCCACTTGCTTCCTATGAGTGATATGTGTAGAACTTTACTATAGGCTCCCCTAATTGATAATTTGTACCGTTTAAAATAAATATCATCATATTCTCAAAAACTATAAGAGGAGTCCTTTTTATTTCTTTTTGACATTAGATGTCTAGATTGTATTTTGCTATAAAGTACTGTACCGCTTCATTGGTTAACGTACATCTTGGAAATATGTATGATAGTGTACAAGTAGAAACCCCTTTTAAGATGGAAATGCAGTGAATGACATCATAGGATTACTGGGTTAGGGTTGGTTCGTGAGTGGTAGCTGTACAGTTATCAACGTGTTTGAACTAAAATAATGGTATTGGGCAATTGGAATAGACCAATGGGAAAAGCAAAGGCAGAAAACGACCCTCTATTAAAGAGTAGGTGGAAAGTGGGGTGGTGATAGTGCTCTATTATTGATGGGTCTCTCTCATGCACTAAAGAAAGTTGCATCTCCCAGCAAGTTGCTCCTTTAATTAGTTAATAGATTATTTCCTATGAATCTCCTTTTTGATTGGATGCTTATCTCCCACAGAGAGAGAGAGAGAGAGAGATATTTCATGCATCCAATGCCGTATTACTAGTATTTCCTTGATGTACTTGCTTTATAAGCTATCTAATGCAATGATCCTTGGATCTTTTATAGAAACATACTCTCACTTCATTCTCTCATGATTGATTGACCATAAGATTGATATGATCAATGAAATGCCATTAAATTTTCTATGTTTTTTTTTTAATTCTTGCAAGCTGTCACGTGGCACATAGGTGCCACTTGCCAACTGATTAGCAAGTGATCAACTAGAAATTAGAAAAAATAAAAATAAATAGAAGTTTGTATCCTAGAGCTGTGACTAGGAGAAATTCAGATTTTGAAAAAGTGAAACTTCACAGTGAGGACCATCTATTGCAGATTTGAGTCACTCAAAATAAACACCATCTTTGTATATGGGATATTTTTAAATTTTACTATAAGAAAACTTGATCCAAAAGTAAAATTGAACATGTGATAAAAAAATTATGATCAACGCTATCTTTTGCATTAATTACATTTTTTTTTAATCCAAGCGGTCAATCTTACAATGGGATGAATTCCTGTGTTGAGATACTGTCGCCATACATTAGGAGGGCCTTTTATTTTGGGTTGCTCAATATTTCAATAGATGAGGTCACTGTGAAACTCTGCTCTTTTAAATCAGGATTTGTCTAAGTCATAGCCACTAAGGATTTGAACTCCCCATTACTTGTATTCCCTTGATTATTCTTAGCTTAATAAGCTGTCTACTCAATGATCCATTGATCTTTTCTAGAACCCAAGCAACCACTTCAGTCTCTCTATTCATGTTTGATGGATGCAAAGATTGACTTGGCCAATGAAAAGCCAATTAATTTTTTAAGGACTTTTATTCTTGCAAGCTATGAAATAAGGCTGTCACGTGGGGCATAGGCACCACTAGCGCGTCGAATGCCAAGCGGCACCACTTGAGTGGTGGCAAGTGACCAACTATGGCTTAAAAAATTGCAGAATTATGGAAATGAGTTTATTTGTTAAATAACCTGGCATAATTAAGGAAAGATGTGACATTCAGATGTTTCATATGATTCACAACGTCAGGAAAGTGCATGATTAATAATGAATGAGATTGTGCTAATCACATTCTCAATCTTATGCATAATTTTATAATGAGACGAACTTATATTGAGGTACAATTTATGAATATCTGCTAAATAGGGATGATATTAATTCATTTTGAGTTGCTTGACTTTTTAATATATAGACCCTAGCTACTACAGAGTTTCACTCCTACTTGCAAACTGAGGGAGACACTTACGTGATCCTGAACTCTTTGAGACATGCTATTTAATAAACATATGTATATATATATATATATATGTATATAACCTTATTGTCCAACAGTAGCTTTATCATATCATCATTTGAATAGGAGGGATATTTGATCAAATGCAACTATATAAATTGCAAAGACAGTATCTTGTTTTATCTGAAAATGTGAGACTTCTGGCTGGATGCCTAGAATTATCTAATACAATTATTGTTTGAACATGCCTAATCATCCTCTCTGCCTCATCGATGGTCTCAGACTAGGCTGCGGTATAAAATCTTCCCTGAATAGTGTTCTTCGTTGGCATGATAGATGGGTTTTTTTCTTCTTTTGTTAAAAGAAAACTCAAATTACAAGCATAAAGAAACAGCACAAACAACAATACTGACCGAGCAAATTATGGGGGAAAAAAAAAAGGAGAGGGATCCCCAACCCTGGTACAATAGTTGCCCTCTCGGATACGGTTGGCATGGTAGATGTTGAAACTGGGTTCCCTGGTAAAGAAGTAAGTAGGTAGGAATTTATGGGTGTAAGAAAGCAGTGTGCCGAACAAGTGGAGCCTCTTGAGTCCCATGTCCCATCCTATGAGTTAGACATGTCTCACATGGGAACAAGCATACGATCCAATGAAATATTTATGACGCTTACAATGAAATGTTTCTTCTAGATGTTTTTAGGTAAGGAAAATAATTATATAAAAACTAGTTTTTAGCACCGTTTTATGAGAAGTCTAGGTGGATTTCATCTATCAACTAATTCAAATCTTGTTATGTACAGAGACCCTCTTGATAGTTACACACCCCAAATTTCAGTCAAATTCGAATTTACTGAACTGTTGGATTGATTGTATACCAATTCAAATAATTAGATTTGTGAGCCACAAATGAAGGGTTTATGGATATATGATTGGCACCAAACTTAATATTTAGAATGGCTCTATAAAAATCTTTTTATCCCCTTCGTCTCATCCTCAAATGGGACCACTATGGTAGGTGTGTGAGAACACTTTTCATTAGATTAAAACCTTTTTAGGTAAACCGAGGTGAGGTTTGTCATGTATTGTTGTACTATTGTACTTGGACTTTCCGGAGTCTTTTCAATTAAAAGTGCACTCCATCAAATGGATGGTGGATATTCATCATCATTATCAAAGTCTTCTCTTAAATTATATTGAGGTAGACCACATGGGTGGAACTACGGGGGGGGGGGGGGGGGGGGGGGGGGGGCTTGCAAACCCACCCCCACCAACAAAAAAATTTTTTTTTAATGTATTATTTGGCCCCTCTTTTAATGGCAATACAATGCAATAGCCCCTCCTCTTAATGAAAATTCTTATATGATGGCCCCTTTAACATTATCATTTATCAAATTAAATATTAAAAATATTATTTGGATTTCCAAAAAAAGAGAACTAAATAATAGCTGATTTTAAGGAAAAAAATATAATCATGAAAGAAGAAATGGAAGGGAAAAAAGAAAAGAGAAAAGAAAATGAAATAAAAGAAGGGATTAGTGATATATTAGATATTCTTTATCCAAATCTACAGTCGTCATTGCCGCCATAGACTTTAAATTGAGAAATCCAATTAGAGAAAATTCATTTTAATTAAGAGACAAAAGGCCGTGAAACCATGCTTATGAATGGATCTTTTTCTTCATGCAACAAAATGGAAGATGAATTTTGTCTGATTATTTGATTGTATATATTGAAAAGAAATCGCCGAAAAATGAGATAGTGGAATAATAGTAGATGATTTCAACTCAATGAAAGAATGCAGAGCACAACTTCAATAATTTTATTGTGTACTTCATTTGTGAAATTCACTAATTATTTGGATTTTTTTTTTACTTTGGCCTCTCTATCAAAAATTCCTAGTTTCGCCCTAGGTAAGCTATATAAATTACGTTTCTCAATCACTATTTACCTTGAGTCAAATTCTTGGATAGCTTATAGATTGGTTATACAAAGTATTGCCTTTGTTTGTAAATGCAATGGCGAGTTATCAAATGCTATAAAACTTCTCTTCATAAGACATGGTCATTCCCAAATATGACAATAAAATATAGAAAGGTAAGTGGCCTTCATCAAGAGTCATGGTTTGGCCACAAAACCAACGTTTACTATATCAGAATGTGTGCCAAGGAAATTTAGACGCCTTTATTTGCATGGAATTGAATTATGAGGAAATCTAATAAATGTATATCTAAAAATGAGTGAGATTGAAGGAACGAGGGTGAAATATTCATTATGGTCATTAAAATATTTTCCTCTTTAATGGAAAATGAATTAAGAGAAGTGGAAAAGGAATGCTCAACCATTGCCCCTAGTAAATTAAATTCCAAGAAAGTGAGGACTTCATTTATATCTCCATCTTATATACTTCATCCTCACATTTTTTTTTATTTAATCCTTTGTTAAGCCCAATGTAACATGAATTCCTACAAATGTGTCAATTCCACAAGCCCTTGATATTGTCTTTTTTTTTATTGGTAACGCAAACATATAAAAAGGAAGAGCAATACAGAAGGAAGCAAATAATGGGGCCTGGTATAAAAGCCTTAAAGCCCTTGATATTGATTTAAATCCATTATTTTAGAACTAGTTTTGGCCAATAGACTTTGCCTATTGGCCAATAACATATTAATTAGTTAATGATTGATATCTTTGTTCGTTATCTTTTATTATCTAGAAAAATTATTTTGAAAAGTTTTTATAAAATAAAATTTTGAAAACTCATTTTTAATGGCTTTTTGATCTTCGAGGGTAAATAGATTGACAAAATAAAGTATAAAGGTGGAAATATACTTACAATACATATTTGAATATAATGTGAATCAATGAGGAATCAATATGAGTCATGGCCCAAAATGGGAAAGCTTTGTGCATGCCTCTCTGTTCATCCACTTTTTTCAACTTAGCCTAAAAAGCACGTTTTAAATGAAATGAGAAATTTCTCTCATCAGACCATTCCGTTATATTCATCCCCACAACGCTTGCAATCCTTTTAATGATCATTAGGGATACAAACAAGCCAAGCTGAGCCAAGCTCAATCTCAAGCTTGACCACATGAACCAGACCTCGAGCTCAGCTCAAGCAAGAGCCATGATCAGGCATGGCTTGAGACAAGCCAAGCTCAGTAATAAATGAGCTGAGCTGAAGCTAATTAAGATTCGGTTTCTGCTTGTCTTCTTCATACATGCATTTTGCGTTTATTAAAGAGCCAAGCCCGGGCCCGAACTTGCACATGGTAATACAATACATCAAATTGATCGACTTGAGCTCAACGCAAGTCCTTGTAATTAGAGTCGAGCTGAGCAAGCTCTAGTTCATGAGTAGAGCTAGAGCCTGAGCTCAAAGGAGCAAAGTTTAGCTGGCTTACCTCATCCACGGCTCTGAATATCATAGTCTAAAACCGTTCTCCGTTCTCCGTTCTCCACTTTATTATTATGGTTGCCGCTCCTGCCGTTTGTTATCATTATTTAGTACATAAGGAGCGTGGTAAACACACCCTTGGATGCACCTTTTGCACAAGTTAAAAAAGGGCGCATGTGTTTTGCAATCTTCAAGTAAGAGATCATTTTTTATACCAAAGAAGAGATATTTTGAGAACCAGGGTACCCCTTGGTTGGGGGCAAAAAAAGAAAGAGAAAGTATGAGATAAGTTGGTGTTTATCATTATCAATTACAAGTGAATACATTTAAAAGATAATTAGATAATATATAAATTGGGAGACCCAGTTCCTAGAATCCAAACAGAGTATTGTACTTCTGTTTTATCATACAACAAACCCACCAAAGATTTTGATAGTGGAGCATGCGGCACATTTTAAAAGTACATGCAATGGACATACCATCTATATTAATAAAAAAAAGTTAAAATTCACCTTCGATTGATCATTGGTAAACCATCAAATACACAATACCACCTATAAACATCATAGACGGTAATTTTTCATGATTCGAACCAGTGCAGTGGACTTACCATCTATATTAAAATTTTAAGCACAATATCTGTACTTTTCTTGCTTTCACTCTGACCGAAAGGGCACCTTTAAGGTTATTACGAGATCTCAACAATTCGAACCATTTACCATCACGACTGGCAATTTACCTAAACTTGTTGCATTCATGTCCCTTTCCAAATAAAGTGGTCTCTTTTTTCTCATATCCTGCTCCATTTAACTAATAGCTATTAGCATGTGTGCACTTTAATTAACTTTATACAAGTTTATCGCTCCTAAGCAAGGACACGTGTCCTTCTACTTTCATCAAATACCCTGTTTCTTAGAATTCTTAATATGTAAAAGCCTTCATCTTCTCTGACACTAAGATAAGGTTGGATCTCCGCTGATTATCTTTTCAAGAAAGCAAAGGTGGGTATTACATTAGCCTAAATTTGTCCTGACCTAATAGTTAATATGAAAAAAAAAAATCAAAGAAACTTTGGAGACTTTAGATCTTTGCTTTCCTCTTAAAACCTGACGCGACCTCTGTTAAAGATACTTTAAGCTGTCGACAAATGCCGAGCCACAATGGGGTGACTTCCACTGTAACTTTAGAATGAGGAAAGCGCTTTTCTTTGGTATTGAAAGTGAAAAGGCACAGCTGCACTAAAACAAATACATCAAGAAAAGAAGTTACCTTGGTTTATCATTGAATTGAAAAGGACTTCCAAATCCCAACAGAGTAATATGACTTATCCCCATTGGCAGTACCAAATTACGAAGGGAACTCTGGGACGTTCAGGAGCTAAACCCATATTCAAAATTCATTCCGGCTCACCTCAACTCAGCTCAATTGGTCAAGGGATCAGGCCAGTGAGAGGCCAATTATGTCAAGTTTATGATAGCTAAATAGGGTGAATATCACTATACATCCTTCCCTTATCATGACTTAGTTTTTTCTCTTTACATATGATTATTTTTCTTTTTCATAATACCATAAATGACTTTTCCTCTTTTGTGCATGAATCTTGACAAATTTGTCTCTCACCATGTGGTGAGGAAAGGATGCATAGTAATATTCCCCTTTAAGTAGATCGTGCCTTCTTCACCACTAGAAGTCAGGGTGTAGGATTTTTAATTCTCACTATCCACAAAGTGGATATGCATCCAACTTAAAAGGTAGGGATTGAAAATCCTCATAGGTGAAAATCACCCCAGTATAGCTTACTTCATTTTGTTAATGGTAGAACTACTAAAGCTAACTGTAAAAAAATCATAGTTACCTGGTTCGTAATTCGACTAATTCAGATTCGAATTCGCAGTTCGTAATTCAACATCCCAATTTGAAATTTCATACCGGTAGGCTCATTTGATTCGTTTTGCAATTCGCTTAATTCGTAATTCGAATTCGACAAATTCCATGTACTAATGCGGATATATAATTCAAGATAGTTTGCCATTATTCATGTCTAATTTGAATTCTATTGTACCAAAGTTTTTAAATGCCACAAAAGAAACATGAAAATGACATGACTAAAGACTTAGAAAAATAATTAAACGCATTTGAATCCAAACAAAAAGTCTCATACAAGTGCATTAAATTAAAATTAATAATCTTTAGAAAATGAATGATTATTAAAAGGGTATCAAAGTGTATTTTTCAGTGGACCGGCAAAGCCTATTAGTCTTTGTATTTACCTTGATATTCAATGCCTGAGGTAAGCCCCACACTCTCAGTTGTGACTACTTTTCATGATAAATGGATTTAATACATATTGAAGGCCTTAATATTCAGTTGTAAGTCTAGATCCTTCTAGTTTCTCACTCACTTGCGAGAAGTGAAACTCTAAAGTTGGCCCAGCCATTGACAATCTAAACCTCTTCGAATGAACACCTCCTATTTGCATAGGCAATTATTAAATCTTACTCCAATTAGAATTGGTCCCACTAAAAAAATTGAGCATATATAATACATATGAATTAAAAAAAATACTCTATGATACTAACCCACATTGTTTGATCATTTAGGAAAATTACACTTTGGTCGTGGTTATATCAAGTGATCAATTATTAAATACAACAAATAGAACATACAATTGAAATAAGTAAAATCGGATATTTTAGCCAAGGTCAATCTGACAGTGAAATTGATTGTAACTAGACAAGGTGCTCTTAATTGTGTGGATTTGAAAAGTGGGCCGGGATACATTTATTTCAATGAGCTGCCAAAATCATTGGTCTCACCCTTTTAGAATCCAGACTGTAAGGGCAGTATCCCCTTATGGTGTATTTGCCCTTATCCTTTCCATCTTCCATCGGCTCTTTTCTTCCATTCCAAGACAGGAAGGGGGGAGAGGAAATCGGAGAAGAAAATATTTTGTGATTTTCGATCAAGGAAAGGAGATCTAGAAATGGAAAGATATTTTGCAGAGATTTTTTTTTTTTTGTTTGGTAGTCTGTAGAGGGGATTCAAACAAGAAGTACTAATGATCGTCTGGGCGTGCTTTGTGACTGTCTGGCATGGCTCTGTGATCGTTTGGCGTGGATGCATTGCGAGTCAGAGAACTATAGATTTTGTTGGGTCATGGAATAGGAGCATCATCTTCTTCCTCAAGGAGTCGTCAAACTACACCGAACAAGGGCCTTTTGAGATTTCCGAATCAAACGAATCGAATCGCGAATTATTCGAATCGAATGGTTCGTGATTCAACACCCATCCAATCGAATCAGGTAAACAAGGGATAAGGTTCAGCCAATGAAGATGGTGGAGAATCAAATTGGTAAGGCAACGCTATTGAAACATTTTAAGTTCTCAGAGGAACATAATTCAGAAATACGGAGGTACAAACTCTTCAGAAGTTCATTAAAAAAAAAAAGATTACAACCAAATTACCCCTCAAACCCATCTTTCCCCCACATGCAAATAAAAGCATGCATGCACAAACAAAATAAGAAACATGACTTCAAGATGGCCTGGCAAGTCAATATGATGGGCGGCGACATATTCTTCTCAAATTCACCCTTTCCTGACATTGGCGAAGAGAAAAAGGAAAAATGTCATACAAATATTAAGATAGCATAGAAGATGGTAATAAAAATTACTTATGCATGCTCATATAATAATGCTTATAAAGAGAAATAAGCATGGGTAATAGGCTTCTGCCTCAGGCAGAATGAATGCAAACCCAAGAACTGCCACTGTAAATGCGGCTACATGTATCTCAATCTAAAACATCAACCATGGATCCAACAATCACATGGAAGGTGTCTTAGTTGTGGCCATCAAAATAAAAAATTAACAGGGACCCCGTACCAAAATAAAAAATTAAAAAAAACTAAATAACTAGTAAAAGGAAGTTTAGTGATGAACGTAATGCATGTCTACAGTCGGTCCAGATTGGACTCATACACATAAATGCCACATGTACAGTAGGTGCTTGTAGGAATCAGAACAAGGAATTTCGTGAAATCAATAACAATATTAATCTCACCCAACCTGAAGCACTAGCAGACAAAATAAGTTTCATGAGGATGCTTCCATGCATGCAAGTCGCAATTACCTTGACAAGATCATGATCATAGCGAACCAAGAAGAGACACCTGCAGCCCCTTATGTCATGGAGTCTCCTCTTCACTTCCAAAACGTGGGCGTCAAAATACCTGGCTTCATCTCTCCTCTCCTGAAATATCAACTCTTTTCTTAACATTGTTGATGTAGGAATGCAGCAAGCCAACTTAGAAATATGGGTCAAGGCTTTGCGAACGCACGCACATTGGTGGTGGTGGTAGTGGCGGTGAGATGAGCAATAGTGGCTGCCGAGGTGAAAGGAATATGAAGCAATGTTTGAGGATCAATTAGAAATTTACCCGGAAACAAAGCACTAGATCTCCTTCCCTGACCTTCCGACATTCAGAAGGATCCAATGGTAGTGAGCGCTCTCGAACAGCCTTCTTTGTGTTCACCCATTCATCCTCCTCTGCACCAAATCCAACAAACCTAACACGGACTTCCTGTGATAAATTTCAAGAATTTAACATATTCAGTGGAAGCTGCAAACACAAATATAGATGACTGACGAAGGAATGTTCTACAGTTGACAAATTGGCCAAGCAGTCCCCCTCTCATATTACCATCATGTATAAGGCTAAAAGAATGAATTGATTTCTACTGCTAGGGATTTGACTTCATTAAAATCAATAAAATCCCAATGCACCATGGAGTCTCCTACTGCTATGTATTTGTGTTTCTTGAGTCCACTTCCACAATGACCAAATCCCTAACTTAAAACTTGAATATCATAAACTCATGTACGACAAGAACATCTGCCCTCTTCTCTTTGATCTGTAACATTAGTAGAACTCCACAACCTCAAGGTTGCAATGTGAGCACCTTTCCCTGTGCAACACCAATAATCCAACCAGGCCTGAAAAATGATAGGATAGTGCGTTACCTCAGTAATTTCTGATTATCCCCCCTACCTCAGAAGCCCTGAACTGCTGACTATGCTACATCAGCCCTTCACCTTGCACAAGATCACGACAAAGCTAGTCCCAGCCGAGCCCAGCCCATTTAGTTATTTGACCTAATATTTAGGAACGAATCCAGCCAGGGGGCTGAAAGTCATGCCCAAGGCCAAGGGCCAAGACCAGTTCATCAGTACAGCATTTGGTGGTTGACCTATTTGCATTAAATTTGTAGTGCTGAGCCATTAGTTGGGTCCTTAGGCAGAATTGGGCCAGATCCAACCCATTTAGCTGTTGCTGAACCCATAAAAATAAAATTAGGATATTGGATGCTAGATAGGATTGATGGGACAAAACTAAGATGATTGTTGTTGTTGTTGCTGTTGTTGATGATGATGATGATGATAATATTAAAATATTGGATAGGATTGATAGGGTAAAGCTAAGATGTTGACGATGATGATATTATAATATTGGATACAACTGATGGTATAAATCTAAAAGCTAAGATGACAGATAGGATCCCTTACTGCACTACTGAAGAATAAAAAGACAGACTTTTTTCATATTATCACAAATGTAACAGCCAACAGGTGTGATTTGAAAACTCTGTCACACTGTAACTCAAAAGTGGCAGACATTAAAAAGCAAACTTAAAACCACTAGCTTATGTAGGATAAGGTTTAAACTGAAGTTTAGAACTTTAGATTATATGCTTGACTTGGCCACAAAAAGGAAAAATTAAACAACTAACAACTAAAGATCAAGACAGTGTAAGTATTTCAATGATGTATAAGAAAAAACAGCTGTTAAACTAAAAATAAAAAACATAAAAAAAAGGAAAGAATTCTTACAGGTTCTCCGGAGCTAAGAACTCGGCATGTTAAGAATGCTGCTACATCATACCTGCAAAACGACAAGGGAAAGGATACAAAGGAATGTAATGATGATGGAAAGGAATGTCATATGTTGATAACAACAAACTACATCAACCTTAAGACAGGGTCTTTCTAGAATATATGGGTTCCAAAATTTATAAACGAACTGGGTGGCTAATCCAATTTGAGTAATTGAATCTCTTGTTTTCTTTTTTTTTATATTGCCATTTCTATTGGATTTAAAGAAAAAGTTCATAAAATTTAGCCAAAAAAAGTAGCAAGATGCCAAGATGTGCATGACAAGCAGGCAGTTTGGCAGATATTGACAAGAAAATGAAACCTTAATGGTTCTCGCCTTCTCGGAACTGATCCGATGCTGTTGTTCACTTGGGAGTTTCCATGAGGCTCACATTTAACTCAAGGTCCCTTTCTGATTGATCCACACCATTCACATCACATGCCTCCCACTAGATAGGTAGCATTCTCTATGTCACTTCAATCAGAATAGTATACCCCATTCAAAACATCTATGCATTAAAAACCCAAATCAAATTTTAATTAGATTCCATTTTATTCACACTGCTCAATTCAACCCCGGTGAAATCTGGGTAATACGGTTCCAGTAAAGGTCACATGATGTGAATGAGTTGGTTCAACTAACTTATCCACATGAGAACTTCTATGTGGACAGATGTATATGATCACAACTTTAATGGTTATATATCAAGATTACAGAAGATGTGCTGCATGCTACAACAAGTGTGAATCCCAATCCAGATAGAAGAGGGAAGTTATTATGTCAGACATGTAGTCTGCTGTAAAAACAATTTACCAAATTGAATAAGCTATACTTCAAGAATAAATAACAATCAGCTAAGCAGTCAAATTTAGAGTCGTAGGATGAAACTTTGAAAAAGTAACAGTGCCGAGCAAAGAGGATAGTTGCAGGCTTTTAAAAAAATCAGGTCTTACCCAACCGTTGGGATTTCGGAAAAGGAAAAAACCCTCACTTTTGTGGGCTTTGGCTGGCCAAGCCAGGCCCCCTTGTCAAAAGGCTGGACTCTCAGGCCTAGTGACAGAATTTGCAGTATCTTATTATGAGTTCAGTATGGAATGAAAAAAGAACACACCTTGTTGGAACCATTTATTATCTAAAATTTTTCAAAAACCACAGCATTGAAAAGTCGGGAAACTGATGCTACGATCAGGATAGTTGAACTGTTCAAGATAAAAGTATAATAAGTTTAAAATGGTATTAATTTTAAGTACATACTGCAGGAGATAACTTGCAGGCAAGAATTTTCAATGAAAATGCATGAAGCACACAGCTATCTTTCTCTGCTTCAAGAAATTAGGATAACCAACCATATTGATTTTCATTTTTTAACAGTAACTAGATTTTATTAAAGAAGCCACAAGGTACAAGAGACATAAACTGTGAAGCTAAAAGCCCCTGAGAAGAGCTACCAGGG
The DNA here is from genome assembly GCA_037013555.1 of Sextonia rubra. Classification (NCBI taxonomy): domain Eukaryota; kingdom Viridiplantae; phylum Streptophyta; class Magnoliopsida; order Laurales; family Lauraceae; genus Sextonia; species Sextonia rubra. Next base: position 34,840,321 of record JASUAD010000010.1, on the reverse strand, counting down.
CAAAGCAAAAAGAATGAATAAAAGAAGAAAAAGAAAAATTGCCATTTCCTCCATCACCAAACAATGTCACCAAACACCTTGCATAGGGACAAAGGAAAAAGAAAGAAACAAAGAAAATCTGCCCTTTGCTCTATGGCCAAACAATGTCATCTAAAGTCTAACACCTTGCTTAGCTATAGATAATAAGCAGCTCAATCACCATTCCGCTTTCCATGGGCAAAGAAGGCCTCTAGGTGTATGGTTAAGTCCCCACCTCTTCCCCCACATCCACAAAGACCCCAAGGAGCTTTAGATATCCCAGAGCACCACCTAGTTGGACACAGTAAATCACCTTCCACCATAAGCTGCTGGATATTTTCAGATGAAGAGCTTCACAAAGGCCAGTTCTATTCTCAAAGCTAACATTTATGCCCTATTTGACGAAGCAAAAACTGGCCAGGCTAGAGAATGCAGGATAAGCAAAACCAGACTGATTTTCATGCAAATGAGTTCTAGTCCAGATTACTTCTTCAGGTATCCTAAAACTATTTTGGGGCCAATAAGAGCAAAAGAGTGTAATCCTCCAAATTACAGCCAGAGGATTCTAAGATGCTTCACATTCTAATGAAAAAAGTTACTTCATGTTTTGCATTATCGATATTTTGCATAATCTAAAGAAGAAGTTGAACTAGCATGAGCTAGATAGACTTTTTTCCTAGTTAGAAAATATGACCGATTGTCTTGTATGTTAACATAGGCCCATTCGTTTGACCCATCTACAAAAGTCCATTAATTAGTATTGTACAACTATACATTCCATATATAGGAGATTTGATTGATTGTAATTGTCAAACCTGTACAGCAATACATACTATACTAGGAGATTCGTTGGTTGTAATTGTAGCCCAAAATTGGGCATTACTGATCTATAAAAGAGCATGGTGAATCCTCAAGGGATCATCGGAAATTCTATTCAATCTTCAAGATTATTCTTCTTGTTTAATCCTGACATGGTATCAGAGCCCATCTCAGAAGAATCTTTGCAATTTTCCAATTTATCTGAGTGAAATCAACCTCTCCTGGAGTAAAGAACAGATCTAGGATCTGTTTCAGACATATCAGAGTTTATTCAGCCAAATCATCCACCGCTGATCATAGCTGTTCAACAGTGGCCCACTTGTGATCGTCCAGACACAACTTGGAACCTCAACAGTCTTGGTCGCCCACTGCAGGAGGTTTTTTTGAAGATTTTTCCACAATTTTTTGTCATTCAGAGGTAGGCCTTTTGCTCAATCTCGTGCTTTTGCCAGTTTTACAGATAGTTTTCATCTCCACCATCCAATTTTTTGGATACTTGGAGTCTGTACACCAGATTTCATTACCAGGAAGACATTTACAACTGGCATTCAGATCTTACCTCTGATCTGCATTTCAAACCCTCTGTGGGACCCACGTGCTCATCCAGACACCAAACAGGTGGTCGCCTGGGCTGTCTATTTGAGTTCTGTCCACATCTGATTCATATCAGATTATTATTGCTGCTTGCTGTTAACTATTGTTCCATTCTTCTTACTGTTTGTGGCTATACTATTGCTACTACCTATTTGGTCATCTTGATCTGATAGCTTGAATTATCAGTGGGCCCCACATACTGTTTTTTGATAAATTTCTTGGACATCTGGCCCAGTTTTGATCATCTATTTATACAGATTTACGATCTGTTGTGATTGGTTAAGACCTTCTGGGCTGTTATTTCTCTTTCTATACTTGCTGTCTGCTACCTTTATTTGAGCATCTTACTGTCATCTGTGGGTTGAAATGGACAAGAATGAGATGCAGTTGATCAAATTCAACGGAAAGAATTACTCTGCTTGGGCCTATCAATTTGAGCTTTATCTGAAAGGCAAACAATTGTGGGGTCATATTTCTGGTTCTAATCAAAAACCATCGGAAAAAGATAAATTGGAGGATTTGGAAGCTTGGGAAACCAAAGAAGCACAAATCATGAGCTGGTTGTTGGGTGCAGTGGAACCTCAATTTTTCTTACATCTTAAACCTTATAAAAATGCTTGTGATATGTGGGGATATTTGAAACGCATATATCAACAAGAGAACTCAGCCCGTCGATTCCAATTAGAACATGAAATTGCTCAATATTCTCAAGGACAGATGACTGTCCAGGAGTATTACTCAGGCTTCTTCGTTCTTTGGACTGAATACACGGATATTGCCTATGCCACTCTTACGGGCGAAACTCTCTCTGGTGTTCAAGAAGTTCATAAAATTACTCAGAGAGATCAGTTCTTGATGAAACTTCGGTCCGAATTTGAAAATGTTCGTTCCAATCTTATGAGTCGGCATCCATCTCCCTCTTTGGACACATGTCTTAATGAAGTTCTCCGCGAAGAACAAAGGATATTCACTCAGCATCAATTATCCCAACAATCCACTGGTGTCACTGAAGTTGCTTATATAGCAAAAGGGAAACCCCCCAGGAACAACACTGATTTGAGCAAGATTCAATGCTTCACTTGTAAGGAGTATGGACATTATTCTTCTCAATGCCGACGGAAAGTTTGTAACTACTGCAAAGCTAGCGGCCATATTATTTCTGAATGCAGGAAACGCCCAGAAAATCGAAAATCGCGTGCTTATTCTGCTATTACTTCTTCCGATTCTCAGTCTGTGGCATCTGCTTCTCCATCTTCATCCATGTCTTCACAGCCATCTGACTCCAGCCCTCCTATCAACCCTGAAATGATTCAACAAATGATCCTTCAAGCATTCTCTACCTTGGGCCTCTCAAGTAAAGTTTTTTCCTCTCCTTCCTTATGGTATTTTGATTCTGGAGCATCTAATCATATGACTTCTACTTCCAAACTCATGTCTAATCTTCAATCATATGCTGGGAAACTTCAAGTTCAAACTGCCAATGGGGGACACTTACCTATCACTGCCATCGGTGACATTTCCCACAAATTACCTTTGAATCATGTTTTTCTTTCACCTGGCCTATCTACAAATTTGTTATCTGTTGGACAACTTGTAGATAATCATTGTAATGTCTCCTTTTCTTCTTCTGGTTGTGTTGTACAGGATCAGGAGACGGGACAGGTGATCGCGAAGGGGCCTAAGTGCGGTCGCTTATTTCCGCTACGTCTGTCTATACATCCTAGGGATGCATCTATTTCAGCTTTTTCATGTGTTCTTAAACAAAATGTGCATCTGTGGCACAAAAAATTGGGACATCCTAATTCAAACATATTGTTAACTTTGAAAAATTCTGGTTTGATTAATACAATGCAGTTTTCTAATTCTGATATCAATATTGACTGTTCTGTTTGCAAATTAGGAAAAAGTAAAGCTCTTCCATTTTCTATGCATACCTCTATATCAGAAAAATGCTTTGATTTGGTTCATAGTGACGTTTGGGGTATAACACCAGTTATTTCTCATTCTCACTACAAATACTTTGTCACATTCATCGATGATCATAGCCGATTCACTTGGATTTATTTTTTAAGGGCTAAATCAGAAGTGTTTGACATTTTTACAAAATTTCTTGCTTATGTTGAAACACAATTCTCAACCTGCATAAAGATTCTCCGATCTGATTCAGGTGGTGAATATGTGTCAAACAGATTTCAAGAATTTCTTCAACAAAAGGGAATTATTTCACAACGAACCTGTCCTCATACTCCACAGCAAAATGGCATTGCTGAACGTAAGAATCGCCATTTACTTGACATGGTTCGTTGCCTACTACTTGAATCCTCTGTTCCCCCTCGCTTCTGGCCGGAAGCTCTTTCCACGTCCGCTCATCTTATAAATAGGCTTCCGTCTTCCAAACTTCACAATCAATCCCCTTATTTCCGTCTTTTTAACTCTCATCCTACATATACGCATCTTCGTCCTTTCGGATGTGTTTGTTTTGTTCATCTTCCTTCTTCTGAAAGAATGAAATTGTCTGCGCAAGCCACTAGATGTGTTTTTCTTGGCTACGCAACTCATCAAAAAGGATTTGTTTGTTATGATCCCTCTGTCCACAGAATTCGTGTTTCTCGAAATGTTGTGTTTTTTGAAAATTTATATTTTTTTTCTCAAACCCCTGATTCTTCACCTCCTATCACCATGACTACACTACCATCTTTCTCATCCGACACTTCTTCATCTTGTGCTGAACGGTTCAAACCTGGCATTGTGTATCGACGACGAATGGATCCTTTCAATACCGCACTACAACCCCTTCCCGAGCATCCTGATCCGGCACCTGATCCGACTTCCCTAGCCACTCCTGCTCCACCAGCACTTCGACGTACCACACGTGTATCTCGCCCTCCTGATAGATATGGGTACTCTCATTCCTCCTTTCTTGCCACTCTAGCATCTGTTAACATTCCCACTTCTTATTCTCAAGCTGTGAAACATGAATGTTGGCGGAAAGCTATGTCCGAGGAATTAGAAGCTCTCCAGAATAATCATACGTGGGATGTGGTTACCTGCCCGCCTACAGTACGACCTATTGGTTGTAAATGGGTCTATTCGGTCAAACTGAAATCTGATGGCTCCCTCGACCGATACAAGGCTCGTCTGGTTGCTCTTGGTAACTGCCAAGAATATGGCATAGACTATGATGAAACATTTGCTCCTGTTGCAAAGATGACCACTGTTCGGATGATTATTGCCATTGCAGCATCTCACGCTTGGCCCATTCTTCAGTTAGATGTTAAGAATGCCTTTCTTCATGGTGATCTACAAGAAGAGGTGTATATGCGCCTTCCTAAAGGGTGTTCTCCTTCCAGAAGTTCAGATGTCGCTAAACTCAAGCGTTCCCTCTATGGCCTTAAACAGGCTCCTCGCGCTTGGTTTGAAAAATTTCGGGACGCCTTGTTTATGTTAGACTTTACACAAAGTCCATATGATCCTTCACTGTTTTTACACAAGTCTCCAAGTGGTATCACTATTCTTCTTGTTTATGTTGATGATATCATTATCACTGGCACTGATTCCGCAATGATATCTACGCTTCAATCTTCGTTGCATCAATCATTCCAGATGAAAGACTTGGGTCCCTTAACCTACTTCTTAGGTCTTGAAGTGCATCACACAGTCAAAGGCATCTTCTTGCACCAACATAAATATGCTCTAGACCTAATTGAACTAGCAGGACTCCAACAATCCACTCCAGTTGATACTCCTCTTGAAGTGAATCTGAAGCTCTCAACTGATAGTGGGGATCTCCTTCCCGATGCCACACTCTATAGGAAGTTGGTTGGAAGCTTAATCTACTTGACTCATACCCGCCCCGACATTTCCTTTGCTGTTAACATGGTCAGTCAGTATATGACTCAACCACGGCATCTTCATCTTGCAGCTGTCCGACGAATTATTCGTTACCTTCTTGGTACGACTACTCGTGGTCTATTTTTTCCTGCTGATTCCCCTCTAAATCTCAGTGCTTTCTCTGATGCTGATTGGGCGGGTTGTTCTGACACCCGTCGCTCCACCACTGGATGGTGTATGTATCTTGGAGATGCGTTGATATCCTGGAAATGTAAGAAACAAGCTAAAGTTTCACGTTCTTCCACAGAAGCCGAATATCGCGCTATGTCTGATGCCTGTGCTGAAATCCTTTGGCTCCGTGGGCTACTCTCCGATCTTGGCTTTCCACAACCCTCACCTACACCTCTCCATGCTGACAACACTAGTGCTATTCGTATTACAGCAAATCCTGTTTTTCATGAACGAACCAAGCACATCGAAGTTGATTGTCATTTTATTCGTGATGAATATCTACGGGACGTCATTTCCCTACCATTCATTTCCTCTGGACTGCAGATTGCAGACATCTTCACAAAGGGACTTCCTCGCCCACGTCATCAATTCTTATCCGGCAAATTGATGCTTACTGATTCCCCGCATCAATTTGAGGGGGGGTGTTAACATAGGCCCATTCGTTTGACCCATCTACAAAAGTCCATTAATTAGTATTGTACAACTATACATTCCATATATAGGAGATTTGATTGATTGTAATTGTCAAACCTGTACAGCAATACATACTATACTAGGAGATTCGTTGGTTGTAATTGTAGCCCAAAATTGGGCATTACTGATCTATAAAAGAGCATGGTGAATCCTCAAGGGATCATCGGAAATTCTATTCAATCTTCAAGATTATTCTTCTTGTTTAATCCTGACATTGTAAAGACTGTAAAGCTATTCCAGGAAAGAGTTTAACCATACAACATAGGCTAGTAGTTTTAGATATTTGCATTAGACGTAGAACGAGAAGGGTAATAAATAAACTACGTCTAAAACAAGGTGGAGAGATTTGAAAGGAGAAAGAGCAACAATATTACAGGACAAAGTGATTAAGGATAATTGAATTTTGAGGGAGAAACTACAACGATATAGAATCAAATAGCTAACTGTATTAGGAAGGTTGCTAAAGAGGTGCTTGGAGAGTCGAAAGGGTAAAGACACTATAAAAAAAAAACCTGGTGGTGGAGCGCAGAGGTGCAGGAAGTTTTCGAGAGAAAATACGTTGAGCAGACTAAGAATATAAAAAACTATGAGATTATATGAAGGAAAAGAAAAAAGCTCAAAAAGTTGTAATTGATGCAAAGTTCAAAGCATATGATGACCTATATATAATAAGTTTGGAACATGAGAATGATATTTTTAAGCTTACAAAAATAATGGAAAGGAAAAGTAAAGACTTAGACCATACCACATGTATTAAAAGCAATGAACAAAAGGTTCTAGTGAAGGACAATAATATCAAAGAAAGGTAGAGTGAATATTTTGTTGGGAAAAAGACCCGCATCCCACATCGCCTAAGTACTAGGTTTGACATGACTTCATAGTTCTTGTGTAGCCCACGTAGCAAGCCCGTCCATGAAATCTGCTAGGCTTACACATGAAGGGGAGTGTTTGGAAAAAAAACCCACGTCCCACATTGCCTAAGTACTAGGTTTGACATGACTTCATATACCTGTTTGGGCCTTCCACCTATTAACTTAAGCTTTTGGGGTATCTTACATATTTTAGCAAGATTTTAAATGAAGACCGTAGAAGACATAAAAATAAGAGATGATACTTTGTTAGCAAAACATACTTTTTTTTTTCAAAATTAAGATGGTGAAAGTGAGGAAAACATTAAACAATAAGGACAAGGAAGGCTACAGGTCTAAATGATATTTTGATAAAAGCTTGGAAATGCTTAATAGAAGTTGAGGGATTTGATTAACTAGGCTCTTCAATAAGATATTAATAATAAAGAAGATGCCAGATGAATGGAGAAGAAGTATTGCAATATCTATATATAAGAACAGGGGAGATATGCAAAACTATACCGACTACTATGGGATTAAACTTATGAGTCGTACTATTAAGCCATGAGAGAGAGTACTGGAGTAAAGACTTCGACAGAAGACCAATATATATGAAAATCAATTTGGTTTATATCAGGGAGATCAACTATGGAAGTTATCTTCTCACTTAAGCAATTAATGAAAAAATATCAAGCAAAGAAGAAAAAGTTGCTTATGGTCTTCATCGATCTGAAAAAAGGAACCTAGAGATTTAATTTCGTGGGTTTTAAATAAAAGGAATGTTCCAAAGGATATATTGAAATTATTAAAAATATGGATGAAGGAACGGTAATAAGTGTGAGAACTACCTATGAAGATACAAGTAAGTTCCTACAAACCATAGGTTTGAAATAAGGATTAGCCCTAAATCCTTATCTCATTGGATTGATTATGGATGAGCTATCTATTCATATTCAAGATTATGGATGAGTAGTCTATTTATGTTCAAGAGGATGTACTTTGGTGTATGTTGTTTGCAAATAATATAATGTTAGTAGATGAATCAAAAGATAGTGTGAATGCAAATCTTGCGAGATGACATGTGGCTTTAGAATTCAAAGTTTTTTACATAAGTCATACGAAGTCAGAATATATGGATTGCAACTTTATTAAGCATTTATAAAAAGCTGAAACTACTATGAGAATTGAAGCACAGGAGATATTATTTCTGCGATCTTGGGTTGATAATTAGAACGGATAAGGAGATTGATGAAGATATCGAATATGGGATAAAAACAGGATGGTTGAAGTGGAGACTTACTTCTGAAGTACTTTGTAACCGACAAATACCAACAAGATTGAAGGAAAATTTTACAAGACAATAATTAGACAAACTATGACCTATGGAATGGAGGAGAATGTTGCCCAATTAAAAAGCAACATTTGTACAAATGAAGGTAGTAGAGATGAGAATGTTAAGGTGGACGTGCAATATTTTTTTATTTTTTATATTTATTTATTTAACGGTAATGTGATGTAAAATCAAGAATGATAAAATTAGAAATAAGTGATTTCATAAGCATTTCAAGGTATCATTAATAAGGGATAAAATAAAAAAAATCCGTTTGAGATGGTTTGGACACATCCAACACTAACTGGCAAAGGCGCTTTATGAAAAAGTTGATGGCCCACTAAGGGGAAGAGGTAAGCCAAAGAGGACATGGATGGAGGTAGTAAAAATAAATTTAAATAACTACATCTTATCTCAAGATTTGGCTCAGGATAAATTGGAATGGAAAAATAAAATTCATGCAACCGACCCAAACGTAGTTAGGACAAGGCTTTGATGATGATGATAAAGAAGCAGTTCGACATATCTGAGGATTCAACTAATGATAATTAGGAATGGAGAAATAGAATTCATCTAGCTAATCTCAACACAGTTGAGACATGGCTTTGATGATGATGAGCCATAGATGTTAAAGATATAAATAAGAAAAGGTAAAGAATATTGGGAACAAAAGAAAATAAAAATAAAAATCTCAGCAGGAACTAATCTTTTCATGCATGCATAATGATTTACAAGAAAAAACAAAATCCATGTCGTAATCTACTTATGCTAAGTAATATCATCATTACCCATCAATCAACCAATAAAATTATGTATACTTACCATGCTCCATCTTTTGACGATCTAGCTTCAAACTCTAACTCTGTTCGATCAAAGGCCTTCTCAACTACAAAGCCAAAGTACCAAAATTTGGTTACTCCCTAACATTGAATATTGCAGTGTAAATAAAAAATAAAAAGAAAAGCACAGATATAACTTACAATATCAACGACAAGAATAATTTCAAAGATAAAAATCTTTAGGACATCCATAAATACACCAAAGAGAAGTCACATATGATATTACATGTCCATATGTATATCCAAGTATTTCTAGTATTGTAGCAATTGTTATAAAGCATGTAGCAGGGTGTCAAAAATGACTCTCAAAGGTGAATTAGAGAAAATTTCATAACATAACGATACACAAGAAGATAAAAATAAATGGGGTTTTCAGAGCTTTGACAGAATGTACGGGTGACCAGCCGGTCGACTGGTCTTGATGGTTTTGACTTCTTCATTAAAGCCAGTTGGGGATTTTTAGGAAAGATTTTCAGGATATGCTTTTGGAATTCCATAGGAGAGGAAAATTAAATAGTGAAATTAATTCCACTTTCATTGCTCTTGTTCTACAAGTAAACCCTATTGAGTTAAATAATATTATAATAATAATAAACCACTTGGCTTGTTAGGATGTCTAGAAATTATTTTTTTTATAACAGTAAAATGGATGTCAATAAATTATTAGCAAAGATTTTGGCTAATCATTTGAAAATGGTGTTGCCTAAGAAAATTAGTCCCTCCTAAAAGGCATCTGTGCAAGGCAAGCAAATTCCAGTAGGGTTTTAATTGCTAATGAACTGATAGATTCAAGAGAGTGTTCATAACAGGATGGAGTCATTTGTAAGATTGATCTAGAGAAGGCCTATAATCATGTGCATTGGTCTCTTGTAGGTTTTCGGAGTAAGAGAGGCTGCATGCAAGAACGCATTTCTGAACGCATTTCTGCCTCATCTTTCTCAAGTTTAGTTAATGTTTCCCTTATTCATCTCTTTAAAGCTTCGAGATGTCTCAAGAAATACAATCTGCGCTCCCATTCGTGTTGAATCTAGTCGAGGAGGCTAAGGGAGTTCTACTCTAGTCAGGATACAATCTGCTCTCCCATACAACCTTCTTTTGTAAGAAACTTAGGATTATAGAAGGTTTAGTGGGGTTGGGGAGGGTATCCACCTTTCAATTTGCCAATGACACTATTTTATCCAGTTCTACAAAATAGGAGGAGAGTTTCTTTCAAAAAAATTTTGATATGCTTCAAAGTATTATCAAGTATAAAGATTAATCTCTTCAAGATTGTGCTTGTGGGCATGGGGGGTTCAAAGGAGATTATTTAGCCAATAGCCAACAAGTTACATTGTAGGACTGGGAGGATTCCCCTTCAGTTCCTTGAGCTTCCGATTGGGACCAACCCAAGGTCAAAGAGGCCGTGGGCCGTGGCAGATGAAAATTTTGAAAAGTTGTCTTCATGGCAGTCGCAATATCTTTCATTGGGTGGCAGGATAACTTTAACAATTTGTCCAATTTCCATTCTATTTTTTTGTCAAAAAGAGAAGCTGCAACAACCCATGTGTGCGAAGTGTAATCTGTTGGTCACAAGAAAGAAACATTCTTTTCCTACAACCCATTGTTTCTTTGAGTAGGTATCAATATAGAAGCACCTTTAGGCACATCAGAAGAACTTTCAGGGGCATTGTTTGAGAGACAAGCATCTGGGGGAACACTCAACTCCTTTGAAACACTTGGTGAGGAACTGGCTTCAGCTATACAGGCATCTTGCTTGCTTTGAAACCATCTCTGAACCTATTTTACATTAGCAATACCAGAGGAGGTAGGTTAAACAATTAAAATTTAACAATATAAAAGTTCTCGTAAGAAAGTTACCTGTGTCCATTCTACAGTGGTCTTTCCAGGATGACCTGAAGCAAGACTGGTCCACATCAAGACAAGAATATCACTCTTCAAACACTAAGAACATTTGATTGTTTATCACAAAGCACTGAATTTGTATTCAAGTCCTCAAGCAAATTTGCTAGTGGATGCAGGAATACAAGTTGAACAAGACCAAGATGGTGGCGAAGCTCACTTGAATTTTTTAGCAAGCTTTTCATAGAACTCTTGATTCAAAGACTCATCTTTTGCTTCTTGAAACAGCTTTTCCATTTGCTTAATCTGCTCAAAAGGACAAACAAGCCAATATTGTTGCAGGAATAAATTTGGGAAGAAAAAACAACTAGATACATGGAACTTGATCAATATTCAATAATGATCTTTGAATCCCTATACAGCCTATAAATTTGGGTCTATCAGAGGCAAAACAACCAAATTTTTTTCTTGTAATAGTGACAGTTACAACAATGAAGTGTATATGCAAAGTAAACAAGGAAATATTTAGGGTTATTTGATAATTTAAAAAATCTCTAGAACTCAAATTTCAGATTTGCACAGAAATTTTAAAAATTTTCATCAGTGATACGGTTTTGCAAAATCCATGTGTCAATTGGTAACCAACTCAGTTCTTGTGGAGTTCTGGGGAGTGCCAATTCATGTCATTCTGCCCAACCGGAGAGAGGTGACCTCTTAACTTTGGATCATTTACTCCTTCCTCTTTTGTTTAATTTGGAGGCATGTTGGCCTCAAAGAGGTTTTTGCTCTCCACTCTTCTCTTTCTTTTGGATGGTATATATATATATATATATATTTTTAATGTTCTTCCTAGCTTTCCAGTATATATCTTTTGTACTGCCAAGTCTGTGATTAATACAAGTTACCATTCAGAAAAAAATTGGTAACCAACTCCTCATGGCATATCAAAGTTGAATTTTAATTGAAACATGATTACATAAATGAGGAAACTAACTTGAAAGAATCCGGGACATTATTAAAGATACTTATTGCTTTTCATCATAAACAATAAAGCCTTATCACATGATCCGGATTCTCAGGCTTTACAGTTACTTTTATTTTCAGGCTCATATTGAGACAATAATTTCAATGAGGCTGAAGTTTTTGCTCTAATAATGGTTTTGGGAGGAGGAAGGTGCAAAGAGTTAACTAAGATTACAGTTCGGAAAACTCAAAATCAGTCAAGTTTTGCAATAAGGAAACTCAGAATTATATAAATAATAATCCTAAGCAAATGATTATACAACTTTTACAGAATATCCACATCGTCAAGGATTATAAAAATTTTAGCACCGTTTTTTGCAACAGTAATTGAAAATCCTAGAAAGGCGGGGTTTTATGGATTGATATCCAACAAAGTGGTTTAACAAAACTTTAATGACTAGAAGAACGCGCCCATTTGGGTAATTCACTTGTAAAGTGATGGAAAGTGAAGCCTCCATTTAAGAAACATGAAAAGTGAAGGGGGTCATATCAAAGCTACAAAAACTCAAAATTCGCCCCTTCTTTTTATAAAAAAAAACATCAAAAAGCAATATTTCCAACCCATTCAACGACAAAACATCATCTACTTTTTACAAAAAAAAAAAAAAAAAGAGTCAAAAAGATTTCTTATCAAGCCACTAAAGACAAAAAGCCATCACATTATGATTATGATTATGATTAGACCTCTTTATTCTCTCTTGATTTGAGGCTTTACTTTGAATTCACTTTACAAGTGAATTGCCAAACTCCCTAAAAGGGTGGAGAGGAGCATTTTGTGCTCCCTTTCTGTAACACGTAAGGGAATTTAAGTTATGAAAAATACTAAACCATCAAAATCGTGACTTCTTAGAACGGTGGGTGATGGATTGGTTTGGACTAGGCAGACAACATAGTTCACAAAATTTAAAGCCTAAAGAATAGACAGAGCATGTGGGCCCTTTTCTGTAAGCGGTAGTTAAGTTATGCAAACAACTAAACCATCATGACTTCTGAGTCATGTGAAAAACTTTGTGAGAGTAACAAAGCAACATACACGACAAGGAACTAATATTTTTAAGAACCAGTTGGGTGATTGCCAGGCATATCCACTACAAAAGCAATTTTCCTATTGAGACAATCAAAGGAAATTTTAGAGAAAAGAAGAAAATCTACATATGGTTTTCACTGAATAAGAGAATACTTAAACAACCGTTCAGGCAGTTGAACAAACATCAAAGAAAACATATATATCCCTATCAGGCTCATCAAGAAGACAGCGTAAGAACTGTGGTGACACCAATATACAAGTTTCCAGTTCAAGTTAGGTTACAACAGGTGTCTACTTTGAACCCTTTTCTCACCTGGTAATGGACAATTTGACTAGATATCCAAGATGATGTTCCTTAGCGTACATTGTTTGTACATTGTTTGTAGAATAACAGCATCATCATCACTGAAGCCTTATCCCATCCAACTTGGTCCTTTTTTTTTCCATTGCCTTGCTTTCACAACATGTGTCATACCAGAGGGATTGACCGCAGGTCGTCCTTGTGAAAGTAAGGTGCCTTGCCATTGAGATATCAGTGGGTCGACATCCACCTTGGGTGTTTTATAAAACTTATATGGTAATAATTAGTTAGACAAGAAAACAGCTACATTATAACCTAGGACACTAGAAGATGCTTAAAAACTAACAGCACAAAGAAAATACAGAGTGAAAGATTAAAGGTGTTGAGAGTAAAAGAAGGATAATGTCAAAATTGAAACCCCTTTGTGCCACAATGTTCTAGGCTCTGATGGGTTCTTGTCAATGTTATACTGTTTACTGCCGGTGAACCTATTCTTCCTCCCCAAAGCCCGTGGTCTTCCTCTTCTAAAGTTTTCTAATTTGCGTTCTTTCCCGCCAGTTTTCACTGAAAAGACTTAAACCCTAGATTTTAAACCACAGGTTCATCACTCCAAACCTATCAAAACTCCCAAACTCCGTCTACGAATGAACAAATTGAAAAAAAAATCTGCCAAATAGAAGAACACATATACACGAGCACATGAGAAAACGAAAAAAGGAGCGATCTTTCAACAGGCTGCGAGAGAAAACGATGAAAGGGGTGATCAAGAAAGAAGAGAAGAGAAGAGATGACAGAAAGCATTACCTCGGATTGCGTGAAAGGTGAATCGTGCTTTCCATGGGGCTGAAGACGACCCATTCCCCTAACATCAAATGCAAAGCGAATACACTCAGAATTCTGGGTGGGTCTTTGAAAACCCAACCGAAAATATCGAAACCGAGGGAAGAAGAAAGAGAAAAAGGGCTTTCAAGGATTCTCCGTTTGGATGGAATATATGCAGAAGAAGAAGAAGAAGAGAAGGCAAAAGAAGAACGAAAAAAAGGAAGAAAGAAGTCATCTTTGTATGTCTGTAGTACCCTTTTACTGACTCCCCAAAGTAGAACTCGCTTTTCTGGTTGTGACTGAGCTTTTGTCCTTCGTTTTAGGGAGGGCTGAGAGTCCCTTTCTTTTAGTAGCTGGTTGCAGTCCTCTATAAGTTCTATGTTTGGTGGTGATATATTCATCGGTGGATCTCACGTTTGTACGACTAGGAACCCACGTTTCTTGCTTGTTAATGGCACTGCATTCTTTTGAAGTATTTCTTTACTAAAATAATGCTTTGCCCATGCTGGGACACACTCAATATGGGAAGGTAACCGTCTAAACTTTAGGTGTGCTCATATTCGGCCTTGGACAAATAGTTTGGACCCGATTAATATTGGAATTGAGCTTAAATTAAGTTACAGAAAGCCCAAATCAGCGACCTGACTTGGTGTAAAGAAGGATGATTACTTTTACATGCAGTATGAACAATTGGTTGAAAGCCCAAACGGCTAATAAAAAGCCCATTTTGGTTGGGTTTGATTGACTAAATGGGAGTTTGGGCCTAACATTTATGTTCCATATCTGATTGGGTTGGATATGGGCCCGCGCTTCTAAAATGGTGTTGGTCATAGATATCCGCACATCCCAACCCAGCCCATGGATGCCCTACTTTTTTAGTAGGCATGAAATGGAAATTTTGCCTCACTATTAAGCCATGACTATCCAACTTTCCATGAGAGTTGTAAGGCCAGAACCCGGAAATCTAACTTGGGGTTGACAAATGTGAAAATAAATAATTAAATATATATGTATGAACTTTTAGAATTGCAAGGGGTTCTTAACAACTGAACTTCTTGAACTTTTTTCAAGCATGAAAGCTCCTAGAAAAGGCGTTGATATTTTCTTTCCTTGAAGCTCAAGGGTAGGCATTGTCCAGTTTTGAGAAGCCTACGGCTTTGAAAGTGAAGCTGGGGCAAGAATTTGCCTAACTTGAGCCTACCCTTTGTTGTATCCATAACTATATAAAATAAAGAAATATTACAGTACATCCATCCCTCACCATCTTATAAGGGACAAATGACGTGGTTGCTGCATTTTAAATAAAGGTAAGTTGCTGAGTTTGAATATTTGAAACTTCTCGCCCAAATCAAAATGTTGAATTCATTCAAAATAAAAGCTTTGTCTTTTGTTTCTCTCATTGCCCGAACAAGCAGTCTCTAGCCTCTCTCTTTATGTCTTTTCCGCTTCACGTTGCTTCTTCTTCTTCTTTTTCTTCTTCGTTTTCTGCATCGGTTAGTTCTTCTTCTTCTGCTTCTTCTTTTTCTTCCTCTGCATCAGGTTTCTTCTTTTGCTTCACGTTGCTTTTTCTTCTTCGTTTTTTGCATCAAGTTGGTTCTTCTTGCTTCTTGCTTCTTCTTCTTCTTCTTCTTCTTCTTCTTTGTGGCCCTATTTCTTGAGTTATTGGCCTGCGTTCAGACATGAGCATGGGCTCACTGCAGAGGCTGTGTTGAAATGTGGATTTGGGTTGGGTTGAGAAGCTGGGATTTTCTTGTTTTCTTTTTTATTACAAAGGCATGGGCTAGACTCAGATGTCCTTTTTTTGTTGTTTTTTTTATATCAACTGATTGCAAAGAAAAGAGGGAAGCCCTGTTTCTTGATTTCTTAGCTTCGGTAGAGACATGGGCATGGGCTGGTTACATAGGCTGGGTTCAGATGTGAATATTTTTTTCCCTGTTTTGTTACAGAGGCATGCCTGGGTTGAGTTGTGGAACACGACTGGGCTGGAGTTGGAGTTAGATTCAGACAAAGTTTTGTCTCGTTTTCATTACAGAGGCATGGGCTGGAGTTAGACACAATTGTGCTTCTTTTTTGTGTGTCTTCTTTTTCAAATGTCTACAAAGAAAGTGTCTTCTTTTATTTATTTATTTATTTTTGTTTTGATGTTTTTTTCAGGATGTCTCTACCCGTCACCTCAGCTACTGAAATTTTTTCTAAATGCCGATGTGGGCGTGGTGATATGAAATTATTTACCTCTCATACAAAGTCCAATCCAAATCGAAAGCTCTGGAGATGCCCAAGATGGAATGTAAGTACCATAAGGTGTTATTTTGAATGTTCCATTTATTATAATTGTTTTTATTCAAGAATTATATGAAACACATTCTGTTGAAAAAACTTTAAAGGATGATGATGGTTGTCGTGCATTTATATGGGAAAATCAAGTTTTGAGAGAACAAGTTGCTTAATCAAATTCAACATCATGGGCAAACAATGATGGAAACAAAGATTTACAAATGATGGCCAATTTAATTACAGATTTAAAGAGTTCAATTGAGATGCATAATAGATTGTTGTATGCAACCGTTGAAGAGAAAGAAAGAAAAGAAGAAGCTTAGAGATTTACAAATCATGTACTTGCATAAAATGTATCATTTAATGTTGTTTATGTCCACCACTGTAATTATGACATTAGTGCTTAGCTCATATAAGTTCCAGCAATTCTAATACAAAAAATCTCTCTTATTTTGCATCTTCTAATGTATTTGTTCTTTTTTTGCCTTGTTCCCATTCCCCCCTCCCTTGAGTATCTTACTACTCTCCCAATCTCCCTGTGCTGCAACTATAACCATACAATGAGGCCCTTTTCTAGGCAGCTATCACCCAATTTTTACCTTACTCACTGGTAGTTTATAAACAAATGATGCACATGGGGTCTAGATCTTAATGCAAAGGGAAATAGAAATTAGATTTAACCCATTGATCAAGGGGTACCAACCACAAGGACCACTGTTTTGGAATATCTACAAAAAGCCCAAAGAATCTGGGTCCTCTCCTCATTGCAAACCTGATCCAAAATTTACATTCAGATTTGGTAATTCAGGAAAATAATCAAATCATGTTGGCAAAAAGGGCTTATCATTTTAGACTTTTAAGGCTTCAAACTAATACCAATCCATAGGCAATTCTACAACAGCATCTCTAAACCTTAGAGGCCTCTACAACAGCATCTCTAGAGAGAGAAAAAGAATAGAAGAACATAACCCAAATGAAGAGAACAAGATTGAAAAGAGGAAAAGAAAGTGTTGCAAGTGTATCAGTGAAGTTCTATGTATTTCTAAGTTCTCTACAACAACTGTGATCAGTGAAGTTCATTTCTTCCATTGTTATCATCACAACAACATTGGATTGGCCATTTAATTAGTAACACTGAAGTTATAAAAGAAAGACAAACATATATATTAGAACAAAAAGGACATGTTCTAGTTGGGTTAGCAGATAGTTGATGCCATTGCCAAAAAAAAAAAAAAAAAAGGACAAACATGTGTGATTGCAAAGGGTGAAGACAAACACATATACAATACAATAGCTGATGCCGTTGCTAAAAAAGTGTTAATCATTTACAAAAGGTGTATTACATCAAACTCATTGCAACTTTAAATCTTTAAATCAGCATTGTGCATAATAAAAAAATAATTCACATATGTTAGATTTTTCATTAAAACTAACATTGATTCATACATAATATGGATGAACAAGTAATAATTTATACCTTGACAAGACGGATTATCATTCGTCATTAGAAGTGAACTTATTCAAACATTCGCTATCATCATAACAATTGAAGTTGATTTCATGTGAAATTAGAAGATTGGATGAATTTTGGACCCCGCAACTAAAATAAGAATAAATCCATTAAGTTATTGAAAGAACTAAAGTACAACTAATTTAAAATGAACAATATTACCTTTTCAAAAGAGAAGGGCAATTACGACGATCGTGTAATACGCCTCACTTATTTCACACAAGAAACAATCTTGCTTTTTTCATTGCTTTTTCCTTAGAGGATTTTAGCCTCTTTGAACAGCCCTTCGTATTAGCATGCGCAAGCTCACAATATTCCACTAAACTAATCATTGTCTCTTCTTTATTCCAATGATCCTTCTCCCCAATCATTTCCAAATCATTTATATTCCGAATTTCTTTTTTAAGTTGTGCGACACCCTTTCTTGCATGTAATCAAGCTTTCATTGACAAGCAACCCTTATCAACAATTTCTACTACAGAATATGATAAATCACTATGTCTTTCAACCAATGTGTTACCAATCATGTCTTGTTCATTAATAATCTCTTCCTCATCATCATGATTAACCCTCACATTCCGAGTCCATCTTTGCAGTATCAAACTTTTTGGTAATATATAAATTCTCTCTTGCCTCAAAACACTGAGAATATGAGAACACGAAATGCCCTCAAAATCAAACTTTTGACAAGAACAATATGGAAATTTGGATTCATTTTTAAATATATCATTCTGTTTAGTCTCCACTTCATTTTCAATATCCAACACAATGTTAGTCTTCTCATCAACACTTTTAGTTACAAAGTTAGTGCTACATGTCACCATTGACATAACTTGTTCTTGGAAGTCATAGAATCTCTTCCTTGAGTAAATCTCTAACATTTGTTTCTCCATTGGCATCTTGCTCATCAACTTTGGCCTTCCATTTAGTGTATGATGTTGCTTAATCATCTCCAATTGTTTTTTACGACTAATGCCTCTTTCAAACTGGATGAAGAATTCTTATAAAGTAGTTTTCTTTGTATCATACCCCTTCACAAAGGCCTTCATGCTCTCACTTCTTTGACTACTTGACATTTTCCCAAAGAATATATGTTTATTAAATATTGGCACCCACATTTTATGTAATTGGTATATGTCAATTAACCAATCATGATCGGTTAATTTATATTTAAGCATACCAACATCCCACTAAAGCTCAAAATGTTCTTTTGTGATAGACTTTTTAATACAATCTAATAATTTTTTCAAAAAACCTTCATAGTGAATGGCAACCCCATCTAATTTCCCAGGCAGCTGATCTAAGATATGCCACAAACAAAATCGATGATATGTATTTGGCATTACATGTTTAATGGCCTTTGCCATGGCAGGATCTTGATTAGTTATGATTGCCTTTGGTGCACCCACTGGCATTGCTTCAAGCCATTTTTTGAACAACCAAACGAAGCTTTCAAACATTTCATTTGAAATGAGAGCACACCCAAATAAGATATTTTCTCTGTGGTGATTCATTCCCGTGAATGCAGTGAAGATGAATCTATATTTATTTGTCATTTATATTGTGTCAAATAAACTGCATCTTCAAATACACCATAGGACTGCTTGAAAAAAGGTTCTGGCAAAAAAATGTGTGATTTGATTGTTTGAATCTTTCTCTATCACAGAAGCAAACCGTTTGTTAATTTCTTTACGATGAACAAAATATTCATATGCTAATTGGCTATCTTTTGCAAACTTTTCCAACCATTTTGCATTACTGTAGTTGCGATAGTCTGTTTTAGTGAATCCCACATTTTGAAAACCATTTGCTTCTAATTCAAATACACCCATCGCATTTGCTGTCATCACATTAGCCGCTTAATAGGTATCTATTAATTTT
Source organism: Sextonia rubra (assembly GCA_037013555.1). Lineage (NCBI taxonomy): Eukaryota > Viridiplantae > Streptophyta > Magnoliopsida > Laurales > Lauraceae > Sextonia > Sextonia rubra. Next base: position 34,820,660 of record JASUAD010000010.1, on the reverse strand, counting down.
CTTTGCGTAGAATTGATTTTTCGCTGTGACCATAGCAAATGACTCTTACTAGGAGTACATAGCAAATGAGTGTGCCCCTTAACAAATTTACAAATAGAAGAACCTACATCCCCCTTTCCTTTTCTAATTTGAAACTAAGCTTCGCAGTTTTCCCTTGTCTCCATATGCGCCTTTCACCGACAAAATCCCACGTCTCTATTTGATGACCTTCTTTTGAACATACAAATTTCTTCCAATATACATAATTCTCATGTTTTTCAGCATTCATTCTCTTTTTCTAAGAACTTTTTCTCACACTAAAGCCCGCTTCTTTTGCATAAGCATTATAAAAATCAAATGCCTCATCCATTGTATTAAACAACATTCCTAAATTTGGTCTTTTCTCACAGTCAATTGTTGGAGTAAATGAAGGCATCATTGAAAAGGGAGCCAGTTCCACATATAACAACACTACATGCCAAAACATAAGTAAAAACTCATAATCAGATTCATATAGAGGAACAAATCACTATAACCATTAAAAACACAAAAATGAGATTACAGTAAGAATCTATTTAACAAATGTAACTACATTAGTGAAAATTTCAAACTTCAAAGAGAACTTGTTCTTTACACTTCATTTGAAAGCTTCCAAATCTATAATTGGATTTATTTAATTTGGAAGCTAGAAATGGAAACAATTTTAGCTTCCAATTCAACCTACCATTTAGTGGATTTATCTGAATTGAAACATCACAAACTGGAAACAATTGTAGCTTCCAATTCAGACCACTTCAGTCCGAACCTATCTATTCCCTATTTTGCCAATGATAAAATACTTCATTACCTTTGATAATAAAATGAACAAAATAGTATAGAGATGTAAAGAACAATTTTTTTCTTTTGAACACTCAGTTGAACACCTTGGACTATACGGGCGATTTGACAATAGAGGGATGAAAAGAAGAAGAGGGAGCCAGGTGCTGGGTGGGCAATTTGGGCTGGGTTTAGGAGAGGGAGGGAGGAAGGTTTGAGAGGGGCTAGTTGGTGGCCTGGGCTTGGTGATGGGTGGGCGATCTGGGCTGGGTTTGGGAGAGAGAGGGAGGAAGAGGGAGAGGGGTTGGGTTTGGGAGAGGGATGAGGGAAAAAGAAGAGGGGGCTAGGTTTGGGAGAGGGAGGGAGGAAGAGATAGAGGGGCTGAGTGGTGGGCTGGGTTTGGAAGAATGATGGAGGAAGGTAAGAAAAAAGACAGAGAGGAAGGGATGAAAGGATAATGGGTTAGTTTGGGCAAATCAGAGGGAGGGGGAAAAAGAAGAGGATGGGCAATTGGAGATCATGTGGATTTGGCCAAAACAGAGGGAGAAGAACGAAAGAGATGAGCTTTGGGAACTCAACCTAATGGGGCTGCTGAAAGAGTCCGGTGTAGGGACGATTGCATTCTCCGACGTGGGCACACAAAGTGATAGCTACAACATTGTATCCACGGCGAATGCAAAGAGGGCTAGCTTCATTAGTGCTCAACAATGGCAGCCTACGAGGGATCTGACGATCTTCTTCTTCTTCTCATTGGAGGTTGTGGTCAGTTTTTAGCAATTGCAAACAATGGCCTTCTTCTTCTCATTAGAGGCCTCGAGCATAATGGCGAGCTTCGTAGTTCTTCTCGTTGGCAGGACAATGTGGAGGGAAAATGAAAAGTTGAAGGGAGTTGTTGGAGGTTTGGTTGTTTCATCTTCCTTTTATAGTGCTTTCCTCTTTCGTTGGATTAAAAATGCAATTTGACGGTTCTCCAACTGCCACGTCATTGTCCCTCACCAATGGATGCACTCTAATATTTCTCTATAAAATATATATTATGACAAAAACATCCCTTATGGCTATCACTTGTAATGTTTTGGCTGTAAATGTATTTTTTATGGGATATGAATATGTGTGTAGATAGTTCGAACGGATCCTATAGTTATTGTAAATGATGGATGTGCATGAACATTATATATATATAGAACAATATTTATGTTCATATATCCCTTAGCAATTTGGTGAGAGACACTCCTTTTTTGAAAAGTGTTAAGAACATTCCTTTTTTGAAAAGTACTAATTTACACATGAAGACTTCTCATATATATATATATATGATGAGTGCTATAAAACTCCCCTCTTAATTGGGCTTACTATAGTGTAAGACAGCCATGGAATGCCGCTATATGGAATAATCTGAATGAGATTTATTTATGTGAAAATTGTCAACTCCATAGATTATCATAACCCATTGATTAATGGCCACAAAATTTAATGGTTTTAGAGGGATCCGTTTCTTGTAATTTTAATCTAATGGTGTATAAAAGTTAAATGAGTATCAAAATTGGGCTTTATACCAATTTTGAGGGCAGTGTGTATGAAATGACTGAATTGGCTCAAGATGGGCTCTATGCATTGAAAACATAGGGAAGCAAAAAATGAGAGTTCTTAAAATGAAGAGTGTTTTAGAATTACTCCCTCGCTCTATCTCTCTATATACATCGGCTTTGCTCAAGCGAGAGCTATTCTTATGAAGTCACTGTAAGAACTTTTTCTAGGGCCCAACTATGCTTCCCTATGAATTTGGGACTAGGGGGTAGAAAGATCTATGTGTGACTAGCACCTATATCAAACTTGACACCTATCACATGCCCCTAACCCATTTATTCATAGCCTACAAGTTTAATGGCTTCATATTAAAAAAAATCTTTCATCCAATGGTCTAGTCTATTTGATGGGTGTCAAACCTCGAGATTAATAACTATCAAGGGTTTGGGTGGGGGGGTGGTCCTTATTTGTGCAAAGTTTGGATGAGTTACTAGGTAGGCCTCACTAATAGTTCTCACAAAAGCATAGTGAGAACTAGTTTTTCACTTGAACATTTTCATGTGTTTATATATGTATTTGTGTGTGTGTGTGCGCGCGCGTGCGTCTGTGTGCGTGCGTGTGTGTGTGTGAATTACATAGCGATTTGGCATTTTTTAAGACAAAACGACCATCCCAGTTGGGTCCACTGGGATTTGTTATGACAATGGAAGTCCATTGAATGAAAGATTAATATGAGACATATTTATATAAAAAATCTTTAGTCTACAAGATCACCATAACCTTTTGATCATCAAATTTAATGATTTAGAGGCATCATGTGATTATGATTTTAATTTAATGGTGTGGAAAAGTTAAATAAGTGTCAAATTTGGACTTGTCACCATACTAAGATGTGGTAGTGTGTGTGAAAGATTAAATTGAAGCAACATCGACCCATGACCAAAAAAGAAAGATAGTGGAAAAGAGGCTTTTTTAAAGTGGGGTATGCTTTAAAATTTCTGAGATTATATAGATATGTATATAGGGAAATAATTGTATGAGAACTAGTTCTTACTACTGTTTTGTGAAAAGTCTAGATGGGGCCCATCTATTACCCAATTCAAACCTTGTAATACACAAGGACCCCCTAATAACATGCTCCAAGTTTCGGTCAAATTCAAATTTATTGAACTGTTAGATCGACTGTGCATAAATCCAAATGGCCTGGGTATATGAGCTATGGATGAAGGTATTTGAGATATGTGATTAGGGCCAAATTTGATATTTATGGTGGTCCCACATAGATTTTTTCATCCCCTTAACCCCATCACCAACTGAGACCCACAAGTAAGCCCCATAAAAAGTTCTCAAGGTAGATGAGTGAAAACAGTTCTTATAAGATCAAGGCTCATATAGCAAATGGAAAAAAGCTCACAAAAATGAGAAGAAAGCCAGCACATACGAAAAAAATGCTCACAAAGTAGGAAGGTAGCCCACGCATAAAAAAAAAAAAAAGTTGGTATGCTTAGGGTTCAAACCTTAATAAACAGGTAAAAACTACTGCTCCTTACTAGAGGGCAAAGAGTTGTTCTTTCCCACTTCTTGTTTTCTATTATACAATAACATTCTTGTTAGGACTACAAGACCATGCAACATCTTTCAACTTGTAAAACCAAACTCTTAACTATTTCTACTTTCAAAATGGCTCCTTACTCGGCAAGTCTTACTTGATTGTTTAGGGTTCAAACCCCTAGTTACACCACCTCTAATGTGTTGCTGGCTTTTTTCTTTTTAATTTCATATATAGGCTTTTTTTTTGTGTGTACCGGGTCTCTTATTGTGGCAAATCACCTGCCATCTCTTGAAGAAGTGCCTTTCATCCAAACAAGTCTATCATGTTTCTGTAGTTTATTTATCTTAAAAGGTTTTACCTTCCTAATTCAACAACTACGTGCGTGACTCGTCTTCTACTAAGAAACTTTCGAGAAGAGGTGACTCTTCGTAGGTCGTCTAATTTTGAACTAGTTTTTTAAGCACTAGAGTGCAAGTCGATGGGTAGAAAACAGTAGAGCAGGTCCAAAATCGTGATGTAGGACTTTTTAACGCACGGAGAAGATGGTGGTCCCATCAAAAGGACATTTTTGGCATGCCCCGCACTTGGCCCTTGCCATGCGCAAGAAAAAAATATATATTGGTGGTCCTGCTCATTCTATACAAGTGCGAGAGGGGTGCGGCAGATATGATTTGTGAGCTAGATCTGGCACAACTTGAGCAAGGCCCCTGTGCAATTCAACTTGATTTATGTGCATTTTCAACATTCGTTCAATTCGGTTTCAAATTCTCATTGTTTCCTGACTTATTTTTTAACAAAATCATGAAAAACCCACATTTAGCAATTCATTATTCCCCTCCAACATTTGACCAAGTATTTGAAAACCTTCATTTTTTTCATCTTTAAGCAATCACTATGCAATGATATATAGTGATATAAAATCCTTGGTGTGGAATTCCTATTTCTAAGATAATGAGGAATCCTCTAACCTATACAGGTCCTTCATGTAGTCTTCACTTGTCACCAAATGTACTTTTTTATGTTGTGAAAAGTATTATACTTTTCATTTCGCATTAGCCCACCAAAAAATTTATATTTTTATATAGTAACCCTAATAAAAATTTCTTGGTTCTGCTGATGGTTTTCGATGAGCAGGCTTATGTTTATATAATTTGTGTCTGTTTGGTGTATGACCATGCGAATGACATCCCTGGCCTGAGCATTCACTGATGTTTCATGCGTGGGAATATCAGAAGTTACGAATACCTGGCCTATTAAATTCGAATAAATTTGAAGATTTTCAAAATCTAATATTTAAAAACTTATGAAATGTTGGTTTAAGAAATAAATCCGAAAACTTTGCAACTTTCACTGTTCCAAATACCCTACACCTTTAATTAGATGTGTATACATGATGGTAAGTCATTCAACGTTATGATGTATTATGACAAGAGACTTTAAGGATATACTATTTGCAAAGATTTTAAGTGCAATAAAATATTGTTAGTGTTTTGATCTAAGATCATAATATGACCTTTCAAAATAGATAGTTAGTTACTACTTGTTAGCCGACGACCTGTTTGGCATAATTCTATAAATGCTTCATTATGAGAATGAGAATGAATGAAGAAAAATTTATTTTACAAGCATTTTGTGAGAGAAAATTTAGAGAGAGAAAAAAAGATGGAGGTAGAGCAACATATCATAGATGTATAAAAAAGAATATAAAATGCTTGCCAAATAAGCTTTTCTTCATTCATTCGCCAATAAAACATTTCAAGAAAAAAGAAAAAAAAAAGGTTCTAAGCTTAAGTAACTGTTGACTTCAGTAGGTCTAACTTTTTGTACATGGCTAATTCAATTCACAAATTCCTATTGCATTTAATAGTAACAATGGACCATAAATATCCTAGTTTCTACTTAAAGAAAAGAGAAAATATACAAGAGCTACGTATGGAAAATCTTTATCCTCTTGAAAATTGGAGCAATACATGTAATTGAATGCATAGAAATGATAGGACTTTTGTTCCCTAATGATAAGACCAATGACCATAGAAAATGAATAATTAGACATCATCCTCGTAATGACAATGACAGCCAGTTTTATATGCATTTGTGGAGCACAGTTGACCTTAAAATGCCATAGAATCAATGTAATTTGTGCATCCAAAACTAAGAAACAGGCCCATATCCCTATGCAATGCACATGGAGGCATGACGCATGCATGTGTAACTTATAGGCATAGCTTCCAATTAATTAAGTGCTCAAAGTGCTTGTTGTCAATTTGATGATCTGAACCGTCCACTTGAATGGGATAAATTCTTTTAACCGTAAGGTAACTGTTTTTCCAATGGTTAATTTTTTTACTAAATCCCATCTTCAATTTTTGTCATTTCATTTTAAAAAAAACTATTTCTTAAACAGAGTTACATGATAAATAATCTTTTTAATTTTAATGTTTTGAATAAGTTCTGACGTAGCAGCTTCCACCACGTGCCTCAAAAGTCAGTGGACACCGGTTACTGGACGCCACGCAAGCAAGGACGCGTCTTTTGATTCCCGACATTTGTGACGTCACGTGAAATTAAAGTGGACCGAATTCTACCATTGTTCTGGGCCCCACTTCTGATTAAGGAAATTTGGGCCGACGAAGGACTTGTGAAACGGTCAAAATCATCCATCTACCATGACCGGGTAATCGGGTATTGGTAGTGCATGTCAATGGTAGGAAATCCGGCCTTGGGACCGTTTTATTTTGGTCTGTAAAACTAATGGTATGTACTTTCACACTGTAGGTGGAGCCCACTGTGATCAATTTATACAACATAAGGTCTCGTAAGTGACAAGTTATTGATGAGAAAGTAGACAATTAGACAGGTCCACACGGTTTCGGTTTCTGTTTTCTTTATAGTCAGAGTCACTCTTCATCAACGAGCATGTTGGACCTGTGAATGGCCTGATATTGTCAATATTCTGTAAGGTGAGAGGTGAGAGCCTCCATACATGAAAGGGCCCTCATATCATGCATGCATGCATGCCAGCAGGGCCGGCGCGGGCCAATTTGATGTTTAAAGTGATAATTTTAAATGAGGACTTTTATATTTTTTAATATTATTATAAATATTTTTTAAATCTTATTTTGAAAATAAAATGGAGACATTAATTAAGAAAAGCAAAGATAGAAAAAATAGCAGTTGCTTTTTTAAAAGTGAAAAGATAACCATTTTTTCTATATTTAAAAAGATAATACCCTATATTTTAGGGAGAAATAAAAGGATGACAATTGTTTTATTTTTTTCATGTAAAAAGATAATAATTTTTTTTGAAATATGAAAAGATAATGACTTATTTTTTGGGAGAGATAAAAGGATTAAAGTTGATTATTTTGAAAATTGAAAAGATGCCAGATTCTATTATGGGGCCTTTTTTTAAGATTGAAAAAAATGATGGTAGTTAATGTTTTGGGACTAATCTTGTTGGGGCCTAGAGCAAAAAAGCTTCCTTAGCCTTATGTTAAAGTGGGCACTGCATGCCAAGCTAGCCTCATGTTAAAGCCGGCATTATGTGCCAAGCGAAGGAGAAGTACTCCTGTGCATTAGAAATCCCAAGGTGTAAATACTCAACCAATTTATGGAATTTTTAAAGTTCAGTTTCAACATTTACATCCAAGAGGATGATGGAGATTGGGGAATTTTACTTTGGGAATAGCTTCTAGAATAAATGAATCCCTTGAATTCTAGAAAGAAAAAGAGCCCAAAAATGACTTTTCAAGTGGGTTGATAATTGGTATTTATATTTTCAATAATCAATAAAGAAATATAGCATTTAAAACGTTGAGAGAACTATTTTTACATCAACGTTAGAAATCGAAATACTCCAATTTTTTTGTTGGAGATACCTCTAAAGAAACATGCCCTTATTCTTATTTGAATTCAAAGTAGAAAGTTTTATATCGGAAATCCAATTCCATCCTAGTAAAGTGATATAGAGTTTCTTGATGAAACAATCTCATTTCTTAAATTTAAATTTTTTGAAGAACATAATGAAGCCCAAATCGTTGGATATGTTGTTTTCTCACTCAAGTTTGGAGAGATTAATCCTTGATCATTTCTTTCACATTTGTAGCCAGTCCTTTCACCAGTGTGCTGGTGATTTTCTGTCCAAAATGCTAAGCTAATGAATTTTAAAAAAAGATCAACTAGCAATGTAAATAAATAAATAAAAAGATTTACAGGTGGCCTCCAAAATCTTGCTCTTGCTCGACATGATTGACCATAAATTTGTCGTACACTCACTTGGTTTATTCCATATAAAGTAAATCGAAGTTCAATTTGTGTAAGAGTACCACATACACTTAAATCTGTTTTTCTAGGTGCACACTATTCAGATTTTATTTGGAACTATGGATGAAAATCACGGTATTAGTCGTAGTATTGGCAGTTCCCAAAAATCGATACGGTATCGATATCGGTCGCGGCTCATGGCCCATTGCAGTCATCTCGATGTGATTTTTTTTTTGCTCCAAAAAATTTTAAAAAAATATTCAAAAAATTCAAAGTATCAGAAAAGTTTGGAAAACAATGGTTTTTTCATTAGTAACAAGTATAGCTCAAATTATCGGTCCCTCTCAGTTATGACATCCTGTACGCTGTCTTATCTGAAATTGTAAGTTTTATTTGTAAGAATCATAATTATAACTTATGAACTATCTATTAGTGTAAAATTTTAAAAAATCCAATTTATTTGTAATTTGTATATAGTGTTGGTAACTGGTATTTTGTATAGTATATACCAAGATCCTCCACATGTTGATGATCTATGTATTCTATTACTAGGTCTATCAAGCTTGATTCATTAAATCATGTATTTTTATACTAATAAAATAAAAAAATAATTAGTACTCTTAACATTAAAAAATATCTAAATCTCAACAAAAGTGAAAAGTAGTTAAAACTTAAAAGTTAAAAGCCTTTATTTTTAAAATACCAAATAATAGAACCATACAAGAAAAAGAGTGGACTGGAATTATCATATTCATGGCTCATTTTTAGCTTTTACTAAACAAATAATTACAAAAAAAAATACAAGAAGTAGAATATACCTATTTTTGTAGAGTTATTTTGGTGATTTCTTAGACCAAATCCACCAAAATAAAGATTTTTTTATTTACTTGCAAGTGAAAGGAAGAGTTACAGTAATTGAAGTGTGTTTAAGAAGTAGAAGATGAGTAAAAGGATGAGAAAGAGAGAAAAAAAAATTAGGGTTACACATTTTTTAATTTATTTTATATATATTGCTAATATTTTGAAAATATCGACAGATATATTATTTCAGCCGATATTTTGAAATATCGGCCGATATATCGCAATATTTTGGCTATGTAAAACTGATATCGTTTCTGTGTCATTTATCGGTATGGTACCGATCAATACCAGTACATATCGGCCGATACGTACTGGTATCGCCGAATATTTTGATCTATGTTTGGAGCCCTCCTTAACTCATTTTATCTCTACTACATCTACTAGATATGTATTCCAACTATGGATTTTTACAAAAATAAACCTTAAATATTCATATAGTTTCAAAAGTATACTAAAAAATATATAATGTCTAAAAGCATCTTATAAAGTGGATTTTAAAGTTTTTCAAATTAAATTGCTCTTTCCTTTCCTTCTCGCGATGTCGAGAACATTCACGCAGTGAGTCTTTTCTCAACATTGTAATTTAAGTGTATCTGAATAAAATTTTATTATCATCACTGTCGAATATTTGTCATTAATGATAAACATTTTCCAGCCATTTAGGTAATAAGATCTAGTTTACATTTGAGACTAGATTGAAACAATGCCACTAGTACAAGCATTTAATTTTTAACTTAGAATGTACTCTAACTTTTATCGCATTAGATTATGGATCACATATTTAGTATGCTATGTACAAAATCGGTACATATAGTTGCATGTTCGAGACGAAAATTACGATATCGAGAGTTTAAATCTCCACCAAAGAAGGTTTTTACACAAGTATGCAAAACTACTATTTCCACTCAGAGACTATATTCCATCTAGGAAGGCACCATGAAGTAAAGATCATGTCACTAGCATTTTTTTCAGTCTAATCTTAAATGTAAAATGAGTCTTTATTACTAAGGGTGTATTTGAATGTGGGTTAAAATAAAATAGAGTAAAGTAAACTCAAATAAAAAAAGAATAATATATGATGGTGTTATGATGACTTTTTGTTTTTAGTTTCTTGATATGGAATATTTTTTGACTTTTTGTATAAAAAGTAGAGTTTTTTTTTGTAATTTAATGATAACTTCTTGATTTTTTTTTGAAAAAGAATGAGGAAAATTTCAATTTTTTTAAAAAAGACGGGGGGTGGGTTGGGGGGAGGGGAATTTGAATTTCAAAATTTTTATTTTACTCTACTATAATCTACCTTGCATCCAAACATACCCTAAATGATTTGAGAATGTTCATCATTAACAACAAATGTTCAACATTGATAAAAACAAAATCTTAGTTAGATACAAGTAAATTGCTATGTTGAGAAAAGACTCAATGTGTGAGTTGTTGATTTTCGATATCACGAGAAGGAAGGGAAAAAGGGCAAAATTTTAGTCAGACACCAATAAGTCGAAATGTCGAGAAAAAACTCAATGTGTGAATGTTGTCGATTCTTGATATCGTGAAAAGGAAATGGCAATATTTTAGTTATGTAAGTCACGTTATAGAAAATATACTCAACATATGATTGTTGTTGATCTTTGATATCGTGAGAAGAACAAAAGAGACAATTTTATCCAAAAAATTTTAAAGCCTACTGTATTACTGTATGAGATGCTTTTGGATGTTATATGTATTTGATGATGCTTTTAAAAGTATTTTATTTGAGGATGCTTTTAAAAATATTGAGATATTTGGAGCTTCTTATCATAAAAATCCCTTCTAAGTATATTAAGTCAGTTGTATGAAATCTTTTTCTTCATTTCAAACTGACTTGTCCCAACCATTATTTAATTGCTATTCTCAAAATTAAAAAATTGCTATTTTAGTAAAAAAAAAATACATGTCATAGATTTTAAATGTGCACTACTCCGTAGAAATTGGGTGAACCATGAGTTCATGACATCCACATCCATCTCCATTTCTACTGGAAATTAAAATCCTAACACGCTAACTTTTCTTTCCCTCAACTGTGCACGTCTCCATCTCCACTAGTAAACTTTGTGGCCTTTTGTCACATATCGACTATTCAAATTTCAAACATTATTCTCCCTAAAAAATCAAGAGAGACGACAAATACATGACACGTCACCTGATCCACATTTCACGCAGGAAAACAATTTTCCTTTCTTTCGATTTTTTTTTTTCACGAATTCTAACGCTGACAAAAACTGAAAATCTTCTCAATCTCTTATGTTCCAGTCATGCTCTCTCTAAACAGAAGCATTTTCCTGGTAAATTATATAAAAATATGTGAATATTATTGATTCTCGATATCGCAAGAAAAAAAATAATAAAATTTTAATTAGATATAGGTAAGTCGTGACGTCCAGAAAAGATTGAATGTGTGACTATTATCAATTATTAATATCGCAAAAAGAAAATGATAAAATTTTAGTTAAATAAGTCACATTGTTGAGAAAAGAGTCAATATATGAATGTTGTCAACTTTTAATATCACGAGAACAAAAAAAAAAGAGTAATTTTACCAAAAAGAATTTCAAAGCCTATCGTATAAAATGCCTTTAGACATTATATATATTTGAGAATGCTTTTAGAAGCATTGTATTTAAGGATGATTTTGAAAATGTTGAAATATTTGAGACTTTTCTTTGTAGAAATCCCTTCCAGTTATATTAGGTCAGCTATATGAAATCGTTCCCATTCATTTCAGACTAATCTGTCCCAACCATTATTTAATTGCATTTCATACATGGTATACTAAATATTTTAAAAATTATTATTTTGGTAAAAACAATAATACATTTCATAGATTTTATCTGTGCACTACTCCCTAGAAATTGGGTGAATCGTGAGTTCATGACATCCACATCCACATCTACATCTCCATTCCTACTGGAAATTAAAGTTCTAACACGCTAACCACTTGTCTTTCCCTCAATTGTGCACGTCTCCATCTCCGCTGGTAAACTTTGTAACCTTTTATGACTAGACTATTCAAATTTCAAACACTACTCTCCCTAAAAAATCAAGGGAGACGACAAATACATGACGCGTCACCTGATCCACATTTCAATCTGGAAAACGGGAAATCTATTTTCCTTCCTCTCGATTTTTTTTTTTCACAATTCCTAACACTGACAAAAACAGAAAATCCTCTTAATTTCTCACGTTCCAGTCATGCTCTCTCTGAACAGAAGCATTTTCCTGGTAAATTATATATAAATAGAACCCATCTCAGTCATTCAATAAAAAAGTGAATCTTTCTAGATCGGTGATTTGAATAATGGGGCTTGAATTGCTTTTAGTGGGCCGTCGGTTTTGACATTGAAATGTTGAAACAAGAGCAATCTTATAAAAAATCACAACTTTTCTAGATCTGGATTTGTGGATTCTCTCACTGGGTGGATAAAACGTGGTGTTGGGTTCTCTAGTTTTCCACTGTCTTTCATTCATTGAAGCTGGAACACCGTCAACATCACCAACAACTTTGTCTACTTCTTCTTCGCAGAGAAAGGTTTTGGTGTTGAGCTGCTGCAGAGGAGGAGAGAGAAAGATTAGGATTTTAATGGAGAGCACGTTGAAGGAGATCCGAGACGGGGCTTCTGTCCTCGACATGGACCCCAAATCCACCGTTGGTGGGGGTGTTGAGGACATGTACGGCGAGGATAGTGCCACGGAGGATCAACTCGTCACCCCATGGACGAGCTCGGTCGCTAGGTGAGGAACATACAGGAGAGGATCGACGGTTGTCGTTTTCTCAACTCTGTTTTAACTTAATTCTACTTGTTAGTACTTTCTTTTCCTCATTTCTACCTGTACAAGTGTCTATTTCTTTTACTTTTTTTTTTATTCTTTCGTTCTTTTTGAATCTTGGGTTTTTTGTTTTAGGATTTATGGTTTATTTTATTAAAATTTTTTTTAGATGTTCAAGTGATCTAGTCATAATTTGATGTTTAGTAGAAAAGAATGTTTTTTTTTCAAGTTTTATTAATTAATTAAATTTTTAATATATTGACTTGCTAATTTTGCTTGGATTTTTAAGATCCATCCACTGAGACATTTTTCCTGTTCCTGTGTTTGCTAATTTGAGAGGAATTGATTCATTTTATGTCTTCAACCCTTAGTTGTCTTTACCTCTCTTGCATCCTTTTTTTTTTTTTTAATCACTTTTAACAAAAATAATAGTAAAGATGTTTCCTTTCTTAGATCTCTGTGATCTTAGCCTTTTTGGGTTTTTTTTTTAAAGGTAATGAATTCTGTGACATGGGCTGTGTATGTGGACAGTGGAAATTTTTCTAAACCCTGATGACTATGAGAGGCCATTTGCTTCATACCAGAATTCTGACCATTCTCTCTCTTGAATCTTACTAAGCTGTCTATTAAAGTATGGAACTGTTCATGGGTCACACAATTAGTTGATGCTGTTGTCAACTTCATTTCAAATTTCACTTCATTTAAACCTCAGTGAAATTGTAGTTCTGGACTTCATTTGGATGGTGCCCTTTTGTTGCCATTTAATTTAGGTTCTAATTTGGAGCAGGGGAACTGTTCTAGCAGTTGATGGGGTACCCATTTTTACACCCCTTTTGCTAGTTAGGCCAACCTTGCTACAGATTGCCCCATCTGTTGTCTGCCAAAGCTCTTGATCTCAGGAGGTTTTTTAGATATGGGGACTATCACTATATCAAATCCATAACAGAGTTACTTATAATAAACAGCTGATTAATCTCTAGTCCTTGGTGTCTTTTTGTGGTCCAGCGGATCCTCACTACTGAGAGACCCACACTACAACAAGGGGCTTGCGTTTACAGAGAAAGAGAGAGATGCTCATTACCTCCGAGGCCTTCTACCTCCTACTTGTTTCACACAAGCGCTTCAGGTATGGTAACCCTTCCGAAAGGCACACCATCTGTATTGGAGCTACGACTGTCTAGCTGATTTTTTGCGCAACTTACCTCTTCAGGAAAAAAAAGTCATGCAGAATCTCCGCCAATACCAAGTTCCGCTGCAAAAGTACATGGCGCTGATGGATCTTGAGGTACTTAGTATTTTTGTGGTATTGTTTATGTTTTGTGTGTTAGCAATGTGATTATAATAGGCATTGAACTCAAGGGTTGGCACAGTGTCCATCCTTGGATCTAGAGTTTGTAATTTGTATGATCGGGCCTAAATCATGCTGCTCTGGTTAAGAACATAATTGATAAATCTGATAGGCCTCATACCAAGTGGACCATGCCCATAAGTAAACCATGTTGGAAGAACAGAGCCATCCAACATTTGGTTCTTTCACTTCTTATGTAGAGAGACTGTCTGCTTTTATATCTTCTTGACCTGTAAATTCTGACGCTGCTGACCAAAGGTCAATGGTAGCCAATCAGGGAGATTCTTATGGAATGACCATCAAACCATTGGGCCAACAGTGATCCAGATCACCAAACCATTGGGCCAACAGTGATCCAGATCACCAAACCATTGGGCGAATTGTAATTCTCCTGCTCATAGAGTTGGGATTTGTTTGATGTATGGTTATTTGTTTCTTTTCACAGGAGAGGAACGAAAGGCTATTCTACAAACTTCTCATTGACAATGTTGAGGAACTGCTGCCGATTGTTTACACACCAACTGTTGGCGAGGCTTGCCAGAAATATGGGCACATTTTCAGGCGTCCCCAGGGTCTTTTCATTAGCTTGAAAGAGAAGTATGCTTATTGATGTGTTTTCACGTACATTTTCTTCATCTTTATGGCAACTTATTCTTATTTTCTTTCTCCATCATTAGTTTAGACTGAGAGTTTGTGGGTTTTGTAGGGGCAAAATTCTTGAGGTACTGAAGAACTGGCCCGAGAGGAGCATTCAAGTTATTGTTGTCACTGATGGCGAGCGCATTTTGGGGCTTGGAGATCTTGGATGCCAGGTACATATCCTCAATACTGATTCACCGATGGGATGTAGCTCCCTAGTTTCACAATATAGGCTGTAGTGCTCCTAAAGCTGACATATGATGATGTTGATGATGACTATGATGACTGATTTCACTGATTCATCCTCAAGTGCATACATTGAATGTCTTGAAGTTCTTAAGTTGTTTAGCTGTCTTGATTAATGGGATTTCAAATGTCTGCAGGGCATGGGTATACCTGTGGGCAAACTTGCTTTGTATACAGCACTTGGAGGGATCCGTCCTTCTGCAGTAAGTCCTTTTAGTAACCAAGTCTACTCTTAACTCATAATTGATCAAGATTCATCATTTGAAAGTTTGAAAAAGAGTTGCTGGATATTGTCGTTTTAATTTTCCTTACATGTTGTAGAATATTTGAATACTATTTGCAGTGCTTGCCCATAACAATTGATGTGGGAACAAACAATGAGAAGTTGCTGAAGGATGAGTTCTACATTGGACTCAGGCAAAAGCGGGCAACTGGCCAGGTGATTCAAGTCTTTGCAGTATTTAAGCATAAAAATTATTTATATTAGCTTTTATGGTTATTGCAACATGCTAAAAGGATTTGTTTGTTTTTGTCATCTGTAGGAATATGCCGATCTACTCCATGAATTCATGTGTGCAGTTAAGCAGAACTATGGGGAGAAAGTCCTTATACAGGTCAGTCATTGTATCTGTTGAATGCCAAAGTTTTTTTTTCCCTTCCTTTCACCTTATTTCAGTTTTGATTGTGATGTTCTGGTTAAATTTAAATGCACGTGGCAGTTTGAGGATTTTGCTAACCACAATGCTTTTGAGCTGCTTGCGAAATATGGCACCACTCACCTTGTCTTCAATGATGATATACAGGTAGAGTTTTTATTTTTATTTGTTTTATATTTTATTTTATTTTTCTGTATTTAGCTTTCTGCGCTGTCTTTGGTACTTGCCATTAAGAAAGAGAGGACCAACTGGAAACTATAGTAATATTTGTTTTCTTTGTATGAGCTTTCTCTAACTGCTGTGTTACTGTCATTGTAGGGCACAGCCTCTGTGGTTCTCGCGGGACTTACTGCTGCACTGAAGTTAATTGGTGGAAACTTAGCTGCCCACACTTTCTTATTCCTTGGTGCTGGAGAGGTATATGTCTCATCCATATCTCCATTGTTCTTCTTTGTTTATTTCAGTTCTTTTCTTATCACTTATTTTACTTTGTTGATCTGATACTACATAAGAAAAACAGCAAGAGAGAGCATAATAAGCTATAGAATTAAAAGCCTGAAGAAAAATGTAGCATATATTTTTGATATGCTTGTGAGCCAAAATATTGCACCTTGCCTTTCCTACCGAATCTCCTCATAACTTATAGTGTTTCTTCTGCCCCCAGGACTTCCTGACACACGATGAATATAAGCCTCTGCCAAGATTGTTATAGCTATACCATTTGAATACTAATGCTAGTACCAATAACAATAATAAATAAATAAATAAAGGTTGTTATATCTTTAACATTTCTTAGTAGTACGCTTTCCATTCGTAAACGTCTATGATTGAAATCTCAAGTATTTGTGTAGACAACAATTGTCTCTCTTAAACAAATTGCTCTTTTGGATACTATAATCATTAATGTGTGTAATGTCAATTTATGTACCGTTTCAGAGTTTTGATGTTATGTTTATATGGGCACATTTATTTGGAGCTTTTTTTTATTTTTATTTTTATAAGTGATTATATCTTCAAGGATATCTGCATTGCATCAACATGTTTGTTCTTGTCTAACAAATCATCTGAGTGCTAGTACTCTGGCCCTATAGGTACTAATGTACTATCCATGCCCATAGAAATTGATAATTGACTTTGTGTTTCTGTAGGCTGGAACTGGCATAGCAGAACTCATAGCTCTAGAGATGTCAAGACAGGTATTTAGTCTGTTCACTTGTTATGTAATATATATGTACTTTCTCTCTGTTTTCCTTCTATGGTAGATCTTCTAGTGTGAGCCTCATTCAGTTAACAGAGTAACATTTGATTCTTGATGCAGACAAAAGCTCCATTAGAAGAGTGCCGCAAGAAGATTTGGCTTGTTGACTCTAAGGTAGTAGAAATTTAAGCGGAAAATCTCAAGTAACTGCCCCTTTGCTTTTGTGTTCTTGTTTATATTTGTCTTATGTGATTTGTCTTATTTTAGGGATTGATTGTTAGCTCCCGCAAGGAGTCACTCCAACACTTCAAGAAGCCATGGGCTCATGAACGGGAACCTGTTAAAGAGCTACTAGATGCAGTCAAGGTATGAACGTGTTGCGCTTGCAAGCAACTACATGCACACAGTGAATGTGAATTTTTTGAAACAATATATATGGCCCCTTAAAGGAAAATTTCTTGGGTCTGCTGCTGCATGCACGTATACCAAAAAAGCAGCCCTTGACTCATTGAACAAACATTCCTCTTTACATAAATCCCTTTTCTTTCCTGACCAACTGGCTAAGATTTGGTGCCTGGGCCACAACATGGCCACCACAGGTGTGACTCCAATTTTTATGTGGCTGCCAAAATATTGATAATTTGATATATTTGTAAAAGCCCATTAGTTTCTTATGTGCATGAGAGCCTAATATTATTTTAATTTTGCTTGGAAGTTTCGGGTAATATGTTTCTTAGTTTTGTCACTTGATGTCATTTGACAGGCAGTCAAACCAACTGCATTGATTGGAACATCAGGGGTTGGGAAAACGTTCACGAAGGAGGTGGTTGAGGCCATGGCCTCCTTTAATGAGGTACTTTTGTCCTTTCTTATCTTGCTCATTTTGGCAGTTGGACCGGATCAATTTTGACAGACTGATATCATTATAAATGACACAGAAACCTCTTATTCTTGCACTGTCAAATCCGACCTCACAATCAGAGTGTACTGCAGAAGAAGCTTACATGTGGAGTAAGGTAAACATACATTTCTGCTCTATGTTAAAATATGGATGTTATTATACAACGTAAATATTAAATTCCTTTTTCATTTTGCAGGGCCGTGCAATTTTTGCTAGTGGTAGCCCTTTTGATCCTGTTGAATGCAATGGGAAAACTTTTGTTCCAGGCCAGGTCTGTTTATTTTTATTTTATTATATTTATGTTGATCAACATATGCAAAAATGATATATTTCAATGTTTCCAGGGATGATGTTTTTAAATTTTCCTTTCATGATGATTCAGGCAAATAATGCATACATTTTCCCCGGATTTGGTTTGGGTTTGGTTATCTCTGGAGCAATCCGGGTGCATGATGACATGCTTTTGGCAGCTGGTTAGTGTGCTGTTCATTTTTAGTTAAATGTACTTATTTTCCTAGGAAAACAACCCCCCATGTGGAATGGAGCCAAAACATTGACCGGCATTGACTAAGTAGAGTAGGCTTGTATTAAGTTATACGCACCTATAACTAGAGGTTTCTATCATCTAAATATATCAGACATATGGTTTCTTGGGGGTAATGGTTATAACCACTCATGTTTATAGTTTTAGAGAAGCACTGTCAACATGGAGGAAAGTAGGATGTAGGGAAGTAGGAAGTCTCCGTACTTTTTTCTTCACCAATCTTATTACACTTGTTGGATCTGACTCTTTCCCTCTACACAGCGGAAGCTTTGGCGGGACAGGTTACCCAGGAGAACTTTGACAAAGGTCTGATCTATCCTCCATTCTCAAATATCAGAAAAATATCAGCACATATTGCTGCTAATGTAGCTGCTAAAGCATATGAGCTTGGTAAGTCCTTTAAATGAATATTTCAGTTCTAAGCTTTATGGAAATGTCTCAGTTTTAACTTTTTGAATGATTTTAGTTCTCTTTAGAAATGTTATTGATGCACTTCATTAGTTTAGGCACCTAACAACTATATGCTCTTGTTGTGAAATTTAACTGTCTATCCTCTTCCTTTTGTAGGTTTGGCTACCCGTCTCCCTCGACCTGCAGATTTGGTCAAGTATGCAGAAAGTTGCATGTACAGCCCGGTGTACCGAAACTACAGATAAGTCATAAAAGATATTATGAACACATCTGTTGGTTTTGCTTGCTGTTCTAGCTTCTGGTGGGTCTTCCTTTGTTGTGTGCACTCTATAGGCGTTGCAATTCTATCGGATAATTTGCTCTAGTTTCAGGGTGGGTGTTGCTTTGTTGTGTTGCTGTGAGTGTTGTGTAGACTTATCCTTCTGTGAAGGCTATGGAATCACTTCTTGTGTGTTCAGATCCATGTTGGTTGTTATGGATAGTGGTGCGGTTTATAGGAGATGATGTTAACTTTGGACCTGTTTGGCGTCCATGTTAAAATCCGTAAAAATATACTTTATGATGTTACGTCAATAAAAGTAGTTTGGCCATATTCTCTCTCTCTCTCTCTCTCTCTCTCTCTCTCTCTCTCTCTCGCTCTCGGTGTGGGTGAGGGTGAGGGAGCGCGCGCGTGTGCATTGTGCTAAGACGATATCAGATCGTTCTAACAATTCCCTCTTCAACTGCCTTCATGCATCAGGACTGTCTGAGAATTACCTCTCTTGCTTGCATGCATGGGTGGGTCTAAGACCATCTAAGATCCCTTAAACAAGTCCCTCTTCGGCCACCTTCATGCACAGTGGACTTTATGTTTGGGCCTGTTTGGCGTCCATGTTAAAGTCCGCAAAAATGTACTTTATAATGTTACATCAATAAAAGCAGTTTAGCCATATTCTCTCTCTCTCTGGGTATGGGTGTGGGTGCGGGTGCATGCGCGTTGCATTGTGCTAAGACGATCTCAGATCATTCTAACAATTCCCTCTTCAACTGCCTTCATGTATCATGACTGTCCGCGATTTACCTCTCTTGCTTGCATGCATGGGTGGAGCTAAGACCATCTAAGATCCCTTAAACAAGTCCTTCTTCGGCCATCTTCATGCACAGTGGACAGTTGGATAAGCAGGGCTTTGTATAGTATGATCAAGAATTATCTTGCATTTGATCATCAAAACTATATCATGTGGAGCTCTAATAATATGGAAAAATATTGCCTTCATTTGATGATCAAAGCTGTATCCTATGAGGCGTTCAAAATTATTACTTCGGGCCTTTTTGGCAAGTCTTGTATGCTTTTGAAGTATTGCTAATTGAGATAGATCTGTTTGAAATAGGGATGTTTCAATCAGACGTTTTTGCAAAACAAACTATTTGGCAAGTTCGATTCAAGCAAAACGGCAAACTTGTCGTACTTGAAGAAGTTATATGGAACTTATCTTATATGGGGTAGTACAAGCATACAAGTAAAAGTAGTAAATTTAAACTTGTCATGCCAGCATGTGAAGAAAAAAGCAAAAAGTGCACGCTTGCTTTAGACATTCATGTCAGCTTGAAAAGTTACCTTCGATTTCTCTGTTTAAAAGAAGGGGTCAAAAATCTAAAAGCTTATTGGATCAGACATCTATTTGAACTAGTCCAGCAATCTAAATCATCCGGAACATCTATTTGAATAGATACAAAAAGTATACTTAAAAGAATTTGGTTAATGATCATTCTGCACGGCCTTGGTTAATTGATCAACATGACTCAGAGCTATGCTGCATTGTCAAAGGTTATAGTTACAAACTAAAATTTATACCATAAGCTGAAATATAGGCCATTTTAATCACATTCACTCCTATAACTATCTATTGTACCATCAGTAGGCCTGAAAAGGTGGATCAGGCTGCAAATTAGATTATCACGTTTTACTTAGTCATTAATTAACTGTTGAGGTGGGTGGAATATAGTTCACTGACTCAAAAGAAAAAAAAAAAGGAAATATTACCAGCCATTGAGTAACCCCCGAGTTAGAATTACTGCATGCCAGAGAATATGTAGGTTGGATAGCAGAAGTAATTAACTGTAGATTATCGACTAATGTGAGTTGTCCAGTTTACTTGTAATCATGAGATGATCTATGACAGTTAGTTAAGCAATGTGTTTCATGGCAGTCTTGCATCATCTCCCATATTTCCACCTCGACTGTGGGACTGATGTGATTTCTGGAAATCCCTACTGGAAATCCCTACTGGGAAAGGGAGCGATGAACTTCCTTTCATAGTCTTGTGTATTTAAAAGTTTGTCTAGGAATGTTGTTTGTAGAAACAAATGCTTTGATTGGAGTTATAATCAACAAAGGAGACCTTCTGGGTGGTTTTCATTATAGAAATCCGGGGTGGAAGAAAACTTCCGTCTTCTATTGTCATAGAATCCAAGTGAGAATAAAATGAATGTTTGACATGCGTCGGATCATGTGGGACCGCGTTTTGGAAAAGTTGCCAACATCCAAGACTATACCGTCTACACTTTACACCCCTTTTGTAATCCTTAAGTATTCATATTGCCTGTGCTTACCTTTTTTTTCTAAATACCTTAATTAAAAACGGATAACCCATGTCATAGTTGAATTGAGTTTGATGGTGGGTGAGATGTGGGAGTCGAGATCCTTGGGGGGCTCTTAATCTCTATGCTTAAGGTAACTGAAACTCTATGGCTGTGGCGGCTCCAGAAATTTTTATCAGGATAGTAAAAAAGAAACATAAATTCTATAAGCTATATTAAGGCTTGTATCCTTTACTTAAAGTTTTAAAAAAATTACACTTAGCTCCTTAAGAGTGGTTGCTATTTTTTTTTAAGATTGTCAAAACCTATCTTAACAAAAATAATAAAAATTGTATTTACATTTTCTAATGACTCTATGTGTAATTGCCACTACTCTACAGTGAAGCCCATCCATCGAAATCTAGACCTTGGGTACCTAGTTTTGAGTTAAGAAATATTTTGGTTTGCAATTTCTAAGTTGACACTTATCTTGATTAGAAAATGATAAGAGTTGAGAGGTGCTCTTTATGTTCTCTAAAGATGTAGGCATTAAAGATTCCAATGAAGTGGAAGTATTGGCTATTTTGAAAGTCCTAAGGATTTGATCATCTCACAATTATGTTTCCTGCACACCTTCTGTCCCCTCCTCCTCTTTCTTCGCCTTTCCTACTTTCTCTTCTGGCCGGTAATGAGATTATCAAAACAAATTGGTGGAGAGCGATTTTTCAAATGTAATCTCTTCATATCTTTTTTGGATAGGGGTCTTTGGAAATTTCAATTCCTCTTCCATGAAATCAAGACCTTGTCTTCATTTATGAATTTTGGATTCCATCATGTGTATCGATCAGCAAACAGGATTGCGATGCTTTAGCAAAGTTGGGGGTAGATGAAAATGTTTCTTTGTTCGCCCCTTTGTAATTTTTTTTTCATGCGTTGGTGTTTAGCTCTTTTACCTTCACATCCATTTTCTTGTGTTTTTATCCTTATTTTATATTTCTTTGAATCTTTAATCAAATTCAGCACTATTGTTAAAAAAAAAAATGATGGAGTAGGTAACTTGATTTTCTTCTCAATTTGTCTGACTAAGAGTTTGAGTTCAACAAGTTCGATGAACTAATTGCTTATGCCCAAGTCATAAGTACATCATTAGGGCCCATTTCCAAAATCCAAAGCACTTAAAATACTTGTACTTTATAGTTATTCTAGGTGATATTTTACTTTAGTCAAGAGTTGAGCACATACTCATATTGATTATGTGTAAAATACATTGTTGAAATAAAAGCCATAAAAAAATTTCATATTTATTGGTGATTAATCTTAAAGTGAGGCAACTATGACTACCCTGAGATATGGGTTAGCATTAATACAAAGGTGTGCAATGCTTTTGCGTGGCTAGGATTCTTAGATTGGCATAACTAATGGATTTATAAGACTTAAACATAGAAAACTTATGGGATTATATTACATGAAGTTTGCTAATAGTTTGCAAATTGAATTGTGAATTGTTTGAAATGAACCATTCAGAGTTTGAAGAGAACTAGGAGACAATGATTTAGACAGTATAAAATGCACACTTTCCTCTTATTAATAATTAATAACATCAAAAGCGTAAGCTTTTATTGAACGGTGTAAAAATCTTAAAATTTATATCAACATCCATTACATGAGATGCGACAAGTTTACTTCAATAAAAATTAGTAATGCAGTTATATAAGTATATGTTCTTGCTTTAATTATCTTTTACCGGCTGATGGTTATGTCCCACACTTTTTCATAAGTAATTGGTGTGCCCAATGTTATCAGCCATCATCTTTATTTCACTAATCGGAGGGTTCAGTTACCAAGCCTGATTTCCATTTCCTCATCTCATTTCAGGCCAATCACACAGATGTTCAGGTTTCTTTGAATACGAAAGAACTGACTGGCAATGTCTAGATACATGAGGAATCGAGGACCGTACAAAATGATAAATGTAGCCTTGTTGGGTATTTGTGCTCGCTCGCTTTTAGCATGTCAAAATAAAAATGATGGTCCACATGGGTAGTGAACTATAATATTCTCTCTGGGGAGGTGGCTGGTCCCTTTTAATGGGTTTCTTGTTCAATATAAAAATTTCTAGGTAGACCATTCATCCATCGCCATCTTTGGCTCTTTTCTTGTAAAAATTAGTAATCCCCATATATGTTTGTCTTTCTGTGATGTAAAAGTCACAAGATTCTTGCGGCTCCCAACCAAGATAATATACACATATTTTTCATAGTAAAGCTTATCCTGATATAAAACTAGCAATAAAAGTATAGTTAAGTGGATATACCCCTTATCTTTATCCGCATCTTTCCGAGCTGGATATTATCCTGATCTACTCCATGTGAGAGGCACTTCAGGCTTGTAGCTGCAGTTGTCATTTTTTGGGTTGAAAAATGCCCCACAACCCAGCGAAACAAGCAGGCTCTTAGATTTTTAAAAAAATGAAGCAAAGGGAGGGGGGAAATGATCCCAGCCATCACCCTAATAATGAAATCTCGGTTTATTTGTGGGTAGAATAAATCTAAAATTAAGAAAGAATAATATATGGTTAAATTATGATGTCTTTTTATTTTTAGTTGCTTGATATGAAATTTTTTTTACTTTTTGTATAAAAGTAAAGAGTTTTTTTGTAATTTAGTGATAACTTTTTAACTTTTTTTCAAAAAATAAAGAGAAAATTTTGAATTTTTATTTAAATATTTTATTTTACTCTATTTTATTCTATCTCACAAACAAACAAACTTAGAGCTTATATCATTCACCCTTTAGCCTCTTTCATAATCTTTTGTGGGAGCCCATTTGGCCATAAATTTGTAAAAATTCAATTCCCATGTAACAAATATGCTCTCAATAAGTCTTGTTGCCGCCGTGGAAACACATTTATGATGGAGGAGGTTGGACCTCCAAATTTTCACTTCCTAGGAAATAATTGTGATTTTCAACCCATCCACCCCCCTGCAATGGAATGGCTTGTAGTAAAAGAGAAAAGTGTATGGAGCAGAAATTGGGGTGAACATACACACCCTTATAATAATAATAATAATAATCATAAAAAAGCTCTGCTGCTGCCGAGTGCTTCATTTGATTTCTATTGATCCATGTGGGCCACAATGTTACTCCATTCAGGCCAACAATAACTGGTAAAACGTGAATTAATTCAAAAGTTAATGAGTTTTTATAAGAAAAATCCACGAAAGGCCTCCAATTTTCAAAAGTTAAATGGAAGCTGATGCATGGGTTTTTCTTGTGTGTGTGTGTGTAAAACTCAGTCATATGGACGAAATGATCAAGGAAAAGTGAGCTCGATATAATCAACAGAAGGTGCCATCAAGAAAAGTCCGAAGTGCTCGTTTCTCTTCCCCGCAAATCTGGCAGGGCTTGATTGACCGATAGACTTTCCCACGTTGGCTGGTGATTTATGAAGGCCGCGCCGATTGAAAACGGCTGAACTTTAGGAATTTGGAATGACTCAATATTGAGCTTACAGGATGAGTGCTTTTGTGGGTGCTCTTTTCTATTTTTTCTGGTCTGGCTCAGTGGTCGAGGGTGTAGAATTCCAAGTACCTACCGGGAATTGAACCTGGCACTTTGCATGAGGGTCACTGATACCTTGTTCTTTCATTTAGTCCATTGGACTACCTTTTGGAGGGTGATGATTGAATGGGGCGCTGGTTCTGTTGGAGTTATTGACGACAATGCTGGCAGTCGGGATCAATGGTAGCCAGTGCCGATACAGGAGTTTTGTTTGGGTGGGGTGATGATTATCAAAAAAAAAATCAAATTATTTATATATTCAATTGGATAGTGGGCCTCACTCCTTTTCTTATAAAATTTTAGCATAAATTCGGAGGACATAAAATTATTTTGAATTGTTCAAATTATCTCTAAGTGGGCCCATGATAGAGTTTAAGGTTAGTTCATTCCTAACTAAAGTTAATCACATTTTCATCATGCTCTTAATGGAATGGTGAAAACCACCGCTATTAAAATAAAATTCCAAGTAATGTAATTAGAGGGGCTAACATCATTTCAACTGCTCGGATTATTATTTTGTGGGCCCAATGATGGATTCCCAGAGTTCACACAAAATAATTTTAATAGAGAATCAGACTCGTCCGCATCTCCCTCTTTCCGAAAAGATTTCAATTCCCATTTTATCATTTTTTCACTTCTCCTTTTTATTTCTTCTCACTACTCCTTTTTATTTCTTCTTCACTTTTCATTTTTTTTTCTTCTTCACTTTTCTTTTTCTTTCTTCCTCTCTTTCTCCTCCTGTATTCTCATTTATTCTTCTTCTCTTTCCATTCTTTTCTCGTTCTCCCATTTATTCTCTCATCCTCTCCCTCTTCCCTCTGTTTCACTTTCTCTCTACATCATGGCTGTGGCAAAATTCATTTTTGGACGACGTGGGTTGTTTGTTGGGGGGGGGGGGGGGGGGTGGGGTGGTGTAACCATTGTAGGAGTTTTCCAAATCTGGCAGTCATATGGTCTGCCCTGACAGCGGCTGTCCCCAACACCTAGAATTCCCTACTTAGTTTATGAATTTAAAAAAAAAAATCTAACATTGCGTAATGCTTTTATAGCTTCTAAAATTCACTAAATTCAAGGTCCTAAAATGCTGTTGAACATTTGTGAACCCAGTTAGGGAATGCAGGACCCAGATGGGTTGATACATGTGTCTCTACTTCAATATGGTTTTGCGCTCACAAGTTGTGGTCTTAGTGAACTACCTATCCTCAAAGAGCTCCTGGATGATCCTAGCCGGAGTCCATCTCCCCAGTAGCAGTCCCAAGGTGTCACATTGGAGGGTTTTCTTGACTAGGATTGAAATATAAGTCTCACAAGTAATCCAAAACTCTCTGTCAAGAGTTTGATTCCAATAAAAACTCTTTTACAGATTGCGACTGCTTAATCCCCAGAGGATAGCATTTCGGGAGCTTAAATATTTCCTAATCTTACAAACAAGCTGACTTGGGGAGCTTAAATATTTCCTGATCTTACAAACAAACTGACCCTAGTCTAGTTGAATGTTCAGTTGCTTAGCCAACAGCATGATAATAAGAATAATAATAAGAATAATAAGGAATCATACTATTTTCATTTAGCTACATTGGATGAACAATGTAAGCTATAGACAGATTAACAATATAATGAGATTGAGCACTTGCAAGTTGCAACCTTTATGTGGACCACAGTGGAAGCTCTCTAATATGACAGTCCATATTATTTGGAAGATGTGGTTGCAGAGTCCCTCATCTTGCAACGTGTCTCATGTTGATGTGATCGTCGCTTCGTGAAGCACGAAGGATGTCATCTGAAGAACATCTTACTTTTACAATGTCCATGAATCTGCTGCCTCGTCCTCTCATTTGTCCTTTCTCAATGTCCTTACTCCTTACTCCCGAGTCTCTCTCACTTACTTACAACTCTGTCACTGAGGCTAGAAATGAGAGCCCCTGGTTCTACTTATTTTTTAAGATTTCCTTGTCGTAGTGGTAATGATAAGAATGGCTATTTTCATTAGGATGTTCGTTTCCTTTTATATGCAAATGTAAGTTTTTATTATGAATAATGTTAGCGACACTCTTATTTCACAATTCATTACACAATTATTTTATATGGCTGATCTAACTTATTTATTTTATTTTTTATATTATGGATCATAAGAGACAGAAAAAAATACTATATAGAATAGTTGTAAAATAAATTATGAGATTGCGAGCATAGTTAGCATAATTCTTTTATTATCTCTTGGAAGTGAATTGTATTATATCATCTTGTATATATAAGTTCTCATCACTTTACATATGTCTACGCCTCTTTATACATCCTGCTGTCACCTTTGCACAATGAATTTTATATCGTACAATAGAATTTCCAACATTTACATATAAAAGCGTTGAGAACGAAATTTCCAACGTTTGGAATACCCGACAGTTCCGTGGTGGACAGTTACCCAACCAGTTCACATGTGTGTTTTGGCTTCATCGAGACTCGGTTGATACAGGGAAAAAATGAATGGGTCCAGATTATTTGAAAATTGAAACTTGTTGACAAAAATTAAAGGCACAGGATTGTTTGTAAACTATAATTCAATCCTCCTTTTTGTCAAATTTTGTGGTTCTCCCATGACAGCAACCAGCCACAGCTGCACATGACTAGGCACATGATTGTTGTAGACTATAATTCAATGCTCTTTTTTGTCAAATTTGTGGTTCTCCCATGACAGCAACAAGCCGCAGATGTTGTGGTTTTATAACTCAGGCCATGTTCTAAACATATTTTCTATGTATGTGGACTAAAACCTAAAATTCACTGTTTGTCTATGGGTCTTGATTGAATAGAGCTTGAATTGGGTGAGGTGATTTCCATGGATTATAGTTGATAATTCTGTTTTAAGAAACCCCACAAATTGACCATTGTCGTCCAAATCTATATAGTTTGGTTGGAGCGGATAATCTGAATTCTCATATTTTGCTTGTGTTAAATTTGATGCGACTGTCCTTTCGTTGGGAAATACACGGACGGTTGGGATTTTCTTATAGGTGAAATTAGAGAAAAATGTAGCTCAAGATGGGTGATGGGTCCATCTAATGGCAGGCTTCGAATTTTCATTTCGATGGTGCAGGTAATGCGGGGTGAATAGATCAAATACTAAAATCAAATCAAAATTAAATCTTTTAAGATATAATTTAGATAAGTTTTTGAATTATATAGATGTAACTGCACCCGCGTAATTATACGTAGGTCCGCCCCTAGCACGGCGGAACTAGAGGGAGGCCACCTCCCATCACCCCAATAAATATATATATATATATATATTGAAAACCCCTTTTCGATTTTTAGTATTTTATGATTTTTTACATATGGCTTCTCAAAATTTTCAAAAAACCCCCTATATTTTGAGAACTATTTTAATTTCTTAATATGTGGCCCTTCCAAAATTTTTTTCTGGATAGTGGCTACCCCAAGAAATATTCTTGAGTCTGCCCTTGGCCCTTGGGTCCATCAGATGTTTGGATTAAAGTAGCAAAAGTTCTCTCAATCTTTTATTGATGCTCTTCTGATTAAAAACAGAGAATCCTTCCTTAGTTTGTTTATCTTTAGGGGGATTTTTATTTCTTTTCGTAAGTGTGGCTCAAAGTTTGTGAGAAAGATGTTTGCTAAAGAGGGATACAGGCTTCACGAATTTAAACATTGGGCATGTTGTTTTGTTACATTATTGTGGTTGATCTATCGAGGATGTTTATCAGGAAAAATTTATTTCATATCATTTGCAAAGTGGGGTGTGGTAACTTTGGCCTGCCACGGTTACAGAAGGTCATTTCATTGGGGTTTAGATCACCAGAAAGGTGGGCAGTGACAGTATTAGAAGGAAGGAAAAATAGAGAGAAATGGATGACGACCCATCCTCTCTTTTGTTTAAAAAGCACTAAGCAAATTTTCTCTTTAAATTTTCTTGGGGGAAGAACATCTCTGCTTAGAGCCCATTTTGATCGGTTGCCCTCATTGGACATCTTTGTGGAAACCTTAAACCTTAATTTGAAAGAATTGAATCTTGTTGTCCTTTTTTAAAATAACCCCAAAACTTAGGGCCTTTTTGAAGTTTTCCATATTAGTCATATTATTCATTATATGGTCAATCTTGCCACCAGAGGCAGTGAATTAGAGGAGCCATTACGAAGAAAAAACACAAATTTCTCAAGGGGTCAATATTAATAAAATAATAATTTTTAATAAAATTTAAAATAAAATTTGAAGTTTTAGGGAGGATTCGAACACACTTTGTTCTTGTTGGCGTAAATCTTGGAAATGATCGATTTATCACCATAGAGTTTCACTTTTAAATTTAGGAATTCTCAAAGCCATAGATGGAGAGGATTTGGACTCACTCATCTCATCCATCCCCAATTTCTCATAGTGCTCAAAAAAAAAAAAAAAAGACCATTCCTCTTGTTTTTAAAAATTTTTAATTCCATAATTCAAAATTCAATCCAAGTGCAGTGATATATGCAGACGACCTGATTATAATATAAAAAACTGATTTTAATCATGCATTTATACATAATCAGTTTGACAGCAAATCAGTAAAAATAAACAAGTTTTGGTAATGACTTGTTGATGTTTGGATTTTTCATGTGAAATAAA
This sequence comes from Sextonia rubra, assembly GCA_037013555.1. Classification (NCBI taxonomy): domain Eukaryota; kingdom Viridiplantae; phylum Streptophyta; class Magnoliopsida; order Laurales; family Lauraceae; genus Sextonia; species Sextonia rubra. The sequence goes on along the minus strand of JASUAD010000010.1, from coordinate 34,791,181 downwards.
TGGCTACATGTGAAACGGAAGGTTGAAAACAGCCGGAAGGAATCCTAGTTCCGTAGTTCCTACAGCTGGTGACCGAAACGAATTCTCATCGCCGTCTTATCGTATCCTATCCTGCGCAAATGCCCAATATGCCGACACGTGTACGGAAAGACGGTCAAAGTCAATGGTAGCAATCATGCCCCTGCGTGTTCCGACTTTACATTGGAAAAAGGAAAAATTGTAACTTATCTAGCTCAGGGCCCACTTATAATGAAAGGACTAAGTATAGTATACTAGGTAATCAGGATTGTTTGGATAATTTATTTGTTTAATGAAGTGAATAGTTAGATCTAAAAAAGATTAAAGAAGAGAGAGTCATAAACAAAAAAATGTTGAGAGAATGAAATTAGACTATTTTTGTCATTGAGTGGGTTAAGGAAATTTTTTTTATTTTTAGTTTTTACTTAGATGGCCTTTTGTCTATTAGTGTATGGTGAGAATTACTTATTGAATTTTTTTTTAAAATGTTATTTTTGAAAATTAATACTTTTTGATATGACTTTTTAATTTTGATGCCCAGTTCACTCAATTCGGTTTTTAAGTAAATTATCCATAAAATTCATCTATTAAATTTGAGAAATTTGACTAAAAAACTCAATATCATCATGTTATCTTAATCCTTGAGCCTTACATTCAAAGTGTGTTTTAAAGTCAATCTAAATTAGAGGTGTATCAAGCGTATCCCATAGCCTGTTGGAGAATATTTTCATAAAAAATCGTTTGATCCAAACATCAGTGAGGCAACCAACCCCTATCCCTTTAAATTGACAATGCATATATTGAAAAAACAAATATTTCTTCCTCCTTGCATTTATCTTGCTGTTATAATATTAGAGATTTGGTAATTATGAAATTCTAATCTTTTTGTTAGTTGTTGCCTTCAATTCAAATTTCTTTTTTTCTCGATCAAAGCTACTCTGGTTTATTTTAATCAAAGTTGTACAACATTTTTCGAAGATGAAAAAATTTTACATGACATAAAAAGAGACTGCCAATAAAAAGGTTGATATATTTTTATCATGGCATATAATGATAGGATCGAATAATTTTTTTCCATAATAAATATTGAAAATTCTCTACTGAGAGCTTTTAAGAGACAATTATTTTTTTGGGCAAAAGTCTATAGATCCTCTTGGAGGGTTGGTCTCTGAGATCAAATCTTAGTCATGTTATGAAACTCACTTGAATTTTCATTTTTGAACCAATTCTTATATATTTTAAGGGGGACAAATAGCAATTTTTACATATTAAATCCCTACTGTCTGTTTCACATGCACTAATCAATGGGCATTTGGGTGTTTAGATTTGGATGACTTCCCTTTCATGGCCATCCAAGTTGGGTGGTGGGTGCAGAACACAAATTCAGATAGAGATGCGGAACACGGCCCGTCCATACCGTCCATACCTTTAAACGTGTGCTTATAAGGAGACTTAACATTCCACAAATCCTCTTTTTATCGCATCTTTTCCGCCTTTCCCTTCCACAACTCATTCCATTCCATGACCATCCCCAAACACAAGGCAAAGGCAGTCAGCCTACCTTCACACATGACATCTCAGACATCGCAATCTCCACAACTAACAGACCCAACCCCTTTCAAAACGCTAATCAGAACACGTTTCTTATTCCAACACGGCATTTCCAAGCCCAAACCCAATCACATGCCACACAGCCCCATCTAACAAAAACAATCACAAAATCTCCAGTGGCATTACCAGTAATAATTGGCCACATCCACGCCCTATCACAGACATATTCTTTTCCCTATAAACTTCCGAGGACACGTCTCCTCGTTTCATTGCAATATTTTTAGCTTCTGGTACGAAAGTTGTCGTCTTCGTCTTCGTCGTCGTCCTTCTTTACTTTTTTCGGTTTTCTTTCTTTCTTCGTCTGGAAGGAGAAGGAGAAGGAGAAGGAGAGGGGGTGGTCGAGCTGGACGAGTCGACCGGTCATGACTCGGCGCTGCTCCCACTGCAGCAACAACGGGCACAACTCGCGCACGTGCCCGGCGCGTGGGGGCGTGAAGCTGTTCGGCGTGCGGCTGACGGACGGCTCTATAAGGAAGAGCGCGAGCATGGGGAGCCTCTCCTCGGCCGCGCATTTCCAATCTTCTTCCTCGGCCGCGGCGTCTCCTAACCCTAGCTCTCCCTCGTCGGATCCTCTGCGAGATCCGAACTCGCACCAGGGATACGCGTCCGACGATCCGACACATGCTTCCTCCTCATCATCCTCCGTTTGCCGAAAGAAAGGTACTTTTTTTTTTCTTTTTCTTTTTGATTGTGATGGATTGGATCCGTTTGATCATCCGTCTGTGTTCAATCCGGAGTGGGCCACACCAGATTACCGTTCGATTTCTCTTTTTGGATCGTATGGTCTGTCATGTAATTGCTCAATTTTATCCCCTGCTTGGGTTCAGATGTGTTAATAGTGCACCATTTGCATGTCTCTTTGTGTGTGTGTGTGTTTTTCTTTCTTTCTCTTTTTTTTTTTTGGTGCTGATTAGATTATCTCTGACAAATGATTAACTCCAATTTGTGTTGAATCTGCAGTTTAGCAGCATGGTTTTCAAATTTAATGTGAATGTGCAGTTTTATGGTTTCAATTTTTGTGATTATAATTCCTAAACTTACTTAGGAGTTCAATACTAAAAAGAAAGAAATGAGAATCCATGGATTATGGATAATCCAAGAGACCGCCAAGAGCGCTGGATCAGACACCCATCAAATCTGATCATTTTTTGCATGAGATGCAATTTGATGGTTTGATTGTCTCAGTCGGTAGGCGAGGGTCATGATTCATGATCCATGGTATCATCTTCAACGTCTTGTCTAGCAACATATGTTGCTGGGTTGGGTCCGTTATGTAAATTCTGTTTTTTCTCTATTAGATTCTATCCTAAGACAAATGCTTCGACCATCTTGAATGAGTTTATCTTATTTTATCACCCATTATGCTACTCCTAATATTCCTAAAATCGCTAGTTTTGTCATACATCCATCTCAACATTCTCATCATTACTACACTCATTCTATATGTATGTGTTACTTCTTGATTGGCCAATATTTTGTTCTATAATAAATTTCCCTTCAATCATCCGCTCATTGCAAAGGAATCTAAGAGCAAATCTTCACTTAAACCATTCTGCTTTAGGGAGAGTTTTGTGATTGCACGATTGACATTGAGAAAAAAAAATGCTAAACTTGTCTTGTAAATGAGCAATGAATAAAAGTGTGTGGCACATCTTCACCTGCTTTGAGGCATAAGCTGCAAGCACTAAGCCACTAACCGAGACCTCCTTGTGCTTTCGCCTACAAAGATTGTCCAGAGTAAGAATTTTATCTAAAGCTGCAGTTTTGCGTGGTGTCACATAATTTCCATAAACATACAAGAGTCGAATTTTTTGCCAGATAAATATCGATGAAACGATTCAAGTAGTGATTGGGTAAGCCAAACATGATGATTTGCACCTTCCAAATGGACAAAGACCTCGTGAAGTGTAGGATAAAAGGAGAGTTAACTGACCTATCCATACAGCCCCAACATTCCTTCTGAATAGCAATGTCCACAAATTAGCACCACCTGGTGTTGCACGATAATCTGAAACTATAGCTGAACAATTCACTGCCATGTGGGAGGAGGAGCTTCCTTAGGAGGAAATATCAAGGCATCACCAGTCCTAGAACATTAGACAGCTACCATCTTGGGATCTGTAGCATTTTTTGTGAGAAAATTGCCATCCATATAACAGAAGGCTTACTAGGAGGCTCTGGAACAACCCATCCATTATTAACATGATAATTTCTGGATGACTTCCGTCCATAAACCACTATCCTTCATTCCCAAGCGCCATAACCATGCCCAGTAGAAATGCATTGACACTCACTTCAATACGGAGCACCAGGGTATGAGCTCTGCTCAACCCATTGGAAGTTAATCATGCCATTGCCAGCCGGTGTGGTGGCCATAACCCAGGAAAAAGAAGGGGAATGCATTGACCTGTGTAATTGATCTAATGGCAACACAATTGGAGAGGCTTAAGTGCTGCTGCATCCATCCTACTAAATGTTATTTATGATGGTCATGTTACTCATTTTATAGGAATTCCCTTTGTATGCTCTCTACGTGTTTGACCGCTCATGAGTCCTGTCGGACATTGAAACACCACCATAAACTAAACTTGCCAGTGCTGACTTTATCAAAGTTATTCTTCCTCCAAATACTAAGTACTTGCTTTTCCAAAGTGTGAGTTTCTTTTTAAAGCGCTCACTAATTGCATCCCATGAGGATTTGGATGCTTTCCTTGTATATAGTGGGGGTCCCAATTAAGTTGAGGAGAACCTACTTGGGTGACACCTAAAAATTGTTGCTAAGCTTTCCACATCTGCAAAGGATAATTACCCCACAATTTCACATTTATTAAGGTTGATCTGAAGCCTACATACAACCTGTAACCAGTGAAGAATCTATTTTACATTCTTTATCTCCCCTTGGCCCTTTGTTTACATCATAGAAAACAATCTCTTCTTGTATTTATCAGGTCACTGAGTTCTTGTTGAGTAATATAAGACCATTTTTCTATATAAACTAATTCTATGAGGTGCATTTAATTACATACACTGATTATTTACATATGGCATGATGATGGATTCTGTCTATTAGCTCTTTCAGGAATTTGAATCATCATTATCATAATTGAAACCGTATCCCATCTATTTGTGTCAGATTTCTGAGTTCTACATTTCAACTGAACCTCATTTAAGGTAATGTAAGTCTACATTCTAAATGTCTTTCCTTTCTACTGTGTTCAATGTCTTTAATGGTCTGTCCCTCACCCCAAATTCAAATTGAATTTATAAAAGTCTAATTCTAATCTTATGTGAATGCGCCCTAACAATCTAAAATAGCTTTCTGTGCTGTGAACACTTTCAATTAGGCGGCTGCCATAAGGTGTCTACTCAAGTTATAAATCCATGCAATTCAGTGCTGTCAAATCATTCTTTCAAGTTGGTTAATCCCAACTTTTTGGGCCATGGATTATTGAAATATCAAGATTTTTATGTAACTACATATGCCGATTTAATTTTGGCGAGCTCTTGGAGGTATGTTTTAAATTGCTGACTGTGATCGTATGTCTTGCTTTGCCTTGGCAATACTGGATCTCTTGTCATCGTTCTTAGCTGTTCCAGTACAGTAATGATTAAAAAAAAAGTACGAAAGTTCTTTAGAAAATAGTAGATACAGTTTATTTGTGATAGGTTGTGTTATGCAATCCCTAGGCCTCATATCTGAATGATATATATGCTCCGAGACTGACATTTTAATCTTTTTGAACTCATCACATTGCTGGCAGTGATTAATTGGGTCACCAGTGAATGAATGGATGGCTGAAGACTGAAGAATTCATATTTACTTTCATGATTCCAAAAGGCATCCTAAAATGAGACGTGATGTTTGCATGAAAATTGTGCATGGTGTCTAAAAGGCAATACCAGCTCTGAGACTACCATTATAATCATTTTTCAACTTGTTGCCTTGCCAGCAGTGCTTGGTTTGCTAGCCACTGAATGAATGGGTGAAGACTGAAGATTTGATTTCTACTTCTGTAATTTCAGATGTCCTAAAATGAAATAGGATGTTTGCTTGAAATTGTGCATGATCTCCGAAAGTCATCCTAGAATGAAAAAGGATGGCTTTTCTGGAAGTGCACAGGGTGAGATATGCTCGAAACTTGTTGTTAGCTTTCTGCTTAGTGAACTTTAAGAGTAAAGAGTAGAGACTAGCGAGTGCCTAAAATTTATGAGTTGTCAAATCTGCTCTCTGGTTGTGAGCGCAAGGTGATTAAAGTTCGAATATTGTAAATAGCCTACTTACTGTGTTTAGTGTTGAGCTATACATTGCGAATTGTAAAGATTTTAAATGTTTTTGTTAGAGATCATGCCGAATCCAACCCTCTTATATTTGTATATATATTATTCAGGCGTCCCTTGGACAGAAGAGGAGCATCGGATGTTCTTACTGGGTTTGCAGAAGCTGGGGAAAGGAGACTGGCGTGGAATAGCACGAAACTTTGTTGTGTCAAGGTCTCCTACCCAGGTAGCAAGTCATGCCCAGAAGTATTTTATCCGTCAAAACAATGGAACTAGGAGGAAGAGACGCTCAAGCCTATTTGATATGGTTCCTGATATGGTGCGTATGATTCAAAAGTCATTTCTGTGATTAATAATAATATTATTATTTTTACTTTCTTCTAATGTCCATTGGTGATAAAAGAAACCTATTATTTAATCAAGGGTCAGAAATTGCATCCTAAGTTGCATTTCAAATGAAAAAGACACCCTGGGAAACTGTAGCATTCCAGAAGATGTGGTGGCATTTCATAATGTTTTGGCTATGTTAATTCGAGGGTGGTAGCAAGTTTTTCATGGTACAAGTGACTATATTGTGTGAATCTGAAACGTCCATCTAGAGGTCCCTACTATGGTCTAAGATTCCAAAGAATGTACCAAAAAGGTGGTTATAGCTGTCCACTTATTGTTCTCTCACGAAATGATTTTTTTTAAATATCTACTGTTTTCTTGGCTTGTGTGATTTCTCTACCATTCATCATCTGCTGCAGGGCCCACAGATGGACTGTCTAAATTCACCAACCACATAGTCACTTCTAGTGTTGATTACTTGGATTGAACTAAAAATGTGGCTCTATTTTCTTAGCCTGAATCGCCAGACTTTTCCCTTTCATTTGAAAGTCCCAATAAAATGCCAAATATGAGGAATTAGTTTTTAATTTTGTTGGTACCTGGATGCCCATGAGTTTCAATATATCTATGTAGGCCATGTTAGGAAGATTATTTTATGGCATATGGTTCACACAAAGGCATACTACTCTAGGGATTAAGCTTTCATGGAGGTCACAAAGTCACAATCCTTGCATGTTATCCTTATTATTTTTATTAGATTTATGATATTTTTCTTTTTCAAATTTCTCTTTCCCAGTCCATGGATCCATTACCAGTGCTCGAAGAACAGTCCCAATTACATTCTTCACCTGAAGATGTGTCTGAACGCGTAAACCAAGTCACCCCTTTAAATCTGTCCGTCGATCAAGAATGTGAAGCTATGGAATCAGCTTCAAACATCTCTCCACTTGAACCTGAAGTACAGGTTCCACGCAGTGATTTTCCGCATATGGTTCCTGCATTCTTTCCCACATATTTACCTATTCCATTCCCATTCTGGCCACCAAATTTCCCCCAAAATGGAGAAGAGTGGGGTGAGAAACATCAGGTTTTGAAGCCTACACCAGTCCTTACTAAGGATCCAATCCAAGTGGATGAGCTCCTTGGTCTGTCTAAGCTAAGCATTGGAGAAGGTGCTGCTGGTCGCATGGAGCCATCTGCTCTCTCCATCAAATTGCTTGGAGCTTCATCGAGGCAGTCGGCATTTCATGCAAATCCAACAGTCGGTGTGTCTGATCTGAGCCCGAGGAAGAGCAATGCAATCCATGCACTTTGAGGGGCAAGATGGAGTACTCTCTTTCTGACTCGTTCTTTCCTTTATTAAACTTTACATGCTTTAAAGGTTTTTTTTTATTCATGTAACAGAGATGGTTCTGTTGAGACAAGTTCCCATTTAGCAGATAATTAAAGTTTACAGTTCATCAGTAGGTGTAGAAGCACATGTAGAAGCACATTTCTACTATGTACGTTGTTACTTTTTTGTTAATAGGTATCTAGTATCAATTTGAATGTTAACAATCCATCATGTATTTGAATATTTCTGTAGTGACTACCTGATCAGGATGGGAAAAGGGGCAGGCTGAAACTTGAATGAAAATAATAAGAATAGATCAAAGAAGATTTGTCGTGGGATGGAGTGAATCAGAGAAACATAATTTATATAGTTGACTGCAACATAGGTAGGACAAGACTTTGATGATGATTTAGAATTGACATGCATAAGTTAATGGGTTGCGATCATATGCAGATTAATTGAGGTTGTGAATAGGCAACTTTTGCTTGACACAAGAATTTTGCCCGTCCGGTTTAAGGTGATGATAGAGCAGCCGATCTATGGAGATGATTGAGCTGGATGGCTTTATATTTAAAGTGATGGCTAAAAATTAGAGTATAAACAACAGAGTGAGAAAATTAGAGTATAAACAAGTATTCCCTATTCCAGCTCTAACTTTATTGCCCGATTTACATTCTTTTTTCTTTCTTTCTTTCTTATTTTTTATTTTTTTATTTTGCCAGTTGGCCTAGTGGCCAGGAGATGTAATGTAAACCTGCCCACAGGTCCAGCCATCAATAGTGTAACAATGATTTTGTGAAACTTAAAATAATTAGCTTGAATTACTGATCAGAATTGTCTATGAGCAAGTCTATAGGCTCAAGCTGAACCAGTCATGAACAAATGTTAGTTGTGTATGTTCAAGCACATGAGGATATGGGCTCAAGCACTTGAGGATAACTACTCAAAATTTGGTTGATTTAAGTTGATATTTTTTGGGGAAGCCAAATAGTTTGAGTTCTAGATGTTTGCTCTGCAGGCAGCTGGTTTATTGCTTAAAGGGCATTGCTCTGCCATGAAAGACCGAGAATTAGCCAAGGTGAAATTGTTGTCCCTATGTGAAGAATGGAAATGGTAACAGTAGTAGCTTTACTCAGGGTTCAAGTCATGTTACCACTAAAAACAAAAATAAAAAAGCAGAGCAGTTGCCTTCGTTGCAAATCACAATCTTTAAATTGCCAACACATTTATGATTGAGTTGTGTTGGCTTGGTTCCACATAATTAGTCCTTAGGTCTTTAGTTAAAGTATCACTCCTTCAGTTTCCTAAAAATAAAAAAAAATAAAAATAATAAAAATAATAAAAAAAAACAGCTCTAAATCAGTATTTGGCCCTATTTTAGACGAACCAGGGACTAGATCTCTAGGTTAAGACAATCCCAATTGATATTGTCTTTGTTTGGGGCTCCAAAACCAACCAAGAGGTACGCTATTCAGATTTCACACCCAAAGAACACAATGTTTTTGTTTTCTGTCTGCTAGAATTAGGAAACCTAGAAGTAACGAGAATTGTGAGGAAGATAACCAGAATGAGTTGTTGCAAAATGTGTTTAGCCCTGGGATTGTGTAGAGTTCGAATGGGCAGCAATGGGCTAGCACATTTGGTGTTTCAAGTGGTCTGAATGGTTGCTGTTCAACTGAAGATTCACTGGTGGGTTACTACTGCAGTTTAAAATGACACCAACTGCAGTTACTGCTAAAGTTTGAGCCAAGATTGGGTCTAAACTAGATGGACACTAGTAGTCTCGGATTGTTGTGACCTGATAGAACCGAGCCCGCAATGGTCTAGTATGACCTTCTACATGACTTACTGAAACAACTCAGTCAGATCCACAAGGTCAAATAATAGAGGGCTCCTCAGGTCCCATGACAATGCTTATGTGCGCAAAGTGTGACTAAAATGCCGGTAATGGTGCCCTCACGGGCACATGTGCGTGGTGCAGTGAGATGCACCTAATAACGGGGACTATTCGGTGGTCGTCTCTTACATTATTCTCCTCTCTTACATTATAAGCAAGGGTCTATCTGGGAAACTCTTTAACTGCACCTTTGTTATTTTAATAAATAATTGAAGTCAGAGTATACTAATAAAGCAAAGTCACTCAACAGCAAAGGATGCAAATGAAAATGGGGGCTTAAAAAAAAACCTAGGTAATGAATGATTGGTTTTGTTTGGGTTGTGACAAAACTTTATGCTGGCTAGATAATTAATAAGTAGAGGAGATTAATGAAGATATTGAATATAAAATAACAGCGGTATAGTTAAAGTGGAAACTGAGGAGATTAATGAAAATGTTGAATATAAAATAACAGCGGTATAGTTGAAGTGGAAACTTGTTTTGGAGTGCTTTGTGATTGACAAATGTCAATAATATTGAAGAAAAATTTTTACAGGATAATGCTTATATCAGTTATGACATTTGAAGCATAATGTTGGCTATAAAAAAGCTACATACGCTCAAAATGAAAGTAGTAGAGATGAGAATATTGAGGAGGTTGTATGATAAAATTAGAAAAGATAAGATCAGAAATGAGCAATTTTGGGAGCATTTAGGGTAGTACTAATGTGGGATAAATTAGAGAAACCCGTTTTAGATAGTTTGGGAGCGTCCAATGCAAAACAAACAATGACGTCAGTAAGAAAAAATTTAGACGTGCAAGTTGATGGCCAACCAAAGGGAAGGAGTAGGTCGAAGATGATATAAATGGAAATTCTAATAATATTTAAAGAATATAACTTATCTGAAGATTTGACTCAAAATAGATTGAAATGGAGAAACATAATTCATTTATCCAACCTCAACATAGTTGGGACAAGGCTTTGATGATATCACTGTTTGGGTTTTTTAGCTTTTTATTTATTTCATATTCTTTTTCTTATTCCCTGATAATTGAATTTCCCTTTTTTCAGGGTGTGGATTGCATTTGTCCTTTGTGTCATACTTCACAGGAAGGGCCACGTGCAGTCTACTCTATAGCGCCGTTTTTCCTTTACGTACTCTCTAACAAAATCAAAATCCAGCAAGTTGTCTCAATAGAAAAGCTGCAACCTAATCTATTTAGAAGAATGGTTGTTCCTCCCTAACCTAGATTAACCTACGAAAGGAAAGGAAAAGTTAATCTAGTTTCGATTTTCTGGGTTTTTCTAGGGGGCTATGGTGTCATAGAGAGTTGATAGATTTGTGTTGTTGCGTTCTCCCGAAATCATTCTGTATGCTTGCATTTTTTTTTCTTGGTTTTTCTTTTTTGATTTGGTGGTGTGGTGTCTCAATCCTCCGACCTGACGGTGTAAACTACTGGCTTAAACCATCCTAAAAAGGTAGAGGTTAGTTTTTTTATTTTTTGTTTTCTCTTGTCTTTGGTTTTCTACTTTTCTTAACCATTGGGCCAATTCGTGTTTGTAGCAGGTGAGCAAGCAGGACAGTGACATGATCATTAATATAAAATATAACATAGCCAATAAAGATGGCTACACCAGAGCAGTCTCTCTTTCTATGGTCAGTTCTGTAATAGCTTAAGATTCAGTGAAAAAGGAAGCTCTTAAATTAGTCTATATTTTTTTTCTAAATTGATGTTTATTAAAAAAAAACTTACTCCATGCAGTATTTTGCAGATTTTCTTCTAGTTTTTGTATGAATTCTCTCAGTATTTTGCATTGTATTAAACAGGGCATAAAAGACCCAATTTATTATCCTGTGGCATTTTTTTGGATTGCTCAGGCAATGTGTTCTTTTTCGTAACTCAATGAGGATGATTTATTAAACTGCATCCTTATTTATGTTCTGTGTATGTGTGCACACGTTCATTTTCGATATCATTCACCTTTCAATATATATAATGAGTACTAGATGTAATATATGTGAAATATATTACCTTCAAAAGAGAAGAACAAATACAGCCCCTTATTTGTCTTGTTTAAGCAATTAAACCTTGGAAATTGCATATTGAGCATTGATACTTCATTTTGTCATGTACACAAGCAACATGTTGAGGTTGAACACATGGTGCCTATCACTATGGCATGTTTGTCAATTATCAACCAAAATGAGTTGCAAAAGAGCAATGCAGACAGAAGCATGTGCACTGAGTGCAATGGGAGCATTGCTAGCACTCTGTGTTTTTTTGGACATTTTTTCAGAAACAACGCCCCTTTTGGTTGGGGCCCATTGAGATACATGATGAAAATGAAAATCCATCTAATGAAAAGATCTATATGAGGCTTACCTATATGAAAAATCTTGAGTCCATATGATCATCTTTAACCTTCTTTATTTATAGCCCTAAAACTTAATGATTTAGAAGCATCATTTTATTATGATTTCAAATTAACGATAAAATAAAACTAGATGAGTGTCAAATTTGGACATGTAACCTTACATAAGAGGGCAGTGTGCATGTGAAGACTAAATTGACTTAACATGGGCCTTATGATAAAAAAATCTAGGGGAGGGAAAAGGGGCGCTTTTTAGAATTTCCCTCTTATAAATATGCATACATTTTGATTTCTTAAATAACACTGATATCACCAAAAATATCATTGTTTAATACATTGGGTTATTGACCTTAATTGGTCTTCCAACTATATTAACAGCAGAGATAGATTTTATTCTCATAGAATTACTGTCCTGCAGAAAAGTTAAAAAGGAAGCAAGCCATAGACAATGATGGAACTTCAGACAACTCATTGTTCTGGAATTCAATTTTACTGAAAGCCAGGGAGAATTTAGATCTATTAACTAAAGCAGATGAAACTCTGTGTTATTTTCCATTTTTGAATTGTGTTATTGGTCCCATCTTATGCAGAATAATGTTTTGTTGCTCGTCGATGTAAGGATGGGATTGGCATGGAATGTAACGATATCTGTATAACTGAAGTTCTTTTATGCAATTAATATTATTATGAAGAATCTAAAGAATACTTTGAGGCTGTTTTCACGTAAGTTATTATTAGTATTTTATTATTATTTTCATCCAAAATTGGTTGGCTTTATCGATCCACGTTGGGACTCTTATCGACATACAGACAATGATAGAAAGCAAGAATCGTAATAATCGAAATATGCATATTCGGATCCCATTAGCTTTTATCAAAGGAGTGTATGTGGTCAAACGTTTAACAAAAAACCATGGGAGCTATTGGAATGGAAATCTTTCACCCCTGGAGATGGTGGAGGTAGGCATGGAATAAAGCGAACACCCCCTGTAGTACTCTTTCCTTTCAATGTTTCCTCTCATTGATGAGAGGAAGACATGACAAGTACCACTCTCACATAAAGCTAAAGCTCATTTCAATGATTATTGGAATTTCCTCTCTCCTGTTGTTTCACCTTCCCCCTTTTCCAATGAATGATCTTTCCTCTCTCCATTTGTTTCATCAACCCCTTTTCCAATGATCATATGGATTTTCTTCTTTTCTATTTCTTAATTTTTTTTTTCTTGTTTGGCTACTTGGAATTGAATGGACTTGGTTTCTTTATATTGTTTGAGCTGGCCTTGACTCATTTCTCAAAATTGAGGCAGTTCTTGTTTCTTCCTTTACCTGGAAATGGCTGGAAGGAAAATTTAAATATGCCCTTTTCCACTTACTTTGGTCTCTCTGGGTTTCTATAGAAATTAGAAGAATCTGGCATTTCCTTCCATTTTATTGGACTTGACCGGTCGATGTATTGTATCTTAGTAGGTCAGAAAGCACACTTTTTGTGGCAGACCATTCATCTGTGTATGTAGTATGTACATGTGTTATTTGATGGTGGATAGATTATGATTAATGGCCCAAAAATCACATTGGCAGGGTTACCATCTTATTTTGCCTGATGGCTGACAAATTTCTTCTTAACCTTGTGGGGGGTGACGTTCTGCTGTTTTGCAAAGATGTTGTGGAAAATGAAACTTGATATCATTGTGTTATATTTATGCATCTCTTTAGTTCCAACAGTTTAATAGTGTAGTGGACCACCAAATAGTTGATCTGACATAGACATGGGTTGTACAGCTAAGAAGCATGCATGTCCTAATTAACTTCTTTCCATAATTCTAGTACTTTGCTGCTGAGTTCTAGGATTTCCACTGTCAATTGATTTACACGCCTGATGGGTTACCTTCTTTTGTTTTTTCATTCTTTCCAAGATTTTCTAGCGGTTGTATCCAGCAACCAGCATGAAGCAATATTGCTTTGGAAAGGGAAGTGCCAGTCATTTTTCTTTTCTCCTGTCGTTATATTCTACTGCTGATTCCAATTAGCATGCCTGTTATACAGTGCTGCGTTTTGATAGTTTGAGAGCCAAAGCTTTCATTTACAATGGGATGGGCCGATGGGGCCCTTTATCCTCTGAGCTGTCCTGATTTATGTAAGCATTGTCTGTGCATGCACCTCCCATCCGATGGCTGAAATAACTGGAGTGCTCCTGTAGACTTCTGGATGTGAAAGCATCACAATTTCTGTCTTTCCCTCCAAATCTAACCCATGGAGTCCAATTGTTAATTTAAACCATTGAATTTCATTCTTTCTTTGGTCTATATATTTAGTGGACTGAGGTCTTCGTCATTGAATCTTAACCCAATTCTTCTGGGGTTGGTCTTCTATATCATTGGGATAAAGAATTATTTTGGGCCGTCTTTTCATGTAATTCAATAGGGAGGAAATTGACTTCTATTTGTAAGAATGGTTAAAATATTAAGAAACATATGTGAATTCTCAAAAGTGACCATCAAATTACTCACCTCTAATGGAAAATGCATCAAGGGGAAGTGGGAAGTGAATACCTAGCTATCAATCACTTGAGCAATTCAAATGTTAGGAAGGTCGAGCTCCCAATCTATGTCGCTACATCATATCCTCACCCCTCACTTGACTCTCATCTACAGTGCTACTTCATATCCTCACCCCTCACCTCCTTAATAATCATTTGGTGAAGCTCATTTGTGTCATGATTCCTATGTATTCATTTCATGTGTATTCCCTATTCCTCGCATACAAACAGAGGCCCATGACTGTTGGATTTGATCAGGTGCAATTACATTATTAGTTCACAAATGAAATGTTATCTAATTTATGTACTCAACTCATTTGCATTTGAACTGTCAGGACGGTTAATCACTTATTTTACAAGTGCTTACTAAAGCAGTGAATATCATCAATCTGGAGGTATCAGAGTGTACAAGACTACGAGTGCCTCACATTGCAGGGAGGGTTTTGGTTTAATGGTTTAGATTGGGGAATAGGTGAGTTGCCAGTTTAGATTTTATGGTTATTATGAAATTGGATCATTTTGGTGACACTGATGATAATATACTTGAGAATTGAGATTAGAACTTTCAAAATAAATAATAAAAATATCATCATCAAAGCCTAGTCCCTAATATATATATATATATATATTCAATTTGGTGGGGGCTGACTTTGGATCTATAAAAATGAAATTATTGTGGGACTTACTGAAAAAACCTTGTTAACTCAGATATGCTTTGAGAATTCTGAGTTCCAAAAAGGGGGGATTCGGACTGTTAGTTTTTCAGTGTGTGCTGTCTTCTCTTTTGCACCATGCCAATTATCAAAATTCGCAGATTTTATGACTTGTAAAATTTAATCCAGAAATCTCCACAGAAGAATTAACACCATGGATTTTTTATGTGTGGGGCCCTGACGAAGAAGATGAAGAGTAAACTTGCAAGTTGTTCCTTGAACTCTCATTGTTAGTGAGTTCCTTCGTAATTTTGGGGGCTCATGAAGATAGTATATACATTTTGAGGAGTAGGAAGTTGAACCCCAAGGGATAGCTCAGCTGGTCTAAGACTACGAGTTGCTCTCCGAGGATGCGGATTCGAATTGTACTCCTACACTGGGGTCATAAGAAATTTACCGGCTCCCCCTAGGCTCAAAGGGATTGGTCCACATCAAAGGGCCGGGAAACCTTCCGTTAGCCCAAAAAATAAAAATAAAAATTTAGTAGAAAGTTGAAAAGTAGTCTCATTTTTGTCAATGGTATTGGTAGGCCATATTGGGATAGATACTTCAACCAAAAAATGAAAAATTATATCACGAATCTTATGCCCCCAAGGCCCAAACCCAACAACTTTATGATACTTCAATCCATCTGCAATATGAGAGAGCCCGGTCAGTGGGGGATGAAGTGAATAAAAGAATTTTGAAATATGCCACATCAGCTATAGGTGCTTTCTTCTAGAACTGAATCCTGAGCTGCCCAAGACGGCAAAACTAGAATGGTATAGTGCAGCTTGAGATGCACTTTGGGCATTCGAATTTAGAGGTCCCCACAAAATTCGTATTCTTAAAAAGAAATTGTATCTGGTTTATACTTTACAACCTCCCACAAAATTCGTGTTCTTAAAACGAAATTGTATCTAGTTTATAGTTTACAGCTTCCTTTCTAAATTCTTTTATCTCATCGTCATTGGAAAGCCACGAACTCTTTTGTGATTCCTACGCCAAAAAACCCATATAATAATGAGGAATACTCCATATATATAATTTCCCTTTCAATTCAGAAGATATCAGCTAGAGAGGTGTCCTTAAACATAATAACAGTCAAAATTTAAGTATTTCCTACCGTTTGTACAATATTTTAGGATCATGTAATATTGCATGTGCGATATCTTTAAGACCATACAACATCACACACATCACCTTTGAACACTTCTGTTGAAAATATTAGAACTCAGGCTGTTTTCGGGTCAGTATCATATATTTAAGGTCAGTGGCATTTTCAATATCTCATTCATTTATTTGATCGGGCGTGATAATGAGGACGATGGTATATATTAATTGAACTCGGAATCAGACACGGAATCTAATGTTCCTGTCATATATTTGATCCTGTCTCCAAAACCAAATCGACTGGGTGCCTCCCTCACACTTGTGGTGAGTGGCATGTGTGGATTCCCGTGCAACGCACTCGCAGGAAGCATGAGTGACACACGAAGGGGATTGGGACTCATTTAATCCCTCATCAGGACAGGAAAAACTAAACTGGCATTTTCCTTGTAGTTGACAGGAGTCACGTGGAGGACCAGTTCTTGCTCATTCTCAGCTATACTAGCAAGGGGGCTCAACCATGGGAAGGCCCCAAAGGCCCCGAATGTGCAACATGTAGGAACAGGAGCCACACATGTAGAAAAAAAAGTTTACACATGCAAGAGTAAAAGCTCATACACCTGAAAAAAAAGTCCACACATATAATAAAAAATGAAATATATAGGATTTAAACTTTGGATAACCCGACGAGAATTATATTGTTGCTCTTTACAACAGCCGTCCTAGTTATTTCTAGCTGAGAGGACGTAATCTACAAAGTATAGCCCTAGGCCCGGACATTTACTAGTTGTTGACTCTGCTAGACTAAACTGCCAGTAATATGCTTTGCAACTTGTGCAACTTGGCTTCAAGTTTGCTTAATTGAAATGAAACTAATAGTATTTTTCACCTTTAATTGTATTTTGTTAGTGAACGTCGGGGACAAGGCCATGCCTCATAAGCCATGCCTGAGTAGGAATTGTCTATATAAAGAACATTTTTCTATGTCTATTTTTGACCCATGATTCGCATTTTTTCCTACAGTGTGTAATCTTATTATGTGCATCTCCAACCTGTGATAAGCTTGAATATGTATTTATAAGCCTGAATATGCTTTTACAAACCATTATTCGGAAGAGGTATAAATATATTTTTGTTTATTGAGAACAGATATGATGTAACGTGTTTGGTTTTTGTTAATCAATTTTTAATTTTTTTTCCTTTGCATAACTTTAGAATTAGGACAACCACGACACTCTCATAAAACCATTATCCAGTGGGTTCAGAAGTCAGATCCATGATGTAGGTACCCCCATATAAATTTAAGCTTTGCAATTTATACGAGGTATAGTGATTTTGACTAGCATAGCCAAAGAAGATCACTGTATTCTACCTAATATCAAAATCTTGAATCCACATGGAGAAAACTCGTAAGAACCTAAAGAAAAACTTGATTTTGTATTATTCTCCATTATAAACATAACATTGTCCTATATGAACTCTTATTATGACTTTCCGAAAATTTGAAATTATACTTCGGCTTCATTTTGAAACTAATTTTTATCATTCTTGTTTGATTTTGAAATTAACACTCACCAGTCCCTATGACTTGATTTTGGACTTGTCTTATCCTATAGGATTGATTTTGAAATTAGCACTTGCCCCTTTTTATTTTTTTACTTTTTTTTTCTTCTTATTTTTGGAATTATCCTACATCTTATATGTGGGATTGGCCCAAGTTAATTTGGTCCATTTATAGTCCTAAAAATAGCTCTTTTGATGCACAACTGCTAGGGTTCAAAAGGGTAGAATATCTTTACACCCGCATGAAGCTTGTGTGGGGATTGAAGGGTGAATCTTTTCATGGAAAAGATTGAAATAATATTTGATGCTAGATGAAAATTGAAAAGGCTTAAGTAAATCATCGATGTGACCAAAAGTAGTGAAAAAGTAGTATCCTCATTGCGTCATAATCATTGTTACTTTCCGCATTCTACGGACCATTTGTTTTCGAGTCCTTCATCTTTGAAACCATATTATTTATACAATTAATAGAAAACGAGTCCACAGTATAAGAGTTACCTTTACATTTTACTTTCTTTTTTTGTTTGTTTTACTCTTTTAAAAATATTCACACACACATCTATACAAGCCCCTCACCATCAGTGCTATAGTAAGAGATTAATCCCTAACTAGTTTTTGAGTAATATGTGGATTGATGTTTTGCTGTTTTACTTGTTTCACAAAATGAACGGTGGTGTCGTCCCCCCAAAAGTGAAAAAATACCACCAAGAGGTTTTTATGTTTTTTTCCTGAAGCCCCAGCCACACCAAACAACACACACCACCACCCCCCTTCACATGTTTTGCACTTGTGTTGGCCAAAACACACCAAAACGGATCCTCATTCCCTTCTCACTTCCATGGGGATGACACACCAAAACGCAACATAAAATGGGGAAAAGGCCAAAACAGCAAAACCTCTTTTCCGTTTCTCTTAATTTCAATTTCTATCCTCTTGCTTTGTAGGTTACACGTTCCATGTGTAAGAAGAATCCTGGGTGATTTGAGAGCGTGACAAATTTCTCCAGAGAGCAGCAGTTTATTTCTCGCCGTAAATATTGCCACTACAGGATATTGTCACGAGAAAGAGATGGCTTTGCTACAATATATTTCTCTCTATTATATATTGTAAGGTGGCAAGTATGGTGTGTATTTTTAGCTATTTTAGCTAAGGCTCACTTTTCCATTGCTATATATAGACCCCTCCTTGGGCAAAAGATTGTATATTTCCACTAGAATTCAATTGTGGAGAATCATCTCCCTTGAGAAGCTCTTCTGCTCTCACATTTCCCACCAGCCTCTGAAGCCCCTTCTACTCCCCAGGTCTCTCACTTTTAAGGATGGAGAGCAGTAATGCACACTTGCTGCGCCAGCTTTCCCAAGTCAAGAAGAGCCTCTTCGAGCAGGTTTCTTTTTTTCCCTTTTTTGCTACCTCTACGAGTAAATGAAAATTTTGATTTTTACAGTTCTTCTGTTACGAAGGGAAAAACCCACCTCAATATTGAGGTGGTTTTGTCAGTTTTATTTGGAAGTTCTGTTTGGTTACTCACCTATAGAGGAAACAGATCTCTGTCTTAGAGCAATATAATGTTAGAAACATAGGATGTTTGGTCTTTAGATTTGGTTCTTTATCTCTGTTTTTTCAGTGAACAACATTAAGCCAAACCAAATGGATGGATTAGGCCTAATAAGACGAGGTGACGATGCTGAGTTATCAAAGATTTGTTCCAACTATATTGAGTTCGTTGAGAATAGCCTCTTACCTGAGTAGTAACAGGTGTTGGGTTTTATCTACCTTACTAGGGTTCAAACTTGGTCAAGCACCTTTTTTTACCGAAGGCCGTGTTACTTTACTTGAAGCCTTTTTTCTCTTACGAGAAGATTCCCCAACCTCATCCGAGGTGTCTCCCCTTAACAGAGGGCTAGGGGTCCCAGCTCCCTTAAGGCTAGGGGCACCATATATATATAGAGAGTATTTTTATGCATCCATCCTTCATCATTTTGGTAAGGGACATTTACTTTTTTTTATCTATTAAGATAAAAAAGGTATGTGAGGTGTGATGTTTTTATTCTTTTGTACATTAATACTTTCTAAATATAGAGTGTCCCTCATTATTTGTGTGAGGGACATATGCACGTGAATATTCTCATATATATATATGCCCAAAGGGAAGCGGTGGATGTAGGGTCCACCTGAATACATACAAATCATTGGAGGATTGAAAGATCTTGGCCAGGATTATCAATTGGCTAGTATGATTACACAACCGGTCTGATTATTATAACTATTTTATTAGTGGCCCCAAAGTCTAATGGCTAATTGGCTATTATCTTATGGTTACAATTACTATGATGAACTCGGAGGCTTGTACTCATTTGCTTTTGATCGTCAGATTACCTCATCTAGGGCTGTCTGCTGGTCCATGCCGGGAGCTATCTAATTCCTTTTAATATAGTCACTTGTGCATATCTAGTGAGCCTTACAGCCAAGGTTCTAAATGGTTCATGACAAGAGGCTCATGGCATCTTAGGTTGCAGGTTCAGTCACGTTACCAGTAAAAATATAAAATGGAAGTAAAAATTTGATCACAGTGACATATGATCACAATAAAATGCGTACAGTTAAGTATCGATATGCAGAATCATTCCAATCTTGCAATTGCGTTAACTTCGTGTTTGGGTTGTGGACCCATTATTAGTATATTTTCCTCAGACGGACCAGGTAAACCGGACCTGCTTTAACTGCTAATCTTTTGGTTGGATTTAGAATTAAACCCATTATTAATATATTTCCTAAAGATTCATATGCGGGCCATGGCTTTTGGGTTGGGCTAGGACCTTTCTGAGCCACACTAAGTTAAAGTAAGCCTGAGGCCTACTAGATCAATGGGCAAGATTCGTGGTATAAGAACTTGACTGAACTTGCCCTAGTTTGGCTGAATCAAACTGGCTCAATGAACACTTGAGTTATTCGAGTCTGACTGAGTCTGCCCCAGATCTTGGTCAAACCCGCCTCAGTTTACTCCACTCAACTGCCAGTCATGGTCTAGAAATGTGGCTCCAGTTGGCTCTAGCTGTTGAATCTACACCTATGCTTGATTCCAAGCCATTTTGAGGGCTAAATCTGATCGAAACCAACAGTCATAGAACTTGAAGTTAGTCAATCAATTGATTTGGCAGGGATTTCTGGACGAGCAATTTATTCAGCTGGAGGAATTGCAAGATGATGATAACCCAAATTTCGTTGAGGAAGTTGTAACCTTGTTCTTCAAGGATTCAACAAGACTCCTGCTCAATGTTGAGGCAGAACTGTAAGTCAAACAAATCTCACAACATTTTACAACACTTTTAACTCCAGATAAGATAGATGCTTGTTCTACTTCTGGAGCTTATAAGCTTGTTATTAGTACTATTTTCTACAGACAAATTGAAGTTTGTTGACATTATTTAATTTGTTTTTTTTCCTGTTGTTAATACAGGGAGAAGAGTCCCTTGGATTTCCTTAAGCTGGACCACCACATGCATCAATTCAAGGGCAGTAGCGCCAGGTACAAAACCAAAGCAACAACTTTTATTGGGTGGGGAAATTTGGGTCCAGTGGGTTACAATCTAGCTAGTAGTATTTTTCAGGGGTATTACATTTAGAAGGATCCTTCTTCATGCCAAACAGTTGGTATGAACCCTTGAACTTTCCAAAAAGTGTTTTTCCTTCCAAAGAAACTGTCTAAAGATACTCATTTTATAATGCTCCTTTCCAAGTCTCAGTGTGTCTGTTATTTCTCTTAACTTCTTGTATCACCTGAATTGTTTGTATATACATCTACTTACATGTTCATAAGCTAACTGTTTCAACCAGTAACTCCTTATTTTTCCTTTCCATTTTCCTCTTCTATCCTAATCATCGGTTTGCTTGTTCTTATTCAATCATTCTTTGCTCTTTCCCATTTTGTTACTAATCCATGTTAGCATATGGCATCTTAGTCAAACTTGCTTTGTGTTCCATTTTTCATTTTCATTTCTAGCAACTTCATATATATATGGTAGTTGAATTCTAAAAAACGAACTATTAACCAAAATTAAACTACATGATTGGAATAATGCCACTCTCATTTTTGCTCCATTTTGTCATGTTGAAATAATCCTGTCGGTCATATTCTCCACAACTCGTAATTGCTGCTAGATGATATAGCTGATCGCCTTGCAACAGAAGTGACTTAATCTTAAGATAAAAATTAAGTCTAATAAAGTAGAAAAATCAAGGAAATGTCCTTTGAAATGGTTTGGGCATGTAACAAAGAAGACCAATAACAACCCTCGTAAAGATGTATTGAAGGGTCCTATGTGTTGGACCCTAGGGAGCTGATAGGCCCATAGGCCCACAAGATTTTCCCATAAACCTCAACCGCTATTTTAGAGATAATTTCAAAGCCGATCCCCTTAATAATGCACGCATGTTGCGCTAATTTGGAGCTGTTTCCCTGGCCTTGATGGAGAAAATAACCTCTATTTATATTTGGATGCTGAGAACCGTGGATATATAGAAAAATTCAGTAAAAGAAAGAGGTCATGACCATTGGTCGGATATCACCAGCCTGATGGTACCCTCTCCTGGATGTGTACACAAGATCCTTCAATATGTTCAAGGAACTAGGAAAAAAGGGGATTCTAGTGAACACTAATGAAAAAAGAGATTGAAAATACGACTTCAAACAGGGTTGATTTGATCAGGAGAGAAGTAGACCCTCAAAGACGATCCCCAAATAGATGAACAAAGTTTCGTTAACGTTGATGACAGTGGCCTAATTCATCCTCTCTACTATGAAATTTTGACTATAAAACTTTTCTTCAATAAAAAGAGGCTTGAGAAATGTTTTTAGAGATGTGTTGATGCATTAGTAGACCAGAAACCGTCTTAGTATGAATAACTAATACTTTATGAGTTCAATAGACTCATGTTGCCAATTTGTCTGTGATCATAGAAGGAGATGCCTTTCCTTGCTTTTATTTAATTGTTCTTCTTTGCTGTGTAAGTTCCGTCCGGTATAATACTTTTATACCTTAGACCTATTGTTCATTTCTTTGTACTTATCTTTTTAAATAAAATTTACCGTTACCTTTTTTCAAAAAAAAAAAAAACACTTATTCATTGGTCATAAGTCCTATGCAATCACTATGTGGCCATCAAATATTTCTGTAAAATGAATATGGTCAACCATTTAAATTTATGAGTATCAGCTGGTAAGATGTCAGGGCACTTTGATCAGTAAAATTTCTTGGCTTGTGCTCTGCTCTGTATAAAATTTATGATTCAGAAACTCTAGATTTAGTGAATATAATTTGATTAGGCATTAAAATGATGTTCCTTGATACAGCATTGGAGCTCACCGGGTGAAGAATGAATGTTCCCTTTTCAGGGATTATTGCTACCAAGGGAACGCTGATGGGTACTTTGCTTTAGTTTTGTTTTATTGTTTCTTTGTATTTCCTCTCTCTCTCTCTCTCTCTCTCTCTCTCTCTCTCTCTCTCTCACGAATGCACGGACACACCCATAGGCGGAGCCAAGACCAACCGGATGTTAAGAACGTGGTCAGGGCTCAATTCATTTAGGGCCTGTTTGATTCTTGTAATTGAATATGTACGGATTGTAAGACTTCTATGTGTAGATGGTTAAATTGAACAAACAAATCTGAATTTTCAAGAAAGACCATAATGTTAAATGAATCTTCCATAATTATGGTGACAAATGAATACCCACCCAAGAACTTTAGTAATTCAAATCCAAATCTCGCTCCTCATGCTACTGATAATTGTTTTCCTATGCTTGCATGTAGATGCATGAAGACTATAGAAAGAGTGAAAAAAGAGCATGCAATCTTGAAAAAGAAGCTTGAGAATTATTTTCAGGTTCTTCTCTCTGTATAATATATACCATAAACCTCAAAATGAAAATTCATAATTACTTGTCAGTTAAACATTACTCTACTAATCTTTTGCTTTTCTTTTTATACTTGTGTAGCTGGTACGACAAGTTGGGCCTGCAGAACGTGCAACGCGCCCAAAATGAATGTCCAGACAACAGCAACAGTGATGGTGATGGCAAAGATGAGAAGGGCATGCAGGAGTAGCTAATAATAGCTTCAGTGGTTACCTCAAGCTAGAGGGGACCATTGCTGTAGCTAGCATGTTTTCAATATTAATTTAAAACTTTTTTTTTGTAAGAATAATTTATAGCTTTTACAGTGGTGAATTTCAATGGGTGTGCTTTGGAATTTCTTTCTGATGGGTTATGCTGTGGTTGGTAAAAGAAGTTTGTGAATCATCTTCTATCAAAGCTTAGCTGGATTAGATGATCTTAGCAATTTAATTCAGGGTTGATTCGGAGACTTCCCGCTAACTAAATCCCTATTACATTAAATATACACTAGCGCCTCTGGGCCCGTGCCCAACGTAGGTCTTATTTAGTAATAATATTATTTGTAAATAAGAATATTTATAAATATTTAAATGATGTTTAATTTAATATTAACATTAAATTCATTTTACAATCGTAATCTTAAATATTTTAGTGCACTCTTAAAAAGTAAATATCATATTAGTAAAACTAAATAAAAATGAAAATAATGTACTTGTGGAATTTCATTAGAATATTAATAAAAAAATAAAATTTCCCTTAATCTGTAAAATCAAGTCAAGAGAAAAAAATATTATATAGTAATATAAATTAGATGGAATACTCCACTATGCAAAGAATCATCAGTTCAACCAATCCTATCACTATGAAAATTTTGAATTAGGTGAAAAGAAGCCAATAATCAAGATTATCACAAAATTCAGGCTTTTCACTTGTTCATTTGCGCATAACACAAATATAGAAAAAGATATAAAAATAAAAAGAGAAATTTCAACTAAATGTGACAAAACTTAAGATTGACTGGTGGACATTAAAATATAGGATGCACTTTTAATCTCTATATCAGTAGAAAAAAAATTGTATTAGTCCTATACTAACCATAAGATATCATTTGCATTACCATAGACATTCTAACATATAAGACATACTTAGTTAATATATATTAGCATATTAAAATTAACACCTATGAACAATCTAAAGATCATGGCCTCGAGAGATATAAAAAGAAAAGATAAATTAAATAATTAACAGGAAAAAAATAAAATAACTATCTTCTTAACATTTAAAACAAATATATATATATAAACCATCAGAACTTTTGGTGTTTAAAGAGAGCAAAATTGCACTTACTGTCAGTGGTGAGTTGTTTAATAGTGTCTCCATGCATATACCATACTTCATATTTCATGTAAAACCTATAGGCTGATGAATTGGTCGTTCTCTATTTTTTTTCTCTTCCCATTCTTATATGAAAAAATTGAATTTCAATACCCACCCATTTATGGTGAGTCAAAATAAAAATGAATATGATTGTCCACCTTCTAAAGGTTCTATGAATCTAACCACAAGAGATGTTGTGTATAAAATTGAAAGATTTTAGGATAAGAGATACAGATTGATTTGTTTATGTAAAATTTAAAATTGAGTGAGCTTATTAATCCAAATTTAAAATTGTTATGCTAGGGCTAATCTAAGTTATTGGTTGTTCCGGGTTTTAAAGGACATGATTTAGAATGAGAGAGATTTTAAAAATCTTGCCTCCTAGTAATATCATTCTAAGTGATTAATTTAAGAAAGATCTAGCAATATTATGGCTTGAGCATTAACTTATATAACACATTATCAGCAACCGTAGGATCTTCACCCAAAATGGACAGCAAAGATGGGAGTTCTCATAGATCTTGTGAGAACATTGATGAAATATATATCCAATTTAAAATTTTCTTCGTGGAGGCCTGTGTATATATAACCTATTACAATCAAATATGTACAAACGCATAGGAAAGCTAGGATCCGAGTACAAACAGTCCACATGTCCATTTCCAATATAGCAAAAGATCATTCATTTATATACCCTGTCACAACCTGAGCCCAAGAAATTGGGGATTAAGAGAAAACCTAATCAGTGACACACGTACTCCTGTATATGTACCTCTAAACCTGATCTAGGTGCACATATACAAGGGATCTATCACACGTGCAATCCTTGTATGCGGAAGCTCTAGATAGTATCAGTGCACAAAAGAGTATAAAAGACACAATAAACATGATTACTAGGGGAAATAGACGTTACAAGAAATACATGAGAGAATATTCAGTGAATACATATACAATGGATAAAATGCTAGCATGCAGTAAATGTGAATGGAAGGAATGCAAGGCGCTCTCTGGGTTGGATCATTCACACCCACTCCCTATCCCACTGGGGTCTCTAGAATCTCCTCCGAAGTCAGGTTGACCTTCGAAGGATCGAAAACTGACTCTGAACCTGGAACACCAAGAACAACAAGTGAGTACGACGACTCAGCAAAGTATAAACAATATAAAGGTAACACGTGCTGTGTCTAAAAGAATCAGTAATAGGTAATCATAGAAGATGTCAAATTTGTATACTAGGCAAATCGTGCATTGAGTAAAGCATGCCATACAAGTCAATAACAGAAATACTTGAGTCGGTGGTTATTATATATGCCATATTCTCCCTCCATGGAGAGAGCACACATATAATGAGAAACCATGAGCTAGATGGGTCTCGGTTTCCTGGGGTTCGGAATCCCCAAGACATAAATTAACTGCAGTGAGGCCATATATATTACGCCAAATTCAAACCCGTCGGGTATCCTAAGGCTGAGGCTGAGTAGTGCCTGACGATATCGAGTCAAACAAATACTTGAACTTGAGTAGATAATGTGAACATATCGTATCAGACATATAGCATACGTGTATGCAATTAAATCGTACATACAATGCTCAAGGTCTTGAGTCATATCGAATAATCGAACCAATCGAACAAGCAAACTAATCAAACTTACCATATCAAGTGGCATACGAATATGATGTGAACATGGCATACGAATACAATGTAAACATACAGAAGGGTAGAGATCACAATTTGTCCATAAAGATGTCATAGATGAGTAACATGTCAAATCTTATCAACTCACATAAGTCAAACGAGTAGCATCAAACATGAGAGTCAGTTGTTTCCACCCGGGATTAACCATGGACAGAGCCCTCAGGAAATATCTAATCGTTGCCCCAGTGTAGAATGCGCCCCATGCGAAGAGGAGGGCAAAACTGAAATCAATATGCAATGCAAATCGGATTATTTGGCAGGAATCACGATCTTTTACTAGCCAACCCTAACTTAGTTATCCATTGTTACTAATTATGCATGATGATGTAGTTTTAAGTTATCCGATACTCAGTTGTTCTTCTTTTGGTGTCTCATTATCTAAGTAAGAGTATCAGAGTCCTTTAAAACAACACTCATGAGGAGGTGCTTAACAAATGGATAATATTCATCAATGTATCTTAGCCCTTAAGACCATTCATGATATTCATATGTTCGGTCATTAGTGTAATTTATCTATAGGTCTCTAAGTAGTATAGAACGGGCCAGGAAGTTAAATACATTTAATTTCCTACAAGTCTACAGGTGACTTACCTAACCGATCGGGTAAGTGTCCGACCGGTCGGACTCCATCCAGAACCAAAATCCGACCGATCGGGGTTCAAGACCGACCTGTCGGCCCTAAAACTCTCTGATACGCACAGAGTCGGTTCATAACTGACTCAGTGCTAGGATAAAGGTAAGAAATCTAATCTTAAAGACCTGCTAAGTCTGATATAGTCTTTCACACACCCTTTTGAGGTCTTGCCAGATCTTCCGGCTTTGTCGTATCAAATCGTGAGGTGTAACTATGTAAGGCCTAAGAGGAAGTCACGGTGCTCCTATAACAGGACCGTAAGGGATTCTTAGTCCATTATGTCGCCTAACAATTAGGCCACTAAGAGGTTTATGAAAGGCCTCTGGTTAGACTTGAAACCATTTATATGAAAAACCTACATTACTGAGATGTGCATGACTCGACCGATCGGGTACAAGTTCGATCGATCGGACCTGCTTGCAGAACCTCAATTCGACCGGTCGGACTATCAGGACCAATCGGTCGGCCTTGATACGCCAGTCGCGAATAAAGCTAGTTACCCACTGTTCTAATGCTTACAAAACCTTCTATTTCTCTTCCTAACAAGGAAAAAAGAGCCAAGGGGGCTGTAAAACATGCATAGACTAAGATAATTGCAGTAAAATCACAATTATCACAAGTTACCAACATGTATTCAACCAATCATTGTTTATACTTGCCTTTACTGACGAAGAATCAAGCTTCACTCATTGCTAGACTCAAATTGAAGAAACCCGGTACGAGGAAGGGAGCTTGACACCGGCCATGAACGAAGGTAGAAGACGAAGAACGAAAAGAGGAAAGAAGCAAAGAAGAAGAGGAAGAGGATAAGACCAAAAGAGACGGTGGCATATATATATTTTTTAGCCATTTGCAACCAGTTCTAAAAGTTATACAAATTACAATTCGAGTCAAATGAGTACTTAAACATTTCAAATAACTTCAGATGATTCCGAGTTAGTTACGGAAAGTCACAAGCATTACGACAGACCCATGATGACATTAAGATGACGCCGAAATGACAAACTCAATTAAAATAAAAAATTACGAAAAAGGGCCCGAAGCTACCTAATCTAGGTAAAACTCAACCCAACTACCTAATCAGGACTCCAAACCAAACCTAACAAGAATAAAACATAATGACCCAAGAAAAACCTCCAATAATATGCTAACAATAAGAGTAATGGACTACTAAACCGGCTAATTGGGGTCGGGGTGTTACACACCCCGTATACAAAAGGACTACATATTTTGTATGTACATTCAACGGATCTATATGAACAAGGGATTAACATGTATACATATGTATGCTACCACCAAAATGCTATGACCACAGGCACATTCATTTAGAGATAAAATGTTCAAGTCCAAAAGACGTGCCATCTATAAGGTAGCAGGAACAATGAATATATGATGACATGATGACATGATGCAAAAACCTGCCAACCCATGGCAATCCTATCTCAAAGATCCCAGAACACCGCTGTGATCGCTCTTCGAATCTAAAGGACTAGAAGATGTCCTCTACAGTTCATATAATTCGGGAGGTACCGTCTGGGTGTAATACTCTGACCCAACTTAATCTGGTTTAGCGACTAATTACTGATGAATTTGTTGCTAATGGTGTTTTGTCTTTATTTTTGCTTTGTTCCGGGTTATGGATAGGTAGTTGGGTTGAGTTTGACCTGATTTAGGTAGGCATGAGCCCTTTTTCGTAATTTTAGATTTTGTTAACTGTCGTCACTCATGCATCATCTTGGCATTAACGCGTGTCTTTTGTTATGCTCGTTGATTTTCGTAACCACGTCGTTTGCTAAATATGTTGTTTGTTTCCGTTGGACCTGTAAATGACTTAACTGTAAATTGCCTTAATGATTGGACTTTTTTGCAAATTGTCTTAATGTTTATCCTTATAAGCCAGCACCGACTCTTTCATCTCTCACGCTCTTCTTTATTCAACGTTCTGCTTCTTCCTTCTTTCCTCCTTCTCAAGCAAGTTAAGTAAGGGCAAAAGGAATTTGTGCACTCACGAGTTGAATTCATGCATTGTGGGGATTGAAGGTGAGCTGTGGGTTTTGATTTCCTCTTCTTCTCCTTCTTTTTCATAGTAACTACTGTTACATGCACTGCATGCATGGGTGTTGGATCAGTGATTAGAAGTGTGAAATGAGCTCAAGGACAACGAAGAGCTTGTTAGAACTCATTTGAGGCAAGTATATGCATAATTTGTATGAACCATGTGGGTAGATGTTTGACTGTGAGTGATTCATGTAATCTTGCATGTGAAGTATAGTTACAACTCATCTTGTGTGAGTTTCCATCTATTTCACATGATTTTGCTATTTTGGTACACATGTAGTTGTTTCTGTAACAGGTTCAGAACATAACCCCAAACAGTCTACGGCTAAGTCGTAACCTGCCTATGGCTCATAGGCCAGAGAGTTAAAAACTCAGATTTCTTCTACGGCCAGGACATGGCTAAGCCGTGAAATAGACTACGGCTAAGCCGTATCTTAGCCGTGACTCAGCCGTAGATTAGTACATGGTGACTTTTTCTGGGTTAACTGAGAGTTAACAACTTTGCGGACCTTCTACGGCCTAGCCATGTCTAAGTCGTCAAACGTGCTACGGCTAAGCCATAGAACAAAACACGGCTAAGCCGTAGAACAAAATACAGGTGAACCGTAACTGCGGATGAACAGTACGGGGAACCGCGGCTGAGCCGCAATGCATAGTACGGCTAAGCCGTAAGATGCCTACAGCTAAGCCGTATGTTCACCGACGGCTAAGCCGTACTACCCCTGAGAAATGAATAACATGATAGGATTAAAGAAGAGACCTGATATGGCCCTCATGCTAGAATGTAAATAACCCGAACTTGCCTAATGGAATGTACGAATGACATGAATGATCTCGAGGGCTGCGACTCATTCATGTACGTTATCCGGTTGTTTAGCACCTTTCCATAGGTGTTGGTTTAAGGGACTTCGGTGCACATTTCAGATACAATGCAACACTAGACAACGGTGCATCAGACAACTTAAAACTACATCATCATGCACGGTTAGAAACACTGGATAACTAGCATAGGATTGGCTAGTAAAAAATCGTGCTTCCGGTAAGATAATTTGACTTGCATTGCATCTTGGCTTCGGTCTTTGCCCTCTTATACTCGTTCTACGCTGGGGCAACGATTTGATATTTCTTGGCTCTGTCCATGGTCAATCCCAGGTGGAACAACGGTCTTGCATGTTCGATCCTACTCAGTTGATTCATGTGAATGGATAAGCCTTTATCTTTTTGTTCTCTTACTTCCGTATGCTTGATTTGGTATTCTTGTGCTTGTTCTATTCAAATGCTATGATTAGTCTAACTCGTATGACCTCTTGAATTGTCTGATATGTGCCTAATAAGACATGCACGTCACGATCTGATAAGAGATACATGTTATGCTATGCACATAGTATGATATGCATGTTATGATAAGTTATGCATGTTCTTATGTTTGTTTGACTCTATATGGTCCGGCTCTACTAAGCCTCAGCCTTAGGATCCCGACAGGGTGAATTTGGTGTAGTTACATGCCTTGCTACAATGAGGATACGTCTTGGGGAATCCAGACCCTAGGAAACCGAGACCCATCTGGCCCATGGTGTTCTCTGCACGGATATAAGATCCCTATTTTGGGAGCATATGGCATATGTAGGAGCCACCTAGTATGTACATGTTATGTATACATTGATCCTGAGAGCATGTTTTAATTTGAATGCACGACGGCCTAGAATACAAAATTGAATTGCTATGATTTATCTAATGTCTCTATTCTAATCGATATCACATATGTTAACGTGTTATTGCTTATACTTTGCTGAATCGTTGTATTCACAGGTTGTCCTTGGTGTTGCAGGCTCATACCCCGTGACCGAGTTCTCGTCGGTCCTTCAGATTGCAGGGGAGACTCCAGCTGTCTCTTAAGGTTCGCGAAGTGTGTATAATCACTCCATCGGAGTGCGACATTATCATACTTGCATGTTGTCTTCTTTCTTTGTCATTGGTTTATTCATGTTCTGTATATTTGTGATTGGATTCAGTTTGTACATTTCCAACCTTAATGTAAGCTTTTGGATACCTACAGCTTCCGCGTACATATTTATACGTGTGATTTTCTCTTATGCGTGTGCATCTAGACTGGGTGCATATGCATGGGAGTACATATGTCGCGGGTTAAATTTGTGCTAACCCCCGATCTCCTGGGCTCGGGTTGTGACACTGGGCCTCCTCCGAATCCGTCGGGGTCTCATTAATGGTGGTGTCAGTAATTGGGCTTATAACACAAAGAGTAGCACTATTAATACGATAATTCAACAAATATTAAGCATGGATAAACAATAACATGATGTATCAATTGAATTGAATGACGAGTTGATAAAAAGAGATCAGTTACAGTATCCTAGGCAATTGTGCAATTGAATAAGCATGATAGATAAAATCATGAATAAAGCAATATTGTTACAAATTGGTATCTATGATAGCTACATTCTCTCATCCTTTTTGTGTACCATGTACATCATGGACAGGGGCTATCAAATCCAATTAGGATGTCACTAGATGACCCGACCCAAGGTATATCCGGCTACCTGTAGGAGTTCCGGCAACTCCACCAGTGTCCACAGCTGTAGAAAAGTTCTATACTAAACCATATTCAGCTCCGTTGAGCTTCCTAAAGGCAAAGCGTTGTAGTGCGGACAATCACGAGACATATTATCCATTTGAATATCGAAATTCATTTCTGTACAATTCGGTCTAATTTCATTCTCAATCCGATTTTATATAAATCAACTCATTATCAATGGAAAGTCAAGGTAATAATTCATAGCAATTGAACACATATAAGTGAATGGAATAAGTAACATTATATGAGATATACCAATGTATTTTGCAACCAGATTAAATCACCTCGAGGACAACGTACAATATATTCAATATATATGCAATGAAGATCAAGGGAATCAAAGTCATTTACTATCCAACCCTAAACTAATTTATCCATCGTCCTTAATTGTCCATCACAATCTAGTCTTAAGATATTCAATGTACGTGCTACCCTCGCCTTGGTGTTACCTTGTGGAAGCGAGGGATATTGGATACCCTAAACCAATATCCATGGTTGAGTTGCAAACCACCCACATAATCCACATGATTAAGGCTAGCTCAATACCTTTCTTGTGTGTGGAAAACCATTAGACTATCTTATTGTGGGTAAAGGAACCCATTTCTAGGTCCCACAAGGTCTACCATAACCTAAAAGTCTAATGGTTTGGATTACACCATAATCTACCCTTCAGTGAATTATGGGAAGGCCTAAGAAGCGTAGAATCAATAAAGTAGACCTTTAAGGTCATAAAATGTACCCAAGGCAAAGGGGTCACTCGCTTGAGAGAGACCTTGCCACTCAAACGAACCTGGATTGCCTCCCAGATTTGTCAAATAGAGAGGTTATCCACTCGAGCGATGACTTACTCTCTCGAGTAGGCTTGGGATGATCTACCAAACTTGAACCCAGAAGAGCTCGCTTAAGTAAACCTAATACGAACTAATCTTCAGATTTCTAAACTTAAATGCAAATTGAAGCTCTTCTCCTATCTCCCCTTGCTTTACCTACAAGAACTCCACGCAGACCACTTCTAGAACCCAATTTCTCAACATCATTCATCTATTAATCTCCTCAATTGAACCTTTCTCTATCCATTCCATCCATTTCACCATTTAAATCTAATATTTCTCAAATAGGTAATTAAATTGAACTGTAAATAAGATGCATTCTTGAATAGATATCAGGAATCACTGAAATAACATATATGTAACCATTATACTGCTTATACTTACCTTGTTTAGTAGTGCCTACTCAAATTCCCCTTATTTGGCTTAATTGATAGAAAAAAAACCCAATTAACAAACCTAACATGCAGGACATAGATGGATGATGATGAGATGATGTGTCTAAGATGAAATTGAATCTCTATATATCATTTGGAACTAGAAAACTCAAAAGGAATGGGTTTTCTTACCTTTGAGAGCTTGTGAAAGAAAGAGGAGACGAATTTCCCTAAATTCAAAAGTACATGATTGTCACGCACATGGCCCGAGATTAAGATAATCTGGCCGGGCCTGCGGTGTGAGCACTACATAATCCCGTAGTAACCCGTATCGTACTAAGGCAAATACGAATTCTACAGGGGAATTTTTTATATTTCAACGTGTGAGGAAAATCCATAAGTACGGAATACTTAATGTAACAGATGGAAAGCCTTAGTGCTAAACACACCTATGAACAACATGTGATAATATAAAGTACAATGAATACCTATTTAAACATTCCATAATAAATTGCATATATAGATAATAGATTCAACATGATCCATAAGAAAATCTATATGTCCAATGCATACTAAGTAAATAGTGCATACGATAAAGTGCATAAGTGCAGGATGGTCAAAGACCAATAATAATATATGTCCATCAATATAAAAATAAGCATGAGTCTATCAAATAAAATATGATGGCATGATAAACGGAGTAATCCATATCTCCAAGATCCTAAATGCTGCAACCATGAGACGCTCTCTCGAGTCTATCTAATAAAAGATATCATTAGGTGTTCACTCAATAAATATTCACAAATGATGAGCTATGCAAGTTTGAGAATGGAGGTAGATATTTATCGTGTTGCACGCTTCCTTGTGGGAAAACAGGAATATGTTGGAATTTTTTTATTATTTTTATTTATTTTTTTAAAGTAGCTAGCTAAAGCATGTTTTTCTAATATGGCTGCTTATACTTGATATGGATAACTATCTCGAGTGTTGAGATTGAGGGAATATAGATATTGTTTGCAAATTTGTAAAAAATAAAGAAGTGATGAGAGAAAGTTGCTTCTTTCTTGAAAAAAACATCTCTCTACACACTTTTCAAATTTTGATTTTGTGCAAATCTTCTTTAATTGGTGCCAACTTTGATGTCAAATTGATCTCCGTTAATTGCTCTTTCCTAATCTTCAATGTGCTTCAATTTTGAAGAAGTGGGGCCCACAAATAACCATGGCTGCGGCATGCACAGTGCTGGTTGGGCGTGCGCTTGCATTAAGGGCTGGATTTGGAATGTCCAACCATACCTTTTACTTTTCTTTATTCTTATCCACTTCGGCCTTGTTTGGTATCTCTACTCTTATTATTATAGAGCTACAAAAAAATAGAGTTATAAAAAAAGAGTCCTAAAAATAAGAGGCTAAAATAAAAAAAAATGTGTTTGGTATTGCATAGGCCTATTTTAAATAGACTGTTTGTGCACACATTTTACCTCTTTTTATGGGGGCAGTTTCAGTCATTATAAAAATAAAAATAAAAAAACTTTTGCATATGCAATTCAGGTCACATCTAAACTAAAATTTCAAAGTGTTTGTCTTCTTAGCAATTTCTACCATGTTGTAAGTTATGATCTAATTTTTCTACTCTGTGCTATCAAACAAGTCAGATCACCAAGAAAACACACAATTTCAACATTGTCAGCTCAAGAAAGTGAAAAAATATGATAAAAAAAAATTTTCCAACTTGCAATGCCTGATGTATACCAAGACTTAAATAAGATATCAATGCTCTCTATTCACTTTCTTCTACAAATCTAGTAAATTAATGCCAGTAAATCAATGCCAACTAAGGATAAGAGATGACATTAATCACAAAAATAAAAAAATAGAAATTTATTGTGATTAATAGAAACCAGAATAGACATCATGTATTCTAATAGCAAATATCAATTACACTTAACAGATTACAGTACACCTCCAGACCATATCGTATTAGATTATGCACTCAACAGCCTTTTGCAAGCTTTTCTTGAATTTCTCGGACGTGTTTTGCCATGATGCTAGGCTTTGGAACCTCCTCCTATCTTCTTAGAGATCTCTGCAACAGATTTCATCATCAAAGACTCTGGTTGAAAAAACAAGACTAGAAGCACCAACCACGGATGATAAAGCCCTAATCCCCAATCCACTTGCGAAATGGAAGAAAAGCTAGGATTACACTCTGTTGATGAAGCTAAATTTGGAAGAAACAAAATCCAAACCCTAATGAACTCTCGCCATTATGTTGCAAGAGATTTTAAAAGCGGAGAGAAACCCCTAATCAATCATGTTTGGAAGAAAGGAGAAAAGGAAGAAAGCCCTCTCTTCTCACTTTTGTCTTCTCGGTGTTCTCATTCTCCTCTCCTCTGCTCTCCTCTAGTTTTCGTTCGATGTAGATGTTTAATGCAAACATCTTTTTTATGTAGAGGATTTTCAGTGCCAATAAAACACCATCTAGGGTTATTTTCATCCACAAAAATAGCTTCTGCCTCTAATTTTTTAAGAGCCCGCGTCTCTTATTTCCATGTGCCCAGAAATCGTCCATTTCAATTCTAGAGGATTTGCCTCTTTTTGTCTAAAGTTGGTAGAGCTTAAAATGGCAGGCCAAATGCTCTAATTTTTTAAAGCGCTATCTATCTTAGACATTTAGACAATAAGAGGGTAAAAATAGAGATGCCAAACATCACTTGGTTTCTTGAATTTTAGATAAGCGAAAGCTCATCTCCTAAAGGATGTCCATTGCTTGCTTAAAATTCTCTCAGTTTATGTCTTTCAAAGGCATGCTTTCCAATCTTGCTTTCTTCCCTGTCTTCTTTTGGCTTGTTGGAGATAATGAAGAGATATAAGTCTCCCAATTCTTTGGCAAACGTTGAGCTCAAATCCAATGTGGCTGGCTTCACTTCCCAAATTTGCAAATTATCCTCCTCCTTTCTCTCATGCATACAATCTTTCCAAGAAAGTGTGGACCCCCCTCTCTTTTGGCGTGACTTGCTTGTGTGCATATTGGTGGGGGTCCACTTGATGATCAAATTTCATCTCTTCAATTTAACTTCAATTCTTTCTTAGATTTCTTTTGCATTTCTCTTCTTTGGCTTCAATTCTTGATTGTGGGTCCCTTTTTCTTCATTTATCTACAAGACAACGTGACACTTAATTAAATGATAATTTTGATCAAAAGTAACAATTGCTCAAATGTGGGCCCAACTCACATAAAATGATACAAGAAATTCACATCATTGATCAAGATTTGACTTGAATTCACTAATGATGATAAAAACACTCATCATTTCATGTTAGAATAAGATTTAAAAAATCTTCTAAAAATAAAAATCCAAAACTAGAATGTTTCATGATTTTATGCAAAAATTGTAAATTTTCAAAGAATTTTGCATGAAATCACTAAAATGATGCTCAAACCATAAAAATAAGATTTTTAACTAGATGAAGCAATTTATAATGCATAAGTCCTTAAAATCTCCTAAAATGAAAATAAAATGATGCATTTTTAAGAACTTATCAACCATCTCCTATTTGGGCTAAAGTTTTTAACAGTACTGCAAGCACCTTGAGGACGTCTATATCTTTTGACCAGTTCTAATTTTTTTAATTAGTGAGGTAGCCCGTATGGAGAAATTGTTGTCTGATAATAATATATTTATGAACTAAGTAGAAACTAACACATTGAAATGTTGAATCCTAATACCTCTCTCTCACACTTCTTGTATTACAGAGAGGGTTCTTGGTAATTTATACATTTTAAGAACAAATGTTGATATAACATTCCTTTATTTTTTGAATTATGTAGAACTTCCTGAATGACTAGCTTAGTGCACATGTCTAGCAAGACTGCTGCAATGCTAATGACTCAGCACTAAATAAAAAAACATATATGTATTTCCAAAAGTGACTGGATTCCATCAGAGGGAGAGTCTTAAGAAATGAGCTTCACCTGATGGATGAAAAATATTAAAAAGTATTTTTGCTGCTTCTATTAACATATTGAGGTTTCTGTAGCAATGATTAACTGAAAATTTTAATATAGTATGCCAAAATTAGCAATGGTTACCAACGGAACTTTAATAGCTCAACTGTGAAATTTCAACTACTTCAACTGAAAATTCAGACGCTCTGACGATCCTGTCATGAACGGAGCATTTGAGGCTAATACATATGCAAGACTCACGTGAACCACATGCGAAGACTCAAGGAAAAGACTTGCGAAGAGATGTCGACAGTAGAGGAAAAGGAGATGTTTTTTGCGGACTTGCAATTGCCGCAGCAGAAATTGGATGGCGGGCATCTGTTCCCTGCAGTCCTATGTCCAAAACATCAAGCGGATGCGTGCAGATTCATAGAGGAGTTGAAGCGTCAAAAGTCATGGTTGGAAGATGTGGTCCTGAAGCATAGTGGAGCCATCCTTTTCAGAGGCTTTCCTGTAGAGACTGCTTCTGATTTCAACGCAGTCGTCAAAGCTTTCGGCTACGAGGAACAGGCCTATGTAGGGGGCTCTGCTTCTCGAACCCCTCTTCTCGGTAGGGTCTACACCGCAAACGAATCACCTCCTCATCAGAAGATCCCCTTCCACCATGAAATGGTCCATGTATGTAAATCCATAGTCACTGCCTAGTTCCTACTTCAATTCATGGCCCACCATGAAATTTCATTTGCATTTGACTTGATGATGAGGTCCATGGTGGATGTTTTAACAAAGCAAGGGATTGAGAGGCCGGTTCCTTGGGTGGGTGTAATTGTTTAATTGGGTTAGAGATGGTGCAACTCTCTTGCACCTTCTCCATCCATTTTCTTTTGTCGTGTGTGCTTTATATTTTATCTACCTTTTAATGTAATCTGTTACTGTTAAAAAAAATGTGGGGCTAACTCTGTTTGGATCGGAGTTAGATATGGAGCACTAATACATAAGGTGTAACTCTTTTGAATGGCTTGGATTTTTAGCTAGGTACCAATAATGAATTTGTAGAACTCAACTTAGAGAGCAATGTGAGATTAGTTTGCAAGTAGTTTGTAAATTGAAGTGCAAATTGTTTGAAATGAACTATTCACGGTTGGAAGGCCTTCTGAGCAAACAATGTAACTATTATTTATGTAAATCATCATCTCATGGTGGTGTTTGAGATAAACTTTATGTTTTTTGTTGGGTCTTAATTGAAACTGAAAGCATGTTCAATGTTTAAAACAGGTTCGTGTGTTTCCGTCAAAGTTATTTTTCTTCTGTGAAGAGAAACCAAAAAGAGGTGGGGAAACTCCCATTGTTCTAAGCCATGTTGTTCACGAAAGAATTAAACAGATGTACCCAGAGTTTCTAGAAAGACTCGAGGAGCATGGTGTGCTCTACACGGTTGTGCTGGGATCAGGATTTGACCCTTCACATCCTGTGGGTCGTGGTTGGCAGTTGACTTTCTCTACAGAAGATAAAAGCATAGCTGAGGAAAGGTTTGTAGTTCTTTTAGCTTTTCATTTAAGAGAAATTCTCAAGAACTCTTCATTTTAAAGGGATAGTTTTTTTTCCTCTTGATTTGTCCAATGAGATCATCCCATCTCACATTTACATGCCAGCTCATAATTATTTGACTTCCTAAATAATAGTGCAAGAGGAATATATTAGCCAATTAAAAACCTGGGGCCTTTTCTAGCATGCCTCTTCATTTAAATGATCTTATGAACAGTTCCAATTTATCGGATGTTTGCAAAGATATGGGTAATCTTAGGAACTGTTAATTATAATGCCATAGGGTCTTAGGTTCTTGTGATATTTCACTGCTACAATTTTTTTTTCCTTTATATTTTATACCACAGATAGGAAAAGCCTACCCTGCTTTAAATTTTAATGACTAATGATACACCAACAATCCCCTGAATCTTGCTATTTCTGAATATTACTATTTTAATGACTACCATCTCCCAGTTGATTCTGTTGAGTATTTGAGGGAGAGTATGTTTGTTTAATTTTAAACTCTACCCAGCGGTGATCATATGTATCTTGTTGCTGAATATGCATCAGGCCTGCGCAACTAGGCATGAAGTTGGAATGAATGGAAGATGGTGCTAAAGCAGTGGCAGGCCCAATGGAGGCAATCAAAATTGATAAAACAAGAGAACGCAAAATTTGGTTCAATAACGCCTTGTTTCGTTCCACTGCTTGCGAGGATTCCAGCGATAATCCCCACAAGTCAGGCAGTGTCTTCGGAGATGGCACGCCGCTGCCGACTGAGATTATATATGATTGCCTGAAAATCCTAGATGTGGAATGCGTCGCCATTCCATGGCAGAAGGGAGATATTCTTTTGCTTGATAACTTGGCTGTTCTTCACTCTCGGCAATCATTCGAACCTCCCCGCCGCATTCTGGTTTCACTCTGCAAATAGGAGACTTGGGACCTTGAACCTTGCCAGCACGGAGTAACGGTCACATGGTAAATAAAGTTAATGAGGAATGGATTAAATAAAGATGTTTAATATAGGATTATTTCCTTATTGTAACCGCTTCAGGTTCGTCCAGTTGTGGGCTCAAGTGTCATTTGTGTGTCCTGTTTATCAAGATAGTATTAGTAGTTGCATGTGAATAATTGAGAGTCTAAGAGTGGTGAGCTAGTCTTTAATAGCTATTTCGGTAACAATGAAGTCTATAACCATATGCTTATCT
This sequence comes from Sextonia rubra, assembly GCA_037013555.1. Lineage (NCBI taxonomy): Eukaryota > Viridiplantae > Streptophyta > Magnoliopsida > Laurales > Lauraceae > Sextonia > Sextonia rubra. The sequence continues at coordinate 34,751,319 of JASUAD010000010.1, read as the reverse complement.
TCTTATTTTATCTTATTTTTGCTTGATTGGCCCAATGGCCAAGACACAGGAAGCAGAAGCCTCCCACCAAGGTTCGAAAGCTGGTGAGAGCTATGATAGCGGGCACTTTTTCCACAAGGCAAGCCCTCTATTCCCACCATATCCTTATCTTTTTTTTTGTATCTTTTATTTAAGGAACCAACTAATAAAAGTAGGCATGATCTATTTATTATAAGATTTAATCCTATCAGAAGTGTTCTCACACACCTACTATGAGAACCTTTTTATGGAGCCCACTTGTAAATCCTATTTGGGGATGGGACCAAGGGGAATGAAAAGATTTTCTTGGACCACCTTAATTATCAAGTTTAGCTCCAATCACATTTCCCTAACCCTTTCCTTCGTGGTCCACAAATCTAATCCATTTAGATTGATGCACAGTCGATTTAACGGTTTCGTAAATTCAGATTTGACCGAAACTTGAGGCTTGTGACTATAGGGGGTCCCTGTGTTTTGCAAGATTTGGATTGGGTGATAGATGAGCCCTACCTAAGCTTCTCACAAAACAATGGTGAGAACTAATTCTTATAGGATGATTTTCCTATATATATATATTATTTTTTGGTTCCTAATTAACTTGGTTCTATAGTCAGTCATAATTTGTAAATCTGATTAACTATGACTGCTCATATGTAGTTGGTTATAGCAAACAACACGGTCATGGGTTACTCAGATTATCTATTCACAGTTCTCATTTATGTGTAAATTGAGTCAGCCACATGCTTTTCTACAAGGATAAAAAAGGGTCTGGTGCTTAAAATTTGTATTGGCTGAAACTATTATGAACATATATATATATATTGGTAAACAATTTCATGTTGCCATTCCCACGCCAACATTTGGGAACTGTTTCAGAACTTGAGGAATTGGACAATGACATTCTCTCAAATATGTTGATTAAATAAAACATCATTAAAGAGATTCATCAACTTAAAACATATGAGCTCAGATAGCTACACAATTGAGTTGACTTTTGAGATAAATAAAGAGCAACAGATCAGGAAAAAAAAAAAAACCCAAGCACCCATTAAAATTTCTATTGGGTCACAACAGGTTGGCTTCGTTAAAATCTTGCCTGCTTCAAGTTTTGTAAGACTTATCTCTTTGAACCCACGAAGCAGGGGGAAAAAGCAACAAATAAATCGTACAAGAGACAGCAACAAGAAGGAAGGAAGGGTGTATGAAGTAACTTGGTTCGTCATTTTGTAAAAAACCGTACATTGTACTTTTACGTTTTAAAATGATCCAAATTTTGAAAAATTGGGTAGGCTCGGCGAGTTTCCACTCCTTTTCCCTAATCCACTAAGGTCATCCTCACCTTTCAAGCCTAACATCAGTGTCTCTCACCAAAATGGAGAGGGATGGATGTATAAGAATACTCCCCTATATTATATATATGGGGCCTTTTCCTGTGCATACGTCCCTCATTGACTTTTTGTGCACACTCTTTGGTGGGGCCCACTATGGACCCCACCAAGGGATGAGACTGGGAGGGTTGGAAAGATCTATATGAAAGCATCCTACATATCAAATTTGGTCCCAATCACATATCCCTAACCCCTTCATCCATGGCTCACAAATTTATTTCGTTCGGATTGGTGTATAGTCGATCCAACGGTCCAATAAATCCGGATCTGAACAAAAGTTGGGGTGAGTTGCTATCATGGGGTCCCATGTGTGTTGCAAGGTTTGGATTGAGTTGTTTTCATGGGGTCCATATATATTTTTTATATTCTTGCTAGTGAAAATGTATGTGTACTCTAATTAATAAAGATACACTTTTTTTGTTTGTGGAGTGACTTTGGACGCTAATCAATTTATAAAGGTAGTTTCTATATGCAAAAAACATTGAGGATGTGGGGTGATCCAAATACTATTTTAATTAGATAATTAAAACTTTCAATATTTTAAAATTCAAACTAATAGTATTTTTTAAGTGCAATTGTTTTTATGACAGGAATGCGGCAATGGTTCATAATTCAATCTGTATTATACCAAAAATAATATCAATTCATAAAATGTAGGCAAATGTAAATAGTTTAAATTTCTCAAAGATGAGACCCTGCTATCTAAAGCAAAGAGTGTTAAAAACCCTTTAAATTGGAGTTATTTGGTATTGATGCTATCAAGTATTGAGTATCGATTGAGCTTTATTTCATCTAGCCTCTATTGTGAAGGGACCACTAACAGAACATTTGGAAGTTGTCGCTAAAAGGTTTGTTTTATCAAAAAACTGGTATGTGCTTTTGTGTCTTACGTTTTAGACGTATGGTTTTATTTATTTTGTTCAAGGAAAAAAATGGTTAAAGAGTCTATTCTATCTCACACATTTTGTAATAATTTTTACATACCAAATCTTTTCAACAGAGTCTTATCTTTGAGAAATTTCAAAACATTTGCATGCACTTACCTTTTATGAATTGAAATTATTTTCAATTTGACATTATTGATCCGACTAGTAATCATTGTTGGATTTTAGTCACTAAAATAAATGCTCTTAAAATCACTATTAGTTTACATTTTAAAATTTGGGAGTTATAATTAACTAATTAAAAAGATATTTTGATCAACTCATATCCTCTAAACTCCAAACACATACAAACTACATCTATATATAAGTTGGTATCCAAACTCACTCTATAGAGAACAAAGTGTATCCTTATGAACAGGAGTACTACATCCATTTTGCACAAGCAAGAATGCATAAAAATAATATAAAAACCTAAATAAGAAGCAATAAAACTAGAAGGGATCATAAGCAAACACTTATTTCTTATGCATTAAATATAATACATATCTCAAATAATTAAGTAGAGTTGAAATGTACTTAGTATGTGCGTATGCGTTTTTAGGGCATTTTGTAATGGGTATGGAGTTATGAAATTGCCTTCATATCCTCCATTTTTTCATTACCATGTGATTGCTATAAGTGCATTTTTCATGTGTGTGTATGAATGTGTTTATGTACGTATAAATAAAAATATAATATAATATAAAAAAATAGGAAGGCTAGGCCAGGCTAGCACTGTCCACGCCAGGGCCAATAAGGTTGTAAATGGGTCTCTGATTCTCGGATTACCTGAAGGTTCTGGCCCGTTAATAATCAGGTTTGAGTCCTTATTTAAATCCAGATAAGTAAATGAGTCTGGCTCTAGATCCTACTTTCGGACCAGAGACCTAAATGATCTGAGTCTGGCTCCACTTTGGTTTCGGCTCATGGACCTGAGATCCAACATATTACCTTAGTTTTTAAGATTTTTCTTCCAAAAATTAGTTTTTTATCCAAAGTATTTTCCATGAAGTCCTGGACCCAAACGTGAACCCGCCCCATACATGAAACCTATTCTGGAACCATAAACTAGCTACAAACTAGTTTCAGTTCTGGGTCCAACTTCTCTTTAATGGTTCCAGTTCCAGGTTCACCATAGACCCAAACTAGAGTCGACCGTTTGAAACCTAAGGGCCAGGGCCAAGGCCAGGCTGAGGCTACCAGTGTCCAAGCCGGGCCCCCAAATTTCAAGGCCTCCAAGAAATTATCCAAGCTTTGCATTAAGGCTTTTCTTTAGAGACTAAAGCCCTCATTTTAAGGGATTTTTTAAGGGCCAGGTAGGGGCCCTTATTTCAGGGCCAAATTTACAGTCCTAGTTCCAACTTTCCCCTCATCCAAACATACCAAAAGGCTCACTCACACCATTTGGTAAGCATATCTCGTAATCAATACTTTGGATTTTTCCAAGAAATGAGCTCTTTCTATTTATGGGGACATTGAAGGAGTGTAGATTGAAAAGAGAGGCTGAGATCTAGAGGAGACCATCAAATACAGAGGACCTATTTTATTTATGGTACAGTGAAGGTTGGGCAATCAATTTTAATCAAACTAGGAGTAATTCAATGCTCCTTTAAATAGCTCCACCTTTGATCCTTGCTTCTTAGGCCCCTTGGTGGATGCCCATTTTTTAGGAAATCATAAATATTCATGATGAATGATGAGCTGTACAAGGTTGAGAATGGAGGTTGATATTTCTCTTACTACACACTTCCTTGTGGGAAAACAGGAATATGTTGGAAATTTTTTTTCAAAAAGTAGTTAGCTGAAACAAGTTTTTATAATATGGTTGCTAATATTTGATATGCATAATGTCACATCCTGAGCCCGAGAACCTCACAATTAGGATAAGTCTTGAGACACAATATGCATACTCCTATGGAAATCACATCATGCCTAAGCACAGAAGAGTTCCGCAAAGGATTATCTACAAGTTCACGTGTGAGAACCTTGATGAAATATGTGTCCAATTTAAAATTTTCTTTGTGGAGGCCTGTGTATATATAACCTATTACAATCAAATATGTACAATCGCATAGGAAAGCTAGGATCTGAGTATAAATAGTCCACATGTCCATTTCCAATATAGCAAAAGATCATTCATTTATACACCCCATATACAAAAGGACTACATATTTTGTACATGCATAAGACGGATCTATATGAACAAGGGATAAACATGCATACATATGTATACTACCACCAAAATGTTATGACCATGGGCACAGTCATTGAGAGATATAATATTTAAGTCCAAAAGACATGCCATCGATACGGTAACAGGAACAATAAATATATGATGACATGATGCAAAAACCTGCCAACCCGTGGCAATCCTATCTCAAAGATCCAAAAAATACCCCTGTGATCGCTCTCTAAATCTAAAGGACTTGAAGATGTCCTCTACTAAGTAAATAGTGCATACGATAAAGTGCGTAAGTGCAAGATGGTCAAAGACCAATAATAATATATGTCCATCAATATGAAAATAAGCATAAGTCTATCAAATAAAATATGATAGCATGATAAACGGAGTAATCCATATCTCCAAGATTCTAAATGCTGCAACCATGAGACGCTCTCTCAAGTTTATCTAATAAAAGACATCATCAGGTGTCCACTCATGTAATCCTGAAGGAACCTACGTAGGATTATTTGGATGCATAATGATAATTGGGTCTGGGCCAGGATCTGCTTCTTCAACACTAAGGCTAGTACCCTAAGTACGATAACTCAACAAGAACTATGCAAATAATAAATTACACGGTGTACCAATAGAGTCAGGATATGATGATTTAAATAGAGGTCAAAAAGCATATCTAGGCATGTTAGTATATAATGAAACATGCGTAAGAGAAACATAAATAACAGTAAAAGTACTTGCAAATTTGGCTATCTATGTCGGTAGTATCCTTCCAACATGGGGAGCGGTAAAATAAGACGGGAATCAAGTAGCGAGCTTGAATACATAGTGGAGCATCGACATACTCCTATCGGGATCTTGCTACAGTAGTTTATAATATCAAACTAATACTTAACTTTGCCGGGCCTCATAAAATCAAGCTCAGTAATGCTGACTCCATGATTCAATAACATGATGAAATATACAGTACAATCATACATATCATGCTTACTAATCATAACTTATTTACATATCATGTGAAGGTAACTAAAGTATGTTGTTACGAATTACGGATAATAATAAGCAAAAACAATATAATGAAGATGAAAGACATACTAAACATGACTGCATATAACTGAGCAAAACATAAATGAATATAATTGAACATAATAGACATAATAAAGATAAATAAATAGTTAAGATAAGAGAAGGTAATATATAATGGTATGCATAAGTTTTCAATTTAATTAAGATACAAGAATACTTAGAAGCCAAACTATTCTAAGACGCCCGTGTTCGTAGCCTCCCGTTTCGGTGTGACCATAAGCCGCCCAATGTCGGTGTTGCCGAAATCCTTGGTGTCGCATTATGAATAAGAACGTTGGACCTTTATACCCACACTTGAGGGTATGATATTAGAATCAATCAGAACATCTAACAAAGATTTCATGACCGATAGCATATTCTCTTTTTACTTTATTTGATTTCATTGGTGACATGTAAGGTGTAAGGATTTCAAAAGTAAAGTTCTACACAGTCATAAAGTCTACCTAGCATTCTAATATAATACTTGATCATATGATCAAGCTTAAAGTTCACTAAGGTATACTAGACATCATCAAGTCAGGCTACATTAATCTTAAAAGAAAGTTTAGTAAAAAAAAGGTTTTTAAGCAAAATAAAATAATTAACTAAATGAATAATTTCTAAAAAATAAGGTCTACCTGATCCATTGGACCCAACCCATTGAGGAAAATCGATCGATCGGACCTTTATCCTATTGATAAAACCTAGTGTGGGTTTTTGCCTTTTTCAGATTGTTTATGTCTGAACCTCCTTTGTTAATTCCCAAACTTCACTTAGATGAAACTCATCATACATTACACCAAATCCAACCTTTTTGGGGTCATTTCCACTTTCATTTCTTCCCATTCATTCAAACTCATTTTTAAAACATAACATTCATTTTCAAACCAAAAGACATTTTCCATTAAAGAAACATGGAGTAGATGAGCTAAAAGCATGCATTAGAATAAAGATTAGCCATAAATTCAATAACATAGCCTATTATGCCATTATTTACTTGTTTAAACTTGCATTATGTTGGTACCAAATCCAAATCTAAAGCCCAGGAATGGAGAAATCCCAAATCTCTTGGCTGACACAATACCCTATTAATGAAATGACATGAAAAAGAAAAGAAAACATGAGATGAATGCTATGAAATGATGAATAAATGAAGCTAAGCTCAAGAAACTCATTACTGTACTATTTAATGGCTCAAACTTCAAAAAGAATTAGGTTGCTCACCTTAGGAGATGTGCCAATGATGAAATGAAGCTTTTTCCTCCAATCCTAACACCAAATCGGTAAGTAGATGTGATGAAAAAGATGAGAGCACTTTCAAATGGGGGATAAAAGCCTCTCAATCACTCACTCTTGGCTTGGAAGGGGTGTAGAAGATGGAGTTTGGAGAGCTTGGGGGCTAAGGTTTTTGTCTATAAGGCACAAAAGTGCTCTCTCTTAGGAGTAGCAAACTTGTATAGACTAAAGCTACTTGGTAATTTTGGGCATTTGCTAGCAAGCCTTCTAATTAAACTTACTTACATGAAGGGTCATATATAGGGTCCTACATAGGTAGCTTTTCTTAAGTGGGTAGTGTCTACTCTAGATTTAAGATGCTTATGATAAATGCACATGATGTTATGAAATGTTACATTATTAATTTGATTAAAAAAATTATTAGTCCATGAACTACCTAAACTAAGTTAGGACCACACCCATTCTGCTTACCAAAAACCCAATTAATACCAGACACAATCAATTAGCATAAATCACAAAAAATTAAGGAATAAATCCCTAATTTGGGGACCAGATGTTACAATGATGATGAAGGGAATAATGTGGAAGATATAACTCCACTCCGCTAACACATGCAGGGCTCCCTTGCAATGGAATTGAGGAGAAGAAGATGAGGAGAAAAGAAGAGAAAAGTTCTAGCAGGAGAGAAAAGAAAAGAAGAATAGAATGGAGATTTAGGTGTTTTATAAGACAATACAAAGAAGTCCAAGTTCTCTTATGTATTTACAGTTTAAGTTATGAAATTTACAAGTCAAATGAAAATTAAGTGTGCTCAAGTGGACTCATATGGGGCTAGGCTAGCTATAGAGAGTGATTGACATGCTTAAATGCCCATGATGAGATCAAGATGACATGCATATGATGTAAAGCCACAAAAATGTAAATTACAAAAAAATTGTACTACAAGTCAATCTATTAGAATTACTCACAACTCCTTTCTGCTGATAACCCTTGGCTGAAGGATGTGCACTTTGCTTGGGCTCATTTGGCAACATTTCTTGATGACGCTTTTCTGTACTGTTGCCCTATCCATGCCATCATCAAAAGTAATCGGCCTTTGAAATGCAATTACATAGCCCTTGTATACAGGGTTCAACCTAATCATGAATCTTTCTATTTTCCTCTTCTTGGTATCAACCAAGTCTTCCACAAATCGCGAGAGATGCATGAAGGTGTGAATGCAATCCGCCATTAACATCATATTTTGCTGAAGCAACATAAACTCTGCCTTCTTTTGCCTACTCACGTGCTCTGGAATAAACTTTCTTCGAAACCATTTTTTGAAAGTTTCCCAAATTGTAGCTATAGAGATTGTCTTATAAGCATTTCTTATACTTTTCCACTACACATCAGGCACACCTCGAAACCTCAACACGATGAGCACTACCTTTTGCATTTTTGTGCAAATTACCATGTCAAATACATTATCAGTGTGATCTAGTCACTTGTTAGCTTGAATTGCGTCTTCCTTGCCGATGAATTTGATCGTACCTCTTTTTCGAAACTTCTTATACAAAGCATTTGGATCATTTTTTCTATTCTAAAAAACTACTTGAGTTTTCACATTTTGAGGAGCTTGCGGTTACGCCTGAACCTATCCTTGCCTGTTTATAATTGTAGTTATCTGAGTTTGCATATTTTGCATATTCTGCATCAACATCATAAATTAGTCATCCATATTTGGATAAGGTGGAGGTGGTGGTTGAGAACCCCCGTCTTATATTACCACGTCACTCAAATGATCGTCGTTCACATTATTTCCGACTCCCAATCTTAAAGCCCTTATACTACCTACAAAAGAAATCCAAATTAATTCATAAACAAGACATTAGAACATATAAATAACTATTTCAATCTATAAAACCCAAACCTCATCAATCCTATCGTATCCTCACCGTGTTTCTAGGATTCTAAGTCTTTTATTAATGACTCATTTACTCTCTAATACCATACAATATGAATGTCAAGCCCCAAGCCCTACCTAAGGTTGGTCAACCCAGTCCAAATTATCGATCCATAACCCAACTCAATCACAAAAAGACAAATTAGAGTTAAAACAAGATCAATTAACATCCAAACATATTAATTAGCATAAAATTAAATTAATTAGCACTAAACTTGATTAAACTGGGGCTTGGATGTTACACATAACTATCTCGTGTGTTAAGATTCAGAGAATATAGAATCTTTTAGACTCACATGATCATTCATTTTGAAAGATATGTGGTTTGTGCTTGACAAAGGTGGACCTTGAGTCATCCCATATAACAAGTGTGTAAGGATTTTTGTGTTGGCAAATTCATAGGTTAGACAAAACTTGAATCCATTGGTATTGTATTTTATATATCTTTAAGTATAGACAATGGTTTAAGTCGCTAGATGCACTGAAGTGAAGAAATTGAAGAAAATACGACAAATTGAAGTAATTTTCTACGGACATCATGGTTTAAAAAGGTCATATCTTACAAATTGAGTGTCGGATATGGCCAAGCAACATACCGTTAGAAAGCTCGTTTTGAATAAATATCCGTAGAGTACAAGATTGCCTCAATCGAAGCTAAACTAAGAAAGTTATGGCCTTTGAAAGTTTGCAAAAAATGTGCTAAAATTTCACCCGGGCAAAGGCTTAATCCAACCGATCGGACCATTAATCCAACCGATCGAACAAGTGCAGAAAAGCTCGCTAACTTGCGATTTTTCAATCCGATTTGAAGAGGAACTTGCCTGTTTCATGCCAACTCTTTTTCTGATTAAAATTTACTTATTAGGTACGAATTTGGGGCTATAAAAAAGAGTCCTCTCTTAACCCTAAGATAAAAATCTCATTGTTCTAAGTGGGGAATATAATTTGAGGATCATCTCCTCTAGAACTTTTCATTAGAGAGTTGAAGGGTTGAAGTTCTACTCTAGAGATTCTTCTCTTCTATATCTCTTGTAAAAGATCGTCTTCTAAGTATAGAAGATCTGAGGAGTCAAGCTAACAACTTGAAGACGTCTAGTTGATTGGATTTGAAGTAGGCAACGATAAGCAGTCATTGTAGAGTTATTCTTTCCAAGATGTTGATGTTACAAAATCATGCGGAGCTTGTAATTGCATGAAAATTCATAGTACTTGATTATTAGTCCAGGTTGGACTCGTGGTTTTTTCCTGGTTTGGGTTTCCACATAAAAAATTATGCCTTCTTGTGGTTTGATTTATTTCCATTGCATAGTTGTTTATTTGTACACATATTATTCAGATTGATTGCATTATTCCATTCTAAAGGATCTCTTTTCCAAAAATCCTTCAAAGTGCCATGAAGCGGGTCTATTGGTTGCAAAGGAATCCAAAACTCAAGAGAAATGAAGAGTTGAGGATTATAATTTAGTAAAAAACAATGTCACTTAAGGCCCGTTTGTTAGCATTAAAATATATATGAATTGAATACTTAGCATTTATACCATTAATTAAAAATGAGGGCAATATGTCAAATTTAAATGAAAAAATAACATAAAATAACCTTTCTTATTATGGAAATAGAATCAAAGTGATAAGTGAAATTAATCACCACTAGCCACACCTAGTTATTCACTTGTCATCTCCCTCTAATTCTAGAGTGATAAAAGGAAATGTTATTTGATGCTCATTCCTGAATATTCTGGAACCTTCAGCCTTTATTTTTAACCACTTATAACTGAGAAGGAGGGAAGAGAGAGAGTAGAGGGAGAAAAAGAGAGAGAACTTTTCTTATTGAATGAGAAGTGTATACAAAAAAAAAGGGGAGAGAGGAGGATCTTATTTATAGAATAAGATTGCTTCCTTCCCAAACAAACCAATATAACAGGACTCTTACTTTTCATATCTAATGTGAGCCCCAGGGTGGGCATCCACTAATAATAATATTTTATAACACTCACCCTTTGATGACCATCATTAAATAACAGTTGTCTCATTAAAACCTTGAAAAGGAAAAACCCAATGGGATAAAAACTAATGCGAAGGAAAAAGAGTACAACGTTCTACAAAATTATTGAAGTGGTGTTGGACGTGCATAATGCTGCCTCATTAAAACCTTAACTAGAAAAACCTAGTGAGACAAAACCTAGAAAAGGAAAAAGAGTACAGCGCACATATGTCCTGATTGATAGGCTTCAAGATGCATATTCCGAATCTTTTACTCCCCCTGACGATAATACCCTTTACATTGTTTGATGATAAACTTTCCGTATGCCGATCTCATATACAAGCTTTTGAAATGTTGACTTTGGTAATGACTTGGTGAACAAATCAGCTTGAACGAACTTGCTTAACTTCGATTTCATTATTCTTTTAAAGCTCATGTGTGAAGAAGAACTTTGGTGTAATGTGCTTTATCTTGTCACCTTTAATGTATCCTTCTTTAATTTATTGAATACATGCCTCATTGTCTTTGTAGATAATACGCGGGATACCTGTACTAAGAGGCAATTAACAAGAACTACAAATATGCTGAATTAAAGATTTTAGCCATACACATTCCCTATTGGCTTCATAGAGAGCTAAAATCTCAGATGGTTAGAAGAAGTAGCTACCAAAGTTTGTTTAGTAGAGCGCCAAAAAATAACAGCATTACCACTAAGAAATATATAACATGTCTGTGATCGACCCTTATGAGGATCAGAGAGATATCCTGAATCTGCATATCCTACAAACTTGGAATATTTTCAATAAAAGAGTCCTGAATCAATTGTACCACGTAAATAGCGTATGATATGTTTGATACCAGTCCAATGCCTTTGCGTTGGCACAGAACTGTATCTAGTAAGTAAATTCACTGAAAAGGAACTGTCCGGTCTAGTACATTGTGTTAAATACATTAAAACACCAATAACACTCAGGTATGGTACTTCTGGACCCAATACCTTTTCATTTTCTTCAATTGGACGATATGGATTCTTATTTATATCTAAAGACCGAACAACCATGGGAGTGCTTAGTGGATGTGCTTTATCCATACCAAAGCGTTTCAGTATATTTTTGATATAATTAGATTGATGGACTAATATTCCACTAGAACTTCTCTCGATTTGCAGGTTGAGACAAAATTTTATTTTCCCAAGGTCTTTCTTGTCAAATTCCCTTTTCAAATAATCAACAGTTATTTCGAGCTCTTCTGAAGTCCCAATTAAATTTATGTCATCGACATAAACTGCTACTATTGCAAATCCTTTTGAGGATTTCTTTATGAAGATACATGGCAAATGGGATTGTTCTCATATCCTTCATTAGATAAATATTCACTGAAATGATTGTACCACATTTTTCCGGATTGCTTCAATCCATCAATGATCGTCTCAATTGTATTGAGGACGTACTTCTGGGCTTTGCTTCAGGCAAAGTAAATCCTTCTGGGATTTTCATATAAATTTCTGTATTTAAAGCCCCATACAGATAAGCGGCTTCAACATCCATGAGTCTCATATCCAAATTTTCAGAAACCGCTAAACTGATTAGATATCCGAATGTCGTTATATCCATAACAGGAGAGTATGTTTCCTCATAATCAATCCCAGATTTTTGCAGGAAACCTTGAGCCATAGGTCTTGCCTTGTATCTAATAATTTCATTCATTTCATTCCTTTTCCTTACAAACACCCACTTATAACCTACAGGGTTAATACCTTTTGGGGTTTGTACTATTTGTCCAATACACCACGTCTATTGAAAGACTCTAACTCTGCTGTAATAGCAGTTTCCCATTTTGGTCAATCTTTCCTTTGTCGACACTAATTTATAGTAAGTGGTTCTGTATCTCAATCATCATCCTCATGTTCCATTGATATTTGAAAGCTACCATATATGCAAATGTGTCATCGATGACAATTCTTTTTCTATCCCATCTCTCTCTTGAATACTTGCAAAATATGGAGATCTTTTCATTATCCGGTACCGGTGCCACTTTAGGGGCTTTTATAGTCTCATCAAGGACTTTCGTCATTCTAAAAAGAGTGGATTTTTCCATAGCTTCTTCGGGAGCGTTATGAATCTCTTCAGGAGGAGCCTCTTTAGGAGTATTAAGTGTATCTTTGGGAGGACATGATGATTGTACATTTCTCCTTTTTCGCGGAGCTATATCCTTTGAACCTATAGGTCTGCTACGCTTTTGGCGTATTACAGACTCTTTTGTTGCCACTTTTTGACTTTGTCCTACAGGGACATTAAGTTTAGCAAGTAAATTCATAACTGGAATATGTGACTTAGTTACCTCTGCTGCATCGTTAAATGCATCGGGTAATTTATTTGCAATTTCTTGTAAGTGCACAATTCTACGGACTTCATATTCACATTGTGAAATACGTGGGTCTAAATGAGACAAAGTGGAAGCATTCCACGTTAGTTCACGCCGTTCTTCAAGAACGGGTTGTTCTGCAGGAACAATACGTTATTTATCCCCCCCTAATGGCAAGAATTTTGTCTCATTGAGTTGACAATCAACAAAACAAGCAGTAAAAACATCTCCTGTCATTGGTTCTAAAAATTGAATAATAGAAGGAGAGTCATAGCCGATATAGATACCCAACCTACGTTGTAGTCCCATCTTAGTACGTTGAGGGGGTGGTATAGGGACTAAAACAGCGCAACCAAACTTGCACAAATGGAAGATATTAGGTTGATGTCCCGATATAAGCTGTGCGGGAAAGTATTGATGGTAGGCTGTGGGTCGAAGTTGAATGAGCATTGATGCATGTAACACAGCATGTCCCCAAGCACTAACTGGTAATTTGGACTGCAGAACAGGGTCCTAGAAATAAGTTGAATGCGCTTAATCAGGAATTCAGTTAAGCCATTCTGGGTATGTACATGAAAGACAGGATGTTCGACAATAGTGCCAAGAGATGAACAGTAGTCATCGAAGGCTTGTGATATAAACTCACCCGCATTTTCAAGTCGTATAGACTTAATAGGATTATCAGGGAAATGGGCTCTAAGTTTAATGATTTGTGTTAATGACGGGCAAAAGCTATATTCCTAGTTGAAAGTAGGCAAACATCAGACAACGGTTGGAAGTGTCAATCAAAACCATGAAATACCTAAAAGGTCCACTAGGTGGATTGATCGGTCCACAAATGTCGCCTCGTATCGTTTGCAGAAAGGATGTGGATTCTAATGCAATCTTGATGAATGAACGTCGAGTGATTAACTTTCCCTGTGAACATGGGACACATAAATACCTATTCGGTATGGTCAAACTATGGTTGTCTAAAGGGTGTCCAACAGAGTTATTAATGATTTTCTTTAACATGGTAACTCCGGGGTGCCATAATCTATCATGCCAAAGCAATAAGGCTTGAGGGTTGCTAAACTTCGAGGTTGATTGAAGCTTCGGACTTAACTGTCTCGTTTTACTCAAAAACGAATGTGATTCGACGATGGATATCGTCATATAATATAACTCAAAAGAAAGTGCACTTAATGTTTCTAGTATTTGCTTTCGGCCTCCGATACGAGTAACGATAAGTAACATCTCCTTGTTACCTTCATTAGCAGTCTCAATATGATATCCATTTATTCTGATGTCTTTAAAACCGAGTAAGTTTCTTTCGGAACTGATGGAGAACAATGCATCTTTAATGAATAAATGAGTACCATTAGGTAACGTTATGTGGGCTCTTCCGGAGCCTTCAATTATTTGCACAGGTCCAGCTATGGTGGATACCTTTCGTGGATTGAATACCAATTCTAAGAAAAACTTCTGGTTTTTCAGAATGGTATGTGTTGTAGCACTATCTACAAGACAGTGAATATCCAATTTTAAGAAAAACTTCTGGTTTTTCAGAATGGTATGTGTTGTAGCACTATCTACAAGACAGTGAGTATCCACATTGTTGTGATCTATACCTTTAAATAGAAGATAATAAAAAAATGTAACTAAACAATCATATGATTAAGAGAAAAAAAATTCATAAGAGAAATTTTATCAAATTTATAAGAAGTCATTCATCACAAAACATCCATAAAAGGTTTATCAAAATTAAGAAACTAAAAAATAAATCATCCAACATAAAATATCTATGAAGAGGTAAATAGCTGAAAAAAGAAAAAAACGATTTTAAATGGAAATTCTGAAAAATATTTATTTGGTCTTCTAGGACATTGCAGGAGGGGTTCCGATCTTAGCACTAAATGCCTCACTGCTCAGAGGTTGGCCATTTTTGTCTTCAAAAAAATCTTTAATTTCCAAATTTGTAATATCCAACTGGTAATTGTCATTTTGTAGGTCAGTATCCCAATCCCAATCTTCCAAATCATTTGACTCTGCAGAATGAATGGAGGCCTTGTATGCTTTATATCGTTCCACCACGTCTTTTGGTGCACAACAAGAGCGTGACCAATGTCCAGTCCTTCCACATCTGTAGCAAGGGTCATCAGAATGGTGGGCAGAAGTATTCGGTGGATTCTGAGGTTGATCCGGACTTTATTGCTTCTGAGGATCAGACCACTTCTTGTGGTTTTTGAATTTTTTATTGGGAGGACCTCGAAATCCTCCTCATCGGGAGGAGTTTCTTTTTCACCTCTTCTGGAGGAATTATTTATCCCACGCCCCTTCCTCTGCCTCTGCTGGAATTGAAATTGGCATTTGCTTTAGGCAATGCCATAGATCCAATTGGTTTGGAGTTATGATTCTTTAGCAAGACTTTGTTGTTCTGCTCAGCAACAAGGAGACATGAGATCAGTTCTGAGTATTTTGAGAAACGCCGTTCACGGTACTGCTGTTGTAATAACCCAACCTGTCTTGGTGGGCCATCACCCACCTTTCTCTAGGAACTCTACTACCTAAAGACTTCCTTGTAAGTTTCAATCACGACTCTCTCTTAAGAAGGAAAGTCTCTCTTAAGAAGGGAAGTAGACCTTTAGAAGGACTCCCCTCCCTATACTAATATAAATATAGATAAGAGGCAAGTTGTGGCCTACTTACACACCAACGAGAGAGAGAGAAAGAGAAAGAGAGAGAGAGAGAGGGGAGACTGAACCTGATTTCAGATCTGCAGGAGAAGAGAAAGATTGACAGCGAGACGACAACGGATGCCTGACGAAAGACCGACTACTGCCCGATCAACGTACGTCTATACCAGGTGAGTAGAATTTCGAACTTGTTATTAAAGAGTACAGATTTGAGAAGTGTGGAGATATGATCAATCAAAGGACTATTTCTGAATGTATATTAATACTATGATTACTGTCGACATAGCAAAATAGTAGAGATCCTACAGAAAATCCATAAATTATGAATAAACTTGTCTGATTGAGTTTCCAAGAATTGCAGAGATGATAATCAAGGAAACAGAAACCAGAGATCAATGGTTATTGATGATCGAAATCAAAATTTTTGGAAATTTCTGCCTATCGGTCTTCAGAAACCAATTTTGTCGAATTGGGTTGTGGGTCCCCATGGCCCACCAGATGGGAGATCAAGACCCCACATCTGAAGGAGGACTGGCAGGCGACCACAGGTGTGGTGGTCTCGTGGGATGGGACCATTGGGGGGTCCACCATCCAATTTGTGTTTGAGAGCCCTGACGAACATGGTTCTGACGAAGAGAAATCTCTGCAAAATTGGGCCCTATTAGGATCAGCATCTTCAGAAACTTGATGGAGTTGATTCTTTATGATTAATACACTTCTGAACTATGGATTAGGAAGGAAAGGTGCTAGATTTACAGGGAAATTCAAACCTTATTTGAATTTTTAGGAAAACAGGACGTCAAAAACACCTTGGATCGTCTGTAGCTGTGAGTCCACATGGGTCCCCTGATCAAAGATCAGGACCCCACATCTTGGAGGAGACACATGGGCGACCCCACTGGTCGTGGTCCCGGGTGATTTGGACCGTTGGGCCCCACTATCCATAGATCTCAAAATACCCAGGCGGAAACAATAGTTTGAAACGAACTGGGTTCTGTGAAATTTGTCGAGTGGCACAAAATGTAAATTTAAGATCCTAGAAATTACAGAATAGTCCCTGATCAATGTATATTTTTATTAACAGTCCTTGTTACTAATATTTTGTAGGGACAAGTAAGAACAGTAACTAGGGACAAGTTACTAGAGAAAAATTAAGTATGATACGCAGTGTAACAGCCGCTAAAACTTTATCACTACCTCTGAATTAGAGATAGAAGTGATGAAAACTAATATGAAATGTTTATTAAATATTCAACTATACTGGAAGATATTCTAATATGAGTTTGTTAATTTAAAATTTTATTCATGTGATTAAATTATGGTAAGCTATTTAATTTCTCAATAAGACATGGGCAATGCCACAGCCTGGTACCAACTCCGACTCGGAGTGGGGCGAGAATTAAACCAGTGGTATGTGGTACTGGCCAAAGTAAAGAAAAAGATGATTTAGTCAATTATGGTGGAGATGAAATTATACTAAGATTATTGAAATGAATTTACCATTGATGATTGAAATAAGCGTGATACCAACTGCTGGCACTGAGTATAGAACTTCCCTCGTGGATGTTGGTCGAGAGGAAGAGGTTCAGCAAACATGGTGGCATGATAAGCCATGTTGTTGATAGAAATGTAGATACTCCAGTTGGGAGTATCGGAACAGGCTCAACATTCATGGTGGATGACAAACCATGATGTTGACAGAAATGTAGATACACTGTATGGGGTATCGGAACTGTTTGATGCCACAGTAGGAAATCACTCTAGAAAGAAAATGATTAGAATGTGACTGAAATCATATCATTGAATATATATATATGTTCCCCGAATGATTGAAATATGCTTTATCTTAATGTTCTTATTCTACTCACCAGTTTTATTGATTAGTGGTTCGCCCCACTTCAGGTAATGCAATTGTGGAGGTTACGGGAAGTGACGGGGATCAGCCGGTAGACTTTGGCATGCGTGGTTGATCCAGAGCGCGGAAAAAGCAAAAGAATAGATTTATAGTCGGGAGTAGCCCAAGATTTAGACATTATTATTATTATTCTTTTTCTCCAATAGAAATTGTCTTATTCAGTAGGGTTATCAAGACTTCTAATATTTACATAATAGTTGAAATATAATGAAATTGGATTGTTTATGACCTTGATGCTCATGAGAATTTGATTTATGTGATGTTGTTATAATAATCTGAGTACGGCTTAAGAATCTGAAGAGCTCCAAATTCTTGGGTCGTTACAGCTGTTGCAGGATTACATTTAATGCGTGGAAAGTGGATAGCGTTTTCTCTAACATTTACTCTTCCGTGATTGCTTCCCCACATAATCTTAACCGGGAACAATGTTGAAAAGAGCAGAGTTATACTCAGATACCAATTTGTAGCTGTTGTAGGTTTAGCCATTCGTTATGAGCCACTGGTAACAAGACTATCTTCTAGTGATCATATCTATTCTTCAGAGATTTCCAAAGGCCTGCTGAGTCCTCCTCTGTGAGGTATTCATTTTTGAGGTCATCATGTATATGATGACGTAAGAAGATAAGTGTCAATGCCCTATTCTCCGAAGACTCTTTATTAACTTCTTTTATCGTCTCTCCAAGCTTCTTGGATTGTAAATGTAATTTTGAATCTAAGTGCCAAGATAAGTAGTTGTCCCTAGTAATGTTAAGGGCTTTAAATTCAAGTTTGGTTAAATTCGACATTATGCAAGAATTAGAAAGAAAAAAATATACATGATGATTGATATGCAAAATATAAAATATAAATAAAAATTGTAAGGCATTCAGAATAAATTAAGGGGTGAGCCATGTCAGATCAAGTTTGCCAATTTAAAACTGAATAACATCATGTTATCAATTTTAATAATCCAAAAACAACCAGTTTTAATAAGGCTTCTGGCTTGATTTGGAACTGCAGGTTCCTGATTAGAACTTCAGATTCTTTAATTTTTGAATTTCAGGTTCTATCAAGGCTTCAGGCTTGATATTATGGCCTATTAATTTTATTTCTGGATTGAAATATCAAACTTCAGGTTTGATTATGAATGAATCTGCAAGTCCATATTGTGGATCTGAGAACTTCTGGTTTCAGATTTTAATAATCCACGGATCTTCTAGTCCGGATTAGAAAGAACTTCTGGTTCTTACGGAACTGCAGATCTGAATTAATGCAGAACTTTAGGTTCTTATTTATGATCCATTATTGATCTCCCCTTGTTAAGAGAAAAAAAATCATTCATATCCAAATAAGAATAAGAACATATATATATATATTAAACTAATAAAGAATATAAATAATGAAAATTATTTTATCGTTAGATTTACCTCCTTTCACTTTTAACATGTAGATCTGTTCATAAGCGTGCCATGATTTCAAATGGATCTGCGATCAAACTCTGAATGCGCAAAATATCATATAAAATAGATTGGCACCTTGATTTTGTCAAATAAGCTTTGACCGGATGTGAGGCTTTTGCAAGACGAGGCAAGAACGTGGAATCTGTCACAACCCGAGCCCAGGGACCGGGGGTCAGAGAAAGTCTAACCAATGACACACGTACTCCCGTGCGTGCACACCTGGACCCCGTCCGAGTATACACACACAAGGGATCAATCACACGTGCAAAAGACTGAACGCGGAAGCTGTACGTATCAAGGCATACCACAAATATACCAAAAGACATAGGAGATTACAAACAATATACACTGATGATAAGACCAAATACATGAACGTATGACAATAGAGCGGGCTTACAACAATCCCAAAATCAAAATACAGGTATCACTCAATGCCCACGTTACAATTACAGAAAATCCCCTCAATAGACTCCAACACAAAGAATGGGGAAAACAAAATGATGCAAACCGTACTCTGGAGGATGGATCAAGTCCACTCCTCTAGGCCGGAGGGGGCCTCGCGAGTCTCTCCTGCAGTCGGGTCGACCGACGCAGGATCGGAAGAGGGATCTGAGCCTGCAACACACAAGACAAACACATAAGTACGACGACTTAGCAAAGTATAAGCCAACAAGAAGATAACACGAATTGCGTCTAGGACTGAAGCATACTGAACAATAGTCATAACGCAATATCCATAGAAATGATGTCTGTACACTAAACAATTATGCAAATGAATAAGCATGCTATCAGAATCATGAACAGGTAACAATCAAGTGGCTACTACATTGGCCATTTTCTCCCTTACGAGAGCAATCAGGATGAGAACACCAGCGACCGGGCCAGGGTACGCATGGGTCTCTAGTTCCCGGGGTCCGGAGTCCCAGGACAATCACACTCTGCAGAGGCAAACACTTAAACTAAACCAAAGTTAACCCCGTCGGGTATCCTAAGGCTGAGGCTCAGTAGTGCCAAGACCAATCACAATCAATCGGATGATGCACCTCAATCAATCAATCAATCACTTATCACTTACAGAGCTCACATATCATGCTGAACAAACAATGGGAAGTGCATCGCATATACTGATACTGAATGTACATAAGCAATTACAGGAAGTGCTGACCATGAGTATCAATCACAATCACTGACTCGTAACTGATGCAAGTACTCCAATAGAACAATGATAACACTGATACCAATATAACAATAGAATGGTTCCGCCCGGGCTTCGCTCTGGGGTTGCTGCATGTCCCACAGAATCGAGAGGTCCAGCGCAGAACACATAAGAGGGCATAACCGTAATCAATATGTTGTACACATCATGATACCTTTACGAATCAAGGTCAATTACAAGCCAATCCTACACTAATTATCCAGTGTCTCTAACCGTGCATGTTGATGTAGTTTTAAGTTGTCCGATGCACCATTGTCTAGTGTTGCAGTGTCTGGAATGTGCACCGAAGTCCCTTAAACCAACACCCATGGGGAGGTGCTAAACAGCTGGATAACAAGCATGAATGATTCACAGCCCATGAGGTCATTCATGTCATACAAACATTCCATTGGGCATGTCCAGGTTAGCTACATTCTAACATGAAAGTCATATACGGTCTTTTGCTTAAACCTAATCCTTTTCATTCAATTCTCAGGGTCTCACGGTGCAGCCGTAGGTAACCTTACGGCTTAGCCGTGGCATCTTACGGCTTAGCCGTACTATGCACTGCGGCTGAGCTGAGGTTCCCCAAATATCCCTTCGGATTTACGGCTTAACCGTATTTTGCTCTACGGCTCAGCCGTATCTTGGTCCACGGCTTAGCCGTAAGACAATGTACGGCTTAGATCAGGCTGGGCCGTAGAAGAATGTCAAATTGCCAACATCCAGTTATTTTCAGCTAACAGTCTGTACTGTTCTACGGTTTGGTTTACGGTTGGGTCTCGGCTTAGCCGTAAGCCATTTTACGGCTTAGCCGTAGCACATTTCACGGCTTAGCCGTGAGTGCGCGGAATCATTTTTCTGAACTTGTTACAGTCACACGGAAACTGAGGGAAACGACTGAAAACAGCAATATAACAGCAAAACAAACTCAATGGGGCTGTCTAACACTGAGAAACACAATGAAGCATAAAAACAAAACAATCAAATCACTATCAATCGGTGTTCACACATCTTGGGCTTATACTTGCCTCACAAATGGAATCACTTCGTGGTTTGGCTCAGTCCGCTGGAATCACACGCACAAACGAGCTCCTTTCTTCCTCCCTCAAGCAATCGAACAGAGAAGGAGAAGGAGAGAAAGAGAGCTGACGAGAGAGAGACGAACTGGAGCGTGAGAGAGAGTGAGCTGAGAGACGATCGAGAGAAATGGGAGTGGTTGGGGGATATTTATACTTAATTTGAGTCGAAATTACATTTAAGGCCAAATAGCTTATGCAAATATCAGTTTGAGTCAAATGCCGGTCCAACGAAAGCAAACGAACTCATTCGGATCCAAGACAGTTACGAAAAACGACAAGCTCAACGAAATACACGCGCTAACGTCAAAATGACGCAAAACTGACAAGGTCAATCAAAAGCCAAAATTACGAAAAAGGGCTCGATCTACTTAGACCAAGTCAAACTCAACCCAAACGATCTCTCTACGAGGCAAAACCAAAACAAACAAAATCAAAACACACTTAGCGATAAAAACACACGCAATTACACACTAAACCGGATCAACTCGGGTCGGAGTGTTACATCCTCCCCCACTTGGACATCATTCCGTCCTCGGAATGAAAGCGTACCTGAGCAAACAGATAAGGATACTGACGCGCCATCTGATCTTCTAATTCCCACGTGGCTTCATCAGGTCCATGATGTTCCCAAAGTACCTTAACCCATCGAATAGTCCTCGTACGCAAGAGCTGTTCTCTAGTCCCAACAATACGGAGCGGACGCTCAACGTATGACGCATTAGGTTGCATCTGAATGTCATCGTATCGAATCACGTGCGTCGGGTCTCGAACATACTTGCGAAGCATAGACACATGAAAAACATCGTGTACTCCAGAAAACTCCACGGGTAGAATCAATCTGTACACTAGATCACCAATCCGGCTCTTGATCTCAAATGGACCCACATACCTTGGCGCTAACTTGCCTTTTTGACCGAACCGTACTGTACCTTTCATCGGTGAGACCTTCAAGAATACCCAATCACCAACCTGAAATACTAAAGTTCTTCTTCTCGTATCTGCATAGCTCTTCTGTCTCGATCGGGCAATCTTCAAATTGTCAATAACTCTCTGAACTTTCTCTGTAGTCTCAGCAATGATCGTCGGTCCGTGGAAACTCCTTGTTCCAACTTCTTCCCAGCAAACAGGACTTCTACATCTCCGTCCATACAGAGCTTCATAGGGTGCCATTCCAATACTCTCGTGGAAACTATTATTATACGCAAACTCACACAACGAAAGATGCAAATCCCATTCTTTCTCGAAATTCAGCACACTGGCCCGTAACATGTCCTCGAGCGTCTGAATAGTTCGTTCTGACTGTCCATCAGTCTGCGGGTGATACGCCGTACTGAAGCTCAACTTCGTTCCCATGGCTTCCTGAAATGCTCTCCAAAATGAAGAAACAAAGCGGCTATCTCGATCTGACACAATCGACACGGGCGTACCATGTAGTCTAACGATCTCGTCAACGAACTTCTTCGCCATCTCGGAAAATGTCATGCCTTTCTTGAATGGAAGAAAATGGGCTGTCTTCGTCAATCTGTCCACGATCACCCAAATGGCACTGTTCTTTTTGCTCGTCAGCGGTAAACCCGAAACAAAGTCCATCGAAATGTGCTCCCATTTCCACTGGGGAATGTGCAATGGATGTAAGGAACCTGGAGGTCTCTGATGGTCAGCTTTCACCCTTTGGCAAGTCAAACATCTGGCAACAAACCCAGCAATTTCCCTCTTCATGTTATTCCACCAGAATCTGTCCTTGAGAGCTCGGTACATCTTCGTACTTCCAGGATGCATAGAATAACGTGCATGGTGTGCTTCTGTCATCAAACTCTCTTTTAAAGCATCTACTGCTGGCACACATAATCTGCTCCTGAAATACAAAACATCACCTTCCAAACGAAAGTCTGGTCGATCTGCAATGCTATCTCGGATTCGCTTCAACATCGCATCTTCGAACTGCTGGTCTTTAATCCGCTGAATGATATCTGGCTGAAAGCTCACTGTACTGGCAAGTGTCAAACAGTTCTCCACCGATTGCAGTTCCACTGGCTGTGCGTGCCTCACAAAATAAAGGCTGTCCAAAGCCTGAAGAATCTCTGACTTCCTACTCAAAGCATCTGCAACAACATTGCCTTTCCCTGGTTGATACTTGATGGGGAAATCAAAATCCTTAATCAACTCAAGCCACCTTCGCTGTCGCATATTCAACTCGGACTGCGTGAAGAGGTACTGTAGACTCTGATGATCGGAATGCACTTCAAAGTTCACGCCATACAAATAGTGTCTCCACATCTTCAACGCAAAAACGATGGCTGCCAACTCTAAATCATGCGTAGCATAGTTCTTCTCGTGCTCCCGAAGTTGTCTCGAGCCATAGGCAATCACTTTGCCATGTTGCATCAAAACACATCCCAAACCGACTCGAGAAGCATCAGAGTAAATCATGAATCCTTCATGCCCATCTGGTAACGTCAAGACTGGAGCCGTAGTAAGCTTCTCCTTCAACATCCGGAAATGGCACTCGCATTCGTCCGTCCACAGAAATGGAACACTCTTCCTGGTCAATCGAGTCAACGGGGCTGAAATCTTGGCAAAATCTTGAATAAAGCGACGATAATATCCAGCTAATCCAAGAAAACTTCGTATCTCCGTCACAGTCTTTGGGCTGGGCCAATTCATCACTGCCTCAACTTTCATCTGATCCACTGCCAACCCATCTCGTGAAATGGTATGACCAAGAAAAACTACCTGCTCGAGCCAAAAATCACACTTCGACAGCTTGGCATATAATCGATGCTCTCTCAACAACTGCAAGGCTCGACGTAGATGTTCCTCATGCTCCTCTGGGGTCTTCGAATACACCAGAATATCATCAATAAAGACCACCACAAATCGATCCAGAAAAGGAGCAAAGATCTTGTTCATCAAAGCCATGAAGGCAGCAGGTGCATTGGTTAATCCAAATGGCATCACGAGAAACTCAAAATGTCCATACCGTGTCCTGAAAGCAGTCTTCGCAATATCGTCTTCCTTCACCCGGAGTTGATGATACCCCGATCTCAGATCAATCTTGGAAAAATAGGCAGCACCTTGAAGTTGGTCAAACAACTCATCAATACGCGGCAATGGGTATTTGTTCTTGATCGTGACTTTGTTCAACCGCCGGTAATCTATGCACATCCGTAAGGTACCGTCCTTCTTCTTCACAAACAGCACTGGAGCTCCCCACGGTGACACACTCGGCCGTACGAAACCCTTCTCCAAAAGATCTTGCAATTGCGTCTTCAATTCGAGTAACTCAGCAGGGGCCATACGGTAAGGAGCTAAACTAATGGGTGCTGTACCGGGCACTAGATCGATCGCAAACTCTACATCTCGGACAGGGGGTAACTCGGGTACCTCCTCCGGAAATACATCCGGGAACTCACGTACTACCGAAATATCGCTCAACTGCTTCACCTCCTTCTTCTCCGAGACAAAAGCAAGAAATCCTGCACCACCTCTGCGTATCAAACGATCCGCCTTGCATGCGGAGATGACACGCCTCGGGCATCTCTCCTGATTGCCCTCGAAACGAAACCCCTTCTCAAAATCGAAGTAAATCGACCTGTTGTAACAGTTAACACAGGCACGATACCGCGCTAGCCAGTCCATTCCAAGGATCACATCAAAATCCAACATGGACAACAAAATCAAATCAACTGGCAGCTGGCGACCTGCAATCACCACGTCGCACTGAGGGTAGTATACACTACACTCCACTCTCTTGCCCACAGGAGTGGACACTACTAACAAATAGGGTAGCGGCTGAGGGGGTTGCGGTAATTGTTCCGCAAAACGAGGTGCAACATATGAACGCGTAGATCCCGAATCAAATAGGGTATGTGCTTCAGCTCGGGCAATGAGAACTTTACCTTCCACCACTTTCGCATCTTCTGCATGATCATGAGAGGCTGCATACACACGAGCAGTCTGACGCTGGGGCTTCTGGCTCTGGCGAGACGGATGGGGACTATTCGAAGCTGCTGAACTGAGAGACTTAGATGACCCCATAGATCTGGACGACTGGAAGGTCCTAGTCTTCGGGCACTGAGCTATCTTATGCTCCATGGATCCGCAACTCAAACAAGCTCCAGACTTCTTCCAACACTTCTCCGTCGGGTGTCCAAATCCACAAAACTCGCATCTGCTCCCGGAGAAACTCGAAGTGCCTTGCTTCCCTTTCCATTTCTTCTGACTCTGTCCCCTGGAACTCACTGGTGCACTCCTCTTAAAATCCATGGCTCTCTCTGCTAGGTGATTGGCTTCCGCAGCGTGTGCTCTGTCGACCGCATCATCGAAAGTAGCTGGTCTCTGAAAGGCAGTCACAAAATTCGCGTATCTCGGATGTAGACCAGAAATAAAACGATTCACCTTCTTCTCCTCGGTATTGATCATGTCCTCAGCAAAATGGGACAACTGAGTAAAGCGGTGAATGTACTCCGAGACGGTCAGCTGCTGCTGCTGTAAGGCCAGAAACTCAACCTCCTTCACGCGTCGAACATGAGCAGGAATGAACTTCCTTCTGAACTGTTTCTGGAACGTCTCCCACACTGTTTCACTCGGCAAGGTCAGATAGGCTGCACTAACACTCTTCCACCAGGTCTTAGCCATCTCTCGAAACATCGAGGCCGTAAGCATAACCTTCTGCCGGTCGTCACAGACGATAGTAGAGAAGAGATCTCCAGTATGCTCTAGCCACTGATCAGCTTTCAACGCATCTTCATTGCCGTAGAATTCTGTGGCTCCACGCTTTCTGAATTTGTCGTATAACGCATTCGGATCGCTCTCTCTAGGCGGAAAGACCACTTGCTGCTCTGCAGGCCGAACTGGCGTTTGACTCTGTCGGTCTACGATCGAAACGACCTGCGCTTGTAGAGAATGGATCGCCTGTAGCATAGTCAAAAAGCGCTCGTCGAAATTCACAAGTGGCTGTGGAGCGGCTGATCCACTCTCGTTATCTCCCTGATCATTGTTGTTGTGTGTTCCAGATCCCGATGCCATAACCTGCAAAACACAAAAGTCAATCTGCTAACACACTAGGGAACGCACACAGACTCACAAGACAAGGGGACCAAACACAACAGTCCAAAACTAGACTACGAAATCTCACCACGTCCTATATGCCTACATGCTTACACACTAAGATAGAGACAATGCCCTGAGAGACAAAGCTCTGAGAGACAATGCTCTGATACCATACAATACGTATGTCACAACCCGAGCCCAGGGACCGGGGGTCAGAGAAAGTCTAACCAATGACACACGTACTCCCGTGCGTGCACACCTGGACCCCGTCCGAGTATACACACACAAGGGATCAATCACACGTGCAAAAGACTGAACGCGGAAGCTGTACGTATCAAGGCATACCACAAATATACCAAAAGACATAGGAGATTACAAACAATATACACTGATGATAAGACCAAATACATGAACGTATGACAATAGAGCGGGCTTACAACAATCCCAAAATCAAAATACAGGTATCACTCAATGCCCACGTTACAATTACAGAAAATCCCCTCAATAGACTCCAACACAAAGAATGGGGAAAACAAAATGATGCAAACCGTACTCTGGAGGATGGATCAAGTCCACTCCTCTAGGCCGGAGGGGGCCTCGCGAGTCTCTCCTGCAGTCGGGTCGACCGACGCAGGATCGGAAGAGGGATCTGAGCCTGCAACACACAAGACAAACACATAAGTACGACGACTTAGCAAAGTATAAGCCAACAAGAAGATAACACGAATTGCGTCTAGGACTGAAGCATACTGAACAATAGTCATAACGCAATATCCATAGAAATGATGTCTGTACACTAAACAATTATGCAAATGAATAAGCATGCTATCAGAATCATGAACAGGTAACAATCAAGTGGCTACTACATTGGCCATTTTCTCCCTTACGAGAGCAATCAGGATGAGAACACCAGCGACCGGGCCAGGGTACGCATGGGTCTCTAGTTCCCGGGGTCCGGAGTCCCAGGACAATCACACTCTGCAGAGGCAAACACTTAAACTAAACCAAAGTTAACCCCGTCGGGTATCCTAAGGCTGAGGCTCAGTAGTGCCAAGACCAATCACAATCAATCGGATGATGCACCTCAATCAATCAATCAATCACTTATCACTTACAGAGCTCACATATCATGCTGAACAAACAATGGGAAGTGCATCGCATATACTGATACTGAATGTACATAAGCAATTACAGGAAGTGCTGACCATGAGTATCAATCACAATCACTGACTCGTAACTGATGCAAGTACTCCAATAGAACAATGATAACACTGATACCAATATAACAATAGAATGGTTCCGCCCGGGCTTCGCTCTGGGGTTGCTGCATGTCCCACAGAATCGAGAGGTCCAGCGCAGAACACATAAGAGGGCATAACCGTAATCAATATGTTGTACACATCATGATACCTTTACGAATCAAGGTCAATTACAAGCCAATCCTACACTAATTATCCAGTGTCTCTAACCGTGCATGTTGATGTAGTTTTAAGTTGTCCGATGCACCATTGTCTAGTGTTGCAGTGTCTGGAATGTGCACCGAAGTCCCTTAAACCAACACCCATGGGGAGGTGCTAAACAGCTGGATAACAAGCATGAATGATTCACAGCCCATGAGGTCATTCATGTCATACAAACATTCCATTGGGCATGTCCAGGTTAGCTACATTCTAACATGAAAGTCATATACGGTCTTTTGCTTAAACCTAATCCTTTTCATTCAATTCTCAGGGTCTCACGGTGCAGCCGTAGGTAACCTTACGGCTTAGCCGTGGCATCTTACGGCTTAGCCGTACTATGCACTGCGGCTGAGCTGAGGTTCCCCAAATATCCCTTCGGATTTACGGCTTAACCGTATTTTGCTCTACGGCTCAGCCGTATCTTGGTCCACGGCTTAGCCGTAAGACAATGTACGGCTTAGATCAGGCTGGGCCGTAGAAGAATGTCAAATTGCCAACATCCAGTTATTTTCAGCTAACAGTCTGTACTGTTCTACGGTTTGGTTTACGGTTGGGTCTCGGCTTAGCCGTAAGCCATTTTACGGCTTAGCCGTAGCACATTTCACGGCTTAGCCGTGAGTGCGCGGAATCATTTTTCTGAACTTGTTACAGTCACACGGAAACTGAGGGAAACGACTGAAAACAGCAATATAACAGCAAAACAAACTCAATGGGGCTGTCTAACACTGAGAAACACAATGAAGCATAAAAACAAAACAATCAAATCACTATCAATCGGTGTTCACACATCTTGGGCTTATACTTGCCTCACAAATGGAATCACTTCGTGGTTTGGCTCAGTCCGCTGGAATCACACGCACAAACGAGCTCCTTTCTTCCTCCCTCAAGCAATCGAACAGAGAAGGAGAAGGAGAGAAAGAGAGCTGACGAGAGAGAGACGAACTGGAGCGTGAGAGAGAGTGAGCTGAGAGACGATCGAGAGAAATGGGAGTGGTTGGGGGATATTTATACTTAATTTGAGTCGAAATTACATTTAAGGCCAAATAGCTTATGCAAATATCAGTTTGAGTCAAATGCCGGTCCAACGAAAGCAAACGAACTCATTCGGATCCAAGACAGTTACGAAAAACGACAAGCTCAACGAAATACACGCGCTAACGTCAAAATGACGCAAAACTGACAAGGTCAATCAAAAGCCAAAATTACGAAAAAGGGCTCGATCTACTTAGACCAAGTCAAACTCAACCCAAACGATCTCTCTACGAGGCAAAACCAAAACAAACAAAATCAAAACACACTTAGCGATAAAAACACACGCAATTACACACTAAACCGGATCAACTCGGGTCGGAGTGTTACATCCTCCCCCACTTGGACATCATTCCGTCCTCGGAATGAAAGCGTACCTGAGCAAACAGATAAGGATACTGACGCGCCATCTGATCTTCTAATTCCCACGTGGCTTCATCAGGTCCATGATGTTCCCAAAGTACCTTAACCCATCGAATAGTCCTCGTACGCAAGAGCTGTTCTCTAGTCCCAACAATACGGAGCGGACGCTCAACGTATGACGCATTAGGTTGCATCTGAATGTCATCGTATCGAATCACGTGCGTCGGGTCTCGAACATACTTGCGAAGCATAGACACATGAAAAACATCGTGTACTCCAGAAAACTCCACGGGTAGAATCAATCTGTACACTAGATCACCAATCCGGCTCTTGATCTCAAATGGACCCACATACTTTGGCGCTAACTTGCCTTTTTGACCGAACCGTACTGTACCTTTCATCGGTGAGACCTTCAAGAATACCCAATCACCAACCTGAAATACTAAAGTTCTTCTTCTCGTATCTGCATAGCTCTTCTGTCTCGATCGGGCAATCTTCAAATTGTCAATAACTCTCTGAACTTTCTCTGTAGTCTCAGCAATGATCGTCGGTCCGTGGAAACTCCTTGTTCCAACTTCTTCCCAGCAAACAGGACTTCTACATCTCCGTCCATACAGAGCTTCATAGGGTGCCATTCCAATACTCTCGTGGAAACTATTATTATACGCAAACTCACACAACGAAAGATGCAAATCCCATTCTTTCTCGAAATTCAGCACACTGGCCCGTAACATGTCCTCGAGCGTCTGAATAGTTCGTTCTGACTGTCCATCAGTCTGCGGGTGATACGCCGTACTGAAGCTCAACTTCGTTCCCATGGCTTCCTGAAATGCTCTCCAAAATGAAGAAACAAAGCGGCTATCTCGATCTGACACAATCGACACGGGCGTACCATGTAGTCTAACGATCTCGTCAACGAACTTCTTCGCCATCTCGGAAAATGTCATGCCTTTCTTGAATGGAAGAAAATGGGCTGTCTTCGTCAATCTGTCCACGATCACCCAAATGGCACTGTTCTTTTTGCTCGTCAGCGGTAAACCCGAAACAAAGTCCATCGAAATGTGCTCCCATTTCCACTGGGGAATGTGCAATGGATGTAAGGAACCTGGAGGTCTCTGATGGTCAGCTTTCACCCTTTGGCAAGTCAAACATCTGGCAACAAACCCAGCAATTTCCCTCTTCATGTTATTCCACCAGAATCTGTCCTTGAGAGCTCGGTACATCTTCGTACTTCCAGGATGCATAGAATAACGTGCATGGTGTGCTTCTGTCATCAAACTCTCTTTCAAAGCATCTACTGCTGGCACACATAATCTGCTCCTGAAATACAAAACATCACCTTCCAAACGAAAGTCTGGTCGATCTGCAATGCTATCTCGGATTCGCTTCAACATCGCATCTTCGAACTGCTGGTCTTTAATCCGCTGAATGATATCTGGCTGAAAGCTCACTGTACTGGCAAGTGTCAAACAGTTCTCCACCGATTGCAGTTCCACTGGCTGTGCGTGCCTCACAAAATAAAGGCTGTCCAAAGCCTGAAGAATCTCTGACTTCCTACTCAAAGCATCTGCAACAACATTGCCTTTCCCTGGTTGATACTTGATGGGGAAATCAAAATCCTTAATCAACTCAAGCCACCTTCGCTGTCGCATATTCAACTCGGACTGCGTGAAGAGGTACTGTAGACTCTGATGATCGGAATGCACTTCAAAGTTCACGCCATACAAATAGTGTCTCCACATCTTCAACGCAAAAACGATGGCTGCCAACTCTAAATCATGCGTAGCATAGTTCTTCTCGTGCTCCCGAAGTTGTCTCGAGCCATAGGCAATCACTTTGCCATGTTGCATCAAAACACATCCCAAACCGACTCGAGAAGCATCAGAGTAAATCATGAATCCTTCATGCCCATCTGGTAACGTCAAGACTG
This sequence comes from Sextonia rubra, assembly GCA_037013555.1. NCBI lineage: Eukaryota > Viridiplantae > Streptophyta > Magnoliopsida > Laurales > Lauraceae > Sextonia > Sextonia rubra. The sequence continues at coordinate 34,720,083 of JASUAD010000010.1, read as the reverse complement.
GAGCCGTAGTAAGCTTCTCCTTCAACATCCGGAAATGGCACTCGCATTCGTCCGTCCACAGAAATGGAACACTCTTCCTGGTCAATCGAGTCAACGGGGCTGAAATCTTGGCAAAATCTTGAATAAAGCGACGATAATATCCAGCTAATCCAAGAAAACTCCGTATCTCCGTCACAGTCTTTGGGCTGGGCCAATTCATCACTGCCTCAACTTTCATCTGATCCACTGCCAACCCATCTCGTGAAATGGTATGACCAAGAAAAACTACCTGCTCGAGCCAAAAATCACACTTCGACAGCTTGGCATATAATCGATGCTCTCTCAACAACTGCAAGGCTCGACGTAGATGTTCCTCATGCTCCTCTGGGGTCTTCGAATACACCAGAATATCATCAATAAAGACCACCACAAATCGATCCAGAAAAGGAGCAAAGATCTTGTTCATCAAAGCCATGAAGGCAGCAGGTGCATTGGTTAATCCAAATGGCATCACGAGAAACTCAAAATGTCCATACCGTGTCCTGAAAGCAGTCTTCGCAATATCGTCTTCCTTCACCCGGAGTTGATGATACCCCGATCTCAGATCAATCTTGGAAAAATAGGCAGCACCTTGAAGTTGGTCAAACAACTCATCAATACGCGGCAATGGGTATTTGTTCTTGATCGTGACTTTGTTCAACCGCCGGTAATCTATGCACATCCGTAAGGTACCGTCCTTCTTCTTCACAAACAGCACTGGAGCTCCCCACGGTGACACACTCGGCCGTACGAAACCCTTCTCCAAAAGATCTTGCAATTGCGTCTTCAATTCGAGTAACTCAGCAGGGGCCATACGGTAAGGAGCTAAACTAATGGGTGCTGTACCGGGCACTAGATCGATCGCAAACTCTACATCTCGGACAGGGGGTAACTCGGGTACCTCCTCCGGAAATACATCCGGGAACTCACGTACTACTGAAATATCGCTCAACTGCTTCACCTCCTTCTTCTCCGAGACAAAAGCAAGAAATCCTGCACCACCTCTGCGTATCAAACGATCCGCCTTGCATGCGGAGATGACACGCCTCGGGCATCTCTCCTGATTGCCCTCGAAACGAAACCCCTTCTCAAAATCGAAGTAAATCGACCTGTTGTAACAGTTAACACAGGCACGATACCGCGCTAGCCAGTCCATTCCAAGGATCACATCAAAATCCAACATGGACAACAAAATCAAATCAACTGGCAGCTGGCGACCTGCAATCACCACGTCGCACTGAGGGTAGTATACACTACACTCCACTCTCTTGCCCACAGGAGTGGACACTACTAACAAATAGGGTAGCGGCTGAGGGGGTTGCGGTAATTGTTCCGCAAAACGAGGTGCAACATATGAACGCGTAGATCCCGAATCAAATAGGGTATGTGCTTCAGCTCGGGCAATGAGAACTTTACCTTCCACCACTTTCGCATCTTCTGCATGATCATGAGAGGCTGCATACACACGAGCAGTCTGCCGCTGGGGCTTCTGGCTCTGGCGAGACGGATGGGGACTATTCGAAGCTGCTGAACTGAGAGACTTAGATGACCCCATAGATCTGGACGACTGGAAGGTCCTAGTCTTCGGGCACTGAGCTATCTTATGCTCCATGGATCCGCAACTCAAACAAGCTCCAGACTTCTTCCAACACTTCTCCGTCGGGTGTCCAAATCCACAAAACTCGCATCTGCTCCCGGAGAAACTCGAAGTGCCTTGCTTCCCTTTCCATTTCTTCTGACTCTGTCCCCTGGAACTCACTGGTGCACTCCTCTTAAAATCCATGGCTCTCTCTGCTAGGTGGTTGGCTTCCGCAGCGTGTGCTCTGTCGACCGCATCATCGAAAGTAGCTGGTCTCTGAAAGGCAGTCACAAAATTCGCGTATCTCGGATGTAGACCAGAAATAAAACGATTCACCTTCTTCTCCTCGGTATTGATCATGTCCTCAGCAAAATGGGACAACTGAGTAAAGCGGTGAATGTACTCCGAGACGGTCAGCTGCTGCTGCTGTAAGGCCAGAAACTCAACCTCCTTCACGCGTCGAACATGAGCAGGAATGAACTTCCTTCTGAACTGTTTCTGGAACGTCTCCCACACTGTTTCACTCGGCAAGGTCAGATAGGCTGCACTAACACTCTTCCACCAGGTCTTAGCCATCTCTCGAAACATCGAGGCCGTAAGCATAACCTTCTGCCGGTCGTCACAGACGATGGTAGAGAAGAGATCTCCAGTATGCTCTAGCCACTGATCAGCTTTCAACGCATCTTCATTGCCGTAGAATTCTGTGGCTCCACGCTTTCTGAATTTGTCGTATAACGCATTCGGATCGCTCTCTCTAGGCGGAAAGACCACTTGCTGCTCTGCAGGCCGAACTGGCGTTTGACTCTGTCGGTCTACGATCGAAACGACCTGCGCTTGTAGAGAATGGATCGCCTGTAGCATAGTCAAAAAGCGCTCGTCGAAATTCACAAGTGGCTGTGGAGCGGCTGATCCACTCTCGTTATCTCCCTGATCATTGTTGTTGTGTGTTCCAGATCCCGATGCCATAACCTGCAAAACACAAAAGTCAATCTGCTAACACACTAGGGAACGCACACAGACTCACAAGACAAGGGGACCAAACACAACAGTCCAAAACTGGACTACGAAATCTCACCACGTCCTATATGCCTACATGCTTACACACTAAGATAGAGACAATGCCCTGAGAGACAAAGCTCTGAGAGACAATGCTCTGATACCATACAATACGTATGTCACAACCCGAGCCCAGGGACCGGGGGTCAGAGAAAGTCTAACCAATGACACACGTACTCCCGTGCGTGCACACCTGGACCCCGTCCGAGTATACACACACAAGGGATCAATCACACGTGCAAAAGACTGAACGCGGAAGCTGTACGTATCAAGGCATACCACAAATATACCAAAAGACATAGGAGATTACAAACAATATACACTGATGATAAGACCAAATACATGAACGTATGACAATAGAGCGGGCTTACAACAATCCCAAAATCAAAATACAGGTATCACTCAATGCCCACGTTACAATTACAGAAAATCCCCTCAATAGACTCCAACACAAAGAATGGGGAAAACAAAATGATGCAAACCGTACTCTGGAGGATGGATCAAGTCCACTCCTCTAGGCCGGAGGGGGCCTCGCGAGTCTCTCCTGCAGTCGGGTCGACCGACGCAGGATCGGAAGAGGGATCTGAGCCTGCAACACACAAGACAAACACATAAGTACGACGACTTAGCAAAGTATAAGCCAACAAGAAGATAACACGAATTGCGTCTAGGACTGAAGCATACTGAACAATAGTCATAACGCAATATCCATAGAAATGATGTCTGTACACTAAACAATTATGCAAATGAATAAGCATGCTATCAGAATCATGAACAGGTAACAATCAAGTGGCTACTACATTGGCCATTTTCTCCCTTACGAGAGCAATCAGGATGAGAACACCAGCGACCGGGCCAGGGTACGCATGGGTCTCTAGTTCCCGGGGTCCGGAGTCCCAGGACAATCACACTCTGCAGAGGCAAACACTTAAACTAAACCAAAGTTAACCCCGTCGGGTATCCTAAGGCTGAGGCTCAGTAGTGCCAAGACCAATCACAATCAATCGGATGATGCACCTCAATCAATCAATCAATCACTTATCACTTACAGAGCTCACATATCATGCTGAACAAACAATGGGAAGTGCATCGCATATACTGATACTGAATGTACATAAGCAATTACAGGAAGTGCTGACCATGAGTATCAATCACAATCACTGACTCGTAACTGATGCAAGTACTCCAATAGAACAATGATAACACTGATACCAATATAACAATAGAATGGTTCCGCCCGGGCTTCGCTCTGGGGTTGCTGCATGTCCCACAGAATCGAGAGGTCCAGCGCAGAACACATAAGAGGGCATAACCGTAATCAATATGCTGTACACATCATGATACCTTTACGAATCAAGGTCAATTACAAGCCAATCCTACACTAATTATCCAGTGTCTCTAACCGTGCATGTTGATGTAGTTTTAAGTTGTCCGATGCACCATTGTCTAGTGTTGCAGTGTCTGGAATGTGCACCGAAGTCCCTTAAACCAACACCCATGGGGAGGTGCTAAACAGCTGGATAACAAGCATGAATGATTCACAGCCCATGAGGTCATTCATGTCATACAAACATTCCATTGGGCATGTCCAGGTTAGCTACATTCTAACATGAAAGTCATATACGGTCTTTTGCTTAAACCTAATCCTTTTCATTCAATTCTCAGGGTCTCACGGTGCAGCCGTAGGTAACCTTACGGCTTAGCCGTGGCATCTTACGGCTTAGCCGTACTATGCACTGCGGCTGAGCTGAGGTTCCCCAAATATCCCTTCGGATTTACGGCTTAACCGTATTTTGCTCTACGGCTCAGCCGTATCTTGGTCCACGGCTTAGCCGTAAGACAATGTACGGCTTAGATCAGGCTGGGCCGTAGAAGAATGTCAAATTGCCAACATCCAGTTATTTTCAGCTAACAGTCTGTACTGTTCTACGGTTTGGTTTACGGTTGGGTCTCGGCTTAGCCGTAAGCCATTTTACGGCTTAGCCGTAGCACATTTCACGGCTTAGCCGTGAGTGCGCGGAATCATTTTTCTGAACTTGTTACAGTCACACGGAAACTGAGGGAAACGACTGAAAACAGCAATATAACAGCAAAACAAACTCAATGGGGCTGTCTAACACTGAGAAACACAATGAAGCATAAAAACAAAACAATCAAATCACTATCAATCGGTGTTCACACATCTTGGGCTTATACTTGCCTCACAAATGGAATCACTTCGTGGTTTGGCTCAGTCCGCTGGAATCACACGCACAAACGAGCTCCTTTCTTCCTCCCTCAAGCAATCGAACAGAGAAGGAGAAGGAGAGAAAGAGAGCTGACGAGAGAGAGACGAACTGGAGCGTGAGAGAGAGTGAGCTGAGAGACGATCGAGAGAAATGGGAGTGGTTGGGGGATATTTATACTTAATTTGAGTCGAAATTACATTTAAGGCCAAATAGCTTATGCAAATATCAGTTTGAGTCAAATGCCGGTCCAACGAAAGCAAACGAACTCATTCGGATCCAAGACAGTTACGAAAAACGACAAGCTCAACGAAATACACGCGCTAACGTCAAAATGACGCAAAACTGACAAGGTCAATCAAAAGCCAAAATTACGAAAAAGGGCTCGATCTACTTAGACCAAGTCAAACTCAACCCAAACGATCTCTCTACGAGGCAAAACCAAAACAAACAAAATCAAAACACACTTAGCGATAAAAACACACGCAATTACACACTAAACCGGATCAACTCGGGTCGGAGTGTTACATCCTCCCCCACTTGGACATCATTCCGTCCTCGGAATGAAAGCGTACCTGAGCAAACAGATAAGGATACTGACGCGCCATCTGATCTTCTAATTCCCACGTGGCTTCATCAGGTCCATGATGTTCCCAAAGTACCTTAACCCATCGAATAATCCTCGTACGCAAGAGCTGTTCTCTAGTCCCAACAATACGGAGCGGACGCTCAACGTATGACGCATTAGGTTGCATCTGAATGTCATCGTATCGAATCACGTGCGTCGGGTCTCGAACATACTTGCGAAGCATAGACACATGAAAAACATCGTGTACTCCAGAAAACTCCACGGGTAGAATCAATCTGTACACTAGATCACCAATCCGGCTCTTGATCTCAAATGGACCCACATACCTTGGCGCTAACTTGCCTTTTTGACCGAACCGTACTGTACCTTTCATCGGTGAGACCTTCAAGAATACCCAATCACCAACCTGAAATACTAAAGTTCTTCTTCTCGTATCTGCATAGCTCTTCTGTCTCGATCGGGCAATCTTCAAATTGTCAATAACTCTCTGAACTTTCTCTGTAGTCTCAGCAATGATCGTCGGTCCGTGGAAACTCCTTGTTCCAACTTCTTCCCAGCAAACAGGACTTCTACATCTCCGTCCATACAGAGCTTCATAGGGTGCCATTCCAATACTCTCGTGGAAACTATTATTATACGCAAACTCACACAACGAAAGATGCAAATCCCATTCTTTCTCGAAATTCAGCACACTGGCCCGTAACATGTCCTCGAGCGTCTGAATAGTTCGTTCTGACTGTCCATCAGTCTGCGGGTGATACGCCGTACTGAAGCTCAACTTCGTTCCCATGGCTTCCTGAAATGCTCTCCAAAATGAAGAAACAAAGCGGCTATCTCGATCTGACACAATCGACACGGGCGTACCATGTAGTCTAACGATCTCGTCAACGAACTTCTTCGCCATCTCGGAAAATGTCATGCCTTTCTTGAATGGAAGAAAATGGGCTGTCTTCGTCAATCTGTCCACGATCACCCAAATGGCACTGTTCTTTTTGCTCGTCAGCGGTAAACCCGAAACAAAGTCCATCGAAATGTGCTCCCATTTCCACTGGGGAATGTGCAATGGATGTAAGGAACCTGGAGGTCTCTGATGGTCAGCTTTCACCCTTTGGCAAGTCAAACATCTGGCAACAAACCCAGCAATTTCCCTCTTCATGTTATTCCACCAGAATCTGTCCTTGAGAGCTCGGTACATCTTCGTACTTCCAGGATGCATAGAATAACGTGCATGGTGTGCTTCTGTCATCAAACTCTCTTTCAAAGCATCTACTGCTGGCACACATAATCTGCTCCTGAAATACAAAACATCACCTTCCAAACGAAAGTCTGGTCGATCTGCAATGCTATCTCGGATTCGCTTCAACATCGCATCTTCGAACTGCTGGTCTTTAATCCGCTGAATGATATCTGGCTGAAAGCTCACTGTACTGGCAAGTGTCAAACAGTTCTCCACCGATTGCAGTTCCACTGGCTGTGCGTGCCTCACAAAATAAAGGCTGTCCAAAGCCTGAAGAATCTCTGACTTCCTACTCAAAGCATCTGCAACAACATTGCCTTTCCCTGGTTGATACTTGATGGGGAAATCAAAATCCTTAATCAACTCAAGCCACCTTCGCTGTCGCATATTCAACTCGGACTGCGTGAAGAGGTACTGTAGACTCTGATGATCGGAATGCACTTCAAAGTTCACGCCATACAAATAGTGTCTCCACATCTTCAACGCAAAAACGATGGCTGCCAACTCTAAATCATGCGTAGCATAGTTCTTCTCGTGCTCCCGAAGTTGTCTCGAGCCATAGGCAATCACTTTGCCATGTTGCATCAAAACACATCCCAAACCGACTCGAGAAGCATCAGAGTAAATCATGAATCCTTCATGCCCATCTGGTAACGTCAAGACTGGAGCCGTAGTAAGCTTCTCCTTCAACATCCGGAAATGGCACTCGCATTCGTCCGTCCACAGAAATGGAACACTCTTCCTGGTCAATCGAGTCAACGGGGCTGAAATCTTGGCAAAATCTTGAATAAAGCGACGATAATATCCAGCTAATCCAAGAAAACTCCGTATCTCCGTCACAGTCTTTGGGCTGGGCCAATTCATCACTGCCTCAACTTTCATCTGATCCACTGCCAACCCATCTCGTGAAATGGTATGACCAAGAAAAACTACCTGCTCGAGCCAAAAATCACACTTCGACAGCTTGGCATATAATCGATGCTCTCTCAACAACTGCAAGGCTCGACGTAGATGTTCCTCATGCTCCTCTGGGGTCTTCGAATACACCAGAATATCATCAATAAAGACCACCACAAATCGATCCAGAAAAGGAGCAAAGATCTTGTTCATCAAAGCCATGAAGGCAGCAGGTGCATTGGTTAATCCAAATGGCATCACGAGAAACTCAAAATGTCCATACCGTGTCCTGAAAGCAGTCTTCGCAATATCGTCTTCCTTCACCCGGAGTTGATGATACCCCGATCTCAGATCAATCTTGGAAAAATAGGCAGCACCTTGAAGTTGGTCAAACAACTCATCAATACGCGGCAATGAGTATTTGTTCTTGATCGTGACTTTGTTCAACCGCCGGTAATCTATGCACATCCGTAAGGTACCGTCCTTCTTCTTCACAAACAGCACTGGAGCTCCCCACGGTGACACACTCGGCCGTACGAAACCCTTCTCCAAAAGATCTTGCAATTGCGTCTTCAATTCGAGTAACTCAGCAGGGGCCATACGGTAAGGAGCTAAACTAATGGGTGCTGTACCGGGCACTAGATCGATCGCAAACTCTACATCTCGGACAGGGGGTAACTCGGGTACCTCCTCCGGAAATACATCCGGGAACTCACGTACTACCGAAATATCGCTCAACTGCTTCACCTCCTTCTTCTCCGAGACAAAAGCAAGAAATCCTGCACCACCTCTGCGTATCAAACGATCCGCCTTGCATGCGGAGATGACACGCCTCGGGCATCTCTCCTGATTGCCCTCGAAACGAAACCCCTTCTCAAAATCGAAGTAAATCGACCTGTTGTAACAGTTAACACAGGCACGATACCGCGCTAGCCAGTCCATTCCAAGGATCACATCAAAATCCAACATGGACAACAAAATCAAATCAACTGGCAGCTGGCGACCTGCAATCACCACGTCGCACTGAGGGTAGTATACACTACACTCCACTCTCTTGCCCACAGGAGTGGACACTACTAACAAATAGGGTAGCGGCTGAGGGGGTTGCGGTAATTGTTCCGCAAAACGAGGTGCAACATATGAACGCGTAGATCCCGAATCAAATAGGGTATGTGCTTCAGCTCGGGCAATGAGAACTTTACCTTCCACCACTTTCGCATCTTCTGCATGATCATGAGAGGCTGCATACACACGAGCAGTCTGACGCTGGGGCTTCTGGCTCTGGCGAGACGGATGGGGACTATTCGAAGCTGCTGAACTGAGAGACTTAGATGACCCCATAGATCTGGACGACTGGAAGGTCCTAGTCTTCGGGCACTGAGCTATCTTATGCTCCATGGATCCGCAACTCAAACAAGCTCCAGACTTCTTCCAACACTTCTCCGTCGGGTGTCCAAATCCACAAAACTCGCATCTGCTCCCGGAGAAACTCGAAGTGCCTTGCTTCCCTTTCCATTTCTTCTGACTCTGTCCCCTGGAACTCACTGGTGCACTCCTCTTAAAATCCATGGCTCTCTCTGCTAGGTGGTTGGCTTCCGCAGCGTGTGCTCTGTCGACCGCATCATCGAAAGTAGCTGGTCTCTGAAAGGCAGTCACAAAATTCGCGTATCTCGGATGTAGACCAGAAATAAAACGATTCACCTTCTTCTCCTCGGTATTGATCATGTCCTCAGCAAAATGGGACAACTGAGTAAAGCGGTGAATGTACTCCGAGACGGTCAGCTGCTGCTGCTGTAAGGCCAGAAACTCAACCTCCTTCACGCGTCGAACATGAGCAGGAATGAACTTCCTTCTGAACTGTTTCTGGAACGTCTCCCACACTGTTTCACTCGGCAAGGTCAGATAGGCTGCACTAACACTCTTCCACCAGGTCTTAGCCATCTCTCGAAACATCGAGGCCGTAAGCATAACCTTCTGCCGGTCGTCACAGACGATGGTAGAGAAGAGATCTCCAGTATGCTCTAGCCACTGATCAGCTTTCAACGCATCTTCATTGCCGTAGAATTCTGTGGCTCCACGCTTTCTGAATTTGTCGTATAACGCATTCGGATCGCTCTCTCTAGGCGGAAAGACCACTTGCTGCTCTGCAGGCCGAACTGGCGTTTGACTCTGTCGGTCTACGATCGAAACGACCTGCGCTTGTAGAGAATGGATCGCCTGTAGCATAGTCAAAAAGCGCTCGTCGAAATTCACAAGTGGCTGTGGAGCGGCTGATCCACTCTCGTTATCTCCCTGATCATTGTTGTTGTGTGTTCCAGATCCCGATGCCATAACCTGCAAAACACAAAAGTCAATCTGCTAACACACTAGGGAACGCACACAGACTCACAAGACAAGGGGACCAAACACAACAGTCCAAAACTGGACTACGAAATCTCACCACGTCCTATATGCCTACATGCTTACACACTAAGATAGAGACAATGCCCTGAGAGACAAAGCTCTGAGAGACAATGCTCTGATACCATACAATACGTATGTCACAACCCGAGCCCAGGGACCGGGGGTCAGAGAAAGTCTAACCAATGACACACGTACTCCCGTGCGTGCACACCTGGACCCCGTCCGAGTATACACACACAAGGGATCAATCACACGTGCAAAAGACTGAACGCGGAAGCTGTACGTATCAAGGCATACCACAAATATACCAAAAGACATAGGAGATTACAAACAATATACACTGATGATAAGACCAAATACATGAACGTATGACAATAGAGCGGGCTTACAACAATCCCAAAATCAAAATACAGGTATCACTCAATGCCCACGTTACAATTACAGAAAATCCCCTCAATAGACTCCAACACAAAGAATGGGGAAAACAAAATGATGCAAACCGTACTCTGGAGGATGGATCAAGTCCACTCCTCTAGGCCGGAGGGGGCCTCGCGAGTCTCTCCTGCAGTCGGGTCGACCGACGCAGGATCGGAAGAGGGATCTGAGCCTGCAACACACAAGACAAACACATAAGTACGACGACTTAGCAAAGTATAAGCCAACAAGAAGATAACACGAATTGCGTCTAGGACTGAAGCATACTGAACAATAGTCATAACGCAATATCCATAGAAATGATGTCTGTACACTAAACAATTATGCAAATGAATAAGCATGCTATCAGAATCATGAACAGGTAACAATCAAGTGGCTACTACATTGGCCATTTTCTCCCTTACGAGAGCAATCAGGATGAGAACACCAGCGACCGGGCCAGGGTACGCATGGGTCTCTAGTTCCCGGGGTCCGGAGTCCCAGGACAATCACACTCTGCAGAGGCAAACACTTAAACTAAACCAAAGTTAACCCCGTCGGGTATCCTAAGGCTGAGGCTCAGTAGTGCCAAGACCAATCACAATCAATCGGATGATGCACCTCAATCAATCAATCAATCACTTATCACTTACAGAGCTCACATATCATGCTGAACAAACAATGGGAAGTGCATCGCATATACTGATACTGAATGTACATAAGCAATTACAGGAAGTGCTGACCATGAGTATCAATCACAATCACTGACTCGTAACTGATGCAAGTACTCCAATAGAACAATGATAACACTGATACCAATATAACAATAGAATGGTTCCGCCCGGGCTTCGCTCTGGGGTTGCTGCATGTCCCACAGAATCGAGAGGTCCAGCGCAGAACACATAAGAGGGCATAACCGTAATCAATATGCTGTACACATCATGATACCTTTACGAATCAAGGTCAATTACAAGCCAATCCTACACTAATTATCCAGTGTCTCTAACGTGCATGTTGATGTAGTTTTAAGTTGTCCGATGCACCATTGTCTAGTGTTGCAGTGTCTGGAATGTGCACCGAAGTCCCTTAAACCAACACCCATGGGGAGGTGCTAAACAGCTGGATAACAAGCATGAATGATTCACAGCCCATGAGGTCATTCATGTCATACAAACATTCCATTGGGCATGTCCAGGTTAGCTACATTCTAACATGAAAGTCATATACGGTCTTTTGCTTAAACCTAATCCTTTTCATTCAATTCTCAGGGTCTCACGGTGCAGCCGTAGGTAACCTTACGGCTTAGCCGTGGCATCTTACGGCTTAGCCGTACTATGCACTGCGGCTGAGCTGAGGTTCCCCAAATATCCCTTCGGATTTACGGCTTAACCGTATTTTGCTCTACGGCTCAGCCGTATCTTGGTCCACGGCTTAGCCGTAAGACAATGTACGGCTTAGATCAGGCTGGGCCGTAGAAGAATGTCAAATTGCCAACATCCAGTTATTTTCAGCTAACAGTCTGTACTGTTCTACGGTTTGGTTTACGGTTGGGTCTCGGCTTAGCCGTAAGCCATTTTACGGCTTAGCCGTAGCACATTTCACGGCTTAGCCGTGAGTGCGCGGAATCATTTTTCTGAACTTGTTACAGTCACACGGAAACTGAGGGAAACGACTGAAAACAGCAATATAACAGCAAAACAAACTCAATGGGGCTGTCTAACACTGAGAAACACAATGAAGCATAAAAACAAAACAATCAAATCACTATCAATCGGTGTTCACACATCTTGGGCTTATACTTGCCTCACAAATGGAATCACTTCGTGGTTTGGCTCAGTCCGCTGGAATCACACGCACAAACGAGCTCCTTTCTTCCTCCCTCAAGCAATCGAACAGAGAAGGAGAAGGAGAGAAAGAGAGCTGACGAGAGAGAGACGAACTGGAGCGTGAGAGAGAGTGAGCTGAGAGACGATCGAGAGAAATGGGAGTGGTTGGGGGATATTTATACTTAATTTGAGTCGAAATTACATTTAAGGCCAAATAGCTTATGCAAATATCAGTTTGAGTCAAATGCCGGTCCAACTAAAGCAAACGAACTCATTCGGATCCAAGACAGTTACGAAAAACGACAAGCTCAACGAAATACACGCGCTAACGTCAAAATGACGCAAAACTGACAAGGTCAATCAAAAGCCAAAATTACGAAAAAGGGCTCGATCTACTTAGACCAAGTCAAACTCAACCCAAACGATCTCTCTACGAGGCAAAACCAAAACAAACAAAATCAAAACACACTTAGCGATAAAAACACACGCAATTACACACTAAACCGGATCAACTCGGGTCGGAGTGTTACAGAATCTACATAAGAAGAAGCTATTATGCACGTTGATCGTACAAGGACAACATAGAAAAAGAAGAAAGAATAAGGTGTGGCTGATAACGTGATGACGTGTTGGATGTTGATTGTACAGGGACAAAGAAGAAAGATGCTCTTCTTCCTTATAACGTAATATTCACTAATAACGTGTTGCACGTTGCACGTTGACCATGCTGATAACGTATTTAAGGAGGAAAGAAGAGAGAGTAGAGGGATAGAGAGAGAGAGAACTTTTCTTATTGAATAAGGGGTGTGTATAAAAAAAAGGGGGAGAGAGGAAGATCTTATTTATAAAATAAGATTGCTTCCTCCCCAAGCAAACCAATATAGTAAGACTTTTGCTTTTCATATCTAATATGGGCCCAGGGTGGGCATCCACTAATAATAATATTTTATAACAATAACATAATTCTCATCTATGCAAATCTTATGTCATTTACATTAATCACCATTTTTATCAAAATTTCTCAGCCCGGCTAAAAATTTTGACAGTACTGCTGTCACTATCAGGCCGTCTATTTTGTCCAGCTCTGATTTTTTTTTTTTTCAATTAGTGAGGTACCGCCGCCACTGTGGAATTTGCACTACTTCAGCTGAAAATTCAGACGCTCTGGCTAATAATATATCAGACTCGACAGAACCACAGGCGAAGACTCAGGCGAAAGACTTGTGAAGAGATGCCCACGGTAGAGGAAAAGGAGATGTTTTTTGCAGAGATGCAATTGCCACAGCAGAAATTGGATGGTGGGCATCTGTTTCCAGCAGTTCTATGTCCAAAACAGCAAGTGGACACATGCAGATTCATAGAGGAGCTGAAGCATCACAAGGCATGGATCGAAGATGTGGTCCTGAAGCATAGTGGAGCCATCCTTCTCAGAGGCTTTCCTGTGGAGACTGCTTCTGATTTCAACGCAGTCGTCGAAGCCTTCGGCTACGAGGAACTGCCCTATGTAGGGGGTTCTGCTTCTCGAACCCCCGTTCTCGGTAGGGTCTACACTGCAAACGAATCACCTCCTGATCAGAAGATCCCCTTCCACCATGAAATGGCCCATGTATGTAAATCCATAGTTACTGTCTAGTTCCTAGCTCAATTAATTCGCATTCGAGTTTGCAATTCTTAAGTCTAAGACTAGCTTGATCAGTAAATTTATTTAATTTGCTTGACAATTTGTCTGATTCGACGAACTAATTCATCTGTGCCCATGCATGCCATAAGTCCTATCACTAAGGCCCTACATCTAAAGTCCAAATTACTCTACGACCTGTTTGTTTGCATTAGCATACGTGGGGTCTTTTAAAATGAAGATTAAATGTGAGTTAAAAAAAACATTAAATAACATTTCGTTTTATAAAAATAGAATCAGAAGAAGATGCTATTTCTGAAGATTTAGCCTTAACTTCATTGTTAACCAGTCCATGTATTTAGATTTTATATTTTTTAATGCAAACAATCACAGCCTAGGTAAATTTACTCCAACCAATTACCAAAGTTTGACCCACAATCAGATCGACTAATAGTGTAAATAAATGGTTAGAATGAATTCAAAGGAAATTTTCATGTTCCACTGGTAAGGAAGCTTAATGTGGTGCTAAATCTGGTTGGATCTGAGTTAGATATGGAGCACTAATACATAGGGTGTAGTTCTTTTGTGTGGGTTGGATTTTTAGCTAGGTACCAATAATGAATTTTTTTTTAGAACTGATCTACTTAGAGAACAATGTGAGATTAGTTTGCTAATATTTTGCAAATTGAAGTGCAAATTGTTCGAAATGAACTATTCGTGGCTGGAAGGACCTCTGAGCAAACTAGGTAACTATCATTTATGTAAATAATCTTCTCATGGTGGTGTTTAAGATAAAATTTATGTCTTTTGTTGGGTGTTCACTGAGACTGCAAACATGTTCAATGTTTAACACAGGCTCCTGTGTTTCCATCAAAGTTATTTCTCTTCTGTGAAGAGGAACCAAAAAGAGGTGGGGAAACTCCCATTGTTCTAAGCCATGTTGCTTATGAAAGAATGAAACAGAGGTACCCAAAGTTCGTAGAAAGACTCGAGGAGCATGGTGTGCTCTACACGGTGGTAATGGGATCAGGATTTGACCCTTCACGTCCTGTGGGTCGTGGTTGGCAGTTGACTTTCTCTACAGAAGATAAAAGCATAGCTGAGGAAAGGTTTGTTATTTTTTTAGCTTTTCATTTAAATGATCTTATGAACTGTTAATCATAATGCAATAAGGTCTTAGGTGCTTGTTATATTTCACTGCTACAATTGTTGTTTTTTTTTTAATAACTTTCTATGATTCCATAGGTAGGAAAAGCCTACCCTGCTCTAATGACTAATGATGTTGGATTTATGTCTTATATTCCGGTTTAGCCGGATGAGCCCACTAGGTTAGCCAGGGATTGGTTTCAGATTGAGGGTATTTTGGTAATTGTATCGGGGCTTTCTTGGTAGCTAAGAAAGCGGAGATTATATATGTATAATCTGTAACCCTAGATCTTGCGCAGCTGAAGGGAGGTGAGAGCTCTCTTGCCCGTGGTGTTTCCACACTATGTAGGTGAGACGATGTGAGAGAACGAGAGTCTTTGTATGCTTTACTGGTGATAATGAAGATGATCGTCTCTGTCCCCGTGGACGTAACCCTGTTTGAGTAAACCACGTAAATCTCGTGTCTCTTCTTGTGTGTGATTGGTTTCTTTGTTGATCTTGTGATTCATGTATGTGTACAATGGGTGATGTCAAAATCACAACAAGTAGTATCAGAGCCAAGGTGGTGTTCCATGAGTTTCTGAGCGAGGTGGAGATCGCTCAGTGGCTTGGAGATTATGAGCATGAAGATCAACTGATTGAATCTTTGTCGAAGGGTTCAGATCTTTGTTTTCGAAACAGAGAAGAAAAGAGATCAGGCTCGTGATCTCTGGTTGGGCCACCATCGGAGAAGAAGAGGGCGAGATTGGGTTCTCTGATTTGGCTAGGATCGGAGGACAAAGGATTCACAGGTTGTTTCAGATCTTTCAGAGTCAATTGCTGCGATTGTGATCTATCTGCTGGGCCACACACGATCGGGAAAGAAGAAAGAAATTTGGGTTCTCCGGTGTTGCTCTGTTTTTCCGGAAACAGAGAAGAAGATCGACTGTGATCTGTTAGGCACACAAGGTTGTGCTGGAGATCTTCATCGGAGAATATTGAGGAGTGTTTTGGCTACCGGATTTGAGGTGAAGAAGACCGGAAAAAAAAAATCTCGTCAGCCGCCAGTTGCCGCTGCGAGCAGCCGCTGGTTGCCGTTGCCGTCGCCGCTGCCAGTCGTCGCTGGGCGCCGGACCCCATCGCCGCTGCCTTTGCCGAGGACGAGGAAGAAGGGCCCGGTTTTTTCTCCATTGCAGATCGTAGACAGAGCCGCAGGGTTGAAGACGACTAGGATTTACATCCCAGGTCTGGTTCCGAGTTTCGGGTTAGGTCAGACCTAACCCGTGGAGAGAAAGCCCAGCCATGTGTCCAGCTCGGGGTAGGGTTGCGTCAACCTGGGTCGGTTGCAGGTCAGGTTGGGTGGTTCAGACTCGACCCATGGAGAATTAGCCCAAGACAGCAGGTTCCAGGTTCTAGTTTCGGGTCGGGTTGTTTCAACCTAACCCGTTGTGACAAGCCCAGCAGTTCAATCCAGCAAGTCAGCCAATTCGGGTCGGGTAAGACCTGACCCATGTGCGCAGAGTCCAGCCTAGTTTGCCAGCAAACCGTGACGTCAGCAGTGATGTCAGCATCGGTCAACAGGCACATTTGACCAGATTCAACAACTGAAATTGTTTCTGCGATATCTTGATCATCCGACGTCCGATCGGAGATCCGTTTGCACGTACAGACTCGTTTCAAGCAGATCTACGTGATTGTGGAAGAAGATTGGCTATTTGATGGTCAATGAGGAGGTTTGACTGATCGGAGCGTAGAAACTTGTTTTTGCGATATCGGAGCCATCCAAACTCGGATTTCAGATCTGTTTCTTCCAGCGTGCTCGTGTTAACGAAATCTACAACTTGATATAGAAATCTGGAGAAGATCTGAACAGATGTGGATTCAGGCTAGAATCGAGTCTACTTGACCTGGTTGTTGTTGCAAACTCAATAGTAGGGGTAGCTGGCCTAGTTGCAAAAGGTTTCTGATTCAAACGAAGTTGTTTGTTTAGGGTTCACATGCTTTCTGGATCGCATGTGATGTTGTTCATCTTGCCAAAGCCGGAAAAGCAGCAAGGAGGAGCTGATGCGCCAACAGTTATCAAACATGTGTTTGATTGATCGGAGGCCCGGTCAAATGGAGTTTTTTGACCGCTCGGAGGCAGAGGTTTCTGCAATTGTGAAGTCATCTAGACTTGTATTCCCGATCTGTTTTGCTTGCATGCTTGTGGTGGTTGGATCTTCAAAGTAATGTTGAAAATGGGGCAGGATGGTGAGTGATTCAGATATCGATATCACTCAGATTCGTCAATGGATTCGAGCTTTAAGCTCGAGGTGGAGTTTGACGAGAAGATGAACTTTGCTCAAAGTTCATGTGCTGGTTCAATATGTCAAAGTGTTGAAGAAAGAAGTCTGCATCATCGGGTGCAGTGACGTACCATTCAGCAAGGTACGTGAAAACATTGCCAGTTTTATCTCCTGGTGGTTCGAGTTGTGCGGAATTCAAGCCAATTTGGAGATTGTTAGGTTTATGTCTTGTATTCCGGTTTAGCCGGATGAGTCCATTGGGTTAGCCAGGGACTGGTTTGAAATCAAGGGTGTTTTGATAATTGTACCAGGGCTTTCTTGGTGGCCAAGAAAGCGGAGATTATATATATGTATGATCTGTAACCCTAGATCTTGCGCAGCTGAAGGGAGGTGAGAGCTCTCTTGCCCGTGGTGTTTTCACACCACGTAAGTGAGACGATGTGAAAGAACGAGAGTCTCTGTATGCTTTACCGGTGATAGTGAAGATGATCGTCTTTGTCCCCGTGGACGTAACCCTGTTTGGGTGAACCATGTAAATCTCGTGTCTCTTCTTGTGTGTGATTGGTTTCTTTGTTGATCTCGGATTAATGTATGTGCACAACGGGTGATGTCAAAATTACAACAAATGATACACCAACAATCCCCTGAATCTTGCTATTTCTGATGAATATTGCTATAGTACTACCATCTCCAAGTTGATTCTGTTAATTATTTTAGGGAGAGTATTTTTGTTTAAATTTAACCTCTACACGGTGGTGATCATATGTATCTTGTTGCTGAATATGCATGATCAGGGCTGCACAAATGGGCATGAAGTTGGAATGGATGGAAGATGCTGTGAAAGTAGTGGCAGGCCCAATCGAGGCAATCAAAATTGATAAAACAAGAGGACGCAAGGTTTGGTTCAATAGCGTCTTGTTTTCTTCCACTCTTGACAAGGTTTCTCACGAAGATCCCCGCAACGAATGTGTCTTTGGAGATGGCAAGCCCCTTCCAACTGATATTATAAATGATGGCCTGAAAATCCTGGATGAGGAATGCGTCACCATTCCATGGCAGAAGGGAGACATTCTTTTGCTTGATAACTTGGCTGTTCTTCACTCTCGGCAATCATTCGAACCTCCCCGCCGCATTCTGATTTCACTCTGCAAATAGGAGACTTGGGACCTTCAACCTTGACAGCAGGGAGTAAGGGTCACATGGTAAATAAAGTTAATGAGGAATCGGTTAAATAAAGATGTTAAATACTGGATTGTCTCCTTATTGTTACTGCTGCAGGTTCATGCAGTTGCGGGCTCAAGTGTCATTTGTATGTCCTGGTTATCAGATAGTATTAGTAGTTGTATGTGAATAATTGAGAGTCTGAGAGTGGTGAGCTAGTCTTTAATAGCTGTTTCGGTAGTAATGAAGTCTATAACTATATCCTTATCTTTGTTATCTTTGTTTTGTGTCTTGTATTTAAGGAACCAGCTAATAAAAGGGCATGATCTATATATATTATCCAAAACACAGTCTCATGTGGTGCTATCTCCGATCTGAGATTTATCTTCTTGAATTATCCTTTGTGCGGTGCTATCTTTTGACACCATAGCTCGGGGTTGCAAGAAAATCACATATCATTATTTTTCATGTGTTTGGAAGGTTGGTGTAAAGTGAAGAGAGAAGGTTTTTATTTGAAGAGGATGGAGTAAATGACATTTTAAGCAAAAAAGAAAAAAAAGGACACTTTAAGTGAAAGAAAGTTATTATATGTTGTGGGAGTGTCTCTGCCAATAAAGAAGATGAGTAAATGAGGAGTGCTTGCCATCAGACATGTATACTCCTATTATCTCAAGCCCATCCAAAAACATTAAGCAGTAGAATTTCACTCCCCTCTCACTTCATTCAAGTGCAAACAAATAGGCCCCTATGATCACCACTTTCTTCTTCTTGAATGGATTTTTGTATGTGAAATTGCTTCTGATGAGAATTCTTGCTTGTAAACTTGCTTATGAATATGGAGCTGGGTCATATGCTTTACCCTATGGTTGCAATCTTTCATGAGTTTTGAAAGTATTCGGTTGCCTACATTTATGATTCTATTGTGATGACCCCTTATAGATTTTCACTTCTAATGCTGCACTTGAACCAGAAAGTAACAGACTCTCAAACCCCTCTCCTCTTCACAAATTTGACTTGTTTGGAGCAGTTTCATGACTAGACTTGCCAATCTACCCTTAGGTAGGGGCCCTATCCGGCCTGGCTCTCAAAAAAGCCCTTAAAATAAGGATATTTGTTTACAAGAAAAAGGCCAAGGTTGGCATTGGACAATACTAGGCGTCGGCCTGACATCCTTTTTTATTCTATATATGAAAATGCCCGCAACTTAGTAACAATAAAAGGGGGATACGAAGGAAATTTTATATCTCTAGACTAGACCCATTACAAAATGTCATAAAAACCCATACGCACATCCTTTGCTCATTTCATCTCCATTAAGTTATCCAAGTTATGTATTATACTAAATGCATAACTAGCAATTGTGTTTCTTTCGATCCCTTTATTTTAGTTTTGTCGCTTCTTAGTTAATATTTTTATATATTCTTGCTAGTGTAAAAAGGTGTGTTCTCTAATTAATAAAGATACACTTTTTTCTCTGTGGAGTGACTTTGGATGCTAATCAACTCATAAAGGTAATCTCTATATGCCAAAAACATTGAGGATTTGAGGTGCTCCAAATATCATTTTAATTAGATAATTATGACTCCTAATTTTTTAAAATCTGAACTAATAGTATTTTTTAAGTGCATTTGTTTTTGTGACTGAAATGCAACAATGGTTAATAATTAGATTTATATTATATAAAAAAATAATGTCAATTCATAAAATGTAGAAGAATGTAAATAATTTAAAATTTTTGAAGATAAGACCCTGCTATCTAAAGCAAAGAGGGTTAAAAGCTCTTTAAATTAGAATTATTTAGTATTAGAAATTTTTCAAAAAGGTGTAAAATAGAATAGACTCTTTAACAATTTCACTTCTTTAACAAAATAAATAAAGTTGTGTGTCTGTGACCCAAGTCACGAAAGCGTGTCTGACTTTATCTAATAAAAAAATCTTTTTAGAGATTAACTATATTCTCTAAACGTTTTCTTAGCGATCCCTTCGCTCAGTTGACAATCAATGCTTGGTGGCCTTATAAGGGAAAAAATTAAAAATTAATTTATTGTTTTTAGGCCGTGAGCCTTACCTCGGCCACTCTGGGTAGCGCAAGAGCCTAAATAGTGCAGGTCTTCTAAGGGCTTTAGTGCCCTACATATATGAAGGGTAGAATAAGGACAACCTTGGGCCAAGACTGGCCCTACCTATTGACAATCCTCTTCATTACTATCCACCAATATTAATCTTCAACAAGAACAAGTCAACCAAGATAGTCTCTGTTATTAGCTCAAGACTCTAAAAACATCTCCAAAATGAGAATGCCGCCCTTTCTTAATCTGGCAAGATTTTCAGAACATATCCTAATATCTTGAAAATTTTATATCGAAAATTTCTTTTTATCTTGCTTTTTTTTTTTGTTTTGTAAATTTTTAAGAGAATTTCCCCCTCAACCAAATATAAAAAAAAGTTCCAACTTAAAGCCAAGGACATGATTTGCGGAACTAGTATGGAGAGGCTTTGTTTGCTTCCTACTTAGAAGCCGAAAGCTCATAGCATTGGTAAATATTTTGGGACTTCTACCAAAACTGCCAAAAGGTTTGAAAGCAGTGAAAGCATTCTTCTCGAGTTCCTAAAATGGCGAGGAACTGAAACACAACCTACCAGCCTAGTTGGATGTAGAGACAGTGTAGAGGAACGAATCAAGAAGACCATCTGCATCGCAAGTTTGAACTTTATTTTCTCTTCTTTTTTTTTTTTAACTTAGATCCCTGTGGACACTTGTATCCACCTTTTCTTCTAATCCAAGCAAACACAGGTGTGTTGAGCCAAAGGAAAGAGTCACTTTTGATTCTTGATATTTCGCAATCAATACCTAGGATTTTCCAAGAAATGATCCCTTCTTAGTTGAGGAGCATTTAAATAGTTTAGAGTGCGTGGGGAGAGCTAGAGGTGACAATCAAATACATAGGGCCTAATTTTATAGCGTGAAGGTTGGGCAATCAATTTCAATCAAATCAGGGGTAGTTCGATGTTTCCTTATAGATATCCACCATTGATCTTTCCTTCTTAGTCCCCTTGGTAGCAGCCTTTTCCTTAGGACATCATAAATATTCATGATGGATGATGAACTATGAATATTCATGATGGATGATGAACTATGAATGGTAAAGAATGGAGGTAGAAGTTTCTCTTGTAGCTCATTTCCTTCTCCAAAACAACATTACGGTGGAAAAGTGATAGCTTAGGACATGTTTGTACAGATGTCGCCATAACATTGCTTTCTTTATAGAAACAAGAGTCCAATTCCTGGGTAAAGAAATCCTCAACTTGGAGCAAAAGGAGGTACTTTTTTGGTGCTTTAAATTATCAAAATACTTAAAAATGACTTCTTATCCAATTATAAGAGGTGGTACTTATTTGATTGTTCAAGGTTTGAACTCTAAACATGTCACCTCTTTTCACATATATGCAATTTTTTTTTTTTTACGTAAGTGGCCTTTCTTTCCATGTATACCGACTTTCTGGTAGGTCCAAGCCTAATTAGATGGATTACAAAGAAAAAAAATGGATCAAAAGTAGTTGCACTAAATGCCATGACGTTGTGCACTCCGCAAAAATGCAAGTGACAGTTCCACAAGCGAGTCCTTTTTTAAGTTTTTTATTTTTTATTTTTCTTAAAATTTTTTTGCTATTATGACTGTGGTACATGTATGACTGTGGTACATGTATAACTATGTCATTTTAGCCGAAAGAAGATGCTGAGATTGAGGGAATCTAAAATCTTTCAGACTAATACGATCCTTTCCTTGGGAAAGTCAAGTGGTTTGTGCTTGACAAAGGTGAAGCTGAGTCATCCTCTTAGACCATAGGAAGTGCCATAATGGTGGGGCCGCCAATCGACTGCAAATGAATTCAAAGCAAAAGAAAAAAGGAGAGTTGAATATTATCACCTGGTTCTCTACTACGATTTTTATAAGAATTCGTGAGGCTGGGAAATTCAAGATGTGATGTGATGGTTTGTGTCTTGATAATAAATAATAAATGCCATATTTTTTTGTTAAAATTTTAAAATTTATGCAACCAAAAATATTTAAAATGACTTAGAAATTTTTAAAACTCCAATCTCTTTACTTTTTTGTGGAGTTTCTGGACACTCTCAAAATTCCACTATATATGAGAATTTGAAGATTATTCATAATATATAAACATGCGCTTTTAACTTGAGTTTGGATCCACAAAAAGTGCTAAAAAATGCTTTATTACAGCCGTTTCTAAATGGAAGTGTGTTTGTTTAGAGGATGATGATGAAACTAGTGGTGGTGGTAGTCGAGATGGCAACGATCATGGAGACGTATGATAATGGTGATAGTTATGAAAGTGATGATAATGCTAAGTGGTGGTTGGATGATGGTTATAGTGATAGCGATATGTGACGGTGATAACCATGATGATGATGGTGGTGGTGATAATAAATTCTTCAGTGTGCATACCTTTTTAATATCCAAGCACATTAAAATAAATGCCCTCATGCATGAGATATTCCCAAATTTTCCTCCAATAAGATAAACCAATTGATTAACACAATCTTATGAATTTTCACAAATCAACATTTCTATCAAATGCTCTCATTGTAACTGTAGACCCCTTCCCATTTGGGTAGGATTTTGAGGATGCTGGGCGCATATTCTGCCTGTGTCTTATTCTCAATCGGGTAACTCAGGATTCCTCCTAGTCAAATTCTCAGACAATCCTGTACTGGATGCTTAAAATAAGTAAGACAGACTCACCTGAACCACAAACAAAAGACTTCTGAAGAAAGAATCTTGAACAGGAGATGCCAACAGAGGAGGATAAGAAGGAGAAGGACGAGGAGAAGATGTTTCTTGCAGAGATGCGATTACCCCAGCAGAAATGGGAGAGTGGGCATGTGTTCCCAGCAGTCCTGTGTCCAAATCAGCAAGTGGATGCGTTTAGATTCATAGAGGAGTTGAAGCATCACAAGGCATGGTTGGAAGATGTGGTCCTGAAGCATAGTGGAGCCATCCTTCTAAGAGGCTTTCCTGTAGAGACTGCTTCTGATTTCAACGCAGTCGTCGAAGCCGAATAGGAGCCTCTGCTTCCCGAACCAACGTCCTCGGTAGGGTCTACGCTGCTAACGAATCCCCTCCCGATCAGAAGATCCCCTTCCACCATGAAATGGCTCATGTATGTGAACCATCTTCTCACCAATCTTGTTTAGATAGAGGGATAAAAATTTATTTCTTCTGTTGGGTGTTAATTGAGATTTGAGACCATACTTACCTAGTGTCCTGTTCGACTAATTCACATTTAAGTTCGTAATTGGTAATTCTGAGACACAGCTAGATCGGAAATTTTGATGAACACATCATGCTTTTAAAGTCCCTAAAAGCATCTTTTTTATTTTATTTTCATAAACAAAAATATTATTTGATATTTATTTTTAAAAATTCACATTTAATCTTCATTTTTAACCACCCGATATATTCATTTCCTACATATTCTAATGCAAATAAACAAGCCCCAGTGTCAGAGAAATTTTACTTCAATCAGAGCTAAAGTTGGGCTCATAATCAAATTGAGTACATGATTAATACACAATTAAATAAAATCCGAGATAAAATCATATGTTTTCCTGATGATCAATCTTATCATGGAGCCAATTGTGATTGAAGTTGGATATACATTTGACCCAATACTTATGGGTGCTATGCTTTCAAGTGGCTTAAAATTTTTGGTGCGCACCATTAATTAATGTGCAGCATTCAGACTAACAAAAATACATGGGAGTAGTTTGCTTATAGTTTGCAAATCAAACAATGAATTGTTCGAAATGAACTATCCACAATTCTGAGGCCTTCTAAGCAAACTAGGCAACTATGATTGAAACCGTAAATATGATGTTTAAGCAGGTTCGCGTGTTTCCTTCGAAGTTATTTTTCTTCTGTGAGGAGGAACCAAAAAGAGGGGGAGAAACTCCCATTGTTCTCAGCCATGTTGTCTATGAAAGAATTAAAGAAAAGTTCCCAGAGTTTGTAGAAAGACTGGAGGAACATGGTGTGGTCTACACAAGGGTGATGGGAGCGGCGTTTGACCCTTCATCTCCTGTGGGCCGTGGTTGGCAGTTGACATTCTCTACCGAAGATAAAAACACAGCTGAAGAAAGGTTTGCGGCTTTCAACTTTTCATTTGGATAATCTTATGAGTTATCTTATAAACTATTGGATCTAATGTCATGAGGTCTTAGGTGCCTGTGATATTTCACTCTTAGATTCTTCTTCTCCTCCGAAACTACTACCATCATCATTGTCATCAATGCATTTGGTCAGCTGTAAAAATTCTGTTTCACCATTAAGCCTGGCTTGGATCCTCACAGAATTTCCTTCTTTGTGCTTTTCAGCACATCCCTTTTTTCGTGAGGCTCATCAACCTGGAAAGAGAAGCTTTTTTTCACTGGCGCTGGTGCCTTTGTTGGCCCCAGTTTGGAATTCTGCAAACGATCTCAAACAAGTTTCTCTTAAATTCTCTGATACCACTAGTAGGAAAAGTTTCCCTTGCTTTAATGACTAATGATAACATCAACATTCCCCTCGTGGTGGCTTGTGTATTGCACAGACCACATTTGTCAGAATGACCCCGTCAAAGAAAATATGACTGAAAACCAAACGATGTACACAAAATGATCGTCATCTTTAGAAACTGAGAAAAAGGTTTGTGGTTTTTAACTTTTTATTCAAATGATCTGATGGGTAAATCTTATGAACTGTCGATTATGTGGCCATAAGGTCTTAGGTGATTGAGCTATTTTACAGTTAGGTTAATTTTGTTTTCTCCTATATCATGGGAGGTAAAAGTCTACCCTGCTATAGGGACTGATGAAGTATTGATACATCAACAAGGAGAATGCTCTCCCAGCAGCTGCATGTGCTGTCCAGCTCTATGGGGCCCGATCAGCCCATTTTTTATTGGTGCAGCCCCTTGATAGCCTTGTCATCATATTACATGACATCAAAACCAATTTTACACTCATTGAATGTCAACTCACTGTAGGATTGAATCTCAAAAACATCTACAGTTAAGACACCACTAGAACTTTTTTAAGGATTTTAAATCAACAACTAGGATAATTTCCTAGAGTTGATATTTTGGCTTTCCCTTATCCGTAAAGAGAGACCTTTTTATTTGTTGTCTGCACGTAAAACATTGCTCACAACAACAATCCCCTTAATTTAGCTATATCTGATGGAAATTGCTATACCATACAACTCCTATTTGAATCTGCGAAACATTCAATGGTGATCATATGTATCTTCTTGCTGAATATGCATCAGGGCTGCACAACTGGGCATGAAGTTGGAATGGATGGAAGATGGGGTGAAAGTAGTGGCAGGCCCAATGGAGGCAATCAGAATCGATAAAACAAGAGGACACAAAGTTTGGTTTAATAGCATCCTGTCTCGTTTCACATCTTGGAAAGATTTTCACAATGATCCCCAGAAGACGGTTCTCTTCGGAGATGGCATGCCGCTTCCACCTGATATTGTATATGATTGCGTAAAAGTCCTAGATGAGGAATGTGTCACTATTCCATGGCAGAAAAGCGACATTCTATTGCTTGATAATATGGCTGTTCTTCATGCTCGGGAGTCCTTTGAGCCTCCACGCCGCATTCTGGTTTCACTATGTAAATAGGAGGTTTGGTTCTTGAACCTTAGCGACCATCATTTGAAAAGGGCAGGCATCATTATTATCATCGTCACCATCTTCTTTTGAATGGATTCTTGTGTGTGTAAGTGCTTCTGATGTGAGTCCTTGCTTGTAAAATTGCTTTTGGATATTGAGCTGGACCATGTTCACTTTAAAGAAACACTTCACTTTTAGCCCTGGGATTGAAGCAGAAGGAAATGCACTCTCAAACTAACTCTCTTTTTTGTTTTTTTTGCTAGATTAGCTCACGGGCAAAAGTAATACTTTTAATTTAAGGCCTAGGGGTGTGTCCTTAAACATGTGTGTAATCCTAATGTGCCAACACCAATCAACCATGAGTGCATTGGCACAAATTTGACTTGTTTCGAATAGTTTCATGAGTATCACGAAATATTGATCTCCAGGAAGAAAGAGTTAACCAAGATAGTCTCCGTTATAGTCACAACATTCCAAAAACATCTCCAAAATGAGAATACTAACTTTTCTTTATTTTTTCTGCCAAGATTTTCAGAACATATCCTGATGTCTTGTAAATTTTAAATATAATTTCTGTTTCTATTTTTGGTTATTTAAGTTTTTAAGAGAATTTTCCCAAGGAAACCAAATATTAAAAAAAAACTCAGTTTCCAGCCAATGGAACTAATATGGAAAGGCTGTTGCCTGTTCGCTTCCTACTTGGAAGGCCCAAGAAAGCTCATTCCTCAAATTTTCTGGACTTCAGCTCCTACAAGAACTGCTCAGATGGTTTAAAAGTAGTGAAAGCATTCTTATCAGGTTCCTAACATGGGTAGGAACTAACAACCGAAGAGGCAGAAGCTCATTTGGATGTAGAGAGAGCTGGTAGAGGAACAAATCAAGAAAACCATCTACAGCACAAATTTTAACATTTTCTTTCGTTCTTTCTGGGATTTTCCAAGAACTGATCCCTTGGGCATTGAAGGAGCATAGAGCAAACAGACAACGCAAGATCTAGAGGAGACCATCAAATGTGTGAAGGTTGGGCAATCAATTTCAATCAAATTGGGAGTAATTTGATGCTCCCTCATGGATCTCCAACATTGGTTCTTCCTTCTTACCCGCCTCCGGTAGAAACAAATGATAAATGTACATGATGATGAACTATGAAAGGTTGAGAATGCAGGTAGAAGTTTCTCGTGTTGCATGTATCCTTCTGCAAAAACAAGAATATGGTGGAAAAAATTGAAAGTGGGTGAAGCCTAGGCGCCGAAGTGGGGAAAAAATAAAAAATTAATAAAAAGAAGCCTATGAGATTGAGTATAATTCCCAATAAATACATTCCTGAGCCGTTATGTGCAGAAGCCATTTGGGGGCATTTTGAAGAAGAAGAAGAAGAAGAAGAAGAGTCATAGTTTTGCACAGATGCTGCTCAGTGGAAGACGAAGATTTTAAAAAAATTCATTAAAAAAAAAAAAACCCATCCGGTCGACACTGATTTGTCCAAGAAAGCTAAAATAAATAATTTAAAAAAGGCACAGATTGCATTGTCTCAAGAAAATGTGAAATATAATTATAATGTTACAGAATAATAGCAATACAACTCAACAAGGCAAAAACCCAGGCCAAAACAAAGAAGAATCAATTGATTGAATGAGGAAAATGATTAAAATCCTACAAATAGATTTTGAATTGAAGAAAAAGAAGAAAGAATACCCATTACGCCAGAAAGAAGAGGAGATGCTGGCTCTAAGAATCTTCACTCCTTGAGCCTGCCATAGACCTAGCCATCAAATTTCTTGGGTTGGTGCCAATGTGCCAGACTTCTTGACAGAGAGCTGAGAAAAGAGACTTTGGGTTGAGATACCCTCTTTCCGTACAAATGCTTCCCCCCTAGGTCTGTATAATTCAAACCGGACTCCTTACATCTTTCAATCTGCAAAGTGCAAAAATTAAATGAAGAATATTCAGAGTAGTTTGGCGCACTTCACCAACAAGATATGTTATAATTTCCGAGCAGGTATCAGAAGGATGGGCACAAAAAAAAAAAAACAAAAAAACAAATCTATGTTACTTCTAATGGACAGCTTCCAACAGCTAGTCAAAACATTTTCTGAATAATAATATCCATTGAACCTACAAGTACAGCTCTGGAACCAGCAATATGATTTAAGCTCTTTAGACTCAGCACAACAATATGATCCAAGCTCTAAAAGATCTTGAAAAATTATCTTTTAATGCCTAGCTGATGCCAATTTGGATCCAGATTCCCAGGTTGGAAGACATGACGGAGATCTGAATTCAAATTCGAAAATTCCTGGATGCTATACACATGAATCTGGACACATTTCCGAATCTTTCCTGGATTCCATACACATGAATTTCTTCTTCTTCTTCCTGGATTCTATACACATGAATGTCTTTTTCTTCTTCTTCTTCTTCTTCTTCTTTGTTTGTGTGTGTGTGGTGATGGGGGGTGACATGTGTGTGGGCGTGGGGGGTGGGAAGGAGGACTTTATACCCATTGACATCCCACCAATACAGTGTCTAAGTGGACCTGAAATGGATACTTTAACAAATGGCCCAGTTGGGTCTCAGTTCTGACCTGACACGACCTGGTCAGAGCCCTACAAGAAATTGGACGTGCTGATGCATGTCTACCCTATAATTCCTCTGCCCAATTCTCTTGTGTGCATGTGCACTATATTTTGGCCATTAGCTAGAGGTTTGGAACACCCAATTCCTGAACACTTTGGAACACAAAAATCATCATAACAATAGAACACCCAATCGATGTACCTTCCAAATCTTTCCACTTTTCAAGTGGTATCGAACACCAGACCAGTTTATAGACTGAGAAAAGTGTGAGCGCATTGCAGATATAGGGTATAGAAAATTGTCTACCAGCATGGCAAGAAAGACCTACACAAATGGAAAACAGGCGACAGTCAAAAAAATAATCCACATGAAAAGCCACAAAAAATCGATGGATATATCTTCAGCAAAGCCAAAAAGCATATGCACCAAAAACTTGATAAATAGGGAGCCTTTGAAAGGCAGGGTACTCTTAAATGTTTTCATCATCTGGTTTTCTCACGAATATAAGAGAAAAATGCAAATACTCACAAGGCCCCAGTTGTATGAACCTAGTGAAACAAGAGGCCCCTCTGGGGACAGCATGTTGCACAAATAAATCTCCACCTTCGTCAAGTTCCACATTGAAAAGAGTTCAATAATAGTACAAGTTGCTAAGCAGCCTGCGAGTAACAAACCTGAACAAAATCAATTAACAGATGTCAGAGACCAACCTTAATTATGGAAAGACGAATATTAGTATACATATAAGTAGGAGCATTACGATTCACCTTTTCTTCATGGAACAATGTTTTCTCAATCCTCATTTTATTTATGAGGAAAATATATATTCTGGAATTGGCTCACCCTACATAATACTGCAGTTGTGGGGCCATCTTTTGATAGTTGAAAGAAATACATAATAATGGCCATATTCAGGATTGGAAATATCCCACATATCTTCCCACCCTGATAATCCCAACATCCAATTTTCATTTGTTGAATGAGGATCATTTGTTGCATTTCCATGTCATTAGTTGGATGTCTGGGATTATTTAATAGGTGAGATACTAGGGTATGGCCTTGCACATGATGATGGTGACCACCAGATGAACACTTTAGACACAAGATGCAACCCCACAAAGGTCATTGATGGTTAAACCAAAAGCAGAAATGCTTTCTCAAGAGAGAGCTATAATATTGGCCAGATCAGTGTTTCCACAAGTTTCCATTTACAAGTCATTAATTGCATATGTCTAGGATCATTTTTATAGGTAAGATATTAGGATATGACCCTGCACAAGATAATGGAAACAAGAGTTATATATGCTGCCCACCAGGTGAACAGCTTAGATTACCAAAAGCTGCATACCCCACACGGGTCACTGCTGGTTGAACCAAAAATCAATAAGCAAGAATCATATAGCATAGGATACATTAGAAACCCTTGCAGAATACAGAAAATGTAAAGTGCAAAGCAGTGTTTCCTGCTGCAGTTTCCATTGTACCTGGAATCCAAGTGCGTGTGCAACACTGCACAACCCAACCCCTGCCCCTACCCCTACAACTTTCCTCAGGGGAAAAAAAAATAATTACTTTCCTCTCTTTTTTGTTGGAAGTGAAAGTGCCTATCAGCAATGAGCTTTTGCATTTCCAATTATGTGTGTAACATAAAACATAGTGTAACACCTTTTCCACAGGTGAACAGCTTAGATTACCAAAAGATGCATCCCCTACACAGGTCATTGCTGGTTGAACCAAAAATAAATTCTCTCAAGCAAGAATCATATAGGATACATTAGAAACCCTTGCACAATACAGAAAATGGAAAGTGCAAAGCAGTGTTTTCAGCAGTCTCCACTGTACCTGGAATCAATCTAAGTACACGTGCAAAGCAGTGAAACACCTTTTCCATAGGGAAAAGTCTGCTTCTTCAACGTTGCCTTAAACACAAGCCCATAAAGTTACAATCCCATCTACAGAACTTCTATGAGGGAAAAGGGTGTATATTTAACATTTCCCACCCCAGGTTCTTTTTTTTTTTTTAAAGCCAAACATAAAATGAGATAAGTAGTATGCTCACCACCAGAGGTACAGGAATTCTCCCTGAATGGATAATTGCTAAATTGTGCTCTTAGTGCTGCTGCAATATGAATCATTGCCATAAAATATGGTGCAACAAAACCCCAAGATAGATAACAGTGTGAAGAAAATAAAGCACGATTCATTATCCAGTTGACTTTTGTTGTATAAGATTCTAGAACAAATGTTTGCTTCCTCAGGTAATTCCAGTACCTGCATGAGAACAAGTGCAGTCAAACAAAACCCAAAAAATGAGCAAATGGCAATCAAGTTAAAATGAAGGAATTCAAATGTGAACACTACCTCGGGAAACTAAGGTCACTTGCCAGGGGGTGGGGAAAGATGGCTACTGGAGGTGATGAAATGAGTCTCTTATGTGCACCTGCAAAGGGATAATCTGAAGTCAGAGCCACAAATTACGTGCAGGTCTCAGCAGAACCTTCTGACATATAGCCAAACCTTAGTTGCTCAACTTAAAAATAATAAAGAGGACTAGTCAGT
Source organism: Sextonia rubra (assembly GCA_037013555.1). NCBI lineage: Eukaryota > Viridiplantae > Streptophyta > Magnoliopsida > Laurales > Lauraceae > Sextonia > Sextonia rubra. The sequence continues at coordinate 34,688,834 of JASUAD010000010.1, read as the reverse complement.
AATTTTGGTAATGATTATGGAGTAGAGGGGATACAAGAATGGTAAGAAGAGAGGAGAAATATATAATAGAAAGACTACTTAACAATGGCATTCAAAATGCAAATGCACCAATGATCTGATTCTGGACAAAATAGACAAGTAGAGACAAGTATGATGCACGGATACTTCAAAATGGCCAATGTATCGTGTCATATCATATCTGATACTTCACTTTTTATGTGTAAAATCCACATCCCTGCGGTGTCCATAGAGTGTCCTTGCTGTATCCAAGCTGTATCCGGGTGTCACTTTTTATGTGTAAAATCCACATCCCTGCGGTGTCCATAGAGTGTCCTTGCTGTATCCAAGTTGTATCCGGGCATCATAGGAGACAACCTATTGTATAATTACAGAAATCTGTTCACCCATTTGATACTCATATTTAATATTATCCCATATGCAGTCATGTTCAATTTACAAATAGGGTGCACAGTAATGTTGAGATTTATAAGCACTGCAGGCATCTTTAAAAATGTTTTGATTAGACAGTATACTTCTATAATTTCCATTTTGCTTGTGAAGCTAGCAAGGAATAGTAGTTCTTGGAAATCAATATATTGATAGAATCGCAGTCCACAAGTAGACAAAATACTGAAGCATATTGGAGGTTAGAAGTAGATCAGGTCTATCATATCAACACAAAATACACAACAATAATTTTATTTGTTTATTTATTTAATGACTGGTCAACTGCAACCATATTTAGTAAGAAAAAGATATTAAATTCAAATATCTGAAAGAAAAAAGGCACATAAAATGTATTTATTTTAAAAAAATGCATTTTGTTTGGGAAGAGAGATTAAAGCTCTTTTAAGCTAACAGAGTATGCACAACAATCATACGGGATGAGATAGAAGGCATTTGAGTGGACTCGGGGTTGGAGAAAAAATGGTGCTATTTAGTAGGAGGGGGAATAGTGCGCGTGAGAGCGTTGGATTGACCATTAGCTGGATCCCACAAGCGGCAGTTCTTTTAGCTTGAAAGAAATCTGGCCTCACTGGGACAGTCTTATTTTAAAAAATTTGTTTCTGTGTGTGGAGAACGACGGACAGGGAGGGAGGCTGGTCCCAAACCAAGATGCAGGTTGGTTGCATCAAATATGTTGTAACACCATGGGCCTTACCCACCATAAAAGCTAGCCTTACGGCCCTTACCCACCGCAAAAGCTAACTATTGAAGTGGAGGTAACCATGGGTGCTTAAGCCCATGGTTACCTCCACAAGCGGCAGTTCTTTTAGCTTGAAAGAAATCTGGCCTCACTGGGACAGTCTTATTTAAAAAAATTTGTTTCTGTGTGTGGAGAACGACGGACAGGGAGGGAGGCTGGTCCCAAACCAAGATGCAGGTTGGTTGCATCAAATAGGTTGTAACACCATGGGCCTTACCCACCATAAAAGCTAGCCTTACGGCCCTTACCCACCGCAAAAGCTAACTATTGAAGTGGAGGTAACCATGGGTGCTTAAGCCCAGGCTTTGGACTTGTCCGCTTCCAATGTGGGACTTCTGCAGTCCAAGATATCCTGTCATTCTGTTTTGGGTGACGGGCTCACAGATTAACCTACCTACTGCCAGGACACGAGCTCACGAGATCTCACACTCTCCCCCACCGAAAGACAAAGCCGCCCTCGGATACCACCATGGGCCTTACCCCCAAAGCTAGTTATTGAAGTGGAGATAACAATAGGCATTTAAACCCAAGCTCTAGACTTGTCTGCTTCCGATGTGGGACTCTGCAGTTCAAGATATCCTGTTGTTCTTTTGTGGGTAACCAAGGTAAGAGATTAACCTTTCTACTACCAGGCACAGGCCCACTGGATCTCACATAGGTAGCTTGCTATACAACAATAAATAAATAAATGTATTCGATACAGATTCTTTAAGAATTTGACACTAGATTGATGAGATAAGGCATCAATGATGATGATGATGAGAGCTATAATTCAATATAACCAAATAAAAGTTGGTACCAAAATAGGTAAGATTTATGTAGTACAAAGCTTAATAAAATAAGCAGATCCATGCACCCTAGTACCAAATGTTCATTAGAAAATATGAAGTTATTATGACTATCATAAAGCCTACATATGCAGTGAGCAAAACATTACCAGCTATTGCTGCAAGGGTCATATCATCAGAGTATCCACCATCTCGTAGTCCGCTAACGACACCATATAGGTCGCTTCTAAAATCATCTGCATGCATCTGAGAATACAAGCCACAAAACTTAGTAAAATAAAAATTTGTTAAAACTTGTAACTTTTGCACTGAGAAGAGTATTACCATCATGCACCCTCCCCACAAAAAGAATGTTCTTCCACCCGTGGCAAATCCCATTGAACAAGGCTGAAAACATATTGTTCTTCAGTAAATTCACGGTGAGATGGACAATAAAAAAGCAGATAGTTATGAAAGATGCTCTTGTTCCATATTTGAAAATTTACAGTGAGTTTAGCCTGCTAAGTCCTATTGGGTATTTGAGTGAATCAACTTCATTTATAAGAAATGACCAACTATAAGTTCGGTAGCAAAGTTACAAGATCAGTTAAAAATTAGTGCCCATCAACGACATTACAAACAATGAAGTGGACAGAAAGGTTTAAATGCTTAATAGATACTGTTAAGGAATCCACCTCAAGCAAGAGAATCAAAGATAATCATCATTAATCCTTCAGTGGAAGAAAATATACACATTCCAAGAACCATGGAAAAGAAGCCAAATAGCATCCCAAATATTGACACCAAATGCATTTGGAGATAGAAGCTCATTTAACGATAATACAAATAATTATACACCGATATTCCTATATGCAATACAGTCATGAAAGGAATACTAAAACTTCTGCAAAGAGCCCACTGATTTCTGTGGCGTACACAAAAATCCTTGTGGAAAATCAATGTCGTACTGAAGCTACACTTGATCAAGGAGGTGGTGGGTGGTTTGATTCATGGTTCAGCCTGGTCAACAATCAAAAGAAAATAGATTTGTTGAACCATATTTAGCTATTGGGCCTAGTCAGGCCATTTAGCAAAAAGGTTTTGTTCTTATGTGGTCTTTTTCTAATTCTTTTAAATAAAAAAGTCTTGAAGATTGAGGAACACATAAATGGGTATTGTTAGTTCAGTTGGTCATAACATTTGCCTCAAAATTTCAGATGTAAATATGCTATGCGGATAATGATAATGTTGGAATGGAATTTATGTTGTCATGTACCAAGCATAACCATAATGAAATGGACTTCATATCATGATGTACCAAACATAACCAAAATGAAATGGAGTTTATATCATGGTGTTCCAAGCATAACCAAAATTAAACAAAAAGAAAATGAATTAAATAAAGAAACATACAAAACAGCAAGAAGGTAAAGCAACAGAGGTTGTTCCCACCTCAGAGCAAAAAAAAACTAATCTTAAATTCTAAGCAAAGACTAATATTCCCTTCCATAATCTCAAGACCATGAAAAGGATACAAAAAATAAAAATACATAAAAACCTCCATTTTAAGAGAAAATTAGAGAAAATAAATAACTTATGTGAGAGAAATGAATGTAATGATAAAAGTCAAAACATACCAATGTATGAGTCCAAAACAAAACAAAAAATAAGTAACGAAAAGCAGATATAGGAACTTTTTATAGTATCATACCATATGATATTCATAAATACAGTAACTCCCTAAGCTTCCAGAAGGCAAATCAAGAGGGTATCCAGTTTGAATAAATATCTGCATAGAGTTGCCAACAATGTAAGCCAGTACATGTACTGTATATAAACAAAAACATGAGACAAAAAGAATTTTAGAAGAAATGAAGCAATGAGTTACGTTATAGTCATGACTGCAGAATTAACAGACCTCACATTCTACCCCCCCACCAAAAAAAAAAAGAAAAAGAAAAACAGACCTCAGGATTTTTTTCCATCTCTGCAGTAAGGGCTCCAATTGACCCAGGGTGTAGCCTGACGTCATCATCAAGAAATAACACATATTTGCTATCCTTATGCATGTTCTCAACACCAGCCTGTACATTTGTTCCACAGAACCATGATTAGAGGCTTTAACAGTAATGACAAAGGGCCAGAATCTAAATATAGTATTTTTCGCCATCCAAAACCAGATCAAAATGAGAGCCATAACGGAATGATGACAAACTAGAGCAGCAGGTGATCCTGCATAATCCTGTGGCAGAATTGATAGCTAAGACTACAACTTCAATGAATCATCAGCCTTAAAACTTCTACTAAGTTTTACCCATTCTGGACCTAGTATGCATATATTCCTTTGCACAAAGCATCTCACAGTTAAACAGGACAGGCATAAAGGAGCACCTGTGTAGAAGTGATAGCTAAGACTACAACTTCAATGAATCATCAGCCTTAAAACCTCTACTAAGTTTTACCCATTCTGAACCTAGTATGCACATATTCCTTTGCACAAAGCTTCTCACAGTTAAACAGGACAGGCATAAAGGAGCACCTGTGCACATATTTATTCCTGTATCTACTATAAATCACTAAATGGTAAAAGCTTTAGTTCTCTGAGCGGGAGGGAGGGAAGGAGGGAATCATGGCATTGTTTTTTTAGGGAATGGGACAATCTTATTCTTCTAAATATAGGGGAGCTTGAAAACCTTTTACCAAAAACAGAAGAAAAATCAAATAAAAAGAAATAGGAATGATATGGCCCTCTGCCTTGGAAAATGTATAGTTTGCTATGGTGAAGGATTCCTAACATAAGGACTCATGTCCCATGTTTTGATCCAAACCATTGATTGCATGGGCCCCACCCCAAATGAGAAATCATCCATAAAGATTCTAAAACGGAAGATCCTAATGCATGTGGTTGATAAATATAGAGTAGTTAAATAAAGAATACAACAAAGGTCCAAAAAGAAGGCCAAAAAATGAAGAATTGGGATATTCCCATTTAGGACATTACCATTTACCAGTATTCCCCATCCACAGTGCTGCCCATTGGATCAATGGTCTGGACCATGTAACCATGGGCATTGGATCAAGGCCCATTGAATCTTCCGATCTAGGACATTACCATTTACCAGCATTCCCCATCCACAGTGCTGCCCAGTGGATCAATGGTCTGGACCACCTAACCATGGGCATCTAATCATGGAAACCTAAAGCTTGGCACACTGCACACATTTTGCAACTTCCAAGAGAGGCTCCTTGTCAGAACTACGAGGTTGTAGATTCAATGCCACTTGCCTTCAACTTAGAAGTCCACATGCCTTCAAATTAGACAAAAGAGGAAAATCAAGAACCATGGCCCTATGATTCCTCTAGAAGAAAATAGTAGAACACACAAGCATAGCAAAGTCTTGTCGCAGATTTAGTTTTCAAACTCTGTGTGTGTGGGTGTGTGTGTGCGTGCGCGTGTGTGTGTGTGTGTGTGAGAGAGAGAGAGAGAGAGAGAGAGAGAGAGAGAGAGAATGTAGGAACAGTTCACATACTAACTGATTATGAATCTTTTGACTGCATGTTGTTGACAACCCAGCTATGACAATCTTTGCATCAACACTATCCTGAAAACAATCAACAACTACACTTGAGAGAAGAAAAGAAAAAAGGAGATGAAGATTGAACTATAACAACAACTACGGAACAAATATTACTCGCCATAAAGTTCAGATACTACAGAAATGCCCCAGATATGATTCATAGTGCTGTTAAGTCAACATTTATGGGATAAAAAACAATAGAAAGATGGGGTTTTAGTAGGTATTACTAAAACCAGCCGATTATTTACATATGTAATTGCAAAAAGGGAAACATTAATGGGATGTAAAGCCAAGGATTAGATTTAACCTATATTTATCATTTATCAGAGCATGAAAGAAAATAGACCAGGTTGGCTGGTCAAACCTTGTTAGATTGGAACGGGTACCTTCACCAGTCCATTTAAATAAAAATTGGGGCATGGGCCAAAAACAGGTCCAACCAATCAAGTCGAGAAAAACCACCGGCTGAACCAGTTAGACCCACCCTCAATTGCTTTAGAAATTTTTTTATTAGTTTTTCACCACAGTGGAGCAGGGTTAAACTGGACAGTTAAACAGTGTTGGTCCGGACCATCCGCCCCAGTGGTCTGCTCTCTAGTCAGGTTTTTAAAACATTGGTCCATCATAAGCAACATCCAGGGAGGAATTCATTAAATCCAACTGCGTCACGAAGGACTAAAAATCTCCTTTTATTGACTTGTTTAAAAAGATAAGTTTACACCAACATGAAACTATGAATCATCACAACCCAGTCCAAATAAAGATACAATAGGAACAACCCAACACCAACACAATACGACAATAAAAGGAAGGTAAAAACTAGAATCATATGAATTAAAAGAAAGTGAAATACAACTTAATACAGTCCAGCATAATATAGTCATGTACAAGAACATGTGCATTTGGAAACACATGATACTTTAACATGCTTTTACGACTTTAGCCTGGACCATAAATAGATATAAAACAAAAATTGTACCACACAAAGACTACGGGCATAAAAATAGACATTAACAGACACAGGCATTCTGATGTACGTAAACAAGCAAGTCACTAGGGTGAACAGAAAATAGACATTACCGAAACAGATTGCAGTTGTTGTTATGATTAATTGTAAATATTTTCATACCCTAAATATTGATGAGCATGCATAAATTTTGATGAACATTTTTTTTGTCAGAAGAATTTGGTAATTGGTACAAAGCATACCAACCTTGAACTCAGAGATAAGCAATGATACAGCATGGTAAGCTGGATCTTCTGTACTCTCAACTACAAATAAGAACTCCAGCGGCCCTCCATAGAGAGATGTAATCTACAGGAAAATTTTTGAGAACTCATACTGTTAGACTTATGGTAACCGATAAGCACAATTGATTACAAAAACATATCCAACATATTATCATATAAAAAAATTATGATATATTAAATTGTCAATTGACAAATAATAGAACAAAGTCCAAAAGTAAGGTTTTGAAAAGAAAAATAAAAGTTGATAAAAAAATTTTTGAACTGAGAAAGGTATCCCCTTTTCTATGGAATGCTTGACTTACAGTATGATTATATGATAATGTATGAACAAAACAAACTTTGTAAGGAACTGAAAATCGATACAGTTTTGTCAGAAAAATGTAGTGCAAAGAAGTTAAAGCCAGAATGCTTGTTCTCACCTGACTTCTCCAATTCTGTAAATTGTGTTCACCAAATCCCTTCAAAGGCATGACAACTGAGACTCTGGGTAACTTCATCTGAGCAGAGTGCTCAAGCTCATTGATATCTTGGCAGATAAATGCAAAGCTATTGCCTCTTCCAATGTTTTCCTTCATACGCCTAATCACTCTACTCCTGTAAGAAAAGATATTCAATAGAAATCTTAGCAGTGATTTCCTAACTTACTTCTCAATTTAAAAACACCAAGTCCATTGCAAGCAATGAGACTGTTTATTTAATTAGGTTCCTCCCATGTGGAAGCAGGTCTTGCCAGAATTAATTATGTCATTTTTTTTATAACAGAAAATTTTATTTATGCAAAAGAAAGAAAATTCTGTTGGCATTTACTGTTCAGAATATCATTTCCTTCTAAAAGTCTAAAGCCAAAGTACCTGACATAAGCAGCGAAGCACCATCCAAGAGCAAGTGTTAAACAGATTAAACATCCCTAGTAACATGAAAAAGGAAGATTTATATATGCAAGAAATAAACTATAATAGCAACAACTCACAGATAAATACGGTAGATGCAAATGCAATGAAGCAAAAATACCAAACTGAATAGTATTACAACAGCTAGAACAAGATTCGTTCAACATAAAATAAAATGAGTGTAGTGATTTGTCAGACACTTAAATAAAATAGAGAGTCCACAAACAGGGACAAATAAATTGGGAAATAAATGAACAGAATAGCTTACGAACAAAAGGTGCATCACACGCCCATCTAATTTTTGAGCAAGTAATCCCAACAAATTATATGGGTAAATATGACGATGACACACTGCGAACATTTAAAGATGCCAATTAGGATACAGGTCCTGCTCAATTGTACAAGTTATGTATTGCCAACATTTATCTTAAAGGCATGTTCTTGATGTTACGTTTGATTGAGTACCATGTTTATTTCTACTTAATTATTGATTCAGAAGCAAAAACTCACACATCAAACGGATGCAAGGTTCTAAAACCATGTAAACTCAATGCAATTGACAGCTAAGAAACCATCTCCTTCCTAATCACATTACCACATAACACATCCCCATCAAACAAGGGGCAATAGTCGCCTACCGGAGTTGCCACTTGCGACAGCAGATTTTGAAGGCCAAGATACAGGTCCTCAACCAATTCCGATTCCAAAAAACAAATACGTCCAAGAATTCTCTCAGCTACTCTCCAAGTTGCAGACTTAACTCCAAATCACAACCTAGATCGATCTAAAATCTCCTTCCAATGCGGCACTAACAAATCACGGTTCTGCAAGGCAATCAATCAACAAAGAGGCGCAATGTAGTACTAAAAAAAAAAAGGAATAAGCGAAAACGAATTCCATTTAAACTTTAACAACTTCTCCCGCAAACAAACACACTTTCTTCTTAATCTCTTCTAGTTACTACTAACCAGGTCACGACAAGTACCAGATCTAGTCATCTACGACCTCTTACGCAGATTCGAACAACAAAAACTCAAGAAAAACCAAAACGCCATCGTTCCTGATCTACTTTGGCATCCAAACGCGACTATTTTCAAAATCGAAGAAAACGACGACATCAAGCCATTGAATTTCAATGAAATCAGCAGATCGATCGACACATGAAGGAAAATCAATCCGGAAGGAGTTGCAGCTGGAGAGATCGGAATGAGGAAGGAAAGAGACGGAGATCTTAGATAAAAAACATACCTGGATCTGAACAAACACAGCGAGAGGACTGCAACAAGCTCTGCTGGCGGAGAAGATGAAGGCATCGAAAGAAGAAGAAGAAGAAGAAGAAGAAGAAGGCATTGTAGGAGCGGAAAGGGGCTTTCCTTCCTTCCGGTGTAGGTCAGATTCCAGAAGAACAAAGAAGAAGCCCTAATTTGTGCTTCGAGCGTACGTTTCTTTCTTCTTCTTTTCAAATCCCCGTTTACGGAAGGAAGGAGGGAGAGTGGGAGAAGGATTTTGAGAGAGGAAAAGGGGAAGAAATGGAGGTACCGCGTACCCTTCACCTATATATCGTTGTGAGGAGAGGTGACCACGATTATTCCCTGGTAACGCGGTGAATGTGGTGGTAAAAATAAAGTTAAAAAAAAAGGAAGGGAAGAAATCTAACGGAAGGGAAGAAGAAGGGCAGGCGGAGACAGCCACTCAGGCAGAGACACAGAGAGAGACCGTTACCTGCGGGTGCTTGCTTATAGGTGGTACGCAGTAGTACGTTACTCGTGCCTTTTTAATATTTCGATTTCGATTTGGATTCTGATTCGTGCATGGGAGAGGCACGTGCGAGTACCAGCTAATTGTGGGGCCGGGGCCGGGGCCGGGGCCGGGGATTAAAATGGAGAGAAGATGCGAATCTTGCGGATATGCTTCGGTTTGTGTTCTTTGTCTGGTTTTCCTTTGATCTATTCTTGTCGTTGCTGATTTCGATTCGTTTTTACGTGAAGTTCTGCGCTGTGGGTGGGCCATGCATCACGAAATTGGACCGTTTGTAAAATGGATCCTATAAAAAGTTATCTACAGTGGGAATTTGTTAGGTTGATCCTTGGATTAATCAGATTGATCCATTGAGTTAGTGAAAGATTAGGTTTTAGATCAAGGTATTTTGATAATTGTTTTAGACTTCTTTTAAGAAAGAAGATGATAAATATGATGTAAATATATTACGAGGAGTAAAAGGAAAGAGTTTTCCATTTAGATTATTTGGTAATTGTGATTAGTGATTTTGTGGGCAACTTTTTTGAGAGATTAGAAAGAGATTCCAAGAACAGTTGTTTTTTTGTTTAAAATTGAAGAGATTTCAGTCTGACCCTTGTAAAGTTAGTGAATTATGAGAAAGTTGGATGTTGCAGCTACAGTGGTGCACAGGTGATATCGGCATACATGAACTGTTGTGGCAATTAAATTAGGAATTCCCTCTTTTAGCAAAAAAAAATTACGAATTCCCTCCACCAAGCACACTGCTCATGATAAGGTGAGCAAAACATACCAAAGCACTTAGTGGTGGCTCAACTTATAGTCCATTGAGTGGACCATAAAAACAGGGGCCACCAGCAGCTACTAATCCTTGGCTTGACACTCATTCAATGGATTAAACCGTTGGATTAACTTGCATTCATTTTTTACATTGAAAACTTATTGACCATTGAACGAATGGCTAAGATGATGACTTGAACATCCATCAACATATGACTCAAACATCCATCAACATACATAAGTAGGTGGAGGGGGAGATATCTCTTCAATCCCTGCTAGTCCCATCCTTAAGTGGGGCTGCAAGTGGGTCCCACAAAAAAGTGTGCTTATCATAAGTTTGGCAACAATGCTCAACAGAGGGGGGCATATTAAACTATCCCAGGTCATTATTGAGGGCCCTTATAGATTTATTTCAGTTAGACAAAACTTATGCACTCGTGCTCAAGCCTTGCTGCTAACTAGTTGGGATTGCAATGGGTAGTGTTTAAGTATGGACCTGTCTCGACCCACTCCTAAATGGGGCAAGTTTGATAGTAGCTCCTTACCTCAATAGTAAGTAGGCATGTTCTAATTGGGCGGTCATGGGTTCAAACCTAGCCTACCCCCTCTTTTACATATATGAATTTTTATTCTTCACACATACAAGTTGTATTTTGTCCCCTCATATGTGCGGATCCCCATTACCTCATGTGTAAAAGTAATGTTTTTTCCCTCCACATGTGCAGTTCCCATTACCTTGCATATATAAGTTGTGTTTTTTTCCCCACATGTGCGGTCCTCATTACGTTGTATGTGTAAATTGTGTCTATGTCCTCACATATACAAATCCTCATTACCTCGCATATGTAAGTTATCTATGTCTTCATATACATAAGTTCCAATTATCTTGCATGTGTGAGTTGAATTGCATTGTGTTTATTAAATTGTGTTTGTATTCAGGTCCAAGCCCCTCAACTAGGTTACCAAAAAAAAAAAAAAAAGAAATAGGGGCAGGTTTAGTAGTGGTTTTCTTGGAACGGTCCGAGTTTGGATTTTATTGATCTAAGCCTCCTTGCCCCACCCCTTATATATAACATATATTTATTTAGATAAATTCTCAAAAATTCCTTATTTCAAAAGGAGAGTTTTTGCCCCTTTTGATTTATCCAATGAGATCATGACACCTCCCATTTGAATACCAACTTATATTAAGGGAGAAAAATAAGGATATATAAATGGATTGACTTCCCAAATAATAGCATAAGAGGAAAATATTAGCCAATTAGAACATGAATGTTTTTCATAAGAAAACACCTGGGCATTTTCTAGCATGCCTCATTTATTTATTATTAAAAGTAAAAAAATGGAACAAAGGGTGTTGGGGTATTAAGTTAAGGCATGTGTAAAGATAAGATTGTGTCTTAAAATGCTACCACACTTTGGGTTTGATATCACATACCGGTGACCCATCACAAGCTAGGTCGGATTTAAAGGAGACAAACTTGAGATGGTACAAGTTTGGAAGTTTGGGTTTACCCTAACTGATTGCAAACCCGGCCCTTTTTTTTTCCTTCTTTTTTTCTTCTTTTTTTGATAACATACCCAAGGGGACTAGGACCCAATCGGAAAGCCCATACACATGAGAAGAAAGCCTACTCGAGTGGAAAAGAAAGCTTATACATGCAAGAAGAAAGCCTACAAAAGTAAAAGAGAGCCAATAGACACAGAAAGAGGTGACATACTCTAGGTTCGAACCTGAGCAACATAATAAGAACACACACCGCTTACCAATGGTGTTGGAAAGAGGATAGTTCTTAAAAACCCGGCCCATCCCATTATCATCCCTACTAACAAGAATATAACCTTACGGCATATTTATGCAATCCTTTTATTTTCAAAAGTGAAAAAGGAAAAGTGAGACTTTTATATATATATATATATATATATATAACATTTTTCATTATTTGGTGCAAATACTCTTATTAAGAGTTAAGGGCAGCAATTTCCAGTTCACAAAAAAGTGTCTCTAATGGGGTTGAACGGTGAAAATTTTCTAAAAATCCTGGAGGTCCCTTGTAAGCACTACACTTTGCCTGTGAAACCAATCCCCTCTGCGAGAGCCCCACAGGTTACAAAAAATTGCAGAAACAGAAAGAGCACTAGAAGTAGTTTTTGTTTTATTTTAATATTTGTATCAATCCAATGAGTGCTGGATGGAAAACGTGGGATGTACGTGTCTGATGTATCTAAGGATTTGGTTTATCTTAAGTGGACCCAGTAAACTTTCCCCTCCACAAAATGAATGGGATTTTACCAGATTGACAAGCATGTCATGACCTTCCCATAGTTTATTAACAATATTCAATATATAAGGCGTGAAAAGTGAGCAAGCAAGCCGCAAGCAATCCTGGTCAATAAGCAATTGAGAATGATCTTAACCACATAATTTGAGTGGTCCATGTTATGTTTGATCTTTGTTTTGGTGATATGTCATACCCAATTGATAATTGAGGCACTGCCATATATGATCGAGCTGCATGTCACTTACACTCGCGTTTCTCATATGAAAGATTAAAATAGGATTTTGATAGTTTTCATTTAGCTGCTATTATTGTCAAATTCATATAAAGTAATGGTTAGGTAAGGTCTTAACTGGGGTGTAACGGTCCGCTTAACGGTGGATTTTGGAAAAACAGTTAATCAAATCAAACCATTGGTTTTCAGTTTTTAAAAATCACAACTTTAATCATACCCTAAAAAATTGATAAAAAACTTAACTGCAATTAACTGTATAAGATGATTCAGTTATGATTAACCGTACTAAAAAATAGTTTGAATATTTGATGGTTGTGAAGGTTTTGTGATAAGCGATCAATAGTTGAAATTGATCTAAAAATATGACTTTGAGGTGTAATGATTTGGTTAACCACACATGATTAACCATACCATATGTTACAGTTGTATTACGGTTCAATTCGATTAATAACTGTGAATGAACACTAAAAACTAAAACTAAATCATGAAGCACGATTTTCTGATTCTAATAACCGTCACCATAATCAAATTGTGAAACACAGTTCCTAACCGTTAGTTCGGTCGGTTAAACGGTTTTTTGATTTTTTGTTACACCCCTACTTTTAACGACGAAGAAGAAAGGTAAAATAAAATGGATAAGTCTGAATGTAAACAAGTTTCAAGAGGTATTTTTTGGCACTAGGGCCCACCCACATGCACTGATTATCAAACATGAATAAAGGGGTCAGGCTCAACTAAGGACATCTTTCATGCAAATCCTTGTATTAACACATGAGACCTGCTAAGATCAATCCAAACAATGAGAGTGGGCTCTTACCTCAATGGTGAGAGGTGGCAGTTCGAACCTAACTGCCTTCCCCTGCCAGAGGGCCTTTTCACATCACCTGTGTTCTATCTATTTTCTTCATCTAAAAGCTTCATCACCTGTTCAAGATCTACTTTCTCCCACCGGAGGTGGATAGCCGCCTAGCCGGGATGCCAAAAGAAAATAATAATAATAATAAATAAATAAAACAGAATCAATCCAAAAAGCTCATGCACAAATTTGAAACTAATCCAACTATTACTTATAGTTTGATTGAAATCCTTAAAAATGATACTTTTATAAAATCAATGAAATTGAGGATCATAGATAAAGGGATTAAAATGATCCAATGGTCTTGAGAGTTTGTACATGGGTATGTTCAATCTAAATCTTTTAGCACCCACCCCTTTGATGACTAGTGGCCCAAGATAGGCCTAACAAGGCACAACGAGGATTCATGTCAGACATCCTCAGATGAGCACGCCCGTAATATAAATCAGGTCTAGTAATGGTAACTTTTTTTTTGAGGAAGATTTCATTTAAGACAGAAATACAACCACACAACCAACATAGCTATAATAATAATAATAAAACCAACTAGGTCAGCAGAGCCAATCAGGCAAGGATTCAAAATCAGGCAGTCCTGTTTACCATTGTTGCGAGATTTCAAATATAAAATGAGTCGGGATCCCATGAGGCTTTTACTCTTTTTTTGGGGTGGGGACTGGTTTGTACCTATTCTGAATAAGCTTCCTCGTTATGTACAGGGTATCCCAAATGTTACTTCAATGTAAGTTAGTTATTTGATTAATAAATCTGCTTAACTTAATCTTATGCATATTCTCTCTTTGTTTTTATTTTTATAATGAAATCGATTTTTATTGGAGTAAAATTTATAGATACCCCATAAATTATTCACTGGGGAGGGGGGAGCCTCATGTCTTTACCAGCTCAGAACCCACTCAGGTGTTGATTTTTTTTAGTCAAAGACTCAGGGAACCGGAGTCATATGAGATAGGTCTCGCCCTGATTACCATTATTTCATTGGCCCCATGTTTATTTCAATCAATAGATGTGTCTCATCATATTTAGCAATATAAACATGGAGGACCCACATGATTACCAACTCTAGCGGGATGCCACTCATATTGGCAACATCAGATGGGGTCACAGTAATTGTCAAAATCAAATGGGTGCCATTACCATTGTGACATTCTAATGGGGTAGATGTGTCCTATGGTGATTGCTAACACTCAATATACAGCAACTACCTGATCCCAGCAATGAGATGGACATGGACACCATTGCCGCTTCCAACATCAATGTTAGGTGGGGCCCATGTGAGATGGTCATGCGTTTGCTAATCCGTCTCAATGAAGGCTGATCCAGCACTGAATATTACATATACAGAGGAGGACTGAAAATGAGATTGTGTGGCGCAGTTATGTGGAACAAAGTACAAGCGAAAACATATGCTGTACCTTAACTACATGTCGGACTATTGGATAGGCAGTACTGGCCCACCATTGATCTCTTATTGTCTGAAATCCACTCCTAGTAATATTTTTCGGTACGTTGGTCCTGTCATGACTCATGCTGTAACTTTCCACAAACAGAAGTTGTTTCCTTGGTAGAATCTCACCGTGGCAATGGTAGTCCCCCAATGTTATTCCAGTTGGAGTTGGCTATACCTGTCAATTGGGACATGAGACAAAGGATCAGGCAACTAAAAAGCCCTCAAAACGAGTGCTTCTATTTCTAAAAAAATGTTGTAGTATGATCTTTTATAAATTTTTTATAGGCCCCGAAATTTGAGGGCCAGACTTAGACAATGCTAACCCGGCGTAGCCGTGGCCTTGCTACTTTTTATAATATATTATATTTATATTTATACATATAAATTAAAATACGCATATAACAGTCATGTAGTACAAATAAAATTTGAGGAATATGAAGGAAATTTGATAACCCCATACCCATTACAAAATACCCTAAAAACTCATTCATACATACACTTAGTTCAGTTTATCTATATTTATTTATTTGAGTACATAAGAAATAAGTATTATATGGTTGCTTCCAATTCCTTCTAAGTTTATCTTTTGCATCTTGATTAAGATACATTCCTACATAAGAAAAGTAATTTTTACTTATTTTTCATGTAAACTTAAAAAATGGCTTTCCAACTAAGAGAAGATGTTAAGAAAGCTTGAGCGCTTTGCAAAAATAGAAAGTCCATTGATATTGTTCCTGTAGTCATATTTTTACAATTAATTTAGTGATTAACTTGTAAAGTGAATTCAATGTGATGGATGACCTTTAAAAGACAATAACAGAAGAAAAATTTTATCAAAAGGTAGAAATAAAAAAAAACATATATATTTTCTTTAAGTTAAAAGGTCAATTTCTCATTCCACTATAAGACAAAATGCCCCTTCTTTTATCCAAAAGGTGAAAAAAAAGGGTCCTTCAAATGGTGTAAAATGAATAAGAGAAAAATATAAATTCTAAAGTTTTATATCTAAAATTTGAAATTTCATACTTTTTTAATAAGACTCTTTCTCTTTTCTTATCTTTTAAAAGGGACCCTTCAATAAAATACACTTCTCAAGTCAATAAAAAAAATTCATTTCGACTGTCCAAGACTTCTTTTTTCAGAAAGACCAATTATCTACCAAGAAAAAGGCACCTTTTTTTTTCAAAACACTGCATAAAAGCCTTTTCCGTCGAAATTAAAAGACTGTTAAAGCATTTTACGGAAAAGTGATGTAGGATTTTCAGAAATGATAGCAACACTGGGCACAGGTCTGTTGACTGAAGAATCATTATCATGTTAATTAAAAGCCAAATAAACCTACCTGAGGCCTACCCACCTACCTAATGGTCAGCCATCGACCGTTCCCTTTCTGTGTCAGGGAGATGACAACTTCTGACTTCGGTGAAGACTGACAGGTGCTTTCTTCAGAAGGAATAAGCAATCCATCTTTTTGCATGCTGGCCTTAGCTGGGTATGTTCCTGGCTCCTTTCGTGTAACAAGCAATGCTGGCAACTTGAGATTTCAAAAAGTGCTGCCTAGGGTTTCTATCTTTTCAAAGACGTGCTTTTCTTTCCAAACCAACCTTTCCAACTCCATGTCCTGGGGTCCACTGATGTCAATTCAAGTACGCGTTTTAAAAAGTGTACTCTTTTTAAGGTCGACATAAGCAAATTTCATGTGGCTTTCAAATGAAATTATAAATTACTTGATCATAAATTGAAGGATATTTATTATTAGATAGGCGACACTTCCTTTGCCACCATGCTATTTCTTGGCAAATGTAAACTCATCAAGAGTGTTTTTACTCACTATGCATTATGCCATGAGTTAAAAGGACTATAAATAAAACATAATATAGGTGAAAATTAAAAAATGCACGAACCTAAGATAATGAAAATTTTTTAAACATATCAATTTCTTCCACTAATTTCAAATAAATAAATGTGCACCGCGAATAATATCTTAATATACCCTTTAGTGGATACTACATCTAACCAATTTTTCTTTTAACTCCAACTTCAAAGTTAAGAGTAGTTTACAATCAGTGTCACAATCAATTTCGGTAAATCCATCTTCCTAGATATTTAGAGTCTCACTCACAGTGATATAATATCACTTTCATAAATTAAGAGGTTTTTTTTTGACATAATTTATTTTTCATTTAACTCAATTTTATATGTATCCATTGACGTTTGTTGATGAAAGAAGTACATCGATTATAAGTTGTCTCGTACTTTCTTTTATCATTCATTTCCAAAATTTGTTATGTGATCAATGATGCAATGTGCATGACTATGATCTAATCTAATGCATGATGTTGATGATGCACTCTTCACAATGCAAAAACAACATCTGATCATAGAGTCATACTTTGCGTCATTAAAAAAAAAACGAACACAAGAAAAGCATCATTATTTCATTCTCCAACTAATAATTGGTCACGCAGGTTAGCCTCAAGTTATACCTTAGTACATATCATTGATGGTGCAAGATAGTCCACATTATCAGAAAATCACGTATAAGTTAAAAATATCAGTTTACCACAATGACTTTATTCAAAATAGATGGATTAGTATCAAAATATGCAAAATCTTGACACCAAAGCACTTGATTTCACCGATGGATCAATTCAAAAAATCCATGCTGCCTAAAATGTAAGAAGTGGACCAGTTGATGATTTTAAGAATTTAAAGGTCAATACAAAAACATGTAGCCAATGTAAATAAACTTCATTTGCAAGTTATAATAAAAAAATAACACAATTTGTGTATCAAATAGATAATTTAATCTGAAAAATCTCACTTAATTGCTAAATCATTAAGCGATGATGCAAGCCAATGAAATGGGCCTCATTTCGTATATATTATATCACAGAATATAAAAATGTCAAGATGATGTAATAATATCCTTGTATATATATTATATAATAAAAAATTGTATTATTTTAACCAGACATTATATTATTTATTTTTTAATTTTTTTTATCAACAGGCATTATATTATTATGTATACCAGTTTATACACATAAGTAACTATCATTGGGTTAAATTTTTGCCAAAAATACCGTCTAACACTGAGGATGCGATTACCCAGTCAGCCCTAACAATCCCAGCACAATCACAAGAACAGGAAGAACTCCAAAGGGGGACCAGAACAAACACACGCACAACAATCACTAGTTGATTGATACAAGCACCAGCCTATTTCTCTTAATAATACAAGTCTCTGCAACTCCCTCTTTTTGATCCTCGTATGTCTCTCCACAAATCTCTGAAACAAAGTAGAATTTAAAGAACCCTTGACAAGGGCCAGACCCATATGCAGGCTAGGAGGGGCCATTTTACAAAGCCCCTTAAAGTTTTTAATATTTTTATATATGGCGTTATAATTTTTAATATTTTTACATATAAACCACCACCCCCCCTTCCCTCCCTCTAAAATGAAAAAAAAGAAAACTCCTTACATATTTTGAAAACTATATTTATCTTTTATATGTGGCATTCCCAAAACTTTTTTCTAGATAATGGCCTCCCCAAAAAAATATTCGTCCACCCCTGCCCTTGACTAATCCTGTGCTGCCAGCCCTTGACTAGTCCTGTGCTGCCAACCGAGGTTAACTGCTTGCTAATATGGACCAATCATCTCTTGCGAAACCATCCAGCACAAACATTATACAGCTGTATGGACCCATATCAACTCGCAAGTCAACCTAATTATTAATTAGATCCGAATTGTGAACCTTGACCTAACTGGATTGCAAATGGAGCCAAAAAAATATAAAAAACAAGGCTCTATACCCGTGTTTTACATGTCTAAGTCCTTGGATAACGTGGTAACTGGGGTTTCATTAACATGCTGAACAGGACAAGTATCACATGTTGCAGAAAGGTTCAACCAGGTGAAGCAGCTTTCTCCAAATAAAATGGGACTCATCGTCTGTCATTCAGACTAATGTATTTGAAAGGTGAAAGAAAAACTAGATAGTTGAATCACTTTGGTTTTGAAAATTTTACAAGATTATTATATGTATAATTTTAGATAACTTTATAAGAAAGGAAGAAGTTGTTGTCATTGTTAGTCAAAGCAAGTTACATGTTCAACTCAAGGTACATACCTTCCTCCAGTGAATGATCGTTGCATATGTGGTGCATACCTGATGAACGAAATGGGCGGTTTTTTGACTTTCTGTTGTATCCAGTAGGTGATGCATATGGAAAGAGATAAAAGATTAGCACTGGTCCTCCCCCAAGGAGACTCCATCATTTTGAGGGTCAAAAGAGAGATAATTGCAGTTTAAAGAAGACATTAAACTTAAAAAAATCCTGGACTAGGGAGGGTTTTAAGAAGAGATCAAACTGATACATGCTGGGAGTGTCTGCCGTCCGAAACCAAACCAACAATTGCAGGAGTTGCCAACAACTGTGAAACTACAAGAGAAATATAAAAAGGCGATTTTGGAAAAGAGATCATAGTAGGCCGTGCTGCATTGTTGTCTCCCTAATTCAGCCACACTTAAACCATTCTCCAGTCTCCTTCCCAACTGTTGGCACGTTCAGCTGGTGCTTGGAACAAGGGATCATAGTAGGCTGTGACAAATGCCTCATTGTCTCATAATCATCCTCTTGGCTTTATCTAGTAACCCGAGTCCCCAAAACAACATAGGACATTGTGGGCAGAGAAAGCAGAATCATGTGGATATACTGACAACCAAAGAAACAAATAAATTGTTTAACCAAGTGAGCAATTCATCCCACATGAATCTCCAAACATAAGCTCAAAATCACTGTAGATACGACTACTACACCTGTGATAGTCTTCTTGAGAACCATGCTTTTATTGTGTCAAAGAAAAACCCCCAAAACATTCTAGCCCGTCAACTACTTTTCCCTCCTTTTTTTCAATTAGAAAGATACAAAACACACAAAAAAGTAGAAACCCTACCCACATTTTCTTTTTCTATTTTTCGTTTTTAAAAGAACTGACAGATGCAGCAAAGAATCTATATAAAGAATGGCATGGCAAGCCTAAGAGAGAAGATTATGTCCACTTCCAGGTCCTGCAATTTATACACTTACACTTGCTGGGACTGAATGTTGCATTTATATAACTTAACAGGATTCACCAAAATTAATCTCTAAGACTAAAACTGTGTTGGAACAGTTAAAAAAAAAAAAGAGACTCTTATTTTTAATTCTCATATTGAGGAAGTACTTGTATGCTCCACGATAACCTACTCAAGACTCAAGATTCATCAACCTCGCGATACTGGGAATGAGAAGCAGCAAGGAGGGCTGCACCAATGCCTGAACCATCATTAGCATGCTCAATAACAACGGTGTCTGCAGCCTCTTCCCCAAGCAACTCTTTAAGGGTGCTCTCCAAACACTTAGTGAATTCAGTGTAGTGCTCATATAGCCCTCCATCCATGGCTATCACAGTCTTCTTTGTCTCACCATCCCTTACTGTGTCTCTTCCCTGTTTCTTCAGAATGCCCAAGATTCCGGCCGCCGCCAGACGAGCCCCACGCGTGGCAACAATGTCACAGAGTTTGACAACCACTTTGCGTACTTTCAGGGAGGTGTTGGAAATCTGAATAAAAAGCATAAAATATTAGACTAATAAACCATCGCATATCGGGGTTTAATGAATTTCGTGCAAACTGGTAGCGATCTTTTGCAATATTTATTTGGGGTAGTGAAGAAGATTGGACCCGGATTTGGTAGTATATGGTTTTCCAACCTAATCCACCCCAAATCAAAATTCAACATGACTTCCAAACGCACCAGACATGTATTTTTTTTTTTTTAAGATTATTGCTCCGTACATATTCATTCTGTCAAACTGATGTTGAATAGGAGAGTTCTTTGAAGTATGCACATCAAAATCATATTTGATTGACTTAAGTGGCCATGCAGATGACGACTTATCATAGTAGGCAAAGGGATTTATTGAAATGATAGACTCTTATTTTGATAGCATGATGGACGTCAGAGGTTTGAATTTCAGGCATAGCTTGAAGCAAGAAAGTCATACCCCCAAGATATCCTTCAACTTGCTTCCAACAACTCGGAGATCAGGGGAGGCATCATGATGCATGGCAGACACATCAGGAGTCCTGCATATTTATTACATTATGCAATCCAGTTATTGCAAAAAAGGTTATAAAATCGAATCCCTTCCTTTCCGTAAGAACAAAAGGAATGGCTAATTGGATTGTCGATCCAAAGTTTATAAGCATCGTACATATAATCTTTTGCGTGCCAGGTTCTAGAAAATGGTAAAGATTATTACAAGTTATGCTGTGCCATACAGAATGCGGTAGAAACAACATTCTTAGATCGGCTTCTTTATACAATTGATATAGTCATGTTGGCCGACAGGGTGTAACACTCAAGTTCACACAACCACCCTTTAAAGATAGTTGATTATCACTAAGTAATTAAAATACTAACCAAATCCAACAAGTTATATCAGAATAGTCTATGGTAAAAGAAAAAAAAGACACCTAAAGCTACAGAAGTTAACAAAATTAGTCAATAAATTAAAATCAATGGTTTATAATGCATTCAACGTGGTGGGAAAATTTACGACAGCAGCTCGACATAAACATCTGTGCTATTCAAATTAATAAAGGCTGTCAAAGCAAGAATTGGGCATGTGATCAGAAGAAAACAAAACCCAGTGTCAGGTTAAAGGCCCTCCAGAGAAAAAGGGGGAGGCAAAGCAGACATGGATGAAAGTAATAAGGATTTATATCTAAAAAAGAACAACCTATCTGAGGATTTGGCTCAAGATAGACCAGAATCAAGAACAAGAATTATGTAGCTGACCCCAAAATACTTAGGACTGGGTCTGCTGATGATGTTGATGATGATGACGACATGGTCCCATCCTTGAGTAGGTTCTCATCCATTTGTGGGCATTTTCATCCTGAGCCTTCGAGCTTCTTTGCCCATTCTTCATCATCACCACCACCCCCACCACCACAAATGCTGTAGTTGTTGTTGCTATTATCAGCAGTGTTATGGACCGTCTCTTGCTTTGCTTCTTTGGCAGTTCCGTCTACAGTTCAGGTTCATGAATTGCTAATTTGCAGTTGTGGGGACAGATATGTTAGACATCTTTTCTTAGTTCTCATAGCACATGAATCAGACAAATTATTACAATATCAAGTTAACAGCTCAAAATTATATATCCAAATTCCTAATCTACAATCCTATGACCTAAACCAAGTGAGTTGCGCACTTCCAAGACCTACTCCCTCTCCCTCCCTCCCTCCCTCCCCTAGTTACACGCACAAGGAGCCCACTTTTTAATGCCTCTTTCTTCCTCCTCACCTGGCCCACTTGATCCAACATTTGAACTCATCCATCCATAAGTGGGACCCACTAGATGATAGAGAGGCCATCCCGCCCATTGACATTAGCCCACTGGAACAATCCATGTAGGACTCACTAGATGAGCAGACAAAATGTAACAGGCCATGGGAATGACCTCTATACACGAATAAGAGAATAACCAATGTTCTCCCAGAATCCAACAAGCATTCTTCAATGATAATCAACGAGAGGACAGGCAAGAGAAGGGCTGACCCAGAGCAGCACCAAATAATCCAAATTGATTTCCTTATAGTGAGAGGATCCAGCAGGAAAGATTACAACACTATAGATACCACTCCCAAGAAGACTTTCAACAGCAGATGGATCCAACGTTTCAGAGAAGGAATCCAATTGCCACAAGAAAACGTTCATGCAGGCAAAATTCAGCAGCAAGTAGCTTCAACACACTGAAAGTCAGTAAGGTAGGTACTAAAAAGAGTTCTGAATCAGCAAACGAGGCCTATGAGGTAAGACAAAAAGTCCACTAGGATCTGAGATCTGGCAAGAGTCCAGCGAAGGAGACCCTTTCCAATATGGGTGTTCTGGGTTCCAAACCAAGTGGTTTTGGATGTAGATTCAGATGTGGGCGCGTTCTAGTTCTGAAGCAGGCAGGGGAGAAACCTCTTTCCCTGAGTTCTCTGCAATTTGACCAAGAGATGCTTGTCACACCAGCTGGGACAGGACTGTTGAAGAGGGTGTCTGGAATATGGTTTTCACAAACGACCACCCAAGGATAGATGCTTGGACAGGAACGTTTATGGGAGGCTTCCTTAGAATAGATCCTAATGTCAAGTTGAAGGGCCCACACCATAACACCATATACTACTCTGATATAAAAGACAACAGGAGTAGTGGTACTTAGATTGAAAGTTGATCACCACAATATGTGGCTGCCGTTCATTATATAGATTGAGTTATGGACTTAATGCTGTATGTAAGATAATCAATATCCTTAAGATATGACAATATATATGAGGATAATTATATAAAATCTGGTAAATGGGACCACATATTTGTTTAACTCTCTGATTTGGTGTGTAATGGTCTTTGGGAGCACACCTTGAAATTTCACACTCCGATAAGTCTCTATAATGAAAACGGTATTCAAATGGGACCAACTTCTTCGGCTCATAATGCAGTCATCAATAGGCCATGGGGCAAGTCCTTCGAAACGGGAAAAAAAAAAATTCCACCCATGAACTTGAATTGTATAGTGACATTAACATCTAGTATCCCTGAATAAAGATTTGCGGCATGATCAAAGAATGTCTCAACCAACGTTATTTCTGAACATCAATTTTAGAAAATTGTTCCAGGATACCTATTCAGTCTATCTAACTCAATCCAGTGACCTGTGATCAAACACTTCTGAGTGTGGAGCACAATCTTCAAAATGGTAAATTTCATCATAATGACATTATCCAAGCACCATGTTTCATCTCCGCATGCAAACAGTGGTTCAAGACTTCAAGTCAATTGTACATATATGCCCTGGAAATGGACAGTGATGCAGTACGGACCATGCCCAAGAAATCAACTGTGCCCACACATTGACCCAAGGGTTAACCTGGTCCTTTGGGTTCAATCCACAGGGCCAATTGACTAAGAGCTACTATGGCAACTTCTATTTGATCGTACTTTTATTTCTTATTTCTTGTTTAATTAGGATTAGGCTGTTTCTTAATTTATTTGGAGAGTATTAGTTGCTAAGAAATAGGTTTACTGCTCTATAAATAGTTGAGACCCCATTGTAATTGCTCATGCTTCTTCCAATTAATGAACCCTGTTAAGCAAATAATAATAATAATAATAATAATAATAAAATAATCCTGAGTTTTCTCTCCAGTTATAGAGTTTTTCATGGTTGTGATTGTGCCTTAGGGCTGGAATGCATCTTTGGATTTGATCAATTCCCAATGAGATTGGTCTAATTTAAGATCGAAGATCCAGTACTGCGCTAGATAGTTTAAGCAAATCTATGATCTCTTTGTGAGCATCAATTCCCAGGCTATGATGCCCAGATGAGGAGTGGATATGACTTGGATACACCAATGTTACGTCTCGAACACAGATAGTGAAGTATCGGATATGATACGATGTGATATGTTAACTATTTTGAAGTATCCAGGTATCATAGTTCCCAAGCTGACTAGTCATTCAAGTCCAAACCAACTCTTCTTCAATTTTGCCATCTTGATGGGGAACATCGGGAAAAGATACCTATAGCTATGGATTTGAATGATTACCACACAAGAAGAGGGGGTCATAAAATAGTAGAAGACGCATGCTCAATTAGTGCTTTGATTTGGTTTTTGGGATGATGTTGATGTTTTGTGCATGGGTTTGGATAAGTAAGATCAAGGAACTTGATGATTTCGTCTGAAGAGAAGATTGTAGAAACATTGGCTTTCAGTTTACATCAAGAGAAGGCAAAGCAATAAGGTGCTGTAGGAATATGCCTATGGAATGGTGTGGACTCTAGAGCCTCAGGTGAGTGTAGATTTGGGTTTTTTAATCTAACGTGATGGGTTGTTTCAATATTTGTAGGCTGAGAAGAAAGGTTTGTGATCTGGAATTTTTTTCAAATCTATAATTGAAGAATGTGAACCAAGGCAATCCAAGATGGATTGGTCAAGACTTCAAGTTGGATAGTTTTTGCTCAAATACCAAATCTGATGTATGTCTAGGATTGAAATATACCCTACCAGATTGGTTACAAGAAAAATCCCAGAACAAAGGATTGAACCACACCGAACTTGGTTAGGACCAAGGCAATACTTAAGGTTCTTGCAAAACTCAACAAGGTCTAGGGAGGAGACCCTTTGTGAGGCACACCACACCCAAGGAGAATAGTCTCTCAAAAATTCAGTTCCAAGTCTTCATTATTTAATTACATTTAAATGCATGTTTAATACAAAGAAAACCTAATGGGGACATCAGGTCTGATCCCTCTCGTTCTTACAAAGTGTATCAAAGAAGAGGGCGCCGGACACCAGATCATGCTTTAATTTGGATGGATGAACAATATCCAAGTTTTGATCGCCAAGAAATTACAAATCCACTGTTGATCCATCATTGCGAGGACATTCGACGGCTAGATTTTGAGGAAGACCCCATGTGATTTTGTCTTGAAGGACTCACATTGAGAAGCTCACATGGAAGGAATAAAAGAGTTTATTTGTTTTGTTTAGAGGGGCCCAAGCAAATAAAAGAGCTTTAGTAGAAGAGAAGGGGACCCATGTTTTTTGTTTTATTAAAGACACAAGTAATAAAAGAGGGGTCCACAACTTAAACAAAAAAAGGCTTTCACCTTGGGATTCGTGGGCACATCCCATGCACACGACTCCTAAGGCTTGGCACAAGAAGTGTTTCTTTATTTTATTTTATTTTGTTTTCCTAGTTGTGATGATGTCATATTAGGTTATATATATGAACTCTCTTGTACTCTTATGCTTATGTTATGTAATGAGAAGATATTGAATGAAAAAAAAAAGTTCTTCTTCCTCTTCCTTGAGTCTCTTGAGCCCACCTTTCTCTTGAGATTTTTTTTAACACCTCCGGATCGGAGTTTGGTGAGAGCCTAATAAAGGTATCAATATCTCTTCCACTTTTCTTCTTTCCAAGAGCATTTTTTGTTATTCCCATTTAGATCTAAAGCCATTCTAGTATTGTTATCAAATCTAAACTATGCAGATCTGAACCCTGCAGATCTAGAACACCTTGGTTATCAAACTTCAGATCTAAACCATAAACCATCCTAGATCTGAAACTTATTTCAGATCTGAACTTTTGTTAGATCTGGATCTCTTATAGATTTAAAAATGTTAGATCTGAATTTTGCCATCATAGATTTTCCCTTCAGACCATTGCCAAACCAAAACATTGGATGTGTACTACTGGCCCTAAGCAATCTGGAAGTTCTATCTTCCATTAAGATCCTACTATTTTATATACCAAGAAAGGGTTTACTGCAGGATCTGTGAGATCATCTTAGACCGTGGATCTATTATTTACTTGAAATCCATTGTTTTAATTTACCTGGGTTGATATAAATGAATTTGAATTGTTCATTCAGACCTGATCTCTTCATGTTAGGTTAAATCTCATATTGTCTTGCATCAAATTTGGTATCAAAGCCTTGGTTTGCTTAAGGAGTTATTTAGATTCATCATACGCATTAATTATTACTGCATTGCATTCATAGTTTTGTTCATTTTAGTTGTTCATCTTGCATTCACACACGGAGTGGTAGAGATATCCAACTAGAACATCTCAAGATGAACCCAGAACAGGTTACTAAGATTATCCAGGACATGTTGGGGCCCATCATAACCCAACGGACCGCTCTCCAGCAAGAGTCACAAGCTCAAGAGGAGGCGATCAATACTCGACTTGAGAATATTAAGAGATCACAACAGGGTGATAATGTATATTGTCGCGGTCATAATAGGAACCATGAGAGGAACCATGAGAGGTATAGGAGACATGAGCATGATGATGATACCGACCTCGAATCTGAGATTGGAAACAATCACAGGGCCCGTGGTAGAGGACGAAACCCAAAAGATTGGGTTTTGAAGAGTGTTAAGGTAGAGGCCCCATCCTTTGATGGTTGAATCGACCCAAGAGCCTATTCCAATTGGGAATCAGACATAGACCACTACTTTGAGTGGTATGAAATGTCTGAAGAAAGAAGGGTCCGATTCGCTAAAATGAAATTGGTGAGTCAAGCACGGTTGTATTGGGTCGATGTTGAGCGCGGTTTGCAAAACCGAGGAGAGGCACCCATTGTAACTTGGGATGAGATGAAGTTGCATTTGCGGGTTAAGTACCTACCCCAGTCCTATCAGGATAGACTTTTAAATCAAAGATCTAACCTCCGGCAAGGTAGTATGACTGTTATAGAATACATTAACAAATTTGAAGAACTTAACCTACGTGTAATGTTCAGGAAGACCTTCCAAGCAGGATATCTAAATTCCGAACAAGTCTTCGTCAGAGTCCCAAAGAAAGTTAATCACTGTTAAAACAGCTAGCCTAGAGGACATTTATGAGGTAGTGCTCAACCTTGAGGCTGCCATGAAAAGCAAACAGGCTAGGCGTAGTGATTACCGGGGAACGGATTCTAAGCCTTCTCCTTCAAGCGGTAAACCAAATTCTAGGGGTCAACCTCCTAGAAATCCTGCTAATATACTGCCTGCCTTTAAGGATAACAAAGGCAAGGAAATTGTTGGTGAAAACTCTAAATGGAGCAACTCCGTTACCTACCATAATTGCAACGGTCGTGGGCACCTTGCTCATGACTGCCCCTCCCGGAATCTCTGCATTGAAGATGTGGAGGATGAGAGTGACCCAACAGTAGATGCCTATTTCCCGGATTTTGTGCCTAGTGATGATGATTGTGGTGATCCGGAGGATCGGTATCTTTTCTTAGATTTGCTCCCTCTTATCATGGAGATCAGCATACACAAGATAAACTGGAAGGTGAACTACCACGTGTGATGGTAGTACGATGTGCATTGGCACTCCAAGAAAATGAGGATTGGCGTAGAACATCTATCTTTCATACCTACGTCAAATGCAATGATAAGAGCTGTAAGGTCATCATTGATAGTGGGAGCTGTACCAATGTAGTTTCTACCAATAATTTATCCCGCTTAGGCTTGACCTCAGTACCCCATCCCAAGCCATATCGTATGTCATGGATAGATTCCACATTTATTCCTGTCACTCAGCGTTGCCTGGTCCTGCTGCACATGTCCTCTTATTAGGACCAGCTGTGGTGTGATGTAGTTCCTATGGATGTGGGACATATTATCTTAGGGAGGCCTTGGATCTATGATTTGGATGTCACCAACTTTGGACGCACCAACATCACGTCTTTAATTTCAATGATAAGAAGGTGAAATTGCATCCATTACCCCCTAAAGATAAGACTGGCAAGAAAGAAGGTGATGAGAAAGCCAACACCAGTGCCCCAAATGCAAAAATAAAAGGTTTACACATCTTGAATGCTAATGAATTCCAAGCTGATCTAGAGGAAAGGGCTAGCAAGGGCTCGGAGGAGGACCCCATTGTCTATGCCATAGTAGCTACGGAAATTCCCAAAGAGCCAACTGCTAGCATCCCTCGTGAGGTGGAACTTGTCTTTCGGGAGTTTCAAGATGTCTTTCCTGAGGAGTTACCAAATGAACTCCCACCAATGCATGACATCCAACACGCAATTAACCTTGTTCCAGGGGCAACATTGCCAAATTTACTACATGATCGTATGAACCCATTGAAACATGCTAAATTGAAAAGACAGGTGGATGAACTCCCCAATAAGGGATTCATTAGAGAAAGCCTAAGTCCTTGTGTCGTTCCCGCACTTCTGACTCCAAAGAAAAATGGGACTTGGAGAATGTGTGTGGACAATCGAGCGATCAATAAGATCACAGTCAAGTATCGGCTCCCGATACCCAGATTAGATGATATGCTCAATATGATGGCTAGCGCCACTATCTTTTCTAAGATAGACCTTAAAAGTGGTTACCACCAGATTTGCATCCGTCCTGGGGATGAGTAGAAAACTGCATTTAAGACAAAAGATGGATTGTATGAATGGCTAGTGATGCCATTTGGGTTGTCCAACGCACCAAGTACTTTCATGCGTGTCATGACACAAGTGTTGAGGCCATTTATAGGGAAATTCCTAGTTATTTACTTTGATGATATTCTCATCTATAGTATTACAAAGGAACAACACCTCAACCATTTGTGGCAAGTCTGTAGTACTTTGCGTAAGGAACAACTATATGCAAACCTAAAGAAGTGCAACTTCATGACAGAAAGTGTGATTTTCTTGGGTTTCATTGTTTCTGCTGTAGGGATGTCTGCAAATCCTGAAAAGGTTAGGGCAGTGTTTTTGAAGGCGCGAGGCGCATCGAGGCACCAAGGGTATCCTGGGGCTTAAGCGCAAAGCGCAAGGCAAGGCGCGGGCTTCATTGAAGCAAGGCACACATTATAGATAAAAAAATAGATATTTTCTCATGGATAAATAATTTAAAATTAAAATTGGCAAAGTGAAATTAATTCACAAAAAAGGAAAAAAATATTAGACAAATGCATTATCAACACCAAATGAATATCCAGAGATGAGAAAACAAACAGCAGCAGCAGCAAAAAATATAAACAGCAGCAGCAGTAAATAAAAAAAAAACAAACAGCAGAAAAAAGAAATAAAAATAAAAAAACTGCAGAAATAGAAATGACAGCAAAAAACATGCAAAACAGGAAGAAAAATGCAGATAATGTCAATCGAAGCAGGCTAGTTAGGCCCAGTCCAGGCCCGATCTTGGCCAGCAGGCCATTTAGGCTCAGTCCAGTTATCAGTCCAATGTTGTATTGTAGAATAAGTCAAAGGATAATGCATAGTTGTTAGCTATAATTTAGGATCTGTGCTATAATATAGGATCTATGGATTGTAATGAGGAAAATCAACCCCTATATATGTAAAACTACAGTCGTCCCTCAGGGGTACTGGATTCTCACCATTTTAATGGAATTCTGAAATCTCTTGCGAATGATAGATAATAGCAGCAGAAAAAAAACATGAAAAAAAAATAACGCAGCAGAAAAAAATACAGCAGTGGAAAAGAAACAAAAAAAGAAACAGAAAAGCAGCAGCAGATAGCAGACAGCGAAAAAAACAAGCAGATAGCAGCAAAAGATGCTGCTGCAGCAGCAGCAGTAGATAACAGACAGCAAAAAAATAAAAAATAAAAATGAAAAAAAAATGGCAGACAGCCAAAGATGGCAGCAGCAGCAGATAGCAGACAGCAAAAGATGGCAGTAGCAGCAGCAGCAGATAGCAGTAGGAAAAATAAAAACGCAGCAGCAGATAGCAGATAACAGCAAAAAGGCATGGAAAAAAAATGCAGCAGAAACAAAAAGAAGCAAAAGAAAAGGCAGCAGCGAAAAGGCATGTAAGAAAAAAAACAGAAAAGCAAATAGAAAAAAGCAGCAGCAGCGAAAAAAAAAACTACAAAAAACAAAACATAGAGTAGCAACAAAATAGAAAAAAAAACGCAAAAAAGAAAAAGAAGAAAACAGCCTCGCCGGACATAGGCTGCAGAAAAAAAAAAAAAAAAAAACAACACATACCTCGCCGGATGTGGGATGCAACTCGGACGTGGCTTGCCGGACGTGATCCTTCACCGAATGTGGGAGCTGCTGCTTCTTCTTTCTTCTTCCGCTTTCCCTTTTTTTCCTCCCCTCGTGAGAAACGGCACTCCCCCTTGCTTTCGTTGTAACAGATTAGGGCATCGCTGCTTTTATCATTTACAAATTTTGCATTTACACCCCTTCGTTTTTCTTATTCTATTTCAAGACCTTGCCTAACAAAAAGAAGCCCACGCCTCACTCGCCTCTCGCCTGAGCCCTAGGCGCGCGCCTCGTGCGCTTAAGCTACGCCTTGCCTCACATGGGGTGAGGCACAACTGCTGCACCTTGCGCCCGGGCGCGCGCTTGGGCGCGCTTTTTAAATCACTGGGTAAGGACAATTGTTGAATGGAAAACTCCATCCAACATTCATGAGGTACGAAGCTTCCACGGCTTAGCCGCATTTTATCGTCGATTCATTAAGGGGTTTAGTACCATCATGGCTCCAATTACTGATTGCATGAAAAGGGGAGAGTTTAATTGGAGCCCAGCTGCCACAAAAGCCTTTCAGGAAATCAAGGCCAAAATGACTGAAGCTCCTGTCATGCGTTTACCTTACTTTTCCAAGGTGTTTGAAGTGGCCTGTGACACATCTGGCATCGGAATATGAGGTGTTTTGAGTCAAGAGGGACACCCAATTGCTTATTTCAGCGAGAAATTGAATGAAGCAAAACGAAAAAAGTACTCAGACTACGAGCGAGAGTTTTATGCAATAGTTCAACCATTGAAACATTGGCGTCAATATTTGTTACCGAAAGAATTTGTTTTGTACTTAGATCATGAGGCCTAGCGGTACTTAAACTCTCAATCTAAGTTGAAAGGAGTCCATGCCAAATGGGTTGAACTATTACAAGAGTACACTTTCCTTTTAAAGCACAAGGCAGGAGTGGAAAACAAACCGGCTGATGCGTTAAGTCGCAAAGTCAATTTAATTCACTCCATGAATGTCAAAGTCATTGGGTTTGAGCGTTTGAGAGATAACTACCTCTCTTGTCCAGATTTCGGGGATATGTTTGCTTCACTTTCTGATAATCCTCTGCGAAGCATTGATTGATTCACATGGAAAGATGGCTATATCTTTCGTGGAAATCAGATTTGCATTCCCCGCGCTTCTAGGAGAGAATTTTTTATTTGTAAGCTCCACGCTGGTGAAGTGGGCGGTCACTTTGGTCGTGATAAATCCATCCTTCTTGTAGAGGACCGTTTTTATTAGCCGAGTCCCAAGCGAGACGTAGCCCGTACAATTGAACGCTGTCGCACTTGCCGGTTGGCAAAGCAGCGTAAGCAAAATACTGGGCTATACACTCCATTACCAGTGCCTCACGCACCATGGCAAGACCTTAGTATGGATTTTGTGCTTGGAATTCCTAAGACAAGTAAATAGCATGATTCCATACTAGTTGTCGTGAACCGTTTCTCTAAGATGGCCCACTTTGTCTCTTGCTCCAAGACTTCAGATGCTTCACATGTGGCAAAAATTTTTATGGAGCACATTGTTAGTTTGCATGGTGTCCCAAAAACTATCGTGTCTGACCGGGATGTTAAATTTACCAGTTATTTTTGGAAGACATTGTGGGAACTCTTGGGAACAAAATTGCAATTCTCATCTGCGTACCATCCACAGACTGATGGCCAGACAGAAGTAGTTAACCGAAGACTGGGAAATCTTTTGAGATGTTTAGTTGGTGAGCATGTCAGGTTATGGGAGTCTGTCTTACCAATAGTAGAGTTTGCATACAACAGTTCAGTTAATAGATCCATAAGCATGAGTCCTTTTGAAGCGGTAACAGGGTACAAGCCTAGAATGCTTGTAGATCTCATTCCCATGTCCTCCATTCATCGCCCGTCTGAGTCAACCGATGCATTCATTCACCACATTCATTCATTGTATAATGAGATCAGACAGCGAATTAACATGCAAAATGATAATTATAAAACATCTGTTGATTCACATTGCCGGTTCATTGAATTTCAAGTGGGTGATGATGTCATGGTCTGCATAAGGCCAGAGCGGTTCCCACAAGGAATTGCCAAGAAACTACAGGCCCGCAGTACTGGCCCATTCAAAGTATTGAAAAGGTTGGGTCCTAATGCGTATGTCTTAGACCTTCCACCTGATATGGGTATTAGTGCTACCTTCAATGTGGAGAATCTTGTTCCTTCCAGGGGTCCCACAACATCTCCATCCAACCCAACTTCTACCCCCTCACCTAACCGTGTGGACCATCGTTTTGAGCCAACTTCCTTCCAAAACCGTTTCCCTCAACCAACCCCACCTCCTCCTCCTAAATCTCAAAGGAAGGATATTGTGGAAGATAAATTAGATAATCAATTGGTCTCCATCAGACAAGGAGGCATCCAGAACTTCCTTGTCAAATGGCAAAACAGGCGGCAGCATGACAGTACGTGGATCACGCGAGATGAGTTGCAGCGTCTCAATCCTGACATCCTCGAGCGCTATGACAGTTTTATCTCACCAGAGGTACGATTTTCCCAACCGAGGGGAATTGATGGAGATATCAGGTTTGATCCCTCTCGTTCTTACAAAGTGTATCAAAGAAGAGGGCGCCGGACACCAGATCATGCCTTAATTTGGATGGATGAACAATATCCAAGTTTTGATCGCCAAGAAATTACAAATCCACTGTTGATCCATCATTACGAGGACATTTGACGGCTAGATTTTGAGGAAGACCCCATGTGATTTTGTCTTGAAGGCCCCACATTGAGAAGCCCACATGGGAGGAATAAAAGAGTTTATTTGTTTTGTTTAGAGGGGTCCAAGCAAATAAAAGAGCTTTAGTAGAAAAGAAGGGGACCCATGTTTTTTGTTTTATTAAAAACATAAGCAATACAAGAGGGGTCCACAACTCAAACAAAAAAAAGGCTTTCACCTTGGGATTCGTGTGCACATCCCATGCACACGACTCCCAAGGCTTGGCACAAGAAGTGTTTCTTTATTTTATTTTATTTTGTTTTCCTAGTTGTGATGATGTCATCTTAGGGTTATATATATGACCTCTCTTGTACTCTTATGCTTATGTTATGTAATGAGAAGATATTGAATGAAAAAAAAAAAAGGAAGTTCTTTTTCCTCTTCCTTGAGTCTCTTGAGCCCACCTTTCTCTTGAGATTTCTTCTAACGCCTCCGGATCGGAGTTTGATGAGAGCCCAATAAAGGTATCAATATCTCTTTTACTTTTTTTTCTCTCCAAGAGCATTTTTTGTTATTCCCATTTAGATCTAAAGCCATTCTAGTATTGTTATCAGATCTAAACTACCAAGATCTGAACCCTGCAGATCTGGAATCCCCTGGTTACCAAACTTCAAATCTGAACCATAAACTATCATAAATCTGAAACTTATTTCAGATTTGAACTTTTGTTAGATCTGGATCTCTTCTAGATTTAAAAATGTTAGATCTGAATTTCATCATAGATTTTCCCTTCAGACTATTGCCAAAACATTGGATGTGTACTACTGGCCCTAAGCAATTTGGAAGTTCTATCTTCCATTAAGATCCTACTATTTTATATACCCAGAAAGGGTTTACTGTAGGATCTACGAGATCATCTTGGACCGTAGATCTATTATTTACTTGAAATTCATTGTTTTAATTTACTTGGGTTGATATAACTGAATTTTAATTGATCATTCAGACCTGATCTCTTCATGTTAGGTTAAATCTCAAATTGTCCTACATCAAAATCCTAATGACATTTCATCTCATCCTTACATCTAATCATGATCTACAATACAAAGACAAATCAGTAGGATCACCTATCCTAGGTTTTCACCACATAATTAGATTCAAGTTCCGCATTAAAAGAAACAAATATATATATGTATATATTCAACAGGACATATGCCCATGGTCTTCAAATGGACCTAACATGGGCTGCTACTTGGGCTTCCAACACAAGCGCAGATGGGCCAAGGGATGGATTGGTTTACCATGTCTTCAGGATGCTTACCAAAACAATGTATTGAAAAACCTTGTGGATGTTTTAGGGCAAAATGGTCACAAATGTAATCTTTTTTCCCCACTTAACAGTGCTCATGACAGTAGCAGGTCATTCAATGGTTAGTCAACAGGGCTTTTGAGCGAGCAAAACAAAGGGATTCATGTGTAAAAGGATAAAATAAAGCGGTTTGCAAGTTCTCGTTTTAAAGCCAGTGGGATTATTTGTAAATAAAAAATAATTGAAAGATATTCTTATTGACACTGATAATAGCCTGATCATTACTGTTTCCATAAATTATGGTTCATTTTGTCCTTTTTGTAAAAATTCTATGCATTTGAATTTTCACACTTGTAACAATCCTCTAAAGGGTGTTTTTTCAGTCAGTAAAACAAAGGGATTCATGTGTAAAAAGATAAAATATAGCGGTTTGTTAGTTCTTGCTTTAGAAAGGCGGCTTGGCCCAACGGTAAATGCTTACCGGTAGCATCTTAGAGGATGCGAGTTCAAGTCACAGAAACAACCTCTTCAAAATGAAGGTAAGGCTGCATACATCTTGCCCTTCCCAGACCCCGCTATGTGGGAGCCTCGTGCACTGGGCCGCCCTTTGTTTTTTAAGTTCTTGTTTTAAATCTTGTTTTTAAGGTTGCAAAAATAAGAGAAAATAAAAGTAGGGACTTAGATCATGTCAAATGTATTAAGGACAATGAGGAAAATATTGTCGTAAATGACAGCGATATTAAAGAAATGTGGAAGGAATATTTTAGCAAACTTCTAAATGAAGAACATTTGGGTGATACAACAGTTAAGGAAGATACTTCATCACAAGAGCATGCTTTTCTCTGTAGAATTAGAGGGGTGGAAGTGAAGGAAGCATTGAAGCAAATGAAGACAGGAAAGGCAACAGGCCCAGATGGTATTCCGGTGAGATATGAAAATGCTTAGGAGAGGTTGAGGTAAGTTGGTTATGTAGACTATTCAATAAGATACTTGTGACAAAGAAAATGCCAGATGAAGGGAGAAGAAGCATTGTAGTACCTATATATAAAAATAAAGGAGATATACAAAATTGTACCAACTATCGAGGGATTAAGCTTATGAGTCATACTATGAAATTATGGGAGAGAATAATGGAACAAAGACTGAGAAAGAAGACCAAGATTTCTGAAAATCAATTTCGCTTTATGCCAAGGAGATCAACTATGGAAGCTATCTTTTCACTTAGGTAATTAATGGAAAAATACCAAGCAAAAAGGAAAAATCTACATATGGTCTTTATTGATTTGGAAAAAGCCTATGATAGGGAACCGAGAAATTTAATTTGGTGGGTCTTAAAGAAAAGGAATGTCCCCAGAGGTTATATTGAAAATTTTAAGAATATGTACGAAGGAGCAAAAACAAATGTGAGAACCACACGTGGAGAAAAAGGTGGATTTCCCGTGACTATAGATTTACATCAGGGATCAACCTTAAACCCTTATCTCTTTACATTAATTATGGATGAATTAACTGTGCATATTCAAGAAGAAGTACCATGGTGTATGTTGTTTGCAGATGATATAGTATTGGTGGATGAATCAAGAGAAGATGTAAATGCAAAGCTTGAGAAATGGCGGGGGCATTAGAATCTAGAGGCTTTAAAATAAGTCGTACAAAGACAGAATATATGGATTGCAACTTTAGTGGACATATACAAAGTGTTGAAACCACTGTCAAAATTGAAACCCATGAGATACCACATAGAAATTCTTTTCGGTACTTAGGCTCAATGATTAGTAAGGATGGGGAGATTGATGAACATGTAGAGCATAAGATAAAAGCTGGATGGCTGAAGTGAAGACTAGCTTCGAGAGTGCTTTGTGACAGACGAATGCCAACGAAATTGAAAGGTAAATTTTACAGGACAGTTGTTAGACCAGCTATGACATATGAAGTAAAATGTTGGCCAATTAAGAAGATGCATATTCATAAGATGGATGTAGCGAAAATGAGAATGCTTAGGTGGATGTGTGATAAAACTAAAAAAGATAAAATTAAAAATGAGCGCTTTCAAAAACACTTAAGGGTAGCACCATTAGGGGAAAAGATTAGAGAAACCCGTTTAAGATAGTTTGGACATGTTGAGCGTAGGCCAGTAATGACACGGGTGAGAAAAAGTTTGGATATACAGGTGAAGGGCCCATCAAGAGGTAGGGGCAGAACGAAGAAAACATGGATGGAAGTCATTAATTTATATTTGAAGAAGTTTCACTTATCGAAAAATTTAGCTCAAAATAGAATGGAATGGAGAAATAGAATTCATGTAGCCGACCCCAACATCGTTGGGATAAGGCTTTGATAATGATGATGATGATGATGTTTTAAATCCTGTGAGATTATTTGCAAATAAAAAATAATTGAAAGATATTCTTTTTGGCACTGATGATCACTGTTTCCATAAATTGTGGTTCATTTTGTACTTTTTATTAAAATTCTATGAATTTGACATTTTGTAAACAATCCTCTCAAACATCCCTTGACGAAGCTCTGTATAAAAGGATAAAGCAAACATATAACTCGACTGCAAGACTTTGGCACTTACAATTGAAGATATACGCAATTGACAAAAAAAATAAAAAAATTTTAAACAGGTTTCAACTTGTTGAAACAGTATATGTAATTACTATATAAGAGATAGAACAGTAATAATAGCATACCGCAATATAAAAGGAATTTTAAGTTTAGGAGGAACAGTATCACCAAAAAAGGCGGCTTCTTCAGCCATCCTACATAACACCCGGCGTACAATATCTCCCAAATACATTCCAGAAATGAGCTTCTCGAAGATCTGTCAACATTTAGAAGTTATCTGGTGTGCATCATCTGCATAATTCTGCCAAACAAAAATAAACATGACAAATCAATTTGATAAACAATTACCTGTTCACCAGGGTTCAAACTCTCAACATCTAACGCTTGATCATATTCAGTTAATGGAAGATGAGAAGAGCGAAAGTTTCCCCACTCCATGTTGATAACCTACAGATCCACAGGATGCAAACACAAATTCTTTACATGCAGTACAGATTTTTTTTAATTGCCCTTAATGGCTTTTGTACCCACAACATGCCTTCTACTTTCAATGAGATTATTTTTTAGCCTGCTGGCATTCTTTACGAATTATTTTACCGCAAAAACAAAGAAACAAAAACAAAGAAAACTGATCTCAATTTCAAAATAAAAAAGAAGGTAGAAGCAGCCATTAAAATGCTACTAACCATCTCTCCTGATTTCGGTAGAAGACCATGCCACTTTGGAATTGCATGAGCACGCTCTATATATGCAGCATTTGTTCCTGTACCCAAGATCACAGCAATAGCAACACTATTATTGTGGTATCTGCCTCCCGCCAGCGTTCCAATAGTATCATTGACCTGTATTTAAGGGATGCGGCCCAATGGTTTTAATCTTAATTGAAGGTATCCAAAAGTAAAATCATATCCAAAATGAAGCTGAAGTATCAACATTTAATTTTAATCATCTTCTATTGAATGACATTAAATTTATATAAAAGCTCAGGAAGCATCTAAAGCAAGCTTACGAGTGCTGCTACACGCATATCAAGACCTTGTTTTTCCATAGCTTTTGTCAATTCAGCCACTACATCTTCCCCAACCTAGCTTCAAAAAAGAAAAAAGCAAAAAGAGGGGGCCCATTTAGAAACATAAAATGATTGAGACTGTAGAAAATGACAGAAACCAAAACATATAAACACAGATCCATTATAATAGACATTTTATTTCAAATATTTCTTACTGCAAATAGTCGGGTACAAACTTTCTTGAGTATAACTTTATGTGGTATCTGGATGCATGATAATGCAAACTTACACATTTCTCAGTGATGGATAAATGTTTCTACTTGCATTAGAAACATTTCTATTCAGATAACATGTGAAAATGGCATGGACGCATGGTTGCCCTTATAAAGCACCAGTCCAGACAAGATCCAACACCCAAATAAAGCAGGAATCATTTTGTAGCGCGTGATAATGCAAATTTACACATTTCTCAGAGATGGATAAATGTTTCTACTTACATTAGAAACATTTCTATTCAGATTACAAGTGAAAATGGCTTGGACACATGGTAGCACTTATAAAGCACTAGTCCAAACGAGATCCGACACCCAAATAAAGCAGGAATCATTTTGTAGCATTGTCATGAATGGCATACCATTGGGTGACATCTTTGTCACAAAGTACCTTCCGTGATTTATTAATAAAATATTGTATTAAGTAATTTGGATGGATGTGACTTTTGCAAATGTTGAAAGGAAGAGATTTCAAACAAGGGTTGTAGCAGTGCAACCAATTCTCCTCCATCCTTGATGTGGAACCCAAATTGACAAAGAATTTGTAAAAAAAATAATAAAAATCCAAGCAGGGGAAACAAGCAGCCCAAGAAGTAAGTCAAGTGGGGAAGAGACATCAAACTGCACAAATAAAAAGAAAATGGTTTCAATAGTGTCCAATGGAATAGCAAAAGGAGGCCCAAAATAGATGAGATAGGTTTTTATTCAATTGTAAACATGACTTGAACCCACAACCTAAAGGTCGTCACAGTGAGCACCTTCCACTCCATGGGCTCATTTTTTCAGTTTAATAGTGCTACTCTTAAAGCCAACCCCAAAACATGGCTCTGATCATGATGATTTATTAGAAAACACATATAAAACTCTAGACACTAACACAACAATTGAGCACCAAATGGAAATTCTAATGGTAACTAATTAATGCAACACAAGTTTAGTCCCGTGCTCCTCCATCTATGTAATGCAGCATATCAATAATCCTAATGCGGATCAGAAGGAAGAACCAAGTATTAAGGACAAGGAAGGCCCCGCCAGAAAACTCTGAGGACACTTTTTACCTACTAGGTTCTGGATGATATGTCACTAAACCAAATTTCCTTGTCTTGATAGTTTCTTATAAGCATCTTTTTGGTTAAGAAGGGCAAACCATTTTTTCAGATGAATATGTTTCGTCATCTCATTCAAATTACGGGCTGTATTTTTAATCAAGAGAAATAACCAACAAGCATCCTTAGGTCTTGACACCATTCCCTTCCGAATTTTGAGTAATATTGGAAAGAAATAAACATAAGAGTCTTTCAAAAACAACTGAATGGGAACAGTAAGTTTTGCTTCTGTTATAAATCACGTGTGCAGCTCCACAAGGAAGAACGCTTTCTGTTTCAAAAGAGTAGCCCCACACTTAGATCAGCAAAATAAAAGGTAACCATAATCAAACTGACCTTCAAGCAAAATCCCAGATACTAACTCATGCTATAATTGATTGATTTTAATAGGATATGAGAACAGAAATCGAGTAATCAGACTTAACTGCATCTTCGATGGAGAATCCTTTCGTCCACTTAATTATAGTTCCAGAAGAAACGGAAGTTTGCCTGACTGGGAAAGAAAAAGTAAAACCAAGTTCCCTTTGTCTACCAACAGAAAGATGAAACCCATCACCCTCGGTTTCGACAAATCTTGCTAATTCTGTAGCAATGTAATCAAATAATGCCTGCAATCATAACCACATTTATGCAATTAGAAACTTACAGCCTTAACGATAAACAGTACATTTGAGTTCTGTCACTGATAATAGCATCCAGGCCAGCAGGCTCTTCAACTTACATCTGCAGTTCCAGTCATCAAGTGCGGAGGAATGGACACCTCTGTAAACTCTTGTTTAACAACACGTCCATCCTTTCCGCCCAGCTGGACACGCAGCACGCGGAAGTTTGTGCCACCAAGATCCAACGCATAAAATAGCCCTTCTTCATCTCTAAATAAAAGGGAAAAAAATGTCAATAACAGATTCCAAGTAATTCAGGCAAATAAAGACTTAAAAAAAAAAAGTAACACCTTATGTCCCTACAGACTAATTACAATGCTAGCTAGTGCTTTCTCCCTTCTAACCAAGAATCAACACAGATGCCAAATTAATCATTTTATTTTAATTAAGTTCCATCATGCTGCAAATGTTGAGATTCAAACAGGGCCTTTTTTGTCATTTCTATTTAATTCAGGGGCTTTTGTGATTTATCAAGCAATCCACAAAATGGGCAATATTTATCAAGAAACCCATCTTTTTTTTACAATGCAAATCTTCACAGCATAAATGATGCAAGCTGATCCTAGATCCGGGCCAGTTCACAGGCCCGCAGGCCAAATTAATCCTTGATCTGCTCAAGGATTCCTATCCTTAGATAGTTTTGATTAATTATTTACTTCCTATTTTATGTTGAGTTGAGATTATAACTTGCTTAATTTATTTTAGTAAGCCATGTTTGTTTAGAGTTAGTCTTTCCTACTTTAGAAGCAGTTACTCCTATATAAGGAGAAGTCTTTCATTGTAGTAGACATGCTTTTATTAATAATAATTCAATTTCAAGAGATTTTTTCTCTCTAGTTGTGATCGTGAGTTTCATTATGCTCTTGAATCCCTCTTTGGATTCGAACAATCCTTCGGAAGATTATTCTACAACCGATTGAAAATCCGAGGCTGCGCCAGATTGGTATCAAAGCCCAGATCCGGTCGTCGAAAGCCCTCTGTCGCTCCTGGAATTTGTCACTCAATTGTTGCATCCACTTGTCAAACCCTCCACCACCACCGAAGCCCCAACAGCCCCTTCCAAGGTACCGTGATCATCAACCCCTCCAACCCCATCACCCGAAGGCCTAAACCCATCCACCATCCCACCCTCATGACCACGACGCCCATTCCCGATCAACCCAAAACACAAAAAATGAACGTAGAACACAAAACCCCAATTCCCCTTCACCGAAAACCACAAAGCTCCTTATCGGAACCCAACCTACCACCGCCACACCCAGCCGAAGCCCACATCCACGACAGATCTCATCCCTAACTAAGCTCAACCCATCCCCCAACGAGAACCCTTTTCCATATCCAAACCCTAAACCCTGAACCGACACCCTCTGTTGATGCAGGCCAAACCAATGGGCCATGTTTAAAAGTTTATACCCGCAGGCTCAAGTCTAATTAATAGTTTGCTTTATTAGTAATAGTTGCTTTCTTAAGTTTTAGAAATTGCTTTTATATTTTAATTAGGACTCCTTATTTGGATTGAATTGGTTTGTTTCTTTATTTGGGAAGTAGTTTAGCTATAAATAATTGTAATCCCTTCTCCTGGGATAGACTAAATTATTATTGAATTAAGATTTCAGTTTTCTTCTTCCAGTGGGTTGAATTCCTATATTTGGTGTGAGACCTAGATAAATTATCCTAAACCTTTTGGCTTGGAAAATAGCTCGTTGATTGTTCTTCTTCTTAGTGCTGCATCAATTCGTATCAGAGCTTCAATCCGTTCTCCAGTCACCGCTTCGATCACCGATCTGAGGTAACTTGGGCCCCCCATCTCCTTTTTCTGTTACTGCCATTCATCATCATCATCATTCATTGTCATCATAGTCCCTGCCGTCCAACAAACACCCCAGA
This sequence comes from Sextonia rubra, assembly GCA_037013555.1. Lineage (NCBI taxonomy): Eukaryota > Viridiplantae > Streptophyta > Magnoliopsida > Laurales > Lauraceae > Sextonia > Sextonia rubra. The sequence goes on along the minus strand of JASUAD010000010.1, from coordinate 34,646,717 downwards.
ACTCCATCCCCGACACCCACAAACCACCCGAAACCTTTAAACCCTAACCGACAGCTTCCCATCATCCTCACCCCTTCCACAGCCTAACCCAATCACCCTAAACCCATCTGACAAAAACCCATCGCCCTCCATCCCCAAACCCTAACCCCACCCCACCCCACCCCACCCCACCAAATCCCTCTTCCCCAAAATCCCGAGACCCCAAACCCCTCCCCAGCCGCATGCCATCCAACCCCCACCCCCCCTCCCCCAAAACAACCAAACCCGTAAACCCTTCCACCACAGCCCCACGATCATCCCCATCCCTTCTACCCCTCTTCCGAAACCAAACACAACATCCGGTCCCCTATCTCCTCCCCTCCATCCCACTGTCCAAAAAACAAAAAAGGAACAAAACAGAGAAAAGAAAGGATAGATCGCAGTTAGTGGGCGTACCGTGCAACAACGATTGCCTACCTGCCGTCAAGCACCACCACTGCCGATCAAATCCCACCCCCCCTGCTGCAGCCACGCAATAACTGCGAAAAGGGTTCGAAACCCCTTTTCTTTCCATCCATTGCTCTTGGGCTTATCTTGGGCCCACGAATCTGGGTTTCAAGAAAGGTCTGTCTTGGGCCCACGAATCCGGGTTTCAAGAAGCAACAGTTAGGCCAACTTTTGGAGCTTACTTCGGGTCGGGTTTAACCCATTTAGTTCATAGGTAAAAAATGAAAAATAAAATAAATAATAAAAAAACCTCAGCCGGTCTTAACAGCCAGCACCATGTCTACTCGCACCAAAACAAACTTTAGAGGCAAATTCACTAACCATCTACGTGATACCTATATTACGGAGTTGATGGATAGAGTGGATCGCATTAAAAAGATTATTGCTGTTAGACAACAAACTCCAGCTTCACAAGACAACAAAACTAATGTCCAAGTTGGATCTTCCAACAATGACAAAGGAAAAGATCCTCAAGAAGAAACTCTACCACAGTTAGAGCACTCGGTTGCTGGCAAGCCTCAAGAGACTTGTCGACAGTTTATGAAACGCATGATGGAAGACTCTTCTTATGATGACTATCACGGCCGCCCGGGATGACATCACAAAAAAGGTACATGTCGATGTTCCTAACTTTTACATGCACACAGATGTCAAGGTCTTCACCAATTGGATTATTATACTTGAGGATTATTTTGAGTGGTACAATATGGATGAGGACAAGCGTGTTCCCTTTGTGAAAATGAGGTTGAAAGGTGCAGCCTGCGTTTGGTGGCAAAGTATTGATGAGAGGAATGCCACTCATGGGAGATGCCCTACTAACACCTAGGATGAGATGAAAAAAAAGCTTGAAGATAAATACCTACCAATTTATTATGTCGATCCCCTTGTTGATTGTAGGCAAGGGAACTCCACTGTGGATGAATTCACAGAGCAGTTCTATAATCTCATGGTACAATGCAAAGTGTCCAAATAAGATCGCCAAGCAATTACAAGGTACAAGAAAGACCTTCGTCAAGATATTCAGAGAGAATTGACTACCCTTAATTTCCACAGCATTGAGGAAGTTCATCGTATGGCCCTTCACGTTGAAGAGAAGTTACAATCTCCCTACTCATGGCGTTTTGGAGAGCCCCTTCAAAGGAGAAACTCTGATATGACCTATCAACGGATTGCTCCTTCACAAAGCTCCAACAGGCAAACTCCACAGCACAATTTTAATAGGCAAACACCGCCTCAAAATCAAGTACGACTCCCTCCAAACAATGCAAATAAAGGAAAGAATGTTAGTACTTCTCAGCCAAAACAAGACATCACATGCTTTCGATGCAAAGGCAAAGGGCATTATGCTTCGGAATGCCCAAGTACAAAAAATCTTCACTATGCCCAAAATGAGGAAGAAGAATATGAATCAGAGCCTGTTGATGAAGCATATGATGTTGAAACTCCATATGAAAATCCTGAACCACCACCTGAGCAAGAAGATCATTCTTTCTATCAAGGTGACACAGAAGGTTAAGTCTTATTTATCCGTCGCCTCTTTGTCACTACTGAACAAGAAGCAGAAGATTGGAGATGAACCATCATATTTCGCATCATGGCAACATGTTGTAACAGACTGTGCAATCTGGTCATTAATGGTGGAAGTGAAATGAATGGGGTATCCCAAGAAGTAATTGATAAGCTAAAACTTCCAACGGAAACACATATGAAGCTGTACAAAGTCTCTTGGGTGAATGACACAACAATACCGGTAGTGAAAATGTGTCAGGTAACATTTAAAATTAATGGTTATAAAAATTCTATTTGGTGTGACATTATTCCTATGAATGTTACTCATTTTGTTAGGAAGACCTTGTTTTTTTTATAACAAGGTACAAAGTGAATGTTACTCATATTTTGTTAGGAAGACCTTGGTTTTTTTATAACAAGGTACAAAGTGATGGAGAAGCTAATACTCATACTTTCAAGTATCAGGCAGAAAAGTCACTCTTCTCCCACATAAACCACCAACCGCTTCAGACAAGCGAGCTTACTCCACCCTGGCAAAGAAATCAGCACTAAATTCCGATTCTTGCATTTTGTCTATGCGCAAATTTGAATCAAAAAGCCAAGAACAAGAAGTTGTTTATGCTCTTGTTCCAAAAGAATTCAAGGAGGCAGATGATACAAAACAGTTTTCTACACCACCAGAGATCAAGTCCTTGCTTCATGATTTTTCAAACTTGATTTCAGCAAAGTTTCCTAAAGAGCTGCCACCTATAAGGGACATTCGGCATGCTATTGATTTAGTCCCAGGTTCTTCCCTCCCTAATATACTTGCTTCTCGCATGAGTCCAACTGAACATGCCAAATTGCAGCGACAGATTGAAGACTTATTTCAAAAGGGTTATATCCGAACAAGTATGAGTCCTTGTGTAGTTCCAGCTCTCCGAACACCAAAGAAAGACGGTTCCTGGCAAATGTATATCGATAGCCGAGCAATCAACAAAATCAACATCAAATATCGATTTCCGATTCCCCAATTAGACGACATGCTTGATATGATGGCCAGTTCATCCGTCTTCTCCAAGATTGATCTTAGAAGTGGATATCATTAAATTCGTGTCTGGCCAAGAGATGAATGGAAAACTGCATTCAAAACTAAAGATGGATTATACGAATGGTTAGTTTTGCCGTTCGGTTTATCCAATGCTCCCAGCACTTTTATGAGAGTGATGACTTAGCTTTTACGGCCTTTTCTCAACAAATTTGTTGTGGTATATTTCGATGATATCTTGATTTTCAGTAAATGCAAAGAAGCTCATCTTGACCATATGAGGTATGTCACGTGTGCACTTCGTAAAGAAAATTTTTATATTAATTTGAAAAAGTGTACATTTTTTAGTTCCAAAGTTTTATTTTTGGGCTTTGTTGTATCAGCCTAAAGGGGTATAAGCTAATCCAAAGAAAATCAAAGTGATCATTGATTCGCCCCTTCCTAAAAGTATTCAAGAAGTTCAGAGCTTTCCTGGATTAGCCACTTTCTATAGGAGATTTATTCGTAATTTCAGTTCAATCATGGCTCCTATCACTGATTGCATGAAGAGAGGAGATTTCACTTGACAAGGGCAGCCTTTCGGGCTTTTGAACAGATTAAGAAGAAAATGACCGAAGCACCTGTTTTAAAACTTCCTGACTTTGAGAAAGTCTTCGAAGTCAATTATGATGCTTCACAAGTAGGTGTTGGTGGAGTTTTGAGTCAAGACGGTCATCCAGTTGCTTATTTTACTGAGAAATTGAATGATTCTCGCAAAAAGTACTCGCCCTATGATCTAGAATATTATGCAGTTGTCCAAGCTCTATGTTATTGGCGCCATTATTTGATTGGACGAGAGTTTGTCTTGTATTGTGATCACGAAGCTTTGCAACATCTAAATTCACAAAAGAAGATGAACACCAATTGTGTCAAATGGAGCACATATTTGCAGGAGTTCTCATTTAATCTATGCCATAAATCTGAAACGGAAAATAAAGTTGCCGATGCATTAAGTCGTCGATCTCACATTCTCAAAACCATTTCTATTACAGTTCCAGGCTTTAAAGAAATACGCAGAGAATATGCAACTGATCATGACTTTGGTCGGATTTACACAGATCTTCTAAACTGTAAGTCTTCTGAACATCCGAAATTTTCTATTCATGATAGTTATCTATTTCGTGAAAATAAATTATATTTGCCAGCTACATCTATTCAAGAATTTGTGCTATGTAAATTACATGGTGGCGGATGTAGTAGACATTTCGAACGTGATAAAACACTGGCTATTGTGGAAGATCGCTTCTTTTGGCCACGTTTGAAAACAGATATTGCTTGAATTTGTGACTTATGTAGAGTATGCCAGCTTGCAAAAGGGCAAAAAAAGAACACTAGTTAATATCAACCCCTTCCTATTCTACATGAACCATGACAAGATCTAAGCACAGATTTTGTCTTAGGTTTACCCAAAACAGCAAGGAAGGTAGACTCGATATTTGTTGTTGTTGATCGTTTTTTCAAAATGGCACATTTTATTCCATGTTCTCACAAATCAGATGCGAAGAAAATTGCTAGTTTTTTCTTTAAAGAGGTAGTTCGTCTGCATGGTCTTCCAGAGACAATTGTGCCTCACTGAGATACAAAATTCATGAGTTTCTTCTGGAAAACTTTATAGGCACATAATGCACACAAAGCTCCAATATTCCAGTGCATACCATCCACAAACTAATAGCCAAATGGAGGTTAGCAATAGGAGTTTGGGAAATCTTCTTTGATGTCTTATCCGAGATCATGTTACTTCGTGGGAATTTATTCTACCTATGGCGGAGTTCGCTTACAATAATTCCGTCAACAGAACCACTGGAAGATCGCCATTTGAAGTTGTTACTAGTGTCAAGCCACGTATTCCTATCAACTTAAGCCCATTACCAGTTGATGCTAGCAAGGATATAAATATCGTATCGGCCGATAAATCGGGCTTAGCGCCAATGGGCACTACGCTATTTGGAAAATATCGGCGCTCACAAATGTATCGGCCAATACGTATCGGCTGGGGGGGTTAAAACCCCCCAGCCGATTTTTTGACCCACTTTTTTCCAATTAACTTTTATCCTCTCCCCTCTTCACTGCTCCAAGTCCCTTTCCTTGCTTCCATTTTTCAAGTCCTCTCAAAAAAACAGTAAAATCATCGACAAAAACATCCAAAGCAATGTGATTCCTGGAAGACATTCCCTTTGGTATTAGATTAAAGCTAATCAGCAAGGTATTCCTCCATTACAAAGTTTTTGCACTTTAAGTAGATTAGTATATTGTTTTTCTATAAAGTTTGAACATAGTTTATCTTTCATTCTTGAATGAATCTTGATGAAATTTGTTTATAATATATTTTTTTATAAGCCTTAAGTTACTATTTAAGTTGACATAACTAAACAACATGAATCCATATGAAAAACATTAATTATTTATATTCTTTTCTATTGATACAGCGATACAGGATCTCATGCAATGAGGGGACCGCTACATACTCATATACTAGTTGCTTTTGCAAAACAAACACATATTCCATCATTTTCCAATATTCTGGATTTTCTGGAATTTTTTCGGATTTTTTTGAAGACTTTTTTAAATCACACCGCTACGCCGCTACGTATCGCCGCTATCGCTACGTATCGTTTTGGTGACGGGCCGCTACGCCCGCCGCAACCGCTATTTTCATCCTTGGATGCTAGGGCCAGTCAAGAAGCTAGACAATTTGCACAACACATGAAGCAAGTCCATGAGGAAGTTGGCCAAAAGATTGCTATGCATACCAAGACTTACAAGCAACATGCAGACTCACGGCAACGTCATATTGAATTTGATGAAGGAGACATGGTCATGGTTCGTTTGAAGCCAAAACAATTTTCCGCAGAAAAATACAAGTTACACCCAGAAGTGTAGGACCATTCAAGATTCTAAAGAAAATCAGCTCCAATGCATATATTCTAGACCTTCCTTCAGACATGCATATAAGCTCCACATTTAATGTGGAAGATTTGACAATTTATCATAGCTATCATGCAGCTGAATATTTTGAAGAACAAGCTCTCTGGCTTCCCATCACTCCGTATCCTCCGGAAGAAATTGAAGATGTTTTGATGATCAACTTGTTTCTACGAAGAATGGTGGATTACACAAGTTCTTGGTTAAGTGGAAAAGAAAACCATTCTCTGAAGCAATATGGATTACAACTACCGACTTTCAGCGACTCAATCCGAATCTATATGAAAAGTACCAAGCTAACAATTTGCCAGAATCGAGTTTTTTCAAGCTGGGGCGAGCTGATACAGGCCAGGTCAATGGGTTACGTTTAAAAGTTTATACCCGCAGGCAGAAGTCTAATTAATAGTTTGCTTTATTAGTAATAATTGCTTTCTTAAGTTGTAGAAATTGCTTTTATATTTTAATTAGGACTCCTTATTTGGATTGAACTGGTTTGTTTCTTTATTTGAGAAATAGTTTAGTTATAAATAATTGTAATCCCTTCTCATGGGGTAGACTACATTATTAATGAATTGAGATTTCAGCTTTCTTTTTCCTATGAGTTGAATTATTGTCTTTGGTGTGAGACCTAAATAGATTATCCTAAGCATTTTGGCTTGGAGAATAGCCCATTGGCTGTTCTTCTTCTTAGTGCTGCGTCATCTGTCCACCCAGATCCTTAGTCACGAAACCCATCAACCCCATCGCTTCGGCCGTCCTTTTACACCACCACCTCTGTTCAAACTCCCGATTGCAGCCATCCATACCCACTCTAGAGTGGAAAAAAAAAGAAAAGAAAGCAACAGCAACAGAATAGAGAAGCAGAACGAGAGCAAGGGCGAGAGGGCCAGAAGCAAAAAAACAAAAAAAAAAAAGGTTTACGTACCTGCCCCGACGACAGCAGCGGAACCTCCTCACACCGCATCTTCTCATCTTCCTCCCAGCGTCGCAGCGTGCTCCATTCAAACGCTCAGCACCTCTATCGACCACAAACACATCCATCGCCGTCACAGCCACCTGCACACTTCACACCAACCAGGCCTCTTGCTGACAATCGCTGGAGTCCTCTTATCTCCTCTCTTCTCTCCCGTTGCAAAACAGTAAGACCCTCCCTCCTTCCTTTATTTTCTCCTCCGCACAAGCTTCAAGACCTCACAAGACGTCTCACGGGCCATCTTGTTGAACTTACGTTTGGATCCAACCTAACCTAGACTACTCGGCTAACTCTCAAGTCCAACCCGACCCAACCCCAATCCCAACCCCTATTCTTTCTTTCTTTCCAAAAAAAAAAAAAAAGGCACCATGCCTAGAAAAGGTGATGATCTTTAACATTGGATGACAGCCTGACAGAGAGATGAAACCATACTTAAATTAAGTCAAGAATTAGAAGATGTCAAGAGACGTCTTAAAATTACGGAAACTGCCATTGCTAAGCTACAAAATAAGCAATTTGTCAGTTAAGAAGGGTCATCCAATGTATCTATGGTATACACACCCATCCAATCAGAAAGGCATAAGAATCAAGAATCCATTCGTGATTTTATGCAACGCCTTTTGGCTAAACGAGACCATCAGGGTCCCCCAGCTACACCCTCAACTGATGACATTACAAGGAAAGTCAAAATTGATATTCCTGACTTTAGTGGTGATGCGAGTCTGAAAATTTTTGTCAACTGGCTTAATTCTCTGGAAGATTATTTTGCTTGATATGGTATGAATAACGCCCAACGGATAGCCTTCACCAAGGTTAAACTCAAGGGTCCTGCTCGAATTTGGTCGTATGGCGTTGAGAATAGTGAGCTTCAGTGGGCCAACCTATTCTCCAGTGGAATATCATGAAAGAAAAGCTCAAAATCAATTTTCTTCCTTCTGATTATATGGATACACTCCACCAAAAGTATCTAAGTCTCCAGCAAGGCACCATGACAGTGGAAGAATACACCAACAAGTTTCACGAATACAATGTTCGCTGTAACTTGAAGACAGATGATCATCTGACTATCACCAAATACAGAGAAAACCTACGTGCCAATATCAGACGAGAGGTAACAATATTTGATTATACCATAGTGAATGAAATCTTCAATAAAGCTCAGAAAGCCGAACATGTAATTCAGTTGCAGAAATGCAATACTTTTCAAGTCGGAGAGTCTTCCACAAAAAGAGGCCCTGACCCTACCTATAATCGCTATCAAGCACAAGTTTATAAGCCTCCTCCTCAAAGACCAGCTCAACAAACCCCTCAGAATCATTGGCCAGTTATACGACAAAGACAGGTTATTCCACAACAAAATCAACGGTTTCCAAAGAACCAGAATGATAATCGTGCCTATAGAAGAACAGACAGAAGGGATATTGTTTGTCATGCCTGTAAGCAACGAGGACATTATGCTACTGAATGCCCTTATCGAAATCTATACACTTCCAATGAGCCTGATAGTGATGTCCAACATGATGAACATGTCGAGTCAGGACAAGTTGACACAAATCCTCCTTATGAAAATCCAGCAGATTAATTAGATTATGCAGACGATGATTATGGCATTCCATTTTTTTGTCTAGATCATCATTTGCTAGTAGCAGATGTAAAAGAAGAAGAAGAGGTTTGGAATCATGCTTCTAATTTTCGGTCCCGTGTCAATTGTATGGGCAAATCGTGTAAAATGATTATTGATGATAGCAGTACAATGAATGTCATTTTTCAAGAAGCAGTAGATAAGCTTAAACTTCACACGGTGAAGCATCCAAGGCCATATAAAGTTGCATCGGTTGACAATTATTCCATTCCTGTTCGTCAGCAATGCTTTGTTCCATTTAAGATTGGCAAATACGAGGATACTATTCTATGTGACATCATCTCAATGAATGTTACGCATATCCTTTTTGGACAACCATGGCTATAGAAGCTTAAAATCATCATAGATCATGAACACAACATCTATACTTTCAAATGGAAAGGTGAAAGAATCATGTTGTGTCCTTTGCAGACCCCACCGTCCTCACCTTCCTCTTCTCTTGCCGTCTCTTCTCCTACATCACATATTTTAACAATGCGGAGGTTTGAAGATGAAAGCAAAAAACAAGGTTTCATGTACGCCTTAGTTACCAAACAAGTTGCTAATGATTCTCCTGCCATGTCCATTTTACAGGAAGTGAAGCCACTATTGAACAAATTTGCTGATTTAGTTCATGATGAATTACCTAAGGAATTACCCCCACTAAGAAACATTCAACATGGCATTGATCTTGTTCCAGGAGCTTCTTTACCAAATTTACCTACTTATCGGATGAGTCCAGCAGAATATGCGGAGTTAAAACAACAAGTTAATAATCTGCTTATGAAAGACTATATAAGGGAAAATCTCAGTCCATGTGGTGTTCCAGTACTTCTTACTTCAAAGAAAGACGGAAGCTAGCAAATGTGTAGACAGTCACGCAATCAATAAAATCACGGTAAAGTATCGTTTCCCTATCCCTCGATTGGATGATATGTTAGACATGATGACTGATGCATGCATATTTTCAAAAATTGATTTGCGGAGCAGTTATCATCAAATCCGCATAAGACCAGGAGATGAATGGAAAACTGCCTTTAAAATAAAGGATGGTCTTTTTGAATGGATGGTTATGCTGTTCGGTTTAACCAATGCTCCTAGTACTTTCATACGGGTTATGACACAGTTGCTACCGCCTTATATTGGAAAATTTGTTGTCATTTACCTCGACGATATTCTCATTTATAGCAAATCAAAAGAAGATCACCTTCAACATTTAGATAAAGTCTGCCAACTTCTCTGCCGGGAGCATTTCTACATTAATCTCAAAAAATGCACCCTCATGAGTGATTTTGTTGTTTTCTTGGGATATGTAGTGTCTGCACAAGGCATTAAGATGAATCCTCAAAAGGAAAGCGCAATTTTCGATTGGCCTATTCCTACTACCCTTACTGAAGTTCGCAGTTTTCATGATCTTGACAATTTCTACAAAAGGTTTATCAAAAACTTCAGTACTATTATGGCTCCTGTTACTGACTGTATAAGGAAAGGTAAATTCAAATGGACCAACGCAACCACCGAATTTCGAAAAGATCAATCAAAAGATTACTAAGCACCTGTCCTACAGGTTCTTGATTTTAACAAGCTATTTGAAATTACTTGTGATGCATTGAATGTCGGCATTGAAGGTGTTCTTAGCCAGGAAGGACATCCAGTTGCATTCTTCAATGAGAAACTTTCTAATGCAACGCGAAAGTATTCTAATTACGATTTGGAATTCTATGCTCTTGTCCAAACACTTCGTTACTAGAGGCTTTCTTTGATTGCCAATGATTTTGTGCTCTATTTTGATAATGATGCTCTGCAACATCTACACTCTCAACAAAAGATTAGTGTTAACCATTCTAAATGGAGTGCATATATACAGGAGTTCAAATTTAGCATTTGACATAAAACTGGAAAGGATAATATGATAGCGAACGCATTAAGCCGGCGGAAACATCTCTTGACCACCATGTCTGTTAATGTACCTGGTTTTGAACAAATTAAACAGGATTATGAAGCTAACAAAGATTTTGGCTCTATTTATGCGGATCTCCTCAAAGGTGATCATATTCAGAATCCTCATTATAGTCTTCATGATGGTTTCTTAATCAAAGATATGCAACTCTGTCTTCCAGCTACTTCTATTCGTGAATATATTGTGCAAAAGTTGCATGCAGGAGGATAAAGCAGACATTTGGGCCGCGATAAAATACTTGTTCTTATCAACGACAGATATTATTGGCCTCACATGAAAACCAATGTGATTCATTTTGTGAAAGATGTAGAACATGTTAGATTGCTAAAAGAAACAAGAAGAACATTAGATTATATCGGCTTTTATCTGTTTCACACACTCCTTGGGAAGACATTAGCATGGACTTTGTGCTAGGTTTTCCCGCGACTGCTAGAAAGGTTGATTCCATCTTCGTCATTATTGACCGTTTTTCAAAAATAGCACACTTTATTCCTTGTACTGTAACTGTTGATGTTTATAAGGTAGCTAAATTGTTCGGCTACATGGACTTCCAAAGACTATTGTTTCTGACCGAGATACAAAGTTTATGAGCTACTTCTAGAAGACATTGTGAATGTTGTCCAATACCAAGCTTAATTTATCCACTGCTTATAATCCTTAATTTGATGGATAAAGGAAGTGGTAAACAGAAGTCTTGGACAATTGTTATGCTGTTTTGTACATGACCGTATCACAAACTGAGATCAAGTGCTACCTATGGCAGAATTTGCATACAATAACTTCGTTGATCACTTGCAGACAATAACTTCGTCAATCGATCAACTGGAATTTCACCATTTGAAGCTGTTACATGAGTTCGTCTACGACTCCTTGTTGATCTTGTGACATTGCCCATTGATGCAAGAGTTAGTGCAGATGCTGAACATTTCTTCCAACACATGTAGCGAATGCATAATGAGGTACATCGCCATATATCTACTAGCAACGATGTTTACAAACAGCAAGTTGGCAAACATCGTCGATTTGTTGAATTTACTGAAAGAGATATGGTTATGGTGCGTATTTGACCTAAAAGGTTACCACCTAGAGCTAATAAGAAGTTACACCCTCGTAACTTCAGTCCTTTTAAGATTCTCCAAAAAATTAGCCCCAACGCTTATATTCTTGATATTCCTCTTGATTTAGGCGAATTCTTCATTTAATGTAGAAGTTCTTACTCTTTACCGCGGTCATGATAATAAGGGAGATAATGAAAAGCGGCTGAAGTTTTATATTTGCTGGCGAAATCATCCTTTCTTTGACGCTACGTGGATTACAGCTATTGACTTCCAGCACATCAATCCTGATCTTTATAAGTGATATTAAGCGCTCAACTTGTCGGAGTCGAATTTTCCAAACTGAGGAGAGCTGATGCAGGCCAATCCTAGATCCAACCCAGACCACAAGCCCTCAGGCCCAATTGATCCTTGATCTTTTCAAGGATTCTTATCTTTAGTTAGATAGTTTTAATTAATTATTTACTTCCTCTTTTATGTTGAGTTGAGATTAAAACTTGCTCAATTTATTTTAGTAAGTCATGTTTATTTAGAGTTAGTTTTTCCCACTTTAGAAACAGTCACTCCTATACAAGGAGGAGTCTTTCATTGTAGTAGACATACCTTTATTAATAATAATTCAATTTCAAGTGATTTTCTCTCACTAGTTGTGATCGTGAGTTTCATCGCGCTCTTGAATCCCTCTTTGGATTCGAAAATCCTTGGGGAGATTGTTCTAGACCCGATTGAAGATCCGGGGCTGCGCCAATAAATCAACTGAAACCCTATGGATGTCCAATCAACTCCCCCAAAAAATACAAATTTTATATATAAGATAAAGACTAAGATTCCAAAAATAAATAAAAGAAGCATCTTTCAAGATTATTCCTACCCAAAAAGCTATCGGATCAAAAAAAAAAAACAGAGCGAAAAAGAAACGATCTTGACCGTCCAATTCATACCCAGTGGGAAGATTATCAACAAAGGTGATGATCATCTTGAGCTTGCTGCCCCCCTCGGAGGCGAGGCCGGCGTGCATCTCAACGGTCATCGCGTCGGCGACTTGCCGTAGCTTCGCGGTCGGAGTGGCGCACTTCTCCTCGAACTCCCTCACGATCCCCATCGACCGGGCCCACCGGCCGGAGCTCCTCATCCGATGCCGGACGACTAGCGCCGCCACGGCCACCGCCGTCGCCGTGCATACGACGGCCACTCCGACAGCCACCTTCCCCATCGCCGACGATTCGAAGCCCTAGATCTGAAAGGAGCTCTCTCCCCACCTCAGAAATCCCCGATTTTGCAGATTCCTGTGCGGGAAGTGAAATCAGAGACTCATTGGAATCGAGAAACCCTAGATCGAGCCATCTAAGATCGAGGATTCTAACCAATTTGAGGCTTTGTGTTCTACTCTTCTTTGTCGGTACAGAGTGTGTGCGAGCACGCGTCGCATTCACTTTTTTCGCTGTTCTCGTGTGCTTTCTGTTCTTGGTCCGAGTGCGCTATTTAAACAAAGAGAAATTCGTCTTTGACTCAAATATAAAAATAAATTCCCAAAATACCCTACACACCTCTCTTCTTCCCTCTTCTCTCTTTCCCCTTTCCTTCCAGCTGGCAAACCAGTTCCGACCAGCAGGATGTAGGCTCTCCCTCCCTCTCTCTCTCTTTTCCTTCTCTTATTCCTCTTCCTCTTCTTTCTGTCTCTCTTCCTCATCATCTTCCTCTCCTCTCCCTCCTTCCTTTCCTCTTCTCTTTGCCAAGGCCAAGCTAAATGTGATGTTCGGCCTCGTAGGGCCAAACATGGCTGAGAGAAGATGAGGAAAGGAAGGAGAAGGGAGATGAGAGGGGGAGGAGAAGAGAGAAATAAGAAGAGGAATAGAAAAAGGAAGAGAGAGAGGGAGGGAGAGCTCTCCTCCCACTGGCCGGAGCTCATCGCCGGCAAGAAGGAAAGGAGAGGAGAGAGGAGGGAGGGAAAGAGGTGTGGGGGTATTTTGAAAATTTATTTTTTTAATTTTTTTTACTCAAAAGAGAAATTCTTCGTATTTAAATAGTAGCACTCTTTTGATCCCACAAAAATGACCAAGGGAGGAACGTATGGGAAAGCGCTAGCAGCAGTTTGTTTGAGATTTATGAAACTACCCTTGTAATGTGCTCTTGCTGAAAACCAATGGTTTATGATTTTTCACATCTCCTGTGTTTTTCTTCTTTCTCCTTTTCATTGTTTGTGAAAATGAAAGAGATTGGAAGATTAGGTATAAGTTGTATGGAGTACGGTTGGTCATCTTAGGGGTGAGAAAGATTTTCTTATGAGAGATAGTGAATTATAGCTTGAATTTTTTATGTTAGGAGATACGAAGAGATTCAAAAAAACACCTCAAATATATATGTTTATGTTAAGATAAAACATAATGTCTCTAAAAAAAATTAGATATAGCATAGTTTCCTCTGAAAAGATCAAACATGTTTGCATATCAATGTATGCATATGGTTGAAATGTGCGTGCAACCTACTTTTAGGACAGCAGAACCACCTATAATGAAGTTATCTACGCACAGATTTGGTAAGAAAATCTGTTATGGTGACTATCAAGAGACCAATTAAGCTGTAAGGAAAATCCTCATAGGATCCAAACTCATAACCACTACCCCAATGAATTATTCAAATTCGATACTTATCAAATCAAAACTCACATTTGATTGAAATTTGGAAAAATGAGGCCTTATGAAAACATTAAATTTGAGGGTTATACTAGTGTGGTGGTATTATGCACCGGATCCGATCCACTAAAATATTTTAGTTGGTTCCTTGATGTAATGTTTCGGTTTGATAATTTATAAGTACTTCTTATAAAAAAAAACACTGAGGGTTATAGACTAAGGAGTTAATATATTTCAATGAAATTGATATTTTTAGATAACATTGTTATTCATTTGGATCTTTCTGGATTCTGGTCCTCACATCTCCCACAATTCGCATAGCCCAAGTGGGTCTCATAAATGAGTTTGCACCATATTTGTGGGGAGGTTCTCACCGGAACAAAACTCAGACTTGTCTCTCTTAAACTCTCAAATACTTTATATTGTGTTTTACTATAAAGTTTTAGATTTTTAGCATAGTTGATATGATTCTTCTATCCATGAGTGTATGTGAATCTTAAAGTTTAGTGTATAAATTTTTTTCACTTTTTTACAAAGACAATTTTTGAAACTATACCTATTGAATACAAGTTTTTATTTACCTATTTGAAATAAGACTTTTTTTTTGAAAAATAGTTTTTAACAAATCTATTATTTCGAAATACACGTAATTTATGTTTATCAATGCATGCAAGGTCACGCTACAAAACTCCTCAAGCGTTTTTCACAAAAAAAAAAGTCCATTTTTTAGCCTATGAAATTTTATTACATGTCATTAACATTTCCTTAAACTAAGCTATTCCTTAATCTTTGCTTTGCACTTATGGGGTGGCAAATTTTTATTGAACATGTTGAAAGGGGCATAAACTTTTCCTTTTTTTAAATGAAGAGTTCTTGAGAATTCCTCATGCATAAATTCACGGAGTATCAATGTATAAATCCACAAATATGAGGATTTTCAAATCCAATCCTATGAGGTTAGTCGACCCTGAAATTCTCACATTAGAACAAGTCATCAAAGATTTACAATTGTCATATGTAGATTTTTCAAATCCTCAAAAAAATAAATAAACAAATAAATAAATAAGAGTGAGGATTACTCGAGGACTTAGTTGCCAAAAGCCACCTAACGTATAGTTAAAACGGTGAAAAGGAGAACTTTTGAGTTTGAAGACATAAATCCATCATTGTGGCCAACTTTCAAAATCTAATAGGCCTTAAAATCACTGGCCACATTGTTTTATGAATAAGCCAAATTCCCGTTCAATCAAAGTTAAGTCCACCATTATTGTCTTACATTGCTACCAACTCCAACCATAGTCAATATTAAACCCCTTAATCGTTAAAGCATGATTTCAAGTAATATATAAATCTCAAATGTCCTATAAAAAGGAGACAGGTAAAGGGGCTTGTCCATGAATGCGCTCACCGACGAACCAAGCCAATGATGAGTAATGGCTGGATGAATTTCAAATTCGACAGTTACCTCAAATTTGACAGTTACCATTGTTGGCTACCTCACATAGTTTTACCAGAAATTAATTCTTTGCTGTCTAAAATCAAATGCCCCTCCGGCTGAAGGGCCTCTGGGTCTTGGGCTGGAGATACTAAGATAGCGTTTGGTTCACTGAAATGATTCTTAACATGAATGGAATGGAGGCTGGAATGAGCCTGGAATGGAATGGAGCCTGGAATAGTAATTCACATTCCAACGTTTGGTTAGATAGAAGAATTAATCCAGTAATAAGATTCTCATTCCGATTCCTGTGTTTGGTACGCTGGAATGATGCTAGGAATGGAATAAAATTTATATAAACTGACCAATATAACCATGTGATAAGATACCTTAAACATGATTTACAATAGCAATAAACATCAACAAAATCTCTATATAACATGTTACTAAACTTAAACATCACATATATTATCTAAACCAAGTCATTTAAAAGTTTGAATTCATCCAACTTGTCCAAAATAACATCCATATAGTGCTTAAAACAAAGAGTAGCAAATATAAAATATAGATAATCAATGCATGCATCAAAGAGCTCCACTTAACAAAACCCTCACAAAGTCTTCTTTCTCATCATCTTCCAAAGTAAAAAAAAAACTGCAGTCATCTCATGATCACGGCCTATAGCAATCAAGGCTCTATGGCGTTCCATCCTTGATAGATTTGGAAGCTTGCAAAGTTCTTCATTGATTTTATCTCTCTTCATCGCTCTATCCAAATCAACACCAATAGCTCTATTAAACTTCTCAATAGCTTCATCAATCTTGTTGCCTATGATCATGGCTGATTCTCGAAATCCATCCACGTTATCGATGCTCCTTCTCCTTTTTCCTTTCTGACTAGTTCCTTCATTATTGAATGAAGCTGTGGAAATTTCCTCTAAATTCCCACCCCCCTCACTGTCTCAACCAAGCATTCTCATTGTCTCTCAATCCTAGCCCCCTCTCACCTCCCTCATTCCCAGCCCCACTCTCATTCACATTCAGTCCCAGCACCCCACTCTCACTGTCCCTCAATCCCAATTCCCTCTCTCTCTGTCTCAGCCTAGCCCTCCTCTCACTGCCTCAGTCCCAAACCCCCTGTAATTAGCCTCAGTCCCAGCCCCCTCTCACCTCCCTCATTCTCAGCCCCACTCTCATTCACACTCAGTCCCAGCACCCCACTCTCACTGTCCCTTAATCCCAATTCCCTCTCTCTCTCTGTCTCAGCCCAGCCCTCCTCTCACTGTCTCAGTCCCAGACCCCCTGTAATTAGCCTCAGTCCCAGCCCCTTCTCACCTCCCTCAGTCCCAGCACCACTCTCACTCAATCTCTGCCCCAACCCCCCTCTCACTCTCCCTCATCCCCAGCTCCCCTCTCACTAGCCCTCAGTCCCAGCACCCCCCTCATTGTCCCTCAGTCCCAGCCCCACCCTCACTGTCCCTCAGTCCCAGCTCCCTCTCTCTTTGTCTCATCCCACCTCCCTCACTGTCTCAACCAAACATTCTCACTGTCCTTCAATCCTAACCCCCTCTATCTCTGTCTTTCAATCCCAGCCACCTCTATCTCTGTCTCTCAATCCCAACCCCCCTCTCACTTTCCCTCATTCGCAGCCCCTCTTTCACTAGCCCTCACTCCCAGCCCCCTCTCACCTCACTATGTCCCAGCTCCCCCTCTTTGTCTCATCCCAGCCCCTTCACTATCTCCTTCAGCCCCACCCCCTCTCACTCTCCCTCTGTCTTAGACCCCCTTCTCTCTCTCATCACACCCCCACCCCCTCCATTCTTTGTCTTACTCCTAGCCCCTTCTCACCATCCCTCTGTCCCAGCCCTCCTCCTCCCTCGCCCAGCCCCCTTTCCCTCTCTCTCTCCCATCCCTCTTTTCCTTTCTCAGCCAGCCCCCTCCCCTTCTCCCTCTGTCCCTCTGTCCCTCTGTCCCAGCACCCCTCCCACTATCCCTCTGTCCCAGCACCCCTCCCACTATCCCTTTGTCCTAGCCCTCCTCCTCCCTCGCCCAGCCTTCTCCCACCATCCCTTTGACCCAGCCCCCCTCCCACTGTCCATCTATCCCAGCCCTCCTCCTCCCTCGCCCAGCCCCCTTTCCCTCTTTCTCTCCCATCCCTCTTTTCCTTTCTCAGCTAGCCCCCTCTCCTTCTCCCTCTGTCCCTCTGTCCCTCTCGCCCAGCCCCTCTCACTTTCCCTCTGTCCTAGCCCCCCTCTCTCTATCCAACTTCCCTCCCCCTCTTTGTGCCCCCCTTTCTGTCGCCCCTTCCTCTCCCTTCCTTTGTCCTTCCCCTCTGTCCCTCTGTCCCTCTCACCGAGCCCTCTCATTCTCCCTATGTCCCACCCCCAAAAGTTAGGGTTCAAATGTAAGCAGAGAATTGTGTGTGCGTCTGTAGTAGTGTCTTGTAGAAAGAGAGGACAACAGGAGAGAGTGAGAAAGAGAGATCAGTACCTGGTATGGCTCGATGGCGTGCAATCGGCGATGACAGAGAAGCAAAGACAGACCAAAGATGAAGATGGAGAAAGCGAGGGGGAGAGAGGCCGCAGACGAAGATGGAGAAAGTGAGGGGGAGAGAGGCAAGAGACAAAGATGGGTGAAGGATGGTGAGCTCTCGATCGGGTTAGGGTATTTTGGACTTCACAAATAATCACAAAGGAATGAAAATGGCCATTCCTCTGCCCCCTTAATGGAATGGCCATTCCTCTGTCTAAAGGAATAGTGATTCCTGCAATAATGCTCATTCCGTCAAATTTTTATGAACCAAACGTGGGAATGGTTGCTCCAATGGAATGACCATTCCATTCCCTCCTTCATTCTAGCGAACCAAATGCAGAGTAAAGGTTATAGGAAAAAAACAATAGTGAACGTGAGGGATACTTTGCGCATAGGTGAGCCCACGTTCGCCCACTCCACTACAAAGTTCATTCCACCAGACCATGTGTGCATGCATCTGACTTGAGTGCGTGAAGTTCTGCAGGTGTTCTAGCACCCTCCTTTCCGGTTTCCACGATGCACCTACTAGCAAACAAGCATCCAGGATTGGGTTGCTGTAGAAATCAGATCTAGACCCACATTCAAAAGATTTAAATAGCTTAAAGCAAATGCTCAAAACACATACATCGTGTAGATATTTTCATTCAGGATTCCATGAGTACTATACACGCTCAATCATACAATAAGGCCAGAACTTTCCAAGAGATGTACTTATTTAAAGCTATTCAGATTTTAAATATGTGGGCTTGGTTATATAGCCTTACAAATTCCTTTGCCATGAAAGCCTCTAAACATCTCTACCGAAGAAACCACTGCAAAATGAGAACAGGTGAAATAAAGAACGAACCTGAACTGATCTGCCGGGCCAAAAGGAGTATAGTTTTTTTCTTTAAAATGCGCAAAATCACCCCTACTCTCTTTTCAAATTTCTTTAGATATTTTCCTGCACTAATGATGTGTAGAGATGCCTAAGACAAAAGCGGTCCATATTAGACATCTGATGTAATCCATAAACAACCATACACAAGCCCCATCAGACAAAACTCTTCAAACATGTTACAGAGAGTATATGACAAAACCATGTTAATGTTGTATTACAAGCCACCAATGGGTCTCTAACAAGACAACTGATAAGTTCGGAATAAATCAAAGAAAATTAGCATGGCCGCTGAACAAGGATGGCGAGGCCCCCAATTGTTCAAGGCTTAAGTGGGACACAAGGATGGCAACACTAACCACTGCTCGCCCACAACCTTCACTTCAGATCCAACCCCACAACCTCATACCAGCCACCTGCCCAACCCAACCCCAATTACACCAGCCCAACCAAGCCATCTCCAAGCCTAGCTCAGAAATAGCTCACTTTTTTACCTCTCCATGAAAAGGAGGTGATGCCCCACCTTCAAATACACCGACCTAGTGACAACTTCACTCCAGTCACTAGGTCTTCAGCATTCCCACTCTTTGCAGTTAAGGTAGAGAAGGGACTAAAAACGAAACATGCAAGTCCCTACAGCACTAACGAAGAGCACCCGACATCCATCTTCTGCCCATCAGCTTGCACTGCAAGAATAATAGAGAACCGCTGTACAAGGCCAGCAACCTCACCACCCTCAGATTGCTTTTTGCCGGCTCAGATCCAAATCATCACACAAAAGCATGCATGTACACAACCCTTAGATCATTCATCAGATTGTGGTCGCAAGTTTTTGTTCAATAATAAAACATCAGTCAAATGTTATGACCACTTGTTTTTCTCATACATGACAAATGACACCTTATAAAACGACCAGCCTGACTGATGGGCCACAGCATTTCCATGTTAGAGATTTAGAGGATACCTGATGAATAGCCTAGATCCTTAACATTGCACAGCCTCTGGAACCATATTCACGTGAACTTCATAATTATCACGAGAACCTAGCATAAACACGATAACAGGTTCTACCCAGGACCAACAAATAGGTGGAGTCTGCTAGTCACACAGCATAAAAGGGGACCTTGCAGATAATCTAGACCTACAAGGAATCGGCCCATTGAATGCTTGTAGCTGTCAGATCTAAGGGAATGAATAGAAGTGAACAGCAAATACAAAAACAGTTAAACTTTTCACAATCACTATCATCAATCAACCAGCTAGCAACATCAAATGAAGCTGATTTCTGTATGGGTAATCCACCAAGTCCTCTTTCCTATTCATGTATCCTAAATATAAGCCTCGATACACTTGCTTCTATATTCGCATAAATGCAAAGATCACCTCTAACTCTTCAGTCAATCCATTCTGGAATTCCCCACTTCCATTTATGCACCAATTCTCCAAAAGTACCCCAGAATCTGCCTCAAGTACATTGCCCTGGAAAGAATCCTGTTTGTCACTCCCTTCAATGCCCTCAGTCGTTGCTGCCACTAAAGACCATTGAAATCCAACCTCTTCACACAGAACTAACCTGACTTGCAACATGTGAAGTGCTGCGACAAACTTCCAATCGACATTCAGCATTCTAAGCATTAAATGCCTGATTTGCTAGCTTCGATAGCCATTCTTCATCCAAAGCACCCTTCCAGCTTAGTCCTAGCTCCACAGATCCATTAACAAACTCAGTGCCCTGTATGTCACCTGCTGCAAAGCACTCCACCTTAGCCCTCACCCAAGTTGGCCCGGCTTACTGCACAAAATCTGCTGCGGAGCATAAACACAGACACATGACATAGATACGACACAGCACGGACACACCAACACGGCATTCCTCAAAAAAGTAGAACATGGACACATCGGGGGACACGTTAATAATATATATTATTTTATATATAATCATCTACTAAAAAATTAATATCATTTTAACTTTTTAATCAATTTAGCAATCAAAAAAATAAAAAATCAAGTACCACTATCAAATTATCAAATATCAATACAACACTAAAACATAATTTATAATCATTAAACATGAAATATCCATAATTCCATAAAATCCATATAAAGAAAAGAGCGGATTATCTCTTTCCCCTCCCTAAAAAAAAAAAAAGGGGCAAAAAAGAAGCCAATCTTGAGGTCTATTCTTTAGTGAAATATTTATTTGTCTTGTACTTGTGATATGATAAATATTTACAATCATACATTATTCCATTGTACAAAATTGTCATATATCAAGTTTACAAGCTTTAATAACCACATGTTAACAAAGTGTCTAAGAAATAGCAACCACATGTTTATTTTTTAGTCATAAACATGTGTTAGGAATTGAAAGACACGTTACAAAAAGAGTGTCGGACAAATGTCCGAAATTAAGATTTTTAGTTCTTAATTATGGATACGGCTAAAATAATATCGAACACCTGTCCGAGAGTATCCGAAGAGTGTCGGTGTCTGACACGGATACATCACTTTCTTAGAAGTGTCCGTGCTTCTTAGTTGCTGCCACAAAGTTCAGACGGAAAAAGAGATATCTTCCCTTTTGAGCCCAAAGAAGTCTCTGTCCCTGCTTTATTTAGATGCGTATTCTCATCCTCATCATCTTTGTTCTTCATATGCCTCAAACCAATACCAACACTCCCAACGTCACCTGCCGCTACATCCTCCCCTTTGGCCTCCCCACAAGAGCTGACCTGACATGCTACTGCTGACAACAGATGATTAGAATTATCCTTGCTTGGGCTAAGGGAAGCCCTTTTTGCTGCTTTATCTGGACTTTTCCCATTATCTTCAACCTCATTTTTCCTCTCGAGCTGTTTCTCGGGAGACCCAGACTCACACTGTACACAGCCACCATCCTCACCAGAAGATGCCTTTGTATGCTGCTGGCTCATGTTCCTTAAAACCCAGGATCGCTTGTATCCTTCTGGAAAAACATAAGCAGGTAGCCGCTTCCTATGAACATGAGACACATAAATTTCCATTCCTGGTTTCCATAACAGGTGCATGTTCACTGAATTCCTGAATTCATCTACCATTCCACTAATGTCAAATTGCTGGCCTTCTTGGAATCTCAGTCCTTGTTTTCTCTGCAAACCTATGAAGAAAGCACAATGCGAACATCGTTTGGAAGTGTCTACATACTCATTAGGGTATGGATGGCACTGCAACATTCCATCTGTGTCCCGCTCAATCTGAAAATTTGAAAAAGAAAACAGTTACACAGAAAGGGAGCAATTTTCCTTTTGCTTCTACAACTTTTTACAGCATCTATCATGAATATAAATGGATGGCTGTTAAACTTAAGTTAAAATCACCATGAAACCTCACTCCAAAAGATAACTATTTAGGTCAACTATACTCAGCCAGTTACTTGGTTGCATAGACCACATGACCAGGCAGGTTGACCATGAGGTCAGTAAATAAAGATATACATTTTTATTATAAACATATGCATTCATATTAATTTAAATATATGCAAATGTGTTTTCAAAAACCAAAAAATATAAAATTCACCTAAAAACCTACATTGATTCAATATGAATTATAATTCAATTCAGCTGTTAGTTAAGTGCATTTAAACTTACACCATTCCACTTACATAGACTACTTAAAGTTTTGATTTGTTATTAACATTGGAACAGAAATGTCCTTAGGAAACATAGCAGCAAACTAGGACAAAACACACCAAATCACAGACTGACCAGCTATGTCAATTGGGATTTGATCAACCAAGTCAATGCAACCAACCACCCAGCATGTGACCAGGTGTAGCTAACTCAGATGAAATCCAAGTTGACTAACAGGGTTGAATAATTATGCGCTTTACCAAGTATGGAGTTTTGCTTGCAAGGATCTACCAATGTCAGATGCTACACCAAAGGCATCTGAATTTACCGTGAGAGTCAGCTGCCTCAACCAAGATTCCACCCAGCCCTTCCAAGAACGCAAATCATCAGCATCAGCAGCAATAATATCCACCTGCAGATAATTCTTATATGTCTCAAAGAAAAGATATGGTTCAAACAGAGAATTCCAATGGGCTTTATTCAGCTCAATCTCCTGCATGAAGAGGTAACAAACAGAAAGAAGAGCATCAGGATTAACTGATTCTTCAAAAAGGGCCACAAAATCTTTATATTTACCTCACAGATTTTGTTACCGATCTGAAATTGCTCCATCATAACACAGAGGGTACTTGCTGACACATTGTAACTAGAATTCATGCATGGATATGCAGGTGTTATAATTGGCATATGATGAGTCTGATCCCGAGGATTTTTATGTGGATCCCATACTGGAAAGTGAAGCTTATCCTCCTCTCTCGCACACAGCATTACAGGATTTGGCCAGCACCATTGCGTATAAAGTCTAAAAAAGCAGGAAACCAGCATACTAGGAACTGCATTAGGATAAAGCTGGCAGACACGAGCAACTAAGAGAGCCCAACTCACACCGCCAAGAAACCCAGTCACCTGAACAAAGTGAAAATAAAATAGTCAAGCAGACTTTGCATGTTAAAGGTTAGGAACACAGAGAATCCAACTCACATTTGAATAAACACCACGCCTTTTAGCCCAGAACTTTAAGCACCTGAGTGTCGTTCGGAAATGCTACAAATTACAGGACGACTCAGAAAAAGTAACAAGACATAAAAAAACCAAATAGAGAATTGAACATGAAACAAATGAAATAGTTTCAATGCTCACCTCAACATTTGTAACAAGTCGAAGAATTTGATCCGCAACTCTGCAGCCATCGAGACTTCTCATAGTTGGCTCGTCAATATAGCATAATACAGACCCATGAGAGATATCCAAGTCCTAAGAATGAGTTGGTTTAAGCAATGGCAACACGTCATAACTCATGCATCAAAGGCTTCAATAGAATGATAGCAGATGGAAAAAAATATAAAACAATGACAGGAAGACTCAAAAAGTGACTCACAGAATCCCTTTTTTTTTTTTGTTTTGTGAGACAACCAACTTACTTCTGGAACAACCAAGAGGGAGACACTAGCATAATGTAGATCAATTGATATGCCACAAAACTTGAATTTCATCACTGGAACATGAGCATCTGGAACTGGTTGCAGTTCTGTCACTTCTTCCCTGGCAGCCAGAATGTCATGCAATACAATAAAAAAATCTTCCTGCAGAATAGAAACGGATAAGATTTGGGGGTTCAGTTTTGTCAAACATATCATCATCAAAGCCAGTTCCCATATGTTTGGGGTTGGCAACATCAAGCAACACAAATATTCAGACATTCAATAAAAAAAAAACAGAAATAAAAAATGAACAGTGTCAAATTTTTGTTTACCTCTCGGGTTGCATAGGACGGCCCAACACAAAGAGTATCGATGTCAGCACCAGGACCATGAACCTGAAAACACAAGGTTAGCTTCAAAACTACTCCAAGCTATAGATCATAATCTATGCACAAGAAGACCAATTATTATAACACGTTAAATTAGAGTGATGTAGGACAAACCCGTGGTCCCCACGGGTCGACCCGCCTTTGGGCCCAGCCGACCTATCCTAGTTCATTTAGAGTTTTATTTGTTTATGTTTTTAAGTTATTTTAGCAATGTGTTTTAATCTTGATCGTCGATTAGTCCTCGGGTTATGTCTTTTATCTATTTAAGCATTGTAAAGCCTCTTTGGCTAATAGTTAACGATTGATGATTAATGAAAAGTTTTGGGATCTTCTCCAAGTTTCTTCGAGTTCTCCTCGAAATCCCTAATGCATTCCGGATCGGAGTTTGGTGAGAGCCCAATTTCTCTAACGCCTCCGAATCAGAGTTTGGTAAGAGCCTAATTTTCCCCTCTATCTTCATCTTCCACGTTGCCCTCCCCGCGAATCCATTCCGTTCCGCATTAATTCAGTGCAGGTGAAACAAGAAGAAATACATAGTGAAGAAAACAACCAGGAGTCTAACCATCTCGTGGATTTGATCATAAGTCCACTTCTTGAAGAGCAAAATACGTCCATAGCAAAACAGATTGTTGTTTTGAAGGTTAAAAATGACGATCAACAGAGGCCAGCAATAAGTGAAATTGAAAACTTGTATATTGTGAGCAATCAATTTGAAGATCCAATGGATATGAATGTAAAACCACATTCAAAAAAGCATGTCTCCACTGAAGAAAAAGTCAGTGCTGAAAAAATTGTGCAACTCATTAATGTCCCTTACATTGATTTCATCTTTGGGGATAGACTCTTGACAATAGAAGATTGTGATCTAGTGCTTCAAAGCCAACAACTGATGCACCTAACGGTGACATTAAAAATCAATGCTGAAGTCAAATATAAGAAGAAGCTATGCCGTCATTTCCCTTCTACTTGGTTGAAAAGATTGATTCCGGTTTCCAAGTCACGCCAAGAGGTTGAAGACTGTGAAGCACATCAAAGATTTCTACGCTTGATATTTGATCTGGGAGGACTTTTATAAAACTCGAGGTTAAGTTTTCTCTAAGAAGATGAGAACTGGGCCCAACCCACCTAACCTAGTTCATTTAGGGTTTTATTTGTTTATGTTTTTAAGTTATTTTAGCAATGTGTTTTAATCTTCACTGTCGAAGTATTTGGATGGTCCAGATTAGTCCTAGGGCTTTTTTTAATCTAGTTAAGTATTGTAAAGCTTCTTTGGCTAATAGTTAATGATTGATGATTAATGAAAAGTTTTGGGATCTTTTCCAAGTTTCTTCAAATTTTCCTCGACGTCCCTAACACCTCCTAGATTGGAGTTTAGTGAGAGCTCAATTTCTCTAACGCCTCTAAATAAGAGTTTGGTAAGAGCCCAATTTTTCTAACGCCTTCGGGGATCGGAGTTTGGTGAGAACCTAATTTCTCTAACACCTCTAGATCGGAGTTTGGTGAGAACACAATTTTCCCCTCTATCTTTATCTTCCACCTTGCCCGCCCTGCGAATCTATTCCGTTCCGCATTATAGAGCATACTATTATCAAATCATACAATTCAAGCAATTCGTCTAGGTGGAAATAGCCACAGCCAAATGGTTAATATCAATAATGGTTTACTTTCTCAAATACATTTTAATTATTCACACAGATATCACTTATGATATATTAATATATGTTAATGGTGTTTTTTATATGTTTGTATCATGGTCTTATTTGTCAATGTGTGGATGTTGCTATGGATGGAAAATGGACTTTATGAATGTGAATAAATTTTTGTTAATGGTACATTGAATCGATCAAAGGCATTAAAAAGGAATATCTGCAAATTTTCAAAAAATACCAAAAAGGAGGAACATCATCCAAAAAGAAGGAAAAAGAAAAACTTTTTGCGACGGTTTGGATTTTAAAACTTTTGTGAAGCGAATAACTGTTTTTCTTACCTATCTTTTACTTTTTGTTATTTTTCATTTTTTATAAGAAAAAATTCCTAGGATTCACAGTAAGATTTGATTTAACCCATTGAATGATTTGCAACCATTTGGAATTTAAAACAATGCCAATGATACAATTCAAAAAAATGCCAGTAACCTGTGTAACATATATTAAGTGTCACTTATGCTTCCCTAGGAAATATAGAGGTCTGAAGGAAACAATAAAACCCTACGAGTACAAACCCTAAAAACAGTGAACTACCCTCAGAGCTGTCACACCTCTATAAAGAAATTATCAATATCTTCACTGCAACTTCTCCCACGTATAGATAGGGTTGCCTTTATGACTTCTACTTTTCGCTTTGGCCCTATTTGGAGCAATTCTCACTATAACTCCACATTCTAACATGTCTTTCTTCACTACATTACCAAAGATCTTCATTTTGTTTGTCGGTTATCCTAATCCACCCTCCTTTTTCCAAGGCAATGGCCAATTTCTACCTGTTTCAACGGGCTCTAGGTAACCTGCTTTAGTGCCTCCTCCCTAGAGAACTGTTGCTGTCATTACCAGATGAGCTACCAGCACAGAACACACAAGGTCTCGATTGGTGTCCCTTTAAGCATGGTTTCAGACACTGCATCAAACAAAGCCAAAAACCTTCCTTGATCGATTGATATATTGATTCAGTACAAATATTTTGGTCTGTTTCAGTCCTTTTTTCCTTTAAAAAGATACTATTGGGATTCCAATAGCGAAAATTAAAATTTCAATAATGAACTTCGACAATCAACTGATGAAAAGTAACAAAGCAACAGAACCAGTTAGAAAGATATCAAGCACAACACAACCACAATACTACGTTGTGGGTATTTAAAGCAAAAGGTTGGAAAACTCGTAAGTCGTGACTCGGATTGGAACATTCATCTCTAAAAAGCTGACTCATACTATATTAAGTAAAATAAAGGGAAAAAAATCTTGCCTTTGTGTTTAGGAATACCAAATAAACACTTATGGAATCAGGTTGTGGAAAGGCTTGAGAATATGCTATCCATGTGGTAGGGGAGGTACTTATCATTGGGAGGTCGTGCTACTCTTATCAAGTCAGTTATTTAGATTTTTTTTTTGTCTCGCTTCGGATGTCCTATAAGTGTGGATTTTCTTTTGAATGATACCATTTATAGGAGAAATTTTCATTCGGTGCAATGGGAGGTTGTTCGTAAACCTGCCGCTCATGATGGATTGGATAATCGATCTATTGTGAATATGAATAAAGCGTTGATTGTAAATGGTTGTGGTGGTTGGGTAATTCAGTCCAAGGGTTATAGGGACAGATTATTGTGGATAAGTATAAGATGCAAAGGGAGAAGGATTCAGTTCTAGAATGATGAATGGTGTGGTCAGTCTAGCTTTAAGGAGCTGTAACCTTCTCTCTACATTTTGGATAGGCGTCCTTATGCTTTCATAGCTGATAATTTTCAACTCTCTGGAGGTTCTGTTGTTTGGGATTTACATTTTCGCCGTAATTTGTAGGATAACGAAGTTGCTGAGCTAGGCAATATGCTTATTCTCCAGGAGATGAATTATATTTCTTTAGATAAATGGATAAAAGAGTCTGGAAGCCTGATTTTAAGGCTCATTTTTCAGTTAAAACTTTTTATAATGTATTGATTAATTCTCACAGCAGGGTGGAAGGTATGCATAATTTTTGGAATTGCCTTGTTTCTCCTAGAGTTTTAGTCTTGTTGGTTGGCGAGATTGCATAAAATCCTCACAATGGATCAGTGAAGAAGAAAAAATGTAACCATTGTCAATGGTTGTCTGATGTGCTTAAGGGATAAAGAAAATGCTAGTCATTTGTTGATTCGTTGTTCCTCTGTGGTCATTTGTTGATTCATTGTTCCTGTGTGTATAAAGTTTGGGGCTGTTGTTATCAGTAAGTTTGGCATGAGTTGGGCTATGCTTAGAACTATTGAGGAACTTTTTGTGTTAAGTATAGGGGTAATCTATCTCATGCTAAAATTTTGTGGCGGTTATCTCTTTATGTTGGTATGTGGAAGATTTGACCCAACTTTTTGGGCATTCCTATGGACCTTCTCATGTTCAACTGGACCAATGTCATCCCCACATGACTTTATCTTTTCTCTTTTTTGGCTCTTCTCCTTCGTGAGCCCTTTTGTTTTCATTCTCTTTTTGAGTGGTGGTTGTATTCTTGTGGGTCTTCCCCTGCCGCTTCTCAGTATAGACCTTTTACACTGTAAATCTTTTGATTAATACAAGTTACCATTTCAAAAAGAAAAAGGAAAGAAATGAATAATAGAATTTTCATAAGTAAATTCGTTGATGAGGTTGTTCAGTCTATTGAATATTAGAATTTTCATAAGTAAATTGGTTCACAAGATTGTTCAATCTATTGTTTGAACAGTTTCAAAATAGGCAATTAGTGCATCGGATTTTGTTGGGATTCCTATGGAAGATCATCACAGATCATGGGAAGCCTTTCTGAATAGAGGAAGACACTCTAAAACAGTTCATCAAGTCAGTTGGCATTCTCCTCCAGAAGGTATTTTAAAGCTGAATTTTTATGGTAGTTTTCTTCATCAAATTTGTATGGGAGAAATGGGTGGCATTATTCATGATTGAAAAGGGAAGGTTGTGAAGAATTTTTCAGGTCCTATTAAATCTTTAGATGCAAATGTTGTTGAAATGCTTGTTTTGTTGGTGGGTTTGTCATGAGTTGCAGAATTTGGGAGGTCATAATGCAATTATTGAAGGAGACTCTTTTTTTGCTATTCAGTAGTGGGGGTCAACGAAAACTTCCTTTTCCCTAGAGATTGGCAAATTGAGGGGTGGAGGTGCAAGATATTTCTTCTCAAATGAATTTTACTTTTCAACACATCTTGAGAGAAGCGAATGATATGGCGTATGATCTTGCTAGGACAGGAGTCTTTAGTTTACACATTTCTTTTGATCATTGACTTTTTGAGTTGCTAGCCTTTTTGTTTGCTCCTCAAATGTTTTTTTTTCTTTTTTTGGTTTTCTTTTGTTTTCTCCTATTTTTAATAAAAATAACTGTTATTAAAAATATTGCACTTACATAATTTTAAGTCCAAACATCGAATGTAAAAGATTAGATATTTCAATCATCATTTTCAAATTGCTAGCTCTAAACCTCAAGACAAAAATCCTCATTGTTCGAAGATAAGAAGATACAAAATCAAACAGTTGCAATGTGACACTTTTCTTCCTACATTAGGAGCTAAAACTGAAGCCTTTCCTACACATCCAGTCACATACTCTTTGTACAGGACATCTTACTTATCAAATCCTGCATCTATGCATGAATCTGTCTTCATCATATGGTAGGACACATTATGCACCATAACATGTACACCGTAATTCTCCAGAAATAAAGCCTACCTTAAAAGGCAACGTGATAACGCCTACCTTAAAAGGCAATGTGATAATGGCAATGTGAAAACTTAAATAACATTCATGGTCTGAACTTCTCCAACAAGCAGTTGTATGGCACTGCCTGACAAAAGAAGCAGAAGAGCACTTCAACAGAGAAGCAATGGAAGACTAAATCAAACTCATATCTTACCCCCAAGCGATATGATCCAAAGGTAAATATAACGGCATTTGCATCCTCAACCATTTGATTAGTGTACCCTCTTTGACGAGTAAGCTGCTTCACCCAAGCTTTTAAAATCTGACAGAACAAAAAAAAAATTGCTTAAAAGTTAGCCATTTCTCTCTCAAAAAAAAATAGAAAAAAAAATGCTTAAAAGTTAGCCATTTCTCTCTCCAAAAAAATAGAAACAAAAAAACAAAAAAGGATTACACAAGAAAAAGGAAAGGAAAAAAACACCCTAGATGTGCATACCTAGATGACTATAGTCATGTAATATGTGAAAGCAAACACTCGATAGCCATAAAAATATAATATAATCATCATCATCATCATCATCATTATCATCATCAAAGCCTTGTCCCAACTATGTTGGATTTGGATACATGAATTCTGTTTGTCCATTCCAATATTTTATGAACCAAATCCTCAAATGACTGCACTTCTTTAGGTCTATTTTTACTACTTCCATCCACGTCCTTTACAGCCTACTACTACTTCTTGGGAGGACATCAATCTACATAGCAAAGCTTTTCCTTACCAGCATCATTGCTTGCCTGCATTGGACATGTCCAAACCATCTCAAGTGGATTTCTCTTATTTTATCACCTCTTGATGCTACCAATAATTCATAAATGTTTTCGAAAGCGCCCTTTCTAGTTTTACAACACATCCACATCAACATTTTCATCAATGCTACACCAATTTTGTGACAAAAAAAATACAATATAACAACATTAATATTCAAATTTAAAGTTGTTGGAACAAGATGTTGGGAAAAGACAATATAGCCATATCAACCCATGCTAGCAAAATTCTGATCTAAAATGTTTGATTAAAAGTATAATTTGTTAATTAAGAATGTTATTTATAGTTGGCAGATAATGATTACAACATTGAGCCCTAAAATGCGACGACTAATCTCATCATGAATTTTTACTGTTTACAAATATGTATATATATGGAATACAAAACCACCACTCCTTTTAGGGTTTTTTTTCATATTGTATTGTTTCCTAGGGGATATGCGCAATAGTAAGGCTATATCTGAAGAAGTGTGACCTATCCGAGGTCTTGGCTTGGGATATACCCGAATGGAAAAACATAATTCATGCAGTAGACCCCAACATAGTTGGCACATTGCTTTTTGATGATGACTATTATCCCCTCGATTAGTGGGACTGAGGCATATAATATTCGTTGTACATGATTTTGAGCGTTCACAAACCCCCCCCACCCCCCCCCCCCCCCCCCCCCCCCAACAGGGCTAATGCATATTAGTTTTTGTGGGTTAAGAAGGATTTTTTGTTTTATAGGACACCAGGACCTATAGTTCATACTATTTCAGTCCAAGCTACAAGAAAAGAAAAGGTAACTGGCGCAGCCCCCGATCTTAGATCGGGTGCAGAATAATCTCACGAATGATTATTCGAATCCAAAGAAGGATTCAAGCCTTAGGCCAAAATAGAACTCACAATGAGCACCATCAAGAGAAAAAAATCTCAAAACTGGATTAGATTGAATCAAAGCATGTCTAATACAATGCGATGCTCCTTCTTATATAATAAGGGCTATTGCTAAACTAAGAAATACTAATCCTACACAATCATAACTTACTAAATTAAATTAAAAAAGTCTTAACTAATTACTAATTACTAATTTAACTAAGGATAGAGATCCTTAAGGAGATCAAGGATCAATTGAGCCCCCAGGCCTGTGATTTGGGATCAGCCTACATCAGTAACACAGGCAAAAGAACCTTGAAAATACCTGATCAATCTGAGCAAGAACATTTAAACGTTGGTAACATTTTTATATTTAAAAAAATTATAAATTATTACCGACATTTAAAAACATTGGCGAAAGGTAGAAAAGTATTTATATTTTTTTAAATAACTTTTACCGACATTACAAAACATCAAGGAAAGTCAGTAGTGTTTATACTTTTAAAAATAAAGTTCGGATAAATTCCTACCGACAAAGTTTGTATAAATTTTTTCCAACACTTAAAAACGTCGGGGAAAGCCAATAAAAGTATTTTTATATTTTTTAAAATAAATTGTGTATTGTAACGACCCAAGAATCTGGAGCTCTTCAGATTCTTAAGCCGTACTCAGATTTTAATAACAACACCACTTAAATCAAATTCTCATGAGCATCAAGGTCATAAACAGTCAAATTTCCTTGTATTTCAACTAATATGTAAATATTAAATGTCTTGATAACACTACTGAATAAGACAATTTCTATTTGAGAAAAAGAAAGATAATAATAATGTCTAAGTCTTGGGCTAATCCCAACTATAAATCTATTCTTTTGCTTTTACGCGCTCTGGATCAGCCACGCATGCCAAAATCCACCGACTGATCTCCGTCACTCCCCGCAACCTCCACAACTGCATTACCTGAAGTGGGGCGAACCACTGATCAGTAACACTGGTGAGTAGAATAAGAAACATTAAGATAAAGCATATTTCAATCATTCAGAGAACATATATATTCAATGATATAATCACAATAACATTTTAATCAATTTCTTTCTTGAGTAATTTCCTACTGTGGCATCAAATGGTTCCGATACCCTATACGGTGTATTAACGTTTCTGTCAACAACATGGCTTGTCAATTACCATGAATGTTGAACTTGTTCCGATACTCCCAACTAGAGTATCTACATTTCTATCAACAACATGGCTTATCATGCTACCATGGTTGCTGAACCTCTTCCCCTCGACCAACATCCACGAGGGAAGTTCTATACTCAGTGCCAGCAGCTGGTATTACGCTTATTTCAATCATCAATGGTAAATTCATTTCAATAATTTTAATATAGATTTATCTCCACCATAATTTAGCTACATCATCTTACTCTTTTATTTGGCCAGTACCACACAACACTAGTTAATCCTCGCCCCACTCCGAATCGGAGTTGGTACCAGGCGGTGGCATTGCCCATGTTTTATTGGGGTAATCAATTATTTATCATAAAGTTATCCATCAAGACACAATTAATAAATCCAAGGGAAAATATCACATTGAAGGAACTAGTTATTCTAAAATTTATCATGGAAAATTAAGTCATAAAGAATAGTTAATTATGATGAAAGGGCCCACATAACATTCAATTAACCGAACACATGTTAATTTAAGTAATAGAAAAATATGGGACTTATAATTTATCATGCCATAAATTTATCATAAGCCTTAAAAAGGGATTTTAGGATATAATGAAAATAGTAAGGGTAATTTCGTAATTTCCAAAGGTCTATAAAATATCTCTCCCCAGTTCGTCGATTGCATAATACCGGCCTGTGTCTTCTTCACGGTTTTCGTTCGTCAGAGAAGAACACCGCCTGGCTCGACTCGCGGCAGTTGCAGGGTGGGGCCCAATGGTCCGATGCACATGGGATCTACACCATAGTGGTCGCCCAGGGGTCCTCTCCAAGATGTGTGGACGTGATCTTGGATCAGGTGGTCCACAGGGGTTTCGAACTCAATTACATCCAGGCTGTTTTGACGGGTGCCGACTGTGACAAATCACAGATCCAGCCTGAATTTCACTAGAATCTGGATTCTATGGAGAGGAAGCCTTAACTGGAGATGAAAGCAAGATCATGGCAACTGTTTTCCCCAATTTCTCCATCTGGAAGGTAAGTTTCAATCACTGTTTGCTCTATCGTAAGTCGTCACAGTGAAGAGGAGTCTTCTTCTCCACAATTGATGGTGTACTTGAGTTAGTTTCCAGTCTTGTGTAGGGTCGTTGGGGTCGAACACAAATTTTACTTTAGATTATTGGATCTGATTCATCATTGGATGGATCATCTGGGCCCCACAGATCAATTAGTCCCATAACCCTGTGCCCAGTCACTGTGGTAATGGTATTTGATAGAGATCATCACTTCGGATGATCAAAACTTTTTCGATTTCCCCTCTACGATAGAATCCTTAATACAATTTCTTAAATTCAATTTTTTTTACAATTAACAGTGGAGAAGTTCTACTCACCTTCGATAGAAGTAAGTTGCTCGGCCAGTGATCGGTCTCTCGTCAGACATCCGCCATGCGTCCCGCTATTGATCCTCTTCTCCTCCTAATCAATTCCACAGCCAAATCAGTCCTCTCTCTCTCTCTCTCTCTCTCTCTCTCTCTCTCTCTCTTTCTCTCTCTCGTAATTTCTATCGTTGCTGTGTGCAAACAATAGATTCTACCTACTGTCTAATATATATGTTTAGTGTTCGGAGGGAAGTCCTGTTTGGAAACTACAGGGAGTCTTATAAGAAACATATTCTGAGAGAGGAAGTCTATTGGGACTCCTACACTGGACTTACCAAAAGTCCCGATTCGATGACTTACAATATTCTGATCAAATTAGGACTCCAAACCTGGTTTGGACCATCATGGCCCACCCTATAAGGCTGGCCCACCAAGACAGGTTGGGTTATTACATGTATAAATCATTGCCAACGTTTAAAAATGTCGGGGAAGTCAATAAGGTATTTATATTTTTTAAAATAACTTATACCGACATTTAAAAACGACAGGGAAAGCCAGTAAAAGTATTTTTATATTTTTTAAAATAAATTTTATATAAATTATTGCCGATGTTTAAAAATGCTAGGGAAGTCAATAATTTATAGTTTTTTAAATAACTTTTATTGAGGTTTTAAAACCTCAGAGAAAGTCGTTAAAAGTATTTTTACATTTTTGAAAATAAATTTTATATAAATTATTGTCGATGCTTAAAAACATCGGGGAAACTAAGTAAAGTATTTTTATTTTTTTAAATAGCATTTACCAACGTTTAAAGACATCGGGGAAAGTCAATAAAAGTATCTTCTTATTTTTTGAAATAAATTTTATATAAAGTATTGCCTACATTTAAAAACGTCAGGGAAAGTGAAATTTCGTTAACAAAGGCCATTTAAAAAAATTATCATTTATTTTTTCAGAGTAATTTTCCTATGAACATGTTTATGCACCAACTAGAACCTGTATCCAATATTACATTTGCATTCATACGACATTTATACAACTATTGCTAATAAACAAACAACCACAGGTATTTTCAACAATTTCTAATCAAGAAGTACTTTAATTTCTTAATTTATACATCGAGTCATTTTTCTCATATAACAAATATTTCAATCAATAATACAGTCGCATACAAATGTTCAAGATACAAATACAAATAACGTAAGAATTGCCAACACACCACTACAACTATGCAACCGACTCCAAAACGTTTATCTATCTGCAATGACAAGAACAATATTAGAATATTTTCAATGAATTAAATTAAAAATGTAAGATAAACATGTATATAAATAGAATCTTTCCCTAGGTTTTTCCAACAGCCTAATTTCAAGAATCCTAAGGTTTTCCATATAACTCACAAACTAGGAGTCCAATTTGAGAACCATTTGTTCCTGCAAGTTACTTTTGGCTTGAGCGAGATACTCGTGCCTGTCTCCAGGCCATCTGATGGCCGTTTCATGTTTTGAACTTTCGGCAACTTGTTTTCGAGCTTAAATGTTGAAAATCTATGGCTTTTCCATCTAATTCACAAACCGGGAGGCCGAATCACGAACCGTCAGGCCCTAAAAGTTACTTTAGCCACAAGTGAGGTGCTTATTCCGGTTTCTTGGCACTCATATGGCCGTTTCTAGTTTTCAATTTCCGACAGCCTATTTTCAAGCAAAAGTGTTAAAAATCTTATGTTTTATAGTACACCTAGTAAATCAGGAGTCTAATTCGCAAATCGTCAGTTCCTATAAGTTATTTTGGCCTCGAACGAGGTGCTTATGGTAGTTTTTGGGCTGTTCGGTGGCCATTTTCCTTTTTGGACCTCCAGCGGCCTATTTTCAAGCTTAAGTGTTGAAAATCTTGCATTTTTTCATGTAATTCTCTAACCGAAAGTCCAATTAAAAAACATTCAGTTCTTACAAGTTACTTTGGCCTCGAATGAGGTTCTCGTGGCAGTTTCCAGGCCATCCGGTGGCCGTTTCCCATTTTGAAACTTCAGCAGCATATTTTCGAGTCTAAGCATGGAAAAACCAACATTTTTACGTCAATTCGCTAACCGGGAGTCCGATTAAAAAACCATCAAGTTTTCAGGCCGCTCGGTGACCATTTTCTGTTTTGGACCTCTGGCGGCCAATTTTTATTCCTAAATATGGAAAATCCAAAATCCAACATTTTTTTCATCTAATTCGCTAACCGGAAGTCCAATTCAAAAACAATCAGTTCCTACAAATCACTTTGGCCTCGAGCGAGGTGCTCATGGCAGTTTCCAAGCTGTCCGATGGCCGTTTCCCATTTTAAACCTCCGATGGTTTATTTTCGAGCCTAAGTATTGAAAATCCTATGCTTTTTCATCAAATTCGCTAACCAGAGTCCAATTATAAAACCGTCAATTCCTACAAGTTACGTTGGCATCGAGCGAGGTGCTCATGGGGGTTTCTTGGCCATCCGGTGGCAATTTCCCATTTTGGATCTCCAACGACCTGTTTTCAAGCTTAAGTGTGAAAAATCCAATGTTTTTTCATCTAATTCGTTAATTGGGACTCTGATTCAAAAGCCGTCAGTTACTACAAGTTACTTTGGCCTCGAGCAAAGTGCTCGTGGCGGTTTTTAGGCCGTCCAATGGCCGTTTCCCATTTTGGACTCCATTGGCCTATTTTTTAGCGTAAATGTGAAAAATCCAACGTTTTTTTGTCTAATTCACTAACTTGGAGTCCAATTAAAAAACCGTCAATTCCTGCAACTTACTATGGCCTCGAATAAGGTGCTTGTGCTGGTTTTTAGGTTGTCCAGTGGCCATTTCCCTTTTTAGATCTTTGACAGCTTATTTTCGAGCCTAAGTGTTGAAAATCCTACTTTTTTTCATCTAATTCGCTAATAGAGAGTCCGATTAAAAAACCATCAATTCCTACAAGTTACTTTGGCCTCGAGCGAGGTGCTCGAGGCGATTTCTAAGCCGTCCAGTGGCCGTTTCCAATTTTGGAGCTCCAGCGGCCTATTTTCGAGCCTAAGTGTAAAAAATCCAACTTTTTTCGTCTAATTCACTAACCAGGAGTCCGATTAAAAAATCGTCAGTTCTTATAAATTACTTTGACCTTGAGCGAGGTGCTCATGGCAGTTTTCGAGCCATCCGGTGACCATTTTCTGTTTTGGACCTTTGGTGGCCTATTTTTTAGCCTAAATGTGGAAAATCCAGCTTTTTTTTCGTCTAATTCACTAATTAGGAGTTCGATTCAAAAACCGTCAGTTTCTACAAATTACTTTGGCCTCGAGTGAGGTGGTCGCGGCAGTTTTCTAGCAGTCTAGTGGCTGTTTTCCGTTTTGGACCTTCGACAGCCTATTTTCGAGCCTAAGTGTTGAAAATCCTACGTTTTTCTGTTAAATTTTCGAGAGAATATTATACTAACCAAGAAGTCGCATCATGATATCCAGAGGCTGTGCCATCACTAGTAGAAACGACTCTCTTGAGCTTTCTTTGACATCACCTACATAGACAAACAAAAAACAATAGATTGTCAAAACAAATCATAACTAATAAAATAACATTGGAGTATAATTAATTGATTTAGATAACATCCCAAAGTTACCTTCTATTCTGGTAATTCCTAGCAATGTGCAATCATCATGTGCCAGTCAGCCTGATTACAGCCCTCTGCTAGGCAATCCTTCAGATTGGGCACCTCCTATTCCAACAACTCTAGATAGTAACTATGCAGCTCGTACTTACAATTGCTGTACAAAATACCGCATTGGTGATCAATGTCTACCTTGAGTTGCATATCGCCTTCGTAGTCACAAATATCAAAAATTTGCTGCAATTAGTAGTAACAAAATAAAATCAGATATTGCAATGTAAGGATGCTTTAAAGTAACTAATAAATGATCGTCTTAAAAGAATAGTAACTAATCAGATATCATAATGAGGAGCACAAATATGATCAGTTTGGTTGATATTTCTCATTTCAATTTACCTGAACTAAAGCAATAACGGCAAGTTTGATCCTACTATCAAATTTCTTCCAACCATGGGGTCGGACTAGTGCGATCTCTCTAATGGCTAACCCAAGATAGTCCACCAGTGAAGAGGCATATTCCCCTTTCTAGCCAATGGCTCGAGGTGGGGATCGGATCTGAGATGGAATGACCAAGCTATCTCCTCAGCTTCGCCGCTTTCTTCCCTTGTGTAAGGCCCTATACACAGTTCAGAACCTCTAAGAGTGGGACTGATGCTGTTAAGATCATAGTGCTAAATGAGTTAGCAAACATAAATCATTAAATAAAGGTGAATTTAATATTTGAAAAGATCATATTTTTCTCACCTACGGTGCTACTGACTGTATGAGAACTTGGCGGAGGCTGTATAGGCATAGGCTGTATCAACGGAGGCTATATCAGCTGAGGCTAGGTGATTTCCAAATCTAGGGTGCTCTCTGCGCCTCCAAATCGTGTAACTAGAGGATCGATCGGCATCTCCTCTCTTGCAGCCTCTAATGTGCTTTCTACACGAGCACACCCGAGTGAAGCTACTATAATTTGAGCATGTCTAACTTCCTTCTCCCGTGGCATATCTGTAACTTGGGTTAGAGTAAAATGACAAGGAAAATAAATCATTATTAGCAAAAATCAATAATAAACAAGTGAATGTCAAATATTTAGATTTACTAAAAATGGGAATTTAAGAAATCATTTCAGCATGAGTATCACTACCAAAAATAACATTTAAAAGTGCACGTCATGAACATTCACACAAAGATTACCTTATCCAATTGAAACCCAGATGTTTCGTCATCCACATCATCCCCTTCGGGGGGAATGTAGTTTTCGTCGTTATCATTTCCACTAGCCTTTTTCTTTTCCTTTTCGTTTGTCCCTTTAGCCTAACCAAAGATATCATGAACAGTCGGTTGAAGCCTTAGAGATGCAAGTTTATCTATATTCTGCTTAATTGTCTTTTTTCTCTTTAATAAATAATTGGATGCTTGCACCTCATGGGACAACTCTCCTAGTTTGACCCACTTTTTGCCTCCATTTGACATCTTTTGCAACTATGATATATATAAATAAGCATAAAATGTAAAATATAGAAATTGTGTATAAATATATGAACAAATGACGAGAGAATGGGTTGATTCTAGGAATTTAAAGCTTGGGTCATTTTAAATGGGTTGATAGACATTGAATGTGGTTTATGCAGGTTGGGTTGAATTGACCCACATGGGGTGAAGGTTGAAATTACATGAACCATGTTAAAAATAGGTCATAGACAGGTTGAACTTGGACTTGTAGACACCCCTTCTCAACCTGACCCATAATCACCCCTAAATAAAATAGGTTGATTTTAGGCATTTTTCAAAATCATAGGTAACACAAAAAAAATTGTTTAAATCATGATCAAGAATTCGTCTAAAAGCTTCTTTTTTGTATGAGAATCATTATAGGAAATCAAAATTGAAGAGCAATGTACAAGATTTTCAAGATTAATAGCATACATATAAAGGGCAAAAATGAAAGAAGCAGAAGACATGTAGTATAATGCTCCAGTGAATTGTTTTTTAGTAATTGAAAATCAACCTTTCTTAGATGAATTGTTTCTAATCTCTGTTTGTTATTATTATTATTTTTGTTTCTAATCGCTTGTAGACTTTTGCAACTCCTCTTTTATTAGTTTAGGCAATGATTATTTTTCAACAAGTAAAGTGGAATCCGTGGAAAAATAATCACAACTTCTAAAGTTTTGCTATAACCATGTTTAGTTGGTCACAACAAGTGGGAAAGTAAAGCCATGGTGCCAAAAACAATTTACTTTCACTTTACTAGCTGCCAAAAAATTTTACTCCTTAAAATTCAATTTAAGTGGACAAGAACAGGGCTGGAAAAAAAAAAAAACAGTTGTGATACTCATGCTCTTTTTTTCCCTCATTGCTTGTATTTAGGGGTCGTTTGTTTTGGATGATTTACATAG
This sequence comes from Sextonia rubra, assembly GCA_037013555.1. NCBI lineage: Eukaryota > Viridiplantae > Streptophyta > Magnoliopsida > Laurales > Lauraceae > Sextonia > Sextonia rubra. The sequence continues at coordinate 34,606,646 of JASUAD010000010.1, read as the reverse complement.
GAAAATGAGCCACATGTGTAATGGTTACACACCATCACATTTGTTTTCACTCATTTACACATGAGATGTGTAAAGTAGATGTGAAAATAATATGAAAATGGCTTGAAAATCAGGTAAGAATTTTCACACCTCAACAGGTGTGAAAATATTACCCATGTCGCTCTTACCAAGCGGGTGAACAGTAACTATATATGGTAGTCCGCCTTTTTTGCATTTTTTTATTTTGTGGGCCCCAAAATAGCAATCTGAACTGTCCAAACTCTTCTAAAGGTCAAAAACGGCTCAGAGAACAACTTTCAGTCGTTGGATCATCATACAACTTGAGATACGATCAAAAGAGTTGAGACCGTTGGATGTGTTAAACCCGTGATTGAACCCAATCCGCCTTTCTTTATTTTTTGACTCCTGTGGGCTCCCTAATGTAAATCAGAACCGTTGAAACTCTTGTGAAGACTGAAAAAGGCCATGAGACCAATTTTCAGCCGTTGGATCATCATACAACTTGAGATATGATCAAAATAGTTGAGACAATCGGACGTGATTGAACCCATGATTGAACCCAGTCCGCCTTTCTTGATTTTTTGACTCCTGTGGGCCCCCTAATATAAATCAGAATCGTTAAAACTTTTGTGAAGACTAAAAACGGCCTTGAGACCAATTTTCAACCGTTGGATTATAATATAGTTTTAGATATTTACAAAAAGATCTAACATTAAAAATCTAAAATTCTTAATTTTATGGGCCCCATCTTGATGATCTGAACCGTCCAAACTCTCTAGAATGCCTTTTTTGGCTTAGAGATGTAGTCCTTTTCTATATATATTTTAAGATATTTGTGATAAATCATGAAAAGTGGCAAAAATATTATGATAAACGGTGAACCGTTGGATTACTTTTAATTTACATATGCAGAGGTATGAAAATGACAAACGATTGAATTCATTTTACATGTGAGTCATTTACCTATATAAAGCATTTTCACGTGATATGTGAAATTAACAAACGACCCCTTATACTTGGCTGTTTTCATCCATTGCTTACCTTTCAGGTGCAAAATCAAATTCGCAATAGAGAAGGAGAAAAGAAACGTGCTTATCTAACATTGGAAGAATTGGGGCAATTATCAGATTATACAAATACATACAAATCTATAGGTATGGACATAATATTCAATTTAAAAGATATGTTCACTTTCCTTTTGTTATTATTATTATTTTTGTAACATTGTTCGTTGTCAATACTGGCCATTATATTTTTAATGCTTGGACATGAACAGGGCTAAAAAAAACACTTTTATCCTTCAAAGGATTAAAAAAAACTATTTATTAAATATAAAACATATAGAACATGTGGAAATATGCAAGTGTTGGCCAAAGATCACATACAGAGAAAAAAGAAAAGGCAAAACAGATAATGTACTTCTTACATGGTTAGAAATGATGAAGGCTGTTGCATATCATTTTTTAAATGGCAATTGGCACTAGTTACCAATTGTCACTCATATTATATATCCCTGTTTTCCTACCTGACACAGTCAATCCATCACCAACCTGAAGGCAGTATCTAGCAGTGGACAGGTTCAAGACCGCTCGTAATGCTTGAATAATGTGGGTGTGGGGATCGAAATCACCCACCGACAGAGTTACAGAGACAGGAGGATTGAGAAGATCTACATAAAAAATACTAAACTGAAATGAGGGACAAAATACCAAATGTGACCCCATATTGTAGCACCTATGTGACAACCTGCCCCTAAGCAATCCAAAAACGTGTAAATAACTGTCTGATCTTCATAAAAATGGAAACTGTCAAAGAAACCTACCTAGTCTGTAGCACCTTTGTAGCAGCTAATCTTTAAAGACAAAAATCCATTTAATAACTAATTAAGCCAAATCAGTGAGATTAACTTCCACATTTTCTCTTAAAATCATCCCATCCTCATTGAATACCCTAAACATCTCCATTTAGTCTTACCAATCATTATGAGAAAAAAAGAAACAGAAGAGAACTTGAACTAGAAGTAAATTGATGAAGCTTCAGGCAAATTGAGAACTTTATGAATTTTGGAGTGTTAATTGGGTGCGGTCACTCTTAGCCAAACATCCATATCAAACAATTCCAGCAGGTAAAAAGAAAAAAATATATATGAAAAAATGATTAAAAACGAAAGCAGAAAATTTCCCAACATCCAACAAAACCCAAAAACTCAACCAACAAGTGACCAATCAGAGAGTTCCCCAACAATAATTAAATCTTCAAAACCACCCTAATTAGCAGAAAATTTCATAATAATAATATATATATAAGCACATAAAGTCCCAAAAAATAAAACAATACAAGAACAGCCCAAACCCTACCAAAGCCCCTTAAAGAACACAACAAAAATAAAATAGAATAAAAAAAATCCACAAAAAGCCCCCAGAACGAAAAACAATCAATCAAGGGGAAAACCCAAACTGAAGTTCAAAGCAATCACACATCTACATGAACCAACACCCATTAAAGGAAGCAATCAAAACAATTATTGGTTCTTCATATGCTGCACAGTTAAAGAGTATTGTGAATTGCAAATTGCTCATCTAACGACGATGATATCTGTGTCATCTTCCTATTTACATTTTGCTTCATAAGCTGCAGTATCAAAGTTAAGGGAGTAGCACTTGAGCCATGCCAGTTTGTTAAGAGCTGCGTTTGGGAAGTTATTAGTCTTTTGCGCTGGAACTGAGACCAAATCCAGCTATTAGTCTTTTGTGATGGAACTGAGAGCACTTACTGAGTTGGTTGGGTCTGTGCTAAACTGCTGATGCATCTTTTTCATTCATCCTAAAGTTTGGTTCTTAGAACAAGTGGGCTCATCTAATTACTTCATTTACCAACACAAAGAAAAATGGTTCTTAGCAAGAAAAGAAAAAATTACCTGAGCAGAGGTGGGGAGGCGAGCGAGAGAACAGCGCAGAGGGAGAGGGCTTTTGTGTTTCGATGGAGGGAGAGAAGAAAAAGATTTGGGAAAAAACTCCATGTGGCGCCAAGCGTAAAGGGTAAAAAATGTAAAAAAATTTTGTTTTATTCTGTTTTAAGGGGCAGTGAAAATAAGAATTGACGCCGATAAAAAGGTATTCTTTAGAAAAAATGAGGAGTCTTCGTGTGCATATGTTCCTCACCATTTTGGTGAAGGACACTTCTATTTTTGGACTTTTTCAGCTTAAAAAGGGGTAAAATGTTGTCCTTTTGTATATAAATGCTTTCCAAAAAAGGAGTGTCCCTCACCAAAATGGTAAGAGACATATGCACATGAATATTTTCCTTTAAAAATAACGTCAGCTATTAATTGGCTTTCACCAGCGAAATTTATTGCGTCGGGGAATAAGCCCAGCTTAATATCTTGGCCGATGTTAAAATAAACGTCGGGCAAAGCCTGGCCATTACCAACAATAAGTCAAAAACGTGCATCTTCTTGTATTAGAAGTTGGGGGATGTACTCCTTAAAAGGCAGACTGCATAATAGCTTATATTCAACCTAGCATATGGGGCCTGCTCAATGCAAGGTTTTATAGATTGGAGAGGTTAGGGGAAAGGTCTCCTTGTGGCTAAGGGGAATCAGCCCCACTAAATTATTTTTGTGCCTGATTTGTTAAAATTTGATCATATACTAACCATAGAGTTTATTGGGATTCGATTCAATGATGAAAAAATGTTCAACAGGTATAAATTTGAACCAAATACCAGGGTAATAAATTTAGTAAGTACAGGGTCAATCCAGAAGGAGCAGTATTCAGTTAAAGCGAGTTTTTATATGCCCAAATGAAAATATAGAACTAGCCTAAGAAAACCTATACAACCATATCCCACTTGCGTAGAAAATTAAATTAATTGCAATTTTACAACAATAAAAAAACGCTTTCCTAAATCAAACATTCATAAAAAAATGCCAAACTAAGTGCCTATTTGGCATTATTGTCATGTTTTTCTTAATTTTGCATTCAGATTGGGTTGTGCAAAGATTATACTCTGTAGAATTTATTTGGCAGCATTACATTAAAATATTTTATTAAAAATATGTCATATGAAACTTGTTTGGCAATAGTATAAAAAAATTTCTCTAAATAACAGAAGCAAGAGAATCATACGATCTAAAATGTGGGACCTACCTTTTAATGCATGTAACACTTTATTATTGTATATATGAGATCCACCTATAGAAGTTATAATGTGGTATTCACATTTTAAAATTAGAACATGGAGCCCATATTCATATGATTTATAAGGTGGGCCTACCTTTATAGGAATTATAAAATGGGGCCATCTTTTTTTTAATGTAAATATGGGATCTATCTTTATAATACAAAAGAAATTATGATATGGACCCACATTCATAGGATTTATAATGTAGGTCTACTTTTGTGATTGTAACTACGTGACCCACATTTAGGAATTACAAAGTGAAAGCACATTTTTTTTTCACATAGGACACACATTTAAAAATCATGATGTAACGCCCACCTTTAAAAATTATAATAGATTATAATGTGGGGTCATCTTATTTATTAATTGTAAACACAGAACTCACTTTAAAAATTATGTGGTATCTGCTTTTATAAATTAGAACACGGAAACACATTCATATGATTCACAATGTGTGCCTGTAGGCATTACAATGTGGCTTCACTTTTTATGATTGTGACCATATAATTTACATTTAAAAAATAAAACATGGAGCCACACTCAAAGGATTTATAATATGGTTCTACCATTATAAGAAATTATGAATTATAATCCTAATCTATAAATGAATCTCAAACTAACTTCGAATGATATGTAAATATGAGTTTAAAAATCCTAAACAATAATCATGAAAAACTAATACTAATGTAGAAACATAAACAATACAAACATGCATCGTAGGCAAATTAAACTATTACGGAAATTTAACTAGAATGCATGAACAAACTTAACATGAATGCATGTCTTCCTAAAATAAAAACTTACTAAGTTTATTGCTAAAACTAAACACCTAAAGATACATGAAACAAATTAAGAAAAAAAAAAGAACAGCAACAAAAGGAATTACGAAACTCTGTATATATATAGATATATATATGCATGAGACATGCACTATGTCTATGCAAGATAGGTTGTGCACGAAAGATATGATAAATAATCATTCTAAAGTGCTCAAGTTAGTTGAAATATTGGTTTTATGGTATTGGGGCGCTAAATAAGTTTTTAAAATCTTCTAAATTGACAATGAAAGCATGAACTATTAAGAAGTTATCAGCGGGCCCAAATGGGCCCCACAATACTAGACTGCACTTAATATTTCTTGTTAGATAACATTTTCATGTAAAGTTCTATATGTATTGGATCCCTGTTTTACACGGACTATTCGCTAGATGGGAGCACACCTTAAATGTCTAGTTTGCGTTCCAATATGTTTCATGGCAAGCTTGCCCGTAGAGAAACTGCACATTTATTGGCTTGGGTGGAAAGAAAATTCACATGAGTTGAATGGCCATCCAAAGCTCTCTCACAACAGTTGGTCCTTTGTTGATTTATATCCGATGTAGGCCCCGTGAAAGGTGGGCAACACGATTTTAATTGACATAGATTATAAATTTAAAGTTTATAGGTTGCAAGTTGTTTATATAGCTTGTTCGAGCAATTCCATTGATCAGATTTTGCTTTGTGTTAAACCACGATCTATATACACACAACTAGAAGAGGGTGCCTCTCTTTTGGTAAGGAGTATATAGGAGGAAGTGCCTCTCCGTTCTTTTTATGAAGTATCCTATGCAAAAGTTAGCCTGCACCAAGCACAATTCCTCTTGCTAATGATGTGATGATGTGAACCTACTAATAAATCCATCAAAGGCTGTATAGAATCTTCATTATAAGCTAATAAAAGAAAGGCATGGGTCCTGATGGGTCATCAAAGCCAAAAAGCTGCCAGACACTGCCTCTAGTTGATAGGAAGCAACAGCCCAGAAAGGGATTGATTGCACGGAAAGCTTATAATAATAGCAAATCGATGCCATTGAGAAAACTCCAAAAATATTAAAAGTAATAGAAAGGTGAAAAGAACAGATTCGGATTGCCGTGGAGGGGGCAAGGTCGCAACGGCCGTTGGAGTTTCACATAGGCCCCCCACCAAAGAATATTTTTCACGGAGATGAATAGAACAAAGAAAAACAATAAATATCAGTAATAATAAGTTAAATCAGACTGCTGTAGATCTAGCTAGTTAAAGACATCAATGAGACAAATGCCCACATGTAGTGGAAGAGGGCGTGTGAGTTTTGAGCCTCTACTAGGGGAAGACGACGACGATGACCATCACCATGGGGGAAGCTCATTTCTAAGGAAAGCCATGGAAGGACTTGAGTTTCATTTTTGAGGAAGATTGGTCAATATAATTTAGAAGAAGGCTATATTGGTAGAGCCGTAGAGGTCATTTGCCTTGTCAATATAGCAAACCAATCTTTTGAAAATATTAAACTTACCGGACATATTGTTAGCTACTGGAATGACAGTCAAAACTTTTGACTGTGTCCTCTTTCCAGAGTTACTATAGTGTCAACCTTTTAGTTCATCATTGGAAATGTAATGTAAAACATCTAATATATCATGCAATTATTGTTAGTCAGAGGCTCTCCATCAAGTCATATGGGCAAAGACAATGTTTACATTTGCCTACCTTTAATACATTTCATTTATCCTGAACTAATTTATATGTGTTGACATTGATCTAAGTTTCTTATATTTGGACTCAATCTAATAACAAAATGGGAAAAAAAAAACATGGTTAATCATCTATTAAACCTTGTCTTCAGACACCTGGACTTGCCACCTGCCCTCAAGTTGCAAGGCACCACCAAAAGTAGCATCAGTACCGAGGCTAGTTATATATTTTGGTTATCAGGTGTGCACAGGAATTGGGGCTACCTAATAGTCCATCTAAGTGGACCAAACAAGCACTCTCCAGAAATTCACTAGCCATCATGGTTTAGATTTTAGGACTCACCCGAATATCATGTAGGCCATTAAACTTGTGGGCTCAGCACGAACATGATAGAGGTAAAAGATATGGCTGATTACTTTTAGAAGTTCTTTCAATGCCCCAGCTCCTAATCCAGGTGGAAACTCATGTGGGCTGCACATTGATATAATATGCAGGCATGCACAAGAGGGAACATATATTCACTTCTCACCATATCAGCAGAAATACATTCCATTCTTCCAAAATCAGTCCACTGAACCACGAGTATTGAATTTAGATTCCAACACATGCCCTTATAAAATTGGATTGATGTAGTTTATGCTCTTCGATTTCATATCCTGAAATGAGGCCCGTCATTATCAATTTAGCTTGTTCTTCGGACTTACTATTTTGTGAGATTAAAATTTTAAATAAAAAAAGAAGTTAAACGTTCAGGCCTGTGTCTTGATGAGGATTTGTTTAGAGGTTTTTTTTGGCATGTTGTGGTTTTTAATATAATGATGTGACGGCTAGTTTGACGTTTCCCACATTTTCAAATATTATATTTACTTTTAGAAAATTTTAAATTTCAGCTAGCCCGAAGGATTTAAATGAATTTTGAAAATTCTAAAATTTCCACACTCTCCAATTACAATCTTCCACACAAAATAGGTATCCGATTCCGAGGATAATTGATCTTTTAATGCCGGACTACAAGCCATCGATGTCTACGACTACTGACAATACAGTGATGTTAACATGACGCCAATCTCTCATCCTCCATAGTACATACAGACACTTTCTCCCCTCTGAGAACTGTCATTTCCCAAATGACTTCCATGGAAGAAAACCTCCTCCCACATAAAAAACCACCCATCTTCAAACCATCGCCGGCAACTACCATAACCCTCCTCATCGCCATCTCAATCTCCCTCTCCCTCCTCCACATCACCTCCCCCTCTCCTCGCAACCCAACCTCTTTCCACTCCCTCTTCCTCTCCTCCCCCGACAACGCCACCATCGCCCACCACCTCCTCTCCCTCACCCGCCGCCCCCACATCGCCGGCTCCCGCGCCAACGCCGACGCCGCCTCCTACGTCCTCTCCACCCTCTCCTCCTACTCCATCCCCACCCACTACACCTTCTACAACGTCTCCCTCTCCTACCCCATCTCCCGCTCCCTCACCCTCACCCTCCCGCACAACGCCCCCACCTCCTTCTCCCTCCTCCAGGACATCTACGACGGCGACCCCTTCGCCGACGTCGCGTCCGAGGTCGTCCCCACCTTCCACGCCTATGCCAAGTCAGCCTCCGCCGCCGGGCAGGTGGCCTTCGTCAACTACGGGCGCGTGGAGGACTATGCCACGCTGCAGGAGATTGGGGTGAACGTATCCGGCGCCGTGGTGTTGGCCAGATACGGGAAGATTTACAGAGGGGATATCGTGAGGAACGCGTACGAGGCGGGGGCTGCTGGGGCTATTGTGTACACGGATAAGAAGGATTATGGTGGGGAGAGATGGTTTCCGGATGACCGTTGGATGCCGCCGACTGGGGTCCAGGTGGGGAGCTTGTATACTGGGAAGGGTGATCCGACGACGCCTGGGTGGCCCAGCAGTGGATCGTGTGAGAGGGTCACCGATGAGCAAGTGGAGAGGTCAGGGGAGGTCCCACTCATTCCTTCCTTGCCCGTTTCATCTGCTGATGGAGAGGTCATTCTGCAGGCTATAGGAGGACACGTGGCACCTGATGATTGGCAGGGGGGAGCGGCTGACTCTGCTGTCTACAGGGTTGGACCAGGTCCTGGCTATCTTAATCTCACCTACCGGGTGAGTTTTGTGTTTTTCATTTTTTCATTTTTGGTATTTTAAATATTTTTGTGAGCGCAGCTGATAATACATAAATATTAATTTTACTTCGACAGGAGTTGAGCCTCTACAAAGATTGGTTGTAGGATAAAAAAAAGTAATAACAAATGCAAATTAGATTATGTTAATAATGTTTTTAATGAAATGATCAGTGTGCCATATGTTTGGTTTTTTATGAAGTGACCATTGATAAAGACGAAGTGCCCCATGGGGCACTGTTGTCTTCAGCAATATTTGCCTTTTCAAGCATCTCACCTTTTCATTATGCCCTTTTGGGCTTTTGCCTACTAATTTTTATTTTTATATAAGGGGCGTTTCTTCGTGGAATGTGCACATCTGGAAATTGCAAGTCTTGACTGAATTTCTTTCTTAAATTTGTCAAATTTTCTGGTTGATAGATGATGTTTAAAGTTTCAAGAAACTTGCTAATATGAGTTTTAGAATGCTAGAAAGGAATTTCTTGATGAATTTGAGGGCATTTGAAATTTTCTTGAAAAGAAATTCCTGGAATTCTTGATTTGAAAATGACACCATTTGGGGCTCTCTCTTGTAAAATATATAATACAATGAATTGAAGATCCAATCCTAAATTACTTGAAAAAAAAATCAATCCTATATTTGTGGGATGGATTTTCTAAATATAAGAAAGTGATGAATGGCTAGTTTATTTACTCAAATTCATAGAATTCATATATACATTATTTTGAAAATTTCAGGACATGGTGGAATTCCTTAATGCCCTCTTGTATGTATTCAGAATTTTTATAAGAAAAAGCAAAGGAGTTGGAATTCCTAGAATACTAAAAGTCTGTAAGGATTTTTGTATTGGCAAATTCATGGGTTAGACAAAACTTGAGTCCGTTAGTGTTGTATTTTACATATCTTTGAGTATGAACAATGGTTTGAGTCGCTGGATGCATTGAAGTGAAGAAATCGAAGAAAACGCGACAAATTGAGGTGATTTTCTATGGACAACATGGATTAAAAAGATCATATCTCAAAAACCGAGTGTCGGATATGGACATGCGACTTACCGTTAGAAAGTTCGTTTTGAGTAGATATCCGTAGAGCCCAAGATTACCTCAATCGGAGCTAAAACGAGAAAATTATGGCCTCCGTAAGTTTGCAGAAAATGTGTTGAATTTTCACCTGGGTAGAACCTTAATCCGACCGATCGGATCATTCATCCGACCAATAGGACAGGTGCAGAAAGTTCGTTGACATGCGATTTTTTAGTCCGATTTGAAGAGGAATTTGCCTGTTTCATGTCAACTTCTTTCCTGATTGAAATATACTTATGAGGTACGAAATTGGAGTTATAAAAAAAGGTTCTCTCTCAACCCTAAGATGGAGATTTCATTGTTATGAGTGGGGAATATATTTTGGAGATAATCTCGTTTAGAGTTTTTTTGAGAGTTAAAGGCTGAAGTAATACTATAGAGATTCTTGTCTTCTACTTTTTTAAGTGTAAAAGATTGCTGTGGGGAGTCAAATGCTATATCTAGAAGGCGTCTAGGTGCTTGAATCTGTTACAGAGAACAACAGGGGGTCGTTGCAGCAAGGAGCTGTGCAAGGGAATCACAAAGTTCTTAGGTTGAGGGACAACTGAATAAGGGTTATGAGTATTCTCTTGTAATTGTAGTATGATTTATAGTGCTTGATTCTTGACCATAGTTTTTTTTCAATTTGCATTTCTACGTAAAATCTGTGTCTTCTTGTGGTGTATGTTTTTGTTTGATTTATTTCCACTGCTTAGATGATTGTTTGTATACATAATATTAAGATTGGCATTAATCCATTCTAGAGAGGCTCTCCCCTAAAAAACCTTCAAAGTCATTTAAGATCTTTTAAGTAGCTAGAATGAACAAACATGATATTTGCAAATGCCAAGAACAAGACGTTACATCATGTCAAAAAAACCCGACATAGCAAATTCTTATTATAAATTTTATTTCAGAAACAAGCGCTAAGTATGAATTTATGGTTTGCACAAAAAAACCCGACATAGCAAATTCTTATTATAAATTTTATTTTAGAAACAAGCGCTAAGTATGAATTTATGGTTTGCACAATTAGAGCTATGCATTGCATGAATTGACTACAACCAATTTAGAGCTAATCGAAGTATGTCCTAATATCTCTCACTAAAATGCCATTGTGGGTGTGATGGAAAATTTCAGGGAACACGACCCATAACGCCAATACAAAATGTTTTTGGTGTGATTGAAGGAGTTGAAGAGCCAGACAGGTACATTTTTGTTTATTTTATAATATACTGTCGCAATACCTATTGAGCTTCCTCAAGAATATTTTGCTTTCTTGCTGGATCTCGTAAAACTTTTTGAGGCTTTTTTCAAAGCATAAAAAGGTAGAGAAATGGAGGTGAAAGAAAAATGTGTATAGTTCAAATTTTGTACAATTTTTACCACCAGAGTTGAGTATGATGATGATGATGCAGTAAACTATAAGATCTAGGGAGTTGTGGATTCTAATGTTTAATTTGATAATCCATCTAGGGAAGTGTCGATCACTATCCTTCATTAGAATTTGAACTCCAATGAATTGAATGAACTCTGATGGAAATGGATCCTATGGAATATGAATTTTTTAAGTAAATATTATTATCTGAAATTCATCCAATTGGGTTACAAAAATTGCTTTATAATATTGCAAGAATATCTAAAAGAATTTATAATTTGATCAAAAGTGTCCAAACAACTGAGTCCGGATCCTCTGAGGAGAGTCCTTAGGGTGAACGTCTCCCTACATCACCATTGGTTAGCTTGCCATACACACGGGCATTGTGGATAGGCTACCTCGTGGTGACGTTGGTGGACCTAATCTTGGGGTTTTCTTCACCAAATCTCAATTCAAATTCCAAACAACTGGTCCAGAGCCATTGTCAAGTTTTCTTTTTCTATTCTTCATGGGGACATATCATATCAACATTAACCTATACCTAACAATATCTAATCATAACCCAAGACATCAATGATATTCCTCCACAAGATTTCTAGGCATTATGTGTCTCAAATAACTTGTAACCTTAATGAAGGGCGTCATGATCAATTCTAAAGACAACTTAGCCACTAGCTTAAACTTTGACCATCCACAGATATGTACTCCTTGGCAATCATCGCGATGCATGGACATTTGGTGCTGCTGATCCTAACAGCGGAACAGCAACTTTACTCGAGGTATGTTGAATTATTCTGGTAATTCGACCATGGTGAAAAGGAAAGGGTTTATCTGATAGAACTATGAAAATCCATCCTACATTATAGCTTCCCCTGTGGTTCTATAGTATGCATGAAAGGTGACACCTTGGCCTGGCCTAATATGTGCGAATAAATATATGCTTCCACTGTACCAGAACCAATTGAGTTTGGGTGATTGCATAATGATGACTTCTGGGGCCCACCTTCTCCTCATGGCTGGTCACTCTATGTATGTTTTGGTGGGTGGGAGAAGGCCCCGACAAGCATTTGCACCCTGTCAAGATCAAAGGGTGATTGCTTGCTATGATGTATGGATATTTCAAAATGATCAACGAATTGTGTCGTATTGTATCCAATTCTTTACTTTTTATATGTAAAATTTGTGTCCCTGCCATGTCCCATATTTGGACATCATAGATTACTAGTATTCACATTTTAATTATCAACTTGAAGGCTCACAACATGACCTCTTCTGGTTATGCCATTGTCGTCATCAGAATCATCTATTTTGCTTCTCACATTTCTTCATGTTCTGTTACTGATGTAGGTCGCTCGAAGGCTAGAGAAGTTGCAAAAAAAAGGGTGGAAACCTCGGCGAACCATTGTGCTGTGCAATTGGGATGCTGAGGAATATGGCCTGGTCTCTCTCTCTCTCTCACACACACACACACACACACACACACACACACACACACTAATTGGATGATCCTAACCACATTCTGAGCAATTTGTATTCCATTTCTCCAGCCACAATTTTGATCACAATTATCTATAAGCAATCCAGGATCATCAAGCGGATAGTTCAATTTGCCCATTCGCACATTCTAATTGGATGGATAGGGCCTAAATGGTGTGATTATTGCACTATGTCCAATTCATAGCAACTTGCAAGCATATAGACATTAAAAATGATGATCTAAAGCATCTATTTTGTCCATATAAAGATCATTTTGCTCTGTGATCAATGGTGCAACACTTGATCAGTCTTCCATATTTTTGTCTCTCAACCTCAGTGTCTATTTCATGTATGATTTTTTTTCCAGATAGGATCGACAGAATGGGTTGAAGAGAACAGGGAACTATTAGCTTCAAGGGCTGTTGCTTATATCAATGTAGATATTGCAGTATCTGGACCTGGATTTGATGCCTCTTCCACTCCTCAGATTGACAAACTGCTCAAACATGTCACTCGACAGGTTTCTCAGTGTTGTTGTTATTTGCAGTGGCAATTCACTTTCTCATTACTGATTCCTCTCATTTAAGGCTTTATCAAGTTCATTGATTTTTCTTGCTTTGAAGGTCCAAGACCCAGATAACTCCTCACAAACAGTTTATGAATCGTGGACCAGTTCTAAGGATTCTCCAATGGTGAGTAATGTTTTACTTTTAACAGAGCTTGCTGCTATGGTTTCCTTCAAGCACCAACAAATTTCACTGCAATCTGAAGCCAATGTTGCAGAAATTCCCCAAATGCCTAAGGGCTTATATGGCAAGCTGTGGAAATGGAAACATTAAAAAAAATTTTCCAGCTCTATTCCATTTGGAGCACTGCAATGGATAAGTAAAAGAATTTGGTAATGTGGTGCTTTAATTTTCTGCAATGCAGATAAATTCTTGTTTCCAAGGGGAGGGGTTGGAATGACGATGTCACCCATTCCATGGATGTGCCTCAACCAACCAAAGTTGCTTTAATTATATTTGTCAATGGCTAGTTAGATAAAATGAACAGTGGGTTTTCGTTACACAATACTATTAAAGAAAGCTATAACTGTAACATCACTGCTATCACTGACATTTTGCGGTCCATGAAGATTGGGAGATTAGGAGGCGGGGGATCAGATTATGCGGCTTTTGTCCAACATGTTGGTGTTCCTGCCATTGACATGAATTTTGGAGGAGGTACCTGAGTAAATTCGTATAAAATGTTGCTGTTTGTTTTATTTTTGAAGTAAATTTTCCCTAATGAAACACGAAAGGTTTTTCTGCAAGTCCAGAAAGATGGTAATTAATGCAAAATAGTTCTTGTATGAGCATAGTAAGTGTATGTTCGCCCATGTTTGGCAATCTAAAGTAAATAATACTTGAACACTTGAGATCACATCTTATACTCTTCCAATGGGAGGATTGGAGATGGCATGTAAGAATGTAAACGCAGCAGATGAATCAGATAATGCTATAATGAAATAGTTTAGGATTTAATGTGAATTGAATAATAAATGGCACACACTTGATCCAGCTTCAAAAGAACATATGAACCTTCTAACAGGTAATGTTTAATTTCCTTTCGTATGTCAGGAACTTTCTTTAGAGATCTTGGTAATGTTTCGCTTATTTATTTTGCAGTAGAAGTGATAATAGTTTTATAAGAGAGTGAAAATTTCATACACCCATTAAGATGGAATTCTTTATAACACAAACTATTTTTGCTGTTTTCATTTTCTATTTTTCTTTTGGTTATTATATAAATCTTTTTTTTATCTTTTGCAGGATATCCAGTTTACCACTCTTTATACGATGATTTCATCTGGATGCAGAAATTTGGTGATCCAATGTTCAAAAGGCATGTTGCAGGTCATCATTACTTCCTTCTTCTTCTTCTCTTTTCTTTTAAATATTAAAAAATAAATTATTATGTTTGATGAGATGACATCATGTTTTCAATTTAATCAGATTGATTCCTTTTTTTTCCTCTTTTTCTTTTTTCTTCAAAAAGCCGCAAGCATTTGGGGGTTACTAGCACTTAAGCTGGCTGATGAAGAGTTCTTGCCTTTTGATTATCTCTCCTATGTATTTGAGCTCGAAGTATGTACTTCCATCCATCCATAAATACAGAAAACATGAGTTCATCATGCAAGCACAAGAATGTATTCAGTCTACCAAATACGTACATGAATATTTACATACATCACATTTATCCCTGATTGACAGAGAAGCACAAGGGAATTAGAAAATGAGATTATGGGTAAGCCCATCGACATCATTCCCTTATACAAGTCCATAGAGGAGCTCAAGAATGCAGCCACCAAAATTACTGTCCAAATAAAGGTATCCTTGATTTTATTCTACAACTGGTACTTTCACTGATTTGGGTAGAAATGGACTTGGCAAATACAGTCATATGGCCTTTAGAGTAATGAAAGGTTGCTACTGGCATAGGAATTAGAGAGAAATGGGTGGGCCTCAATGTCGGGAAAGGAGAAGGACCCACTGAAAGTGAGAGAGCTGAACGACAGATTAATGATGGCTGAGCGGGCGTTCACAGATAGAGACGGACTTTCTGAAAGACCATGGTACAAGCATTTGGTAAGTCTTTTCATGACTTCTGTAGGGATGTGCTGGTGCTACAATGTGAGTCAATGGGTGGCTGCAGAATAGTACAACCGGTTCGTTTCTTATCGGGTCAAGATGACCTGTTCATTGACTGGGCCTCAAATTAACTCTTTGGCCCTCAAGTTGGTCATTTTGTCCGGGCCTAGTAATAGAGAACCAGAACCAGGGCATGAGATCATTGAGGCACACACTTGAACTGTACACATGGAAGTTCAGGGAACAATTCATGTGTGGGCCTCAATGATATCATGCCCTGGTTCTGGTTGTCTATTAGCCAGGAGCTTTAACCATCCATTCTCATCTCAGACGTATATCTTTCTGAGATTATAATACCCAGTGATCAATGAAACAACCATTGGTGCCCTGACCATATTCTCATTGTCACATGTAATTTTGCAGATTTATGCACCATCAAAGCACGATGACTACGGTTCTAAACCATTTCCAGGGGTAGATGATGCGAT
The DNA here is from genome assembly GCA_037013555.1 of Sextonia rubra. Classification (NCBI taxonomy): domain Eukaryota; kingdom Viridiplantae; phylum Streptophyta; class Magnoliopsida; order Laurales; family Lauraceae; genus Sextonia; species Sextonia rubra. The sequence continues at coordinate 34,590,796 of JASUAD010000010.1, read as the reverse complement.
AGAAAAGGCCAGGAGCTTGAACACGGTTGAGTCTTGGAAATCTGTACAGCATGAAGTGTGGAGGGTCTCTAGAGCTGTGACACATGCCTCACTGGTTCTCAATGGCAAATTCACATGAAACTTTCATTGTAAATGGATTTGGTTGATGCTCCAACTGTTGTAAGGATCTGTGCTGTGTGAATTGAATGCAAATCTTTTAACAATTATAGCCATTTATTAGATTAAATGGTTCTATTGTCAAATCCATTTTTCTCGTTAATAGCTAACATTATAATGTGTTGGGTTGCTACACCTGAATCTTTGTTTTGTGCGCTAGTGAGTCCAGCAAGGAGATCCCAACCTACTATAATTTCTTGGGCAGTGGTAGCCTTCCAATCAACAACTGATTGTGAGCCATTCATTCCAATCAACAACTGATTGTGAGCCATTCACCAATTTCAATTTTAACAGTTCATTTCGTCACCTTGGACTAACAATTATGTATATCAATTGCAAGCTGGGTGGTTGAAGTTGAGAATTATTCTAGAGTGTTTTGTGATCGGCACATTCCAACAAGAATGAGTGAAATTTTTTACAAAACAACAATTGGATTAGCTATGAACCATGGAGCAAAATGTTAGCAGAAGAGGCAAGAATGCTAAGATAAATGTGGTAAAACTAAAAAAGATAGAATCACAAATGAGTGCATTCAGGAGGATTCGACTATTAATTAAGAGAGACTTGTTTAAAATGATTTGGACATGTCAAATGCAGGCCAACAATAGTGTGGATGAGGAAAAGTTTTTTCATGAAGATTGGCGGCCCTTTAAAGAAAATAAGGAGCCTGAAAAGCAAGTAGCAAGGATAAATATAAAAAAGTGCAATCTATGTGAGGATTTGCCTCAGGATAGACTGAAATGGCATTACATAGTTGGAACAAGGGTTTGAACGTGATGATGTGGGTGATGTTTTTTTTTTTTTTTTGTTTAATAAAAAGGAGGTGACAAATCATTGAACCACTTATGTATCTTGTGGGCCTGGTCACTCCACTAGGCACTAATGCAGCTCATCATCAGGAAGAGATCATCCACCAAGCAGACCCTCCTGCAGATTTAATGATTGCCTCTTCCTCGGTCCATGGTCAGGGAATGCATGGACTGTAAATGAAACCCATTCTTAGAAATTGTGAGCACAGTTTCTAGAGAAGAATGGATTGTAACTTTCAATGGTTGTACACACATCATCAACGTCATAATCTTAACCCCTCTACTTTGTTTCTGAGTACTAGTCCACTTACTCATATCAGGGCCATATACAGGGTTGCACATAGTTTTGATCAGGTTTCATTTCTTGGTAATTATGTAAAATAATGAGTTATAAAACTACCCCACGCAACTTTTTTCCTTGGAGTAAATAGAAAGTAAGTCACCATGAAGTGTTCCCTGTGCTCTTGCACCATTAAGTACAACTGACTCTATCATTGAACTCGTGACAAATCCATATATGAAAGGAAGTACATGGACCATTCCAACTTCTTTTTTCTCAAAGAGTTTGCAGTTCAGAATATTTTTATGATAGGTGCAATTCAACTTGAATCATAGAATCTAATCATAAGATTACAAGCAGCTGTTCATTAAAAAAAACAATGACATACAAGGTCCCTCTGCACATCCCATTAAAAACCTCAAGCTTCTTATAAATAGGTTTACTCACTTTAAGACTATGCTCCCCATTTACAGGGAGAGTTCACAAATGAGAAATTTATGTAGGGAAGGGGCCATACAACTTTAGGAGTAACAAACAAATACTTCTGTCCCCAGACTCCTCTATGGTCACATATAAATTATTCAATACAACCATTCCATTGCCATGTAGAGATGCAAACCCATGGCAAAGATTATAACCAAACGAAAATGATAAGCACCCGAAGAATATACTCAGGAGAACTAAATGCCCTGATCAATGAGATAATCACCAAGCCTCTCGACAATCATGCTGCACTGGCCAGGCGTCAGAGGCTCTTCATAAATGCCGATGATCAAAGCCTGATTTGTTTTCTTAATGGTCACACCTCCAGAGCCCTGTAACCAAGTGATGAATCAAATCATAGCAAAGAAGAATCCACTGATAGAAGTTGTGAAATGCTAGTAAGTTGCTTGCACTTTTAGGTTCATTTGGAACAAGTCCAAAGAAACTTACTTCAAATACTTCTGCTACATGGTGGTTATCATTTTATTGTCAGTCCAACTTCAGTCTAATTAGGGATTCTATAGCACTAAGGCTAGAGTTTATATGTGATTTCAGTTACATCGATTGAAATCTCTTGGAAAGCTATTTGAATCTTATGAGTTTGGCAAAATCTTACAATTTTCATTCAGGTTTAACATCTCAGACAAATCATTTAATCTTTAGCTAAGAAGATAAAGGTCTTGGCTCTGTGTAAAAGCACAAACACTGGAGTCCGCTTTTCTTCTTCCTTTCATAAAGTTTTTAAAGGTTTTAGGGACATTTATACCCTGATAACATTTTCTCCTAGATACCAGAGCTCTTTGCATCTAAAAGCAGCTCAATCTATGGGGCCCACTGCATGCTTGAGGCTGGGGTTAGTGAACTTGAGGGAGTTGGATAGATCTTAGGTGGGTCCCCTGAGGGAGTTCTTTGATCTAGCTCCAGCTGCTTTCAATAATTTAAGTTATCACACAATATAAGCAATCATGAAAGACATTTGTTTGTTTGGGTTGAATTAAAACCGACAGCAGTCAGATGTATTAGGCTACTTTCTCAATAAGCAAAAAAAGACACAAGTAAAAAAACATTGCGTTTGCACCCAAACCACGACAACTCGTTAGTCTCATGAAAGCAGATGCATCATATGCTTCCATTAAAGACCCATGCCATTTTCTTTTCTGTGAATGGTATGAGCCATTCACAAAACTAGGTCTTTATGTAATTTGTTACAAGAGTCCTTAACTAGTTAATAGCTCAGCATACATGATGCATTGATCTCAATAATTTATTGGACTTTAAGGGTTGACAGCTATTGATAATAAAATGGTATACCAATGGCGTTATGATTAATAAAAGTCCATTACCTTCCTTCCTCGGATGACTACCCCTGGCTCACCCTGGATCACCATATACTTGGTGGATCCTAGGTATAAGCCAGTTGGTGCCAGTGATCCAGGTTCAGCGAAGTCATTCATCATACCAGTTACCTCCTCAGGTTTGAGCTACATCATGGAGGGAGAAAGGAAAGATCACGAGCAAATCAAATGAAATAAATTCATAAAGAAACATAAAAGTATGCAACAAATGTTCTAAGTTGTAGCTCAATTGGTTGGGAACACAAAACACACCCCATGAGGGGTGAGACGGTGAGAGTGCATGAGTTTGAGTCTTCCATAAGCCAAACAAAAAAATAGAAAAAATAAAATAAATAAAATAAAAATAAAAAAGAAGAGAAGAAGTGTGGAACATTCATGTGCATATATACATACATAGAGACAGGGATGCAACTTGAGCCGGGCAAAGCCCGACTGCCTGAGAGTGCAAGTCTGGACCAAATGAAATGCAATACATGGCCCAATTTGCCCGAGTTATAACCCTACAATAAGAACTCAATCGATTCTCAAAAATAAGATTGTTAAGCCACAGCATGATTCGATTGTCACTTACTTATCTGCCATCATAAACGAGGAAGCACATAAGCATGTTATCCGCTCCAATTTCAAAGACAAACCCAGGTAAAAATCTAGTTAGCAACAATCAATCAAAATCAGTCAATGCACATTGAATATGCATGAAATCAATTTCTCTAGGATCCTGCAATGATTTCTGAATTCTGAAGAATGATTGTTTTTCCTGATGTAAATTTTGTATACAGTTATAGACCTTTCTAATTTTAGCAGATGCAAATAGTAATGTGGCCTAATTTCAACATTTACTCGCATAAAACCATTTGAGCACAAAAGAAATTACATATGCATCCTAAACTTGTGTCAGACGGTCCTTATGGACACCTCACAAACTGGTCTATTGTAAGTGCGATTAATTCTATTTATGTTGTAAAACACAACTTAATTTCATCCATCATTGAGTGCCCACTCCAATTAAAGTGATACCACAGCCTTAATAGATTTACAGTCAGTGGCCAATCATGAGATCCGCTCTCATTGGGTATTAATTAGAAGAAATCTTCCACACGAGAAACATAGTCATCAAAGTCTTGTCCTAACTATGTTGAATTCAGTTACATGAATTTTGTTTCTCCATTTCTAGTCTATATCGGCGGCGCCAAATCATCCGATAGATTGCACTTCTTGAGATCTATCCCACAACCTCCATCCATGTCTTTGTCATAATCAACCCGCAAAGAGAAACCTTTGATCTAACCATACCATTAAAAAATAAAATGCTTGATCTAACTATCCGTTTCAAGTCCCTTGCTACATGTTGAGATCATCTAATATGATTAATTTGGGAACATTATAATCTTCTTATTATCTGCCTAAACCAATATATCCAAAGAACCCATATCAGTTCCACTGAAGCAATAAAATCATCACATAAGTGATGGTTTCTCTTTCCTTCTCCAATCTTCACATCCAATATCTACCTACCAACAAAAAATGGACAGGTTTAGATAGAAAAGGAAACCCATTTGCGAAAGGAAAGCAATATATATATATATATATAAGAAGCAGAGATACCTGAGGAAAGGTGGCGCTTTGAGCCCAAACGCTTCCATCGTGGCCGATGATTGCTGCGGCCGTGAGATGATGGCCCTCGATATCGCACATCAGCTCATCATCCACGTACGTCTGCCAAGACATTTCTTCTTCTTTTCTCTTTCCACTCTCGCTCTGTTTTCTTCTTTTCTTCTCTCTTCTGCTTGAGACTCGAGAGTTGTAGTAGTAAGATGGCACCGGAGCTGCGAAGACACGCCGCCGACAACATAAATAGGAAAGGACGCCGGTGCCATACTCCTCGAGAGCAACCTAAAGTGTGATCCTCAGGACCTCCCGGCCCGGCGAGAGTCTACGTTGCTGATCCAGCGCACTGGATGGGCCCACCACTTGACTTTTTTAGCAATTGGGTGGGAAAAGATACTGAGGAGTAGGAACCAAGATGGTACTGATGGGCCCTCCAGAATCGGAGATGACTATTGATTACTGAGTTTGATTTTAACCATGTGTTGAGGAGAGGGCTCTTTCGGGAGGAGGGTACATATTGAAAAATATTTGTGCCCCTTTGGTAACAATTAGAGGTTTCGGTGGAAAAGATTAGTGGAGTAAATTTAATTAATACTATGTCCATCAAATTTTATATATTTATATATATTGCTTGTTCTAAAATTAGGATAGTTAACCATTGGAGGAATGTAATTAAAAAATAGAAAAAAGTGCCATTTTCTCACATCCAAGAGAATATTTATGCTACGACGACAGTCACATGAGATGCACAAGTGGGTTATGAAGGTTGTCGGTGAAAGCGACAGCTGATTAAAAGCTGTGAATGGATTATGCAGGAATAGCTGTGATCAAAACCATTGAAAGGGATTTTAGCAACAATCAATGAGCTTTCAGTTTGAGGGTAACAGGTTCAGAACACCTTGATTGTTATTTTGTTTTTGTTTTTGGTACGTTAAGCTAGTGGTCCGGACTCCGGAAATGCTTAAAACTTGAAATCTTGGTAATTGATCCTACACCTCTAACCTACCAACACTAGTCAACCACAAGAGTATCCGCATGCCTTGAGTTTTTTCACTTTTTTTAAAAGTTGCTACTTTACTTTATTCAATCTTTTCATATGTTCCTTTCCCTGGATGGCAGAGGATTGCAAACTATTATATCCATAAACTAGTTTAATCTATAAATATTTTTCAAGTCCAGCTTCTTCCATCCAGGTATGGCTCACACGTAAAGGACATATTTTTGTACACACCATTTTACCGGCAAAAGAAAATTGCCACATTAGAAAATTATCATGTCACTAATTTTCACGATAATAAAATACTATTAATTTAAAAAAGAAATTCTGTAGAACTGTAATTTAGTAATTTTTTTGAACCTTCTCATCGTCTGCTCTAGGATCTTCACCACAATACTCTTATCTTACCCTAGCACTGTGGGTGAGGAGCAACACCTCTAGCACTGAAGCATCTCACACTTCTTACTTCTCGTCCATTCATATGTATTAGCGATCTTGATAAGATTCACAATTTTTCGGGTGCGCTGAGGGAGGGCAGGTAAAGGAGACAACGTACATCGTTGGCGCAAAAAAGAAGGCATACATTTGCTGCCTTGGACTTTAACATTACAAGATTGTGAAACTTCGTTGAAAATTTTAAACATCAAAACAGCACATACCTATAAATAATATAAAAAAAAAGATTTCTATGTGGAAGTATTCATTCATTCAACAAAGTTTCTGCAAAAGCTCAATATCAATTAAAGCGCTGAGGTCTTTCATTGGTGGCCTCCTTACAGTCTCAACATCTTTCTTTACATTAAAAGGGAAGGATGCATGATTGGATTCCAGTCCCTCACGTTAACCCTTCTACCAAAATCACTGCAACGTGGGTCGACATGCACCCCTTACAGTATTTCGTACGTTTGCCGGGGCTTAAAATAGCTAGAGTGAAGGGATTACAGAATATTACTGTATAGTTAATATGGAATATCTTAAGATGGTGGGTGGTCCTTGGGCCCAACACCGCTATGATATCGTCTTTCCTTTGGACTATTCTTTGGTCAGGGAAGGACCGCCTGGACTCATCGTTACGTCTCCTCCTTAAAAATATTGAAAATAATTGCCAGGGTGGCCAAGGGTAGATCCAAAGAATTCAACGTGGGGGCCTTCATGTAAAAGAAATAGCGACAGAAGGTCAAATGTATAAAAAAATATATATTAATTTTAAGAATTTGTAGGGGTGTTCTTAAAATTTTTAAACATTTTCCGATATGGATGGGGGGCTTGGAACCTTGACACCATGTCTATTTCTCACGTAAAATGCATTCATGCAATGTCATAGCTGTATATTTTCTAATGAACACTACTCTCCATGTATAAGAATGACTCCTTCCTATGGTAGTTCTTATTTGGCTATCTAGGGTTTGAACTATGGGCACGCCACCTGTCTTCCTACGCGTGTGATAGGGGTGGAACCGGAAATTTTTAATTGGGGGCCAAAGTTCTTTTTTTTTAAATTTTTATGGCATTGGTATTACTCTAATTGGATTAAAATTTCTCATAATAGTTAACATAACTAGGAAGTGATTTCTAGCATGTTTGATTTCAGTAAGGAGCCCCATTGATGGAAAATACATACTAAAGCATGGATGATTAGTACAATAATAATTGTAAATGCAAAAGCCAAAAGAAATTCGTTCCTAAAATAGGTTTTTGGTTTTCTCCTCTAAAATTTGAAACCCAAACCATTTAATCTACATTAAAATAAAAGTTAAATATCGAAAAATGAAAAACTTTCTCTATCTATTGTGGATATAATTGCAAACGGTATAAAGTTTTTTTGTACTAGTAGAACATAAATAGGAAGCAATTTCCGATGGGTTATATTTCAAGTGTAAACTTCAAGACGAAAAATAAAAACTAATGCATAGAGAATTAGTACAGTTATAATTATACACATAGTGAAAGAAGGGTTGGTTTTTTTTTTTTTTTGACCTTCTTTTCATATCTGTAATGAAGTAACAATAACTCCAAAATTTTCACAGCCTCCAAGCTCCAACAATCTAAGTTCTCTACGCCTCCCCGAGCAAACTATCACAATCTTAAATCAAGGTATGTGGGCGGCAGCGGCAACTTTAGATTGGATAAATAGTTTATAATCTATCTATAATCCCTTATTTTATTTTATTTTTTCTTTCCTTCTTTTCCTTTCCTTTTTTCTTTCATCCAATTTTTCCAAAAAAAAAACTATTATTTAGTACTTTTTATCGAAACAAAGATTATATTCTTAATATTTAATTTTTGATAATGTTTGAGGGGTCATTCACCAAGAGACTAACATTAAAAGAAGGGGCCAAATTGTATGTGTATGTGTACGTGTATATACCATGGCCCCACACTAGGTCTGCATATGGCTTGTGGGCTCTCTCGGGTCCAAGCCACCTTGGGTGGATTACTAAAAAGGACAAAAACACTCTCCATGTGTATTTTCTTATGCAAAATGCATTCATGCAACTGTATGACACACTGACATTAGCATGTTTGTTTAAAGGTGTTTTTCACAATAATTACCAAGTGCTCAGTGTAAAATCATGTTTCATAAATCATTTGAAAATTCCGTGCTGGATGCTATAATTGTGAAAGTCAAAACACTGGAAAGATGAAAAAATCACCTTTGTCTTTTGAAATTTTCATAATTCTAGCTTTTTTTTTTAAATCACTTGAGAGTATTAAGACAATATTTGATAGGGCTGTATGATTTTGTGTAGTAGTCCGACGCCCCTAACGTTTTGCTTTGTGCTCATTGCTTACGCTATGAAATCTTTACGACACTCATCCAGAAACTATGACTTAACAAATTGGCTACTTTCAGATTACCCACTGACGTATGGCCGGCCCACCAGCATCCTCTCCGAATCTCACACCTCAGAGCACTTCTAGTGGTCAGCTTTGGCACTTTTTTCTTTTTCTGCTTCCAGCACTAATTTGTGACCATGTCTATCATACTTTATTTTGTCCTGTCACTTGTCATCTGCCTTTGCTTCATATAGTCATGAATGGTGAAGTGGGTGATGGTTTTGTCATGAAGGTACATCAATCAAGCCCGCTTTGGCTGTTTATTTTCTTCGATCAGCTGGGTCCGAGGCCCATTCTTCTCTTTTGAGAGAAGATGGTTATCTTTTTTAGGGGCTCAAATTGCATGTACAAAATTTGGTTAGAGATATTTCGAGTGGGAATTTCCTATCCGGTAAATCCCTGACAGTATGCCCTCCAATAATTCCGAATTCCTGTTAAAATGGTGTGTAAAAAAGCTAATCTTTCATGACCCAATGACAAAAAGGCTATATAATTTGGTGAAAATGTGCTTTTTTGTCATTAAGAACTTTTTGATTTGACCCCCTTTTTTTTCTTCTCTTGTTTTGACCGTGGGTCCCTAATTACCAAACAACCCTGTTTAGCCAAACAGTAACTTTGTATATTCACAGATGCATTAACTTAGAGAAATGCGTTAGGGTGCCACAGCAAAAATTCAAGCTATTTAAAATGAACAGTCTCAATTGCATGGGTTATCCATAATTGGTTTAGGTGTGATGCTTTAATTTCAGGGTTAGAGGATTGATACTTGGGCATGTGTGTGAAACTACAATGCCAACACCACTCAACCATGATTGTATTAGAGGATATCCCATAATTTTTCACCAATGGAAGATGATCTTGCCTAAGATTAACCATTGGATTGAAACTGTGATTAACCCAATCTTTCTATCTCCTTAGTTATGTTTTTAATCAAATTGTCAGTCCTACAATGAAACTTAACTCCTTTTTAGAGTTAAATTTAGAAATATCCAATACACTTGAGGACAGTTCATTTTGATGGGTGTGAATTTTTTTTTTGTAGGTAGGCTCTATTGTGAAGTTCCAACTCTTCAACTCCGGATTTCTCTGCCAAAGCCTCCTTAAGGGCCCGTTTCTTTACTAGAATTCCTGGAATTCATGTCTGGAGGTTGTTTGGAATTTTCAAATGCTGGAATTTTAAAATGTTACTAAATTCTGTAATTTTTGAATTCTCTATTTTTTTTTCCTGAATTCCTACCCGAGAGTTTTTTAATTCCTGAATTTCATAAATTCCTCGTTTTATAATTACAAGGATTTGTAGGTGGAATTAAACTGATGTCCACATTGATCATATGCCAATTTAAGTTTAAACCACCCACTAATGTGTGTATACAACTTAGTATGGGTCTCGCTTAATAAAAAATGTGATTCAATCTTGGGGCCCATATTCACAATTCAAGAAAATGAGAAAGGAAAACCTAATAAATAAAAATTACAACCATCCAGATACTAAAACTTGGGCCTGGCCTTTTTCTAATTACTAGTTAGATGAGAGTTTCATTTTAATTCAATTAGTCACCTTTCACTGTTTTGATTCAAAAACAAGAAGAAGAGTCTCACCTGCTTCAAAGATTGAGGCCCACTATTGACCTCTATTAATAATGATCGATATAGATTTTTAAACATGGCCCCTTTGTAGAGCCTAAGAACTTGTGGCAGAGAGAGATGATGGAAAACAAACTTGAGGGACTTGTTGATGCAGCTGGGAGTTTCTGCACAGCTTTCCTGAATTCTAGAATTCTAAAATCCTCCTTGAAGAGTTGGCATTTGCGAATTTCACTTTTTTAGCATTTGGAAATACTAGCATTCAAGAATTTCCAAAATTCTCATAAAGAAACAATGAATTCCTGATAAGAATTCCAGAATTCCGAGACAACTTCCAGCAAAAGAACAGGGCGGAAGGATCCCGGATGATCAATGATGTCTTAACAGCTATTCCGTCGGCCGCATCCTGAAAGCTGCTGCTAGGTAAATTTTTGCACCTACTAATAGTATAATAACTTCATAACGTTACAATTTTCATACCTTACATATCAATCCTTTTTAACTGTATTGTGGATCCGCCTACAATACACTGACTGATTGAAATGTAAGTGAAAGACAAAAATCATAGTAGTGGGTTCCATCACATGGGATTCTTTTTTTTGAAATAATACGAGAGTTACAATTCATCGATTACTGGAGTCTGTGATCTGTGCGGGCTCCCAGTGTCAGGTGAACTTTTGCTCATGCAGGTACTGCAACTTTCTCAAATACATTTAGGAAGAACTAGCCAATTTACAAATTTAAGCAATCCTTGACCTGTCCATTGTAAATGTAGCAATTATCAGACCCATTGAACAGGTGGTCATAGTAAATGGACTTAGTCATCCAATCGAAGTCAATTCCACTCTTCCAATGCAAACCTATGGACCAATTTGAATCTCTACGAGTGCAGCAAGCAAATTCAGTATTTTATTAAATGATCATTCAAGTGTTTAGATAACCTGAGTGACACCTAGCTCTTTTGTTCGTTGCGTTGAATAACTATAGGGAATTAGAGCTGCACGTGTGGATAATTTATTTTCCCTTTGGGACCAGGTTTCCCCATTATCTTTCCTAGGCTGGTTGGGAGTTTCCTCCACTTGGAAAGAAACGAGACCCAACAAACGAGTAAACATGGTTTTTCTCCACCTTTAACCAGTGTTAGCTTTGTATAGAAGTGAGGATTCTCCTATTAAGGAGTAGTCCACCCAATAGGAAATGTTGAAAAAAATTTCCGCTGTTTCTACTGACACTTTGGGGTTTTTGTATACATGGTTAGCTAAAGAAATTTAACCTAAGGCTTCTTTATCTCCAGATTTCTGCTGCTCTCTGTCCATTAAAAGAACTCCCATATTTAACTTAACCTAGTACTAGGCCTGCGCGGTTCAGATACATAAACAAATAACATGGAGAACAAAGATATAAAGAACAAAATTGAAAACCAAATGGCTCTTGAAAATGATATTGCAAGGCCAAATCAATAATCCAACACTCAACTTATCTGCAAGCTGTAATGGACAGGGAATTCACATAAGTTGCATGAAACATGGACAGGGGAGGGTATGAATGGAAGAGATCCTAGATACTAACTGCCTCTGTCCTCAAAAAGTTATTGTCTGCCAAACAACTCTAATGCCACTTCATGGCTATAGAATGAATTCCAATAGCCCAAAACAATACTTCAGGAAAAAAAAAAGGAAGCCTGAAGGCAAAGAAATGGAACATATGAAGTAGAGAACACTACGAGCTACATGCCCTGATCAATGAGGTAATCGCCCAACCTCTCGACGACCATGTTGCACTGGCCTGGAGTCAAGGGTTCCTCATAAATGCCAAAGATTAAAGCTTGGCCAGTCTTTTTTATGGTGATGCCACCTGAACCCTGCCAACCACACAAGCAAATAGAAAGGAAAAAGAAAGTCCTGAAATGTTAATGTAAAAGCAATTTGTAACAATGTTAAATTATATTAATTTGCAGGGCAATAATTTTCAGAATGAGAAGCCCGTTAAATTGAATTTGAGAAAGTATGTTATGAGCAAGTCAACTAGAATTTATGAGCGAGCAATAGGGTTTCTGTTCATGCAGCAAGGATTGAAATCAGATAAATCCGTAGCACTGATGAAAGAATAGAATTTTTAGTCCTTCATAGTGCCATCATAGTATCACCGACTTTAATCTAAGGAAATGTACCATGTTTATACGATTAATTGGATTTGTTGATACAAAAATCTCATATTATCTTCTTATTTTTTTAATAATAAACAGAATATATCTGTAATTCCAAATGGAATTTATATTTTATGAAGTATCACCAGTAAATTTATCACAATACAATTAAACACTAGGATGTAAACTGGTTGGGCATATGTATAATGATATTTAAATACCAGTGTCAAGCAAATCAATCAGTAGCACAATGCATATGCAAGACTTAGGTCATATATTTCGTTCTTATGAACTTAATTCCTTCCTTTTACCAAAAAAAAAAAAAAAAAGAACTTAATTCCTCCACTGGTGAGAAAAAATTGCATGCAGTCTCCTATGTGCCATGCCCAATAAGACAGTCTGCATCAACACATTATAGAGTAGATTGGAACTCCTAGAGTCCCTTATCCCGTTATGGATATGGAAGGTCCAAACAGGAACCAGTCATCCTGTTAAACATCTACAATGCTTTCTTCTCAATGATGTGAAAGGCCCAATTGGGTAGAACAATAGGCTGACCATCCTTGATGAAGACAAGCATTTAAGGTGAAGATATCTATCCTTCCACTATTAAGATATTTTTGCAACTAAGTTTAGTCTGAATTGGTTCAGAGAGAGCTCCAAGCTAAGAAAGATTAGATCCCATCCAAACTTGTCATGGGATCGAGCATTATCATCAAAATGGACTCACACAATGTTCACTGGTTTTCAGCTAATCTGTGCATCATCCAGTAGGATCAATGCCTTTGTGCATATTTGAACTTAAATTGGCATGCATGCAGCATAAGCAGGGGTGTTATACAATAAATAAATAGATAGGTAAAGCACAGTCTAATGCTTACTGAAGTTACAATGAACATAAATCAATTAAGCAAGACTACAAATAATAACAAAAATATCTTGCTAAGACACAGGTAACACGAGATCCTTGGGGGACGGAGGAAATGGCATGAATACATTGATTAAATCAAACTAACAGCCAGATTAAAGTATTCATGCATGTCATTTTCCTACTAAGAATTTATTTAGCACAGTGTCTAACAGTACTGCATTAAGAACTCATGTAGCTCTCAAAGCCTAACAGTACTGCATTGACTGATAGAGTTCCAGAGGATATGCCTAATCCATTTGTAACTTATTGATAGTTGCATTGACATTCAGCTAGCCAAAAGTTAAGTAGAAGGTACCAGGCACCCACAAAAAAAATGTCAATCTGAAAGATAAGGTCAATACCCAAGCCAATCACAAAAACATGAGATACAAATGCATCACCTTTTTTCCGCGAATCACAGCACCAGGCTCTCCTTGAATTACCATATATTTTGTGGACCCAATGAATAAGCCAGTTGGGGCAAGGGATCCTGGCTCATTGAAGTCATTTATGATAGCAGTTATCTCCTCAGGCTTAAACTACAAACAAAAGGCCAAAATTGAAGGAGTTAATGATGGCTCAAACAAACAACCACTATTACAGCATGATATGGCTCAAATAGTCTGTAAGAATTATTACACATAAAAAGATAGTAAGATGCTTCCATTAACTTTCAACTCCCCTGTTTTTACACAATTGGTGCTTTTGCTGAAATCATAAGGTTTTGGCTTCATTTCAGCTTAACCGTCAATGAAAAAGTATAGTCATACTTAAAAAAGAAAAAAGGAGTTTATGATCAATATGATAATTAATAATTATTTGAATAGAAACATTTTTAATAGACAATTTATCTAAACTAACTCGCTGTTGAAATCCAATTACTAGAATTCTCCATAAAAAAGAGACTAACACAACTGCCCTCTCCAAGCTACATTTTAAAGATTTAAAGAGGCTAATTCATTCATCTATTGATCATGGTCCTAGTTCATGAGATAATACCAATCAAAACATCCAAAGCCAACCCAATCAAATTAAACAAAAGGAGGTCTTTTGGAGGAGGTGAATTTCACAAGTCTAACTAACAAAGCTGATTCAATCCATAAAAGAAGGACCTCTAACAGAATCATCACTGAATCTAGATTAACAATTGCATATCCAATCATACACAAGCAAATCTGATATTTAAATACAAAAATAAAATCTAAAGCGCATAGTAATCCATTTCCATCACAGATATTTTGAGATCTTAGCCTTACAAAAAAAAAAAATCAAAAGAAAGAAATTCAAATGCAATGTCACATCAGAACCGATGAAACTCTAAATAATTTCCATAAAAAAAAAGGAAAAACTAGAATAAAAATCACCTGAGGAAATGAAGGACTCTGCGCCCAGACGCTTCCGTCGTGGCCGAGGATCGCGGCAGATGTGAGATGGTTGCCGTCGATGTCGCACATGAGATGATCGTCAATGTATGTTTGCCAAGACATCTTCTCCTCCTCTTTCTTTTTTTTTCTTTTTCTACGTTATGTTTTCCCCTCCTTGTGCTCTCCTTTTACTTCTCTGGTGACGTTTCTCCTTCTGCTTTCCTCCTTTTTGGAAGAGAATGTATCAGACAGCAACAATGTGAGAGAGGGAGAGAGCGCTGTGGTTTTGGAGAAGCTGGAGAGATGTATGTATATATATATATATATATATATATATATATAGATGGTTTTGTTATGGAGGAATGAAGAGAAGCGGAGTGTTGTAATATAGGAAAGGAAGAGGTAGAGGAATTTGGAAATCAGTTATTTTACCCGCAACTTGATTGGGTAGATGCTGTTCACGTCCGCCTTTAATTTCGCCATGAAGAAATTTTCCTTCCCACAGTTGCTTGACGTGGTTTTTTCTGCCTTGCTCGTGTCTAACCATGCCGAGTGCCTAACTTTTCTTATCATCCATCAGGTGGCCCACCACGTCAACGACTCTTATCGATGATGTAATAACGACAGAAACAACAATGTATATATTCCGATAACCACAAGACATCCAATGGCTTAGGTGGTGCGGATGATCTTGGGATACTAGATTGAGCTAGTTTAGTATGTTTGATTATTTCAGTAGCATGTGTTATTACATAATTATGTATATCTTTAACTGTGGGCTTTTGGAATTCTAAATAGATCGAAGGGCACCTTTATTTTTGTGTATTTTCTAAATGATTGATGCAAATCCACGTTCTCTTCCAGCTGCATGCTCATCATATGCATAACAGTTGAGCTCATGGAGCCATGGATTTCTTTGAGATCAATCAAAAAGGTTGATAATGGCTTGATGAGATTGAAATTGGCCAAGTGCTAAGGCATGGGGATTGGAAGTTTAAACAGCATGTAAAAGTGGGCCAAACTAGGCCCCATGGAGCTGGATTGCATAGACCCTTGCTCCTAGGAGAACATTTATCGTTTTCAAACTACCCAATCAAGGAAGATTTTCACCTACCAGGAGATGATACATTTTGCATTTGTGCTTATGCAGTTCAATTCGGTGCAGGTCACTTGGATGCATTCTTATCATTGAGGGTGGATGAGGACGATGGAAAAGCTTCTTTACAAATAACAGGTATCCAAAACAATCCGCCCCATCAAATTATCATACCCAATGATTTAGCAACCTCAAAAATATTCTATACAACAATGAGTAAAGGTTTGATGGGCATAAATTAGGTATGGCGCCAAATCATGATGCTGTAAAAGAAGCTACACTGATCAACAGTGGACTCTATAGATTTGGACTGTAACCGCAATATGACAAAATTCTCCAGTGGAAAGAATTCACGTAGGGCAGACCATATATTAAATACTATGCCCGTGGCCAACTCATGAAGGCCAACTTGGATGCATTCTTATACTTAAGACTTGAGAATAAGATAGAAAGGTTCCAAACAAGCAAAAAATCCAATCACATCAAATGATTCTAGGGTGTTCTTCCTTTTTGGAATTATTAAATGCTGATATCATCCGTCGTAAGCATTTGTGTTTGGATAAATGCATAATATAATATTTATATTTTTAAATATTGAAAGATTTCATTATCATAGAATAAAATAGTAACATGTTTTTATATTGGATTACTTATAGTGTTTGACAAATTCTACAAATTTTAATATACCTTTGAAGTGTTTAGAATTTATAAAGAAAACTCACAAGATGATATACTAAACAATAAATAGATAAAAAAAAGTAATCAATTGACCAGATGCAAGATCCACTCATTACTATTTATATGTGTTAATAATCATGGTAGGACCATCTATTGTTAATATTAAATCTTAAAATCATGAGATCCAAGCAGTTTACTTAAGGTGGGTCCACAAAATGTTGGGAATCATGGTGATTATTGCAGAGAAGTCTTATCTATTTTTTAAAACTTTATCTAATGCCATCTATTATTAATGAATCCATCTAATAAAAATCTATTATGGGACCCATTTGATGTTAGTAGTTATATTAATAGTATGAGAGCTTTCAAATAATTGGACCCATTTAATGATGGTAAATTGATAAGTGCAATAACGTAACTCAATCTTGGTAGTCAATATGAGACCCACCTAGTGTTAGTAATCACAATGAAAGCCCCCTTAGTGCGATATCTTTAGGATCCGTCTAATATTGATAATTAACAAGGGTAATGTATTCATGATATGAATATAGGACCCCACATTAAATTTGTAGGGCCATTTTAATGTTAAGAGTCATAGTTGCACTCCCATAAAAATCATTGATATTAAAACTTATAGTAGGCCACTATAATTAATGATTGCTTATAAACTCTCAAATGAAATTTTACTTTAGATTCTTTTTAACAGAAAATTGTTTTATACAACATATCCTTGAACACTGTAATATAAAGGTTTTTGGAAGAAAGAAAAATATTATAAGATATACTTTCTTAGTTATCCAAACACCACCTTTTTAGGTGAAGAGATTATATACTAAACTAGTAGATAATATTCCAAAATATTTTGATATATTTTGTTTTTAAACAAAAATCTAACATTTATAAATTTATAGAACTCTTAAAGATCCTAACCATTTCAACGGAGCCAATTTAATTACCCGGGTGCCAGCCTTAAAATTTTCATGTACCAAATAGGCCCATAATGGACGTCAATGCACTCGTGTTTGAGAGTACTATGCACCTTTGTTTTACAAATATGCCAAGGGATCAATCTTAGGTCTGCAAGTTAAAATGTCATCTGGGACCAGCAGCCCAACTTGGTAATGAAAGGAAAAAAAAAAAACAAAAACAAGTAGGCACCATCCAATCGATGAGTGACACATGGCACCATCATGACCATATGGGCAATTTAGCTTGGAATTTACATGTATACCAAAATAAAAATAAAAATCACAGCATATTGTAGCCATCTGGTCAAAATCAATGAAATTTTGCACCCAAATAGTTTATCAACGTCCACCAAGGCTATCATTTTTTTTTTTTGGCATAACCCACAAATCTTCTTATCTGGTGAAAAATCATAAGCTACATGAGCAAAGAATATAAACTTTCCCATCCACAATCAGACGCATCCATCCGTGACAAACTGAAAATATTATATCATTCTACATTTCTCAACTTGCAGTTTTTAAACAGTTCTTGAAACACTTTCACTGCTCCCAGGTGCACACAAATAATTACCTGAAGTCCCCATTGGTGTAAGAAAGAATTGGACCAACCTCGTTCACAATGGCATGCACAGACGGGTGGGTCCCGTCATTTCCATTGATTGGCCCTAAAGAGTAGTCAGTTCAGTAAACATTGTGGCCTCCACCAAACATCTATTTAACTTGAAAACCAAAAACTCAATTTTGTAATGGTTTGTGGCAAGAAAAAAAAAATAAAAAAGAAAAAAAAATTGTAATGGTGCCCACGACAGTGACACCACGGTGTAGACCTCTTCAATCATTGCATGGTGTTTAATTTCAGTAAGACCAACTGCCAACAGATTCCATATGAATTTTCACAAAATCTTTCATACCTCCCAGCACTAGAGCTGAAATGACAAAATTTCCACAAAGAAGTGTCTACAAAAGCAAAACAGATATCTTGAGAAGCGGCACATGTTTCCCCCTGAAAATTTCCAGCATCGATGAGCCACCTCTTAGTTGATTGCGCAATAAAGAGGATGGTACCCAGAACACATCATCCATTGAGCCTGTAGCTCCTGCCACTGAAAGCCACACCTGTACTCTTGTTGGGCTGAACTGGGGCATTTGCCTGAGCACGCACCCCCACAGTGCAACAAGCTTGTGCCTATACAAAAAAAGTAAAGGATATTGCAGAAAAAGTGGATCCCAACATCAAGGATAAAGATGAGAGAGCTTCTAGATCCTTTGGTAACGATGAGATAGATCAGGGCAGACCCAAGCACAATCAGGCAGGTGCCATCGCACCACGTGATTCGAGAAGCCCCTTTATGCAATGCTATAAAAATTTTAATTTTATTATTTAACTTCTTCGCTGAACCATTGCCCGCACCACCCAAACAAAAATCCTGGTCTGCCATTGAAATAGATCACAAATTCATACATTCTAGCAAGCTGCACATGTTTATATCTAGATCTAAGCCATTATGAAGAAAGTGGATTCTATTTCTTCTATCTTTTGTTATGGGTAAAACCTGCACTCAACCTGACCAATTCAATTGAGTAACAGGTTAGCAGCAAGAAAGCCAACAGAAAGGTGATGCGAACTTAGACATGGATAGAGATTGATGGGAGCATCAAATGAAACTCCAATTTCCATTTGTTGGCCCCAAATCAGATGGATCATCCATTCATTACAATTTTTTTTAATTTTTTTTATTTTTAAGTGAGGTAGACTTGACGCAAATGTTGGGTGTTTGCATGCACATTAATAAACCTATTCTCTGCCAGGATAGCAACTTATCAAGAAATTCCTTAATTAAACTACTTCAGAGCCTATCTATCACCTCCAAAATCTCAGCTTGAAACCCGTGAAAAGATAATTAGATAACCTATCATACCTAGATACTTCAAAGTGTACAACATATCATGTTGTACCATATCTGATATTATTAACTTTTTATGTATAAAATCCGTGTCCCCACTATATCCATAGTGTGTCACTACTCTGTCTAGGCATCATAGTTTATGACAACTAAACTTAACATCAGCCGCATTTTAAGTGCCATCTATAAGTTCAAAACCTGAAACAGGAAAAAAAAAAAAAAGAATATTCCAGAACAAGGAAAAACAAAAAAATAGGAAACACCCAAATTGGAGTCTTCAGAATATTTCTTCCACCAGCAAGGGGATGCAACACCGTCAAGAGGTAATATAGATGTCAAGCTATAATTCCCAATAGATCTGGTGTAAGGGGTGAGCCGAAAATAACATCCAATGCAAGCATTGCCCAAGGGAGATAAAATGCCTATGAGGCAAAACAAACAGGCCCCAAGACAGTAATTAGAGACAAGTAAAAGAAATGGAAAAAAATGCAAACTACAAGAAATATAATTCATAGGAGCAAGGAATCTTGGGAATAATAGAAGCTTTGGTACCTTTAGTGTGACAAGCCCATATATGTTATTTGGGCATTTGGGAACTCTCTACTCCAAATATAGAGAAGCATGAAAACCAAGGAAACTCCAAGGAAAGGAGACCTTAGAAGTCGAATGGCGGAGAGTGCCTAACATCATGTAGGGGTAAGATAAAAGAAGTAAGGATGCATGAAATGTGAAATAAATAAAAATTGAAAAACCAAGAGATTCATTTTGACACTATAAACTGGTTGTCATATACTAGAACAAGACCGATTCTTTGGCCTTTAATCAAACTGTTTCATTAATCAAGCGGATCATATGTGTCCTTACTCTTAGCAACTTCCCTTAACTGTCATTGTTTCAAAACAGATGTGGTCCACACTCCACCCCTCTGGATTTTAGCCAAGAAATCTATATGGTGGAACCCACTGACGAGCAGTGTAACACTCCGACCCGAGTTGATCCGGATTAGTGAGTAATTGCGTGCGATTTTAGCGTTAAGTGTGTTTTGATTTTGTTTTTCTTTGGCTTTGAGTCTTGGAGAGATCGTTTGGGTTGAATTGACTTGGTTTCGGTAGTTCGAGCCATTTTTCGTAATTTTGGCTTTTGATTGACCTTGTCAGTTTTGCGTCATTCTGACGTCATTGCGTGTCTTTCGTTGAGTTTGTCGATCTTCGTAATTGTCTTGGATCCAAATGTTTCCGTTTGCTCTCGTTGGATCGTCAGTTGACTCAAACTGACACTTGTGTAAGCTGTTTGGACTTAAGTGTAATTTAGACTCATTTTAAGTTATAAATATCTTACCTACTCTCCTCTTTCTCTCGATCGTTCTCTCAGCTGTCTCTCTCTCTCTCGTTCAGCTCTCTTTCTCTCCTTCTCCTTCTCTGTTTCTGTTGCTTGAGGGAGGAAGAAAGGAGCAAGTTTGTGTGTGTTTCCAGCGGGCTGAGCCAAAGCAACGGTCGTGTGCGTGTGATTTCGTCTGTGAGGCAAGTATAAGCCCAAGTAGTATGAACACCGATTGATATGGCTTTGATTGTTGTCTTCTTATTCTTCATTGTGTTTCTCAGTGTTAGACAGCCCTATTGAGCCCATTATTGCTGTATTTTCCTGTTTTCGGTCGAAAGACCCGTTTTTTGTATGTCTGTAACGATTCCAGAAAAATGACTCCGTGCACTCACGGCTACACCGTGAAATGTGCTACGGCTAAGCCGTGAAATGGCTTACGGCTAAGCCGAGACCCAGCCGTAACCCTAACCGTAGAACAATACAGACTGACATTTGAAAATAACTGAGAATTGGCAAAATGCTACTCTTTTACAGCCCAGCCTGATCTAAGCCGTACATTGTACTACGGCTAAGCCGTGGACCAGGATACGGCTGCGCCGTAGAGTAAAATACGGTTGAGCCGTAAATACGAAGGAACATTTTGGGGAGCCTCGGCTCAGCCGCAGTGCATAGGACGGCTAAGCCGTAAGATGCCTCTGCTAAGCCATAAGGTCACCTACGGCTACACCGTGAGCTCCTGAGAATTGAATAAAAGGGCTAGGTTTAAGAAAGAGACCGTTATGACTTTCATGTTAGAATGTAGCTAACCTGGACATGCCCAATGGAATGTTTGAATGACATGAATGATCTCGAGGGCTGTGAATCATTCATGCTTGTTATCCAGTTGTTTAGCACCTCCCCATGGGTGTTGGTTTAAGGGACTTCGGTGTACACTCCTGACACTGCAATACTAGACAATGGTACATCGGATAACTTAAAACTACATCAGCATGCACGGTTAGAAACACTGGATAAATAGATTAGGATTGGCTCGTAATTGACCTTGATTCGTAAAAGTACTTTGATTTGTCGAGCATATTGACTTCGGTTATGCCCTCTTATGTGTTCTGCGCTGGACCTCTCGATTCTGGGGGAAATGCAGCAACCCCAGAGCGAAGCCCGGGCGGGACCATTCTATTATTGTGTTTTACTGTTGCTCCACTGGAGTTCTTGCATCAGTGCTTATTTGTTATTAGTACTTGAGTACTTGAGTCAGTGATATCGTTCTTGGTAACTTTGCTTATTCGCATTCAGTATCAGTATCAGTATCAGTATATGTGGTGCACTTCCTACTGTTCGTTTAGTGTGATATGTGAGATCTGTATGTGATGTGATATGATTGACTGATTGAGGTGCATCATCCGATTTGATTGTGATTGGTATATGGCACTACTGAGCCTCAGCCTTAGGATACCCGACGGGGTTAACTTTGGTTTAGTTTATGTGTTTGCCTCTGCAGAGTGTTCTGTCCTGGGACTCCGGACCCCGGGAACTAGAGACCCATGCGTACCCTGGCCCGGTCGCTGGTGTTCTCATTCCGACTGCTCTCGAAAGGGAGAATATGGCCAATGTAGTAGCCACTTTGATTGTTATCTGTTTATGATTCTGATAGCATGTTTATTCATTGCATAATTGCTTAGTATACGAACATGATTTCTATGGATCTTGCACTGTGACTATTACTCATTAGTAGACACAATTCGTGTTATCTTCTTGTGGCTTATATTTTGCTAAGTCGTTGTACTTATGAGTTGTCTTTGTGTGTTGCAGGCTCAGATCCCTCTCCCGATCCTGCGTCGGTCGACCCGACTTCAGGAGAGGCTCGCGAGGCCCCCTCCGGCCTAGAGGAGTGGACTTGATCCATCCTCCAGAGTACGGTTTGCATCATTTTGTTTTCCCCATTCATTGAGTCTGCGTTTATTGAGGGGATGTTTCTGTAATTGTACCGTGGGCTTTGATTAATATCTGTATTTTGGTTTTGATTGTTGTAAGCCCGCTCTATGATCATACGTTCTTGTAATTGTTCTTGTCATCAGTTTAATGTTTTTTTTTGAAACCCATTATGTCGTTTTGGTATATTGTGATATGCCTTGATACGTACAGCTTCCGCGTACAGTCGTGTGAATGATCCCTTGTGCGTGTATACTTGGACGGGGTCTAAGTGTACGTGCACAGGAGTACATGTGTCATTGGTTAGAATTTCTCTGACCCCCGGTCCTTGGGCTCGGGTTGTGACATACGTATTGTATGGTATCAGAGCATTGTCTCTATCTTAGTTTGTAAGCATGTAGGCATATAGGACGTGGTGAGATTCCATAGTCCAGTTTTGGACTGTTGTGTTTGGTCTCCTTGTCTTATGAGTCTGTGTGCGTTCCCTAGTGTGATAGCAGATTGACTTTTGTGTTTTGCAGGCTATGGCATCGGGATCTGGAACACACGACAACAACAATCAGGGAGATAATGAGAGTGGATCAGCCGCTCCACAGCAACTTGTGAATTTTGACGAGCGTTTCTTGACCATGCTGCAGGCAATCCATTCCTTACAAGCACAGGTCGTTTCTCTGGTGGACCGGCAGAGTCAAGCGCCAGTTCAGCGGCCTGTAGAGCAGCAAGTGGTTTTCCAGCCTAAGGAGAGCGATCCAAATGCGTTGTACGAGAAATTCAGGAAACGTGGAGCCACAGAATTCTACGGCAATGAAGATGCGCTGAAGGCTGACCAGTGGCTAGAGCATACCGGGGATCTCTTCTCTACCATTGTCTGTGATGACCGGCAGAAGGTTATGCTTACGGCATCGATGTTTCGAGAGGTGGCGAAGACTTGGTGGAAGAGTGTCAGTGCGGCCTATCTGACCATGCCCAGTGAAACGGTGTGGGAGACGTTCCAGAAACAGTTTAGGAGAAAGTTCATCCCTGCTCATGTCCGGCGTGTGAAGGAGGTTGAGTTTCTGGCCTTACAGCAGCAGCAGCTGACCGTTTCAAAGTATATTCACCGATTCATCCAGTTGTCCCATTTTGCCGAGGACATGATCAATACTAAGGAGAAGAAGGTAAATCGTTTCATTTCTGGTCTGCATCCTCGATATGCGAATTATGTGACTGCTTTTCAGAGACCAGCTACTTTTGATGATGCGGTCGATAGAGCACATGCTGCGGAAGCCAACCACCTAGCAGAGAGAGCTATGGACTTCAAGAGGAATGCACCAGTGGGGTCCAAGGGACAGATCCAGAAGAAATGGAAAGGGAAGCAAGGCACTTCGAGTTTCTCTGGGAGCAGATGCGAGTTTTGTGGACTGGGACATCTGATGGAGAAATGTTGGAAGAAGTCCGGAGCTTGTTTGAGTTGTGGATCCATGGAGCATAAGATAGCTCAGTGCCCGAAAGCCAGGACCTTCCAGTCATCTAGGTCTATGGGGTCATCCAAGTCTTTGAGTTCTGCAGCTTCGAATAGCCCCCAGCTGTCTCGCCAGAACCAGAAGCCGCAACGTCAGATAGCTCGCGTGTACGCAGCCTCCCATGATCATGCAGAAGATGCGAAGGTGGTAGAAGGTAAAGTTCTTATTGCCCGAGCTGAAACACATGCACTATTTGATTCGGGATCTACGCGTTCGTATGTTGCACCTCGTTTTGCTGACCAGTTACCACAACCCCCTCAGTCGCTACCTTATTCGTTAGTGGTGTCCACTCCGGTGGGCAAGAGAGTGGAGTGTAGTGTATACTACCCTCAGTGCGACGTGGTGATCGAAGGTCGCCAGCTGCCAGTTGATTTGATCTTGTTGTCCATGTTGGATTTCGATGTGATCCTTGGAATGGACTGGCTAGCGCGGTATTGTGCCTGTGTTAATTGTTACAACAGGACGATTTACTTCGATTTTGAGAAGGGGTTTCGTTTCGAGGGCAATCAGGAGAGATGCCCGAGGCGTGTCATCTCCGCATGCAAAGCGGATCGTTTGATACGCAGAGGTTGTGCAGGTTTTCTTGCTTTCATCTCGGAGAAGAAGGAGGTGAAGCAGTTGGGTGAGATTCCGGTCGTACGTGAGTTCCCGGATGTATTTCCAGAGGAAGTACCCGAGTTACCCCCTGTCAGAGATGTAGAGTTAGCGATCGATCTAGTGCCCGGTACAGCACCCATTAGTTTAGCTCCTTATTGTATGGCCCCTGCTGAGTTACTCGAATTGAAGACGCAATTGCAGGATCTTTTGGAGAAAGGTTTCATACGACCGAGTGTGTCACCGTGGGGAGCTCCAGTGCTGTTTGTGAAGAAGAAGGACGGTACCTTACGGTTGTGCATAGATTACCGGCGATTGAACAAAGTCACTATCAAGAATAAATACCCATTGCCGCGTATTGATGAGTTGTTTGACCAACTTCAAGGTGCCGCTTACTTTTCCAAGATTGATCTAAGATCGGGGTATCATCAACTCCGGGTGAAGGAAGAAGATATCACGAAGACTGCTTTCAGGACACGGTATGGACATTTTGAGTTTCTCGTGATGCCATTTGGATTAACCAATGCACCTGCTGCCTTTATGGCCTTGATGAACAGAATCTTTGCTCCTTTCCTGGATCGATTCGTGGTGGTCTTTATTGATGATATTCTGGTGTATTCGAAGACCCCAGAGGAGCATGTGGAACATCTACGTCGAGTCTTGCAGTTATTGAAAGAGCATCGTTTATACGCCAAATTGTCGAAGTGTGATTTTTGGCTCGAGCAAGTAGCTTTTCTTGGTCATACCATTTCACGAGATGGGTTGGCAGTGGATCAGATGAAAGTTGAGGCAGTGATGAATTGGCCCAGCCCAAAGACTGTGATGGAGAGGGGAGAGAAGACCTCTCAAAGAGGCAAGGGTATTCTCAAAGGAAGGTGATCAAAACATAACTTTCTTATTATGTTATGATAGTGGGAGAAGGAAATTTCACGAGGCTAAGAAACAGAGTCAAATAATTGTCATGCCCTGAATTTTTAAGTACGGAACTACTTTTGAAGTGCATTCGGACCATAAAAGCCTTCAATATCTCTTCACGCAGGGTGATTTGAATATGAGATAAAGGAGATGGATGAAGTATATTAAGGATTACGATTTTGGGTTGAAGTACCATCCAGAAAAGGCTAATGTAGTGGCAGATGCTCGAAGTAGAAAAGTAGCGTTCACTGGAGGATTAATTGCAGAATACTTCTGGATTCGATGTTTGGAAGATATGGATGTTTATTTTCAGCCTATTAGTAAGCAAGTAGTGTTGGCTAGTATATTCTCGTGGGAACCCCAGTTACTTCTGAGATCAGAGAATACCAATTATTAGACCCAGAAATAACAAAAATCAAAGATCATATGGATGAGAGGTCTGATTTTAAGTTAGAAGATAATATTTTATATTATAAGGGCAGAATTTGTGTGCCTGATTTTCCAGAATTGAAGGACAAAATTATGGTAGAGGCACACTGTACCCGGTATACTATTCATCCAAGTCTTCTGCATCAGTTGGAGATTCCTCAATGGAAATGCAAGCATGTCACTATGGACTTTGTGTCAGGATTGCCTAATACTAGAAAGGGATTTGATGCTATTTGGGTGATAGTGGACCGTTTGACTAAGTCAGCCCACATTGTACCATTCAAGACTGGTCAAGGAATGGAGAAAATGACAGATTTGTATATTAAGGAAGTAGTGAGATTGCATGGAGCACCAGTTTCTATTGTCTCCGATCGGGATAGTAAGTTTATATCTTGGTTTTGGGTATCACTGCAGGAAGCCTTAGGAACCAAGTTGAGTTTTAGTACAACCTATTATCCCCAAACAGACGGACAGACAGAGCGTACAAACTAGACATTGGAGGATATGTTAAGGGCATGTGTCTTGGATTTCAAGACTAGTCGGGACGGAAGCTTGGCTCTATGTGAATTCGCGTACAACAACAGTTACCACTCTAGCATTGGCATGGCACCCTTTGAAGCTTTGTACAGGAGAACATGTCGAACCCCTATATGTTGGTCGAATTTTGAAGCTCGCAGTTTTTATGGACCGTCTGTGATTGGAGAGTCCAGTGAAAAGATAAGACAGATTCGGGAAAGGTTGAAGGTTGCCCATAGTCGCCAAAAGAGTTATGCAGATAGAAGGAGGAGAGAGTTGAAGTTTGAGGTTGGTGACCATGTATTTTTGAAGGTATCCCCTACACGTGGTATTTTACGGTTTGGGCAGAAATGGAAACTCTTCAGTAGATATGTGGGACTGTTCCAGATTATCAGCAAGGTCAATGGCGTGGCGTATTGGTTAGCATTACCACCAGAGCTGTCAGGTGTTCATAACGTTTTCCATGTTTCTATGTTGAGGAGTATGTAGCAGACCCTTCGCATGTGTTGCCATATGAGCCGTTGTAAGTGCAGGATGATACAACATACGCTGAGCAGCCGGTGGGGATTGTCAACACCAAAGAGCAGGTGTTGAGAAACCGTGTCATCCATTGGGTGAAGGTTCAATGGAGTCATCATCGCCCGGAGGAAGCAACGTGGGAGTTTAGAGACGAAGTGTAGCGACAGTATTCACACGTTCTTCCTGAGGTATGTTAGTCATTTGGAGGACCAAATGTCCTTTAAGGGGGATGAGATGTCATGCCCCGAAGTTTTATTTTTGGGTCATAGCAGTCCGTCGGGTTTGAGTTGGGTTGAAAAGGGTATATGGGCTAAGTAATCACTTTTGGGCCTTGGGTTTACGTTATTTGACCCTTTTAGGCCAATAAACTATTTTTGAAATTTCATAAAACTTACTAGAAAGCAGGGAGCCATTCCTTGTAATTTATAAAAACCCTCTCTCGATATAAACTCTTAGGGTTTTCCTCATTCTTCGATCAACTTCCTTTCTTCTTCAACCAAACCCTAGAAGCTTTCCGGGGGGAAACCAATGTTGGATCTTCCAAGCTTGTTATTCAGATTTGCTTTTGGCTTCAAGATCCAGGCAAATGGATAATTATAAGCAATGGCTTTTGGTTACTTGTAATATGTTTTAGTTGCTTGTCGATTAACATGCTTTTTGTAGGATTTGTTCGCTTGGGTTTAAACTTTTTGTGTGATTTCTTTGCTCAGGTTTAATACTTTGATTTGGGATTAATTTTAGAGATTTGCTTTTCTTTTCTTTCATAAATATAAAATTGGTTTATAAAAAAAAATCTGCAACAGCGCCGCAGGCAGCGTAGCCCTGTTGCCTATGTTGCTGGCAGGCTGGCAGCCTGGTCTACCAGCAGACCGGGCCTGCTGGCAGGTCGAGTCTGTTGGCGGGCCAGGTCCACTAGGTTGGGCCCAGTTTTTTTTAAAAATATATATACATAATATTAAACAAATGATTAGATTAGGATATTATTTATAAAGAGTTTAAAATGTTATTTTTTGATTAATAGTTTAGTATACTAATGGAGATTAGATTTTATTAAGTTAATTTCTAATTCAATGTTATTAGAAATTTAGTTAGAATTGATTATAAATTTAAATAGAAATTATGTAATTGTGATTAATACTTTATTTAGCTTGGTTAGAAATTAACTAAGATGTATTTGGGGGTGAATAAATCTTAAGTAGATTGTATTTATAATTCTAATTTGGATTTTTAATTTGAGTTTAGATTTCGAACCGAATTTTGGGATTTGGACCTTTGTTTTATATTAAATAATAAGGTATAACTATACACAACAATGTTAATTACAAACTTAATTATTCCTTTTTCCTTATTTTGATCATAATTTGATTAAGTTTGGGTTTGGAATTTGAATATCGTTTACCTAAGTTGTAACACACATTAAATATACATAATTGGATTAGATGATTTATGTCTTTTTAGAAAAGTTAGTTGGATGTTTATATGAGAATTAGTTTAAATTCAGAATGGGAATATGAGATTCGGGATGCACCACATGATAGACACTGAAAGTAGGATTTGGCATCGTGGACTCACATTTCCATTGTGCAATAAGGTTAGTTCTCATGTGTATATTTAACTAATTATGACGATTAGGTGGTTTAGTATTTACCCTCAGAAAACTTGAATTGACATACGTTCATAGTACACTTTCAAACTTAAAGGTCTAAATACTCAATTGATAGTGGTTTAAATACTGGGATTACGGGTGTTATATCATAATTCATTCAGCATCAGTATATGTATGTATTTGTAAATATGTATATTATCTGCGAGGTTATCTGATTCTGTTATTATCTGCGGGATTATCCGTTTCTATTATTATCTACGGGATAACCCGATTCTGTTATTATCTGTGGGATTACCTGATTCTGTTATCTGTATGCGGGATTATCCGTTTCTGTTATTTGTATGCGGGTTTACCCATTTCTGTTATCTGTATGCGGGATTACCCGTTTCTGTATATTTATCCTCAGGAATATCCGTTCTGTGCATTCATATCATTGGGGTTTGCATCTGATATATTTTGGGTCATAATGAATATAATGTTTCATTCAATTGATTAATCCATTGCTTGCAGTTTACCCTCTTGCCAGATTACGACAATCTGACCCACTACTTTGGGTTCTAGGTTCCGTTACCGGTGCCGAACCAGAGGGTCAGGCGGCGCAGGAAATTCCGCCAGATGGCGGAGTTATTGAGTGGAGCACCGATGACATCATCTGAGGTGTTTTAGTGCGGTGCAGAGTTCTAAAACTTTAGATTATGTAATAAGGCCATGTTTGGGCCATTAAGTTATTAATTTTAAGTTTATTTGTTTTGAAATTATAATCTTAATTGTTATACTTCGAAGCACTTGACATTGATTTCGTTATTAATGAGATTTGTTACATGGTTGTTATATGATATTCATCTGCGATGAGTATAGATTTCAGTTCTGCCTGTGATTATGATTGCCTGATCACCAAGCATAACCTCACGAAGGACTTCGATCTACCCAGAATTGGAGCCCATACTGTTTATGTTAGAAAATTTTTAATTGGCCCCAATTCTCACACCCTTGGAACTGGGTTTAGATCCGGCTCAATTTTGGAGGCGTGACAATAATTGAATACCCAAGGCACAAATAAACTTTGGACTTTGATATGGGAAGGGAATAAAAACTGAAGTCCAAGACAAAAAAAAAGTTAACCATAGCAGTAAATAGATAGTAATTAAGCAGTAAAAAATGTAACCTTCCAAAACATGTCAAAGAACAAATATATCAGAACTACTCACATCATTAGAAGGCGTATTCCAAAATTAATTGAAAATTTTCGGGGAAGAAATAGTTTGTAATCAGCCTCCACACCTAGAAATGAATATTAGAAAATTTAGAATTTTTTAAAGGGGATAGAGAACCAAAAGGAAACTAAAAGAAATGAAAAGAGGTATCATCTCAGATTAAAAGGAGAAGAAGAAAAAGAAGAAGAAGAAGAAGAAGAAGAAGATTATGATTGCTCCGTGACATTTAGAATAGTGGTTTTGTGGTAAGAAGCAGTGGCAGACCTATGTAATGTTAACTTGAGGTCAATCTTGAAAATGCTTAGAGATTTATATGGGTAGATCCATGCCCCACATACATAAAACAAATACTCACCCCACATCTAAATCCGGCGATTGCCTCATATGGAAAGACATATGTTCTATTTTGACATCCTTTTCACACTGTTTTTTTAGTCCTTTCATAGTTTGTCTCCGTCTATCTTTCTCACCAAATAGCCCTAAATAATGGTTGCTAATTGATATGTTAATTTTTTAAAGAATTGGAATTTGTGTATTGTAGTTGTTTTAGCCTAGCTAAAGCCCACAAAAGTGAAAAGAGAGCCCACAAAGTGAGAAAGCAGTCCGCACACGTGGGTGGCATCCTTAGGGCTTGAACTTTGGATGGCTAGGTAATAACTATCACTTCTTGCTATTAGGGTAAGAAGCTGTTCTTTGGGTGTTGTAATTAAAATTTTTTATTTATGAATTGGGTGTTAAAAGTAGAATTCCTTACAAAAAGAATAAAAAATTCAAAATTATGTATTTAACCTATGCTATAAATGGAGATTATTGGTAGTTGGAGACGATTTTGAACTAATTGACCCCATCTTTGAATTAACTATGGCAAAAATTTAACCCACCCAAACGAAAATCCTGGGTCCATCATTGATAATAAGATCATACTGTCCACACTAATACCCAACTTCAAGTGCAATAAAAGTCAATAAGCCTTGCTACAGATATACATGAAAGCAAAAAAAAACTACTATAACCAAAAAGAAACATGCATTTTGGATGCCTTTACAACACAGCTAGACATTTTTTATCTACTGCTGCTATTATATCATACACTCACTGATTTTCAACTTAAGCTTTAACAAAGTAGCCAAATTAGACACATGCATAACATAAATTTTCTTATTTCTTTTATTCGATTACTGGTTGAGACTTGGAAGTGATACCTTCAACTTAAAGAACCAGGGATCAATCCCTGGGCTTCTGCATGATAGTAAGTTGCTCATCAAAACAAACACCAAATAGAAAGTAGTCAAGAACTGGATTGGCGTTGATATTTTTACTAAAATCAAAATCAAGGACATATCTTAAGAGATTAAAGAAAGTATCTAGGCTGAACCAAAGCTTCTTACCATGTGTGGGCATGCTTTGATCTAGGCAAAGTGCATTTTGGATGTATCTTCTTTTTAAGTAGATAGTCTATAGGGGATATTTTAAACACATCAATCACAGGGCACCACTACATTAACGTTATGTCACTGGAACATGGATCCAGCTTGTACGAAACAGTTGATCTGCAGCAAAGTGGACATTTGCTGCTTTTGCTGCACAGGGGCTACAGATTTTCTCCTAACTTTCAGCAATATATAATTATCAATGATAACTGCATATCAACTGCACTTGAAAAATATACATAAGAGCATCAATTCCATTCTTTCTCCAGCAAAGACTCTTACACGTGAACTCACACAAATTACACAATGTCCTTAGCTAGCTGAGAAACAGCCAGGGACGAGCCTTCTTCCATTCTTCATGTAGCATAAATTTACCAAAAATCTAAGAAAAAAAAAAACTTTTACAGTTGTCACACTTGAAAATGAACCATGTAAATCACAAAGCATCAACTTAATACAAATGTACAAAGAAAGTGCAGATGAACCATGCAATTCAGGAAAGTAAAAATTAGAGGCCATGTTAAAAGAAAAGGATACAATGCATTAAAAAAAAATGCAATGAAGTGAAATGCTCGATTAATCATATTAATTTATGTTCCATAAGATAATATAACATAGTAAAACGAAGCATAAAGCCAGCGGAAGAATCATTCATCCGTCCCCCGCATGCAGATCAGGCGGTCCAATTTTTAACTCATAATTCAGAAATATGGTAAATGGCATACTGTATTATAGACTGGAATCATCAAATGGAAGTGTGGAGCAGGGAAAATATCTACTTTCATTGAACTATCTACTATGATTATTATCTGTTTTGGGGTGGAAAAAACAACTGTGTACTGATACCTGAAAACGTGAAATCACTGCGTCATATATCAATGCAATACTGACAGGATTCAGCAGGCCCAATTGGTATGCCGTAGTAGTTAACAAACAGAGGGTACCATAAGCTTTGCTCAGAGGAGGAAGTGAATTGTAGAATCTGTGAAAATGGAGACAGAAAAAAGATTATCGCTGTTATTAATATTATAGTAAAATGAGAGACAGTTCCTCTCAGTTTTCTAAGGAAAAGAAAAGCGAAATATGTACACCCACTTTCTAATTAAAATAATACACTTGGATTCTGAGTATATACAGCAGATAGTAAATTGAATAGATTTAGAGGAGGAGTTCTCCAAACTAAAGAAACAAAAAGGCTGTTGTTTGTGGGAAAAAAAAAAAAGTGTTGCGCATTGCATAATTTTGTGTGTGTTCAGGGCATCTCTTCTGCTATATCTGTTCTGTACCCCTTGTGCAAGAGGGATCCCCAGTTGATGGGTCACCTCTTCTTACAATGTGAGTTTCTAGTCAGATTCAGTGCCGCCTTCTTCTTTTGTTGATGTGGGACGAATCGGTGTTTCACCAAGTATTAGGGGCAGCTTGGTCATGTTGGGGTTGCGATCAGTTCCACAAGAAAGGGCAACTTGTTTGGAAACTATTATTCATGGCTATCCCTTGGTCAATTTGGAAGGAACGGAATGCTAGAATTTTCAGACTTCCACCGCATATGTGAAGTTGAGTCCATTATCAACATTTGCAGTTTCCACTTTGCATGTTAGATCAACTTAGAATTCATGTTTTAAATGTGAAGAAAGTTTTATACTGATTGTGCACCCGATACAATTTTATACTGATTGTCCACCCAACACAACTCTTTTCCTTTTTCAAGACTCGGGCATGAAAACATGACGGAGTTCTATTAGATCTGTATCTTAACATAAAACAATACTACGCACGTGACCAATTAAGCTACTTTTCCAAATGCCCCCTAACTATTATTTGCTTTTATATAATTTTTTGCTTGGATGTTTAGAACATGGGCCATCAAAGGCCAGATCCTCTGAAGAAGAACCAAAACGAACCCAAGTTGATTTGAATTCCCCCATAATTTTCTTCGTGTCGAGAATAGATGATTACAAGTAATGGGATGGAAACAAACTTTAATGAAGAACCCAACTCTGACTTCTAGTTTCCAGTGGGTTTTTGGTTTCCAGCATCCTCAAACAAACAAAAACCAAACTCTAATCAGCACTAATCACTTATCAACCAACTTCAACTTCTTTCTTCTGAATATAGACACAAATGAAAGCCAACATTCACAGGAACCATTTCAAGACTAAAAGAAACCCCATTTCCAAAGCATCATCTACTTAAAAATGGAAACGCCCAGATATAAACAAAGCATCAAATATACAAGACCCATCCAAAACCACAAGAAGAAGAAGAATGTCCTTCCTGGGTTTTTAAGGGATCAAATTGGAAGACCCATCTGGGAAAGAATGATGAGAACATTATAATGAGCCAAACCACGTTACCCGAGAAAAAAAATGCAAAGCCAAAGTAGGACACATTATGATTTATATGAAACAAAAGAAAAGGACTAAACATCCACATAAGAACAAAAAGAACGGAGAAAAATTACTCAGCAGGAGAAGACATTTCAGACCCAAAATTTGAAGTTGAG
The DNA here is from genome assembly GCA_037013555.1 of Sextonia rubra. Taxonomy (NCBI): domain Eukaryota; kingdom Viridiplantae; phylum Streptophyta; class Magnoliopsida; order Laurales; family Lauraceae; genus Sextonia; species Sextonia rubra. Next base: position 34,557,143 of record JASUAD010000010.1, on the reverse strand, counting down.
AAACAAATGCTATAAAAAAAAAAGCTTCTTTAACCTATTTTTTTTTCCAACTATCAAAGGCAGCATATAAAGTTCACAGTAAGAAGAATTGACTGGCTCTGGCACGTGGCTTTGCACGCTACTTACGAGGATCCCATTAGGAACGTGATGTTCATGAACTTTTTACTCTTTATTTCCGTCCATATTGTGATGATGGAGTAATGGATCAGATTCTGCCACGTGGATCACTGCCAATTACAGCAGTAAATGATAGGAGTGGATTAGAAGTGTATGATTTGGATCAGGGTCGGGCAAAATCATCAATCTAGCCTTGATTATAATTTTATTTTATTTTTTTCATGTTGGGATTCAATCCAACCGTGGATATTGGTCTTCATTTGTATCAAATACAAGTCCTATTTGACACTCATCAGTTTGAATTGATAGTTGGTGGGCCTCTTATGACATTAAAAAATAAAAATAAAAAAGACTCGTCTAGCGATAGTTTTATTCACCAAAAAGTCTATACCATTAATACATACACTACTAAACGTTGTGAGCTCAAGGTCAGTTGGTTTTCATACCCTATTAAATTATCTCCACCAATCAAATCTACCAAAACACATCAGGTGCTAAGTAGACGCATCAAAAATACTTATGAACATTCCAAACCGTTGTTTAAAACTTAAGTGCCCTCACTTTGGTCACCTAGATCAGCATCCAAAAAAAGTAGAAATGGTCCATGCATGTTCCAACCAGAGCAACAGGTGCACAAGGATGAACAATGTTAAAAACTCTACCAAGCCAACTGAGCAATTGGTCGTGGGTCAGGCTTTAGTCTTGGTCCAACCCATCTGCAAATATTACGCCAATTTGTGAAAACAAATGGGAGGAGATGAGCCACATCGAGTCAGATTGCGCTTAGAGTTATCAGGTTAGAAAAAGGGCCTGTGCCCAACGCATGGGGCCAACAACTCGTGCCAAATATTGTACTTAAAAGCAGAAGATACCCATCTTGGTCCGCTTCGTGGTCCACCCACATGAGCATGGATACAGCTCAAATCAGAACCTAATGCCAAACACCAATTTTATGGATCTTTTGTTTCATACAAACATAAGTATCTGACTAATTAACTGCCTGCATGTTGAAAGGTAAGAAACACAATGAATTTCCACATTCAAAAGAGGCAGTTGGGACACAAAGCGGGTCCACTAGATCAAATGTTTGAATCGGTGAGCTACGGGCCCCAAGCATACAACTTCAATGCTTGAATGGCTGCACATTTTGGAATAAATTAACTAAACTTCACCTGTCTGCCAATTTATTACAGGCAAAACTAGAACTTATACATCAACTTTCAGGATAAATGAGATCTAGGAGAGGTCCAAAGGCTCATTCGCCCTATCAGATAGGTTTTGGGATTTTCCAAACTGCAATCATGAAGTCATCCCAACCTTCAAAGAATATGAAATGCAGATCCTGAAAATCTGAAAACCAAGAGTTCAGTGTGCAAGCATACAGGAGTGCGCTGGTAGGAAGAAGCATGAGTACACAGTTACACTAAAGTTACTCATCTAAAGAAGTTAGCCCTGGATAGAATTTTTGTAGTTGAACCCAACACAGCTAGGACAAGGCTTTGAGGATGATGATGATAATGATCCTCATCTAACTGCACATACAAAATGCTATCCTGTATCTAAAAATACAAAATAATAAAGGCAGTCTCTACAGATTAACTGAGACAAAATTACATGCACTATGCCATGCATCTAACAGAAATTTCACACCTGCAACTATGCAAGTCCCTTCCTCACCTCTAATAATACATTTCTGTAAGCCTTTTTCACAACAACTCTTACACTTCTTCAAGAAATTGCATGTCAGGAGTTGTACGGAACCAAAAATGAGAGAAACACTATAAGCATACCCACGAATATCCATGCTGAAATGCTGTACTTTACACTGGATGAAGTTGAAGTTGCAGACACTGTTGAACCATTCACACTCATGTTGCTCCTGCAAAAACACCTTAGCTCCATAAGTGAAAATAAAGAAACAAAAAAGATAAATAGATAATGATAAATATATTTGTAAATAATACACAACAAACTCCATAACCAAAAAATTGCAATTGCTATGTAAACAAAATATTTCACATACAACAGCTCAAAAAGAACGGAAAGACCAAGATTATGAACATACCCAAATGTTGCGTAAAGGCAGTTATCATAGCCTGCAACCAAATGAAGCCATTAGCTGCTAAACAATGGGAGACTAAGGAGCAAATTACATAATTTCACAGTAACAACCCATGGCATTTTAAAAGATAAAAGTAACTAGTTGCATAAATTGATGAAACTCTCCCACTCAGGTTTATAATTTTGGTAGTTCAAGGAATTCTGATGTTATGACAAATGTTTCTGGTTGCAAAAACTGATATCAACAAGTAGATTGTTTAGCATGAATTGTGCTGCAAGCAAGAATCGAGCACGAAAACAAGATTTTATATTGGAGTCGATGTTTACATAATAAGACACCACCAGACACCACCATACTTCAAACTATATGGTCCCAATAGCACCAGTAATAATACTGGAAATTTTCGTGTCCAATAACTGGAATGCAATATTGAAATTATGATCCTCTTTACTTAAAAGATCCTATATCATTACTCCGATATATTCACAATGCATCCATCCCAAACATGTCTTCCAAGATTGGGAAGAGGGGATGAGATATTTGAGGCAAAAAAACTGCCCAATGCACATTCGCCCAACAAACAGAGGACAAGATTGACCTTTTTCAGCAACAATATTGTTCCAAAGACAAAGTGGACACAAAAGCTTTCCACAAAATATTGGAGACTTGGAGTTCACCTGCGGAAGGATTGCATGTGATAAGAGGGTTGACCAAGAGACTTTAGACACAGAGAAAATGTATGTTCACTAGGATATACACAGGATTGCTGGATCTTACGTACAAGTGGGAACACAGTGTGGACATTTGTGATCTAGAATGTTGATCTGATTAGCTCCCCAAGATTTTCCCTGGTGACATTTTCTAGTCCTTGATTGGCAGCCTGACAATAGATGGCCAGACCAAAATAATAGTAGTCCATGTTTAACATTGAGACGAAATGGAGGAGGAGACAAAATAATGGGTGACAAGGATATTGCAATGTCCCATCAGATTAATGGTCAAAGTCACAAAACCTTTACAAACACAAGGTTGAAGGAAGCTGTGCATATCATCATCACGAGGACCATAAAATTCCTCAAAACAGAAGCTGAAGAGACTTACTTGGGTTCTTAGTAGTTTTAACTCCTGTGCCCCCAAAGCTGCAAGCAATATCAGTAGCTCCATTCTGCTGATAGTAACTGTTGAATGCATATGAAGCATGGGACTGCAAAGTATCTGGCTGATAGCAAGCCTGACTAGGCTGAATGGCTGAACAATCAATGCCCCCAGGACCACAAGCCCAATCCAAGGCATTCTGCAACTTCAATTCTGAAGCATTAGATGAAGCAATACACCAAGTTCCATTTGAACTAGTAATGTTTGCCGTTGTTGTCATGTCTAAAATCCCTCTCCCAGTTACGTCCAGATTATAAACGCTAGTCATATCAGGATAAAACAAGCCCCAGTTCCTCTCAGATTCCAACCCAGGTTTACGATTCTCATTGAACAATGAAAAAATATACACATCGATCTCTTCTCCTGGCTTTGCCGGTGTTCCTGTATTGTTAATGACATGACGGATCAGATTTGTGTTATATTTCTGAGCATTATCAGCAGTTGCAGCTCTCTCCTTTACTGATCCTTTTGAAGGCCAGCCTGTCTCAGTAACCATGATCTTCAGAGTTCTGAAATTTAGAGCCATAAGTGCAAAATACAATGCATCTATTTGAGCATCGAACATGTTTGTGTAGACCAATCCAGTGTTTGGATCAATAACATCTGACGAGGATGACGATAGTAAAGCATAGTCTAGAGACACATTAGTGGTGGAGTCCCTGTAAGCATAGTAAGGATAGATGTCAACCATGAATGGGGAGTTGTTTTCCACAAGAAATTCCAACATTGGCTTTAAAAAGAAAGCGTGCTTGCTGCTAAAAGCCCCAGCAGATGGTGGAAAAGATCGAGACAGGACTCCAAGAGAATGTGTGCTAGACACTTTGATCTTCTTCTGCAGTCCAACTTTTCTCAGAGCTACTAGGACATTATGCATGGCTGGAACAACAAGGGAGGAGACATTAGCAGGGCTTTCAGTCACTTCAGCACCTACTGTTATGTATGAGATCTTCGCGGCAGGGTAGTAGGGGAGGATGGTGTTCTTCATCCATGAATCTACATTTGACTGGTATTGGGAGAAGGGCAGTAAATCTGAGTTTGGAACCCCTATCATAAGTTCTACACCAGTGTTGGCAAAGGCCTTCAGAACCTGAATGTTGGAGTCATAGATTCTTAAGTATTTGATTGAGTGAAGTTGAACCAGTTGAGCGACTTTATCTGGGGTTGGAAGGTCATCTGCATTTCGACCATAGCAGACTCCAATCGCACTTCCATTGCAGAAATCTGTTTTGGCAGCATTTCTTGTTAAGATATAAAGATAAATATTAAATAAAGAAACTTCACAATGAAAATACAAAGAAAGTTAAGAGCTGGACCAAATGTCTAAAGAGAAAATTGATGCTTCTTCCTTTCCCCAAGGAAGAAATTAGGTTTTCCAAAGGTCATTTCAGCCTTCTTTTAAAAATATCACCATCTTTAAATATATTAAAGAGAGAGAGAGAGAGAGAGAGAGAGAGAGAGAGAGAGAAGAAAAGGAAAAAAGTAAAAGTAAAAAAGAATACACCTCCATACTAGAAGTTGAAATTTTCGTGCCATATCAAATTTGTAATGGGCGATCCAAATGATTACAATTTGCAGGTCAGTGACGCTCTACAGTTAACATATGCAAATGCAAACCCAAAATCTTGCAAGGCAGAAGCAGTATCTCCTGTTTATAAGTACAAATGTTCCCAACTTTGTAAATACTACAAAGAAATTCAAAATGACAGACCCCCACCAACAACAGGAAGGTCCGCCGTCAAGTGTATTGAAGCATAAACTAGAAATATGTAACCTAGTCTCTGAAAGATGATAAAAGAAAAAAAAAATGTCATACAATTAATGTAGGAGCAGATAGCATGAATGTAGAGGCTCGTGGTAAATCAGGCAGTAAAATATTTAGATAGCTTTGATCACTCACAAGGGTTTTTGATCCAATGTATTTAAGGACCTGATCATGTAAAAAGGACTAAATCTGAGAATGGACGGTTGAAGTGAAGCTAATTTGAATTCCAATTTAAATCACAACTGTGCTGAATTAAAAAGAGGGACTACATCAGTACTTTAGTGGCCCATTTGGATGAGTAGTTTTCAAGTACTAGGAGCCTAGCACCATTTTGGTGCTAGGCACCTAGCACCTGAGAATTTCACCATTTGGACCTAATAACTTTGACAGTCTGATATCTACAATTGGATTTGGCTTCCCTTACAGTGCACCAACAATCATGCCAAACTGAGAATTAGTTTAGAAGGTCCATCTCTCACTCCATAGAGTGAATTTAGGACGACATTATTCTCTGCATGGGTGGCCTATGTTCAAGCTCAAGTTGGAGCCGCTCACTAGAATATGTTGGCCTAGGTCTTTCATTTCTTCTCTTCTCATTCAATGCCTTTTCAGAAGCAAGAAGAAGGTTGTTGCATGGTGGTGTTGGAAGTATAGGTGTCACAAGCATTATTAAATATGTACACTCATATGACTTTTTAATGTCCAAAATAAGAAAGTAACATGTAACTCTCAGAAATCTCCACTATGTGTTCTACTTCTCTTCAAATTCTACTATTGGATCAAAACCTCTCCCCTTGATGTGTGGTGCGCATACAAAAACTATCACTTGGATAAAACATTTTTCTCTCCTGACACGAGCCTCGCAAACAATGGCGACTTTCAAGGACAAATGATGATTTTGGTGCCACTAGAAAAACTTGATCTCTACTCCTATATCCTGAACCTACATTGAAAAGTACTAGTGTACTGCCCCTAACCTCGACAAAGCCCTTGCCCCAGTTATGACTCGGTCAGATAACAGCATTCTAAAAGTGATAGCTCACAAGCCATCATCATCGTTTTAAATGACACTATTTAGGGTTGTTCTTCCATTTTTTATTTTTTTTTTGTGGAAGAATAAATGTTCCATATACAATTATCATTTCATAATTTACACCACCTTATGGTTCCCATGCCGATTCCAAAGGCTACTTATAAGAATACAATGACTCAAGATAAGAAACATGAACTGACTCAAATCAGGAAACCTAATCATATCTCTGATAGGAAATCTAATCACATCATAAATTCATAATCCATAGCTCTAGCCTAACATAGGAGACACAATCACATAATACACCAGCCTAATACAATCCAAATCTAATGAGATCTAATCTAAAATGAACTCACCATTTCCAAATCCAACATATTTCTCTTCTCTTCACTCATTCATCTCATTTTGTCAATAATGGCAGAGCCCTCATACAAAATCAAAGAACAATTTATCCACTAACAATCTGATCTTCTGATCAAAATCCATTTACATTGGTCATTTATATCAGCATTACTCTGTTTTGCAATCGAAATGACTAAAACAAAAGCCCTTTTAACATGACCTTTTCATGAAAAACAGGGCCTAAGAGTTAAGATACAGAATGCAGGTATGGAGTTAGAAACCCCAACAAAAGCTGCAAAATTAACAACTAAAGATCAAAAGATGGCTTCTTTTTCCTTCTGACTTGCTCTCAAAAACAAATGCTGAAGAAGCTCAAAATTGAAGAATGCATAAAGCAATGCTGGTGATAAAGGACAGGAATCAGACCTGAAAGGAAGAGGAGGAGGAGGAGAAGAAGCAGAGCAAGCACATAGAAAAACCCTCTCGCCATCAAGGAGCAGCGAGAGAGAGAGAGAGAGAGAGAGAGAGAGAGATGGCTTTTTGTTTCTGATGTGTAATGATGCTGTTTGGATTGGAGAAAGTGAAACAGGGCTTTTGGTTTTGGCTTTGCGTGAGTGAGCAAAGAGAACGGATTTGAGAGGGGTTATGAATTGGAGTTAGGGGGAGATTGTGGAATCCGGAGTTGGGAATATGAATGTCTGTACCGCACCGCAGAACAGGGCGTCGGGCAGAAACAGGACTACAGAGAGAGCTCAGCCTCAGCGTCAGCCCCAGCTTGTTTCTTGCTGTGCATTTTCTGATGCACCTGCTGTCTTGTCTACTTTACTTTACTATTCCTTTCATTTTCCTTTTTGTTTTTTTTTTTTGGACTTTTTCTAAAATAATGAGTATATTATGAAGATTAGAGTCATACTTTTGGTTCTGATGATTTGATGGTGTCATCACATTGATGTGGGGTCCACCACATGATGAAAAAAAGGGCAGTGAAATCTAACGGTATGGTCCTCATATCTCAGAAAGCAGCGCAATCTAATGCGGAAGGCATAATCTTGTAATCGCACCGCGAGCTCGTCATATGGTTTGTTTGTCCTCGTCTTCGGATGTGCTCCTTTTAAAGGAACTTAGAGGTGAAGGTCGGATTCTACTGAGGCGGTTAGAGATGGTTGGATGGGCATATGAATTTACCTTGATTGGTTTACCTTAAGTAGAGAGGATCCTCAAAACAGTATTTTTAGTAGGTTTCAAAGTTGGTAAGACATCACAGTCCAGTACCCACTCATTTTAGAATAATGAATGTTATGATTGAGCTCTGTATTTCTGTCTATCTCTGACCTTTTGTGATCGACCGAGGTCTTTTTTTTTTTTAAAGAGACCAAGGTCTTGTTATGTATTGATAATGTACAATATTTTGAGCAATTTGAATATTTTTTGTCTCCCAACATTGGTTTGAGAGGAATATTTTATATTGGCTAATTTAAGGATTGGACAATACTTCGGGTTCATTAAAATATTTCTCTTGGATGGGTCATCGTTCGAATCTCCGGATGAGCTAAAGAGTAGATTTCAAGCAAATTATCTGATCAATCGGATGTGAAAAACAGGCTGAAATTTGAAATTGATACCCAAACAAAATAAGTATCCAATCGATCGGGCAATATACAGAAACCTATCAACCTGCGAGATTTCTATATCTTTTTGCAGTGGGAGTTTCTTATTTTGTATCAATTTCTATTTTGGTTGAATTACTATTATATGGTACAAAATTTGGTCTATTTAAAGGGGTTCTCTCTCAATTCTAATGTAAAAATCTCATTATTTTAAGGAAAATTTCATAATAGAGATCATCTTTCTCTAGGGCATCCATGGGACAAAACTATTATGTCATTTGTTCTAAAATTATTGCTTTCACATCTCTTGTAGAAAATTGAGGCCATCTTGAATGATCAAGGTGGGAGTTGATTAAGCAGAGAGTAGTGTATTACGAATGAGTGTTCGTAAACAAAATGAGTTGAAGCAAGAAGAACTCAGTCTTTAGAGTGTAAAAAGGTGTGAATATGGGCTTGTTTGGCATCTCTAGTCTTATCATTATAGATCTTTCCAAAATATAGGCATTAAAAAAAGAGCTATAAAAAAAAGCTAGAATCAAAATATGTATTTGGTAATATGAGGATCTCTTTTAAATAAATTTTTTTAAACCAGTGGTTCAAACTTTTTCACAAATTTCTCAAGATCTACAAAGTTTCAAACTTTGATATTCGGCTCCATAGCCACGTTTATCATTCCAATGAGATCTAATGGTTTGAATTTTGTGTTTGAGCCCCATAATTTTTTTAAAAAAATAGCAAATAATTCACTTTTTTTTAGTAATATATCTCAATATTGGTGATGATCCAACAGCTAAAATTCAGTTTGCTAATGATCACTGACCTTATAAATATTTTTAACGGTTTAGATCATAATTTATTATCTCATAAATGATAATAAAAAAGAAAAAAAGGGACTACTAGTGGAATAATCCAAAATTGGGCATGTTAAATCAATGATTGAAAGTTTTTCACAAATATATCGTGATATACATAGAATTAAGACTTGAAAATTGACCCTATAGCCGTATTAAGCCCTCCAAACATTACCAGTGGTTTGGATCTTGTCCTTGGAGCCCACATAAAATTTTTAAAAAATATCCAATGGCTCAAGCTTTTTTATACGTATCTCAAGATTGGTGATGATTCAACGGTTGAAATTTAAATGCATAGCCGTTTTAATCTTGTGCACATTTTTAACGGTTTGGATTTTCATTTACCATCTCGGATTTGAAGAAAAATAAAAAAGGTACTAGGCATGATGATCGTGATTTACTTTGCAGTGTCTTTTTTTTTCGCTTTATTTTAAAAAGATGAGTTTTAGGGCATGTAGTTTTAAGAGGTTTTACTTCTATATGTCTAAAAATAGTAGAGGCTAAAATCACATGTCAAACAGTCTTATTTTCTTAAACTCTAAATATTTTAGACATTTAGACAATAAGAGACAAAAAAAATAGTGCTACCAAACAAGGGCTATATCTTGTAATTGTTTGACATTGCTTTATAGTTGATTCTTATTGGATTTGTGGTTTTCTACCCATTGGGGTTTTCTACATTAAAAATTTACATGCATTTATGTGGTGTGCGCTTGTGTCTTGATTTATTTATTTAATTTCTATTGCGTATATATATTGTCTGATTGTTTGCAATTTAGAAGTCACATACATATCCTTGTATATATATTGTCTGATTGTTCACCCCCCCCCCCCCCCCCCCCCCCCGACCTCTCAATTGGAAAAAAAATTCAGGCTCAAAATTCTTAACCCGCATGTGGGTTTAGATTTATGTATGCTTGGGTTGTGGCAAATGGTCCATGGTTTAGTTTGGGATGGGGCTATAGCCGACAGGCTGAGGCTCAACTCGTAGCCAACTCATTAGTAAGTGTGTCAGATTACACGTCTAAATTTAGATTGGAGTTACCTACACCAGGTTCGCCCCCACATAGAACCACATTCACCCTGCATGACCAGTGCATCGGATGGTTGAGTTAAGTTTTTGTGATCTAATTCTTTCCAAATTTGTTTTGTGTATAACTTCATTCGAAATGAAGGGAAAGCATATTGGTAAAAGCGGCGTAGCGATACTATCCACCATCAACAGATCAATCATGATGAATACACACAATCATATCATTAAGCAATTACACATGAATACAATAATTTTACTTGTTTGGCAACCCTGCCTACGTTTATGGAGGAGAGAACTCATCTATCATGATTTCATCTCAATTTATTGGGAATTAAAATTATAGAACATAAATATATAATTCTCGCTTTTTTGGCTAACAAGAAAACTCATACATAATGACTAAAATATTCAAAATCTTGAACCTCAGTTTTGGTTAACCCAGACAACTGATTCAGCTAAATCAAAATACAAAACATAACCCAACGAAAGCATAGTTGGACAGAGCACAAAGCTGGAACAAATTGAAGCACAGAGGCAACGCACAGAAGACATAAGAACAACCCATGGGATGATAATTAAGATAGTTTTATCTCATGTAATGACTAAAAAAAGAGTGTAAGTTTACATAGAGTTTTCCAGGAGAAATGAAAATGATTTTTGAGGAAGATCTACATATATTAATCAAAAGTTATTTGAGATTGTCCTCCGTTAATCCAAAAGAATAATTTCAATAAGAAAATGTAATTTTATAATCTTAAATCAAATTTCACATGAAATCCACTTTGAAAATACTAAAACATGATTTTATACGAAATAAGTCCATAATTCTACATAAATGATGAAAATAATGCGTAATTTTATGTACTTATCAACAAAGACAAGTAAGGTGAAATTCATGTAAAATGAAGTCTTTAGAAACAAGACGCCCTGATGAAATGTTGCCCACAAACAATCCCTGAAATAAACTAGTTAAATCAATAGCAGGCGGATAAAAGTGCTACGCACAAAAATGCATCCGGCGGCTCAGTCCGGTATCAATAAAATGGCTCACAGTCACCTGGTTGATGGAGGAAGTGGTGGTGGGATGTGTTAGATGCGTTAACAAAGGGTGGTCAGGTGGTTGCTGGGTTGGTCCATTGGGAGTGATACCGTTAATCTGAATCTTGGACATAAGGAATGAGATCGATCCCTGGGCGAACCTGATTCTTCATTATCCACGTATAAACATTGCCCGAGCCCGATCCAACCGCATGACGACGTTGGGTGGGTCAGGGTGGCCCCAAGCAAAATTTGATGCGGCCTTTTCTCTGCCCATCTCTCTCTCTCTCTGTCCCTGTGGCTGTGTGCCGCCTGGCTGTTGGTCTTGGTCGTTTTTGACGCCACTGATCAGATTCATCTGCATCTGAGGATTTATTTTTATCCCAAAAGACGACCAACACCACCAAGCCTCCTGTTTTTCTTCTTCTTTTTTTTTTTTTTAGTTAGTCACCTTACAAAAGCCTCAATAGGCCCCTCACAACAAGTTGTTAAAGGTTGGATCGGTGCTTTGTTTCATCTTTCACTTGCCATTCCTTTCCAGAATCTTCAGACAGAAATGGGTTTCCCATCAGAGATGAGAGATGCTTGGGCAAACAAAAGGAAATCTCTTTTAATCCCTTCACCTGAAGAAGAGAAGATCCTCAATGCAAAGCGTTGCCAGCAAGGTGAACTAACCCTTTTCGTTTCTCATTATTATTTGGCATCTTTAACCCAAAAAAAAAAAAAAAATTCTTGGGTGTGAATTTAGATGTTCCAACTGACATCTTTGTTTGGGGTCTATCAATCCGTTGACAAGTTTCCATCTCCCCCTTTTAGATTTATTGTTGTTGAATCTGCACTCATGGGTAGTTTTCTTCTCTTCATTATATATACGTTTTTTTTTTTCTGGGCAGAGGGTGTGCGTGCAGGGGTTAAAGCAGCTTCTATTGCATGTGTAGCCAGTGCAGTGCCAACGGTATGCCTCTAAAACGGTTCTCCTTTTTTTTTTTTTGGGCTCGCTTGATATGAATGATTTGTGAATAATATCATGTGGAATTTTGGATACATTTGGAATTCATTATATTTAAGGGAATCCGGATAAAAAAGTGGGCAAAATGGTATAAAAGCATTGTACCAAAAAGAGCACGGAACAAGTTTGTGAATCTATTGTCTGAGAAAGATCTAATCTCATTCATGTGGGAATTTTCTAGAAAACCCAAGTTTGTCAAGACTCAAGACAAAGATGTGAATGGCTTTTGCCGTTTTGCAGTAGCTATAACCTCTGCGTCATTGGATTTTATAAACCCCACATGCTTGGATAACATTGCGAGAACAATTCCTTCACTATTGCAAAGCACTCTACCAATGCCCATCGATCAAAGCTTTCCTCTAGCTGCCCCATTGTCATTAAACTCAAGCTCACCAACAATGGGAGGAACCCAAAATACCATCTTTTTCACCTTCTTAACTCAACACAATAAGAAAGTCTCCCAATTGGGTGCATTTGGAATTCATGACCCCAGGTCCATTTAGGGCATGAGTTTTTGTTCTTGTTAGACGAGGTATCTGCAGTTTAATGCTAAGAGTAATAGTCTAATAGATGCTATTCTTCACCTCAATGGGATTACAAAAGTCAATTCCGTCTGGACACCCAAGTGGAGTCACTCCCAAAAAATGAGGTGTCTATAGATTAGAAGAATATCCCACATCTACTTCATCCAAAATAAATAAATAAACAAGCAAAAACCTGAAGGTGAAAGTGGTTTTCTTTCTCTGATCTCTTTACCTAATTGGCCTACATCCACACTAGAGCCATTCCACTGCGAAGAAGACTCAGTTCAACACAAACCTTTTTTTTTTTTTTTTTTAACAATATGCCTTCTCTACTTTCTTCTGTTTCACAGTTTATTTTATGAAGAGGAGTGATTGCTCACATTGAAGTTGATTTTTTAAAATGATAAGATCCCATAGCACGGTCGGAATGTGCTCATCGCGGTATGAGTACAATGTCACAATTCTTGACTGCTAACCATTCAGAAGAAAAAAAAAGGCATTGTTTAAAACCATCATCAAGGTACAGTGGCTGGGCATTTCCAACAATCTGGAGCATTGAATCACTGCTTCAATTCTTGATGGGGGATGGCCCAGAAATTGCTGTGATGGATGTGATCATGATTGTATCTTTTTTCAAGACTGGTGATCCTAATTTCTGGCTTGTGAACATTCATTAGGAATATATAGTCATAAGCTTTTAGGCTATAGTTGTGGCAGATTGATCTTGTATTGATCATAGCCATGTGTACCAATTTGAGAGTATGTATGGTTTAGAACCAAAATTTAAGCCAGGTGTTCCAATTTGAGAGAGAGAGAGAGAGAGAGAGAGAGAGAGATTTTAGAAACCAAACTTTTTTCTATAGTTTCTATGAAGTTCCTCTGTAGTCATCGGCTCAAACATCTTGATATGTGCAGACCTAGCTGAATGAAACCTCCTTTTATTATTTCCCTTATTGTTCAGCCTTTTGTTTCTGCACTTTTTTTTTTGTTCTTTTTTCTATATATTTAATCAATTGTTTGTCTTTGTTTGTACTTTTTTTCTGCAATCTATTTAATCCATGTTTCTTAATGATTCTATTTGTCTTTTCAGTTAATTGGCGTTCGAGTTATTCCATGGGCCAAGGCTAACCTTAATTACACTGCACAGGCTCTCATCATATCAGCAGGTACTCTCTAAATTTAAAAATCAGAAATTTCTGGGCATTGAATTGAACTGCATGCATTCCTGTTGGTGGTTTAAGATTCCATTTTAACCTTTGCTACTGGTTAGTGGACTTTTCTTGATTTATATACTAATGATGGAAAATGTTGAATCCTTGAATATTTTTTGACGCATAAAGCTGTTAGGTCTGGACACTTCATTTGTCTTCTGTCCTGAAGATTGGTTTTATCTAAACTGATAGATTCATAGCTACCTTTTGGTGACTGTGGCTGCCCATAGATTGTAAGCCATTTGATTTTGAAGCATAATAAATCAGTTCCTATCTCTATGAACTGGTGGTTCCTTAGTCAAACATGAATAAACACATCGTCACTTCTAATAGGACAAAAACCTTAATTTGTCTAATTCTTCTTATATATCGCTTATCTCATGAATATATGAAATAAATTTATATAAACGCTGGCCATGCTTCCCTTTCCAAGACACATAGATGGGCTTAGTTGTTTATGTTTCCAGACTACTTTATCCATGCATGCAAAGTGGTGTGTAAAATTTGCGGACTGTGTCAATACTCTTGTATCAGTTTGAAAAATTTATCCCACAGAGAAGGCTTGAGGTGAAATATTTTGTCACGAGCGAAGCGTTAGCATTAGGCATTAATACCCTTGTATCAACTTGAAGGATTAAGATGAAATCTTTTATCAGAAGCAAAGCATTAGCATTATGCCTGGACTCTTATGAGTTCCTTCCAATGTGAAATCCTGAATGTGGGTTGTAAATTTAATTTGACACTGGTCTCATTTGATGTGGAGTTAGCTGTCCAAGCGTGTATCACAGTGTTCTTCTTGAGATGATCCTGGCCCTGTTTAAGACATACTACATGGTGTATAAAATTGCTGGTGTTGCCATCCATCACTTTCATTTGTAGTGACATCGGTTATTTGCTTAAGGTCCCTCTCTGCTACTAAGTCCTCCATACTTATGGTAACAATATTCTAGTGAAGTAGGCTTCTTGTGGATGTACTCAGTCTTATGAACTCAGTATAAAACAAATACTCCTGTTTCTTGTTTTTTCTCTTAATGTTAAAATTTTCTTGGATGCATTTTGGTTGAACCTTTGATTTGGGTAACTATTGGCTTTTCATGACCATTGCTGAGCTGGAATGGAAAGTAGATCTACCAGTTGATTCTGAAATTTCCAATTATATAAAACTGCTGTTCTCTTGTATTGGACCTGAAAGAGGGTAATTCGTATTTGAAGTGGGATTCTCCCGTTATATTTTCGAAAACCTGTGAACAAATTTTAAGGGATCATCTGGATGTTGAGAAAACAGGTGGAGAAAACAAGTAGAGACAACTATCCACAGTTCAAATTTGTACTGTGGACATGTTTCTCCACCTTTTCTCATCATCAAAACAGAACCTAACAATTTTGTCTTTTATGGTCAATAGTTGCAAGATTTTTGTTAATCACTTTTCTCCTATTCTGAAGACAAAAACTCATGCTACCACTTGTAAGTTTACTTATTCATTTCAGTCTGTGAAATCTTCCTATAATATTATATAAAATTAATAGTGCAATAGTTACCATTTACTGTGAAGAACTTAACCTTTTGATCTTACATTCTAAAATAATTGTGGTGTTAGTGAAAGGGTATTGTCATTGATATTTCTTTCATTTTGTGACTTTTGTCACCAGAAATCCTTTTATTTTTTAGTATGAAAGGTCGCATTAGTAGTCATATCCTGTGCTTTGTGCTGCTGTTGAAGGCCTTATCTCTTCTTTGGAGCTCTGAATTTCACCATAGCCCTTGTAGACTGTTTGTACTTGTTGACATAGGATGAAAGGAGTTGACTAGGTGCTGATGATTTTCCAGCACCTGTTAACCTGAAAGATACCATTGTAGTATGGTAGTTTTTGCTTTTTTAGGGGAATATATGCAAAGTTCCAGCCATGGAATAAAGTAGCTTAGTGGCTGCGATATCGGCCGTTGTGTCCACTGCTGCTATGGTACGAGGGTGTTAGCAGCGGCTGCTAGCTCCCGTAGCAAGCTGTAGCATCTGCTTCATACTTGTAGCGGCTGGTTTTATTTTGTTTTGTCTTTTTTTTTTTGGGTTTTCTTTTGTTTTTGTTTGTTTGTTTGTCTGTTTTTTTTTTTTTTTGAAGTTTTTTTCTCTTTTGTGTCCCTTTCTTTCTCTTCTTGCTGTCCCTACCTTAATTCTCTTGAAATCAAGTCAACTAAATCACTTTATATTAACTCTCAAGTCTCAACTTTTTAAGTACAATGTTATTTATGAAGTTATTATTTATTATGTCATTTATTGTGTTGAATGTTGATTGTTGAGTCATTCTAAGTCTTAAAATCTTGATACATTATTCATTTTGATGATATCTTCATGGCATAGATAGCTTTTTATTTGCATTTCATTAGTTTATAAGTTACTAGAAGCAATCAACATGAATACATGTGGAAAATAAGATTAATACTATTATTTTCTAATTATATAGCGCTACGGGACATAATGCATTGAGGGGACTGCTATGCCCCCTTATTTGAGTTATTTTTGAAAAGAAAAAACACATATTTTAGCTCTTTACAATTTTCTGAATTTTTTTACGATATTTTCGAATCATGCTGCTATGAAGCGCCTACTACATAGCTTTTTGGTGACTGGCCGCGATGCCATTTACTACTGCTATTTTGATCCTTGGTTCCTTCTATTTGGTTGGATCACAAAGTAGCAATATGTGAGTTGTGATGGATGGACCTGAGAAAATAGTGTTGGAAATCTGATCTGTAAAAGAGGATGATACCCGCCATATTAAAAATATAAATGGACCTGAGAAAATACTGTTGGAAGTCTGATCTGTAAAAGAGGATGATACCCGCCATATTAAAAATATAAATAAAAGGGATAGCCCAGTGCACGAGGCTCTTGCCACTGCACGGTCTGAGGAACCTTACCTCCTCAAGCGGAGAGGTTGTTTCTGCATTTCCAACTTGTGATGCCGAGGTTTAAGGCATATTTTGAAGACCTAAGAAGGTAAGTCTGCAAGATATTTCTATCACATATGTTTATATCCAATCCATTTCTGCTGGTCCTTAAATTCATTGGGTCTTGATTTGGGACAGAAGGGAAGAAAACCAATTCCATCCAATTCATTTCAGGTCAATAGAGCATCCGAGTCGATTGTTGAAATTTCCAGCAAACCATTCTTCCAAAAATATATATATTACAAGCCCCTTCTGTTTGTGCTGCATCTATATGCATCTTTGGCATTTAGTGATCCTTCTGTCATGTGGGCCTCTTTTTTGGCTCTTATTTTTCTGTGTGCAAAGAATCTCTGGAAAATTATCACTGATAACTGAAATCCATCTTAATGATTCTTCGATGCTTGTGGAATTTCTTTTCCCTTTTCAGGAAGAAAGAATGAATTGTATTGATTGCAGTAGAGCACAGAAAATGACAAATGCTCGACCATCATGTAATGTAAGTGTCACAGCTCAAATTATGGGATGAAGGTCCCTAAGAGAGATGCGCGTGCTCCATTTTGGCAGGCGAATTTGCCGATTAATTAGCAGTGTGTACACAGAGATGGTCTCTTGTTGCTCCGATAATGAAATGATCTCCAATGCTTTTCATTAACTACCAAATAAATCCCCAAGACTCCTTGGTCTTTCGACTCTTTCCATTGCATATAGCAAGTGCATTTCTAAAATCTGGTTTCATGTTTGCATCCCCTGAGCATCAGTTTGTCTATCTCATGGTTAGCATCACCGTATTCTCCTGCATTTGATTCGCTGCCCAAGTTCTACTGATCTCCAGGATGGAAACAGTGCTCATTTTGGACCAGCGAGTCCCACTGCTATATCCTTTATAGGAATACTGCATTTGCTTCACTGCCCTAGTTCACTGCCCTGTGTTGATTTATTTGGACAGAGTAGGTTGCAACTGAAAAAAGGGGACCAGAATAGGAATACGACAGAAATTGGCATTTTCAGTCAATCAACCTGGTTTTTGTTTAATTAGAGTACATTAATTACCTAAAATTACATCTTAGAAATATTAATGACAGGAAGAGAATATAAATTTTTTTCTTATAACTTTAGCGACATGTCCCCTACATGTGGTTCTGATGTGGCAATTTTCTTAGATAGTGTGTTAACCTATTTTTTGTTTTGTATAAAACTCTGAAATAATTGTTTCTGCATTGCTTCCTATTTACATGCTTCCATTCAAGTTCTTATTGCAAGTGTAGGATATTTCTGGATGTCTCCACTTTCCTCCCTCAGGATTAGTCAGATGCAATTTGTGCGAATTTCTCCCCAGAAACTGATAGAGTTGTAGTTCATGTTGATCTGGGGCAGAAACCTGTCTTTATGTATGCATCCTCCAAGCCCAAGTGATGTCACTATTATACCGTGTATCAGAGTTGATATAATTGTGATCTGCTTTGTACCCATTCTACACTTCTAACCTTAGTTTTTTCCATCTGATGAACAGCTTCTATCGCTGCCTACTTCATCACGGCTGATAAAACTATTTTAGAGTGCGCAAGGAGAAATAGTCTTGCAGACTACGAGAAAACCAGATGACTGGTCCTGTGTCAGAAAAATGACTCCCTAAAAAGTTGCTTGACTTGTTCTGAGGTCTGTTACAACCTTGTGGTTCTCTTTAACAGGCATGTGGATGTTTCGTTTCGAAATGCGGGTATCTATCCCATTTTTTTTCCTATCATATAGAAGTGGTAATTCACTTTCTGCAATAAGTGTATATGAACTGTATTTTATGACTGATCTTTTCCAGATTTCTATGTATCTTAAAACTCATTTGAGTGATGCATATATTGCAATGCAATGCATTTGCATCCTGTCAGAGGTGAGCTTCTCATGCTATGCAAGCATTTGCATCATTACTATTGGCAATGGGTTTGCTTGGTCGGTGTTTGGATCTGTCCCTGCCCTTTACTCATTTTACCTTTAAGGCTTTAACTCAACTCTTGTCACTATGGTTGCCTGTTTTGGGTTATGGCAAGGAACGAAACAGCCATGACTAACATATGAACCGAGTTACTGTACTGTTATTGCTAGGATCCAAAACTGCCCTTATGTCTTTCTTTCTGCCTTTTCAAAGGAAGCAGGTTGTGCCTCTTGACATGAATATTTGGACTAATGGTAATTTAAGCAGACCCTGAAAAGCTGAATCCTAACTTTTATGTTTTTGATAGCTTAGATGGCAGTAGATATCAGTCGATTGGATTACCTCAGGAGCAGTCCTTGATACCTGCCAGGCACTTTACCTCTTTGTGTTGGGCTGATGTGAGCTGCATGTGGGACTGACTCTTGTGTCTATACTCTAGATGCCTAGGAATTAGGTGAGCAATGCTTGATGCCGTAAAACTGTCCCCTCCAACCTTACTATCCAAGCCACTTAAAGCCACTTTGTGATGTTGGGCAGGTTGGGTGCAAATTTGATCCTTAAGAATACTCTTTTTGGTTATGTCTGATTCTCAAAGTCTACTAGTAGAACTTGGTGTAGGGTAAATACTAAGAATAGTTTTTTTGAGTAATTTGTATTTTAGATGTAGTTAAGGACTTGAATCGGGGGCATAGATGAGTTAGTTCTTTAAACTTGTCGAACTCCAAATTGTGATAAATTGAGAAGTGAATTAAATGAACTGACTATCGGATTTTCTAATCAAGCTAGAATCTGACAGATTGGGAAGTGATTCCAATGAACCTACTTCATTGAATTTTCCAATCAAGTTTCTAATTACAAATTGCAAACTCGAATGTGAATTAATCAAACTGCAAACCAGTTGAATACAAGGCTGATAACTGCCCTTTATTTGGCCACTCTTACTTCTTATACCAGTTGGTTTGTTCGACGGTGGATTAAATCATGATTAAAAAAAAAAAAGAAACTCTTTTAGTCCGAGTCCACAATATCAACTATTAGAGTGATACTTGCCCACGCTCATATGGTTTCGTGCATCTAGTGGATCCCAATTTGGAAAGTGAAAAGACTGGGTTTCTAATTGATAGCAGCACCCTCAGGCTGAATTCTAATGGGTTTCACCTAGAACTATAACAATGGAAGAAGCAGCTGGGAGGTAGTGTAGATGAGGGAACATGAAATATTTGCCCTATCATATTGTCCTATCCGTTAGTTTTAAGTCGTTAAAAGTTTATTACTTTTTTTTTAGTAAGGTAAGATAGTAAAAGCTTAATAGCTATATTGTGCAAACCTTTTAAATAAAATCTAATAATGTCTGGAAATTATAAGATTTGGGCTTGTGCAAGTTCAAATGGAGTAGTGTGTGAAAGGATTAGAATGACTGAAGGTAAGTACCCCACCCTTTCCTCCTCTGTGAATGTTTCATAAACAGCTGGTGGAGCCTATCTAGGTCTCTTGATAATCAATTCATCACCCACTATCATCTCCTCGAATGTCACGAATCCCAGAGATTTTACACTGATCTAAATTAGTCTGGCTTTTGGATTGCTAAAATAATTAAAAAAATAATGTATTCTAAAACTGATAAACACGAGGGCTATGGATTAAAGATAAGGATGAGTTATATGTGCTTGGTATATATATATATATATGAGAAGTGTTCTCACACACCTATTGTGAGAACCTTTTATAGGGCCCACTTGTGGGTTCCATTTGGAGATGAGACTAGGGGGTGGAAATATCTATGTGGGATAGCTCGAAATAATAAGTTTGGCCCAATCACATATCTTTAACCCCTTCATCTGTGGCCTATAAATTTAGTCCATTCGAATTCGTACATAGTTAATCTAATGGTCTAGTAAATTTGGATTTGACTGAAACTTGGAGCATGTGATTATCAGAAGTTCATTGTATATTGCAAGATTTGAATTTGGTAATAGATGGGCTCCACCTAGACTTCTTACAAAAAAAATGATAAGAACGAGCTCTTATGTAATTATTTCCCATATATATATATATATATGGTGGTCTAGGTCGTTCCATAATCCATCCTCCACTTCACCCATGATGGGAGCGGCAGTAGGTCAAATGGGCTTTCTAGACATCCCCACAGGAGTACGGCCTTTTGTAGAGAGAGATGCAGCTTTTTTTTTTTTTTCTAGAGAAAGGGTTGGGTTTTTCTTGAGAAAATCCCCTTCATAACAATGTTTACAAAAAGTCTTAGATTTTGCTTTGGGTATATTACTATTGACCATAGATATCTATGCTAAGTGTAGTATACACAGAACCCTTTCCTCATTCATCCTTTCTCTTCGTTATCTCTTCTTCTTTGTTTGGCGGAAGGTTCCGTTTGTTTTTTGTCTAGGGTGAGAAAAGGAAAATCAAGAAGAAGAAAAAGAGAAAGAGAAAACAAAAAAAAAAAAAAAAAAGAATCAAAACATTTCTCCTCCATCATTCTCTTTCTCCTCCTCCTCCTCTTCCTTATCTTCTCTTTTTCTTTTGTTTTCTCTTTCTCTCTTTTTCTTCTTAATTTTCTCCTCCTCCCCTGAGATAGAACTTAAACAAAACCCTCCACTAAACCAGAAAGAAGAGATGATGAAGAAAAAGAATGAATGGCGAAAAAGTTTTGTGTACCCTATGCTTGAGCATAGATATCTATGCTCAAGTATAATATACTCAAAGTAGAATCAATGGTTTTTTTAGACATTGTTGATGAGCAGCGATATTTATACTAATTAATAAAATATAAAAAAGAAAATCATGAATCTGCTTTCGGTATATTACGCTTGAGTATAGATGTTTATGCTCATGCATAATATATGGACATGTGTTCTTCTCCCATTTCTACTTGTTTTAGTTTTTTTTTTTTTTGCTTTCCTTCCCCATCTCTTCTGCTTCTTTCTCTTTTTATTCTACTTTTCATCACACCACTCTCATCCTCTTTCTCCTCCCAAAATTTCTTGTTCTTCCTTGTTATTCTTCTTCTTCCTTCCTCCTCATCCTTGTCTTCTCTATTTCTTTTGTTTGTGTTTTCTCTTTCTGTTTTTCTTCTTCTTGATTTTTCCCTCTTTGCCCTAGATAGAACTTCAGCAGAACCTTCGACCAAACCAGGAAGAAGAGATGATGAAGAGGAAGAAGGAATGAGGAAAGACTTTGATGTATGTTATGCTTGAGCATAAATTCACTACTCATGAATAATTTTGAAAAAAAAAAACTAGAAAGGGGATCACTCCAGGCCATAAAAATCTCAAAGGTCCTTTTTGTTCTAAAAAGACTCTAAGAGGATTTTTCCTAAGAGACCTCCCCCCCCCCCCCCCCCCCCCCCCCCCCTTTTTTTTCAATATTATTCATGAGCAGCGATATTTATGCTCAAGCGTAACATTCTTCAAACTCTTTCCCTGTTCCTTCTTCCTCTTTATCATCTTTTCTTCCTACTTTGGTTGAGGATTCTGTTTACGTTTTATCTTGGGCAAAGAGGGGGAAATCATGAAAAAGAAAAAAAGAAAGAGAAAACATAAACAAAAGAAACAAAGAAGACAAGGAAGAGGAGAAAGGAAGAAGAAAAAGAACAAAAAATTTTGGGATTAGAAAGAGGATGAGAGTGTTGTAATGAAGGGTGGAATAAGAAGAGAAAGAAGCAAAAGAGATGGGAAAGGGAGGCAGAAGAAGGAATTGAAACAAGAAGAAAAAGGAAACAAAGAACCCATATTTGTATATCTATGCTCAAGTATAATATATCGAAAGCAGATTTATAAATTGTTTTTAGACATTATTGGTGACCATAGATATCGTTGCTGATCAATAATGTCTAAAAAAAAAAAACCCTTGATTCTACTTTGGGTATGTTACGCCTGAATATAGATATCTATGTTCAAGCGTAGTTTGCACAAAACTTATTTATCATTTATTCTTTCTTTTCGTCATTTCTTCTTTCTAGTTTGGTGAAGGGTTTTATTTAGGTTCTGTCCTAGGTGAGTTAGTGAAGGGTTTTATTTATGTTCTGTCCTAGGTGAAGAGGAAAAAATCAAGAAGAAAAAAAAAGAGAATGAGAAAACAAAAGAAAAAGAGAATTAAGTTTCTTGGGTGATATACCCAAAAAAATTAAGACATTATTACGCTCGAACATAGATATTTATATTTAAGTGTAATATGCTCAAAATAGAATGAAGTATTTTTTTAGATATTTTTATACTTAAGTATAGATATTGCTGCTTATAAATAATATTGAAAAAAAATAAAAAAACAGAAAGGACTCTGGCCCGGAACACAGCCCTTTTTGTTTTTACGTTTCATTTGGGTAGAAATGTTGAAGGTTGATATCATCAAGTTATATCCCGTACAATGGAAACAGATGTGCCCAGACGGACAAAGCATCGTAGGCTTGTAGCTATCTATCGAGTGGTGGAGAAGTGAGTTCCTGTTCTCAAAAGCCTCAACCAATGACCTGTGGCATCGTCAACGTGCTCATCCATTCGCAGTTTCCAGCTCCTGATGTCGGTGATAATTCCAATGAAATGGTTTTGACCAGGAACAGAAGCCCGACCCTCCACGGTGTTGTTTAGGTCTGGCCAACAAAGAAATGGCCCCACTTTTCAATTGGATCAAAGCATAATAAATTATATCCAATTAGCCATGTTCCCCCAACTTGTGGTCTCTCAAATCCCCAACCATTGGTTAAGATTATTCGATTTTTATGATGCTTTGGCCTATAAATCATTTTCAGGGGCTACATTATTTCATGGCTAAAGAAATTTTTGGTTTAAAAAGTCTCAAGAATTGAGTATCCCTGTAAGCTGACCTCAGATTGAGTGGAGATAACGATGTCGTCTGATTGACTACAACTCCTCACTGTTTATGAATCTCTTTATGTTTGTGGTTCTCCTTCTCATTCGTTCACCGTGGCCCAACATCTTTTTAGATAGATATATCATAATAATAAATAAACCCCTTTCACCAGACCCCACAAAAGAATTGGTCCCATCATCAAATGAGGGGCCGCCAAAGTGCTAAAAGAAATGATTCAATCACAATGGGTCGGCCCAAGTGGAAAAAGAAGATCCCAACTTCATTAGGTTATCTATAGCTCATCATCATTGTCAATGGTGGACTCATAGTCTTCGTTTGAGGGGTGCAAACCCAAAGAGGTAATTATGTTTTAAGAATAAATATAAAATTTTCATATAGATTTGTGGGGTAGATGTAGAATTTTCATCAAAATTTTTGAAACAAAATTAGAATTTTCACTATTGTTTTGGCAGAGGTTTTACGGATACATTTGCCCCCATGTTGATGTATGTTCCACCTTTGTTCGTTGTCTATCACATCATATGCTACCAAAATATATTTGGAGAAATAAACGATTATCATGAGTTGCAGGTGGCACCAATCGTATTTGTATAGCTCAGCTGAATACATTTCCATCATCAGGTACCAAGGAGGCAAGGATCCCATTGTAATTTTGATGCATTTGGGTGGCCCCCTTGATAATGATATGTTAAGTCTTGTTTTAACTTTCAAGACAAGAAGGTCATGCCTTCTCAGATATGCAAGAACATTTTGATCATTTGGAAAAATAAAATATAATATCATGCCAAATCATTTTTAATAGAGATGGCTTGTTGGCAAGAAATCTGAGAATTCTTGTTGGATTTTATTATTATTATTATGAATTTCCCAATGTAGTCTCCCACTTGTACCGCAAATGCTTTCAGTATGTTGCAGCATTTTGGAAACTAAAAATTTGAACTTCTACAGTCCATGGTGCTAATTTTATAAATTTTCATCATTCATACAGAAAAAGTCAGAATTCTTGACTTCAGTTGTCATCATTGTCAAATATTCACAAGACAAGAAATTCCATAAAAAATACCTCTAACCAAAACAAGGCCTAATAAGATTTGTGGGATGTTGCCAAGTATTGAACACAAATTTTCATGAACACCCACATTAAGTTTTGTGGTTGGGCTAGTGTTACAGGGTGACACTATACTTCTAGACCCAACAATCAATCCAGGATTGTATGTCATGCCACTATGCCAACACTGTGCCTTTTTATTTGCATTCAAGTACTCTACACAACTAATTCAATTCCTTCCCTTGGAAAGCCCCTCTTAGATTATTATTAAGCTCAATTTGACAATAGTGCAACTATTATTATTCTGCAGCGGATTCAATCACAAGGAATTTGCATCATTTGACATCATAAATCTCATAGGATCTTTAATTGAGAGTTATGATCAGTTGCTTAATAGATATGCCCCATATGTATAATCAGATTATCTATATCTCTTCCTACTCTTTCTGGTTGCCAAGAATAAGTGGGCTCCACATTAAGTGGGACAGCACAATCTAGTCACAAAGGGATTTATTATAGTTAGGCAAAAAGGCAAGGGGATAAAAAATAAGCATTCCTCTGAAAAGAACGCTGGGGTCCCCACTCTAAAGAATCAAGTGGCTATGAACAAAGGTGATGACTAGGACATGGGTCAATCCGAAAGCTCAGCTGCTCTTATCCACTGCCTGCCCTTTGACTTTTCCTTTCCCAGTACAACAGGGATAAATCAATGCAAACCTATAACAAAAAATGTGATAATATCGAATCTTGAAATACACTAAAAACAATTAGATTGGATAGATAATTACAATGACAAAAACCCACCCACCACACATTACACTAACCATAAGTCCACAACCTACCTCACCTTTCTCAATTATAATAATAAACGATTCAAAGCATGCCCGTCATGTTATTTAAGTGTAGCCTATATATATACTAGTCTTCCTTCCACCCCAAGACCAGCTTCCATTTCTTATTTCTTGTGATTGTCTTTCTATGGTCTTGAGTTTTCACTTTTCACATTGGTGGATCTGTATTGCAAACGTTCAAGGATACTCACCAGTTATGGATGCAGAACTGTTGGTTGATGATGTTGCAGGGAAAGATGATGGAAGAATGGATGATGGGTGGGGCTCAATGTCCTCTTCCGATGATTCTATAGTAACATCTTCGAGGTTGGATTTCTCAGATGATGATGATGACAATGATGATGATGGTGCGATGTCTTCTTCTTCGTCTTCTTCATTGACTTTGGATGCTTCTCCAGAAGTAGAGTCAAATGGGCCTCTCTATGAACTATCCCAGCTCATGGTCCATCTGCCCATCAAGTAAGCACAACTAATGAAATCCTGCTCTTACCCATATTATTTCAACATGAGAAGGAAAAGGAAACTTAATCCAATTCAAGGATGGTTCTGGGTTGGAATGATTATTCAAAACGAGTCATCAATGTTTAAACGAAACATATATTTCTACGTAGTTGGCATTCATAACTAAACACATATATTTTCTTTGTTAGCTGGCATTCACTTGTATCTTGAAACCAAACCATCTTAGACAATTCATTTTCTTTGAATTTCCCATCACCTACCCTGGGCTAACTGGACACCTAAAGTTTGTTGTCGGAAACCCCAAGGAAGGGTATGAGCCTATGAGGTGAGATTAGAGTCGGGATAATATCACTAAAATCATGTCAGAACTCTTGATTTTAAGGACTCTTTTAGAGTGCAGTAGTGTGACGAGAGGGTTCAGTGGAGGACTGGGAAATTATTCCGGTTTTCTGTGCAATTCACTCATTGGTCCTTTGGTGTGATAAAATCTACTTATAGAAATAGAAAAAAAATGAAAATTCTCTTTAATATGGAGGATTTTGATTTCCTACCTGAAAGGTAAGAACACATGATTTCTCTCTCATGGAAATGAAAATTTGCAGGGGGTAGAATCTTCTAGTAGCACAAATATAATTGGAAAGAGGAACGAGTTTGAAAAGGTGACGATTGAAGGGTTGAAGTTGACGATGTAGATGGGGATCATTTGTCCTTGCATTTATTTTGGTTGAGTTAGAAATAGTTATCATTTCCCATATTAGGGGAGATTATTTGATGGCCATTGTGATTTTTACCTTTAATAAATCAGTTTTAGTTGGAAATCCCTGTGATTCAATGCCATTTATATATCATGCTCAATTTGAGAGTTTCATAAGTGTGTCTATTTGTATGTTCAGGACAAATATTTTACAATACATTAATTTGGCGGATTTAATTTTTTTTTCCACAGGAGAGGGCTTTCAATACATTATCAAGGGAAGTCCCAGTCATTTACATCTCTATCTAATGCGACTTTTATAGAAGATCTTGCTAAGAAAAGCACTCCTTATAGCAAGAAGATGAAGATGAAGTCATGTCAGAGCTATGGTGGATTTTTGGATTGCCAAAAATCATTTACTCCTAGAGCATGTACAAGGACTATATCAAAAAAGGCTTCAAAGAGCTCTCCCTCATATTTGTTGTCTAAGAAAAGTAGATTTATTCGATGTAGGCCTCCCATTTCTGTACAAGAGACCTTCTAAAAAGGAGTCTTATGGTATGCCTCACCAGTGCACCGTTACAATGTTGGATTATACTTTGTACACTTTAGTGAAATGTATTGTTCAGTTTAAGAATACATCATTATTTTTCCAAAAGCACAAAAGAATGTTATTGACTCTATCTTATCACATGCCATCATCTTACCCATCTCCCTTGAGGTTTTTGTTTGAATTTCATGAATTCCAGCTGTTGGGCATTTTTAATGGCAAGTCAATCGCTATCCTACAATCTTTTAGAGTTCCTTGCTATGGTCATTTGGATAGGACTTTGATATTTTAGACGTGGGACTTGAACAAAGTCTCATTGTGCTAATCAAAGTGCTCCACCCTTATCCCTGCGGATTCTCCTTGTTTGGCTTACACAAGCACTTGATTTGGCCTTTTCTCAAGGGTAATTCCACCCTCATCGATCCTTGCGGATTCTCCTTTTTTGGTTTATACGAGCACTTAACCTAGTTTTTCCTCAAGGGAGTACCCAGGATGATAGGCAGATTGGGGTCTCACAGAAACTCTCAGAAGCAACCTAGAAGACAGGAATTCTTTGATATCCTTTGAACAGATAGGCCTTGAAAGGCAACATATAATGATTTTATACCGTCAAACTGTGGTGGCTCAGTTGGTTTGAATCTTTGATTTGCTCAAAAGTTTCAAGTTAGACTCCTACCCCTTACGTTACCTGGGTAATATGTGTGTAGTTATGTATGTACCATCTTAAGGAATAGTCCTTGGTCATCAGAATTGAATAACCTCCGAGCCGAAGGCCAAACGTCTAAAAGCTAAGTTGACAAAAGATACTTGGGTCATTAAAAAAAACATATAATGACTTTATCCACAAATTGGAGTGATAAATCTCTCTCATACAAATAGCATGAGGCAACACCATAAGCCTCTTGTGGGACCCACTTAGATGCATCCTAATCATGAAAGGATAATGAGATGAAAAGGTCTCATTATGGATGTAATTCTGAAAAATAAAAAAAAAAGCTCAAATCAGATCATCACTGCCATTGATATATGGCATTAAATGTTAGTGGTTTTTAAGGTACATGTTTTTATGAAATTTAATCCAAAGGTGAGTATAGTTTTGATTATTGCCAAATTAATGTGAGCCCCATAGGATGGATTGTATCCTGATGACACTAAATCGTATCAATCATGAATAACAATATCTGATCTATCAAATCGATTCATCATCGAGAATCGAATAGTATAACATAGGAAGATCTTTTATCCCTACCAAATCTAAAATTGGATTCTAGTCCAATCAAGAATGCCATTGAATTTATCATTTCCAGTTCATGGGGGCATAGAGGGATAGGAGAGTTCAAAAAATTTACTTTTTCATTAGGACCTATCTAGATATATGATAATTAAAGAGGCATGAAAATGTGAAGGGCTTAACTAATGGCCCCCATTTTCATGGACTGCCTGGATTCCATGCATGACAATTTAGGAGGCAAGGCAATGAAAGTGTTTGGATGTAAATGAGAGAAAGTCCAGATATGAACATATGATTCTAGTGATTAGTTTTAAGTACTGAATCTAAAATTATGCACAAACCATGCAAATTGGGCACCATTTTAACCACTGAAATACTTGAAAAAATCTTTAGAAATTCTGGTGGTTACCAAGAAGGTATAAACTTCACACTACTAAATGGAGTGAAATTCATAAACAAACCAATGAGAGAGGGTTCTAAGATGCAGAGTTTTCAAGACCACTAATCCAGTTCTCCTCTGGAGGCGCTTGTAATTTAATCGTGGTTTCCTATGCTCAAGAACCTTAAAGGCTGAGTATTGTCCCAACAAATCCCTCTGACAAGTTGGTCACAAAAATGGTCGTTCATGATTTTGGAATGGCTTTGTGGATTCCGTAAGATTTTATTAAATAAAACATGGGACAGAAAATTAGAAATCGTGAAAATATATGCTTATGATAATAGACTTGGGAAACCTATATCATCAAATGTAACGGGCCAAAACCTGAGATCTTTTAGAGATCTTTGAAATGGGAATAAGAGGTGGGATGAAACTATTATAAGAAATTACTCAATAAACTAATGATACTGAGGGCATGTGTAAGATACTGGTGCAAAGCAATGAAGACGGGAGAATTTGGACTTTCGCAGGAAAAAAAAAAGGACAGTAACTAAATCGGCCTATCAGGTGATGGCTAGGATAATGACAATGATAATAATTATAACAATCCTCATATAAATTGGGAAGCTGTATGGAGTCTTGCTACTTTCCGGAAGGAGATGTCTAAAGAAAACTATTCTGGTAAGAGTTTCTATCAACTCTAAAATTAGATTGGTTTATCCTGATGTGCCCCATTCGTCCATGTGCGAAGGAATCAGTGGAACATGCTCTGTTTTACTATGACCATATGTTAGAGCTACCTGGTTAGAGTCCAATTTGAGGAATGTTTTGGTCAACCAACCCACCTGCTTAACAACCGACAGCAACAACCAAGAGTCAAGGCAAGGGATAGCCATCCGGTGGACCATTTAAAATGCTAGAAATGACTTCATATTGATTGGTGTTCCTTTAAACCCTAGGAAAATATGATAACCAGACAACCAATCAGGGAAGTTGTCCGACCATTCAAAATTGTCAGCACTAGTAAAACAGAATTTAGGTGAATACTAAGCACCCATTTTAAACTTCTTAAAAACATAATTAAAAATCACTTTCTCAAAACCCCTCACCATCTCCAAAATCAAAATGTCCAAAACAAAAGAATTTCAAGTCGGAGGAAAGATGGATTTTTGAAAGACTGGCTCAAGTTGTACTGATTGAGGCAAAACGTCTCAAAACCAAAGCCTTTAATGGGACATCTGGGTTGCCAACCCGTTTATAATTGGATTGGGACTTTCACTCATGGCTTGGGTGGGTCGGCAGCGTTTCGAGCAAAAGCCTCTTTGATAGTTAGGAAGGTTGGAAACAAATTCAAGACGCCAAGACAGTAGCAGAAAATGAAAGTATTCAAAACACACAGGGACGTTGAGCAAAATAGAAAATGGGCGTGCTGGTGCTGTTCTTTCTTAGAGATGACATGGGTAACGTGATCATGGCCACGAGTAAAATAAAAAATGAAGAGGAAGGCATGGTTGAAATTAAAACCTTGGCAGAGAGGGCTTCAAATGATTTGTCATATTATAGTAAAGAATAATAAATTTGTGGACGGTGAATGCATTGAAGTCTTTCATTCTAAATTTGCAAGACAGGTCCTTTGTTTAAAGATACCAAAGTTTTATTGATTTAATAGTTTCAAAGTGCATCACGTAGGTAAAGAAGAAAATTGAGTAGCTCATAAGTTAACTAGACATGCTCAATATGCTGATGATATGTTGGTTTAGTAGTATTACACCCCAGACCTAAATAAGCAATATGTAATTGTTGATTTTTCATTCGCTTCTTAATAACTTCTTAGAGAATCTTTCTTTTTTAGAAAAAAAATAAAAACACATACAGGGACATGCACGGGGAAGAAAACTAAAAAACACTTCAATAACAAATCGAGAACTGACTAAATTACATGCACGTTTTCAACTTTAGCCTTCCTTCTTTCGTTTTTTCATTTTTTTTCTCTTTTGGGAAAAAAAATGTTCCGCTATTTTGTGTGATTTCACAATCATTTCTTAGATATTTCATTACAGTCCAGCATGCTCCTCATGTGCTTTTGATTTGCTGAAAAAAGAAAGAACTTGCTTCAAAGGAGCGAATGCATTTTGAGAACAACTCTTTACCCAGGTGGCAAGAGGTGGATGTCCTCACGTGCCTATTTAGGGTTCAAACCCTAAGTTTACCACCTTTTGCCTTTGTGTGCAAACTTCTTTCTTACTCGAGTGGGCTGCCTTCATGGGTGTGCGAGCTACCCTCTTGTGTCCCAAGCCCCCTAGCTGGGGGTTTAAAAAAAAAATTGCTTCAAAGGAACAACCACATATTCGAATGCATTTGAAAATGAATTTTCAGGAAAGTATTTTGTTCTTAAATATAGAGCAAACCTTCCATGTCGAACAATTTTTTAGAAGCTAATCACAAATACAGAAAAATACATGAAGTCATTTGCTTTTTCAGTAACTATGACGTTGCAATCATGTTCATCCCCTGCAGACCTGTTCAGGGCTGGAAGTTTATCCACCCATGCTGACAACCTAAAAGAAAAGGGCCCATCATCTATTGGAGGCTGGACTCAGTTCCAATAAGAGGTTAAAAAAAATGAAGATGGACTTCATCTTCTTGAAAGGAAGCCAAAGTGACTCATTAAATTTATAGATACATAATGTTTTCATTCTTTCAAGTTGAGGACACAGGACTTTATCACTCTTAAAACTTATTTCCACACAAACTCAATTACAGACACTTACTTCCTGCTCTCTCGAAGTGGCCAAAAACTCACTAGCATGCACGAATCTCGGGAAGCCGCCCACCAACATGAGAGCAGCAGCCACTGGAAACTTTAAAGGACGCGAAGAGACAAGATAGCCTCGCTATCATGGGTCTGGCGGGCACTGCTCTTCTGCAAGTGATGCTCAATTCTCTGCATTCATTGTCATATGTAACATACCCCTCAAGATCTGCCTCTGTTATGAGAACTTCATCACCTGTGGACGGACTTGATGGTGTCATCCTGCTGTGGATCGCAGGGAAACTTAGCTGGCGCTTCCCATATTCTTGCACTGCCTGTACATCAGAAATATGTTCAGTCTGTAGTTGATAGGCCACTGAGTATTACAGTTGAAGGTTTTTTTTTTAAGGAATTTAGATATATATTTATATATTTTTAAGGAATTTAGATATAATCACCCATATTTCTTGACAATCACAAGAAACCACCTCCCTTCACCTATATTTCCTGACAATAATAAATAACTAACCGCAAGTTTTGCTTTTACAAATAGCCAACTGTATTTATGTAAAATTATCAGTTAACCATCTCGACTTGCAATCAAAGGCCAATTCTAACCAATCAAAATACCATGCACTTGATTTTGAGATGACGAAGGTTTTTTTTTCCCTGGCTTTAACCTAACCAAATTATAAGGATAGTGTTAGTGCTAAATAAATTGACTGGAGTTTAATGGTCTCTTTGTGCTCTGATTTTAATCCATATGATGTTAAGACTTAGGGGGACTTTTACAATTTTTGAAAAAAAATATGTATTTGGTCAATTGATAAAATGAAACTTTTAGGTAAATAGTGTTAGTTAGCACTAAAAATTAAAAAGGCAGGTGGTCATCTTCATTGGCCCTTGACCCTTTATATCATTCAAAATCGCAACCATTGAGATCATCTTGATCTTTGGCCGTCAAATTTTAATGGCATTATGAGGTATCATAATTGCAATCCTATGGAGCTGGTTGTTTGCAATGGGGGTGGGGTCCAACCAGATATTCCATCCTCTCCCAACCCCCGTAATTTTCATGCATCCAAATAGGCCACACAGTGAAGTGTACACCATAGTTACACTAAGCACTGCGATGATTATTGTATTGAAGTATCTCCTGCAAGAATTGTTAAATCAATAAAAAAAATTGCATTCAAGTGATAGTTTTGCAAAATATGGCAAATGATTTTTCAACATTATTTTCCAGAACACAGTTGCTGAAACAACATAGAAACATTTTAATATAAAAAATAAAAAGAACTATCAAACCTTCCATTGGGAAGGAGCTAAAAGTACACGAGGTCTCCTTGAACGAACATGTTCCAGAGCATCAGTAGGTGTCATCTGCTTATACTTCACCTGTATTTGAAAATATAAATAGGCTTTAAAATGCCTTAACCCTCTTCCAAACTGCCGATTAGGGAATGGAAATAAATTGAATACCCACAAAATTCAAAGTTGTCAAACTTGTTATTCAAAAACCGGCACTCACCAAATAGCACAAAACAATTGTGGTGCTCCGTCCCCGCCCAGCTTTACAGTGAACATATGTTGTTCTCCCACTGGATGCGTTTTCTGTTGACACAACAGATTCAATTGCAATACCATAGAATTGAAAGAAATCTCCTTTCAAATCTTCACCATGAAAAGTAAACAACAATACATTCAGAAAAGAAAAGGCAACTACTGATCACTAATCAGTCTACACTCAAATCCTGCTAAATGGTGCTTTTAACAATGTAGAAAGTCTTAGCATAATTCAACACAATAAGTATCACTCTAAGAGAAGTAACGTGTTACATGAACAATGATTATAAAAAATAAAACAAATGGTGATGGTTGTTTTAAATTAGGCTAGAGACAGCTGACAATATATAGTTAAAATAGTGAGGCCTAAATATTTTTCAAGTGGTGGTAAACCAAGATTTTTTTCAATAGCCTCAATTTGCACTAATTTTAGAAGAATTTAAAACACATTTTTTGAAAAATCTAAGCATTGAATTCAAGGACCCAATGCACTTACAAGAACACCTAGTTATACATGATTTCATTCATAATAACTAAACATGATTAGTCTCGAATTTCCACATTTATAGAACAAGATTTTTCAATTTTTTAGAAATTTTTTTTATCACTGTTCAAGATTTTTAACACTTTTGGACTACAGCATACTTGACTCAAGGGTGACTGAGTCCCTCACCAGTCCAATTTTTAAAACCTTGCTTCATAGTCAGCTTAGAATCTCCAAGCCCCAAAGAATAGGGGACCCATAGTCACCCTAGATTCTTCCAAGCCCCAAAGAATAGGGTACCTGCTGTTGGAAATAAAGTAGGTATATACATGAAAAATTATGTCCTTTAAAGGCCAAGAATGTACATCAATCCTTTTTGCTTACATCAAAACTTCCTAGCTACCTCACCTTTCCTAATAAATATCATGCATCAAAGTAGTGAACACCATACCAATCGACTTATAAGAAAGGATCATCAAGATAAAATCTCAAGTATGAATGGATGCAGCCTGCATTTTGCTTCAAGTAAATAATATAGAGAGATGGACTGTTCCATGATTTCTAAGAACTAGATTCAACTGACAATGTTGTGATACTAATAGATTGTGAAAGAAGCACCACAACTGAAGTCGTAAAAAATGACATCTCCATGCTTACCAGAAGATAGATTGAGGCAATAGAACAATTGGCTAGGATTGACTTTGTCCATCCTTTTTCTCATATATGAAAAGAAACTTTAATCTTCAAAGGCAGTTTTAGAGCACATTTAAAAAATCAACATGCACTCAGTACTATCAATATCTAAGAATTACATCATAGACGTACACACCTACACACAATCCATATAACAATGCCTGCCGCCCTCCCCAACACACTGAAATTACTAGAAACATGGAGCTTATGAACAATTGGCCAGGATTGACGTTGTCCATCCTATATTTCTCATATGTGAAAAGAAACTTTAACATTTGAAGGCAGTTTTAAGCCCAATTTAAAAAATCAACATGAAATATCTAAGAATTACATCATAGACTTACATACCTACATAATCCATGTCACAATCCACCCCCCTCCCTCTTCCCTCGTCCAAGACACCGAGATTAGTAGGTATGAGCGAATGGATAGAAGAATTAATTGTGCTCAGTAACTGTAGTGTAGATTATCAAAAAAAGAAAAATGAAACGACCACAACACTTGATTGTTGCAAGTTATACTTTCTACTTCGAGCACTCCAGCCTATGGACTAATACAATTCAAAACAGAACTTAAGTGTTCCTTTACAGTAAACAACCAATGTAAGAAAATGGATATTAGAAAAAAAAAAAAAAAAAAAAGAGAAGTCCGCATTAATGAAAATTTGTGTGCACATGATCAATGGCCCAGCAAGGGTTTTAGGTCTAGGACTAGTTCATTGAGGACCACACCTGACTAATGGCACAACATTGACATATGTGACACAAAGGCGCACAGCACACTTAGATTGGTATCTACATAAATATCCGCAGACTGTCTACATAAAATTATGCATAAACCAAAGCAACCATAATCAATATATAACATTAAAGGATAACATCCAAAAGGCATCTCAGCCCATTAGAAAATTATTCAACTTACTATGAATAAAGTTGACAGCTCGGTTTATATCCACAAATGATGGAGCAAAAAGATAATCTCTTGTGGGAATGACCAGGTGCTCGATCCCATGCTCCTGGACGACAACAACAACAATAAAGGAAAAAGAAAAGTGTCAATTAAAGGGTAAAGATAAAATAAAATAAAAAAACCAAAATTTTTTCTTTACCACAAAGCCAGACTAAACAGGATATCATGCACATTACTTGTTCACTATGATATTCTACTCATTTGATAAATGAAAATTGATCTTTTTCAATTAAAAAAAATGCAAAATGTCTAAAATTATTATTAAAAAGCTGAAGTTAACAGGAAGCATATGCACTTATAATTAATGTCTAAACAAAACTATAAGAATGAAAATAAAGGAGACATTACCATTAACTGTGTTACAGCTAAACAAATCTGCACCGTTATAACTGTGACATCCTATGTAACTCAGATTTCACCATTGAATCTAAGTTTCTGAGTCATGTTCATATGAGAGAGAAAGAGAGAGAGAGAGCCACAATGATACGATCAATGTAAGTGTAATCAATGGCAGTTATAAAAAGGGTTGTCAGCATTCGCAAACAGCTGCCTGTGAGCTCAATTGGAACCATAACTCTTCCCTTTCTAAGGGTGCAGGGAGGAGGAGATATGCACTGAATGCAGATATCTATGAACTAGTATAACTGTGGAATCGTTAAAAAAAAAAAAAAATCCTTGGGATCAAATATTTCATGATTCTTTACAATCATGGAGCCAAAGAAGGCTTAGAAAGGAACTTCCGCTGTCCTGTTGATATGGTCCATTTCATATCAGTCAAAAGGGTTACCAATACAGAGTTTAAGATGATACCTGAACTTGTTGTTCAAGTGAGTTCACCATAAACCAAGAATCACACCCTAACCACCTTAAAAACAAATAAAAGCCAAAGACAGATTGTAATGAACCAATACTCACATGGTACAAGGACGTGGGAACCAAAGTTTCATATGCCTCATTGAGGGTGATGACACCCTGAACACCAAGCCGCTTCAAGCGAGGCACATCCGTGGGAAAAGGAACAGCCCCCAACAAGAGAAACTGAAAAATGAAAACACCAACCAACCTAGTAAGTAAATCATCCACTAGTCTCTCATGATACAACAAAATGACCCAAAACTACCCAAAAGAAAAGAACAAATTAAGCAATGTCCATTGTCCGGCCCTTAAAATTAACAAAACCACAAGATGAAATTGAAGATTTCAGACAACCAATGATCACCCCTATCATGTAACAAGAAATTAAATGTAACCCACAACAGAGATAGAATCAACAGATGGAAATGAAAGAGTGAGAGAGAAACAGAAAACACGAAACCTGATCGACTTCGTCCCACCATCGGAATTCGGCCTGGATCTTGTTTCGGAAGACATTGTAGAGGAGCGTGGGATAAAAGAGAATCCGAGCACCGGCTCCAACCAATGCCCTCTTCGCATCCACTCGAACGATCTGCCCCCGAATAGGAACGATTGCTTTCCCATCCGAATCAGCGTCGTCCAATACCGAGATTTTCATGTTAGGACACGCAAAAGAGAAAACCCTAACCCTAATTTCTCCAGACCCTCCTTCTAAACCGGACACCCGATCAAATTCACTACAGAATCAGTCGAGGAAACCCTAATCTTCCGAATCAAAGGCGGAGTTCTGAAGAGAAAGCATGGGATCAAATCCCCCAAGTCCGCAGAACAAATTCTATTGAAATCCGAATGAAATCGGGGCGAGAAATTCCTCAACAGAAAGCGAGAGAGAGAGAGAGAGAGAGAGAGAGAGAGAAATCAAGGGAGAAATTCTGTTTCGAGATTCGAGATTTATGTGGGAGCCCTAAAAATTGGTTCGTACAAGTAGAAAAGCAGCAAGGCAGCGAAGAAATCCACCAAAAGCATGTGGAATCCTCATCTTGTGAGAGTCGCAGAAATGGCCATGGGTTTTTTATACTAATTACATGACAACCATGTGTAACGCATTCCTCCCAACTGTCGCACCCACTTTAATTGTCTCACCCACTTTAATGGGTCCACCCCTCATCCAAACCACTTGTTCCATAAATTCCAATTTTTGTTTTTTTTTGGAAGGGTGTCTTTCTTTGGATGGAGAAGTATTTTCTACATTACAACATATATATTTGGTTGACAAAAGTGCCTATCTTAAATATCTATTAAAAGCGAGAGCAACGAATCATATACACAAGGTATATTTGGTTGACAAAAGCGCCTATCTTAAATATCTAATATTGTCCTGTGCATCATAGAATCTCTAATTAGGATCCACACATATTAACAAAGGAGGCAATGTTATATCCTTTAGAGCAAATATGGAGAAGTTGCTTTCCTCTTTTTATTTGTGATTTTGTATTTTGTGAAATTGTTGTTGATTCTTGATTTTATGATAGTAATTAAAAAAAAAAGGGGTTCCAAATGTGCATGAAAATCAATTCACCTAATTTTAGTTTTAGTTTGACACGCACAGAAAAACATGAATCAAGGCTCATTTGACAAGGCTTATTTAAAGTCTTTGTTCAGCCAACAAAAGCTTGAGCCCAAAACCTTGCAAAGTCGGTAAGGGTTTAGATGGAAACCTTGGGTTTAAGTTTTGACTTATTACCCCATTGGAGAGTTAAAACCTATTGTTATCTAAGTTAGGCTCGGATCAAATTAGGCCATCTTGGATCATTTTTCAATATTTTGGAAGTCATTATAAGTTTTTAAAGGATTCATAAATTCAAACAAGATAAAATTTTCTTCATGAAACTTAAAAATAAAATCTATAAAATTTTTATTTTTCTTGTTTTGAGGAATTTTTATGTTACAAATTACTTTTCTATAGTTAAATTATTCTAATTATATGATCTTTTCCTTATCGTATCCTTATTAAGTTAGGCACGAAGTCGGCAAATTTTCTATGACCCTTGAGATTCACCATTGACTTTTAGTAGATGGGGTGTAGCACAAAGATAGTGGCCTAAAAATTTATGCAAAAGCAAAATTGCATTCTCTTTATAAGTAAATTATCCATGTACATTTGGATGTTGGCTTTTGAGCATAAGTCACGGATTTACCCAGACGTATATGGTGCTTAAAGCCCCCAGATTTAGGTAGTGCACGAAAGGGGTTAGTGCCCGTAACCCCCGAGTGATTAGTTGACTTAAATCAATTTGATGGTAGGATCGTAATTCCTGCAGATTACTGTACAATCTGGTAATTTAGAAGTTCGCTTTAACCACCTCACGGCCACGTCAGGTCCTGAGTCCAATCCGCAAAGGATAAGTCTACCTCACAACTTTTGACTCGCGAACCATGTAATACCGATACAAATAATCAAAGCAGATCATCTAGAAAATTTTTTAAAAGCAACATTAAGGGATGGCCCAGGCCACTTGTTTACCCAATTTCATTCACTGGGCCAAACCGCCAGGCTCGCTGTTTTTGACGATGTTCTTAACCGAGCCCTCCCCATCCACGCACAAGCCACAGTCCAAAGAATTGGTAATTTTTGACTCGAGCTCAAAAAGTTGGCTGATCAAGTTTGTTAAATGACCCAGTGAAATACAAGGGGTCCCACGTTTGGGAACGGTCCAAATGTATGCCCCAAGAGGAACATGTTCACAGGAGAAAATTCTCCATATGAAGGATTATTTGCTTTTAACATGAGAGGAACACCTTTTGATTAATTGTATTTTTACACATGAGATAAGAAAATGAATTTTAATATATCTACATTACATATGCAAATGCCACATATGTGACGCACATTACTAGTTATGTAAAAATTACTATTTGCACATAAATAGATGAGTGCAATCATCATTTTGAATAAATTTAGATTTCTTGGAATATTTTTAAAAATTTCTCAAAATATATTAAGATTTATCTTACATCTTTACCGTTAATATGAGAATATTAAACAATTTAGAACTTGAACTATGGGCCCACTTAAATTTGTAAGTTCAGACTTGTTTAATGTTTTTTTCACAAATTACACAAAATCCATGGGAATATATTGTAATAAATTTACAACTTTAGGGGTTTATAATTCAATAAACAAATTGAATAGTTTGGATTATAATATAAAGCACATGATGATGCAAAAAATAAAAAAGATTGGCAAGACTTGATCCTTGATTATTGCATAATAAAATACAATCACAATGTCAAGCATGCATTGACACTACCTTTTTTCAGGTGGGAGATGTAAAAGTGCGTCAAAATGTTAGGCGGTGTAAAAATGACCTTATTTACGCACCTTATTAACACATCAAATGTAAGAACGAGTTCAAACAAATGTTATAATGGACAACCATTATGCTATAAATATGTAAAATGAGTGCAAAGGAACGAGACCCCACAAAAATGCTTAATTAGACATGTCAAGCCAATGAGTTTCAAGGGCATAGTTGTCCGTTGTGTGTCAAAAGGAAAATCTATTCGCTATATTGGCTCTTTACCTCATTATTACGGGTAAGGAGTGCATTTTTTTATTGGGCATTGGGAGGTCGGATTCTTTTTATTATGAAATGCTTTGACGTTGAGAATTTATTTATTTATTTTGAAAAAAATGCTACTTCTAACATTTTTTTTTCAAAGAAAATTATTCACATGCAACCATAAAAAGGATCTCCAAGAGAATGGATAGATTTTTCTTTTGAAAGACATGTTACACAAATGTGCCCTAAATCTGGAGTACAATCCCGTCTTAACCCACTAGTGGAAATATAGAATAGGTCAAGTTTTGTCCGTCTTTTTGTTCTCGGATGAAGGGCTAGGAAGAGGTCAAGCTCGGTCGCGTTTGGCTTTATTTGAGCACATGCATAAAATGTACATTCCTGACCCACACTGGGCACGTCTGTTAATCAGGCCGGCAATCTAAACACATATCCATTCTCAAAGTCAAGAAGGATCAATCTGAAACTTTAATTAGAGAGGTCAGATTAATCGATCGTAGTGCCATGAGTTGGACTGGGTCGCGTGCAAAGTTTAGCTGGTGATTTGGCTAGTAATTATGAACATGGACAAAACCTTACGCGTCTACGAATAGGTCGAGAAGAGGCAGAGCCAACCCGGAAACGTCAAAAGGGTCAACCTCAACTCACCACAACTGGGTTGGGTTTGTGCTGCATTGGACTTGGTCAGAAATGTAATCTCTACTCCCATGCGGGAAAGACGTGTATTGGAGAACAGATTTTTCATCGGTTAAAACAAAAGTTGTACTACATTCTAAAACTGCAATGGATGGATAGATAATATATGCATCTCCTGTTATAGAAGTAATATGAGAGAAGCATTTTGTTTGTTATTGTATTAATTAATTAATTATTTATTTATTTACAATTCCAATATGGGAGAAAACAAAAGATCCTTTCCTCATATCCATTGCGTAGGTATCAGGCTTGGAATAACAAAGATATGGATGGTGGTGGACACAAAGTTGGCAACAAAACCAAATCATACTAAAATTTGAATGTACTTCAAGAGAAAATTAGCATTTTTCTTATAGTGTGGAATCCCATAACTCTACTTCATAAGAATGGGTTAAATCGCAAATCACTGGCGTAATTAAGAATTTAGATCAGTGAGATCATTCAATACTGTTGTCAAACGTCACATAAAAATATTTTCAAAATGATTTCTATTTTTAGTATTTTTCAAATTTTTACTGGGATCAATTTAAAAAAATCTCCTCAAATTAATGAAATTAAACATTAAAAATTTTGTTTTTTAAATTTCAATGGTGTCAGTTGACACCACTTAACCACATAAAACACTGCCCTGCTCCAGAAGCACTACGCCAACTATAACCACTGTGCATTTGGCAAGTTGCATTTTGATCTAGAGAAGTCTATAATGCAAATGAAACACCATAACTACTAAAACAAATATGCTGCCTCACTACTCATATATGCTATATATATATCTAAAATAAATAATTTGGTTTCTATTAAAATATAAGTATACTAGCAGATACGGGAAAAAGAGAATACAAGATCGAAAATAGATCGGCGTTATTATAAAAGAGAAAAAATATATGTGCATGATAAAAAAATGAATAAAAAATTGTCAAAGACAATTATGATCCAAAGTTAAATCAGTAAAAAAAATGCAAAGAAAATAGTAGTGTAACCCTTCATAAAAATTAATTATCGAAACAAATAATTCAAAAGAAAATATCAAAATTGTAGCTCCCAAACAAAATAAAACTCCAATAGGGAAAATACCCGGCAACTAATAAAAGAACTTTTACTCTGATATAACTTCAACCTACTTCTTCTCCACTTCACCCATCACTCACCACATCACTCATCTCGTGAAACCAACTCCACTCCTTATTTATTCAAACGGCCAAGAAATAAAAATTTATACACCCATCGCATTCATTATTTTGGTCAAAACATCCAAAAGTCCAAAATCGATGGTGGGGCCTATTCACTTTTATTATCCTCGTTAGTTAGGTAGTTAGTTTTTAACACTGAAAACAGGCTGAAGAAGACATACAATCCCAAAACCCTCATGCAGGGCAAGCGACGAAGAAGAAGAAGAAGAAGAAGAAGAAGAAGGTACGCCGCTCTCTCTCTCTCTCTCTATATCCGTCTCTTTCCCTTTCTCTTTCCTTTTCTTCTTTCTTGGCCGCCTTTTCCTTTTCGGTAGAGGAGGTGGTGGCCGTGGGATGGTTGAGGATTTGGAAGACATGGAAGGAATGGGGTCTTGGGGTTTCGTTAGGTTGGGTTCGATTTTGAATGATTGATTGTCTATAATTCTCACATTTTCACTTCACTGTCCCCAAATTGACAAACAGAATATGCGGATGAAATGAAATGGGAAAATGCAAAGGGCATTTGACTCTTGGGTGCCTAAAATTCCAACATCATTCATTCCTGAGCATCTGATTTCTTAATAGTGGTCACCCAATTATTATATTTTGATGAAAAGATTCCAATCTCAATGATTTGAGATGAGAAGAAACGATCAGTTGGTCACTATCCAGTTTACATTGCCAATACTTATACACCTAATTAACAAATCTTGATTTTTGGTTCTGGCATTGTTGACGGGAGCAGTAATGAAAGGCTCGCATCTCCCACAGTTTTTATCATCTGTCCATAGACGGCGATGTTATTTTCCAACCTACCTAACAAATCTTGATTTTTGGGTCTGGCATAGTTGACGGGAGCAGTAATGAAAGGCTTGCATCTCCCAAAGTTATTATCATCTGTCCACAGACGGCGATGTTATTTTCCAATGTCCAATTTATATTCTCATTGAAAGTTGGGTTATTTTTATTGAAGAGGAAACAAGTTGAAAATTTTGGGTGAGCCTTCTAGAATGGATTAACGCAATCAATTTTAATATTATGTGTGCAAACAATTAACTATGTAATGGAAATAAATCAAACAAAAGCATACATCACGAGAATATACGAATTTTTCATGGAAACTCAAATCGGAAAAAAACCACGAATCCGAACTGGACCAATAATCAAGTACAATAAATCATACCACAGTTATAAGAGATGTACTCACAATCCTTATTTAGTTATTATGCAACTTAAGGACTTGTGATTCTCATTGCACATCACCCCGTTGCAATGACTCTCTGTCCACTTCTGTTATAGATCCAAGCACCTAGACGCTTTTTAGA
This sequence comes from Sextonia rubra, assembly GCA_037013555.1. Lineage (NCBI taxonomy): Eukaryota > Viridiplantae > Streptophyta > Magnoliopsida > Laurales > Lauraceae > Sextonia > Sextonia rubra. Next base: position 34,514,378 of record JASUAD010000010.1, on the reverse strand, counting down.
TGTTGTACTTGATTTCTCAGAACAATCTTCTACGCGTAGAAGATGATCTTCTATAAAAAGATGTAGAAGACAAGGATTTTTAGAGTAGAACTTCAGCCTTTCAACTCTCCAATGAAAGCTTAAGAGGATATGATCTCCATTATGTAATCTCCACTTAGAACAATGAGATTTCTATCTTTGGGTTGAGAGAGAACCCCTTTTATAGTCCCAATTTCATACCTCATAATAGTAATCCAATCAAAATAGGAATTGGCACAAAATAAGAAAGTCTTACTTAAAATAGAAATAGAAATTCGCACAATGGCAGTTTTGTAATTTCAGATCGTACAATTTTTACAAACTTTTTGAGGCCATAACTTTGTCATTATAGCTCTAATTGATGTAATCTTAGAGCCTAAGGATATCTACTCAAAACAAGTTTTTTAAAGGTAGGTCGCTTATCCATATTCGACACTCAGTTTGTGAGATATGACATTTTTAATCAAAATACTTTTATTCTAGCTCTTCTGGGACTCTTTAACCTCTTCAAACTTCTAGTCTAAATAAACAAGAATACAACTTTGACTAGAGCTTGAGTTTTGTCCAATCTATGAATTTAGCCAACTTACTAAAATCCTTACACAAGTTATCATTAAAAAAGAGAAAGGAAAGAAACAAGTAGGCAATCCTCACAAGGGAGTGTAGATTTGATCAGCAATCTACCTAAGGATCTTATGAATTTGATCCTCATGTGTCTACCGATGAGAGACATTGTTAGGACGAGCATATTGTCAAAAAGATGGAGATACAACTGGATTTCCATCCCCGATATAGTGTTCGATTAGAATTGCTTGATGAAAGGTACATAAGAAAGAAGCGTGCTAATGTTGTGGATCAAGCTCTCTTGCATCATGTCGGCTCAATTTGCACATTTTTGTGCACGTGTTATGTCCCTTGTTGTCATTGCATTGATGGTTGGATCTTGTTCCTATCAAGGACTAGGATTAAACGATTCATCCTCAAGATGAAAGATAATGGTAGTTACTACGACGTGCCTTTTAGTATCTTCTACTATTAAGAATTGTGTCATTTGGAGCTGTTCTATTGCATATTGACAGTACCTTCAACCTTCAAAGGCTCTGCAATCTCTCACTTACAACTTTTAGCATGTTGGGAAGTGAAATTGCATGTATTATTTCGAAAAGCCCTCTTTTGGAGAGGCTGACATTGAAACACTTATCTATTTATGGGTGTCTCAACATCCATGCTCCGTGACTTGGAAGTCATCGGACAATTTGAAGATCTTTTAATTGGAAATAGTCCACATTTGACTCTTGTGTCTGTTCATTCGTACCAGCTTGATTGGGACAATCATGTGCAAGGTAACACTTGCAATTTGATCCAGTTTATTGGGGGTTTGCATGGGATTGAAAGACTTGCGCTGAAGGGTACTTTTCTAACGGCACGGATAATGCATTTTGTTGGTTTTTAGTTATTAGACGAATAATCCAATATCTTACTCCATTTCTTTTCAATGATTCGCTAATAATTGTTATTGTACAGGGGCTGTTATAGTGCGTAGTGGGCATAAGTTCTTATTCACTGGGCCCTTTGCATGTAAGGTCCCATCATGGGTCTCTAGGCTTCTGCTCCACCAATTTATTGAGATGGTAACTTGGAAACCTAACAGTTTGCACTAGTTTTTGTAGAATAGTCCATTTTGCAACCTTGTGATGGCAGGGAACGGCTTTCACATAAAGTTGATAAACATGGGGCATTCTAGAGACCCAAAGTCTATCATTAACATCAAGGAGAATCCAAGGCACTGGCAGGCCATGTGGTCCTCTGTGACCTGTGTATAGTTTGGAATTTGACTTGACTCCATGCAAATAGGAGATGGTTTGACTTTTGATACATATGGTCAAGTGGAATGCCTTTACTCTTGATATAACTTAAACTCATTCATCAATAAGAATGCATTAGCCAATTATCCAAGGTTCCAAACAGGGTTTTGCGGGCATATCTTGCAAAATACAATCAATCTGCTTTCTTTTTGCCAGTTATTATCTTTTGGGAATTTACCAAAGAAGCTTCCTGCTGCATATGATCACCTGAAATATCTTGAAGTTCTCACAGAATTGTATCCAAAGGAAATTTTGGCTACCCTAAGCATATTAAGCAGCACCCCTAACTTGAAAGAACTTAAAAACACGGTGAATTACATTGCATGTGTGGTTTTCATGGATTTTGGTCTTGAAATGTTGAATAGTGACTCAGTTTCTTGAGCCTGATAATCTAGTATGGTTTAGATATTGAAGAGAAGAGACCGGTTTCTATCTGAAAAGGGGGTCGAGCTCTATGGTGCAGTGTTGCGGAGTCAAAAACCACAGTTTGATTGTTTGTCAAGTCACCTCCATACTGTGGAGATCAGTAAAATTTTCATGTTATTGGATTTAGAATTCATACTATGTATGCTCTCTATTGCCCCTGTGCTTTAGACAATGAAAATTTATATTGACGACGAATATGGTGAAGTTGAAGAAGTCTCGAGGATTGTGATGCAGTTGCAGCTATTCCAGCAGGCTTATAGACACATTGAAATTATATTCTAGGCCATTACAAAGTCCCAATGTAATTTCTCTCCCTTCTTTTCATTTTTCTTTGCCTCTTTTGGTGTCTTAAAGAGGAGTATGAACAGCAGTTTGCATATTTATGTGTACTCTTTCTTCTAGTCATCATTATCATTGTCATTTTATATTTATCTCTATCTCATCGATATGGGTGGACTTTGGATTATACACTCCAACAAAGAAACAAGGAGTAGTTCTTGTCACATGATTCTATTTCAGAAAATGCTCTATAAATTGCACACTGAGATGTTCTCTCTCACTAACTCCTGTGTAATAATTGTTTATTGGACGCAATGTCTTAAAAATGGGACTGGTTGCCAGCTTGAGGGATGGCGGGTAGTTTTGCGATCTCTCCAGAATTTCCAATTCTCTCAGTGCATGTTAATGGGCTGAGACTCATCACAGACGGGGCAGGGAGGTTTTCTCATCCATAGTATTTTCACTCGAGCTGAGTCGGGTTGCTCTTGCCCAAAGCAGATAAACCCTTGTAATGGACTGCTGTTACTGTAGTTGTCACATATAAACCCTTGTAAAATGGACTGCTGGCAAATGAAGAGGGAGTTTCAATTTAGTGAGACTGCCTGTTATTGTTACTAGTGTTTTTTTTTTTTTTTTGGGTTAGAAAGACTCCCTGTGAATTTAGTGAGAGGCAATTGGTTTGTGCAGATTAACCCCATACCACCGGTTAAAAGTGTCAGCCTGAAGAAGGGCAATGGCTCTTCTGCAGTGCAGAACTTGTGACGCAAGTGTCCCCAAGGTGTAGATCTGCTGGCAAGGAATTTGAGAGAGTGAGTTGGAATTCTTATGCCCTGATAAAAAAAAATTACATAAAATGTGACACCAATTCCTGCATGGTCATCACCCAACTTACTCTTTTATAAGGCTTTGTCTTTATTATCACATCTTGATTTGGATTTTAGATAATGAAGTATATATAATTGAACCTGGCCCTCGGACCTACGCTTGGGGTTCAGTTTTGAGTCCCTAAACCCTGCTGATCTATTAGTCCAAATGAGTATAGTGATTGCTGTTGTTACCAAAGAAACCACCATTGGAAATACGGGAAGAGGGTTAAAAATCTTTTCTTTTACCACCAAAGGTTAAGAATTGAACATGTTGGAACTACTGATCTGATGAAGATCTTTAGACTGTAGGGCCAGCATATTCCATTACTGTAGGATTAAAGTTTGATGTTGATGTTATTATTCATTCCGTGTGTGTGTGTGTGTTTTTTTTTTTTTAATTCCAATTTCCAAGTTTCCATTTTCATATGATCAGAAAAAGAAAAATAGGAATCTTGTCAGAGGGATACATGGCAATATATGGGCCATATGAACCCCAGAAATGCAAGCGTGGGACTAACCTTTCACAAAAAATACCCAGCATCATCTTACACTCTAGCCATCAAATAAGGTTGATGACCACACAAAATTATCACCTTTGCTCGATAACTAAAACTGTAAGATGGTCAGTTGGAAGATGGCTTATCCACACCCATGTCTTGTATTTCATTGGACTGAGTAGTTCATAATATAAAATCATATATTTGATGGTTGAAGACTTAGCTCGTTGGAGTGGAAAAGTAAAATCTGTGTAGCCAACTCTAATATAATTGAGATAAGGCTTTGATGATGATGATGATGATTTAATAATTGTGAAAAGCTACCAGGCAACCATTTTGTTCTAGGTTTAATTTAACTTTTTAACACATCTTGTCACAACCCGAGCCCAGGGACCGGGGGTCAGAGAAAGTCTAACCAATGACACACGTACTCCCGTGCATGCACACCTAGACCCCGTCCAAGCATACACACACAAGGGATCATTCACACGTGCAAACAACTGTACGCGGAAGCTGTACGTATCAAGGCATACAACCACATACTAAAAGACAGAGGAGATTACAAAACAACATTACATTGATGACAAGAATAATTACAAGAACGTATGACAGTAGAGCGGGCTTACAATAACCAAAAATCAAAAATACATATATCACTCAAAGCCCACGCTACAAATACAGAAAAATCCCCTCAATAGACTCCAACACAAGGAATGGGGAAAACAAAATGATGCAAACCGTACTCTGGAGGATGGATCAAGTCCACTCCTCTAGGCCGGAGGGGGCCTCGCGAGCCTCTCCTGCAGTCGGGTCGACCGACGCAGGATCGGAAGAGGGATCTGAGCTTGCAACACACAAGGACAACTAATAAGTACAACGACTTAGCAAAGTATAAGCCAACAAGAAGATAACACGAATCGTGTCTAATACTGAATAATACTGAACAATAATCATAATGCAATATCCATAGAAAGCATGTTCGTATACTAAACAATTTATGCAATGAATAAGCATGCTGTACGAATCATAAACAGATAACAATCTAAGTGGCTACTACATTGGCCATTTTCTCCCTTACGAGAGCGGACGGAATGAGAACACCAGCGACCGGGCCAGGGTACGCATGGGTCTCTAGTTCCCGGGGTCCGGAGTCGCAGGACGGAAACACTCTGCAGAGGCAAACATATAACTAAACCAAAGTTAACCCCGTCGGGTATCCTAAGGCTGAGGCTCAGTAGTGCCAATACCAATCACAATCAAGCGGATGATGCACCTCGATCACTTATCACTTATCACTTATCACTTATCACTTACAGATCTCACATATCATACTGAACGAACAATAGAGAGTGCATCACATAAACTGATACTGAATGCAAATACTGAATGCATAATACGGATACTGATACGGATACTGATACTGATACGAAATGCAATACAGATACTGAAAGCAAATCATACGGATAACTGATACTAAATGTACATAAACTGATGCTGATACTCCAGTGGAGCAACGGTAGACACAATAATAGAATGGTTCCGCCCGGGCTTCGCTCTGGGGTTGCTGCATTTCCCACAGAATCGAGAGGTCCAGCGCAGAACACATAAGAGGGCATAACCGAAATCAATATGCTGTACAAATCAGAATGCTTATGCGAATCAAGGTCCATTACAAACCAATCCTACACTAATTATCCAGTGTCTCTAACCGTGCATGTTGATGTAGTTTTAAGTTATCCGATGCACCATTGTCTAGTGTTGCAGTGTCTCGAGTGTGCATCGAAGTCCCTTAAACCAACACCCATGGGGAGGTGCTAAACAACTGGATAACGAGCATGAATGATCCACAGCCCTTGAGGTCATTCATGTCACGCACACATTCCATTGGGCCTGTCCAGGTTAGCTACATTCTATCATGAAAGTCATATGCGGTCTTTTGCTTAAACCTAGTCCCTTTTCATTCAATTCTCAGGGTCTCACGGTGCAGTCGTAGGTAACCTTACGGCTTAGCCGTGGCATCTTACGGCTTAGCCGTAATATGCACTGCGGCTGAGCTGAGATTCCCCAAATATCCATCCGGATTTACGGCTCAACCGTATTTTGCTCTACGGCTCAGCCGTATCCTGGTCCACGGCTTAGCCGTAAGACAATGTACTGCTTAGATCAGGCTGGGCCGTAGAAGAATGGCAATTTGCCAACTTCCAGTTATTTTCAGCTAACAGGCTGTACTGTTCTACGGTTTGGGTTACGGCTGGGTCTCGGCTTAGCCGTAAGCCATTTTACGGCTTAGCCGTAGCACATTTCACGGCGTAGCCGTGAGTGCACGGACTCATTTTCCTGAAATTGTCACAGTCATACAAAAACTGAAGGAAACGACTGAAAAATAGCAAATAACAGTGAAATGAACTCAATGGGGCTGTCCAATACTGAGAAACACAATGAAGCATAAAAACACAACAATCAAATCACTATCAATCGGTGTTCACACATCTTGGGCTTATACTTGCCTCACGGACGAAATCCACACGCTGATTGGCTCAGTCCACTGGAATCACACACACTAACGAGCTCCTTTCTTCCTCCCTCAAGCAGTAGAGACAGAATTGGAGAAGGAGAGAAAGGGGGCTGGACCGAGAGAGACGAGCTGAGAGTGAGAGAACGAGAGCTGAGAGACGATCGAGAGAAAAAGGGAGTGGTTGGGATCTTTATAACTTAACTTGAGCCAAATTTACAAACAAGTCCGATTAGTTAACACAATTATCAGTTTGAGTCAAATGACGGTCCAACGAGAGCAAACGAACTCATTCGGATCCAAGACAGTTACGAAAATTGACAAGCTCAATGAAATACACGCGCGGACGTCAAAATGACGCAAAACTGACAAAGTCAATCAAAAGCCAAAATTACGAAAAAGGGCTCGAACTAACTAGTCCAAGTCAAACTCAACCCAACGATCTCTCTACGAGTCAAAACCAAAGGAAAACAGAACCTAAACACTCTTAGCAATAAAAACACACGCAATTACCCACTAATCCGGGTCAACTCGGGTCGGAGTGTTACATCCTCCCCCACTTGGACATCATTCCGTCCTCGGAATGAAAGCGTACCTGAGCAAACAGATAAGGATACTGACGCGCCATCTGATCTTCTAATTCCCACGTGGCTTCATCAGGTCCATGATGTTCCCAAAGTACCTTGACCCATCGGATAGTCCTCGTACGCAAAAGCTGTTCTCTGGTCCCAACAATACGGAGCGGGCGCTCAACATATGACGCATTCGGTTGCATCTGAATGTCATCGTAACGAATCACGTGCGTCGGGTCTCGAACATACTTGCGAAGCATTGACACATGAAAAACGTCATGTACTCCAGAAAACTCCACGGGTAGAATCAATCTGTACGCTAGATCGCCAATCCGGCTCTTGATCTCAAATGGACCCATATACCTTGGCGCTAACTTGCTCTTTTGACCGAACCGTACGGTACCTTTCATCGGTGAGACCTTCAAGAATACCCAATCTCCAACCTGAAATGCTAATGTTCTTCTTCGCGTATCTGCATAGCTCTTCTGTCTCGATCGGGCAATCTTCAAATTATCAATCACTTTCTGAACTTTCTCTGTAGTCTCAGCAATGATCGTCGGTCCGTGAAAACTCCTTGTTCCAACTTCTTCCCAGCAAACAGGACTCCTACATTTCCGCCCATACAAAGCTTCATAGGGTGCCATTCCAATACTCTCGTGGAAACTATTATTATACGCAAACTCGCACAACGAGAGATGCAGATCCCATTCTTTCTCGAAATTCAGTACACTAGCTCGTAACATGTCCTCGAGGGTCTGAATAGTTCGTTCCGACTGTCCATCAGTCTGCGGGTGATACGCCGTACTGAAGCTCAACTTCGTTCCCATGGCCTCCTGAAATGCTCTCCAAAACGAAGAAACAAAGCGGCTATCTCGATCTGACACAATCGACACGAGCGTACCATGTAATCTCACTATCTCGTCAACGAACTTCTTCGCCATCTCGGAAAATGTCATGCCTTTCTTGAATGGAAGAAAATGGGCTGTCTTCGTCAATCTGTCCACGATCACCCAAATGGCACTGTTCTTCTTGCTCGTCAGAGGTAGACCTGAAACAAAGTCCATCGTAATGTGCTCCCATTTCCACTGGGGAATATGCAATGGATGTAAGGAACCTGGAGGTCTCTGATGGTCAGCTTTCACCTTTTGGCAAGTCAAACATCTGGCAACAAACCCAGCAATTTCTCTCTTCATGTTGTTCCACCAAAATCTGTCCTTGAGAGCTCGGTACATCTTCGTACTTCCAGGGTGCATAGAATAACGTGCATGGTGTGCTTCGGTCATCAAACTCTCCTTCAAAGCATCTACTGCTGGCACACATAATCTGCTTCTGAAATACAAGACATCACTCTCCAAACGAAAGTCTGGTCGATCTGCAATGCTATCCCGAATTCGCTTCAACATCGCATCTTCGAACTGCTGGTCTTTGATACGCTGAATGATGTCAGGCTGAAAGCTCACTGTACTGGCAAGTGTCAAACTGTTCTCCACCGCTTGCAGTTCCACTGGCTGTGCATACCTCACAAAATAAAGGCTGTCCAAAGCCTGCAGAATCTCCGACTTCCTACTCAAGGCATCTGCAACAACATTGCCTTTCCCTGGATGATACTTGATGGGGAAATCAAAATCCTTGATCAACTCAAGCCACCTTCGCTGTCTCATATTCAACTCGGACTGCGTGAGGAGGTACTGTAGACTATGATGATCTGAATGCACTTCAAATGTCACGCCATACAAATAGTGTCTCCACATCTTCAACGCAAAAACGATGGCTGCTAACTCTAAATCATGCGTGGCATAATTCTTCTCGTGCTCCCGAAGTTGTCTCGAGCCATAGGCAATCACTTTGCCATGTTGCATCAAAACACATCCCAAACCGACTCGAGAAGCATCAGAATAGATCATAAATCCTTCATGCCCATCTGGTAACGTCAAGACTGGAGCCGAAGTAAGCTTCTCCTTCAACATCTGGAAACGGCGTTCACATTCGTCCGTCCAAAGGAAAGGAACATTCTTCCTGGTCAATCGAGTCAACGGGGCTGAAATCTTGGCGAAATCTTGAATAAATCTACGATAATAGCCAGCCAATCCGAGAAAACTCCGTATCTCCGTCACAGTCTTTGGGCTGGGCCAATTCATCACTGCCTCAACTTTCATCTGATCCACTGCCAACCCATCTCGTGAAATGGTATGACCAAGAAAAGCTACCTGCTCGAGCCAAAAATCACACTTCGACAACTTGGCATATAAGCGATGCTCTTTCAACAACTGTAGGGCTCGACGTAGATGTTCCTCATGCTCCTCTGGGGTCTTCGAATACACCAAAATGTCATCAATAAAGACCACCACAAAACGATCCAGAAAAGGAGCGAAGATCCTGTTCATCAAGGCCATAAAGGCAGCAGGTGCATTGGTTAATCCAAATGGCATCACGAGAAACTCAAAATGTCCGTACCGTGTCCTGAAAGCAGTCTTCACAATGTCTTCTTCCTTCACCCGAAGTTGATGATACCCTGATCTTAGATCAATCTTGGAAAAATAAGCGGCACCTTGAAGTTGATCAAACAACTCATCAATACGCGGCAATGGGTATTTGTTCTTGATCGTGACTTTGTTCAACCGCCGGTAATCTATGCACATTCGTAAAGTACCGTCCTTCTTCTTCACAAACAACACTGGCGCTCCCCACGGTGACACACTCGGCCGTACGAAACCCTTCTCCAAAAGATCTTGCAATTGCGTCCTCAATTCGAGTAACTCAGCAGGGGCCATACGATAAGGAGCTAAACTAATGGGTGCTGTACCGGGCACTAGATCGATCGCAAACTCTACATCTCGGACAGGGGGTAACTCGGGTACTTCCTCCGGAAATACATCCGGGAACTCACGTACTACCGGAATATCGCTCAACTGCTTCACCTCCTTCTTCTCCGAGACAAAAGCAAGAAATCTTGCACAACCTCTGCGTATCAAACGATCCACCTTGCATGCGGAGATGACACGCCTCGGGCATCTCTCCTGATTGCCCTCGAAACGAAACCCCTTCTCAAAATCGAAGTAAATCGTCCTGTTGTAACAGTTAACACAGGCACGATACCGCGCTAGCCAGTCCATTCCAAGGATCACATCGAAATCCAACATGGACAACAAAATCAAATCAACTGGCAGCTGGCGACCTGCAATCACCACGTCGCACTGAGGGTAGTATACACTACACTCCACTCTCTTGCCCACCGGGGTGGACACCACCAGCACATAGGGTAGCGGTCGAGGGGGTTGCGGTAACTGTTCCCCAAAACGGGGGGCAACATACGAACGCGTAGATCCCGAATCAAATAGGGCATGTGCTTCAGCTCGGGCAATGAGAACTTTACCTTCCACCACTTTCGCATCTTCTGCATGATCATGGGAGGCTGCATACACGCGAGCAGTCTGACGCTGTGGCTTCTGGCTCTGGCGAGACGGATGTGGGCTGTTCGAAGCTGCTGAACTGAGAGACTTGGATGACCCCATAGATCTGGACGACTGGAGAGGCCTGGCTTTCGGACACTGAGCTATCTTATGCTCCATCGATCCGCAACTCAAACAAGCCCCGGACTTCTTCCAACATCTCTCCGTCGGGTGTCCCAATCCACAAAACTCGCATCTGCTCCCGGAGAAACTCGAAGTACCTTGCTTCCCCTTCCATTTCTTCTGAATCTGTCCCTTGGAACCCACTGGTGCACTTCTCTTGAAGTCCATAGCTCTCTCGGCTAGGTGGTTGGCTTCCGCAGCGTGTGCTCTGTCGACCGCATCATCGAAAGTAGCTGGTCTCTGAAAAGCAGTCACAAAATTCGCGTATCTCGGATGCAGACCAGAAATAAAACGGTTCACCTTCTTCTCCTCGGTATTGATCATGTCCTCAGCAAAATGGGACAACTGGGTAAAGCGGTGAATGTACTCTGAAACGGTCAGCTGCTGCTACTGTAAGGCCAGAAACTCAACCTCCTTCACGCGTCGAACATGAGCAGGAATGAACTTCCTCCTGAACTGCTTCTGGAACGTCTCCCACACTGTTTCACTAGGCATGGTCAGATAAGCTGCACTCACACTCTTCCACCAGGTCTTTGCTACCTCTCGAAACATCGAAGCCGCAAGCAGAACCTTCTGCCGGTCATCACAGACAATGGTCGCGAAGAGATCCCCGGTATGCTCTAACCACTGATCAGCCTTCAATGCATCTTCATTTCCATAGAATTCTGTGGCTCCACGTTTCCTGAATTTGTCATACAACGCATTCGGATCGCTTTCTTTAGGCGGAAAGACCACTTGCTGCTCTGCAGGCCGAACTGGCGTTTGACTCTGTCGGTCCACTAACGAAACGACCTGCGCTTGCAAAGAATGGATCGCCTGTAGCATAGTCAAGAAGCGCTCGTCAAAATTCACAAGTGGCTGTGGAGCGGCTGACCCACTCTCGTTATCTCCCTGATCATTGTTGTTGTGTGTTCCAGATCCCGATGCCATAGCCTGCAAAACACAAAGGTCAATCTGCTATCACACTCGGTAACTCACACAGACTCACAAGACAAGGAGACCACACACAACAGTCCAAACCTGGACTACGAAATCTCACCACGTCCTATATGCCTACATGCTTACACACTAAGATAGAAACAATGCCCTGAGAGACAAAGCTCTGAGAGACAATGCTCTGATACCATACAATACGTATGTCACAACCCGAGCCCAGGGACCGGGGGTCAGAGAAAGTCTAACCAATGACACACGTACTCCCGTGCATGCACACCTAGACCCCGTCCAAGCATACACACACAAGGGATCATTCACACGTGCAAACAACTGTACGCGGAAGCTGTACGTATCAAGGCATACAACCACATACTAAAAGACAGAGGAGATTACAAAACAACATTACATTGATGACAAGAATAATTACAAGAACGTATGACAGTAGAGCGGGCTTACAATAACCAAAAATCAAAAATACATATATCACTCAAAGCCCACGCTACAAATACAGAAAAATCCCCTCAATAGACTCCAACACAAGGAATGGGGAAAACAAAATGATGCAAACCGTACTCTGGAGGATGGATCAAGTCCACTCCTCTAGGCCGGAGGGGGCCTCGCGAGCCTCTCCTGCAGTCGGGTCGACCGACGCAGGATCGGAAGAGGGATCTGAGCTTGCAACACACAAGGACAACTAATAAGTACAACGACTTAGCAAAGTATAAGCCAACAAGAAGATAACACGAATCGTGTCTAATACTGAATAATACTGAACAATAATCATAATGCAATATCCATAGAAAGCATGTTCGTATACTAAACAATTTATGCAATGAATAAGCATGCTGTACGAATCATAAACAGATAACAATCTAAGTGGCTACTACATTGGCCATTTTCTCCCTTACGAGAGCGGACGGAATGAGAACACCAGCGACCGGGCCAGGGTACGCATGGGTCTCTAGTTCCCGGGGTCCGGAGTCGCAGGACGGAAACACTCTGCAGAGGCAAACATATAACTAAACCAAAGTTAACCCCGTCGGGTATCCTAAGGCTGAGGCTCAGTAGTGCCAATACCAATCACAATCAAGCGGATGATGCACCTCGATCACTTATCACTTATCACTTATCACTTATCACTTACAGATCTCACATATCATACTGAACGAACAATAGAGAGTGCATCACATAAACTGATACTGAATGCAAATACTGAATGCATAATACGGATACTGATACGGATACTGATACTGATACGAAATGCAATACAGATACTGAAAGCAAATCATACGGATAACTGATACTAAATGTACATAAACTGATGCTGATACTCCAGTGGAGCAACGGTAGACACAATAATAGAATGGTTCCGCCCGGGCTTCGCTCTGGGGTTGCTGCATTTCCCACAGAATCGAGAGGTCCAGCGCAGAACACATAAGAGGGCATAACCGAAATCAATATGCTGTACAAATCAGAATGCTTATGCGAATCAAGGTCCATTACAAACCAATCCTACACTAATTATCCAGTGTCTCTAACCGTGCATGTTGATGTAGTTTTAAGTTATCCGATGCACCATTGTCTAGTGTTGCAGTGTCTCGAGTGTGCATCGAAGTCCCTTAAACCAACACCCATGGGGAGGTGCTAAACAACTGGATAACGAGCATGAATGATCCACAGCCCTTGAGGTCATTCATGTCACGCACACATTCCATTGGGCCTGTCCAGGTTAGCTACATTCTATCATGAAAGTCATATGCGGTCTTTTGCTTAAACCTAGTCCCTTTTCATTCAATTCTCAGGGTCTCACGGTGCAGTCGTAGGTAACCTTACGGCTTAGCCGTGGCATCTTACGGCTTAGCCGTAATATGCACTGCGGCTGAGCTGAGGTTCCCCAAATATCCATCCGGATTTACGGCTCAACCGTATTTTGCTCTACGGCTCAGCCGTATCCTGGTCCACGGCTTAGCCGTAAGACAATGTACGGCTTAGATCAGGCTGGGCCGTAGAAGAATGGCAATTTGCCAACTTCCAGTTATTTTCAGCTAACAGGCTGTACTGTTCTACGGTTTGGGTTACGGCTGGGTCTCGGCTTAGCCGTAAGCCATTTTACGGCTTAGCCGTAGCACATTTCACGGCGTAGCCGTGAGTGCACGGACTCATTTTCCTGAAATTGTCACAGTCATACAAAAACTGAAGGAAACGACTGAAAAATAGCAAATAACAGTGAAATGAACTCAATGGGGCTGTCCAATACTGAGAAACACAATGAAGCATAAAAACACAACAATCAAATCACTATCAATCGGTGTTCACACATCTTGGGCTTATACTTGCCTCACGGACGAAATCCACACGCTGATTGGCTCAGTCCACTGGAATCACACACACTAACGAGCTCCTTTCTTCCTCCCTCAAGCAGTAGAGACAGAATTGGAGAAGGAGAGAAAGGGGGCTGGACCGAGAGAGACGAGCTGAGAGTGAGAGAACGAGAGCTGAGAGACGATCGAGAGAAAAAGGGAGTGGTTGGGATCTTTATAACTTAACTTGAGCCAAATTTACAAACAAGTCCGATTAGTTAACACAATTATCAGTTTGAGTCAAATGACGGTCCAACGAGAGCAAACGAACTCATTCGGATCCAAGACAGTTACGAAAATTGACAAGCTCAATGAAATACACGCGCGGACGTCAAAATGACGCAAAACTGACAAAGTCAATCAAAAGCCAAAATTACGAAAAAGGGCTCGAACTAACTAGTCCAAGTCAAACTCAACCCAACGATCTCTCTACTAGTCAAAACCAAAGGAAAACAGAACCTAAACACTCTTAGCAATAAAAACACACGCAATTACCCACTAATCCGGGTCAACTCGGGTCGGAGTGTTACACATCTCATGCTCATAGAAGTTCACCTAGGAGTGCTTCATCTCAAACATTTATCATGCGAGTACAGATATGGCTCAGCTGTACTGGTCTAAGCCTTAGCTTGGCTTAAATATGGTTCATATATTTACCCCCATCGCTTGGACTAAAGTCACCAAGCCAGGGCCTGATGGTGGACTTGGATTGAGCGACCTAACCCACCAAATGAGAGACTTTCCGGTTCATTATGCTTGGAGGTTTCTAGAGAACCCACATGCCTGGTGGGCCATAATTGTCACGACCCCAAAATTAATTAAGGAATCACGATGCATATGATGGTGTTAATTAAAATTTTTTGCACACATTACTCACAAAATTCCGCTATATGGCGATTACCAGGCCTTTGCATCCACGAGGGATTAGGGTGGAACTTGGAAGCTTGTGTGAGCCATTAATAACATAAGAACACAAAATGAAACATAATGAGATGGCACCACAGATTGAATAGCAGAAAAGAACATAGTTCCATTAATTATATTCAACTTGCAAAATAACAAAAGTAAACGTAATAAAGGCCTTACAAACATTGGCCATTTGAGCATGAGAGCAAAAGAACAGAGGATGATAAGGGTGTGTTTGCTTGGACGGGCTGAATAATGCTTATCTAAAATAATAGTTAAAAAGCTACTTCTTAATTGTAACTTTATGATAGAAAATATTGTTTGGTTACCTCAACTCTACGCTTGCTTTTTAATGGTGAAAGTATTCAAGATTGGTTGGTTAAACATATAAAAAAAAAAGAAGCTTTAACATATACTAACTAAATAGTTTGTATAATTAAAAAAACTAATTACATAACATACTGGAACCTTGTAGGTAAATAAAATGAGCCCACCTAAAATCATAGAAGTGGCATCTTATGTGAAACCTAACCTAAAATCACTTGGATTTAGTAATCTTTGCATAAAGTAAATAATTTTTGAAACATCAGAGTGGTAATATAATATTGTCTTGAATTCATCTATGAAAACCTGGACACATTTTCTAGAAAGAATGGAACAACAAATGGAGAGAGAGAGAGAGAGAGAGAGAGAGAGAGAGAGAGAGAGAGAGAGAGAGAGAGAGAGAGAGAGAGAGAGAGAGAGAGAGAGTTATTACATGCGGATAATGGAAGTTCATGAATTTGTTCACAAGGGTGAATTTAGTTGTGTTCATTGTTTAAGGAACGCCTGCTCGTTCTATAGAAAATTAAAAATTAAAAAAAGACAAAAAAAGGGTTCTGTAGTAGACTTTCTAGCAATGACACTTGGTTGTTTGATATCTAATTGCAGAGGATTGTCTGTTACAGGGTTACATTTAGAGTCCAATCAGAGTATCTATAGTGATTATTCAAGGGTGTGGATTATAGAGTAATAACTATATAAACTATAGAGTAGTAACTATATGGTGGTTTTTACAACAATATAGGTATACTAGACGAATGGCTAACAAGTAACAGAGTGGTGAATCTATCGCGATGCATAACAACCGAGTAGTGCTTGACTTGCCCGCCCAAGTTCTACCTTTAGACTAAGCACAAGAAGCATGGCATAGTGGTTTAGCATATGTTGAACTGGATTCACCCTTCATATTCACTTCCATCTAGATCAAGATTTAAAATAAATATGAGCTAATGAATGCAAAGTTGATGGGCCTTCGAGCACATCAATGTTGGACCGAATCTTTTATTAAGCTGATGTATCAAAGAAAAAAAATTTCAAACTTTTCAAACTAGATTGACAAATACATTTGTGAAGGTATACTGTAAGTGGTGGGGGGTAGTGGCTAATGCAATGAGAGGATTTTGGGTGGTAGAATCTCTCTTTTGTTGTTGGTTCTTGAGACCTATTGTTTGACATTGAGGAAATGATCTTTATTTTTACAATTATTTTAATAATTTAGGTGCTAATTTATAATATGAATAACACATTAGTCTTTTGAAATATATTATCCATGAAGAGATCTATTTATGAGGTAAAAGATTGAAGTAATAGTAGCTATCAATTGATAGATAACTTCCAAATCTTACATCATGTTTTTCTCTATCAGTTTTTTTTATCAAACAATTGGTGTGTTACTCCAAACTACTCTATATGAAAATGAAAATCTAGTTTGATTTCCCCCATAACATGAGAAAAATAGAAAAGAATATAACCCAATTGAAATAAATTGATAGAAACAACTCCTGATTGAATTCAATATAGAAAACTTTTTACAATTTGCCCAATAGCTGCTCCTCTAGTTTGATGCTGCAAAAATAAATTACAGATGATAGAGATGATAGGTCAAGAGATGAGGGAAAACAAAGAGAATTTGATCGAACAAGCCTTCTAGCTCAGGCACCAAACACATTCTCAGCAAAAATTGTAGAAAATTTTTAAAAATTCACAGGTGAAGAGAGAGATGGGCATTAGCCTTTGCCATATAAGGGTAGGTATGAATGGCTATGGTGGGGAGGGAGGAGAAGAGAAGCTGAAAGAAAGAAAGAAGGAACAAAAAAATGGAGGATAGCGGCATTCGGTTCTGGCATGACTCCCTCACAGGCTTCCCAGCTTTTCGTAAAAATGAAGAAATCGCTTGCGCAACGTGAAGTTCTCCCTCGTGTGCTTCACTGCAAAGCAACATTTTGACTTTTACTTTTTGTAAAGCCCTTTTAAAATTGTATAACCAAACACCCTTTTTTAGACTTTTGGGCTTCTAAAAAGGAAAAGCACTAAAAGGCCTTTTAAAAGATGTTACTATCAACTTTGGTGCCTCTGATGCATCATATCACATATCAATTGTCCACTTCCCGATCTCAGGTGCATCCTCTTTAAACACCAGAGTCTCCATGATAAGGGCAAGGGTGTCGTCAATCGTCACCCATAACACCAAGTGTAGAGTTCACACACGAATGCTTGATAAGCGTTCGAAATGGATAGCGCAGTTTGTATATCAAAGGGAGTAAAGTATTAGAAGATATTGGATTTGGTAAGGATGATATTGGATTATAATAGATTTGGATTATTAAGTTAAAATAATATTTGATTAGACTTCCTATTATATAGATATGATTAGATTTTCATATCTTTGGTTATAATCTTATAAATAGCCAATGGCTTTTCACAATGAAGTCTATCAAAGAATTTGCGTTGGTTATAATCTTATAAATAGCCAATGGCTTTTCACAATGAAGTCTATCAAAGAATTTGCAGAGAAGTAATTTATAAAAGTTTTTCATGATATCAGAGCCAAGGTCGGCAATGATTTTACAATCAACTGGTTATGGTCCTGCCCTTGCTTCAGCACTACATCTACCCAAAAAACTTAGTTGTTTCAAAGTAAAATGTTCAATAGGCATTTTGCAAACTCATCATCATCTCTTCATCGGTCTTCCCCTCAATCTCCATTTTTTTTCCCTTTGTCAAGCCTCATCATCAGAATGCATCTAAGGAGATCATTACAGATATGATCTAGTGGACCACCGGCTTCGACGATAGACTCAAAAAGAGCGGAATACGCAATTGTGATGGATTCTACACACAGACGGTGATCTCCAAGAAAATACGATAGACATTTTGGCAAGACATGAATCAAGATCAATGTGTTATTTTTATTGTAACTAATTGCATGATCCTTTTTTGAAAGGACTATGTGATTGCGGGGGAGTGTTAGAGAATATTGGATTTGGTAAGGATGAGATTCGGTTATAATAGATTTGGATTGTTAAGTTAGAATCATATTTGATTATATTGTTTGATTAGGCTTCCTATTTTATCAATATAATTAGATTTTCATATCTTTGGTTGTATTCTTATAAATAGCAATTGGCTTTTCATAATAAAGTCTATCAAAGAATTTGCAGAGATGTAGTTTATAAAAGTTTTTTATAAACACATATATACTTACAAGATATCAAGTAAACAAGGAAAGACTCTTCAGGGGGATGGTTGACAGCCAACCCCTCACTGTGCTGGTCGGCACTTCAGTGCTGGAATGCAATGCCTAAGAGACACCTGATTTAACATGGACTTTCTTTGCTAGAACTACGTAGTTGACCACATGGCGACTGACTTCCCACTATAGGAGGTCTGTGAATTGAGAGCTATATAATCATATAATGATTTGACATCCATAAGACACAACATAAATTTCATAAATATGTTCAATTTGTTTAAAAAAGTACTCTTGTTATATTTTTGTTAGAATTTATTTTGCGTTATAGGTTTTATTATCAATTGTTTACACAAAAAAAATCAAAATACATGAAAGTTTATAGATTCAAACTTGATTTGAAGATTATGGAATTTTGCTACATTTTCTCGATTTAAATTAACTGATATATAGAATTTTAAAGAGGATTTTACTGGAAAAATCCTCTTAGAGTTACTCTATTTCAAAAAGGACTCTAAAGATATGATTCCACCATAGTGGTCCTAATGGTCGTTGTCACAACCCCAGCCCAGAAATCGGGGGTTAGAAAAAACCTAACTAATGACACACGTACTCCCGTGCACGTACACCTAGACCTCATCCAAGTGTACACACACAAGGGATCAATCAAACGTGCAAGCAAGTGTACGCCGAAACTGTAAGTATCATGGCATACCACAAGATAATAAAGGACATGATGATTACAAAAGATTAGACTGATTTACAGCAATGTACAACAAAATAGAGGGACTAGTCCATAAAGTCACAATACAAGTATAAACCAAAACCCAAAATACAATCCACAGAAAAATCCCCCAGATAAGCTAAGACATAAATGGAGGGGAAACCAAATGATGCAAACCGCTCTTAGAAGAATTGGTCAAGTCCACTCCTCTAGGCCGGAGGGGACCTCATGTGTCTCTCCTGGAGTCGGGTCAACCGACGCAGGATTGGGAGAGGGATTTGAGCCTGCAACACCAAGAACAACTCATAAGTACAACGACTTAACAAAATATAAGTCACAAGAAGATAACACGAATTGTGTCTATCAATAAGTAAAAGGAATAATGCAAAGATCCATAGTGATCATGTCTGTATACTAGGCAAATAATGCATGAATAAGTATGCTATCAGAATAATACACAGATAACCTGTCAAAGTGACTACTACATTTGTCATATTCTCCCTTTCGAGAGCAATCGATATGAGAACACCATCGACCGGGCCAGGGTACGAATGGGTCTCCAGTTCCCAAGGTTCAGAATCCCAGGACAAAAGCACTCTGCAGAGGTGGTCACATACTATGCCAAAGTTAACCCCGTCGGGTATCCTGAGGCTGAGGCTAAGTAGTGTCATATATAGACAATCTCAATCAAATCATATGATGCACATCAATCAATCTTACATACATATTACTTATCACAATCATAAGCTATCACAACAAACGAAACAATACTAAGTGCGTCAGATCCTGATACTCAATACGAATAAGCACTAACGGATGGATACTAATAACGAATAATCACAATACGAAGAACTAATGCGAATAAGCACTGACGAATGGATACGAATAATCACTGAGGCAATGACTAAGTCCTCCACATAAGCAATGTAGATTGTTCCTTCCCGGGCTTCGTTCTGGGGATGCTGCTACATTTTCCACAGATTCGAGAGGTCCAGCACAGAACGTTTAAGAGGGCAAAACCGAAATCAATATGTAGTGTAATTCAAATTAACTTGAGGAATCACGGTCAATTACAAGCCAATCCTAACCTAGTTGTCTAGTATTTCTAACCGTGCATGCTGATGTAGTGTTAAGGTATTTGATACACAGTTGTTCAATCAAGGAGTGTTGCATCGTAGGAGTATGAAAGTGTACCAAAGTCCCTTAAACCAACACCCATGGGAAGGTGCTTAACAGTTGGACAACACACATGAATGAATCACAGCCCGAATGATCATTCATGCGATATATATCTTCCATTGGGCAAGTCAAGTTACCTACATTCTACCTCGAAGGCCCTACAAGGTCTCAATATGAACTTATCCCATTCAGTCATTTTCACTGGGTATACGGCTTAACCTTGCTTTGCTCTACGGCTTGGCCACGGCGAGGTCATGGCTTGGCCGTAGGCCAATGCACGGCTTAGCCGTAGCTTGACCGTAGAACAGTAGCAGATTTGCCAACTCTCAATTATTTCAGATCTCATCCTGTATTGATCTACGGCTAGGTCACGGCTGAGCTAACGACTTAGCCGTAGTCTATTTTATGGCTTAACCGTAGCACATTTTACGGCTTAACCGTGAATGCGCTGGGTCAATTTCCTGATATGGAAGTACAGAAATAACAAATTCTCAACTGAATGAAGCAAATAAGAACAAAACTTACTCAATAGGGTTGTACATCAATGATCCATACAAGAAGAGTACACATACACACAATTAAAGCATTACCAATAAGTGTTTAAGCCACTTGTGTTTTTACTTGCCTCAAATGGAAATCACACACACAGTAGTCGTTGTCTTGGGCTCAATCTGCTGTCCAAACACAATTCTACTTGTCAAACACTCAAAAACTCAAAGGCACGTTGCATACATGCACCAAACTGACATAGGAGGAAGACCAAAGTGGAAAACACAACGAAACACAAGACATACCGTCGAATTCACGCGAAAATGACGAGTGCACGGCTCCCTTTTTCACTGAAACAGGGAAAAAATGAAAGAAAGAGAAAAAGAGATAAACGAGAGAGAGAAGAACAGAGAGAGAGAGCGTTGAAGAAGGAGAGAGGCGGTGGTTGGCTCCTTTTATAAGATAAAGATGAGTCGCAATTGCAAGAAAGTCCACATGTTTACACAATTTACAGTTCGAGTCAAGTAGCGATCTAACGGGAATAAACGAGGTCGTTTGCGTTTGAATCAATTATGAAGATTGACGAGCTCGACGACATACACGCGTTGACATCAAAATGACGCAAAACTGACAATGTCCGACAAAAGCAAAAATTACGAAAAAGGGCTCTAAACTACCTAATCAGGTTAAACTCAAACCAACTACTTATCAATTGCTCAAAACCAAAGAAAAGCAAAACCAAAACACACTTAACAACAATATCGCAATTAATTAGCCATTAATTCGGATTAAGTTGGGTCGGAGTGTTACAGTCGTTTTTTTGTTTAAGTTTATGAAATCAGAGTTGGATATCTCCGCTCACTTCTTTTTTTTTTTCCTTCTCCTCCTTCCTCCTCCCTTTTACTTGATTTGTCTTAGTCGTCCTTCCCCCTTCCTCTTACTTATTTCCTAAATCTCTAGCTTCAAGGCAAAAACATCATCTCATTACATTCCATCAAACCCTATCCCCGTCCCATATTAGCCATTCACACCAACACCACAACCGCCCCAAACACCACCACCACCACCTCCCAGCGTCGAACTCAGTATGGTTGGTGTCTACATCATCCGCACCAAAGGCATCCTTGCCTTCTCCTCTAGTGTCTCCTATATTATGGGTTTAGAAAGAAATTTAAAAAAATAGTTTTCTTGCCTTGATTTAAGTCTAAATAGTGACTTAGGTCTAAATAGGGATCTAGAAAAAATGGATTTCTTTCCTTTGGAATGTTTCTTATAAAAACTGAATTGTTATGAAGATTTTGCAATAAAGTTTGGAAAGATTTTTTTTTCTTTTGAAGATGAGATCTAAAAAGAGGAGAAAGACTTATTGGAATTATGGTTTATCTCACTGGAAATGATGTGGTTTGGTATGTTGGGGAGGAAGAGAGTATTTATAGAGGGAGGGGTTGGGAAATATGAGAAAGGAGAAGGAAAGAGGGGATATATATTTGCCTTGTTCCAGAGAAAGGAGGAGGAAAAAGGATGAAGAAGAAGAAAAAAAAAAGAGCAAAGGAGGAAGGAAGATGAGAAAGAAGAAGAAAAATAAATGAGGATATCGCTCCTTGTATACATGAGTGAGTGGGGATATCCCCACCCAACTAAGATTAAAAAAAATTAAACTAAAAATGGCCTTTAGGACTACTATGGTGGAATCATATCTTTGAGGTCTTGTTTTGTATAGAGTGCATGTGGAAGGATGAAATCCTTAATTTTAAAACTGATAAATGATAAATGGCTATAATATATATATGGGGCATTTTCCTGTGCATACGTCCCTCATGGACTTTTCGTGCACACTCTTTGGTGGGGCTCACTGTGGACCCCACCAAGAGATGAGACTGGGGGGTTAGAAAGATCTATGTGAAAGCATCATACATATCAAATTTGATCCCAATTACATATCCCTAACCCCTTCATCCATGGCTCACAAATTCATTTCGTTCAGATTGATATATAGTCGATTCAACGGTCCAATAAATTCGGATCTGATCAAAAGTTGGGGCGAGTTGCTATCATGGGGTCCCATGTGTGTTGCAAGGTTTGGATTGAGTGATAGATGGGCCCCACCTAAAGTTCTCACGAAAAAAATGGTGAGGGACGAATGCGTATGAAGATTCTCCTATATATATATATATATATTTAAGGGTCCTTGATCATACTTTAACATCGGATTTCTTTTCTAGAATTGACTAGCTAACCACATGGCCACCATGATGATAAAGGTAGGCCCACTGTGAGGAGGTTCATGAATTGAGAGCTATCCAATCATATAATGACTTGATATCCATAAGACAAAACATAAATTTTATATAGAGGTCCAATTTGTTAGAAAAAAATTTGTTATATTTTGGCTATAATTTGTTCCGCATTTCAGTTTTTTTAATTAATTTTTTATACAAAAAATCAAAATATGTGAACTCTTTTTTATTCAAATTTGATTTGAAGATTGCGTACTTTTGCTACAATTTCTTTGTTTAAATAAACTGATATACAGGATTTTAATAATGATAAATGATTAGTGTTTGTAAGTGAAATATATTTTTGTTTTTGGTCTCGGGCTTAGCTTGGCCAGCTTTGCTAGTGTCCTACAAAAAGAGTAGGAATGTAAGATTCCTATTTAAATGTGAGATACCTCTTTTATCTCACTCAAATACAAATATGTGGGGTCTAAAATCCTTTTTTTGCACATACCAAGCATCGAAGTTAGCCACCCTCCCAAGGCAAGCAGCAAACTGCAATGGAAAACCACTCTAAATTGTGTCCAACGGGTATCGTTTTTAAAATGAGTGAACATGGGTCGGTGACTGGCGTCTCCCATGAAATTGTGAAGGGCTTGAAAAAACATCATTTTCTTTGGATTCCTCTCACCCATATGGTGTGAAAGGTTCTTGCCGAAGGGAAGACGGGAAAAGAAAGTCAATTGACTGAGACTGGCAATACTAGAAAGTGTGGCATACATTACTTGCCAGGGTATCACAAACCAAGATTCATGAATGATGAACCCTTCTTCTTTCTTATTTTCCTTTTGGGGTTTTTTTTTTAATGGTTCCTTAGATTTTTGTAAATGAAATTCAAATTTGTGCAATGGTGTAGTCTATAACATGGCCCCGTGAGTACCAATCCAGGATAGCTGTTCCCGAATTCCACATCCATATATATATATATATATTTTAGCACATAAAAACATTTCAAGAAGATAGTCCAGTTGAACAAAATTTCTGAAAATTGGATACAAATGATTAGGGGTATAAAAACATTTTCGATCAAGTACAGTATTACGAGACTGTGGGAGACATCATGATTTTACATAAAATCAAGTGGGAGGCACCATTGATGTCCACCATAGTGCAGAAGAACAGGTCATGGATCACTCCACCTAGAAGAAATAGAAGTGCTAAATTAGATGCCTTCCTTTATTTCACAGGAGAATGGAATTAAGCATCTGTACCTCTACTAAATTTACATATATATATTATTTTAACCCTGGTTTGTCTTTAAAATTTACGATTTTCATTGTAATTTTGTTTTTGTGATTTAATCTAACAATGGCTAGTGGTTGGGGTCAGTGTCGAAATGGCATGATGCCAATTCACGGGGCTTGGTGAGTGTGGCTGATTTTGATTTGTCAAAGGCGGGGGCCCACAATGTAAGAGTTGAGGGTGACAGAGAAAGGCCTTAAATAGAAGGGATTGTTTATGGACTATAAATAATACTATCACCTCTAAGTTTGGTTTATTGGGTACTTGGGATTAAACCTAGGAACAATCCATAATTTCCATGATATTGAAAACTTTTTGTTCTTTACCTTTAGCCAGAAGCTACAAATAGATTAGGTCTTAGTAAGACAAATTTGAAAACTTCCCATGAGGTCCACTTAAGATTGTGGTGGTTAAATTGGGTTTTCTGGTCAGCATGCATATTCTTGCTGCCACTAGAGGGTAGTGCACGCTACAACGATTGTGGTCTTGCAGCTTTAGAGTTTGTTTGGCAGTAATTTGTTTTCTTAGCTAAGAAGAAAAACAAGAAAAGCTGGGATGGCGAAATCAATTGCCCGAGATGAAAGAAAGAAAATTGGTAATGAATAATGATACCCAAATTTCAACCTGTCCAAAAGTCATGGTTGTTTCTCTTCTTTCATTACAAGAAACAATTTTGAGGCCACGTGAGGCAGAACAAGTATGGATGGCATAATTTTTAGAGCTTGAAGTTGATAAAAAAATATAGTTTTGATACGTACATACATTAAAATATACGTAAAATGCAAGGATAGTGTCAATTTCAAATGAATCTTTAACTCTTAATTTGGGTTTCATATTACCATCCATGAGTACTCATTTGAAGCTATGTATGTGTTGAGCGACCCAATTAGCAGTTGCTCTTTCTAAGGCAATATGAAGCTGTCTCAAAGCACAATTTTTACTGCAAAACTTTACAATTTATAGGATCTTTTTTTATTTTGCTTATTTTAGTAGTTCTTTTAGTCTAATTGAGCTTGAAAGATTTTTTATGGAAGATCCTGAAAAGAGATTTTAAAGCTTGGTTCAATTGAGGGTTTTATGTTATATATTATTTTTGGTCAGTTTTTACTATTTCCAAAAAGTAAGTATTATTATGTTGGTGTTGGAATAATATGTAATTCACTTATTTCTCTGTTAGTTTTTCATCCATGCAGATTCAGGTTTTCGTTATTGGATTAAAAACGGTAATCTTCTTCCATAACACTCTCCGCTATGCCATTGCCATGGTTAGATTACAACAAGAAATCTTTTTAGATATAAGATTTTGAAATCTGGTATGACCCATCACTAAGAAATCTGCTGTTTCCACTACACACTAGAGAATTTTCTATGCTCAGCTATTTTAAGTCAATTAATGGAGGCTCTTTAGATGATTGAAGAGAAGAAATACATGAGTAACTTCCCTTCAACAAAAAGTAGCAAAGCCATTTATTTACAGTTATAAATTCAACTGTGTACATCACGGTGATGCTAATGCTACACTAAGAAAGGCCCCCACGTCTTTCAGGGTGTAATAATAAGCTGAAGGGTTATCACTCTCACGTATTAGCCCCATCTTGGTCATCATTCAAATCAGACCGACAGGCGGACCACTGTAAGCTGTCAGGTTTTATAAAGAATCCACGACTGGAAAAGCATGGTATCAATAAATTTTTGACAGGAAAAGTTTGGGTCACTGTCACCAATCCTTTTTCCGCTGCCTACCACCTTGGGTCTTCTTTTATACCTCTAGAGTCATCTATAAAGGTGATCTTAACATTGACATTAAATTTAAGGGGAATTATCTTCAAGCGCCCTACATGATTTTTGATAGCGCGCCTTTAATGTAGGAGATTTCACTTTTGTGGATGATTGGGATTGAAATTGTTTCACTGCTATTGTCAAGCTCTCATATTTGAAAATTTTGCATAATTTGATTGACATTACTTGTGTTGATTCACATATCTTTACTAGGTTTGTTTCAACATAATTTTAAATAAAGTTGAAAATCTCAAAGAAAATGTGTTTGAGAACAAATAAAAAAAATAATAATTTACATTTTTTAGAAATTATCTTTGCTATTTATGTGTGTGCTTGTCATTACATTAATCTAAGGTGTTATAGCTAGACATAGATTGTGTACAATATTCAACATTTTGTCTTTCAAGCACAATAAACTATAAATTATGTTTCTACCAAATAAAGAAAAAACAAGAAAAAAGAGATAAAAACTACATATATATTGTGTTAGTTGCAGTGAGTTGTATTACTTTGCGGGTTGAGTGTCTTAAATATATTTCTCATAACTTTTTACACCATTATTTTGTTATTTATTTTGAAAAGATCTCGAAAGGGTATAAAACTCTTGGCATTTTATCAAAAAAGTACATGAAGATTTGAAAGTTTTAAAAAGGTATAAAAGTTTTCCGCAATTCTATTAGTCAATCTCCATAAAAAGAATTTTGAGGAATGATAAAAACACTCTTTATGTAATTTATTTTTCAAAAAAAATTTTTAATAAATCATTTATGAGAAATGATCAATTCCAATCCAAATGATCTAGAGGGGCTCGCTTCAACTACCTTTTAGCATGGATGATTAAAAATAGCGGATTACATTTACATGAGATCAATGCAATCTCAAGATAGCTTTCTTACAATCTTACTTTAGAAGAGTCTCAAATTTACTGCTTAAACAGATGGTTGTGATCAACTGTTTCCAAGTCAAACCTTTCCCAAACAGCTATACAAAAGCAGGAGCCCCCACTTGCACAGAAACGTATTTCCCCCACTTAGCCGTTGTACATCCAAACAGATTCCATCTTCCAACTAATTAATACTTTTGCTGAAGCTGGAGGAAGATGTCCAATCGTCAAATGACGGGTGGATACATAAAAGGCCAAAACCTCTTATAAAACATCGCAACCGGGAGACAGCAGTGTGCCGCATATCAGAGCCATCAACCCACCACCTCCAGCAATTCCTAAAAGCAAATGCTCCTCAAGATCACAGCCCAAATCCATTTGACACCCATTTCTCTTTTCCCTCATTAGAAATGCTCAAAACCCGGTTTCTGATCCTTCTCATTCTCCAAATCTACTTCACAGAAGAAGCTGTTGTTACTGCTGCTAGTGTTGGTGGAGAGGTCTGGATTGGTGGAGGAACAATAACAACAACAACAGCAGCAACCGCTCCAACCCCATCTGGGTCTTCAAATTCTAAGCTCTCTAATGCCTACACTGCTCTCCAAGCCTGGAAATCTGCAATAACAGGAGACCCATCTGGGATTCTAGACACATGGGTAGGCACAAATGTCTGTTCTTACAGAGGCGTCTTCTGTGCAGAACCTCAAGACACGTCTACAGAGCGTGTTGTGGCAGGCATAGATCTAAACCATGCCTCCTTAAAAGGCTCCCTAGTCAAAGAGCTCTCCCTTCTCTCAGATCTCTCAATCCTCCATCTCAATAGCAACAGGTTCTCAGGAACTATCCCTGACAGCTTCGAAGACCTTCAAAACCTCTCAGAGCTGGACCTCAGCAACAACCAGTTCTCAGGGCCTTTCCCTTCAGCAACCCTTCAGCTCCCAAATCTTCTTTACTTGGACATCAGATACAACAAGTTCTCAGGTCAGATCCCAGAAGAGCTCTTCAACAGAGGACTTGATGCAGTCTTCCTCAATAACAACATGTTCCAAGGCCAGATTCCTGAGAGCCTTGGGAACTCGCCTGCCTCTGTCATTACCCTTGCCAACAACAACCTTTCTGGAAGCATTCCACCCAGCTTTGGCTACATGGGCCCTAGAATTAAAGAAATCTTGTTCTTCAATAACCATCTAACAGGCTGCATTCCTGAGGGAGTTGGATTTCTAACAGACGTGGAAGTCTTGGATGTGAGTCACAATGCATTGAGTGGCCATTTGCCAGATACTCTATCATGCATGTCTGGAGTTGAAGTTCTCAACCTTGCCTACAATCAGCTTTCTGGGGTCCTTCCGGACATTGTCTGTTCTTTGAAGAATCTTGTTAATCTCACTGTTTCTTACAATTTCTTTTCTGGGTTTAGTCAGGAATGCTCAAAGCTGGTTTTCAGGAGTGTGGGGTTTGATTTCTCAGGGAACTGCATTCCAGGGAAGAGCATGCAAAGGTCCCCGCCTGAGTGCAGTGGGATACCTGGAGATTTGAACTGCCTGAGGGTCCCTTCAGCAAAGCCTTTGATGTGTGATACAATGGATCAAATTCCAGGTGCGGTTAACCCAAGAAGCTACTATGTCTTTGGCCCTTCTATGACTGGTTCTCCATGAAATTAAGCCAATGCTCATGTGCTCAGCGGAAGCCATTTATGGCCACTAAGTGTGGCGAATCAATTCAGAGTTCCCTATATATCTTTTGAGTGCAATTTAAGCCGTCATCTTTCTCTATTGGAAAGTCTTTGTAAAAAGAAGGCCGGAATTTCTTCAGTTTAGTGTCTTGACCATCACTTGCTCTTCTTCAGCTAGCACTACTAACAGCAGGTTATTGCTGTCGGTATTCACTCATTTAAGGACTTTTGAGGAAAGAAAACATGTGCTTAGGAAGTAAGTCAACCACTGACCATCCATTTTTGCGTTAAATTACTCTAATCCAGTGGTTACGATTGTCCAATCATTGTAATTTATGAGACCCATCTCAAAAGAAGTGTCTATCCTCTATTGCCTTATTTTTCCACGTTACTTCCTAGTATCTACCAGTTGAATGGTGACTAAGTCTAACTGGAACAGCCTATAGGCTTTCATTGGTGACTTTGCTTGGGTTTTATTTTCTGTTCATCAAAAGGAGGGTCCATTTGGTTCAGAAATCTATATGAGTTTTTAGAATAGATTTGTCCCATGTGGTGATAAATTTGGGCGGTGTGCTTTTGTCAATGCTTCCATCTTATACTTTTGTGCTTCGTTGACAGAGTTGTGCTCGGTGCCTTGGTTGACAAATAGTAATTTAGAGTGAGGGTCCCTTTTTAGTTTTTACTTGTGTCTTTTTCACCTCATTTCTAGCATCAGTTTGATGTTACAATCATAGCATAGGACCAAGAAAAATTTTCTACTTCTTGCTACATGGAAAAATTCTATTCCATCTCACTCATTCCTCAACCAAACAACCCAAAGGAAAGTCTCCACTTGTCTGCTCCAATTTCCAGGATAGGGCCACGGAATGAACGCACTCAGATCTTGTACTCACGGAACATGTGCAAGAGACTTGTTCACTGCTAAAAGACAACAAGTGTTTCAGCCAAAAGAAAAGTGCAACCCCATTGGGGCATCTATATGTAGTTTAGAGAGAGAGAGAGAGAGAGAGAGAGAGAGAGAGAGACCAGCTGGACTGGACTGGACATTAAAGATCACAGTAAAGCAATGGTGTCAAAACTATTAAATGAAAGTCGTTGAGCTAATACATTTGGCAGAGTGCCCTCAGCATTTAGGTGTAACCTAAAGATGAGAGAAGACACTGAGATGGGCCCTGAACCCACTTATCATTCCCTGTTGTTTGGGTAGTAATGCATTTATTTCATGGCCATAGGTATGAGTTGTCTTAACTAACATCTAGATCAATCAAATCACCCAATAACGACTCATACATCTCTTCTCACTACTATTTATTTAAGCATGATTGAGAGAGGGGTATGTTAAAGTAAGGCAAAGTAAATTTAAAATGAAGAAAGAATAATATATGATTGAGTTATAATACTTTTTATTTTTAATTAGTTGATATGAAAATTTCTTTATTTTTTGTATAAAAAATAGAGATTTTTTTTTGTAGTTTAATGATTACTCTTTGACTTTTTTGAAAAAAGATGAGAAAAATTTGAATTAAAAAAAAAGAAGGGGAAGATTTTGAAATTTCAAAATTTAACTTTATTCTACTTTACCTTATCCCTTTGCCAAACATGTCCTATGAGGGGATTTTATGATTGTAAAGAATCCTCTTAAAGCTTAGAATCATTCCATTCTCTTTTTAAAAAAAATCAAGTTCGATAAAATATAGGATTTTTAGGAAAGAAACTTTTAAGAAATCAATAGCTCTTTATGTTTTGACCAATATATCATGATCCATATGGCCCCATGTTTTAAAATTTGGTATGATAGCCGTTTTTGGCCTTTAAATCAAATCTAACGGTCTAGATTTTGCAAAAGGGGCCCACAAAAGCCCATATTTGTATTAGCAGCGTTGATTGCTTATTTGATTAGATCTCAGCAAATAAGATAATCAAATGGCTGAAATTGGTCTTATAGGGTCAGATCGGGCCCACACTTGATACCTTTGCCCATGGTACTGTAGCAACACGTTCTGCTTTGCCCTGGATTCGGGGGGGGGGGGGGGGGGGGGGGGGGGGGGGGGTTTGACCCCCCTTTTCTGCAGGAGCGTGGAATGTGGATGCCGGTTTTCCGAGTTCCATGCTCCCTCTAAACATGGAACATGGAACGCGGAGTGGTTCTCTGCGGAAACACGATTTACCTAATGTGCCCTTAAGAGCAAAACCTTTTCCATCTCAATTTGTTGGGGTTGATGTCTTGTTTCAGATTAATCACATTGGTTCATTGGGTCTATTAGGACCAGCTATCGGGTCAGAGGTATTTTGAAAATTAATTTTACATTTCCGACGGCTTAAGGAAAACTCTATAAATTTAGTATAAATTTAATGTAACTTGTAACCCCTGAACCCAAAATCAGAAAGAAAGAGAGCTCTCTTTGTCTATGTGCGTGGGCAGTGGGCACAACGCCAGTGTCATGTAGGTCTCCAGTGTGATTTTCCTTTGGGTGCTTTACTTCTATGATTTATTATCCATCATAGGTTTTTATTAAAGCAGAACTTCTCGTCTGATTGAGATTGACTCAGACCACTGTGCAAAGTTCCTTCCAGCTTAAAATGGGTGTATTTTAGCTGCAAAGTACTTGAGCACAAGAAATACTGGGAAGTGTTATTCTTTTCTCCTACTCAGAGCCATTGATTGGTGACATGATGCAATTAATGTGAAATGGCCAAAGATACAGCATTGAGTGACATAAAATGGTAAGGCCCACCTTTAAGGCCATCGTCATGTCTATAGCAGGTGCTTGATTCCTTCCGGGGACTTCTCAGTGCTAGTATGAACACATCAATTTCAAATATAAATCCAGAAGAGCAAACTCTGCTCGCCATATCGATGCTATTTATACAATGTCTTGTAATTATCTTTTAGCCAATTTCTTCAAAAACAAGATCGGATAGTAAACTGTTTAAATAATAATAATAATAATAATAATAATAATAAGAATAATAAAAGACAGGATGGTGAACAAGTGGAGTGCACTGTTCCATCCAACTCGGTTCACCTGCCTGGTTTAACCCAGTTCAAAACGATGTAAAATAAAAAATAAAAAATAACTAATAGTGGGTCCAACCAGTTAACCACCTTTTTCTTTTCTTTTTCCTTGTGTGTGTGTGTGTGTGTGTGTGTGTGTTTTGCGTGAGAGAGTTTTGACCGGTACCCCAGATTTTCCCCACCCATTCGGGTGACCGTATTAGTTTTGATAAAATCCAATTTTGATCACACAGTATGGTCTGGTTTAATTATAATGAACTTCTGCTGTTAATTAACGGACCAATTCTCAACAAACAATCAATACAGACAACATTATATGGAATGGGAAATGCGCAATGAACATGGGCCCAACATGGAACTCGAGGGCTACACCATTGGGCAGCATGTTAGGCACAACCAAACTCGACAGTTTTACCAAATGGTTTGGAACTTGGTACTGTCCGGTCAACCCAGACAGGAAATTAAAAGGATCAACTGGAAATCAAATTCTATTGAACTGAGCCAAGTTGTACTCCCATCGAAGTAAGGCCTAATATCAAATTGATTACATCTAAAATTTTGATTCACATGCCACTAAATTTGGGTTTTGCATTTTAACATGTTCTCTAGATGATTAATTTGATGTTGGTTGAACTCCAATTGGGGTGAAATTTGACTGATTGACAAGGGGAGAGTCAGAACATGGTTTGGAGCTGTTTCGAGTTTTGAGTGAGTGAATGTGCATCTATGCAGAGAGGATATCAATTCATTGTCATTCCAGCATTCCAGATTGCCCACAATTTGGCTACTGTCGATTGGGATGCTAGTATCCCAAGGATAATAATTCATCACAATTTTCCTCTGGTTAAGCCATAATCGAGAACAATATCTGTCCAAAGGGTAGTCATCAGATGGTTGGTTCAAAGGAAACATAGATGGTAATAGACCGTACAACTATCCATTCTGCAAAACTATATCACTGGTTCAGGCACATCCAATTTCTTACAAGATCAACATAAAATTGATAATGAACTATCAACCCATATCCAACTTCTAACCTTCAACAGCAAGTTCTCAAAAGATAGACATTAACAGCAAGCAACTCAGAGATCATCCATCATCATCTTAGCTTTATCCCATAAATCTTGGTAAGCAACCAAGAGATGTCAAGATCAAATAACTATTGAGTGGTAATTTACCAACCGTAAATACTGATAACCACAACAAAAGAATTACAACTTCTGAGACAGGGGATATGTCCAACCAGCCAAAACAAAAATCTACATGCAAAAGTCCATGCAAGTCAAAACAGGTATACAGAGTATACAACGTAAGGAGAACTGCAATCATGGCAACCCCATTTTCTAGCACATAAATCTGCATCTCAACCACCTTTGCCAACTCAAATGGCTGCAACTAAACCACCTCTGTTAAAATCAGATGGTTGCATCAGAATTGATACTTTCAAATCAGTGGTGATGGGTCAGTGGGTCAGCTTTCCTCATTCCATTTGCTCATTGGTATCTCGCCTGAATCCATAATGATGACCTTTTTCCTAGGTTTTCCATTGTAAGTCCCAGCACCCCCCTCTATCGCATAGACAGTGTCCATGCCTTGGATAACCGTGCCAAAGACGACATGCTCCCCATCTAGCCTGAAAAAGAAAGAGGCATGGAGATGCATAAAAGAATGTTGCATTTTGAAAAATTCTGTTGCTGTTATGTTTGAACTTTAGCTTACCAGCTAGCCTTGACTGTGGTTATGAAAAACTGGGAACCATTGGAGTTGGGACCTGAGTTTACCATGGAAACAACACCTGAATGCAGAAGCACCAACACAAGCTCAGATTTAAGGATTTCCTTAAAAAAAAAAGTAATTTCAAGCTGCAACGTCAAGCCAATCCACCTGTAGCCCAAGATGTGAGGCATCCCATCTCCCTATCCACAGACGTATCCCATAATCCCTGGTACTGTTGGATATGGACTTTGGGCAGTGTCAGTGTGTGGGTGTGTATGAAGTGATTTAAAAATAAAAAATAAAAAACCCCCTGCAATGTTGAAATATGGTGCACCGAGATTGATACACTTCGTAACCAGCTTTGTTGTCTACCAATTTTCAGGTCAATCAGTGTACAGATTCAGGTACTCAAATGACAGGGAAAACCCAAATGCCAAACATGGGTCTTAGTATACAATTTTCTAAAAATGCTATATAAAATTTTGATGAAAATAGATACAGAAGAGAAAGCTACAGGAAATTACTGAGGAGTTGATTTGGATGACTGTCAAACTGACTCTACAGCTTTTTAGAACTACAACTCAGAAGCATGTTAAGTCAACTCAATCCAACAAAGTTTGGCCAAACCCCAACCCCCCCACCCACCCTAAAAAGAACTAGGAGAGAGAGAGAGAGAGAGAGAGAGAGTCTAAGGAGATGAACAAGATCTTGTTGAATCTGTGAATTGAAAAGGCTTTGGACTTGAGCGAGGCTCTCACTTTTCAATTCCCTAAGGGTAGATTTTTAGGGAAGTGAAACTCGTAGATTTTGTGTGGAAAACTTGGAACCCTTGTATTTTGGGCTCTATGCACTATCTGATGTATGCCTGTGCTGGTTGTTAAAACAAAATATTAGAGATCGCTAGACAAATATATGTATGAGTAGAATCCTCCCTACCTCAAATTCTTATAATTTTATTTTTTCTTTTGTGTTCATTACATATTCAGCTGAGGCAATAGAAAACCAGTACATCCTCATGGACTCAGCCCCAAGACATGTCCTAGCGGGAAACTGTTTAACCAACTTATGTGCATATTTAAATTTTAGTGATGAATGGTTGTTTTGAGGTAATGGCAATACGTTGCACAAAGTAGGGAAATTAAGGCAGTGTGACCAGCCATCCAAAGCAGGTACATCCAGGTTCCATCTTGATTCATCCTTCAACCCAGTGTCCCCTATATTAGATTCTGTTTATGTGGCAGCTCACTCTTTACATGTGGGCACCATTTACAGGATTGTGATTGAAAGAATAGGATGGCCTATTTGAGCACATTCTGTGCCATTAGATATTTGAACAGCTATCAGAGAAAGATGATTCATGTTGCTGCGACAAATCTTTATGAACATGTGGTTGCCACTTCTTTTCTATAAACAGGCACTTCCTACATGCATCCAGATAAGCATCTGCCAGGAAAATACTGAGTGCAACAAATAAATTACCCGAAGCATATGAAAAAAAAGTTTTATTCATCTAAAATGGGAACCACCATAGACTCATAAAGCAAATGAATGCATTAAAAAGAACAGCAGATGACCTGCATGTGAATGCTTTATCTTGAAATTCTCATCAGGAAAGGTCCCACCATAAATGGATTCACTTCCTCTGCCATCCCCATGAACAATATCTCCACCTTGGATCATGAAACCAGAAATTATACGATGAAATGGTGATCCCTTATAGTGCAGATTCTTTCCGCTGACTCCCTTGCCCATTTCCCCTGCAATTCTAAGAGGCCAGTTAACATGGTGTGCATCTGATGATTTGAAATTGCTTCCATCATAACTACTAAAGATTGTTATTGTACTTCAAGGTCACACACCTGAAGATAGTGCATTTTTGCAAAAAAGCATGAAAGATGGACCGCAACAACAGAAAATGTCAGACATGCTCCAAATAATAACCATAATTAATAGTTGAAAGAATCAGCAAAATATGCCTCTAGGCTCTGAGTACCTGTGCAAAGAGCCCTAAAATTTTCTGCAGAACCAGAGATAATTATGCATTAGTCAATCATACAATTCAGAAATAAAGAAAAGAAGAAGAAACAGGTTATCAATAGAAGGTATAAAGAGAGAAAAGTATAAGAAAGAATGACTGTCATGCTCGTAAATCTACCCTCTTTCATAGGGGGGACAGCTTTCCAATCCCACAAGTTTGACGCCACAGTCCACTAATGACCAGGAAATACTTCGTCTTTCCACCATGAAAATTTTCATATTACACAAAGGACAAAAGATACAACTTTTTTTTTTTTTACTGGTATGAAGATATGACTTTTATTGAGGTTCGTTAATATTGAGTTTTTGAAAGGGAAACAAAAAGGTCAAATGTGCACCGCAGGGTGATGGCTAATGGCATTGTTGAGGCTTTATCTGTTTATAGATCTGCTGTTCTACAAGTTGAGCAGAAATTGCTGGCAGATCCCACACCCAATTTGGCAACTGTAACTCAAGCAACAGAAACGATAAGAGAAGATGAAACAGCAACAGCCCAAAGAGAATAGAAACTATTGGTACGAAAGATGGCGCAAGGTTAATCTGTAGGGGGAAGAAGGCGTCCTCCTCTTCCACTGCAGATTCACAGAATAAGGGAGGAAACCTTGTCGATTTTTGTTTCAGATCCCACAACAGATATCCAAAATTGAATTAGAGGCAATGATGAGCAGAGCAGGGAGAATAGTCAATGTATTCATTCCTCTAGAAAAGAAGAGCTAGAGAAATAGAGGCTTTGCATTCATCAGATCTGCTACCTTCAGATTAGAAAAAAGCAGTTGATTTAGGAGAAGGGAGATCCTGGGGTAGCAGGAACGTCCAAGTCAACATCACTCATTTCAGTTTTAACAGAGGTGCAAGAGGCAAACAAAAGATTTCCAGGGAGGTCTGGAAAGCCAACTCTCAGGCTGTCAGATTTTCAACACAAAGCTAGACTCTCAAAGCTGGGGAAGGTGAAACCTGACGACGGCAAGAATGAAGGGATAAATTCAATAGCAGCAGGGTGGATAGTTGAGGATGAATCACGAAAAGGATTTAAGAGTACCACTATGGGTGATGAAATAGCAGAAAACATCACTCTTTCGCAGTCTAGTGGGGTTCTTAAAATCAAAATCAGATGGACTAAAGCAGTCAGAAATCTGGTTGGAAAGCTGTTGGGGAAAATGCCCGACAAAATACAGTTGTTGGACGATCAGGTGGTTTGGATGCAACATCTTTCAGAAAAAGAAGTTGAAGAGGCTCTTCATAGTGTTACCTCGGCAGATGTTCCGTCCTCTTTCTCAGTGCTGAAGAGCTGGATGGGGGTCTTGGGCTCCCCACCAAAACCTTCTCAGGTCAAAGTCCAACGTCTGCCTCTCCATGCATGGCATGAGGAAACTTTCAAGCTCATAGAAGACTGTTGTGGTTGCATAATGGAGGTGGATAAAAGAACTCAGAAAAAGAAGTTCCTGAAGGAAGGTAGAATAAAGGTTCTGCTTGATAAATCAG
Source organism: Sextonia rubra (assembly GCA_037013555.1). Lineage (NCBI taxonomy): Eukaryota > Viridiplantae > Streptophyta > Magnoliopsida > Laurales > Lauraceae > Sextonia > Sextonia rubra. The sequence continues at coordinate 34,477,563 of JASUAD010000010.1, read as the reverse complement.
TGAAATTGCCTCTCTTGATGCCTATTTGGGTGGAGGTGAGGTTTATGGTGCATGTGGAGAAGGATGAGGAAGATATGAGTAGATAGGAAGGTAAGGAGAGGGGGAAGATGGAAGAGGGAAGAGGTTGCAGTTGCAGGAACCAACCTGGAAGGGAGGAAGATGATGACGTCACCCTCCCAATTTCAAATTTTAAATTGCCCTCTCGTGCTTTAAAGGGGAATGCATTTTTGGCAAGCGGATGGGCTGACTTGAAGGAGAGGAGTCCGTTCGAGTTAATGGGCTAGGATTTAGTTAGATGATATGGACTCAGTGGAGGTGGGTCAAGAAAGTCCAGCTCAAACAAAACAAATAAAACGATGGTATGGCTGGATTAGGGGAAAAACGAGGGAGATGCAGAGAGGAGAAGAATGGGATTTCATAAGCGAGACGAGAAGCCCTTCCCTTTCATCCAGAAGGTCGACTAGCAGCACGTTGGAGGCAGAGATGGTCTCTGAGGCAGAGTTGAGAAGCAGTAGGGAGAGCCTTTTCGAAGGAGATACTGGAAGGCGAAATATGGAAGACATGTCGTCCTTCGCTGAGGTCATTAAGTGATCGATGGCAGTGGACAATGCAGGTGGGAAGGAGAAAAAATCAAAACAACTCATTGATAAAGGATTAGCATCAGGACTTTGTCATGGTGGTGAAAGAGGAGTGAGAATGGAGGAGAAGGATCGTCGGTCGACACCTTTGAAAAATGGCAAGGAAGATATCTGTAGAAGCCCTGGTAGGACTTCATTGGGGGATCAGTAGGGCTGGATCACGATCTCCAATAGGAATAATGAAGGCTATGCTTTTCCTAGGGGAAGTGTACCGGCTCTGCTCTACCTCAGAGCTGTCGATCCAGGTTAGTTTCAGCCAATCCTGCTAGTAGCGAGGAGAGAATCTCCATCCTGACCCCAAAAAATTATGCAACTATTGAAAAATCTAATGACGGCAACATTCCGGGAGGGCTAATCACAAAAGGGGTGTTGGGGGAGGGGAATCAAATAGGGAAAAAGAAGGCTATTTAGGAGATTCTGAGGATGGTGAGGTGCATTGGCTGTCACATAAGGTTGTCCAGTGTGGTAAGTTGGTGTATCAGTAGAGGAGTCCAAAGGGGGATAGGCCTCATTGATAGAGTTTGCTCAGATTAGGGAGAATCAAAATCAAGCGGAGGAAGGGAAATGTAAATTAAAGAGAAAAGGGGTGAGAGTGATTAACAGCCTATGTTGTTCTATTACTTATGACAAGGCCAAGGATCAAGAGGAGCAGGGAAATGTTTCTAGCAACAATGAGAAGAAATATCAGGAGATTTCTCTTTGTCCTAAGTGAAGATCGTTTGTGGAATGTTCATGGCTTGGGGAGAGCCTCTCGAAGGCTGGCGGTGAAAGACTTGTTGAGAAGTCAGAAGGTTTAGCTTGCTCTGATGCAGGAATCAAAGCTAAAAGATGTGTCTGATAGATTAGTGAAAGAGATTTGGGCAAGGAGATATGTGAAATGGGTTGTTATTGATGCCGTAGAAGCTGCAGGCGGGGTGTTCTTGTTGTGGGATACTTGGTCAGCCACAGTGAAAAATCGCTGGAAAGACATCTTTTCCCTTCGAGTATAGGTGGAGGGTCTAGAGAACTAATCAGGATGGCTTCTTACGTCTGTCTATGGCCCAAATAATAGCCAGAAGGGAATGGAGATTTGGAGAGAGCTGGATATGATGAGGGGGAGGTGGAAAGGTGCCTGGGGCATAGGTGGAGACTGGAAAATTATTACATTCCCAAGTGAGAACTTAAGTGGATGCAAAATTACAGGTGATATGAGACACCTTTCGGTTTGGATCAATTCCCAATCTGTGGTGAGCTTGCAGCTTATTGGGGTTCACTTAGTCAAATCACCAAACCCATCCTACCATGTCCAGATTGCCTAGATTTTTGGTCTCCATTGAGTGGATGGGAGTGTAATCAGAGTTGTTCAAGTCAGCCTTATGAAAGACTACCTTTGATGATTAACCTATCCTTCTTGACTCTGCTTGTGAAAGATGAGGACCTACTCCTTTTCATTTCGAATTTATGTGACTAGAGGAAAAGCAGTTTCCTAGCTTGATACGGGATTGGTGGGAGGAGTTGAAGGTGGAGTGCCAGGCACTTGATAGATTGGCTAGTAAATTAAGAATGCTGAAGAATAAAAGTAAGGAGTGGGCTAAGATGAGTTTTGGGGATTTGAGGAACTCAAAAATCTAGTATACTAGAAGAGATCCGGTCATTGGACAGGAAAGAGGAGAGTGGCCAGCTGTCAATTGAAGAGAGAAAGAAAAAATTAGCTCTAAAAGAAGAGTTTCAAAGAAAGGTGAGAGAGGATGAGATAAAGTGGAGACAAAGGTCTAGGTGTATGTGGCTAAAGGAAGGTGCTAAAAACACTAGATTCTTTCAAGGGAAGGCATCCGCAAGGAGGAGAGTAAATAAAGTCTCTCACATCATGGACGGGCAAAGACAACTGGAAAGAAAAAGAAGATTTTAAATCACATAGAAGATGGATAATATGGTCTTCGATGGCATTGGAGATCATTGGGCTCAATGCTTGAAAGGAAATTTGAAGAGGAAATTCGGCAGGCCGTTTTGGACCTTTTATGTGATAAGGGTTCAATTGCAGATGGAATTCTGTTGGCTTTCTTTTAGCGTTTCTGGGAGATGTTGGAGGATATCTTAGCTTTTATGGATGAATTCCACCAAAGGGGGAAGCTTTCTAAAGGCATAGGGGCTTCCTTTTACTGTGTTTATTCCCAAAAAGTCGGGGGAAATTGGAATTAAGGACTACAGGACCATCAGTATTCTTGGAAGCATATATAAAATTCTAGCTAAAGATCTAGCAAGGTGAATTCAGAAGGTCTTGCCGAATATAATCTCCAAAGAGCAAGGACCTGCCGAATATAATCTCCAAAGAGCAAGGACCGTTTGTAAAAGTTAGGCAGATCTTGGATAATGTTCTTGTGGCAAAGGACCTGCCGAATATAATCTCCAAAGAGCAAGGACCGTTTGTAAAAGTTAGGCAGATCTTGGATAATGTTCTTGTGGCAAAGGAGTGTGTGCATCTGAGGCATAAGGACAGGCTCCCGGGGGCTTATTTGCAAGCTAAATTTGGAAAAAGCCTATGGTAGTGCAGATTGGCAGTTTTCCCCCAATATTTGCTTAGAAGAACGGGATTTGGTGAAAAGTGGAGAAAGTGGATTCAGTAGTGTGTTTCTTCAGCCTGGTTTTCTATTCTGATAAATCGGTCTCCAAAAGGTTTTTTTCCAACTAAAAGGGGCCTTCGATAAGGGGACCCACTTTCCCCTTTCCTCTTTGCAATAGTGGAAGAAGCTTTGAGAAGGATGATAAAAGGGGCTGCAAATGTAGGCTTACTTGAAGGTTTCAAAGAGGCTAATGGGGATATGACTTGAGAAACCTTTGCTTTTCAAATATGCAGATATTTTGGGTTGAAAGGTGGGTGATCTGCCCGCTTCTTATTTAGGGCTGCCTCTGAGTCTAGGACCAGCTAAAAAATCTTTGTGGAACCCCGTAGTGGAAAGGGTTGAGAGACAGTTGTCTTCTTGGAAAGCTAACTACTTGTCTCTCAGAGGATGGGTCGCCCTATTCGGGCCAGTTTTGTCAAATTTGTTAGTATATTACTTTTATCTTTTTAAGTGCCCGGTCTCAGTTATTAAGTGAATAGAAAGGCTGCAGGAGAATTCTTGTGGTATTGTAATAAGGTTGAGAAGTGTCATTTGATGGATTGGGATTCAATTTGTAAATTTTAAGAAGGAAGTTGAGGAATCAGACCCCTTAGACAGATGAATCAAGCCAAATTGGTTAAATGGCTTTAGAGGCTAGGAGAGGGATCAGATGGTCTATGGAGATAAGTCTTGGTGGGGAAATATGGTTTCTCTAGAAATGGATGGGATGTCCAAGATGCTTCATATCAGGAATTGGGCATATGGAAAAGTATGCTTTCAGTTGAAAGGACCTTCTTAGAGAATATAAAATACCATGTTGGATGGGGTGAGAGGATCCCTTTTTGGCACGATCAATAGGCCGGAGAAGGCCATTGGCTGTCCAATATCCAGATCTGTTCAATTGTGCTGTGGATAAGGAAGCAAAGGTCAATTGCTACATGTCAAGAGCTGGTGGGCAGGTGGATTGGATGCCCATTTTAAGGAGGAACTTAAAAGATCATGAGGAGACTCAATTCAACTCTCTCCTTAATCTTCTAAATTCTGTGTATATCCCGAAAAGAGGAGAGGACAAAAGGGTATGGACTGCCTCAAATGATGGATCATTCTCAGTTTCATCTTTATTCTTGGCAATATCTAATAGACCAAGGGAAAGGAGTGCGGTGACTGGCATTTGGAAGATTATGGCTCCTCTAAGAGTGGCGATCTTTGGGTGGTTGGCTCTCCAGAAAAGAATTCAAACCATGGATGACTTAAGGAGAAGAGGGAATATTGTGGTCAACGATTGCCCCATGTGTTAAGAAATGAGGAATCAATGGACCACCTATTGTTGAACTGTAAAACTGCTCGGTACATTTGGAATTCGGTGGTTGAGTGGTTTGATTGTTGCTGGGTTTTCCCAAAGACCATCCTACATCTTCTTCAGGCATGGAAGGCTCCATTCAGTATTCCTAGAGGTAAGGAGTTGTGGAGATTGGCTTTTCTTGCAGTCATCTGGATGATTTGGAAGAAATGGAACTCCAGATGCTTTGAAGGGGTAATTTCAAGTGACAGCTGCTTGGTGGAAAAGACTAAGCTTTCTGGGTGTCCATCAATCCTTCTTTTAGAGGCTTCTCCATGGATCAGATAATGTTGCACTGGAAGGAGCTGGCCTTTTCTTTTGTAAGGCCCAAGTAGTCCTTTGTTTTAGGGATTCTGGTTTTGTTAGTGTGGTTTCCCTTCACTGTCCTTTTCTCTTGTCTTTTGGTTGTTGTTTGGTGTTCTCGCTTGTCAGTATAGCTCTCTTGTACTGCCGACTTTTGTTAATGAAAGTCAACTTTCAAAAAAAATAAAATTTCGTTAATATCATAGACTCCATGTGACAATGTGGTGTTTGTCAATAGCTGCGAATTTTGTTTTAGACTCTGTTTCAGTTGGACTGTAGGTTGAAATGTTTCGGTTGGTGTGGCATTTCAGTGTTTCATGTTGGACTTCCATTTCAATATTTTTTTAAAATTAAACATATAAATAGAAAACTATAGAAAATAATAAAAGAAAGAAACTAACTCATATTATATTATACTAAATCCACAATACAACATGTCATTTCTATATGCCAAATAAATCATTTTTGTGAGTGGTAATTGATATTATGACATCCATTCTCAACCTAGGTTTGAAAATCAAACTATAAGGCAACTGGCTCACCCTTGAGTGAGAGTCAATATGGCCAAGTTGATAGGAATCGACCCAAATCAGACTCACACCCTAGTTTCAATCACCTTCAAAAAACTATAAATTAAAAAAAAATAAAAAATAGAAAATATAGTTTCATAAATCTAGAGACATACCAACAGTTTTTGGTACCGCCCGCCCATATAGTCCAATAACAATTCTACCTGCAACATATTCAAATGCAAGTCACAAGATTGGAAGAAGTGTTAAAGAGAAAGACAAAATATCACATTTCTGTAGCAGAAAAGGGTAATTATTTGAGACATCAAGAAACGGGAGAGGCAATATCTTGTTGCCGAAAACTATCCTGAGGCATCCTAAAATGACAGCTCTGCACTGCAATCAAGCAAGATCCACATAAACCTAAAAGCAATCATGAGACAGTACAAAGAAGAAACGATGAACCCAAGAATAGGTTTTTGCCTAAGGGCTTCATTGTGGTGTTTTCCTATTTACTCGTTACCTGTGTCCAAGGTAATTGCTGGAAATGAGTTCCTAGTTCCTACTTGCCTCAAATTGCATATCCTGTTTGCATTTTTTTCCTTGTAATTTCTTACGATAACACAAACTTATACCAAAAGATGAAGTTATATACCTGCATGTTGGCCATCTATATCAACATCCAAGTAGACTCTATGAGTAATCTCAGGATCTTCTTCCACCTTATTCTCACCCTAAGATCAAAATCACGCACCAGAGGAGTGTTCAAACATGGAAGTATTCAGATCAATGTGATGAACGAAAGTTGACTCAAAACTCCTCACAATAGATAGACAATACATCATGCAGAAGATGTGAAATGCAAGTGCACTATGGAAGAACTAATGCATCTGCATTCCTAAAATGATGGAGATGCATATATTACAGTACCACTGAAATGGTTATTTCACCAAATTACACAGAACTTTCTTTTATTCGAAACATAAATTATTTTAATCAAGAGAGTGTACAAAAAGCTATGTAGTATAAGAGCTATATACTGTAAAGATCCTGGCATGTAGTGGTATACATCTAAATGACAAACTGCTTTTGAATTTATTACCTTGTCAAGAAAAATCAGGTGACCATATTCCAAAGTTCATAGCTTTTTATTGCAAATTGCAATATGAAGTCTGGAAGCAATATGATAAATTCCTTTTGCAGGCCAACTCACATGAGACAATTATTTCAAGATGTATTTTATGCTGCATTTACTTTCATTCTTCACCTCAATCTCGAGTTTTTCTTTCAAGGAAGAGCTCTTAATTAAAAGTTCCACCACTGGGACAGTCGCATTGAAGAAAAAAATGGAACAAGAAAATAACTCTACTAATGAAAGGCGAGTCAGGTAACAAAGTAGTGCCGACAAATGAAAAATGGCCATTTATGGGAAACATATCTTTTGCATATTCACACACAAGAGAATCTAAACAATACAAATACCTCTAAAATCTATGAAACAAAACAAAGCTGCAGTAAAGAAACCACCACCCACCTTAAAAAGCCAAATTCACAGAAAAATGAATTGATCAATCATCAGAGAGAAACCCAATACATGTTGAGATCTCTCTAACAAATCAAACAAGCACCCCAAAAGGCTGCCGCACAATTTCATCCCCATGTCACACAGACAAGCCTCCTTCGATCCAATTCTCTGAAAACAATTGATTTATGACCACCCACACCACAATCATCCCAATTCATACGATGAAACGAACTGGGTCGGAAACCCACTTCCGAATGACATAGCTTTCTCAAGCCTACAAACCCGCACAACAAACAGTGATAAGAAAAACCCAAAAATCATCCTTGATCAATGTAGCAAAAATCCCATACATTAGAAAAAAAAAAAATTCAACTTTAGAACAAATGCTACAAATACCCAATCAGTCATCATATCAGATTTCTATGATCCACAAAACATACCCAGTAATCCTAAATCAATTCAACTAAAACACCAGCAAATCATCCAAATTCTCAATTCTTCTCGCCCACATTAAAGTAAACAAATCAAAGAACTATCAAATAAAAAGGGGTCGGGTGATGCAATTTCTGATTAGTGCTGCAGAAACCCAAATTCGAAACAATCCCATTATTCTTCTCTCGAAAGAAACGAAGACCCACAGGAAGAAAAAAAAACAACTGAAAGATTGGATGGATTTGGGGTTCAATTGAAAGAGATTTGGAGAGAGGATGGGTAGAGGGACTTACTCGACGAGACAAGGAAAGTGAGAGAAAGAGGATGGCAACAACTGGAACTAAAAGAAGAAGCTTACGCTGCATTATTCCTCTCTACTGCTTCTTCTTCTTCTTCTTCTTCTTCTTCCTATCCTTTCCTTTGGGATTTTCTACTCTGCTCGTCGTCGTCTCCGTCGTCTCTACTCTCTCTGTATTGGAAATGGATGCTGCTGGTCCACTCCGTCATCTTACCATTGCGATTTGGGACGTAAATGGGTTGGGCTTTTGGGCTTTGGTTCGTAGCCCAACTTAACTCGTTTAGATTCTTTTCTCTTTTTTTTTTTTTTTTTTGGCTCATACATGGGAGGACCTGTAAGCTATTCGGACCCTAACCAGCCTAATCCACATCCCACAAGTCATCCGTGTGTTACTTCCGAGGCATGGAACTCCCTCTCAGTGATCTTCCAATTATGCTCTTGCATCGCATATTGCCTAACTTTCTCTTGTGAAAGGACCATTAAGAAAACGTTTAAACAAAGGTATATAAAAACTTTCTTTTATCAGATAAAGTAATATATATTTTAGTGAATTGGATTTTAGATGCACAATTTTATTTATTTGTCAAAAGAGGGAAAATAGTTAAAAAGTTTACTCTATCATCTCACACTTTTTATACACGAACCAAGTCATTCTAGTGCAATCTTATATTTGAGAAATATAAATCATTTATACTCATATACCTTTCAGAAATTGAAATTGTTTTCAATTTAACATTGATTTGATTATTAAGTATTGTTAAAATTTTGTCAAAAAAAAAAATAAATGCAATTAAAAGTTACTATTAGTTTAGACTCTAATTATTATTATTGTTATTTGTTTTACTGACGGAGGGTATCTCGGCCCTTTGAGTTTGACTAATCTTTTTCGGCTTAGAGGAAGTCAAGTTAATGTCCTATAACCCTAGTGTGATAGCACACCTTTAACTAACCTTTGAAAGCAAACCGTGGTCTTGCAACAGCTGAGCTATTCTCAGGGTTATAATTATTTATTCAAATGGATATTGTCGGATCCCCCATATCTTTAAAATTTTCAGCATATATAAATTACCATTATGAATTGGTTGGCATCCCAAATCACTTTATAGAGGAAAAAGTGTATTATTATTAATAGGAGCACGCTTCCTTTTGCACTAGCATATTATATAAAATAATTAAATAAAGATAAAATAACTTAAATAATTAGATAGAGATAAAATGAACTAAGTATATTTGCATATGGATTTTTAGGGCATTTTGTAATGGGTATATGGAGGTATGAAATTTCCTTCATATTCCTATTTTATTATTGCTACTTGACTATTATAAGGCCATTTTAGTATATAAATAAATATATATTAGAGGATTTTAAGGAAAAAAAGCCCCTTAGATTTGCATTAAACATGATTAAACCCAATTTTTTACAATGCACGGATTGGGTCAATTGGGCTCGAATTTGTACAACAAACTTTTATTTTTTGCATGTGTGATTGAGTGACGTTAGCATTGCTCAGTTGTACGTAGGAAAAAAAAACATAGAGAAGAAATGAAGAAGAGAGATAAAGAAGAAACGAAGAATAAGAGAGGAGAAAGAAGAGAAAAGAAAGGAAGAAGAAGAGAGAAGAAAAGAAGGAAAAGATAAAGAAGAGAGAATAAAGGAAGGAAAAGAAGAAGAAGAAGAGAGGAAGAAAGGAAGAAGAAGAGAGGAGAAAGGAAAAAGGAAGAAGAAGAGAAGAAAGAAAGAAAGAAAAAAAAACCCCCCTTAATATTAATCCCTTCCCTTTTTCCTCTCCTTTTCTTCTTCCTTTTCTTTCTTTCTTCCTCTCCTTTTTTTCTTCTCTTCTCCTTTCTTCTGCTTTCTCCTTTTTTCTGCTTCCTTGCTTCCTCTCTTCTTCTTCCTTTCTTCATTCTTTTCTCTTTTTCCTTTCTTCTTTGGGTTTTTTTTTCCTATGTACAGCTGAGTGACGCTAATGTCACTCAGTCACACATACAAAAAAATATATTTTTTTTTACAAGAATTTGAGCCCAATTGACTCAATCTGTAGTAAAAAAACTAAGCATAATCGTGTTTAATGCAAATCCAATGGGCTTTTTCCCGATGTAGGAGAGCCAAAGCTAGGGTTAGGCCAGGCTAGTACTATCCAAGCCCACTAAGACTTTTCTTTAAAAAGGAAAAGCCTCATTTTAAAGGCTTTTTGAGAGCCGAACCAAGCCCCCTTGTCTTAGGGTAAATTTAACAATTCTACACTCGTGTCTGTTGGGTTTTGTTTTGTATTCCGGTTTAGTCAGATCGGTCATTTGGTTTAGCCAAAACCGAGGCTCAGGGTTAGGGGTATTTTAATCATTATGTATGGGTTTTCTTATTGGCCAAGAAAGCGAGAACTATATATATTGATGTACTGTAACCTAAATCCTATGGGAATCGAGATGGTATCATAGTAGATGAGTTCTCTCCTCCCGTGAACACAGGCAAGATTGCCGAACCACATAAAATTGCTGTGTTCATGTGTGTGATTGTTTGATCGTGTGATTGCTGTGTGTTCATCGTGGTAGATCCGTTGATCGTGGGTAGTTTCCGTTGCGCCACTTTTCCCAACAAGTGGTATCAGAGCCGAGGTGGTGTTCCTAAGGTTTCCGAGCAAGGTGGAGATCGCTCAGTGGCTTGGAGGTTGTTCATGGAAGATCAACGGATCGGATCTTCTCAAAGGATTTGGATTTCTGCAATTCTCGTTGCAGAAAAATCAGTGATCATGTTGATCTCTGGTTGGGCCACGGATTGAAGTTTCAATCGGAGAGGAAGAAAACAGAGTGAAAGGCTTGTTTTGTTTTGGATTCTGCTATAGTCACTTGACGATCGGAGAAGAAAAGGCTCTTCTGACTGTTCTGGTTAAATAATAGAGAATAGAGAGGTTCTCAGAGTGATTCTCTTTTGAGATTATCAGCAAAGAAGACGTAACAGAGAGGATCCGGGTTTCTGCATATTCGAAATAGAGAAGACAGAGAGAAGAAGAAATATGGTTGGTTTGAGATTTCTGTTTTGTCCGGACTCATCGCCGGGATTCTCGCTGTTCTAGCCAAGCAGCCACTACTGCTGCGATCGCCTCGCCGCTGTTCTCGCCAAGCAGTCACTACCGCTGCGATCGCCTCCTGCTCGTCGCAGTCTCGTCGTTGCTGCTGTCGTTACCGTCGCCGAGGGTAGCCATCAATGGTTGTCATCAATCTGCCGGTCCTCAGCAGTCGTCTACCGGGCCGGAGTTGTACACTGGTCGGAGAAAAAGTCTCCAGCGGAGATTTGACGCCTCACTCTTAGTTGCAGAGAAACAGAATCGGACACGAGGAGGAAGAAACTGGTCGTGTGGGCCGGGTAGACCATTCCAGGTTGGGTTGGGTCCGTTCGACCTGACCCGTGGTGGAGAAGCCCAAGCATCAGTGCAGGTTTGGATCTGGTCAAGTTCGGACCTGACCTGTTTATGCAGGAAGCCCAGCAGCAGCATCTGGGCAGGTCAGGTTCAAGTTGGGTCATTTAGACCTGACCCACTAAGCAGCAAAAGCCCAGCGAATAGCTTCAGTTCAGTTCCGGGTCAAGTGGACTCGACCCGGGTTCGTTTGAAGCAAAGCCCAGCAGAACAGGTTATGGTTCGGGTCAGGTTGACCTAAACCCGGTAGCAGTCCGGTCCAGCCCGTTAGCCACTAACGACGTCGGCAGAGTGACGTCATCAGGCTGACGTCAGCCTACGTCATCGGACAGACAGTCAATAGGCAGGTTTGACTAGATTCAACGGCTGAAATTGTTTTTGCGATATCTTGATCGCCTGATGTCCGATCGGAGATCCGTTTGCGCTTACGGACTCGTTGTGAGGAGATTTATGCATATGTGGAAGAAGATGGGCTGTTCAATGGCCAACATGGATATTTGACTAATTGGAGTGCAGAAAATTATTTCTGCGATATCGAAGCCATCGGGAGTCGGATTTCAGATCCGTTTTTTTCAACGTGCTCACGGTGATGAGATCTATGAGGTAGACAAAAGATATTGACAGTTTGATAGGCAAAAAATTGGGGGACTGAAGAAACTGACAGATTCACATGATAGCAATGGATTCAAACATCACGGGCCAGATTGACGTGTTTAATAGAGAAAACAACTTCAGGGAATAACAGGGAAAAATGTTAGACTCCGTGACACAGCAATGATTAAAAGTATTACTTGATGTCGTGCATAGTAGATTGCTCTGAGTACTTTGATAGAAAGCTCAAATATGCGTCGAAGGGATTGGGAAGGAGCGATGTACCAAAGTAGAAGGAAAAGGCAAAAGAATCAGAATCAGAAGGAGATAATGTGCAAAAAAGTTCGGATTTAGTTGACAAGGAATCAGTTTTGGTTGCTATAGGGATGGATCGGGTTGATGATTCATGGAATTGGGACTCAAATTCTTTCTATCATGTGATTGCATAGAGATTGGTTTGATACAAATAATTGTCATTGTTGATGGATCTGTTCTTACGGGGGAGAATGCAAATTGATGAGCATTTAAGATAAGAACGGTAGAGATCCAGGTGTATGATGATATTATTCAAACCCTAACGGATGTGATATATGTTCCTGATCACCGAAAGAAATTGGATTTCTTTACGTGCCTTAGACTTCAAAGGCTGCAAGTGCACTATAGTTGGTGGAGTTACAAAGGTGAAAAATGGAACATTAGTCATCATGGGGGGTGCGATGGTAAAAAATCTCTATAAGTTGATAGGGGATGCTTTTTCAGGTGGAGCAGTAAAAGAGACATCAAATAACAGGGGAGGAAATCTATGGTTCAGGTGGAGTTAGATGCGACGGATCATCAGAAGATGGATTGATGGGTCTTTGATGATATCATCTAGCGGAAATCCATGAAGCCTTGAATGGAGATGATTTTCTCAGAAAAAGGTAGTCTTGTTCAGGTTGGAGTAAGTCGGTTTAAGCATGGAGTCATACCTAACCCGCATGTACTGTGCCCAACCCACCAGAACAGGCTAGAACAGGACAGTTGCAGGTTTGACGGAAAGAACACCGGGATGGAGACAGAAGGAAGGATTCACAAGGTACCATGAGATCTGGATTTCGGGAGGTCTTTATTTTTGTCTTGACGGATGGAAGTTACGTTCATTGTGTTGCACGGATGTATGCATGTGGCAACAAATGGAAAGCATTTCGGAGGTTCAAGATGGTGGTGTTGAGGTCAAAGGAGGCAACTGTGGGAAGTCTCACGTCGGTTTGGACTTGATCGACACTAGACAATACTGAGATTGTCTGTGCATCTAGGCTAAAGGTGCAAGTACTGCGCTAGGTCATAGCATGTGCGGAGGCGTACCTTTCAGTGAGGTATGTGAAGTGCTGGTTCAACATGTTAGAGTGTTGAAAAGCAGACTGCATCATTGGTGTAATGACATACCCTTCAGCAAGGTGCATGAAGATATTACCAGGTATCTCAAGGTGACTCTGAGGATTTGCGGAATCCAAGCCAAGGTGGAGATTGTTGGGTTTTGTCTTATATTCCGGTTTAGCCGGATCGGTCATCTGGTATAGCCAGAACCGAGGCTCAGGGTTATGGGTATTTTAGTCATTATGTATGAGTTTTCTTATTGGCCAAGAAAGCGAGAACTATATATATTAATGTACTGTAACCCTAGATCCTGTAGGGATCGAGATAAATCATAGTAGATGAGTTCTCTCCTCCCGTGGACGTAGGCAAGGTTGCTGAACCACGTAAATTGCTGTGTTCATGTGTGTGATTGCTTGATCGTGTGATTACTGTGTGTTCATCGTGGTAGATCCGTTGATCGTGAGTAGTTTCCGTTGTGCCACTTTTCCCAACAGTGTCTACCCCGATGATATGTTCTTGCCCACACGACCTAAGGGAACAACACCTCTCAAGGATTTGAATATGTAACCTAGTATGGCTCTAATACTATGTGAAACTTGGCCAACCAATACAGCTCCAAAGCTTAAGCTTTTAGAGTAAGTAATTCTCAACATATATTAATAGTCATTGACAACATTCTAACTTGACGAAACGTTGATAATTGTAACCATGATGAGCTTAGGATCAAAAATTGTTGTTTGGGTACAAGCATAATAAACTATGTGTAGATTTAAATATTGCTAGATTTTTTTCATAATATTGACATATTATAATACATGGCTGCTTTTAAGATATTATATTATATTAGAATCTACAATACTCGCCTCTCCCCTAAAGAAAGTAATATCCAAAATTTCAAAGAAAACTCCATATTGCAACTTATAATCTACACTCTCTAAATAGTGCTTGATAAAACTTGAATATTTTTATCTACAACATCAAAAGATATCTTAAAATCTTGAGTAATCTCTTGTTTCCAAATACCTCCTTGAGAACTCACTTATGATCCGAGAAAAATTTAGATCAAGATATAGATCCATGCATAAAAAATTAAAAGCTTTTTAGAAATTAAAACAACGGACCAGCATTTTTTAATTTATTTTATGGGTAACATAAAATTCCATTAATAGTAAGAAGGAAGAAATACAAACAGCAAGGAAACTGTGGTACCGCAACATGACACTGATATTAAAAATCAAGATATGTTTTCGGATGGAGCCAAAACATAATGATTTTGGAAGATGGCTCCTCTCATAAATTGAATTGAGCCAATTGAACTCGCCATGCTACATGAACCCCCTTTTTGTCTGATTGTATGCAAAATTATGAAGTTACGACGGAAGAGGATTGGGCTTCGAAATTGCGCACCGTATCATTTTCTTCTTTGAAAATAAATTATCGTGTATTTACTTAGCATGTGGCCACAAGAGTACACGAATGTGCATAGAGTTGTGTGAGTTACCTTTTTAATTTAACAATCAAATATAGAATAGGACCAACTTTCATTAAAATAAAATTAGGAGATTTTTCATGCACTGGGAGGCACTATTTTTAAGTTTCTATAATTTCTAAGGGGTAGCTCTATTAAGGATCTGAACTCCCTTCTGTTTTAATTTTTAGAAATTTGTATCGTAGGATTTTCACTTGAGTTTTGCAGTTCAACTAAGATTTTTATTTTTTGATAACCCAATTGAGGGGTTGGGATCTATATCTGTAAATTGGTGATAAAAAAAACTCATATATGCAAAGAAATGGGAGGCAGGGTTGAACCTAAAATTAAATTTTAATAAAAACAAACACTCATTACCAATAAAATAAGGAGCCATATTTTTAGTGCAATTAAGTCTTTCAGTACAACTTACCTTTTGTCTATCTATATCGGTATGGCTACATTGGTACTTGAAAGGCATAAAATATTTAATAAATTTTTGAATATGTTATTAAAAAATTACAAATCCTTGCACATGAGTACAGGGTTAGGCCAACCTACCGACCTAAATGGGTGAAGTCCTAATATAGATTTTAAAATATGGGTGAGAGAGTAAATGGAGGAGACAAAGAGTCGGAACATGATGTGGATTGTTGTAAATTTAAAAGACAGCATACCTCACATCACATGATTCTCATGGCTTGGCAAGAACTCAAGACTTGGTCTAAGGTGATATAATCATCTGAGGAAACTCCCCAAAAATTCAAACGGATGGCGTATGAACAAGCATTACAACATAAGACAAGGAACTTTCCTTGAACTTTCTAATTTTTTAGTTGTAGATTGCAACCTATTTTGTACATATGTACTGTTGCTGGGTCGTCCAATCCGGTTCTTGATTCCTACTATTTAGGCATAAATGCCTATCCCCCATGTTCAAATATTCCCCTTTCTTTCACGTTACTGCATATGGCTTGTGAGAGTACCATTCCCACTTTCCTTTTCTACATTGCTCGACGGCAACCTTTCACTTTCAATGATTTTGGTGAGAGCCATACACGTTAATATGAAATGATCAAATGTTACCACCCTGAAACCTATTTGGAGCTCACTTTTATGGGTTTGTTGGGGGGGGGGGGGGTTGGAGGGGGGGATGTTGTTTGAATGATTTGGCATGGAAATTCACCTGTTTAGAATTTTTGATAATAACATCAGTCGTCATCCATCAAGTATTTGAAAATTTAAACTTAATTAAAAATATTTCAAAATTGTCACTTTTGCCTTATAGCATTTCCGAATTTCATCTTCTAACTATGAATTTAGTTGAGGGACAACATTTGAGGGATTCAGCTATTCCAAACAGAAACTCTTAATATCTTGCAAAAAAATGGTGAGTAAGTAATTCAATTGTCAAAAACAAGTCCCCATATACAAGAATTGGCTCAAATTTACACCAACTATAGTTATTGGATGAATTGCTTGTAAGAAACTCAACCATATGATTTGCATAAATGAATCCAGTTCACTACATTTGAAGTGAATTTTTGAATACGTTAGATTAAACACATACTAGCGTTATAACTCATGCTAAGCACAAGCATGACCCATGAGATTCACGCTGCATATAATTAGTTTTCACATTTTTTGATATATGTCTACACATGCATATTTGAGTGTCGTGGTAGTTAGGTTAATTGTGTAAACTGTATGAGGTCATGAGTTCAAATCTTTTGATCTATACAATTTTTAGCTTTTTACAAATTTTCAATAAAAAAATCAGAATTGAAAGAAATTTGGTCAAAATTAAATCTAAAACCTTTCTCTTTAATATGGTAGAATAAGTCGCACATAGATCAGGTTTGATGGTTAGGAAACATTAATAAAGCACAGATGTGGGATTGGATCATCTTTCTAGTGGATAGGAATTACATGAAATTAAATGTAATTTCCCTTTTGAACTTACAGGTTTACCAAAGACAAAACACATCAATACATCAGGAAAAAAAATTTTGTTTTCCTCACGAATGATACAAGAAATCCAATATATCATCTTTCCTTTTCATGCAATAGAAAACATGCGGAAGGTAATGAGCTATCATTAGGATTTGTACTCCAACTTATCAAGAACCATCAATTGCTAAAACCCAAGGAATCAACACTTTTGAGGTTTGGCCTAACCTAAAAGCTCTTTATAAAGTTAGGTAAGCTTCGTGTACTTCACATTGATCTCATATCAAAAGGTAACTGATAGCAAGAAACAAGGAGTTTCCAATCCCATTATATTGTCGCTACTTGTGTGATGATGATGTCCATTTCTTTTACTAATTTTGTTGTAAGTCTAGATGAATATCACTTATTCAAAGTGAGGTACCTACCTGGACTGCTAATATATGTCCCTCTTGTGCAAAGTGAATTCAACACAACACAGTCATTGTAATTTTAAGGGCTTGCAGTTTCAGAATAGTTGCACATTCCTCGGCATGATCATCGAAGTCGTATTATATTTGTTCATGTTGCTTGAGTCTCACTTTTTTGCTCAACTCTCTTGTTAAAGTTATTTTTGTATTTTTTGTCTCTACTAGCTCAAGGGTTTGATTGGTTATGTCATTGTCCTTGTTCTTTGTTTTTGTAGAAGTAAGAAAAAAAAATGATACACTTTTGATCGAAAGGTGCACCTTATCATTCTGTCAATACAAGCTAACCTATGATTAATACAAACCCTCATGCACATCTACTTGTTAATTCACAATTTGATTACAACTGGCCAATTGATAAAAGAATGCACTTAGAAAAAACATTAACTTCCATGTCCTAAAGTAAAAGGTTCGGATCATGTGATTGGAATGCCTTTTCTAATTAACTCTAATTTGCACCTCTCAGAGAGAGAGAGAGAGAGAGAGAGAGAGAGAGAGAGAGAGAGATCTTGAAAAATCAAACCAATGGCCATTGTGTCCATATTTTTTTATTTATTTTTTATCCATCCATTCTCAAGGGAAATATCCTGCTTTGATCTAAGCAATTTAAATGGGCATGTGATTGGTTTGACCATCACAATGATATTGTGCAATAGTGTCCCATAACATTGAATTGTTGTTAAAAATAGATGTTTGGTTTAAAACCTTTTGAAATAATTCCCACCTATTTAATGACAGATTCATACAATTGAGAAATTGAATGATTTAATTTACTCCAACAAAAAAATGATTTAATTTGCATAGTTTTCTCTTTGGGAGATTATGATGATCACTGAATGTTCTCTTGAGTGATATATATCTTGGGATACGTCTCTTTTGAAAGAGTCTATGAGCCGATTTGACTGCATATATTGATCTATTGTCAGTTGTGAGAACAATGGATGGTCATGGTTAATAAAGCATACCAAAGTAGTTCACTTTTAGATATTGGTGCTCGTAACCATATAAAAATATAGAGATTTGCTATATGAAAGCAAAAGGAACTCAGTACACTTACAAAAAAATGACTAAACTATCTCCACCCTCTTCTCTCCCCACTCACCTTCCTCACGTTCCCCTTTAATGGTGGTCGACAGCTCCGGCGGAGAGAGCCGCTGGATCTACCTCCTTTCCCTCTCCATCTTCCTTTTCCTCTCTCCCTCTCCCTCCCCTCCCTCTTCCTTTCCTCTTCTCCCCTCCCCATCTTCCTCTCCTTTCCCTATTCACTTCTTACCCATTTGGCCCTACGAGGCCAAACATTACACTTTTGTTCAGCCTTACAGGACTATAACACTCCGACCTAAATTAAGCATGTTTAGCGAAAGTTATTGGCGATTTTTCCATAGAATTAGCCTAGTTGATGATGTTTTGTCTTAATGAGTCATGCTTAGGGTCATAGATAGGTACTGGGTTGAGTTTTTCCATATAATTAGCCTAGTTGATAATGTTTTGTCTTAATGAGTCATATTTAGGATCATAGATAGGTAATGGGTTGAGTTTAACTTGGATTAAATAGATATGAGTCCTTTTTCGTAATTTTAGACTTTATAAATTTACGTCATTCATGCATCATATTAGCATCATTACATGTGTCTCGTCAAGTCTGTTAACTTCCATAATTGACTCGAATGCAAATAAAGTCATTTGAATTAGTTGGTCGTTCACTTGACTTAAACTGAAATTATTCCAAGAAATAGGGATTTTCATATAAACTTAAGAAAACTTGTGTCATATAAAAGAGTCCAACTAACCATTCGACCCTCTCTTATTGAATGCACTCCTCTCCAACGTCTTATTCTTCTTCTTCCTCTTCTTCTTCTTCTTCTATCTCTTCATCACCTTTTTTCTCAAGTCATGGGGATAGAAGATTTGCATGTCAACGTGAGGCTCTTCCACTTCATTTCCATCATCCTTAAGCTCTCCTCTTGTCTTTGAAGTGGAAGACTTAAGCGCTTTCTTCTTCTAATTCATCTTTAAGGTAAGAGTTTTGTTTTTCATTACAGCTCTCTTGAGTCTAGAGGACTCTCATTTCGCTGCATGCATTCATATCTTTTCTTAATTCTTGCATGCATGGTAATTAGGTCTAAAAATGCCCAAATTGAGCCAAAGGAAGGATTAATAACTTGAAAAGCTTAATCTAAGGCAAGTATAAACAAATTTTGGTTGAATGCATGTTGGTATATCTTTATTCTTATGATTCTTACAGATATCTCAATTTCAATGTATGTTACAGCCCTTCTTTTCGCACTTCTATTTTATTTGTTTGAATTTGCATGTAACTTACCAAGTTCTAAAACAAAATCAAATTCCTCCAGAAAATCTGAAGCTTACAGCTAAGCCATAAGTGTTTCACAGCTCCAACTCCAGAGAGTAACAAATTTGAAAATGATACTACAACCAAGCTACGGCTAAGCCATAACCTAGTCATTGTCTAACTGTAAGCAATTTTATGGTTTGAAAACTCGAGAGTATGAAAAATCGAAAACCTCCTACGACTAAGCCACGGTCAAGCCGTATAATGTACTGTGGCTAAGCCATAGCCAAACTATGGCTCAACTATAGAACAAATACAGCTAAGCCGTAAGACGAACCACGGTTCAATCATGAATACGGGAGAATCTGTGTAACTATAGTTAAGCCGTAGTGCATATTACGGCTAAGCCGTAAGTTTCCCGCAGCTAAGCCGTAAGGCCACTGAAAACCAATGTTAATTTAAGTATTGCTAGGAGTACTTTTAGGGCCTTACTTTTTTTATCCCTTTACCCCATTAACTCGTCCCATTGAATAATTGAATATCATGAAAGGTCTTGAAGGTTGAGACTTATTCATGTTTGTTGTCCATTTGTTAAGCACCTCCTCATGGGTGTTGGTTTAAAAGACTTTGATGCACATTCCCGATATAATGTAATACTAAAAGAAAGACAACTGTGTATCGGATAACTTAAAACTACATTAGCATACACGGTTAGAAACAATGGATGACTAGAGTAGGGTTGGCTAGTAAACTACTTTGATCCCACAAAATTGAGTTGAATTGCATAGCATGTTAAATTTTAGTTATTGACTTCTATTTTTCCAATAAAGAATTGAATTGAATGGTTGTCTCTCAATTGATTCTATTGTAATATATGTTTTCTATTGACCTTGACATTTAATTGAATACGAATGAATTGACTCTGAATGTATTGTACGTATGACTTGAATGTATACTATATGCTATTGTCTTTCCTTAATGAATGAATTGTATAATTTACTCAAGTTCACATATATGAATGAATAGAAATGTTCTTGCTCTACTCAGCCTTAACTTTATAATACCCGGCAGGGTTGATTTTGGTGTAGCATGAATGTGCTGCCACAGTGTGCTTTTCGTGAGGCTTCCAGATTTCAGGAACTAAAGACCTATTCGTACCTTGGCCCGAGCAATGGTGTTTTCAATGCATAAATCCCTAGAAAGCAGATATGACAAATGTAAAAGTCACATAGTAAAGTATTTCTATTAATTGAATATTATAACTTGCTCCATTCAAATGCACAATATGCCTAATATACTAAATTGACAATTTATTTACAATCACCTATTAGTGATTCTTATAAATACAACACGTGTTATCTTAATTTTGCTTATGTTTTGCTGAATAGTCTTATTCACTCGTTGTCCATTAGTGTTACAGGCTCAGGTCCATCTTCCAATTCCTTGAAGGTCGATGAAACCTCAAAGGAGATCTCCGAGGTCCCATCGGGATTAGACGAGTGGACAACAGTTCATATCTGACCGATCCACCCCGGAGTACGGCTTGGACTAGTATAGGCCTTTTTTTTTTTTTTTTTGCGTTGTAATTGCATTCAGTTTCATTTTGTTATGTATGGGCCATCACTTCATGTATTTTGTGTACTGTATAAATATTCTATTTTTCCAGAAACTTTTTTCCCTTTTTGTAAAGACACATTTCCTTTCTACTCTATACATATAGATGTGTTTCTAGTTATTGTATGTATTGTGTGTCTACTCTTGTTTTTTTGTATGATACTGACAGCTTCCGCATACGTATGCTTGGACAAAGGTCCACTCATAGCAATTACACGTGTGGCTTTTCCTTGTGTGTTTACACTTAGACTTGGGTCTAGATGTGTATACATGGAGTACGTGTGTCATTATTTTAGGTTTAATCCTAATACCTAAATTCTTGGGCTCGGGATGTGACAAGGACCGAACAAAAAGAGAATGTTCTGCTTGGCCGAACAACCCAGGATTGTTCTGCCAGTCTTGGACGAACAGGTAGAGGGTAGGGGAATAGGAAGCGGAAGGGGGAATGGGGAGCCTAAATTTCCTGGTTATAGGGAGACCTTGATCTCCCTGCAGCATGGGAAAGGGGGGGAGAGGGAGAGAAAAGGGGAGGGAAAGGAAGATGGAGGGAGAAAGAGAAAAAGAAAGAAGGAGAGGAAGAGGATAGAAGAGGAAGAGGGGGAGGGGGGAGGGAGGGAGATCTGGTCATTGTCGAAGCCACTAATCGTGGCTAGGACGGGGAGGTGGGGAAATGGAGAAGAAATGAGGGGAAGGTGAGTGAGGAGAGAAAAGGGTGGGGCTAGTTTAGGCATTTTTAATTTTTTTTATTTATTTATGGTGCGTGCATTAACTCTTTTTGCTTTTATATAGCAAATCTCAAAATATATATCTCCTTTAAAGTATTGATGCTTGGTTATCTATATATACAATGCACAACCACCCTCTAATCAAGATAAATCCCTAGTAAGAAGATGCTTTTTCTGAAACTAATAATTTCAATGAAAAGGCTATTAAGATCCAAATGGAACCAAACTAGTACATACTTGCACATAATAAATCAATATATGGAAGTGAATAACATGTCATGCATACAAGACATAAATTCGCTTATTTTATAATACACTATTTAATTTGCTTTGGATATTAAAAAGCAAAGGATTTTACCAAAAAATTAATCATAAAAGAGGACCCTCAAACTGTAACGACCCAGTCCCAAAGTAAAATCTGAATGAAAGAATATAAGGAATAATCGGTTCTAAACTATCGAGGCGCTTTTTGGGGACAAAACCGTGAAGACTTCCATAAAAACTGTAAAGTTAAGCATGCTCGAATCAGAGCAATTTCAGGATGGGTGACCTCCTGGGAAGTCCAAAAGCGAACAATATCTCGATAGTGCGATGTAACACCCCGACTGAGCTTGATCCAGTTTAGCAACTAATTAATGTTGTTTTTGTTGCTAATGGTGTTATATTCCTGTTTTAGTTTTGTTGTGGGTCATGGATAGGTAGTTGGGTTGAGTTTGACCTGGTTTAGGTAGACCAAGCCCTTTTTTGTAATTTTCATTTTTCTAAGATCTCATCATTTATGCATCATCTTGATGTCAACACATGTCTCTTGTTGAGCTCATTAAATTCTATAACTGTGTCAATGGCAAAAGATGTTGCATGGTTCCGTTTGACCCGGATTTGACTTGAACTGGAAATAGGCTTAAACCTTGGACTTGGTTGTAATTTTCATTCAACCTTATCTTATAAGACCCCTCCACCGACTCTATTCTCTCACCAGTTGTCTCTCTCTCGTGAGCACTCTCTCTCTCTCGATTTCTTCTTCTTCCTTTGATTCAAACCAACAGACAAGAAAGAGAGCTTGGAAATTTTGTGACTCAAGGTATGTCTGGAGGTTGGACTACTTCTCTCCCTTCCTTTCTCGTTCTCCATGATTAGGCTCATGAGTTTTCTCTCTTTTCATGCACGATAGCTGTGGGTTGTGGTTGAAGGTGATTTGAGTCCTAAGGACAACAAGTGGAGTGTTAGAATCGAATTGAGGCAAGTATAAGCATAACTTGTATGAACCCATGATGGTATGTGTGTGATTGAAATGATTTTCATGATCTTATATGTCAAGTATGTCCACAGCCCAATTGAGCTCAGTTCTTCTCTTTTGATTTCATTGTTTTCCTTCGTTTCCCGTTATTTTGTAATCACTTCAGAAAATTGGCCCTGCGCATTTACGGCTGAACCGTGACTTGCGCTATAGCTAAGCCGTAACATGTAGTACGGCTAAGCCGTAAGCCCCACCGTGACCCAGCCATAGATCAATACAGGGTGTTCCTAAAAATAACTGAGAGTATGCAAATATGCATCTCTTCTACGACGTGGCCACGGCTAAGACTTAAGGAACCTGGGGCTGAGCCGTAAGGTCTCCTACGGCAGAGCTGAGAGAATGTATAGGTAAAAAGGTAGCAAAGGAAGGTGACTTCGTAGGGCCTTGGACCTAGAAGGTAGGTAACAATGACTTGCCCAATGGACTGTGAGACTATTACGTGAATGATCTCGAGGGCTACGAATCATTCATGTTCGTTATCTAGCGGTTAAGCACCGTTCCATGGGTGTTGGTTTAAGGAATTTCCGTGTACTCTCAGATAAAATGCAACACTAGACAACAATACATCAGAGACCTTAAAATTACATCAACATGCACTGTTAGAAATACTGGATAACTAAAATAGGGTTGGATTGTAAATACCCTTGACTCGGTATGGATTCATTGCACTGCATCTTACATGTCAAGCATTGACCTCCATTCTTTAACATGATTATGTGACTTCGTCTATACGTCACTTGGATGGGTTAATTGATATGTTTTTTACACCTTGAGTATACACGTATGTTGATCACGATTATGCACGTATAATATGATCACGATTATGCACGTATAATATACTTGTTGGCATGTTTGACTCGAGGTGTAGCACACGATTGATTCACTATGGTCAGGCACTACTCTGCCTCAGCCTTAGGAGCCCGACGGGGTGACTTTGGTATAGTTATATGACTTTACTGCAGTAAGGACACGTCTTGGGGAATCCAGACCCCAGGAAACCCGAGACCCATTTGTACCCTAGCCCGGACAATGGTGTTCTCATCACGTTTACAAGATCCCTCATTTGGGAGCATATGGCATGTGTAGTAGCCGACTAGTTATGTACAGTGTAAGTATTTTTGATTCACGAGAGCATGTTGTGTTTCTCGCACGATTGCTTAGTTTACAAGCATTAATATGTTATGATTTACTTCTGTTCTTTAATTTGATTAGAGACAGCATGTGTTATCTTGTTACTGTTTATACTTTGCTGGATCGTTGTATTCATGCTTTGTCCTTGGTGTTGCAGGCTCAGATATCCAGACCAACCCCTCGTCGGTCAATCAGATTATAGGAGAGACCCCCGAGGCCCCGTCCGGGCTAGAGGAGTGGGCGTGATCCCTCCTTTCAAAGAGCGTCAAGACCTCATTTTGTATACGAGCCTTTATTCTTTTGAGATCTATCATGACTAAATCCATTCATGAGCTGTATACAGTATTTTGTCTCATTCTGTAACACTGTCAAATATAATGTATGTAAATTCTGGTTTTCTAGTCTGTTCCTATATATTATGTTGTGATGTTTTGATATCTACAGCTTCCGCATACATGTTTGCACGTGTGAATTTTCCCTTGTACGTGTACATTTGGACCGGGTCTAAGTGTGCAGGTATGGGAGTACGTGTGTCATTGGTTAGGCTTTTGCTAACCCCCGAACTCCTGGGCTCGGGTTGTGACACAAACTATCTAACTCACCCAAGGTATGGGTGCCAGGGAGTGGTCCCAAATGACCACTCCAATGCTTTTTTTATCTAAGTGGGGAGCATTGAACTCCGCTTCTATTAAGGTAAAAAAAAAACACCTTTCCAACAACGACTGTTATGCTCATTGATCAATTTCTGCAAAGTAGAGTTCTAAAGAGATAGAGAGATGGCTAGGATCTGATCGGGATACATGAGTGGCATCTAATTGGGGCTGCTCCTTCTTCAATTTCGTTTGGGGAATGACAAAATGAAGACGGGGTGAGAGAGTCTGAGGGGGGGCGAGGGGGGGGGGGGAGGGGGGTGGTGAAGGAATGAGAAGCTTTCATTGTTCCAGGTGTCGTCCCCTTTTTCGAGTTCACAGCTAGGGCTTGAGCTCCTCCATGGCAAGAGCGTAGGGAGAGAGAGAGAGACAAGGTTCTGAGAGGCGGCCCACCTGATCCTTCTAGTAATATACATGGATAAGATGCTGGGTGTGATGAACTTGATCCAGTACCTCTGACAGCCACTCACAATCAGGCGAGGTAGCCCTTATGAGTTGCACAATAAGAAAAAGAAGCCACAATAGAAAGTGGGTTCCGGTTATAGGCAGAGATAGAGAAGAGGAAAGAAAGAAAAACAAGAAAAGAAGATGATGCAAAAAACAGAAAACAGAAAACAAGAATAAGAAGGAAAGGAGAAGATGAATGTAGTGACAAGAACCATTGGATCTTATCAGTGTTTGGGCCAAAACCTAAGGAATACAAAAGAAGGCAGAGACAGGAAGAAGATGGAATGAACTGAAATGAGAAGAAGAAGAAAAGGAGAAAGAGAAAGAGAGAAACATGAGAGCATTGAACTCACTGCTAGTGTAAAATACCCGCGGCGAGTTCGATGCTCCCATATTAGATGGGGAAAAAAAAACACAAAAGTGGTCATGGGCACCTATACCTTAGTGAGTTTTGTGATTTGGGAGTCCTCTTCTGTGATTTTTTCGGTAAAACCTTCTAAAAAATATTTAAGCCTCAAAATAGAAACAAATTTGAGACTTAAATAATATAACCTTAAAAATGACTGTATTCAATCATAAAGCAGCTAATCTAAGTAGAAAATGAGAATCCAAAAAGAAGGTCATGTTCTCTTATTCCATCTCCCACTACCCAATTCCCCTTGCAACTTCTTTATGGGACCGAATCTGCATGGGGAAACCGCAGGACTATTAGTCTATTCCAGAAAATGAACCCCGGTCTTCCATAAAGCAAAAGAAATGAATATCGCCTTTTCATGTTGAAGAAGACACGACCCGCACTTTTTTTTTTTAATATTGCATGTGGAAAGAGACATTCCCACATTCCATTCTCTTCACCTTCCTATGTGGATATCTCTATTTGAGCCCAAAAATATCCATCCAAAGGCATCATCGGCCTCATTGTTTAGGATTCTCTATACTTGAAAACACGACCATTTTCTCCATGAACAGTATATAATTGTTTCCTATGCAAATTATAAAACAATTTGGTCCTCAAACATCACCAACAAATGCCCATGTGCCTCACGAACCTAGCAGTTCAATCTGTGGGTCATGCAGAATTTTAGATGCATCTAAGACACAACATCAATACTTTTGTGGATTATAATCATCTAATGAGTGACGTTTATTGCATCTGCTGATGGACCCGCACATGATCTCAAGTGTGATGCCCCTCACATGACTGCAGCGTGTTGTGAGAGGGAAACTATACTTGCTTTTCTCTGTCTCTCTCTCTTTCTCTCTCTCTCTCTCTCCAAAGACGTTAATATATCTCCCTCTTTTCCTTGGAAAATTAAAAGATCTATCCAGAATTACAAAATTAACATTAACAAATCTATGCAATTAATAATGTCATATATTTGTAACTCTAAATTACAGTGTACCTAATGTCATGGAGATGAAGATTTGTGGTCTGCATTCTTGATTAGATGCCTGATGCTCCAATAGCCCCCAATAGCTTCAGTCTCTATCCCACTCTTAATGGGTGATGAAAATTTTCTTGTGTTTTTGTTAGAGACTAGAGGAGGGGACCGTAGGTGACCCTTATTGATACCGGATAAATATCCTTTTAACATTGACAATATCCTATAAACTTAACAGTAAATTCCAACACTTTAATCTATATTTTTAGTTAGAGATCAAGATCAAGGAGTTGGAATGTCCTTTTCTCCCTATTTAATTAGGCTTCATATCCACCCTCTTCAATTAATTCCGTGGCTGTCAAGAGGGAATGAGAAGAGAAAGAGAGGGAAATTTATACAGGAAAATTTTGATTGAGACTTGCTTCAATCGATTCGATCTATTCATCTTCTCATTCCACAATCATGGAATCAATCATTGTCTTCGAATCATCTCTGATCATGTGTAGGGAAATAGACGAAATTGATCCCTAGTAAATGAGATTCCAGATCTCCACATTGGGTTCACGTTTATAGTCTCCAACCAAAAGTTCATTTATCAGTTGATGTTGCCTAAAGCTTCCGCTGGTTGACCAAATGCAGGCACTTAATATAATGGCTCCAAATAATCAATCAGTATTCTTTTGAACAAAGTGGTGCATGGCCCATCAATCCGACTGATTGGATGGCATGCACATATTTGGATGATAGAGTGGTCTACAACTCAAACTTTAAGGAAGATCAAGTATCTATTTTTTGGAGTTATTCAAAAATGGCCAACATATCGTTCTCAAATAATATTTAATGAAGGTTTAGCTGGTTTGGTTTAATAATCTACCTTTGTGTCCTTTATTCCTTAAGAAACTACGTTGAAGGTCCCTAAAAACAAAGATACCATAACTCAGAGTAGCATCTTATCTTGCACATCCGATAAAAATGAAAGAAAGAAACCAAGGCAAACAGACCATGCAACTCTCTCTCTCTCTCTCTCTCTCTCTCTCTCTCTCTCTCTCTCTCTCTCTCTCTCTCTCTCTCTCTCTCTCTCTCTCTCTCTCTCTCTCTCTCTCTCTCAGAATGTCCATCAAAATGAGACCACTGATCTGCAGTCCAGACCATATAATGGGCTGTACTGTGGATGTCTAACACTCAAGAAGTTGACAGATCCTAAACCGTTGAGCAATGGCCTTAAAATGGGTGGTTAAAATGTTAGCATCCAAGAAATATATGAATTCACTTGTGATCACCAAGGATATTTTAGGTATCCTTGGCCGAGGAGCATGTAATCCTCTAAAGAAAGACGGTTAAAACTGGCCCATCCTAACTGAAAAGATCACATTTAGAAGAGAATAAAGCAATAAAGGGCATCCCTTTCTCAAGTAACATAAGCTAAAGAGAGTGCCATAGAATGTGATTTCTGTTATTATAAGGAGAACCCACCTTCCAAAAGAGGAGCTGACAAGTCTTCATTCTCCCACAATTTACTTTAGAAATTACCTCAATGTCATAGGCTCTTTGGTTCCATCCCGTAATGGAAATAGGACTTCTACGGCTTAGAATTCAGAATCTTCTCTGTCAAAATGTATAAATGCAAAAAAAAAAAAGAAAGTACAGTATCGAAAATGTATAGAAAAATTATATTTATTTTTATTAATTATAGTCTAAAAAACCAATGTTTCATTATCCAATACAGTCAAAGAGTCCCACATATTAAAACCTACTAAACCTATAAACCCTGAACTAATAAATCCCTAAAAGACCTTGGAAGTTCCATTCTTGAACAACAGTAATAACAATAATTAACAAGTTCCTTTTGCACAAACCCTTTGGTTTATGTGTTACAATATAATAGAAACAATACATATAAGGAATAATAATACTAGGTGTGATGATGAGTGTTATATATAGTCTGATGACTTTCATGGATGATTGTCTGGTTGTAGCCATTTGGCATATGCATCTTTCCTTTTCTTTACCTTCTTCTTCATCTTCATATTCTCCATCTCCATCAATCTTCGTCTTTTTTTTTCTTACTACCTATCCTTCTTTCTTTGGTCCCTATATGGTCCCTATATCTCCAAGTTGGATTATTATACAGTTAGTTTGGTTGAACCATCAGACCTTTCCAAGACCCCTATAAGATAGATGGGAAAATAAGAAAAGAAAGGAAAGCTAAGAGTTGTTTTTGGTTTCTTCCCTTTCAAAGAGGTGCAGGATAATCTGAAGTGTTAATGATGAAGGTGATGATGATGTCTGTAAGGGTCTTTGGTGCTTGTATATATGTGTGCTTCTACCCATGATGGTCTGGGTTGTCAGGATCAGGCCAGTAAGAGTACTTTAGCCATTCTGTCTCTTGAGGGTTTGCCATTGATGACTCCTGCAATATGGGTTACATGTGAAAAATCAGTGTGAACATTGCTTCAGAATTGTGTGAGGAATAATATATAAGCCCAGAAGAAATGAGTGTTGTTTAAGTTATCTTGTTCCCTTTTCTATTAATTTCTTGTTTAAGTTGGGGTTTCTATTTTTTTTAATTAGTTGGCTTCCTATAAAACAGGCATCAGAAATGAGTGGTTTTTGCATGCTTATTGCTACAAAACTATGCAAAGAAAGGGCTTCCTTTTACCTTTGTCATTTTACATTTGAAAAAACCCTATGGGTTCATGTTTCCCTTGGGGGCTAGTTTAGAAAGGAAACTATCACATAAAATAGGCATCAGTTTCCACCTTTTAATGGGTTCAACTTGAAAGAAAAAAGAAATTGAGAAATACAACAATTAAGGGCAGTTTCTGTCTTCATATTCGCACACGAGGGTATGTTTTCATTTTATCTTATTTTGTTGGACTTGATGAGTCCTAATTATGATGGTATATGGGAAAGAGAAAAACCCAGAAAACATAACTAGAAAGAAAAGAAGTTTTATTTTTCTTTTTTTCTGTACCTCATAAACATTTTCTAGTTTCTGGATCCGAAAAACAAAAAACAGAGAGTAAAAGCCCAGTCTCATACTTTTACCTACCCTTTTCAGTACACAACCCACGAGAAGATTGAAAAGAAAAATAAAAATTAACTTGTTTATGTATCTATAAAGTTTTAACACTTTCTGACACAAATAATTGAAGGTTTAGGGCTCATGTCAGATTGATATGATCCACATCAGAGTGATATTCACCACTGGGCTGAACTCATCTTCTCCACCGGAAGATAATGTGAGATCACCTTGTGGATAATAGATCTGGTTTGAGTGGTGCTTGAGCCATTCAGAGTTCATATTTGTTTGATTCAATTGTCAACCTTCACGAGTGGGGCTGCAATTTACGGGCAACCTGTAAGTATTACACCACGTTAAATACAGTCCCCTTCATCTAATGATTTCTTTTTATCGTTCTTTTGCAATCTTAATGAAGAGAAATTGATGAATTCTGCTGCTACATTTTCTTTCAAAATAAATTTGTTGTTACCAACTTTAAATTTTTGCCATTGCTTTTATACGTAACTACATATGTTCATTTATTTTATGTAGCCATCATAACCAAAACCTATATAAATATAGGAAAAAGGAAAAGAAGGAGAGTCATCTGATTCCCTCTCTACCAGAAGAAGAAAAGACAAATTTACTCAAGTACATTCATTTTCTTGATTATAAAAATAACCCCTCTTTAATAAAATAAGTAAAAAACCCCTCTTTTCAGTTTTTACATAAAATGCACATAAACTCTCTTGACAATTTCAATCAGCTACTTAGACTGGTAGTCAAAGGCCCAATTCTTTTTCTTTTTTCTTTTTTTATTTTTATCTTCTAACATCTTTAAACAAAAATTACTCAAAAAAGGATGAAAATGATCTTTAACTATGAGCATTCCCCATTCTACTCTTGGTTAAGTTTAACCTTAAAAGTAAACTATGGGACTCTAAAATGTGGTATATGTAAGTTAATCCAAAGACAAGATGGTAATTTACAATTTTAAGCTGTATAAGTCTAACCAAAGTAAAATATTGCTTCCCACAAACTCTCCAATGGCCATGTGGGATTTGTGGTGGGTTCCCACTTTGGGGATGGTGGGGATTGAAAATCCCTCACCACCCTCATATAATGGGACTCTTAAGGGGTTTTGGTTTTTTTTTTTTTTTTGGGAAGAAGGTGAAAAAGTGAATTTAAAGCAAAGCTAATTTAAGAACCACCTTTTTACCTTAGTGGTAAGAGGTGTGTTCTAACGAAACTATCCAGGGTAACCATGGGTATGTTATCTCTTTTCGAGTGTGCGGGCTTCCTTTCTTCTTTTGTGGGCTTTCTTCTTGTGTATACGGGCTTTTTTTCTCACTTGAATGGGATTTCTTCCAATATATACAGGCTTTCCATTTGGATCCTAGCCCCTTTAGCTAGGTTACCAAAAAAAAAAAAAAAAGGCAAAGGTAATTTCATCCTTTCACAAAGGATTACGAGCTTGGTAAACATAATGAAAAAAACAATCTTAGAGAATTGGTCTAACAAGTTAACTCATATTGTCAAGAGAGAATGGGTTCTTTTTATACAAAACCCATAATTAGAGGTCGTTAAGCCTTCTGGTTTTGCACTATTGGACATGAGTTGGGTATTTGATATTCAAGCTTCATGATTTTTAGGGTTATAATCAGCTCAGGCTTACCTCTTTCATGTTGTTGGAAGTGCACCCCATTATTAGTTCTTCCAAACCAGAAGCTGATCTCCCTGCCAGCTTTTGATGCTGATGTTGCTGCTGCATTTGCCGAACAAAATTTCAACTAAAAGCAAACGATTGCTGAGAAAAAAATTCTAATGGTCGATCAATTGAAAAAAGGGACAAAAATGCATGCAAATCGCTATATGCCATTATCTAGTGTGTTATTATATAATCAACCATCGTCCAAGAACGGCTTCCTACACCGATCGCAAGAAGCATCAATTCTTTCCTCGCTATCCATATTTTGAAATTGGGCAATCATCTTCCCGTGGCTCCCTCACTCACTTGAGATCCACTTCCCTCACCAGTGGGCTGGGGTCCAGCCCCCAAGTTGGGTACAAAAAAATAATCCATTGTCCATCTTCAATAAGCCCATTATCTCAAGCTGTCAAACAACTTCCACATTGCTTTATGGATCTCTGACAATTTACCATCTTTAATTTCCTCCTCTTATTATTATTATTATTATTATTTGGGTAAACTTAGTTTTTTTTATTTTATCCTGGTCTTTTATATTAGTATACACTTATATAGCTAGCAATTCACTGTTTTATCAGTCAGGCTGGGCAAAAGTTGGAGTGTGAAGCTGTTATGGCCTGGTATATAATAATAGTATGGAGGTCACAAGAGATGGTATTGATTTATAAAAATTTTTTTGTTAGTTTATAGGAATCACAAATAGTTTTAATGAGGAATTAATGGTCTAACAATCAAAGAGATAGTTTCATGAATTTTTTGGAATCTTTAAAAAATATTTAGGATTTTTTCTATTATAGAGGGAGAATATTGCAAAAATTAATACAATTAAAGCATTTTAAAGATATAAAAGTATGAATGTTCAAATTTTTTAAGAGTAAAGATAAATCTCGTGAACACTTCATGTTATTATCTTGACTGGTATTTTCATTTTTGTTGCATTAAATGAAATATTAACGCTTCAAGAAAATATCAGGGTTTATAACTAGGTATTTTCAAGATGATGCTGGTATTTGTGATATTGTTCTATATAACCAATAATATATCAGCCAACAGTCTACATATGGCTTGTAAGGAGCCTCGTCACAAATATCATTTTCAGAAAATTATCATCCAGGAAATTCTAGAGATATATTTCAAATATTGGATATTACTAAGAAATTCCATTGATCAGAATATAGAAACTTCTAAGTTAAAGATATTAAAAAACTAATGCATTGTACATGTCACTAGTGAAAAAACAATTTATTTTCTCACAATTTTGTCATTTTCCTGGTGCTTCACAATATTTCTATAATAATGTGAAATTATAGAGAAATTATCATTGTTATGTTAGTATTGCAATAATATTAAGGTTTATTTTCTTTTCTTTTCTTAAGAAAAGAGCGAAATGATATTTGAAAGATTGGTAAAGGCCCAGTCAGCTGTATGATTGGTGAACCAAGAAGGGCATATGGTCCCCACAGATGATCTTTTTCTTTTTTAAAAGGTAAGAGGACAGGTTTATTCCCATCAATAATACCTGAAATTTTTGGCTTTGGAGGATCATCCTTGGGACCTGGTAAGGATCATCAAGAAAGATGGAGTTTTGATGGAGGCTAGGAGAAATGATGTTGGAGATTGGATTTGAAGGCCTGACATGGTAGGATGCCGTTGCAATTGGCTGTGGGGGCTGATCGTGGGTCATGTGGTGCTGTGGCCTTTGGTGCTTGTGCTCTTCATGCTCTTCGCACGTGCGACTCGACTCCTCTCTTGCCTTAGAAGCCTCTCCCACCCCAACCTGTCAAGAACCAAAAGAGAATAATGGAAACAGTTTCAAGTCATTTCCTTTCATCTTACTGTGATTTCAAATGGTTTTTCTTTGTGATCTCTCCCTCCTTTGATGGATACATTTGTAAGTATACCATTTACAAAATTAATGGTGGTGATGAAGAAGATGAATTTCATTACTTGTGATTTATTGACATGTAGTTAGATTCTATATCTCTTGTGATTTTTTAGTAAATGGTAGAGACAACTTATATACTAGTTTTTTTTTCCTTCTCTTTTTCTTCTTCTAATACAATCATTTTTTTGGGTGTTCGGTGGGTTTGTGGTATGATAAATATAACTTCTTTTATTTGTTTTCCACTTTTTGTAAGTCAAATTAGAAATTCAAGCCAAAACCTTTATGTTGGTCATGTGGAAGCGGGTCTTTCTAATCTTTCCCAAAGCTGCCCTACTTTAATTTTCTGCATATCTCCAGTTTTACTAGTAAATTTTTGTTAGATGAAAAAAATAGGGCCACCATTCATGCAAAATCAGCTGCATGCGATGAAGTGGTTATTTCCTTCTCTTTGTTTGGTTTTCTTTTGACTGATTGTCTTTATTTCTTGTGTTAGTGTCAAGTAAGAGATTGTAATCACAGTCTTTGAACACAAATGTACTAGATAAACAGGTGTCTACTGACTAGAGTTTTGCTTCTTATTTCTCACGCTATACTGTGGCATAAGGTGTGTCAGAAATTACAAAGAAACAAACACAAACATATACACAAGAACTCGAGTTTACTAACTTCACTAAGTTTTATTTGAATAAAACAATTCAAGAACAACTTTTAGTACAAAAAATATCAGACTTTTCAGGTCCTTTATAATCTTTTGGTGGAAACCAGGACTGAAAACTGCCTAATCCCAAACATTTTCATATTTAGTAACTAGGAGAACTGTTTTGTATCAACTCTTGATTCCTATCTAAAACATAGTTGTCATGATATATCATCATCATCGGTATTATCATCATCAAAGCTTTATCTCAACCATGTTGGGGTCATGATATATAATTTATGTATATATATGTAGCATTGCCAATAGTCTGCGTGTGATGATTGTTTAGGGATATATGGTGCAATAATATGACACTACATCATATACGGTTTGCGTTTTTACCTCATCAAAGCTCTTCCTGAATGGGGTGAAGCTAAAATTATCAGGCTTCATTTGCTGAATGTCCATGGTAGTGTAGGTCGATATCCCAGGCCCAGACAATTCCTCCCTGTGGCTTACTTCTTTAGAAGAACAGCTCCCTCCACCACTCTCCCTTCTATGGTCACTGCCCTCTCCAGATGCACTCCTATCTGACAAATTACATTGCCTTGGTTGGGTCTGATAGAATATCTTGGAGACCACAAGCTCTCCTTCCTTCTCTTCTTCTAGCTGACCCAAGTGGTATTGGTGCATGACCCAGTTGGTTTTCTCAGGCTTTCTATGCTTTCCAAAGTTGGTATACAAGACTAGGATCTTCTTGCAGCCTTTCTGTTTTCCATTCACCAACACTGGCCTAGTCTTGCCTGTCTTGTGCCATCTGGTCTCTCCCCCTTGCAGATCACATTCCGTTTGTATTTTCCTTCTCTTTCTGGTTCCTGTGGTGTAGGCCTTGGAAGGCCTGTGGAAGAAGTGCCTGCTGAGACCATCTTTTGTCACACCTGAAAGTTTGGCAAATATTAAAAACAACCAACTATTCTTTGTTAGTTGCAACAAACCTGGGAGTGGACTAGAAGAGACAAAACTCTCGTAGAACTTTACAAACAATTCAGTGGGGAGAGAGAGAGAGAGAGAGAGAGAGAGAGAGAGAGCTTTCTCTACTTTTTCTTTTCTTTTTTAATGAATGATATTTTTTTTTTAGATATGAGGGAGAAAAAAGTTCCATGTTTGAATTTCCTTACCTGGAAGTTTCTCAGGATGTGTGTAACAAATCCCATCTTCTCCTTCTATTGTTGGTATGAACTCATCAATTAGAGGGTGAGATTTGGATTGCTCAGATTCAACCTTTGCTTCGAGATGTTCTATAAGTTCTTGGTCTGTTGGATCAAATTTAACTCCTGCTGGAAGCCCTAACCAGTCCTGCAATTTCCACATTAAAAAAAAATCAAAATCTCAACTTATTTCCTTGTAACATACAAAATCTACACAACCCAATATCATCTCTATTTTATTTAATTTCCCATTTAGCCACCCATTATCATTTATTTTTCATACCGGTTTTCCTTCGAGCTTGTGACCGCAGCTTGGGCATTGCTTGGATTCGCACATCCGATGCTCTTCGAGCTTTGCATCGATAAGATCAGAACTGCTTTTTGATCCTGTACTATAATTCATGGCTAATCCACAGAAGACTAGATGCTCGTTTTCATTTCTTCAACAAAACAAAATTCCTTCTATTCTTCCTCTCTTGAGTCCGTTCAGACCTCATGTCCATCAAACGCATAGACTGGATATTGCGCCCAGAATCCAAGTCCAAACAAGATCAGACAGCATATATGAGGATAAAGACTACAGTTTCTGATGTTTGAATCAGCATAAGAAGGACAAGAAAACTGAAGAAATCATATATTACTAGTAGTGATATAATAAGACTACTAATTCAACGGATGAATCAAACAAGGACAGCTTATAATTCGAGAGAGATCATTGCTAAAGAAACCCACATGCATAAAATATAAAAAAAAAGGGCAGAAAATAAATAAATCTTGGATTCTTCTCAAATAGATTTGGGTGTATTTTCATCAGAATCACCAATAAGAAACTTGACCCGGAAAGAGAAAATAAAGATGACCCATGTTTTGAGAATCAGAACCGGGTGCAAGAATGAAGAAGAAGAAGCAAAAGAAGAAACTGTCGCTATAAGATGAAGCTATAAACCTGCTTTAAGCATTGAAAATACCAGAATTCCCTCTACTTTAACTGAAGCCAATGAGAAAAAGGAAAAGGTGCCTCGAACCTACACCTTTAACTCTATGCTAATTTAAGTAGAGCATGTAGACGGTAGAGAGAGAGAGAGAGAGAGAGAGAGAAATGTGATCTCCCCTCTCACCTTTGTTTTTCCTTGGCAACTAAAGCAAAAGCAAAGAAACGGCCCTCACAGCTGTTACTCAGGCGCATTCAAAAGCACCCATCTGTACGTAGTTTAATAAGAATAATTATACAAAGTAAAATCCTTATTATCAGAATAATTATAATTATATTTAAAATAAGACCCAATTCAAATGAAAATACTCAGATCTTTCTTTTTTGTCGTCCAAGATCACATGTAAGGAGACTACAGACCATGAGAGAGAGAGAGAGAGAGAGAGAGAGAGTATGAAATTCTGAATAGGTTTGTTTCCGTAGTTCCCAAGGTGGGATTTTTATGATGCAAACTAAAACAAGAGTTGAAAATGGGAAAAGGGGTGGTAAGAGAACTCACATGGGTTTTGAGCTGGTATGCTGGAAATCATGATTCTTTTGCCATGAGAGCTGCAGAGGAGGTGAACTCAAGGATTGCTTGATATGCAAGGCAATTGAGCAGTACACTTGATGGACCCAACAAATAATAAATAAAGAAATAAACCCAAAACAACAAAGCTTCTACTGCAAGCACCATACTTATATGAACAGTGGGGCTCTTAATTTAATTTAATTTTTTTATTATCTCATTTATGTATGTATATACACAGGCCTATACTAAAAATTGTATAGATAAGGCAGCATCCACATCAAAGGTACCCAAAATCATACAACTTTGTTTCACTTTTAGGGCAATTGGAAGCTGGTCTACGGCTAAGACCCACGAACAGGCCACAGATAAAAATGATCTCAAAATCAGCTCTTCTGTAGAATATTTCAATTTTTTTTTTTTAGTTTGTAAGTTCTTTCCTTGGTGTTACTGTTACTTTTGAGTTTTATTTTAATAATCAGAATCTGGGTGACCTGCCCGTATTTAATCGTACCGACCTGTATTTTAAAATAGGATGGTGAGGAGAAGAATGTCGGGTTTATACTTTATTATCTTTGCAATGATCAATAGGGTATAGGATATTGTAGATTACACTCAAAACTCATTTGAGGAAATTTCAGCCACAACACTTCTACTTGGTTTGTGTAATTGTATATGTAATTGTCTTATACATAAAATTGTTACGTACAAAAGCATACAACATGAATTGGTGTATACAACACTCTTCCATCCAATTATGGTGACCTGGGCCCATAATGTGGACCTCTCAGTGTTCAGACATCACAAGGTTGACATCATGGATCCCTGTTGGATTGGATTCAGGATGCTCTAACTACTTCAGATTT
The DNA here is from genome assembly GCA_037013555.1 of Sextonia rubra. Lineage (NCBI taxonomy): Eukaryota > Viridiplantae > Streptophyta > Magnoliopsida > Laurales > Lauraceae > Sextonia > Sextonia rubra. The sequence continues at coordinate 34,440,352 of JASUAD010000010.1, read as the reverse complement.
GAAGATCATACCTATCGGTATTTTATTTTGTTTTTCTTATTGTCTTTTTAATGAATGAGAAGTATATCTGTATATTTCACACACAGCTCTTTGGAGTGAGATTTAGGCATTGCTTATATACAGGAGGTGTGCATAACTGAAACCATACAAGGCAAATTTTCGAGAACCCCCACTTTACTCACAACCCCTTTTCTTGTCAATTGGTAGTCCCTTCAGACATTCTGGCCCACCTTGATTAGCATCAATCCTAATTTTGCACAGTTTTTTTTTATCACAATTTGAGTTTGCATGCCATGTAGCCAAATAATCTTAAAGGACCTAAACGAAGGGCTATGATCATTTTATTGGACTAGTATTTTGCTGTTCCCTAATCTAATCTACATTCAAACCTTTTCCATTATTCTGCTAATTAACTTGATCTGCATGCATTCAGATGCACTCCACAGTAGGTGGGTCTTTTTGGCATTGTGTAGCCATACTTATTAAACAAAGGTGGGACTTGCACATCTAAAACCAGGTTCTACCTGCTGTTATAGCGCCATATTAATGCGGAATAAGATGGCTTCTCTCTTTCTTATGAGATCCAGCGTTGTAATCCTTACACCAAGTTTTTATTAGTGGGCCACCAATAAAAAAGATTAGAGTCTAACCAAGACAAGGGATTTTCCAAGAGTTCCCCATCCTTGTCGGAAGGCTTTTCATGTCGAAGTCACCCTAAAAGGGGCCCCACCAAATGCGATTTCAATCATATCATATCATTCTGAGGTCATGATGATTTGGGCATTTCTAAACTAGAAAAGAGAAATAATCCTATGTTGATTGCAATGAGAGTTTCTTTGTTGCACTTTATGTTGGCTGATGTGGGTCCACTATCATCATCAAATCCTTATTACAAATAAATCTGGCTAATTAGTTACGTGTATTTTATTTTGTCATTTCTGAATTATATTTTGCCATTTCAATCCAACCTAAGCCAAATCCTTGGATAATTAATCTATTACAAGTAGAGTAGATATTAGTAAAAATATATTTTCATTGGAGTACATATACACTATTAAATTAATTAGTGCATGAAAAAGGAGATCAACTACTATGTTAACCATCTAAATACGGGCTAGTATCCATTTTGTGTGGATATATAAAATAAATGGTTTTGATCAAACAATGGTGATGTAATTTAGGGTTTGTTTGTTAATTTAACTAATAGAGTCAAGTGAGGTGAATAGTAAAAAAAACGAGGGGTTAAATCTAGCACATGATGAGATTTTGTCTTTTAGTGAAAAGAAAATGTAATTTTTTGACTTTTTGTTTTAAAAGTAGATATTTTTTGTTAATTAGTGGGATAAAAAAGTAATTTTTTTATTTTTTGTTGTGAAAAGGTAGAAGAATTTTTTTGAAATATGGTATTTTGATTTGAATCTTTTAATTTATTGTGCCTTAAAGTGATAGATGACTTTAACTTTAGTTAAAGGTAAAATTATCAAACAGTCCTCCCAAAAAAATATATATATGATACAGGCTGCTAAAATAGCAGTTGTTAGAGGCAACTTAGGTCAATGTGCAACCTTAAATGGTGCCGAGGGGTGGATGGATGCTTATTATATCATTGACAACAGCCAATAGCTCTGGCGCTTCCAAGTTGTTGTGATTGGCGACATGTTAACTAGAGGAATCCCCATCCATGAGCTAATGCACCAAATGCTCTTGGGAAGACAACACATGCAGCCCTGGTCTATATCTGATTTAGTGCACCTTCCATGTTTTGGTATGTTCGATTTAGAATAACCATCCCAAGTGGCAGGTATCAAACTCATTTTTCATTAGGCCCACCCTACCATGTTAAAACTCATATATACCCACCCTCCTCCATAGGATTGCTTGCTTAAAAAAATTCTGTGAGAATTTTTGTCCCAGAGAATCATAAATTCACTAAATGTTGACTCTCAAGTGATAATTTTCTAAATGTTGACTCTCAAGGTTTTTTCAAAATGCTCAAGTAGAGCTTAACATTAAGAAGTAGAGTTAGTGAGAATCTCAAAGGTTGAAAGAGGCCTCTTAGGATTTTTTCTCTCATAGATACTAAATGTACGCACACCAAAGTCTCTCACCACTGAGGCTAAGATTTAGGATCCATATCTGATTGTTTTTGTAAAGGAAAGGTGTCTCACAACTGAGCATCTAATGGATTTGAAGGATGTTGGTATTTTAAATTATAACATTCAAATGACGAACTCCAAATGCTCTTAATATATTATCTAACACCAAAAATTTCCAACACAATTCTCATCAGAAATTCCTCAAAAATAAGTAGGCCTCTAGGAATTAAACAAAACATTCTCTCTAAATGAGATGTGTGATATTGGTGATCATATGTAGAAAACGTAATTATGTACTGCATGCATAATTAAACCAATGATATAATATATAAGGATTTTAGTATGTTGGCTAAATTTATAGATTTAATAAAACTCTTTTTTTAGTTATTTATATTTCTATTTATTTTAGACTACGAGTTTGAAGCAATTGAAAAGTCCTAGAAGAGCTGAAATGAAGGTATTTAGATTAAAAATGTCATATCTCACAAACTAAGCGTCGTATATGGGCAACCGACCTACCATTAAAAAGTTTGTTTTAAGTAAATATTCGTAGGTTCCAAGATTGCATCAATCGGAGCTAAACCAACAAAGTTATGACATTAGAAAATTTGCATAAATTGTGCAGTCCGAAATTATAAAACTATTATTGTGCAAATTTCTATTTCTATTTTAAATATGACTTTTCTGTTTTATGTCAATTCCTATTCATGTTAAATTATCATTATGAGACACGAAATTGGGGCTATTAAAAATTGTTATCTCTTAATCCTACGATAAAGATCTCATTGGGCTAAGTATAAATTACTTATTAAAAAGCATCTTCTCTACAACATCCATTGAAGAGAGATATACTAAAGTTGAAATTCTAGAGTTATTATCTTCTACATCTCTTATAGAAGATCATCTTCTAAGCGTAGAAGATTTGAGAAATCAAACAAAACAACTAGACGGTATCTAGTTGAATGGATTTGTAAAAAGTAGCGTCAAGCCGTCATTGTAAAGTAATTCTTTACAGAAAAAGTACATTATAGAAATTATCTGTAAGTTGCTTATAATTGCATAATAATTGATAGTGCTTTAGTTTATATCGGACTCGTGGTTTTTGTCCAGTTAGGATTTTTCATGTAAAAATAGTGTTTTTTGTGGTATGTGCTTTTGTATTGTTTTAATTATTTTTTCCATTGCGGAGTTATTGATTTACACACATTATTGTTAAAATTGATTGCGCATAACCATTCTAAACGACACCCCCCGCCCCGCCCCAAAAAAAGAAAAAAAAAAGCATCATAATATCATGATGATTGTACATAAGGATTTATATGATATAATGGCAGACTCAAAAAACTTTACTATAAGGGCTGCAAAATTAAACAAAACTCTAAAGGGTTATTTGTGCAAACTAAAAAGGTTTTCAAAATACATAAATAATAATTTCGGGGGCCGGGGATGCCCTTGCGTTCCACCCCTGATGTGATATTACCGGTTTAGTGGTAAGGAGCCTCATTTAAGATAGGTGTTATATCATGTGGGCACTATATGAGGCACCGTGAGACCATTTTAAATCATAAACGAGGAGTGGGGATTATTGATAATAACGAAAGGGTAAACCTCATTCAAAGGGAAAGCTAAAAGGGTAAGAAATTCAAAAATAGTTAAAGAGAACATGCATGGGATATTGAAAGGTAGAAAAGAGAAGGGGACAAAATATCCCAATTCTGAGAGGCCGAAAGAACAGGTGGTGGGGGCCATTTCAATCCAGGGAAGGTAAAGTGTTAAAAGGGTTAGCTAGTGTTTGTCTTCCGTTGGGTACGACCGAGAAAGGGAAGGAAGATAAGAGTTAGGTTCATCTAATTCAGCTTCCCTTGTCCCTTACTCAACTCCCACAAGGTTAATATAATTTCTCTTCAATTTGGTATTTTTTCAAAGGCATTAAAAATTGTAAAATCTCGGCTAGGTACCCCCCTTTGCCAACTTGGCATATGTGCAGAGAGTCACGTTCCTCGCATGGATAAATTCTAAGTTAAAAAGGACTGTAAATTTTTAGTGGGATCCACTTTTTGAAAATTCAAAATAATTAGAACAAATATCCTCTCGGTGTGTGGGGTATGCCAAAAGTTTACTCTAACAAGAGTTGATCTCATGGAAAAGTTAACTGTTTGATTTTTTTTATTAAAAAGGTGATTAACACAACTTTGTAAATATTCATTAATCTCATTTTTATCAAACAATTAATCTAATGATGGGACCAACTCCTATTAAGGTAAGCACCATAGACATACACTTGAAGGATATTTATTGGAATTTGCTATTTGAAAGCAAAAGATTTTTCAGTTGAGTCATTCATTTAAAAAAAAAAACTCAAAAATACCTGAATGACCCCCACCCTTTGTCTCCCTACTTACCTTCCCCTCCTCTCTCCTCTCCTTCCCCACCTCCCCCTCTGGCGACTGTCACCAACTTCAGCAGAGGGAGCCACCAGATCTCCCTATCCCTCCCCTCTCTCTTCCTCTCCTCTCCTCCCTACTCACCTTCCTTTCCTCCTCCTCTTCCTCTCCCTATTCCTTATTTCTATCATTTTCGGCCCTATGAGGCCAAACATTGCATTATTATTCAGCTTCGCAAGGCCAAATAAAAAGAAGATTGTTCGACCAAGACTAGCCAAATAAAAGAAAACTGATCGGCTAATTTTGACCGAGGGGGAGGGGGATCTGTTGCAGGGAGACGGGGCACAATGAAAAGGGAAAGGGGGGGATTTGTTGTAAGGAGGGAGAGCAAAAGAGGAACAAAGGGGAGAGGGAGGAAGAGGAAGAGTCCGGCAGATCCGACAACAGGAGGGGGAGGTGGGAAAGGGGAGAAAATGTTGTTCACATGAGGAAACACTATTACTAATTGTTGCTGGTAGATTGGATCAAGGGCAAATACATCAACATTATCACACACATAGAGAAGAAGAAAACGATGCAATCACGACACACATATTTTATGTGGTTCACCATAAATGCTACCTCATGAGCTAGGAGTATTTTGCTCGATTTCACTATGAAAAATACTGGACAATTCGTTACAATGAAACACCCTACATGGCCCTACGTGGTTTACACTAAGGGAAAAAAATCTGCCACATTTCATTCACAAAGCCTGGGGTTGCATTACATAACTATATAATGTATGCTTTTTTTGCCACCAAGAAAGCTCCGGTACAAAGACCAAAATACTATTGACCCTAACATAGTCATTAGCTAGACTAATAAACCAATCCGATTAAACCAAAACACAAGACATAAATCTAACAATCTCCACCTTCACTTGGATTATGTAAATCTTTAAGCCACATTGGAAATACCTATCTATATCTTCCTGTACCTTGTTGAAGGTATATCCTTTCATCGATGTTGCAGACTTCTTCTCATCATACTCCACCTCGAACCGATGGTTCAAATCCCTTAATGAGTTCGTGTGATATTGATATTTGAATTACCTATAAACTGCCTCAATTTCAACATAACTATAAAGATCTAATCATCATGATCACACGGAAAGAAATAAATCTAAAATATGATTCCGATTGGCTCGGATATCGTAGAAACAAGTTTCTACTCTCTGATCAATCAAACCTCCTTGTTAACCGTCAAACAACCATCTCCCTTTTTTCACTACGTAGATATGCTAGAAACAAGTCTGTAGGCAAATGGAACTCCGATCGGACATCGAATAATCAAGATATTGCATAAAATACCTTTCGGCCGTCAAACTTGGTCAAATTGCCTTTGACCGTTCCTGCCTGCTGGCATGTGCTGATGCCAACAACGGCTACTATTTGGCTAATTGGACTGGGCTCTATACACAGGTTCAGGTTGGCCTGACCTGATACAAACAGACCTACTACCAGGTAGGGGTGCCCATGGGCTGTTCCAAGCAAAACCTGGGCTCGACTAGGATTAAATTTTTTATGCCCAAGCCCGGCCCATGCTTGATTCAGGCCATAAGTGGCTGACCCGGGCCCAACCATATAAAATCTATTAAGCTTGAGCCCGACCCACATATTAATTGAGCCTAGCCCTATTCCGGCCTGATTATTAAGCACCCTTAAGTTGGTCTCTGGTGAGGCCATCATAACTATCATACACCAATTCTTATTTAAACACATAATCACGTCAAAAATGCAAAAAAATCTTCATTAATAGCGATTGCAGTTTTTATATAAAGCTATCTTTTCTGTTTTTTGAGTTGATGTTGTCTCTTTTTCTAATAAAATCATATGACTCATTAATAAAATAGAACTACGTTAGTGCAACCAAGTAATTTTTGTCTAATACAAACCAATTAGAATGAAAATTGTTTGTCTTTTAAATAATATTGTTTTATAAATAATTTTTAAAATTTCTACTATGGAAGATTTACATGCAATATAAGAAAAATAGAAAGGGAAAGTTGCAACTTCATACACCTATTTTAGTTGAGCCAAGCCAGGCTTTCTACCATTTAACCCACGTCCGGCCCATATGACAAACAGGCTCAAATTTTTAATCCAAGTCCCGCCCAAGGACTTTCACCTAAGACACAAGCCCGGGCAAAAGCGGGCGCCCAACCCATGAGCATACCTATTACCAGACGACTTCGGTTAAATTGGAATACAAAACATAAACCTAATTGAAGAGAGGAGGAAAGGTAAGTGGCAGAGAGAAGGGGGCACTTAGATCATTTTATATATTTTTTCTTTACGGAGTGAGCGTAAAGTTCCGGAGAATCCAGATTATTTAAGAAACGCAGGGAATACAACCGGTGGAACCCACTTTCTAGATGATTTGGCAGTAAAAGTTGAGTGGCATTTACTCATCAGAAGGAATTTAGCCATCCACGTTTTGGCCATGGTCCCTCTGATGATTAGACTGCTTTGATTTTATCCATAGATGGGGTCTACAAGGTGGGTGAACGGGTCGTACGAATTTTGATCTGTGGCACTGTTTTATGCAGGCTGGCATGTTTGGGGCTCATGCCTAGTTTTCAACTCAAGTACCGGTGGGTCAACCAATTTTTATTCTCTTCAAGGGTACGCATAAAAAATAAAATATAAAAACCCTCACTTTTGAAAAATTAGGTTTCGTTTCTCGAGGAATTGAAATTTTCAACCGCCCTTTTGTCTCTCGATAAGTAGATAACTGATCAATGGGAAGTGTGGGTACATGCTTTCTTGCGCGCTAACTTCCATTTTATTGTTGTCGATGGTTGATATCTTGTCTTTTAGGTTAATGGGATTGGTCAATTGGATTAAGATTTGAATAAGAGCATTTTAGTTAGAGGCCCCCTTGGTGAGCACATTTTCTAATGGGCTCACTTGGGAATGAGACAAGGGAATTGAAAGGTCTTTCCCCATCTACTTCTGTAATGAAAAAAGAAGCTCAAATCATTATCCTAATTACTTGATCAATCGCTAAAACTTTTTCACTTTTCAAAATAAGAATAAATTGTGCCAATTATTTCGTTAATTCAAATGGGTGCCAAACTCGGGATCACTGGCCGAAGGGAGGTAGGTTCTCTCTACTGGATTATAAGTTAGACTGGACTAAGTAATTTGGCATATGGTGCTTATCTTAACATAAGCATCGATACTCAGTAGAGGGATTCCTATAATTATTATATCAGAGCTTTTAGAAATTTGAAAAAGAGGAAGTTATGTATGTAGATATAACTTATAAAACTCTAACTTTATATAGTGAGATTGGGAGTTATTGATGTGAAATTATAAATTCCTTGTGTGATTTTTTTTTCCTCTTGTGCATTTAATTGTGGTTGCTTGTCTATACAAGTTTTGTGCTTTAAAGACAAGCCTATAAAAAGAGTTTTAGTGATTTTGAGTGGTTTAAATTTAAGAATGTAAGTAAGTTCCTTTCACTAGGAGGTGGCAAACATAGTGGGGCTTTGCATTAGTGTCCAACGCATGATATAAATAGAGAACGAGAGCTTCCACCTTACTCCCAATGGCTAAGGATTGACCCTGGTCCCCCTGACTCCCCACATGTGCTAGTTGTCATTCCCTCCACATGTGAGTTCTCTTTTCGCTTATGAACAAATTTCAGCCTTAGCCTGTGTAGGTTTATTCATCATGTGTGCGAGTTTCTTGAGAGAGTTTGGACATAAGAGAACATAAGAGAAACCCAACAAAGAATTAAACTGTTACAAATACAATAAATTAAAAATGTCAGAAGACCAATAAAACCTTAGGATGTAGTAATCCGAAGTTCGAAACTTAGTGTAGGGTACATAAAAAGCAGATCTAACAAATCCAACTCCTTGTAAGATAAAATAAGGCTATTGGGAAGATAATGATGCTAAAGATGACAATTTTTTCTTTTAAATTAATATGCAACTCAGCATCACCATCAAAGCCTTGTTCAATCATATTTGATTAAATACATTAATTTAGTCTCACTATTTTTGTCTAGTTGGGGCATAATATTTGGATAGGTTTTACTGTTTAACGTCTTTACCATTCCCATGTATTTTTCCAGCCTACCCTCCTTGAAAGGTCACCAAGTTGATAAACTATTTTTTCACATGAGTTATTTTTGACCTTCATTCAATAACAAACGATCTCAAACAAGTCTTTTTTAAAAGTTGTGATACTTACACATACTAAAATACATATAAAATACACAATAGCTTATATGGCACAATACATAATAATTGTGTTTCACTTTTTATTCTTCTTTTTTATGAAATAAATACACTTGTCACCACCTCATATTATAAATATACTTGTAGGTATTTTAGAGTGTGCACAAATAATTATTGCTCTTTAAACATGTAACTTCTTTTTTTCTAGAAATGGTGCCAAAATATCTTTTCCTACTACACTAGTTTTTTTCCATTTTCTTCTTTGCTTCATTTTACATTTTTTTTTTCATTCAAAATCACACCAGGCCAGTATTCATCAAGGATTGTGGCTGAGCCAAGTTAAGCTTGCACGAGCCTGACCCACTTGGTTAGCGAGCCTAAGTTTCAAGCCTGTTTCTTGCGAAGTCACTTGATCGCTGAGAGCAGTAATCTTGCCTAATTTTCCGAGCCTGCTCTTCTTTGGCTTCACGCATGCACTGCCATGAGTCCACCAATTTACACATTAGATCAACAAAAATATCATTTCAATGGTCAAATAAGGATGCAACTTTTGTTATTACAGAGAATCTTGGTCACTATCAATGTGATGTTCAGACCGAACAAAAAGTTTTCACATGGAGATTCAAGGCAATTGGTCTTATGGTTGGTGGTCTAACTTGATAATGGGGACCTTGTTATTATTGCAGTTAATTTGGAACGTCCAATTGGTGGTTCTCATGTCCCTGCTTTGAAGAAAAACAAATGAAAAGAGGAAGGATTCAAGTCATATTACGTGTCATTTTTTTTTCACACGTCAACTTCTAACACCCTTATATCAAAAAAAAAAAAAAAAAAAAAAAAAAAAAAAACTTCTACCACCCGCTAGGTAAAATCAAATTAGCAATGGGTTCACAGGCAAGTCATCTCAAAGGTGTGGCCCATTTGTTGATATTATAAATCAAAGATGGCATTTTCACTGCTATAGTTGATTTGGACTGTCTATTTTCGGTCAAAACGATCGGATGATTACTGATTAGGAATGATCATTCAAAATAAATATTGAAATGTATTGGCAACCTAAGGTGAGACCCACATAATTTGACTATCAATATTTAGTTGCAATGAAATGGATAGTGCATCTGACCTCGGATTAAACATTAAGGAGGAATCCCCATGCGTAGGTTGGCGGTCTTGTGATAGTAATGGCTCAGATCAATGAATCTGAGCCCCCACTTGGTTCAAGAGAATATGACATCAACATGAATCATCTGTCCTCAATTTTCTTTCCACATAGGTGGAACCCAATACTAGATCCGGTTGGCCAGTTTTTTGCCTGTAATCTAGCCTTTCATCAAATGGGCCTGCTACAGATTACCCCATGGAAATCCTACAGTCAACGGGTTGACTCACTGATGTGATAAATGGCAATATATGAGCCATATGTCATAGGCTTGGCTGATGGGCCCAACCACCGAAATTAGATCGTGTTTTTTTTTTTTTGGCCGATTGTTTGATCTTGAGCCTATTTTCTTGCCCAGTTTATAAATGGGATGGTCCTGGTACTATGGCTTTTAGGCGCCCCACTTTCTAGATCAAAAAGGAGATGGGCCCTGCCAAAAGTTAAAAGCATGAACTGCATCAAGGGCAAATATTTTAAAAAAATGTTAACATTCTAACTTGTCTATCCAATGCTATATAGAGTATGAGATGATTTAAGGAGAAGCGTGAACAGATACAATAGTGCCGTAGATTGATTCACCGACTGCCAAACTGGTGAGAGTGTGTAAGAAATTCAATCAGGTAGGCCCACTGTATAGAATTTTCTTTTTCTTTTGGATAAAGGTGATGAGCTATATTAAGAGAACAACCAGTATAAAAATCCTGTTTTCAAGTCAAAATGAAATTAATAAAATAGTTCATCTAATTGAAATAATCCTTTGAAGATAATCAACATTATTTTATTTTCATTGTCCCAAGCTGTTTAAGGTGGGCCTAGAAAGTTGATGAATCCAATTGATGATTTTTTTTAAAGCTGGTTTTCTGGTATCCTGCTGCCACTAAGGTGGTCCCACAGCATGCTGAACTCTTGAAGATCTGATCTTATTGTCCTGCGCTGGGACCTGTTTCCGTGGATGTTATATAACATATTTTAAACCCGCGCCCACCCGAGGATTAGTTATCTCATTCGAGGTCTTCTTCCCTCACCTGAGGTGCCTCCCCTCACAAGACAGTTAGGGGCCCCAGCCCCCCTAATGGGATACCAAAAAAAAAAAAACAACAAAAAAAAACCTACGCCTAAGTGGTAATGGAGCAACATTACTACCAAGCCTGCCCACTGTTGGGTTTAAATCTTGTATTCTAAGTTAATTAGATTGATTCACTGGGGTGGCAAAAAATTTATTTTTCAGTCTTTCGTTGTTTTTGGTTTGGGAAACCATCAAGATTTGGATGTGACCTCGTGTGAGTGAAGAATTTCACCTGTTACGTTACAATGAATCTTCATCCTCCTCCTTTAGTTCGTGTGTCAATTTGGATAATAAGATTCCAACCTCAAGATGTCTTCTTTCTTTCTATTTTTTCTTTATTTATACTAATTGATTGAAGGAATAATCTTGTTTATTAATATACACCAAAACCATGTGTGTTTATGTTGGACAAGAATGACCACTTTGGTGGATCAAACCCTCTATGAGCCTTTATGATATCTTGAATTCATTAAATTCTTTTTTAAGAATTTCTAATATTCTTAATAATTTGTCAGAATTGCTCTCATTGAAATTCTTCCATATTGATTTCTGGAAAACATTTTAAATTCCAGTATTTGAAGCATTAGAAATGTTATTTTTAACTTTTCTATTTAGCTGGTTTCTTTAATTCTCTTCTTTTATATACAAAATAGAAAATTTAAAAGACAAGGTTTACAAGCACCTGAAATTTTCAGATGGTGAAATTTAGTGAAAATTTGAATAAATGGATAGTCGGAGAATTTTTTTCTATGGTCAAACTGGACTGCATGTGTAGTCCAACTTATGCAACTATTACGTCATACCTAATTTTATGCTTATCAACCATTTACTAACCAATGAATTGAATCTCAAAAAAAGGTTATCATACTTAGTATTAAATCAAGGAATAAGATAATCTAATGGAACTGATTTTTTTTAGTGACCATTGTCGGTTAAGAGATCTTTCAAGACATCCTGCCCTAGATGTTAGGAAAGCACAAAAGTGGATCCTATGAACTGGACGGCATAAGCACATATGTGTACTGCTCATACGTGAAAATCCTTCATGGATAATGGATGAACAATCTTAACCATCTAACCTTTCGCCATCAAATAGATGGTTGGTAACTATAAGATTCTGAACTGTCCAAATTCATTGGGTTCAATGCAAATTTACTGGTGACGACAGAAGGCTTTGAACATAATGTCATCTTACATCATTTGCATTATTTGATTGGATCAGTATATGACGTTTCCAACATGATCTTCCAAAACTTACACTTTATTTATTTGTTTATTTATTGTGATCCTAGATAGATCTCTAATGTGTCCACGTTAATAGCATCATCGAAATTCGACGTCATCAAGTATTTCATCTCCTACTGGCTTCTGAAATTGTGGCGAATGGGCCCATCACATTTCGTGTGGGCTATTGATACGAAGGAACCGGTTCATGCACTTCTTCCGACAATAAATTTTCATACCAATGCATATGGGGTCATTTGTTTCCACTTCTTTACACAGGTGGTCACATCAAATGTACAAATACTGTATCAATGGCTCGTTTGCATAAAAAAATCTAAGCACGGATGTGTAAAACCATTACACCCATCTTGGTTATAAGAGGTGTCAATATTAAGTATGTTTGACATTGTATTATTCGGATACTTTTATATTCCCATAAGATAAGTTTGTAGAAAATATGTTTAGTATATCTAAATCATTGTCCCGAATTTTAATCTTCCAGTAAATAATTTCAAAATCTTAAACCACTAGTATAAAAACTCGAAACAAAAAAAAATGTTTTCTTTTTAAAAAAAACTTGCTGGCACAATTGTTTTCTACTTATCTCAAGGTGACTTGACTACTTAATTTCTAAAGTGGGTCACATAGTAATAATTATAAAAGATGGGTCATATTATAATTCTTAATTTCTTATAATGATGGGACCACATTATAAATCCTTTGAGCATGAATCATATGTTCTAATTTCTAAATGTAGATTATATTATCAAAAAAATATTTTAAAAAAATATTTAATATTTTAAACTTTTTTAATCTTTCAAAAAAAATAGTTTATCTTTAGAAAAATATCTAATATTTCAAAAAAAAATTCTAATCTTTCAAAAGGCATATTTAATATTTCAATAAAAATATTTAATCTTTCAAAAAATATATTTAATCCTTCAAAAAATATATTTAATCCTTCAAAAAAATCACAAAAGGTGGAGTTACATTGCAATTTTTATGAATGTGGCCCCATGTTCTAATTTCTAAAGGTGGGTACTACTTAGTTTTTAAAAAGAATCTCATGTTCACAATCAACAACAAAGTAGCCCCTCATTATAATATATTTTTATTTTAAAAGGTAAGCACCACATTGTAATTTCTAAATGTAGGTCATATGTACAAAATCACAAAAAATCTGGCTCCACATGATAATTTCTAAATATGGGTCGCGTAGTTACAATCACAAAAGGTGGACCTACATTATAAATCCTATGAATAGGTAATTTTTGAATGTGTGTACCATGCTGTAATTTTTAAAACTAAATCCCATATTTATATTAAAAAGTGTGCCCACATTATAATTCTTATAAAGGTAGGCCTACCTTATAAATCCTATACATATAAGCCCCATGTTTCAATTTTTAAAGGTGTGTACTACATTATAACTTTTACAGATAGATCACATGCGTGCCAATAATAAAGTGCCACAAACATTAAAAGGTGGCTCCTACATTTTAGATCCTCTAATTCTCTTCTTCCATTTGGAGAAAATTTTTTATACCATTGCCAAACAAATTCCATATGGCATATTTTCAAAAGAGTATTTTAAAATAATGTTACCAAACAAGTTCTGCAAAGTTTAGCCTCAATACAACATAATCTCAATACAACTAGATCTGAGCACGAAACTTGAAACAACACTGAAACAATGCCAAACAGGCCCATTGTTTGCACCCCAAATAGGTCGCTGTTTCAAACACTTCTCTCTTGACCCTTACCATGAATTGTAAATCAATGCATCTTCCACCTTCCAAAGTCGTTGATGTTAATATTTCCCTCTAAATTTTCAACATCTTAATAAAAGATAGCCATATACTCAAAATATTTGGGCAATAAATAAAGTATTTCATTCAACTAAGTCCCTCATCATCAGTGCTACAGTCACAAATTAATCCCTAGTTTTATCTTAGAAGGGAGGTGCCCCACCAGCTAAGCTATCAGTGGATTGGCCACTTTGGGCTAGTTTGTTTGCATTGAAGTACACTAGAATTCATGATGAAATGAACTCGAACAAAGGATTATTAAAGAGGTAACGGTAAGAATATAAGGTGGAGATGCATATAAAACCATCATTTATTGTGCATTAAATTACTAAGGTGGTAGCTGAGTATTCATTTTCCATCATCTTTTGATTCAATTTCCTTTAAAGATAAAAAGGTTATTTGAAGTTTATTTTTGGAAATTCATTGTTGGCATATTCCTTCAACTCCGCCAGTTTTTGCTGCCGCTCCAAAGCCCGGGTAAAGGAAAAGGGTTGCGTTAGGTAGGTGACAGCCAGCGTAAAACTTTGTCACAACCCAAAATGAATTCTGAGAAAATGATATTTCACGATAAGGCTAGGGCGTTCCCCGCTTTAAGAGACACATTGTAGCGTCGCCCAGCTGCAATGAAAACTGTGCTAAGGTTACCACTTGACTTTGGGCTAGTGCGGTTAAAGAAGTTAATCTATGAGAAGAAGAGGATGAATAAGAAAATTAGACTTGCTATTTGGAATATAGGAACCTTGACAAGCAAGAGCATGGAGTTGGTTGAGGTAATGAAAAGAAAATGAATTAGTGTAGCTTGTATACAGGAGACAAGGTGGAAAGAGAATAAAGCTAAGAAGTTCATGGATGCGTATAAGCTTTTTTATGCAGAAAAGAGTAATACAAAAAATGGAGTGCGTATAGATGTAGATAAGGATTTGAAAGAAAAAATTGTGGGGATAAAGAAGTTTGGTGATAAAATTATAGCAATTAAACTAGTGCTAGAGGAAGACATAATTCATATCATCGTGCATATACTCCCCAAGTATGACTAGACGAAAGTGTGAATAGACAATTTTGGGAGGAGATAGATGATTTAATGCAAGAAATCCCAAATAGTGATAAGATTTTCCTTGAAGGTGATTTAAATGGGCATATAGGTAGAGATAATAGAGGATATGAGCGAGTGCATGGAGGGCATGGATTTGGAGAAAAGAATGAATTCAGAAACACTATATTGGACTTTGCAGTAGCAGTTGATCTTGTAATAGCAAATACTTACTTTAAAAAGAGATATGAGCATTTAATTACATATAAAAGTGGGAGTAATATGAGTCAGATAGACTTTTTTCTAGTTAGAAAACAGGGCCGATTGGCTTGTAAAGATTACAGAGTTATCCCAGGAGAGAATTTGACTACGCAACATAGGCTCGGAGTTTTAAATATTTGAATTAGAAGTAAAAAGAGAGCGATAGTAAACAAAATGGACTCTAAAACAAGGTGGAGAGATTTGAAGGGGGAAAGAGCAAATATATTTAAGGACAAAATGATTGAGAATGTAGAATAGAATATTGAAGAAGAAACTACAGTAATGTGGAATCAAATGGCTAATTGCATTAGGAATGTTGCAAAAGAGGTACTTGGGGAATCAAAAGGGAAGAGACATATTAATAAAGAAACATGGTGGTGGAGTGTGGAGGTTCATGAAGTTATTCGACAGAAAAGACATTGCTACAAAGTTTGGCAGAGGACTAAAAATATAGAAAATTTTGAGCTGTATAAAAAGGCAAAGAAAGAAGCTAAGAAAGTAGTAAGTAGTGCAAAGTTCAAAGTATACGATGACCTCTATAATAGGTTGGGAACAAAAGAAGGAGAAAATGATATATTTAAGCTTGCAAAAATAAGAGAAAAGAAAAGTAGGGACTTAGATCATGTCAAATGTATCAAGGACAATAAGGAAAATATTTTGGTAAAGGACAACGATATTAAAGAAAGGTAGAAGGAATATTTTAACAAACTTCTAAATGAAGAACATTTGGGCGATACAAGAGTTAAGGAGGATAGTCCATCACTATAGCATACTTTTCCACGTAGAATTAGAAGGGTGGAAGTGAAGGAAGCATTGAAGCGAATGAAGACAATAAAGGCAACAAAGCCCAGATGGTATTCCGATAAAGGTATGGAAATGCTTAGGAGAGGTTGGAGTAAGTTGGTTATGTAGACAATTCAATAAGATATTTGTGATAAAGAAAATACCGAATAAATGGAGAAAGAGCATTGTAATACCTATAAATAAGAATAAAGAAGATAGACAAAATTGTATCAACTATCAAGGGATTAAACTTATGAGTCATACTATGAAGTTATGAGAAAGAATAATGGAGCAAAGACTGAGAAAAAAGACTAAGATCTCTGAAAATCAATTTGGTTTTATGCAAGGGAGATCAACTATGAAAGCTATCTTTTCATTTAGGCAATTAATGAAAAAATACCGAACAAAGAGGAAAAATCTACATAATGTATTTATCGATTTGGAAAAAACTTATGATAGGATACCAATGAATTTAATTTGATGGGTTTTAAAGAAAAGGAATGTCCCCAAAGGTTACATTGAAATTTTTAAGGATATATACGAAAGGACAGTAACAAATGTAAGAACCACATGTAGAGAAACAGGTAGATTCCCCATGACTATAGGTTTACATCAGGGATCAACCTTAAGCCCTTATCTCTTTACATTAATTATGGATGAGTTAACTATGCATATTCAAGAAGAAGTACCATGGTGTATGTTATTTGCAGACGATATAACATTTGTGGATAAATCAAGAAATGGTATAAATGCAAAGGTTGAGAGATGGCGGGGGGCATTAGAATCTAGAGGCTTTAAAATAAGTCGTACGAAAACAGAATATATAGATTGCAACTTCAGTGGACATATACAAAGTGTTAAAACCACTGTCAAAATTGAAACCCGTGAGATACCACGCAGAGATTCTTTTTGGTACCTAGGCTCGATGATTAGTAAGGATGGGGAGATTGGCGAAGATGTGAAGCATAGGATAAAAGCTAAATGGCTGAAGTGGAGACTAACTTCGGGAGTGCTTTGTGACAGACGAATGCCAACGAAATTGAAAGGCAAATTTTACAGGACAGTGGTTAGACCAACTATGACATATGGAGCAGAATGTTGGCCAATTACGAAAACGCATATTCATAAGATGGATGTAGCGAAAATGAGAATGCTTAGGTGGATGTGTGGCAAAATTAGAAAAGATAAAATTAGAAATGAGTCATTTCGAGAGCATTTAGGGGCAGCACAAATAGAGGATAAGATTAGATAAACCCGTTTAAGATGGTTTGGGCATGTTGAACGTAGGCCAGTAATGGAACCAGTGAGAAAAAGTTTGGATATACAGGTAGATGGCCCATCAAGAGGTAGAGGCAGGCCGAAGAAAACATTGATGGAAGTCATTAATTCAAATTTGAAGAAGTTTAACTTATCGAAAGATTTGGCTCAAAATAGAACGGAATGGAGAAACAGAATTCATGTAGCCGACCTCAACATGGTTGGGATAAGGCTTTGATGATGATGATTGTTGGCATATTTATTTGCATTACAATAAATAAGTATTCAATACATGCAGTGGTTAATAATGAAGATTAAATGTGAATTTCCAAAAATTCACATAAGTTTCTTTTAGAAAGAATAAAATTAAAAAAAAAAAAAACAGATGCTATGTGATGCTCATTTTGCCAACTTCATCTTCGATTTTCATTTTCAACTACTTTATGTATTTAATTTATATGTATTTTAATGCAAACAAACAAGGCCTCGATCTTCTTTTTTAACCACTTATGGTATAAATCCTATGTATTATAATGCAAACAAACAAGCCGAAAGAATTCCAAGATATGTCAAACATTGTAGGCTCTAGACACATTGCAGTAGAAGAAATTTCCTGCTGAGATGTGCACCTTTTTGTGTGCCCACGCGCATTTGGATAACATGAGAAAGTTACAACAATTCAAACAAACCAAGACCCAAATGACATGACAAAGCTAACAACACAAACAAACCAAGACCAAAAGTCAAGAATACAGGAACTGTTGATAGATTGTTGTCTTTGAAAAATAATGACTCTAGATTCAATGACAATTTGACAAATGAATTCATGATTTGGAAAATATGATGATTGCTTTCCCCATTTCTGAAAAGCCTCTGAATTCACCTCTGGACCTCTTTGATAAAAGCCACTTCTCCAACTGAAGATGGAGATAAGAGGAGATACTTGTCATGATCTGCATCATCACTTTCTGTTGGCTCACGTGTTGTAGTGACTGAAAGAGACTCCGATCCATCTTCTGCAACAGACAAGATTACAGGAGAACATGCTTTAAGTACGTTATCTCATAACATTTTCAGGTTTTTTTTTTTTACAACATAGCTTCTTCTCTACAAAACAAGCTTTAATAGTTATTCTGACAAGGTAAAAGAAGAAAGTTCTCAAGGGGTATGGAAAGTAAAAGAGAAATCACTGCATTACCAGAACACACATGATACTCAGGTATCTGCTTAACAGCAGATAGTTGGAGACTTTCAGGAAGCAGACAGCTGCACAAGGCACCTGCAATGAAAATGTTATTCTACACATTCAACTCTACCGTCATCTTTGTTTGTAATGCTTCACTCAAGATAAAATCAAACAAAATAAAAATCAAGTTTAAAATGCAAGAAAATAATGACAAATTGCAATATCTTCAAGTGATTTGTAATCGAAGGGTACACTTACTTCTATTAATACCATAAAACTCTCTCAAGGCTAGGATGCTTCGGTTGGAGAGATACTTCACCAGCCCCATCCACGTGTTTTGGCATGCAGCCAAGTAGGCCACATAAAAATTTCTTTGCTCCATCTCACCACATTACCAACACATGCACATGCGCGTGCACACACCCCCACAAAAAGTAGTGGGGATGTATGTGAGCACAAAACTGTGGAACCCACTTGCTCTGATACCCAACACTTATAAAATAGGCACCCAACACTTATAAAATAGGCAACATATCCTTGTCATACCATATAGAATACCTAGTTTTGTTGCATCAAATATGTGTCTTAGCTGTGTCATGGCATGTCCTTCTCATGCCCATGCTGTATCTGGAATCATAGTTCACTTGAGTCTGGCAATTAATAGGGCAAAGTGGGATGTCTAGCTTGACAAATAATGGATATAACACTATAATGTCTACAGTTATGATGTGTTATTAAGTGAAACACTGGATTTGTCATTCCTTCTAACAAAAAAACCTAAAACATGAAATTGGAAAAACAATGCTGCAAAAAGGAATCAACAGAACTGATGGGAAAAACACATACCTAGTCCAGCAAGACGGTTCACCCACCCAGGGATCCCTCTCCCAGTCAATCTCAAACACACATCATCTGTAAAATGGTTGCAATTCTTTGCAATGAGGTGATAAGTGTCGCCATGATATTCAGCAGCCAGATTTTCCATAATTTTCCAAAATTCAGACGGAGGCAAGCTTATTCTGCCCAATGAAATTGAACATCTGTAGATAAAACCCGGGCAGCACTTGGGTTCCACCTCAAACACTCCACTGGTAGGGAATTCATGGGCTCCAAAGCCATACTCTAAACCATGAACTGTGCAATTTAATTAACATCTTTAATTAATAGATAAATTAAAAGTAAACTGTGCCAGAGAAGGGATAGAAGCAAATTAAAAATCTTAAGCACAACTATTCATTAAAGTATCCACACTAGTCTCATATCAACTATAGATCAATGATAGTGTCAATCATATTTTGATTATGAAGGCACAAGAATCAGAAAAAAAAATTCTTAAAATATCATCCAAACTATGAGAATGATTTAGAAGCAAAATTTCAGCAAGTTTCATTGTAATATCCCAATGGACAAACTGACAGAATAACCATACTAGATCATGTTGTCATTCAAAAACAAAATATTAAAATTACAAACTGAAAAAATATATCATAGAACAACCTAGGGGAGAAAAGCATATGACAATGAAGGCGACAAGTCACTGCTGGTTCGCCAACATTAGCCATCCAAGGGCTGCCTGAATGAACCCCAAACTAAGTTCTACACTAACCAATGCATGAACTAAAAGGGTACAGAACTTTATACACATCCACCAAACCAAATAATCATCATCGTCCATCAAAGCCTTATCCCAACAATACTGAGGTTAACTGCTTGTATTTTGTTTCTCCATTTCAATCTATCCTAGGCAAAATCCTTGGATAGGTTGAACTTCTTCAAATATATCCTTAATACATCCATTCATGTCCTCTTCGGATAACCCTTCTTCTTGAGGGGCCATTAACATTCATAGAAAAACTTTTCCTTAACAACATTGCCGCTGGCCTTCGTTGGACATGTTCATGTGGTTGATCCTCACTTTTCTAAGTCCTTGTGACTCCTTGTTCTCTTGATATTTTCTTATGTTGATGGTTTAAAGTTTAGACCATCTAAACGAGTCTCTTAACGTATCACCTATGGATGCTACTCCTAAATGGCCCCCACTTAGCTCATTTTTTTATTCTTTCTTACTTTTGCCATATATCCATCTCAACATGCTCATATATGCCATACTCATTTTTGCATATGTTCATTCTTCACTGGGCCAACATTTTGCTCCATAGGTCCTAACTGGTCTATTCTTTGTCTCATAGAAATTTTACCGTCAATCTTATCACAAAGCCCTCTACAAGCAAATCTCCACTTCAACCATATTAGCAAACCAAATGTAAAACTATCCTCAGATTCTTCGTGTGTGTGTGTGTGTGTGTGTGTGTGTTTTTCAGAAAACTCCATCTATTCTGGTGTGGATTGCAGGTAGGCCTATATTTCTGGGTTTCAATAAGACTCCTTACAAGCGTTGTTTCCATCTACTATTATCTAAGGAGATTGTGTACATGCCCTTTCCGTGAAAACAAGAAACTACCACATCAGCAAAGTACATGGAATTTAGGATTTTTGTATTGGCTAATTCATGGGTTGGACAAAACTTGAGTCCATTAGCGTTGTATTTTATATATCTTTTAGTATGAGCTGTGGTACGAGTCACCGGATGCACTAAAGTGAAGAAATTGAAGTGTTTTTCTACGGATAACATGATTTAAAAAGGTCATATCTCACAAACCAAGCATTAGATATGGGCAAGCTACCTACCCTTGAAAAACTTGTTTCGAGTAGATACCCATAGAGCTCAAGATTACATCAATCGGAGCCAAAACGACAAAGTTATGGCCTCGAAAAGTTTGCAAAAATTTATGCTGAATTTCATCCGATCAATCAAGCAAACATCCAACCGATCCGACCTGAGAAAGTAGCTTAATCCGATCGATCGGATCACTACCCAATCAATCGAACCTATGCAGAAAATTCCGCAGACTTGCGATTTTTCAGTCTGATTTTAAGTGGAGCTTGCCTATTTCATGCCAACTCCTTTCCTAATTGAAATATACTTAGGAGGCACAAATTTGGGGCTATATAAAGGGGTCCTCTCTTAACCCTATGGTATGGAACACAGATCTCATTGTTTTAAATAAAGATTGCTTATAGGAGATCATCGTTTTTTGAGTTTTTTATTTGAGAGTTGAAGAACTGAAGTTCTACTCTAAAGATACTTGTCTTCTATTTCTCCGAATGTAGAAGATTGTTATGGGGAGTCAAGTACAATATCTAGAAGACGTCTAAATACTTGGATCTGTAACAGAGGATGGCAGGGAGTCATTGCAGCAGGGACCTGTGCAAAGAGAGACACAAGTCCTTGGGTTGTGCGAGAACTAGATAAAGGTTGTGAGTATATTTCTTTGTAATTGTAGCATAATTTATAGTGCTTGATTTTTTGTCACGGTTTTTTCCCGGTTTGGGTTTCCACATAAAATTGTGTCTTCTTGTGGTGTGTGCCTTTGTTTGATTTATTTCTGCCGTGTAATTGTTTATTTTCACTTGGGAAAAGAGTTCTATGGAAGTCCAGAGGCTGGTGTTTGGTGCAAAATATTTTTCCTTAGTGAATTGGAAATAATGTTATTTGACACGGTTGCAAAATATTTGGTGAAAAACATAAAAATAGTGGGTGGAAGGGTAGGTTTAGGGTACATAGAGCGGTAAGGAATGTGAAAATAGGAAGAGAGAGAGCGGCATCATATAGATAAAGAAGGAGGAGCTCGATATGGGATTGCAATCCACGGTGAAATGGGAAGTGGATGAACATTTCAATGGAAACGGAAGTCTGATGGTCCCCCTTAGGAATTCCATTTCCAACCATCTCAAGGAAAAGTTTGACATAGTTGTGACGTGTCGGAAAAGCAGTTCCAAAGAATTATGCTGCACCAAACGAATTAAAAAAGACTTCTCTAAAAAAAAACCATCCCCTTTTCTGCAGAAAAGTGTTACACAAACATGCCCTAAAAATAATGAAGTTATTAATGACTAAACAAAACCAAGAAACAACCCCTCACGTGCGAAATTATAGAAGATCCCCCTTAAGATCAAACAATTCCATTGAATTGAGTATGATTTTATGTGTGATAGGAGGGTCTCTTAACGCCTTCTTTTCCTTCTCATCGGAGTTATTTCACAAATACCTGCCACGATAAAGAAGAAAGGGGGAACAAGCACACTAGGCGAGCACAGTATAATGGAAAGTTGTATGCTGCGTTCAAGAAGGATGAATCGCCCTTAAAAAAGAATCTATTGATTCTCTCCCAAATGGTTGGATCGTAGGTGCGACGATTTACTTCACAGGCAAGGTCTCTAGTTCAAGTCCAGGATGGCCCAGCTGCGCCAGGGAAAAGAATCGAAGAAGCTTCTGACTCCTTCATGCATGCTCCACTTGGCTCGGGGTGATATAGCTCAGTTGGAAGAGCTCCACTCTTGCAATTGGGTCATTGTGATTAGGGGTTGGATGTCTAATTGTCCAAGCGGTAATGATAGTATCTTGTACCTAAACCAGTGGGCTCACTTTTTCTAAGTAATGAGGAAGAGGACCGAAACATGTCACTGAAAAACTCTACTGAGACAAAGATGGGCTGTCAAATACGTAGAGGAGGTAATGAAGCGGAAGATATTTTAGCCATTTGCATCAAACTCAAACTTCCTTTTTGCACGCGTGCTCCTCCAAAAGCACTCACTGTAATAACAAGTAGAGATCTATTAGTAGCATATTCGATCAAGCAGGTGATTTTCTTGCCTACTGCAAATCCCATACTACCCCTAAAGATATTAAGCATAACAAACATTTTGTTCTTGGGATAATTTCATTATTATTGTGTTATTGATATAAGGGAAAAATGAAGAAATAAGGAAAAGTAGGCCGCAAAATCTTTCTTTTTCTTTGAGCTCCCTCAATCAAAAATCTTTCAATTCTAAAATGAGAAATAGAAGGAATCATACCTTACATCCAATATTTTAATTGAAATATATGTAAATTATCAATGAATTCATTTTGATTCTACATATAGTCCATAGTAAAAAATAAGAGTCACGAGGTTTTTCAAACTGAAAGAGGTTTTATCTTCTTTCTATTTAAGTATTTCTAACTTCAAAATTTCTAGCCTCTTTTTTTTTTCATGTAGTTTTTTTGGATCCTCCCTTTCTTCCGAGCAAAGGGAAGGATCTTCTTCGGTGGATCCTGATATTTAGAGAGAGATGAAATACAGAACATAAGAGAAATGAATGTCGTGCCTCCTTTGAGGATCGACTGTTCTTATATAAGGGTTTAATTCCCTAATTACAATCAATTACAAATCTTAGATCCTAAACTGAAGCCACAAATTAAGTCCCTAATTACAATCAATTACAAATCTTAGATCCTAAACTGAAGCCACAAATTAAGTCCCTAATTACAATCAATTACAAATCTTAGATCCTAAACTAAAGCCACAAATTAAGTAACAACCTTTGACTAATTACAACGTAACAAAAAGGTACAATAAATGAGCCTAATGGACTTGGGCTTGCTTGACATGAAATGAGCCTAATGGACTTGGGCTTGCTTGACACCCCCCCTCAAATTGATGCTGGGGAGTCATAAAGCAGCAATTTGGAAACAAGAAATTGATGACGAGGACGAGGAAGTCCCTTTGTGAAGATATCGGCAAACTGAAATGCTGTAGAAACATGAGGAAGAGTAATGACACCACGCTTATATTCATCACGAATAAAGTGGCAGTCAACTTCGATATGTTTGGTGCGTTCATGGAAGACAGGATTTTCAGTGATTCGGATAGCCCCAGTATTATCGGCATGCAATGGAGTAGGAGAGGTTTGAGAAAACCCGAGTTCCGAAAGAAGTCCCCGTAACCATAAGATCTCAGAACAAGCAGAAGACATAGCCCTATATTCAGCTTCCGTGGAAGAGCGGGACACCCGTTCTTGTTTCTTGCATTTCCAAGAAACGAGAGATGTTCCAAGGTACATGCACCAACCAGTAGTAGAACGGCGTATGTCTTGACAGCCAGCCCAATCAGCATCTGCATAAGCGGTCAGATGAAGAGGATTATCCTTTGGATAATATAAACCACGAGGAACAGTTTTGAGCAGATAACGGATAATGCGCTTCACAGCTGTCAAATGAAGGTGTCGAGGAGCTGTCATGAATTGGCTCACAAGATGAACAGCATATGAGATGTCAGGTCTAGTGATGGTGAGATAGACAAGACTTCCCACCAGACGCCGGTAGGTATGAGGATCAGGAAGAAGATCGCCATCATCTTTACTCAACTTGAGATTGACCTCTACAGGCGTATCAACAAGTGAAGAATCATTGAGGTCAGCCAACTCGATAAGATCTGATGTGTATTTGTGCTGATTAACAAATAAACCTTTTGGAGATTGATGCACCTCGAGGCCCAAGAAATAATGCAAAGGACCCAAATCCTTCATACGGAAGGAATCCCTGAGAGAAGCGTGGAGAGATTTGATCATACGATCATCCGTGCCAGTGATAATAATATCGTCAACATAGACGAGAAGCACAGTAACACCAGTAGATGTGTGGCATAAAAAGAGAGATGGATCAGAAGGACTCTGGGTAAAGCCACTCTCGCATAAGCGAGCCTTGAAGGTTTCAAACCAAGCGCGAGGAGCTTGCTTTAAACCATAAAGCGATTTGCGCAGGCGACAGACAGACCTCTTGAAGGGAGAGGAGACGCCTTGTGGTATCCGCATATAGACTTCTTCATGCAGGTCCCCATGGAGAAATGCATTTTTGACATCCATTTGGTATAAAGGCCAGGATTTAGAGGCAGCAATGGCGAGAAGTAACCGAACAGATGTCATTTTTGCCACAGGTGCAAACGTTTCCTCATAGTCAATGCCATACTCTTATCTGTTTCCGAGTGCTACAAGTCTAGCTTTGTGTCTATCCAATGACCCATCAGATTTAAGCTTGATCGAGTAGATCCATTTGCAACCGATGGGTTTAACTCCGGAAGGACAATCCACAATATCCCAAGTGTGATTCTGATCCAATGCATCCAATTCCTCCTTCATAGCCTGGTTCCAGCAATCGTGTTGGACAGCCTGCAAATAAGAACTTGGGATAGAGATAGAAGAGAGAGTGGTCATCAAGGAAGTATGGGTAAATCCATACCTATCAGGCGGTCTAGAAGTTCTGGAGGAGCGACGTAAGGGAGGAGTAGGTGTGGAACCATGTGTCGGTGGAGGATCAGGGGGAGGACCATCCGCAGTGGGAGGTTTCTCCTGACGGTGGTAAACAAAAGCAGGATTAAACCGAGTAACAGAGGTTTGATCCGAAAAACCTGGTAAGAGAGCTGGGGAAGAGGGATGAGGACTGTCCATGTGAGTGGGGAAGAAATATTGATTTTCAAAGAAAATAACATTCCGAGAAACCCTGATACGACGACCAATGGGATCATAACAAACAAAACCTTTTTGATTAGTGGCATAACCCAAAAAAGCACACCTGCGAGATTGTGCTGTTAGTTTCGTTCTTTCTGTGGGAGGTAAATGAACAAAGCAAACACATCCAAAGGTATGTAAGTGATCAAACACAGGATGATGACCAAACAATTTAAAATGAGGCGTTAAATGAGCAATGGTATGTGATGGAAGGCGGTTTATGAGATAGACAGCTGTGGTGAGAGCTTCAGTCCAAAAACGAGGGGGAACGGATGCTTCAATCAGAAGAGTTCTAGTGACAACAAGAAGATGTCTGTTTTTCCGTTCCGCGACTCCATTTTGTTGTGGAGTATATGGACAGGTACGTTGGGAAATGATTCCATTATTGTTTAAAAATGATTGAAAATCCTTGGAAACATACTCCCCCCCTGAGTCTGAGCGCAAAGTTTTAATGCATTTAGAGAATTGGTTTTTAACATATTGAACAAAAAATTTAAATGCATTAAGAACATCAGACTTTGAATGTAATAAATAAATCCAACTAAATCTGCTGTAGTCATCAATGAATGTTACAAAGTACTTGAAATGACTATGTGAAATGGTCGGAGCAATGCCCCAAACATCACTGTGAATTAAGTCAAAACATGTAGTGCTCCGTGTGTTAGAAGTTGGAAAGGGTAAAGTTTGACTCTTCCCTAATTTACAAGCATCAAAGTCAAAAGAAACAGAATCAACAGGTTTATTGATTAATCCAGATTGAAATAAAGTAGACATTGTAGAAGCAGTCGGATGACCTAGTCTATTATGCCACAACCGAGAATTATTCTTAATGAAAAAACAAAATAACTGATGTAAAGTTTTATCATAAATAAATGAAGACACTGGTAAGGAAAAAAGTCTTCCACGCTTAGGCCCCCTCGCGATCACTTCCCCCGACTCCCGGTCCTGCACAACACAACCAGAAGGAGAAAACAAAACATTGCAGTTATTTTCAACAAGTTGACCCACAGAAACCAAATTGGCAGCAAGATGAGGAGAAACTAAAACATTGGTTAATGGTAAGGGGCTAGGGATATCACCAATAGAGGTGATAGGAAGATGATCTCCATTGGCAGCTTGGACAGTAAGATGACCAGTGTAAGGAACAACATTGTGTAATTTTAGGGCTGAAGTGGTCATATGGTTACTTGCACCAGAATCTAAGTACCAGGTATTGGAAAGAGAGGAAGCAGTACCTGCGATGTGCATGGAAACTAAGGCATTGATGATCATTTGGTTTACCATCTCAGGGGTGAGAGGAGTTGTTGACGTAGATTGGGAGGAACCAGGTTGGGATGAAGAATCAGACTGCAAAGAACCACTGAAGTCAGGTGAAGCATATGGTGGAGTAGTCACAGTGTAAGCACTAGGAGCTGACTGCACGCTGTAAGTACCAGGGGCTGACTGCACATAGTTGCGGGAAAGAGAAGTGCGATTCTTCTTCCTGCACTCTTCAAGAACATGACCAGTGGCCTTACAATATCGGCAGATTTTTGCCTTACATTGATTTGCATAGTGACCATATTTCTTGCAGGTATGGCACTGAACTTTACTGATGTCCCTAGAAGGTGGTCTAGTTGTAGCAACATAGGCAAGGGGAGTCTCAACAGATCTCTGTTGTTCCAGTGTAGTTTGAGTGACCCGACGTTGTTCTTCCCGTAGAAGTTCCTGAAGACAATCATCCAAGCTAGGAAGAGAAGCCCTGCTCATTAAGTTAGATCGAACTGTCTCAAACTCGAGACGAAGTTTCATAAGAAACTGATCCCGATGACTACATTGCTGTAATGGAAGTAATTCCTGGAGAAGAGCTGCAGATACCGAGGCAAACTTAATCGCATCATATTCGGACCACAATCTGCGGAAGCCATTATAATACTCCTGAATAGACTGGGTGCCTTGAGTGAATTGTGAGATTTCAAGTTCTAATTGAAACTGGCGAGCAGCATTGCCCTGTTGGTAAATTTTCTGAAGATACTCCCACATTGCACGGGCAGTGTGGCAGGGTTTGAGGTTGAGAATAAAATGTGACTCAACAGAGCCCAGCAACCAGGTCTTGATTTTAGCATCCTTTGTTTTCCAAGCTAAAATTTTCTTATCATCTTCTGCAGGTTGAGGTTCAGATCCATCAATGTGTCCCCAGAGTTCTTTTCCTTCCAAATAAATTTGAAATTGGAAGGCCCAGTAGGTATAATTTGTACCATCAAAGCGAATCAGGGCAATCTCATGTTTGTCCATGACTAAAGAGAAGGAAGAAACCCGCACAAAGCAGTCCGGAAAGGATATTGGCAAAACAATATCTTTTGGATGGCCGAGATGAAAAGAAATGGACAAAACAGAATTTCTACAATAAAGGGTAGATGGCCTACCTCAGATGATCCATAAATGGTGAGAAAATCTTCAAAAAAAATGTAGAAATCCAGACGACCAAGATGGGCTGGTCCAGCTGAATGGCGATGATGATCGCAGGTGGGCCACTTCAGATCTGAGATGAACAGGGATGATCAAGGCTTCCAGATCTTGGAACATGACTCTGATGATCAATAAATCAGAAACAAATTCTTCATAAATCCTGAAAGCTTCAGGCGACCAAGATGGTAGGATTCCGCTAATGAGTTGGTGAGAATCACAGGTGGGCCACGTCGGATCTGAGATGATCAGGATGATCTGGCTGAAGAGAATGATCACAGATGATCATATACTGGCTTCCAATGTTTGGAAGATGATGTAGGAGAAGATCACAGATGATCGAGCTCTGATACCATGATATTTAGAGAGAGATGAAATACAGAACATAAGAGAGATGAATGTCGTGCCTCCTTTGA
Source organism: Sextonia rubra (assembly GCA_037013555.1). NCBI lineage: Eukaryota > Viridiplantae > Streptophyta > Magnoliopsida > Laurales > Lauraceae > Sextonia > Sextonia rubra. The sequence continues at coordinate 34,411,620 of JASUAD010000010.1, read as the reverse complement.
GGATCGACTGTTCTTATATAAGGGTTTAATTCCCTAATTACAATCAATTACAAATCTTAGATCCTAAACTGAAGCCACAAATTAAGTCCCTAATTACAATCAATTACAAATCTTAGATCCTAAACTGAAGCCACAAATTAAGTCCCTAATTACAATCAATTACAAATCTTAGATCCTAAACTAAAGCCACAAATTAAGTAACAACCTTTGACTAATTACAACGTAACAAAAAGGTACAATAAATGAGCCTAATGGACTTGGGCTTGCTTGACAGATCCTTCTTGTTCCTGTGGAAGAAGGAAAAGGAAAGAGGAGGAGGAGGAGGAGGGGGCAAACAATCTCGCTTGTGTTGGTGATTGATGGTTTTTAGCATATTTTAGTTTCATTTCCTTTCAATGATAAGAACCTTAATGCAATCGAATGACTTCCTATATTCCTGAACAGCACAACAGAAAAGTCCATCTAATAATTCCATTGAAATTAGATCTTAATCCACAAACATTCATCATTATCTCAAAAGGCATTTGCTTTGGAGTTTTGAGTAATTGCTTATACTAGCATAGTTTTGCTGTACTTTAGTACGTGGTCAGATCTCAAACATAAGGAAAATAAAATTCTAAGCTGCATGCTAGATATCAACCAGCTATTGTCCATTCATGCCAGCTGAAACTTTTGCAATTTGAATATCCCAACACTGTGGTTTAAGAGGTTTCATTCCATATCTTATCATAGATTTTGAGAAATTTGTCAAAAAAGAAAAAGTCCAAAAATCCCAACCTATAGCACTGATGACTGATTTTCTGCACTTATGTGGGCCCACAATTCATGATCTGAGTTTTTCAATATTCTCATATTAGTGATAAGCATCAAAACATTTGGTTTTATATCTTAAATCTTTATAGTTTTCGAGAAATCTGTTAAAAGCATCCAAAAAATCCAAATGCATCTAAAACCATTGGAGCACTCATTCACTCATGTGAAAATGGTGAATTTGACAATGTCAATGTTTTTCAGATGTGTAACATTTGCATATGTGACCTTTGCATATGTAACATTTGCATATGTGAAACTAATTTTCCTATCCTACGTGTAAAAGCCAAACAACCCTAAGAGTCGTCTTCAATGAATTTAAAATACATACAACATGGAGGAAGGGTAATCTACGGTCTAACCACCTTGATTATGTCCTTTACTTCTCCCAACTACTCAAGTAAAAGCCCCCTCAGGTAGCCATCTGGTAGCCATCATCCACCGAAGCCCACCTAATGGCACTTAGGAATCCCACTCAATCATGCAAGAGTCAAATTCCAAAGAAATAACTGGAGGAACAAATCTGAGGAGTTGGAGTATGTATCTCTATGGGCATTGCAAACTTATGCGTTTAATTGAAGAAATTTGGTTAATTTACAGATTTGGAAGGCACACTTCCAGCAGATTTTCTTCCATATCTTTCTGGAAGGTTTTGGCTCCCAATTCTGTTCATTCTCATTGATCATTGGCATGGTAGAGTGAGGGCCTTCACAGGCAGAGGTGTTTTGCCGGTTAGCCACTATTCATATGACTGCTATAGCGGATAAATCTTAGGAGAAGTCTTCGCCCAACATTTCAGATTATCTTTTCACAGTGTAGGGTGGAGAGAGTAACCATTGACCATCTTCTCCTCTACTTCCCTTTCTCCCAAAAGATATGGAACTTCTTCTCAGGTTTGGGATCAGCTGGTGTTTCTCAAGTGCAGTGGGGGAATTATATTCTTGGATGCATTGCTCCACAAGAGGCAAATATTATGGTGTCTCTCACTTTGTGTGGTCTACATGGACGGAGGGAGAGAAATGACAGAATATTCGACCATAAAGAGAGACGTGAATGGAGAGATTGAAGTGGTCTGGTTTGAATAGGGCGGTGGACACTGGCTAAACCTAGATTTTGTGATTTAAAATTGGACAACTTATTCTCCAAATTTTTTTATTAGTTATTTATTATTTTTTTTGAAATCAACTTATTCTCCCAATTGGGATGCTTGTCTGTAGGGCAAAAGCTAGAAACCTAGAGCATGTCTTTGGTTGCCACTCCCATTGCGCTCCCTTAAGCTGAATGTGGATGGTGCAGCTTGAGGGATCATGCTAGGGAGAAGTTGGTGCCTCATAGGTCCATATAGGCACTGGAGAAGAAATCTAAAGAAGCAAAAGCATGGACCATTACAGAAGCTGTGTGAGTTTTCTAGGCTTTGTATATCCACACTATGGAAAGTGACTCAACTCGTTTATTATCATGTCTTGGGAATCTCATGATGTGTCTCATCCATGGAGATTGCATTATTTGATCAAAGATAATCTGGAAACTCCTTCAACATTCCATTATGTCATGTTTGGAGGCTAATGTGGTGGCAGTCAGCTAGCTCCGAGGCAGACAAAGATTATATTTTGCCCCATCCCCTGCCCAAAAAACCAAAAACAAAAAACAAAAACTCCTATTATGAGTTTTGTGGCCCGTCTTTCTGGTGAAAGCGGCTTGGCCCAACGGTAAAGGCTTAACAGTAAAGGGCGGGTTCAAGTCACGGAAACAGCCTCTTCAAAATGAAGGTAAGGCTGCGTACATCTCGCCCTCCCCAAACCCCTCTATGCGGAAGCCTCGTGCACTCGGCTGCCCTTTTTTTTTTTAGCCTGTGTTTCTGGTATAGCTCATAGTTGTCAACTCACGCCGTTTCAGCCAAGGGCAGACCTAGGTGCAAGCAGGTGGTTGTGGTCGCACCCGTCAAACTCTATTGTGCTTTCAAAACCCATATAAAAATTCTGAGTCTACTTCCAAAAATCCAATAAAAAACCAAACTACCTATTAAGGTCTGCACTCCTCAACTGAAAATCATGGGTCTACCACAACTTTTGGCCAAAATTTTTACTGTTCCTACATAAATATACTTTGTATTTCTTATATTTCCCCTAAATGTAATTCTAAAAAGTTTTACTAGGATGGATTAAATCCATAACTATTGTTTTATTTTTATTTTTCTATATAAATACATTATTTCATTATATATTTGCCCAAAATATAATTCTGAAAAGTTTTGCCAAAATTCCAATCGACTGAAACTTTTTATTTTGGAGGCCAAACCAACTATGACAGGCCGTCAGTACCTATAGTTGTAAATATCTAGAGAAAAAGCTTACATTAGTCCCTCCTACTGGACTGAAGAACACTTCGATGGTAGACACCTCTTCATTTCTTATGATCCCATCCACACCAAGCATTCCTGATTTCTTAATTTACAACCACTAAAATTGAATTTGAGGAGATCAAGCAATCGGGAGCACTAAAAACTGCTTTCCTCATCAATCATCCCCCATCAGTTCAGTGCAAAATTTAAGTACAGAATCTCCGTCGAAACAACAAAATTGCCTCTGTTATAAACCAATCCACCATTCTCCCCTTGACTTTCTTCAATTGATCTTCCTACAACTCAAGAAAGTCCTTAAGAAGGTGGTTCCAACTATAAGAACCACAGATTGCAAGCACAAGACTCATCCTCAAACTAAATTCCAAAGACTATCTGTATTGGAATTTGGAATGGTTAAAATAACTCTGTGGCACTGTCCACATGATTCAAAGAGCCCCAACACTTTGGACCACACTCTCCAGGCTGCTGGCTGTGCAACAACAAATAATGTCATTAAGAAATTGAGTCATTGATGAAGACCGGATAACGCCATTAAGAAATTGAGTCATTGATGAAGACCGGACTAGATAGCTTCCCTGCTTCATGGGTCTAGCTGTGATACCATTGATTAATCATATAATGCTACATCAACAATCCCTAGACCACCCAGTCAAGATTCAGAAATCAGAATAAATCATCTTTTCCATTGAGTTGTTTATATTGACCAGGGCTTAGAACATTAATTTGTCTTATCATATCACCAACTAGACTATTATTATACTGATGCAATAAAATTTTCAAAATTCAATACTTAACTTGATCATTCATGGATTTTTAGTTAAGATAAATAAATAAATCTAAAAAATGAAAGCCTCATTTTGTACATATGGTGCACGATAAATTTAGAAATGTCTAAAGGTAAAATGTTTCAAAAAAAGAGATATCAATACAATTAATAAATTCAACTAATGCATGTTATTGCCTTACAAAATTCATAGCTATCATCGTTGTCATCATCATTGAAGCCATATCCCATCAATTCAAGGTCCGCCTTATCCTGTTGCCACTATCATCATTCTATTCCTCTACAAACTCATAGCTATTTGACTCCATATTTTAAACATCATTACTATGATCTGTACAAACTTTGCCTTTGAATTGTGCATATATGCTAACATGTACTACTACATGATGTGAAAATAGTTGGTTCACAAATCACAAGCCTTAATTAAATCCACCTCTACGACCCTCCTACAACAAGTCCACCTTTCACATGCATCTTTACAGCCTAGTTATCTTACAAACACCAAAGTCATTAACTTTTCCTTCTGTATAATGCAGCCATTTAAACAAAAAGCTTCAAAACAGGACTCATCATAATCATAATCAACCAAGCCTTGTCACAACTAAGTTGAGGGTCAGCTACATGAATTTTGTTTCAACATTCCAGTCTACTCTTGACTAAATCCTTAGAGGGCCTACACTTCTTTTGATCTACCCTCACTACTTCCATCCATGTCCTGTTTGGACTACCCATTTCCTTCATGGACCATTAACCAATATAGAGAGACTTTCCTCACCAACGATGTTGGCGTTGTTGTCCTGCATTGGACACATCCAAACCATCTCAAATGAGACTCCCATAATTTATCATCTATTAATACTACAAAGCTTCAAAACAGGATTAAGGTCCCATTTTGTAGATGAATAGACCATGGTGGCAAACCATGAACTATAAAAAGAGGAACAAATAAAAAATTAGGGCTTGTCAAGGCTTTGTCTCTGTATCCACAGAAGGTGATCATCAAGTTTTACTGTGTCAGATACAAACTACAGAAATAAATCATCTTTAACAAAAGCTCTACACAGCCACACCTCCAACGACAACTCAAAATAACCAACTGCTCAAATCTGGTTGAGGATTACTAAAACCATTGCACGAAAGGTCTTAATATGTAGACAAATATCACCCTGCAATAAAAAAGTTACCCTAACCAACCACAACACCCAAATACCATCCTCAGATCAATGCTACAACCTTGGTGAAAGTGGTGATCAGAAACCCACATCCCCTCTCATCTTGCTAATTCCATATAGAAGTTTGATATTCATCACACAGCTATAATTAAACAAACAAACCATTTTCACTTCATTGCAATCTAAGTCACTCGAATTTCTATCCCTCAAAAAACACAACACACCTGGCTGGTCGAGTCCAAAATCACTCCTACTAGCCTACTACCCTAGAGAAGGAACCAAAATAGAAACAAACAGATAACTATTGATAGAAAGAGAGATAGTTACAATAAGCAGATTATCAAAGAAATTAAGAAAAAAAAACACAAAAACCAAAACAACCATCAATTATCCATAAGGAACCAACTATTTTACAACACCTCAATCAAGAAATAATTCAACCAGATTTCACAAAAAGAAAAAAGAAGAACTAGACAAAAATATTTCTTCATAAATACAGAAAAACAAAAAACTTCAATTCTACATTCGTCAATCTCGGAAAAACTAATGCCCACTGATCAATGCCAGTAGCTATACCAATAAACCAGAAATCCCAAACAACAAACACCCACCAAAACCCACACCAAACAGCAAAACTAATCCAACCCAAAATCAGAAAACAGGAGAAAAATAGATTTCTGGATTTTATTTCCCCTGATCAATGCAGATCTCACCTTCAATTCCAGAATGAAAGATCCCCAATCCAAACCAGTGTGTGTAATTATTCAAGGGCGTAAGATCGTAGACGTTCAAGAACACTTGGGTAGTGTAATTCCCATTACTCTCTTCCGACGCAGAGCTTGAGAAGAGACTCCCCATCAAACCCCAGCTACCAAAGAGGAAGATCAAAAGCTCAAATTCATGCTCAGGTAGCTTACAGAGTAGCACAAATAAAATAGAGCACGTTTTAGACGTCGTCTTCATAAGAGTGTCTTTTCTTCCAGACTGTCTTCTGGGCCAGGAGACGGCGCTGAAAATCCTGGGCCCTACTCATTCATTGAATATTGGCCAATGCTACCCCGGGGTGAATTGCTAACTACCATGGTCCTAGTCTAGCCCAATCTAGTGGCCCTTAGCTGATCCAGTGATTACAAGTCTAAAGGACTCTCTCGCATTTGAGTGCGGTAGATAAATCAATCATAGTCCACCGTACCACCGCAAATGCCTTCTATGAGCCACATGCAATTTTCTCATCTAACTCACCGTAGATCTTGATTAGTCTACTCGCAGTCACTTTAAGTGAACTGGGTCAGAAAATCAGTATGGGTCAGAAGATCCGCATGTATTCCTCCATGCTCCACTTATGCTATTTCCACAGTTTCCTCCATGCACGGCCTATGTTACTTCCCCCAGGGTGCTCCGCTTGACTGCAAGTGCCATATTCAATGTTATGCTACAGGACAGATTCTGAGTGATCGGTGGCGCCAGGGTTTCATTCTTGGATGTCGTTTTCACTGGGCTAACTGATGTTTCTCACTCTAAATTGCGCCAAGATAAATGCCGGGATGCCATTATCACTTGGCTAACTAATGTTTCTCCCTCTAAATTGCCCCCAGATAAATGCTCTTCTCTGACATGCATGTAAATAAATTCATCCTGATGAAATAAAAGTTGAACCTACTACAAGATTAAATCATCTAAGTAAGTATAAAAAAATTCGTATATTTTATGCATTATGAATATGACAGGATCATATTCTAATCTGAAATTTGTTTGGGACTGATCATATAATACAAAGACATTTATTTTAAACCATTTAGATCCTTAAAGATTGGGACCCGCCATGGACCCTCATGGATTTTTAATGAGTTCAGGCCCTAAGAGGTTAGAAAAGACATGGTCAATTCAGTTACAGTATTCTAACAAGGGAGAATGTTTCCCCGTATATGATCACAGACTCATATAGCTTACATGCAGTGGACACGCTTGAATGCAAATTTTTCAATGGACTTGATCTAATAGCTTAAATTTAATGACATCTTAATCATAGAGTTTCTTAGATTCTATCCAATGGGTTATTGAAGGTTCACTAAATGTAAATTGGCCCTAATGTTAGATCATGTGATAAAAATAGTATCCAAGGCTCTGCATTGATGAAAGATGGGCTCAAATGGGCCCTATAGTGTCGAACTGCACATGTAACTTCTCATACAAGAATATTTTCCCTGTTATATAATATATGTTACTCGTTTTTTTTTTTTTTTGCTGCTTGCATCTATGCTGCTTTTTTTTTTAATGAAAAGAGGTTTTAAAGAATTTGTGGGACTGAATGCACTTCCATAAACTAGAGGGTTTATGAGACCTTTGAAAAAATAAAGAGCATATGATTGAGAATATAGTTGAGAGCATGATTATTGTATATCATTAATAATCCATAAGAGGGTGTTAGTTATGTTATTAGCTATACAATCAATTTCAAGGTGGAACTGACTCCTTTTTTTCTTTTTTTTTTGTAATATTTGATGATATTTGTTAGGTAGGGAGGGCATCAATTTACCACGGATTAGATTCGCAACCAGCGAGCCCCAGTGCCCCACAATCTAGTTTTACTTCTTCCGCTCAACTGCTTAAGATGCTCGGCAAGAGCTGTGTTGTAGTCATGTAATTGATCAAGCTCCGTCTTAACCTTTTATAATCAATTTCTATTGATTTGTTGTAAACGTGTTTTTTTCTTTCTTTTTTTTTTCTTTTGCTATTTTGAGCTACTGGTCAAAAAGCGACATTTTGACTTGAGTATTTAGATATTGATCACAGCGCATGTATGTAAAACTAAGGTGCCAACAACACTCAATTAGAGTGTGTTGGCAGTTCCTAGTAAACTTATAATTTGAGATTGACTTTAATATGAACCATCATCTTCTCTAAAAGTTAATTAGAGCTCTTTTACAAGTTACAATGGTTGTTGTAGTTTATTTTCAAGATTAAACTTAGCCAAGGATAAATTGTAAACTTGACTGTAGTTAAACGGTATCCTAGTTTTTTAGATTTTTTTTTCTTTTCTAATAAAAAACTCTTTGGCGGTGTTCAAAAGGCCTTTTCTATCTTTCCGCATCAATTAAGATCCTTATTGATATGCCAACACACACATGGCCAGGTGGTGTTAGCACCTAGTATCACACGTGATCCCTGAGCTTGCAAGTTGAAGTATTACTCATTACCATTTGTCCAACTCAACAAAATAAAAAATAAAAAACGTGACTTCTTGATTATTAGTTTTGCCAACCAATGGTCCTTCATTTGGCATTTAATTCATTATTTTAAGAACCAAAATGTTAAATCACAAATTATTTGAATAGGTTTATGTATGCAGAATGGCCCTAAACCAACCCATTTCAATGGGTTAGGCGGGTTTACTCTAATCGGACCCAATCTTTTTCCTCATTTTGTTTTTTTGTGTGTGTATTTGTGTGTAAACAATCCAACCCATTTAAATGAGGGTCAGATCTGCGTGACTTATGACGGGTCTGTACATATTCCGGGTCTGATTAGGTTAGGGAATTGGTTTAGATTTTTGTAGCCCTATGACCCTTTGGTAAGTGGGGCCCATTTGAGTGCCCCTCTTCTCTTTATAGTTGACGATTCGGGCCTTCGAACAATAGATAGTTTTGGTCATTTTATGATCTAAAAGCCACAATGCAGCATGAGTGAGGCCCGCAGCCGGCTGGCTCAATGTATTGATAGTAAAGTCAATGTGACCCACAAATATGTCATAATCTGTGCAGCAAGCGTGGTTAGGATAGAAAAAATCAACTTTATCAAACATTATTAGCTATCACTTACATCAATGCATGACCATTGAGAATGTGGTCAGTAGATAAAGGAAGATTTATGTTTTGACAATTCCGGCGGATAAGATAGACAGCAATGTTATTGTAAATTTATTGTATATAACTAATTGATAACCCTGCTTTAAATTTCAGGGGTCCATTGGCCCCACCAACAGTTTCGCATTATTTAGAAAAACAGGTTGTAATATATATATATTCCCAATCCTACATCCATAATCCGTACAATTATTTCCGAGAAAACTAGAATCTAGTTTTGGTCATTAAGGTCATCAGTTCGTACACATGTTTCTAGAATTTTCATAACGGTTGGACCATGGTCAAATTGCTACTGCCTCGTGAAATTTTATATTGACCTCCACTAGCAATTCTTAGCTCAAGCGAAACTCTTCAAATGATTAAGAACTAAGCAATACGAGAACGACTCTTTATCGGCGTGGTAAAGAGTGGTAGTTTTCAACTTTCTCACTTGGCTATAGAGGGTTTAAACCCTGAACATGTTCTTACTTATGTGTCCAGTCTTTTTTTTTTTTTTTTTTATACATATGTAGGCTCTTTCTTGTATCCTAGTCCCTTTGGCTAGAATACTTACGGAAAAGAAGGAACTAAATTAGAAGGCCATTAAAGATATATATGGTTAAAATGGCATAAAGACATGACCCAATAAACTGTTTTGATATTTTCATTTATTAAAATGTGTATTTTCCTACTACAGACTTAAGGTTGAATCTAATTGCATTAGAAGGTGGTGGAATCAATGGTCTGTGTGTGTGGGTTGGTAGGTGGGTTGGGAAGGGGGCCTCCAACAAATCGATGTAGCATGTTTATTTAGACTCATTATTTTCAAGCTATGGTTGACCCATGCTTGTCTCTTGGGACTCAACATTTTTAAGCTAGAAGACGTGCAAGATTGGTCTCTCAAGTAAATGCCTAAGTCAATTGCAATTACATTGAAGTCTTAAATCAAAAGAGAAAAATATAATGAGTCTAACAATGATATGGTGATATTTATTTTTAGTGACTTGAGAATAAATCTTTTTGACTTTTTATGTAAAAAGTAAATTTTTTTTCATTTAGTAACTTGCGAATATTACTTTTTTACTTTAAAAAAAGAAGGCGGAAATTTTAAATTTTTATTCTTTTAATATAACTCACACATCTTTTTATGTCTCCTTTACTTCACTCTGCTATACTCTAGTGAAGTGCCAAACACACCTAAGGAATTTTAACTCAGTTTTCTGATTCCATCCCTAACCATTTCTTTTGAGATGTTTCTTTCATCCAGTCATGGAAATTTTTTCTTGTTTTTTTTTAAGCCTCTTTTTGGAGGCTTTTTTGAGGTTGCTCTTCCTTAGTTGCTGGGCCTTTCAAGGGCCTTAAGTGAGAAAGACCAGCTCCTCTTTCATTTGTACAGTTGTACTTCTTCGTTTTGGAATATACACTAACCTTTTCAAAACAAAACAAAACAAAACAAATCAATGTAAGTAAGAACCATCCAATCGAGGAGCTTGGTTGCTGGTCTTCATGCTAGTAGAACAATGATAAGTAACTTTTTATGGAGGTATCACTAGAGCAAATCCTCCTTAGCGGCAAGGCAATTGAGGTGTTCTTAGTAGTCTCCATCCTACGAGTAAATTCTCCCATGAGCTTTCGGCAACCTGCCATGATCACCATGGGAAATTTCCTCACTTAATATCAATTCGTGTTCTTAGATCCGATGGTCAGATTAAAAAAAATGTTAAAAACACTGTCAGCTCTACAGTATCCAAGAAAAATAAAATCTCACTATTCAGCTACTATTTAGTACATGTCGGCCAGAAGGAGGGTCCCGGGATCAATATAAGAACGATCATCTGGTCTTGTGCAAGAGAAAATTTTATTAGATCTATACTTGAGAATCCCTCAGAGAAGGCCAAGAATAACATAGGCTTGCGATTACCACATTTGGATGTCCAGAATGGTTTATTGCATGCTTTTTGCAGGTGGAATGCCTATAATTACTATAGGTTCACCTACTGATGATCAAATTCTTTAAGAATGAATATCATCTCCATTCAAATTTTACTTTGATAGGATTTAGTCCACCATGCAATCGCACACATGATTGATAATATAATTAATGTATAAAATTCAATATAATGTATGTATTGTGCTAATGACGTTATCAATCATTTGTTCGATCTCCGTGAGATCAAATCCAGTTGAAGTAAGATTCAAAGGTACACTACTGGAGGAGCTGGAATCCAATTTTAATAGTTGGGATCACCAGTGGGTGTCCCCCAAGATAAGTTACATGCAACCCAAGCGTGTAATAGACCACTCAAAGGACCTGGACTTCCACTTCAAAATAGAAGAAAAGCAACCCCCATTGTCTTCACCACGACCAAAGGGCATTGCTTTTACAAATTCACTTCTTTACATACAGGGCATAAGCTTAGGAGGATGAGAAGAAGATTGAGAAGCTGCTCTGTCGAAATGCACTATGCTCGACTCTTGTAAGGCGAAACTAGGACTCCTGTAAGGCGAAACTAGAAAAATATCCTTTCGGTTAGCACGGCAATATAATTTATACTAGAAAAAATCTTCATATTTATAAATTTTATAAGAGATTTAAAATGTTATATTTTGTATATAATCAAGGCTTCCATGAGAGATGCTGGTATTGGAGGTGGAACTAGAGTTGGTGTTGATGTTAAGGTTTGGAACGGAATTGGAGTTATTTTTATTTTTATTTTGAAACCTTTTGTTCAAATGCAAAGAAGTTCCCGTTGCTCTTAGCTTTCTCTTTGTTAAAACTAGTCCTAGACAATATAAATTTATTTTCATGCCTAAAGTTGTGGGCTCAGTTTGCATGGATAAATGATGGAGCAAAGAGATAATCTCTTGTGGGAATCACTGGATGCTCAAATGGCAAAACAAAAATAAAAACCACTTTGTATTCTTCACTTAGTTGAACAATTAAGCTTTTGTATACATAACTTCTTGGATTGCAAATTAAAAAAAGGTCATGAATACACTCTTAAGCATTATTTATTATGTCATGATTTATCAAATGGTCAATTTTATAGTGAGGCTAACTTTTATTTAAGTAAATTTATGGATATCCCCAACACTATAAGGCCTTTATTTTGAACGTCTCAAATTTTCAATGAGTGAGTCCCGCTATAGAGATTCTCTCATTTCTTTACGGACATTTTGAAAAAAAGCACTAAAATGGCAGTGCTCGCATTTAGTTTGGTTGCTTTTTCGGGAAAAAATGCTAAATAATACATTACTTTTTTTCACAATTTTGTAAAAAGTAAGTTATATAAAGGGCAACATTATTTGGTAAGATTAATTGTATATATTGTTGTGAAGTGAGCGGTCAACTGAAGAAATAAAAAAAAGAGGGGTCAAATAAAGTTATATTAAATGATAGAAAATACCTCCTTTTTATAAAAAAAATCAAAAAGCTATTTTCTCACAGTAATTAGTGACAAAAAGCTCTCTTTTTTTTTTTAGAGTGCGGCTTTTTAAACACTAAAAATCTCCCTTGAGGCAATTTTTTTTAAAGAATTAAAATTCCCAAAATGCCCCCATATATGCCTCCCTCCCTCCTCTCTCCTCGTTCCTTTCCCTTCAGCCAGCAGTGAGCACCAGTCAGTGGGAGGGGAGCTCTCCCTCCCTCTCTCTCTTCAGCTCCCTCTCCCTATTCCTCCTCCTATTCCTCTCTTCTCCCTCCCTCTTCCTCTCATCTCCCTTTTCATCTACTCCCTTCCTCATTGGACCCCTCCCCCTCCCCCTCCCCCTCCCCTTCTTCATCTTCCTCTTCCTCTCCTCTCCCTCCTTCTTCCTCTCCCTTTTCCTTTCCTCCTCTCCTCTCCGCCTTGTTCAACCCTATGAGGCCAAACATCACACTAATGTTCAACTTAAAAAAAAGGAGGAGAGGAGAGGAGAGGAACAGGGAGGGAAAGGAGAGGAAGAGGAGTAAGGAGAGGAGAGGAAGAAGGAGAGAGAGGAGAAGAAGATGAGGAGGAATAGGGAGGGAGAGGAGAGGAAAAGGAATAGGAAGAGGGAAAGGGAGAAGGAGGGGAAGAGTGAGAGCTCCCCTCTCGCCAGGTGGAGCTCGTCCCTGGCTGGTGCGAAGGGAGGAGGAGATAGGAGGAAGAGAGATGTGTGTGGGTACTTTGGGGATTTTAATTTTTTATCTCAAGAGAGATTTGTGGTGTTTAAAAAGCAGTACTCTTTTTTTTTTTACCAAAAAAATCCAATTCTCTCATGCTACTAAATGACTAAAGGTTATATCCTATGAATAAGTAACTTTTTGTCATTTAACACTTACTTTTAATCCTGTTTTCTTTCATTTTCCCTTGATTTAACCCCTTTACTTCATTTATTTATACAAGTGAATTTCTGAACATCCATTCTGTAAAAGTATAGCGTTTTCTATGCTATTAGACAAACATGCCCTAAGTCTAAGCATTTTTTCGGACTTTACAATGAGAGTCGTACTAAATTTCTATTTTTTTTAATAATAGATGGGGTCCTAATTCTTTGGGCCGAACAAATTTCTTCGAGCTTAAAGGAGCCAAGTAAAATCCCATGTAGCCCCAGAAAGAGTCGTAATAAGTTTAAGACGACCTTTATTTAGTGCTATAAAGGAGAGAATCTCGTATTTCCTTTTATGCGGTTTTTCAAATCCAACCTAATTAAGGATGGCAATGGGTCGAGTTTAAATGGAACCCAACTTGACCTATTCTATTAGAGATGGATTTGGTAGTATGTTGATAGGATTTGGATTGAGTTGTGCGGTAGACTGGAGTTTTTGATGTATTGAACCTTGCTCCCCTTTGTTTTTATTTCATTTAATTCTTACACGTGTAACCCTTTTCGTGGTGCCTTGTGGCGTGTATACTGCACCAAGTGGCGTGGCGTGTCTCCTTTGGGACGTGACTCTCGTGTTCTAGGCTTCTAGATTCTCTAAACTTCCAGTAGAATCAGGATGTTCATTTGCCAGTAGATGATTTTGGTGCCAACAGGTCTATGTAATTTTTAAAGTAATCAAATAGTGTCGTACTTGTAATAAAATGATCTAATGCAAGAGAAGAGACATCTGCTTAATTTGTGGGCATCCGAGGAGAGCTTGCAATTTCTCTTAGATTTGAATCCATGAGACTAGCATAAATTTGAGAAACCAACACCGTCAGGAAAATGTATATAGTTGAGTAATTTACATTGATATCATTGCGTAATGATGTATCTACCTTTAAAAAAATTATTCAAGAGAGTAAACTTTTTAAAATGAGAATTTTCAAGTACCATTAGGGCTTCTCTTTTTTTTTTTTTTTTCAGGTAAGTAGTTCCACGAGGGTTGAGGAGTCTCAAATATGAAAACCCAAACAATAAAGATTTTGCGAAATTTCTAGTTGTAAAATGTGGGTTTTTCATGACTTCAATAAAAAAACCCCCCAAGACTTGATTATCAAATATGACTTAAAAATAAACAACTAATATTTGATTAAAAAATACAAATGTTCTTGAATGAAATCATGTCTTTGAGTACAAGTGAGTTACCTTCCAAAAGACTGTAAATAATTAAGTTGAACATATTATATGTATTTAGTAACATGTTACATTTAAATTAGCTTTCATAAAAATAAATCAATAATCTTATATAATATTCATTAAGTTAAAATTTTTAAGTCGGGCATAAGCAAGTCTCTCCATCAACAAAGCCAAAATAAGGTTGAACTTGGCACACGAGAAAATAGTCCTACATATAGTTGTACAATTCACAATTTATATAACTTTCATTTGAGTTTGTAGTCTTCAGTTCAAAGTTTACCTCAATTCGCAAATTCAACGAAGTAGTCTTATTTAATTCATTTTTCAATTCATTTGATTCGCTAATCGAGTTCAATACACTATTTTGATATAATTTGAGAAAACTTACAAGAGTTCCCTCTTCATTTTTCATCAAAATGTCTCTCTCTTTTTAGATTACATTAGTGTCAATTTAAGAAATTTTAACCACTCATCATCTCCTTTAAATAACTTACACCTTAAATTTTAGTTTAATCAAAATAGAATGCACCCTTAGATTTATCACTACTGTTCATATGACTAAATTGCAAGAGAATTAATGGATGAAATTATATGTTTTACATTTTGATTATTTTTATGGTGGTACTTTTTTTTTTTTTGAAATTTGGCTTCCACTAATTCACTTGTGAAAGACTTGTTTAATTAGTTTAGATTTGATAACTGGGCCATAATTTTGAATTAACAGAGATAATCATATCTATTTTATAATTCAAGAAGTACTAACAAAATAAAAAATCTGGCTTCCATGAGATTTTATGATTAATCTTTGGTGTACCCACCTATGAAAGAGGAAGATACTCATTTTAATGGGTTTAAAATTTTCAATGATAGGTCACACTGGCCTCTGCTTTAGTCAAATCAAGAGAGTGGTAGGGAAAAGGAAAGTATTGTCTATTAAATTACTATCAAGCTATCAAGGTAGTCGAAGCAAAGAAAGAGGAAGGCAAAGAAAACATGAAAGAGTGCATTTAATTACTATCCCAACATCCCACAGGAAAAACAAAGGAAATAACCAACGAAAAAAAGAGAGCAAGGGATCAATGGGCCATTAATAATCACTCAACTTTTTCATCCTTTTCTGCATCGTCTTCGTTCATTTAATGAGTTACTTTTCATTATCTTTTCCGTCAAATCGATGCAAACAAAGGACTTTCCAACACTTTGAATCAATCAAATCGAGTAGCAAATGTTCGACACATGATCGAGTAGATCAGGTTACTATGGTCCTGCACTCGTGCTTACCTCGAGCTAGCAAACTTCTATTTTGGAGTCCATTCTTCAAAAAAGTTCAAGGTTTTAGTTCGGATTCTCCTGAGCTTATTGTGGATGCAGAGAGTACTAATATATAATGGCACCCGCCTTTTGAAATTTGGAGCTTCGCAAAATGGTTACTGTTCGCTTGTATTGAATGTCCAAAAATAAGTGGAATGGATGCCCAATTAGGGCAGTCGATGCACACTCATTATGAGTGGACCATTCAGGTGAGCCACGTTGACCCAATTCTATATGCATATCTTTTCTGTTGGATGGTGTTTGCTGTCGACAGGGCACAACGTAATTGATCCAATCAGGATGATGAGCGTAAATAAATATATTACGTAAGTAAAATAAAGTGGGAGAAGGCACGTGAGACCACACTCGCAAAATCCAGTGTCAGGACCGGGGAATATTCACTTGAACATAAAAGAAGAGAAAAACGAAAAACCATTGGCGGTAAAGAAAGCTGCCATTGCACAGATTCGAACTTGTGGGCCCTCAAAATGACACAACTACCCATTCATTCCCATCCCCGTTTGAAATCCCAACCGTTGATTGATGCATCTCCACTTTCAAATCAGCCACCCTTCTGCCCGAGATAGCACTTGAGAGCATCTTCCTCCGGTTTTCGCAAAACCACCCTGTCAAATCAGGCTATTCCATTTCCACCAAAATCCCAGATTCCGATTTCCCCGCAAGCACCAGATTCCATGATTTTTCTCAGGGTGCGAGAAATCCCGGATCGTCGCTATAAATATCACTATCCGGAAAAACGAAATCCGCACTCACTCGTTTCGCTTTTACAGCTTTCCCCTTTTCTGCATTTTCCTCTTCATATGTGTGTGAATGGATTCTCCTCTTCTTCCAAACGCTAGGTTCTCTTCTCCTCTGGGAAGTCTCTGCTCTTTCTTCTTCCATGGATTCGGTTTCTTCGTCTTCTCTCCTTCCGATTCATCGCTTTGATTCGAAAGCCAACCATTTCGTCGATCCAATAACATCTCCTGCTTCAGTTAGGGTTTCGTTTCCAGTAAAGAAGACAGATTTCAAGCTCAAATCTCCGAAGATGATGGGATGCTCGGGGAGATCTGAGCTGAAGATTGTGAATGGAGATGCCGGATATGTTCTTGAAGATGTTCCGCATATGTCAGATTACATTTCAGATCTTCCAGTAAGCTTTTGATCTCTTTAGGTTTTGTTGATTGCTTTGATTTCTTGAAGTGAAATGGAGCTTTTTTCAACTAGTTCTTACAGTTGTCACTGTTTTCTGCAGACTTTTCCAAATCCTTTGCAACACAATCCAGCATATTCAGTTGTCAGGTAAGTTGATTGAGTTTTTCCCCCTTCAGTAAACTGATCTTCGTCGCTATGTTTGCAAACAGTTTGCATTCTTTGCATATTATCATCTTGGTACATGACATTCCTAGCTTTGTTTTTCCAGGCAGTATTTTGTTAACTTTGATGATACTGTTGCTCAAAAGGTGGGTTTTTAATGGCCTTCTCTTAGTGAGTGTAAATTTTGATGGTCTTGAAGGTTTGTTTTTGATGGATTGGAGAAGTTAGTGCCATAGTGAGGCTTCTTGTTATGATTGGTGGCAAGTAATATGTAATTGAATGTTTTCTTGTTTGTAGATTGTTGTTCAGAAGAGTAGCCCAAGAGGGACTCACTTCCGTCGCGCTGGACCCCGTCAGAAGGTGTGTAGCTTTATCGCAAATCTTTGCAGTTGGAAGCCTGTGGTATAATTCAAGTCTTACTGATATATTCATGGGTTTTGCTCAGGTGTATTTTGAGTCGGACGAAGTGCTTGCGTGTATTGTAACATGTGGTGGCCTATGCCCCGGGCTTAACACTGTGATTAGGGAGATAGTTTGTGGCTTGCACCACATGTATGGAGTCAGAAATATCCTTGGAATAGATGTGAGTTGCACTGTCGGTAGTTCCAAAAGCGATTTTCTTTTCTAGATTTTGCTTGGACTAAACCATTGTGTCAGGGTGTTACTTGGGACTTTCTTTGTAATTTTCCTTCAGGAACTCCGGATAGATGTGATGATGTTTGTCCATGCTTTAAGTATTCTAATTTGAAGTAATAAAATATTAGAGAAGCTGGTGGGCTAAATGTTTTTAATCTGGACATAAACATCCAAAGGTGGCAAAAATGGAGCATCAGAGCGTTGTCAGATATGAACCATATGGACCATATTCACCAATATCAGATGCTCCCTAGGTTTTTAAGCATAGTGTTCACAAAAGCTTATATAATTCAATGGCACATCCTCTGTAATCAATTTTATGTTACGTTTTTTTTACTTAGTTTGAGATATAAATGCGGTAACCGTAGGGAAAAATGAGATAAGAAATATAGCTGCGTCAACTGCTCCTATGTTAGGGGAAAAAATTTCGTCGCGCTTGTTTGATGTCAGCAACACGGCCTTTTTGGCTTTAGCTGAACGCTTGAACTGTTAACAAATCTTATTCTGATCCAGAGGCCTCAAAAAGCGCTTTGAGCATAGATTTTGCATAATGGATGTTGGTTGTAACTTCATTTGGACAGTTGGTGTTGAATCTACAAAATCAGAAGTTGATTGACTTGTAAATGAACAGTATAATTAATATAGGTGCATCGAGGTAGTTCCTAGTTATTGTGAATGATAAGGCTTGTGAAAGTTGATCTTTCTATACGTTTTATTAATGTTATTCCCCGTCGATGTTTGTATTGTTGTTTGGATGTCATTTGAATGTAAGGATAGGTAAGTGATAGGTTTACAAAAAGGCCAAATTAAAGAATATGATTTGGACCCAAAAGAGAACATAACTAGAAAGACAATTAGAAAAAGAAGCAACAATAACTTCCTGTTGAAAAGAAGAAAGGAAAAGAATCAGTGGCAAGTCATATGGATTTGATTAAAAATTTTGAATTATGTTGTGAGAACTTATGACTGGTTCTTACATGTTATCAATATTCATGTAATTTGCTGTAAGTGGGGTGGTTTCTGATGTGGGAATTCTGTACAACATTGTCCAGTTCCATCAACTGATCACTGTTGGAGTGTTTGTAGGGAGGATACAGAGGTTTCTATTCTCGCAATACCATTACTTTGACACCCAAAATTGTTAATGATATACATAAACGTGGTGGCACAGTCCTTGGCACATCACGAGGAGGCCATGATACCTCAAAGATAGTTGATAGCATTCAGGACCGTGGGATTAATCAGGTACAAGCTAAATAACGGTGCATTGACTTTTGTTTTAGCATTTGCAACATCCATAGTTTATAAAAAGCATAGTTTTTATTTCTTGGCCTCTAGATTTACACAGTACTGCATAGAATTGAGTTTCAATGTTATACCTTGTATTCCAGGTTTACATAATTGGTGGAGATGGAACACAAAAGGGAGCATCAGTAATTTTTGAGGTAACTTAAGGGAATAAGAAATGCCTGTTTTATTTTACTCGTACTACCATCAGCATCAGAGGCATATGAGGATTATTATTGTTATTATTATTATTATTATTATTATTATTAGTAGAAGTAGTAGTATTAATGTTATTAGTTATTACTGCTGCCGCTGCTGCTGCCGATCCAGCTGCTGCTGCTGCTGGTGGTGGTGCTGCTACATTGTGTGCAAATGCACCATTATGCACCATTTATAGTCTTAACCATTTTGTAATCTTACATCATGCAGGAAATCAGAAGGCGAGGTCTCAAAGTTGCTGTTGCTGGAATCCCAAAGACTATAGATAATGACATTCCGGTACTTTGCCTGCATATGCAATTTGTCACATATATTATGACTTGCATTTTACTTTGTTGATCAGTTGAATAATTACCAATCATGTCTCACAAATGTTTAATGCTTTTATGATCTCTTGTTACATCAGGTCATTGACAAGTCATTTGGTTTTGACACTGCTGTAGAGGAAGCTCAAAGGGCCATTAATGCAGCACACGTTGAAGCTGAAAGTGTAGAGAATGGTGTGGGTGTTGTGAAGCTAATGGGGCGCTTCAGTGGTAAGTTCCTTTTCTCAGCATTTCTGAACTTTGAAACTTTGAGTAACAGAATGAAAGTTTAAGTGGAGGAAATGTCTTGTAGTATTTCCTTTTTTTTTTTTTTTTTGATCACTAGTTAGCATGTTCTTCAGTTTTTTTTTCTTCTTCTTCTTCTTCCTTTTTTTTTTTTTACTTGTAATTTTGGTCTGGCATTCCAAGTACCAACCTGTGAAAGCTTTTGTGTATGGATTGCTAGAATGTACATTAAAAATTTATTCATCTGTAATTTATTTAATTTCTTAATTCCAGTTGAAAGCTTTTATTTCTAATCTAATAGGGTTTGTTGGGTGCAGGGTTCATCGCAATGTATGCTACTCTTGCCAGTCGAGATGTGGTATGCATTGTTGATTTGTCATGTTGGATTTCGTTGGTTTATATCCTTTCAATTCCCTCATTCCAAAAACGATTGGATTGTGATCATGAACACCCTGTCCCCACCCCACACACCCCCCCACACCCTGCCCCTTCCCTTCACACACATCCACATTCCCTCCCCCACCACCCCCCCCCCCCCCCCCCCCCCCCCCCCCCCCTCTTTGTTTGCTTGATAAATATGATTGTTTTTATATATTGACAAATTTCATTGTGGTTTTCCTAGGATTGTTGCCTGATTCCAGAGTCACCCTTTTATCTGGATGGAGAAGGTGGACTCTTTGAATTTATGGAGAAACGACTCAAAGAGAATGGACACATGGTTATTGTTTTGGCTGAAGGTGCAGGACAGGAGCTTATGGATGAAAGCATGCGAAAAATGAACCAGCAGGATGCTTCTGGAAACAAGCTATTGCCTGATGTCGGGCTATGGATCTCTGACAGGATCAAGGTAATATCCAATTCATTTTGGATGAATACCACAAGGGCTCTTTCCTGCAAGGTTTCAGCTGGAGGCATGCATACTTCTATGTGATTGGCCGTTGTGACGCAGCCCTAGATTCATGATCGATGAAGAGATTAATCTCCTGAAGGATTAATTGAATCCAAGGATGGATTCAGCTACTAGGGGAAATTCACGAGAGGAATATACACCGTAAGAGATAAATCTCAAAGAAAACTTTAATTGGTTGATAATAAGAATTGCCTTACAATAAGGCCTAACATCCTTATATTAAAGAGTTGGCTTGATCCCTAAGAAACAATACTTTCTAATTTCTAAATAAAGCCTAAACAAAATCGGAAACTCACTAATATTAATCCTAATAAAATCAAATTAGTTAATAAAACTTCTAAATAAATGGATGTCCCATTGGGCCTATGGACTGAACCCAATGGGTTGGGAAACGTAAATGAGTATTCTTGACTATCTATCATTTATTTTATCCTTGATTTTTCTGAAATCATCATGGAACTGCAAATTTTGTTTTCCTAATAGTATTTGGATTGCATGATTAACTAACTAAAGGAATTTTTCCTAATTAGAGCCTTAGAGAAATGATTATGCGTATAAGAGACTAAAAAATGGCATATGCACTTTTTCAAAATAATAATAATAATAGTGGCATATACACTATAAAGAATAGCTAGATAGTGTATCTATGCTGATCAGATAACTGCCCTAGCAAGTGGTAGGTTTCCGTAATTTTGTATTGTGGATGCCATTTGATTGAGTATGAGTTTCACATGCATCATGATGAGTTTCTCAAAGACGAGTTTTCCTTTTTATGTTCTCATAAACTCAGAAGTTTTGGCTATTTTGTAGGATCATTTTACGAAACAACAAAAGATGGTGATAAATCTCAAATATATAGGTTCGTTGGAAGAGATGTCTTTCTTTGTTTTAATCAATTGAATTAAATTAGCATAGATGAGAAAATCTAAGTAAAGTGCTGATGTTGCAGATCCAACATACATGATTCGTGCGATTCCAAGCAATGCATCTGACAATGTGTACTGCACGCTCCTTGCTCATAGTGCTGTTCATGGTGCAATGGCTGGATACACAGGCTTCACTGTGGGCCCCGTTAATGGCAGGCATGCTTACATACCCTTCCATGTGAGTCTTCTATCCTATATGTGTTGTCCCATCCGATATAATCAATACAATCACATTTTTTCGAGTTTTAAATGGAGGCACTACAGCACCCCACCAACAAGACGTATGATTAATAGCTTTCCTGGGCTGTGCTAATTACCAAACAGCTGCATGTGTTTGAGTTTCCCATCACCACATTAGTCCTTTTTTCAATATGTGAACTAATTGATAGGAGTCATCCTGAATTTTGAATGAATCGAAATCTCTTGGGAATGTATATGATTCCCTCAAGAAATGTGGATTGTGGAGCATGTGCTGCTTCTAGAAACACGAGGGCAGCTTCTTGTAGAAATATGAGGGCAGCTTGGTCAATTTTTTCTCTCCATTGAAAAGCTCCCAAGGTGGTTTCCACTTTCCACGACTTTATTCAAAAAAAGTGACATAGCTTGTTCTTTGAAAGATTCCTAGTTTCTAGGGCTTATGTCCTGATTCATGTGCATTTTAGTGGACCTTGTCAAGTCTCTGTTTTTAATAAATTCCATCTGTCTACTATGATGGTCCGGGTCAACAATTCTGTCACATTTTATTCTCTTTAAGGCATGCATCACCTAACACTTTGAATGCTTTGCCAACCTGCTGTTATTAGTTGAATCTGTCATTAAAAAAATGGCAGGAAGTTCGGCACCTTCTCCCCTTTTTTTTCCTCATCTTTCTCTACTGTATTTTTCTTCACATAGAGGGCTACACTTTCTAATGAACACTGCTGGGTGATGTGGGAACAATCTTGCCCATGAATTGAATAGCCGTACGAATGGACCATAATGCAAAATTTGCATTGATATAATACTAGATGCTTGATCATTATGCCTCTGATAATTGTGGACTATAGCTTTTTTTTTTTCTGGTAAATACTCGTGCATCCACACACACACGCTACCCAAGTCCCTAACCAGCAGAGCTACAACCAAGGATCGATCTCTGGTTGTTTCTGTGAAGAGATAGATGCCTCACCACTGAAGGACCATTGCTCCTTCATATTTGTAACTGTACTTTTCTAGGGTAGTAATTGGACAGTGGGGAGTAATGTCAATTTCTAGTAACCTTAGTTGTAAGGCTTATAGAGATGCCCTAGATCAGATGATTGCACCTCCAAAAACAAGTCTTGAATAGAATAGTGGAAAAAAAAAAAAGCAATCCAAATAAAAAAGAAAAGAGAAAAAGACACAAATATTCTGTTAGGGCATGTATGTGTAATGACCTTGGAAAGGAAGTCTTTGGATTTTCACTTTTCCAAAGAAAATTTTGCCTTTCCTAACCCCACCCCACTGCAACCCTAGCCCCCACAAACCATAAACTTTTTTCTGCAGATTCATGGAAAATTGTAATGCTTTTAATGCTTTTTCTTGTAGAAAAACACTTGTTGGCAAAGGTTTTCCATGCAGAAAAAATCTTGGTTTTCTAGGGCTTACGGCCTGTTTGATAATTTTACTTGTAGAGTGAAGTGAGGTAAATGGTCAAATTAAAAGATAAAAAAGAGAGGGGTCAAATCAAAAAATGATGTTTTGTGATTTAGTAAAAAGAGAGTGGAAGTTTTACTTTTTTTATGTTAAAAGTAGATATGTTTTGTCATTTAGTGGCATGAAAAAATAGTTTTTGGACTTTTTAGTGAAAATTATAGACTTTTGATTTAACTCCTTTACTAGGGTCTATTTGGTAAATTCACTTCACTAGTAAATTGAAGTGAAATGTCATTTCAAGATACAATAAACTAAAAGGAGTCAAATCAAAAGTACCACATTTCAAAAAATTCTTCCACATTTTACACTAAAAAGTTAAAAAGCTATTTTCTCATACCACTATATGACAAAAAAAAATTTACTTTTAACACAAAAAATAAAAAAGATACATTCTCTTTTTACTAATAAATGAAAAAATGCCATCATTTTTTTTATTTGACCCCTCTTATTTCTTTTATATTATAATTTGACCTTTTACCTCGCTTCACTTTATAAGTAAGAAGTGAAAATTGTACTGCTTTTAATCTTTTTTCTTGCAAAAAAGCGTTTCTTGGCGAAGGTTTTTCATGCAGAAAACATCTTGCTTCTTTCCTTTCAGTTTTTGCAGGAAGTGGTGACACACATGCCTTGTGTAAAGAGAACACACTAAAAACCGTGCGAAGTAAAGAGAGGAGCAAAACTATCTGCCATTCACCTCATACACACTTGGAAGAGTGGAGATAGAGCTTTTATATTTGTCCCTTGCACTTCAATTAAAATCTATTTCTTTGTAAGATTACAAAATACCCATTAAATAATCTTTTATTTTAAAACATCTTAAGATTTTAAAAAAATCTTAATTAGAATCATAATCTAACAATAATTTGAAAGATCAATCAATTAAAGGTTTTTTTTGTGTCCAATTCACATGCAATTAAAATAAAGAGGGAGGGAATTGAATAAGGACTCCAAACTCACTAATGGTTCGGTGGTCAAACATCTCCTTTTCATAGAGACAACCAGGGATCAATCCCCGGTTGTGTCGCCCTGCCAGTTAGGGACTTGGGTAATGTGTACTTGTGTGTGCATGAGTATATATCAGAGTAAAAAAGAAAAAAAATCCAAATGTATTATCTTTAGGGTGCAAATGATTATACAATACAAGAAGAATAACATATATACTACAAGGGATGTATCCCACATTGCAAAGAACAAAATACATGTCTACATTCTTTTGGGATCGATTCCAATGTGTTATTATAGAAGTCATCAAGAGATTCAGAAGTTGGGAATAACTAAGCTGACCAATATTAGGAGAATATGTATGAGTAACACACACACACACACACACACACACACACACACACACAAAGAAGCAAGAAACTACGGACCATGTTGGAGATGAATGTGGGATAAACAAAAGAGAACAGGCATCATGAAAGGGGTCCCACCAATGACGAGGATGGTGTTTGTCTATCTGCCACCTACTAAGAATTAGACCCATTGGATTTCTTCTACCTGCATGATGCAATGCAAGGAAAATTGATCATATCACAATTGTTGCCTTAGCTCTGATGATTAGTGAAGCCCAGTGAAGTACATGGACAGATGGCTATTCCATATGGAGGACATATCATACCATGTATGGTGTGCTTGACAGATTTTTCTTATCTCAGTTTCTCAGGCAGACGCAAGTGATTCCATTTGAAATTTTCAGTTAAATGGACATATATCTTCCTCTTTACTCAGTTTGTGCCAAGCATTGTTTGTACATAACTTGTGCCTCCCAACTAAAGCAAGATTTTCTGCGGTGGACATCTGCACTCTGTGTCTTGCGTGAAAATCAATAGCATGTGATGATGACGAGTGGGCCTTTTGGCACTTGAAATGGATTGATTTCCGCATGGTATTTGGTGCAAATGTTAGCAGGAGAAAAGCTCTTCCCAACTGAAAGCAGGCTTTTTATCGTAGCGCAATGATCCAATTAACCATTCATCCAAGAGGCTGCGTCTTAATCTGAATGTCCAAATTAATGGATGTGTGACGGCTGTATGGTATGGAAGATTTAATGCTTCTTATGCATCGAGTTTCATTGCACAGTTTGTTAATTAGATTGTTCCACTGTTAAATTTGAATGTGCCTTCCGCTTACGGCTAGAGGAGGACTGACCCACACTGGATTGATATTTTACTATCTGTCGGTGTGCAGCGAGTGACAGAAAGACAAAACATGGTGGTGATTACAGACAGGATGTGGGCAAGACTACTGTCCTCAACAAACCAGCCGAGCTTCCTGAGATGTAAAGCTTCATTGGAAAACAAGATGGAAGACAAGACGAATCAAGTGTTGGATGGGGAGAAGTGCATGAATGATGATAATAAAGTAGTCAGAGAGGATATTACAATGGCAAGAGGAGTTTAAGGATGATGCCCATCATTGATACATTCCTATATTTGAATAGATAAAAGTTGGTGGAATCCAGTCAATTCAGCTACGGATGTTATTGTGCTGCTCATGCTGGGACCTATTTCTTCACTCTTTATTTCCATTTCAGGGAACCCAATGATATTTGTTAGGACCTGATTAATCGTCAAATGTCAGTTAATTTTTCTTTTCTCTCTTTTCTTTTTTTTTTTTATAGGAAAACATATAGATATTATTTATGAGAGATCAACATGGAATCAATGATTACATATTGTTTAATTAGACCTGGAGATGAAAACCACCAGACCGAACATCTCTTTCACAAATCTGAGCATGCCTTCCAAGCAAATGGGCTACTGTATTTTCATCCATATCCACATGTAGAACTTTGAAACTCTTAAAAGAATCTAGCAAAACTACTTCTTGTCAGCCAAAGGGCCCTGCTTAGATAGAATTGGAGAAGATTTTTTCAAAGTATCTACCGTACCATACGTAAAGAATTATTTTCAGGAATAATATTATTTATCTCAATAATATTACTTATCTCAATATGATAAATTGTCTGAAGACCATTTAGAGCAGCGAAAGCTGCAATGTCTCACCCTGCTCATTTTTAGCACCATGTCCACACCTGCCTTTTGAATCTTATCAAATACTTCTACATTTACATTAAGCTTTAAAACACCTATAGATGGAGGTAACCACTTTAAGGTTGTTGTGATTTTCTGACAATCACCCGTTGTGCACATCCACGGAATCACAAGATCAACACTAAGTAAGCCACACACAAGAAGAGACACGAGATTTACGTGGTTCACCTAAATAGGGCTACATCCACGGGCACAGGAGGACGAACATCTTCACTATGACAAGTAAAGCATACAAGAGATTCTTACACTCTCACCTCATCTCTCCTACGTGGTGTGGGAACACCACGGGCAACTACTGCCGCCGCAAAATCTAGGGTTACAGACTATACATATATATAATCTCCGCTTTCTTGGCCACCAAAAAAGCCCCGGTACAATTACCAAAATACCTTTGATCTTAAACCAGTCCCTGACTAACCCAGTGACTCATCCGGCTAAACCGGAATACAAGACATAAACCTAACAATCTCCACCTTGGCTTGAATTCCGTACAACTCGAGCTACTAGGAGATAAAACCGGCAATGTTTTCACGTACCCTGCTGAATGGCACGACACTGCACCAGGGATGCAGTCTTCTTCAACACTTTGACATGTTGAACCAGCACATGAACTTTGAGCAAAGTTCATCTCGTCAAACTCCACCTCGAACTAAAAGCTCGAAACCATTGACGAATCTGAGTGATATCTGAATCACTCACCATCTTGCCCCATCTTCAACATCACTGTGAAGATCCAATCACCACAAGCATGCAAGCAAAACAGATCGGGAATACAAGTCCAGATGACTTCACAATTGCAGAAACCTCTGCCTCCGAACGGTCAAAAACTCCATTTGACCTGGCCTCCGATCAACTGCTGATACATCAGCTCCTCCTTGCTGCTTTTCCGGCTTGGCTCTGGCAAGATGAATAACATCACATGCGATCATGTGATCAGCAAACCCTTTACAACTAGGCCGGCGACTCCTATTATTGGGTTTGCAGCAACAACCAGGTCGAGTAGACCCGATTCAAGCCTGAATCCACATCTGTTCAAATCTCCTCCAGATTTCTGCATAAACTATAGATCTCGTCAATACGAGCACGCTAAAAGAAACGGATCTGAAATCCGACTCAGGATGGCTCCGATAACGTAGAAACAAGTTTCTACGCTTCAATCGATCAAACCTCCTCCTTGACTGTCAAACAGCCAATCAACCTCTTCCACTGCGTAGATCTGCTCGAAACGAGTCTGTAGGCGCAAATGGATCTCCGATCGAACATCGGACGATCAAGATATCGCAGAAACAATTTCAGCCGCAAATCTGGTCAAACCTGCCTGTTGACCGATGCTAACGTCACTGCTGACGTCACTGCACTGTCTGCTGGGCTTCTGGAGTGGACCCGGGTCGGGTTCACCTGACCCGGAACTAATCTGCACGTGCGCTGGGCTTTGCTGAAACTGGGTCGGGTCGAACCTGAACGGACCCGGCCTAAACCTGCTGACTGGGCTGGACCTGCTGATAATGGGTCGGGTCGGACCTGACCTGACCCAGAGCCAAACGGCCTCTGAACTGCTGGGCTGGACTGAAATCGGGTCGGGTGGCACCTGACCTGACCCGAACCCGCTGTTGTTGCTCTGGGCTGGACTGCAATCGGGTCGGGTCGCACCTGACCTGACCCGATCCCGAATCCTTCTTCTCCTTCTTCCTTCCTCCTCTGTTTCTGCTGTCTGCAACAGAGGAACTGGCCGGACTCGTCGGGTCTTCGTCCTCGGCTACGGGCAAGCTGGGGTGGCAGCGGTTGATGGCGTCTTCTCCGGCGACAAGGACGGCGAGGATCCCGGCGAAGATCTCGGTGGTGACCGAGATGATTTGGGGCGCGCGATTTTCGGATCTTCTGCGCAGTCAGGCAGCCTCTCGTCGGCCGTATCTCGGCCAGATCCGGGCGGAGCAGCAGCGGCAGGAGTCTCTGATCGCCGTGCAGCAGCGACTGATTTCAGCGGGACTCTCGTCTTTGTTCACTGGCGGAGATGCAGCGGCAACTCCGGTGAGGCAGAGATCCGGCGATTAGCGATTCAGATCCGGCGAACTTTCCGGTGAGTCTTTTGTTTTTTTTTTTCTTTTTTTTCAAATCAAAGACTTTCCAAAATCTGCAACAGAGGAACCCAATTAGCCCAGAGTTTCTTCCTCTCTCTGCCTTCTCTGTTTTGAAACACAGAGGTCCAAATCCTTTCGCACAAATCAATCTGATTTCGGTTTCTGTCAGTCAAACCCCAAATTCCTCCGCAAGAACCCTTTGATCAGATTACAACCGCAGCGATTCACTCCGAGAGATCTGAAAAACATGTGAATCCTTTTTCCTCCGATCCCTGAGACCGGAGAACCCAATCTCGTCTTCTACTTCTCCGATGTGGCCTAACCAGAAATCATGAACTTGATCTCAGTTAATCTTCATGCGCACAACTTCCAAACCACCGAGCGATCTCCACCTCGCTCAAAAACCCGAGGAACACCAACCTCGGCTCTGATACCAATTGTTGTGATTTTCTGACAATCACCCGTTGTGCACATCCACGGAATCACAAGATCAACACTAAGCAAGCCACACACAAGAAGAGACACGAGATTTACGTGGTTCACCCAAATAGGGCTACATCCACGGGCACAGGAGGACGAACATCTCACTATGACAAGTAAAGCATACAAGAGATTCTTACACTCTTACCTCATCTCTCCTACGTGGTGTGGGAACACCACGGGCAACTACTGCCGCCGCAAGATCTAGGGTTACAGACTATACATATATATAATCTCCGCTTTCTTGGCTACCAAGAAAGCCCCGGTACAATTACCAAAATACCCTTGACCTTAAACCAGTCCCTGGCTAACCCAGTGACTCATCCGGCTAAACCGGAATACAAGACATAAACCTAACAAAGGCTTTCTCCTTGACAGAGGTCTTATGAAGCAATTGAGAATATTGAAACTCTTAAATTAAAGATGCAGCTTTATCATTGACAAACAACAGATCATGTAGCTCCTCATATGTCAGAGGTTTCTCTATGCCAACTACCCCAAGCCAAAGAGAATTTTCAAAGTTAACTTTTGCCTCCTTTTCTGATAAATTCCATGCAAATACAACAAAGTTATGATAATAGGAAAAATCCATTTCCCGAAAACATACCCTGCACTCTGGCGTATATTGGGGCACAACATAGGGCATGCATACGGTTAATTTTTCGATTTTGAATTTTTCACATTTACTGAGTGGCTTTCAAACCGGGAATTGATTCAGTAGATCTGCCGGCCAACCCCGGACCAATGACCCAACCCTACCAGAGTCGGGGATGCTCAAGGGCCGGGCCTGCTTGGGCCCAAGGCTGTGGGCTTAAATATTTGGGCCAGACCTAGATCTTTTTTTGGCCAGTGTAGTCCATGGTATGGTCTTGGATTATGTGATAGAGAGACTTATCTGCTCAGTCCAAATAAGTAATGGCCTCAGCACAGCCCATGAACACCCCTACCCCAGAATTTGGCTCAGGCCTGGATTACTGGACCTGAACAATTCTGTTTTAGAGAGCACAGCAGATGCGGAACAATCAAGACACTGAGCAGTTGGCAATTGCAATCTCAAAGAGATTTTTTTGGTTTTAAAAAATGTGTTTAGTGCTGATTTTTATATAGATATCCAAATGCCGAACCCTCTTTTACACGAGTTGGACCAGTTGCGTGGTGTTGCGTTTTTCTGTTGAACTCCTGTGGCTGAAATGTTGCATTAATAGGACACCTCTGGCTTTTCTGGTGGCGTTGATCATATGGGTTGAAGTTTGGTCACGTTATTTGTGTGTTTTTCTGCTACACTTCGTGGGGACTGAACTCTTGGCATACCACGTCCCTGGGAGGTTTTCATGGGCCAGAATTAGAGTAGACTGAGGTAGATCAGGCCTAGCTGGTTTTAGAAACATGGATCCATATCTGACACAAGCCTGAAAAGGGCCAAACACTCCTGCCCGAGCCAGGCCAAGCTTGCTCATTTGGGCTGAGCCTAGTCCCCTTCTTGGACTTTTTATACTTGCTTTTGCCAATAAGTCACTAAACTATAAGCAATACATATTCAAATTAGGCCCAAATAATAAAAAGGCCTAATTTTTAAATCCAGGCCTAGCCTGGGTACCAAAACCCAACCACCACCCAGCCAAAATCAGGCTGGGCATTGGTCAGCCCATTCCATCCTTATCCCTAACCAGTTGAGCAAGGGCTTGACTGTCACAGGCTAAAATTTTCAACTAAAGATTTCCACCTAAGGACTCCAACCCATTTGGTTAGGGACTGCAGTGACAGACCCCTTGGTTCGAGCATGCAAGCACCAATATGCAGTGTTCTGTCGACCATCCGCCAACGTAGCATCAACTTCTTACGGGGTAAAGCTCTGACAATAATTTTTGCGAGTACCTGAGAAAATTGTGTTTTGAAGGACAAATACTAATATTCATCTAGTAAGATGCCCAACTTGACATATTTTCATCATCCTGATAGAACACTTAACCACTGGATGATAACTAAAAAGGACTTATCATGCATTAAGTTTGTTCATATTCATTTTTCTAAATGCTGTGCTGGCTCTCACTTCGACCCACGTTTTCTCAATTGCCTACATTATATTAGTACTTGTACCTTGCAATATTAAACAAAAGTTACAGGCAAAGGCTCACTGGAAATGCCTGTTATTGATCTGAAAAATGGGATATCTCTTTTCAGTAGTATCCAACCCACAATACCAAAACATAATACATATGATCTCACCAAATACTCAATTCTTTGACATCAGAATCAATCAGAATTATGAGAGATGCTA
The DNA here is from genome assembly GCA_037013555.1 of Sextonia rubra. Lineage (NCBI taxonomy): Eukaryota > Viridiplantae > Streptophyta > Magnoliopsida > Laurales > Lauraceae > Sextonia > Sextonia rubra. Next base: position 34,380,404 of record JASUAD010000010.1, on the reverse strand, counting down.
AAATGAAATCTATAAACCAATCACTTGAAGCTTCCAAACTGATATTGGCTTGGGTTTGTGGAGTTCAAACCAGCTCCTGTTCCACCCAGACCAGATCCTATACCCATGGATCTTCCCATGTATGCAGAGCTCGGGAGGGCCTTTTCCGTCTCATTTGTTCCATCACTAAGACCACCAACAACACCAACATTGGCTAGAGATACCTTCTTGGCTGCACCAAGAAATTCAACTTAGATATGACCAAAAGAAAGATAATATCCTAATTGACATACATGACCTTCATTCTTGCATTTAACATATCCACGACATTCTTTTAAAAGAGGTTTTCCATCACTTCAACCCATGAAAGACCACTTGCACATGAAGTAATTTGTTCCACAATTGCACAGGTATCATTATTATTAAATCCCTGAAAGTTCTTGTTAACAACCAACCAGGGCTACCACTTTTTTTTTATATTTTTTGCAAAATTCAGAAATAAATTGAAGCACTATCTCAAACTTAACGCTTAATTAGCAGAGATCAATTCTTTCATCGAACAAATGAATCAAGGGCAACTCCGAAACGAGGAATCACCAGTGTCATTCATATGCACCTTAATATGGTGCACTGCCCACCTGCAATTGCAGCAAGGGTAGAATAGAAGCTCAATATAGACTGCTATGATGTAAAACACTCAAATTGGATTGTTAGCAAACAGAGGGCCTGTAAAATGGATGTACTTATTTCTGCCCATATTAGAGAAACATTCGATTATCAAATCAGGTTGCTAGTTGAGCCATATGCAATCAATAGCGGCATTGCAGGTGAACCCTACAATGCAGACCGCATTTATATGCATGCTTCATTCCAGCAACTCGAAATGAGTTTTGAGCTGAGGGAATTCTAAATTTCCACCAGAATTTGTCAGATAAGAACCTTCTTTGATTGGGAGAAATGTAAAAGCAGGTGGAATTGTAACACCGCCTTGGCCATTTTGACTTTTAAAATTCTCTTAGTTCCAGAATTTCTATCAGTGATTAGAGATTGAGGAATTCCGCTGACAACTGCTGATCAGCATGCACAGGTTTTTTAAATTCTCCAAATTCTTGCAGTGGAACAGGTCCTAAGGGAATTTGCTGACATTCAAAAATCCCCTTTCAATTGTTCCAATGTGAAACAGATGATACTTACGCATACACAAGAAACATATCAGGACAAAATATCAAAGGGAAATGAGGAACATAAACTTACGAGCAGATATATTTAGATCAATCAACCCCCGACTCAATGTATCTGCCCATATCCCAGACTTGACCTTGAAAGTATCCTTTTTTTGTGGTGGAATGGACTTTTCTGTTGTGTTCTGGTTCAAGCTTACCCCATTATGGGAAGAATTTGCTGTTGATTGTGTGGATACTGAATTGGTATGAGAAGTGAAGTCGCCAAACACATCAGATGTTTCAAAATTGTTTAGGGGCATGTTGGCAAAAGGATCGATTACGTTTGGGTTTGTGGGCTCGGATTCAACTGTCTTGTTGACAGTTGACAATGGTGGATCAGATGCAGCAAAAAGGTCTACTGTCGAAGAAGAGGGACCAGAAAAAGCAGATTGGGGAAACAAATCAACTTTGACCTGGAGAAAAGAAGGCAGATTTTCATTAACAAAAACAAAGAATTGTTTGTACATTAATGAGAAAGAAATAGCAACATGAAAGAAACCTACTGTTGAAGATGGACCAGGGAATCCAGATTGGGCAAACAAATCAACATTGGCCTGCAGAAATGAGGAGAATAAGAAATACTACTTGGAAAAAGTTTGTTTAAGATACAAAATAGTTTATAATAATAGAGGAATAGTATCCCACCCAGACTAAGATAATTATTAGTAAGAAATCTTACCTGAGTATTAGAAGCAACATGTGGTTCTACATGGGGTGCAGCTGATACAAATGTTGCATCCGCAAACAGATCAACCTCATCTGAGGCATTACTGGTGGGAGTGGGTCTTTCTGTTGCAACTGAAGCCGGTGCATCCGTCAGGTCAATCAAACTTTCACCAAATAGATCCACATTATTAGATTTTACAGCAGCTTGGCCTGTCAAAACTCAAACCAGCTCAATGTAATTAGTTTATCTTCACATTTTCAAAAAAGCTTATTAAAAATGTATAAATTGAACCATACTGTCCATTTGCTGAACTAAAGAAAAATAAACATTAAAACAAACTCACATGGGCTAAAAAACTAGAACCGCCTTGCCCCTAAAAGTGCTGAACTCACCACTATTAGAAGATCCACGTGGATCAAAGTCATCAAAATCATCCTCAACACTGTTTGAAGGTTTAATCGAGCTTTGAGAAGAGGGGACAGGACCATGGTTAGCATCTTTATCCCTATTAAAAAACCATCGTGGCATTAGCAGAATAATGCAATGACTTCACTGAACTCAGCAATTTACAAAGAAAGACTAATGTGTTCAATCTGTTACTAGATAAGATTTCTTAACTTTTTTTTTTTTGAAAGATAGATAAGATGCCTTAACTAGGACATTGGTGAGTTTAATAGGAGTGTAAATTAGAAAAACCTATAGCTGCCTAATGTATATCTGCTTCTGCCTTCATTAGAAATTGCCCCCAGCACACAAGAGTTTAAATGCTTGTATAAAATAACTCGCAGAAAGCAATTAGACCATAGTTTAATTACAGAAGATTAGTTATTTACAGAAAATTCCTTAAGTCCATTCAAATCTCTCACACTGTTGCACATATGCAAACTTAGGCAGGAAATGCTAAGTGCTCCAGTCATTTGAATCAAAGCAAAAACCCTCCCTCTAGTTATGTTTTATATTCTCATCATTCTATACCTATGCCGGATTTACTTCCTGACTGTAATTCTTTATGCCAAAACAATGGTGATGTGGTCAATCCTTGGATTTTCTTTTTCCCTTTCCTCATGACCAAAATGCATTAGTCATTGGTCACTTTGAAATGGGTATAGAAAGGAAAATTAGTCTTCAATAGTTCTTTTTAATGCATAAAACCTTATTTACAGCTAGAATATGGTTTTTTTTTTTACTACTGAAACATAGCTAATCATTTATAGGCATTGCCCAATAGATCAGGCTCGATAGTCTGGGTGGCAGAGGGATTTTTTTTTTTTTTTTGGTGCTTCCTTTTCTTAGCCCTTAGGCCTATGATGCACTTGGGCTGTATCACATGGTGCCCCACTCAGCATTAAAATTCAAGGCAGGCATACTAACTGAAAATACTATTCAGTGCAGTCAATGAAGGTGAAGCTCATCCGTGGTCAACATGGTGGGTTCCACCAAATGATTCTCTCATTAATGATTGGTGGCCACCAAATGATTCTCTCATTAATCATTGTCCCCACTCCCCACCACATTTTCATCATTAGATAAGCCCACTAAGATTCTATTTATTGAGTAAGGCCCCAACGTTACTATCACTGGTTGGGCCTCGCCATGCTTTCCATTATTAGGTGGACTCATAATTTTTCATCACAGGATGAATGTAATTTCATCTCTTGAAATGATCTCCATCCATTATTAAGTTGACCTTACTAATAACGAATCATCATCATATCATTGTCGTTGCCACTGTTGACTCTTTGGATGGCAACCCGTATTCAATAGCATTATAATGGTTATTTTCTAATATTGAAGTGTAAGGACACAAACGGCAATCCAGAATCTAACCAAAGTCCAAGGACAAGAAGCAAGACAGACAATTTACTAAACAATGTTGGAGAAAAAAGTATGCAACTGCACTAACCTTACATAGTTTGGTGATCCCTTCTTCGAGTAGCTCTCTTCATTTTCACTGCCAATATCCCTTTGTGACCAGGTTTTCTCATGGCCATCCTCGCCAAAGCCATTTTTGCTCAGACGATTCCATTCAGTTTCATCTCTAAATTGGTCTCTGTCTTTATATCCATCCCTGAATGTTTCACTATCTTTTGCACCACTTAATCCTCCATAGTGGTCATCCTTATGGAAACTGCTGCTACTGTACGACGCGGAACTTGACTTATAAGATATGCCGGTTGAGGACAGTCCAAAATACCTATAAAAGATGGCAACTGAACAGTTAAGTCTTTGCTTTTGGATCACGAGGAAAATTTTGCAGGCAAACTCAAGTACAAGATCTATCTCAATTTGGGATACACTCACTTGTCACGGTTTGCAGCCGCTTTATTCCTGACTTCTTGTATTTTATCCTTATCATTCAGGAGGGTCATAATGGTGCCAACCTTCTTTCTTACATTAATTCCCATATCCTTTCCATTAGGTTCAACATATTCAAAACCTGAGAGTGACTTTAAGAATGAAATCAAATTAGAAAAATGGAACCTACAGAGATAATCTGACTATCATAAAGGTTTGATTAGACAAATATAGAAGAGAAGCCTTACTGAAATTTGAAAAGAATGTTCTAGAATGTCATCCACTGCCCTTTCTGAACCATGTGCCACCAAATACTCTACAACAGCCAATGCCTGCAAGAAGAAGTTCTTGTAGATATAAAAATGTTTCATCACATGAATGCACTCATGCACACACCCAATTTTTCTAGTTCAGGCCCTTCTGGTATAAGGGGTATCAGGGATTCAATTTCATCCCAAACGATTATCCAATGGTGATGAGTTTTGGCCAACCCTAGTCCGCCCCAATATCTTCCTCCCCCTACTGCCATCTTTGGCATGCATCAGGGAGGACCCCATTGAATACAGTTGCACTTTTCAAAATTAAACCCAATATTTTTAAGAAGAAGAAGAACACACGAACACATATTGAGAGAGAGAGAGAGAGAGAGAGAGAGGAGAAGAAAGAAGAAGAAGAAGAAGAAGAAGAAAGAAAAAGGGTACACAGATTTCAAGGGCTTGTGGATCCATCTAGAAGCATTTCAGTGGCAGTATAGTGGAGGTGTGGAGGGGGTAGGAAAGTCATCTGTAGTGGGCAAAAGATAGTCCATGTATCATCATTCTAATCCTTCATTTGATGCATCAAAGTTTAATCATAACCTTCTCCTTGGCAATTTAATCATGATTCAATGTCAAATAGTTCATTATCAAATTTGAATGAAGGCCAATTCTCATCTACATGCATCTTGGTAGGTAAGTGAGCAGTGGTGGCACAGCAGAGGGAGGAGTTCGTTGGTCACAGAAGGGCCCACGAAAAGATCGTGGATCATGATGAGGCACATGCGCTAAGCACCTCCATTGGCGGTCCACTTAGATGCATGTTAGTCATGAGGATAGGGGAAGTCTTATCATGGATTAAGGTTGGTACAAAAAATTAGCTCCATTGGATAATGAGAACCATAGTTTTAAGCCCACGCATTGTGTGGGTGGTGATACAAACCAACAGTGGTATAGGCTCAGAGTCAACTTAGAAAAGTGCCAATCCATAGAGGGTGGTAACTAGACTGTCATCGACATCATCATGGAAGTTCTACCCCATCTATCTAGAATCGACCTTTTGAGTATTTTGGAGGTGGGGTTAGGAATTATCACCTTATAAACATGGCGCCAGTTTCGACCAGTATCAGTCAATCTTGTCCAGAGTACATTCATAATCATTTGACACTCAGTGCTGCAATGACAATATTAATATATAAGAAGACAACACATTATGAGTTCCTAGAAATGTACAACAATGAAATCATTCAAAGAAGACAGAAGCTATAAGTTACAATTTTTTCGTGGCCTGTGCGAATTCTGCCAGAGCAGATCCATGAGGGCCCCAAGGTTCATTACTGGTTGCATCAAGAACCTGTGAAGTGCAAATAAATACATAAATACTAAAAGAGTAAGACAGAGAGCATCAAATAAAATGCCAATGAGCATAAGAAGCTCTAAATCCTCTACTATGAAAGTCAACCTTTTTATGTTATATTTTACTAGAAAGTTCTTTTTCAATAAAGTTTCCGCTTGATATATGTGTGCATGTATTCACATATACACACACACATGGAAATATTCAAGTGAGAATAGTTCTCACGAATTTTTTAATGAGAAGTCTAGGGGGGGCCCATCGATCATTCAATCCAAATCTTGCAATACACACGGATCCCCTAATAATCACACGCCCCAAGTTTTGGTCAAATCTGAATTTACTAGACCGTTGGATCGACTGTGCACCAAAGCGAATGGACTGGATTCATGGGCCATGGATGAAGGGGTTAGGGACATATGATTGGCACCAAACTTGATATTTTGGGTGATCTCGCATGGATCTTTCCAACAACACCCCCCCTCCCCCCCCAAAAAAAAAAAAACAAAACAAATGGGACCCACTAGTTCTCATGGTTGGTAGGTGAGAACAGTTCTCACATGAATATCACCAATATATGTATGTGTGTGCGCGCGCCTTTGTGTATTTAAATACACAACCTTTTTGTGTAAACATGAAATTTAGAAACCACATGAATACTCATGTAAAAGAGCCCATGGGAATGGATGAGAGGAGAACATGAAAAATTAGGACAAGAGGACCAGAAGGATATGCAAAACTTGGTAAGTAGGATATGTTACATGAAATAATGGACTTGGTAAGTAGGACATGCTAAACGTGTGTGTATTTAAATACACAACCTTTTTGTGTAAACATGAAATTTAGAAACCACATGAATACTCATGTAAAAGAGCCCATGGGGATGGATGAGAGGAGAACCTGAAAAATTAGGACAAGAGGACTGGACGGACATGCAAAACTTGGTAAATAGGATATGCTATATGAAATAATGAACTTGGTAAGTAAGACATGCTAAACTTATACCCGAGAAGTATCAGTAAAGTATCGAATACAGATACATATGTCGTATTGTCCAACATGGATCCTTTAGGGAAATGCAAGTACATCAGCATATCATAGATTAATCCCAACTTAATTTACCCTGTTAGATGATTGATCTCACGATCCCATGGGTTTCCATGGATTGCTTGTTTCTTTGGATAGTAGTATCCACTTTGGAGAAGATAGGCGAGCGAGCGTGTTGGAAAGCATTTTATCTTTAAGCTGCTTCTTTTGGGGGCAAACAATATAAAAGATTCAATCACTGAAGAAGGTAGTGATTGATGTGTTTGTTGAATATGTTTGAATTTGATTTTGTGTTTTAAACTTCAAATTTCAGTTGCCATCTAAAAAACAAGTGAATAAAATAGAATAGAATGGAGAAACAGAATTCATGTAGCAAACCCCAACATAGTTGGGATAAGGCTTTGATGATGATGATGATAATGATGATTAAAAAAGAAGGGGAAAAAAGTTAAGGTAGCTTACAACTTGAGTACAAGATTGTAAAAGATTGCATAAATGCTTCATATCTGTAGATATACAGTGTACATACAAAGGGAGAAATTTTCATCTATGGTACAACTCTGCATCACTCTATTTGCAGAACTTTTCATCCTGCCCCCCCCCATATTGAGTGCTAATCCGCATATCCCCATTTTCGAAGGTGTTTCTACTTTATACCCTCAAACAACTCATGCAGATCAATATTTCCAATTGAATGATGTCGAATGCCTGGGATAAAAAGTTCCGCAAATCGAGTTATGCGAAATGCATCTATAAAGATTAAGATTATAGAAGCAGCTAACCATCCCGAGTTTAGAAATGTAACTAAATTATTTAGATATTTAGAGTCTAACTTGATCTACCGCTAGAGTTTAAATGTTGAGCTTAGTAGATGCATAGTAGATGAGATGCAAAAGGGCCTCAAATGGCCAGAATTACAAAGACTCAGGCATGCAAAACACAGCTTGTATTCGCTTCCTTCTCCTATCTAATTCTTCGAGACACGGAGATGCTTCCTTCAAACTTCATAAACACAAATCTAAAGCAGATCCACATGAATCAAACAAATGCAATGGATTCAAATTCCCTAAACAAATCTCACTTACCTTCTGCTCCAGCTCAGGAACCTTGAGCACTTTCATATTCACCTCCCTCTTTCTGCAACAAAACCAAACAAGGAAAAAAGAATCAAACATCGTTATTTTTTTTTTATTTATAATTTGTACAGATCTGATCAAGAACATCAGAACACTTGAGGGAAACTCACATTTCTCGGACTGTCTGATCGATGACCTTCATGAAATCCATGGTGGAAGAATGGAAACTCTGTCTCTCTGCCGATCGATCCCTCTAAATCTGCAAGTGAAGATGCGATTAGGGTCGTTCGATGAAGGAAATGCTCCAGATCTGGAGAAAAGCTAGGGTTTTGCAGAGAGGAAGAAAGCGGATAGCTTGGAGGAGAAAGAAAGAATGAGAAGCTGGCTGGAGGAGGAGGATATTCAGGCTGTTGCAGATTTCAGATTTTGAGATGGGGAAGATTTTAGATCTTCGGATGTTTGGAGTGTGCTTTCTGCCGTTTTAATAAGGTGGGATTTTTACAAAATAAAAAATGAAAAAAATAAAAAGATGGGATGAGAATGATGTGGAGGCCAGCCGGAGAGGAGTCCAAGAGAGTCGATAAAATGGTGAAGTTATTTTGACGATATTTTTATGGATGTCCGTCCGATAAAATACATATACGTCATTAATTAATAAATTAGCAAGAATGCCCATACTAAGCCGGGCCCAAAAGGTGAAAAATATTGAGATTTTTATAGATATTATTAAAAACAAAATCACTTTAAAAAAATTACTACATTTATTTGAAAACAAAATTGCCTTTAATTGTAAGGTATTGATTGGAAGAAGTGATACCTTTTTTTTTTATAGTTGTACTTTCATGTCTAACGTTTTTTATATAAGTTTTTTTATTTGGTTCATAATTGATGTAGATAATAACAACTCAGTCCGGTCCTTAAAAACATATTCACAATATAAGATATTGGTAAAGATCCAAAGTCAATTAAAAAACTAATGGAGAATTGCACAAAAACTCAGATTGTTTAAAGAAAAAATAATAATTTGATGCCAAATATAGAAGCACCATCATCTATCGATGTCCCCACATATTGGTAGCCCATATGTTTGAAAAGTTGCATTATTAATAAAAGCGTAAGTATGAACATGGGCAACACATGGCCAAATAACAAAAAAAGATAAAGAAGAAAAAATGGAAAGCAAGCAAAGAGACAAACCAAATGACGCAAATCTTCAAGAGAAAATGAAGGAAAGTGGTTCTTTTCCAATGGTCATCAAGTTTCTACAATAGCACCTTTTGCCATAGTGACCTAAAGCCCTCAAAAAAATGTAAAAGAATGAAAAAAAAAAAGAAAGAAAGAAAGAAAGATATCTTCCAGGTTGGGTTGGGCATTATGTTGGAGACAACTTATTAGAGTATCACTAACTCAAATCCTCTAATCTTATAATTCATGTTACCGTTTTAAAATGGAACTAAATTCATTGCAATTAAAATTGTGGTTCACCATAAGTTAATCCAATGGTTTATGATTTATGGAGATACATTTTTTAAAGATACTCAATGGGTTGCTCGGCATGAATACATTAGAAGTTATATAGCTAGAAATTATGGTTATTAGGAGAGAGATTTTAGGAAGAAATTATAGTTATTAGGGGGAGACTTTAGAAAGAAATTATAATTATTATGGGAGATATTTTAGGAAGAGATAATGGAAAAATATTAAGTGATTAATGGGAGAGATTTAAGCGGAGGATAACGATATAGGAAATGTAAAAAAGTAATAGACATTATGGATAGAGGTTGAATTACTACATTAACTGTAAGAGAGAACCACCATGACTTGGCATGATGAGGAGAAAGCTTAATGTTGATATGGCACCGTGAGGCCCGGGTTAATAAAAGAAAAAAATTATTAAAATAAAAAAATAATATATAAGATATAGAAAGTTATATAATTAAAAGAATCCCACGGGATTTAATAATAGAAATCGAAGGAAAAAAATAAAATTAAAGAGATCCATGAATCATCTAAAAAGACCAAAGAAAAAAGAAATTTCAAGTGTAAACATGTACTACAATAAAAATAATAAAATAAAATAGAAAAAACCATAAGAAAAAAAATCTATAACAAAATACAATAGAAAATAAAATCATATTTTTACTACATCCCACTTGGATCTACAATAAATGGTGCATTGATTACAAAAACATAAAAAACAAAAAATAATAACAATGTAGTACAAAGAAAAAAGTAAAATAAAAAAGAAAAACATCTATGACAGAGTGCAAAATAAAACAAAATTATATCTTTTGGTGAATATTGCCACTTTTCAAGAATAAAAGAGAACTCAATCTCTTGTAGCTCAAGATCAAAAAATGCTCTCTACCAGCACGCTGGCAGATATAGATCTGAAATCTGATATCAGTTGTGCCCAATATTGTAGAAATACATTTGTCCGTCAGATGTAGTTAAAGTTATGTCCTTTATTGCTCCGTTTGTTGTCAGCCTTTGTTACAACCCGAGCCCAAAAAATCTGAGATTAAGATTAAACTCAATAGTGATACACGTGCTCCCGTGCATACACACCAAGCCCCAGTCCAAGTGCATACACACAAGGGAAAACACGCATAAAATACCATTATATGTGGAAGTCGTCAATAATATCATATAAGCAAGAGGATATAGCAAAACTAAGAACATTGTTGATATGTGCAAGAAGACCATGTTTTTATAAGAGAGAGAAGAACGTTCCTATTATACACAACATGCAAGGAGGTATATTCCAATACATAACAAAATGTATCCTTCATATCCAAATGAAGCCTATCCTAAGCCATGTAGCTCTTCGGCGTGGATTGATCCTGTCCACTCGTCTAACCCTGATAGGGCCTCTACGATCACCTTTGAAGTCTTACTGACCGTTGAGGGATTGGGAGTAGGATTTGAGCCTGTAACACCAAGAACAACCAGTAAATAAAACTATTCAGCAAAGCATAAGCAACATGAAGGTAACACGCGTTATATCTACAAGAAACATTAACAGGTGATTATAATGGATGTTCAATTTCGTATACTAAGCAAATTGTGCATTTGAATAAAGCATGCTATTAGATTCAATGAACATAAATACTTTACAAGGTGGCTACTACATTTGCCATATCCTCCCTCTAGGGATCTATGCGTTGAAAACACCATTGAGCTGGCCAAGGTACGAATGGGTCTCCAGTTCCTCAGGTCCGGAAGCCCTAAAACAATAGCACACTGTAATGGCACCAAACATGCTACACTAAAGTCAATCTCGCAGGGTATACTAAGGTTGAGGCTTAGTAGAGCCAAACCATGTCAATCATTTTCATATAGGTGAACTTAAACAATGCATTCGTATACAATTCGATTCAATTTCAAGCCAAAATCAAGCATGTATATCAAGAAATACCACAAGAGGCTTCATAACGAATAACATGATCATTCAAGTCAATCAATAGTCATGCAAGTCAATCCAATTGGCAAAAAATGGAAGGCAATAATCAAAACCAACATGCTATGCAATGCAATTCATTTTCATGGAATCGCGATAGTTTACTAGCCAACCCTAATTTAGTTGTCCATTGTTTTTAATCATGCATCATGATGTAATTTTAAGTTATTTGATACACAGTTGTCTGTCTTTTGGTGTCGTATTATATTAGGAAGGTGTATCAAAGTCCCTTAAACCAACACCCATGAGGAGATGCTTAACAATTGGACAACACACATGAATGAGTCACAACCCTTAAGAACATTCATGCTATTCAATTATTCCATTGGACCAGTGAATAGGATAAGGGGTCCAAGAACAGGCCCTACAAGGTCTTAAATAGCATCACAATTTTCCCTAAGTATTAATGGTCTTACGGCTTAGCTGTGGGTGCCTTACGACTTAGCCGTAACATACACTACGGCTCCACCGTAGTTCCCTAGAATTACTCCAACAAATACGGCTAGTTACGGTTGAATCATGCTTTCTATTACGGCTTAGCCATATATGGTCTACGTTGAGCTATGGTTTGACTACGGCTTAGCCGTAACTCAATATACGGTTTGACCATGGCTTAACCGTAGAAGGTTCTCACATTTTCCTGCTTTCGGGTCTTCAAGCCATAAACTGCCTTTTGACTAGACCGCAGCTAGGCTACTGCTTAGCCGTAGCTTGGCCGTAGTACAAATTCAAATTTCTTGCTCTCTAGAGTTTGAGCCGTAGAAAACCTATGGCTTCGCTGTGCGCTCTAGAATTTCTGTAACTCAAATTATCCAGAACTTCCACATTCATTTAAGCAATTACTATAACAGATGAAAAAAGTAACAAAACAAAGGTCGTAACACTTATGCAACTTAAACAATCTAAAAGAATCAAAATAATTACGATGTACCAACATGTATTTATCCAATAGTTGCTTATACTTGCCTTAATTACGCTCTTTGAACGATGACTCGAAAAAGAGAGATGCTAAGTGCTCAACAAGGTGAGTGAAACAGAGAAGAAAAGAAGAAGAAGACGCTGAAGATGAAGAGGACGTTGGCTTGAAGAAGACTTGCATGCAGAAGAGACAAAAGATAAGGATCGAATGGGTAGGGGTAGGTGAGATATATATAAATACCTTTATAAGGAAGTCCAACTTCTAATGGTTAATTACAGTTTAAATCAAATTAACGACCAATGACTTCCAACGGCTTCAGTTGCATTTGAGTCAGTTACAACATTTAACAGGCTTGACGAAATACATGTGCTAACACCAATATGCTGTAAGAATGATAAACTAGAACAAAGTCGAAAATTACGAAAAAGGGCTCGTACCTACTTAACCCAGGTTAAACTCACCTAACTACCTATCCAAGACCCGAACATGACTCAAAAAAAACAAAACAACATTAACTACACTTAATCTCTCGAAAAGTGCTAAGAATGGAATTAATTAGTCGCTAAACCAGCTTAATTAGGGTCGAAGTGTTACAGCCTTGTAAATCTTATTTCTGAATACTGATGAGTCCACCTGATCTAGGCCCAAATTGAACCCTAACTTGGGCTCACTTGGCTCATGTTACAAAGAGTCATGTGCAACACTTGACTGAGGCTTTTGCCTTGTGTTTAACACCTAAAAGTTTGAGAAACAAGTAAGAAAATCCCTTAGATTTGTTTGCTTTTTCAATGATCTAGAGATGGTGAAGCGAAAACAAAGTTGATGATCTTCTTGCTGCTTTGGACTTCAAAAAGAAGGAGATGATGGGGCAAAGAAGATGATAGTCCCTGATGGGGGAGCTACTACTTGCAACAACAATTGCTACGAACTCAAATTGTTGGGGGGGAGTGTGCTGAAGTGTTTATGGTGCTGGCACAAGTGCATAGTATGCTTTTTTGAACTCAAATCTTCGTGTTGGAATAGAGGCAATTCTTCTTCTTCTTCTTCTTTTTTTTAGTGGTGTGGTTTGAAGGGGATTGGACCTTGGTTAATATTTTTGGGTTCGGTTATTGGAGATGGTATCTGGGAAAGGGAGGGGGTCAGATGACATGATTTTGGTACTTGGGGTTTCAATTTAAATTTTAATAAGACGTCATGAGGATTTGAATAGGACAATTTAAATAAAAAAAATTTTAAGGAAGAGATTAGTAAGAGAGATTTTTGGGGAATAAATGGAATAGATAAGAGAGAAGAGGCTAAAGGGATAGATTTTAGAAATTTCTTGATTTTGTTTTAATTTGAAACAGCTGTTTATTGAGATAAGATGAGAGAGGAGAGGGTAGAGGGAGACATTTTAAGGCTTTCTTGATTTAGTTTTAATTTAAAACAACTGTATATTGAGATAAGATGAGATAGAGGACGGTAGAGGAAGAGATTTTAAAGATTTCTTGATTTTTTTTTTTAGAAGATGACGTGGTACTCTAGAAAAAAAAAAGGAGCGCTGATGTAGTACCTCCAGAGGCCTCCATTATTAGAGCTTTAATAAATATAATTGATTAAAGTAATAATAATTTAATATTAAGGGTTCTTAGTAATTTGTAATAGAAAGAGTGTTTTATTTTATTTTTTTGGATTTTTACAAAAAAATTAGCCTTAAATCTAGATTAAATGAATTTAGTAAATAAATAAAACATTCAACTGGGTTTGTACACGTTTTTAAACCAATTTGTCTCCTAATGATATAATGACCATAACGACATCATTATGCTATTGTTGAAACCACCCACTCCCGGTCACTTTTTTTCCTTCTTCTGCGCTATCTGCCTCTATTACCAACCTTTTAGTTGTCGTTGTTCCGTTCATCCACCCAAAAGGTAAGCTACTGTTTCTACTCGTCTAGAGCCATCTTTCTTCTTTTACCAAATTTTTTTGCCATTCTCCTTTGCGAATATGTTGGTTGAAGTCGACATTCACTTTCACTCTTCTTCGAAAATCCCAACTGAAGGAATGATAATGAAGTGAGTTCTCATAACTTTTCTGAAAATGTTGTTGTCTTGAGGTTGAATTTTAAGTGTTTACACTGTCTTACATTTCTGTAGAACAAGATTTCTAATTTTTGCTTCTTCTTCTTCTTCTTCTTCTTCTTCTTCTTCCGTTTTTTTTTTTTTTTGGACTTGGCTCTATGGCCAAGAGGGGAAAAGGTAAAGGCACTTACCAGGTGATATGGGAGTGGGAGCCTTAACCACCAGGACATCCCTATGTTCATTAATTTATCTTCGATGTGGAATATGTCTTCCTTTTTTTTTTTTTTATAATAGATGGGACACCTTTTGGTTAGACTAATTCCTTTGGGCGCAGGGAGAGCCGGGTAAAATTCATTGTGGTCCTAGTGTGGTAACACAGCTCAAATTTGCAACCTCCAAGAGCAAATCATGGTCCTAGGCCAGTTGAATTATCCCTCGAGGTTGAATATGTCATTTGTTGGATTGAGTTTTCTTCTTCTTTTTCTTATATGATTACAACAAATGAGCATATTTGTATATGAGCTTCCTTGTTCCATGAGAATATAAGAAAGATGCTTATACTATGTAGTTTTATAACCATGCATTACAGTCTTGCAAGAATATAAAAAAAACTATTTATACTTTCTAATGGTTTAACTATTTCTTGTAATTTGTATTGCCTTCTTACATGCAAGAGGGATTTATTTTATTTTGATTTGTTTGGCCTTATTTTTGCAAAAAAAAGTGGTTGATTCATTTGTAGATGAGGAGAAAATTAGAGGATAAAAAGTGAAAGATCAAGCTTGATATAGTGTATACATATCTTAGGAGCCTCATGTTGTTACCCTAGTAACGATATCATTCTAGGGTGAATTTGTCCAAAAAAATGTACGGCATCCTAATTCATTCATTGTATAAGTGTTTTTCATAATCAATATGTTTAATCTAGGTTTAGGATTTTTTTTTTTTTTTTGTAAAATCCCTCTGTTTTAAACAAAGAGAGTGTTTTTTTCGCCCTGACCAAGGGGGCTGGGACCAAAGGCAAACCCAAGAAAGGCTACATGGGTGTGGCCACACCTGTGAACCAGTGGTACGCTCCTCAAAATTCAATGAAAATTATGGATTTATCCTTAAAATTCAAATAAAAAATCATAGTTTTCCTCTATTACTAAATTACCTATTAGGGTCCGCACCCATCAAACAGGGTCAACAACCTTCAAAGAATCATAGTTTGCTGGACCCATGAGAGAGCCCATACATGCAAGAGCAAAGCTTGCACCGCAGGAAAGGTGGAGCGTCCACGGTTCAACCTTTGGACACCCAAGTGAGAATGAACAATCGCTAATGCCACTTGGATAGGGATGCATTCTCATAAATAATGTCAGAACCAGTTTTACTTTACACCTATCAGGCGCATGCTTGTGTATGAAAGTGCATGAATGGATATGATTATACATATATACTGGTAAGGTAAATTCAAGGACCTACTGCAAAGGCTACCTATCCATTCATGATTCGAGTCCAGATTATGATTTTTTTTAACGTCTGGGGCTTTCTAAGTAGAAAAGAAAATCTTGGACGGGGTCATGTGAAAAAAAATAATAAAATTTCCCTGTAACAACCAAGAGCTGTGATTGGGTTTGGGTCATGCATGTATGATCCAAATATAAGATTACATACACTACCCGCTTGGTAACGCCTAGTCCAACTCAACCCAGACTTTGGTCGCTGGAAGCTCAAGCACCTGTTTTATAATCTTTAAGAAGGGATACTGAATATATATACATATATATATATATATTAACATAGTATTATTAATATATATTAATATAATATTGTTAATATATATATATATTAGAGGATTTTACCAAAAAAGTCCTTTTGGACTCCCTGTAGATAAAAAAGAACTTAAAATATATGTATCAACTGTAGTGGTCCCATGGGCTCTTTTTGTTTTATCTTTTTTATTGTTTTGATGAGCGGCAATATCTCCTCTCACTCATATATACGACCTTCTTTTTCCTTATCCTCCTTCCTCCTCTTTCAGTTCCTCCTTTTTCCTTCATTATATGATGACTTTATTGTTTTGGATTGGTGCAAGTGGGAGCTTATTACCAAAACACCCTGGTGTCATATATATCCATTTAAATACATCGTCTTCCGCACCTCTTTTTCTTTCTTTCATTTTTTGTTTTCTCTTTTCAATCTTAATCTCTACAACCCACCTTAAGTTACATTTATTGCTATAGCTAGCAATCAAAGTGTTATATAATCAGGTGTCTCTCTCAGTCATTTCTTCAAACTCCGTACAAGCATTGCCTAAGCTTTCACGCTTTCCGTACATGTCATCCAAGTGCTCTATAAACAGGCGTCCCTCTTAGTCATTTCGTCAAACACTTACGGACATTGTCCAAGTGTTTTAATCCATCATCATCTCATCTCATTTCCTCTGTATCCCTTTTCCCTATCATTTCAATTTACAACATCTAAACCAACTTCAATTTCTAACGTTTTTCTTTTACAATTATCTTCAAATTCACCCATCATCACCTGCTCAACCACCATTTGAAAACAAAGTTTTTTTTTTTCTGAATTTGACATGGGCAGCGATATCCCCGCTGAGGATTTTGCGTGCTTAGCTAAAAGCGATATCCCTGTTCACCTGCTCATTTTTTCTTCTTCTTCACAGTTAAGTGGGGATATTGCCGCTCATGTCAAATTTAGGAAAAAAAAACTCTGTTTTTGGATGGTAGTCTCGCAAGTGATTGTCAGAGGATGAGGAAGAAGAAGCTCGTATATGGGAGTGAGAAGGGATATCGTCGCTCAATAAAAAAAAAATAAAAAAGGGCCCATGAGACCAATGCAGTGCATACATATATTTTAGGTCCTTTTTGCTCTATAGGGAGTTTAAAGAGTTTTTTTTTTTTTTGGGTAAAATCCTCTATATATTAATATATATTGTTGAGGGCTTATTTGGTTGAGAGCATATTTGACAAAAATTTATATGCTATCCATGTGAATTTTGAACTTCTATTCAATCAACTGTTGTGATCTCGCCCTTTCGGCCACACTAATTCCTTTAGGCACAGGAAAAGTTGGATTAATTTCTTGTGGATTTAGCTTGGTAGCAAAGTTTGAACCTGCAAACTTTGGAAGTAGACCTTGGTCCTAGGCCAACTGAGCTACCTTCGGAATTGCTTGCCCTAAAAGTTATTCTTTCTATATGTATTGTCTAATTAATAGATGTTCCCATCTAGGCGAGATGAAAGTGTATCTGTATATCATAATTAATAGATGCTACCATGTTGGTGAAAGACATCGTGAGACCGACGAACTAAAAAATAAATAAAAGGTCACTCAAACCCAAATCTATAAACCCAAACCCCCGTGTCATGGTCCCGAAAGGGAAGCATCAACTCTATCACTCGGTCTCTCGTCCCCATTTGTCTACTTGTCCATCTATAGTAATCTTTACCGTACAAATGGCAATTGTCTAGCCTGGTGATCTGGTTAACAATCCATCTGCAGGAAGATCATAGCCAGTGAAACTTAACAGCGTTCCTTTCCCTAAACCATAATGACGTGTGGCCTCTATTGATCAATTGCCGAGATGACTGAAACATAAGCCCTATACAAACTGGCGTAACGCATTCTTCATCAAACAATCACCTGAAATGAATTTGACTTGTGTGTCACATTCACTTCTCTTTTGCTTACGAATTCACTTACTACGTTCTTCACAATTTTGCTACGCCAACTTGCACATGACCTTTGTGAAGATGGATAACAGCAAAAACAACTTGTTCCGAGTGCCAACCCTTTACAACAAGCCTACATTCATAAACAATGCACATTTGCTCAAAGCGAGTGTAAATCTCTAATTTTGTGCAAATGATTCATAGTTTTTTTTTTTAAATGGTGCAAATGATTCATAGTTGTGAATCTTGATTTGGTATTCAGCTGAAATAGCCAAGCAATTTTGGTTCGAACATATAGCCAAACTGAAATAAGCCTGTGAAAATTTTCACACTGGTTAATTATTAGCAGTTTGATCACATTTCGGTTAATTTTAGTCGATTTGAAACCTTTTTGGTCGGAATTTATTTATTTATTTATTTTCAAAATATTGAAGAGCAGGAGTCTTTTTGTAACTTCTTAAAAATATAAGCAATACCATCAACTAAAATGCAAATTATAAAAATATATAAAAACTTGTATGCATACATGAGCTGAAATTTGAGATTCCATGTCTAATTTCACACCATTACATGCATCCATGGGATGGATCAGATAACACTTCAGACTGGGGCAGGAACTACCTAGGCCACCAACTCTGGACCCAACAAGGACTAAACGGCTTGAGTCCAGATCCAACTCATAATATAGATCCCATGTCCAACCTACCAGATAAGAAATATTAGAGACTTAAGCCCGCCCATTGGTGGCCCAAGTCCGATTAAGCCCCAAAAACGTAGGATGCTTGTTTTCGGCTGAATAGCTCTCGGTAATGAACTCAAATAAACACCTATAAAAAAGCACATATCATATGCAATCTTGTAATCACATTAGTGCACGTATAAATATACATATAAGCATTAAGTTTGACTATAAATAGAGTTCAATGGGTCAGGAGCCTAAGCATGCCTTGCTGCTTTTATTGGGCTATCCAAGGTTCGATCCTCGGCCAGCCCTCCTTTTCCCACTTAAGTAGACTTTCTTTCCGAGTGTGCTGGGCTATCCTTGGATCCCAACCCCGTTAGCAGGGCTATTAAAAAAATGGCTAGGAGCCCAAAGGCTCACCAAATCAGGAATTGAGGCCCTAAATGTGGGTCTAATTCCAGACTGTTGGACAGTCAGAATCCTCAATTATCAAATTCCTGCCAGACCTGTGTCCACAGCCTTAAAACAAGTATGTATACTCATGACATCTATCCAGATTCTAGATCCTGACAACCATGCAGGAGCATAACCTGAAAATCACTGGCTCAACAATTGGGACAATCCACTTAGTCTCCATTCAATTTACTGTTAGAAAGAAAAATGACCAAACAGTAAAAAGTTAAATTGGACAAATCAGAATGATTAAACTGTGGAATTTTGAATCTGTATCCATCCTGAAAGGGCTAATAATTTGGACAGTCTGAATTGGCCTGCCCATCTTCATACTCATGGTTTCACCGAATAATTTCGGTTCACAAGGACTGAACGGGATTGCACCCAGTCCCGCATGCTCCATGACAGGCCAGAACTAATCTTGACAGCTCTTTATCACAGGACTGTAGAGGCGACTCTGAAACCATAATGACACAAGGTTTAACAGCATTTCATTTGATTTAGACAGAATGCCAATCTTTTGTCCCTCAACTATACAATCACCAAATTTACAGAATTTGAGAAGCTAAACATTGATCAGAACATCACTTGTCAATTATGAGAAGATGACATACAAAAGAAATTTAATTCCACCATTCGCTTTCCCTCCTGAGGTTTAATTGAGCAACACTTACCTACATTGTTTTAGGAACTCATAGTCTAATGTATCAAGCCACCACATTACCTTTTGATAACTTCCAGTATCTGATTGCTATCATCTTGAACAAGACTGATGATCATTGCAAATAATCCAAATCATCTGATACTCCTACCTGTAGAATGATTAAGAAAAGGAACAGTAATTATATCAGGAAATTTCTCTAAAAAAAATTGAATTCATATTGCAGAGTCTAGGTTTGAAAATGGGCAGAGTATGGTGCATTACATACTAAAGCAAGAAATCCACATTAATTTTTATGTCAATCTTGACAATCAAGAAGTTTTTTTACTTCAAAATTCACCACTTATGCAATATTAAATGATGATAATAGGAGATCCTGCAACTCATTACATGAATAGTATCTCACTTAGCAATTTCATTACATGTATTATCGGCTATATGGATGTAAACAGGTTGGGTTTGACACAAGTCCATGGTGGATCAAAACTATGACCCGGACCCCAATTGCTGCATATACCTAGTCCCAGCCCAACTACAATGTACAGACTGTACCAAAGTCTAGGCCCAAATCAAGATCTATCCATAATGAAAAAGTAATCTAGATTTGAATTCACAACACAACTTTGTAGGGGGCCTTGTGTGAGAGGTACATCTCAGAAGAAGAAAACCCACAGCAATCAGATATTTGGGTATGGATCCAACTAGACCCGGCACAGACCTACCATCAATTGGGTCCAAAAAGATGGTCCAGAGTGAATTATGCAGTTAACCAAATAATTGGAGTTCCATTGACATCCCTAGTCAATTGAAACTTGCCTGCCACCGATGAAGAGAGAGAGAGAGAGAGAGAGAGAGAGAGAGGTGCAATGGACCTACATATCTAAGCGTTCTTTTGACATTGTTAGGAATGCTCATTTCAGAAACATCTGAACTTTGACTCCAAGTTTTCACTTCCTACAATAATTAACACTTCCCTACATTGTCAAAGAACTCATAATTCCAAAGAATGAAGCTAGCACAGAACACATCACCTTTTGATGACTTTCAGCTCTGATTGTAATCATTTGAACAAGAGTGATGATCATTGTAGGTAAATCAAATCAGCTGCTATTCCTAGGTGCAGAATGATTACATAATAGGAGCAATAATCCCCAAAACGAAACTTATTTTCCAAAAATTGCCTTCATGTTGCAGAGGCATTATCAAATACTGGGCAGAGGCTACGATATCACATGCCACGGCAAGAATTGTAGTGTTATTTTTCATATTAGTCTTCATTAAAAAAGAAATTCTTTTGATTTCACCATGCATCATTTACCCTATAATAAATGGCAACATTCATAGGTCCTGTACCTCATTACGGGAATTGTTTCGTTTTTCTTTTACCTATTTCATTTTCATGCATTTGACAGCTAGAATGTATCCTCTGTCAATGAAAATGGGCAAATATTATTACAGATGAAACCGTAAATGAGATCTGATCGTAAGGTATATCTATCAAGGATACTGTTGACAATGTATGGGAACTCTGAACTGTTTAATAGGAAACTTGTAACATGTAACGAGGGATGCAGTTGTTGTACAGAGAAGGAAGGATATTTCAGATAACTGGGAAAGATATAAAGTATAAAAATATCATCTATTAGAACACACATACAAGTGAGAAATTTTTTTTGAAGTTGAGAAAAATACTATAATATATTTTGTTCTAGAATAATGGGAATGTTTTTATCCACAACTAGGTTGAACAGCAAGTCAAGAACATTGTTTTCCCCCTTTTCTCTTCTGCAATGGCATTTGTGCACATTGTTAGCAGAAGTGTGCCGGAGCTTCAATTACCTCTGGAAGTTTTGGTTACTCAACAAGGATCTAACCCCTTAGTGCACTTTTCATAGAGAGAATGTACACATTGAAAAATATCCTATAACATTTGAGTTACACGACCAACACAATATTTAATTGTATCCAGCATTTGAAGCTATAAATAAATCATTATACTTCCCACTAAATGTAGCCAAACATAAAAGAAATAAGATTTCACCTCCTTGTACATGTGTTCAAGCTGTTCTTTGGCTTCGGGAAAATTACTTGAGCACCAATGTTGTAGAAGAAATATGTTCTCTGTAGAGTAATATCTGGGTAAGCAGTTGACAATACTTGAAAGGCCTGGTGATTCTTTTCTGAATTTTCCTTTTATTTTTTGTTCTTTCTGTTACTAAGTTTTAGAAAGAAAAGGCTAGGGCATCCATTTAAAAGCAGAAGAAAAGAATATATATATATCAATGTCAGAGGAAGATTAGAAGAGACCAGTCCATCTGTTTGCAGCTGAATGGGCAACCTCAATCGCATTTTCTGCCACAAGAGATTAAAAATTCTAGTTCAGAATGCTTCAGCATGCAGCACACTTTTTGTACTTACATACACACATAAGGATCTAAAGAATATATATATATATAGGGAAAACCTCTACCGAGCACCCGGTGGTCACGATAAGGTGAGCACCGTTATCATGAGCACCATGTGTCAAAACACTAGTAGGCCCAACTTATGATCCATCCAAGTGGACCATAACACAAGTACCCCCCGTGATAGTCACCGATATCAAGTTTGGCACCCATCCAAATGGATTGGATTGCACTTATTTTGGATGGTGAAAACTTGTAGGCCATTGATCAAGTGCTTAAGATGATGATTTGAGCCTCCGTCACCATATATGGGTAGGTGGAGGGGAGATCTTTCAATCCCCCCGGTCCCATCACCAAGTGGGGCCCCTAGTGGGCCCCACTAGAAAGTGGTGCTCACCATAAGATGACACTATGAAGAGTCCAGCTTGGAATCAACAAAATGCAACACAAGCCAGCCCTGAAACTAAGACCAAAAGAGGTGCTAGGAAATTAATCATCACAAAATGAACAGGTAGTGACCTTTTAACGCCTAGGCATTTTGAGTGTTAAGTAGTACTTTGTCGCATATTTAACACCAACACATTTTGGGTGTATTGGTTAGCAACTTCAGATAGGGACCTATAGAGATCTTAGCACCCGACTCCCCCAAAAATGGATATGCTACCACATAGAAAAAATTATGCAGCAAACACCACTCATTAGCAGACTATGTAGAATCAAGAGTGTGATTTCACATCAAAGATAAGGTTCTAGAGTTTCAGAATGCTGAGTCAACTGGGTTAATGAAGGTACTCTACAACATTGTTCCCGACATGGGGGTCGGTTCCATTCTAAAAGAGGGGAAAAATACAGTGAAAGTTGGCACTACAAGCAGTCGTTGGGTCAATTTGGAAACTAAGAAACAATAATATTTTCAAAAACAAACAGGGTTGTGCAGAGCAAGTGGTTGATGACTTGATTCAATTAAGAGTTGCAAATTGGGAGTCAGGGAGAAGAGTCACAGGGATCACATGAAAAATTGTTCAAATTCGCAGCGTCAGTTTTTTTGTGTGTGTGGTGGTTAAAATATAATGCCAATGGTGCAGCAAGAGGAAAAACAAGTCCTGCAGGAATAGGAGGGGTATTGACAAATGAGGAAGAAACTTCACATAATTCCTTCGGTTAAGCGGCACTCATGGAATCAAATGAGCAGAGATTTCGGTTTTGGATGAGGAACTAAGAACTTAAGAAAAGGTTGACAAACATTTGATTGTCGAAAGGCGACTCCAAAAATGCTATTAGTTGGCATGAAGAAAAGAAAGCATACCACGGATGATAGGTTGATAATGAAAGAAAGCTGGTAGAATTGCAAGAAGATTGGTTGTATGTTTCAAGTAGTGCCAAGAAGTGTGAATGAGGAGGCAGTTGTGATGGAAAAATAGGTGTTCAATGTTCATAGTACACAGATGATAAGCATTTAATGTTTTTATATTGTCACCCATTCTCTACACTGCCATGGGAAGTTTGGTCCATTCATGTTCCTTTTAGTTTGGCCCATTTAGTATTCTATGCACCATAATCAGTCATTTTTCTTGATTATGTACTCTTTTCTTCTTTTTAAAAAAACTACGTTAGCAATAAAGTAAAGTTAAAAAAAAAAGAGAAGTAAAAAAATTGCAATCCTTACTCATTGCTTCAAGTGCAGCTGGGTCGTTGTCTGCATACAGTCCCATTTCATCCTAGACATCAGCCACCAACTCATCATGTATTTGCATCAACATTATGTAGCCAATTTTTGATTTGTTGATAATCCAGAAGACAGAATATAAAATACAAAAACACAATATAAAATACCTTTAGCATACTGTGCTTTAGCTCAATGCTCTTCAGCTCCTCTAAAGCCACCTCTCGTTCATCCTGGACAAAAGATCAAAAGCTAAACTCCAAGTTTAAACAGTCGCTAGACTCTCTAAAGTGCACTTCAGTTTTAACAAATGCTTAGAATGGAACAGAATAGACATACAGAATCCTCCCTGCCTTGCTTTAAGTTGTCCCTTTGTTCAACCAGCTCTCCTAAATTCTTTTTACTGCTTGCAAGATCGGACTCAAGTTTGGAGTATGCATTCCTCAACTGTCAAAGACAACCAATAGCAAATGAAGGATTAAGAGAGAGACTGATCTGTATTAGTATTTACAAATAGTTCTTGCAGTTGTTTTGCCCCCTTTCTGTCATGCCAGTAAACATCTTCAAGTGGTAGCTGTAATTCCAGTGTGAATCCAAGACACCTTTGCAGAGGGACAGCAAATCTACAGCTCATCTATGGCTATGGAGCAGGGGAGGCTAGCATTTATCTGAAGATTGTGAAGGAACATAAATGATTACCTGATTTCCAGCACAACTAGGAAGACTCCAAAAGTATATCTGCAAGATCAGAAAGGTAAGCCACATCACATTACCGGATAGACTAAGACAAATAAAAAGGGTAGATTAAGATATTCTCAGAGAGTTTCATCCTCTGAAGCCTTGTGTTTAACATGAGAAGATGCTGCCAGTGGGTCCTGGTGCTGCTGGCAACAGGTCCAATAGAAGCAACAATAACCAGAAACAGTGATAGAAAACAGCATTCAATGTGAAAGGCATGTGTACCAGTGGTTCAATACACATGTCTACTTTCCAAGAGTAAAGTCTAAAAGTGGCTTGAGCCTTGAAGGAACTGGCAGAAACACTCATATGCTATAAATATGAAAGTGGCTTGAAGGAACTGGCAGAGGTACTCATATGCTACATAGGAAATCTGAATCTCATGAGTGGAACAGTGGTCACAGAAGCAATCTTATGATTTTGAGATTCATGATTAATGATTTTAACTGCCATACTATTGTATTATCCAATTTGAATTTCAGAACACTGGTCTATAGAGGAAAAGTGTAAGTTTATAATCTGATTAAGCAGTAAACAAATCATACCTTCAGCACATATTTCTTCCAAAGACTTGAAACTAACTTTGTTCCAATTTTGAAATGGTCCAAATTGTCTTGATCCATTTCAAAGAATTTTTTTTTTCATATGCAAAATGATGTTTCTTTTGTTCTGTGCAAAAAACAATTCAATAAAAATTTCAACTCAACCATTCTAAGATACTTACAGAACTGCCGATCTTGTCCTTGGAGACAAGGTCATCATCCACTAGACTTTGGACAACGTCTTTCACAGATTGGCTGATGACGCCTTTCTTGGGACCTAGCTTCTCAAGTTCTCTGAGCTGAAGTATGTTTGGAAACACATGAGACTTCCAAGAAAGAATTGTCAAAAAAAATCAAAAAATTGAAATACAAATAGTTCTTTTGGGGCAGCCATAGATTTTAAGCAAGTGATAGTCACACTCAGTGGTGATGCTAAAAGGAAAAGAAATGACATGAATATTTATATATATATATATCACCTAATGGAACATAGAATGTTATAAGAAAGTCAGATCAACCAAAACAATGAGGTAAAAATTAAGATGACATAAATATTGAGTACTGACAAACAGGTAAACTGCAAAGGAAAATGTCCACAGCATTGAAGCACGTGGGCCACAGCCACAAGACAATGTTCCTCCTTGTTTCTGAGATATTTTCATAAATATTGGTCAAAGAACAAAGAAGAAGAAAATTAACCTAACATACATTTCGGTTAACAGTCTAAACTTTAAAAAGATACTTCAAGGATAGTGTTTCTATCCTACAAAAATTACACAAACACATAGATGGAAAAGAAAATATACATTCTAACCAAATTCTATAAAACAGTAAGAGAAAAATCATTTATTGCTCAACTCACAAGGAAGAAGTCTTGGGACTCATAAAATATTCGAAGAATCTGCTCGCGCTTCTCTTCCAAAGAAAGGCCTCTTTTCTTTGACTATGCAAAACAAAAGAAACAAGTAATCAGATCCCCAGTTTTCACATCACAAATGCTGCCTCCCACTAGCACAGAAAAAATATATAATGAATAAACTAAATAATTATGAAACGGAATGAAGAAATAAAATTCATGTAGCCGACCCCAACATAGTTAGGATAAGGCTCTGATGATGATGATGATGATGATGATGAAAACTAAATAATTATGAAAGCTCTACAATAATCATGTAAATAGTTGGGCAAATGTATGTTGCATGAGCATCTGACCATCTGTCATAAAACACTACAGGTGCCCTGTTCAAAAAATCATTTCTTAAAAAACAAAGGAGAGATTTCTAGGGAGACACAAGTTTCACCCTCAAAAGGGGATATCCTGAGTTGTAATGTGAGGATAACCCCCCATTGAATCTAGTTTATACAATATTATGGATCCTATCCGGTAATTAAGGATTTCCAAAATTTCTGGCATGTCATGTGGTTCAGTGTAAAGATGGCAAGTATGAAAAAGGATAAGAAAACTCTCCATCAAATATTGTAGCACTAAGTTTTTAGGGATTTTAGAGTTTAATGCATCAATGACTTTGCTGCATGTCCTCATATATGTTAAAAGAATATAAAACTCGTCAAGTTTGTTAATGATGGAGCTAATTGTATCTTATCTTCATACTCATACTCCTACCTGATGTTGAATTTATTCTTTTAATGTTTTTGGATTTTTCTTTCTCTAAATGATCCTCAGTGTTTGGCAGATCTATGAGTCTATGATGCCCATATGGTTGGAAATCGTGTGGCCCGCATGGCAAGGGTCCCGTGTAAGATCAAGCATGGCAATGGCCAACAAAGAAATTAGTATCCCACTATAAACAAAAGACTTTATCTGGACCCACATATAAGACACCCAACTGGATTAATCGGATGGGGTTGAAGTCTTTAGGAAGTGTCACTCTTTGGGATTGGCATTCTTTCCGTCCCGTACATTGAGCAGAGGTGAAGAGATCTGGGAAGTTTCACAATCACCTGAACAAATATAGATCTCAACCGCGTGTCAAGATCTCGCACATCCAGATCCATCGCAAAAACGACATGGATACAGATTTTTCACATAAAAAGTAAAGCATTGGATACGACACAATACATTCCCCATTTCGAAGCATCTACACATCATAAATTCATTATCTATGACATCCTAACTGTAGGGAATAGGCATTCATATTGTGTGTGTGTGTGTGTGTGTCATATCTGACAAAGCATTTTTGCATGAAATCCTTTTCCTGGGCGCATTCTCCGCAAGGATGTGATGTCCATGTCAAATCCAGGCATCATGACAATTGGTGAAGAAAAAAACTGAATAAAATCAAAAGTACCATGCTGAATAAAATGCAACATACAACCCAGTAACTAGAGAATGTTGCATTTTTTACAGGTGTTTTGCCCATTTGCATGCTGACACAACCCAGTAATGTTCCTCCTACTGATGCCTATCAAGTGAGAAATCCACAGGAACAATTGAAATAGAAATAATTTCCTTCTGCTGATTTATTATTGACAAATTGAACCAGTGAAAATTTCTCATCCAAGATAACGCCGAGACCGCGCAAAACTTAGGAAATCTTTTTTTATCAGCAGTCTCTAGCAGCCAATTAGGTATAGGTAGAGTTTCATCAAATCAAGAATCCTACAATCATGCAGAACAACATGAGCCCACCTTTGTTTACTATTATGGCCAATATCTCAAGTATGAATCTCATGGTTTCAACGCATAGAGAAAAACACACACACACACACGCACACACACAAACAGTAAAACCCTAGAAGAGATGGAAACGATTTCAGTTAGAGAAATCCCTAGAAGCTCTTAAATCAGAATACAGGTGAGGATCTTCATAAAAAAGAAAGAAGAAATAAAGGGAACAAGGATTAGGGCCATAGAATCTTGCCATTTGCGCTTTCTGGAATTGGGAGCGACGACGAAGGAGAGCACGAGCACGGGCAGGAGCACAGGAATGCGAAGAAAGAGGGCGGGAAAGGAGATGTGAAATGGCGGGAGATCGAGGCAGGGTTGGTTTTCACAAAAACCAACCCTCCCTTAGTTTTTGTGAAAGTTTTCAAAAAAAAAAGACGCTAGGTTCAAAATTTTCAAAATATTCCCTTAGTTTTTGTGAAAGTTTTCTATTAAAGATATCCTTCCATGTAAAAGTAATTTTTGGAGACTTCTTTCTCTCATTTTTTTTTAAATGCTCAAATTACGCTTTAGATATAGTTTTGGTAGTCACTATATGCAACTAGTCGCAAAGGAAATGCTAGTTATCCTTAATCACCGTGAAAATGCTACTGAAGAAAATGATAAGAATTTAGATGAAATTTATGAGGATTTTATTTTAATGAAAGGAAATTTGGGTATATTATAAAAATTGAAGGAAAAATTAATTGAAAAATAGCTTTAAATATAAGGATGTCCTTAATTAAAAACTTTCTATGAAACTTAGGGATTAATTTGAAGAGTTTTAAAATTTGTGCTTTTTTTTAAATGAGATAAAAACTTAGGGTCTTAATTGAAATTCTTTCTCACTTGTATCATCTCCCTACAATTTTTAATTATTGATGATGGGCCACACCCTTAAAAGGACCTCAGCTCCGTTAAATAAAGGCCGAGCTAGAGGTTAGGCTCGGGGTTGTGTCCAAACCCTATCTTTACCAGGTTGGGGCTTAAGTTGTCCAAGGGCCTGTCACTGCCTAAGCTTTATCACTGTCCTTCCCTGTCAAGGGTGTTGGGAAAAGCGGCGCAACGAAAACAACCCGCGATCAACGGATCTACCACGATGAATACACAGCAATCACACCCATCAAGCATCACACACATGACACAGCAGTTTTACGTGGTTCGGCAACCATGCCTACGTCCACGGGAGGAGAGAACTCATCTACTATGATCCCATCTCAATCCCCATCAGGATCTAGGGTTACAATACATCAATATATATAGTTCCCGCTTTCTTGGCCACCAAGAAAACCCATACACAATGACTAAAATACCCGTAACCCTGAGCCTCGGTTCTGGCTAACCCAGACGACCGATCCGGCTAAACCGGAATACAAGACATAACCCAACAATCTCCACCTTGGCTTGGATTCCGCAAATCCTCAAAGCCACCTTGAGATACCCGGTAATGTCTTCACGCACCTCGCTGAAGGGTACGTTTCCGCACACGCTACGACCTAGCGTGGCCACAGTTGCCTCCTTTGACCTCAACACCACCGTCTTGAACCTCCGAAGTGCTCTCCATTTGTTGCCACATGCATGCATCCTTGCAACACAATGAACCTAACTTCCATCCGTCAAGACAAAACTGAAGACCTTCCTGAATCCGGATCTCACTGGTACCTTGTGAATCCTTCCTTCTGTCTCCATCCCGGTGTTCTTTCCGTCAAACCTGCAACTGTCCTGTTCTAGTCTGTTCTGGTGGGTTGGGCACAGTACATGCGGGTTAGGTATTACCCGATGCTTAAACCGGCTTACTCTGACCTGAACAAAACTACCTTTTCTTCCCCGAGAAAATCATCTCCGTTCAGGGCTTCCTGGATTTCCACTAGATGATATCATTGAAGATCCATAAATCCATCTTCCAATGATCCGTCGCATCTAATTCCACCTGAACCACAGATTTTCTCCCATGTTATTTGATGTCTCCTTCACTGCTCCACCTGAAAAAGCATACCCTATCAACCTGTAGAGATTTCTGACCATCTCACCCTCCATGATGACCAATGTTCCCTTTTCCACCTTCGTAACTCCACCCGCTACAGTGCACTTGCAGCCTTTGAAGTATAAGGCACACAAAGAAATCCAATTCTTCGTAATCCCGGAACATATATCACAACCGTTAGGGTTTGAATAACATCATTATACATCTGGATTTCTACCGTTCTTATCTCAAATGCTCATCAGTGGCATTATCCCCCCATAAGAACAAATCCATCAACCATGATAGTTATTTGCATCAAACGAATCTCTACGCGAACATATAATAGAAAGAATCTGAATCCCAATACCATGAATCAACAACCGGATCCATACCTGTAGCGACCAAAACTGATTCCTTGTCAACCGAATCCGAGCTTTCTTGCACACTACCTCCTTCCGATTCTGATTCCTTTTGCTTTTTCTTCCACTTTGGCATGTCGCTCCTTCCTGATCCCTTCGACGCGGATCTAAGCTTTCCATCAAAGTTCTGGAGCAATCTACCATTCTTGACATCAAGTAACACTTTTCAATCATTGCTGTGTCACGGAGTCTAACACTCTATCATGCCAATCCCTGAAGTCATTTCTCCATCAAACACTTCAATCTGGCCCGTGATGCTTAAATCCATTGCTATCATCGTGAATCTGTCAGTTTCTTCAGTCTCCCAATTTTCTGCCCACCAAACTGCCAATATCTTTTATCTGCCTCGTAGATCTCGTCACCGTGAGAACGCTGGAAGAAACGGATCCGAAATCCGACTCCGGATGGCTTCGATATCGCAGAATTAATTCTCTACACTCCATTTGGTCAAACATCCATGTTGACCGTTGATCAGCCCATCTTCTTCCATATATACGTAGATCTGCTCAAAACGAGTCCGTAGGCTCAAACGGATCTCCGATCGGACATCGGACGATGAAGATATCGCAGAAACAATTTCAGCCGTTGAATCTGGTCAAACCTACCTGTTGACCGAGCTGACGTCACTGCTGACGTCACGGCTTGCTGGCAAACTGGGCTTCTGAAACGGATCCGGGTCGGGTTCACCTGACCCGGAACTGAACTGAACTGCGCTGCTCTGCTGGGCTTCTCTGGCGAACCGGGTTCGGGTCCGACCTGACCCGGAACCGACCTGCTCTTCTGCGCTGGTCTTCTCCTCACGGGTCGGGTTGAACTGACCCAACCCGGAACCCAAACCCGACCTGACAAGAACCGCTGGGCTTCTGCGCCAAAGCGGGTCAGTTG
Organism: Sextonia rubra; assembly: GCA_037013555.1. Classification (NCBI taxonomy): domain Eukaryota; kingdom Viridiplantae; phylum Streptophyta; class Magnoliopsida; order Laurales; family Lauraceae; genus Sextonia; species Sextonia rubra. Next base: position 34,349,314 of record JASUAD010000010.1, on the reverse strand, counting down.
GAACTGACCCGAGCCGACCCAAACACTCAAGACCCAGAACGGTCGTCTTCTTCTCTGCGCCTGGATCTGCAACCGTGTTGCAGGCGGCCCAGAGATGCAGCGCCCGGTGCTGCTGGCGGTGCGGCTGCTGCGCGGGCGTGGCTGGTCCGGCGACCAGCGGCGCGGGACCGGCTGCTGACGGCGACGGCGTCGACTGCGGCGGCGGGGAACGGCAGGCGACGGTAAGTCCGACTGTTTTTTTTTTTCTTTTTCTCCGCAGTGACGAGAGTCTGCGCCGGTTCTCTTCCTCAGATCCGGCGGCCAATTGCAGCAGAACCCTTCTCCTTGTTCTTCTTCCAGCAACTGCACCAATTTCTCTATAACAGAGAAATTCCGTCTCTCCCGATGCTTGTGTGGCCCAGCAAGAGATCAACCTTGATCTCTCCTCTTCCCGTTGATCTTCCACGCACAATCAACCTGGATCCGTCAATCGCAAAACCACGAGCGATCTCCACCTCGCTCTGATACCACTTGTTGGGAAAAGCGGCGCAACGAAAACAACCCGCGATCAACGGATCTACCACGATGAATACACAGCAATCACACCCATCAAGCATCACACACATGACACACCAGTTTTACGTGGTTCGGCAACCATGCCTACGTCCACGGGAGGAGAGAACTCATCTACTATGATCCCATCTCAATCCCCATCAGGATCTAGGGTTACAATACATCAATATATATAGTTCCCGCTTTCTTGGCCACCAAGAAAACCCATACACAATGACTAAAATACCCCTAACCCTGAGCCTCGGTTCTGGCTAATCCAGACGACCGATCCGGCTAAACCGGAATACAAGACATAACCCAACAAAGGGTAGGCCTGGGCGTAAAGAGGATAAAGAAAATATCCTGGACTACAGTGTAAAACCAGCATTAATTAACCTTCCTTTTATTCGAGTTTGGATGCAATGCAACAAGTAAATGACTAAATGCACATTGGTAGGCAATCGTTTTATTTTAAGCATAAGACTATTTTATGGTATTAGTGAATCTTTTTTTTTTTTTAACTTAGCCTTTGATAGAATGCATTTCATCAAACTCTTATGAATTAACCACCAAACAAATAATTAATCGCATATGGGAGAGAAACAATTTTGTATTGTAATTTCCATTACAACATGCCATTGAGATATGAGGTCTGTGAGCTTGAATCTAAAGACAAGGGAGTGAGGGTGCTAATACTTCTAGGGATCTTTCAAAACCATCCTTGCCATTATCTTCCAAAACTTTGGGAAATTAAAACAATACAATTTGATGGCTTTCATGCAAATTAATCTTCGAGCTCCCATCAAACCACTCCAAATAGAAATTATAATTACTTAGATTCTTTTTTCTTACCATCTATGAAAGAAACATAGACAAAAATAGGAAAATGAAAAATAAGATGGAAATAAATATGATTTTGGATACCATTATCAATAAGATGATTGAATATCTAACTTGAGCGCAATTTGCATTGAGTCTAACTTGAGCAAGATCATTTTTGTTGTTGTTGTTTTTTATTCATTAATGAATTATCCTTTCCAACCAAAAAAAAAAAAAAAGATATTTTAACGTGATAACCTAATGATTGATTTCTAGGTATATGTGTGAAATCAATGTCAACACAACTTGGCCATGAGTGTGGTGACCATAATTTTAGCATTTTTACTCATAAATAAAAAATTATAATTTAAAATATTAAAGTAAATAATTTTATATATCATAATATGGGGTTGACATTTATAAATAATTTTAATCTTTGGCCTATTATTTAGAGCTCAAATCCCTCTAAAATTTTAATGAAAGTACTAACCTTGATGGAACCTTTGTCAAGTAATTGGTATAAAAAACTTTTAAGCACCTCTATTTACAATAAGTCACATGAAATTTATTACTTAAGAATTAAATTAGGTCTAATTTAATCCAAATATTGAATTAAAATGTCATAAATTCAATTTTGATCATAAATGAAACAAGCTTTGTTGATCATGAATTCAAACTTTGAGAGGATTAGTATCCTACGCTCAACAATGCAAAAAATGAGAAAAAAAAATAAAAGAAGAAAAATCACAACATAATGCTTATCTTATTGGTGATTTGAGAAGTTGTTGTTGTTGTTGTTTTTTTTTTTGAAAGTACAATACCAAATTCAATTGTGTCTTTTAAAAGTTTTATTCTTTATTGAAAAAAAAATCGTTGAGGGCTAAATAATAGAAATAAAAAAGTTGAGGAGGAGCAAAAGTATAGGATTAAAATCTATCCTTGTATATATATTTTTTCTATTTTATAGGAAAGCAACAAGTTGCTCTCAATCCCGTGTAATTCCGTCCTTGGGATCAATTACCCAAAAATATACCTATATATGTATGTATATATATTTCTATGCTTTCCATGGAAAATACCTAGAAGATGTATATTTAGTGTATGTGTATATATATACATATGTATGTGTGTCCATAACAATACACACATATTATACATTATGTTGACATGTTTGTAGATAAGTTGGTACTGAAGTTGATATCTTAATTGCTTTGAACTTACATGTAAATCTATTACCCGTAATCAGTTATGTGAAAGAACAGAACAACCACCACTTGTGCAAAAACTTTGGTCATACTAATACAAAAATAGAAGGACCCTTTGGTTTCATTTGCACCCAGTTTGCAAAAAATCCAAAAGGCGCTTTCATATCAAATGTAATAGATTAAACGAAAGTTAAATTAGTGTTTTCAATAGACACATCGCCCCTTAAGTTCATGGCCCATTTGTCTAAACTACAATTTACTCTTTGACTTTAGGAAATCGCTTTGTTTTATAAGGTAGAGAAAGAACATTTCACATTTAATCACAACATGATTCCATGAATATAATATAATAATTGAACGCAATTTCTCAACATATGATTTGATGAATGTGGTAATGAAGTTTCTTGGCTGACTTTAACATGATTGCTGATGGAGATTCTAGTTTAATTAACTCCATATTCTCTAATCAAGTTTCATATATGATATGACTCATCTTTGGTGCCTATCTACTTTTCTTTTACGGCATTTTTTTTAAAAGCACCGACGCCTTTTTTGTTAATAGTAAAGAATGTCTAACACATGACAAATGGGTAATTTTATTAATCCTTGGACTTCGAAAATATTTATTTCCTTGACTGTGGAAAAGGAAAGTAATTCACCAATGAGCGGGTAAAAAGGTTACCAAATGACTCTTGTTCTCTAGTTTTAAAACTTATATTTTTTTTACTGATCTCTTTGAAAACCATTAAGGGTCAGACTCACCATGATTTTATCATGTGATGAGATTTATGCGACTCTATTAATGAAGATCACCGCGTGGGTAGAGAAAGTAAAATATATGCAGTGTAGGAAAAACTAGGGATTCTTTTAGTCCTACTTTTGTCACATTGAAAGCTTGAATTCCCTCGCGGGCTGTAGACGTAAGTAAATCATCCAACTATGTAAATCATTATATATTTGTTTGTTGAGTTTATATGGTTTTCTTCACTGTTGAGTCAAAACTTTCAAATCATGAATTAATCCATCAGTTTTGGCTTGGTCTTGACTTTCTGGCCTGTTGGTATACAAGGGTCCAGTTCTGAATGAGCTGTCTCCAATTCGATCCCAACCCGGCAAATTTTCATCTCCGACTTAGAAGACTTTATACAGGAGGACATTCACAGTCATGTACCAAGAACCTGGAATGAGAAATTTTGACTTTTGAAGCCATTATAGTGCTTTAACTGCCAATTTGAGACCCCTTTCTAGGCCTTTATGGGAGGTCCAGACTCCCACTTCATGCACATGTCCTAAACCATCAGCTTTCTTTTCCGCAAAAAGGAAGACTAAGGTTAATCTAGAGTTAAATTAATAAAGGATAATGAGGTAGCTTCCTGTTGCAGCTTATTGAAGCCAGTACCACAGGTAACCACTGAGCTTTTAGTGCCCGGTTGTCTTATGGGTAGTGGAAAATTAAAAAGAAATTCACCTTATAATGCCTTCCCTTTCGGTCCTGATTATTTAGCAGTCCCTGTGTACTAATTATTCATTAGTTTATAAATTTTTTATTATCTTAAATAATGGTTGTTTTGGTCAAAATTTTATTTGTAAATTAAAGACAACATAAATATGTCGTTCAATGATAAAAAAAAGGTATAGTGCTGTTTAGTTTTTACTTTTAAAATTATATTTTTTTAATTTTTGGTGTTGTAGTAGTTTGGTGGTAATTCTTAATCTGATTCAACCACATCAAAATGACTGTTTTTTTGTTTTCATTTTTTTTCATATTTGTTAGATTGTAGGGCCTTCTAATACTGTTAGGGTTAGTAGACCCCACGTTTTTTTTCCTTCAGTTACCATTCCCACCACCCATACTTTCTCAACCACATGGAGCATCCCCATTAAGGTGTCTTGTTTAAAAGGTGTTGCGTCAAGTCAACTTGCACATTTCTTCCAAAACATCCCCCAATCAGGAGACGGAATAAAATTAATGACAAGTGATAAAAAATTATAAGCCATGTTTAGCTATCCTTAAAAATTGATGGCAAAAGCTCGATTGGCTTCAATTAAGTAAACCCACTTGCATACTTAGAAACTACAAAATGCCTTAAGCTTCTTAATTAATTAAGATTGGCTCATTGACTAAACAATGATCGAATCTTAGAAAGATAGGAAAATCCAAGTAAACGACAAGAAAGTGAAGGTTGCATCTTGTTGACTTTTGACATAGGCACATGGAAGCAATCCTGTGTGTACTAACAAGTTTTCCATCGGATCGTGCGGCACGGATGGTGAGACGCATGGATTGGTGATAACAGCTCTCCACAGATAAGGCTCACCACATTTTTATAAGGTTAAACAGTGTACTTGACCAAAATAGTGTAAATACTGCACATGAACAAAATTTATGGGGCACCCTGCAGTTCGTGTAACTAGATGCTGATTGAACGGGTGGACTTTTTTTTTTTTTAATGCACAATATAGACCCAACAAGGGCTCATCCTACTGAGTATCATGTAAAATAAGTGGTGAAACAATTTCTGGCCATGAATATTGTAAGAAATCATGTCAGAAGAATAATGTTCACTTCAAGCAGCCATACCTTCTGATTTGGATTAAACCAGAGATGTACTCTATGACATGAGCAGTGCCAACAATTACTTGTTGTTTTTTAGGCAAACTGAGACAGTTTCGAACGTCAAAAATTACTTTTCGCACAAAATTTTACCGTTTGTAGTGATTTTCCATTATGCTTATTTTAGGGTGTCTTTTAGCCTGTTTGAGTCTGAATGTTCATTAACGGTCATGAAAAGGAATTTAGAGTTTGGTTTGAGGATTTTTTTTTATTTTTTTATTTTTTTATAAAAAATTTGACTTTTTTTACTATTTTTAGTATATATATGACAACATTGCACTGCTATACCGTTCAGATCAACCGGCTACATAGTCCCGATCAAGAAAATAGTGACTAGGCACTTATTCGTTTACCCACTGCATATTTGCGTTAGCCTTTAAATAAGAAATGAGTAGCTGAGCAATGATTTATTTACCCACTGCACGTTTGTTTTTGAGGTTCAAGGTGTTCCAATTGCATCCTAAACATCTCGAGTTCAACATGCACCTTGCCTAGTATATAGTGTTTATGGATAGTGTTGTGTATCCAAGATTTTACTCTAAAAAAGATGAAGTGGGCTAGGAAGTTCCTTATCATCAAAATAGAAAAGGAAAAAGAAAGAAAGAAAAAAAAAAAAAAGAAGCGAAAGGGCTTCCTTTATTTCTGGTGCACGGATTGCAATCATTCTTGCACCGGAACTTAAAAGGGCCTATCAAAGACATCTAATGAAAATGACAACCCATCACATGAAAGACTTGAGAATAGACTCTTTTTACTAGTTTAATTTATTCAACTTCAGTCTCCAGAGCGCAGAAACTCAAATTTTTAATAATCAGTGAATGTGCAGGGCATTAAACATGAAACTTCATTTAGATCCAGTCAGTCAATATAATAAAAAAACAAACATCCAAGTTCCCTGTGAGTTTCTCGAAGGATGAAGACAAGCCATAAAAAATACCATTTATGGACTAATTTTTTTGAGAGAGAGAGAGATTCATAGGCAAGAGAAAAAATTTTCAATTAAATCTCTGCATGGATGCTAGCACAGAAAACTGTATCAATATTTACTGCATTCAATGATTTCCTATATAAACTATCCACCCAAACAAGGTCCTGCAGGTGGAGCATTACAGAGCATAATGAGTTCTATAGGCTTTAAACTCTTTTAAGTATCTACCTTTTTAAGTATCTACCTTTCATCCTCATTTGAAAATGCACTTTCGGTGGCCCATAACCAAAAAAGCACCAACAAGTGGCCAACTTATAAATAACCCTTGCGAACAACTCCTCACCCCGGTGGTTAAGGAGTTCTTGTTCTCATTGCGTGGTTAAGGGTTCAAACATTGCCTCCCTCTCAATTGTATATATGAATTTTAATTACCTCACTCACATATATGAGTTGTATTTTGTCTCCTCATACATGTAAACCACATTATTCTGCATGTGTGAATTGTGTCTTGTCCTCTCACATATGTGAGTCTTCATTATCTTATATGTGTGAGCTGTGTCTCGTTTTTTCGAATGTATGGATTCCCCTTACTGCATATATGTGAATTAAGTGAGAATTGAATTCTATTGCATTTGAATACCTAGCTGAGTTTTGAAAAAGAAAAAAAAACACTTATTAACATCCCTTCCAAGCCATGGGCAGTTAGCAGCCCACAGTAAAAGCAGTTAGCATAAATTATATTGTCATAATTTGGGGCTCTGCTGATGAATTATAAGTGGTGGGGTGAAAAGAAAACGGATCAATACCCAAATGATGCACATGGTATACAAGCCCAAGCGAGGTGACGACTCTGACCCAATATCTGCTCAGCAGCTCACGAGTAGAATCTGGGATCAATGGGCTGCACAAATTTGATGTTACATGTTGATTATATTTTTAAGTTTTTAGAAAGATATGGATCATCTTGGAAAACTCCTCAAATTGATTCTTACTAGGTTGGATTGTCTCTTTTTGAAGAGAACTGAGTTAAAAATAGGAGAGATTTGGCTGAGTCATCCCATTTTAATGAGTTGCTTGGATTTAGAACTATTAAATAGGTAGATCTAATTTTAAACAATTAAAATTTATTTATAATATGGGATTTGGAGTCAGCAATTTAAAAGTGATGACTGACTGAAATTTGAAACTCATATTCAATCTTTTACATTCAATATTTGGACTGATAAATTATGTAATGTTGATTTTCTTACGTACATAAATTTATTAATTTAAATTGATTATCATGAAGTATATTTTTGTATTTTATCAGTAGCATATTGATTTTTAAATATTTTAAAATTTCTTAAAAAAACATTACGCTTCTGAGTAGCCACAACGACTCTAAGTCTTTTTTTTTATTGGACGGGTTGAGTCTAAGTTTTGAGTTTTCCAACCATAGTATGAATAATTAAATGTTTGGTTTATACACTGAAAACGGATGATCAAGCCTTTGAACCATTCAGGTAATGGAAGGCAATAATTGAGAAACAGACGAGCAAGTGAGAAAGTTGAAGACAAATAATGGCAAGGAATACAGATCCAATGAGTTTGATAAGTATTGCAAGAATAGAAGCATAGTTCGGTATTACACCACCACAGGAACTCCACAGACTCCACAGCAGAATGGAGTTGCAGAGAAGATGAAAGAATGATCTTGAAAATAGCTCATTGTATGTTGTTTGCTGCAGGATTGTCCAAAAACTTTTGGGCTAATGCAGTACATGCTACAGACTACTTGGTTAACAGGTCTTCACACTCAGGGATTGGTTGCAAAACAATGGAAGAAATGTGGTTAGGTAATCCAGCTGATTATTATGACTTGAGGGTTTTTGGTTGTCCAGCATATACTCATGTGAAAACGAATAAGTTAGAATCAAGGAATGTGAAGTGCATCTTGGTTGGATTTACTTATGGGGTGAAAGGATACAGATTGTGGTGTACTGATCAGGATTCACCCAGATTTATCATTAGTAGGGATGTTACATTTTCACGAAGATGCTTTACTTGATGCGAGAAAACAGGTGGAAAATACAGAAATAGGTAGCAGCAATGACATCATTTAGGTGCAGTCGAACATCCTAGTTTGGAAGGAGAGTACATCCGACTCCTCCCGATATACTGAGTATAGTCAGACTGAGCAGTACACAAGTAGACTCTAGAGAGTGAGGCAATCGCTAGTCAAAATCGGTTTCGAGGATATAATGGTGATATATGATGTGGTTGCATATGCGTTGATGGTTGAGCTATCTACGTATCTGAAGTCACTAAAAGGATAGAAAAGTGGTCAACAAGCAGCAATCATAAATGAAGAAATGGAATCTCTTAATGATGGCAATCAGGCCATTGGATGCAAGAGGGTCTACAAAGATAACGAAGGAACTTTCCATGTAGGTGGAGTGAAGTTTCAGATTCCTGATCATACATGCAATTTAGAGAAATTATTGTACCAGTTGAAGCAAGCTTGTGGACAATGGTACAAGTGATTTTAGACATCATGATGGCAATGGTTAAGGACAAGTTCAAGTATTGCTTGAACTTGATCCGTGTCACTCATCATTGAAGAGTGAAGATTGTGCTCGGTGATGGTGGGCATAGAGATATGCCTTTCAATGAGGTACGTAGAGTTGAAGGCATTGCCTGTTATTCTTTTGATGGCTTGAGTTAAACGGAATCCAAGCCAAAGTGAAGATTGTTGGGTTTATATCTTATATTCTAGGTTCAACGGATTTGTCCCTAGAGTTAGTCTTAGACTGGGCTTTTGGTCAGGGGTATTTTGGTCTTTGTGCCGTGCTTTTTTAGGAACTAAGAAAGAAAGAGTGATATATATCTAATAAAACTTGTAACCCTAGAGAATTAGTAGAAGAGTGTAGCAAAAGAGTAGAGTTCTTTTGTTGCTGTGGACATAGGCACATCATCGAACCATGTAAATATTTTGGGTGTGCTCTTATGTGGTTGTCTCTTCTTGTGTGTGACTTGATTGTCGATCGCAAGTTATGTGCTTCCACTTAATGTGCACAACATTAAACAAAACACGAAAAGCAATATTTACATGTAACAAGGACTTTGAATGGAATAGTATAAAACAATATAATAGATTATGAATTTACAAGGAATGCGACTTGAACAGATGTAGTGAAAAAATAAGATTCACAAAGATGAACCCCTATAGATAGAATGAAGCTTTGTTGATAATAAGCTATCCCCATAGATAGGATAAAGCTTTGTCGATAATGAGGTGGATAATATTAAGTAGTTAGTTTGCCTCAACTTTAATGCTCAGGCCTTTGGATATATTAGTTAGCAACTTAAGATGGAATTAGAGCTAACACCTTTTGGGTTTGAATTCTCGCGGGGCAATCCATGCCGCATCTGCTTGAGACATAATAATCATAATGGTATATATTTTATCTTCATATTTTGTAATGATTTCTGGAAGATTGTTCTCCTGCCATTTTCCATTGACGTCACAAGAAAATGAGGTTTTTAAAGACCAATTGCAAATGACAATTAAAAATTGGACCCTGTTTCTTGGATGGAGCTGAGGAGACATAAGATGCAGAAATAAAATCGTGTATGAAAGATAATAAAAGCAAAAGGACAGCATGTTTTGCCAGTTAATGTTTGATGGGTACATTTTCTTCTTTGAATTGGCCATCCCACGTATTTATCGTGACCTCTGAGCACTCTGAGAGAGCAACGTTGCTGACAATAGCCACATCATTCAACACCATTTCAATTGGAAACACACCAATCAAATCCATTGGTCAGTTCTTTTCTATTTTACCAAATCAAACTTTTTGAAATCTGAGTTCTTCTCTAGTTGATTTGCTTGAAATGCTAAATGCATCGACCACTTCCAATGCCCACGGCAATTATCCGGCAAGCCGATACGTTTTGAGATCATGCTGCATAAGATGCATCATGGCATACAGAGTATTTGGACGTGTCTTTCAGACTAATGGGTCACACAGTGTTGCATATGCCTTTCAGACTAATGGACCACACTCCAAATTGGCACTGTACCAGAAGTCATTGGATACTTGGTGCAAATACTGTTGAGAACTTGGTTAAAAAAACCTTTTAAGTTGAGTGCCTGTGTTTGCATGACACATATCGAAACTAAATAGATAGGAATTTATGGTTAAATGAGCTCAAATGAAGATTGAAGACGTGGTGTAGAGGGACTTTTCTTAGGACTTGATTTACTAGTGATGACTGGGTATTCATTTTCATCCTTCCTTGAATCAATTTTCATTGAAGGAGAATTTAATTGATGGTCATTTTTGGACATTTACCTTTAATCTTCACTTTTAACCATTCGAGTCATGAATTTCAATATATTTTATGCAAACAAATAGGCCTAAAACTATTTCTATCCCTAATGGAAATTTTATTGCTAGCCATTTTAGAACTTTTCCACAACTTTGGTTTAAAATAGTAGCAAATTAAGTGAGATCTCCTCAAACATAGAGACATAGGCAAGTGTCCAAAACAACAATTCACAACCTAATTATAAAGAAAGTGGTATACCAAGGAGGACATGGATGGCAGCAAGGGTAGGTATGAAGAAGTACAACCTATGCAAAAGTTTGGCTAAGGGTAAATTGGAATGATGAAACAAAATCAAAATAGTTAACATAAGGCTTTTTTTTTTGTTATAAAAATGATGATGATTGTTATAAGTTATAACATACTTTTTTTTTTATGACCCAGGATATCCTTTGCTAGCTTAGCCTTTGGACCTTTCCAGCCTGAGAGTTACCCAATTCTGATGAGCAAGGACTATTTCTTGGGAGTATATACATGGCAGCACACATAGTATTTGAATAACACAAGTGACGGGAGTCAAACTTAAGACCTCGGAGAGCAAAACAAAGGTTCAAAACCAACTAAGCCACCATCTTGACGGCCAAGTTATAACAACTTCAAAACAAATACAAAGACAGCAAAATCATGGTACTAGAAAAACAAAACAAGTTACATTAAACACAAGTTCTTCATTTTCTATCTATTAACACGAGGATTCCAGTTTATCAATACAACCATAACATGCTTACAGATATCAAACTAAACAATCTTTCCTTTCAGTCGTTGTATGACTATAACGTGATACTCTGGTGCAGCCCATGTGGTTTTGTTTCAGCACTTGCAAGCAACTTAGAATAGGAGAAGTTAGCTAAACCAGGAGCAACTTCCAACATCTTCTCTTGAGAATTGTAACCATGGAGAAGATCATATGCAGACCCATATCCCATATCAATAAGAAAACCGTCAACTTCACTGTAACCATTGCCTGACAATGAAATGCAGCTGTTGTCCAAAGGAGTAGAAGAAGAGGAAACTCCATAGCTGTTTGCTCTCACACCAAAATCAGATATTTCCTTTAGACCCAGAAGAGGAAACTGGTTGGAATCTGAATACAATCTCTGAGACTCGACATTACACACGGAACTCTGAGACTCCACATTGCACTCAGAACCAGTCTCAATTGGAGAAACCGTGTCGAAGCTTCGATCAACTGAAGTCGAAAAACAAAAGATGTGGTTTCTGCTCTTAATACCAGGAATAGGGGAAGTTGAAGTACTCTGCTGAGTATGGTTATTAGTTGTAACGTAAGCGTTGTTTGCCATCACCGTTAGCTTCTTCTTCAATTTGGTATTCCAGTAATTTTTCACATCATTATCGGTTCTTCCTGGCAAATGAGAAGCTATCACAGACCACCTGAAGAAACACCCAAAACTATAAAATCATGCCAAGTGAAAATTAAAGACATGGGGGAGTTAGAATCTTGAGTTCTGTCATATGTGACCTGCTTCCAATGTTCTGGTAGAGAGTGCAGATGATAAAATCTTCTTCCTCGGTAAAACCTCCATGTTTAATGTCTGGTCTGAGATAATTTAGCCATCTCAAGCGGCAGCTCTTGCCACAGCGTTTAAGGCCTAAAAGAGAGAAACAGGAAAGGGTGAGCGAGGAACAGATTAAAAAAAGTGGGGATGGATTGGGAAGTAGGCAGAAAAACAGAGAAAAAGGAAACCACATTGGACTGAGAATTGCCAAAAAAACAAAGGGAAAAAGTGAGTACAGGTCATTTGAGTACTGTATAAAAGATGAAAGAGAAAAAAAGGTTCCTTCACTGGAATAGAAATAAATTGGTAGATGGGCCCTTGAGTGCAGGATCAGAAACACAAGAAAACATATACTACTTTTGGATACATTCATGTGCAAGGAATGTGGCTATTGACATTTTGGTTCTCTGAGAAATATGTCAAGAACATATAAAACCCTGATATTTGATACATTGACAAATATCATTGTAATGAACCAGTTGGATTATATATTAGCAGGAAAATTAGAATGAGCAAGACATTAGCCTAAAAAAATATGTTGAGTCATGGACTGGCCTAACAACTATGAAAACCACAATATTGAGCACTCCAACCAAATGAATGTGTGGACAAACGGATAGTGGCAAATCTTGATCAAAAACAATTTGTAGGTTCTTTGAGTTAGATAAACTTGGGCTTAGAGAATTGATTAAAGCAGGGTCAGATTCATCCACAGAGGGAGAGAGAGAGAGAGAGAGAGAATCTTAACCTTGGGCTTGGTGACTTGATTGAAGCAGAGTCGGATTCATCAAAAGAGATAAAAAAAAATGAACATCTTGTTCCTCTTGTAATTAAAATAAGTTAAATTATGTAGAAGCTGGGGATTGGAAATGACCAGGCATTAAAAATACAAGGCAAGAAGAACAGTTTTCTGAGATCATAGAGAGAAAGATAAGAAATGAGAAGTGGGTATTTGGGAGAACGAAAAAAAAAGTATTGGGATAGAGATTTCTATGACATGGCACATCTGTCATGGTTCTTGAAGAGAAAAAAGAAGAAAACAATTAAAAAAAAAAAAAAAAAAGAAACCACGACCCCCTAAGCATGACAGATGAAAAACGCCAGAAAAAAAAAAGAAAAAACTATTTACCGCTCCCTCAACAAATTAGATTCAAAAAAAAAAAAGGAATGCCATTCCAATCATGCAAAGAACCACTTCATCTCCTGGCTCTTGGTCTTGAATCAGTTCAAAGGACATCACTTACAAAAATTGCAAAAAAAAAAAAAAAAAAAAAGCAGGTCTCTTCCATTAACAACCGTAAAATCTAAAAATGGGTACTCCAGAAATCTTCAGATAACATGAAAAAAAAAAAAAAAAACCCACACTGTCTTGGTTAAGTTTGAAACAGGAAAAAAGGCACACCTGTATTGAAAATGAAACATGGTGAAATTCTATCAACAAGAAGCCCTTGTGATTATTGTATTTGAGGATTGAAAAAAATGTATGAAAGAAGAAGTGGGTGAGTGTGGCGTATTCATGAGGAGGATGGCTGAAGGACCTGCCTGCTTTGGGGGGTAAGGCAATCCAATTTCCACCAGTGCCATGTTTCTGGACGTAGTTCTTGAGGGCAGTGTCTTCTTCAGGAGACCAAGGCCCCCTTTTCACATTGGCCTTGTCACAGCAAGGAGCCCTTCCCATCACACCACTGAATCAGGGATTTCGAGTAATTGGTGCAACAGAAAGGGAGAAACAGGCAAACCGACCTTATAAAGAGCTTTCACAAGGGGTTACCCCAGATACTTAGGATGAAGAGAAATAAATAAATGACTCTCAATGCTGTACTGGTCTTAGCTCGTGTGCCTTGACTTTGTAGGACTCTGCTTTCCACGTTTCACCGTCCAAATTTTCTTTTCCTTCTACTTCTGCTTTTTTTTTTTTTTTTTTTTTCTTGTCTCTCTCTTTTTCCTTTCTTTCATTCTTTCTTTGACTCTTCCCCGTGCTTCACTTCTTCTCTCTTTCTTTTTTTTTTCCCCTCTCTTTCTCCTTTTTTTTTTTGGCCCAATTAGGCAATTCACTTATAAAGTGAAACTGAAGCTTCAAAATTAAAAGAAAATAAAATATAAGAGAGTTTAATCATAATAAGTTGTATTTTTTATCTTTAGTGGCTAAATGAGAAATCCCTTCTACTTTTTTTTTAAAAAAAAGTAGTTGACTTTTTTATCATTTAGTGGCTTCAAATTGTTTTTTTTTTTTAAGTTTGTTTAGAATGAAGTTCTTTTTTAATTTTTATACTTTTAATATGACTTTTCATCTTTTTCTTATCTCTTAAATGAGACTTCTTTTCACATCAATTTACAAGTGAATTGCACATGTGTTTGTGCAGTGCATTTTTTATGCTAATGTAATGATAATTAAGAGTGTCTTTCTTTCACTTGGTACCATACATATCTTTGTGGAAAATTCGGCTAACAAACTTATCTTTACTCAGCATAAATCAAAATGTGATGACTTTTCTCTTCTTTGGATGTGTCCATTTATGGAATGAGAGGATTTTATAATTGAGATGATAATTTTTTTTTACCCAACTTGTTTAATTGTTTGGTAGGACATATATTTCTTTTAAAAATAAGAAAAATGAAAAAAATGAATAAATCTCAATGATAGAGAGGATTTTGTTTTCTTATGGTAGAGACATGAATACAAGATTCCTCACCCAAATGGAAAATGAAAAATGTGGAAAGCAGAATCCTTTTATATATTGAATAAACAAGCTCTCCAGGTGTAATTTACAATGAGAGAATCTTATAATAAAAAGGAAATTTGTTTAGACTTTCTACACAAGTACCTATTGTTTTGTTATTTAATGTGGCACATTTTTCAAACAAAAGAAAAAAGAAAAAAAAAGCTAAACTAATTTTTTCAATAGAGAGGTTTTAAATTTATTATGAGAGTTGGAATGGGAGATTCCTCTTTTGAAAGTGAAAACAAAGTGGACTTCTTCTCCTTGCACACATATGTCCTCAAAAGGCTAATTTAGGTATGCTTGTTTGCAAAGGGGAGCAATTGAGAAAAATTATGAATAATGATGAAAAGAGGAGGTTAGAAGTAAAATGCAATAAATAACAAAAAGTTATTCCTCCTCAAATTATAGGTTTTTGTTATTCGGTGACTTATAAGAGGTAGTTGTTTTGCCATTTAGTACTTTTTTGTCCTTTCGTGTCTGTCCTTTTTGTTTATTTTGATTTAACAATTGATTTTGTTTCCATTATTCTCTCATGCAGACAAATATGATGTTTTTAAGTGAGTTTTGATTATTAGCATGTGGGGTCACAGACTCAACAGTTATGTAGTCTCACCATCACATTTACATCCTCATGGGTGGACGGTAGGGTTCCATGAGCACAATCAGGACCATGGTTTAGAATTTGATTTTCTATATATATTTTTTTGGGAAAGCTTAAATTTAAGGCTTGCTATCTTACTAAAAACAATGTTCGAGTCTTGCAAAATGATCTTTCAAAGGTACAAGAACTCGTTCTCTCTTGCACATATGGATTTGCACAATAGAGACTATCACCATCATATTACTAATAAAGGATGCAACCATGGTCAGATCAAGCCACCCAGGTCCGACTCAAAGGGACCTTAAGACGCCAAACCTGGGCCCAGACAGGACTCCACTATCAGTAGCAAAACCAGAAAATTTTCCTTCGCATGTGAGGGCCTTTTGCTGAGGTGGTGGCTTTTAGTATGTGTGTGTATGTATTCTGTGGAGGGTGTAAGTCTTATAAAGGCTATATGAAAAAACAATGAAAGTTTTTTAAAACTGTTTCAGGGTTTTCTTAGGGGTTTGATTTTTCCAGTAGTCTGGTAATTAAAGGTCCATTGGCATCTCCATTTATTTCAATCAATTAGCTCTGGTTCGTACCACTAGTGTTCACGCCAAGTCTTAGCTCAGCAACATCCCTAACTATTCCTTCATCCTCAACCTAGGCAAGGGCCGGCCTACATATACAGCCTATTGGGCACTTGTTGGCCCTAGGTTTGCTTTCAAAACCCATATGAAGGTTTTGGGTCCAATTACAAAATCTACATGAGAATTTTTATTTTCTGGGTTGTCCTTGAAAACCACATGAAAATTATTTGTATCCCTCAAAACCCAACTACTTTTTCAAGTCTACACTCCTTAAATGAAAATCCTAATTCCCCACTTAACCTAACTATGTCTTTGGGATTTATTCATGACTAAGATTCTATAATAGATGGATGGCTATGATCTGACCATCAAGATAACAAAGATAACATGTGTTGTAGTCATGGAACCATAAGAAAGAAATGAATCATTGCTCCCCCATTCCAACTTTTATTTTACTTCACTTGTCTCAGCTGGGAGCTCATCTAAGTTTGGCACCAATTCAGATCATGTAAAATCCTATATCAATCATTCAAAGATGCCATCTATCTGGCTTTGTCCAACTATTAGGATTTTGACAATTTTAAAATCCTCAGGAAAATACCACTAATAGTGTTTCCTATTTGTCTGTACCCTCCTTTCAAACACCCTCTGCCTTGAATACAATTATCAGGCTTCTAAGAGGCCCCAGGGCCCCGCACAGCCTTAGGTTGTTTCATACTTGGATGTTAGAGATGGCTAACCATCCCTGAAAAATAACTTTACAAAGGGAAACTAAAGTTATCTTGTTTAGAAGAAAATAACAAGAACCAAGTTTTTCTATAGACGTCGGCCCATGTGCCCCTCTGAGGATTAACCATCTATCTACTAGAGATTATGTCTGTTGGATGTTTCTATATATTCAGTTTAAGGCCGTGCAACAGATAATAATAATAATAATAATAATAATAATAATAACTCGGCTGACTGTCTTTAATGGCTTTAGACCAACAAGGAAAAATTATAAAATATCCATTTGTATTGAGATGATAAATGAACAAACATGGCTATTTCTTTATTTGGATTTTATGGAATTCAGAATTTCTCTAATAGAGTGAAAATGTTAAATTTGAGCATAGTTTCTTTTGTACTTGGGCAGCCAAAAATTTTATAAAAAGGAACTCAAATTTCAAAAATTCCAATATGACTCTAAACCTTTCTAAGATTTGGTGGGAGCAGGTTGAAATCTGCAACCATTCCATGAATGCAATAGGCAAATTGCGAAAAATTGTTGGCCTCCATTGTCCTCGCTTATTTTTTCATGGTCCATGCCTCAAACACCACCAATTTCAGTTCCGTGGCATCCAAGTTGGTGTTTCTAAGTAATATCTAAATAAACTGACTATGGTTTCCTCCGGACCCACTGCCCGAAATTGCAGAGTTCGGATCCCTTGTCTCCCACGCAATTTGTGACTTGTCAGCTCCGAGTAAAACTTGACAAGGCTGCGTACCGATTTCAAATTCAAGTCGTTCGAACGGTACTCTACGTATTAGATGGCTTTATTTATTTATTTATTTTTACTACATTAGATTTTTTTAAAAAAGTATACTATACTTGGCATTAGATTATAAACGGTGAGACCAACTCCCACTTCTGATGAGCTTTGAAACTTTTGAGTAAAATTGAAAATATTTGATATATGAGCTTTGAAACTTTTGAGTAAAATTGAAAATATTTGATATATATCAAGGGTATTCATTTTAAGGGGCCAGACCCTTGAGTTTGCATACCATACAGTTCTATTCCTTCCACTAGTAGCAATTGTGTGGGCTTGAGCAGCTAGGACATGTTTAAACTTTATCATGGGGCCAATATAGAAATAATTAAAGCCGCTCAAGATGAATCCTATTTCCTTTAGTCACACATTCCCAAATTTCACTCTAAAAAAAAATTTGATAAGATTGAATACATAATTAAAAAGTGTGAATTAACACATTAATTATAATATATTAAGCCAATTGATTCCAATTGAGAAATCAACCTCAATTAATCTTGACTGTCAAATTGAGGACCCTACTTTAAATCCTCCAACATGTGTTTCCTGTCCCATATTCTTTCTTGTAGCCATTTCCACAAGTGAGGTAACTCCTTTTAATTCTAATTAATTTTGGTTCCAAAAACTCCTCCACTTCCACTTTTCTCTCCACCTTCCATATCTCCCCAAAACACTCTTTGTATAAAACCATTTCCTCTCTTCTCCTGTAACCAAACTTCCTCTATTTCTCAAACCACAAAATTTTTACAATAATCTATTTTATCTCCTCTGCTATCTAATTTCTAAGTTTTTTCTTTTGCAAGGGAATTGATGCTTGAAGAACTCAAGCCTTTCTTCAATTACAGACACATTCAAGTCTCTCTATTTGAGTCTCGAACATTTTGTGTTTCATCATATGTAGATTGGGCTAATCTCGCTGTAGCACTTTATAGAATTTATTTGTGCGATGTTCAATTTCAGAGTATGCTGATGAAGCAATGTTGCTGCCAAAAAAACACGTCTGTATTAGATCGTTGTGTTCAAGGATAGCCTCGCATGCACATTGTGACTGAAAAAGATAACTACTATCTCACACTTTGTTGCTTAATTTATTGTTGAGTGAGCTTGGTTGCTTTTCCTTTTCTTTGCAAATTTTTAATGAAATCAGTTGCCTTTTTATGTTGGCTTTTGTTACGTAAAGCATTGAACCACTTGGCTCTTTGGTTATCTTTTGAGTCCTTGTCACTATGATCATTATTAATGTGACGTGCATATTTGAGGATCTTGAAAATGGCAATGTATTTTTCTATTTTCAGGCCAAAAGCTTCAAAGAGTGAGGTTAAAGATGTTCCACCAACAAAGAATAGTTTTTTCGTTGATTATTCATCCACCATGAGATTTGTAAGCATAGTGCCTTCCCGGTAATGTTGTAAAAAAAAAGGATTTATGTGAAAATTCTCAATTGGAATCAATTGACTTAATATATTATAATTCGTTTAATAAAATATTTTTTTTCTATTTATATGTATTTCAACTTTAAGGAAAGTCCAATATTACGTTAGTTGGTTTGTGATACTCTTATTGTTTATTTTTCAGGTTCTTTCTCATATTCTATTTCTTTAATTTCATTGCAAAATATTTTAATTATCAAATGCATTTCCCTTTTGAAGCCAGGGGATTCTACTTTTCTTTTCTTTTTTGTAAGATATGTTTATCAAACAATTCCTATTGAATTAATCTATTGCGAATCATTAGGTTCATTTGGATCACCATCATGGGTTTTAAGTCTAGCCAGTTTTATAACATTATCATATAGTAGAACAGTCTTTTTATTTTATAATTCATGTCTTATGGTTGATCACTACATTGAAATAGGTATGTAGGGGTGAATTGTGTATGATAGTTACAGAGATATATAATCAGATATGCTGTAGAAAGTTATGGGATTTGTGGTTTAGGGATCATGGGTATGTAAAATTACTCAATGGAAGATGGATTAGGAATAAAAGATAAATAACAGATCAAAAAAGAAAAAAAGGCTCATTGGAAAATGGTTATTAATAAGTAAAAATTGGAAGATTTGTATGAGTGTTATAACTTATCGTGATGCTGTCCAACAAATGTATTATATACAATGACACAGTTTCTTATTTTTCTTTTTGGGATTTTATACAGTAGCATGGTTTAAAATATATTACTACATTGATTATTTAGTTTATGTGATTTTATTTAAAATGCTGATAGCTTTGTTTTAAAATATTTCATATTTTTGTTTAATTCCTTTTCACAGCATCTCCCCTATACTTTATGTGGGGAAAATTGTCTAAATATCTATGTTTATAGTATTTAAGCTGTTGGTATTAATTAAATGTTGTGATCAAGTTATTTATAGAGTTTTATTGTGAGTACACATGTATAAATTTGACATATTTGGAGAACCTTGTAGGACTAAGTTGTACTACTTAAAAATCCACTTGGTTTAGAAATTTTATGAACTTCTAAATTAATTATCATAAATTAAACTTCTACATAGATGTTATTTATATCATACTATGCATCATTTAATTCATTTAGTTCACAGGACTTCACTTATGCGATCATATCATGTGTGCAAGTTATCACATATAATTTGTAAAACAATATGTTTTGTATATGCGGGCCAGTGCAGTGCAATATGATTTGTAAATCAATATGCTTCAAATAAATGGAACAAAATAATGGTGCATTTTAGTAGAAGTATGTAATAAAAGAAATGCATCTCTCATATTCTCTTTTAATATTTTTTTATAAATTTTATATTGCAAACGTCGTTAATTGATTAACTCGTGTTTAGCATGGACATCTTTCGCTAGTATATAATTAATCATATTTAGTTCATGCATTCCATCAAATATGCTTCAATTGGACTAAAAGTTTACGATTTAGTATTGAAGACGATGACATTCATTTTCAACAATTTAAATTACCATTATATGGTCCCTGCCATATAAAGCGATAGAGACCCATGAGACAGTTACCGCAATAGCTGGGACAGGCGATCAGGACTCGTCTCACCAGCGGCAGTGGCCAACAACTGTCCAAATGGGTGAAGCCGTGATGGCCCACCAACTGACATGTTTTGATACCATCATTAAAAATCATCTTACACGCGTCACGTCATGGATGGATTCCCGAACCTAACGTCCGGCTTGCAAGTCTGCAAATGTCACGAGAGTCATGCTAAATGAAATTAAATGTGACCTGAATGTGAGCCTTTCACGTGTCACGGGAAGTTATCTTAATGTGGTTTGGTGGACCCCACCTATTAATAACCTGAATTAAATCGAAAACTCCGATAGGACAGTCAATTACGCCCTTAAATGAATGAGTGGGCTTGGCCTAGCCCAGCCCAGCCCCTTGATAATCTTGTAAAATAAGGACTTTAATTTTGTACACATGTCATGTTGAGAGCCGGGCTTGGACATCGCTCTTTCCTCTTTTCTTCTTCTTTAGATATATAGACATGTAAGTGGCTGCTAAAGTATCCATATCTTTCATATATATTTTCTTCTATTTATTTCTCCTGCTTGTCATTTCCCTTTTATTACCATTTTTGCCATTTCTCCTTTCGAGGTGAGCAGAGTGATAAAATCTAATCTGCTCCTTCTTAAATCCTCTAAATGAATTTTGTTTGAGCAAAACATGCATCATTTTGATATAAGATACATACTAATTATAGACGTAGAAGATACATGCTAATCATAGAATTTGCTATCAAGAGAGAGAGGAGTCAAATATGTGGGAAGCCTCAAATCAAAAGGAAATAAAACATAAACGATCTGATCATAATGTGATGGCCTTTTATCTTTTATGGCTTAATAATGAAAGTTTAATACCTTTTCTTTAATAAAAAAGTAGGTAACTTATTTTGTCATTTAGTGGTTTGAGAATATTATTTTTTATTTTTATTTTCGCGGAAAAGAAGAGTAGAATTTTGAATTTTTCTACTTTTGAGATGACTCCCTCGTCCTTTTTTGTGTCTGCTAAATGTTTAAATGGAAGCTTCACTCCACTCTACTACACAAATTAAATACCCTAATAGCACAATGGTGTAGTTTCTGTGTTTCTTTCTTAATGAAAATATTAACCAACCAAGTTTGTTGGGCCTACCAACTTTACTTTATACCAGTCGGTTTCTTACATAGCCAGCCATATATTAGTAATAAGATAAAATAAATGTTGTATTAAAAAATTAAAATAGTGCAGTGACTTGTCTCAAAAGAGAGGAAAACTTAATTTAAGAATACAGTTAATAGATTTTGATGGGTTGCCCAGCGCACACATTTTACATCTGATTAACACTGGCCCATAAACATGCATACTTTTTGCCTTTTCTTTTAGAGAGATTTTTTTTATTATTATTTATAATGAGAGTGTCCTAACCTTTTGTGCTGGACTAATCCCTTTGAGCCCAAGAGAAGCACTGCAAATCTCCAGTTAACACTGGCCCATAAACATGCATACTTTTTGCCTTTTCTTTTAGAGAGATTTTTTTTATTATTATTTATAATGAGAGTGTCCTAACCTTTTGTGCTGGACTAATCCCTTTGAGCCCAAGAGAAGCACTGCAAATCTCCAGTGACCCCCCTATCGTAGTATAACATGAACTCACAATCATTGAGAGTAAACCGTGTCCTAAGCTAGTTGAGATAGTCCTCAGGATTTGAAGAAAGATGTACCAAAAAAAAAAAAAGACCAAAAAAGGTCATGTTGTACTTCGCTATGTGCGTTCAGTGCCTAGCGGGTCCTGATTAGGGTCAAATTGGCATGTTAGACATCCTTCATCGTATTACATTTGGGTGAACAAATCCCAAGTCTACTTTTACATGTCTAAATATGTGGGCCGGATATGGATTGTGTCTCACCTATAACCTCTGTAGCCCAACCCATAGCTTACATGGGTCAGATGCTATTGTCAGGTTGGATTTTTCCTGCTAATAAACAATTCAGATAAGGGTTGGGCCTTAACCATCTGATAGTTCCTCTAAATCTGATCCCTATATCAGCCTGTCCCATTTTCTACCCAAACTTTTTTTATCACAACTTCCAAGCATTTCCCATTCTTTGTTTTGACATAAAAATACAAATGCAGGTTTGTTCTCGAAAGTTTTATATATATAGAGAACAATTTTCATGTACATATGTCCCTCAGACTATAGCACACTTTCATATTTATATGTATATATTTTTGAAAGTTACTTACAAAATACAGTTGCCTAGATGTAAACAGTAAATCATTTTTGTTCCTGTTGTGATGCATGCTATCTTTGAAGACAAAAATAAATATAATGATGACAAATTGACACTAATGTGATATTATTGTGATAAGATATTTTCATGAAAATATCATGATATTTCTTTGATAATTTTGAAATACGGGCAATAGTTGTAACATTGCTCCAGGTTCCAATACTGGCCTGAACCTCAGGTCTGTATATCTAAGGCCCTGTGTGTTACATCTTTGAGCCTTTGTAGTTTGTACAATTATAGACTATAGGGCCTAGACATTGTCCATTTATGTAAGGCTCAAAGCAGGATATATGCCCCAAAATCAGAACCCTAATCCTCCTATGTGGTTAGCATTCGTTAATCGAGTCGAGCTTATGTTTAGGGTGGATCTCCTTCATCCTTGGTGTTACCATTGCTGAGATGCGCAGGAGTAAAAACCCAATTTATATACAAGAAAAGAAGATAGAATATAAAATAAAAAATCAAATATAGTCAAAATTGAAACTCGTTTCCTAATATCTCTTCTCTAACAAGGGCATCACCGTCATCCACCAATAACTGAAGATCAGCCCCTCTCTCCAGCCTGATAACTGAATCGGCTGGCCGGGGTCTCTAAAGACCAATTGCTGGTCCAACTTCAGCCTGACATATTTACTGGGATTTTCATGGGCTGGGTTGTGTGAGGCTGCCATATGTAGGACTGGACCAACTGTGGAAACACAAGCCCATATATCCCCCAAGCGCCATATGCTGGTAAGTGCATGGCTTGGCCTACCTACCTCAAAGATGTGAGGCCCAACCCTGCCGTTCCAGTCAATCAGGCCGGAACGGGACAGACTATCTATCACTTATTGGCGAAATCCATCACTAAACCTAGAAATAGTACTTGTTTAGGCCTAGCTCAGCAAGGTTTTGGGCTTTTGATTGCTTAACAAGTTTGCCTAAATACTAAATGGACCCAAATTTTAGATTCAGTCTCTGACTGAGTACTAAAACCCAAGGTCAAAACTTGGCCGAAAGCAGGCCGGCCCAGTCTTTGAGCAACCATAGATTTTTAATGCTAGGGATGGAAATGGGGCGGTCAATCCATCCATTTTTGCAATCAAGCTGGAAGCT
Organism: Sextonia rubra; assembly: GCA_037013555.1. Classification (NCBI taxonomy): domain Eukaryota; kingdom Viridiplantae; phylum Streptophyta; class Magnoliopsida; order Laurales; family Lauraceae; genus Sextonia; species Sextonia rubra. Next base: position 34,325,541 of record JASUAD010000010.1, on the reverse strand, counting down.
GTAACCAAAATCGGGAATCACCAGGTTGGCTAGGCTTCTATTAAAGGGCTACTATTGGTTCCACAGATTGAATTGCGAAAAACTACTGGAATAGAAACTCTATAAGCTGGCTTGTATAGGCTCCATCCTGGTTTAGCCCACCACTGATGTGCAGCCTTGTTCTAAGTGCTTGTGGATAATATGGGGTTGCGTAGCTGGTTGGCAACCACACATGTCAGCTAGTTGCCTCCATGGGTATGCCACTCTTTTTACATATGTGGGTTCTCAATTTGTGGGCTTTCTCTTCTCACTTGTGTAGGCTTTTTTGGGAAAAAAAAAATGCTGTTTAGATAGTCCTTGTGCACTCTGTGCAGCTGAAATGTTTCAAATGTTGAGCCAGCAAGGGTTTAACCAAAACTTGGCGTTTACTAGGCTGATGGACTGGGCTTGCTTTCTGGCCTAATAATTTACACACGCTAGGTGTGTGCGGTATACTCATGCATAATATATGTCAGACAACAAGCTTTGCCCCGGCTCAGCATATTCGGCAAAAAGGGGGCTTGCAATTTCTTTTCAATTTTGTTTTTCCTAGATAACGTTTCTTGCACTTTGGCAGCAGGGTTGGAGAGGAGAACTCAAGACTCATCCCTGACTGGCCTGATTTAAACAAGTCGAGTCTCATAACCTAGTATCAACTCTTTCTTTTCATGGCTTGCATAAAAATTATACTAAAATATTTCGAAACATACTTGAATAGTTATGAAAATTTGAGAACCCGTGATTAATTAACATTAGTTATGATACATATAAACACATTGATTTTACATTTCGCTATGGACATACATGAATGAAAATTTTCAAACAAGGGATTAAGTTTTTGCCTTATTTAAAATAAGGACACAAACTTGAAAACTTTTCAAGTTAGCCCCTAAGTTTTTTTAAAAAAAATTCAATTTAGGACATCCATCCTATTTTCCTGACCGCTTTTTCGCTCAATTTTTCTAAAATAGCTAAATTACCCTTAATTGAAATAAAACTCTCCTTCAATTCTTTTGATCAAGGACAACCGACGTCTCCATGGTGATTGAATGCATGTAATGGCTTTAAATGAAATGTAATTTGGGTATTTAAAAATTAATAAAAAATTTGCCAAAAAATACTTTTAAATTGCTGGATATTGGAAACTTACTGAAAACTTAGATATTAATTTGAAAAGTTTTAAAACTTGTGTCCTTTTCTAAAATAAGGCAAAAACTTGAGGCCTTATTTATAAATCATCCTATAAAAATATATTATTTTTCTAAGTTCATCAAACAAAATAGTTGAATTTTTACAAATTTACTTTCCAGCATCAAGTTAAAGTGCCCATAGCTAATTTGGAAGGTTTCATGTTGAATTATGTGACCCATAAAGAATAAACAGAAATATGCATTAGGCAGCAAAAATAACTATTAATTTTTTTTCTAAAAGTTATAATTTAATATAACATTTCTATGTTAATATAAAATTGTATTAGCTTAGAGTGTAAAGTAATAGAAATAGTAATGAATTGTTGATATATAATTGATGAATAGATGAGGCTAATAGCAATCCACTTGTAGCTCAAGTGGTGATACATCTCCCTATCCACATATACAAGTAGGGATTGATCCCTGCTCATTTCATAGGGATTTGGATAATGTAAGTGTGTATGTACTAGGGCAGGAAAAAAAAAAGGAAATATGGACGATCAACTTCTTAATAAACCAGCTATTCAAATATTAAATCAACTAATATAATAATTCTGAAGGTTGATTGTGAGGCTCACTTGACCATTAAATCGAAAAGGCGATCTTGCAATTTAAAGGGAGGGAGGGAGGGAGGGAGATCATGTCCCCTTGACGGTTCTAACTATCCCATATAATTTCATGAGATCTTTAGGAATTAAAAATTTTATTCTGACCATCCATTTAATGATGTTTGGACCTAGATCATAAAGTCTACTTATCAAGGGAGAGCAATGGGCTCTACGTAAGTATAAATCAGCAAAAAAGACAATGGGTTTGACGAACTCTAAGACAAGTATCATTCGATTCCGCTTTCATGCTAGGCTATTTAGAATTCGAAGACAAAACAAGATACATTCCAATAAATTCCCTGGGGCAGTAGGAACGAAAGCCCCGATTAGAGAGGAAGGATGTTTGTATAAGAAGCTTTGGTGAAATTCTATGGAGATAGACCTTACGTCCTCATTTCTTCTTAGAATCATTGAGCATGGAATGCTCAAGATCAAACTATGTTAAAAAAGAAAATTAAAAGAAAAACATAAAGAAAAAAGGGCCTTAATTATTTGCAGGAAATGTATTACAATTGGTTAGATAGGACTTTGGGTCAAATGAGCTTTGTCGAATAACTATTAGGATATAAGGTATAATGTAGATGTAACTCTCACTTTCTTCTAACTTGAATTAGTAGTAATGGTGTCTAGATTTTTATTTCCCACCTCTCTTGATTCACTCTCATTCAGGAGGAGATAATTTAATTTTTTTATTTTTTCTTTTGAAAAAATCAGATTCGACCCGACTCGGTCATTAATCATACTATAGTCACCTTGTATCTGTCAACATAGAGGATGAGGCATATCCAGTGCACGTGTGATGGAAGCTTCTATGTGCTCCTTGCTATGGGTCCTACTTAAGGATGTGACTACGGTGGATTGATTTTCATCTGGGTGGGCTCTCCTGGTGTATGATGATACAAGGTCATGTGTTCTTCCTTATCTCTTGATTAATGGTCCACAGTTCACCCCTTAAAAACATGACCCAACAATTCAATGGTATGGTCTATTCGGATGGGTGCAAGTGACCGTTATGAAGTCGGGTGGGGTATGATCCATTTGGATGAGTTATCTGGTCAGCCCCACTATGCTGTTTGCAAATATATAGTCAGTATAGACAGATAGGTACTACAGCACTTGAGGATTGGATAGTAGAGACAAATGCAAGGCCACTTTCAGACCCGGACTGCCATATAATATAATAAATATATCAGCCACTTGCCTCTGGACAGCACCAACTCACACAAATAAACGATGGCAGAGGGATTCCAATTCAAAAGAAGTTGAAAAAGAAGCTACCGTCAAAAGCAAAATCCCCATAAGATAGAGATCTGCCCACTGTTTTAGATTTATTCCTCCTGTCTCTTATCTTATCCCTTCCTTTCAAAAGGGCCGTTCGCAGGTCACGAAAAAGCAGGGCCTGGTCCTACTCTTTAAGCACGTTTTAAATTGGAGCTCACTTCAAGCTATATAACTTGTGCTCAAGCACAACTTTTTAAGAGTTTAATCCATCTCAAGTTTAGCCCAAGTCCAACAAAGAGTTGAGCTCATGTTAGCGCAAGCTCAATTCATTTGAAAACTAAAATAAATAAAAAACACCTTGTTTTATACAAACCCTTTCCCTAATTTCAAAAATCAAATATCTTATTCAAACATATATTTTGTGCTCAAAAAAATGCCCCAGCCTGTCGCTAACCCTAGCCTTAAGTTCAATCTCAAGCACGTTTCAGTTTTCCCTTGGGGACTGTTTGTTGGCATATAATACATAAAAATTGCAAATATGAGAATTCATGGCAAGCTCCACACAGGGATTATTAAAGAGGTGGCGGGGTGTGTCTCTATAAAAGATGTAACATAGCAAGAATTAGATGAGACCTTATTGTCTTATGTTTGAATTACTAGCGTGATATTTATTCTCATCTTCTCTTAATTTAATTTTTATTGGAAGTAGTCATTTGATGGTCATTTTTAGATATTCATCTTTGATTCCTTGTTTCTAACAACCTAATGATACATAATTATAAGAACTCAATTATATGGAACAAATGGGTGCTTAATGTGAAGTGATGTAGATTGATATAGGGTAAATAGAGTGTTCAAATTGTTAAAAATGGCTAAATTGAAACTTTAAATGGACTCATCACAATCCACGTGACATGCCCATCTCCACACCTCCTGCCTTGGATTCGTTGGATGGGTGCCCACCATGAATCCTACCTCGAAGGAAGAGTTGCTGTCCTATTTAATAATGGAATGGCCCATTCGATGTTCATAACCTCTCTAAACAATTTTCAAAGGTGAAAACTACTTTCCTTTCCACGATTGGAACATATCAATATTTTGGGGATAGATGGACAAAGTTGATGGTTTGAATCCTACACAGCTGGGACAATGCATTGATGATGAGCTAGATAAGTTGATTTATGTCCAAATGGACATCCATGCAAATGGTCATGTGAGGCCCACCTTGGCTCTTCTATGCCCCCACCCGCCAATGTCACTGAAATCAAATTTTTTACACTGATCCAAATAGTGGGATTGAAATCATACAAAATTGATGCATTATAAAACCAACAAACTTGAGGACAAGATCAGGGGTTAGGATAATCCGATAGACTTAAAATTTTGTTCATAGGTGTGTCAAATTTAGATCTTTCAATCAACATCAACACCCCCACCTCGAAGGAAGAGTTGCTGTCCTATTTAATAATGGAATGGCCCATTCGATGTTCATAACCTCTCTAAACAATTTTCAAAGGTGAAAACTACTTTCCTTTCCACGATTGGAACATATCAATATTTTGGGGATAGATGGACAAAGTTGATGGTTTGAATCCTACACAGCTGGGACAATGCATTGATGATGAGCTAGATAAGTTGATTTATGTCCAAATGGACATCCATGCAAATGGTCATGTGAGGCCCACCTTGGCTCTTCTATGCCCCCACCCGCCAATGTCACTGAAATCAAATTTTTTACACTGATCCAAATAGTGGGATTGAAATCATACAAAATTGATGCATTATAAAACCAACAAACTTGAGGACAAGATCAGGGGTTAGGATAATCCGATAGACTTAAAATTTTGTACATAGGTGTGTCAAATTTAGATCTTTCAATCAACATCAACACCCCCACCTCGAAGGAAGAGTTGCTGTCCTATTTAATAATGGAGTGGCCCATTCGATGTTCATAACCTCTCTAAACAATTTTCAAAGGTGAAAACTACTTTCCTTTCCACGATTGGAACATATCAATATTTTGGGGATAGATGGACAAAGTTGATGGTTTGAATCCTACACAGCTGGGACAATGCATTGATGATGAGCTAGATAAGTTGATTTATGTCCAAATGGACATCCATGCAAATGGTCATGTGAGGCCCACCTTGGCTCTTCTATGCCCCCACCCGCCAATGTCACTGAAATCAAATTTTTTACACTGATCCAAATAGTGGGATTGAAATCATACAAAATTGATGCATTATAAAACCAACAAACTTGAGGACAATGATCAGGGGTTAGGATAATCCGATAGACTTAAAATTTTGTACATAGGTGTGTCAAATTTAGATCTTTCAATCACCCCCCCCCCCCCCCCCCCCACACACACACACACAAAACCACACAATAATTGCTGGGGCTCTGGTGGAGCCCATAGGGCCATCCGGCATCCACATAATAGTTCATCCAAACCATCCATAGGAGAGCACAACCTTTAATAAATCATGCAAAATATGAAACCCACCCACGTGCTCTTAAAATTGATACTTTGGATAAAATTGTAGTTCTCAAAATAATACACCTGTTATAAGAGGTATTATCATAGGTGGATGCCCACATTAGGACCCACGTGAGATAAGGAAAGTACTTAAGTCTAGAATACTACTATATTAGGTTGCTTGAAAAAGAAGCAATCTTATTCTATAAATAAGATTCCCATACCTCCTTATTATGTACACACAACTCTTAACAATCTTCTCTCTTTGGCTCTCTCTTATTTTCTACTATGTTATGAACGAAAAAAATCTCCCTAGTGGACCTTTTAAAGTATTTCTTACGTTTGATTGACGCCTCCACCCGTTGGTTGGATGTTTACCTACTTTTTTCGCTTATGCCTGCCTATTAACATAAATTATTAAATTTAAGGTACATTTTCTTGAGAATCAAATTAAATTTAGAAGGCTTGATATTGTAGGTACGTGACCTCCATGAATCCACAATGTAAATTTGGAATTTATGTTCGTTATAATTTACTCTCAATTATTAGATATCTAGAACCAATGAAAGGAAATATATTCACTATTCATTTTGCTAATTATCATCTTGATGAGACAGTTTTTTTGCCGTTAGGAGGAGATGAGAGAGTTCTTGAAGAACGCATTATTCCTGTAGAAAAATCCATTCCTGAAGAATGGTGAGAATTAACAAGAAACACCCCACTCTGTCTCATCTTGATCTATGCATTTCACAATGTAAGAATGAAGTACGGAGAATTGTGCACTTAATTACAAGAATCCCCTAATGCTTTTAATGATACAGCAAAAGTGATTAGGTCACATGTATTAACTATGAACATACAAGCATGAATTAATGTCTCTATAAGACAAACACAAATTAGTGTCCCTGCAAGACAAAAATCCAAATACGGGCAACAAATGAGTTTGTTATACGCTAGGAGCATAGCAGACCTATAGGTTCTAAGGATTCAGCTCTATGAAAAAAGAAAAATGAGCAATCAAATCTCAATTATATTCTCGAAGAGGTTATGACAAATTGTACAATCCTAAAGAGGTACACCATTTCACTCAATAAAGGGTTATGAAAAAATTCACTCTATCTAAAATTCTTAAAGAAGTTAACGTCCCGAAAGAGACTCTGGAAGTCCCTAAAGAGGCAAGAGTACCTAATAATGAAGAAATCTTTCTACTCTATAGTTATTCAAGAGAGAGGGGGATAGAAAGTAAATTATCTTTGATGATGCATTTGCATATATACTCTATCTAAAATTCTTAAAGAAGTTAACATCCTGAAAGAGGCTCTGGAAGTCCCTGAAGAGGCAAGAGTACCCATTAATGAAGAAATCTTTATACTTTATAATTATTCAAGAGAGAGGAGGATAGAAAGTAAATTATCATTGATGATGCATTTGTATATATGGTAGCTACACAAATATTAAGAGAAATGAGGATGATGATTGGGACATAGAACTACGTACTATGAATGAATGTTGACAAAGAAAAGATTAGCCAAAATGGAAAAGTTACATTAAAGAAGAGTTATAGTCTTTTAATAGACGTAGTTTATCTGGATCTATAGAACAAACCCCAAAATGTGCTAACCTTATAGGTTACAAATGGGTATTTGTAAGGTAAATAAATGAAATTACTAAATACAAGCAAGACTTATGGTACAAAGTTTCTTGCAGAAACGTAGGATTGAAAATATAGACAGGCATATATATGAAAATCCTAGAAAGATTTGTTTTGCCTGAAGCAAAGTCAAAGAGTTCATACTCAATACAGTTAAAATGTTCATTGTATGGCCCGAAACATTCAAAAAAATATGGTACAATCGTCTTACTGAATGTTTATCTCACGAAGGATATGAAAACAATCTCATTTTCCCATGTATTTTTAAAAAATCCTTAAAAGGATTCACTATAGTAGAAGTTTATGTAGATGTCGTAAATCTAATCGAAACTCCAGAAGAGCTCGAGGAAACAATTGATTATTTATAAAAGAATTTTTCTCGACCCGCAAATCAAGGAAAGTTTTAATGGGATATTTCATTCTTTGTAAATATGCTTGCCATATATAATTTTACGCAAACTCAAAGGCACTGGATTAATATCAAATATATCCTATGATATTTACGTAGAACTGCTAACTTATGTCTGTTTTATTCTTATGGTTGCAAAGATTTAAAGTTTGTAAGTTATGCAAATTTAAGATACCTCTCAGATCCTCATAAGGTTTGATCTTAGACAGGTTATGTATTCTTTAGTGATAATGCTACAATTTCTTGGCATCCTACAAATTTTGGTAACTACTTCCTCCAAGCATGTTGAGATTTTAGCCCTCCCTGAAGTTGGTATGGAATGTGTGTGGCTGAAATCTTTAATCCAACATGTTTGCAGTTCTTATTAATTATCTTTTGTTGTAGGTGTCCCGAATATTATCTATGAACATAAGGCATATATTCAACAGATTAAAAAATGGTACATTAAATGTGATAAAATGAAGCATATTGTACGAAAGTTCTTCTTCACATAGGAGCTTTAAAAGAATAGTGAGGTTGAAATCAAGCAAGTTCGTTCAAGCAACAACTTAGCTAATTTATTTACCAACTCACTACTAAAATCAACATTCAAGAAGCTTGTATATGAGATTGGCATGCGTAGAATCCATCATCAAATAATGTAAAGGTTATTGCTTTTAGGGAGAGTAACTAATTAGGGATAAGCATCCTGAAGTATGCTATTTAAGACATATGTCCGTTGTACTTTTTTTCTTTTTTTAGGTTTTACCTCATTGGGTTTTTCTAGTTAAGGTTTTAACGATGTAACATTATGCACGTCCAACACCAGTTCAATGATTTTGAAGAATGTTATATTCTTTTTTCTTTTGCTTTGGCTTTTCCAATGGGTTTTTCCTCAACAAGGTTTTTAATGAGGCAACTGTTATTGAATGGTGATTATTCAAAGAGGAGTGTTATAAGAAGTACTATCACATATAGATGCCCACATTAAGATCCATATGAGATAAGAAAAGCACTTAGGGTTAAAATACTATCATATTAGGTTGCTTGGGGAGGAAGTAATCTTGTTCTATAAATAAGATTCTCCTCCCCCCTTATTATGTACACACAACTGTTAATAATAAGATCTCTTTATTCTTCTCTCTTTGGCTCTCTTTTATTTTCTAATAACACCCCTCTTTGGGGTTAGCTCTCATTTATCACACAGAAGCTGGTCATTTCAAGATATCCTAGTAGAGGGACCTATCAAATTGTAACCCTACCTTGATTTGCATATTTTTAGGTGGGCCTAGAAGCCAAATCAGTCCAAACTAAAGCGTGGTCTAGTCATTCCTAGAAAGAATCATTTATATGTAGAGTCCTTCATGAAACTTGTGCATTTTTTCAAAATAGTGATCTGTTTATTAACGCAATAAACTTGTCATGTGTGGGTATGGCATGTGTGACGGAGACAATTCATTTCCTCCCATGTTTTATATCCTCCATTCGTGATGCAAAGATTTTTAAAAGATTAGCACTTCCGAAATTAAATGTGCGGGCAACTTTCCCTTTTTTTTTTTTTTTCTTGTCTCTAGACTAAATTTTACTTGAGGAGTGATTGGTCTCACAAGGACTCATGTTAAATTTCTAGTGCTTCTTAAGCGGAAGTGAGGCAGGGCCTCGAAAACAAAATGTCCTCTCTTTTAGCTTAGAAATAGTTTACCTCGGTGACGCCCGCCTAAAATCATGATAGGGTTTGAAAAGTCTTCCCATGGTCTCTATGAAAAATATTGGTAAAAAAAATAGTTGAGAACCTTCCATAAAAGCATATATATAGTTTTGAGAGTTTGAACAGAAAAATTATAGCACTCCTCGATTAAGACATAGACATACTAAGCTTAAAAATTGTCCAACTGGTACATAGAAGAATGTTCCCTTGGGGGAGTCTTAAACAAGGGCGGTGTGGGTTTTAAATACCAAAATTTTCATGTCTACCAATGAGGTTCAGAGCTAAGGAGTATAAAAGGCATATACTAACGACAGGAGAGGTTGCTTAAACCCTTTGAAATTCTCAAGATTCCAGTGGGACTACATTTTAGCAACTCCTTTTTTTTAATTTTTTTTGTTACCCCTAATCCTAATAGGGGGATCTGGAAAGAGTTCACCCACATAAGGGGAAATTTTACCCACGAACTTAGTAAATTTAGAGTCGAACCTTTAGTGACAGATTGAGAGATGCACTTACTAATCAATTCAGCAACCCCTTTTCTCATATTTGAGCTATTCAAATCACTTTAAAAGGGAGTAAATTGTTCGAGTGGTTAGGAACTCCAGGAATGAGTTGGAGATCTTTGCTTCGAAATTATTTGAAACCTTATCCGATCACATTGCTAGTGGATATTCCGGATTTTATCAATGATCAACCGTAAGAGGGTTGGCTGGTTCCTAGTCATAAAAAAAATCACTTTAAAAGACAGTAAGTAAAATTTTTTAAGAAAATTTAAAAATAATCTAATGGTGAAGGCTTCAACTCCCATCCCGAGATGATCCCTGGTGGGTGGCTTTTCTTTTCTCCCACTATATTAAGTGGCCAAGTAAGCAAAATAATAATAATAATAGTAATAATAACAAATTCTCCCCAGTGAAAATTCTCAAATTCCTCTAACCAAACATGCCCGCATTTGCCCCATCTAATGCAAAATCAAATATTGAAACAGAAACAGTAAATACTAAATAGTGATTTTTACGTGACCAAGGAGACTGTCATTGCAGACACAGACAAAACAGGGATCTCTTCTACACCAGTAAGCCTAGATGCCATAAAAGCAGGCCCCACTCTCTCCAAAAGATAACCTTATCCTGTCTCGGTTGTTTGGGACAACCACATGCATCACTTCTCCAAACATACTTTTCAAATCGGAGAGACAGATCCTGCAATTATAGATTATAGCATTGTCTACAGATAAGGGGGAGACTTGTTCAGCCTTTTTATCTCACCTCCACACACCCCATCAATGAACTGGGACAATGGTCTATCCATCCAACTACATCAGCTACAATCTCTGCAATCCCCCAAATTTTCCATATCCCCCAAATCCCCACGCCACAACCGTACATGGCCGACGCTTGCATTATCCAAACCGTCCATCACTATGGTATCAGATTGTGGGTTATTGGTCACAGCAATAAATGGATTTGTTAAACGTACCCATCTTACTTTAATTTAGACAAACAGGTCCCATCTGATCAAAACAATCACACGAGCTCGGTTCATAATAAGAGGTTGATATTACACCCTATGTCTAAAGCAGAACTGAAAGAGTTCCAATATCAGCCTCAAATATCATCTGAAATTGCCAGGCCAGTACTAGAAAATGTTCACCACTCAACATTACCCATAGCTTCAAAGCTAATCAAGTTATACCCTCTTTTGTTGGTGGCGTCTCTGACAAGAATGGGGCCTGCTGGGAATTTCTGATGGTGGGTTCACACCATATTCCCTAATCAGAATTTTATCTTTATTGGATGGTAAAATTTTGAATACCAGCACAGCTGAAAACCCATTTATAGGAAGTGTTTGGTTCGGGGTATTTCTCATGAAAATTAGATCTGTTGGGACTTTGTGACAGTGCTTTCAGAGCAGGTCGCTTGAGCATTCCAAATGCGCTACTTTCAATTTAATTTATAGAATTTTGAATAGCAGGCGCATGTAAAAAGCCACTTTTAAGTCCACCCTTACAATAATCATAATTCCAGCATTTTAAATGTTGAAGTTAAAATTAAGTATTTCGATTTTCCCTTGGAGCGGCAACATATAAAGAATTTCATGTCCACTTGAAATTACAATCTCGAGGCCCTATTTTTGCTGAAATTTAGAAAATTTATATCCCTAGAATTTACAAATGCCCCAACATAGGAATTTCAGAAATCTCATTTGAACTTAAGCATCCAAAAATTTCACCAAAAAGCAAACAAACTAAAATTTCAAAATTCTTGTGTGGGACATTTGAGGCCTTTTAGATAGATAGTGTTTTGAAATTCCTGAATAAAACAATGACATTTTCAAATCCTAGGTGATAAGCCATTACATAATGTCAAAAAAATCTCAACATTTTAAATTTTTGTCAAAACTTTAGAATTTTCTTATTTTCAAGAATTTATAACAAGAATTAACACTTTAAATTTCTGTTGAAATTCTAGAACTTCTTTGTTTTGAAGAATTTATGATAAGAATTTAAGATGTTAGGGTTTTTGAGACATGACGTATTATCTTATATTGCTCAAGCACTTCAAATGCTCTATTCGATATAAAAATTCAAAATTTTTTCACACAAAAAGCCATTTTTAACCTTGTAAATTTCCCAAATTTCAGAATTCCAAATAAGAGGGGTAAGGAGGAATTTCCCAATTTTCGGAATTCCAAACGTAAGGGATAGGAGGGTTGAGCATTTAAAATTCTCAAAATCCCCCAGAGACTCACAATTCTCTCAACCAAAGCAACGAACAGGCCCGGACGCATTGAAGGAAATGTTGCATGGCGCATTTAGAAAATTCCAGGAGACCAGTTTGGTTGTAAGACTACACTTGGCCCACCCACCAAGTGGGTAACCCGAAATGGCAGGGACAATGACGACATTTTGTCAGACATTCCAAAAGTAGCAACTACTAGAAATGCACTCAACCAACTAGCGCCTCGGCAGAATTCAAAGAAATCTTCTCTGAAAAATTTAGAAAATTTACAATTTCTCCAAACAAACGCTAGGATGCTAAGATGCTAATGGCCCGAGAAGCATATATTAAATGCTAAAGGAAATTGAAATTAAGAGAATTTATTTCAAGAGAATTTAAAAGGACATGACATGACTTGAAAGTTTTCAGGAAACTCGAAACCCTCCTCAGCCCTAACCCTAGTATAGTTTTGAGAAATTTCTAACATCACAGAGGATTACAAAATTCTCTCAAGAAATTCTGCTTTTAAGAATCAAGCCCTCCCTATCAGCGTTTTCAAATGTCAGAATTTTAATATTCTGAATTCTAGAGTGGGCTTCAGGATTTTCACTCCCGCTTGTGGAAGTGGAACATCTTCTCTTCCACTGAAGAATTCCATAAGCGAATACAATGTTTTCAACCATAATAGACTCATGACAGAGGCATAAGAGAGAAATTTAGAACAAGAAGCCATTCCTTCCTACTGGAGAGAAGTTCAAGAAGGAAATATATAAAACCCAATCAGAAATTGAATCAATCACATTATTAATTAAAATAAAAAGACAAACCAAATAAAACCCAATTTACATAGGGATTTAGAAATTCAGCGAAATTTTCACATTTCAACAAAATTCATCTTTAGAGAGAGAAAGAACCAGTAAGTTCTTTCTGAATTCTCTGAGCCTTAAAAACAGAAAGAATATTTACAAAGCAAAACAAATCAACAATGTCTTCCCGGATCTACACTCGGATCATCATCATCATCATCAAACCCCCAAAATAAAACACCAAAGAGACTCACTTCACCAGATCCGAAACCCAACCCACATCTGGTGCACCCGTGTTCATCTCCATCGAACTCTCTCTACTCAATTTCTCCAATATCTTGGCACGTAGGTTCCTACCCGACTCCACCCTCTCCATACCCGCCCCATCCTCCCAAACATCCATCCAACACATACCCGCCATCTTCGTACCCATTGGCTCAGTCGCAGCAGACCGCAAGCTACCAAACGCCGAACCCAGATCCGACCCTCCGGCTCTGGGCGACCCAGTACCCCACGAATTCGCCTTATTAAGCTGCAACTTCCCCAACGAAACGGCAAGAACATCATTCACGGTCTTCGACAACAAAGCCCGTCGGGTCGACAACCCGTCGGGCGAGACCGGGGGAGAATCCGAAGGCGAAGAGGAGAACGGACCCGACGCCAGCGTCGACGTGGGAGAAGTCACAATAGACGACGATTTGTAACTCGCATGTCGGAACGGAGACCCGTCATAGGATCCGACAGCGCCACGCGGGCTCTTCTGCTGCTGCTGGACGACCCGGAGCTGTTCGGGCGTGTGGGCGAAGAAGCAGACCCGACGACGGCACCCGGTTCCGTCCTTGCACGGCTGGGTCCGGTATCGGGCCGGGTGGAGCCAGCACTCGAACACGCCGTGGGCGTACTCGCACGAGTCCCCTCTCTTGCACATCCCCTTCCGGAAATCGGGGCACGCCGTGCCCGAATAGTGGAACTTCCTCGGGTCCCGCCGCTTCGCCTTCTCGCCCGGGTGCGCAAACGGGCACTCGGTCCAGTCGTGGGAGCGCCCGCGGGCGCATCGGCGGATCTTGAACTCGTACATCCGGAACTCGTCGGATGAGTACTCGTCCACCGCCACATCGGACCCGAGACGCGGAAGGTCCGAGTCCGGATCGCCCAGCAGCATTATTTCATTGGGAGTGAGATAGTGGCGTAAATGTAAGGGAGATGGGTGATGAGAGTATAGCATCCCAGCCGTTGGATCGTCAAACAGGGTCCAGGGTGGAATCTGGACCGTCGTATTGGGTCTTTCTCCAAGCATCATGTTGGTGAGGGTGGGGTTGTGTGAGGATTTTGGACAGGGATGACGAGGGTGCGGGAAGAGAAGCTGTGTATATATCGTGCTGGGAGAAAGAAGAGGAGAGGAGGTGAGGGGGTTAACTGTGGTTGGGTTAAAGTAACTGAAGTTAGAGTAAAATGTAGTGAATGGTACCTCCACTGAGGCTAAAGAAGTAATAAATAAATTGGAACTGATGGCGTTTTGGGTGGGCAATGCGGTGGGCATTGCCCCCAGCAAAAAATATCCATTAATACGTGGTTTTCTCACTACATCGCGGTAAATTGAAAGATACATATATATATATAGCTTTTCTTAACCTCCTTTTTTTTCTAAAACTAACTATTTTAATCTTGACAATCACAACCATTAAGTGAATTTCATTTTTTAGTCATTTCAAACCCTCTCCGCTTTGCCATCCATGCATAAAGGGAAGTTGAAGTGAGCCCCACCGGGTTGGTTTTTTAAGACTTAATCATTTCTCTTGAATGGTTTATTAAAGAAGAAAGTTTTAAAATGACATTGGGTTATTTTTAAAATAAATCTTTTATATGAAAAAAATAATTTGAGTGAAATTTTTAATAATTTTTTGAAATATTTAAATTCTTATGTGCTGGGCATCGTGTTTGCCCATTTTCTCTAAGAGACAGGTCTAATATGTTTTGATTTTTCTTATTTAATTACTTTGGAGGAATAATTGGCTACCTTGATACGGTTGTCAACCTCGATAATAAATGGTTATCAAGTGGTGCCCACAATTGGATGGTTTGGATTAGGGGGGCCCACTCGCACTGTCTATCCAGAAGTCGCATTGCATTGTATTTATTAATCTTTGTGATGAGGGAGGAGGTGTTGTAGGGTAGGGTCCTTGGAGTTTGGTGAGATGGACGAATCCATCTGGGCCCGGAGTCCGGGACTTGCTGTAACCAAACAAATGGAAATTGGTACGTTCACATGTACGGCATTTTTGGGAGGTTGCGGAATGAGATATGGATAAGAATTGAATTACTGTGCAGACGTGGCGATAAATTTTCTTTTTGACGATAAAACGCCATCATCAACTCGTGAAATGAAAGTGACACCACAAATTTTACAGCTGGCGTAATTGATTTATTATTTATTAAATATATAAGAGAATAATATATCATAATCTGCTCAACCATCCCAGTTAAACGTGAGTCAACAAGTGGGCATTTTGGTTGGTTCACTGTCCATTTCAGATTCACAAATAAGCTCAGATCTTTTCATTAGAGTCTATCAAACTGTGCCACGTAATGAGTCTGGTTCTTGTATAGATCACACCCACACATCTGCAGTGGATCCACTACAATGTGGCTGGTGATTGGTATGAATGTTAATGTAGGTGAAATGACGAATGAAGGTTATAAACAAAAAATCTTGGACGTTTAAAAGGTTGTGAAGTGGGCATGGAAAGAAGAGAACGGACTGAGAGACAGTTGTGGGGAGGAGACAGGATGAGGAACATGCAGATGGGACATGTGTCGACGCCTGTACTAGGAGAATAACTCTGTCCCCTACCTTGGCGCATAACTATTCTTTTTCCATTTGATTGGAGAGCCAGTCTCGTCGGTACTAATCTTCGGGTCTTCATGCCCGGGTCAGGGACGGAGTCGGTCTGGTGCTGGAGCCCAGCTCTGTTTTGGAAAGAGAGGCTTGTGTCCGGCCCAAGTCCAACTTGACTAGTCATAAGTCATAAGCGACTCATAACTCTCTCGTTTTTATATATGTAACTTTAGATGAGTAGAATATAGTTTCAACGTGGGTATTATGGCATGATCACAGCGGATTGTATTGGAAGAAGCGGTGGGATTGCTATGCTGTGGAGAAAGGAGACACAGGTATAGATCTCTAGTTTTTCTACATGTCATATAGATGCTATAGCTGATGACAGCGAGCGAGGGAAGCAATGGAGAATCACAGGTGTCTACGGGATCCCGAGGCTCCAAAAAGGAAATAAGTATGAGACCTTTTGTGTTCAGTGAAATCTAGAGAGAGTGGTGCGTAGATATGCTTTGGAGATTTTAACAAGATAATTAGCACAAATGAGAAGATTGGTGGAAGGATCAGGCATGAAAAGCAAATGGATGAGTTTTGGTATGCTTTGGACTACTACCAATTCCTTGATTTAGGATTTAGAGGCCCCTTTATACGTAGTGTAATCAAAGAAGAGGAGATGAAAATATTAGAGAATGGTTGGATAGATATGTGGCAAATATAGAGTGGTCAATTATGAATCCATATGCAGGGGTTAGACATTGTTTGGCCTCTTCTTCGGATGATTTTCCTGTGATGCTTGACATGAGTGGTAGACAAAGGAAGAGCAGAAAAAAGTCGGGTATTTTCCTTTTTGAAACAATGTGGGTTGGGAATAAGGAGTGTGAGGAAGTTATTGATAACGTGTGAAAACAAGAAACCCCAGAAGTTGGCATGTCTGCAGTGTGTGATTCCCTACATAAGTATAGACGCAGTCTTGCAAAGTGGAACGGGCTAAACTTTGGCAATGTTCAAGAAAAGTTAAGAAAAAAGAGGATGGAGTTACTATATCTCACCGAAATGACTTTGAGGGAGGCTACAATGCAAGAGATTAAGGGGGTTAAACATAAGATTAATGATCTGATCGAGGGGGAAGAGATAATGTGGAGGCAGCGTTCAAAGGCCTTGTGACTTAGTGAAAGGGACCAAAACATGAGTTTTTTTTTTTCATCACAAAGTTTCACAAAGGAGGCAGAGGAATACTATTAGGGGGGTCATGAGTTCCGATGGTGTGTGGTGCGAGGATGAGAAGATGGAAGAGGAGATTGTCAGTTATTTTTCAAGAATCTTTTTATCCTCTCAATCTTCAAATTATGGACCTATTCCCAATAAGGTGGACAAGTTAGTGATAGAGGAGCTGAATGCAAACCTAGTACAAGAGTTTAAGATAGAAGAAGTCAAGGCTGCTCTGGCACAAATGTACCCTACAAAAGCTCCAAGTCCGGATGGTATGTCTCCTTTATCTTTTCAAAAATATTGGCATATAGTTGGAAAGCATGTATCTGATGCTGTATTATCTATTCTAAATTCGGGGTGTATGCATAGAGAGATTAATCTTACTTATATAGTCTTGATCCCAAAGACAAAAACCCCAGAAAAAATTACTGAATCTCACTGCATAAGCCTTTGTAATATAGTATATAAGCTTATTTCTAAGGTTTTGGCTAACCAGTTGAAACTAGTCTTACCCCATGTTATCTCTGAGAATCAAAGTGCCTTCGTCCTTGGTAGGCTAATTACTGATAATGTGTTAGTGGCATATGAGATTGCCAATTTTTTAAAGTAGAAAAGCAGGGGCAAGAAGGGGTATATGTCTATCAAGCTTGACATGAGCAAGGCTTATGATAGGGTGGAATAGGGTTTTTTTGAGCAGGTGATGTTGAAGTTGGGTTTTCATCAAAAGTGGGTCTTTCTAATCATAAAATGCATCTCTTCTGTCTCATACTTTATATTAATTAATGGGGTATCGACAAGCCTAATTATTCCATCGAGAGGATTGAGGCAGGGTGATCATCTTTCTCCTTATTTATTCCTCTTATGTGCTGAAGCTTTTATTTCTTTATTGAGACATGCAGAATAGGAGAAAAAGATTACAGGTCTTAGTATATGTAGAGGAGCTCTACAGGTTAGCCACCTGTTTTTTGCGGATGATAGTTTTCTTTTTTTTCGTGCAAATAGAGATGAGAATTTATACATTCAGCATCTCCTCAATGCGCATGAAAAAGCGTCAGGCCAAAAGATGAACACGGAAAAAACCTCGCTTTTTTCTAGCAAAAATACTAGTCAAGTAGATCAAGAGAGCATCAAATCTATTTGGGGTGTGAAGGGGATCAAACATCATAAGAAATATTTGGGGCTGCCCTCACTTGTGAGGAAATAGAAAAGACGGACCTTCTTTGATATTAAGGAGAGGGTGTGGAGGAAACTACAAGGATGGAAGGAGAAGTTTCTTTCACAAGCAAGACGGGAGATTTTAGTGAAGGCTGTAGCTCAATAAATTCCAACTTATGCCATGAGTTGTTTTAAATTGCCAGCAAGTCTCTACAAAGAGCTGGAAGGTATGATGGCTTGCTTTTGGTGGGGGCAACGTAACACTGAGAGGAAGATTCATTGGGTTAGTTGGGAGAAGCTTTGTCAATCTAAACATATCGGTGGAATGCGGTTTCAGAGCTTAGAAGATGTTAATCTCGCTCTTTTAGCTATGCAATGGTGGAGGCTCATGCATCATCAACACTCTTTATTTTATAAGGTTTTTAAGGCAAAATACTTCTTAAACGATTCTTCCTTCATTCAACTGCTGGTAGGAATCCATCCTTTGCTTGGAGAGGGATTTTTGCAAGAAAAAATATTTTATTGGAAGGTCGTAGGTGGAGAGTTCGAGATGGCCGCTCAATAAAGGTTTGGAAAGATAAATGGCTATCTATTCCCATGACCTATAAATTAACTTCGCTAAGAAAGTTGTTGTAGGAAGATGCTGAAGTAGCATAGCTCACCGATTATGGCTTAAAGTGGTGGGATGTGCAAAAAGTTCGTGGTGTCTTTCACGACCTAAGCCCAAGAAGTCGGGGATTAAGTTTAAACCTAATTAGTGACACACGTACTCCTGTGTATACACACTTAGACCCCGTCTAAATGCACACACACAAGGAAAAATCACACGTGTAATTTACAATGCACGCGGAAGCTGTAAGTATTATTGCATGAAAAAGAGGATACACAAATACAAAACAATATCCACAAAAGATTACATTGATTACACAATCTACAACCAAAAGAAGCCCTGTCATTATAAGAGTAAGGGACAGTTATTATGAGTCATGATACAAAATGCAAAGAGTTAAATAAAACGCCTGTGACCAGAACCAGATGCATCCCACACAACAAAGTGAGACCTATACTAATGCTACACCGCTTTTCGGTGAAGTGATCACATCCACTCCTCTAGCCCTGATGGGGCTTCTACGGTCTCCTCTGAAGTCTTACCGACCGACGAGGGGTTGGTAGCGGAATCTGAGCCTATAACACCAAGGTTTACTAATGAATATAACGATTCAGCAAACCATAAGCAACAATAAGGTAACACGCATTGTGTTTAAACAAATAATTAACAAGTGATATTGCATGGAGTTTCAATTTAGTAGACTAGGCAAATTGTGCATTTGAATAAATCATGCTATGGGAATCAATGCATATGTGTATTGTACTATGTGGCTACTACATTTGTCATATCCTCCCTCTAGGGATCTATACATGGAGAATACTATTGACCGGGCTAGGTTACGAATGAGTTTAAGTTTCCTGGGGCTCGGAAGCCTTAAGACATGAACATACTACAACGGCAACATACATACTATGCCAAAGTCAACCCGGCCGGGTATTATAAGGCTGAGGTTGAGAAGTGCCTGACATTTCGATTCAATCATATACTTGGATTTGAGTAAAACGTGCAATTCATTAAGGAAATAAGAACAATAATGAATCACGTTCAATTCATTCATGCTAGACATTCATACTCAAGTCAATATCAATAATCAATATACATGGAATAGCAATTGTCAAGGACGCATCAAGCAGATCGAATTCATACAATATCGAAAGGACATATGACGCACATTCAATCCATACATAAGAGTGGAGGACAATAACCGTCGTTCAATATGCCATGCGATCCAAATTGATAGAATCAAGACAATTTACTAGTCAACTCTAATCTAGCCATCCAGTATTTCTAATCGTGCTTGATGATGTAGTTTTAAGTTATCCGATACACAATTGTCTTTTTCTTAGCATTGACTCGTATCGGGAAGGTGTATCAGAGTCCCTTAAACCAACACTCATAGGGAGGTACTTAACAACTGAATAACACACATGAATGCGTCACAACCCTCAAGACTATTCATGTTATTCATTTATTCCAGTGGGAAAGTTAAGGGTTGCCTGCATTCTCACACGAATTGCCCTATAAGGTCTTTGAAATACCTGCCATCTCTTAATTTTCAATGGACTCACGGCGTAGTCATGGGTGACATACGGCTTAGCCGTCGACATCTTACGGTTTAGCCATATTATGACTACGGCTCAGCCATGGTTCCTTAGACTTTCTTCCTCATTTACAGCGAGCCATGGTTAAATCGTGCATTCTCTTATGGCTGGACTGTGGTTGTTTTATGGCTCAGCCACGGTAGGGTCATGGTTAACCTACTGTTTAGCCGTAGTGCATTATATGGCTTAGCCGTAGCTTGATCATAGTGTAAAGTCGAGTTTGGCTGCTCTCTGGAAAGTGAGCCGTGGAGCTCTATGGCTTAGCCGTAAGCTTCAAGAATTTCACGTTTTAAACCTATTCCAGAAAAAACTGAATTTAAAGAACTTGAAACAGAGAGAAAAATTAGAGGATAGAATTTGATAACAAAAGGGCTGTAACATATAGAAAACATGAAAAGTAATTGAGAATAAAAGCAATCATAAATTACCAACATGTATTCATCCATAATATACTTATACTTGCCTCAAATGAGTTGTTCTAAGTGAATCTCTGTCCTTGGCTCGGAGTAGATGAATATATACAACCCTAGTAACCATGCATGTAAAGAGTGAGAAGAAAAGTGTGCATGCAGTGAACGAAGAATTCGTCACTCGTACTTGTTAGCATGAACCAAAGTCTTACCTTAGAATACACAAGCGAAAGATTGTTAGAATGGATGCAAAAGGGTTCTCCCCTTTCCTTGCTTTGATCATTGAAGAAGGGAATTGAGAGGAAGAGAAGAAGAGACATTGAGTTGAGAGAAGAGGTAGAGAGTTGGTGCATGCATCTTGTTTTATAAGATAAGCACTGAAGAATTTATAAGAAAGTCCAAATGTTTATCAGAATTACAGTTTGAGTCAAATAACCGTCTAACGGAAACAGACAAAGTTGTTTGCATGCGAGTTAGTTACTAAGATCAACAAGTTTAACAAGATACACGTGATGACACTAAGATGATGCATGAATGATGAAATCTTATGAAATCTAAAATTACAAAAAAGGGCTTATTTCTACTTAATCCAGGTTAAACTTAACACAACTACCTATTCATGACCCAAAATGAAACTCAAAAAGACAAAATGACATGCATTAAAGGGATTCGCAAAAATGACCAAAAAGAATCTTAATTAGGTGTTAAATCGGGTCACGTTGGGTTGGAGTGTTACAGTGTCTCCCTCACATATGAGGCTGAAGCTATACTTAGGATCCCTTTGAGCTCTCAAATGCTAAGTGATGTTGTGGTTTGGACAGAACATAAGTCAAGAGTCTTTTCTGTGAAGACAGCCTATGTGGTTGCCAAGTAGCTCAAAATAAAAAAAACATGGGTATAGGGGAAAGTTCAAATTCTTGGGCTAGGAGATGGTTTTGGATTCGTTTGTGGAATATGCAAGTTCCAAACAAGATTAAGACTTTTGCATGGCGAGCTTCCAAGGATATTTTGCCCACAAAAACTAATCTCGCCAAGCGTCGTATCATGGTTGATACCTCCTGTGCTTTCTGTATGTTATGGCCTAAAGTTTGTATGCGTGTTTTGATTTCCTGTTCTCAGGTACACCATATATGGAGGGAATGCTTTAAAGGCATAAATTTTGATTAGTTTTCACATCTAAGTTTTAACCTTTTAGTTTGGGATTTAATTGAAATATACCCAAATCTAAACCTGTAGCTCTTCTTCATAATAGCATGGGAAATATGGTATAGATGGAATGTCCTTATCCAAGATGGAAAAACCCTTGAGCCGCGGTTATTCATTGATGCAACAATGACATTGCTTCAGAATTTTCAAACTGCTTATTCTCATAAGAAGAATTCCAGCAAAGAAAAGATCTTCCAATAGTTGCCTCCGCCTGCGGGCATGGTAAAGCTAAATGTAGATGGTGCAGTCTTTCATGAGGTGTGGAAGGCGGGTGTATGTGCAGTCTTTCGAGATGAGTTGGGAAACGTGATTATGGCAATGAGCAAACTAGAGAGTGAGGTGGAGGGTGCTGATGACGTTGAAGTCTTAGCAGCTCTGAGAGGTCTTCAAATGATCATTCATTTCAGGGTAAGCGCTATTATTCTTAAAGCAGATTCGATGTGGACAACTGGCGTTTTGAACTCTTCCGCACCTAATTTGTCTAATCAAGGACCTTTGTTTGAAGAGATTAAGGTTTTATTGAGTCACTTTAACAAATTTGAGGTGCACCATGTGGGAAGAGAGGGGAATGCTATTGCTCACAAACTAGCTAAATATGCTAAGTATGTAGATGATATAAGGGTCTGGTAGCATTCTTTTCCAGACATGATTAAACAACATGTACTTGTTGATTCAGAATTAGTTTATGTTTAATATAATTTGAGGATCTTTTCATCAAAAAAAAAAAAAAAGGATCTGTGTGGGATAGATCTGCATGATATAGATTTTTACAAATATAGTGTTTGGTAAGACAGAAAGACAGTTTGTAATGGACATTATTGAATCCGATGGTTCAGGGCTTTTCAAAGTTTTCTTGAGATATACAAGGAGTTAGTGGCTAAAATTTTAAATCATAGCCGTTATTAGCTTTCTTAAGAGGATCAATGGTTTGGATCATAATCTTGGGGCCTACAGAAATTTATAAAAATACATTTAAAGTTCTGACTTATTCACAAATTTCTCGAGATCTATGTAAGCTCATTGGTCCAAATTTGGTATTATAACCATTAAGGAGGTTATAAATAAATCTAATGGTTCAGATCTATTTGATGTGGTCCAGAATTTTCTAAAAAGGAAAAAATACGGACTGCCAACTCATCATATGAGAACCTAGCTAGTGTAAGTTGGAATACATCAACTGTTCATATTTTTTCTATCATATCTAGAGATCCATGATGAACTAAGGCCTAAAATTTAAGCCCATGGCCATTTTTAACTTTTTAAGTGTAATCAATGGTTCGGATTGTGATCTAGGGTCCCACAAAAATCCAAAAATACATACTTATACGTCTATTGTTTTTTTACAAATATTTGGAGATCTTAGATGATTGACGGTTCAAATTTGACAATTCAACTGTTTTTGACCTTTTGAAGATATCTATCAGTCTAGATCTTGCTCAAGTGGCCCATAAATAAATAAATAAATAAAAGAAAAACAAATGATAGGTCGTTCATCCTTCTATCAAACCAATGTAGTGGATTCATCTTGCTGCTTTAGACACAAAGGTCTATGTCCCATAGCCAGCTTTTGCCTCCTTTTTCCCAAAGACATTAAATTTCTATTTCTCCTTTTTAAATAGACATGCCAAAGAAGTTGCCAGACGGTCTAAATTCTCTAAATGTTACTATTTTGCCCTTCCATGAAATCTGACGTGGGCAAATGGCAATAGCACACTGCTACTTGGTTAGTTAGCCATTAACAATTAATATAAAGGATTTTACCCAAAAAATCATGGAAGGAGACCCCCAAACCGCATAACTCATCAAAGGTATAGGTGCTCGGGAGTTGTCACAAATGACCGCTCTGATGTTTTTTTTTTTAATCTAAATGGGGAGCATTGAATTTGCCGCTAGTGTTGTTTGATGCTTTTGTTGGGGTAAAACAAAAACACCTGTCTAACAATAATTGTTATGCTCGGAATCGATTTTATGCCAAGTGCAGTTGTGAAGAGAGGTGATTGGGATCTGATCAGGATACATGAGTGGGATCTGATTGGGGAAGGAGAATATGAAGATGGAGAGAGAGAGAGAGAGAGAGAGAGAGAGAGAGAGAGAGAGAGAGAGAGATTGGAGGGGGTGGTGTGAAGGAATGAGAAGCTTTCGTCGTTGCAGACATCGTTCCCTTTTTTTAGTTCGTAGCTAGGGCTTGGGCTCATTCATGGTTAGAGTGTAGAAGAGACAAGGTTTTAAGTGGCAGCCCACCCGATCCTTTTAGCAATGTACATGAACAAGATGCCTAGTGTGATGAACTCGATCAAATGCCTTTGATCGCAGCTCACAATCAGGTGAGGTAGCCCATCTAAATTGCACAGGAAGAAGAAGAAGTCACAATAGAAGGTGGGTTCCGGTTGTGGGCAGAAAGAGAAAAGAGGAATGCAAGAAAAACAAAAAAGAATATGATGCAGAAAAGCAAAAATAGAAAACAAGAATAAGGAGGGGAGAAGATGAACAGTGCTGTCTAAGCTAAAACCTAAGGAAGAAAGAAGAAGGCAGTGATAAAAAGAAGATGAAAGAAACTGAAACGAGAAGAATAAGAAGGGGAATAGGAGAAAAAGCATAATAGGGGAGCATCGAATTCGCCGCTGGTGTAAAATACCAACGGCGTGATGAAAAGAAAAACATAGAAGTGTCTGACCACTTCGACTCCCGGGCATTCATTCCTTGGGTGAGTTATGTAATTTGGGAGTTCTCTTGCATTATTTTTCTTGATAAAATTCTTATGAATATATGACCACCAATATTAATGGCGGACAAAATAAATAAATAAATAAACGTCTTTTATCTGCTTCCAATGTATTTGCAAACCTTTTTGATTTTTGTGGCAGTGGACTAGTGATCTTGCGGCCCTCTTAGTACGTTAAAAAGCCATGTCATGTCCTTGTTAAAAATGTGACAGTACGATCGCTTGCGAAAGCTGAAAGAAAGAATATGGATTCATGTATTCATATCCCAAATGGAAATCCTAGATGTAAGTGGGCATCCGATGTGATTCCTGTCAGATCAACTTGATCTCGTTGAGCAATAAAAATCGCTTTCTTCATTGCTTCTGCTTTTCCTGGAGCCAGTAGGCCCTTTAACATGCTTAGTTAATATTTTGAGTTTGACACTAGAAGTGGATCACTCATCCACCAGTAAAATCAATCAGTAGCCTACTTCTCATATGCAAGAGTTCCTTCCTCTTCAAGTTGCAGTAACCCAAATTTAACTCCAATCATAATAGAGCAAATCGGTAGATTGATTATGTGCAAAACACATGATTAGAATAAATACAATCAATTTTTTGTCTTTTCTACATTAATATATCAAAATATAAAAGTGCCTTTCACTGTCTAGGAAATGATGGATGCATACTAGATTAATGTGTAAATAAGATAACATTATATGTAGTCTAGCACAATAGTGTCCATCTTTTATCATTTCAACTCCTTTGATAGTCTTTCAATTCCATGAGGCCTACTTTACACTAATTGGACCCAAGGGTGGAATCAGAAAATTTTCCTTGAAGGGCCACTACATAAAAAATGGAAAATTTGGGGGCCATATATGACAAAAAAACCTATAACTCTCCTACTAGACTTGGGGTTTTACAAAAATTTAAAGGGGCTATTATCCACCATTTCTAGGGGGCCCATGGCCCTCATTGGACCTTCATTAACCATTAAATTGAATGTCAAGAAAATTTATAGTTAATATGCCAATATTGTACTTTAAGGATGTTAAATCAAGAACTAAGATGATTTGGTGATGCTAATTTTTTAGATGTGAATAGATCTTTCAATCTTCCTTCCTATTATTGGCAAACAAACATCTCAAGCCAGTCCCACCTACTCATAGTGAACATTTCCTATAATAAAAATAATTATCATCATCACCATCATCAACATAATAATAACAACAATAATAATAACAACAACAACATCAACAACAACATCAATAATAAATATTAAATAACTAAATTTATATATATGTAAGAGAAATATTACAATAAGAAAGATAAAAGGGAAATAACTTGCTCATTAATAAGTTTAAGTGCAAATAGTGAATGTAAACAATCAAATATAACTCTCAAGTCACATTTCAATTGATCGTTTTAAATTTCTAACTCCAAACCTTAAGAATTAATTATTTAAAAATAAATATTAGTTGTTTAAAATGAAATTTGCTTATAAAATTGATCAAGATGCATACAATTCATCAAAACGAGGTGGTCTAGATGAGTTCTGCCAATATCCGACTTGGTCTCTCGTCAAAATGAGGTGAATGGGCCGAGTGAAGAGTCAACTTGCGTAGTACTGGGCCAAGTGAAGAGTCAACTTGCATAGTTTTCTTACATTGAGATAAATATTAAAGTATAAGCAATATTCATTCACTAGGCCGAGCCAAGCCGAACCAGACATTGGGCTTTCTATCACTTAATTTAAGCCCAGTTTAAACATTAAACGAATCTAGATTTTTAAGTTCAAGCATGGCCTGGCTATTAAAATCAAAAGTTTGAACCTACCCAAAGCGGGCTAGGCCTGACTTGAGCCCAAGCTAGTCCAACTCATGAGCACCTTAGCACTAATTTTTGGACTATGTCCCATTCATCTACTTTTCATTCTTATATGCTAATTTTATTCCTATCATTCAATGTAATTGCTGAAGTGCTTTCTATCAATTTTTTTGGTTGGGCTACTAATCATGTTTGATACACCTAAATTTGAGGACTCATGGATCGATCTCCAGACGTGTGTAAATGAAGTCCCAACACCACTCAACCATAAGTGTGTTGGCGAGTGTTCCTTATCATTGATTAGTAATGAGTTTTGTGTCTCTAAAGGCCATATTTTCTAGGTATAGAATACATAGCGATATTTATAATTAAAAATAAAAATTAAAGGTGATTATATAAAAATGACCATTAAAATGTTAATTTTGACTAGACAATACATCCTAAAGAACAATGCCTTCTATAAATAGATATGAGAATACTACTATGTATTTATCTCTCACATTATGGTGATAGATAGTTCCATATTTGTACATATTAATGTGCAAAAGACAAAAAAAATATATGAAAAAGTGGACTGCTTTTTGACTGTCGCATGTTGATATGTCCAAATATGGAAGTGCCCCTTATCATAGTGTAAGGGATGGATGCATAGTGGTTTTATCCATATATATTATTATACTAGATATGGGCAAAACCACTATGCAACCATCCCTAGCATTATGGTGGGGGGCACTTTCATGTTTGGAAAGCATTAATTTGCAAAAAGATAAAATCATTACATATTTTTAACTTTGATGGGTTCAAAAAAGGAAGTATCCCTAACCATAGTGTAAGGGACAGATGCATAGTAGGTTCTTTTCTCTTTATATAAATAGGGAAATATTCCTCATAGAACATTTTTTTGTTATTTTTCATAGTGGAGCCAACTGTGTAATCCATCCAAATGGACCACACACACAACCCCCTTAAATGTCACAAGTCTACCAAGTTTGGGCCCCATTTGATTTGACTAGATCGTTGGATCGACTACACATCTATCCGAATGGACTTTATATATATCTATGTGTATGTACAATTAATCCAATGGTCCATTCAAAATGAATGGGACCCAAAATTGGTGGAACTGTGGGAATGAGGGGGTTATGTGTGTAGCCTATTTGGATGGATCACATAGTAGGCACCGCTATGGGAAATAGTAAAGAAGTTCCATGAGGACAGTCTTCACAAGATCATTTGCCATATGTGTATATATATATGAGTGTGCAATGGTCCAATCTATTTAGATGAGAACCAAATTTGGTGAATGTATACAATTCACGGAGGTCATATGTGTTATTTATTTGGATGGCTCCCAATGTGGGCTGCACTATAAAAAACGGTGTAACTCTCTTTCTCTCTCTCCCCCCTTTCTCTATATATATTATATGGTGAGGGCCTCTCTTAAGCTTGAGCTTACAATAAAATTCCGTAAGCTTACGCTTGTAGAGCCCACCCTTGATCCATCCAAATGGACCAAACACGCTCCCCCTGAATTCCATATATATATTCATCTATACACATACACACATGGGAAAATAATCCTATGAGATTTAGTTCTCACTATTTTTTTGTGAGAAGTTTAAGTGAAGCCCGTCTATTACCAAATCCAAATCTTGCAATACACAGGGATCCTTTTGATAGTTACATGCAAGTTTCTGTCGAATCTAAATTTACTAGACCGTTAGATCAACTATACACCAATTTGAATGGATTAGATTTATGGGCCAAGGATGAAGAAGTTAAGGACATTTGATTGGGGTCAGATTTAATATTTGGGATGGTCCCACATAGATCTGTTCATCCTCTTGATTCTATCTCCAAAGGGGACCTACAAGTAGGCCATACAAAAAGTTTTCATAGTAAATGTATGAGAACACTTCTTGTAAAATTAAAGCCTATACATATAGAAAAACCTCCGCCGAGCACCGGTGCTCACGATAAAGTGAGCATCATCTTTCAAAACACCTAATTGGGCTTAACTTATGCTCCATCTAAGAGGACTATAAAATAACTACCCCACATGATAGTCACCAATCCAAAGTTTAGCACCCATCCAATTTGATTGGACAATTGGATCGGCTTGCATTTATTTTGGATAGTCAAAATCTGTTGGCCATTGGTCAAGAAGTTAATATGATAATTTGACCTTCCATCACCATACATGTGCATGTGGAGGGGAAGATCTTTCAATCCCCCTAGTCCTATCTCTAAGTGAGGCCCCCAGTGGACCCTACTATATAGTCGTGCTCACAAAAAGGTGAGCACCGGTGCTCAGCGGAGGAGCTCCTTATATATATGCGTGTAAGAAAGAGAAAAGAATTCTAAAAAAACTCTGCATTTCAAAAGGGGTGGTTATACCCTTTTTTACTTGTCCAATTAAATGATGCCATCTCACATTATAGATATAGAAAGTAAATAATAATCCTATTTTTGAGGAGATAGGAGATGAAATAGGAAACACGTTCAGAGGAGAAACGAAGAG
The DNA here is from genome assembly GCA_037013555.1 of Sextonia rubra. NCBI lineage: Eukaryota > Viridiplantae > Streptophyta > Magnoliopsida > Laurales > Lauraceae > Sextonia > Sextonia rubra. Next base: position 34,296,676 of record JASUAD010000010.1, on the reverse strand, counting down.
CTGAATTAGAATATGGTGCACTGGAGATTCTTTTTGTTGACATTCCCTCTCTACCATCTTTAATCTACAATAAAGTTGGGCAGAACATGAATTAAAGAGTACCAAGTTTTTTTTATAACATTCCCCTCCTTTGAGGGACCCACTTATATAATAAAAGGTTCAAATCACTCCTCATCAGATTTCAATCTAATAGGAGTTGGGCCCACCATGAGGTAAAAAAATATCAAAAAAATTTTTAATTCATTAATCTAAAATTGGATAGTTTCTTGTAATCTAATATTGGGCCTACTTCCTACTGATTGACCAATAAAATGAGCCTTAATGATCTTTAAAGAGAATTAAGGGTTCTTGATTGTGCTATTTTAAGGCCTTAAAAATTAGAAATTAAGTACAAAGAATTAGTGCTTTAAATTTTAAAGATCAGGTAAGATTGAATTGATTTCGACGAAGAGAGAAGTGTGGCCTTTCAGAAAACACCCGGGGATGCCAAGCTACTTTCATTGGCTTAGAAAATAGGCATTTTATTGCAACTAACATAGGGGTGTTCTGCAACTTATATATATATGTAGATAAAATTACTATGCATTTATCCCTTACCTTATGATGAGGGATATATATGATTTTACCTGAAAAAACCCCTTGAATGTACACTAATCATGATCAGCCCCAAGTTATAGTGTGCACCGAGCTTGATTGTGTGCAATTTTTTCTTTTAATGTGTGGCGAGTGAGCATCACTCAGCCCTACATACGAAAAAAAAGTGAAGAGAAGAAAGGAAGAAGAAAAAGATTAAAAAAAAAGGGAAGAAGAAAGGAAGAAGAAGAGAGTAATGAAGGAAGAAGAAGAGAGTAGAAAGAAGAGAAGAAGAGAGAGAGGAAGAAAAGAAGGAATAAAAGAAGAAGAAGAGAAGAAGGAAGGAAAAAGAGAGGAGAAAGAAGAAAGGAAGAAGAAGAGAGAAGAAGAGAGGAAAAAGAAGAGAGGAGAAAAAAGAGAAGAAAGGAGGAGAAAGAAGACAAAAAAGGAAAAAAAATTAATTCCTTATTTTCTTCCTCTCTCTCTCTTCTTCTCTTCCTTCTCCTCTCTTCTTCTTTCTTTCTTCCTCTCTTCTTATTCCTTTCTTCCTCTTCCTTTCTTCTCTATATTTTTTTCGTATGTAGAGCTAAGCGCCACTCAACCACACATTCTTTTTTTTTTTTTTTTTGCATATGATCAAGCCTCATAGACTCAATCAATGCACACTAAAATTTAAAGCCTGATCATAAGTAGTGTACATCTAAGAGGTTTTTTTTTTTGATAAAATCCTCATCTATTTATATATAGGGAAATGCTAGTATTTATCCAGCCCTTATACTATGGTGATGGATATTTCCATATTTGGACATATCAATGTGTAAAAGTCAAAAAACATTTTTCTTTTTTTCATATAGATTTTTATCTTTTTCACATTAATATATTTAAATATGGAATTGTCGCTCATCATAATAGGAGGGATAAATGGATAGTTATATTTTTTAATATATATAATTTGTAATTGTGAATCTAGCATAGTTGTTTGGAGAAGAGAAATGAATTGACGCCATATTTTTCCACGGAGGCGGTTTAGCCGAATCTGCAAGTCATTGTTTCTTCATCTTCTTGGTAGACCGATTGCTTGATATTGTACAGATTTGTGTCCTTGAATTTATTGTTCTACTGCTGTGCTATTTTACCACACTTGGGTATGTCCCAGCACTCATGATTGTGGTACCAAAGAAAGAAAACTCATGATTGTGGTACCAAAGAAAGAAAAAACCGAGGTATACTCTACTCCCAAATATGCCCAGCTAGCTTGGGTGGGGTTAAAAAAGAAAAAAGAAATTAACATGACTTTTCGTCCTTCCTCAGTGAGAATCCAATTAAATGAAAACGGGCAGTAATTCTCATAAAACAGTTCAATTTGGTTTTGTCTTTGTCCCATCTATTACATGACCACCATTTAGGCAGTCCGAACTGTATGCATGTATTGGAGGTTGCGCTTATATAGTTATATTGTCCAAGTGCAAGTGTGTGGAAAGGCAGTCCTAGTGCTCGGATGACGATAGTTTCTTTACATGGATGCCTCTCTTTTAGATGGTCACGAACCCTACATGGTTTCCCCTCTTTTTGTGATGAATTGCAGGACTCTTGATATTATTCTTGGGCTCTGATTATCATTAAGTGGGGTTCATCCAAATATTGAATCATTGTGGCCATTTTGGAGACTCCATAAATCAAAATTATTACCATTTTCATCTTCATCCTCTTTAGCTTGAGTTTTATTTTAAATATCTGCGGTCACTATATTGAGTTTTATTCTTTCGATGAAGGAATTAATTAACTATAGGTGAAGGAGTAAAATGGCCATGCCGCCCACGACATGGAATAGCAATGAATGTGGCATGGCACGGGCACATAGACCGTGTTGAGCCGAGGGTGTCAAGCACGACGGTTCGGCACAACATGACTCCTGGCATACATGGGCACGATGCGGCACAACCTGTTTCATCCTATAATAGCCCATTTCATTCTATAATAACCCATTTCATGTTTTCCATAACCTATATTTTTTCTCTTTTTTAGAATAAATATAAAAAAATAGTCTTTTTCTTTTTATTTTTTTAGTATCTATAAAAATCATAAATTTTTTAAAAGTAATCGCATTGAAAAATCTTCTAGTAGAAAAAATTCAAATAAAATTTTCTAGTCGATTATATTAAGTTTGTCCAAACCACTTAAATTTAAATGTTATTATCTTATTTTTAAACTTTTTAGCCTAAAATTAAAAAAAAAAAAAACAGGGAACGTGAGAACGTTGGCACTCGGCACAGCAGTGCCGGGTTTCGTGCGGGCATGACAAGTCTCACATCCCGTCTACAGGCGAGGAGTATAATTCGTCCACCATTTTTGTCATCTGAATGCGAAGCTCAGAAGCCCACACTGCCTTTCGCATGGATTCAATTAATTATTACTTGGGAGAGAGAGAAAGAGAGAGAGAGAGAGCATTGATTTGGCTTTGAGCAAACAGAAACAAACCATGTGAATTGTGACGAATAAAAATGATGTTTCAGATTAGAGCAACCCATAAATAAATAAATAAGTGAAATCTAGGCTTGTGGCTGAAGCTGGGCCTTGAAAGTTGGAGTGGATAAGGGTCAAGCACAAGAAAGTGACTGCAGATTTGGATCAGAACAAAGGCATAAACTGGTGGATTATTATTATTTTTTTCAAAATAAAAAGTAAGGTCGCTAGAAGTAAAAATGTGAAAGTGATGCAGTCAGATGAGTGGACCCAAAGACAAGAAATCCAATAAATCGCTTTGATATTGGAGCATCAGTCATGCCACAGGGACGCTAGCACACAAAGTTCTCTCTCTCTCTTTTCACACCTCTCCTGCACACCGTGCACAGCTTTCTCCACGGCCCACCTAGCTAGGCCCCTAACAATCAATGGGAATCTATATGATTCAAAGATGCGGATGGTTCCAAACATATGCATAAATTATAGGGCCAGCAGATATCCTAACCCCTTCTTACATAGGCCACAAGTTTAACAAATTATTATTATTATTATTATTATTATATAAAAATGATAATTGCTCTAAGGGCCTAATTTATTGATATCAGTGTTAAAAAAGGAAGTTAAGTAACTATTTGGGTGGAGGGAAAAGGGGGTGGGGTTGGGAAGGTTGTGTGTGAGGCCCATTGGGACTGACAGTCAGCGGCCTCCACTCTGAAGTGTGTACTGCAAAATCCAAAAGTAAAGGTGTGCACATAATTTTTTTATATGACCAACTAATCACCAATCTAAATGGGCCACACACAATCACCCCCTTGATGTCACTGTTCACTTTTTCAACACCGATCTAAATGAGACTAGCCGTTTGATTGATTGTCAAAAATTTTGTTTATAAAGAACCATTCACTTTTTTAACATCGATCAAAATGAGATGAACCGTTTAATTGATTGTCAATTTTTTTAATATAAAATCGCTTAACTTGTGGGCCATGAATTATGGGGTTAAGATGATTTGATAGGCTTAAAATTTATTCCATATCTTTGAGCCCCCACATTCCCTTGATAGGTGGGGCCCCGAGTGTGCCCCCCAAAAAAATCCTTTTAAGGGCTTACCTTGATCCACTCCCATCTTTTCATATGTTTTACTATCTCATAAATTTCCACAAGTCTAAATTTGACACTCATCCAACTTTTACTCATTAATGAATAAAAATCTTTAAAGAAATGCTTTTTAAACAATTAATATTAGGATCATTGATCAATGGGTTATGATGAACTAATGGAACAATTCATGACAACATATATACATGGTTAGTTTGCATGCAGCAAAAATTTGTTGTCAACTATGGAAATGACAACAGGGGGTTGCTCAGTTAGGTTGCAACCACACGTGTCTCGGGGACAAAAGATCAATTCCCGTATATGACACTCTTCCTATATATTTGCATTATATTTTCTACTTCATGGGCTTTCTCTTCTTGCTTATACTAGATTTCCCCTTGAGTCCTAGCCCAGTAAGTTGAGGTACCGAAAATAGGGAAGAAGAACTATAAGAGTGATTCATAGCACATTGAAAAGTTAGGAGGCAATAGTCCATTCAAATGCTCATCGCATTTGTGTATGCCATTCCATTCATCATCTTGATCTTGGGACCATTGTCATGTCAATTTATGTTCTGGTTTTGACTACTCTAGATCGTTCAAACGTAACACCTATTTATATCAGAAAATTTCATATTTTACACAGAGATAGGTCATGACCGGTGGTAGATTTAGGATTTTTATTTGAGGGGTGCGGACTCTAATAGATAGTTTAGTTTTAAGGGTAAATTATATTTTTTATGTGGATTTTGAGGGTGGGCCCACTGTTTAATTGGATTTTTGGTGGTAAACCTAATATTTTTACGTTAGATTTGGAAATATATCGTGGCGTGATGGGTGCGGCCACACCCACATATTGCTACCTAGGTTAGCCCCTGGTCATGGGCATGCCATTCAAATCCCTACCTCTTTCATTGCCATGATTTTTGTTGGGCTAGATATACTAAATTATTCCATGAAAGCAATAGATCGGCAGGGAAAAGGCTTGGAGATATTGTCTCTCAACATCATCCTCGAGTATTACTAGTCAAATATTTGGTTAGCAGTGTATGCAAATCTGTGTGTAATTAATATTGTCACAATATATTTCTCTAGACATTCTGTGATATCCTTGAGTCCCCCATCGACTATAGAAAGGAAAATAATTGAACTTATATATAGAGCTTAGACATTTACCTTATATGAGGCCTCTTGGTGGGTTGAGGCCCACTACAAGTAAAACTGTGAGGCCGATGGGCCAAAGTAGACAATATCATGCATGCATGTAAGGGTGGAGCGTAATAAATGGTATCAGAGCCAACTCTCTACTAGTTTGAGTATGGGTCTCTGCCACAAGTTGATTTCTATATGGGTTGGGTTTTGCTTTTAGTGGGCCTTGGGAAACTATTCAGATATTTTCAAGTTTGAGGTTATTCTTGGGATATCTTCGAACGATGTTGTGTTTGTCCTTTATATGTGTGCGGTCCCATTATCCCGCATGTGGGAGTTGTGTATGCTCATCACATGTGTAAGTATCCATTGCCTCGCACATATGGGTTGTGTGTGTGGCCCTTTGCGTTAATATTGATAACGTGTTGTAGACAAGTCTCAACCCCTCAATTATGGTGAAAAAAAAATGCATACTAATATTACTAATATAGGGGTCTTCATGTGCATATGTCCTTCACCATTTTGGTGAGGGACACTTCTTTTTTTAGACTTTTCAAACTTAAAAAGGAGTGAAGTTTTATCCTCTTGCATATTAATGCTTTCCGAAAAAGGAGTGTCCCTCACCAAAATGGTGAGGGACGTATGCACATGAATATTCTCCTTACTAATATATATATATACTCCTAGCGCTTCTAATAAAGTTGCCCGTAAGGTAGTTATGCCTGGCGAGTCATGTAAAGATAAAGATGTACGGTCTGTTTGTTTCTAAAACTTAGGTTAGGTTATGCCTAATGTTATAGGCCTCTTTGTTTTTCTTGTAGTTGACAGAGAGAGAAGGCCCCGGGGGGGGGGGGGGGGGGGGGGGGTATTGATACAATTGCCAATCAGATTTTTTGATACATTGCACAATGTTAATTAAATGAGTTGAATCAATATTTTAGGGAGTGTTTGTTTATCGCCATTTCATAAGCTAAAAAGCTTGTACATAGACCATTTACTTTTGAAGACTAAATTGACTTTAAGGGCCGTTTGGCAACGGTCAATATGATGTAATTTAATCAATCCACTTAAAATCTGCAAGTGCACAGTTATCTTGTTAAGATAGTGGCAAATACAGGTCGATCCCACAAGGAGTACTTTTAAAAATTTTTTTATTCTAAATCTGATTTTTTTAATAAATAACAATCAAATAAACATGAATCAAAGTAAATCAAGATATGATTGAGAAATCAAAATAAAACTACTGTACAAATAAATTGATAACAATGATAATAAAAGTAGATCAAAGCAACAAAGAATCCATCAAATGAATTAAACAACCAACAATGCAATTTAATTTAATATTTAGTCTCTAAAATAACTCAGAACAGAAACAACTCAATATTTCTGATCTGGAGGATTTTCTTTTTAAAAACCAACTTTTAACAAAAAAAGTTCAAGATCTCCATCACCTCATTAAAGTAAAAATTGTTTTAACCATCATTTATCAAATTAAGAATAAAATATCAAAAGCATATAAGCCTAAGCATATTTTATCAAAATAATAATAATCGATCATAAAATAATTTATTATGAAGATAAAATTGAGGTTTGCCTGAGGTATGATGACAGATCTATTATTCTAAGCATGCATTATAGAGACATTAAAAAGAATAAATTAAGAACATAAACTAAAAGTAAAATCATTTAACTTCATCGTTGTGCTCCAACTTGAAAATCTATTGCTCAATTGCAAAGAAAGCAAACTTCATTGATATTATCATGATGGGTAGAAGGATTCTCTCAACACTCTTCTATCCTAATTTTGGAAAGGGCTCCAGATACCCAAATTAATCTCTATTTTTTTCTACACAAGAGAGAGAAGAGGGGAAAGGAGAGAAATGAGGGAGAAAGAGAGAAGAGTGATGAGCTTGGATGTCCAAGGCATTCAATTTATAAGGTTTGGAGCCCCTTGTTTCCTTAATTTTACCTCTTTTGTAGCTTGTAATTTCTTATTTTAGAGAGGTTTCTTGGCTTGGCTTCCAAGATAGTAAAGACTTAGCGACTTTGAAGAGATTCTTTTTTGCTTTCCTTTATAAATCAATCTCTACACAAACTTTCCATTTTAAAAGATTTTTCTCTCATGTACAAGTAAATCTTGTAAATAAGCTTTCCTTCTTTAATTTTTTGAGGATTTTCTTCAAATCTTGTTAGATTATCTTGAAAAAAATAATACAAGGATTGTGAACCCCACTTTGACCTTCAATGTACTTCACTTGAGAAGAGATGGACCCCACTCATTGGTGAAAGAGAAAATTTTCAATCTTTTTCAATCCCGTCTAAAAATATACAGCTAATTTCCCGAGGCTATAACTTTATTGTTTTATCTACGATTGAAGCAATATTCGATCCTACGAACATCTATTTGAAACGAGCTTTCCAACAATAAATAAATTGTTCAATTTTGACGCTTGGTTTGAGAGTTATGACCGTTTTAATCTATATTGTTCAAAGAAAAATGGATTTGACTTTCTATTTTTGGATTCTTCTTCTTTGATTATTCTTTTTTTTAAAATTCTCTTCACTTTGCTTTCTTTTCTTGATTCAAGTTTGAATTCCTTCAACAATTTTAGAGTGGGCCCCCCTTTGACCATCAAAATATGTGTGCATATGTGTATGGGGTCCTCATGAAGCCAATCTTTCGAATTTCTTGTATGGTGTGCCCCACATGATCTGCTCATATCTTTCTACACATTCTAAGCAAATCCATAAAATACTAAAAAGCCCATATTGGAGCAAGACTAATCTGGACAAAGTTTACTCCAATTGGGACTCTTCGGAGAAAAATTGTAAATTTCTAAATTAATGTAGAAGATGCGTAAAATTTGTGAGAATTTCAATGCATAGGTGAAATGCTTAAAATGATGTAAATAATTGAAAATTCATGCTAATCACCTAATTAAGTACCTAATTAATACTAATTAATGCTAAAATGATGCAATTTCATGACCTTAATAGGTAGAGGAATTTTTTATCAGGATGATTCCTTTGTTCTCCTAAAATCATGATATCAATATTGAGGATTTCTAATGCGAGGAACCATTGCATTCCATGTTTGGTAAACTACTAGGATGTCTACAACAGCACTAAACTACATCCAAAAGTCGTTTTTTTACTAAATTCTCAAAATACATAATGAATGAAGCCCTAAAATCTCATCCCTTAATCAGTTTTGTTATTCTAGAGATTTTGAACAGCTTGGATCAGGAAAGTGTGGCCCACAAAAATAAAAAAAAATTACTTTTATGATTTGGAATTTTTCAATATATTGCAAAATTCACGAAGAATCTATGGCTGAAGTTTGATCCTGTGGTAGTTTTTGGTCTTGTGAGTATTCTAAACAGTTGGGATTATATTTATAGGGCTCATAGGATAAATAACAATGGAAAAAACGGACTGCCAATTTATCTCGTTTTTGGCACTAGGCACATCAATGGTTCTAAGTAGTTCTAAGGTAGCGTTTGGTTCACTGGAATGATTCTTAACAGGAATGGAATGAAGGCTGGAATGAGCCTGGAATGGAATGGATCCTGGAATAGTAATTCCCATTCCAACGTTTGGTTAGACAGACGAATCAATCCAGTAATGAGATTCTCATTCCGATTCCTGTGTTTGATACGCTGGAATGATGTTAGGAATGGAATAAAATTTATATAAACTGACCAATATACCCCTGTGATAAGATACCTTAAACATGATTTACAATAGCAATAAACATCAATAAAATCTCCATATAATATGTTACTAAACTTAAACATCACATATATTATCTAAACCAAGTCATTTAAAAGTTCGAATTCGTCCAACTTGTCCAAAATAACATCCATATAGTGCTTAAAACAAAGAGTAGCAAATATAAAACATAGATAATCAATGCATGCATCAAAGAGCTCCACTTAACAAAACCCTCACAAAGTCTTCTTTCTCATCATCTTCCAAAGTAAAAAAAACCACGGTCATCTCATGATCACGGCCTATAGCAATCAAGGCTCTATGGCGTTCCATCCTTGATAGATTTGGAAGCTTGCAAAGTTCTTCATTGATTTTATCTCTCTTCGTCGCTATATCCAAATCAACACCAATAGCTCTACTGAACTTCTCAGTAGCTTCATCAATCTTGTTGCCTATGATCATGGCTGCTTCTCGAAATCCATCCATACTATCGATGCTCCACTATCGATGCTCCTTCTCCTTTTTCCTTTCTAACTAGTACCTTCATTATTGAATGAAGCTGTGGAAATTTCCTCTAAATTCACAGGACAATTTTCTGTATCTTCATCCTCCTCATTTTTAGTCAGTTCATCCAAGATATCTTCAGTGGTAGCAGCTGCCTTTTCTGTGGCACTATCTTTACCAGAGATAGTGCAAAGCATTTCATAATGTGGAAAACTCCTAGTCCTCCACTGAGCTGCACCCTTATGCGTTTACAAAAAACATATAAAAAAGACAAATAAAGTAATATATTCAAAGGACATATAAGAATACATCAAAAATTCCTCAAATAATAATACCTTTACATAACCATTCCAAACTTCATCTTCTGTAACCACCAGATTCTTTTGTGAATCCCATCCAAATCCACTACAATTTACTCCATTAAGCATATCATGCACAATACGGAAGTCCTTTTTCATTGTCTTAATTCTGTAATCAATGTGTGGCTTAGCTTTAATTCTACTTTGAGGTAACTTTTGCTTTAACACAGATTCAAGCACTCCAAGAAAGCCTGGCTTGAACCCATTGTCAGCCTTATGAGTCCCAGCATTAACCATATCAAACAATGCATAAACTAACTCTTTGTCCTCAGCTTCTGTCCATTTTCTTTTATTCTTCCCTCGCCCCTTCTCATTGATGTCTATATCTTCGTTCATGTCCATGCCTATTAATATTGGAACAATCAAATCACCAATAACATGATATTTAATTAGCCATGAACCAACAACATAATATAGAAAAATGGCACAATGAATATAATGTATAAAAATAACATGATATAGCAATTTCAATTAACCATTACAAATAGTCACTCCAATACAAGCAAATAAAAGATGCAACCATTACAAACTTTGCCTTTAAAATACAAACAAATTCAAATAGTTCATCTCCACGCATTAAACATAGAAACATCCATTTGTTGTCTAAATGAGTTCTATTCATTTGAAGTCTCTACAGTGCCAATTACATCCCTGTCTCCTTCGTTGTCATCCTCGTTTAGTTCTATATCTTCATATGGGTCCACAAGTAACTCGTTCCTTATATAGTTATGAAGCAAACAACACACCAAGATAATATGAACTTGAATATTAATGGGATAAAAGGCAGGACTCCTAAGAATTGCCCATCGTTTTTTCAATATCCCAAAGGCTCTTTCTATTAAATTTCTAGCAATTAAATGCTTCATGTTAAAATATTCCTCCGCACTCGTCGGTTGACATCCATTACTCCACTCATTCAGATGATAACGTTGACCTCTATGCGGTGCAAGAAATCCTTCACCATTTGTATGCCCAGCATCAACCAAATAGTAGGTACCTTAAACAAATTGAACATTTGTTTATGTTAGTGATATATAATCTTTTCAAGAAATTAGTTTATTATTGATTTTGTAACAATATTGTATCTTACCACGTGAAACAACTAAACCATGTCTTCTAACAATTGCATCCTGTAACACTCGGCCATCAGCGGTTGACCCCTCCCATCTAGGTAATACATAAGTAAATTGTAGATCTGGGTTACACGCTGCAGGACATTAGTTACAATGTGATTTTTTCTAGTTCGATACCTAGGTCTGTCAATAGCCGGCACATGACTAGTATGTGTGTCCCATCTAAAGCTCCTAAACATCCCTACAAAACATTACAATGCATCAAAATATATTTACATATAGATGATAAATTACACAGCTATAATTTAAAAAAAATATGAATCATTTACCTTAAACCACTTCCATTTTTCATCTACCGAGTTTTTTGGTATTGGCTCAGGTTTCTTGTATAATTCTCCCAGGGCCGGCTCTTTCATGAAGCAAGGAAAGCCCTTGCTTTGAGCCCCCAAAAAAATCCCTAAAAAAAGGCCCCATAATCTCTAATTAAAGAAGCAAATGAGGCCTTTCACATTCCAACGGTAACTCCTTTATTTTCTCCCTAAAAAGTAGGCTTTTCACATTCCAACATCACAATGTCAACTCCTTTATTTTTTCCCTTAAAATCAAGCCTTCCACATTCCAGAACGTCATTTGCCTTTGCTTTGCACGTTCTCTCTTTCTCTTTTTCTCTCTTCTCTCTTTTCTCTTCCTTTCTGTTGTATTTTCTGCCTTCAAAAAAATTCCAGCAATAATTAGGAAAAAGAACAAGAAGAGAAGGGAGGAACCTTGTCTTTTGAGGTAAGAATATGATTAAATCTTGTTAATTAAGTTTATTTGATTTTGGTAGGATTTTATTTGATTTTGGTAGAATTTTATGTCTGGCTGGGATATATTTTCATGAGAAGGGTGTAACACCCCGACCCGATTTGATCTCGATTAGCAGCTAAGTCTTGATGATTTGGTTGCTAATTGTGTTTTGCTCGTGTTTTTGGTTGGTTTCAGGTTATGGATAGGTAATTGGGTTGAGTTTGACCTGGTTTAGGTAGACATTAGCCCTTTTTGTAATATTCGATTTTGTTCGATGTCGTCATTTATGCATCATCTTGGTAGTAATGCGTGTCTTTTATTATGCTTGTTAATTTCCGTAGCTATGTCGTTTGCCAAGTATGTCCATTGTTTCCATTAGACCCGCAATTGACTCGAATTGGAATTAAATTGGAACGATTGGACTTTCTTGCAAATGTGTCTTTATGTTTATCTTATAAGCCATCACCGACCTTTTCTTCTTCTCTCTCTCTGTTATAGATCGCTCTATCTCTCTCTCTTGAGTCTTCTTCTTTTTCTCGTTTCTCCTTGCTTTCAAGTCAGGGAGAGCATCGGTGCATGTCCACATCGAGTATCCCTCGTGTGATTGGAGGTGAGGGTGAGTTTCTTGCAGTGCTTCTTCTCTTCCTTCTTCCTCCTGTTCTCATGATTGCTTGGTACTGTACTCATGCTTCTCGTTTCCTCTTCTTTTGCATGCACGGGTATTAGGAGCATGTCCATGTGAGAATAAAGCCCAAGGACAACAAAGAGTGTGTTTGAAATCATTTGAGGCAAGTATAAGCATAACTCGGCTAAACCATGTGGGTATGTGTTTGATTGTGATTAAGTTGAGTATTCTTGCTTATGAATGATGTGTACAGCCCATCTTGTGTTCAGTTCCCTCTATTACATGTGATTTTGTGCGTTTGGATGTGTTTCAGTGATTCTGTAATCAGTTCAGAAACTGCTATGTATTACGGCTAAGCCGTAAGTCACCTTCGGCTTAAAGTCCAGAGAGGGAAAAACCCAATTTTCCTCTACGACTAGGACACGGCTAAGCTGTATATTGTCCTATAGGTAAGCCATAGCTCAGCCGTGACCCAGCCGTAGATCAATATAGGGTGCCTTTTTCTGAATTAATTGAAAGCAAGCAATTGGCAAACCTTCTACGGCCCAGCCACGGCTAAGCCGTAGAACAACACACGGTTAAGCCGTAGAACAAATTACGGGTGAACCGTAAATGCGGATGAACAGTAAAGGGGAACCGCGGTGGAGCCACAGTGCAGATTACGGCTAGGCTGTAAGATGCCTACGGCTAAGCAGTAAGTTCACCTACGGCTAAGTCGTATCACCCCTGAAACATGAAGAACAAGGATAGGTGTACGAAAGAGACTAATATGGCCTTCATGTTAGAATGTAGATCACCTAGACTTGCCCCATGGTCTGAATGCATGACATGAATGATCTCGAGGGCTACGAATCATTCATGCACGTTATCCGGTTGTTTAGCATCTCCCCATGGGTGTTGGTTTAAGGGACTTCGGTGCACATCCCAGATACACTGCAACACTAGACAATGGTGCATCGGACAACTTAAAACTACATCATCATGCACGGTTAGAAACACTGGATAACTAGAATAGAATTGGCTAGTAAGAGATCGTGATTCCTGAAAGATAATCTGATTGCATGGCATATTGACTTTGGTTCTTGCCCTCTTATACGCGTTCTATGCTGGGGCACGCGATTGGATATTTCTAGCTCTGTCCATGGTTAATCCCGGGTGGAATAGCGATCTTGCATGTTCGATCCTCCTATTTGATGCATGTTAGTTGATATGTCTTCATCCTTGGTTACCTGCATGCTTTCTACTCTGTTGGCATCTATTATATTGTTGTTGCTCTGTTTAGTTTGATATATTTGATTGTTTCATTCGTATGACCTCTTGCATCGTCACGTTCTAATAAGAGATACATGTTATGTTATGCACACAGTATGATTTGCCCGTTATGATAAGTTATGCATATGCTTATGTTTGGTTGTATGTTTGTTTGACTCTATATGGTCCGGCACTACTGAGCCTCAGCCTTAAGATCCCGACGGGGTGACTTTGGTATAGTTATATGGCCTTGCTGCAGTAAGGAAATGTCTTGGGGAATCTGGACCCTAGGAACCCGAGACCCATCTGGCCCATGGTGTTCTCATCATGTTTATAAGATCCTTACTTTGGGAGAATATGGCGCACGTAGTTGCCACCTAGTATGTATCTGCTATGTACACATTGATTCATGGAGCATATGTTAATTTGAATGCACAACTGCCTAGACTACTACATTGACATGTTATAATTACTTATATCTCTTATTCTATTAGAGACCACATGTGTTAACTTGTTACTGCTTATACTTTGCTGAATCGTCGTATTCATGAGTTGTCCTTGGTGTTCCAGGTTCAAGTACCCTCGACCGTGTCCCTGTCGGTCGTCAGTTTGCAGGGGAGACTCTAGCTGTCTCTTAAGGTTGCGGAGTGTGTGTTATCACTCCACTAGAGTGCGACTATTCTCTGCATGCATGCATATTGCTTTCTTTCTTTTTATGTCATTGATTGTACTCATGTTCTATACATCGTGCTTGGATCCCAATTTGTATGTTTAGACCTTTATGTCAGTCTTTGGATATTATTCCTTTTGTTTCTTGTGTGTCGCGTGTCACATGTTGATATTGGTAGCTTCCGCATACTTGTTGCACGTTTGTTTTCCCTTGTGCGTATGCATCTAGACCGGGTCTAAGTGCATATGCACGGGAGTGCGTGTGTCGCTGGTTAGGTTTTTGCTAACCCCCGATCTCCTAGGCTCGGGTTGTGACAAAGGGTTGTGAGCCCCCAATGCAGGTGGACCACTAGATGAGTGATTAGCTCCATAGATTTGGAAGCAGACGAATGGGCAACTATGATAGGTGTATATTGGATCTCTTGCAAGAGAGGGTTAGTTGTTGGCATATCAAATTCAATTCTTTAAATCAAAATAATGTAGAAATAGAATTTGAGTGATATGTCAACAGCTATCCTTAGGAAGGAAGGCCCACTATATCTCCAACATGACTGGCCACACTGATGGAAACTATTTTTACAAATTATTGTTATAGGCTTTTTTGCTTTTTTGGTTCTTTTGTGATATATATTTTCATAATATTGTTTTGATAATATATGTTAATCATAACCCACTAAGGTACTAACTCAAAAAAATCTTTTTTTTTTTCATATTGAAGAAGCTGCATCAAATTCAAAAGGCATCCACCTCTATAATCTTTCAGGCCAATATTGATAAATCACTTAATCAGGTTCTATTGTTCTATTCTTTTAGAATCTTTTTAATTCCAAGCTCATGTTATATATTTATTATACTTAGTGTTCATTTTATTTGTAATTATTATTAGTTATAATTTATAAATATAACTATGTCTAATAGAAAATATGAATCCGGATACTCAAAACTTAAAAAAAAAGAGAAAATAGATGATTTAATTCAATCTCAAAAAGGAGCTCTTGATAAATTTGTTACAAGTAATAAGCAAAATATAGCAAGAAATGAACAAGTAACTAATCTAAATGAGTTAGAAGATAATGAAATTGTAGAAGAAAAAGATCTTAATGAAAATATTCATAATGATAGTCAAATTCTTGACGAAGAACACGAAAATATTAATGAAACAACTTACTATATTCCTAAAAATATTTATGATCCAAGTCAATGGACAAATATTGATACAAAATTAAGAGATTTATTAGTAGAAAAGGGTCCAATTAGAGATAATCATCTAGATTTTCCCAAAGATGAATTCTCTAGACATTTTTCTACTACATATTATATTCAAAAATTACCAAATGGGGAGAAGCATGATAGAAAATGGTTAGTGTATTCAAAAGATTTGGATAGAGTATTTTGTTTTTGTTGTAAATTGTTTAATTCTAATTATAATACAAGTAAACTAGCTAATGAAGGTACTAGAGACTGGAGAAATCTTGGTGTTAAGTTTAAGAGTCATGAGACAACTAATGAACACATTACTAATATCAATACTTGGATAGATTTAGAAATAAGATTGTTAAAAAATAAAACAATTGATAAAAATATCCAAGAACAAATTAACAAAGAGAAAGATCATTGGAAAAGGTTATTAGTAAGAATTATTGCTGTCGCAAAAAATCTTGGTAAAAATAATTTGGCATTTTGAGGAAAAAATGAAAAGATTTATTAAGAAAATAATAGAAAATTTTTAAGCCTAATTGAAATGATTGCAGAATTTGATCCAATAATGAATGAACATATTCGACGTATTCAACATGATGAAATTCATAACCATTACCTTGGACATAATATACAAAATGAATTGATAAATTTATTAGCAAATGAAATTAAAAGTAAAATTATTAAAAAAATTAAAGAAGCAAAATATTTTTCAGTTATACTTGATTGCACTCCGGATGTAAGCCATCAAGAGCAAATGTCTCTTGTATTACGATGTGTGGATATTTCATCAAATCCGATAAAAATAGAAGAATATTTTTTAGAATTTTTAAAAGTAGATGATACCACTGGAAAAAGACTTTTTACTGCAATAATAGATGCAATAAAAAATCTTAAACTTGATATTAATGATGTACGAGGACAAGGATATGATAATGGATCTAAAATGAAAGGAAAACATCAAGGGGTACAAAAAAAACTCTTAGATATAAATCCTAAAGCATTTTACACACCATGTAGTTGCCATAATCTAAATCTATTGCTTTGTGATATGGCTAACTCTTGTCCTAAAGCTATATCTTTTTTTGGAGTGTTACAACGTATATATTCATTATTTTCTTCTTCTACAAAACGATGGAAAATTTTACTAGATAATGTACCCGGTTTAACTCTTAAGTCATTGTCACAAACACGTTGGGAAAGTCATATTGAAAGTGTTAAAGCAATAAGATACCAAGCTCCACAAATAAGAGATGCATTATTGCAACTAGCAAAAATTAGTGAAGATCCTAAAACTAAAAGTGAAGCCACTTGTTTAGCAACATATGAGATTGAAAGTTTTAAGCTTTTGTTGGGCATGACAATTTGGTATGATATATTATTTGCTATTAACTCAGTTAGTAAAAATTTACAATCAAAAGACATGCGTATTGATGTTGCTATAGATCAATTAAAAGGTCTTATTTCTTTTTTTAAAAAATATAGAGAAAATGGATTTACATCTATTATAATTACATCTAGAGAGATTGCGGTTGAAATGGAAAAAGAACCTATATTTCATAAAAAAACGTATAATTCATAGAAAAAAGCAGTTTGATAAGAATGTCAATAATGAGACAACACAATCTTCAGAAGTATCGTTTAGAATTGATTATTTTTTATATATAGTAGATCAAGCTATTTCTTTAATTCAAAGTAGGTTTGAACAATTTAAAATATATGAAAATATTTTTGGTTTTCTATTTAATTTTAAAATTTTAAAATCATTAGACATTGATAGTTTAAAAAAAATGTCTTAATCTCGAATGTTATTTGAAACATGACAAATTTTCTGATATTGATGGTTTAGATTTATTTTCAAAATTAAAAGTTTTAAAAGAAATTTTACAAGTTGAAGAAAACACTCCAATTGACATACTTAATTATATAAAAAGATTAGATTCTTTTCCAAATGCATATATTGCTTGTAGAATACAATTGACAATACCTATAACTGTTGCTTCTGCAGAAAGAAGTTTTTCAAAATTAAAATTAATAAAGTCCTACTTAAGATCAACCATGTCAATCACAATAAAGATTAATTGGATTAGCCATACTATCAATTGAAAAGGACATGTTAGCAAAACTTGAATATAAAAATTTAATTAGTAATTTTGCATCACAAAAAGCAAGAAGAATAAATTTTAAATAAAATATTTATAATAATTTTTAAAAAATAAAAAGGCCTCATTTACTATTGTCGCTTTAGGCCTCAAATTGTCTAGAGCCGGCCCTGAATTCTCCCTGTAATCTAATGACTGCAACCAAAAACCTTTTCAAATGCCTGCTGATTGACTAAGCTGAACGATTAAACTCACTCTGAATTACCCTATTTTTAACATGATAAGCAAGGATATGCAAGGAAATTGCAACTTGCTCATTAACTAACATGTGTCTGGTTGGTTCCAACTCCCCAATTGTGCAAAGCAAGTGACATAATTTCATAAATGGTCACCTAGTCATTTTAAAATTGTTCAAACATGTTTGATTACTCTTATACACCCAATTCTCAATTATTTCTCTATTACCATAGTAATCTAATTGGTACCTAGATCTAACCCCACGCATGTATTGTTTTTTGAACAATTTATATGATAATTGTAGGAATAGCCCCAGAAGATGTAGAATGTCCAACCACCATTGCATAACCAGTGCCAGTTTTTTCACTTTCAATTTTCTTTTGGTTAAACTGAGACGTGCCATAGCTGTCATCAAAGAAATATACATCAATTTAATATAAAATAGAAGAACCAAGTATTTCAAAGTTGCATTATAAAATAGAAAAAAGAACCCTCACTGTCTTCCTCAGTCCAACCCCCTCTCTCTGTCTCATCCCACCCTCCTCTCACTGTCATAGACCAACCCCTCCTCACTGTCCGTCAATTCCAATTCCCTCCTCTCTGTCTCATTGTCACAACCCGAGCCCAGGGACCGGGGGTCAGAGAAAGTCTAACCAATGACACACGTACTCCCGTGCGTGCACACCTGGACCCCGTCCGAGTATACACACACAAGGGATCAATCACACGTGCAAAAGACTGAACGCGGAAGCTGTACGTATCAAGGCATACCACAAATATACCAAAAGACATAGGAGATTACAAAACGATATACACTGCTGATAAGAACAAATACATGAACGAACGTATGACAATAGAGCGGGCTTACAACAATCCAAAAATCAAAATACAGGTATTACTCAAGGCCCACTTCACAAGTACAGAAAATCCCCTCAATAGACGCCAACACAAAGAATGGGGAAAACAAAATGATGCAAACCGTACTCTGGAGGATGGATCAAGTCCACTCCTCTAGGCCGGAGGGGGCCTCGCGAGCCTCTCCTGCAGTCGGGTCGACCGACGCAGGATCGGAAGAGGGATCTGAGCCTGCAACACACAAGACAAACACATAAGTACGACGACTTAGCAAAGTATAAGCCAACAAGATGATAACACGAATCGTGTCTAATACTGAATAATACTGAACAATAGTCATGATGCAATATCCATAGAAACCATGATCGTATACTAAGCAAGTGTGCAAATGCATAATGAATAAGCATGCTATCAGAATCACAAACAGATAACACTCAAAGTGGCAACTACATTGGCCATTTTCTCCCTTACGAGAGCGGACGGAATGAGAACACCAGCGACCGGGCCAGGGCACGCATGGGTCTCTAGTTCCCGGGGTCCGGAGTCCCAGGACGGAAACACTCTGCAGAGGCAAACACATAAACTACACCAAAGTCAACCCCGTCGGGTATCCTAAGGCTGAGGCTCAGTAGTGCCAATACCAATCACAATCAAATAGCTGATGCACCTCGATCACTTATTACTTATCACTTATCACTTATCACTTATCACTTATCACTTATCATACTGAACGAACAATAGGAAGTGCATCACATAACTGATACTGAATGCAAATACTGCATGCACATAATACGGATACTGATACGGATACTGAAGCTGATACGAAATGCAAATCATAAGGACACTAACTGATACTGAATGTACATAAACAAGTACAAGAAGTGCTGACACTAAGTAGCAATCACAATCACTGACTCATAACTGATGCAAGTACTCCAGTGGAGCAACGGTAAACATAATACACAATAATAGAATGGTTCCGCCCGGGCTTCGCTCTGGGGTTGCTGCATTTCCCACAGAATCGAGAGGTCCAGCGCAGAACACATAAGAGGGCATAACCGAAATCAATATGCTGTACAATTCAGAATGCTTATACGAATCAAGGTCAATTACAAACCAATCCTACACTAATTATCCAGTGCTTCTAACCGTGCATGTTGATGTAGTTTTAAGATGTTCGATGCACCATTGTCTAGTGTTGCAGTGTCTGGAGTGTGCACCGAAGTCCCTTAAACCAACACCCATGGGGAAGTGCTAAACATCTGGATAACCAGCATGAATGATTCACAGCCCATGAGATCATTCACGTCATTCAAACATTCCATTGGGCATGTCCAGGTTAGCTACATTCTAACATGAAAGTCCTATACGGTCGTTTGCTTAAACCTAGTCCCTTTTCATTCAATTCTCAGGGTCTCACGGTGTAGCCGTAGGTAACCTTACGGCTTAGCCGTGGCATCTTACGGCTTAGCCGTAATATGCACTGCGGCTGAGCTGAGGTTCCCCAGATATCCACCCGGATTTACGGCTCAACCGTATTTTGCTCTACGGCTCAGCCGTATCCTGGTCCACGGCTTAGCCGTAAGACAATGTACGGCTTAGATCAGGCTGGGCCGTAGAAGAATGTCAAATTGCCAACATCCAGTTATTTTCAGCTAACAGTCTGTACTGTTCTACGGTTTGGTTTACGGTTGGGTCTCGGCTTAGCCGTAAGCCATTTTACGGCTTAGCCGTAGCACATTTCACGGCTTAGCCGTGAGTGCACGGACTCATTTTCCCTGAACTTGTTACAGTCATACAGAAAGTGTGCGAAATGGCTGGAAACCGAAAGATAACAGTGAAATGAACTGAATGGGGCTGTCTAATACTGAGAAACACAATAAAGAACAAGAACACAACAATCAAATCACTACCAATCGATGTTCATACAACTTGGGCTTATACTTGCCTCACGGACGAAATCCACACGCTGATTGGCTCAGTCCACCGGGATCACACACACTAACGAGCTCCTTTCTTCCTCCCTCAAGCACAGAAACAGAAATGGAGAAGGAGAGAAAGAGAGCTGTCGAGAGAGAGAGACGAACAGAGAGCGAGAGAGACGATCGAGAGAGAGATGGAGTTGGTAGGGATATTTATAACTTAAGTTGAGCCAAATTTGCAAACAAGTCCAATTAGCTTATCCAATTATCAGTTTGAGTCAAATGACAGTCCAACGAGAGCAAACGAACTCATTCGAATCCAAGACAGTTACGACAATCGACAAGCTCGACGAAATACACGCGCTGACGTCAAAATGACGCGAAACTGACAAAGTCAATCAAAAGCCAAAATTACGAAAAAGGGCTCAAACTAACTAGACCAAGTCAAACTCAACCCAAACGATCTCTCTACAACTCAAACCAAACAGAAACAAAATCAAAACACTCTTCGCGATAAAACACACACAATTACCCACTAAACCGGGTCAACTCGGGTCGGAGTGTTACATCCTCCCCCACTTGGACATCATTCCGTCCTCGGAATGAAAGCGTACCTGAGCAAACAGATAAGGATACTGACGCGCCATCTGATCTTCTAATTCCCACGTGGCTTCATCAGGTCCATGATGTTCCCAAAGTACCTTAACCCATCGAATAGTCCTCGTACGCAAGAGCTGTTCTCTGGTCCCAACAATACGGAGCGGACGCTCAACGTATGACGCATTAGGTTGCATCTGAATGTCATCGTATCGAATCACGTGCGTCGGGTCTCGAACATACTTGCGAAGCATAGACACATGAAAAACATCGTGTACTCCAGAAAACTCCACGGGTAGAATCAATCTGTACGCTAGATCACCAATCCGACTCTTGATCTCAAATGGACCCACATATCTTGGCGCTAACTTGCCTTTTTGACCGAATCGTACCGTGCCCTTCATCGGTGAGACCTTCAAGAATACCCAATCTCCAACCTGAAATGTCAAGGTTCTTCTGCGCGTATCTGCATAGCTCTTCTGTCTCGATCGGGAAATCTTCAAATTGTCAATAACCTTCTGAACTTTCTCTGTAGTCTCAGCAATGATTGTCGGTCCGTGGAAACTCCTTGTTCCAACTTCTTCCCAGCAAACAGGACTCCTACATTTCCGTCCATACAGAGCTTCATAGGGTGCCATTCCAATACTCTCGTGGAAACTATTATTATACGCAAACTCGCACAACGAGAGATGCAAATCCCATTCTTTCTCGAAATTCAGCACACTGGCCCGTAACATGTCCTCGAGCGTCTGAATAGTTCGTTCTGACTGTCCATCAGTCTGCGGGTGATACGCCTTACTGAAGCTCAACTTCGTTCCCATGGCTTCCTGAAATGCTCTCCAAAATGAAGAAACAAAGCGGCTATCTCGATCTGACACAATCGACACGGGCGTACCATGTAGTCTCACGATGTCATCAACGAACTTCTTCGCCATCTCGGAAAATGTCATGCCTTTCTTGAATGGAAGAAAATGAGCTGTCTTCGTCAATCTGTCCACGATCACCCAAATGGCACTGTTCTTCTTGCTCGTCAGAGGCAAACCCGAAACAAAGTCCATCGAAAAGTGCTCCCATTTCCACTGGGGAATGTGCAATGGATGTAAGGAACCTGGAGGTCTCTGATGGTCAGCTTTCACCTTTTGGCAAGTCAAACATCTGGCAACAAACCCAGCAATTTCTCTCTTCATGTTGTTCCACCAGAATCGGTCCTTGAGAGCTCGGTACATCTTCGTACTTCCAGGATGCATAGAATAACGTGCATGGTGTGCTTCTGTCATCAAACTCTCTTTCAAGGCATCTACTGCTGGCACACATAATCTGCTCCTGAAATACAAAACATCACCCTCCAAACGAAAGTCTGGTCGATCTGCAATGCTATCTCGGATTCGCTTCAACATCGCATCTTCAAACTGCTGGTCTTTAATAAGCTGAATAATGTCCGGCTGAAAGCTCACTGTACTGGCAAGTGTCAAACCATTCTCCACTAATTGCAATTCCACTGGCTAAGCATGCCTCACAAAATAAAGGCTGTCCAAAGCCTGAAGAATCTCCGACTTCCTACTCAAGGCATCTGCAACAACATTGCCTTTCCCTGGATGATACTTGATGGGGAAATCAAAATCCTTGATCAACTCAAGCCACCTTCGCTGTCTCATATTCAACTCGGACTGCGTGAAGAGGTACTGTAGACTATGGTGATCTGAATGCACTTCAAATGTCACGCCATACAAATAGTGTCTCCACATCTTCAACGCAAAAACGATGGCTGCCAACTCTAAATCGTGCGTAGCATAGTTCTTCTCGTGCTCCCGAAGTTGTCTCGAGCCATAGGCAATCACTTTGCCATGTTGCATCAAAACGCATCCCAAACCGACTCGAGAAGCATCTGAATAGATCATAAATCCTTCATGCCCATCTGGTAACGTCAAAACTGGAGCCGAAGTAAGCTTCTCCTTCAACATCTGGAAATGGCGTTCACACTCGTCCGTCCACAGAAAAGGAACATTCTTCCTGGTCAATCGAGTCAACGGGGCTGAAATCTTGGCAAAATCTTGAATAAAGCGACGATAATATCCAGCTAATCCCAGAAAACTCCGTATCTCCGTCACAGTCCTTGGGCTGGGCCAATTCATCACTGCCTCTACTTTCATCTGATCCACTGCCAACCCATCTCGTGAAATGGTATGACCAAGAAAAACTACCTGCTCGAGCCAGAAATCACACTTCGACAATTTGGCATATAAACGATGTTCTTTCAACAACAGTAAGGCTCGACGTAGATGTTCCTCATGCTCCTCTGGGGTCTTCGAATACACCAAAATGTCATCAATAAAGACCACCACAAACCGATCCAGAAAAGGAGCGAAGATCCTGTTCATCAAAGCCATAAAGGCAGCAGGCGCATTGGTTAATCCAAATGGCATCACGAGAAACTCAAAATGTCCATACCGTGTCCTGAAAGCAGTCTTCATAATATCTTCTTCCTTCACCCGGAGTTGATGATACCCCGATCTCAGATCAATCTTGGAAAAATAGGCAGCACCTCGAAGTTGATCAAACAACTCATCAATACGCGGCAATGGGTATTTATTCTTGATCGTGACTTTGTTCAACCGCCGGTAATCTATACACATCCGTAAGGTACCGTCCTTCTTCTTCACAAACAGCACTGGCGCTCCCCACGGTGACACACTCGGCCGTACGAAACCTTTCTCCAACAGATCTTGCAATTGCGTCTTCAATTCGAGTAACTCAGCAGGGGCCATACGGTAAGGAGCTAAACTAATGGGTGCTGTACCGGGCACTAGGTCGATCGCAAACTCTACATCTCGGACAGGGGGTAACTCAGGTACTTCCTCCGGAAATACATCCGGGAACTCACGTACTACCGAAATATCACTCAACTGCTTCACCTCCTTCTTCTCCGAGACAAAAGCAAGAAATCCTGCACCACCTCTACGTATCAAACGATCCGCCTTGCATGCGGAGATGACACGCCTCGGGCATCTCTCCTGATTGCCCTCGAAACGAAACCCCTTCGCAAAATCGAAGTAAATCGACCTGTTGTAACAGTTAACACAGGCACGATACCGCGCTAGCCAGTCCATTCCAAGGATCACATCGAAATCCAACATGGACAACAGAATCAAATCAACTGGCAGCTGGCGACCTTCAATCACCACGTCGCACTGAGGGTAGTATACACTACACTCCACTCTCTTGCCCACAGGAGTGGACACTACTAACACATAGGGTAGCGGCTGAGGGGGTTGCGGTAACTGTTCCGCAAAGCGAGGGGCAACATAGGAACGCGTAGATCCCGAATCAAATAGTGTATGTGCTTCAGCTCGGGCAATGAGAACTTTACCTTCCACCACTTTTGCATCTTCTGCATGATCATGAGAGGCTGCATACACACGAGCAGTCTGACGCTGGGGCTTCTGACTCTGGCGAGACGGATGGGGGCTGTTCGAAGCGGCTGAACTGAGAGACTTGGAAGACCCCATAGGTCTAGATGACTGGAGAGGCCTAGCTGTCGGGCACTGAGCTATCTTATGCTCCCTCGATCCGCAACTCAAACAAGCTCCGGACTTCTTCCAACATCTCTCCGTCGGATGTCCCAATCCACAAAACTCGCATCTGCTCCCAGAGAAACTCGAAGTGCCTTGCTTCCCTTTCCATTTCTTCTGACTCTGTCCCCTGGAACTCACGGGTGCACTCCTCTTATAGTCCATGGCTCTCTCTGCTAGGTGGTTGGCTTCCGCAGCGTGTGCTCTGTCGACCGCATCATCGAAAGTAGCTGGTCTCTGAAAGGCAGTCACAAAATTCGCATATCTAGGATGCAGACCAGAAATAAAACGATTCACCTTCTTCTCCTCGGTATTGATCATGTCCTCAGCAAAATGGGACAACTGGGTAAAGCGGTGAATGTACTCCGAGACGGTAAGCTGCTGCTGCTGTAAGGCCAGAAACTCAACCTCCTTCACACGTCGAACATGAGCAGGAATGAACTTCCTTCTAAACTGTTTCTGGAACGTCTCCCACACTGTTTCACTCGGCATGGTCAGATAGGCTGCACTAACGCTCTTCCACCAGGTCTTAGCCATCTCTCGAAACATCGAGGCCGTAAGCATAACCTTCTGCCGGTCGTCACAGACGATAGTAGAGAAGAGATCTCCAGTATGCTCTAGCCACTGATCAGCTTTCAACGCATCTTCATTACCGTAGAATTCTGTGGCTCCACGTTTCCTGAATTTGTCGTATAACGCATTTGGATCGCTCTCCCTAGGCTGGAAAACCACTGGCTGCTCTGCAGGCCGAACTGGCGTTTGACTCTGTCGGTCTACGATCGAAACGACCTGCGCTTGCAAAGAATGGATCGCCTGTAGCATAGTCAAGAAGCGCTCATCGAAATTCACAAGTGGCTGTGGAGCGGCTGACCCACTCTCGTTATCTCCCTGATCATTGTTATTGTGTGTTCCAGATCCCGATGCCATAGCCTGCAAAACACAAAAGTCAATCTGCTAACACACTAGGGAACGCACACAGACTCACAAGACAAGGGGACCCACACAACAGTCCAGAACTGGACTACGAAATCTCACCACGTCCTATATGCCTACATGCTGACACACTAAGATAGAGACAATGCCCTGAGAGACAAAGCTCTGAGAGACAATGCTCTGATACCATACAATACGTATGTCACAACCCGAGCCCAGGGACCGGGGGTCAGAGAAAGTCTAACCAATGACACACGTACTCCCGTGCGTGCACACCTGGACCCCGTCCGAGTATACACACACAAGGGATCAATCACACGTGCAAAAGACTGAACGCGGAAGCTGTACGTATCAAGGCATACCACAAATATACCAAAAGACATAGGAGATTACAAAACGATATACACTGCTGATAAGAACAAATACATGAACGAACGTATGACAATAGAGCGGGCTTACAACAATCCAAAAATCAAAATACAGGTATTACTCAAGGCCCACTTCACAAGTACAGAAAATCCCCTCAATAGACGCCAACACAAAGAATGGGGAAAACAAAATGATGCAAACCGTACTCTGGAGGATGGATCAAGTCCACTCCTCTAGGCCGGAGGGGGCCTCGCGAGCCTCTCCTGCAGTCGGGTCGACCGACGCAGGATCGGAAGAGGGATCTGAGCCTGCAACACACAAGACAAACACATAAGTACGACGACTTAGCAAAGTATAAGCCAACAAGATGATAACACGAATCGTGTCTAATACTGAATAATACTGAACAATAGTCATGATGCAATATCCATAGAAACCATGATCGTATACTAAGCAAGTGTGCAAATGCATAATGAATAAGCATGCTATCAGAATCACAAACAGATAACACTCAAAGTGGCAACTACATTGGCCATTTTCTCCCTTACGAGAGCGGACGGAATGAGAACACCAGCGACCGGGCCAGGGCACGCATGGGTCTCTAGTTCCCGGGGTCCGGAGTCCCAGGACGGAAACACTCTGCAGAGGCAAACACATAAACTACACCAAAGTCAACCCCGTCGGGTATCCTAAGGCTGAGGCTCAGTAGTGCCAATACCAATCACAATCAAATAGCTGATGCACCTCGATCACTTATTACTTATCACTTATCACTTATCACTTATCACTTATCACTTATCATACTGAACGAACAATAGGAAGTGCATCACATAACTGATACTGAATGCAAATACTGCATGCACATAATACGGATACTGATACGGATACTGAAGCTGATACGAAATGCAAATCATAAGGACACTAACTGATACTGAATGTACATAAACAAGTACAAGAAGTGCTGACACTAAGTAGCAATCACAATCACTGACTCATAACTGATGCAAGTACTCCAGTGGAGCAACGGTAAACATAATACACAATAATAGAATGGTTCCGCCCGGGCTTCGCTCTGGGGTTGCTGCATTTCCCACAGAATCGAGAGGTCCAGCGCAGAACACATAAGAGGGCATAACCGAAATCAATATGCTGTACAATTCAGAATGCTTATACGAATCAAGGTCAATTACAAACCAATCCTACACTAATTATCCAGTGCTTCTAACCGTGCATGTTGATGTAGTTTTAAGATGTTCGATGCACCATTGTCTAGTGTTGCAGTGTCTGGAGTGTGCACCGAAGTCCCTTAAACCAACACCCATGGGGAAGTGCTAAACATCTGGATAACCAGCATGAATGATTCACAGCCCATGAGATCATTCACGTCATTCAAACATTCCATTGGGCATGTCCAGGTTAGCTACATTCTAACATGAAAGTCCTATACGGTCGTTTGCTTAAACCTAGTCCCTTTTCATTCAATTCTCAGGGTCTCACGGTGTAGCCGTAGGTAACCTTACGGCTTAGCCGTGGCATCTTACGGCTTAGCCGTAATATGCACTGCGGCTGAGCTGAGGTTCCCCAGATATCCACCCGGATTTACGGCTCAACCGTATTTTGCTCTACGGCTCAGCCGTATCCTGGTCCACGGCTTAGCCGTAAGACAATGTACGGCTTAGATCAGGCTGGGCCGTAGAAGAATGTCAAATTGCCAACATCCAGTTATTTTCAGCTAACAGTCTGTACTGTTCTACGGTTTGGTTTACGGTTGGGTCTCGGCTTAGCCGTAAGCCATTTTACGGCTTAGCCGTAGCACATTTCACGGCTTAGCCGTGAGTGCACGGACTCATTTTCCCTGAACTTGTTACAGTCATACAGAAAGTGTGCGAAATGGCTGGAAACCGAAAGATAACAGTGAAATGAACTGAATGGGGCTGTCTAATACTGAGAAACACAATAAAGAACAAGAACACAACAATCAAATCACTACCAATCGATGTTCATACAACTTGGGCTTATACTTGCCTCACGGACGAAATCCACACGCTGATTGGCTCAGTCCACCGGGATCACACACACTAACGAGCTCCTTTCTTCCTCCCTCAAGCACAGAAACAGAAATGGAGAAGGAGAGAAAGAGAGCTGTCGAGAGAGAGAGACGAACAGAGAGCGAGAGAGACGATCGAGAGAGAGATGGAGTTGGTAGGGATATTTATAACTTAAGTTGAGCCAAATTTGCAAACAAGTCCAATTAGCTTATCCAATTATCAGTTTGAGTCAAATGACAGTCCAACGAGAGCAAACGAACTCATTCGAATCCAAGACAGTTACGACAATCGACAAGCTCGACGAAATACACGCGCTGACGTCAAAATGACGCGAAACTGACAAAGTCAATCAAAAGCCAAAATTACGAAAAAGGGCTCAAACTAACTAGACCAAGTCAAACTCAACCCAAACGATCTCTCTACAACTCAAACCAAACAGAAACAAAATCAAAACACTCTTCGCGATAAAACACACACAATTACCCACTAAACCGGGTCAACTCGGGTCGGAGTGTTACACTCATCCCAACCCTCCTCTCACTGTCTCAGTCCCAGACCCCCTGTAATTAGCCTCAGTCCCAGCCCCCTCTCACCTCCTTCATTCCCAGCCCCACTCTCATTCACACTCAATCCCAGCACCCCACTCTCACTGTCCCTCAATCCCAATTCCCTCTCTCTCTGTCTCAACCCAGCCCTCCTTTCACTGTCTCAGTCCCAGACCCCCTGTAATTAGCCTCAGTCCCAGCCCTTTCTCACCTCCCTCATTCCCAGCCCCATTCTCATTCACACTCAATCCCAGCACCCCACTCTCACTGTCCCTCAATCCCAATTCCCTCTCTCTCTGTATCAGCCCAGCCCTCCTCTCATTGTCTCAGTCCCAGACCCCTTCTCATTAGCCTCAGTCCGAGCCCCCTCTCACCTCCCTCAGTCCCAGCACCACTCTCACTCAATCTCTGCCCCAGACCCCCTCTCACTCTCCCTCAGCCCCAGCTCCCCTCTCACTAGCCCTCAGTCCTAGCACCCCCCTCACTGTCCCTTAGTCCCAGCCCCACCCTCACTGTCCCTCAGTCCCAGCTCCCTCTCTCTTTGTCTTATCCCACCCCCCTCACTGTCTCAACCAAGCATTCTCACTGTCCTAACTCCCATCCCCTATCACCTCACTATGTCCCAGCTCCCCCTCTTTGTCTCATCCCAGCCCCTTCACTGTCTCCTTCAGCCCCACCCCCTCTCACTCTCCCTCTGTCTTAGACCACCTTCTCTGTCTCATCCCACCCCCACCCCCCTCCATTATCTGTCTTACTCCTAGCCCCTTCTCACCGTCCCTCTGTCCCAACCTCGTCCTCCTTCGCCCAGCCCCCTTTCCCTCTCTCTCTCTCCCATCCCTCTTTTCCTTTCTCAGCCAGCCCCCTCCCCTTCTCCCTCTGTCCCTCTCGCCTAGCCCTCTCCCACTATCCCTCTGTCCCAGCACCCCTCCCACTATCCCTCTGTCCCAGCCCTCCTCCTCCCTCGCCCAGCCCTCTCCCACTATCCTTTTGACCCAGTCCCCCTCCCACTGTCCATCTGTCTCAGCCCTCCTCCTCCCTCGCACAGCCCCCTTTCCTTCTCTCTCTCCCATCCCTCTTTTCCTTTCTTAGCTAGCCCCCTCTCCTTCTCCCTCTATCCCTCTGTCCCTCTCGCCCAGCCCCTCTCACTTTCCCTCTGTCCCAGCCCTCCCTCTCTCTATCCAACTTCCCTCCCTCTCTTTGTGCCCCCCTTTCTGTCCTCCCTTCCTTTCCCTTCCTCTGTCCTTCCCCTCTGTCCCTCTCACCGAACCCTCTCACTCTCCCTATGTCCCACCCCCAAAAGTTATGGTTCAATTGTAGGCAGAGAACTGTGTGTGCGTCTGTAGCAGTGTCTTCTAAAAAGAGAGGAGAACAGGAGAGAGTGAGAAAGAGAGATCAGTACCTGGTATGGCTCGATGGCGTGCGATCGGCGATGATAGAGAAGCAAAGACAGACCAAAGATGAAGATGGAGAAAGCGAGGGGGAGAGAGGCCGCAGAAGAAGATGGAGAAAGTGAGGGGGAGAGAAGGCGCAGACGAAGATGGAGCAAGCGAGGGGGAGAGAGGCAAGAGATGAAGATGGGTGAAGGATGGTGAGCTCTTGATCGGGTTAGGGTATTTTGGACTTCACAAATAATCACAAAGGAATGGAATGACCATTCCTCTGCCCCCTTAATGGAATGGCCATTCCTCTGTCCAGAGGAATAGTGATTCCTGCAATAATGCTCATTCCGTCAATTTTTTACAAACCAAACGTGGGAACGGTTACTCCAACGGAATGACCATTCCATTCCCTCCTTCATTCCAGCGAGCCAAACACTACCTAAGTTTTTCATGTTCCATGTGGAATCAGAATCCCAAATTTGAGCCTTTTATCTGTATTTGGCCGTTTGAAGAGGTTTGACGGTTCAGATTATTCAGATCGGGCCCACAAAAGTCAAAATATCACCATCCATTGGTCTAAAATCTTTGACAACATCTCTAAATCTATGATGCATCAACGGCTGATATTGGTTCTATAGTCGTTTCTAGCATTTTAAAGGTGATAAGAGGTTCAGATCATCTTTTGTGGACCCACAAAATTAAAAAAATTGAGAAGCGCATCCCACCTAAAAATGGTGAGCTATCACTGGTGCTCCACAAACCTTCGCGTGTGAAGATATGGGGAGTTCAACGGGGGAGTATTAGACCGACCTTTTCAATCCTTTTACTGATATCAGTTGTCAACGGCTTTTTGAAGAGTAACTTTCCAAACATGGATATTCTTAGCTTTCGGGGAAAATGGTAGTGGAATTCTCAGCAAGGACTGTCGCTAAACGTGCACTATGTGTTTTAAGTTGGAGTCCTTGCTGAAAACAGCTCCTTACCTTGAGGTCCTAGGTTGGCCTTTTCCTTTTTGTATATGTGAATTTTTATTACCTCTTATTTTGTATCTCACCTCACTAATGTGAGTTTTCGGTCTCAATCTCTAAGCTGGATTATAAAAATAAAAAATAAAAAAAGAAGGTTGATGTCCTTCACATAGGAGATAATTCAAATGGTATTTTTGGCTTGTTAGACATGTTGACCCATTCTTGTTTAGTTAAGTAACTGCAAGAAAAAACATACTGACTATACTTGGAAACATACTAATTGACCAAAGGAACACACAATCGTGGAGGGAAGAAAGCTGAACTGGATTTCCTGTACCAAAAAGATTCATATAATGTTTCTTAGTTTGATCCCAATTTGTGAGAAAGTCAGGTATTCTTCCCCCTAACTTCCTAATTGCTACTCAACCTGCACCCCATTTGAACCCAGGCTAAGCAATGCCTTGGCTGGGTTTCGACAGATTTATATATCATAACCCTTTTGCCACTCTCTCTCTCTCTCTCTCTCTCTCTCTCTCTCTCTCTCTCTCTTTGTCTCTCAAAGCCCAGGACCAGGTCTAACATGAAGAATCATTCTCTGATATATGAGAGATGGGCCGGCCTCTGCCAACAAAAGAAAACATTAGGCCCAACTCATCCCATGCGACCAACTTTGGTCTGTTTATGGCTTGCTAATTTATTTTATATCATATATAAATTGACATTTAAATAGGAAAGAGAAAATTCTATTTCGATGTATCACCATGACTTGTCTACCCACCCATTGTATACATGTGGAGAATTTGGATATTGGAGAGGAAAGAGAGAGACATTCGGGTAAAACCTAGGACTAGATTTGATTTTCAATGACCGGGGGTGCCCATCCTATCGAGAGGAGTGACCTAGTTGATCTCTAGTAGTTTATCTCCAATTTTCACAACCATTGCTTGATTTTATTTGATAATTGACATGCGGTTCATCTTCGTATTTGAAGTGGCTAAATATGAAAAACATCCGCGATGCCAAAGCCTAACAATAGCACCTACATCTCTTTACTGGTTCAATTTACCAACCTCCACAGCTAGCAATGCTTTGCTGCTTGAAATGTCATTGTGTATGGTACTTCTTCTGGCATCACATAGCTGATCTTGCAATAACTTCATTATATCCTTTTTATTCAGGTGAACATTTATGTGGAGGTAACAAAAATTTCTTCGCAATAGTATTGGGAGTTCTGTGGCTCACTTAATAGGCTGTGCGCGTTACCTTAGCTATCTCAATTGACTTTTCCTATAAGTTGTTAGTAAAGTAATGGGATTGTAAATGGGTCAGATTCGGTTTTGGGTCCACCATGAGAAGATGGCATAGAACTGAAACCGATACCGTATATGTTTAGATTTATGTAGAGAACGTTTTGGAAAAAAAAACAAATTTTTAGAAAAAAATATAAAAAACTGAGGTAATGTATCCAATTTCAGGTACATAGGTTGGAACCAAAATGGAACTGGACCCGAAACTATTTAGGTTATGAGTCCAAAAATAGGATTTAGAGCCGAAATCATTTACTCATTGTGATCTAAATAAGGATACAAATCCGGTTATTAACCAGTCAAAACATCTGAATAATCAGAGAATCGGGGACGCATTTACAACCCTAATAATTAATAAATTTATTAGCTGCCATTTTTCCTATGATTCAATAATGTATGCCAGACTTCTAGAGAGAGTGATAATAAGATTTTAGAGAAGGCTAATATATACAAACTCTTCTTCTTGTTTTTATTTATTTATTTATTTTAAAAGAGGTGTATTTTTCTTGGGTCTGGTTGGGTGGGTTAAAACTAAACATGAGCAATATTGTGTTTTGTTCAAGGTCGTCTCAACTATTAGGTAAGAAAAAACTTTGCTTTAAGCCCTCCTAAAAAGGTAATTCCCATCTTTTTTTTTCAATCCAAAAAAAAAAGGCCTCATAAAAGTAATTAAAGTAACTTAAGTCTTTTCAAATTCCAAAAAAAGCAATTGTCATAATTTTATTTCACCTAAAGAATAAGGCCACACAAAAGTAATTAAAACAATTATAATCTTTTTACATTCCATAAAAACAACTAATATCTTTTCATATTTCTAAAAAAGGATTAAAGCCCATTTTCACTATTGAGAAAATTTTGCCATTTAAAGAAAGAAAAAAACCTACAATCAGAACAAGAAAGAAATCTTTTTCTATTATGAAAATTCTCTAATTTGCACATTTCCCCCTATATCTATGATGTTTGAAATCCATAGAACACAACTACAAATATAATCTTTTTTTTTCAATATTGAAGAAACTGCATGAAATTCAAAAGTAATCTATCCATAATATTTATGGCCAGCACAGATAAATCAGTAAATTAGGCTCTATGTTTCTATGCTTTTAAAAAAATTTAATTCCAACCTCATATTATATATTTATTATATTTAGAGTTCATTTTATTTGTAGATATTATTAGTCATAATTTATAAATATTAAATATGTTTACTAGAAAAACATTGACAATACCTATAACTGTTGCTTTTATAGAAATAAGTTTTTTAAAATTAAAATTAATAAAATTATAATTTAGATCAATAATATTACAAAAAAAGATTAAGTGGATAAGCCATACTATCAATTGAAGAAGATATGTTAGCAGAACCTGAATATAAAAACTTAATTAGTAATATTGCATAAAAAAATAAAAAAACATGATGCTATATTTATATTTATATTAGAGAACGAAATAAGTTTTCATATTTAAAAAAACTACAAGATGGTATAAACCATTTCGCGTCAATGTAATAGTAGTCACAATTAGCCTCAAGTAATTGTTGGTCATATCTACTCCGAAAAAATGTGACGCTATATTTTTATCTGGATCTGATTTAGTGGGCTGGATCTGGTATATCATACTCTCATTTCTGAAGAGTATTTACCCTAGAGCGACATCGTCCAAATAAAGCCCACAAATCACAATCCTAGCGACAGTCAAAACCACAAATCTGCTTGTCCTTGGTCGCATCAAGAACCAAGATACATTCAAAAGGATCAAATGTTAAGAAGCAAGATACAGAAACTCACAGCAGCTGAGCTAATGAGAGGGGAGATCCAAGGAGGAGAAACTACAGGGGAGATTAAAACAATTGAGTAGAAAAGGAAGGTATAAGAAGGAAGGAGAACGAGGGAAAATAGAAGATATTGAGAGAAGAATCTTTAAATTGAAATTTTGGAGTTAAGCCTTCATTAGAAAGATAAGAACAACCATAACAATAACTCACCATAGTCAGGTATGAACCGACTCGGCGGCTTCATTAACTTCAACTCGGCCAAGTTTTAAAACAACTGTATACGTGGACTCGACCAAACTTTCAAACAACAGTATTGCCTGCACTCTCTCATCTTTTTATTTCACTGCTCTATTATTTTATTCCTACTGAATGAGGAGAAGGGCCTCTACAAGTAGACAATACTAAGGCTCAATAACTTTGTAGAACACCTACTTATTTACTACTACATGTTCCCGTGCCTTTACTGGCTCTCTAGCTGCTACATTCACCATTGGAGCTTGGCCGGGAAATACTGCAAAAGAAGGAGAAACCATTACATTGATTTGAATTTCAAAATTTATAAACATATATCTGTTTGTATATATGTATATATATAAGGGGAATATTTATGTACATATGTCCCTTATCATTTTTTTCGTGAGAACTCTAAATGAGACTCACTGTATGGTCCATCCAAATGGACCACACATACAACCCCTTTAAATTGAACTCGTTTACCAATCTATAGTTAAATCTAAATTTATTGGACCTTTGGATTAACTATGCACCTATTCGAATGGAATGAATTTATGAGTCATGAATGAAAGGATTAGGAATATGTAATTGGGGCAAAACTTGATATTTAGAGTGGTCCCGCATGGATCTTTCCTTCCCCCTGTTCTTATCCCTTGATGGGTCCACCATATGCCTCACAGAAGAGTATGCACGGTCCTTTGTTGCAGGACAAATGCACATGAATGTCTCCCATATATAAAATATCAATGCTAGAGAGAGAGAGAGAGAGAGAGAGAGAGAGAGATGGATATGTACCTTGTGAATGAGAGAAAGATAGTAGGGCTTTACTTCATCCTGATTGATCCTCACCTTGCTTTTGCTATAGAGATCATATTTGCTGGCGTGTACACCAATCAATCAACAAATTTTATATCAGTCACTGGCAGGTCAAGGGGTGGAAAAAATATCTGAAAAATCATTCTAAATTTTAGAAAATTCCTAGAAGGGCTTGTTTGATTAGAATGTGAATTCGAGTTTGGGGGGAAACCGGACAGTTATGTCTTCTAATTGATAATTTCTAGAATGCCTAGAGACTGAAGTGACTATTCGTGATATTATTATAATTCGATGATGTCGAGCATTAAGAAAACTGAAATTTTGAGAAATTCAAAGTGAGTTTTCATGATATTATTTTTAGAATAATATTACTCAAGCAATACTGAAAACTTCTTAGTTATGAATAGAAGGTCAAGCTTGAATTTTGAAACCAAAGTGAAATTCAAATGTAGATATACTCGACACTCAGATATCCAAAGTGGGCTAAAACAGATTTGATGAGGCATGATATTAATTCAATAGAATGAAATGAGAAAAGTGAGTTACTTGAAGATGAGGAGCCACTTGAGCATCTCCTTATCCTCGTCATTCATCAGATATTCGTAGGCCCCCGATCGGTGCAATGCTTCATGGGCAGATACAGTACATGCTCATGTCAGTATGACGTATATTATTAGAAAGCAAAACTAACTATATCACTATATCGAGATGTTTAGTCAAGAGCCTCATACACATGAGAGTCTAGATCCTTGGACAGCTTGACAAAAAAAAAAAAAGGGATTTATAAAAATAAAGGAGAAGACTATTTCATCTTGGTTTTAATTAAATATAAATTTAATTAC
Source organism: Sextonia rubra (assembly GCA_037013555.1). Classification (NCBI taxonomy): domain Eukaryota; kingdom Viridiplantae; phylum Streptophyta; class Magnoliopsida; order Laurales; family Lauraceae; genus Sextonia; species Sextonia rubra. The sequence goes on along the minus strand of JASUAD010000010.1, from coordinate 34,260,722 downwards.
TATTGGAATAAAATTTAAAAATAACTATAGAGTCGAGAAGGACATTTATTGTCAGTGGCTAAAGTTCTCACTTTTATTGCCTTATCTCATGATTTCGATACACACGTATCCCTACCGTAGAATGAATGAAATCTGATGATGAAGAGAGCAGCTGGAGGGAGACTCGTCTTGTTCTCCTTTGCCACCTGTCATTCATAATACCACATGAGAACTAAAAGGCAGACTCCTCTTGACGTTGCTACTTTTATATATATATATATATATGAAAAATATTTATGTGTATATGTCTATTATCATTTTTTTTTATAAGAACTCTAGGTGGAACCTTTTATATGGTTCATCCAAACAGATCACATACATGACCTCCTTGAATTGAACCCCTTTACCAATTTTTGGTCAAATTTGAATTTATTGGACTATTAAATCGACTATACACCTATTCGAATGAAATGAATTTGTGGGTCATGAATGAAGGGGTTAGGAATATGTGATTGGGGTCAAACTTGGTATCTAGAGTAGTCCCGCATTGATCTTTCCATCTCCTCCAGTCTCATCCCTTGGTGGGGTCCACCATGGGCCCCACAGATAAGTATGCACTGTTCCTTAATGAGGGATATATGCACATAAATATTTCCATATATATATGTGTGTATATAGATAAGCTGATGTGTGGAAATAAGTAAAACAAAAGCATGTCGTTGACAAACAATTACCAGGTACATGTACTCATCGTGGCCCCACGACATGATCACTCTATCCAGGCCGCATTTCTCCGAGTAGATTCCCAGCTTTCTGCTATAAACCGGGTCTTGAGAATCCAGATTTTCCTTGAAATACTGCACTCCGATTAACCAAACAAACAAACACTAGTGATGGTAATTTCTAAAACTAGTTTGAAAGCAAAAGTTATTGGTACCGACTATCACACCTGATGATGGACTATTGATTCGTCAAATGCGCATCCCAAAGGGAACGTATCGCCTGCTCCCCAAAGAACACAGGATGAAAATCAACGGCCGTATGAGAAACAAGCCAAGATGTTTATAGTGGACCCCGTTGTGATAGGGACCAAAAAGAAATGAAGATTATAAGGCATGAATGGGCTTTATGAGTTGGGCTGAAATTGGGCCAGGCTCGGCAGAATTTGCAGTAAAATAGCCCAAATGGGGAATCCATATAGGTTAAATCCGGGGTGAAACCATGGTGGATCCGAACATGAGTTGGGCTTTACATATCTGTTCTTCTGTTAATGGAGACCTACTAATTGCATAGAGGAACTCACGAAAAAAAATTTTCAAAATGAAAGTGAGACTAGAAAATGATATATGATTAAAGTAAACTCTAAAATGTGAATATAATTCAAGTTACTTACCCTCAAAACAATAAATATATTAATAACCCTAAACAGACCCCATGTGTTGTGCACACCCTTAGTTGGCCCCACTTTCTGGTCCATCCAAGTGAACCACACAAACAACCCTCCTCCCCCAGTTCACAAGCCCCCCTGGGCTTTGCACCTTATGTGAATGGATCATACCATTGGATCGACTAAACACTAGTGTGAATGGATTGCATTTGTGGGTCAGCAATGATAAAGTTAGAGTTATTAGAGGAGGCTGCTTTCTTGTACATAGGAGACCCACCTGAATCTTCAAGTCCCTCCAAGTCTTATCTTGAAGTGTGCTAGAATGTAGGCCCCATAGTCCAAGAGCACCCCCCCCCCCCCCCCCTTCTCATTCTTAGATATAAAATTACTATGCATCTGTCCCTCACACTATAGTGAGAGATACTTCCTTTTTTGAAAAGTATTAATGTACTAAAGAACAAAATCATGCCACCTCATCACACCTTTTTAATTTTAATAGGTCTAAAAAAGGAAATACCCATAACCATAATATAAGAGATAGATGCATAGTAGTCTTTTCATATATACATACATACATACATAATACATACATACACCCCACCCTCTTTCTTTCTTATATATATATATATATACAGACATGCATACATTTATATACATATAAGGTCATACTACAAAACTCTCCGGGTGCTTTTCATAAAAAAAAAAACCTTTTTTAGCCTATGTGATTTTAACACTTGTCATAAATATCTTTTCAAAATTATCCATTCCTTATTTTTTGCTTTGTATTTGTGAGGTGGCAGATTTTTATTGGATATGCCGAAAGGGACATAAACTCACTTTTTTTAAATAGAGAGTTTTTGAGAATTTCTCATATATATATATATATTATATAGGATGACACTACAAACTCTTCGGGTGTTTTTCTTCCCCAAAAAGAATAAAAAACCTTTTTTTAGTCTATGTGATTTTAACACATGTCATTAACATTCTTAAAATTAGTTATTACTTATTTTTTGCTTTACACTTGTGAGGTGAAAGATTTTCATCGGACATGTCAGAAGGAGCAAAGGGGAGTTCTTGAGAATTCCTCATATATATATGGAAATAGTCCTTACGGACTATTTCAGATTGTTTTGAATAATGAGGGCCACGTTGTGAGCCATCCAAATGGATCACACACATAATCCCTCTAAATTGCACATGTCTTCCAATTTTAGGTCCCAATTTTAGGTCCCATCCGAATAAAGTGGACCGTTGGATTAACTGTACATCCATTTAAATAAACTTTCTATCTGTTTAAGAAAACGAACGAGGACTTTTCCAGTGTGCATATATCTATATATATGTATATATATGGAGGCCTCTTCTTGTGCATCCGTCTCTCGCGGACATTTTGTTCACACTCCTCCATGGGGTCTACTGTGGACCCCACCAAGGTATGAAACCGGAGATGGAAAGAACCAAGCAAGGCTACCTCATATATTAAGTTTGACCTCAATCATATGTTCCTAATTCCTTCATCTATGACCCACATATCCATTTCGTTCGGATCAGTATACAGTTAATCCAACAGTTCAGTAAATTCAGATCTAACCGAAACTTGGGGCGTGTGCCTATTAGGAGGTTCGCTGTGTGTTGTAAGGTTTGGATTATATGATAGATGACCTCCACTTAGGGATGGATATGTATAAAGATTCTCCATATATATATGAAAATATTCATGTGCATATGTCCCTCACCAAAATGGCGATGGACATTCTATACTTGGAAAGTATTAATGTAGGAAAGGACAATGATACCTTTTTAACCTTATTAAGTCTAAAAACGAAAGTGTTCATCACCAAAATGGTGAGGGATGAATGCATAAGAATACTCTCCATATATATTATATATATATGAAGAATATTAGTTACATCTATCCTTCACCCTATGGTGAGGGGTATGTCTATATTTGGATTTATTAACGTACAAAAGATAAAAATCTTATAAAAAAGAGGAATGCTCAAGTATGAATAAGGAAAGCCATGAAAGGATCCCTCACCCTATAGTGACGGGAAGATGCATACTAGTATTTCTATATATATATATATATATTTATATGAAAGCGCTACAGAGCACCCAAGCGTTTTCTTTTTAAAAAATGCCTTTCTCGGTTGGGGTCCACTGAGATGCATTATGATCATGGAAGTCCATTTTAAGTAAAGATTTATATGAGGCCTACTTATATGAAAATTTTGAGTCCATATAATCATCATAACCTTTTAATCCGTGGCCCTAAAATTTAACAGTTTAGAAACATCATTTTATTATGATTTCGATCCAGTGGTGAAATAAAATTGGATGAGTGTCAAATTTGGACATGTGACCATACATAAGATGATAGTGTGTATGAAATGACTAGATTGACTCAATATGGGCCCTAAGACTAAAAAATAGAAGGGCAAAAAAAGGACATTTTTAAAGTGGGGTCTCTTTTAGAATTTTCTATATATATATAAGGGGTCTTTATATGCATATGTCCCTCACCATTTTGGTGAGGGACACTTCCTTTTTTGGACTTTTCAAGCATAAAAAGATGTGAAATTTTGTCTTCTTGCTTATTAATATTTTCCAAAAAAGAAGTGTCCCTCACCCAAATGGTGAGAGACATATACACATGAATATTCTCATATATATATACACACACACATATATCTATGGAGCTCTTCTGCTGAGCACCGATGCTCACTTTATTGTGAGCACTATTTTCTAGTGGGGCCCACTAGGGGCTTCTCTTGGTTAGGATTTTGGGGATCGAAAGATCTCCCCTCCACATACTCATATATGTGATGGAGAGTCAAATCAATATCTCAACCCCTCGATCAATGGCCGACAAATTTTAACCATCCGTGAGTGAAAGTCGATCCTATGGTCCAATCAAATTGAATGGGTGCTAAGCTTGGATTCGGTGACTGTCATGAGAGATAGTTGTTTTATGGTCTACTTAGATGAATCATAAGTTAGGCCCCAATAGGTGTTTTGAAAATTGGTGCTTACTTTATCATGAGCACCGGTGCTCAGCGGAGGTTTTTCCACATATATATATATATATATATTAGTAATGTTAGTAATGTTCCTCTACAAGCTTCCCCTGATACTTATGGTGCAATCCACCTAGTAAGGCTCATTTCAAACTCTAAAAATCATGAAACAAAACATGGATTGAGAGATTCAAATGGGACCTAGATATCAAATTTGATATCAATTTAATACCTTTAACTCATTCATCTATGGTCCAAAAGTTTAATGGCTTTATATATAATAACAAAATTGACCATCGGTCCAATAGGTGCACACTGTGCTATGGGGCTCACCTACTGTGCCACCCTGAGATGGGACATAGGGTAGGGGATTGAAAAATCTGCATCAGCCTTTCCTCTTCGCAAAAATAGCCCTATCCGACCAATCTAATTCTATCATCACAGGCCACAAGTTGAATCCATTTGAATCTAGTGTATCGTTGACCTAACTAACCAGTCCATTTAGATCTATCAAAATTCAATAGGACCCATGTAAATAGGGGAGGGAGGTTTGGATGATCCACTTAAATGGACTAGTAGGTGAGAGAGACTAATGTTGGGCACCGGACGCACGTGACAACCACCGTGTGTGTGTGTGTATATTTGTATGGGCTTTGATTTTGTGAGAACTGTTCTCACACACCTATCGTGAAAACTTTTTATAGGGCCCACTAATGAGTCCCATTTGTGGATGAAACTAAGGGGGATGAAAAAATCTATGTAGGACCACTCCATATATCAAGTTTGACCTCAATCACATGTCCCTAACCCTTTCATCCGTGGCCCAAAAATTCAGTCTGTTCGGATTAGTGCACAGTCAATCCAACGGTTCAATAATTTCATATTTGACCAAAACTTGGTACGAGTGACACCAGGGAGTTCCCATGTATTGCAAAATTTGGATTGGATAATAGATGGGCCCCACCTAAAGTTCTCATAAAAAATAGTAAAAACTAGTTCTCATAGGATTATTTCACACACCCCCCCCCCCCCCCCCCCCCCCCCCCCCCCCCACCACACACACACACACACACACACACACACATATATACACTCTATATGGGTCCTTGTACATAGAAGCACACACATATATACACTCTATATGGGTCCTTGTACATAGAAGGATTTAGAAAATATTCTGGATCCTATATGCATGGTTCCAAATTTAAGGTTTCACAGTTCCATCCACCTGATTCAAAACTAAAGAGTTCCAATAGTCAAACAAATTATCAGATAGCCATTTATCACATGAAGCTAGCCAAATGGCACAAAAGAGAGAAAATAAATGAACATACCCACGACGCACCACTGAGGCAGTTCTCCAAATGATGGGTGTAGTAAGACTTTGCCCAGATCTATCAGGAAAGGAGAGAAGGAGAGGAATGAGGATTATGAATAATATAGCAGAAGTAGAGTACCATCCAGAGTATGTGGTGTAAGTAAGATGGACGGATGGATGGTTAGGAACCATGGATAAGAGCCGTCAGATGTAGCCAATCTTGATCTGGGTAGTCCCTTCTAATTGCTTCAGCAGTCTGGAGAAGGTGCTCTATTTGGGGCTCGTCAAGGTCCGGATCACTCTCATCTACGAATTCGCTGAGGAGCTCACAGCATTCCCATATACTCATCTCTGCCCTGTTCAGCTTCTCATATTCCTCTTTTTTCCTCCTTGCCTGTACAAAATAAAATTATAGATCATTGATCAACTCTTATGTAAATAAGGAACAAAAAATTTATGCTGAAAAAAAAATAAGCAAGGATTTTATATATGATAACAGATTGTCAACCCTGCCTTAATAGGCCAAAATGAGGGGCTCTTGCAAGGTAAATTGTCTAGCAATTTATTTTTTGCACCGTGAAAGCGGTGGCTTAGTTGATTTTAGCCTTAGGACAGCTGAACCACCCAAGGTGTTAAATTCAACTCTTGCCCGTTGTATTATCCGGGTATTATGTGTATGGTCATATATGTATCCCCTTAAAAATAGTTTTTACTTGTTAAAATTAAGCAATCCACAGGTTAGAATTGAGTAACCCTTGTGCTAGAGGCCAAAGGTCTGATAACTTGACTAATAAAGAATAACCTGGGTTATAAAATAAAAAACAATTTATCTTTACAATTCAGGTCTGCTAGTCCCATATGGGGTCGACACTGGCTCTACTACGAGTGTTTTCGTGCGTTTGAAGCTGTTGCTCAAGCTAAGAATGCTAATATGATTGAAGTGGACTCACAAGGAGGATGAATATTACAAGTGTGAAAAGAAAAAAAGCCTTACAAATTCATAGGTCTGGTTAACATGATTAGTCCTGTAGAACTGCTCTACCGTCTCTTTCCTTTCACTCTCTTCCTCGTAATCTCTACAAAGCCCCAACATAATCAAATTTTTTGTATGACAGTTAGTGAAAATAAACCCAATAAATATATGTAAAAAATACATAAAAAACAGAGATAAAAGGAACCTGAAGGAATGACCAAAGGCATTGTTGTTGGGTACAAGAAAACCACCATCAAGTTCCAATGTTCCGCTGCTCTCACCATCTCTCACTACCTCTTCCTCTTTGTTAGAAGAGCTGTTGCTCTCCAAGAGATTCGGCTCTATCACATCATAACCAAAACCCCAAAACCCACAACATAAAAATTATCAAAAATACTTAATCAAATAAAAATAATAAGAATAATGTGTTAGAAAAAGAAAACTCAAAGCTACCAGGAACAATGACCGTCATGATATAGAGCTAGAGGATGATATTAATATTAGAGGTTGCTTAAAGAGACCAAAGAGTTTACAATGGATAAGCAATGACGAGGGACGCCGTTTTTTATAGCCTCGGGTGGATGCCACTTTTCGGAGCTGAGGAGAATAAGAACCCCTCGTTTCCTAGAAATCACAAAACATGCCAATCATTTGATCCATCCCTATTTTAAAAGTATGGAATAGGGGCTCGCCTTGTGGTTAACGCATCATAACTCTCATTAGGTGTTAAACTCTAGTGAAACACTTTTACTTCCTATGTTCTTGCCACTAGGTTAATTAAAAAGAAAAAACTTACGCAAAGTCTGAAATTGGGCTTCCCTTTGTGCCCTAATTTTTTTTTGAATTAAGGTTGTCTTGATTTGAGATTTATTAAAAGTCTATGTCATCCAAAATAAGCACAATGGTTTTATCTAGCTAACAATATATTCTCAAATTTTACTTTACTAGTTATAAGTCAAACTATAAGATTGACCAAACGATTTATAACATGATTAATTAAAATGGTTAATACTGACTAGATTATTATGATGCACTTGTGATACGAGCACACAGTAAAATAAATACAAAATTTACAATACCTTATGTGACACCATATAATAATAATCGTATTTTACTTTTTATTCCTCACCTTATGAGATAAATATGCTTGTCACCACCTCGTAAGATAAACACACCCTGTGCATTTTAACATGTACAACAATAATTTTTTCTAAGAGAATGACAATTCCTTTCTAACGTCAAGATTGAGTCCCACTCACATACTCATACTCCAGGGGCTTCATCTCTTTTCATTTTTGTGACGTCAGATGAGTGTCATCAAGACCCCGCAAAGTTGCAACTTGCTAATTTTATAATTAGTCATCTTCGTTACAGTCCCATGTAAATGGCCCAGTCAGATGATTAAGTTTGATAAATCCATCCGATTAGTTAGCAGTGGTGAGCCATTTAATCAATTAGCACTTAGCTAGATTTGACACCACTCATACATAAAGTTCTTAATGCACATCCAGTGAACATGAAATGGGTCGGCTCAAAATCACTCCAATTCTTATCAAATGGTTCCAGTTCTTAATCTGTTATTATTTGTGATTGCTAACCATGATCAACCTCCAATGGGGCCCGCAGGTGGACTCGTTGGAGAGAGTCTGAGACAGACTTGTTTGTAAAGGGGTAATGATGTTGGAAGTTAGGTGGAGATTAGGAAAGGAGAGTGATATAACCGGTGTGGATCCTCTCACGATTTTAACCCAGAGAAATCCTTAGTCCATGCAAAATGAGCCCATTCATTGAAATCCAAACCCTACAAGGAAATATCTGCCGATCATTTGGATATCTCAAATCTGATATTAATCAGGATTTTGTTTTCAACCACGAGTGACGGGTTGATTAAAAAAAATTGATTTGTACTATCTTACACATATTCATTATCATTTTGATCATCAAAGAATCAATCTAATGGTGTATAAATCAGCTTAACATAAAAATTTTGAATGAACGATTTATATAATCAAAGGATATTTAGTCATAAGGTTTATGATTTCAATAAATGGGCCCATGTTGGACATTCACTTCTTTGGACTTCTACAGGCGCAGGCCTCGGAGGATCCGGACTCAACCACTGACAGACTGACGTGGCAGATAGGAAGGGAACAAAAGCAAATCAAGGATATTTGGCGCCGTATCTGCGCCGTGTCAGATTGTGGGAACCGGTAACCGCCAGTCTCCGGTCACCCCTGGTCAGGTTAGGGGGGTACATCAGCCAGCTGTCGCCTTGTATTCACGCACAAAATATCTTTGCCGCTGTCTTTGTTTTGTCCTGATAAACGTGTCGTGTGCGTCCACCACAACCACAGCAAATATGGACGGCTGAGCAAAAATCCAGGGTACACGCGCTTCAATGCCCAGCTGTCGACCGTGGCCGTCCATTTGGTGGGTGATGGGACCATCCACTAATCTGATAATACGGTCTTGTGGCCACTATTTGTGTGGGCTACAACTGTGCGATGTTGACAACTGATCGGACTGTTGGGATCTTATGTATGATTTTCGTATTCGGTTTAGGCCATGTACTTGGGAAGATCAAAGCCCTCAAAATGAGTGCGACGATTTTGACACTAGCATGATGTGACACCTTTTGCGCTGAAAATTGGCAAACACCTTTATTCCTGCGTGAGAATTTGCATATTTCAGCCATTGAGGCTGTTTCAAGTGAATTTTTTAGAATTTTTGCAATTATCGTCGCTTTGAGAAATTTTTAGATACTCATCTAAAAATGGGGATCCAAGAATTTTATAAATTCTCTAATAGAGGAGTAGACCCAACTCTCTTACCATGGCCTATGACTTGGCCTAAGCTTTAAAACGAAGAAAAACATTATTCATATGCATTTTAGCACTTTCAGCCGGAGCATTTCTATTAGTCTGATAAGGGCAGACAGAAAGGACATCTTTATGGATGAGAGTCTTCTAAAAGACCACCTCCATTGTATTATCCTAGCTAGTCCTTGATATGACAGCTTTTAAAACTCAACTTGGCTTTAACAATGTTTTTTAAAGATTCAATTTAGAAGTATGTGAAAATTTGATGGGTACCACATCAAAGTTAAAGGACAAGAAGAAAAAAAAAAAAAAAAGAGCGGAGATATCCCCTCTTATTTACTAGGGTACGGGGGAATATCCTAATCCATGCCAGATTTTAAAAAATTAAACAAAAAAGAACCTGTAGGATTAATATTGTAGAATCATATCTTTAGGGTTCTTTTTTATATAGAGTGACTTTAAGATGATTTTTTCTGTAAAATCCTCTATTCTTTTTCTTTCTAAAATGGCCCCCCCTTTTTTGGATGAAATTAAACTACATAGGAAGTCACTATAAAATGGGCTTCTTTGACGCTTAAAATTTGAATACTTAGTATAATTTATTGATAAATGAGCTAGTTTGTTCGTATGAAATTGGAAAACATAAGAAGTCATTGTCAAATAGGCTATTCATCCGTATGAAATTTGAATATATAAGAAGTCATTGTCAAATAGGTTATTTATCTATATGAAATTGGAATACATAGAAAGTCATTCTCAAATGGCGTGTTTGTTTGTTCATATGGAATAGAAATATAGGAGCTATTCGTTTCAGATGAGCATTTGCATAGAGTTGGAATGCATAGGAAGTGATTGTGAAACCTTCCCACTTATTTACATAACAATAAAATCTATGGAAAGCAATTGATTGAACTAGGCTTGCTTATTTGAATGAAGTTTCAATATGTATAAGGGCGCATTTGTGAATACACCCTTTTCGTGGAAAGAACAAATTGCCATATCAGCAAAGTTCATGAAAATGAATTCCATGGGAAAAGGGTTCTGCGGAAATATAAAAGTTGGTATTTGGTGAAGAATATTTTTTCCTGGTAAATTGGAGATAATGTTATTTGGTGCGGTTGTGAAATATTTAGTAACAACCATAGAAATAGGGGGTGGAAAGGTAGGTAGAGGCTACAGAGAGTGGAAATAAGAAGAGAGGGGAGGGGCATCATAGTAGATAAAGATGGAAGAGCGTAGATATGGGTTGGAACCCATGATGAAATGGGAAAAGAGTGAACATTTATATTGAACGGGAAGTCCAATGGCCCTCCATAGGAATTTCGTTTCCAATTTTCTCTAGAAAAAGTCTAATGTAACAATGACTTAGCGGAAAATGTTTCTAAGAAATTATGATGTGCCAGACGCATTAAAAATTATTTCTCCAAAGAACACCACCCCTTTTTCCTTAAAAGAATGTTGCATAAACATGCCTAAGACTTCATTGTGAAATAAGCTTTACTTATTTACATGTAAGGGCAGACCCATATGTAGGCCTGGGGGTTCATAGCCCTCAAAGATTTTACAAAAGCCTTTTAAAGTTTTTAATATTTTAAAATTGTTTTACATATAGTGTCTCAAGATTTCTCGAAACCCTTTTGAGTTTTTAATAGTTTTTAATATTTTTACATATGTGCACCCCCCCCCCCCCCCCCCGAAAAAAAAATCTAGAAAACTCCCTACATATTTTGAAAACTAAATTTATCTTTTATATGTGGCCATATCAAAATTCTTTAGTGGGTCCCCCAAGAAAAAATTCCTAAGTCTGCCGTGTATTCATGGAATTAAAATGCGTGAGAATTGATTTAAGTGGGCTTCTATATTTGCATAAAATTGAAAAAACATGAGAAGTAAATAACTCAAACGAATATATATATAATATTTGCATGGAGTTGAATACATATATAGATATGATAAAACCCCATATAATTTTATAAAATTAATTATTTTTATACGTTTACATGTTGTTAAAAACAAAAGGTTGTAAGATGAATTGCATGCATATGTAAAAGACGTGAAAATTTACTATGTTAGTAACCATAATTTGTGTGTGTGAATATATATATATATAGAGAGAGAGAGAGAGAGAGAGAGAGAGAGAAGAACCTTCATATGCATTAGTCTCTCACCATTTTTTTAGAAGAACTCAAGGTGGGGCCCATCTATCACTAGTGGAGCCCATCTATCACCGATGGGGCCCATATATATATATAGAAAGAGAGAGAGAGATATGAATATATTTATAGATAGATATTATAATAGTAAATAAGAGAGAGCCACTTTTAGGTGTGCCTCCAAAATTTTGTCTTAGCCCTGCACTTGAGAAATTTAAGGAAAAAGAATCCTCATTTTATAGGCTATGAGGGTCTTGCTAACAGCCCTGACTTTGAAGTTCAATGCAATCACTTGTGTCTCTATTTCTTTGCAAGAATTTAAAAAATTCATGTGTGGGAAATTTCAGAATTTTCAGCCATAATGAAATTCTTGGATATTCTCTTGTACTTGAGCATCCAAAAATTTTAGCAAATTTGGGGGATGTGGAATTCTGAAATTTTCAAAGGCAATTTAAAGATATTTCAGGTAGGTGGAATTCTAAAATGTTTATAAAAAAAATAAGGCATTTCTAAATGCCATGAGTCTTAAAAACTACAAATGCTCACGGGCTGCGCTAGCTCGAGCCCTGGCCCAGCCTACTTTTGCTTGAGCTTGGGCCTTAGGTTTAAGTTAGTGGGTCAGGTTTGGATTAAAAAAATTGGGCCCTATGTTATATGGGCGGGCTTGGGCTACGTGATAGCAACTTCCCATTCTTATGTTTCTTATGTTGTATGCAAATCTTTCGTGGTAGAAATTTTAAAAATTATTAATCAAAGAACACTACTAAAAAAGCAGACAATTTTCATTCTAATTGGTTTGCACTAGACAAAGATCTCTTGGTTATACTAACACAATTTTGTTTTGTTAATGAGTCAATGCTTTTATTAAAAAAAAGAGGCAACATTAACTCAAAGAACAGAAAAAATAGCTTTATATGAAAAATCACAATTACTTTTAATAAATATTTTTTTTGGCATTTTAGTTAGATTCATTTGGATCTGACCGTGTGTATAAATAGGTTTTGGTACTTGATAGTTATGTTGGCCATATCAAAAACCAACTTATAAATGTTTAATAATTGACCCGGATAGGGTTAGGCTCGATTAATATATATGCAGACTTGAGCTTAATAGATTTTATATGAGTTGGGCGTGACCCAATTACTTATTGCTAGAGCCAGGCTTAGGTTGAGCTTGAGCTTAAAGATTTTAATCCAGGCTAGGTGGACTTTGCTTAGCCGGGCTAATAAGCACCCCTACAAAAAACCACAACAACCTAAATTCTTGAAAAAATTATAGTAAAGGAGCAGGACCAATTTGTAAATGGTTAGTACAGCATGGGGTACCGTGAGTGAGTGGGTAAAGGTGATCATGGATGAGTTTGAAATGAAATCCGACTGGAGCAGACTCGGGCTTGGACGTGAGTTACACTGCAACTTGTGCAAATCACGAACCAACTCACGACTGTACGTTAGTGTCCGTGCCGACTAGGGCTGTCAAAGAGCCGGGCCCGGGCTGGGCTGAGGTAAGCACTTATCCTACCCTCATATGTGCGGGCCGGGCCTAACTGAGCAAAGGCCTTTAACTTTTACGGCGGGCTTATAATTTTTAGGCCCTTACCCAACCCTCAAAGGCTAGGGCCGGGCAGGGCTAAAAGAAAGGGGAAATTTTTTTCTTTAATGGAAATAAATCTTTGATATGCAACAGCCTATGGCACTACCACTAACTAACCTTATACAAACCCTCCTCCTTTGTTTGGGCTAGGAACCGACAATGCAATACAAAAGGTAGCATAGCGGAGTTAAAAACTTTTTTTAAGGCATTGGTGGTGGGATAAAATCATTTTTACAATATAAAACATAAGGTGGATAATAATAATTTTGTAAATGATAATAAATATATAACAAATAACAATAATTCTTTATTTAATTATTTAATCTACTTTTAGAATATCTAAAAGATCATCGAATGTATTACTATCATTGTGTTGCTGCGTACGCATCCAATCTTGTGTGCAAATTAAGACTTCTATAGTCTCAGATTTAAACAACTTCTATATTGATCAAGTACTCTTTCTCCCATACTAAATGCTGATTTAGAAGCAACTGTAGAAACAGGAATTGCTAAAATGTCACAAGCCATTCTGGAGATAACTGGATATTTGTTAAATTAACTTTCACCAATCCAATATATTGAAATTTTTAGATTTATCCCTTGGTCCCTCCAAATAACAATTTAATTTCGATTTTTCCTTTACAACTGTCCGAGTCATTTGTTCCTCAAAAGCTAAAAAACCATCTTCAAACTCATTAGATTTCTTTACCAAATCAACTTTATCCACATTTGACAATGTTTTGGTAGGTGCATCATATATCGTAGAATACTCTTTATAGAGATTTCTAAAGAGTATAAGAGTTTCAACTCGACGAATACCTACCTCTTCATTCGATCCATATAGCTTTCTTAAAGCATACTCTAAATACAACAACTTACGTTGAGAAACAAGGAGAATGACCATTTCAAATAGTTTATTATAATGCTACCAATATTTATCAAATTTCTCCTTCATTTTTCTAGCCATATTTCTAGAAAAAATATCTACACTATCTAACTTTTGTACCAATAAAGTATGTATTTTAATCACTTCTGGTAAAAATAAATGAATAAATGGGTATTTACTTCCTGAAAACTTTAAAGTAGCTTCATAAAAACTCTTCAAAAACTCACATATTATATTAGCTCTTCCCACTCTTCCTCTGAAGGAATGTTCTTGTAGTTTGAGTCTTCTAACCCTAGTGAATTAAAGACTTCTCCAAATATTAATGCACACTCCAACATTGAGTAGGTGGAGTTCCATCTAGTTGAAACATCAATAGGTAACCCCCTCGTGCTACTTAGCCCTAATTCATTAGCCATCTCATGGAACTTACATACACGAGTTGTTGAATTTTTAATGAATTTAAGTGCGTCCCTAATATTTTGAATTGTAGAGGATATTTCTTTCAACCCCTCTTGCACAATAAGGTTGAGATTATGTGTTGTACAACGCATATGAAACAAGCTACCATTCAATGGGGGACCATCTTTTTTTTTTTTTTTTGTAAGATGATTTTTAAGCGTCCTTACCATAACATCATTTGTAGTGCAATTATCTAAAGTTAAGCAAAATATTCTATCATTAAATTTCTATTTTATTAAATTATTTTTAATAGTTTCAACTAAGACTACCGCAATGTGGGGCGGATCAACATTAACAAAGTTAGTTATATATTTAAGTAACTTCAAATGAGAATCAATAAAATGTGCAATAATAGACATATATCCTATTGTTTGATTTGACATCCACATATCAGATGTGAGACTAATCTTTGATGATATACCATCAATTAATTGAGAAATTTTGAGTTTCTCTTGTTTGTAAATTTTAATACAATCAGATTTCACTGTGTTACATGACACCACTTTAAATTGAGGTTGTAGAATTTTACAGAATTTAATAAAACCTTCATGTGTCACAACATTAAATGGATATTCATGTAAAATGATCATTCTTGCAAGTGCATCTCTACATTGTTTTTGATCAAATTTATAAATACCTAAGGCATCATTGGATATCGCAAAAGCCGTTGTCAATACTGATTAGTTTCTTTCACATCTAGGTCTTTTGGGACATGATTTATTAAAGTGTCTAGTTATGTGGGTAATTCCATTTCTTTTATTATTTTTAGTTGCTTCTCACAATATTTACACTCAGCAATATGACATTCTTTTTGAGTTCCTTCTTTTTTTTTTTTTAAACATTCAGTTGCTTAAAATGACCCCAAATTTCTGCTTTTTTTGAGTTCTTTTCCGAAGGCTCTGGAATAGATATTGTGTTAGATGAAATCGGCACAGAAGAGGGTGTGGAAGCTGAGGAAGAGGGAGGTTGAAAGGGCACATCATGGGTAGTTGCATCCACCTCAATGGGGATGGGTTCATGAATAGTATCATTAACAACATTATGAGTAGACATTGTTGACAAATCAATTTTAGATAAGAACTCTAATTAAAATAAATAAACAATATTAAACTAAAAAAGAGAAATAAAAACAGTGAGTTGGAAGATAATGCCTGATTAGTGGCACTAGTAATTTTGTTGATTGGTGGCACTATTTATTTTAATTTTGTTGCCTATGTGTATCTGCGAAAGAAAATAAAAACAGAGACATCATAATTTGTAAATCAATTAATGTAGTCCATACAATTCAAACCATAAAATAATTTATCACCAAAATGTTTCTTTTGGCGACGAAAATTTATGCGCCTCCGACTTTCTCCTTTTCGTTCGACGCCCGCCTCTTTTTCTTTTCTCCTCACCTGATCTCTCTGTTTTTCTCTCATTCCTGATCCGATCGCTCTCTGTCGCGCGCTGGGTTCTCTCTCTCTTTCACTCCCGATCTGCTCTGGGCGCTCTGATCTCAGTCGCTTGGTTCTCTCGCTCGTTCTCTCCGGCTTGCTCGCACTCTCCGATCTCGGCTCTCCAATCTCTGATCTCTCGATTGCTGGGTTCTCTCTCTGGCTCTCTCTCTCAATTCTCTTTCTGTGCTTTCTCCCTCTCAGTCGATCTCACCCTCTCTCGGTCTCTCTCGCTCTGGTCTCACCCTATCAGTCGATCTCACCCTCTCTCAGTCTCTCTCGCTCGCTCTCTCCGACTGATCTCACCCCTCTCAGTCTCTTTCTCGATCTCTCTGAGCTTTCCCTCTCACAGTCGATCTCACCCTCTCTCGATCTCTTTCTCAGTCGCTCTCTCTTTTTCAGTCGATCTCACCCTCTCGATCTCTCTCTGTCACTCTTTCTCTCTGCTCTCACTCTCAGTCGATCTCACCCTCTCTCGCTCTCTCTTTGCTCTCTCTCTCTCTCAGTCGATCCCTCTCTCTCTCTCTTTCTCAATCGATCTTACTCTTTCTCGGTCTCTTTCTCAGTCACTCTTTCTCTCTGCTCTCTGCTTTCTCTCTCTCTCAGTCGATCTCACACTCTTTCGGTCTCTCTCCTCTCTCTCTCTCTTTCTCAGTCGATCTCACCCTCTCTCGGTCTCTCTGCTCTCTCTCTCAGTCGATCTTACTCTCTCTTGGTCTCTCTCTCAGTCAATCTTTCTCTCTGCTCTCTGATCTGTCTTTCAGTCGATCTCACCCTTTCTCGGTCTCTCTCTGATTTCTTGTAGTGCCACATTGCCAAATCGTCCCTTCCAAACCCCGCATGCCCGAATCATCAAACCATATCCACACCCAAACAAAACCAGAAAAAAGGGGAGATGGGGGAAGATATAACTTACCGGCGCCACTAAACCACCACAGGAGGAAGAAAAATCTCGCTGAGTGTCCGATACAGAGCAGGAGCGAGAAGATGAGAAATTGAAAACGAGAGGAAAAAGATGATGCTTCTGTGTGGCATTCTTAGCAGTGTTTAGGGCTTTCTCTCTTTACCTTTGTCGACTGATGAGAGGGAGTTGTTTATAAAGGATGACATTTAGGGTTTTATCTTTTAAAAGACTAAAATGCTCCTCAAATGTTACTGTTTTATGACTGTTGGCTAGGTATTTTGATAAATTCTCACAAAGTGAAAAGTGGAAAAAATTTGGCTGTAGCATGGACATGGCTTCTGTCAAAAAGTATAATAGGCCCAAAAGGCTTATGTACATGATATATTTTATATTAAAATTTAATAATAAGCGAGCTAGGCTGGGCCCCTTCGGGCCTGATTAGTCAAGCCCAAGTTCAGCCTTCTAGATGCGAGCTTTTAAAAATAGAGCCCTACCCTACCATTTAGCTTTAGATGAAAAAAATAAGCCCTCGTTTTGAGGGCTTTTGCGAGCCGGGCTGGGCGGGCCCCCTCTCTAAAGGGTTAGATTGACAGCCTTACTGCCGACATACGACTAGTACTTCAATACAAATAGGGCAGAGGCCTACGCAAGAGTCATTTTCAGTGGCACTTAAACCAATCGGGATCATATGAGGCATCTGTTATGGTGGCCTGTGATGAACCAATCACGATTTGTCACATTATTTTTGGCAATAACATGGATCGTGATTAGTCAATTAATGATCACTGTATGGAGACTCCAAAGACAATCAAGGCTCGAATCATATATATTGTATGGGGCTTAAAACCATCCACCCTTGGGCCTTACTTGAAATCAAGTTACTACACATATTTTTCATGACCCACACAGCATGGATGATATATTATGACTTGTGATTGCACTTCTTGTTATTATTATTATTTTTTAATCACAGCCATCCATTCCTGATTAGAGTCACCAAAATCTTCAAATATTGGTGAATCGTAACTTACAAGTTTTTTTTTATGATCTAGGGTATCTTTCGGCAATCTATCCTTTGGACTTTTGACCTCTGACCAGATGGTTATTCGATTCTAACAAGGGGGTATATAAATTGCTGCACATATAATATTTAGATAATACAAGAGATGAGAATCGAACTTGAGACTTTTAGGAGTAAACCCAAGGCTTCAACTAATTAAGTTATTGCCTTGATAGTACCATCACCAAGCAACCATTCAAAGGCAAGCACAAAATGAAAAAACATCACATCTGTACGTGATTTGGCAGTATACCGCAGAGAGAAACTTTGAATCCCATTATTTTCACTAGAAAAGTTAAGGTTTACAAGGTACATCAGGCATGTTATAAAATACCCATATCCAAAACTTGATTTTGACTAATCCAGTGAATCAATCTTATTCATGGTTAGCCCCAAAATATGTATTATAAATCCAATGCGTTTTTTTTTTCCCCAAGGGGTGGGCTGCTGCACTGTTCACGGCTTGTTCTCTTTTGGAGAGCAAAAATCCAAACAACCACATTAGCAGCATTAGGATTTTCATTTTTCATGGATAACATGCAACAAACAGCTTCTGTTTTCTTTTGTTGAAATCAACTCTCATGGTGCCATTGAGGCAACCGGAGCTTGCTATTTGCAAAGCAATGCAATTCTCTTAACTTGCTAACAGTTGTTGGGTTAGCAATTGACGTGTGGTCTGCTTGGTAATGGTCGTGTAGTCCATTGGTCCATGCATTAGTTTCACTTTGAAGTTTAAAGCAATTAAAGATTCCTTTTCTTTTTTGTATTTGAAAATCTTATTGTACTTGAAAACTAATAGTTTGTTTCCTACTTAAATTATTGAAGGATAATTCTAATTAGATTAAGAATTCCATGACAAAAAGGAAATTAATACAGAAATCTATAAATATATAGATTTAGGATGACTTGTTTAATTTTAAGAGATTATTAGTTGGCTTTCTCATTGCTTAGACACATTAAAGAAAAGTAGATGCGAGTTGTAAATTCCATGCGCTCGGACTTTTTTTTCTTCACACACTCAACATATAGTGGAGTTAGGTACACGTGTAAATTATATATTATATTATTCAAATTTAATCCATCAAAGAGTTCTTGTAATTAAGGTTAAATCTAACATCGATCTCTAAGTAAAATGTTCTTTTTTTTCTCTCTCTTTTGAATCTCTCTCTGTATGTGTATGTTCTGGTTCTCTCCCTATATAAATGCACAATCTTTTTTCATCATTTTTCTCTCATGTTTTCCCTCAGGTGTGTTTGTTTTAATTGCTATGTTCATTACTTTAACCTTTATAGTTTAGAAGTGAATAAATTTTATTGTATAATTTACATAAATAATGGTTCTTTTTTAGAGAAAACGACACTTTAATTTTTTTTCTTTTTGTTATAAAAAAAGAAGAGCACTTCTCGATATAGAAAAGACCACGTGTCAAAATAAATGGGGCCCAAATGGTTCCCCTATGTAGTGCAGAAATACGTTAGTTACAGAATTACATGTGAATGTGACAAAATAAAAAACGCTGTCAATGTCAATAAGCTAACTAGACAGGTTTGTGTAGCTTGGCTTGAGTGGGCTTGACAAGACAAGCTAGACCATGATACAAGTTATCCTACTAGTCAAGCTTAGCTTCAGATGAGTCAGGTTCAAGCTCGGCTTGACAATGGGCATGGCTTATGAACAAGATCAGATGTTACAAGTTAATGGACTTTTTTTTTTTTTGAGTAGTAGAAATTTAATGGGTTTGACAAACGAACGTGAAGGTAGATGTCCCTTAAGTGGTTGATGGCTCATTGGTTCGAAGGACGTTTTTTTTACCACTGCTTCGGACATTTTAAGATATTGAATTCTAAACGAACACATTTTTTTTTTATTGATCATGGAACACATTAATCAATTTGAACTTGAGATGATAGAGGGGAATAATTTTCACCAGTGCTACAATCGCCATTGGAGTGCTCATCCAGAACTGTCTCCAAGCGTAGGACTCCAAGAACTTCAACCGTTCCCGACATTATGAATATTGATGATGGTACCAATCCAATGGAGCGCATAGCAGACGAGGGCTAGCGGGTAAAAATCTTTCCATAAAGAGGAGATGTGATTAATGTTAGCATTTAATGTGTGATCCACTTTATCGCACGCCTATGCATGAATTCCACTTCTTTAGCCAATAGCAAATAAAGACTTCTTCTTTTTAGTATTTGAAAATCCTATTAAATTTGAAAATTAAAAGTTTGCTTCATATTTAAATTACTAGAAAGAGAGATAATCTTAATCAGATATAGAGTTTTATGATGAGAATGAAACTATCATAGAAATTTATGAATAAATGATGCAGGATGACTCGTTTGACTTAGGAGATTATAATCTTAGCTCTTGCATCACTTACACGCATTAAATAGAAGTAGAATTGAGTTGTAAATCTCAAGTGCCATGGCTTGTTTTTCTTCACACACTCAACTTATAATGGAGCTAGGTACACGTGTAATTTATATTTTGTATTATTCAAATTTAATTCATTATAGATTTCATATGATCATGCAAACTCTAACACTAAGCTCATCAAGTTCGCGTCACGCTTGAGTTGAAATATGGCCACGCCAAGCTATATGCTCTTTGAACGCCTGTGAAAAAACATTTTTATTCAAAAGAGAGGATTTAATAACAAATAATGGAAAATTGCTCAAATTATTTATTTTCACAAAGAGCGCAAGTTCAATTTTGCACGAGAGTTGTGCATTTCGGATGTCACAGCCCAAAGGGCCGGTATCATTCAAGCCTCTGATTTTATAATTAGGGAAGGGTTCGAAAGTGTTTTGATCATGCTTGTACTTTTGTCTAGAATCGAGATATATGCATGTTGAATTTGGTGGTTTTTGTCTTTTAATCTACATCAAAACCCTTGTTTGTTTCAACTTTCAACCCTACATTTGAATCCATTGCCGACTGCAACCAGGTAAATGAGCTAAATATAGATATCTCTAGTTGAATCCTTATTCCTAATGGAAATAAGCTCTGTCTTTTTTATTTTCGAAGTAAAAATTGTATCGATTGTTGGAATACGTATCTTTGTGCATAGGGAAAAGATAAAAAAATGTAACACACTTGTCATATTAGTTTTCTTATGCCTCGCAGCTTGTTTCTTTTATATAATTGAATCCTGTCACTGTAATTCACCAATAGTTAAAAATGAAAGAATCAGAGATGCACATGGGCCCCGCTTTAAAAAAATTTATAGAAAAAATTAGGAGGTCACCCTATCTCACTTTCTTTATTTTTCTTCAATGCTTTCCTCATTTTCTTTTCTTCCTTCTCCTTCCACCTTACAACCAACCACCCCTCAAGCTACCAACCACAATGTTCCTCTTCGCATCACTTTTATCCGGTGGACACAATTTTCTAAACATCTTCCTCTTCCTTGAGCTTTATGTAAGCTCTTAACCTCTCCATAGTTAGGTCTTTTGGGTTTTTAGATTGATAATACTTTAGAGGAGTTCGTTAGAGTTTTCTCACCCATTTTGTAAGTGGGTTTGGCTTGATTTCAAATTTTCTCTCCATTTAAGCACCGCAGGTTTGGTCACGAGTTAGGGTTCTCCTCATTTTTATTTTGTCTGATCATAGGGCAAGTGAATAGTATTTTCGTTTTTAATATATTGATTTAATCTTAATTGTAGCATTTTAATATACTTAACATATTTTGCCCATTTTAATGGAAATACATTAGTATGACTATGCCAATGGCATTGGGTATGTGATTGTGAAGAGAAAAAAAATTTTTTTTGCCCAAATCATGAGTTTTGATTTCTAAATATTTTCAATATTTGTATAATGATTGAATTAAATAGTAAGAAAAAAATCCTACTAGATTGTGATTTGTGAATCACTTATTTTATCATAGTTGCTAAAATGAGCATTTTATAATTTCGATTTAATTTTTAAATGGAAAAGACAATTTCAATTGATGCATATTTTAAAAGAAAAAATGATAAAAAATCGAATGTTGATACATCATTGCTAACCTCCAATTTGCCAACCTCCTTTAACGTTGAGATTTCAATTTCTAAAAATTACAGGAAACACTTGAAAATATAATGGTTGCATGAAAAAAGAAATTCTTCTAGTTCGGCCCCCCTTGTTGCAAAATCCTAATTCCTCCCCTGGAGATGCATATAAATAAATGCCCATCAAATAATATCCTTTTTAGGGCACACTTGTGTACCTTCCTCTTGCCCCATAAAACCTATGCAAGCCGGTTCTACATAAATTTTTTTTATAGAAAATTTTTTCTGGATCACATAGAAAATTTTTTCCGACTGCCTCTTGCCCCATAAGAAAGTCAGTTCTACAGAAATTTTTCTCTTCTATTGAAAATTAAAATTTATTTTGTGAGGAAAAGTTGTGGAACTAAATATGCATGCTATTGTACATGGAAAATCATTTCCACGATCCTGACTTTTTTAGTGGAAAACTGGCCACAAAAATGTGCTTTTAATTAAAAAAGTTGTAAGAGGAGAAGTCAAACCTAGCTACCACTATAGTAATTTACATCTTAGAAAAGTAAAGGGTTTTTTTATCATTACTTTACATATGTTCAACTCTTTAATTTCCTTTTTGTGCAGCTAATTTTACCGTAGGCTTATGTCTGATCAATTCCTATGCATGAGATGCAAACAAATCGACCAAATTGCTGATTCGATTGCTAGGTTATACGTACTTTAACTTGAGTAAAATAAGTGGATCGTACAAAAATTAAAAAGAATAAAAACAGGATGAAAAGACGATTGGACATTTGTGGTTTTCTATGGTTGCTATTCCACTCCCAAAAACATTCCTGCACTCGCTTTTGAGTTCGGGCTTAACTCAAATTTGGCCCCTCAAGTCTCAATTAGGCTAGGGTCACGGTTTACACACACCGTAGTCGAGTGATGAATAAGACAGTGAGATTTGAATTGAAAATATTTATAATATGGACCGATGCCGTTGATGAATTTATATCGGTGGGCCACGTGAACCCATGACTCCTTCCATACGATTATCTTGGCTTCCCCACCTATACAAAGTTACTTCCACGTGGCCTTTTTAAGATCCTTGGTTGTGTCCTAAATCCTAATCACCCCTAAAATTTGGGACCTTTGGATGTCACATCACAACTAAGATCCTGCACAAAACTAGATTCTTCTGGTGGGGCTCAGTAATGTGTTGTTTTATTTATTTATTTGTTATTATTTCTTGAATATATATAAAGCGTTTGGATTTGATTCTCTATTTATACAATTTGCCTTTTTCATATTAACCGTGAGTGTGTTAATTACGATTCTAATTTATAAGCATGGTAAGCCGGCTTTAGATACATCCGACTGTCCTGGTGAATAACAAGCACTCCTAAATGAAGGCTGCTTGTGTGCATATCTGAATACATTGAAATTCAATGTAAATTTAGCACTATTAAGTAAGAGAGATGTAAATGTAACTTTTACTATTTTTTAAATTTGAGTTAAGATCATTTCATCTCCATTTCTTGAAATTCACTTGAAATTCACATTTTCTTCATCAATCTTAATTATTTAAAAAAAATAAAAACCTGATTTCTCTTCTATGTATTTAATTACATGTTCCAAACTTCATCATAGGGCCCATTTAGGGAAATGAAAACCGGTCAAATAGATTTCTGTCCCATTTGATGAAACGGCTTGAAGTTTACTTTGATAGGGGCTGGTGACACACTGTTTCTTTAAATCCATTGACCCATGGCAAGCATGAGTGACCACATGAAGGGTTGGGACCCACGGGAAGCACGAGTGACCCACTTGAAGTTGAAGGGTTGGCAATTGGGACTCACGGAAAAAAATGGGACTTTCAGTTAATGATTAATTAATTTAAAATATCATACCGACTTGGTGCCACGTAATGTGGGCCCATTTAATTTTGTTTGATAGTTGAAAAAGCCCACACGTTGGCAGAAAACGAAAAGCCGTATCCAACGTAGAGCTGAGTCAGACTCATTGACATGTTGGTCCTGGATTCTATCCTCCCACAGGCATCAGCCATTAATACGTTTCTCCACCACATTTTAAAAACGAGTTTGGATCCTGCGAGGATCCCACTTACGTCAAGGAATGACAATGGGCCATGTGCAATCTAGCTGCATGGGGTCCACTTATCTCACCAATATGAACGATGCAGCCTATATGATAATCTTGTTGTTTCATGAGGCTGAATTGTACATTGACCCTATGGTTAAGACAAAATTAAAATTTATGTACATTAAATGGAAGAATAACATAATGAGAAATTATAAAAATAACTCTTTTTTCGACTCTCAATTTTTTTTGTCATGGGGCTCATGTTGAGTCAATTTAGCCTTTTCATACACAATAACCTCTTATGTATGGTCACATATTCAAATTTGATAGTCATCTAATTTTATTTTACTATTGAATTGAAATTATAATAAAATGTTGCTTTTAAACCATTAAATTTTAAGGCTATGGATTTAAAGATTAGAATGATCACATGAACTCAAGATTTTTTTATATAAGTAGGCCTCATATAAATCTTTACATTAAATGGACTTTCATAATTATCATACATCTCAATGGACTCCAATCAAAAGAGATATTTTTTCTTTAAAAAAATGTCCGGCCGCTGGACAACGCCCCCTTAAAATAACTGATTGAAGTTGACTAATTTTTAATTCCACTTGTCCATATGAAAACTTTTTCACCTACTCTCTTTGCAATGATAGCAATGACATACATCAAAGTAGGCCCATGATCTGAATTGCATTCAAGCAAAAAGAGAGAGGAGGGCATTTATTTTGAAAGCAGGGATTCTAACTGTGGTCTATCATGGTGGGGTTTCGGTCCTCCAGTCATGGAAAACAACCAATCGAGTCCACTAGATCTTTCCTGCTGTCAAATCCAGTCATTCATATGATGCACAGTTGAGATAAACTTAGATCTAAAGTAGAAAGAGTCTAGTAAGATTTGATTCCAATTCCCAAGTGACTGATGGATACCATGGGCTCCACATCCAAATTCTAAATGTGTGGCTAGAGTATCTCGTGATATGGAGAAGAAAATTATTCTTATTGATTGTGAATAGCTTTCAGGTGCTTAGTGCTTAGCTACAAATGAGTTGGTGTTGCTGGGTACCTAATATATGAAAATTTCACTATTTGTAGCATAGCTCAATTTTCATCGTAAAAGATAAAATAATGACAAATTTTCTTCAGTAAAAAAATAAACAAAAAAACCTCCCCATGAGATGGAGGAGAATTAGGAATCTTCTCTCCTGTTAGTCTTGTTTGTGTGATTTTCCAAAAATTTTCATTTCCGCCAACCCTTTGCTTTTCTGTGGAAATCTTTTTATCCCCTCATAAAAAATGCTTTACCACATAATTGTAGAACATTGAACTCATCAATGTGCTGTTCCGTTTGAAAAAACAGTCTCACCAAATGATTGATAATTTTAACAGCACAATTTTCCTTGCCTTGTTTGTAGAAACTTTGATTTCCTGCGTGTATGTAGACTGTAGAGTGTAGACTCTACCATCCTAATCCTAAGTAAGAAACAGTAAAACCGGGAAAGAAACAGGGTCGGTTTGGCAACGCAGAGCGAGTCATAAAAATCTGTGGCCATTTCCCAGGGATCCTGGTCCTCATTTCCTTATCTGTCCATTTCCTTTCTATTAGTTGTATCTATTATAAATAACCTTTGAATGTCACATCTCGATAGTAACAACATCTATGCAATACAATTTGTAGGAGGGAGGGAGGGAGAGAGAGAGTTGTCTGTGTCCCATCTCTTCCTTTTTCTCATCTCTCCTAGTTGATGTTAGTACGGAGGAGATGACTGTGATTGTTGATCAGCCTCAACTTGGTAAGCTCCATTGCAATATTTTCTGGGTCATTTCAGACACCTTGTGACTTGATCACCACCATTGGGTAGAGGGACCACACAAGGACTAGCTTCATCCATTGAGCTTTGATGATGGTTTTTAGTTTGTACACCATTTCAAACATTTTTCTAGTGACATAGGGCCATTCTCCCATTCATTTTTCTTGGGTGTGTTGTGCGCGTGTGTGCAAAGCAACCAAGATCAACCAATCACCATACAAGAAGACAAGAAGATTTACGTGGTTCGGCAAAGATGCCTACGTCCACGGGAAACCAATTTCCACTAGGTTCTCCTCCAATCTGTGAAACCACAGCCTTGGAATCTCAGCCACTCTTAGCCTCTCTGACTGACTAACTGACTATCCAGGGTTACAGATTACATCATATATATAACCATTACATCCTTATCCCCCAAGAACTCTATCTTAAGAAAAAAAGGAAAGGCCTAACACATTAGAAACCTTCTATTTGATAAAATAGGAAATTCCTAATATCATTAGGAAACTACCCCAGATATAGAACCCAATCATGGTCTGGACCCACATGGCCAACAATCTCCCCCTCCAGACCATGGGGAAGATGCCCTGAACCCCTTACTGGGAGTTCAGTCCGGCCAACTCTGAACACAGCTCCAGCTTTCCCTTAGACACAACCTTGGTCATCATGTCCGAGGGATTCTTGTCCGAATGAATCTTTTCCAGCTTCATGAAGTTCTTCTCGATCACCTCACGAATCCAATGGTACTTGATATCAACGTGCTTCATGCGACCATGATATGTAGTATTCTCACTGAAATCCATAGCACTCTGACTATCACAGTAAACTACATATTCTTCTTGCTTCAAACCTAGTTCTTGAAGGAATCTCTTCAACCAAAGCATCTCTCTCCCTGCTTCATTAGCAGCTATGTATTCTGCTTCAGTTGTAGACTGTGCTGTACACTTCTGTAACTTTGATTACCAGGAAATAGCTCCCCCTACGAAAGTAAACAAATAACCAGAAGTCAACAATCGACGATCAAGATCGCCTGTAAAATCAGCATCAGTATAACCTTCCATGACTGGTTTTGAGCCTCCGAAACATAAGCACACCTTAGAAGTACCTCTCAAATACCTAAAGATCCACTTCACTGCTTCCCAATGCTCTTTTCCAGGGTTTGCGAGAAATCGACTCACTAAACTCACAGCATGAGCAATGTCTGGCCGTGTACAAACCATGGCATATATGAGACTCCCCACAACAGAGGAGTAAGGAACACATGCCATCCGTTCCTTTTCATCATCTGTAGTAGGACACAAGCGCTTGCTTAGTTTGAAGTGACTGGCTAGATGTATGCTAACTGGCTTAGCATTCTTCATGTTGAATCGCTCGAGAACTCGTTCAACATATTTCTCCTGTGACAACCACAGCTGCTTGGAACTCCTATCACGACGTATTTGCATGCCCAATATCGTTCGTGCGGGACCTAAGTCTTTCATGTCAAATGACTTTGACATCTCCTCCTTTAACTTGCCAATCAACTTGCTATCCTGTCCAACTATCAGCATATCATCTACATATAAAAGAAGGATGATGAACCTGCCATCGATAAATCGACGAACATAGACACAATGATCTGCAGCTGTCCTTCGGTACCCATGACTCAACATGAATGAATCAAACTTCTTGTACCACTGTCTCGGTGCTTGCTTCAGCCCGTAGAGACTCTTCTTCAACTTACAAACCATCTGTTCTTTTCCTTCTACCTCAAACCCCTCTGGCTGAGTCATGTAGATCTCTTCTTTCAAGTCACTGTGAAGAAACGCGGTCTTCACGTCCATCTGTTCAAGCTCAAGGTCCATGCTGGCAGCTAGACCCAAAACGATTCTGATAAAAGTCATTTTCACAACAGGAGAGAAAACATCACTGAAGTCGATACCCTTCGTCTGTGCGAAGCCTTTTACCACTAACCGTGCTTTGTGCTTCACCAGTTTCCCATTCTCATCCTTTTTCAGCTTGAACACCTATTTGTTTTTCAGAACATTCCTATCTTTAGGAAGTTTCACCAGCTCATATGTCTTGTTCTTCTTCAAAGAACTCATCTCATCCTGCATAGCCTTCATCCACTCATCTTTATCAGCATGAGTCATTGCTTCTCGGAAGCTAGCTGGCTCTCCCTCATCAGTAAACAACACATATTCGGATGCAGGATACCTAGTTGATGGTTGACGCTCTCTGGTAGACCTCCAAACTTGAGGTTCCGTGGTTTCAATCCGAGGAGACTGCTGCTCCCCCTGCTCAACACCTTCATCATCTGGCAACCCCTGTGCCTCATCACGATCCGGATCGTTTTGTCCACCTTCTCCACCTGTAGTCTGCATCGGAGAAGGAGTCGGTGTGAGATCAACCACTCTATCAACTTTCTCAGAAGACTTATCAATCTTCTCAACATCTCCAAAGAACTGATCTTCATGGAAAACCACATCCCTACTTCTGATAAGTTTCCTCTTCTCTGGATCCCATAATCTGTAGCCAAACTCATCTCCACCATAACCAAGAAAGATGCAACTCACTGCCTTATCGTCCAATTTGGAACGCTGCTCCTTTGGTACATGTACAAACGCTTTACACCCAAACACCTTCAAATGTGAATAGGAAACATTTTTACCTGTCCATCTTCTCTCTGGAAGATCATAATTCAAAGGAACTGAGAAGGATCTGTTAATCAGATAAACGGCAGTCAGAACGGCTTCACCCCAGAATGACTTACGCAACCGTGCTAATCTTATCATGCATCTCATCTTCTCAAGAATAGTGCGGTTCATTCTCTCTGCCACACCATTGTGCTGTGGAGTACCAGGAACTGTCTTTTCATATCGAATGCCATGCTTCAAGCAATAGCTTTTGAACTGGTCGGATGTGTATTCACCCCCATTATCTGAACGGAGACACTTCAAGAGTTTACCTGTTTCTCTTTCAACCTTGACATGAAACTGTTGAAACATCTGGAACACTTGATCCTTTGATTTCAACGAATAAACCCAGACTTTTCTGGATGCATCATCGATGAACGTGATAAAGTACTTATTGCCACCCAATGATTCTACCTCTATGGGACCACAAACATCAGAATATACCAAATCCAACACATTGGATTTCAATGTTGATGTCGAAGAAAAAGCAACCCTATGCTGTTTACCATATAAACAATAATCACAAGGGTCAAGGGATATACCTTTGGAGCAAAGAATTAAATCCTTCTTTGCCAACATCTGCAAGCCTTTTTCACTCATATGACCAAGCTTCTTATGCCACAGATTCAGAGAGGAATTGTCTTGAACTGCATTCAACGCATCTTTGCACAGCTTTACTTGTGTTTTATAAAGAGTATTACCTGCTGTACCTCTCGCAATAACAAGAGACCCTTTAGTGAGCTTCCATCTGCCATTTCTGAAGTAATTCTCATAACCTGCACGGTCCAATGCAGTCCCGGAAATCAGATTCAACCGTAGATCAGGAACATGTCGCACATCTTTCAGCGTTATTGTGCAACCAATATCGGTTTTAATGCCGACATCACCAATACCAACAATATCTGAATGACTCGTGTTGCCCATCTTCACAGTACCAAAGTCACCTGCTTTGTACGTCGTGAACATATCCCTGCAGGGAGTAGCATGGTAGGATGCTGCTGTGTCAACAACCCACTCAACCTGACCATCTGCAACACTCAAACACTTATCATCATCGCCGGCGAGCACCACTACTTCCTGTTCCAAAGTAGCTGTAGTGTTATCATTGTCATTCTTCTTCTCATTATTGGATCCTTTCTGTTCCTTCATGGCAAAACAATTTTTCCTGATGTGGCCCATCTTGCCACAGAAAAAGCACTTTACAGACTTTTTCTTACTCTGTGATTCACCGCTAGACTTAGACTGTGATTCAACTCTAGACTTGCCACGACCCCCCTTTGGTCCTCTACTCTTACTCCTCCCCCTGTTCTCAGTAACAAAGGCCCGTGCATTATCTGTCCTTGCAGATTTTCGTCTTGTTTCTTCATTCTGTAGGCTACTGGTAACCTGACTCATAGATAACACACCATCTGGAGTAGAATTGCTCAAGGAAACAACCAATGTCTCCCATGAATCTGGCAAAGAACTCAGAAGCAACAAAGCTTGCATCTCATCATCAAGGATCATCTTCATAGTGGCTAGCTGATTTACCACACTTTGGAACTCATTGATGTGATCTTCGATCTGACCACCATCCTTGAATTTCATGTTCACAAGCTTTCTGATCAAGAAGGTTTTGTTCACTGAGGTCTTTTTATCATACATTGCTTCTAGCTTTTTCCAAAGGGTATTCGCATTGGTTTCATTAGACACGTGGTGAAATATACTGTTATCAACCCACTGTTTGATGTGACCAATCGCTTTTCTATGCAATTTGTTCCAATCAGCATCTTGCATATCTTTCGGTCGGGCACTATCCCCCTCAACGGGATCATGGAGGTCTTTACAATAGAGAATATCATCCATCTTCGGTTTCCAGATCAACCAATTGGAATGGTTGAGCTTAACCATGGTAGTGTTGATAGTATTGTTCTCCATCTTAATTAAATTAAGTAACAGGAAAAAACAAATAACTAACACTGACCTCAACTCCTGCACCAAGCTGTAGATCTCGTCAACACGAGCACGCTGGAAGAAACGGATCTGAAATCCGACCCCGGATGGCTCCGATATCACAAAAACGGTTTTCTGCGCTTCTGATTTGGTCAAACTCCTTGTTGACCGTCAAACAGCCAATCTTCTAACCAAGATCAACCAATCACCACATAAGAAGACAAGAAGATTTACGTGGTTCGGCAAAGATGCCTACGTCCACGGGAAACCAATTTCCACTAGGTTCTCTTCCAATCTGTGAAACCACAGCCTTGGAATCTCAGCCACTCTCAGCCTCTCTGACTGACTGACTAACTGACTATCCAGGGTTACAGATTACATCATATATATAACCATTACATCCTTATCCCCCAAGAACTCTATCTTAAGAAAAAAAGGAAAGTCCTAACCCATTAGAAAACTACTATTTGATAAAATAGGAAATTCCTAATATCATTAGGAAACCACCCCAGATATAGAACCCAATCATGGTCTGGACCCACATGGCCAACAGGGTGCAAAAGTGATATTAAAATAATAAACTGTTTTCATATATTAGATTTTTGTGATTGTTATTACTCTTTTTTATTTACATGTGATGATGTGGAAGATAAGAGCATCTCCACAGGTTCGAACGATCTGGTTTTGGATGGTGGATTTACAGTGCCAGACACAAACTCATTTGGTCAGACATTTAGGTAAGTTCCATTATTTCAAATCTTATGAAAGTTGCTCTTTATCTAAAAGTCCTCTTGTGTTCGGTGGGATCCCACAGATAGATGTCATTTTTCTTTGTTTTTAATAAAGTGTTGTCGTTGAATGGAACAAAAAGGTTTTTAGTTGTTTGAACTTCAGATGAAGATTTGGAAAGCAAAATACTATTTGAATTTATATGTGTATTCTATTATAGTCATTTTCAATCACATAATGAAACTAAAAAAAAAAAATAGAAAAAGGAAACTTATGATGGGCGAAGTACTACTCATATTTAGTAAAATTATTTTTAGCTCAAAATAGAACGGAATGGAGAAACAAAATTCATTTGTCGACCCGAACATGGTTGGGATAAGGCTTTGATGATGATGATAATTTAATAAAATTACCAGAATACCCATGACAACCTATCATTGGTTCCGTCTGGATCGTGGATCTCATGCAAAGGATTGGTGGCTGCAGAAGAAATTACATTTATCATTACAAAGGGTCAATTGTTAAAATTTTCAGATTTCTTCAGTAACTCATATCTGTATTATCACTGATTGTTTTGTATATAGAAAGTAGTCCTAAAAACGAAATTTCACCAGTCATTTGAGTTTGTAAGACTACTAGACTAGATCAACTTTTATCTTGATGATCATCTACTTGAAGCACTCAATCAGTTGTTTGACTGTGGTCCTTTATGGAACCTTATATTTTAGGTGAGTAAAATGAGAGAGGAGTATGGCAAGCTGAACAGGGGAGAGATGAGCATTTGGGAAGGCTGTGAGCTTCTCAATTCATTTGTTGATGAAAGTGACCCCAACATTGATGAGCCTCAGATTGAGCACTTGCTTCAGACAGCTGAAGTGATCAGGAAAGACTATCCTGATGAGGATTGGTTGCACTTGACCGGCCTCATACATGGTGTGTACCACCCAATTCAATTTCATTTCGCAATTTTCTTGTTCTGTTATCTTATCTGTTTTAGTCCTTCATTTGAATATATTTGTACATTGAATATTTGGGCCTCCCAGATCTAGGGAAAGTTCTTCTTCATCCCAGCTTTGGAGCCCTTCCCCAATGGGCTGTTGTAGGTGAGAATCATGTGCACTTAACTACAATTTTCCATCACACCAGTGGAACATCTTGGCGTTATTTGGACCTTTTAATTTTACATTTCAAGTCACTCAAATGAATTAACTCAACAGGTGACACATTTCCTGTGGGATGTGCTTTTGACGAATCAAATGTCCGTTTCAAGGTCTGTACAATAGATTTCAATCCACTTTTCACAAAATGTGCAGCTTTAAGAAAATTCACAGACTGGTTTTAAACTTTTCATATGTTTTTGGCCTTGTTACAGTATTTGAAGGAAAACCCAGACTATAACAATCCGGCTTACAACACCAAGTTTGGAGTTTACTCAGAAGGATGTGGACTAGACAAGGTTTTGATGTCATGGGGTCACGACGATTATATGTACTTGGTACTTCCTTCATAACCTTCTAATCTTCCATGTGGCTTGACTAAATGAGTATACTCATATATTTTTTAAGTATTTGTGGGTTTCTTCAATGTAGCCTCCATTGATCTTTAGGGACATAAATCTAACTATTGGTGTTTTCTTAGGTTGCCAAGGAGAATAAAACAACACTTCCCTCTGCTGCTCTGTTCATCATCCGATACCATTCATTTTATCGTAAGTTAAAAGGAAAAAATGATAATTTTAACTGAAAGATATCAACATTTCAGTTGAATGAAAATCTGTTTCATTGTGTTTTCTTACAGCATTACACCGGTCAGGGGCATACAAACACCTAATGAATGAAGAGGATGTTGAGAATCTGAAATGGTTGCAAATATTTAAGTAAGATTTTAAAAAATCAATATTATAAAATCTAATTGAGCTTTGCATTTCTCATTTACCTTTAAATGAAATTATTAGTATATTGACTCTTATTTTCTCATTGCCAGAATTAGTCTAACTCTTATTTTCTGAATTTATGTAGCAAATATGATCTCTACAGTAAAAGCAAAGTTAGAATTGATGTTGAGAAGGTGAAGCCCTATTATATGTCTCTCATTGAGAAGGTGAGCATCCCTTAAGACATTCCTTTACTTGATTTTTATTTGACTATTTTCTTCTCTCTTATTTATGTGAATATTGCTGCAGTACTTCCCTGCAAAATTGAGATGGTGAAATTTGAAGAGCTCATCCATGATTGAAGTAATAATCCATTGAAGACCACATCTGTGATTGAAGTAATGATTCATTGTGAAGATCAATTAGGTGCTGTTCATTTGACATGAGATTTGAATAATGCGGCAAATCGAGTAGGAGTACCGTGAAGATTTTTTCATTTTCAAAAAAAAAATTGTTATCTAAATGACCTGTTGTTTATGGTTGCATTTAATGGGGTTCGGTATTACTGTAGTAATATCATAAAGGTTTTTGGAGAGATCCTCTAGAATGAATTAATGCAATCAAACTTAATATTATGTGTGTAAACAATCAACTACGTAGTGGAAATAAATCAAGCAAAAACACACATCACAAGAGGACATAGATTTTACCTAAAAATCCAAACTGGAAAAAAACCACGAGTCCAACCTGGACTAATAATCAAGTACTATGAATTATGACGAAGTAAAAAGCTACTTCCAAACATCCGCATAACTCTGTAACGTCAACCTCTTATAAATAATCATTTTACAACAACTGCCTGTCTTTGCCTGCTACAAATCCGATCAACTAAATGCCTTCTAGTTATTAGCTTGACTCTTCAAATCTTCTACGCTTAGAAGACGATCTTATACAAGAGATGTAGAAGACAAGAATCTCTAGAGCAGAACTTCAGCCTTTCAAGTCTCTAATGAAAATTCTAGAAAAGGTAATCTCTAATAAGCAATATCTACTTAGAACAATAAGATCTGTGTTCCATGTATTAGGGTTAAGAGAAAATCCTTTTTTTTATATCTCCAAATTCGTGCCTTGTAAGTATATTTTAATCAGGAAAGGAGTTGGCATGAAACATGTAAGTTCATCTTCAAATCAGACTGAAAAAGCACAAGTTGGTGAACTTTTCTGCACTTGTCCAAGCAGTCGGATTAATGATCCAACCGGTCTAATTAAGCCTCTGCCAAAGTAAAATTTCAGCACATTTTCTGCAAACTTCCGGATGCCATAATTTTCTCATTTTAACTCCAATTGAAGTAATCTTGGGCTCGACAAATATCTACTCAAAACTAGCTTTCCAGTAGCAGGTCGTTTGCCTATATCCGAGCTCGGTTTGTAAGATATGACCTTTTTAAACCATGTTGTCCATAGAAAATCACTTCAATTTGTCATTTGTTCTTTGACTTTTTTACTTCAGTGCATCTGGCAACGCAAACTATTGTCTATACTTAGGAATATATAAAATACAATACTAATGGACTCAAGTTTTGTCCAACCCATGAATTACCCAGGACAAAAATCCTTATAATCTCCCCTTTTGGTAATTTATGGACAAAACTTCTTATACAATTAATTTACCTAAAAATAAAACCCAAAATACATTGAGTAAATTGAAATTAGCAAAAATTTTACCCATTAACTTTTCACCAATTACAAAAGAAACAACATTCAACTCCATCTTGTCATACCCCGATCCTTGGAATTGGGGATCAAAATGGGCCCCCAGGGTATGCATACGTAATCATGTAGCAACACGTATCAGGTAGAGACACGCATAAACCGCTACAAAGGAAATTCCATAGGAATGTGTAGAGAAGTTTCCCAAACACATAGATTAAGTTGCAATAATAAGCGGAAGCCTGTGTAATACACCTGTAATTATCATAAGCAATAATAAAAGAAACATAATCCATTTCATAAATAATGTCTGAAGTCCGCACTTGACCATCTATATTTACATGGCAACAATTACTTAAACATATACAAAATCCAAAATTATGTGTCTATCAAATCGCTATGTGCAAGAACAACCATAGTCCAAGTATGTCCAAGTTAAACAACCCAACAAGAAAACCCATTGACGCTCTTCGTAGGATGACTAATAGAAATTGTCGTCTTCGTTCCACTCATCTACTCCCCAAGGTACAGTTGAGGTTCCTTTTAAAGGCAAGTCATTTGCCGTATTAACATTGGGTTCGGTACTTGTAACACCAAGGGTAATACTGTTAATACGACGGTTAAGCAAATATAAAGATATATAAGACCATTATGATACATCAATTGAATTAAAGAACATATTAATTAAAAGATATCAATAATTGAAAGCTAAGCATATTGTGCATGAAATTAATATGAGTAACGAATCATAAACAAGATATCATACATACTAGTTGGTGAAAGTGCAATAGCCAAATCTCACCAAGTCCTAGAGGGGGGGTGAATAGGACTATTAAAAATTTCTTTTCAAGAATTAGGTTTTATTAGTGTGCAATCTAAAGGATTAATTAAGATTGAGAGTCCGCAAGAAGATTAAGAGAGATGTTCAGAGTTGTGAGTGCTTACAGTGTGTAGAAATGCAACTAGAGTAACAAAGATGTAGCTTAGAAATGATGATCAACTCAAGTGACAAGAATGCAAGGCAACATCCACACACAACAAGCAATAAACACAGTGATTTATAGTGGTTCGGTCCTAGACCTACATCCACTCTCAAGAGCAATCTCTCTTGGTTCCACTAAATAAGAGGTACTTACATAACATACACCTCTTGCAACAGTTTTTTGATTCGGTGGTTTTTCTTCCACCAACTGGGGTTTTTTTATCAGGTGGTTGATCTTTGATCTAGTCCACCAACTACAATAATTTTTGATGCGGTGGTTTGTCTTCCACCAAATACAGCAATGAGAATTGAAATATTAAAGAACACCTAAACAAGGAATTGTATACCTTGGTTCTGAGTGGTGCTCTTGATGCTTGAAAGACTACCTCCAAGCTTTAACCTCTTGTTCTTGCTCCTTGGTGATGAAGATCTTCAGATGAGTGCTCAGCCAAGGGAAGAGGTTTTAAGAGGGTTTGGAAGGCTAAGATATTCTCTCAGATTTAATGGAGCCTTTCCTAAATCACCAACTACTCTTCTTGAAACAATAATAGTACTTTGTGATGTTGAAGAGTAGGTGGTTATGGGAGTTTTAAAGAGGATTTTAATGGAGGTGCAAAGGCTCAGCTATACTAGTGATTTTCACAGTAATAAATTTAGTAATTGGAGCAAGGGAGAGGTCCTCTTTAAATACAGATAAGCTCCAACGGATAGATCTACGGCTAAGAACAGAATGGTCTACGGCTTAGCCGTATGCTCTGACAACATCCAACGGCTAGTTTGACCAGATTCAACAAAAATTCCTTCTTACGGTTAAGCTTACGGCTTAGCCGTAAATCCTTATACGGCTTAGCTGTGAGCACCTTTCGGCCTAGCCGTGGGTCAGCCGTAAGCTGAAATCTCCCAAAAACTGTTCTCTGGAGAGTGGCCCGTAATCTTTACGGCTTAGCCGTGAATCACATTACGGTTTAGCCGTGAAGGCCTTTCGGCTTGGCCACAAGGTCAACCGTAGGCATTATATGGCCAAGAGCACTCTCTGGACTGTGCCCCGTAGATTTTACGGCTTAGCCATGAAACACACTACGGCTTAGCAGTAACTCTTTTTCAGTGCAGCCGTAGGGTCAGCCGTAAAACAAAATGGTTCAAAATATACTCTCTAGAGAGTGAGCCGTAGGATCTACGGCTTAGCCGTGATCCAAGCCGTAGTACAAATGCAGGGTGATTAGAAACCCTTTTTCCTATTCTATTTCTATGGGCAAGAAGGGTCAATGATACCTTATCCCTTGGCACTCATAGAGAATCTTCTTAATTGATCTTAATCTTCCTTGATCCTGCTTGATCTTCATTGAGAAACCTTGAGCTTCCTTGATCTAACTTGATCTTCATAGATGTAACTTGATCTTCCTTAGAGCAAGACTAGACTTGGGTCACGTAATTGACAATACATTCTTACAATGACACTAACAATCTCCCCCTTTGTCAATTTCGTGACAAAATTACACATAATACAACATTTTAGCTCAACAAATGAGATACAACAAGTATTACAATAGTGAATACACCTTAAGCACCCACATCTACATGAGTCTGAAAGTTCAACACATTGAAGCTCCCCCTTTGAAGATGCTTAACCTGCAAGAGGCTGCAAACACAGTCTACTAGAAAGGTGGGAGGTTAGAGGGCTCCCCCTAAAGACATACATACAATTCTCTCCCTTTTTGGCACAATATTGACAAAGAGATAAAGCATAAAGAAGAGCATAAGGGCACACAAAGATAAGCAGCTGCGAAGGAATGGCCATAATATATTAGAAATTATGCGCAGTACAAAGCATAAACATTTCAAAAGAGTGCATCACCCATAATAACAAAAGAGGTAACTACAATCAAAACCATCGGGTGAAGCACAATGTAACACTCCGACCCAGCTTGACCTCGTTTAGCGTTTAGTTAATCTTGTTTTTGTTGCTAATCGTGTTTTGTTGTGTTTTGTTTTCGTTACGGGTCATGGATAGGTAGTTGGGTTGAGTTTGACCTGGATTAAGTAGACCAAGCCCTTTTTCGTAATTTTAGCTTTTCTTAGACATGGTCATTTTTGCATCATCTTGATGTCAACACGTGTCTTTCGTTGAGCTCGTTAACTTTCGTAACTACGTCATTTGCAACCGAGGTCGTGTGATTCGATTGGACCTTGATTTGACTCAAACTGAAATTTGTATTCTAGCTTGGACTTCATTGCAATTTGACCACCTAATGAGCTTATATAAGCTTCACCATCGACCCACTCTCATTTCCTTCTCTCGTTTTCTCTCTTTCCCCTCACTGTGCACGTGAAGCTTCTCTATCTCTCTCCTTCTTTCACTTGAATTCTTTCTCCATCGACAGAGAGGAGGTTGGTTTCTTGCTTGCTAGGTGAGTGGAATTCTTCCATTCTCCCATCTCCTTTCTCCATCTCTTCTCCCTCTTGTCTCCATCGTGCTTGGTGTGTCTGTGTTTTGATTTCTCTCCATCCCTCATGCATGCATGTGGTTTTGCTTGTGTTAGGTTGTGTTTGGACTTGAGGGCTCCATTTGTGCAATTGATTTCCAAATTGAGGCAAGTATAACCATAACATTGAGAACCCATGTTGGTATGCTTTGATTTTGGCTAGCTCACATTAATGTGTGTGGAAAACATGTGTTTACAGCCCATTTGCTACTCATTAATTCAATACTTATCTACTCCCCTTTGATGATTGTAAATTGGATGAGTTTTCAGACATTCTGTACATGTTTCAGATTTCTGAACTCGTACAGGTACGGCTAAGCCGTATGCTTCTTACGGCTCACAATCCAGAGAGGAGAAAAACCCAGTTTTCCTCTACGGCTAGGGCACGGCTAAGCCGTGGAATGCCCTACGGCTAAGCCGTAGCTCAGCCGTGGCCAAGCCGTAGAACAATACAGGGTGCAATTTCTGGAATAACTGAGAGTCAGCAAATGACAGACCTTCTACGGTTCAGCCACGGCTAAGCCGTAGACCACACACGGCTAAGCCGTAGCACACACACGGCTAAGCCGTAACCACACATGAAGAATAAGGCTAGGTGTAAAGATAAGACCTATATGACCTTCATGATAGAATGTAGAGCACCGAGACTTGCCCAACGGATGTGATACTACGCGTGAATGATCTCGAGGGCTGCGAATCATTCATGTTCGTTATCCGGATGTTAAGCACCTCCCCATGGGTGTTGGTTTAAGGGACTTCGTGCATCGCCCGATTCCAGGCAACACTAGACAACGGTGTATCGAATAACTTAAAACTACATCATCATGCACGGTTAGAAACACCGGATAATTAGATTAGAATTGGTTTGTAACTTAAGATGATTCGATTTCGCATGATTTGTTGCATACCATATTGCATTCGATCATTGATCTCACACTCTGACATGATTACTTGTATCCCGTTACTTTACTTTCACATTGCGATTATTTACCCTGAGTATACATGTATGATATGTTCAATTCCAGATATGCACGCATGATATATGATCACGATCTACTCAGGTTTTCATGATTGACTTTGTATGGTCAGGCTCTACTTAGCCTCAGCCTTAGGATCCCGACGGGGTGAATTTGGTATAGTTATAAGGACCTGCTGCAGTATGGATTTTGTCTTGGGGAACCGGACCCCAGGAAACCGAGACCCATTGTACCCTGGCCCGGACAATGGTGTTCTTTGCATGTTATAAGATCCCTCTTTTGGGAGCATATGGTAATGTAGTAGCCACTAGTCATGTACACAGCATGTTATCCTTGATTCACGCAGCATATTTCTTTCTTGCATGATAGCCTAGTATACGAAAATGCCTTCTTTAATAACATGATGTTCTTTATTCTATTAGACACAGCGTGTGTTAACTTGCTATGGTTTATACTTTGCTGAATCTTCGTATTCACAGTTGTTTTTGGTGTTGCAGGCCCAGATCCCCCTGCCGAACCCCCGCCGGTCGGCCAGGCTCCAGATGAGACCCCCGGGGCCCCATCAGGCCTAGAGGAGTGGATGTGATCACTCCACGGGAGAGCGTACATGGCATGCATCATGTTGGAGTCATGTTTTGGGGATTCTCAGACTTGTATATGTCATGACATGTCATTATTGTATATATCTTTTGTTCATTTTGTAAAACTTTCATATGTAATTATGTCAGTCCTTTCTTGTATCCTCTTCTTGCATTGTTAGTTTTGTGTTTCTGATATTTACAGCTTCCGCATACTTGCTTGGCACGTGTGCTTGTTCCCTTGTGCGTGTGCATTTAGACTCGGTCTACGTGTGCATGCACGGGAGTACGTGTGTCATTAGGTTTGGCTTTTGCTAACCCCCGAACCCTGGGCTCGGGTTGTGACACACAATCAATGCCCAAAATACAAAAAGAAGACAATAACAGAACAGACATCAATCAGAAGGAGGAGAGGGGGAAAGAATCGCCACATCGTCTCTCCGGCAGCTTTTGGAGATATTGGACAGGTATTGAAAGGATTTCTTCAAGAGCTTCTCCATCTTGGTTTGCCTTTGTGCGAGCGCTGCCAACCGAGCTTCAAACGAGGAAGAGGAAGAAGCCGGGGGAGGAACCGGAACCGGGGAAGCAGTAGAGGGTGCTGCAGGAGGAGGCTCATCCGGTGAATCGTCTTCGTCGCCGGAGTCATGAAAGCGAGGACCAACCGCTTGTTGTTTGGAGAAGCGCATGTTCTGAATATTGACGGTGCCAAAGGTGGGGTGAGACTCAGGAGCTTCATCTGAAGGTAAATTGACCCCACACTGAGAGGCGAGGCGAGTCATCAGATATCCAAATATGCATGCATTGGTGCCTCTGCCCGGGCAAAGCCAAAACCGAATGATGGTAGCACAGATAAGAGATGGAAAACACACTCTAACCCCCATATGGACTGAGTAGAGGACATTAACCATAAAAGGGGTTAGGTCAGAGAAATTCCCCCTCCAAGGATAGATGTTACAGGTGAAGATAGCATGGAGGATCTGGTAGTGAGGAAGCAGGGAGGCTGCAGGGAGGAACCCCTTGTCCTTCTATGGGACAGTGGCTCCACATAGAGCGAAGGTGGCAGTTTGTTTTTCTTCTTCGGATAGAGAATCCGAGCTGATTGAAGGGGGGTATCGGAGAGAGGAACACACAAAAGGGCAGAAATGATGGCAGGGGTGATGGTATTGGTGCCATCAGTGAAATCAAGGTCAAAAGACATAGAGTCCAACGATGCTCGCGTGATGGATGCATACATGGTTC
Source organism: Sextonia rubra (assembly GCA_037013555.1). NCBI lineage: Eukaryota > Viridiplantae > Streptophyta > Magnoliopsida > Laurales > Lauraceae > Sextonia > Sextonia rubra. Next base: position 34,219,664 of record JASUAD010000010.1, on the reverse strand, counting down.
GCACAATCGAAGGGAAGCCAAGACCACCCCATTGCAGAATATTTTCCCACCCAATGTTGATGAGAAGGGTATGGACTCCATATGTTTCAACTGCTAGAATATTGACATCGCGTTCCACTGTAATTGGACGGGAAAAGAAGGACCGATCGCGAGTGGGTTCCTGTGGAACCAAAACTCGGGGAAAGGGTGGAGAGTGCTGTCGAGGCTGGGAGGAGCTACTTGAGGCACGAGGCCTCTTACCAGGGGGTAAGCTTTTTTGGTTCGTGGAGGCATGATGAAATAGGAAACCCAATCCACAAAACAGAATGAAAGCCAAACGCACAAACAGGAACAATAGCATAGGAAACGGCAGTACAGTAACTAGAGCAAATAAGAAGAGAGAGAGAGAGGAGAACAGTACAATGGAAGGAGAAGGCCGAAAGAGGAAGACCCCAAATGCCTGGAAGGAGAAGGCCGGAAGAGGAAGAACGACGAAGAAGAAAGGGAGGAGACCTAGGGCAGACGGCTCGTGCAGACGCAGAGTAAAAAAATAAGGAAGAGACGGAGTTAAGTAATGATCGGCGCGTAGAACGAGGACGAAAATAACACTTACGGCTGAGCCATAGAGTATTTTACGGCTGAGCCGTAAACCTTGACGGTTGAGCTGTAGGGTAAATGTTTGCGCAAATACGGGTTAACCATAAGGAGATTACGGCTTAGCCGTAAAATGGCTTACGGTTTAGCCGTAGGCCCTGGGCAAAACACAAGTTAATCCAAACAGCAAACACCAATTGATTTTCTCAAATTTTCAAATTTTAACACATCAAGAGGTTTAGTCAAGATGTCTGCAAGTTGTTTTTTAGTCTGAATATATTCGAGCTCAATGATTCCTTCTTCGACCAATTCTCTAATGAAATGATGTCGAATATCAATGTGTTTGGTGCGAGAGTGCTGGACCGGATTTTTAGAAATGTGTATGGCACTCGTGTTATCACAATACAAGCTCATTATTTCTTGTTTAATGCCATAGTCTATAAGCATCTGCTTCATCCACAAGAGTTGGGAACAGCAGCTTCCGGCAGCTATGTATTCAGCCTCGGCAGTGGAGAGAGATATCGAATTTTGCTTTTTACTATGCCAAGCTACTAGACAATTTCCAACATAAAAATAGCCGCCACTTGTGGATTTTCTATCATCTAAATTTCCTGCCCAATCAGCATCTGAGTATCCAACAATGGAGGATGATGAGTCATGAGGATACCACATACCATATTTAATTGTATCTGCAATGTACTTAATGATTTTTTTTACAGCAGTTAGATGGGATTCTTTTGGATCTGCTTGATATCGAGCATATGCTCCCACACTAAATGCTATGTCTGGCCTACTTGCAGTAAGGTATAACAGGCTACCGATCATACTTCTATATACGCTAGAGTCAACCCCTTTACCATTTGCATCTTTAGTAAGTTTGATGGTTGTACTCATGGGAGTTTTGACATGTTTTCCAGTCATTAGACTAAATCGTTTCACCAGTTCTTTAGCATACTTGGACTGGGAAATGAAGATACCATCACGTAATTATTTGACTTGTAAACCTAGGAAGAAATTCAATTCGCCAACTATACTCATTTCGAATTCAGATTGCATTAGATTAGCGAACTGAGCAGTCAATTCATTAGATGTGGAGCCAAAGATGATATCATCTACATATATTTGCGCTATTAAAACTGACTTTCTTGTCTTTTGGATAAAAAGAGTTTTATCAACACTACCTCTTTGAAAATTATTGTCTAACAAGAATTTTGTCAACCTTTTATACCAAGCACGTGGAGCTTGCTTAAGACCATACAGAGCTTTCTTCAATCTAAACACATGATTAGGGAATTTTGTGTCTATAAAACCTTTAGGTTGTTCAACATACACTTCCTCATTCAAAATTCCATTTAGAAAAGCACTCTTAACATCCATTTGATACAATTTGAACTTTAAAAAAACAAGCTATAGATAATAAAATTCTAATTGATTCTAAACGAGCAACTGAAGCAAAGGTCTTATCAAAGTCAATACCTTCAATTTGAGAATATCCCTGCGCTACCAACCTAGCTTTGTTCCTAACAATAACGCCATTTTCATTAAGTTTATTTTTGAAGATCCATTTAGTGCCTATCATATTTTTATCCTCTGGTCTTGGAACTAGGTACCAAACATCACTTCTTGTAAATTGATTCAATTCTTCTTGCATAGCTTTTATCCAATCATTGTCTGAAAAGGCTTCATCAACGCATGTAGGTTCTAAAAGAGAAGTAAAGCACAAGTGACTCATAATGTTCTCCAATTGTTTCCTAGTTTTTATACCTGTTAGGGGATCACCAATAATCTGATCTATAGGATGATCTTTGACATTCACCAAATTTTCAGTGGAAATAGGTACATCAGTTTTTATTGTGGATCGTGTGGGTTCAATCATTGAAGGCACTTCCACTTCATCAACATTATCAGTCATTGTGGATTCATCATCTATAGTGACATTTATTGACTCTTGGTTGACTCCGGTTCTCATATTTAGAACACGATAGGCTCGACTCCGTGTTGAATAGCCTAAGAATATACCTTCATCACTTTTTGAGTCAAATTTACTCAGTTGTTCTCTCTCCTTCAAAATGTAACATTTACTTCCAAAGACCTTAAAATATTGCACATTTGGTTTCTTCCCATGCCACAATTCATAAGCTGTCTGATTTGTACCAGTCCTAAGATAAACTCGGTTGATGATGTAGCAGCTGGTATTAACAGCTTCGGCCCATAAGTCTCTAGGAAGATTCTTACTATGAAGCATGACTGTGGCCATGTCTTGGAGAACTCTATTTTTCCTTTCAGCTACCCCATTTTGTTGTGGAGTTTTGGGTGCTAAATATTCATGATGAATCCCATATTTCTCACAGAATTTGTCAAATTGATCATTTTCAAATTCTCCATCATGATCACTTCTGATTCGGGCTACTGAAGTCCCTTTTTCAATTTGAATTTGTTTTACAATCCTTTTAAGTTCTCCAAAGGCTTCAGATTTTTCTCTCAAGAATGCAACCCAAGTGAATCTAGAGAAATCATCTATCATGACAAGAAAGTACCTTTTCTTACCTCGACTCTCTCTTTTAGTTGGTCTAACCAAGTCCATATGAATAAGTTCTAGAGGTCGAGTAGTTTTCATAGCATTCACCATTTTATGGGCACTTCTAATTTGTTTTCCTTGAAGGCACTCTCCACAGATCATCTTTTCTTGACTACTGATCTTGGGTAGTCCTTCAACATATTTGTTTAGATGGGATAAGTCCCTGTAGTTTACATGCCCAAGTCTTTGATGCCACAACTTAGCTTCATCAATACTAGTTAATAAGCAAGAAGTGGAGGATGAAGTATTTGTTTTTCCCACCACATAACAGTTATCGGTAGTTCTAAGACCTCTCAATATTATCTTTTCATTCCTTGAGATCTCACAACTATGACTACTAAAGTTTACGGCATAATCTTTATCACAGATTTGAGATATGCTAAGTAAATTATGTTTCAACCCATCAATGCACAAAACATTCTCAAAAGGTGGTAAGTTTGGAACATTTAAAGTTCCTTTCCCAATAATTTTCGCGGTACTACCATCACCAAAAGTAACCGTGCCTCCATCGAATTCAATCATTTTAGACAAACAAGATTTATCACCAATCATATGTTTTGAGCATTCACTATCCAGATACCATCTTGATTGTTCTGCAACTTTAAAAGCTGTGTGGACCACTAGATTCTTGTTTTTAGGTATCCTTTTAAGTGTACTAGTGGTAGGGATCACAGTTGGTTTTTGGTGTTTCACTTGAAAGGTTTTATGTTGGGGAATAAGAATGTTTACTCCATCCTTTTTGTATATTTCAAATTGTTTTCTTAACTTTTGGACTTTTTTTAACAAATTATCCATCTTCTGGTTTAAGGGGAACGTGTTTATTTGAGACTTCTGCTTTTTGTTTTCAAGTTCCACTTTCTTAGAGGTGTTTTTCTCAATTTTTTGACTAATGTTATAATGAATTTTTCTTAACTTGCACTCCATTTTGAAATGACCTCTTTTTCCACAATAATGACAGAGGACATTTGATGAAACAGTATGAGTACTAGTAGATGCCTTATCCAAAGTGTTTTGAACACTAGTATCTTCCTTCTTTAAAGCACTTTTGACAAAAACAGTTCCGGAACTTGGAAACTGATTAGCATTTTTGTCATATCCAAAACCGGTCATGTCTTTATAAGCTTTCCCAATTTTGAATAGTCTAATATATTTCTCATCATTTTGGGTAAATCTGTACTCATACTTTTCGTTATACCGTTTCAGAATAGTCACTTCATTGTGGAGAGCATTATTTTCATCTTTTATTTTAAAAAGGGATTTTTCATTTTCTCTTAATTTGATTACATTTTCTCTTTAGTTGATAATTGGGTTTTTACACTTTCTAGTTCTTTGATTAATTCTTCCTTTTCAGCATTAATACTATCAACCTTTTCTTTTAAATTCTTAATTTTGTTTTGTTGATTGCTTACAGTTTCAACGAGCCTACAGGTTCCCTCATAGAGCAGTTCATAGGAATCCATGGTGTTGTCATTATCCTCATCATCTGAATTTTCATATTCACTCTCTGACTCACTTCCTGAGATTTCTTCATTCAATATTTTAATCATTTCCTCAGAGAGATTGAATGCTGCAGTGGTAGCCATCAGAACTGTATATTTGTCTGATTCATTTTGATGTGATTCATTTGAGTCAGAATCTGATTCAGATGAATCGTCCCAAGTGGCTACAAGATTCTTCTTTTTGAATTTTCCTTTTAGAGGACAATCGATGGATATGTGTCCAATTTTCTTACATCTGTAACACATAGGCTCCTTATGTTTACTTCTAGAAAGGGAACTTGACCGACCTTTGTATTTATCATTAGTGTTTTCATTTTTATACTCTTTTACCCTCTTTTTCTTAAATTTTTTCAAAAATCTTTTAGCCAAAAGGGCTACATCTTCATCCTCGTCATTACTAGTTATTCCTATGTCATCTTTAGAGGAAGATGTGTTAAGAGAGGTGATTAGAGCGATTGATTTCTTTTTGTCATTGTTAAATTTGAGTTCAAAGGTCTGAAGGGATCCTACTAAATCTTCAATTTTCATTTGTTCCGAATCCTTATGTTCTTCGATGGAGGTTACCTGAGGATGGAATCTTTCCGGAAGTGATCTTAAGATTTTACTACAAATTTTACCTTCCGGAAGAGTTTCCCCAAGAGCCCACATTTCATTTACAATTTTCATGAGCTTAATATGGAAGTCAGTAAACATTTCATTTTCTTCCATGCGAATGTTTTCGAACTGACTCGTGAGCATCTGAAGTTTAGATCTTTTGACAACTGCGTACCCTCATAAGTCACTTCAAGGATTCTCCATGCCTGTTTTGCATTAGTGGTTTTCATGATCTTTTTAAACTCTTCTTGATTCATGGCACACACTATAGCATTGTAAGCTCTAATATTATTTTGTCTAAGAAGTAGCTGAGCAGGAGACCATCTAGCTGGATCCAATGGTCTAGTGGTTGTGATACCATTTATAGTCACATCTTCAGTGGGTTCCGTCCAGCCTTTCTCTATAGCCTCCCAAATAGCCCAGTCCATGGATTTCAAAAATGCTGTCATCCGGGCTTTCCAGAAGGCATAATTTGTTCCATCAAAGAAAGGTGGACGGGTGATAGAGCTTCCTTCAGGATTCATGGTGAATCTAGGAAAAGCTGGATCTACTTCAGGTTATTACACCCTTAAGAAGTAACCCTCTCTGATACCAATTGAAAGTACAATAGCTAGATCTCACCAAGTCCGAGAGGGGGGGGTGAATAGGACTATTAAAAATTTCTTTTCAAGAATTAGGTTTTATTAGTGTGCAATCTGAAGGATTAATTAAGATTGAGAGTCCCCAAGAAGATTAAGAGAAATACTCAGAGTTGTGAGTGCTTACAGTGTGTAGAAATGCAACTAGAGTAACAAAGATGTAACTTAGAAATGATGATCAACTTAAGTGACAAGAATGCAAGGCAACATCCACACACAACAAGCAATAAATACAGTGATTTATAGTGGTTCGGTCCTAGACCTACATCCACTCTCAAGAGCAATCTCTCTTGGTTTCACTAAATAAGAGGTACTTACATAACATACACCTCTTGCAACAGTTTTTTGATTCGGTGGTTTGTCTTCCACCAACTGGGGTTTTTTGATCAGGTGGTTGATCCTTGAACTAGTCCACCAACTACAACAATTTTTGATGCGGTGGTTTGTTTTCCACCAAATACAGCAATGAGAATTGAAATATTAAAGAACACCTAAACAAGGAATTGTATACCTTGTTTTTGAGTGGTGCTCTTGATGCTTGAAAGACTACCTCCAAGCTTTGACCTCTTGTTCTTGCTCCTTGGTGATGAAGATCTTTAGATGAGTGCTCAGCCAAGGGAAGAGGTTTTAAGAGGGTTTGGAAGGCTAAGATATTCTCTCAGATTTAATGGAGCTTTTCCTAAATCACCAACTACTCTTCTTGAAACAATAATGGTACTTTGTGATGTTGAAAAGTAGGTGGTTGTGGGAGCTTTAAAGATGATTTTAATGGAGGTGCAAAGGCTCAGCTATACTAGTGATTTTCACAGTAATAAATTCAGTAGTTGGAGCAAGGGAGAGGTCCTCTTTAAATATAGATAAGCTCCAACGGATAGATCTACGGCTAAGAACAGAATGGTCTACGGCTTAGCCGTATGCTCTGACAACATCCAACGGCTAGTTTGACCAGATTCAACAAAAATTCCTTCTTACGGTTAAGCTTACGGCTTAGCCGTAAATCCTTATACGGCTTAGCCATGAGCACCTTTCAGCCTAGCCGTGGGTCAGCCGTAAGTTGAAATCTCCCAAAAACTATTCTCTGGAGAGTGGCCCGTAATCTTTACGGCTTAGCCGTGAATCACATTACGGCTTAGCCATGAAGGCCTTTCGGCTTGGCCGCAAGGTCAACCGTAGGCATTATATGGCCAAGAGCACTCTCTGGACTGTGCCCCGTAGATTTTACGGCTTAGCCATAAAACACACTACGGCTTAGCCGTAACTCTTTTTCGGTGCAGCCGTAGGGTCAGCCATAGAACAAAATGGTTCAAAATATACTCTCTGGAGAGTGAGCCGTAGGATCTACGGCTTAGCCGTGATCCAAGCCGTAGTACAAATGCAGGGTGATTAGAAACTCTTTTTCCTATTCTATTTCTATGGGCAAGAAGGGTCAATGATACCTTATCCCTTGGCACTCATAGAGAATCTTCTTAATTGATCTTGATCTTCCTTGATCCTGCTTGATCTTCATTGATAAACCTTGAGCTTCCTTGATCTAACTTGATCTTCATAGATGTAACTTGATCTTCCTAAGAGCAAGACTAGACTTGGGTCACGTAATTTACAATACATTCTTACAATGACACTAACAGTTGGTATTCAAGAGACTATATTCCCCCTAAAGAGAACATATAATCTAGAGAGAGTGTATAACATATATATGGGAATTACGCTAGGAAATCAGTCTAACTTCCAAAAGAGTCCTGATAACTCCTCCATAAACTACAACAGTAGGAACATAAAGAATACCCGAATTAGTCTTGTCGTACCTAATAAGGGTACAAGCTAAAATGGTGTCGACTCAACATATCAAGATCATCTCAAACTAATATACTTTATACTTATGATCAATTGTAGTGATCGTCTTATATTCATATATATTTATTCACACTTATCATCATATCATACATAAGGGAGTATCGGTCTTAAGATCATATTTAATTATAAAAATCAGAATTAAACAAGTAACTAATAATCAGATAATGCATACTTAAATGAACAAATAGAGCTCGAACTCTATCAACCTTAGCTGCACCCATTTTGTCTCACAGGTACACACTAAGTAAAAGCTCCGGTACTAATTTTGCCTCAAGGTTTGGTTGGAAAAATGTGTACATAATTAGATCATGTTGAGGGCAACGTTGCTTAGCAATATGAATGCAATTAGATTGAGCAATTATCAAGGATTGTTACTAGCCAACCCTATGTTAGATAACCCGTGTTTCCGAGGTCATTCAATATGATATATTCATAAAACATCCGGTGTCATTATGTTACCAAAATCACTGTATTACATTATGTATACAAAAGACCCCTCTTCTTATGCCAACACCCATGACGTAACATCAAAAACTGACTGAAAAATCAAGAAAGAATAAGTTACAGCTCAACACTTTTCCTTCTTAATATTTAAATACAGTTGAGCTAATTTGTTTGAGGTAAGGGTACCATTTCTAAGGCCCTACATGGTCTTTGATTGTACTTAATGTCCTTTGAGTAGGAATGGCTTATGTCATATCTCTAAGGTCTCAAAATAAGGTTAGAACAACTTCTAATTTAATCCCCATTTGTAAAGAAATAAAATAAAATTTTATTAAAACTGTAAGTATATTGCTTCTCAATGGCTCTCATATAAGGTCTCCAAAAACATCTCCCTAAAATAGCTCTAATTTCCATAAATTAGTTGTACTTATAAGGCCGAACTCATGGAACATCGTGCGTGAGTTTCAGAAAGAATTTTAGGCCTTAAAGTAATTAAAAAGTCAAAAGTGTACATTTCATCATTTGTTTATCAAATTAAGTAATATAAAGTAATACTGATTTTTTCATACATACTAACACTTACTGGGGCTTCGGTAAGCCCCTATGATCTGATAATTTTGAATAGTATTATGGTTGCAGAAAATTTGCATAATCTAACGAGAAATTTTATAACACCTCGGCTCTACCAAAGATTAAAAGTGTAGCGTCTCCTTATACCCTACAATGTACTACGGAAGGTCCATGGTAAGTCATTTGGAATAATATTTACAAATTCACCCACTGTTACGGTAGCCTACGGCTTAGTCGTGATGTTTCACAAATTTATCCACTGTTACGGTTTAGCTGTATACTGGCTTACGGCTTAGCCATATGAAGTTTACGGCTAGGCCACGGCTGCATTATGGCTTAGCTGTAGCACAATTCATAGCTTAACCATGGGTTAACTGTAGAGAAAAGCTGGATTTGTGGTTCTTTGGAAAGCTAACTGTTAAATAACTTACAGCTTGGTCACGGGGTGGTTACGGCTTACCCATAGTTCATTTCACGGCTTGTGTAACACCTCGACTCCAAATGAGCAAGTTGGATGTTGTTTACTTGCGTGATTAGTGTCTTGCTAGAGGTTCCTGTTAGGCCATTGTGATTGACCTTCTTTGGGTTATGTTTGAGGTCTTAGTTAGGTAGTTGGGTTGAGTTTAACCTGGATTAGGTAGCTTCAGGCCCTTTTTCGTAATTTTCTTATTTGTTCGAGTTCGTTATTTTGATGTCATCGCGCGTCTTTCGTTGTGCTTGTCAATTGTTGTGTCTGCCCCGAGACCATTCGGAGTCAATTGATGTGTTTAAATGTTCGTTTGATTCGAATTGTAATTTGTATAACTTTTAAACTTGGTTGCAAATGGCTAAACTATATATATCCGTTCACCTGTTCATCTTTATTCGTTTTTGTCTCTCTTCCACTTTCTTCTTTCTTCCGTTTTCTTCGTTTGTTCTTCATTCTTCGTCGCTTCTTGTCAGCAGTGTCTAGCCATGATGCTCTCATCCAGTTCCGTGTGATTCGAGTCTAGAAATACGTGAAAGCTTGGTAATCGTCATTTAAGGCAAGCATAAGCAACTACTGGATGAATACATATTAGTACACCGTGATGGCTGTGATTTACTTCACTTATGTTTAGTGTATGTATGTATAACAACCTCTTTTGTTCACGTCTTCATTTGTTAACGGAGAACACAGTTTCGAAATGCTTCTATTTATATCCGCTTGCTTTAGGGCCGACCGATCAGTCCTGAAGCCCCGACCAATCGAATTCGGTTCTGGATGGTATCCGACCGGTCGGACCCTTACCCGATCGGTCAGGTAAGCAACCTGCAGAAATGTAGACACTTAATTTAAATAGTTCCCCGGACCGACCATAGACCTTTTGGAGATCTATAGATGGACTACACTAATGACCGAAGATATGATTATCATGAATGATCTTGAGGGCTGAGATGCGTTCATGAAGGTTATCCATCTGTCAAGCACCTCCCCATGGGTGTTGGTTTAAGGGACTTCGATATACTTTCTCTGTACAATGAGACACCAAAGGAAGAGCAACTGTGCATCAGACATCTTAAAACTACATCATCATGCACGATTAGTGACAGTAGATAACTACTTTAGGGTTGGCTAGTAACATTACCTTGACTCTATTAAATTGAATTGCATAGCATATTAGAACTCAGTGATTGCTCTCTATTATCAGATATTATTGTTCATTGTATTCTTCCGATAGTTATTGTATCGTGAATTGATATTGCTATTGAGATTGATTGAATTGCTAAAGATTGGTTTGTTAAACATTCTTTCTTATGCTTGCGAAATGAATCGTTTTTATTGAGTGATAAGATAAATGACTGAATAGTAAAATGTCTGGCTTTACTCAGCCTCTGCCTCACGATACCCGACGGGGTTGACTTTTGGCGTATTACTGATTGTTACCACTGCAGTGTGCTACTGTCTTGGGGATTCCGGACCTCAGGAAACCGAGACCCATTTGGTCGATGGTGTTCTCACTACCGATTGCTCCTCATAAGGAGAATGGGCAAAATGTAGTAGCCACCTAGTTCAGTATTTTTGTTATTGATTCTCACTGACATGCTTTATTCATTTGCTCAATTGCCTAGTATATTAACATGACTTCTATTAAATCCACCTGTAATAAATTCTTGTTAGATATAACACGTATTACCTATATAGACTGCTTATATTTTGCTGAGTCGTTGTACTCATTTGTTGTTTTTTGTATTTCAGGCTCAGATTTCATCTCTGATCCTACGAAGGTCGGTCAGGCTTCGGAAGAGATCGTAGGGACCCCTTCTGGGCTAGATGAGTGGGAATGAGTAATCCACTCCGGAGAGCTGTTCGTCAGTGTTCTTGTGCATCTTGATTTCATTTCATATCATTGTTTCTCCTTTTGTTTTGTAGTATACTTGTGACTTTAATGTGTATTTTATATATAGCGTTTTGCTTATATTCTTGTCTTATTTCTGGTTCTTTTGTTGTAGTATACTGTAATGATACTTACAGCTTCTGTCACAACCTGAGCCCAGGGACCGGGGGTCAGAGAAAGTCTAACCAATGACACACGTACTCCCGTGCACGTACACTTAGACCCCGTCCAAGCATACACACACAAGGGATCATTCACACGTGCAAACAACTGTACGCGGAAACTGTACATATCAAGGCATACCACAACATACCAAAAGACATGATGGATTACAAAATCATTAAACTGATAACAAGAACAATTACAAGAACGTATGACAATGAAGAGGGCTTACAAAAATCAAAATACAGATATCAATCAAGCCCACGGTACAAGTTACAGAAAAATTCCCTAATTAGACCCAGACTCAAATGAATGGGGAAAAACAAAATGATGCAAACCGTACTCTGGAGGATGGATCAAGTCCACTCCTCTAGGCCGGAGGGGGCCTCGCGCGCCTCTCCTGAAGTCGGGTCGACCGACGCAGGATCGGGAGAGGGATCTGAGCCTGCAACACCCAAAAACAACTCATAAGTACAACGACTTAGCAAAATATAAGCCACAAGAAGATAACACGAATTGTGTCTACTAATGAGCAAACGTCACAATGCAAGGTCCATAGTAAGCAGGTTCGTATACTAAGCAATTGTGCCAATGAATAAGCATGCTATCAGAATCATAAACAGATAACAATCAAAGTGGCTACTACATTGGCCATATTCTCCCTTTCGAGAGCAGTCGGAATGAGAACACCAGCGACCAGGCCAGGGTAGCATAGGTCTCTAGTTCCCGGGGTCCGGAGTCTCAGGACAGAACACTCTGCAGAGGCAAACACATAAACTAAACCAAAGTCAACCCCGTCGGGCATCCTAAGGCTGAGGCTCAGTAGTGCCATATACCAATCACAATCAAATCGGATGATGCACCTTAATCAATCAATCATATCACATACAGATCTCACATATCACACTAAATGAACGATAGGAAGTGCATCACATATACTGATACTGATACTGATACTGAATGCAAATAAGCAATAAAAGAAGCACTGACAGTTGAGTACCCATAACAAATGATCACTGACTCAAGTACTCTACCGTTACTTGCCTCACAGACGGAAATCACACACTCTACGGTCGTTGCTTTGGCTCAGTCTACTGGAAACACACACAATCGGGGCTCCTTTCTTCCTCCCTCACGAAACAGAAAAGGAGAAGGAAAGAGAGAAAGAGAGCTGAACGAGAGAGAGACAACTGAGAGAGACGAGAGAGAGAGAGAGGTAGGTAGGATCTTTATAAGGTAAAAAGGAACTCAAATTACAAACAAGTCCAACAGATTACACAAATGTCAGTTTGAGTCAACTGACGATCCAACGAGAGCAAACGAAATCATTCAGATCCAAGACAGTCACGAAGATCGACAAGCTCAACGAAATACACGCGATGACGCCATAATGACGCAAAACTGACAAAGTCAATCAAAAGTCAAAATTACGAAAAAGGGATCGAACTACCTAAACCAGGTCAACTCACCCCAAACGATCTCTCCAAGACTCAAGGCCAAAGAAAAACAAAAATCAAAACACACTTAACGACAAAATCGCACGCAATTACGCACTAATCCGGATCAAATCGGGTCGGAGTGTTACAGCTTCTGCGTACAATGTGATTGCACGTGCGAATGTTCCCTTGTGTATATGCATCTAGATCAGGTTAGGTGCAGGTACACAAGAGTACGTGTGTCCCTGATTGAGTATATCCTAATCTCTGATTTATTGGGCCCTGGTTGTGACAGCTTGGCCGTGGGTGTAACAATCCACTCCGCACTATCGAGGTATTCTCCACTTTGGACTTCCCAGGAAGTCACCCATCCTGAAATTGCTCTGACTCAAGCACGCTTAACTTTATAGTTTTTATGAAAGTCCTCACGGTTTTGTCCCCAAAAGACGCCTCGATAGTTTAGAACAAATTATTACTTATATTCTTTCATTCAAATGTACTTTGGGACTGAGTCGTTACAGTGGGTTAGCTACAGTTACAATATAGGATTTGAGTTTTCTTGATTCTGAGTTGTAGGACTTAGCCGTAGCACAATTCATGGCTTAGCCATGGGTTAACTGTAAAAAAAGCTGTGTTCGTGGTTCTCTGGAAAGCTAGCCATAAAATGGCTTACGGCTTAATCATGGTGTGGTTGTGACTTAGCTCAAGCCATAGTTCATTTTATGGCTTAGTCCAAGCCGTAGTTCATGGTCGTGGGTTAGCCGCAGTTCAAATACAGGATTTGAGTTCTCTGGATTTTGAGCCGTAGAACACTTACGGCTTAGCCGTGAGCTTCAATGTAAGTTTCAAAATTTCTAGAAGTTATTTCTGAAGCTTGTGCTAGTACAGAACTCTTAGTTCTTGGTTCCAATGAGACTTTTTTTACTCCCAAATTATCACAATAGGTCTTACATTGCCCACATATCATTAATATTATATATTTATACTCATATTCACTTAATCCAACACATATATACTTAATTAAGGGGTGAAACAGTTGTTAACTTGCATTTAGAGTGATCACTTCAAGAATCAACAAATTTAGACATACATGTGGCATATATACTCTTATATTTGCCTTGTATCAGTGCTTTACCAAAAACTTGCCTCTCATTTGGTTTGATGGTGGAAAGAGCCTCAATAAAACCAAATCCTATTACATGCAAAGACATGCAAATGGTGAATCAAGTGTGAGTTGCATGCATGTTGTTCATTTGAGTCTTCTTAACTCTTTTGAACTCAAGGGCACGAAATGAAAGCTATCTCTTACCTTAGAGAGCTGTTGATTGTGAGCAAAAGATGAATTTGTTGGTTTCAATGAAAGAAATGCACAAGAGGATGAAGATAGAGGTGAATGGAACCTGGTAGGAGCACATGCAAGCTCTTAAGAGTTGGATTCCAACTTCAGTCCAAAGAGGAGAATGAGAGTAGGGTGGAGGAGATGGAGCTCCAGCAAGAGATAAGAGGGAAAATGAGGAGGGGACATTGGTTTCCTCTTTTAACTCATATTTTCTGTGGTTTTTGCATGTAAGTCCTTTTTTTTTTTTTGGAAATTACAGTTTGAGTCAAATGAACTTCAATTGGGCCAAGATGGATTCGAGTTAAGTTGGGCCAAATATAAAAAATAATTCACAAGATGAAAGACATATGAGGTAACTAATGTGGTGCTAAAATGATGCAAACCATATAACTATAAATTACAAGAAGGTCTTTAACTACCTAAGTAAAGTTCGAACCCGACTCAACTACTTATCCATGACCCAAACTAAAGGTTATGAGTTAAATTAGTCGAAACAAGTATTAATTAGTACAAAACAAGATTAATTATTATAAATTAAGATTAATTCGGGTTTGGACCTTACACATTTGTTTTAGACTTCGCAAAAATTCTCAAAAATTCTCTATTTTCCCCCTAAATGCAATATCTCCCCCTTTTTTTAATCCATAATTGACAATGCTAATGATCATCATGCAATAAATATGTCAATTTAAATCTAGCAGTAGATCCTCCTCAATTACAGCTCTTCCTTAATTGTATCTTAGTAGCAGCACTGGGGGTGGGAGCTTGATCAACTTTATCAGGGTTTTTTACAAGTAGCCATCCATACTTGTATAGTTTGATCTTTCAACACAGTGTGAGTAACTTCTGTAGGTAAATCAGACTTTTTAACGCAAATAGCTCTTATCTTGACCTTTGGCTTAAACAATTGTTTCCATTATTGTTTATATTTTGGCAAAACATGCAACTTCTTGCTCAATCTTCTTAAAATTATCTTTCAGTAAACCATACTTGTTACTATCAGTAGTTAGCTTATCAGCCATGGAGTTCTTCTATCCTTCTAAAAGATGAGCCTTTGATTTTGCATCCTCCAATTCTTTTTTAAGAGACAAAATCTCTTCTTTCCACTTAAGAGCATCGTTTTCAAAAAACTTGCTCATCTTGATCGGCTTGTCTAGCAAAATTTCATATTCTACTTCCTAATCATCTTCTTCATTTGAAAGTGCAATATCAGCATTCTCTGCAGCAGAACTATCATCAGACACAGTGGATCTAGCTATAAAAGCCATAAACTTGCCATTCACAATATCTTTAAGAACAGGTTCAGAGTCTTTCTCTTCTTCTGAAGAATCATAATCCTAAGTTTTCAGAGCTTTGTGCTCGAGATTCTTTTTCTTGCTAGGGCACTGAATGACATAATGACCATAATTTTTACATTCATAGCACTTGACCTTTGATAAATTTGTCTTTCTTTCTGACTTCGATTTTTCCACTTAACTTTCTTAGCATTCATGAGTTTTTAAAACTAAACCATTAAATCAGTGATATCATCATCAGAATCCAAATTAGTCTTAATTTTCTTTTCAGATTCCTTCATTGATTTTCTAAAAGCTCTCAAAGCCAAACCATTATTCTTTACTGATTTTTCTTTATTTGAAATTCATTAGTAATGAATTTCAAATTCTTTTCTAATTATGCACCATTCAATATTTTAAATAAAGTATGATTTATATTTTGCTATTTCTAGACTGCAAATCAAGATGCGCACATTGATGATGGTTGGGAGGTGGAAGCATAGTATTCAATTTTTCATATTGGCACGTACGTGAAGGAAGATTACCACACCAATCCGATTTCTTCCAAACTGGTGCCCATGAAATTGTTCTTCGATTCTTATAAATTATTAACTTTGAGCATGATGGATCCTATGACTTTGGGCATGATAAAAGACTGCATTCCTACTCTAGAAAGTTCATTTATTAATTCGTTGACTCAAGCCAACAGCATTCTCTGAACTTCTGAATCCACAAGAATGTGTATATTTTTTTTATGATAAACTTGATAACTAAGTCCATTGCCCTGTAAGTTACTTTTGATATTAAAATAAAAAATGGACCAAATCGCATAATTTCAGTCACTAATTCTAGTATTGTCTCAATTCCTTTAAATGCTCATTATCCTTATCACCTAGTATATCATTTTTTTTTTTTGAAATCAGAATAATTGTTACTTATTCTCTAAACTTCTTTTATATATATAGGAAAAATAAAGATATTATTGATGAGAGATCAACATAGAATCAATGATTACATATTGTTTAATAAGATATAGAGATGAAAACCACCAAATTGATATCTCTTCCACAAACTGAGCATGCCGTGCAAGAAAATGGGTCATTGTATTCCCATCCTCATCCACATGTAGAACTTCGAAACTCTTGAAAAAATTCAGCAAAACTCTTATCTTGTCAACCAAAGGGGCCTATCCAAATAGAACTGGAAAAGATTATTTCAAAGCATTTACCATATGTAAAATCATTTTTAAGAATAATATCACTTACCCCAATATGATAAATCATTTGAAGACCCTTTAGAGTTGCCAAAGCTTTAATATTTTCAGCTTCCTCAACTCTATTTTCTATCTGACTCATAGCCATCAACACCTCACTCCTCTCATTTCTAAGCATTGCCCCCACACCCGCCTTCTGAATCTTTTCGAATATTGCTCCATCCACATTAAGCTTTAAAATACCTATGGATCGAGGTATTCTCCTTGACAAAAGTCTTGTGAAGCAATTGAGAACATTTAAACTCTTGAATTAAAGACATAGCTCCATCAATGATGAACCGCAGATCAATTATTTCCTTCTCATGTGTAAAGAGGTTTCTTCTATGTCAAATACCCCAATCCAAAGAGAAAATAATTTCTAAGTCAACTTTTCGCTCATATTATGACAAATCCTATACAAACACACAAAAGCTATGATAGTAGGAAAAATCCACTCTTGGAAAACAAGCCTTCCACACTCAGAGAACATCAGGGCATAAACATAAAGCATGCATACAATCTTCAGAGTTACATCTGCACAAATCACATACAGTTATAGAAAAGACCTTTTTTTTATGATATTTGTCATTATTCGCAATAGCTCCTTGCAAGCTCTCTAGGCAAATGTCTTAATTTTATTTTGAACCTTCATATTTTATATCCACAACCAAAACTTCGTCCTAGCACCGAACTCTCACCCAAACTATAATTCTTCATGCAAATTAAGCATGACCCCATAAGCACTCTTGATAGAAAACTCAGCTGATTTATTTTCAACCCATATTTGTACATCACTAGGGGTAACAGGACTCAAAGGGATCTTCAAGATCACATCAGCTTCATGAAGGAGGAAAATATCCCCAACCTTCTACACATCCCACCATCAAGTGTCTTGGTTGATATATAATGTCCTTTACTACTGCATCCTTTGGTAAGACTCATCTAGGAGAAGTAACCTCATAGCTTAGGGGAGTCGGTAGCCATTTGCCTTCCAAAATCCAAATAGATTGACCGTCACCCACCCTCTATCTATATCCTTCCAAAAGAATCCTTTTGGCTTTAAAAATTCCTTTTCATTCAAAAGATGGATTTCTGCCAATATAAGATTGGAGAAAAGGAACATTTGGGAACTTTTGAACTTCTAAATCCACAAGAATGTGCATATTTTTTTATGATAAACTTGATAACTAAGTCCTTTGCCCTCTAAGTTACGTTTGAAATTAAAATAAAAAATGGACCAAATCGCATGATATCAACCACAGATTCTAATATTGTCTCAATTCCCTGCTCATTATCCTTAGCACCAAGCATATCATCCTTTTTTTGAAATGAGAATAATTTTTACTTATCCTTAATTCCTAATTGCGTCTAAAGTTTCTCATTATCCTTGTCACCTAACAACTCATCTTTATTTAAAATAAGATAATTGTTGTTTCCTTGATCTTTTTGTCTACTTCGCTATGCTTATCCACCGAATTCTTGCTAATAGGTCAACCAAACAAGGGTTGACTTGTGTTTGTCCTGTCCCACTAGCCATGGGTACTAACATAACCCTACATACCTTAATCCCAGAATGTGGTTTATTAGAGATGGTCAAAAGTCCTACCTTTCTCAAAAGTAGTGTTGCAAACGAGTATCCGACTCTCCAATTACCTAAAGGTTCTGACCTGTGACAAATAGGGTTTGGAACTTGTTTTAGGTTCTGATTCATAAACGGGCCTGAGTCCGAAACCAAATTTAGGTTCCAATTTGTAAATGGGTCTAGTTCTGGGTCCATTTGAGGTTCAACCTATGGACCTGGGACATGGCAAAAGAGCTTTTAGCATTGCAAATTGTAGCTCAAAATCTACTTTGGTTTGACATTTTTATATTTAATCTTAAAGATAATAGACTTGATGCATTGTTTTAAGTTGAACAATATCCTTAATTTAAAGAAAAAAAAACAAGAAAGTAAAAAGAAGTTAAAACCAATTTTGGAACTAGATCCCGATTCTCTAGCTAAATCCGGTTCTGAAACCGAATTGAAATCCAAATCCTCTTATCAGAACTTGGTCTAGACCCAACAAAATAAGTTTCGAGTTAGAATCAGTTTGGACACGTTCTAAAATTGACCCATTTACAACCCTACTCAAAAGATTGGCAAAGTGACCTACCTTAAAACTTGGTTACAGGGGACTTGTCCAAATTGTTTCTGTTTTCTATAATATACATATATTTTGGTGAAGATGCTAAACTAAGAAAAAGGGACACACTCCTTTACCTTGTTTCACAGGAGAAGTAGGGTCCGTGCACAAATATCCTTTCTATCCTTTCAGTCGCTGGTGTAGGAGTATCAGGACTTGGTATTTGTAGAGCAGTAATTTTGTTAGTTGGGCAATTGAAGCTGGGATTTTGTCTGTCGATTGATGAACCTGAGATGGGTTAGGACTTTACAACTAGGGTACCAACTCCTGTGGCTCCTGTCCCATTTGAGATTTAGCCTAAATAAAAGTTTATAACTTTTTAACCCATGAACCAATTTGGACAGCAAAGTGGTGTAGAGAAACAGCAGATAGAATAGTTAAAAACATTGTAGATGCTTGATCCATGTGGCGACCGACGAGTCGATGCTACCTGATTGGTCAGAGATATTTGCTAACACTAGGAGTAATAGAGTTAGTAATACTTCGTAACAGTAAACTAGTTGCACTGGGGAGGACCTCATTGTAATAACAGGCTATTTACTCAACTATATAATGAAACTTAACTAAACCCGTGTTGGTTTTGTCTCTCGTGAAGCTCTCCTAGTAAGCTGATTTTGATTTGGTCATTAAAATTTGAGAGTAGTTTAGAGGTTTAACTAGCAATACAAGTTTCCTATGAGGTAATTATGAATTAAATGACTAAGGGCATGACTATTTGATGGAAAACTTTCATGGACTATTGCAGCCAAATTTGACTTCAGGGGAATAATATCCTCTCCAATCATTTGAATCAATTAACTTTTATTAGCAGAATTATGGAATGTGGGGGCCATATCATGTGACCCAATACCATGGATGGAGTTTGAAGGAATTCAACCACACTGCATTTATGGTAAGTCCCATATCCAAGTTCTTGATCACAAAGCAAGGTCCGCATGCTCATTTCCTGCATCTCAGGACTTTGTAATTCCTTCTTAAACGGTTATATTTTTTGGCTAAAGAAATATATATAGGATGTTTTTTTGTAAGGATTTATATAATTAGCTCATTCATGAGTTGGACAAAACTTGGTTCCATTAAATTGTATTTTATATTTTTATAGGTTGCATGGAGCTTCCGGTCATAAGAAGAGCTGAAGAGAAGAAATCAGAAAAAAGGGAATATAGGATGACCGATCGATCGATTTGAAGGCAGAAGTGATACCTAATCGATCAAGTGTCTATTCAATCGATCGGATGACGTACAGAAACACACCGACCTCATGCAGAATTTTCTCCTATTTGTACTACATTTAGTAAGTTGAATTCTACTAGCACTATTCTTATGAGGCACGAATTGTGAGTTATTTAAAGGGTTCTTCTCTCAACCTTAAAATAGAGATCTCATTATTCTGAGTGGAGATTAAACATTGGAGATCACTTTCTTCTCTAGAGCTTCCATTGAAAAGATTGGGCTGAAACTCTATTCTAGAGAGTTGTCAATTCCACATCTCTTGTAGAAGATTAAGGCCATCTTTCTTGTTCAATGTGTGAGTTAATCAAGTAGAGAGCAGTGAGGGCGAATGAGTATTGTGGCAAGAAGTTGTGCAAGAAGAACTTAGTCCTTAGGTCGACGGAGTGATTAAATAAGGATTGTAAGTATATCTTATAACTATTTGCTATTGCTTGATGGTTGATCTTAGTTGGATTCGTGGTTTTTTTTACCTATTTGGGGTTTTTCACATTAAAAATCTGCATGTTTTCTTCTTGTGTAGTTAATTATTTATTTTTAAGTTTACTTTGCTTATTTTATTGCATATTACTTGACATGCAACCTAGAATCTGAGACCCCAAAAACTTTCATTACATACCTTTGTCTCTAAGTTTTCTTGTTCTTACATGTGGAAGAGGGGATACAATTTTTCAATAAAATACAACTTGTATATAGCCAAACAATTCAGGACAAACATATTGTTGTGCGCGTGTGTACAAACGCAATCAAGATCAACAATCACCACACAAGAAGACAAGCAATTTACGTGGTTCGTCAAAGATGCCTACGTTCATGGGAAACCAATTTCCACTAGGTTCTCCTCCAATCTGTGAAACAACAGCCTTGGAATCTCAGCCACTCTCCGCCTCTCTCTAGGGTTACAGATTACATCATATATAACCATTATATCCTTATCCCCCAAGAACCCTATCTTAAGAAAAATGAAAGTCCTAACCTATTAGAAAACTGCTGTTTGACAAAACAAGAAATTCCTAATATCATTAGGAAAACCACCCCAGATACTGAACCCACTAATGGTCTGGACCTACATGGCCAACAATCTCCCCCTCCAGACCATAGGGAAGATGCCCTGAACCCCTTACTGGGAGTTTAGTCCTGCCAACTTTGAACACAGCTCCAGCTTTCCCTTAGACACAACCTTGGTCATCATGTTCGAGGGATTCTTGTCTGAATGAATCTTTTCCAGCTTCATGAAGTTCTTCTCGATCACCTCACAAATCTAATGGTACTTGATATCAACGTGCTTCATGCGACATGATATGTAGCATTCTCACTAAAATCCATAGCACTCTGATTATCACAGTAAACTACATATTCTTCTTGCTTCAAACCTAGTTCTTGAAGGAATCTTTTCAACCAAAGCATCTCTCTCCCTACTTTATTAGCAGCTATGTATTCCGCTTCAGTTGTAGACTGCACTGTACACTTCTGTAACTTCGATTGCCAGGAGATACCTCCCCCTACGAAAGTAAATAAATAACCAGAAGTCAACAACCAACGATCAAGATCGCCTACAAAATCAGCATCAGTATAACTTTCCATGACTGGTTTTGAACCTTCGAAACATAAGTACACCTTGGAAGTACCTCTAAAATACCTAAAGATCCACTTCACTGCTTCCCAATGCTCTTTTCCAGGGTTTGCGAAAAATCTACTCACTAAACTCACAGCATGAGCAATATCTGGCCATGTACAAACCATGGCATACATGAGACTCCCCACAGCAGAGGAGTAAGGAACACATGCCATCCGTTCCTTTTCATCATCTGTAGTAGGACACAAGCGCTTACTTAGTTTTAAGTGATTGGCTAGAGGTATGCTAACTGGCTTATCATTCTTCATGTTGAATCGTTCGAACACTCGTTCAACATATTTCTCCTGTGACAACCATAGCTGATTGGAACTCCTATCACGACGTATTTGCATACCCAATATCATTCGTGCGGGACCCGAGTCTTTCATGTCAAACGACTTTGACATCTCCTCTGTCAACTTGCCAATCAACTTGCTATCATGTCCAACTATCAGCATATCATCTACATATAAAAGAAGGATGATGAACCTGCTATCGATAAATCGACGAACATAGACACAATGATCTGCAGCTGTCCTCCGGTACCCATGACTCAACATGAATGAATCAAATCTCTTGTACCACTGTCTAGGTGCTTGCTTCAGCCCGTAGGGACTCTTCTTCAACTTGCAAACCATCTGTTCTTTTCCTTCTACCTCAAACTCCTCTGGCTGAGTCGTGTAGATCTCTTCTTTTAAGTCACCGTGAAGAAACGCGGTCTTCAAGTCCATCTGTTCAAGCTCAAGGTCCATGCTGGTGACTAGACCCAAAACGACTCTAATAGAAGTCATTTTCACAACAAAAGAGAAAACATCACTGAAGTCGATACCCTTCATCTGTGCGAAGCCTTTTACCACTAACCGTGCTTTGTGCTTCACCAGTTTCCCATTCTCATCCTTTTTCAGCTTGAACACCCATTTGTTTTTCAGAACATTCCTATCTTTAGGAAGTTGCACCAGCTCATATGTCTTGTTCTTCTTTAAAGAACTCATCTCATCCTGCATAGCCTTCATCCACTCATCGTTATCAGCATGAGTCATTGCTTCTTGGAAGCTCTCTGGCTCTCCTTCATCAGTAAGCAACACATATTCGGATGCAGGATACCTAGTTGATGGTTGACGCTCTCGGGTAGACCTCCTAACTTGAGGTTCCGTGGTTTCAATTCGAGGAGACGCTGCTCCCCCTGCTCAACACCCTCATCATCTGGCAACCCCTGTGCCTCATCACGATCCGGATCGTTTTGTCCACCTTCTCCACCTGTAGTCTACATTGGAGAAGGAGTCAGTGTGAGATCAACCACTCCATCAACTTTCTCAGAAGACTTATCAATCTTCTCAACATCTCCAAAGAACTGGTCTTCATGGAAAACTACATCCCTACTTCTGATAAGTTTTCTCTTCTTTGGATCCCATAATCTGTAGCCAAACTCATCTCCACCATAGCCAAGAAAGATGCAACTCAATGCCTTATCGTCCAACTTGGAACGCTGCTCCTTTGGTACATGTACAAATGCTTTACACCCAAACACCTTCAAGTGCGAATAAGAAACATTTTGACCTATCCATCTTCTCTCTGGAAGATCATAATTCAAAGGAATTGAGAAAGATCTGTTAATCAGATAAACGACAGTCAGAACGGCTTCACCTCATAATGACTTAAGCAACCGTGCTAATCTTATCATGCATCTCATCTTCTCAAGAATAGTGCGGTTCATTCTTTCTGCCACACCATTATGCTGTGGAGTACCAGGAACTGTCTTTTCATGTCGAATGCCATACTTCAAGCAATAGCTTTTGAACTGGTTGGATGTGTACTCTCCTCCATTATCTGAACGGAGACACTTCAAGAGTTACCTGTTTCTCTTTCAACCTTGACATGAAACTGTTGAAACATCTGGAACACTTGATCCTTTGATTTCAACGGATAAACCCAGACTTTCCTGGATGCATCATTGATGAATGTGACAAAGAATTTATTGCCACCCAATGATTCTACCTCTATGGGACCACAAACATCAGAATATATCAAATCCAACACATTTGATTTTAGTTTTGATATCAAAGAGAAAGCAACCCTATGCTGTTTACCATACAAAAAATAATCACAAGAGTCAAGGGATATACCTTTAGAGCAAGGAATTAAATCCTTCTTTGCCAACATCTGCAAGCCTTTCTCACTCATATGACCAAGCCTCTTATGCCACAGATTCAGAGAGGAATTGTCTTGAACTGCATTCAATGCATCTTTGCACAGCTTTACTAATGTTTTATAAAGAGTATTACCTGCTGTACCTCTCGCAATAACAAGAGACCCTTTAGTGAGCTTCCATCTGCTATTTCCGAAATAATTCTCATAATCTGCACGGTCCAATGCAGTCCCGGAAATCAGATTCAACCGCAGTCAGGAATATGTCGCACATCTTTCAACGTCATTGTGCAACCAATATCGGTTTTAATGCAGACATCACCGATACCAACAATATCTGAATGACTCGTGTTGCCTATCTTCACAGTACCAAAGTCACCTGCTTTGTACGTCATAAACATCTCCCTGTAAGGAGTAGCATGGTAGGATGCTGTTGTGTCAACAACCCACTCAACCTAACTATCTGTAACACTCAAACACTTATCATCATCACCGGCGAGCACCACTACTTCCTGTTCCAAAGTAGCTGTAGTGTTATCACTGTCATTCTGCTTATCATTGTTGGAGCCTTTCTGTTCCTTCATGGCAAAACAATTTTTCCAGACGTGGCCCATCTTGCCACAGAAAAAGCATTTTACAGACTTTTTCTTACTCTGTGATTCACTGCTAGACTTGGCCTGTGATTCACCTCTAGACTTGCCACGACCCCCCTTTGGTCCTCTACTCTTACTCCTCCCCCTATTCTCAGTAACAAAGGCCTGTGCATTATCTGTCCCTGCAGATTTCCTTCTAGTTTCTTCATTCTGTAGACTATTGGTAACCTGACTCATAGATAACACACCATCTGGAGTAGAGTTGCTCAAGGAAACAACCAATGTCTCCCATGTATCCGGCAAAGAACTCAAAAGCAACAAAGCTTGTATCTCATCATCAAGGATCATCTTCATAGTGGCTAACTAATTTACCACACTTTGGAACTCATTGATGTGATCTTCGATCTGACCTCTATCCTTGAAATTCATGTTCACAAGCTTTCTGATCAAGAATGTTTTGTTCACTGAGGTCTTTTTATCATACATTGCTTCTAGCTTTTTTCTAAAGGGTATTCGCATTGGTTTCATTTGACATGTGGTGAAATATGCTAGTATCAACCCACTGTCTGATGTGACCAATCGCTTTTCTATATAATTTGTTCCAGTCGGTATCTTGCATATCTTTCGGTCAGGCACTATCCCCCTCAACGGGATCATGGAGATCTTTACAATAGAGAATATCCTCCATCTTTGGTTTCCAAATCAACCAATTGGAATGGTTGAACTTAACCATGGTAGTGCTGATAGTATTGTTCTCTATCTTAATCAAATTAAGTAACAGGAAAAAACAAATAACTAACACTAACCTCAACTCCTGCACCACGCTGTAAATCTCGTTAACACGAGCACGCTGGAAGAGACGGATCTGAAATCCGACCCTGGATGGCTCCGATATCGCAAAAACGGTTTTCTGCACTTTTGATTTGATCAAACTCTTCGTTGACCATCAAACAGCCAATCTTCTTCCACTTACACGTAGATCTGCTCGAAACGAGTCCGTAGGCGAAAACGAATCTCCGATCGGACGTTGGATGATCAAGATATTGTAAAAAACAAATTTCTGCCATCAATCTGGTTAACTTTGGCCGTTGACCGTCTGTCCGATGACGAAGGCTGATGTCGGCTAGATGACATTACACTGCTGACGTCTTCGCGGCAGCTGACGGGTTGGACCGACTGCATGCGGGTTTAGGTCAACTCGACCCGAACCTTCTGCACTAGTGCTGCTGGGCTGGGCTTTTACCACAGGTTGGGTCTGACCTAACCTGAAACCTGAACTAACTTGCACGCGTTGCTGGGCTTATTCTTCACGACGGGTCAGGTCAAACGGACCCGACCCGAGACCCAACTGACCCAGAACAGGGTCGTCTTCAACCTCGCCTGCTGCAACCCAATTACAGACGCTGTCGCAAGCGATCGGCTGTGTCTTCTCCGGGGGACTGGTCCGGCCACCAGTGGCGTCGCACTGCAATGGCGGGGACCCGCGGCGATGGCTACTAGCGGCGGCTGGCAGCGGCGACCCTAACGAAATTTTTTTTTTTTTTGTAATTTGATTTCTTTCCTCCGGTAGTCCTCCCTCAGAACCGATAATCAATTATTCTTCTCCGACGAAGATGTCCAGCCAGCAGCAGAACCCTCCTCAATCTTCTTCTCCCAGTAAACTGCAAAAAAATAAAATTTGTAACAAAGAAATCGATGTTCTCTGTTTCCTGAAACAGAGAAACCACAGTGTGTGGCCCCGCAGAGATCAACGTTGATCTCTCCTCTTCCCGTTGATCTTCCACGCACAACTTTGACCGCTCTGTTACCACTTGTTGTGCGCGTATGTGCAAACGCAATCAAGATCAACAATCACCACACAAGAAGAAAAGCAATTTAAGTGGTTCGGCAAAGATGCCTACGTCCACGGGAAACCAATTTCCACTAGGTTCTCCTCCAATCTGTGAAACCACAGCCTTGGAATCTCAGCCACTCTCCGCCTCTCTCTAGAGTTACAGATTACATCATATGTATAACCATTACATCCTTATCCCCAAGAACTCTATCTCAAGAAAAAGGAAAGTCCTAACCTATTAGAAAACTGTTGTTTGACAAAACAGAAAATTCCTAATATCATTAGGGGAACCACCCCAGATACTGAACCGACTAATGGTCTGGACCCACATGGCCAACACATATAGATATGTGAATGTTTTATCAACTCACCGCAAAAGACCAATATAGACTTTTTTAAGCTACTAATGGCATGAAAGAGAAGTTCCAAGCCAAAAATATTAACTATTTGACATTTTTCCTATAGAAATGAGCGGCTTAGTAGCAAGTTGACTCTCTAAATGGTTCTCTTTGAAATTGGTGATCAGAAATTTTCATCAAATGCTTCTAAAATTGCAACTTAGGATGAAAGACTTGTTTTGGAAGAACACCATCCAAAGTCTCATATAGATGCAGTAATTCTGGTATTGTCAAAAAAAAAAAAAAAAAAGGAGTACTAGAGACATTCCATCTTTGGGATTTTGTTTTAAAGTTAGGCAGACAAAACAACTTTCCTCTTCGCCTTTCGGCTATATTTGTGTTTATTTCAAAGGTCTGAATACCAATCTACCACCCTTTACGCCTTCAGGTGTGTCTACTTTGGAATGCTAACATATTCCCACCAGTAAGGACTATAGGCCTAACCATCACCCACATAATGGTCTAATTCAAGTAGAAAAGAGATTCCATAATACTGAAGATCTTAAAAAATGCTCTGGCAATGCACAAGCAATGTGCTCCAATGGGACTACAGGCCTAACCATCTCCCACATCTTTTTTTTTTAAACAGATTATCTAATATGACAAATCATTTCTTCTTGTCATTTGTAGGAAGAAGATGAATGTTTGACAGGGATTTCCTTTCTACTTCTTGTCTGATATAATTACTATAGATAAGGTTGGTTTAGAAACCACAAATATGTATAAGACTGTTGAATTGTGATACAGAGAGACAAGACAATGTCACCTTCATCACTTTATCTATTGCTGCATTATGTCTACTCTAAAAGCCACCCATTTCAAAAACTAGAATACTTGTAAGCAACTTTAGTGAAGATCTCAACCTTAGATTCCTTATTTGGATTTATTTACTAGACATAAACTAACTCTCCCTCATGTCCTTTTTCCTCTAATGCTTTATGTGGTTGTAAACTCGTGACTAAAAAGAATCACTTAGAAAAAAACTCAAAAAACTCTCGACTAAACAAAAGCAAGTGAAGATGTTCACCAAGGTTTCTTGGAAAGCAACAAGAGATGAAATAGAAAGATATGACTAAACTACTAGTTATGCTGCTGCTGCTGCTATTGTTGTTGCTGCTGCTGCTATTACTACTGCTACTAATAATAATAATAATATTATTATTATTAATAAATAGAGCTTCTTAAGAAAGTAGGTTGTTTGTTTCCTAGGCTTGGGGAAGGCCTTTTCAATCTCTTTCCTTATAACAGAACAAGATCTTGTTAGACCCTGCTAAAGGTCTTCATTGAAATGCTAGAATCAACTTACCCTCTCATTGTCATGATTGCCAAAGAAACCTGTTGATGTGTGATCCACCAAGCCATGCAACTCCTAGAAAACTTGTAGCACCTAAACATGCCATAGGTTGATATACTAAGCTGGAAGATTTGCTAAATTGAAGTAGCGTAGAGAAAAAGAATAGCTAATGGGCTAATCTCCAAGCTAAAAAGCTTAAAGATAGGATGTTCAGGTACATCACTAAAGATAAACAACAACTCTCTCAGTTGAGAATCAAATATATAAGATTATTGATATTAATGTTTTGTGTCCAATGAAGAGGGATTACATCTTTATTTATATCTAAGATACTCTCCAATTAAATAAATAACCTAATTCAATCCAAACAAAGAATCTTAAACTAAACATAAGATGAACTTTTAAAAATAAATGAATCCTAACCAATTAAGAAAGTAACTACTATTATAAAAATATAAAACTCCTACTAAAAATAAAAACTAATCTTCCCTGCTGCGCTTTGTTGGTTTTAGGCCCAATGGGCTGGCTAATCATAGATTTAGTCTGTATCAGTTCTCCCCCTCTTGGAGGAGAACGAGTTCTCGAGTTCTGTAAATATCCATCTGAGTTGAATATTATTCGAACAAACTTCTGTGTTGCTGGCTGAGTGTCATGATGATGATATGCCTTGAAAGCAAGATCGAATCTTCTATTCCACTTAGAAGTAGGTTGGAGCTGTTGCATCTTCTGATGGTTGCTTGAATTTTGACCATGTAATCTAACCATTATATGCTTTAATAGTAGACTCTGTAACATGATAGCACAATTGTTGATTAGCATTGGTTGATCTCTGAAGATGAAATCAATATGGTACACGTCAATCAATGTGGACATATCTTCTTGTGAAACCACTGAAGCAATTGATTTGTCGCCCGATGTGGCAATTAAATCCATTAGATGATTAATGTCTACTTATACATCATCTTGCTTAACCTCTCCTCAGTGGAAGTTATCATGAGATCATTTTGTCCTTGAATGAGCTTGTTAACATCACCATTGGAATTTGTTTCTTTTTTGTGTTCATCTTTTGACTCTTCAATTGATGATGATGAGGTAAATGAAGAGGTTACTAGTTGTAATGAAACAAGGTCAACATATTATCCTTTTCAAGAGAAGG
The DNA here is from genome assembly GCA_037013555.1 of Sextonia rubra. Taxonomy (NCBI): domain Eukaryota; kingdom Viridiplantae; phylum Streptophyta; class Magnoliopsida; order Laurales; family Lauraceae; genus Sextonia; species Sextonia rubra. Next base: position 34,190,646 of record JASUAD010000010.1, on the reverse strand, counting down.
AATAGATATTCTTCTTTTTGTCATATTCTACTTTCTTATCAAAAAGCTATAGTTGTCCCAAAAGAATATGAGTGATATTCATGGGAATTACAATACACCAAATTGCTTAAAGATTCATGGGAATTACAATACACCAAATTGTGTATATCTAAAAAAAATGCTGACATTCACTCAAAGTCCCCATCACTTATTCCTTCTTTAGTTTTGAAAGTGACACTATGCTAAAATGATTTTCATTTCCATTGAATGTAAATTGCTAACATTTACTTTACTAATATTATTGATTTTTGCTAATAATTATTTATTTTCCTTGTCACTTTGCTCTAAACCAGATTGCAGATATGCTTCGGGAGAAGAGGGCTAGACATGCTCGGAGTGAGCAGCTGTACTTGGGTTAGCTCGTGCAGAGAGCACACCCGAGGCTGCGACATAGCCTTTGTCGATATAGCCTCTGACCACACAGCTCTCGCCAATGCAGCCGTCTACCACACTATCCTCGCCGACCCAACCTCCTACCACACAACCCTCGCCAACCCAGCCTCCGCCGTCCCTGCCTTCGCCGAGTCCTCATGCAGTTGGTAGCAGTGTTGGTGAGAAAATTATGACCTTTTAAAATCTTGAATTTACCTCAATTTAATGATTTGTGTTTACTAACTCATTTAGCACTGTCATCTTAACAGCATTGCCCTAGTCTTGAAGGCTCAGAGCCGTGTAAAAGGCGCTACGCGAGGGAAGAAGGTGGTAAAGCTGATGACAGAGCTGGGTTATAACATCCTAGTTTTGATCCCGAGCTCGAGCCATAGGCCAGAGGGGGAACATGCACCATTACTGGTTAACCATCTTGGGTTAGCCATTAGAGAGATGGCCCCAATCTAACCCCACAGTTGAAAAAAGCTTGATAGTGGGATCAAACTTGCCGCCATTGGTTTAGTTCGGGTAAACTATAATGAGAATTATCAACCAAATTGATCATATTTGTGCTCGTTATTACAAGACATGGATTATATTTTATTATTACTAATCTTTATATAACTCCGCTAGTTTTTGCTGCCGGTCCCAAGCTCTAGTAAAGGAGAAGGGTTGCGTTAGGTAGGTGACAGTCAACATAAAACTTTGTCACAACCCAAATATGAATTCTAAGAAAATGATATTTCATGATAAGGCTAAGGCGTTCCCCGCTTTAGGTAACGCATTGCAGCGTCGCTCAACTGCAGTGAAAAGTGTGCAAGGGCTACCGCATGACTTTGGGCTAGTGCGGTTAAAGAAGTTAGTCCATGAGAAGAAGATGATGAATATGAAAATTAAACTTGCTACTTGGAATATCGGAATCTTGATAGGCAAGAGCATGGAGTTGGTTGAGGTAATAAAAAGAAGAAGAATTAGTGTGGCTTGTATACAGGAGACAAGGTGGAAAGGAAATAAAGCTAAGGAGCTCACGGATGGGTATAAGCTTTTCTATGCAGGAAAGAATAATACAAGAAATGAAGTGGGTATAGTTGTATATAATAATTTGAAAAAGAAAAGTGTAGGGGTAAAGAGGTTTGGTGATAGAATTATAGCAATTAAACTAGTGTTAGAGGAAGACATAATCCATTTCATCAGTGCATATGCTCCCCAAGTAGGACTAGAGGAAAGTGTGAAAAGACAATTTTAGGAGGAGATGGATGATTTAATGCGATAAATCCCAAATAGGGATAAGGTTTTCCTTGGAGGGGATTTAAACGAGCATATAGAAATAGATAATAGATGATATGAAAGAGTGCATGGAGGGCATGGATTTAGAGAAAAGAATGAATTTAGAAACACTATATTGGACTTTGCAGTGGCATTTGATCTTGTAGTAGCAAATACTTACTTTAAAAAGAGATATGAGCATTTAATTACATATAAAAGTGGGAGTAATAGGAGTCAGATAGACTTTTTTTCTAGTTAGAAAATAGGGCCGATTAGCTTGTAAAGATTGTAAGGTTGTCCCAAGAGAGAGTTCAACTACGCAACATAGGCTCGAAGTTGTAGATATTTGTATTAGAAGTAGAAAGAGAGCGGTAGTAAACAAAATGGACCCTAAAATAAGATGGAGAGATTTGAAGGAGGAAAGAGCAAATATATTTAAGGACAAAATGATTGAGAAGGGAGAATGGAATATTGAAGGAGAAACTATAGTAATGTGGAATCAAATGGATAATTGCATTAGGAATGTTGCAAATGAGGTACTTGAAGAATCAAAAGGGAAGAGACATATTAATAAAAAAAATATGGTCGTGGAGTATGGAGGTTCAGGAAGTTATTCGACAGAAAAAATATCACTACAAAGTTTGGCAGGGGACTAAGAGTATGGAAAATTTTAAGCTGTATAAGAAGGCAAAGAAAGAAGCTAAGAAAGTAGTAAGTAGTGCAAAGTTCAAAGCATACGATGACCTCTATAATAGGTTGGGAACAAAAGATGGAGAAAAGGATATTTTTAAGCTCGCAAAAATAAGAGAAAAGAAAAGAAGGGACTTAGATCATGTCAAATGTATCAAGGATAATGAGGAAAATATTTTGGTAAAGGACAATGATATTAAAGAAAGGTGGAAGGAATATTTTAGCAAACTTCTAAATAAAAAACATTTGGGCGATACAAGAGTTAAGAAAGATACTTTATCATAAGAGCATACTTTTCTCCGTAGAGTTAGAGGGGCAGAAGTGAATGAGGCATTGAAACGAATGAAGACAGGAAAGGCAACGGGCCCAGATGGGATTCCGATAAAGGTATAGAAATGCTTAGGAGAGGTTAGGGTAAGTTGGTTATGTAGACTATTCAATAAGATACTTGTGACAAAGAAAATGATGGATGAATGGTGAAGAAGCATTATAGTGCCTATATATAAGAATAAATGAGATATATAAAATTGTACCAACTATCGAAGGATTAAACTTATGAGTTATACTACGAAGTTATGGAAGAGAATAATGGAGCAAAGACTGAGAAAGAAGATCAAAATTTCTGAAAATCAATTTGGCTTTATACCAAGGAGATCAACTATGGAAGTTATCTTTTCACTTAGTGTAAGGACCCGAACCCCCACTAATCTTAGTTACGTTAATTAATCTTGTTTTATATTGATTAAGACTTGTTGAGGGTTAATTCAGTGTGAATTATTGGGTTTGGACCCCACTTAAGTAGTTAAGGGCTTTTTCGTAAATTGTCCTTGCACCTCTGGGATGCACCGTCTATTTCCTTACGTGTGATTTATCGCGTAGATCATCTTTTGTGTTGGGTCCAAGTTAATCCGGACTCATCTTAAGCCAATTGGAGCCCTTCCGGACTAAACTGGAAATTCTAGAAACAAATGGGTTTGCATGTAACTCCAGGGAATTATGTTTAAAAGGGAATCCCACGTTCGTTCTTCTTCCTCTCGTTCTCTTGGCTGGAGCTCTGGTTTTCTGGGTTTCTTCTCCTTGCATTGGAGTGCTTGGCTATCTTTGGGAGTGTGCATGTGTAGGGAGTAGTCTCCACTCATCCTCTCCTTACTCCTTTGGGCATTCCTCCCTCTCTAAGTGGCAAAACCCATTTCCATTTTGAAGGTTCTTCTAACCTCACGGCAATCTACAGTGGGAGAAGGTTTAGTGCTGTTAGGAGAGGCAAGTACTTAAGTTTATATTCATTGCATGTGGGATTGTCATTGCATGTTGAGTTAGTTGTGCTCATTGTCATTCTTCTTTCTTATATGTATGAATGAATCTAGTAGGAATGATGGAGGAGGGGAATAGAAGGTGTGTGAGTATGGAATACTCTCCAGAAAACTTCAGTTGAGCCTCAGCATTTCCCTTATAAGGGAGTTCTGTAGTGATCCCGTACCGAAAATTAAGCTACAGAACTGTATGTAGATTTTCTGAAGCTTACGGCGAAGCTACGGCTAAGCCGTGAGCTCTTACGGCTCAATGTCCAGAGAGCAGTAAGATGAGGTTTTGTACTACGGCTTACTTACGGCTACGCCGTGAAATCCACTACGGCTAAGCCGTACCCAGCCCGTAGCCTAGCCGTAGGTCTTTCTACGGCGAACTTTCCAGAGAGCTCACAGAACCCAGTTCCTTCTACGGCCTGCATACGGCTGCACCGTGAAATACCCTACGGCTAAGCCGTAACCTCCCCGTGACCCAGCCGTAGGCTTAGCACGGCTAAGCCGTAGGCCAATATACGGTTGAACCGTAAACCCACGGAAAAGTCCGGATGACTGTGACCCCCTCTCGGCTAAGCCGTAACCCTGTATACGGCTAAGCCGTAAGAACCCAGTGAACGTAAGATGTTAGGAGTCTCGATGATGTTGTAGGGCTTTAGTCACGGTACCCTCTATACCTCCCCCTTTGGCCATTGGTAATTATACGTTGGAATGAATGAAGGATTCCCCAATGGTAAGTCATGGATGTTGGCATGAGAAGGGTGTTCCGTATACACAATGTAATACCCAGACGCGGTAACACAGCGACACCGAACATCTCATGTGTACCTCGTACTGAATGTCCTTGGGGAATTAGGAGACTTGGGAAATTAGGAGACTGCTTCATCTAAATGCAATCATATCATATTGATACATAACACTACCTTTGACATGACTGTTATCGCATTCACTTCCTCTAACAAACCCCGAGGCAATTCAGACCTGAGCTTCTAATGAGTGCGTGTCTGACAAGCCAGAGCTTCTATTGAGTGTGTGCTTGCTAGCCAAGGGTGTAGCGGAGGCTCGGGCCTTGTAGCCTACCTGCATGTGTTTCGTTTAAGTATTCGTTGTTTCATGACTATCTATTTCTTATATATGTGTTATGATTGTATGATTGACTCCGAGTCGGCACCACTTGGCTTCTGCCCTTTGGGTATTATATGTCACCACTGCAGTAGGTTTACGGAGGGGTTGTCGACGCTCCTCGGGAAGCTAGCTTGATCCCCTAGCGACCCATACGTTATGTATGCTCCCTTTGGGAGAATAGAGCATCGTGGTTGCCAATCAGTATGTATAACACTAAGTTTCACTCATGCATCATGTTTAGTGATTGTTCTTGCTAATGTATTTTGTTATATTAATTCCTATGCTTAGTACTTGCTTAACCGTCGTGTTAACAGTGTTACCCTCGGTATTGCAGATTCAGCACCCGCTCCCGACACGAATACTGACGCGGCCCCGAAAGATACCCCAACGGTACCTCGGGGTGTAGGTGAATGGATGGATGGCGACGTTTACTACTAGCCATCCTACGGAGAGCGTCTCTTCGGGGAATATTATGTTGAAGACTTGTGTATCACCTTAAGGACTGATTTTGGGAACGTATTTTTAAGGACTATAACACTATTGTATGTAATTATGCTTTAATAGACTATGAACTTTATGTGCTCTTGATGATTATTGAGTATTTCACAGGTTCTCGATTATGATAGTTTATGTTGTACGTGTGTCAGCTTACCTCACACGTTCCTGTGGAATCTCCCTTGTAGGAATTCGTGCAAAATTCTTCAGGGCACGGATTTCTACGGGATTACGTATCCACGCCCCGGGGGCCCACTCAAATCCCCAAATTCCCGGGATTGGGGCGTGACACTTAGGTAATTAATAGAAAAATAACAAGCAAAAAGGAAAAATTTACATATGGTCTTTATTGATTTGGAAAAAGCCGATGATAGGGAACCGAAAAATTTAATTTGGTGGGTCTTAAAGAAAAGGAATGTCCCCAGAGGTTACATTGAAAATTTTAAGGATATGTACGAAGGAGTAATAACAAATGTGAGAACCACATGTGGAGAAACAGGTGGATTCCCCATAACTATAAGTTTATATCAGGGATCAACCTTAAGCCCTTATCTCTTTGCATTAATTATGGATGAGTTAACTGTGCATATTCAAGAAGAAGTACCATGGTGTATGTTGTTTGCAGATGATATAGTATTGATGGATGAATCAAGAGAGGGTGTAAATGCAAAGTTTAAAAGATAACGGGGGGCATTAGAATCTAGAGGCTTTAAAATAAGTCGTACAAAGACAGAATATATGGATTGCAACTTCAGTGAACATATACAAAGTGTTGAAACCACTGTCAAAATTGAAACCTATGAGATATCACGTAGAAATTATTTTCAGTACCTAGGCTCGATAATTAATATGGATTGGGAGATTGATGAAGATGTGGAGTATAGGATAAAAGCTGGATGACTGAAGTAAAGACTAACTTCGGAAGTGCTTTGTACAGACGAATGCCAACAAAATTGAAGGGCAAATTTTACAGGATAGTGGTTAGACCAGCCATAACATATGGAGCTGAATGTTGGCCAATTAAGAAGATTCATATTATAAGATGGATGTACCGGAAATGAGAATGCTTAGGTGGATGTGTGGTAAAATTAGTAAAGATAAAATTAGAAATCAGCGCTTTCGAGAACATTTATGGGTAGCATCAATATGAGAAAAGATTAAAGAAACCCGTTTAAGATTGTTTGGGCATTTTGAGTGTAGGCCAGTAATGGCACCAGCGAGAAAAAAGTTTGAATATATAGGTGGAGGGCCCATCAAGAGGTAGGAACAGGCCGAAGAAAATATGGATGGAAGTCATTAATTCAGATTTGAAGAAGTTTCACTTATTGAAAGATTTAGCTCAATATAACAGAATGGAGAAACAGAATTCATGTAACCGACCCCAACATGGTTGGAATAAGGCTTCGATGATGATGATGATGATTACTAATCTTTATATGGCTCTCTCTTAATTGCAGTAAATATTTGATATCGGGGACTATGAGGGCGATATGCAGCTCAGGGCGAACATTGACCGCCAGTGTAGGATTTTGTATAGGAATTGGAAATACGAGCTGCATAGTCAATATCTTGAGCTCTTGGAGCAAGGAGTTCTCCGACCCAAGACCACCCGGCAAAGGGCCGTGATCCAGCTGACTGGCAGTTGATAATCTCACAGTGCTGGGAATCACCAAAGTGGAGGGTAATATTTGGATGTCATATACAACAATTAATTATATTCCAATGTAATTTTATTAGTTATGATTTGTTGAAGAAAGCTATTATATTATTGTTTTTCTATGTAGGCGAAGCTGAAGAAGGCTCAAGAGATTCAACCAAGCTGCTATACAATCATATTAGTGGATCCAAGTCATTTGCATCGAGAATGTTTCTAATGGTACTAATTATATTTATATGAAAAAACTTAATTAAGTTTATTAATTTATCAATATGTAGGTTTATATTTAATTCAAAATAATTTCAAATGACAGATGGCAGAACCCTACGATTTCCAAGACTTAGGCTCGAAAACTGCCCTTAGGGGGTCAAAAATGGGAAACAGCCTCTGGAAAACCTAAAAACTAGTACGAGCACCTCGCTTGAGGGAAGAATAACTTGTAAGAATTGACAGTCAACAAATCAAATTCCCAGTTAGAGAATTAGAAGAAAAAACCTACGATTTCCAAGACTTAGGCTAAAAAACCACCCAAAATAGGGTCAAAAACAGGAAACGGCCCTCGGAAAAATCAAAAACTAGTACGAGCACTTCGCTTGAGGGTAGAGTAACTTGTAAGAACTAACAGTCTGCAAATTGGTCCTGGTTAGAGAATTAGAAGTAAAAACCTATGATTTCCAATACTTATGCTCAAAAACCACCCGCCGGGGGACCAAAACAGGAAACAGGCCCCAAAAAAATTGGCAACCAGTACAAGCACTTCGCTTAAGGGTAAAGTAACTTATAAGAACTGACGGTTCACAAATTGGAGTCCCAGTTAGAGATTTAGATGCAAAAACCTATAATTTCCAAGACTTAGGCTCGAAAACTGCCCACGAGGGGGCGTCAAAAATGGGAAACGGCCCCAGAAAAATCAAAAATTGGAATGAGCACTTCGCTTGAGGGTAGAGTAACCTGTAAGAATTGATGGCCTGCAAATTGAACTCCCAGTTAGAGAATTAGAAGCAAAAAACCTATGATTTCCAAGACTTAGACTCAAAAACCACCCGCTGGGGGACCAGAATGGGAAACAGGCCCTAAAAAAATCGGCAACTAGCACGAGCACTTCACTTAAGGGTAGAGTAACTTGTAGGAACTGACGGTCCACAAATCGAACTCCTATTTAGAGAATTAGAAGCAAAACATATGATTTTCTAACACTTAAGCTAAAAAACCGCCCACTGGGGGACCAGAATGGGAAACGGGCCCTGGAAAAATTAGCAACAGCACGAGCACTTTGCTTAAGGGTATAGTAACTTGTAGAAACTGACGGTTCGCAAATTGGAGTCCCGATTAGAGATTTAGACGCAAAAACATATGATTTCCAAGATTTAGGCTCCAAAACCGCCCACCGGGGGGATCAAAAAGGGAAATGGTCTATGGAAAAATAAAAAACTAATATGAGCACTTCGCTCGAGGGTAGAGTAACTTGTAAGAACTGATGGTCTGCAAATCGAATTCCCGGTTTGAGAATTAGAAGTAAAAACCTACGATTTCCAAGACCTAGGCTCGAAAACTGCCCATCAGGGGGTCAAACATGGGAAGCAGCCCCAGAAAAATTTAAACTAGCACGAGCACTTCGCTCGAGGGTAGAGTAACTTATAAGAACTAACGGTTCACAAATTGGATTTTCGGTTAGAGATTTAGATGCAAAAACCTATGATTTCTAAGACTTAGGATCGAAAACCGCCCACCGAGGGGTCAAGAAAGGGAAATGGCCCCCGAAAAAATAAAAAAACTAGCATAAGCACTTTGCTTGAGTGTATAGTAACTTGTAGGAATTAACGGTCTGTAAATCGGACTCCTGGTTAGAGAATTAGAAGCAAAAACCTATGATTTTCAAGATTTAGGCCCGAAAACCATACACCGGAGGGTCAAAAACTGGAAACGGCCCCAGAAAAATAAAAAATTGACACGAGCGCTTCGCTCGTGGGTAAAGTAACTTGTAGGAACTAATGGTTTGTAAATCAGACTCCCGGTTAAAGAATTAAAGGTAAAAACCTAAGATTTTCCAAGACTAATGCTCAAAAATTGCCCATCGGGGGGGACAAAACAGGAAACGGCCTTGGAAAAATAAAAAAACAGGCACGAGCACTTCACTTGAGGGTAGAGTAACTTCTAGGAACTGACGGTTCACAAATAAAACTTCCGGCTAAAGAATTAGACGCTAAAACTTAGAATTTCCAACACTTAGGCTCTAAAATTGGCTACATGAGGTCCAAAACGGAAAACGGCCCCTAAAAAAATGGAAACAAGCACGAGCACCTCGCTGAAGGCCAAATTAACTTGTAAGAACTGATGGCTCACAAATTAGACTCCCGGTTAGAGAATTAGATCTAAAAACATTAGATTCCGAACACTTAGGCTTGAAAATAAGCTGCCGGAGGTCCAAAATGGGAAACGGCTATTGGGTGGCTAGGAAACTGGAACAAGTACCTTGCTCAAGGCAAATGTAACTTGTACGAATTGACAACTCGTGAATCGGACTTTCAGTTAATGAATTAGACGCAATAACCGCTTAACTCTCAAAACTTAGGCCGGAAAACAAGCCGCGAAAAAACTTAGGAAAATATTATATATATGCATGTTTATCTTACATATGTAATTTAATTCATTGAAAAGGTTTTAATGTTATTTTTGTCATTACAGATTGATGGACGATTTGGGTTCGGTTGCAGAATTGGAGGGGTGTTTTATTTTCATTTTAGTCTATTTGTATTTGTATATTGGCTATTTATATTAGACTGTATCATTGTAATATTTGTTAAATGAAATGAATGACTTGATAAAAAAATAGTGATGGTTGTTTGTTTATTTAGCAATTTTTGTATGGATGGATTTCTTATGTTAAATACAGGTTCATGAATAAGTTTATATTTGATACAGGTGTATAAATAGATTTACTGGAAGACTATAATGAAAAAATGGTTACTATATTTTAAAAAAATAATCTATTGCTAACGAAAAATGACATTTGCCGATGTTTTTTAGTGTCAACAAAAGTAAGTTAAAATTTTAAAAAATAAATAATTTGTTGATGTTTTTTAACGTCGGCAAAAAGATATTGTAAATTTTAAAAATAGGGTTAAATGTTACTTACGTTAAACAACATCGGTAAAAGTAAAAAATTAAAATTGAAAAATGAATAAGTTTATCGACGTTAAAAAACATCGAGAAAAGTAAAAGAAAAATTAAAAAAATTGATATTAATTTGCTGTTGTTTTTTTAATGTCAGCAAAATGGAATTTTAAATTTTTGTGTAATTTTTTTGCCGACGTTCAAAAACGTCGGTAACAATTAAATTGCCCACATTTTTTAACATCTATAAAATAAAATTTTAAATTTTAAAAAACACTTGAAATTTTTTTACTGACATTTTAAAACGTTGGTACAAATGAAATTGAAATTTTAAAAAATGAATTGAGTTAGCCCATGATTTACCGACGTTTTTTAATGTCAGCAAAATAAAATTTTAAATTTTAAAAAATACAAAATTTTTTACTGAGGTTAAAAAATGTCAATAAAAGTGAAATTAAAATTGAAAGACATGAAATGATTTTTGCTGACATTTTTTAACGTCGGTAAATGGGCAATTTATCGTCAGTAAATATAGTTTTTGCCAACGTAGTTTTATTCCGTTGGTAAAATTTTTTGCTGACGTTTTTTTGGCGACATTCGGCTGACAAAAATATTTTCGTCAGTAAATTTATTTGCCGACGTTTTGTTATCTTTTGGCGATGAAAAGTTTCATAGGTAAGAATGTGAATCGTTGTAGTGCCTCATTGGACCTTCACTAACAATTAAATTGAATCTCAAGAAAATTTATAGTTAATATGCCAATATTGTACTTTAAGGATGTTAAATCAAGGACTAAGATGATTTGGTGAAGCTAATTTTTTAGATGTGAGGAGATATTTCGATCTTCCTTCCTATTATTGGCAAACAAATATCTCAAGCCGGTCCCACCTACTCATAGGTGAACATTTCCTATAATAATAATAATAATAATCATTGTCGTTGTCATCACCATAATAATAACAATAATAATAACAACAACAATTGTAACAACAACAACATCAATAATAAAGATTAAATCACTAAATTTATATATATGTACGAGAAATATTACAATAAGAAAGATAAAAAGGAAATAACTTGCTCATTAATAATTTTAAGTCCAAATAGTGAATGTAAACGATCAAATATAACTCTCAAGTCACATGTCAATTGATCGTTTTAAATTTCTAACTCCAAACCTTAAGAATTAATTATTTAAAAATAAATATTAGTTGTTTAAAATGAGATTTGCATATAAAATTGATCAAGATGCATACAATTCATCAAAATGAGGTGGTCCGGATGAGTTCTGCCAATATCCGACTTGGTCTCTCATCAAAATGAGGTGACTAGGCCAAGTGAAGAGTTAACTTGCTTAGTTTTTGTAACACTCCGACCCGAGTTGATCCGGATTAGCACGTAATTGCGTGTGATTTGAGCGTTAAGTGTGTTTTGATTTTGTTTTTCTTTGGTTTTGAGTTTTAGAGAGATTGTTGGGTTGAGTTTGACTTGGTCTAGGTAGTTCGAGCCCTTTTTCGTAATTTTATTGACCATGTCAGTTTTGCGTCATTCTGACGTCATCGCGTGTATTTCGTTGAGCTTGTTGATTTTCGTAACTGTCTTGGATTCGAATGATTTCGTTTATTCTCGTTGGACCGTCATTTGACTCAAACTGACATTTGTGTAAGTGACTTGGACTTATCCGTAATTCTGGACTCATTTTAGTATAAATATCCCCACCAACCCTCTTGTTTCTCTCGATCGTCTCTCAGCTCTCTCACTCTCTCTCCAGCTCGTCTCTCTCTCTCGTCAGCTCTCTTTCTCTCCTTCTCCATCTCTGTGTCTACTGCTTGAGGGAGGAAGAAAGGAGCTCGTTTGTGTGTGTTTCCAGCGGACTGAGCCAAGCAGCGAAGTGATTTCCATCCGTGAGGCAAGTATAAGCTCAAGTTGTATGAACACCGATTGATATGGATTTGATTGTTGTGTTTCGATTCTTCATTGTGTTTCTCAGTATTAGACAGCCCTATTAAGCTCCTTTTGCTGTTCTGTTTCTGTTTCCAGCCGTTTTGCACACTTTCTGTATGACTGTAACAATTTCAGGAAAATGACTCCGTGCACTCACGGCTAAGCCGTGAAATGTGCTACGGCTAAGCCGTAAAATGGCTTACGGCTAAGCCGAGACCCAACCGTAAACCAAACCGTAGAACAGTACAGACTGTTATCTGAAAATAACTGAGAGTTGGCAAATTGCCATCCTTCTACGGCCCAGCCTGATCTAAGCCGTACATTGTCCTACGGCTAAGCCATGGACCAGGATACGGCTGAGCCGTAGAGTAAAATACGGTTGAGCCGTAAATCCGGATGGATATTTGGGGAACTTCAGCTCAACCGCAGTGTATAATACGGCTAAGCCGTAAGATGCCTCGGCTAAGCCGTAAGGTTACCTACGGCTACACCGTGAAACCCTGAGAATTGAATAAAAGGACTAGGTTTAAGCAAAAGACCGTATATGACTTCCACGTTAGAATGTAGCGAACCTGAATATGCCCAATGGAATGTTTGTATGACATGAATGATCTCAAGGGCTGTAAATCATTCATGGACAGTTATCCAGTTGTTTAGCACCTCCCCATGGGTGTTGGTTTAAGGGACTTCGGTGCACACTCCAGACACTGCAACACTAGACAATGGTGCATCGGATAACTTAAAACTACATCAACATGCACGGTTAGAAACACTGGAGAATTAGTGTAGGATTGGCTTGTAATTGATCCTTGATTCGTATAAGTACTTGATTTGTTTGATTTGTACAGCATATTGATTTCGGTTATGCCCTCTTATATGTTCTGCGCTGGACCTCTCGATTCTGTGGGAAATGCAGCAACCCCAGAGCGAAGCCCGGGCGGGACCATTCTATTGTTGTGTATTGTGTTTTACCGTTGCTCCATTGGAGTATTTGCATCAGTTCTGAGTCAGTGATTGTGATTGATATTCATTGTCAGCACTTCTTGTGTTTGCTTGTATTTGTTTGTGTACATTCAGTATCAGTAACAGTATCAGTTCATGTACATTCAGTATCAGTATATGCGATGCACTTCCTATTGTTTGTTCAGCGTGATATGTAAGATCTGTATGTGGTATGTGATCTGATATGATTGATTAATCGAGGTGCATCATCTGGTTTGATTGTGATTGTTATATGGCACTACTGAGCCTCAGCCTTAGGATACCCGACGGGGTTAACTTTGGTTTAGTTTATATGTTTGCCTCTGCAGAGTGTTCTGTCCTGGGACTCCGGACCCCGGGAACTAGAGACCCATGCGTACCCTGGCCCGGTCGCTGGTGTTCTCATTCCGTCCGCTCTCGTAAGGGAGAAAATGGCCAATGTAGTAGCCACTTTGAATGTTATCTGTTTATGATTCTTACAGCATGCTTATTCATTTGCATAACTGCTTAGTATACGAACATGCTTTCTGTAGATCTCGTATCCTGCCTATTGCTCACTTTAGATGCAATTCGTGTTATCGTCTTGTTGCTTATACTGTGCTAAGTCGTTGTACTTATTCGTTGTCTTTGTGTGTTGCAGGCTCAGATCCCTCTTCCGATCCTGCGTCGGTCGACCCGACTTCAGGAGAGGCTCGCGAGGCCCCCTCCGGCCTAGAGGAGTGGACTTGATCCACCATCCTCCAGAGTACGGTTTGCATCATTTTGTTCTCCCCATTCATTGAATTAGAGTCTATTGAGGGGATTTCTGCTGTGACTTGTATTGTGGGCTTGATAATTGTATTTGATAGTTGTAAGCCCCATTTTTGTATCAGACGTTCTTGTAAATTGTTCTTGTTATCAGTTCATGATCTTTTGTAATCCATTGTAGCTTTTGGTATGTTGTTATATGCCTTGATACGTACAGCTTCCGCGTACAGTTGTTTGCACGTGTGATTGATCCCTTGTGTGTGTATGCTTGGACGGGGTTCAGGTGTGCATGCACGGGAGTACGTATGTCATTGGTTAGACTTTCTCTGACCCCCGGTCCCTGGGCTCGGGTTGTGACAGTTTTCTTACATTGAGATAAATATTGAAGTATAAGCAATATTCATTCATTAGGCCGAGCCGAGCCAAGCCGAACTAGACATTGGGCTTTCTATCACTTAAATTTAAGCCAAATTTAAACATTAAACGAATCTAGTTTTTAAGTTCAAGCATGGCTTGACTATTAAATTCAAAAGTTTGAACCTACCCAAAGCAGGCTAGGCCTAAGTTGAGACCAAGCCAGTCCAACTCATGAGCACCTTAGTACTAATTTTTGGACTATGTCCCATTCATCTACTTTTCATTCTTATATGCTAATTTTATTCTTATCATTCAATGTTATTGCTGGAGTGCTTTCTATCATTTTTTTTTTGTTTGGGCTACTAATCATGTTTGATACATCTAAATTTGAGGACTCATGGACCGATCTCCAGACATGTGTGAATGAAAAAATCCCAACACCACTCGACGATGAGTGTGCTGGCGAGTGTTCCTTATCATTGATTAGTAATGAGTTTTGTGTCTCCAAAGGCCATATTTTCTAGGTATAGAATACATATCGATATTTATAATTAAAAATAAAAATTAAAGGTGAATATATAAAAATGACCATTAAAATGTTAATTTTGACTAGACGATACATCCTAAAGAACAATGCCTTCTATAAATGGATATGAGAATACCATTATGCATCTTTCTCTCATATTATGGTGATGGATAGTTCCATATTTAGACATAATAATGGCAAAAGACAAAAAAGATATACGAAAAAGTGAAATGCTTTTTGACTTTTGCACATTGATATGTCCAAATATGGGCGTGCCCCTCACCATAGTGTGAGGGATGGATGCATAGTGGTTTTGTCTATATATATATTTCATGTTTAAAAAGCATTAATATAAAAAAAAAGATAAAACCATTATACCGCATCACACCTTTGATAGATTCAAAAAAGGAAGTATCCATCACCACAGTGTAAAGGACAGATGTATAGTAGTTTTCCCCTCTCTATATATAGGGAAATAATCCTCATAGAACTTTTTTTTGCTATTTTTCATAGTGGGCCCCACTTGTGATCTATCCAAATGGACCATACACATGACCCCTTTGAATGTCACACATCAACCAATTTTGGGCCCCATCCAATTTGACTAGACCATTGGATCGACTGCATATCTATCCGAATGTACTTTATATATATTTGTTCGTATGTACAGTCAATCTAACGTTCCATTCAAAATGGATAGGACCCAAAATTGGTGAAACTGTGGGAATGAGGGGGTTATGTGTGTGGCCCATTTGGATGGATCAGATAATAGGCTCTGCTATGGGAAATTGTAAAGAAGTTCCATAAGGACGGTCTTCACAAGATCATTTGCCATATATATATACATATGAGTGTGCAATGGTCCAATCTATTTAGATGAAAACCAAATTGGGTGGACGTATGTAATTTACAGAGGTCATATGTGTTATCTATTTGGATGGCTCGCAACGTGGGCTGTACTATAAAAAACAGTGTAACTCTCTTTCTCTCTCTCCCCACTCTCTCTTTATATATATTATATGGGAAGGCCTCTCCTAAGCTCGAGCTTACAATAAAATTCAGTAAACTTAAGCTTGAAGAGCCCACCCTTGATCTATCCAAATGGACCAAACACGCGATCCCCTTGAATTCCATATATATATTCATCTATATATATATATATATACACACACATGCATAGAGGAAAATAATCCTATGAGAACTAGTTCTCACTAGTTTTTTGTGAGAAGTCTAGGTGAGGCCCATTTATCACCCAATCCAAATCTTGTAATACACAAGGACTATCCTGATAGTTACAAGATCTAAGTTTCTAGCAAATCCGAATATACTAGACCATTAGATCAACTGTACGCCAATTTGAATGGATTAGATTTGTGGGCCAAGGATGGAGAGGTTAAGGACATGTAATTGGGGCTAGATTTGATATTGGGGTGGTCTCACATAGATCTTTTCATCATCTTGATCCCCTCTCCAAATGGGACCCACAAATAAGTCCCACAAAAGTTCTCACAGTAGGTGTGTCAGAACACTTCTCTTAGGATTAAAGCTCATACATATACGAAAACCTCCGCCGAGCATCGGTGCTCATGATAAAGTGAGCAGTGTCTTTCAAAACACCTAATAGGGCCTAACTTATGATCCATCTAAGTTGACCATAAAGCAACTACCCCACATGATAGTCACCAATCCAAAGTTTAGTACCCATTCAATTTGATTAGACAATTGGATCGGCTTGCACTCATTTTGGACAGTCAAAATTTGTTGGCCATTGATCAAGGAGTTAAAATGATGATTTG
This sequence comes from Sextonia rubra, assembly GCA_037013555.1. Lineage (NCBI taxonomy): Eukaryota > Viridiplantae > Streptophyta > Magnoliopsida > Laurales > Lauraceae > Sextonia > Sextonia rubra. The sequence continues at coordinate 34,174,242 of JASUAD010000010.1, read as the reverse complement.
ACCCTCCATCATTATACATGTGTATGTGGAGAAGACACTCAAAGTCCTATTTATAGGCAGTACTATCTTGTGCATATCTTATAAATACACATTCCCATGAATGGGGTCCTAACTTAAGCCTTTTTGGATCTACTATCCTAACATGGGCCAGACGGCTCCAAACTTTAAAATATCGATGATTAAGTTTTCTTCCCTCCCAAATCTCAAAGGGTGTGCAATTTGTCTTAGAATGCAATGTCCTATTTAAGATATAATATGTAGTCAACAAAGCTTCACCCCATAGATTTTTTGGACTATCGGCCAAAATCATCATACAATTAACCATTTCAATCAAACTCGGGTTTTTCCTTTCTGCTATACTATTTTGTTGAGGTGTATAGGGAGCAGTACTAGTTCTTTTGATTCCTTTAGCTTCACAGAAGTCCAAAAAATCTATTGAAGTGTATTCACCACCTCTATCACTTCTAAACTTAATCACCTTTTTATCTAATTTGTTTTCAACTTCAAACACAAAGATTTTAAATTATGATAGAGCTTCATCTTTTGTTCGAAGTATATATACATAGGTATATCTAGAACAGTCATCTATAAAAGTAATAAAATAATATTTTCCACCTCTAGTCATAGTATTGCTTAAATCACATATATCAGAATGCACTAACTGAAGTAATTCAAATTCTCTTTCTACACTATGAAAGGGCTTATGAGTAATTTTGGATTGAGAGCAAATTTCACATTTCTAATATTCATCTTTATATTTATCAATCAATCTATCTTTACTCATATTTTTCAAAGTTCGTAAGTTTATATGACCTAGTCTACCATGCCAGTCATAAATAGAAGCAACCATATAAACAGAAGAAGATGGATTATTATTGACAACATTCAACTTAAACATATCATCAGAAGCATAACCCTTACCAACAAAAGTACCTTATTTGGTAATTACAAATAGATTATACTCGATCACTTGCTTAAACCCTACCTTATTCAGAAGATAACCAGAAACTAAATTTTTCCTTATCTCTGGAGCATGGAATACATTCAGTAACGTCGCAGTCTTCCCGGAACTAACTGAAGTTCTACCTTTCCTTTACCAATTACTTATATAGTAACGGTAGTTCCAGAGCAAGTTCACAATCATTTTTGACCTCTTCATAGGTCTTGAATGCACCTCTATCAAAGGTTACATGAGTGGTGGCTCCCGTGTCAATCCACCACCCTTAGCTCTTTCCTGTGCTGACTGTGTTCACTTCAGAGATAACAGCCACAAAGGGATTCTCTTTAGTGACATTGGCTTGAGGCTTGTTGGATTGGGACTGTTGTGGAAACATCTTCCGGTGGCGACATTCTCTTGCAAAGTGGCCTAGTTTGTACAAACAAAACAACCATCCTTAGATGCTGGTTTATTGGTCCCTTGATTTAGATTCTTATTTGGACCTTTTTTCTGATTTGGGTGCTGCTTCTTGAATGAAGTTTTATTCTTTTTGTTTATGCTAAGATGTTGATCAAATTTGCCTTTTTTTTCACTGTCACCGTTTGTTTTAAGTTCAACAAAATTTATTGTCCAGCATTCTCAGGGAGGGAAATTTGATCATGTATCTGAGCTTCCTCCTCAATTCTCAAGTAGCACTGAAGATGCTCCAGTGAATAATCCCTTCGTTTATGCGTAAGGGTTTTTTTTTAATATCCTTCCAAGTTGGTGGCAGTTTCTCAATTATTGTTGCTACTTGAAACTGTTCATCAACTCGGGTTCCTTCTTTGATGATTTCATTCACTATTGTTTGTAAATCATGTATTTGAGGAAGAATTGGTTTGTCATTTACCATCTTAAAGTTAAAATAACAACCAACTGCATATTTTTTGGCCCTAGACTCCTCTGTTTTATACTTTTTATCAAGGGCTTTCCAAAGATGTTTTGCAGTTCGGGAATCAGAATATAGGTTGTAGATGTCATCTGCAACCAAGTTTAGGATATAACCTTTGCATAAATAATCATCTTCTTTTCATTTTTTCTGTGTACATGAGCCTCCTGATTGTTCTTCACAATCAGGACATGGTTTTGTTAAAACGTATGCTACTTTCAAGGCTGTCAATAGAAATAACACTTTTTGTTGCCAACGTTGAAAGTTGGACCCATCAAAACTATCCAACCGGACCAGATCCTGATGCATAAACTTTACGGCAAAGGTAGCCATGATTCATCCTAAAATTATTGTAGAGATGAAAGCTTCAAAATGCTGTTGAAATAGAAATAACTAAAACAATAATACTGAATAATCTGTAGTGTTGTGGAGGGATGTTGCGCTGGCTCAAATCTGTGAAAGCATGAACATCAGTTGTTGGCTGATGCAGGTCAGTGGACGCTTTCTTTAGGATGAGTTCCGCCCCTCGGGATAAGTCCAGGTGCGATGAGGTTCTCAGCCGGAATCACCCCCAGGATACAACGGCCTCCACAATACAATCTCCCTTGGTCACACACCAAGTTTAGATTAGCCGGACTCTAATAGAGAGAGTGCTCAATAGAGAAGAAAACTTTGGAAATAGGAGAAGGAGGAAGAAATTTTTTTACGTACATTCGTTTAAACCCAGGTGCGCTATTTACAATAAAAATAGTCGTTGGGTTAAAAATCACCATTAAAAACTCATTTAAAAAAGGCGTTAGCATTTTTAAAATTTTATTTTAAATGTCCTTTTTAAATGATTTTTAATCAACCCTTAAATGTTCAAAACGTTAAACATTTTGAACATTAATTTGTCACCTTTAATGAAAAGGTAAGAGGCCCTATGCACGATAATCACGCAGGATGCATGTCGCGGACACACACTTGGTTAAACGATTTCTGGATCGAGATCCTCGGCCCAAGCCTGGCTCGTGTGCGCGCATAGGGCTTGTAGCAAAAAAACCTAAAATAACTTGAAGTATAAAGAAGAAGGAATACATATATAGTGCTCAAAGAGTTTGTACTTTTCAAGTGTGGGACTCTTGAAAAACCACAAATCTCTCTTTGTATAAAACTCAATTTTGAAACCCCTTAAAACCCAACATTGGTCCTAAATGCAAGTAGAAAAGGGCCAAAGTATGAGAGAATGAGAGAGAGAGAGTATTTGAAAAGTATTCTTATTCGCATTCATTTTTCAATCACCTACACAATACGAAGTATACAAGTGGCAAAACCTTCTCCAAATACCAGCCAAGATGGAAGCAAGTAGCACACCCACCCATCTAACAAAAGATGCTGACTTAAAACAAGCAAAAAAGTGGGAAATCCAACAGCTTGTAACAAGTAGACAAATGAAACTTATGCTAACAAAACAAACCATATGCTAACATCAAATAAGTTGGAAGACAGCACGGTAGAATCTACACCATCCAATGCAACACTAGTAGGCAAGAACTCTTATTTTCAATTAATCACTTGTATTATCTTCTTTATGGGTCATCTAAATCCATTGTCCAAAATTTTTAAATCCGCATTTGAAAATCACTCCAAAACCATATCTAAGTTCATGTATAATAATGCAATGATGGTAAAAAATGAAATTATTCTAACCGTCCCCAAAGGTAGGCCCCCCCAATACTTGGGACCTCATGACAACCAATATTAATCCAAATGGATTGCAGTGCGTATAGGAAAGCAACAAAACATCGTTTGGCTTGGTTTGGGTTAAGATGGAGCCAGTTAGGTCTCCTCCCTGGTGAGCAAACCATTGATCCATAGGGTAAGCAGGGATTTAAACATGATACTTCATCCTACATCCTATTAAGAGCAGTCTAGATAGTGTTGAAGAGCAGTCTAGATCCTCTGGGGCCTTGACTGGGAGAAATGTCAAGGTAAATGAGTGGAAGTCTATTGGAGCCTACCTCCTATTGAAGATCTACGATGCTCAAAATGAACACGGTTCCAGTGCATACGATGTCACAATAGTGTTGAAAAGCAGTCTGGATCCTCTGGGGCTTTGACTGGGAGAAATCCCTAGGTAAATGAGTGGAAGTCTATGTTGGAGCCTACCTCCTATTGAAGATCTACGATGCTCAAATTTAACACCTTCTACTGCATCTTATTCTAAAATCTCACTACAATAGAAATTGGTTTCTCCAAAGATTGATCATTTGAAAACAAAAATCATGATTTATACAATCTTGTGCATATTCATTAATTACATTTTTTTTATAAACTGTTAATCTTATGGTGGGAGCATCTTGTATTGGAGTAATATTGGAGTAGAATTTGGAAAATCCTCATTAAATAGAAGTCATTTATTTTGAGTGGCTTAATTTTTTAAGAAAAATACTAAACTTACACCCATGTTATTCTTAGTACTTTTTGTGATTTACAATATCATTACTATGAGTGGTGAACCACAAAAAGCACGGGGAGTAATTGTGGGTGTTGTAAGTATAGCATTGCCCATTTTTCAATAGATGAGCCCATTGTAGGGTTTCACTCCTTCAAGTTAGGATTTCTCCGGTCAAAGTCTTAAATGATCTAGACTTTTAAAGCAGTGTTAAGTGAACAAGCAGAATAAATCTAATGCCCTCATCCTCTCTCTGACTTTTCAACCCTCAACAAAACTAGACTTCTCAACTTTCACAAAACCAATCATATATCCACCTAATTAGATCCATGAGAATTGACCTCCAGTTCTCACAAATTGTGAAAATCTCTCCACATTAGAAAATTTTTTCCTTCCATAATTCAACACTAATGCACTCTAAAGCTAGTCACCCTTTTACAAAACATTGGCTCCACAAGGTTGGACCACCTCCATACATCATCTCCAATCAAAATGGAGACCAATCATGCCCTAGCCTTCTATTAAAATACTAGAAAACTCCTTAAAGTTTAATAATTTCACCCAAATAAACTCTTAAACTATCATCAAATCCTTTTCAATCTTTCCCCGGACTCATACAAGAAGGGTCTAGATTCACTAATATTTCACTCCCCGGGACTGTGGCGGAACTTGTTATTGTTCACCACGTCACCAAAGGGCACACGTTCGATTGATGATGTAGTTGACCATTATAGGCCCACCAAAGGACATACCACCTTAGAATCTCAATTCATAGAAGAAGGGCACCGGAGAGCCCCACAGGTTTCTGCCCCACCCCAACAACAATTTAAAATGCCATCTTCCTCTTTATCATCACACGCGTCGGCTTGTAAAATTTATAGAGAAATATGGATAAAGAGGGGCACTAATCTGGATTTATTTAATTGGGATGATGTCCATGCCAATTTTGTTGGGATGTTTAATGGAAGGATATAAATACATATATCCGAATTCTTGGGAGGACATACTTTCCACCTCAGCACCGGATAGACATTTTTGACTTCCCAGTTGCCCCTCTCTTTTATATGAATGTCAAACATATCCCATATCCACAAAATAAAATAACAAATCCTCATCCGGCATATGATGAGCCTGTCTCCAACTCCACTGAATCAAAATCTAACCTACATCCCTGGCCCTGGCCTTGCAGCTGTCGCCTCATCCATGACCACTGACCAGTCCAGGATGGGCCAAGGGCACGATGCCAATAATGGACAATTTGTGGTGGGCCCTACCACTCTTAAAGTGATCATTTGATAATTAAAATGGTTCGTAATTTCTTTTTCTAACCCTTCAAGGGTTAGGACTCTACCATCATGGCGACTCTTTAATTTGTTGGCTATGATGGTGGGTGATAACACAATGGTCCAAATTATTAAAATCATCATTGGTTGGGTACCTCAATTTTGACCTAAATATTTTTAGGGTTTAATCATTGATTGCTCTTTCTATGAGAGCGGACTTCTCTTTAATGGCCGAGTCTTATCCATGCAATTGATACTTAAAAACGATGATAATAAAAACTAAAAACCATTGATCTAACACGATGATCTCACCACTTTTTTTTCTTTTGCCATGGATGGTGAATTTTCGACATCAAGACTAATTATTATTAGATATATTATAACAATACTCCCTTTCGCGCGAGAGTGACACATGGTGCAAGTTTCTTCGTGAGAGAGCAACACGTGGTGCGCTCTCAGTATAGTCTTAAGATTCTCTTTTCCTTGAAATCTACAAATATAATCTAATTCCAATAAATAAGGATCTTAAGATATTCTCCATCTCACATCTCACTTAGATTTTTCTTTACAAAATAAGTTTTCTACTTCATTATGAATTAGTATTTTCCATTACTCCCATGTTAAAGTAAAAAGATTTCATGATTCAAATGACATCTGATATGGGCCCACCTGCCGGTCCATTCGTGATAGGTGAGAATCTGCAAATTTAAGTGGCATCCACCTTTGAATTCCACTTAGAATTTTGAAGTTGTGTAGGCTAGGGTCGCCATTGTCCACCACCGCCTTCAATTCTCCACCATGCGATTGGGCCATGGAGAGGGGTTAGTGAACTGTATGCCTAAATGCATCAGTAGTTCTATGAGGTATAGCTACCAGTAGCCTGTTTTCTACCTACTTATTGTATCATTTTTCATTCCTTCTTCGAAAATTGTCATTACTTTTGTTTTTGTCTACTCACATGGCCTGAACTCTTTTTTTGCTTGATGGGGTAACCTAGATTTTCTGTGATTGCCATACGATCATCATCATTATGAATATATGTTCATTGTTGCCCAAATCATGCTCATTGATATTTCTTGATTTTCTTTTCTTTTAGTATTTAGCCACTGATTTTGGAACAATATAATACAATCTTATGATTTTTTTTCCCCAAAAGTTCTTGTTTTACTATGGCTTTGTGAATGTTTGTGGCGGTATTTGGCAAATGCTAGAACCTCACATGCCAAATATGACAGATGCTACCATAAAACAAAGAACACTGATTTTCTGGCAAATGCCACCGTAATGTTTGTTTTGTATTTCGTGGGTTCAATTTGACCTTTTATTTTTTCTAGAGTTTTACTGTTTTGATTTATTTCTCCATCTCACTCAGATTCTTCTTTATAAAATAAGTTTTCTGCTCCATTATGAATTAGTATTTTCCAACTTGCATGATTAGCAAATATATTATAAATAGAATCCTACACATTCTATCAATCATGCTCTCAATGGAGTCAATTTTTTTTCTTTTTTTAAAATAATTAAATTCCCAAGATTTTGAGGGGTTTCATGCAAATCCTTTCAAAACATAATCTATAACCCCTATCAAACCCTAAAATCTCTCTCCTTAAACTATCCTAAAAATCACATACCATAATAAATAATAGCCTCCGTTGGCCTAAAATAATAAAATCGCCAAGATTCTGAGACGTTTCATGCAACTTCATCGGGATTTCGTCAAACTTTAGATCCATTCACAGTTCTCTAGATTCGGGATCGATCATCTTCACTACTCATCATCAAGGCCTTTCTTCTTTACCTGTCAGTTTTTCTTTTTCTATTTTCACATATTTTTTTCTTTTTTTCTTTTCTTCTTTCTTTGTTGTTCCATATCTGGCCAATCTCTCTGATCTTCACTTGATCACCCTCAACCGATCTCATCTCTCCAATCCACTGACGGCAAGAACCCATCTTCACCATCATTGCCTCTTCATGTACAACACCTCATCCACCATTGCACCATCACAGACCCATTCACAACCAAGCGAGGAAGGGGAGATGAATAGGATAACATGAAGAGAAAGAAGAAGAAGAAACAGATAGGGAAGATAACGAGAAGGAAGAGAGTACTGGTTTGGTCATGAGAGATAGGCCGCTAGGTGGTTGTCTGGGTAGAAAGAAAGAAGGGCAATGAGATGGGATGGTGGTTGGTTGGGAGGGACAATCAAGCACATGGAGGAAGAAGGTAAGGAAGGAAAGAAAGAAAACAAAGAAGAAAAGAAAGAAAAGAAGAAGAAGAATAAAAAGAAAGGAAGAATAGAAGGAAGCGAAAACTAGGAAGAAGAAGAAGCAAGATGGATTTCTGGGTTGAGTTATTTCAAACTGGGCATTGGGTTTGGATGGCTCGGTGCCAAAGGAAGAGACAGAAGAGGATGAGAAGAAGGAAGAAAATAAGAAGAAGAATAAGACCAAACAGAGGAGACAGAAGAGGATGAGAAGAAGGAAGAAAATAAGAAGAAGAATAAGACCAAATACAGGAGCAAGGAGAGGGCAAAAGAAAGGAGCAGAAGAAAAAGAAGATGGGTGATTGTGAGATGGAAGCCAGAGAGGGAGGGTTGGGGGGGGGGGGGGGGGGGGGGCGCGCGGCGTAGTTTGATCGATGGTTAAATGGCGGCAGTTAGTAGTGCAAGGAGAAGAATGGTTAATGGCAGAGCAATTTGAGGGTAGCTACAAAAGAAAAAGGGTAGAGGGAGAGGTGACTAAGTTCAGGACGACGTAACAAGGGAGAGTGGTGGTAACATGGTGCCCGACGGTAGATGCTGTCGATTGGTCCAATGGAATGTCTTGGATAATCTTTAGTGGATGGGTCTAAGGATGAAGTGAGTTTGAGAAAGATGTTGCAGAGTGTTGTTTGATGTGACTTGGATTTAGTAATCCCCTTTTAAAACGCTATATGGACTATAGTTTTCATTAGGAGGCCACTTTCACAAATTAAATAGGTCTTTATATATATTATAATATATAATACCTCCTTTTGCGGGAGGGCGACACGTGGTGGAGTTCTCTTCATGAGAGAGCGACACGTGGCGCAATCTAAAAATTCCATCCATATTGGCTAAACTCTATCAATACCAAATCTCTAAAATCTCTCAATTTTCCTAAAATCTCTCCTTGATTTTTTATAAAATCTTATTACTCAATATCTATCCTCTCTCTTTAAATCTCTATTCATAACTCACATAATTTACTCACCTAAAAATCTCCATATTTTCTCCAATTCTAAAAGTTCTCTTCTTTATTATAGCCATTTTTTTAAGGGCATGCGTTTATGGGTACTCAACTTTCCTCGCCCATGGCTTTCAGCATTCGCCAGTTAGTAATCCATATTTGGTTGGACTTATTAATGAATTTATACCTATTGATATCTCTTCTATCATTTTGTCCCCTTTTATATATACTTATCCACCTTTGGAGAAAATAGGAAATGAAAATGCGGAAATGGCCATTGATATGGCTTTCAGCATTTAGTAATTCATAGTTGGGGTGGACTCGCATGGGCCTCAGTGGACGTATTAATGAATTTAAGCCTTAATTCACCCAATATCAGTCATGGAAACTTGGTGAGAACAAAAGACCAAATTTGTTTGTTATTAAATTTTCCTATTTTATTTCAATTATTGTATTTATAATAGTAAATAATTTGTGATAAGAAAAACTCTTTTAAAAAAGAAACCTAAGATATATGTTATATATTCATTTGTAATAAGAAATAAAGAAACTTAAGATATAAGTTGCATCAATTTATATAAGTTTCATCCTAGACTTTGGAATTCAAGTGAATATCCCATTATGAAAACTCTTTTAAAAAAGAAACCCAAGATATAAGTTGCATCAATTTATACTCCCTCTCTTTTCCGACTGACACTATTTAGATTTATTACTTACAGAGATAATTATTATATTCTTAAACTGTTTATAGTAATCTATAGCCCTTTGACTAACACTATTTAGATAAAGAATTGGATCCCTAAATCCTACACTGTTCATGATAATCTGTAACCTGGAAATCTTAATTATTTAATCATTAGTCATTGCAGTCAACAGTGACGTTTTTAATATTTTTAAGATTGTTAAAAAATATGAGTTTTAGGAACCATGTTAACTCCAATCTAACCAAATTTGCGTATCATCTAGCTGTTATGTTAATCAAGTTAATATATTTCTCTATTGCACATATTATGAAACAATTGTTTTTAATTTTTTTTACTGTCAGATACATTGAAACTATAACAGTTGTGGATCACACCAAGCAAACATTATTCTTATTGTACGATGAAGTACTTAAAATTTTCAGAAATGCAACAGAAAAGGAATTTCAACAATGTGCAAATAAGGTATTTTACATTTATTTTTATTTACATAAAGTTACAATTTTGTTTTAACTATCATCATTTATATATATAATTATTAAATTTGTAATTATTTTGCAGGTTAATTAGTATGAACTATTGGAAAATAAAATAAAAAAAGCATTGTAGATGCAATATTTATTTCATATAAAACTAGACTTAACAATGAACAAGCATGCAATATTTATTTCATATAAAACTAGACTTAACAATGAACAAGCTAACGTCAGAAAGCAGTATCCCAGTCAAGAAAATTGAAGAAATTAGCTACACTCAAGAATCAATAATTCAATTGTCAGAAATTGAAAATTATAAGTTTTATTTTAATGCCATCAATACAATTTCTTTCATATCAGTTTTTTTTTACTATTTTATTTGCCAATAAAAAAATATCAATATTTTTTTTCCTTAGACCACATGTAATTCCTTTAATCTTTCAAGGATGACTTATTATTATTTTCATTCTCAACTTTTATACATATATGAATAAAAAAATGTTTTCTCCTTTCAAAAAAATAAAAATTCAATATTTTAACTATGTTTTTGCTATAATTTATGCCATAATATTTATTAATATTTTATTTAAATTATTAATAATGTTTAATAAGGCTTAATTATTATTTTTTTCATGGCCCAAGCGCTAGTTATATATATTATAACAGTACTCTTTTTGTGGGAAGGTGACATGTGGCGCAGTCTTTTTGCAGGAGAGCGATACGTGGCGTACTCCGATTAAAGTCCCAAAATCTATATATATATCTTATCTACTCTCTTTCCTATATATTTTCTTAAAATCTCTTTCTAAGCAGTCTATCATATCAACAAGCAGCGCATTGTATTTAAAGTTCTAAAAATCTCTTTTATTGTGGATTTTAATTTTATAGAAGAGTCACAAAAGATTCATGCCAAATATAAATTCTAAATATGGACACAAACTTGTGCGTACTTAGGGTAATGACGATGCGTAGTTTATATGAGTCCGGATGCTTCCCTCACTTAATCCCAATATGGGAACTTGGAAAGTTGTTGCATACTTTAGTTGTCCTTCATGAATTAGAAACTTCTTTAACCTTTCGAACTAGAAAAATTAGGGACTTCTTTATTTCTTATATATATAGCTGGCAGCATACAGATGGTGAAAGAGGAATAACACGTTAGCTGATCAGTTGCAGTCACAGGATTTTCTCTCCCCTAATTGCATCGTGTGAGTTTCTTGTGTCTCCTCTTTTTGATTCCTTCATTTTTTTTCTTTAATGCAATTCTCTCCCTATCTCTGTGTGTAATGCGTATGTAGTTATGCACCTTTTTTATTGGATTGGGATGGGATGCACTTATTCATGTTCAACATTTTTTTTTGAATTTCTATATATACTGGTGAGAAAGGGACCCAGATAGCGACTTTGTGGAAGAATTTTCTTTGCGAGAACATTCAAATCGGACAAGCTATGATCAATCTACTGTCATCCAATCAATCATCATGATTTGGCCTTCATCCTAATTTTGTGCTCATCCAACTGTTACCTTGCATTTAAAACATGCATATTTTATTATGTTTATTTCTGTAATCTTTGGGGCTTAAATTTCCTATGTATATCTATGATGATCTCATAATGTTGATTTTTGTGCATCCATAAACTTCCTATCCCCGGTGCTAAAGAATATGTGATGCTGGCTAGACCATTGGGCCCAATCCATAGGCCCAATTGGACCAGCCAATTTACTGTGGAAATTGAAATTAATTTGAATAGGAGAGAGAATAGGGGTTGCATGAGGTGGAATTGAAGTTAGGGGTGTGAGTAGATGTGTGGAGTTTGTTAAAAAATTCAGAATTTTTTGAGAAATCTTCAAGGATACTGCCTTCAAGGAGAGAGAGAGAGAGAGAGAGAGAGGGAGGGACACTAGCCAAAGGGGGAGGTGAGGAAGGGGAGGAGAGAGGGAGAGGGAAGGTGTGTGTGGAAAGAGAAGGGAGTGAAGGTATTTTTTATTTTTTTAAATGGTGCATCAATTGAGCTTTTTTTGTTGTTTGTTTAGAAGCTCCCTACTTTTACAGGAAAATGTGGATAAACACAAAATATGTCTTAGTGGACACACAATTAAAAATAAAAAATTTTCAAAATACTCCCACCTCCTTTTCTCCCTATACACCTTCTTTTTCTCTCCCTCCTCTCTCCTCCCCTTCCCCACCTCCCCCTACGGCCAGTGATGAGCTTCGACGGTAGAGGGGGACTCCCTTCTCCCTCTCCATCTTTCCTCTTCTTCCCCCTACTCTCTCTCTCTCCCCCTCCCTCTTCCTCTTTTCCCTCCGAGAGGAGGAGAGAAAAAGGGAGAGGAAGGAGGGAGGGGCCCAGTGAGAAAGAGGGAGGAGGAAGGGGAAGAGGAAGAGGAAGAGGGAGGAAAAGAGGAAGAGGAAGAGGAAGAGGGAAAGAGTAAGAAAGGGAGGGAGAGTTCCTGTGGCGCAATTCTCTTCATGAGAGAGCTACACGTGACATAATTTAAGGATTCTATTCATATATCAAATTTCTAAAGTCTCATAATTTTTTTAAAATATCTCTTTGGTTTTTTATAAAATCTTTTGCTCCCCAACTTCTCTCATATCTTTACAATTTCATTCATATCTATTCTCTAAAGAACTCGCATCCATAAAATCTAAAATATCTCCTCTCTCTCTCTCTTAAAATCTTTATAATATAAAATCTGTTCCATACCCCTCTCTCTCTCTCTCTCTCTCTCTCTATCATTATTCCATACCTCTCTCTATCATTTTACTAAAATCTCTGTCGTCAATGGCACTTTACTGTAAACTCAAGCTCAGTCGAGGAAACTCATCTTGCAAACTCTTCCTTCATTTTTCATAATTTAATCTAATATCATGAAACGCATTTGAGAAATTCTCATCTGAAACGCCTCCCTCTTTTCCCCCTTTTAGCTTCTCTTCCTCTTCTTCTTCTTCTTCTTCTTCTTCTTCTTCTTCTTGTTCTTGTTCTTCTGCTCTGCTAGATAGGGTTTTGGTATTGAGTTTTCGGATAATGCCTTCTCGCGATGCGAAAATGAGGATCATCGAAGAAAACAGCAATCACGTCTCCTCTGCTCGCGACCATCTCGTCTTCGCCTACTACGTCACTGGCCATGGATTCGGACACGCCACTCGCGCCGTTGAGGTAACCAAAATCACTTCTTTTCGATGTTTTATACTTCCTCGATTCCTAGTTTTGGGTATGATTGTTGGGTTTCTGTCGAATGGATTAGTGTTGGTCAAATCGTATAAGTACCTGTTTGCGATTGTTTGGTTTTGCTGGGTTTTGAAATCATGTTAGGAGGTGATTGCGGGAGTGCTGAAAGTAGATTCTATGGTTTTAAAGGTATTGATGACAATATTGGAACAATGGGTCTTTGGGTTTTTTTTTGGGGTGGAGGTAGGGGTTGGGGGGGGGGGGGGGGGGTGGGATTGTGGGGTGAGGGAAGATAAAGTGGATAGGAACTTTCACATTTGGAATTTGTACTGCGGGCATTATATTATACTCCTTGTCAAAATTACAACTTTAAACAAGCAGAGTTGTGTAAGTGTGATGGCAAAATGGATGCATGCCAATAACTGCCACTTTTATAGCGTTCTTTGGTTATTGTTAACTCTATAAAGTACAAAGTACAAATCTTTATTGGTAGGCAGCCTTGCCTATGGGGCTTATTTTCCATGGGTTGGGATTGATTTATTTGCCTGATTAATAAATGGGTTGAGATTGGGCCTGAATTACGTCCATCTAGTTAAAGGGGTTGTGCCAAATCCATGGTTTGATAGTATTTTTAGTTGAGGCCTACACTGATTTCTCAGTTGAGGCACATTTGGGACCATTATGAAGTTGAGTATCACCATCAATGGAGGCCTGGCTCGTGAATTCGGTTGGGCATGTGCCTGAGTTTTTGGCCTGATTCGAGGAATGTGGGTCTATCAACCCTTGCAGTTCTCATTGTGTAACTTTGGGATCCCAGGAACCAGACAGCCTGATTGAAGGCGGGATTTTCTAATTATGAAGTGTTAAAAAATTGGTTGATCAAGAAATAATTTTTGCAGACTGAATGTGAATTGAGTAGATGTTTACTGTGGAATATCGCTTGGAGAAATTTCTAGTAATACTAGCATATAGCATTTGTAACTTTTCTACTTGGTACATTTGAGAGAGAGAGAGAGAGAGAGAGAGAGAGAGAGAGAGAGAGAGGCCAGTTAGCATGGTACTAAAAGAAAAGAACCCTACAGTGTGAGGCATAAGCATGAAGTTGTGTAGAACCATTTTGAATGAAGCAGAAATACAAAAAATGGCTGCAGCATTGCCTTTAACAAACCCTTGGTTTCTACATGACAGCATTTTGTTTTCGTCATGCAGATGCATAGGAATAACAGTGTATGTGTTTGTAAACATGAACTAGTTTTAGCTTTTAGTTTTTTCATGCTATTTTTTTTTCATATAGGTTGCACGGCATCTTGTTGCGGCTGGGCATGATGTTCATGTTGTAACTGGTGCTCCGGACTTTGTTTTTACCAGTGAAATACAATCACCAAATCTCTTCATTCGTAAGGTTTGTTTATGTTTAACTGTGTCATGGAATCATTTTAGCTGTGGTAAAATTCCTTAGTGGATGTTGAACATTGTCTGCACGTAATAAATAGCAGAAAATATCTTTGTAGATTAATTCCATTGGTACAATATGAAAGGCAAGTTCAATGACCCTTTCCTACCTTTTCTAACTAATTGGATTGCGGGGAAGGGATCGAGTTAATTTTTAAGCTTGCAATTTCTCATTGCTGATTCGATAAAGTTGAGTGTTCATTCACTACAATTGTTATTTGATCACAGGTGTTACTAGATTGTGGGGCTGTGCAAGCAGACGCTTTGACCGTGGATCGTCTTGCTTCATTAGAAAAGGTATAAATGGAGCATATGCTAGATCTGGATTATAATAGGTGATTTTTTTTAAATAATCTTTTTCATGATGTTGATAGTTTTAAATTGATGGAGGGCTGTCGTTTACTTCCTAGTTAAGTTGACCTCACTAGTTCATGTGATGCAGGCCTTTTTTTCCCTTTACTGTAGAACAATTGCTTTTCACGCTGGAAACATGTGTCAAACTGCCCTCTATTTAAATGAAATGCTATTTTCTTAAGCACATTTATTTATTTTTATACCTAATGTAAGACTTGTCTTTGAATAGCTTCAATGTGTCATTAATTTATCTTTTCATTTTCACTGGTAGTATTCTCAAACAGCTGTAGTACCCCGTGCTTCTATTTTGGCAACAGAAGTAGAGTGGCTAAACTCCATCAAGGCAGATTTAGTGGTACATCAATTCTTCTTAGTCCTCTGTGTGTGTGTGTGTGTGTGTGTGTGTGTGTGTGTGTGTGTGTGTGTGTGTGTGTGATATATCCTTTGTTTGGGGTATCCTTATTTGTTCCATGCCAAGAATCAGCCCTCGGAGATACAATGTGTTACTATTTTATGTTTTTGTTGAAATAGATATCAGATGTTATTCCTGTTGCATGCCGAGCAGCTGCAGATGCTGGAATTCGCTCCGTTTGTGTTACAAACTTCAGGTATTTCATTTTTTTGAAGATTTCTATGTTTTATGTGTCTGATATATGTTTTCTAGTGCAAACACCAGTTGGTAAAATAACTGATTGGTACTTGAAAGAATATACATTTAGCCATTTCAATGTCCTAAAATCATTCAAAAGGCTGAAGATGGTTGCCAATTAAAGGCCATTCACAATCAGTTTAAGATCTATTTATGCCAACCATATTTGTTTCAAGCCACTCCAACCATCTTTGTTTCAATTCCCTTGTCTGATGGTTAACATGATCCAGTTTGGGTGATTTTTGGGTATCTATTGAACATGCTTGGCCATTCCTGCCACCTCCTATTGACCGTGCACAGTTGGAAGGTATTGTCACAACCACAAGGCATTGCATTTGAGCTATGTCACCAATTTAAAAAAGACCACCTTTCTTTAGATTGGTTTTACTTTATAATACCTTCATATGATTTATCAGTTTATGTACATTCAAAGAATAGGAGAGTGGAGAGAGGAGAAAAAAAAGGAGGGAAAATCAAAAAAGAGAAGAAACACATCGCTTGTTAGTGGGATTTTGGGAGGAAAGATGAGAGGAAGTGACTATCTTTTTCTGCAATCATACACAATTATTTTTGGGAATGCCAATGATTTGATTTCTTATTCTTTTAAATTGATTTACAAGTTCATTATTGTGACAGACAATTTTGACTAATATTCTCTCCCATCAACCTTGTGTAAGTTTCCCAGTAACATGTCAATGAATATTTGAACTTGCAGAGATTCAGTGGCAGTGCCTAATAATGTGGGAAACCTAGTTCTGCATGAATGACCGTGTTAACTGGGGTAACTTTTATTCTGCATGTGCCACTCTTCTTATATGTTTGTCTACCGTCTAGATTCAGTATATGCTTTGAAGCATACCCTTGGGATCATTTTCATCCTTGTGGCCTTGCTGGCTTTATTTAATATTTATTATCTCTTTATGTTTCTTTTGTTAACTGATTTTCAGTTTCAAGTTTGAACTATTGCATGGTTATAATTTGCTAGCTTTGTCGATGACAAATCAATTCTGTTCAACGTTTGACTTGCGTTATTGTTCTATTTTAACTGTTGTAGTTGGGATTTCATCTATGCGGAGTATGTAATGGCAGCTGGATATCATCATCGTTCTATCATTTGGCAGGCAAGCTAGTTATATTATTATTGTTTTCTTCAATTTATATTGCTTACACTATGTAAGCATGATTATGTAATTTTCTGAAAACTTGCTATCTATACGCCTTTGACACATTAAGATGATCCAGGGCAGCAGGGGTATATTTTTAATGAAAATCATCTTTGTAGGACTGTCAATCAGCCCTCTAACTAGGTGGCTTATCACCTTGTTTAGATGTTACAAGATGAAGATGAAAGAGATTTGGATGAAAGTGTCGTATCCCCTAAGGATCGACTGAGTATTCTTTATATAGGGGTTGTAAGCTCAATCATAGTATACAATCATGCCCATAATAAGGTAAAAGAAATATTACAATTCATCCACAATCCTAGCTAATCTACCAAAATAGGAAAGGTCTAATATACAAATAAATCCCCAAAGAAAGTAATGTATAGGTAGGTGATTGACCAAGTCCCACATATGAGGAAATTTCAGTAGTGGGCCTGGACTTGGATTGTTGGGCCTCAATTGATGCCCCTCTCAAATTGATACCGTAGAGTCACACAACATCAATTTGGAAACTAGAAACTGATGGCAGAGGCTAACGGAGTTCCTTAGTGAAGATATCAGCAACTTGAAGCTCGGTAAGGATGTGAGGCAGGTTGATGACATCATGCTCATATTCGTCAGGAATAAAATGACAATCTAGGTCGATATGTTTTGTGCATTCATGAAATATGGGTAGTTGGTGATTTTGATAGCATCGGTATTATCTGCATAGCAAGGAGTAGGAGAAGTTTGTGCACAACCAAGAGTAGAGAGAAGTCCCCATAGTTATAGAATTTCAGAACAAGTAGAGGACATTGCACAATATTTAGCCTCAGTCGTAGATTTCAAGACGCGTTCTTGTTTCTTGCATTTCCATGATATCAATGCATTGCCTAGATATATGCACCACCTAGTGGTTGAGGGATGGGTGTCAGGACAACCAACCTAATCAGCATCAAAGTAGGCTATCAGTATGAGATGATTGCCATTATGAAAAAGCAAACCCCTTGTGGAAGTTTCCAATAAATATCTGATAATCTGTTGTACAATGGCTTGGTGAAGGTGATGGGGGCATCAAATCAAGAAGTAAAGCGCGTAACTTGGCCCCAATTTGGATGGATTATTCTTTTCTAGGGTTAATTCATCTTGGATTACAAGATCCACTGTTGGATCATAGCATCGATGAAGATCCATCATTGGAGGGTTCCCAAGGCATGCAAGTAGAAGGCCCCACCTTGGGATGTGCCAAGGGAGAAGAATTATTGCTGTTTTAATGATGTTTTAATTTTAGTAAGGGTCCCAAGTTGTTTGGTTAAGTTATATGTAATAAAAGGAGGGTCCCAATATATGTAGTTTTATTTCAATACATTGAGAGGAGGGCCCACAACTTAAATTCCAGCAATGATATGCGTGCAAGGGGGACTTGCGCACGTTTTCCCATGCGCAAGTCCTCCCTCCCCCCATTCGGCCAGCCTTCTTTATGTTTTTTTTTATTTCGTTTGCTTTGTTATCTTAAGTGAGTCTTGATAGATCTTTAAATCTCAGCCATTGATTGTTTAGGGCTGAGTTTTCTCTCCTTTTAATATGTAACTCCATCAAGCCATTATTGATGAATGAAGGAACTCTCTTCTTGCTGAAAGCTTCTCAAGTCTTCTTGAGAGATTTTGGATCTTCCTTGCCCTAGTTGGGGAGTTTGGCGTGAGGCCAAGTAAATCATCTTCTCTAAGGTATTCTTCTTCCTCCTTTTCTTTTGGTAAAGAACATCCAGCCTTTCAGTCCAAGAAACCCTTCCTCTCTTCTTCTAAAACCAGCCTAATCTTGGGTTAAGAAGAGAAGTCATCCTAACAGTCCCAGATCTGAATTCTGGACATCATAAGCCTTACAACCAGATCTGAAACCTCAAGAAATACAGTCCAAATAGCCTGTAGATCTGAACCTAATTCAAGTTTGGACAGATCTGAATATTAATTTGAACCTTAGATCAGTACTGCTAGTAACCAACTGCTGAATTTCCGCATTCGGATCTGAATTTACAACTTTCAGATCTGAAATTTGGCTGATTTAAAAATCCCTAGAATGGGCGGTAGTTCTTCTTCTGCAAGATCCATCTCCTAATTTGGGGAACACATTCGCGGGACCGATTTGTATGACGAATCAAAATAAATACCTATTGCTGAAATTAATTTGTGCTTTGTGCCGGTGCCAATCTATGTGATTTAGTGTGCATATTATTTTGAAATTGATCTCCCTCTCTTTGCATATCATCCATTAGTTTTAGGTCTTGCATCAGAAGGTGTCGTGGAGCATTCATGAACTGGCCAATGAAGTTTAGGGCTTACATATGTCTGGTTATGTAATTATGAGATAACTCAAACTTCCTAGTAATCGACAGTACTTGTGCGGATCCAGTAACAGATCGCCATCATCCTTTCGTAATATGAGATTGATCTTCAGCGGTGTGTCAACTCGTATTGAGTTTTAAAGATCATCAAGATCAATAAGGTCCAAAGTATACTTGTTTTGATTAATATTCAAGCCGTTTGGAATTTGATGAACCTTGAACCTCCAACCCCAAGAAGTAGTTTAGCGAGCCCAAGTCTTTCATATTGAAGGAATCACAGAGCGAAGCTTGAAGATACTTAATCATGTTGGCATTGGTACCTGTAACAATAATATTATCAACATACATACACCAGTTGAACAGTTACATCAATAGATGTGTGTCAAAGAAATAACGATGGATCATAATGACTCCAAGAGAAATTAATCTGATTTAGAGTTGGCTTAGATTTGTCGAACCAAGCCCTAGGAGTTTGTTTAGACCATAGAGAGATCGACGTAATCGACAAATAGATGTATTGGATGGAGATGAGACACCTTATTGCACACACATATAGACCTCTTCCTTCAAATGACGATGATGAAAGACATTCTTCACATCCATTCAGTACAATGCCCAAGATTGAGAAGCAACAATGGCAAGAATCAACCGTACAATGGTCATCTTGGCAACTGGAGCAAATGTTTCCTCATACCCAATGTCATATTCTTGTTTTTTTCCCAATGCCACGAGTCGAGCTTTGTGCCTTCCCAAGTTTCCATTGGGTTTAAGTTTGATCTAGTAAATCCACTTACACCCAATTGGTTTGGCTGAGGAGGGACAATCCACAATATTTCATGTGTGATTATGCTGCAGTGCACCGAATTCTTATTGCACCGCTTGTTTCCAATAGCCACACCCATGATGCACAACCTGTGAATAAGAATGAGAAATGAGGTGGAAAATAGTGTAGCCATCAAGGAAGCACGGGTAATTGATGCAGTCTAGGCCCTAGCAGCCCCTCTTCAACTTAGATTAGGATTATTATTAGTAGAGTTCTAATTAAATTGTTATTAGGAAAGTTTCCATTTTAAGCCTAGGGTTTTCTTGCTCATTAAGTTTGCTTTAACTATATATATGGCTTTGTAGAGAAGAAATTCTCAGAATTGGTTGATTAATAGAATTGGGTTTTTCCCAGAGAGGTGTTTCCTCGTGTGTGTTGAAGTCATTTTGACGGTTCGAAGTGTCCTTGGACACGTGCTTAAGCGCTTCCACGCAAGCCCTAACCCTAGGGTTGCATCAAATTGGTATCAGAGCTCAGATCCAGTCACCGGGAGCCCTCTGTTGTTCCCGGAATTTGTCACCCCATCCACTGTTCATCTCATCCTCTCCGCTGCTATCCCAGACGACCCATCCTCTCCGCTGCCATTCCAGACAACAGCCAATCTACCACCGCCATCTTTAAACCCTAAACTCCTACCGACACCTATCTCCCTGTCACGTACCCAAATCCCTAAATCCCCACACATTACATCGAACCGAAACCCTAACCACGCCTCTGTTAAAACCCGTTCGCCGAAACCCCATCCACTACCCCCCATCTGTTAACTCTCATCCTGCACCGACACAGATCCACCACCGAAAACCCCGATCCCACATAATTCCACTTTCCGACCTAGTCCCCACGCCTTTACGAAAGGGCGACACTGCAAACCCACTTTTCAGCCAAAGCCATCAAATCCCCAACCCAATCCACAGTCCCAAAACCCAAACCCACAAAACCCTAATTCTTCCCCCCCCCCCCCCCCCCCCCCCCCGGATCTTCATCAAGTAGCCGCAGAGAGAGGAGCAGCAGCCGAGAGAAAAAAAAAAAAAAGCAGAGACGTGAGATCGAGAGACAGAAAGAAAGAACAGCAGCCGAGAGAAAAAACAAAAAAAAAAAAACAGAGACGCGAGATCGAGAGACAGAAAGAAAGAGCAGTAGCCGAGAGAAAAAAAAAAAAGCAGAGACGCGAGATCGAGAGACAGAAAGCACGAGCAGCGTACCTGGTCCAACCCGCTACCGTTTGCCCTCTGTGGAAATCAGTGCCGCCATCTTTGCCGCCCGGCAGTACCGCTCGACGATCGCTGCTGACACCCTTCACGCATCGCTGCCGTCCACTACTGCATACGCTTCGCCGGAGCCGCACCTAGCTACTGGACGCCATCAGCCTCTCGCTGCACCAGACCTCGTCTCCAGCGTAGCCGACCTCTCTTTCCCATCGCTTCCTCTCTTCCGGTTCCGTCCTCTCCTCTCTTCTTATCTCCACCGAAGCACCAAGGCCAAGTCATCCTTTCTTATCTCCATCTTCCTGTCATGCAGAACGAGACAGTGAAAAGTCAGTGTTGGGCCCGTGTTCAATCCGGGTACGCTTGGGCTGCTTTCAGGTGGGTGACCCATATACTAACTGGCCCACAAATGGAATTCTTCTTAAAAGTTCATGCAAAAGTGTTCCGATTTCCAATCTGTCCTTCTGAAGAGTAGATCTGCACATCAGGTCAGTCAAATTTCAATTTTGCATTAAAAAAAAAATATGCCTCCTAAGAAGCAAGTGGATGTTGAATCTTCATCTTCTTCACTTGAAGATTTGGCTAGTGCCATTAGAGATTTATCTACCAAAGTTGATGGCATGCACACCATACTACAACAATTGGACATTAGAGTAACCAATTTGGAACATCATCAGTGTGTGCATCACCACCGTGATGACGGTGCAAATATTCGGAATCACCGGGATCCACCTGTCAATAATCCTGATCGTGACTTAGGGATTAAAATTGTGATTCCTGAATATGTTGGAAAATTGCAACCTGTGGAATTTATGGGTTGGTTAGTGTGCGTGGAGAATATTTTCGCGCATAAGCCTATGACTGAGCCTCATAAAGTCACACTGATTGCCACTAGATTTCGTAATTATGCTGCAACTTAATGGGCTGAATTGCAAAGAAAACGGAGGAATCAAAACATGGACCCAGTTGATACATGGACTGAGATGAAGAATATTTTGAAACAAAAATTCCTCCCTGTCAACTATGCAAGGATCTACGGTCCAGCTTTCAAAACTTGAAACAAAGATCCAAAACAGTCATTGAATATTCTGAGGAATTTTTAACTCTGCAAGCTCGTTGTGACTTGAATGAAGATGATGATGTGATAGTTGATAGATTTTTCAATGGGTTGAGACTAGACATTTAGCATATCCTTGCCTTCCAACATTTTGATTATGTCGATGAACTCATCCAACATGCTATCAAGGCTGAGGGAATTGCAAATCATTAAGTACAAAAATCCAAATGGGTTTCTCCGAAGAATTCATCTATCCAAGAAGCTAAATCCAATGGACAGATTTTTGCTAGGACTGAAGGTCAAAATAAGATGGTTTGTTTTCATTGTCATTAGCACGGACATCGAGCAGCAGATTGTCCCAAGCGAATACATTTAATTGAGATTGAAGGTGCTGAGAACAATATCCGAGATGATATTAAGGGTACTGACACTGATCCTAAGGATAGTGACAATTCCAAGGATATTGACACTGCGGAAATTGAATTCACCGATGCAGAGCCCCTAGATGAAGCTCTTATTGTCCTCAAGGATGCTTCACCAACTATTGAGCATAAGTGGTTGCGCAAAAATATTTTCCGTTCCGCAGGAATAATTCAGGGACAAAACTGCACAGTTGTTATTGACAGTGGAAGTTGTGAAAATCTCATCTCCCAAGCTCTTGTTGATCGCCTCTAATTGAAAGTTTATAAGCATAACCGTCTTTATTTTGTCAAGTGGCTAATGAATGGTGATCAAGCGCATGTTCGACATACTTGCAAAGTTACTTTTGCTATTGGTGAGACTTACATAGATACAATCCAGTGTGATGTGTTACCTATGGATAGTGGTGATATCTTATTGGGCCGTCCATGGATGTATGACAAGAATGGGACTCATGGTATGCGCGACAACACCTATACATTCATGCATGGTGGACAGCAAGTTACTTTTCATCCCGAGAAACCACAACCGCCAAAGAAGAATTTCTGGAAAGCTGCCACAAAGGAAGTCCTTCATGTTCAACACATTTACACTGGCAATCCGAAGCAGAATCGAGTTCGAGGATGAACTCTTCTTTCAACCCGGGGAGGATGATGCAGTCTAGGCCCCAGCAGCCCCTCTTCAACTTAGATTAGGATTATTATTAGTAGAGTTCTAATTAAATTGTTATTAGGAAAGTTTCCATTTTTAGCCTAGGGTTTTCTTGCTCATTAAGTTTGCTTTAACTATATATATGGCTTTGTAGAGAAGAAATTCTCAGAATTGGTTGATTAATAGAATTGGGTTTTTTCCAGAGAGGTTTCCTCGTGTGTGTTGAAGTCATCTTGACGGTTCGAAGTGTTCTTGGACACGTGATTAGGCAGCTCCACGCAAGCCCTAACCCTAGGGTTGCATCAGTAATGCGACAATGGTCAAGAGGGCGAGAGATTCTAGAAGATCAACTCAAATTATCGCTTTGAGTAGGACCATTTGTTGGAACTTCTTGAGGTTGCTGGCCTCAAATAAATCATGCAGGAAATCCAAAATCTGTGATTGGATCACATATTTCTCCCAAAATTGGCTAGCCAACCACTGTTTGGCTGAAAAATGCTCATGTGTGGCCCAGTAGATGATTAGATTATCAATCTGAGCAAACAATCCCCAAGGTAGTATCTTTATGCTACTACAGTTCAAGTTTCACATGATGTGATCTCAAATCCAAAAAGTTGGATGGAAGAGATGAAGAATAGTGCATAAAAATGGATTTTAGATGATCAATAAGAAGACCCACTTTGGATTAGCAAATAAAAAATAAAAATAAAAAAAACTCACAAGAATTGGGCAAAACACTGTTGAAAAAATCCCCACTGATTGGAAGAGTCAAATCCCCCCCACCCCCCACACTTCAGATCAGACCTGCTCCTTGTGCGTCTGAATGTTGACAGTTGTGTTTTCTTAGAAAATAAAGAGATTTTCTTCAAAAGAAACTTCAACAGCAGCACATAATTTTTTGGAATGCTGCTCTTATGCAGGCACAGGATTTTCCTTTAAGAAATTGACAGGAAGAGGGTTGAGGATGAAAGACATTCAACAGCCTGTCGGCTCTAATACCATATCACCTTGTATAGATGTAAGAGGATGAAGATGAAATAGATTTTGGATGAAAGTGTTGTATCTTTTAATAATCGTCTTAGTATTCATTATATAGAGGCTGTAAGCTTAATAATAGGATACCATCATGCCCATAATCAAGCAAGAGAAATATTACAATGAATTAGATCCGCAATCCTAGCTAATATACCAAAATCAGAAAGATCTAATGTACAAATAAATCTCCAAAGAAAGTAATGTACTGGTAGTTGCTTGACCATTTCCACATGAGTAAATTTACTAGTGGGCTGGCCTTGATTATTGGGCCTCTATTGACAGCTAGGCCCGCCCACTTTCTTTGTTGTCCTAAAGCCTAAGTGTGGGGTAGGCATAATTGTGAATTTCGTTTTGGATGCCGTTCTGGTTTGGCCTCCAAATGAAAATTTTCAGCTGGTTTGGAAATTTCGGTGAAACTTTTCATATTTATGTTTCAGGAAAATATATATCTATATGTAGAGTTTGATTAGGGATTTATTTTAAGTGAAATTTGATTGGGAAATTTATTTTAAGTGGAACTCTTCTTCTTCTACTATTTATTCCTTTATTTCTATTTGAAAGAAAGCCTAGGGTAGGGGTTGGGGCTTTTATGAAAAAAATTTGCAGCAAGCCCTATTTTAACTAATTTGGGTGAAAATTTTGAAATCCGCCGAAATTGGCCGAAATTTTCGTAATTGACCAAAATCTTAACTGGAAAGTTGTGTAGGGCTGTTTCATTTTGGTATATAGAGCAAAACGAAATTTCCGAGAAATTTCGTACTAAATGAAACGAATTTCACGGCTATGGGGGCAGGGCCTGATTTTGAAAGGCCTTTTGTCCATGTTGTGTATGACATATATGTGTGTAAATGTATGGAACTTTGTAATGGTATTGAATAAATATGGATATTTTTTATCAATATATGTATTTAATTCCATGAAAACAAAAGTCTCATTTAATGACAATGAATTCCTTTGTATTCCAAATTCCCAATTCCACGCAAACAAATAGGCCCATTTGAATCAATTACTTATGATGTATTTCACTTTGATGTGAACAAAAGGGCTTATTGTAACCAATTACTTATTCTGTATGTCAATTCCATGTGAACCAACAAGCCCATTCGAACCAATTTTTTCGTATATGTTCCAGTTCCATGCGAACAAGCGAGCCCATTTGATACAGTTACTTCCTATGTATTCCAATTCCATGCAACAAATAGGCCATCTGAATCAATTATTTTCATGCAACCATGC
This sequence comes from Sextonia rubra, assembly GCA_037013555.1. NCBI lineage: Eukaryota > Viridiplantae > Streptophyta > Magnoliopsida > Laurales > Lauraceae > Sextonia > Sextonia rubra. The sequence continues at coordinate 34,148,737 of JASUAD010000010.1, read as the reverse complement.
AGCCCAACTAAATCAATTACTTCCATACAAACAAAAAGGCCCAACTAAGTCAATTACTTCCAATGGTTTCCAATTCCAGGTGAACACATGCCCACTTGATCAATAAATTCCTATGTATCCAATTCCATGCAAAAAAATAAGCCAACAAGTCCATGAAAAGAAGGTCCAGTTTGACAATAAATTCCTATGTATTCCAATGTATCAATTTAGACATTTGGAAAGTTACTTAATCATTATTGGCATAACCCTTATGAGACTCCTATTCCTAGGCCCCAAAGGCCCCATATATTATACCATGCTAAAATTACTAACAACAAATTGCATTGGTTAGTGTCAGGATGACAAGTTGATGGTGGTTTCAAAATAAAAATAAACAAGAGAAGAATTTTCTTTGCTTCTAGTCATATCCTTTTCTTACTGTCTGTGTCTTGGTTAAGCCCAAACATATAAGCCCCCTAGTAAAAAGATTTCAAAATTTGCAATTTGCAAGTGCTTTCTATTACTCATACTATGCTCTTGTAGGTTTGTAATTGGCAATGCTTTTGTAATTCTTTTTTTGCATTTGTTCTTTAATGCTCTTCGTTTTTCTCCTTTTATCTTCAAAATTATACAAAATTGGATATGCGTTAAAGTGTATGGAATTGATCTAGTTTTATAACTGAGAAATATATGTTTATGGATTTGTTCATGATTTGTGTTCATATTGTAATCATATATGCTAGATAGTTATGTAGAAAATAAAATTAGTTTTTCCTCATTGGCTGAGTCAGGTGGACCCATGGGGTTGCAAGACTATGTATTAAATAATAATGTGTGTGTGTCTATAATATGGGCAATATTCTTGCTCATTCAATGTGCATTTGTTGTTGGGACCCCACAACTCATGTGACTGGGGTGGGGGTGGGGGGGGGGGGGGGTGTGGAATTCCACTCATGATGGACCCGGATATTAAAAATGGGAAAATGGGGTTAATCTCATGCCTCTAACCACTTAATCCATGGCCCATAAGTTTAACAGTTTAAATTAAAGAAAAAATTTGACCATTATTTGATCTAGTGGTCTAGTCCATTCAGTGGGTGGGTTCATCCGAACCATCCACACTCACGAAACCCCCTAAATTACACTGGATCCATTGAGTTTTCACTTATATGAATGGATTGGACCATTGGATCAAGGGTCATAATTTTTCTTTAATATAAAGTCGTTAAACTTGTGGGACATGGATGAAGGGGTAAGAGACATAGGATTGATCCCAAACTCGATACATGTGCCCATCCAAGATATCTCTTTCCAACCCCCTATACCCCCTTGGTTAGTGGGGCCCCATTAAGCTGTTCCTTACCATATTATGGTGAGGGATGTATGTACATGAATATCTATATATACATATCTCATCATCATCACATGCGCATTGCACACCTGCACACCATGCATTTGGACCACACGTCAAGCATACTCATTGCCTTTAGGATGGTCCAGATGCACGGTGCACGGGTGAATGTTTTCCCATGTGTATATATGTATCTAAATGATAACTTTATCGATGAGAGACAAAAGAGCTAAAATAGAGGAGCTATACTGTGACCCACTAAACACTAGATGCAAGCTAAACCCAAAGAAAGTATAACATTTAAAATTATTTCATAAGGCCTTAAACTTTGTATGGTTTTATCTTACTTTTTGATGTGGCTGGCTCTGCACCTCATACAAATACATTTTGGATACTTGCCATGTTCATGTTAAACAACTATCAGGGTCTAGAATGCAGCCACAGTAGGTTTATCTTATTTTATTTTGCCAACTATTATCTTGTGTTCTTATAGATCGCTGAGGATTATTCTCATTGTGAGTTTCTCCTACGACTTCCAGGATATTGCCCAAGTATGCAACTTTTAACTTGAATCATGTGCCCTTTTTGTTTTATTGCAGTTCTTGTGCCTTCCGGTATAGTATTTATCTTGATTCAGGTATTCATTCGTGTTGCTTCTAAATAATATTTGTTGATTTTGCAGTGCCTGCATTTAGTGATGTTATTGATGTACCTCTTGTTGTAAGGAGGTTGCACAAATCCCGTGCAGAGGTGTGGTTTATGCATGTATTATCAATTTTCATTGTCATTATAATGGATCCATTTTGTCAAGTTTACTATCATTTTGCCATACAGGTGAGGAGTGAGCTTGGCATTGGAGAGGATGTGAAGTTGGTTCTTTTCAATTTTGGTGGACAGGTCAGGCATCTTTTTTATGTGCCAATTTATACTGTTTATACTAAGAGGAATTAATTGCATTTCTAGGCACTGGTAATTCACAAATTTGTAGTCAACACACTCCTGGTTGAGTGGTGTTGGCACCTTAATTTCACATACATGCCCAAGGATCAATCCCTGGGTCTTGAAAGTTGAAGTATCACTCTTGACCACCAGCCCAATGTACCAACAAAAAAATATACCTATTTGTGTGTATGATTGGTCACAGTTGGGAGAATTAGTATCAACTATTTCAGATGGGATGCTTTGTATTTGTAAACCAAAAATTTGTAGGTAGCTTTAACTGGACATCTGTTGGTCATGAACATCTCATTTGTTTTGGACACTGTGTGGGGGGTGGTGGTGGCTAGGGAAGAGAAGGGGAAGGTGGTTGTTGGGTTGTGTGTTTATCGAAGCCTTCTGCTTTCCTTGTAGTTGCCTTGAGTGAATGTCAATCTGTGGCCAACTACACAAGTTGACTAATGTTCAGCAGTCATTTTGGCTTGTGGTTCAATGAAATTTGGGTATGACCATGTCACTCATTTCAAATATTTAGGATCAGGTTCTCTTGCTTTATTGAGCACAATTGCCTTGTGAATGCATGTTTGATGATGATCTGTGGCGACATAATGTTTCCTGGTGTTCAATAGTGGCTGTGGGTTGTGTATTAATAGTACGTCTTATGGAATCAGTTCTGGCTTTGTTCCGTGGATATATAATACAAGCTCTGTATGCATGTTATATAGCTATTTTATCACATATTGGGATATGCATAAGATTAACTGGTTCCCTGTAATAAGTTTGTTGCTGCACTTCCTGGCACCCAAGGTAGAACTTACTTCTATTGCATCCGAATGTGTCTTTTTCAATATATGGGAATTGAAAACATCAAGAACAGGATGACTGTTGTCTGCAATCATTTGTTTCAGTTATTCTTTTGTTGGTTTCTATTTGTAAGGAACCTCCATGGCTATTTCAGTTCAACCCCTGCAAAGTCTGAATTGTAAGGCGAAGTTCAGAGGCTTCCACATTCTTATTGCGCAGTTTGCACTTGGTCTGAACTGTGTTTGCTGAAACAAAGCATATGCATTGACCTTTTGTTGCCTTTCTGGCTGTGTTTAAATTCTGTTTTCACCTGCAGCAAGCGGGCTGGACATTGAAGCAGGAGTGGCTACCCAAGGGATGGCTATGCCTGGTCTGTATTGGCGAACATTATCTTCACCTTGTTTCTCTCTCTCTCTCTCTCTCTCTCTCTCTCTCACACACACACACTCGCACGCACACATTCATTTTAGATGGTGATTTGCTGAAAATGTCTGTATTTGAAGGTTTGTGCTGCATCAGACAATCAAGAGCTTCCCCCAAATTTTATTAGACTTGCAAAAGATGTCTACACACCTGACTTGATTGCAGCATGTGATGTAATGCTTGGTATGATTTGTTTAGGTGTTGAAAAGCACTTCCTTTTGGTTAATAGCCAGCTCTTAGATTTTTATTTTATTTTTTCTATTTCAGGAAAAATTGGATATGGCACCTGTAGTGAAGCTTTGGCATACAAGCTGCCTTTTGTTTTTGTCCGAAGAGATTTTTTCAATGAAGAACCATTTTTGAGAAACATGCTAGAGGTGCGTACAATTTCTACCACTTCATTGATCTTAACAACTGCTTTTGCATGTCAGAATCTGAATGTTCTGAGACATAATTTTGTTTGAACAGTACTACCAAGGTGGCGTGGAGATGATTAGGAGCGACTTGCTTACTGGACATTGGAAGCCTTACCTCGAGCGTGCCCTATCTTTGAAGCCATGCTATGAAGGTGGCATCAATGGTGGTGAGGTATGCCTTATTTGTTTATTATTATCATGCTGTAAGTATTAAAGATAAATATATGTCAAATATGTCATCATTTGCATGGTAGTAGTTTCTATTTCTGATCATCATCATTGAAGCTTACCTGAACTCTCGAGGTCGATTTGTTTTTCTTTTTTTTCTTTTTTTTTGGCTTTTCCTCTCAACTTTATTGAAAGCCTTAATTTCATCCCTCCATAATTTTTAGTATGCCTTTTCTAACAACTTCGTTCCAAGTCTTTATTTGTCCCCCTTTTCTCCTGGTTTCTTGAATTTGGTACACTTAGATTCTTCTTACTATGGCTGTTTAGGATCTTCTATCCTTATGCTCAGATTGCATTAATGGACCTCTCTTGATTTTTTCTTCTATTGATGCAACCCATGGATTTCTTCTTATGCACTATTCTTAGTTTTATTCATTTCTTATTTCTCTATATGCCAATCCTTGCTTATACATCTTAGCCATATGTATAGTCCTAAGATTGGATAAGGTAAGTTGATAGCCAACGTAAAATTTTGTTACAATCCAAACATGAATTATGAGATAACAACATTCTAACATCATGCTAGGGCATTCCCTGTTGTAAGTGATGCACTACAACGGCACCCGGTTGTAGTGGAAATTAGATGAGGCTATTGCACCATTATAGATGGGTGCACTAAAGAAGTTAGTCTAGAAGAAAAGGAAGAACTCAAGAGATTTAGGGAGGCTTTAGAATCTAAAGGCTTTAAAATAAGTCTTAAAAAGACGAAATATATGAACTGCAACTTCAATGCATATACAAAGAGCTGAAAGCCTGAAACTACTGTAAGAATTAACCTCAGGAGATTATACAAGAGATTCATTCCGTTACTTTGGATCGATAATTAATAAGGATGGGAAGATTGATGATGACGTTGAACATAGGATAAAAGTGGGATGGTTGAAGTGGTGACTTGCTTCTGAAGTATTTTGTGTTTGGCATATGCCAACAAGATTGCAAGGAAAATTTTACAGGATAGCAATTAAACTAGTTATTACCTATGGAGTTAGAATGTTGGTAAATCAAGAAGCAATATGTGCACAAAATGGATGTAGCAGAGATGAGAATGTTGAGGCGGATGTGTGCAAGAACTAGAAAGAATGAAATTAGAAATGAGCACTTATGGGTAGCATCAGTAAGGGGGATGAAATTAGAGAAACCTTATTGAGATGGTTTGGACATGTCCCATGTAGGCTTGCAACGGTGGCATTGGTAAGGAAAATTTTGGCTATGTAGGTTGATGGCTTACCAAGGGGAAAGTCGTACGCTGAAGAAGCCATGGATGGAGGTAGTAAAAATAATTTTAAGAAGGGATAGATTGGAATGGAGAAACAGAATTTATATAGTTGACCTCAACATAGTTGAGACAAGGCTTTGATGATGATAATGAGAACCAACCTCTATGCAACAATGCAGTTGCTTACAAATGTAGGAATCTCTCATGCTGTCATTAAGTTATTTTCCGTTTTGATTGATTTATTTCTAAGTTCATTTCATACAAGCACATTTTCATTTGTAACTTTCTTTTATGGTTTTAAAGTGTTGAAATTCTCATTCAAGATATTTTTTTGGAAATTCTTTCTCTGGTGCCAAACTTTTTTTATGGGAAAATGCTCTTGTGCATCTATCTTGTGAGGTTGCATGTGACCATCCAAACCCACCCCCCAACTTGATATATGGGGTGATCCCACATGGATCTTTTCATCCCCACCAATCCCAATCTATTGGGCCCCAACAACATCTGGAGACAAATGCAAAGGAGTAAAGCTCTATTTTATTCTATTTTCACTAATTATAGAATTTTTTTAGTGAAATAATATAAATTTAGGATTTTTTTTTATTTATCCTTCTAGGAAATTAGGTTGTGAATTAGGCCATAACGTTTAAAGATTTAAACTTGGCTAGAAGGCCTATCTTGGTCCATGACCTATTACCTATTCACGAGGTGCTTCCTAGTAGTAAGGCTATGTATTTCTGAAATTTACTAATAGAGGAAATCAACAAGAGGAATTTGCACCCACTTCAGCCCACATGCCCTATTCAGAATGTGATGTCTCCCAAAAGAATGAAAACTTCAAAGGAAATAGCTTTTTCTTGTTAGACTTGGTGGCGGGGTCCCTTGCCTTGTCATCTGACTTGGGCCCTGATCCTACACGCCATGGTGGTGATCAATTCCCACCCCACCAAGTTAAAACCTAATACAATGTAGAACATCTTATTAAGATATCTTTAATTGTCCAAAGGATAGGTCGTGGTCTACAAGGAGTCAAGGACACTCATCATGGTGGTGATCATTCTTCCCCACACCCCACTCCCCAACAACCCAAAAAAACAAGTTGGAACCTAAGGGAACTTTGAACATCTTATTATGATACTTTGAATTGTCTGAAGGATATATCATGGTCTACAAGGATATACCAAAATTTGAGTCACACAATGTTAACTTCTTAGAATTCCGATACTCTGAGAAAAAGAAAATTAAGTAGCCATAGAAATGTACAAACTAGAAGAAAACTCCATTGGAATTGCAAAACCAATTGTTGATGCAAGCGTGAGTTTTCCTACCAAATCATGAGTATGTGGGAGAGAGGTAGTAATAACATCCGCAGAAGCCCTTTTGAAATGGTTCCCTAAAGATACTTTAAGATTGAGGGTAGTTATGTGCATTACACTTGGAAAAGATGGGGGGCCTTGTACCTCTCAACACACTCTTGAGTCTTGAGTCTTGAGTCAAGGAATTAGAGGGAAATGGATGGCTATGAATGATGAGATCAGCTGGATGTGGAAAGATCTTATTTCGGCATCTTGTAGATCTGCTACTTGAATGTAAAGCCATTACGAAAAATAAGGGTCTGACTTTGAAAAATGAAATGGAAAGTGGATTGTCCAGTTGATAAATTCGAAGACAGGCTAGTCGTCAAGGGCCTTTACCCAAATTGAAGAGGTTTATTATGATGAAACCTTAGCAGTAAAACAATTTATTAAAAAAAAATCATAAATCTGCAAGGGAGTCTTGATATGAGAACTCGTCTGAAAAGTTCATTTGTGACTTCATAGGACATATGTATATAAGCTTCGATGAAGTCACTTGGGTTTTAATATATGTATATTTTCGGAGTTCACTGGTAATAAACCTATTAATTACTTGAATTAGACCTTTGAACAACAAAGATTGTTTTTTTCTTTATTTAATTATAATATTGAGTTCATTCATTGAGGTATTTGGAAAACTGTGAACTGCACAAGCTGCAAAATGAATTGAATGAATCCGACTCCAATGAATTAGTGAACTAGGTCAAGTACCTTACTGCAAACTACGAACTTGATAAATTAGTATGACTGCAAACAAGGTAATTATGATCTTGACTACCCTCTTACAGTTGAGAAAATTTAACTTTTGAAAATTTGGAATAACAATAAAACAATATATTAAATTGTTTCATAATTTTCGAAAGGAGCTTTCTTATGAGAAAACTCATTTGAAGGATCCTTCGAGGTCTGATCATGCTGTGGGGCCCACATGGTGCCCCCACCTGGTGGCAGGAACTGGGAAGGGGGTTGAAAGATCTTATGTTTTGGTGGGGGGTGGGGGGGGGGTTGGGGAGCCGCTACATGTGTATACAATTTCAAGCCCATCAGATCACCCTAGCCCCTTGATCCATAGCCCACAAATTCAATGGTTTATATTAAAAAAAAAAAAACTCAGTGGATCCAACAGGGATCAGTACAAACCTAAGGGTTGGGGGTGGTCCACTTGGTTGGTTGAATCGGTGAACAATGTCAAGTACCAAACTGTTCGTATAACTGCAAAAGATGTAATAATGATCTCTACTAACTACTGACATTTTAGAGATTTTAGCTTCTACAAATTGCTGGGTATGATTTATCAGCGACTTAAGCTAAATTGCTATAAAAATTGTGTTTCACATTTTACACACCTGCACTGATGTCTCAGTTGCACGCATGTTCTGTGATCCTGTGATAACTTGGATTATTTATATCCATTGCTCTACCCATTTCATACCTTTGTCGGAATGATAAAACATGTGTACTGATATGAATTTGTAATGGTCTTTTGTTAAAAATTCACTTGCTAAACATAAATTTTCTATACTGTGTTCTTATAGTTTCTTCATTGCTTCCATAGTTGCAGCTGTTCTTCTCTTTCATTTTGAAAGGAAATATTTTTATGTTAGTAATAATAATATTATTATTTTTAAAATATCAAGTAGATACTTTGATATGTATCTGTGCCGTACACCTGTGTGCGGCTTTTTTTTTGCTATGACATTCTAAATTGATATGCTTGACAACTGTCTTGTTTAAATCTCCAGGTTGCTGCACACATACTTCAGGAAACTGCGATTGGTAAAAAACATGCTTCAAACAAGGTAATCCAATGTGTATTATTTTATGTAAAATGAATGTGTTGTATACCTTTGTTCCAAATTTAGTTCTTGGCTTGTAATCCATTGTGTATTATTTTATTTTATGTAAAATGAAGTTCCAAATTTAGTTCTTGGCCTTTTGGTTTATTTCGGTTTGAAGCACTTAAGTATGTAGCAAACCTCCTGTCCTTTGTGATGATATTCGGATAATTTTCATGCAAATCTGAATAAAAATTGTTAACCCTATCTCTTCAAATTGCATCACTTGAGAATTTTCTATTCAGGAATCAGGACTTTTTTTTTCCACTCAATTTTTTTATTTCTTTTATTTTTAAAATAATTGTGTTGCATTTAGTATTACACCAGCATGCTCCTATCTCAAGGGAGAAGTAGGGAAAGACCCATTTCTTTTAGGTGTCATCATCATCATCATCATCAAAGCCTTATCCAAACCATGTTGGGGTCGGCTACATGAATTTTGTTTCTCCATTCCATTTTATTTTGAGCCAAATCCTTCGATAAGTTAAACTTCTTCAAATCTGAATTAATGACTTCCATCAATATTTTCTTCGGCCTGCTCCTACCTTTTGATGGGCCATTCACCTGTATAGCCAAACTTTTTCTCACCGGTACCATTACTGGCCTACGCTCAACATGCCCAAACCATCTTAAACGGGTTTCTCTAATTTTATCTCCTATTGGTGTTACCCCTAAATGCTCTCGAAAGCGTTCATTTCTAATTTTATCTTTCCTAGTTTTACCACACATCCACCTAAGCATTCTCATTTCTGCTACATCCATCTTATGAATATGCGTCTTTTTAATTGGTTAACATTTTGCTCCATATGTCATAGCTGGTCTAATTACTGTCCTGTAAAATTTCCCCTTCAATTTCGTTGGTATTCGTCTGTCACAAAGCACTCCAGAAGCTAGTCTCCACTTTAGCCATTCAGCTTTTATTCTATGCTCTGCATCTTCGTCAATCTCTCCATCCTTACTAATCATCGAGCCTAGGTACCGAAAAGAATCTCTACGTGGTATCTCATGGGTTTCAATTTTGACAATGGTTTCAACACTTTGTATATGTCCACTGAAGTTGCAATCCATATATTCTATCTTTGTACGACTTATTTTAAAGCCTCTAGATTCTAATGCCCCCGGCCATCTCTCAAGCTTTGCATTTACACCATGTTTTGATTCATTCACCAATACTATATCATCTGCAAACAACATACACCATGTTACTTCTTCTTGAATATGCACAGTTAACTCAGACCCATTTCTTTTAGTAATATTACTAATTTTGTGTTATTTGTTATTGTTGGAATTTATTAATCTATTATTCATCAACTTGTTTTCCTTCCAAATGTAGTTTAGTGGAGCCAGGAGATTGCGTGATGCCATTATACTTGGAAATCAACCGCAAAGGTCCCCTGGTAGGGATATTGGCATTCCAGATTGGTATACCCATGCTGAAAATGAACTTGGTCTTCGCCCTGCTTTGCCGAGTGTTGGACCATATGAAAAAAGCACTCTTGCAGAATCGTGGGTTTCTATTTAATTCTTTAGTTTCTATTGGATTTGTATGGTTCTTTTAAACATTCTATTATATTTATTTCTGGATAATACTTTTTGCAGATGTATTGAGAACTTTGAGATTCTTCATAGTGATCTGCATGGTCTTCCCGATACAATGGCTTTTCGACAGAGCTTGGCAGGACTAAATTGTGGACTTGAGTCAGGAAAGAATACTGAGAAGAGACGGTTCCGTAAGCGTATGGCTGCTTCTGGAATATTCAACTTGGAGGTCCTTTTCTATTCCCTATCAGTAGCTTTGATTGTAATGTATTTCTCTGATAATAGGATTAAAGAAATAATTGGGGGAAAAATATTGGAATTCAGTTTGTTCATTTGATGTGAGTGAGAGAATCTCTCATGTTCACTTCTGAGTTTCTCACAGAGTAATGCCCTCATGTGATATTATATGCCAAAAACTGGAGGTCCTCTTTGGATCCCATGATTTTTGGGGGAAAATTAAGGTTACCTTGGAATCGAGGATCTACTGTCAACAATTTAAATGATTAGGGAAGCAGTGGAAAGCTTCATAGCCTATGGATATCACTGTTCCATCTACTCATTGTTAATGGGAATGTATCATTACATAATCAGATTTGGCAAATAGATACCAGTAGTCTTATAAACTGAATCCCAAGACCAGCTCCCTATTTTGAGATAATAGATATCCTGCAATTAAATTGCATGTCTTTGCCTTTATTTCTTCTTGAAATAAACTATCCTGTGTTAGGATATGTAGTAAGCATTTTTAACTTAAGCAGAGAAGATAAGTAGTAGCCATAATATAAATCTTAACTATGAGGAGGGCATGTTTTTGTAGGAGGAAATTTTTGTGGCAAGAGCACCAGGAAGGTTGGATGTAATGGGAGGCATCGCAGACTATTCTGGAAGCCTTGTCTTACAGGTCAGCTTGTCTCATACTTGATGCCTTTTTCTTTCTTGCTTCTTTTTTATTATCTGTGCTTTTAGCTGGAGTGAAATTTTGATATCTGTTAAAACACATCACTGAGATTTTGGAAATCTTGTGGCAATTATGTTACAACCATGAGATACCCAAAATATTTTAAGAATGGATAACCTTGAGATATTTGATCTGAAAATTGAAATTATATATCAAGTCATTAGAGGAGCTGACTCAAATCGTATTGTGAATCATAGGGTTTTTATTTTTTATAGTAAAAATGAAGAAATAATAACAAAGGAAGTCAATGTATCCATGGTAAAATAAATAGTGACAAATAAGGCTAAGGTGCAATCATATGAAGAACGCCACTGATATTTGTATGAATTGTGAAATATGTTTAAGATGTCAATGTTACTAGGAAAAATAAATGAGTTACAAATTTTATTTTGTCATCTTTAAACTAATAATAATAATAATAATAATAATAATAATAATGATATAATACTAATAATAGTTGTACAAACTATGAGCTTGACTTTGGTTAGGATGTTTCTAGTTAAGTTGAAGAAGTGTTCATGAAGGAAAAACCAAAAAGAAAGTTTAACAAGGAAAAATGGAGGGCAACACATGTACAATTGAATGCTTCAGTCACATGCCAGTATCTAAGGCATTTCACTAGTTCTCGTTAAAGCTTTAAAAAAAAACCCCTCTAAAAAAAACAGAATTAAAAATCACTTATTAGCCACTTGGTTGTGGCTGTTCCCACCCTGATGAATCCCATGAATCATAAGTCTCAATTATTATGTATAAAATCGTAAGATTTGCAGGTGCCTAAGATTCACCAAAAATTTACTTGTTTAGATACAAATCCTTTTGCTTAGGATTCAAAAAGAATTGTAGGATTCGAGATATGAGTCATAGGATTTTGACAAGAAGGTTTGAGATATTTTTACTTAAACTCTATATACTTTCAATCAACTATTTCATATATTTTTGTTTGAGTTATTATCTTTTTATGAGATTCTCCCAATCACGGCGTAACGCTGTCCAGAATTGACAATTCTAAAATTGATCATCATGTGCTTCTTTATTTAATAATCAGCTTTACTATATTGAGTCAGAATGAAACATACCAAGCATAAAGGTAAAGAGTTTTAATGGATATAGGATTAATTCCCAGAAGATATAGAAGGAAACACAACCATAGTTGTCCGTTTCATTTCGTTCCTCAATTCGATTGGCTCCAAATTGTAAACATTTTGGCTGATTCAATGTTTTGGAATTTCAATTCAAAACTTTTTTTGGAAAAATTAAAAAAAATAAATACATCTTATATTTTATAAAATATAAGAAAATCAAGAGTGCAAATAAAATGTATTGTACATATATTTAATTCTATGAAACTCACAACTAACAAGAATTATTTTGGGCCAATCAGTTGTCCCACGTACAGAAATGTAAATCATTAAAAAAATGGCCCTCTCAAATAGCATATGTACTGATCCAAGATTTTCTCAGATTAAATAACCCACCATCAGATTCATGACTTTTGTAATAGCTAAACAAACTTATATAAAAATTCAAATGTTTCTTATAGATCAGATTGTTGGACAATGGGCCCTGATCATTTAACATAAAAAATGGGGCATGTGGAACCTTGTTTTGATTTTTATTAAGCAGCCACACTTAGTAGCCTCATGAAAATCACGAGAATTTCTATTGCTTAAGGCCACTCGATGGACCAACTGAAAATTTTAAACTATCGAAAAAGGCCATCTAATAGGCCGAAATCATTGAAATGGGCGTTTGGTAGCCCTAAGGTTCCGCCTTACATAAAGGAACAAAAAAAAAGGAGAAGGATGAGTAGTTGCAGTTGGATAGGAATACTTGGAGCTTTGCTGAGCATAGGGGCTCCGTGGGTTGATTGATATAGGAACAGTTGCTTGTAGCCTTCTGGGAAGAATTAATGAAGCGTCTAGCTGTGAGGATTAAGAAAACAGAGTTCACAGCACTACAATGCACAGAAAAATTATAAAAAAATATTAAAAAAAAGGAGCCCAACCCCAGCCAACTTAGAAAGAAACTGAGTGCTGGTGAGGTGGGAAAAGATAGGAAGAAAGAAGGGAAACAAATAAAAGAGTAAGATAGAAGAAGAGCAGGTAGCAGAGGGCAATAGCAGCGGAGAATGACAGCGAAGAAAAGCAGCAACAAAGCCTTCTCTCGCCTCTCTCTCCCCCTCCCTCTTATAAAAAGTAATTTTACAAAAGAAAACCCTTTTATTTTTCTTTTTCTTTTTTTTTTTAATTTATGTTGCATATGAGGGCTGAGTCGGGTCCAAGTCAGTGTAGACCCAACTCAGTCATGGCCGAGTCCGAGTCAACTAGGAGTTGGCTGAGTTTTTAATCCATGGTTTAAAATCCACTGAAACTTCCACCAAAATCCTTTTGGAGGGATTATATGTTGGGTCTCTTAACTAAACCAAACTTATTTGGAAATTGTGGCTGAATCAAACCAAATCTCACAGGTATGAGCACAACGCATGATAACATTCCAATAAAAAATAATAATAATAATAATAATGAGCACAGCACATGATTAAACCCTATACTTATTACTGAGAGCCTAAATAACTTGATTTTTGCATGTTTAACTCTTTGTTTGTCTGTATTTTTAATGATTTTTTTTTCACTTTACCATTCAAAAGAGAAAAAAAGCTAATTATTCTTTTGGTTATAGATGCCAATTAAAGAGGCGTGCCATGTTGCTGTTCAAAGAAATCATCCAAGCAAGCATAAGCTCTGGAAACATGCTCTAGCTTGGCAGCAAGCAAAAGGACAAGGACCGATCCCTGTGTTGCAAATAGTATGTACTTACCCTCTATGATGCCCATATACGGCGAGGACATGTTGTGGACACGGCAGGGATACGGATTTTACTCACAAAAGTATCAGATATGATACTACACGATATGCTAGCCATTTTGAAGTATCCATGCATCATAGCTTACCTTGCTTGTCATGTACTAGCTATAATATGTATCTTAACACTAAAGAAAATGCTGTATAATAATTGGGTTATTCGGTTATATGAACTATGAAGAATCCAGCTTTGCATGTCTTATTTCGGGCATAATGTTTCTGTCTCTTTCCTTAAACATTGAATGTAAATTGCTAACATTCACTTTAATGTAAGAAATCTAAAAAATTTATAGGCAGCACTATCTTGTGTATATCATAGACACAAAGTCCCCATTCACTCAAAGTGTGAGTGATATTCTCGAAAATTAATTTAAACATTCATAAATTGTGAATCTACCTGTCTGAGATTGAGGAATTGCTTAAAATAGACCTTATTTGCAAAATACCAATCTCCATATTTATATTCATACAAGATTCTTTAAAATTCATTGGATGATCAAAAGATTTGCATAGTGACTTTGATGGAAGAATACAAAATTTTCAAAAAAATTGACTGACCTTATAGCTTGATTGACAAAATGTCAAGCTTTGTGAGAATATATACTCCTTTGGTCGATGAGTGACTAGATAAGGATTTTGAGTATATCTTGTAACTACTCGCTATTGCTTGATGGTTGATTCTTGTTGGATTCGTAGTTTTTTTACCTGTTTGGGGTTTTTCACATTAAAAGTCTGCATGTCTTTTTTTTGTGTGGTTGATTGTTTATTTTCAAATTTATTTTGTTTATTTTGCTGCATATTACTTGACTTGCAACCTAGAATCCGAGACCCCAAAAACTTTCATTACATACCTTTGTCTCTAAATTTTCTTGTTCTTACATGTGGAAGAGGGGATACAAATTTTCAATAAAATACAACTTGTATATAGCCAAACAATATTGGACAAGCATATAGATATTTGAATGTTTTATCAACTCACCGCAAGTGACCAATATAAACTTTTTTAAGCTACTGATGGCATGAAAGAGAAGCTCCAAGCCAATAATATTGACTATTTGACATTTTTCCTGTAGAAATGAGTGGCTTAGTAGCAAGTTGACTCTCTAAATGGTTCTCTTTGAAATTTGTGATCAGAAATTTTCATCAAATGCTTCTAAAATCGCAACTTAGGATGAAAGACTTGTTTTGGAAGAAAACCATCCAAAGTCTCATATAGATACAGTACTTCTGGTATTGTAAAAACAAAAAAAGTACTAAAGACATTCCATCTTTAGGATTTTGTTTTAAAGCTAGGCAGACAAAACAGCTTTGTGAAGTAGTGGATATGGATCGTGAATCTGAACTTAGATAGCCAAAATATCAACCCTTTTGATAGTAGTGGATGAGAGTGACCAATCATAAAATATGTGCTTTAGCTGGGCTTGGATCCCTGTCAGTTGGGACCACTGGTATGTATTTGTTCTTGTTGGGTTGTTTTTTTTTATTATTGTTTTGGCTGTTGTGGATCTAGACTTGGGTTGGGTCAGACCTAAACTTGAGACCAACTAGATGGGGGCTTAAATTAGAGTCGGGTCAGGTGGGACTTGAAATTATGGTCCAATTGAAACTTGATTAGACATTGGCTCAAGTTAGGGTTGTGGCACGTCTAGCCCGGCCTTCTTTCTTTGACTAGTGGAAACAACAAGAAAGAAATGAAGGGGGATGAAATGACAAGAAAGAGAGGCTGCACGCGGATGGGGAGGGGACTAGAGATGGAGGAGAGGAAGGGAAAAGGAGCATTGTTGCAACGAAGAATAGGAATATGTTGCGATGAAGGTAGATCACGATGCTTGCTGTGACGAAGGAGAAGAAACGATGAAGGCAGAGGAGGCGTGAGTAAATCATGGCTGTGGCAGGCAGTATGGAAGGAGGTGGTGCTCGATAGTGACACAAGTACGTTGTCTAACTCAGATCCCTTCCTTCTTCTCTATTCCCTTGCTGTCTGTTTCTTTCTTTCTTTTTTGGTTTTTTTTTCTTTTCGCTGGATTTGGGTTGTCACAGAGGCTGGGAGGGATATTTTCTTTTCCTTTTCCTTTTTTTTTTTTTTTTTTTTTTTGCATTGGGATTTAGGGCTTGTGCTGGTTTGGGAATTGTAATGGGGTTTCGAGGTTGGGGTTTGGAGAGTCTCATAGTTGGGATGTGGGGTTTGGGTTCTTGGTGAGGTGGAATAGATTTAGGCAGAGGGTTTTGGAGGTCGACTGTGGTGGGTGGATTTGTGAGGAAGATGGAGGGATGAGGGATGGCTTCTTGGAGGTTTCGGGTGGTTTGGGAAAAGGGGATTGCTCTGGAGAAGGGATGTGGGTTCCCTGTGGGGGTGGGAGATGGGTTCGATTGAGTGGTAGGGAGGGCTTTGGACGGTAGGTGTTGGGAAGGTTGACAGTGGGCTTTTAGTTAAATTGGATGGTTGTAGTGGTTTGGGTTTGATGGAGGGAGAGGATAAGGGGTTCAATAGGCATAGGAATTGGTATGGAGGGATGGGATTTGATTAGGGTTTGAAGTTAGAGCTAAAGGGAAGGGTTTGGATTGAGTAATGGGTTTAGATGTGATGTTGGGTTTGATTAGGATTCGGTCTGGGAAGGGTGTGGTGCTTTGGGAATTGGGGGATGGGTGCAGAAGGGTTGGATGGAATGGCAATGGTTTCGTTTGGAATGGGTTGATGAGGATGAGGATGAATGATGAAGCTAGATGGGTTTTGGGTGATGGGGATGATGATAGGTGATGAACGATGGATGACAGGCAGAAATGAAAATATGAAGATGTGATACCCAGTTTACCTCAGAGTGGCAATCTGAGATCGGATCTTGGCTTTGATATTAATTGAAGTAGCGCATGGAAGAAGAATAGTCAATGAGCTAATCTTCAAGTTAAAAGGCTTAAGAATAGGATGTCTAGATGCCTCACCAAAGATAACAACAACTCTCTCAATTGAGAACCAAACTCAGAAGTTTATTGATATCAACGTTATATGTTCTATTAAGAGGGATTACATCTTTATTTATAGTTACGATACTTTCTAATTAAATAAATAACCTAATTCAATCCAAATAAGGAAGTCTAAACTAAACATAAGATGAACTTCTAAAAATAAATGAATAACAAACAATTAAGAAATCAATTACTATTATAAAAATATAAGACTCTTATTAATAATAAAAACTAATCTTCACTACTGAGTCTTGTTGGTTTTAGGCCTAACGGGCTGGCTAATAATAGATATGGCCTTCATCATTTATGCATTATAAAACAAACAGAATCGTTCTGTCTTTAAAAGAATATTCTACACTGAATGTCAAATTAAAACGCGGAAAACAATTTCCCATTGATGATAAACAAATTTCATTAAGTCAAGCTCTTAATTGTTTCATATAGCAAAAATGGTGAGAGTAAAGGGAAAAAAACAATGCATTGAATATGCAGTGATGAAGACTAATATTTCTGCTTTATAATTTCTGCATTTGGTTAAGTGATTTTCAAAATATGTGAAAATTCTGTAGCTTACATGTTTTGGGGGAGAAGAAAATGAGATAAAGGTACTTTGAACTTAAATTAGAGCCTCAAAAGAGTAATTGTAATTTAATGGACCTTTGTTACTAAACGGGTGTGGAACTTGGACTTCAAGCAGAGTTATACCATATAATCTTAATGGAGATGATATTTTATTTCAACCCTAACATAGAATCTTATGGACTCCTATCATTAAGCATGGTTATAAAACAAATTCCTTCATCATAGTTGATATAATGCCAATCTTTACAGTTAAATCAATGAGATTTCTTATTCTTAAAATACGAGACTCAATAGATTTAAAATCCGCTTTTACTCGGCTGTTGATGAATCATTGATGTGGCAGAGGTCTTTAACCTTTAAACACTCCAAAGGGAGTTTTTTCAGATAATTTATTCTCATACATGTAAAACAACTTTGCGAGGCTTCTCTTGTAGAGATTACATTAGCCTGTAGAAGCTTTGATACGAGGAGGTTGGATCTTGGTATGTTCATATTGAAATTTCCTATACATTGAGGAAGTCCTGTCCATATTGCTTAGCTGCATGTACCATTTTTACCACGAGAAAGTGAAAGGTAGACTGAGAACTGTAATCCTCACTCTACCATAGGCTGAAGACAAAGGCTCCCACCCAAAAATGATGGGGCCATATCACATTATGTGGGCCCCTTTTCCAGCAGTGGATAAGAATTATAGCCACTGATGAATTTCTTATAACGACGATACTGAAAGAGGTGTTCCTTATGCAAACGAGTCAATCAAACGGTTTCGCTGACAAGCATTAGTCCCAATTTGGTTCATACATTGCAGCCACTATTTTAGCTTATAGTTGTATAAAACTAATTTGTGTTTACGGAGGCATCTACTATTCCAAGTCCTGTCTCTCCACTGAAGCGGAGGAAACACTCAAAGACACACGTTTATGTAGTGAGAATTTGAGATTGCTTGCCCATCGCAGAAATACTGCACCTTTGATGGCTCTAAAGATAACGTTAAAGAAGAAAATGCATAGCATCTGACGTTATAAAGTAGAAGGAATTGTAGACTTTCTAGTTCATTCTCAGGAAAATTCAAATGTACATACGTTTCTCGAGGAGTCAATACTTTTAATAGGCATCACCTTCAGCAGTTCTCTTTTTTTGGATAACTAACCAACTGAAAGGTTAATAGAGTCTTGGTTGAAATATTAAAGAAACAACTAATAAAGGGACTGTATAGTGTATTTATAGGACTGTATAGTGTATTCTCATCATTTAAGATGCCTCTTCCATCTTATCGCTGCAAATGAGTCTTCATTGCATATTTATTGACAGCGTACGGTCCAATCAGGAGAGAGCTTGTCGACGTCCTATTTCACTTCGAGCAGCAATGGGGAGCTCTAGATTAGGAGCATGAAGAGCAATGGCAGGTTTTGTTACTGCAGAAGATGGACGAGAAACACAACCAGAGGGTGATTGAGATGACATCCCTAAGGGCATTAGAAAAAGAGCTGAAGATGCAGAATGTTTGCTTTCTTTGTCATCTTGGATTTCTTGTTCAAATGAATCAATTTTGATAAGAGGGTTGTTCTTGCATACTTCATGGTATGCACTAAAAGAACATCGAGCAGGAAATTCCCAAGGAGTAGTATCCTTGGACATAGAACTAGTGACATGAATAGCTGCGTTAATGTTTCCAACCTGCATAAAAAAAAAAACATTAAGCTGATTTGAGTTATAAAGGACTGGAGACAAAGGTTTAAAACCAATTTAGTCATTTACCATATCAAAGAGGCTGGATCGGCGCTTCTTTTTATTGAGGTTGCTTATCCTTAGGAAATATTTTTGAGCATGACTAGCCACTTGGGTTGCAGTTCTTGTCCTCACAAAGTTCTTCGAAATACCTCTCCAGTCACCCTTACCTAGCTTTGCAAGCCCGGCTAAAAATGTCCTATGTTCTTCCTCTGTCCATGGAACACCTAAGGACCACATACTTATTCATTATCTGAAACGCCACAAATAAAAGCTAAACAAGATGTATACCGACTCTTATTTTATTTCTTTGAAGCTGAATGCGAAAAAGGGTGGGAAGTGTAAGTAGTCTACTAAAGCCAAGATCAAAATTTTGAGTTCATGTTGAAATTAACCTGAGTATTATTTACTCAATCAAACAGAAACTAGATTCTGCAATCCATCAAAAGGATAAAGCATGAAAAGAATGGTTAATAAAAAAGGCAAAACGGATGAAGAACCAACCGAACAACAACGAAAGAACAAAGACAGAAATTATATGAGAAAGTTGACTCCTGGAGAAAACGGCCAGCGAAAAGAGTAGACCAAAATAATTGTTTATTCAGTAGGTGAAAAGAAAAACACATTTTCATCATGGTGATGTTCAAATGAGAAATTACCATTTCCAATTTTTCATACCAAGCTGTCCAAAATTAGATCTTAGGTTATCAGAAGCCCAAACCATTTATACCAAGGTGTCCAAAATTAGAACTTGGGTTACCAAAAAGCCAAATAGTTTTAAGCCAGTAGAGGACAGTTATTATACCATGAGACGAAACCAAATTCCTTTTGTGGTCTTTATATGCAAAAAAGAAAGACAAAAAAAGGGCTATCACACCAAATGCTTCTAGCATCAAAATTTCCCTGAATATTACTAAAAGCTACCAAGAACAAAACACTCCTGAAATAAGAGATTTTCTTTTTTTTTTCATGGGAAAAGGTGAGAGATTACTATCGTTGCATTAATGCTTTCAGTTTAAACTTTCAAAGAATTCAAACAAGAACAGAAAGCCCCAAAAGGAAATGATTTAAAGAAAAAGAAACAGAGACTCTCATGACTGAGTATTTCCTTTCTCACACCGATCTTTGGAAGAATCTAAATTTGGGTCGCAGGCAAAAGATTCAAAGAACTCTGCCTACTTCAAAACAAACATAATAAAACTACCATAACTTGGGTACTAGTAGAAAATGCCTAAGAAGTCAAGACAGAATAAAATAACTTGACAATACCAGTTATGTTAGCCGAAGACGAAACTATAGAAACAAAATAAAAAAGAACTGATCATCTCATAAAAATTGATCCAAAGTGCTGCTACGAAACATTACAAATAAATTAACAACAGTAAACCAAAAAGACAAGCGCACACACCCTTTTTCGTCTGTTGGGTTTTCTCAATGAGAACATTAGAGTGATTGGATATTATAGCGACAGGTTCTTTAGTAGATGCAGCAGAAGCTGAAGAGGACGAAGGAAAGATATCCATGCTAAAACTCTTCTTCATAGGAGTGTCTATGTCAAGCTGCACCCCAAAGAGTCTCAGCCCACCAAAAGCACTTCTGTAACTGCTGCAAGTCCTTGAATTGTGACCATTTTTACCACAATGAGAGCATTTCCTGACCATTCCCACCCAGGAAAGCTAACCACGACAAACTGAGAGAGAGAGAGAGAGAGAGCCAATGTGATATGCGAAGCGGCTAAGACGGGTGGGGTTTATTAAGACTTAACACAGAAAAGGTGATTGGTTGTTTTCATTGATTAATGTGATATGCGAATCGGGTAAGACGGGTGGGTTTGTTAAGACTTAACCCAGAAAAGGTGATTGGTTGTTTTCATTGATTTTTTATCAACTTGATTTTCCTGCACAAGAGGCAAAACAGTCAACTCATGTATGTATGTGAGGAGAATTTTGTCCTAAAAGCAACGGGACCCTCCATAAGCGGCCTCCCTCAATTTCAAGGAAGGGACCATGACGAAAGCACCCATCATTTTTCCCACATTCCTCTGCTCGCTGGAGAGAACATCTTCCAGGTATGATATGTATGCGCTGTGCTGTGGTGTAAAAGTAAAAACCTTTTTTTTTTTTTTTCATACTAACACCCTCTTGTGGGGCCCCTTCAATCAAGGAGAGATGGAGGATCAAAAAATCTTAATGAAATCTACATCTGTGCAAACATTCAACTCTACTAGATCATCCTTCATCACAATCCTGTAATCCATGGCCCTCAAAATTGGTGATTTTAATTTGATGATTTTAAAAGACATATTTTCTACGAATTCTTATCTTAATCCGTTAATCCATGGCCCTCAAATTTGATGATTTAGAAGATTTTTTATGATTCAATGGTGGGGGTGGGGGAATGTTTGGTTTTGCTGTCCAGTGAGCATGAGCGGTTGGATGGTGGTTTTGTTGTCTAGTGAGCATGAGTGGTTAGATCAATCATAAAGAGTGTATATGCTATCGTTAGGGATGTAAAAGGATACTAAATTGGTTGGATCAATCATAAAGATTTCCACATGCACAAATGGGTTTGAAACCTTATTTAAATGCTAATAAATGTTGAGCTCCAGAACCGACTTTTGGACCCGCGACCTAACCGGTCCGGTGCTGGAATTTGTGGCCACCTAAGTTTCAATCCAGCCCAGGGATATGTGAAAATCTTTTTAATATATAAAAACCTCATGAAGAGCAAACTCAAAAAAGATGTACTAGTTATATCGAGTAACTTTAGTTTTGGGTATTGGTTTTAGCCAATAAAATAAAATACTATGCTCTATTTTTAGGAAAAAAAAAAAAGAAAGAAAGATGGACCTGTTTTAGAAGTTAGAACTGGATCCAATATTCCCTCTGGAATTAGTTACAGAACATGTCTCTTGGTTTCGAGCTGGAACCGGAACCCTCATTGGGTTAAAAGTTCCAGTATGTAACTAGCCCTGACCTGACAGTTCCTATCCCTAGACGTGTCTCATGAGAGAAATCCACAAAAGAGGTTTAGCCAATATGCATGAGCGGTGGGACTCCACCGGGCGAAAGAGAGAGAGAGAGAGAGAGAGTTTTGGAAGATGACATGATCGTAGGTAGTTGGAAGAAGACAAGATCCACCAATGATTCAAGGTTGGTAGGTGGATTAGGGTGGAGATGGTAGAACACTAATCAAGATATCACATAAATGGACATCTATTTTATTGGTAAAATTGAAAATGGGACTTGAAATGGACAGTCAAAGTCTTTAAAAAAGAAAAAACGAAATAAGCAGTCAAAGAAATCATTGATACAGTTTGTCAAATTCCTACAAAGAAATTATTTCAAAACCATTTAGGGCTTGTGTGTTAGCATGGGAAAACATTGGATTGTATACCATAACCAGTTAAAACTAAAGAGCAAAGGTGAATTTTCAAACATGAATCAAGTTAATAACTTATTTTTTATTTAAATAGAATCAATAAAAGATAAATTGTCATTGCGGCTCTCTCGTAGAAGGACATTAGATCCGGTGAGTATTCATCTAAAGAGAGAGAGTATACTCTCTAAAAGACTAGAGATACAGTCGTACCTGAGTCCTACATCGAAACATATAAGTCCTACTATTAAGTATGTAAGTGTGGCTTGATGTTAATCCCGTATGAGGCTTTTTAAAATCATCTTTAGTGAGTAGTGGGAGGCAAAATTGGATTAAAATTTTATGAGCCAAAGCCCACAATTATTATGCGAGTAGGGTTACAAACATTAGCCCCAAATGCATATACTCAACACCTGACATCTAAGTCAATCAGGGATATTTATGGAAACGAGAAGCTAAATAATAATAATAATAATAACTTGTAAGAATAACTGATTTAAGTATCATCTTTCAACACAAAGGAAAATCTTTTTTTTATTGTGATATAAAATATTGTAAACCACTGTGGAAAAAAGAATGGTTCTCTCCATCACTGTGGAAAATCCTTTTTTTTATTATGAAATGCTATATTGTTAACCCTTTGCAAGCCTAGTAGGTACCATAGCTTGTAATTTCTGCAATCCGCACTCCAAGTTGGGCAAACAAATACATAATGCTTAACCCCGTGCAGAAGGAACACGTCCGTTGATCCAAATCTGTTACATATTATATCTTGACTTCTGTAATGGGATTGGTTCATCTAAGTTAGCTAGAATCCAAATTTAAGATTTTAGTGTTTTTAGTTAAAATATATTTAGGTCATTTTTCTTGTGGGCTCTTAATGGACTAAACTGTTGGATTGATGGCCTTTATATTTATATTTATATATATACACATGCGCGCGCGGAAAATAATCATATGAGAACTAGTTCTCATTATTTTTTGTGAGAACTCTAGGTGAGACCCATGTATCACCCAATCGAAATCTTGTAATACATAGAAACCCCCTATAGTCACATGCCATAAGTTTTGCTCAAATCCAAATTTATCTGACCATTTGATTGACTATGCACAAATCTGAATGGATTGGATTTGTGGGCCACAAATGAAAGATTTAGGGACATATGCTAAGGGCCAAACTTAATATTTGGGGTAGTCCCACATAGATTTTTTCATCCCCCTGGTCCCATTCTCAAACTGGACCCACAAGTGAGTCCCATAAAAAGTTCTCACAGCAAGTGCATGAGAACAGTTCTCACAAGATCTAAGCCCAATATATATATATATATATTTATATATATATGAGCGCTACATAGTGTTGTACATTTTTAAAAGTGAAAATGCCCTATTTTTGTAACGAATAGAAGATTAAGAATGTGGAAAAGCAATTAATGTTATTTTTAAAAGGGTGAAAAAGTCACTACATGACTTATTGGAGGATAAAAAGAGGGCAGAAACGCCACTTTTAAATAGGCGCATTCTTGAGAATTTCTTATATTATATATTAAAGCTACAAGAATGGAGCCATCTGGAGGGTGCCACATCAGCACCACTTATTTATTTATTTATTTTCTAGAGCGCCATGTCAGCATCTTGAAAAATTACATATGGCACCAAAAAATCACTAATTCCTCTAAAATCTCTCCATTTACTACTATCACTAAAATTTCTCACTCATACACCTTTGTTGCATCTTTTTTTGTTGCCTAATCATATTTGTTGCTTAAATGATAGTATGATAATTTTTCTTATGGGACCTTTTTATAAATATTTAGCACCAATCTAAATAAATGGCTTTATTTTTTTATACGAGTTAGGCTTATAATCAAATTATAATGCTATTTTTTTGTGGGGCCTATTATAATAAGATTTGACACCAATCAAAATAGATAGCTCCATTCCTTATAGGAGTTAGGCTCATGATCAAATTATAATGCTAATTTTTCTTGTGGGGCCTATTTATAAAGATTTGACACCAATCAAAATAGATGGCTCTATTTCTTATAGGACCATAAAATTATAAAAACTTTGTAATACTTTCAAAATATGGAAGTGAGCCTCACCAAAATCATTCCCAAAGGATATGTCTATAGGCTACCATTAAATTATAAAAATGCCAAGTTTTTTTTATAGTTATAATGGGCTCAACTTATGCTCATTTGAAATTTGGTTTAGATAAATTCAAGCCGATAACACTTACTTTTCTAATTTGATATAAAATGTTTTAGCTAATTTTTTTTTGAATGGTTTCCAAGTTAAATCAACTTTATTCAAACAACTCCAATGAAGAAGGTTGATATTGCATTTTTTCAGATTATGAAAATGAAACTTTTCAAGTAATTTTGGTATTCTATTACTTGCTTATTTCTAATTGAATCTAGAGATGAGGATTTTGTGATTTTTTCCTTGGACGTTTAACCTGGTGGAATAATGTTTATATAATATCCTTTATTTTTCCTCCTTTTTTTTTCTAAGCAGGAAGTGAGCTTTTTTAATAAAAATTTTTGGGATTTAAGTCGACTCAAATTATAAGAATTTTTTCCTTTGAAGATGTTATTTTTTAAGTTTATTGAGATAAATTCTCAATCATCATCATCATCATTTCCTCTTTTGTAATTCTTTTTTTTAAATCAATTTTAAAGCAAATAACATTAGTATTTCAATCTAATTCTAATAAATAAATTAGCTTGATAGATAATATATTTATCTATTTTTTATTTATTTTTATTAATAATATTTTGAAGAATACAATAATATTTGATGTATTATTTTTATGCAGCAAAAACCTTTAAAATATCTATCTTAAGTAAGGACTAGCAATGTAGGCCTGTGCTTAGCCCGGACGTATATAAAAAATTTAAATTGTTTATTACAAAGTTTATAAAAATAACAAAAGTTCAGATGTTTATAAAATTTAATAGACTTTTAAATTTTTTTATTTTATTTAAATCATGAGAATCATTCAGTGGGCTACTTACATTTTCAAATATTTTCTAATTTTTATTTTATTCATTTAATAGGTGGACTTTTATAAATATCTGAAATTTTGTATTTTTATAAATTTTTTAATAAGCTATTTAATTTTTTTATGGAAGCCAGGGCTAAGCACAGGCCTGTGTTGCTAGTATATATATATAAGGCTACAGATGAAGGGGTTAAATACATGATAGGTTAAATGCATGATAATGACTTCAAATTTGATATATGGGCAAACTTGTAGGCCACTAATCAAGGGGGTTAAATGCATGATAATGACCTCAAATGATATATAGGTGCTGTCTAAGTGGATCTTCTCATTCTCCCTGGTCCCATCATCAATGGAGCCTCAAATGACCCCCAACAAGCTACCTTGAACAGAAGCTCTATGTGAGATAAATGTGTTATAAAGAAGACAAGGATAACACATCAGATGTTCCCTTCATGTAAACAGAGACATGATGTAGGCATATTGCTGAACCATTGTAACATTTGTATGTTTGATTTTTTAGTTTTTGTGTACATAATAGTTGTGTGTCAAGTCTCGTTTTTCCACTATGCCTTGATAATATGTATTTGGCACTATTATGAAGTGGAGTATTTGGGTGCATCTGATACTATGTCATTTGGATATTTTCATATTTCTAGAAAATGAGGTTATGAAAAATATATTTGGTAGGTGTAAATCACTATTCTAAAAATTTTTTTTCTCATTGGAAAGAATCCTAAAATCTTAACCTGCAGGCATAAGAAAGTTGGAGGAAAAAAAAACTTTATTTCTTTAATGAAAAACTTATCAGCACAGTTATTTCCTACTTATCTTTTGTCTTCTAAAGAAGACCATCAATTTAAGGTAAACCCCATGTTTACAATCAAAGAAAGTGGCCCACTTAATTATAATTTCTAAAGGTTGGTTACATGGTCACATCATAAAAGGTGAGCCTATATGATTACTCCTTTAAAGGTGGGACCACACTAAAAGGCCTCCCATGTTTTAATTTCTAAAAGTGGGTCCCATATCCACAATAATAGAAAAGATGGCTCTACTTTTATAATTTTTAAATGTGTGTCATATGGTCACAAACACAAAAGTTGGAACCACATTGCAAATCCTATGAATGTAGACCCATATTGTGAATCCTATGAATGTGGCCCAATGTTCTTGTTTCTAAAGTTGGTACCATATTGTAATTTTTAAAGATGGGTCCCATGTTCACAATCAATAAAAAAAATGACCCTACATTATAATTTCTATAAAGGTGGGCTTACATTGTAAATCATAAGAATGTGCTATATTCATGTTTTAATTTCTAAAGATTGCCACAACATTGTAATTCACAAAAAGTGGCCCCACATTGTAATTTCTAAAAAGGTGTATCACATTATGAATCTTATGAATATGAGTTTCATGTTCTAATTTTTAAAAGTGGGTACCACATTGTAATTTCTATAAGGGGTCTCATGCTTGAAAATAATAAAGTTTTAAAGTAAAAAAAAATAAAAAAAAGGTGGATGCCACATTATAGAACACATGATTCTCTTGCTTCTGTTTCTTGAGCAAAATTTCTATATTATAACCAAACATATTATGTAGACTATAGTCACAGCACAACCTAATCTCAGTATAATCTAATTTGAGCATAAAATTGGAAACAACATGAGAATGATGCCAAATGGGCCCTCTACTTTTTTTTTCCTAATAAAGAAAAAAAAAAGAGTAAAAATGTAGAATGCACTTGAGAAAAATTTTTCTTTTTCATTGTTATTATTTTGACCCGGTCGTTGTGGTGAAAAGAACCACGAATCTTTTACGTAATGAGAAAAATTCACTTCTCATGTAGTTTAGTCTAGTTTAAACTAGGCCAAACCAAAACGCTTTAAAAGAATAAAGCTAGTATCGAATTAAGTGGGAAAGCATTGACTTTAGAATTAGAATATATAGCCTCAAAGGTTGCCGGTAGAGGATACAATAACTAAGCAATTGAAACTTTCCACATTTAAACAGTAATAACTTCTCACCTGAATTCAAATACGCTGCCATTTAATTTTCCACATTTTGACTTACCGAACCACCCCAGGAATGTAATAATTCATCATTTGCACGCTTGGAGGTTGACTCCAAAGCTCCGTCGTTCCAAGGGCAGGAATCGTTTCTGATAATTACACTTAAAAATAGCATCAACATTAGAATTATCAAAGCCTTGTAGAAATTATGCTCGGTCAGATAATGAATTTTTATAATTTTAGTCTACAGGTCAAATGTTGGAATAGGCTGTAGTTTTTCAAATCATTGCATCGATTTAAAGAGCAAATGACAAAAATTTATGTCACCTCCTCTTGGATAGTATTTACACTCTCTTTAATGTTAGATGAGGATTAGAGGCACACAAGATATTGGGCTGATCAAATGATTCTAACCCTTTGTTTTTTTGTCTCAAAGCTTCATTGATATAAGCATTGTGCAAACTTATTTTGATAAAGTCTAAAAGGTGATTAACCTCTTGATCGATGTAAAATTAGGTATAAAGGATTGGATCGGCCAGCGGCCCACCAGTGCCTTTGCCTTAGACAGAAGCTACTCCCCTACCTTGTTACATGAAGCAAATAGGTACTGAAGGTAAGACAATTTCCAAGATGACCTAGGCGCTCGAGGATCCTAATCAAGCAAGACCCCCAAAGAGCCCACCAAACACTTATCAGGCCCAGCCAACCAAAGCCAGTGCTTAAGAAGGCGCACTCAAACAAGACAAATCAATAAAGAGGCCCAGCAGGCCTGCTGCGAGCCCACAAAGTGCACCTGCATGGATTTAGAGTGTTTTGACAGATATTTTTAGCAACTGAACGATCGTCGTTGAACCCCAGCCATCCAAGCAGCAGGTTACAACCATGAATTTGGTAAGAACAAAAGACTAGTCATCTAGTTTTATAACAAACACCATTCAAACCTTATACCAAATTACACTATATTTTGGATGCAAACGAATCCTAACCGTTGTGGTAACGAGCCGTAATGCTCATTGGGAGGTCTAGGCTTCCAACCTGGCCTCTCATCTCCTTACATATGTTAGTTGCTATTACTTCATATATGTGAGTTGTTTTTTCCTTATATGTATGAGTTCGAGTTTATATCACCGACCATGTGTGAGATGTGTCTCCTTATATTTACAATTTGCTATCACCTTGCATCTGAAACTGTCACAGTGTCCTAGCCCCTTTGCCGGGATACAATAAAATAATAACACTACTTTCTGGACAATGGCAGAGACTGGATGACAAGATGCATTCCTGGAAAATACATTTGCGGTGCGGATAGGATGATAATCAGCTCCCTTGTTTTTCCTTCTTTTTGTCTTTTTTTGTTCCAACTTGTGTTCCATCTAAAATGACTTGGGTAAAAACAAACATTATTTTGACGTTTGTGAGTATATACATCCAAAGCAAGTTGCAACATGGTGAGGATATTTCTTCCTTTAGTGGGGCAACAGGTCCAACTTCCAAGTAAATGCGCACCAGAAAATCTAAGGTGATAAGTATAGTACCACTGCTAGTGTCCTTTCAGTGGAGGAGCTCCTGCAATGCATATACATGTTGCATGATGCTTCCATGTATCAATGATCAAAGTTCATGGGTTCTTACTCAAATCCTTATTCAGCTCCATAGAAGTCTTAATGAATTTACTGTTGTAGAATAAGTGGTGAAATCATTTTTAGCATGTGAAGATGATAAGAAATTAAGTCGGAAGGATAGTCAACTTTAAATGGATCTAACTTTTGACCTAAATATTTTCTCATCACCCAAAAGTACTCATTTCAAATCTATAAATTGCTCTACGACATAGTTAATCTCAAGGTGAAATCGTGCAAAACTTACTGTTTACAATAATCTTCCGTTCCACTTATTTAAAGGCTTTTTAGTCAGTTTGCGTCTGAATTTTTTTAGAAGTTCATTTCAGTTAGTGGGTTTTTGTGTAACTAAATTTTTCCTGGTACTTTTTATAATTTTTGCTACTTCAGAAAAGTAACAGTTTCAGAGTTATATATAAAAAAATTATGTTGGTATTGAAGACAATACGAAATTCCTTCTGTGGGGGTTTTCTAATTTTTTCTTGTGTATTTAGGATTTTATTTTTAGATTGAGTAAAGTCATCCCCTTCCTCAATTATTTTGCACTCTCCTTGTTGCGAGCAAATTAAAGTTGTCCAATTGAACCGTTATCTACCGATTGTTTTAATCTTTACCGAAAAACAGGAAAAAAAATCTTTTCTCTGTGGGATACGTCCAAGCCATATCAATAATGCCTTGGAATTGGACAAATTTCACCACTACATCCATTCCAATCAAAGCCTCCAAAACTTCTATAAGAACACAGCTAGCGTTAGAAGATTCAAAGGAATAGTCAAATCACATGAAAGTCAGGATCATGGGTGCAGTGCAAAATGCAAAATATACAAGATGGGTCATCGTCAAACTCATCACCTCAACCACTTACAATGACATCCTTACCTCATTTTGTGTGCTTGCTGCTATGTTGTTTCCTGCACTAAAATCATCATAAGAAATTCAGTAGCATTTTATAATTTGTAAGACTAGTGTTAAAGAAGCTGCATGTACATACACCTGGGTTCCTTTCCTTTATTAGTCCCTTCTTTTTGGAAGAAAGGCTTGAGGAAAAAAAGCAGGAAAAAGGCACTTCTTTTTTGGTAAAAAGCAAAAAGCACATTAGTGCTTATTAAAAAAAGGTTCAATACAGAATTTGATTTGTCTTATGTGCCAACAGTGTTGTGATTCATTGCATATAAAATCTATAGGCACGTCAAAATATTAATAATTTTAGTTTTGTATCAATCAATTAAAAAAAATGGCAATCCGGATGAATAATAAAATACAACCTGCTTGATGGGATAGTTTCTTGCGAATATGTTTCAGAAAGCAATTTGCATTCTGCAAGACTTCTATTTCAGAAAGAGGCCTCTCTCTCTCTCTCTCTCTTTTATTTTTCTGCAATTATAGGTAAATAATAGAGCAAAATAGTATATTAGTGGGGTTCAGATCATGCTTGTACTAAATCAGGACGGTCGATCGAGACAAGGAGAGTCATTGTATTTGTATCTCCTGGAGAAAAGGAGTAGCGAATTGCGACCCATA
Organism: Sextonia rubra; assembly: GCA_037013555.1. Lineage (NCBI taxonomy): Eukaryota > Viridiplantae > Streptophyta > Magnoliopsida > Laurales > Lauraceae > Sextonia > Sextonia rubra. The sequence continues at coordinate 34,118,025 of JASUAD010000010.1, read as the reverse complement.
CATCCAAATCATTCATCGGATGTGTTTCAACAACTTTACTTGCTTAGTCAAAATATACTCGATGTAATAAATCGTGCTCTGACTAATGAGCTGACTTTTTATACCCATTTTGAACTGCATGTCAAGCTCCATTCTGCAGATGGTGAAACTTTGTGAAAACCTACACCCTCGAAGATGGATAGTGGGTAATCTCGTTTACTTGATGCCCAGTTTCTTAGATGTGGGTGTTGTTGGCCTGTTTGTTTCTGATCCTTGATCTGTTAATTGGATAGAAAGGATTTTATGATGGAGAGGAAAAATGTTTTGATTTTTCATATGGACTACTATTGTGGTGTTTGGTGGCGTGATCATCCTCATGAAAGGAAAAGAAAAAAAAAAAAAAAACAACAACAACTAGACAGCATTGCGATGCATCACTTAAAGTAAGGAATGCCTTATCATGATTTCAAAATATTTTTGCCTCAGAATTCATAATTGGACGGTGACAAAATTGTACGTTGGTTTGCTGGTTCAAGCTGTACTACAATATAGGGGTCATAGGAGATTTACCCGGCTCTCTCTCTGCCCAAATAGATTATTCCGCCTGAAAGGATGCGGATGCCCTCCATTAGATAAAAAAACCTAAGAGTTCATTCATAATGTACATGTTTGAGTGGGATGCCAAGTTAATGTATACATATGAACAAGTTTATTGACATAATTTTTTGTGTCCCACTCGTATATTCACACCAATTGTATACAAAGTTCATCATCTAAAAAAAATGCGCCAATATCCCGAGTTGCATGTTGATCAGCTGGCTAGGAATGTGAAGTGCTCTTGGTTGCGAGAGTTCTATTTCCTTGCCGCAAAAAAAAAAAAAAAAAAAAAAAACACACAAAGGAAAAAATATTTTAAAAAAAAGCCTCCAAAGGGGCGATTGTAGCCCCTTAGTCTTAGGATGACAGTGGACCCGACCAAACAAACATGTGCATCTTTCGGGATCCACCTCGATCTAGCATGGTGGAGAGGTTCAATATTAACTGATGAGATCGGAATAGCCAAAGGCAGTCTGAACTCTGGACAGCTACATGGGAACACACACCTCTTATCACGGTCGGTAGCTATTCTTAGCATTGAACCCATTAATGGTTGGCAGTTCTACTTAAGCGGAGGAATGGTAGCCAAATACAAAGGGAGGGTTCTGACTCCCTACTACAGGACGTCTGCTGCTTGGGACTACTCTGATTGGCAAGTGGCAACTCATTGATGAGTCAAATAAGCCTAATAGGAGCTCCGATCCCACAAATCATAGATGTGACATGGGCTAACATCACAATAGATGGACCCCCATTCATAAAATCTATGGCTGCAACTGTCTAACAGATGGTCAGCATTCAGATGGAATGTTCTGGAAAACAGAACCCTATCTGTCAATCCCACAACCACAGAGACTGGTTCTATGCTGAGGCCGGGATTTGCTTGCTAGGCGCGTCCAATTGAATATGTTTTAAAAAGGAAAAAAAAAAAGAGCCATGATCAGCAACCAGCGAATGCCACTGATGACAATCACCATTGCCTGGAAAGAGCCATGCAGTATGCTTTTTATCTCCTCGCAGTCTAATTGGTTTGATCGGCTCGCCAAACAGTTTGGACAATGGTTTGATTTTCAATATACATTAATTGCACCAGGCACAATCTGATCCCTGACCGGCCTGCTTGTCGCATGAATATTCCCTCTCTCACACACATCTCACAACCAGATGTCTAAAATGGGGGTCAAATCCGATGACTACACAGCCATCAAAGTGATGCAAGTGGAGATCAACAGGTTAAAATTCAATCACAAAACAACCACCAAGTTTATCCAAAAGTCAGCAACTAATATGAAAACATTGTTAACAAAAATACCATCAGCCCCCTTCACTTCCAATTAATTAATTACGCGAGAGAGAGAGAGAGAGAGAGAGAGAGAGAGAGAGAGAGAGAGAGAGAGAGAGAGAGAGAGAGCACATTTCTTCTCACAAGACGTGTTAGTGTGTACCTATCAGCTTACATAGTATCATTGAAAGCCATGCTCTTTAACTTCTCCCTGTCCGAATAAGCTACCCTCAGAGTCTGATAGAAGACTTTCCTACTAAACGCCTCAGGCCTCAGGCACCTCATATTCCAGCTGTTCCTACTGCTGTGGCCAAAACCTCCCACTCCAGCTTCCAGCATCGTATCCAGGAATTGAAATGCAACTAGTGTCCTAACACAGGTCACCCTCCAATATGCGTAGCACCTTAAACCAAATTAAAAAAAAAAACCAATAAAATTACACCACTAAAATATTTGTATTCATTTACATAGTGGCCGCAATACTTATCAGTTGGAACAGGCCATCAGTATGACATACAATAGAGATGCATTCAGTTACCAGTTTCCAGAAAATCTTTTTCCTCCATTCACATTCAACAAGCCTACAATTGAGTTCAGCACCTTACCTGAGACATGCGAGGCCTTGAATGAGGGTTGCGCCGAATGCAAAGTGATGCTGCATGGATCATGCAATATCTCATCTTCTGAATATTCAATTCCCAGGCGTGGATCCACCAAATCATCAATTGCATACTCTTACAGTAAGGGCGGGCCTGAAACACCAGTACAACGGTCAAAGGATTACAACAATCTAATGGTTGAATCATGAGGAGATATCCCTGCAAGAACTTCCCCATCTGATTTTGGAGGAATTATATGATATCCCAATGCTATATCAGCCACTAAGTATATGTATACATACAAGCCAGTGGTTTTGACATCTAGACATTTTAACCAATGGCCGCAAAGTGGAACCCCATAAAATTTCTACTATCCTAACCATTAAGTTGACAGGATTTGCAGATGTGAAAGAAATTTAGAGCGAGGGTCAATAGCGATTGAAAAGGAAATCCGCTCATTGGATGCAAACAATTCATATCTAGCCTTCTTAAAAGACATTGCATACACGACGTGCCCCTCCATGTAGAGTCCAGGATTATATGGTCACTCATGATCTAGATCATCAAATTCCTTTCTGTTCTGTCATCATGGTTAAAGTGGATTGCTGGCCCTTGAGGCTGTTCTCTACCCCTTCAGTAAGAAATGATGGCCGTTGGGCCGGTTAATGCCTACAGCTTTACCCAGTAACAAGCTCGACCAGCACCACACCAAAGGAATTCACATCAGCCTTTTCTGTAATTTGGCCACTCTGGGTATACTCTGGCGGAAGGTACCTAGCAGAGGAGCCACATCAGTCTTGGCATTATTCCATTTTTATCAAGATAAAAATGCATACTTCTTATCCCTGGAGATTTACCCAAATGTTCCAATCATACGAGTGTCCACACTCTTGTCTCCATCAGGTTGCCACCTTACCAGACCAAAATCTCTGACCTTTGGAAAAGAAATGCCGAAATCAGATTCCAAAATGTTGTAACTTACCTTGATGTAATAATAATCATACCAAGGGTATTCATGTGAAGACAATGTGGAAATGATTTAACTCCACACCAATGGCAATATCATACATGGGATCTGAGCCATTCCTCAGGGATAGAGACCCATTGTGCAGATGCCCCTGCTCATAACTCAGGGTGATGACACTGATCTAGTCTGATCAGGTGGGTCACAAAAGGAAAATGAATATGACATTAGTCTTCATCACTATAAACATTGTGAGGTTTGCTAAGGATACACGTCCAAAACAAATGCTTAGATAAATTGTAGGCGGATTACTTGCATTCCATTGAGTGGCATTTTGCAGTTTCGGGGTGACAGTTCAACTAAACTGAATACTTAAGGTAAATATTTCGTTTTAACATTTGAAACAAAAAAATGACATAAAAATGACCATGTACAAATGCACACAAGTTGATCCAAAATGTCGCTTATAATCTTGAGCCAATACCGGCAGCTGAAATCACAGTAACATGAACATTGTTTGGCTTTATAATTCACATCTAAAATGCATGGAGAAGTAGAACTCACAGAGCTGACCTCAGCTAGAGTGACACAAGGTCACCACCAGATAGATGCAATGAGGATTATGACGTTCCAAAATGTAACAGAACATAGTCTAAATCCCAGAATAGTTATTGCCACATGCATTGCCATTTAGATGATCATTTGGACGAATAACAAGCTGATTCATAATGTTCCACAAAACAGAGTTTTATGGTTACAGTATATTGTTGAGACCTCCAAGATTTTATCATATATGCCAATCCCAAATAGATTCGGTAAGGTTGACATGATGGTGATGATGATATACTAGTTAGGTAAAGTTCTGATAAACAACATTCTCATAGAATTGATGGGAAAAATCAGATTGCAAACCATTGCATTTTACTCCAAAGTGATTCAAATGATGAGGGTCCATACCAGTGGCTTGAAATCATGGGTGATGAGAATATTATTTGGCCTCATATCCTGATGGACAATATAACCCACTCTACATTCTTCGTGATGGTATCTCAACCCTCGAGCAGCTCCTACTGCAATTTTTTGGCATGCGAACCATGTCAATGGATCCTGATTGCGCCCTGCAAATTTTCAAATCCTCAAAACCATAATATTTTTTCCATGATATACATAGAAGAAACATCATAATTCGCAAACGACAATAAATATTGATATATGAAATGTCCTAATGTACCCATATTCCAAAAGGTAATACGGTCAAAGTTTAACCAAGCTCTAAAATATGACTGACTAGAAATAATATTGGATAGGTTCATTGGCATTTAATAGAACGTAAAAGGCTCTGAAAACCAAAACGAAACAACAACTTCAAACCAGGCAAAGTAAGGTGTGTGTAATGCCACAAAATAAGTGAGATTATGATAATCATATCTATCACCCTTGAACTCCGCCAGTTTTGTTGCCGGTCTCAAGCCCGGGTAAAGGAGGAGGGTTGCGTTAGGTAGGTGACAGCCAGCGTAAAACTTTGTCACAACCCAACCATGAATTCTGAACAAATGATATTTCACGATAAGGCTAGGGCGTTCCCCGCTTTAAGCGACACATTACAGTATCGCTCGGTTGCAGTGAAAAGTGTGCAAGGGCTACCGCATGACTTTGAGCTAATGCGGTTAAAGAAGTTAGTCCATGAGAAGAAGATGAGGAATAGGAAAATTAGACTTGCTACTTGGAATATAGGAACCTTGACAGGCAAGAGCATGGAGTTGGTTGAGGTAATGAAAAGAAGAAGAATTAGTGTGGCTTGTATACAGGAGACAAGGTGGAAAGGGAATAAAGTTAAGGAGTTCATGGATGAATATAAGCTTTTCTATGCAAGAAAGAGTAATACAAGAAATAGAGTGGGTATAATTATAGATAAGGATTTCAAAGAGAAAATTGTGGGGGTAAAGAGGTTTGGTGATAGAATTATAGCAATTAAACTAGTACTAGAGGAAGACATAATTCATATCATTAGTGCATATGCTCCCCAAGTAGGACTAGAAGAAAGTGTGAAAAGATAATTTTGGGAGGAGATGGATGATTTAATGTGAGAAATCCCAAATAGTGATAACATTTTCCTTGGATGGGATTTAAACGGGCATATAAGAAGAGATAATAGAGGATATGAGAGAATGCATGGAGGGCATGGATTTAGAGAAAAGAATGAATTCGAAAACACTATATTGGACTTTGCAGTGGCATTTGATCTTATAGTAGCAAATACTTACTTTAAAAAGAGAGATGAGCATTTATTTACATATAAAAGTGGGAGTAATAGGAGTCAGATAGACTTTTTTCTAGTTAGAAAACAGGATCGATTGGCTTATAAAAATTGTAAGATTATCCCAGGAGAGAGTTTGACTACGCAACATAGGCTTGGAGTTTTAGATATTTGCATTAGAAGTAAAAAGAGAGCAGTAGTAAACAAAATAGACCCTAAAACAAGGTGGAGAGATTTGAAGGGGGAAAGAGCAAATATATTTAAGGACAAAATGATTGAGAAAGGAGAATGAAATATTGAAGAAGAAACTACAGTAATGTGGAATCAAATGGCTAATTGCATTAGGAATGTTGCAAAGGAGGTACTTAGAGAATCAAAAGGGAAGAGACATATTAATAAAGAAACATGGTGGTGGAGTATGGAGGTTCAGGAAGTTATTCGACAAAAAAAACATTACTACAAAGTTTGGCAGGGGACTAAGAGTATATAAAATTTTGGTTGTATAAGAAGGCAAAGAAAGAAGCTAAGAAAGTAGTAAGTAGTGTAAAGTTCAAAGCATACGATGATCTCTATAATAGGTTGGGAACAAGAGAAGGAGAAAATGATATTTTTAAGCTTGCAAAAATAAGAGAAAAGAAAAGTAGGGACTTAGATCATGTCAAATGTATCAAGGACAATGAAGAAAATATTTTGGTGAAGGACAACGATATTATAGAAAGGTGGAAAGAATATTTTAGTAAACTTTTAAATGAAGAATATTTGGGTGATACAAGAGTGGAGGAGGATACTTCATTACAAGAGTATACTTTTCTCCGTAGAATTAGAGGGGTGGAAATGAAGGAAGCATTGAAGCGAATGAAGACAGGAAAGGCAACAGGCCCAGATGGTATTCCGATAGAGGTATGGAAATGCTTAGGAGAGGTTGGAGTAAGTTGGTTATGTAGACTATTCAATAAGATACTTGTGACAAAGAAAATGCCGGATGAATGGAGAAGAAGCATTGTAGTACATATATATAAGAATAAAGGAGATATACAAAATTGTACCAACTATCGAGGGATTAAACTTATGAGTCACACTATGAAGTTATGGAAGAGAATAATAGAGCAAAGATTGAGAAAAAAGACTAAGATTTCGGAAAATCAATTTGGTTTTATGCCAGGGAGATCAATTATGGAAGCTATCTTTTCACTTAGGCAATTAATGGAAAAATACCGAGCAAAGAGGAAAAATCTACATATGGTCCTTATCGATTTGGAAAAAACCTATGATAGGGTACCGAGGAACTTAATTTGGTGGGTCTTAAAGAAAAGGAATGTCCCAAGAGGTTACATTGAAATTTTAAAGGATATGTACGAATGTGCAATAACAAATGTGAAAACCACATGTGGAGAAACGGGCGGATTTCCCGTGACTATAGGCTTACATCAAGGATCATCCTTAAGCCCTTATCTCTTTGCATTAATTATAGATGAGTTAACTGTGCATATTCAAGAAGAAGTACTATGGTGTATGTTGTTCGCAGATGATATAGTATTGGTAGATGAATCAAGAGAGGGTGTAAATGCAGAGCTTGAGAGATAGTGGAGGGCATTAGAATCTAGAGGCTTTAAAATAAGTCGTACAAAGACAGAATATATGGATTGCAATTTCAGTGGACATATACAAAGTGTTGAAACCACTGTCAAAATTGAAACCCATGAGATACCACGTAAATATTCTTTTCGGTACCTGGGCTTGATGATTAGTAAGGATGGGAGATTGACGAAGATGTGGAGCATAGGATAAGAGCTGGATGGCTGAAGTGGAGACTAGCTTCGGGAGTACTTTGTGATAGACAAATGCCAACAAAATTGAAGGAAAAATTTTACAGGACAGTGGTTAGACCAGCTATGACATATGGAGCAGAATGTTGGCCAATTAAGAAGACACATATTCATAAGATGGATGTAGCGGAAATGAGAATGCTTAGGTGTCACGACCCGAGCCCAGGGTTCGGGGGTTAGCAAAAGCCAAACCTAATGACACACGTACTCCCGTGCATGCACACGTAGACCGAGTCTAAATGCACACGCACAAGGGAACAAGCACACGTGCCAAGCAAGTATGCGGAAGCTGTAAATATCAGAAACACAAAACTAACAATGCAAGAAGAGGATACAAGAAAGGACTGACATAATTACATATGAAAGTTTTACAAAATGACAAAATATATATACAATAATGACATGTCATGACATATACAAGTCTGAGAATCCACAAAACAAGACTCCAAAATGATGCATGCCATGGACGCTCTCCCGTGGAGTGATCACATCCACTCCTCTAGGCCTGATGGGGCCCCGGGGATCTCATCTGAAGCCTGGCCGACCGGCGAGGGTTCGGCAGGGGGATCTGGGCCTGCAACACCAAAAACAACTGTGAATACGACGATTCAGCAAAGTATAAACCATAGCAAGTTAACACACGCTGTATCTAATAGAATAAAGAACATCATGTTATTAAAGAAGGCATTTTCGTATACTAGGCTATCATGTAAGAAAGAAATATGCTGCGTGAATCAAGGATAACATGCTGTGTACATAACTAGTGGCTACTACATTACCATGTGCTCCCAAAAGAGGGATCTTATAACATGCAAAGAACACCATTGTCCGGGCCAGGGTACAATGGGTCTCGGTTTCCTGGGGTCCGGTTCCCCAAGACAAAATCCATACTGCAGCAGGTCCTTATAACTGTACCAAATTCACCCCGTCGGGATCCTAAGGCTGAGGCTAAGTAGAGCCTGACCATACAAAGTCAATCAAGAAAACCTGAGTAGATCGTGATCATATATCATGCGTGCATATCTGGACGTGAACATATCATACATGTATACTCAGGGTAAATAATCGCAATGTGAAAGTAAAGTAACGGGATACAAGTAATCATGTCAGAGTGTGAGATCAATGATCGAATGCAATATGGTATGCAACAAATCATGCGAAATCGAATCATCTTAGGTTACAAACCAATTCTAATCTAATTATCCGGTGTTTCTAACCGTGCATGATGATGTAGTTTTAAGTTATTCGATACACCGTTGTCTAGTGTTGCCTTGAATCGGGCGGTGCACGAAGTCCCTTAAACCAACACCCATGGGGAGGTGCTTAACATCCGGATAACGAACATGAATGATTCGCAGCCCTCGAGATCATTCACGCGTAGTATCACATTCCATTGGGCAAGTCTAGGTGCTCTACCTTCTATCATGAAGGTCATATAGGTCTTATCTTTACACCTAGCCTTATTCTTCATGTGTGGTTACGGCTTAGCCGTGTGTGTGCTACGGCTTAGCCGTGTGTGGTCTACGGCTTAGCCGTGGCTGAACCGTAGAAGGTCTGTCATTAGCTGACTCTCAGTTATTCCAGAAATTGCACCCTGTATTGTTCTACGGCTGGGCCACGGCTGAGCTACGGCTTAGCCGTAGGGCATTCCACGGCTTAGCCGTGCCCTAGCCGTAGAGGAAAACTGGGTTTTTCTCCTCTCTGGATTGTGAGCCGTAGGTGTTATACGGCTTAGCCGTACCTGCACGAATTCAGAAATCTGAAACATGTACAGAATGTCTGGAAATGCATCAGAAATGCAATCTATCAATGGGAATACACAAGTACTGAACCAATAAGTATCAAATGGGCTGTAAACACATGTTTTCCACACACATCAATGTGAGCTAGCCAAAATCAAAGTATACCAACATGGGTTCTCAATGTTATGGTTATACTTGCCTCAATGGGAGATCACTTGCACAATTGAAGTTCTAAAGCCCAAATCACAGCCTAACACAACCAAACTCACCTGCATGCATGAGGGATGGAGAGAAATTCCAAAGACATACACACCAATAAGAACAAGAAGGAGAAGAGATAGAGAATGGAGAAAGAGATGGGAGAATGGAAGAATTCCACTCACCTAGCAAGCAAGAAACCTCCTCTCTGGATCGATGGAGGAAGAAATCAAGTGAAGGAGAAGAGAATTCCACGTGCACAGTGAGGGGAAAGAGGGAAAACGAGAGAAGGAAATGAGAGTTGATCGATGGAATGGGTTATAAAAGCTCAAGGTATAGTCCATATTACAAAGAAGTCCAAGCTAGAATGCTAATTTCAGTTTGAGTCAAATCAAGGTCCACTCGAATCACACGACCTCGGTTGCAAATGACGTAGTTACGAAAGTTAACGAGCTCAGCGAAAGACACGTGTTGACACCAAGATGATGCAAAAATGACCATGTCTAAGAAAAGCTAAAATTACGAAAAAGGGCTTGGTCTACTTAAATCCAGGTCAAACTCAACCCAACTACCTATCCATGACCCGTAACGAAAACAAAACACAAACAAAACACAATTAGCAACAAAAACAAGATTAACTAGACGCTAAACGAGGTCAAGCTGGGTCGGAGTGTTACATCCTCCCCCACTTGAGAATCATTCCGTCCTCGGAATGCACACTAACTCACTCATACCTGGGAAAACAAATCGGGGTACTGACGTGCCATCTGCTCTTCTAACTCCCACGTAGCCTCATCGGGACTGTGATGCTCCCAAAGCACCTTGACCCATCGAATCGTCCTGGTGCGGAGTATCTGCTCTCGGGTCCCCACGATACGGAGCGGTCGCTCAACGTATGCAGCACTCGGCTGGATCTGGACCTCGTCATAACGAATGACATGGGAGGGATCGTGAACGTATCTCCGAAGCATCGAAACGTGGAAAACGTTGTGCACTCCTGAAAACATCTCGGGAAGCTCTAATCGATAAGCCAAATCACCAATCCGACTCTTGATCTCGAACGGTCCGACATAGCGTGGAGCTAGCTTGCCTTTCTGGCTGAAACGGATCGTACCCTTCATCGGTGAGACCTTCAGGAAAACCCACTCGCCAACCTGAAACTCTAAGGGTCGTCTGCGGGTGTCTGCATAACTCTTCTGTCTCGACCGAGCAACTTTCAAGTTCTCAATTGCTTTCTGTACCTTCTCCGTAGTCTCGGCAATGATCGTCGGTCCGTGAAAACTTCGAGTTCCAACTTCTTCCCAACAAACCGGACTTCTACACTTCTTCCCGTACAATGCTTCATATGGTGCCATCCCAATGCTCTCGTGGAAACTGTTGTTGTAGGCGAACTCGCACAACGATAGATGAAGATCCCATTCTTTCTCGTAGTTCAACACACTGGCTCGCAACATATCCTCCAAAGTCTGAATCGTCCGCTCTGATTGTCCATCCGTCTGTGGGTGGTATGCCGTGCTGAAACTCAACTTCGTACCCAAAGCCTCTTGGAATGCTCTCCAGAAAGAGGAAACAAAACGGCTGTCACGATCGGATACAATCGACACGGGGGTACCATGGAGCCTGACGATCTCATCCACGAACTTCCTAGCCATCTCTGAAAATGTCATACCCTTCCGAAAAGGAATGAAATGGGCTGACTTCGTCAATCGATCTACAATCACCCAAATGGCGTTGTTCTTCCTGCTCGTCGGCGGTAATCCGGAAACGAAGTCCATGGTGATGTGTTCCCACTTCCACTGCGGTATATGCAAAGGATGCAACGAGCCTGGCGGTCTCTGATGATCGGCCTTCACCTTCTGACATGTCAAACAGCGAGCAACAAAGCCTGCTACTTCTCTCTTCATGTTGTTCCACCAAAAGCGATCCTTGAGATTCCGAAACATCTTCGTGCTGCCTGGGTGCATCGCGTAGCGAGCGTAATGCGCTTCGTTCATCAGCTTCTCCTTGAACTCATCAACTGCTGGCACGCACAACCTACTCCGAAAATAGAGTACACCATCCTCGAGTCTGAAATCGGGTCTGTCTCCAATGTGGTCTCGAATGCGCTTCAATGTTAGATCTTCAAACTGCCTGTCTTTTATCTGCTGAATCACCTCAGGCTGAAACACTAGCGTACTAGCCAAAGTCACGCACTCATCCACTAGTTTAACTTCAACAGGGAGACCATGGAACTCTAGGAGAAAACTGCTCAAAAGCTGCACTGACTCTGTTTTCCGACTGAGTGCATCTGCCACCACATTCCCCTTGCCTGGCTGATATTTGATCGGGAAGTCATAATCCTTAATAAGCTCAAGCCATCTCCGCTGTCTCATGTTCAGCTCCTGCTGTGTGAATAAATACTGCAAACTGTGGTGGTCAGAACGAACCTCAAACTGCACACCATATAGATAATGTCTCCACAGCTTCAACGCAAACACGATGGCTGCCAATTCCAAATCATGGGTGGCGTAATTCTTCTCATGTTCTCGCAACTGTCTCGATCCATAAGCAATCACCTTCCCATGCTGCATCAACACACAACCTAGGCCAACTCGAGAAGCATCTGAATAAACCACGAATCCTTCACAACCATCTGGCAAGGCTAACACTGGGACTGTAGTTAACTTCTCTTTCAAAATCCTGAAACGGGCTTCACACTCCTCAGTCCAATCAAATGGTACATTCTTCCTGGTCAACTTCGTCAAAGGAGAAGAGATCTTAGCAAAGTCCTGGACAAATCGACGGTAATAACCTGCTAGACCAAGGAAACTGCGAACCTCTGTCACTGTCTTGGGGCTAGGCCAATTCACCACTGCCTCTACTTTAGATGGATCAACTGCCAATCCCTCTCGTGAAATGATATGACCTAAAAATGCAACCTGCTCAAGCCAAAAATCACACTTCGACAACTTAGCAAACAATCGATGTTCTCTCAACAACGACAAGGCTTTTCTCAAATGCTCTCTATGCTCCTCTGCTGACTTAGAATAGATCAGTATATCATCAATAAACACAACTACGAATTGGTCCAAGAAAGGAGCAAAAATCTGATTCATCAATGCCATAAAAGCTGCAGGTGCGTTGGTTAGTCCAAAAGGCATCACGAGGAATTCATAATGACCATAACGCGTCCTGAAGGCAGTCTTAGGAATATCATCTTCTTTGACTCTCAACTGGTGATATCCAGACCTCAAATCAATCTTCGAAAAATATGCTGCGCCCTGAAGTTGATCAAACAACTCATCAATCCTGGGTAGGGGGTACTTGTTCTTGATCGTCACTTTGTTCAACTGTCGGTAATCTATGCACATCCGAAAAGTACCATCCTTCTTCTTGACAAACAAGACTGGTGCTCCCCAAGGTGAAACGCTCGGGCGTATGAAACTCTTATCCAAAAGCTCCTGCAATTGTTTCTTCAATTCTGACAACTCTGCTGGGGCCATGCGATACGGAGCCTTGCTGATCGGTGCCGTGCCGGGAACAAGCTCAATGGCGAACTCCACATCTCGAACCGGGGGTAAGTCTGGCACATCGTCTGGAAAGACATCTGGAAAGTCACAGACCACCTGAACCTCACCTAACTGCTTCGGCTCCTTCTTCGCTGAGATAAAGGCAATGAAGCCTTCACACCCTCGGCGGATCAAGCGATCTGCCTTACACGCCGAGATCACACGTCTGGGGCATCTCTGCTGACTGCCCTCGAAACGGAAGCCCTTGCCTAAATCGAAGAAGATCGTCCTGCTGTAACAGTTAACACAGGCACGATATCGAGCGAGCCAATCCATACCAAGGATCACGTCGAAGTCCAGCATCGACAACAGGATCAAATCAACAGGTAACTGATGACCTGCAATCTGCACGTCGCAATGGGGGTAGTACAGACTACACTCCACTCGCTTGCCAACTGGGGTGGATACAACCAACACATATGGCAACGGCTCAGACGGCTGATGCAACCGCTTGGCGAAATGAGGTGCTACATAAGACCGTGTAGACCCCGAATCGAACAAAGCTAAAGCCTCGACGCGCGAAATCAAAACAGTACCTTCAACCACCTGTGGATCCTCGGCACTCTCGTGAGTAGCAGCGTAAGCACGGGCTGTCTGGCGAGGCTGTCTCGAACCTGGACGAGCTGACTGTGGCTTGCTCGGAGCTGTAGGTGCACTGGGTCTGCTAGGAACTGCACCGGAAGTAGGACCAGATGGAGCTGCACCGGAGGCTCTCTGTCGAGGACAATTGGCGATCATATGCTCCCTCGAACCACAAATAAAACAAGCACCGGCCTTCCTCCAACAAGCTTCGGTCGTGTGGCTCTTGCCACAATATCCACAAGTCACTCCACTGGAACTAGAAGTACTCTGCTGGCCTTTGGTCTTCTTCTGTACTTGTCCTCGTGCACTGAAAGGCGGCTGTCGCTTGGGCTCAACGGCTCTAGCAGCTTGGTGGATGGCCTCAGCAGAATAGGCCCTGTCCACTGCATCGTCGAACGTAGCCGGACGCTGAAACGCAGTCACGTGATGCATGTACCGGGGATGCAAACCTTCCACAAACCTGTTCACCTTCCTTTCTTCGGTACTGATCATGTCCGGAGCAAAAAGCGACAACTGCATAAACTTGTTCACGTACTCTGCTACGGTCATCTGCTGCTGACGGAGGGCCAAGAACTCAACCTCCTTGGCTCGAAACACATGAGCCGGGATGAACTTCCTCCTGAACTGTTGCTTGAACATCTCCCACACTGTCGCGCTAGGAATGTCTCTGTACGAATCTTTCACGCTCTTCCACCAAGTCTTTGCGACATCTCTGAACATAGAAGTTGCTAGTCCGACCTTCTGTCGGTTCGTACACACGACAGTCTCAAACACATCCTCCGTCTGTTCCAACCATTGTTCTGCCTTCAATGGCTCTTCTGTCCCATAGAACTCAATAGCTCCTCGTTTGCGAAATTTACCATAGAGGGCATTCGGGTCACTCTCTCGAGGCTGTAAGATCACCTGCTGGTCCACGTGCGACTGAACTGGGGCTTGGCTTTGTCGGTCTAACATAGTGGTCACTTGGGCTTGCAAGTTCTGCATTGCTTGTGATTGTGCCTGAAGGGACTGCAATAGCATGAGAATACGTTCATCTGTATTCGGTGTCTGCGGTGACGGGGCAGATCCGCTCTCGTTATTGCCGGCATTCTGCTGAGAACCAGAACCTGATGCCATCCTGTAAAATGGAACGAGTCAGACACAAACACAACACAAGAGCGCCCAACAAACCCCAAAGTCTAGAAAGAACACAAAGAAATAATCGTATCCTCACCACGATCCTACATGCCTACATGCTTATCACACTAGAACAAGGAATGAGCAAGGAATGCTCTGATACCATACAATACGTATGTCACGACCCGAGCCCAGGGTTCGGGGGTTAGCAAAAGCCAAACCTAATGACACACGTACTCCCGTGCATGCACACGTAGACCGAGTCTAAATGCACACGCACAAGGGAACAAGCACACGTGCCGAGCAAGTATGCGGAAGCTGTAAATATCAGAAACACAAAACTAACAATGCAAGAAGAGGATACAAGAAAGGACTGACATAATTACATATGAAAGTTTTACAAAATGACAAAATATATATACAATAATGACATGTCATGACATATACAAGTCTGAGAATCCACAAAACAAGACTCCAAAATGATGCATGCCATGGACGCTCTCCCGTGGAGTGATCACATCCACTCCTCTAGGCCTGATGGGGCCCCGGGGATCTCATCTGAAGCCTGGCCGACCGGCGAGGGTTCGGCAGGGGGATCTGGGCCTGCAACACCAAAAACAACTGTGAATACGACGATTCAGCAAAGTATAAACCATAGCAAGTTAACACACGCTGTATCTAATAGAATAAAGAACATCATGTTATTAAAGAAGGCATTTTCGTATACTAGGCTATCATGCAAGAAAGAAATATGCTGCGTGAATCAAGGATAACATGCTGTGTACATAACTAGTGGCTACTACATTACCATGTGCTCCCAAAAGAGGGATCTTATAACATGCAAAGAACACCATTGTCCGGGCCAGGGTACAATGGGTCTCGGTTTCCTGGGGTCCGGTTCCCCAAGACAAAATCCATACTGCAGCAGGTCCTTATAACTGTACCAAATTCACCCCGTCGGGATCCTAAGGCTGAGGCTAAGTAGAGCCTGACCATACAAAGTCAATCAAGAAAACCTGAGTAGATCGTGATCATATATCATGCGTGCATATCTGGACGTGAACATATCATACATGTATACTCAGGGTAAATAATCGCAATGTGAAAGTAAAGTAACGGGATACAAGTAATCATGTCAGAGTGTGAGATCAATGATCGAATGCAATATGGTATGCAACAAATCATGCGAAATCGAATCATCTTAGGTTACAAACCAATTCTAATCTAATTATCCGGTGTTTCTAACCGTGCATGATGATGTAGTTTTAAGTTATTCGATACACCGTTGTCTAGTGTTGCCTTGAATCGGGCGGTGCACGAAGTCCCTTAAACCAACACCCATGGGGAGGTGCTTAACATCCGGATAACGAACATGAATGATTCGCAGCCCTCGAGATCATTCACGCGTAGTATCACATTCCATTGGGCAAGTCTAGGTGCTCTACCTTCTATCATGAAGGTCATATAGGTCTTATCTTTACACCTAGCCTTATTCTTCATGTGTGGTTACGGCTTAGCCGTGTGTGTGCTACGGCTTAGCCGTGTGTGGTCTACGGCTTAGCCGTGGCTGAACCGTAGAAGGTCTGTCATTAGCTGACTCTCAGTTATTCCAGAAATTGCACCCTGTATTGTTCTACGGCTGGGCCACGGCTGAGCTACGGCTTAGCCGTAGGGCATTCCACGGCTTAGCCGTGCCCTAGCCGTAGAGGAAAACTGGGTTTTTCTCCTCTCTGGATTGTGAGCCGTAGGTGTTATACGGCTTAGCCGTACCTGCACGAATTCAGAAATCTGAAACATGTACAGAATGTCTGGAAATGCATCAGAAATGCAATCTATCAATGGGAATACACAAGTACTGAACCAATAAGTATCAAATGGGCTGTAAACACATGTTTTCCACACACATCAATGTGAGCTAGCCAAAATCAAAGTATACCAACATGGGTTCTCAATGTTATGGTTATACTTGCCTCAATGGGAGATCACTTGCACAATTGAAGTTCTAAAGCCCAAATCACAGCCTAACACAACCAAACTCACCTGCATGCATGAGGGATGGAGAGAAATTCCAAAGACATACACACCAATAAGAACAAGAAGGAGAAGAGATAGAGAATGGAGAAAGAGATGGGAGAATGGAAGAATTCCACTCACCTAGCAAGCAAGAAACCTCCTCTCTGGATCGATGGAGGAAGAAATCAAGTGAAGGAGAAGAGAATTCCACGTGCACAGTGAGGGGAAAGAGGGAAAACGAGAGAAGGAAATGAGAGTTGATCGATGGAATGGGTTATAAAAGCTCAAGGTATAGTCCATATTACAAAGAAGTCCAAGCTAGAATGCTAATTTCAGTTTGAGTCAAATCAAGGTCCACTCGAATCACACGACCTCGGTTGCAAATGACGTAGTTACGAAAGTTAACGAGCTCAGCGAAAGACACGTGTTGACACCAAGATGATGCAAAAATGACCATGTCTAAGAAAAGCTAAAATTACGAAAAAGGGCTTGGTCTACTTAAATCCAGGTCAAACTCAACCCAACTACCTATCCATGACCCGTAACGAAAACAAAACACAAACAAAACACAATTAGCAACAAAAACAAGATTAACTAGACGCTAAACGAGGTCAAGCTGGGTCGGAGTGTTACATTAGGTGGATGTGTGGTGAAACTACGAAAGATAAAATTAGAAATGAGCGCTTTCGAGAACATTTAGGGGTAGCACCAATAGGAGATAAGATTAGAGAAACTCGTTTAAGATGGTTTGGGCATGTTGAACGTAGGTCAGTAATAGCACCAGTGAGAAAAAGTTTGGATATACAGATGAAGGGTCCATCAAGAGGTAGGGGTAGGCCGAAGAAAACATGGATGGAAGTCATTAATTCGGATTTGAAGAAGTTGCACTTATCGAAAGATTTAGCTCAAAATAGAACGGAATGGAGAAATAAAATTCATATAGTCGACCCCAACATGGTTGGGATAAGGCTTTGATGATGATGATGATGATATCTATCACCCTTGAGTTTCTATACTCACTTGAATATAAAGATACCCAAACTCAATGTTAGAACCTACGAGCCCATATCCCCAAAATTTAGATAGTCTTCCGAGATTCTGTCATGCCTAAGCACAAAACATCAGTCATTCTAATAATTTTATCATTTTTTGCATTTCTTGGATAACATCGGTCATCTAGTGAATATAATTATGTTTATCATAATATCAGAAAGGCCTAGGGGTCTGTTTAATGTACCCATATTTCAAACGGTGATGCAGCCAAAGTTCACCCAAGTTCTAAAATATGATCAACTCAAAATATATTGAAGAAAGCTACATGGCATTTAACAGAACAAAAAAAAAAAGAGGCTCTACAAAAGAAAAAATGACACCTTCAGACTGGTCAAAGTAAGGTGTGTGTAATTCCCCAGAATTAGTGAAATTACGATTTGCATAGTTTTGAAAATTGGAATCGTTTCGCAAATCGTTCATACTCATGAATCGAATTGAATCGCAAATCATATTGTCAATTGTAAGACTTTTTATTTTTCTAATAAAAATAAAAAATAATTATTCATAACACTCCATTTTCCCATTATAGCAGTATAAATACAACAACAAGTCTATCATACACTCATATCAAAAATGTCACGACATATATATATATATATGGAAAATAATCCTATGAGAACTAGTTTTCACCACTTTTTTGTAACAAGTCTAGGTAGGCATCTATCACTCAATTTAAATCTTACAATACATAGGAACCCCCTTAGTCACACCCCAAGTTTCAGTTAAATTGGAATTTATTGGATTGTTGGATCGATTGTGTATCAATATGAATGGATTGAATTTGTGGACTATAGATGAAGGTGTTAACAACATGTAATTGGTACCAACCTTGATATTTGGGGTGGTTCCACATAGATCTTTCCATCCCTCTTGGTCTCATCCCCAAATGGAACTGACAAGTGAGCCCCATAAAAAGTTCTCATGGTAGCTGTGTGAAACTTCTCATAAGATTAAAGCCCATATATATAATGATGCGTAAATTGTTAAATAAGTTTAAGGTATCAATATTTTTTTATTATCTTTAAATCAAAAAGTAAAAATAAAAATAAAGTCCAAACCATCAATCTTACTTGGTAGGATATCTCTTGAAGTTAAGAAACTGTTCACAAAGGCAAAAAACAGAATATATTGAAAAAAGAGGATAAAAACAAGCACCATATGCACTGTTGAATGTTTTAATTAAATGCATGTTCTTCATTCATCTTTAAAAGTTCATCAAAGCCGGGAAATCTTTTAGGAGGTTTTGTTAACAACTAAATAACCTTTTAAAAAAAGAAGTGCTTAAAGAAAAAAAGGGGAAAAGAAGAAAAAAAATAAAAGAAGATTATTAATATTAACTTACTGGTTGTAGCTACTCTTGTTTAACCAAATCGCTTGAATCGTAAGATTCGATGAAACGAGTATTAAATTGTAGGATTCACTCATGAATCCTAAAATTAGTTTGTAAATGGGATTCCTTATATAGATACAAATCGTTTCCTTAATGTTTGGGATACGAATCATAGGTTTTTAATAACTATGATGCTATGTATCACCCACGAGTCTCTATACTAACTTGAACATTAATATACTCAAAACTCAATGTTGGAACCTACAAACCCCTATCCCTAAAGTTTAAATAGTTTTGCAATATTCCATCATGCCCTAGCAGGAAAAATCAGTCACTGTAATAATTTTATGGTTTTCACATATTTTGGCCAAGATGGTCATCTATTGAATATAATAACACTTTTCACAAGTTTTAGCAAGGGTCCATTGGCCTATTTTGTATTGAATTTCTAGGAGTTCATGGAAAAAAGCATTTTAATCTAAGTAGTATTAATGAGGTGAGGCATATCAGGTCTAGGACGGAGATCTAGATGGGGCCTTCACTTTCCTAGAATTTAATTTACTCGAATGATGAAGTCACTAATCATTTCTTATCAAATGAGACAATTGTTTGATGGCCCCTTGCAGATCTTCACAGTTAATTCTTCACTTTTAGACCCTCTAAGAGAGAGGCATTGCCAAAAATCCTAGGAATTCAAATAGCCTTTAATGGGCCCCAAACATCTCGGTTGCCATAACTTGCTAAGTAATTACCGTAAGATGAGAATCCAGTGATCCGTTGCACATATATTCATAAACCAGCAACCTTCTCCTGTCCTCTACACAGAAAGCAATTAACATGACTACATTTCGGTGTTGAGCACAGCTTACTACTTTCAATTCTGAGCAGAATTCCTGGTCACCCTGAGAACTAGCTAGTTTGTGTTGCTTGACAGCTATTGCCCAACCATCTCGTAAGACCCCTCTGTGAACAGAGCCAAACCCTCCTTCAGCCAAGAAGTTTTGCTTGTGAAAATCCAGCTGTAGCGAGCTCCAGCTTAGAATACCTATACCACCTAGGAGGTTTCCCAAATACAAGAGCCTTGTGCCTTGTGCTGGTATATTAAACATAGAGGAGTTGGTCCTGGAGGTGCAGTTCTGGAGAGTTGTGACGGCTTCTCTAATATTTCCATCGAAGTCCGTATCTGTTATACAGTTCCGCATGCGAATTCCAGCTTCTCGATTAAGCTTGGACAACTTGGCTTTTGTTGGGAAAGTCTGAGCATTATCATCACGCCTTTGTGAGCTTTCTTCAGTGTGTTTTGAAGAATTGTAGCCAATACTGAGGATCTCAGCCATCCAATGGTGGAAGTCTAAGCTCCTTGAAGAACTTAAATTACCCCCATTTTTATCAGAGCTACTTGCATCCGAATTAAGATGCTCCTTTAAAGTGTCCATTATCTCCTCTTTCTTCAGCCTTCGCTTTAGTTCAGAGATAAATGGTGCTCCAGGATTAGAACTTGATACCGATGATGTCCCAGCCTCCATTATGGTAAATGGTGTTCTCATCTCAAGACTACCAGATGGAGTCAGGGCTGGCCCCTGGATAGAACTCAGTGGGTCACTACAGTCTTTTGTCTTCATTATAGATCCTTCTAAATCTGGACGCAAAGGACAAGGACAAACCATTTCAGGCTCTGTTTTAGGTGATCCCACCAAATTCAGACGAAACACTTTTGGTTGAGAATGTTTCATAACCACAACATTACTTTGTAGCTCTTCCAAGCGGTGCGCTTCTCCTCTTGCTTCAGCTCTCACAAAACTACGAATGAGCCAAGGCAACGACAAAAATAAGGAAAAAGATTGGTAGGAAACATTCTAAAAACATATAAAACTCAGTGCAGTAAAAAAATTCAAATCCCGCCATTCAACAATACAACTAAAAGCTTTGAGACTAGACACTTTTTTTTTCACAAATATTACTTGTCCAATACCACCCAGTCTGCTTGAGCCCTCTTGGAATCAGCAGCCACAGCTCCACTTGGTTATCCAGAAATGAGATGAAACATCTACCTATGAAAAATCAAAGAGAATAAGCATTAAATCACCACAGTAGCAAAGAGTAAAATTCTTCAAACCATAAAATGACCGCAGTAGTAAATGGAAGCATGGATAATTAACATATGGGAACACTTTGAACTAACCTTTTTTGGGTCATAAACATCATGGAGTTGCAGCATCATTCGTGAACGGGTATCAGTGATATCGCACTTCTGCTCTGAGGTAGTTCCTGAATGAGACCTCGACCTCCTGAGCTCGCCCGCACAGTCTCCTGCAAACCTTGGAAATCCCCATAGTTTTCTACCTAAAAAAAAAAGATAGGAAGCACTTTTATCAGCACCTATTGACAATGAGAGAATCAGATTCGAAAGAAGATGAGAAGAGTAAATTTTAGAGAGCTGAATTCGATACATAAGTGGAAGAAAAACGATAAAATTTAAAATTCTCCGCTGAATAATCACCAAAGGAATAAGACCCAAATGTCTATATAATCTGATTGTCTTAACGCACAAAAATGGTAGAGATAGATACCTGAACTATGTGCAGGAACAACCACTAGCAGTGTTTTACAGCCCCCAGGTTGAACAACATGGGTTAAAGCCCGAGCAGGGGAGTCCTTGGAATATCCTTAGATGCCTTCACGGCAACAACAGTCTTCGTGTTCGTCACAACAGTAAAATTTAAGCAAGGCTTTATCGCAATTCAATCCCTCAAACCCACCCCAATTCAATTTCTTTCTCTGGAAAGTGTTGGAATGGAAAAACCCAGAAGCAGGAAAGAAGACCAACTCAAAACAACAAAGCTTTCCATCATTTCAGCTGGACTACTGTAACGTCCGGTCTCAAATTAGGGATTATTTTCTATTTTTTCCTGATTTATGCTAATTGATTTTGTTTGGTATTAATTGGGTCTTTGGTGAGTAGAATGGGTGGAACCCTAACTTAGTTTAGGTAGTTCATAGACCTACTTGCAATTTTAATTAATTTAATCATGCAACATTTCATAACATCATGTACATTTATCATGAACATCTTACATCTAAAGTGGACCCTACCTACTTAAGATAATCTATCTATATGGAGGACCCTCTTTTTGGCCTTCCATGTAAATAAACCCAACTAAAGATCTCGCTAGTAAATACCCAAAATAACCAAGCAACCCTAACCTGATACAAAGACACTCTCCCTAAAGAGAGAACTCATTGTCCCTCCTAGACAAAAACCTAGCCCCCATGCTCATCTCCACCCCATTTTCCTCCCTCCTATAAGCCTAGCATGTGTGAGAGGGAGAGATTCCACCCATTAGGAGTTAATTCCATCTTCTTCTCCATATTCCTTTTATCCCCTTTGGTGTTTGTTTGGAGAGAAAATGGCATTTTCACTCTTTTGCACCACTTTTAAGGTAAAAAGTCCCGTCTCATCTTGTTACTTGTGCCCATTTGAATATTGTGTAGTGTTTTTCTAACTTAAGCACCCATCAATAATATTTTCATGGCATTCATCTCTATCATTTTATTCCTTTTATGTCATTTCCATGTGTAGGGTTTTTTGTTGAGCTTCTGCATTTAGGGATTTCTACTATTTTGCCTTTGGTAGAAATTTTGGAGCACCTTAAGGCAAATATAAGCAAGTGGTAATATGCGTGTATGTTATTTGTGGTTGATTCTTTGATTATTCTATACATTATTATCTTGTACAGCCTATCTTCTTAATGTCTCATTCATGGGGGATGACTTGATGAGTAGAATTTCTTAATCTACATGTGTATATTTTTCAGATTTAAATCTTGTTTTGGATTCCTTGTTTCATGATGAAATTAAGGATAACAGCCGATTTTATTGATTTTACCAAGTTTATAAAAAGGTTACAAATTTTTAGTTTTATAAAAGGCTACAAAATTTCAAAATCTTTATATATAGCATGTGGGACCCACCTGGGCTATGGGATGAAGGGTCTGATCCACTAATCTGAACCTTAATACATGGACCATCCTAAAGGTACAATACCCAATGTGAATTGGGCAAAGTTTGGCCATCATCCCATGAACCCAGAACACCTCCATGTTAGGTGTCAAGTGTCACGCATTTTCCTGGTTGCAGAAAGTTAATATGGGCCACTGTTCTCTCATGTTAGTGTTATTAAATTATATTTGATTTAGAAAATTAATATGAGCCCACTTTTCTTTCATGTTATTATTATCAAACTATATTTGATTCAAAATTCTTAAATTTATAAATTGAACCTTGAACCTTCTTTTTTTTTTAGACACATCTAATTAGTTGTTTCCTTAGTATAAGTACGGGGAAATCCAAATAAAAACCATGTTTTGAGCTGCCCTTTTTCTCATGAACTTTAAAAGGCTACAATTTAAATCCTTTGTATGAGTAGTTTTTACTAGACCCCTGAGAATTGTTTTCTTCTCACTCTTTAGGTCGTGGAACTATAAATAAATCATGTTAAGGGCTGTTTTGCATCCATAGGCTCATGTTAACTTAGACCTGATCGATCAGGTAGGGTTTGATCAATTTATTTATTCATTTTAGTTTATCTTATTCTTGCTTGTAATCCCCTCCAATCCAATTTAATATGACTTGATTAAATCAACCATACTTCAGGAAACCTTGAGCTTGATCATGGGGTCAAGTGATGCCTTAGAATACTAGGTGAACCTTGTGACGGTGAAGGACTTTGACTCTTGGAACCACTATACTTAATATCGGCTCAACAAAATTAAATTGGGTACACAAGGAAAATGTTGGCTATCATTCATCCTTGTTAGATGTTTCGGTTAGTCTTAATGTTATACCCTTCGCGTGTGGGTATAGAAGTTTAATGTCCATATTCTTACACAATGTGATGCCAAGAAATTAGATAATACATGATATTGGATGACAAATGGTCACACCGAAGTGGAAAGCCGAAGACACGGGTATCTTAAAATAGAATGGTTTGTAAATCATTCTTGTGCCTTAACAAATTGAAAGATTATGTATATTGCCATGGTTTTTTTATTTCTCGCTTACTCTTATGTCATTAGCTTGATTATGCTTTTCTATCTCCTTATCATTTACTAATTATTACTGTTATCTTTCATTGATATCATGGTACCCTAAGTTATTTCAAAAGATATGTATGTAAGTTTTGATAAGCAAGCAAGTAAGAAACACATGATTGTGCGGTTTTGTTATCCTTATTGATTTACAGAGTCGGCACCACTAAGCTTGATTCTATGAGGCCTAGTGGGGCTAAGTATGAGTTTAAGATATATACCACTGCAATTGGTTTTTCACATGGAGTGAGTCAACGCTCATTTGGATAACCGGTTTAGCTACCTGGTTCCTTACACGTTCCGATACATGCTCGCCTTTAGGGAGGACACTAATAATGTGTTTGCCACATTTGCAAGTATATTTCTGTTGCACTGATTCTCTTATGCATATGTTCATTATAAATGCTAACAAGCTTAGTAGACTGCTATTGACCTTTTATAAATTGATCATGTCTTTATTCCTTATTGAAAACCATGTGTTTAGAGTACTATTTGCCTATTTGTCACAACCAGAGCCCAGGAGATCGGGGGTTAAAACTAAACCTAATCAGTGATACATGTACTCCCGTACATATACACTTTAACCCGGTCTAATTGCACATGCACAAGGAAAATCCACACGTGCCAAATACATATACACGAAAGCTGTAAGCATCAAACCATAAATTGGACACACATTAAAACAAAAGAATGTTTACAAATGATTGCATAAAGTTCAGACTTATACACAATGGGCCAAAAGTACAAAGTATGCAAATCATGACTAAACTCAAAATTCAACAGAGCTCCCAAAATGAGGAAGACCTATATGCATGTGTGTTTTTGTCGGCTGTCGCGCTCCAACAGAGTGATTACATCTACTCCTCTAGTCCTGAAAGGACATCGGGGGTCTCCCTTGGAGTCTGGTTGACTGATGAGGGGTCTGTCGAGGGATCTGAGCCTGCAACACCAAGAACAACTCATGAATACAACGATTCAGTAAAGTATAAGCAACGACAAGTTAATGCATGTTGTATCTAACAGAATCAAGTAACAACTGATAAATTATAGAGTTTCAAATTCGTATACTAGGCAGTCGTGCAATTAGATGAACATGCTATCAGAATCAATGTATACATGATGTGAACATAACTAGGTAGCTACTACATGTGTCATATGCTCCCAAAAAGGGATCTTACATACATACTAAGAACACCATCAACCAGGCCAGGGTACGAATGGGTCTCGGTTTCCTAGGGTCCGGAAGCCCCAAGATATAAACTCACTACAGTAGTGTCATATATACTATGCCAAATTCAACCCCGTTGGGTATATTGAGGCTGAGGCTGAGTAGTGCAAGACCATATGGAGTCAGGCATATACAAGAACTTGAATAAAACATGCATACCATATCAAACAAATAGCATACGTTTCAAACATATACAGTTAACTCATACATATAAGGCTCAAGATATCATCCTGGGCATATCAAACATAACGGATTGGATCCAATATAACGGAACATCGTGAACATGTTAGACAAATTAAATTGTCATAGCAATTGGGCATATCGAAGTTAAACGAATGATACAAAAAAGTGGAGGCCAATAGACGTAAATCAAGATGTCATGCAAGTCATTTCTGCTCAAATCAAGGACATTTACTAGCCAACCCTAGTTTAATCATCCAGTGTTTCTAACCGTGCATGATGATGTAGTTTTAAGCTATCCGATACACAGTTGTCTTATATAAGTGTTGCATGTATTCAGAGAAGTGTATCGAAGTCCCCTTAAACCAACAACCATGGGGAGGTGCTTAACACTGAACGACACACATGAATAAGTCACAGCCCTCAAGACTATTCATGCGATTCGCACATTCCATTGGGCAAGTTAAGGGTCACCAAGATTGTAAGGAAGGCCCTATAAAGTCCAATTCATACCTACCCTTTTATTGAAAGTCTATGGGAAGAATTTCTTACCTAATTCACGAGCCACGGGGCCGGGAATACGGCCTAAAAGGTTCCTTGGTTGACGTGCAAAGTAAGGGAATAGGAATGAGTTCAAAAGTTTTCAGTGTACAGGCTTAATTTCTTGAAGCAGAGCATTTCAGGGCCGATCGGTCAGTCAGGAAGCCTGACCGGTCAAATTTCGGTTCTGGGAGTGTTCGATCGGTTGGCTCTAAAGCCCGACCGGTTGGACAGTCTGTTCTGTTATAAAACGAGTGGAGTGAAACCTGTAGTGCACGGCGAAAAACAACAAGAAAATCACATCATAAGGGCTATAATTCACTACCTACTTGTGAAATTGAAGGAAACTCATAACAATCACAGTATACCAACATGAGTTCATCCAAATCATGCTTATACTTGCTTCAAAAGAGTTCTAATTCGCAAACGGTTGTCCTTGGGCTCAAATTCGAAGTCCAATCACGATTCAAATCTACCATCCATGAGAGAAAAAGAGAGAGACTGTGAGCACAGGCCATGGCTGATGAGGAGAAGAAGGAGAAGAGGAAAAACCCAAAAATCCAAGCTTATCTTAAGAAAACGAAGTGAAGACGGAGTGCACCAAATTCCCTTTGCATGGCTTGACCAAAAGAAGAGAACCAAAAAGAGAGGAAACGAAGAGAAGAGGGAAGAGAAACGAACTGTGAAGAGAAGAGAAGGAAAAATGAGAAAGTCGGTGGAGGCTTGGGCTTATAAAAGGATAAGTATGAGGCATAATTGCAGAAAAGTCCAATGATTTCTACTAATTATAGTTCAAGTCGAATAAAGGTCCAACGGGAACAAACGAAATCCATTGCCTACAAGGTAGTTACGGAAGTTGACGAACTCGACGAAAGACATGTGTTGATGCCAAGATGATGCATGAATGACGACGTCTATCAAAATCTAAAATTACAAAAAAGGGCTCATGTCTACCTAAGCAAGGTTAAACTCAACCCAACTACCTATCCATAACCCGGAATGAAATCGAAACAAAGCCAAAACACAATCAACAACTAAGGTGTCATTAATTCATCGCTAAACTTGATTAAGTTGGGTTGGAGTGTTACATCCTCCCCCACTTAGAATCATTCCGTCCTCGAAATGAACTCACACGAAAATGAATTTGTACCTGAGTGAAAAGATGGGATACTGACGCGCCATTTGCTCTTTTAATTCCCAAGTGGCTTCATCCTGACTGTGATGCTCCCACATTATTTGGTACCCACCTTTAGAAATTAAAACATGAGGCTACATTCAAGTCATTCATAAGATTAATAATATGGGTCCATATTCTTAGGATTCAAATGTGGCTACATTCAAGGGAATTACAATGTGACTTCACCTTTTGTGATCATAACTATATAACCCATATTTAAAAATTAGAATATGAGGTCCAAACTCAAAGAATTTATAATGTGATCTTACTATTATAATAATAATAATAATAAAAGGGAATTGTAACATGGGCTTACCTTTTGCGATTTTTATTTGCAACCCACTTTAGGAATTAGATAGTGGAGATACTTACTTTGAGAGCAGGTAAGAAATAATAGGAAACAATTATGCTAGCATGTTATTTCTTAAAAAAAAATAAAGAAATTTTGTTTTGAACTTCTTATGCTAACAGGCTAATATTTTGAGATTCTCTTCAGTGAGACTAAAATTTGAAATAGTGATTTGGAACCTTATCTTGTGGGAACATGGAAAATTTGAATAGCACGATCCCAAATGCACCCTTGATGTCTTTAGTTTAGGTGTTAGTCAATGATCGTGTTCAAGGTTTAGACCCAACTCAAGGAACTTATATATAACCTTCTATCCTTCTCATGGCTCTGCATTTTTATTTTATTATTCATGATCAATACATGTAAGAAAGAAAACTATCTCTATATATATATATATATATTTGTAACGACCAAGTCCCAAAGTAAAATCTAAATGAAAGAATATAAGAAATAATCGGTTCTAAACTATCGAGGCGCCTTTTGGGGACAAAACCCTGATGGCTTTCATAAAAACTATAAAGTTAAGCGTGCTCGAGTCAGAGCAATTTCAAGATGGGTGACCTCCTGGGAAGTCCAAAAGCGAATAATACCTCGATAGTGCGGAGCGGATTGTTACAGATGGTATCAGAGAAGGGGATGGCACTCCTCTGAGTGGTGGGAGAGGACCTCTCGAATCCTGCCCTCCACAAAAGAGGGGGAACGAAGGAGGAGGAACGAAATCTCACATCCCTTATGAGGCCGTCTTTGGTCCGACATTGCTTAAAACAGGCTAGATATGTGGATATGGGGACATATCCGGCGGAAGCTGGTGGGCCTGTAATGACCCAGTCCCAAAGTAAAATCTGAATGAAAGAATATAAGAAATAATCGGTTCTAAACTATCGAAGCGCCTTTTGGGGATAAAACCGTGAGGGCTTCCATAACAACTGTAAAGTTAAGCGTGTTTGAGTCAGAGCAATTTCAGGATGGCTGACCTCCTGGGAAGTCCAAAAGCGAATAATACCTCGATAGTGTGGAGCGGATTGTTACAATATTTATATATATAGATAACCATGATATGCATTCAAAACAATATTTCTTTTTTCAAACTCATACAATTTTGCAATTTATTAATGACTTTCTCTTCTTTGTTCACCCAACTAGAAGATTTTTGGTAACTTTATCTCATGTTTTTATCTCATTCCAAAATGAATTATGTCAGTGAGTACATAAATTAAAAGGCCGACTCCTATTCTCAGTTAACACACCTCACATTACCATTGATCAAACCAAACCCTCCTTGGATATTCATCAAGTCACTTATTCAATGACATATTTGTATTCTAATATTTCTTCTCTGGCTCACCCTAGACCTTTTAGGCCATTGCTATTAAATGAACACAAAATAAAATTACTTCATGAAAAGTATTGGGTTTTGTCTTGTATTTTGGTTTAACTGGATTGGCTGTCTGGGTTAGTCAAAACCGAAGTTCATGGTTAAGAGTACTTTAATTATTATGTATGGATTTTCTTGGTAGCCAAGAAAAAGGGATCTATCATAATGTGATGTGTAACCCTAAACCATAAGGTGGAGTTGTGTTGAATACAGCACAGAACGAAAGAATTGAGTGAGCTTTCTCCGTGAATGTAGGCATCTTGGCCGAACCAAGTAATTTCTTGTGTGTTATCTTCTTCACAGTTGCTTAATTGATTGCTTGTGATTGTGTGATTTGTGCGTACCGTGGTTGATCGTAGATCTTGGTTATATTTTCTAACAAGTGGTATCAGAGCCTAGGGTTTTGCGATCGACAAATTGGGCCTAAGGTTGGCACGGTGTGATCAACGGATTGGATTTCAGTTGGAGATCTGAATTTGGTGAATGTAGGCATTTTTTTTGTTTTTCTGGTTCCAGAACCAGAAATAGGAAGAAGAGATTGGGATCTGGTTCTCTGTGCTAGTTAAAGAAGAAAAGGACCCAGAGTTCTACGTCATCTTTGGTTCTAGTTACAGAAAACAGAGAGGATTCGGATTCCTCTCTATTGTCGGATTGTCGTGCGAGAAGGAGTGCAAAGGGGAAGGGGCTTGAGGTCTCTCTTTGTTATAGAGAGATTGAAAAGGGTTGCCGTCTGCCGCCACTGCGATTGCTGGTATTCTCGCTGCCATCTACTCTAGCCATTGTGTCGCCATCTCCTAGCTTCCCTCTTGTCACACCCCAAAATCCGAGGTCCTTGGGACCCTCAAATCACAAGACATGACAAGTTCACAACAATAAAATTAAATAAGTTTCAAATTTTTAATAAATAATCCAAATGGAATGACAATTAAATCAATCCACTAGCATAATTAAATAAAAAAAGTCTAAAGTGAAAGTAATCCTCAAAACATAAAAATAAACTTCTCAAATGCTATTAATTTCCAATTCAATTATCTGAATCTAAAGCTAGAGTCCCATAACTCATCTCTCAGTCCTGATTCCGCAAAACAAGTTAGGTTTCCTTGGGTTGGATCAACTTCGAAATCTGTGGAGGAAAAAGCAAGAATGAGTAAAACTCAATAAGTAATATGAACCATAAAACCTAGGAAACATGTAACAATTTAAGAAAATCAAATTTAGAGTCATAGTTCGAATATACGAATATATCCAAAGGTGATGTGACCAAAATTCAAGGTATCTCAAATAGGTGAGCAAATAACCAAATTAACAAAAAAAAAAAGAAGGCACCTCCGCAGTAAAAAAAAAATATATCAAAGTGTGTTCGCTAGAGTTAAACTTACGGCAAGTACAAAGTACTCACTAAGTATATGCTATTTTCATATCCAAAGTGACATGAAGCTTGAGATACCAGTAATCTCCAAAATGAAGTGGGTCTAGCTGTAGACTAAAAATATTGCACAAATGGGTTCAAATCCCAATGTCATACCAAAAAAGGACTAAAATCAGCGCGTGAGCGTCCCTACAGTGCGTTGTCCATACCTTAGATAATGCCTTACAATACAAAGAGCTCAATAGCAATTGCAACAAATTCCGAAATTTTCAAACAAAATAGAAGTCAGGGTTGAGATCACAAATCAAACCCTATGTTATCACAATTTTCACAATTTATATCAAATTGCAAATGGATCAATACTTCGCAAACAGTCCCTTTATGACTTGATAATGTTAAAGGGAACGAAATTGAGTATATCATAATCATGGTTTCTTAAATAAGTTAAAGGCATCAAAATCTCCTGATATTCTAAAATTATTTCAACAATTTACAAAATTTCACATTTTTAAATTAAATTGAGTTAAGGACATGAAACTCTAATGCTAAGGAACCATAATAAGACTACTTTCCTTTCTTAATGGTGGATGATGAACTTGACTTGTCCATATCTAAATATCTAGAAGAATCGATGCGGGTCCCTGATAATGACGTGTCACAATTAAATTAGCAGCGAGGTCGAATGATTTGGGTTCATGCACGGCTCTATTGGATTTAGGTCAGGGTTGATTACGGGTCAAAATGATAAAATTATCACATGTTGGCTTGGGCCGGGGCAGATTCAAGCAAGTAGGCCCTGATTATAATAAAGTAGTATGGTTCATGTATGTATATGGCGGAATCGATTGAACTTGGGTCAAGATGAGGCGCTAAGGATCAAGGGTCCAGATAGCCTTATCGTTATATGGGCACAGGTGTCTGTTTTAACGAAAGGGAGGAAGAAGAAAGAAAAGTAAAAGGAAGAGGAAAAGAAAAAGGAGAAAAGAAGCATTCAACAAGAAGAAAACAAGAAACAGAGAGGAACAATAAAGAGAATAGAACAGAAAAACTAAGAAAACAGGAAAGGAAGAAACGTGGGGAAGGATTGGAGAGAACGGAAACAAACATGATCGTTGTCGAGATGGTATGGGTTCAATGCATGAGAGAGGAACGAATAAAAGGTGATTACATCAGGTTCAGATGGTTGATGGGTTGAGCTCGGTTCAGTTAGGAGTATAGGCAGGGGAGAAGGGAAGAGAAGAAGAGAAAATAAAGAAAATAAAGAAGAAGCAAGAAGAAGAATCATAGAAGCAAGGAAAAAGAATTAGCAGAAGAAGAAAAGAAAAGCAAGAGAGGAACGAGCAGAGGAAAAAAATCAGAAATGGAAGAGAAAAAACAGAGGTAAAAGGAAGGAGGAAGAAGTAGAAGTAAAGAAGATTGAAAGAGGAAAGGTAGAGGAAGAGGGAAAAAAAAGAAGAAGAAAAAGAGTGGAGAAGTAGAGGAGTGTCGTGGTGCAGGGCCTGGGCCGAAGTCCAATTCTGTTTGGATGGAAGGAAACCAGGAAAAAAGAGAGGAAAAGAGAAGAAACAGAGAAGAAGAAACTGAAGAGGAGGAAGAGGAGCAATACACATGCATGGCGGAGAGTTTTGCAAAAACAAACTGAAAAATAAAGAAGAAAAGACAGAATACAAGGAAGAGAATAAGATAAAGAAGAGGAACCGAGGAGAGTGTAGACGGAGAAGAAGATGCAAAAAAAGAAGAAAAAGAAAACGATGGAGAAGGAAGTGTAACACTCCGACCCGATTTGATCCGGATTAGTGAGTAATTGCGTACGATTTTAGCGTTCAGTGTGTTTTGATTTTATTTTTCTTTGGTTTGAGTCTTGGAGAGATCGTTTGGGTTGAGTTGACTTGGTTTAGGTAGTTCGAGCCCTTTTTCGTAATTTTGGCTTTTGATTGACTTTGTCAGTTTTGCGTCATTCTGACGTCATCGCGTGTCTCTCGTTGAGCCTGTCGATCTTCGTAACTGTCTTGGATCCAAATGACTTCGTTTGCTCTCGTTGGATCGTCATTTGACTCAAACTGATAATTGTGTAAGCTGTTTGGACTTATTGGTAATTTGGACTCAATTTAAGTTATAAATATCCTACCTACTCCTTTCTTTTCTCTCGATCGTCTCTGCTCGTTCTCTCTCAGTTGTCTCTCTCTCGTTCAGCTCTCTCTCTCTTCCCTTCTTCGTTTCTGATTCGTGAGGAAGGAGAAAGGAGCCAAGTTTGTGTGTGTTTCCAGTGGACTGAGCCAAAGCAACGAAGTGATCTCCATCTGTGAGGCAAGTATAAGCACAAGTAGTATGAACACCGATTGGTAGTGTTTTGATTGTTTGTATCTTACTCCATCCGTGTTAGACAGCCCTATTGAGTCCATTTCTGCTGTTATTTTCCTGTTTTCGGTTGAAAGACTCGTTTTCTGTATGTCTGTAACGATTCCAGAAAAATGACTCCGTGCACTCACGGCTACACCGTGAAATGTGCTACGGCTAAGCCGTGAAATGGCTTACGGCTAAGCCGAGACCCAGCCGTAACCCTAACCGTAGAACAGTACAGACTGACATCTGAAAATAACTGAGAGTTGGCAAAATGCTACTTTTCTACGGCCCAGCCTGATCTAAGCCGTATATTGTCTTACGGCTAAGCCGTGGACCAGGATACGGCTGCGCCGTAGAGTAAAATACGGTTAAGCCGTAAATCCGAATGGACATTTTGGGGAACCTCGGCTCAGCCGCAGTGCATATTACGGCTAAGCCGTAAGATGCTTCGGCTAAGCCGTAAGGTCACCTACGGCTACACCGTGAGACCCTGAGAATTCAATGAAAAGGACTAGATTTAAGCAAAAGATCGTGTATGACTTTCATGTTAGAATGTAGCTAACCTGAACATGCCCAATGGAATGTCTGAATGACATGAATGATCTCGAGGGCTGCGAATCATTCATGACCGTTATCCAGTTGTTTAGCACCTCCCCATGGGTGTTGGTTTAAGGGACTTCGGTGCACATTCCAGACACTGCAACACGAGACAATGGTGCATCGGATAACTTAAAACTACATCAACATGCACGGTTAGAAACACTGGATAAATAGGTTAGGATTGGCTTATAATTGACCTTGATTCGTATAAGGACTTGATTTGTTTGATTTGTACAGCATATTGACTTCGGTTATGCCCTCTTATGTGTTCTGCGCTGGACCTCTCGATTCTGTGGGAAATGC
Organism: Sextonia rubra; assembly: GCA_037013555.1. NCBI lineage: Eukaryota > Viridiplantae > Streptophyta > Magnoliopsida > Laurales > Lauraceae > Sextonia > Sextonia rubra. The sequence continues at coordinate 34,084,388 of JASUAD010000010.1, read as the reverse complement.
AGCAACCCCAGAGCGAAGCCCGGGCGGGACCATTCTATTATTGTGTTTTATCGTTGCTCCACTGGAGTACTTGAGTACTTGAGTTCTACTCATTGTCGGTGCTTCTTTTATTTGCTTATGTACATTCAGTATCTGTATCCGCTTATTCGCATTCAGTATCAGTATATGTGATGCACTTCCTATTGTTCGTTTAATGTGATATGTGAGATCTGTATGTGATATGATATGATTGATTGATTGAGGTGCATCATCCGATTTGATTGTGATTGGTATATGGCACTACTGAGCCTCAACCTTAGGATACCCGACGGGGTTAACTTTGGTTTAGTTTATGTGTTTGCCTCTGCAGAGTGTTCTGTCCTAGGACTCCAGACCCCGGGAAATAGAGACCCATGCGTACCCTGGCCCGGTTGCTGGTGTTCTCATTCCGACTGCTCTCGAAAGGGAGAATATGGCCAATGTAGTAGCCACTTTGACTGTTATCTGTTTATGATTCTGATAGCATGCTCATTCATTGCATAATTGCTTCGTATACGAACATGATCTTGCACTGTGACTATTACTCATGATTAGACACAATTTGTGTTATCTTCTTGTGGCTTATATTTTGCTAAGTCGTCGTACTTATGAGTTGTCCTTGTTTGTTGCAGGCTCAGATCCCTCTCCCGATCCTGCATCGGTCGACCCGATTCCAGGAGAGGCTCGCAAGGCCCCCTCCGGCCTAGAGGAGTGGACTTGATCCATCCTCCAGAGTACGGTTTGCATCATTTTGTGTTTTTCCCCATTCATTTGAGTCTGAGCCTATTGAGGGGATTTTTCTGTACTTATACAGTGGGCTTTGATGATATCTGTATTTTGATTTTGATTGTTGTAAGCCCGCTCTACTGTCATATGTTCTTGTAATTATTCTTGTCATCAGTTTAATGTTTGGAATCTCGTATGTCTTTTGGTATGTTGTGGTATGCCTTAATACGTACAGCTTCCGCGTACAGTTGTTTGCACGTGTGAATGATCCCTTGTGTGTGTATGCTTGGACGGGGTCTAAATGTACGTGCACGGGAGTACGTGTGTCATTGGTTAGACTTTCTCTGACCCCCGGTCCCTGGGCTCGGGTTGTGACAGGAAGAAACGAGAGCCAGGAGAAAAAGAGCAAGAGGAGAGAACGAGAATGAAGAAGAACCGAGGGGAGAAGATGAAGATGGAGACGAAGAAGAGGAAGATGGGTTTTCCGGTTTTTGGACTAGGTTCTCGGTCAGGAACAAGGGCTAGAAAAGAACGAAAAGAAGAATGAAGACAGAAGGTGATGACCATGAGGAGTGGATACAGAAAGGAGGACAGAAGGGAGAACAGATGTAGAAGGAGAACAGGGTGTAAAAGTTCATCCCCAAGATGTCTCATTTCAACAAAAAAGACAAGTATTGATGGTCAATGAAACAAACAATGAAAGGAGCATATGTCTCAAATACATAAGGAAAGACAAGTGTCTAATGTACATATGGAGAAATTCATGCAAAATCATGCATGCTAACATGGGAAGGTGACTCACATTCAATGCAAACATGGAAAGCCAAGTGGTGCCAATGCATTATGGAGAGAATCATGCCCAGTCAATAAGAATCTTACAATGCAAATATGGAAAGCCAAGGGGTGCCAATGCATTATAAAGAGAATCATAGCCAGTCAACAAGATTTTTGCAAACAAACAAGAAAAATTAAATCAATCATTGCTGTAAAATTCAATTAGTCAATGGTTTCCACCTATACAACTGTAATTGTCTTTATAAATAGTGAAAGGATCATTCATATGACTCACCTTTTGATTAAGGGAGTCTTGATTTAAAAATTCTCTATCAAATTCAAATTTTCTTTGCAAGGTTGCAGAGAGGGGGATGATGAGGATCATGGAAGGAAGAATATGAGTTGCAGAGAAAGAGAGAAAAGCTGAATGGGAAGAGGAAGGAGCAACAGGAGGGAAAAAAGAGAGAAAAGAAAGCGGTACTGAGAGGAGAAGAAAAACAGGATGAGAAGGAGAAGGACACTGGGCTGAGATGTGAACAAAGAAGGAAGAAAAAAGAAAGAAAAGAAGAGGAAGACAATGAACAGTGTGGGCTCCGAGTACAAGTGGGTTCGGGTTAAGCCTGGCTCGGCTGGGTTGGTGATGGAACGAGTGGGGCAGGTGGGTCTCAGCCATTACTCATGATAGCAGTGAACACACGCAGAAGTCTGGGTTTGGGAAGAAGAAAAGAAAACCAAAGAATGAAGGAGAAAACGAAGACAGGAAGAGAAGAACAAAGAACATAAGAGAATAAGAAGGAAGAAAAGAAAGCAAAAAAAAGAGGAAAAGAAAAAAATGTAGGGAGAAGACCCGGAGGAAAGGATGAGGAAGACACGGGTGTAGTGGTGGAGAGAAGATTCAGAAGTGGAGGAAGGAAGTAAGGAAGATGGGTTGCAAAGGAATACAAAGGTGTATGCATGATGCGTCATGCTTATGGGTCGAAAAAATGGCAGTGTAGGCAATGAAGTTCAAATCAGGGGATAGTTTGGCTGGCATGGGTATCTGATAAATGGAAGCAACGAAGGAAAAGAATGTAGAGATGAAGAAAAAAAGATGATGGCAGCGTAGGGGGAGGAAGAAAGAAAGAAAGAAAGAAGATAATAAAATCAGAAGAAGAACAACAAGAAGAGGAAGATGAAAACAAAGGTGGGTGGGTTTCGGACCTCGGGTGAGTCAGACTTGACCCAATGTCTTATGGGTTGCGTCTAGTTCGATTAAGGAAGGGTCTGGGTATGGCTCAGCTATGGTGGGGTTTGGGCTTATCAAGGGTGTTCACAATGTTGGTGTTGACTAATGATGATAGGAATGCCATGAAGGGGACCATAAAGATGATGGGGTAAAAATATATAAATGACCAAAATTAGTAAATATGCAAAGAACAAGAGAAATGGGAAAAGAACATACGTTGGGCAGGGAACACTTTAGCACAAGAGGGAGACAGTTGTGAGGGTATTCATAGATGGGATTCAAGGGAAATGGATGCTTCCTATTTATAGGAAAATAAAAACAAGAGTCCTAAAGAATTCTAGTCTTAGCCACACTTAGCCGAGGAAACTTAATTCAAATGGAATTCTATCTTCAAGTAGAGTTAGGATAATTCAAAACACTTAAAGGATGTTTAATCCAATAAAACTCCAATTTGAGCATAACTCTAAGATTTTTCAAACTCTGGTAATTTATAGGACCTACATGGTAACTAATTAATTTAACAAAATTTAAATATCATAAAAAAAATAATAATCACATGTGGGGTCCACCAAGATTAAAACAATGGTCAAGATTAATTCCTAATTTAAAATCAAAATTTGGGTCATTACACCTTTGGTGCTGAGGAAGAATAGAGAGCTGAGAGGTGCGCCTGGGTTTCTCTAGTAGAAACCAAAAATGAGAGGGAGGAGTCTCGACTGGTTTCTTAGGTCTAGGTCAGGTCGGGCCTGACCTATTTGCAGCAGAGCCCACCCAGCAACAGCAAGGTTGACTTCAACACTGGTTAAACATGAAGTTTGACCAAATCAACAGCCATAATTGTTTTGCCAATTTCTGGATCATTCGGACTCAGATTCATGCCCTGTTTTTTTTTTTTTCTTCTGTGAACTTGTTACGAGTAGATCTACATGTTTGTGGAAGAAAATTGGCAATTTGACAGTCAACGGGGAAGGTTGACCAATCGAAGTGTAGAAAATTATTTCTGTGATTCGAAGCCATCCGGAGTCGGATCTCAGATTTGTGTCTTCTAGTGTGTTGACCGTTTGATAAACAGAAAAAAGAGGATAATTCAAGAAGCACAAATTAAGATACACAATGGGGTTAAGCAATGAGTATAAGATTGAGATGTTCAAGGGGACGAATAATTTTAGTCTTTCGCAACGAAAGATGAAAGATGTCTTAATTCAAAAAGGTTTAAAAAAGGCTTTAGATGGTAAGTCGAAGAAGTCAACAAAGATGTCCGATGATAATTAGAAGGATTTAGACGAAAGGGCTGTGAGTGCAATTCGTCTTACCCTCCATGATGATGTTCTCTACAACTTCATAGGAATTAACACCACTCCGGAATTATGGGTTGAGTTAGAAAGTTTGTATATGTCTAAGTCATTGACAAATAAACTGTTTTCGAAGAAACTGTAACACTCCAACCCTCAGTAATCCAGTTTAGTGACTAATGAATATTCTTTTTGGTCATTTACCAGTGAATTAGTTTAGTGCAGGTCGTATTGTCTTTTTGAGTTACATTTTGGGTCATAAATAGGTAGTTGGGTTGAATTTAATCTGAATTAGGTAGACACAAGCCTTGTTTCGTAATTTCAGACTTTGTAAGATTTCGTCATTTATGCATCATTTTGATGTCATCACGTGCATCTCGTCACGCTTGTTGATTTCCATAATTAACTCGCATGCAAGCGACTTCGTTTGTCTCTGTTAGATGTTTATTTGATTCAAACTATAATTTCCTTAAACCTTTGGACTTTCTTATAACTCCATTTCATACTTATCTCCTTCAACAACTACATCACCGACTCACTCTTTCTCTCATTTCATTCTCTCTCAACTCAACATCAGTCTCTTCCTCTCAAAGTTTTCTCCTTTTCGATTCTCTTTTTCTCTTCATTGGAAGTATCCTTTTTACACCCATTTTTCCGATTCATCTCCTTGTGTGATTTAAGGTATGACTTGTTTCATTCTAACATCCATGAGTCTCGAGACCTCTTCATGCATTACATGCACTTATCTTTTCTTCCTTCTTGCATGCATGGCTACTGAGCTACTTGTTGTCACAACCCGAGCTCAGAAATTAGGGGTTAGTTAAAATCTAACCAGTGATATACGTACTCCTGTGCACGCACACTTAGACCTGGTCCAAGTGTACACACACCAGGAACATTCACACGTGCAAACAAAGTGTATGCGGAAGCTGTACATATCATTGCATGACTCAAACTTATACAAAAGGACTATGAATTGCAAAAGCTTACACATAAGTATAGGATATACAACAAAATGAGAGACACAATCCCATGGCATCCAATATACACTTATGACCCAAAAATCATGTGCACAAAACCAATGCGGATCCCACATACTCACATAATGACTGCCATGATGCAGACCGCTCTCTATAAGGAATGGATCAGACCCACTCCTCTAGTCCAGGCGGGACCTCGCGTGTCTTTCTTGAAGTTTGACCGACCGACGAGGGGTCGGGAGGGGGATCTAAGCCTGCAACACCAAGAACAACTGATAAGTACGACGACTTAGCAAAGTAGAAGCAACAACAAGTTAACACGCGTTGTGTCACTTAGTTATCAGAATAATTAACATGTGGATATTCATAGTGGTCATGTTCGTATACTAGGCAAATCGTGCATATAAATAAGTATGCTGTCAGAATCATAAAATAGTTATACTGGCTAAATGGCTAATACATTTGCCCTATTCTCCCTTTCGAGAGCAATCGGTGTGAGAACACCATTAAACGGGCTAGCGTACAAATGGGTCTCTGGTTCCCAGGGTCCGGAATCTCAGGACGGTAGCACTCTGCAGAGGCGGTAAATAATCTACGCCAGAGTCAACCTTGTCAGGTATCCTAAGGCTGAGGCTGAGTATAGCCAATTATACATGATTACTCAAGTCATGTGATGCATGTCAATCAATGTCAACGCCAGTCGATCAAGTAATATTCTTTCATATCGCAACAAGTAACACTGTACAGTATGTGCATCATACGAAAATCAAGCATGAACTCAAGGCTTACAATATCCATACCAATTACTAATCAATACAAGGATAAAAACATGGAATCAACTGTTTTTGCCTAGGATATACCATGGATAGAGCCCTCAGGGATTAACCAATCGTTGTCCCAGTGCAGAACGCTTACCACGTGATTAGGAGGGCAAACCGAAATCAATATGCAATGCAAAATAAATTACCATTGGGGAATCAAGATTGTTTACTAGCCAACTCTAACCTAGTTGTCCAGTATTTCTAACCGTGCATGCTAATGTAGTTTTAAGTTATTCGATATACAGTTGTTCCCATGAGGTGTATTGCAATGTATCGAGAAAGGTGTATTAAAGTCCTTTAAACCAACACCCATGGGGAGGTGCTTAACAATTGGACAATACACATGAATGAGTCACAGCCCTAAGAACCATTCATGCGATAATTACATTCCGTTGGGCCAGTTCGGGTTGCCTACATTCTAACTTGAAAGCTTTACAAGGTCTCGATATTAAGCCTATCCATTTTATTCCTTTTTCAGTGGGCATACGGCTTAGCCCTGTTTTTGCTCTACGGTTCAGTCACAGTGAAGGTACGGCTTAGCTGTAGAACATTTCACGGCTGTCACAACCCGAGCCCAAAAATCGGGGGTTAGCGAAAAGCCAAACCAGTGACACATGTACTCCCGTGCACGTGCATCCAAATCCAGTCCAGATGCACACACACAAGGGATCTAACACGTGCGAACAAAGCGTACGCGGAAGCTATACATATCATAGTAAGCAACAAAAGAAATAGCGGAAGCCAAAATGCGAAATGGGAAAAAGACGTAGATAACACACACAGAGATAAAACCAAATACAAGACTGAATACACACCAAAATACATCAAAATCATGATATACAAAATACTACAAGAGTGACAAAGGCCAAAGTGGTAAAATACAAAATCTTCAAAAACCAAAACAAATAGACGGCTGATGATATGCATGTACGCACTCGGCAGAAGTGATCAAGCCCACTCTGCCAGGCCGGAAGGAGCCTCTACTAAGTCCTGCCCTGCAGTCTCCTCGACCATTGGGGAGCCGGACACGGGATCTATGCCTGCAACACCACAGACAACACCTTGAATACAACGATCCAGTAAATATAAGTAATATGGACGAAACACTCATAATATCAAAGTGAATAATGACAGAAGATTAAAGACAGAGTTTCATATTAGTATGCTAAGCAAATCATGTATAGAAGTAAGGCATGATAAATGAATCAAAACTTAGAAATACTGAACTAAGTGGCTACTACATTAACCATATTCTCTCACATAGAGAGCAGACAGAGCAGACAGATGAGAACACCACCGACCTGGCCATGGGTACAAGTGGGTCTCGGTTTCCTGGGTTCCGGAATCCCAAGACAAAGCTACACTGCAGTGATACAGAGAACAGAGAACCAAGCCAGAGGTAACCCCGTCGGGTATCCTAGGGTTGAGGCTGAGTAGAACCAGACTAATACCAATCAAATCAACTCCAAAAGAAGGGAGATTCTCTGCTTTGGACTCACCGACGGCAAAGGCCGGATCTTATCCTCACGTATGAATCTCTGGGCAGAGCCACTTGGGAATACCTAGTGAATCAGAGATGTACAAAGCCAGAGATATACAAAGCATAGCATAAAATAAGTCAAAGCATAGCGTAGATCAGCGCATAGTACAGACAGAAAAACAAATATACAGAACAAAAGCAAAATGATCTCGTCATGCATAAACATAGATCAGCAGAACAGAGAGCAAAACTGTAAGCAATATGCAATGCATCTCAGATTAACACGGAATCAAGGGTAATTACAAGTCAACTCTAATCTAGTTGTTCACTGTCACTAAGCGTGCATGTTGGTATAGTTTTAAGTTATTCGATGCACGGTTGCCATCAAAGTGTTGCAATGTAATCCTCACGTGCACCGAAGTCCCTTAAACCAATATCCATGGGGAGATGCTTAACAGTAAATCAACGCTCACATGAATAAGTCACAGTCTAGCAAACTATTCATGCGTTCCAAAGAAACCATTAGGCCGGTTTACATGTATGGTTAACCTGTCTTTTAGCCCTACAAGTCATACCATTATCCTAAGTTTAATTTCAGATTTTCCAGGTCTTACGGTTTAGCTATGGGTGACCTACGGCTTAGCCGTATACATCTTACGGCCTAGCCGTAACATGCTCTACGGTTTAGCCGTGGTTTCCTTCAGAACACGGCTAAACTAGTCATCTTTCACCTCTGATCTGATACCTTTTACGGTTGAGCTATGGTGGAGTCCACGGCTTAGCCGTAACTTCATTGTAAGAGTACTGGAATCAGAAAGTTTCGACTGATTAGAGTGTTAATTCACGGCTGGGTTACGGTTAGCTTACGGCTCAGCCGTAGAACAATCTACAATTCAGCCGTAGCCTAGCCGTAGTACAAAATTCAAAAATTCGAGTATCTGGAGTCTGAGCCGTACAACATTACGGCTTAGCCGTATAATACAGAAACGAAATCGCGATAGTTACAGAGACTGCAATTTCATGCGCAAAATAAGCAAAACAAGCTCCAATGAATCCAAAGTGATAGAATTAGGCTATAGATCATGTCAAGCATGTAAGAACAAGAGAATCACAGTAATCAACAAGATTCCCATATGTGTTATACATTCCTGTACTTATACTTACCTCAAAGCTTTGGCAAATCCACTGAGATCAAGCTCCAATCCAACTAAAAACCCAAGCAAATCAGAAAACAACCCATGCATGAGATGTATGAGAGATACAGAGCTTGGAGGAGAAATCCAATTGGAGAGGAAAAAAGCAAAACCCACTTACCGCAAAGCACAGATAGAGAGAGAGAGAGAGAAAACCCACTCGAACTAGGTGAAAAATCTAATGCTAACCAAGAGGGAAAGAGAGAAGTGAAGAGAAGAGAGAAGAGAAAACGAACGTGGAGCTTCCCTGGAGTTTCTTGCATGCACGTTGAAGGAAATGAGCAGGGAGAGAAGACATCTGGCTGATGACTCATATATATAGTTTTGGAGTTTAAAACAAGGTCTGTCAAGTTTAGACTAATTACAATTCAAGTCACACAAAGGTCCAACTCCTTCAATTGCCTCCCAATGAGTCTGAGACAGCTACAGAAAATAACGAGCTCAACAAAATACACGTGCTGACACCAAGATGATGCAAATATGATGCATTCAAAGCAAAAGCAAAATTATGAAAAAGGGCTTAGAACTACCTATCCCAGGTCAAAGGCTACTCAACTACCTATCCAAGACCCGAAACCAAGCCCAACAGAAATAAACAACACAAAAACACACTAATGAGCCACTAAACCAGCTCAAAGGGGATCAGAATGTTACATCCTCCCCCACTAGGAATCATTCCGTCCTCGGAATGACCACGTACCTGAGCGAAGAGTTGGGGATACTAGCGTGCTAGCTGCTCCTCTAGCTCCCATGTAACCTCATCTGGACCGTGATGCTCCCATAATACCTTGACCCATCTGATAGTCCTGGGGCGGAGAATCTATTCTCATGTACCCACGATGCGAAGCGGACGCTCAACGTAAGTCGCATTAGGCTGAATCTGAATGTCATCATATCGAATCACATGGCTCGGATCTGGCACGTACTTCCGGAGCATCGACACATGGAATACATCGTGGACTCCAGAGAACTCAACTGGAAGCGTCAAACGATAGGCTAAATCTCCAACTCGGCTCTTGACTTCAAACGGTCCCACATATCTCGGAGCTAACTTGCCCTTCTGACCAAACCGCACAGTGCCTTTCATCGGGAAAACTTTAAGGAACACCCAATCTCCGACTTGGAATGCCAAAGGTCTCCTCCGAGTATCCGCGTAGCTTTTCTACCTGGACCGAGCAACCTTCAGATTCTCTATCACTTTCTGCACTTTCTCCGTTGTCTCAGCAATTATCGTCGAGCCATGGAAACTCCTTGTTCCTACCTCCTCCCAGCACATTGGAGTCCCGCACTTGCGTCCGTATAGAGCCTCATAGGGAGCCAACCCAATGCTCTCATGGAAACTATTATTGTAGGTAAACTCACACAATGCCAAATGCATATCCCATTCCTTCTCAAAGTTCAGCACGCTAGCTCGGAGCATATCCTCCAACGTCTGAATGGTATGCTCTGACTGTCTATCCGTCTGGGGGTGGTATGCCGTGCTAAAACTCAACTTCGTGTCCATAGCTTCCTGAAATGCTCTCTAAAACGAGGACACAAAACGACTGTCACGATCAGACACAATCGATACTGGGGTGCCATGCAATCTAACTATCTCATCCACAAACTTCCTGGCCAGCTCTGCGAATGTCATCCCTTTTTTGAACGGAAGGAAATGTGCTGACTTTGTCAATCGGTCCACTATCACCCATATCGCATTGTTCTTCCTACTGGTCAGCGGAAGTCCTGAGACGAAATCTATGGTAATGTGCTCCCACTTCCACTGCGGAATGTGTAATGGATGCAATGATCCTGGAGGTCGCTGATGATCAGGTTTCACCCTCTGACAGGTCAAACATCGTGCCACGAACTCTGCGATCTCCCACTTCATATTGTTCCACAAAAACCTATCCTTCAAGTTCCGGTACATCTTAGTACTCCCTGGGTGCATCGCATAACGGGCATGGTGCGCATCTGTCATCAACTTTTCCTTCAGCTCATCTACCGCTAGAACACACAATCTACCCCTGAAGTACAAAACTCCGTCTGCCAGACTGAAGTTAGGTCGATCTGCAATCCGATCTCTGAAGGTCACCAAAAGGGAATCTTCGAACTGGCGCCTTGATCTGCTGAATCACCTCAGGCTGAAACACCACGGTAGTAGCTAACGTCACAGACTCATCCACCATCTGAACTTCAACAGGCTGATCGCGCACAAGGACATAGAATCTTATCAACACCTGGAGACTCTCTGTTCTCCTACTGAGTGCATCTGCCACCACATTACCCTTGCCTGGATGGTACTTGATCAGGAAGTCGTAGTCTTTGATGAACTCCATCCATCTCCGCTGCCTCATATTCAGGTCATGCTGATTAAACAAGTACTGCAGACTGTGATTATCGAAATGAACCTTGAACTTCACACCGTACAAGTAATGCCGCCACAACTTCAGCGCAAACACAATGGCTGCCAACTCCAGGTCATGGGTGGCATGATGTAACACTCCGATCCTCTTTAAGCCGGTTTAGTGGCTCATTAGTGTGTTTTTGTGTTGTTTATTTCTGTTGGGCTTGGTTTCGGGTCTTGGATAGGTAGTTGAGTAGCCTTTGACCTGGGATAGGTAGTTCTAAGCCCTTTTTCATAATTTTGCTTTTGCTTTGAATGCATCATATTTGCATCATCTTGGTGTCAACACGTGTATTTTGTTGAGCTCGTTATTTTCTGTAGCTGTCTCAGACTCATTGGGAGGCAATTGGAGGAGTTGGACCTTTGTGTGACTTGAATTGTAATTAGTCTAAACTTGATAGACCTTGTTTTAAACTCCAAAACTATATATATGAGTCATCAGCCAGATGTCTTCTCTCCCTGCTCATTTCCTTCAACGTGCATGCAAGAAACTCCAGGGAAGCTCCACGTTCGTTTTCTCTTCTCTCTTCTCTTCACTTCTCTCTTTCCCTCTTGGTTAGCATTAGATTTTTCACCTAGTTCGAGTGGGTTTTCTCTCTCTCTCTCTCTCTATCTGTGCTTTGCGGTAAGTGGGTTTTGCTTTTTTCCTCTCCAATTGGATTTCTCCTCCAAGCTCTGTATCTCTCATACATCTCATGCATGGGTTGTTTTCTGATTTGCTTGGGTTTTTAGTTGGATTGGAGCTTGATCTCAGTGGATTTGCCAAAGCTTTGAGGTAAGTATAAGTACAGGAATGTATAACACATATGGGAATCTTGTTGATTACTGTGATTCTCTTGTTCTTACATGCTTGACATGATCTATAGCCTAATTCTATCACTTTGGATTCATTGGAGCTTGTTTTGCTTATTTTGCGCATGAAATTGCAGTCTCTGTAACTATCGCGATTTCGTTTCTGTATTATACGGCTAAGCCGTAATGTTGTACGGCTCAGACTCCAGATACTCGAATTTTTGAATTTTGTACTACGGCTAGGCTACGGCTGAATTGTAGATTGTTCTACGGCTGAGCCGTAAGCTAACCGTAACCCAGCCGTGAATTAACACTCTAATCAGTCGAAACTTTCTGATTCCAGTACTCTTACAATGAAGTTACGGCTAAGCCGTGGACTCCACCGTAGCTCAGCCATAAAGGGTATCAGATCAGAGGTGGAAGATGACCAGTTTAGCCGCGTTCTGAAGGTACATATCATAGCAAGCAACAAAAGAAATAGCGAAAGCCAAAATGCGAAATGGGAAAAAGACGTAGATAACACACATAGAGATAAAACCAAATACAAGGCTGAATACACACCAAAATACATCAAAATCATGATATACAAAATACTACAAAAGTGACAAAGGCCAAAGTGGTAAAATACAAAATCTTCAAAAACCAAAACAAATAGACGGCTGATGATATGCATGTACGCAATCGGCAGAAGTGATCAAGCCCACTCTGCCAGGCCGGAGGTTTGTACTTCAGGGGTAGATTGTGTGTTCCAGCGGTAGATGAGCTGAAGAAAAAGTTGATGACAGATGCGCACCATGCCCGTTATGCGATGCACCCAGGGAGTACTAAGATGTACCGGAACTTGAAGGATAGGTTTTCGTAGAACAATATGAAGCGGGAGATCGCAGAGTTCGTGGCACGATGTTTGACCTGTCAGAGGGTGAAAGCTGATCATCAGCGACCTCCAGGATCATTGCATCCATTACACATTCCGCAGTGGAAGTGGGAGCACATTACCATAGATTTCGTCTCAGGACTTCCGCCGACCAGTAGGAAGAACAATGTGATCTGGGTGATAGTGGACCGATTGACAAAGTCAGCACATTTCCTTCCGTTCAAGAAAGGGATGACATTCGCAGAGCTGGCCAGGAAGTTTGTGGATGAGATAGTCAGATTGCATGGCACCCCAGTATCGATTGTGTCTGATCGTGACAGTCGTTTTGTGTCCTCGTTTTGGAGAGCATTTCAGGAAGCTATAGACACGAAGTTGAGTTTTAGCACGGCATACCACCCCTAGACGGATGGACAGTCAGAGCGTACCATTCAAACGTTGGAGGATATGCTCCGAGCTAGCGTGCTGAACTTTGAGAAGGAATGGGATATGCATTTGGCATTATGTGAGTTTGCCTACAACAATAGCTTCCATGAGAGCATTGGCATGGCTCCCTATGAGGCTCTATACGGACGCAAGTGCAGGACTCCAGTGTGCTGGGAGGAGGTAGGAACAAGGAGTTTCCATGGCCCGACGATCATTGCTGAGACGACGGAGAAAGTGCAGAAAGTGATAGAGAATCTGAAGGTTGCTCGGTCCAGGTAGAAAAGCTACGCGGATACTCGGAGGAGACCTTTGGCATTCCAAGTCGGAGATTGGGTGTTCCTTAAAGTTTCCCCGATGAAAGGCACTGTGCGGTTTGGTCAAAAGGGCAAGTTAGCTCCGAGATATGTGGGACCGTTTGAAGTTAAGAGCCGAGTTAGAGATTTAGCCTATCGTTTGACGCTTCCAGTTGAGTTCTCCGGAGTCCACGATGTATTCCATGTGTCGATGCTCTGGAAGTACGTGCCAGATCCGAGCCATGTGATTCGATACGATGACATTCAGATTCAGCCTAATGCGGCTTATGTTGAGCGTCCGCTTCGCATCGTTGGTACACGAGAACAAATTCTCCGCACCAGGACTATCAGATGGGTCAAGGTATTGTGGGAGCATCACGGTCCAGATGAGGCTACATGGGAGCTAGAGGAGCAGCTAGCACGCCAGTATCCCCAACTCTTCGCTCAGGTAGGTGGTCATTCCGAGGATGGAATGATTCCTAGTGGGGGAGGATGTAACACTCCGATCCCTGCAAAATGCCAACTTTCAATTAATTCAAATGTTACACCCTATATTGATCTACGCATGGATCACGGCTTAGCCGTCGCCTTACCGTAGAAGAAATCTCAGTTTTTTAGTTCTCTGCAGTTTGAGCCGTAGGCTGCTACAGCTTAGCCATAAGCTTCAGGCGTCTAGTTTCCGTACCTGTTACAGAACAGTTGGAAAATGGCAAATTTAACATCCAAGAGAAGCCACATGTCCAATCTAACACAAGAGGGCTGTACAACAACAACTCATGCAAGAATAATGAGAGTAAACACAATCAAATCCTTACCAACAAGTGTTCAATCAAATTGTGCTTATACTTGCCTCAAATGGGATCAACACACGTGCAATTGTCCTTTGGCCCAAATTCACAGTCTAAACACAATTCTACTCATCATGCATGCAAGAAAAAAATAGAAGAGAGAGACGTTAAGTGCATGCACAACAACTGATGTGAGGACAAGAAGAAGAAGGAGAAAACATAGCGAACTCAAGGCATACCTCACATCAATCACGAAATGGACTTATAACCGAGTGCACAAGGCTCCCTTCCTTGCTTGATCAAAGAGAAGAAAGAAGCAAAGGAAGGAGTGACGAGATAAAGGAAAAGAACTTTGAAGAAGAAAAAAAGAGGCGGTGGTTGTCTCTTATATAAGATAAGGATTGCCATTTTTGCATTTAAGTCCAAATGATTAAAGGTAATTTCAGTTTGAGTCAAATAACAGTCCAACAGAAGCAAACGAAGTCATTTGCGTATGAGTCAGTTACGAAGGTTAACGAGCTCGACGAAATACACATGTTGACACCAAGATAATGCAGAACTGACAACGTTCAACAAAATCAGAAATTACGAAAAAGGGCTTAAGTCTACCTAAACCGGGTCAAAATCAACCCAACTACCTATCCATTACCCGAAACAAAACAAAAACAAAACCAAAACACAATTAACAACTAATTCATCATTAATTAACCGCTAATCCAAATTAAGTTGGGTCGGAGTGTTACACTTGTAGATATTCAATTTGAGCCAAATGACAGAAATTAACTTGAAAAATCTCAATTAAGGCAAGTGTAAGCATTTTATGGATGAACACATGTTGGTAGACCATGATTGTTTCCATCTATATCAAATTCAATCAAATTCTGAACTGTATGTAAAATTCTCAAATCTAAGAGCTTCTGAAGCCTATGGCTAAGCCGTGGGAGCTCCACAGCTCAAACTCTAAAGAGCAGCCACATTTGGACTTACATTACGGCTAAGCCGTAGGATGTACTACGGCTAAGCCGTAAGTCAGCTTTGACCCCACCGTAAGTCAAGCTACGGCTTGATGTCATAAGAGGAGTAAAAAGGGTAAATCCTTCTACGGTCCAGCCACGGCGAAGCCATATGGTGTACTACGGCTAAGCCATATCCCATCCGTGTCTCAACCGTAAACCAACCACGGTATAGTCGTATACCAATCCATGGCCCACCTATATTTACGGGGGAATTTGGGTAACTACGGCTGAGCCGTAGTGTATAATACGGCTAAGCCGTAAGTCACCCACGACTAAGCCATGAGGCCACTGGAAATTAAGGGAAAAGGTAGGTATTATTAAGAGATCTTATAGAGCCTTTGTGTTGGATCCCAGTCCCCCTTAACTTGTACAATTGAATACATAAATAACATGAATGGTCTTGAGAGCTGTGATTCATTCATGTTTGTTGTCCAGTTGTTATACACCTTCACATTGATGTTGGTTTAAGGGACTTCAATACATTTTCTTGAACAACTTAAAACTACATCATCATGCACAGTTAGAAAAATGGATAATTAGCTTAGGGTTGGCTAGTAAACTATCATGATCCTATGAAAATGACTCGAATTGCATAGTATGTTGGCTCCGGTTATTGCCTTCCATTTTTTAACTATTGCTTTAACTTGCATTTGATTTGACTTGAACGATCATATTATTTGTGATTAAGCTTATTGTGGTATGTTTTGATACATATACGACTTGGACTTTAATTGAATTGACTTGCATTATATAACATGATTAATACGGTCTGGCTCTACTTAGCCTCAATTTATGATACCCGGCGGGGTTGACTTTGGCGTAACTTGCTTGTTGCTGCTATACTATGCTCTTGTCTTGGGGCTTCTGGACCCTAGGAACTAGAGACCCATTCGTACCCTGACCTGGTCGATGATGTTCTCCATGCATAGATCCCTAGAGGGAGGATATGGCAAATATAGTAGCAACATAGTAAAGTATATCTATTCAATGATTCTTATCTCATGCTTTATTCAAATGCATGATTTGCTTAGTATACTAAATTGAAACTCTATGTATAATATTTTGCTAATGAATCTTGTAGATACAATGCGTGTTACCTTAATGTTTGCTTATGCTTTGCTGAATCATCGTATTCACTAGTTGTCCTTGGTGTTGCAGGCTCAAATCCCACTTCCAATCTCTCGCCAATCAGCAAGACTTTAGAGGAGATCGTAGAGGTCCCATCAAAACTTGATGAGTGGAAATGATCAATTCACCCCATAGAGCGGCATGGCATTAAGATAGGTTACCTTTTGATATGTGGGATGCATTTTTTTTATGTATTGAAGTAGACCTCCATGCATGTTGTGTATTATAGAAACTTCCTTCTCACTCTTGTCAAGACATGGTTCCTTTTCATTATATATAATGTATATAATGTTTTCTTTTAGCTTGGTGTGTCCTCTGAATTATGTGATAATACTGACAGCTTCCGTGTACAATGCTATTACATGAGTGATTTTCCCTTGTGCGTGTGCACTTAGACTCGGTCTTGGTGTGTATGCACGGGAGTACGTATGTCATTGATTAGGTTTAAACCTAATCTCTGATTTTTTGGGCTCGAGTCGTGACAGAAATAGTTGTATTTCCTGAAAATCGAAGAAGGATCACGGTTGTTGAAGCATCTCAATGATTGCAGTAAGGTCATCGCACAACTATTGAACGTTGAGGTTAAGTTCAAGGAATAAGACAAAGCATTGTTGTTTTTGTCTTCACTGCCCGGTCATAGAGCACTTGATGACAACGCGGATGTATGGGAATGATACTTTGAGCATGAATGATGTCATCATAGCTCTTGTATCGAGTAAGATCATGAAGAGTGACTGTGAAACTTGTGGAGAAAGTATTAATGTAGCATCAGGTTCAACTAGAGAAGGGCGAGATCTTAATCGAAGAATAGAGGATCAAAAGATTGGAATCACTTGAAGTTGAAGGAGAAAGGCAAGGTCTTCACTTGCTATTATTGTGATGAGGAAAGCCATATCAGGAGGGACTGTCCGAAGAACAAGAAGGACTTGGAGAAGGAAGGAGAATCTGATTTAGACAGTACTACTGTGACAGAAAGTTCAGATGGTTGCAAGGTCACATGTTTGGCAAAATCTGCTTCGGTCATCAAAGGTACGGATCACACTGAAGGTTCCTCGGTTTTCGATTCTGGTAGTGACTATCATATGTGCCATAGTAGAGATATGTTTGATACCTATGCATCCTGTGAAGTTAATCTGTTTTCATGGCAAACAATGCGGAATCCAAGTGCATTGGATTTGGAATAGTGAAAGTCAAAATGTTTGATGGGATAGTACGAACCTTGACAAATGTGATGCATGTTTCGGATGTACAAAGAAATTTTATTTCTTTGGGGGCCTTAAACTCCAAGGTTGCAACTGCAATGTAGCCGGTGGAATTATGAAGGTGGTTAAAGGAGCATTGGTCATCATGAAAGGTGAGTTGGTCAAAGGTCTCTACAGGTTAGCAGGATGTACAGTTATAGGTGCGGGTGGAGCAGCTCTAAGGAAAAAAGAAATGTTAGTTGAGGTGGAGTTAGATGGTAAGTTGGAAGATGGTGAAACAAACATTTCCAAGAATGTCATTAGCAAAGGACCACAACTGCAGGTGAAACGGAAGGAAAAGTTAGTTAATGTGGAGTTAGATGGAAAATTGGAAGATGGTGTAATATACATTTCTAAGAAGGGCATTAACAGAGGACCGAAACTGCAGGAACACCAGATTAAAGGCAAAGTATGGAAGATCTTTAATGCTGTGGGCCCAAAGAAAAGTGCAGTATAATGGAGGGTTACTTTTGCTTTACCAAATGAAGGTGAAAAGTCATTGTGTTGCAAGGATGCTAGCAAGGTTGGCAATAAATGGACTAGATCACTTCGGAAGATCAAGATGAAGGTGTTTGGGAAGTCGATGAAGGAGAAGTTCAAGCCACGCTTAGACTTAATCATCGTACTACATTGAAGAGAATGTGGGTGCACCTCGAGCTAAGGGGATGCAAGAGCCGTGCTCAATCATAGTGGGTGCAGAGGCGTACTTTCAGTGTGGCACGGGAGATCTCAAGTCAGTTCAGACTTGATCAATATCCAACAATGTTAAGATTGTCGGTGCAAAAGTTGTGCTTGGTTGTAGTATATGGGGATTCATATCTTTCTACGAGATACGAGAATACAAAGATATTACTTAGCATCTTAAGCTGGCTCCAGGGATTTACAAAATTCAAGTTAAGGTAGAGATTATTGGGTTTTGTCTTCTATTCTGGTTTAGCCGGATCAGTATTTTGGGTTAGTTAGAACTAAGGTTCAGGGTTAAAAGCACTTTAATCATTATGTGTGGGTTTTCTTGGTGGCCAAGAAAACGGGATCTGTATATTAATGTGATATTTAACCTAAACCATAGGGTAGAGTTGTGTTGAACACAGCAAGGAGAGAAAGAAATTGAATGAGCTTTTTCCGTGAACGTAGGCATTTTGACCGAACCACGTAATTACTTATTTGTCATCTTCTTCGTGGTTGCTTGATTGATTGCTCGTGATTGTGTGATTTGTGCCTGCCGTAGTTGATTGCAGATCTTGGATATTTCCTAACAAAAAGGCCATTTTGCTATCTCATGTAGTCGCAATATTCTTATTCTGGCAGGTTGTTCTTCATTTCCTCTATATTGGCTTTCTTATGAGCGTTTGACCAGCAAAATAAAAAATAGAATCCAAGGTCTTGTTTCTTCTTTTTTTGTGGACGAGCAAGGATATTGATCATCCTTTCTTAACACAACTTAGTTTCGAATAAATTAGTCTTGAAAAAATATGATCTCAACACAACTTAGTTTCAATGACGTATTTGGGTTCTAATATTTCTTCTTGCGCTCACCCCAGACTTTTTGAGCCATTGCTAATTTGCTATTAAACAAACCCAAAATAAAATCACTTCCTGAAAAGGGCCATTTGCTATTTCATGCTACTCGTAATATTCTTACTCAGGTAGTTTATTCTTTAATTCCTCTAAATTGGCCTTCTTATGAGCATTTGACTAGCAAAATAAAAAATAGAATCCAAGCTTTTTCTTCTTCTTCTTTCGTGGACAGGCTAGGATATTGATCTTTCTTCTTCTTCTTTTGTGGATAGACAAGGATATTGATCACCATTTCTTAACACAACTTAGTTTTGCATAGATTAGTCTCGACAAAATCTAATCTAAACACAAAATGGGAGAACAACACTCAAACAATGCCAAACAAGGCCTCAACCTCGCAGTTTTGTATATCCCAAATTTTTAAAAATTATTGTTTACATCTAAAGTGCTCTAAATTTTATTTGAAAAAAAAAAATGAAGTCATGTGATTAAATTAACTTAAAGAGGCTGCAATAAACTGTGCTATACTAAAACCATGAATAATCAATAATAAGCTAAAGGGTTTTGCTAGACAAACAACAAAAGCATCTCAGTTGACACACCATTTTAAAAAATTAAAAAATAAAAAGTTTCCAAACTACCCACCACACCCTTTTCTCTCCACACAACTCCCTCCTCTCTTTTTCCCTTCCTCACCTCTCCATTCAACTGGCGACAAGCTCCAGCGGTGGAGGGAGTCTCTGTCTCTCCCTCGCCGGCGGAAGGGGCATCCCTCTCCCTCTTTCTTCCTTCCCTCCCTCTCCCTCTTCCTTTCTCATCCTCTCCCTATCTCACTCCCCCTTTTTTGTCCTCATAGCAGGTCTTCTTTAAACAAGGATATTGATCACCATTTCTTAACACAACTTAGTTTTGAATAGATTAGTCTCGACAAAATCTAATTTAAACACAAAATGGGAGAGTAACACTCAAACAATGCCAAACAAGGCCTCAACCTCGTAGTTTTGTATATCCCAAATTTTTAAAAATTATTGTTTACATCGAAAGTGCTCTAAATTTTATTTGAAAAAAAATGAAGTCGTGTGATTAAATTAACTTAAAGAGGCTGCAATAAACTGCGCTATACTAAAACCATGAATAATCAGTAATAAGCTAAAGGGTTTTGCTAGACAAACAACAAAAGCATCTCAGTTGACACACCATTTTAAAAAATTAAAAAATAAAAATTTTCCAAACTACCCACCACACCCTTTTCTCTCCACACACCTCCCTCCTCTCTTTTCCCGTTCCTCACCTCCCCATTCAACTGGCGACAAGCTCCAGTGGTGGAGGGAGTCTCTGTCTCTCCCTCACTGGCAGAAGGGGCATCTCCCTCCCTATTTCTTCCTTCCCTCTCTCTCCCTCTTCCTTTCTCTTCCTCTCCCTATCTCACTCCCCCTTTTTTGTCCCCATAGCAGGTCTTCTTGCTTGCAAGGGAGATGCAGTCCCCCCCCCCCCCCCCCCCCCCCAGCTATCATGCTTCGTAGTTGGAGAGAGGGAGAGAGAAGGGCGGCTATGGTGATGGGGGGTGGGGAGGGGAGAGAAAGGGAAGGACAAGGAAGGGAGAGCGAGAATACTGTTTGGCCAGTCATGGTCGAACATCTTGTTTTTGTTTGGCCTTACAAGGTTAAATAACAATAAAATGTTCAACCCCTGCGAGGTTAAAGAGGTTGAGGAGAGGAGAGGAAGAGGGGGAATAGAAGACAGGAGAGGAAGAGGGAGGGGAAGGCGAAGGAAAGCGAGAGAAAGTGGAAGATTGGCTGCAGAGAGAGAGAGAGAGAGAGTCTCCCTCTGCTGTCGGATCTTGTCGCTGGGTGGGGAAGGGGAGGAGAGAGGAAAGAGGGAGAGAGAATGTGTGTGTGGGGAGAGAGAAGGCGCCGGAGGTATTTTAGTTTTTTTTTTTTTTTCTAAATGGTGTGTCAACTGATATGCTTTTTGTGTTTATTTTAAAGCTCCTTAAGCTAAAATTTCCGGAGCAAATGACAATACTGCCCACGGGGGTGAAAAACCACAGCTCACGGCAGGAATAAATGCCGTAGATAAAAGCCACAAAGGTAGCAAATGGCATTTCTTCCACACAATATTCAGTCCAAACCACCTCAACCGTTGGATTGGTGCAGCCCGCAGAATCTCAACCATACTAAACTGTGGGGCACCTTTACCTGGTATCCATGGCCAAGATATCCAACGGCTATCTCATTCTTTTCATGTATCAATGAATTTTATTTGATGTCCTATGAGCAAAACCTGGAAAGTGGCCCACCCCAGATCTATTGACATGAGAGGCGTACACTGAACTTGGGTGTATAATGAATCTGCATATCTTCTTGTCCCTCTCAAACAAAACTAGAGTTTTTAGAAAGAAGACTGTTCTCAGTTTGTAGTGACCATACAAATTAAAGTCATCAGTGTTTACAAGCTTCTACAAATATCCTATCCCCTCCACCCCCACCCTCCGGCTCTTAGAACTCATATTGTTGAGATTCATTTCCTTGATTCTGTGTCTTTTCTAGCTGAGATTTCTCATTCTTTTCCTTCATTTCTGATTTGGGTTTTCACTAATTTCATCCCTCTTAAATCTCTGTTCTTACACCCACTGCAGTACCCTTTTTCCTGTTTGAAACCAGTGAAAAGATAGCACCTTTTCCTTGATCTAAACCCATTTCCTTGATTTTGGATCCTAGTTTCCTCAGTCTTATTTCGGTTGCATCAGATTCAGAGGAATTGGTTTTCTGAGATTGTTGCAGATGAAGGTGCATACACATGGAGTTAGTTTCTGACTCTTGTTTCTTTTCTGCATATGATGTTTGTAATATATGGTTTGGTCTTCTTATTGTGAAAGGGTTCAGACGTCTAGTTAACAAAATCTGTCTTCATTCGTAAAGCATGGATGATGCAGTTGGCATGGATTATGTTCTTTTGCTAACAAAGATGGAATCTTTTTTGCTAGATTTTTTGTGTTTTGTTTGGTTGTAGGAACTTATGTAGCTATTTCTCTTTAACGGGTATTTGTAGAGGGTTGTATGGTTTCTTGAAGGTTATGATTTTCGGGTCTGTTTTTCAGTTTTTTTACTCTTACCGTTGCAAACAATTCTAACATGGATTTATATCCTTTATTAGTGATCAGAGGGGAATTTTGTGTGACATTCTCCATGTCCTGTTAAAGGAATTAGCTTTCATTTATTGGGGTTTTTTTTTTATATGTTTGGAGATTGCGCGTTCTTTTTAGCCAGTAGTTTATGGTCTGATTCTCAGTTTTATTTATGTTTTTGGTCTAAGTGTGAAGAGAGTGAAGATAGCATGAAGTGCTGTTCCTTTTCATGATGAAAATGAAAATTTTCTAGTGTGTTATGAAGCTTATTTCATTGGGTTTCATTGGTTTGCAAACAGAGGCCTTTTCTGATAGGTAAAGTTATTTGGACTATTTCCTTTTGTTTAATTTTATTTTAAATTATGGAAATGGATTCATTATCTTCTTGGTTTAATTAGAATATATATATATGAATTTCTTGGATAAAATTGCTCTTTCATTTTGGTTGATATCTTGTTAGTCATCTCTTTCTTTTGTGGTTTTCTTTTAATGGAATGCATCTGTCTCTGTTATTGCAGCAATTCCTATAAAAGTTTCCTTTCTGAAGGGTTTTGGAGTTATGGGTAGAGGTAGAGGAAAAGGGAAGAAGTCAACTGTTTCTACAGGCAATGACGACCCCGGAAGTGGTGAGGAAGAAACACTTCCTTCTAGTAAGAGAAGAGGACGGCCACAGAAACCTCTGAAAGAGGAGGTTGACCAAGAAGAAGCTGAAAAAATTGAAGAGGAAGATGCAGACAATTCAACCACGTCCAATTCAGGCAAAGAAATTAAAAGCCCTGCAGCAGTGGAAAACGGAAAGAAGCGGAAGAGGTACACACAGGTAAAAGAGAACACTGATTCGGTCAAAGAAGAAAATGGTGTCGCAGTAAGTTCCAGCAATGATGCACCAATGAAATCAAATGGATTTCGACCAAATGGAAGTAGGCGTAAGAGCAAGCCTCGCCGGGCTGCTGAAGCGGGCGTAGAGTGCAAGTAAGAATCAGTGTAGTGGTTCAAAAGGTTCTGTTTCTTACTACTACCAGTTAAATCATGGGTCTGAGAGACCTTCCTGGTTTACTTCTTAAAACTTATTGTTTTAACCTTTTGCTTTTACCATCCTTTTACTCATTCATGGATGAGTTAAGCTGGAGACTATGAACAGGTTATACTACCCTGAATCATTGCTAAAATTTAATATCAATATTGGATGTTTTGTTATTGTTCTCTTATCATCTTACTTGATATAGAAGTCATTGTGAAGTCATTGTGCCTTGTTGCATTGTTTCCTCTATTACTGGAAATACTTTATTCTTCAGGTGAGGGTACTTTTCTAATTCTGTAATTGAGTTGAAGCAATTTCATTTTTGACACCTGAAAGACTTCCAGTTCTGAAACTACTCAAATTTAATAGAAGTGTGTTAAATATAGAGGGACTGATGACTTCCAACAGGCTATTTCACATATGGATGTTTTAGTGTTTAGGTTTCAACAAAGAAGATGGTGCTTTATATATAGTGGAGCTGTTCTATATTTCTAGTAAGTTTTACCTTGTCAATTTTAATTTATTTCTGTTTCTAATTTAATGCAGAACATAGTTTTGAGGATTTACTTCCTGTTTTTGTTGTGTCAACATGTGTTTCTGATTGGGTTTGCATGAGTTTTCAACTGTTTCTTCTGGAAATTTAACTATTCTTGTGTTTGTTTACAAATGTATTAAGATTCTGGTTGGTTTCGCATGAATTTCTGATAAGCCTCAATGTCAGTGCCAACTAGTTCATAGACTGCTGTTTTCTTTCTTTGTTTTTCCCCCTACTTTGTAACCTTCTCTAAAATTCCAAATTGTTTCACAAGCATTTCAACAGTTTCAGAGTTAAATGGTTTCTGCTTCTTGAAAGCATTTTGGAAATTGGCTTCACATGCTTTTGGGCTGCCTTGCATTACTTACAGTAGGCGCTATCTGTGTTCTATATAGATGTGCAAATTTTTTCCTTATAATCTTCTTATCATTTCATTCTCCTAGAGGAGCACTAGTCTGCACAAACATGTCTGAACTGTGGGATTTCAGAACCTTTTATTTGTCATGATGAAAGGAATCAAAATATAAACTTACAAGGACAGTGCAATCTTTGGTACTTTCAGTCCAACATCCTAAGTTCTATATTAATCAATCTTTTTTAACAATTCCCAATATATTTTGCTATTTGGACCCAAGATTTTAACCTGCAATTGATCCTCTTGCTTCAAAGATGGTATTCATCAATGATCTAAAACAATTGACAAGTGAACTTTTTTAAGTTTTGAACTGCATGAGTTGGAAGTAAAGCAACTTAAGAAATGACCATATCACTTTTCCCTCAATTTGGATAGATGCAAATGTCTATATGTGCATGAGTGCACGTGGGTACATCATGCTTTGGTATAATCATATGGTCTAACCATATATTGAACTTTTTTGGATCATTGATTTTTATAAATTACTAAGGAGGCACCTTAATTTATATCTTGGTTTTGGTACCCATCACTATGATTGTTTTCCTAGGTGAGTTTCTGAATGTTTTCATTGCATCATACGTGGACTTGTCAGTCACATTATCATATCCTTGGTATGTCCATCTTCAGTTGATGCAAGCCCTAGGGTTAGGGCTTGTGAGGAGTGCCAAAGCACGTATCAACCGACACTTCAACATATCTCTGCAAAGACTTCAACACGAGGACACACCTCCATGGGATAGAAAATCCACAATAATTCTATTCATTAATCAAATTTTGAGAAATAATTCGCTATAATGCAATATAAATAGGAAATTCAAACTTAGGGCATAAGAAAACCTAATCCAATAATAGAAGTTATCCTAATAACAACTCTTTCAATAAAATTTGAAGCCTACTAATAAAATAAAATATTCCTAAACTATCTTGGGTGGGACCACTTGTGGGTCCATTCTGCATCATTAGTCTTTTGTCTTCCCTCGTTGATTCATGTGGTGGATAGTTTTCCAGTTGGGTTGCATTATTATATGGTCTGAGGGAAGTTTGTTGCCACTCCTGAAATATTTGTTTTAAGTCTTTTCTCGTTTTTTTTACATTTTTTGTTGATGAGATTGCTTGTCGAAAGGACAAAGTTGTCCACAGCAAGATAAATC
This sequence comes from Sextonia rubra, assembly GCA_037013555.1. Classification (NCBI taxonomy): domain Eukaryota; kingdom Viridiplantae; phylum Streptophyta; class Magnoliopsida; order Laurales; family Lauraceae; genus Sextonia; species Sextonia rubra. Next base: position 34,059,171 of record JASUAD010000010.1, on the reverse strand, counting down.
ATGAGCTTTTTTTACTGAAGGCTCTTTCTACCACTCATGGTTTCAAAAGTTATTAACTAAAATGTAAGAATTATCTTATTTACTAATAGTGTTTATAGAAACTTTGGATTAGAATTTAGATCTTGAAATGAAAAGGACTACAAGTAGTGGCTTGAATGATATGAGATTCCTAAGTGGGAGGATCACCTCAACTGGAAGATTCATGACTAAGCCCCAAACATCAGAGGTGAATGGGCAATGGACATTGATTTGGTCCACTAACCCCATACTACGGACAAAAAGCAGCCAATAAATTGAAAAATCTGGCTTACCTTCTTTATTATTTCCCATTGCAATCATCCCCATGTAGTATCATAAAGGGGAAGTGATAGAATCATGATGAGAGTGTTTAGGGAGAAGGGAAGAGAGAACTAAGAACACACTAACATCCAGTTTATTGCATTATGAGTAAATTGCATTACATCCACTACTATAAATAAGAAAAACCTAAGCTAACTTGCTAAGCAAGACTCCTAACCAATTAGGAAACACACCATCCTAATCAAATAAGCAATCCGAAGCAAACCCTGATGAAATAGAATCCTAACCTGCATAACATCACCAGGCCTCACCCCCCTGGTGCGTGTGCTGAGTCAGCAGTAACTTCAACACTCCCCTCCGCGCTGACTCGCAGCACCATTACATTAAAGTTCCATCTGAATTTGTGAAAAAGTTTCCATACTCTCAATGCTAGTTTCTGTTGGTCCTTAAAACCATGTGGTTACTCCAAGTAGATCACTCTGTCAACTCCTCCATGATGAAAAGCATATTTGACTTTCATCTGCTTGAGTTTCAACCCCTTTCTTGCTGCGAAGCAAATCTGCATATGTACGGTGTCTATCTTCGCAATTGAACTAAAGGTCTTGTCAAGACTTAACTAGTACTGCTAGTTGAACCCTTTTGCTTCCAACCATGCTTTGTAAAGATTTGCAGTCCCACTAGACCAATTGTCTCGGTTATCAACCCACATGCATCTTACTGCCCTCACACCATTTGTACATAGTATCATCTCCCATGTCTCATCCCTAATCAAGGCTGCAATCTGATCGCCTTTTGTGTCTTGCCACTCAATGACCTCTTGTGCGACTAGTTTTATGTATAAGTCTGAAACGTTTTACGAAATAGTTTCTACGACTGTTTCATCAACTGTCTCTTATGGATCTGATCATGTCCTGAGCAGATCATCCTCCACTTTTTCTGATCCCTTCTCCTCGAAATAGTCTGGCATATGATCTTCTAGCTCCTTAGAATCTGGCATTACGTCAGGACTTGATCCAATCCCCGATTGATCAACCTCCTCCACCATTGATTCCTCTTCCTTGATCTCATATTGTACCTGGTTTTCAAGCTCCAAAGAATTTGAAGACATCACATGATTAGTCACTTAAATTATTGATGTTAGTGCATACTCACAGATTTTGACGGTTTTGACAGTGGTTGTGAAAATTGCCTCTGGGTCCCAACCATCCTAATCAATGGCTTCCTCACACTCATTAGTTTTACCTTGCCTCGAGTCCTCCGTGGCTAAATTTCCTTCAACAACTACTATCTTTGCCCTGCAATCCCTTGGATAGTGATGCAGTTTTCCACATTGACAACATTCCTTGCCCTATATGGGTTTTGGCTTCTTGGAAAATATGCTTGCAAACATGTCTCACACTTCCTGTGGAGTCTTCACATCCATTAGATACTTAAGCATGTCATTATCCACGGACACCTTGATTGCAAATAGAGCCCTTGCTTCTCTCATGGTCCACTTTTTCTATGTTGATGCCTTTTTTGGTGGCCGCACCCCCCCAACCCCGCCCCCCCGCCCCCCACCCCCCACCCAATGCTATATCCCATGACACATTACTCACTAGGTAAGATTCCATCTGTTTCTCCTAAGATTCTAATTTGTCTTGCCTAGGAGTATCCCTGAGATAAAGAGAAATAAATCCATCCCAAATCCATCAACATTGATTTTCTTCGATATACTTTAACACGTACATCATCGTGTAGATCTCATCATCACGAGCATGATGTAAAAAAGGGATCTCAAATCCAACTTTGGATGGCCCTGCAATTGCGTGAAAAAGTTTTGTCAATCAATTTGGTTAAACCCCCTTTGATCAATCTTGTGGACGTGATGATGACATAACCTGATGACTTCAGCCTGCACTTGCTTGCTGGCCTTTCCCTGTGCAAGAGTCAGGCCAACCTGACCTGAACCTAAATTGTAACGAACTGAGACCTATTAGGTCTCGGTCTTCTTCCTGCAATAGGACAAAACCCAAGCCTCCTACTTCCTCTTTCATTCTCTGGTGATGGTGAGAAGCACACAACTCACGACAATGGGTAGTGGCCTTCCTTTTTTGGTATCAGCATTGTGCAGCAATGCGGTATCTGCTTCTTCTTCCTCCTTTCTGGCCTCTTTTTAGAAAATTGACATAAATCTGGCAACGAGTGCTTTTTTCCTCTACTTTTTCAAAACAAACGAGAAACCTCTTCTTCTCCAGCATCGGCCTTTGCTCGTCTATTTCGTTTTCCACTGCAGTGATCTTCAGAATGCCTGACCACACAAATCAAAAAACAAATCTGGTCAGGATCTATCGTCTCATATGTTGTCCAGTGACGCTAATGCAGTTCATTAGCCACTTCACCTTTCAAATCTGAGAAATTCCTTTGTTCTGCAAACCATTAGAACCCTGATCCCTTCCACTTCTCTTGTTTTCTGCTGTGCACGGATCTAGGTATGAACCACTCCAATGCAACCCCTGCCCCCTCTGCTGACGTTTCGACAGAAACCCTGTGTTGATCTAGACTTCCCATTCTGAATCAAGGCCTTACCTCTCCCATTGATTTGTGCACAGCAAGATCCACTGAATGTGAGAAATCAGTCATGATCGCCGCCCTCGACTTGTCTGATCTTCTTGCAATTGGTGACCTGCGCTGATTCCACTTATTGAGGGAGAAGGGAAGATAGAAAATTAAGAACACACTAAAACGCAGTTTATTGCATTCTGAGTAAACTGAATTATATCCACCAATACAAGTAGGAAAACCCTAAGCTAAGTTGCTAAGCGAAACTCTTATCCAATTAGGAAGCACACTATCCTAATCAAATAAGCAATACTGAGCAAACCCTGCTAAAATAGAATCCTAACCTACATTGCGTCACTGGCCCAGCCCCTCTGGCACATGGGCTGAGCCAGCGATGACTTCAACAAAGATATCGCCCAAACAAAACTCAAGGGAAGTTTGGACACTATTCTACCACTAATTCACCTCAAGTAGGTTTATTGAATCTTTTTTTTATATAATAACAAACTTTCATAGATAAAGCTGAAATCTGTAGAAACAAAGCCTCCATCATGATTATGGATGGTGGAAAACAAGACCCATTCACAAAAGCGTAAATATTAATCCATTAGCAATCAAAATGCATTGGCTGTCAGATCTTGAAGTTGCTAAAATATCTGCATCTTCATTGAGGTCTCTAGGTGTGCGATGGCATTGGGTGTCCTCCTGCAGTTCCTTAATATCCTTGATAATGCAGGAGCACCTTCACTAGCCGAGGTGTTTGTATTTCTTGAGTTCCCCTCCACTAGAAAAGGACCATGAGCATGCGACCTCACTAATTCAACATCTTCTATTGCCAATATTTCTGCTCTATTTGAATTGCCATAACCTGTCAGCTTGGAAAAGATAACACTGTTTAATTATCATTCCTAAACCCCATCCCCGTCCTAGCTACCCTTTGGACCCATGTTTACTTTGATACTTCCATCTACAGTTAGCTTAAATCCTCCTGCAGGAGGATTCATGTATAGTTGCTTGGGGAATACTAGCATCAGATGCCTGTTTACTGGCTGCTTCCAATTTCTTCTTATGTCTGATGCATACATGCCTTGAAATTCCTTTGCTTGAAGGGCACAAACTATAAGGGGAGACTTAATTCTCAATATCGTGGGTGCCTAATGGCTATGATGATCCTTGCCACAAAAAAAAAAAAAAAAATGTTTTCTGTTGCGCCAATTTCATTACAGCAAGCTATAGCTAGCGGGAACATTTTCCTTGTAAGTTACTCCTTGTTCTCATTGGACTTGATGCACAACCTTCCAAGAGTAAATGGAAGGACTCTGGTGCAAGATTGTCTTCTTGGAAACTTAGTGCATGATCATGCAACTCAGCCTCTCAGATGCTAGTAAACCTGGTTCCTTAGTTGCAGTTGACAGTATTTCTAGGATCCTCTAGGTTGTTAAGCTGGTCTTTTATTTATTTATCGATTGGGTTGAAAATGATTATATTTGAAATAGCAGCCAGGATACTACCAAAGACAAACATAGAACCTGTATGCTACCCCACGACATCAGCCCCTATGAAAATATCACCAATATTCCAGACAAATTTAAAATTGTCATAACATTGATATTTGCAATATTGCCTATGAAAGCCCTATTCAAGGGGAAACAGTTGCAAAACTCACGTTATACAACTACCACATCCCCTTTCTCCTTAATATCTAAAGGTCTATCTTATTTTATCAAAGTATGAAGATTCTTTAGGGTCTTTTGTACCTCAGCATATTGCTCTCGTATTGTATCCATCAGTATATTTATCCTTACATGATTACCTAAAATTTCATCTGGAATTTCAGTCTCATAAAAAGGATTTTAAGAATTTAAGATACATCCAGGCTCCAGGCTTTTGAACTTAGTATAGTGGCTTCAAATCACAGAGCCATGAAGGCCACTGTTGAAAAAGATAGATGTTCCTGCCCTAGTTGGCCTAGTTCTTGTCAAATCAAGTTCATTTCACATTAAAAAGAGAACTGTTACCATATCAACTGATGAAACAGATCACAAAGTTAGGCTACTCGTGAATTTTTTATTTGGCTCAAGCAGGTTTGGGAGCAATGGAAATGGATATAAGTTGTGTGGTTATGAGCTATGGAAGTATGAGTATTGTTTCTGGTCATCTAATATGGAAGTGGTCATTAAGGTGACAGCAGTGGAACATAAACAAAATGAGCAAGTTCTTTTTTCTTTATAATATTTTAATATATCAGCCATAGTTCTCTTTAAAATATTTTAATATATCAGCCATAGTTCTCGATTTTTTTAGTGGCAAAAAATAAATAAATTATCTGTTAATCCACTTTTCAGAATTGCATATTTCCCATTCTGTATCTTATGAACAAACGATCAATACGTGTCTGGGAATTTCAAGGGCAAACAATAATTAAAGCCAAATAGTTTAATGAATGGCATTACAATCTGAAACAACTTCATATACCCCCACCTCTTTATACACAAGATGTGACTACTTTTGAAGGGACCATAAAGGATTATTCCATTCTATCAATGTCTCAAGTTTAGGTTTGCATGACCCAATGCTTGGTTTTTATGCCCTTCCCTGATTTCATCTATTGTCTTGTTTAGTATGGTTGGTTCAGGGCTTACTTGGGATGAAATATGAGGATAGATGTTATGCTTCACTGTCTTGCTGTGGGTGCTACAGCTTCTCTTTTTTTAGTAAGCATCGTTGTTTTGCACAGCCATACGCAATGAAAAATTAGACCCATCATTGATGTTTTCCGTTCTTCCATTATCTTCAGTTTCTATATGTTGAACATGCTGAGTACTTCATGCTTTTCTTGAACATTTTTATATCATATGTTGTACCTCAAATATCTCACCACTATATATGTAAATACAGTTCCAAACAGGCCTGGATTCCATGCTGTGATTTTCTTTCTAGATTCAGGTAGATGAAATTGTCCAGATTCCCATCTTGGGCATTATCAATCATCCATTTTCACATCCACAGATATTTCAACCTTTGTCCTCTGATTTTATTCTTGTCCAGATAAATCTGAGATCACCAACTAGAAATGATCATTGTTGCTTAGTTAACCTTTAATATGTTGGCTGGTAACGTCTAGAGGCAGTAAATCTTTTATAGCAGTTATATCCCCTACATCTTTAGAATGGGGTTTTGCTTCTTCACAAAAAAATCATGAAGTCTGCATTTTTGTTGTAGTCTACTTTTGCTAGTGGTTTGGATTTGAATTCTTGCCATTGCTGTTCTCAACTTGTTTATGCACTGTAATTGAATATTTCATTAATGAGCAACATTTTCATTTTCATTAGTCTTAATTGATTGGTAATTTCTTTTTTGGCCTTGGTGGTTTTCCTTGGGCAATGGGTAGTGATTTCCCTTGCTAATGCCTGTCTAGCTTTTGCCGTTTTCACCTTAATCCCATGCCTTTTGGTTTTTGAGGCAGATTATGGGTTTTTGATTTTTTATTTTATGTTGATTGAAGTTGGGAGTCCAATTTATCCATTGTATTCTATGGTGATTGAAGTTGGGAGTCCAATTTATCCATTGTAATCTTTGTGGACATTATGCTCCTGCCGTGTTGTCTTTCTGGTATATGCTGATCTTAAGCTTGTATAAAGAAGGGATATGCCATATCACTCTCAGCCTAAAAAACAATTTCCACGCTTTCTTTATCAGCTTACTAGTCTCTAGGATAAGGCTAAGACTATAACAATAATCTTTATGAACCATTGAATTTCCTGACCCAAGTCAAATGCAGTTTCTTCTATTCTTCCCTGAACGTTTGCTTCTCCATTTTAAGCACTGTGATTGATGAAATCAGGATACTCAAGTTGTTCATCCAGTGTCCACAGCGGATGGGTTTTTTCATTAGAGTTGATGAGGATCAAATCAATCTGACCAGTGGGCACTACTCTAGTTGGAGTGAAATTTGGCCCGCAGGTACTACAAGGTGGGGCAGAAGTTTTGAGTGTTTGATTTTAAGAGGTGGGCTCCATTGATGGATTGAGAATATCTCAAGAGGATTTGGATTATTATTAGATTTACTTATATTTAGCTGTGTTTTCTTAAACTGTTTATATTTTGCCCTTGATCTGAAGAGTTATTAAAATTACCCAGTGGGCTCATGATGGTAACAGTCTGGACTCCCTGTGTGTGTGGAGTTTTCAGCAAAGAATGGTTCTAATTATCTGATTTTGCTCACTAAATGCTGATGGAACGCTGTGATTATCCATGTGCGAACCAGCAATATGAGATATAAGGGGCCCATCCACCTAGTCTTCCGATTAGATTGTGGTCTATTCTGTTGGGTTATTGTCCAGTATTCTGGGTTACCGGATTAGTCAGTTTGGATTAATCTTGGTGTAACTGGGTTTGGGATATTTTCGTTATTGTATGGAGGTTTTCTTGGGGGCTAAGAAAGACTTTCTTGGAGGATTTGAAGCGATTCAATTGTTGTGTTTTCATTTTCTTCATGGATTAATTGCTTGATATTGTGTGGATTTGTGTGTGCATGTTTGACTGTTGACCGGAAGATTACAAGTTCTGCTGCACCACCTTCCCCAATACATTCTTAGCAAGCTGTAAAAGACTATCAGTAGTGTTGTAGTGACAATTGGCCCATTGGGCGTTTAAACGTAGCCTTTTTAGAACTTGGCTTGGACAAGTTCTTAAGGCCCGTGGATTATTGTCACGCTGGAGAGCCTGTTTAATATTATGGCCACGTTTGGGCTTCCATGGATGGTGTTTGCAACAATGCTGACTTGACTGGGCTCAGCCGGGCTCCTGCTTTAGCTTGACTGGTGTGCTAATCGATCTGAACACAATATCAACTCGATTATCTCAAGAACCAAGTTCAAGTTGGCGCTTGGCTAGTTCGATTCAATTAAGGCATTGCTAGAGCTTGAACTAGCTCAAGTAAGATGGGATTATATCTGAGCCCATGCCAAAGCCCAAGATCAAGCTCAGCTTGTTAATCTGCCAAAATACACACACGGGAAAAAGAAGAAGAAGAAGAAGAAGAAGCGTGCAAATGAAGACAAGCTAATCCCAAGCCCGACTCAAGCTTGAGCTGTGGATCAGGCAGCCATGCTCAAGCTTGACTGGTCTTGGTTCAACTGAGCTTGTTCACTCCTCTACTCGCACATGAGGCCCATTTCTTTACTAGAATTTTAAGAATTCATGTTTTGAGTAATTTCAAATCCTCCAAAAGTATCCCCTTGAGGTGGAATTTTAAATCCCTTCTCTTGGTAGAGGATTTGAAATTCTGATTAAATGCATATAAAATAGAAATTCAAGAATTCTAAAAGATTATTTGAAACCTTTCATGTGGCTTGAATTTGAAATTATGGTGAAAGAAATACTGTTTTTTAAATCTCGGAGGATTAGATGTTACATCATGTCCAAACAATATTTCCAATTCCTCTCAAAAATTCTAGTAAAGAAACAAGTTCTTATATTTGTTAATTAAATTCAGATTTACTATCATCGGACGTTGAGTGTGACCACCATATATTTTTTAAATTTGAATAGTATGGAGAGCAACTACTTGCGATTTGTGTCGACACAGATGCACATGATTTGTGTGGGCATGGTGGAGAGCAACTACTCATGCGCCGGTCCGATGTGTTGCTTCTAGGTATCAAATTGAAGAGACGCGATATTAGTCTGATCCTGATCTGTCTGGTAAAAATAGCCAAAGTGGACCCGCTTCATTTATGAGGTGGGCGGTGGGCTCTCTGTAGTAAGTCCTTAGTGTGGGTGCCATTGTAGGTGATGGTTTTGGTCTTTAGGCCCACAAAACGAACTCCTTGTGAACATGATGACCCTGTAGTCTGTGGGTATCTAAATATCAGGAACAAGAACATGTTACTTCTTTAAAGCATCGTTCTTTCCATGGGGCCCTTGTCATCCATAAGCACATGGTACTTTTATCAATTTTATTCAGAACTTTGACGCGGTCACTCATGCATGTCATCGATAAAAGGTTTTAAATCCGTGACGGAAGATATGTTGATGAGTTCATTTATTATACAATCTGGAAAAGTGTTTTAGATTGTTAAATAAAGAGGCAGGAAAAATCATTATAGGTCATCCTTTAACAAAAAAGGCCTGCAAGGAGTGCATCGGAGTGATCACGTGTATGTTTTTAATGCCGTGGGGGAGCATCAGATCGGGGACACTGATGTTCTACACCGCATTAGAAAACTGCTCCCCTGGTCCCTTATATCACAAAGAAATCTTACTTTCTTCCTCTTTAGGAGGATTTCAAAGCTACTTAGTGGATGACAACTCAAAACTATTTGATTTCTAAGTGCAGGCAATGGAAAGAAGACTGGAACCAAGAGAAAAGAGGCACAGGACAAATGAAACTGAATGGGACTGCAAAAGTTGTATAATGTTAATATATGGGAGGCTACAGGTTAGAGGTTGATTTTGGGGCTTGTGGAGGTACTGTTTAGGGTTGCTTAAATAGGTTTGAGTTGTCATTCACATCAGTTCATCCATTCTGCAACTAGTTTTCTACCTTTGGTTTTGTCATCATGTATGCAGATGGAGATTGTCGAGAGAGACTTAGTGAAGAAGATGATTCGGCGGCTGGTGTGGTATGCTAAGGCCACAGTTAAGTTCAATGATTGTAATAGCAAGTTAATGTTGCTCACTGGAAAGGTTTAGGGGCTGGTTTAAGATGTTATGGCAAAGGACTGTTGTAGGGTTTATGAGGGTTGGAGACAACACCCGTTGGCTGCTATATGGGAAGGGTTTTGCCTTGTTATATTGGACGAATTTGGTCGAGGGGCAACGATCATTTGGTTATTGTTTGGGTTGGTTTGAAATCTTTGAGGATGGAAGAAAAAAGATTTTCATCGTGGTTTATGGGAATAGGGGACCATCAGATCTGATGCTAGGGGCAAAAATATCAGAGTCGGATCTGATATTCCCTCACAATGTTAAAAAAAATTTTTGTTAACAACTCTAGTGCACTCACTGCTAATATGATTTTTTGGGTTACAAGGTGGCCTATGATGATTATTTTGGTAAAATCCTCTTGAATAAATGAATAAAGGGACATTTTAAAAAACCACTAAACATGGCAACCACAAACGAGGACTTCAAATATTTATAATATTAGCAAATGTCTTCTTACCACATTTTCAATTTTTCATTTCCTTTTTGCCCTCTTTAGTTCATGTCAACGAAACCTTAAAAACAAAAATTGAACCTTCACTGGAAAAAAAATGAGGAAACAAAGAGGAGACGAAAATGTTAAGGATCCTCATCCTTCTGCAATCTTTAGATCAAATTCAAACCGTCTTCATATTAGATCCAAACCACTCATCATAAAAATTATGGCACAAGATATGCTTTTAGAACTTAAGATATCCATTGTATGAAGCAAAAGTCAAGATCAATAGTTTTGATTTAATTTGAAAACCATATTAGATCGCACAATGATATTATTAAATTAAATTATTTCATTTAATTTTAAATTATATTTTTATATAAAGACAAAGTAACTTGTTTTATGATTCTTTTAGAAGTTGCATAGAAAGATTGACTCTTGCATTGCACCAATTTAGACTTCGAGTAAAAAAGGGTTAGCACCATAGTATAAAATCTTTTTAATACATATAATTAAATTAAACAAATTATTTCTTTCGGCCAGACTTAGCCTAGCCGAGCCATGTCCCTTGAGGGAAAGTAATGGCTTTAATATTGTAGGCCACCGAGAGCTCCGACGGCTTTGGCTTGAGTTAGGACATACCCATGTATTTGAGGGTAGTAGGGTAAGGGCTTATTCAAGCCCTACCCTTTGACAGCCGTACAGGATGCACTTTAGTAGGTTTATGATGCAGGTGGCCATTTTAGGCGTTTGGTTCTGGTCTATAGGCCCACAAGCGTTACTCCTCATAAACATGACCATGTAGTTCTAGGCATCGGTTGAGCAAGAACATGATACCGTTTTTACAACATCTTTCTTTCCATGGGGCCCTTCCATCAATAAGCACGTGTTACTGGGACCTATCTTATTTGTTAATTTGACTAGGCGAGTCTGATATATAATAGGTTTTAAATTGGTGACAGAGTATATGCTGATGAGCTCATTTTGTATACATATACAACCTATAAAAAGCGTTCTAAGAATTGAAGATCGTGCTATTTTTTTTTACTGGTTTGTATAATAAAATTGCAGTGTTGACTATTGAGTGAAGAGTGAATTATGAGTGTTTCTTTTCATCAATTCATCATCCTATGTAACTGAATGCAGTCCATATAGGAAAATTGAATAGTCTCCACTGTTGACTGTACTTCATTACCTATTATGTTCCATCTTTTACCCTTCGCCGCTGTCCGTTGTAAAATATAGGGTGATGAATATAGGAAAGCCCATTGTTTAATTTGGTTTACTTGATTTTATTCATGCATATATTTTCTGCTAGTCTAGATCCTATGAGATATTTGTAAGACTTTTGGGCTCACTTATGAAATAAAAGTTAGGTTGCTCAAAATAGATGCCTTTCTCTTGTATTATCTGGCATTGGCAGTTGGATAACTTTTAGCTCTCCAATCTAACAGTTAAAACAATGGTTGAAAAAAAATAATAAATTAACTGTTTTGGGCGTTGCCGAAAACCATCTTAAATTGCTAGCGGTATGAAATTAGAACCATTACTTTTTGTTGAAAATAAAAACTAAAATTTTTATATATTGCTAAAATTGGCCGTGCCCTGAAACCAATAGCCTAGTTATTTGCCTAAAATAAATAGAAATCAAATACATGGACATCGACTGTGAAACTGTTCCACCAAAGAATTATTAAAGAGTTAAAAAGTGAAGAATATAAAGTAAGGTGGTGAAAGATATGAGGTGGAGATATATATGAGACCTTGACTTTCTTAGGTATTAAGTTACCAAGGTACTCAATTCTTGTAATCCCTTGATTAAGTTTTCATTAAAGGAAATTTGATAGTCATTTTTCGATATTCACCTCCAGCTCTACATTTTAAATCACTTATAATTTTAGTTATTCAATTATGTAAAACAAACAGACAGTAAACGTGAGGCCAAAAGGGATAGTACCCAAAAACCATTGTCCTCTATCGCATGTTCTATTGTTTAGCTCATTGGAGTGGAATTGGATTATTTCATGATCTAAGGATTAATGCTCCTTAGATTATAAATTACGAGCCTGCTGATGCAGTATGAGGCATAGTTAAAACTGAAATAATGGGGAGAATTTATTTTCCGACGTAAATAAATTTAGTGAGAAAACATAAACACTAGGTACATCATTTTGTATTACTGACCTCAAATTTCCCTTTCTTTCCTTTTGAAGGTGTGTCATCATGCTTCATTCTTCCATTCTAATATTCTCTTTTTGGCCAGACAATGGGAAGTAGAGTGAAATCCAGTGGGGTGCTTTCTGGCATGCACTTGTAAAATTTTCTTGCCCTCTTCTGAGAGGCTGTTCATGTCGTAGAATTCTTGCCTTGTCTTGCCAATTATGACATTGGTATTTTCCTGTGGGTTAGAATGATTGCATATTTGCATGGGAATCAAATTTGAATAACTTTCCCTTCCATGCCCTATCCCCGGGTGCAAGAGTTGAGACCAATTAAAAACTTTCTCTGAAATTACATTTGTGACCACAATTTTGGGTGGATCGAAGTCTGTGATGTGGTTATGAATATTATCAGTCACCGTATAAACAAATTGTGGCATCATCAATTCATATGATCTGCACAGATGGTTAATCAAGCACAACAAATAATAACAAAGCTGATACAAATAACAAACGTTCATATATACTTTAAGTATAATTACACAAAGTATTAATTTATTTTAAGGCCAATAACAAAACAATGGCCAGCAAAAGATGAACATGTATAATCTCAAAATAAAGGGGTATGTAAAAGGGTCAGGTGTGTGGCTCTTCAACACTGGGAAAGACGACCTCAAACTACATCATCCGCGCACCAATCATGGTATCCCTCAGCTGGCTAAACCTCTTGGGCCACTCAACCTTCGGCTTAGTGGGGTCCATGGAGGGAATTTTTAAAAAGCTACACAGTGGAACCAATTTCGAAAGTCTCGTAGATCAAGGTTCCCAACTTTAAAAGACTTAAAATGTACCTACACTTAAAAATTTTCGAGTGATGGGGAAGTCTTGGAATGACCTAGACAAGGGCGAACCCAAGAATTTTTCCTTAGAGGGGTCACTATCTAATTTTTTTAGGACAATAAATAAAAATTATATATAATTTTCAAAATATATAGAGAGTTTTCTAAAAAATTTTTTTGTGGGGGGGGGGGGGGGCATATGTAAACAAATTTAAAAATATTTAAAATATAGAGGGGTATGGCGCCCCCCCACTCCCACACACTAAGTCTGCCTGTGGACCTAGAGGTCTCCAATTCTAACCTTGCAAGGCCAAAAACGATATACATGGCTAGTGGATAGTTGTATGTATCTAAAGTTTTACCATTAATCAACCATTAGAGGAGTCAGCAGATTCCTCTTCATAAAATAAAAAATAAAAAAAATTGAAAGACTTCCTAAAATCTCCAAAATTCTCTCTGGAACCTTCCCCAAATTGTAGTGCAAATCAACTATTCAATCCAACTAGGAAACTATGGTTGCAAAAAATGCATAAAAGCAGAGGAGGGGAGACGTCCAAACATGCTCTCCACCCCCTTGACGACTTCCACTTTCTTTTTCTCTCACCCGCCCCCTCTCTCCTCTCTTTTCTTTTTCTTCCTGAGAGTTGATTGTAATTGTTTTAAGCTGACGAAGATGAGGATGGAGTGGTAAATTCTCAATCGTAGTCTAAGGAAGGACATCATGCTGACTTTCTTTGACTAATTCTATGGATGAATATGTTTAATAAAAGGTGTTGATCTCTTTTATTGTTTTGTTATCTTCATCATCCAAGTTGATGGAATATTATATTTTTTTTCTGAATATATAGAATGCTTAATTACCTCTATTGATGAAAATACTTTTGTTGGAGCGTAAATGAGGATGGCATCTCTCGCTTTAACAATTTTGAAACTACATCTTGACTCATCCATTGGGAGAGATTATACCAAGCCATAATTATTTTTAGCACTTAGAGGCAACGGATCCAACTTCTTAGATTGCAATTCCATATTTCTGATTTTTTTTATCTCCAATTATTTTTTTAACTCCTTTTATGGTGGATTGAACAACTATTTTTTAGATTAAGGTTTAGCATCGATTTTAAGTTTAGCATTATTTTTAATCATTCATAAGGTTTGTAATTAATTTAATTTCATAATTTAATTGCTGGTTGTATAGATTTTGCTTAGAAATATTTTAGATTTTTCAAGACTGATGACACAAGTCAGTCATTTCATGCTCCCTATGGATCTACATCATTCTCAGAGGGTTTAGCACTACATTCTGAGAGAAAAAATATATTGCAGCAAACATTGCAAGGATCTATCTACTGTTTCATTTTTCCAGGGACTACTTTTGATCATTTTCTTTGTTTTCTTTCATCATTTATTATTCTACGACATGTACCTTGTTTAACGTTGTATAAATAAATAAACATCCATCAAACCCAATCTTGCATGTAAGAAATCTATGGCAGTGGTGATGATGATGGGGATGACGATGATGAGGATAAAGTGGGTCCACTTTACAGACAAAGAAAGAGATGATGACGATTCTTGAGAGGATTAAAAAACGAGAGCATAAGATGGAAGAGAATCTAAACCGTCATGTTCCCGAGGATCTTTGTTTCAAACCCTCAGCTTTTGACTCTCAAAACAGATCGTCGACAACCCAAAACCAGAACCAAAACCTTAGACAAGAAGATATGTTAAAAGAAGGCAAAAGCTACTTTTTTTTAGTAGGGGACCCCAAACCAACACCACCAAATAAAGCAAAGTAAAAGCAACCAAACGCCGGCTGAAGTACAAGTAAAGAAGAAACCTTCGCATTCAATGCCCTAAAGTAGGATAAGATTTATGAAACTTTTGTCGCCTCTCTTCTTATCTTCCCGCATTGGCGGACGTAAAAGCACGGTATTGTTGGGAACACTGAACTCAGCCATATACAACACATGTACTTCTGGTAAAAGCACGGTATTGTTGGGAACACTGAACTCAGCCATATACAACACATGTACTTCTGGTGACCTCATAGAGTAAATAGACTTGACATTAGTAGACCACATGGGCCACTTGGATCAGATCCATTTTATAAAGATAACGATTCCCAGTCGGGAGATAGCGAGTAGTGCTCATGTCAGGCGCAAAAATAGACCAATTTCCAGGCATATTTGAAGTTGTCCAATGGTAAAGCAATAAAGTAATTTAATGTAAATATTAATTTAATGAAAAAGTTAATGATTATGTAAACATGCAGTATATAGAGTAAAATTTTCCATACGTACAGTAATTTTCTTTTGCTAAAGTAGTTACAACAGTTTGAGCTGAGATGAGAAGCAGCCAACAAATGATAAAGTAACTACCTAACTTATATCTTATCGAGTGAAATTTTTTGATGGCTAAATAATAGAAATAAAAGTTTTTGCCTCCTAGGACTTCACTTTCTTCCTTGTGACAAACGGAATAATGCATTAAGTAAAATTTCTAATTATTGAACATATGCCTCATTTGTTCTACATTACCTTTTGAAATAGAAAAACATTGCCTTCGAGTATACGTCTAAGAATGATGTTAGAATACAAGTAGGGCTCTCAGAAAATAATGACTCAAGCTCCGTCTTTGTGAAGTTTTCGAGATAGAGTTGAGAATAGTTATGGGCGTGAATTCTGATGTTCTCAATGTTTTGAAAAACATGTTCATACTCATCTTTTACATAGACACGAAGGTTAAACCAAACATTGGCAATTGAGATAATCATAAACCCATTGACTTGCTTAATCTCAACCTTTGAATTTGATTTACAAGGGTGTTAAAGTCATGAAAATATTAAGACATTGATGCAGAACAAGTCTATGATTGGCCAACCCATTAAGCCCAAACCCATAAAGAAAAGATCTTCAAATTCAGTAGTAATTTATATTTAAGTAGTAGCTGAATCTTAGGATAAGTTTGAGAATAATTAGAAAGGTTAAGTTTGAGACAAATTAGTAAGCTTTATGTTAGGGAATCTTATTTGCTTTAAATTTTTTTAATTATGAATGTTTCTTTAGTTAGAGAATATGAAAGACTTTAAACCTTAACATAGATTAGGGTCCCAATCAAAGTATGCTATGTAGATAACCAACACAATTACTCAAAGCAATCCAAACAATCACACAACACAGATGGATACAGGATTTTTACGTGGAAAATCTAACCGGAAAAAAACCACGGGACCTAACACAGGTCCGTCAAGAACAAGCACTATGAAAGAGAAGTTACAAGACTACTTACTACCCTTTACCCAGTTGGACACAACCTAAGGGACTTGACATACTCATTCTTGTCGACGCACGCTTCGTTCATCCTCTTCTGGATTGATCTTCATGCTTTGATGCCACTTAAGACGAACTAGCACAGCGGAGAAGAAAATTGGAACTCAGAAGTAGAAGTTGCAGCGCATGAAGAGCAGAATATCTTCTGAGAAGTTGAAATCTCTCAATGGATATTAAGGTTTTGATTTGGAGAGAGTATCTTTTTTCATTGGAGAGGAGTTCCTTAAATAGAGAGGAACCTTAGAGTCCTTACCGATTTTGACTTGCGAAGGATAAGGACGCACACAAAGTAGATCCGAAAAAATAGAGCTTCAGAATCACGCATCTGCCGACCCAGCTAACCGATCGGATACCCAATCCAACCGGTCGGGTATGGGGTCTGACCAATCGGGCACTCAGTCGACTGGTCGGTCTTCAGTTTTTTCTGTAGGTATCTGTTTGTGAGAAATTCGACCGATCTACCAACATATCTGACCGGTTCGAGGTTGAAACACCTGCATTCCATTGTCGAAGTAGAAGACCATCATTTGTGACTTCTGTAGAGACTTCAGTTCATCTAAAAACATAAAATTACAACTCTTGAACCCAAGTTTTTTCCATTCCATGAATTTGCCAATATTACATGCATTTCAATCTCCCCGTTTAGCAATTCATGGACAAAACTTTCTAGACTGAACAATCTACCCAAGAAACCCCAAAGGAAAAAAAATAGACTGAAGATGAGATGTTGCTTGTATGGGGAACCTGCAAACACAAACCACTTTTCTAGGCACACAAAGGATCAAATTAAAATATCAAAAGAAAGACTCATCATATCAACACATGGCATCAATCACAAAAGACAATTCTTTATCAATTAATCCAGTTCAACATTAGAAATCTAGCTCCCCCTTTTTGGTCATGAATTGAGAAGGGGCATAGCAATAGCAAAAAGAACTGAACAGCCAGAATAGTCAAGAACGCCGAAAATGATCGAGGATAGAGTCCAATTTAGAGTGAATCCCACGAAACTCACTGCGCACTTCATCGCGAAGTGTCTGAACCTCGCCATGAAGGAGCTCAAGATAGGCAGCCTGATCACAAAGTGAATCTTCAAAAGCTGATAACCTGTCATGAATGGAGGAAGCATCCAGAACATCTTCCTCAGCAGCAGGGGCAAGAACAGGACGTTGAGGAACAGGCTGATGAAGTTGAGAGCGAGATTACAACAAAGTACTCATCGTAATCACGTTCAGTAGGGGAACTGAGATATCTTGAACAGTTGGCATAACCCCGTGAGAGATAAGAAACCAGGAGATCAAGACACCATATGGTAAGGTAGCATTCTTTGTAATATAGTGAGCTTTGTACATGGTGTCAAAAAGAACCTGTGGAAGATTAATCGGAAGCCTACTTCCAATCACATAGAGTAAGTAGCTGGCCTCACGATAAATCTCCGAATGGTAACCTCGTGGTTCAATATTGTTCTTCACAAAGATGTTGAGAAGCCGGTAAGAATCTGTCAATTCACGCTGCTTCAACAGTAGACCGTCAGGCCAGTCACGAGGCTCACCACATAAGGTAGAGGCAATATCATCAAAGTCAATATCCGCATGATCCTCCTCCATAGAATCCGGGTCAGGCTCAGGGATTGGATATTTAGCATCTGGAGTCTGTGCAATGGATAAGAACCGACTAAAAGACCCGGGAGTGAGTGACACATGCTCGTTGCGCACATATGACTTGATTACGCCTTCAGTCATGTTATACATGTTGTTGTAAAATTCCCGGACCAAGCCAGGGAAGACTTCAGTATCGAAGGTGTATAATGACCTCAAGTCACGATATGTCAGCCAAGCACCAAAAGCGAGTGTTACAAAATGAAGTGGATTGATTCATCGTTCAAAAAGAACCACTCGTTTGCTGAAGATATTCTTGAACTGCTATGCCTTTTCTTCCGATAGAAAGCGATCAGAATCAAAAGTGGGAGTTGATGAACTACTCCCAACACTTTTTCTCTTAGAAGCAATTGCCTTTTTGGGAGCCATTTTTGTGAGTAAACACAGTAGTTGAGAGCACATAACACCAAAGCATACAGAAATGTCAGCAAAACTTTACATTATAAGGATGAAAGTCATTGTGGCATTTCATCAAACATAAGGCGTGCACATGAAAGAATAAGCTTGAAGAAACACAAGCTAGGAAGAAGAAATACCCAAACAATAAACATGAACATCCACAAGCATCATTACACCAACATCATGGTGAATAGTGTAGCCAAATGTAAGAAATAGGAGAAAACATCAAATCCAACCAAACACAAACGACTGGCATCAATTTTCCCCCCTTTTTTTGTGAAAAACGATGGAGGGAGAAAACACAAGCTCAAATCAAACACAATATGGACGAATCAAAGTGAGAGATCATACCTTTGGAATCAAGGAAAAAGAAGAAGAAATGAAGATGCAAGGAGCGCATGAAGAAGGGAAGATGAACAGGGACGCGCAGGCATATAGAGCAAATGCAACAGTGGAAAAGAGATGAACAGATGCGTTGGCATTTATTGTGTCCAGACACATCCGATCAGTCGGATGAAGGAGCCCGACCGGTCGAACTCACAGTCGAACTCAAGTTCTGTGTGCAGGATATGAAAGACCTGACTGGTCTGTACAAGATATGAAAGACCCAACTAGTCTGTGCAGGATATGAAAGACCCGACCGATCTATGCAGGATATGAAAGACCCGACTGGTCGCTGAAGGAACTATAATACTCCGACCCAACTTAATCTGGATTAGTGACTACTTAACCACCAATTAGTTGTTGACTGTGTTTTAGTTTTGTTTTTATATTTAGTTTTGGGTCATGGATAGGTAGTTGGGTTGAGTTTGACCCGGGTTTAGGTAGATTTGAGCCCTTTTTCGTAATTTTTGATTTTGTCGGATGTTGTCCATTTTGCATCATCTTGGTGTCAACACGTGTATTTCATCGAGCTCGTAATCTTCATAGCTGACTCATACGCAAACAACTTCGTTTGCTTCCGTTGGATCGTTATTTGACTCGAACTGTAATTTGTGTAAATGCTTGGACCTTTTTGTAATTTGGGTGGATCCTTATCTTATATAACAACCCAACCACCGCCTCACTATTTCTTCTTCTACGTTCTCTATCTCCCTCTCTCATCACTTCTTCTTTCTTCTCTTTCATCTCATCGATCAAGCTAAGGAAAGGAGTTGTGCACTTAGTTTCTTGAGAGTGGGTTAAGGGATATCTTGAGTTCGCGAGGTTTTCTCCTTCTTTTTCTTGTTTCCACATCAGGCACTGTGCATGCGCTTAGCGTCTTTTTCTTTTCTTCCTTTTCCTACATGCATGATGGATGGACTTGAGTTTAGACAGTGGATTGCGCCTAAGGATAACTACGTGTATGTGTGAAATCCATTTGAGGCAAGTATAAACACAATTTGATTGAACACTTCTTGGTATTGCTTTGATTGTGTATAGTCTTGTTCTTCTTGCATAAAATGTTGATATCTCTTATACCATAGATGTTACGATTGTTCTCCTGAGTCTCAGAAATTGCTGTTTCAGTCATTCTGTAACAGGTTCTGGAAATCGACCCAGTGTAGTCGCGGCTAAGCCGTAAACTGCACTCCGGTTGAGTCGTAAATTGTACTACAGCTAACCCGTAAGCCCAGCCGTAACCTAGCCGTAAATCAATACAATGTGACATTCTGAAATAACTAAGAGTTGGCACTTTTGTTGTTTTTCTACGGTCTAGCTACGGCTAAGCCATGAAATGTTCTACGGCTAAGCCATACCCTCGCCGTGGCTTAGCCGCCGAACAGAACAGGGCTAAGCCGTATGCCCACTATGAAATGACATGAATGGTAGGTTTAATATCGAGACTTGTAGGGCCTTCGAGTTAGAATGTAGGT
Organism: Sextonia rubra; assembly: GCA_037013555.1. NCBI lineage: Eukaryota > Viridiplantae > Streptophyta > Magnoliopsida > Laurales > Lauraceae > Sextonia > Sextonia rubra. The sequence continues at coordinate 34,038,943 of JASUAD010000010.1, read as the reverse complement.
AACCCGACTCGCCCAATGGAATGTAAATATCGCATGAATGGTCGTTAAGGCTGTAATTCATTCATGTGTATTGTCCAGCTGCTAAGCACCTTCCCATGGGTGTTGGTTTAAGGGACTCTGATACATCTTCTTGATACAGTGCAACACACCTTATGTAGACAACTGTGTATCGAATAACTTAAAACTACATCAGCACGCACAGTTAGAAACACTGGACAAACTAGGTTAGGGTTGGCTCGTTAACAACCTTGACTCCTTAAGGTAACTCTGATTTGCATTGCATATTGATTTCGGTTTTGCCTTTCTAATCACGTGGTACACGTTCTGCGCTGGGGCAATGATTGGTTAATCCCCGAGGGCTCTGTCCATGGTACATCTCGGGCAGAAACCGCTGACTCTATGTTATTATCCTTGCACTGTTGGGAACTATTGTAAAGTTATTACAAGCCTTGAGTTCACGCTTGATTTTAGTGTGATGCATGGACTACTGTATTGCTTGTCTTGATATGACATGATATTGTTTGACCGATTGACACGGACACTGATTGGTGTGCATCACATGACTTGACTGTTTTTGTATATTTGGCGCTACTTAGCCTCAGCCTCAGGATACCCGATGAGGTTAACTTTGGCGTAGATTATTATCGCTTCTGCAAAGTGCTACCGTCCTGGGATTCCAGACCCCGAGAACTAGAAACCCATGTGTACCTTGGCCCAGTCGATGGTATTCTCGTACCGATTGCTCTTGAAAAGGAGAATATGACAAATGTAGTAGCCACCTTAACAATACATTTATTTATGATTCTAATCACATGCTCATTCATATGCACGACTTGCCTAGTATACTAACAGGACTGCTGTGGATCTTTACATGTTAATTATTCTGATAATTGATAGACACAACGTGTGTTAACTTATTATTACTTATACTTTGCTAAGTCATTGTACTTGTAACACTCCGATCCCCTTTGAGCCGGATTAGTGGCTCATTAGTGTGTTTTGTTTTGTTTTATTTCTTTCGGACTTGGTTTTGGGCCTGGGATAGGTAGTTGAGTGACCTTTGACCTGAGATAGTTAGTTCTAAGCCCTTTTTCGTAATTTTGCTTTTGTTGTGCTCATATCATCTTTGCATCATCTTGGTGTCAGCACGTGTATTTTGTTGAGCTCGCTATATTCCATAACTGTGTCAGATCCGTTTGGAGTCAATTGGGGAAGTTAGACCTTCGTGTGACTTGAACTGTAATTAGTCTAAACCCACCGGACCTTGTTTTAAACTTCCAAACATATAAATATAACTCAGCTCCAGATGTCTCTCTCTCTGCTCTTTTCTCTCCCACGTTGCATGCAAGAGAGAATTCCAGGAGAAGCCCTCTCCACGTTCTTCTTCCTCTTCACTTCGATTTTCTCTCTCTCTCTCTCGGTTGGGTTGCTACTCTCTGTTCGGTTGGAATCTCTCCCTCTCCTCTCTGTTTATGTTTTGTGGGTTGGTAAGTGGGTTCTTTCCCAACTCCTTCTTCTTCTTCTCCAATTGCTTCTCCCATTCTATGATTGCTTTGTCTTCATCTCATGCATGTGTGATTGCTTTGATTTGTTTTGGTTTTAGTTGCCTTGGAGCTTGATTCAGAGGATTTGTCAGATTTGAGGCAAGTATAAGTACAGGCTTGATAACACATATGGGTGCTTTGGTTGATGGCTTTGATTTCTTCTTATTCCTTGTCTAGCATGTTTTACAGCCACATTTTGTGAATTTGGAACCTCTGCAACTCATTTTGTTCAGCTTCTGTAATGAATTTCAGTTTCTGTAACTATCCCGAATTCGTGTTCTGTATTGTACGGCTAAGCCGTAAGTTTCTACGGCTCACATTCCAGAGCCTTGAAATTTCACTTTTGTTCTACGGCTAGGCTACGGCTAAGCCGTAATTTGTCCTACGGCTGAGCCGTAAGCTAGCCGTGACCCAAACCGTATCCCAGCCGTGGATTTAATCTCTGATCAGTCGAAACTTTCCCGAAACAGTGTGCCTACGGTGTGGCTACGGCTAAGCCGTGAGATGCTACGGCTAAGCCGTGGGTTGGTCTACGGCTAAGCCGTATACTGACTGTAGCTCAGCCGAAAAAGGCCTTAGATCAGAGATGGAAGGAGACCAGTTTAGCTGTGTTTTTAATGGAACCAAAGTTAAGCCTTAGTGCATATTGCGACGAGTGCGTAAGATGTCTTCGGCTCAACCATAGGTCCCTCATGGCTAAACCGTTAGGCATGGCAATTCTGAATTATAACTTAGGATAATGGTGAGACTTGTAGGGCTCAAATACAGGTTAACCACCCATGTAAACCTGCCCAATGGATTCTTGGATTGCATGAATAGTCTATTAGGCTGTGACTCATTCATGTGAGCGTTGATCACTGTTAAGCACCTCCCCATGGGTGTTGGTTTAAGGGACGTCGGTGCACGCAAGGATTACGCAACACTTTGATGGCAACGGTGCATTGACTAACTTAAAACTACATCAACATGCACGGTTAGTGACAGTAACCAACTAGCTTAGGACTGGCTTGTAATGAACCTTGACTCCGTATTAATCTGAGATGCATTTCATATTGTTTATAGTTTTGCCCTCAGTTCTGTTAATCTTTGTTATGCATTCCGTAGTTATTTTTGCTTCGTTCTGTATATCCGTTTTATTCTTCGTTCTGCACTAAGCTTGATCTATGCTATGCTTTGGCTTTATATATCTGCTTTGTTGGCTTTGTCTATCTCTGATTTTGGGTATTCCCTGGTGGCTCTGCCCAGAGGTTAAGACGTGAGGATAAGATCCGGTCCTTGCCATCGGTGAGTCCAAAGCGGATAATCTCCCTTTCTATGGATTTGATTTGATTGATATTAGTCTGGCTCTACTCAACCTCAGCCCTAGGATGCCCGACGGGGTTACCTCTGGCTTAGATCTTTGTATCTCTGTATTCACTGCAGTGTCGCTTTGTCTTGGGACTCCGGAACCCAGGAACCTGAGACCCACTTGTACCCTGGCCCGGTCAGTGGTGTTCTGCTCTGCTCTGCTCTGCTCTGCTCTCTATTGGAGAGAACATGGTTAACGTAGTAGCCAATTAGTTCAGTATTCTATGTTTTGATTCACATATCATGTTTTACTTCTATGCACGATTTGCTTAGTTTCCTAATATGGAACTCTGTATTTAATCTTCTGTCATTATTATATCCTCTTTGATACTATGCGTGTTTCACCCCTGTTACTTGTATTTGCTGGATCGTTGTATTCATTAGTGTTGTCTGTGGTGTTGCAGGCACAGATACCTTGCCCAGCTCCCCGGCAGTCGAGGAGGCTGCAGGGGCGAGTGTAGAGGCACCCTCAGGTTTGGCAGAGTGGGCCTGATCATCTCTGCCGAGTGCGTTCATGCATACTTCCAGTGGCTTTTGTTTTGGGATTTTGAGTTTTGGTTTCAGGGGATCTGTATTTGGACTTTGGACTTGTATTCTGTATATTTTGTGTATATGGTTTTGGAGTGTATTTGGTTTTATATCAGTGTATTTGTCCTTGTCGCTTCCGTATTTGTTTCTGCTTTGGCTTCCGCTATTTTCTTTGTTGCTTGCTATGATATCTACAGCTTCCGCGTTCGTCTGTTTCGCACGTGTTAGATCCCTTGTGTGCGTGCATCTGGACTGGGTTTGGGTGCACGTGCACGGGAGTACGTGTGTCACCGGTTTAGCTTTTCGCTAACCCCCGAATTCTGGGCTCGGGTCGTGACAGTACTTATTAGTTGTTCTTGGTGTTGCAAGCTCAAATCTCTCTCCTGACCCTTCGTTGGTCCACCAAAGTTCAAGAAAGGCACGTGAGGCTCCATCCGGGCTAGAGGAGTGGACTTGATCCATTCTTCAGAGAGTGGTTTGCATCACTTTAGTCCTTTCAGTATGTGGGGACTTGTATTGACATGTACTCAGGGTTTTAGGTCATCCATGTATTTTGACCTTGTGATTGTTATCTCTTACTTTAATGTACATTTCTGTAAATCTTTTTAATTTTTTGCAGTCATTATTCCTTTTGTATATCCCTATGTTATGCAATGCTACTTACAGCTTTCGCGTATATTGTGTTTGCATGTGTGAATGATCCTTTGTGTATGTACACTTGGACTAGGTATAGGTGTGCGTGCACGGGAGTACGTGTGCCACTAGTTAGGTTACAAACTAACCCCTAATTTCTAGGCTCAGGTTGCGACAGGAACTGATCGGTCGAAATGCAGTACTGGAAAGCAGAAAACAAACAAGTCCGATGGGTCAGGTGCATGGCTCGATCGGTTGGACAAAACTGTGAGTTTTTTTTTTTTTTTTGAACGTACAGTATGTAGCAAAGAAATAGGCATGAAGGAAGACATGAAAGCAATATAAAAGATGCAACAAACCAGTATAGAACTATTATCATGAAAATCATCAATGTTCAGAGACGATGTTTTACCGTAGTTAACAAGTTAATAAAGTCAAGATAACACATTAGGGACTCAATGCTTATAGTAGTTCATCTTTCTTGCAAATACATAGGAAACAAAAGATGTTGTAAACTTCACGTAATAAGAGAAACACTCCCCCTGAATAAGTAATTTCCTTTTTTTTTTTTAAAGAAAATTCAGCACGATCAATGAACTCTGAATAAAGTGAATGACGGAAATGAACTTGAACATCACAAAAGCATTGCATTGAGGAGTCCCTTTGTTTAGTGTACCAAGACAAGTGGGCCTAGGAACTAAAGCAAAACAAAGTAAATTGCATATCAGATAATCATGAAAAACAATAAATAAAACTGACATGTGCATGTTGAGAGTGAAGAAAAGACCAGTTAAGGATGGAGACCAATTCCAAGAGATTTACGAAGAGATTCAAAGCGAGAAGGCTCAAGAGGTTTAGTAAAAAAATCTGCTAATTAATGCTCAGTTGAAAGATGTTCCAAAATAAGAATTTTGGCTTCAACTAATTCACAAATGAAGTGATGCCTGATATCTATGTGTTTTGTTCGTGAATGCTGAACGGGATTCTTCGATATATCAATAGCACTCCTGTTGTCACAAAAAATCGTCATGAGATCCTGCTGAATACCATAATCTGCTAACATCTGCTTTATCCACAGTAGTTGAGTGTAACAACTTCCAGCTGCAATATATTCTGCCTCAGCAGTAGATAGGGAGGTGGAAGTCTATTTCTTACTATGCCATGCAATAAGATTATTGCCAAGAAAGAAATAACCTCCTGATGTGCTCTTCTTATCATCGACACAACCAGCCCAATCAGCATCTGAATATCTAACAACAGTTGTGTTTGGTGTTTCTCGTTAGCCAAATGCCGTAATTGATAGTTCCACGCACATATTTTATAATGCGCTTGACAGCTTTAACAAGTGATTCTTTCAGATGTGACTGATAACGAGCACAAATACCCACACTAAATGCAATATCTGGTCACTGGTAGTTAGATATAGTAGACTCCCAATCATGCTACGATACAAAGTATCATTCACATCCTTTCTTTCTGAATCTAAGCTGAGTTTGATAGAAGAACTCATTGGTATCCGTTCCTGCTTTGATGTAAGCATTCCGAACTTCTTGAGAAGATTAGTGGTATATTTCGATTGCAAAATGAATATACCATCCACACTCTGCTTTATTTGTAGTCCCAAGAAGAAAACCAATTCTCCAACCATGCTCATCTCAAATTCACTGGCCATAATTTCAGAGAACATGTTCGCCACGTACTGTAAGGTTGATCCGAACACAATATCATCAACATATACTTGTGCAATCAGAATATCATTATCCTCATTCTTGATGAACAAGGTTTTATCAGCTCCTCCTCGACGAAAACCATTCTCAAGGAAAAAAGTGGTTAGCCATTCATACCATGCGCGAGGGGCTTGCTTCAGACCATACAATGCCTTGTTCAGCTTATATACGTGATCAGGAAACTACTAATCTTGAAATCCTTTTGGCTGCTCAACATACACTTCCTCATTCAAGAAACCATTTAGAAATGCACTTTTAACATCCATTTGAAAGAGTTTAAAATTTAGTGTACAGGCGAGAGCAAGCAAGATGCGTATTGACTCAAGTCTGGCTACGAGGGCAAAGGTTTCATCAAAATCAATACCCTTAACTTGTATATAACCTTGTGCCACCAGCCTAGCTTTGTTCCTTACAACCTGACTCAATTCATCTGTTTTATTTTTGAAAATCCACTTTGTGCCAATGACATTCGTATGGGTTGATCGTGGAACAAGTTGCCATACATCATTCCATTCAAACTGTTCTAATTCTTCAAGCATGGCATTAATCCATGAGTCATCTTTAAGTGCTTCTAACACATTATAACGTTCAATAGTAGAAATATAACAAACCTAACTTACCTCATCACTTACCTGCTGACAAGTACGCCTAGGCTCATTTACATCTCCAATGATATCAGATAATGAGTGATGTTTCTAGGCTCTCGCTTTAGGATTTATCCTGGATGACATATATTGACGAGGAACAACAAGATCTGAAGAAGGACTTTGAGAAACTGTAGGTGTCTTTGGTTCTTCCTGTTCTTTAGAGGAGTCACCTAGATTGGTGTTAGATGGCTTCTCATCTAACGCTGTTGCGTTTAGAGGGTTGTCCTATTTTACACCAAAATTATCATCTTGGGAAGAAGAAGAAGTAGAAAAAATTACCTCATCATCATCAGAATCAAAATGTGACTCTGCATCATCTACTACCACATTGATCGATTCCATAACGTTAGAGTTGCGTAAGTTAAATACTTGGTATGCTTTGTTATCCAAGGAATAGCCTAGAAATATACCTTCATCACTTCGGGAGTCAAACTTGCTAAGATGTTCTCGATCTTTAAAAATATAACACTTACTCCCAAAGGCTCTAAAGTATTTAACTGTTGATTTCCTACCATTCCAAATTTCATACAGAGTCATCTTAGTTCCAGGTCTAAGATACACCCCATTGATCACATGAACAGAAGTGTTTACTGCCTCAGCCCAAAACTTTTGTAGAATGTTGTTACTGTGAAGCATAACTCGGGTCATTTCTTGTACAACCCGATTTTTCCTTTCCACAATTCCGCTTTGCTGAGGAGTATTAAGACCCGAGAATTCATGTTTAATTCAATTTTCAGCACAAAAAGATTGAAAGAAAGAATTCTCAAACTATGTTCCATGATCGAATCTGATTTTAGAAACTCCACCAAATTGGGCACCTTTATTTGCAATCAATTGAAGCCATAAGTAGTGAAAAACATCAAAAGTTTCTGATTTCTCTCTTAGAAATCTAACCCAAGTGAAACGTGAGAAATCAGCAACAGTAAAAAATATGTATTTCTTACCTCCAATACTCTGAATCTAAGTAGGACCCATAAGATCCATATGAAGTAATTCTAGTGGCCTAGATGTAGTTTTTTGGTCAAGTTTTTTATGAGGCGACCGATTTTGCTTACCAAGTTGACATGGGCCACAGACAATGTTGGAGGATTTCTGAATTTTGGGAAGACCTCGAACTAACTCTTGTTTAGAAAGAAGTTCAAGGTCAGTATAATTCATATGACCCAAACGTTGATGCCACAGATCAACAATGTCTAATGAAGTTAAGTGACATTGTAGACTGTCAGAATTCCCAACAACAAAGCAGTTATCTGAATTTTTCTTCCCCTGAAGTACAGTCTTGCCCTCTTTATTAACAATGATACAGTCATTCAAAGTAAAATGCACTTCATATTCAGATTCGCAGAGTTGGCTAATACTCAACAGATTCGCTTTAAGACCATCAATAAGAAAAACATTGTGAATAGCAGACAAACCTGGAATGTGGACAGTACCTTTACCAATTACATTGGATTTGTTCCCATCACCAAATTGGATGCTACCATTATTACACTTCTCAAGAGAAGTAAATAATGATCTATCGCCAGACATGTGTCATGAGCACCCGCTATCCAAGTACCACACATGTGAATTTTATGCACGTAAGGCAGTAATGACCACACTACAGTAAATATCAGACTTTCGAATCCAGACTTGATTAGTCTTGACCTTTTGAGGCAAGGAATTCCTCATCCTCAGTTAATTTCGGGGTATGTTTCGCAATTTATTGCAATAAGGTCTTATATGCCCTTGAATTCCACAAAAGTGACATACAGGAATGAATGAAGCACGAAACGTTTTCCGACTTGATTTATTTACAAAATCCACTTGTGCATGTGCTTGAATGGTGGGTACTGAAGTGGTTATGATAGTACTTTTAATAAACCTACCTGGATTTTGTAACGTAGACCCAAATTCAAATCCTAGTCCTTGCCGATCAGCACTTGCCTTCTGGACACCAAGAATTTCATCAAGTTTCTTTGATCTTGTATTCATTCTTGTTAGATTAGCTTTGGCTTCAGCAAACTCTAAAGAAGTTAAGTGAAGCTTGTGACACAATGATGCATTCTCTTCTTTGCAAAATTTAAGTTCTTCTTTCACTATTTCTAATTCATTGGAAGTCTTAAGAGACTGATCATGCAGCAACTTCCAACAGTTACCTGCATTAGTCAACTTATTAGTCAAAAGAATATTTTGAGAGTTTAGGGTAGATTTCTTACCTTGAGCCTCTTTCAATTCCTTCCTAAGATATGCAATCAGTTTTTCAGAAATCTTCACTTTTCGCTTAAGTGTGTCGTTAATCAAAGCAACTCTCCTTGAATCTTTCAACAGCTTATCATACGCATTCAATAACTCTTTCTCAGACCGGGGCATGTCATCCATAGAAGAATCACTATCTGAATCTGAAACAGATCCTGCACTATTGGCATTCTTGACAGAATAGTTGTTAGACTGAGCCATAAAAGCAATAAATTTACTTACATCAGGCAATTCCGATTCTGGAAATTGTTCTTCTTCTTCTAAATCATCATCCCAGGTGGCATTAAGCACTTTACCCTGATTACTTTGATTCCTCAGAGTTCGATTAATACATTGGGATGCATAGTGACCAAATCCCTTGCATTCATAGCATTCAGTATTTTTAGGAGGTATCTTGGGAATATTCTTTTAAGGCTTAGAAGCAGGATTAGAAATTGGCTTAACATTAGATGTGAAATTTGACTTGTTTTTAGACTTGATTTTCTTGTAAGCCTTTTTCAAATCCCTTTTCTTAGAACTCTTCATTGCCTTTTTGAATTTTCTGACCAGAAACGCATCAAAATCAAGGTCATCAGAATCTGGTTCAGAAACATCACTATCATTACCTGATTTGAAAGAGATTAATGCAATACCCTTCGATTTTCTAGTTGATCTCAGATTAGCTGCAAACGTTTGCAAATTACCAACCAGTTCATCAACCGAAAGGGTATCCAAATAACTAGTTTCTTCGATTGCCACAACTTTAGGATCAAGTCTTTCAGGAAGAGATCAAAGTATTTTTTGAACAATTTTGTTTTCAAGTATGATCTCCCCTAGATTAAAGGCTAAATTCACCACATCGTTAAGTTTGGCATAAAACTCATCAAATGTTTCATTATCTTCCATGATCAAGGTTTCAAACAAGTGGTTAGTTTCTGAAGTTAGACCTTTTAACCCTTCCAATTCCTTCATGGACTGTTTCCAAGATACTCCATGTTTCTTTAGCGATGTTATACTTAGAGATTCGTCTAAATCTTGTGGGTGAAACACCGTTAAAGATAGCATTCATGGCTTTACTATTAGCAAGAAAAGCAGATTTTTCCTCCTTACTCCATTGAGCCATAGGTTTAGGGATTTCAACATTTCCATAAGAAATAACAGTGGGTGGAGCATACGCATTACGAATGGCTTGCCAGACATCAGTATCAATAGACTGTAAAAAGGCAATCATTTTTACTTTCCAATTGGCGTAGTTTGTTCTATCTAAGTAAGGAGGTTTATTGGTTGAAGTGCCATCTCTGGGAATCTCCATAGCAGGCATATTAATGGATCTAGAAACTATGGTAAAAGCCTGCTTTGATAACACGTAAAAGACTTTAAACCTTAACACAGGTTAAGGTCCCAATCAAAGTATGCTATGCAAATAACCAACATAATTACTCAAAGTAATCCAAACAATCACACAACACAGATAGACACAGGATTTTTACATAGAAAACCCAACCGGGAAAAAACCACAAGACCTAACACCGGTCCACCAAGAACAATCACTATGAAAAAGAAGTTACAAGACTACTTACTACCCTTTACCCAGTTGGACACAACCTAAGGGACTTGAAGTACTCCTTCTTGTCGACACACACGTCGTTCACCCTCTTCTGGATTGATTTTCACACCTTGATGCCACTCAAGACGAACTAACACAGCGGAGAAGAAAATTGGAACTCAAAAGTAGAAGTTGCAGCGCATGAAGAGCAGAATATCTTCTGAGAAGTTGAAATCTCTCAATGGATATTAGGTTTTTGATCTGGAAAGAGTATCTTTCTTCATTGGAGAGGAATTCCTTAAATAGAGAGGAACCCTAGAGTCTTTACCGACTTTGATTTGCGAAGGATAATGACACACACAAAGTAGAACAAAAAAATAAAGCTTCAGAATCGCGCGTCTGCCGACCCAGCTGACCGATCGGATACCCAATCCGATTGGTCGGGTATGGGGTTCGACCAATCAGGCATTCAGCCGACCGATCAGTCTTCAGTTATGTCTGCAGGTATCTGTTTGCGAGAAATTCGACCGAACTGCCAACATATCCGACCGGTCCGAGGTTGAAACACCTGCATTCCATTGTTGAAGTAAAAAACCATCATTTTTTACTTCCGTAGAGACTTCAGTCCATTTAAAAACATAAAATCACAACTCTTGGAACCCAAGTTTTGTCTATTCTATGAATTTGCCAATATTACATGCCTTTCAGAATAGCTTAACTATAAATAAGATGTAATCCCTTATCATGGAATAGAACATTGATATTGAATAAGAATTTGAGTTTACTTCTCTATTGAGAGTTGAATTTTTGTCTTTGGTGAGGTACCTAGACAACTTAATTTTAAGCTTTTTGGCTTGGAGATTAACCTGTTGGCAATTTTTTTCCCCCGTGTTGCATCAGTAAGTATCAGAACAATGATCCGTTCTCAAATCGTCGCTCCAATAGCCAATCCAAGCATCATCATCATCATTTCCATCAATCAAACCCATCTCCAATCCATCTCCAACCCATTCCTGTGTTCTCTACTATCCATCCAAGCCCACTGAAGCCATCACCCAATATTCTAGCAACTTAACACCGTCACCCCATCCATCTGACCTTTAGCTCACCCTAAAACCCTAAATCCTAAACCAATCTCCAACAACAATCGCCCCTTTCTTCCGCAAAGAGATTCGACCCAATCTTTGCTTCCTTCCCTTCCATTAAAATCCTATTCCGAAACCCTAATCTACCCTAACCCCGCTTTCGTAAGACCCAGCCATCTTCAACCCTCTTTGAAACCTAGAGCCCAACCCTAACCCCCCATCAACACATCCCCAACCCTTCCCGCATCATCCATACCATCAACCCATCCCAAACCCTACACCCCAAACGATCATCCCAAAACCTACTGGAACCCAACACCCTCTCCTTCAAAATCCCCAAATGCCAACACTATCACCACAACCTAAACCCCATCTCCTTCCACGCCACACTTTGCCATTCCAGAAACCCTTGCATTCACCCATCCAACCCCCTCTACTTCCCATTGAAACCCAAGCATGAAAAAAGAAGAATAAAACGACGAAGAAGAAAAAGTGTAGAAGAAGAAAAACTGAGTTTGAGAGCGTACCGGCTCCATTAGCTCCATGGTCACACTACAGTAGGATTCTCTTGTTTGAATGGGTGTACGTAGCAGCGACATCGCTGAAGGCGCCTTCCACTGCTGTTGACCAAAACCACCATCCCAATATCCCTCTTCTCTCTTTTCGTTGCAAATAGAAGGTAAGAGGACACCTTCTCCTCTTTGTTTGCTTTCCGCACGGTCGCCTCCATCAAGAAGAAGAAAACAAGGGTGCTCCTGGGCATGTGTTTCTTTTATAAGTGATAGGCAATTGTTGGGCCGTACATAAAATCCAACCTAAGTTCAGGCCTGATCCAAGTCCAATCCAACAGCACAAAAGAAAAGAAGAATATATATATATAAGTGGGCCCAACCAAATCACAAATTTTCTCATTGATCAATCTCATTGGTTGATTCTCAAAAGGAGTGATATCTTGGCCACCAAAACTCCAATTCACTACTTGTCTTAAAGTGCTTATTTTTGTCAACAAGATCAGGCCATCAGGTCAGTCAATTTTTGAAAATTTACGCATTTTAATTTTCTTGCATCAAAGTCAATATGCAAACCTCTGGACTATCAATGAATTTTAAAGAATGTTGTATAAGTATAAATATAGGGATTGGTATTATACAAATAAGGTCTACTTTGAGCAATTCTTTAATCTCAGACAAGCAGATTCAACAGTTTATGAATATTTAAATCAATTTTCGAGATTATACCAAATTTGTGACTTGGAATAGAATGAGCTATATGATCTGACTTGCTTTATCAAAGGATTGAAGCCAACCATTCTCAAGAAGATGAAACCCTATAACAATGTTCATAAAGCGTATAAAGAAGCCATTTATGTTAAGTATATGCTTTAAAGGTTCCACCTACACCAATGTTCATGGTGTGTTTCCCTTGTTGCATTTTAACCAAACCTCATCATCTACCTCATCACTGTCAGTTGAAGAGCCAAAAGATGAACACAAAAAAGAAATAAATTTCAATGGTGATGTTAAGAAGCCCATTCAAAGGAAGAATGATCTCATGACAACTTTAAGTAAAAAGCAAGAGGTACATCAAGATAACATACAAGCGAACATTGATCATCCAATGGATTTGATTGGAACATCAGACTACAAATCAACTACTTCAGTGTTTTCCCAAATAGATATGTTCATATTGATTGAAGTGCAACACATTAATTTCAAATTCGAAGATCAACCAATGCCAATTAAAAGGCTGCTATTTTGGTACAAAGTCTACAATTGAAGCATCTAATGGTCAACCCAAACATCCATGCAACATACAGTTATTCGACGAAAGCTACACCTCAAACCTGCTTTTGAGTGGTACAAAAGATCCAATCCTGCTTTCAAGTCCTATCCTCAACATAAAGCTTAACGGGACTCGAAAGTTTGTTCGAATGATTTTTGAGCCAGGTAGACATTTACCAAACTCGAGGACGAGTTCTCTTCCAAGAGGAGGGAACTGATGCAGGCCAAATTCATGATTGGCAAGCCCATTAAGCCCAAGCCCATAAAGAAAAGATCTTCAAATGAAGTAGCAATTTATATTTTAATAGTAGCTGAATGTGAGGATAAGTTTGAGAATAATTAGAAAGCTTTATGTTAGGGAATCTTATTTGCTTTAGATTTTTTATTTTAATTAGGATTGTTTCCTTAGTCAGAGAATAGTTTAACTATAAATGAAATGTAATATCTTCTCATTGTGTAAAATATTAATATTGAATAAGAATTTGAGTTTACTTCTTTATTGAGAGTTGATTTGTTGTTTTTAGTGGGGCATTTAGACATCTTAATCTTAAGTCTTTTGGCTTGGAGATTAGCCCGTTGGCTATTTTTTTTTTTCCATGCTCCATTAGACATGTTCTTTTGCTGGAATTTTTTATGGGAATTCCTGATGTTATATTTTTTCAAGAACTTTGAATTTCAGCCATCTAAAATGCCTGCTTTAACATTTGGAATTCTTCTACCAATTAAAAAAGAAAAAAAAAACATTTGGAATTCTCTGGATTTCAATTTCCTTGGCATTTCTCGTAACTTCTTCATGCTATACTTCAATCCTCAGGAGAAGGTTCTGAAACTCCACCCTAGTGAAGAGCTTTTGAATAATTCCTTTGATTCTGATAAAGAAACATGGCCTAAGTTGAGTGGCCAAAGGAGGGACGAATATAGGGTTCACATTTGCATCCAGATCTGGCCTCACTGGAACCCAGGTCGAGATAGAACCTAAACACAAATAAAATGTTTGGAACCAATCATGAATAAATAAAGACCAAAATATTAATAAAGAGCAATTGTTTTTGTCTTCTTTAAAAAATTAACAGCTATGACAACTAAGAGGGTAGCTTAACAAGTGCTTTCAATCATTAGATAGAGAAGGCACAATGTATTGCATCATGACATTAGACACATATACAACATGGTGGCATAGTCTTAGCATATATAATTCATGGACTTTAACTTTGTTTTTGTTCAAGCAACAGACCTGCGTCCTAATCAGATTTAAACGTGGGAGCACATTTTTATTTATCTTCTTAAGTTTCATTTATTTAGTTCTTCAGCTATTCAGATAAAACACCAAGAGCACTAGAGAGTAGTAAGTTCATGCACAACTGTGAATATGCCAATGGTAGATACACAGTTTGGTTGAGCAACAGAAAGAGTACAAACCAAAGCAGAGTGTGAGACTCCAATTCACAAATGAAATTATTGAATATGATGATGGTATGCCTTGGAAGGAGTAAAAATAAGCAGAAAAACCAAAATCTCCACACAGCAGTACCGCTGCCGCTTCCTATTTGTCTCTGCCTTTCTCTACCCCTTTGTCTCTGCCTTTCCCTACCCCTTTTAGAGCACCATAACTTGGGAGGGCCCAGATGGCAGGTGTTCGCTTCATACTGCAACACCATCAGCACCACATAAAAGCCCAGAGAGCTGTAGATGGCCAAACCCACCACTTACTTTTTCTCTTGGATCTTAAATCACCATCCTTTTATCTTCAAAAATCCACAAATCTCGTTCTCCGTATCTCTCCTCTGCACCACCCAAATCAGGCCATGGATGGAATGTAGAGAGAGAGAGAGAGAGATGGATTCGAGCTCTTTGGCAGCTTCGGGGGCGTCTGCTTCAACTGAATCTCTAAATGGATTGAAATTTGGCAAAAAAATATATTTTGAAGATGTGGGTGTTGGAGTTCCCGCCAAAGCAGGCACTCTTTCTGGTTTTTCTTCTTCATCATCATCAACGGCTACTGCACCGGAGGCGGCTAAAATGTTGCCCAGGAAGGGGAGAGGGGTGGTGCAGGGAGGACAGCCACCCAGATGCCAAGTGGAGGGCTGCAAGGTGGATTTGACTGGTGCAAAGACTTATTACTGCAAGCACAAGGTCTGTGGAATGCACTCAAAGTCTCCTAAGGTGATAGTTAATGGCCTGGAGCAGAGGTTCTGTCAGCAGTGCAGCAGGTCAGATGGGCTTCCCCCACCCCCCCAGCTCTCCCCTTGTATTTTTTTTCTTCTTTCTGTTTTTATATGCGGACTTAGATTGTACTCTTGGGGTTTGGATTGTTTGTTGTTGGATTTCTGTTGCTTGGTGCCTGTTTGTGTTTTTCAGTTATTTCTCGGGCCTGTAATAGTTTTGTGGCGATTGTTAGTCATCCTCTTTGTTTTGAATTTGGTTATTTTTGTCTAGCTTTGGAGATTTGAGTTGTAGGCTTGATTTTGATTTGGGATCTTTTTGACTTCTCTTTTCCTTGGCTGCTGTTGTGTTCTTTGTTCTTATTAATCTCTATTATATTAGGAAGCTTGTTTATGTTTTACAAATTTGACTTTGTTGTTGGGCTTTGGTTGTCTTGAAGGGTCTTGTTGGTATCTTTCTGTTAAACATGTTTAGGAGTATCCAGTTTATATTTGAGTTTGATGTGCCCTGGTATGTGCCCTGGCATGTGGATTTGAAATGTATGCTTCATTTTGATGGGAAGTTGATCCATGGAAGAGTTTGTGATTTTCTTAGGATTCCACCCAGATCTTGAATTGGGTTTCTAAAGTTGGTTAATGATTATGGTCTTTGTATTTAGAGGATTTATTACAGAAATGGTGACTGCCAAATTTACAGCTATTTAAGGATGATTGATATGCAGCTGCCTTGGAGTATGAAAGGTATGATTAACAGAGCTGTAATAATCAGTCTGTTTTGATTTTGTCTACTGCAGCTGGTTGATCCCTGGAATGCTAAAAAGAATGGGAAAGGTTCTCCTTTTTGGATTCATAGGAGAATCGGTTGCATACAAATGAAAATTAGAGTATTTAGAAAAAAAATCCCACAGAAAGTCCACTGCAGCCAGTTGGTGTAACAAGCGAAATGAGAAAAGCAGCTGCCTTTTGGTGATGTGTTGCTTCCGCAATTCCTCACTCGCATGGGAAAGGCAGTTTGAAAAATGGTCAGGAACTTGTTTTCTTAAGAAACACAAACACTTTTCTGGCAGATCTTCTAGGTATGCTATGCTGCCACTAGAACCTGTTTGAACGTTTCATGGATCAGCTAGAAGGGGGCTATGATCCTCTTCTGTTGATTGGATTTTGGTTAGCAGATGCTTTATCATAATTAAGTTAACACATTAAACTCCTTGCATTTTCATTTGTGAGACATCAGCCACATCTAGTTAGAGTCCATATGCTCTCCGGGACCTAGCTGGACAGAGGTGGAACCTGCAGCAAAATACAGGACCCTTGACATGCTTGGTAGGATCCCGTACCCCGAGCATTCAGGATTTGAGTTGCTGTTGAGTAGCCATTTACCTATGAAGCACGGATACGGACACGGATACGACACGACACGGACACGGACACGGCGATACGGCAAATCCTAAAAAAGTAGGACACAGATACGGCTAGGACACGGCAAATAATAAATATATATATTTATATATAACCATAAAGTTAAAGAATAGTTATATTTTTAGCCAAATTAAAAAGTATAATGTCACAATTAATAAAGAAAAAAACATAACTGATACTGGAAAAATAAAAAATAAAATCTATAATGCATAATGTAATGTAATAGTAGGCCATAAGCCCATAGTACATCAATCATCATCAATATTACATGTCACAATTACATCATAATCGAATCAATTTTCTATCACATTGAAAAACAAACTATCACATTGAAAAATAAACTTGGAGAAAAAAATGCAGCAATTCTGAAAAAAAAAAAGCAGCAGTAGTATGGAAATATAGCAGCAGTAGTTCTGAAAAAAAAAACAACAAACAAAGAAAAGAAAGAAAACAGCAATAACAGCACAGCAGTCCCATGGAAAAAAAAAACAACAGCACTGAAAAAATAAAAAAAAACCAACAGCAGCAGTAGTTCGAAAAAAAAGAAGAAAGAAAACAACAGCCAAAAAAAAAATAAAAATAGCAGCAGCACAGCAGTCCCATTTAAAAAAAACAGCATTAAAAAAAACATAGCAGCAACAGCAATTCGAAAAAAAAAAAAAAAAACAGCACCAGCAGCAGCACAATAGCAACAGCAAAGCAGTCCCGTGGAAGAAAAAAAACAGCAGCACTAAAAGATAAAAAAGAAAAAAAGAAAACAGCAACAGCAACAGCACAGGAATCCCATGGAAAAAAAAACAGCAGTAAAAAAAAAACAGCAGCAGCAGCAGTTAGATGGAAGAAACAAGGAAAAAGAAAACAACAGTTCGAAAAAAAAAAGAAAGAAAGAAAGCAACAGCAACGGTGCAACAGTTAGATGGAAGAAAAAACAACAACAGCACAACAGTAGTTCAAAAAATGAAAGAAAGAAAACAGTAGCAGCACAGTAGCACTGCAGACGAAAAAAATAGCAGCAAAAAAAAAAAAAAAAACAGCAGTACCTGTTCTTCCTCCTCCTCCTCCTCCTTCTTCTTCTATGCGCAGTTGCAGATCTTCCTCACGCATCTTCTACACAGATCTTCCTCATGCTCAAATCTTCCATGTTGAAGAGTAGATCTTCCTCACGTTATCTTCTTTTTCTTCTTCTTTTTCGTTTCACTGATGGCGGCGATTCCCCCTTTTCATCTTCTATTTTTCCGTTTCATAGATGCGGCCGTTTCCCCCCTTTTGATTTCACAAACGAAAAGTGAATATAACATTAGGGTTATAAGTTTTAAAAAATTACATTTACCCCCTTCCTCTTTTTTTTTCTAATTTTAACCCTAGTTGAGCCAATTTTAATTATATTTTAGTCCCACTGTGTCCACAACGTGTACGAGTCGTGTCTTGCCGTGTCCACCCCATGTCCGAGCCGTATCCCAAATTTAAAAAATAAAAAATAATTCCAGGACACGTTTTCAGCGTGTCGGACACATGTCCCTGCGTGTCCGAGCCGTGGACACGGACACGGGAGCCATCTTGGAGTGTCCGTGCTTCATAGCCATTTACCAATGATTAGGTTCATGGACATCACCAGCCATGTGACCGAAGGCCATGATGGGCAGTTGGTAGATAAGTTTCTATTTTTATAGTTCATTTCAAAGCTTTAGATCAAATGTGAAGCCATATCTAATAGAGCTGATTTTTGGTAGCTGGATAACCCTATGTCCAATAGAGCAAAATTCATGGAGCCATTGAACCCCCACCATTTTATTATTGGTCTTACCACCATTCAGCAAGGGTTCATCTTGACTCCTTTTGGAAATTTTTTTAAGACGGTCTAGGTTGCTATTATACTTGCTTCCATCTCTTACAATTTTGAAATCTGTTTGTTTTTACATTTCACATATCATTCTGTGGCCTGTAGTTTCATGCATGCTTGTTTGACTCATTGTGTTTTTGTCTTTGAGAACTGGACTAAAGCTTGTGTGTTCCCTTGTCTAGTCTAAAGT
The DNA here is from genome assembly GCA_037013555.1 of Sextonia rubra. Taxonomy (NCBI): domain Eukaryota; kingdom Viridiplantae; phylum Streptophyta; class Magnoliopsida; order Laurales; family Lauraceae; genus Sextonia; species Sextonia rubra. The sequence continues at coordinate 34,020,277 of JASUAD010000010.1, read as the reverse complement.
AGATCAGCCAATATTTGGTATTGATCTTTTATCTTTCCTTGTACTAACTTTGTTGATTTTCTCGGATTACTTGTTGAAACACTATTATCCTGGACACCTATTCTTATGTGGGAATCGCTGGCTGTAAATGCATCAAGATGCAGATGTTGTTTTATTGTTTATTGTTCCCATTTGGTGCAAGCCCAATGCACCAAGATCCCACAAATCCTCATTTTTTGGAAGGGTGGGTTGAAGATTGGGGCTTGGACAGATGTTATTCTTTACATTGTTGATCTTTATCCATATATGATATTAACATTTCAAATACATGAGGAAGGCCTCTTACCCTAGTGGAAAGAGGTGCCAGTTCTTACTTGCCTGACCAGGGTTCAAACCTGAGCAGACACCTTTTCTCACCTGAGGATGTGTTACCTCACTAGAAGGTTTTCCAACTTCACCCAAGGTGTCTCCCCGCACCAGAAGGCTATGGGTTCTAGCCCCGAGGTGTCTCCCCGGACCAGAGGGCTATGTGTTCGAGGCCCACCCCACCCCCCATGAGGCTGGTGTACAAAAACACACACACACACACACATTTCAAATACCTGTAAATCCTTACTTGAGGAAGCGTGCGTTTGTTGATTGAACAATGTCAAAATGTGAATTGTAGGGATTCTCCCTTCCTCATCCAAATCTGGCCTTAGGATGTGCTACATGTGAAAATCATTTTGTGAAGTCTGAGAGATGACTTATTGATGGAGTAGCAAGATATCAAACTATAATTCTTGAAAAACAAAACAAAAAGATACCTCCATACTGTAATAGATCATTCTCCACGGATGTTCATTGTTCAGCCTTTCACTACCTGATCATAACACAAATAAAGTTGTGTTTCTGACTCATGAGATTATTGAAGCTAGTGACTTTTTGAATAGTTTCCACACAGATTTCATCTGCTACCTGAATTTGACCAAGGAAAACGCAGTTGTCGTAGACGTCTGGCTGGTCACAACGAGCGTCGAAGGAAGCCACCCCTTATGTCTTTAACATTACGTTATGGACAGCTATCATCATCCTTCCATGGTCAGAAATCATAAAATAGAATGCTTTACCCTCACAAGTGTCATCTAGTTTCAAATCTTCCATCCTTTTTTTTTTTTTAATTCAGGGGTGTAACATATTTTAGCACTTCATTGACAGAAGAAATTAGCAGAGTTGGAGGCTTCCCTGTGGACTTCACTTACACAAGATCTGCAGGGAGAGAAGTTTGGCCTTCTGTTCGGGTTGGTGAGCCAGTATCAGGCAATCAACCTATAGCATTGGGAAGGTATCCTATGCCCCTTTGGAAGGGCAACATAGAGGTTCCTCCTGCCAATGTCTACGCCCACGGATCCCAGCAGTATCTGCAAGGTTCGGTGGGTGTGAATGCTTTTGCCAATTTGGATATTCCCTCAAGCGAGTCTTTAGCAGGAATCTCCAACTCCGGTTGTGCTCTCTCTCTTCTGTCATCACAGCCATGGGGCACCAGAAACCGAGCTTCAGTTAGTATCACAGCCAATGACTTTATGAATGATGAAGGATCCACAGTGGCTCCACTAAGTCACAGCGCCATGGCAAATAATTTCATGAGCAGCGTGTGGAGCTTCAAGGGTCAAGAAGCCAGCAGCAGCTCACATGGACTCCCATGTGAGTTGGGACTCAGTGAGTCTGTCAGTACTGAGTTCTCAGGTGAGCCCTACTCCACTCGGCAGGGAGCAAGCAATGCATGGATGACCACGAGCAGCACAGACAGTATGGTTCATCCAGGGGTCAAATTCACTGGTCTCTTTGAATTGCCATTTAGAGTTTAGAAGACGTATTCTTCAATGCTCTTTCCACCAGTTCTGCATGGTTATCTTTAGTTCCTTCTTAATTTTCTTTGTATTGATGGATTTCTGCAGCATCCCAATTTCAATGTTCTTTCTTTGTCTATCTATTTTTCCTGGTTGGGGACTTGGTACGACTCTTTAGATGGTTTTTGCTACTTGAAGCTTTTATAGACGTAGACAAGTAATAATCTTGGCAGATGCTAAATTGACAATGAGCTGCGAATTTGGATCCTTCATGTTCATCCATTTAAATCAATAAACGGGGCACACCTCAAATCCAATAAGCTCAGAATAGTGGTCTTCCCCAGGTTTTGTCAGCGCACAGGGCCAAATTCTACTCCAACTGGAATAGGGGCTGCAGTCACATTGATCAGGTGTGTAAACGTATCATAGAACACAGTGAATGAAAAATATATCTTGTTCATTTCTAATTTGAATGTTGTAGTGTGCAGACTGCAGAGTGGAAGCAGGCTTTAAAACTGTAGAAGCTTTCCATTCAGTCATTGCATTTTGTTAGCAAAGCAAAATACTGCTGCTGCAAGCTTTTTTCTGCATTTCTTGTTTACATGTCATCACGCCCCGGACCCGAGATTAGGTCAATACAAATAGGCCTGTGATGTGACACGCGTAATCCCGTAGTAATTCACACCACACTAAGGCAAATATGGACCACTACAAGGGAATTTTCACAATTTTCATGTGCATAAGATTCATAATATATACACATTCAAATCAAACCACGGAACTTAGTGTTTAGTGCACTCAATGAACACCCTGTGATAATATAACAACCCAAACAAATACCTGTTTAAACATTTCATAATTAAACTACTTAAAGAGTTATCAAAGTAATTATAACTCATATATAATACTAAATGTTTGAATGCATATAAGATGATAAAGTGTGAAAATGCATGACGGTTATAAACCGAAAATATATTATATATTCTCAAAAGGAAAAAAGCATAAATGAATTCAAAGTAATGATGTTGTGATATAGCGAGCTATTATAGCTCAAATTCTAAATACTTAATATAACCCATGTCGCTCTACGAATAGATGACTAGCAGAAGACGTCATTTGGTACGCACTTGTCTAATCCTGAAGGTACTGCTGTGGCAACCTTCATGAGCTCGTTGATAATCAGTTTTGCACTGGAATCGGATCCAGCAACACAAGGACAACATTTGAGTACGATAACTCAATAAAAAATAGGCAAGTGGTACATTAAATATATTGTTCCAAATAGAATTAAGGATATACCAATTAAATAGGGTAAAAGCATAATCTAAGCATATTATCATCAAGTAAAGCATATTCATAAGGAATCAAGACAACATAATATCATAATCAGATGACAAAACATATGGCTACAATCCTCTTCGAAGTGATACAGATATTAGAACATAACAGGAGATTAGGTAGCTAATCTAATCGCCCAAAGGACCGTCGACTAACTTTACAAAAAACCAATTATAGCGGTGTACAGAATTTTAACCCATACTCAGCTTCGTTGGGCCTCATAGAGTCCAACTCAGTGGTGCAAATTTATGAATCAATATAGTTAGAACAAATAGCACCATCGTACTCTCATACTTACCTTTTTAATAGAATTTACTAACTTAACATTTATAGTCATAGAAGCATGATGATATCAATAACGGACAATAATAATAAAAGCAAATATGAATTTAATAAAATGAATATAATTGAACTGATGACATAATGAAAAGAATATAACTGAACCAATAATATAAATAAATAAAGAATTTAGAAGTCATCGAAATATGCATGATTCCCAATTAATTAAGAAACAAAGATAATTTACAAGTCAAGCTAACTAAGATGTTTGTGTCCTGAGTTTTCCAATTTGGCATGACCAGAAGGATTCTGATGCCATATGTTATTGAATCTTGGTGTCACATTGTGTATGAATTCGGACACTAGGTTCTTTATACCCATATATGAGGGGCATAACACTAGAATGAACCAAATCATCTAACAAAGATGAGTGACAGCTAACACTTTCCTTGTTTACCCCATTTGATTTCATTGAATAAAATTTAAGATATAATGATTCCAATAAACAAGGTTTTACATAGTCATAAGGTTCATCTAATAAATCTAATGTAATACTTGACCATGGGTCAAGTTCAAATGTACTAGTGAAAGGTTTGGTATAGCCACTCCAATCCAGGTGAAAATTGGAATAACAAATAAATAAATAAATATTTAATAATTAAAAATAATAATTTGGGGACGCACTCGAGCGGGGTCTCACAGAGGCTAATGCGCTTGAGTGTAACTAAGCATGCGCTTGAGCCTAAGACACACTACTTAAAAATAATTAAGAGTTTTGAGTGTGCGCTCGAGTGCGCTGGCTTGGGACCTAGATTTGCAGCTTTGTTTTGCATCTAAGTTTTTACATTTTCAATCCCACAATTCCATCTGCATTAATATATGTAATAATACTTCGAATCTTCCACATTTATTGCCATTTTAATCTCATTTCAAATCATTTAATCCTAACATTCATTTGCTCCATTTAAAACCCACCATTTAAAATCCATTTTTTACCCATTATAACATCCTCATTTATGAAACAAGAAGGGGATAGGCTGTACCAAGACACTAAAATATGAAAATCTAAAGGAATCAAACTTAAACATAATTATGTATGTTACTTGCTTAAATTTGCCTTGAGTGCTCCAAAACTCTAAATGCAAAGCTTTTAAAGTGCAAACCCCCAAATCTCTAGCTCAAGTAAATACCTAATCATGTTATGACATGGAAAATAGATGAATGCCATAAAAAGATCATTTGATGAGTGGCAAGCTAAGAAAAACACTTTACACTATTCAAATGGGCATAAATACTAAGGTAGGTTGGGTTTTTTTTTAACCTTAAAAGCTATTTAAAAGGTATATATGCTTTTCTCTCCAAACAAACACAAAAGGGGAAAAATGAATGTGGAGAAGAAGGTGAATCTAACTTCTAATAGATAGAATCTCTCTTTCTCATATATTTTTGGTTTGTAGGATGCAGAAAGATGGAGTAGGAAAAGCTTGGGAGCTAAGGCTCTTGTCTAGGCGGCATAAAAAGTTCTTGCTTTGGAGGATGTGCATTTATAAAAAGCTGGGGTTATTAGAAGTTTGGGTATTTACTAACAAGTTCAAAGGCTTATGTTATTTTATAAAAATATCACAAGAGTCCCACATAGGTGACTTAGGTCTTAAATGAAATTGGTCCACTAATGTATTATGATAATCATGATTAATGAACATGGCATGATTAATGAGATGATGAGATAATGTAAAGTTAAACTAGTTAAATTATCGATTGGTCCTCAAAATTACCTAATTAAGAGTAGGGTCCCACCAATCTATCTATCCATTGTAAAATTAAGATTAAAATACTATTAATTAGCAATAAATATGAAAGATTAGCACATAAACCCTAGATTTGGGGCTGGGTTATTACATGTGGTTTGTGCGTACAGCCTAGAGTTTCAAATGATCAAAGAGCCACATGTCAGAGCAAAATCTTAACCAGATTGGTACTCAATTAGTCGATTTCAATCGACGGACTTTTAGCGAGGGTAATTATGATGAATCCAAATTTTTGCACACTTCACTTCTGTTGTATTTGCATTTGCCCCAATTTGACACTCACTGTGATGTGTTAGATTACATAACCAAAAGAGATTTGTGTTCTATTTAATGATTAAAACTCTGATGGCCCTGAAGATTATGACAATTGGCTCACCTTGGAACTAAACATCTCCCGTTCCAAACGGTTGGAAAAACACCTTAATTCTGTGTTTTTAGTGGTATTATCAGAGGATGATTCCTCATTTAGAAATAGATGTAGATCTTTTGCTTAAAGATAATACTTGTTTTCCCCACCAATTAAAGGGAGAAAAGCACTTTTTTTTTCCTTGTAAAGGCCGCTGGTGGAGGCTATGATTTTGATGATTCAGACCAGTGATCTGATAATTAATGAGTGTCCCTATATGGATGAATCATTCCAAAAGACTCCCACATTTAATCGTTGTTTTCTGATGAATTTGAATGGCATAACGTCACCACTCTCCCAACGTGTCCATCTAAATAACATGAATCGAATGGTTGCAATTATTCCAAATATCTCTGAATAACCAAGGGCTCTAGTTGATTGCAGTGGATGTGATTGTTACCAAATCAAATACCCACTAAAATACCATCGATGGAAACAGTTGGCATTTTTTACCAAGTCAACTTTCCTGAGAATTGATTTTCCACATAATTTATTGTAAAAGATACAAGCCATGTACACTCAGAGTTCTCTATGAACTTTATGCACTAATGCTAACAAGGTGATGTTCTCTCCAAGAATATTGACAGGCCGTCCATTGAACATGGATGATAATGTAGACTAGTCTCACACAACTTCTTCAGCTCCCTGGTTTTTGCTACGGCTGCCTCCAGCAATACAAAGAAAATGTTTCTACTGAATCTGAGATCCATACCTGTAGGCCTGCAACTCAAACAATATATAGCGGAATAAAATAAAGTAAACTTATAAGCAAAAAAACAATCAACCACACAAAAAGAAAACAGATATTTACGTGGAAATCCATATGAGAAAAAATCACGAGCCCCAATGGACTAATTAAGCACTGATTTTGAGCTTACAATTTTAGTCCCTTGACCACATGATGTCGTTCTTTTTGCAAGAATTCATGACACGACTCTACTTTGCATTTTGCATTTTCTACTTCCGTTCTTGATCCACAACACTTTATCTTCAGACGATGAATAATCTCCTATAAAAAAGTAAAAGCAATAAAACTCTAGAACTAGAAGCCTTCGACAAACTCTTCAATGGAAGCTCTAAAGAATAAGGGTGATCTCCAAAGAGTATTCTCAAGTTAGAATAATGAATTTATATTTAGGATTGAGAGAAAATTCCTTTTTTTATAACTCACAATTCGTGCATTAAAGGTTAATGTCCAAGTAAGAACAAAATAGGCAACTTTAACACAAATTTGAAAAGTTTTCTTGCAAGTCAGTGGGTTTCTGCACAACGCTTGATCGATCGATCAAAGGTTTGATCGATCGGATTAAGGTTCCGTCTCAAGTTCGATCAATTGGATGTCTACACGATTGATCAGATGAAATTCAACTGCAAATTTTTTGAGGCCATAACTTTGTCGTTTGAGCTTCAATTTACGCAATTTTGGGCTTTACAAATATATACTCGAAGCAATCTTTCAAACGGTAGTAGATTGCCCATATCAAATGCTCAGTTTGTTAGATATAACCTTTCTAAACTATATTATCTTTATAAAATCACTTTAATTTGTCACTTTTTCTTTAATTTCTTCACTTTAGTGCATCCGGCGACTCATGCTATAATTTATACTAAAAGATATATAAACTACAATATCAGTAGACTCAAATTTTGTTGAACCCATGAATTAACCAATTCAAAAGTCCTTCCAGATACAACCTCAAACTTTGCATACTACCAGGCATATTGTTCATAGCTGATTTTTGCATTGTCATTTAGATCCACAAAGAAAATGTTGGTAAAATGTACAGGTGAACCTTTCCCAGACAAAATCTGGTGCAGTATGGAGAAGCAATGATAAGAAATGTAGGCCTTATCATCTCATCTTCATAGCTGATTTTTGGAAGTGAAGTAGATGGGAGCTGTTGAGTGTGAAGTTGGAAGCTGTGAAAAGGATAGCGGACGGAGATGAAAGTCCCGTAACATATGGGAATATAAGTGTAATGGTTCCAATGTAGGCGGATAACGGTGATTCAAAATTACAAGATATGGTGAAATTTTAATTTAACTTTCTTGCATTTAATATATTATTTTAATAGATATTAGAAAAGTCAACTGCTGACAAAAAGCTCTGGACTCCATCGTGATATCCAAAAGGTCTTTGGTGGTTCTAAAATGTTGTTTTTTAATTTTAATTTTTGAAAATGAAGGGAAAGTTTTTAAGTTTTTGTACTTTTAATATGATCCATTCATAATTATATATCTTAAATAAATACTTCACTTCACTCTACTAGTAAAATACTCAAATGGGCCTAACATGCATTTGGGCCCTCCATCCTACAAATCCTAAAACGGCTTGCAACATTCAAATATTTGGAGCCTGGCCATATGATTGTTGATGGGCAAATCTTAAAAACAGATGAAGGGGTATTGGCAACATAAATAATATGTGAAGTATATTGTTTGGGTAACTCGAGCATTTCGGCATTTTGATTGTAATAATTAGCAATTCTTGTTATAGTATCAGGGCCACCATAGGTTTGAATTCACAATGCTGCCTTCTTAGTATTATTTTGCAGTCGCAAATGCACATGGTAAAAAGGTTCTAACACTGAGATATTTTGGTTGCAATGATTAGCAATTCTTGACACAATAAAAGATGGTGGTACAAGGTACTCGGGTCCTTGGATATGAAACCCATGAACCCATTTCTGGACCCGGCGTGGATATATGCATTACAAATGGACTAATGTTGGGACTTGGAATCACATAAGGAATATTTTCGTTCCTGAGTACTTGGCGCATTTACATTCGAGATACAATTTCATTCCTTCATTCAGTCCCTCCAAATATAAAAATAGCTGGATGCATTGTCTCCAACACTAGGGGTGGACGACAAATTGCACCATGAATACATCCTTTAAGCTGTTCTATTCTTGGTGCGGAGCTGTGTCATTCTGGGCAGCATAATTTTTTCATGGATCGAGCTGGAAAAGAAAAATGAAATGATTTATCATTGGAGGGGATAATTTTGAATTTCTATGAGAGACGCTGGAATGCAAGATTTCTCTCTTATAATAAAATAAAAATCTACATGAATACAAAATTCTCTTATTGCACAAACAAGTCTTTGAAGAAAAAAAAATACAGCAAAATAAGAAGTGCTTGGTCCACTGTTTGTGCCTTTGCCTACACGAAGGCGCCAATCAGTGAATGTTTAAATTTGTCTACCCGAAATTAATTTCCTGAGCTTCACTCCGTATGATCCAAGAGGGAGAATGGAGTCCCTAGACGTGGAAGATCATGATGGACGGTCCAAATCTGACGTGAAACTGGGTGGAACAGGGCTATGCAAGGGTTTTCTCTTTTACTTTGTTTCCCCTTCTAACTTTTCTCTCAGTCAAAGTATCCAACGAGTCCTCCTTCGCTCATTTTCTTTATACAGGCCCCTCAACCCACCAATCAAGGACTAATTTGGATTGTGATAAGGGGTGAGAGGATTTAGAGAGTTTTTCAACCCTTTACTACAAGGCTAGGAAATAATACATATCCGAGTGAAGGGGCGTAATTATCTGTGGTTGGGGCCCACCCACATATGATCACATATGGGTCCATCCACAGTTGCCAACAACTATTGGCTCAGATCAACTTATAGTTGGCTTCTGGGCGAGGTGATGGCCCTCTGGTGAGGGAAAGGCAGGTGAGAACTGTGGCTAGGGTACTAATGGACCGGGCGTAAGTGATCCTGGCCTGGGCCTAACCAGCTTTGGAACGAGCTTTATCCTTGGATTATTGTATTTGGGCCATGCTAGATTTTTTTTATTCTGGACCAGTTTAATATACAGTCCGGGCTTTAATTCGATTGTAGCGAGACCAAAGCCCGACCCATCTCGAATATAATAACAGTAGTGGCAAAAAAGTGGTTAGGAGTCCAGAACACAAGCATTTGACATATAAATGCATAACCAGACCATTTAAGCTCCCCTCAAAACTGAGCTACCAATTTTTTAAATTATAAACTTAATATGGGCAATACTCGGGCTTCATCCTATTCAGCCGGTCTGGGCTTGGGCCAGCAACTTTTGGCCCATCTGGGCTGGGTCAGGTTCGGGCCTTCAGTTTAGAAGACAGGCCAGGCCTGGATGCTCCACAAGCCTTACCAATGAACAACCCTAACTACCGCAGTAAGAGGCCGTTCTTGAACTGCCACTCTCTTGTTATTTGAGTTTAGGCATTGCTAAATCTGACCCAAACTCGGCCAATATCCATACAAGGTATATTAAGGTCCCAGGCGTATGAGCGCAAGACTTTGAGGTATTTAAAATTTTTAAGAAATTTACCACCGTAATTTTAGGAATGCTAATTTCTAAAAGGAAACTAAATAAATCTTTTAGAATTTCAAATGCAATTTCATCCATTAAATTTAGCAGATTCGAACGCATTTTGGAATTCTTTCCCTTTAACATATAATACATAGGGAGAACTCAGAAGAAAAGACCTAACAAAAACTTGATATTTCCCAAGCTATTCGCATCAAAGATTCCCCTGACCAAACAATCTCGTTTCATTGTTTGAGAAAGACAAAACGACTTGATATGTCCTTTTTCATACAGAAGAAACAGTATTCTCTTTATTATTGCATCTGCATTATTGAATTGAAATAGAAGTTGGATGCACATCCAATGCTTCCAACATGAAACAAATTGGGGTACCCAACCATTACATACTGATGGCGCAATTGAAATTGGAGTTAGTTGATTGCAACATTTCACATCACCCCACGTGAAGAAAACCCAAGCAAGGGGTCTATGCTACAGTCATGGAAAGAAGATGATGCAGTTGTCCTAAACGTTTTGTCTAATGTCATCCCATGTCTGTGTTTTGACAATTGCGGCAGACGCTTAATGCTATTGGGAACATGGGACGTGAGCGTGGAGAAGGTGCAGTCAAGGAGAGAGAGAGAGATGCACATGGCAGAGAGACAATAGGCACATGTGGCAGACAAGAGCAGCTTGTCATGTTTCTTCATTTCAACCAATGTTCTGAGCCCAACTTATTTTTGTCTATGTGGATCATTGGCATTCATGTCTTATTTTCATGGCTAATCGAAATTCTCTTGTACAATTTTGTTGCACTCACAGGCATTGTGCAACCCCCACCATTTTAATTTTATTTATTTATTTTGTGGAAAAGAGATAAAACCAAAATCACATTAATGAAAGAAATAAAGATAGATATCAAAAGAAGTGAAACTATCCGGGGATATGGCCCAATATATATTAGAATGACGAAACAAAATTCATGTAGCTAATCTAATATAGTTGGGACAAAACTTTAATACTGATGATATATTTTTTTAGGTGAGAACATTGAAGCATTTCATTAAACCAAAGAAAGCATGCTCATTAAAAATGCTTGGTTGGAAAAGCTCAAAGCTTACTACTCAAGTGGGTAATTTTATCAAAGATGGGAAAGTCATGGAGAACCAGGACAAGATTCTCTCTATTTATTTTCTTATTTTATAGGATGTTCTCTAGTATTTTTCAAGGGTTATGACCACCGGGTCCCCCTAATTTTTTACCCATTAATGATGCATAGAAAACATTACAACATATATCAACATATGATTAATACAATGGCAGTGGTTAAAGTAAAAATTAGTTAATTTTCATACAAATGGAATTGATGGCATAAGTAATATACCAAGGGCTTGAATCCTAGGCAACCAAGTAAGAATTGACATCTCTCATCACTTGGACAAGAGGCCGTTCTTTATTCGTAAGCTCCAAGTGTAAAGCCACAATCTTAATCCACAGAGAGCATTAAGCCTTTCCAATTTGTAATATGTTCTAATTAAAAACTTAAAATTATCTTTAAAACGAAAGAACTCAAGTTGCTGCAATACAAAATGCACATTAGAAAATCAAATTAGAAACAATTCTGAAAAAATGAACTTTCTAAAAATTTAAAACTAAACACAAAAAATTAGAAACTAATTAGAATTCTAAGTTAGTTTAAACACTTACCTAAAGTTAAAACACAACTTAGGTTAGAGTTCTAAAGTTAGAAACTTTCCAAAGTTTATGATATCAAATCAATTCAAATTTAGAAAGAATCCAAATTTAGAAAGTTAGTAAAGTTAGGAACCGCAAAAGTTATTCCAACTTTAGAAAATTCTCCAAGTTTAAAATCTCATCTTGAAATACATTTAGATGGAATTCACCTCAAAATTATTAAGAATCCTAAAATTAAAAACTATCTAAGTTAACAAGTTCTCAAAATAAAACAATGTATGTTAAAGTTAGTTTTCTAATTAAACATGCTTCTAACCCAATCCAAAATGCAATTAAAATTTTCTGAAACCTAATTCAGATCTGAACTCTAATTTCTAACAAATAAAATAATGCAATTTTTATGAATAATGCAGAAAACATGATATGCAACAATGCAATGCATGCCATGAAAAAGACTAATATAATGCAGAATTATTTATGTGAGATGCAAACCTTATGAAATATGCAACCTATTCTAATGCACCCTAAATCTAAGTTTACTAATTAAAAAGCACACATGAATGATGCATGAATCTAAAAATAAAATAAAATAATAAAAATAACGAAAAATGAAAAAATTATGCATGAAATATATAAGACTTCAGAATTTTTTGTGCACATAGATTTTGTTTCAACCCACTGTTACACGCCTGAATCACTACAGTTTCAGGTCATAACTGAAGCCATAAACTTGTATCTTGAAGATGATTCCAGCATTACACTTGTCCCAAACACTACTCACCCTAAACTATACATGAATGAATGAATTCTAAACATGTTAAGGTACCAATAATAGTGCAGAAAATCTACTTCAATGTGCTGTAAACTCAGTTGTCAGAACCGAATAATGTTCAAAATTACTCTCCAAGTCAGGGTTTCCAATGGTTATTAAGCATCACAGCTGATCCAAATTTTTCCAGGAACATTAACATGCAAACTAAACTTTATGTACAAAGATTTTTAACATGAAAATATCTGCAACATGGACTGTTATGGACCGTCCAACGCATGCCGCAAATATGAATTTAGATCTTGCAAAAACAGTTCTGAAATTTGTTTGTTTTAATACCTTAATCATGTTAGAAGATCTGCTATTAACTTACGTATGCAATGATCACACGTTTTAATTATAAACCATTCCTACTCTAAACAAAAAAATAACAAGAACAAAAAGAAAACAAAATAAAGAGAATTGCAGGAATTTAAATGTAGTAAAAATAAGAATTTAAATGTAGTAGAACATAAATTTAAATGTAGTATTGCACAAAAGTAAACGTAGTCATCATATTCTCTCAAAATTCTCTCTCAACCTAGCTCAAGATTACTAAAAGTACGTTTATAGAGTCTTGTTCTTCATCTTGAGTCGCCAATCCAAATGCTAACACTAACCTAACAAGCAAAAGAGCACGGGGTTTTAGGGTAGGGCTCTAATTAATATTTGGCTAAAAAAGATTGCTCTTTAACAGTAGCTTGCATTGCCTCCCATTCACACAATGAACACAAGAATCAAAGTGCACATTAGAGGATACTAAACTAGGTTATTAGTAGTGAGATGGCATCCCTCTATTAACCTTACTAATTGCATATTAGTTAACCCTTTTAAAAAAACCATAAGACTAGTACCAAAACACTACAAGCGGAAGAAGAAGAAGATTAAAAAAGACTAACGATGTTACTAATATGTAATTTCTTTTTTACATGAGATAAAGATGTTAGATTTACCATGATCACAGGATCAACTTTAACGGATCAGATCTAAATAATATAATATATAAACTACACGCATACCTGGCTCTATTGTATGTTAACCATGTAGAGAAGAATAAGCTATTCGCCAATCAATAATCTCTTGAAGTAAAGCAAGTTATCATAGACCTATATATTTATAGATCTCTATGATAGTTCCCTTCTCATCACGGAATTCTTAAGTTGATTAGGATTTCTTAAGTTAATTAGAATTATCCTTCTTATTAGTAATTTGGGTATGAAGTAACTATTAATTTCGAAGTCTAATAGGATTTCCAACTACCAAATAGAAGAGGAGTCTTTAATTGCCTTTGGACTCCATAGGTGGGACCCACGCATGGGCATATGGTCAAGTAGACTACACATCCAATGTCAACATTCTCCCACTTGGGCCAATTGACTACAAACCACATCCTCAGTTAATTATTATTATTTTATAGAAAAATAATTTATTTTGAAAAATGACTCAATTTGGATTTAGAAGTTTGAAAAAAAAAAACTAACTTTAACCGGTGTATCAATAAAACTCATCCCAATCAAACTTTGATCTAAATCTTTAATCTGTGATTAAATAAATTTGTTGATGCGAAGTATAGTGGTTACCCATCTTTAATGACGTATTCCCTTTCATGATCACAACAAGGACATCTTTGACTAACCAAGTCTTTAATGAGGGTAAAATTAGAATTCTTGACATGACATTCCTAATTTGGTGAGTACTTTAATGTTATAACTTTACATTCTTACTCTTTTTCTACAATAAGCACATGTGCTAGTAATATAAGAGATAAGAATTACGAAATATAAAATTTATAACTATAATGATCTCTTTAATAGTATCAACATAACATAAAATAATCGTAATTAGGTAAATCTTGTAAGCCCATATTTACAACATGTTCCTTATAAACCTTAAGTACTAATGCCTTCGTTAATGGATTAGCTATCATGAGACTCGTTAGAGCTCCAACAATAGACACTAAACCATTTCATACTTGTTCTTTAAGTATAAGGTATTTAACTTCTAGATACTTTAAATTGATGGAACAGTTGTCATTATTATCAAAACACATTACTGCATAATTGTCAAAGTAAATCATCAGTGGCTTTGAGATACAATCTATAATCCGAAGTCCTGAGATGAAATTATGCATTCACAATGCATGACCCGTGGTTTCAAAGCAGGCCATGTACTCTGCATGAAATGTAGACGGAGTGGTCAAAGTTTATTTTGCACTTCTCCATGAAAATGCTCTACCTACTAGTAGGAAAACATATGCTGAAGTAGATTTCCTAAGATCGGAACATTCTGCAAAGTCTGAATTTGAATGTCCAATCACCTCCAAATGATCGGATCTTTTATATGTAAGCATATGTTTTCGAGTACCATTTAAGTAGCGCAATACTTTCTTTACCGCTTGCCAGTGAAACATATCTGTATTACTTTGGTATCTGCTAAGCATTCCCCCTACAACTTCTGTCTGGTCTTGTACATGTCTGAGCATACATCAAACTGCCAATTGCTGCTGCATGAGGACACTTTTCCATTTGCTTCTTTTCTATTTCATTTTTTGGAAATTGGTCTTTACTAAAATTGTCTCATTTGATTATAAAGCATTTTGTGGTTTACAGCCCTTTATGTTAAACCTCTCAAGGATTGTTTTGATATAAGCTTCTTAAGACAACCCAAGTAATTCTTAAGATCGGTCCCGATATATCTCAATTCCTATTATAAAGAATGCTTCCCCCAAATCTTTCATATCAAAATTTGCTTCAAGATAATCCTTGGTTTCACGGATCATTCCAAAGTGATTACTGGCTAATAAGATGTCGTCAACATATAGGACTAACATCATACACGTTATTCCCACTGATTTTAAGATATATATAATGGTCTACAATATTTTAGGTAAAATTGAAAGATGTGATAATTTGATTGAACTTTAAATACCACTATCTAGAAGTTTGTTTAAGTCCATATATTGACCTCTTTAATTTGCATACTAAACTTTTTTTCCCATGTTCAATGAACCCTTCAAGTTGGACCATATAAACATCATCTTCTAGATTCCCATTTAGAAATGCCGTTTTAACACTCATTTGATGTAGCTCTAAATTATAGTGTGTTACAAGTGCTATAATTATTTTGAATAAATCCTTTTTTGATACTAGTGAGTATGTTTTATTGTAATCGATGCCTTCTCTTTGACTGAAACCCTTAGCCACAAGTTGGGCTTTAAATCACTTGATATTACCTTTAGAGTCCCTTTTGGTCTTAAAGACCCATTTACAGCCAACAGTTTTGAATCCTGCGGGTAATTTGACGAGATTTTAAACTTTATTATTGGCCATGAATTTAATCTCATCTTTCATTGCATCTAACCATTTATCAAAATTTTCACCATTCATGGCTTCCTTGAATGTCTTTGGATCTTTCGTCATTCTAATATCTGTTTCTTCAAAATACACAAGATAATCATCTGGGATTGTAGGCTTTCTCTCGAGAGTAGACCTTCTCAATTCTCCCGTATATATTTCATCAACATTCTGTTGTGCATCATTCATGATTAGATCATTTAAGACTGTTTGTTCACGGAGCATTTCTACATTAATGGGTTGTTCCTCCTCTAAGTTATCTTTATAAGCAATATTGAGAGGAATTTCAACACCATCATTTTTCATTAGGTAACAAAGTTTGTTTCCTAATTTCATTGAAAATATGGTTGCTAGTATGATAACTCCCACTGTTTCGTGATCCTCTAAGAATTTAGCATTATTAGATTCTACGATCTTGACACTATGGTTTAGACAGTAAAATCTATACCTTTTAGACCTTTGCGGATAGCCAATGAAAAATCCGCTAACAATTCTCGTGTCTAATTTATTTTCATGTGGATTGAAGACTCTCACTTTAAATGGACAACCCCAAACTCTGAAATGGTTTAAACTAGGTTTCCTACCAATCCATAACTCAAATGGGGTTTTAGGGGTCGCCTTAGTAAAAACACAATTCAAAATATAAATAATCATCTTCAATTCTTCTCTCCACATTGAATTGGGTAAATTGGTATTACTCACCATGATCCTAACCATATCCGTAAGTGTTCTATTTCTCCTCTCAGTAGCACCATTCTATTGAGGAGTTCCTAGCACTGTGTATTGAACAACAATGCTTTCTTCTTCTAGGAATCTAGCGAATGGCCCCGAGTTACGGCCTGATTCATCATATCGGCCATAGTATTCACCACCTCGATCTAATCTCATGACTTTAATTTTTCTGTCTAATTGTTTCTCTCCCTCAGCCTTGAATATTTTAAAGACATTCAAAGCATCGGATTTATCTTTAATGAGATAGACATATCTATACCATAAGTAGTCATCTATAAAAGAGATGAAATACTCATCTCCAGCAAAATAAGGTATGTGCAATTTTCCACCGATGTCCATATGTATTAATTCAAAAAGTCCTGAACTCTTTGTAGTAGTTTTCTTGATTGTGCTTATTTGTTTGCCCTTGATATAATTAACACAAACACCAAAATCAGTAAAATCTAAGTTTGGTAATAATTCATCTTTCACCAATCTCACCATTCTCTCTTTTGAGATGTGTCCTAAGCATTTATACAACATCTTGGATGAGTTCTCTTTTATCAGTCTTCTCTTTAAGCCCACATTCATGCCATAATTAATGTGCTAGATAGATATGGTTTGTGCAAAAATTGAATCTAACTTTAATTTATATAAACCATCACATAAAGATCCACAACCAATTAAAATATCATGTCTATAAACATTCATAAATCTATTACCAAAATTAAATATATAACCATTTTGATCTAAGTTTGAAATAGAAATTAAATTCCTAGAAATTGATGGAACTTAAAAAGTATCATAGAGATCCAATTGGAATCCAGTGTCCAACACAATTTTGTAAGTCCATATTGCTTCAATTCTTGATTTCTGTCGGTCCCCCATCATGATGGTTCTCTGGCTATCACTTGGACTCAAGCTTGTAAGGAATCCCTGTAGACAACTAGAAACATGAACGGTTGCACCAGAGTCAACCGACCAGGTATTTAATGGAACATCTACTAAATGGGATTCGAAACATATAAAGGATAATTGACTATTATTACCTTTCTTTTCGAACCAATTCTTTCTTTTTAGATATTCCTATTTGAAGTGACCCTTCTTACCACATAAGAAACATTTCTGTGAGGTCTTCTTTTTGTCCTTATTTTCTACTTTTGCTTTCACCTTATGCATATTGTTTTCATATTTTGGCTTATATTTTTTTTTGGCTTTTCCATTGGAGACATAATGAACTGTAATTTGGCCTTTAGCTTTAAGCCTCCTTTTTTCTTGATCACATTTTGCAATCAATTCACTAATTGTCCACAGCTGTGAGTTCTAATTATTTGCTACTTTGAATGGTCCAAAGGCCAGCAGTAGGGAATCTAAGATGAATTGAATCAGTTATCCATCTAAAACGCTTATATTAACTTCCTTGAGCTTAGCCACGATATTAGACATGTTTAAAATATGTTTTCTTACACCTTTGACCCATCGTACTTAACATTAGTCAACTGAGCCATCAGTGAGGATTCAAGTACCTTATCAGTCACCTCAAATTGTATCTTAACAGCTGCGAGGTATTCCTTCGCCTAATCTTTAACTTCGATTGACCCTCAAATACTCTTTGATATTGAATTGGTGATTATTTTCAAGCTTACTTTATTAGATCTTATCCATTTTTCATATTCTGCTTTTTCAATGGCAGAACTCGATTCAGTGAGCACAGGAGGCTTTGATTCTTCTATGGCCGTGTCCAATTCTAAATAACTTAAAGTAAGAGACAGCATGTTTTTCCAATTGGCATAGTTTGATCCATTAAGAATTGGGATAAATCTCAGACAGGATGGCGATATAATTGAATTTGAAACTAAAAATAAATACATCACAAAATATAAGCTTTGAATTTAACATGCAAAACAATAATTCAATTTAAATTTAAACATATAATAAAGTCAAATTGGTGAGTAATAAGTACATCATTATGAATCACCTTTGGGTGAATATGACATGTTAATTTATTACTATCTTTACTAATGAGACTATGATTAATAACATATATCGTGAATAAGTTGACTACACTTTTAGGCATAGTTCAAACATGCTTAAGTCATACATATTAAGCATATTCCATCTCATTTTCAAGTGGTCAAAAGATGATTAAGTCTTTGGGTCAATCTTCAATTTACATTTGAAACAGAATTTAGGTGCAATTAAACATTACAAAAATAATTATAGTGATCATTTAACACAAAATACACAATATATCACAATATTGCGTTACTTTGGCAATATCCAAATTGAACAAATTGTGAATTTTGTTAATAAGAAATTATAATCGCACCTTTAATGATCTAATAAATCTATTTAAAACAACTTCTTGATTAGATTAGATATTCTTATCTCAATAATTAAAATTAATTGCCCACTTTAACTTTAAGTTGGGCTTCATTGAGAAAAAATCCAAATAGATATTAATTGGCTCATCAAAACTCTTCAGATCATTAATCCATTAATATAATTATTCTTACATGTGATTAATTATCCAAATAACTTTTATTTAAATTAATTACAAACTTAATTTTCCTTAATTAATACTTTACAATTAAAGTATTCTTTAATCCATCCCTAGATTTTCCTCAAATTAAATATAGATGTGAATATATATTCACCTATAAACTTTTCTTAACTCATGATCAATAGAATCTAGTAAAATTAAATGCGGAATAAAACTTGAATGAGTTAAACATGCACTAATTAATATGCCATTAAATCTAAAATTTTTGAATGGTAAATCCATACCGTTAATCAGGTAGATCTAAGTTTGAGAAGTTCATAGAAGAAAACGGATTGAGAATCCGAGTTCGGATGTGTCCACAATCATCGATTTACTATTTCAACGGTTAAAACAATTGATCTAACCTAATAGCTGATATCAACATGATGACAGAGCTTTTATTATACCAGATTAATTTTGTGATGGTTTGGATTAGTACTATAATGACATATGCATCATGCCTTATACAAGCTATTATACATATTTAACATGAAAACAATAATGGGCCCTTTAAATAGGTTTACTTGAATACCCCAACTTAGTCCAAAAAACCCACACGTCCTATAGTGTGGTTGTCATCTTTAGTCACTGTTCACAACTATGCAAGTATAGTATGTGGCATTAAATATTATTTTATACTTTATTTTATTTATTCCATCCCATCAGTCATTCAAACATCCATCATAAGCTAATATACATTCAATATTCATGTATACGGACATGTGAGGAACAACTTAAACTATTATATAATTATATATTAGATAGCAGACATTCAATTATGGCCTGACATGTTTGTAATATATGGCACTTTGAATTGATAGCTTTTAAGTAATGGCAAAGGTAAAAACGAAGTGGACATATGTGCCCCCATTTTTTTTTTAACGATAACCGATGGATCTCTTTAGAAACTATCAACTAAATATAATACGATTATTCAGATTTGGGTCCATGAACCTAATTACTCTGATACCAACTGTTAGATTTGCCATGATCACAGAATCAACTTTGACGGATCAAATCCAAATAATACAATATATAAACTACGCACAGACCTGGCTCATCGTATGTTGATCATGTTGAGAATAACAAGCTATTTGCATGCGGGGTTTACAACTCACTTCTATTTCACCTTGATGCATGCAAGTAATAAAGAGCCAAGCAGTTATCTCTTGAAGTAAAATAAGTTATCCTAGACCTATATATTTATAGATCTCTGTGATAGTTTCCTTCTTATCATTAAACTCTTAAGTTGATTAAAATTATCCCTCTTATTAGTAATTTAGGTAGGAAATAACTATTAGTTTAGAAATACAATAGGATTTTCAAATACCAAATAGAAAATGAGTCTTTAATTGCCTTTGGACTTCAGAGGTGGGACCCACGCATGAGCCTATGGTCAAGTGGACCACACGTCCATTGTCAGGAAAAGAATGAAAGAACAAATATATATATATATATATATATATATATATTAGGATGGAAAGAGCCACTTCTAGGTGGAGATCAAGGTGGGTAATGTGGCTTTGACAAAGCCTCCTTGATGATCTCAATTGAGAGAAAAGAGAGGGAAAAAAGTGGACTTGAAGTGCTTTAGAGAGGGATCGTCCATGGGCTGGATGTCCACCCCCCCCCCCCCCCCCCCCCCCCCTTCTGTTTTTATAGTTTTTGCCACAAAGAGCCCTTCATTGTTCTCATCTTTTCGTTTGAGTCTGACTCTTATCTGTCTCTCCAAGTTTGCAAAGACTCTTTAAATTTTTGGAGGACTTTATGAGAGACTTCTACTTCCTAACTCTATTTGGACTCTTTAAATAATTATACAAATAAAACAAAAGAAAACTCTATCTAAGCTTTAACTTGGGCCCACTTTGATGAGACATTGTTCAACATGATGGGGCCCCATTTTGTCTTTAATTTTCTTCAATTTGAGAGAGGTAGAACCCACCAAAAGAGCTTGGTCGTCGGAACCCTTGAGCTAGCTGGTTTGGACGTCCAAGAGAAGTCTTTGTTTAACTCCAATTCTATCTCTTCAAATGCATGTTTCCTCCTTGTAATAGTCTTCCTTCTTGAAATATTCTTATGAGATGATTAGGGGGATAATTATCTTCATTGGTCGGCACAAATTCCAAACCAAAACCTTGTAGATGTGGACGTCGATGAGAGTGTGAGAGCTTCCTTTATCTTCATCAATTTTGATCTCTCCTTATTAGTTTTTCTCCTTTCTTCAAAAATCTTCTTTGATTTAAACTCTTCAGAGACAATTTGAGAAGAGATAACCTTGCAAATGAATGGTTCAAATTTGAGTGTAACTCCAAGATGAAGTGGACGTCCCCTTGCATGCATAACACTTCCATTTTTTTGAAAATTGTCCCCTTATGCAAAGACTCTTCTAATTCTTATTTTCTTGAATTGTCTTTATTGCACTTTCCAAGCAACATCTTAAAATCTTCTTTGTCTTGAGAGATAACTTGCAATTGTGTGCAAGAGACGTGGAACCCCTTGCCATCTCTCACATGTGTGAATTTACACGTGTGTGGGGTCCTTTTGTTCTCACTTTTTCATCTTTCTTGAATTTTCACTATTCTCTTCTCATTTCTTTTTTTTTTTTTTTTTTTTTTTGCTTCAATCTTCATCTTGAATTGTTCAACACAGGTCCCATGATTATTATGTTTACTTGAGAGTGGGCTTAGGGTAGGAATCTTGATGCAACTGGATTCCTACTCTAACTAGGACTTATTTGTCCACTGAAATTTGTAGCTCCCAATTTTAGCGTTTCCTATAAAAATAACTAAAGTTCAAGTGTGACCAAAATTTCTAATGCAATTGGGATTCCTCATGAAGAGTCTTAATTGAACTAAGATTTCTTAAAATTTTTTAAAAATGAAAGAAAAGGTCAGGAAAATACAATAAATGATGGATTTCATGAATTCATTCTAAAAAAGGTGGAAAAAGAATGATTTAACTTGAAAAATCTGAACTTCAGTGCCGAAATGCATAAAATCATGAATCTTTGTTGAAAATAGTGTATTAATGAGTTCATAAATATATATGTGAAATGACACAGAATTGATGCAATTTTATGGACTCATCATTCTTGTCATCTAAATATATTAGTGATAGTTTATCCAAACTAAGAGTTACCTTCACTAAGTTTTAAAAAAAAGGGAAATGCTCTGGTGAAAGTTAATGCTTGCCATCTTATAGTGAGAGACACCATGATGGGCCCACCTATCACCAATCCAAACCATCCACATGCATGGGACTCCCTTAAACGAAATTGGGTTTCAAAGGTTTGCACTCATCTAAATGGACTAGACTATTAGATTTAGGGTCAAGTTTTTATCTTTAATAGATCTTTAATATAAATGGTTAAACTTGTGGCCACGGATCAATGGGTTAGAAAAAGGGGGTTGAACCAAAATTTAATAATTGGGCCCATAAAACGTGGATCTTTCCATCCCCTGGTCCTATGATTAGTAGCGCCTCAGGTGTGCCCAGCATGCAGTCACTCACTGATAAGAGTTGACTCTTGGGCCATCTTCCTAAAAACAAATATGCCTATAAGATTGAAGCTAAATATTCTTTACAGTATGATTTAAAATGAACCCATATCACCCATCCAATGAACTAAAGAAATGCCTTTTACCCTAGTGGTAAGAGGTTTGGTTCTTACCAGCCTTCGCCAGGAACCTTTCCTCACTAGAGGATTCTGTAACCTCTCCCCTTCTCTTACCAGAGGGTTAGGGGCTTCATCCACCCAAAGGCTGGGATACCAATAAAAATAAGAAAATAATAAACATATCCAACTTTATGCTTGGCCGAGGAAGATTGGAGATTGTATTGTTACTATCCAATGACCAACCTAGCGGACATTGGACCACAGTTCAGAACAACATTTTAGCGTCCTATCCCTTTGTTGTCCTTCAATCACACTCTCTAAAATAATAAATATAGATTGACTTGTGTCCAAATCAGGGTGCCCTTTTTTTTTTTTTTTTGCGAAAGGGTTTACAACTTACAACTTATTTTTAAAAAAAATACTTACAACTCAATTTTGGCCTAGTTTTGAACTGCAAATATGAGTCCTCCAGCTTGTTTGTTTAAAATGTTACTTGAGAATTCATGTCGGGGGATATGTGAATTCCCCAAAGATTGTCCCCTAATTGAATTCTCAAATGTTCATGTATGTTTCTACCAAAATAAAAAACAAAAAATGTTCATGTACTGTCACATCTCGAGCCTAAAAATTCAGGTATTAGGATTAAATTTAAAATAGTGACATACGTACTTTCGTATATACACACATAAACCCAAGTCTAAGTGCACACACACAAGGGAAAGACACACGTGATTGCTATTAGTGGACTTTTGTCCAAGCATTCATATGTGGAAGCTATCAGTATCATAAAAAGACAAGCTGATACAGACACAATACATAATAACAAGAAACACATTATACATATTAAAGCTACAAGAATCGAGGCGTGTTAGGGGTGCCACATCAACACCTCTTATTTTTCTTTTTTTCTAGAGCGCCACGTCAGCATCCTAAAAAATTACATGTGGCACCAAGAAATCACTAATTCCCCTAATATCTCTCAATCTACTACTATCACTAAAATCTCTCACTTATCTACCTTTTTTGCACCTTTTTTCTTCTTACCAATCTTATTTGTTGCTTAAATGGTAGCATGATAATTTTTCTTGTGGGGCCTCTTTATAGAGATTTGGCAGCAATCAAAATAGATAGCTCCATTTCTTATAAGAGTTAGGCTTATAATCAAATTATAATGCTAATTTTTCTTGTGGGGCCTATTTATAAAGATTTGACACCAATCAAAATAGATAGCTCCATTTCTTACAGGACCATCAAATTATCAAAACTTTATAATACTTTCAAAATATGGAAGTGGACCATACCAAAATCATTCCCAGATGATATGTCTCTGAGCTACCACTAAATTATAAAAATGTCAAGTTTTTTTATAGTTATAATGGGCTTAACTTATGCTCATTTGAAATTTACAAGAAAGTTGACATTTAGCAGCGGTATATTTTGCAGCTAAAAGTAACAAAGTCGCCACTAAATGTTTTAGTGGCAACATTTCTATCGCCGCTACGTCGTCGCTTAAAGTGGTGTCACTAATTGTTTTAGCTACAACTTTACAACGTTGCGGCTAAACGTTAAACTTTTAGCCACAAAAAGAAAAGTGCCACTAAAAGGCTATTATTTAGTCACAAGATTTATTGAAGCTAATTTTAAAAATAATTGTAGCTATTAGTATAAAGTTGCCACTAAAAAATCATCATAAGCATACGGAAGTGGAGTTTTTGTGGCAACTTTTAGTTGTGATTAAATGTATAACTTTTAGCTGCAACTATAAATTGTCATTAAAAGTATTTGACTTAGTAGTTTTAGTGACAACCTTTTGATGCTACTAAATACGAAACCTTTAGCGACAAACATAAATCGCTACTAAAAGTATTAAAATATAGCAGTTTTATTAGTAATTTTAGTGGTGACTTGTAGTCGCAGCTAAAAGTTCAACTATTAGCAGCAATCACAAGTCGTTAGTAAAAATATTATCTATAAGAGTTTTACTTGCGACTTGTTATTGCTGCTAAAATTAAAAATTAAAAATAAAAGAAAATAATATTAATTTATTAAGTTTTTTCCTTTTCATTTATTTGCTTCTCATGAACCTGCTTACATAAGGTAAGAAAATAAAAATTTTTTTTACGAACAGGTATTTAAACAGAAATTTAAATTTAAAAGCATTAAGTTCCAAAAAGTATTTTAACATCACATAAAGAAATAAAAGCTCATATAAAATAAACAAAAGTCATGATCATCAAGTTGTTCAGGAGTTATGCATTATATCATAATTTGCCCTGACTCTTTGAACTGCTGGAGGAGGGTGGCGAATTGAGACTTGAGCGCAGCTTGCACCTCATCATGCATATGTTGCTTCTGTGAGGCTATCTGTGACTCTAAGGACTCTAGTCGCCTCCTATCCTCCTCAGCTTGCCTCCTGTCCTCCTCAATTTGCTTCTTGAGCTCCTCATTTTCACTTTCTAGCCGCGCACGAATCTGTTTTTCGACTGTAGATGTCTTGGGCTTTGGACCAGCCCCACGACCACGTATATATCCCGATCGCTCTGGTCCAAGCACTGCCTCAAACCTCTGATCCTCAGTCATGGGAGCACCACCCTCTTCTAATGGCTGAGACTCTAGCCTCTGAAGCTCCTCCTATATTCAAAAACCAATTAGATCATTTATCAATTTAGCAATATATATAATATAAGAAAATTAATAGAAAAAAGAGAAGGAAGCAATAAGTTACATAGACTTCCTGTGAAGTTGGATCCACCCAAGCATTTTTTTTCAGGCTAAATCGAGTGGTGAACCATAAATTAGTCCAGAAGGGCTCGTTCCCCGTCTCAGGATTACGCTGTCATTACACAAGTTAACACATATAATATAAATTTAATAACAAATTATCGTAAACAGTATGAGTTTTTACACTATCATAGCTAATTCGAGCAAAAGCCTTCGTCCCAGCAATATGGCGGATTTTCTGTTTTTTCCTGTTCTCCTTGTTTCTATTGCTCATTTTCTGCATTTAAGAACCATAAATTATAAGTAATATAAGTATAAATGATAAATTCAAAGGAGCAAATGACATAAGTATAAAATTAATATACATACCTTGAATTCTTCAGATCCAAAATACCTAATAAGATCAACCCAGACATCTTGGCTTACACCTGAGGGAGTATTCTCCAGTCTCATTTCATCTGTTTCATACTTGGAATAATGATCCTTATGCAGCCTGTGCCGATAGTCCCTATATTGGCGATTCAGCTGCTGATATATAGCTTCCTGAATATGAGGTTCCTCTTGGAGAGAAAACTTTTGCTGCACAATATTATATGAGCATGATAGTAAACATATATACAATGTGGTAACATTAAATGTAACTATAATATTACAATTTAACACATGACCTTTCTAATTTAAATAACTTACTTTCGTAGCAAGCCACATCTTCTTCTTGTCATCATCTGGAATTGCCTTCCATTTGGAAAACTGAAGTGGGGCCATTTGTCTTACAATAATACCCAATTCAGTGATCAGCGCTTGAGCATTGTTTCCTACAGCTCGCATCAAATCTGGTGGAATATCCACTACTAGCTTTTCCCCTTCACGCCTCCTCTTTGCAAGTGTAATGCCCCTGGTCTTTCCTCGACCTTTCTTCCTGGATGTACATGGCCCTATTCAATCAAAATGCAATTAAAATTATTATATTCCATTAATAAATTTATATATTGTTGCATAAACTATAAAAAGTACATGCATAATTTTAAGTGGTACTTAACATACCGGTGCTACTAATGACAACCTCATCTCGAGCAAATGCCTCAACCTGTGTGTGTTCCGAGGGTCCTGTCTCTAATGTAGGTTGCCCTAACTGTAAGGGATGGCCTACAGAAGCTCCTCCTCGTCTGCCACTACTTCGGACTCTATTGGCCATGTCTATGATCTATCTGCAATACTTTATATTAAATTATTATTTAATAGGCATATGCATACATATCAAGCACACGTATTAAATCCAAAAAAGATTACTATATGCTATATGATCATGGAACATAAGCTTTCCTTATTCATGTTTTAATTGATAAAAAATGAAAATAAATATATGATACAAATTACATCAAGCTATTGGCTTCACTATCATTATCTGTACTCAATCCGTCTTCTTTAGAATCATAATCAGTGGAGCTACAATCCTCCTCACTTTCATCATTAATAAAAGTGTTAACATCCTCATCATTCTGTTCTTCATTCATTACAAGATTTGCATCAACAAGAATTGGAGGAATATCATTTCTTGGCCATGCCACAAAGTCATCGCCAGTAACTTTCAATGTGTCAGTTATACTATATGACTCATTCTGTTGGAATGGCTCGTCATCATCGATTAGCTCTTCATCTTCATCTTCATCTTCTGGGATATCATACAAGTCTCGAGCCTGTGTCTTCACAACGACATGCCAATCATTGCCTAATCGAAAGTCTTTGACATAAAAAACTTGTTCCACTTGAGACGCAAGCACAAATGGCTCATCTGTATTCCATCTTCTCGCAAAATTGATACTGGTATAGTTATGTTTATCTCTTTGGATTCCTCTACCTTCTTTGCCAACGTCCCACCAATCACATTTAAAGAGAAAAACATTATGGTCTCCAAAATAGTCTAATTGAATTATATCTGTCAAGACACCATAATAATCTTGGTTTCCTGTTTCGTCATCTCCCTTTACAACCACACCACTATTCTGAGTTTTTCGAAACTTCTCATGATCTTTTGTATGAAAACGGAGACCATTAATGAAGCAACCCTTATATCGTGTTACTCTTCTATCAGGACCTCGTGCTAAATCTAGAAGTTCCTTATTGACGTGCGCATTCCTTTGACTGTACAATTGTGTAACCTGTTCATATATGTGAATGAAATAAATATATTATAATAAAAATTAACATGTAGTATAAAAACATAGATGTTTAATGATACTTACACGGTCTTCAAACCATTTAGGAAACTTCTCCTCATGTCTCTTTACTACATTCCTTAGACTCTCCCTCGCCATCTCCTCTTTGTGTTCACTATATAAAAAGATATACAATTATAACCTTTAAGAAAATATATTATAAGAAAAATAAATTGGATAATTGACAAACACTATATATGCATCAAATACACTGGGATAATTGTGATACTTAAGAAATGGTAGAACTTCATCACAGTTTTTCAAGGTGTAAATGCGAGCCTGCTCCCAAGCTTTATCATCAATGTATCCATATTCTCCTTTCCCTAATGGACGACAATTCTGTGAAAAAAGGGACAAGCCTTGATGCATTTGTCTGTTAGCTCCATCGTAATTTCTTTCTACTCTATTGAATTTGGTTTCAACCCCATGCAAGTACATCGAGCAGAATGTTAGGCATTCTGCAGCAATGTAACCTTCTGCAATTGACCCTTCTGGAAATGCCTTGTTGCTCACATAACACTTCAATGTGTGTAAGTATCTGATAAGATATAAAATCAGGATGATAAACGAAAGAACACTATGATTTTAACATGACAATTGTATAATTAATAATAAGAATAAAAAAAATACACTACCTTTCAATTGGATACATCCATCGATATTGCACTGGTCCACCAAGAATTGCTTCTCGTGCGAGATGAATAGGCAAGTGTACCATAATGTCGAAGAATGATGGTGGGAATATCCTTTCCAGCTTGCATAGTGTTATAGCAATTTGGCTTTCTAGCCGTTCCAAGACATCTTTCGTTAATGTTCTAGAACACAACTCCTTAAAAAATTGGCTAAGCTCAATTAGTGCATCACAAACTTCGTCGGTTAAAGATCCACGTAGAGCAAGTGGGAGTAGTCTTTGCAAAAGTATGTGGCAATCATGACTCTTCATGCCCGTAATTCGACATTCTCTAATGTTCACACGTCGAGATATGTTTGAGCCATAGCCATCAGGGAATTTCACTGAAGCTAAAAATTCACAGAAATTCTTTTTCTCAGCAATAGACATCGTGTAGCATGCACAGGGCATTTTATAGGAATTACCATCATGCTTTATATGTAATTGATGCCTTATACCTATCTCTTGCAAATCTAAGCGACTCTTTTCATTGTCCTTTGTTTTGCCTTCGATGTTCATCAATGTCCCAATAACATTATCACATATATTTTTCTCTATATGCATGACATCTAAATTGTGGCGCAATTTGAGGGTTCTCCAGTAAGGCAATTCAAAAAAAATACTATGCTTTGTCCAATTTAAATCATCGTCACGCTTCCTTTTCTTTGGTTGCGTCTTCCCAAATTTCACTCGTTCGATGTGACTCAATTGCTTAAGCACATCTTCCCCAGACAATTGCTTTGGTGCCTCTCGAAGTTCCTTTTTACCATCAAAAGAACTCTTTCTATGTCGCCATATATGATTTGTTGGTAAATAGCGACGATGACTCATATAACAAATCTTTTTTCCATTCTTCAACCTCATATATGATGTATCGCTATTACAGGTAGGACAAGCCAAATAACCTTTAGTACTCCATCCTGATAAGTTACCATATGCAGGGAAGTCATTAATAGTCCAAATAACAGCAGCGTGCAATTGAAAATTGGTACCTGTATAAGCATCGTAAGTTTGGATGCCATCTTCCCACAATTCTTTCAACTCATCTATCAAAGGTCGTAAATATACATCAATTTCATTTCCAGGAGACTTGGGTCCAGGAATAAGTAAAGACATAATGAAAAAGGGACTCTTCATACATTTCCATGGCGGTAGGTTGTATGGCACAAGAATAACTGGCCATGTACTATGAGAAGTGCTCATATTTGAAAATGGATTAAATCCATCACTTGCTAGCCCAAGTCTAACATTACGAGGGTCTTGAGAAAATGAGTTATGCATTTTGTCAAATTCATCCCAGGCATCAGCATCAGCAGGATGCCTCAATACCCCATCATTAACACGCTTCTCTTTATGCCACCTCATATCTGTTGCTGTCTTTTTTGAAATAAATAACCTTTGTAGTCTTGGTTTTAGTGGAAAGTAGCGCAAGATTTTTTGAGGAATCTTTTTCCGTTTACCATCGATAATTTTATATCTAGGCTCTTTGCATTCTGGACACTCTTGTTTGTTTTCATGCTCCTTCCAAAATAGTACACAATCATTTATGCAAGAATGAATCTTTATATAGTCAAGGCCCAGGTCACGGATTATATTTTTAGACTTGTAGTAAGAATTGGGGAGCGTCTCACCCTCCGGAAATGCCTCTTTCAATAACTCAAGTAGCATAGTGAATGATTTGTTGGTCCAATGATTAAGTACCTTTAAATGCAATAGCTTAACAATGAACGACAACTTGGAGAACTTCTCACAACCTGGATATAGTTTTTGTTCAGCATCCTTCAACAATTTCATAAATTTATTTGCTTCCCAGTCAGGTACTGTATTATTGTTACTACCAAAATCCCCCCTTGCTGAAGCATTTACAGTTGCTGTGGTATAATGATCATGTATCATTTCATGCATGTCATCATAATTATCTTCTTCGTTGTTACCCTCATCGTCATCATTTTCGTCGGTGCTCGACTCAAACTCCTCCCCATGGAATGTCCATGGAGTGTAACCTTTAACTATTCCATAATAATACAGATCAGCTTCCACATCATCCCTAGTTTGGAAATAGACATTGTTGCATTTAATACATGGGCATCGAATCTTATTTCCTGGTTCGGTATGTGCATATGCAAAGTCTAAGAACTTTTTGACTCCATTTATATACTCATATTGTCGTCTATCTTCAATCTTCATCCAACTCTTATCCATATTAGTGTACCTACCATAAATTGAACATATATTTTCATCTTCATCACCTAAAATGGTCCTCATCACATAATTAATATCCAAAAATATTTATTACTGAATCAAGATGGTCAAAATTAAAGATCCAAGGTGAATATGCAAAATCAACTTTGACTAGGAGTTAAACTAGACAAAAGGTTACCAGCTTTCATCATGTACCTACAAAAACTAGAAGTCACATGTTAAACCATCAGGGATTCTTTATGCCATCCATATAGTTAAAATTGTTAAAAATTTTTATAAGAAAACCTGTATATATTCTTTGTGCCATTTTTTATTTTAAAAAATAAGTTGGAAGAACTAGCCTTAAGCTTTGGTTTTAATTTGACATTCGTGGATTTTTTTTCCTGTTTTTTAATTGCTAAAGTATTGGGCTGATTTATTATTATTTTCTAATGTAAATGCTTAAGGCTTAAAAACAATCTTTCTCACTTACCTTATCTCTCTTTAACAATCTAACAAATATTTTTCTCTAATGTTATTGTTGTATAATTGTAACACTATTTCCCTAAAAATTTTTGTAATGATTTACTTGGATGCCTTTCCTTTTTCATTTATTTATTTTTTCAATTCACAACGAAACAAATAAACATGTTGGTACTGATTGAATTTCTACTTAACTATTGTCTTCTAAGATACTCTAACCAAATGATCTTTATGATATTATAAAACATTTTACTATAATATTAACTATGCAATGCTTGTGGGATTGGCTCGGATAAAATTTTAATAACATGAATGAAGAAATTATATTTATGAAGTTAATATATTTTATGATAATAATCTAACTACCAAATACAGTCTTAACTTTCTTTTTTTTTTTTTTAACTTACTATAACAATCTAACTACTCAACACACTCTTAATTTTTTTTCCTTAAAAACTTATCAAGATTTAAAAATACATACAAAAGGGAGAAAGTAAAAATATCAATAAATGTCATGAAAAAGGATGTCAAAAGAAGTCACAAAAATATGCATCTCATTCACACAATTTATATTTTTAATAAATTAATTAATAGTTGGTTTAAATACTAATTTTAATTTATTATTCAATCTACATGCGACACTAGCCATACATAGCACGATATTTTATGCTAGTCTTTACTCATATTTCTTCAATTTTAGTCATTTTCAAAAATACATTTCAGGTTTTCAAGGGAATTCAAGTCATTTAATTCCAAGCAAACAAA
This sequence comes from Sextonia rubra, assembly GCA_037013555.1. Lineage (NCBI taxonomy): Eukaryota > Viridiplantae > Streptophyta > Magnoliopsida > Laurales > Lauraceae > Sextonia > Sextonia rubra. The sequence continues at coordinate 33,988,582 of JASUAD010000010.1, read as the reverse complement.
TGGGTGCAACATAGATCTTTACTCTTTTCTATTTCTTTTTTTTTTCCTACTTAGACACTTATGAATATTTCTTTTTATTTCTTTAATTTTAGTCACTTCCAAAAATACAATTCATGTGTATGGAAGCAACCCTCAAAATTTCAAGTGTTCATGTGCGTGTTCGATTCACGCTATTACTAACTAGTTATAGGGTTCTAAATATAACGAGTTTAAATTAGTATATGGTGTTTGCATGGCTAGAAAATTGATTTGAGGTTAAGATCGGATAAATACATGACTGTGGTAGTTACTGTGGTGAACTCAACTTTGTTAATATATATAGATGGTGTTGGGTTTTAAGGGGTTTCAATTGAGTTTTATAGTTTATCTTTACAAAGAGAGCTTTGTGGTTTTTCAAGAGTCCCACATTGGAAAAGTGCAAACTCTTTGAGCACTATATATATACATCCTTGTCCTTCATGCTTTAAGTTCTTTTGAAATCTTTTGCTACAAGCCCTATGCGCGCACACGAGCCGTGCTTGGCTAGAGGATCTAAATCCGGAAAACGTTTAACCGGGTGCGTGCCCGCGACGCGCATCCTGCGTGATTATCGCGCACAGGGGGGGGTGCAAATCCCAGCCCAACCGCCTTCCACAGGGCGGGTATTGGCGTCCCTTTTGCAAAATAAACAAACACAGATTTTTTAACTTACAGCCATAGCAGAACTGCAGAACCAGTAGCAAAACAGAACAGCACCAGTAGTTTTACAGAACAGAACAGAACTGGTTTTTTTTTTTTTTTTACTTACAGCAGCAGCAGAACAGTTGTTTTTTTTTTTTTTTTTTTGTTTTACAGTAGAACTGGTGAAACAGAACCAGTTTTGTGTTGTGAATCTACTGATCAACAGACAGAGGATTCTGATTAACAAAATCGTTACAGTTCAACGTCATCAGAGTTTAGGGAACCCTTTTGCAGAACAGTTTTGTTTTTTTTACAGAACTGTTTGGTAGATGGATTCATTTGAAGACAATTTTGTGAATCTGTGTTTTACAGCTTTGTAGTAATGTAGTAATCCCAGAACAATTCCGTTACAGACAGAAGATCTGATCAACAGAACTGTTGGCACAACATCGTTAGACATACATGATTGTGAATCAGATCACAACAGATCATGCATCACAGCATCATTACACATACAACAACATCGTTAAACATACATCAAAAAAACAGCCAGATTTATACAAACAGAATAAGGATCATTATATTAGGATTAGTGTGTTTGTGAAAGAGGAATCCAAACCTATGAGCTGCTCCTCTTCCTTCTCTTCCAATTTTCTTCCGATTCTTTCCTCTGCCTCTTTTTGTTTTAGGTTTCCCCTAATGTTCCTAATATTTTGATCTTTCCCTCCTTTTTGTTTTGGGTTTCCTTCACTAGCTACATCCCCTCGTTTTCTTTCTATTAACAATAACTTGCGGCAGTTACACCTTTTAGCCCTAATGTGGCGAATAAATGTCCTCATGTAGCATCTCACGTATGGTGGGGTCCACTAGGTGGGCATGTGTCCCATTTATATATTTCAAAAGAAGTCCAATTAGAAGGGATAGTGCTGTGTCATGATCAGTTGACCAAATTTTACATTTATAGAACTCATTTGATACATTAATGAAACATGTGTTGGGCCCACTATATATTAGAAAAAACCACACTTAAAAATTCTACATTAAAGAAATCTAAACACTAATGAAGCTTGCTTATGAAAAAATCTACACAAATATTTCATCTCATTTTGACTAAGATCTTAATAAATTTTAGTAATTCTCACAAAAATAATAATAAAAAGATAGTACGTATTTATTTTTAGTAGTTTGAATGTTAGATATAAATTTCATTACTGAATATATAAATTATAAGGATGACCCAGAAATCAAACTATATAACTTAAGATACTCAACAATAAAAGATTAAACAACGATATAGAAAGGACTCATGAGGACTGATATAATGTGGCCATCTCACCCAGTATCATTTTTTTTATATTTCTTCAAATCCAAGATGTGGTAAATGAAGATCCAATTAACGTTGGATTGTACACAACATCAAACACGATCATTCATCTAATTTTCAGCCGTTAAATCATTACCAATCTTGAGATATATGTAAAAAAGTGTGAGCCACTAGATATTGTTTTTAAAAAAAATTATACGCAAGATCAAAACTATTTGTAATGTTTGGAAGGCTTAACACGACTATGAGATCAATTTTCAAGTCTTGATTCAATGTAGATCTCGAGAAATTTGTGAAAGACTTTCAACCATTGATGTAACATGCCTAATTTTGGATTATTCCATAGGCAGTCCCTTTTTTCTTTTTTATTATTATATCTACGATAATAAATCACAATCCAAACCATTAAAAATGTTTATAAGGTCAATAATCACTACGAAAACGAACTTTAGCCGTTGGATCATCGCCAATATTGAGATATTTGCTAAAAAGTAAATTATTTGCTATTTTTTTTTAAATTTTGTGGGTCTCAAACACAAAATCCAAACCGTTAGATCTCATTGGAAGAATGAATACGGCTATGGTGTCGAATATCAAAGCTTGATGCTCTGTAGATCTTGAGAAATTTGTGAAAAAGGTTCAACCATTTATTTAAAGAAGTCTATTTAAAATAGATTCTCATATTACCAAACACACATTTTGATTCTAGGCTCTTTTTTTATGACTCTTTTTTTAATACCTTTATTTTGGATCAGTCTATAATAATTAAACTAAAGATGCCAAAGAAGCCCTAAGTTCAAGTTTCAACATGATTTTAAGACTCAGTGAGTATGCTAAAAGACATTATTGGTACATTTAGTATTGTGTGATTAATTGTATAGTTGGACCTACTCCATTTAAGTAAAGTTTGATGATACCCAATAAAAAAAGTGTGGTTAAAAGTTAGACACCTTAGTAATCACTAATTAGTAGGGGTATTCATAGGCTGCCTTGGGCCAGGTTAAGGAATATCCAAGCCCGACCTGACCTCAACTATAAGGAATATCGATTTGGGCTTGGGCCAGCCAGGTCCATAAGAACCCCTAGCAATTAGTGATGAAAAAGGTTAAAAATTGCCAATAAATCGCTTTCTCTCCAAATGGTTTGCTACTAAATATAGCCACTATATTTATAATGCCTTTAGCATCATTGCCTTTTTTCACCTAAAATGAATTTGTAGAGGTAAAAATGAAATTACAGCTAAAATTATCATCATTGAAAGGCAACTTTTTTTGTAATAAGTCTTAGCAATAATATAAAAGTCACCACAAAATGTGGCATATAAAGTGGCGAAAAACATACTACGGCTAAATGTAAGACACATATGGCAATTAGCTATAAAAATTAAATGTTGCCACAAAAACCCTGGACAAATAGTGGCAAACAATTAAAAATTGATGCTAAATCTCTGTCCCTTCAAAATGACCTTTACCTACGACATATAAGTCCCTGCCAAATGTGACCGCTATAATACCTTTAGTGTCCATATCACATTTTGCCACTAAAGGTGAGTTTTTAGCAACGACACTTAAGTTGTGGCAAAATATGTTGCCATTACAAGTTAATTTTCGCACGGTATAGCTTTAGTGGCAATATAAAGTTGCCACAAAATGGGCACATATAGTGGCACAGAACAAACTGCAGCTAAAAATAAGATATAAAAGTAATTAGCGACAAAACTAAAACGTTGCCACTAAAACATTATACCATTTGTGGCAACGGAATAAAAATCGCCACTAAATATCTTTCCCTCCAAAATCCTATGGCGCCAAAACTTCCCGCCAAGGAATTAGTGGCTATTCTTAGCTATGACAGATTAGTTGCTACTAAATGTGGTCACTATTATACATTTAGTGGCAACATAATATATTTGCCACTAAATGTGTAATTTTAGTGACGAAAATTCACCCGCGGCTAAAACAATTGCCACTAAAAGATAAGTTTCTTGTAGTGCCTAGTTTTGAACTGCAAATATGAGTCCTCCAGCTTGTTTGTTTAAAATGTTACTTGAGAATTCATGTCGGGGGATATGTGAATTCCCCAAAGATTGTCCCCTAATTGAATTCTCAAATGTTCATGTATGTTTCTACCAAAATAAAAAACAAAAAATGTTCATGTACTGTCACATCTCGAGCCTAAAAATTCAGGTATTAGGATTAAATTTAAAATAGTGACATACGTACTTTCGTATATACACACATAAACCCAAGTCTAAGTGCACACACACAAGGGAAAGACACACGTGATTGCTATTAGTGGACTTTTGTCCAAGCATTCATATGTGGAAGCTATCAGTATCATAAAAAGACAAGCTGATACAGACACAATACATAATAACAAGAAACACATTATACATATTAAAGCTACAAGAATCGAGGCGTGTTAGGGGTGCCACATCAACACCTCTTATTTTTCTTTTTTTCTAGAGCGCCACGTCAGCATCCTAAAAAATTACATGTGGCACCAAGAAATCACTAATTCCCCTAATATCTCTCAATCTACTACTATCACTAAAATCTCTCACTTATCTACCTTTTTTGCACCTTTTTTTTCTTGCCAATCTTATTTGTTGCTTAAATGGTAGCATGATAATTTTTCTTGTGGGGCCTCTTTATAGAGATTTGGCAGCAATCAAAATAGATAGCTCCATTTCTTATAAGAGTTAGGCTTATAATCAAATTATAATGCTAATTTTTCTTGTGGGGCCTATTTATAAAGATTTGACACCAATCAAAATAGATAGCTCCATTTCTTACAGGACCATCAAATTATCAAAACTTTATAATACTTTCAAAATATGGAAGTGGACCATACCAAAATCATTCCCAGATGATATGTCTCTGAGCTACCACTAAATTATAAAAATGTCAAGTTTTTTTATAGTTATAATGGGCTTAACTTATGCTCATTTGAAATTTGGTTTGGATAAATCTAAGCATGTAACATTTACTTCTCTAATTTGATATGAAATGTTGTTTTATCTAATTTTTTTTCTAAATGGTTTTCAAGTTAAATCAACTTTATTCAAGTAACTCCAAGGAAGAAGGTTGATGTTGTGATTTTTCAAATTATGAAAATGAAGCTTCTTAAGTAATTTTGGTATTCTGTTACTTGCTTATTTCTAATTGATTCTAGAGATGAGGATTTTGTGATTTTTTTTCTTGGACATTTGACTTGGTGGACTTGGTGGAATAATGTTTGTATAATATCCTTTATTTTCCTCCTTTTTTTAAAGTAGGAAGTGAGCTTTTTCTAATAAAAATTTTTGGAATTTAAGTAGACTCAAACTACAAGAATTTTTTCCTTTAAGGATGTTATTTTTTAATTTTATTGAGTTAAATTCTCAATCATCATCATCATCATTTTCTTTTTTGTAATTCTTTTTTTTAATCAATTTTAAAGCAAGTAACATTAGTATTTCAATTTAGTTCTAATAAATAAATTAGCTTCATAGATAATATATTTATCTATTATTTGTTTATTTTTATCAACAATATTTTGAAGAATGCAATATATTTGATGTATTATTTTTATGCAGCAAAAACCTTTAAAATATCTATCATAAGTAAGGACTAGCAATGCAGGCCCATGCTTAGCCCAAACCTATATAAACAATTTAAATAGTTTATTATAAAGTTTATAAAAATAATAAAAGTTCAAATGTTTATAAAATTTAATAGACTTTTGAATTTTTTTTCTTTTATTTAAACCATGAGAATCATTCAGTGGGCTATTTACATTTTCAAACATTTTTTAATTTTTATTTTATTCATTTAGTAGATGACCTTCTATAAATATCTGAAATTTTGTATTTTTATAAATTTTTTAATAAACTATTTATTTTTTATAGAGGCTAGGACTAAGCACGGGTCTGTATTGCTAGTTTTATATGTACATAGTGAAAAAACATGTCTTTCCAAAAAGGGGAGAAAGTGACTGAAAAGATGGATTATTTATACAGTCATGGCCCATACATAGTAAAATGGACTAAATGCAACCACAACCCAATATAAGACTTATGCTACACCAAGTCACACTCTGTGGTGGATCGATCAGTTATCAACTGTTGTCCACTCGTCTAAACCCGATGGAGTCTCGGGGATCTCCTTTAAATTCTCATTGATCTTCGAGAGATCGGAAGATGGACCTGAGCCTGTAACACCAATAGACAACAAGTAAATAAAACTATTCAGCAAAGCATAAACAAAATTAAGGTAACACGTATTATATCTACGAGAGTCATTAACAGGTGATTACAGATAGAAATTCAATTTCGTATACTATGCATGTTGTGCATTCGAATAAAGCATGTTATAAGATTCAATTAATATATATACTTTACTATATGGCTTCGACATTTGCCGTATCTTCCCTCTAGGGATCTATGCGTTGAGAACACTATTAACTGGGCCAGGGTACAAATGGGTTTCTAATCCTTGGAGTCAAGAAGCCCCAAGAAAAGCACACTGCAGCGGCAACATTCATGCTACACTAAAGTCAACCCCACCAAGTATCATAAAGCTGAGGCTGAGTAGAGCCAGACCATTTCGATTTATACATATACGTGAACCTGAGTAGATAATATAATTCATTCATTGAAGAAAGACAATGACATACAGTGTATATATGAATTTCAGGCATACAATACGCTCATGCTCAACTGATTTGCAGTCAATTCAGTATCAAAGTTCATAGGAATATAATAAAAAATATACAAATAGAATCAATTGAGAAATGATCAAGTAACTCAAATCATTATTGGAAGAATAGAGGACAATAGCTATCATTCAATATGCTATGCAATTCAAGTCAGTTTCATGAAATCAAGGTAGTTTACTAGCCAACACTAGTTTAGTCATCCATTATTTCTAACCGTGCATATTGATGTAATTTTAAGGTATCCAATACACAGTTGTCTTTCTTTTGATGTTACATCGTATTAGGGATTTGTATCAACATCCCTTAAACCAACACCCATGTCAAGGTGCTTAACAAATGGACAACATACATGAATGAGTCTCAGCCCTCAAGACCCTTCATGATATTTAGTTATTCCATAAGACCAGTTTATGAGGTAAAGGAATTCAAAACTAAGGCCCTACAAGGTTTTTTAACAGTGCTTAGTTTAACCTTGGTTTTCAGGAGCCTCATGGCTTAGCCGTGGGTGACTTACGGCTTAGCCGTAATATGCACTACGGCTTAACCGTAGTTCCCCAATTCTTCCACAATTACGGCTGAGCCATGGTTGAACACTAATTCGTCTTGTGGCTTAGCCGTATTTACTCTAAGGTTGAGCCACGGTTTGACTAAGGTTTGGCCGTATCACATTTTACGGCTTGACCATGGCTTAGCCATAGAAGAATCCAAAGTTTTCTTACTCTTGGGTTTTCACACCATGAAATGACTTACGACTAGACCACCGCTAGTTTAGGCTTAGCTGTAGGGCATCCTACAACTTGGCCATAGTGCAAGTCCCAACTTTTCTGCTCTCTGGATTTTGAGCTGTGGAAGACCTACGGTGTAGCTGTAAGCTTCAGATTTTCTGAAACTGTTTCATTATAGAACTTGGGAAGTATATACCAATTCAAACAAGGAAGATAGAAAGACAATAGAAGGGCTGTAAAACATATATATTCAACTAAACTTTGTAGAAGCATAAAAATCAAGAAATCAAAATATGCCAACATGTATTCAATCAAATTTTGCTTATACTTGCCTCAATTAAGCTTTTCAAGCTGTTAACCTTCCTTAGGCTCAATTTAGGTAGACCTAATTGCCATGCATGCAAGAAGTGAGGAAAGAAATGAGTGTATGCAGATAATTAAGAGTTCTCTCGACTCAAGGAAGCTGTCATGGCCAATAAAACTCTTACCTTAAAGATTAAGAAGAAAGAGTTGCAGAGGATTGCTGAAGCAAAATGGAAAAGAAGAGGACAATGTCGACGTTGGAGAACGGAGAAGACTTGCATGTAGAACATAAGCTCAACTGGATAGGTAAGCCATTTTATATGACCGATAGTTTCTGAGGTTTATAAGAAAGTCCAAATTCTTTAGGGTAATTTCAATTTAAGTTAAATGAACGACCAACTACTTCAAACGACTTCAGTTGCATTCGAGTCAGTTACAGAAGTTATCAAGCTTGACAAAATACATGTGCTGATACCAATATGATGCATGAATGACGTACTCGTAGAAAGTCAAAAATTACGAAAAAAGGCTTGTATCCACTTAATTCTGGTTAAACTCAACCAAACTACTTATATATGACCCGAAACGTAACTCATTCTCTTAAAAAGCACTAATAACGAAAGCAAGTAGTCGCTAAACATGCTTAATTAAGATCAGAGTATTACATGTACTCCAATATTTTAGAGGCTGAAATTTAGAGAATTCTATTAGCCACAAGTTACAATCCATCAGGATGAATTTTTGAAGTCTTACTAATAAAGTAAGAAATCTCAAATGCTGAGGGACAGTAAATAACATTGCTGTCTGAAATCCCCAACGCACGGAATTCCTTGAAACAGACACTCCCCTATTTTTCTCATCAATATCGATTTCACTCAACTCGATTAGTCAAGTCAATCTTATATAATTCTTGATAACTTGAAACCAATGGTAAACTTTCGGCTCTTCGTAACAAATAAAAGATTTCACATTGCATCCAATATTTGTGTTTGAAATCATTTTCTTTCTTCCAAATCTCTCCTTAGCGTCCTTTCTTTTCTTTGTCCCTATTTTTGGTACAAGGGGTTCCTCAGCCTCCTTTGTTTTTTTTGGTAGAATCGTCAGCCTCCTTAGTGCGTGTTTATTGGGCACAATGAAACCAAAAATCCACCCGTGGACAAGTGAATGGAGCATTTTTCTTATTAACTATCCATTCAATGTGCTCAACCTGAATGGTTCCGATCACCAAATCGGCGTGGTTTTGATGGTCTGGACTCATCAACACGGTTTCCTCTGGCTCGCTTAATCAATTGCCACTAAGTTTTGCTAGGCTGAAATTTTCAGCCTTTGCCTTTAAAGTGTGCTAGGTGGTCATCATCCCTGCAAGTGGATGCTGCCATGGTTTAATTTTTCCTCTTTTTCTCTGGAAATTTAAAATAGCTGTAGATAGGTTCTTGAGTCTTGATTCCTTCGAGCCTAGATAATGTCCAGGACTTCAATGTTTGTGAGGTTTTATTTTACATGAAACAAAATACATATATCTGAAAGAAAGGAAAAAAAAAAAAAGAAACTAAGCCATTCCCAAGTAAGACATGAAACACTTGTACGTCAAACAATTTAAATAAAAAGTTAAGACTCCTGAACTATCAATGATTTTAACAAGCCAAACCAACCAGGTTATGAGTTTATATCTATGTAGCAGGTGCACAAAAACAATAAGAAATGATCACATAGTTAACCTTACTGATAATTACCATTGACACTTCATTTTTATCAACACACTTCATTTTTTACCCACCCGTAGAAATAGAAAGTATTAAAATTCATAAGAATTCAATTGAATGAAATAAATAGGCCCTAAAGTACAATGAAGAATATAACTAGATTGACTAGAGGAAATAAAATTATATCACTCACCATTCAATTTTATCACAATAAATTTGTATCATATATAATTATTTAACCTTGAGGGTGTACAATTAAAGAATGGGATCCTCTAATTGGTCTGATAATGTATTATTAGACATAACCCTAATCCACTTGCAAACCCATTCATCACTTTTCCTCCCACATCCGTTCAGGTGGGATGCACTGCTAGAGTTGCGCTTTTTGCCTTTTTCCAAGGGGACATTGAGTGGTCTCCTATTAATTGCTGCAAAAAGCATTAAAGATTTAGCTATCATTTCTCTCCAGGCATTTTAGCCACAGAAATGCAAGCGATTGTCTCTGGGCTGCTTTCAGCTGTTGGTGGCTTTTGGTTTCGCGGACAATGCCAGGTATGGACTGGATGAGTTTGGGAATTATTTTGATTAAAGAGGTCCAGGTCCACCACCACCACATTAAAGGGGTCCACCACCTTCACCTTTGTATAAATAAAGTATCGAATCCAAGCGCCACTGTCATAGGCTTCAAATAAATTAAAACTCGACCTAAGTGCCCTACCCCAGACGAACCGCCCTTCTCTCTCTCTCTCTCTCTCTCTCTCTCTCTCTTTGTAGATTTGCAAGATATTTTAACTAGGGGTTGATCAAGGTTGTGTGTGATTAGAAATTTTTTTAGGTTTTCGATTTAGATTTTTATGGAATTTTAATTCCAATTCCTTAGCGTTTGAATCTCTGTTTATAGGGCTTAATGTGGTTAGGGGTTCGGAATAGTTTGGCTCATTGACTTATAAGGTGGAGTAAAATGAATGATCACTTTATCATTAATAAAGAGGTGATTAGCGAAAGATATAAGTTAAAAGATGTAAGCCTGAGAGTAAAAATTGATGAATATTGCTTTTATAGGATTTGAATTATTAGAGGATGACTAGTACATACTTATGAATACTTATCTTTGATCTTCATTTTCGACGACGCTGAACATGAGCTCTTATACATTTAATGCAAAGAAAGGCCCTAGATCATTCTCAGTTGTAGTTCATCTTGTTAAGACACATTCTTGGGACCAAAACTCGGGTGATCAACAATGAAAAATATTTTAATGGTATGGGATTCTTTGAGCCCAAACCTGTAAAAGCGTGGCCACTTCTTAAATCAATTTCTCTTTTAAGAACTCCTTCTACACATGATCAATTCAAACTATATTGATCCTCTGTACGGATTTATTTATATGTTTCAACAAAGAAAACTTTAGTGAGCGACGACCACTAACAAGGCCTGTTGATGGTATGTGAAAGGACCCAATAGATGAAGGTCCAGAGCACTGCGGGGCCAGCAGGCAATATTTTTATGCCCCAAAATACATTGGATTGCCAGACTGTCTAAGAAGAGTTAATTGCGTTAACCGCAGATCACATGAACAAGCATGAGACAGCTGGGCACAATTGACCAAAGCGACAGTGAGCAATGCTGCGTGTCATTTGTAGCTATTAGAGATGTCGACTGTGGACCCTCAATTTAGTGCAGCTCCATCGAAGGACAAACTGGCATCCCACCTACTACGCCCAGCCAATAGACTGTCCAGATAACCGAACCATGGGCACTTATACCCGCCCACCCAATCAAATGTCCAGATAACTGAACCACGGGCACAAGTCAAAAATGTTTGGCTTTGATTCTCGAGTACCATTTGAACATTGCTAAAAAAAAAAAAAGAGGTCTTACTCAACGAATTTTACAGGGTTTAAAACGAGGCAGCACTAATGAGTAGGTATTATATTAGAATTTTAAAAGGTTTAAAAGGAGGATACAGTGGTGCACTGTATCGGTGAAAGTGTTGCTTTTAGGCTCAACTTGCTAAATGTCTAACTTTAGTAGAGTGTTTAAGAATACTAGGATTGGGCATTAAGTTAAGACATTTGTAAAGAGAAGGTGGCGTGTCAAATATCTACCACACTGATTCCCATACATACCAAACTCACCCCATTGTCATCCCCAACAGTAGTCTTAGGGATTCAATTTGAGGCAAGCCAATCAAAACATAAAGCTTTTTAATAAAGAAAAATGTTTGGCATGTGCTTTTGTACTCTACCCAATTTAGATATGTAGAGGCTTTATCTCTATTTCTTATAGCCCACCTTAGAATGCATATAAAAAGTAGAGGCTGAAAAAAAGAGTAAGATCTACAATGATTTATAATAGATCATGTTAAGGAGGTTTTTTCTTTTTTTCTCCAAATTTGTGAGTAAGTCAAGATTCAAACTGATAAAATGCTAAGGAGATCAAACACGGCTATAACACCAAATTTCAACCGTTTGATCATCTCTAATCTTGAGATACCTGTAAAAAAATGAGCTATTGGATATTATTTTTTAAATTCTGTGGGCCCCAATCAATAGATCCAAATTATTGAAAATGTTTGGAAGACTGAACACAATTAGGAAGTCAATTTGTAGGGCTTTATGCCTTTTGAGTCTCGAGAAATTTGTAAAAACTTTCAACCATTGATGTAATATGCTAAATTTTATATTGATGCATAGGCAGTCCCTTTTCCTTTATTATTATTATCTATGAGAAAATAAATCACAATCTGAAACGTTAAAAATGTTTATAAGGTCATTGTTCACTACGAAATCAAATATTGTTCAATGGATTATCACCAATCTCGAGATATTTATTAAAAAACTTGAATTATTGCATATTATTTTTTAAAATTTGTGGGCTCTAAACCAAAATCAAAACTGTTAGATCTCTTTAAAAGGATGAACATTGCTATTAGATCAAATTATATGGCTTGATACCTTGTAGATTTCGATAAATTTATAAAAAACTTTCAATCATCGATTTAAAAAAAGTCTATTTCAAATAGATCATTGCTTTACTAAACACGTGTTTTTACTCTAGCCTTTTTGTCTTATGCCTTTTTTTTAATGGCTTTATTTTGGAAGGTCTAGAAGAAAAGGACTAGATTTACCAAACAAGACCTAAGTACCCGGCAATTGTTGCTTATCAGCTTTTTATTTAAACTTGGTCAGGGCTAGTCAATAAAACAACCAGTGCAACCTAGTGTTTTATGTTATCATAAATTAACAAAGGGAAATAATCTTGTGAGAACTAGTTCTCATTATTATTATTATTATTTTGTGAGAACTTTAGGTGGGGCTCATTTATCACCCAATTCAAAAATTGCAATACATAGGAACCCCACTCATAGTCACACGCCTTAAGTTTTAGTCAAAATCGAATTTACTGGACCATTAGATCAACTACTTGATAGTCACACGCCCCAAATTTTCGTCAAATCCAAATTTGTTAGACCATTAAATCGACTATGCAATAATCCGAATAAATTGAATTTGTTGGGTCATGAATAAAGGAGTTAGGGACATATGATTGGGGCCAAACTTAAATTTGAGGTGATTTTACATGGATCTTTTCATTCCCCTAGTCCCATCCTCAAATGGGACCTACAAAGTGGGCCCTATAAAAGCTCTCTTGGTAGGTGGGTGAGAACAGTTCTCACATAATTAAAGCTCATTAATGAAACCATTTGCTTGACTTGAAGAATATGTTACAGTGCATCACCATTCATTAAGAGAGTTTTGCCATTGGCCCCACCATGATTGAACCCAAACTTTGAAGATAAAAATCTCCCAGCTAGCTGAGTGGAGAATCCCGATTCAAATATACGCCCATCTTCATGATGTTAGCATCAACACTCATGTTTGAGTGGCATGGGCACAAAATTTTGCCAGCCAAGTGGAGAATCATGGTTTCAAATATAGGCTGATATTCACCATGTTACACCTTGCACCTATACATTACTGGCTGAATGGTGTAAGCATACTAGTGTCGCGGACATATCTGCATATTGATCCCGACGTCATTAAGTTGAAGCATTACTCTTTAACCAATAGCCTAACATAGGAAAGAAAATATAATGCTCATCCAACATAGTGTGTCAATGAGAGAAACAACTCTACCGTCATTGATATTATGTGGCGAGAATAAACTGTGGAAGTTATTACTCACTGCAATTTTTATACCTTTTTTTAATCAAAACTCCATTTTCTCAAGATTCTACAGCATCACTTGTTCATTCACTAGCATCTTTTTCTTCTTCCTAAAATTTAGATAATTTCTATTTAAAATTTTTTATATTTTCAAATATAGTAGAATTCCTACAAACCATAAGAGTAGGCGAGGCCTTTGAGGTGGTTAAAATTTTGAAATTTTTACGAAGAAATATTGCATTTGCCAAAAAGAAAATGATAAGCCCTCAAATCACCACCTAAAATTCTTGGAGCTAGGCCTTTGTTTCATCACCAGAAAGAGTCTAATCATTCATAACGCGGTTTTAAATCATTGAAAAGATATATAACCACCGGCTCGGATATCTCCTTCATACGCGTGCGAAACTCAGCAAGCGCACGAGATGTAGTTGTAGTTGCGTAAGCAACAATTTCAAAACATTGATAATTTTTCTCCTCCTCATTTCCACACCGTCGAAGACGCGGACTCAGAATGTAACCGAAAAACCAAAGACCCACAGGCACACATTGCTGTCAGCAGTGCACACGATAAAAATAGAAATCCTCTCTTCAAATCAAATGCGCGATTGCAGAAGAAGAAGAAGAAGAAGAGGAGCAGCTTCGAAAACCCTCTCTAATGGCGAAACTGAAGAAGAAGCTCTCCTACATCTCAGTCCCTTCAGAGATAATCACATCCCTCTCCTCTTCCTCCCTCCAATCCCTCCTCCTCTCCCCCAGAAGACCCTCCAAATCCGCCGCCTCCAGATTCCTCTCCCCCTTAAAAAACCCCAGATTCTGTCTCTTCTTCCTCATCTTCTTATCCCTGTTCGGAATCGCCCGAATCGGCTTCGATCTCGACCCTCTGCTCCCTTTCTCGTCCCCCTCGGTCCCGTGCCCGGGACCCGGAGATGCGCCTCCGTCGATCGCAGCCGTCGATTCTGGTGTTGCGGTCTCGACGGATGGAGCTGATGAGTTCTGGAAGCAGCCGGAGGGGTTGGGGTATCGGCCGTGTTTGCGCTTCAGCGGGGAGTATCGGAGGTGGAGCGTGACGGTGGCGAAGGAGCGGAGGAAGTATTTGATGGTTGTGGTGGCGGGAGGATTGAATCAGCAGAGGAATCAGATTGTCGATGCGGTGGTGATTGCGAGGATTTTGGGTGCTGCTCTCGTGGTGCCCATCTTTCAAGTGAACGTGATTTGGGGCGATGATAGGTAAAAGAAAAAGGAGTTTTCGTGGACTTTCTAATCTTCTACATCGTCTTTTTTCCCACGTCCAAAAAAGCAACTTAGCATGTGCTATGTGGTGTTGTTTGATAATGGGATTAAGTCACTCTTCTTTGTTTTTCATCTGTTCTCTTGTTTCATCAGTGAGTTTTCTGATATTTTTGACTTGGAGCATTTCAAGAAGACTCTGGCAAACGATGTGCGGATAGTTTCTTCCCTTCCTTCCACTCATCTGATGTCCAGGCCAGTTGAAGAGAAGCGGACCCCCCTCCATGTGAGCCCCCAGTGGATACGCGCAAGGTACCTGAAGCGGGTAAACTTCTGAATCCCTTTTCAAGCTGGTATCTTAAGTCATCTTACTACTCATGAATATTGCCCCTTTTCTGAGTGCATGTTTTTGATAGAAGCATGATCTTGGCATCCATTGGTTTTTGTGAGTATCTTTATGTGTGTGTGTGTGTGTGTGTCTGGTTCAAGCTTATACTGATGGTTTTTCTGTTGCTTTTTTCTCTATTGCATTTGCAGCTCAACAGGGAAGGTGTCTTGCTTTTAAGGGGATTGGATTCCAGGCTCTCCAAGGACCTACCTTCTGATCTTCAGAAACTGCGATGCAAGGTAACTATATGGTCTACCCTAGATAGTCTTTTCCCTTGATCTTACGTTACGAATAGATAAACTAATCATTGTTGCAATTAGTCATGTCCATTCATTCTTAAGTCCTTTCCCACTTTGGTCCTTTGAATGATGCAATCTTTTTTTTTTTTACTTTCTACTTGTTGTAGGTGGCATTTCATGCATTGAGGTTCTCAGCCCCCATCCTGGAGTTAGGAAACAAGCTTGCAGAGAGGATGCAAAGCAAGGGTCCATATCTTGCTCTGCATCTACGATTGGAAAAGGATGTCTGGGTGAGGACTGGTTGCCTTCCTGGGTTGAGCCATGAGCATGATGAGATCATCAATAATGAGAGGAAGTTACGACCAGAGCTTCTTACTGCAAGGTCTAACATGACTTATCATGACCGGAAGCTTGCGGGACTTTGCCCCTTAAATGCCTTCGAGGTTACAAGGTATGTTTTGGGACTCTGTTCCGGCACCTTTTCCCTTTAAATAGATGAATTCTATCATATAGTTACCCCAACCCTTTCCTCTTTCTTCATTCTCAGGCTGCTTAAAGCACTAGGCGCCCCTAGAAATGCGCCGATATACTGGGCAGGGGGAACTCCTTTTGGTGGACAGGATGCGTTGCTACCTCTGACCAAAGAGTTTCCCCAACTTTACAATAAGGATAGTCTATCCTTACCAGGTGAACTGGAGCCGTTTTCCAATAAAGCCTCTCTTCTTGCTGCCATCGATTACATAGTAGCAGAGAACAGTGACGTTTTCATGCCATCTCACGGAGGCAACATGGGCCATGCTATCCAGGTATTTCATCAGGGTTCTAGCTACTTCCTACTCTCTGTTTTTGAATTCTGCTATTAAATTGAACAGCCCATAAATACCATTTTAGGGCTTTTGGGTTTCTGGATACCTGATTGAGATCTCAAAAAAATAGCTCAAGCAACTCTAACAAAGCAGGGTCAAGTTGTCTTGAACCAGAAAGAACTTGAAAAACTTGAGCAAGTGCTTTGAAAATCTCTCTAGTACTAGGAGGGTTTCAATTGGTTTATTATAAGCTTGGTAAAAG
Source organism: Sextonia rubra (assembly GCA_037013555.1). NCBI lineage: Eukaryota > Viridiplantae > Streptophyta > Magnoliopsida > Laurales > Lauraceae > Sextonia > Sextonia rubra. The sequence continues at coordinate 33,972,078 of JASUAD010000010.1, read as the reverse complement.
TATTTTTACAGAAGAGCCTGCATCCTATGATTTGTCACATGGATCAGGGTAGTTGATCTGAGCAAATGGAAGGCATAACAGTATAACACTGGTTGAATCATGAATGTACCAATATTGGATGCCTGTCGGCTCTATCAATGAAAAAAGGGTGTGTGATCCTTTGTCATCTTATGTGCATATGACTCTTTGTGGTGCTCTTTGAATGAGAGAGCATTTGGTCCTTTTCCAAATGAAAAGGGTGCCTCTTATTTTGAGCGAGTAGAAAGAGCATTTGGTCATTTTCCAAATGAAAAAGGATGCCTCTTAGTTTCCATGTCAAAATGGTTAACACTTGAATTGGATGATCAATCTTACCACTGGGAATTGTTGGTGCAGGGGCAAAGGGCCTACGCAGGGCACAAGAAGCACATAACCCCAAACAAGAGAGAGATGCTGCCTTACTTTCTGAATTCTTCTCTTCGGGAGTCTGATTTTAACAGGATCATAAAAGAGTTGCACCAGGATTCACTTGGACAACCGGAAATCAGGACCAGCAAGACTGGGAGGGATGTCATAGCATATCCGGTCCCAGAGTGCATGTGCAATGACTCAAGAAAAGAGCACCTCTTGTAATCTTACACTGCGAAGGCCTCTCATGACGCCTGGTTATTGGAATTTTGGGATCCAGCCATTGAATTTTCACATTTAGAAGGGACCATAGTCTTGTTATTTTCAAGGGGCATCTTTTCATGTAAATACATACCAGTAACATGCAATATACATACATAAATTTGTATGTATAGCATGTATAACTTACTATTTTCTATCATTATTCTTTTTAATTTTGGGAAAGTAGATCTAGGACTGATTCTTTTATTCTTTATATCGTCTTGTATTAACAGACAAATTGTATTTGTACTTGCATACGAATAGAAGGAGTTGTTTCGCAAATGTTGTGTTGCATTAACTAGCACTCAAGTAAATTTCGGAGTAATGCTGGCATACTCATCTCATGGTTTTTTCTGTACCTTCCGTATCAGGTTGTTAATTTTCCTCCTCCTAATTTGGTTTAGAGCATGAATTCATAATGTTGTCAACAAGATGCGCCATTGAGCAGAACGGCTCCTTTTTCATCTGTGTTGACCTCTATTTCCACGTGTAGGCTCTGTTCTTGGTCCCAGCCCCCTGGCTGAGGTACCCAAAAGGGGGGGAAAATGCACCAGTGGGATTACTGAAGAGTGACGTTGAAGACGTAAGATTTGAATATGAAGTGTAGAAGACGGATCTTTGTCTACAATGCACCAAAGTATAAAAACCTTGTATCTTTGTCTACAATCCACCAAAATGCCACCGAGCTACTATGAAAGAGAAGGATCAGCTCGACAATTCAGTAATTACCAGCTATATTCATTAGGACATAGAATTAAGACATGCACCCTTTAAAGAAAATCTTATGATGCTGTATGATATAAAAAATACTAAAGACTCATGTATAAAATGCACTTTTGTAGAACTAATTTTTATTATAGAAAGTTATGATATTAGGAATGCTTTAAGAGGTTATATTAAAATTATTAAAAACATATATGAAGAAGGGGAAACGAGTGTAAGAGTTATCTTTGGAGAGATTGGTGAATTCCCAGTAACAATAGGTGTGCATCAAGAGTCAATCTTAAACCCTTATCTCTTTATATTAAATATAGATGTATTAACTACTAATTCAAGAGGAGGTATTTTAGTAAGTGTTGTTTGCAGATAATAGTATTTGTGGATAAATTAAGGGATGGTAAGAATGCAAAATTAGAGAGATGGTGTAAAATTTTAGAAAAAAGGACTTAAAATAAGTCATACAAAGACAAAATATATGTATTACAACTTCAATAAACTTATACAAGGAGCTGAAATTACTCTGAAAATTGAAGCCATGCAATGCAAAACAAAGAAAAACAACACATTTTTTCTATGGTGTTCATAGGTTGTTGGCTATTCGAAGAAACGACTCTTTTTCATCATCCAGGTTCATATTTGTCCAATTAATAGGTTTGTTTTCAGAAACACAAACTCTTCTTTTCTAAACTAATTATTTTTATATCCTTGTAAGTTGGTATGCTTTGCATTAGGTTGGTGAACAGCAACGTAAAATTTGTCATAATTCAAGTATGAATTGAGTAATAACATTCCACAGATAGATGAAAATGAAACAACGGAATTCTTGTAGCTGATCCAATCATAGAAGGGAGTTGAGACAATGCTTTGATGATATGATGATGCTTGTGCCCAATCTCTCTGGGCTTTTTTGCATATTGCTTATGATTGGGCTGTGGTCTTTTTAGTTTGCTTGTGACCGTGCTGTGGTCAAGTTTGGATTTGCGTCCCTCATACTTGACGGGGGATTTCTCTATTTCCTCTCTGTTTTAATCTCCCTCATCCCTGCACGAGGCCATATAGTTCGGTATAGCTGGGATCCTTACCAGCATGTGGCAGTAAGATCAGGGGGTTGACCTCTTCTGTTGTACTTTGTTATTGTGATTAGTAATAGACCTATTCATTACTGATAAATAAAGAAAGAAAACACTTCTTTCTAAGAGAAACAGCTCTCTCTCTCCTTCCTCTGATACTATAATATTCATAGCTATCAAAATAATGTCCAAGCGGGCATGGAACCAAAGCTAATTTTGGAATAGATAGATTTTATTGCACAAATCTACAGCATCCATCAGTATCTGGGCCACTTGAGTCTGCATCCATCAGTGAAAGATCAAGGCTCTCCACTTCTTATAATCATTTAGTCTCAAATGGAGATGCTGTTAGGAACACCCATCGCAGTCACCCCTGGCTTAGATGAGGGCTTCAAGAGCTCGTATGGAACAATGCCAGCTCCGGATCTGTTCTTTAGATTTGGATCAGCATTACGAGCATCTATAATTCCTTCAATCTCTTTCAACCTGCCACTGAACTTCTCATACTCAGCTTTTAGGATTAGATTATCTGTCCAAGCGGATTCTGGCAGTTCACCCAGATACTCCTCCTCAGGGGAGTGGGACGACAGCACATCCAAGACTGACATCACAGTGGTGGCCTGAATTTGAGAAGGGAAGCACTCCATCATTGCTGACTCTGGCTTGTTCCAAAATCTTTTGAACGCCTCGCTGGACTCATCCTCCACTGGCATGTTTGTGCGGGCAATTGTTGGGCGATTCGGGAAGTAGCCTCCAAAGGTGTACTGGCCAAAGTTGACGGCAGCATGGTGACCAGAGGCGACCCAGATGATGGTGGTTAAGACATGTATCAGATTATCAGTGGTATTTAACACAGGCCACCATGGCTCATCTTTCTTGTCTTCATGGCCTTTGGTTCGGACTTCAGTCCACCATGCCTGCAGCTCTGTATCTGAAGTAATCTGGCTGTTGCTTGGGTAGTAGTGGGTGACGTATTGGGTGACCCACTCCTTTATGTTCGACCAGTGGAGGAGACCGTCATTGGCAAAAGGGTAGTCCTCAATTGTCAATTTCAGGCCATGCTCAGCTGTTGGATCCTCAACTGCCATGCCCCTGTCAAGTTAATGAAATGTCAAGTTCAATAGTAGCTCAATTCAAGTTCAATAGTAGCTCAATCATTGGAAAACTAAAATGACCACTGCAAGAAATAAGACACTGATCAGATGCTCCTAAAATTCCAGTCAATGACCTCCTTTTAATTGTTCAATCTTCAAAGCTATGATAACCCATGTGCTTCAAAATAGGCAATGTATTGTGCTGTGTCGCATCGTTTATGATTTTTCACTTTTATGTGTAAAATCCATGTATCTGTCACATCCATGGCATGTCCTTGATGTTTTCATTCCATGCCTCAGCATCATAGCTCCAAAGTAATCTATCTTGATGAATTGAATGGGCTCGCCAACATGACTGAACTTGATATGGACTTGTGTTGGTCACTCACCAAAGCAGATGCTTGTAGCAAGTAAAATGTTGATAGGGTTTCCCCTTGGGAGCGTTTTATCATGTAGTTTTGGTGTCAGGTGGGTACAATTCTCTTGTACCTTTGAGTTCCTTCACTCTTTCTTCTTCTTCTTCCCTTTCTTATTTTTGGTTCTGTTTTTATTGGGGTGTGTGTCTCTCTCTCTCTCTTTGTAATCCCTTATCTTTCATTAATAGTTACCATTACTGATAAAAGCAATGGACTCTTTCAGTCTATCCCTCACAGGTAACAAACATACATCTTACCTAACTGCACAATGGAGGAGAAATTGTTTCAAAATCGCCTCATAATTCTTCGTCATTCTACAATTGGATTACCTATGAATCAAGTCAGCTGGCAGGGCCTGCAAGTCAAATCTCCAAAGCTTGTCATAGGCCACAGAGCTCAATTCAATCGAGTAATTTTTTGGTGAGAAGCAACTCTCGATGATTCCTCCAGCATTGATGAGGGACTCGCGGGCAAGTGCATTGATCTCCATTGTGTATCGGAAATGGGGGCGAAGCAACTTATGAATTGGATGTAGTACGCTTAACTGCCGATTCGTTGCAATTATGTAAGGCTCTGTGCAACAATGAGTTCTTAGCCTGCAACAACATATGTTAGTTATCTTCACCCCTACGAGACATTAAGCGAAAATCTTTAAGTTACACTGTATGGGGCCTAACACTTGAGCAGCACCTGAAAACCTTGGGACCCATACTATGTCTTACCAAGGTTGGCATGAGACAGAAGTTTGTAATTTAGCATGGCTGATTAGCACATGGGACATTTTCCTCATTTTAAATGGCATATATCCTGGATGTGTGGTTCCTTAGTTTCCATTATGGTAGCCAGGACACTAGTCTCTTGCCTTAGGCTGTGATAAATCAGAGCTACTTCAGTGAAGGTCCTGAAGAAAAACACATATATCCTTCTAATGACTCTTACCAGTGGATGACGAGCTGGTGGTAGCCAGCGTCATGAGCGCCAACATGTGCCTTAGCAACCTTCCAGAGCCAGCAACTGGTGGAGTCAATTCCTGGAGTAAAGACTTGCTTCCACTGGGGCTTGGTTGGTGAAGCGGGCCGAGTGAGCTCGATGGCAATAGGCATCAGTGTCCCTTGATGGGTGAGGAAGAAAAGTGTCCGTGACCCATATAAAGTGGTTCCCTCTAACGCTCTTACCTTGTGCACATATGGTAGATATAAATCATGGTAATCTAGGATGAAGAGCTTCTTGAGTTTGATGGCCTGCGCAAATTGCACACTTCCAGTGACCATTTGTTCATTTTCACAACTTACATTACTAAAAGGGCCTGAGCTTGGACAGTGCCTCTAGCCCAACTGTCCACAGGCCTGACTGATAACCACTGATAGACTTCATAAATTGAACAACTTCATGAACCATTGTCTTACTCGCCAGCGCAGGGGCCATGACTTTTGCTTGCAGCAGTAGTGCTACAGCACACGTATGCATTGGCCGTTTTTGAATTAAACAATTCTTGATACAGGAAAAAAGAAGGTGGTTTTTTATCTTTACCTGTTCCACAGTCATAATCCCTTTTATTTCTCTTTCCACTATTTCTTTTGTGATTGCAGATTCAGGAGGACCATAAATCTTAGGATCAAGTTTGCTCTTCAAGGGAAATTCCTGCACAAGTTTGCACTTAATTTAGGATTGTAATATGGCAGAAATGCAAACCAATGTGATAGATGAGAGATTTTTCATAATTTTTTATACATACATACATGTATACATGCATTGAGAGTTCGCAAAATATAGATGCAGGTAAATCAATAGTTTGCATTTTTGTTGCAGAACTTTTAAATCCTACCTGAGTTTAATGGAACAAGGCTGTGGTGATGATGAAAGAATAATCCACCCATTTCTTCAAAGAGTTTCTAAGATAATAATAAATTACCGTAATAAAAGATGATTAGGGTATGTTGGTGCAAGCCTTGTTTTTTGAAAGAAACGGAAAGGAAGGGGAGGGAAAGGAAAGGGGATCAAGTGGAGATTTAAATTGTCTGATTTCATTTTGCAGATGGAAAATTATATTCTATACAACAATTTAGCATCCACTTAGTGATTAAACTTTTCCACTTAGTGATTAAACTTTAGCCCTCTTCCTCCGGCAATCAGAAGGGGAGGTTTCAAAAGAGGAGTTTTTGCCCCTCCTAATTTGTCCAATGAGATCATGACACTTCACATTTGCATGCCAACTCATATTAGGAGAAAAAAATTAAGGATGTTTAAATGGTTTACCTTCCTAAGTAATAACTTAAATGGAAGACATTAGACAATTAGAAAATAAGTGTTTTTCATAAGAAACACCTAGGGCGTTTTCTAGCATGCCTCACAGGACAGTCTGCATGATGAGAAACACCTAGTGGAGCCCATCTTATGAGCCATCCAAATTGACCACACATACACAACCCTCCTGTAGTCATTGAATCCCATGAATTTACATAGATTCAAATGAACTAGACCGTTGGGTTGAGATCTTTTTTTTTTTTCCTTGTTTGGCTTGCTCTGTTAAACTTGCGAACCATAGAAGAAGGGGTTAGAGGTATTAGATTAATTTTAAATTTGATAATTAGATTGGCCTCACTTGGATCGTTCGATCCTCCTTTGTCCCATAATCAGCGGGTCCCAAGGTGGGCCCACCATGCTCCATTCAATTTCATGAATGCAACATGTTAAATTACAAGTGAAGTACTACAACTTATGCATGCATGTCGATTTATTTCACACACCCTTTTATAGAAGGATTCTAATTTCGTAATTTCTCTCCAAGTTGTGCAATATGCAACTTTCTTTTTATTATTTTTTGGACTGAAACTAAGCACTCTTCTCCTCACCATTAGGCTACACCTTTGGGAAGATTATACAAGATTAAATTGATCAATATTTGAAAAACAAGAATTTAACTTTATCTATATTTAATCTCATCTTCCATGCATTGATCGATCAATCCAAAATGGTGCATAAAAATCTAAATGCATTGACATTAGCGGAGAAACTGCCCATAAACAAGGACTTGTAGTGTGATCTACTTGGATCAAAGAAAAGACAGACCCCTCTGGTGGGTCAAAAAAGAAAAAGGTGGCAGCAAGAGATGCACTAAACAATATTCATATATTCCATACCGTAACCAACTCAATGCTCATAGGATTGAGTCCTGCAAGAGTCTGACGACCAAACTCCTCATCCCTAAACCAAGAGAACTTGTCCCCTGCATCATTCAAAACAGACAACAAAAGATAACATGAGAGAGAAAGAGAGAGAGAGAGATGAAAATGAGAAATGGGTCTGATCTTAATCTTACTCTCTATCATCTCTGGGGACTCAAAGAGCAGGATCTCCTCACCCCTATCAGCAATGGCCTTAACGAGCCTGGGAAGAAGGAGCTTGAAGACGCCTGCGGGCTCCTCGGGCTTTGGTAAGGTGAGGCCTTCGTCGAAGAGAGAATCGATGGCTGTGAAGAAAGGGAACCCCAGCTTGGGATCGACAATGGCCGTCCCGATGGCGGGGACGAGCGCGTGCAGGACCGACCTCAGTGTCTTGGCCGAGAAGGTCACCTGTTTCACTTCTGAGAAGGCTTCGTCTCTCGGCACGTACACTGAGCTGCTCCTTGTCTCCGATAGAGGGTCTGCACAATTTTTCCCGCTTGTTCTGTCATTCTAGACTGCATAGTATTTATCATTCATGGGTGGTGGGGCCCAGTCAAGTTGATGGTTTGGGCCTACTCGTGATATCGTTGAGTTTGAGATCAGTGGCTACCATTCTTGAGCCAATTGGCTTAGTTTTCCTAAATTTCATTTATCACTAGAGTAATGGCTTGAGTATTCATTCTTTATTCATTTGGCATTTAATTAAATGGCCGGGCCTTAACTTAAAATTTGTAGGTTTTTGCAATTTCCACACTATTGATAGGCAAATCAGGTGCAACCCAATGCTAAAGCTCCTTTCAAATCCAACCTACCATATTCTATTTATGCGTGGTGAATTGCCATGTCTGTGGAATATGTAGGGTGAAAATGGTGACTACTATGCATTTATCCCTCAATTTATGAGGAATGACACTTCCATATATGAAAAGTATTGATGTGCAGGAAGACAAAATTATTATATTTATAACACATTTTTTATTTTATTAGATTTAAAAAGAAAATTGTTCCTTACCACATGGCGAGCGATGAATACATAATAGTCTTTCTCATTAACATTCAAAAAGAAAAAATGATAATGACAATGCAATATATTGTGTATATTTTCACCTTCTTTGGCTCTAGGGCAATGACTAGGTGTTTGCAAACCCCCCCCCCCCCCCCCAGCCCAGCGCAAGAAAATCATTTTCCATTGTACTTGAGATTATTTTATACCTCTTTATGGATTTTTTTTACCTATTTCTTAAAAAAATTCTTAGAGATTTAATTTCATAGGGCCATTAACTTTCAAGTTGGATTTTAACAATTTAAACCCAAGTAATAACCAGCTAGGTCAGGCTGAACCCGTATACATTGTATCTATATGGACTCGAGGTGTGTTCAACTAAAACCCGACCCCATCCCAACCACATGCAATAAAAAATCATGTTAGTTTGAGGATGTAGATGAGAAATCAATAGGATGTGAAAATGTATTTCAACCTGTTTTGCATCTAGGGCGGCCTGTCCTGCAACGCCTGGGATAAGGGTGATCCTTCCCACCAAGCACGGGCCTCGCCAAGTCAGCGCTACTGTCAGGATTTCCAAGATCATTATAGGTGTCATAGTCATATATCCTGTCAGTACTCTTCCTCTCTCCTTGCCCATTGCCTCTTAGATCTTCGAGGTCCTGGATCCTCAACTTTTTTAGGCCGCCTGGTGTTTGTGATGGCAAATAACTCTGCAAACACATACACATATAAGCTTTTTTTTCTATAGATTAAAGGACTTCCTTTAAAATATTCACAAAATATATTTATTTTATTTTATTTAATAGGTAATTCAACAGAAAATGAGGAAGGGAGACCAAGCGAAAGTGTATGTTGTGAGATGTACACATATTAAAATGGCTCTTTGGATTTAATTGAAATGAGAAATGTGCAATTAAGAGGAAACTCTCGAATTACTCATCTAAAAGAGAAAATTAAAAAATGTAATCCAAAATAGTTAAACATTACTTTGTAGGAAGTAGGGAATTAAAAGAAACTTGTCAATGATATATTAAAGGGTTCTAGGTACAAGAAACTGGAAGAATAAGTAAAACTTGGAATGAAGCAATAAGGGCTTATGTGGTTAAAGGACATAATACTTACCCGTTTCGCAAATTGATTAATTTTGAATTCAAGTTTACAATTTGCGATTTGATGCTAGCTTATATTCATAAATTCAATCGAGCATATTTACTTCATTCATCTTTCAATTTGCTTGATTTGCAATTCGACTTCAATGAATTCGATTCACTAATTTTTGAAAAGGCCAATAACATCTATATATATTCAAATACTATTAGAAACCTATGTATACTTTTTTTTAAGAAGTATTAAAGTATTAATAAAATATTAATTTAATACTTTATAGGCCCAATTGTCTGCTTATTTTCTTCTAATTCTAGAATTATAAATGTTAAAGCCCCGTAGGATTCGGATTTGTGAGCGAGGTGAGCGGAAACGTCCATTTGTCACCTATTTTCTATTTGGTAATCCATTTGTAAGCTATTCTTTTCTTGAAGGGACATTTACATTGGAATCTTGGACCATAAAGAAAGGCAAGTATTAAAATGTTAAATTCTCTCAATTGATGGAAAAGGACTTGGACAATGAGATTCACTTTGACAGAAGGGTTGATGTGATCTTGCTTCTTTATCTTTCTTTTCCCTTCTTCCCGTGTTCATCAATCTTCCATGTCATCTTCCGCAACGCTAAGGCTTGGAATAAAAGATCGAACAATCCAACTCCTCGTCCGATTTGGAACATTACAACTCCATGTGTTCATCTCGGACTCTTCTAAAAAAAAATATCTTCATATCGCAACTCCATAAGTCTTCTCCACAACTCCATAAGTCTTCACCGTTTCGTTTTTCTTTCATTCCTTTCATTTTTTTTTTACTCAAATTATTTCCAACTAAAGGCTTTCAAACTTCCAAATCACAACAAATCAAATTCATATTTATACGAATCCAATATTTTAGAATTCAAAAGATAAGACAACGAATTAGGTAACATTCTTATATGTACCCCAAAAGCTATCCCCCAATTGAATCACGAATGTTTCACGGCTCTTGAAAATCTTAAAAGTTATATGCATGAGAATTTAAAGAATTTTATAAACTAATAAATCCTAAGAGGCATAGATACCGGTTTACAAACTAAGTTGAGAATTTGCAAAGATAAAGAAGTAACTGTTAATATGCTCTGTTTGAAATACCCAACAAAAAAAAAATTAGTAAGCAATCCTTGCAAACAAAGAAGCCATATATAACATAATGAATTTTGAACTTTTCAAACCAATATTGAAAAAAATTAAATCAAAACATTAAGTTTTGTTGAAAATAAATAAAATTCAATAAAATTTTAACGATAATGATGATGATAATGATGATGATGTGATATAGAGGTTTTTCAGTATGTTGGTGCCTACAATGAGCACTGAGGGTGGGACCTACTTGATGGTCACTCTGACTAGACCTCACGCCACTGCCCAACCAAATTTAATTTGCGGTCTCCCTAGGTAGGGACAACTCCACATGCATTATGCATACGGCCGCGAAAAATTTCAGAGAAAGGGAAAGAGAGAGTTACGAATGGTCCACCTTGTTCACAAAGAAGATCCTTTTCTGAGGGTTGTCACTCTTGGCATGGACCCATGTATTGCACATGACGTTGATTGGGCCATTGGCAAAGCCATTCAGTACAATGTCAATCAAGTGCATCTCCTTGTGGTGTTCGTTTGTCACCAGCACTCCTCCCACCTCTCCAAAATCCTTTCCTACCACTAAATTGGCCTCGTATTTCACCATATCCCCATCTCTGCTTGACGGCCCCGCAAACGCCTGGATGGGCATCTTCTCCAGTCCCGTCTCTGCAAAGTAAGAAACATGCATACACACATTAAACTAATTATTTCCATTTTAATTAAGCATCTATGTTTGGACGAGCGTACCAAAATATTTAAGTGGTAGCTAAAGTATGTGAATTCTTTCACTGTTAAGACAGTCACATCAATTATTATCAGTCAATATTTTGAGTTGTTGCAGTTTGTTGAGATGGATGGTTCCCAAATTACCGAAGTTAAAATTAGAAATTTACTAGTTCAAGAGTAGCAGGTGATAAATTAATGGAGACTCATTTGAGATAGATCAAAGGCAAGCAAACAATGATTTCACAATGAATACTTTTTCTGGATAGGCTGATCATGTCTCTAGAAAGTAAAAAAGAATAAGTAGAAGATGATATAAATAGAAGTGATAAGAATAAATTTGAAGAAGTGTAATCCATCTAAAATTTTCAACACAAGTGAAAATTAAATGGCAAAACATAAGTCATGCACATGGCCCCAACATAGTTAAGACAAAGATTATGATAATAATAATAATTGAACTCATGGCTGGAAAAATATTAGGCATTTGTCCAACGCTTCTTACTACTTCATTAACATTAACTCAACACCTGTATCTCGACAAAGCACGTATTTGTATTTTCTGTTGGGTATATGTCTTGTATTCCGGTTTAGTCGGATGAGTCCACTGGGTTAACCAGGGACTGGTTTAAGGTCAAGGGTATTTTGGTAATTATACCGGAGCTTTCTTGGTGGCCAAAAAAGTGGATATTATATAGATGTATAGTCTGTAACCCTAGATCTTGCGCAGCTAAAGAGAGGTGAAAGTTCTCTTACCCGTGGTGTTCCCACACCACGTAGGTGAGACGATGTGAGAGAGAGAGTCTTTGTGTACTTTACTTGTGATAGTGAAGATGATCGTCTCCGTGCCCGTGGACGTAGCTCTATTTGGGTGAACTACGTAAATCTCATGTCTCTTCTTGTGTGTGGCTTATTCTTGTTGATCTTGTGATTCATGGATGTGTACAACGGGTGATGTTCAATATTCACAACATTTCCAACCATGAATTTCGAAGTGTATTTACAATATAAGCTATTTCTATGTTCTTATCCATTATCAGATTTCGTGAAGGAGAAAATCAGAATTTATCCAATTAAACAAGAAATTTGAATATTTGTTACAGATTTAGGCTAGGGGCCACAAAAGAAAACATTGAATAAAAAACAAGAGTTCCAAAGCACATCATTTTCACCTACCATCTTTCCTACTTCCAGCAAAAATAAAAAAAGGAAAAATCCACTAAGATCTGTCCTATTATGAACCTCTAAACATTAGATTGTTCAAACTTGCCGGGGAGGACCACCTGACAACCGCAATTATGGAAGAAAAGAAGAAAACAATATGGGAGTGAGACGTGGGAGGAGTCTCTAAAAATAGTAGTCTCATTAGGTCATGGAACTCCTCATTTTATGACTATTAAATTTAATGGTTTTAAAAAGAATCTCTACAATTTCTAATTTTATGATGAGTATCAAATTTGAACATTTAATGATTCAAGAGTACGGGCACCAAGGTGGGCTTGGGGTTGACCATACTCCCTAGGAAATTTCAAAAGTTTCAGAATAGAGAATTTTACTAAAAAAATTCTCTTAAAATCACTCTATACAAAAAAGAACCTAAAAGATATAATTTTATAATATTAGTCACACAAGTCCTTTTTCATCTAAGTTTTTAGAATCTAATTTGAGTAGGAATATCCCCGCTCACCATGTATGTAGTGAGGATATCTTTACTTATTTTCTTTTTCTTTTTCTTCTTCCTCTTCTGTCCTCCTCTGCTGGTTCTTTTTCTTATTCTTCCAACTTCAACTCAAGCTCAAATATAAACCCAACGACTTAATTTCCATATACTACACTCACTTACTAAACCCAAAATCATTAAACCAACTAACATAATTTTTTCTTGGTCACATCTTCCTCTTTCCCTTTTCCCTCAATTCTCCAAAATCCATCATCATCATCTATCTATACTCTCTTCTTTTCTCTCTTATTTCTCCTACATCCAAAGCTCTGGATTTCTCCATCTCCTTCAAAGAGATCACTTTCACCTCCTTCTCTCATCTCTACTTAAGGCTTTTGGAAATGGTGCTTCTAATTAGTAATCTTTTTTTTTTAATCTTTGGAGTCTATATTGGCATTGAAGGATGGAGGAGGAAGAAGAAAGAACAAGCAAACCCAAACCTAGCTAGCATTGTTTAAAATAAAAAATGAGAAAAACAAGAAAGGAAGAGGAAGGGCAAAAAAAATAATAAAAAAACAAAAGTAGGGATATGCCCGCTCATATAAGTGGAGGAGCAAGGATATCTCCACTCATATTAACCCAAACTCAATTACCACTTTTTTGAAGAAAAAAAGAGCTGGAAAGGAAGGAAGAGGGGAAAAGAAAAAAAAGTGAGTGGAGATATCCCCACTCATGTACGTAGGTAAACAACAATATCTCCGCCCAACACAGATTCCAAAAATTTAAACTAAAAAAGACTCCTGAGATTGTTATGATGGAATAATGTCTTTGAGGTCTTTTTTGGTATGGAGTAACTCAAGAGGGTTTTTTTGGTAAAATTCTCTTTAGAAAACTTCTGAGCACCGAGGATTTATATATTGTAGTATTTTCTATTCATGCAATTTCTAGTGTTTAGTGCAATGAAATATTTTTCACTAGTTAAATGTTTTTTTTACCTCTTGCATAAAGACTGGTGAAAATAATTCTCTACCTTTTTTTTGAAATCTGAATCTGCTTTCTGAAAAACTTGCAAAATTTACTTTTAGCTTTGAAAATAAAAATATGAGCTCAAAACGATTAGAGGTCATTCTCTCTTGGAAATAATTCTCTTTTCCTGTAAAATAAGCTCAACACCATAAGATTTAATTAACAACTACAACGAGTTCAGAAATGTCTAGCTTGTTGGGTCAGCTAGTTAAAGGAGATGCATTATGTGTAAGTTTTGAGCCCCATTTAAAGTAAAAAAGAAAGAAGCATAAAAAAATAATTAAATTAAACTAATAAGATCAATTATTGATGGAATAAGACGAATATGAGATAACGACGATGATGACGTTGTTGACAAACATCTAAAAGTGGTGGTCCACTGGCCATACAAACTAATTTGGTAGATTGACATCAACTAATATGTTGTAGATTGGAGACCAACCAATATTACATTTTAGCTAGATGTAACATTTATTTGGATTAGAAATGCGATATGTAGGATTCTTTCAAGGGCAGCTTTTATTCAGTTGAAAATTTCTGATTCTAAATAATCTAATTTTATGAGCTGCACTAAGAACTTTGTAAGCGACAACTTCACTCTCAAGAGCATATTCAGCTCCTTAAGAATTTAAGACTAGATTAAAAAGAAAAACTCAAAGCAGTCACAAAATCTTTTCTTTTTTTATTTTTTATTTTTTTGTAAAGGAGAACACTCACAATTTAGTCAAGACTCTGCTGACTCAACTAAAGACATATACAGATTACTGAGTCTTGACTTCTACACTGTCAAGACTTGGCCAAGTCTTGAAGTAGACTTGACTTGGAGCTTATGCCGCAAGGTCATATCATTGTTGCAAGCTATAATAGTTGGTGGCATTATTAAAGCCACACAAAGTAAATATATTTCATGAATTTCCCATCTTCCGTCTGGTACGTATAATTGTGGGTTGGATTTATACGTTGTTCAATCATAGCGAGTCATCTTATTTGGCTTAAACTAAGTCCGAGTAATTTTAATAATTGAGTGAGTCACTGAAAAAGCTTAGATTTCAAAGTCCACACAAATCAAACATTATTGACCGGCACAACTAAGAATGACATCCTTAAACACTGGTTTCCAGTTCCGACAAGGTTACTGATTGGATTTGGTTGTAGCCACAAATTTGAGATTCCTTATCTGTCAGTGCTGGAAGCCAGTAGACCTATCCTTTACCAAAAAAAAGGCTGCAGACCTGTCGCTGTTGCCTTGAACAGTAAAACCCTCATTTCTTTTTCATTTTTGCAAAGCAAGATTTTACTTTCACAGGAGTTAGGCCCATCACTAGATTAATCGCTTGTGATCAAAGATTTCACTTCCTTCTATATACATTCTTTAAATGTTTTATACTTGATCAATCTAAACCCAAACCTAATAAATAAAGTGCCGTTTATTTTGAGTGGTTTGAACAATTGAGCTCCAATGATGGATCTAGAGTTTGGTCATTCCATTTACAATTAGATGTTGGCCTGTCAACCGCTAAATGCAGAACAAAACTGAGTATTATATATGCAGCCATGTATGTAAGCTCTAGAATTAATTCTTGTTCGTTAGAATTGGGTAACCCCCAAACTGGAGGCTAAATTTTTGAAAGTCGGGTTGGCTAAGGATACCCTAGGTCATAAAAAAAAAATCTAGAAACCAGTAGTTATTTTTAAGCCCACAATGGTACTGCAAGGAAGAGAAAAGAGCTTTTCATTTGTTTCTACTTAACATGTGGTGCTAGGTTTTACCGATATCTATCAGAAGACGAATCTAATGTAAAGATACAAAACCTACTTCTAGCATTATATGTGGATCCTCATCCAACTGAGTGTGTAATGATAGAATTTATGTGATGCGATTGAGTTTTGGGGAATTCTAGGGTTTATCTTTTGCTTTGTTTAATTTAGGTTTTTGTATTGGTTTAACTTTCTGTTTCCTCTCTCTATAGGAAAAAAAAAACAAGAAAGAAAAGAAGCCCAACCAATTGGCCTAAAAATATGAACGACAGGATACTCCTTAGGATTGATAAACTTGATAAATCAAGCTCATTGGACTATTAGATGCAGAAGGATATGAGATGAATCTAACCAAGTATAAAAAAATTAAGTTGATTGAATGATTCCATTTCTAGATCTAAAGTTATCAAATGGAGCATTTGATGGAGTTATAAGTTCAAACGGTTGATCATCATATATCTAATTGGCCTATCTTGAAAAGCAGTAGTAGAAAGGCAAATAAAATCATGTTTCTTTTATTTTTTGGTACTGGCATAGGGGATGGGGACCTTAGCCGTTTGGTGAGGGAAGTAGGTTTCAAGTCAAGTAGAACAATCTTCTGGTGAGGAAAGTTGACTGTCCACTTTAAAATCCTGGACAGTTAGATAAAAACTATCACCTCTTATCACCGAGTAATAGGTTGTTCTTCAAATAAAACCATGTTAAAGAAACTATAAGAAAACTTTGGGGTCTTTAAATAGCTCTACTCTCACATATATAAAAGCTAATTAGATTAAAGTCTAAAAATAAATGTAAAGATATTTAGTTCTAATTTACAATTTGTATGTTCGATAAAATTATTTACGAAAAGATTTATTTGAAGATGTCATTGGACCTCACCGTTTCCATGTCAAGCACGCCATTTGCATCAATTTGAAAATCTTATGAAGTAATTTTCATCTAAATTACATCAATTTTTCATTGTCCAACTTCATTTCCTTTAGATTAAAATACTCTAGAAAATTCACTCTTAGTTTCCTTTATTATCGAAAGCTCTACTATGTAAATCAGGACTGAAATTAAAAAATAAAATTAGAGATTTACCAAATGCCCTAGTATATAAACGATCATCATTATCATTATTATTAAAGTTTTGTTTCAACTATATTAGAGTTGGCTATAAAAATTTTACTTTTCCATCTTAGTCTATCCTCATTTAAATTTTCAAATAAGTTGCACCTTTTTTTTTCCAAATCTAATTTTATTATCTCCATTTAGTGAAGTCCTCTTTAACCCATGTAAATAAGCTCTAATTCACAAAATAAATAAAACAAAAACAAAAACAACAACCATCACGTGATGATTCCTCGAATCAAAGGACTCCACGTTTTACCACTGCACTAGATACCTTTGCCTTTAAAAAAAATCCAACTTCTGACAGGTACGACGTTTACTCTTTATATTGAGATTATTGCCCTTCATGTGAGATTAGGACAGCTCGACAAAACCTTAGGAGTAGGGATCTGAATTGACCGGACGTCCAGTCACGTAGTGTGGACCACTGTTACTGATGTTTCTGGTACTGAAAACCTGAAGCTCATTAATATTAAAAATCTTGTAAAAATTTGAGGATAAAGCAATTTTAAATAGTACGATTTCATTCGCTAGAGAAAAAGCACAAATCTTCCAGAGGCAATAGTTTTGACTTTTCCATCTAGGATGGGTTGTGTCCACATACAAATGGAAAACTTCTATCCTTTGCTCTTTTAATCTCGAGTTAGGGTTTATAGGTGACAATCATGTGGACCACTGTTTTACACAAACCAGATACATTCTCTTTCTTAGCCCGAAGCCTGGTCCAAGTTAACCCAATATATGTGTTAACCAGTGGACAGCAAGAGAAGAAGGGTATACTCAAATGTATTAATACAAGGCCACCGGATTAGGAAAAAAAAAAGGGGACTGATTTCTTTATCTTTGCAGGAACGACCTAAAACTAAAAACCTGGAAAAGTGAAAAGATCAGAATTCATTGAAAGGTATCAGTCTTATGATTTCTAGATCATGGTGTTTTAATCCAAAAGTAAAATCACAAGAAGGCTAAAAAGAATTTTTAACAAAAATATTAGTTTCATTTCGTATCTCTTTATAATTTTTAATTATTTGAATGTGAATTCAGTCCCATGGTAGCGTTCCTAATGATTTTAAAAAAACCTTAACATTTTGCTGAGATTGCTACTTGGTGTCAAACTATAGAATCATGTAAGATCTATTTACCTTCTCCCTAAGAAAAACAAGACACGCTTAAAAAGGAAGAAGAGGGAGGAGGAGGAGGAGGAGGAAGAAAGGAAAAGGATCCGTGGCAGATCCGACTTAGTAGTGAGTGAGTCGAATGAGAGTCCCACTTACTCGGGTCGAGTTCGGCGCTAACGAGCTCGAGAAGAAGAGATTTGCCAACAATGTCTGTGAGCTCGTCGAGTCCACGACTCCATCCAATGTTGCTGAAAAACCCTCCGACCGTCAGTTTAACGGTAACAGTGGCCTTAACAGAAACCGTCTTCTCCGTACTTGTGCTGCTAAAGGCTGCCCGAATATTATTATTAGTCGGAGTGGTGGAGATCCGACAGCCCGAGGCTCTGTCGCTGCGTCTGGGATGGCCTTGGGCCGGGTAGCGGGCAGGGCGCAGCAGGAAGCTTCCATGGCCTGGAATTAGGGACTTGGGCAAGGCCGTGACTGAGAGGTCACGGTGAGCTTGGTAGACCTGAGGGCTCAACATCTCTTCTGTTTTTTGGCCTTCACTCTCTCTGGGTTCACAAGGCTTGTTGTGTCTAGGGTTCTCAATGACATTTGGGACGGTGGAGACCTCCTCATATAGACGTATTCGTCTTCATCTTTGGTTCTTGTCTCGTTTCAAAACTGGCACGTTCACGTGAACATTGTCGTTTCCAGCAATGAATTCAGCACATTAATCTTGTTTGCGTATGTAGTTGGTCTATCGTTCTTTTTTTTGTGCTAGTGCTCAAGATTCCATCTAGCTCGTGCTAGATTTAAGAGTGGTTCTATTATTTTAAGAAAACAACTGTACTTGGGAGTAATTATTTGGAAACTTATAGTTGACCCAGACTGTCAGATATAGGGAGAGGGTTACTCGGAATGGGGAGATTATCAAGTGGAGGATTGTAAGTAACAGTGAAGTTGGTTGAAATCTTACTTTTTCTATCTTTATCTTATTTTTAGCTAAAAAGATGGAGTAGCAATGAAAACGTGTAGTAGGAAAGTACTGTCGTATATTCTTGTGATGAAGTTGAATTTAGATTAAACAAATTTATTTTCACACGCACTCTCTCGCCCTCGTACTTTATCTCACATAATTTAAATAAACATTTTACTATAGTCCTACCTTTTCTTAGAACCCAAGCTAAAGGGGATAAGAGCCCACATAAATTCAAAAAGAGTAAGCCAACATTGCATGAAGGATAGCCACACATGTTAAAAAAGTGGCATATCAAAGATTGATCTCCTAAGCAACAGAGTGATATGAGGGTGTTAGTATTTTTATATTGGCTAATTCATGGATTAGATAAAATTTAGGCTGATTGAATTATATTTTATATTTAAAATTGACTGTGATTACTTGTCGAATAAGCTAAATTAAAGATAATGCAAATTGAAGTATTTTTTTAAAGATAGCATGGTTTTAAAATGTTATATTTTACAAACTAAGTTTTGCATATGGGCAAGCAACCTACCATTGAAAAGTTCGTTTCAAATAGATATCCATAGAGCTCAAAATTATATAAATCAAAGCTAAAATAAAAATTTTATAGCCTCAAGAAGTTTGTAAGTGTAAGCAGGAAATTTAACCATGCTCGAGAGCCCGTTTAATCTAGCTTGAGCGCTCAAATAGTGGAAAGCGCATTTGAGCACCTATTTCACCGCACTCAAGCGCACGAATGGCAGAAGCCTACCAACTTCCACGAAAACTTTTCCTATTTGTGCCATAATTGCCTATTTTATTTACATGTACTTTTTGACCCCTGATGCACGAATTATGGGCTATAAAAAAAGGGTCTCAACTCTAAGCATAATACAATACATAGAGATCTTCAAGTTCTAAGTTAATATTACTTTTGGAGATATTATTTAGAGCTTCCATGAGAATGGGCTTAAGACTCCAAATTTCAAAGTTGATACTTCTACTTATTCGTAAGAGATTTATTACTTTTATTTCATTGTAGAAGATTGTTTCTTTTACGGTAGGGATTCATTCCTTGTAAAGATTATGGCACTAATAGCAGAGCATTGAGGGATTGCGTGCTGTGAAAATCCATCAAGAACAACTACAACACCTTCTGTCAAGGGACTAACTGTAGAATTGTCCGTATATTTTGCACTATGGAAGTTAGTGATTGATTTTATCCATTTTGGACTTGTAATTTTTTTTCGTTTAGATTTCTATGTTAAATTGCATGTTGTTGTTGTTGTTGTTTTTTTTTTTTTTTTTTTTTTTTGTGATTGATTGCTTTTATTATTCCATTGCATAAAAGTAGTATTTAAATCACAACCTAAAATAAACCCCCAGCATTAAAACCTTTTCAGAGGGGTTGCCAACAAATGGAGCAACCCCTTCTTGTAACCACACATGTTACCTTATGCTATAGAACAAGTTATAGAAGAATCTCTGAAGCAAAAAAGATCACAAAAAATCAAATCGGAAAGTTATATTTATAGCGGCGACTTTAAATGGCCATAACCTTCTATTTGAATATTGTCACGAGCCCATCGCAATACGTTTCCAAGCTATTAATGAGCTCTATACCTGGATAGTTGCCTGAAGGTGATTGGAGTCATCGGCGGCCAAACTAGGCCATTTCGATGGTCAAATGCAGTTTTCTTAAAAAACGTACTATTTATAGTGATTTTTCTCGTTTTGCTTGTTTGGAAGGTTTTTTAGGCTATTTTGAATTGAGTCTTTGTGAAAAGTCTTAAAAAGTTATTTAGGAATGGTTTAAGGGTTTTAATGAAATTTTTTATTTTTTGCTATTTTTTAGTAAGTTTACTATTTGGAGTAATTTAGGGTTTCGGGACTTTATAAAAGTAGTGTAATAATTCTTTTGAAGGAATAATAAGAATTATAGTTTGTTTTAGGGTTTCTCCCACCTTTTCCTTGTGGATTCAAGGTATTGATATCGGGTTGCAGATGGCGATCTTCGTCTTTGGTTTTCTTAGCATGTTTCCACTACACCACTTTATTCTATTTTATATTCACCTTTTCCTCCATGTGATATTGATTTCATTGTTAACTAAATAATTTGTCCTAGGATCGAAAAAAAAAAAGAAGAGGATTTTACTAAAAAAAAACCCCTTAGATTTGCACTAAAAACGATTAAGCTAAATTTTTCAATGTAAAAAGAAAGGAAGAAAGTAAAAAGAAGAGAAGAGAAAGAAGAGAGAAAAAGGAAAAAAAAGAGAGAAGAAAGGAAGGAAAGGAAGAAGAAGAAGAGATGAAGAAAGGAAGAAGAAGAGAGGATAAAGAAGAGCATAAAGGAAAAAAAAACCTCTTAATCCCTTCTCTTCTTCCTTTTCTCTTCTTCGTCCTATCTTTCCTTTCTTTCTCTCATCTTTTTCTTTCTTCCTTCCTTTCTTCTTTCTTCTCTCTTCTTTCTTTCTTCTCTGCGTTTTTTTTTTAAGGAATAGCTGGGTGACACTAGGCCTTATAGACCCACTCTGTATACCTTGAATATTTGGCTTAATTGTGTTTAGTGTAAATCTAAGAGGTTTTTCCTATAAATTCCTCAATAAAAAATATTATGGGTGGTTGTTTGTAAAAAATCTATTTTTATCAAATGATGGGTCCAGCAGTACCGCGAAAAGTTTCTTAGCTTCTTTTTTTTTATTTTTAAGCACGGAAGGTAAGGTTACCTAGGTTCCTAACCCACCCAACAAATTGTGATCTTTGTTAGAACAATCTAGATCTAGTTCAATTCAGTTCACTTTGAGTTTAAAACATCAGATCATCTTCAATATTTTGATTTACAATTAAATTTGTTGATGGGAGGAAACATTTATGTACTTAAAATCGGAACCAAAATTTTATAATCCAGCATTGAAGTCACAAATTGTAGTAGGTCCTTGTGGCCGTGATGTCATTGACATTAAATGTAAGATTTAAAACGATATTCTACTTGCAAATACGAAAGATTTATTGAGGAATCTACAAATATCTCATCCTATCCTAGTGAAGTCCAATAATTGGCACGAAATACATGAACAGCAAATTCTGAGATTGGATCTGATCTCACGAGTAAAGGAAAATATAATGGACAATCAATTCACGAGACATCACCCTAAATTGTTTAAGCTAGCCCACAAACATTAATTAAGAGTCATGTCCTCCACAAAGCTAAGTTGCAATGAAAATAAAGTCGACAAAAAATAATTTTTAGCGGGAAAGAAAAACCTCTTTTAACGCTGTTTTAATACTAAAAGAGCCATCTTATGTGGGCTTCTCTTCCTGGTTTGTTTGTGGCTCTCCTTCCCACTTAAATGTCCGCTCATATCACGTGTAAGAAAAAAAATATATCAGATGTAATATCCTACTCGTATTTGTCACTTCCATTGTAGGCACGTTGCATGGCGATAGAGGAACCGCAGTGGTCGCAACTAGAACATGGACATTTGTGAAGAGTATGGCACCTAATCTAATCTTCAGTGGTCCTCAACGCTCTGTCCAATCCAATAATTACAGGCGTCGGACCACGTCTGAAGTTTTTTTTTTTTTTTTAAATCATGAAATGATCTGACACCAAAGTAAACTTTCAGCGTCCCAAGAACTTTTGCATCCACCCAAACCATGTTTTTTCTTCCCAAACCAAGTTGGATTTCTTTTTGTTAGATGTGAAGTTAAAAAGAAAAAAACACTTACTAATTACCAATCCATTAAATGAAAAAAATATTCAACTAGTGATTGAATTATGACACATGCCAAAGTTGGCATGGTCCACTAGGGAACTGCGTTAAGTGGGGTTCAAAGTATCCATTCACAATAGAACGAGCCTGTCAATTATAGTCAGGTGTCTCATTTAAGGTTGGATGGTATACGAATTAAGTCTTTATTTCTATTGTTTATCTAAACATCTTTGATGAGATAGCAAGTAACTTTCAATGGATTTGATTTATTTTGTATAAGGACAAATTGAAAGGCCCTACCATGAAAGAGACCCACAAACTCTTTGATGTGTTTGAGATATTGACACAAATATGTTGTTGGAAAAAGCGGTGCAATGGAAATACCCGCGATCAACAGATTAATCACGATGAATATACAGCAATCACACACACGAACACAATAATTTTACGTGGTTCGGCAACCTTGCCTACGTCCACGTAGGAGAAAATTCATCTATCATGATCCCATTTCAATCCCCTCAGGATTTAGAGTTACAGTACATCAATATATATAGTTCACGTTTTCTTGGCCAACAAGAAAACCTATACATAATTACTAAAATACCCTTAACCCTGTGCCTAGGTTATGGTTAAACTAGACGACCGATCCGACTAAACCGGAATACAATATAAAACTCAACATATATAAGACTAGTAACCTACTGTGTATTAGAGGATTTTGAATCCTAGCCACCACCTAAAAAAGATGATGCAACATGGGTATTTATATTCGATTGACGACGACTAAATGTGCCCTCTACAATTTTCAAAATAATGGTTCTGATTCCATAAGCTAACAAATATATAAGTTGGAAGAAGTTTTATAAGATGAAATTGGTAACAAGTAAAAATTTTTAATTTATTTTGTCAGATGACAGGTCTGCATAGCCTGGCTGGTTATGTACTTTGCAAGTGGAATGGACCTGACCATGAATTACAGGCTGGTGAGGTCGATTCGATCCAAAAAATTGATCCCCTTGACAAAATAGGCTGTGCTGGATAATATGCATGTGGAAAACCCATATGTACCAGGTCCCCTTCAACTATCATTTCTCAAGCATTAATGATTTATTATTATTATCTGTCTCTTTCAGAAGCTCCACAGCCGTGAAAATAAATAAAAGGAAAATGATTTTGTTTTTCTACTTGCACTATCAAGATTCGAATGACCAACAAACAAGTCACGTTTCACGTGTAGCTCGTGTGGAGTGGATATCATTTCCATGATAGCTGAAAATAAATAAGTTACCATTAAAATTAAAATTTATATAACTTTTACTGTTTTATATTGATTTTATCCTTTGTATTCTTTCTGAACTCTCATTTTTATGATAATTTCAAAAAATTGCAATCTTATTAAGAAATCATTGGGTCTTGATAGGATCATGATAACATTACATTATGTTTTAAAAAGCTGCAAATATTTGTAATACTAGTTCAATTAGAAAGTTCCGACACCTAACCACGGTATTCAACATTGGGTTACGGTCTAATCGGGTGAAAATGGTATGTTCAAAACAAGATGAGCCGTCGAGGTGGCAATTAACTATATTTTGAAAATAAGGGTGATTTTAGCTGCAAAACTGTCGTAGGGCAGCTGTGGAAGAATTTTAATTCATGCCTCTAATTTAAGGGGGGTCTCGCTTAGCGGCAGATGCAAGGGCCACTATGTAAAAAAAAATACATACATATATATATAGCATTTTTTAGAATTTCTCTCTCTCCACATAAACACATACGAAGCCAATGTAAAAAATAAAAACCCACAAATCTTTCATAAAACTTGGGAGTTTTCCAAAATTTCTGCACCAAAATTTTTGCCCCTAATCCTTTGCTAGTGTATCAAAAACCTAGCATCATTCAGGCAGGACTCCCATAGCCAACAAGAAAGAGCTAGACAAGAAAAGAAAAAAAAAAACATTTGTAGAAGTCTATAAGAGAATTCTAAAGTATTTTTATTTTATTTTTTATTATCTTAAATTTCTTTAGCAATTGTTTTTTGGCAATATTCCAAAAAAATCCCAAATATGAAAACATCACCTCACTTTCCTAAGATGATAAAATGCAGAGATTAGTAGAACATCACCTTAGTTTCCTGAGATGATAAAATGCGGAGATTAGTAATGCGATAATGCATGTTGAAGGATTATTTAATTAATTATTTATTATTATATATATTTTTGTTAACAGAGGGTGTCTTCATCCTTTGGGCTGAACTAATCCCGTCAGCTACAAAAAAAAGCAGATAAATCCCATGTAGCCCACATGTGGAAGGAGTTGATGACATGTTGTCTAGTATCCAATTTTAGCACAAGAGAGGGTACGAAGATCTTCGCAATCCAACCCCCAATGAACAAATCTTGACGATTCAATAATGTTGACCTACGTAATCTTAAAAAAATAACATATTAGTGTCCCCTCCTTACCAGCAAAGCTGGTTGGGCACTTGAGAGACTCAAATGACTAAGGAGCTAATCGCATCAAACATGCAAAGAACAAGATCACCCTTGGAAACATCGAAGAGGAAACCGAACTTGCGCACACAAATAAAGATAAAAAGTCCCTTTATTTTGAGTCTCTCAACCACTCTTAAACCTTTAATTCATTAAAATCTTTGGTCATGAACTGGCCACAATTTTTCTAAATCAAAAAATATCACCGCGAAACAATGTTAGCAGAGGGGTCTGACCTTGTTCAACTTTCTCACTTAAATATCACATGGATAAACTAAACAGTTGTGCTACTCAGTCACAAATTGGATTCAGTGTACCCTTTATCAAGGCTTATTTGTTCGCATAAATTACATTCAAATTTGTAGGATATGAGATACATGTAGAGCGGACCTTCACTAGGGTTTAAAATGCCAAGGTAAATGGTTGGGTATTCATTTTTCACCTTTCCTTGAGTAAATTGCAATTGAAGGGAAGGTTATTTAATGATATTTTTGGATATCCACCCTTAATATGTTATTTTTAATCACTTATAAAATAAAAATTAGAGGATTTTATAAGAAAACCCTCTTATATAACCCATGCACCAAAAAGGACCTTACAATTCAACTACCCAGAAAAGGCCCTCCTGCCAATTTCAACTACTTTTTTTTACTTACCTTTTTCTTATTGAGCAAAGATATCGCGCCCATTTTAGGTGTGCAATGATATTGTCGCTCATATCTTCTTATTTTTCATTTTCCTTCTACTTGTTTCTCTTTCTCCATCTAACCCACTTCATTAGTCGCCCAACCCACCACATACAACATCTCTAACTATCATTGTCAACACCTCCACCCCAAAAACCACATTTCTATTTTTACTTTCTCACACTATCCATCTTTGTCTTACCTTGCATAGAACTCATCCAAACTCATCTATGCAAACTCCCACCTTATGTTAGGGTACTTCATTTAATTGTTTATTTATTATTTTGCTTTGCAAGGGATTTGATGTCACACACCTTGTAAAAATAAACTCAAAATTCATTAAACACAAACGGTTGAATGCAATTGACTCGAGACAAGTGTGTATGGTGATGATCTTATGATCAATTCAGATACAATCCTAATTCCAAATATTTCACTGTCAGTTTTCTTTTCTATTTTAATAAAAGAAATATCATCCTCTCCTATCTATGTATCCTCTCTCAAGTCTTATGCCCTATGATCTTGTCATCTTCTTCAAATCGGCCATATGATATTGTCATCTTCTTCAAATCTCTCCATTAGTCTGCTTGATCAAAGCTTTTGGAAGCAATTGCGACAGATCAAATCTAATGGACAGTTAGTACCTACAATTTTTAAAAAGCAGGTACAACAGTGATGGATCCACAAATAGACGGTGATCCTCAAAAAGCCATGATCCTTTTATAAGATATATTTTTCTTTTTTTATAGATCAAAAGGTTTTATTTTTAATGTGGGACTTTTTTTTTAATGTATGACAATCACAGATTCTATCATGGAAAGAATTATATGATTGAGGGGGGGTATTAGAGATTAGATCAAATAATCGAGATAAGATTTAATTGTTATTAGTTTGTTAGATAGTTTAGGTTAGTTTAAGTTTTGAATTATCTTATGGAAATTTCATGTATTAATGAGAGGACTTTCTCTCAAAACAACTACAGTGAAATAATGGAATGGAAGAACTTGCCTTTACAAAAAATGTTGTTGTAAGGCACCTTCTCTTCATCTTCATATATACTTATTTTGTAAGGCACTTTCTCTTCATCCTCTTATATATATATATATATATTGTAAGGCACCTTTTCTTTATTTTATGAGAACTAGTTCTCACCATTTTTTGTGAGAATTTTAAGTGGGGTTCATCTATCACCAATTCAAACCTTGCAATACGTAGAGACCCCCCCTGATTGTCATATGCCCCAAGTTTTGATCAAATTCGAATTTGCTAAACCGTTGGATCGATTGTGCACTAATCCAAATAGACTGGATTTGTGGTCCATGGATGAAGGAGTTAGGGACATGTGATTGAGGCCAAACTTAATATTTGGGATGATCCCACATAAATTTTTCTATCCCCCCTGGTCTCATCCCCAAATGGGACCCACAAGTGGGTTTCATAAAAAGTTCTCATGGTTGGTGCGTGAGAGCATGAGAGCAGTTCTCACATGATTAAAGCCCACATATATATATATTGTAAAGTCTCTTCAGTTATGGGTGAAACAATGAGAAGTCGTGACCTTCATTGAATCTCATCCCATCATATGAAAGAATTGTGAATGTTTGTTGGTTTAATTATCTATATTGAAATGGCAATAATGGATCCATTGAAAAGCAAACCCTTTCGTGGCCCTACACGAGGTGACGAGTTTGCGGAGATTGGTTTTATGAAAGGTTAAGTTGAAGATAATAGGGTGAGAAGGTACAAGTATAATCTAATTGGCTTGAATAGAGGTGTTGAGGATGATAGAGGTGTTGTGGATGGTGGGTTAGGTGAGAAATTGAGTGGTGGGGATGGAAAAAGACGAAGGAGAAAGAGAAGAAATGAGAGAAAGAAGAAGAAAAGAGTGATATATCATTGATCAACTAAAACAATTGACGATATCATCGCTCAATCAAAACAGGCAAAAAAAGAAATTAAAATTGGCGGGAGGGCCTTTTATGTGTGCTTACAACTATGAGGTTTTTTTTCTTGCACATGCTATGTAAGGGGTTTTTTCCCGTAAAATCTATTAAGATTCTTAAGAATTCAATCACAAAAAATGAAAAAAATTAAAAATTAAAAAGGTCCTAAGCTTTGTGTAACACTCCGTCTCCAATTAAGCATGTTTAACGATTAATCAAGTGAGTTCTCAGCTAATGATTATAGAATTGGCCTAATTACTAATGTTTAAAATGCTATTAGGATGGATTTAACTTAATTCGTCTTATAAGGTCATGTTTAGATCCTGGATAGGTAGTTAGGTTGAGTTTAAACTTAATTAAGTAGATACGAACTCTTTTTCGTAATTTTAGACTTTACAAGTTTACGTCATTTATGTATCATATTGATATCATCATATGTGTCCCGTTAAACTCATTAACTTTCGTACTTGACTCAAACGTATTTGACTTTGTTTGTGATAGTTGAAACTTCATTTGATTTAAACTGAAATTACCTTAAAGAATGTGGACCTTCTTATAAACTTCAAAAAAGTATGTCATATATAAAAGCCCAACTGTTATCATTTGACCTTCTTGTTTCTGGGTTCTCCTTATTCCAACGTTCTTCTTCTTCTTTCCATCTTTTTATCACCATTTCTCATCAAAGCAAGAGAATAGAGGATTGCATGTGTGATCTAAAGTTCTCGCCTTCCTTTTTCTATCCTTGTTTAGCTCTTCTCAATCCTTAAAGTGAAAGACTTGGGTATCTTCTTCTTCTGATCAATCTCCAAGGTAGGATTGATTTCCATTACGGCTCTCTTGAGTCTAGAAGACTCTCATTCTAACACATGCACTCATCTCCTTCTTCATTTCTTACATGCATGGTATTTAGGTTCAAGAATTGGGTATTCCTTCACAAATTGAGACAAAAGAAGATTAGTTAGTTAAAAGTTTAATCTAAGGTAAGCATAAGCAAATTTTGGATGAATGCATGTTGGTATAACATGATTCTTATGATTCTTGCAATTATCTCAATTTTAATGTATTTTACAACCCTTTATTTGTACCTCTATTCCATCGATTTAAAGGTGCATTTTAAGTTGTCAAGTTCTGGAACTGAACATGTAGTACTTATGTTTAGAAAACCTGAAGCTTACGGTTAAGCCATAAGTTTTCTACGGCTCAAATTCCAAAGAGCAACAATTTTGTGAATTATACTATGGGCAAGCTACGGCTAAGCCGTAGATTGTACTACGACCAAGCTGTAACCAAGCCATATCCCAGCCATAAGAAATTTTATGGGTTAAAACCTAGAGAGCATGAAAAATAGAAAATGTTCTATGGTTAAGCCATGGCCAAGCCGTATAATGTACTACAGCTAAGCCGTAGCCAAGCCATAACTCAATCGTAGAACAAATACAGCTAAGTCGTAAGAGAAAACACGATTTAATCATGAATGCGGGGGAACTTCTGCGTAACTACGACTAAGCCGTAGTTCATTTTACGGCTAAGCCATAAGATGTTGACAACTAAGTTGTAAGGCCACTGAAAACTAGGATTAAGTAAGTACTGTTGTGAGGCCTTGTAGGGCCTTAGCTTTTGGATCCTAATACCCTATTAACTAGCTCAAAGGAATAATTGAACATCATGAAGAGTCTTGAGGGCTGAGACTCACTCATGTGGTGTAGTTCATTCGTTAAGCACCTCCTCATGTGTGTTGGTTTAAGGGACTTCGATACACATTCCCGATACAATGTAACACTAAAAGAAAAATAACTGTGTATCGGATAACTTAAAACTAAATTATCATACACAGTTAGAAACAATGGACGACTAGATTAGGGTTGGTTTGTAAAACTACCTTGATTCTGTTAAATTGAACTGTATAACACATTGTGTTCTTGACATTGCCTTCCCTTATTTCTATACTTTTGAATTGAATGATCTTGTACAATTGATTCTACTTGCATTGAGAAACGTTTGGTATTGATATTAATTTTTTAATTGAGTATGAAGAAATTGTATGAATGAATTAAACGTATATTGTTTTGTGTTGTCCTCAATGAATAAGTTGAACACATTATTCTAAATCTAATTGAATGAATCAAAATAGTCCGGCTTTACTCAGCCTCAGCTTTATGATACCCGGTGGGGTTGACTTTTGTGTAGTAGCAAGCGATGGCTTTGCAGTATTCTTTGGAGCTTTCAGACTCCTTATATGAAAAGACCCATTTGTACCTTAGCCCAGTCGATGGTGTTCTTAACGTAAAGATCCTTAGAAGGAGGATATGACAAATATAGTAGCCACTTCATAAAAAATTTTTGTTAAATGATTCTCATGGCACGATTATTCAATCACACAACATGTCTAGTATACTAATTTAACCTCTTTAATTATATATTAATGATTTTTATAGATACAACATGTATTACCTTAATTATGCTTATGCTTTGCTGAATAGTCTTATTCACTAGTTGTTTTTTATGTTACAGGCCCAAATCTAACTTCCGATCTTGAGAAAATCAAGAAGAATTCAGAGGAGACTTCCAAGAACCCCTCCGGCCTAGATGAGTGGACAATGGATCAATTTTGATCGATCCAACAACGGAGAGTGTCAAGGATTAAGTTAGGCTTCATTTTGAGATTAACTGCATCTAGGGTTTCATAACTACATCAGTTTTATTTTGATATGCATGGATCATGACCCATTGTATTGTGAAAGGGTGTTACTCCTCCTCTTTGTTCGGAAACTTTCTTCCATTTTGTAAAGACATATTTGTTTTTAACTCTTATTTACATAGGTGTACTTTAGTCTGGTGCTGTGATAACTCGTTCCATGATTGGTGTTGACAGCTTCCGCTTATTGCATGCTTGGACAGAAGTCCACTATTAGTACCTCATACGTGTAAGTAGTTTAACTATCCCTTATGTAATCCCATTCAAAGTTGGGTCCAAGCGTCAATTGCAGGGGAGTATGTGTGTCACTTTTTAGATTTTAATATTAATACTCGAATACTTGGGCTCGGATTGTGATACTTTGCTTATAGAAACTATCTTTGTCAAAACATGAAGAAGTTATCAAACGAATGTGCAGTTGGATGTGTGCACAAAGTATATTTGTAAAAGAAAATATTCCCATGAGATTTGCCCTTACAAGTTTTTCCATAAAAACCATGAGTGAGGCATATTTATCACCCAATCTAAATCTTACAATGGATAAAGATCCCCGATAGCCACACAACCCAAGCTTAGCGTATATCTGAATGGACTGGATCGTTGGATCGACAACATTCCCATCCGAATAAACTGCACTTGTAGGCCACAAATGAAAGGATTAAGGACTTGTGATTGGGGCCAAAATTAATATCTGGGGCAATTTAGCATGGATCTTTTTGTTCCCCTCCTCCCTCCTTGATGGAATCCACAATAGACCTCACAAAAGAGTTCACACGAACTACTCCTGAGGATAGTTAGAATTGTAAAATCAACCCACAGAAGAATTCACACGGACTGCTCGTGAGGACAGTTAGAATTGAAAAATCAACCCATAAAAGAGTTCACGCGGACCGCTCGTGAGGACAGTTAGAATTGAACAATCAACCCACAAAAACGTTTATACAGACTGACTGCTCGTGAGGACAATTAGAATTAAAAAATCAACCCACAAAAGAGTTCACACAAACTGCTCGCGAGGACAGACAGAATTTAAAAGCCAACCACTTATAAATGGGCATGATAGTTCACAAAAATGCCAATGATTGACCTCTGCGGCTGCCAAAGCGCGGAAGTAGGGGCACACTGTCATGGAGCACACCAGCGATGGCTCTTGAACGATAGATTATGCTAGTTTGAAATCGAATCAGTTTACCATTGCTTTTCATGTCATCATTATCATTGTCCCGACAAGTCTATACGAATGTACCATTTATTAACGCATTGCTCCTTTTATATCCCAACTTAGAATTTGGGAACCGTGAGACCCACACTTGCAAGAGACTGGGAACTTAAACATATAAGGAAACACAATTTATATAGGTGATAAAATTTTACACATGCGAAGAAACACAATTCACACATGTGAATTTATAAAAACTTACACATGTAAGGAGACACAACTTACATATATAAGGTAATAGCAACTCACATATACAAAGATGGTACTACAAAAAAAGCAAATTTGTTTTAATACTAACCCTTAAGATTCAATGAAAAGAATTGCATGAACTAATAAGAAATGGAACAATAGTGCAATACATACAGGCCATGTGATGATGCCCATGATAATAAGTTCATAAGGAGAACTGCTCTTTATCCAAGTGCTAAGCAATGACAGTTCCCACCTAGTTATCCAAAGTTAATTTAAACCTTAGGCATGCCGCTGTTTTTCTATGTGTGCAAACTTCCTTTTCACATGAGTAAGCTTTCTTCCCACGTGCGATGGCTACTTAACGACATGAGTCAGCTATTTTTCCACGTGTGCGGGCTCTCCATTAAGTCCCAACCACTTTAATATTTCAGTATCAAAATAAAAATATAATAATAATAATAATAATAATAATAATAATAAGCTTGCCATAAAAGGATAAAAAGCAAGAATTTAGAGCTGATAAGGTTTGGGGTGAAAATGATAAGATATGATGGGCCCCACTTTCTTTAATGATACCTTGCTCTTCACGAAGTGGTTGATTCCCTTATCCGACATCAGGTTTTATTAAAAAAAACAAAAGAATTCTGCATACGAAATGATGATGACGATGATAATAATTGTATTGGTGTTTTTTCACTTATAGCCATGCGAATCCTAAGTGGTGGCCACTTAGTGAAATCTAAATTACCTTTCTATCCTCTATTGGATTAATTAATTTGACAAGCCAATTTTGATTGGAGGGGAAGTTTGCCCATTGCCAGTAAAATGGCAGAGTGCGATTAAAGTTTTAATTTTTTTTAAGTTGATCGAGTCATCTCAGTTCAATCACTTGAGAAATGTTCTAACGAAAGCGAGTAAAACGGATGTTTTGGATGGAAAACATGTCGAAAAAATATGTAAAGCCATGTCCCAATTCATTTCACCCACTTGCGTGCATGACACAACAAGCAACGAGAAGGACCTCTCCTTATAAAAGCCAATTTATATATGCTTCTTTGGATCACTCTATTGAATTGGCATCGAAGGCTTTAGAGTAATGGTTGGGCCTGAACTGGAATTTATAGTTATCAAATCTACGAGGAAGCTCGGGGCCAAAAGATCAACAAAGAGAAAATCTTATTATATTTTAGCAAAAATATAAGGTAAAAAGGTCAGAATATGATAAAAGCTTCTTGGAAGATAATTGATAGTAAACTACATGAGAAGTATTTGGGGTTATCATCCTTAATTGGGGGATCAAAGAATAGGACTTTTTAGAATGTTAAAGAAAGGGAATGGAAGAAGCTACAAGGGTGGAAGGAAAAGGTACTTACCTAAGCAGGCAAAGAGATACTTGTAAAAGCAGTTGCTCAAGCAATCCCCACCTATATTCTGAGTTGCTTCAAATTACAATCGGAACTTTGTAAAAAGTTGGAGGGTATGACAACGAGGTTCTGGTGTAGTTAATGTAATGATGAAAGGAAAATTCACTGAGCTAGTTGGGAGAAGCTTTTTGAGTCAAAGCATGTGGGCGGTAAGGGTTTCCACAGGTTGTAAGATTTCAACTTAACCCTCCTCGCTAAACAAGGTTAGTGGCTCATGCACAATCAACAATCTCTTTTTTATAGAGTGTTCAAGGCAAAGTATTTTCCAGATGGCCCTTGTGTCAAATCTTCTCAGGCAAAATTCCTTCTTTTACATGGAAAGGAAATTTTGAAGCGAAAGGATTTTATTGGAGGGATGTAGATGGAGGGTAGGCAATATTCAATTAATTTAGATCTAGAAAGACAAATGGTTATAAACTCCTCAAAGTTATAAGGTTACCTATCCAAGCCAAGTCTTATCAGATGAGGCAGTAGTAAAGGACCTTATTGACCAAGATACCATCTAGTGAGATGAGCAAAAGCTTAAGGATATCTTCCTTTATCATGAAGCTGAGGTGATCCTGAAGATCCATCTGAGTCCTAGTTCATCAAGTGATGTATTAATAAGGGCGAAAAACAAATCAGGTGAATTCTCTATCAAGAGTGCTTATGGGTTAGCAGTTAAATTGTGAAAGAATAATAGCTGGGTTGAGAGTTATGACTCGGGTACTTAGAGAAAGTTTTGGTTGCGGATATGGAATATGAAGGCTCCAAATAAAATTAAGACTTCTACTTGAAAAGCTTGTAAGAAGATATTGCTAACAAAGACAAATCTTGAGTAAAAGAAAAGGTCATTTTTATTACCACGTGTGATTTGTACAAGCGTGAGTCTGAAAATTGTATGCATTCTATATATTTGTGCACTTATGTACTTTGGGTATGAAGGGCTTGTTTTTCCGGGGGTGGATTTTTCATAGTCTCGTAACTTCAGTTTGTTTGTGTGAGAGTTATCAGAAAGGGAGCTAAAAATTGATTTAGAATTGTTTTTCTCAATGGCGTGGGGTATATAGCATAGAAGGAACCTCTTTATACATGAGAATGAGCTATTTGATCCATGGTTAGTCATTGACAAAGCGGTGTCTTTAATTCAGGAGTTTACACATTCGTAATTGCTTTCGCAAGATCTCTGAAAAGGAGAAAGACTTAAGGTGGATTCCTCCTCTAGTTGGTGTTTTAAAGCTTAATGTAGATGGAACTGTGTTTCAAAAAATCCAGAAGGTGGGTGGGTGTGGTACTTAGAAATGAGAAGTGTGATGTGGTGATTGCTATAAGTAAGATAGAAAATGGAGTTGAGGGAGCTGAGGATATTGAAGCTTTAGCAGCCCTAAGAGGTCTTCAGATGATTTACCACATTGAGGTAAATGATATTATTCTTGAAAGTGATTTTTTATTAACGGTAAATGCTTTAAAGAAATCTTCTCTAATTCTATCCATAAAGGGCCCTTTGGTTGATAAGATAAAAGATTTACTGGCTTCTTTTAAGAGTTTTTAAGTTCTTCATGTGAGTAAGGATAGGAATGTAGTAGCTCATTTTGCTAGCTATGCATGCTCAATTGGTGGAAGAAATATCGATTTGGGGGTTTTTTCCCTCAGATCTAATCAAATAATATATAACCATTGATTCTATGATGATTTCTCATCATTAATATCAAAATATTTTACCCATAAAAAAAAAAGATGACATCAATGTATGATATGGATAATGAACTACTTCTTAGGATCTATAAATTGAAATATGTTCAACCTTTCCATCAAGGTTACATTGAAATTGGGATTTAATAGAATTTTTTATCTCATTTATATAACTTTTTCCGTTTTTCCTTTTTTATATGGTAAGGGCAGATAAAGCTCTTGTATTTTCTTTTTTTTTTCTTATTTTTGGATGATTAGTTAGTATATTGATTTGAATCTCTTGTGTTTTTAATTCAATGATGCACTCCAATATCCTTCTCCTAACCAAATAAAGAAGATGAATTCTCGAAAACTCTCCATTTAAAAAAGAGGAGTTTTTGCCCATTTTGAAATTTTACAAGTGTAAGGCAAAAGAATAGGGGGTGAGATTAGATGACATGTGTTTAAATTTAATAGGTTAGAAAATGGATGTTTTTCTCTTAAAAAATGCCTAAGAAGTTTTGTAGCATTACCTAATAAAGAAAAAGGAAAAAAAATGAAGAAAAAATAAAGGCCTCATAGCAAATGGTAGATGATTGTAACAGGAAATGGAAGATGTTACAGATTTAAAAGAAAATTCCGAATATTTTTTTTTTAATTTTTAATGATAGTATCTGCAATCTTCATCTAATAGACCAAAGTTAAAAAAAAAAAAAAAAACAAAACAAAACAAAACGACAAAAGACAATTATAAAAGGGCAGTGGATGGTGGGTCAAGTTATAAAAGGGTTATCCTACTGGTTCTGGAGGATGACAGAACATAATGTGGCTAATAATTAATTTGGGCCCGAGATGTCAGTCGAAATCCTAAATTCCCGTGGCAGCAAAAGTACAATAATTGGGTTAAGCTGAGGACAAGGCTAAACTGAAATCACACCCATGCTCAAACCTTGCCATTCCTTTTTCCCTTGAAAAATGCTTATTTTAAACGGATAAACCCAGATGAATGACAAATGACATCCTGTCTGTCATCTGATCATTCATACCAATTACATGTTTTCTTGTTTTTTTCCTTTTTTAGAAATATAGCAGTTTTATTTAAGACAAAGAATTACATTCTACATCATCCACAATAGACATCAATAATATTAAAACTCTCAAATCATATTCCAAAAACTCCAACATTTCAAATTCTTATTATATATCCTACAAAACAAACATGCCAAGAGATTCAAAATCAAATTCCAAAAATCATTTAAAACTTTTAAAATAGGTAGAATTCTAAAATGCTTTTAAAAAAATATGGTATTTGTAAATGTGACAATGTGTCATGTATTATCCCAAAAACTCCAACAATTCAAATTTTTAATATAAATTCTTGTAAAAAAAACAGGCTCTAATATGCCCAGATTCATCTCTGGTCCTCAGGTCAAAATATTACTATGGGACCAGTACCCTACTCTTAGGCCCCACCCTAAAACAAAAAAGGATTTCCATATAAAATCTTATTTGGTGGTCCTGATTCAACTGGCAGCACATTTCTGAATTGGACACAGCACCTCAGCAAGATGATATGAAAGCAGATAAAAAGGAGCCAGACAGGCTTTCGACCGCGGTACTCACTGCCAGCGCGTGTTGCAATTATCACCACTCGACAAGCTTTACGCAGTCGAGGGTGGGACCCACTGCCAGCCAATGATGTACGAAGCGTTGATGAATATGGAACGGTGGATACACTTAAGATGGAGCTACTCTCCCCTCTCTCGTTATCATTTCAGTTGAAGTAGTCGTCTTCACTGGCCGTACAGAATTCCTTGTTACAGTGGAGGGCATGATGAATACCAGTTAGGATATTAGAGACGAAGGCATCAGAGGATTTTGATGTGAATTTGGGGTGGGCCATATATCACATCGATCATGGATTGATTATTATTAAATTAAAGCTTCAAAGTTAAAGGGATTAATTAGATGGGTAAATTTGATTGTGTGATTCGAGCAAAGATTTAGATTATACAAATGCCCTGAGATAATTGAGGGATTACACAGTTGGCACTCCCACCTACCTAGTTGGCTGCCCTATTATTGATTGAACCTTGGGTAAGTGGGTATGCTGCACTTTCCATGTGTGAGCATCCTCTTTTCACTTGTGTGTAGGATTTTCTCGTGTACCAGCCTGGTGGGTGGAGTAAACAAAAAAATTAAATAGAAAAAAAGAAAAGAGCCCAAAGTTTTGACAATATTAGCAACCAGCCTGGAACCAATTGGGGATAAAGTGAAAGGTTTGCATTGTATCCCAATCAGCATATTGGTCAACTAATTATTACCATCATTATCATCAAAGTTTTATCACAACCATATTGTCAGTCAATTCCGCTAGTTTTTGCTGCTAATCCTAAACTTGGGTAAATGAGGAGGGTTGTGTTAGGTAGGTTAACAGCCAGCGTAAAACTTTGTCACAACTCAAACCTGAATTTTGAAATTACAATATTTCGCGATTGGTCAACTAATTATAAATAAATTAATAACTTATATCCAAGAGCAACCCAGAAAATTCTCCTTATGGGGATAAATAAAAAAAAAATCTTTGAAGAGGAGACAAATGTAAAAAAGTTATTGAAGTTCATAATTTACAAAGGGGTTTTTTGGACTTTTTCAAATTTGAAGCCCCTAGGTTCCTCTTTGGCTCCGCCCCTGCTTATATCAATATGAACTAAAATTGGTCAAGCAGTAACGTTAATTACTAAGTAGATTTTACTAATTGAAATGTACCATTAATATTACATAAACTAAAGGATTCCAAGACCACCTATACATACACAACAACTATATCATGAACTATATCATGTAATGGTAAATTCAACATTTTATATTTTAGTCACAAGGAAAGTTTCTCCTGCCCATTAAATTGCGTGGCTCATCAAAAGATTGGCACCCCTTGTGACATCCTGGAGTCCCACATCGGCTATAGAGAGGAAAGTGAATGGGTTTATATATAGAGCTTGCACCCTTACCTTGCATGAGGCCTTTTGGTGGGTTGAGGCCCATCAGAAACAAAACCGTGAGGCCCATGAGCCAAAGCGGACAATATCATGCATGTGTGAAGGGTGGGGCGTGACAAATGGTATCAGAGCCGACTCTCGACTAGTTCGAGTGTGGGTCCCTGCCGTGTCCTGGTGCAAGTGGGCGGGTTCATATGTGGGCGGGCCAAGAGAGCTGGCAGGCTACAAGAACTGGCAGGCTACTGCACAGGGACGTGCAGCCCTAAGGGGGGTGGATTGTGACATCCTGGAGTCCCACATCGGCTATAGAGAGGAAAGTGAATGGGTTTATATATAGAGCTTGCACCCTTACCTTGCATGAGGCCTTTTGGTGGGTTGAGGCCCATCAGAAACAAAACCGTGAGGCCCATGAGCCAAAGCGGACAATATCATGCATGTGTGAAGGGTGGGGCGTGACAAATGCATGTGTGAAGGGTGGGGCATGACAAATGGTATCAGAGCCAACTCTCGACTAGTTCGAGTGTGGGCCCTTGCCGTGGCCTGGTGCAAGTGGGCGGGTTCATATGTGGGTGGGCGGGCCAAGAGGGCTGGCAGGCTACAAGAACTGGCAGGCTAATGCACAGGGACGTGCAGCCCTAAGGGGGGTGGATTGTGACATCCTGGAGTCCCACATCGACTATAGAGAGGAAAGTGAATGGGTTTATATAGAGAGCTTGCACCCTTACTATGCATGAGGCCTTTTGGTGGGTTGAGGCCCACCAGAAACAAAACCGTGAGGCCCATGGGCCAAAGCGGACAATATCATGCATGTGTGAAGGGTGGGGCATGACACCCCTCAAAAGAAAGGCGCATAAAGAAGACATGTGCATCTATAATTTTCATCTAAAAGATAATTAAAAGCCCTCTAAGTGGATGTTTTGAAGTCCCATTTGTAATTTACCAGAAAAATATATATCTCAATTGTATAATTTTTCTGAAAAAGAAAACTAAATGAAGAGAGATACAATGGACAAATCTAAAGTTTGGAGCATTAGCCCATTTCATAGCTACTAATGAAAATTCACTAAATGTCTAAAGTAAAAAAGAGAGAAGCAGGACCTGTTGGTCCTTGGCAAGTCAAGCATGCGCCATTGTTGTAGTTTTGTTTTGAGGGGGCTGGGACCTTAAACCTCTGGTGAAGAAAAAAGATATTGGATGAGAAGGCAAAGGAGCTCTCCAGTAACGGAAGAAGACATAAGTGAAGTAAAATAGTCCTCTAGTGAGGAAAAGGTGATTGCCCAAGTGCTCAAGTTTGAACCCGGGGCAACCAGTAAGAAGTGACGCTTCTTATCAATAGGGTAAGAGATTGTTCTTACACTGTTACTATAGTTATCAAACTTGATGTGAGTCAAGTTGTATTACCCAATATGTTAGAGGTTTTGCTTATGCTAATTTTTTGGATTAATCCCAAATGAAAATTGCAGTAGTTTGTCTTTTTCACTTTTTGTATTGTATTGTGTTTTGTATTGTATTTTGTTATTTTTTTCAAATTTAGAACACTACAAATTCATTCAAGATTGAAGCATTACTTTTAGTATAAAAAAAGTGCCAAAATGAAGTAACATATCAATAGTCATGCTGATATAATGAAGCAGAAGTGTTAGCTAAATTGAAAGCTCTATGGATTTGTGTCTCAAATAATTTCTATAGCATAGTGGTGGGAAGTGATTCTTTAAATGCGATTTTTTGAATGTCTTATTTGGAGAAAGGTCCATGGAAATTCCAATTTCTTTTTCATGAAATCAATACTTTGTCCTTATCTTTAAATGATGAGTTTCATAATGTGTATGGGTCAACGAATGGCATGACAAAAGCTTTTGCTAAATTGGGGGTGGAAAGAAATGTACCTTTATTCGCTCCTTTGTAATTTGTTGTTTTTCGAGTCTGTATTTAGCTCTAATACATTCATTTTTTTTATTTTTCTCCATTTTTATTGGTTGTACCGTTCTTTAAGTTTTAATATAAGTTACCGTTACCAACAAAAAAAAAAAGGTCTTGCCAATATAACAACCAATTCGTAATATTTTCAACATTGGCGGATAGAGATATTTATGAAACCTTGTTTTGAACTCTCACCGTCAGAATTCAAATATAATTGCCCAATTTGTATGACAAGAGGATTATATGATTGAAATGGAAATTGTTCAAAATTTTCATGCAACTCAATTTTTTTTATTATTTAGTGCAATGCATTTTGTGACAAAAAGAAAAAATAAATTGATTTTACTTGACAGAGAGGATTTCAATTTCCTACGAGGGCATTAGGAATCTAAGATTCTCCTCTCATGCTAATAAAAATCCATGAAGCATGGATTTTACCCCACAAACAAAGACTATGTTATGCTTAGCCATCAAATGGACTAAATTTAAATGGCAAAAACACAAACTCTAAATCTGCAAGCGCTTGTTGAGACCCTATGAATCGATTGAAACCATATTCATACTAGACCCAGGATGATTCAATAAAACTCCAAAACTAAGACTAAGAGTTCTATGAGTAAGAACTATTTGATTAGTATTTATTCATCGATGTAATGACTAAAAAATAAAAAGATATGTCCTTGGGTCAAAATAAGCATGATTCTAAAGAAAGAAAAATTATTCAGTTTATCAATTACCTCTTTGTTTGAGATTTTTTTAAAATTGAATCACGACCTCTGATTAGTAGGTATGAATCATAGTTTAAATATTTCTTGGTGTATTCCATGTGTTCCGTGCTGCAGATACTACAAAACATGACCATCATGGCATCATGTAGTCTTTCATTTTGTGCGAATTTATTACCCAGCCATCAGCCCAAATTCTCAATCAATCAATTCCTAAGAATAAATTCCAACTACAGCTCAACCTGCACTGTTTATATTTCGCGGCTTTAATTTTTCTTTCATTACACTTCACACGATTGTATATTCCAAGAAATTCATTACCGAGCAAACAAATGGGAAATGGAATTTTTTTTATTCTTAAATAAAGGGCTACATCCAGACATGTCTTGTTTTCAAACTATCAATTTATTCTTGTTTTCAAACCTATCAATTTATTCTCGTTGCATTATTGATCATGAGTACGAACCATAGTTCAAGATTTTGTTGAGTGCTCCTAGGAATGTAGATATGTCGAATCTGAGGTGAACCATCGTGGATTTGGACCATGATCCATCTTTATAGATTACATCCAATCTGACAAAGGACTTATGTGTTATATATGGATCCAACGTCTAATGGGGATAGGGATTTGACTCCAAATCTAAATCCGAAATAACATGTTGGATAAATGGGCTCCCAGAATAAAGTTTTTAAAATTTACAAGTGGGGACATTAAATGGTGTATGATTGAAGTTAAGCTACCAAATATCTATATGACTCAAGCTATATGGGTTCTTAAAACTCCCTAGGTGTTTTCTTACAAAAAAAAAAAAAAACACTCGTTTTCTAATTGATTAATCAATTCCTCTTGGGATATTATTTAGAAAGCTATACCATTTAAATATGCTTATTGTTCTCTCTTAATATGAGTCATGTGAAATGGAGAGTTTTTGAAAATCTCTTTCTATATATATTGAGAAAGATTACTATGCATCTATCACTCACACTATTGTGAGGGATAATTCCTTTTTCAAATCTAATAAAGTCAAAAAGGTATCATGAGATATTTGTCTTTTTACATATTAATACTTTCTAAAAAAGAAATTGTCCCTTACTATCGTATGAAGAACGTATGCATAGTAATTTTGTCCACATATATATATTAAAATTAAAGAGATGCTATATGTACACCACTTTAGACTCTTCCAACACAGCCTGAAAAAAAAAATCAAGACTTTCCAAAATGCCCCCACCCCTTTTCTCCAACACACCTTGTGTCTCTCCCCATCTTCTCTCCTCCCCTCCCCGACCTTCCCTTCCAGTCGGCACCGGTCGGCGAAGGGGCTCTCACCCCCCACCCCCTCTCTCCTCTCCCTCCTCCTCCTCTCCCTCTATTCCCTCTCTCTTCTCCTCTCCCTCCTTCTGTTCTCTTTTCCCCCTTTCTCGCCATCCTTGCAGTAGGGAGACCGGCATCTCCTCGCTGCAGGGAGATCCCAGTCCCCTTGCAGTGGGGAGAAAGGAGGAAGGAAAAAAGGAGAGAGAGAGAGAGAGAGAGAGAGAGAGAGAGAGAGAGAGACCCTCTTTCAGCTGTTGCTCATTGCAGGCCAGAGGGTGACGTGAGGAGGAGAGAGAATGTGTGTAGGGAGAAAAATCGTAGGAGCATTTTAGAAAGTTTTAGTTTTTTTTTAG
Source organism: Sextonia rubra (assembly GCA_037013555.1). Taxonomy (NCBI): domain Eukaryota; kingdom Viridiplantae; phylum Streptophyta; class Magnoliopsida; order Laurales; family Lauraceae; genus Sextonia; species Sextonia rubra. The sequence goes on along the minus strand of JASUAD010000010.1, from coordinate 33,930,072 downwards.
GTTGTGTAGGAAAAGTCAAAAATAGTGTACATATAGCAGCTTCTTAGAATTATTGGGCTTAAGTGTAGTTGAATAACCACACACCCATGTGGGGCCCCCACTTTTAAATGACCATTCCACAGTAGGACTCAAATATTGATAAGTCTCCTTATTCAGATATTTTTGGTATTTGGGAAAAGTTGCTCACCTAATAAAATTTTCTATTAATAATTAAATTTGGACGCCATAATGGGAAGGGGTATCGTTTACACAACTCCTCTTTACACAATACATTGATTACCCTAATGAAATCACATAAGAAGGCTTAATGGAGGAGTGTAGTAAAATCCCAATCAAAAACAGCGGTTCAATTTAGACGAACGTGATAGAATCATGTAAAAGTTTAGATTTCAAATCTATATAATGTTATCCAAATTTATTTTATTATTGCAAAAATCCGATTTATTTATGTTAGGCTCAAAACTGACATGTGGCATATAAGTATTTGTTCTTTAGGATTTTATTTGGATAAACTTTTGATTCTTCTCAAGATTTATTCGTCTCGTGCATAATGCTTTTCATTTTTTCATCGTGGGATTTTGGGTGGATTGTGTTTGGTAAGGGGTATGGATCAGACTCTTGTTTATTTGTTTTGGGCTATTCTCGCTGAGAAAGGCATAAATGTATGTTGGATGGGGAAGATTTTCTCCCCAAAGGGGCTGCACTCCACAAACGTCACGCTCTGAGTTGTTGGCAACCAATCAGTTCATTCTACCCCGTTGAAAATATGGGAAGCTGGAGAAGGAGGATGGGTCTAATGGCATATTGGGTAATTTTCATCTTATCTTTTAAACCTTTGATTTTGAGGATGAGATAGTCACATGTCTATTTTAAAGAGGGTGATGGTGAGGTTTGCGAAGCTTTCACTTTCTTTCTCTAGTCATATTTTCTGACAAGTTGCAAAGCGCTCTCTGGTTTTTGCTTCCCCTAACATTGATGAGATTGACCTAGGAGGTTGCTGCTGCTCCCTGTAGCTCACCTTTACAAATGGTCTTTTCCTTCCCCTTATAGAAGATTATAATTATTCCAAACCCTTTTTCATGTTTAGGAAATTATAAAACTACCCAAACCAATTATTCTTAACTCCACCTTACCCTAGCCGTAAGGAGTCATACTCTCATTTGGGAGTTTAAAGTTTTAAAACTTGGTAGCCCCTCTCTTTTCACGTATATGGGTTATCTTTCCACTTACGTCCGGGGCTATCCTTGGATCCCGGCCCTTTAAGCTAGGCCATCAAAGAATAAAATAAAATAAAATAAAGAAAAGAAAAACCTCAATTCTTACCTTTTCTTTTTCTTTTGCTATATCTCTTTTCCTTTTTCTTTACCAAACTTTTAGTCATTGTAACTTGTATGGCCTACCTTTGTGCAGACAATCCACCTTTATATATTGAAGTAAAATATTAATATAATAAATATATTGGAAGTGGTTGTTTATATGATCAACTTTGAATAATGAAAGATAGGCATCGAATATAGTAAATTAATTATTTTTCTATTTATTCCTTTTAAGAAAATTTGTCTTTTTCTATGATCTGAAAATGTACATTTTTTAAGTTCTAACATAAAAAATCACATTGATAGATGGTGAGGATCAATGGCGGAATTAGGACTTTCATCTGGGTGGTGAGGGCAATATTGGTTAAAGTGAACAAATTAATTAATAAAAGCAGATTTCAAGGTCTTATTTAAGGAGTTTTCCCGAGTATTGCGGGTGCGGTCACACCCGCATGACTACACTTGGGTCCGCCCCTGGTTAGAATAAAAGACTCATGAGATTTTAATTACCTATCTTACTTAAGGCCAATTTGATTGCAAGAGAATGATTGTTAAGAATTTTAAGGAACCACCTTAGAACTAATTTCTTATCTTGAATATATTACAATGTTTGTTTCTTTGCATGGAATTGATTTCTCAAGTATTTATAGAACGAATTCATTATCATTAAAATATGATTGAGGTAGTCTATTAGAACTAATTTCTTATCTTGAACATATAACAAGTTTTGTTTATTTTCATGGAATTGATTTCTCAAGTATTTACAAAAATTAATTCATTATCATTAAAATATGATTGGGTTCATCTATTAGTTGGATCTAAATTTTTAAAATTCCAAGGAGCCCATTATGCCAAGAAAGATAAACCTATTTGTTCTCATGCAATTAAATTCCTACAAATTCAAATGAACTTATTTCACCATAAATTCCCTTATCTTGAAAATTTATAACACATTTGTTTGTATGAGTAGAATTTTTAAAAAAGAAGGAAACCTGCCTTACCATGAATCTCTTATCTTGAAAATGTAATTGGATATTTTTTGTTTTCATGGAATTGAATTCCGAGGAAATTTTCTTGTTTTCTTGTGATTAAAAAAATAACATTGAAACAAAATCATAAAGTTAGTGACCATCTCTTTGATTTGAAAATTGAGATAAATCTTAAATTTAGCGTTATTTATATGAAATCACTGGCAAATAGCTCAGTTTAAAATCTATTGAATTTTTTTAAAACTACGAAATAGCAACACTACTGAAAATATTATAATATTATAATATTTTATTCCATAATTATTAAATCTAAAAATATTTAGTTTGGACATATCCAAGCAGTTCCTAAGATCCAAAATAAAATGCATATTAGATTGTCACTCCTCAATTATGTAATAATGCTATACATTTTCATCCTAACTCATTTACATATGCATTTTCAACTCACAAATGCCACAATATGAATTTGAAATTTGAATATTTTTGTTCACCAAAATTTCAAACTCATTTACAAGAATGTATTTTTCTTATGTCATAGGCCACACTATGGGTATTCCGGTCCTAAAATGTTATAATAGTAGTGTGGAGAAATATTTAAACTTAAAAAAGAAAAAGAAAAAAATCATCTCAAGAGGTAAGCCTCTTGATCTAATGGCCCACTAAAGAATAATATCATGTGCACAAAAAGTATGTGTACGAATAAGGTGCAACGTGGGTTGTTGCCTCCTGAAAAGTTTTTTTTTAAACACACACACTATGTTCCACTTGATGGATCATCTGATCCGATCATCTGAGAGGGCATCCTTGGACGATCCTACAGGTGCAAAACCCATGTGTTTTGGGCATAGTTCGGCCCACCATCCAGGTGCCCCAAAACCAGCAGGCGTGAGACCCTCTCGTGTGGAATTACAAATTTTGGCTTGAGTCAAGGCCTCTGAAAATTACATATGAGACCTGGAATATACCGTTTTTAAACCTGAAAGTCTGAAGCCACATACAGTTTTGTGTTCAGAATCATGCATTCCATGACTATAAACGGATTATAGGAATTCTACAATCTAGATGTGTTTTTATATGGGAATTGTTTGACAAATCCTTAATGGGGCCTGAACCTTTTGGAGCCACACGTGATAAATTTCAAGGAGGGCCTCATTGTGTGTGTGAGTGCAATTCGGACACAATCATGGGACCGTGTCCTCACAGGATTGGGAAACTTTTTGCTTCTTTATGTTCTTGGTTTTGCCCTCCTTGAGTTTGGACTTGACACGATTTCACCCAAAGGTCCAAGCCCATCATTAATATGGATAATTATGTAGGATGTTACTGACCTCATCAGAATTTTTAGTAAAACAGACCTGAATGCAAAGCTTACGCTGGTGTGAGAGTTTATCTTCGAGGTTGATTAGATTCGTCAATTTCCAACCATTAAATCTCTGTTTTGATGATATCTCCCTCATCCCAACTCGTATTTACGACCCATTTTTCACTTGTGCAATCGTCATGGTTAGAACTATATGATAGTACAGTCGGATCATTCAACTAATGATTAATTAATTTGGGCATAATCAAATAATTATTGGTTTGGCTTATGTGGGACTCTTCCATAGAGAGCCTTGATCCGATCATTAATAAACAAGCCAATCTCGGTTACTACTTACATTTGAATCATAATATACCCATATTGTTTAGAATCAACGGATATAATAAAGAAAACTTATGATATGTTTATTTTATCGTATGTTAGTTTAATTGATTAGATTTAGAATCAAACGCCAAATCAAGGTTAAATTGAACCTATGATCCTGTAAAGGACTAAAATCTATATAAGTGTATGTTTGATAACTGTGTGATCTAATTAGGTTGCATATGTCCATTGATGTTAAATTAAGGCATTTGGATTATAATGAAGACCAATTAAAATTACCAATTGCGCCTTATAATGTGATCGGCAGTAACCATTGATGAACCTAAGGATAATGCAACACACTTGACAATCATATTAGTGACAATTTAGATCATATCAGTTGTTACTATATTTATCAAGTTAAAATCCATAATTTTATTGGCTGTGTAGCTGTGAAAGTGGCCCAATTTTGATGAGTTGCAGATTTTTTCAAGTGAATCAAAGCCAGCGTTGTGCAAATAACAATGAAAGAAATGTTCAAATACATAACTGGGTGAAGATGTTTTTTCTTTTAAATAAGTTTTATGAACAACTTGTGATTTGTATAAGAAAATATTCTCAATTTGAAATCAATGATGCAGGTCCAACATTGTGAGTTCTTTAGAGCATGATTGGGAACAAAATCTCCACGGAAAATGAGTTTTTTCATGTGGGTAAATATGGGTTTGTTCATGTGGGTATGGCCAGAATTATGAAGTATTGGTTTATGTTTTTGCGGAGTGAGAGTGAAGAGGAAGATGGGGTGATGGTTGACCGGAAGAAGAAGACGATGATGATGTGGGTCTGCTAGACTGCACCATGAAGGTGATGCTGATGATGGGTGGCGATGAAGGAAGGGTTAGGAGATGATGATGGATGGGTGAGTCCTGGTCCCTGGATCGAAAAATGTGGATGGTGCATAGTGGTAGACCTAGAGTTTTCGTTTGAGGGGTACAAATCCAAATGGGTAATTGTGTTTGAAAAATAATTCCAAAATTTTCATACAAATTTTGGAGGTAGACGTAAAATTTTTATATGAATTTTTGAAAAATTCTCAAAATTTTTACAATGACTTTAGAAGAAAACTGAGGTCCAATATTGGGTGCATCCGCCCACGGGTGAGTTTATGTAGGTCCCCTGGTGGTGCATGAGCATGAAGGCAGATTTGCAGTAATTCAATGCCGTCGGAGAGATGGCCAAGATGTGGTGGGCATTGACAAAGACACTCAGTTATCAACTCAGGTGACAAGCTCCGAGTCAAGATGAGTTCAGCACGAGCCGGTTCACAGCAGAGTCTTGGTGGTTGCTAACAGATTTAACCGTAACTATATAGATCAAGTCACATAACTTCTCTATGTATTCAGTTCTAACGGAGTAGGTTATTTAACTGTCTTAGAGAGAATATTTGTTTATTGGCCTCAGGCTATATATAGACCTTCGTATATTCGTAATAATCATCTGAAATGAATTGAGTTTCTTCATCTTATCTTCTTCTGTGGGCAGAGTTGCATTGGGCCGACACATGAGGATGAATGTGTTGGCTTCTGTACGTGTGGATTTATTGGGATGAGCTGGTGCAATAGTGGGTTAGAGTCGGGTGGCTGTGCTCGGGTCGGTACAGGGGGAAAGTGTGGTTTGGTTCAGTTGATTGGGTGATGGCCGCCTGGAATTCGGAGTGTTTGGCTTGCTGGCTTGATGGCTGGGACCATGGTTCAGAGGGTGTGGTTTGGATCCGGGGATTGGCTTGAGATGATGGTGATGTGAGGGTGATGGTTGATGTGGGGCTGGCCACTTGGTTTGGTCTCATTAGGGGTGATGATGAGGTTACGCAGTAAAGTGAAAATAAAAGAAACTAAAATGAACAAGAAACCATAGCAGATCCTACTGGAAAACAAGATCCCCTTGTGATTGGCCAAAATTAGGTAATGAGGCGCGTGATAGAATTGGATCCGGAGACTCAAGATGGGGGAGAAAGAAAATTTGTAAAAACCCTTAAGATGTGTGAGGTCGTAGGGTGTAGAAATTTGATTGAAAAGTAAGTCTAAATTTCTCCCCTTTTCTTAATCTCTGTATTTTTCTCTTTGAGGATGGCATCAAGTGAAGATAATCATGAAAATAGTGGTAGTTCTGAACTTGAAGATATGTGGCAGATGCTTGGGGAAGCTGTCAACGCTATTACGGCCCAGCCCAAACTGGGTCCGACAAGGGGCCTAGGGAAGCAGAGACCTGGCTAAGAGACTTGAGAAGATTTTTAGGGCACTTTTGGCACATATTCACGGGTTTGAGGGGATTCTATACTTGTGATGATTCCTTTATTATGCCTGGAATCAATGCATCATCCCTAAAAGAATTCAGGTTTGGCAAAATAGAGGATTTTCAGAAAAGAGACCTTAAAGAAATTAATGGTTTGAAACGTTTTTGCCAATATCTCATGATTCACAAGGCTCCACGATATGAAATTTTGTCCCATAACCATTCTTGGCCTTTAGATCACATCTAATGGTCTGGATTTTTGAAAAGGGGCCCATAAAACTCTAGAGTTTTATCTCTAAAGTTGATTATGTTTTTGAAAATATCTCAACATATTTGATCATTCAACGGCTAAAAATCAGTCATTTAACCTTTTTTGGAATAGGAAACAACCTTAATGGTTTTGATCTAGTATATAGGACCCACAAATGTGCGATCATTACAAAACCAAGCACCTACTTTTTGGGCGCTATAGTAACAGCATCCACACATTTGACCCGGGGGGGGGGGGGGGGGGGTCGTCTTCCACGGACACTTGGAGCACCCAGTGTTCCGCGTTCCATGTTGTAACCAAACATGGAGAGTCTATGGTTCCACATTCCACGAAAAGCATGTTTACCAAATGTGCCTTTAAAGTAATGAAATGTGTAAATACTAAAAAGATGTCTTTTGCAACATACAAAATAAAAAGGGACTTGAAAAACACCAATGCTGAAATCACTTGGGCACTCTTCAAAGAGAAGAAAAACAAAAATCTTATGCTAAGGGAAACGTGACTGTCATATATTTTCGGAGCCGACTACGTATGCGCTTTACCTAATTCCTAACAAGGTGTCTGAGACAGAGAAATTTAAAAAGGGACTAAACCTTTTTAAACTGTATAATAAAATTGGGTTGAATGTATATGAGCCAAAACAGACTATATCATGTTGGTAGTAGGCCTAGATCATTAGAATAACATTTGCAATAATTTTTTCCCCTTTTATCTATGCATGAAATTGGGAATTGATTAAGAAAAAGCCTATTTGTTCGCATAAAATCAGAATTTATATGAATTCATTGTTAAACAAAAAAAAGTTTTTTTTCTTAGGCTTGCATAAAATTGAATACATATTATATAAAGAGGAAAAATAAAAATATTACTATACATCATTCCTTCATCATGTAGTGAGAGATAATGATGTGGCTTTTCCTTTTTACATATAAATATATATTTTTTATAACACCATAAATTACTTTTCATTTTTTATGCATGAATTTATTCAAATATGCATCTGTCTCTCACCACATAATGAGAGAATGATGCATAAAAATAATCCCCAAGGAAAAATATGGATATTTATTTAATATAATTAAAAGTTTTAATCTCAATTCTAGGCGGACCTTGGATGAGACCTCTATATCGCGGCGAGCTTTTAAAAAACGGGCCATACCATGTATCCTTAGGCTTAAACAACTGCCAAAACAAACGTTTGCAGGCCTTTGACGGGCAGGGCCGGGCCGGGCCAGGCCAGTAGCCAGATTAACAAGTGTATCTAAAAAACCACCGCGTAGGCGCCCGTGTAGAGCTAAGAGATCGAGCTTTGTGTATCGTCGTCGACCGATCGCCCTTTTCTGCTGTGTCATTTGTGAGTCTCTCTCTTTCTCTATCTCTCGCTTACTTCGAATACTCTGATTGATTATTATTATTTCTTTTCTTTGCAATTTTTGCCTCATCATATTCTTCTCCATTGATTCCAAATAGGGTTAAAATCAGATTGTTTGTTTGTTACTTTATTTGCAGTATCATCCTAAATAATCTTCTTCTAGGGCTTTTTTGTTTCTAATCTTTCAACCGCGTAGTTGGTTCATGTGGAGCTGAAAAAGGCATTTTTCGCCACTCGCATATCAACCAATCCCATCTCCTGCAGTTCTGATTTTACCAATCTTTTCAAACTCACTCCATCTTTCCCCAGTTGCTTTGTCCGATTCCAAGCGATAAATTGACGTTGAGATTGATCGCTTTCACTGTGTTTTCAATGACCCCGAATCGGAACAGCACCTGAAAGAACAACTTTGTTGTTAAACACTCTTAAAAGTCTTTTTTGGGTTCAAGGAAAACCTTCGAGGCCTGAATTTGAATCTGGCTCTAAGAAATAAATACTCTTTCAAGAACAAACCAGCGAGGGAAGAACCCACCAATTCGATAATGGAAACTGAAATTGGGGTTTCTGATGTGAATGCTGCCTAAAAATTGAATATTGATGTCTGTGAAGCTGATGGCATGTATGGTTTTGGATGTGGAGGGGGTTCTCCAAAAAAAAAAAAAAAAAGTGAATTTTGCAGTCTGTGATTCAAACGGCTTCTAATCTTTTTTCTCTTTTTTATTTTTGGGTCAAGTAATTTTAGGGTTTGGAAGATTGTGATTTCGGAATCTCAAACATTGAATCCTGTGAAATCCGCCTTTTAGGGGTAGATTGAGAGCCATCACCTGAAAAAATTGTAGGGTTTTGGTGGATCCTATTCTTGGTTCGCTAGTCGGGTCATTTTGCCTGACAAACAAACAGGCTTTGCATATATTTCAGATTTAGAGACCCAAAAAACAATGAAGGTAATTGGTGTGTTTCTATATGGGTTTTACTGCAAAATGTGAATGTGACGACTTCTGGAATGCAAAGAGCAAGCAAATGACCAAAACTGTGGCTATGCATGAGTTTGGAGTTTTTATATAGTACATGGGTGGGTTAATTTCCTTGTTTACATTTGAGAAGTTCTGCTATCTTATAATTTGGTTGAGAATTATGATTCTTGGTCTGAATATATGAAAAGTATCCTCAGAGAAGAACTTACACTAAGGTAGTTGGTTTTTTGGACATCACCGTCCATGGATCCTGACCCAAAGATCATCTTGACAAATGACAATACGTACCTACTTCACCTGATGATTATTGGCTAAAAAATTGTTCTGTGTGTGCTTTGCTAGATTGTTTTACATTATGTAGTAGATATAGGATGGGTCAACTTGGTTTTGTAAAGGTCTTGGATGTGCTTCCAAATTCCGACTTTACTGCATATCTTATAACATCTCTCTCATACTTAAAGCTTGATTCTGGATATATAAGTGGGAAGCTAGTTGTTGATTGTAAAGTGGATTTTGAGAAGCCTATGATATTGACTGGGGCTTTTCAAATCCAATGAGTTAGCATAGTTGATTGGAACAGGAAGAACTGCTCGTCTAACGAATTAGGCATACCTCGTCACCTTCTTGTAAAACCTTTACTAAAGAATCTGTAGTTCACAAGTTTTCCTGCATTGACCTGTCCTAATTTGGTAAACAAATTTTAGCCTTGAACACTTTTTTGCCAAAATGAAACACAAAAGTAGGCTTATCCAAGTTTCTTTTGAAAAAAAAAAAAGATTTAGTAGTTGCTCGAATAAAACAATTTAAACATAAATGTGAAGTATTTGTTTAGGCCTTGGGTATCAAAACACGACAAAGGTGGGGTCCATGGTAAAAGATCCAATCTAAATGTTGAGGAATTCATAGTGTGATGGATCTTAAGCTAACCACCGTGAGCCCTACCTGATTAAGAAATGGATCTTGAAATCCCTGCCCAACTAACCCCATCATCATTATTAAAGCCTTGTCCTAACTATATTGGGGTCAGTTACATGAATTCTATTTCTCCATTCCGATCTATCCTAAGCCAAATTCTCATATAAATTGAACTTCTTCAAATCTAATTTTATTACCTCTATTCACTTCTTCTTCAGCCTACCCCTTCCCATTGGTGGGCTATCAACCTACATAGCCAATTCTTTTCTTACCTGCGTTGTTGCCAACTTGCATTCGACGTACACAAACTATCTCAAGCAGATTTCACTAATCTCCCTATTGATACTACTCTTAAATGCTCTTGACCATGCTCATATCTAATTTTATCTTTTCTAGTTTTACCAGACATCCACCTCAACATTTTCATCTCTGCTACATCCATTTTATGCATATATTGTTACCCCATAGGTTTTAACTAGTCTAATCACTGTCTTGTAAAATTTCTCACTCAATATTGTCGGCATTAGTTAATTACAAAGCACTCCAAAAGCAAGTTTCCACTTCGACCATCCCGTTTTTATCTTATGTTTAACATATTTATTAATCTCTCCATCCGTACTGGCGCAGCCCTGGATTTCCAATCGATCGTAGAACAATCTCCCCAAGGATTGTTCGAATCCAGAGATGGATTCCAGCTCCTGGAGCACCCTCACAAGAAGAAAAACACAATAAAAGAGATGAATCTTAAAAGAAAACTTTAATTTATTGGAAAATAAGCATGTCTATTACAATGAAAGACTCCTCCTTATATAGGAGTGACTGTTTCTAAAATAGGAAAGACTAACTCTGGACAAACATGGCTTACTAAAGTAAATTAAGCAAGTTCTTATCTCAACTTAATATAAAATAGGAAATAATTAATTAATTAAAACTATCTAACTAAGAATAGGGGTCTCTAATCTTGAGGAGATCATGGATCAAATGGAGCCCATCAAAGTGGCCTATCAATGCCGGGCTGGATCTTGCATCTGACTTACGTCACATACTAATTATCGAGCCAAGGTAACTGAAATAATCTCTTTGCGGTATGTCATAGGCGTCAATTCTCACAATCATTTCAACTTTTTGTATATGTCCACTGAAGTTGCAATCCATATATTTTATCTTTGTTTGACTTATTTTAAGCATTTGGACTCTAAAGCTTTTCACCATGTCTCAAGTTTTGCATTTACACCATCTTTTGATTCATCCACCAACACTATATTATCTGCAAATAATAAACCCACTCCTTTTGAATATGAGCAGTTAACTCATCCATAATCAGTACAAAGACATAAAGGCCTAAGGCTAACCCCTGATGTAGTCCTATGGTCAATGGAAATTCACATGTCTCTCCATAGGTAGTTCTCACATCCATTACCGCTTCTTCATATATGTCTTTAATAATTTTAATAGAACCTCTTAAAACATTTCTTTTCTTCAAAACCCAACAAATTAAATTTACCCTATTGTAAGTTTTTTCTAGATCGATAAAAATCATATACAAATTTTTCCTCTACTTTCGAAAATTTTCCATTAATTGCCTATGTGAGAAAATAATTTTCATAATTGACCTCTCTGGCATAAAACCAAATTGATTTTCATATATCTTTGTCTTCTATCAAGTCTTTGCTCCATTACTCATAAGTTTATCCCCACAATAGTCAGTACAGTTTTGTATATCCCCCTTGTTCTTATATATAAGTACCACAACAGTTCTTCTTCATTCATCTAGCATTTTCTTTGTCATTAATATGTTATTGAAAAGTCTAGTTAACCAAATACCCCAAATTTCCCTTAAGCATTTTCAGGCCTCCATCGTAATGTCATCTGGACCCATAGCCTTTCTATCCTCATTCACTTTTACCACCCTAATTCTGTGAAAAAAAAAATGTTCTGTTAATGAAATTTCCTCTCTTGTTCTTGTAAATCCTCTATTATCTTCATTTAAAGTTTGCTAAAATATTTCTTCCATATCATTGTCCTTTAGTCATTATTCTTCATACATTTGACATGATCTAAGTCCGTACTTACCTTTCCCTTATTTTTGCAAGCTCAAATATATCCTTCTCTCCTTCTTTTATTTCCAACCTATTATAGAAATCATCATATGCTTTAAAATTTGTAGGACTTACTACTTGCTTAGCTTCTTTCTTTGCTTTCTTATACATCTTATAGTTTTTCAAATTCCTTATCCTCTGCCAAACTTTGTAGCAATGTCTTTTCTTCGAACCGCTTTTTGAACCTCTAGACTCCACCACCAAGTTTCTTTATTATAGTGTTTTTCCCCTTTTGACTCTCCAAGCACTTTTTTTGCAACCTTCCTAATACATTTAGCCATTTGATTTCACATTGTTGTAGTTTCTCCTTCAAAATTCTATACTCCCTCCACAATCACTTTATCCTTAAATATTGTTACCCTTTCTCCATTCAAGTCTCTCCACATTGTTTTAGAGCACATTTTGCTTACTATCCCTCTCTTTCTACTTTTAATGCAAATATCTGAAATAAATAGCGTATGTTGTGTGGTCAAACTCTCTGTTAAAATAACCTTATAGTCTTTACAAATCATTAGATCATGTTTTCTAAGTAATAAAAAAGTTTATTTGGCTCCTGTTAGTTCCACTGTTATAGGTAATTTAATGCTCCTCTCTCTTTTTAAGCTGGTGTTTGTCACTACAATATCAAATGCTGATGCAAAATCCAAGATAGTGTCTCCTAACTCATTTTTTCATCCAAATCATTGTCCTTCATGCACTCTCTCATATCCTCTATTATCCTTCCCTATATGCCCATTTAAGTGCCTTCCTAGGAAAATCTTATCATTAGTTGGAGTTTCTCATAGTAAATCATCCATCTCCTCCCAAAATTATGTCCTCATACTTTCATCTAATCTTTTTTGAGGAGCATATGCACTAATTATATGAGTTATGTCTTCCTCTAACACTAGTTTAATTGCTAATTTGCTATAATTCTATCACCCAACCTCGTTAACCCTTATAATTTTCTCATTCAAATCGTTTTCTACACCATATCCACTCCATTCCTTATATTATTCTTTACTGCATAAAAACACTTGTAAACATCAGTTAGATCTTTAGCTTTATCCCCATTCCACTTTGTCTTCAATAGACAAGTTACACTAATACTTCTTCTTTTCTTTACCTCGACCAATTCCATGCTGTTGCCTATCAAGGTAGGATATATTCCAAGTAGCAAGTCGAATCTTCCTCTTCTTCTGGACTAACTTCTTTAACTGCACTTGTCAATAGTAGTGTGGTAGCCCCTGCTTACTATTCACTACAACCAGGTAACATTGCAATGCATCGTTTAAAGTGGGGAACGTCCGAGTATGCTCTCGAAATGTTGTTATTTCAAAATACATATTTAGGTTGTGACAAAATTTTATGCTAGCTATCAACCAACCTGGCCAACTTGACAGGTACAAAAATATATGCCAAACCCTGCCCTAACTTGGGTTGGTTGAGGTGGGCTAATCGAACCCATTGACAATCAACTTGCTTTGGCTTCTTAGTGGGATCCATATCCTACAACATTCAGTCCTTATGTTCTTTGCTTTCCTTTACCTGCGGTAATTTAGTTTGTGAATTGACTTTGAAGAAATTTTGTTTACAAATTGTACGGTGCTACTTGGAAACTGATTGCCCCAATCATTTAATTCTCACATTTAGAATTTTGATTGTTATGTTCTGATCTTGGTTTGGTTAGAATAAAGCATGGATCCTTCAGAACGTAGATACTTAGAAGATGAGGATACTCCAATCATGAAGACAATTAAGGGTGCGACTACTGGTCTGGCTGCTGGAACCATCTGGGGCACAGTTGTTGCCACATGGTATGATGTGCCACGTGTTGAGAGGAATGTTGCACTTCCGGGTTTGATAAGAACTGTCAAGTTGATGGGTAACTATGGTCTTACCTTTGCTGCACTTGGAGGAATTTACATTGGAGTAGAGCAGTTGATGCAGCAATACAGGATGAAGAGAGATTTTATCAATGGTGCAGTGGGTGGTTTTGCTGCCGGGGCTACTGTTTTGGGCTACAAAGGTATGGTTTCTTTGTCCCATCTTTTGATATTATTGTTATTGTTGTTGTTAAGAATAGAATTTCATCATTGCTAAATTGGACTTTTTAGAGAAGGCCAAGTGTCAAAGCACATATATGATTTTTTTTTTTTTAATTCTGAGATTGCATGTGTGAGCAGTATGATAAAATGAGTTATGTATTAGACTGACTCCTTTTATTGGCAAATATCATTTGAGTTAAATTGTCAACAACTAACTGATTTCCATCATGATAAGAGCATATTGAAAAGGTTCTTTCCCAGATTCTGCAGAATGGGCATATTTGAAGACTTTTGTAAAGGGAAGAAGGATGAAGGGTAATGTAGAAATCTACATGGATCTGGTTTCATATTCATAGAGGGAGGGTAGAGATCTCTTTTTTTTTTTTTTTTTCCAGAGACTTTGTCATCCACAGCATTATTTAACCATGGCATGCCTCATTCTCTCATCATTAAATTTCACTCCTGCTCTCTGTGGAAACCAAATGGAAATGCACGCACTCCAACTCTTTTGTTGGTTAAAAGATTTTCTGGTGATATTTGTCCATTAGCTTTAGGAAATGAATATTTGAAGGAAATTGAACCACTACTTGTTTGTACTTTGTATTAGTGAATACAATACTGTCACCGCTTCTGTTGTAGGGTACTCTGAAATTTTCAGAAGAATCACCCACTACCCATTGTCTCTAGTGGAATTTAGGGAGCAGGATACAAATTCTAATTTTCTTGTTTTGGTGGCGAACCCCTGTGGGCAGCATATTCAAGTAGGATAGCTTTGCCACAAGCTTGAACCTAGGTGACATTTTTTGAAGAGAGGGTGTCTTAACCAACTCACCTAATGAGTGAAAAGTGTTCTTTCAAGGACTGTCAGTTTGTTCCACAAATCCCTCAAAGAACTAGCAACAAATAGTGACAACCAATTCTAAGAATGCTTCTCATTTTCCATTCAATTACTTTGTAAGCTTATATGGCAATCGCCTGTGAATGTGAGTGATGGACAAGCTTTTATTACAGTTATTGAATTATTGAATCTCATCATGAAATTGAGGTCACTACAGAGGACAGCTCTCATTTTGATCATTGCATCATATTAGCAATTTTCTAAAGATGTGTAGAAAGCAATGCTCTGGTTATGATGTTACCTATTGGCTGAGGATTTATACCATAAAGTGTGTTTATGATAGTATGGAAATGAGAAAAGGATTGCCTGTTTTGATTATGGATTTGTTGTAAAAAATGTGTAATAGCCCATCAGCTTTAGGAATTCAGTTACCATCCCAAAAATAAGTAGGAACATTTATATTTATATATATATAATAGACACATACACAGGACCATTTTTATTCTTTAGGCTTTGAAACTTACCTGTTTTCATCCATTGTTTTTATGGACATTGAGATTGTGCTCATTTATTAGGTTCTGAAATTTATCCTTTTAAAGAGTCATGCAATTCATATATATATTATCTGAAACCTAGAGGATATACTGTAATTGTGTTCTGCTGCCCATATTACAGGGAGGAGCATTTCAACTGCTATTTCTGCTGGAGCTGCCTTGGCTTTTACTTCTTCTATTCTGGATATTGGTGGGCAGACTACAAGAATTGACAATGGTAAGGAGTATGCTGCATATACTACCCAGAAAAGGCCTTCATCTAGTTGATGGCTTCTCTCACTTTGAAAAAGCTGTTAGCTCTTGGGACAGCCCTTTTATGTTCATCCTTTGTATAACTTTACCTACACCTGTTCAGAGGTTTTTAAGTATCAAACCTTTCCTTCGGTTGGTGTTTCCCAACTTCATGTTTGCACACAGGAAAAGGGGGGTTGGGGGGTTGTTGTTGGGGGGGGGGGGGGGGGGGGGGCGGGGGGGCGGGTGGGGGTGGTGTGGAATGAAAACAAGAAGGAACTTCTTTTCATCGGTCAGTAGTTAATACTTCGGCTGCATTCTAGAAATGGCACTTGTCTGCAGGCAGTTAGTGTGCCTAGCATTCTGGAACTTCCAAACTAGAGGATTTGTAATAAATCTTGTTCTACCTTTTTTCTTGATGATGTCGTGCTGTACATTAGTTATTACTTTTTGTGAGTGCGGAATGTCATGCCTTGAGAATATTTATAAAATCCTGAGACTTGGATAACATGAGGCAGCCAACAATGTATTGCACTTACTGATAGTGCGATGTGAAAAACCAGATTGCCTTGTCACATGTGACACTGGTTGCAAGTAGCTGGTCTAAAACTTCGCACGCCTGCAGAAGCTGGGGAAACCTGAATCCGATTCAGTCTCTGGTTGAAATCTACAAGCCCATACCTGGTTGGATCCCCTAGCAACCAATTCCAGACCTCCCTCGATTGGATAGATTTGGACGGATAACCCACAATCCAAGATTATTGCCATCTCTACAAACTGGGTTCGACTAGGACCATTGCCTTGATGGTCTAGTTGGACTGAACCAGGAGCAATCATTGGCTATAGCGTTATTGTTAATAGATTTGGGTGTGTGTGGGTGTGGGTGGAGGGTGTGAGTCCTTACCTTTCAGAAAAACAAAAATAGTCAGAAGTTTGGTTACGCTCAGCAGCAGGTGAAAACCCATGAGCCATCATCAGTTATGAAGGTACGAAACCACGATCCTAATCTCACAATTTAGGAAGGAGGCGTGTGAGTTAAGTGAGCTTGTTTCAATTGAAATGGCCCATACATTTAAACTGATAAATTTACTATAAATAAATGCATTTTATAAGTAGTTAATTTAATTATGAACTTTAATTACTATGATCAATTAGCTATCTTGAGATTTTTTTATACGCATATATAATTTTTAGCACTTGCAAAATAATTCATTTAAAATCTATTAAAATTTTCAAAAATAGCTAAACAACAGAAATATTATAATTTTTAAATATGAAATTATATTCCAACATTTAAAACTGTAAATGTTTTATTCTGTAAAATCAAGAAACTAAAGATAAGTCAGATAGTTGTCGTCCAGTGTATGCTCGCCATTAAGAAACTTACTAAGCATCGGAGAATAAGCGAATGGGATTTGCTATATGAAGCAATAAGGGATGCAGTCATGGATAAAAATCGCAGTATCGGTCGCGGTATCGGTTGGTCCAAAAAACCGATACGGTATCGGTATCGGTCGCGGTTCGCGGTCCGTCGCGGTCATCGCGGTGTGAATTTTTTTTTAATCCAAAAAAAATTGAAAAAATATCCAAAAAATCCAAAATATTAGAAAATACTAGAAAACAATGTTTTTTTTCATTAGTAACACATATAAATCAAAATATCGGTCCCCCTAACTTATGGTATCCTGTATCGCTGTCTTGTCCGAAATTGTGATTTTTTTTTTATAAAAACCATAATTATGACTTATAAAATATGAACTATCTATTAGTATGAAATTTTAGAGAATACAATTTATTTTTAATTTATATATAGTGGTTGTAGACTTGTAATGTTATACACTTGTAAGTTATACTTGTATCTTATATAGTATATAAATCATTATTTATCAATCATCAATTATCATTCATCATTCATCAACCATCAATTTATCACTCAATTATCAAGCAAGTTGTAAAATTCAAGAACATGAATATTAACATAGCATATGACATAATGACAGTAAAATAAATCATAAAGCAATTGGAGAGAATCAATACATACCCTAATTCCAAGTGGAGTGTCTTCCAGGCTCGATATCATCATCATCATCATTTCTTCTTCTTTGGTATGGGTTATAATAATATGATCCAAACTCTTGCATTGCACTCCCATGCCCTTGGCCATATTGATATTGTTGCTGAGGAACGAAGATCCCTTCATAATATGATGAGCTATCCTCAGTAGATTGAGATGACTGGGGGCCCAAATTTAAATTAAAAAATTCATGAGGACGAAAAATAGCTTGTTGGGGTTCACGTTGGATCATTCCTTGTCCATGCTCATACCACGGTTGTAACGGTGAAGCTAAAGGCAGTTGAGTTGGCCAATGAGGATTGTATCCATACGGTTCATACATAGCCTGCTGTTGTCCAACATTGCCTGCAGAAGTACCTTCCCCTCCTCCTTGACCGATGCTACTACCAATCCCTGTCTCAGTTTGTGAGACATATCTTACATAACCACGGTGGGGATCTAAGTCGTAGCACTAGGAAAATGCTCAACTGTCTCATACATTGGTGGCTCATTATCTCCATAGTGACCGCCAGTCCCAGGGGAATCAGGAGGAATTCCTGCTGATGAGGAAGATGTAGAGATACTTGACTCACTCTCCTCACCCACCTCCTTTCCTCTTGCTTCTGTAGGATCAACCGTAGTACCCTTCTGTTGTTGTGTCAAATTAATCTCTTGTAATCTTTCAGAGGCTTTCATTGGCTCAAGTTGCTTTCCAGTCAAGTCCTCAACCATTTCTGCTAGCTCTGGATCTCCATCTAATAATGGCTCTTCTGCCTCCTCTAGCCACTCACCTAACAAATCATCTTCTGCTGAAAATATATAGTCTAAATTAATTGGGCAGAAGTAATCTTGTTGATCCTCAAATGCTCTTCTTCTTCGATTTCGACTGCGGAGCTTGAGGTTATAGTGAATGTAGACCAGTTTGTTCAAATTATCCATCGTGATTTTATTCCTTACTTTTGTGTGGATAAAAGCAAAGGTGCTCCAATTTCTTTCGCAATTTGACGAAGATGTAGTTTGACTGAGAACTTTAATTGCGATCGTCCTTAATGCTGGAGCACTCTCTCCATAATTTAACCACCATTCAGCTGAAAATAAAAGAAAATAATATTAAACATTCAATTTTGAATTTTCAAATAATGAAAATATAATTTACTATTTATATTATACAATCCTTACCAGGATATGTTTGTGTGACAGCTCTTCGAGCAATGGTGGTGCCAAAACTTCCCATTCCTTCATTATATACATCGATCTAATAGCATTAAAGAATAAAGAAGCAAAAGAATTATCAATATCAACTATTATGACTTATGAATGAATAATGATATAAATTAAATTGAAGAAAACAACATACAATATATAAGATCTTTACTTTTTAATATACTTACTTGGTTTGTTGCCCTAATAGCCTCATCAGCGTCATTTGCTAGTCTTTGAATAACATTTTTCATGCCCACTCGAATTTCATCAGTTATATTTCGATCTAAAGATTCATATCGAAATTGTGGATTGAGAAAGTAACCTATTAAATGCAAAAATTTACATGAGTAATGTATTAAAAAGAATTTAATATAATAATGAAAATCAATAAGAAATCAGTCTCCACTTACCAGCAGTGTGTAAGTCATGATGCAATTGACGCTCCCAACGGCTATCGATGATTTGCCAATGTTTAGTATAATATCTACAGTTTGCTTTAATGGCCATCTTTGCTCTCTCCATGGCCTCATGTAAAAAGCCCATAGTTGGCTTATCATCACCATCAACCAATCGAAGAACTTTTATTAGAGGCTCAAAAACATTTAAGCAATTTTTAACATAAGGCCAAATCTTATTGGACTCAATGGTCTTGCATACTTCTTCTGCTAGGGGAGTTGGCCGCTTTCCCCACTTAGAATTCAGCCATTCATCTGATTTGATGAGTTGGAGAAGCCCTCCTCTATACTTGTAAATACTCTCAATGGCTATGAAGTGGGTGGTGTAACACTCCGATCCCCTTTGAGCCGGATTAGTGGCTCATTAGTGTATTTTGTTTTGATTATTCCTTTCGGATTTGGTTTTGGGCCTTGAATAGGTAGTTGAGTGACCTTTGACCTGGAATAGGTAGTTCTAAGCCCTTTTTCGTAATTTTGCTTTTGTTTTGCTCATATCATCTTTACATCATATTGGTGTCAGCAAGCGTATTTCGTTGAGCTCGACAATTTCCATAACTGTGTCAGATTCGTTTGGAGTCAATTGGGGAAGATGGACCTTCGTGTGACCTGAACTGTAATTAGCATAAACTTACCGGACTTTGACTTAACTTTCAAAACCTATATATACAATGCAACCCCAGGTGTCTCTCTCCCTGCTCTTTTGTCTTCCACGTTGCATGCAAGAAATTCCAGGAGAAGCTTTCCTCCCTCCACGTTCTCTCTCTCTCTCTTCTTTCCTTCTCTTGCTCGATTAAGGATTGGATCCTTTGTTTGGATTGGGTTCTTTTCTTCTTCTCTCATCTCTGTGCTTAGTCTCTGTCTGTGGCTTTGGTGGTAAGTGGGTTCTCTCCCAACTCTCCCTTCTTCTTCTCCAATTGCAGCTCTTTTCCTTGTTGATGTGTCTTCATCTCATGCATGGTGTATTGCTTTGATTTGCTTTGATTTTTAGTGGATTTGGAGCTTGTTTCAGAGGATTTGTCAGATTTGAGGCAAGTATAAGTACATGCTTGTATAACACACATGGGTGCTCTATTTGAATGCTTTGATTTCTATCTTCTTTAGTGTATTTGATGGTTACAGCCGATGCTTGTGAATTTGGAACCTCTGTATCCTGTTTTGAGACTTTTCTGTACCAAATTTCAGTTTCTGTAACTATCCCGAATTCGTGTTCTGTATTGTACGGCTAAGCCGTAAATTTCTACGGCTCACTTCCCAGAGACTGAAATTTTGAGTTTTGTTCTACGGCTAGGCTACGGCTAAGCCGTAATTTGTCCTACGGCTGAGCCGTAAGCTAGCCGTGACCCAACCCGTACCCCAGCCGTGAATTAAATCTCTGATCAGTCGAAACTTTTCCAACACAGAACTCCTACGGTGTGGCTACGGCTAAGCCGTGGAATGCTACGGCCAAGCCGTGGATTGGTCTACGGCTAAGCCGTATACTGACCGTAGCTCAGCCGAAAAAGGCACCAGATCAGAGGTGGAAGGATAATCAGTTTAGCTGTGTTTTAATGGAACCAAGGTGAAGCCGTAGTGCATAGTACGACGAACGCGTAAGATGTCTTCGGCTCAACCATAGGTCCCTCATAGCTAAACCGTTAGGCATGGCAATTCTGAAACATAACTTAGGATAATGGTGAGACTTGTAGGGCTCAAACACGGGTTGACCACTCATGTAAACCGGCCCAATGGATTCTTGGAACGCATGAATAGTCTGTTAGGCTGTGACTTATTCATGTGAGTGTTGTTTTACTGTTAAGCACCTCCCCATGGGTGTTGGTTTAAGGGACGTCGGTGCACGCAAAGATTTCGCAACACTTTGATGGCAACGGTGTATTGACTAACTTAAAACTACATCAACATGCACGGTTAGTGACAGTGAACAACTAGCTTAGGACTGGCTTGTAATGAACCTTGACTCCGTATTAATCTGAGATGCATTGCATATTGTTTATAGTTTTGCCCTCTGCTCTGTTAATTTATGTTATGCATTCCTCAGTCATTTTGCTTTCGTTCTGTGTATCTGTATCATTCTTTGTTCGGCACTAAGTTCTGATCTATGCTGTGCTTTGATTTAATCTATGTTCTAATCTGTAATTCGACTATGCTTTGTATATTCTCTGGCTTTGTATATTTTGGGTATTCCATGGTGGCTCTGCCCAGAGGTTAATACGTGAGGATAAGATCCGGTCTTTGTCATCGGTGAGTCCAAAGCGGATAATCTCCCTTTCTATGGATTTGATTTGATTGGTATTAGTTTGGCTCTACTCAGCCTCAGCCCTAGGATGCCCGACGGGGTTACCTCTGGCTTAGATCTCTGTATCTCTGTATTCACTGCAGTGTCGCTTTGTCTTGGGACCCCGGAACCCAGGAACCTGAGACCCACTTGTACCCTGGCCCGGTCAGTGGTGTTCTCCTCTGCTCTGCTTTGCTCTGCTCTCTATTGGAGAGAACTTGGTTAACGTAGTAGCCACTTAGTCAGTATTTCTATGTTTGATTCACATATCATGCTTTACTTCTATGCACGATTTGCTTAGCTTATTAAGATGAAATTCTGAAATCATTATTCTGTCATTTATTCAGCTTTGATACTATGAGTGTTTCATCTCTGTTACTTATATTTGCTGGATCGTTGTATTCATTTGTGTTGTCTATGGTGTTGCAGGCACAGATACCTTGCCCAGCTCCCCGGCGGTCGAGGAGGCTGCAGGGGCGAGTGTAGAGGCACCCTCAGGTCTGGCAGAGTGGGCCTGATTTCCTCTGCCAAGTGCGTTCATGCATACCAGTGGCTTTTATTTCGAGTTTTGGTTTTTTTTTTTTTTGAGAGATTGTATTTGGATCTTTGGACTTTGGACTTGCATTCTGTATATTTTGTATATATTGATTTTGGTGTGTATTCGGTTTTATATCAGTGTATTTGTCTTTGTTGTTTCCGTTTCGTATTTGCTTTGGCTTCCGCTATTTTCCTTGTTGCTTGCTATGATATCTACAGCTTCCGCGTTCGTCTGTTTCGCACGTGTGAGATCCCTTGTGTGCGTGCATCTGAACTGGGTTTGGATGCACGTGCACGGGAGTACGTGTGTCACCGGTTTAGCTTTTCGCTAACCCCCGATTTCTGGGCTCGGGTCGTGACAGGTGGCAAATCGAGTAATGCCAGGCCGTAGTAGTTCATGATTGTTTGTAAATTTCTTCATCATCGAAACAAGTCTATAAGACTGGTAGAAAAAATTAGTGATTTTCTTCATCTTTTCAATCACTAGTTTCATTACTTTTCCTTTGGAAATTTCTTCAAGCATTAAATCTATGCAATGTGCTGCACATGGTGACCAAAAAATATTTGGCCTCTGCTGCATAAGCATTAGTCCTGCTTTCTTCATGTTTGCAGCGTTATCGGTGACAACTTGAACTACACAATCTGCCCCAATATCATTAATCACTTCATTAAACAACTTATTGATGTATCTAGCATCTTGAACATAATCAGTTGCATCAACTGATTTGATAAAAACTGTTCCCAAAGGGCAATAAACTAGAAAATTCAAGAGATGACGTTTTGTGAGGGTCGTCCACCCATCACACATTAGTGTGCAGCCTTTTTCTTTCCAAATCCTCTTAAAAGTTTCCACCCAGAGCTGTAACTCCTCATATTCTTTTTTAACACAGAGATGACCAATCTCATATGGGGTGGGTGCTTTTATACCGGGGCCATGTTCCGCTGCTGCATCTAACATAGTGGTAAAATAAGGAGAGTTTGCCTTATGTGGTGGAATAGCTGCATCTAAAAAGAACTTTCCAGTAGCTCTTATCAAATTATCTCTTGCTTTATTAAATTTTCCCTTTAGTGCTTTTACAATGCTTGGTTGCTTGGCTGTTGGTTTTCTATATGCAAATGGATCCATTAGACCCACCACACTTGGCCTACGAGGTGCCTGTGTAGGAGGTTCATCATCATCCTCAATATCTGCTGGGCGGGGTTGTCTTTGACTAAATGCTCGACGCAAACCCCCTCTCTTAGATCCAGATGAACCACCCTCATCATATTGGCCACCTCTCATAGCTGCCTCATACTGCATTCTTCTTCTTTCTTCTTCCTCCTGAAGTGACCTCAAACTTTCTTTTCTAGCCCTGCTTAAATTTGGATCCTCATCATCATCGGAGGAAATAATATCTCCCTCCCGAGACCTAAAAACTTCTTCCCTACATGCTTCAAATTCCTCCTCTTTTCTTTTCTCTCTGACAACCTTTTTCTGTTTTCCTGCATCCAACAACTCTTGCATTTCTTTTTTCACATTAGGTGGTACATGAGGACACTTTGCTACTTGGCCTTGCCTATGAGCCAAGTGTTGCTTCAATCTAGTTATCCCTCCATTTATGATTTTTTGGCAATAATTACATTTAATCTTGTGTTTGCTTCCAGCTTCTTCACAATGATTCCATGCTGGATCAATGTCACGCACCATTTTAATCTCGCTTCTTCAAAACAAAAGAACACATTGGCACAATTTATAACATTTAAACTAAGATCCAGAATATAATAAAAACAAAGAAATTAATACATTCATATAAAAGTAATTGGAATCTCAAAAGGGTACATTTTAAATGATACATTAATTATTTAATTTTTCTAATTCCATGTTCTAACAATCCAAAAATACATTTAGAAATATAAAAATTGTTGACATGTTATATATTCACATAAATGATTGGGGAACTATAAAAAAAAATAGCATATGTGAAGTATACAATGATTATATAAAATTAGGAAATTATACTTATAATGAAAATCTAAATATATAATAGTTTAATCTAAAATTTAAAAAAATCCGAAAATAAATTAAAAAATATAAAACTAATTACATTAAAGAACAATTAAAAAAAGTAATCCTACATGAAGTTTACAAAGATTATGCTTACTTTAAAAAAATTATAGTGAAATCCTCAAAATATTAGTTTTAAATATTAAATTATTATTTCATTATCATACAAGAAAATAAAATTTGAAAATATAAAACTATTTAGTATTTACATAATGTTTTAAAAAAAATGAAAACTTACCATATTCATATCATATATGAAGTATACAACAAAATAACAAATTTGTGATTAAATCCTCAAAAAATCTTATTTTAATATTAAAATATTTAAAAATCCGAAAATAAGTAAACATAAAATATCCACATCTTGTAGATCTATGTCTTCTACTACTAAATCTATCAAACTTGCTTCATAAAATCATGTTTTTACATACTAATAAAATTAAAAATAATACTTAACATTAAAAGACTCTAAATCTTAATAAATGTTAAAATCTTAATATTTTAAAAAACCAAATAATAGATCCACACTCATAAATCACAACATGTAAATCTATAACATAAAACAAGTGGAATCATTATCATGGATCACATCTAAGCTCCTACTTAACAAATATTTAAAAAAAAAAAAAGAAATTCAATATACTTACCTTATAAATGTATTTCCTTTACTTTTATAAGCCAAATCCACCCAAAAAATTAGTTTTGTGATGCTCTTGGAGGCTAATGGAGGAGGAGCAGCAAGTGGGGCGACTTTGGGTAGAGGAGGATGAGAAGAGAGGGAGAAAGGGGGAAAAATTAGGGTTAAAACGATATATATATTATCGGCCGATATTTTCAAAATATCGGCCGATATATCGGTTCTGCCGATAATTTGGAAATGCGGCCGATATATCGCAATATTTTGGCGATATTATACCGATACCGATAATTTCCAAAATATCGGACCGGTATCGACCGATACCGGTTCGTATCGGCCGATACGGACCGGTATCGGCCGATATTTTCAACAGTGGATGCAGTGCACTCAGCCAATAAAAAAATTAAAAATGCCTCAACTATCTCCACCCTCTTCTCTCCCCACTCACCTCCCCCTCCTCTCTCCTTCCCTTCCCCACCTCCCCATTAGACGACAATTAGAAGCGCTGCGGAGGGAGCCGCCGTCTCGCCCTCTTCCTTTCTCTCCCTCTCCCTGTCCCTCTTCCTTTCACTCTCCCTTCCCTCCCTCTTCCTTTCCTCTTCTCTCCTCCCCCTCTTCCTCTCCTTTCCTCTCCCTATTCCATTTCCGACCTGTTCAGCCCTGAGAGGCCGAACATTACACTTTTGTTCAGCCTTGCAGGACTGAACAAAAGGAGAATGTTTGGCCAAGACTAGTCGAACAAGTTGGGGTGGTGGGGGGAGTTGCAGGGAGACCTCGATCTCCTTGGCAAGGAGCTCCGGGAGATCAAACAGAGGGGGAAAAGGGGATAGAGGGAGAGAATGGAAGAGGGAGATGAAGGGGAGGGAGGGAGATCTGGCCACTGTCGATCATGGCCTGGAGTGGGAGGTGGAGAAGGGGAGGAGAGAGAGGAAGGCAAGGTGAGTGGGGAGAGAAAGGTGGGGGCAGTTTAGGCATTTTCATTTTTTTATTTTTTTATTGTGAGTATATTTAGTCCTTTTTTGCTTTCATATAGCAAATCCTTAAGTGAATAGCCCATACTCTTTTTCATATGAGAAAATGTGTAATGAATCCTACAATGCCCAAATTCGACCTTGGCCTCCACTGCCTCATGGGTCAAGCTGTAGGTCACGGATCAAGGGCTACAACATACTTGGGATCTTTAAGCACTTTGCTTATGACTCATAATTTTAAGCACCATTAATAACTTGATTACAAATATCATGCACATGTATGGCTAATATAAATGTGTATTTTTGTCATGAGATTAGATTTGCTATCCATATGGCTAATGCATTAGCCAAGCAAGGGGTTGAGAGGTTGTCTTTGTGGGTGGGTGTGTTGATGTAATTGGGGGTGGGAGTAGTATAATGCTCTTGTACCTTATCCCTCTTCTTTTTTCTTTGTCTCTCTTTTTTGTCTCTTTTGTCTTTTTTTTCTCTTGTGCCCTACTTGTTTTCTATTAGTATAATTTTGTTACCGTTCAATAGTTATAGATCATGCACATGTAAATTAAAGTCGAAGTTATTTTGCTGCTGAAAGTGTGAAAAGCCAAAAACTGACATTTAGCGGCGGAAATAGAAAACCGCCACCAAAGGTGATTTCTCTGCAGAAGTAGGGTTAACATCGCTTAGACTTTTAGCGGCAGATATAGAAAACTACAGCTAAAGGTGTTTTTTCTGCCACTAAAAGTATGAGCAAGCCAACGTCACTCAGCAACAGTACCGTTGCTAGTAAAAACAAAAAACAAAAAAAAGTAGAGAACATGGGAACCGTTTATTTTGTAAGTTTTCGACCTTGAATTTTCTTCTTCTTCCTCTAATCTTCTAAAACTAAATTAGAAAGCATCCCAAAAAACATCTAATAACTTATTTTTCACCAAAACCCCCATCTCTTGAAATACCCCCAAAGAATCATTTCTTCCTCTTCTTCCTCCTCTTTCTCCTGCCTCTACCTTTTACTACGCCAAGACAAAGACGACGAAGCAGAAAATTCAGACCTTCATTTTCAAGGCATCCTTTGATCCTCTTCCCTAATGTTATTTTACTTTCTCTTTCTCTTCTTTCTTCTTTTTGTTCCTATTCTTGATGCAGTGCTGGTCATTGCTAGACTATTGAGGGACCTATAGCAACGGGAATCGATGCAAAGTTAAAAAAAAAAAAAGGTGAATAACAGACATTAACGTCGCTCAAAAGTTACATAGAAAAGGGGGCAACATTAATGTCTTTAAGGGACGTTTAATTTTTTCACTTTATTGAACTCTAAGGATCAATCTGGCACTGTTAGAACTATAGTCTTTCTCAGTGTAAGACCCATCTAATGGATTTTTTTGGGTAAAATCCACTTTTAAAAACTTTAGTTTATCCTCAGGATATAACGGAGCAAAAAAGGAAATTAAAAACAGAGGCTAAGAAAATTTTAAAATATTATAACCGTAAAGGTTTGTTTGTTTACAGTCACCTACATATATGTAACCATTATATATCAAAACATATGTTTACACTCATTTACACATTACATGCGTAAAGTTTATTGCAAAAATGATGTTTAGATGGGGCCATTTTTCACATCCAGGTGTGAGGCCTTTACACATCTCCCTCCTCAAAGGGGACACCATGTGCTAGTACAGTTTATTATGGAACCCCAAACCGTTTAGTTTTACGTCTTAAATATTTGTAGATTTTCATAGCAGTCAGTGAAAGTGGAAAAAAGAAAAAACCTGTAGTGACCATTCCATGCATAATTGCTTTGGGAAATCGCTGTGGTAACAAATTTACGTAAGAGAGGTCAACCATCACACATCAGAAGTGAAACAACTGTCAACTGAAAATCGTTTTCGAATCAGAAAGGGCTGAAAATTTCTTCCTGAAAATGAATACAATGTACTTTTCCTATACATCTGCACATGCCACAACATTCAGTGGATCCAATTTCTACAGCCGAACTATTGCTGTTGCAGCCAGCAAAATGAAGCAATGGCTCTCTGAATCAGAAAATTTACATGTGGAAACTCACGCCCTAAGACATCCACCAGGCATTGAAAACGTTAAAAGGAAAAAAAAAAAACCGAATGAACCCTCACTCAAGGAACCAAAGTGATGTCAACAAATACAGGAAGATTACCATCAATTTTTTTTTTTTTTTTCTGATAGGCAGATCACCATCACATTCACAATCCTTTCCTTTCATCTGTTAATAGAGGTGTGTTGATGTGTATCCACATATGATACAAGAGCCTCTGCAGACAGTAGTAGTCTTGTAAGAGAACCTAGGAAAATGACGGAAGAGATAGATTGCTAGGAATCCATTTTTGCTGAGGAAACAGAGCATGGCACAACATGAATTCAGTCACCTCGGAGACAGTAAAGCTGTCGGATATTTCCAGAAGCTGTTACATAGCATAAAATCAATTCAGTTGAAGCCATTTTTTACTTTCTGCCAAGAAGCAGGTAGTTTAAGGTTGAAGGTAATATTGGAAATATTTGAAATATAGGACTATAGGTACTAGGTTTACTTAAAAGCTTGCACTTTTGTAAACAATTTTCAAATTTTATACAGTGGAGCTGTAATCTGTCAATAAATAAGTATAAAGCACATTTTAATACAAGAGAGAAGCTGTGTCATCTAGTTTCATGAAATAAATTTGAAGTTGTATCTACTGGAAGAAAAAAAACGGATGCATATCACTCAGAGTAGTGTTTGCTAATATTTGTCATAGGGCGAGACCTGCATCCATTCTATCAGTCTCACAATCAAATTCTTAAGCCTACAGAAGAGAGGAAGTTCACAACTTTGACATATTGTAATTGTGCATTTTATGAATCAGTATACAGTATTTGTCTTCTTCTCAAGATTTTTCTAAATAAAAGAGTGTTAGAATACATGAAAGCAGGATCTGGAAAAACAAATGAAAATTTCTCTTCTTATTGTCCTTAAGTCATCGCCAGTGATGGACGATAAGGCAGGGACCATGTAGATTGGCAGGACAGTACTACATGCAAGGACCTGTATAGCATAACTGGTAGCTGCACCAGACGAGCCACTTTCAGGTTTTTAGTTGGTAATTTAATAAACTTCTCCTTACCATCATACTATTTTTATCCAGTAACTGTTCTGCCTCTTAAATAGAAAATGAGACGATTGAATAGGGTAAGATTGATGACAGCAACCTAAAGCAGTCATTAGAGAATGCATAGCGCCAGTATACTATCTTCCAATTTGGACTTTCTTCCACCCTGTTTGTAGGGCTACTAATGAGGCCACCTCTTAAATAAAAAATAAGAGGCTCGAAACACGGAATTTTTTATTGAAGGGCCTAGAGCAGTTATTTTAACAGCATGAATATCTACCAATTTGAAATTTCTTCCACCTTGTTTGTAGGGCTGCTAATGAGGATGCAGCATAAATTAGTGAAGGCAGGTGTACATAGAGATAATTGCTACATCAGCAATGTCTTTCTATCCTCCCCGATTGTTTTTTTTTTTTAAATTGTGTACTTCTAAAAGTTTACTATATTTATATTATATGTTTGTGTGTATCAGGCTTGTTCAAGAACAGTCTGGCTCTAGAGCAAAAAAGGGTCTCCCACTAATTTATTTTTCTTTGTTGGGGACTGAGGGGCAAGTGAAGAGGAGTAGGTGCAGTTGTTATCTTTCATAAACAGTAGTTACTACTTACCATATGTTTTAATGGATGAAAGCCTATTTTATCAGGAATTCAAGTTATCATCAATTAGTTCACTCATGGATATTAACAGAAGTAAAGCTTTACAATATCATCCTCATCTGAAATCATGAAAAAGAAAATGAAAAGCACTAGAGATTTCAGAGTATGGTTGGAAGGTGGTCATTGTTGCAAGTGGCAACTATGAGGTTGGGGTTCAAGTCTTACCAGGTGAAAAAACAATTTACAGAAAACACGACATACTGGTGATTACCATATAGCCAATCTTTGAATTGCGCGTGAAGGGCAGATATTATTTCCTGTTTCTGATTCTCATCAAGTGGTGCGTCCCTCAAGGCTTGTTTGATTTCTTTTGAAACCAGATTCTGAAAGGTACACAGTGTACTCAATGACTGAAAGTGATGATTGTCAAGGTAAGCAACATGCAGGCAAGTGGACAGCACTATCATTGCATCATAAAATAGTAGTGTATGAAGAGCTTTAGTATATTTAAGAAAGAAACCTGATTAACTAACAAAGAAAACATATATAACATTAATTAAAAATGTAGGTGCACTAGAGAGCCTGCAACAATCTTCATGGTTGTGTGTTTCTGTGTACATACATTTTTCATCTGTGATGACTTATAAATCTCAGGCAATGGGAATAGGTTTTTTTTTTTGGACTGGATTGATTCGCCTCCCAACCAGTTAGGAATCTGCAATAAACATGTAAAGTACACAATAAAACTTCTGTATGTAGTGATTATATGTAACCTAAAAATTAAAGGAAAACTGGTACAACCTCAGTAAAAAGTAAAGTTCAAGGTTCATTAGGGATCACTTAAAATATACTACACTTTCATGCTGGCACATAATATTGAATGGACCAAGGAGAAAATGGTATGACACTGATGGCAGCATTTAGAATGTATGAAATAACCCTCAAAGCAATGTTTCTGTATCCGGTAAACCACCAATTGCTGGGTTTCCATTTTGTATAAGAGCAGGCTCCTGCACAATTATAAGTTTAGAACATCAAGTGCATCCCCAACGCTTCACACCAATGGGAGCCTACAGGCAATTATATGCAGCCTACTGACCTTTTTCAGACATTACCCAAACAAAATATGAGTATTACCAAAAAATTGGTGAACCGTGAAGGATCGAGGCATGTAGCAGACTCAGCTTCAACATCAGAGACCCTAGCAAAATGGGAAAATGAGCCATGTGGATCAGCCAATCCAATCACCAGAGGCTCATCCCATCTGTTAACCATGCAATCAATGCCAACTTGATTCAGGTGTTCCTCCAACTGTGAATAGTAAGTGTTGTATGGTGCCACCTGATGAACAAAAACTCAAAAAATGAAATCTGTTCCAATACCCACAGAGAATACACATGATTATATCCAATTTGATTTGCACTCTGACACAAAAGTACACCTAAAAAGAGTCATTTCCAATGTTATCAAAGATTCAGCATGAAATTAAGTGTAAATCACATCTATTGCAGACCTCAAGACCATCTATTGGAACATGGATCATAGCACAATGTCACAAGTAGTGGGGACGTTAATGGACCTCCAATTACAGTGTTAGCCTAAGGACCAGACCCCACAAAACTGCATACACACTTTTTTTGGACCCGATTCAATCGGGTCCAGGTCCAGTAGGGTATTAGATAAAATATATTATAGATACTATATTAATAATATTATGTTTGAATATTGACCCAACAGCTTGTAGCAAAGTTGGTGAGGTGCTCTGTGGTTCTAATGCTAGGTCATTGCTTCAAACTTGTTAAGAACCTCTCAAATGTTTTAGTGAATTTTAATTTAAATCAAGCCAGAATTAGGAGTTGGGTGTAATTAGAACCATCAGGTAAGGTCCGTTTTGAGTCCAGTTACATAAACCTAGCAGCAGTAAGGTCCAGGTCCAAGTCCACCATTGACCCAACCTGAACCCAACACATCTACATCCCTCACTGGTAGCTACAGCCTCATGAACAACTCAACGATGAAAACTCTCAAATATATATATATATATATATAACTGCATGATCAGGGTCCATATCATAGTAGGAAGCTATTCAGTCATATCACAGGCTCTTGTCAATTGTCATCTTATTTTCAGGAAAACATTATCCAAAATGTGCAACACATCAACAAACAGAATAAGCATCCTCAAGTCCTAATTAACATGGCCTAACATATTACATGAAAAGGGTGAGAGCATATAACATGTTACTGAACAATCAATGGAACCCAACCAAAAAGGATTAAACTGATTATTTCTGAACAATATCACCTCAGTTATAACCGGAGAAACATAGAAACAAATGAAAGAACAAGATACATACAACAACTGTATTAGAAATTGGATATGATGTTACAATCATGTTTTCAGCAATTGGATAGAGATAATAGAGAAGGACTAACACAGTACAGTGTTACAGGCAAGCAACATCAAAGCACACAAACAAAATGACAACAATCACAGTTCTCACCTGCAGCTTATGGTTATCCCCCAGAAGAACTGGTCGTTGATTAACCCCCAAGAAGAACACACATTCACGACAATTTGAAATAGAGATGCGTTTTGTAGCTGCAACCAGGTGTACCCTTTCACAGTGATCCACTCTTACAGACTGTAAAATCAAGAATGAAATAGATTGAGCATTCAGATTAAACATAAACCTAACTAATAGCAACATGCATCACACACCACATGCTCTGGCTGCTGTAAGATAAAAGCCAATAGCAAGCAGTACCACATTAGTAAAAAAAAACAGCAGCTGAATACAAATATCAAATGTGAAGAGAATCCTCAAGCTACACAAAATTAGGAAGTCCATGGACCAAAACCACACACAAGTTCCTGAACAACCATTCATTTAGGTCAAGATCATTGTAAAGCAATAGTGAATTGTGAATCCTGCAACTAGAATGGTGGTTACATGATGATGGAAACTAAAGTCAGCCTCTCTCATATCAGCCATTAAACTTCATTCTATCTATAAGAAATCAACACCAAACATCTTGAAGCTAAATACAACTGATGCAAGGCCTATGGGCCTACGGCCATGCCCATGTCCCACATGTAGGACCCAAAAGAGTCTTATGGGCAGACCCAAAGACAAGGGACTTCTTCCCCCATAGTGTAGTATCTTCATTTATTTCTCTAACAAGTTGTGCTAAGGCTTCTTAATAGAAGTTGGATTAGACTAATAGCAGTAGTTTCCACCTAAAAAGGGTTCTTTTGAGATCAAGAGTAGTTTGCCCATCAGCATCAAAGCCTTGTACAAACCATGTTGGGGTCAGCTACATGAATTTTATTTCTCTATTCTAATCTATCCTGAGCCAAATCTTCAGATAAGTTGCACTTCTTCAAAACTATTTTCACTACCTTCATTCACGTCTTATTCGGCCAACCCCTTCCTTTTGGTGGGCCATCAACTTGCATAGGCAAACTTTTACTTACCAGCACTATTGCTGGCCTGCTTTCCTCAACATGCTCAAACCATCTCAAATAAGTTTCTCCAATATTATCTCCCATTGATGCTATCCCTAAATACTCTCGATAATCGCTCATTTCTAAATTGAAGGTGCTCACTATCAACACCTTATGGTTGTAGGCTCAAATCATGTCACTTATCAAATAATAAAAATGAAAATGATTGGAGTTTTGGAATCTCTCTTATATTTTATTGTCATTAGATCTTGGGATTCTTGAAAGACTCGTGATATTCCTTTAAAAAAAATATTCTTAATATGATATTGCTATTTCATAGATCTATCTACATATAACAGTTCTATTCTTGTTGTACAACAACAATAAAACCCATTAGATGCAGGAGAATGCACCAAAGAAAAGATCAAAGGCAGTGTCACATAATAAGCACTTCAAGTAATATGATGGAAACCCAAATGGAACTAGAATTTGTGGTCAAACTCTCTTGCAACACATGGAGAATGATGTAAAGCCAATGAAACTTTGCAACTAGGCCCACAGCCAACGAACGGGCACAAGAAAGTAAAGGAAATTTTTGTGAGATTCCTGATTTTAATAGTGTGCTTTTTAATTTATATAACTCTATATATTAGCTAATAACCTAGTTTTGCGTGTTAGTTTAACACTAGGTTAGCTTTTGGTGGGTCTTTGATGGTAGCAAGGACCTATTTGTAATTTGAGGAAAGTTTAGGGGTTAATTTGTAAATAATAGATTTTCATTTTCTTTGCTTTGTAGGTTCGGGATATTATTTTGAGCATCTTTTGTTCTTAGACTCTATTGATTAGGTGAACCATTTGATTGAAAATCAAGCATTTATATCATCCCCAAAATTCCACCAATTTTTTCCAAAGAATTCTATAATTCTCTTCAAAATTCTCATTTTCACTCATACGTTTCAGCAAACCTCCAACTTCCTTCAGTTTGTAGCGTGCTCTCTCTCTCTCTCTCTCTCTCTCAATTCTGCATCATCATCTTCATCTCCTTCTTCACCTCCTGTCTTGGTTGGATTGATTGGATTGGCCAATTAGTGAAGCTTGAGGTTTGAGGAATTTTGAGGAGGAATCAGTAGAATTTCAGCAAAGGCAAGTAACTGTGTATAATAAGCATATTCTACTATTCCTTTGCATGAATTTCAAGTTTATAAATGTTATACTTGCAATTTGAATTCGAATAGCGATTTCTCTACTATCTTATAAATATTGAATTATTTTGTGTCAAATGGAGTTATAAACATGTTTGGGAGTTAAAGAGATAAGTTGTATAGAATAATAGAAATATTGAATTATTTCAATTGTATAGATGGAATGAAACTCAAAGACATAAGTTTCCAACATTGAACAAAGAATTTTGAAATTGAAGTTGCTGGTTTTGTAGCTCTGCGCTTAACCGTAAGGAGACCATGGAACCCCTCATGGCTAGTCGTGAGCTCACCATGAAGCTGACCATAGTTTAAAATAATTCAGATTGTCTCAGGAACCTGTAATCAGTCTATCAGACCTGTGTGTTCATGGTCAACTGTAGGATCAATAATGGCTCATCCATGGCTAACCATGGGTAAACTGTGAGCTAACCGTGGAACCCAGTATACTTCATTTATTTTCAGACTTGGTTTTTCTAGCTTGGAAG
This sequence comes from Sextonia rubra, assembly GCA_037013555.1. NCBI lineage: Eukaryota > Viridiplantae > Streptophyta > Magnoliopsida > Laurales > Lauraceae > Sextonia > Sextonia rubra. The sequence continues at coordinate 33,895,551 of JASUAD010000010.1, read as the reverse complement.
ATAACCCTATGATATTCCAATGATACTGATTCTGTGGAAAATAATAGGAGGTGATGTTTAAAACCAACATTGACCTACACTTCACTATTAATCAAAATAACATCATTTAAACAACAATGTGTTACTTCAGGGCCCTGTTTATCAAGTTAACTTCAATAACACCAATAGTTGTAACCCTGGAAAATACACATTATTGATTAGAGCTGTTCTTGAACAAACTAGACTTTATATTGGCCCTTTTGACTAGTTCTAGTGATCATACATTGTCATGTTATTATCGAAAATCTCATGATCAGTTCCTTTACTCTTATGTCCTATTCATACGTGGCATGCATCCTGAATATGATAAACAATGATATGCTATGTAATGTTATACTAGGATATTTGGCATTACAGTAAGTTAAATCTATTTTCAGAAAGGAAATCTGTTTCCATAGAAACGTGTCCAGTTACGTAATTCCGAGTGAGCATAACATATCTCCAGAATCCAGATTTTACCATTAGACGGGCTGCAGCTTATTGTCATGTACACTATGTTATGTATGATATGGGAGTATTCTACTCCAGGTACCCTTGTTACGTAAACTGGCCACATTATGATTCATGATGGTACCCTGACAAGTTTATCATGTTTATATTTGTTTATGCTCATGCTCTCCTATTGTCGAGAGACCATATGTTGTGCTTGGTCTTCCTATTAGATGTGATATCATGATTCTCATGTAAATGCATTCATTACATGCATATTTATTTCTTTATTCTCCTTATGTTTATCAGCTATAACTAGAATATGACTTACCATAATTATGTTTATTATATCAGATTACTTGCTTAGTTTCAGATGTAATGTTTGGCGTTACAGGAGACTCCACCCTTACCCATACTAAGGAGGTTGAGGAGGTCAAGCAGACTGCGCAGGGAGTAAGTGAGTGGACTCCCAATGATATCATCTGATCATTTGGATGTGAGAGCTTGTCACAGGGAGAGTGATCCCTGGTGGAAGTATTAGGGAAAGTTTTGGCAACGGTGTGAAGATTTTAATTTTGAGATTGTTATAAAAAAAAACACTTTTCTTGTTATGTTGTAAACTCAAAGACTTTGGGGTTGTAAATATTCTGTGACTATATATGCTCTATTATCATATGAAATATGGTTATCTCATTGTTTATTTATGCTTCCGCAGGAAAATTATGAAAACATGCAGATTAAGCTCACCCATGATAAGTGGGTAAAGTGCAAGGATATATTTTCTGTTAAAGTCAAAATGACTTAAATTCCTACACTAGTTGAGTCGTGAAATTGGAAACAGTAAGAAAATCCAATTTTGGGACATAAGAATTTTCTCATTTTATTTTCCCGCTAAGTTGTAATTAGGATTAGCATTCTAGATCCAAGTAGGAGTCTTTATTTGGATTTTATTTCCTTAAGGAGTGGTAGTTAGGATTAGCTCTAATTCTATTTAGTCTCCTAGTTTGCCTAGGAGTCCTTTGATCATAGGGTTTAATTTCTTTTTCATATGAGCATTGTAGAAAATTAAAGATAGTTAACAATCTATTAAAAAATTCTTTTGTGGGTTTATCTTTTAATGTTCATCCTCCCTGTGAGAGTCTCTTTGGAAACATTGTTTTACACTTTTTACGTGCCCAGATGCTTTCAAGCCAAACCCTCGTCTTGGGTCTGCTTCAGCAGTATATCAAATATCTGCTTCCTAGTGGGAACAAATCTCGCACACAACTTGACTCTTTGTACGTTTTATGGGACCTACTTGCATATCACTATTTGTAACACTCCGACCCAATTTAATCAGGTTTAGTGACTAATTAATCACGAATTAGTTGTTGTTTGTGTTTGACCTTTGTTTTGGTTTCATTCCGGGTCATGAATAGGTAGTTGGGTTGAGTTTAACCTATATTTGGTAGACCTAAGCCCTTTTTCGTAATTTTAGATTTTGTATGAGCTCGTCATTCATGCATCATCTTGGCGTCAATACATGTATTTCGTTGAGCTCGTCAACTTTCGTAACTGACTTGTATACTAAAGACATCATTTGTTTTCGTTGGACCATCATTTGACTCGAACTGTAATTCGTGTAAACGTTTGGACTTTCTTGCAATTTCCTCTTATCCTTATCTTATATAAGAAGACAACCACCGACCTTCTTTTTCTCTCTCAACGTTCTTCTTCTTCTCCTCTCAATTTCTTCTTCCTTCTTCGTTGCTCAACTCCCCTTTCTCCTTCTTCTTGATCGAGCCAAGCAATGGGGATTTGTGCCCTCCTTTATTTTCTTATCGTGTGGCTTACAGTACGCTTGGGTTTTTGGTTTTCTCCTTCTCCCTCTTTTTCTCGTCAGCCACGGCCTGTACTCACTGTCTCTCTCTTTTTCTCTCATGCATGGTAGATTTGAATCGTGTTTGGACTTCGAATTTGAGCCCAAGGACAACCATTTGCGTATTAGAACTCTTTTGAGGCAAGTATAAGCATGATTTGGATGAACACATGTTGGTACACCATGATTGCTATGAGTTTTCTCTTTACTCTCAAGTGTGTCTTGGTGTACAGCCCTTATGTGATTGTATGATCTTGATCTTTTGTGTATTTGAGGTGTAAATGCCTTCATTTTACTCCCCGTCGTCCTGTAACAGAACAGACTGTCCAACCGATCGGGCTTCAAAGCCGACCAATCGAACACCCCCTGAACCACTGTAACAGAACCGACTAACCAACCAATCGGGCTTCAGAGCCGACCGAGCCAGAACCGAAATTCGACCGGTTGGGCTTCCTGACCGACCGATCGGCCCTGAAATGCTCTGCTTCAAGAGAGTAAGCCTATACATTGAAAACCTTTGTGTTCCTTTCTATCCTTCTACCTTTCACACCAACCAAGGAACCCTTTTTACTGTAATTCCAAGCCCCGTGGCTCGTGAATCATGTAAGGAAGCCTTTCCGGAGACCTCCAATAAAAGGTAGGTATGCATGGGACCCGACAGGGCCTTCACAGTAGAATCTTGGTGGCCTTTAACTTGCCCAATGGAACATGAGAATCGCATGAATGGTTTTGAGGGCTGTGACGCATTCATGTGCATTGTCCAGTGTTAAGCACCTCCCTATGGGTGTTGGTTTAAGGGACTTCGATGCACTTTCTTAAATACAATGCAACACTTATGAAAGACAACTGTGTATCGGATAACTTAAAACTATATCATCATGCACAGTTAGAAACACTAGATTACTAGATTAGGGTTGGTTAGCAAATGTCCTTGATCAGAGCAAAAATGAGTTACATGGCATCTTGATTTACGTTTATTGGCCTCCACTCTTCTGTATAGTTTGTCTAGCTTCAATATGCCCATTTGCGATGATAATTTAATTCGTTTAACATGTTCACTATGTTTCCGTTATGTTTGATCCGTTATGTTTGATATGTCCAGCCGGATATCTTGAGTTTTGTATGTATGAGTTGCATGTATGCTTGGAACGTATGATATTTGTTTGATATGATACGCATGGTTTACTCAAGTTCTAGTATATGATTGACTCCACATGGTCTGGCACTACTCAACCTCAGCCTTAGGATACTTGATGGGGTTGAGTTTGGCATAGTATATATGGCACCACTGCAGTGAGTATATGTGTTGGGGCTTCCGGACTCTAGGAACCCAAGACCTATTCGTACCCTGGCCCGGTCGATGGTGTTCTCAGTATGTGTATAAGATCCCTTACTTGGGAGCATATGGCACATGTAGTAGCCACCTAGTTGTGTACACATCATGTATACATTGATTCTGATAGCATGTTCATCTGATTGCACGACTGCCTAGTATACGAAATTGGAACTCTATGATTTATTCATGATCACTTATTATACTAGATACAACATGCGTTAACTTTTTGTTGCTTATACTTTGCTGAATCGTTGTATTTATGAGTTGTCCTTAGTGTTGCCGGCTCATATCCCTCGACCGACCCCTCGTCGGTCAACCAGACTCCAAGGGAGACCCCCGATATCCCATCAAGACTAGAGGAGTGGATGTGATCACTCCGTCGGAGCACGACAATGTCATATATGCATATAGGTCTTCCTCATTTGGGGATCTCAGCGGAATTTTGGGGTGTATCCGTGATCTTTATGTTTTGTATTTTGGCCCATTTTGTATAACTCTGAACTTTATGTAATCTTTGTATATTCATTCTTTTGTTCTAATGTATGTCTCTTGTTGTGGTTTGATACCTATAGCCTATGAAGCACGGACACTCCAAAATGGCCCCTGTGTCCGTGTCCGACACGGACACGGCTCCGATACGCCGGGACACATGTCCGACACGTCGAAAACATGTCCTGGAATTTTTTTTTATTTTTTAAATTTCGGACACGGGGTGGACACGACTCGGACACGGGGTGGACACGACAGGACACGACTCGGACACGTTGTGGACACGGCGGAACTAAAATATAATTAAAATCGGCTCAACTTGGGTTAAAATTAGAAAAAAAAAAAAAGAAGAAGGGGGTAAATGTAATTTTTTTAAACTTATAACCTTAATGTTATATTCACTCTTCGTTTGTGAAATCAAAAGGGGGGAAACGGCCGCATTTGGGAGACGGAAAAATAGAAGATGAAAAGGGGGAATCGCCACCAGCAATGAAGCGAAGAAGAAGAAGACAACGTGAGGAAGATCTACACCTGCGCATGGAAGATCTGAACTTAAGGAAGATGCGTGGAAGATCTGAGCATGAGGAAGATCTGCGTGGAAGATGCGTGAAAAAGATCTGCAACTGCGCATGGAAGAAAAAGGAGGAGGAAGAACAGGTAATGCTGTTTTTTTTTTTTCCCCTCTTCAGTGCTGCTGTGCTGCTACTGTTTTCTTTCTTTCTTTTTTTGAACTACTGCTGTGTTGTTGCTGCTTTTTCTTCCATCTGACTATTGCGCCGCTGCTGATGCTTTCTTTCTTTCTTTCTTTCTTTTTCAAACTGTTGTTTTCTTTTTCCTTGTTTCTTCCATCTAACTACTGCTGCTGCTGTTTTTTTTTTTCCATGGGATTCCTGTGCTGTTGCTATTCTGTTGCTGTTGTTGTTTTCTTTTTTTCTTTTTTATCTTTCAGTGCTGCTATTTTTTTTTCTTCCACGGGACTGCTTTGCTATTGCTGTTGTGCTGCTGCTGATGCTGTTTTCTTTTTTATTTTTTTTTCAAATTGCTGCTGCCGCTATGTTTTTTTCAGTGCTGTTTTTTTTTTAATAGGACTGCTGTGCTGCTGCTATTTTTTTTATTTTGGCTGTTGTTTTCTTTCTTCTTTTTTTTTCGAACTGCTACTGCTGCTGTTTTTTTCTTTTTTTTAGTGCCGTTGTTTTTTTTCCATGGGACTGCTATGCTATTGCTGCTGTTTTCTTTCTTTTGTTTGTTTGTTTTTTTTTTTTTTTCAGAACTACTGCTACTATACTTCCATGCTACTGCTGCTTTTTTTTTTCCAGAACTGCTGCATTTTTTTTCCTAGTTTATTTTTCAATGTGATAGTTTCTTTTTCAATGTGATAGGAAATTGATTTGATTTTGATGTAATTGTGACATGTAATGTTGATGATGATTCATGTACTATGGGCTTATGGCCTACTATTACATTACATTATGCATTATAGATTTTATTTTTTACTTTTCCAGTATCAGTTATGTTTTTTCTCTATTAATTGTGACATTATACTTTTAAATTTGGCTAAAAATATAACTATTTTTTAACTTTATGATTATACATAAAAATATATATTTATTATTTACCGTGTCTTAGCCGTGTCCGTGTCCTACTTTTTTAAGATTTGCCTTATCGCTGTGTCCGTGTGGTGTCGTATCCGTGTCCCGTGTCCATATCCGTGCTTCATAGCCTACAGCTTCCGCGTACATATATTGGCACGTGTGAAATTTCCTTATGCCTGTGCATTTAGACCGGGTTTAAATGTACATGCACGGGAGTACGTGTGTCACTGGTTAAGTTTAGTCTTAACCCCCGATCTCTTGGGCTCGGATTGTGACACTATTCACGAGTATATCATTTAGCATATAGCCAGGAAATCTAAGATAATATGTAATCAGATATAAAGGATAAAGAGATAGGAATTAATATAGACCAAATAAACTGTAAATTATCAGACACAGAACATTGAAATAAATTGATCATTTAATTCTGTAACTTCATGCAAACAATCATAAATTGGTATAAAAAAGTCACAAAATCATGCATACCTTACCAATGGCTCCAAGAACAATAGTTGTATCAGAACATCCATAAACAGTAGCATATCTAAGAGGTGCTAGTATGTAAATCATCGAATCATGACAGTTGAGAATCTGCATTGAACCAAATAAATGTGAGACAGGAAATAATAACATTAGTATGATTCATGACGCAAAAGCTTTCATGCTCTAGATATGCATCTAGCATTTCAGACCAAACATGAAGAAGTTCATAAGTCACCCAAGCTACCTCAGAATTCATGGCATGTCTAGGTTAATCAAGGAGAGTTTTCAAATTTTATCTAATTTCTTAAAGTTTTGATACTTAAAACACTCACCTTCACCGAACATCCTTTGATATCACATGCCTGCTTTATAACACAAGCTTTAGAAAATCCCTGCACAAAAGTTTGACTCCTAGAATATGCAGCATCACTATTTGTGGGGGTCCCACTTGGTGAGGAACTATTTCGGCCCCCTGAATGACTTGTGTTTGCGTCAGCCATCGTGAAATCCAGATCAAAGGCGCTGGAGGGGCCACTTTCTTTTGTTGAAACCTTCTGAGCATTACATAACAAAGAAACACTAATATTTTGCAGAAGCCAGACACAAACTTGTGCAGCAGGAACAGGAACAGGAGGCTTGACTGGATCTGAATTTGCAAAAAAAGTTGCTGCCATGCTCAATGGAACTACTTCCAACCCCTTTTTACCAAACTGAAAGAGAAATCCAAGGTGCTCAAACTTTTCTAAGGTCAAAACCTACATGAAAGGACAGATAAACACTTAATATTTGCAAAGGACTGGTATGAGAGAGAGAGAGAGAGAGAGAGAGAGAGAGAGAGAGAGAGAGAAAGAGAGAGAGACCTCTCTATAAAGCCTAAACAGTAAGAAGAAAGAGAGTGCTACTAAGATAGAAATGCACGAGACAGGCAATCCCTCAAACAGAATCATGATATGAATATCTTCATCCTTCCTAAACCATGTAATCCATTATCCATGTCCAATCCATCATGATGAATAGAAAAAAAAAAAAAAAACTGATGAAGTTACAGTCCATACAGAGATTGAATTGCCTCCAATGTATTTGGAAACAGCACAGATAGCTAACATAAAATTAGAAATAATTCCTTTATCAGAAATGTCCAAATAAATTAGACAGCTCCAAGAAATTTCTTTTTCTGGAGAAGGAGATGAACACAAGAAATCTTTGTGGTAACAAGTTTTAAGGTTGCAGCTTTCTCTCCCTGATAGGATTGAGATTTTGCACAAGCTACCAATCGAAAAAAAAAAATTGCACAAGCTGGGTTAGGCCTTTTGGACAATCAGCAGAAGGTGAGAATTAAGATTTGGCTTGAAATAAATGGGGGGCTTTTAAAGATGTAAGGGGATTGTGGGCTGGTTCAGGGACTGCAATAACACAGTTCCTGTAACTGGAAGAATTTAGACAAAGAGGTGGTTTGGTCAAAAGGTTTGGGCTGATTTTTGCTGGGTTTGAAAGGCATATCATAGAGCTTTGGCTTAGGATATAACGTGAGTCCAAAAATAGTTTAGGCACAATAACAGCAGGAGTACTTCACCGATCAAAACAATAAAAAATAAAATCGTGACACAAACTTGAATGGAATTGAAAGTTAAAACAGGGGAACTATTCAGATGATTATATTTTGTCTGGAAAAAAAAAACCAAAGGAAACCCTAATCTAAGATAGGGGAATCAAAACTAGACAAAACATAGGATCTTCTTTGCTATGGACTATGGTATCAAATTTCATGGAGGATGGATCAAAGTGGAGTCTCCACATACAGCTTGGAGCCATGCCAATGGAGTCCACGCAAGGAAGAGTTGATTCTCACTTCCTAAAATACGAATTGGTCATGTGAAATGACCATAATACCCTCATTCAACAAGTGACTAGTTAAACACTTAAGTCATGGGCCGCATTTGGTGGACTGGACCTGTACTGGTTTTTAGACCTTGTTGGATAAGTCAGTTTAGGATGATTTTGGCCCATGGACTGCATCAGCCCCCGCTGCTGGATCAATCATGTATGAGCAGGAGCACCACAACATAACATTTTGTGGAGCTTTCTAGAGAAGCCTTTGTCTAATATACTTGGTTTTTGTAGATAAGTGCAGTACAACTTTTGAGCAAAACTAAAATAGTATTGTCTCGACTGCTAGATTTCATAATCCATCACATTTGTGGTCAAAATCAACAAGTAGAGATGCTCATGGCCTGGGCCCAGCCTGTTCGGGCTGGTCCTGATTATATATATATATATAACCTGTTTAATACTTGGGCCAGGCTTGTATTTATGGACAGAAAGCCCAAAGAGTGGCCCAGCCCGGCCCGGCCCAGCTTGCCTATCCTGTAGTTTAGTGATATTTTGTGTAAAAAATGAATCCACTCAGACCGGCCCAGCCCGATTGACTAAATGGGTGGGCTGGGGCCTGGCATGTATGAGTATGACTGTGTCGGGCTCGGGCTGGATAGGGGCCTGTGTTTTGAAGTTGGGCCGGGCATGGATTCAGCCCAGCTCAACCCAGCCCATGAACGCTCCTAGCTACAAAGACTGAGGTTTCTACTGGAGAAAATCCCTACAATCTCTTATCAGGGAAAATGTTCTATTTAGGAGGGCTTTGTCGATTTTGGTTGGAAAACAGAATGGACGCTACTATCCTTTTTGTGATCCTGTTCTTTTGAGTATTTTCTGGGTATAACCTAATTTAATGCAATATCATCTCTGTTTGACTTTGATCTGATTAACATTTTCCAGAATACTCTTGTTTAAAAGACTTGTCTGAACTAGTCTTCTAAAATACTTGATACCGATATTGTATACTGGAATGGAACTTATGCACCATATTTTACAGATTAATCTTCTACATCCTGTGAAGACCGAAATCCAACTTGAAGGATTTTGTTCTTGGCATTTCTTCTGTTGAGAATTTCATCCATAGAGTAAACCCTGATATTCAATATGAGAATCTGAAGGACTTTCTTTTCAAGATGAATAAAACTGAACCTAACTCTGTTAAATTCAATGGGAAAGAAAGAGGGGGGTATCACTTAAAACATTTTGTTGAAGCAAAAGAACCAAAAAATTTTGAGGAACCAAGACTTAAAGCCAAATTGCTTCAAAATAATTTTAAGGTAGTCACTTGGGTGTTGAACTCCAGTGACCAAATTATAGGACAGACTTAACAGTCATAGGAAATGCCGGCTTATCTTAAAATGTCATATTACAAGTGAACAAGGCAAGGAAATTTTGTCTTGAATTGCTATAATGGTATTCAGGCCTCATGGACCAGAAAACACTATGCAAAGGGTATGTTAGCAGAGATGGAGGCACTTGAAATACATAAAGAATCACATGTCTAACAGTCTGTCATGAATTTGCATCCAGAGATTGAATCAGCCAGAGTTGCAAGTATGAACAGATGGACTCCCCTCGCATCCAGATACATGCGTCTCGGAACTGCTTAAAGAAGAGCTAAGAGTATCATCCTAGCAGAAAGAAAGGAAACTAATTCCAAGCTTCCCAGGTCCCTACCATTGGATCTGAGAATAACACTGCTTCAGGGCAAAGGAATGTAAAGGGATAAGGAGATGCAGTGAGTCATACTAATTGCAAGAAGAAGAATCAATACGCCTATTGTGAAAGAACAGATCACATTTCTACTAGAGTGCACCGGATGACCTTACAAGATCAAGCAAAATGATTTGAGCCTGTTACTTATTTAGTTACCTCAGCTCTCTCTGTCAGGTATTTTTTGGTGGAATGCTTCCTTCTATATTTGTTGATTCTACTTCTGCTTGGTTTGTAGACTCAGTTGCTTTCAATCACGGCTGGAACTGAACAGTCTAAATAATTTCCAAGTTTGAAATAAAGAACAACAGGTCCTTTTTGCCAATAGTAAGAAAATATCAATCTAAAACACTGAGTCTATCAAGTTTTTGACTAACGACAAATCTATCTTGCTGCTGTTTATTTTGTTTCCAATTATCCACCAACCTCAGTTTTGTTAGGTTAGGTGAAAATAATAGTTCCATACTCCTTCATCTTCTGAGTGTGTTGTGCAGTATCGGAAAATTACTCGTTGTGGCATCATTTGGATCATTTTAAATTATGCATAATAACTCACTATCGGCAACATTTGGATCACTTTAAATTATGCATGTTTGCTGTCTTCTTTCATTTAGGACACACTTTTAATGAACACAATGAAGAAAACAGCCAAGAACCACAATTTCTACACCACCAAAATGTTAATCATTGGAAAGTGTATTGATAACAACAACACCACCACCACATTCATTAAGCAAGCAAGTAATCTTAATCGTGTACTATCATTGTTGAGTCAATGTCATTGTTGAGAACAGTTATTGTTGAGTCAATATAATAAACAACTTTGATCATTTTGTTTACGAAGAAAATTTGAAATACAACTACATAGAGTATGAAGAAAGGGACAAAATATCTTCTCATCAGCATCGTGGATTGCAATTTACATCCAATCTCAAACAAAAGGAATGAGAACTCCCATTCTTCTCCATTGATGTTGGTTTCATTTAAGTGTCAACTACATAGCTTTTGAGACCCTATTAAGCTACAATGAAGGGGTAAAATAAAAGAAAATAATAATATAATAAACCAATGCAAGTTCCAAGTATACTAACCAGAGTTTTCTCATCTTCACCATTCATGGGCTCTGCCAAGAGAGCAATGATGTTAAACAGGTTCTTCTTCAGATACAATAGCTGATGAACCTCTTCTTCAGCTTCTGACGGCATAACGAGCCTGTTATTGCTGTGCACAAGCTGAGAATTGACAAGATGTCATGCCTTCATTGAAAACTGATTTGATAAAGTTTATTCACTTAGCGTTGAAACTCACACAAATTTTCAGGCATCCCACTCCTCACCTCTCCAATAATTTGATAAAACCTCACTTACTATGAATTCATTACCAAGAAAGTAAAAGAACACAAAATCCTCATTCAGTGCTTCTAACAAAATAAAACTTCATTTACAATGAATTCCTACGAATTCAATACCAAGAAGACAAAATGTCCCAAAATCTTGAACTAGCATTGAAACTTGCACAAATTTTCAGGCATTCCACTCCTCACATCTCCAACACTTCGATAAAACCGCACTTACCATGAATCCAATACCAAGAAAGCAAAAAAAAATACAAGTAAACTTGAAAACATCAAAAGCAGAGAGAGAGAGAGAGAGAGAGAGAGAGAGAGAGAGAGAGAACCTGAGTTGATGAGAGGAGGGAGAGGCATTCATCGAATGCAGACGTCGACGGCCAGGCATCTGCGAGCGAAGCAGAACCCCTGTGCGGCCTCGGCAAGAGCCTCCTGTAGGATTGAAGGTAGAAGAAGAGAATGAGATCGTCCACGTCAGCATCGATCTCGTCATTCCGATTGGGGGGAGCGGGATCGGAGGGGAGGACGGCGGCGAGGGTTTGGAGGATGAGGAAGGCGTGGTCGAGGGCGATCTCGAGGGTTTTGGAGATGGCGAGGGCGTCAATGCGAGGCGGAGAGGAGGCGGAGAGGAGGAGCTTGGCCTTGAGGGGGGCTAGGTGGTATGGGTTTTCGTCGGAGAAGACGAGCTTCGGGAGGGGGAGGAGGCCATGCTCGAAGGGTTCTCTTCTCGGGTGGAGGAGGAGGAGAAGCGGTTCTTGTTCTTGCGATGTTGGTGAAGTCGAAGTCGAAGTCGAAGTCGAAGTCGAAAGTTGGATTTCGTCTTCCATTTCCGCGACAGATGGCGATGGAAGAGCGCGAGGGAAACGAAAATGATGGAGAGACAGAGAGAGAGGATCTTGGGAATGGGGGGAGAGGGAGAAGTGGCAAGAAAAATGGGAGGGAAAACAGAGAGAGATGGCAACACTGAAGTGTTTGTTATGACTATATATATGAGTCGAGACACGAGCGACCTCGAGGGACCTGACGGTTAGTCACTGAGTAGCGATCCTCTGGGTTTCCCACTCGTAGAAATCATGAGTTTGATGGATTGAAACTTTCGATTAGGAATTTTTATTTAAAATCCGAGCCGCTCATTTGTCATTGATGAGATGTGCCTAACTTGTCTCTTTAATAAAATATGGACCCACCGTTAGATTGACTGTGTGTGAAATAATGTGATTTTAATGCATTGTTAATAATATTTCTTAATCACATTGCTCATGTTTTGATCCATTCCATGGTGGGATTAACTCTTCTTTGGATTTGAGGGTATTTAATTTTAGCGGTTTAGATTTTTTTTATAGGTATGTCCTGTGATCAATATTGGGATTTGGGATTTTTCTAATAGTGCATTCGTGTAACACTGTGAAACCCTATTTCCATAAAAAAAAATCCATGCATTACATAGGAAAATACAGAGTCCAACCTATAAATATGAAGGTTTAGCAAAATCCCGAAAAACTCATTTTTTATATTTTTTTCAACCAAATATTGAATTTATTGTAGCATATATAAAAATTTACTTTTTTATTTTAAATGTTTTTCATGCAAAGAAATGTAAAACAAACTTGCCCCAAGCGAGACTCGTAGGATTTGAACTCCTTTTTTTTTATAGAAAAGCTTCTGAGTTTGTTATTAAAGAGAAAATATAGAGTCAATTATTACATTTTACAAAATAAAATTAGGAGTACAGTAGCACAATATCTTTATATTATCAATAAATTGTTTATGCCTAGCTAACCTATGAGCTACTGTATTTCTTTTTCTACCTACACAAACCACTTCATAACTATTTAAAGTCCTCAATAGCTCTTCTATCTCATCAACCAAGGGGCATTGTCTTGAAGAATTAGGCAACGAAGAATGTAGCATATCTATTGTCCACAAATAATTGCCTTTAAGAATAGTGTCACTTACCTTAGCATTGCAAGCCATTTGTATGCCTCTTAATGCTGTTACAACTTCAATATCATCTAGTTCGTCTATCCATGTCTTTACTTTGCTCATAGACATAACAATATTTTCTATATTATCTCGAAGGATAGCCCCCACACCCGCTTTTTGCTCATCGTTAAATAAGGCACCATTTACATTAAATTTTAAATTACCCAAACGAGGTGGTTGCTAGCATAATACTTTCCTTAGTTTATTGTACTTCCTTCTTACTGAAACTCAACTACAGTCTTACAATAAAACTGCAACCCCTTCAGCTTGGATCTATGAGCTTCCCATTATGGACGAAGAAATCTCTCCTATTCCGTATCACCCATGCCATTGTGAAAAATAGCTCCATGTTCACTTTTAGGGTTTTATTTAAAAGTTTCCAAGTAAGCACTCCAAAGCCGATTTGCAAGTTTGATGTAAGATGAAATATGTCAAAATATTCTCCCCATACTTGTTGTGCTTATAGGTAAAAACACAAAGCATGCATAATATATTCATATGACTCCTTGCATAATTCATAAACATCAGTTTTCACAATCTTCCTTTTTGCAAAGTTTTTCCAAGTTGGTAAAATTTTCTTATAAACTTGCCATACAAAAGGTTTCAAACTTTTTAGGAATTTTCATATTATGAAGTTTCAGCCAAATTTTTTTATTCACCCATATATCCGAGCATTCTACGCGGGCCCCCCGCCCCCCGGTATTTTTGAAGCCTTAGTGACACTGCATATGCAATTTTGACGGAAAATCACCCCATTTTATGCTCATAGTGAATATTATCAGATGCATCTTTGTGGAATGGCCTACCTTCATGTCATTCTTCTTCTTCTTCTTTTTTTTTTTAAGGCATTACAACAATTTTAGGAAATACCAATAACGATAGCCCGTGGTTAGCGAAGGCCAAACAATAAAAATATATTTAATTTTATTGGTTTTTTAAGAATATTAGTGATAAAAAATAAAGTAAAATGAATATATATATTATTTACCAAAAAGACTAAACTAATTTATTTATAAAATTTTGATTGAAATGTTGTTGTCATCTAACTTTGAAATTGCTATAAAAAAAACTATATAAAAGAGAAAGATTATGATGCTACATGAAGATTTTTACTAGATAGCCCAAAAAATAAAAATAAAACACCACTACTACTTAAAAAAAACAATGAAAAAAATAAATAAAGAAGAATTTTTTTTTTGATAAATCAGATCGAATATATGGTAACAGCCATTGCATCTCTAGCAGTAACTATAAATATTTAAATTTTCAAATAAATTAGGAAGAAACAATCCACTCTCTAATCAGATTGGAATAAGAATGAGTTAATCTTTTCCTAAAATATATATAAAAAGAATTAAAAAATAATAGAAATAATAAAAAACAATGAAAAGTACCATTTTCCATGTCACCTCGAAATATCCCAATAAATAATAATAATAATAATAATAATATACCAAAATTAACAGATAGAATGGCAAAATCTTTATCTAGTACGTCCGTATCCAAATGGAACGTGGGTAAGATTTTTGAGTTTCATAAAACTTGTGTGGGGTAAGACACAAGTGAATGATGTTGATATTTTGGGTCTTCAGATCTACATAGTGGGCCCCCTTAGAAGCGCCTTTTGTGTTATATTCGCAAGATTGAATTTTAATTGCATTTTACAACTGCTTTATGACAGCACCTAGTTTTTATAGGTGGGCCCACCAGTGGATAGCCTTCCGGGCACATGGTGTCACGTACTTCTTTTTTGGACCATTGAAAACTTAAATTATGGTCCATATGACGTAATATTAAAGGGATCCATCCACGCAGCCACTTTTAGTAATAAAAGATTTTCACATGATCCTTTTACAGATTTCTATAGGGTGGCCACTGATGGACACTACATATGCAACTTATCACATGATCTTTCAATACCATTTAAATATGGCCCACTCGTGAAAGATCACAATCAATAATCTAAGAAGATGTTACTTATTTCCAGATTTGTAGATACTTGACTTGAGAGATTTTAAGAGGAGAGTTTGAGATGGATATTAATTTGAGAGATTTTAGAGAAGAAATTAAGTGAATTAACCTTGCGTAATATAGGAAACATGTGGAGGATTTGTAGAGAACTAGAGATCAATTATTTTAGGGTTTTTAGGAGAGATTTTACGAGAGAATTGTTCAAAAAGTGACTGACACGTTAAAGTAACATGCATTCTTTGTGTGTATATATTTATATTAGTTGCATATGTGGCACCATTGAGAGAATTCTATTTGTTTTCTTTAGGCTATTTATTTAAATTCCAATCACCACCATAATGCCCATTCTTCGATTATATGCCCAAACAACATTTTGTATGTAAATTAGTATTACATGCAGTGGTGAAGGCAAAGACAAGTAGTGCCAAGCCTTTTTTCCCCCTATTTGTGGGAGAATGAGGAATTATGAAATTCCTTTTCTTTCTTTTTTCCTCCTATTTAATAGTAGAGCTTTCAAAACACATATTTAGATCGATTATTCTTGTCTTCTACTTTTATCTAAAATACAATTACTTGGAACTTGTAGGATGACTTGGTTTCCCATCCCATACGATGCTTTAAATCTCTTACCTGTTAAGAAAAAAAACAACTATTACTTTTACTTTCGTTCTCTCTTATAAATTATATTACAACCTAATAAGTTCATAAAAATGCATTATTTTATATGTGTTTTCAGGAATTTTAAGGACTTATTCATTAGAAATTTCTTCATTTAGTTGAAATTTACGTTTTTATAATTTTAAAATTCATTTTAGAATTTGCTTGCAAAAATCAATGAAAATCCTCAAATTTTCATAAAATCATAAAACTTCCCATTTTTAGAACTTTCCATTTTTAGAAGTGTTTTTCAAATTCATGATTTTATATAAAATTTTTTTTATCAAGTTAAATCATGATCAATGATGTGGATTGATATTGTCATTTTATGTGAATTGGGCCCGCATTAATGCATTTGTGACTTTCGATCAAAATTGTTATTTTAATTTAAAAAATTACTTTTGTGTGTAGGAAAATTGAAGAGAAGGGACTCACATCAAATTCTGAAGCCAAAGAAAATCTGTTTTTGAAGAAATTCAACAAAGAGGAAAGAAGAGAAAAGAAAAAAAAGTGAAGAAAATGAATGATAAATTGGAGGAAATGTGACCCACGGATAAAATGGGCCATCCCATGCTGCGTCTCACGTCCAAGGTGGACTCCATTTTATTTACAACAATCTCAAGATACTTTTTGAAAATTATCTCTTGCAGATAGAATTTGAATTATAAAGGAAAAGAAGATGTGAGGAGAAAAACAAGGAGATAAGTTGGCCAAAAAAATCAAGATAGAAAGGAATTCCAATCAAATCAGTCTACTTCCTATATCAGCCAAACAAATTCCATATTGGAAAATAACTCACCATCACATGCCTACTCTCCAAAAGCAACTTTCTATTCTCTATTCATGTCAGAACCCAAGCTTTAGGTACCATCCATACACCTACAAAACAGCACTCTCCATTCCATATATAGGTCCAAAAAAATCTACACCAAACAGGGCACCCCTCCTCTTCAATATTGACGTCGCATACTATCTCCTAATCTTACCCAAACACAACGCCCACCCATTCTATTCATCCCCACACATCCATCTCATCATAATCCAAGTGGGGTTTGGCCAGCCCACTTGGATCTATCCTCTTTATTCCATCTTCTCCTTTCATCTAATCCTCCTTGATGATACACAAAAATAAGAGCTTCGATTGAGCGCAGAGCCCCCTCTTTTTGATATCTTGATATAGGGTAAGAGTAGATTGTCTTTTTCTAGTTGTAATTATTTTTTGAATATTATTGGCTGTATTGGTTCATTTAATTATAAATACACAATTAGTGAGGTCAAGGTGTTTCGCCTTGGATCAGCATTGTGTGTTTGTATGTGGTGACAGCACGCACTTGGTGCGGTGTTTTTGTGGATTTTTTTATTCTGCCAATACAGTGTTTTAATTTCAAAAAATAAGAGAAACTAGTATTCTTTTTATTATTTTTTATTATATCTGAATGTTTTATTTCTAATTTTTTTATTTATTTAACGCATGGTTATTTATTCTTTTACATTGGTAGTTTGATCTATTTCATTGCCTTGCAGTTTTTAGTTTTAGGATTGTTTTTAGTTTAGGATTTTTTAGGTTATATTTAAATTGTAATTTTTTTTTCAGATTTGGATTTGTAATTTAATTTTAATTTTTAGAAGTAGTAGTGTGTGGATTTGTAGATTTTATTATGGTAGCTTTAGTTTTTTCAATTAAGATATGTTTTCTGTGAATACTAGCTTTTTGCGGATATGATCTAGGACTCACTGGGTAAAACTACATCAAGGCCTTGCACTTGGAGTCCACGTTGATCATAACCACATGACCTACTAATCCAAATATGCTAAAATATTGACATTTTCAATTCATCTTTGATCTTCATAACCTAATTTTTTAAAATGTTGTTAGGTGTAGAGAGTAATACACATTTATCATTTTTTCATTTTCTTTAGCTAAGATGCTTTAATTTTTTTTATATCATTTTTAGTGTATAAACTAATAGCTAGTTTATGTGCAAAGTTAGATTTAACACACGGTTTCAAATGGTCAAAATTATGTGGACATGAATCTTTTTCTCAAATATGATTTTAATGCTAAAAATTATTTTACTAACATTATAGATAAGATAGGACATGGTTGGGCCACAACTAAGGATTGCAAAACCTCACCTAATTCGCTAACCCTACGGACATCAATTAACTTAATTAAACAAGTGCCGTTAAGCGGTGGCTCAGTTTGGTTTGAGCCTTGGGTTTGCTCCCAATGATATCAAGTTTGACTATTGCTCCCTGTGTTATCCAAGTACTATGCACGAGGCCATGTATATATCTTATAGGGAATAATCCTTGCTTGTCAGAATCGAGTAACCCCGGGCCGAGGCCAAAGGTCCGAAGGCTGGGCTGGAGAGGAATATCATAGGGTCATATAAAAAAAACCCTTAATTAAAGAAGTTTTTTGGTTTTCACATGTGATTATCTTGTCAAAGATTATAACATACAGGGGTTGTTTTTGCATTACTACAACAAACTGTGCAATCCCTACCTTTTTTTGCCAATGTCATCCTAAAGGCGTTGCTAAATGTTACCTTTTGGTAATGCAAATAATAATGCGTTGGCAAAAGTCACAAAATTATATATTTTTGCTAATGCAAATGAAGCTGCATTGGCAAAATGTGTCGAAATTATATAAAAATTCCCTCGTGAAGACAGTAAAAATTTTGGCAATAAAATGTTCCCCTTTGGCTATATAAACAATATGTTGGCGACGGTTTGACCTATTTGCAACACACTTATGTGCGTTGAGAAAGGCATGTTGAACATTGCTAACGCACTGTGTATGTTAGTAAAGACCAATCTTAATTGTGAACCCACCATGTGCGTTGGCGAAGATCCATCCTAATTGCCAATGCATTATGTGTGTTGGCGAAGGCCCATCTTAATTATCTATGCTCATATTCTCATTTTATAATTTTTTTCCATTTAAATTATCATATAATTCAATGGCCTTAAATTTTAATGGTTCTTTTATAATATAACTTTTTTTTAGATTTAATTCAATATATAGTAAGTAGTAAATGATGATTTGATGAGTGTAAAATTAGGCCCCTTACCCAATTTGAACTTTAACAAAAGGCCATCACCTTTTGATTTGATATCCTTCATTTTCTTTTTTGTCTTTTAATATGACTATTCACCTCACTTTGAGATCAGTTCCTACATGGGCTTTGGATTAATTTCCTATATAGATGGTTGAACAAGGCGGGCCTAGGCCTAAAGGTCCATGCACTGAATACCGACTTGTCAAATAGACCCTAATAACTAAACTGGCTAGGGTTGGACAACTGTTGTAGACCCGTTCGAATATTTCAATTTTATAGTGCTTGTTAGGTGGAAGTGAAAATTTGGAAAACTATATTTGAGTAAAACTGATTATTCATTTTCTTAAACTAGACTTTTCTATATATACAAGGAAAAAAGAATAATTCAACCTAGAGGTTTCGAGCTTCGGGCCGAGCTACCACACTAGGGCTATTAGGAATTTTATCCGGTTTTTCTAGGGCACAAAAGGATTAGTCCAGCCTAAAGGGTTCGATCACCCTCCTCTATAAAAATAAAAAAAAAAGAATGTAAGCCCATTGTAGTTTTTCAATTTATAGTATAATATTACTTAGAATCCAACAACCTCTCCCTCTATTTTTAGCTTTAAAGCCAAGCACCCTAATAACCCTAGCCAAGATTGTGATACAAGAAGAAGATCAAGTTGATGCCAGAGAGGAGGAAGAAGCCATCTCTGTTCGTGCTACAGTGAGTGCTACAGTAGATCAAAGGGAAAACAAAGAAGTGAGTAGGATCATGTGATCAATTTCTATTTATAATAACAGGTTTTCTTCTAGATTAATGTATCTAACTTAAAACTCATAAAAACCTAGTTATTGATTTCAGAAGTTGATGTCTTGAATTTCTAGGCTTGGTTCAAATATTGGATGATGATTTCATAGCAATATATTAAAAGACATATCCAAAACGCGGACCTAAAAATTTGAATTTTCAGAACCCAAGCCTTTTTTTTTTTTTTGCATTTGTTCATATATATATATATATGTTGTGAGACCACTTGATGGAAGATCTAATCTGATCATCCAATGGACCACGCAAGGGCAACCCTAGAGATGAGGGACCTGCATGGACTGGGATCCCTATTGCCCACTATCCAACTGGCTTAAATCAGCCCATATTAGGGAAGATACTGACGACACCCAATTGTTAAGATTAGGTGACAGAAACCTCAAATCTGGAAGTGGGGTTTAATAAATTACCTTTCTAAGAGATCAATAGTCTTTTATGCAATGATCTCCACACTACAAACATGTAAATGGGGGAAGAAAACCAAACCAAACTTGAGCTTTTCAAAGCTTCCATCGGTAATGGATAGTTTGGTTGCCAAGCCTTGTGGGTCCACTTGTCTCACTTGATCGGAGATCCAAGACACTCATCTGGGAAAGTGTTCCTGGATGACATTGGGGATCTAGTTCCCTTGTGGACCGGGTCTACTGGGACCCACCATCCATGAGGCCTGATAAGAAGTGGAGACCCAAACGCGTTACTACAACTTGGAATTGGGAAAAGGCACCTGTGTGGTGTTTCTTCTTCTTGTTTGTTTGTTAGCCTTAAGTAGTTTCTTGAAACTACAAGTAAGCCCTCCCACTTTATGTAGATTACTACTAGGCCTTCGAAATTAGGTATCCAAAGCCTTCCAAATGAAACTAAGAATCTGATATTTAAAGTTCTCTACTAAGGACTGATTTGACCCCATGACCCATACTTAATAAAATTTGAAATCTGTATAAGATTACAAGACAATACAAACAATACTTGCACCTTTAACTATAATTAAGCTAAGGATTTCCTTTAAGATTACGGATTTAGTTTTAATTTATACTAGTGCATTAAGGCCCACGCCCAACTTTGGCCATGGAAAAAATTTTAAATTGTATATAAAAAAATTCATTTGTTAATATTTAATATTTTATTATATGATATAAATGAATATTATTATATAAATTATAACATAAATAGTTGAAATTAAATTTAAAGTATCAGGCCCCATGTATAGACTTAGATTCATCCTATTAAAAATTGCACCAGAAAAGGCTCCTAAGCCAGGCCTACATGCGTTAAAACAAAGCAACTCTGGCCCTACCCATGCCTTGGCTCTGATCATGATTTGATACCATTTTACACATATGTTCTACATGCGGGCTATGACGAGCCTGGCCTGCCCACACCTATATAGGGTTCATGATAGCTGAAATGGAAATAAATTTTGTTGTTTCTTATCTCTTTATAAGTATGTGCTTTTTCTGTAAACTTCTCTATTATTGGCACATGATCATGTTAGATTATCCATTTGTTGATCAAATAGTTTGTATATATATATATATATATATATATTTACAAAAGTAGGAGTTCTCATGCTTTTCTTTCTTTATGTAGTAAAGACCAAGGCTTTGGATTATCCAAGGGAATATGATTTTGATGTGAGCCCATATTCAAAGTGCTAAATTGGGAGGCCATTAATTTGATAAATTTAAATTCTTTAAATTATTTCTTTGAATTCAAAATTTAATTCTTAAAAATACCTCTTTTGATCATTTCTGTGAATTTTCATTTTTTTTCCCTCCTTCAATTGATTATAGTTAAGTGTGTATGTGTTTTTTAAATGCATATATGTTTTTCTGTGGTTGTTCAACTCGTGCATAGCATGGGGTTGTTTGTGAACTTTGCTATCAATATCTCTTAGAATTCTTAAATAAGGTTATAACAGATAGAAAGAAAAAAAAAACTTTAATGACCCAAGCCAAAAACCAAGAGAAAATAAAAAATAAAAAATTCAGCAAAACTAAAGGGTCCAAACCTAAAAAAAAAACACACAAGGAAAAAATTGCTACATTTTACACGACAATTGAAGGTGAAGAATCATATAAAAAAATGATCCTCGGTTCACTTCCCTGTGCATGACCCAAAGGGCCCGCTAGAATAAAAATAAATATATAATTTTCTAAGAAAATTCATGTAAACTTTAATAACCCGAGCCAAAAAACAAGTGAAAATAAAAGAAGATAAAAACTTAAGCAAAACAAAAAGGTTCAAACCTTAATAACAAACAAACAAACAAACAAACAAAAAAAGACCCAACATGCTTTTTTGGCACAGTTTAAACTTGCACAGACCCAACATGCACATTTAGTGAATACACCAACCACGCAAGCTAGCAGTGTAGGTAAGAATCTAATATTCTACACTTATAATTTTTATCTTACTCTAATGTATTATACATACAAGCATATAAGCTTAAACAACATTTTTGTCTTTCCAACCTCAAGCTCGATCAGAAGGTCTGTACGAGGCCCGACAAAAGGTAGGAGGACTAAAAGGCTTGTAACACGACCGAGCAAAAAGATCCCAGTGGAGTTCTTAGATGACTGCAATGTGCTCGTGGGGCTTAATGCCCATTCTTTTGCAACGGAGTTTGGCAAAGAGATTAGAGGGGTGGCACCACTATAGGCATCAATACATGGACTAATATTGACAACTCACTTAGAGCGGCCATCATACAACGAGTTTTAGTAATTTAAATTTATTAATTAACTAATAAGGCTAATTTATATTATTTAATAGATATCAATACACTAATATTATGTTTGCAGGAGAAGTTTGAGATCAAATATTACACAACTGATCTCAAAGTACATACGGCAGTTGATAAAAAGTGTATGACATTATACAGGGGTTGGAAGTGCAACTTGCACCTTAAGTATAAGAATATGTTGGAAAAAGATGTTGAGCCCAAAACTCAAAGGCCTAATAACATTAAGCCAGAGCATTGGAACTACATGATCGACCATGTATGTATTGATGAGAAGTGGAATGTAACATCTATATGTTATATATATCACTAAGTTATTTGTACTGAATCTTTGGTTAAGATTAAACATGATTGGGATTTACTTTTTTTTTTTTCTTAATTTTGGTAGGCTAAGTCAGAGAAAGCCAAAGCATCCTGTGTACTTCTGCCCTATAATCATGCATGCGGGTCGAGGTCCTTTTCCATCAATAATGTATATCATGGTAATGTTAATTCTTGATAATTTCAAAAAATAATGTTAATTAGTTTGTGGACTTCTCTAAGGACTCTCACTGGAGTAAATCAAAAAACAATTAGGTGAATCCGAAATGCAAGGAAAATCATATATGTATGTATATGTGTGTGTGTGTACGTGTATCACTAGAATCCTGTGATATTAGTTGAAATGCAATGGATAGACTACTTTATTTATAACTTGCTTATAGCATATTACATATGTAATATTGGTTGTTACTTTTTTACTTTGGTTCTTAATCTATTTAGATGGTAATAATATTTTTATCAATATAATTAATTGTTAATTCATTGTAGATGAATTGGTAAATATACAAGATAGGTGTTCACAACCTGGTGCAGCCTCGATGAGTGAGGAGGAGATGTCGATTGAGGGGCTTGGCCCTAGATGGAGCACTTGAAGTAGAGCTAGCAAAATTCAGCTTGACCAGCCAAACTGGCCTGACCAAACCCATTTCTGACCCGCCTAACCCAACCCATTTGAAATACGGGTTGGGTTAGAGTTAAGGTTTACCAACTTGTACAAAAACGGGTTGGGTTAGGGTTGACCCGCCTAACCCGCCCTAACCCATTTAGATTTTACTAAATTATCATGACTTTCCAATTTTTATGTGACTTTTCTAATTCATGTGAGTTATAAACTATATACTCTTAATCTTTTATGGAGGAGTTATGTAAAATTTTAATACTTAGAATATAAAACTTATTTTTTATTTGAAAATATGATATTTTTGTAGTTAAAATATTGATATGTGTTTTTTTATTTTTATGTTGGTATATAAATTTACCTTTAGAATATTGATATGAATGAAGTACAATATCGTTGATGACTCTTACACTTATACTCAAATATGGAATTATAAGATTGAACACAAATTGAAAAGGGATTTTCTCAAATTCTCAATAAATGGGCTAGAAAATTGATGTGAATTTAATCAATCTACTTAAAACTGCAAGTGCACGGTTGTCTTGTTGAGACAGTGGCAAATACAGGTCGATCCCACAAAGAGTAATTTTGAACTTTTTAATTAAAAAATAATTTTTTTTCAAGGAAAACAATAATAAAAGAGAAGTGTGACATACAAATCAGAGACTAAATAAATTAACAACAACAATAAGAAGCAAATCAGAGCAGCCAGAATCCACTAAGTTATTTAAAAATCCAATTTATATAATTAATTTACCCTTTTTGTCTCAATTATTACTCAGATCAGAAAGAAGTCAATGTTTCTGATCCGGATGATTTGACTATTGCAAAAACCAATTTTAATTAAGAAAAAAAATCAATACCCAAGACCTCCTTCACCTCATAAAAGAATGAACATCCTAAGCATCACTTATCAAACTAAGCATAGACTATCAAAGATAACTAAGGATCTAAGCATAATCTATCAAAATAAGTATAAATGATCAAAATTTATTTATTATGAATATAAGTAAGAGGTTTGCCTTTGGCATAAAGACAGATCAATTATTATTTTTTAAAAGCACATTAACAAGAGAAAATTAGAAAAGAGTAAAAAAATAAATATAAACTATAATATTAAAATACTTAGCTTTATTTTTCGCTTCAATCAGAAACTCAGCCCACCATTGCAAAGAACCTCAAAAATAACTCCATTGATTTCTTCTGCTTATACAATGGTCTCTCAAAATTCTCTCTTCTAAATTTTAGTTTCTGGAACAAGGCTCCAGAATGCCTTTAAAATAAAAATAGAAATTAATGGAGGGGAGAAGTGGAGAAGAGAGGGAGAGAGAGATTTGGGACTTCCAGATCTAGCTGGGAATGAGGAAGAGCCTCCCTTTATAGTTTTCTGGCTCCTCGGGTTCATTGAATCTGGATCTTTTTTTAGTGGATTGAGAGATAAGATCAGCTGCATATTAATTGAGTTTTTCCCCTTAAATGAAAGAGATTTTAGAGATAAGATAAAGAGGAAGCTGTTGGCATTCTTATATGATCTTCATATGGGGTCCATAGAGAAACGTGCAATAGTTATACTTCAATGGTGTAGATGCAATTATAATATCACCAAAAAATGTACATGAAACTTCCCAGGCCCATAACCTTCTCATTTAACTTCGATTTGTGCAATCTTGGGCTCCACGGACATTTACTCTGAAAGAGCTTTCCAAAGGTGGGTCACTTGCACCGATCTGATGTTAGGATCGAGACTTTTGTCATTTTAAGATAGGCTGTTATGAGAAAATGGGATTGAATTTTGAATTCTAATTTGCAATGGACTCTATCTCTGCAGTGGTTGTGATTTGTTAGCCAAGTCAGAAGAATATTGGCACAATATGATGAGATAAGATCTTCTGGAAGCCTTAGCTAATCTTCAAGTGGGATCCACAAGCAGATAAATTCTAAGTGTGTGGATCTACAAGCAGTGGTACCCAAATCATCCTAGGGTTCTATGAATCATACAAATTTCATTTTCTATATATTCTAATTAAACTCATCAAATATGGACAAGACCAAATTGAAGTGGGACCTATCCGGACAAAGTTCTACTACAATTGGAGTTCTTCGGAGAAAAATTGCAAGCATTCTTAATTAATGCATAAAACGTGCAAAATTTGTACAAATTCCAATTTCTAGGTGAAAACACATAAAATGATAAAATTGAATGAATAATGATGCATTTAACTTAATTAAGTCCTTAATCGAATTTAAAATGATGCCTAAATTGTGCAAATTCATGGACGTAATAAAAATATTTATAGATTCCCCATTTTTTACACCTTGAAATTTGATAAATTATAAATTCATACTCAATGCAATATTTTAATGAATCTAGATGTAAAGAGAGCTTTACAAATAAAATTGGATCACATAAAATGAGTTAAAATATACACAAAATGGGAATTAAAAATATTAGGTCAGGTCAACCCTGCCCAACCTGCATCAAATTTGGGTTAGGCAGGTCGGATTGGGTTGACCCACCACGGGTGAGAGTTGAAGGTTTCTGTAACAATCGAACCCAGCCCCCAAGCAATGTTGTCTGCTTTGGACAGAGCCACTAAGGAAATACCCGCACAGTTTTGCTTCTGGGCAGAGCCACTCTGGGAATACCCAAAACGCGTCGACATGGGAAGCATAAGCGGGAGTATATATAAGCCCAGGCTCCAAATGCTTTCATAAGCGATGTGGGACTTTGTTCCCATTGGGATTCAAGAGATCCCCCCCACCACTCAGAGGAGAGCCGTCCTCGACTCTGATACCAATTGTAACAACCCAACTCAGCCCCCAAGCGATATTGTCCGTTTTGGTCAGGGCCACTCTGGGAATACCCACACGGTTTTGCTTCTGAGCAGAGCCACTCTGGGAATGCCCAAAATGCGTCGACATAGGAAGCATAGGCGGGAGCATATATAAGCCCAAGCTCCGGACGCTCTCATAAGTGATGTGGGACTTTGTTCCCTTTGGGATTCAAAATGTTCCAAATGCGTCGTCACAGGATGATATTGTCCAACCTAACTGGCATCCTGGGCAGAGCTGCTTTGGGAATACCCCATCAGAGTACGCAGCGGTGGTTTTCTTCCCGGTGTGCAGAGCCCTCAGGGAATACACCACCAGAATGTTGTATGTCACAACCCAGCCCAAAAATTAGGGGTTAGTTAAAACCTAACCAGTGACACACGTATTTCTTTGCAATTCACACCCGGACCGGAGTCTGAATGGAATTACACAAGGGATATTCACATGCTTACACGTGTGAAGTATTGAACGAATACCCGTCCAAGCATTTAATGCGGGGAAGCCTGTCAATATTACTTAACAATTCTTTCCTTATTATTGAACGGTTCAACAAGCCCAAATACAATTGTGAACAGTCTAAACATTAATCATATTCAGAAACAAGATTAGTAGCTTCACATATTGTCCGCATAACCCAAGATGACGTGCTCATGCATGCATGCAAGGAGATCCAGGGTAACATACCGAGGAAAGAGTACAGGAGATTACAACATAACAAGGTCAAGTCTTACAATGCAATCTACATGGATGCATCATGCAAAGGCTAAAAGAACCTAAAAGTCCCAATATATATATAAGTGAGTTGCTCTCGCCAAGAGGAACAGTCAGTAAACATACTACTATCCACCCGATAGCACCTGAAGGAACCTCTGTGGTTTCCTTCAACGATACCTGGGTCTGCACCAAATCGAGACTGGACCCTGAGCCTTTAACGCCATTAAACAACTTGTGAATACGACGATTTAGCAAAGTATAAGCAACAATAAGGTAACACGAATTGTATTTAAAAGAATTAATGACATGCTATAACCTGATCTTGCCCAAAATGTGTTGCCTCAAAAGAAATACAAGACATATGATTAATAGAGTTGTAAGTTCATGTCTAGGCACGTTGTGCATTTGGATAAACATGCTATAAGGATCATAAAACATATATACTTGCTAGGTGGCTACTACATATGCCATATTCTCCCTATCAAGAGCAAGCAGGACGAGAACACTATCGACTGGACCAAGGTACAAATGGGTCTCTGGTTCCCGGGGTTTGGAATCCTAAGACAATAGTACACTGCAGCGGCAACAAAACAGGCTACGCCAAAGTCAACCCCGTCGGGTATCATAAGGCTGAGGCAGAGTAGTGCCAGACCATATCAATCATGTCAAACAATACACAATACACGTCAATCAAGTTGCATTCAAGCAAGCAGTACAGGCAAGTAGGGCAGTACGTGTAGCATGTCATAACAGTACGTGTATCATGCCATAACAGTACGTGTATCATGTCATAACACATTCAGATCAATACCAATAGTTTTCCAAGGCAAGTACATAAACCAGAACAATTACAAGTCGAAATGATCATAATGAATAGAGGGCAAGAAACGTTGTTCAATATTTCATGCAATTAAATTCCATAGGATCAAGGCAATTTTACTAGCAAACTCTAATCTAATTGTTCATTGTTTCTAACCGTGCATGATGATGTAGTTTTAAGTTATCCGATTTACAGTTGTTTTTCTTTGGTGTTACATTGCGTCGGGAAGGTGTATCGAAGTCCCTTAAACCAACACCCATAGGGAGGCGCTTAACAGATGCACAATGTCACATGAATAAGTCTCTGCCCTCAAGACTTATCATGATCTGCCAGTTATTCCATTGGGCTAGTTAATGGTCTACAAGGATCCAAAACTAAGGTTCTACAAGGTCTCACAACACTACCTATCAATCCTCAGTTTCAGTGCTCTCACAGTTTAGCCGTGGGTAGAGTTGTAAATGGATACCCGATTCTCCGATTACCCGGAGGTTCCGGCCTGCTAAAAACAGGGTATAGGTCCTATTTTTGGAACCAAATTTTAAATGGGTCTGGTTTTGGGTCCTTTTTTTGGACCCGTTTTCTAAACGAGTCCGGTTCCGGTTCTAACAAGTCTCAAACCCGTGGACCCGAGACCCAAACCGACCCATAAAGCCACTATTATAACATACGATGGATGATCCATCGTATGTTATTTATACAGAAGAGATGGATGAGAATGGGTGCCCTAAATTCCAGCCGATTGGCACTTCTTATGTGAAATTGCAGCTCTTCTTCTTCTTGATGGAAATTGCAATCTAGGGCTCTTCTTCTTCCAAACTTCCAGACTCCAGTCCAGGTATTCCTCTTCCAGGCTTCGTCGCTGGTCTAGGGCTCTTCTTCTTCCATGCGATACCAACTCCTGTGTGAAAGAAGGGTTTTCGAACATCCCTTCCTGATTCCTTTTCTTCGAGCACGGCCAAGGAATCCTCGTCTTGTTTCTCTGCAACATAACTGGTCAGCTGCACCTTCTTCATTGGCATCGATGAAATCGAAACCCACTGCCCTGCTCTCCGTTTGTTTCCGGGTCTGCAACCCAGGCCTTTATACTCTCTTTGTGGCCACTGAATCACTGATCTCTTCCTCCAAGTAGAGCTGACATCTTGTCTGCGTTGTGTGGCCCACTTTATGATCTCTGGCCCACTTGTGATCTCACCAACACAGACATGAAACAAGGAGTCTTAAGCGATCTGGTTCTCTTTTGTCTCTAATTCGAATGCTCTGCTCTCTGTTTACTTTAAGGGCATCGCGCTGGCATTTGATTCCTGGAAATTGATCGTTTGTTAAGCAATTGTGTATTAGATCTGAACTAATAGTTTGCAGAGGCTTTCTCGTACACTATGAAGGTATGTATATCTCTACAATTGCTGTTGTTTCTATTTCTGCAAGTGAGAGGTGAAAGATCTGAGCCTTTCATCATGCGGGCCATGCTAATCATGGGCGTGAATGAACTTTAGTCTACAGCCTATACATGGGGATTTATCCAGATCCTATCCAGCCTATGAATTTATATCCTTTGATTTAATTTGATGATTACTCACATTCCTGTTATTAAACTATCTTTGTCCGGGCTCCAGAATTTGACATATCAGGACTATCAGAACTTGACATCTCATAAATCTTTGTGGGACCTTGGGATGGCAATAGGTGATTGGGTTTCTTTTCTACTTTATTTTTAGTCTTATTTTTGTAGATGGTTTCATTAAACTTGCTATTATTGTTAACCACATGTGTTTGATGAAACACTTATGCTAGTGTTAGAGTTTGTGAATTCTCTAATTATAATAGATTTTTAATTATTTATATGCAGATAATAGTTTTGAACTCATTGATGTCGATGATAGGGAAACCAATGTTTCCATTGAAGTTTCCAGGGTATCTCCAAAAAAAAGGAAGCTAACATCGAAAGTTTGGGAAGATTTTGATAAAATTACTAAAAATGGAGATGAAAAGGCAGTGTGTAAGCATTGTAAAAAAATGTTGAATGGGAAAAGCAAAGACGGAACCTCTCATTTGAGTAAACATTTAAATCATTGTGTTGTTTACAAACATAATAAATGAAAAGGACAAGGAGATATAAAACAACACATTTTAAAAATCGGAGAAGTAAACCAAGCTGGAGTGATTGATATTCATAGTTTCAAATTTGATCAAGAAAAAAGTAGACATGACCTCGCACGTTTGGTCATATTGCATAAATTACCATTTCGCTTTGTAGAATATGAGGGGTTTTGGAATTTCATAAAAGGGCTTTAACCGATATTTAAAGCAGTGTCACGGAATACTTTGAAGTCTGATATTATAAAAATTTACAATGAGGAGAAACAAAAGCTTTATGACTTCTTGGACAATCTAAAATGTCGAGTGAGTTTGACAACTGACATGTGGTCTTTTAATCAAAATCTTGGGCATATATGTTTAACATGTCATTTTATTGATGATGACTGGAATTTGCAAAGGAAGATCATTGCTTTTTGCTCTCTTGAAGCTCCTTACACCGGTGAAGTAATTTGTAATTGCATAGTTGACAGATTATATAGTTGAAACATCGAAAAGAAATTGTGTGCCATTGTTTTAGATAATTGTTCTACCAATGATGTTGTTGTTCGAGAGCTTAAGTCAAAGCTTATCAGTAAGGGCTTACTTTTGTCCAATGGAGATATGTTTCATGTTCGGTGTTGTGAACACATTTTAAATTTGATAGTTCAAAATGGCATGGATTCCATACGAGACGTAATTTTTAAAGTTCGTGAAAGTGTGAAATACATCAAAGCTTCACAATTAAGAGAACAAAGGTTTAATGAAATTGCACGGCAAGTACAAGCCCTAAGAAAAAAAATCCAACCTGATAGTTTAAATAGGTGGAACTCTACTTTTAAAATGCTACAAACAGCAATACAGTTCAAGGGGGCCTTTGAACATTTAAGTGATCGTGATAATGGATACAAAATTGCCCCAAGTCATGAGGAATGGGAAAATGTGAGAAGTGTTTGTACATGTTTGAAAGTGTTTTTTGAGATGACAGAAAAATTTTCAAACACCAAGAACCCAACAGCGAATTTGTATTTTCATGATGTTTGTAAGCTACACTTGCATTTAGTTGAATGGTGTAATAGTTCAGAATCTTTTATTAAAGATATGGCCATGAAAATGATTGTGAAGTTTAGAAAGTATTGGAATATAATTTCCACACCATTGGCAATTGCTGCAATTTTTGATCCTCGACTCAAATTTAAAGTAATTGAATATTACTTTCCAAAGATTTATGGTGATGAGTCCGATGTGAGGACTATGGCTGTTATATTTGCATTAAAAAACCTTTACAATGAATATGCTCTTAATGCAACAGTTGTATCCAATGGTGGGAGTATTGGTGGTGTTAGCATTAGTGGTGGGACAAGTTATCAAGTGTTGCTTCTCCATTTGCTTCTACAAGTAGCAAAAATTGGGATCTTGACCTCAACATGTTTCTCAAAGAAAATTCATCAATTGAAAGAAAGTCAGATTTGGAGACATATTTGGATGAAGCATTATGGCCTACCATGGATGATGAGGACTTTGATATACTTGGTTGGTGGAAAAATAATGCAGCTAAATACTGTGACGTTGCTTTGATGGCACGTGATATTTTGGCCATTCTTGTATCTACCGTTCCATCAGAATTAGCTTTTAGTACTGGTGGCAGAACATTTGAAGACTATAGTAGTAATTTACTCCCAACTACAGTAGAGAGCTTAATATGTTGTCAAGACTGGTTGAGAAGTTCAAGAAAAGGTAATATTTTGTACTTATATATATATTGTATTCAAACTCATACAACTTTCTAACATTTAAGTTTATCTTTTAGATATTCAATCTTACCACTATACAGTCACTAATGCCGTGAATGTTGATGATGAAGAGACTTCAAATATCATCTCAAATGATGTTGACTTCGAATAATTAGTGAGTCATACAATTATTTTTCAGTTTGGTTTGAATGATTACTTTGTATAAGAATAGTATTAACTCATATATATATATTTTTCAGGTGAAGCATGCAATGATTGATGAAAATTACATTTCTAGAGAATGAATTATGGGATATTGGTTTTTTGTTGTATTTTGACTATATTTTGTAAACTTTTTATTGCTGTAGGTTGGATTTTAACAATTTAACGGTCATGTTTGGACTTTTAATGTGATTTTTAAATTTTGATTAGAACAGATGTGGAAACTGATATGGCTGTTTTTCCCTCGGACTTGGATACAGAAGAGAATGAGATTGGTGTGACTGATGAAACTTTAAATTCTCAGTGGACACCATGGTAGTTTGTGATGTATTCTTTGGCTGCTTGAGTACTCAAACTATTTGCAGTTGAGATTATTTCAGATGTTTATATTCATTCAATCAAATTATTTGCAATTGAGATTCATCACATGTTTGCTTTTCCTTTTCCTTTCTCTTGTTAAGACTTGGTTGTCTTCAAAGCAAGTTGAGATTCCATAATGAGGTGCTACAATTTTCCTGCAGTTAATTGATGATTAGAAGATTCAGAATTCAGAAGCCTTGTTGAAATATGCTTTTCATAGATAGCCAGGATTTTTTTCTTTTTTTTCCATTTATAAGTTTTTTTTAAACTGTGTTATATATCATGCAAAAAGTCCCCTTTGTTTCTTGTAGTCTATGATTTTTGCATGGATGAATTCAATATAATGGTTAGACGTTTTTGGAGCCTTTCGCATGTATGAGGTACCAATCATTTGCCAACAATGTTAAGTGTGGTGGACCATTACATTCCTGTTGTTGTATGCAATGTGTGAATGTACTTTTTGGGTGGCTGCATTATTGATTGATGATGATCCCAGGGCAAGTTTATCAATGGCTCATTGTCGGATTGGATGTGTGGAAAATCCTGGGGCACATGGAATTCCTGAGTATTTTCACTTCTTATGGAGGCAGAGATTCCTCAAATGGTGCATCAGTGCATGAGGGTTCTATGAATTCCTTTCTTAGAAATCTGTCTTGCAACCAGCTACAGGAATACCATGGATTTCATTCTCCCAATTGTTTTGTGTAACTGTCATGGAGTTGATTGTTTATTGCTATTGCATCCCTTTTTGTCAGTAGATTTTGAGGCATTTGAGTGAGGCCACTGAAGCATGAACCGGAACCAGTTCCAGACTCGAAACCCGGTCCAGACCCGGAACCAGAACTGGAACCATACGGTTCCAGTTCTGGTTCTGTAACACTCCGACCCAGCTTGACCTCGTTTAGCGGTTAGTTAATCTTGTTTTCGTTGTTAATTGTGTTTTGTTTGTGTTTTGTTTTCGTTACGGGTCATGGATATGTTTTGTTTTCGTTACGGGTCATGGATAGGTAGTTGGGTTGAGTTTGACCTGGATTAAGTAGACCAAGCCCTTTTTCGTAATTTTAGCTTTTCTTGGTCATGGGCATTTTTGCATCATCTTGATGTCAACACGTGTCTTTCGTTGAGCTCGTTAACTTTCGTAACTACGTCACTTGCAACCGAGGTCGTGTGATTCGATTGGACCCGGATTTGACTCAAACTGGAATTAGCATTCTCACTTGCCTCTTATTGCAAATTGGACAACCCATTGACTTGTATATAACTTCTCATGATCGACCATTTTGCTCTCTCTCTTGTTCTCTCTCGTTTTCTCTCAAGTTTCTTCCACTGCACGTGGAGTTCTCCCTCCTTCACTTGAATTCTCTTCACTTGATTTCTCTCCATCGATCAAGCTTGTGGTGCTTGCATGTGAGGTGAGTTGGTGGAAATCCCTTCATCCTTCTTATCTCTCTTCTCTAGTTCTTCTCCTTCTTGTTCCATTGTTGCATGTTGTATCTGTGTTGTGGATTTCTTCCCATTTCTCATGCATGCATGTGGTTTGATTTGCATTAGGTTGTGTTTGGATCCAAGGGCTACCATTGTGCATTTGAATTTCCAATTGAGGCAAGTATAACCATAGTTGTGAGAACCCATGTTGGTATGCTTTGATTTTGGTTAGCTCACATTAATGTGTATGGAAAACATGTGTTTACAGCCCATTGATACTCATTTGATTACTACTTGGTCTATCTTCCTTGATAAATTGAAATTTGGATGCTTCCCAGACATTCTGTACAGGTTTCAGGAAATTGAATTCGTGCAGGTACGGCTAAGCCGTATAGCACCTACGGCTCACAGTCCAGAGAGGAGAAAAACCCAGTTTTCCTCTACGGCTAGGGCACGGCTAAGCCGTGGATTGCCCTACGGCTAAGCCGAAGCCCAGCCGTGGCCCAGCCGTAGAACAATACAGGGTGCAATTTCTGGAATAACTGAGAGTCAGCAACTGACCAACCTTCTACGGCCCAGCCACGGCTAAGCCGTAGACCACACACGGCTAAGCCGTAGCACACACACGGCTAAGCCGTATTCACTCTAGATTAATGAAAGAAAATAAGGATAGGTGTAAAGAAAAGACCAATATGGCCTTCATGAGGAAATGTAGAACACCTAGACTTGCCCAACGGAATGTGATACAACGCGTGAATGATCTCGAGGGCTGCGAATCATTCATGTTCGTTATCCGGATGTTAAGCACCTCCCCATGGGTGTTGGTTTAAGGGACTTCGTGCACCGCCCGATTCAAGGCAACACTAGACAACGGTGTATCGAATAACTTAAAGCTACATCATCATGCACGGTTAAAAACACCGGATAATTAGATTAGAATTGGTTTGTAACTTAAGATGATTCGATTCACATGATTTGTTGCATAACATATTGCATTCGATCATTGATCTCAACTCTCTAACATGATTACGTATGTTTCGTTACTTTCACATTGTGGTTTATTTACCCTGAGTATGCATGTATAATGTGTTCATTCACGGATCTGCACGTATGATAAGTTGTCACGATCTACTCAGGATTTTCATGATTGACTTTGTATGGTCAGGCTCTACTTAGCCTCAGCCTTAGGATCCCGACGGGGTGAATTCGGTATAGTTTATATGGCCTGCTGCAGTATGGGTTTTGTCTTGGGGAACCGGACCCCAGGAAACCGAGACCCATTGTACCCTGGCCCGGACAATGGTGTTCTTTGCATGTTACAAGATCCCTCTTTTGGGAGCATATGGTAATGTAGTAGCCACTAGTTATGTACACAGCATGTTATCCTTGATTCACGCAGCATATTTCTTTCTTGATAGCCTAGTATACGAAAATGCCTTCTTTAATAACATGATGTTCTTTATTCTATTAGACACAGCGTGTGTTAACTTGCTATGGTTTATACTTTGCTGAATCGTCGTATTCACAGTTGTTTTTGGTGTTGCAGGCCCAGATCCCCCTGCCGAACCCCCGCCGGTCGGCCAGGCTTCAGATGAGACCCCCGGGGCCCCATCAGGCCTAGAGGAGTGGATGTGATCACTCCACGGGAGAGCGTCCATGGCATGCATCATTTTGGAGTCTTGTTTTGTGGATTTTCAGACTTGTATTTGGCATGACATGTCATTATTGTATATACTCTTTTGTTCTTTTTGTAAGACTTTCATATGTAATTATGTCAGTTTGTTCTGGGTATCCCTTCTCTTGCACTGTTAGTTTGTGTTTCTGATATTTACAGCTTCCGCGTACTTGCTTGGCACGTGTGAATGTTCCCTTGTGCGTGTGCATTTAGACTCGGTCTACGTGTGCAGGCACGGGAGTACGTGTGTCATTAGGTTTGGCTTTTGCTAACCCCCGAACCCTGGGCTCGGGTTGTGACAGGTTCCGGGTCATTCTAATACAGTCGGAATCAGCTTCAGATCCAATAAATTGGAACTGTAACGGTTCTGAATCCGGATTCGGTTCCAAACCCAGCATAACGGTTCCGAGTCCGAGTCCACTGTGGACCCGCCCCGGACCCGACCGGTTTACAACCCTAGCCGTGGGTGACTTACAGCTCAGTCGTAGACGTCTTACGACTTAACCGTATTATGCACTATGGCTCAAATGTAGTTCCCCATAATTATATCATCTTATGGCTTGACCATGCTTGTTCTATATCTCAGCCACGGATTAGTACGTCTTTGCCATAACACACCCCACGGCTTAGCCGTGGCTGGACCGTAGAAGGCTTGCTCAATTACATTAAAGAGCAAAGGGACCCAAAAAGTAGCATAGCAGGGGTCCTTTTGGTGTTTAAATGCAAGAGAATAAGGTTGGGTAAGAAGAGGGTTCTGTCTCAAACTTAATCTCCTGGGGTAGAGTACTTCAGGGCCGCTCGGTTGGTCCTAAAGCCTGATCGGTCGGACACCATACTTAATCGGTCGGATAGCAGAATTCTGTTACAAAATGACTGAACTGACTTATTCATATTACGAAGACAACAAGCAAAAATGGTTGTAATAAGACACATGCAATTGATAAACTCACAAAAATCACATAATACCAACATGTGTTGTAACACTCCGACCCGAGTTGACCCGGATTAGTGGGTAATTGCGTGTGTTTTTATCGCTAAGAGTGTTTTGATTTTGTTTTTATTTGGTTGAGTTGTAGAGAGATCGTTTGGGTTGAGTTTGACTTGGTCTAAGTAGATCGAGCCCTTTTTCGTAATTTTGGCTTTTGATTGACCTTGTCAGTTTTGCGTCATTTTGACATCCGCGCGTGTATTTCGTTGAGCTCGTCAATTTTCGTAACTGTCTTGGATCCGCATGAGTTCGTTTGCTCTCGTTGGACCGTCATTTGACTCAAACTGATAATCGTGTTAACTAATTGGACTTGTTTGTAAATTTGGCTCAAATTAAGTTATAAATATCCTACCAAACCCCTTTTCTCTCTCGATCGTCTCTGTCTCTCAGCTCACTCTCTCCAGCTCGTCTCTCTCTCGGTCCAGCTCTCTTTCTCTCCTCTCCATCTCTGATTCGATTGCTTGAGGGAGGAAGAAAGGAGCTCGTTCGCGTGTGTTTTCCGGCGGACTGAGCCAACCACGAAGTGATTCCATTTGTGAGGCAAGTATAAGCCCAAGATGTGTGAACACCGATTGATAGTGATTTGATTGTTGTGTTTGTATGCTTCATTGTGTTTCTCAATGTTAAACAGCCCCTTTCAGTCAGTTCTGCTGTTATTTTGCTGTTTTCGGTTAGTTTGTTCAGTTTCTGTATGTCTGTAGTGATTCTAGGAAAAACTGAGTCCGTGCACTCACGGCTAAGCCGTGAAATGTGCTACGGCTAAGCCGTAAAATGGCTTACGGCTAAGCCGAGACCCAGCCGTAACCCAAACCGTAGAACAGTACAGACTGTTAGCTGAAAATAACTGGATGTTGGCAATTTGCCATTCTTCTACGGCCCAGCCTGATCTAAGCCGTACATTGTCTTACGGCTAAGCCGTGGACCAGGATACGGCTGAGCCGTAGAGCAAAATACGGTTGAGCCGTAAATCCGGATGGATATTTGGGGAACCTCAGCTCAGCCGTAGTGCATATTACGGCTAAGCCGTAGGATGCCACGGCTAAGCCGTAAGGTTACCTACGGCTACACCGTGAGACCTTGAGAAGTAAATGAAAAGGGACTAGGTTTAAGCAAGAAACCGTATATGACTTCCATGATAGAATGTAGCTACCCTGAACATGCCCAATGGAATGTTTGCATGACATGAATGATCTCGAGGGCTGCGAATCATTCATGGACAGTTATCCAGTTGTTTAGCACCCCCCCATGGGTGTTGGTTTAAGGGACTTCGATGCACACTCGAGACACTGCAACACTAGACAATGGTGCATCGGATAACTTAAAACTACATCAACATGCACGGTTAGAGACACTGGATAATTAGTGTAGGATTGGCTTGTAATGGATCCTTGATTCGCATAAGTACTGGATTGGTTTGAGTTGTACAGCATATTGATTACGGTTTATGCCCTCTTATGTGTTCTACGCTGGACCTCTCGATTCTGTGGGAAATGCAGCAACCCCAGAGCGAAGCCCGGGTGGAACCATTCTATTATTGTGTATTGTGTTATACCGTTACTCCATTGGAGTACTTGCATCAGTTATGAGTCAGTGATTGTGATTAATACTCATTGTCAGCACTTCTTGTAATTGCTTATGTACTTTCCGTATCAGTATCAGTATATGCGATGCACTTCCTATTGTTTGTTCAGCATGATATATGTGAGATCTGTAAGTGATAAGTGACATGATATGATTGATTGATTGAGGTGCATCATCCAATTGACTGTGATTGGTCTTGGCACTACTGAGCCTCAGCCTTAGGATACCCGACGGGGTTAACTTTGGTTTAGTTTAAGTGTTTACCTCTGCAGAGTGTCTTGTCCTGGGACTCCGGACCCCGGGAACTAGAGACCCATGCGTGCCCTGGCCCGGTCGCTGGTGTTCTCATCCTGATTGCTCTCGTAAGGGAGAAAATGGCCAATGTAGTAGCCACTTGATTGTTACCTGTTTATGATTCTGATAGCATGCTTATTCATTGCATAATTGTTTGGTATACAATCATAATTTCTATGGATATTGCATTACGACTATTGTTCAGTATTCTTCAGTCTTAGACACAATTCGTGTTATCTTCTTGTTGGCTTATACTTTGCTAAGTCGTTGTACTTACGCGTTTGTCTTGTGTGTTGCAGGCTCAGATCCCTCTTCCGATCCTGCGTCGGTCGACCCGACTGCAGGAGAGGCTCGCGAGGCCCCCTCCGGCCTAGAGGAGTGGACTTGATCCATCCTCCAGAGTACGGTTTGCATCATTTTGTTTCCCCATTCATTGAGTATGAGTCTATTGAGGGGATTTTTCTGTATTTGTAGCGTGGGCTCTGAGTGATATATGTATTTTTGATTTTGGTTATTGTAAGCCCGCTCTACTGTCATACATTCTTGTAAGTATTCTTGTCATCAATGGAATGTTGTTTTGTAATCTCCTATGTCTTTTAGTGTGTGGTTGTATGCCTTGATACGTATAGCTTCCGCGTTCAGTTGTTTGCTCGTGTGAATGATCCCTTGTGTGTGTATACTTGGACGGGGTCCAGGTGTGCATGCACGGGAGTACGTGTGTCCTTGGTTAGACCTTCTCTGACCCCCGGTCCCTGGGCTCGGGTTGTGACATACGTATTGTATGGTATCAGAGCATTGTCTCTCAGAGCTTTGTCTCTCAGGGCATTGTCTCTATCTTAGTGTGTAAGCATGTAGGCATATAGGACGTGGTGAGATTTCGTAGTCCAGTTCTGGACTGTTGTGTGTGGTCTCCTTGTCTTGTGAGTCTGTGTGAGTTACCGAGTGTGATAGCAGATTGACTTTTGTGTTTTGCAGGCTATGGCATCGGGATCTGGAACACACAACAACAATGATCAGGGAGATAACGAGAGTGGGTCAGCCGCTCCACAGCCACTCGTGAATTTCGATGAGCGCTTTTTGACTATGCTACAGGCGATTCATTCTTTGCAAGCGCAGGTCGTTTCGATCGTAGACCGACAGAGTCAAACACCAGTTCGGCCTGCAGAGCAGCCAGTGGTTTTCCAGCCTAGAGAGAGCGATCCAAATGCGTTGTATGACAAATTCAGAAAACGTGGAGCCACAGAATTCTATGGCAATGAAGATGCATTGAAGGCTGATCAGTGGCTAGAGCATACTGGAGATCTTTTCTCCACCATTGTCTGTGATGACCGGCAGAAGGTTATGCTTACGGCATCGATGTTCCGAGAGGTGGCAAGGACGTGGTGGAAGAGTGTTAGTGCAGCCTATCTGACTATGCCTAGTGAAACAGTGTGGGAGACGTTCCAGACACAGTTCAGAAGGAAGTTCATTCCTGCTCATGTTCGACGTGTGAAGGAGGTTGAGTTTCTGGCCTTACAGCAGCAGCAGCTGACCGTTTCAGAGTACATTCACCGCTTTATCCAGTTGTCCCATTTTGCTGAGGACATGATAAATACCGAGGAGAAGAAGGTGAATCGTTTTATTACTGGTCTGCATCCGAGATACGCAAATTTTGTGACTGCTTTTCAGAGACCAGCTACTTTTGACGATGCGGTCGATAGAGCACACGCTGCGGAAGCCAATCACCTAGCAGAGAGAGCTATGGACTTCAAGAGAAGTGCACCAGTGGGTTCCAAGGGACAGATTCAGAAGAAATGGAAAGGGAAGCAAGGAACTTCGAGTTTCTCCGGGAGCAGATGCGAGTTTTGTGGATTTGGACATCCGACGGAGAAGTGTTGGAAGAAGTCCGGAGCTTGTTTGAGTTGCGGATCGATGGAGCATAAGATAGCTCAGTGCCCGAAGACTAGGACCTTTCAGTCGTCCAGATCTATGGAGTCATCCAAGTCTCTCAGTTCAGCAGCTTCGAACAGCCCCCATCCGTCTCGCCAGAGCCAGAAGCCCCAGCGTCAGACTGCTCGTGTGTATGCAGCCTCCCATGATCATGCAGAAGATGCGAAAGTGGTGGAAGGTAAAGTTTTCATTGCCCGAGCTGAAGCACATACACTATTCGATTCGGGATCTACGCGTTCGTATGTTGCCCCTCGTTTTGCGGAACAGTTACCGCAACCCCCTCAGCCGCTACCCTATTTGTTAGTGGTGTCCACTCCTGTGGGCAAGCGAGTAGAGTGTAGTGTATACTACCCTCAGTGCGACGTGGTGATTGAAGGTCGCCAGCTGCCAGTTGATTTGGTCTTGTTGTCCATGTTGGATTTCGATGTGATCCTTGGAATGGACTGGCTAGCGCGGTATCGTGCCTGTGTTAACTGTTACAACAGGACGATTTACTTCGATTTTGAGAAGGGGTTTCGTTTCGAGGGCAATCAGGAGAGATGCCCGAGGCGTGTCATCTCCGCATGCAAGGCGGATCGTTTGATACGCAGAGGTTGTGCAGGATTTCTTGCTTTCGTCTCGGAGAAGAAGGAGGTGAAGCAGTTGAGCGATATTCCGGTAATACGTGAGTTCCCGGATGTATTTCCGGAGGAAGTACCCGAGTTACCCCCTGTCCGAGATGTAGAGTTTGCGATCGATCTAGTGCCCGGTACAGCCCCCATTAGTTTAGCTCCTTATCGTATGGCTCCTGCTGAGTTACTCGAATTGAAGACGCAATTGCAAGATCTTTTGGAGAAGGGTTTCGTACGGCCAAGTGTGTCACCGTGGGGAGCGCCAGTGCTGTTTGTGAAGAAGAAGGACGGTACCTTACGGATGTGTATAGATTACCGGCGATTGAACAAAGTCACGATCAAGAATAAATACCCATTGCCGCGTATTGATGAGTTGTTTGACCAACTTCAAGGTGCTGCTTACTTTTCCAAGATTGATCTGAGATCGGGGTATCATCAACTCCGGGTGAAGGACGACGATATTGCGAAGACTGCTTTCAGGACACGGTATGGACATTTTGAGTTCCTCGTGATGCCATTTGGATTAACCAATGCACCTGCTGCCTTTATGGCTTTGATGAACAGGATCTTTGCTCCTTTTCTGGATCGATTCGTGGTGGTCTTTATTGATGATATTCTGGTATATTCGAAGACCCCAGAGGAGCATGAGGAACATCTACGTCGAGCCTTGCAGTTGTTGAAAGAGCATCGCTTATATGCCAAGTTGTCGAAGTGTGATTTTTGGCTCGAGCAGGTAGCTTTTCTTGGTCATACCATTTCACGAGATGGGTTGGCAGTGGATCAGATGAAAGTTGAAGCAGTGATGGATTGGCCCAGCCCAAAGACTGTGACGGAGATACAGAGTTTTCTTGGATTAGCTGGATATTATCGTCGCTTTATTCAAGATTTCGCCAAGATTTCAGCCCCGTTGACTCGATTGACCAGGAAGAATGTTCCTTTTCTGTGGACGGACGAATGCGAGCGCCATTTCCGGATGTTGAAGGAAAAGCTTACTTCCGCTCCAGTCTTGACGTTACCAGATGGGCATGAAGGATTTATGATCTACTCTGATGCTTCTCGAGTCGGTTTGGGATGTGTTTTGATGCAACATGGCAAAGTGATTGCCTATGGCTCGAGACAACTTCGGGAGCACGAGAAGAACTATGCCACACATGATTTAGAGTTGGCAGCCGTCGTTTTTGCGTTGAAGATGTGGAGACACTATTTGTATGGCGTGACATTTGAAGTGCATTCAGATCATCATAGTCTACAGTACCTCTTCACGCAGTCTGAGTTGAATATGAGGCAACGAAGGTGGCTTGAGTTGATCAAGGATTTTGATTTCCCCATCAAGTATCATCCAGGGAAAGGCAATGTTGTTGCAGATGCCTTGAGTAGGAAGTCGGAGATTCTTCAGGCTTTGGATAGTCTTTATTTTGTGAGGCATGCACAGCCAGTGGAACTGCAAGCGGTGGAGAACAGTTTGACACTTGCCAGTACAGTGAGCTTCCAGCCAGACATCATTCAGCGTATCAAAGACCAGCAGTTTGAAGATGCGATGTTGAAGCGAATTCGGGATAGCATTGCAGATCGTCCAGACTTTCGTTTGGAGGGTGATGTCTTGTATTTCAGGAACAGATTATGTGTGCCAGCAGTAGATGCTTTGAAGGAGAGTTTGATGACCGAGGCACACCATGCACGTTATTCTATGCACCCTGGAAGTACGAAGATGTACCGAGCTCTCAAGGACAGATTCTGGTGGAACAACATGAAGAGGGAAATTGCTGGGTTTGTTGCCAGATGTTTGACATGCCAAAAGGTGAAAGCTGACCATCAGAGACCTCCAGGTTCCTTACATCCTTTGCACATTCCCCAGTGGAAATGGGAGCACATTACGATGGACTTTATTTCAGGTCTACCCCTGACGAGCAAGAAGAACAGTGCCATTTGGGTGATCGTGGACAGATTGACGAAGACAGCCCATTTTCTTCCATTCAAGAAAGGCATGACATTTTCCGAGATGGCGAAGAAGTTCGTTGACGAGATAGTGAGATTACATGGTACGCCCGTGTCGATTGTGTCAGATCGAGATAGCCGCTTTGTTTCTTCGTTTTGGAGAGCATTTCAGGAGGCCATGGGAACGAAGTTGAGCTTCAGTACGGCGTATCACCCGCAGACTGATGGACAGTCCGAACGAACTATTCAGACGCTCGAGGACATGTTACGGGCCAGTGTGCTGAATTTCGAGAAAGAATGGGATTTGCATCTCTCGTTGTGCGAGTTTGCGTATAATAATAGTTTCCACGAGAGTATTGGAATGGCACCCTATGAAGCTCTGTATGGACGGAAATGTAGGAGTCCTGTTTGCTGGGAAGAAGTTGGAACAAGGAGTTTCCACGGACCGACGATCATTGCTGAGACTACAGAGAAAGTTCAGAAGGTCATTGACAATTTGAAGATTGCCCGATCGAGACAGAAGAGCTATGCAGATACGAGAAGAAGAACCTTGACATTTCAGGTTGGTGATTGGGTATTCTTGAAGGTCTCACCGATGAAAGGTACAGTACGGTTCGGTCAAAAAGGCAAGTTAGCGCCAAGGTATGTGGGTCCATTTGAGATCAAGAGCCGGATTGGTGATCTAGCGTACAGATTGATT
This sequence comes from Sextonia rubra, assembly GCA_037013555.1. Lineage (NCBI taxonomy): Eukaryota > Viridiplantae > Streptophyta > Magnoliopsida > Laurales > Lauraceae > Sextonia > Sextonia rubra. The sequence continues at coordinate 33,852,336 of JASUAD010000010.1, read as the reverse complement.
CTACCCGTGGAGTTTTCTGGAGTACACGATGTTTTTCATGTGTCTATGCTTCGCAAGTATGTTCGAGACCCGACGCACGTGATTCGTTACGATGATATTCAGATGCAACCTAACGCGTCATATGTTGAGCGCCCGCTCCGTATTGTTGGGACTAGAGAACAGCTCTTGCGTACGAGGACTATGTAACACTCCGACCCAGCTTGACCTCGTTTAGCGTCTAGTTAATCTTGTTTTTGTTGCTAATCGTGTTTTGTTGTGTTTTGGATTTTCGTTACGGGTCATGGATAGGTAGTTGGGTTGAGTTTGACCTGGATTAAGTAGACCAAGCCCTTTTTCGTAATTTTAGCTTTTCTTAGACATGGTCATTTTTGCATCATCTTGATGTCAACACGTGTCTTTCGTTGAGCCCATTAACTTTCGTAACTACGTCATGTGCAACCGAGGTCGTGTGATTCGATTGGACCCGAGTTTGACTCAAACTGAAAATACACTTTTCACTTGGCTTTTATTGTAAATTTGGACAACCCATTTGATTATATAAGCTTCACCATCGACCCACTCTCATGTTCTCTCTCTCGTTTTCTCTCAAATTCACTGTGCACGTGGAATCTCTCTCTCTTGCACTTGAATTCCTCTTCTCCATTGATCAAGTGGAGGTCGATTGCTTGCATGTGAGGTGAGTTGGTGGAAATCCCTTCATCCTTCTCATCTCTCTTCTCTAGTTCTTCTCCCTCTTGTTTCCATTGTTGTATAGTGTGTCTGTGACTCCATCTCTCATGCATGCATGTACTTTGATTTGGTGTTAGGTTGTGTTTGGCTTGAGGGCTACAAGTGTGCAATTGATTTCCAATCTAAGGCAAGTATAAACCTAGCTTGTGAGAACCCATGTTGATATGCATTTGAATTGGATAGTTTTTACATGCATTGATGTGGAAATATGTATTTACAGCCCATTTGCTACTCATTAATTCACTACTTGTCTACTCCCCTTTGATAATTGTAAATTGGATGAGTTTTCAGACATTCTATACAGGTTTCAGGAAATTAAACTCGTACAGGTACGGCTAAGCCGTATGCTTCTTACGGCTCACAATCCAGAGAGGAGAAAAACCCAGTTTTCCTCTACGGCTAGGGCACGGCTAAGCCGTGGATTGCCTTACGGCTAAGCCGAAACCCAGCCGTGGCCCAGCCGTAGAACAATACAGGGTGCAATTTCTGGAATAACTGAGAGTTAGCAAATGACAGACCTTCTACGGTTCAGCCACGGCTAAGCCGTAGACCACACACGGCTAAGCCGTAGCACACACACGGCTAAGCCGTAACCACACATGAAGAATAAGGCTAGGTGTAAAGATAAGACCTATATGACCTTCATGATAGAATGTAGAGCACCTAGACTTGCCCAACGGAATGTGATACTCCGCGTGAATGATCTCGAGGGCTGCGAATCATTCATGTTCGTTATCCGGATGTTAAGCACCTCCCCATGGGTGTTGGTTTAAGGGACTTCGTGCACCGCCCGATTCAAGGCAACACTAGACAACGGTGCACCGAATAACTTAAAACTACATCATCATGCACGGTTAGAAACACCGGATAGCTAGATTAGAATTGGTTTGTAAAGCAAGATGATTCGATTTCACATGAATTGATGCATAACATATTGCATTCGATCATTGATCTCAACTCTCTAACATGATTATGTATGTTTCGTTACTTTCACATTTTGGTTTATTTACCCTGAGTACGCATGTATGATATGTTCATTCACGGATCTGCACGTATGATAAGTTGTCACGATCTACTCAGGATTTTCATGATTGACTCCGTATGGTCAGGCACTACTTAGCCTCAGCCTTAGGATCCCGACGGGGTGACTTCGGTATAGTTTATATGGCCTGCTGCAGTATGGATTTGTCTTGGGGAACCGGACCCCAGGAAACCGAGACCCATTGTACCCTGGCCCGGACAATGGTGTTCTTTGCATGTTACAAGATCCCTCTTTTGGGAGCATATGGTAATGTAGTAGCCACTAGTCATGTACACAGCATGTTATCCTTGATTCACGCAGCATATTTCTTTCTTGCATGACAGCCTAGTATACGAAAATGCTTTCTTTAATCCCATGATGTTCTTTATTCTATTAGATACAGCGTGTGTTAACTTGCTATGGTTTATACTTTGCTGAAGCTTCGTATTCACAGTTGTTTTTGGTGTTGCAGGCCCAGATCCCCCTGCCGAACCCCCGCAGGTCGGCCAGGCTCCAGATGAGACCCCCGGGGCCCCATCAGGCCTAGAGGAGTGGATGTGATCACTCCACGGGAGCGCGTTCATGGCATGCATCATGTTGGAGTCATGTTTTGGGGATTCTCAGACTTGTATATGTCATGACATGTCATTATTATATATATTCTTTTGTTCGTTTTGTAAAACTTTATATGTAATTATGTCAGTCCTTTCTTGTATCCTCTTCTTGCATTATTAGTTTTATGTTTCTGATATTTGCAGCTTCCGCATACTTGCTTGGCACGTGTGCTTGTTCCCTTGTGCGTGTGCATTCAGACTCGGTCTACGTGTGCATGCACGGGAGTACGTGTGTCATTAGGTTTGGCTTTTGCTAACCCCCGAACCCTGGGCTCGGGTTGTGACATACGTATTGTATGGTATCAGAGCATTCCTTGCTCATTCCTTGTTCTAGATGATAAGCATGTAGGCATGTATAGGATCGTGGTGAGGATACGATTATTCCTTTGTGCTCTTTCTAGACTTTGGGGTTTGTTGGGCGCTCTTGTGTTGTGTTTGTGTCTGACTCTTTCCATTTTACAGGATGGCATCAGGTTCTGGTTCGCAGCAGAACGCCGGAAATAACGAGAGCGGATCTGCACCATCACCGCAGACACCAAATACAGATGAACGCATTCTCATGCTATTCCAGTCCCTTCAGGCACAATCGCAGTCGATGCAGAACTTGCAAGCCCAAGTGACAACTATGTTAGACCGACAAAGCCAAGCCCCAGTTCAGTCGCATGTAGACCAGCAGGTGATCTTGCAGCCTCGAGAGAGTGACCCGAATGCCCTCTATGGGAAATTTCGCAAGCGAGGAGCTATTGAGTTCTATGGAACCGAAGAGCCATTGAAGGCAGAACAGTGGTTAGAACAGACAGAGGATGTCTTTGAGACCGTTGTGTGCACGAACCGGCAGAAGGTCGGATTAGCAACTTGTCACGACCCGAGCCCAGAATTCGGGGGTTAGCGAAAAGCTAAACCTGTGACACACGTACTCCCGTGCACGTGCACCCAAACCCAGTCCAGATGCACGCACACAAGGGATCTAACACGTGCGAACTAAGCGTACGCGGAAGCTGTACATATCATAGCAAGCAACAAAGGAAAATAAAATAGCGGAAGCCAAAGCAAATACGAAACGGAAAAGACAAAGACAAATACACTGAGATAAAACCGAATACACACCAAAATCAATATACACAAAATATACATAATACAAGTCCAAAGTCCAAGGTCCAAATACAAGTTCTCAAAAATCAAAACGCAAAATAAAAGCCACTGGTATGCATGCACGCACTTGGCAGAAGTGATCAGGCCCACTCTGCCAAACCGGAGGGTGCCTCTACCCTCGCCCCTGCAGCCTCCTCGACCGCCGGGGAGCTGGGCAAGGTATCTGTGCCTGCAACACCACAGACAACACAAATGAATACAACGATCCAGCAATTATAAGTAACAGGAAAGAAACACGCATAGTATCAAAGCGAATGAAATAGGGACAGAAGATTAAATACAGAGTCCATCTTAGTATGCTAAGCAAATCGTGCATAGGAGTAAAACATGATAATGGAATCAAAACATAGAATACTGAACTAGTTGGCTACTACGTTAACCATGTTCTCTCCAAAAGAGAGCAGAGCAGAGCAGAGCAGAGAACACCGCTGTCCAGGCCAAAGGTACAAGCGGGTCTCGGTTTCCTGGGTTCCGGGGTCCCAAGACAAAGCAACACTGCAGTTAAAACAGAGATACAGAGATCTACGCCAGAGGTAACCCCGTCGGGTATCCTAGGGCTGAGGCTGAGTAGAGCCAGACTAATACCAATCAAATCAAAGCTAAAGAAAGGGAGATTATCCGCTTTGGACTCACCGATGACAAGGACCGGATCTTATCCTCACGTATTAACCTCTGGGCAGAGCCACCAGGGAATACCCAAAAATCAGAGATATACAAAGCCAGAGAATATACAAAGCATAGCATAGATCAAAACATAGTACAGAGCGAAGAATAATACAGATATACAGAACGAAAGCAAAATGACTGAGGAATGCATAACATAGATTAACAGAACAGAGGGCAAAACCATAAACAATATGCAATGCATCTCAGATTAATACGGATTCAAGGTTTATTACAAGCCAAGTCTAATCTAGTTGCATCACTGTCACTAACCGTGCATGTTGATGTAGTTTTAAGTTATTCGATGCACCGTTGCCATCCTAGTGTTGCAATATAATCTGTGCGTGCACCGACGTCCCTTAAACCAACACCCATGGGAAGGTGCTTAACAATGAGCAACACTCACATGAATAAGTCACAGCCTAACAGACTATTCATGCGCTCCAAAGAATCCATTTGGGCCGGTTTACGGGTATGGTTCACCTGTATTTGAGCCCTACAAGGTCACACCATTAGCCTAAGTTTAACTGATATTTTACAGGTCTTACGGTTTAGCCATGGGTGACCTACGGCTTAGCCGTGGCATCCTACGGCGTAGCCGCAATATGCACTACGGCTTAGCCGTGGTTCCCTTCAGAACACGGCTAAACTGTCAGCTTTTCCACCTCTGATCTGATACATCTCACGGCTGAGCTACGGTGGAGTCCACGGCTTAGCCGTAAACCATCACGGCTTAGCCGTAGCCTCACCGTAAGAACACTGATATCAGAAAAGTTTCGACTGATCAGAGATTAAATCCACGGCTTAGATACGGTTTGGTTCACGGTTAGCTTACGGCTCAGCCGTAGGACAAATTACGGCTTAGCCGTAGCCTAGCCGTAGAACAAACTCGAATTTGTCACTCTCTGGAATCTAAGCCGTACAGGGTTACGGCTTAGCCGTACAATGCAGAACACGAATTCGGGAAGATTACAGAAACGAAATTTTGATACAGAAACTGAATAAAACAAGCTCAACTGATTCTCATAGCTTAGAAAATGGCTGTAAAACATGCTAAACAAAGAATAAGAGTGAATCAAAGCCATCAAACAAACACCCATATGTGTTATCAAAGCCTGTACTTATACTTGCCTCAAATCTGACAAATCCTCTGAAATCAAGCTCCAAGCAACTAAAATCAAAACAAATCAAAGCAATCACACATGCATGAGATGAAGACAAAGCAACAGAGAATGGGAGAAGCAATTGGAGAAGAAGAAGGGAGAGTTGGGAGAGAACCCACTTACCACCAAAGCCACAGGGAGAATGGAGAAACCCAAATCAAAGAAGGGAATAGCAACCCAATCGAAAGACCCAATCGAAGAGAGAGAGAGAAGAAGAGAAAACAGAATTGAAGAGGAAGAAGAACGTGGCTACCGAATTCTCCTTGCATGCAGCCGATCGAGACAAATGGTTAAAAGGAGAATGACACCTGGAGCTGAATTACTTATATAGGTTTTGTAGTTTTAAAACAAGGTCCAATGGGTTTAAGCGATTTACAGATTAAGTCACACGAAGGTCCAACTTCTCCAATTGACTCCAAACGGTTCTGACACAGTTACGGAAATTGTCGAGCTCAACGAAATACACATGCTGACACCAAGATGATGCAAAGATGATATGAGCAAAGCAAAAGCAAAATTACGAAAAAGGGCTTAGAACTACCTATTCCAGGTCAAAGGTCACTCAACTACCTATCCATGACCCAAAACAAGTCCAAAAGAAATAAACAAAACAAAACACACACTAATGAGCCACTAATCCGGCTCAAAGGGGATCGCAGTGTTACACAACTTCTATGTTCAGAGACGTCGCAAAGACTTGGTGGAAGAGCGTAAAAGACTCCTACAGAGATAGTCCAAGTGCTACGGTGTGGGAGATGTTCAAGCAGCAGTTCAGGAGGAAGTTCATCCCGGCTCATGTGTTTCGAGCCAAGGAGGTTGAGTTCCTAGCTCTCCGTCAGCAGCAGATGACAGTAGCAGAGTATGTGAACAAGTTTATGCAGTTGTCGCATTTTGCTCCGGACATGATCAGTACCGAAGAGAAGAAGGTGAACAGGTTGGTGGAAGGGTTGCATCCCCGGTACATGCACCACGTGACAGCGTTCCAACGTCCGGCTACATTCGATGACGCAGTGGACAGGGCCTATTCTGCCGAGGCCATCCACCAAGCTGCGAGAGCCGTTGAGCCCAAGCGACAGCAGCCTTTCAGTGCACGAGGACAAGTACAGAAGAAGACCAAAGGCCAGCAGAGTGCTTCTAGTCCTACTGGAGTGACTTGTGGATATTGTGGTAAGAACCACGCGACTGAAGCTTATTGGAGGAAGGCCGGTGCTTGTTTCATTTGTGGTTCGAGGGAGCATATGATCGCCAATTGTCCTCGACATCGAGCCTCCGGTGCAGCTCCATCTGGCCCTACTTCCGGTGCAGTTCCTAGCAGACCCAGTGCACCTACAGCTCCGAGCAAGCCACAGTCAGCTCGTCCAGGTTCGAGACAGCCTCGCCAGACAGCCCGTGCTTACGCTGCTACCCACGAGAGTGCCGAGGATCCACAGGTGGTTGAAGGTACTGTTTTGATTTCGCGCGTCGAGGCCTTAGCTTTGTTCGATTCGGGGTCTACACGATCTTATGTAGCACCTCATTTTGCCGAGCGGTTACCTCAGCCGTCTAAGCCGTTGCCATATGTGCTGGTTGTATCCACTCCAGTTGGCAAGCGAGTGGAGTGTAGTATGTACTACCCCCATTGCGACGTGCAGATTTCAGGTCATCAGTTACCTGTTGATTTGATCCTGTTGTCGATGTTGGACTTCGACGTGATCCTTGGTATGGATTGGCTCGCTCGATATCGTGCCTGTGTTAACTGTTACAACAGGACGATCTTCTTCGATTTAGGCAAGGGCTTCCGTTTCGAGCGCAGTCAGCAGAGATGCCCCAGGCGTGTGATTTCGGCGTGTAAGGCAGATCGCTTGATCCGCCGAGGGTGTGAAGGCTTCATTGCCTTTATCTTAGCGAAGAAGGAGCCGAAGCAGCTAGGTGAGATCCAGATGGTCTGTGACTTCCCAGATGTCTTTCCAGACGATGTACCAGGCTTACCCCCGGTTCGAGATGTGGAGTTCGCCATTGAGCTTGTTCCCGGCACGGCACCGATCAGCAAGGCTCCGTATCGCATGGCCCCAGCAGAGTTGTTTGAGTTGAAGAAGCAATTGCAGGAGCTTTTGGATAAGGGTTTCATTCGCCCGAGCGTTTCACCTTGGGGAGCACCAGTCTTGTTTGTCAAGAAGAAGGATGGTACTTTTCGGATGTGCATAGATTACCGCCAGTTGAACAAAGTGACTATCAAGAACAAGTACCCCCTACCCAGGATCGACGAGTTGTTTGACCAACTTCAGGGCGCAGCATACTTTTCGAAGATTGATTTGAGGTCTGGATATCACCAGTTGAGAGTCAAAGAAGATGATATTCCTAAGACTGCCTTTAGGACTCGTTATGGCCATTATGAATTCCTCGTGATGCCTTTTGGACTAACCAACGCACCTGCAGCTTTTATGGCATTGATGAATCAGATCTTTGCTCCTTTCTTGGACCAGTTCATAGTTGTTTTTATTGATGATATCTTGATATATTCTAAGTCAGCAGAGGAGCATAGGGAGCATTTGAGAAAAGCCTTGTCGTTGTTGAGAGAACATCGATTGTTTGCTAAGTTGTCGAAGTGTGACTTTTGGCTTGAGCAGGTGACATTTTTAGGTCATATCATTTCACGAGAGGGATTGGCAGTTGATCCATCTAAAGTGGAGGCAGTAGTGAATTGGTCTAGCCCCAAGACAGTGACAGAGATTCGCAGTTTCCTTGGTCTAGCAGGTTACTACCGTCGATTTGTCCAGGACTTTGCTAAGATCTCTTCTCCATTGACGAAGTTGACCAGGAAGAATGTACCATTTGATTGGACTGAGGAGTGTGAAGCCAGTTTTCGGATTTTGAAAGAGAAGTTGACTACAGTCCCAGTGTTAGCCTTGCCAGATGGTTGTGAAGGATTCGTGGTTTATTCAGATGCTTCGCGAGTTGGTCTGGGTTGTGTGTTGATGCAGCATGGGAAGGTTATTGCTTATGGATCGAGACAGTTGCGAGAACATGAGAAGAATTACGCCACCCATGATTTGGAATTGGCAGCCATCGTGTTTGCGTTGAAGCTGTGGAGACATTACCTATATGGTGTGCAGTTTGAGGTTCGTTCTGACCACCACAGTTTGCAGTATTTATTCACGCAGCAGGAGCTGAACATGAGACAGCGGAGATGGCTTGAGCTTATTAAGGACTATGACTTCCCGATCAAATATCAGCCAGGCAAAGGGAATGTGGTGGCAGCTGCGCTCAGCAGGAAAGCAGAGTCAGTGCAGCTATTGAGCAGTTTCCTCTTAGAGTTCCAGGGTCTCCCTGTTGAAGTTAAGCTAGTGGATGAGTGCGTAACTTTGGCCAGTACGCTAGTGTTTCAGCCTGAGATGATTCAGCAGATTAAAGACAGGCAGTTTGAAGATCTAACATTGAAGCGCATTCGAGACCACATTGGAGACAGACCCGATTTCAGACTCGAGGATGGTGTACTCTACTTTCGGAGTAGGTTGTGCGTGCCAGCAGTTGATGAGTTCAAGGAGAAGCTGATGAACGAAGCACATTACGCTCGATATGCGATGCATCCAGGCAGTACGAAGATGTTTCGGAATCTCAAAGATCGCTTCTGGTGGAACAATATGAAGAGAGAAGTAGCAGGGTTTGTTGCTCGCTGTTTGACATGCCAGAAGGTGAAGGCAGATCATCAGAGACCGCCAGGCTCGTTGCATCCTTTGCATATACCGCAGTGGAAGTGGGAAAACATCACCATGGACTTCGTTTCCGGGTTACCGCCGACGAGCAGGAAGAACAACGCCATTTGGGTGATTGTAGATTGATTGACGAAGTCAGCCCATTTCATTCCTTTCCGGAAGGGTATGACATTTTCAGAGATGGCAAGGAAGTTCGTGGATGAGATCGTCAGGCTCCATGGTACCCCCGTGTCGATTGTATCCGATCGTGACAGCCGTTTTGTTTCCTCTTTCTGGAGAGCATTCCAAGAGGCTTTGGGTACGAAGTTGAGTTTCAGCACGGCATACCACCCACAGACAGATGGACAATCAGAGCGGACGATTCAGACTTTGGAGGATATGTTGCGAGCCAGTGTGTTGAACTACGAGAAAGAATGGGATCTTCATCTATCGTTGTGCGAGTTTGCCTACAACAACAGTTTCCACGAGAGCATTGGGATGGCACCATATGAAGCATTGTACGGGAAGAAGTGTAGAAGTCCGGTTTGTTGGGAGGAAGTTGGAACTCGAAGTTTTCACGGACCGACGATCATTGCCGAGACTACGGAGAAGGTACAGAAAGCAATTGAGAACTTGAAAGTTGCTCGGTCGAGACAGAAGAGTTATGCAGACACCCGCAGACGACCCTTAGAGTTTCAGGTTGGCGAGTGGGTTTTTCTGAAGGTCTCTCCGATGAAGGGTACGATCCGTTTCGGCCAGAAAGGCAAGTTAGCTCCACGCTATGTCGGACCGTTCGAGATCAAGAGTCGGATCGGTGATTTAGCTTATCGATTAGAGCTTCCCGAGATGTTTTCAGGAGTGCACAACGTTTTCCACGTTTCGATGCTTCGGAGATACGTTCACGATCCCTCCCATGTCATTCGTTACGATGAGATTCAGATTCAGCCGAGCGCTGCATACGTTGAGCGACCGCTCCGTATCGTGGGAACCCGAGAGCAGATACTCCGCACCAGGACAATTCAGTGGGTCAAAGTGCTTTGGGAGCATCACAATCCTGATGAGGCTACTTGGGAGCTAGAAGAGCAGATGGCACGTCAGTACCCCGATTTGTTTTCCCAGGTATGAGTGCGTTAGTGTTCATTCCGAGGACGGAATGATTCTCAAGTAGGGGAGGATGTAACACTCCGACCCAGCTTGACCTCGTTTAGCGTCTAGTTAATCTTGTTTTTGTTGCTAATCGTGTTTTGTTGTGTTTTGGATTTTCGTTACGGGTCATGGATAGGTAGTTGGGTTGAGTTTGACCTGGATTAAGTAGACCAAGCCCTTTTTCGTAATTTTAGCTTTTCTTAGACATGGTCATTTTTGCATCATCTTGATGTCAACACGTGTCTTTCGTTGAGCCCATTAACTTTCGTAACTACGTCATGTGCAACCGAGGTCGTGTGATTCGATTGGACCCGAGTTTGACTCAAACTGAAAATACACTTTTCACTTGGCTTTTATTGTAAATTTGGACAACCCATTTGATTATATAAGCTTCACCATCGACCCACTCTCATGTTCTCTCTCTCGTTTTCTCTCAAATTCACTGTGCACGTGGAATCTCTCTCTCTTGCACTTGAATTCCTCTTCTCCATTGATCAAGTGGAGGTCGATTGCTTGCATGTGAGGTGAGTTGGTGGAAATCCCTTCATCCTTCTCATCTCTCTTCTCTAGTTCTTCTCCCTCTTGTTTCCATTGTTGTATAGTGTGTCTGTGACTCCATCTCTCATGCATGCATGTACTTTGATTTGGTGTTAGGTTGTGTTTGGCTTGAGGGCTACAAGTGTGCAATTGATTTCCAATCTAAGGCAAGTATAAACCTAGCTTGTGAGAACCCATGTTGATATGCATTTGAATTGGATAGTTTTTACATGCATTGATGTGGAAATATGTATTTACAGCCCATTTGCTACTCATTAATTCACTACTTGTCTACTCCCCTTTGATAATTGTAAATTGGATGAGTTTTCAGACATTCTATACAGGTTTCAGGAAATTAAACTCGTACAGGTACGGCTAAGCCGTATGCTTCTTACGGCTCACAATCCAGAGAGGAGAAAAACCCAGTTTTCCTCTACGGCTAGGGCACGGCTAAGCCGTGGATTGCCTTACGGCTAAGCCGAAACCCAGCCGTGGCCCAGCCGTAGAACAATACAGGGTGCAATTTCTGGAATAACTGAGAGTTAGCAAATGACAGACCTTCTACGGTTCAGCCACGGCTAAGCCGTAGACCACACACGGCTAAGCCGTAGCACACACACGGCTAAGCCGTAACCACACATGAAGAATAAGGCTAGGTGTAAAGATAAGACCTATATGACCTTCATGATAGAATGTAGAGCACCTAGACTTGCCCAACGGAATGTGATACTCCGCGTGAATGATCTCGAGGGCTGCGAATCATTCATGTTCGTTATCCGGATGTTAAGCACCTCCCCATGGGTGTTGGTTTAAGGGACTTCGTGCACCGCCCGATTCAAGGCAACACTAGACAACGGTGCACCGAATAACTTAAAACTACATCATCATGCACGGTTAGAAACACCGGATAGCTAGATTAGAATTGGTTTGTAAAGCAAGATGATTCGATTTCACATGAATTGATGCATAACATATTGCATTCGATCATTGATCTCAACTCTCTAACATGATTATGTATGTTTCGTTACTTTCACATTTTGGTTTATTTACCCTGAGTACGCATGTATGATATGTTCATTCACGGATCTGCACGTATGATAAGTTGTCACGATCTACTCAGGATTTTCATGATTGACTCCGTATGGTCAGGCACTACTTAGCCTCAGCCTTAGGATCCCGACGGGGTGACTTCGGTATAGTTTATATGGCCTGCTGCAGTATGGATTTGTCTTGGGGAACCGGACCCCAGGAAACCGAGACCCATTGTACCCTGGCCCGGACAATGGTGTTCTTTGCATGTTACAAGATCCCTCTTTTGGGAGCATATGGTAATGTAGTAGCCACTAGTCATGTACACAGCATGTTATCCTTGATTCACGCAGCATATTTCTTTCTTGCATGACAGCCTAGTATACGAAAATGCTTTCTTTAATCCCATGATGTTCTTTATTCTATTAGATACAGCGTGTGTTAACTTGCTATGGTTTATACTTTGCTGAAGCTTCGTATTCACAGTTGTTTTTGGTGTTGCAGGCCCAGATCCCCCTGCCGAACCCCCGCAGGTCGGCCAGGCTCCAGATGAGACCCCCGGGGCCCCATCAGGCCTAGAGGAGTGGATGTGATCACTCCACGGGAGCGCGTTCATGGCATGCATCATGTTGGAGTCATGTTTTGGGGATTCTCAGACTTGTATATGTCATGACATGTCATTATTATATATATTCTTTTGTTCGTTTTGTAAAACTTTATATGTAATTATGTCAGTCCTTTCTTGTATCCTCTTCTTGCATTATTAGTTTTATGTTTCTGATATTTGCAGCTTCCGCATACTTGCTTGGCACGTGTGCTTGTTCCCTTGTGCGTGTGCATTCAGACTCGGTCTACGTGTGCATGCACGGGAGTACGTGTGTCATTAGGTTTGGCTTTTGCTAACCCCCGAACCCTGGGCTCGGGTTGTGACAGACTATCCGATGGGTCAAGGTACTTTGGGAACATCATGGACCTGATGAAGCCACGTGGGAATTGGAAGATCAGATGGCGCGTCAGTATCCTTACCTTTTTGCTCAGGTACGCGTTCATTCCGAGGACGGAATGATGTCTAAGTGGGGGAGGATGTAACACTCCGACCCGAGTTGACCCGGATTAGTGGGTAATTGCGTGTGTTTTTATCGCTAAGAGTGTTTTGATTTTGTTTTTGTTTGGTTGAGTTGTAGAGAGATCGTTTGGGTTGAGTTTGACTTGGTCTAAGTAGATCGAGCCCTTTTTCGTAATTTTGGTTTTTGATTGACCTTGTCAGTTTTGCGTCATTTTGACATCCGCGCGTGTATTTCGTTGAGCTCGTCAATTTTCGTAACTGTCTTGGATCCGCATGAGTTCGTTTGCTCTCGTTGGACCGTCATTTGACTCAAACTGATAATCGTGTTAACTAATTGGACTTGTTTGTAAATTTGGCTCAAATTAAGTTATAAATATCCTACCAAACCCCTTTTCTCTCTCGATCGTCTCTGTCTCTCAGCTCACTCTCTCCAGCTCGTCTCTCTCTCGGTGTAGCTCTCTTTCTCTCCTCTCCATCTCTGATTCGATTGCTTGAGGGAGGAAGAAAGGAGCTCGTTCGCGTGTGTTTTCCGGCGGACTGAGCCAACCACGAAGTGATTCCATTTGTGAGGCAAGTATAAGCCCAAGATGTGTGAACACCGATTGATAGTGATTTGATTGTTGTGTTTGTATGCTTCATTGTGTTTCTCAATGTTAAACAGCCCCTTTCAGTCAGTTCTGCTGTTATTTTGCTGTTTTCGGTTAGTTTGTTCAGTTTCTGTATGTCTGTAGTGATTCTAGGAAAAACTGAGTCCGTGCACTCACGGCTAAGCCGTGAAATGTGCTACGGCTAAGCCGTAAAATGGCTTACGGCTAAGCCGAGACCCAGCCGTAACCCAAACCGTAGAACAGTACAGACTGTTAGCTGAAAATAACTGGATGTTGGCAATTTGCCATTCTTCTACGGCCCAGCCTGATCTAAGCCGTACATTGTCTTACGGCTAAGCCGTGGACCAGGATACGGCTGAGCCGTAGAGCAAAATACGGTTGAGCCGTAAATCCGGATGGATATTTGGGGAACCTCAGCTCAGCCGTAGTGCATATTACGGCTAAGCCGTAGGATGCCACGGCTAAGCCGTAAGGTTACCTACGGCTACACCGTGAGACCTTGAGAAGTAAATGAAAAGGGACTAGGTTTAAGCAAGAAACCGTATATGACTTCCATGATAGAATGTAGCTACCCTGAACATGCCCAATGGAACGTTTGCATGACATGAATGATCTCGAGGGCTGCGAATCATTCATGGACAGTTATCCAGTTGTTTAGCACCCCCCCATGGGTGTTGGTTTAAGGGACTTCGATGCACACTCGAGACACTGCAACACTAGACAATGGTGCATCGGATAACTTAAAACTACATCAACATGCACGGTTAGAGACACTGGATAATTAGTGTAGGATTGGCTTGTAATGGATCCTTGATTCGTATAAGTACTGGATTGGTTTGAGTTGTACAGCATATTGATTACGGTTTATGCCCTCTTATGTGTTCTACGCTGGACCTCTCGATTCTGTGGGAAATGCAGCAACCCCAGAGCGAAGCCCGGGTGGAACCATTCTATTATTGTGTATTGTGTTATACCGTTACTCCATTGGAGTACTTGCATCAGTTATGAGTCAGTGATTGTGATTAATACTCATTGTCAGCACTTCTTGTAATTGCTTATGTACTTTCCGTATCAGTATCAGTATATGCGATGCACTTCCTATTGTTTGTTCAGCATGATATATGTGAGATCTGTAAGTGATAAGTGACATGATATGATTGATTGATTGAGGTGCATCATCCAATTGACTGTGATTGGTCTTGGCACTACTGAGCCTCAGCCTTAGGATACCCGACGGGGTTAACTTTGGTTTAGTTTAAGTGTTTACCTCTGCAGAGTGTCTTGTCCTGGGACTCCGGACCCCGGGAACTAGAGACCCATGCGTGCCCTGGCCCGGTCGCTGGTGTTCTCATCCTGATTGCTCTCGTAAGGGAGAAAATGGCCAATGTAGTAGCCACTTGATTGTTACCTGTTTATGATTCTGATAGCATGCTTATTCATTGCATAATTGTTTGGTATACAATCATAATTTCTATGGATATTGCATTACGACTATTGTTCAGTATTCTTCAGTCTTAGACACAATTCGTGTTATCTTCTTGTTGGCTTATACTTTGCTAAGTCGTTGTACTTACGCGTTTGTCTTGTGTGTTGCAGGCTCAGATCCCTCTTCCGATCCTGCGTCGGTCGACCCGACTGCAGGAGAGGCTCGCGAGGCCCCCTCCGGCCTAGAGGAGTGGACTTGATCCATCCTCCAGAGTACGGTTTGCATCATTTTGTTTCCCCATTCATTGAGTATGAGTCTATTGAGGGGATTTTTCTGTATTTGTAGCGTGGGCTCTGAGTGATATATGTATTTTTGATTTTGGTTATTGTAAGCCCGCTCTACTGTCATACATTCTTGTAAGTATTCTTGTCATCAATGTAATGTTGTTTTGTAATCTCCTATGTCTTTTAGTGTGTGGTTGTATGCCTTGATACGTATAGCTTCCGCGTTCAGTTGTTTGCTCGTGTGAATGGTCCCTTGTGTGTGTATACTTGGACGGGGTCCAGGTGTGCATGCACGGGAGTACGTGTGTCCTTGGTTAGACCTTCTCTGACCCCCGGTCCCTGGGCTCGGGTTGTGACATGTGTTAGACCAAAACTTGCTTATACTTGCCTTCAATTCTAAGCTTCAACCATTAATCCATATTTTGGCTCAGTTTGGGCACAGTTTGGGTCCTTTGAACTTACATGCTATGCATACAAAAAATGATGAAATAGATGAGTGCTTATGTGAATTGAGAGTCTTCTTGACTCCACTAACCCAAGAAATCAAGGAATCAGAAGAGAGCTTACCTTCACAGTGACTAGAGAGAAATTGAGGATGAAGAACCCACAACTTAACGCCAACAAGGAAAAAGAAAAGAAGAGAAAAGAAGGCGGTGAGGCACACATGACTCTCCCTCTCTCTCCACATGCAAGAACAAGAATTGAAGAAGAATGAAGAGAAGACGATGAAGAAAGGAAGAGAAAGGAGGTCGGTGGAAGGAGTCGGTGGTGTCTACTTATATAAGACAATTTTTAATTTTATAAAAAAGTCCTTCTAATTTTATTGGATTTTTAATACAAGTCAAATGGGGGTCCAACTGAAGCAATTGACGTCTAGTGCGCTCGAGCCAGTTACGAAAGTTAATGAGCTCAACAAAACACACATGTTGATGTCAATATGATACATGAATGCCATGAACACAAGTATGCAAAATTTATGAAAAAGGGCTTTAGTCTACTTAGGTAAAGGTAAACTCAATCCGACTACCTATCAATGGCCCGAACATGACCCACTAGGACCAAATACAAGGAAGATTCATTAATTAGTTCGTAATCATAATTAATTATTTGCTAATCACGCTTATCTTGGGTCGGAGTGTGTCACAACCCGAGCCCAGGGACCGGGGGTCAGAGGAAATCTAACCAATGATACACGTACTCCCGTGCATGCACACCTAGACCCCGTCCAAGCATACACACACAAGGGATCATTCACACGTGCAAACAACTGTACGCGGAAGCTGTACGTATCAAGGCATATAACAACATACTAAAAGACATAATGGATTCCAAAGGCATTAGACTGATGACAAGAATAAGTACAGGAACGTATGATACTAAAGAGGGCTTACAAAAATCAAAATACAAATATCAAGCCCACAATACAAGTCACAGCAAAAATCCCCCCTAAATAGACTCAGACTCAAATGAATGGGGAAAAACACAAAATGATGCAAACCGTACTCTGGAGGATGGATCAAGTCCACTCCTCTAGGCCGGAGGGGGCCTCGCGCGCCTCTCCTGGAGTCGGGTCGACCGACGCAGGATCGGGAGAGGGATCTGAGCCTGCAACACACAAGACAACTCATAAGTACAACTACTTAGCAAAATATAAGCCACGAGAAGATAACACGAATTGTGTCTAAAATGAGCAATAGACATCATGCAAGATCCATAGAAATCATGTTCGTATACTAAGCAATTATGCAACTGAATAAACATACTATCAGAATCACAAACAGATAACAATCAAAGTGGCTACTACATTGGCCATATTCTCCCTTTCGAGAGTAGTCGGAATGAGAACACCAGCGACCGGGCCAGGGTACGCATGGGTCTCTAGTTCCCGGGGTCCGGAGTCCCAGGACAGAACACTCTGCAGAGGCAAACACATAAACTAAACCAAAGTCAACCCCGTCGGGCATCCTAAGGCTGAGGCTCAGTAGTGCCAGATACCAATCACAATCAAATCGGATGATGCACCTCAATCAATCGATCATATCATACCACGTACAGATCTCACATATCACACTAACCAAACCATATAAAGTGCATCACATATACTGATACTGATACTGAATGCAATTAAGCAATACTTAATCTCTGACTCAAGTACTCCAGTGGAGCAATGATATAAACATAATAATAGAATGGTCCCGCCCGGGCTTCGCTCTGGGGTTGCTGCATTTCCCACAGAATCGAGAGGTCCAGCGCAGAACACATAAGAGGGCATAACCGAAGTCAATATGCTGTACAAATCAGGATACCTTTACGAATCAAGGTCAATTACAAGCCAATCCTAAACTAATTATCCATTGTTTCTCACCGTGCATGTTGATGTAGTTTTAAGTTGTCCGATGCACCATTGTCTTGTGTTGCAGTGTCTGGAGTGTGCACCGAAGTCCCTTAGACCAACACCCATGGGGAGGTGCTAAACAACTGGATAACGGGCATGAATGATTCACAGCCCTCGAGATCATTCATGTCATTCAAACATTTCATTGGGCATGTTCAGGTTAGCTACATTCTAACATGAAGTCATATACGGTCTCTTGCTTAAGCCTAGTCCTTTTTATTCCTTTTCCAGGTTCACACGGTGTAGCCGTAGGTAACCTTACGGCTTAGCCGAGGCATCTTACGGCTTAGCCGTAATATACATTGCGGCTGAGCCGAGGTTCCCCCAAAATGCCCATTCGTATTTACGGCTCAACCGTATTTTACCCTACGGCTCAGCCGTATCCTGGTCCATGGCTTAGCCGTAAGACAATGTACGGCTTAGATCAGGCTGGGCCGTAGAAGAATGGCATTTTGCCAACTCTCAGTTATTTTCAGATATCAGTCTGTACTGTTCTACGGTCAGGGTTACGGCTGGGTCTCGGCTTAGCCATAAGCCATTTTACGGCTTAGCCGTTGCACATTTCACGGTGTAGCCGTGAGTGCACGGAGTCATTTTTATGGAATGGTTACAGACACACAGAAAATGAGTCTTTCGACCGAAAACAGGAAAATAACAGCAAAATGGGTTCAATAGGGCTGTCTAACACTGAGAAACATAATGAAGAATAAAAACACAACAATCAAAGCAATATCAATCGGTGTTCATACTACTTGGGCTTATACTTGCCTCACAAACGAAAATCACGCACACACGGTCGTTGCTTGGCTCAGTCCACTGGAAACACACACACAAACTTGGCTCCTTTCTTCCTCCCTCACACAACAGAAACAGAAAAGAAGAAGGAGAGAAAGAGAGCTGAACGAGAGAGAGAGAGAGACAACTGAGAGAGAACGAGCAGAGACGATCGAGAGAAAGAAAAGAGTAGGTAAGATATTTATAAGTTAAAATGAGTCCAATTTACATATAAGTCCAAACAGCTTACACAAATGTCAGTTTGAGTCAACTGACGATCCAACGAGAGCAAACGAAATCATTTGGATCCAAGACAGTTACGAAAAGCGACAAGCTCAACGAGAGACACGCGATGACTTCAGAATGACGCAAAACTGACAAGGTCAATCAAAAGTCAAAATTACGAAAAAGGGCTCGAATTACCTAAACTAAGTCAACTTAACCCAAACGATCTCTCCAACTTAACTCAAAACACACTTACCGATAAAATCGCATGTAATTACCCACTAATCCGGATCAAATCGGGTCGGAGTGTTACAGAGTGTTACAGTTTCCAGCTCATTTTAAAAATAAGTTGGGTTAGGGTTAGAACCAACAAATTCGGGTTCTGGTTGACCCAACATGAATTTGGTCAACTCGACCCATTTGCCGGGTCTAACTTGAAGGGATTTAGGGTCAAACTGAAGCCCTCATTTTCTAGAAGTGTTACTTAGACTCAAGCATGTGATTATGCGGTGCAGAGCTTGAAAAGCAGATTAAGTTGCAAACAAAAGAATTGAAGAATTTTCGGTTTTCCGGGTTATGGCGATGGGGGCCCTACAATGGGCTGGATTTTTTTCAACATCATTGCCTGGTGGGGCAAGCGTATCGGGAGACGATTATGCCGAAGTTTCTTAGTTAGTAAATTCATGTTTATCGTATGAATTTCAATACATCAATTTTAGAATATTTGTTTTAGTCTGAAATAAAACATGCATTTATGTTTATCAAGCTGCTTGATTAAAAACTCCAGTGGCTTCTTTAATCTCAGTCTAAATTTTTTGCACTTATATTATACTTGAAATGTGCTTGAAAACATATTTGATGCATTTCTTTCTTCTTTTTCATAGATGGATGAGCAACATCATGGAATGCATGGCAGCTTTGATGAAACATGAGAGAGAGGGAGAATATTGCTTAAATTTAATACATTGTCTAGATACTATTTGAATATTTTTATTTTATCTTTTTTTTTATTTTGATATCCAAGATTGAGGTATGTTTTGGAATTGATATAATTTTATTATTAATACAAATGGACTGAGGTTTAAATGAATTTCATTATGAATGTACGTTGAGGTTGGTTTTTTATTTTGATATTTGAGATTGAGAAATTATTTTCAATTGAAAAAAGTTTATATGAATACAGGTTGTGTATAAAAAATTAAAAACTATTAGGTGTGATGTTATACCTTTGGTAACACTAATAGTGGCGTTGGCAAAAGCAAATTTTGAACATACCAATGTGATATGTAATACTTTTTCCAACACAGTTACTTGTGTTGGCGGAGCCAAAAATTATTTACCAATGCAGAAATTGCGTTGCAAAAAGTAGACTATTACCAACATGCCAGGTGCACTGCAAAAAGTAGACTTTTGCTAATGAGCCACATGCATTGTGGAAAGTGAACTTTTTCTAACGTGCTACGGGCTTTACGGAAAGTGGACTTTTGCTAACGCACTGCATGCGTTGCAGAAAGTGGACTTTTTCCAACGCACGTAGCGTGTTGGCAAAGGTTCAAAACTTCTATAAACGCATCTATTGAATCGACATATGTCAATTAATTTCCCCGACAGACCATCTTTTGGCAACGTTTAAAATGATTTCGCAATGTATTTTGGCAACGAATATTACGTTGCTAAAGAGTTTATTTTTCCAAACTCAGTCAACTTGTGTTGCGGAATACTTTTATTGATGAGGTTTTGGCAACACGCTGACAACACACTCAATTGCGTTACGGAATATGTTTGGCAACGTAGATCTAACCTTTGCCAAAGGGTTTTTCTTGTAGTGATGGGCTAAAATAAGTAATTTATAAAACTAGGCCCAAATATTTTTTTGATGACCAAGGTATCCCTCGCCAGCCCAACCTTCGGATCTTTGGCTTCCAACCCAAGAGTTATTTGATTCTGACGAGCAAAGATTATTCCGTAAGAGATACATACATGGCTGCACACATAGTACTTGAATAACACAAGAAATGGGAGTCGAACTTGACACCTTAAGGAGCAAGCCCAAGGTTCAAACCAACTGAGCCATCATCTTGACGGCCCAAATATAATAGCAATGAAAATAAAAACAAAAATATATATATATAATATTCAGGCAGAGTTGCCCCACAATGGCGTGGATTGTAAGTTGTTATTATTCATTTATTAAATAATTGGATACCATCCAACTTCGTGGGCTTTCTCTTCCGATTTGTGTGAGCTTTGTCCTAGCTTTAGACCAGGTACCATAAAAAATGCATTCGACATGGTGAGCCCCAACATACAAACACCCATCTTACCTTACCCATTGAGACCGGAGAGGAATCACAATTTGCATGAAAAGCTGTTGTACATAACAATATTAGCAAGGTTTGTGTACTACAACTTGAATATGCGGCAGAAATGGAAGTAAATATATGGGGAATTCTTAAAAGTTTTCAATTTTAAAAATGCCCCCTTTTGCTCTCCCTACTGTTGTTTTAGGGTGTGATAGCCCGCCTTGAGTCTATCTAATCATTTTACACACTCCCACCATAAATTAGCATAGGTCTAAATTTAAAAACTCATCAAACTTTTACTTACTATCAGATTGAACTCCTAAGAAAATATTGCTTCTAAAGCTATTTCACTATAGGGCTATGAATCAAGGGTTCAGAATATTCTAATAAAGTTAAGGTCTTGCATATAGAAAGGATTTAAAGTCTTGCATATAGGATGGTTTCATCTAAATCTTTCCATTTAACAATATTCCATGATTGTTTTGCACCATAGTTGGCTGGGGTTTTCTAGCACTGACCTATATATTCATTAACTATTTGAGCAGGAACCTAAAAAGAAGAATATTATCAATGTGGTGTTTCACCTTTACACCATTGAATGGATTTGTCATTTTCAAGGATAGGAGTCTGAAATCTTTCCTTTTCATGAAAAAGTTGAGTTGGCACGTACAAAATCCATGTGCCACAGTATATATACGCAGATGAATCTTTTGCATTTTCCCTTGTTTGCAAATTTATTTACATGAAAATTCTCAATTTTTTACCCATGGGATAATTTCATTTTACTCACTTTATACTAATTTCTTATTCTAATAGACCTAAATCATCCAAACACCAATAAATTAATATAAATAGAGTAGAATGAACTGGATAAATAAAATTCATGTAATTAGGCCCAATGATATTGGCAGGAGGCTTTTTTTCTTTACGATAATTCCTCTAATGTAAAACCGGATTAGCTTAAATCAATAAGTGGAAATCCAAATAGGCTCGTAGGTGCCAATTCCACATGGATCCATGTTTCGGTGAAATAAATGCACAGGGTTGCGCTTGGAGTATGTATATACTCTCAAACCATGGGAGATTGGATTATCACAGCAGTTAGATACAATTTGTTGGGAAAAGTGGCGCAACGAAACAACCCACGATCAACAGATCTACCACGATCTACGCAAGCAATCACACCATCAAGCAATCACACACATGACACAGCAGTTTTACGTGGTTCGGCAACTTGCCTACGTCCACGGGAGGAGAGAACTCATCTACTATGATCCATCTCAATCCCCTCAGGATCTAGGGTTACAGTACATCAATATATATAGTTCCCGCTTTCTTGGCCACCAAGAAAACCCATACATAATGACTAAAATACCCCTAACCCTGAGCCTCGGTTCTGGCTAAACCAGACGACCGATCCGGCTAAACCGGAATACAAGACATAACCCAACAATCTCCACCTTGGCTTGGATTCCGTAAATCCTCAGAGCCACCTTGAGATACCTGGTAATGTCTTTCACGCACCTTGCTGAAAGGTACGTCTCCGCACACGCTACGACCTAGCATGGCAACAGTTGCCTCCTTTGACCTCAACACCACCGTCTTGAATCTCTGAAGCGCTCTTCATTTGTTGCCACATGCATGCATCCTTGCAACACAATGAACCTAACTTCCGTCCGTCAAGACAAAACTGAAGACCTCCCCGAATCCGGATCTCACAGGTACCTTGTGAATCCTTCCTTCTGTCTCCATCCCGGTGTTCTTTCTCTCAAACCTGCAACTGTCCTGTTCTAGTCTGTTCTGGTGGGTTGGGCACAGTACATGCGGGTTAGGTATGGCCCGATGCTTAAACCGGCTTACTCCGACCTGAACAAAACTACATTTTCTTCCCCGAGAAAATCATCTCCGTTCAGGGCTTCCTGGATTTCCTCTAGATGATATCATTGAAGATCCATCAATCCATCTTCCAATGATCCGTCGCATCTAACTCCACCTGAACCACAGATTTCCTCCCATGTTATTTGATGTCTCCTTCACTGCTCCACCTGAAAAAACATACCCTATCAACCTGTAGAGATTTGTGATCATTTCACCCTCCATGATGACCAATGTTCCCTTTTCCACCTTCGTAACTCCACCCGCTACAATGCACTTGCAGCCTTTGAAGTATAAGGCACACAAAGAAAACCAATTCTTCGTAATCCCGGAACATATATCACAACCGTTAGGGTTTGAATAACATCATCATACATCTGGATTTCTACCGTTCTTATTTCAAATGCTCATCAGTTGCATTCTCCCCCCCCATAAGAACAAATCCATCAACCATGATAGTTATTTGCATCAAACTAATCTCTACGCGAACATATAATAGAAAGAATCTGAATCCCAATACCATGAATCAACAACCGGATTCATACCTGTAGCGACCAAAACTGATTCCCTGTCAACCGAATCCGAGCACAGTTGCACACTACCTCCTTCTGATTCTGATTCCTTTTGCTTTTTCTTCCACTTTGGCATGTCGCTCCTTCCTGATCCCTTCGACGCGGATCTAAGCTTTCCATCAAAGTTCTGGAGCAATCTACCATTCTTGACATCAAGTAACACTTTTCAATCATTGCTGTGTCATGGAGTCTAACACTCTATCCTGCCAATCCCTGAAGTTGTTTCTCCATCAAACACTTCAATCTGGCCCGTGATGCTTGAATCCATTACTATCATCGTGAATCTGTCAGTTTCTTCAGTCCCCCAATTTTCTGCCCATCAAACTGCCAATATCTTTTATCTACCTCGTAGATCTCGTCACCGTGAGCACGCTGGAAGAAACGGATCTGAAATCCGACTCCGGATGGCTTCGATATCGCAGAATTAATTCTCTACACTCCATTTGGTCAAAACATCCATGTTGACCGTTGACCAGCCCATCTTCTTCCATATATGCGTAGATCTGCTCAAAACGAGTCCGTAGGCTCAAACGGATCTCCGATCGGACATCGGACGATCAAGATATCGCAGAAACAATTTCAGCCGTTGAATCTGGTCAAACCTGCCTGTTGACCGTGCTGACGTCACTGCTGACGTCACGGCTTGCTGGCAAACTGGGCTTCTGAAACGGATCCGGGTCGGGTTCACCTGACCCGGAACTGAACTGAACTGCGCTGCTCTGCTGGGCTTCTCTGGCGAACCGGGTTCGGGTCCGACCTGACCCGGAACTGACCTGCTCTTCTGTCACTGCTGGGCTTCTAGTACACGGACCAGGTCGACCTGACCCGACCTGGCCTGCACTCCTGCTGCTGGACTCTTTGCGCACATGGGTCAGGTCTTACCCGATCCGACCCGACCCGACTTGCAGTCTCTGATTGACTGGGCCGTCACCGCGGGTTAGGTCGAAACGACCTGACCCGACTCGACCGAACCGACCCAGTAAACTGGGTCGTCTCCTTTCTCTGAGCCGCGCCTGCAACTGCCGACTGCAACGATGCAGTCGGGTCTTCCTCTCTGGCGCCGGCTTCCTGGTCCGGCGACGGCGGCGCGGGACTGGCTGCGGACGGCGACGGCGACAGCGGCGGCGGCAGCGACGTCCGGCGGCGGTAAGTGCAGCGTTTTTTTTTTTTTTTTTTTTTCAGCCGTCCGAACCTTCCACCTTCCGCGCAATCTCGGCGAGCGGGTCCTCTGCGATCACGTCTTCTCCGCCTCCGGCACCCCTTCCGCAGCCGCCCTTACCATCTCCTCCAGACACGGGCACCCCCGCGCCACCGCCCCCAACCCGGCGGATCCGAGCCAGCACGCCCGCGACAGCACCAGCGATCTCAGCCGCCGGGCCCAGCTGGGTTCGGCGAAGAGGAACAAGACGGTCCGGTCATCGACCCGGGGTCGGGCGCACGACAGCGCCGCCGCCTCCCTATCCCCAAACCAGCAGCAGTGCGACACGTCCACCTCCTTTTTTTTTTTTTTCTCTGGACCGACGATTTCTCTGGATCGACGATTTCTCTCTGATTGGGCCTGGCGACGATGAACAGGAGGGAGGAGACTCGATTGTCTTCTTCTGTGGCCCAACCAAGATCACTTTCTTCTTCTCTGTTTCGGGAAACAAAAATCTGAGCCCTATCTTTCCCTGCAACAAAGAAGCCGTGGATCGTTTTCTTCGGACATATTTCCCCGCGAACCTGTCTTTGATACCACTTGTTGGGAAAAGCGGCGCAACGAAACAACCCACGATCAACAGATCTACCACGATCTACGCAAGCAATCACACCATCAAGCAATCACACACATGACACAGCAGTTTTACGTGGTTCGGCAACTTGCCTACGTCCACGGGAGGAGAGAACTCATCTACTATGATCCATCTCAATCCCCTCAGGATCTAGGGTTACAGTATATCAATATATATAGTTCCCGCTTTCTTGGCCACCAAGAAAACCCATTCACAATGACTAAAATACCCCTAACCCTGAGCCTCGGTTCTGGCTAAACCAGACGACCGATCCGGCTAAACCGGAATACAAGACATAACCCAACACAATTACCATTCACCATTCCTTTTGCTGCCTTGCTTACAGATATCTTGTTTCAGTAGCATCCTGATTCCTTCTTTCTTTATTTCATAATTTCAGGACACTTCCACTGTATTTGTTACAAATGTGCGTTTGGTTTATAGTAATCCAAAACAGTAATGACTTGCTTTCTTAAGAAATTCAGTAGACTGCCTCTGAAGTTTGAACAGTCACATGGGATTGTAGTTCTTTACAGTATTAAGTTTGGCCTAGTTTAGGAGGAGGCTTCTCCTTTCTTCATTGGGTAGGATTAAAGTGAAATTTTATTTTTAATAGATCTAACACTCAAAACAGGTCTGAGATGAGAATTGGAACGTAAGGCAGGTGGGAGTTAGGATTGAAAAAGAAGATGGGAAGGCTGCAAAGGAAAAGAAAATATGGCTGTTCCCCAAACCTACACACATGACACACCTAACTCTATAACCAACTCTCTGTTTTCACAACCACTGTTGAATTTTGGGGGCCCAATAATAGAATTTTGGGGGCCCAATAATAGTTTGTTTAAACTCATGGTTCAAGAAAACTTAAAAAGTTCCGCAAGATGGAGGTTAGACAAAAAAGGGGCGTCCTCCTCAGGTGCGGGCGGCCCGCCTGGCATGGGTTGCAAGACGATATGTAGGGCCCAATTGGAGGACCCCACCAGCAATGGATGACCTGTAAAATATTTATTCTCAGTCCATTTATAATCATCCAAGTGACATAGATGAACTTTCCATATGCACCTGAACATTCTAGGGCATCACTAGTTTTTATAGAAGACGAACGTCCGTGCACATAAGCATTTCCATTTTATTAATGGTTATCCAATTGGGCTATTAAGTTGTATCATACAAGCAGTTCTTATCATATTAGTAACAAATAATAATCCAAATTGATGACAATATGGGCATCACCTTAGATGCTACTAATTGGTTTTTTTCCCACTCTATCTGATCATGAAATGTTTGTAGATCCAAAATGGACTGCTGGAGAAGTGCGACACCACAAATATATGAATGGGTTGTTGTTGTGGACCTACGCTAGTAGCCTATCATGTCTTTGACGGCTCTCACTTTTGCAGTTGCTCCGCGACTTAAATACGAGTTAGGTTAGCCCTCCTTTCAAATATTATGAATCTAGTCAATACCTCGACAACTAAAAAATTAATGGAATGTAAGTGTCAAACCAAATCTTATTATATCAATGAGCTCAAGCGTTTTGCAATTTGATTTGAACTGTTAGTTGCAATTTAGATGGAAAGTTACTCTTTTCTTTTTCATTATCTCTTTTAAACACCCATTTCTTATTTAATGATCATATAACACTCATATTTTATTGAGGAGTGAGCTCCATTCGATAAAAAATATTGAAAAATATTTCCGTTGCGTTAATCAACATTTTGAGGTTTTTGTAGCAATGATTAGTTAAGAAAATTTAATATCCTATCAAAGCCAACCGGCCGTAAGTTGAAAAGTGTGCCGATCAGGTTCTACCTGAGGGGGGATATGGAGGAGTAGGCTCCACCTAATGGGAAATATTGTGCAGATTGGGTTCCACTTAAGGGACAGTTTTGAGAAGTGAACTCCACCTGATAAGGAATATTGAAAAGTATTTTCACCGCCTCTACCAACACCTTGAAGTTTTGGTAGCAATGGTTAGCGGAGAAAATTTAATACCTTTATTACCCACATAATCTTTTTCATGTTCTACAAAACTCTTTTATTTTCAAATTACTTATTTTATTTATGCGTAGTCTCTCATTTTTTTCTACGTCACATCTTATTTTTCCTTTACCTACTCTAAATTTAAAAACTTTTCTTTTTATAAAATTATTGTCGTCGGTGCTTATTTTTTAATTATATGAATTTTTGATTTGTATGGTATAAATATACTCGTGCCACATTCCTAGTAAGTAATTATAGAGATACCAATAGAAATCTCTGTATGCAAAAAGCAACCTACATGCTGCGATTTGTGACATTTGTCCCATGAATGAACAGCGTAATAACTGCAATGTTTGCATATAAGAAATTTGGGCATGAACGTCAACCTGCTGCCGGGCACTTGTTATCACAAAAAAGAAGGGGGATCGAAATAAATCCTTGTAAAAGTAAAGCAGGCATGCGCGTCAAGTGGCCCCCCTTCAAAATTGGCACTGCCACCCCCTTAAAAAAATAAATAAATAAGAGAAAATAGTTATATTTTTAACTCCTCCTTTGTGTGTGGGTCCAAATATAGATCCAAGCGTGTAAAATATTTTGGAAAAATCATCTATAACAATCAATCGAAAAAAAACCAAATCATTTCGCACAATGTATTATAAAAAAAATAAACCATGCAGTAGTGCTCCCACGATATTTCAATCATCCCACATGTTTGGGCTTCTATTACACTTACGGGACGCTAGGAGAGGAAAAAGAAAAAAGAAAAATTAAAAATTTCAAATAAAGCCTTTAGTTTTTATCTTATTTAAAAAAAATTCAAAACGTTTTAAATTAGACTCTAAGTTTTTAAAGAAGTTTTTAATTAAGGATATCCGTCCATTTAAAATTATTTTTCGTCAACTTTTGCTCTCAATTTTTTTAAAATAACAAAATTACTCTTTTTTAAAATAAAACCCTTATTCAATTCTTCTACATTTTACTCCTTGTCGACTCTTGCATCACCATGATGATAAAGGATAACTAGTGTCCCTAAGGCGATCTTTTATGTAGTGGCTATCAAAATTATGTTATAACTTTAAATGAAGAGTAATTTTAGTATTTAGAAAAAATAAGGGGAAAAATTCATTAAGAAGTACCTTTAAAGTGTTGGATGTCCTTAATTAAATTTTTTAAAAAACTTAGGGACTAGTTTGAGATTTTTTTAAAACTTGTACCTTTTTTGAAATAAAGTAAAAACTTAAGGTCCTATTTGAAATTCTTAATAAAAGAAAAAAAAAGCCAATTCAAGATATACAACTGGGAAAGGGAAGAAGGATATTGAAATAAAACCCCTATTCAATTCTTCTACATTCTCCTCATTTCCAACTCTTATATCACTGCGATGATCAAGGGCAACTAGTATCTTCACAGCGATTTTTTATGTAATGGCTATCAAAATTATGTTATAAATTTAAATGAAGGGTAATTTTAGTATTTAAAAAAATTAAGGGAAAATAGTTATTAAGAAGTACCTTTAACATGCTTAGATGTCCTTAATTAAAATTTTTAAAAAACTTAGGGTGTAATTTAAATTTTTTTGAAATTTAAAATAAAGTAAAAACTTAAGGCCCTATTTGAAATTCTTCAAAAAAAATAAAAAATAAAAAACCCAGTTCAAGACCTACAACTAGCAAAGGGAAGAAGGATACTAGATTGCTCAAAATGAATGGCTCGGATGGATTATATCTCTTCCGCTCGAATGCACGACATCTGATCTCCTGGATTGATATCATCAGCACTGAAAAATCCACGAAAGACTAGAAAATCCCGCGAGATTTCGACCTGGCAAAGACGACAACGGTCGTCACATGTGCGAGCCCGACCGTGGTCATGTCACGTGCGACGTCGTCCCTCCCTTTATACAAAGTAGAAAAGGAAGCGGTGGGTGGGTTCTGGTGAATTCTGGTGAATCCTCTCCGGATTCAGATCTCGATTCTCTTCCTTCCTGCTCACTTTTCCCCTTCATCGTCAAAGAAAGGCTCTTCTTTTTTAGAGCAAGAAGATCAAACGAAATGGAGATTCTCCATTGTCGATTGGTCAAGCTCTGATCGGAGATCTAGGGTTTCTAGCAGTCGCTTTTGGCTTCAGGTCTGAAATCTATTGAACTTTTTTTTTTTTTGTAATTTATTTTCCATTTCAATGGAGAAATCTGCATGCTTTTTAGGGTTTTATATGAAGATCATCTGGTACTTGGAAATGCGTTTGTTATCTTTCTCTGCATGCGAAATGCTTGGATTCCCATTGCTTGGATTTTCCAATGTTTTCACTAATGATGTGATTTTCGTGGTTTTGTTACTCTTTTTTGAAAGGATTCTCTTCTTCGGGCTTTTCTTTATGAAGCATGAACTTTCGTGAAATCTTCCATGGAATTTCTAGGTTTTCAGTTTGAAAAGGTACAAACTTTCCATAGGGTCTGGAAAGTTGAAAGCGATTAGATTTGGAAGAGTCAATTTTTTTTCCTTTTAGTGATTGGACCTGGTGGCTTTGGGTCGTTTGCATATTGTGTTGCTAAACGCTCTGAGAAGTGGGTGTTTTTAGATTCTGGACTTGGGGTAAGTATCTGAATCTAATGGTTTCTTTTTTCCCCCAAATGTTGGAGGATATCTTGATGCATCAGATAATTTTTTTTTTCTCTCGTCTTTCCATGCAAGGATGAAATATGTGGGGCTTATTAGGCATTTTTCTTTTCCTGCTTTCCATGGGTGAGGAAATCCTGATCTTGAATGAGTTTTCAATGAATTTGTAGTTCTGACAGCTCAGCGCACAAAACCCCTCTTCTGCAGCTGCAACTGCAACGCTTTTTAGAATTTGGGGTACCTTTGTTTGGAGAAAATGCAGCGGCCTCCACCAGAAGACTTTCGTTTGAAGGAGACCTCGCCCAACCTTGGCGGCGGCGGGGTCGCAAGCGACAAGCTGACGAGCACCTATGACCTTGTTGAGCAGATGCAATACCACTACGTGCGTGTTGTCAAAGCGAGGGACCTTCCAGCCAAGGATATCACTGGAAGCTGTGACCCTTACGCTGAAGTAAGGGTTGGGAATTACAAGGCCACGACTCGCCATTTTGAGAAGAATGCAAATCCCGTATGGAACCAGGTCTTTGCTTTCTCAAAAGAAAGAGTACAAGCATCTGTGATAGAGGTTGTGGTGATGGATAAGGATGTCGTGAAAGATGATTTCATTGGCATGATAACATTTGATGTGAATGAGATCCCTAAACGTGTACCCCCAGACAGCCCCCTAGCACCACAGTGGTATAGATTGGAGGATCGCAAGGGGAATAAGGTTAAAGGGGAGATCATGCTGGCTGTTTGGATTGGCACCCAAGCAGATGAAGCATTTCCAGAGGCGTGGCATTCTGATGCTGCAGCAGTTCCCCCCGATGCCGTGGCAAACATACGATCAAAAGTCTATCTCTCTCCCAGGCTCTGGTATGTCAGGGTCAATGTGATTGAAGCACAAGACTTGCAGCCCAGTGATAAGGGCAGGTATCCAGAAGTTTATGTTAAGGCTGTACTCGGAACCCAGGCTTTGAGAACGAGAGTTTCTCCGAGTAGGACAGTTAATCCCTTGTGGAATGAGGATCTGATGTTTGTCGCAGCAGAACCATTTGAGGAAGCCTTGATTTTGACTGTGGAAGACAGGGTTGGGCCGAACAAGGATGAGGTTTTAGGAAAGGTTGTCATATCTTTGCAGAGTGTGCCAAGGAGGTTGGACTATAAGCCTGTGTATTCTAAGTGGTATAATCTCGAGAAGCATGTGGTGGTTGTAGATGGAGATCAGAAGAAGAAGGAGTCAAAGTTTTATAGTAGGCTTCATTTGAGGATCTGTCTGGAGGGTGGTTATCATGTTCTAGATGAGTCAACACATTACAGTAGTGATCTTCGGCCAACAGCAAGGCAGTTGTGGAAGCCTAGTATTGGTATTCTGGAATTGGGGATTCTGAGTGCTCAGGGGTTGTTGCCAATAAAGACCAAGGATGGGAGGGGGACAACAGATGCTTTCTGTGTGGCAAAATATGCACAGAAGTGGGTGCGGACAAGGACAATCATAGATAGTACTGCTCCTAAATGGAATGAACAATACACCTGGGAGGTTTTTGATCCATGTACTGTGATTACAATTGGAGTATATGATAATGGTCATTTGCAGGGGGAGAAGGCATCAGGGGCAAAAGATACCAGGATTGGGAAGGTAAGGATTCGGCTGTCAACGCTTGAGACTGATCGTGTTTATACACACTCGTACCCACTTCTGGTTTTGCATCCTTCAGGAGTGAAGAAGATGGGAGAGGTGCAGCTGGCCATTAGGTTCACTGCCTCCTCTTTGCTTAATGTGTTGTATATTTATTCACAACCATTGTTGCCAAAGATGCATTACATTCATCCTCTATCTGTAGTTCAACTTGATAGCTTGAGACACCAAGCGACTCAGATTGTGTGGATGAGGTTGAGCCGTGCAGAACCACCATTGAGAAGAGAAGTTGTTGAGTATATGCTGGACGTGGATTCTCATATGTGGAGCATGCGAAGAAGCAAGGCTAACTTCTTCCGTATCATGAATGTGTTCAATGGGTTGATTGCAGTTGGGAAATGGTTTGATCAGATATGTAATTGGAAGAACCCTTTGACGACAGTTCTGATTCACATCCTATTTATAATACTGGTTTTGTATCCTGAACTTATTCTGCCAACT
This sequence comes from Sextonia rubra, assembly GCA_037013555.1. Classification (NCBI taxonomy): domain Eukaryota; kingdom Viridiplantae; phylum Streptophyta; class Magnoliopsida; order Laurales; family Lauraceae; genus Sextonia; species Sextonia rubra. The sequence goes on along the minus strand of JASUAD010000010.1, from coordinate 33,820,594 downwards.
ATCTTTCTTTACTTATTTGTCATTGGGGTTTGGTACTACCGATGGAGGCCGAGGCATCCTCCACATATGGACACACGGCTGTCTCAGGCAGACAACGCTCATCCTGATGAATTAGATGAAGAGTTTGATACTTTCCCTACTTCTCGACCACCTGATATTGTGAGAATGAGATATGATCGGCTGAGAAGCATTGCAGGAAGGATACAGACAGTGGTCGGTGACTTGGCGACGCAGGGAGAGAGGTTACAGAATCTTATCAGCTGGCGAGACCCAAGAGCTACTGCCTTATTTGTGACATTCTGTTTGATTGCTGCTATCGTGCTTTATGTGACTCCATTCCAAGTTGTGGCCCTTGTCACTGGTTTTTATGTATTGAGGCATCCAAGATTCCGGCATAAGCTTCCGTCTGTGCCGCTTAACTTCTTCAGAAGGCTGCCTGCGAGAACTGATAGTTTGTTATGAGTAGAAGCCATTAGGGTACCTATGGTTTTGTGCTTCTTGTTGTCTTTTGTTGGTCAGGTAGCTCTGAGATCCATCAAGTTGCCTTCTGTCAAAAAAAAAAAAAAAAAAACCATTGCAGCTAGGGATGGAGCCGCTTCCATTTCATCATCAATGGAATTGTCACGGGTCCCAGTCCTCATGGTTAAGTAAGTGTTGTGTGTGTGTGTGCAGTGTATCTGTGTTACACTCTGTAATAGTGTTTTTGTTGTCCTTGTTATTGTTGTTTTTTGGAAAATTCTCATTTTCCATCTCTATCTTATCAATGAATCAGCTAAATCAGTTGAGGTTTGGGGCCTTGGTAGAATATCTTGGGGCCCCGTTCAGAGTGAACCAAATGCAATGTATTAGTGTGGTGATGTCTTCTGGGCCAACTTGGGACCACCGCTAGTCAGTAAGCACGTGTGATGAGAACCAGCATGTGGTTTAGCCGGAGATGATGGTTTTTGATGAAGGAGAATCAGTAATAGTTCCCCTCAGATAAATAAATATTTTTCACTCCTTGTGATTTGGCACGCTGATTGTTCCAATAGAGAATCAGTCACATCGTCTCATGATTTACTTAAGATAAATTATATAATAAAATAAAAATAAATTTGAAGTTTGTTCATAATTGTGTAAAAGAATTCTAAAGTGCATGCGTAAATATTATGGAATTCTTCTAAAATGCTGCGATATTGTTTTATTTGGTAATATTTGGAAATATTGCGATGCTGATGGATTTCTCAGGCTTCAACCCAACCGCACACCCAAGAATTTCATGGGCTTCACTCTCTATTTCCAGGTTATATTGTTGACTGGACCGTCGAATCCAAGGCACATGTTGAGCAGTTTTCATGGCCCACCTGGTTGTATGCTACTTGCGTACTTTGGTTAGAAGGAGATGAAGGCCTTTATCTGTATTACATTACAGCTGGGCTTAATATCAGCCTGACCTTGTGTTTAAAATTCAAGGGCTCTAATGCTTAATGGTCATTAAGACTATAATTTGTGTGTAAAATTTAATGGTGGTTAATGGTCATTAAGACTATAATTTGTGTTTAAAATTAAACGGTGGATAAAAGTTGAGTCAGCATCAAATTGTTTCCTCTGGTGAGGTAACATGCCCTCAGGTGAGTGAGGAAGGGTGCTTAGGGCAAGTTGCTCGTGGAAGAAGCAGGGTGGACTTATCATGGTTGGGCTTGACAAAGTTTTCCCAGAACTAGTTTTTTAGGGTTTTTTTTTTACTTGTAACAGTTGATTTTGTGCATTGCAAAATTAAATGCCAAACCTCTGGTTAAAGACCGTTTTCTTATGCAGAATCCAGTAACTTTGCATTTTGCTGGTGGAAAATCTGAGACTATTGATTGAGGTGGTGGCCGTGGTGGGCCTTGGCATCTATTCATTTCTGTGGTCCACAAGGGTACAATTATAGAGAGATATTCCTTGGTTAAGAATGTCGAAACATCGAGAACCAAGAAATTTGCTACTTGTGGGGTGTGTGGCTGTGTGTTGTGAGGTGGTGCGGTATCAGTCATCTACGTATCATATGCATTAATCGGCTTTGAATGGTTGGCGGCTATGGCCTATAGGGCTCACCTTAATGCACCGACAATCATGTTGGTATAGGGTTGGGAAAGGTGTATGCATGCAAAAAGTGATGACCACCATATTATTAGAGATGGATCTAAACCCAAACCTGCCCCGAATGAAATTTTTGTAGTACGATACCTGCACCAACCCGTGATGGGTTAGGTGATTGTCATACAAACCATCCCCACGGTCAAAATGGGACGGGTTGGATTTAACTATGGTTTATTATATATATTTAAAAATTATTAAAAATATATGTATCTAAAGAAATCTGAATTGCCACTTGAATTATTAATCTTTTATATGAAAAAGTTGCATCGAGTAATATATGAAGTAGAGATAGGAGGTGAGACGGGTTGATGTATTCAAAAATTTGAACTTGACTTGGGGCAATGTATGAAAAATCATATTTGATCTGAACCCTACCAACGCCCTACCAAATCTGCTCCTAATAAAAGCAAGTTGGGGCGGATCTACATTTAAGGTCAACTCATTGTCATCCCTACTCATTAAGGGAAGCACTGTTCCTGTAGTCTTAAAAGTTTGCCTACATCATGGGGATATAAGCTCTGTTTCTAGTTTTCTTTTTGGATAAAGTGAGATGGATGCTTAAATTTTGTATTATCAATTAAAAGGCATAAAAGGAATTTTAGTGATTATTCTTGGGGCATCGGAGGGCGGAAATTGTGATGGATAACGAGTGCAATGGCTTAGGGCTTGTTTGGTAGGTCTAATCTTATTTTTATAGACAATTCAAAATAGAGCCATTAAAAAAAGTACTATAAAAAAAGAGGCTAGAATTAAAATATGTGTTTTGGCAATGGAAGCATCTATTTTAAATAGACCATTTTAAATAAATAGTTAAAAGCTTTTCAGAAATATATTAAGATCTACTAGGTATCGAGCCTTGAAATTTTACTTTATAACCATGTTTGGCCTCCCAAAGAGATCTAACGATTTGGATCTTGTGTTTGAGGCCCCTAATTTTTTTAAAAAATATTTAATAATTCACGTTTTTACATAAATATCTCAAGTTTGGTTATGATCCAACGGCTGAAATTTAGTCTTACAATGGTCATTGACCTTCTACACATTTTCAATGGTTTGGATTGTTATTTATTATCCCAGGAATAATAATAAAAAATAAAAAAAGGGATTGCCTGTGGACTAGTTACAAATTCAGCATATTAATTAAATGGTTGAAAGTTTTTTACAAATATCTTGAGATCCACAAGGAATCAATCTTTGAAAATTGACCCTATAGCCGTTTTTAGTCTTTCCAACATTTCCAATGGTTTGGATCTTGTGTTTGGGCCCCACAGAATTCAAAAACTAATATCCAATGGCTCACGCTTTCTTGCACATATCTCGAGATTCAGGATGATTTAACGGCTGAAATTTGGATGGGTGGCCGTGTTTGATCATGTGAACATTTCAACAGTTTGGATCTAGATTTAGGGGCTCGGATTTCGAGAAAAATTGAAAAAACCAAACTGGGCGTGATCTTCCTAAAACACTATAGCAGCGCCTCTTATTTTCATCCTTTTATTTGGAAATGCATCATATGGAGGGCTATGGGAAATAGAGCTTTTACCTGTACATATCTAAATTAAATAGAGCACAAAACACATGCAAAACGTTCTTATTTTTCCAACTCTATTAGATTTAGACATTTAGACAATAAGAGCCTAAAATTTAGTGATGCCAAACATGCACTTAGAATGATCATATATGAAAGGCCAGGACCAACAACTATAATTATACTTTTGAAGCAAAAGTATATACTATCAATCTACTTAAAAGCCTCAAAATGTAACAGCCAAGTGAGTCAGCAAGATTTTTAGAACTCACGGTGCTTACAAAACTGGGTCAATCATCTCAACTTAAACCGGACACTGTACCAGGCCCCGTCCATTAGCCAGGACAGCCTTGGCAAAGCAACAGTGGGCAAGGGAAATGCATTGAACACGACCTGTGACGACTACTTGCTACTATTTTCAAATTGATAATCATCGCTGCCCTAAACCGCGCCCAACTCTTCGTTGTGTGGCCCACCCCACCTGCTGTGGGACCCATCCGGATGCACGACCATTAGAGGGAATGGATGATGGATAAGGTTTAGAGACAGATGGACATGGGCACATTATCAATCCAATCAAATAAGTCTAAACCTCATTTCTTTTATCCTCAAAGTCCAGTAACAACATATCACAAAAATTTCCCTAAAAAAAAATCCAACGGTGACAAATGTCCTGGCGATCTTCAAACTAGGCTTGATACCAATTCGAAGGATTGGATTACGTTGTGCAAATGCATTTAAATAGATCGCAAGCGCACCTTTTGTGTCTTAAATAAAAAATAAGGCCGGCATCGTTGGACACTTGCTATAAACGGAATAAGAGATAAGCATGGCCTACTTTACTTTCTCTTTCCAAAAATAATGCGATGAACGTAGGCCACTATTCAAACATGGGCAGCTTTGGGCAGCGGCCAATAAGCTCATGTGGCTGTGGTCAACCTGGGCACATTAAAAAAACTGAACAGATGCATGAATGTCCTCTAATTGAAGGACGAGTGATTCGAACCATCCATCGGGTGGCTTCTATGATGATGGGCCATCTCATACTGTTAAGATATCCAAGCACAATCCTAACCTTTTAGAGTGTGGGGCACACCGCAATTGATTGACCCTCGGATCGAACATTTTAAAGCTGACGAGGCTCGCTGGAGCAGCAGCAGCTCGCATTTTCTTCTCAACCTGCTCCCCCGTTTTGCAAGATACAGAGACAACGGCGGAAGAACAAAATCTGAAACTGAAAGGAGAAGATCGAGGCACGGAGAAAGCTTGTAAGCTGAAGCTGAAACGTGGTATGGGCTTTGATTCTTTCGCCTTTTAGAGTTTTCTGCAGCTTTTCCCGTCGATTATCGTTGCCTGTTGGAAATTTTTGTTTTTTGGGGTTCTTCTGGTGTGAAGAAATAAGGGAATGATCTTTGGGACTATTCGAAACGGTCTGATCGGGAAAGTGATATTCGATTTCGCCAGATTATAACTGCTTGGTGTAGAAATCGGATTCATTTCGTTCATATCGATTCGGATTGCTTAATACCGAATGAAAGATGGGATTTTGAGACCTGGGGTTCTTTCTTTTCTGTCGGATGGTGAAGGAAATGATTTTAGAGATTGAGGGAGTAGCTGCTCAATGGGATTCTTAAGATCTTTGGGCAAAAATTTGTGGAATCCCAATTGAAATTGGAAAAAAAAGGGGAGTTGGTTGTGAGGATTCCGAGGTTTGTTGTAGTTCCTTAGCATTTTCGAAATGGAGCAACTGGCCATGATTGTGCATGAATTGGGGGATGGTTCGGATTTCGAAGTTGATGATTTCGGGTGTGGAAATATGGTGGAGAACGATGTCAGCGATGAGGAAATTGAGCCAGAGGAATTGAAGAGGCGAATGTGGAAAGATCGGATCAAGCTCAAGAGAATCAAGGAGCGTCAGAAGCTCGCAGCGCAACAAGCTGCTGAGAAACAGAAGAACAAGCCCCCCAGTGATCAGGCCCGGAGGAAAAAGATGTCGCGAGCCCAAGATGGAATTCTCAAATACATGCTTAAGTTGATGGAAGTATGCAATGCGCGCGGTTTTGTCTATGGGATCATACCTGAAAAGGGGAAGCCAGTAAGTGGTTCCTCAGATAACTTAAGAGCTTGGTGGAAAGAAAAGGTGAAATTTGACAAGAATGGACCAGCTGCTATAGATAAGTATGAAGCTGAGAATGTCGCCATAAAAAATGGTGTAAACAAGGGAAATGGGAACTTCCATACTCTTCAGAATCTTCAAGATGCTACTTTAGGATCCCTTTTGTCTGCACTGATGCAACATTGCAACCCACCGCAGCGTAGGTATCCGCTAGAGAAGGGTGTCCCTCCACCGTGGTGGCCTTCGGGGAATGAAGATTGGTGGGTCAGTTCAGGGCTTCCTCACGGTCAAGTTCCACCTTATAAGAAGCCCCATGATCTGAAGAAAGTATGGAAAGTTGGGGTGCTAACCTCTGTGATTAAGCATATGTCTCCTGATATCGCAAAGATCAGAAAGCATGTTCGGCAGTCAAAGTGTTTGCAGGATAAGATGACTGCCAAGGAAAGCTTGATTTGGTTGGGAGTGTTAAATAAAGAGGAGTCAATAATAAAGCAGGGCAGCAATGAGAATGGGGTATTGGGTGCAACTAAAATGCGGCCTAGAAGTCATAGAGGAAGAGGAGAGGCTACAACGAGTAGCAGTAGCGATTATGATGTCGAAGGTTTTGAAGATGGTGTGGATTCTGTTTCTTCCAAAGATGATAGGAGAAGCCCGCAGTTGGATTTGGTTCCATGTTCAGAAAATGTGCAATCGACAGTGAGGACATGCCATACACAAGAAAACACGGATCAACTTGCCCAGGAAAAAGAAAAAGTAGGACAACCCAAGAAGAAACGACCCCGCCAAAGCTCTGTGCATGCTGAGAAGCGGGCCTTGTTGCCTCGCAATGAACAGCAGCATGGGGATTCGAGAAATAGTCTTCCTGATATCAACCATACGGCCTTGCAATCAAACAAATATCAAATACAAGCTAGTCAACAGGATCCATCTATGAGACGCCAAGAAGAAGATTTACAAAACCAAAACCAGTTAACTGGATCTGGGATAACCTACTTTTCACTCTCTCCTGATAATATTGCTGCACAAAGACTGAATGAAGGCGGCCAGCCCTTATTGTATTCAAGTGTCCGAAATGCTAATTTGCCTCCTGGAACTGCTTTTGGTTTCTATGGCTCCTCTGACGGTTATAGGATATCTGATGATAGACAGCAGCTTCAAATTCCCATGGTAGATCACCAGATTAGGCCTGAGAATACTGGAGTTCCTGATGAAAATCATGTCTTTGGGCATGCAGCGTTGTTAGATGTGAACTCAAATGCTATCAGAGGACATGTAGCAAACTTGAAGGAGGCATTCCAAAATGGTGAACCTAAACTTGTTGAAAGTCACTATGGATCTCCAATTGATGGCATTTCCTTAGATTTTGGATTCAGTAGTCCATTTAATCTTGGAATTAATGGCACTAGTCCATTAGATGCAGCTGATCTAGACTTCACACTGGATATGGATGAAGACTTAATTCAATATTTTGGAGCATAGAGTGAGTCATCTTGCCCGAAACTTGTGTATTTGTTTCATTGTAGAAGTTGAGGAGTTTTTATTTATTACTATTTTTTTTTTATGATAATGTTCCCCAGAGGCTGAGTTCTCTGCTTGTGAGTAGTAGGGAAGTTCCCTGTTAGGCACATCACACACCAACAGTTCAATTAGGCTCATAGTTTGCAAGCACTGGACGACAAGGATTGTTCTGTCTGTTGTTTGCAAATACTGGACGACTAGGATGGTCTTGTCCGTTAAACTTTTGAAGCATGGTCTATATATAGCATGCCCAATCAGTTTAAATCTCTATATTATAAAACATTGTGCGTCACTTTCTCTACCTGTCAGGTGGGGAGTTTCCTACTAGTCACAGAGAGAGCATTTTGTCATTTATAACATAGTGAAGCTTCTGATGTGTTTTTTTTTTTTTAATTAATTGCATAGGTGCTCTTTGCTTGGAGCAAGCCTTGGATTTCTTTGTGGTGAATGGTGATGTGGTATTCCACAACTTAGGCAGGTCTTCTTCTTCATCTTTTGATACTCCTGAGGCTGTAAATTGTGCATAGATGGTTGGCCTCACATTCTTATGTATGGGATTAGTGCCTCTTTTTTTTTTTTTTAATATTTTGGTTTGGTCAATTCTGTTTTGCAACAAAGATAGAAATAGAGAGGGATCAATGAAAAACAGAATGAATAAACAAGCTCACAGATTTGGATTTTGATCTGGTACAATATTGGTGCCAACTGCCAGTCATTTGGTTTGATACACAAAATAAAGTGGAATTATTGTATACTACTTTTTTCTTTTTTCATTTTTTTTCTGTCAAATCAGATTAGTAAATCATCATTTTCTTAGCCTTATTGACTAATATGGGGTTGGTATTACGAGAGTCCCACTATAAAATAATCGAGAAATTGTCTGACTACATTGCAGAATGTCATCTAATATATCTGACCACTAGGGGTGTTCGTGGACCGCGTTGGGCCGGGCTTCTTTGGAATTTCCAGGCTCGACCTGGCTTCTAAATCATTGGCCCAAGCCCTGCCCACTTGAACAATGTGAAGCCCGAGCCTAGCCCGAGTTAGCTTTATAATAAAAAAAAGGGTAATTTACATCGTCTCAAGGTGATTTGACTGGTTTGGTCATGTGTTTGTGTGTCAGATTCTAGCATCATGAGTGTGAGGCGGCAATCTCATTTTAGAGATCCCTCATCTTGGGCAGTGGAGTCTGTAATCAAGGCAATGTGTGGTGCAGTGCTCAACTAAAAGACTAGAGTCCCATCTTGCTTCACACATTAGAGGCTATGTTCTATGTGTTTGTGGTTGCTATTGATGATCTTGGAGTTAATCTCTCGACTGCATACGTGCTTCATGAAGGAGCCCGTTAGCATCAACTTTTGTTGTGGCCTACCTCACTGTCATGATTTCATTAACATACTTTCATTTTTTGTGGGGCCAACTGGATGAATGAAAATCAGGAGCATGGTGATGGATAGGTTTGGGCATAAATTATAGGAACGTGCAATATCAATTGATCAAATGATCCTAGCCCTTGGATTTAGGTCCTCAAAGCTTAACAACTTTCTGCAGACTTGTTTTGATAAAATCTAGTGGCTATTAAGTGTGAATCAATGTAAAACCGGGACCACTGATTTGTGGGGAATATATTGATCATAGGTGTTCCATATATTTCAAAATTGAGAAACAAAGATACCACGGATGGAGACTTAAAGTCTGGAGGACTCCTCTCCTTTCTTGAAAGTTTAATGTGGATGGAGCCGCTAGAGGGAAGCTAGGGCCAGCAGGTATTGGTGGTGTACAGTGTACTTTGCAATCTTGAAGTCTTATTTTGCTCAACAAAAATGAGATTTTAGCCATCCTTTACGGTTATTTAACATTTTGTTTTGGCAGCATTTGATCATGGAAAGTGATTCTCTTAGTGCCATCACTTGGGTGGCTAACGTAGCTGAAGGCCCATGGAAGTTCTACTTTCACCTTGATGAAATCAAGTTTTTATCTTAGGAGTTGGATGTGGAGTTAGTTTTTGTCTTAGGAGTTGGATTGGAGTTTAGGCATAGTCTTTGTTTGGCATGAGGAGGCAGATGTCTTCGCCAATAGTTTTTATCGTGGAAGGGATTCACAGCAGTTTCTCATTGTGCATTTATCACTTTTAATATGTTGCTTTGACCATTTGGTTTAGGGGTATTAGCTTATTTAACCCCATCCTCTTTATTTTATTTTGCGTTTGTGGTTTCAGTTTGCACTCCTTTCCTCTTTTTAATGTGATTCTTGTTATTGCTCAAAAAATAAAAAATAAAAAATAAAAAGAAAAGAAAAGGAAGAAAAAAAAAGGATAAAATCTAAGGGGTGGTGCATTTGCCAATGCAAGATTCAAAATCGTGAGATTGGTGTTCTGGATGACTTATTGCTTGTATTTAGCTAGTGTTTGTCTTCTTCCAGAGTAAGGTTATGTGAATTGCTGTACTTGGGGACAGTTAGGAAGTGCAATATCAAACAGGTCTAAGCAAGGGAATTGATGAGATAGATTCTATGCAAATCCTCTTCAATGTTTATGAAGATCTCATATTTTAGAGATATCCGTCTTTGGCTAATCCTAGGTGCTAAACATTGTTGTGTATTGCCACATATCAATGGGAATGCAGTTCATAACTTATATTTTCATTTTGTCAAGATTTGGGATGATCTATAAAATTAGGAGTTGGTTGCTGAGGGACATGATCATGTGGAAGGTTCCTTCATTGATGTGATTTGGTTAACATGGAAAGAGAGGAATAGCTAATGTTTTGAATGAAAGTCCTTTTGTGTGGAACAGTCAGTTGTCATGGTTAATTCCCTGTAGCAGCTTGGGTGTCTTACCTTCCTCAGTTCCTTGACTTCCCTACAGAGACTGTTGTCTGGAGTTTGAAAGAGATTGTCTTCTTTTCCATGTTCTTTTAGTTTCTCTTGGCCTCCCCTGCCGTTTGGCTTAGTGAAGATAAATTTTATTTGGCAATGTCATGGGTAATCCTTGAGGGGGCTGGTGTGGGACGTGTCATCTGTGATGGTGATTCCAGGTGTCGTATCTCATTTTCTAGACAATCTGGTCTTTTTACCATTAATATGGCTGAATTGTTGGCTCTTCATATTGGCATCCAGGAAGATCATCATCAGATTTTTCAGCATATCATGGTTGAGGTAGATTCATTTTTTGTAATTAGATGGGCTGCGGGTACCTTTTAGTCTTGAGACCTTACCCTGCAGTTGCACTGGCCAAGGAAGAAGTAGGAAGTCAAAGCCTAGTTTTTGTCCATGGGGATCACTCTATTGTAGGTGTGTTTGTGATGCAGGCCCTAAGATTAGAGTTGCGTAGGGTGTCAAAGCACGTGTTTGAGGGCACTTCGAATCATCTTCAACAAGACTTCAAGATATAAGGACGCACCTTCAGGGATAAAACTTGTAATCTATTCAATTAATCAAACTCTGAATAATTGTTTTCTACAATGCCATATAAATAAGAAAAATAACTTAGAGCCTAAGAAATCTAATCAACCCAAGATAACTAAATAATATAGGAAATTAAATCCTAATTATAGACCATAAAATAAAATAAAATGAAATCTAATGACATATAATTACTAATTAAAAGCCTAAATCTATTTGAGCCCTGCACATGTGACCATTGAGGTCTAATCTTGCATCAATTTGGTTTTTCTGTTTTATTTTTCACAGCCTTGGTCTCTCTCTCTCTCTCTCTCTCTATATATAATTATATATCTATCTTTTACTATATGCTTTTGCCAAGAAGACGAAAAAAAAAAAAAAGGATCAGTGTTTGGCTTGGTGCATGAAGAACTCCCGTCAAGGAAACTATTACTGTTTGAGATTGAACTTTTGTTCTATTGCTATATGATATGGAAGGAAAGATGGGCTTTGGTCTTCAGTTTCTTCTAATTTGGATTGTCAAGAGTACTGTCTTTGATTGATTGAACCTAACTTTTTTAACTTTTTGGCTCCATTATTAGAGTGACCTGAGGCTTGAAGGGAAAGAGAGGCAGAGAGAAAGGGTAGGAAAATAAGGAGAAAGGGTGACTTGGTTGAAAATTTGTAGCCATTTCAATCACTGTTCTTTTTCAGCTCATCTATTATATTTCCATTTTCAGGGATAATAGCTTCCTATCTTTGTTTTGGGAGCTGCTAGATGTACACTAGTTTAGACTCTTTCTACACAGCCTTAAAAATAAAAATAAAAAATAAAAAATTTCCAAAATACCCCCACCTCATTCTCTCCCTCCCTCCTCCCCTTTCTCACCTACCCTCTGGCCAGCGATGAGCTTTGGCGGCAAAGGGGGACTTCCCTCTCCCTCTCCCTTTTCCTCCTCTTCCTCTTCTCCCTCTCTCTATTCTCTCTCTTTCCCTCCCCCTCCCTCCATCCCCCTTTCTCCCTCTTCTTGCTGCATCTCCCTGCAGTAGGGAGATGCGCTGGGGAGAGGGAGAACGGGGGAGGGAGGAGAGAGGGAGGGAGAGGGAGAAAGAGGATGAGAGAGAGAGAGAGAGAGAGAGAGAGGGTAGGTATGGAAGGGGAGGAGGGAGAGAGAGAGAGAGAAAGTGTGTAGGGAGAGAAGGGTGTGGGAATTTTGGAGATTTTTATTTTATTTTGAACGTTGTGCAGAAAGAGTCCAAACTGGTGTTAGTAACTCCCTTTATTTTTGTTATCTCTTCGACAAATGTTGTTTAGAAAGTGGTTATAAAGTTCCCAGGGGAATAACCCACATCACGGTTCCCTCATATTTTCAGTGTTTTCTTCGTTTTGAAACCAACATATTGATTTCTTACCAAAGATGTTTTCTAGTGAAGGGCTGAAGTGGAAGATCCATGAAGCAAAGCAACCAGATTATCTTTCCTTGGAATGTAATGATTGGTTATGAACTTCATGATTCAGAAAGTTGGGATCTTCCCTTCGGAGATTCCAATTAGAACGTACTGACTAGTCCTGTATGAGGGCTGTAACAGCGTCACAGGTCAGACCCTAGCTCACCTCAGCACCTATTTTATCATTTGTGTTGCTACCTCGAACCATTAATCCATCTGGTCCCCGGCGTTGATAATAAATCCAATTTTGCTTGATGAACCCAAACCATTAGCTTGTTATCGTTATAAGATATGGATGGGCTGAAATCGATTTTCCTGCGAGGTTGTGTAAATTATCTTGGCATTTTGCATATCTCAACCAATGAAAGAGGCCCACCAATTTAATTCCAAACTGCTCAAACGCACATTTCTGACATGAAGTTTCACTGTAATTGAAGTTGGGCCCTCCCAAAGAGTCACAAGTTGTATTGATGTCTTTTTCCCCCTTTTTTTTTAATTTTTGGTAAATAGGTGTGTTTTTACCATTGATTAATATATATACCCAACTTCTGTTGAAGTGAAATTGTGCGGAGCCCCAATATATAGGAGAGAACAAGTTGTTCTTTATAAAGTTGTCGATTTAACTATGTGGGCAATTCATCACTTTTGATCTACCTGAATGTGGAGATTCTGTACTTTTTGAATAGCAATGGCAACAAGGAAGACACACTCACCAAACGTGAGAAGACCCGTTTAAGGGTTGAAATCCGAAACAGAAGCCTGACAAAGATCTAACCAAATGTGGGGAATTACTGTTACTAGAAAGACAGAAAAGAGACCATGGCCCCATCCAGGATTTTGATTCACGAAAGCCCGTGTGATGGTTTATTCCTACAAATCTTGAAGCCTCTTGTTTTCGTAAAATCTTCCAACCTCAACTCTCTAAAGCTCAGCGTCTATCAACCTCATTCCAGCCACATTCAATTTTCGATGAGGACTCCCTGCCCAACCTTGTTTCCCTTTATTGGCTAACATTTCCACATGGGTTTGCTATAATATTCCTAATGTCCCTTCCCTCTTCTTCTCTTCATGTCCTGAAAAATTAAAGATCATTCACGCGAGTCAAGGTTTGGTAAGATATTTGTTTTTAGCCGCCGCCCTTGACTGTGTTGACCCTAGATATTCCTCTACATGGTGCCTAGATATTCCTCTACATGGTTGTGAGCCCCACTGATTGAAAACCCTTTGAGCAGGATCTAGATCTAGTAGTTGCAGATGGCATGTGAATTGGGCTATTTCGGTTGGTGGAGTCAGGATCTTGGGTTCGGCCCCTATCGGTGAGTCGAGCAATCAGTACCTCTCTTAAGTGTGGTGGACACTCCAGTATGCAGTCTAACTTGCGGAGACTGCTTGGAAATATTCCCATAATGTGGGGTGGGATACAAAGAAAGATCATTTTTTTCTTTTTTGGATTAGACTCATGAAAAAAAAAAGGGAAAAGAGCCCCATTAGATTAGCCTAAAATTTGTAAGTTTAATGGTTTTTTACGTACATTTGTTGGGCATGATCCCAGCACACGTCGGATAAGAGTGTTAAATGATCTATACTGCTCAATGATGAGCTCAAGCGGACCTATAGAGTTGTGTCGTACATACTGTCGGCTGTAAGGAGAAATTCTCCCCAGTGTAGCTAGTATCTATTGTCAGCATAATTTCATTCTTAGATAAAAGAGGATTTTACAAAAAAAAATCTCTTTAAACTCTCTTTAGACAAAAAAAAGGCTTAAAACATATATCTACACCGCAGCAGTCTTATGAGCCCTTTTTGTTTTGCTTATTTTTTTTTTTTTTAAGGATTTTACCAAAAAAATACCTTTAGACTCCCTGTAGACAAAAAAGAACCTAAAATATATGTATCCACCATAATGGTCTCATGGGCCCTTTTGGGGTTTTTTTTTATTGTTTTGCTGAGCAACGATATCTCCTATCACTCGTATATACGAGTTTCTTCTTCCACATCCTCCTTTCTCCTCTTCCTTTTTCCTTTATGATATATTGACTTCATTGTTTTGGACTTGGGTGCAAATGGAAGCTTATTACCAAAATACCTCGGTATCATATATGTATCAATTTAAATACATCATCTTTCACATCCCTTTTTCTTTTTTTCATTTCCCTTTCTTTTTTCTTTTCAATCTTAATTTCTGTAACCCACCTTAAGTTATATTTATTTATGTAGCTAACAATCGAAGTGTTTTACAATCAAGTGTCCCTCTCAATCATTTCATCAAACACTCTACAAGCATGTCCCAAGTTGTCACGCTTTCTATACACGTCGTCCAAGTGCTCTATAAACATGCATCCCTCTAAATCATTTTGCCAAATACTTTACGGGGCATTGCCCAAGTGCTCTAATCCATCATCATCTTATCTCATTTTCTCTGTATCTCCTTTCTTTACCATTTTAGTTTACAATATCTAAACCAACCTTAATCTCTAATGTTTTTCTTTCACTAACATTTTCAAATTCACCTATCATCACCGTTCAACCACCATCACTTACGCGACCACCATCCAAAAAAGAAAGTTTTTTTTTTTCTGAATCTGACATGGGCAGCGATATCCTAACTTAACTGTGAAGAAGATGAAAAAATGAGTAGGTGAGCGGGCATATCGTTGCTAGCCAGCACGAGGATTTTACATATTTGGCCAGTAGCGATATCCTTACTCACCTGCTTATTTTTTCTTTTTCTTCACAGTTATGCGGGGATATTGCTGCTCATGTTAGATTTAGAAAAAAAAAAGATTTGTTTTTGGATGGTGGTTGTGTAGGCAATGGTAGGAGGATGACGAAAAAGAAGCTCGTATATGCGAGTGAAAAGGGATATTGCTGCTTAGCAAAACAATAAAAAAATAAATCAAAAAAACCAATGAGACCACTATGGTGGATACATATATTTTAGGTCCTTTTTGGTCTACAGAGAGTCTAAAGGGAGTTTTTTTTTAGTAAAATCCTCTTTTTTTTTTGTTGTTGTTTTACTGAGCGTCGATATTCCCGCTTACTAGCATATACAAGTAGAAATATTCTTGCTCATTTTTTCCTCTTCTTCCTCATCCTCCTTCTTCCTCCTATTTTTTCCTCCAACTCTTTTACCTTTACCAACTAACACTTTACCCACACAATATTTTCCTTCATGATATGGTGATCTTATAGTATAGGACTTGGGTGCAAGTTGGAGCTTATTATTAAAGCACTACAATATCAACTATACCTATTTAAATCCATTATCTTCTACATTCTTTTTTTCTCCACAATCTAAATAAACTTATCTAAACCCCTTTATCTTCTTCGAGCCAAACGAATGAAACTTCACCCCCATCTTACAGAACTCTCTTTCTCTCTCTCTATATATAAATATTTCTTGAACACATCTTTTCTCTCTTCTTTCTTTCATTTTCTTTCTTGTCTTTTCTTTCTTACTCTCTACAACCCACCTTAAGGTCGCATTTCTTTGTGTAGCCAGAAAAAAAAGTGTTCTACAAATATGCGTCCATCTCAGTCATTTCATTAAACACTTTGTGGGTATTGCTAAGATATCACACTTTCTATACATGTCACTCAAATACTCGAT
Organism: Sextonia rubra; assembly: GCA_037013555.1. Taxonomy (NCBI): domain Eukaryota; kingdom Viridiplantae; phylum Streptophyta; class Magnoliopsida; order Laurales; family Lauraceae; genus Sextonia; species Sextonia rubra. The sequence goes on along the minus strand of JASUAD010000010.1, from coordinate 33,804,871 downwards.
AAAAAGGTTGTCCCTCTCAGTCATTTCATCATATACCCTACGAGTATCGCTCAACCGGTCCACACCATCATCGTCTCATCTCATTCTCTCTGCATCACCTTTCCCTATGAATCTATTTCACGACATATAAACCAACCTCATAACGATGACCAAGAATCTCTAACTATTTTCTTTCACCATTATTTTCAAATTTACCCATCCTCACCATCCAACCTCTATCACCAGGCAACCACCATCCAAAAAGAAAGTTGATTTCTTTTTTTTTAATATAACCTAGGCGGTAATATCCATTTTTAACTGTGAAGAAGAAGAAAAAGTAAATAGGAATATCTCCGCTTGTGTACACAGGTAAGCAGGCATGTCGCTGCTCGGGAAAAAAAAAAAACCAAAAAGGGCCCCTTAGACTACTATAGTTGATATATATCTTTTAGGCCATTTTTGGCTTATTGTGAATATAAAGGAAATTTTTTGGTAAAATTCTCTAGATAAAAAGGTAAAAATATTGGTCCATTTTAGCTTGTATTGGCCAGAGCAATCAATAAATAATGGTGTAACATGCATGCAGGTATCAAGTCAAATATTTCATATCGTTTTTTTGTAAAACTGATTACTATCGGCGAGTACAGCTTGCGCAAGTTGACATCAAAAACCAAAATCAGTCTTTTTTTTTTTTTGTGTATAAATACTTACACACTCTATGTAAGTCTCTCAACATCAACATCATAACGGGGGATCAATACATGCTTGTTTTTTTGTGGAGGGAAGGTGGCAGGTGGCCTCATTGCATAGATTCTTCTGTTAATTGTCTGTTTTTTTTTCCTTTGTTTTCTTTTACCGATTTTACTGATTATTGTGTAATCTAATTATATTATATATTTTTTGACAGTTTTATTTAGGATCCTGTAGTAATTAGTGCCTGCAATGAAAAGATGGAGTATCATACATTTTTCACATGAAGAATAGTAACCTATATGCGAGGTTCATTTGTGAAAAAAGAAGAACGATGAAATGTGCAGGCATTGGCAAAAAAACAAAGACTCCAAAATCAAGTATTAGAGAAAGTTGCAATTCTCAAACCAGCACCTACACCTAAGCAGTCATCAGATGAGATACCAAACCTGCTTTGTGACTTGTGATGATGGTACAGGAGGGTGGAGTTTGACACCAGTCATCTTTTTTTTTTTTATTTTAAAAATTACAATATGAGAATGGACTTTATTTTATTCTCTGCATCTAAAAGGACTAAAAAACTGTAGCTCCCAACCAATAAAAAAATTTTCTTTTAATCTAATAAATACATCCCACCCATTTGTGCTATGGACATTGTTTATTATTTTCTATTAACAATAACTTAATCATAAATGGAGAGTGATGAGTAGGGAAACCTAAAACCATGGTTTAAAATCACAGTCGTGGTTGCCATCGCTATCGACTTTGAAAAACATTACAACATAGCATCACGTTGCTGGTACAGTGCAAATTTTTATTTTACCAGAAAAATCCAAATACCCATAATATTATAAAATGCTAAAAAAAAACAATATTTCTTTCTTAGTAAACACTTTAAAGTAAAGTATCTATCCTCCTAAATAATAACATGTTGTATCATTGTCTTATTTAAAACTTATAAAATCTATTCTAAATTAAAAAGTTTTAAATATATATTAAAATAAGTTGTAATATCACAAATTTTACAGTACGCATTGGCACCTCAATTTTGAACTAGCCACAAGTGTTAAATACTTGAAAGTCAAGAAACTAGTAGTAGTAGTAGTAGTAGTAGTAGTAGTAGTAGTAGTAGTAGTAGTAGTAGTAGTAGTAGTAGTAGTAGTAGTAGTGCAGTGCTCAATTACTCAATCTCCAAATAAGTTGAGAGTGATTTTCAAGTTTCAAGTAACATTTACTACTACATCAAGATGAATTAATAAATTAAAACAATGGAGTATGAAGATAAGGATATTGTTGTTGAAAAGGGAAGATGCTTTCAAATGAAAACCTACCCAAATCTTGCAAATCACTTGATTTTTGCTGAAAAAAAAGACTCAAAAAGCTCTAGCACAATCACAACCAATGATTTGTGAAAGAAAGAAGGAAAATATAAAATCAAATAAAAATCATGTCGGTTATTATTTTGGCCATTATAAAATAATGATCGTTATGGACTATTATTTTCACTTTTTTTTTATATTACAACCGAAAATAAGGTAGTAGTATAGGCTGTTATTGTTTCATAATGGTCGTTTTTTAAATCATGTCCAAAAATCGACTCTTATTTTAAATCCGAAATTGGGTTGAAATATATAAACTTATATCCACCAGTGCTCGACAAAATCACTCTCAAGCCCACTCGGGGCGGGAGATAAGCGCAGATGACCATTGAAACATGGCCAATTCATAAAACATGAAAAGAAAAATGCAAAAAGAAATAATATGGAATTATCTTATCCCTAGACACAAAGCCTAAGTTGCACCCATGATTTCCAGTCCCGCCCCAAGATGATAGATTAATCTAACCCAAGCTTCACAAATCATGCGTTTAGCCTAACGAGTCCCCAAACCATTCGTTTATTTATATGGATGGACAATCACATTCGCACCCGTATTCAAAATCCACAAGTGACATTTCATTCTTTTTCATAGGTTTTGTTTCTATCATTTAAATTTTGTTCAAAATAGAATGGAACGGAGAAATAGAATTTATATAGCCGACCTCGATATAGTTAGGATAAGGTTTTGATGATGATAATCATGTTTCTACCATTTATGCCTCCATTTTGGGTCATGTGGTCGCATTTTTTTAAATTTTTTGTGGCGACATTATCATTCAGCTGAATCTAAGAGCTTATGTTCCGTTCTTGACGATTAGGTATTTACAAAAAATCATCAATGGCATGAAATTAGACGCTCCAAATAGAAATTTTTATGATAATCTATTTTAGTTTTATATTCATTTTTGCTGTTGGAAAATCCATGTAACCCTCTTTCATCTAGCAGGGCAGGTTGTCTTATATTATATAGGGATTTTTCTCATACCGCTAAAATTGAGAAAATTACCTAAACGTTATTCGTACTAGTTCTTTTATGCAATATTGTAAAATTATTATATGATATCACATAAAATTGATGTAAAGGGGGTGGCTCTATTGATTTGAGCATTGGGTGTGCTCATCAGGTCTTAAGTTTGACTTCTGCTCTTTGTGTTTTGCGGGTACTATGTGTGCGGCTATGCATGTACACTCCAGGGAATAATCTTTGCTCGTCAAAATCAGATAACCCTCAGGCAAGATGCCAAACGCTCGAAGGCTAGGCTGACAAGGGATACCCTGGGTCATAAAAAATATATATATATCGTATAAAACTATTTTGTTATTTCTTTAGTTTTCAATGTAATTTTGTGCGATATTGCAAAAAAAGTTCTATGCTATTGCATAATAATAATAATAATAATAATAATAATAATAATACCAATATACAGAATATCAAGGCATCATAAGGCAAGATTATTAATGACTAATGGTGACTAAATCGAAAAAACTCCTATTACATAAGGATGCAAGCTTCTTGTTATTAAAAGATGTGTAACATAAACATAGAGAACGGGTGGTCGTTGGGAACTCCGAATCTCAGATAGCTGCCCAAAATTCCATCTTTCTGCATGCACTCTAGCCACAAATGTGGGTGACTACTCCCCGCTTGCGCGGATGCATCATCTTGCATAATGCGGCTTTCTCAACTGGTGTAAGTGCTCTCATGAATACCAACTCTCTTGACTTATGGTCTTTCTATGTTTATGATGGCGGCATCCACTGGTCGATGATTTAAGAAAAGGATTAGATAAAGGAATCACTCAAACCTAGGGCTTTTTTGGTATTTGTAACCATCTTTTCTAAGAGAACAAAATGGATGATCAAAATGATTATTGTTTTCCCTTAAATTGACCCAGCGGTCAGTTTGACTGATTCTCTCGGATTAGATGGTTATAAATGACCAGCAAGATTGAGTTTTAACATAAAAGATAATGGGACTTTTGTGCTTCGTGGGGTCGTCAAGCTGCCTTCCCTTATTTGTTGACTACAAAAATTCTCTAATTACGAATGCAGGAGTCGGGAAGGCTTTAATTAACTTGAGAAATCATTAATCCAATGGGTGGAACTCCAAATAAAGCCCTCCTATTGAAGTCTGAAGATCCAATCCGCTTAAAATAAATTTCCTCTAAGATATCTCCGATGTGAGATTGAGCATTGATTAATAAAAAATATGATTACTGAATATGAGTAAATTGTTCCAACTCTCCTTAGTATAAAATTTGGAGAGACCCCGTAAAATGAAAGGGAGTTTAATTTTGAGCTGGTTGAATATATAAGAGGTGGGCCCTGTTTTGGAATTAGACTACTTGAACGAATGGTTTCCTTGAGTCAAAGCCTTGTAGGAACCGGACTCTGAAAGCAGTGGGTCCAGAGTCCAGACTCCGTTCAGGAATTATATGCATTCTAGAATTTCCACGGCGATTTTCTAGATCATCCACACCGTTGGAAAGATTTAAATAAGCCAAAGTCTGCGGATAGAAAATTGTTCCATTGACAAAGAGACAAATGACAGTGATATTTCGATCTGCAATAGCGGTGGATTCTAATCAGTAGTGGGCCCATATTATCAAAGCTACACATACTTCCATCAAGAGAAAGGGCCCAATCCTCTAAATCCGAACCACTTAGAAAAGCTATTTTTCCATGCTCTGATACTGGCCCAAAATTCACATCCACTTGATTCATTCCCACCGTTGGATTCATGATGCTTTCCACCATGATCATTTCAACCGTTTAGCTCTGTCCTTTCCGATGCAATTTAGAGGGATTACAATAGGGGAAGGGTTGGTGGTAGTGAACGGTCTCGATTTAAGAAAAGTCAGTGGTCAGGTCTCTAATTCCTCTCTTGCATTGAATTGTGTTTCCTTTTCTCCCATTAGTCTCTTTTATTTTATTCATTTGTTGCTCACTGATTATCAAAAACCGACTCCACTTTGACAGATGCTCTACTTCTTTATCCTCGTGAGGAAACAGAAGTCGGTTTTTTCATTCATGGGTTCTTTTCAGGACTTTGAAGAAGACAAGGAAAGGAAAGGCTTTTGGAGCTATTTCATGGAAACCAAAGAGAAAGAGAAACAGACCCCCCAACAGATTTCTTCTGGGATGATGCAGTCTCAATCGACCAACCTTGAGAACTTCATGTAAGCTGCAAACCAAGTTCAAAGTATAATTTTTAGAATAAAAAGTCATCTTTTTTTTTTTCTTTGGCTAACAGAAGTAAAGGGTCAGGAGATTATGAGTTGGGAGATTTAGAACAGGCATTTATCTCATATTTGGAGCGTCAAGACCATTCATCAGTTGACCAACCAAAGCGTAAGTTTCATTTCTTCTTCTTTTTTCTTTATTCGGTAAGTACATGTGAGGCAGGAAAGAGATTTTTGTCAGAGAGAGAGAGAGATTGGAGGAATCTGAGAAGGCTATTGAGATTCCTTCCAAAGAGCTTTCTGGGTCATGAGAGAATTGTTCTGAACTATTGAGTTTGATCGGATGTGTGTGTTTGTGTGTGTGTGTGTGAGAGAGAGAGAGAGAGAGAGAGAGAGAGAGAGAGAGAGAGAGAGAGAGAGAGAGAGAGAGAGAGAGAGAGAGAGAGAGAGAGAGAGAGAGAGAGAGAGAGAGAGATTTTTTCCTGGTGATTTTTGATTGTGACATGTAACAAACCACTCATGAGTTCTTTGCAAATCCCTGTACCTCTCTCTCTCTCTCTCTCCAGGTGGGAGCAACAAATGCATGGGAATCTAAAAGTGGAGGATGCTTACTATGGTTTATATTCATCATTTGTTTTTTTTCTCTCATCTTCTTGTGATGGGCTCTTCTAGCATGATAATGTCTGGAAGAAGAGACACCTCGCTCTCATCTTGGGGTTGTTTTATCCACTGTTATTTTCTGATATTCCAAACATCTCCTTCCGATAGTTAATGCTTTATGTAATTTCGTGTATGCAGAAAGCTTAGGAATCCAGCCTCCAACTCTGAACATTTTTCCTTCTGATCAACCTGTTCTTGCTGAGCCTACTGCAGAGGTACTGGTTTGAGAGAGAAGGTTTTCTCTTTCTGACCGCTGAGAGGTGTGAAATTCTTTTACTGTTTCTTGTTTCCTTGTAGTGTGGAGTCGTTTTAGTTTCTTCCACGACTGGTGCCTGTAGTAGACCATCAGAGGCGTCCATGGAAGTAGTCAATCCAAGAAAAGGCCCAGCAACTGTACCCCGACCAGGGAAAGACGTTAATCCGGGGTTGAAGGTATTCAGCAAAGGAAAAAGACATTAGAAAATATTAAATTTCTCTTATTTCTGTCTCTCACTAATCTTAAATTGCACTGCTGAACTCCATGGAAGTGATCATGATCCATATAAGATCTTGCTCTTTCCTTTCTCTATCTCTCAACGTTTAATTTGGTTCTGTGATATTGGTCTAAAAAGGGGGTTTTTTTTTTTCTTTTTCTGTTCTTTTGTGCAGCAGCGTGAGGGACACCGAAAGGGCCCAACTTCTAGTTCAGAACATGAAGGACCCAAAACGCCAGATGCCAAAGTAAACCACTTAACGTTATTTCTACATACAGAATCCATCTAGCTACCATTTTCTTTTCTGAGAGTTAGTTTCATGTGTATGCTATCTTATGAATGGGCAGACTCTTAGAAGGCTTGCACAGAATAGAGAAGCAGCTCGGAAAAGCAGGCTGAGGAAAAAGGCCAGTCCATTACACACAAATACACTCCCTCTTATCTATATATACATGTGGGTGTTGAGATTAAACCTTCTATATTTTCCTTTCTTTTGATCTTCAACAGGCCTATGTACAGCAGCTTGAGTCTAGTAGGATACAATTAGCACAGCTAGAACAGGAGCTTCAAAGGGCAAGAAGTCAGGTGACCCTTCTTTGTTATAAATGAGAAAAACATTGAAGTGAATGATAGAGAGATATGATAGCTGGGACCTTTAATTTTCTTGACTTTGACCTCTCTTAATTTTACATAAATCTTACACTACTCTTCCCAATTCATGGATCTTGGAAGTGCTATATAATGCTGGGTTTGTTTTTAGGGTGTGCTTTTCGGCGGTGGGGGTGGAGGAGCGCTTTTGGGAGATCAAAGTATTCCCACGAGCACAGGTAGTCTGAGCTCAGGCATCTCTCTGATCTTAAATTGCACTAGTTCATACCATTTTACGCCATTTCCAGGAATTAAGTATTAAGTTCTGTTCATGAATCAGAGGCGGCAATTTTTGACATGGAATACCGGCGGTGGCTCGAAGAACACCAGCGGCTCATGTCTGAGCTCCGGGCTGCCGTTCAAGAAGACCTTCCAGAACATGAGCTGAGCCTATTTGTTCACAACTGCCTGGCGCATTATGACGAGATGATGATCTTGAAGAGTATGGCGGTGAAATCCGACGTCTTTCATCTCATCTCGGGCGTGTGGAAGACGCCGGCAGAACGATTCTTTATGTGGATGGGTGGATTTCGTCCATCGGCGCTTGTCAAGGTGCAAAACCCATATCTCAGAAGATTTTTTTTCCAAGTAAATTTAGTTGGTACTTGGGTCTTCTTATTCTTCTTTCTAGGTTACTTTTGATTGTTTGGGCCACCAGTCACCACTGAAACAACAAAGCAAAAGTTCTACAATTTCAACCCCTTTGTCACCCTATAAGCTCCAAGATGAAAGAGTTGAGAGAGCTTTAGTAGTCACAAAATATAACCGGAATTAAGTTCTTAATGTAGAGACATGATAATTTAACACTGATAGAAGGAAGCATTTTGTGGTGCCTACTGTACTTGGTCAGACTGGAATCATAAAATGTTGATTACATTTGGCCAAACAATTTTATCTGCTCAGTGAAAAGCATGCAAAATGAGGGTGGGACCCACTGTATATTTGATCCGATTAGGATAACCATCCGGTACCTGCAGCTGCATCTTTGAAATCATCACTTATCATGCTCCATGATGACAAACGTGCATGAGGCAGCACCGTTGGTCCCATGGTCCCCCGGTTGGTGCATCGATCGAATGACTTTACCTGACTGCTAATGAATTTCACAGCATTTTTACATATAGAACGACTTTATCTATTATCTTAATTTTTTTCTAAATGATTAGCTTCTGCCTTCTAGTCATTCTACTACTAAGAAGGTTTTCAGGGACAAAGGACTTACTCAATTTGGTTGTTCTTGGTAGGTTCTTCTGAGCTACATAGAGCCATTAACAGAGCCGCAGATAGTGGGAATTTGTAGTCTCCAGCAGTGTACCCAAGAGGCCGAGGATGCTCTTAGTCAGGGTCAGGAAGCTCTCCACCAGTCTCTCTCGGTAACCATTGCATCCGATGTGTTAAGTTGCCCTCCTGATAACATGGCCCAGTACATGGGCCAGATGTCCATAGCCCTCAACAAACTGTCCTCCCTCCAAGGTTTTGTTGAACAGGTAAATACTTCTTCCTCCACTTCTCTAATTCTTATATATCTGTGAAGTTCACTAGATGTAGAACCATGTAGGAAGCTATACACTTTTTTATACTGGTTTTTCTAATATATATATTTGCCTGATTTAATATGAAATCATGAGAAGCATCGTGCCTCTCATGTTTAATGGCATCGGTGAATTTAATGGTATGGAGAAAAAGAACTTTGTATCATGATGGAATAGAATAGAAGGATGGGCTTCATCAGTTTTTATGGCATGCAAAACTGAAATGAACCTCATTGTAGACTCTCTCTCTCTCTCTCTCTCTCTCTCTCTCTCTCTCTCACATTCATATGTATGACCCAGAAACGTTTTGAACGTACCACAATGCATCTTCCCTAATCTGTAAAGCTGAATAGATCGTCAGAAGAAACATTCAAATTGAAAATAGAATTAATCTGAGCTTGCATTAGAGCCACATATGACTATATGAGGTATACTTGAACCTATTTTATTTATTTATTTATTTTCATTGTTGGTGTAGTAAAGTATGGTGAAGTGAAACCTCAAATGAAGAAAGAATAAAATATATAATGGGTTAAATCATAATATGATGACTTTTTTTATTATTGGCTTGAAAAGAATATTTACTAAGTTGAGCATAGTGCTTTCTTACTTTTTTTTATGGAAAAAAAAAGAAATTTTTGAATTTTTATACTTTTGATATGACGCACACATCAAATCATGTTTGTGAAATGGATGCTCCACTTCACTCCACTTTTTTGTACCCTCTATCCTAACATGCCCACGTTTAAATTTTTACAACATTTGGATTCACACCAAAACCAATTTGACCCAAGTTTAAATTTTCTTTATCACAGTTGGAATGGATCCTTTAAAAAAAAGTGTAGTTGGCTAGTTGTTAAATTTTGGGCCATTGGAACTAGAGGGCTGTCGACATGGATAGGCAACCTATTCCCATAACACCAGGAATTGATCCGTGGTGGTTGTCTTGTCCTTTCCCATCCTACCCACTGAGGCAACTCAGAAAAAAAAAAAAACTGAGCCATTGATGCTATTAAATGAAGGGTCCAAATATTTCACAGGGTTTACTTTTAACTCTTATTTATGATAAAAAAAAAAAAGGAAGTCCAACATCCCCCCAACTTCCCCACCCGCTCACCACTTAAAAGTCAACCGTGGTATATATGACTTGAGTAATAAGATAAGCGGCCAATATTCCTTATTTTAGTTTAGTTTTCACCAATAGGATTGAAAATGCTTTAGTAATAAGATAAGAGGCTAATCCTGGTATTAGTTGAATTTTCACTACTAGGATTGAAAATCCTGTCATTTCTCTATAGTCACACCAAATTCAGTTGCTGGTGTGTCCCATCAAAACCCCTCTTTCTTTTTCCACCTTTAATTGAATTACGGTTTGCAGATCTTCCAACAGTGATTAAGAGTTAAAGATGAAGGACCACAATGAGCATCAAATGATCTTACCTTTAATACGAAATATGAAATGAAGAATCACCCATTTCATCCTAGTAAATTAAATTTGAAGTTCTTAGTGTTGGTTTGATATACATAATCACGACACGCCTTTCACTCCCCACCTCTTTTATACTCCCTTGAGAAACCATTTACTAAAATTTTACATGAATTCAATGTCAATTAGGCAAACGAGTTGATGCAAGAGCTGACGATCAAGAATTATGGATTTAGTTTCCTTACCTAACCATTCCTCCCAAAGCCTCAATGCCATAGTAGAAGCAGTAAAAATAGTTTTCAATATATATATATATATATGGGAAAGACTATTGTGCATCCATCCCTCACCTTGTGGTAAGGGATAATTTCCTTTTTAGACCTAACAAGGTCAAAAAGGTGTCATGAGGGTGATGGTTTTATCTTCTTGCACATCAATACTTTTCATATATGAAAGTGTCTTTCAACACAAGGTGAGGGATAAATGCATAATAGTTTTATCTTATATATATGGAAAAAACTACTATGCATCCATCCCTCACCTTGTGGTGAAGGAAAATTTTCTTTTTAGACCAAACAAGGTCAAAAATGTGTCATGAGGGTGATAGTTTTGTCTTCTTACACATCAATACTTTCTATATATGGAAGTGTCCTTCAACACAATGTGAGGGATAGATGCATAGTAGTTTTATCATATATATATATGGGAAAGACTACTATGCATCCATCCTCACCTTGTGGTAAGAAGCAATTAATTGTCTTATTGATTTGATCGGACAAAAAGGGCCAAAATTCCAACCTAGTCTGAAAAAGATTAAGAGAATGCATTTGTCGATCAATTGTGACTCATCCAATTGGACTGCAACACAAGGCCAAAGTGATTGCCAAGTCCTTTCCATTGTCTTCAAATTTTATAATATAGAAGATTATAAGTATGTTGTGGATATGATACTATCGTTGTGTGGGTGTGTGCGTGAGCAACCAAGATTAATAATAACCCATACAAGAATATAAGAGATTTACGTAGTTCTGTAAAGATGCCTACGTCTATGAAAACTAATTTTCATTAAGTTCTCCTCAAATCTGTGAATTCACAGCCTTGGAATGTCAGCCTATCTCTAGGATTACATATTATAGTATATATATAATCTTTATTTTCTTAGCCCCAAAGAATTCTATTTTTAATCAAATGAAAGCCTTAATATTATTAGGAGACTATTGTTAATAAACTGGAAAGTCCTAATATAATTAGAGAAACTATCAAGACACTAAACTCAATTGGTCTAGACCCACTTAGCCAACAATTTTCCCCTCTAAACCATAGAGAAAATGTCTTAAACCCCTTATTAAGAGTTCAGCCCTGCTAATTACTCTGAATACAGCTCTAGCTTTCTCCTAGATACGACCTTTGCCATTATGTCCAAGGGATTTCGTGTAAATTTTGTTCAATTTCATGAAGTTTTCTCGATCATCTTATAAATCCAATGGTACTTGACATCAACGTGCTTCATATGACCATAGTATGTAGCATTCTTACTAAAATTTATAGCACTCTAAGTATCATAGGTAATTACATTCTCTTCTTACTTCAAACCTAATTTTTGAATAAATCTCTTCAACCAAAGCATTTCTCTCCTTGCTTCATTAGCAGCTCTGTATTATGCTTCAATTGTAGACTGTGTTGTACACTTCTATAACTTCGATTGCCAAGAGATAACTCATCCTACTAAAGCAAACAAATAATCAGAAGTCAACAACCGACGATCAAAATCGCTTGCAAAATCAGCATCAATAAAACATTCCACCACTGGTTTTGAGTCACCACTAGTTTTGAGCTACCAAAATACAAGGACAACTTGGAAGTACTTCTCAAATACCTGAAGATCAGCTCTAATACCACTTGTACATAGATATGACATCACCATTATGCATGTGTGTGCGTGAGTAACCAAGATCAACAATGAACTACACGAGAAGATAAGAGATTTATGTGGTTCGATTAAAGATGCCTATATCCACGAGAAACCAATTTCCACTACATTTTCCTCCAATCTATAAATCCATAACCTTAGAATATTAGCCTATCTCTAGGGTTATGAATTACTTTGTATATATAATTTCTACTTTCTTAGCTTTCAAGAATTTTATTTTTAGACAAAGGAAAGTCCTAATACTATTAGTAGACTACTGTTAACAAATAGAAAAGTCTTAATATAATTACAGAAACTACTCATGACACTAAACCTATTTGGTTTGGACCCAGTTGGCCACAAAGTATACATACATACATACAAAATAAATGCAGTGAGCTAGCTAGTGCCTACGTGTTTTTAAAAGTGAAGATGCCCCTTTTTGAAATGAATAGAAGATTAGAAATGTGGAAAAGTAATTAATATTATCTTTTAAAAGGAGAAAAAGTTACCATATAACTTGTCCCTCATTGAATGATAGAAAGAGGATAAAATGCCCCTATTTAAATGAGGCATTCCAAAAAAAATTTCTAAATAAATAAATATATATATATACACACATTGACATGAATATTTTCCTACATATATTATCTATGAAAGGATAATGCATGACGCAATCTATGCATAAAATTAAACGTCTGCGATGATTATTAGGTGAATTTCTCTTACAGGCAGAAAACCTGAGGCAGCAGACCCTTCATCGGCTCCACCAAATTCTCACCACGCATCAGGCGGCTCGTTGCTTCTTAGCCATAGCCGACTATTTCCACAGGCTCCGAGCTCTCAGTTCTTTGTGGCTGGCTCAACCAAGACAAGAACAACAATGCTAGATATATGTAGTCAATAACCTTGAAAAGAAAAAATTGCAAAAGAGATAAAAAGATGGATGCCTCATTTCACTACCTTCAATGTTTATGGCGCATAGAGATGTACAGACAGTCATGCTTTGATGGATAATTAAAGATGGCCTGGAGCCATGCTTTTCTTCTCTCGGGTGGTTGGCTTTTGTTGTATGAAATGAATTTATCAGTCTCCTCTCTGTAGAAGAATAAAAAGCATTAAAGAAGAAGAAGAAGAATCTCATTGTTTGCAATGGCAGACGGCTGAGGTGGGTTGGAAGACGAGTGTCGAAGTTATGCGACCATGTGGCTTTCTGTCCCCTAGCACTCTTCTTGGTTATCTTAGGAAGGTGGCAAAGGGGCCCTTAATTCTTCATTGGCAGGATTTTGGCCTATTTAGCAGGATCTGAGTTGATTCGGCTAAACCTTTAACCCGCATGGTTAACCCGCGAATGGGTGGTGGAAAAAAGTTATGGATACAATATTTTGACAAAATTTTTTTTTATACACAACAGTAAATTTATTAAAGGAAGAAGAAAAAAATACAAAAATAAAGATACCCTATCAAAGAGATAAGGGAATACAATGTTAAAAAACAAATATACCAAAGAAAAGAGAAATAGATAAACAAATTACATAGTTAACATAAGCACGTCAGAGGACCTATCCACCTCTAATTTCACAAGAGAATCTGCAAAGCTATTGGTTGATCGCCCAATATGTTGAAAGTTAACCCAAACCTTAGATAAGATGAACTTTATTTCATTAAAGTAGAAATAAAACTTCCAAGGTACCTTGGAAGGATTGGATACCCAAGAAATGGCATTTAGGAAATTATTTTCCACGAGAATAGAGGCTTGAAAATGGACTGAGATAAAAATTTGAAGGGCTTCTAGTATGGCCACCACCTTTGCTCATTTGGCCCCCTTAATCCAACATTTTTAGAGAACAAAACTAACACCGCCCCTTGATCATTACAAAGTACCCCACTATCTTGCATGTGTATGTTACGTAAATCATAATAAATACATAGGTCACCCCGCTTATATATGGTGTGGGTTTGCTCCTTACATTTTGTGTTTTGTCTTTGAATCCCACCCTAGGCTTAATTGTTTTTTTTTTTCTTTTAGCTTGGTTGGCTCACTAGCTAGATGAGAGGGGAATTAAAGTACCCACTAGAGTTCGAACCCTGGTAGGTGGTATGGGAAATGGAATGCCAACCACTAGGCCATCCCTCAAGTCCCTCACCATAGGCTTAATTGGGGTGTTTGTGTGTGTTATGCATGTGCATCAGGGAATAGTCCTATTAGGACAAAAAACAATGGGGATACACATGTCAACAAAACAATTTCACTCGAGCTCAATTTTACACTCACTAAAGTATAACCAACTGTTGGATTGAGTCTAAAAATATATACGGTTAAAACACTATTAAATTTTAAGGTAGTTTGTTAAATCAAAAGCTAGGATAATTTAGTGAGGTTGATTTTAGATCCATATTATCCATGATGAGACCTTTTCATATGCTATCTCTTTTAAATGGTGTTAGTTTTTTTTTTTTTTGTGGTAATTGGTTAATTCTTGGGTTGTATAAAACTTTGGATTCATTGAATTGTATTTTATATTTCTTATAGAATGAATTGCGGTTGGCGTCGTCAAAAGAGCTGAAGTGAAGAAATCAAAAGAAGAGGGTTGCCTAATCAATTGAGTATAAGACAAAAGGGATGCCCGATCGATCGGATGAGAAAAAAAATCCTACTGATCTGTTTCAAAATTCTTTTCATATTTGTGCCAGAATGAATAGTTTTTATTCTATAGGGAGTATCCTTATGAGGTATGAATTTGGGGTTATAAAAAAGGTTTCTCTCTCAACCCTAAAGTATATATTTTTATTATTTTAAGTAGAAATTACACATTCGATATCTTTTTTTTTTTTTCTGATAGAGCTTCCATTAGAGATATCTGGCTAAAGCTTTGAGCTAGAGGATATTGTTTCTACATCTCTTGTAGAGGATTGAGAGCGTTTTGTGTGTTTAAGGTATGGTTTGATCAAGTAGTGAATGGTGCATGTGAAAGAGTGTCATCACAGAAAGAGTTGTGCAAAAAGAACTTAGTCCTTACGTCGAAGGAGTGATTGTCGACTGGATAAAAGTTGTAAGTATAACTTATAACCATTCACTATTGCTTAATAGTTGATCATTATTGGCGGTTTTTACCCAATTGAGGTTTTCTACGTTAAAAAATCTACATGCCTTCTTGTGGTGCGTGATTGGTTGATTTACTTTTACTACTATTCCGCTACATATTGTGTTAATTGAGTACTATTTAGAAATCACATACTTGGGAGCACCCTCAAAACTTTCAAATATGCTCCTCAAGGGATGTATGTAAGCTATACTAGCACATGAAGCATCAACACCCATGCAATGCTTATAAATTAATCGAAAATCGAGGCCAATAGATTAAAATTAACATACAAGTGAGGTAGTAATCGATAAGAAAACACGTGGATTAAGAACGTATATATTTTCCAGCTTTGCTACATTGGATGAGTGGTATCTACACTCAACCTATTTGTCATGACAAATGAAATGGCTCTGTCACAGAGCTATTCACTGTGGTTCGTCCAGTTTTCGGTGTTAGGTTAGACATGGGGATGCAAATAGCTAGGTTGGAACTGAGCCAGAACCGTGGTAAACTTATATGTCGGATCCAATTTGGACCCCAATTGTTAGATCCATGTCGAACATTGACCAAAGATTGGAGATTTGGATCCGAAGACATAAAGGTGGGGGCTAACATGAGTGCTTGGTGAACGGTAAATAATATTGTTCATTAGCATGCACCTGGGCTGTATACTACGCCTCTACTTAAACTTCATAAGTCTCTCAAGTTAAATTCAAACTTTGCATGCTCTTCAAATGTATCTTTTCCTAAAACGTGGTTGTACTCCTAAATACCCTTAAGCTTGCGAAATTAAGGGCAGCAAACGGGTTGGAATGGGAAAATTGCGAAAAATAAAAGTGTTACATGTTAAAACCCAATCTTTATTGGTTCTATTTTTAAAATGGATCGAACAATTTCCAGTTGCATCTAATGCAGCTCAATCAAGGATGCAAACAGTTGTTTGATTTTCTGATTATACGGAGCTTTTGGCTTGTAAAAATTTGGATGTGGAGTCATTTTAGGTTCTGATACATAAACAGGTGATCCGAAACCCAATTCAAATTCTAATTGATAAACGGGTTTCGTTCAAAATTTATTTTGAGTGTGATTTGTGACCTAGGAGCAAAGCTGTTTTGCCTCTACCTTTCTCATCACTCAAATGCTTTGTTTGATAGTTCCATCAATCAAAATAAAGAAACTGCACATATTTTATTATTCATTTGTTGTGCAAATGTTGGATATGAACTGTTCTAGTTGTTAATAAGAGATGGTGTCGCACGTTCAAATATCTTGTAAACCAAAAAACAAAAAGAGTTTAGATGCGGGTCATTATTGTCACAAATTGTAGATCAAAATTAACTTTTTTTTATATATTTTATGTCTAGTCCTGAAGACAATAGACTTGATGCATTGTTATAAGTCGAATGATATCACTATTTTAAACAAATAATAATAATAATAATAAGTCATAACTAATTTTGGAACTAAATCACAATCTTTTATTGTGAACTAGGCTTGAAAATGTATTCAAGTCCTCTTATTAGAACTAGGTTTGAAACTGACAAATAGATTCCAAATTGAAATTGAAATCATCACTTGGAAAATGGTGATATGAGTCCGAGTTCCCTATGGTCTGGAACCAGTCCATTTGCGTCTCTAGGTCAATGTCATGTGATCATATAAGAACAACAACAGCCAAAGGGGAGTAGAAGGTGTAAAAGGAAGAGTAACAATAAGACCTTACTTGCTTTTGCCTTATTAATGGGAACATGGAGATTTATGTCCGAGCAATTTAGACATGGAGGTTCCATTGACTTATGCCTTGCAAAATAATAATATACTCGATGACTTGAGCAATTTAGCTGGTATGAGGAGGTTCACAGTGCTTATAGATAACTGAAAATTACAGAAAATATTTTCAAATGTTTAGAAGAAGGGGTTGTTTGTGCGACCGTGTTTTCAGCAGAAAACCTTCCCCGGCAAGGCAACTGAAAATATGGCGCTTTGTGAAATGTGTTTGATGCAATGCTTATTTAAAGTGGAAGATGCACTATTTCTGCTTTGTTTTGTTGAAAGGGTAAATCCACAATTCTTTTATGGGATACTAAGAGGACTAAATTTGTGGAAAATAAATTGGTGGCTTCCTCTTCTCCAAAGAGTAAAAGTAGTTTGGAAAGATGAGGGGCAGCTATGAGTTAAAGTCAAACTCATATTATACACATTTTTAAAATAAAGGTGAAATAATTTCAACACATACTGGATGTAGGTCAACCAGACCAAACCTATATTGAACGTAATTTCATCGCATTTAAACTGTCCGATATATAGAAACTTTGCTCAAACTCAATCCATGTCGAAGAATAAAGCTATATTTGAGTTGAGTTTGAGGCCAAGAAAATGCAAAACAAGCATGGGTTATATATTCCAAAAAAAATAGCCTATTCAAAGTAATTAGTTAAATATTAAACCACCGAATAGTTTAATTGGATCAAAATTCCACTAACCCTAATCTAATCCTTTTTGTATTGGTTAGACGGGTTATGGGGGTGACCCAAACTCAACCGTTCGAATACAGGTCAAATTTTTATAACACGGTTCAGACTCCTGGTTACACAAATGGGTTGAAAGTTGAAACAGATTTTGCCACACTAGACTATTTATTTTAAGTACATATAGTTAGGGTCCCTCATGTGAATTATATGCGAGTCACACTAAGATATGGGTGAAGTGATGTGGGTCAAATATGTTCGGGTTACTGAGTTGGGTCAGATTTCGCTGCCCCAACTGAACATCGAAAACGTTAACGATTTACTCTGCTCCCGCAGATCACCAAATAATATGACCAAGCACTACCCCATATAAAGAGAAGGACAGGGGAATTAGGGTTTCCATTGGGTTCATTTCTCTCATCTTCTCTAGGGTTTTTGAGCAGCAGAAGTAGCGGCAGCAATGGCGGCAGGAAGGGAGAGGACGCCAAGGACTAGCAGCAGGAACCCTGATCTGATCCGAGGCGTGGGCAAGTACTCGCGGTCGAAGATGTACCACAAGCGAGGTCTGTGGGCAATCAAGGCCAAGAACGGCGGCGTCTTCCCCCGCCACGCCCCAAAACCCTCGGCCCCAAAACCCCAGGAAAAACCCCCCAAGTTCTACCCTGCAGACGACGTCAAGAAGCCCATCCTTAATCGCCGCAAGCACAAACCCACCAAGCTCAGGTCTTTCTTCTTTCTGTTTTGGCTTCCTTGTTGTTGTTGGTTCTTTGCCTTGTTGCTTCTCAACGCTTTGTGTGTGTGTGTGTGTGTGATTTAGGGCGAGCATCACGCCTGGAACGGTTCTGATCATACTTGCTGGGCGATTTATGGGAAAGCGAGTCGTTTTCCTGAAACAGCTTCCCTCTGGTTTGCTTCTGGTTACCGGTGAGATATCTACTCTGTGGACATGAAATCAGATCCATTGTAGCTGTAACTTTTATCCTTTTCATTTACCAAATCCTTAACCTCTTCCTTTCCTATGGAAAATGGTATGAAGAGATCAAACAGGGCATGGCCCAAGGAACCAAGAATTTGCCCCCTTCTCCTGAGATGGTCCTAATTGCTGTTTTAAATAGATGTTAGCATTAGCAATTGAGTGTGGTTAATGAGGTAGAATTTTTTATTATAGTATGCATGTTGTTTGATGTATAAGCTGCTTACCCTTTTTTTCCCACCTGGTTTGGGTTGTCAAAGACAGAATCCGCCAAGGTTCACTTTGTTCTTAAAAATAAAAAAAGTTAAATGCTTCGATTCAAAATGTTAAATGCCTAAGCCTCTTGTCTCTCCGAAAAAAAAAAGGGGCCATTCTTCAGTTAAATCCAACTTATCTTGATTAAAAATGTTAAATGCCTTATTTGGAGCATAGGTCAATATTAAACTTGAGCAATGTATCTTTCCCAGTCAACTAAATTTCCTTTTAATGTGCTGTGATTTTTGCATAAATTGGCACATGGCCTGATAAAATGCTTGAATATTATCCCACCATGCTCAAATTTTATTGGTAATGGCTTTAGATCAAGCTTCAACAGGCATAATTCATATGGACTTCCTAGCAACAATACAAGGATGAAAAAATATATATATATATATATGCATATCTATATAGCAACTAGAGTTCATATCCTCCCTATTTTTTCTCCCACAAAAGGAACGTTTCCATCTACAATCAATATTAATTGAGCTTGTAAATGTTGGATCCACCATATCAAGTTCATAGAATTCCAATTAATTTCAATCACCAATAAATGCATTAGTTGGTCACAGTTTTAAATAAAATTATTAAAATCATTCCTTGTAAATGATGGAATCCACTGTACATACAAGGGGAGGAGTTTTAAATGGAATTGGAACCGGGAGTTACGATGAATTTTGAATGGAAGTTGCTTCAATCTTTTAGGTGCAAGTTTTGAGTCATTACCATCGTTGCTTGTGATGTGTCATTCTTTATTTGGCCTTTGAATGAGGGGCAAAATGCCCCTTTTAAGAAGGGACATTTTGTAGAATTTCCCATATGAATATTCATGTGCATACCATTACATAATTGGAAATATTCATGTGCAAAAGAGGAAAAGCATATATGTTCATATGCAGAAGAGGAATCTTCGTGTGCAAAGAGGGAAAGCGATTGATGCAGGCCCTAGGGTTAGAGCTTGCGTAGGGTATCGAAGTACGTGTCCAAGGACACATCGAATCATCAAGAAGACATCAACACACACGAGGACGCACCTCTCAGGGATAAAACCCAATTTTTTTAATCAACCAAGTCTGAAAATCTCTTCTTTACAATGCCATATATATAGTAAAAGCAAACTTAATGTGTAAGAAAACCCTATGCTATTAATGAAAACTTTCTAAATAACAATTTAATTAGAAATCTACTAATAAAATAATATAATCCTAATCTAATTTGAAGAGGGGCTGCTAGGCCCAGACTGCATCAGCGATGTAAGTGCCCCTCACTGAATGGCAAGGGATGGATGCACACAAACATTTTTTTTTTTTTTTTTGGAAAATGAACACATGAACATTCCTCATATATATATATATAAGATTGAGCTTCAGCTGAGTGCGCTTCTTCATAAGATGATCCCAAGCTGAGCAGGGGTTTTGCTCAAACTCAGAACATTCTTGACCAATCCTATAAAATAGGCCCCAAGGTCGAACTTATAAAACTGTACTGGTATGAGACTCAAAATGCTAACATGCTAATTCAGTTTGTCAACAGTCCAACCTGGTAATCACACCTGGTCTTTTCTTATCTCTGTGTTTTTTTTTTTTTTGCACCTGTAGCATTATTTTTATACTTTTTAATTATTTGTATTGGACAGGGCCATTTAAGGTCAATGGTGTCCCTCTGCGACGTGTCAACCAAGCTTACGTGATTGCAACATCAACCAAGGTTGACATTTCTGGTGTAGATGTTGAAAAATTTGATGACAAGTATTTCACGAAGGAAAGAAAGAAGAAGCAAAAGAAGGGAGAGGGGGAGTTTTTTGAAGCAGAGAAAGAGGTATTTTTCTTTGTCATTGAAATCTTAATATTTTGAGTCACATCATATGTCTTGGGATTATTCTTCTCATGTATGGTATTGGTTGAATACCAAGTTCAGATCCCTATTTTTTCATAATTTCCTGTGATCTCAAATTGTAGGAAACGAAGGCCCTCCCACAGGAGAAAAAGGATGATCAGAAAGCCATAGATTCCCAATTGCTCAAATCCATTGAGGCAGTTCCAGATTTGAAGGCTTACTTGGCAGCCAGATTCTCTCTTAGGTCAGGGATGAAGCCGCATGAGCTTGTTTTCTAGTTGTTAGCCTACAAAGGTGTTAAGACTCTTTTCTGGGTTCACATTTGATGTTTGTCATGTTTGCAGTCTCAGTTTTGACTGATAGCAGATGTCTGAACTTTAGTTTACAGACTTGTTTAATGCCTGAGCTTTATCAAATTTGTTTAGTTCTCTGAAGTAACGTAACCTGCACTGGCCTTGGCCCTGACAGATTCAAGGCATTGCATTTGTTTCTAGTTTTTAAAGGCTGTGCCATCCTGACTTTTAGTTCTTTCCCATTCGTACCAATCTAAGAGATCTGTATGTTCATACCATTTTTGATGTAAGATGAGTTTTGATAGAGAATGGTAAAACTTCCGTCATAATGGGAAGGACATAATTTATGAACCACAGCCATTACACTCTTCTATTTCAACTGGGTAGGAAGGTTTGATGAGCAAGTCCAAAACCAGTTGGTAGTATTTGGTAAGCATTGCCAGTATTGGAAAAATGGCTCTTTAGTTAATGTTTTTGCTGGCATCTGTTGTGTGTATAAATGCACGTGCATATACTGCCGAAATCGTGGAAGATCTCACCAGTTGAAATTTTCTATGCCATTACTGTTGTGTGGATTGGTCTAATCAGCTGTCCTCTGGGAAGATGCAGAATGGAAAACCAGCATGAATCATTACAGAAGAAAACAACAACCTTAACTAGTATTAAAACAAAAAAAAACACATTAACCATTGCAAAAGGAAACTGCACTATTAGTTATCGTGGAAGTAAAGAAAAAATAACCCAAAAAAAGACCTGTTCTATGTAGGGTTCAGAATTCCACGTGTTGCTAATTTACCTCACACCTTATGTATGAAATATACATGTTCAAACGAAGAGATGGTAAATTAAAAACCTTAAACAACAAGAATAAAGACACCAAAGTGAAAGTAGGCACAAACAAGGAAGAACGCAATTCTGTATTTGTGATGTAAACCTTGATGTCATAGTAGGCTGTCAACCCTAGCCGGTAATCTCTTGAAGAAATTGCTGGGAACAGAAGGCAGTTTGCTCCTGAATCTCGGGTGGCGGAGCATATACAGGCCTTTGATCAGTGCCACCACTTTGAAAGGAGTTACATACAGAACCACAGCTGCAGTCAGGCAGAACAATATGAATAGACTGGTGGCTCTTGGGTCTCTCCAAACGAGCAGAGATTGGAATCTCTCTCCCTGCGTTGCTATGTCACCCACCACAGTCTGTATCCTCCCTGCTACACTCCGAAGCCTGTCATACCTCAAGTGGACAAGATCGTGGGATTTGGATGTTGGGAAAGTGTCAAACTCCTCGTCCAGCTCATCAGGGTGGACTGCCTCAGCCCAGGATAATTTGGTGTCCATATGAGGTGGATGTTTTGGGCGGAACCTGAAGTTCCATATTCCAATGAGGAACATGTATAGAAATAGTGTTGGTAGTATCAGTTCTGGATACGATATCAGGATTAAAAGAAGGATATGAACCAGAACAGATGTTACTGGGTTATTCCAATGGCAAACATCACCAAACCATTTGGTGATGGCTATCATCCCTGACAACAGTGACATGATCCTGAAAAAGTTAGCTTTGCTTCGTCTCATGCTCCACATATGAGAATCCACGTCTAACATGTACTCTACAACCTCTTTCCTCAGCGGCGGTTCAGCCCTACGTAACCTGACTGCTACCATGTTCATGGCCTGGTACCTCAGATTCTCTAGCTGGTTCACTGTGAAAGGGTGAACATAATGCATCTTTGGCAATAGGGGTTGACCATAGCGGTGTATCATGTTAACCAGTGATAAGCAAGTAAAACGAACTGCTAGCTGAAGTTCCCCCATCTTCTTCAAGCCAGATGGGTGGAGAACAAGAAGAGGATAAGAATGTGTGTACATCCTATCGGTTTCGATGGTTGATAGACGGATTCTTACCTTTCCGATCCTGGAATCTCTAGCAGTGCTGCCGTTATTGGGTTTCTCACTGCTGCCTAGATGACAATTGTCAAAAACGGCAAGTGTGATGACAGTGCAGGGATCATACACCTCCCATGTGTATTGCTCATTCCATCTGGGACTGAAGCTATCAATTATGGTTCTGGTTCGCACCCACTTCTGCCCATATTTGGCAACACAGTAAGCATCAGTTGTGCCCCTTGTAGCCTTCATTTTCATGGGCAACAACCCTTGTGCGCTCAGGATACCCACTTCCAACATGCCAACTGGAGGTTTCCACAGCTGCCGTGCAGTGGGGCGTAGGTCGCTTGCATACATGGTGGATTCGTCAAGTACATGATATGCACCATCGAGACAGACTCTGAGGTGGATCCTGCTTGAAAACTTGAGTTCTTTCCTCTGGTCGGCTTCCAAGATGCCGAAACCAAACTTCTCGAGGTTGAACCAACGAGAATGAACTGGTCTGTGATCCAATCGCTTCTCGAAGATGGAAATTGGCAATGTGATCTGCCCAAGCACCTCATCTTTTGTTGGGTGTATTCGATCTTCAACTGTCAGTACCAAGGCCTCTTCAAAGGGCTCAGCTGCTACAAAGACTAAATCCTCATTCCAGAGTGGATTTATGGTTCGAGTGGGGCAGGTCTTTGTCCTCAGCACCTGGTTGCCAACTTGAGCTTTGATGAAAGCTTCAGGAGCTCGGCTTTTGTCGTTGGGCTGTATATCCTGGGCTTCGATCACATTGACCCTGAGGTACCAGAGCTTGGGAGAGATGTAAACCTTTGATCGGATGTTGAATACACCCTCACCATGAACAGAGGAAGCATCTGTGTGCCATGCCTCTGGGAAGGCTTCATCTGCTTGTGTTCCCATCCAAACTGCAAGCATAATCTCACCCCTTACCTTGGCATCCCCTCGCCGATTCTCCAATCTATACCACTGAGGTGCCAACGGGCTATCGGGTGGAACCCTAGTGGGCACCTCATTCATGTCAAACACTACCCTCCCGAGACAGTCGTCTCGCCCGATCATTTCCTTGTCCTTGACAAGAACCTCAATCAGTGATGACTGGATCTTTTCTTTGGAGAATGCAAACACCTGGTTCCACTCAGGGTTGTGCTTCTTTTCGAAGTGCTTTGAGGTTCCTTTGTAGTTGCCAAGCTTCACCTCTACATATGGGTCACAGCTTCCAGTGATGGAGTTGGGGGGTAGATCTTTGGCCTTCACCACCCTCACATAAAGGTAGTACATCTGTTCGACAAGGTCAAAAGCGCCCATGAATTTATCTCCATTCGTCCATCGTCCACCACTGTGTCCTCCCATTGGCCATCGCTGTCCGAGGTGGGGATGTGCATCCTTGACACTGTTATCATCCTGGTGTTCGGGATGGGACTGTGTGTTGGTCTGTTGCATCTTCAATGTATGCCTTCTGCTTCTGCTCCACTGGTATCTCTGTCTGCTGAGAAACCTGCTTGACTGTTGGTGCTGGGCTGTCTCAAATTTCCGTCCTATGAGCTGCAATAGTGGCTGTACCCCTAGAAAATAGCAAAGTTTTAAGGATACTCTAGCTATTTAAGAAACACTAGTAAAGATGTAGGTGTAGTACTATTACTTAAAGGCAGAAATTTGAGTCAGGCTGAAAGATTAATTCACTGGCTGATATTGTTGGACATTTCAGAAAATTTCACTTCCAACATCTCTAGAAAACATCCCTTCTCTAACTAGATTGAAACCAGGAATTGTTACCTTTTCGTGCAACTTACGCCAGGGGATTATGCGGCTATTAAGGCTTTTCAGGTTGTCAAGGTGCAAAATAAGCTTGGACTGGATGATCTTCCAGAGTCTCTGGGAACAAGGTTGTGTACGTCCACTAGGTCCACCACTATCTTTATCCTAACCCTTTTCATCCCTGCTGCAAGAAGCTTGTTAGAATCGTTCCCTCTGCAAGAAAACTGAAGCTCTATTAGGACGCAAAAGTTTTGTTCTGCTTGTGATCTTGGAAAGCAAAAGGTGGAAGGAAGGAATAATTAAGGACCTAGATCTCTTTCTTTTCACAGATGGCCAGACTTTGCTCTGGCGGGAAGGAAAAGATTTCATTGATTGAGAAGCTGCATGCAGATTGGGCTTTCCAAAGGTTGGGGAGTATGAATAGATACCATAGAAAGCTTGTGCCAAGCCCAAGGGTAGGACTGCTGGTGAATTGAAGGTTAAGTTACTAACCCAAAAATTCTAGATTACTGTCTGGAGGTCTAGGCGCATGTATAACTAGAAGAGAGTTTTGGAGTGAATGATTTCAAGGGAAGCCAGGTTCTTGATCATAGTTGCTAGATTTGAAAATAGATGCAAAGTGATGTGAGAAATGAATACAAGCAAAATGCCTCATTCTGCCACATGTTGCATGGAGTATATGTTGAAGGGGGATTGAGTTTCCCGGTATATAACTATTGTAACATTGGTAGATATGTGGGTTATACTTACCTGAATAGTGTGTGATTTATTCGTTGTGGTGGGCAATGAAGCTCTAAAAATTCTTATTGGAAGCTACCACCAATAGCCTTCTAGTGTTGTGGTTAGTTTATTAACAACCCTTGTTTGTCTGGTAACATTTTTTTTCTTTCGTGATGGAGAAGACCAACCTTGACAAGAAGAAATATTTTTTATCTGTTTAATAGTGTTTGATTCCCTTGCCATTTGAAAGGTGTTCTGAGCAAGGCAGTAAAAGCAGGTGTAAGTCAGTAATACGCTTAGAATCCCATGGAACAAAATCGTGAAAGCAAAATTAAAGCCTAGGGTTTTGTTTCCTTGCCGAAAAAAGCTTTGTGCTCTTTTGTTTGGATCTCGTGCTCAAGTACATCTGAGTTCGCAGAATGAGTGTTGCATAGGCAACGTATAAAAATTACCATAGCAGTTTAGAGCTTGGGCCTAATTTCGACTGAATTACTAGAATAAATAGTGAATGGACTTTTTCTTCGGTGACCTTAGCACTAGATGGGTGTAGGTGCCTCAATGTGGGACCCATCGGGACAAGGACCTAGGGGATTGAAAGATCTCACTGGGCCATTAAAAAAAAAAAAACCAGCTCCAACCTTAAACATTATCATCTACATCCAGGCCCCACAATTTTAATGGTGTACAATTCATTTGAATGGGTGTGTAGTTAATCTAATGGTCTAGTCCATTCAAATGAGTGCAATTACTTGATAGCTATTATATATATAGAGAGAGGGAGAGAGATGGTGTGGTATATGAGCTAATTTTTTAGGGCCCACATGGAATTATGCCAACCATAAAAGGTATGAGGGATTGAAAAATCATGATAGGAACTAGGTGTATGTAAAAAATTAACTCCATTTAATGCAGTTTGATCTATGAAATAAGGTAACTTATTTGAACTGTTGCAAATATGAACCATTAAGATGAAGGGGCTAGGATGATTTGATGGGGTTGATTTTTTGCATAAACCTAGTTATCATCATTAGCTTTCAATCTCTCATATCCATCATGGTTGACGCAAAACCAAGTGGTTCCTAAAAGGTTAGCTTGAATACCGCACTATTTTGTTAGATCGTTTCTCTCTCTATCTATATATATGACAAAACTACTATGCATATGTCCCTCACACAATACTGAGAGACACTTCTATTTTTTAAAAGTATTGATGTGCAAAAGAATAAAACTATCACACATCATCATACCTTTTTGACCTTATTAGGTCTAAAAAAGGAATTGTCCCATACCTTGTGGTGAGGAATGGATGCATAATAGTCTTTCCTATATATATATATAATCCTATGAAAAGTGTTCTTACAGACCTATGATAAGAACTTTTTATGAGGCCCACTTGTGGGTCTCATTTAGGGATGGGACAATAGGAGATGGAAAGATATATGTGGGAACAATCTAAATATTAAGTTTGGCCCCAATCAATGTCTCTAATCCATTCATCCGTGGCTCACAAATCTAATCCATTCGAATTGGTGGACAGACATTTCAATTGTCCGGTAAATTCAAATTGGATTGAAACTTGAGGCTTGTAACTATTAGGTGGTCCTTGTGTATTGTAAAATTTGGATTAAGTAATAGATGGGTCTCACTTAGACTTCTCACAAAAAAAGTAGCAAGAATTAGTTTTCATAGGATTATTTATAGTATTATGAAAAAGAAGAATTTTTATATATAAAGAGGAAAAGCTATATCATTGTCTCTCACCATATGATGTCGAAAGAATACATAGTAATATTCCACATACACATACACATGGAAATTCTAAAAACCACCCCACTTTAAATATGTCCCTTTTTTCGCTCTTTTACTCTTTGGTCATAAGGCCCATGTTGAGTCAATCTAATTGTTTCATACATACTATCCTCTTATATATGGTCACATCTCCAAAACACTCATTCAATTTCATTTCACCATTGAATTGAAATCATAATAAAATTATGCTTCTAAACCATTAAATTTTGGGGACATGGATTAAAAGGTTAAGTTGATCATATAAGCTCAAGATTTTTCATGTAGATAGGCCCCATATGGATCTTTACATTAAACGAACTTCTATGATCATCATGCATCGTAGTGGGTCCAACCAAAAGGGGCATTTTTTCCTAACAAAAGCTCGGGTGCTATACAACGCTTACATATATTTATATATTTGCTCTTGTACAATCTTCCTTTTTTACGATTATATATATTTATATATTTGCTCTTGTACAATCTTCCCTTCATACAATATAAATCACTTTGCGGGGCCACCTACCGGTCTATTTGAGTAGACCATCCAAACCCACAACTCCTATTTACGCTATAGATGAAAATTGCGGTATCAGTTGCAGTATTAGTCGGTCTAAAAACCGATATGGCATTGGTATCGGTCGCAGTTCTCGATCCGTTGCAGTGTGAATTTTTTTAATAAAAAAATATCCAAAAAATCCAAAATATTAAAAAAGCTGGAAAACAATGTTCTTTTTTTTATTAGTAACAAGTATAAATCATATAAATCAAACTATCGGTCCCCTTAAATTATGATATCTCGTATCGCTGTCTTGTCGAAAATTGTGTTTTTTTTTTTATGGTAAGAACCATAATTATGACTCATGAAATATAAACTATCTGTTAGTGTGAAATTTTAGAGAATACAGCTTATTTATAATTTATATATTGTGGTTGCACTTATATTTTGTATAGTACATACCCCTATCATGATTTATCAGTCATCATTCATCAATCATCAATTTATTACTTAATTATCAAGTAAGTTGTAAAATTCAAGAACATGGATATTAACATAGCATATGACATAATAAAAGTAAAATAAATCACAAAGCAATTGGAGAGAATGAATGCACACCCTAATTCCAAGTAAAGTGTTGCCTAGGCTTGAGATCATCGTTATCATCATTTCTTCTTTTTTGATATATGTTATAATAATTTGATCGAAAGTCTTCCACTGCACTCATACCCTTGGCCATATTGATATTGTTGCTAATGAGCAAAGATCCCTTCATAGTACAATGAGCTATTTTCAATAGATTGAGATGATTGAGGGCCCAAATTTAAAGCAAAAAATTCATGAGAAACAAAAATAGCTTGTGGGGGCTCACGTTGGATCATTCATTGCTCAAACCATGGTTGTGACGGTGGAATTAGAGGCAGCTGAATTGGCCAATGAGGGTTGTATCCATACTTAGCTTGCTGTTGTCCAACATTATCCGTAGAAGTACCTTCCTCCCTCCTTGATCGATGCTACTACCAATTTTTATCTCAGTTTGAGAGACATATCTGACATAATCACGATGGGGATCTAAGTCTGTAGCATAAAGAAAATGCTCAACTGTCTCATATATTGGTAGTTCATTATCTTCATAGTGACCACCAGTCTTAGGAGAGTCAGGAGGAATTCATGCTAATGAGAGAGATATAGAGATACTCGACTCACTTTCCTCATCCACCTTCTTTCCTCTTACCTCTGTAGGTTCAACCGCAGTACCCCTTTATTGCTGTGTCAAATTAATCTCTTGTAGCTTTTATTAGCTCAAACTCCTT
The DNA here is from genome assembly GCA_037013555.1 of Sextonia rubra. Classification (NCBI taxonomy): domain Eukaryota; kingdom Viridiplantae; phylum Streptophyta; class Magnoliopsida; order Laurales; family Lauraceae; genus Sextonia; species Sextonia rubra. The sequence continues at coordinate 33,776,112 of JASUAD010000010.1, read as the reverse complement.
CCTAGTCAAGTCCTTAACCTTCTCCGCTAGCTCTGGATCTTTATCATGGATATTCTACTTCTTTTAGCAACTCACCTAACAAATCATCTTTTGTCGAAAAAATATAGTTTAAATTAATTGGGCAGAAGTAATCTTGTTGATCCTCAAATACTCTTTTTCTTTGATTTTGACTACGGAGCTTGAGGTTCTAGCGGATGTAAACCAATTTATTTAAATTATCTATTGTAATTTTATTTCTTAGTTTTATATGGATAAAAGCAAAGGTGCTTCAATTTTTTTCACCATTTGACGATGATATAGTTTGACTAGGGACTTTAATTATAATCGTCCTTAATGCTGGAACACTTTTTCCATAATTCAAAACATTCAGTTTTTGAATTTTTGAATAATCAAAATATAAGTTACTATTTATATTTTACAATCCTTACCAAGATATGTCTGTATAACAGCTCTTTGAGTAATGGTTGTCACGACCCGAGCCCAGGGACCGGGGGTCAGAGGAAGGTCTAACCAGTGACACACGTACTCCCGTGCATGCACACCTAGACCCCGTCCAAACATGCACACACAAGGGATCAATCACACGAGCAAAAGACTGAACGCGGAAGCTGTACGTATCAAGGCATACCACAAATATACCAAAAGACATAGGAGATTACAAAACGATATACACTGATGATAAGAACAAATACATGAACGTATGACAATAGAGCGGGCTTACAACAATCCAAAAATCAAAATACAGGTATTACTCAAGGCCCACTTCACAAGTACAGAAAATCCCCTCAATAGACGCCAACACAAAGAATGGGGAAAACAAAATGATGCAAACCGTACTCTGGAGGATGGATCAAGTCCACTCCTCTAGGCCGGAGGGGGCCTCGCGAGCCTCTCCTGCAGTCGGGTCGACCGACGCAGGTTCGGAAGAGGGATCTGAGCCTGCAACACACAAGACAAACACATAAGTACGACGACTTAGCAAAGTATAAGCCAACAAGATGATAACACGAATCGTGTCTAATACTGAATAATACTGAACAATAGTCATGATGCAATATCCATAGAAACCATGATCGTATACTAAGCAAGTGTGCAAATGCATAATGAATAAGCATGCTATCAGAATCACAAACAGATAACACTCAAGGTGGCAACTACATTGGCCATTTTCTCCCTTACGAGAGCGGACGGAATGAGAACACCAGCGACCGGGCCAGGGCACGCATGGGTCTCTAGTTCCCGGGGTCCGGAGTCCCAGGACGGAAACACTCTGCAGAGGCAAACACATAAACTATACCAAAGTCAACCCCGTCGGGTATCCTAAGGCTGAGGCTCAGTAGTGCCAATACCAATCACAATCAAATAGCTGATGCACCTCGATCACTTATTACTTATCACTTATCACTTATCACTTATCACTTATCACTTATCATACTGAACGAACAATAGGAAGTGCACCACATAACTGATACTGAATGCAAATACTGCATGCACATAATACGGATACTGATACGGATACTGAAGCTGATACGAAATGCAAATCATAAGGACACTAACTGATACTGAATGTACATAAACAAGTACAAGAAGTGCTGACACTAAGTAGCAATCATAATCACTGACTCATAACTGATGCAAGTACTCCAGTGGAGCAACGGTAAACATAATACACAATAATAGAATGGTTCCGCCCGGGCTTCGCTCTGGGGTTGCTGCATTTCCACAGAATCGAGAGGTCCAGCGCAGAACACATAAGAGGGCATAACCGAAATCAATATGCTGTACAATTCAGAATGCTTATACGAATCAAGGTCAATTACAAACCAATCCTACACTAATTATCCAGTGCTTCTAACCGTGCATGTTGATGTAGTTTTAAGATGTTCGATGCACCATTGTCTAGTGTTGCAGTGTCTGGAGTGTGCACCGAAGTCCCTTAAACCAACACCCATGGGGAGGTGCTAAACAACTGGATAACAAGCATGAATGATTCACAGCCCTTGAGATCATTCACGTCATTCAAACATTCCATTGGGCATGTCCAGGTTAGCTACATTCTAACATGAAAGTCCTATACGGTCGTTTGCTTAAACCTAGTCCCTTTTCATTCAATTCTCAGGGTCTCACGGTGTAGCCGTAGGTAACCTTACGGCTTAGCCGTGGCATCTTACGGCTTAGCCGTAATATGCACTGCGGCTGAGCTGAGGTTCCCCAGATATCCATCCGGATTTACGGCTCAACCGTATTTTGCTCTACGGCTCAGCCGTATCCTGGTCCACGGCTTAGCCGTAAGCCAATGTACGGCGTAGATCAGGCTGGACCGTAGAAGAATATCAAATTGCCAACATCCAGTTATTTTCAGCTAACAGTCTGTACTGCTCTACGGTTAGGGTTACGGTTGGGTCTCGGCTTAGCCGTAAGCCATTTTACGGCTTAGCCGTAGCACATTTCACGGCTTAGCCGTGAGTGCACGGACTCCTTTTTCCTGAACTTGTTACAGTCATACAGAAAGTGTGCGAAATGGCTGGAAACCGAAAGATAACAGTGAAATGAACTGAATGGGGCTGTCTAATACTGAGAAACACAATAAAGAACAAGAACACAACAATCAAATCACTATCAATCGATGTTCATACAACTTGGGCTTATACTTGCCTCACGGACGAAATCCACACGCTGATTGGCTCAGTCCACCGGGATCACACACACTAACGAGCTTCTTTCTTCCTCCCTCAAGCACAGAAACAGAAATGGAGAAGGAGAGAAAGAGAGCTGTCGAGAGAGAGAGACGAACAGAGAGCGAGAGAGACGATCGAGAGAGAGATGGAGTTGGTGGGGATATTTATAACTTAAGTTGAGCCAAATTTGCAAACAAGTCCAATTAGCTTATCCAATTATCAGTTTGAGTCAAATGACGGTCCAACGAGAGCAAACGAACTCATTCGGATCCAAGGCAGTTACGAAAAACGACAAGCTCAATGAAATACACGCGCTGACGTCAAAATGACGCAAAACTGACAAGGTCAATCAAAAGCCAAAATTACGAAAAAGGGCTCAAACTAACTAGACCAAGTCAAACTCAACCCAAACGATCTCTCTACAACTCAAACCAAACAGAAACAAAATCAAAACACTCTTAGCGATAAAACACACGCAATTACCCACTAAACCGGGTCAACTCGGGTCGGAGTGTTACATCCTCCCCCACTTGGACATCATTCCGTCCTCGGAATGAAAGCGTACCTGAGCAAACAGAGAAGGATACTGACGCGCCATCTGATCTTCTAATTCCCACGTGGCTTCATCAGGTCCATGATGTTCCCAAAGTACCTTAACCCATCGAATAGTCCTCGTACGCAAGAGCTGTTCTCTGGTCCCAACAATACGGAGCGGACGCTCAACGTATGACGCATTAGGTTGCATCTGAATGTCATCGTATCGAATCACGTGCGTCGGGTCTCGAACATACTTGCGAAGCATAGACACATGAAAAACATCGTGTACTCCAGAAAACTCCACGGGTAGAATCAATCTGTACGCTAGATCACCAATCCGACTCTTGATCTCAAATGGACCCACATATCTTGGCGCTAACTTGCCTTTTTGACCGAATCGTACCGTACCTTTCATCGGTGAGACCTTCAAGAATACCCAATCTCCAACCTGAAATGTCAAGGTTCTTCTGCGCGTATTTGCATAGCTCTTCTGTCTCGATCGGGCAATCTTCAAATTGTCAATAACTTTCTGAACTTTCTCTGTAGTCTCAGCAATGATTGTCGGTCCGTGGAAACTCCTTGTTCCAACTTCTTCCCAGCAAACAGGACTCCTACATTTCCGTCCATACAGAGCTTCATAGGGTGCCATTCCAATACTCTCGTGGAAACTATTATTATACGCAAACTCGCACAACGAAAGATGCAGATCCCATTCTTTCTCGAAATTCAGCACACTGGCCCGTAACATGTCTTCGAGCGTCTGAATAGTTCGTTCCGACTGTCCATCAGTCTGCGGGTGATACGCCGTACTGAAGCTCAACTTCGTTCCCATGGCTTCCTGAAATGCTCTCCAAAATGAAGAAACAAAGCGGCTATCTCGATCTGACACAATCGACACGGGCGTACCATGTAGTCTCACGATCTCATCAACGAACTTCTTCGCCATCTCGGAAAATGTCATGCCTTTCTTGAATGGAAGAAAATGAGCTGTCTTCGTCAATCTGTCCACGATCACCCAAATGGCACTGTTCTTCTTGCTCGTCAGAGGCAAACCCGAAACAAAGTCCATCGTAATGTGCTCCCATTTCCACTGGGGAATGTGCAAAGGATGTAAGGAACCTGGAGGTCTCTGATGGTCAGCTTTCACCTTTTGGCAAGTCAAACATCTGACAACAAACCCAGCAATTTCTCTCTTCATGTTGTTCCACCAGAATCTATCCTTGAGAGCTCGGTACATCTTCGTACTTCCAGGATGCCTAGAATAACGTGCATGGTGTGCTTCTGTCATCAAACTCTCTTTCAAGGCATCTACTGCTGGCACACATAATCTGCTCCTGAAATACAAAACATCACCCTCCAAACGAAAGTCTGGTCGATCTGCAATGCTATCTCGGATTCGCTTCAACATCGCATCTTCAAACTGCTGGTCCTTAATAAGCTGAATAATGTCCGGCTGAAAGCTCACTGTACTGGCAAGTGTCAAACCATTCTCCACCGATTGCAGTTCCACTGGTTGTGCATGTCTCACAAAATAGAGACTATCCAAGGCCTGAAGAATCTCCGACTTCCTACTCAAAGCATCTGCAACAACGTTGCCTTTCCCTGGATGATATTTGATGGGGAAATCAAAATCCTTAATCAACTCAAGCCACCTTCGCTGTCTCATATTCAACTCGGACTGCGTGAAGAGGTACTGTAGACTATGGTGATCTGAATGCACTTCAAATGTCACGCCATACAAATAGTGTCTCCACATCTTCAACGCAAAAACGATGGCTGCCAACTCTAAATCGTGCGTAGCATAGTTCTTCTCGTGCTCCCGAAGTTGTCTCGAGCCATAGGCAATCACTTTGCCATGTTGCATCAAAACGCATCCCAAACCGACTCGAGAAGCATCTGAATAGATCATAAATCCTTCATGCCCATCTGGTAACGTCAAAACTGGAGCCGAAGTAAGCTTCTCCTTCAACATCCGGAAATGGTGCTCACACTCGTCCGTCCACAGAAAAGGAACATTCTTCCTGGTCAATCGAGTCAACGGGGCTGAAATCTTGGCAAAATCTTGAATAAAGCGACGATAATATCCAGCTAATCCAAGAAAACTCCGTATCTCCGTCACAGTCCTTGGGCTGGGCCAATTATCACTGCCTCTACTTTCATCTGATCCACTGCCAACCCATCTCGTGAAATGGTATGACCAAGAAAAGCTACCTGCTCGAGCCAGAAATCACACTTCGACAATTTGGCATATAAACGATGTTCTTTCAACAACAGTAAGGCTCGACGTAGATGTTCCTCATGCTCCTCTGGGGTCTTCGAATACACCAAAATATCGTCAATAAAGACCACCACAAAACGATCCAGAAAAGGAGCGAAAATCCTGTTCATCAGAGCCATGAAGGCAGCAGGCGCATTGGTTAATCCAAATGGCATCACGAGAAACTCAAAATGTCCATACCGTGTCCTGAAAGCAGTCTTCATAATATCTTCTTCCTTCACCCGAAGTTGATGATACCCTGATCTCAGATCAATCTTGGAAAAATAGGCAGCACCTTGAAGTTGATCAAACAACTCATCAATACGCGGCAATGGGTATTTATTCTTGATCGTAACTTTGTTCAACCGCCGGTAATCTATACACATCCGTAAGGTACCGTCCTTCTTCTTCACAAACAGCACTGGCGCTCCCCACGGTGACACACTTGGCCGTACGAAACCTTTCTCCAAAAGATCTTGCAATTGCGTCTTCAATTCGAGTAACTCAGCAGGGGCCATACGATAAGGAGCTAAACTAATGGGTGCTGTACCGGGCACTAGATCGATCGCGAACTCTACATCTCGGACAGGGGGCAACTCGGGTACTTCCTCCGGAAATACATCCGGGAACTCACGTACTACCGAAATGTCACTCAACTGCTTCACCTCCTTCTTCTCCGAGACAAAAGCAAGAAATCCTGCACAACCTCTGCGTATCAAACGATCCGCCTTGCATGCGGAGATGACACGCCTCGGGCATCTCTCCTGATTGCCCTCGAAACGAAACCCCTTCGCAAAATCGAAGTAAATCGACCTGTTGTAACAGTTAACACAGGCACGATACCGCGCTAGCCAGTCCATTCCAAGGATCACATCGAAATCCAACATGGACAACAGAATCAAATCAACTGGCAGCTGGCGACCTTCAATCACCACGTCGCACTGAGAGTAGTATACACTACACTCCACTCTCTTGCCCACAGGAGTGGACACTACTAACACATAGGGTAGCGGCTGAGGGGGTTGCGGTAACTGTTCCGCAAAACGAGGGGCAACATAGGAACGCGTAGATCCCGAATCAAATAGTGTATGTGCTTCAGCTCGGGCAATGAGAACTTTACCTTCCACCACTTTTGCATCTTCTGCATGATCATGAGAGGCTGCATACACACGAGCAGTCTGACGCTGGGGCTTCTGACTCTGGCGAGACGGATGGGGGCTGTTCGAAGCTGCTGAACTGAGAGACTTGGATGACCCCATAGATCTAGATGACTGGAGAGGCCTAGCTGTCGGGCACTGAGCTATCTTATGCTCCCTCGATCCGCAACTCAAACAAGCTCCGGACTTCTTCCAACATCTCTCCGTCGGATGTCCCAATCCACAAAACTCGCATCTGCTCCCAGAGAAACTCGAAGTGCCTTGCTTCCCTTTCCATTTCTTCTGACTCTGTCCCCTGGAACTCACTGGTGCACTCCTCTTAAAGTCCATGGCTCTCTCTGCTAGGTGGTTGGCTTCCGCAGCGTGTGCTCTGTCGACCGCATCATCGAAAGTAGCTGGTCTCTGAAAGGCAGTCACAAAATTCGCATATCGAGGATGCAGACCAGAAATAAAACGATTCACCTTCTTCTCCTCGGTATTGATCATGTCCTCAGCAAAATGGGACAACTGGGTAAAGCGGTGAATGTACTCCGAGACGGTAAGCTGCTGCTGCTGTAAGGCCAGAAACTCAACCTCCTTCACACGTCGAACATGAGCAGGAATGAACTTCCTTCTAAACTGTTTCTGGAACGTCTCCCACACTGTTTCACTCGGCATGGTCAGATAGGCTGTACTAACGCTCTTCCACCAGGTCTTAGCCATCTCTCGAAACATCGAGGCCGTAAGCATAACCTTCTGCCGGTCGTCACAGACGATGGTAGAGAAGAGATCTCCAGTATGCTCTAGCCACTGATCAGCTTTCAACGCATCTTCATTGCCGTAGAATTCTGTGGCTCCACGTTTCCTGAATTTGTCGTATAACGCATTCGGATCGCTCTCCTTAGGCGGAAAGACCACTTGCTGGTCTGCAGGCCGAACTGGCGTTTGACTCTGTCGGTCTACGATCGAAACGACCTGCGCTTGCAAAGAATGGATCGCCTGTAGCATAGTCAAGAAGCGCTCATCGAAATTCACAAGTGGCTGTGGAGCGGCTGACCCACTCTCGTTATCTCCCTGATCATTGTTGTTGTGTGTTCCAGATCCCGATGCCATAGCCTGCAAAACACAAAAGTCAATCTGCTAACACACTCGATAACTCACACAGACTCACAAGACAAGGGGACCCACACAACAGTCCAGAACTGGACTACGAAATCTCACCACGTCCTATATGCCTACATGCTGACACACTAAGATAGAGACAATGCCCTGAGAGACAAAGCTCTGAGAGACAATGCTCTGAGAGACAATGCTCTGAGAGACAATGCTCTGATACCATACAATACGTATGTCACGACCCGAGCCCAGGGACCGGGGGTCAGAGGAAGGTCTAACCAGTGACACACGTACTCCCGTGCATGCACACCTAGACCCCGTCCAAACATGCACACACAAGGGATCAATCACACGAGCAAAAGACTGAACGCGGAAGCTGTACGTATCAAGGCATACCACAAATATACCAAAAGACATAGGAGATTACAAAACGATATACACTGATGATAAGAACAAATACATGAACGTATGACAATAGAGCGGGCTTACAACAATCCAAAAATCAAAATACAGGTATTACTCAAGGCCCACTTCACAAGTACAGAAAATCCCCTCAATAGACGCCAACACAAAGAATGGGGAAAACAAAATGATGCAAACCGTACTCTGGAGGATGGATCAAGTCCACTCCTCTAGGCCGGAGGGGGCCTCGCGAGCCTCTCCTGCAGTCGGGTCGACCGACGCAGGTTCGGAAGAGGGATCTGAGCCTGCAACACACAAGACAAACACATAAGTACGACGACTTAGCAAAGTATAAGCCAACAAGATGATAACACGAATCGTGTCTAATACTGAATAATACTGAACAATAGTCATGATGCAATATCCATAGAAACCATGATCGTATACTAAGCAAGTGTGCAAATGCATAATGAATAAGCATGCTATCAGAATCACAAACAGATAACACTCAAGGTGGCAACTACATTGGCCATTTTCTCCCTTACGAGAGCGGACGGAATGAGAACACCAGCGACCGGGCCAGGGCACGCATGGGTCTCTAGTTCCCGGGGTCCGGAGTCCCAGGACGGAAACACTCTGCAGAGGCAAACACATAAACTATACCAAAGTCAACCCCGTCGGGTATCCTAAGGCTGAGGCTCAGTAGTGCCAATACCAATCACAATCAAATAGCTGATGCACCTCGATCACTTATTACTTATCACTTATCACTTATCACTTATCACTTATCACTTATCATACTGAACGAACAATAGGAAGTGCACCACATAACTGATACTGAATGCAAATACTGCATGCACATAATACGGATACTGATACGGATACTGAAGCTGATACGAAATGCAAATCATAAGGACACTAACTGATACTGAATGTACATAAACAAGTACAAGAAGTGCTGACACTAAGTAGCAATCATAATCACTGACTCATAACTGATGCAAGTACTCCAGTGGAGCAACGGTAAACATAATACACAATAATAGAATGGTTCCACCCGGGCTTCGCTCTGGGGTTGCTGCATTTCCACAGAATCGAGAGGTCCAGCGCAGAACACATAAGAGGGCATAACCGAAATCAATATGCTGTACAATTCAGAATGCTTATACGAATCAAGGTCAATTACAAACCAATCCTACACTAATTATCCAGTGCTTCTAACCGTGCATGTTGATGTAGTTTTAAGATGTTCGATGCACCATTGTCTAGTGTTGCAGTGCCTGGAGTGTGCACCGAAGTCCCTTAAACCAACACCCATGGGGAGGTGCTAAACAACTGGATAACAAGCATGAATGATTCACAGCCCTTGAGATCATTCACGTCATTCAAACATTCCATTGGGCATGTCCAGGTTAGCTACATTCTAACATGAAAGTCCTATACGGTCGTTTGCTTAAACCTAGTCCCTTTTCATTCAATTCTCAGGGTCTCACGGTGTAGCCGTAGGTAACCTTACGGCTTAGCCGTGGCATCTTACGGCTTAGCCGTAATATGCACTGCGGCTGAGCTGAGGTTCCCCAGATATCCATCCGGATTTACGGCTCAACCGTATTTTGCTCTACGGCTCAGCCGTATCCTGGTCCACGGCTTAGCCGTAAGCCAATGTACGGCGTAGATCAGGCTGGACCGTAGAAGAATGTCAAATTGCCAACATCCAGTTATTTTCAGCTAACAGTCTGTACTGCTCTACGGTTAGGGTTACGGTTGGGTCTCGGCTTAGCCGTAAGCCATTTTACGGCTTAGCCGTAGCACATTTCACGGCTTAGCCGTGAGTGCACGGACTCCTTTTTCCTGAACTTGTTACAGTCATACAGAAAGTGTGCGAAATGGCTGGAAACCGAAAGATAACAGTGAAATGAACTGAATGGGGCTGTCTAATACTGAGAAACACAATAAAGAACAAGAACACAACAATCAAATCACTATCAATCGATGTTCATACAACTTGGGCTTATACTTGCCTCACGGACGAAATCCACACGCTGATTGGCTCAGTCCACCGGGATCACACACACTAACGAGCTTCTTTCTTCCTCCCTCAAGCACAGAAACAGAAATGGAGAAGGAGAGAAAGAGAGCTGTCGAGAGAGAGAGACGAACAGAGAGCGAGAGAGACGATCGAGAGAGAGATGGAGTTGGTGGGGATATTTATAACTTAAGTTGAGCCAAATTTGCAAACAAGTCCAATTAGCTTATCCAATTATCAGTTTGAGTCAAATGACGGTCCAACGAGAGCAAACGAACTCATTCGGATCCAAGGCAGTTACGAAAAACGACAAGCTCAATGAAATACACGCGCTGACGTCAAAATGACGCAAAACTGACAAGGTCAATCAAAAGCCAAAATTACGAAAAAGGGCTCAAACTAACTAGACCAAGTCAAACTCAACCCAAACGATCTCTCTACAACTCAAACCAAACAGAAACAAAATCAAAACACTCTTAGCGATAAAACACACGCAATTACCCACTAAACCGGGTCAACTCGGGTCGGAGTGTTACAATGGTGTTGCCAAAACTTCACATACCTTCATTATATACATCAATCTAATGACATTAAAGAACAAAAATAATTGTCAACTGTTATGAATGAATAATGATATATATTAAATTGAAGAAGATAAAAGACACCATATAAGATCTCCACTTTTTAATTTACTTAGTTGGTTTGTTGCTTTAATTGCCTCATCGGCGCCATTTGCTAATCTTTTAATAATATTTTTCATCCCCACTTGAACTTCATCAGTTACATTTCAATCCAAAGATTCATATCGAAATTGTGGATTGAGAAAGTAACATATTAAATGCAGAAATTTAAGTGAATAATGTGTTAAGAAGAATTTAATACAAGAATGAACATCAACAAGAAATCTGTCTGCACTTACTTCAGTGTATAAGTCATAATACAATTGACGCTCCCAACGACCGTCGATGACCTTCCAATGTTTGGTATAATATATATAATTTACTTTAATAGCCATCTTTGCTCTCTCCATAGCCTCATGTAAGAAGTTTATAATTGGCTTTTCATCACCATCAACCAATCAAAGAACTTTCATTGGAGACTCAAGAACATTTAAACAATTTTTAACATGAGGCCAGATCTTATTGGACTCAATGGTCTTACAGACATTTTCTGCTAAAGAAGTTAGCCGCTTTTCCTACTTAGAATTCATCCATTCATCTGATTTGATCAGTTGGAGAAGCTTTGTAACAACCCGAGTAACCCATTGGCCCAAAATGTAACACCCCATCCTACATCGCTTATGAATGAAATATGAGTCTAGTAAATAATGAATATGTATGTTACTACTAATAACTTGGGTTTAAGCATTTTGGGCCACATGACAGGCTTACCAAATTATTGGGCCAGTTGGTTACTCGGGTCGTTACAAATGGTATCAGAGCCTATCACCAGCCGGAAATATTGAACACCCAATCTCGCTGGAAAAGCTTTTGAAAAAAGATCAGGACAAAGCCAGGGTGTAAGTGTCTATGAGTCAAAATGGGGAATCTGCAGGGGACACGGGTGTGGAATGTTTTAGTCCCACATCACCTGGTGAAGTTAGATGGATTAGATGGATCCACTCGATGACGTGTGGCCTTAAGAGGGTAGATTGTAACACCCCATTCCACAACACTTATAAATGAAATATAAGTTTGATATATAATGAACTATGTAGGTTAATACTAATAACTTGCGCTTAAGCATTTTGGATCGCGCGACAAGCTTACCAAGTTATTAAGTTAGTAGGTTATTCGGGTCATTACATAAGCCCTCCCTTATACTTGTAAATACTCTCGATAGCTATAAAGTAGGTGGCAAATCAAGTAATACCAGGCCGTAGCAATTCTGATTGTTTGCAAACTTATTCATCAATGAAACAAGTCTATGAGACCAGTAGAAGAAATTAGTGATTTTCTTTATCTTTTCAATCACTTATTTTATGACTTTTCCTTTGGCAATTTCTTTAAATATCAAGTCTATGCAATGTGTTACACATGGTGACAAAAAATATTTGCCCTATATTACATAAGCACCGTTTCTGTTTTCTTCATGTTTGCAACATTATCGGTAACAACTTGAACTACACAATGTGCCCCAATATCATTAATCACTTCATTAAATAACTTATTGATGTAGCTAACATCTTGAACATAATTAGTTGCATCAACTGATTTGATAAAAACTGTTCCCAAAAGGCAATAAACTAAAAAATTCAAGAGATGCCGTTTTGTGAGGGGCGTCCACCCATCACACATTAGTGTGCAGCTTCTTTCTTTCCAAGTCCTCCTAAAAGTCTCCACCCAGAGTTGTAACTCCTTATATTCTTTTCTAACACAAAGATGATCAATCTCATATGGGTGGGTGCTTTTATACCGGAACCATGTTCCACTGTTGCATCTAACATAGTGGTAAAATAAGGAGAGCTTGCTTTATGTGGTGAAATTGCCGCATTTAAAAAGAACTTTCCAGTAACTCTTGCCAAATTTTCTTTTACTTTATTAAATTTTCCCTTTAGTGCTTTTACAATGCTGGATTGCTTGGCTGTTAGTTTTTTTATATGCAAATGGGTCTATTGGACCCACCACACCTAACCTATAAGGTGCCTGTGTCGGAGGTTCATCATTGTTTTCAATATCCGCTGGGCGCGATTGTCTTTGACTAAATGCTCAACACAAACCCCTTCCCCTGGATCCGAATGAGCCACCCTCATCATATTGACAACCTCTCATAGCTGCTTCATACTGCATCATTCTTCTCTCCTCATCCCCCTAAAGTGACCTCAAACTTTCTTTCCTAACCTTCCTCAAATTTGGATCCTCATCTTCGTCAGAGAAAATAATTTCTCCCTCCCTAGACCTAAAAACTTCTTATTTACATACTTCAAATTCATTCTCTCTTCTTTTCTCTTTGACAACCTTTTTTTATTTTTCTGCATTCAACAACTCTTGCATTTCTTTTTTCACATTAAGTGGCACTTGAGGATACTTTGCTACTTGGCCTTGCCTATGAATCAAGTATTGCTTCAATCTAGTTATCCCTCTATATATGATTTTTTTGGTAATAATTACATTTAATCTTATGTTTACTTCAACCTTCTTCACAATGATTCCATACCGGATCAATATCACACACCATTTTGATCTAGTTTCTTCAAAACAAAAGAATACATGACACAATTTATAAAACATTTAAACTAAGATAAAAAATATAATAGAAACAAGGAAATTAATACATTTGTGTAAAATATTTGGAATCTCCAAAGGGCACATATTAAATGATACATTAATTATTTAATTTTCCTAATTCCATGTTTTAACAATCCAAAAATAAATTCAGAAATATAAAAAATATTCACATGTCACATGATTACATAAATGATAAGACAATAAAAAAAAAATTAGCATATGTGAAGTATGCAATGATTATATAAAATTAGGAAACCGCATTTATGGTGAAAATCTAAATTTATAACAGTTTAATATTAAATTATTAGAAAATCCAAAAAAAATTTAAAAATATAAAACTAATTACGTAAGGGAACAATAAAAAAAGTAATCTTACATGAAGTATACAAAGATTATGCTTGCTTAAAAAATTTATTGTGAAATCTTCAAAATATTCTTTTTAAGTATTAAATTATTATTTCATACAAGAAAATAAATTTTGAAAAAAATATTTACATTATATTTTGAAAAAAAACTTATCATATTTATATCATACATGAAGTATATAATAAAATAACAAACTTGTGGTTAAATCCTCAAAAAATCTTATTTTAATGTTAAAATATTCAAAAATCAAAAAATAAATAAACATAAAAAGTCTACATCTTGTAGATCTATGTATTCTATTATTAAATTTATCAAACTTGTTTCATAAAAGTATGTATTTGCATACTAATACAATTAAAAATAACACTTAATATTAAAAAGACTCTAAATCTCAACAAAAGTTAAAAGTCTGAAATTTTGAAATACCAATAATAGATCCACACTCACAAATCACAATGTGTAAATCCATAAAAAAAATAAGTGGAATCGTCATCATTGATCACTTATAAGCTCTTAGTTTCTTACTAAACAGATATTTAAAAAAAATACAAGAAATATAATATACTTACCTTTGTAGATTTATTTTGTTCACTTTCATAGACCAAATCCACCAAAATAATTGATTTTGTGATGTGTTTGGAAGTTAATGGAGGATAAGCAGCAGCTTGGGCATCTTTGGAAAAGAAAAGATGAGTAAAAAGAGAGAAAGAGGGAAAAAAATTAGAATTTTGAAGCTTTTATAAGATATCGATCGATATTTTCAAAATATAAGCCGATATATCATTTCGAGCGATATTTTGAAATATCAACCGATATCTCATGATATTTTGGTGATTTTTTCACAGATCGTTCCTGATATCATTTTATAAAGGAATATCGGGACGGTACCTATCGATATCGATACATATTGGCTGATACATGTCGATATCAGCCGTTTTTTTTTTTTACCATAATTTATGCAGATCCCACCGGGTTTTGAACAAAGTGAATAGTTAGATGGAAAGTCAATTTTATTTTTTTATATAAAGTCATTAAAACTTGTGGACCATGAATGGATGATTAGAGGCATTAGATTAACTTCAAATTTGATATCTAAATTGGCTACGCTTGGATTTTTCAATCCTCCTATTCCATGATTAATAGCGTCCCCCATGTAAGCCCCTGCACCTATTTATATATAGTGACAGAGGCTTAAGGCATTATCTTAGCTACTTGATCAATAGCTAATGAGCTTTTATCATTTAACATGAGTATAAGCTAATTTAGCCATTTAATTTATTTGAATAGGGGCCAACCTTGGGATCTGTAACTGTTAGAAGAGGCATTTGTTTTATGATCCACTTGAATATAGGCATTTAAGTGTTTCGGAATGCGGTATGCACCTTAGAGAGAGATATGTCATGAAGCTGATGAAGCAATCATATCCTATAAAACTGCGGATGATTTTGAGAGGTTGCTATATGATTCTTGTAGGTCTTTGCATTTGGCCATTCACCTGTCATTCAGTCAATGCCTGTTGTTTTGTTTGGTAGTACTTGTGGATAGGATCATTGAAGTGCTCATGGGGCCGGGCGCCAAGTTTGGGATATATTTGTCTTCTCGGTCTACTTGGAATCTAAAATCTGGGCTTTTGAATTATAAGTGTTGTTGGTGGTGCCACGTCTCGAAGACAGAACGTCTGTGTAAACCACTGGTTAAACCATTCTGTCCAGGTCGAAATTGGCTTTGAATAAAAAATGATAAAAGCATGAAGTCCAGTACAAACAAGAGACCGTACAGAAATATATATATTTTTTGTTTTGGAATAATTTTTTTCAAGACATGATCATATTTTTCTTTGTTTTTACTGTTTTCTGAAGACTTTATTTAAATTTAGGACTTTCATATTTACTTTAAGAGCTTTTGCTTTTCTTTTATTGTTACTACGAATTAGGCATTAGTGAGGTAGGCTGGTCAGAGGCCAAGCACTCAAAAACCATATTGGGCTTGGCCTGGATGTCTTATCCGACCCGGCCTAGTTGATGAACACACTTGTGGGAAGGCTTGATTGTTCAAGCCAGTTATTAATGGGCTTTTTTTTTATCCATATGGGTTGAAGATGTTGTTGTGATTTTCTGAACAATCACCCGTTGTGCGCATCCACGGAATCACAAGATCTAACACGAACAAGCCACACACAAGAAGAGACACCGAGATTTACGTGGTTTACCCAAACAGGGCTACATCCACGGGCACAGGAGGACGAACATCTTCACTATGATAAGTAAAGCATACAAGAGATTCCCACACTCTCACCTCATCTCTCCTACGTGGTGTGGGAACACCACGGGCAACTACTGTCGCCGCAACCGCAAGGTCTAGGGTTACAGACTATACATATATATAATTTCCGCTTTCTTGGCCACCAAGAAAGCCCCGGTACAAGTACCAAAATACCATTGACCTTAAACCAGTCCCTGGCTAACCCAGTGACTCATCCGGCTAAACCGGAATACAAGATATAAACCTAACAATCTCCATATTGGCTTGAATTCCATACAACTCCGTACAACTCGAGCTACTAGGAGATAAAACCGGCAATGTCTTCACGTACCCTGCTGAATGGCACGTCATTGCACCAGAGATACAGTCTTCTTCAACACTTTGACATGTTGAACCAGCACATGAACTTTGAACAAAGTTCATCTAGTCAAACTCCACCTCGAACTAAAAGCTCGAAACCATTGACGAATCTGAGTGATATCTGAATCACTCACCATCCTGCCCCATCTTCAACATCACTGTGAAGATCCAATCACCACAAGCATGCAAGCAAAACAGATCTGGAATATAAGTCCAGATGACTTCACAATTGCAGAAAACCTCTGCCTCCGAGCGGTCAAAAAACTCCATTTGACCGGGCCTCCGATCAATCAATCAAACAAATGTTTGACAACTGTTGACGCATCAGCTCCTCCTTGCTGCTTTTCCGGCTTGGCTCTGGCAAGATGAATAACATCACATGCGATCATGTGAATCCCAAACGAACAACTTCGTTTGAATCAGCAAACCCTTTGCAACTAGGCCGGCGACTCCTATTATTGGATTTGCAACAATAACCAGGTCGAGTAGACCCGATTCTAGCCTCAATCCATATCTGTTCAGATCTCCTCTAGATTTCTGCATCAAACTATAGATCTCGTCACCACGAGCACGCTGGAAGAAACGGATCTGAAATCCGACTCAGGATGGCTCCGATAACATAGAAACAAGTTTCTACGCTCCAATCGATCAAACCTCCTCCTTGACTGTCAAACAGCCAATCAACCTCTTCCACTGCGTAGATCTGCTCGAAACGAGTCCGTAGGCTCAAACGGATCTCCGATCGGACATCGGACGATCAAGATATCGCAGAAACAATTTCAGCCGCAAATCTGGTCAAATCTGCCTGTTGACCATTGCTGACGTCACTGTTGACGTCACTGCACTGTCTGCTGGGCTTCTGGAGCAGACCCGGGTCAGGTGAACTGACCTGGACTGCGCTCTAGGCTGGAACTGACCTGAACTGTGCTCTGGGCTGGACTCTGTGCACACGGGTCAGGTCGGACCTGACTTGACCCGGAACCAAACCTGATCTGAACTGCTGGGCCGGATGCAAACGGGTCGGGTCGAACCTAACCTGACCTGACCCGTAGCCCGTTTCTGTCAATGGGCTTCTGCACGAACGGGTTCAGGTCGAACTGCGACCTAACCTGGACCTTGACCCGACCTCTTCTCCTTCTTCCTTTCCTCTGTTCTGCCGTCTGCAACAGGGATGTCTGAGTTGCTCGTCCGCGGTGCAGGTCAGGTGATCAGCGGTGGCGGGCTGCGGCAGCGGGGTACGGCGACGGCAGACGGCGTCTTCTCCGGCGACAAAGAAGGCGAGGATCCCGGCGGCTGGAGACGGCGGCGGCAACGGCGATTGGGGTTGGCAGCGGCGATGCAGCGGCAGCGACGGTGATCGTGGAAGATAAACGCGGCGAGCGGCAGGCGCACGGTGTGGCTGTTCTTGGCAGCGGCGGTGACAGACGGCGGCCACTGATTCCGGTCTTCTTCTCCGGTGCACAGGAACTGATTCCGGGAAGAGATTCCGCCTAAACTGACAGATCTGTGTCTTCCTCACAGATCCGACTATGTCTTCCTCACAGATCCGATCTCCACGATCTTAACAAACCTCGCTCTGATACCAGTTGTTGTGATTTTCTGAACAATCACCCGTTGTGCGCATCCACGGAATCACAAGATCTAACAAGAACAAGCCACACACAAGAAGAGACACCGAGATTTACGTGGTTCACCCAAACAGGGCTACATCCACGGGCACAGGAAGACGAACATCTTCACTATGACAAGTAAAGCATACAAGAGATTCTCACACTCTCACCTCATCTCTCCTACGTGGTGTGGGAACACCACGGGCAACTACTGCCGCCGCAACCGCAAGGTCTAGGGTTACAGACTATACATATATATAATCTCCGCTTTCTTGGCCACCAAGAAAGCCCCGATACAAGAACCAAAATACCCTTGACCTTAAACCAGTCCCTAACTAACCCAATGAGTCATCCGGCTAAACCGGAATACAAGACATAAACCTAACGGAAGAAGGCATAGGTGAAAGTGGAAGTATAAATCTAAATAAGTGCAACTCGCCGAACGGTCAAGGATAGACTTAAACTCCACCTTGTTAGAAAAGACATTGCCGAGATGGTGACGATGCAGTGGGTCAAACTTCGTGAAAAGGATTTAGATGGTAAGGACTAAGGACGGACAAATTTTCCACTAGCCTCAAATTAATGATTGCCTGGCAGTGGCAGACGACTTCCTCCTGCGCCTTGGCCCATGAAGTAGCATCCCTGTCAGGCCCATTGGAAGGGCAAGTGCTCTAAAAGGAGCCTTTCACTGGGGTGAAGATTATGTATTTCAGCCGTGTGTATTTTCATTTTTTAACTGTGAATCCATACCTTCCAGCTCATTCCATGCCCAATGTTCCCATGCTTCGACTCCCCTGTAACCTTATATCGACCCACCAATCTGGCCAGCAAGCATTTAGGTTGGCCCCACATCCGGTGGCAGTCCCAGAAAGCCCCACGTGTTTCTTAGCACGTAATGTAGGTTTGCCGTACAATTTAAAAACCAGAAATACCCTCATTGGCAATATCGTCATGATTTATCTATTTTTTTTACAGCGTTACACAACGTATCTCTTTGAATCTCAAGCTGTCTCCACATAAGATAAGTAAAAAAAAAAAAAACAAATAAACAAACTTAAACATAATATATAGAAGAGATATAATATAGAGGGTTTTAATAGAAAATTTTCCTTAGATTCACAATAAACAAATAATAACATAAAAGATATGTATCAACTATAACAGTCTCAAGGGCCCTTTTTTGTTGTTTTGTCCAACAGCAATATCTCCGCTCACCTGCGTACACAAGCGGAAGTATTTCTGCTTATTTTTTCTTCTTCTTCGCAGTTAAATGGGGATATCACCACCTAAATTAAATTAAAAAAATACTTTGCTTTTTAATAGTGGTCGTCTGGTGATGGAGGTTGGATGCTGATGGTGGGTGAATTTGAAGATGATAATGAAAAAGATATATTAGAGATTCTTGGTCACAACTGGGTTGGTTTAGATGTTGTGAATTGGATTGGTTGGGAAAGAGGATACAAAGAAAATTTGATGAGATGATGATATGGTTGAACACTTAGATGATGCTCGCAGGGTGTTTGATGAAATGATTGAGAGGGATGCCTATTTATAGAACACTTGGGTGACATTTATGGAAAGTGTAACAACGTAGACGATGCCCATGGAGTGTTTGATAAAATAACTGAGAGGGATACCTGTTTGTGGAACACTTTGATTGTTGGCTACAGAATGAATTGTGATCTTGAGGTTAGGTGCAGAGAGTAAGAATAAAAAGAGAAAAAAGAAAATGAAAGAAAGAAGAGAGAAAAGATGGGTTCAAGAAGTAGGAGAGAAGTTGAGTTCTGTGAGATAGAGGTAAAGTTTTATTCGTTTCACTCGAAGAAGATGAAAGGGTTCAGATGAATTTATTTAAGTTATGAGAGAAAAAGAGATGTAGAAGATGAATGATTTAAATGAGTAAATGTAATACTAGGGTGTTTGGGTAATAAGCTCTCACTTGCACTCAAGTCCAAGACCATGTGGTCACCATATCATAAAGGAAAATGTTATGTGGATAGGGGGTTAGTTGGTAGAGGTGAAAGGAGTTTGAAAAAAATGGAGGATGAGGAAGCAGGAAAATGAGCAAGGATATCCCTGCTTGTATATGAAAGTAAGTGAGGATATCACAGTTCAGTAAAACAACAACAAAAAAAAAAAAAAAAAGAAAAACCAAAAAGGGTCCCTAAGACTACTACATGGAAACATACCTTTTAAATCCTTTTTGTTGTCTACAGGGAGTCTAAGGGGATTTTTTTTTTATAAAACCCTCTATAATATAAAGAATGTGGTACAAGGAAAAAAAAAAAAAAGAGACGAGGGTCAAACTAAACAAATAAACTATTTGGTTCAATGAATGATGGATATGGGCCTATTTCTTTACTATAATTCATAGGATTCTTGATTGCAAAATTTTGAAATTATCAAAAGTGGTGAAAGTTCTAAATGTTCAATTGTACTTGAGCATTTAGCACCAAAAAGCAAAGGAAGTTATAAAATCCGGTCATTTGCGACCTTTTAGATAGCCGAAATTTTGAAATGCTTGTGAAAAGAGGTGCATTTACAAAAAAACCATTGAGTGAGGTGTTATGTCATATCCAAAAAGTCTCAACATGTCAAATTAAAGGAAAAAATTTTAGTGAAAAAATAGGCCTTATGAAATTTTCCCCTCCGCCTAACACTTTCTTTAAAGAGAGGCTGAGACCAGAAGAGAGAAATTTGAGCATGGGAAAAGAGAAGTGACAGGATTAAAAAAAAAACAAGCAATAGCAATATCTCTAGCAGAAACATTTTTGTTAGAAAAAGTATGAGACGCTTTACCATTGTTTTTATATTTTTGTATATTTATTCATCTAATTAGAGTATAAGCCTAATTTTTCATGAGAATCCTTTTTTATTTTGATTGAAATCATTTATATATATATTTATGATTTTATACATTTAAAATATACGATATGAGCAATTTAAATTCTAGTATAGTAGAGAAAACGCAAATTGTTGAACCACATTCCACTTTTTAAGGATGAGCAAGGTTGAAACTCTTCCTTAAACTGAACAGCATCCACGTATCACAAGACTCGCTGATCAGAGAAAAATAGGAAGAAGAACAAGACAACTGATTTGGTTGAATTGGATCCATTTGGAGTAAGGAGCAGGTAAAACATTCCAATCATAAGAGGAGCTGAAGGAAGATGAAACCAGCTTTCGTGATGGATTTCAGCAGTTTCCCAACCAGTTTTCCTGTGAACTGTTGGCCAAGCCCATCAGACCCAGCTCCTTGTCTAGTGGAATCGACCGTAAAAATATGTGTGGCAAGTCCATTTAAGAGGACTTGGATGGCATGGCCCATGTGTAGATATTTTTGTCTTTATATATATATATGTGGAGAATAATACTATGCATTTATTTCTACTACATATATTTTAAGGTATACAGCAATTTATCGTCCTATACTTAAATCCATCTGCAAAGTATCCCGCTAACTTAAAAAAATTTGCACTAAATCTACCTAAACTTCAAACTGATGTGCAATCTAATGGCCGTTAGATTTTACAGACTTCGTGCTTTAGGCTCGGTGGCATGAGCTTACCCGCCCAAATTAACAAAAAAGAGACCGATTTACATCTTGAACGATGGCATCTTGTTTTTTTCAAGTCTCATCTTCCCCAGTCTCTCTTTTTTTTTAAATTCTGCAAACCCCCATCATCATTCTTGAAACGGTGACTAGTGAACATAGGTGGGGAGACAACGGCGATGGCCGGCCATGCACCATCGATTTCAGCGGAAAGGCAGCGACGGCGGGTTGCTTCTAGTAACTGTAATAGATCCAGTGAAGGACGGCGAATGTGATATTACAACCATGGATGAAATCCCTGTTAGTCTTCTCCGATCAGGCCCCTTCTCAGATCTATGAAACCAGATCCACATAGACAAGAGCAGATCCACTTTCTCTCCCTTCTTCTCTACTCGGATCGTATGAAGTGAATTGAGAAACACAAAACAGGTAGCCCCTTCAGCCACCTAAGAAACCAATCAAACCTTTTGCAAATCGAGAGCCCCTCTCTTCTCGTCTTTCGATTAGATAAGAACTTGATCCATGGCCCCCTAATCAACTTGATCTCAATCACTGACTCTACTTTCTGCACTTTTAAGGAGACTGAGAACCTTCTTTATGAAAACCAGAGTGATCTCACCAAATCTCTCAATCACAATCATAAAAAGATAAAGATTAGGATGTTCTCTTCTCTGGCTTCATCTCAAGGATAATTTTCCTTGTAATTCCAGAGAACTTTCTTAAGATTAAATTTTTTTTTTATCTCTTCAATGATATCTACTCGACAATTGATTTGTAAAATCCAATCCTTCTGTATCTTGAAAAATCAAACCTCTTTAATCCAGTGGATCTACAAGATCACACAACCGATATTGATCTTTTTTGTTGAGATCCTTAGCTGAAAGCCTTGTAAGCAATATTTGAGATTTAGCCTTCCTTTGTTGCCGGGTCATCTTCCTCCTCTATTCTGGCGAAGGTCAAGCGCAAGATTGACGCGCACTCGGAATTTGCACATCTTTGAGATTTAGTCTCTGCTAGTCTCCAGGGGTCCTCTCTCTTGGTCAACTTCTCGACTAACTAAGCGAATCTCACTGGGACAATTCCATGCTTTTTTGGAAAAGAATTCGCAAGCTTGGAGCACTTGGGATTGGCATACATCAGTGCGCACTCCCTTCATTGAGTGAGTAAGGGAGGAAATGAAGAGAGGCAGGGGTTATTATAAATGTGAGGTTAATACTGCAATTGTGCTTTTTCTGTCACGTCAATTAAAATTTGATTATCAGTT
Organism: Sextonia rubra; assembly: GCA_037013555.1. Classification (NCBI taxonomy): domain Eukaryota; kingdom Viridiplantae; phylum Streptophyta; class Magnoliopsida; order Laurales; family Lauraceae; genus Sextonia; species Sextonia rubra. The sequence goes on along the minus strand of JASUAD010000010.1, from coordinate 33,753,318 downwards.
TGAAGTCTAGGTAGGTTTAATATAAAATTTTGAATTTAGAGGGATACTTTGCAAATGAATCTATGTATAGGGGGTAACTTGCTATTTACCCTATATTTTTTGATGAGATGTGATGAACACATAAATAAGCACAATACAATCAATTTCATATATTAAAATTAATGCACCTAAAGATGCATTTGTGCAGCAGATCTACACAGAAAGGAAGAAATAAATTTGAGTTGATTTTTAAATTCTCCATTTTCTCTTTCTTACCTTTGTAAAACCAGTTAATCAAATTCTAAATTTAATTATTTGATAAAAAAATCTTTGATATTTTTTCAGAGAATTTTCTTCAGTCAGATTATACTGTGGGTAAAAAGGTAAAAATTGCCGCTGCTAGTAAAAAGGTCAAAAGTCCCACCCACACCATGCGCACGTTAGCCAAAACCCCTTCCAATGAAACCCCAACCGCCTTTTCCACATGGATGAATATCAGAATGTGATTGATCACTTCCATTTCCACCCCCCAACCACCCACTCTTTCAAATAACACACAATGTCATAAGCAGATGATACCTCCTACCAGCAAACCACCAACCCCGCCACCACTATCACCACCACCACCACCACCACCACCCTCCTCTACCATGGAGCTCCTCCCGACCCCGACCTTAGACGCCGAGCGGTCAAGCCTCCTCCAGCGGATCTCCGAAGAAGGAGGCTTCGCCTACGTCAACGTGGCGGCGCTGGCCGCCGGCGGAGACTTCCGGGCCGCGGAGGCGGCGCGGGAGATGGCGTGGGAGCAGCTGCACTCGGGGCCGTGGCACTCGGTGCTGCCGGTGTGGAGAGACGCCTACTCGATGGCGTGCCTCCACGTGGCAGCGTTCCACCACGGCGCCGGCCAGTTCCGGGAGGCTCTCAAGGTCCTCGACATGGGCCTCATCATGGGGGGAGTGCTCCTCCGGCGAGATCTGGATTCCGCCATCGAGAGGATTCTCCTCAGATCGACGCCTGACAAGGGATTGGAATTGGGTGGAGAGGGCCGCCAGAAAGGGAGCTTATGCCGCGGGAAAAGCGAGGGCGAGGGCGAGTGCGAGTGCGAGTGCGACTCGGACTGTGATGATCAGGCCAAGGTGAGTGATTACTGTGATTTAGTCCGTTTCAAGTTTGCATCTGTGACAAAGTACAAGTTCAGAACTTAGAGATCAAGTTTGTAAGGACATTTGAGTGTTTGCTAATTCATTGGGAAATGGACAAAAATTGGGTAAAATTGTTAATCATGTATTTTTGTAGAATGGACTGCACGAGTTACATCCTAATTTTTTTTCAAATGACCCATACCGCGCGCTCGTATGTGCTATGGACCACGCTCATGCGCGTTTTCCTGAGTCGGTTGCAAAAGAACTCTGTAGCATCGTGCTGGAGCGCTGTCCCCAGATATCAAGTATTTACTAGCACCCTCGTGAGCATAGCGGCAAATTTGTTTCCCCGAATTTCGAACTTTCTTTTTTCTCTTCCTACCTCTTCGGAAAGATGAATTGTGCATGTAGGAAACCTAAACTACGAAGGCAAGCCTATATATGGGGTCTTTCCCTTCCCCTCTATGCTATCCATCTTCCTTAAGAGCAACCTAGCACCCATTGAGGATTGAAGCTTTTTCTCTAGAACAACTTGTGAAGGATCTGAAGTGCTGAAGCTCTAGATATTCTCATTTACTCTTTCTGCAGTAGATTCAACTTGAAGAGCCTTTCAAGTTACTTGTTTCAATCACGGTGAAGGTGAACGGCAAGGAGTCGGCTAGATTTTTGCAGTCCTTAGGTTGAGTACAAATGGGGGAGATCTATGAGTATTTGTAATCTTCAATTATATAGTGTTTGTTGCTCCTGGTCATGGTAACCCATAGTTTTTCCCGAGTTGGATTTTCCATATAAAAAATCGTGCCTCTTGTCTTTTATGTGCTTGCTTAATTAATTAGTTTAATTAATCTGGTATTCCTGTGATTTATACTACAATCTGTAATTGAAACTTTAAGACGAAACTGGGGTTTTGAAACTTTCAGAGTTCATAGTATCTACTGCATGACCTTGAATTTTGTGTACAAATGAAAAGAGATTGAAGCTCAAGAGATATCACAATTAGATTCATTCAGATACGTTGGCTTGATAATTTCTAATGATGGAGTGATTTAGGAAGATATCGAATATAGGCCAACAATGGGATTGTTGAAGTGAAAACCTAGTTTTGGAGTGTTTTGTGATTGGCGCATACCAACATTACTGAAGGAAAAACTTCACATGGTAGCGATTAATTAGACTGGCTATGACCTATGGAGTTGAATGTCGGCTAATCAATGTTTAGTAGATATTAGAATGTTGAAATAAATGTGTGGTAAAACTAGGAAATCTAGAATAAAATTTGAGCACTTTTGAGAACATTTAAGGGTAGCGTCAATTGGTGATTAACTAAGAGAGATTTATTTGAGTTTGGACATGACCAATATAGGTCGGCAATCACTCAGTTGAGGAAAAGTTTTTCTATGTAGGTTGATGGCCTTGTTGGCCAATTGAGGAAAAGGAGTAGGCCGAAGAGGGTATGGATGGAAGTACTAAGCACACATATGAAGAACTGCAGCCGTTTTGGGGATTTGCCTCAGGATCGATCAAAATAGAGAAGTAGAATTCTTTTTTTCTGACCTCAATATGGTTGGGACAAGGCTTTTATGATGAAGGGGTCTAATGGGTGGTTGATTCTCTCACTAAGGGGCATCGACTGTCTGTCTGCTGCCCGCTTCCCATTTCTGAATTAATTTATTATCATTCTGGTTAGTTTTCTCCATTTTTCTTTTTTAATGTACTTTGCATCTTATAAGAAAGTATGAAGCAAAAAGATAGGAATATTATCATAATTTATAAATGTTGTTTGGTTGTCACCTTGTTTCCATCTTTTGCTGATTGTAAGTACATTGATTGGGGCTATTTGTGTTCAGGTCAATATTGACAAACACCACCTTTGTATCTCTATTTTTCTTAGGTGCTTCAAGTTCTTCCAAACAGGTCACTATCTTCCAAGATAGTTGAAAGGAGGTCTTCTCTATCTTTGGAGAGTTTCTTGCGTGATTATTTTCTATCTGGTTCTCCAGTTATAATCAGTGACAGCATGTCTCATTGGCCTGCACGGACTAAGTGGAAAGACATGGAGTATTTGAAGGAGGTTGCAGGTGACCGAACAGTTCCTGTTGAGGTGATTGGTCCTTCCTATTCCTTCATTCCATATTAGTATATTTTTCCAGTTTGAGGCAAAGTTTCAAAAGAAGTTAGGTGATCTATTACCTTGATGAACTATTTTATTGTTGGACGGTCAAAATCATCTTATTGTTGCTTATCCACAGAAGCTGCCTGTGCTTGCTGCATTTTCAACATGATGTTTCATCATTTGATAGCATGTTTTAATTTGATAGGTACTAATATTTGACTTCTGTAAGAAGATAGATGCAGTCGTGGATTAATGTTCTTAAACGAGAGAGAGCACAAACAGCAGATAAAACCTAGTTTCTTTTTGTTCTTATCTTTTTTGCTTCACATTCACACATTCATTTCATGCACCTGGGTATCTACAGATCTACAAGAATGGGAGTTGTGAGAAGAGAAGTCTTCTGCATTCATTTCTTATTTTAGAAATATGGTTTGAGCTTTGAAGTGACTCTTTCTGTTGTAAACTGGTAAATTTCCAATATCTTGCAGGTTGGAAAAAACTATTTGTCCCCTGAGTGGAAGCAAGAGTTGATCACCTTCTCTGAGTTTCTTGAGAGGATTCAGTCTGCTGAGGGTTGTTCTGAAGTCCCAACTTATCTTGCTCAGCATCAGTTGTTCGATCAGGTCTCTCACCTCCTTTTGCCTTGAAAATATCATTTTGAAACAACAATTGTACTATTACCATGTTAAGAGTTTGGACTTTAGAGTTTTATTGACCTACCAAGGAGTGGTGGGCCTAGGATTTTGATTTGAGGGGTGTGGACCCTAATTGGTAGTTTGAATTTGGAGGACAAGCCAAGGATTTTCAAGTGGATTTTGAAGATGGAGCCATGATATATATATATATATATATAAATGGAAAAGCCTCTCTTAAGCTCAAGCTTATATAAGAAATTCTGTAAGCCCAAGCCCTTGGGGCCAAACTTTGGTCCATCGAAATGGACCAAACGCACGACTCCCCTGAATTGCACATGTCCACCAATTTTTGGTTAAATTTGAATTTACTGGACCGTTGGATCGACTGTTCACCAATCCGGATGGACTGTTGACTATTAAATTTTTGAGGCCTAGATAGAGATGATAGAAACCACGGTTGGGGCTGATTTTTTTGCAGAAAGGAAGGTCCTAAGGTGTCCTTCAAATCCCCTGCATCCCCATCCCCATGTGGGTCCCCAGGTGGGCCCTACAAGTGTGAGCCACACAATTGAGCTTACCTTATCTTAAGCTTGAGCTTAGGAGAGGGGTTCCTAAGGAGTGGTGGGCTCAGGATTTTCATTTGAGGGGTGTGGGCCTTAATAGGTAGTCTGAATTTGGAGGACAAACCAAGGATTTTCATGTGGATTTTGAAGATGGACCCATGATATAAATATTATTTTTATTTTTTGAAATGGACAGAGAATTTTCATGTAGGTTTTGGAAGCACACCACAGTTTGACGGGTGCAACTGCACCCACATGACAGTGCCTAGGTCTGCCTCTGCTACCAAGCATTTTATTTTTTTTATTTATTCTCATTGGTAGATACAAGAGCTACGCAAGGACATTTTTGTTCCAGACTACTGTTTTACTGGTGATGGGGAGCTTCATTCTCTTAATGCTTGGTTTGGTCCAGCCAGGACAGTGACACCATTGCATCATGATCCGCACCATAATCTTTTTGCTCAGGTATTTCAAAGCTTTATGATGTGCTTTGACAATTCATTTCATTTGAGTCCTTGTGTTTTTCCTAAAAAGTCTTTCTACGCTTTTTGCCTAAGCTTATGTTTGTCATTTTATGATTAATTTAACTCATGTTGTGACAATTATGATTAAGACACAATACATGTGGTTGTCTGTTTGAGATGCATATCCAAAAATCTATATGCAGAGTAACAAGGATGGATAAAATGAGAGCCAAATACCAATTCATTGGAGCAAATTTATTGGTTGCTCCAATAGAAAAGAAAATTAAGGAATGCCGTTTGAGGTGGTTTAGCCACGTGCTTGAAAGATGTGACAACTGCCACACTAAAAATCAAAGCGTTGCAAGTACAAGCAGGAGAAGTGAGAAGCCGGTAAAGACTTGGAAACTCATCGGATATGATGTGTTAAATTGTGGATTGAGAAATAACATAGCCTTCTTAAACAGTTAGGGATGTAAAATTCATAGAACTTACTGGACAAAATGGGATAAGGCTTCTGTGTTGATATATGTTAGGCTTTTTTCACATGCAAACTTTACTGCATTGTTCAACTGTTTGGTAACATTTTATGGGGCCAACTTCGGAAGTCCACTTGCATAAGGGAACAGAATTGACAGCTGAAGATCCATCACATGCTTCATGAGGTGGAGCTAAAGCAACTAGTTTATTTTATATCTTTACTGCACACTAATTTGTTTCGGTATTTTTTTTTCTAAAGACTGTTGGTACATGTTTTAAAATCCTGGCAAACATCTGTATAAAATTTTTTTATATTTAAATTTTCCTGTTCTCAGGTTGTTGGCAGAAAATATATAAGACTTTATCCTGCTTCAGTGTCAGAGCAATTGTACCCTTACTCTGAGTCCATGCTGAGCAACTCCAGTCAGGTTCGCTTTATCGAAGTCTAGATATTTTGCAGTGAGCATTGAATAAATACAGTTAATATAAAGAAGTTGGTAGTTGGTATGGTATTCATTAAAGGTGTTCTTCAGTATGTGTGCATTTACATGGATTGTGCTAGTTACATTTCATTAATGATTATTGTATTTGTCATTTCTTTGATGGCTTTGATGTTCGACCTATGTTAGAGTGCTATCTTGAAAGTTTAATATTTACAATTGCTGCATGATAGTATTCTGATAATTCTTTCCACTAACGCTGGATAGTTGCTATTGTATTATTCATGAAAAAATCGCTATTATAGTCCATGCGGCATTGAATGAAAGCATCAACTGAAAAATTAGGATTTATAGTCTCAGTTTGCAGCTTAGTGTATAAACATGACAAACGAAGGTTATTCCCTATTTTGTTCCCATTTCCTAAGTGGTCAGGAATCCAACCTATAGTTTTGTTTCTCCAGATCCTGAACATGCTGGACTCGGAGAGATGAAATGGCGATTTAGTTGGGGTGTGTGTTTGTGTACGTGACCAAAAAAAAAAAAAAAAAAAACTTATTAGTGCTAAAATTTAAGTTTAGGAGCTGGCATGTAGGACTAGGAACTATCCAGTATTTACCCTACAAACTTCTGTTTTTGCACTTTGATTTGTATCTGCACTGTTCAATTAGTCCATCACCTCTTTGTTGAGCATTCCCTGAAAACAGTAGTGATCTGGAGTTCGTTAACTGTTCTATCCATTGTTTTCAGATTGTTAGAAAAAATAGCAAGTGCCTCAACCCTGAGTTGTCTAGCCTCCATATGTTAGCTCAAGATAGGTTCATATCATTAATCTAGGGCTCTTTTAACCCTCTTGAATTTATGATATGTCCTGAAAAAGTATTTCACATTTTCTTATTTACACTGCAAATCAGATATTCCTTAAAAGCGGTTTGACTTTTGAAAATTTCATCGAGTGACTAAATTTTTGGCAATTCCAAGGGCAAGCAGGGACTGTATTTTAGGGAAGTAGCACAAAGTCTGTTTTCATCTGGCTGTTTGCATTAAAGAACTTATGATTCCATGTGTTCAATTTGGCTTCTCATGTACCTTTCTAGATGTCTTAAGTATGTGAATTTATTCACTTATAGTATTATAATGCATTCATGTTTGCAGGTGGACCTTGACAATCTTGACATGAAAAAGTTTCGAATGTCACAGGACCTTGATTTTATTGATTGCATCATAGAGGAAGGTGAAATGCTTTACATCCCACCCAAATGGTGGCATTATGTGAGGTCGCTTACCATAAGTTTCTCTGTTAGTTTTTGGTGGGGTGAGGGCAGCAAATCTGTTTCCTGATGACACATCATATGAAATATTATTAATAGCTGTAACACTTGTTGCATGTAGAGAGCGGAAAGTAATAGAAGTACCAATTTTGTCCCATGATTTTGGGATCAATTTTACAAAAATGTGATCTTATATTGTTTATAATATACAGAGGAAAACAATAATATTAGTATCAAATGGTACTCCATTGGCGTCTTAGATACTGGTGGTGTTTTTAAAAGCTCTGGGGACTGGAAGTGCACCTCATTAAATTAGCAGTTACAGCTGTGAATTTACATTTGAGCTCTATTTAACACTTAGTGCATGTTTGGCATCACTATTTTTATGCTCTATTTGTCTAAATGTCTAAACCTGATAGAGTTTTTAAAAATTGGAGCATTTGGCATGTGCTTTTGTGCTCTACCCAATTTAGACATGTAGATGCTTTACCTCTATTTTCCACAGCTGACCTTAGGATGCATATAAAGAGTAGAGCTTGAAAAAAAAGAGGCAGAGCTACAGTGATTTATAGTGGATCACATGCATATTGGTTTTTTCTTTTTTTTTCTCGAAATCTATTAGAGTAAATTAGGATCCAAACCATTTAAAATGTTTAGAAGATCAAAGACGGCTATTACACATAATTTTAGCCGTTGGATCATCTCCAATCTAGAGATATATATAAAACATGTGAGCCATTGGATATTGTTTCCTAAATTCTGTGGGCTCTAATCACAAGATCCAAACCATCAGAATTGTTTGGAAGGTTGAACACAGTTATGACATAAATTTTCGGCCATGCGATCATCTCTAATCTCGAGATATGTATAAAACGCGTGAGTCATTGGATATTGTTTTCTAAATTTTGTGGACTCTAATAACATGATTCAAATCATTGGAAATGTTTGGAAGGTTGAACATGGTTAGGGGGTCAACTTTCAGGGCTTTATGCATTTTGGATCTCGAGAAATTTGTAAAAAAACCTTCAACAATTGATGTAATATACTCAAATTTGTATTAGTGCACAAACGGTTATGTTTTTTCTTTATTATTATTATTATTATTTCTGAGATAATAAATTACAATCCAAACCATTAAAAATGTTTATAAAGTCATTGTTTACTAAAAGATCAAACTTCAGTTGTTGGATCATTACCAATCTCGAGATATTTATTTAAAAAGTGAAGTATTGCATATAATTTTTTAAAATTTGTGGGCTCCAAACATAAAATCCAAACTGTTAGATCTCAAATTGCAAGGCTTGATACCTAGTAGATCTTGAGAAATTTGTAAAAAACTTTTGACCATCGATTTAAAATAGATCATTGTTACCAAATAAATATTTTCATTCTAGTCTTTTTTTCTTATGACTCTTTTTTAATGGCTCTATTTTGAAAAGTCTAGAACAAAAAGACTAGATCTGCCAAACAAAGCCTTAGGCTTGTGATTGTTTGCATGCTCCAATTTTTAATCCCAAATCAGATTTAAATGGCACTGATAGTGTGCCTGAAATAAAGGGTCCTGTTTGGGTCTTGCAAAGCAAGGTTGACATATAATGTCGATGTTTGGTGTGAAAATATTTTTGTAGATGTGTTTGAGGGAAAAAGTTCACTTTTTTTTGTTTTTTAATAAGCCAGGATATCCCTCACGAATTCAGCCTTCGAACCTTTGGCCTTTGCTTCTGGAGTTATCCAATTCCGATGAACAAAAACTATTCCTTAGGGGGTACATAGAGAATTGTGAACGTGAGGATTTTAAGAATTTTAAGGTTGAGGGCATAGAGTTTAGACTTGTAATTTTTCCAGCTAATTTACAGGCTATTTTGCACTGCACTAAATGAAAATTGTCAACTTGTATAGAGCCTTGGGAATTTATAGCTAAAGCGCTTGTTTTTACACGCCATTTGGAGCACAAGGTCCACGTTCCACAAACTTGTCCGTATGAACCAAAAAATGTCCATGGAATAATCATGTTCGGAATCCACGACTGTTTCAGATGTGCCACGGTTCAATTTTCAGAATTGGCAATCAACCTAATTTAACAACGTTTCTCCATTAGTTTTTCGATTAAGGACTTCAAAATTAAAATTGAGTCTAGATTTTGAAGGCTTTCTCTCTCTCTCTCTCTCTCTCTCTCCTCAATTGGTTGTATGATTTTTTTTTTTTTGAAAAACTTTATTTGGGGCAATTGGAGGTTTTTCTTTTATAAATTCTAAGGAGTCCTTTGTAATTGTACAGCAGTATATTCGAAGGAATAAGGTGGATTTTCTTTTCCCTTCCTTAACAACATTTGGTGTAGCTACGAAATGTTATAAAAAAATAGGAGGCTTTTTAGGTGTTTTCTTTTTTTTCTAAAAGACGGGATCAAGGCTTCCTATCTGGACTGAGATGGTAGGAAAGAGGGTGCCACATTTTGTGAATGATTACTTTTTTTATGTAAAAAAAAGTATTCTAATAATTTAGGCCGGACTAATCCCTTTAGGTTAGAAAAAGTCGAGTAAAGCATAAATATGATAGTGCTTTTGAACTCACAATCTTAAAAAACAAATCATAGACCTCGGGTAAACGTATGTTTGTGTGATTATGATGCTGAGCGAAATAGACGAAGTTAGAGCCACCTAGAATTGTCGAAGGAGGAGATTGTAAATGGGAAAATCCCACATCTGAAGTGATCCTCTCTAAACGGTCCAGATTGACATAACTGAAACGTGTACGGTAAAAGAAAGTTGCCCACAGCATTTCCCACTCGAATGAATCAAAGAGCGCGAAAAAGGCAAACAATCAAGAGGACAGCGCAGCGATCCGCGTGAAGACCCTCACACTCAATCCTAACTGTTCGTTCAACTCTAATCCAACGCTTGAGAAGCCTCGCCAAATTTCGAAATTCCCTCTCTCCCGCCATCTCTTCCCTTCAAATACCCCCCAAATCCATCAAATCCTGCATCTCATCTCATTCGAATTTCAATTTCCAATCCCAGTTCCCACCCCAGCCTACTATCTCTCTTCCTCAAAACCACCCAAAGATCAAAAATGGCTCGCACGAAGCAGACGGCCAGGAAGTCGACCGGCGGGAAGGCTCCACGCAAGCAGCTGGCGACGAAGGCTGCCCGGAAATCAGCTCCGGCGACGGGAGGAGTGAAGAAGCCCCACCGATTCAGGCCGGGGACGGTGGCGCTGAGGGAGATCCGAAAGTACCAGAAGAGCACGGAGCTGCTGATCAGGAAGCTGCCCTTCCAGCGTCTGGTGAGAGAAATCGCTCAGGACTTCAAGACCGATCTTAGGTTCCAGAGCAGCGCCGTGGCCGCCCTTCAGGAAGCTGCCGAGGCATATCTGGTGGGGCTGTTCGAGGACACCAACCTCTGCGCCATCCATGCCAAGCGGGTCACCATCATGCCCAAGGACATCCAGCTCGCCCGCCGGATCCGTGGCGAGAGGGCCTAGCATTCCCACATCTAATCGCCCTTATTTTTCTTCATCTGTCGTCTTTAGTGATCCATACTGCCTAGTGAGAATGGTGAGATTTGTCCTTGTGATTACAGCCCCAGTTGAAAACGATGAGCTGAAAATGTTTGATGTTGTATTGTGCCATTTGACTTAAATGCAATGCAACTTGATAGTTTCATTTGGGAAGAATGGGATTTCTTTTGATCTTTCATAATTCTCTAAATTCTAGAGTTAAGAACGGATTTGAGGGACCCATGAGCAAAAAAGGCCTTTGAAAATTATTTATGTGGATGAAATCATTTATGGAGTTCATTTAAACTGTTTTTAGTTTCCTACTAATATACAGTGTGTTATAATTATTGGAGTGTTTGCATTAAAAAAATTGAAAAGAATAAATAGGCATTCAATTGAGAAATGTACTTAACAAGCTAATCTTCATTTAAGATACTAATCTCTAACACATTGGCCCACTTTAATTGGAAGCCATTTGTCAATAGCACTCACATTGATAATAATAGCTAGATACAAGTCCTTTACTTCCAGAAACTCATAGGCTACTGATTCTTTGCATTTGTATAATGAAGATTATCAGACTATTTAGTAGTCACATAATTATGTTATTCCACGGATTTGGATTTTGAAAGAATCAGATTGAATGGTTAAAGATAAGATTAATCTAATTATATAAACTAAAGCAAAACAAATAGAGAGACTGTAGAGCTCCTTAAAAATATTTAGAAAAAATATACATGACTTTGCCTTTGACATGGGCCACTACACTTCTCCAAAATCTCCTCTTCAAATCTTTTTTTTATAAATCTTCATTTCAATTTTCCTAATTAAACTTTCTAATCTCTCCTTTATCCTCATTGAATCCAGAGATTTCAACCCATCACTATCTAAGCCTTCGTAAACACAAGAAACGTGCCACTTTACCGCAAAAAACAAAATGCAAATATAGTTTATTGGAAAGTCTGCTTTTCCTTTATACAATCATTATCTTGCTGATTTGATACTTTCTTTGCATTACTTTTCCACTAATTATGTAGACATATTTACTTCTACTTGCTTAATCTCTAAAAAAATTTACTTTATAAACTGCAAGTAAATTGATTACTTTACTCCTTGTTAACTTACCATCTCACTACAAATTATCTTACCCCAATAAAACAAATGCAAATATAGTTTATCGGAAAATATTCTTGCCCTGTGCAGTCATTATCTTCTCTCACTAATTTGACAATTAATTTACATTACTTTCTTGATAATTATGCAAAGTTGCTTCCTATATGTCACAGAAGCCATGCATAATAATCACAAAGTCAGTCTATTGTATGTATACTTACAGATAAAATGAACAAGAACAGAAAAGAAAAGAAAATTAAATTTACACCCAATTATCACCAAGTGAGAAGTCATGGAACCTGAGACAAATCTCCAACCGTGTCTCTGTCAAGCCTTGGCCCAGATGCCACGCTCAAAAGTTGTGGCTGGTGAGTCAAGAGAGGTGGAGATGAGGATCTCAACCCGGTAAAACCTTCATTTGGGAGAGGCAGTGTTGGATCCCACATGAAGAGGTGGATGAGGATGGGTTGCAGTGTGTGCCGGCAAAGTGAGAGCTTATTGCTCAAGGAGACTGTGTCAAAACATCGGATAGCACCTGAGGAAGAAACTATCCATGGAAGGACTTTCTCATTTGAAAGCCTTGATATCACCAAGAGCTTTGCCGCCCTTGTTGCTTCCTTGTACAGTTGTCTAAGCCCAGACCGGGTCAATGCTGTTTCGCTGTTGTCTTCATCAATCACAGAAGATATGTAGATGAAGCCCTGTCAACAAAGTGGTAGAAGTTAAGAGGCCAAAAATGCAGGGATGATGGTGATAATGGATTTTTACACAGTAGTACCTTTTAAATTTGGCTTCCACAAGCCTTGACCGCACTTTTTTTTTTTTGTTTTTACAGCCTCATCCATCACCTAAGATATTATGAGATACCCCCTTTAGCTGTCATAATGCAAAGGGAAAAGAACCCAATAGAAATAAAATAGGACCTCCCCGAAACACAATCCACAAAAGAAAATCCTTCAAATCAGCAAACAGCATACATGAGAAGAAGAGGAGGGTCATTTCCCTTTGCCAAGAAGTTGATGCGGGTAACATCTCCATTTTTATGTCTTGCAGCTCTCATACTACTCCCTCAGATAGAGGCTGCTTCATTGTTCTCTGGGACAATCAGTTTTCTGCTTTAGACGAAAAAGGTGGCGGAATTACTGAAATGGGAGCCTCTTGAATGATAGAAATGCAGAGAAGGAGGAGAGGCAAAGACACGAGGAAGTGAAGAAGATGAAGAGATGGAGGGAGTGAATGCCAGAATTGGAGCTTAAGGCTGGATATCTGATACTATTGTGGGGTAGGGGTATGACCATAAAAATAATAAATAAATAAAAAGCAGTCAAGGCACTATTTTGACATTTTTATGTTTTTTGTCATTAGTATGTGAAAATCAAGTTAAAGAAGTACTAATCCATAAAAGTCCCTACTGATAATAATGATAATAATATAAATGATATTATTGTTGACTTATGATGCACAGATACTTCAAAATTGGCAAAGTATCGTATCGTATCATATCATTTACTTCACTTTTTGTGTGCAAAAATTCATGTCTTTGCCGTGCCTATGGTGCGTCCTTGCAGTATCTGGGCATCATAGTTGCTGACTGACTGATGCACCTTAAGGCATTATGACTACCTTTCGGTTCTTTAAGGCACTGCATTGGACTAATCTCAACCACTCAAAATAAATGTTTTTTACAAATTTTACTCCAATGAATTAAGACCACTGCAAGATTGATTACTATAACATCCTGAATCAACTGTTATGAAAAATTCAAGTGATTAAAGGGATAAACATGATAGTGGCCACAACTGTTCTTTCAGCGAGTTTTAAGGAAGGCTTATCCACGTGTGGGCATTTATTTTTAAGCGTTAAGATTTTTCATAGGTGAACCCAAAGGTAGACCACAGAGCCTCACAAATTGTGTCCTATTTGTGCCTTGTGGAGTTCAGTCTCCCAAAAAAGAGAAAAATCAGCAGAGGGGAAGTGAAAGAGACCTCTTCTGTCCGACTAATGGCAAAACCAAGCCTGCAATCACCCTCTTGTAGCTTGATCTCCACTGCAACTTCTCCCGTGATCGGAGCATACCAAAGACGAGTTGCTCTCACCACTCCAATGTCAACACCATGGTAATCTTCAAACCCATAAAGGCTGACATTCCCGAGATTCACAAAGTCTGACAATGACGCTGCATTGACAGTTGAAGAAGCTGTTTCTCCTGATATCTGGTTACATGAGTGCAGCATACTGTAAATTTATACAAGCATTTGAAGATTGGCCTGAACCAGATTATAAAGATCAAGACAAAAGAAACCATTTAGAATGGGTTCAAAGCCTTTCTTAACAGATTATATGATATCCACTATGTATATTATTTGTTTAGACAGAATACATAGAAATTCATGCCGTAAGTGGTTGTAAATGAAGATCAAAGGTGAATATTAAAAATGGGTATCAAATAACCTTTCTTTTTATGGAAATTGAATATAGGGAAGATGAAAAATAAATACCCAACCAGGACCCTAGAAATTCAAATCCTAGGTCCCTTCAACCCCTCTTCAATAATCTTAGAAATGAAGCTTATTTAACTATGAATTCCTATGCATTTAATTCGGATGTATCATGTGTATACAAATAGGCCCTCAAACTATTACCATAGCCCACCGTAACCACCGAAGATATTCCATTAATTGGATGCCCATGATTGGTGCAATCTCAAGCTTTGGCCCACCAAGTCAAAGAGGTGGCATGTTTGGATCATTGGCAATGTGATCCATATGGTGGTATAGATGGTGAGACCAGTGTGCAGACATAATATACAAGGTATTTTTCATTGACAAGACAAATGCATTTTCATGGCAGCCCATAGTGATTAAACACAATCCCACGTATCTTTACCAATACTTAACTATAACAAAAGTTTGTTTACCTTAGTAAGAAGGGGCTCGACTTGAACATTCATGAAGACAATAGGGACCCCAGATGCTTGAGAAGCATGGAGCCAAGAATAGGCCCTGGTCAATGTGTCTTCCAGGTCATTGTAGTGAGAGACAGCATGATCTGATGCCATTGGAAGGAGAAGAATAGAGAAAAAACAGCTCGAATTACAGACGGGCAGTGTCTCCTTCATCTTCTTCTCCCACGTGTAAGATACATAACTGTCTTGAAGCTGAGCTCTGCTTAGACCACAAACCACCCTCGAGCTTGTAGAACCTGTGCATAAGTTGTGCTTGTTAACAGAAGAAACGAAGCATTTATTTGTATGGGAAAATTGGGAAAATGGATCTGGTATATGAATGCCAACATGTTTGTTACATGCCAAGGGTCCACACAACCACACATATAAAATCTTAACACTTGCATAGGATTAAGGATGCTTTCCTGTATGATGGAAGGATTCTCCGCGTCATAAAAAAAGTTTGATTTTCCTCATTTCCGCATTTTCCCAATTTGATGCAGCACTTTTCGGGCGGAAAAAGAGGAATTTCAAATTGATTATCCCTTAGTCCAAAACAATTTTCTATGATACCAACAAACAAAAAATTTATGGGACACAGAATTCTGGTTCACACAAATGTGCTCCAGATAACATTTAGATGCAGAAAAAAGAGATGGAGAAAATAAGTGGGGAAAATTGTTTATAGTCAATAAATTTAAAGCATGTAATTTTCTCTACTAACATTTTCTCTGCATCCAAAAAGGGGGCTTAGGGGATTTAGTTTTCAGTCTTGAAAACTTAAGAAGACTTGATTTCGAAGACATGTAAATCCATTCATATCTGAAACATTGATATGAAACACTCCTAAGGCCAAAAGATGCTGAAAAGAAAAGAACAGGATTATGCATCAATTTGTATCTGATAAAAAGTTAAGCAACGTGCACCACAAACTAGATTTGCATTCCAAGGTTGCATCTTTCAAAAGAGGAGATGATTACTTGTGTCGATCCGAACTCCACAAATAAGACATCATTCAAAGACTTTGATAATTTCTAGCAACCAGAAAGGAGAAGTTGGGTCTTACATTGGAGAGCGAAGCACTCCCCCTCCGTCCGATCAACGAACCCGACGTTGTAGTTGGGGTCATGGATGGAACGCAGAACGTACTGCTTCTTCTTCTTCTCAAGCGGCGCGATGCAGGCCTGCAGCCCCACCAATTCGGCCTCTCCGCGCCGCACTCGGACCACCACCTGCGTCTCCTTCTTCTTGAACGAGCCGTGGAGAAGCTTCTGGATCCCGCTCGCCCCGTTCTTGAAGGGCGATCGGACGGTCGAGGAGCTCCCGATCTTGATCTCCTCCACGATATCTCCAGTCTGGAGCATGTTCCCACTCCATTCCTCTGCTTTCGAGCTCCCTGTCAAGCGCTCGATCGCCACCACCGTAGACCCTCTTCGATCCATTCACATCTTCCTCCGATTTGCTGAGAGTTTTCACAAACTCCCTTGCTTGGATTCGAAGATCCTTGTCTGAACTCTCACTAGCTATATCGATCAAAACCTGCAAAATCAAGGAAACTTAAACGTCGAATATCAATAAGAATTACGCAAAAACGAGAGACAGAGAGAGAGAGAGAAAGAGCAAAATCAGATGTCAAATTGTTCAAGATGTTGAAAAGAAGTGCTGAATTATGTCGATTTGGGCCGTTTTACGGCGAGGAGCTCCTGAATCTGGGAGATTTCAATCGATATCTGGAAGAAAAAAGCTGATCTGGAAACGTGATTCCGTGCAAAATTTTTTGGATAGCGATTGGGGGTGGAAAGTGGAAACTCACCGGAAGAGTCAAATTGCTGAGAAGAGATGCAAAGTATCTACGGAAATGAAATGATGGAGAATTTTCACAATAGGGAGCAGAGCAGCCTGCAATTTCACTAGTGTGTTTTTTTTTTTTTTTTAAGCAAACGAATCTGTTTAGATGGCCAGATTGCGACATTGAAAGTGTTTTTAAAACGATAAAAAAATGGACGGACGAAAGCGTTGGGCCACGTCTGACTTGTGACAGATGCCGAAAATGGTTAAATATTATACTAACTGGTACAGCAAAGAGTTCGGATCCTCAACATGCAGCAGATCATTTTTTATTTTTCTGCCATCGCCCATTTATTTGTCATAAAAATAGAATATTGTTGAAAAATAAGAAATAACAAGAGAGAAGAATAAAGAGAAAGGGGAGAAAGATCTTATTAATGAGAGTTACTGTGTGTGCATAATAAAGGGAGGAGGATCTTATTTATAAAATAAGATTGCTTCCTCCCTAAGCAACCTAATAAGAAAAGATTCTAACCATAAGTAATTTCCTTATCTTATGTAGATCTCAATATGGGCATCCACCTATGATGATATATCTTATAATACTCCCACTTAGATGACCATCATTCAATGACAGTTGCTTCATTAAAAGCTTACAAAAGAAATACTCAGTGGGAGAAATACCAATGTGAAGAAAAAAGAGTACAACGTTCTATTAGATCATTAACTTTGTATTGGACGTGCATAATGCTACCTTGTTACAACCTGAACTAGAAAAACCAAATGGGATAAAACCTAAGAATGGAAAAAGAGTACAGTGCACAAATGTCCTAGGTAGCATATTTTATGATGTCTCCCCCTGATTGACTACTCTCCTTGATGATAACAACCTTTCATATAGTTAAGCATGTCAATCTTGTATACAAGTTTCTAGAATTTTGATTTTGGTAAAGATGTTGTAAACTGATTAACTAGATTGTTGCTTAAACGAACTTGTTTAACTTTAATCTTGTTATTCTTCTTAAGCTCATGAGTGAAAAAGAACTTTGGTGTAATATGTTTCGTCTTGTCATCTTTAATATATTATTCTTTAATCTGTTGAATACATGCCTCATTGTCTTCGCAAATAACGCTCGGGGTCGCTGTACTAAGAAGCAATTGACAAGAATTGCGAATATGCTGAGTTAAATATTTTAGCCACACACATTTCCTACTGGCTTCCTAGAGGGATAAAATCTCAACATAGTTAGAAAAGTAGTGACCAAAATCTGTTTAATAGAATACCAAAAAATGACAGTCTTATTACTAAGAAACACATAATCTGTTTGTGATCGACTCTTATGGGGATCAAAGAGATATCCTGAATCTACATATCCTATAAAGTTATAATATTTACAACTATAATAATAAAATAGATATAAATATTATAGCATTTTTTTGATACCAATCAAAGAGTTGGTACAAAACTATATATGGCAAGCATATTTATAAAGAATGAAAAACCTCATTAGAACTTCTCTCGATCTGTGGGTCGAGATAAAATTCTCTTATAAATAGTCAATGGTTTTCTCGAACTCTTTTAGAGTTCCGACTAGATTTATGTCATCTATATAAAATTCTATTATTGTAAATCCTTATAAGGATTTTATAAAGATACATCAACAAATGAGATTGTTTTCATACTCTTCTTTATATAAACATTCACTAAGACAATTGTACCATATTCTTCTGAGATGCTTTAGGCCTTACAATAAACATCTTACTTATATTGAGTATATACTCTCTAACTTTGCTTTAGGTAAAACAAATCTTTTGGGATTTTCATATATATATTTGTGAATGTTTTCAATGCCAAGTTTTTGCAGGAAACCTTGTATTACAAGTTTTACCCTGTATCTAGTAATTTCATTTATTTACAAATACTCATTTGTAACCTACAGGGTTAACAACTTTTGGAGTTTGTACTATAGGTCCAAATAACCACGTTTATTGAGACACTCTAACTCTTCTTTGATGGAACTTTTTCATTTGTGGCTAATATTTTCTTTGTCGACATTTATTCATAGTACGTGGTTCTGTGTTCCAATCATTATCCTCATTTTTCCTTGATATTTGTGTAGCTATCGCATATGCAAATGCGTCATCGACGATAATTTCATTTCTATCGCATCTCTCTCTTGAATAATTATAAAGTATAGAGATTTCTTTATTATTGGGTACCCGTGCCTCTTTAGGGCCTTCTAGAGTCTTTTCCGGGACTCATGTCTTTTCTAGGACATTAATTTCCTCAGGAGTTTTAGAGGCAGTAATTTTTTTTATAACCTCTTATTGAGTGAAATGGTGTACCTCATCAAGAGTGTACAATTTGTCATAACTTCTTCGGCAGTATAATTGGGATCTGATTACTTATTTCTCCTCTTACAGGGAGCTGAGTCCTTGGAACCTATAGGTCTGCCACACTTCTGGCATATAGCAGATTCATTTGCTGTCATATTTAGACTTTTTGTCCTACATGGGCATTAATTTGTGCTTGTGTGTTCATAGCTGGTACATATGACTTAGTCACTTTTGTTGCATCATTAAAAGTATCGGGGAATTCGCTTATAATTAGGTGCACAATTCTCCGTACTTCATTCTCACAATATGAAGTACATAGATCTAGATGAGACTAAGTGGAAGTATTCCACATTAATTCTCGCTGTTTTTCAGGAACGAATTGTTCTATAAGAACAAGGCGTTCTTCAGGAACTTTCTTATCTCTACTTAACGGAGGAAAGACTGTCTCATCAAGATGACAATCAGCAAAATGAGCAGTTAATATATCTCTTATCATTGGGTCTAATAATTGGGGGTGAATTATAACCAACATAGATTCTTAATTTACGTTGTGGCTTTATGCAGGTCACGGATCTGTGATATCAGGGCTTATAGATGTAATAGGGTCCTCAGCAAAGTGTATCCTCAATAATTTGTGATAATAGGTGGGCATAAACTAAATAATAATAATAATAATGAGCAAACATCCAATCAACGGATATAGTTGTTAATCAAAAGTATAAAATACCTAAATAGGCCCACTAGGGGGATTTTATGGGTTCACAAATGTCACATTATATCCTTTGCAGAAAGGATGATTAATAGATGGTATTCTAAGGAGTGACTAACAGAATTATCAATAATTTGCCTTAGCATAATACCATAGGGTGACTTATCTTATCATCTCAAAGCATTAAATCTTTAAGGTTACTAAGTCTAGGGCTTAATTTAAGCGTCTTATTTGACTTTGTCGTTTTGCTCATAATTGAATGTGATTCGATTTGTGGAGATTGTCTTGTAATATGGCCCTAAAATCTGATGAGAATACACTTAGCTTTTTTAATATCATCCACCTATGATGATACATCTTATAACAAATATTATTATTGAAGATTTTTTTTTAAAAAAAACACTCTCTAAATACTCACTACACAAAAGAAATCTAGTAAATTTTACTGCACATGGGTCCGTATTTATAATGATAAAATATCGCTTGCAATCTCTATAAGACTGAACTTTTGATTAAAGACAATAATTGTATAATTTAATGCAATATTCATTAATCATTTTTTTATTAAATAAGAACTTCTATAATGGGACCATCTCCTAGCATTTAGGAGCGCCCGTAATCTGTGGGCTTTAGATTTTTAAAAACGTGGGCCCCGCTGTGGATTCCCAAGTTATGAAGGTCAACGGACAGTCGAATCAATGACCCCAGCGAACGAAAAAAATTCTTTATCGGGATCCACGTAAATTAAAGGTGGGCCCACGAGTATTTTGTCTCGTCAGAATTCAGAAAGTTACAAATAACAACTTGCATTTACATTTTTACAAAAAAAAAAAAAAAAAGACCAGAAATGCTTGATAATCTTGGTCAACCATTTTGACCGTCAGACTGCTCATTTTCAGTAGACTGATGAAACCTACTATACTTTTGCCCTACAAGCATAAACATTTTGTTAAACACAGCATATTCAGACTAAATTCAACGTGACGACACATAAAGACGGTGAAATCAAAGTCAGTTAGGCAGGTCTTAGTTTAATCTAGTTGTGTTCAATCTAAGAAAATTTTCATAATCCGCCATGAATGGTAAAAAATTGGACTTCGTTACAAGTCGGGAAGATGGTGAATTTCTGAAAGTAAAAAGGAAGATGGTGTTAGAATAGGGAGGGAGAGAGAGAGCTCTTATTCATTAGATCTGTATGTACATAATGGGGGAGGAGGATCTTATTTATAGAATAAGATTGCTTCCTCCCCAAGCAACCTAATAGGGAAAAACCCTAACTCTTAGGAATCCCTTTATCTCATGTGGGTCCCAATGTGGGCATCCACATATGATAATACATCTTATAACACTCCCCCTTGGATGACCACCATTCAATGACAGTTGCCTCATTAAAACCTTGCAAAGGAAAAACCCAGTGGGATAAAAACCAAAGCGAAGGAAAAAGAGTACAACTTTCGACAGGATCATTGACTTGGTGTTGGACGTGCATAATGCTGCCTCGTTAAAACCTTAACTAGGAAAACCCAGTGGGACAAAACCTAGAGAAGGAAAAAGAGTACAGCGCACATATGTCCTGGGTAGCATACTTCAGGATGCCTCCCCCTGATGACTACTCCCCCTGTTGATAACAACCTTGTACACGGTTAGGCATGTCCATCTCATATACAAATCTTTAGAATATTGATTTTGACAAGAACTTCGTAAACTGATTAGCCAGGTTGTTGCTTGAACGAACTTGCTTGACTTCAATCTTGTTATTCTTCTGAAGCTCATGAGTGAGGAAGAACTTTGGAGTAATGTGCTTCGGCTTGTCATCTTTAATGTGTCATTCTTGAATCTGTTGAATACATGCCACATTGTCTTTGCAAATAATGCTCGGAGTACCTGTACTAAGAAGTAATTGACAAGAACTACATCTATGCTGAGTTAAATATTTTTGCCATATACATTCCCCACTGGCTTAAAATCTCAGCATGGTTAGAATAAGTAGTTATCAATAGTCAATTTAGTAGAATATCAAAAATAATGATGGCAACCATTAAGAAACATACAACATGTCATAACATTTGTATAATACCAATCCAAAGCTTTGGTGCAAAACTATATATGGGAAGCATATTTATAAAGAGTGAAAATCTCATTAGAACTTCTCTCGATCTGCGGGTCGAGATAAAATAGTCAATAGTTTTCTCGATCTCTTCTGGAGTCTCGATTAGATTTATAAACTTCTACTATTATAAATCCATTTAAGGATTGTATAAAGATAAATAGGTAAATGGGATTGTTTTCATACTCTTCCTTATATAGACATTTACTAAGACGATTGTACCATATTCTTCTGGAATGCTTCAGGCTGTACAATAAACGTCTTACTTATATTGAGTACGTACTCTCTGACTTTGCTTCAGGCAAAGCAAATCCTTCTGGGATTTTCATATATATATATCTGTGTATGTTTTCAATCCCAGGTTTCTACAGGAAACCTTATATCACAAGTTTGCCTTTCGTTCATTTTCCTTACAAATACTCATTTGTAACCTACAGGGTTAACACCGTTTGGGGTTTGTACTATAGGTTCATATATACCACTTCTATTGAGAGACTGCAATTCCTCAATGGCATCTCTCTATTTTGGCCAATATATTCTTTGTCGACATTCATTTATAGAACGTGGTTCGTATCCCAATCATCATTCTCATTTTTCCTTGATATTTGAGTAGCTACCGCATATACAAATGCGTCATCGATGATAATTTCATTTCTATCCCATCTCTCTCTTGAATAATTATAAAGTATAGAGATCTCTTTATTTATTGGGTACCCATTGCCTCTTTAGGGGCTTCCAGAGTCTCTTCTGGGACTCATGTCTCTTCCGGGACATTAATTTCTTCAGGAATTTGGAGAGAGTGGATTTTGTCATAAACTCTTCGGGAGTATACCTCTTCTGGAGTATGATTGGGATATGATTGCTCATTTCTCCTCTTCTGGGGAGCTGAGTCCTTGAAACCTATAAGTCTACCATGCTTCTGGCATGTGTAGATTCATTTGCTGCCATATTTGGACTTTGTTCTTCAGGAACACTAATTCGTACTTGTCCTATAGGGACATTAATTCGTGCTTGTGTGTTCATAGCCGATACATGTGACCTAGTCACTTTTGCTGCATCATTAAAAGCATCAGGGAATTCATTTGTAATTAAGTGTACAATTCTCCGTACTTCATTCTCACATTGTGAAGTACATAAATCTAGATGAGATTGAGTGGAAGTATTCCACATTAATTCTCGCCGTTCTTCAGGAACGAGTTGTTCTTCAGGAACAAGGTGTTCTTCAGGAACTCTCTTATCTCCCCCTAACGGCGAGAAGACTATCTCATCAAGATGACAATCAGCAAAAACGAACAATGAATATATCTCCTGTCATTGGGTCTAGATATCCATTAATTAGGGTGAAGTATAACCAACATAGAGGCTACGGTCTGAGTTCATGTAGGTCACAAACCTACGCTATCAAGCCTTATAAAATTTAATAACATGCTTAAGGATGTGTATCCTAGGTTTAATAATATGTGCTAATGGGCAGGATTTGATGAGTTCACTAATGTCACACTATACCCTTTGCGAAAAGGATGGTCAATAAATGGTACTCTAAGGAGTATGTAATAGAAGTATCAATAATTTACCAGAGCATAGGACCCCTAGAATAATAAGCTTCTGGCTTAACTTTGTCGTGTTGCTCATAATCGAATATGATTCGATTTGTAAAGATTGTCTTGTAATATAGCCTTGAAATATAAGGAGAATGCACTTAGCTTTTCTAGTATCAGCTTCTGGCTGTCAATACTAGTAATGATGTACAAATACCATTATGTAGACTCTTCAGGAGCATTTAAATATTTGTATGGATACAGCTATGATCGATGCCGTGCACGAATGAAACACTGACTCAGAGAAAAACTTCTGGTTTTGTTTTTTTTTTCAATGTAGTGTGTTTTGTTGCACTGTCTACTGGACAGATATTATCCTTAGCTTCATGCATTCCATGAGCCATAGAGCAAGTAATAATAAATTCACATAACTAGGTAATCGCATTGCAAAAATAAAAGTAAGAACAACTAAACAATTCAGCATTCAAAACAAATATAACATAATATACGGGGGATTAAAAACAAGTCATAGCATTCAACAAAATATCTAAGAACTGAACTCAATGTTTAAACTCATAAAAGTAGTTGTAGGTCTTCCAGACCATGCTTGGTGGTTCGCCCAATTTCCAAACAAAATGCCTTTTCAATCACCTCTCCTGGGGTGGTTTATTACATCTCTACGGGAGAACATATTATATCTACCTCTTCTGGAGGGATTTTAATTGACTAATCTGGCATTTATTTCAAGCATTGGGTGTATGACCATCTGCTGGTGATCATCCCTGTCTAATGGGGATATAATGGCGCGGAAAATAAGAGCGTATGCCATATCCTTCAGGGATATTTTATTTCCGACTTTGATAGTATCACCAAGCCTTTTAGAGTGTGTTAAGATCGATTTACTAATAACAATCAAACAAAAATAGAACTTCGGGTTCTCAATATCCCATGACAAAATATAATGAAGAATTGGCCAATCAGAAAGTTAGAACTTCAGGTTCTTAACTGATGAATCAGAACTTCTAGTTCTGTCAATACTTCAGGCTAGTGATAGAACTTCAGGTTCTTAGAACTACTGGTTCTATCAAAGCTTCAGGTTTGAATCACAACTTCTGATTCTATCAAAACTTCAGGTTTGATTTCATGGCCGTTGTATCGATCTACACTACTTTGAATCTTTAGAAATCAAAGCTCCAAGTTTGATTATGAATATGAATCTTCGGGTTCATATTGTAAATCTTAGAACTTCTGGTTCCAGATAATGTATGGATCTTCAGGCCCACGTTATTCATTGGAAATAGAACTTCAGGTTCTATTATACACAACTACTGCTTTGGCAAAAACAAATTCATCAAGACTAAAATTTCATATAATCATATAGTGATAATGATACCTAAGTAATTATATCAAGCATGCAGTACAATGTTATAGAATATAAAAATAAATGTATAGGAGAAACAGAAAATAAAATGTAGAACTTCAGGTTCTTAACATCCAATCAAAGATAATAATAAAAATGTGATGAAGAATTTAGAAATTGAAGTTTAGAACATCAGGTTCTCAGCTTAAGAATCAGAACTTCTGGTTCTAAATTAAAATAGTTCATGGATCTTTCAGTACGAGTTAGAACTTCAGGTTCTAGATTAGGATAATTCATGGATCTTCAGGTCCGAGTTAGAACTTCTGGTTCTAAATTAAAATAACATATAGAACTACAGGTTCAGGTTATTTATTCGATATAGAACTTCTAGTTCTAAGTACCATATGAAACTTCGAATACGTACTGTAGATCTGAAAACTTCTGGTTTCAGAGTAAAATAAACAACGGATCTTCTGGTCCGAATTTGAAAGAACTTCTGGTTCATAGATTAAAATAATTTACGGAACTTCGAGTCCGAATTATTGATTCCATATAGAACTTCTGGTTCTAAATATCGTATGGAACTTCGGGTTCCAATTTCTTGCATAGAACTTCTGGTTCTATTTATGATCCATGATTTTCAATTTTATCATGATCTCCTTTTGATAAGAAATAATAAATTATTCATCACTCGAATAAAAATTATAAATATTTGCATATCAAAAAGGAATAAAATAAATGCAAGTATATGCTTATCAAATTAATAAGAGATCATAAGATAAGGAGAAATTACTTAACTTTGAAACGTTTTCCTTTTTGTGCCAATGTGTAGATCTGCTCGCGAGTTTTCCGTAGGCGCAAACGGATCTCAAATCGGACTCTGGATCGTCAAGATATCACAGTTTCAAATCGCAGCCCTTTGATCTTGTAAAACAGTCTTTTGAATCTGATATGCATCTGATGACATCATCAGTGATGTCAATTATGGGCCTTTTCGGGTTGGGCTGACCCAAACGTGGATTGATTTGCCCAAAACCCATACTCGAGGGATTATAATTAATTGTGGTGCCTCGGTGCACCATACCCAAAGTGGGGAACAAACCCACGTGACAATGTCATCTCCCTTTTCTTTGCAGAGTCCTCAAGCCATAACCCCAGATCTCAGACGATAGCTGTAAGACCTTCCGATCTTGCAATCATACGTTGACCCAGACAAGAACTGGGGTTGATTCTTTGCCTCTGTTTCCGGCACGATGAGCATCGAGTCCGCCTCGGTCCCATTCAGTTTCATGGGGTCTGAGAAAGCCAAAACCGGCAGGTCAGGGAACTGCCGCGGGGGAATCTGCTGTGGGGTGTTCACAAGATTGGGCGTGCTGTGATCGGGTAGGAGAGACTGCGAGAGGCCGCGGCGTCTACTGCTGATATAATGAATGACGTGAAGAAGTCTACCGCTGATATAAAGAATGACGTAAAGAATGCAGAAAAAGAAAACCGGGGCAACATAGAGCATGAAAAGACCGAGGACAAGCACGGTTGGCCCTGTGGCTATGGTTATGAAATTCGGTATCAGGTTCAGAGACTCGTCGCTGCAGTTAAACCACCCCAGTAGAAATCGGTCCAAGGAGTTCAACGTGAGGTTGAACCGGTGAGGAGAGTCGTGCTGATCAACAAGATCAACAAGATCAGGCCGAACAACGCACAGATTATTTCGCACAAGTCGCATTCCTTGGAGGCGGCGTCACATCCATGGTTTAAAGGAGGCTCAGCATCTTTGACCGCAGGGCGGCCATGGCTTACGGGAGTCTGCGCAGGCTGGTTGCGTTTAGGGTGCAGCGCAGTATAGGGGTGGACGGTGGACGTTGAAGCGTGGGGTTGGCTAGGTTGAGCGTTGAGGCAGCCGCCGCAGCCCCATGCAGACTTGTACTGTTTATGCACGTCTTTGATGAAGAAGAAGTCGGAGGAGGAGAAGAGGAAAAAAAGAGGAGGAGAAGAGGAAGAGTTTTGAAAATTTATGAAATTCTATACACCTTTTCTGCACGTGAAGGCAAGAGAAAGGAAAAAGGTTTCCTTTGACTTGGTGATGCACAGGTTTTCGTGCCATAAAAAATAAAACCCAATGGAGCCTTCTTCTTGTACTGACAGGAAGCAATAAGGGGAAGAAAACGTGTGTGCATCTAAACAAAATATGGGAATAACACTCGGATTGTTGGAGGCCTTTCTCCGTTCCGGGATTTCGACGCAAGGAAAGTCCATGAGATCTGTGCTAGGATTTCGACGTGAGGCCCTTATCCGTTCCGGGACGGCTGGACAAGGGAGGAGGGAGCTCTTCGTGCTGATAACGTGTTAGAATAGGGAGGGAGAGAGAGAGCTCTTATTCATTAGATCTGTATGTACATAATGGGGGGAGGAGGATCTTATTTATAGAATAAGATTGCTTCCTCCCCAAGCAACCTAATAGGGAAAAACCCTAACTCTTAGGAATCCCTTTATCTCATGTGGGTCCCAATGTGGGCATCCACATATGATAATACATCTTATAACAGATGGCTAATTATAACAGTTAAAAATGCAGTTGTTTATATTGTAAAAACTACTAATGAATACTTTCACATGGATCAGAAAAAGTCGTAAAACTGATCACTTAAGTCATCCAACTGGATTTGTCGGTCCGCTTAATATAGATCCGTTTCTGCAGTTTCCATTGGTTTACCAATTAGTAGAAAGGAAGGAAAACATAACCTACATGACGGAAGATTTCCTGGATTTTCAGCTTACACTTCTTCTTCTTCTTCTTCTTCTTTTCAATGTCTTCACATAACTAATAAGCAGCAGTAAAAATAGAAACTGCTTGACCGCTGATGACCAAACCAACAATGAAACTTACTGCGTTACCATTTCTACCTGAAAAATATCAAAAACCTTCCGAACCTTAAATTCTGATTCTTTAATCATACTACAAGCTTTCACAACAGCTCAATGAAAATAAATTCCTCGTGAGAAAGAGAGAAGTTCATTTTAAAGGAAAAAAAACAAAAGGAGAGAGTAGGGGATGTTATAAGACAGTCATCACAGTGAGTTTTATTACGTGGATGAGCAACACATAGACTTGCTACCTTCCACATTCTGCTCCTGGGTAGGGACAGCAATCGCGGTTCCCTTGAGAAGTGCTGATTTCCCTCCATCCTGTTCTTCATTGGCAGTCAAGGACTTCTTACCGACTATTCGGTAGATCTCTGTTAAGATTGTTACGAAGGCAGACTCTACATTGGTAGCTTCTAGGGCAGACGTCTCCATGAAGAAGAGGTTTTCCCTCTGTGCGAACTCCTTGGCATCCTCAGTAGGAACCGCGCGTAGGCTCCCCAGGTCCGACTTGTTTCCAATCAGCATGATGATGATATTCTTATCAGCATGTCCTCGGAGCTCCTCCAGCCATCTAGCCACATGGTCAAAAGATTGGCGCTTGGTTATGTCATATACCACCATTGCCCCAACTGCTCCTCTGTAGTAAGCACTAGTCACTGCACGGTACCTGAAGCCATCATCAAGGTGCCATAAAATGATTGGTGAAGAATAAAACTATTCATACTACTAATATGAAGGTTAGAGTTAATTCTCAGAGAATTGTAGACAACGAACTAAATAAACAGGATCTGGTTTTGATAACTGAGCAAATGAAACAGATTAGTTACAGAAAATAAAGCCGGGGGTATTTCATATGAATTAGTCGTGCCCGGTTAATCTCCCTATTTAAGACAATCACATTCTAGCTTTGATCATGTTTGGAAGGCTGTTTCAGGCTAAAAATCTGCACTCATTTCATTTGGAGCTTCTATTATATTTAAGACAGACAGACATTCTCTCTTTTTTTTTAATGATTAAAATTAATGATAAAAGGCTTGTAGTACAAGAGGGCTATACAATACGCAGAACACCTAGAACCCAAAAAGAAGAAAAGAGAGGAAAACTACATACCCCATATACACCATCAACAAAACAAAGAACACTAAAATGCCTAAGCCCCATCATAGGACAGACAGACATTCACACACTAAAAAGCAAAACCCCAGTCTCAACTACTGACACAGATTACAAATCAGAGAAGGGATTGGCCAATTGCTTAAAAGACGACTTGTTAAGATTAGATTTTGAGGATATCATTATCTTCACAAAAGGTTAAAAAGTCACAAATGATTTTTCCTAAACGTTTGGTTTCTCCTTGAAGAATATCTATCCTTGGATTTGACATATGAGAATGGAGGCCTTACTTCTGCAAGAATACTTTAATCAAATTAATTCAAGAAATTTTCTACTGGCCTAGTACTGAATGTAAGTAAAACAAAAGCTAAACATGAAGCTACTAGAAGGTCTAAATTCATGCACAGTAACTATTGCAAAAACACCGTAGCTCGGTGACTATGGCTGCTCTCAAAGACAGACTTAAAAATAATATCTCAGTTTTCTGTTAAATAAATCATCATTTGTCAGGAGACAAAAGATTCAATACATTCAAAATCTACAGAAAACAGATTAATTGACAAAAAGGTTCTAGGAAAAGGGATCAACCTCCTTTGAAGGAAGCAATATGTTATATTACAGGGCAAAAAGGAATTAGCACTAAATAGGGATAGCTGAAGAAGTAGCACACACAAAGCCTACCTCAGATTAGATACATGCTATAAGGCTTTAAACAAGATAACAGCAGATTAATTAGCATACATGATACTCATGAGCATAATTATCTAGTTGTAGCCAACTAGAGTTTTCTGAAGCTACTAGCCCAAGAAGAGAAACATAATCCAACAAGAGAGACAGTAATTATACTCAAAGAACGTATATTTTGTGGGTATGTTAGCTTTAATTCTATTTTTACTAACAAATGAGTGAGAAGTAAAACAAATAAGAGAGAAGTCAAATTTATCTACGGGTATCAATACATTTACTTACTCCCTTCCCCTAGAACTGCGCCTTCACTTAAAGGGAAATGAGACGAATTATACTTTAGAGACGAATTTTATATCAGCTTGGTGGATTCAACAGCCTACACCGATGTTCTAGAGGTAAATGTCGGGGTCGGCTAAATGAATTCTGGGTTCTTCTCCATTCCAATCTATCCTGAGCCATTTCAATTCATATTTGGATTGTGACAAAAGTTTTTACGTATTCTCATCATCAGATGATCATCAGAGCCTTGTGCCATGAATCTGGGGTCATCTAAACCAGACCATCAATTTGGGGATCTGGGGTCATCTAAAACAGAGTTATGCTAATCGAATCGATACAAAAAACTAGTAACCCAGATGGAACAAAGTATTGAGGAATCATCCAAACAATCACACGAGCGCATTTCTATTCGAGATTCAATCAAAATGGTAAGGAGGCGGAAGCAAAAGCAAAAAGAAGAAGAAGAAGAAGAAGAAGGATACCTTTCTTGTCCAGCTGTATCCCAAATCTGGGCTTTGATGTTCTTGTGATCGATGAGGAGGGTCCTGGTCTGGAATTCGACACCGATCGTTGCCTTTGAATCGACACTGAACTCGTTCCTTGAGAATCGAGCGAGGAGCTGAGATTTGCCGACTGCCGAATCACCGATCAAGATGACTTTGAACACGTAATCGATCTTCTGATTGAAGTCTCCATACGACCTCGACATCTCTCTCTCTCTCTCTCTCTCTCTCTCTCTCTCCGATTCAAAGCAGACCAGACCAGAGCAAATAAACCGATACAATACTCCTTCGATCTCCCGGCGAGAGGGGAAACCCTAGAAAAGTCGGAGATCGGTCAAGACTCAAGACAAACGCACAGAGGGAGAAAAACTGGAAAAAGGGATCAATCAGGTCATGTCGATCATGATTTTGTTCCAAAACGACAACCTTTTGTAGTTATAATAATTATATATATATCCTTTTATCAAAAAATGATAATAATAATAATATATATATATATATTCTTTTTTAAGTTCCTTAACCGATGCATGGTACATTCATGAGGTGGTGTCATGACAAATTTATTGTGACCCTGCAATGTTTATGAGGTTTGATCAGAGCTCTACGCCTTAAAAAAACTATATATGTACATATATACTGATGCGACTAATTTTTATTTATCTTTTTGTTAACGCAGGTAGCACGTGAATCCATCCATCACAATTTATGTGAAGAGACGTGCAATTGTGCCATTGTACAATGCCATACATCTTTCTGGGAGGAAGAAATAAAAAATTATTAGAATTGGGGCATGAGTCGGGGACAAAATCTGGAGAATTTTAAATTCCCTCAAATTATATATTTTAAAATTCTTACAACAAAATAGGTTATTTGGATTAGCTTGGGTGGTGAGAAGATCCTATAATAGAGAATCATTCTTTTCATTTTCCATACTATCTACTAATATATTATTTGGTGCAATATTTTTATTTGCTTAAAAGAGAAAATTAACTAATTTTTCTTGAACGGAAGAATTTCAATTTCATGCGAGAGTAGTGCAAATTAGCATTACTTTCTTATCGAAAATAAAATTTGAGTGGGGCAAAACCTTATAATTGTGCAAAAAAGTGAGGGCGCATGTTTGGAATTAGAGATCTTCATTATAGAGAGAAAAATTTTTTTGACTTTTTATGCAAAAAACTACTTTATTATTTTGTGCATCCTTATTATTTTGTCCATCCCATTTCCCTTGCCAAAAACAATAAGATTAAATTGAGCTTTTCTCAAAATGAAAGCCTTTGAACATGGAAACAAAATTTCGCAAAGTAGGGAATCATCTATTTGCACAAATAAATATTTATTGGAGTTATAAAAAAAAAGAAAGGACTGCAAATTAGATCCACATTTATTTGAATGGCTTGAATTTATAGGTGCACTGCCATTAACAAACCAAGGTCCACCTTCAAGATTATTATTATTTTTTATTGCTTTCTTCAAGGGTCCTTCACTTGAAAGTTGAATAGGTAGAAACCTTTTTCAAGAGCATGAAGCTCAAAATCATCCTGAACTCTCTAAGCTTTGGATAGAAAAGCCTTCACTGCCAGGTAGTGTGGCCTCTTGGCCACAAAGAACTCAACGAAAGAGCTGGCCTATTTTTATGATATATATTCTAAATCATCCTCAAGAAGAACGCAATTGAGGACTGTAGTGGAAGAAGAAGATGGGTTCCATGAATATTAAGAGATATGTCGGTTCTGCCTTTGGGGAGAATAGGGAGACCCAGCGTGATGGGAAACAGTTTTGGTTTTGCCTTCTATACACAGTGATACTGTTATAAGATATTTACAACGAGTCTATATTCTATAAAATCTTAAAGGCTATGGATTCTTTTTTTTTTTTTTTCAGCACAATAAGCTGTAAACTGTTATTTGTCTATAGTTAAGCACATTAGTTTATAGATTAACTGTTTTCAATGTCAATGAATTCTTATCAGCATAGAGCATTATTTATTTATTTTTGCTTTTGTGGGTCATAAAATATAATATTAGAATTTTCAAGCAACTGTAGTTTTTTTTTTTTTTTGAGTTTTTAAAAACAGTTGATCACCTATGTCAATGGAGAAGGCATTAGTCCTTTATTAAAAGGAAAAACCCAGCTAAGGGGGTTGGACCCAATAAAAATCCTGTATACAAAGGAAGAAAGTTTACTCATGTGGAAAAAAAGCCCACGTAAAGAGAGGAGACATATCCCTGGACCCTCGACAATAAGGTAAGAACTCACACTTCTTACCACTTGGACAAGAGGCTGCTATTTACCCTTACATGTGAATCAAGAAAGTTGGACTTCACATTCAAAAATTCGAAAAATGACGACATGGTTATCATTTGTGGGCAATTCCAATATCAGTCGAAATAAATGATCACAACCATTGGTTTGAGCTCCTCAAACTTTACACCTTACAAATTTGTTGAGATAAAATACCGTGGTTAAAATGCCAAACTAATATTGTTAGTAGTTCAAAGAGCAAGGGAATAGGCATTGCTGAGGAGATTGGATGAAACAAAAAGAAGTATTTATATACATTAGACAAAAAGTAACTGCCGTGCCCTAAACCCGAGATTAGATAAATATGGTTGAGCTCACGGCGTGGCATGTGTAATCCCGTAGTAATTCACATTGCACTAAGGTAACATAGATTACTATAAGGAAAATTTCACGATTCTCATATATGCTGAAGATCCATAATGTATGCATATTCAAATCAACTACGAAACTTAGTGCTTAGTGCACCCAATAAGCACCCTGTGTTAGTATAAGAGCCTAAATTAATACCTGTTTAAATATTTCATAATTAAACTACTTAAAAAGTTATCAAAATCATCATAATCTCATGCATAAACTATATGACTGACTGTATATAATGTGATAAAGTACGAAAATGCATAACGGTCGTCGGCCAAAAGTATAATATGTATCCCTCCAAAGAAATAAGCATAAACCAAGTCTAAAGCCATGATGATGTAATAAAGTGACCTGTTCTCGCTCAAATCCTAAATGTCCAACAAGACCCATGTCGCTATACGGATAGATGACCAATTGAAAACGTTATCCGGTCCCCACTTATCTAATCTTGAAAGTATTGCTATGACAACCTCCGAGAGTGCATATTAGCATTAGATAAAATATAATATGAGGAATCAAGATGACAAAAATATAACAACTAAATGACAAACCACATGGCTACAATCGTTCCCGAAGATAGACATATATAGGAATCCAACGAGAAATTAGGTAGCTAATTTAATTGCTCAAAGGAGCATCGACTTACTTTACAAAAAAACCAACTGTAACGGTGCATAAAATTTCAACTCATACTCAACCCCGCCGGGCCTCATAGAGTCCAGCTTAGTGGTGCTGACTTCATAAGTCAATATAGCCAGAATAGATAGCACCATTGTGCTCTCATACTTACTTTCTTAACAGAACTTACTAACTTAACATTTATAGTAACAGAAGCATAATGATATCAACAATGATTAGTCAGAACAAAAGCAAATGCAAAGATAATGAAGGAATATAACTGAATTAATAACATAAATAAGTGAAGAATTTAAAAGTCATCGAAATACGTATAATTTCCAATTAATTAAGAAACAAGAATAAATTACAAGCTAAGCTGACTAAGATGTTCAAGTCCTTAGCTTTCCACTTTGTTAAGACTATAAAGTTCCCAATGCCATATGTTATCAAATATTGGTGTCGTATTGTATATGAATATGGACATTAGGCACCTTATACCTGTACATGAAGGCATAGCATTAAAACGAACTTGATCATCTTATCTTTGAAAGCTAACACTTTCCTTGTTTACCCAATTTGATTTCGTTAGACAAGTGTACGGTATGATGGCTCCAAGAAATAAAGTCCTACACAGTCATAGGATTCACCTAGTAAATCTAGGGTAATACTTGACCACGGGTCAAGTCAAAATGTACCTAGTGAAAAAACTAGTATAGCCATTTCAATCTAGATGAAAATTGAAATAATAAATAAATAAATAATAATTTAATAATTAAAAACAATGATTTGGGTGTGCACTCGAGCACGGTTGAGCATGTGCTCGAATGAGGTCTCACAAAGACTAATGTCCTTAGTGCAAATGAGCATGTGTTCGAGTCTAACATACTCTACATTAAAATAATTGAGAGGTTTGAGTGTGCGCTCGAGTGCGCCTAGGTCCACTCGAGTACGTAGGTGCGGAACTTAGTTTTGTAGCTCAGTTTTAGGTCTGGATTTCTACACCTTCATACTTCCACTTGTATTGATACATGCAATAGTACCTCGAATCTTTTACATTTATGTGATTTCAACCCCATTCCAAATCATTCAATCAAAACCCTCACTTACTTCATTTAAAAATTCATTTTTGGCCACCATGATATCCTCATTTATGAAAGTAAGAAGATGATGAGCTCAAGAAATTAAATTTAAATGCAATCATGTATATTACTACTTGCTTAAACTTGTCTTGGGTATTCCAAAAGTCCATATAAAACTTTTAAAGTGCAAACCCCTCAATCTTTAACTCAAGTAAACCCCTAATCATGGTATGAAATGAAAAAGAGATGAATAAATGAGATGAATGACAAAAAGATAATGTGATGAGTGACAAGCTAAAAAACACTTTACACTATTCAAATGGCCACAAACACCAAGATGAGTTGGGTTTATTACTTAAAAAGCTGTGTAAAAAGTAAAGATGATTTTTTCTCTCCAAACAAACACCAAAGGGGGTAAAAGGGAATATGGAGAAGACGATGAAGCTAATTTCTAATGGGGCTATAACCTCTCTCTCACACACTTTAGGCTTGAAAAAGGAAGGAAGATGGAGATGAAAGCCAGGGTTTTAGCTAGTAGGCACAAGGAGGCCTTTGTTTTAGAGTGTGTGTCCTTATATAAAGCCATAGTTGCTAGAAATTTTAGTATTTGCTAGCAAGTCTATTAGGCTTATGTTATTTACAAAAAGATCACAAGAAGTCCCACATAAGTGACTTAGGTTTTAAATGAAATCGGTCCACTAATGAATAATAGCATCATGATTATTGCACATGACATAATTAATTAGATGATGAGATAATGCAAAGCTAAAACTAATTAGAATACAAATTGGCCCTCAAAGCTATTCAATCAAGAGTAGGGTCCCATCAATATACCTACCCGTTTGTGATTAAGATAAAAATGCTATTAATTAGTAATAAGCACAAAGATTAGCAAATAAACTCTAGATTTGGGGCCGGGATATTACAATAACTAACACATTAATAATAATGACATGTGGACTTATAATTGAACTTCCTAGGGTGCGTTTGATTCGACTTCTGAATGGTGCTTTTGGTGTTTGAAAAATCCAAGATCTTTAAAACCTCGTTTGATTGTTATATTTTAAGAGTAAAAAAATTTTAGCTTACTTTTGAAAGGCAGTTTTTTACTTGTTAGAATTGAATTTTGTAGACAATTAAGCTCTTTAATTATAAGAAGATTTTCTCCTGCGGTATGTGATCCATGGTGGCATTCATCTGGACCATCCCAAATGCAGGTCCCTGCTGAATTTCTGTGACAATGGCATCGTCAGAATAGAGCAAAAAGAGCATGTGAAAATCTTCTTAAAGTTGGAGAACCAAATGCTTAAGCATTGGCTCCTAACTCATATCTCATTTTTCTACAAAAACATAACGGTGATATCATATATCACATGCCTCGTGTCAAATGAGACTTTATAGTTGGCCATTTATTATTTATTAAGGATTTTATATATTATGGAAGAAGGATTCTACAAAATGTTGGATTTTGATGGGTTTCAAAACATTCAAGAGGTTTTCAAATTTTTTTTTTGTGAACTTCCCCTTTATAAAGAAGCAAAAGTTACTTTTGTATGTATAAGGGATCTCATTCTTCGATAAAATTTATTTATTTATTTAAAACATTTTCCATGCACGGTTTGATTAAAGCTATTTTAAAAAAATGTTCAAAATTCGAATTCAAATGTTTAATGCTATGTAATGTTTTTTTTTTTTTAAATGCTGAAACCCGTTTGCACCTAGGTTTAATATCCAAAGGAGAGGAACTTGTCCTAAAGAAAGTGTTGATTGACATGCATCAGCCACTTGTTGCTGCCTTTGTTTCTTGTCAATTTCCACAAATATAGTCTTCCTCTATTGTGCTGTAGATCGGTTTTATTGCTTTTATTCATTTATTAATTTTAATCTCAACCCCTGTTCTGTAGCCATACTTCCAATACAAAGTAGTCCTCCAAAAAAAGGGGTGTTTTTGCCCATCCATAACAACCAATGAAAAACAACAGCATTTATTATGCGAGGGGACAAAAGGAGAAAAAACAGGAGTTTAAGTCATTTATTGTTTTGCCTCTCTACCAAGTAATATACCCATGTTCTCTGTAGGGTTATTCATGGGCCGGGCTAAGGAACATTTAGGCTCGGCCTGGCTTCTAAAATGAAGACCTGAGCCTAATCGAGGCCTAAGTTGGGCCAAAATTTTATAGCCCAAGGTCAGCCCATTTTAGGTTTATAATATAAAAACTGAGTGATTTAAATTGTTTTAAGGGCAACTTAAATGGTTTAGTCAAGGATTTATAAGTAAGATGTCCTGCATTTGAAACTTCTGACCTCTTTTTTTGCTACTACCATTAGCTTTGAGCTCGCTACAATTGAATCCAAGCCTGGTCCATATACTAAACAGGCCAAAAATTGAAAATTGAGCCCGGTCCTAATGCTATAACACAAGGACCAAGCCCGTCTCACAGCAGGTTGGGCTCAGGCTGGCCGGGCCCAATCCATGAGTTATCCTCTCTCTCTCTCTTCCGTCTTTTATTTTTCTTTCTTCTTAACTTAAAATCAAGGCCCACAATGGAGTTGTAGCTAATCTTCAGTTTTCTTTTTCCGTTTCTTCTTTTCATGTTTCCAACTATGTTTAATTGATTCCATAAAGCTAGAATGACATGGAAAGAGATAGAAAATAGAGGCCGAGAAGGAACCCATTATTGGACGCAAGTGAGAAAATAGGAAGCTATCATGTAAAAGGAAATATAGGGAAGATAAGTAATCAAAAGAAGAGAAAAAGATAAGTAATCATTCAATGAGAAAAATTAAGAAACTAATTTTGTCAATCACATTTTTAATCGTTGAAGGAGGGAAAATTTTTCCTTGCTAAAACGCCAAGGCCGGATGTAAATCTCCTCATTATATAATTATTTTTACTTTATTATTTAATTAAATTAAGTCAAAAGTTAGTTTCTCACACATCACAATCAAATAACCTTATTACTCTTTTATGTCATATATAAAATATACACTAATAAAAAACTACAATACAGACTAAAAGCTCTGGTGGCTTCAGGAATGGGCTCTTAAGTCTTATCCTAATGGTAAGGGACGTGTTGGTTATTAACTAGTATCCGGGTCCAAATCCAAATAATCACCTTTCCTTGCCTGAAGGTTGCTCTACTTCATCAATTTCTCTAGAAATGTCCCAAGACCAGCGCCCCTAAACTGGGATAACCAAAAAATAAATAAATAAAAGAAGAAAGAAATCAGAACTGATACTCGGATGATACGTGCACTAGCCACATATAAAAAAATCGTTATTATGAAGGAAAAAAAATCGTTATTTTAAAATCATGTGCAGGTCTGGCCCGTTCAGCTAAAAGCTGCATTGCACTGATCATGAAACAGTCCTTTCAGATTTGGATGACATGTTCAAAACTACCAATCTCTTCTATCATCTCTTCCCAGTTTCACCCCCACTCATTATAGTGTCACCCCCTCTCACTATAGTTTGCTCTTTGCACATTTATTAATTACCTCTACCACGGGAAATATTCATGTGCACATATTTTTTATCATTTTTTTTATGAAAACTCTAGGTCAAACCCACTATATAGTCCATCTAAATAAGCCACACAAATGATTTCCTTGAATTAAACTCATTTACTAATTTTTCGTCAAATTAGAATTTATTGAATCATTGGATCGACTATGCATCCAGTCGAATGAAATAAGTTTATGGGTCATAGATGAAGAGGTTAGAGACATTGATTGGGGCCAAACTTGGTATTTAGGGTGATCCTACATAGATCTTTTCATCTCTGACAGTCTCATCCCTTGGTGGAGTTTACCATGGGCCCCATAGAGAAGTATGCATGGACCTTGGTGAGGAATATATGCGCGTGGATATTTCCCCTGCCGTTGCCTTTATTTTTGATGCACTCGATCCACCTGCAACGTGTCAAGATAACCAGCCACATTTTCTCTCATTGGATGGCCCGCTCCTCCACATACTGTCCCTCTCTCATGCAAAGTTGCAAAGTAGATGATATTCTTCGTGTCCTTTCCTCTGCCCGGTCAAGCTTTCTTTCCTTATATGGAAAAGCACTGTTCTATAGGAAGATGAAGTCATTTGTGACGTGGGAATCACTTTGCGCAGGTGGAAATGTTGATTTCAGTTTATGAACTGATTTTTTTTTTACTATTTCGTCTTTTTAAATATTTTAACCGTACACACAAATATTCCAAGACTCGAATTTTGTGTCATAGATGTTAACATTTAATAATTTTCTACAGAACCGTTTGAAGAAAAAAACATGCGGAAATTACAATTTTGCCCCGTATACCTGTATTGTAGGAATCACACAAAATCCTACTTATTCAACATGCAAAGAGAAAATGGTTTCATGAGTTAGGGAGAAAGGTAAGTACATGTGATGCCAGGAGATCACATTGTGTGATATCCTATAATTGCATAGGATATGCACATTATAAAAGCAAACTCTCATTAATTTATGCATCCTCTATAATTATGTGAACGGTTCTGCAAGAATTTTTAGAATGTTAACATGCATGAGGCAAAACTCAGATCTTACAGATTCCTAAATCATGCAGGTGTACACACAGCACAAGTATCCCTAACAGTGGACGAAGAACTGCAATTAACAGGTAAACTAAATACAGCAGAGTACATGTATACATTCATGTAACAGGTAAACTAAATACAGCAGAGTACATATATATATACATTCGTGCTTTGTCAAGAAGCGACTCTCCTACTTTCAGGGATCTATTAATAGCTGAGATTCACCCTTCTACACCCAGTTCTAACTTTCCCTGGTCACAATCTCTCTCTTTTTCAGCCATTAGAATCTCATCCTTCCCAGCACTAAAAGAGAACCTAGCTTCTCTCCATTACCTTTCCATCTGGTTCATTTTCCTCTACAGAAGCAAAGCGAAGAGTCACATAACAGGATCTGTGTGTGGCTTTTGCTTGCTCGAACAAATGCAGCTTGCTCGAATATCCAAAAGCGTCTGAAAGAAAAGGAGAGCTAATGATGAAAAATGGGGAATGAAATACGACTTAATATATGAAGGGGGGTCTTGGGTTCCTCTCTGAATACCTTCACCTGTCTCTGGAGGTCTTTAATGTAATCCACAGCAATATCCAACATGTCTGCAGTGTTTGTTTGCTGCAAAAATTGGAGAGAAAAATTTGAGATTCTGAAGACATTTTATTGGGGGAGATAGTGTAGTGTCGCTACTCACTACCTTGTCCATGTTAGGAACAACTTCCTGCAATTTTCTCATCCGTTGGCTTATCCGGGTTCTTCTCACCTGAAATCATTCCATTAGTGGAAGAAAAACTCAGTGGTTGAGAACAAAAAGCTCTTCAAATTTTCAGATGATAGGCCCAACCACAGCTAATTTGCAGACCAAAGGCCATGTTTGGATCCTCAGAACTCGGTTGCTTTGTAATCAAGCTACCTGTAATCCTAGCTAATCACCTGTAATTGCTCATTGTGAAGAGCAAAACAACTGTCTTAAGTGTAACTCAGGTTCTACAAAGGCATGAACTGTCATTTACACAAATCAAAGTACCTGCACTTTATTTAGGAATATCCAAATGGGCTCAAAGTCTTAGTAAGAAAATAAAATAAAGAGTAATATTTGCAATGACCGAGTGAGAATGACAAAGCAGTAGCACTTACCCTCTCTGCAATGCTTCGGGGATGGGTAGCGCAGCCTCGCTTTGCTCGGATCTTGCAAGAAGCTAAGTCTTGAAATCGCAGGATCTTTTCCATGGCAGCTATTTCGGATGAAGTTTTTGGAAAACTAAATTCATGGATCAAACCAGAAGTGTGATTTCCAGCATCTCCATTCTGGTGAAGAACAACAAAATTACCAAAAATACAGAGAGATGGTAGGAGACAAGCAAATGCCAAAAAATTGTTACATAGAAAAAAGATGAATTTGCAAATAGTACCTGATCCTCTGAAGTGTTTAAACTAGAGATCATCATCTCATCGATATCTCTAGCACTTTTTAAGCCTGAGAAATTATCTGGAGATGGATCATCCCATGAGGAAAAGGGGAACTCCCTTGAGATGTAAGTTTTGAGATTTCCATTACTATTTTCCAAGTTTCCAATATCAGGGCTACTTGCTCCAATGCTTTCGGTTCCCATTTCAGAATTCTGAAACAGTGACCTTGGTAAAGAAACTTGCCTTGATAAAGGTCTCATCTGATTGTTGAACCTGCAAGTTGAAGCAGTCGCTTCTCCATTAACGCTAGTCCCGCCTCTAACATCGCCCATGCCTCTCATTACAACATAGCCTGTTAGGATCCAACTCTTCATTAATTTGTTCAACTCTCTTCTGATTAAAGTTTTATTCACAAGCTTGACTGGGGAAGACCAAATTCAAGCATGACTATGGATGGAAACACACAAAGTTTCAGTGATTAGGCCGAACTCAGTGTACTGCTGTAAGGTAATAATAAGAGGTTTTGCTATAATCTTTCCAGTGCTCTTACTCTGAGCTTACTCTGCTATGATTTATCTGTAAACATTAAATAACACAGGAGAAACTAGTCGGGTTTGAGTCCCGACTGTTCCTCAGTTGGTTAGTGACATGCAGTGTGGATGGATTTGTGAGTTCGAATCCCTTGTAAAGTGAAAAACAAGGTCGTCATTTTTTGAGAATTTTTGGCCTTTTCTTGCAAATGCGATGAATAAAAGAACAAATTAAGAAATATTCTGATCATTTGAGGAAGAGGGTGTCAGCAATTTACTAGGTATTAGGCAATTTAGGCCTTAACCAGAAGAAGAGATTCTCAGAAAAATCACACTTTCTAGTTGCTGTGTACATCAGAAACCAGTAAGAACTCTCCCCCTCTTGGTTTCTCAGAAAAGTTTCCAAGACTAGTTCTGTTCCATCCCCAAGAAACTAGCAAACATTTTGAAGATCAATTGATCAAAAGAAAAAAAGAACTGAATAGGATAAGTCAATCAGTTTTTCACTGTTCTTTACAGAAATCACTGAAAAATAACTGAAGAGAAAATCTTCCTACTTACTAGTCTGTTTGCCACTACGATTCACAAAATTTCTTGACAAAGAACTGAACAGAAAACCGCAATCAATCTGTCGACTACCACTTACAGAAATAATAGCAAAAGAACTAAAGAGATAAATTGCTATCTTAGCAAGCTACAGTCCATACCATTTTCCACGTCCAGGTGCGAGAAAAGCCCTGCAGGGAAGCTCCCATGCCTGATAAGATTGGAGCAATTGCTACAACTCTTCATCACTTCTGCTGAATCCATCGCCATTAAATTCCTACATGAGCTTTCAGTTGCTACAACATTCCCAGAGCGATGATTTGGCATCGGAGGCTTCTGGTATATCATCTGCGAAGCGTTCTGCCCCAGAACAGCATCCTCATGCTCCATTCCAGCCATGATGAACCCAGGGCCACTCTGCTTTGGAGCTGACGGTTTTTCTCCAATCTCATGGACAGGAGAAGATACAAAATTCCTGCCACCATAAGACATGAACCTTGCAAACATGCTCAAATCGTTGCACCCATGGGAGTTGTCTATGAAATTCTCAAGTAGAGAGCTCGGCGCCAGGCGGTACCGCATCAAGCTCGAATTGAGTTGATGTTGCTTCTCCATAGTCACCTTGCTTTTGTGATTGAAAGAATATGGAAAAGATGGACTCAGGTAATTCGATTCATGGGAATTGTACATCACTTGCTAATGCCTGAGAATTCGGATTCCTGCTTCTGCTGCTCAACAGAGCTCAGAAAGAACAAGAAACAGCAAAAACAAAAGTCCTGTGTGTCACCGTGTGTGCTGGATTTATTTGCTGGGATTACGAAAACACCCTCGATGTGAATCAATATTTTTGGAAGTGGCATTGGTCTGTTGATGACACGTAGCATGCCGATCGATTGACCAAAATACCCCTGAAATGGCCGGCTGTACTATACACACGGTTGGGTTAGCTTGGTATAAAGCCATTTATATATTCCTCATCTCTGTTTTTTGAAAGGTAGCGATCATGTTGTTGTTTGTATAGTGCAGGTGTCCCGAGTGTGAAAAAAGGAGACTGGCGGTCAATGCTCCCTTGATTCATCTTCAAGTGGACTTTGCATAGAAAGATCCTCAGGACGGGGCAGCTTCAACTTCAAGAGTTCCAATTAAACAACATGCCGAAAGACTTCGTTGAAATTTTGGTGGGTCAACAGTTAGATTGATCGCACTAGATGCATGCAGAGAAGAGAACAATGGAAGAAAGTTAAATCATCTGTTTAAGATATTGTTAACTCTTGCATGATCATCTTGATAATTTTGAGCAATGTTTTATATACAATCGATCCACTTTTGTGTTGAATTTATGTGGCAATTGTTGACACCAAAATGAACTGGGGAATCAAGCCATTTAAGGATCTTTTCTATTTTACTTACCCTACGGTTTAGGACGTGTACACGAGTGTCTTCCTTCCTGAGAGTTTAGGTATACGGAGGCTAACTGAACGAGGCTCTTTCTGATTATTACAGGTTGTTTTTAGCCAGGGTGGAAGGGAATGAAACTTTAAATCATCCAAAGTCCGTGTGGGGACCCAACAAGCT
Organism: Sextonia rubra; assembly: GCA_037013555.1. Classification (NCBI taxonomy): domain Eukaryota; kingdom Viridiplantae; phylum Streptophyta; class Magnoliopsida; order Laurales; family Lauraceae; genus Sextonia; species Sextonia rubra. The sequence continues at coordinate 33,710,448 of JASUAD010000010.1, read as the reverse complement.
CAGTGTCTCTACAACCTGTCACCAACTACTTCAAATCGACCCAACAGCTCTCCACCTTACCATCTTGCCCATTAAGGACTCATCCGACAAGCATGCATGGAGCCCCTCTGCCAGGTTCAAATAACTCTTCCAAATATCTAGAGGATTAGACCAATTGTCTCACATTGGCTAGCGAATGCCCGACTATTTGTATTATTGAATCCAAGTCAACGTTTCATGACACCATGATCTCGTATTTTAATGCTTAAAAGTCCAACCCAATGAAGTGCAAAGCTTTACCCAAGTCAAACTCCCAACTCATGGGAGACAAACCGACAAAGGGCCCACTTGTTTTGGGTGGATGCAACATTCATTGTCATTAAAACTCGTAGAACAACAGTGAATTTTCAAAGGTACCATCTACCTGGACTTGGGGGAGTGGCAAAGGCCCCATATCTTGTATTCAAATCGGCCCCACATCTGCCTGGTGTGTATTTGTCTGAGATTAACGGGCTGCACCTGGGAGATTAATTCTTTTGGGTCAAATTGCTTAGAGATACCAATCTCAGTAAAAAGGAATTTTTTAAAAATACGTTTAAGTTTTCTCCCATAATGAAAAATGAAAAAAGAGGAGATGAGAAATAAATACCTAATTAATTAGTTAAATATTGAGATTATGGGTTGTATTTCCATCACCAGCTTGTATCTAGTGGTGGACCCATGATTTTCGTTTAGGAGAGCTAACGATGGTGGATAAAAAAAATGTTAATCATTATTTTATTGTACTTTCTACATATTTCCAATTGTAAAAAAGAAAACAAGTCAATTATATATTTTGTATTCATCCCTCAAGGAGCATAATCAATCAAGACCTTAGGTAAAGAATGGGTAAACAAAGTCAGTGTTGTATTTATGTTCATTCCTATGAATATGAGAGTTATTATTAAGGAATTTAGGATTCATTTATCGGCAAGCGAGAAATGAAACTTTTCTTCTGATTAAAGGTAAGATGAATTTAAATGTTGAAAATCTCCTAAATGATGAAACTACATTAGTTACTTAACTCCTGTATAGCATTTGGGTATAAAATATACTAAATGAAGAAACTCCATTGGTGAATTGACTCTTATTTAGCATCTTCCCTAGAGTAAAAAGATATTCAATAACTATTTTTTTCCTAAGTCAAACTGTATTTGTAGTAACTCTATTACAAGAGGTGCCAAAGTATAATATAACGTTATTCTCACCATTTTTAAGATCAAGTCTCTAATTTGTTATGTAAAAAAGTGGAGATTGGGCAATTCAAAAAATATATATATTGTTTTGTAAAAGTTTGAAAAGTCCATAAAAAATAAATACATGCAGTCTATTGAAAAGAATAACTGGCAGAAGATTTCATGGTTTTGACCCATTATTATTTGGGCACTTTAATTAAAAACAATCTTTAAATCAAAACTTTCTTCAATCTTCATTCATTTGTTTGTTCAAATCAAAGCCAAAGCTACTTCTTATAACCTAATCTAAAACACTTTCTTAAATTTAACACAAATTAGAGTAACAAACAATCAAATATTACATCAAAATTAAATAAAACTAGCTAATAATCAATAACATGCATCAGTACATAAAAATCAATGATAATATATTAGATGTATCTCTCTTCACCATCTCTAATTAGAATATTTTCTGATTTTTTTAAATCAAATTCAATTGCATCAAGATAACCCATTTCTATAATGGAGATTTAAAAATGTTGAATTTTTAGGAAAACCCCACATTTTCTAAAAATCTTTGATTAATCAAGAGAACTAATTTCAAAAATGGAGATTTTCAGATGATGGGAGATTTTTAGATATTCCCTCATTTCTAACATTTCTAAAAAACATTTTAAAAAACAAACACCTCACAAAACAGTCCCTGCAATATCTAAAAATTGTCTAAAATCGATACACAGGGAAGGAGAGAGAGGGAGACTACGATGTGTGCTAGAGCCAATAAAAATTATTTGGTTGCCAATTTGGAGAGAGAGAGAGAGAGAGAGAGAGAGAGAGAGAGAGAGAGTTTTCTTCAATGGTGGCTGACTGGTTTTGTTCCATGAGGGCTAAGTGTCACACCCTCAAAACTAGGTCGGATCTAAACCCAGTTTTAGGATATGAGAATTAAGGCCAATAAGAAATTTTCTAACATAAATAATATGGGCTCCAATTCCAAGTGAATCAAAGTCCTTTGTGAAGCCATGCTTGGTGATCAAGCAATCATAATCATACGCAGAGTCGCAATTTATAACCAGCGCAGCTTAGTATTACATACAACCCATATAACAAATCTCAATAATAATTAAATCAAGGTCAAGTGCTTCAAAGCATAATAGTTAAGGTTGAAATTTCAAAGCAAATAAATTTAATACTTAGCTAGTGGCTCCAGACATGGCCTTATTACAAAAACTATGTTTCGATCTTGTCTCCTACACTAAGACATCTCATACGATGTCATCAGCACTCCATTCAATAACTTCGCCATTTGGCAGAACATCTTGTATCGCTTGACCCTCCGGTTCAACACCGGCAACGGGACCTAGACATTCAAAGTAGCAGGTCAGATTTACATAATCTAATAAGAGGTAAACTGCAAGTCATGTTATTAAGTAAACAAGTTAAATCATCTTTTCATGCTACCCAAATGTAATGAATGCAGACCCAATGATATAAATACACAAAAATGGGTATTCTCACATATATAATATACAAAAATGGATATTTCCGCAAATAGATATATAAAAATAAGTATTTTTGCAGATAGATATAAAAAATGGGTATTCCCTCAGATAGATATACAAAAACGGGAATTCCCGCAGGTATAACAAATGGCACAACTATGTTTTATATTCCATCGTACACGCTAACCTGATGGCATATGTCTACCTCTGAACTATAGTCGATCAAATATATATATACAAATATATACGTATACTGATGCACATTGAAACCCTGCTATAAAATCCCCAATTTTCGACATCCATACTATTTCGATTAAAATGACATGGTTAAACCATTTAGATGTATGTTAAAGGTAATCTCTACACCACCTAATAGTCTCAGTTGGTTAAGTATTCACCTTGAATTAAACCCTCACTCAAAATGACAATATGAGCCCACGATGCCGATGATCCACTACCAGTGTCTATAATGTGGTGCATCCCATAACTCATATTCCCATCCCATGTCCAATTCAATTCTGAGTGTTCACTTAATTAACTCTCCTTTAAGAATGAAACACATCATATTTTCAGTCCAAATCTCATGCTAATATATTTATTAATTAACCGTCAAACATGATATTGGATTAAGTGATCTACATCATAAAAGACACTTACCTAGGGTCATTTTACCTGTCGTACAATCTAAGGGGTTGGATTCTTCAATCGAAGCCAGTTAGCCTACCCTATTTTACTGCCAATTTAAGTAGAAGTTACTGGGCACTAATGGCTTAGTTATAGTTTATTTTACGGATGAGTCGCAGTGAACGCACATCTCAGCTAGCCGCTATTACGGTTTAACCGTAAATCCTTTTACGACTTAGTTGTAAGGGCAATTACGGTTAGCCGTAAGGCTCGCCGTAGTATATTCAACTCGAAAACAGCTCTCTGGAATGTGAGTCGTAGCCTGGCCTATAGCTTAACCGTAGGCTTGGCCTACAGCTTAGCCATAAGTGCGCACAGTCTCGCCCCCCTTTTGGGCATTTCTTCCAAACAACCTGCATGATTTACAACCAATTTGTAGATTTCTAAACACCTTAAACCCAGCACCTTCATTTATAAAAATTACTAATCCAAAAGGAACCACTGTTAAACTTTTAGTTGCAGTTATCCACTTACCTTTGGTTATCCAGAATCAAATTCAAATTGAAAGATGCAGAGGATGTTCTGAGCACAAATCCCCTCTTTAGTCCCAGATTATTTGAACAAGACCTCGCACACACCTAGATTCAACACAACCATTCTAACTTATCAATGTATGCCCTAAATTAAATAAAAGATCTAATGATGGTTGACAGACAGATGATTACTTTTGTGGAAGGTGCTATTGAGATGGAGGGAGAAGAAGACAATGAGGAGATGATGCTGTAGGGGAGCCTAGCTCTTTGAGGATGGCTAGGACTAGTTGCACAAGAGGGAAAGAATAAGAATGAAGAGGAATAAAATGATTGAAGGATTATGGTGGCTTAGGGTTGGAGGGGTTTCCGCTAATTACAGAAAAGGCCCTCTCTTTATTAAAAAAAGGTCTCGTGCAATTCCAAAGAAGGGCTTTTGGCCCACACAAGTCTAAATTGTTTGAGCCCCAGGCCCAGAAAGGTTTGACCAACCCATCGTCACTGGGCCCCACTCACAAAATGTCCTCAGTGTAATGACCCAAACATCTAAAATGTCCTAATAACATCCATCAACCCCTCTAAACTCGACACCAAGTTTGACAACCGACCCAACCCAAAATTAAAATATCTGGGGCATGACACTAAGCCATCGAGCCCATATTTACCTACAGTGCTTTTTCCAAATTTGTGGGGGGCTATAGCCCTATGCATATACTTGTAGATCCCCCTTGCTTATATCATTCACTTCTCACATCTTTAATTAGAGTAAAAACCAAGATATAGCCCTTGGGGCCGCCCATTTTGAGCTCGTTTGCCTATGAGCTCTAATATATAATTTTCATGCAGACAAAAACAGGCCAAGCGTTACTGAAGGGCCCACTGAGCCCAAGCACGACCCCAACAAGGCCTGTGTCAAATTGCATATGGGTTGTAATTTTAGGTTCGTGGGCGGAATGAGATGAAACTGGGCTTCAAATATCAAGGCCCAACCAAAAGCCCAAGTCATTATAACCTGTGTTAAAATTTCAAGTAAGTTGCGAAAGATTAAAATTACGCTGTACAACAGAAGGGTAGAGCCATTAACGAGACAAGTACATGCTCTTGTCCTATTTATTAATCTAATTGAGTCTAGGTACAGGTGGTGGGATTTAAACCCATAACTTTTGAATATTTTAAATAATTAACTTAACCCTTCGAACATTTGTGACCACTTAGAAAGAACATAATATAAGTTGAAATTGAACAAAAGAAAGTAAATTAAATCAATGGCAACCTATTGTGATACCAGTGCCGAAATGGTACTGGCTTGTCTCTGACATTAAATATTTCAAAATAGACAACATACCCATAACAATAATTATATTTCCACAACTACTTTTCCCAATCGACTTACATGATTTTTTAATGTAAGTGAAAGAAACTCAATCTCTTGTTAGTCTAACGGCCCTTACCATATTTCAAAGAAGGAAATTTTAATTAAATTTAGAATTTCAAACTTTAAATGGACAAGAATTAAAAAAAAAATAAGGAAACTAATAGTCCAATAATAAGGCACAGTTAGATTTGTGTCTGGTTTTTTATTTTCCTGCATAAGATGGGCCTCTCCGGGCTTGACTATGGACTATGGACTTCAATGAGTCCCACGCCCAAAGGGCAACATCAATAGGGTCTCTGCCATTTTTTCAGTACCAGATCATGATCATCTGCAGTGGTAAAAAAACCTACCAGTCCCTTGCCCATGAGATTTTGCTCTTCCTCAACTGTTCCCTGGATGGACCACCACATTTCTAGGTTGAACAATTTTCTACTCGGATTGTTAAATGGGCTGCGCAAATGCCCATATGTACTTGAAGGCCCAGTATTGCCCAACATAATTAGAGACAAAACAAATTTAATGTATTTTGGAAATGGGCTAGACGGGGACTTTACTTGAAGGCCCATAGGGTTTAATCTTGGCCACAATTTGATGCTTGATAACTAAATGGGCCATGCTTAGGTAACCATCGGCCTGACCGGGCCTCTCAATTAAAATCATCCTGATCCTTTTATCAACCTATGACAGGTTTTCACTATCCAAAACGACTATTGAGGTCCTTGTGAGTCTAGGAATGGAGGGAGGATAGATAGAGAAGATGGATATGGCCCACAATTTGATGAATCTTGTACTTTTAGAATGTTGAAGAGATGATCAGATATATGCATCAAAAGACAGCATGCGTAGAAAGATGAAAGAGAGAGATCCAATGCAAGTAGTGTACCATTTCTCGTGTTACCCCGGATCATCGAAGCTGCATTTCCTCCCCTCTTCTTCTTCGCTCGATCAATGCAATGCAAAGCTTGGAAGCTTACGGATTCCAGGGATCTTGAAATAGCGTTTGCTTTGACTGGAGATACCCAGCAATAGAGCATGGCCTGGGAAGTTCTTCTGTGGCTCCTCTCTTTCTTCATCTCCATGGCTCTTATCGCCTTGGCCTTTTATCAGGTTCCTACCTACTCCATATCAGATATACACTGCTTCGTCCCTTGCCCAAATCTTTCAATTTCAAAATCCCTCGTCTTTCTTTCATCGATTTTGCTCTCATCCCTCTCGATGTTTTGTTAGCATCGGTTCTGTGTGGACAACGCTCCACGCGTTTGAATTCTCATCACAGGCAAGTAAATCTAATTACCCGTAAAGTTAGCTCATGAACCCAGATTCATACGTAATCTCAATTACCTGCACTCTGATTTGGGACGATCCAAACAGGCCTGCCAGCAAATTTTGCACATTACAGTGATTCATGGGTAGGCCCATGAAATTCTCCTCGTGGGCTCTGTGTAAAAAAAAAAAAAAAAGAATCTTGGGGGAGGGGGAAGTGTAAACTGAAACATTAATTTTCAGGATTTGCTTGGAGTTCTCAAAGAATTTATTGACATGTTTCAGGTTTGGGTGTGGTGGGGGTGGGGGTGGGGGTGGGGGTGGGGACTGAAGCCCCCAGACCCTTGTACTTGTGTCCGTCGGCCGCTTATTGATTTTCACATGAAGAAAATATCGCAGGGAGCTAATCAGTGTTTGATGGGTTCTTGGTTATCTTGGTCTTCAAATCAATTCATTGATAATGTGTTTTCTCACCTTTAAATATATGTATGAACTTGATGTAATTCAACAGGCTGAGCTGTCTAAGGAACATAGATTGAAAAACCAAACTGATTGGATGATCCTAATTGTTGATTTTGGCTGTTAAAGTTATGGCCAGAGGGGCAGACAGTTGTTATTGTCATCTAATTGTTGTAATATTGGCCGCAATTTTGGATTGGTTTTGTATCTATGCGGACTGCCATGCTTAAGATGGTTGAGTTGCTACACTTGAGTGGGCTGTGGAGAATGTGTAGTGCAGTTGATCTCTATATTTGCATCCTCTGCAATATATTTGCAGATTTTGAACACTTTCTGGAATGGTTGGTGATACTGAGAAACTGGAAGGTTTGCACATTTTAGCTGGGATCTACCTGTCACATTGTTGTTTGAAGTTTGTATCCTAATTGTTGGTGATACTGTGGACCTATTTTACGTGATAGACTGTGGAGTTATAGAGAACTTCGATTTAAATAGAGTTTAGTGAAAATTAGAACTCCCAAAGGTGAACCATCAAATAGATGGGTTAGTGCTACAATGATGATGATTAGGATCTCTGACCATCTTTTGGTGACAGGCATTTTGAAAACAGTTGCTTTCCTGTGTTTTTTCTTTGGTGCCATTGATTTTTGACTCATGGTGGACAATCCTTCCTCCTCTATTTCTCTCTGTGGTCAGCAAGTTAAATGCTTCGATAATTTTCCTTTGGTTTGTGTATTTTGGCGTGTTGGGCTTCAGGACCATGTAGCTTCTTTATGTTGATGCATTAAGTTTATGCTTTGGAAATAGAAGGCATAACCCAGCTATTAATATGTTAGTGATGGCTCAAACAATCTTTGTTTCATGTTGTTTCTTCATGCCACAACACATTATTATAAATGATGTTTACTATTATCTTTATTATATTCTTTCATAGTGCTTGTTTTGACAACTAACTGTCATTGCTAAATGTGAATTGTTCTTGAGATGATTGGTTTGCTTGCTCCTATTTGTTTCTATGTTAAATGGTCACCTTTCAACTCACTTCATAAATTTTCTTGGCATATAAGAATGTGAAAGGAAGTTCTGTTTTGATACTGAACTGCTATGAATATAAGTAATCTGCACTGTTGCTCCAATAACTGATTGCTATTTCTCTGTTTATTTCCTAAACTGGCAGCTTATCTGTTTGTCGGATTTGGAGTTCGATTATATCAACCCATATGATTCATCATCTCGCATTAATGCTGTTGTCATCCCTGAGTTTCTGATCCAGGGAGCGATTTGTGCTCTTTTCCTCATAACATGGCACTGGTTCATGTTCCTAATGATGGCACCTGTAACGTACTTCCACATAAGACTGTAAGTAGCACTCCTTCATTAAATGGAGTAGTATGTTGGTGGCAGCTTCTTGTTTCCTTTGTATAATATTCACTATGATCCTAATCTTCTATCATATCTCATTCGTTGCTGTCATGCACTCATGCATCTCTTTAGGGTAGGGACAACATGTTGTTTCTTGTGTGTATTCAATTGCAACAATATCCTTGTTGATCTTAACTTTGACAAGGATTATTGAGGATAATCTTTAGTCTGAAGTCTGAACCTATTTATGTTCTGCAGTCTTATTGTTAACTATATTGTATGTAATTTTTTGATCACCGATTACATACTGGTTTGAATTTCTAACTTAAAAGTTGTACTGGGATATTTGGAAGTGTTGCAAAATTTGTTCCTGTAAATAACTGCAATTATGGAAATATTATGGCACAAAAGAAGCAAGAGAGCAGCAACTTAGGGCTATTAAAGAATTCGACGTAGAATTGACAAGTACAAAGTTTTAGGTGATTGTTTAGCTTTTAACGAGAAAAAAGGAAAAATAATGAAACTTACTGACCATTAAAAAAAACTTAGTGGTAAAAGCATCCTACACAGCAAAACTCGATACATTTCATGCTTCTAGCTTGCTGGGACAGATATCCAAATATGCTGCATGCACCATGATTCAGGCTAGTATATACTAGAATTCTTTAAAATTAGTCCCAACACAGGTAAGATGTACACTCTTCGTGATCTTTAAGACATGTTTGTTTAAGCCCTACATTAAATTGGTCATCATATTTCAAAGACTACAAGTGTTGCAAGAATTTCTCATTTCTTACTAATCAAGGAAAGCTGGTTGGGTTTGAACAGTTGAATCTGCTTGACCATTTGAAAGGCCAGAACCCTACAACAGGCCTGGTCTCTAGGAGGTGGACACACACACAAGCTATCCACAAATATTGCTTTACATGCATTTCAGGGGATTTATTCCACAAGAATCTACTGCAATTTCACAGGAATCTAAGTTTCCAACTCATCAAGTAATTGTATGATTCAAAGCAATTTATTGAATCCTTTTGGCATTGTAAACCCTTTTGGCATTAAAGATCCCCTATCCTCTTATCTGTACCACATCTTCACCTATCCATCCCGCATCTCCCTCTGTTACGCATCACCATTTGTCTCATATATTGGTATTTGTCTTGATTTGCTATCATTACTTGTTAGTCGCTTTGTCATGCTTTTACAGTATACAGAGTGCTCTGTGAACCCATTCTTTAACATTTTTAATTCTTTAACATTCATAACTTGATGGCATCCCCAAACTTGCATTTATTTTATGTTGCGTTTCAGTCTTGTGTTTTTTCATTTTTAATTTTTGAACTTTTAGGTCAGTGTCTTTGATTTCTCTAAAATTTGTCTAATGTCTCATGTGATTCAGGTATCTGCAAAGGAAGCATTTAATAGATGTTACCGAGATCTTTAGGGTACTTAATGATGAGAAGAAGATTCGATTGGTTAAGCTTGTTTTCTATTTGACTCTATTATTTATCACTATTTACAGGTGTGTTTTTTCATCAACCTTTTTTTCCCTCCATCCTCATTTGTTTGTTGGACATCACCATCATCATCAGCATTATTGACAGTTTATTAGGGTTCTGGGTTGCACCCTACTATTGCTTGGGTTGGATTCAGCTGTAAGCAGTTCCTAGTTCATCCTGTTTGGTGCTGACGTTATCTAGACTCCAAACAAGTCACTCTCCAAGAATTTGGATGATCAAATTTGCTTTTAATACAGTGATAAAAAAATTGCATTTTAATACCTTTTAGTCCTTTGCTGTTCTGAAAGCCGATGTTTCTCTCTACTGTTTTAAATGCTAATGTATCGTTTTCTCTTCTTTTTCAAGGCTTGTGGTATCTGCTGTTACCTCATTTGTTGATGAAGACGATGCTTTACTGGGATCTGGAATATAATTTGAAACCCCGTTACCCGGTCATATCAGCTGCTCAATGTGAGTTGGTTATCTCAGATGTCTTTGAAATAGACTATCTGTTCTTGTATTTTATCATTACATGTAGCCTTTCTTTCTTGTGGTATCTGCTGTTACCTCATTTGTTGATGAAGACGATGCTTTACTGGGATCTGGAATATAATTTGAAACCCCGTTACCCGGTCATATCAGCTGCTTAATGTGAGTTGGTTATCTCAGATGTCTTTGAAATAGACTATCTGTTCTTGTATTTTATCATTACATGTAGCCTTTCTTTCTTCAGAGATGAAATTTATTGTGTTTAAATGGGAATGAGCATGCTGTTAAGCTGGTTTTTGGTGTTGTACTGGGTACCCGGATGCAGTTACCTAACAAGAATGCTGAAATACTGAAATGCACTGCTAAAGTAACTCCAAAATATACTGCTAAGGGATATCTCGAATGAAGTTTTGGTTTCTTTGATGAAATCTGAGGGTCTTTTGATGTCATTTCAGTGTTTCCCCTTGAACTTGGGATAGTCAGAAACCTTGCTCTACTTGAAAAAAGGTCATAAGCCACCTTGAATTGATAAAACTACATTATTGGTATTTGCATTTATCAAAAATATGAGAAACATACTGTAATCAGAGAGACGAGAAGATATGATGCGGGAGATGGCAGCTTGCAAAAGTGAGGATGGCCTAGGAAAATCAGGATAGCTAAGGTGTGAGCTTTAAGCCCTTTTCTTTTCACATTGACCATGGATAAATTCAATGTTCATACTCAATAGGGAATACTTTGACGTATATTGTTTGCAGATGATATAGTTTTGTTGAATGAATTAAGAGATGACATGAGTGTGAACTTGAGAGATGGAGGGAACTTTAGAATCCAAATGCTTTAAGTTAAATAATATCAAGACAAAAATATATGAATTTCAACTTTAGTAGGGATGTGCAAAGATATGTAACTCCTTTGATAATTGAGTCCCAAGAGATGCCATAAAGAGATTCCTACCGAAGCATTGTTCTATAGCTAGTAAGGGTGTTGAGATTGAGGAAGATGTCAAGAAAAGAATAAGAGCTACATGATTGAAGTGGAGACTTGCTTCTGAAGTGCTTTGTGATCAGCACATACTAACAAGATTGAAAAAAAAATATCTAAAACAACGACTAGACTAGCTATGGTCTATGAAGCAGAATGTTAGTCAATTAGGAAACAACATATGCGAAAAATGAGTGTAACAATGATGAGAGTATTGAGATGGATGTGTGGTAAAACTAGGAAAGATAGGATCAAGAATGATTGCACTTGAAAGCATTTAGGGGTAGCATCTATAGGGGATAAATTAAGAAATAATTGTTTGAGGGTTTTTTTTTTCCCAAAAGAAGACATGGATGGTAATGGAAGTAATAAGGATACATCTAATGAAGTGCAACATATCTGAGGATTTGGCCCAGGATGGATTGGAATGATGAGACAAAATTCATGTTGTTGACACTTGACCCAACATAGTTTGGACAACACTTTGATGATGATGATGATGATGATGATTGCTTCTCATTTCATTTTTGGAATTGGCAATAATGTTCTACAACTTTTACCAATTGGATGTGGATAATGACTTTTTTTATTGGTTATTGTTGTTTTTTATCATTTGGCCATTATCCAACATCTTAGTAAAATTGCTGTTAGTTTCTACCCAAAGATCCTTCACAGTGGCAAGCTGGGTTCATAGTGGAGGTTATGGATTTATCTAGATATATGTCGCACACATGTGACAAGCTGGAAATGAGTAGGCCTCATAGCGGAGGTTTTTAATCATCCTTCAGTAACTCTAGGAGTATGCATAGGCTAATGTTTACATAGAAAAGGCCAACTTTTTGGAAGCAATTTATCAAATGTCAATCATCATGGGGAGGCTATGCACCAAACTCTGTCCTATAGGGTACAGTTGTATTGATTAGTTCTCCTGATATTTGTTTACAGGTCACTGACTTTAACAATTAGGATTTTTCAATGAGATTCTAAAGCATGATCCACACCATAGTAAATCCGCTAGGTGAGAAATTTGGATTGTTGATGTATTAGCCCAAAAAGAAACACTTTCCTTCCTTTCCCATTAACGAAATTGGCAGATTCCATTGACCAGGTCCATTAATCAGTTACTTGCAGAAATCAGATGGTTCTAGGTGAATCGTGCTTATTCACTAAGGAACAATTTTGGTTGTGAACGTTGGTTCCAGTCCCAGCCATTCCACACTGAAATGGACCCACTGACTTTGGAATTGACTGCGTTTGCAAACTTATCCCGCAATTTTGGCAGTGAAATCACAAAGCTTGTTTACATGCACCTTTTCATGATGGATTGATTTTTCCTGGATCAGTTCACTCATGCAATCCCATTTGATTTGAAAATCGAAGCATATTCTTTTACTCCAATTTCTTCTAGGCATTCATGATCCACCAGATAGAGAGGTTGAAATATGGCAGGCTGAGTACATGGAAAGCAGCTTATGTATTAATGGTTTCTAATATGGGACTCTAGTACTTGTTTTTCTTGTTTGATGAGGTAACTTTTTTTTTCCAGGGAAAGTATCATTAATTTGGAATCATCTGATAGGAGTAATTCTCTGCTCGCATTTACATGTTCCTGTTTTTGTGTTGGCCTCAGAAACATGATATATGATTGAGAAGTGGTGAAAATAGTCACCTCTCCGAACTTTGTGCTCCATTTCCTTGTGGATCATCTTCTCACAAAGGAGCATATGAGTTTCATCAGCACAATGGGCTCAAAAGCTCCTTTGCTGTTAGGGATTCAGATTCATTTCATGGATAATTGTACAATTTACTGTAGGACTCGGATGGTTTGAGCTGGTTTTGTACTGATGGATAGCGTAACTGATTTAGTCCTTAAATTTATTCTGCGGCAATTCCACATTTAATTAGCTGATTCAAGTTTGAACAGACTATACTTGCAAATATTGTATGCTGGATGCCGTTATTATTAAATTCTTATACTCTGCAAGTTTATTCATGTGCACCCTTAATAAGAATTCAGATGATCTCTGCACAAAGCATTGAAATTGAAATATTTCAAGTCCAAGGACCAGGGGAAGGGAAGACCGTTACAGGGTTGGAATGAAGCACTGTGATGCCTGTGGACGGGTAAAGAGTTGAAAAGGAGAGGTCAGAAAGTCAGCTTAAAATGATTAAGACTTCAACTATGATGAAAGTGATGATGATAAAGGTGATGCTCAATGCAACTTAGCTCAACTGAATTTTATAATTGATCACCCCTCATATATGATAAAGTTGCCCATTCAAAAGGTAGTATCTTAAACATTGTTTCAATCTGTAAATGGAAAATTTGTTACTTAAATGCTCCTCAAATCATTATTTTGAAAGAAATCGGGACTTTTTACCCTAAAAAATACTTACAAAATTTTTTTTTTAAAAGGTACTGTTTTAAGCCTGCGCTAATATGTAGGCATTTGGCTTTATAATGCAAGAGAACAGCGCTACTCAGTATGCGCTGTTTTCAAGCGCAGTAAGAGGGCCTGTACCAAACATACCGTCATAAAAAGGTCACTTAACCAAAATGAGTCTGCCTGTCTTCTTCCCCAGAAGAAAAAAAAAAAGAAAAAAAAGAGAGTATACATATACTTGTCTAAAACCAGCTCCAGAAGAGAACTATAGCTGACCACTACATGGGAGGAAAGGGTTAGGACCTGAACCAAATCGCATGGAGAGGGTAATGCCTTGTTGCATCACAATCACATGCTACAAAATAATAGTATACTTCCATCAAGAGCAACTAGGTGGTGCAGATATCCTTGTTCCTAGTTTACCAAATAAATGATCTTATGCTGACGACAACGTCATCATCTTTTTCTTAGCTTTAATCCATTAACGTTCTTAATGTATTCTATTAAAATAGACTAGTTTAAAGAGAATAAAATCCTAACCTCTGAACATACAGAGTATCCCAGAGCAGACTCCCTATTGTTTATATTATATGCAGTTCATCTCTGGGCCCTACTTCTAGAATGTTGGGCAGATGGAAAGGTCTTCTGATGGACATGACAGAGCCAAAAAATCAGCCCACTAAATTATTCTAGCCTTTGATTTAATAACTTCAAAGTCTAATGGCATCTCAACAATAGAATTTTTTGAAATTTAAATCCAATGGTACGCAAAGGCTTAATGAGTGACAAACTAAGCTTGATGCCAAATCATGAGATGACAAGATTATCGGGGTTGCACTGATCCATAGTGAGCTCTATAGAGGGTACAAAAAGCCTGAGAGTTTATACGGGATGACTTCCATTGATTTTCACCCACCAGATTTTCCACTTGTCTTCTGTGCACGAATTTGGATGAGTGTCTATAATTAAGGGGTTCGTCTGCTTCTGTAGACAGTGGGCATGAAAATCTAACACCGCAACTCGTGGGGTGCCACGTCCAACTTGGGATGCCGCAACTTACAAGGAATGGGAGAAAATAGGCATTCTTTCAGGCCAAGCAGTCTGGATATAGGACCAGCCAGGACTGCTCAAAAGCCAGCCCTATAAAAAATAAGTCTATCTAAAGAGGATATTGAACAATTTTTTATGGTTGGGCATTTTTTTTTTTTTTGCACCCTCTTTCGCATTCTGGCACGATAACAAATTAAGTCTGATACTCTGACGTGCTCCCAAGCACAACTATCCAAAGTTCTGTAAAAAGGGCCATACACATGCACCTGTACAGAATCCCACGTATTCATAGAAAAGTCAGCTGACTGAAGTCTCCGGTCTTTTCCAAATGAAACACATTTGATTGGATCAAAATGTGTGGGAGACATCCGCAAGGAAGTAGGAACTAGGCAGTACTGAGACCTGGACACTTCCGCGCCCATTCCATGTGGTGACTTTACTAACACTAACCATTCATTCAGTGGATCAAAGTAACATTCAAAATGGCAAATTGGTTGATGCAGGCCATCGGTCAAAACTGACTTTAAAAAAGAAGCCCCAAGAAGACCATCACTGGCCCAATTGAGTAAAAGGTCCATAACTTAAGCATTTAATTAGATACATAGTAAATGTGCATTATAATCATGTCATATATTCCCAATCAGTTGCAATCTTATATTTTAAAAAGATCTTCTCCTATGAGAAAATATTTGATTGTAATGTGCTCAGTTCAGTAAGCTGCAGTAGTCAATAATCTTTGTGAACCATAATTGGAAGAGACAATCTCTTATTAGGAGCCAAGATTGTTGTCCTCCCGGACTTCAGCTATAATCTCTATTTGGGGGCGCCAAGGTTGTCTGTCACTAGTCTATATAAAACTCGTAGAATTTAATGAATATTTTCCTCTCTTGACATCTTAAATTGGTGAAATTGGAACTCCCTCAACCTTGGGACAAAGACTCACCTTCTCTGACATATGAAAACGCCATTGGCATGGCTTCAGGATGTGTGAATACTTTATATTAATCCAACCTTTGGTACTGGTGGGCCCCATCTAGATATTCCATAGTAGGCTAACATCCAAGACTACTGAACCTAGGTTCATTGGTGCTGCCATCCCAACAAATGAGTCCTTTCGCTCCCACAAGTCACAAGAGC
This sequence comes from Sextonia rubra, assembly GCA_037013555.1. Lineage (NCBI taxonomy): Eukaryota > Viridiplantae > Streptophyta > Magnoliopsida > Laurales > Lauraceae > Sextonia > Sextonia rubra. Next base: position 33,694,597 of record JASUAD010000010.1, on the reverse strand, counting down.
TTTGCCAAACAAGAAGCAGGAACAAATAATGTTTTTCTTCTAAGCTTAGACTTGAACTTTTTGAAATCCCGATATGCAAGCCTGGTATTGTTCAACATATGTTCGATAACATACCTTGATTTGTATCCCACTCCAGGGCATTTTTCTAGTTGGGGTTACAACTTCCTAAACAGGAAGGTGATCCAATGGTTCATGAGGTCCCTCATCGAGAGATATAATTGACATTCAAACCATGCTGGCAGCTCTGACAAATTAAAATCAGTTTTCATAATTGAGGTGATGCATTTGAATGCTGAAGACATCAAGAAGTTTACTCTGATCCTTGAATGTCGACATGCCGCACACCCATAAGATAAAATATAAATCTAGGTGTTCCTTTATCCAAAAAAAAGGGTGTTCAGAAGTTACATAACACTGTCATTTTAAGATGCATTACAAGCTGCAAATAATGGTCTTACTACTGTCATTATGAGACTTAACCCTCTCCATTATAGGTGTCCAGAACCTTTGATTAAGTCCCTATTTTCTTTCCTTCTTTCTATCTTTTATTTTTGGTTTGTTTCTTCAGGTAAAGAATGAGAAAGAACTACAGAGTCATCTTAATTTCTCTTCAAGCATAAAAGAAATAAAATTTCACAAATCTGAGTCAAATCCAATATTCCAAAATCCTTCAGGAGTCATGGGAGGAACATACCTATATCGATGCCTCGAGACCCCATCATGATGCTCACAGCGAACATTGCAAATATTTTTATCAATGTTCTCACCTTCGTTGGGAAGAACAACATCATAGAATTTCTTGCACTGCTTGCACTCAATCCCTTTCAGATTTTCTCTCTCAGCTTTCTTCCTGACAGGTTCCACGTACTTGAAACTTTTTCTCTCTGGCACTGGAACTGAGATATGCTGCTTCTGCAGTGGAAGATCAGCAGTTGCATCCTGGGTTTCATCATCAGAATTATCAACATTCATGCCTTTTAGTGCTGGATCTTTAGTATCTTGGACTTCTTCCTTCAGGACCTTGTTCATGTTTACCCTAGCATTCTCCATGGGAGTGTCAAGAAAATCATCATGTGGATCTGCACCACCTGGTTCTTGACGAGAACGGGTCTCTCTCCAATAAGAAACCGGACGCTTTTGACCAGCAGACATCCCTGCTTTTGGTTTGATGGGGCACTTCTGCACATGGAAGGGGCTGGAAGTAGAATGGGGCTTGATGTTGGAATGAAAATTTGAATTTTGAATTGATCTGGTTCCTCTTTCATCCTCCAACTTTTCTTCGAACCTGACATCATTCTTCTGTTCAAGAGTCTTGTGAGCAGGAGTAGCTTCCCTTTTAGAACCTACAGGTAAGAGAATGTATATTTAGTATCAACATAACATACTCTTAAAATAATAACAACATAACATTGTCAATTAAAATTCCATGTGCAGCCTCTGTTGCATGAATGACACAGATTTTGAGCAACTGCAGTCGGGCTCGTGGGAGCCGTAGAAAACAAGTGGGCAAGTGGACCACGTGGCCCACTTGTTTTCTACAGGAGCCACCTGGTCCACCCTACTGATCAATCTAAGCCAATCACCCTTGACCCTCTTCTTGTGAGTTATACCCAAATTTGGCACTCATCCAAGTTTTGCAGGCCATTCAATTGATCACGAAAATTTCGGCACCCATCCGTTTCATCTAATGCCTACAATTATTTTAAGTGTCTTCCTTGATTGGATGGTTCCCATTTTCTGCGCAGATGTATTCATAGGGAGTCCTTTCAAACTTGTATCTCCTCCGAGATTGCCATGCTTCCATGTGGGCTCTAAAGGGCAGACTGTTCCAAGCTTATGTATGGTTAGGCAGATCCTGATAATGATTTAAAGAAATCAATCTATAGAGGCTTGCAAATCTTCCAGCTGACTGCTAATGCCAAGATGTCGCACATGTTCAGGATCCTCAAAATCCTCAATGTAGCCCTCGCAATCAAAATGCTCCAGCTCTAATATAGGTTAGACTGTTCAATGTGCAAGTGGGGCTGCCTGATCAGTGGTCCAGCTGGATTTGGGAAGATGGTCTGCACAAAAGAACCCACATGTTGTGCATGACTTGGATGTAACATAGATGCATCAAGTGGCTGTTTGATCATGACCTAATGAAAATAGGTGTCGAAAGCATTTGATATCAGCAAACATGTGATTGAAATATCCGATTATAAAGAAAAAGATCAGTGGGTTTTATACATAATTCAGCAATCCTTTAATGGAGCATAACCATTTACAAACCATGATGAAACTAGGTCAATGAGTAGAGCATTCAGTTACAAAATTTAAGGATCCATTTCACAACCCCTGAAAACAAAACAGGAGCAACAGAAATCTTGCCTGCTGAGCTTTGCTGATTCTGTTGATGCCTTGGTGAATTCTTTACCTCTTCCATCCTGTCACGGGGCATCTTATTTTCCATTGTAAGACGGGACCTTTTGAGGAGGAACTCATATTGAGATTTCAGTTCTTTAAAAGAGTTTTTCAACTTTAAAAATTGTCTGGTTGCTTCTTTTCTTTTGTTCTGTTCAGCCAACAGCTCCTGGTCTTTCAAATTGATCTGTTGCACTAGCTTTTCTTCCAGACCTTTTCCCTTAAACACTTCCTCAGTCCTCTGTCTAAGTTGTTCTTGGAGCTGAACAACCTCTCCCTTCTTCTCTATGCTTTCCAGTTTGGCCAAGAGAAGTTTCTTTTCACTTTCATTTGCACATAATAACTGTTCATAAGTTTTGACTTTTGCGGCCTCCTGTTCAAGAGAAGTAATTGCAAGCCGGGTTTGTTCTCTGGCCTGATCCTTCTCACACTGAAGCTCTTTGATTTGACATAAGAGAGAGCTTTCCTTCTTTCTCCATTCATCTTCTGCAGCCTTCCTGGCTTCAGCAAGCCTTGTCTGCAGAGTTTTGGATCTTGACTGGAAACTGGGGAAGAGCTGGCTGCAGAAAATGAACTCTATTTGAGAAACCCTGTCTTTCACTTCCTGAATGGTAGCCACCAGGATGGTGCTGAGCCCAGCAAAGTGTTTTAAGTCATCATTGATTAAGGAATGGTCTAGCCCCGGTGAACTCTGCAAGTTCCTTTCCATTTCTCAAAATAATACAGGGACTAACTGGAACAGAAGATTCAGAAACCAAGAGAATGTAGGCATCTGCCGACATCGAAAAGGAAAAAAAAAAATCTAGTTACCAACATCAGCTTACGAATAAAGTTCTTATGCACGCAGAACTATCTAGACACAATGATATCCTTCACATTACAGGCACAACTCAAACTTCATCAATATTCTAAATACATTGCAAGTTCAGACTATAGATTCCCTGAAACATGGGAAATTTTGGTGTAGCAATAAAGTGGCAAATTTGATCTCCAGTTTCTTCATTATGGTCCACCCAATCAGAATTTGCCACCAACACCTCGCATATTTTGTTTCAAAGTAAATGAAGTTCACACGAGATCATTAAAATTGCTGAAGAAAACATAAAACCCTAAGGATTCATGCGTTTGGATAGCCTATGAGTTACCTGCAATCCGGAGTTGCTTTGTTAATCGCCATTAGCAATTACTTAGAGGTAAGTAAATTGAGTGTAGGAAAAGCAAGCCCTAATTTCATAGGAATCGGAGAGAGGAGGAACGGAATTCTGCTCAGACGAAAATGATGCGGATGTGTGAGAAACAGAGAATCGATGAGAAAGAGGGGGGTGGGAAAAAAACGAAGGTAGGAAAAGTTGAAGAGAGAGAAGGAATCTGTGTTTCCAAGGAAAGATTTTTACCGATTATCCCAACTTGCAAGGGATTGGGGAAAGCTTTTCCGCCCTCGCTCCGTTTACTACTTCTCTTGTAAGTTTCCTGCTTCACAGGTTCGTTTGGCGGGATCTTGAAAAATGAAACATGCAAGGCAAGACTTTTAAATGGATTAACACCGTTATAACGGCGCTTCTGTGACACAGATTTTTTTTTTTTTCTACTTTTAACCAGGGCCCATAGAGCATCCACCCATATATATATATATATATAGACAGTTAGAGAGCCAGAGATATATTCTTGGTAATCCAGATGAGAGGCGGGGTTACTAACTAATTATAATCACTAATTTACAAAGGTCAACATTTTGTCAATACATTGATACTTTTTGAAAAAAAAAAACCTAATAAATGACACATTAACCATCTTTTTCTAATAAAATCAAATTTTCTCTATAATGGGGTCCAGATAACATGGATATCCAAGCTTTTTTAACTCAACTAAACCTCCTTACATCAGTTTATGCCCCAAATTTCTAGTCAACCAATGCCCATTAGATCGGAGAAATGTGAAGAATGATTGTTTATTGTCGGATTCCAACGGTAGCTCCAATTAGTCTACATTTTCATATAGCGTGGAAGAAACTTTGTACCTAATGGACAGTCAAGATCGCTAAAATGAGGGACATATTCGTGTAGACAATAATCTATCAGTAAATCATATTCATTAGTGCTTTAATTACGTTTTTCTCAATCTAAATTTGACACTGCTTCGTTTTCTTTTTAGTTTATTTTATATTTGTGTGTACACCCGAGTTATATTAGGCTAGTATTGGGTCTTGATATGGGTCAGTTTTAGACCCATTATCTGTGTCCAGGTTCAGACTTGTCATCGTTTAATTTTGGTTTAGGCCGGTTGCAAGGGCAGGTCTCCGATTAGGTTCGCATACACTATCAACCTTAGCCATTTTATTCTTTAGCTTTCAGCTAAGTGCTTTCGCAAATCATTCTCTTCTTCAAAATTATAACCTAAGAACGTATCAAAATCTAATTATTAAATCTCATTTTTTACTTTTCCCTTTTTCTTTATTCTGCAAATTTCTTTCTTATTTGTCTTTTGTCCCCTGTATCCGCATGGCTTTTGTTGCTAGTTAATACAATAAACTAGCCAAGGAGGCCGGCGCCTAGACCGGGCCATAATTAGAGAAAGACAAACATTAAATACAGTGCAATGAAAAGAAGAGAAAAGATTAAAAAAACTAAGAAAATAAGATGGTAGGAATTTCAAAACATAAGAATATAAAATTGAGATACATAAAGATAATTATACACGATAACAAATACTATAAAAGTGAGTAATAAAACTTAAATGAATATGTGAAACCAAAAGTGAGTTGATTCAATTTATTTAAAAATGCTTAGTTGAATCCAAGCCCACCAGTCCCTTTCATAGGTTGAAGTAACTGCAAACCATCCTACCAAAGGTATGGGTAGAGGCAGCATAAATGCTATTTTTCAATACGAGAAGACATAGCCTCTCCAAGTATACTATTTATTTTTAATTCTCTGGATAGCTTTCTCTTCATTTGTGTGATTTGAATTTTAATTAGGCTTTGGTTTTTACTAAAGATTTGATTCTTGACTTGATTAAGATTCAAATTGAGGGTTATGAGAAGAGGTTTGGTTAGATTTAGGGGGTTTAATTAATTAGGGTTTTGATTGGAGATTCTCATTGGTTCTTGACTATGACTATTGAGGTTTCATTAGTATTTTAACACACCATTAGGGCATTTTTTGTTTGTACGCGCAGTTTCTTAGTGAAAATCATATTTTGTACAGACAGTAAATGTAGGCCATATTTTGTGCAAATTAATCATATTTGTCTCAATCCAATGACTGCTATCAACATAACCTGTTAGGATATTTGATAGGTGGACTACAATATATTTTTTCTATCTGATGTGACCCAGATGACTATCAAGATGTGACCCAGATGACTATCAAGATGTATTCGCATACTGTTTCTTGATGGGCGAGACTCCCATGGAAGAACTTTTAGTTCCATATGCACTCTTATTCCTTATATGGCTGAAACTAATTGATAAGGCTCAGATGATACCCAAGACAAGGGCAATATTTCTTACACTTGGTAAATATTTATATATTTACCATTACCTAAAATGAACCATCTTTGGATATTATCATGGGAAAAGATCATTTTTGCCTAAATGAGAATAATAGTATACCACACACCCTGCTGGAAGTTACTTGTCAAGATATCATTTCATCTTCAAATAATATTTTACCATAGGATTGAAGTGATCAAGTTCATCAAGATAAAATCACAAGAACATGACTTCAATACAGTAGAGTATCGTCATCATCATCATCAAAGCCTTATCCCAACCATGTTGGGAATAGTAGAGTATCACTTCAATATAATTAATGTCAGGGCGGACTCACCATTGTTCGGAAAGCCCACCATTTTAGCAGGAGAATGTATTGACACAACATTTATCTTAACATTGCTGTGAAGATCTCAAATCCATCCTCCCAAAAACAGTGAATCAGTGTATGGGATTGGAGAATCCAGATGGACAGTCTTCTTTAAATGCCATTGGCTGAACTTGTTGCTAACACTAACACTGAATTCTTGAAGGTCATCATGCTTCTAAAAACACAACATATAGTAGAAATGGAAAAATGCATTGAAAGAGATTGAATAATTGTATAAGCAAATGACCAAGTGGATTATCATCAATGAAGATCTTAGTCAATGCTTGTTGTTTCAGGTTACTATGTTGAAATAAACAGTGTAAGATTCATCTCTCAAACTAAGCAATGGAACCAGCAAGAAATTCCTCATCACTCCCTTTCCCATGAAACTGATTGGATGATACTCGGACATGCCTCCACTAAGCGTAAAGCTCACAGCTTGATTAAATCCATCATCCTCGCTCAAACTCTGGGACTTGCATCTGAGCTCCACTTGATCACCCGCACTATAGATAAAACACCCACGATCTGATTCTGACTCCAATGAGAATGTGCTGGCTTTCTTACCTAACCCGGAAACCACCCGGAACACATGATCCCCATGAGAGTTTGATTCATCTCCGGAATTAGTAACTGTGAGAACTTTGTTTCGTCCTTGATGAGCCACCACTGCTCCTGGAAGGTCAAGTGGCTCTAGCATTACAGATTCTCCTACGAGGTTCTTCACTGATGAAACTTGCGAGGAATTTGTCCCTAAAGGGACAAACCTGAAAGTAGCATGCACTGCAGAGTCTGTGCCAGGTTCTGGGAGTTTGTCCAATTTAATTGAATTATTTGCATTTGTGAGTACCAAAGTAGTGCTGTTAGCTTCTTGAGTAAGGGAAACTAATTGAGAATTGTATGAGGGTGGAATTGGTATGATCCATTCTGAGAGTGATTTTGATGTCCCTGGTTTTAGGTCCCAATCCCCGTCACTGAGTCCGGCAAGAAGATATGGACCAAAAAGTATTGCTTGAACAGAAGCATACTCCGGTCGCTCATCTGTAAATATTAACAAGCTTAAGTTTATTCCAACCAAGGAAGTGAATTTTTAATGTATGAAGTTACATCTAGTATATAAAGACGTGAAAAACATATATTTAAGCACACTATGTAGCCTGCTTCCATCATGTATAAACAGAAATAAATTTGTACCAATTAATTGATCTGAAACAATCAGTTCTTTATTTAGAATGAGTTTCTAAATTATTTGTTGACAGTCAGATTCAACCACTACTTAGCCTGAGAAAATTCTATCATAGAAACCATGAGGCAAACACGCATATATCCAACCAAAGTTGAATTTTCAAACAAATTCAAGGCCACATCAGTGTATCTCATAGTCACAATGCTCTTTTGTTTTTTTATGTTCTTTTGAAAAGTAACATGACTTGAACATGCAACCATGTGGTTGCGACACTAAGGACCTTCCAATTGTGCTACAATCTCTGTCATGTATAAAAAAAAGTTGCCACATTACCTTTTATTGCCTCTAACCTTAAGCTGATAGGCAACTGAATGGTCAATTTATCATTGGAACCCCAGCTTTTTGTAACTGACATGAAGTTACCTAATCAAGGGTAAAACAGATCATTAGAACTATGCTTGCAATTTTTAATCCAAAATGACATAGAAGATCATACACATGCATTTGTATTGCAGATTCTGTTTATTATTAATTATTGTTTTAAACACCACAACAAATGGTGGTTCTTGCACATTTCATTGCCCTACTGGAAACAACAGTGTAAAAATTAAATCAAATTTGTGACAAAACTTTTCTTTTGTTTACTTAAGTAGAAAGATGTTTATGATCACATAAGACAGCTGGACTACTAATACTTGGCCGATTAAGTAAGAACACAAAAGGCAATGCAAGAGACAGACATTTAACACCTCTTTTTGCAACATATTGTATAGTATTTATGTAGAAAAATGAAATGAAATCAAGCAATATAGTTTTTAGGGAAACAAGTTAGTAAATATGCGCCATATAGGGCTGTCAAAGGGCGGGGCAGGGCCAAAGCCTTTGGAGCACCTGCACAACTAGGCCCTTACCCTACCCTTGCAGGTCCAGGGCCTTGAAACAAGAATAATAATTTTCAACTTTTTCTACAATGCCACCAAGCATTAACCCTTCTCCTTTATTTGGGCTTTGGACTAACAAACTTGACTTTCTCTAATTGACCACAATACAAAGAAGCAATTGAACAAATGTGTGAATTACAAATAGAAATAAATAAATTAACATAAAAGAAGAAAGAAAATGGCCAACTTTTTCCCTTGTATATTATGACAGAAATATGATAGAAACACTCTGAAGTTTGAAGAGGTATTCATGTCTCAGGCACATGCATAACATCATCTTTATAGGGAGAAATATTGAAAAAATATATACTTTTTAACCGATACGTCACTTCCAATTGATGGACTGCAGGATAGAGGATGGGAAGTAAAAGAAATGACCAGCCCCTCATGCACATAAATGAGCAAAACACAAAAAATAATATGCAGTGTAGCTACATAAATTACAAGAAGCCATAGGCAGTCGATGCACCTTTTGTATTTTAATTTTTAAATCCAAGAGATGTTGGAACATAATGATATCCAAAAGGTCAAATGCCAACCATCAAACATAGTTTCATTTCATAGGTATAAGAACAACATATTTCATATAAACTCATTGTTTTTCATCCTAAAAAGTAAAAGAACCATAAAGCTTCATAAAATAAAGCCCCAAAAATACCTAAAAAGGTGCATTTTCATATATATATATAGATTAAGACAATATTTCCGTGCATCGCACCATGTAGTGGGTTCCACTTTATCACTGTCTGAGTGGACTACACAGAAACCCCCTAATAATCACCAGATCCCATGGGTGTGCCCCAATTCAAATGGATTGGACCATTGGATTGATGGTCATTTTTTCATTTTAGTCTAAAGGTGTTAAACTTGTGGGTCATAATTCAAAGGGTTAGAAAAATTGGATTGACTTGGAACTTCATATCTGGGATTGTCCAACCTAGATCTTTCCATCCCCCTGCTCATAACCCGTTACCCATATTTAAATATATAAGTATATATATTTTGATGACTTAGGATATCTCTCACCAGGCCAGCCCTTGGACCTTTGGCCTCTAGCCCGAGGGTTACCTGATTCTGACGAGCAAAAATTTTTCCCTAGGGGGCACATACATGGCCACCACATAGCACCCAGATAACACAAGAGGTGGGAGTCAAACTTGAGACCTTGGGGAGCAAACCCAAGGCTCAAACCAATTGAGCCACTACTTATAAAATAAAGAAAAATAATAGGCTAGGCTGAGTGTAGTATTGCCCAAGCCCAGCCTTCAAATTTGAGGGCCTATGAAAATTTTCCTAAACCTAACCCTATGGCTTTTTCTTAAAAACAAAAGACCTTGTTTTGAGGGCCAAGCCACTCTGAGCCCCTCGTCTGAGGGCCATATTGATAGGCCCAGCTCAATATATACTTATATTTATTATTTATATACACTAATGTGATTTTATTCATGTAACACTAATATGAGATCCATTTAATCAACATAAACTAGAAATAAGAACAACAGTAGCGATAATAATAATAATCAAAATGAAAGATGAAATGAGCAAAAGTTCACCTGGCAATGGAAGAGGTAGAGTTTGACCATTCAATGTTGCCTTGGCGCCATTTGAATTTGTCCAAAATGGTATCCGAAGGTATAAGTTTGATTTTTGGCTCACCCCCTGTTTTAAGGCAAGACAATAGAAGGGTTCTAATATTAGTATCTGTGCAAAGTGATGAACAATTTGATGTTATCTAGACCATTAACTATCATGGGAAGATCCTTTACCAGACCCAAGCAATTGATGAGCTTGTTTTAAGTTGGTAGTAGGAAATAGAAAAACATGAGAATAATAATCGAATCAAATGCACTGGTGGGAGTACGTTGAATGCAAATAGACAAGGGGAGGCTTTGTTGATGATGATCATGATGCTTAATTAGCAGCTATCGAGAAGATGAAACATTTCGAACCTCTTCAGTAGAAAATGTCAATGACACCCGAAGTTGAGCATCTAAGGCAACGACAGGCTTTACATCTTGTTTTAGTATAATCTGTGCAGATGTCCAAGTAAAAGAACTTGATATATATTGGATGATGTAAAGACCAGGAACATCAGCATCTTCTTCAAAGTAAATTGAATCTCCTAGTTTTGAAAATGACTCAATTCCTGCAAAACAATTTTTTTTCAAGTATGGAATCATGATAAATGCCTAGAAACATCCTTCTCAGAACATCTAGAAAATAGATATTGAAAGAATTATAAAACCAAGCATGTTCGGGAATTTTTTTTCCCCTAAAACATGGGAGAAGTGCACATCTTCATTCTGGCAATGCTAAGTAAACTATATTATTCATCTCACTTATATATGCAACTTTTATAAGTCTCTATACTGTAGTATTAGCTTAATATATGCATAAACCAATTTTAAGAATCTCATTTTTCCTAACAATGAGAGGTATGCCCCCTGTTTGGGACTTATTGCTTCATGAAAATTATAATTATTTTTAAATATGAAATCAACAAGGATCGGACTTCTAGAATCTGAATACACATGTAAACAACCAAACATCATTGTACTTAAAGAAAACATGCTTACATTTAGCCAAAAAGGAAATGATAAAAAAAAGATAGAAAATGAAAAAGAAAATGCATTTTGTTACGTGTACACCTCATTTTGACAGAACTTGAGCAACAAAGTGGGATAAGAAAGCATTACCTGTTCCATAACAACACCAAAATGAGTCAAACTGTGTTCCCCAACCATGATAGCTGTGTAGCTTTGATTTTCCGCGTCCAAGAGGAAGCATATAAATCATTACCCCGGGTTCTGTTCCCCTTTGTATGCTAAGGACACCATTTGTAAGCGCACGCTCATAATAATCCGCATATGCCATTTCTTTGGTCCATCTGAATAAGTTGCGTGAAACCTGCATAAAAACAATATAAGTCCCAATAAAGAAAGAAAAATGAGAGAGACAAAATAATAGACAATGGATTCTATTAAATAGTTCAATGCTTTTACATGAAAACACAGGAAAAAAAAAGTTTCATACTGTGTGCAATCTAAAAAAAATAGACATTCAATATGGAAAAATAAAATAAAAGCATGTAATTCTATTACACACGAGCAATCGTTATGCATATAAAAGACACAGAAAAAGATCTTACAATATACAATTGGAATGAATAGGTTAAATAAAAATGAATGCAACTTGAAAAAAAAAATCAATAACTACTTCTCAATTAGAGGCATGTTCATGTTATCCAGGCAAAAAAACTATTCATATTATGACGAAAAGCAGGTGGACAAACCTTGAGCATATTGTGAGTAGTGCAGGATTCTTCATTCTCTGTTTCTAGAGTAGTAGCTAAACGTTTTGGGTTAGACCTAAACATAGACAATCATAATAATGTTCATAAATAAACAACCATATTAATGTTAGTAAAAAACACATTTATAACTACTTAAATCGCCCACCAAAGGAAATGGTAGGAATTTAAAAAAATATTGAAAATAGATGTACACATCTAGGAGAAAATATTTTTCAATATAAAAACCTTTTGGTAGTGCTATTACCAGAACTCTCTAACAGATGTTCCACCTGTTGCATAGCAGTGAGAAGAATTGATAATATCCATGAAATAAGTTCCTATAGCCTGCCACACATAATATACATAATGAAAGATTTGCATGGGGAATTATTCTAGATTGCAGTTCAAATAATACTACTTCTATGCAAAAGAAAATAAAAGCAATCAACCACACAATGAAGGCGACACAATATTTAACGTGGAAACCCAAACAGGAAAAAACTACAAGCCCAAAGTGGCCTAATCAAACACTAACTTCTGCAATTACAAGATATACTCACAACCCCATAATTAGTCCCTCAATACAAGGTGTTGCAGTTTTTCTTGCTAGATTCCCTCGACACACAGTCCCTCGGTGCCCCACTATTAATGCTTTGGTCACCACCTCAAACGAATCTCTTCAGCGAGACAAAAATCTCCTATGAAGATGTAGAAGTCACAGATTTAGAACTTAAACTTAACACAGCTCTCCAATAGAAGCTCTAGATGGAATCTCCAATGTGAATTCTCAACTCTGATTATAGAGATAGATGCCTTAGGGTTGAGAGAACCACCCTTTTTATAGCCCACAATTCGTGCCTTAAGATTAGAGTCCAAATATGAACAAAACAGGCAACTCTAGTACAAACAAGGTTGGTTTTCGTGTAAGTTGATGGGCTTTCACCATCAGTGAGGGCACTCAAGCCCGATTAGATGGGCGCTCGGGCGCGCATAAAAAAGTACTTTTTTACAAACTTTCTGAGGCCATAACTTTGTTGTTTTAGCTTCGATCTACGCAATCTTGAGCATTATGGATATCTACTCAAAACAAGCTTTCTAATGGTAGGTATATTGCCCATATCTAGCGATTGGTTTGTGAGAAATGGCCTTTTTAATTCATGTTGTCCTTAGAAAAACACTTAAATTTGCATTCTCTTCAATACAACTTATTCGGCACGCAACCACTGTCCATTCTATATATAAAATACAACTCAATGGACCTAAAGTTTTATTTAACCCATGAAATAATCCTTACACACCAAAAAACAAATGTTCACATATTGAATACTGTTGAAGTGATTTTAAACGAATATCACTTAAACTCTAGGTAAGCAATGAATGCATGACTTCAAGCATGGTTTTCCTTTCAGATTTCTTTAATCATAAATCACTTGAAAATGTATATACATTTTTTGTTTCACGGGAAATAAAAAGAATAGTGACCAAAGGAAAACGTTTTTGTCAAATAGGGAGTGAAGAAATTAAAAACAAAACAAACAAAAAAAGAGAATACAATCATTAGATTTCAGATGATCTAGAAAATTGATGATAATGATGAGCCAGCACCCTTGTTTAAAACAAAAGTAGTTACAATAGGGACAGAAGAATACCGAAATTGGGAGGGGGAAAAGCAAAAAGAAAAATAAATCAAGACAGAATATACATTTCTGATTAGACAAAACGACAGGTAAATGACTATGTAATAACTGAAGAATCATTGTCATTATTGTTCCTAAAAAATATACCTTAAATATATTGTTATATATAATAGCTGATCCCAACATAGTTAGGACAAGGTTTGATGATGATGATGATAATGATATATAGTTATATATAATGTCATCAAAAAAAAAAAAAAAGGGCGGCCCAGTGCACGAGGCTCCCGCATAGCGGGGTCTGAGGAGGGCAAGATGTACGTAGCCTTACCTTCATTTTGAAGAGGCTGTTTCCGTAACTTGAACCCGCGTCCTCCAGGACGCTACCGGTAAGCTTTTACCGTTGGGCCAAGCCGCTCTATAATGTCATCATAGGGTAATATTATCTTAGGCAGAGGGTGTAACATACACATAAAATTCAAAGTCGTTGTTTTATCAAGAATTGCAACAAAATAAAATCAGCAGCTTTTTGCTTTCATCGCCAAATAGCTGTAATGAGCTCCGGTACCTTATAGAGAGGGTCACCTGTAACCTCATATCGCATCTGAGATCCAAGAACCACTGGAATATGTGTATTAGTATGAAAACCAGAGAGGCCATCTGTCTGTAGCCAACAAGAAGTAAAAAATTGCATGATGAAAGAATTACAAATATGAGTAATTACAAGTAGGCTGGGGTTTAAAAGCCCACAAGGAAAAGTATATTGATAAAGAAATCACCTGTACTGCAAGCAATCCTAGAAAACATGGTTTGTCGAAAAGGTGAGCCAGAACCAAATGCTTTTGCTCTCCCTATGTAAGATGAAAGCAGAATTTTAAATTAATAATAACCATATATCTAGAATTATTCAATAAAAAACATAAGTAACTGACAATAAATGGAAGAACCACAATTCATAAATCATAATTGATATATTTAATGGAATCCATTTTGAATTAATATTTAGAAAAAATAAACAATAATAGTATAAGTTTATCATAATATTTTGTTCCATGATAGTACTCTTTCAGGTGTTAGACACTGGACATGGACCCAACCTGACCACTCAACAGCTCTTTCACTGTTTATATTACTTCACAGATTTAAATCAATTTCACAGTAAAAACTACTGACAAATATTTTTTTTGTGGAAGATAATTACTGGAAAACATAATGGAAGTACAAAATTAAATTGTAAAAAAAAAAGTCTATTGTTGACAATCCCATACAAAAGTGAAGATCTGCAAACATCAACCAATTGTGCAATAGTTTTCCTTCCCCTCCTGCTTATGTGATAATGTTCAGTGCATAGTGTATTCTTTTGCACTTTCAATGAACTAGAACTGAACTGTTATTATCGACATCGCTAATTGTTTCCATCTCTCAATAGCTGATGTTAGCGATCACCAGTGACACTTAAAAGGGAATTTTGTGATGGATTTTATCTCAATTTTTTCTACATGAATAAAATAGTGCCATATATGAATCAGTAGGCACCTTGGGAGAAATCTTGCATTGCTGAAAATGCTTAGAGTAACAAATAGGTTTATTTCAGTAGTAAAACTTCATGCAAATCAAAGTATATCCATTTGAACTGGCCTCTATAATTTGGATAGGGAATCAAGAGAAAAGTATTCTAATGGTTTTATGAGATTACATGTCATTGGATTGTAAACAAAATGACAGAGACTTAAGTAACCACACATGATTCTAGAAATATTCAGTCCAAATGATGTAGATTTTAAAGAAGATAAATGACACCAAAACGCATCATCTCAATGTTCTAAAAAGAAACAGTGTACATAAATTCTACAAGTCAGGAGATTTTTTTAAAGGAACATATATTACATAGTGTTTATGGAAATAGTCATTGACAAAGCCTTAACCGAACAACCACAATTGTCAAATGATTGAACAACAGATGACTTGTAAGCTAAACCAGAACCGTTTCTGCTAGTGAATCGTCATACTAGCCTCAGTACTAGATTTGCCATGTAAAAGTTCAATCGCCTTTTCTATTAATCAGACTATCAAAGTGAAATCCAATTGACAGAAACTACTGATAAATTTACCGTTACAGTAAATAGCCTGTATAGAACATCATTCATGCCACCAGATTCCTCATTGAGTGATGCCCAGTGCCTTTCTATGGTGTACTTCGAAATGACATTTTCCACCCGTTTGCTGAAGTATTCAGCCATCCAGACCACCATCCGTAGAGTTTGATTGTTGCCAGTAAATAGGTATTGATCCAAGAGGCCTGACATGATCTGTAAGCACATCACCAGTAATGTCAAAATAGCCATAATGTTTAACAGAGTAATATATACATTCAAGTGAATCATAATTATGATACAATCAAGCACACTCAACACAATGAAGGTCATGAGTGAAGCCAACAGACCATTGGATCTCAAGCTCTGCCCATGTTTGGTAATCTCCCATGTACGGGTGTCCTCTAATCAGACAATTGGGTGATATTCGCCGAACAGGGTAAGTAATTGCTCACAATATCAATCATACACGGTTTATATACAATGTAAGATTGAACCATTCCATAGAGGATCATTGAATCCCCATGAAGACAATCATACATGAAGATAAAAACTAATCACACTCCATTGCATCATTCAGTCAAACAGTGAGCATCATTCTTGTACAGGTGATATGCAAGCACAAGAACAATTATGGACAAGGCTAGATCCAAGAGGTGACTGTCATGAAAAGTCAACCACACAGGTATGATTTGATACCATTGTCAATGATAGATAAATGTACACAATCAGTTCTTATATAAATATGTGATCTTTCCATGATTTATATTAACGGCAATACCTTATGGATGGTGTAGTAGGGTGCCCAAACAGGTTTAATAGCTTCAACGCGGTCAAATTGCTCGGCTGGAAAAGCTGAAAGATAACCTGTTCCAATTTTCTCTTGACATTCATGAAGAGCAGAAATAACTTTGGACATTTTCTGGTAGAGAGTGTCATTGTGAGTACTAGCCCACATGCGTGCCGATGCACTCAAGTAATGACCTATGGGAGCCAACTATAAAGGATTACATTCTGCAAGCACTATAACATTACAGAGTAATAGCTGAAGTGTGTAGACTAAATAGCATGTTTAAGCAGACAAGAACCTGAGCCATATTGAAACTTCTCGACATGATTTCTATGGTTTAACCGCCAAAAGAAGTTTCCTGTAGATTATAGGCTGTATATCGTTTGAAGAATAATCACAGATGGACCTATGAATATGCATACAATTTCTAATGGGCCAGTGTGGCCTATCAAGGCAGCTTAGACAGACTTTTGGGCTTGAGGGCTAAGATTTGACATATATGACAAGAATAATTAAATAAATAAATTTTGAAGAAAGTAATAACTTGGTTAAGATTATAGGGCCTGGACTTGTGCCGACATTAGGCCAAAGGGATGGGCCCAATCTACTTAAAGGATCACATGATGTTTCGGATAACATCCAACCAGTGATATAAATAAAACTTAATACAATAAAAGGCAGCCACTAATCATGCTTATAGAGATAATGATAAGTCAACTATATTCATCAAACTGAATGTGTCTTCTTTGAAAAAGCTTCATCAATTGAAGGAATATATGGACTGGATAAAGCTGCTGAAAACTGTAATTCTTTTACAATTACAATAATAATAAATAAATAACTCACATCACAAGAACTTGATAAGACAAAAGAATGAAAAAGATAAGGAAATTTCAAAGTACGATATAAATTCATATTATGGTACTTGATTGGAGAACTATGTATATGCACTATAGGTATAACTAGAGCAGATATTTCAATTCAAGTGAGTATGAATTGTAAATCTTCATCATTACATAGAGAATCAATTGGTAATCAATTAAAATGTCTCTTTTCACATCACTGTATTCTATATAATGTATACACAGACACAGAGCTCATGAAATTAGCACTCCTTTCAAATAAGATTTAATGAACTACTATACTAATCAAATCCAAAAGCATCAGACCCAACACTCAAAACCAAATATACAAAAAACTTCAGATGACAAAACTATAATTGCTAATGTGAGAGAGAGAGAGAGAGAGAGCGAGCGACTTGACTCACCTACAAAATGACCCCTGAGCTCCACACCAGGATCCTCCCAGCCGCCATACGGTTTCCCAGGCGTCGAAAGTTGTGCAGTCTTTCGAAAGCTCCAAACCAATCTATCCTCATCCAGCAGCAGCAAGTATTCCAAATTGGTCTGTCCTGCCCGCCCATGGATCGAGTCAGGGTCCAACCGCACGTCGTGGAGGGAGACTTCCTTGAGGAATTTCTCTGTTGTGATACCAGGATTCTTCAAGCAGCGATACAGCATTGCCCAATTGAAGTCCTCTCTACGATATTGAATCAAACTTCCCTGGGGGCGCAGATTAGCCCATGTGGAGTCATCAGTTGGGGTCAGATGGTGAAGCTCATACATTTCATCTCTCCATGATAGATTGTTGGTCTTGAAGAGCTCATATTGGACTGTGTGAGATGACAGCTGAGTGGGGGTGTTGGTGCATTCTTTACCATGAACAACACCATGAGGAAATAAAAATAGGCAGAAAGAAATGAGGAAACACATGAAAAAGTCCATTTTTTTCTCTTTCTTAAGGAGAAGGAGGAGTAATTTGGGAACTAAGAGAGAGTGGGAGTGGTGTTCTTATAGCGAATGGAGAGGTAAGAATTCAAGCAAGATTAACCATCTCGTAGAAGATAAGGTAAAATGAAAATGAGCTTGATGGAGACCGATGTTCACGGATTCCTTGTCGTTTTCTTTGGAATTACCGTTGACTTTTAAATGAAT
The DNA here is from genome assembly GCA_037013555.1 of Sextonia rubra. Taxonomy (NCBI): domain Eukaryota; kingdom Viridiplantae; phylum Streptophyta; class Magnoliopsida; order Laurales; family Lauraceae; genus Sextonia; species Sextonia rubra. The sequence goes on along the minus strand of JASUAD010000010.1, from coordinate 33,676,404 downwards.
TTACATATTCCCAGGAGAATTCATGCCTAGATGCGGGTTGGATACGACAAGTGACAAGAAGAGGCCATAAATATGTGGAGAACACAAGTTTTATACATTCTAAAGTAAAATATCAAATACAACACGGCATGTTATGATGCCTATATTTTGAAATATTTGTACATGATGGAAAAGGAGTAATTGGGTCCCTTTTTTGAATTAGTATGTGCCAATCCACTACTAGATTTTTGGGCTTCTTCTGTTTATTTTGTTTTGGTAACTGTCTTTTATAGCTCTATGAAGGTAGGCCATCAGTGAAAAAACTGTCGCATTTGGTGGATAAGGATTTGGGGCCTCGGATGGATTACTAGAGAGGAAGTGTGATGTCAGAAGAGTGTTGAAGTGGAAGAAAATTGCTGACGAGATGTGTATTTATTTGTCTTGTCGAGGTTTTGGTGAGAAAGGAAGACACCCTGCCACGCAATGTTTTCTCTTTTTCTGATATCCTTTGGGAGAGGAGGCCACTAACCTGACATAATTTGCTGTTAATAGATAATGAAATTATATATGTTCTCACCTAATGTAAGCAGGGATTTTTTTCATACGAATCACAATTATTCATGAATAATTTTATTTGGTGATGAAAGTTTAGAAAATTATTCGGATGTATTCCATATGGATTCCTGTTTATGATATCGCAAAACCATTTTTTTTATATTACTGAACTTTTTTTGTGATATCGTAAAATTTTAATCTGTGATGCCTTGTTTTTATTTTGTATTCAAGGAAAACTTTTCTGATATTGCAAAAAAAGTTGTCATGTCTTTACAGGAAGGGGTTACCCATGACTAATAGTGTCTGTAAGAAAAAAACTCATATAATTATCATTAAGAACTCCCCTAATTAGAAACCACCCATTAGAGAACTAATTTTTTCCATCAAGTGTCCTTCGTGTTTAAATTTCATTCCAACTTTCTCATACTCACTAACCTCCTGTGAATTGACCTAGTAGATACTAATTTACATTATTGTTAAATTCGATTTTATAAACATGCACCTTAAAAAACCATTAGAGTGTAAGACCTCTAAATCATTGGTTGTTGTGATTTTGACCTAAACATATATATACTATTCTCAAGCAGTAGTCTTTAACTCCCATGCTTGAGGAAAAAGGCACAAGAACTAGACTGGTGCGGAATACATGGGTAAGAAAAAACAATGGGAATTGTCTTTGCATAATGAATACGCATCTGATTGGGTCCCACAAGGGACTTCAAATCTCTCTCTCATGTAACTGTTTAGTAACTCTCAGTAGAGGATTTCCTAATATCGTTTCAATGTTACTCAGATTTTTTTTCTAATGATTCAACTCGTTAGACATGTACATTCTTACATTAAGAGCTGAGCTTTAGTTGGGAAAAAAGCCCAAATTTCCCCTCTTTGGGCCACATTAGCTCATCATTCCACCAGAGATGAATGTTGGTTGAGAGCCGTTGATACAAACGGGAGAGAAAAACAGATCAATGGGCAGCTTTACTATCAATTTTAAACTAGTTATTATTAGTTGCTGTACACCTTAATTTTCATAGTGGTCGGGCTACCATTTTATTATGGATTTTAAATTATATTATATAAAAATATATTGATTTTATTATGGATTTTGGTCTTATGCTCAGTATTTTGGACTTCATTCATCTCTTGCTTGGGTGTATTATTTGGGATTATGCTTTTGGATATTAATTTTGATCCATCATCAATTTTGCATGAAATTCAACCCGTGCATCACGTGGGCTTTATGCTAGTTGTATGATATATGTACATCTATGAACATAAAGAAATATTTAGATGAGAACAATGCATATGGAGCTTTTATGCGATCCACCCTATTTTCTAACCCACGGGACACTATGATCAAGAGTCACTCACACGCAGTCCTATAAATTGTCAAAAGTATAACTTGGCAACCATCTACATATTTAAAATCCATAAAGAGATGATGCCTTCTAAACAATTTTAGAATACAATGTCTTAGATGACTTAATTGATAAGGTTGTTATTTTGCACATCCCTTAAATACTTTCATCTCTCACCTCCTTCAAGATTGGCATGACCCGAATTGGGCCCCACCAGGGCCGGGTTTACTATAAGACAAGAAAAATCCTGGCTTTAGGCCCTAAAAAATAAGGCCTCTAATTATAGCAATAGCATATTTTCAAATTTCAAAAACAACGCCCCTAATTATAGCAATTGCATCTTTTCAAATTTTAAAAATAGGCTCCTAATTATAACAATTGCATCTTTTCAAATTTAAAAAACAAATAGCGACCTTTTGTTTATCCCTAAAAAAAAGGCCTCATAATCTTTTTGCATTCCAAAAGAACATTCAAGCTTTTCAATTGAAGCCATTAAAAGAAAAAATGCAAACCTCCTATTTGCACCCTTTCTCTCTCGTATTTTCTGCATCCAAGAAAAACCGAAAAACACTACCATGGAGAAAACCAATCCCTCAAAACAAGAACTAGCAAGAAGAACAAGAAGAGGAGAATGAAAAACTATATCTTTTTAGGGAATTGCTTCCTCATTTTTATATGAAATCTCCTCTTTTTAGTGCTCTTCTGTCTAGATCTGAATTCTTTAACAAAAATCGTGTCTATTATTACTTGTTTTCTTTGAAATGGTTCTTATTCAATGTAGTTTTGGGGGAGATTTGGGCCTCATATATGTTTGAATCTTTTTGAAAAATCGATATTTTATGTTGTATAACTTTTGATTTTGTGATTTTTCTTTGTTTGAAATTTTTTGTTGATAAATATTCAGTTTTCATTAAGTGTTAACTTGAGATTTTAGTTTCACGGTGAGTGAAGCTTACTGCTTGCAATTTTGGCTTTTGATTTCTCCAAGTAAATATTTATAATGATATTAAGAAAATAAGAATGGCCTTATATAGAATTGTTGCTTTAGGCCTCAAATTATCTCGAGTCAGCCCCGGGCCCCACATTTGAGTTCACTTGAATACATTTTTACATACGGTTATCATTAGGATAAAATGCACTTATTATATATTCTTAGAAATACCCCATTTAAAAAGGGGCGTTTTTACCCTCTTTCTACCCTCCAATAAGAGACAAGTCATGTGGTAATGTTTTTTTCTTTTTTAAAAGTAATATTAATTGCTTCTCCACATTCCTAATCTGCTATTCGTTACAAAAAAAGGTATTTTCACTTTCAAAAATACCAGGCACTATTTAGCGCTCCTTATATATATATAGCTGTATTAGTGTTTTGACACATGGTACTCACCTTATCATGAGCACTATAGGGATGCATGTTAGTGCATAGATCTATATTATATTTACTCTACACAAATATTTTGCTCTAACATCTGTGTTTGTTTAGTTAGGTTGATGATTGCACATGAATGTTATATGACCCTTAAATAAAGGTACACCTCAACATTACTTATCATTTAGGAGAGCGCACTACTATCACACTATTTATATGCGATCCCACACTATTTATATGTGATCCCACATAATTATGTTATTTAGGGGGCCACTTAAAAGTAAGTCCCACTTAATTCTAATCTCATTGAGGAGAGTAATTTAACCCATTACGGTGCTTGATTTTCATCTTACAACAGTAACTATCAAATAGAAGAGCCTACTATTATTACATTATTTATGTCATCCCACATAATTATGTTATTAAGGGGGCCTTATGTTTGATTTAATTTTCAGTCAAAAGACATATTGGGAATTCAATAGTCATTTTGTCAAACATTTTAGAGGATATACTAGAAAAGTCCTAATTTATACAAACATTTAACCGAATGCATCTATGTTTAAGTTCAAATTGTAGAGTAATTTATAGATATTTACTAATATATTATTTAAGTTTTATATGCGAATCTGTTTCTACTTAATTATTTATAATATAGATTTATATTCTAATGATTATCTAAATGATTGATCATTCAATGAAAACATGTTCTTTTATTAATAATACTTAAGTTTAATAATAACATATATTTGTTATTTAATTTGCCTGAAATTGCGATCTATATATCGCCCGGGCTTTATTATTAGTGTCTATTAAATATATTATTCTATTATATAGAGTCATTTTCATGAACAATTGTGCTTACAATCATGTCCATCAAGGGTTTTGGAGGGGTTTTAACGTCTCCTCATTTATCTATATCTACAAAAATATGTAAACCATCTAAATCACAATAGGTATGCTCGAAGGGTCTTCAAGTCGTCTGAATCCTATCAGTTAGATAAAAATGTAGGATGGATATTGACTTTCCTGTTATTCAAATTGCTATGATGATCGCTACATGTAACCACATCTCCCAATTCTATTTCTATTAGAGGCTATTTGATTGTAATTTTATAATATTGTGATCGCCTCTTTATTTTTTTAATCACTTTTAGAAATACAGGCTCAAATTGACTGTTTAAAAAAGATAAATAACTTCACAAACTGGCAAGTTCTGTGAAAAAGAAAACGAAAAAAAATAGAAATGGACTTGCCCTTAAGTATGGGGCACACATATTTTTGAACATGATGAATGCCATTATCTACAAGCAGTCTATGACTTTCCTATTATTCAAATTATTTTGGTGATGGCTATTTGTAACCACCTCTCCCAATTCTATTTCTATTAGAGGCTATTTGATTGTCATTTTTTAATATTATCATCGCTTCTTTGTTGTTTAATCACTTTTATTAATATAGGCCCCAAAATGATCTCTTTAAAATAGATAAACAACTCCACAAATGCTGTGAAAAGGAAAACTCAAAAAAGGTAGAAATGGACTTGCCCTTAAGTTGGCGCACATATTTATTGAAGATGATGACTGCCATTACCTATGAGCAGTCTATTATTCTCATGCAGTTGCAATCAAGGTGGTCCCATTTTTGTCAGCATTAAATAGATCATCTATCACGTGGGCCTCACACTATAGAATGTGTTTGGAAGCTGGACAAGGGGGATAAGTGGAGGTGATAAATAACTTTTTGCATCCTAATCTCACTTATCACTTGTTTGTTTGTATTTTTAGTGCTAAATATTATATTACCCAAGTCTCGAAACTAGACTTAATCCCTAGTATTCCGGATTAAGGTTGGATTTGAGTGAGTGCGGGAATATATCTTTTAAATCGTCTTTTCTCTTATACACCATTTATTCGGGCGCAAACTAAACATCGAATTAGATTCATCTCTCAGATAATAGAGTCTCATTTTATACAATAATACTATCGGATGAGCTTGAATTATATTAGCCATCCAATCCAACTAAATATTTATCCGGCATCCAACGCAACCGCCATCGACAACTTTTAACGTTGGGAAAATTCTTAATCTGTCTCCTAAAATCTCATGGGATTTTGTACAATTGGATATGGAGTGTTTTTTTAACCTTGTTGACATATTCGTCTAGTTGGTAACATTAAAAGAGGCAGCTTACTCAATTGGAAATAGGAATGGTCCGAGGGTCATGTGAAGCATCTCCCGGTTGAAATGTGCATGGTCAAACCTAATCTTGTGATTTTGCATTCACATGTCTGCATTGTTGGTGGAAAAATTCTCTTTTTCAAAGTGACATGTGAATGTTTGTAGATTCTTCTCGATAGTGGTACGTATAATATTGATTGCTTACATACCAATGAATAACAATAACAATAATACTTATTTACAATGTATTGATTATTTATTGGACTGTAGGGATCTGATGCGAGAAAACTCCTGATTTCTCCATGTGGAATCTCAAGACACACACGCATATATATAGAGAGAGAATATTGCTATGCATTATTCCCTCACCAGTAGGTAGTGAGGGAAGGATGCATAATAATATTCCACATATATATATGGGCTTTAAAAGTATTATCACATACCTACAATGAGAACTTTTTGGGGCCCACTTATGAGTTCCATTTGGGTATGGGACTAGGGGAAAAGATTTATGTGGGACCAACCCAAATATCAAGCTTGGCCTTAATCGCATCCGTGGCTAACAAATCCAGTCCATTTAGGTTGGTGCACAGTCGATCCAATGGTCCAATAAATTCGCATTTGACTGAAATTTATGATGTGATTATCAAGGAGTCCTTGCGTATTGCAAGATGTGAATTGGGTAACAGAAGGGCCCCACCTCTATTTATCACAAAGAAGTGGTGAGAATTGGCTTTCATAAGATTATTTCCCTATATAAGAATGTTAGTATGCTTCCATCCCTCACTATAAGTGAGGGACATTTGCATAATTGAAACATTTATATGCAAAAGACAAAAAAATATATGAAAAAGAGGAATGCTCATGTAAAAAAAAGAAAAGCCATGTAAACATCCCTCACCTTATGCTAAGAGATGGATCCATACTAGTATTCCTCACACACACACACACACATACACACACACACACACACATATGCACATTTCCAAGTACACACATTCTTATTTTGTATAGTGTAAGCATTTGCAATGATAAAGTTCTATTTATAACACAATAAAAATAAGGTTAAAAAACTGGTTGAGTCACCTTATTTTGCACAAGGTCAATCAACTGGTTGCTTAATTGGTGAGCTATCTGTAAGGTACAAACCTAAATTAATTTTGATTTATAATAATTAATCTTATTGTATGCTAATTAATACTTGTTTAGACTAATTTAATTCAAAACTGCTTAGGCTTGGGTCATGGATAGTTAATTGGGTCGAGTTCAAACTTTACTTAGGTAGTTGAGGACCTTCTTATAATTTAGAGTCACATGGTTTGCATCATTTTAACACCATATTAGTTGCATCATGTGTATTTCATCTTGTAGATCATCTTTCATCTTTGGCCCAATATAATTCGGATTCATCTTGGCCCAATTGAAGTCTATTTGACTCAAATTGTAATTTCCCTAAATAAAATGGACTTGCATGCAAATCCCTGAACATTTTGAGTTAAAAGGGTGTATCTATCGTCCCTCTCCATTTTCCTTCTACTCTTTTTTGATGGAGCTCAATTTCTTTCACTCTTCTCTCATCTCCACTTTCAACTTAAGCTGAAAAACTAAATCCTAGAGCTTGCATGTACTCTTACTAGATTCCAATCTTCTATTTCTTCATCTTTTTGTACATCTCCTTTATTAAAGCCACCAAATCCATCTTTTTCTCATAATTTATAGCTCTCAAAGGTAAAAGACAGCCCTCATTTCATTCCTTTGAGTTCAAAAGAGTCAAGATGACTCAAATGAACAACATGCATGCATCTTACACTGAATTCACTCATTATATGTCTTTACATGTAATAAGATTTCCTTCTATTGAGGGTTTCTCCATCTGCAAACCAAAGGAGAGGCAAGCTTGGATCAAGCACTGATACAAGGCAAGTATAAAAGTATATATGATTACATGCATGTCTAAATTTATTGATTCTTGAAGTGATCACTCTAAATGCAAGTTAACAGCTCTTTCACCCCTTGATTAAGTACATATATGTTGGATTAAGTGATAATGAGTATAAATATATAATATTGATGATATGTGGCAATGTAAGACCTATTGTGATAATTTAGGAGCAAAAGAGATCTCATTATAACCAAAGGTGAAGAGCTCTGTACTGAACTCGTTCTTTAGAAACAGCTTTCAGAAATTCTGAAGCTTACGGCTAAGTCGTAAGTGTTCTATGACTCAGAATCCAGAGAGCTCAAATTCTTCATTTAAACTACAGCAAACCTATGACTAAGCCATGAAATAAACTACAGCGAAGCCGTAACCACCCTATGACCAAGCCGTAAGCCATTTTATGGTGAGCCTTCCAGAAAACCCCCAAAACTAATTTTCTTCAACGGATAACACTCAGCTAAGCTGTGGATTATGCTATGGCGTGGATTATGCTACAGTTAAGCCATAACCTAGCCGTGGCCTGACCATTTGTTTCATACGGCTAAACAATAGGCTAATATACAGCTGAGCAGTAAATGTGAGTTAAATTAAGAGACAACTAAGCCACACGGCTAAGCCATAACCTACACACGACTAAGCTATAAGAACACTGTGAACTTACGAAAGTAGGAATTTCCAAGACTTTGTAGAGCTTTAGATATGACACCTTTTCTCCAATTAAATTAGTCCAATGGTGATCAAATGATAAGGAGGAATAGTAAAGAGCTATCACTTATCCCCTTCGATTTTTCGGATGATTGCAGATATTACGATATGGGTGTTGGCATAAGAAGAGGTGTCTTTTGCATACACAATGTAACACAGAGATTTTGGTAACATAACGACACCTATATTTTATGAATACATCGTATTGAAGGCCTTGAAAACACGGCTTATCTAGCATAGGGTTGGCTAATAACTATCCTTGATAATTGCTTAATCTAAATGCATTCATATTATTAAATAACTTTGCCATCAATATGATCCAAACATTTATCCATTATTCTTGGTGAACCTTGAGGCAAAATCGGTGCTAAAGCTTCTATTGAGTGTGTGCCCATGAGCCAAAATGTGTGTAGCTAAGGTTGAAAGGGTTTGAGCTCTATTAACTCATTTAAGTATATATTGTTTGATTATCAGATTACTTGTTCAATTCGGATTCTTATGATTAAATATGATCTCAAGACCAATACTCCCTTTATGTATGAATGATTATGTATGAATCTGAGACGATCGCTATGATTAATGGTAAGTATGTATGATATGAATTCGGGATGGTCTTGATACTTTGAGTCGTCACCAGTTAGCTTGTACCCATATATAACACTCCGACCCAACTTAATCCGAATTAGTGGTTAATTAAGTACAATCTTGTTGTTAAGTGTGTTTTGGTTTTGCTTTTCTTTGGTTTTGAGCAATGGGTAGGTAGTTTGGTTGAGTTTGACCTGGTTTAGGTAGTTCGAACCTTTTTTTGTAATTTCTGCTTTCGTTGGACCTTGTCAGTTTGCGTCATTTTGATGTCAACATGTGTATTTCGTTGAGCTTGTTAATCTTCGTAACTGTTTCGGATCCAAACGACTTTGTTTGTTTCCGTTGGATCGCTAATTGACTCAAACTGGAAATTGTGAACATGTTTGGACTTGTTTGTAATTAAACACATTCTTATCTTATAAATATCTTACCTACCGCCTCTCTCTCTTTTCTTCAACGATCTCTCTCTCTCTCTCTTATTCAGCTCTCTTTCTCTTTCTTTCATTTATGTCTTGTTTACGTACGTGAGGAAGGGAGTGATTCTAGTGGATTGAGCCAAGACAACGACTGGTGTGTGATTGCCACTTGTAAGGCAAGTATAAGCACAAGTAGCTTGAACACGTATTGGTAATGCTTTGATTGTGTGTATATTTTACTCTTCTTGTATGAATCATTGTTAGACAATCCTATTAAGTAAGTTTTGTTCTTATCTTTCTGCCTTCAGTCGAGAGTTAGCCATTTCTGTAACTTTGTAACTATTTCAGGAAATTGACTCAGCGTACTCACGGCTAAACCGTGAATTGTGCTACGGCTGAGCCGTGAAATGTCTTACGGCTACACCGTGACCCAGCCGTGACCTTAACCGTAGATCAATACAGGGTGACATCTGAAATAACTGAGAGTTGGCAAATTTGCTGCTCTTCTACGGCCCAGCCAAATCTAAGCCGTGGAACAAGATACGACTGAGCCGTAGAGCAAATTACGGTTGAGCCGTAGAGCAAATTACGGTTGAGCCGTAAATGCGGATGAATAGTTTAGAGAACCTCGGCTCCGCCGCAGTACAAATTACGGCTACGCCGTAAGATGCCTACGGCTAAGCCGTATATTCACCTACGGCTACACCGTGCGACCCTGCAAAATGAATACAAAGATTAGGATTAAGAAAAAGACATGATATGACCCCCATGTTAGAATGTAGACAACTCGAACATTGCCCAATGGAATGTCCGAATAACATGAATGATCTCAAGGGCTGCGTCTCATTCATGTATGTTATCCAGTTGTTTAGCACATTCCCATAGGTGTTGGTTTAAGGGACTTTGGTACACTTTCGTAGTAAGATGCAACACTCCTCGATTGAATAACTGTGTATCGAATACCTTAAAACAACATCAGCATGCACGGTTAGAAACACTGGACAACTAGGTTAAGATTGGCTAGTAAACAACCTTGATTCCTCTAGGTAAAAATCTGATTTGCACTGCATATTGATTTCGGTTTTGCCCTCTTGTGTTCTGCGCTGGACCTCTCGAGTCTGTGGGAAATGTAGCAGCATCCCCAGAGCGAAGCCCGGGCAAGGACAATTCATTACTGTGTATTTGTTATTGCTCATGTGGAGTACTTAGTCATTGCCTTAGTACTCATTTGTTATTTGTACTCATTCGTCAGTGCTTATTCGCATTCGTTATTTGTATTGTTTTTCGCATTGAGTATCAGTATGTGATGCACTTACTATTGTTTCGTTTATTGTGATAGATTGTGATATGAGATCTGTATGTGATACTGATTGATGTGCATCATCTGATTTGATTATGATTGAGATTGTCTATACATGGCGCTACTCAGCCTCAACTTCAGGATACCTGACGGGGTTGACTTTGGCTTAGTGTGTATGATTGCCTCTGCAGAGTGCTCTTATCCTGGGATTCCGGACCCTGGGAATTAGAGACCCCTTCGTACCCTGGCCCGGTTGATGGTGTTCTCATATTGATTGCTCTCGAAAGGGAGAATATGGCAAATGTAGTAGCCAGCTTGATTGTATCTCTATTGATGATTCCGACAGCATACTTATTCCTATGCATAATTTGCCTAGTATACGAACATGCTCACTATGGATCTTTGCATTGCTACTTTTGCTCATTGATATATACAATTCGTGTTATCTTCTTGTGGCTTATATTTTGCTAAGTCGTTGTACTTATGAGTTGTTCTTGATGTTGCAGGCTCAAATCCCTCTTCCGATCCTGCGTCGGTCAACCCGACTCCTGGAGAGGCTCGCGAGGCCCCCTCCGGCCTAGAGGAGTGGACTTGATCAATTCTTTTGAGAGCGGTTTGCATCATTCTGTTCTTCCCTCCATTGTGTCTAAGCTTATCTGAGGGATTTTTTTTTCTGTAGATTGTATTTTGGGTCTTATTTATATCTGTCTTTTGATTGTGTGGACTAGTCTCTCTATTTTGTTGTACATTGTTGTAATCAGTCTAATCTTTTGTAATCATTGTGTCTTTGATTATCTTGTGGTATGCCTTGATACTTACAACTTCCGCGTACACTTGTTTGCACGTGTGATTGATCCCTTGTGTGTGCACATTTGGGCGAGGTATATGTGTACATGCACGGGAGTATGTGTGTTATTAGTTAGGTTTTCTCTAACCCCCGATTTCTGGGCTTGGGTTGTGACACCATATTGGCTCGACGGGATCAATTTGGGTATTCCTTATGTCGCTGTTATAGTAGTTTATGACGGAGTAGGTCGGTGCTCATTAGGAAGCCAGACTAATCCCCTAGCAACATTCCCCTTTATATGTTATACGCTCTCCTTAGAGAGAATATAGTTTTGTAGATGACAACTGGTATGTTATGATATTCTATTCATGATTCGTTGTTCATGTTAATTTCATACACAACATGCGTAGCTTACGATTATTGTTCTCTTTCAATCAATATGTTCTCTAATTCAATTGATGCATCATGATAGTCTTATATCCTTAATCGTTGTGTTAACAGTGCTACCCTTAGTGTTACACGTATCGAAATCAATGCCAGAACGGCAAACAGCATGCCCCTAGAAAGAACCACAACGGTACTTCGGGGTGTAGATGAGTGGAACGAAGACGACGTTTCTATTAGTCTTCCTACGAAGAGCATCAATGGGTCCTTATTGGGTTGTTTAGTTTAGACATGCTTGATTATAGTTATTTTGTAATCGGAGATTTGATAGACATGTTGTTTGGATTTTGTATATATTTAAGTATGTGTTGCCATGTAGATGTGGATGGTTAAGTAACAGACTTCAGACTTTTTTATAATATGGATGATGTTTTATTATTGCTTATAATCATTACATGTGTATTTTATAAGCTTCCATTTATTGTCGAAACATAATCTATGTGTTTGTGGAACTTCCTCACACGGTCCTCTGAAACCTCCCTTATAGTGGTTCGTGCTTGTCTTCACATGACACGGATTGCTACGGGATTACGTGTGCCACACCCCGTGAGCCCATTCTAATCCCCACTTCTTTGATTCGGGGTGTGACACTATCTCTCTTCCATAAAAGCTACAAGGGATCAATACTTAAGTAAAGAGTTGATGGTGAGGGATTTGGGGAAGTGTATGGGAGTGGCTTAAGTAAGACTAAAGGAAGACTCATATGTAGTAAATGCAGCAAGGATGATTTTTTTTTTCTTCTCTTTCTTTCTTATCTTCTTCCTTTCATTGTTATTAGTATGTAAATTTATTAATTTGGATAAGTTATTTTGAATAAATGTGAGTTAACATATATTTATGAAATTATAGTATTAATCTATTCTTAGTTATTAAAAAATACTCTCTCATTTACCACATTTGACTCCCCAAGTCTTTCTTTCTCCTTTTTGACCTTTTCCTTTGTTTTTTTTTCTTTCAGAGTTAAGCCAGTTGAGTTTGGGTCCGAAGTTTTTAAAGCTCGATGGAAAAGTACATCTTTTTCTAAGACATTCAATATATCAGATATTGAACCTACTTTTGTATCAGACAAAAATTTAGATTAATCCAAGTCAAAGATATCAGTTTTGATTTTTTTTTTTTTTTTTGCTAAATCCGGATCCATACCTATGTAAACAGGTGGACCTACATCTATGTTTAGATTAATCACGACCAAATATAAATACTAACATAAGAACTTGAATTAATGTTAATTATGTAGTGATTCTTACATCACACATTGTGCGCATGGATGAAATTCTCTGCCTATACCAGTACATATGGGCGATGCATAACGGTATCTACGATACCAATCCGATTCTTTGTTGGGAATCGATAGCGATACCGGTTTGCCAAATCATTGCCAATTTATCGGTTAATATGGTTAGAGAAATTGAAAATATATGCCAAATTGACATATCAGTCGATATTTTCAATTTCTCGGGAAAGTGGTACATTCAGCGAAAAACCCTATTTTTGATGCCTGCTTCCTCGACCCATCTTCTTCATTCCAAACAACACTTGCAGCCACTTCTCCCCTTTCCCTTTACTTCCATAGACATAAAAAAAACACCTTGTTTTGTAGCATCGTCGTCTCTCTCAACCATCTAAACCAGAGTGAAGATCAGAACTATCATCGAAAGCAATTGTAGTCATGGTTACCGACTTTAGTGGCATAGTGTGGTGTTTGGTTTTGGTGTAGGATGCGGTTTTCGAATTGGATGCGGTTTTGGAGGCATGCTTATGGACACCTTGGGTCTCGATATAGGGGGGAGGTTGTGAAGTGGGATTTGGCCTTGGGTGGGGCTTTGGCACTACCATTGGTAGTCATTATCAGACTGCTAAGGTCAAGTTTCAAGGCATTGTTTTTGAAAATAAGGGGCAAAGTGGTGAGAAAATAGTATTATATCCATCAGTATTTGGCAAGGAGATTCTCGCTTCACAGTAGCAAACTTAGGGTTTAAGATTTGATCTTTTATGAAATGGAATTGTCTTTTGTCTAGACTACTCTAAGATGCCATTCACTCCTTTTAGTTATTCCACAAAAACCTTAATTGAGATGCCTGAAAGAGTAAGGAACGATAATCACGTGGCCCTCCCACAAAAAAAAACTTGTTATGGCATATACATCTAAATCTATATAATTGTAAACACAATTTCAGATACAACAACGATACAGGATGTTGTAACTTAAAGGAATCGATAATTCAATTTATACTTATTACTAATGGAGAAAAAATATTGTTTTCTAGCCTTTTCTAATATTCAAGATTTTTTAAATATTTTTCAAAATATTTTGGATAAAAAAAATTACATCGCAAAAACCACAATGGATCGGGAACCGCGACCTATACCGGTACCGTATCTATTTTTTGGACTGACCGATACTACAATTTTCATCCATGATTGTGTGCATACACAAATCACATGATCAACAAATAAGCAACCATATAAGAAGAGACAGAGATTTTCATGATTCATCCAAATAAGGCTATATCCACAGGCATAGAGGTAATTATCATCTTCACTATAACAAGCATAACATACAACACCCTCACTTTCTCACATCGTTTCTCCTAAATGGTGTGGAAACACCATGGACAAAAGAGCTCTTACCTCTTTTCAACAAGATATAGGTTGTAGATTATACATATATAATCTCTGTTTTCTTGGCCACAAAGAAAGTCTCGATACAATTACCAAAATACCCATAATCTTAAACCTGATCTCTAGCTAGACCAATGGAGCAAACTGGTCAAACTGAAATACATGACAAACCCAACAATCTCCACCTTGGCTTAAACTCTTCATAGCATGAGCTACCAGAAGATGAAACTGGGAACGTCACGTACTTTGTTTAATGATATATCACTGCATCAATTTCGCAGTCTTTTCTCTTCAACACTCTAACATGTTGAACCAGCATATGACCTTTAAGCAAAGTTCATTTTCTCATCAAACTCTACCTCGAACTTAAAGCTCGAATTCATTGATGAGTCTGAATAATATCGATATCTGAATCACTCACTATCTTGCCCATCTTCAACATCTCTGTGAAGATCCAATCACCACAAGCATGCAAGCAAAGCAAATAAGGAATACGAGTTTGGATGACTCCACAACTGCAGAACAACCTCGCCTCCAAGCGGTCAAAAACTCTATTTGACCTGGCCTCCGATCAATCAAAAACATGTTTGACAACAGCTGATGTGGGAATACATAACATCAGCTCCTCCTTACTGTTTATTTACTGGCTTGGTTTTGGTAAGATGACGACATTACATGTGCTCCGGAAATATGCGAATCCCAAATAAACAACTTCGTTTGAATCTATAAGCCCTCTATAATTAGGCCAGCGACTCCTACTATTGGTCTGCTTCTACAACCAGGTCAAGTCGGTCCGATTTTGAACTAAACCCACAACTGTTTAGATCTTCTCCACCAAAGAAGTTGATACTACCTGAACTCTTTCTTCTTTCTGTAATCAAGACAAGACGTCTCTTGGCAAAGTATGCAGATCCAGATTTCTCTAGTTTAGGCAAGAAGGGAGCAACAATCTTATCTATTTAAGATTTTTGCACTAAAATGTAAATCTCGTCACCACGAGAGCGCGCTAGAAGAAATGAATCCGAAATCCGACTCTGGATGGCTTCAATTTCGCAGAAATAATTTTTTGCACTTTGATTGGTCAAACCTCCCTAATGACCATCAAACATTCAATCTTCTTCCATATATGAGTAGATCTACTCGAAATGAGTCCGTAGGCGCAAACAGATTTTCGATCCAAAGTGGGATGATCAAAGTATCACGACAGGATGTTTCTCTCGTTGATCCATAGTCAAATTGCTTTGACTGTACTTGTAACACTTCGATCCCCTTTGAGCCGGATTAGTAGCTCATTAGTGTGCTTTTGTATTGTTTATTTCTTTTGGACTTGGTTTTGGGTCATAGATAGGTAGTTGAGTAGCCTTTGACCTGGGATAGGTAGTTCTAAGCCCTTTTTCGTAATTTTACTTTTGCTTTGAGTGCATCATATTTGCATCATCGTGGTATCAGCCCGTGTATTTCTTTGAGCTCTTTAATTTCCGTAACTGTCTCGAACCCATTCGGATTCAATTGGAGGAGTTGGACCTTTGTGTGACTTGAATTATAATTAGCCTAAACTTGACAGACTTTGATTTAAACTCCAAAACTATATATATGAGTCATCAGCCAGATGTCCTCTCTCCTGCTCATTTGCTTGATCAGTGCATGCAACAAACTCCAGAGAAAGCTTTACGTCCTTTCTTTCTTCTCTTTCTCTTCATTTCTTTCGGTTGGTGTTGGGTTAATTGGGTTCTCTCCTCTCTGTGATAATTCTCTTTCTGTGCCTTGAGGTAAGTAGGTTTTGAATTCTTCCCTCCAATTGGGTTTCTTCTTATCCAAGCTCTGTATCTCTCATACATCTCATGCATGGGTTTCTCTTTGATTTGCTTGGGTTTAAGTTGGATTGGAACTTGATCTCCAGTAGATTTGGACAAAGCTTTGAGGCAAGTATAAGTACAGGATTGTATAACACATATGGGTATTTTGTTTGATTGCTTTGATTTCATCTTCTTCCATGTATAGGATGTTTTACAGCCAATTTCTAAAGTATTAGGATCTATTGAGCTTGTTGTGTTAAGTTTCTGTATCAGATTCTAGTTTCTGTACTCAGCTCGAATTCATTTTCTATACTGCACGGCTAAGCCGTAACTGCGTACGGCTTAGATTCCAGAGACTTGAATTTTTGAATTCTGTTCTACGGCTAGGATATGGCTGAACCGTAGATTGTCCTATGGCTGAGCCGTAAGCTAGCCGTGACTCAGCCGTGAATTAACACTCTGATCAGTCGAAACTTTCCAGATACAGTACTCCTACGGTGTGGTTACGGCTAAGCCGTGGATTGGTCTACGGCTATGCCGTATACTCAACCGTAGCTCAGCAGTAAAAAGGAATCAGATCAGAGGTGGAAGATGACCAGTTTAGCTGTGTTTTGAAGGGAACCACGGTTAAGCTGAGTGCAGGTTACGGCTAGGCCGTAAAATGTCTACGGCTAAGCAGTAGGTCACCCATGGCTAAACCGTAAGACCTGAAAAATCTGAAATTAATCTTAGGATAATGGTGTGACTCTGTAGGGCTAAATGACAGGTTGACCACACATGTGAACTGGCCCAATGGATTCTTGGACCGCATGAATAGTCTGTTAGGCTGTGACTCATTCATGTGAGCGTTGATTTACTGTTAAGCACCTCCCCATTGGTGTTGGTTTAAGGGACTTCGGTGCACGTGAGGATTATATTGCAACACTTTGATGGCAACGGTGCATTGAATAACTTAAAACTATACCAACATGCATGGTTAGTGACAGTGAACAACTAGAATAGAGTTGGCTTGTAATCAACCTTGATTCTGCGTTAATCTGAGATGCGTTGCATATTGAGTACAGTTTTGTCCTCTGTTCTGCTGATCTATATCTATGCATTACTAGATCCTTTTGCTTTCATTTTGTATATTTGTTTTATTCTTCGCTCTGTATGATGCTTTGATCTATGTTATGCGTTGACTTAATTCTGCTATGCTTTGTATTTCTCTGGCTTTGAAATCTTTGTTTCAGTGGGTATTCCCTGGTGGCTCTGCCCAGAGATGAAAATGTGCGGATAAGATCGGGCCAGTGTCGTCCGTGAGTCCAAAGTGGATAATCTCCCTTCTCCTTAGATTTGATTTGATTGGTATCAGTCTGGCTCTACTCAACCTCAGCCCTAGGATACTCGACGGGGTTACCTCTGGCTTGGTTCTCTGTGCTTTGTATCGCTGAAGCGTAGCTTTGTCTTGGGACCTCGGAACCCAAGAGACCGAGACCCACTTGTACCCTTGGCCAGGTCGGTGGTGTTCTCATCTGTTTGCTCTGCTCTCTATATGAGAGAATATGGCCAACGTAGTAGCCACCTAGTTCAGTATTTCTATGCTTTGATTCGTTTATGATGCTTTAAATTCTATGCACGATTTGCTTAACATACTAATATGAAACTCTGTATTTAATCTTCTGTCATTATTCTATTTGATACTATGAGTGTTACGTCCCTGTCACTTATATTTGCTGGATCGTTGTATTCATTGTGTTGTCTGTGGTGTTGCAGGCGCAGATCCCTTGCCCAGCTCCCCGGCGGTCGAGGAGGCTGCAGGGCAGAGCTTAGAGACACCCTCCGGCCTGGCAGAGTGGGCTTAATCACCTTTGCCGAGTGTGTACCTGCATGTCATCATGGTTTTGGTTTTTTTGGAGATCTGTATTTTGTACTTTGGACTTTGTCACTCCTGTGTATATTTTGTATATCATGATTTTGGTCTCTTTTGGTGTGTGTTCAGACTCGTATTTAGTTTTTTACGATGTATGTTATCTTCGTCTCTTCTTATTGTCGTTTGGTTTTCCGCTCGTTTTCTTTGTTTTGGCTTCCGCTATTGCTTTTGTTGTTTGCTATGATATCTACAGCTTCCGCGTACGCTTAGTCCGCAGTGTTAGATCCCTTGTGTGTGTGTGCATCTGGACTGGGTTTGGATGCACGTGCACGGGAGTACGTGTGTCACTGGTTTGGCTTTTCGCTAACCCCCGATTTTTTGGGCTCGGGTTGTGACAGTACTCCATTGACATTGTGCTAACATCAATATTGTGTTGCTATTCTGGGCTCTGTACACGGGTCAAACGGACCTAACTCGAACCAACCTGGCCTTGTTGGCTGGGCTCTGCACTGAACACGGGTCAAGTTCAACCTGACTCAAAACTGACTTGGGATAAAAATGTGTTCTGCAACCTAGAAATTGAAACCCTACGGTTCCCTTTCGATTTGGATTCTTCAATAGAACCAAATGAGAGACCTTCATCTCCCTCTTTTTTGGCTTTCTTCCTCAAGAGACCCACACCAGGAACCGTTCGATTTTTTCTGATGAAGATCTTTAGCAGCCAAGAACCCACTGATCGCAGAACCTTCTTTGCGATCCTCTTCTTTTTCTCCGATGAAGTCGTGTGGCCCACCAAAATCAGAAAGCTCCGATCTCCAACTTCTCTACACGAACCTACAGAGATCCAGATCTCCAACACTCGTTTTTTCTTCGACTTTGGCACAAAAAACAGAGATCATCAAACTGATCTCTTCTTTATTTTCCCAGGTGGAATAGAGATTCGAGCCCTTGAGAGGATTCAATTTGTTGATAGGTCATGCGCACAACCCAGCCCTAGAAACCTAGGCTATGAAACAATGATGGCGGCATCTTGAGATATCCACTGAGCGACCTCCACCTCACTCAAAAATCTGAGGATCTCCACCTTGGCTATGATACCAATTTTAGTGATTCTTACATCACATATTGTGCGCATACATGAATCACACGATTGACAAGTAAGCAACCACACAAGAAGAGACATAGAGATTTACGTGGTTCACCCAAACAGGGCTACATCTACAAACACAGAGACGATTTTTATCTTCACTACAACAAGTAAAACATACAGAGACTCTCACTCTCTCACATTGTCTATCTTACGTAATGTGAAAACACCACGGGTAAGAAAGCTCTCACTTCTCTTAAATGAAATCTAAGATTACAAACTATACATATATCCAACAAAGCCTCAGCACAATTACCAAAATACCCCTGATCTTAAACATAATCCCTGGCTAAACCAATGACCAAACAGGTCAAACCGAAATCTAAGACAAAACCTAACAAATTAAGGCCTCTTTCAAGTTTGGAATTGAGAACAAAGTTGGGGGGGGGGGGGGGGGGGGGGTGGGGTGGGGTGTGATTTGGTTAGCAATTTAGCAACCCTGTCTCTCACTCAGTTACATCTCTTTTCACCTGTGTGAGCCCTCTTATGTCTCCCTTAAGTGGGGATACCAAAGAAAATGGTTTGAATGAGTCCTTCCTCACATGGGAAGTCAACTCTGGATTATCTTGATTTTGGTTCGCTCTCAGTACAAAAAACAGGAGTCCCCAACATACACACAGACAGAAACAAAAAGGATGTTGGCAAACTATTAGGAGAAAAGACAACTTGTTTACATCCTTAGGTCCCCATGGAAGAACAAATCGGTGATTGGACATTATGTCCCAGACTATTAGAGATCTTTAGTGTGGACATTTTGGCCCACTTTATTAAAGATCTTTAGACACACTGAATGTAGTATGCTACTGGCTTTGATCTGATCTGCCAGTATCACTTCTGCCAATATTGATTAGATGGCCAAGATATTGTAATAGATCTTTATCAAAATCCTCTAGGAGCAGCAGTAAACTTTATAGGTCAAAAGATCTAACAAGAGAATGAAGTTTTTTTTTAATATATCTTTTCTTTTTTTATATATAAAGTGTAGGCCTAGCATCAAATCACGTTGATCATGTATATAGATATAAGGAAATACTATTAAGCATCCATCACTTACCACAAAATGAGGGATAATTCATTTTTTAGACTTAACAAAATAAAAAATGTGTTATGATATATAATGGTTTTTTTTTTTTGTACATCAATACTCTTCAAAAATGAAAAGATCCCTCACTATAGTGTAAGGGATATATGCAAAGTAGTTTTGCCCATATATATATATATTTATTTATTGAAAAAACACCATCATCTTATTATTCTTCTCTTTGTGTGGTTTTATCATACAAGTTTCTGCATGCGCACACGCAATTGTAGATCTCGCATTCTAGTGAAAAAGGGGGAAAAAAACAAAAAGATAGCGTAAAGGAATATAAATTGTGTCATATAAGTTTTTGAGGCAGGTTGGTCGATGATAGTTCCACAAGTGACAAAAAGGTGGTTAGTAGTCGATTGTCATGGGCCAAACGAGTGTGATGCTTGCTGAATCTATGAGAAATTCCCATTTACTTCTCCTTCCGCAGCTTCAACTATGGTTGATGCTAACATGATTGTGAAGGTGGAAAGGAAAAGAAGCAGATCAAGACACAGAGAGCAACAAATAATTTCCTCAGGTCTAATTATTGGCAGATGCAAGGTGAGGCAGTGCCTAGATAAGAGATCTATTTGTGCCTTAGAATTGTGCCGGTTAGAGGTAATATATGGTCTCAAACAAATGCAATGCTTGTCAACAAGGCGAGCCTACGTACATCCACATAGGAGCAGATACATTTGTTGGACCTCAATTCGCTTTTAAAATTATAGTGAAAATTTTGATTTTACTTTAAAAATTTACGTAAAAATTCTACATATGCCCCCTAAACTCACAAAAAAATCTTGCACTTGTTTCCAAAACATAATTGCCTACTTGAGTCTACAACCCTCAAATGAAATTGGGAATAAAAATAGCTCCAATACTAACGCCCGCTCCTCTTCTTAAAAAGATTGAATATGGGTCCAGGACTTAGATCTGCCTTTTAGTTTGGCTCCAGCTCAGGTCTACTTGTAAGGTCCGGGATACGTGATGCCTCCACCATGCACGTCCTGTTATACTATGTAAGTATATTCTTAAAATATTAAATAAAATAAATGTAAAAGGGAGGGTGTCCTGATTTTAAATGACAACTGAACAAAATATGAAAAACAAACCCATGTTACAACCAAGCTACAATGGTGTCATGGTTAGGCATGGTCCCATTATGGAGGAGTCCAAGGATCATGCTTGCAATTAGGGCCCATTTAATGCCTTGTGTTAGCCTTGGATATGTAATTAGGGCTAGTTTATATTTAGGTAGGGCTTGAATTAAATGATAGAAAGCTCAAAACCCGGCCCTGCCATGGCCCGTGCAAGGATTGCATGTAATTTAATTTAATTAGTAAAAACAATAACTAAAATGGCCACAAAATTTATAAAATGCTTGATTCGACCTAGCCCTATCGAATAAATGGGGGGCTTGAGCCTAACTTTATGGCCCGTTTTGGACTTAGGCCAGTATTTCTATAGTTGCGTCAGGCTAGGATATGCCTCAGATTGGCCTAATCAGGCCCACAAGTGTGATTTAAGCAGCTTTGATGCAGTAAAAGTGGGCCCACTTAAATGTATGCTTATTTATTTATTTGCATGAAGGGAATGAAGAATATGATATAAGGGGATCTGGATCTTGTGGTGCCGTGTTTTTGTCACAAAATGCTAGGTATCATTTAACATTTGAATTTCAAAAAATTATGTTTGATAAAGATTTCAAATGAATTGAAAATGATTTTGAGAGGATATTTGGAGAGGTGTAATGTGGCCCATGTGATGATGCATTCCTTATTGTTTTTCTGAGGATGATGATGTTCTCCCTAGAAATCTTACTCATGCTTATCTGCTTTAGCTCTGACACTTGATCTTGCCATCTAGCTCTCCATTCATTTCTCTCTTCCAAAACCAATGTACCAAAATAAATGAAAAAGATAGAAAAATCCAGAGTCTAATAGCTTGCCCAAATCCAATCAAGTCAGGCACAACTGAAATAGAAGAAAACATTTTTTTTCCTATTTCGACAAATGGTACAAGTCCTAGGAAATAGGAATGTAACATCAAGAAACATAGTAAAGAAGAATACAACTACATCTATTTTTATCTAGTGTTGATTACACGACGCCATAAAAAAGAAAACAAAACTGCTCTATGCGCCCATGTAATGCATGGCTTCGTGTAGGCCTATTGGTGAATTTCAACAATACATGTGAACAATTCTCACCAAAATAAATATATATCTATCTATTTATATAACAGCGCTTGTTTGTCTCTCAAGATTTATGAATTACTGTTGTCTCGTCCTTTTTTCCAGATTTGAAAATTTTGACTCTAGAAGAAGGGTGTCGGATGTGAACTTTGATCCCCGCAGGAGGAAGATCGCAATTCATCTATATATGATATTTAATATTCATCAAAATTGAAGATTCCGACTACCCTCAAAATCGACGGATCACAATCGCCAGTCATGATAACGGCCATGACTCCATTCTTCGACTAGTGTAAAAGAAATAATGGGAGAAAATAAGGTGGGTCCCCTCTTGTCTAATGTGTTGCCGGCAACACACGACGGTTGTCCTTTCACTCAATTTGGGTCTTGTCAAAGTATGGGTCATATTATGGGTTTCAAATAGGGAGATAATCCATGTTCATAATATATAATCAATTAAAATCAAATCCAAGTAGAATAAAATAAATAAAAATAAAATAAAAAGGGGGGAGGTGCCAAGGATCCGTCCCATTCCTAGGTATCCCCTTCAAATTGCTTGGGAAAAAAAAGGTTTAAAGGGCAGTTTTAAAATAAAAGTAATGATGCAAAGAGGGTGTCAGGTGTGATTTCGGTTTAAAAAAGAAAAAAAAAAAGGAAATTGTAGCCAATGGGCAGATTGGATTGAAAGTGACCACATTTGGGTCAATTGAGGGGCGACCGCATTTTGGTCAATTATTTGATTAATTGAAAATGGGGATTGAGATCACACATTAGTCATTAGTCTTATCATTATCATTAAATTAATGTTTGAATCAGCCTTTATTTCCTTTTTATCATTTTAGCACATTAAAATATTTGGCACCGGAAGTGGAAGGAAAGAGAAGAAAATATTTTTGGGGTGATTTTGTTTGTTTTATAGTCTTTTTAGAATTTTGATAATTGGGGTTAAAAGGACCCAATTAGGAGATCTCTACTTGAATTTAATCCAATTAAATCATGATTTACTACTCATTGGATTTCTATCATATTCTAAGGTCCTAAACCGCCCAGGTCCACTCTAACAGAACAAAAAGAGTGATGGGCCTAACCTACTATTCTAAATTTAAGATCTAATTGGATTAATTGGATTTATTATTTTTAAGTTGATTTTGAATTTAAGTTTCACTTAAAAGTATGATCCAATTAATCCAAGTTTTCCAATTATTATTGTTTTTAGAGATTTTCTTGATTATCTTTTACTTTGTTTTTGGTCTTTTATATTTTTCTTATATTTTATTTTATTTATAAAAATGACAAGGAAAGGAAAGAGAATATTTTTGTTTATTTTTTATTTTTTATTTATGCAATTCCAATGTTTATGGACGAGGGTGGTGTGTGAAAGGGATAAATGCAACAAGTAGAAAAATGCGATGCATGGTCATCCTATATGAATGACCCTAATATAGAAATTAAACTAAATATTAAATAACATAAACAAGAGTGGGATAATAAGGGGAATATTAGTTGGGCCAAGTAGTGGATTGGATGCAAATGGGATTTGTGATCGGGTAGGTGGGTCTAGTCTGTATGAGCTTTGGTTTGGGCTAATTAGGTGCCAGTCAGTTTAGTTGATGATGTTCCTATGGGTTGTGAAGGTTAGGTGGGTCTACAGCAGATACATGAAGTCTTTGTTCCTATGGGCTGGGTTGAGTTGAGTCACAAGTGGGTTCAGGTCTTGGGCGTCTTTTTGTGTCCTTTTTTGTTTTTGTTTGTCTGTCTCTTCTTTCTCTCTTTCTTCTTTCTTTTCCTTCTCCCTGCTCACCGGCTGTTTTCTTCTCTTCTTTTTTTTTTTCTGTTCTTGTCATGCCCCACCCTATACGCATGCATGATATTGTTCGCTTTGGCCCACGAGCCTCACGGTTTTGCTTTTGATGGGCTTCAACCCACCAAAAGGCCTTATCTTTCCGTGTTAATTTAGTCAACGGCGCTGCAATTGACGAAAATCCTTGCACAAATCTCTTGTAATAACCGGCCAAACCAAGAAAACTGCATATCTCTGACACTGAAGTAGGTCTCTGCCAATTGACAATTGACTCAATCTTCACTGGATCCACTGCTAGACCCTCTCTGCTAATAATGTGACCGAGGAAAGACACCTGCTCCAACCAGAACTCACACTTACTCAATTTCGCATAAAGCTGGTGATCCCGCAAAGTCTGCAATGCAGTTTTAAGATGGTTCTCATGTTCCTCACGAGATTTGGAGTATACTAAGACATCATCGATGAAAACCACCATAAATTGATTAAGAAACGGAGCGAAGATCTTATTCATCAAAGCCATGAAAACTCTTGGAGCATTTGTTAGCCCAAACAACATCACTAGAAATTCGTAATGGCCATATCTAGTCTGGAATGCTGTCTTCTGTACATCCTGATCTCTAACTCTCAGCTGATGGTATCCTGACCTCAGGTCTATTTTTGAAAAGAATTCGGCTTCCTGTAACTGATCAAACAACTCATCGATCCTAGGTAATAGATATTTGTTTTTTATCGTGACCTGATTGAGTTGTCTGTAGTCGATGCACATCCTCATGGAACCGTCCTTTTTCTTAACAAAGAGAATAGGTGCTCCTCATGGTGATACACTAGGCCTTATGAAACCTTTATCCAACAAGTCTTGCAGCTGAATTTTCAATTCTCTCAACTCAGCTGGTGCCATTCTGTAAGGAGCTTTTGAGATCGGTGCTGTCCCTGGGGCTAACTCTATGGGGAAATCGATTTCTCGAATCGGCGGTAAACCCGAAATCTTATCTGGAAAGACATCCGGAAACTCACAAATTACAAGTATCTCTGATACATCCCCCTCCACCTTGGACTGTTTATCCTCCGTGATAAACGCTAAGTAACGTTCACAACCGTTCCTTAGCATACGATCTGCCATCAAGGCTGATATCCGGCTTGTGGGAATCCATTTTGATTGTCCAATAAACGTAACAGTTTCTGATTTGACTTTAAGCTTGATAATCTTGTTAAAACAGTCCATATTTGCTCGATAGGTCCGCAACCAAACCATGCCCAAAATGACATCGAAGTCATTCATCATCATAAGCACCAAGTTTGCTGGTAAAATTAACTTCTCTATCTGAACTAGGACCCGAGGAAAGCACTGATGACATCTAACTCGCCCACCCATGGGGGTATTAACTAATAGAGGATAATCTAATCGCGCTACCTTCTCATGCAAATGCTTAGTAAAAATTTGAGAAACAAAAGAATGGGTGGCACCAGAATCAAATAGCACCTTAGTTTCAACATCTGAGATTAGAATAATACCTTCCACGCACTCTCCATAGGCATCTGCTTCCTCGTGAGTAATGGTATAAGCTCGTCCAACTTGCTGTGGCCTTTGTTGTTGTCCCTGCGTTGGCCGCTGTGGCCTTTGCTGACCCCTCTGCTGCTGGTGAACCATCTGCTGCCCTTGGCCTTGCTGGCCCACCGCTCTCTGCTGCTGTTGCTGAGGGGCTGGTCCCCTAATCTGCTGATACTGGGGCACTGGGGCTCTAAACTGTTGCTGCTGCGGAGCCCAAGATGGCTGCTGCAACCTAAACTGGGGTGCTTGCCTCCCAGGTTGCTGCTGTGCATATCCACCTTGTGCCGCCTCCCGTGCCAATGTGTACTCTCGGCCTCCGTTAGGACAATCACGAGTTTTATGCCCTGGCTGTCCACAATAAAAACAAAGTCCTGTACCCCACCGGCACCTCTCTGTTGGGTGATTATACCCACACCGAGCACACTGCGGCTTTCTCATACCAGGATTAGAGTTATGAAACTTCTGTTTTTTCTGTTGAGGTTGCCCTACAAACTGATTCTGCATTTGTCGCTGCTTCGACCCTGATGAGGCTGCCTCTTCGTCTTCCAGTTTTACCATACCCTCAGCCCAATTTGCACTCTTGATATAATCCTGAAATGTTGGCCGTTCCGTATCTCCTATTTTTGATGCGATACGAGCATTCATACCCTTGAGGAAACGACAAACTTTTTCTTTCAAAGGATGGACAAGAGTAGGTGCATACTTAAACAACCTTGTAAACTTGGTCTCATATTGCTGGATAGTCATGTCACCTGCTTCAATTTTTCAAATTCTTCCATCTTCTGATCTTGCAGATATTGAGGCACAAATTTATCCGTGAATGCCGTCATGAATGTCATCCAAGCATCGGCCTCCTGTACTGTGTCTGCTTGCACAGTTGCTTTAACAGAGTCCCACCATTGCTTAGCTGCCCCTTTTAACATATATGCAACTAGCTGAACTTGTTGAATGCTGGTACATTGAATGCTGCAAAAATCTGCTCCAGATGCTCTAAGAAATCATCGGCAGCCATAGGATCCTCAGTACCATGGAATTGTGGAGGGAACCTCTTCATGAATTTATCGAAAATGTCGTTGGGATCCACTTCCTTCGAAGGTAAAGTAACCTGAACTGGCTGTCCTGCTCTATCTGCGGCAGCTAACAGCTAGGCCTGAAATACTGCCTTATCAGCATCTGCTTGGGCTTTCTCTACGGTCCTCTCTACGTCAACCCGTGCTCGCTCGGCAGCCCTCTCCTCACGATCTTGTTGCCTATCTGCAGCTCTTTGTCTCTCATGCTCTCTTTGCATAGTAATTTGATTATTTTGAGCTTGCATAAAGGCCTGCAAAAGCTGGGAGAATCTATCATCCTGGGATGGCGAATTGTCTCCGTTGGGTTGTGAACAAGTAACTCTTTGAGCCATGATCTGTAAAATAGTTCAAGATGGTGAATTTCTATTAAACGAATTCTAGCAAACAATTCTATAGACTTTACACAAAGTGGGTAAAATATGTCTAACGAAATCGGAACCTCACACACGTCCTATGTTTCTATCCACTTTTAATTATCTAGAAACAAACCTGTCTCTGATACCAACTGTCACGTCCCCAAAAAATGAAAATAGGGTTACGTGAAATTAGGAGTCAGAATTTTTTTTTCTATAAACAAAACCATTGACTCCTAATTATTTTTCCCACAGGATCTTAGGCCGTGGTGAGTTTAGGCCATTCACATTCATTCCCAACCTGCGGAAGTAATTTCAACCAATAGGTATCAAGAGAAAAATCAAGTTTGCATATCACCAGATAACAATAATAATATTCCAAGTTACAAAAGAAATAAATAATAATTTATTACAATGTTCCACTAAAGGATCAAGTTTTTAAAGAATGATTTATTTAAATTGATTGCGGATTAAAGAGTCACTCCTGTGCTTGGTTAGATGGCCCCGAAGCCATCGTTTGCACCCCACTCAGGAACATCAGTTGGCTCAAGCGTTTGAAACGCTTCAGCCTGCGCCTCCTCCTCGGCAAAGCCAGGTTCGGTACCTATGCATCAATTTTGGAAAACAAGGGTCAACCACAAAATGGCGGCAAGTAAAATACACATAACTCAAAATGAAGTACACTATCAATGTGAGAATAAGACAAGAAAATCATAAGAATATGTAAACAATATAAATAAAAGAATGTCATGTAACATAGAAGGAACAGATCCTAAATCCAACTCTACATCAAATGAACAATATCACATTCGCCGAGCATCGCATCAGCTGATGCCCTTACGGAATTTATACCGTCTTTGGATGCCTCGCATCCTGTCCAGAAACGATGGATCAAATCCTTCTTCGGATGCCTAGCATCCTGTCCAAAATCACGGTGAAACCAACCGTGTACGAGTGGTAAGCTCGTCTTCGGCCCTAAGTTCGGTAAAAATCATCACAATGTACATCTGTGAACCGACTGCAGTCGTCCAATGACCAGATCCGCATAATAATCTTACACAACCCTGCCCCTTCCTGTGTCGAGACTCATAAACATGACTCAGTGATTGTTCGACAGACGCATCCTATGGTAGTGTGAAGGGCTGGTCATAATAGGTATTCAAATACCATATAATAAAACATTATACCAACCAAATAGTTTTCAACATAACATGAATACCTCATAAATAAACACTGTGTAGTCCAAGCCACAACACGGTCAAAGTCATCATAAAATAACGGATATAAACTCTAACATGTATGCAACAAGGTAAAGAAATACATTATGATGATCAAGAAATAACTCCACAAATATTCCTAACACTGTGACGACAATTCATGCATGCGACAATTCCACACGAACCAAGATGAAGTAAGGTTAGGAATTTTTTGAAAACGGGGTGATGCATAGCCCAATTCTCACTTCATCTGAGTGCGGGTGGTTTGTACCATCATGTGCAAACCATGAAATTTGTAAGAGAAAATCTGCCTGCATAACCTCTGACTTTGATGATGTGATGGATTTAATTTTTATTAAATCTAATTTGTTGGGTTCCAAGGCCAACACAAGGGTCTTCCAGGGTATATAAACCATCTAAAGAAAATCATAATTAAATGATTAAATAAACATAAACTCATAATCAAGTGATCAAATAAACATTTAAATAAATTATTTGGCCCAACTTCTATCATTCTCATGATCCCACACAAGGGATGGCCCACCTGTTCACTCTTAACAACAGTCCAAATAATTATAAATCCACATATAAACCAAGGATCTACAAGCAATGGGCCCACCTGAATTGTACCCACTAAACACATGGGTCCTAGTTCCTTGTTGTGCACATCTAAACACAGTTAGGGGAATTTTATCTCAGACACCAACCTTCATATATATATATATATATATGTGTGTGTGTGATGTAATGTCAGTTGAAACCCAGGTGCATATATATATATATATATACATATACAGTTTCCTTATAACCCAAGGGATATATCACAAGTTCATTAACTCATCACAGTGACCCCTCCATCATGTGTACCCAGCCTAGATCTGGGAGTAAAACTCCTAGGTCCCATCTTTTTTTTTAATATATAAATGTATATGGATTCTTTGGAACCAGCCATCAAATCACAGGTGGAGTTCACAATTTCATCACTGTCAATGCCCCATCAACATCAGGTAGTCTAAAAAATCCCATGCCACTGCTATGGGTCAAAGTATTGGATCAAAGGGTGCCCACCATCTGCTAAGGTCCCACCTGACGAACCCCACCAATTAAGATCCATGATACAGCCATGGGGCCCACCTGTCGGTGGCGGACCCACATTAGTTTTCAAGTGAAATCCTGCACATGCTGCTGCCAAACAGCAACATGTGCAGTAATTTCTGTCATAGGCTGAATGGGACTCGTCCCAGGCATGCTGAATTTTCTTTTTTTTTTTTTTTTACAAATGTAAATGGCCACCATCATCCAATAGCCAAGCATCCATGCCACTGCCGTGGGACCCACTTGTAGATGGCATACCCGAACCCCTGCACATTAACTCCCAAACACAGCAACGTGTCTAGGGTTCATCCCCAGACACGGTCGTCCATTTCTTTTTAAAATCAAAAGTGGGGTCTATCCATCATCACATCATGAATCTAATCTATACAATCCACTCACCTCTATATCTATCTATCATCACCATTTCACATATTTAAATGGGCATTTCACAAAAAACTTCAATGTCATAGATTCAAAGAAAATAATGTAGATTATAAAGAAAATAATGGGTATTTCACTTGCCTTAGAAGAGGATTGATGGAAAAGAAGGTCTAGATCTCTCTCTCCCTTGCACGCCCACAAGATCCAAACGGAGAAGATGAAGAAGAAGAGGAAGAAGAAGAAGAAGAACTGGCAGTTACACGTCTTGGTTGGGCTTAAGCCTTGGCTGACCCAAAGAAAAAGAAGAAGATGGAGGAGAAAGAAGAGGAGAATGGGCACTGTAGAGATGGGAAAAACAGGGGCTGCTCATCATCTCATATAAGTAGGCATTAGGGTTTTTGGAAAATTTTTGGTTTTTATAAAAAGAACTCTACTATTAACATGAATTTATGGGTAAGGGCCTGATTTTGGTTATTGGGCTTAATGGGTCCCGAATGGGTTTAAATTGGGTCGGGTCAAATGATGAACACTCATGGTCCTAGAATTACTATTCGATTAACCCAAAACCCAAAAGAAAATTAAATAATTATAATAACCTTAATTAACTAAAATACAAACAATTAAATAAAATTATATTTAAATTAAGTAAAATAATAACTTGGGTTAGGAACGTTACATTCCTTCCCCCTTAGAACATTTGGTCCTCCAAATGTCTAACGTACCTCAGGGAGAAGATCGGGGTACAACTTCTTCACTTGGTCTCTGAGCTCCCAAGTGGTCTCCCTTGGACTATGGTGCTCCCACTGAACCTTCACCCAGTAAATAGTCCGCATTCGTAGGACTTGCTCCTTAGTATCAATGATCTACAACGGCTTCTCCACGTAGGTAGTATCCGGCTGAATCTCGAGTGGTTCGCATTGAAGAACATGCGAAGGACGGCGACGTACTTCTTCAGCATCGAGATATGAAAGACGTTATGAACTCCTGACAACTCTGCTGGTAATGCCAATCTGTAGGCTACATCTCCCACTCTCTCGAGAATCTCAAACGGCCCGATGAATCTATGAGACAGCTTACCCTTCTGTCCGAATCTGAGTGTTCCTCTAGCCGGCGATACTTTTAGAAACACATGATCTCCCACTGCAAACTCGAGATCTCTCCTCTTCAAGTAAGCATAACTCTTCTGTCTACTCCTGGCAATTTTTAATCTGGCATGAATCTGCTGAACTTTCTCACTGGTATCACTGACTATCGATGGCCCGTGAAAACTCCGAACACCAACTTCCTCCCAACAAAGTGAGGTTCTACATCTACGCCCATACAATGCCTCAAAAGGTGTCATACCAATACTTGAATGGTAGCTGTTGTTGTATGCAAACTCACAAAGAGAAAGGCTTTTCTGCCAATCCTTTCCGAAGTCTAACGTACAAGCATGCAACATATCCTCTAGTGTTTAGTTGGTTCTCTCAGTCTGCCCATCTGTCTCCGAGTGATACGCTGTACTGAAGTTCAAAGTTGTACTGAGTGCCTCTTGAAGTCGTGTCCAGAACTTACTCAGAAATCTTGGATCTCTATCTGAGACGATCGATACTGGTACACCATACAATCGAACTATTTCCTCCATGTACATCTTGGCCAACTCATCTTTGGGTGTCTTCAAGCTCATTGGTAGAAAATGTGCAACTTTAGTTAATCTGTCCACTATCACCCAGATGCTATCTTTACCATGAATCATCGGAAGTCCTGATATAAAATCCATCGTGATATGTTCCCACTTCCATTCTGGCACTGCCAACTGCTTCAAAAGTCCTGAGGGTCTCTTGTGTTCTGCCTTAACCTGCTAACAAACCAAACACCTGGCAACAAATCCTGCAATCTCCTTTTTCATGTTGTTCCACCAATAATGACTACGGAGATTCTGGTACATCTTTGTGCTACCAGGGTGAATGGTAAAACGAGAGTGATGCGCTTCTATCAGGATCTCATTCTTCAACTCCTCTATGTTTGGCACACACAATCTATCCTGATAGTATAACACACCATCTATCAATCTAAAGTCTGGCCTGTTCTCAATCTGCTCCATCACCCTAACCAACTCTGGATCCTCTGACTGTGTGCTCTTGATTCTACCCAAAATTTCTGGCTCCCAAACAAACATACTGGCAATCATCACTCTATCATTAACCAGCTGTAAATCAACCCCTAAGTCCAAAAATGTCTCTGCCCACAACCATTCTGTCTGCAAACATGCATTCCTCGCTGCTTTTCTGCTTAGTGCATCAGCCACTAAATTGGCTTTCCCTGGATAGTATTTGATTGGAAAATCAAGATCCTTGATATATTCCATCCATCTATTCTGCCTCATGTTCAACTCTAGCTGGGTGAATAAATACTGAAGACTTCTGTGATCCGAATGCACTTCAAACGTTACATCATACAAATACTGTCTCCACATTTTTAGCGCGAAAACTACTGCTGCGAGCTCAAGATCATGAGTAGCATACTTTTTCTCATGTTCCTTAAGTTGTCTAGACCCATAGGCAACAACTTTTCCATATTGCATGAGTACACATCCCAAACCAACACCTGAAGCATCAGTATACATCACAAATTGACCACCCTCCGATGGTAGTGTAAGTACAGGAGCTGTAATCAACCGGGTTTTCAGCTCTTGAAAACTAGCTTCACACTCGTCAAACCACACAAAAGGCATGTTTGGACATCCTGGAGTCCCACATCGACTATAGAGAGGAAAGTAAATGGGTTTATATATAGAGCTTGCACACTTACCTTGCATGAGGCCTTTTGGTGGGTTGAAGCCCATCAGAAGCAAAACCGCGAGGCCCGTGGGCCAAAGCGGAAAATATCATGCATGCGTATAGGATGGGGCGTGACAAATGGTATCAGAGCCGACTCTCGATTAGATCGAGTGTGGGTCCCTGCCGTGGCCTGGTGCAAGTGGGCGGGTTCATATGTGGGTGGGCCAAGAGGGCTGGCAGGCTACAGGAACTGGCAGGCTACTGCACAGGGACGTGCAGCCCTAAGGGGGGTGAACTATGACATCCTAGAGTCCCACATCGACTATAGAGAGGAAAGTGAATGGGTTTATATATAGAGCTTGCAGCCTTACCTTGCATGAGGCCTTTTGGTGGGTTGAAGCCCATTAGAAGCAAAATCGTGAGGCCCGTGGGCCAAAGCAGACAATATCATGCATGCGTATAGGGTGGGGCATGACAGTTCTTCTTTTCTTTTCTTTTTCTTTTTTGTTTTTGTCTGTTTTGTCTGTTCAGGCCCTTGTATAGGCGGTGATGGGTAGAGATATTGAAGAGGGTGAAATGCAAAGGCAATGGGAGGAGGTGGGCTGTGAAGGTTAGGTGGGTAGAGGGTGGTGCAATGGAGAGGAGAAGGTGAAGTGGGTGGTAAAGTATAATGGTGTTTGGTTGGGGAAGATGAAGTGAGTAGTGGCTGTGTATGGTGGTGTTTGGTGAGGAAGATGAAGTGGGTGCTATGAATGGTGGTGTTTGGTGGTGGGTGCAGAGATCGTGGAGGAGGAAATACAAGAAGGAGAAGCAAAAACTGTGCAAGGTAACAAAGAATGTGATGAAAGGATGGGTTGTGTGGAGGTGAAAAGGAGGGCTGGTGGTGGTGGCTTAAGGAGTGAGTTGTGTGGGTGTTGGAGTTGATAGAGATGGATGTAGTGTTGGTGAACATGGACTATGAAGTGTGGGTTGTTGGGTTTTATGAGGTTTCAAAATAAAGCTTTATACATGAGAGGTTGGTTTTTCAAGAGTCCCATATTGGAAAAGTGCAAACTCTTTGAAGTACTATATATGCATTCCGAGGATCTCAATCTGGAAATCATTTAACCGGGTGCGCCTGCTTGATAATCGCGCGCAGGGGGTGCAAATCCCACCCGGCCTTCCTCAAGGGACCCATGTTATGATATAGAAATGGCAAAAATAATTAAAACATTTTATTTTTAAATGTTTTATTAATGGGTTGATTAAAGCTCATTAAAAGCGAAGTTTGAATTTCAAATTTCAAATTTCAAACGTTTTAATTTAATGGGACGTTAAAAGTTTTAAATTCAAAATTTTCAACGTTTTTTTAATGGTTT
Source organism: Sextonia rubra (assembly GCA_037013555.1). Lineage (NCBI taxonomy): Eukaryota > Viridiplantae > Streptophyta > Magnoliopsida > Laurales > Lauraceae > Sextonia > Sextonia rubra. Next base: position 33,642,526 of record JASUAD010000010.1, on the reverse strand, counting down.
TTATTGATAATACGTTTTTTTAATTGCCTTTTAATGGTGATTTTAAATGCTTGTCATTAAACCCAACGTCTATTTTTACTATAAAAAGGGCACCTGGGTTCAAATGAAATGCACAGAATTTTCTTTCTCCCTCTTCGTTTCCACAGTTTTCTTTCCTTCGAGCATTCTCTGTTGGAGTCTGGCTGGTCTGAACTTGGTGTGCGACCAGGGGAGATCGTACTGTAGAGGCCGTTGTATCCTGGGGGCGATTCCTGCTGAGAACCTTATCGCACCTGGATTTATCCCGAGGGGTGGAACTCGTCCTAAAGAAAGCATTCGCTGACATGCCTCGGCCAACAACTGCTGTTCATGCTTTCGCAGATTTGAGCCATCACAACAGCCCTCTACAGCACTGCAGATAATTCGGTACTATTGTTTCAGTTATTTGTATTTTAACAGCATTTTGTAGCTTTCATCTCAACAACATGGGCTGTGAAGGTTCAGGGACGTCTTATGAAGGGCTGTGTTTGCGTATGCGACGGGGGACTAGAGATGGTGAAAATGGTGATGGCGCCGTGTGGTTGAACATGAGCGTTGTGATATGTAATGTGGTGATAGTGGATCAACAGTGATGGAGGCTCTATGATGAAAATGGTGAGTATGGGGAAGGGATGATGGATGAACAGTTGTTTGAGTTTGTGAGGTGTAAGGTGGTAGTGGTAGTGAAGGGATACAGGGTTGGTTTCAGCTAGTTTGGTGAGGGTGTGAGGGTGGAAGGTGTGTGCAGTGAACTGGAATTGCGTGGTGTGGTTTGTGATGGGAATGGTGAAGAAGGGATGCTTGAGGAGTTAGTTTTGGTTGGTCCAGTGAGTGTGGGGTTGAGGCTAGGTGATGGGTTGTGATGAAGGATGGGTTATGTGAGTGCAGGGATGAAGCTTGGCATGGATAGTGGCCAGCAGTGGGAGGAGGAGGGGAGAGAAAAAGGAGGAAAAATAATTACAGAGGAAAACCAATAGAAAAAAATAAAATAATAATAATAATAATAATAATAATGAAAGGGTAATGGGGAAGAGGAACCTAGTGTGTTGTTTCCAAGAGACCAGCTAGGAGGGAAATGACCCCCAATGGGGACCGTCCTCCTCCCTTTCTTTTCCTGTTCTTCTTCTTCTTTCTCTCTTTCTCTGTATCTTTTTTCTTTTCTTTCTTATTTCTCTCTTGAACGCACTCAGTTTCTCCCTTTTCCTTGTTTTTCTATTTTTTTTCCTCCTTCTTGGCCCTGTCCCCCCTCTCTCTTCTCTTCGTTTTCTATATTGTCTTACACTTGGAACTGGGATGGATAGAGATGAAGAGCCCGGATCTCCCGAATCTTCTACGGTGATTGGTTAGCAGTTTTTTTTATTTTTTTTTTCAAATTGAAACCGGTGGTTTAGCTGATTGGGATCGAACAATTGAGAAGGTGGGGATCGGACAGTTGGGAAGGTGAGGATAAGATATGATATGAGAACCAGATTAGATGAGGTGGAGATAAGATTAGCTCACCCTTAATTAGTTTGAAATTTGAATAATTAGTGAGCTAATGGGCCTATGGGTTAGACATGGATCATGGGCCTAGGTCAGGTTGGAGCTTGGGTCTAAAATCGGGTTAGGGTTTTAGGCCGGGATTAAGAGCCGGGTGGAGAGTCCGGGTAAGGTTTGTGCTTTATGTTTTGGTTGGTGTCCGGACCGGGTTAGTTTTATGAGTGACGCTAAGTGGAGCCAGCCATACCTATGGTGAATATTGGACGCACGTGCAATATTTTAGTTAACATGAGCGGTCATGATGGTGATGATGATAATAATAATAATAAAGACAATGATATTGATGATGTTTATAATCATAATGATGATAATAGTAATGAAAATAATGGCAATAATACCGATGGGAATGATGAAATGAAGGGTCTCACGTGTTGGACCATCATATTAAAGCTCGTTGTGTAGCCTAGGCTAGACCCTAGGTTAAAATAGTAAGTGATCCTCAGGTCAGAAAAACATAGAACATATAATGTGCAACAGAAGAGGGGAGGGCCCTTCATGCCTAATCTAGGATTAAAGAACTTAGTTTTGGCATTTGGGAAGAAAACTAAACAAGAAAGGATTATTTTTCATAAGTGGGCCACGTGGAATTATTTTTCATAAGTGGGCCACGCAGAGCCTGGGCAAAGTGTCATGAGCCCCAAGTCTTGTAACTTCTGATCCTTTCGTTAGATTTTGGAGTGTTATATATCATTGGAAAGTTCTCGACGAGTAGACCAAAGTGAGCTACATATCTAGATGGTCAGGAGAATAGAAAAGAATGATAAAATTTTGGGTGAGTGTTTCTGGCCTTAAAACCTTTCTTTATCCCTATTATTATTCTATTATTAATGATTTGGACACTCCAGCTGCAGACAATGGACTTGGATCATTTTCATGTGTATTGGACATTCATATTGATGATAATATTCATTTGTTTTTATACTTCCCAAGTGTTCTTGCCATTTTCTTTTATTTTTAATTTTTACCTTAATGGAATGCATTTTTTAATGCAGGATGAAAAAAAAATGATGATATACAATGCATGGCTTCTAAAACTCTCTTTAAATTTTCAATAATTAACGTCTTTTTAAACTAATTTGAATTATGCTAAAAGCACTTAATTTGGGGTGGGGGCATCATTATATGATAAGTGTTTTGGGTCCACATAAGGTGCCAAATGAGGTGTCTACAAAGGAAGGTTCTCCGCATTGATCCATTCCTTAGAGTGCATTCTCTCATTGCTAATGGAGAGATTTGCACGGTGATAGCTCATGCGAGAGAGTGGATAAGGATCTTATGGGTTGCAAAATGGATTGGATTGCTTATTCTAATTGGTAGATGAAGAGATTTGAATAATATTGATTTCTTTTAAAAAAAAACTTGTATGATGTGGCACTATAGTCATTTGATATTTTTCAAAAACTGAAATTATAGGGGTTTGATTAGAAGAAATCATACATAGATATGCATTAGATGCGATAATCTGGGCTTGATATGTAGTGATAAAAGGTAAGTTTGAATTTAAATTTTCATTTTCTCCTATTTAGGACAAATCATTGGACGGCTTAAAAATGATATTCATTTCATATGTTAGGTGATAAGAGCAATTCATTGCAGTCATTCTAAATATGGTGGATGAGGGAGCGATTTTAGGAAATAATTTAAGATAAGCGTGATGTGAATTTGATCAATCTACTTAAAAACTGTAAGTGCATAGTTTTTTTGTTGAGACAATAGCAAATACAGGTTGATCCCACAAAGAGCACTTTTGAGCTTTTTAATTAAAATTTTGAATTTTTTTCAAAAAGAAAACAATAATAAAAGAGAAGTGTGGTATATAAATCAGAAACTAAATACATTAATAACAATGATAAGAAATATATCAGAGCAGCCAGAATCTATTTAGTTATTTAAAAATCCAATTTATGCATTTAATTTACCCTTTTTGTCTTAATTATTACTCAAATTAGAAACAAATCAATGTTTCTAATTTGAATGATTTGACTATTGTAAAAATTAATTTTTAATTAAGAAGAACAAAATCAATACTCAAAATCTCCTGCACCTCATAAAAGAATGAACATCCTAAGTATCACATATCAAACTAAGTATAAACTATCAAAGATAACAAAAAATCTAAACATAATCTATCAAAGTGAGTAAAAATTATCAAAATTTACTCATTAAAAACATAAATCAAAAGTTTACTTTTGGCATGAAGACAAATTTATTATTATCTTTTAAAAGCACATTAATAAGAGACAATCAGAAATGAGTAAAATAACAAATATAAACTAAAACATTGAAAGACTTAATTTCATCTTTCGCTTCAATCAGAAACTTAGCTCGCTATTGCAAAAAACCTCAAAAATAACCTCATTGATATCTTCTTCTTAAACAATGGTTTCTCAAAATTCTCTCTTCTAGATCCTAGTTTCTGGAATAAGGCTCCATAATACCTTTAAATTAAAATCAGAAATTAATTGATGGAAGAGAGGTGGAGAAAAGAGAGAAAGAGGGATTTGGGATTTCCCAATCTGCCTGGGAATGAGGAGAAGCCTCCCATGGTGGCCTCTTTTTATATTTTTCTAGCTTCTAGGTTTATTTAATTTAGACCTCTTTTTGATAGATTGAAAGATAAGATATGCCGCCTGTTGATTGGGTATATCTCCTTAGATGAGAGAGATCTTGGAGATAGGATAAAGTGGAAGCTTTTAGCATTCTTATCTAATCTTCATATGGGTTTCACAGACAGATGTGCAGCAGTTATACTTCAATGGTGTAGATGTAATTGCAATCCCGCCTAAAAATGTACCTAAAATTGTGTAAGCCCATAACTTTCTCATTTTAGCTCTGATTTGTGCAATCTTGGGCTTCATGGACATCTACTCTAAAAGAGCTTTCCAACAGTGGATTATTTTCATCAATATGATGTTCAAATTGAGAGTTATGGTCATTTTTAGATAGGCTATCATGAGAAAAACGAAATTGAATTTTGAATTCTAATTTGTAATAGACTCTATCTTTGCAATAGTTGTGCTTTGTTAGCCAAGTCAAAAGAATATTCCTTGGCACAATAGGATGAGACAAGATCTTTTAGAAGCCTTTGCTAATCTTCAGGTGGGATCCATGGGCAGATGAACTTTAAGTGTATAGATCTTCAAACAGTGAGACCCAAATCATCCCATGGTTTTGTGAGTCTTACAAATTTCATTTTCTACACATTCTAATTAAACCCATCAAATACTGAAGAACCCACATTAAAATGGGACCCGTCTAGATAGAGTTTTACTCCAACTGAAATTCTTCAGAGAAAAATTGCAAATATTTTTAATTAATACATAAAATGTGCAAAAATTATACAAATTCTAATTTTTAGGTGAAAATGCAAGAAACGATGAAATTGAATGAATAATGATGCATTTAACCTAATTAAATCCCTAATCCAATCTAAAATGATGCCTAAATCATGCAAATTTATGAACACACCCCCAACCAGCATTTTGCTAGTCCCTGAGCAAAAGTTGCGAATAACGAGTTTGAAGTTCTTTAATCGAATATAAGAAAACAAGTAAGTATGAAAACAAAACCACTTTCGTTGGTACTCTCGTTTGCATTTAGCATATGCAATAAGCCCTTAAACCTCTAGGTTCTCCTTAGTGGACGAGCTATGCCTCATGAGGGTTTACAATGAATATACCTACAAAATTTTTTTTCAAAATCAATAAAGGAAAAAAGAAACTTCTCAAAAGAAAATCCACTCCTATCGAACACTTTTAAAGTCTAGAATGATAAAAAATTCAGACTTTTCAAAATTTGGTCCACTATTCTATTTTCAAAAACTTTCTCAAATTCATATCAAGACTTGTGTGTACGGTGAAAAATGTATACATGACTATCAATTTTGAATATTCTACACCATTGCCACTTAAACAAAATATTTCTTTAAACCGTTCAATCCCCCAAAAATCTAGCCAAAATAAATTCCTCCTCTTAAGGCTACTATCATGGATTCACACTATTGTTAAGGGTAGGAAAACTTCTCCATTCCTCTCATTTTTTCTGATTTTTTTTTCTTTCTTCTTTTATTCTTTTTTTTAACAGACTTTTTTATTACATGTGACTATGCATTGCCTAGGTCCCTTAAGCTTTCTAATTAATCTATATAATGAACATTATGTGAATGACTTCCAAACCAGATGGTTTTAGGGCACTAGGTATGGATATACCCCTATGAGCTTACTAACTCGAGTTAAAAAGGCTACGAACTCAAACTAGTCACAAAATATTATTCAACACTTTTTTTCTTTCTTTCTTCTTTTTTTTCTTTTTTTTGCAAAAGAATGAGGAGAAGCACGTTGATCTCAGAACAAAAGGTAGCCTTTTCCCATTTAGCTCGAATTAATTCCTTTTGATGAACCAAGAGAGAAAATATTTATAAACTAAATCTCATGTTCTCATCAAATCCTTCGGAGAAATTCTGAAAGCAGTCATTTTAGCTTCCTATCCAAGCTTCAAAAAATATAAAGTGTATGTAGTGGGAACAAGTTTAGGTAATCCTCTAATAGGCTTCATTATTCAGAAAAAATGGACTTTCTTTTGACTTCCAAAAGTTGAAAATTTCCAAATTCCTTATATATTTTCAATTTGCTTCAATTCCTTTGAAAAATTCCTTTCTCTGAATTTTTTTTAAGGATAAAATAACTTAAGATATAAAAGAAAATGCAACAAAAGTTGGTCCAACCCCGACCAACATGGGGCTCTTTTAATGTTAGATTTCTGGATGAGTTAGTCACCTCAACAGAAAATCATTCAATTGCCTATTGATGTAACCCATCTCAAACCGAATTTCTTTGGTTTACTTAGTGATTCCTAATCTCAGTAACATCCTATTCTCTTTCTTGTCATAGATTACACTAAAAAATAATTGAAAAAAATTGAAAAATTTTACCTAAAAACTAAGAATAAGAAAACAACTGAAAAAAAATGTTTAAACAAAAATGGACAAGTGTGTTTGTTCCCACCCCATAACCTAGACTAAACATCGTCCTCGATGTTCTACGTAGAATGCAACATCTAAATGAGTGAGATAACAGGAGGAATAATTAAATGATGGAGGGAAATACGAGAGTAAGCATCTAATGAAAAAAAAAAAAGAAGCTATTCTACTAACATGAAAATAAAAGTTTATTTTAAAAAGAAAATTGTGCACTACAAGATCCAAAACTTGGAATCTGCCCAGATCCTAAATGAATTTTCTTTCTCACAATTTGAAAGAAGTACTAAAAAGGATGTTACCATGAGAATATTGGGCCCAATGAACATGAGGACCACATGTTTCCTGTGATTTAGTGAAGAAAATACCACAATGAAGAATGTCTCCTTATCCCCTGAGAATGGATCTTTGAATTTTATAAAAAGAGGTGGCAATGAAAAATGGGGTGGTGTTTGGTCCTCCTATGCCAATATTTCCACAAAATTAATTTTTTTTTAATTTTCTCTAGCATGGGTACACAAATGTTGGTGGCAACATCTTGGTTTGAAAGTATAAACAAAGCCACATGTGTAGTGAAAATTTCAGACTTGGAGGCCTAAATCAGGCCAATTTCTTCAAGTTCTAAAATTTTTTCTAAACAATGGGTTTCCTTGTCTTCAGGCAATTTATGGAACTTAAGATTTGGATAGGCAATTTCCTTAAGAATAATATCATCTAGTTGCATAATCATTGCTACATCATTTTCCACAAAGACAAGAGTTTCTTTTTCAAGAACACACCTAATTGGATCATCCAATGAGATCTCATGATGAATCTCATAGTATGGGCAATCCAAAATAAATGAATCCTCAAAATCCTGATTAATTTGGGTAAATTGTGGGGGCACTGGTGTCACAAGCTCATATGGGTCAGATTCCAACTTAACTATCAAATTGTATTTGTGTGATCCACATATGTAGGATTTGCAATAATTGTTGGATAATGTCTTTGAAATTCTACTTTACCTCTAAGGATGTTATTTATTTTTTTCTCCAAGTAAACAAACTGAGTTTAGTCTTGTAGGGCTTGCATTTTTAGGCTTTCCATGGCTTTGATGTTGGTTTCCATAGATTGTGTATTTTGCTTAATCGTAAAAAAAAATCCTCCAAAAATTCCTCCAGTGCTGGTGGTGGTGGTTCATATGACCATTCTGTTGGAAGAGAATTCAGTGGTGCATATGACCATGAAAATAAGGGTGCATATGGCTTATCCTGGGAAGGATACTCATACGACCCACCCGGAGTAAATTTGTGGGACAATACTCTTGATGCATAACGGGCCCATTTTCCCAATTGTAAGAGAGTAATTTTGCCAACTTGAATTAAACATATTACCCATTTCAAAGAACCCATTTTCCCACATGTCCATATTAGGAGGGAATGATTGTGTCAGATATGAGTAATCATGTAAGACTCTCATCGGTTGATTACTATCAATTTCTTGCCTACTGGATTGCCTATTATATACAAAAAATCCAGCCATTTATTCCATGGATGATGATAATTATTGCGTCCCCCCTTGTTCATGTATCCCATTGGTTTATGATGTAAGAGAAAAGGGTTCGCCAAATTTGTTTTTGTTTTTTCTTTTTCTTTTTTTAACAAAATGAAGCAACTAAATCTAACCTACATGCAAGGTCCTAATAATCCTAATATAATACACAAACAGTCACGTACAACCATTGAGTACAAGAGAGGTCATAGAGTTAGCCTAGATCACTAGACAGCTCCTAACTAGGGGTGGTGGTTAAACCCTTAGTTAACCACGTGGGCCTCCAATTTGATCCTATGAAACCTCAGTTGACCAGATAAGCCACCAGGGAGTGGTGGGGATGAACCCACTTAAAAACCAGTATCCTGAACAAACAAGCAATCGCACTCTGTCATAACACGAGCCCAAGAATTCGAGTATTATGGTTAAGCCCTAATCATAACCCACATACTTCCGTGTAATACACACCTGAACAAGAGTCTAAGGGAATTACACAAGGGATATTTACATTCCTTACATGTGTGAGGTCAAAACATAATCACATGGAAGCTTGTCAATATCACCTAAAAATTTTGTTTTCTCTAACAATTAATTATTCTCAATATATCACTTTTTGAAATAGTACATACTACTATGCAATGAAGAAAGATACATAATTAGATAACATAAAATGACATGCACAAGGGGATTGAAACAAGAGTAAATTTACATGTCTTTACAAAAAAGAGAATAAAGTTTATGGATAATTACAAATACACATTATTCTAAAATACAAGGAATCATGGACTTTGCATGACAAAAGAAAACTAATGCAAGTCATGAAATCGCACTCCGTAGGTGGATCAGTCAGAAAGTATCTGTTGTCCACTCGTCTAGGCTTGAGGGAATCCCGAAGGCATCCTTTGGAATCTCTTTGATCTTCATAAGATCGGAATTGGGATCTGAGCCTGTAACACCATAGACAACTAGTGAACAAGACTATTCAGTAAAGTATAAGCATAATTAAGGTAATATACGTTGTATCTACAAGAATCATAAACATGTGATTATAGAGGTCAATTTAGTATATTAGACATGTTGTGCAATTGAATAAAGCATGCTATAAGAATCAAATAACAGAAATACTTTACTATTTAACTACTACATTTGCCATATTCTCCCTTTAGAGATCTTTACATTGTAAACACTAGCGACCCAGCCAAAAGTACGATTGGGTCTCTGCATACATGGAGTTCTAAATGTCCAAAGGCACACTGCAATGGTACCGTTCATTTACTATAGTAAAGTTAACCCCGCCGAGTATAATAAGGCTAAGGCTAAGGCTGAGTAGAGTCAGATCATTTTAATTCATATAATTGAACTTGAGTAAATCATGCAATTTACTTATTACAACATACGTTCAATTCATTTGTTCAATTCATTCTTACTCAATTTAATATCAATGTTAATATGAAACGTATATCAAGAAACATTTCAAATAGAATCAATTTATACTATGATCATTTTAATTCAAATCATTGTTGGAATAATAGAAGGCAAAAATGATAATCAAATATGCTATGCAATTCAAATTAATAGAATTAAGGTGGTTTTACAAATCAACCTTAATCTAGTCATCCATTGTTTTTAACCGTGCATGATGATGTAGTTTTAAGTTATCCGATATACAATTGTCTCCTTTTGATGTTATATTGTGTCGGGATTATGTATCAAAGTCCCGTAAACGAACATCATGGGGAGGTGCTTAACAAATGGACAACATCACATGAATGAGTTTCAACCCTCAAGACCCTTCATGATGCTCAATTGTTCCATTGGGCCAATGCATAGGAAAAAGGGATCCAAAAATTGAAGGTTCTACAAGGTCTTATAACAGCCTCTAATTAACCCTAATTTTTAATAGCTTACGATTTAGCAGTGAGTGACTTACAGCTTAGCCGTAGATTGGACTACGGCTAAGCCGAGATTACACAAACTTTTCCTCCGCATTTGTGGTTTAACCGTATATTGGTCTACGGCTTAGCCATACTTGATCAATTTGATCTATGATTAAGCCATGGCTTAGCTACGGCTTAACTATAGCTTCGCCGTAAAAGGATTCTTCAATTCTTGCTCTTTGGATTTCAAACCGTGGAAGACTTGCGGCTTAGCCGCAAACTTTAGATTTCTGGAACTGATTCAATACAAAAGTCAGTTTAGTTGGGATACTTCTCAATTTGGTTTCCACTATGGTATCCTTGTTACATTCAGTCATTCTACACTTTCAAGTTGGCTTTTTATCATACTTTGAAGGTACCTTATCATGCATTCAAAGTGAGTAGAATAAAGGTATAGGGCTGAAAAATCACATTAAACCCAATAAATTTACAGGAATCATGATATACCAACATGCATTTAACCAAAATTTGCTTATACTTGCTTTGGTTTAGAATTCAAACTGCTACTCTTACTCTTTGCTTAACTTGAGAGGACACACCCAATTCTTGATCCTAAAAATGACATGCATATAAGGGATGAGGAAAGAGATGAGTACATGCTTATAGGAGGAGTCTTCTTGACTTCTTAAATCTAAGACTCGTGGAAAGGGAAAAAGGTCTTACCATTGGAACTACTTTGGGAGCTGAAAACCAAGACTCTACAATCCCAGCTGTAAGAAGATGAAAGCGATGATAGTGGTGGTAAGTGGAAGCCTACAGTGACACATGCAACCACTATGGCTTTAGTTACTGAGGCACTAGTGCTCACCAGAAGAAGAATTCTAAAGTAGAGGCCGAGAGAGAGTAAGAAGAAGAGAAACGTTCGTATGACTACAGTTTCCTCTTTTATAGAGGAAAATTTATGAAGTTTATAAGAAAGTTCATATTTCTTGAGGTAATTTCAGTTTAAGTCAAATGAGGGGTCCAATTAATTCAAACGAAGTCATTTATGTTCGAGTCAAGTACATAAGTTAATAAGCTCAATGAGACAAATGTGATAATATTAATATGATGCATGAATAACGTGAAACCATGAAATCGAAAATTATGAAAAAGGGCTTGCACTACTGTCATAACCCGAGCCCAGAAATCAGGGGTTAGTAGAAAAAAAAACCTAACGAATGACACACGTACTCTCGTGTATGAACTCTTAAACCTTGTCCAAGTATACACACACAAGGGATACCCACACGTGCAAGCAATGTGTACGGGGAATCTGTAAGTATCATTGCATAACCAAAGGATATACAAAAAGGAATAATAACTGCAAAAGATTATAATAATTACAGAAGGTACAAACAAAATGGGAAACTATTACTTAGGGCAAAATACAAGGTATAACCCAAAACCCTGGTACAGAAGTTAATGCAGGCCCCTTATACACAAAATGAGAAACTAATGCCATGCTAGACCTCTCTCCTAGGGAGGGATCAAATCCACTCCTCTAACCTTGACTGGGCCTCCCGGATCTTACCTGGAGTCTGGCCGACCGACAAGGGGTCGGTAGAGGGATCTGAGCTTGCAACACCAAGAACAACCGATGAGTACTGTCACAACCCGAGCCCAGGAGATCGGGGGTTAGCGAAAACCTAACCAGCGACACACGCACTCCCGTGCATATGCACTTAGACCCGGTCTAGATGCACACGCACAAGGGAAAACACACGTGCAAAACATGTATGAGGAAGCTAAAAATATCAACAAGAGACACGAGGCACACAAGAACAAAGAAATAATATCCAAAGGCTGATACAAAGGTCTGAACATACACACGGGATCCAATCACAATGTATAGAACATGAGTACAATCAATGACATGAAAAGAAAACAAGATGCATGCATGCAGAGAACAGTCGCGCTCTGATGGAGTGATAGCACACACTCCGCGAACCTGAAGAGACAGCTGGCGTCTCCCAAGCAAACTGACGACTGACAAGAACACGGTCGAGGGTACCTGAGCCTGCAACACCAAGGACAACTCATGAATACAACGATTCAGCAAAGCATAAGCAGTAACAAGTTAACACGTATGGTCTCTAATAGAATAAAAGACAGAAATAATCATAACAAGTCAATGTAGTAGTCTATGCAGTTGTGCAATCAAATTAACATATGCTCTGTGCGAATCAATGGATACATAACATGTACATACTAGGTGGCTACTACGTACGCCATATGCTCCCAAAATAGGGATCTTATAAACATGCAAAGAACACCATGGGCCAGATGGGTCTCGGTTTCCTGGAGTCCGGATTCCCCAAGACGTGTCCTTCTGCAGTAAGGCCATACAAACTATACCCAAGTCACCCCGTCGGGATCCTAAGGCTGAGGCTCAGTAGCACCGGACTCTATCGAGTCAATCAATATAAGAACATGCATATCAGAAAATGCATATCATAATGTGCGTATCATTACTTGCATAGCAGAACATGTATCTTATCAGAACATGACGTGCATGTCTTGTTAAACATACATCAAACAATGGATGAGGTCATACGAATGAAACAATAAAGCATGAGGACAACCAAGGATGAAAGCATAAAGTAAGATCAAGCATGCAAGACCGCTGTTCCACCCGGGATTAACCATGGACAGAGCTAGAAATATCCAATCGTGTGCCCCAGCGTAGAACGCGTATAAGAGGACAAGAACCGAAGTCAATATGCCATGCGATCAGATTTCTTGCAAGGATCACAAGCTTTTACTAGCCAATCCTATTTTAGTTATCCAATGTTTCTAACCGTTCATGATGATGTAGTTTTAAGTTGTCCAATGCACCATTGTCTAGTGTTGCAGTGTATCGGGAATGTGCACCGAAGTCCCTTAAACCAACACCCATGGAGAGGTGCTAAACAACCGGATAACGTGCATGAATGAATCGCAGCCCTCGAGATCATTCATGTCATACATTCATACCATTGGGCAAGTCTAGGTGATCTACATTCTATCATGAAGGCCATATCAGTCTCTTTCTTACACCTATCTTTGTTATCCATATTACAGAGGTGGCACGGCTTAGCCGTAGGTGAACATACGGCTTAGCCGTAGGCATCTTACGGCGTAGCCGTACTATGCACTGCGTGTCACAACCCGAGCCCAGGGACCGGGGGGTCAGAGAAAGTCTAACCAATGACACACGTACTCCCGTGCACGTACACTTAGACCCCGTCCAAGCATACACACACAAGGGATCATTCACACGTGTAAACAACTGTACGCGGAAGCTGTACGTATCAAGGCATACCACAACATACCAAAGGACAAAACATAATGGATCACAAAAGCGTTAGACTGATGACGAGAACAATTACAAGAACATATGACCATAAAGAGGGCTCTCAAAAAATCAAAATACAGATATCAATCAAGCCCACGGTACAAGTTACAGAAAAATCCCCCAAATAGACCCGGACTCAAATGAATGGGGAAAACAAAATGATGCAAACCGTACTCTGGAGGATGGATCAAGTCCACTCCTCTAGGCCGGAGGGGGCCTCGCACGCCTCTCCTGGAGTCGGGTCGACCGACGCAGGATCGGGAGAGGGATCTGAGCCTGCAACACCCAAAGACAACTCATAAGTACAACGACTTAGCAAAATATAAGCCACAAGAAGATAACACGAATTGTGTCTAATAATGAGCAATAGTCACAATGCAAGATCCATAGAAAACATGTTCGTATACTAAGCAAATTGTGCAAATGAATAAGTATGCTATCAGAATCATAAACAGATAACAGATAACAGTCAAAGTGGCACTACATTGGCCATATTCTCCCTTTCGAGAGCAGTCGGAATGAGAACACCAGCGACGGGGCCAGGGTACGCATGGGTCTCTAGTTCCCGGGGTCCGGAGTCCCAGGACAGAACACTCTGCAGAGGCAAACACATAAACTAAACCAAAGTCAACCCCGTCGGGCATCCTAAGGCTGAGGCTCAGTAGTGCCATATAACAATCACAATCAAATCGGATGATGCACCTCAATCAATCAATCATATCACATACAGATCTCACATATCACACGAAACAAACAATAGGAAGTGCATCACATATACTGATACTGATACTGAATGTGAATAAGCAATAAAAGAAGCACTGACAATTGAGTACCAATAACAATAATCACTGACTCAAATACTCCACCGGAGCAACGGTAAAAACACAAGAATAGAATGGTCCCGCCCGGGCTTCGCTCTGGGGTTGCTGCATTTCCCACAGAATCGAGAGGTCCAGCCAGAACACATAAGAGGGCATAACCGAAGTCAATATGCTGTACAAATCAGAGTACTTTTTCGAATCAAGGTTAATTACAAGCCAATCCTAACCTATTTATCCAGTGTTTCTAACCGTGCATGTTGATGTAGTTTTAAGTTATCCGATGCACCATTGTCTAGTGTTGCAGTGTACCTGGCATGTGCACCGAAGTCCCTTAAACCAACACCCATTGGGGGGGGGGGTTCTAAACAACTGGATAACGGGCATGAATGATTCACAGCCCTCGAGATCATTCATATCATTCAGACATTCCATTGGGCATGTTCAGGTTAGCTACATTCTAACATGAAAGTCATATACGGTCTCTTTCTTAATCCTAGTCCTTTCATTCCTTTATCAGGATCACACGGTGTAGCCGTAGCTGACCTTCCGGCTTAGCCGTAGGCATCTTACGGCTTAGCCGTAATCTGCACTGCGGCAGAGCCGAGGTTCCCCAAAATGTTCATCCGTATTTACGGCTCAACCGTATTTTACTCTACGGCGCAGCCGTGTCCTGGTCCACGGCTTAGCCGTAGTACAATGTACGGCTTAGATCAGGCTGGGCCGTAGAAGAGTAGCATTTTGCCAACTCTCAGTTATTTTCAGATGTCACCCTGTATTGTTCTACGGTTAGGGTTACGGCTGGGTCTCGGCTTAGCCGTAAGCCATTTCACGGCTCAGCCGTAGCACATTTCACAGTTTAGCCGTGAGTGCACGGAGTCATTTTTCCTGCAACAGGTACAGACATACAGAAGCGAATCTCTCGACTGAAAACAGAAAAATAACAGCGAAACTAACTCAATGGGGCTGTCTAACACTAATGCATACAACAAAGAGTAAGATACAAATAATCAAAACAATACCAATCGGTGTTCATACTACTTGTGCTTATACTTGCCTCACAGACAGAAATCACGTGTTGCTTTGGCTCAGTCCACTGGAAACACACACAATCGGGGCTCCTTTCTTCCTCCCTCACGAAACAGAAAAGGAGAAGGAAAGAGAGAAAGAGAACTGAACGAGAGAGAGAGACAAGCTGAGAACGATCGAGAGAAAGAGAGAGAGTAGGTAGGATATTTATAAGTTAAAAGGAATCCAAATTACAAACAAGTCCAACCGTTTACACAATTGTCAGTTTGAGTCAACTGACGATCCAACGAGAGCAAACGAAATCATTCGGATCCAAGACAGTTACGAAAATCGACAAGCTCAACGAAATACACGCGATGACGTCAGAATGACGCAAAACTGACAAGGTCAATCAAAAGCCAAAATTACGAAAAAGGGCTCAAACTACCTAAACCAAGTCAACTCAACCCAAACGATCTCTTCATGACTCAAAACCAAAGAAATACAAAATCAAAACACACTTAACGACAAAATCGCACACAATTACCCACTAATCCGGATCAACTCGGGTCGGAGTGTTACACTGCGGCTCCACCGCGGTTCCCTTTACTGTTCATCCGCAATTACGGTTCACCCGTATTTTGTTCTACGGCTTAGCCGTGTACTATTCTACGGCTTAGCCGTAGCTAGGCCGTAGAAGGTCTATCAAATTGCTTACTTTCAGTTAATCCAGAAACAGGCACCCTGTATTGATCTACGGCTGGGTCACGGCTGAGCTACGGCTTAACCGTAGGACAATATACGGCTTAGCCGTGTCCTGGCCGTAGAGAAAAACTGGGTTTTTCCCCTCTCTGGGCTCTAAGCCGAAGGTGAGTTACGGCTTAGCCGTGGTACACACGAAGCAGTCCCTGAACTGATTAAAGAATCATCGAAACATGACCAAACTGACGAAATCACATAGAGTAAAAGGAAATGATCACAAAATCGGCTGTAAACATCATTCATACTCAAGAATACATGATTTAATCTTAATCAAATACATACCCACTTGGTTAAACCAAGTTATGCTTATACTTGCCTCAAAATGAGTTCAAACACGATCTTGTTGTCCTTGGGCTCAATCACGCTGCCAACAAGCTCCTAATCGCCATGCATGCAAAAGAAGAGAAAACGAGAAGCGTGAGTGCATGTAACAGGCAAGAACATGAAGAAGAAAGAGGAGAAAAAGACGATCAAGAACATGGAGCTTCCCTGAACTTACCAAAAGACACGAATCGAGAATCACGAGCATAAATTCTTCTTCTCCTGGCCTTGAACGAGAAAAAGAAAGAAGAAACAGAAGAGAAGAAGAAGAAAAAGACTCGAGAACGAGAGAGAGACAGAACAGTAAGAGAGAAGGATAAGGTCGGTGGCTTATAAATATCAAGGCCAATTTGCAAGAAAGTCCAATTGTTCCAATTAATTCCAGTTCGAGTCAATTGCGGGTCTAACGGAAACACGTGACATATTTGGCAACCGACATAGTTACGGGAATCAACAAGCGTAACGAAAGACACACGTCAATACCAAGATGATGCATGAATGACGACATGACACAAAATGCAATATTATGAAAAAGGGCGTATATCTACCTGAACCAAGTCAAACTCAACCCGACTACCTATCCAAAACCTGAAACCAACCAACAACAAGAACAAAACACAATTAGCAACCAAATCATCAGACATTAGCAGCTAATCCAGATCAACTCGGGTCGGGGTGTTACAAGTACGATGACTCAGCAAAGCATAAGCAGCAATAAGTTAACACGCGTTGTGTCTAGCAAAATAGTTAGCAGATATTAAGGCATAGAGTGCATAGAGTTCATGTTCGTGTACTAGGTAAGTCGTGCAAAAAAATAAGCATGTTATCAAAATTATAAAACAGATATACTGGATAGGTGGCTACTACATTTGCCATATTCTCCATATTGAGAACAGTCAAGGCGAGAGCACCACAACCGGGCCAGGGTACGAATGGGTCTCTGGTTCCCGGGGTCCGAAATCCTAGGACAGGAGCACTCTGCGAAGGCAACAAATAGGCTACGCCAAAGTCAACCCCGTCAGGTATCCTGAAGCTGAGGCTGAGTAGAGCCGACAAACAAGATCAGTCATGTCATATAATGCACGTCAATCAATGTCAATCAGTTGGTTAGGCAGTGCAGTACAGTATAGTACATGTCATATCCTAGTACAATCAGGCAAAACAGTACGTGCATCACGCTGGGATTAACACCTCGATCAATACATTCAATACCAGTACAAGTCGGACAATTACAGGGCGCAATAAGAATAAAAGCATAGAAGGCAATAATCGAAAACAATATGAAATGCAAGTTGAGTTATTACTGAAAATCACGATTGTTTACTAGCCAACCCTAATCTAATTGTCCAGTATTTCTAACCGTGCATGATGATGTAGTTTTAAGTTGTTCGATACATAGTTGTTCAGCTTTCGAGTGTTACATTGTATCGAGAAACGTATATCGAAGTCTTTTAAACCAACACCCATGAGGAGGTGTTTAACAAATGGACAATACACATGAATGAGTCAAAGCCCTCAAGACCATTCATGCTATTCAGGTAGTCCATTAGGCAGGTTAAGAGGTGTGGGGATTCCATGTGAAGGCCCTCTTGGGTGTGGGGATTCCATGTGAAGGCCCTACTAGTCTCACCATTATCCTATCCTTTTTATTCATTTCTCAGTGGTTGTACAGCTCAGCCATAGGTGAACTTACAGTTTAGCCGTAGGCATCTTACGGCTTAACTATAATATGTACTGCGGCTCAACCGCGGTTCTGTTTACTGTTCATCCGCATTTACGGCTTAGCTTCATTTTGTTCCACGGCTTAGCCCTGTTTTGGTCTACGGCTAGGGTACAACTTAGCCGTAACACATTTCACGGTTTGGACAAGGCTAGACCGTAGAAGGTCTCTTGAAATTTCAATTCTCTAGAATTCAACCGTAAATTGACTTACGGCTGGTCCATGGCTAGCCTACGGCTTAGCCGTAGTGCAATCTACGGCTTAGCCGTAGCCTTACCGTAGGGTAAAACCCATTTTGTAGCTCTTTGGAATCTGAGCCGTAAAATCTTATGGCTTATCCGTAAGTTTCAGAAACTGAACATCTGAACTTATTACAAAAAACTGGAATTCGGAGACAAAATGGAAACAAGATAACAACAGGTGCAAATTGACATACAAGGGCTGTAAAATCATCAAACCATACAAGAGTAATAAAAATAAAACCAATCAAAACATTATCAACAAGTGTTCATCCAAATTGTGCTTATACTTGCCTCAATTGGGTTCTAACACTTGAACAGTTGTCCTTGGACTCAAATATTTCTCATCTAAATGCTTTCCTATTACCATGCATACAAGAAGAAAGAGAGAGAGAGAGAGACGTTAAGTGCATGCCATGTAAGGGGAAAAGACTGTCTTGGACAAAGATGGAGAGATTCATGGCTTAAACTCTTACCTTCAACTTCAAATTGACAAAGGATGAATTCCCTTCTTGCCTTAGCTTATTGAAAAAGAAAGAAGGAAAGGGAGAAGTGATGAACAGAAAAGAAGAAGAGAAGAAGAAAACGTTGAGGAGAAGGATCAGTGCATGCATCTTATATATAAGATAAGTATTAAGCCATTTTATAAGAAAGTCCACAAGTTCAAGAGATTAACAATTCGAGTTAAATAACTATCCAACAGAAGCAAACGAAGTCGTTTACATGCAAGTCAGTTACGAAAGTTAACAAGCTCGACGAGATACACGTGTTAACACCAAGATGATGCATGACTGACACTATTTGATAAAATCTAAAATTATAAAAAAGGGCTCATGCCTACCTAAACTAGGTCAAACTCAACTCAACTACCTATCCATAACCCGAAACAGAATTCAAAACAATAAAACAACAAACATAAAACTTATTTACTTGAAAATGACTCAAAACCACATTAATTAGTTGCTAAACCGGATTAAGTTGGGTCGAAGTGTTACAACTACCTACTTAAGGTTAACTTCAACCCCACTACCTATCCATGACTTGAACTCGTCCCATGAGACTCAACAAGACTGATTGATATTAATTAGCTAATAACCTACTAGATTGGCCATAATTTTGCTTAGTTAGGATCGGAGTGTTACACACTCTCAGGAGCAAAGGCTTTTCTAGGCATTAGCATTAATTTTGGTCAAAAAGCGCAACTGGTGCAACTGTTAATAATCTTCGTCCTACTGAACTCGAGTCCTATGGTTTTTTTTCTACTTGATTTTAATTAAAATTAGGTGCTGCTAAGAAATGATTAGACTTAGGTGGGCAAGGATCTGGTGATGAAATCCAGTCCTTATTTTGTTAGGTAGCTTGCCCTTAACTAAGTATGTGGGTCCAATTAATTTGTGTACTAAGCAAGCAATAACAATTTAAAAATTTTAAATCACACAAGCCAACTTACAGAAAAAGGTTCGTGAGTTAAGGATAAAGAATCTTGCAACTAGTCCAAACAATCCTATCTTCTTGTAAGCTTATCTTTAAAGAAAATTTTATCTTCAAAATTTGAATTTTGAGAGCAATTTTATTCCTAGCAGTTTCTATTCCAACAAGCAACCTCTCCAAACCTTCTCCAATAAGCAACCTATCCAAAGAAAATTCAAAAATTAATAAATCTTATCACCTAAGATAATAAGAAAAATCAAACTGTATTCAACCTAATCAAAGAGTTGCAATCTTATCCTAATCTATAAAAAGAGATAAAATAAAAAAAATTTAAAAGATGACAAAGTTAATCCTAACTCTATCACAAGCAAATTCAAAGCAAGTAATTAAAATCAAAATCTTATCTAATCTAATCTAGAAATTAGAAATTCTAACCTCTCTTATCTAAACAAGTTGCAAGATATGATTAGAATTCAAAATGACAAGTTATCCATATTGTTCAAATCTAATCTAATCACAATTTTCAGATTTTGAAATTCTAACTTATCAAAATAACTTGAAAATTCTAACTAACCCAAATTCAAAAGTTAGCAAGTTAATTAAAACACTTTAATCTAATCCTAAGAATTGGAAACTAATCTAAGCAAAACTCAAAATTTAATAAGATGATTAGTTTTTTTTTAACTTACTGAAATTCGGAATTAAAAGAAATCTAAAATTTTTTTTTATTAAAAATTCCTAAAATTCAATAAAATAAAATATAAAATAGAAAAATCAGAAAAATCAAAAAAATTTTTCAATCATGAAAACAAACTAAATAAAAATTACTGATGCAAAAGAAAATTATTTTGTTTTTTATCATTTTTTTAATTTACTAAAATTAGGAATTAAAAGAAATCTAAATTTTTTTTGTGTTTTTTATTATTAAAAATTCTGAAAATTCAATAAAATAATAAAAAAATCAGAAAAATATTAAAAAATCAATTTTCTTCTTTTTAGAAAAACAAACCAAATAAAAATTAATGAAAAAAAAAACACAATTACATGGATGATGCAAACTAATGCAACCAATGTATGCTCATAAACCTAAATATGACTAAAATACTAAAAAAGAAAATTTTAGATTTTAATAAAAAAAATACTCAGAATTGGCTCCTCGGTTATGGTGCTAAAACTTGATATAAGTTTAATCAATATACTTAAAAACTACAAGTGCACAGTTATCTTGTTGAGACAATGGCAAATTCAGGTCGATCCCACAAAGAACACTTTTCAACTTTTTAAATAAAAATCTAAATTTCTCTCAAAAGGAAAACAATAATAAAAGAGAAGTGTGGTTTGTAAATCAGAAACTAAATAAATTAATAACAATGATAAGAAACAGATCCAAGCAGCCAAAATCCACTAAGTTATTTAAAAATCCAAGGCTCTAGAATTCCTTTAAAACAAAATTAGAAATTAATTGAGAGAAGAGAGGTGGATAAGTTATTTAAAAATCCAAGGCTCTAGAATTCCTTTAAAACAAAATTAGAAATTAATTGAGGGAAGAGAGGTGGAGAAGAGAGAGAGTGGGATCTGGGGTTTCCAGATCTGTCTGGGAACGAGGAAGAGCCTCCCATGGTGGCCTCATTTTTATAGTTTTTTGGCTTCCGTGTTTATTGAATCTGAACCTCTTTTTGATGGATTGAAAGATAAGATTTACTGCCTGTTAATTGGGTTCTCCTTAGATGAGAGAGATCCTGGAGATAAGATGGTGTGGAAGCTTTTGGCATTCTTATCTGATTTTCATATAGGTTCCACAGCAGATGTGCAACAGTTATACTTCAATGATGTAGATGCAATGCAATCCCACCTAAAAATGTACCGAAACTATGTAAGCCTGTAACTTTCTCATTTTAGCTTCAATTTGTACAATCTTTGCCTCCATGGACATCTACTTTGAAAGAGCTTTCCAACGGTGGATTATTTTCATTAATATGTGTCCAGATTGAGAGTTATGGTCATTTTTAGATGGGCTATCTTGAGAAAAATGGAATTTAATTTTTAAATTCTAATTTACAATGGACTCTATCTCTGCAATGATTGTACTTTGTCAGCTATGTCAGAAGAATATTCCTTGGCACAATAAGATGAGATAAGATCTTTTAGAAGCCTTTGCTAATATTCAAGTGGGATCCACAGGCAGATGAACTCTAACTGTATGGATCTTCAAGCTGTGGGACCCAAATCATTCTAGGGTTCTGTGGGTCTTACAAATTTCATTTTCTACACATTCTAATTAAACCCATTAAATATTGAAAAACCTACATTGAAGCAGGACCTGTCCGGATAGAGTTCTACTCCAATTGGAATTCTTTGGAGAAAAATTGCGCACATTCTTAATTAATGCATAAAATGTGCAAAAATTGTACAAATTTCAATTTTTTAGGTAAAAATGCATGAAATGATGAAATTGAATAAATAATTATGCATTTAACCTAATTAAGTCCCTAATCAAATCTAAAATGATGCATAAACCATGCAAATTTATGAACTTAACAGACCTCTAATAAAAAATGGTGGATGAGAGAGAGATTTTATGGATAGTGGTAGAGGGAGACATTTTAGAAAAGTTAATAATTTTTTGATGCCACATGTCATTTTTTAGGATGCTAACAGAGCGCACCTGGAAAAAAAAGAAAAAAATAGGGTGCTGATGTGGCACACCTCACAAGCATCCCTTCCTATACCTTTAATATATATATATATATAATGGGTCATGATATGGGTCAGATTTATACCCTTCATTTAATTTGGTTTATGGGTCTGGTCTTCTAATCTAGAATCGAGTGGTGATTGGGTGCAAGTGCAAGTTTCACACACAATCAATGAGCTAAACTTGCCCAAGCTTAGCCTATGTAATCTAAAAGTTTTTAGGCCCCAGGATTTATGTTAAATTGCAGTTCAATTACTACTTTCTTCAACGAAAAAAATAAAAGTAATCAGCCACACAAAGAAGGTGACAAAATATTTAACGTGGAAACCCAAATGGAAAAAAGAAAAAAAAACCACTAGTCCAAAGTGGGCAAAATCAGTTACAAACGTCCGCATTACAAGATATACTCATAACCTTACAATCAATTTTTCGATACAAGACGTTGTAGTTGTTCTTGATAGAATCCTTAACACGCAGTCCCTTGGTGTCCTGCTAATAGTGCTTTGATTTCCACATCAAATGAATGAATAAACAATCTCCTACAAAGATGTAGAAGCCACAAATCTCCTACGAAGAAGTAAAAGCACAAACTCTAGAACTTAAAATCTTCAGTCCAATATCTCATACAAGCCCTAGATAGAACCTCCAATGGTTAATTTCAACTCAAAATATGGGGTTGTATGTGCGTTATCCTTAGGGTTGAGAGAAATACCTTTATTTATAGCCCATAATTCTTGCCTTTGAGTTAGGGTCTAATTACAAACAAAATAGGCCACTTTGGCATAAATAGAAAAGAAATCTGTGTAAATCGATGGGCTTCTGCCCGCATGAGCACTCGAGCGCAAAGTGAGTGCCTGCTAGAGCTTGTGCTTCGCACATCCAGTTATTTTTTATCTATCTGTTAGGCTTGAGCGCGGTCTTCATTGGCTTGAATGCGGTCGCCTCTGTCTTACCCGCTCGAGCTCGTAAGCATGTCCGCTCAAGCGAGTGCTCTATTTTTCTATTTTCTTTCAATTTAACACTTCTTGAGACATGAACTACAGTTCATTCTAAAAAATATAAAATATAGATCAATAGACCTAAGTTTTGTCCAATACAATAATTAGTCAATACAAAAATTCCAACATAATCAACATGTACATAGATCTAAGCTTTGTTATACATCCCAAAACTAATCTAAGTTGGTCAGCTCTATTGACCTATATATGTCTCTAAGCTTTTAAATCATGATGAAGAATTATTTTCTAGCTCTCTGAGGTCCTTGGGCCCTAAAAGCTAAGGTCATCTTTGAATGAACATAATGAAAGAATTTAATACATAAGAAATCATGCCATAAGTGGTTTTTTTTTTATAATGGAGGGTGTCCAAATACTTTTGACCAAACTAATCCCTACGGGCCTAAGAGGAGCCAAGTAAATCCCATCTAGCCCCAATATGGCGGCGCAGTTCGAACTTACAACTTTTGAGAGCAAACCGTAGTCCTAAGCTAGCTAAGTTATCCCTTAGATATTATTGGGCATGCCATAAGTAGTTAAAAATAAAGATTTAGAGTGAATATAAAGCAATTACCATCAAATAAGCTCCCTTCACATTGGAAGAGAATTAATGAAAGACGAGAAATAATTACCAACCATCGCCTTAATAATTTCATATCCAGGGAAGTTAAAGTCTCATCTATATCTTCATCTCCACCTCATATCTTTTACCCTTCACTTCATATCCTTCACCTCTCACTTATTTAAAATCCTATGAGCTCAATTGACCATAAATTTCTACACATTCAAATTGCTCACCTATTGAATAATCCTGTCAAGCGTCCAATGGGTCTAAATACACATTCGAAACCAAATACAAAAAGCAGCCAGGTTAGGTTGACCTGAAATTGAAGTAGTTGGGCAAAGGTCGACCCGACTAACCACTTTTTATAAGCCCAAGGCCACGAGCCCCTGTGATAGTTTGAAAAATTGTAGAGTAGTCACTTCAAAATTCCAAAAACCCGAGAATGGCGTCTTAGCCTATTGGTTAGAAGTGGTTGGTCTAACCGAGGTGACCAAGGTTTGAACAGCCAGTCCCTCCACTCATGGGCGGATCCACGTACAGTCATGCGGGGGGGATGCACTCTTAAATTTTAAAATCAAATATCGTCCATGCCCCGGGCCAAACACGATTTTTACCCCACCCATTAAGCTGGGAAGTGATATACCACCCCGGGTCCTCAACGCAACCACAATTGAAATTTTACAAAAAAGACCCTAAAACTCCTGGCCCTCATCTCTCGCCATTGCCAACCCGGCGGCCCTAGTCTCTCTGGATTCTGCAAGTCTGCAACTGCAACTATCTCTTCTTGCTAGTGAGCACAGGTGTGATTCTTCCTCTCTCTCTCTCTCTCTGTCCATCAGTCAGTCATTATCTTCCAGTCTTCCTTGTCACACCAAGCAGAGCCAACCCCAGACCATCCCAGCCTTGGCTTGGCAGGCAGCAGCCCCATCCTAGCCCTAGCAGCCGCTGCAGCCCTAGCCCCAGGTCGCCCAAACCTCAGGCCGGCAGGGCCCCCACTCCAGCCTCTCCCTCTCCAGTCTCCACGACTCCACCTCAAACGGCCAAACCTAGGGGCCCGCCCCACGCCCCCAACCACCAACCCATTCCCACTTCCCAGGCCGCCCCAGGCCCTCAGCACTAGGCCGCCCAAACCCAGGCGGGCAGGCGCCCAGCCTTTTCCTCTTCACGGCTCCACCTTGCCCCAAACCTAGGGGCCCGCCCCGACCACCAACCCATTCCCACTTCTCAGTCCGCCCCAACCCCTGCCTCTTCATGAGCCCTACCTCAGGAGAAGGTCCTCAACCCTTGGCCGCCCAGACCACCAACTCTTCCCTAATTTTGCTGTTTTTTTTTAATTATTTCGCTTGGATCAAATGAATGCCGATTTTAGCCCAAAAGAAGAAGAAGAAGAAGAAGAAGAAGAATGCACTCCACATATTTGAACTTTGGATACCCTCATACCCCTGATAAGGTATCTAGACCTAAAGTGATAATGGTCAAACAAATTGGTCGGGTTTCAATTTTTCTGTTTTGTTATTATACTGATAGCTTCAATAACATGTTTCTGGACACACCATCATCATCACAACCATCTATCTCTGTTTTTTTTTTTAATATCTATGTGTGTATGTGAATGGTTCTATTGTTTTTTTAGATGAACAACTATATTATTGGATTGTGATTTATGAGAGGGTTTTTATTTTGTTCTCGTGGTTTGGTGGGAGGGATTTTGGGTGATCAAGTGTAAAGGATTCCTTTTTTCATGGCTTGAAGGTGTATCTTTATGAGTGTGGTTTGTTGCATTACATCTCAAAGATTAGGTGCATCTCTGTTTTCCTGTTTTCTGTTTTCATGCTTTTTATTTTGTATCTATTTAAACGCAATACATTTTCTCTTTTATCATTGTTCATGTGAAGAAACTATATCAAACTAATTAGTTTGACGTTTTCAATTGACCATTATCTGCACCCCTTGGACAAAAATCCTGGGTCTGCTAGCCAGACTAATGCCTACGTGCCTAGGGAGAGCCAAGTAAAACCCCTCTAGCCCCAATGTGGTAGCGTAGTTCGAACCTACGACCTTTGGGAGCAAACGGTGGTCCTAAGCCAGCTGTGCTACCCCTTAGGTGTTACTAGTTATGCCATAAGTGGTTAAAAATGAAGATTTAGAGTGAATATAAAACAATTACCATCAAATAAGCTCCCCTCACATGGGAAGAGAATTAATGAAAGATGAGAAATAATTACCAACCATCGCCTTAATAATTCCATATCCATCGCCTTAATAATACCATTTCTAGGGAAGTTAAAGTCTCATCTACATCTTCATCTCCACCTCATATCTTTTACTCCTCACTTTATATCATTCACCTCTCACTTATTCAAAAATCCCAAGAGCTCATTTGACCATGAATTTCTACACATTCAAATTGCTTACCTTTTGAATAATCCCGTCAAGCATCCAATGGGTCTAAAGACACATTCGAAACTAAACACAAAAAGCAGCCAGGTTAGGTTGACCTGCAATTAAAGTAGTTGGGTAAAGGTCGACCCGACTACCCAGTTTATAAGCCCAAGCCCACGAGCCTTGTGATAGTTTGAAAATTGTGTAGCAGTAACTTCAAAATTCCAAAAGCCCGAGAATGGCGTCTTACCCTATTGGTAAGACCTGGTTGTGACCAAGTTTTGAACAGCTTGTCCCTCCCCTGGCACGTGTGAGTCTCTTTTACTTCACACATGCAACTTTATTTTCCATTCATATGCGTGAATCTCTGTTACTTTGCACATGCAACTTTATTTCCCCTCCGAGAAGAAGAAACCTCATAAACAAAGTATTAGGATATTTTAGTGGTTCTTTTTGGAAAAGTTTTAAAACTTGTGGTTTTTTTTCAAATAAGGAGAAAGCTTAAGTCCTTGTTTGAAAATTTCCCTTTTTTTATGATCTTTCTTCTTGGAGGGAATTTTTGTATTAGTATTTTGATTGTCTGTGGAATTGCTAGGGTTCTTGGTTTTTTTTTTTTTTGTTTTTTTTAATCTTTTGTGTGTGTGTTTTTTCTTGGAGCAGTCGAGATTGTTATTTTCTAATTGTAGTGTCGGATTGGTTTGGAATTGGCTAGAGTTAGGGTTTTACGTCTTTCTCTCAACAAATCTTTTTCTGTGTTGTTGTTGTTGTTGTTTTTAGGGCCTGATGGAAACTCGAATTTTCGCATGGGTTTACCTGCTGATCCAGAGAGGTGATTAGGGTTTTCCCAACTAGGGGAGAGATCAGCAAACCATGGCAGATTCATCAGTGAAAAGTCATCGAAGAATGCTGAGTTTCTCCAAGGAGAGGACAAGCGTCTCTCTCTTGGACCCTGATGAAAAGGCTTCTGCTTTTGTTGTATCTGAAGAACATGGTCCTAAACCTTCTGAAGTTTATGGATTCGTCGGCTCTATCTCAGCTGTAGTCGCCACAGGTTTATTTCCAACATACCGTATGCTTATGTTATGTTTGTTTCCCTTGAATGATGAATTCCTAGGAATTTATTGTAAAAAATATGGGTTTAAGCAAAGGCTTGTTAAGGAAGCAAATAGGTAATTCATTTTCCAGTACGGGGGTGATTATTTGATGGCCATTTATGGATCTTAACCTTTGCTTCTTGAGTTTTATATGCTTTTAGGAATGAAGACATTTCTTAGACTTCCTGGGAATTCAATTCCATACAACAAATGGGTTTTATGTAAATATTCCTCATGCCTGATATTTGGACTGGAATTGGTCTAAACCTGTTTAATTTTCAACCACTTCCATTGGCATTTTTCCTTTCACAGCTATTTTCTTGGCATGGGCATATATTCCTGAGAATTGGCTGCATTTTCTAGGAATCACTTACTATCCTAGCAGGTTAGTAAGTCCCACCCAACCTCTTTAATTGTTTTGTACATCATTGACAAAAGTGATCTTCTTTATGAATAATTGGAATGAAACATTTTGTTGTGCCATTGTTCTTGATTGTTTTATTTCCTTTGATTGTGACATGCCCGCTTTGTTTTAATCTACATCCTCTGTTTAACAAGCAGCTTCAGGGAAGCCTTTTTTTTTTTTTTTTAATATTAACGTTGAAAGAGAAGACTTTTCAATACAGGAGAGCTATACCAAGAGGCCAAAGCCAAAAAGAAAA
The DNA here is from genome assembly GCA_037013555.1 of Sextonia rubra. Taxonomy (NCBI): domain Eukaryota; kingdom Viridiplantae; phylum Streptophyta; class Magnoliopsida; order Laurales; family Lauraceae; genus Sextonia; species Sextonia rubra. The sequence goes on along the minus strand of JASUAD010000010.1, from coordinate 33,614,519 downwards.
GGAACACTACCAAAACCAACACCCACTAATTGAAGGCGCCCGCAAGAACGAATACAAAAGGAAGAATCAAAGCAACTCTTGTTCTGCCTCTCACCTTGAAAGGAAGTGTCACCTCCCTCTCATTTCTCAAAAAGAGGACAATAGGAATTCCTTTGAACTGAGGAAGGACAGACACTGAAGATAAGGAATCTTCAAAGCATCGTGAATGCCTTTCCTTCCAAATGATCCGAAGAACAGGCAGTCCTCCACCTCACTCTTCCTTTATCCATTCCAACCTCTACGTGCCATGCTTCAAACAGCCCAAGGATAGATCTAACATGAACCCAATATCTATCATAGCAGCTCAAAACTTCAGACCTCAGCCCTTGTGACACTTTACAATTCAACAGAAGATTATCCACCATTTCCTCATCTGCCAAGCACATTGCGCATGTGTTGATTAGGATCTTCTTGCACTTGTGGAGACTGTCCATTATCAGAATTCTCCTTTCAAAGCCAACCATCCAATTGTCAGAATTCTCCTTACAAAGCCAACCATCCAAGCACCAGAACTCTGGGCAGGATCTTATTCTTCCAAAGCCCTAGCAATGGGATTTTAAGCGAGGGCCTTCCAGAAATTACCATCAAGAAAGAAGAAATGGAGAAGTTCCCTTGTTGAGAAGCAGTGCATACCCGACAATCCTCTGCATCGGGTTGAAGAACGATCTGATTAAGGACATCAACGAGGGAATGGAGGTGGTTCTCTCCCACTCTCTTAGACTTCTTCTAAAAATAGGCATTGTATCTGACCAAATAACTCGACACCAAGGCTCTGCAATCTCAAGTGCATAAGAATAAACCAGGGAAAACTTCAGCCAATGGCCCATCACCTACCCAGCGATCAAGCCAAAATAAAACTTTGTCCACATATCCCACTTTATATTGTATATTCTTTGCAAAAGCCTCCTTTAATGAAAGAATTCCTCTGCATAGCCCCTATATTGTATATTCTTTGCAAAAGCCTCCTTTAATGAAAGAATTCCTCTGCATAGCCTAGGAGCACGATATTTTGGCTCTTGAATATCCAAACCATTTCTCAAAATGTTGTACTCAGGTACCAAAACACCCTTCCATCGGCTATCCCCTTCTTCCCCAATCCTCTAAAGCCAATTCCCCAAAAGAGCTAGAGTCATATGAGGGATGGATCTGAAGCCCAATCCCCCGTCCTTCTTTGGCTTACAAACAGAGGCCTACTTGACCGGGTGGTATTTCTTCATCTGTTCCTTACCATGCCATAAGAAATCATGTTGAAGTCACTCGATCTGTTCAACTGCAGACACCGTTCACTTGAACAAAGACAAAAGGTAGATAAAAAGATTAGAAAGAGCAGACAAAATGAGGGGCACTCTGCAACCAAGGTTGGTTTGAGGGTGTGTGCGCGTGTGGGGGGTGGCAGTAGTGTTGAATTGCGTGTGAACGTTTGATGTCTCATCTCGCAGTAGCTTCTTCCATGCTAGATTTCAATTTCATTGCTGAGAGATCCATTCCTTAATGCCAACAATGTTTTATTCTCTGACCAAGAAAAAAATGATTTTTATTGAGTAAATTTTTTTTTATTAACTTTTATGGAACGAACTCACAATTCGTGGTTGCACTAATGAGCATCTTCCTGCTATTCTGATTGAATAAATTGATGGCATGAAGGTGTGCCAGATAACAATAGCATTTTGACTGATAATTTATCCCTTTAGATAAAAGAATCACTGTTGAAACTGTATGTCAACTTTCAATGTCTCATCTGGTGCTAGATTTCGGCTTTGTTGCTCAGAGATCCATTCTCTAATGGCAGCAATGTTTAAATCTATGAAAGACATATATATATGTGTGTGTGCAAACTCAATTATTTTTTATATTCGGTAACTTTTGCCGAATGAACCCATAAATCATGGTTGCAACAATGAGCATCTTCAAACTGTGCTGACTGAATAAATTGATGGCATGAGGATATGATAGATAACAGTGGCATTTTGACTGATATTTGTTACTTGGGATAAAAGGATCCAGTTGTTTCCCTAGCAGCATGTAAGAAAATGTTTGACTTGAAAAGATATCCAAGCTGCCCTGTTCCTGTTACTATAATGCATAAGACACTGGAGGACTATCGTCTGAGAGTCAATTTGAAGAGGAAGTGAGAAAAAAATCTTTTTATTTGGGTAAAAAATCTCAACTATTTTGTAATTATCCTATGTAAGAGTTTATAGTTAACAAAGATCTCTATATAAGTATTTATGCATTATTTGAGGAAAAATTCCCAACTTTTTTGCAACCTATTTCAAAGTTTATATTTAGCAAAGAACTCTATCTAATTAAAGTTTTTATGCACCCATACTGTTCTTCCTGCATTTACTTCCTGTGTACAATAATGTTATGGTGTTACCTACCTTGAATAAAGTAGGGCCAGCCCAATTGTGGCAACCCTTTTATGGAATTACTTAATTAAGGATTCTATCCTTGTTTTTCATAAAGCCATGCTTCTCTTTATGGTCTTATGAAAGTTAAGAGGAATTTCTTTTTAAAATAATATACACTAGATTGATGAAAATGGTTTATCACGGACTTGTTTCAGCAAATTCTTGGATCCTGAATTCCAGATGTGCAACCTCAGCTTTTTGTGTGGAGGGTGAAATCATCATTCTGGACCCTCTCCTTGAAAAGAGAAATTCAACTCAATGATGGAAAAGTAAAGCACACTTTGGCAAGATCCACTTGCTTTTCCAGTTCCTTGTAGTGCTCCAAGTGGCTGAAAGCAGAAATTTTATACTTTCCTATAATGATGCATGGATACTTCAAAATGGGCAATGTATCATGTCATATCATATTTAATACTTAACTTTTTATGTATAAAATTCGTGTCCTTATCATATCCATGTCGCATCCAGGCATGATAGCTTTTTTATTTCTACAAGCATACACAAACAAGTTCTCAGTCTTAGTATACAAACGTAGGACATTTTAGAGCAAACGAAAAAGATGTAATATTAAGTTGGGCCTGCTGCCCTGGTAGAGAATGCTGCCACTGGGGATCAACAACTCTTTCTGTTGTGATGTTACAACAATATCAGTGTGGCCTTTGCCTTAGTCTTTCATCATGTTCTAAAACTGGATAAAGCAAAGCTTCATTAGCAGTAGCCGCCGTTGGGTTCCTGTTCTTGATCCACTTTTTTACCTTCATGTTTTGTGTTTCTTTCTCCTCTTGCTTCTCTGAGGCTGCTCGACACTTATTTGATTCCTGTGTTCTCTTTTGAAGAATGCGCTCGAGTAGTATTTGATTGCTCAACGAACCCTCCAACTGTTATATGAGAGCTGATGATGATGTTGATATGCATATTGTAACTAACTTTTCCTTTGCAAATCATTATCCGAAGTGCTCATTTGGTGGAGTTCTTTTGCTCTAACATAAGTTTTTATTAAAAAAAAAAACTTAAGCTTTTATTGATTTCTGATTAAAATTTAAAATTAGTTATCAAATTAGATGAATAATTCACATGTGAACCTTTTATAATTTAAAAAAAAAACTCTGTTTACCCTTCTGGCTATACCGGGTGAATAATTAACATGTGAACCTTTTATAAATTTTTTTTTAAAAAAAAATCTATTTACCATTCTGGCTATACTGGAAACTCTGTGCACCCTATGAGGAAATAAAGAAGGATAAACACCAGCATTCGCACTAACCAACATGTAATTGTTTCTATATTTCTTACTTAAAATCATGTTATTATTTAAAAATTATATAGATCAAACAGTTGATTTGTTAAATTGCCCTTTTTATGCTATTTTAGCATGATCTCGATTTACTGAAATGGATTTTATTTATTTATTTTTTGTTATCCCAAGCTGTTGAATTTATAATTTTATTTTCAGGTATTGGGCATTGGCGGTGCCAGCTTATGCAATGGTAACAATATTCTTAGCCATGGCATTTTACCTTGGCCTGAACTTCATGGTCACCCCACCCCCAACTGCTTTGAACACAATGTTTGGTAAGCCTTGAAGGTCAAAGCTACTCAGCATCACTTAATTTAGAAGGCATACCTTATCTCTGTACACGTCAGGTTTAGAAAAATAGATCGGTGTTATAGAACTGATAGAAACATGGTTACTCTTAAAAGTTTTGTTGGAGTTTTATCATCAAATTCTGTTTAACTTGCTCTATTTGGCAGATGAATATAGTCGAGAACCATCACCATTTATGGCTTCATCTGAAGACGTTGAGCAGCCCATCGAACCTATCTCTGATATTCCTTTGAGCCATATAAATGATCTTATGTTTGATCGCTGTAACAAGGACTACAAAAAGCGAGAAAAGGAAGTTTAGATTTTTGGTATTTTTATTGTTCGCAGTACTTTGTTTATGTTTAAACAAAAGATTTACGTTTTCATTTCTGCGATTCAGATTATCAAAGTGAAAAGATCCATTAGCTGCTGACGGACATACTTTGTGCTACAGCCACTGCTCCTTACTGTCCTTGCCTCACATGATTTAGGGCAATTAGGGCTGCTGACCTATAGGTCAGGGTGCTCTTTAGAACTGAAATTACATCCGAACACACGCACACGAATTATCCTGGTGGCTGGCACCTCCTAATGTGAGTAGAAAACCAATGATAAAACCATAAGCTACTCTCAAAAGTATTGTAAATAGGTTCCCAATTCTCCAATTAGTTGAGGGTTTCGATCTGTTGATAATTGGGTCTAGGTTCTTATTTAGGTCCCAATAAGTAAACGGATCTAGGTCTAGATTCTATTTTTGGACTTATAACTTAAATGGTTTTGGATTTGGCTCCACTTTAGTTCTAACCTGTGGATTCAAGACTCGACATATGACTTAAATTTCTGAAAACTTAAAAGTTAGCTTTTTTCTAAAAGATTGTTTGTATCAAACTGGACCCGAACCTGCCCCATTCATGGCTCTAGTTCTGGTTCTTGGTCCATTTTCTCCTTAACTGTTTCGGATCCAAGAAACTAGTCACCAATTGATTCCGATTTCTGTTTTGAATCCATCCTCTCACTAACGGTTTTGAATTCACCATGGATCCGTGTTGAAACTGACCCGTTTACAACCCTACTCAGAAGATAATAAAAAGAATTTGAGAGGATATTTGAATATGAGGTAATTAATAATCATTGACTAATATATCAGTATACTATAAGGAGATTGATTACATGGTGTGGTACCCTGCTAATGTAAGGAAATGTGCAATTGCACCCTCTTGCGTAAGATTTTCACTAACTTTTAAGTGTCAAAATAGAAAGGTTTTAACTTTAGGGGTCGTTTGTTAATTTCACATGTGATATAAAAATATTTTACGTATGTAAATGACTTCATATGCAAATGACTCAAGTGTATAACATAATTTTTTATTTGTTATTTTCACACATCTTCAAATGTGAATCTAATTGTATCTAATGGTTTACATGTTTTTCCTTACATGTTCTTCACAAATTTTAAAAAATCCACAGTGAATCAAGTGATGAGATTTGGTGTGGAAAACATTCTTGGCCTTTTGAAGAGGATCAACGGTTTAGATTGGAAAAAAAGGCCTACAAAAATTAGAATTAAAAATTAAATGGTCTAGCATTTTTTTTTTTTGTAAATGTCTCGCAATTCATTAAAAGATAAATGGTTGAAATTTGATCCACTAGTCGTATTTGGCTTCGCAAAGAGATTTAATGGTTCAGATATTTCTTTTGACGCTATGATGATCCAAATAATTGAAAAAAGAAAAAAAAACAAACTGTCTAGTCAACTAATGTAGTGTACTATAACAATGGTGCATACATCCAATGATTAATACGGTTTTTTAAAAATATCTTAAGATCCCTATTGAATTAGCACCCAAAAGTTGACCTCCTACATAAAAATAGCCTTTTGAACGATGTTAACGGTTCGGATCATAAAAAGAGGCCCCACAAGATTTTATAAATAAAGATTGACAACCTAAACAATTTCAATAAAGTCTCACAGTTTATGATGATTTAATGGCTGAAAATTGGTCCCTTTGGCCGTAATTTGTCTTCTAAAAACATTGGATGGTTCAGATTGAGGTTATGATGCCAGAAATCTGTAAAAACAAAGAAAATGTGATGGGTGGTGAAGACATGCATTGCACTGGAACAGTAACGTTAACATGTCGTACCTAAAAACAGCCCGTTTTCACACCATTTTCGTACCTAATTTTCACATCTCATGTGTAAATGATCTTAAACAAACAGAAACACATGAAACCATTATACATATAAACCATTTAGGCATGTAAATGGTGCAAAACAAACGACCCGTCATGGATTTCAGCATTAGGAAAAAGAGGTACTGTATATATATGCCCAAAATAGCATTCACAGAGAAACGGGCAAACATCCTACTGTGCTAAATGAGTGTGAAATGGGCATGTGCTTAATATTTACATTTGTTTATTCCTCCCTAGAAAGGACGGTCCAGACCAGCAAAAGTCATACACACCATAGACGACAGAGAGATTGTATTTTTTCGTCTTGGATCTTCTGAAGTATGATCCCAATTGTGCTCCATCTCCATGAATAAAATCCAACTTCTAAAGAGTTGCGTTTCCACATGGGTGGCTGGGGGTTGCCCTGCCTATGTCTCACTCTCACCCCAGTGAAGGACATACAGGCCCGGCTCGTCCTGCTCAAGTGGCGCCCCAGTGCAGGGCATATGATTAACAGCATGATTAATTCAATCATCTTATGCACTCTAATTCCTTGCTTAGTTCTAGGGATATATGTTACGTAAATATGTAATTCTTACTTCTTAACTCTCAAAACCAAAAAAAAAAAAAAAAAGTTTTCCATATAATTACTGAAATACTACTGACTCTAATCGCACTTGACAGGGACCAACTTGGCCCCCCTACAAGTGGCAAATATCAACCGTTCATCTTTAAATTGAAATGAAAGAAAAAAAAATCACAAATCCACTCAAGGAGGCCGACAGAAATTTAGGTGAATAACTATCTTTCAATCGATTTTCACAATGAAAAAGAGGAAGAAAAAGCAAAATATAAAAAAGCTTCCATCACACACACACACATACCTAACATATAATTACAAAAAACCACGCCATCAATTTCCTCTTTTTCATCCAACCCCCACGCTGTATAATCGAAGGTGACACGAAAACGCGTTATTTCAGTTTTTCTTCTTTTCGTCCTTTTATTTTTTTATAATTACACCCCGGCCCCCAGCAGGAAGGCAAAAGAAAGAGAAGAGAGGTAACGATGATCGCGACCGTACGCGCTCAAATCCTAACGATCTTCGCCGCCCTGACCACCGGGTTTTCCCTGGCGATGGTCTCCCTGCCAGCCGACTTGTAGTCGTAGCTGCAGCGGTGCCGATCCGAATACCGGTGCTCCGAGCAGAACAGAAGACCGCAACGGCACCAGAAACCGATCAGCCCGACCTTCTTCCTGCAGCAGGGGCAGCGGTTCACCTGAGGATGGGTCGGGTCGGAAGTCGGGATCTGGATGGCATCGGGCGCCGGCTTCTCGGGCTGAAGCGGCCTGATGGAGGCGGGGGGCTTCGGCTTCTCTAGGGCGGAGCAGGGGGGAGGGGAGTGGAAACCGACGGCCTGGAAGCATTTCTGGCACATGTTTTGGGTGGCGGGGTTTCCAGGGAGGCCGCAGTTGTTGATGCAGAGGATGAGGGTCTCTGAGACCTTGAATTCCGTCTCTTCTTTCTCTCTCTGCGCCATCTTTTCTTCCCAAAAGTCCCCTCTTAGTTAGTTGTTGTGGATATAAAGGAAGGGAAGGGAAGGGAAGAAAAGGAGGTGTGTATGTGTGAATGAAGGGAAAAGGTTTCTGACGGGGGATTTAAAAGGAGGCAGAGAGAAAGCAGATGGGAAATTGGTCGGTAATTAGAGATCTTTTTCATTGACATGAAAAGGAAAGAAGCCGACCGCTTTTTTGGAACGCCCTTCAAACGCTACTGCCCCTTGCTCTTTTTTTTTTTTTGCAATTTTTCTTGTTCCTCTTCCTGTGCCTTCTCCAGGGGAGATGAACCTCGCTGGAGAACAAACAATCCTGACCGCTACCTAAACCGACTGTGGCGCCCACAGTATTAATAATAAACCTTAAAAAACTAGTTGAGTAATCCCCCTCGTGTCGAATTAGAAGAGAGATAGAATGATTGGTGCGGTGAATTTATATTTTTTCCATAAAAAAAAAAAAAAGTAGATGACAGAGTAAACTGTTCACTAGTGATTTATAAGGTAAAACTTTTAAGATTCGTAAATGGACCCATGCGATTTTAGTATTTACAGATAGACTCCCCTTCTTTTTTATACAGAAAATTTTCTGAATATATATGACACTAGGAGAATTGTATCGTGTATGGAGACAACCCAAAATATGTTCTTTAATTAGATATGGAAAAGAATACCACCAAACCACAAACCACTATGTCATCCACATCCACAATTTTAATTTGTATATTAAGCCTATGAGCTACTTTATTATCTTTTCTACGCATATGAATTACTTTATATTTATTAAAATATTTTAATAAAACTAAAACTTTAATTTTATTGAACACAGACCCTATTTTAACAGTTTAGGAGAAGATGAATTAGGCCGCTAAAGCCGACGAGGAATCACTTTCAAAAATATTTTTCACATTTCACTGTGGTAAGTCAGCTGTAAACCTCGCATTCCTTCTAGAACTTCTGGATCATCCGTGGCCGTGGCCGTCAGGACACCACCCATTTCTATAGCCCCAACCCAGACATCTCAGTAACGGCGAACAAGGCTCGCTAGTAATATTAAATTAGGATCGTTGGATTAAAGGTAGAGCCTCTCACTTTGAGTTTGATGTGAGTAGTCTCTTTTTATCCCAATGTACTGGAGCGGAGGTGTAGGGGTGATTTGGGTAATTTCAGAAAGCCTGCGTCGATTGCCTTTGTTTTGTGGTTATGTCCCTGGACATTGAAGCCGCCTAATCTGACCTCCGTCCGCTCTTATAAGGAGTCGCTTTCTTCCCATGCGTTCCGTGCACGTGGCAATAAGGCAACACCAAGGTGTTGCTGACGTGGCGCATTTGCGTGCGTATGCTGCCAGCTGTCCATGCCTATATCAATATCCGTGTCCACGTTCCAGTTCTCCGTCTCGGCTCACCGGCTCCAATCCAGCCTGTTCAAAGAATCCAAACTCTTAATTTTGCATTATCATAGCATCATACATTCAGCTTTATCTTTTCATGATTTGGGAAATTGCAGTTAAAATACTACATCTCAACCACAAGTCTCATCGCCTATCAAATGATCACAAGTACCTAATCAATGAATTTTTATTATTTAATAAAAATTCATCTCTCTCTCTCTCTCTCTCTCTCTCTTTGATTCTATTTTTATAAAAAAAATGTTATTTGATGTTTATTTTTTAAAATTGACCTATGAAAATTTTAACTACTTATGACATAAATCCTCAACATTTATTTCTTATATATTTTAGTGCAAACAAATAAGCCCTTTAAGAAATCTAATAAAGGATTAGGAAAAATATAAGAAAGGAAAGGCGAGACATTGGAAATGTTTGAAATTTGCACCATATTGTGCCTTTTTTAGGTGTTTTTGGTCCATATTGTGCCCCGTTTAGGTGTTTTAGGTCCACCTGAAAAGGTCCATCATGATCAGATGGATGGCAGTGATGACAGCAGTTTTTTTTTTTAGAGGTAAATATTTTTTGAAAGGACAGCATTTGATCATGCTGCGTTTGACACAAGGACAGACGCATAGAAGTCGCGCACGATTCCACATCCAAGCCAATGTACCAAATTGGACCCACTTACTGTAATCTTTGCATAATATCAATGATAATATCAAGGCATGCAAGGCTTGCAAGGAGATTAGATATCTCAATAACGTATTCTACTGTGTAACAATAATAAGTAATCTCATCGTCTTCATCAAAGTTTTGTCCCAACTGCTGTTGAAATCAGCAACATAAATTATGCTTCTTCATTTCAATCCATCTGGAGCCAAATCATCAGATGGGTTAGACTGACAGCTACTCGATCTATATCTTGACCCAAATCATCAGATAAATTGCACTTAAGAGTACTTTCTAACAGTTGGTCAAACTCACGTATCATATATTTCACAAAAGAGTACTTTCTCTGTAAAACACAGAGGTTGAAGATGCAAGCAATTTATCAAACTGTTTTCTAGAATGTTTCAAAACAATGGATCTCAGTTTGATCATAGTAGTAGACGATACTTGGGCACTTAACAGAGGACATGTTGCTAACAATCAATATTGATCATCACAGATCCCACCAGTCTCACAATCAAAAACCATTTGGTCAGTCTTCCCCACAGAAGGAATGCATCAGATTTAAGAACACCATGCAGGATGAATTCTGCTATTGTAATTGATTCAGTGAAATCCCAAATCTTGGGGGCAAAAACAAATTCCTTCAAGTACAAATAAAAAATGAAAAAAAAACACACTTAACAGCAATTTATATTCAGAATGGGCATACAGGCCAGTCAAAAACATATAAAACAAATCATAATGAATAAATGGGCCAGTCAAAAACATATAAACAAATCGTAGACCACATAAATAGACACATGCCAGGCAGAATCCAAGAAACATGTGAGATTTGTAGTAACCTGGATTTGATCTTCAGAGGCAGTAATCCATGCAAGAATTCATTTCTCAAATATCTCAGGAATCCAAATGCACACTAATGCATTTTGTATTCACAAGAAACCTAGATATGATCTTTAGAGGCAGTAATGCTCCCATAAATCCACTTCTCAAACATCTCTTAGAGGTCCAAACGCACTTCATCTGAGGGAAATAAGAACACCCCATTTATGCATTACGAGCCATAGATTCCATGCTTGAGATTGTCAAATTGCCTATGTAGCAATACAGACAGAGCTGCTACCCAACTTGGAACACTTCCTTGTAGACCTCCTATAAATATAGTAACAGGAAAAGAAGCTGCTCGCCCACCCTCCCATTCTTAAAAAGAGGTCCATTGAAGTCCCCTCGTAAAATCTTCATAGTAACTTCTTGACATCATGACAGAGTGGCACTGATTTCACTATTTATATTATTAAGAACATTGAATTGTTCTACTAAAAGAAAACAAAAAAGAACGTTGAATTTGTTGAGTCGAGGACCAATATTCCCTTACTGCTTCTGTTCAGTTTGAAGTCCGAACATAAGTGAGGTTCCGTTTGCTTGGAGAAGAAAGGTTGTTGCCAAAGTTCACAGCTCGATTCTGAATATTGCCCGCAGCCGCACCAGCCAGACTTCTTGGTGTAACCTGGTCATCCCGTTTCCACTGTAAGCTCCGAGCACCAGGTTTGATTGGAAATTGGGCCCTGAATGCATTTGGGATGGCAGCTCTTGGGAATGGTACTCTGGCATACTTGGCAGCAAATGGATAGGGCCCAGGCATACGAGGCCAAACCAACAGAGGAGCTGCTTCATGATGTGCAGAGCCTCTCCGGACAACCTGAATGAGGACATGCAATTACAGAAGTCTGTAAGGAGAACGGCCCACTGCCAGGAATTCACATTAATAAGAGAATTAGAGCAGCAAAACGTAGGGGGGTGTCAAGAAGTCAGATCAGGAGCTGGGTGAGGTCACTGGGACCCAACCTGATCACCTAAATGGTGGACCAAAACCTGACCCTATTCCTCCTTGCTAGAAAGAATGCAGTTCTGTTCATTAGCTTTCAATCCGTAAAAGTGGTGGTGGGCTCAGCAGTTGATAGTGTCATCAACTCATCAATCATCAAGCAAAATGTCTGTCATAGTGCCACTCCTACATTTAAGATGAAAACCACGCTGGTCTACAACATGCAAATGGACCAACAGGTGGGACTAGACTCCGCACCAACCTGAATCTCAGTTTGCATTTGGGGCAGGTTGAACCGCCACCTAAATTGAAAAATGGCACTTGACAACCCAGTCCAATCTGCCATGTTCTAAAATTGGTTGAAGACGGGCCCAATTCCGATCAATCCACTGAAACCCCTAATCATATGAACCCAGGCCCAAAAGACAAATACATACAGTTTGCAGGGGTCTCTCTACATGAGTGGCCCTGGTTCAGTTCATACTACAGATATGATGGTCCCACCCAGGAAGAAAGAACATCTTAAACTTTCAACAATCCTAGCTCACTCAATCATAGGCCATTCTCTGAAGAATGTGGATCACTTCCATAATCTCATTCTATTCTTGTTTTTCGATAACTGTAAAATTTATTGCTCCAAAAGGAGAAAACTGAAAAAGACAAACAAAAACAACACCACAAACAGCCACCGAAGCATAAAAAACCTAAATTATACAAAACAAACAAAATGGTAAAGTAAGTAAACTTTCTTAATAACTACTTGGCTGGATATCTCCCAACTGGGACAGATTTGCTGCATAAGCAAATAAACCCATGCAAATGATGGCAGAGAGAAGACACATATAGAATATTTCCTTTCTTGAAACATACAGAAGATTTCCTTATTTGGCAGACGACTGTCCTAGTGGCAGTGACCCTCAGGCTAGAGAGTCCATATGGCTGATGACTCCCTCTAACTAGCAGGGCTCAAACTCACAGTCAATCCCCGAGAAGGACAATTATGATGTCTCCTACCCAACTGCGCTAGGCAGGCGGGATGATACATGCAGAAGATTCGTTAGCAAATGAAGGTGTCCTTAGATCAGAACCTTGTATTGGGAAAACCCTTCCCCTCTTTAAAGTATTTTTTGTCTTCATTTGTCAATTAAGTCTGTAATTAACTACCAACAGCTACTGGCTAAGGCAATGCTTTCACACTGTAAGTAGGAACTAGAAAATACATTACACCCATACATCCATAGCATGAGCATAGAGAGGATGGTTCATGTCAGTAAATACCACCATGTAGGCAAGCGTACATGAATGCAAACATGCATGCATACAATTTACAGTCAAACACACAAGTTACTCAAACTTGGCCAATTGATTTAAAGCTGAATTTCAGGTCCTGGACCAATTTTGGAAAGTAGATGGAATTTCAACTTAGGTGAATGTAAATTGGGAGTAGAACTCACAATGATGAAAAAGTCAAGTTGATTTACCTTCAGAATACGTGACATGAATGATGTGCCATTCAGGGATAATGCATGCTCTGCCGCTTCTTTGCGCATGAACTCAATATATGCTGATCTGCTTCACAGGAGAACAATCTGTCATACTTTTAAGGGACAAAAAAGGGATCATCTTTAGAAAATTGAGCCTTAGGAAAAAACAACAGAAGCTGAGACTGTTGAGACTTCTTTACCCTTTTGGTTGTCCAGTAGCAGCATCCGTCGCAATAATCACTTTTAGCACTTCTCCAAATTTATTGAAATGTCGAGAAAGTGTATCCTTGGTAGCAGCAAAATGGACCTGTATATCATACATCGGTTACTTTAAAACCATGACACAAAGATGGCTGGAGGTAAATTTCAAAATCACAAGAAATTACATTGTTTACAAAGATGGTCCGAGAATCAACATCTTCCAATGGCCGAATAGTAGAATGTGAACCTGCAATAACACATGATCAATAAAAAAATATTGGAAAGAAAAAATGCAAACATTCATGTGTGTGTGTGTGTGTGTGAGAGAGAGAGAGAGAGAGAGAGAGAGAGGGGATAATTATTCAATTATATATCCAAATACTACACTAGGTGATGCACAATTGAGTTTTATAATAACTCAATTCCTGAATAGTAGTAAATAAATAAATAAAAGGCAATACATTTACACCAAATCTGCCCCCCAATCCACCCCCACCCAAGACATAGACACACATGAAAAGGGCAGCCCCGTGCACGACGTGCAGCTCCCACATAGCGCGGTCTGGAGAGGGCAAGATGTACGCAGCCTTACCTTCATTTTGAAGAGGCTGTTTCCGTAACTTAAACCCGCGTCCTCCAGAACGCTATCGATAAGCCTTTACCATTGGGCCAAGTTGCCCTTCCACACAAACACACATGAAAAGAAAAAAAAAAGACAAAAAGGTTAAAAAAAAATAAATCCCCAAACGGACATTTTTAAGGGTAAAGAGTGTCATTTTAATATTTGGCACATATATAAATACCAACCCCTCTACACTCTCCCTCCCTCTCTAAGCTCTCTTTCTCTTTCTAAGGCTCTAACCTCTCTCTAAAGTTCTCTATAAGGCTAAGAAGTTCAACTAGATTGTGGGGGACCAAGATCAAGAATCAAGGAGCTCTCTCTCTAATGCAGGCCCTAGGGTTAGCACTTGCATGGAGTGCCGAAGCACAGTCGGCAAACACTTCAAACATATTTGCAGAGATCATAACTGAGTACGCACCTCAATAGGAAAACTCAAATCTATTAATCAATAGCTCTCTGAAATTTCATTCTCTACAATGGGATATAAATAAGAAGAAAAAACTTAGTGGCTAAGAAACTTACTAATCTAGCTTAGGAAATAAAATAAGAATCCTAACAAAATTGAAAACTTAATCCTAATTAAATTCTTAAAAATTAAAAAAAAAACTAATGAACTATAATTAAATTCCTAAATCTAATTGGGCCCGACACATTGGGCCTGAGGTTTATGACAATCGCAATAATACAACTTTGACTTTAGCCTAAATGACTCAATTCATGCAAATTTGGAAGGAGTGGAGTAGGATATAGAGGTAGAAAGCAATACAGCCGTAGGGCAAACCAATTCTCCAAAAAATGTGAAAAAACATTAACTTCAACAGTTTGGGAATTTTTCGATAGGGTTAAGGTTAAAGATGCCGTTGGAAATTTGGAGCTAAAGCCCCAAATTGTAAAAAGCAATACAGTTACAAGTCTATAGGTGGCACTGACCACCTTAATAAACACATGAAGAAATGTATACCCAAACATACTAAGGGTGCCATGGATCCGACAATAGGGGGAGTGCCACTCAAACTCAGCTTTCTCAAAGTGCTCCTTCTGGTAGTTTAGGAGTTTTTAGTTATAAACCCAGCAATGCTGGATACCAACTTGTAAAATTTATAATAATTACTCAATTACCATTTCTATTTGCTAAGAATGCTACATTAGAAGAATTGGAAACAAATATGTAGAGGCCTTAATAAAAAAAATCCTAAAAAAATACAACCAAATGTTAAGCATAGATGGAATACCACTTATTCTATGTTAACAATTTATAAATATTGTGCTTTATATTTTGCCTGTGAAGACGTTTTTATAGATGAACACAATTGGCAAATTCTTGAAATAATAAAAGATTTTTTATAAGTTTTTTATGCAGCAACTTGATTTTTTTTTCTGGGGCATCACCTCAACTAGAATTTTAATGCACTTTTATGAGGGTAGTCTTGCTTTCGTAAAATATAAAAATGTAGAGTCTTTTAAGGATATGTGTAAAGCGATGGAATTGAAATTTACATAATATTGGATAAATGTTCCGTTTTGGAACATTAACATATTGTTTAGCCTCTGTATTAGGTCCTAAGTTAAAATTAACAAGCGTAGAGACTTTTCTTGAAGAAATCTACAATGTATAGAAACGAATATGGGTATGGATATGGATACGGAGATCAGGGATACAACTCTACACTAATGGAAATCTAGGGCACGGATACGGATACGAGTGTCCTAATTTTTCATTTAAATCATGTTTGAATTAATGAAATTATCATTGTTTATGTTCCTTTTCAACATTTTCTATGTCGAGAAGTAAAAAAATTTAAAGAACTAAATGAACTAGAGAAGTTAAAGAACTAAATGAAATAATGGACTTGCTAAGTAGGATATGCTAAACTTATACCCTAAAAGTATTGGTGTGGTATTGGAACCCAATACAAGTATCGTATCGGTCCAATAAAGATACATTCAGCTTGTACAAATAAAGATACATTCAGCTTGTACAAGTATCAGGGTATCATAGGAAGAAATATATAAAAATATGAATGTCACTAGTACAAAACAATATTTCTGCCATTAGAACTTATTTATATATAGTTTTTAATGAGTATTCAACCCAAATGAGTAGAATACCAAAAATAGCTTATACCTTTCCCCAAACACATATTGGGAAAAAGAAAGCTTACTGGAGGTCTTCTTACTTCCTCTCAACGTAGTAGTTTTTCCAGATCCAGTCATACTGTAATGAGTTAACAGTATATTTACAAAGCTATCCGGTTGACATTGTGGAGAAGGAAGACACAAGTTTTTGACCTTTTTGCCTTGTGGAAAGCATGTGAAACTAGAGTTCTCATGCTTTCCGCTATGGCCTGTGATTTACTACCAGTTCCAGTGTTTATAGTTGCATCAGAGCAAGCTTTTAGCTCAAGTGGGCAATTGATCAACGATAGGAGGACAAGGTTATCATGTGCCTAAAAGATCGGTTTCCTGCAGAGGAGAGGAAACAAGATTTGATGCCAGAGGAAGAATTAGAATATGACTTCTCAGCATTAGAAATATCATAGTATTAAAAATCGGATTTATCAAATAGTTGTAAACTTGTAATTTGTAAAATTTTGAGCATTAAAATTTACCATAATTATAGCTTGTCATTTTTTTTTTCATTTGTAAATTTTGTTTCAAGTTGGGAATTATCATACTTGTAAGTTTTATTTTTTCCATTTGTAAGTTCTAATTCAAGTTGGATATTATCATCAAAGTTGAAAACTTTACTTGAAGTTGGAAATTATCATATTTGTAAGTTCTATTTTATTTTTCATTTGTCAAGTTCAAAAGAATCACTCAAAGTTGTAAACTTTATTTCATTTTGGAAATTATAACAATGACTTATGCATTTTTTTAATTTGAAATATAATGTTAACCTCATTTTGGGATCAAATGTTCAATGTTATCTGTTTTCTTAGTTCAAATATTTTGTAATTTATGTTATTTTATTTCAATTTGTTAATAAAAAATTTTCACTTGGGCCAGCCCACTAGGCACGCTGACCAGCACGGCACAAGCCTGGCCGTACCTGTGGGTTGTGTGCTGGGCTAAGGCCGTGCCAGTCTAGGCAAGGCACAGTTCAGCCATGACTCTCATGGCATGGCATGACCCATTTTACAATCCTAGGCACAGGTGTAATTTTTTAGAAATTGATATACTTCATTTCAAGAAATCAAACAATTCTATCATGCACCATATATTGGTTTGCAGTCATCCACCAGGGAACCATTTCTAAAACTAAGAATGGCCAAAATTGCCAAGCTTTTATTCACAAACGGAAATTGATGATTTTTTTTTTAACGCACATTAACTTCACACTAAATCAATGCTTGGTACAAAATGGAAGTACAGGTGTGGTACAAAATGGAAGTACAGGTGTGTGTTCGCACAAATTCAACTCTTACCAGATGTTGGTGGCATAGTCTTCTGGACCTCCTTTTGAATACCCACATGAACCATTTCCTGTTTGATGACAGGGATATATATATTTCAGCAAAACAGATAAACAGAAGAGTACAAGGATGATAGAAACGAACCCCAAACCCTGAGTTGCAGGAAATGAACAGAATCAATATCCATAAAAGTACGTTAAGAATTTGTTAATTAAATAAAAAACACACAGATATCCAATATTGTATCAAGCAAGCAGGCAATGTGATTGATCCCACACTGTGGATAAGACAAAAATGGCAGATGATCACAATCTGTCTTTTTTTTCGAATATTAAGAAGAGAACATGCAACGAATATATGAAAAACTAATCACCGAGATAGAAGCATGACCGGTATAAGAGATCCCAAACAAAACAAAGGAACAACCAGTGCCCTGAAAATTTGAAAATGGAGCACAAAATGCAGCAACAGGAAAAACCAGGCCACTGAAGGATGCAAGGCACAATGCATGATGGTGAAGGAAAGACTTTCAGTTTTATCCAGTCAACTTCGTGAATTCTAACAGAACAGTGGCAACCAGCTATCTTAGTGGGAGATCATTTTCACATTACAGTAATTTAAATTGAAGTTCTATAATTCATGGATCGAGAGACAACTGCAGAAAAGTGCAGCATATAGAAGCAACAGCACCACTTTTCTGCTTTCTATAGATAGGTTTTCAAGATCTTCATTTACTCTATGTTGGAGAAGAATCTTGATATATTTTTTAAAATAAAAAAAAGTGTTATCTGATTTCAGTAAAGGGGGGTCATTATAAAATTCACTTACATTATCATTTGCGGACATGACTATATTGTTATTTTTCACTGTTGGAACACCAAGCTTGCCAGCAGCAGCCTCTCCCTCCTGCACAGCCACCTGGTTACCTATTTCAGTAACCTCCATTGATGACTTGGAATGTGGCGGCTTCCATGTATTTACATTTACAGAGATATTCACAATCTTGCTAGAAGCATTCGACACTGAAGACCTAGTTGTATCCCAATCCTTCATCAATGTTTTCCTTAAACCTTCATCAGCATCATTAGCTACACTGTACTGTACCATCAGTGAATCATCATCCTTTTTTCCAGATGAAGCAGTCGGAAAGGCATTTACAACCCTGCCTCTGGTAATGTCAGCATCATCATATCCATCATTATCTGAAGCAGAATCAGAGGCTAATCCAGTATCCTGGTCCAACATAGTCAAATCTCCAATTTTTCCACTGTAGTCACTGTGGAAATATCCAGACCGTGCTACTCCTATCATCTGATCAGAATCATCCTGGTCAGCATTTTCCAATGTGGGAGCTCCAAGCATAAATGATAGATCGGTAGCCTCTGAAGTGACCATTCCACGACCCAAACGATCAAACACATTTCCAGAACATCTAACCTTCATCACATCTTCAGCTGCTTCAGCTGCAGCTTTGATAGCAGTA
Organism: Sextonia rubra; assembly: GCA_037013555.1. Taxonomy (NCBI): domain Eukaryota; kingdom Viridiplantae; phylum Streptophyta; class Magnoliopsida; order Laurales; family Lauraceae; genus Sextonia; species Sextonia rubra. The sequence continues at coordinate 33,595,667 of JASUAD010000010.1, read as the reverse complement.
GCCACAGCATGTGGCACACTTGCAACAGATCTCATGTTCTTAGATCGATCATCCAGCGATGCATCTCCAGTCAACATAGAAACCACTGAGCGCAGACGTTTAAACATCGGCTCTGGTCTTGAACTTGAAGATTGAGAAGTTCCCACTGCATCTCGCACAGCAAACTGGAGAAGCCTACGAGGGGCATTAATGGTTGGATGTGACGCCACCTCTCTCTAAAAAATGTTTTAACAGCAAGATCAGATAAATAAACAGTAAGGGAGATGTGCATGGATTTACTTAAATAAAGCAAGAAATGAAACTAAGAATGATGCCAATATTTATAACAATCTTATTTCTACCGACGGCAGCTTGGAATTATGAAAATTCTCTGAACTGAAGGAACTATGATTTTTCAAACAATAAGGAGACCGCAACAAAAATTATTAGAACAGCTTTAAAGTCACCTGATTTTTTTAATAGTATTCACACGTGTGTGTACTAGTTATCCAGAGCAAACAGTGTGCAAGTTATGCACCTTGTGCAGGAGCCCACCTGATGGTCCATCCAACAGGACCACACCCCCCTCCAAATTTCACACATCTCCTGGGTTTGCACCCATTTACATGGATTAGACCATTGGCTCGACTACACACCCATCCAAATGGACTGTACACCGTTAAACTTGTGGGCCTCGGATGGAGGTGATAGGGTTTAGGGTTGGAGCTGATTTTTTCCAGAGAGGAGGGACTCAGGGAGATCTTTTGATCCCCACTTTGAGGCATGCACAGTCATCTAGTGCGCGAGGTGTGCATTTGATGACTATATCGTGTGTGCATCCACATATATACATATATAGAGAGAGGAATTTAAAAAAAAAATGCCCCTCAAGAAAAGGGACATTTTTGCCCCCACTGCATCCAAAGAAAGTACCAGCTCATACTGCCTATATTGAATTCCACGCAACTTTCAAGGCATTCCAATTTTGTAACATCTACAACAAACTTCTCAATTTAAAATGCCACCTATGATTGTCTTATTGGATTTTAGTTGTAAGATTATAAAAATATAAAATCTTTCAATAATCAATTTCACACTCCCCACACCTATGAATTGGCATTATTTCTGGTTTTACACCAATCCAACCATTAACCATGGTTAAATTCAATAACAAAAAATAAAAGAGACCCACCGATTAATTTTCAATTCATTATCAAAGGGAATTTTTTTTATCTTAAATACTCTTAAATGTGTCAAGCCATGAAAGGCTGTTGGGTTTATGCATGAGGAGGAGAGAGAAAAGCTAGGAAGGAGAAAATCTTGGGATTTCTGGCTTTCTTTCCTAAGAAGATAAGAATTCTACTTAAGCAACTCTTTACTAACTCTCTGTTGCTATTCATCCAACAAAAGGGCTTGTCTCCTCCTCAAAATGCCCAGGTATTTTCTATTGCTCCTCATATATATATATATATAGATATTTACACATATATATGGGAAATTCTCAAAAACATCCCACTTTAAAAACACTAACAACCCCCACTACACGAAACAACGAATGCATGGTCACAATCCAAATTTGACATATTCAACTTTTCCTCATCATTGGATTGAAATCATAATAAAATAATGTCTCTAAACTATTAAATTTTAGGGCCATCGATCAAAAGGTTATGATGATCTTATAGACTCAAGATTTTACGTATACGTAGATCTCATATGGATCTTTTCAACAAATGGACTTCCATGATCACATGCATACCAGTAGGCCCAACTAGGAGGGGCATGTCCTTCTAATAAATGCCTGGGCATTATGTAGCACTCCCATATATATATTTATAGATATATATATTACTGTGAGTTGTAACAATAATTTTTCAAATAAAAAAAAGGGCGGCCTAGTGCACGAGGCTCCCGTATAGCGGGGTTTGGGAAAGGCAAGATGTACGCAGTCTTATCTTCATTTTGAAAAGGTTATTTCCGTGACTTGAACCCGCGTCCTCCAGGACACTACTGGTAAGCCTTTACCGTTGGGCTAAGCCGCCCTTCTAACAATAATTTTCCAAATAAAGAAAAAAAATGCAAAAACATGCATGTTTGTTTATCTCAAGGTTTCTTGGTAGGTAAGAGTGAAGGTCACAACCCAGAGCTCAAAGTTGCACACTTGAGGCCATCACCTGCTGTATAAAGACACATTTGCCTTTGGGGATGTCCCATTTTCTTGCAAACAATTGAACACACCAAAGGCACAACACAAATTCCAAAGGCACTAGAGAGAGGAAGTTTCCTGATGATTCCATCAGAAAAATACACAATGTACCAGTTTGTTTAAGTAAGTGGAAAGCGAATGCACAGTGCTTCTACTCACATGTTAGAACAGATAAGTAATAACACAAGCGAAGGCCGGAACAAAAGAAGGGACAGCAACGATTTTTATCAGCTGTAGCAAAGAAAGAGACCTCATAAGAGCCGAAATATGAAGAAATAGGCATGGCCTATATACTTTATTCTATGGATAAAGGATCTAATTGATAGAGGAAGCACCGTAAAGATCAATTAGCGAGGTTTGGGGACCGATATAATAAGGACTGCTTACTTATGTCATGATACAAGATAAAAGTTAGGAATCCACTTATGTAATAGAGTTGATCTACTAAAGTATTGAGCAGACAACATGACATGTCAGGTTGTGCTGACATAGATCCTTTCTTTAGGCTTTCCAGTTTTATCTTTTTTTCTCTTGTTTTGGGGAGAAACAACAGGATTTTACTATCTAGAAACAGAGAAAGTACAGAGAAGGGGAGAGAAGTCAACAATGAGTGACATCCTCACACAAATGGATAAACACTACATATGCATCAAACTGTCAGGTAGTTGCTTTCCGACAGCAGAGTAGAGATAGACAAACCCACAAGCACAGATTTTACTCAACTCCTTGTCTGGATTAGAGGAAGTGCAATCACTAAATTACTCTGTAGAAACAGTGCATTCACTAATTTATTAGATAGAGGAAGTGTTCCACCACATCTTTTGACTTTTGGAGGTAGGCATGCAAAGCACTCAAGGACAGAAAGCCTTTTTCTTTTGTTCCTTTTTTAAGTACTTTTCTCTTTTCTTTCTATACAAACATAGAAAAAGTATGCTGGAAAACAACTACCTGTCCAATGGTTAACGATCTATAATAAAACCAAGAAAACAATCATTGACAAAAGGCAACAACAGCCCATAGCACATCTGAAAGATCGTCACTGTCTCAACCACAAGACTGCATGTAATGGATTCAAGTCATACAACCTAAACAGAATAGGAAACCATAACATATTACCAATAGAAATAGGAATACCATCTATATCTATAATAATAAACATTACACAAAATTATGATTTAATTTTGAGTTTTGTCCTAGCTCCCTAAAAGAAACAAAGTGATGCAAGCCAAATCCATAATTGGCCAGCCCATTGGGTCCAAAACCAATAAGGACCGGTAAAGAGAATTAATTCCTATCAGTAGTTGCTTTCTTAATTATCCAGAATTCTTTAATATTTAGAAGTTCATATTATGTTTAGTTTAGGATTCCTTATTTGATTTGAATTGGATTGTTTTCTTAGTTAGAAAGTATCTTAGTTATAAATAAAGATGTAATTCTTTCTCATGGAATACAGAACATTGATATTAAATAAGAATTTGAGTTCTTTCTCAGTTGTGAGTTGATTTGTTGTCTTTGGTGAGGTACCTAGACATCGTATCCTTAAGCTTTTTAGCTTGGAAATTAACCCATTGGCTATTCTTCTTCCCTGCGCTACTTCACAAAGGTGACTGTCAAATGCAAGAGACAAAAAGTGAACTCTCATTTGAAAAAGAAAAAAGAACAAGGTTTCTGAGGGGTGTTGATATAAAATCCTGTAAGTGATGGGAAAACCAATGCTGAAAGCAAGTTTGAGAGATCAAAGATGCATCCAAGGTTTCAACAACTGAAATTTGGCTGTTTTTAGTTTAAAACCCCTACGCTCAGATCAAGGGATTTTTAGAGTAAGCTAATATTTTCTAGACAAGGTGATTCCAATGAGATGGAAGCAAAGGCTCACAAAAGAAGAAATAAGCATTTGTATTTCATCTAGGATTTGCTCCATCTTTTCTATTAAATATGTTGGCTAAAAGGAATTCCAAGAAATGCCATCTAATTGGTTCTTCCAACCAGTCCAGGCCATGCTGATTTGCATTTTTCTTTTCATGATATACAATAGCCAACAAATCAAATGTTTGGGTAGCGACAAAAGTTTTATGCTGGCTATAATCCTACCTTACACAACCCTCTTTATTTATGCTGGCTCGGGACAGGGCAAAAAACTGGTGGATTGGGAACAGCAAATGAGATATACATTTCTCTGCTATCTAGAAAAGTGGGAACCGCAAGCCCTGGCCCTTGTTTGGGAGTAGTGCCCTCCTTAATTGATTTATTTTGTGTGTTTTATCTTTATGCATGCAGAATAAAATAAGTAAAAGGGAAAACAGACTATGAAGCAAAGAAGATAACTGACTGTTAACAATGAGTGTATATATTATACAGCACAAACAACTTTTTAAGCATGGTTTGCAAGATTGAAAAAGAATTAAAAAAAAAATCTAAAGAACACACTGAAGCTCCAATGTTTTAGCATGCATATGTTAGTTTCAAGCAATATTTTAGAACATGGTAGTTTCATCAATGTCAAGAGTTCTATAAGTGTCATCAGCACAAAGTCTGATATTGGATGTAGCAAATACGATGGATGGCCTGCAGTAAAACTTCTTAAAAAGAAAAATAAAATAAAATAAAATAAAATAAAAATGGATAGTATGATTTCTGCACAACACTTAGGGGGTGTCTAGTAATTTATCTAGATGGTAATAGATTAGTAGGCTGTACAATTAACATTCCTATTTTTTACTATATCATGTTTCGTGGGAATCTGGGAAAGAAGAGTGAAAAGTCAGGTCACTTCTGCAAGTGTGATAATGCAAGCAATCCTCTACGGCAAGCCGAAAGCAAAAGTAACTTTTTTTTCTTTATTTTTACCTTTTTGGAAGAGTGTGGATCCCCTGTCGCACTATTACATTGGAATGGCGAAACACATGCCCGGGACTCCATATGCGGCCCACATAGAGATAACCCAGATCATTCAAGATGAATCCCATATCCTCTTGGGATATATGCCAAATTTTTTGATCAAATAAAAGTGGGGCCCACTGTCCCATTGACTACATGGAAAAGTGACTAAGAACTAAAGTGGCATTGCTGCTGATGTGGCCAGAAATTATATTTTTTTTTAAATCAAGATAATAGCCTTTGTTTAAAAGCCTTTGTTTAAAAGAGAAGAAGAAGAAGAGGTTGAATTTTTTCTAACTACATTGGTGTACGATATTGTATAGGGGGGAAAAAGAATGGATTTGTAAAATACCATATGAAAAACGTTGTTTAGCAAAAGAAAAAAAAAATCCACGTAATAAAACAAATTTCTGGTCAACACTCTAGCCACTAGATCAAAGCCTTGAGTCCACCATACATCAAATGCCCTACAAAATTCTATGGGTATATTAAGATTTACATTTCTCCACTTTCTTATTCTTTACTTTACTGCTATTGAGTTATCCATACACTATAAAGTAAAGCTCAAATTTCCTTCGCCACAACCATTCATACACCATTTTCACTAAACGAAATGGTCAACTCCACCTTTAAACCACTTGTGATTTCCAATGATGTGATATTTAACTTCCTCCTACTACACAAGTAAATTTACCAAACAGCCCTTAGGATTCATTTGTTTGTACTATTTACATATGCAAATATTGCAAATGCATGACATTTTCAATGGTCATGTTTGTTTGTGCTCATTTACCCATCACATGCATAATGATGTGCAAAAAGGTGTGTAAATGAGGCCATTTTCACATGAAATTTTTCACACCTAAAAAGGAGTGAAAAAATAACACACCTCCTTGGTTAAGAAGGAGCCAGTACAAAGGATGTTTGGGACTAGTCGCGATATCAAATCCTTTTGCCATCTTTTAATTTTTTAAATCCTTTACTCAATTTTTTAATCCAAGCCGTTCAACTCTTTTATTGACACATTCAACGCCAAAACACTTAGTTTGATGCATTAAACATTCATAAATTTTGAGATATTTGGTTTTACATGTGTAATATGAACCATTCACTTTCACTCATGTGAAAATGGTGCTCCCAAACAACATGGTATTCACAAATGCAACATTTACATATGTAAATCCCATTCTCATATCCCATGCATAAAAAGGACCTCTCAAGTACCACATAGAATGGCTATGAAAATCAAAGTAAACAAGTCTCGTAGTTTTAGGAAATTTTTGCTGGCAAGTAAATACCATTAATGTATTCAGTTCAACAGCAGATGAAAAGTATATCACAAACTCTGACCTTCTTTGACATTTTCTCATCTTGCAACTTTCGTTTCCTATGAACCGATGATCTTGGAAAGCGTGTCCAATTTACCCGATCTGATTTGCAATGGGGCTTCTCTGAATGAAAATTGTCAATTGCACTACTGCAAAGAGGAGGGGGCTCGGCCGCCTCCCTCACGAGCCCTTTCCATTGTCTATGGCGACGGCTTCTAGATTGATTGACAGATTTTTCCCTGTCATAATCAGAATCTGAGTACAAGCTGCCACTGAGATGCTCTGGCAATGAATCATTTCTTTCTGACATCATTTTTGTCTTTGCCATCTCATCTGAGGAAGATTCCCGAGGTTGCACATACAGATCCAAATTTGAAGAGAGATGATTCCACAACCTGTTTGTGAAAAGCAGCACAATCAATGTGAGAATTACTCAAAAACTATGGCCCATTATACAATTTATAAGAATCCACTTTGCTCTCTTTTCTTCCTTTCTTTCATTTCTCCGCTTTTTTTTTTTAGTTTGTTGACTCAACTATAATTCTGGCCTGTAAAAATGAAGATAGAGCAAGGGTACCAGTTTATAAATGAATCACTGTCATCCCCCAAGAATACATTCAGCTCTCTCTTGGCCTCTTCTTTGTGCCTGCCATTTCTGAGTAACACAATGACATATTCCTGCATACATAATGCAAAAGCAGAATAAATTTTTGTTTTGAAAATATGCAACTAGTTATTGGTAACCTCTGAATCTGTCTGAATCTCTAAATATAAAGATCGAGTTAATCCTTAGATAAAGCCCAGCTAAAGGATAAAGTTCCGAGCCCGCAATATAAAGATGGCATGTTTAAGTGATAAGCGTCACCCTAGAACTGTAGCTCAGAATTTTACATAGTTAAATTATCATGAACCTTGCCAGGTTATTTAGAATTATTGCCGCCGGCAATGCTCCAATATATGGATGGAAACCGCATAAGACACTTAAAATAACCAAGTAATTGGGACTGAAAGATGAATGTAGAGTTCAGTGTAGAGTGTGGACAAAAAATAGGACTGATAAATGATACCATCCTGTGCTGATGCCAAAAGAACAAGATGATGGTTGGCATTGTCTTCAATATCCTAAACTGATCATGGTGGTTATGCAAGCCCACCTCAACTACTTGGAGTCATACCACTTGGGGTCAGACCTTCTAGGGGAATTTAACAAACTTAGAATGTGATCCTTGGAGGATCTACTAACTAAAACCAAAATTAATTACATCACTAAAATTGGTAGATATAAATGCATTTACTGGCAGAGAGGTCAGAATTCTCTTCTTAGGTCTCTTTTCTGAAGCATTTTTATTTTTAACTGGCATTATATCTTAAGAAGACCATGCTTCTTATATTCGATTACAGGCCAATGATAACCAATACAAATACTGCTACTGAGAAAAATGGGACGTGACACTCGATCCAGGATATTGATATGGAAAATACCATTTAAAATAAAACATTTTAAAATCAAGTAATAACATATAGTTTAGGTTTAGTTTCATGATTTTTACTTAATACAGTTTACCCTGTTTTATGCTTTTCTTACATGGAATAAAATATTCTTTCAAGCATGCCAAGTAATAGGATTTAATTTTGTATAATTCTATACAGGTATACAACAATATCTACTACAAAGAGACTCATAAAAGCATATTCTGCAAGTAGTCTATAAGACAAAAAAGCAACAAAAGGGTATCATATCATTCACGACATATTGAGCTTGAGCATATAACAGCAAATCTGCCTTTAATCTGCAAACCAGCCCCGAACCCAGCCAAACCCATGCTGCTAGACCTATCCCCCACTTAAATAATGGACTTCCATACCATTAATTTTTATACATATGAAGAATTGGGACCAGGAGGGAACAAAAAATTGAGTCGCAAGCAGATTCCTAAATCAATCCTAAAGCAATTTAATGCCTGTCAAAAAAATCCTTATTTTCATGAAGTCTATAGATAAGATCACTGACTCATGCGATCCCAATGCTGGTCTGGTCAATTTTGAACCCTTTCACCTCTTTTCTTCTTATTGTGGCTTCCCCATTAAATAAGTGACAGATGCCTTCTACCCAAAAAAACAAAAAGTGACATGCCATATCACTGAAGCTATGATGCCTGACTCTGGATACAGATATGGAAAAGGATACAAGGGTTGGGGATCCAACTTTGCAGTTTTGGAAATCTAGGACATGGACACGAATATGGTCATTCTATTCAAAACATGAAATTTAATGTTTTATTCTAAAGCTTCTTTATACAATGTATTATTTTCTTTTTTAAAACGTTTCTATATTAATGAAATCATCAAACGTTACATTCCTTTCTAGCACTTTTTGTGTCCAAAATGTTAGAAAAGTAATAGAACTAGACAAAATGATGGACTTAGTACCATTAAAAACGATAATAATAACAGACATAGTATGATAGTAAGGTAGGATATGCTAAACTTGTAGAACAGCAATATCAGTGCAATAGAACGCGCCAATAGGAGTACTGTATCGGTCCAGCATGGGTAAGGTGGTCACACACAGACCATGCATAAATGAGCTCACAAGCAAGTTCTACATGTCACAGGAAATGCACAAGTTGCAAATATGTCCCTAAAATCATGCTGGCAGGGGCAGATGGGGTGCAGAAGGGCTGAATTTCACCATTATTAGGCAAACTTTATTCTTCTTTTGGCCACCCCAACAATGCAAATTCTTTGGTTCAGCCACTACATGTTGGTCCACTTGACTCCTTGTTTAGATTCTAAACCGCAATTTATGCACGACCTCTGAAATTCAAAAGATGAACTCCATGTTTCACAAATCAGCATGAATCATTAGCACAAGCAATAAGCAAACAAAAGTTAAAAAACAGCACCACCACCTACAAGAGTCATTAATTGCAGAAACAAAACACTACAAAATCTAACTTTAGAAAAAATCAAGTCATAAAGTTGAAATCTTTCTATTTACATCCATGATTCAGGTTTAGAACCGCTTCCTGATTACTGGAGATGTTCAAGTCACATCTTACAAACTACAGAAGACCCAATCCGAAAACACAAGCATCGATGTACAAAGACAGAGAGAGAGAGAGAAAGAGGGCGAAGAAACATTACAACGAGAGTATCGTCAGTGTAATCCCCCATGAATGCCTGCAACTTGTATTTCACTTGATCTCGAAGCTTGGATGCGCCATCGCTGCTGAAATTAACCCTAAATGTCGGATGATCGTTTCGATTCGAGCCGTCCATTGTCTGAAAGAATGAAAGAACCTGTTTGTTTCGTCTTCTTTGCTTTTGGTCTCTTTTTTTTTTCTCTCGTTTGAAGGACGGATTTTGCAGAGAAGTATGAAGGGAAAAGGAAAACCCTAGATTTCTAATGATGTAATTTGAATTGGAGAGGAAAGTGATGGTGAGGAATCTGAGCAGTTTCTCGCGGCTACGTCTTCGTTATTGTCGCATTTTCGTCTACATGTGTTTTTATATATTTTTTATATTACATGGTGGTAGATGTTCAGGTGCGGCGTGATATTCCCGCGGGACCTATCTGAGGTGGGGCCTACCAAATCAACCAATCTCGTCGTCACTCGGAATTGACTGGACCGTTCGAATAATTTTTATTTTATTTTATTTATTTAAAATTGGTAAACTTGAGGACTGAGATCAAGGGAGGAAGATGATGGGATTTCATTGAAACTTGATATTGGATACTTAATTAAAAAAAATTTTGTATATAACACTATAGGATTTATAGAATTTGTAGATAAACTACGCTAGTTTTAGTATTTGCATATACCTCCTGTATTTTCATCTTAATATCTTCTATCCCTCCAATATCACTAGTTATAATGAGAAAATACAACCACCAAAATATTTGTATTGATTTATTATAAATATGACAACTTTGCCCTTAAGTTCATTAAACAAAAATAAGTATGTTACTATTTATAAAATACCATTATTTTATCCCAAGTCCCAATAGCCTCTTTCAAACTCTCACATTATGTGAAGCTTTGAAACTCTTATCAATCTAGTAGAGAGTTATGCATGGATTGTGTCAATTATAAGTACAAGTGTTGATTGTCATTATGATCGATTTAAATTTAATGAAATGGGCCACAAATTAATTAAAAAAATAGATTTATATATGAATATTTTCTCCCACCAAATATACTATAATAATTGTTGATGTTACATTCTTTAATGAAAAATAAATTCAATATTTGAAATTATGAATATATGGATAAAGAGATGGGTAAAAGTGTCATTTTGCTTTGAAAACTTACGGTGGCAGCAAGATTGCTAAATCCAAGATAATGAAGGTATTACAATTAAAAGGCAGAGATATATACAAATATTGAAACCATATGGTCTTATTTACAAATCCTTTAAACTTTAACGTGATATTTACAAAAAACTCTAGTTCAAATGGCTATTGCAAATATATAATCCACCATACCTAATTGAGAATGAACTAGAAAATCTCTAAATATGATGGAGCCATCAACTGATTTTTATAGCGTAAAAAAATGAAAGTGAATTATGAGTTTGAATTTAAGTAGTTTTTCATATATATGACAGACCTTTTTTAATTTTGGCTCGGGTAGGGGGGCAAGCGTGCCTTTGTGGACTTTGATTTCCTTGAGGTGAGGATGTGGCTCCCGCCCATGCCCTCAACCACTAACTTAACCAATTGTCTTACACTAATATTTAAAATTGTAAATAAAAAATAATGAATTTTTATCTAATTTAATGTAAGTGGGTGACATTTAAAACTACCAAATAATTCTCTCTTTCATATAAAAATATAAAAATAGATGCCAAGTTTATAAGCATATGATTTCAATATTTAAATGTCCTGATATTTGGAATAAAATATTGCATTTGGCTATTTCTAAAATTGGTTCAATTTACTCACATCCTCAATGGTGTTTGAGGAGAGAGAGAGAGATAGAGAGTATTGAATTAGAGATGTATACAGAATGAAGGGGGAGGAGATCTTATTTATAGAATAAGATTGTTTTCTCCCCAAGCAACCCAATATATGAGGATTCTAACCCAAACTGCTTTCCATATCTAATGTGGGCCCTACGGTGGGCATCTACTAATGATAATCTCTTATAACACTCCCCTTGGATGACCATCATTCAATAACAGTTGCCTCATTAAAACCTTGCAAAGGAAAAACCTAATTGGATAAAAACCTAAGCGAAGGAAAAATAGTACAACATTTTTACAAAATTATTGAAGTGGTGTTAGGACGTACATAATGCTGCCTCGTTAAAATTGTAACTAGGAAAACCCAGTGGGATAAAACCTAGAAAAGGAAAAAGAGTACAGCGCACATATGTCCTGAGTAGCAGGCTTCGGGATGCCTATCCTTAATCTGTTACTTCCCCTGACAACAATACCCTTTACATTATTTGATGATAAACTCTTCGCATGCCGATCTCATATACAGGCTTTTGGAATGTTGACTTTGGTAATGACTTGGTAAACAAATTAGCCAAGTTGTTATTTGAACGAACTTGCTTGACATCGATCTTATAGGTGGATGCCCACATTGGGAATCACATGAGATGATGGGATCATTTAGGATTAGAATCCTACTATATTAGGTTGCTTATGGAAGAAGCAATCTTATTATATAAATAAGATCCTCCTCCCCCCTTATAATATATATACATCTCATTAATACGAATCTCTCTCCCTCCTCTCTGTTCTTCTCTACCTCTTGCTCTCTTTTAGTATTGCATGACATTTTCAGCACGATGGCTCCCATCAGTTTGGATATGTATAAATCTAGATTCCCTTTCATGCCATTCATCTAGCTTATTTCTAAATAGACTTTCTCCTCTTTATGCACGAAGGCGAAGGTAACAAGAGTGAAGCAGCAGGGTATTCTTGACATGTACATCATGCAGGACTCTACGTTTTTTGCTAGGCTCATCTGCAAAAGAAAGGAAATCATCAATTTTCCCTGCCTTTGATTTTACACAGAACCTGAAGCACTTAAAGTTGCAAAGTGCTTTTGCTTTGTCTTCTTGTGCATGAGTCATGGCTCATCTCTCGAGTCGAGTCAAGCCAAGCCAAGCCAAGGCAAGCCTAGCCGGTTACATGAGAGGCATCCTCCACCGCCTTGTCATGCGTGCAACACAATTCAACTAAAATCACTGGTACAGGGCGTTGATGCAACCACACCGCTGCACAGCTAACAAGGCAAAAACGACAGATTTTGCAATTCAATATTTAGATCGCAATATATTGGTCATCCGAAGTCTGATCGACAATCCGTTTGAATCTACGGGAACATTGCGAGCAGGTCTACACATTGGCATCAAAAGGAGGATAATTCAATGGTTAAGTAATTTTCTCATTGTTTATTGATCTTTTATTAATTTGATAGTTATATATGCGCTTATCTTTATAATTTTGAGATTTCCAAGTATTTATAATTTTAATTTAAGTGAAGAATGATTCATTTTTTCTTATCAAAGGGAGATTATGATAGAAATTGAAACTCATAGATCATTAATAGAACCAGGAGTTCTATATAAATATTCGGAACCCGAAATTTCATATGATACTTAGAACTAGAAGTTCTGCATCGAATAAATAACCCATTATGTTATTTTAATTTAGAACCAGAAGTTCTAACTCGGACCTGAAGATCCATGAATAATTCTAATCTAGAACCAGAAGTTCTAAACCGTACCAAAAAGTCCATGAATCATTCTAATTTAGAACCAGACGTTCTGATTCTTAAGTTGAGAACCTGATGTTCTAAACTTCAATTTCTCAATTCTTCATCACATTTATTTATTTTTATTAATATCTTCGATTGAATGTTAAGAACCTATTTATTTTTATTAATATCTTCGATTGAATGTTAAGAACCTGAAGTCCTACCTTTTATTTCTATTTCTCTACACACTTATATATTTTATATATTTTTTAACATTGTATTGCATGCTTGATAAAATTCTTTGATATAGTTATGACTATATAATTATATGAAGCTTTAGTGTTTGATTAATTTATTACTAGAAGCAATAGTTACATATAATAGAAACGGAAGTTCTTTATCAATTATATAATTTAGACTTTAAGTTCTTTGAATTATAGACCAGCAATCCTAAGTTTTTTTTAACGTTGTTCATATTTGTGATTCAAACCTGAAGCTTTGATTTTTTTTTTTTAAGATTCAAAGTAGTGTAGATAGATACGAAAGCCATGAAATCAAACCTGAAGTTTTAACGGAACCATAAATTCTGATTCAAACATGAAGTTTTGACAGAATCAGAAGTTATGAATTAAACCCGAAGTTTTGATAGAACTAGCAGTTATAAGAACCTGAATTCTATCTCAAGCCTGAAGTCTTGACAGAACTAGAAGCCCTGATTCCTCAGCTAAGAAGCCGATGTTCTAATTCTTTTTTATTTGGCCAATTCTTCATTATATTTTATCATTAGATATTGAGAATCCAAAGTTCTATTTTATGATTGTTAAATCGATCTCTACATATTCAAAAAGGGTTGGTGATGCCATCAAAGAGGAAAATAAAGATGTCCCTGGAGAATATGATATAAACACTCATTTTTTACGCTATTATATCCTTGTTGGATATGTTTGATCACCAGCAGATGGTCATACCACCCAATCCTTAAATAAATGCCAAATTAGTCCAACAGAATCTCTCCAAAAGAGGTAGATATAGTAGGTCCTCCAGTTGAGATGAAAATAACCACCCCAGGAGAGGTGATTAAGAAGGCATTTTGTTTGGAAATTGGGCGAACCACCAAGCATGGTCTATAAGACCTACAATTACTTTTATGAGTTTGAATATTGAGTTCAGTTTTTAGATATTTTGTTGAATACTGGGGCTTATTCTTTTATCCCCCATATATTGTGTTTATACATTATATTTGCTTTGAATGTTGAATTGTTTAATTGTTTTTAATTTTTATTTTTGTTATGCAACTGAATAGTTATGTTAGTTTATTATTTATTTTGCTGTATGCATTATAGAATGCATAAAACTGAAGGTAATATCTGTCCGGTAGATAGTGCAACAAAACACACTATATTGAAAAAACCATAAGTTTTTTTCAGAGTTAGTGTTTTATTCGTGCACAGCTTCAATCATAGCTGGATCTATATATATATTTGAATGCTCCAGAAGAGTCCACATAATGTTACCAAATGGTACCCAAATATGCACTAAGGATGCATTATTATTATTATTTTTTTTAGCATTTCCTCATGAAACTTTCTTAGATTTAACTACATCAGGATGAGTGGGTACCACATATAGACACTATAAGTGAATGTAACATAAAATATTTGTACATCATTACTAGCATTGACAGCCAAAAGCTGATACTAGAAAAACTAAGTATATTCTCCTCAGGTATCAAGGCTATATTACAAGACCATCTTCAAAATCGAATAACATTCGATTATAAGAAAAAGGATAAAGTCAAGCAGCAGTTTAAATTAAGCCCGAGACTTACTAATTCTAAGGTTTTAATTCTTTGACATGATAAGTTAAGTCACCGTAAGGGTACTATGCTAAGGCAAATTATTGATAATTCAGTTGAGTACTCTTTATAGTACCATCTATTAAACATCATTTCTACAAAGGATATAGTGTGACATTTGTAACCCCTTAAATCCCCCTTAGTAGACTATTTAGATATTTTATATGTTTGATTAACGCCTACATCCGTTGATTTGATGTTTGCTTTTTTTTTTAGCTTATGCCCACCTATTATCACCAATTATTTAGGATACACTTCGCTGAGTATCATCTTACATCTATAAGCCCCGATATCACAGGTTCATGACCTGCATGAAGCCACAACGTAGATTGGGAATCTATATTAGTTATAATTTACCCCCAATTATTAGATATCTAGACCCAATGACAGGAGATTTATTAAGTATTCGTTTTGCTGATTATCATATTCATGAGACAGTCTTCCCGCCGTTAGGGGGAGATAAGAGAGTTATTGAAGAACTGTGAGAATTAATTTGGAATACTTCTATTCAGTCTCATCTAGATCTATGTACTTCACAATGTGAAAATGAAGTACAAAGAATAATGTACTTAATGATGTAACAAAAGTGACTAGGTCACATGTACCAGTTATAACACAGGCATAAATTAATGTCTCTGTAGAACAAGCATGAATTAATGTCCCTGTAAGACAAAAATTTTAAATATGGCAGCAAGTAAATCTGTTACATGCTAGAAGCATGGCAGACCTATAGGTTCCAAGGACTCAGCTCCCTATAAGAGGAGAAATGAGCAATCAGGTCCCAATTATACTCCCGAAGAGGTTATCACAAATTGTACACTCTTGATGACGTATATCATTTGGCTCAATAAGAGGTTATGAAAAAATCCATTATCTCTAAAAATTTCTGAAGAAGTTAGTGTCCTAGAAGAGACACAAGTCTTGGAAGAGACTCTGAAAGCCCCTGAATAGGCAAGGGTACTCAATAATGAAGAGATCTCTATGCTTTATACTTATTTAAGAGAGAGATGAGATAGAAAGAAAATTATCATCGATGATGCATTTGTATGTGCGGTAGCTACACAAATATCAAGGGAAAATGAAAATTATGATTGGGACATAGAACCACGTATTATGAATAAATGTCGACAAAAAAAAGATTGACCAAAAAATGGAAAAGTTTCATAAAAAAAGAGTTAGAGTCTCTCAATAAACGTGGTATAAGAGATGGGATAGAAAGAAAATTATCATCGATGACACATTTGTATGTGCGGTAGCTACACAAATATTAAGGGAAAATGAAAATAATGATTAGGACATAGAACCACGTATTATGAATAAATATCGATAAAGAAAAGATTGGCCAAAAAATTGGAAAAGTTTCAACTAATATAGTAGGATTCTAACCTTAAGTGATCTCATCATCTTATGTGAGTCCCAATGTGGGCATCCACCTATGATGATACATTTCATGTGGGTCCCTATGTACGTAACCAATGTGGGCATCCACCTAAGATGATACCGTTGGATTTCTTCATTTCCCTTTCAACGTGTAGATTTGCTTCTAAGCTCTCCGTAAGGTTCCAACGAATCGTCGATCTGACTTTGTACGATTGAGATATCGCGATCTAAAGTTTTGACGATGATTTGTTATTGCTTATGTTGGTGTCCTTTTTGTTGCACACGATCTAAGGCAAAAACAACCCTTTCTCTTTGCTGTATGTGACCTAAGGCAAATGAAAGAGGAAAGAAAAAAAATAACCTTGTTGCACCCAAACCGAGACAAAAGCACTTTGTCTCATTGTTGATTTGACTAGTCCCTTTTCTTCCATGTAAAGAATTTGGCATAGGAGATTGCATGTGGATTTAATGCATAGTACTATGCGTTCTTGCATAGTGCTGAGAAGAGAAAAAAAAAAGGTGGTTGGAGTTTTCTTCACGTGCACCGAACTAGACAAGAAAAGGGAAGGGGGTATTGGGCTGGATTTTTTTTCTGCATGCACATTTTGAGGGTGAGGAGGGGGGAGGGCCTTGTCGTGCTGATAACTTGTTTGAGAAGAGAGAGAGAAATTAGAGAGAATAGAGAGAGAAAAAGAGAGATACTATGATTAAATGAAAGATGTGTACATAATGAAGGGGGAGGGGAATCTTATTTATATAATAAGATTACTTCCTCTCAAAGCAATCTAATATAACAGGATTCTAACCAAAACTGCTTTCCATATCTAATGTGGGCTTAAGGTGGGCATCCAATAATGATAATCTCTTATAACAAATGGTTCATTGTATCTAAGTAACTATTTATATCAAACTAAAACCTATTATTCATGGATTTAGATGTTAAGCTGACCATCTTGTACTCACATTCAAACTCCCTCTCCTTGTTAGTCTCTATCTACCTATCCCCCACAAACCAAAATGAACCCTGTTCTCTCTCTTACTCTCTCACCCTCTACATATCCAGTACAATCTTAACCACTCTATACCTAAATATGAAGCCTTAATCTCTAAATTCCTATTGTAGACCTTAAATCTCCAAATTCTAATATAAATCATGTCTTGAGTCACCAAACTTTAGTGATATGTTGAGATACGGAAGCCTTGGCCACAACCTAAACTCACAGACAAAATCAGAAATCTTGAATTTAAAAATTCTGTAACTGTAATTGAATAGAACAAATTGATATGGCTACTATTCTTTCTCTTTCTAAATAGAATGATGTCGTTACATATAACAAACATGCTTGCTAGTTCTCTAATATGATTGTGCACAATTTTAAGTCCAGTGTCTTCGCTACTTGCATGATGCATTACCATTACAGTGGAAATAATCCCATAATGAGATGATTAGTTTGAGCGTTTTGTTTCTCTCTTTGTTTCTCTTTTTTTTTTTTCTTTTCCTTTTCGATGATGCAAACTGCAAAGTCAAAGGGTTTAATTGGATTTGTACCTTATAACCTGTGTGAGAGTGACAGATCCTGAACCAACATGTGAGAAAATTACATTTATAGTATAGGACATACACTTATGAGCTGTTCCAGGGCATCACAGTCCGGATTTAAACCACTCTGTGACACAGAATTAGGCCCAAAAGGCCAATGGGGTGTGCCTGTTGGACATACTCAAAGGGCTCTTGTAATGAGATTTCTCATCAAAAAACCATTTGTATATTTTTTACTGTGATACATTATACATTTTTAAATAACCAAGATGGGAGAGAAGAAGGAAACAAATAGTTGGGTTCAAGCCCTAACCAGAACCCATATAGAAAAGGGGCATAGCTCTGGTCCATGAACCGAACCCGAGGCAGGCAAGCGTGAGTTGGCAGGCTAGACTGCCACAGAGAGCATTAAATAAGAGAGATTAATATGTTTATCTCTCACACTTTTCTTTCTCCACGCCAGCGAGTTTACGTCTCACCCTCTCCGCTCCTCCTACGGAACTTCGTGGCGATTTTCTGTTCCTCTCGTTCGCTAGGGTTAGGGTTTTGATTTCGTCGTCTTCATCCCATTCAATTGGGTAAATCTTTCTTCTCTGTTCTTCCTTTTCCCTGCTTTGGATTCTGATTTATATCGTATGCTCGATTGAATCGTCTCTTGATCTTCTTGTGGAAGCAGGAAATCGAAATCTGACCTAGTTTCTCAGCTCGACGCGAAGGAATCGCGACGAAGATCACTCGCAAAAAGGTACGCGCTTTTCTTTCCTCTGATTTGCAGCGCCTGAGTTTTATCAGACAGAGAGGTGATTAGGATTAGGATTGGGGTTAGGGTTTTTCATTGGATCCTGTTCTTCTATTTTCTTCTCCTTGTAGTTGAGGTTGGTTGGATTGGAATCTGTAGAAACTTGGGCTTGCTGTTTCTCGATTCAGCTGGGGGTATGGGGGATTTGAAGATTTGATTATGGTTGGATGGCGTCAGTGTTTCTGAGATTTAGGTGAAAGATTTGATTTTGGCTAGGGTTAGAGAAATTTTTTTGCCAGTTCTCTGTTTTGGGTTTTTGAGGGATTTTGTTACAGGAGGGTTGAGAAAGATGGAGCGCGAAGAAACTGGATGCCAAGCCCCGGAAGGACCCATCCTCTGCATCAACAATTGCGGCTTCTTTGGAAGCGCAGCAACCATGAACATGTGTTCCAAGTGCCACAAGGAATTGGTATTGAACCAGGAACAAGCCAAGCTCGTGGCGTCATCTGTCGACAGCATAGTTAATGGCAATGGAAGCAGCAGCAGTGGGAAGGATCCTGTTGTTGTTGGAACTGTTGATTTGTTAGTTGGGTCTGTCGACCAAAAAGATATG
The DNA here is from genome assembly GCA_037013555.1 of Sextonia rubra. Classification (NCBI taxonomy): domain Eukaryota; kingdom Viridiplantae; phylum Streptophyta; class Magnoliopsida; order Laurales; family Lauraceae; genus Sextonia; species Sextonia rubra. The sequence goes on along the minus strand of JASUAD010000010.1, from coordinate 33,576,435 downwards.
TCTTCGCAGCTGGGTAGTTCTTCAACCTTGAGCGAGGGAGGGGATGCGAAGGCGAAACAGGGTCCCAATAGATGCAGCAATTGTAGGAAGCGTGTAGGGTTGACAGGTTTCAATTGCCGCTGCGGAAACCTTTTCTGTGCATCCCACCGCTATTCTGATAAGCATGACTGTCCCTTTGATTATCGGATGGCTGCTCAGGATGCGATTTCAAAGGCCAACCCTGTCGTCAAAGCTGAAAAGCTCGACAAGATATAGAAGTTCATTAGAGGAACTCTGTGGACTCCAATTATCTCAATCCTCTCTCTCGCTCTATCTATGTTGGCTGCTTTCTGTCGTAGTTGTCTTTTTTATATAGATATATATATGGTTGGAGGTATCAGCCATGCTAGTTTGGGTGTCTTTGTAGTCTCAAGAACTTTCTATTCCCTTGTTCATTGGTAATGATCTGTTTGTTGGCTCCGGTGCATGGGCTTCTATTTTACTGATTTGGAGGACAACATTATGGTTTATTGATTCTCTGTCCTTGTTATTTATTGTTTGGGTTTGCATTAAATCCTCTCTGTGGCTTGTGTTTACTGATTGGAAATGATTTCTTCTTTTTTCCCTGATACAAATTCTTTTCTTTAATATATTAACTTGATTATTTTATTAGTAATGCTAATGCCGACAATTATTGTATGTTAAAAGCCAAGGGTTCTGGATTCAATTTTGATTTTTTTTATTTTATTTAATTGAGCCTTGGTAAAAAGCAAGAAATGTATAGGTTGTGAGATTTGGAACCCATGACCTTATACCTGTTTAAATAACTAACATTACCACTACACCGCACAATATCAATTCATAATTCTCTATAAAAAAATATCAAAGGTAGTAAGATGGAGCGGGGACCCTAACCACTTGGGTCCAGCCCATGCTTAGCACAGGTTGTTGTGTTAGTTTCATATTATTATTTTTCTGTACGAATCATTTTCAGAGCTGTTGTGTTTACTCTAGCACAATCAGTTGTAATGCTGCTAAGTTGCATCGTTTTTTCTTTCTGAGTTGTAACAGTATTATGCTGTTCTTCAACCGGTTCAAACTCCTAGTGTAAACAGGAATAAACATTGAGGAAAGAGACAAAGAGAATATGTGATTGGCAAATGGAATTTAGACACTTAAATACTCTGCAATATGTTATTTACTATAATTCAACATCTCAAATAGTATGTTAAGAGTCATGTAATTTTAACTCAACTGGCAAGTACTTGCTTAATCATTCAATTGAAATTCAAGAGAGATAATCTAAGAAGCACGGACACTTCTAAGAAAGTGACGTATTAGTGTTAGACACATGTCGGACATCGATACTCCTTGGACACTCTCGGACATATGTCCGATACTATTTTAGACGTGTCTATAATTAAAAACTAAAAATCTTAATTTTGGACACTTGTCTGACACTATTTTTGCAATGTGTCCCACAATTTTTAGCCTGTCTCTGTGACAAAAAAATAAATATGTGGCTAATATTTCTTTGACAATTTGTTAATGCGTGGTTACTAAAACTTGTAAACTTGATATATGATAATTTTATACCATGGAAAAATGTATAATTGTTAATATTAATCACATCACAAGCAAAAGATAAATAATTCTTTCACTAAAAAATATGCCTCGAGATTGACTTCTTTTTTGCTTTTTTTTTTTGAGGGGAAAGAGATAATATTCCCTTTTATTTGTATGGATAATATTCCCTTTTATTTGTATGGATTTTATGGAACTATAGATATTCAATGTTTAATGATTATAAATTATGTTTTAGTATTGTATTGATATTTGATAATTTGATGTGTTTATTAGTTGGTACTTAAATTTTTATTTTTTGATTGCTAAATTGATTAAGAAGTTAAAATGATATTATTTTTTTAGTATATGACTATATATATATAGATTAATATATATTATTAACATGTCCGTGTCCTTAATATATATTATTAACGTGTCCATGTCCTACTTTTTTGAGAAATGCTATGTCATCGTGTCCGTGTCGTGTTGTATTTGTGTTCTGTGTCCATGTCTGTGCTTCTTTCGAGATAATAAATGAGCTCTATTGCAAATGGAGAAACTAAAAAGAGGAGATGGGCCAACACACTATGGTTGTGTGGTGTTGGCACCTTGGTATCTCACACATGCCCAGGGATCAATCTTTCGTTCTTCAAGTTTAAGGCATCACTCCTGACTAGTAGTCCGATGGAGCGGGGAAAAAAGTGAGGAGGAAACAAGAAACTGGAAAACTAATTTGCGAGAAAAAAGAAAATGTAGAAGAAGAGGCGGGGTGATTGTGCGTGTGAGCTGCGGGGAGAGAGCCCTGCTATAGTTTCCTTTGTTGTGAAACTGGAAAATGTGTGTTGGTTTTGGGTTGCCAGTGGTAGATTTTCAGTTCACAAGTCTGGAGAAGGCTAGCTATGTTGGGGTTATTTGGAAGGGGCAAATTAGGGCTTGATTTGCGTTATAAGGGAAAAGATAAAAATTTGGAATGGCATGTGTACCAAACTTTTATGATCTCTATGCTTTGGAGGTTGAAGGGGGGACCCATGTCCAAATATAGTGCTCCACATATTCACATGAGAAGTGCTTTGCACAAGCCTAGGTTGAATCCTTTGTCTTTGATAGGTCTCCTCTATTTGTTAAAAAGTCCAAGTTTGTTGAGACAATGTTATCATTAATAGAGAAGTACTAGGATTTAAGAGTCATCGGTATTCTTTGTTTATGTGCCAGGCTATGATACCCATATATGGCACTTCACCCATGGTATCCGTGTCGACACGGGACGATACGGATCTGGGTATGGGATACCATAAGGTGCATTAGCAATACGGTGCGAAACTCCGGGATATGTTAGGGTTGAAAGAAAATCCCCTACCTGTAAAACCCTCTTTCCAAAACATAGAGATAAACATAGATATGCACGTGTTAAAAAAAATAGAGAAAAAGGAAGATCCAGGCTGGAATGGGGAAGAAAGGAAGAGGGATCAAGATCTGTACCTGTCTTCTGCTGGACTAGGCTGTTGCTGCTGCCGGTCATGGGATGCTGGCTAGAAGCGATCATCGGAGTAGAGAGTAAATCGGGTGCTTCTTCTTGTCATTCATCTTCTTTTTTTTTTTATTTGTTCTCCTTCTTTCTGTTTTTGCTGTTGATCAAAAGCAACACTGCCAGATGATGCAGTCTGGGCCCCAGCAGCCCTTTTCAAATTAGATTAGGATTATTATTAGTAGATTTCTAAATAGATTTCTAATTAAATTGTTAATTAGGAAAGTTTTCATTACTAGCGTAGGGTTTTTTTGCACGTTAAGTTTGTTTCTACTATATATATGGCATTGTAGAGAAGAGATTCTCAGATTTGGTTGATTAATGGAATTGGATTTTCCCAGAGAGGTGTGTCCTTGTATGTGTTGAAGTTATCTTGACGGTTCGAAGTGTCCTTGGATACGTGCTTAGGCACCTCCATGCAAGCCCTAATCCTTGGGCTGCATCAGATTGGTATCAGAGACGAAGGATCTGCACGATCTTCCGGCGTGATTACCCCTATTCACCCATCTTCGTATCCTTCGCCATTACCGTATACACAGTCGCAGCCTCCAAACCCTCTCAGAAATTCGTCCTGTCCCAACCCCTAATCGTCGACAACCGGACCAACCCCTATTCATCAGCCGGCCAGACCCCCATCTCACTGTTGTGCCTCATAACCCAAAACAGTCCCACACCTAGAACTACACCCCTTACAGAACACATCTCGAAAACCCATCATCCTCTCCCCGACAAAACATCGGCTCAAACCCATCCACATCGCTGTCCGAAATGGCAAGAACATCAACCTTGCACGAAGGAGAGAGCAATAGCATAGGAGGTTCTTCCTTCTCCTTCTCCTCCTTTCGTTTGTATTCTTCTCTGCCTCTTTCCTATTTGTATGTTGGAGTAGAGGGATATTTGCTCTAATTGCTTTTTTAAATAATAACAAACTTGTAGTACTCAAAAGTCCCTTTCCGCCTTTTTTAAAAAAAATTGGTGGGCCCATACGTGGACACGCTCTACCGCCTTTTCAAAAAATGAGTATGGCCTACCTCTTTTCTTTTTTTTTTTTTCCCTTACTGTAGGGTTACTTGGGTAGTTGGGCACTTGGGCTAGCTATCTTTTTTTTTTTTTTTCCATACATTAGGCTACTGGTCCAGCAAGCTATCCTTGTTGAAAAATTGATCCACTTAGTGTGCCTCACCATAAAATAAATGTCCAACTTAAAATAATTCCTAATCAAATAAATATATACATGTGTGCGTGCCTGTATCTGTATCGTAAAATTTTGAAGTTGACGTATTCCATCCTCATTCCCCGTGTCCATTTCCATGCCCGTGCTCGTATCTTGGCATCATAGGTGCTAGGAGTCCGAGTAGTCTTAGGTTCCAAGATGTGTTGGTTGACTCTCGCATGATGTTTTCTGTTTTTTTTTTTAGGTGTCCAACTTATGTTGGCTGACTGTCGTGAGTATTGAAGACCTCAATGTCTCAATCGCCTTTGTGTGGTGAGTCCAAAGTCCTTAAGTGTAATGTTCGAGTGTGCATGTGCGTTTGCTTGAAGATTCTTTTTCAATCTTTTCACTTCTTCAACGAATTGAACAATGCTATTGTTATTGGCAGGTGAATGAATGTTTTTGGTTTAGTTCTATAGAATTTGATGGTCAATAGATTAGCCTCATCAACTTCTTTTACATTTATGAGAACCACTCAGGACTCAAACTGATTTAATTGGCTTCCCCACTCCATTGTTAATTGTATGGTTTGCACTTTTGGTGAACCTTTCTATTTCCAAAAGTTTGCACTTATTTTTGCTGTGTATGTGTTTCTTTTATTGGTTTTGGTATTGTAAGTTTCTTAGATTCTTGGTAAACGGGGAAAAAGAAGATTGAATAATTTGGGTGGCTATCAATATCTGGAAGTTGAGCGTGCATTTACAGTTAACTAGTTTAGCGTAGTTTTTCTTGAATGTGGAGGTTTCATATTTGAAGGCAGTTTTTGACACCAGGTAGTTAGACCTTCATCAAGTAATTTGGCAGTTTCAGAATACAGCTGGCATTGGATTTCTTCAAAAGGGTGGGGCAGCAAAAGTGTTTTCACATTGTTTGGAGTCTTAATCTTCTATTGTTCATGTATTCATTGATGCAAGGAGTTTTAAGCACTTGTGCATGTGTCTGTATGCACACCATAGTTACCTGATTCAGTGGTTTAGGCCTCGAACTGCAAATGGTTCTAATCGAATAATTCACAGTTTGATTCGCTGTACTTCTTACATAAGAAAATGCCCAATTTGAGACAGTACGGTGCAGTAAAATATTGAAAATCGAAGGCTGATTAGTGTGAAAAATTTGAAAAGATAAAGGCTTACCTACTGCTCCCAGACTCTTGTCTTACCCTCTCCATGTTTGAGCGGATGTTTTCAGTTGCAGGAATCTCACTGAGGAAGATGACTTTCACTTGCTTTTTTCTCACCATTCAAAGAAGACAAAGAGTGAGAAGAAAGTTTCCTGTTTTTTTTCCCCCTTCTCCCTCCCTCTCACCTGTACAATAGTAAAAAAAGGATGTTTCTCCTTACCCTCATTTCCAAAGGAACGAGATCTAATTAGTTTAGATGTGATAAATCTGAAGTAGGGTCAAACTTAATTAAATTAAAATTTTCTCAAAAACAATATGAATGCTGATGTTAATTTTCAGTGGTTTAGATTTTTAGGATGGGCCCTACTGATGGATTCAAGGTTAGACGAAATAAATTTTCTACTAGCCAAGTAGGATGGATTGAATTTGACTAAGAAAATGTTTGGAGAAGGAAACACCATCAAACTGGGAGGACTTTTAAATTGATGCCTTGTAAAAGGCAATGACTCCATTACAGTTTTCTTTCTCATAGCAGCCCACCTAGGATCAATGCAATTCCTCAGGCACGCCTATGATTATGAGCACTGCATAACGAACTTGGTCAATGCCACTTAGTTTTAAACTTGTGATTTTATTGAAGACTGCAAATTATGTGTCGAATTATTCTAAAAAGATTTAAAAATTAATGGAGAAGAGCTCATCTTTCTGAATCAAACAGTTCAAACTTGCTTAGTTATATTTCTCAGAATAGGTTTAATTATCAATACAATCAATATGGTGGCCTCTAATGGATCAATCACATTTGAGAACTTATCACAAAATTTATGAAGATATGTGTAAAACATGATTGATCAAATGGCAGACCTCACTTCTATTGAAATTAAATCAGTTACCAATGATCCAATGGAATGCAATCATAATGAACACACACTACCATTCTTAAAGGAAATGCATCAAAAGAGAGGATATGAGTTGGGCCTATTAATATGCAAGTAAAAGCGAAGTTCAAAGGTACTATAATCATATTAATTCAAATTACTATATCAAAGAATTTGAACTACGAATTAACTGTATCAGTGAACAAACTAAATGAACCTACTCTATCGAATTTTCGAATAATGGTAAGCGTCAAACTATGAACTCCAAATTCAGATGCATATTGAGCGAATTGCGAACTAGGTTACTATGATCCACATACATGCAAATGTCTTGAATAGTATTGGAAAGTGAGACTCTAGGGTACAATCACCAACTCATTATTTTTGTGTCTTTTCAAATTTTAGTATTAGCTCCATCTCTTACCTGAAACCTTATGCCTTCATGGCCAAAACCCACTCCCAACATCTACTCCTGCCATTTCTAAGTCCCATTGAAATACATTCCCAAACCCAGCCCTGCCTTTGTGGCCAAAACCCATTCTTTGGAGCGTATACGTTAATAGGGACTCATGCACATCATAATAGCCAGCCTTTTCCAAATCCAATCTGCACTCTAGTACTGGATTTTTGTGCCTTCTCCATAGTGAATTCATTCGTTTGAAATTGTCCCCATCGAGAATGTGCTTCTCATGAATGAAAGCCTTTTGAAAGCGACCTATAGTGGAACTTGTTACACCAGCTTCCCTGTTTGACGGTTACTTGGAGATGTGTTGTTTATCATGAGATTTTTAGTGGAGAAAAAAAAAAACGTACTTAGGCCTTGTTTGTCCCTACTATGTTTGGGGTTAGCTAAATAAATTCTGTCTCTCTCAAACTTCATATTGGGGTTATTGCAGAATTTTCGTGCTGACTGCCAGGCATTGGGCAATAGTTTTGATTAGAGCCCGTACATCCAGTAGAGAGCTACTGCCAATACTGAATTTTAGTGATGAGAAGCTTAGGGTGAAAGGATATAGGATTTCAAGCCCCATGGAGGCTTGCTGATGTCGCAGAGGAGATTTTGGATCTTGCCAATCTTAATTTCCGCTTTCTTTTCCCACGTCAAGAGGCAGGTAAATTCTATGGCAAATGTGTGGGCTGACGGTATCATGAGACAATTTGTTGATGTCTTCTTTTCTGGACTAGCAGTTTTTTCTGAGGAGCTTCTAAATATACGACGACTTTTACTCAATCTACACAGGGTCACATCCTATTTATAAAAAAATAAAAAATAATAATTTGAAACTCCCCAAACGACCCCCACCCCTTTCTCTCCCTACACACCTCCCCTCTCCCTCCCTCCTCTCTCCTCCCCCCTTCCCCTTTAGCAGGCAACGAGCTTCGGTCGATGGAGGGGAGTCTCCCTCTCTCTCTCTTCCTTTTCCTCCTCCTTTTCCTCTCCCTCTCCCTCTCCTCCTTCTCTCCCTTTTTCTCTCCACTCTGCCTTGTTTGGCCCTATGAGGCCCAACAACAGTGAGATGTTCCACCTTGCAGGGCCAAACCAAAAGCTGCTGTTCGGCCCTGAGAGGCGGAGCAACTCATTGTTGTTCGGCCATGTTGAGCCGAACAGGGCGGAGGGGAGAGGAGGAGGAAGAGGGAGGGAGGAGAGGAGGAGAAAGAAGAATAGGGAGAGAGAGGGAGAGGGAGAGGGAGACCCCCCTCTGCTGGCCAGAGCTCGTTGTTGGTTGAAGGGGAAGGGGGGGAGGAGAGAGGAGGGAGGGAGAGGGGAGATGTGTAGGGACAGAAGGGGGTGGGGGTAGTTTTGGAGACTTTCAAATTTTATTTATTTATTTTTAAATGGGCTATGTAGATTGAGTAAAAGTTAGTGTATAATTAGAAGCTTCCTTTTTCTGTCATCTGGTTTCCTTCATAGGGCTGAAGTTTTTCTTCTTTGCTTTGTTTTTGGTTTTTTGTTTTTTTTTGTTTTTGTTTTTGTTTTTGTTTTTTTTTGCTGTTCCCTTTTGAGTGATTCTTATTGGTTTTGGGGTTTCTTTAGGTCCGTTGCTTTTATGTAAATCTCTTTTTTTTATAATACAAGTTTCCATTAAAAAAAGGATATAGGATTTGTTTTCATACTTGGAATAACTTCTTGAGAATCCAATTGCATTCTCCTCAAGGTGCTGGCTAACATTATGGGGTGTAGTGTTGGCTACCTCTCTGCCTTGGGAGGGCCTCCAACTATGAAGCACGGGTACTTCCAAAATGTGCACATACCCGTACTAGGTACTTACCTGTACACGTACCGGGTATGGGTACGACAAAAAATATATCGAGTATGGTCAAACCTGGTATGTTTTGACTTTGTGGGTATGGGATGGGTATGTTTGTGGATACGGGATGGGTACATTCCTGGTACTTTTGTAAGAGTTTGAAAAAACAAAAAATATAATTTTTAACTTTAGCCCTAACCCTACTCGATGAACTTAAAAGGAAAAAGGCTTTAGCCCTAACCGATCTCTAATCCCCTCGTTTTCAATAAAAAGGAGGAAGAAGAAGAAGAAGAAAGAAAGAAAGAATGCTGGATTATAAAATATAAAAAATAATATTGCTGTTGCTTTTTTTTTTTCATTAAGTTGAATTTGTAATAGTATTACGTAATTGCTAGCTTGTTGTATCTAAGAATTCTAACATATTTTAATTATTAGCATATTGCATTATTAAAATTTTAAAAAATATAATTCTTTAATTAACGTACCCCAGCCGTACCTGTATTCTGTTTTTTTAGGATTTTGCAGTATCGGCGTATCCGTACCCTACCCGTATCGGTACCCATACAGGTATTCGTGCTACATAGGCCTCCAAGCACGTTTGGAATCCTGTGGTGGAGAGAGTAGAACAGAAGCTTGCTTCATGGAAAGCTATCTTTTGGGGTAGAATTACCTTGATTCAGTTGGCACTTGCAAATCGTCCAATCTACTTCTTGTCGATCTTCAGTGTCCAGCCTCGGTCATCAATCGAATTGAGAAGCTTCAGCGGACTTTCTATGGTAGGGCAAAGGCACCAAGAAGAAATTTCATCTTGTTGATTGGAATTCAGTTTGTAGACCTAAAAAGGAAGGTGGGCTTGGTTTCAGAACTTTAAAGACTATGAACCAAGCTTTGTTGGGGAAATGGTTTTGGAGAATTGGAGATCAGACAGATAGTTTATGGAGACTCATCATCCTCTCCAAGTATGGGTTGAGGAGGAATGGTTGGGATGTCTCTACCCCTCCCTACAGGTGCTTAAGGTTGTGGACAGATATTGTCAATCATATCAGATACCGTGCTGGGTCAGGACAAGACTTATTTTTTTGGAATGATGTTTGGGTGGGGGACACACCGTTAGCAGTGCAATTCTCTGACCTATAGAATTGTGCAAGGAATTGCGAAGCAAAAGTGAAGGACTATTTGGGAAGGGACACCAATCAGGTTCTCTGGGGTCCAATCTTTAGAAGAAGTCTGCTTGTGTCGGAAGAAGACCACCTTATGAGCCTGCTGGACAGACTTGGTAATATTTTCATTCCTGAACAAGGGAAGGATAGTAGATTTTGGGATGCCTTGAAGAACGGTGTCTTCTCGGTTTCTTCCTTCTTCCTTCTTCCTCACGCTTTCCAACAGTCATAATTCCCGGAATCAGCTTGATTTCCTGCGCAAGACCAAGGTTCCTCCTAGAGTTATTTGTGTTTGGGTGGTTAGTTCTTTGAGGTAGTATCCTCACTATGGACAACCTCCGCCATCGTAAGGTGATTCTAATCAATGCCTGCCCTTTATGCCTCTCAGCAGAGGAATCAGTTGATCACCTTTTGCTTAACTGCAAGATGGCTCACGCTCTTTGGACTTCGATCCTTGCCAGTTTCAGTTGGGGGAGAGTTTGAAGCTTGGAGATTTGGCTGTTGGTCCAACAGAGGAAAACTTCTTTGGCGCTCATCTTTTTTCACTAACATTTGGGCAATTTGGAAGGAAAGGAATAGGCATTGCTTTGAAGGTTGTTCATCCTCTCTTGCAATTGTCGCTGCTAAGGCTAGGTTCCTTGCTGCTTCATGGGTCTCTTTTTTGCCAGAATTTTTGGGGGCATGCCAATGGAAACCATTCTGCTCAATTGGAGGGAAGTGGTTTCTCCTTAGCATTTTGCTTTCTGTCCTTTTTGTTCCTTTTCTGGTCTGCTGCCTTGTGTGATAGGTGCATCAGTGCTTCTTCTTCTCTTTGGATGGTGTTTTTGCTTTCTTTGTTTTTTTTCTTTGCATCTCAGTAGATGCCTTTTGTACTGGCTTTGCTTTGAGTAATACAACACACCGTTCAAAAAAAAATAAAAATAAATAATTGTCTCATAAATGGATGTTGCAGAGGTAGGAAATGGACTGCTGCTGATGAGATTTTGTTTGACATGTATGAGGTGGGGATGTAGCCCAACATGCAGGCATAAGTGACTTTGATCGAGTGTTTGAAGGATAAAAGAGGCTAGTCAGTCCTGTCATGTGTTGGAGAAAGGTCTTATTTTCAAATGGTGTTATGTATAACTACATCTATTCAATGACGGAGGTAAGAAGCATCTATTTTTTTATCGAATCTGTTTGAAGTTTATCATCTACTTTAGCCTGGTTGACAGATGCTTCTAAAATTGGTATGTGAAAGGAGCATTTGAATTGCATAGCAAACTTATGCAGGTGGTGGACCTTGTGAAAGATGTTTTATAGTAAGGATGTTTGTCTATGCAAGAATAGGAATGTTTTGGGACCGGAGCAACTATTGTGTAGCATGATTGTTTGGGGGCTTTTTCTTGACCTTGTTACATTTGGTACTTTTGAGTTTTGAGCGATGGTACAGGTGGGGCTCGCTGGCCAAGGCCTAATTTGGTGGTGACAGAATTCTATCATTAGCAGTTGGCAAGGAGGCCTCTTTGGATGTAGCACAGATTGTTGTGGAGGGAATGGGAAGGTTTGTTTGCTTCTTGATGTTGTCACCTAGTAAATGGGTATTGCAGCATTCAAAACAGTGGAAATGCATTTGATTTATGTTATGATATGAGACGAGTTGGGATTTTAGTGATGTCATTTATGATATTGTGATCAGGTATATATGATAGGAAAGATGTTTTGTACACTCAGAAGAGCTTATAAGCCCCAAGATGGGAATACTTGCAGTGAAGATGGAATAGTTGGCATTACATGATAGTTTAGTTGGTAGGCATTTGCGTCTCTACATTAACAACTAGGGCAACTAAGGATCAATCCACTGGTGAGGGACTTGGGTGGCAGTTTGTGCATGTGGGTCTGTGTATGTGGATTACTAGAGGGAGAGAAAAAGCACAGTAGTTTTTTAAAGTTAAACTTTATGTTGCCTCCTTGTGCGAACCAGATGTGGGGCCATTGGGGGTCCCATAAAAAATGGGATGGGGATAAAAAGATCCATATGGGACCACTGCATTTTTCATGTTTGACCCTAATCCCATATCACTTACCCTTTTGTCAGTAGCCTACAAATTTGATGGCTTCATATTAAAATTAAATATAAAATAAATAAAAATTTTTATCCAGTCCATTTGGGTGGGTGTTAAATCTCGAGATCATTGACCAAGGGGTTCCTGATTTTGGTGGTTTGTTTGGATTGATTGGTGGCCCTACCATGTGGCTTGCAAGGTAAGATTCCTTCAGAAGGGATGCATCCGAATATTTTTCCTTTCTTAAATAAATATAGAAAAGTGGGATCAAGTTTAGAGATTTATGTTCTTTCTCATCGTTTGAACTAGTGTGGTACTGGGGAGGTGATCGTCAGTCAACGTATTTGGCTGCTGAGAACTTTAAAGGTGAGGAGTGTTGTATGTATGGGCGAAGACCACCTTACAGGGATAAAATAATCCATCTCAGCAAATATCCATAGCCCATCATCTATTAGGTGTTCTTTGCCGGTTTGTTTTGTTTTGTTATGTTATGTTATTTTTTTTAATATTATAATTGAATGCATAGGAATTGTGTGGTTAAGAATTGTAAAATAATATATATATGTTTATTATGACCCAAGGTATCCCTTGCTAGCACAGCTTTCGGATATTTGGCCTCCAGCTCAGAGATTATTTAATTCTGACGTGCAAGGACTATTCCCTAAGGGGTACATTCATCGCCGCACACAAATAAAAATAAATTAAAACAAATGACTATCAAAGAGTATCTTCTTTAGGGCCCATTTGGTAATAGGTGAGGGATCTGTAGATTTTGAGGATTCCTCTTATTTGTATGTTGCTAAGAAAAATTAGGACTGGTTTGTAGATCCATTAAAATGAAGATTTTCAAATCCTATGGGGAGAGGTTGGACAACATTTGTCCTTTTTTATTATTTTTATTATTATTTTTTTTGTTTTGATGACCCAGGGCATCTCATGCTAGTTTAGCATTTAGACCTTTGGCCTCCTACCCATAGGTTTTTTTTTTTTTGACAAGCAAAAACAATTTTTTGGGGGTATGTATATGATTGGCATACATAGTACTCAGATAACGCAATAGGTAAACTCTGGGCTCAAACCAGTTGAGACATTGCCTGGATTGCATTTGTCTAAATCTTTTTAAATTTATGATTATCAAATATGGATTCTCTTTTGAAGAATTAAGAATGAAAAATCCTGTGAAAAATCAAGGAGCATTTTTTAAGGATTTTATTGCCAAAGGTGATCTTAGTGAAATGAGGAGTCGTGAAAATGACTGATGAACACCCGTCCGCTACCCCCAAAATTCAAATTCTTGGAAAGTAGGAGTTGTTTTAACAAAAAAAAAAAAGGAAAATAAAAATAAAAAAGGGTTGCTATTACGTCTCCAGTTTGCATCCTTCACCTTTGGGTCTTAGCCACCGCACCCAAATCAGTAGGGGATACGTGAAAAAGCACCTGCTATGTTTGAGATATAAAAAAAGAAAAAAAAAGTTCTCTCCCAGTCCAAGTAAAGAAATGCGTTATGCACTCATAAGTTTCACGGGATCTGCCTGATTTGCATACCGCATGCATTCCGTCAAATCATATTCTTGAATAATCAAAACCGAAACAAACAAAACACACAATTTGGAATTCTAAAACACATGTATGAAGAATTTTAAATTCTCCAAAGCTGGCCCCTTAGGGAAATTTCAAAATCTTCCTTGTTGTGAAGTATTTGAAAATTATAACAAAAACTAAAGAGGTTGGAATCTCAAAATTTTAGGTGGTTAAAATTTGGAATTCTTGTGAAATGAACATGATATTTCACATGTAAAGAGACATCATCACATCATGTCCAAAGAATATTCAACAAGTCAAATTCTTTTCAGAAATTCCAATAAAAAAATAGGCTCTTAACTTTTTCTAAAATTTAAACTCATGAGATACCACATAAAGATTCTTTTCGGTACCTAGGCTCAATGATTAGTAAGGATAGGGAGATTGACAAAGATGTGGAGCATAGGATAAGAGTTGGATGACTGAAGTGGAGACTAGCTTCGGGAGTACTTTGTGATTGACAAATGCCAACAAAATTGAAGGGAAAATTTTACAGGACAGTGGTTAGACTAGCTATGACATATGGAGCAGAATGTTGGCCAATTAAGAAGACACATATTCATAAGATGGATGTGGCGGAAATGAGAATGCTTAGGTGGATGTGTGGTAAAACTAGGAAAGATAAAATTAGAAATAAGCGCTTTCGAGAACATTTAAGGGTAGCACAAATAGGAGATAAGATTAGAGAAACTCGTTTAAGATGGTTTGGGCATGTTGAGCGTAGGCCAGTAATGGCACCAGTGAGAAAAAGTTTGGATATACAGGTGGAGGGTCCATCAAGAGGGAGGGGTAGACCGAAGAAAACATGGATGGAAGTCATTAATTCAGATTTGAAGAAGTGGCACTTATCGAAAGATTTAGCTCAAAATATAACGGAATGGAGAAATAGAATTCATGTAGCCGACCCCAACATGGTTGGGATAAGGCTTTGATGATGACGATGATGATGAACTTTTTCTAAAATATTCTTACGGTAAATCCATCCTATCATATTACATGCTAGAATGTGATTTATCCGAAAAATTTACCCTTATGAGAGTGATGAACCTTGCCATTGGATTGATCCATATATCAATGCAATTCATTTTATTAGATTGATCATGTCTTTAATATGGATCAATCCAAATTTATATGCTTTAGAAAATAGGTCATTGCAAGGTGACGAGGCACCTCTTTATAGATTGCATGATAAGTGACTTTTTTGCCACCACACGAGACTCCTTTCACCCTTAACTCTCATTAACCTCACATGAATTTAACACACTCTAATGTTACACCAATCAGAAATATACTCACATACCATTGTTTAAAGCCCTTCGCTAAATGATTGTGATGCTTAATTTAGATAATCTTTGCCCAAAATTATCTATACAATGACACCTTTAAATACTAGCATGTATGCAAGTGGGTCCCATAAAACAGAATTTGCTTAGAGTTTTGCCTCCACAGTAGTAGTAGGCATTGGCATAAAGGGATTAGAGTTTTACCTCTCCTGCAGTTAGTAGGAGAATTATTTTTTTTTATGACTTTCTATCGCCAGTCCATCCTTTGAACCTTTAGCCTTTGGCCCGGGAGTTACCCTATTTTCTGGGGAGTACATATATGGCCTCACACATAGTATGCGGATAACGCAAGGGACAAGAGTCAAATTCAAGACCCTATGGAGCAAACCCAAGGCTCAAACCAACTGAGCCACCTCCTTGACGGTTAGGAGAATTTTCTAGTGCAGGTGTTCTTCTATGTGGACATTTGCATTGTTAGAGTCCATGCCCTGAAATTTAGTGGTGACCCAGTAGTTTGATGGGCCCCCATTTGTTTAACGTGGAGTTCAATGGTCCACATGTGGATGCCCTGTAGTAGAAAATTCCCATCTTATACATACATACCGCTGAAATTCAACATGGGCTTGATTGGATCTGAACTCAACCCAAACATGAATCAAACCTAGAAACAGGGTTTATATCTAGATTTTTAATCGATCTATCTTACTAACTATGCCATGTTGAGAATCTTATTGCGATCAAGAATGAAGTTGTTCGCTTCTTTGAAGACTTGTATAAGGAGGATATTGGTGTGAGACCTAGCCTTGATAGTGTTTCCTTCCCTATAATCTCGTGGGATCTTCGATGTTGGTTGGAAAGGGAGTTTGACAGGGAGGAAGTTATTAAAGCTTTGAAAGAATGTAATGGTGATAAAAGCTCCAAATCCAGATGGTTTTAACTTTACTTTCATCAAAGTAGGGTAGGCGTTTTTCAAAGAGGATTTCCTTAACAATGTTTTTTGAGTTTCACAGTTGGAGAAAGATTAATACAGAGATGAATGTTACTTTTATAACTCTCATTCCTAAAGTGCCAAATCCAGTGGAGTTGTGGGATTATAAACTTATTAGTTTGTTGGGATGTTAATATAAGCTGCTAGCTAAGGTGTTGGCGAATAGACTAAAGTAGGTGCTCCCATCAATTATTAGTTATTTCCAAGGGGCTTTTGTTGCAGATCGGTAAATCCTTGATGGGGTGTTGATTGCCAATGAACTCATTGACTCTAGAAAAAGGTCTAAAACTGAAGAGGAAATTTTGTAGATAGATTTGGAGAAAGCTTATGATCATGTGGATTGGAATTTTGTCAATTCTATGCTGTTTAGATTTGGTTTTCGTGATACTAGGTGTGGTTGGATTCATGAAAGTATTTCTACAACCTCCTTTTTGGGTCTAGTTAATGGTTCTCTTTAAGGGTTATTTAAGCTTCCGTAGGTATTCGTCAAGGTAATCCCCTCTCTCTTTTCTTGTTTACCATGGTGGTAGAGGCTTTGAGTGCCCTTTTGGTGAAAAGTAGGGAGTTGAATTCATGGTTTTGAAACGAATCATAGTGTGGAAACCATTACTCATTTGCAGTTTGCAGATAACACCATCCTCTTTAGCTCAACCAAGAGGGATGAAATTTTGGCTTGTAAGAGATTATGCGATGTTTTCAATTGGTTTTGGGTTTAAAGATTAACATTTCTAAGAGTTTGTTTGTGAGGATTGGTTTCCCTGAAGCAACCACTAGGTTTTGGCGAGGTTGGCTCATTGTAAATCAAGAAAACTCCTTATTCTCTACTTGGTTTTCTTCTTGGGGCTAAGGCAAGATCTATAGCATTGTGGGATCTTGTCATTGAAAATTTTGAGAGGAAGGATTGTGTTGATTAAATTGTCTTTATCTAATCTCCCTATTTACTACATGTCTCTTTTGAAGATGCCTACAACGGTGGTAGAGAAGATGGACAACATTCGTAGAAACTTTCTTTGGGAAGGTCAAGGAGATAGGAAAAAATTACATCTCTTAAGGTGGAGTGAGGTAATTAAACCAAAATGGAGTAGTGGCTTGGGTCTTGGTAGTTTGGCAAACAAAAATAGAGCTTTATGGGCTAAGTGGTGGTGAAGGTTTAGAGAAGAAAGGGAGGCTCTTTGGAGGAGGGTTGTTAGTGGAGGTTTGGGGAGGATAGGGAGGTTCTTTGGAGGAGGGTTGTTGTATCTAAGTATGGGGAAGACAAGTGGGGGTGGTGGCCTACACTTGGTTTGAGACATCATAGGTCGGGTCTATGGGGTGCTCTTGTTTTAGTTGGGGTTGAGTCATCAGTGATGGGGGAAGTTTTGTCTAAAGGGGTGGGTTTTTTGGTGGGGGATGGGAGGGACGTGAGGTTTTAGTTAGATGATTGGGTATGGGTGGGTCCACCGTGTGGTTTGTTTTCCAAAATTTTTAGAGTGGTGTTTAATAAAAAGTCAGCTGTTTGCGATTATTATCATGAGAGAGATGGTTGTATTGTGTGGGAGATGTCTTTTAGAAGAAGGTTACGCCCTTCAGAGGAGGTGCAGTATGGGGAATTATTGAGTTTTCTTTCTCAAATTGTTTTGTGCATGTACTCTAAAGATTCTCGAATTTGGAAACCATCCATATCCAGAGAATTTTTAACGAAAGCTTTGTCTTAGCCTTGGAAGGAACTCAACCTTCTAGAGTCCTTTCTGCTTTAGTTTGGTTGGGGTCTCGTTCCTCCTCGGGTTGAGGTGTTCTGTGGTTGACTATTGCAGGGAAGATATCTATAGCTGATAACTTAAGGAGAGGTATGACTATGTCAAACATCTTCGTTATATGTATGTTGTGTAGGAAGGAGGAGGAGGCAATCAATCATCTATTTCTCCATTGTGAGGTAGTAGTTGCTATTTGGAGTCATTTCATTATTAAGTGTGGTATTGCTTGGTGTTGCTTGAAATCAATTGCGAAAGCAACTGAGTTTTGGATGGAAAGTTGGTTTGCGGGTTATGGACGTACTTTGTGGGGAATGATTCCATTACCATACTATGGTCTCTTTGGAGGAAATGAATGATAGGATTTTTAGGGGTCTCTCCTTGTCTCTAACAGATCTAATTGATAGTATCTCTCTAAAAGTTGCTAAGTGGGCTTCGATTAGAAATAAGTTTTATAGTTTCTTTCTTAGTGATATTCTTATTAATTGGGAAACTTGTATGATGTGTGGCCTATCGAAGGTGAGGAGATATTTTCTATGGTCTCCCTCTCCTCTAGGTGTGCTCCAATGCAATGTTGATGGAGTTGCAAAGGCCAAGCCGGGACTAGCGGGTATTAGAGGGGTACTTCGCAGTTATAAAGGCGAGATTTTGTTCATGTTCTCTAAGTTTGTGAGTATTTGTGCTTTTAGAACCTCTTCAATTTTTCTTAAGATTTTTTCATGGCAGCTTTACTCTAGAAAGTGACCTCTAATGCGATTTCATGGGTGTGTAATCGAAAGGTGTATCCTTAGATATTCTAATTCATCTTCAATGAGATCCAAAATCTAACTTCTTCAATTAATATCACTTTTTGTAATGAGTATAGGTCCAGTAACTTTATGACAAATTCTCTTGCCAAACAAGGGTTCGAGAGGATTGCTCCATTGGAGGGATTTATTATGTAATTGTGGTGTGAGTAGGGTGCACCCCTCTTGTACCTTTTTATCTTTTCCTTTTTTGTATTTGTTTCCTCTTTTAATGAAATCTTTGTTACCATTTCAAAAAAAAAACAAAAAACAAAAACAAAAAAAACTATGCCATGTTTGTGTGATATGAACCTCTAAAATTGATAAATAGCTAATCCAACAAAGTCTTTTTTGAAAAGTTAGAACAATAGCTAAATATCTTGCAGAGATATTGAAAACACAATACAATTCCAACAATAAAATAAGAAAAAGATACATATATGATAAACCAAAAGACATCTATAACAAGGTCAAAAAACTCGTGTCTTTGACTTAGGTTGTCCAATGCGAAGAAAACTTACTTGAATTGAGTCAATGCAGAGACTTAGGAGAGTCATATTTTTTTTTAAAATTATTTTAAGAAATTTAATAATGAATCAATGGCTTATAAAATATAAATATTTATTTACATGCATTCATGATAATCAACTCAAATTAACAAATTTATATATAATAGAAAAGTATTGCAATAAGAAAAGTAAAAAGAAAACATATTGCATATTACATAATGTGTCAAACTAAATATCGAATATAAAAGATAAAATATAAGTTTCAATTTACATTTTAGTCATCATTTTTAAATTGCTAACTCCAAATACCATGTATAATTACTTATAACTATAAATTTAATTATTAAAATTAAATCTACATATTAAATGGTTCAAAATGCAAATACTATTAAAATGAGTTGGTTCGGCAGTCTCTCCTATATTTGACTTGCCTATTCATAAAAATAAAATGATTCGGGAGAGTCGACTACCATTGTTATCTATAAATATTTAAATGAAAACTCCCTAGTGTAACATCATGAAGCCAAATATAGGTACAAGGATAGAGAAGCCCGATCATGATTCATGACACATCATGAAACGGGCAATGTAGCAAAATGCCGTTCCGATGTCCATCGATGCAGCAGATAAAGAGTAAGGTGAATGAGGAAGCGACTGCCGACACAAACGAAGAGATATTGATAAATATAGACTGGTTTCGGTTTCAATTGATAATTGCTTTTCTTTTTTAGTTTTTGTTAGAAACATATGGTTGTTGTTAATTGATAATAGCTTTTGGCCAGTGTCTTAAGGTGGATTTCTACATCAATAGTCCATCCCGCCTGCATCTCTAGTCCCAAATGGATGTTGTTCATGGATGAGTATTGTAACTATGCTCTCTTTCTTTCTTTCTTCCAATGAATGTTGTGACTGTTTTGAGAAGGTTTCTTTGTAATTAAGCATCTTATATGTTTCAGATCCCAATTAATTATACTCTATAACCTCACTAGGGGCCATCGTTATTCCATTGCATTTATAATGGAAGCTGGATGGATATTATGAACACCCCATAAGGTGATTATTCTATAGAGTATTTTGTATATACCCACTAAGGTTTTAAGATTTGTAAATAGGTCTGTATATAGCCCATTGCATTTTCATTGTAATACCTTTCATGTTCCAAAGTTAGTAGCTGCACAACCACCATAAGTTTCTTAGAATAAAATGACACTTTTGCTCACCTCTTTATCTCTATATACATAATTTCAAAATCTTGAATTTATTTTTTTTTAAAGCTCGTAACATTGACCATTAGCACAACACATTTAATAGGAGAGGGTAAGCCCATATAAATTTATTTTAATCATTATGGGACCCATTTTGTTAAGTTCAAATCGATCATAACCTATACTTATAATTGGTTATAATTGACCTGATCCATGGATGACCCACTGTTTGATTGGTGTATGTTTTAAAATACATAATTAGACTTCATGTGTGTTGGAGAATTATTAAAAGGGAAAATAACAATATCTTTTTGTAAATTATTAATGAGTTTATGATAGTTTTCTTGGCATTTTTGTTTTAACAATAATAGTGTTCATGAGGACTCACAATATCCTTAAAAAAAAAAAAAACAAAGCACTATGGTTGTAAATGGGTCGGTTCCGGTTCCGCATCCATGGTGGACTCAGAACCGGAACTGTTATTGAGATAATGGACCTAGAACCGGAACCGGTTCAGAACCACTTTTCTGGATCCGTAATTGAAATTGTTAAAGAGAAGATGGACTCAGAATCGGAACCGGAACCATGTATGGTATGGGGACAGGGATGGGTTAGGGTCCAGTTCTATATAAAGAATGCTTTATAGAAAAGTTAATTTTTAGATAAACTTTTCAAAAATTATGGTAATATGTTGGATCTTGTATTCACTGGTCGGAACTAAGGTGGAACCAGACCCGAAACAATTTGCTTATATGTACTTAAATTAGGTTTCAGAACTAGTTATTAAAAGGTTAGAACTGGATAAACAGAGAATCGGGAACCCATTTACTACCTTACAAAACACTAGATGTTATTTTTAGTTTTATGAATCAGTAAAGGACGTTTCATATATTTTTATGACCCACTTTGGCAAGAGATACCTTGTGTCATAATTTTTTTTTATGACCCACTAACACAATCAATTTAAAAGAGGCCTTATGGTTTTACCTAGGCACAAATAATCAAATCAAATGAATAGAGATATGAAACCTATGTAATACTGTCAAATAGGTAATCAAAATATATATTCATCCCGTAATCTATGAAGCTATTATATGTCTTGAGATAAAATAATAATGTCTTTTGTAAATAATGATATACTCATTTTTTTTTATAAATGTAAGGGCAAAGCAGTCATTTTCATAA
This sequence comes from Sextonia rubra, assembly GCA_037013555.1. Taxonomy (NCBI): domain Eukaryota; kingdom Viridiplantae; phylum Streptophyta; class Magnoliopsida; order Laurales; family Lauraceae; genus Sextonia; species Sextonia rubra. The sequence continues at coordinate 33,555,434 of JASUAD010000010.1, read as the reverse complement.
AATTTTAATACAAATTTCTATCTAATATTGGGGACATGGAAGGTATTGAAAATGAAAAAACAGGGAGTTATATATAAATATTGAAATCATAGGAACTCACTTGCAAATTCTATAAACCTTAGAGTTATATGCGAAAAGCTCTATTTTATATTGCCATCATCGACATTTCAATTAGAAATAAGCTTTTGTTAAGAAGTCTTCAATTCGACATAGAGATGCGCTATTTCTACCTTGGAGCGCATAGATAGACTGTACGTATCTCTTGCTTTAACATCCACTGACCCTTGATTATTATTATTATTATTATTATTATTATTATTTGGCCTAAACGGCTAAGATTTTCCAGTCGATTATGGGTTTTTAATTGAGAAATGATTACCCATGTGGGACTGCACTATGTCAAATCTCACTTCTTTTGAAGTATTATTGACCACTTAATTCGATTGATTAGCACCTGAAAAGGTTCGCAATATGTGATGGGCTTCTTTGTCACATGACAATAAAACTCCTTTAATGGAAATTGAATTAGGGGAATACAGGAAATTAATATCCAGTAATAAATCCTTTTTATTTTTTTAACGCCGCAACCACTTTTAGTAATTCAATATTTAGAAAAGTTTGAGGTTTCATTTTTATCTCCACTTCATATCTTTCTTTATCCATTTCATATCATTTACCTCTCTCCTCGTTAATAATCTTTTGATGAAACTGTCAATCATGGATTCCAATCTATTTTAGTCAAAGGCACAGTCTCAAATGTGGATCACAAAAATCACTAGAAAGTAACTATAGGAGTAAATGGAGTTCTGAATGTAGCATTGCTTCCCTAAATTATTGTGTTTTAAAATCTTCTATTGCAACCGCCGAAGGAGTAGTCACTGTTCCCTTACACTCACAAAAACCAAAACGGTTTATAATACCATGGCCATTGACAACACGTCTAATAGCAAAGCCTTTTTTATTTCATCCACTTCAGTGTTGCCAAACAAACAGATATCAAAATACAATGCAACCCACCATATCAACCATCAAAACATAGAAAAGGAAGAGAAAAGAAAACACAACCATATAAAGCAGAAACACTGATAGCTACACTCTTTCAATAAAATGAACCACTATTGATCTGCTTCTTTTCATTCCTTTGAGACCCCTTCATTTTCCTCATTCCTTCTCTTTTTTTCTTGTGTGAGGCCTACTGTAAGTAGGAGGCAAAGAAGGAAAACAGAGAGGCACCAACCAACCCAAGGGCAGGTATAACCATGGCCGAGCCACTGGTGGGCCCTGGTGCTGGGCCTGAGCTCACTTCTTCGGCTAGGACCACAGTGGCCGTGGCAGCAGCAACGATAATGGCACAGGAGATCTTCTTCATGTCCATGGCGGAGAAGGGGAAAAACCTCACAAATCCGCCTTAGACAGTGGGATTGATATCTCAAACTCTCTTTTCAGCAGGCCTAAAGAGGGAATGAGGAGGTGGAGAGGCATTTATAGAGAGGTTTTTGGCTATTTGAAGGAGAAAACAGTTGGAGAAATAAGAGGGCTTTAGCTAACACGTGTTTGCATTTGCATGGAAAGATCGTTGTGCGATTGCTGTAGGATGAGAACGAATTTGTTCCAACTTTGACCTGTTCTTCTGTGAAGCTAATTTTAGGTTGCACTGGGTCGGGCCGATTGGGCTGGGTTGAGCTCAATGGGTGCCCGACATTGTAGAAAAGTCCAAGTAATTGGGCCCAAGGGTCAGTCTTCACCTCCTTTTTTGCTAGTTGGCCCAAATGGCCAGGACAAGAGAACGTATGGGAGAGGGCACCTTCTTTGATCTCCTGAATCAATTTTTTTTTCTTATCACTCAGTACTTCGATTCTTTTCATACCCTTTTCTTTTGTTTTAGTCATTGCAGAGAGGATCACCTTCATTTTAGCCTCCTTTGATGAGACAACTCTCTCGTCCCAAGATGTAGATCAAAAAAAGAAGAAGAAGATGCTTTTAAGATTAAGGTAAGTGTGACAGATTATGGATGGCAATAGGTCGGGCTTAAATAAGGATTTGCCCCAACCAGGTCTTTTAGGAATGGATTTGGTAGTAGTTTTTCGGATTTGTGGGAGATGTGAATTTTGGCAGCTATACTTCGGATTTGGTAATAGGTTTTTTGGACTTGTGGCAAGTATGAATTTTGTTATTCAAACTCGGCTCGCGTTAAGGGAGGATTTGGTTCTATTCCGCCCCACCTGTGCATATAATTTGTATATTCATGATTGAAGTTATAAACAAACTCATAATCTTTAAAAAAAAAATAATCCTCATAAAATGCTGCGCAGGTGGTTCTGGCTAGGGCATGTGAGAAGAGTAACGAGGTGTGTTTGATCCATGCCATTACTTACTTGCAATCATTTATTTTAATATTTTGATCTAACTAGAGCCAGCCAACCTCACCTCACTTTGCTATAGGGCAGATTAGATATCACATCCTAGTAACCACTGCAAGGGGGTTAAACTTGCATGAGATAAATTTAGGGCTTATTTGTGTAAACCGTGAAGAAATACAAGTGTGAGGGATGGGGCCGGATATGTGTTTTCTCTCTTGTGAAGCAAGAACTCTGAAAACTAGAGATTTTCACATACGGTCTTTCTATGCCAATGATCATGGCTCAAGTCCTACAGCAATAAAACTCTTGCTTCCATGGAAAATAACTTGCACATATTTGATCTGGGCATGCCACTTTCCCTCATCCCACCTGTTAGGGCATCCTATTGCCATCTCTACGTGGGACCATCAAAGGCTTGGCCCACTGATGAGTCAGGATCTTCTAAGGGCCCGCGGTGATATGGTGGACCTGAATAGGTCCACTTGCAGTCATCGGATCCGGACTGCAAGATCCGACTCCTCAGTTATGCCGTAGCCACATGAACGGCTGTTGTACTCTGTAAGAACAGTGCACCGCTGGAGTATGCAAAATGTGCCAGGGTGGCACTGGCAGCGCAGTGAGAAACCATCGAGAGAGTGGCATGTGTGGTGCGATTCTCAGTAGACCCGCCCCACTGAACTTCTTTTTTATCGCCCCATCACGAGATTATCACTGCAAATTATCGCCTACGAATTGACTTTATGCTTGAGCTTCTCAAATTTCAATAAATTTTCCACACATATATAGAAATCCCCTAATTGTGGGATATTACGGTATGGATCTGCCTTTAAAATTAAAATTTGCTCTTTTCATCTCTAATCTTCATAAGCCACTATCACTCAAGAGCTATGGTCACGTCAAAACTGTGGGTTTGATTTGTATTTGTTCAGTTGTCCCTTTTGTTCTCTTTTATAAAAAATCTCTCTAGAAGGGGTTGAGCAAAATTTCATTCCAAATAAAATGCCCACTCAATGGTCTAATGCCATTCTTTCACGTTGTACAAATGCCATTAATTATCACTATACAAACTATCGAAAAATCAAAAATTTTGAATACTTATTAAAAGAGTATGGACATTACATGTATTCGATATTCATGATATGTAATCCACTCACCGAGTGGAGGCCTTCATGTAACAATCTGAAATAAGAAAGAGGCAATCCATTCATCATGATGGATATAATATCGAACGAAAAACGCAGCTAGCGTTCTAATATATTTTTACATGGTAGATTTCCTACTTCAGTGTATTTGATAATTTATATTTTTTGAATGGTGTGTTCGATAATATTTTCTAAACTACTTGTTATTAGAATAAAATCTCATGCAATCTGCCATTTCCAAACACCTCCTAAATTGTGTGCAAAAATGAACCCTCAAATCTAAATTGAAAAAATCCAAATAATAATGTATAATTTTTTTTAAAAATCATGCATTTCAAGATATTTATACAATTTAAATTATCTTATTCCAAAAATTAGATGAGAAGAAAATGTGTTGATCAACATGTCACATGTTTTAACTCTTTATCCCAAAGGAGAAAAGCAAAATAAATAAATAAATAAATAAAAAGCTAAAAAAATGATCCATCAATTTAGAAGATCATAAAACTGCATACCATTCCCCTATTAAAGAGTAAGAAGATTAAAAAAATAAAAATACCTAGAATAATGGTGACAGAGTCAGCCAAGGGGAGGAGCAAAGAAGCATGAAAAGCATCACTACAAAAAAAAAAAAAGGAATAAAAAAGTTGATCCATAAAACAATATCCCACAACAAAGGGCGTTTTAGTTATTCTTGTATAAACTAAGTACAACACATCTTGGGAGAATTCTTTGAAATTTAACAGGCCGAAGGGGATCTCTAATTCTGAAGGCTAGTGTATGGTCAAGATTACATATTATAAGAATTGAGATAGAGTTCGGCTCTCTATTGTGCTAGTGTTAGTGAGTAAGACTCTCTCCCGGGCCCATACGTTTAGGGAATTTAGTAATAGCAATTTTATAACAACACTGTTAAATGCATAGGTCAAATATCAGAAAAGAAAAACCTATTGAACCCTACCCTGCACTTATGCTTTTGTGAAATTGGGTGAGAGATAACATTTGAAAAATTCATAAAAGCCCCCAACATTTTTTTTAATTCCAACAAATAAACAGGCCTTTTCAGTACAAACCATTAGATGTTCCAATATTTTCTTTCAGATTTAACCCGATCATAGCTAGGCTGTCACACCCCGAACCCGAGAATTGGAGATTTGATGTGGGTTCCGAGGAATGACACACGTACCTGTGACAATTCGTGCCATGATTAGACACGTACGAACTGTCACAAGAGTGATCCCACAGGTACGTTGTGAGGGATGTTCACCAACATGTATCATCAACATAGATATTCAGGCAGAAACCTGGAGATTTATCCTGTAATTATATCATGAGCATTCTTAAGACATCCATTCAGTTTCATACATTAAATAAACAAGTCTGTTAATTAACCCATTTGTGCGCATAAGACATGGGAATCCACAATAATACAAAATATAACAATGGAAGGTGAACCCTAAGTCCAATCCCAAAATGTTCCCTTTTGCACACTATTGAGGAGAATCAAGAGAAGAGGTCCTCCTCACTCCACTCGTCCACGTCCCGAGATAACATTGGGGTTGCCTCCGGGAGCGTGCTGATTGCCTGATTGGCATCGGGTTCTGCACCTGTAACACCATGGTAATTCTAGTTAACACGACGGTTAAGCAAAGATAATGATACATGAGCTTAGCATGATAGATCAAAGGAAATAAATAATCTACTGATTAAAAGAAATCAATATCGAAATCTAGGCACTGATGCATATGAGTTTGCGTGAATAGTGAATCATGAAATACAGAATATATTATACCAAAATGGCAACCACATTTGCTATCTCCTCTCTAAAAGAGAATAACTGATCCTTGGGATACCACTAGCGGCCGGGCCAGGGTCGACTAGCTACCCGTGAGAGCGTCGACTCACTCTCCTGATACTACTGCAGTAGGCAACTGATAACACATCTCATGGGGTCTCGTCGAACCTCCTATGGGGAATAATGCATCCCATGGGGTCCCGTCGAACCTCCTACGGGGAATAATAAGCTCAGTGGCGCCAACTCTTAACATGTCGGGAATAATCTAGTATCTTTACTTATATATACCAATCGGTTTATACTGATAAGAGAAAGCGATTCATTCTTGGAACAACATCAAACATAGATTTGTCCTCGAGTAACTGATTATTAATAATGCAACTGGAATAGACCCTTATATAGAGATCAAGGTTACCACTAATATGAATGCAATTAGATTATAAGGTTATCAAGGACAATTACTAGCCAATCCTATACTAGATAATCCGGGTTTCCAAAGTCATTCAATACGGTGTATTCATAAGATATTCGGTGTCCTGGCATTACCATTCTTAGTGTCACCTCATGTATATATATATAGGACACTTCACCTTATGCCAACACCCATGATGTGACATTGAAAACTAACCGGAGAATCACAAAGAAAAAGGGGTGACAGCTTAACACTCCTTCTCCTTTATATTAATCACCGTTGGACTAGTTTGGGGGTAGCAAGGATCCAACTCTATGGTCCTATTAGGTATTTGGTTGAACCTACAACCTATGGTAATGTGTGGATGGAAGAACTTATAATAATGTGTGAATGGATATCTCGGTCTCTTTCTAAGATTTAAGGGAGTAACCCATCATTAGGCTATCCCATACGCTATAAAAGTTCATAACCTAGCATAGAAATTGGTTTTGGAACACCTCTCTAAAAGTTACAGTTCTGACTTACCCGACTGATCGGGTGTTTGTCCAACCGGTCGGACCACTTCCAGAAAAGTAATTCGACCGGTCGGGCTGAATGACCGACCGATCGGACTACCAGGAAGGCAATTCGACCGATCCGGCTTCAGGATCGACCGGTCGGCCCTGAAGCACTCTATTACGGGAGGGTTTTTATTCCACCGGTTTCTTTCTTCCAATGTCTATTGTACCTGTAATAAAACCAGTCTAAAAGCTTCCGTTCTACACCCTTGGTTTCCCTAAAGACCATTAACCTCTTTATTCATGCAAAATCACCATTTGATCCATCCATTTGCCATAGAGCTGTAGATTTGGGTAAAACCATACAATCCATCAAGAATCAAAGGAATAAAGCCATACATGCAAGAATATGTATCATTATACTTGCCTGGTGCTTGGTGCTTCACTTAAACCGATTTGCCCCTTGATTAGATGAAGAATAAGGCTTCACAAATAGAGAATCTAACATATGCACAAGGGAAACGAAATGAGATGCATGCATGCCAAATCCTTGAGTTTCCATGTCCCCAAATGGACTCAACAGCTGTAATAGAAGTGGGTTTTTCCTTACCTCAAGCCTTCTACAACTAGACGGTGAACATGGTGCCTTGATGCCAACGAAGAGAAAAGAGAGAATGAAGAGAAAGAAGGAAGAAGCTCAGCTTGATGCACGTGAACTTCAATCACCGAATAAGTGGAGGCAAGATGAAGAAGATGACGATGGAAGAAGGAGAAGAAAGGGCCAGTGCTGCAACGTGAGGGAGGTAGAAGAGGAATAGGGATCGATGGGGTTTTGGGGATTTTTATAGGAATAAAATTTCTGGAATTTACAAGGAAGCCCTCTTGGTTTCTAGACATTTCTGGATTAAGTCAATTTGGGTTTGAATGGGCCGGAATGAGTCCAAATGGAATTGGGCCAAACATAGAAGATGTTCAACAAGATGAAACTCACTCAATGCAACCAATATGGTACATAAATAATGCCAAATCATGAAAATACTAAATACAAAAGGTCTTGGAGTACCTAATAAGGTATGAACCCGACCCAACTACCTATCCATGACCCAAACCTCTGGAGATTTTGGCTCAATTAACCTAATAACATCTTAATTAAAGTAAAATCAACTTAATTACTATAAATCATAATTATCTAGGGTTAGGGCGTTACATAGGCGCAGTCACTAAACTATTGCGGACCATGGAAGGTCCGATCATGTTTTGCTAGTGCTGTAAACAAGCTGAATTGAGTAACCCTACCCTAGCTTGATTTTGAACTCAAACTCAATTGCCTAATCCCTATTTTGCGCCGATTAAACTTAGTTTGAGCTTGTCTTGTTCTTATTTTATAAAGCAAGCCTAGGCTTGGCTTGAGCACAAGCACTCCAATATACACAAGGCGAGCTCATGTTACATGTATATTGATGAACCAAGGTTGGAAAGGAGCTTGGGCTTTAGCTCATATATTGATTTATGTTTGTTGGCTTAATTAAGCTGAATGAAGGGTGGCTTGGCTCAACAATAAAGGTTTACCAGTAGCGTTTTGAAGGTTGTGGGTTCAAATTACGAAAATAGCCTCTTTAAAATGAAGGTAAGGCTGTGTACATTTTGCCCTTCCTATACACTCATATGCAGGAGCCTCCTGTACTAGGCCGTCCTTTTTTAGTTTAATTAAGCTGAAGTTGAGCCTATCTTTCAACTGGGTCCAGCTTGACAAAATTCGAATGAATAGGCTTAAACTCATGCTCACCTCAATTAGTTACAAGTAGCATGAGTCGGTAAAACCAATTTGGGTTGACTTATCTGTAACTTGGGTTTTGCGATCTCTACAAAGTTTAAAACCCAACACCGACTTCTCAATATGATTTTTTTTTGTCTCTCCTTTTAACGTATTACTGCATTTCTACTCTTAAAAACATGTTTAATGGATTTTTATCCATAGAAATCCCATGAAAATGAGTTCAATTACTTTGCTACAACTATTACACTGGATTGTGTAACACTTTTTTGTAACTTTATCATTGGGCTCCCATAGAGTTCATTTAAACCATTCAAGTTGAATGTCATCTTCTTAAATCATATATTCTCGAGTTTTATCTAAGAAAAAAGAGTTTCATCTAAATGAAAATGTGATTAACACACGTCAACAATGATGTCATATAAGTGCCATCACGTTTTCATAAAGGTGTTCAATCTAATGGTGGACCTACTTCTTTTGAATCGAAACTTATAGATATATCAATATAGGAGAACAGAACCAAATTAAACAGTTCAAACTATCTATCACATATATTATATATGTGTCGCCATGTATGTACACAATAATCATTTCTTGTTCGAATTGGTTAAACCCGTGGCTAGAGTCCCAAGCTGCGATGGCTGTGCTCCCCACTGATGAAGGTCATTTGGCAAAAAAAAAAAAAAACAACAAAAATACATCGACGGAGTTCTAGAATAAGTGCAAATGGTAATGAGATATTTACTCTATATCCCTGGCGAGACGGAAAAAAGAGAAATTGAGATATTTGGTTTTTGTTTGATATTATCTTCATTGATTCTCTCACCTTCCCTTCCCCATCCTTGAATCCCCTTTCACGTTTCTTTTGTTTTTTTTTTTATAAGACTCCTCTTATTCCTGTAGCGTCAGGCCTCCACCTCTCTCTCTCTCTCCCTCTCTTTGTTTCTGCGCCACTGCGAGAAGTTCTCGGAGAACCAGATCTTCCCATTACCCACACTGCATCTTCTCCGAAAGGTAATAACTCTCTCTCTCTCTCTCTCTCTCTCTCTCTCTCTCTCTCCTTTCCTTTACTTCTCCTTTTCAAACCATTTCTTGTAACGTTTCGGAACCATTTAGAATCGCTATATCGGAGGAACACATCTCCAGATCGGGCGATGTGAACTGCTTATGCATTTTTTTAAGAAAAAACAAGATCCTGGTGTTTGAAGAAGTGGATCTGCTGTTAAATCGTCTGATCCTCGTAGATCTGGACAGTTCAGATCTAACTGGACCTTCATTGCATTGGGATTGGATCTTGCTTCAAGATGTAGACAGATCGGATGTTCTTCTTAGCCATTCTCTGTCAAATCGATGATTTAGGACTGTAAGAAAGGACTCTCCACCGATTCAGCTGTTGTGTAATTTCTAGGGTTTCCTTTGTCTTGTGTTTCTCCTAGACATGTCATTTTGGCATTACTTCCTGCACTTTGCCCACATGTGAAACAGATAAAAGGAAGGGAACATGTGGCTGGGCAACTAACAGTTTAGTTTCATTTTTGTTCATGGTTTTTGGGCCCAAGGACATTGATGGTTAGTTGAACAGATGCCCAAGAAGCAGTTCTTATTGTTTTCAATAATATGTATTTGTTGCAATAACTTATGTTGTTTCTCCTGGAAATGATCAATGCTTAGTTTCAAATATGTATGATGAGTGATCTATCTTCTTTGAGATGTACCTCAAACACCCTACTTTTATATGATGAGTATGCATTAATACTTAAATTTAGGGTTTTGACCATTTGAAATTTGTTCATGAGGATGTTTGGTGATATTATAAGGGCGTTACCTGTTGTAACTTTTAACTATGTGTACACAGTTCACTGATTGGAGTTTAGGTTAATCTGTTGGTGTTATTTTATGCTAATGGCAATTTAATGAGAGGCGGGCTAAATGCACAGTTATGTGTTAATCATACAAGTTGCTCCACAATATTTTCAGCGTAAGTCATGACCTGACTGTCAATATGTGGGTGTCATGGAAACAAGCTGGTTCTTCCAGCTTCCTGGTGCGGTTGTAGGAGAGGTGGTTTCCTCTGAACCTGTTGAATTTTTGGCTTCACTTGATAATACCAGCGAGCAACAATGTCAAACGGTATATGGAACTTCAGCTGCTATCCGGCAAGGTGTACCTGGTAACTGAGGTTACGTGATTTATGAGCTTTTCATATAATGTTCCCTTTTAGATTTTGTGAGAGGAATGAGTAGCATGCCGAAGGCCATTTTACTGCATCTCCCAAGAACCTGTCTGCTACGTAGCCACACCCCTTTGATGATTCAATTTAGAGCTTGATTTATACTTATTGTCCAAACCTTGGGGGTTGCCATGGCGTGCAAGGTTGGAAAACTTGTGACTTGGACTAGACTCGTCCATTGCAAAAAAATTGACTCAGATAGAGTCAACACGGAGACTTGTGGAGTGTCATGCTTTTTTTAAAAAAATAATTAAAAATGAATCCATTACTAATAAAATTAAAAAAAATGTTTATTTACATGATGCATAATAGATCCTGTAAAAAAATGTTTATTTACATGATTCATAAATTGACTCAGGTAGTTGGATATCTCTTAGATCCTGTCTATCTTGCCAAAAATTGATTTGAGAAGCCTGCAGTTCATTTAGTGCTCTTACCAATAAGACCTCTTTATCCTAATGTCCATTTTCACAATAAGGAACTAATTCCTATGGCTTTGAGTACAGAAGAAATCTGTAGGTCCTATTTGGTAGAGATGCATACTTTAATGACTAGTATTTATGAAGGAATAGTATTCATTCCTTTCTTTGGTTGCAGTCTTATCCTATGGGGGATCATTCCTTTTGCTATTGTTTGTTTAGCATAGAAAGAAGGAAATTGGCAGATCTTCTCTTGGTGATTCATTTTATGGTTGCTAAGTCGGTGTGGGAGGAGTTCATTAATCTTTCTCTGAACGACCTATTGTTTAGCTACGAAGCTTGTATGACTTGTGGCCCAACTAAGAAGAGATGTATCCCTTGGGCCTCCCCTTGGGGTGTGTTGAAATTTAATGTAGATGGTGCGGCAAGGGGTAAACTAGGTGAAGCGGGTATCGGTGGGGTTTTTCGTGATGATGAGGGGGAGGTGTGTTCTCTAGAGGTTTGGAGGTTAGGGATTCTAATGAAACTAAGGTGTTGGCCATTCTAGAGGCCTTGAGAATTTTTTGTCGGTCCTTTCAAGGGAGCTTTGTGGTGGAGAGTGAGGGATGGAGGGCGGATATCCTTTCTCCCTGTTCTGTGCACATAATTTATGAGTGGAATTTGTTGGGTTTATGTCTTGTATTCCGGTTTAGCCGGATGAGTCTACTGGGTTTACCAGGGACTGGTTTAAGGTCAAGGGTATTTTGGGTTCTCCGGTTTCGCTGGATCGGAGGAAAAATGATTCACAACAATTGGTATCAGAGCCGAGGTTGGTGTTCCTCGGGTTTCTAAGCGAGGTGGAGATCGCTTGGTGACTTGGAGGTTGTGCGCATATAGATCAACTGATTGAATCCTTGTCGAAGGGTTCGGATCTCTGTTTTCATAACAGAGGAAGAGAGTTCATGTTCATGATCTTTAGTTGAGCCACGGATTAGAGTTTCCAATTGGAGAAGAAGAAGACAAGATTAGGTTCTCCGGTTTCGCTGGATCGGAGGAAAAAGGATTCACATGTTTTTCAGATCTCAAAGTGATTGCTGTGGTTGTGATCACCGGCGTACCAGATCAATTGGGTTCTCGGACAGTTTCTGAAACAGAGGAGTGATCGGTTGGGTCTGATCGGTGGGCCACAAAGGTTACAAAAAAATTGCCGTTCGAAACGTTCGAAAACATCAGATTCTCACCGAGATTTTCGCCGGGATTCTTGCCGTCTCCATCGCCTTCGCCGGACTTCCAGTCGACACCGTCGCAGTCGCCGCAGTTCTCCCCATCATCGGCGCTGCCAGGCCACCGTCCGCTGTAGCCGAGGAAAACGGCTGGGGAGCCGTTTGGTTACAGAGCTAGAAACCTGAAAAGGAAGAAATTGAAGAGGTTTCTCTTTTTTGGTTGGGTTTTTGGCTACAGATCGTCATCGGAGAAGATTGATTTGAGAAATTGGCTGCCGGATTTGAGGAGGACGACCTGAGGTAAAAAAAAAAGAAAAATTGCACTTACCGGTCGCCGGTCGCCGCTGCCAGCCCCCGATCACAGTTGCCGTTGCCGGGATCGTCGCTGCATCGTTGTCGCTGGACCAGCCGCCAGCCACCCGGACCAGCTAAGCCGTCGCCGAAGAAGACCACGGACGGTTCTCTGTTGCAGAACAGCGCGGACAACGGTTGAAGACGACTGGGATTTTTTATCCCAGGTCGGTTATGTTTCGGGTCGGGTCAGTTTGACCTCACCCGCCATGGATATCAGCCCAGAAGAATAGGTTATGTTCGGGTTCCGGGTTCCGGGTTGGGTCAGACCCAACCCGTGGTGCAAGCCCAGCGGCAGCAGTGCCGGGCCAGAGTGGGTCGTGTCGGGTCGGTTTTGACCTGTGTTTGCATAGTCCGGCCCAGTGCAGTGGAGCAGATTTCAGTTCGGGGTCGGGTCGGGTAGCAGTCGACCTGGCCTGTTAGTAGCGAAGCCTAGGCAGGAAAAGAGGTTGCAGTCCGAGTCGGTCGGGTCGGGTGGACCTGGCCCATTTACTGGAAGCCCAACCCAGCGGACAGTTTAATACAACAGGTTCCGGGTTCTAGTTTCGGGTCGGTTCGTTTTGACCCAACCCGCGGTGACAACCCAATCAAGCAGTGATTGCAAGTCGGGCCGAGTCGGGTACACCTGACCCATGTTACCAGAGCCCAACCCAGCACTGCATCCAGCAGTTCCGAGCCAGTTCGGGTTGGGGCTGACCTGACCCGTCTGCCCAGAGTCCAGCCCAGTGAGCAGAGCGCTGACATCAGCCAGCGTTAGCAAAGGTGCCGTCAAAGGCCAGATTTGACTAGTTTCAACGGCTGAAATTGTTTCTGCGATATCTTGATCGTTCGATGTCCGATCGGAGATCCGTTTGTGTCTACAGACTCGTTTCGAGCAGATCTACGCAGTGGAAGAGGTTGATTGGCTGTTTGACAGTCAAGGAGGAGGTTTGACCGATTGGAGCGTGGAAACTTGTTTTTGCGATATCAGAGCCATCCTGAGTCGGATTTCATATCCGTTTCTTCCAGCGTGCTTGTATTAAGGAGATCTACAACTTGATGCAAAAATCTGGAGGAGATCTAAACAGATGTGGATTCAGGCTAGAATCGGGTCTACTCGACCTGGTTGTTGTTGCAAACCCAATAGTAGGAGTTGCCGGCCTAGTTGCAAAGGGTTTGCTGATTCAAACGAAGTTGTTCGTTTGGGGTTCACATGCTTTCTGGATCGCATGTGATGTTATTCATCTTGCTAAAGCCAGAAAAGCAGCAAGGAGGAGCTGATGCGTCAGCAGTTGTCAAACATGTGTTTGATTGATCGGAGGCCCGGTCAAATGGAGTTTTTGACCTCTCGGAGGCAGAGATTTCTGCAATTGTGAAGTCATTTGTACTTGTATTCCCGATTTGTTTTGCTTGCATGCTTGTGGTGATTGGATCTTCACAGTGATGTTGAAGATGGGGCAAGATGGTGAGTGATTCAGGATATCACTCAGATTTGTCAATGGTTTCGAGCTTTAAGTTCGAGGTGGAGTTTGACGAGAAGATAAACTTTGCTCAAAGTTCATATGCTGGTTCAACAAGTCAAAATGTTGAAGAAGATTGCATCGTTGGTGCAGTGACGTACCATTCAGCAAGGTACGTGAAAACATTGCCGGTTTTATCTCCTAGTAACTTGAGTTGTGTGGAATTCAAGCCAAGGTGGAGATTGTTGGGTTTATGTCTTGTATTTCGGTTTAGCCGGATGAGTCTACTGGGTTTGCCAGGGACTGGTTTAAGGTCAAGGGTATTTTGGTAATTGTACTGGGGCTTTCTTGGTGGCCAAGAAAGCGGAGACTATATATGTATAGTCTGTAACCCTAGATCCGGTGCGAATTCTCATGTGGTTCTGACCATTTGCAATGGGTTGGGATTCTACTTTTTAAGTCTGATAATTTTGTTTTTCTGATTTTTCAATTTATGCAATAGTTCTGTGTGCAGGTTTTTTTTTTTTTTTTTTTTTTTTGGTTGGTTGCGGGGGTGGGGGTGTTGTGGGGGGGGGGGGGGGGGGGGGGGGGGTGCAATTTCCCTCCTTAAGTTTAGGGATTGCTGTGGGCATTTTTATTATATGTCTTATTGCCCATCCTTAAATGTTCTTTTGCTCTTTCAAAGAAGAGAGAATTTTGGCATATAATGAGGTTATTCCTGTCTTTTCCTTTCTTTGAGAGATATAAAAGGAACTAAATTATCCTATCCCCTTTTCCTTCGGGCAGGTAGTTTTGCTTGTTATTCTCCTTTTATTTAAAGTAGGCTTCTCATGTACAGAATTCATTCAAGTAGATTTTTATTAGACTCTTTGAGCACGGTCCACTTAAAAAAATGAAAATAGCTTCAAAATGTGGATCCTCTGCAGTTGATCTCTTGAGTATAATCTAAACCTAACAAGAGAAACGCTTTATTTTCTATGAATATTTTGACTCAATACAGTCTGGGCCCAACGTCAAATTAATTTGTATGAAATATTTGAATTGTTTACATTTCTATATGAGACATTAATCTAAAAGTGGGTTGTGGGCTTATGTTGTATTGGGAGGCCATTTTATAAGCAATTTAAATGTTTCAGGTGGGCTTTCTATTGTAGAACTCTTCTATGACTTATTGTCCCCCTCCCCCCCAACCCACCACAATTTCTACTATGTAAGTAATATTAGGGGCCTTGAAATCACTGTTGGGCCACAAAAAGTTGCCCCATTTTCTGTGAGAAATTTTGCTCCAACACTATGGGCCTATTGTCAAATTGATCTCTAACAAATTTAAAATATTTTATCCTTGCCCTCCTAACCAAAATCCTGGCTCTACCACTGGTTCTGTGATATTTCTGTTTCAGGAAAAAACCCGAAAGATTCAAGGAACACTTGGATATTTTCTTGGGGCCTCTTAAAGGGTGGCTTTGTCGTATAAAATTCCAGGGTGCAGCCGTGGTGGATGTTCAATATTTAATCGCCCCATTCACGTTGCCTTCTCATTTCATTGCTTACTAGATAAATGCCCACAAAGATTTTGATTATTAACTATAATTTGGCATCAGTGTTTTGTATTAGAAGTTTCTGACACAAGTATTTCCAACTCATGAAGTTCCATTGAAAATTTTTACTCTTAAATGTCTTTTCGCTTTCTTTTTTCATTGGCTCTTTCCTGATCATATCTTTTATGGCTGTAGGGCTTCATTTGCAAGGCATGGCGGATCAACCTCAGCATCCAACTGTCATTCATAAGGTTACTGGTCAGCTCCACCTTAGTTCGAACTTCTCCCACGATTTGCAGGCTCGGGGCTGTGGCGTCTATAGGACTGGTCTGTATGAGAGGCGTTTTACTGATGGGAAATATACCAATGGTGGACTGCAGTCATGGCAACGTAGTCATAGTCTCTCTGTTGTTAACCCTGTGTCCCCTGTATTTGTTCACGCACCTTCAGAGAAAGGCTTTGCCAGTTTTGCCATTGATTTCCTGATGGGTGGGGTCTCTGCTGCTGTATCCAAAACAGCTGCTGCTCCTATCGAGCGTGTGAAACTTTTGATCCAGAACCAGGATGAGATGATCAAGGCTGGTCGTCTTTCTGAACCCTACAAGGGAATTGGTGACTGTTTCAAACGAACAATCAAGGATGAAGGTTTTGGGTCTTTGTGGCGAGGGAACACTGCAAATGTGATCCGTTACTTTCCTACTCAGGTTGATTTCTCGCCCGTTTGGGTTTCTTTTCTATCACTCTGATATTGAGATTCATGTGTTTATGCATTATACATGGCTTGTTTGAAAGAGATGACAACTTGTTTTGGGTTTGGCCACTAGGTTTCAGGTGGGGTCTACTATTAATTGAAGTAATACTTTCGTTTAGAGGCCCTATCATTAGGTGGCTATTCTTAACTTTTTTCTTGTGAAATTGTCTTTTCATCATCAGCAGCTAGCAATTAGAGTACTTAGTCAATGCTTTGCATGTAACAAGTGGAAAACTGTTCAGTTCAAGTAGGGTCGTGTAAAAAAATTGTTATATTAGAATCTATCCAAAGGAGAAATTTGGGCCCATCAACTAAGCAGTCCGGATCACTGAAAGCTGGGTCATACATGTAAATTTTGGGGCTGAGTGAATGGTCTAACATTGAATAGTTACACTTTTTTCTTTGGTATGACTACAAAATTTGTGGGTCTTTTGTTAAGAAAATGAACCCTTGAGATGCCCACCTTGATGCATCACAATCAAAGAAATTAGGGTGGATGAGTAGATCTAGATGTGGATTTAGGGTGAGAGAAATATAAATGTGGGTACAAATAATTCTAGCCAGTCAGACTCAAATGGTTTTGTAGGTTTATATTTTTGGTGATTTAAATCCAATGGTGCTAAATGGTTGTCAGTTCCAAATGGGATCATTGCTACTTCAAGGGCATTAGTGTTTGTCAAGGGATTGCGATCATAGGATGCCCTGTCTATGAAAAAGGACAGTAAGAAAGGTATTTTGGAGGATGTCTTTCTCTTTTCGGTGTGTGTGAGCTGGGGTCGAAACTGTGGCTCCATTTTTACAGGCTGCCCTGTTGATTGCTGATTGAAATTGATCTTTCCCTCAGTGAAGTTCTTAGTTGTACCATGAGGAACTGTTACATGTTGGTCTTATTTATTGGATGCACCATACCCCAAAAAAATAATGGATAATGAAACAGCCTAATTGTTTTTTTCTATCAAATAGACCCTTTTTTCCTCTTCATTTGTAACCATCTAATTGCAGGCTGTTGATTCAATGGTTAGAATTGCTTGATCTTGGTCTTTTGATGGTCTATCCTATGTGGGGCCATACTAACAATCTGGATCATTGGAACATGGGAGCTCATGTACAAAAACAAGGCCTGCGGCTCTGTGCATATCCTTGGTCAGGGATCATTTAAGTCCCTGCGGTTTGAACTCAGTCTAGATTTGTCTGTAATCTTTCCAAGTCTGATTTACTGTTCTGCCTGTTTCTTCTCCAGGCCTTGAACTTTGCCTTCAAGGATTACTTCAAGAGGCTGTTTAATTTCAAGAAAGACAAAGATGGATATTGGAAATGGTTTGCTGGCAACTTGGCATCGGGAGGTGCTGCTGGTGCTTCATCCCTTCTCTTTGTCTACTCTCTGGACTATGCTAGAACTCGTCTGGCCAATGATGCAAAGGCTGCAAAGAAGGGAGGAGAAAGGCAATTCAATGGTTTGATCGATGTTTACAGGAAAACTATGAAGTCTGACGGCATTGCTGGACTCTACCGTGGATTCAACATTTCTTGTGTTGGAATCATTGTTTATCGTGGTCTTTACTTTGGAATGTATGATTCCCTCAAGCCAGTTGTCCTGACTGGGAAGTTGCAGGTTAGTAGACATCTGAATATCATTTTGTATTTTTAGGTTTGGGATAGTATAAAAGCTTGGCCTGAGTTGAAGGCCTGTTTATTCCATACAGTTGGGAGTGTGGGACCACCACTTGTCTCAATCATTGATCTTCTTTACCAATCATGGATGGGCAACAGAAAATAAGATCACTACGGAACAGTCCTAGCTATCTGATGTTGATGTTTTAGTTGAATATTCAGGATGTTTCTTTACTTGAACTGTCAATTTGCTAACCAATTATCAAAGGTTAGACTTATATGGTAGGCGAAGCATCTGGTTTTGACAGATCACAGTGAAACCCCCTAGATTAGCAGTCTAGATGACTGAAAAGTGACTACCACTAGGACAGTTCAGACTGCTTGCCGGAATTAATTATCTTGGGCTGGGCATTGTGTGTTTTCCAATGTGATTATCTATTTATGTTCAGTTCATGTTGAAGTAGCTCCTATGTTTCTATCATATGCATCTATTTTTTTTGGGATAATCGCAGGATAGCTTTTTTGCAAGCTTTGCTCTGGGTTGGGTGATCACGAATGGTGCTGGTCTCGCCTCCTACCCTATTGATACTGTCCGTAGAAGAATGATGATGACCTCTGGCGAAGCTGTCAAGTACAAGAGCTCTCTGGATGCTTTTTCGCAGATTTTGAAGAACGAGGGAGCTAAGTCTCTGTTTAAAGGTGCTGGAGCAAATATCCTCAGGGCAGTTGCGGGCGCTGGTGTGCTTGCTGGTTATGACAAGTTGCAGGTGATTGTGTTTGGGAAGAAGTATGGATCTGGTGGTGCCTAAATGGTATTTTCCAATAGTTCTTAGGTGAGACCTTTTATTTGAATAATTTTACTGAAGAGGAAGTCCTTCCACCTTTTTGGTGTATTTTTGTTCATTCAAACCTCATTATTGGAGTAATCTTGAGTATGCTCCACATTTTGATTCACACCATGATGGAGAAGTGTGCAGGGCAACAAGGCCTTGTGCACTGCTGCTCTTTTTTTTAAGTTTTAACGACATTTGATTAATAATATAAACTCTTAGTTTGCCGTTGCAGTATCCTTCTGATGTTGAGGTTATTTGTCTTTTATGCATTGTATTCTAGAAGTTGTTGGAATGTCCATATCTCATTGATCAAACTGCCGTCAGATGCCATCTTTGTTGTCATTGTCATTTTTTTAAGCCTTGTTCATCTATATCTGCATTCGGCTTTATGGGTGATACTTATTTGACCATCCCTTCTTAGTGGGGCTGTCAAATGAGCCTGGTAACAAAGCCAGGCCCCTAGACCAAACCGGGCATTGAACCACCATGAATTCCTTATTTGGGTTCTAATTCTGAATCCGATTATTCTCCATGAGGATTCTGAACGGAAGTCAGGTATGTCTAGGTCTTACAAGTTTCTTATTCGTGAAAAAAATTCAGAAAAAATCCCTGATAAGTGATCAATTTCGTAATAAATGTAACCTAAAAGAGCCATTTAACTGTGGTGGTGATGATCAGACTGAGATTATTTTGTGACCAAAAGCTAATCCACAAGGAGACCTTTCCACCAAATTGCATGCATCCAAGTGGGTCATACAGGGGGCTTATATTTTTTCCTCTGAATTGTGGGAGCACACTCTGGTGAAATTACCTAAGGGCTCATTTGTTAATTTTTCCTCGTTGTAAAGTTAAAGTCATCTCTCATTTTACCACACAACAACCCAAAAGAGTTCAATCAAAATACCATATTTCAAAAAAATTTCCTTACCTTTTTACATAAAAAAGTCAAAAAGTTATTTTTTCATCTCACTAACTAACAAAAAATATCTACTTTTAACACAAAAAGTGAAAAAGTTATATTCTGTTTTTACTAAAAAACAAAATCTAATCATTGGATTGATTTAACCCCTCTTTCTTTTTTTTTTTATCTTTTTAAATAACCATTTGCTTCACTTCACTTTACCAGTTAAATTAACAAATGGCCCTAAGGTATGTGAGTGGGACTATAGATCCATGTAGAGACCTTTTAGTGAGGCATACTTAGATCCATGACAATTAACGTCAATGGAGAGTTTGGACGTAATGGAGGGAAATATGAGATCAGGCTGATTGAATGATCCTAGTTTTTTGTGTTAAGTCCTCAAAGTTAATTGCTATATGCCATGCAAATTTGTTGCGACAAAACGTGATGGAACAATGTTAAAGTAGGACGAGTGCCAAGCCAAGGAGGGACAATGTTTGAATGTATTGGATTGATTAAAGGCAGCCTTGAAGTACAAAAATTGGCTAGGTACTAAAAAGGTGGGTTATATGGTAATTTCTCTTTAATATTGAGAACGTTGGGATGTTCTTAATCAGTTGCTAATATTAATTGCTGCTGCTATTTTTGTTGTTGTTATTGCTATTGTTAGGGCAAACAAATGCCTTCCAACACTTGCCCAACTTCTCCAACTCCTGCCCAGCTACTCTTTTTTATGATTGGCTTCAATTAGCATTACCCATGCTTTTGAACCTCTCGATTTTCATGAAAAATTGCGGTGGTTATCTTTGAGCCATTTGGGACGGGATTATGATGGGTCATGTTGGTGTTAATAGGAGGGATACCCAAGGTCATTAAAAAAAAAAAACAAACATTTGAAGATTTGTAGGGAGGAAATTAGCGTTTACATTATTTTGCATCATCTCGAAACACCATTTGTGACAGCATTAAGGTATTTTTTAAGATCAAGGATCACAAATTGAAAGTGAACCAAAAGTTTAGGGTTTTTCAAATAGTGATTTAACAAACCCTTTATGAAAGTAGACCACAACTCAGGTTTGCTTAAATTTTCCTGTTCTGTCTTTCTATTAAATGGTAAAAGAAACAACAGCGAGATGAAAAGAATCCAAGTGTGGAAGAAAACTCATGGACTCAAAATATAAGAATTATCTTGAGAAATAAACTGATTTTATTTTATAGTTTTAAATCCTGGCAGAAAGAAAGAAAAAAAAATCCACATATTAATCAATCAAATCAGTTTCCTCGAAAAGTTCCATTTACTAGAATAGTGGACAGTAAAAAATGTTAGTAGGATAGTGTATTGCCATAGACCAAAGAGAGAACAAAATTGAGGGCTTGCTTACTCGGCTGGGGAAGAAATTGATAGATCCCCTAGGTTATGCTTGTGTAATGTCTATGGAAAATTTGGCTTTTCCAACCCAATATGGCCTTTTCAACTCCCCTACCTCCAACAAAGTAAAAACAAAACCATAAATACTTTTTTTCACACATTTATTAAAAATTGTACTATTTTTAATGTTTTTCTTGTGAAAAAGTATTCGTATTGAATAATTTTTTTTAGCAATGGCAGCCAATTCACTCGCATTATGGGAATTGGGAACCACTAGGCATAAGAATAGAGTTCATGAGACCACTAAGTGAAGATGTTAGGTGCATAGTCATCAGCTCGTCATCATTATCATCATTGTAGCCTTACCCCATTTACTTGGGATTAGCGTTATAAGTTTTAGTCATCCCCTAAATTTTATTGGAAGCTATGTTCACTACAACTTCATCATCAACCCGTTTTTCCCTTCCTTTTTACTGCTATGTTGAACTACACATCATGAGTGATAATTTTTAACTTTTATGGGTACTCCGCCAGTTTATGCTGCTGGTCCCAAGCCCAGGTAAAGGAAGAAGGTTGCGTTAGATAGGTTGATAGCCAGCGTAGAATTTTTTTCACAACCCAAACATCCAGGCAGATGGCTAATCAAGAGGTAACGATAGGCCGAAGAAAACATTGATGGAGGTCATTAAATCAAATTTAAAAAAGTATAACTTATCTAAGGATTTAGCTCAAAATAGAATGGAATGGAGAAACAGAATTCATGTAGCCAACCCCAACATGGTTGTGATAAGGCTTTGATGATGATGATGATGATGATGATGGGCATATGTATGTGAAAGTAAGGTGCTAACACCACTTTAACCATAAGCATGCTGGCTTCCTTTCCAGTTGATTCATGTAAGGAATGTAATGTTAGCTTAATTCACTGGTTGAACAAAACACGGGCATGATTGAGTTGTAATTTTACTTTCTAGTAGGATTGAAGTGCCTGTCAAAGTTGCAAGTCAAGATCTAGGAGTTAGAGGCTAAAAACGGACTTTTTCAATGCTGGATCGGTCAGATTAATGACGGACCAGTTGGGTTGACAGTAGCAAATTACACCCAAACAAAAGACAAATCCAACTGGTCAGATGGGGTATAGACCCATGCCCGATCGGTCGGACACCCCATCTGACCGGTTGGCTGGGCGGCAGACTGGTATCCAAAATTTCGGACCTCTTTCCTTTACGAAGCAAACTTCCTTAATTCCTTTGGAAATTGTCTCTAAGAGTATCCCATGAATATTGGGCTATATATTGCCATCCTTTTTTGCCCAAGACACCTTTCTCGCAATTCAAAACCTTCGAGATCCTTTGAGAGATTTTTTCTTCTTCTCTGGAGCTTTTTTTCCATTGTTGTGTTGCATATTGAGTTCTTGAGATTCATCTTCTACTTCCATCCCGGAGATTCGTCTTGAGAGGCTTTAAGATGTGTAGATCAAGCGCGAAGAAGGTTAATGGCGTATGCGTCGGCAAGAAGAACTTCTAGTCCTTTAGGTTGTATGTAACTGGAAAAAAGGGTAGTAAATAGATTTTGTAACCTTTCTTGCATAGTGCTTGTTCTTGGTGGACAAGTGGTTGGTCCAGTGGTTTTTTCCCGTTTGGGTTTCCACATAAAAATCGTGTGTCTATCTCTTGTGTGGTGATTGTTATTTAATTTAGATTTAATTGCTTGTTTATTAACATACCGGAATCTATGTTGGGACCTTAACCTATATTAAGGTTAGAAGTCTTTCAAGTGGTATTAGAGCCGGTTTACACAAGTTCTTTGTGTGAAATTAATTCATATTTCTGATGTGGAGATTTTTAGAGATAGTACTTCAACTAATAAACCTCCTTATCTAGATGGAGCAAACTATGCTAATTGGAAAGTCAAATTGATTGCCTTTTTGCAATCATTGATATAGATGTTTGGCAATCCATTAAGATTGCTTATGTTCCTCCTACCGTTGTATCAGATGGGGTAATTGAGATTCCAAAGCCTATGGTTCAATGGACCAAAAAGGAGAAAACTGCCTTCCTTGCCAATAGTAGGGCTATAAATACTATCTTTAATGGTGTTTCACCCATAGAGTTTTAACAAATCTTTAAGTGTAACATTGCTAAAGAAGCTTGGGGTATTTTGGAAAAAGTTCATAAAGGAACGAGAAGGGTTAAATGTTCAAAACTTAAAAAATTGGCCACTACCTTTGAAATTCTGATAATGGATGACAAAGAAACTTTTGATGAGTTTTACGCTAAACTTAATGATGTTGTTAATTTAACCTTTAACTTGGAAGGGACGATTCCCGAAAATAAGATAGTTAAAAAATTCTACGGTCTCTTCTTGAAACGTTTGATTCCAAAGTAGTGGTAATTGAGGAAACTAGTGACATAGATGCCCTTCATGTTCATAAGCTCGTTGGTGATCTGCAAACTTTTGAAACTAATCTCAGATCAACCAGAAAAACAAAGGGTATGGCACTAGTCTCTTTAAAGTCAATCATTGTAAGGTTCTGACCCGACTTAATTGTAATTTATGTTAATTAAACTTGATTTTCCATTAATTAATGTATTTTAGCCTTAATTCATCTTGTTCTTAATCTTTATTGGATCTCAGTTGGATAGGTAGCTAAGTTTGACTAAGACTAGGTAGGATTTATGGCCCATTTTGGTGATTTACATGTCATGAGTTGTGCATTCATTGGGCACATATTTATTCATCATCTCGACTTTATCATACTCTTTTCAATATGGCTTTCAACTTTTGTATTTAACCCAAACCCATTTGGAACTCCAAAACCTTTCATTTTGTTAAATTTCACTAATAAGGGCAAAGTCACCTTTTCACTTAAAATCTGAGCCAAATTGTTAAAATCCAAAATGGTGATGATATTATACCCATTCAAAACTACATTTAATTTCAAGCATAATTGTCTTTTGCACCACTTCAATCTAGGCCCTAGATATTGAGATGTTGACTAATTAAATATTATTAGTAGTGGGGCCCACTTGGTATATATTATAAAATACCCACCAGCTGCATTGTCCCTTCTCTCTTCTCATTTCCTATCTTTGCAACAAGCAACGGCTGGAGCTTCTTTCCTCCTTCTTCTTTTTGCATCTCCCCTTAAAATCCAAGGTCAAATTCCGTCAAATCGAAGATCCAACTCCTGCATCGCATTCCCCTCCTTGCAAGCTTCTTTCTCATACCTTTCTTCAAGTTAATCACCGCTGGTAGCCCTTTCTTTCATCATCTTCTTCTTCATTAGGCAGCCCCTATGTAAGCTCTCATTCTCTTCATTTAGTATGATGGTTAGGAGCTTATCAACTCCATTTATTTTTACATGCAAGGGGTAATTTGTAATGGTTTGTGAGTTGTGTTTGTGGGACTCTAAGTCACTGAATGCATTATCATCTTATACCTATTTTATCTCCTATTGCATGTAGGATTTGATTTGTGTTAATAGCTTGGGATCTCTTCTCCATTTGAGACAAGGAAAGGATAAATTGAGTTAAGCATTGTATGAGGCAAGTATAAGAGTGTATACTACTACAAATATGTTGTTTTGTTGATTTTTGAAGAACTCTTCCTTATAGGCCAATCTACAGCTTCATCAATTCTGAATTTTACGGCTAAGCCATAGCTATTCTACAACTAGCTTTTTAGAGAACACTAAAACTAACAATTGGAATTTCTCTTCTACGTCTAAGCCATAAGTATATTACGGTTTGAAATCCATAGAGTCAAAATTTGATGTTTTCTCTATGGCTAACCTCACGGCAAAGCGTGGAATACACAACGGCTAAGCCGTAATCAAACCGTAGCCTAGCCGTAGCTTATTCACAGCTAAGTCATAGGCCAATATATGGCTGAACCGTAACAACAGAAGAATTTTGTAAAACATTATTTCAAATGATTGATCATGGACCTTCCGTAGTCCATCGCGGGCATAAGGAGATGCTACACTTTTGATCTTTGGTGGAGCCAAGGTGTTTTAAAATTTATCATTAGAATATGAAAATTTTTTGCAACCATAATACTATTCAAAATTTTCGAAACTTGGGGCTTTACCAAAGCCCTGGTAAGTGTTAGTATGTATGGAAAAAGGGTATTACTTTAAATTACTTTATTGGATAAACAAATGATAAAGCGTATTTCTTGACTTTTTAATTATTTTCAGGCCAAAATTCTCTCCGAAACTCACTCACAATGTTCCGTTAGTCCAGCCCTATATAAGTACAAATAATTTATGGAAATAAGAGCTATTTTATGGAGATGTTTTAGAGGACCTTGTATGAGAGCCATTGGGGAGCAATGTACCCTCAATTTTAGTAAAATTTTATTTTATTTATTTGAAATGGAGATTAAATTGGGAGTTGCTCTAACTTTATTTTAAGACCTTAGAGATATGATATAAGCCATTCTTACCCTTAGGATATTAAGTACAATAAAAAACTATGTAGGGCCTTAAAAATGGTACTCCTACCTCAAAAAAATTAGCCCAATGGTAATTAAATATTAAGAAGAAAGAGTGTTGGGCTGTCACTCTTTCCCTTTTGATTTTCAGATCAGTTTTTGACGTCACGTCATGGGTGTTTACATAAGAAGTGGTGTCTATTGCCTACACAATGTAACACTAAGATTTTGATAGCACATTGAC
Source organism: Sextonia rubra (assembly GCA_037013555.1). Classification (NCBI taxonomy): domain Eukaryota; kingdom Viridiplantae; phylum Streptophyta; class Magnoliopsida; order Laurales; family Lauraceae; genus Sextonia; species Sextonia rubra. Next base: position 33,530,129 of record JASUAD010000010.1, on the reverse strand, counting down.
ACCGGACGTTTTATGAATACATAATCTTAAATGACTAAAGAAACACAGATTATCTTAGCATAGGGTTGGTTAGTAAATAACCTTTATAATTTCTCAATTCCATACATTCATATTGTTTAAGTAAACCTCGCCCTCAATATGATTAAATCATGTACCCATTTGCCTGGTGAACCTTGAGGCAAAATTTGAGATGGAGCTTTTACTGAACGTGAGCCCGTGAACCAAAATTGGAGTAACTAAGGTTAAGAGGGTTCGAGCTCTAATAGTTCATTTAAGTATGCATTATCTGATTACCAGTTACTCTGTTTGATTCTGTTTTTTATGATTGAATACGTTCTCAAGACCGATAATCCCTTTATGCACGAATATGATACGATCACTACGATTGATGATAAGTATGAATAACATTAATTTGGGGTGGTCTTGATACGTTGAGCCGGCACCACTTAACTTGTACCCTTATTAGATTTGACGGGACCAATTTGGGTATTCCTTATGTCACTACTGCAGTAGTTTATAGAAGAATTAGCCGGCGTTCCTCGGGTAGCTAGACTATCCCTTAGCGATTTTCTCTTTTGTATGTTAAACGTTTTCTTTAGATGGAATATAGCCTCGTGGATGCCAACTAGTATATTACTGTATGCCCAATTATGATTCCATATTCATGCTCTATTCATATGTACAACATGCCTAAATTCCACTATTGCTCCCATTTAATTAATATGTCTCTAATTCAATTGATACAACATGTTAGTTTTACATGTGTATATATTTGCTAAACCGTTGTGTTTACAATACTATCCTTAGTGTTACAAACAGGTTTAAGTATTAATTCCACTTCAGACATACCTGTAGACGAGTTACCAGAGACTTCCCGGAGTATAGTATAGTATAGTAATGTGGACTTTGACAACACCCTACGATTGTTTGTTTCAGAGAGCGTTATGGGTATATTTTGGGGCATAACAGGTTAAACCACTTGTTAGATTATGTTTAAGCATCATGTCATTATCTCATATTGTTATTATGTTATTTAATTTTGATGGACATGTTAGCATATACATGGGTTTATGTTACATATAAAAGACTGTTCAAAGTTCTATACCTTTGGTTACAATTGAAATTTAATGGACTTAGTTTATGCTTAATACCATATCTCAAAATATGAATTGTACAAGAAAATGTTAAGTACAGGTAAAAATACACAGACTTCTGCAAATGTTTTAATGGACACGTGTTACACTCATCCTCACCCGTGAAGTCTGTGCTTTTTCCCTTGTGGTGATTCGTACGTGTCTTAGAACCGTATGGATTGATACGGGATTACGTATGTTGCACCTCGGGAGTCACCCTAATCGCAGAATCTCAAGCTCGGGCCATGACAATCAATGACAGTGATGTTTCAAAACCAGACTCTAATGATCCTGAGTTTGCTACTTTTTTGTGAAAAAAATTTAAAAAGGCCATGAGAAGTTCAGACAAAAAGGATTGGAAAAAGGCTTATAAGAAGAATAAAGCGTAGAATAAGTCTAACTTCAAATTTAATTTTAAGCCTAATTCTAATCCATTGTCTAAGCATGAAAAGAATATTTCTAAGGTTCCTCCAAAGAATACCTAATGTTTTGAATGAAAAAGTTTTGGACATTATGCATCCCAATGTATTAACTAGACATTTAGAAATCAAGGAAACTAAAGTAAAGTATTAAACGTCACTTGGGATGACGATTTGGATGAAGAAGACCACAATACGGAACTTGAATCCTTTGATAATAGTGAATTCATTGCTTTTTTGGCTAAGTCTTACAGTTCTACTATCCAAGATACTTCTGTTGCAGGTTCTAGTCCAAATAATGATACTGATGATTCTTTTGATGATATGCCTCAATCTAAAAAAGATTTATTGGAAGCACATGATAAATTGCCGAAAGATTTTAGAAGAGTTGCATTAATTAATGATGTTTAGAGCTGAAACTAGAGTTTGCTATAAAAATGATCTTATCACTCAAGAATGGACTGAAAGAAGCTTATAATAAGATATCTTCCTTGGACTCACCACGAGTTATTTTGTCTAACAAATTGTCTGATGCAGGTAATAAATGGAGCTTACTGTATGACCAATTCGTGAAGTCATCCAAAGAATTGAAAGCCCTAAGAGAAGAACTCAAATCCAGTAAGGCAGAAAATGTAGAATTGAGCAAAAAGTTGCTAATGACTGATACAAAATTAGCGGATGCTAAAGCCAATCCAACAAGGATGAGCATTAGCTCAAAGAAATGAGATGAAATTCTGGGTGTTCAGAAGGATGGTACTGACAGATGTGGTCTTGGATATGAAAATGGTTCCACATCAACGAATTCTAGTAAGTTTGTAAAAGGCACTACATTGGTCTCCATGATACCCACCATCCATGCACATTCTTAAGTGAATTTTGTCTGTAACCATAATGTTGCTCATTCATGAAAATGGAATATGCAACGTCCCACCTTTATACCAATATGTCATTTGTAACACTCCGACCCGAGTTGATCCGGATTAGCGAGTAATTTCGTGTGATTTGCGCGTTAAGTGTGTTTTGATTTTGTTTGTTTTTGGTTTGAGTCGTAGAGAGATCGTTTGGGTTGAGTTTGACTTGGTCTAAGGAGTTTGAGCCCTTTTTCGTAATTTTGGCTTTTGATTGACTTTGTCAGTTTTACATCATTCTGACGTCATCGCGTGTATTTCGTTGAGCTTGTCGTTCTTCGTAACTGTCTTGGATCCGAATGAGTTCGTTTGCTCTCGTTGGACCGTCATTTGACTCAAACTGATAATCGTGTTAACTAATTGGACTTGTTTGCAAATTTGGCTCAAATTAAGTTATAAATATCCCAACTACTCCCTGTTTCTCTCTCGATCGTTCTCTCTCACTCTCAGCTCGTCTCTCTCGGTCCAGCCTTTTTTCTCTCCTTCTCCAATTCTGTTTCTACTGCTTGAGGGAGGAAGAAAGGAGCTCGTTAGTGTGTGTGATTCCAGTGGACTGAGCCAATCAGCGTGTGGATTTCGTCCGTGAGGCAAGTATAAGCCCAAGATGTGTGAACACCGATTGATAGTGATTTGATTGTTGTGTTTTTATGCTTCATTGTGTTTCTCAGTATTGGACAGCCCCATTGAGTTCATTTCACTGTTATTTGCTATTTTTCAGTCGTTTCCTTCAGTTTCTGTATGACTGTGACAACTTCAGGAAAATGAGTCCGTGCACTCACGGCTACGCCGTGAAATGTGCTACGGCTAAGCCGTAAAATGGCTTACGGCTAAGCCGAGACCCAGCCGTAACCCAAACCGTAGAACAGTACAGACTGTTAGCTGAAAATAACTGGATGTTGGCAATTTGCCATTCTTCTACGGCCCAGCCTGATCTAAGCCGTACATTGTCTTACGGCTAAGCCGTGGACCAGGATACGGCTGAGCCGTAGAGCAAAATACGGTTGAGCCGTAAATCCGGGTGGATATTTGGGAAACCTCAGCTCAGCCGCAGTGTATATTACGGCTAGGCCGTAATATGCCTCGGCTAAGCCGTAAGGTTACCTACGGCTACACCGTGAGACCTTGAGAAGTAAATGAAAAGGATTAGGTTTAAGTAACAGACCGTATATGACTTTCATGTTAGAATGTAGCTACCCTGAACATGCCCAATGGAACGTTTGAATGACATGAATGATCTCGAGGGCTGCGAATCATTCATGGACAGTTATCCAGTTGTTTAGCACCTCCCCATGGGTGTTGGTTTAAGGGACTTCGGTGCACACTCGAGACACTGCAACACTAGACAATGGTGCATCGGATAACTTAAAACTACATCAACATGCACGGTTAGAGACACTGGATAATTAGTGTAGGATTGGCTTGTAATTGACCTTGATTCGTATAAGCATTCTGATTTGTGCAGCATATTGTTTTCGGTTATGCCCTCTTATGTGTTCTGCGCTGGACCTCTCGATTCTGTGGGAAATGCAGCAACCCCAGAGCGAAGCCCGGGCGGAACCATTCTATCGTTGTATTGGTATCATTGTTATCATTGCTCCACTGGAGTACTTGCATAATTGTTATTAGTACTTGAGATTGTTCTTGGTAACTGTTTTCGGCATTCGGTCTTGTTATTGCATTCAGTGTCCGTATTAGTTATGGGATGCACTTCCTATTGTTCGTTCAGTATGATATGTATGATATGCGAGATCTGTAAGTGATGTGACATGATTGATTGATTGATTGAGGTGCATCATCTGATTGATTGTGATTGGTATTGGCACTACTGAGCCTCAGCCTTAGGATACTCGACGGGGTTAACTTTGGTTTAGTTTAAGTGTTTACCTCTGCAGAGTGTCTTGTCCTGGGACTCCGGACCCCGGGAACTAGAGACCCATGCGTGCCCTGGCCCGGTCGCTGGTGTTCTCATCCTGATTGCTCTCGTAAGGGAGAAAATGGCCAATGTAGTAGCCACTTGATTGTTACCTGTTTATGATTCTGATAGCATGCTTATTCATTTGCATTATGATCATTGTTCAGTATTATTCAGTATTCGACACAATTCGTGTTATCTTCTTGTTGGCTTATACTTTGCTAAGTCGTTGTACTTATGCGTTTGTCTTGTGTGTTGCAGGCTCAGATCCCTCTCCCGATCCTGCGTCGGTCGACCAGACTCCAGGAGAGGCTTGCGAGGCCCCCTCCGGCCTAGAGGAGTGGACTTGATCCATCCTCCAGAGTACGGTTTGCATCATTTTGGGTTTCCCCATTCCTTGTATTGGAGTCTGTTGAGGGGACTTTTTCTGTAATTGTAATGTGGGCTTGAGTGATATCTGTATATTGATTTTTGATCGTTGTAAGCCCACTATTTGGTCATATGTTCTTGTATTGGTTATTGCCACTTCATGTTATTTTGTAATCTCCCATTGTCTTTTGGAATATTGTGGTATGCCTTGATACGTACAGCTTCCGCGTACAGTTGTTTGCACGTGTGAATGATCCCTTGTGTGTGTATGCTTGGACGGGGTCTAGGTGTGCATGCACGGGAGTACGTGTGTCATTGGTTAGACTTTCTCTGACCCCCGGTCCCTGGGCTCGGGTCGTGACATACGTATTGTATGGTATCAAAGCATTGTCTCTCAGGGCATTGTCTCTATCTTAGTGTGTAAGCATGTAGGCATATAGGACGTGGTGAGATTTCGTAGTCCAGTTCTGGACTATTGTGTTTGGTCCCTTTGTCTTGTGAGTCTGTGTGAGTTACCGAGTGTGATAGCAGATTGACTTTTGTGTTTTGCAGGCTATGGCATCGGGATCCGGAACACACAACAACAATGATCAGGGAGATAACGAGAGTGGGTCAGCCACTCGTGAATTTCGACGAGCGCTTCTTGACTATGCTGCAGGCGATCCATTCTTTGCAGGCACAGGTCGTTTCGTTAGTAGACCGACAGAGCCAAGTGCCAGTTCAGCGACCGGTAGAGCAGCAAGTGGTTATCCAACCTAAGGAGAGCGATCCGAATGCGTTGTACGACAAATTCAGGAAACGTGGAGCCACAGAATTCTATGGCAATGAAGATGCGTTGAAGGCTGATCAGTGGTTAGAGCATACCGGGGATCTCTTCTCGACCATTGTCTGTGAGGACCGGCAGAAGGTTATGCTTACGGCCTCGATGTTCCGAGAGGTGGCAAGGACATGGTGGAAGAGTGTTAGTGCAGCATATCTGACTATGCCTAGTGAAGCAGTGTGGGAGACGTTCCAGAAACAGTTCAGAAGGAAGTTCATTCCTGCTCATGTTCGTCGTGTGAAGGAGGTTGAGTTTCTGGCCTTACAGCAGCAGCAGCTGACCGTTTCAGAGTATATTCACCGCTTTACCCAGTTGTCCCATTTTGCTGAGGACATGATCAATACCGAGGAGAAGAAGGTGAATCGTTTTATTACTGGTCTGCATCCGAGATATGCGAATTTCGTGACTGCTTTTCAGAGACCAGCTACTTTTGGCGATGCGGTCGATAGAGCACACGCTGCGGAAGCCAACCACCTAGCAGAGAGAGCTATGGACTTCAAGAGGAGTGCACCAGTGAGTTCCAGGGGACAGATTCAGAAGAAATGGAAAGGGAAGCAAGGAACTTCGAGTTTCTCCGGGAGCAGATGCGAGTTTTGTGGATTTGGACATCCGACGGAGAAGTGTTGGAAGAAGTCTGGAGCTTGTTTGAGTTGCGGATCTATGGAGCATAAGATAGCTCAGTGCCCGAAGACTAGGACTTTCCAGTCATCTAGATCTATGGGGTCATCCAAGTCTCTCAGTTCAGCAGCTTCGAACAGCCCCCAGCCGTCTCGCCAGAACCAGAAGCCACAGCGTCAGACTGCTCGTGTGTATGCAGCCTCCCATGATCATGCAGAAGATGCGAAAGTGGTGGAAGGTAAAGTTCTCATTGCCCGAGCTGAAGCACATACACTATTCGATTCAGGATCTACACGTTCGTATGTTGCACCTCGTTTTGCGGAACAGTTACCGCAACCCCCTCAGCCGCTACCCTATTTGTTAGTGGTGTCCACTCCCGTGGGCAAGAGAGTGGAGTGTAGTGTATACTACCCTCTGTGCGACGTGGTGATTGAAGGTTGCCAGTTGCCAGTTGATTTGATTTTGTTGTCCATGTTGGATTTCGATGTGATCCTTGGAATGGACTGGCTAGCGCGGTATCGTGCCTGTGTTAACTGTTACAACAGGTCGATTTACTTCGATTTTGCGAAGGGGTTTCGTTTCGAGGGCAATCAGGAGAGATGCCCGAGGCGTGTCATCTCCGCATGCAAGGCGGATCGTTTGATACGCAGAGGTTGTGCAGGATTTCTTGCCTTCGTCTCGGAGAAGAAGGAGGTGAAGCAGTTGAGCGATATTCCGGTAGTACGTGAGTTCCCGGATGTATTTCCGGAGGAAGTACCCGAGTTGCCCCCTGTCCGAGATGTAGAGTTTGCGATCGATCTAGTGCCCGGTACAGCACCCATTAGTTTAGCTCCTTATCGTATGGCCCCTGCTGAGTTACTCGAATTGAAGACGCAATTGCAAGATCTTTTGGAGAAGGGTTTCGTACGGCCGAGCGTGTCACCGTGGGGAGCGCCAGTGCTGCTTGTAAAGAAGAAGGACGGTACCTTACGGATGTGTATCGATTACCGGCGATTGAACAAAGTCACGATCAAGAACAAATACCCATTGCCGCGTATTGATGAGTTGTTTGATCAACTTCAAGGTGCCGCTTATTTTTCCAAGATTGATCTAAGATCAGGGTATCATCAACTTCGGGTGAAGGAAGAAGACATTGTGAAGACTGCTTTCAGGACACGGTACGGACATTTTGAGTTTCTCGTGATGCCATTTGGATTAACCAATGCACCTGCTGCCTTTATGGCTTTGATGAACAGGATCTTCGCTCCTTTTCTGGATCGTTTTGTGGTGGTCTTTATTGATGACATTTTGGTGTATTCGAAGACCCCAGAGGAGCATGAGGAACATCTACGTCGAGCCCTCCAGTTGTTGAAAGAGCATCGCTTATATGCCAAGTTGTCGAAGTGTGATTTTTGGCTCGAGCAGGTAGCTTTTCTTGGTCATACCATTTCACGAGATGGGTTGGCAGTGGATCAGATGAAAGTTGAGGCAGTGATGAATTGGCCCAGCCCAAAGACTGTGACGGAGATACGGAGTTTTCTTGGATTAGCTGGCTATTATCGTCGCTTTATTCAAGATTTTGCCAAGATTTCTGCCCCATTGACTCGCTTGACCAGGAAGAATGTTCCTTTTCTTTGGACGGACGAGTGTGAGCACCATTTCCAGATGTTGAAGGAGAAGCTTACTTCGGCTCCAGTCTTGACGTTACCAGATGGGCATGAAGGATTTATGATTTACTCTGATGCTTCTCGAGTCGGTTTGGGATGTGTTTTGATGCAACATGGCAAAGTGATTGCCTATGGCTCGAGACAACTTCGAGAGCACGAGAAGAACTATGCTACACATGACTTAGAGTTGGCAGCCGTCGTTTTTGCGTTGAAGATGTGGAGACACTATTTGTATGGCGTGACATTTGAAGTGCATTCAGATCATCATAGTCTACAGTATCTCTTCACGCAGTCTGAGTTGAATATGAGGCAACGAAGGTGGCTTGAGTTGATTAAGGATTTTGACTTCCCCATCAAGTATCATCCAGGGAAAGGCAATGTTGTTGCAGATGCCTTGAGTAGGAAATCGGAGATTCTTCAGGCTTTGGACAGCCTTTATTTTGTGAGGCATGCACAGCCAGTGGAACTGCAATTGGTGGAGAACAGTTTGACACTTGCCAGTACAGTGAGCTTTCAGCCTGACATCATTCAGCGTATCAAAGACCAGCAGTTCGAAGATGCGATGTTGAAGCGAATTCGGGATAGCATTGCAGATCGACCAGACTTTCGTTTGGAGGGCGATGTCTTGTATTTCAGGAGTAGGTTATGTGTGCCAGCAGTAGATGCTTTAAAGGAGAGTTTGATGACCGAAGCACACCATGCACGTTATTCTATGCACCCTGGAAGTACGAAGATGTACCGAGCTCTCAAGGACAGATTCTGGTGGAACAACATGAAGAGAGAAATTGCTGGGTTTGTTGCCAGATGTTTGACTTGCCAAAAGGTGAAAGCTGACCATCAGAGACCTCCAGGTTCCTTACATCCATTGCACATTCCCCAGTGGAAATGGGAGCACATTACGATGGACTTTGTTTCGGGTTTACCCCTGACGAGCAAGAAGAACAGTGCCATTTGGGTGATCGTGGACAGATTGACGAAGACAGCCCATTTTCTTCCATTCAAGAAAGGCATGACATTTTCCGAGATGGCGAAGAAGTTCGTCGATGAGATAGTGAGACTACATGGTACGCCCGTGTCGATTGTGTCAGATCGAGATAGCCGCTTTGTTTCTTCGTTTTGGAGAGCATTTCAGGAGGCCATGGGAACGAAGATGAGCTTCAGTACGGCGTATCACCCGCAGACTGATGGACAGTCCGAACGAACTATTCAGACGCTCGAGGACATGTTACGGGCCAGTGTGCTGAGTTTCGAGAAAGAATGGGATCTGCATCTCTCGTTGTGTGAGTTTGCGTATAACAATAGCTTCCACGAGAGTATTGGAATGGCACCCTATGAAGCTTTGTATGGGCGGAAATGTAGAAGTCCTGTTTGCTGGGAAGAAGTTGGAACAAGGAGTTTCCACGGACCGACGATCATTGCTGAGACTACAGAGAAAGTTCAGAAGGTCATTGACAATTTGAAGATTGCCCGATCGAGACAGAAGAGCTATGCAGATACGCGAAGAAGAACGTTAACATTCCAGGTTGGAGATTGGGTATTCTTGAAAGTCTCACCGATGAAAGGGACAATACGATTTGGCCAAAAAGGCAAGTTAGCGCCAAGATATGTGGGTCCATTTGAGATCAAGAGCCGGATTGGCGATTTGGCGTACAGATTGATTCTACCCGTGGAATTTTCTGGAGTACACGATGTTTTTCATGTGTCTATGCTTCGCAAGTATGTTCGAGACCCGACGCATGTGATTCGATATGATGATATTCAGATGCAACCTAACGCGTCATACGTTGAGCGTCCGCTCCGTATTGTTGGGACCAGAGAACAGCTCTTGCGTACGAGGACTATTTGATGGGTCAAGGTACTTTGGGAACATCATGGACCTGATGAAGCCACGTGGGAATTGGAAGATCAGATGGCGCGTCAGTATCCTTACCTTTTTGGTCAGGTACGCGTTCATTCCGAGGACGGAATGATGTCCAAGTAGGGGAGGATGTAACACTCCGACCCGAGTTGATCCGGATTAGCGAGTAATTTCGTGTGATTTGCGCGTTAAGTGTGTTTTGATTTTGTTTGTTTTTGGTTTGAGTCGTAGAGAGATCGTTTGGGTTGAGTTTGACTTGGTCTAAGGAGTTTGAGCCCTTTTTCGTAATTTTGGCTTTTGATTGACTTTGTCAGTTTTACATCATTCTGACGTCATCGCGTGTATTTCGTTGAGCTTGTCGTTCTTCGTAACTGTCTTGGATCCGAATGAGTTCGTTTGCTCTCGTTGGACCGTCATTTGACTCAAACTGATAATCGTGTTAACTAATTGGACTTGTTTGCAAATTTGGCTCAAATTAAGTTATAAATATCCCAACTACTCCCTGTTTCTCTCTCGATCGTTCTCTCTCACTCTCAGCTCGTCTCTCTCGGTCCAGCCTTTTTTCTCTCCTTCTCCAATTCTGTTTCTACTGCTTGAGGGAGGAAGAAAGGAGCTCGTTAGTGTGTGTGATTCCAGTGGACTGAGCCAATCAGCGTGTGGATTTCGTCCGTGAGGCAAGTATAAGCCCAAGATGTGTGAACACCGATTGATAGTGATTTGATTGTTGTGTTTTTATGCTTCATTGTGTTTCTCAGTATTGGACAGCCCCATTGAGTTCATTTCACTGTTATTTGCTATTTTTCAGTCGTTTCCTTCAGTTTCTGTATGACTGTGACAACTTCAGGAAAATGAGTCCGTGCACTCACGGCTACGCCGTGAAATGTGCTACGGCTAAGCCGTAAAATGGCTTACGGCTAAGCCGAGACCCAGCCGTAACCCAAACCGTAGAACAGTACAGACTGTTAGCTGAAAATAACTGGATGTTGGCAATTTGCCATTCTTCTACGGCCCAGCCTGATCTAAGCCGTACATTGTCTTACGGCTAAGCCGTGGACCAGGATACGGCTGAGCCGTAGAGCAAAATACGGTTGAGCCGTAAATCCGGGTGGATATTTGGGAAACCTCAGCTCAGCCGCAGTGTATATTACGGCTAGGCCGTAATATGCCTCGGCTAAGCCGTAAGGTTACCTACGGCTACACCGTGAGACCTTGAGAAGTAAATGAAAAGGATTAGGTTTAAGTAACAGACCGTATATGACTTTCATGTTAGAATGTAGCTACCCTGAACATGCCCAATGGAACGTTTGAATGACATGAATGATCTCGAGGGCTGCGAATCATTCATGGACAGTTATCCAGTTGTTTAGCACCTCCCCATGGGTGTTGGTTTAAGGGACTTCGGTGCACACTCGAGACACTGCAACACTAGACAATGGTGCATCGGATAACTTAAAACCACATCAACATGCACGGTTAGAGACACTGGATAATTAGTGTAGGATTGGCTTGTAATTGACCTTGATTCGTATAAGCATTCTGATTTGTGCAGCATATTGTTTTCGGTTATGCCCTCTTATGTGTTCTGCGCTGGACCTCTCGATTCTGTGGGAAATGCAGCAACCCCAGAGCGAAGCCCGGGCGGAACCATTCTATCGTTGTATTGGTATCATTGTTATCATTGCTCCACTGGAGTACTTGCATAATTGTTATTAGTACTTGAGATTGTTCTTGGTAACTGTTTTCGGCATTCGGTCTTGTTATTGCATTCAGTGTCCGTATTAGTTATGGGATGCACTTCCTATTGTTCGTTCAGTATGATATGTATGATATGCGAGATCTGTAAGTGATGTGACATGATTGATTGATTGATTGAGGTGCATCATCTGATTGATTGTGATTGGTATTGGCACTACTGAGCCTCAGCCTTAGGATACCCGACGGGGTTAACTTTGGTTTAGTTTAAGTGTTTACCTCTGCAGAGTGTCTTGTCCTGGGACTCCGGACCCCGGGAACTAGAGACCCATGCGTGCCCTGGCCCGGTCGCTGGTGTTCTCATCCTGATTGCTCTCGTAAGGGAGAAAATGGCCAATGTAGTAGCCACTTGATTGTTACCTGTTTATGATTCTGATAGCATGCTTATTCATTTGCATTATGATCATTGTTCAGTATTATTCAGTATTCGACACAATTCGTGTTATCTTCTTGTTGGCTTATACTTTGCTAAGTCGTTGTACTTATGCGTTTGTCTTGTGTGTTGCAGGCTCAGATCCCTCTCCCGATCCTGCGTCGGTCGACCCGACTCCAGGAGAGGCTTGCGAGGCCCCCTCCGGCCTAGAGGAGTGGACTTGATCCATCCTCCAGAGTACGGTTTGCATCATTTTGGGTTTCCCCATTCCTTGTATTGGAGTCTGTTGAGGGGACTTTTTCTGTAATTGTAATGTGGGCTTGAGTGATATCTGTATATTGATTTTTGATTGTTGTAAGCCCACTATTTGGTCATATGTTCTTGTATTGGTTATTGCCACTTCATGTTATTTTGTAATCTCCCATTGTCTTTTGGAATATTGTGGTATGCCTTGATACGTACAGCTTCCGCGTACAGTTGTTTGCACGTGTGAATGATCCCTTGTGTGTGTATGCTTGGACGGGGTCTAGGTGTGCATGCACGGGAGTACGTGTGTCATTGGTTAGACTTTCTCTGACCCCCGGTCCCTGGGCTCGGGTCGTGACATCATTTCTGTGGGATCAAGAGTTATATAAGATCACATTGTAACAAATTGTGAAAACAATATAGAAATCAACCAAGGAAAAGATTCTATTCTCCTCAAAAGGTCAAGATTAAGCAAATTTGGATTCGTAAGTTTGACTTTCGCTGTAATGTTGTCCTTACAGCTCTAAGAGCACAAAAGCCACATGTGTAGTACTTTGACAGTGGGTGTTCTAAACACATGTTTAAAGATAGATCGTTGTTTACTTCTCTTGAGAAGTACAATAGTGGTAGTTTTCAATTTAGTGATGCTAACAAATCAAAAGTCATTGATCAGGGCATTGTTAACATACCTGGTATGTCTTCTCTCCATAATGTTTTTCTTGTTAATGGTCTTAAAGCAAATCTTCTAAATATCAGTCAACTTTGTGAATTTGAGCATGAAGTGCATTTTTCCTTGGATGATTGTATTATTATGAATAAACAAGGAAAAAAATATACTGCATAGTAACAAAAATAGTGATAATTGCTATGTTGTTGTGACTTCTGATAATTTCACTTGTAAATCGGTTATATTGGACATTGTTGATTTGGCATCAACGTTTGGGACATGTGAATCAAACTAAGCTTGAACTTCTCTCCAAACAAGAGTTAATTCAAGGGTTGCCCAAAATTCAGAAGCCTTTAAATGCTGTATGTGGCCCATGTCAACTTGGTAAGCAAATTTGTTCCTTGCATAAGAAGCTTGACCAATTAACTATATCGAGACCAGTGGAATTATTACACATGGATCTTATGGGCCCATCTCCAATTCAAATATAGGGGGAAGAAAGTATATTTTTATTATGGTTGATGATTTCTCTCATTACACTTAGGTTTGTTTTTTGAGAGAGAAATCAGATACGTTTGATGCTTTTCATTACTTATGGCTTCATTTGATTGCAGACAAAGGTGAAAAATTTGGTGTAGTTTCTAGAATTAGATCTGATCATAGATCAGAATTTGAAAATTTATTTTTCCAATCTTTTTGTCCAAAAACTGGGATTAAACATGAATTCTTGGTGCCAAAAACTCCTAAACAAAATGGCATTGTTGAACTAAAAAACCAGGTTGTTCAAAAAATGACTCGTGTTATGATTCACAATAAAAACATTCCTAAAAAATTTTGGGCTGAGGCAGTTCAAATTACAGTTCATGTGATCAATCAAGTTTGTCTTAGGCTTGAAACTAAGACCATTCCTTATGAAATTTGGAATGGTAGGAAACCTATAGTTAAATACTTCAGGACCTTCAGGTGTAAGTATTACATTCTCAAAGATCAAGAATATCTCAATAAATTTGACTCTAGAAGTGACGAAGGTGTATTCCTTGGGTATTCCCTGGATAGCAAAGCATACCGAGTGTTTAACTTGAGAAATTCTACTGTGATTGAGTCTTTTAATATAATTGTTGATAATGCAGGCTTTCACTTTTCCTCTAACGACGTGAAGTGATCTTTTTACCTCTTTCTTCGCTGGAGGATAACACAAAGGTAGTCCAAAAGGATGATCTAGAAGAAAAAGACAAGGAAAAGAAGACATCAAGCACGGAATCAGAAGACTCAACCAAAGGACCTCAAGAACCAATGACACCAATTGTTACAAAAACCTCCTCAGCTAATCTTGTTGTTCCCGACTGTCCAACTAAGGATGATCATTGACATACATCTTCCAAGATAAATCCAAAAGCAAGAGCTTGGAAGCATCATTCTCTATCTGATATTATTGGAGATATAAATGAGCCAAGACGTACTCATCAATAGGTAAGTGATGAGGTAAGCGTTTTCTGTTGAACCTCATAATATATCTAAAGCTTTTAAAGATGACTCTTGGATAAATGCCATGTATGAGGAATTAGAACAATTTGAAATAAGCAAGGTATGAGAACTTATTCCTCAACCAACTCACACTAGTGTCATCGGTACAAAATGGATTTTCAAAAACAAAACCGATGAGCTGGGTCAAGTCATTAGGAACAAAGCTAAGCTTGTAGCACAAGGGTATACCCAAGTTAAGGGTATTGATTTTGATGAGACTTTTCCCCCTGTTGCTAGACTTGAGTCAATTGGTATCTTACTAGCCATTGCTTGTCAGCTGAACTTCAAACTGTTTCAAATGGATATTAAAAGTGTATTTTTGAATGGATTTCTAAATGAAGAGGTTTATGTTGAGCAACCCAAAGGTTTAAAGACCAGTAATTTCCAGGTCATGTTTATAAGCGCAACAATGCATTGTATGGTTTAAAGTAAGCCCTTGCGCATGGTACGAATGATTAACAACTTTCTCGCTTAAGAATGGTTTTGGAAGAGGAGGTGCTAACAAAACATTGTTTATAAAAAATGAGGATACGGACATTCTGATTGCTCAAGTATACATAGATGACATTGTGTTCAGATCCACCCCATAATACTTTGCAAATCTGTTCTCTGAAATAATGGCTAGTGAATTTAAGATGAGTATAGCTGGTGAATTAGAATTCTTTTTAGGCTTGCAAATTAAGCCATTGCTGTTGGTATATTCATTTCACAATCCAAATATGCCACTAACTTACTAAAGAAGTTTGGTATGCACACTTCTAAGTAGGATCAGATTCCCTTGAGTACATCTGTCAAAATTAGTTTGGATTCAGAAGGGAAAGATATCAATGACACACTGTATCGCAGTATAATTGGAAGTCTTCTGTATCTTACAGCAAGTAAACTGGATATAGCATTCAGTCTGGGTGTCTATGCCCGATATAGTCACAACCAAAAGAGTATCATGTTAAAGCCGTCAAGAGGATTATGAAGTATGTGAGCGGTTCAACAAATTATGGTATTTGATTGACAAAGAACACTAACACAACAATAGTTACATATTCTGATGCTAACTGGGCTGGCTGTGTAGATGATAGGAAAAGCACATCTAGTGGCTACTTCTTCATAGGCAATAATCTGGTTGCATGGCATTGTAAAAAACAGATCTCAACCTCCCTCTCCACTGCCAAGGCTGAGTACAATGTAGCTAGAAGTTGTTGTACACAACTTTTATGGATGAAACAAATGTTGTCGGGTTATAGGGTTCAACAAGGTCTTATGATAGTCTATTATGATAATAAGAGTGCCATCGATATATCTGAGAACCCTGTTCAACACTTTCGAATAAAGCACATTTACATAAGGCATCATTTCATTCAAGATTTGGTTGAAGAAAAAATTCTAGTCTTGGAGCATTTTCCTATAGAAAATCAATTAGCTGATATTTTTACTAAACCTCTTGAGCCTTTAGGTTTGAATCCCTTCATAAGTCTCTAAGCATTGGCTTACATCCCTAAGTTTTCTTATTCATTTTTTTTGTTTGTACATGCATGCTTTTCACGCTGATTGTATGAACGTTTGGTATGTGACTTACTTTGCTTTGCTTTATTTATTGAGCAATTGTCTTGGTACACTACTTTGATAGAGTATGTTAAATGTATTACTCTCTTAGACACTCACTTAGGGTTGGTGTGATTCTAAAGTTGGTTGGAATCGCGGTCTTAAGGGGTTTACACTTTTTCGGAGCATCGACTTTGATTACTTCCTATCCCTACTCCCTTCTTACTGACTAAAAAAATGATGAATTGAAAAGATGAAATCTATTGTAATAATTAAGCAATTTTCCAATTTATTTTCTTCAATGTGGAGGAAACGGCTACCGAGGCGAAAGCATTAAAAATTTTGAGCTCCTAGCATGCAGCCGCCAATGATGATTCTCGATATTAGCCTTCCTTCTTTGTTTTCTTTGTCCCTTTGTTTCTCTTCCGTGCTGCTACAGCTTCCATCATTGATGTCCACATTGTTTTTGTGTGGCTCCAAGGTAAAACTCTCTCCTATTTCTCTTTTATTTCAAGGTTAAACATTATTCTTTTCTTGAGATTTTTCATTGCAATCTCTTTACTATTTCTAGTTCATTGGTTGGATTAGAATGGGTATCTATGATCTTATTACTGCAATGTGTAGCCAAATGGCATTCTTTTACATTGAGATTGGGTTGATTCAAGCTTGGGACTATTTGTGTCCACAAACTGCTTGTCAAAATGCCCAAATAGAAATTCTTCTTGGTTTCTCATGTTCTTTGCCACAGAATTTGTTGACATTTGGTATCTTTTCCTAGATACATTCCTTAAACTCTACATGGCACCAAAAAAGGCATTGGTTTCGAAAAGGAAGAGTGTGGCTAGTGGTTCTTTTTCTCAAGCTTTTGATGCCAACAGGTTTAAGTCTCAAGAACGTGCCTCTCAGTTTGAAAATATCTTTTGCAAAAGGGCGGTAATTTTTGAATGTCCAGTCAATCTCAAGGAATTTGGATTGTTTCTTTTTGGTGGATGGCTAGCTCATCGGCGCTGGACCTCACTTTACTCCTTTGATAATGAAGTGTTCCGAGACTTGGTCTGAGAATTCTACAACAATATGTATGATATGTCCGATGGTCTCATAAAGTCCTTTGTTCGAGGCAAGGATCTGTCCTTTACTCCCACTACAATCAGTCATTTTTTAGAGATTGCTCAGACTACAGATACTAAGTATCCGATTTCTGACCATGATTCCATTGATAGGGATGACAATACTGCAGCTATCAACTATGATCAAGTCAGTTCTGAGCTCTATGGTCAACCTCGCTTATGGCCATCTAGTACACTTTTAAAGCAGAGCGAGCTCACTGACTCCTTTCGTTTGCTCAACATCTTTGTGAGGGACAATATTGAGCCTCGGGGTCATCATTCAGAGATATACCATGAAGCAAGTTATTTACTCTTTGTCATTGGCAGTGGTCTACCTATTGACCTTCCAAAGGTCATTTTTGATACCATGTTCAGAGCACAATCAATTGCCAAGAATGCTTCGCTACATTTGGGGTTTTCCTCTCCCGTTTTCTCACTTTTTATGGCATATTGCCCAAGTTACAAGAGGTGTCTGTACCAATTCCTAATCCAATTACTTTGAGCACATTGATGCAGTCACGTTAGCAAGTGCGACCTCTTGCTCCTTGAGGACCCATTCCTACACCAGCAACTGAGGAGGATGAGGTTGATTCCACCTCCATACATGCTTGGCTGTCCACTTTTGAGGAAACTATTTCTGATCAGGTTGCTAATCTTGACCTCATCCATGGTGAGGTTCAATCACTGCATGGCCGGTTTGATCAGTTAGATATGAAGCTTGGCTCCATTTTTGGAGCATCCTTGTAGGCAATGATTTGTCCTATGCTTGACACTATTTTGTGCTTAACATGCACTGTTTTTCTTCATGCTTTTCAGCTACTCTTTGCTTCCCATTTTGTCATATGCATTGCACTTTTGCATTACTAATAAATTTTATTTTGTTTTTGTACTTCATTGTTTTTTTCTTTGTCAATTTATGAACAAAAAGGAGGAGTAGTGTAACACCCCAACCCGATTTGATCCGGATTAGTGGCCAATTCCTGATGATTTGGTTGCTAATTGTGTTTTGTTCTTATTTTTGTTTGGTTTCAGGTTATGGATAGGTAGTTGGGTTGAGTTTAACCTGGTTTAGTTAGACATCAGCCCTTTTTCGTAATATTCGATTTTGTTCGATGTCGTCCTTCATGCATCATCTTGGTATTAACGCGTGTCTTTCGTTACGCTTGTTGATTCCCGTAACTACGTCGTGTGCCAAATATGTCAATGGTTTCCATTAGACCCGCCAATGACTCAAACTGGAAATAGTCTAACTGCTTGGACTTTATTGCAAATCGGCCTTGATATTTATCTTTATAAGTCCACCGACTTCTCTTCCTCATCAATTCCTCACGTGAGTTTGCTCTCTCCTCTTCTTCTCTTCTATTTCTTCTTTCTTCTTCTTGTTCAAAGCTAGGAAGAGGAATTTATGCTCTATGTTCTTGATCTTCTTCTTCTTCTTCTTCTCCTCTTTCTTCTTCATGTTCTCGCCTGTTACATGCACTCACGCTTCTCATTTCCTCTTCTTTTGCATGCATGGGTATTAGGAGCATGTCCATGTGAGAATTGAGCCGAAAGACAACAAGATCGTGTTTGAACTCATTTGAGGCAAGTATAAGCATAATTTGGTTAAACCATGTGGGTATGTGTTTGATTAAAATTAAATCATGTATTCTTGCTTATGAATGATGTTTACAGCCCATCTTGTGATCATTCCCTCTATTACATGTGATTTCGTCAGTTTGGATGTATTTCAGTGATTCTATAATCAGTTCAGAAAATGCTTCCGTGTGTACCTCGGTTAAGCCGTAAGTCACCTTCGGCTTAAAGTCCAGAGAGGGAAAAACCCAGTTTTCTTCTACGGCCAGGACACGGCTAAGCCGTATATTGTCCTACGGTTAAGTCGTATCTCAGCCGTGACCCATCCGTAGATCAGTACAGGGTGCTTTTTTCTGAATTAACTGAAAGCAAGTAATTGACAGACCTTTTACGGCCCAGCCATGGCTAAGCCGTAGAACAGCACACGACTAAGCCGTAGAACTAAATACGGGTGAACTGTACTTGCGGATGAACAGTAAAGGGAACCGCGGTGGAGCCGCAGTGCAGATTACGGCTACACCATAAGATGCCTACGGCTATGCCATAGGTTCACCTACGGCTAAGCCGTACCACCCCTGAAAAATGAATAACAAGGATATGCGTAAGAAAGAGACTGATATGGCCTTCATGATAGAATGTAAATCACCTAGACTTGCCCATTGGTCTGAATGTATGACATGAATGATCTCGAGGGCTGCGAATCATTCATGCACGTTATCCAGTTGTTTAGCACCTCCCCATGGGTGTTGGTTTAAGGGATTTCGGTGTACATTCCAGATACACTGCAACACTAGACAACGGTGCATCGGACAACTTAAAACTACATCATCATGCATGGTTAGAAACACTGGATAACTAGAATAGGACTGGCTAGTAGAAGCTTATGATCCTTACAAGAAAATCTGATTGCATGGCATATTGATTTCAGTTCTTGCCCTCTTATACGCATTCTGCACTGGGGCAGACGATTGGATACATCCTGGCTCTGTCCATGGTCAATCCCGGGTGGAACAGCGGTCTTGCATGTTCGATATTACTATTTGGTACTCATGATTGGTTAATCTAATGCTTTCCACTCTGTTGGTCTCCATTATATTGTTGATCTGCGTTGATCTGCTAAAGTTGATGTGGTTGTTGGTTAATTAAACTCGTATGATCTCTTGCACCTGCTTGATATATGCTTAACAAGACATGCACATCACATTCTAATAAGATATACATGTTAAGTTATGCACGTAATGATATGCACGGTGTATGATATGCATGTTCTTATATTGATTGACTCGATATGGTCCGGCACTACTGAGCCTCAGCCTTAGGATCCCGACGAGGTGACTTTGGTATAGTTTGTCTTGCCTTACTGCAGAAAGACATGTCTTGGGGAATCCGGACCCCAGGAAACCGAGACCCATCTGGCCCATGGTGTTTTCATCACAGATATAAGATCCCTAATTGGGAGCATATGGCGCACGTAGTAGCCACCTAGTATGTCCATGTACATGTTATGTTACGTATACATTGATTCAAAGCGCATATGTTAATTTGAATGTACAACTGCCTAGACTACTACATTGACATGTTATGATTATTTATGTTTTTATTCTATTAGAGACCATACGTGTTAACTTATTACTGCTTATACTTTGCTGAATCGTCGTATTCATAAGTTGTCCTTGGTGTTGTAGGCTCAGGTACCCTCGACCGTGTTCTTGTCGGTCATCAGTTTGCAGGGGAGACTTCAGCTGTCTCTTCAAGATCGCGGAGTGTGCATTATCACTCCACCAGAGCGCGATTGTTTTCTGCATGCATGCATATTGCTTTCTTTTTATGGCATTGATTGTACTCATGTTCTATACATCGCGATTGGATCCCGATTTGTATGTTCCGACCTTTATATCAGTCTTTGGATATCATTCCTTTTGTTTCTTGTGTGTCTCGTGTCACATGTTGATATTTACAGCTTTCGCATACTTGTGTTGCACGTGTGTTTTCCCTTGTGCGTGTGCATCTAGACCGGGTCTAAGTGCATATGCACGGGAGTGCATGTGTCACTGGTTAGGTTTTTGCTAACCCCCGATCTCTTGGCCTTGGGTTGTAACAAGTAGTTTATGACAAGAGTATTTTATTTTCATGACTACTTTAACTAGATCTTTTATGTAGGAAGTCATGACAGGTTTTTCTTGTTCAAAAAGTGCAGAATTGAAGAAGATTTTGATTTATTTGGGTCTGTCGGGGTAGATTGTTTAGTTTAGGAAGTTTTGTTCGTGAATTGCCAAAGGGAGAGATTGTAAGAAATGTAATATTGGCTAATTCATTGGTTGGACAAAACTAGGGCATGATTGAGTTGTAATTTTACTTTCAAGTAGGATTGAAGTGCCTGTCAAAGTTACAGATCAAGATCTAGGAGTTAAAGGCTGAAAACAGATTTTCTCAAAGTCGGATCGGTCAGATTAATGATGGACCGGTCAGATTGACAGCAACAAATTGCACCTAGGCAGAAGACAAATCCGACTGGTAGGATGGGGTGCTAGACCGATCGAACCCATGCCCGATCGGTTGGGCACATCTGATTGATCGGCTGGGCAGCAGACTGGTATCTGAAATTTAGAATCTCTTTCCTTTGTGAACCAAACTTCCTTAATTCCTTTGAAAACCGTCTCTAAGAGCATCCTATGAATATTGGTTTATATATTAACCATCTCTCTTTGCCCAAGATACCTCTCTCATAATTCAAAACCCTCAAAATCCTTTGAGAGATTCTTTCTTCTTCTCTGGAGCTTTTCTTCAATTACTGTGATGCATATTGAGTTCCTGAGATTCATATTCTCCTTCCATCCTGGAGATTCATCTTGATGGGCTTCAAAATGCATAGATCAAGCACAAAGATGGCTAGCAGCATGTGCATCAGCAAGAAGAATTTCTAATCCTTTAGGTTGTATACAACTGGAAAAATGGTAGTAAGTAAATTTTATAACCCCTCTTGCATAATGCTTATTCTTAGTGGACCGGTTGTTGTTCCCGTGATTTTTTTCCATTTGGAATGTCCACGTAAAAATCATGTGTCTATCTCTTGTATGGTGATTGTTACTTAATTTAGAGTTAATTGCCTATTTATCAACATACCAAAATCTATGTTGGGACCTTTACCTGTATTAAGGTTAGAAGTCCTTTAATTCACGGCTTCAAGCTCCTTTTTGGTCTCCCCGTTCTATTAATTCCTCAAAACTTCCTTCCAACCCTCCAATACAAGGGCCGAGTTTAAAAGACAATTCTCTATCAGAAGATTAGAGGTCATGTTTTTTTCCAAGCACCCAATGGATCCCAATTCCCAAATGGTTTTTAATTCCTATGATTGACCCACTGCTCAACTCAATCAGGGACCCAGGGAAAATTTTTCCAGTAACTAATTTGGTGCCACAAAACCTTGTATTTCCAATCAGGGCATTTTTTTAATTATTATTATCCAGTTTCAGATCTATCCTATCAGTTATTTTGACCAGCTTTTGGAAGCTTTTACAAATGTCGGAAGAGAACTGATTCTCTGCCCTCCTTTCTCAGATTTTACTGGAAAGTGAGGTGGGCTTCACTGGAAGCATGTGAACTGCGAGGGAGGTGCATCATGCATGTGTGTAAGCTTCATAGCTTCCTTGCCGTACTCTCACGGGCCGGATTCCATTCAACTTGTTTTTACTCAGAATGCAAAAAGGGGACCGTCTGAACTGCCATTTTCTGCACAAAAGTGTGTCCCATCATCCAGTGATCCAGACATTCATCTGGTGGGACTCACTCTCTGGGGTTGGCAGTGGAACAAAACATTTCTCCATCGTCTGATGCACAACTCCTGCAAGAGTTGTTTGGATTAAGTGAAAGAGAATGGCTTCAGGAGGAGAAATCTCAATGTGTGTCATTTTTCTTCATTTTTCTATTTCTCCCCATACAAAGGCTGACTAGTCGTAACAAGATTGTGAAAGAATCATTTCTTAAGAGTTCTAAAATTCCCTAACTTCCGACAACAAAATTGTACAAGCGGAGTTCCTCATATTCCAAGAAATTCTGGATGGGATAATTTGGATTGAAACTTAGAAACTCTTACTTTCATTTGAGGGGGCAAATCCAAATAGCTAGCTGGATTCTGTGGACAAATCAAGGACTTTTCACATGAATTGTGGGCTGAACCTGCAATTCTCATGTGTGTTTTGTAGGCGGACACGAGATTTGCCACGGACTTAAGCCTGAAAGGGCAATTGCCTCCGTAACCCTGAATGTGGGTACGACCCTGGGGTGAGCCATCTTTAAAAAAAAATCACTTGATCAAATGGACCCTAGGTTGAATTTGGCTAGGTGTTTGGAAGGGATGTTAAGTGCCAGTAAAATTGAAAATTTTGGATACGAAAAGAAGTTCATGTCCTAAATCCAAGTTTAGTGGTAAGATGAAATTTCTAGAATCACTAAAACTGTAAAAATATTTCTTAAACCATCTTTTGGTTCTTGTTTATTTATTTATTTCCTTGAATTAGGAGAGATTTAACCTGCAGGAGTCCGCAAGAACTCTCCTACTTGAAAAGGCATCTCTTGGATTAAGCCTACCCGTGCGTAAAAAATTCACCTTGATTTAGAACCTGAGGTATTATTGTCTTCAGCCAAATTCATCATGGATATTTTATTCCATTCATGCGACTTCAAAATGTGAAATTTCATCCAAATCACTTCAAGTTTCAGTAAGTCTTGAATCAAGATTAATCGACAAGTGTATTTTTGCATGCTTATCAGCATGGTGCTCAACAAAATGGACGGACATCCTGCCTCATCTTAATGGAATCTTTGGAACTTGGAACATGACAGAAAGGTTTGCGTAGAACAACCTCGCCAAAAATGTATTTTACCGTTTGAAAGTTACTGCAACTTTTTCAAAGTTACTCTCCTTTTGGAAGTTACCATTATAAAGGTTGTAAATCACCAGCATTTATGGAGAAAAGATGGTATCATAATGGAGGTATGACAAGCCCATTAAAATGGTGATTGTAATAGACTGTTCTGCCGGCAAAAAAATTCTGATTAACACATCCTTAAATGTTTCATATAAGTTGGCATGCTTAGTGTTGAGCAATATTGATTTACTTTGTTTTGGCCGTTCACTAATAGCTCAAGTTTTAGTGGTTTTTATTGTTAACATGGTATTAGAAATCTTCAGCTGCGGGTTTTACCGTCGATCCCACAAAGTGATGTCAGAGTTCTACATAACAAAAAGAAGCTTGATTACAATGCAATTTATTCTTTTCTAAGACCAGAAATAGATTTGTCATGATATTTTTAGTGGCACGAGGAACACTACTTGTCTATGACAACCTAATTTACAATGGTTATGTTAAAGTGGGAAATGTGACACATCTACTGACTCACCAAGTGAAGGCAGAGTTGGTTAGGGTCCACCAATAGTAATAATCTTCTTGGTTATATTTAGCCATCAAACTAAGATGATGAAACAAATGGGCAAAATAAGAAAAAATAAAAAGAAGAAAAACTAGCAGACCACTCATAAAATCATAATCACAGCCATTGATTAGACATTCAACAATGTCTAATGCGACGGATTACTCCTAGAAGAGCATTAAATCACAATCACTGAAGCCCTTTTCATTTGTTTATTTTTGTATATCTTGAAATTATGAGTATAATACAGAACAGTAGAGCCTATATCATCAATGTATAACGTAATTATGAAGAAGTAAACCCAACAAGCTCTGATCTATAGTGACTTTGCGCCCACCAAGGATCATGCGTATGGCATACCTCTAGAAAGTTGTGGGCCCGCATTAGAAAGGGCTTGTTTGTTTGGAAGAGAAATTCATCATATATCATTAAGTACAATAAAGGAGTTGGATGTCATGTAACCATTACTAATAATACAAGAACAACCATTTAGGATCACCAAAAATACAAAACAACTTATGCTCGAAATCATACCGGGACGTTGAGGAGTGCATTGAAAATTGGCCAATGTTAGAACTTCAATATGGTTATAAATCAGTTGAAAATATGGAAACGTTCCATTGGGAACTCCTACTGGGAATAGAATTTTTTAAATGACTCTTCAATGCTAATTCTAGTTGTGTTGGAAATTAGAATTTGGCACCTAAACACGTTGTGATTTGAAGAATCCAATTGGTAATTCTCAAATAATCTATAGCAAAGTACTAGAGAAGGACTTACGTTGCTCGGTCAGACTATGTCACCACCAAACCACCAACTATATATAATCAAGGCAAACTTATTTTCTTTAGTCTATCAATTGATATCAGAGCAACATTGTCATTCATTCATTCACTATCTTTTGCCTAGAAATGCTAATCTTTAGACTTAAACAATGATTATAAAAACAATGTCTACTATTTTTCTACTACGCAAAGCTTCTTAGAAATAAACTCTAGTCCAATGTTTGGCCCTCTTTTGTTACTCTATTGCAAACCGAATACTGCCACCACACCAACTTTTTATTTGTTTTTAAGTTAATTGTTATTTGTTGAAGCGGAAATCTATGATGGACAAACTAAACCACAATAAGATTTACATGGTTTGACGATTACCTAATTACTTTCATAAGTAAAGAGTCGCATCTTTATTTTCAATCTTTCATAGGTAAAGAGTAGCTTCTTTCTTTTCAATCTTTCATCACTTGGGTATAGGATTTAGAGGTTATATCATATAAACCTTCCAATTTTTTAAGCCCTAAAAAAAGCTCAATACAATTATTTAAAAAAAAACCCTTGACTAAAAACTTGATCCGGCTAACAATAAACATCTTAAATAATATATGTACGATGGGCTCTTATCACGTGGCTGCATTGGCCCCAAAACCAAGTCAGGCTGGTCGTTAAGTGGGTCTAAACGTATCTTCTAAGTGTTGGCTTTCTGCAGCTAGCGTACATATATTTTCTCCAGTGTCCAAATTCCTGAAGCATCTTCCTTTGAGTAAGCTCTTCCCATCTTCTATGGAATTAGGTTCCATCTCTTTTTCTCTTTCTTACTTACTATTCCCAAAGCACAAATCCTAGTCACACTTTGTCCATGTACGTATCCTAGGGATTCGTTAGCATAAATAAAGAGCCCATGACAGCTGAACTTTATCACTCCCCAGAAGCCTAATTTAATCCAAACTAATTTCAGCCAACCCTAATTTCCTTGGTATGCATATAGAGATTTGGTTTATAGCGATTTGGTTATCTTTTCTCACCAAACTTCATTCACACAAACAACAAAAAGCCATCACCATTCACTGACTGTAGGTTGTGATCCTAGCATTATTTTATACCATTCACTGCATTTTCCTGACAAATGATTATAGTATTGAGGCGGTGCACCATATAACATTTATGCACTGCTCTTCAATAGCCGGCCTTCTTGGTTGGATTTGGAGTTTGAACCCTCTCTATCCTTTTATCTTTTATCATATTTTTTTTCATATCTAAGGTATCCCTCGCCCGTCAAGCCTTCCGACCATTGGCCTCTGTCCCGAGAGTTACCTAATTCCGACAAACAAAAACTATTCCGTAGGGAATACATATATAACCGCATATATATATTACTCAGATAAGGAGTGGAAGTTGAACTTGAGACCCAGGGGAATTAACTCAAGTTTCAAACCAATTAAGCCACCGCCTTGATGGCAAAATCTTTGATCGTATAAACTACATCACATTTGGATATCATTTTTTCCATGGACTAACAAGTTTTCTTTTTTTAATCCTTTTAATCCATTTCATAGACTTTTCACTAGATGGCTCCTTTTCCAATGGCTAAATATATGAATGAATGCGTATAGGTAGAGAGTGAGGACTTGTTTTTTTCATGTAATTGAATATATAAAACTGTAAGTTTTATTATTTAAAAATGATTAAAACTAGATAGACAAGCATGATTTTTCAAGAATGACTGGCAAATTATCTTCCCTCAATGAAAAATAAATGAAGGGAAGGTGGGAGATGAATACCTATCCACTTCCGTAGTAATTAAAAATCTAGGAAAAGTGAAGGTTGTATCTACATTTTTACCTTGTATCTTTTGTCTCTCACCTCTTTAATTGAAGTCAATTAATATTTAATTCATATATACTTTATGCAGACAAATAGGCTTGTAGAATTATTTTCTCTTTGTCAATTGTTGGGTTGCGAGGGAAAAGTGCAAATGGATTTAAACTTGTGCCAAACTTTCATGATAAGGTCAACAATGATCGGCATCAAAATTGATTGCAAGTACCATTTGCCCTAATCTTGGTCGCACTAACCAACAAATAGAGGACTTTAATTAATTCAAAATACTGCATTCAAAATACTCTTGTACCTTTTCTTCTACTTATATCTTTTCTTTTTATTTCGTTGTAATATCTCTGTTTAATGAATGTTTTTGTTACCAATAAAAAAAACTTAAAAAAGGGGTAAAAAAACAAAGCATTTTTAAAGGTCAGTGACCATGGGATTTTTGGCAATGGCCTTCCAAGAAATCCTTTTTTCACAATGGTGCCCCATGGCCTATATGAATCTAAGTTTGCCCTTGCAAGTGACTTCTCCTACCCGAATTCATGCATAAGTCATGAGTGGTGCACACCGAAGTGGGAGGAATCCTATGAACAATGCACACTTTTTTAAATAAAACCTTGGTACTGTTATTCAAGTTATCATCATCATCATCAAAACTTTATATTAATTGTGTTGAGATGGGCACCATGAATTTTGTTTATTCATTTCGATCAATCTTAAATTAAATCTTATGACGAGTTGCATTATAATTAATTTTATATACGTCCTCTTTGACCTATTTCTTTCTTTTGGTAGCCATTCATGTTATGATCAACTAATAACTTTTGAATGATTTTGGAATTTGGACACCAATCTCCATTGATCTGGTGCATACCATCTTTTTTTTTAATTACTCCTATGATTAATTCAGCTTTTGTGCAAATGTTATTAGATGAGCAGGTACTGTCAGGAAGGTAATAGTTCCAGTGATCATATGATCCTTGAGCCATGTATTTATTTGTATAGGTGGGCCCACGGTATAATTGTTCGGGAAAAAAAAAAACCTAGCCTTCAAGTGCAGTGTAATAAAAAGCTAACTTCTTGTGAAGTTCGAAGTCCTGCTGTGGTCTGGACCACAAATCACAGATATGGCGTGAATGTGGTACCCATCCATGCCATACCTTCAATTACCTAGTCTAACTAGTTACTAGGTCACCGATTTTCGAATTTCGGTCCCACCTTATCGGTCTGCTTGACCCAACCAGCCTGATTGGTTCAATTGAGATATTTGACAGGTGAAATCTCCATTTGAGTCGTGGCGTTTTCAGATTTGAGCAGCCGATAGAACTTGTTTTTGCAACCGGAGAATTTCAGGACCCGTGAGTATCTATCTTTCTGGAAATTTTCACCCATATCGAAGAAAATCAGTTCATTTTTATTCTGTTTTTGTAAAAAAAAGAAAAAACTTACTAGACTAATTAGTTACTACATTCAATAGAGATCGATTTTGGTAAATATCTATTTGAGCCAAAGCTTATCGGGTCATTGCTAGTTGATGGTTTGGAGCAGGGGCGGATTCAAATGTTGCACCCGTCAACTTTTTTCTTCCAAGCTTTATATAAAAATCTTAGTTCTACTACAAAAATTTTAATAACAATCATGAGTCCACTCTTAAAATGCACATAAAAATCTTTTATTTACCTCCAAAATCAAATTATTTAGTAAGATCTGCACCCTTCAAATAAAAATTTAAGAGCACTATTATTTTAAAGGTGGGCCTTTCTCACTACTCTCCTGAGTTTGGATCCTCTGAATAAAACCTCTACGGTGATTAGCCCCGCTAAGATCACCTAAATGGGATTTCCTCTCGTACAATCTCCATTCGGCTCTCCCTTCCTTCGGTGCATAAAAAGGCCCACCCCTAATCAACCATTTATACCTCTTAAAATTACCACAGGTTCTAATTTGAGATTGATCCAAAGTTACCAAGGTAGGATTTTTATCACGCTCAACATGCACAATGTATAATCATAAAAAAATCCGGTACCGTGAGCTTTACTCCTCTATCAACTGGTTTCAAATGAAAACTCGACACGTGGCATGGGGAGTGGTTAACAGACAGGAAGAGTGTGTGTCGAGTAGTTGGCCTGCTCAATTCAGTCCGTAATTTCTCGTCCGTCGCACGCTTTTTTGGGAAAATATATCATCACGATAATATCTTAAAATCAAACGACTTGAATCGGTAGTATCGGCTGCAACGTTCCGGTATCCGTCCTATACCGAGGGTAAAAAACGACCCGAAAAATGCTCGTCCCTGTGAAATATGACCGGCACCAGAATAGACCGACCGGGACGGCCCGAGGACATTTTAGTAAAAACAGATGAGACTTTTTCTAACATCACGCTTTCCACTTTCAACTGCCCATGAATTATTGTGTCCGCTGATATGATGTCGAAAAAATGCGATGCTGTGTGGAGTGGTGGTCGAATCTATCATCTCCTGGTCTAGACGATGTCGCAGCATTGAAAATAATAATAATAATAGAAATTTTGTGCATTTTTTTAGATATTAAAATATATAATAGAAATTAACAAAGATTTAGATACTGAAATAATATATAAATAGAAATATCTAATAGGATTAAAAATAATTTTATAGAATTTCCTAAATTTCACCTTTTGTCAATTCATACTTTTATAAAAAATTTTCAATTTTACCAATAGTTTAAAAATATTGCATGCCAATTTAGAAAACCATTGTGAGAGTTAGATCTCATGAGTGTTTGCCCCATGCTTCCCATAAATGGGAGGAGTGCAACTCTAGATCTCACTTATTGAAAATTCAAAGTGGTCAAAATAATTGTATCCATTTCTATCTAATACTCTTGAATTTTTGCTCAAATAGGAGTTTGTCTGATTTTCAGACTAGCAAAATAGGTCCATGCCGAGATCTTGTTTAGTCAGTTGGTGATATGCATTCTTTTCAGGTAGTGGCAAGAGATTTCAATGTAGGTGAGAAGTTCCTTAGAAAAGTAGGTGAGAGTATGTTGTGACCATTGCTGATTACATATTTTTACTAAATGCATTACCATGGCTATGTTAATATATATATGGGCCTTGATCCAATGAGAACTGTTCTCACGTACCTACCGTGAGAATTATTTATGGGATCCACTTATGTGTCCAATTTGAGAATAAAACTAGGGGGATGAAAAAATCTATGTAGGCTCACCCCATATATTAAGTTTGACTCCAATCATATTTTCTTAACCTTTTCATTCGTGAACTATAAATTTAGTCCATTCAAATTGGAGCACAGTCGATCTAACAATTTAGTAAATTCATATTTAACTAAAACTTGGGACGTGTGATTACTAGGGGTCCCTATGTATTGCAATATTTAGATTAGATTTTAAATTGGCCCCACCTAGAGTTCTTATAACATTATTTCACATACATAATATTTATATTATGTGGCATACATCTCTCACCATTTTTGTGAGGAATACTTCTTTTTTGGAAGGTATTAATGTGCAAAATGACAAAATCATCACACATCATTATACTTTTTTGACCTTGTTAGGCTTAAAAAAGAAAGTATCCCTTACAAAAACGTGAGGGATGTATGCATATGAATATCTTCTACTGTGTTGAATGATTTAAGTCTTCAAGGTCCTCAATATACTTGATTAAATTCTAGTTTAGGTGGATCACAAATCTACTATAAGTTTGATAAGATCCTTATCAATTAATATTTCATACACAGTCCAATCATTCCCATTCGATGTTATCTTATGTAGTCATGTAATATCATATTTGAGGAATAACTCTCTAGAAGATATTTAAACTTTCACTTTTTTTAGAGGATTTTAATGAAAAAATCCTTTTAGAGTAACTTCATATCAAAAAGGATCCAAAAGACATGATTCAGTCACAATAGTCTTAGGGGCACTTTTTTGTTTAAATTATTGGAATCTGTGTTCGACGAGGATATGCCTGCTCACTTAAGTACGTAGGCAAGGATATCCCCACTCTTGATTTTTTTGTTTTTCTCTTCCTCTTCATTCCTTTTCTGCTCGTTCTTTCTTTAGATTTAAGTTATTTGATACGAGTGGGGATATTTCCACTTGTTCTTTCTTTTTCTTTCTCCTTCCTCTAACCCCGATATAGATCCGAAATATTTAAAAAAAAAAAACTAAAGGAGTGCTAATCAAAAGCACCATTCTCAAAAGCTTTAGGTGGAGATGAAAGAAGGAAGAAGGGATCTCTTCAAAGGAGATAGAAAGATTTAGAACTTTAATGTTAGACAAATGAGAGAGAAGAAAAGAAAGTAGAGACAGATCATAATGATGTGTTCTGGTGAGTTTACAGAAAAGGGGAAAAGGAAATAAGACAAATAAAGAATTATGTTGATTAGTTGATGGGGGAACTTGAGTATAATGATTTTGGGTTTAATGAGTGAGTGTAGTAAATTAAAATTAAGTAGTTGAGTTTATATGTTTGAGTGAGTTGAAGTTAGATGAAGAAGAAGAAAAAGAAGAAGAACAACAACAACAAGCGGAGAAAGAAGAAGAAAAAAAAGGAAAAAAAAAAAGAGTAAGGAAATCCCAACCCAATTCAAATTTAAAAAAATTAAATAAAAAGAATGACTAATATTGTGGAGTTAGATCTTTAGGTTTTTTTTTTGTTTTTTGGTATAGAATGACTTTAATAAGATTTTTCCAATAAATATTATATATATAAATTCTAAAAAATAGTGCGGCCCATATCAGGAGACAACGATAACCGTACAGCTCCATATCGCGATACATTGGGATCTCACTTCCCATAGTTTTAGTTGCAGTTGTCGTGTTCCGCAAGGACGAGGATAGAGTCCTCCGAGGACCGGACAGACCAAAATCCCACGCTCTCTTCTTACCGGGCCCCACCACCACCACCATCGTCACCATCACTGTTCGCTACAGCCAAATCACAGAGACACTCCTATCCATGCCGTTTAAAAAGCTCTGAAGCGTTCGGTCTCTTGCGTTGCGTCTTTCTGCTGTGAACCTTCTTTTCCTTTCCCTTCCCTCCGTCGTCGTCGTCGTCGTCTTCCCATTCGTCTCTCCATCTTGGAAAGCGAAAAACAGCCTCGACCTGTTTCTCCGTGGAGAAATCGCAGAGATCATAAATCCTTCGCGAAGATCATGTTAGAATCCAAGTAGCAGAAGCTCCTCTGCGCTTCTTGGAGAATGCAGGAAGGCAGCGACTGATCGAAATCTTCTACGATCAATGTGCAATGCGATGCTCGCAGACACTATCTCTGACTTCAAATTCGTTTCTTTTGCTGCTTCTGTCACGGAGAGATTGCTGAAGCCCTGAGAAATCGTCCAAATAGTTAAGATTTTTTTGAAGAGGTGGATACGATTTCCTTGCCCTAGAATCCGATCTTTATCTTTCGTTCTTTGTTTTTGCAAGCTACTCTCTTCCAGTTTGAATGCAGAGATTAGGATTTAGGAGGGGAATGAGAGAAAGATCTCAACTTTCTCACTTCATATTCCTACTCCTCACGGAGTTTGAATCATTTCTCTCGTCAGCTGAAGCACAAGGATCTCTGTATAAGCTTACGGGAGGCAGATCCTCCAAAGACATTACCGGCATTGATCATCTTCCTCTGTTTTCTGACAGATTGTTGTACTAGTTTCAAGTTTGTTCAAGAGGAGGCGTTTTTGATTTCCTTGTCCTAGAATCTGATCTAGTCTCATTTTTTCCAACATTCTCTAGGATTTGGAATGCAGAGATTAGGAGCAAAATGAGAGAAATGTCTCAACTCTCCCATATTCCTTCTGGAGTTTGAACATTTCTCTCATCTTCTTCAGTTTTCGTGGATCTGTCTCGCTTGATAGATTTCGGTGCTTCTGCATTGCATCAAAACCTGATCAACCTTTAGTTATTTGGCCTAAAATGTGAAAATGCTGGTTTCCTGGATATTTTCCTTCGTTTCATTCTTATGTTTGAATTTGCATTCTTAAAACCAAAAATGATCGAGCAACTCGGCAAAACTGCTACCAAATGTGTTGTGTAGAAGATCTTGGATCATGTTTTCAACACTTTGATTGAAGTGCTTGTTTTTTCCTGCAGTGATCTGAGGAAAACAGAAATGGATTCTGAGTAAATGAAGGTAACTTATGTGAATGATGGTATATATTTCTTAGCTATTGCTTAATGGTTTTGCTTTTTAAGTGATTTTACATGGTGGAATGCAGGGAATGAAGTTCGTGTATTGCAGAATTCCATGTTGAATGAATCCGTATCTCAGACACCTAATTTGCTGACTGTTAGTGGCGGCATTCTTCTAGTATAAACTGATTTTGGTGATTGTTGTCTCGTCTGATTCTCTTCTCTTTGATTCTGGCCCTTTATTTTTCTTCTTGGTAATCTTTTTATATCCTGTTTCTGCAGATATTGTGATAGAACATAGTGGTTGAAAATGGATGACAACCGGCAGGTGGAGGTTCATTATATAAATACCGGATTTCCTTACAGTGTTACCGAGAGTTTTATGGATTTATTTGAAGGTCTTACATACACTCATGCGGATTTCTTTCTAGCAGGGTCTTGGCCTGAACAGGAGCAGGTAATGTTTTAAATTGTTGCAACTTTTGTTTATCTGACAGTGGGGTCTAATTCTTTTCTCTTCATGGATATCGACCATTTTGGAAGACAACTAGGGCTGGTTTTTGGCATTTCATCCTCATGTTTGATTGAAGAATATGTCCGAAAGCGAACGTGAAGTTCAGTTGGTGTACATTTTATTAGTTCTTAGAGTGACTGGATTTTTCAGTTATCCTTTATAACAATCTATCCACTTATAACTCGGTAATCTTAAAATGATTTTCCCCTTTTTTTTTTGAAAAAAATTTTAAAATTGGTGCCCTTAAATGATGGGCTTAGAACGTTGTGGATCAAGTAGCTAGACAATGCACTCATTAGCTCTCTTGATTGTATATCTACATATGAAGGAAACAACCGATTAAATTTCATTGTGATGGATTCTCATGTAATGAAAAACAATTGACTTGTGATACATAAAACCATTGCGCACTCAAATGATGGGCTTAGAATAGAACCATTGTGGATCAAGTAAAACCATTGTAGCGACCTGGTAGCTGTTCAAAGCACTTTTTGGCTCTTGTTACTGTGTTTCTCTATTTGAAGTACATAGCATGGTTAATTTCCCTGTGACGGATTCTTAACTGAAAAATCATTGACTTTTGATACACTGAATGGCACACATTGGTGACTTGTGGAAGTTTCTTGGTATCTATGCAGGAGAGTGCATATTGGTCGATGCATACAAATGCCTACAAGTATGGTCTATCTGGTTCAGGCAGTTATTTGTATTATCCTTATGGGGTAGATGATCATTTACTGAGAATGGATGGAGACATGGGAGCTTGGAAAAACCTTTCAGAGGTGAATAATGAAGAGCCTTGCTCAGTGATTATGCATGAAGGAGAAAGTTCCAATCCAACAGATGCTGCTCCTGACGAGTGTAGGTTTTGGTGTTTGTTTTGGCATTCAGAAGATCGATGAATTATCTATTGACTCTTTTTTCTGTTTTTGCATATAATATTGCTCTAGAGAAGTGAGTGATTTAGAATAGCTTCATTCACCATGCTCATAAGTGGTTCTCATACTTCTTTTTCCGCCCTCTTTTGCTTTTTCCTCAACTCTTGTCCATTGAATTGTATGCAACAAGTTACTTTGGACCATGCAACTGTAAGCCTGTTTGGCTGGGACAATCCATGTATACTGCAGGGACATGGAATTTAAATATAAAATTGAAATTTGGATATGAAATGATACGAATATGTTGCCTTCTATCCCGGTTTGGTAGAAAGCAACTAAGCAAGCCCAGATCGAGTCAACTTAGATCTTGAATCTTGTGCACCAGAATCATCCCTTTCAAGATTTGTATCCAAACAACAAATGCATCGTGGACTGGAGAGATTATTTTCTCAAGCATCGATCTCATTAGAAAAGCTGAAGCTCCCAATAACTTTTTCTATATGTTACTTGTTGGCCTGATTGGCCAAAGATCCTTGTAATAATCAATGCCTTTTAGGCATCGTAGCAATATGGTATTAAGGTAATTAAGGTACCTGTGGCCGTGACTGCTGATTTCCAATAAGAAAGCTAACACCTCATATGTCACATCTTCCCAGAAGAGTTGGAGAAAAGAGTGCTGGGAGAACCAATGTGAGCAAAACTCTATATTCCCTCAGATTAATCCCCCTGGAAAAATCATCTAAAATCCATGAATGTCAATTTGGTTGATGGATTTTTGTTGAGGTTAGGTATTTTATTAAACATTGTCTTCCTATTAAAGGTCATTTTTTGTTATTTGTGTGTGTATATATGTATGTATTTATGTATGTATGTATTGGATGATTTTCTCCTGTGCTCTACATTATATTCTAGTTGGTGTTGAATAGTGGCGGACCCAAGATTTTCATTTAAGGGATGTGGACCATAGGTAGGTTGGTTTTGGGGGCAAATTGAGGATTTCATGTGGATTTTGAAGGTGGACCCATGATTTTTATTGGATTTTTTGAAGTGAACATAGAATTTTCATATAGTATTTGAAAGCATCCCGCGGTTTCACGGATGTGATCACCCCTGTGTGCCACTACCTTGGAAGCTTCCATAGGGCTTGGCGCACAGGAAAAAATTTTCCATATAAGTATGTACTCATTTTCAGGAATGGCTAGATAGTTCCTACCTTTGTAATGCTCTTGCTCCAGGCCCACCTTGAAGTTGGACAATCTAAGGTTTAGGGGCTTGAAATTCCCCCTATCACCTACCTATGTGTCAAAAGATGGATTTCATATGACTACGACAGGTAATATTTTGAGGACTTCAAAGTTGTCCAAATCTTAGCTGTTAGATTTGGGCCCAACTAGCTGCACTGTTCTTAAGCTAGGAATTTTTTGGCTGTTCCTGGAAAGTTGCATATATCATATATATATATTTATTTATATTTGTGTTGGGAAATTTTTAAACTAAATGAAGTTCTTTTTGCCATTGATGTGATCCATAAGCATTCGAGGGCCTGAAGTGGATTTTATGTGAATGCATTAATGTGTTGATTTATAGATTTATGGATAATGTATTTTGTAGCTATAATGTGAATATCCTCTTTTTCTGTTCTTTTTTTTTATTAACATTTTCTTTTGCAGGCATCCGAAGTCACCACAATGCGAGCAGTTCACAGGTGCAAAGTCTGTTCAGTTGCAGCCTCTGTATTTTTCTTTCATTTCTTGCATTCATGCAAGGATCACATATTCTATAAAATTTCTAGGCTTATGTATTCTGAGGTGCAGCCACTTCTAGAGTGAATAAGCATTCAACTCCACTCGCATTTGTTAGAACTTGTATGTAGTTTGTATAAGGGGCATGATGATATATGCATAAATTGATTAATTACAAGTTGATGTCCTTTAGCACTGTGCCAAACTTTTTACCTGCACATGTTTCTTTAGCCCTTTGATAATTTTGTACATGTACTAAGTTTACAAGTCTGTTGCTTCCATGAGTACCATTTATATAAACCCACTTGTTTCTATATATATATATTTTATGGTCTATAAGAGTGCCTTTTGCGTAAGAATATTGGAATTATTGAAACCTAACACATTGAAATGAGAGTAGATTTGCTGTTTTTTTTTTAATTTTTAATGGTACCTAATTTAACCTTTGTATAAGGTATTGTACTATAATTAGAAATAAATGGAAATAATCTAGTCTCTGTGGACAGTACAAAACTTTAATCTCCTAGATAAATATAATTATGGCATATTGTAATACTACATACATTACACTACATAGTGGGCTATGGTACCCCGCAGATCTATACAACATATATCAGTTACACTGAGTCATGTAACCACAAATTTTCCATACCAACACCATTTCATATGCCTGTTTTTGGTGCATGCAACTGCCCATTTTGAAGCAGAAATTCTGTCAACAATGCAATGGATTATGATTGTTTATGTATATCTTGATTTTTCTTAATATTGCATTTTTGTATATATGCATAGTTGCAATTTTTTGTTGCTGATGTGAGAATTTTCCATAGTAAAAATTACTTATTGAGTCTTTGGTAGAGATTGCAGGTCATTTGGCAAGACAATATTGACCCAGATAATATGACATACGAGGTTTGTTTACGAGGCTATATACATTATTTACTTGCAATGCTGGAAATCGGCAAATTGTTGAAAGACAGGCCATCTTGGTTGTGTGATAATTTTCCAGAATATTCTGCACCAGTTGAGAAATTGGGTGCCAATGGATGCTTATGTGCATGCATGTGTACTTGTCTCTGTGCTTGTGTGTGTGTATGTAACATTGTAAGAATGATTTCACATGATTGGAAGAGTGGATTTATTTTATGTTGTATGCTTGTGTGCCCTCATATCTGAAAAGCACTGCAAACTAAGCAAGTTTAGGCGTCTTTGTTGGTCATGGAGAGATGTGGCAACTATTGGAAATCGTGTGTCCCACGTGCCACGGGTCCCACGTCAGATCAAGCATGGCAGTGACCCATAGAGAAATTAGTTTCCCACTATATACAAAAGACTCGATCTGGACCCACAGATAAGACTCCCAACCGGATTAGTAGGATGTGGGTTTTTAGTGAAGAGGTCTTCGGAAGTGTGGCTCTTTGGGACTAGCCTATATAAAATATATGAGAGCCCTAGGGTTGTGATTTTATGTTCCATCCAGTAGGTAGAGGCAGATGTGAAGAGATCTGCAAAGCTTCCTGATCACCGGAATGCATATAGATCTCTGGCCACGTGTCAGAGTCTCACATCTAGATCCATCAACAACTCGGCCAAACTTGTTCCTCAGTATCAATCTTTACCCTAGAAGTATATATTGAAATATACAAAAAATATACCATGAAAAGTTTAATTTATTAAGAAAAACTAAATATAATTTCGAGAAACATGGAAGAAGATAAATCTAGGTCCAGTTCCAGGGTTGTGTGATAGGGACATCATACCAAATTCCCCAAAACCATTCAAAGTTTATCAAAGAAGAAAGCGCAGGGCAGCGGATCAAGCTCTAATCTGGTTGGATGATCAATACTTTGACATTGATCGCGAAGAAAATACAAATCCACCGTTGGATTGTCTTTCGGAGGAGATCCGACGGTTGGATTTCGTTTGATCACGATGGCGGAGCATCGACGGCCCATGTGTACAATTACAGTGAAGGCCCCACATAGGGAAGTGTCACATGGATTGGAGAAAGTGGAGGGGTCCTTAGATTTAATTTGCTTGGGGGCCCATGGTTTGATTTGTTTATGTCATTGGGTCCCATGTTTTAATTTATTTAGTTCCTTAAGTTATTTGTTTGGTCCCATAGTCTAATTATTTAGTTAGTTTGGTCCCATATTAATTTTATTAGAGTCTGTTCGTGAAGAGGGACCCGTTTTGTTTTGTCTATGTAATAAGGGAGAGAAAGGGGGACCACCTTTATAAGTGAAAAAAAAAAAAAAGGATGTGCGCAAGATGGACTTGTGCACGAATCCCAATGTGCGCAAGTCCATCTTGCGCAAGATCTTATTCCCCCCTTTTTCTTCTCTTTCTTCCTTTCTTGTCTTCCTCTTTCTTCTTTTCCTTTTTTGGTTGGAGAGACCTTTAAGTCTAGATCTAGGTTTTTTCCTCCATCATGATGCATGTAAGAACTTTGATTTTGGAATAAGAAAAGGAGTTTCTTCTTCTTCTTCTTCTTCTCCACTTGGTTTGCAAGCCACCTTCTTGTCGACTACTACTAACGTCTCCTGTGATTGGAGTTTGGTGAGAGCCCAACAAAGGTAACTTCTGTCTCTCCTACTCTTCTCTTCCTGAGCATCTTCTAGCTACCATAAGATTCCAGATTTGCTGAAAATAAACTGTAATTAGCAGCCCAGATCTGATCTTGAACATTTGAGCCATGTTTGATTGATGAAAATCCCTTATTCACAAATCAAGCCCTAAGTGTTGGAAGTTCTGCCTTCCATTAAGATCCACTTTGTAAATCTAATAAACTATTACTGCGGGATCTGTAATAAGGGTCTAGATCTATTGCTGATCCATCCCTTGGAATTAACGGACGGTTGGTAATGAGCCAGATCTGAAATTTCTGCACTAATTAATTAATTTTCTGATTTCAGCACTTCAATTATATTGCAATAGGTTAGGTTTGCATCGTCCTGCATCAATCTTGGTATCAGAGAACATAGGTTCACTTAGGGTACTGAAATTATTTTCAGTTCTGGAAATTATTTTCAATTCTGAAAATTACTTTCAGCAGTGCATAAAGCATCATTGCATTCAATCTGAAACTGTTTTCATCATTCCATCATATCATTATATCACGTCTGAAAATTAATTTCAGGTCTGAAAATATTTTCAGCTGTGCATATCTGAACTTATTTGCATCGTCACATCATCTCATTACATCATTGTATCACATCTGAAAATATCTTCAGTTCTGAAAATTATTTTCTGCAATGCATAAACAGCATTGCATCACATCTGAAAATTATTCTCAGTTCTGAAATTATTTTCTGCAGTGCATAGTAAATTTAGCATCCATCTTGTATGCCCACTAGGAGCGGTAGAGATTTCCAACCCGAACACTTTACAATGGATTCATCCCAAATTTCCAAGTTGATGGATGAGGTTTTGGCCAAGAACAATGTCATTATGAACGAGAGGTTGGCTGCCATGCAGGCGCAATCTGACATCCATTTTCATGAGGCCACAGCTCGTCTCGAGGCACGCCTCAAACAGATTGAGAGGTCCCAACGTGATGATAACGGGCATCGACATGGTCGGAATCGTCCACAGGGAAGGCATAGGGGTAGAGAGCGAGATAATGAAACCGACCTCGAATCTGAGGCGGGTGATGACCGTAGGCCCCAAGGCAGGAGACGGAATCCTGAAGAGTGGGTCCTGAAAAGTGTAAAGGTTGAAGCCCCAACCTTTGATGGTCGCATTGATCCAAGGGTCTACTTTGATTGGGAATCTGACATGGACCATTATTTTGATTGGTATGATATGTCTGAAGAAAGGAAGGTCCGATTCGCCAAAATGAAATTGGTGAGTCAAGCCCGTTTGTACTGGGTTGATCTTGAGCGGGGTTTACAGCGTCGCCATGAGGCACCTATTGATACTTGGGATGAAATGAAGGAACACTTACGAGTCAAGTATCAGCCCCAATCTTACAGGGATAGACTTTTAGATCAAAAGTCTAATCTTAGGCAGGGTAGCATGTCCGTGACTGAATACATCAATAAGTTCGAAGAACTTAATTTAAGATGTAATACCCAAGAAGACCTTCCTGAGCGAATTTCAAAATTTAGAACAGGTCTTCGCCCCGAATTTCAAAGGAAACTAATCACTGTTAAAACGGTTAGCTTGAAAGACATTTACGAGGTGACCCTTAACCTCGAGATAGCCATGAAAAACAAGCAGGCTAAACGCAGTGATTATCGGGGGACAGATCCTAAGCCTTATTCCTCGGGTAACAAATCTAATTCAAATTCCCAAGTTACCCGTAATCCCACAAATGGACCGCATACATTTAGGGATAATAAAGGCAAATGAATCGTTAGTGGCAGCTCTAAACCTCTCACCTGTCATAAATGTCACGGTTATGGACACTACGCCAGTGAATGTCCTACCCGCAACATCAATCTCTGCGTAGAAGACGTAGAAGATGAGAATGATCCTACGATAGATACCTATATCCCGGATTTTGTGCCTAGCGATGAGGATTGTGAAAATCCGGAGGATTGGGTATCCTTTCTTCGATTTACACCCTCCTATCCTCAAAATGGAAATGCACAATCTTTAACAAAAGATGATCCACCAAAATTAATGGTTGTAAAATGTGCATTGACCATTCAAGAAAATGAGGATTGGCGTAGAACTTCCATCTTTCATACCTACGTCAAGTGTAATGAGAAGAGCTGCAAGATCATTATTGATAGCGGGAGTTGTACCAATGTGATGTTAGCCAATAACTTGTCTAGATTAGGCTTGACCCCGGTTCCACATCCGAAGCCATACCGCGTCTCTTGGGTGGATTCTACATCCATTCCCGTGACCCAACGGTGCTTGGTCCCAATTAGTATGTCCACCTATCAGGACCAGCTATGGTGTGACGTGGTTCCCATGGACGTGGGACATATCATTTTAGGGAGACCTTGGCTTTATGATATGGATGTTACCAACTTTGGGTGCATAAACATTTGTGCCTTTCAATTCAAAGATAAAAAGATAAAATTACATCCATTACCCCCTAAAGGCAAGGACAACCCTAAAGGAAGTGCTAAACCCAGTACTAGTGCCTCCACTCCTACGACCAAGGGTTTACACATTTTAAGTGCAAGCGAGTTCCAGGCTGACTTAGATGAGAGGACTCATAAGGGCTCCAAAGAGGATACTATTGTTTATGCTGTAGTTCCTACAGATATTGTCAAGGAGTCTGCTGCTGATGTTCCACGTGCCGTGGAACCTGTTTTTCATGAGTTTAGGGATATCTTTCCCGATGACTTACCGAACGAGCTCCCACCCATGCGTGATATTCAGCATGCAATTGATCTCGTTCCAGGAGCGACCCTACCTAACTTGCCCCATTATCGTTTGAATCCTGCAGAACATGCAGAACTAAAACGGCAGGTAGAGGAGCTTCTTACCAAAGGTTTCCTTAGGGAAAACTTAAGCCCTTGTGCTGTTTCCGCACTATTGACTCCAAAGAAAGATGGAACGTGGAGGATGTGCGTGGATAGTCGAGCTATCAACAAGATTACCGTTAAGTATCGATTTTTGATACCTCGGTTAGATGATATGCTTGACATGATGGCTGGTGCTACTATCTTTTCCAAGATAGATCTTAAGAGTAGCTACCATCAGATTCGTATTCGTCCTGGCGACGAATGGAAGACTGCCTTCAAAACGAAGGATGGGCTATATGAATGGCTTGTCATGCCATTCGGGTTGTCAAACGCACCAAGTACTTTTATGCGGGTCATGACACAAGTGTTGAGGCCATTTATTGGCAAGTTCTTGGTAGTCTATTTTGATGATATTCTTATCTACAGCACTTCTACAGAACAACATCTTAAACACTTGTGGCAAGTTTGTAGTACTTTGCGGAAAGAACAACTATACGCAAACCTTAAGAAATGCACATTCATGGCGGATAATTTGGTCTTCTTAGGTTTCGTAATATCTGCTGCGGGCATGGCTGTTGATCCTGAGAAGATTAGAGCTATTGTTGAATGGAAGATTCCATCCAATATTCATGAGGTTTGTAAAGTTCATGGTCTGGCCACATTTTACCGTCGATTCATTAAAGGCTTCAGTACCATCATGGCTCCTATCACAGATTGCATGAAAAAGGGTGAGTTTCGTTGGAGCCCAGCTGCTATTGCCGCTTTTCAGGAGATTAAAGTCAAAATGACAGAGGCCCCTGTCATGCGATTGCCCGATTTTTCTAAAGTTTTTGAAGTGGCTTGTGACGCGTCGGGTGTGGGAATAGGAGGTGTCTTGAGCCAAGAAGGACACCCAGTCGCTTACATCAGCGAAAAGCTGAATGATGCTAAGCGACGGAAGTATTCCAATTACGAAAGAGAATTTTACGCATTAGTGCAAACCCTTAAACATTGGCGACATTATCTTTTGCCGCAAGAATTTGTCC
The DNA here is from genome assembly GCA_037013555.1 of Sextonia rubra. Lineage (NCBI taxonomy): Eukaryota > Viridiplantae > Streptophyta > Magnoliopsida > Laurales > Lauraceae > Sextonia > Sextonia rubra. Next base: position 33,487,908 of record JASUAD010000010.1, on the reverse strand, counting down.
TGTTCTCTGATCATGACGCTTTAAAATACTTAAATTCCCAATCTAAGTTGAAAGGAAAACATGCCAAATGGGTTGAACTTTTGCAAGAATACACTTTCGTGTTAAAACACAAGGCGGGAGTGGATAATAAACCAGCTGATGCGTTAAGTCGCAGGATCCATTTAATTCACTCCATGAATGTCGAAGTCATAGGGTTTGATCGTCTTCGAGGTGATTACCCTACTTGTCCTGATTTTGGGGATATGTTTGCTTTACTTTCTGACAATCCTCTAAGAAGCATTGATCGGTTTACATTGAAAGACGGTTATATCTTTAGAGGTAATCAGATCTGCATTCCCCGTACTTCCATGAGAGAGTTTTTAATTTGTGAACTCCACGCAGGAGGCGTGGGAGGTCACTTTGGTCGGGATAAGACCATCCTTCTCGTGGAAGATCATTTTTACTGGCCAAGTCTCAAACAAGATGTTGCGCACACGATTGCGCGTTGCCGTACTTGCCAATTAGCAAAGCAACGTAAACAGAATACCGGCCTGTATACTCCTTTGCCAGTGCCTCACGCACCATGGCAAGATCTTAGCATGGACTTCGTGCTTGGGCTTCCTAAGACATCCAAGCAGCACGATTTCATCTTTGTCGTTGTGGACCGTTTTTCCAAAATGGCCCATTTTGTTCCATGCTCAAAAACTTCTGATGCTTCGCATATCGCGAAGATTTTCTTTGAGCGTATTGTCAGCCTTCATGGTGTCCCAAAGACCATTGTGTCTGATAGGGATGTGAAGTTCACTAGCTATTTTTGGAAAACACTGTGGAAACTCTTAGGCACTAAATTGTAATTTTCTTCTGCCTATCATCCACAGACTGATGGACAAACTGAGGTAGTGAACAGAAGTTTGGGAAATCTTTTGAGGTGTCTTGTGGGTGAACATGTGCGAACATGGGAATCTGTTTTACCAATAGCTGAATTTGCATACAAAAGTTCTGTCAATAGGTCCATAGGCATGAGTCCATTTGAAGCTGTCACTGGTTACAAACCTAGGATGCCTATAGATCTCATTCCCATCTCATCCATTCATTGTCCTTTTGAGTCCGCTGATGCATTCATTCAACGCATACATGCATTACATGATGAAATCAGAAAACAAATTAATTTACATAATGCACAATACAAATCATCTGTTGATTCACATCGTAGATTCACAGAATTCCAAGTGGGTGATGATGTCATGGTTCGCATAAGGCCTGAGCGATTCCCGCAGGGACTTGCCAAGAAATTACAGGCTCGCAGTATGGGTCCATACAAGATTTTGAAAAGATTGGGTCCTAATGCATATGTGTTGGACATTCCTTCTGATATGGGCATTAGTTCCACTTTCAACATTGAAGACCTTGTTCCTTTTCATGGCCCCACACCATCCCCCATTGAGCCATATGCTGTTTCTTCTCCGTTACCTAATTTTGAGCGAGCATCCTTCTCTCACCTTCCCTAGCCGACCCCACCTCCCAAAACTAAAGATCAGTTGAAGGATGTAGTAGAAGACATATTGGATGACCAATTGGTCTCCACCAGACACAGGGGCATTCAAAAATTTCTTGTCAAATGGAAGGATCGACCTCAGCATGACAGCACCTGGATCACAAGGACTGAGTTGCAGCGCATTGATCCCGATCTTTTGGAACGCTATGATAGTTTCATCTCACCAGAGGTGCAATTTTCACAGCCGAGGGGAAATGATGGGGACATCATACCAAATTCCCCAAAACCATTCAAAGTTTATCAAAGAAGAAAGCGCAGGGCAGCAGATCAAGCTCTAATTTGGTTGGAGGATCAATACTTTGACATTGATCGCGAAGAAAATACAAATCCACCGTTGGATTGTCTTTCGGAGGAGATTCGACGGTTGGATTTCGTTTGATCACGATGGCGGAGCATCGACGGCCCATGTGCACAATTACAGTGAAGGCCCCACATAGGGAAGTTCCACATGGATTTGAGAAAGTGGAGGGGTCCTTAGATTTAATTTGCTTGGGGGCCCATTGTTTGATTTGTTTATGTCATTGGGTCCCATGTTTTAATTTATTTAGTTCCTTAAGTTATTTGTTTGGTCCCATAGTCTAATTATTTAGTTAGTTTGGTCCCATATTAATTTTATTAGAGTCTGTTCGTGAAGAGGGACCCGTTTTGTTTTGTCTATGTAATAAGTAAGGGAGAGAAAGGGGGACCACCTTTAGAAGTGAAAAAAAAAAAGAAAAAGGATGTGCGCAAGATGGACTTGCGCACGAATCCCAATGTGCGCAAGTCCATCTTGCGCAAGATCTTATTCCCCCCTTTTTCTTCTCTTTCTTCCTTTCTTGTCTTCCTCTTTCTTCTTTTCCTTTTTTGGTTGGAGAGACCTTTAAGTCTAGATCTAGGTCTTTTCCTCCATCATGATGCATGTAAGAACTTTGATTTTGGAATAAGAAAAGGAGTTTCTTCTTCTTCTTCTTCTTCTCCACTTGGTTTGCAAGCCACCTTCTTGTCGACCACTACTAACGCCTCCTGTGATTGGAGTTTGGTGAGAGCCCAACAAAGATAACTTCTATCTCTCCTACTCTTCTCTTCCTGAGCATCTTCTAGCTACCACAAGATTCCAGATTTGCTGAAAATAAACTGTAATCAGCAGCCCAGATCTGATCTTGAACATCTGAGCCATGTTTGATTGATGAAAATCCCTTATTCACAAATCAAGCCCTAAGTGTTGGAAGTTCTGCCTTCCATTAAGATCCACTTTGTAAATCTGATAAACTATTACTGCGGGATCTGTAATAAGGGTCTAGATCTATTGCTGATCCATCCCTTGGAATTAACGGACGGTTGGTAATGAGCCTGATCTGAAATTTCTGCACTAATTAACTAATTTTCTGATTTCAGCACTTCAATTACATTGCAATAGGTTAGGTTTGCATCGTCCTGCATCATTGTGACTTGTGACACTGTGTTGTCGTACATTTGTGGGTCTGTTCAAACGTGTTACTGCTGTTTGGAAATACCTTATGAAATGCAGTGTCATTCTATGGTTAAAAACAGCTACCTTTGGAGAACTTGAATTGTAGAAAGTTCTATGAATGGTGTCAACCAAATAACAGTGAAAATCCCCTAAGCCCTTGCTTGGGTTTTTACACGGGCTATAGAGATTTTTGTTCGTGCAGCCAATGACATAAAGCATCCGTGTGCGTGTCAGATTATGTTAACCATTACACAGTTTGTAACCATTAAAGTGGGCAATGCTAACTTTTGGTCTGAGTTGATTAATGTCAGTTGACAAGTCTCTTTCTTCTGATTTCCATTGGTCTCCCAGTTCTCATTGATGTTTGACAACTTTATACTAACTTGATTGGTGGCCAGTTTAGTTTTGTTTATGTTTTTTTGCTTTTCTTTTTGGTCTTTATCTTGATTTGTTCTCTCCTGGTCATTTAGTTTTAGTTGATTAATGGCAATAAATTTTGAAATACAGGAATTATTGGATTTAGGAGAGGCAGTTGGTACTCACAACCGAGGCCTTTCCCAAGAGCGTATATCTTCACTTCCAGTATCGAAATACAAGTGTAGCTTCTTTTTGAGAAAAAAGGCGCGACGTGATCGGTAATTTCATATTAGATAAATTTCCAATTTGGCATAATTTTCAAAGTTGACATTCCATCTTCCTGTAAATTTCAAGTAAGATCGTAGTAAAGCACTAGAAAACCAAGTACTATAGAGGGAAAGCATTCAGTGTAGTTGTACAAGGGTAAAGGGTAAACAAATATGAAAGAATAAAGGGAATCAAGGGTGGAGATGGGGATCTAAGGACTTGTTAATGTAATGATACAATTCCATACAGAAAAGCATTCTTAACCCCAATATTGACCAGAGGGGACTGTCAGATTCCTAAATCCTAAGATTTATTTTCATGGGTGCAAGGTGGGCAATTATTTCTTTCCAATTGTGGGGATACTTGAGCATTACCTTGTACATTTCCACCTTTGGCTTTCACAAACTCGTTCGGTAGAAGCTTATTCCTTGAAAAATCCTAGGTAATCATTGCGAACTAGGGAAAATGAGTCCTCAGTGGTATCAACTGAAAGCAAACTATTGCTATCTGAGTATATGTGGTCAAATGTGACTTTTGATACGGATTCATGTGTATGAATGTATGTAGAGCAGCATATTTGGTAAAACTTAAAAAAGTAACTGCTGCTGAGAATTCAATTTACAAAGTCATTGAATAGGGCTACCACATTCCGTTTCAGATGCTGGATTCATGTGTATGAATGTATGTAGAGCAGCATATTTGGTAAAACTTAAAAAGTAACTGCTGCTGAGAATTCAATTTACAAAGTCATTGAAAAGGGCTACCACATTCCTTTTCAGATGCTGGATGCCTCTCTCTCTCACATATAATTTTTTGCCCTTCTCCTTGCACTCTTTCCTTTGGAACTATTGGATTTGGTTGATAAAGCAGTGATCAGATGCAGTAATGTGAGGATTTGCCAATATTCTTTTCTTTTTCTATTTTACTTTTGTGTGTGTGTGTGTGTGTGTGTGGTAACGACCGTGCATTGCAATTTTTCCTGCATTCTTGGCTATAGGTGTGTCATATGCCAGATGGTCTATAAAAGAGGAGAACGGCAGATGACTCTGCCATGCAAGCACATCTATCATGCCAGCTGTGTATCCAGATGGCTTGGAATCAATAAGGTCAGTTGTTACCATGAAAAGCTGAAAAAAAAAGAGCTCTGCCAATGCATGTAAGGTCTTCTTGCATTGCTGAATACATCATATGTCCTGTTTGTTTCAGGCATGTCCAGTTTGCTTTGCTGAGGTATTCAGTGAGGAGTCCGGGCGTTAAACTCTTGAGTGAGCAAAAACTTCTAAATTGGTGAATTCCAGTTCCCACTCTTTCAAATTGGCATTTCTTACACAGATTGGGTGTTCTGCTATACCAGGAGGCCTCATTGGCTCGAATGCCTTTTTTTTTTTTTTTTCCATTACATGTTTTCACAGTGGAGGTATCTTCTTAGGTTTACAATAATTGAATGTAACAGACCATTTGAGATGGACTTTATTTTCTTTTTTGTCCGAGTGTCTTTCCATAGAGGTTAGGTTCCATGTAGAGACTTGCAGTCCTCTTCTATACAGTTAAAAACTCATTAGCCTGTGATGTAGAGCTGTTTATGGTATTCTGTGGCATATTCTTTAATGTCTACCTTCTTCACTGTCTGCCTAATTCACTCCAAGTTGTGTGATCAGTCTATTTTGAATTTGTATCCCATCTCATTGGGACTTGCTGAGTCATCTACTGCTCAAATTGGAAACTTTTTATTTCTTTTGTTCATTAATGAAACACACATGATTTGAACTGTGTGAAATTCTTCTCCAGAAATTACCTGGAAAATAAGATGTGTAACATATCTGGACTGTTTTTTCAAGCAGCCATGGTGTCCCCAGAATTGTTGGATTTGACACAAAAGGTCCAATTATTGGGTCTATGGGTGGTTTTCTTGAGGCCCACTTTGTTGGGGCAAGTCTTATATATATATATATTCTCTTAGGGTTATTCCTCTTTGTAAGTAAGCAAAAAAGGGGAACACAGAGAGAACTTGTAAGGGGGCTATGAGAGAGACATTGAGATGTGTGAAGAGAGAGTACGCTAAGTGTTTGGGGTTTTATAATCCTTGTAACAAGTTGCCCAATGTCTTCATAGTGAAATCTAGCATCATAGCCCATGGACATAACCTTTACGGTAGATTGCTTGTTTTTAGTGAAATCAAGCATCAAAGCCTGTGGATATAGCCTTTTATGGTGGATTGCTTGTTTTTCTTCCCTTTTGTGTGGTGCATGTGATTGATTAATTATTTTGCCCTAGTTGATCTAACAAGAATTGCATTGATTGGCTAACATTTCTGGTTAAAGGATTCATCTTGTCAGGTATGTTGCTCTTACCATTCAGAAAAAAGGTATGTTGCTCTTGTTACTAATATATACTTTTTCTAGGCTACCAATCAGGGAGGTTGGTTTTTGTGATTGAGGCTTTGAGCCATGGTTAAAACTTTGCATCCATTGGCCCGACTAGGTAGAAGTTCTCTTCATACGCTCTATGCTTCTGCTGATATATAGGCAACGTGATCTCATGATGTGCTTCTTGTTCCAAATGAATTCTGGGACGAATCAGAAACTGTGAAAAATGCCTCATATCCTGATTTGGCACCTATAGCCTATTCCATAATCCCTTGACACTAGTTTGTGAACTTCAAATCCATTTTTCTTCTTGCAAAATTTCAAATGCATTTGTATTGCTGATACTAGATAAGTTAAATTGCAAACTTACAACTTCATAGTTATTCTTGTGTCATCTATTTCTAAGATGCCCGTCCCAATAGATTATAAAACAGATGGATGCTTCTTGTATGCTTCAGAAAAAACAATGATGACATTGCCAGAAGATGACACTTTAAAGGAGATTGAAGAAGAGAAGGAAGAAGTCCTAACAACTATTTGTCCACATCACATAAAATGACTATTATATTACAACATGCTTGGATTTTCTGGGCACATGCATTGACTTCCATTAAAAGACGATGGAATTTTGTTCACCATGATAAACTCTTGTCCAATCAATCTCAACAGCTAAGTTGACTAAAGATTCTTAAATCTCACTTACTCCCATTATGATGCTAATTAAAGACTCAGCTAAAAATATACAGACTAAGCTAAGAAAAATATATATTTTAAATAGTCATCTCATTACACAAGAAAACCTTTAAGTTGACATCATCACCTGTGACTCACTGAGTCTTTAGAACCTGACTGACTGGTTTGACATTGAACTCATTCAGGTTTTTAAGCTATGGTATTTACCCCACTGTCATATCTTGATCATGCATACCCTTCAACTTGTGCAAATTTTGGCCTCTGCCCCAAAGAGGTAATCTTTGTTTGAATGATCTGGATCCATCAATAAATGCAAGAGTAGATCTTATTCCCTCAGTATGGATTATTTTAGACATGTTTAGTGTGTTCTGAGCGACCTTTACTAAATGGTATCAGTTGTGGACCTCATTACTCTTAAGATTGATGGGATTGATTGATCTATCTAGACTGATGGACCACCTCATGGTTGGATCAATGGCATAGGGAAACTTTCCATAGTTAAATACACTAATGATAACCAACTTTATCACTGAATTTTAGGATGCAGCTGCTGCTTAGAGAAAACTTAAATCAACAATTTGATAAAACACATAATTCTTATTTTCTATGTGAGCATGAGCTCATTTATATTACACACATGAAACATCAAACCACCCAATGAAAAGAACCTAGTACAAGCAATCCCCTAATAATTACTTTTACAATGTGCTTTGGCAAACATCTTTGCCATTATTCTCTCTAAAAGAAAACACGCAAAATAAGAACTTCATAGGAATGTAGAGACAACCATAGACCACAGCTCCATGACAGAGCCCAAGAAGAAGAAAACCAATAACCAATCTAATGTGCATGAATCCACGACAATGAACTTACAACAACAAAACAAATAGGATTCTGTTGCATGTGGGGTGCTAGGACCTTATGGATGGCATAGATTTTAGAGAGGTGGTGTGGATGGAGGAAGAGAAGATTTGTAAAAGGAGATGGTTGACTGGGTGAAGAACATTTGCAGTAGTATGAAGGAGGCGGAGATGGTCACGATGCCAAAGTGTGGTCCCTACTTCTTGTAGGGAGGTGTTGGTGGAGACTCGTAGATATAAGGTGGTGGGGGCGGAGACTTGTAAATATAAGGTGGTGGTGGGGGTGACTTGTAAATGTAAGGTGGAGGTGGGGGTGGTGACTTGTATATGTATGGAGGCGGCGGCGGCGAATCGTATATGTATGGAGGTGGTGGTGACTTGTAGTAGTATGGCGGTGGAGGGGGTGGAGAGGAGTAATAGTAAGGGGGTGAGTAATAATAGTGAGGTCGGGGTGGAGGTGGTGACTTATAGTAGTAGGGCGGTGGGGGTGGGGATGAGTAATAGTAAGGAGGTGAGTAATAATAGTAAGGTCGGGGTGGAGGTGGTGACTTATAGTAGTAGGGCGGTGGGGGTGGGGATGAGTAATAGTAAGGAGGTGAGTAATAATAGTAAGGTCGGGGTGGAGGTGGTGACTTATAGTAGTAGGGCGGTGGGGGTGGGGATGAGTAATAGTAAGGGGGCGGTGGTGGGGACTTGTAAATGTAAGGTGGCGGCGGCGGTGGTGACTTATAGTAGTACGGTGGTGGAGGTGGTGATGAGTAATAGTAAGGTGGTGGCGGAGGGGACTTGTAAATATAAGGTGGGGGTGGGGGTGGTGACTCGTAGTAGTAAGGTGGTGGAGATGAGTAGTAGTAAGGAGGGGGCGGAGATCTGTAGTAATAGTCGTAGGGCGGCGGCGGCGACTTGTAGTAATTGTAGTATGGTGCCGGCGGAGGCGATTTGTAGTAGTATGGAGATGGAGGGGGAGGGTTGGTGTCAGGGTCATCATCTGCTGTGATTTTGGTGGTCATTGCAAGCAATGCCACCATGAGTGAGAGCCACATTTTTCCCATGTTTGGTACCATGGGTGAGAGCAGCTATTCCTTCTATGCTACGAGAGCTACGTCCACGCCTTTATATAACTTCTCTTAGAACAAATTGCTTTGACAGGGTCCTTCCACAGACAAAGACATTTATATGAATATGTTGCATAGACGTACTCGTTATATTATTTTTTTTCACTTGGGATTAAGAACGAGTCATGTATAGAGATAGAACTGATATTTTTTTCCCCCTATGATTAGAAGAATTAAGGTTGCATGGACACGTTGGTTATCTTTTCACTTGGAATTAAGAACGAGTCATGAATAGAGATAGAAAACTGTAATTTTTTTCCTATGATTAGAAGAATTGTGGAAAGTGGGTGCTTGGTTAGGTGGCTCTCAGAGTGTCTAGTAAGTTTGGTTTCATCCGGATGCCTCTACCTTCTTCTAAAGTTTACTCACTTCTAAACCAATGACTGGGCCAATGATTGTACCCTGCAATCCAACTTAAGTAAGGCCAATATCTGTACATTTAACTAATGAGATTAAAATATTAGTGAGTTTAAAAGATCAAAGACAAACTCTGATTATAGTGAAATTTGGGCCAATGTCAGGGGAGATTGTTTTTAAACAGGCTCTAATCATTGATATAGAGAATCGAGATTAAGCAAGGAAAACCCTCATGGTTCCCGTGATTGGTCCCGCCATGTCACCAATGGAGTTTTTAATCAGAGGATCAGAACTCTATATAGATGGTGTAAAGCAGAGATTCACTGCTTATATGAAACAAACGATTGAAAGTTGTCATATGGTAAAACAAAAACACCTTACAACAGATTATTTGGCATGTCTAGTTCAGCTAAAGAAAATCGAACTTGTCATATCTAAAAGTAAAATTGCAGACTTGTAAAAAAACATTTGTAAAAAATTTGGTTGCTTTAGATATTCATGCCCATCTAAGAAGTTAGCTTTTATTACTTTATGAAACTGAGGCAAAAGGCTTAAAAGTTGAACTACTTAGATATTCACATGAATTTTGTTAGACGGTTTGAAGCACTCAAATATTTATTTGAATTAGTTTTCAGTCAAATAAATTCAAAAAGAAAAATGATCAAATGACTGCTAACTGATTTCAAAAAAAGAAAATTCTCATCACATCATTTTTCACTAAGCATTAAAACTAGAGTTTTTTGTACATGCCCCTAAGGTTTTTTTATTCTATAAACTTGAGGTTGTAATATTTGTAAATAGGCCCCTATTTTTTATTTTAATTCCCTTTGTGTCTCCAAAATCTATAGACTTTCAATTATCATAATTTTTAAGAGTGAAATAACACTTTGCTTATCTCTTTTATCTCTATATGCATAATTTTATAAGTAATATTTTTTTTCTCTCTTGTGAGATTAAGAGCTACATTTAGTGGGAGGACATACCATACATAAATCTAATTCTCTCAATCTAAAACTTATTTTATTAATTTTAAATCCATCAACACATGTAATTATAATCAGTTCTAATTGATTCTATCAATATATGGCTCATCATTTGATTGATGAAAGTCTCAAAAGATACTATTAGACTTAAATGCATAAGAGAGCTATTGGGAGAGAGGGCAGTGGGACCTAGGATAAAATAATAATATTTTTATAAATAATAATATGCTCAATTTTTGTGTAAGGGTTGCAAGGGTAAACTTGTCATTTTATAAAACTTCAACGCAAACCTCATGATAGCTGTCCATTTTTGTTGGAAATATTTATTTTAGGGACCTAACAGGTATTAAAATGAAAAAGTAGGGTGTTTACAAATACTAAAATTACATGGGACTATTTGCAAATCCTATAAACCTTAGGGGTATTTAAAAAAAATTCACTGCAATACTTGTATGATGCCCAACAGGCACTAAACATGTATGAATTTGATGGCTGATTTTCTCCTACGCTTTGTGCATAGGAGCTGTTAGTCATTGGGGAGTTGGTGAAATTCAGGTGGGCCACCTTTAGTGACGCTCTTGATGTGCACTCTCCTAGGAGTGGGTGCGCAATTGTGCATTAGAAAATTGATTTAACATTACTTGACCATGTTACTAATAGTTCTTCAAATACAAGAGGAAAATAGCAAACTAAGTTGGCATAGGCAAAAGAAACCGGTTCGATGTACAATGACCTGTTCGACTTCTCTTACCTACCTGGGGTTTTGTAACAACTCTCAAATTTGTTTTACCAGAAAAAAAAAACCAACTCTCAGATTGAAAATGACATGAAATGGTTTAAAAGATTAAAAGAAAGGAAGAAATAGAGAAATGGTAAAACTGGCAAGCCTAATATTTGACTTGGGCTTGGTCCGTCTCCCACTTCATGGAAAACACCTGGATTTTAACAGTATAAATAAAAGACGCATCATTTTCATCAAGTCTATTTTAATTTTGAGAGAGATATCGTGTTAACGGGTGGTCCTTAACAGCGGACTCTGGGGTCCCACTTTGCAGCCTTGATCAGTGCAAATTCCCATCACACACTTATCCCCCTGTGACCCTGTCTGTAATCATGCCCAATTTTATTCTCATTGAACCTCTACACACTACCGTTAGATTGAATCTAAAAAAAATTTTTTATTAAAAGAGTTAAAAATTTTGGGAGGCTAAGATAATTTGATGAGGTGTTTTCCATGAGCCTTATTTATAAAGAGATATTTCTATCCATCCCACTTGCAACGACAGAAATGTATCCAAGTGGCCCCCCACAAATTGGCCTGCATTCCCACAGCATGAAGTCTGTTTGTAGGTGAAAATCTTCTTTGGCCTAAAGTTCAATGATTTATATTAAAGAAAAAAATTTAACCCTTAATCCAATGGTCCAACCCATTCAAATGGGTGCAAACCCATGGGCTCTGGTGAACTCTGGAGGTATCGTGTGTATGGAAATCATGAAAAATGAGAGTTTCATATGCACATACTCTTGAGAATTTACAATTGTCAAAGTGGCTTTTCCATTGCTTTCTAAAGAACAATGAGGAATCTCCACGAATCTGATTGCCCCTGGGACCTAACCCAATCAACTATTCATCATTGTGAATCAGCCCATGAACCACTGCTACTCCCTCATTAGACCATCCGTTTTTCTCTTTCCCAGAGAAACCATCCATTTTGTTTTTTTTTTTTTTTGATGACCTACGTATTTTTTGCCAGCCCAATTTTAGAACTTTTGGTCTTTGGCTCGGGGGTCACTCGATTTTAATGAGGAAAGACTAAACCCTAAGGGGTACATATATACTCGCACACATAGTATTCATTTTGCTAATTGAAAGTTTAACCATCATCATTATTATTGTTTTTTTTTTGGTAGAAACAGCCACAAGATGATGTTAAAAGTTCGATCATTATTACAGGAATGCATTGATGTGGATTATTAAGTAAATCCTATAATGATGGCTTGATTGCATGAATCCACTTAATTCAATCATCACCATCAACTTGGTAGAAATACAATAGTAGTGATACAAATATGACATCTTTTTTCATATCATCGACTTATAACTATAAACATGATCATTTGGAAAGTAACCATATTTTTATTTGCATTTATCCCTCCATGCGTCATCTTTTCTCCATGTTTTACCTTTTCCATTACAGCCATTCCCCGTCATTCAAATCCCTACTTTGCTTATACCTTCCAAATTTCAATACCACCCCCAAATGGTTTTGGTTAACGATTAAAACTTGATTAATAAAGAACTAGCACAGTAACCCGTGCCAAGCACGGGCATAGGCCATATGAATAGAGTCCATGCACCAAATAATTAGTTTTGAAATATTTATGTATATTTAAATGTAGTAGTGGTTAGGCTATTTGTCTTTTTGTGAAAAGGGTAACAGGTTATGAATTCAAATCACTTGACTTATACTATTTTTACAAATACTCAATAAAAAATTAAAATTAAAAAGTATCTAATCATAATTAAAACCAAACGCTTCTCTTCGCTATATTATAATTGATGAGTCCTAGACTTCTACGAGCCATGGTGGTGGTGGTAATCTACTTGCAGCCCTACCCAACTCACGACACTATTACTTAACCGGTCAACCCAATTTAAACCCCACTAGTGTTTTGGTTGGCAAAGGGGTTGAGTTTGAGTGGCGCCCATTAATTTTCCTTTGAGTAACTGGGTCTTGGTTTCTCAAGACAAATTCCCTCCTTTGATAGGTTGTTCGCCCGCCATCAGATTGATCACTTCAAAATACATATTTTTATTGATCAGTAATGCAAACTTCCATTAAAAGGGGAACAAATATAATAAGAAGAAAGCAAAGGAACAAGAAATACAAGAGTATTGTACCTCATACATCAAACAGCATAATGATCCATTTCTAAGGAAACAATTTATCAACTCTTTGTTTAATTAAAACATTTGCAATAGAATTTGTTGATCTTAACTCAGGACGAAACACTATATTAATGCTTAAAGATGAAGTCCGAATCTCATTAAAAATGAATTGAAACTTCCAAGAATGTACTTTTCCGTTAGATATTAAAGCGATTGCATTAGAAGAATCGCTCTTCATAATAAGGTTGCCATTAAAACTTCTAAAAATTCACTTCATAAATTCTTCATAAAATTCTATTCACATATTCCATAGGGGACAGATCCGACAATGGGAGCAACTCCAATTGGAACAAGCGTTGTTGGGCCCGATACAAGGGGGGCTTATTTATTTGTGTCTGGTTTAGATTTTGAATTAGTGAGCGCTATTTAACATCTCGTAGCCTTTCAATATTTGGTATCCTCATAGTTGGAAGAAATCATAACGTCATCTGGAAGCACATACGAATTTGGGCCCACCAAAATACATTGGCTGCAGGCTCAAAAGCAAATCGAAACTATCCAATCTTCCTGCTAGAAAACCATTGAATCTTGACTTTCGAATATGCCTTTTACTTACTGATCTGTATCAATTACCTTGCAACCCATCGTTAAGAACTTAAGATTGTGCAAATCATTGTGCGTTTTTTTTGTACATTCTCCTTCTTAACATGGCCCATGATCTATGGGTCTATCAAGATAGGGCTCTCAATGCTTCTGAGTCTGGCCTGGATTTCTGCAAGCCCAATCTAATAGCATTGGCTTCAACTTCGTCAGGTCCAATGAGCAAGACCTGGGCCAAGATTATCATTCAAGGAGTTGATGGCTATGAAACTGCACCTGTCATTGAACCCTTATTGGACTTGGGCCTTTATCATACTTGTGTCCGTGTGCCTAAGCTTTTCATCAGCTGTACTCTGACCTCTAATCGCCCTCATTAAGAAGGCACGGATCGAGGTTCAACTGCCTATCTTCGAGCTGGATTAAAAAAGTTCGAGCTTTGAAATCTTTATTGTATCCATGCATGGGCCTATATTTGTCCAGCGCAAATCTAGCACTTTCATCCCTCCGGATCCCAGCTAGTGGGCCACTCTGAGAGTTCATGATGACATCCACAAGTCATTTGTGCTAGAGATGTAGTAATTCCACCTTTTTCAGGCAATCCTCTTCACACCATTTTATAATGCATGCAACTTGTAAAGAGTTTTGTGTGTTTGGCTAATTCATGGATAAGACAAAAACTGGAATCTATTGAGATCTATCTTACAATTTATTCTAGATGGACTATGATTCATGTCACTGGATGAGCAGAACGCGAAGAATAAAAGAATCTGTTTCATGCGTTTCAGCAGGCCTCAATGCTGACTCAACAAATGGTCACAAAAGCTCATGTACTCAAGCTAAACATTTATGAGCTCAAGCGGGATTAACAGAAGTTGCGTTGAATTGAAAATAACTGGTTGTTTTCATCACACGTTAAAGCAGATGCTCACACGTACTCGAGCGGTTGGCGAACAAAAACCTACTTTTTTTATTAGAAATTATTTCATATTTGTATAAGGACTGCTATTTTGTATTCTATGCAAACCCTAAAGGACAAATTGTGAATTGTTTAAAACGTATTTCCTTAAGTTATGAAAATATGAGAAAGGTTCTGTGAGTATATTATGTAACTGTGTAATTCATAGTACTTGATTTTGGCCTGCGACGGGACTTATAGGTTTTTTTCTAATTAGAATTTTTCACGTAAAACTTTATGTCTTCTTGCTTGTGTTGTTGATTAATTGATTTACTAGTTCTGTTATTATTATGCCATTGTTAATTAGACTGTAACCTAGAAATCACATGCGGGAATAAAACTTTTATGACCAAGGAAAGTTGCATTTGCATGCTGATGACCAAAATACACAAGAGAGTTTATGAGTAGTCATTTGTCAAATTTTTACTTTATCAGATATTTCTAACCCTCCTATCGAAAGTGGACTGTTGAAAATAAACACAATGCCTATCAGCTGCACTCTGCTGGGTGGCCAATCTACTATATCGATCGATCCTTCATTTTGGTACCCCAGCAAGGGGAAAATAGCCAACTCAAGTGAAATAGTGTCTACATGTGATAAGAAAGTCCACATGAGTGAGAAGTCACATGCAAAAAGGGATAACTTAGGAAGGTTAGAAACATGGGAAGCCAGATGTGGACAGTCTCTCTTTACCGTTCGGATAAGGACCCACTCTAGATTCTTCATTTTTTTTCATTTTATAGGCTCAAACTGATGGGTCTTTCGGATCCAATGTCTAGTAAAGGCCATATTGGATTTGACTTGAATTTGCATGTGGGAGAATGGAGAAAGTCAAAACAAATCTTATTTTTGTATTATCATGCAACAAGAGAGTTGCAAGAGACACTCGAAGAAAAGCCCCAAAAAATCAAACAAGGTGAGTTTCTCCTACTTGTGGGTCAGAAAGTAAGAAACTTTACATCAATTTTCTCTGTGCTTCCTTTGCTCTTCTTCTCTCTATTTTTCTTCAATGGTGCTTGTTGTGGTTGCTTAGATTGGATTCTGCATCCTTTATGTTTGTTTAATTGTCTAAGTGATTCACATGAGGGAGGAGTTCTGCATCTCTCCAGCACAAAGGCTATAATATTCATTCTACCTGTTACCTGACTAACACTGGTAAGAGTTTAAGAGTATAACGATACATAAGAAAAAGATGGCATTCAGAGTTAAAAACATTAAGAAATCAAAAGAGTGTCAAAGCTAAAACTCCCAAGTGTTTGGATTTATATTCTCACAAGTTCTTATTTCCAAACATTTTCAATTGAACAGTACAGCTAAGGAAAGAGAATGGAATACAATACCTAATTTGGAGCTTCCTTTGCCCATCTTATTGTCACAAAAAACAACTCCATGTAAAGTACGATAATCCCACGCAAGATAATAAAATTCAAAAGCTCCTCGTTGTAGAACTCCTTTCTTCTCAAATGCACTTCCTGTGTCACTTGTATTATTCAAGTCAAAGATCTCTCTATTTTGCATTTGAAGAGGACCCATGTGATATAATTGTGTATAGTGCATGAAGACATTGAGTTCGACGTGTCGACTAGTGCAAATGAAAATGGAGTGGATAAAATGCCTAATAGTAGCCCTTGGGAGGTGGAGGAGAGGCGTAGTAATAGTGAGGAGGGGATGGAGATGGTGGTGTAGGAGATTTGGAGTAGTTCGGAAGAGATGGCGATTTGTCACTACAAGAATTCACATGTAGTGGTTTGGAGGAGGTGGTGACAATGATGGAGGTGGAGATGATTTATAGTGGTAGGGTGGAGGTGAGGATGGAGAGGGTGGAGGTGGGGACTTGTAGTAATAGGGAGGGGGAGGAGATGGTGATGGTGGAGGTGGCGATTTGTAGTGGTACGAAGGTGGAGGTGATGGTGATGGAGGTGGAGGTGATTTATATTGGTAAGGAGGAGGCGGGGATGGAGAGGGTGGAGGTGGTGACTTGTAGTGGTATGGAGGGGGAGGAGATGGAGAAGGTGGAGGTGGCGATTTGTAGTGGTATGGAGGTGGTGGGGATGGTGATGGAGGTAGAGGTGGTTTATAATGGTAAGGAGGATGTGAGGATGGAGAGGGTGGGGGTGGTGACTTGTAGTGGTAGGGAGGGGGAGGAGATGGAGAGGGTGGAGGTGGTGACTTATAGTGGTATGGAGGAGGTGGCGATGGTGGTGGAGGTGGAGGTGATTTATAACGGTAAGGAGGAGGTGGGGATGGTGAGGGTGGAGGTGGTGACTTTTGGTATGGGGGAGGCGGTGATGAAGAAGGCGGCGGCGGTGACTTATCGTGATATGGAGGAAGAGGTGATGAAGATAGCGGGGGAAGGGACTTGTAATGGTATGCAGGAGGTAGGGATGGAGAAGGAGGAGGTGGTGATTTGTAGTGGTATGGGGGAGGGGGTGATGAAGATGGTGGAGGAGACTTGTAATGGTATGGAGGAGGTGGTGAGGGGTAAGGTGGGGGAGGAGACTTGTATTGGTATGGAGGAGGTGGAGATGATGATGGTGGTGGGCGGGGAGACTTGTATTGGTATGGAGGTGGCGGGGATGGTGGGGGAGACGGCGGAGATTTATAATGGTAAGGTGGAGGAGGAGAGGAAGATGGTGGTCGTGGTGACTTATAGTGATAAGGAGGAGGTGGTGAAGATGACGGTGGGGAAGGAGATTTATAGTGGTAAGGAGGAGGGGTTGATGGTGATGGAGGTGGCGATTTATCATGATACATTGGCGAGTGTGGTGACTGCGATGGAGGAGGTGGTGACTTATAGTGGTAAGGAGGAGGAGGAGGTGGAGGTGGTGACATGTAGTAGTAAGGGGGTGGTGGAGAAGAGTACAAATAAGGTTTATCTCCAGCTACATTGGTGGTTATCAAGCACAAGATCACCCCAACCAGTAGAGGAGGCCAATGCCACCTCTTCTCCATTTCTACTACTGCTATGACAAGATACTGTAACCTTGCTTATGACATGCATGTAGAGGGGCTGTAACCCTTTATATAGCAAGGCGTTGTATGATCATGTGGTCAATTCTGTATTTTTAATAGGGTTTAAAAGCTGTACAAAGCTAATATTGTAATATTTTTGTCCCATTTTTCTGCAATCTGATAGTGGGTTCCTATTACTTAGTATACTTATTTTGTTGCTCTATACATTGAGGAGAATGAAGTCAAAGATCAAAGAGAAGATAATGGGTAAGGTTTGGTGAGGATAAAGTAGGTGAGCTTGGGATGTTTAGAGGTTTTCAAATAGGGACGCGTTTGGGGGTGACTTCATTTGGCAGCCGCCGGAAGTTTCTTATATAATAACAAAAACGAGCTGAGACTTTTCTTAAGAAGCTTCTATGTTTTCACTCTCTGACTTGTGGAACATGCACCACTTGCAAACTTAGTCTAGGTATTGAACAGGATTACACCCATGTTTTGGTGGGGCCTGTGTGGATATATTAATTGGCCCATGTGGCAATGTCTCTTGATTGAAGAAGTTGAAACTCGCCCCCCATAACCAAATACACAGGAGCAAGCACAAAAAGGAAAATCACACTAGGAATTTGCAAGATTTTATAGTGTGCCAATGTTGCCCAAAACATAGTAGCTGACAAATTCAATGGAGGAATGTAGTTAAACTAAAATACATGACATTAACCCATCACGATATGTCCATGTAAATGATCTTTGATGGGTGATTGTTGGATTTTTGCGATTGAAGTTCTAAGGCTATCACCAGCCTGTCTCATTAAACAGCAATGGATATCTTTACCCAGAAAAAGACAAATTGATACGGTATTCTTGTGGAGTAAATTTTGAGGAAATGAGATTTGCAGGAAAAATCTAACACTAGCACAGTAACCCGTGCGATGCACATCTAGAATCTCCGCTCAATCTATCTTCTTTTGATATTTTTCTGATAAAT
This sequence comes from Sextonia rubra, assembly GCA_037013555.1. Classification (NCBI taxonomy): domain Eukaryota; kingdom Viridiplantae; phylum Streptophyta; class Magnoliopsida; order Laurales; family Lauraceae; genus Sextonia; species Sextonia rubra. The sequence continues at coordinate 33,469,543 of JASUAD010000010.1, read as the reverse complement.
AAGTAGACAGTAGTTTGTGTATTGTAATGGTTAGATTAATTATTTAAAAAGTCAAAACTGAAAAGAATTTAATCAAAATTGAATCCAAAGCCCTCCCATGTTGACTTTGACCCCAGCTGCTTGTAACCATTTTACAGGATGTCGGTGGTTTTTTTTCCCTCCTTCGCAATCCTTTGTTCAGAGATCCAGATACAGGTATAATGGACCCCACATCTCCGGTCATCGCATCCCAACAGTCCAATAAAGTTCCTTTCTTTGTGTCCAATTTAATGTGGACAGATGGCTCTTGTAACTTCTTGCTTACCCATCTAACTATTATCGGTCACCGATTGAAGATTCAGGTTTCTTTCACAGAGAATTTCACTGCATTGGCATAGTGAAGCTCACAGTAATAAAACTTTGGATCATTTCATTCCTCATTGGCCCTACTTGTACAAATTGAAAATCATGCCTTACCACAAAGTTAGATGAATCCCGACTGAAATTGGTGCCTTGGATCATGTGGTTCAAATCTAATTATTCATTTACCAGGCAAGAAAAGACTTTGGTAACAAGGGTCAGCTATATACCAAAAATAAAAATAAAAAATAAAAATCAATTTACTATGTCTAATCTAAAATTATGAAATGAACGTGTGTAAAGAAACGGTGGTATAAGAGGCCATACAAACTAATAATTAGGTATGCATTTTGTAGGAAGCTAGTCAACTGCTCTCCATTTTATCCGTTTAGTGCCTTACTTGGTATACAACGTTAGTGCGTAGTGTTTTGTATTGGGATTTTGCCAATGATCAACCGTAAGTGGGGTTGAATGGTTCTTTGGCATTAAAAACATTTAAAAAAAAAAACTACTCTCCATTTTATTGGGTACCGGTTGATCAAAATCATGAAATGCTGGCCAGATTTCTGGATCATGACCCATTCGCCATTGAGTACCTTGCAGATAATGGACCACCCAGGTAATCTGGATATGGTGGTTGAGATAATGCCTGGCACTGTTTACTCATTTATTGACTCGTGAACTTCACTGATCTTTGAGCCAGGAGGAATCATGGCAGGCCCCCATACAATACAAGAGCGACATATAATCATGTGCGTAGCATTTGGGCTTATTTGGGATAATTTCAAAAATTATTAAACTTTTATCTCTTTTTCAAAGAATTACATGACAAATTGGATACTTCAAAATTGTATAAAAGTTTTTCATAAGTTTTTCAACTGCTCATTTTCAAAAAAAAGTATAAGTAAAATTGAATATTTTAAAATAGTATAAATGTTTTCCAATAATCAAACAACTATTTTATTTCATCACGTTACAATTTTTTCCACAAATTTTCAACTAATTATATTGGACCATGGGCTCGATGAAAGCTCATTTTATTGCCCAATTTTAAAAGGATTGGACCTGGTCATAGATTTTGACTTTTGAGCTGTCATTTTAAACGTTACACTTAGGACTGACAGCACTTTTTGCTTGATATCTAAACCGGCTAAGCTTGGTTCTATGAATACTTAATTAATGGTCCTTCCCAGTTCCCACCCCGCTTATTAAACAAACAGAATAGCACAGTACTACGGTTGCAAACAGGCTGGTCCTTTGCTATATATTATAGAACTTGCTGTGACTCGGTACAAGTCAGGCGCGTTACTCAGTATCAATAGAAAAACCAAAGACTCCTTCAGAAACTCGGTTCCTAGCGGGCTTTCGCTAGACTTTCAGGTAAGCTCCTTCAAAACTCGGAAACGAGTTGAGTTGGTCAAACAAGGCTCGAGTCAAAATTGAATAAAACTTTTTAGAACCCAGTTCTATTCTTTTGTATCATGGGAACTTCTGGCTGGGTTTTAACTTTTTACCCTGTCAACAGTCGGCCGATTCAATATAGCGAAGCAGCGTTTCTTAGTTTTGAACCTATGAAAGAACAACGCTGGAAGCCCGAATTGATCGCTTGCTTTAGAACATTACTGAAACAGAGGAGGGAAAGGGAAGCTACATACGTTGCATAGAGTTTTATTACTATTAATTTCATCAATAGAACAGACAAACAGCATCAGAACCAAAATGCCAATCATTTCATATGTCTCAACTGAAGAAAACCCATATTACAGTGTATGTTACATAAGAATGAATTGCCAAGAATAGCCTCTTTCAATTCTTTTATTATCAAATGTATCCCACAGTAGCTAATAGAATCACTCCATGCCCTTAAAATTCTCCTTATTCTCAAGACCTTCCTGATTAAAGCAACAAAAACAAAAGGGTCAGCAACAAAAAGCCACTACAATTGCATGAACCAATTTGACAATGAATCAATGATCTACTTCATTGGGTTCACTGTAAGATACAATGTACCAGCAACTAGTCCAAATGAAGTCATTCTTATTAGTTATAGAGCAATCTAGCCGGGCCCAAATATACGAATGGCTTGGATTGATGGAAACCTTTCATGTTTAAAACGAATTATCTTGACCATCATTCTCATTAGGTAATGGTTAAAAAGCCAACCCATCAGTGTGTGCGTGTGTGTGTTTCAAGTAAGCCTATGAAAAACAGAATTAATGCATGGGTGTTTCAGATCACTGAAGTCCCCAAATGAAACTTAGTGAGCTGTAACGTATAGCGTAATGATTGCATCAAGGGATTGCATTTCTAGAGGATGGCAGGTACTTACACCAATGAGATGGAACTAGTGGCATTTCTAATAGTAGCCTTTGGGAGGTGGGGGAGAAGTGTAATAGTAGGGAGGAGGTGGTGAAGGTGATGGGGGTGGAGGAGATTTGTAATAATATGGAGGAGGTGGTGATGGTGATGGCGGAGGTGGAGATTTATAGTAGTATGGAGGAGGTGGTGATGGTGATGGCGGAGGTGGAGATTTATAGTAGTATGGAGGAGGTGGTGATGGTGATGGTGGAGGTGGGGATTTGTAGTAGTATGGAGGGGGAGGAGATGGTGATGGAGGCGGTGGAGATTTGTAGTAGTAAGGAGGGGGAGGAGATGGTGATGGAGGAGGTGGGGACTTGTAGTAGTACGGAGGGGGAGGAGATGGTGATGGAGGAGGTGGTGATTTGTAGTAGTAAGGAGGAGGAGGTGATGGTGATGGAGGAGGTGGTGACTTGTAATAGTATGTGGGGGGAGGAGATGGAGATGGTGGAGGTGGGGACTTATAGTAGTATGGAGGAGGTGGCGATGGTGATGGTGGAGGAGGGGACTTGTAGTAATATGGAGGTGGAGGTGATGGTGACGGTGGAGGTGGGGATTTGTAGTAATATGGAGGGGGAGGTGATGGTGATGGCGGTGGAGGAGACTTATAATAATATGGAGGAGGTGGTGATGGAGATGGAGGGGGTGGTGATTTATAGTAGTAAGGAGGAGGTGATGGTGATGGTGGAGGTGGTGACTTATAGTAGTATGGCGGAAGGGGTGACGGAGATGGTGGAGGAGGGGACTTATAGTAGTATGGAGGAGGAGGAGATGGAGACGGTGGTGGTGGAGATTTGTAGTAATAAGAAGGTGGGGTTGATTTTGACGGTGGGGGTGGTGATTTGTAATGGTAAGGAGGTGGAGGAGATGGTGATGGAGGAGGAGGGGACTTGTAATAGTAGGGAGGGGGTGGAGAAGGAGATGGTGGTGGTGGAGACTTATAGTAGTAAGGTGGAGGCGGTGAAGGTGATGGAGGTGGCGGGGATTTATAATGGTATGGAGGTGGTGGAGATTTTAGTGGTGGGGGTGGTGATTTGTAATAGTAAGGTGGTGGAGGAGATGGTGATGGAGGAGGAGGGGACTTGTAATAGTAGGGAGGTGGTGGAGAAGGAGATGGTGGCGGTGGAGACTTATAGTAGTAAGGTGGGGGCGGTGACGGCGATGGAGGTGGCGGTGATTTATAATAATAAGGTGGAGGTGGTGATGGTGAAGGAGGTGGTGGTGATTTATAGTAGTAAGGTGGTGGGGGAGATGAATAATAATAATGATCATCCGCCGCAATGCCCGTGGCTAATAAGCATAAAGCCAAGGCCAATATCAGGTGAGGCCAATGCCCCACCTTCACCCGGCTCCCCATATCTGGACCAAGACCTAGAAATCGTCGGACGTCTGAATCACCGCACTCCAACTCTAATAGAATTTAACTTGTGCTAGTCCTATAACCAACACAAGATCTTATTTTTCTACTTCCTGCTTTAATGAGAGGGGAGGGCACTAACAACCCTTTATATAGATAAAATCCTTTAGTCTTTGCCTATTGGCAGGTGTACACGTTTTGTATAATGAGGCTGCCAACCTGTACCAACCTATATTATAATCATCTTTTACATTATTTCCTTGATCTCTAATTGAGTCCTCAGTGACTTTTTTGTTTATATTTGTTTGATCCAGTTAGTAGCTTGAAATGGTCAATGAAAGACAGCAAAGGATCTTAGAAGTCGAGGGTAGGTGGAAGTTTGGCTGTCTGGGAAAATTGGCTGTTTCTTCTTGTGTTCCGATGTGACCCAGGTTTGTGCAAATTAGAGTACTCTGCTACAAGTTGCAGGGTCATGTACCTTTCGAATTTTCATGTGAGATTATAAAATGGAAGGCAATTTGAAGTTTGTTTATAGTTGGTTACTAGGTCCTATCAAGTAGATCTGTAATAATCTTCGGCTCCTCTCACCACTCTGTTCTTCACTTTTTTCATGTCACACCGATTGTCTGTGAATGTGGGAAGAGTAGGGACCACAATCAGATCAATCTAGTATAGAATATATGACTAAAATACAAGAATTAATAGAGTAAATCTCAAGCTGTATACATGATCAATGGGATGGTGGAACCTAGCCTAGTGCCAGACATAGGGAATTGAAGGATTCCTTTTGAATGGTTTACAATTTAAAATTGGGTCCTATGGATTGATTTTTATGGCTGCCCGCAGACAGTTCTCTGTGCGGAGCTCAGTAGGATTGCAGGGGGACCAATCTTATCCATTACACTATTTGATTGATCAGTATCCCTTTGAAAGAGATGTGAAATGTTAGCAATAGAAGAGAGGTGTACACGAATCTGATCACCTTGTAAATCAAGATTTGGTAGTGATGAGGTGGTCGAATTCTTAAACGCAATGGCCTCACCTATCGTCCCAAGTGGGCCCGGCCTGGCTGAGTCCAATTGGGCCACAGGATCTAGTTTCTTAGGTCGAGAACTTCTCGCAAGTTATTTTCTTCATTTTGGTAATCAAGTTGGGAGTTGTGAGCGAGTCTGCCTGGAGACGATCCCAGCCAATGGATGCCGGCCCACAATGAGTGAATCCTGAGTTGAACAAGCATTCATTTTAAGTAAAATAGATCTTCAGTAGATAAGCTCCACTGCATAGCTCTGATTTTTAAGTCAAAGCCTCATAAGATCGTTGCTCTACCAGAGTTCGGATGCCCGAGGGTTTAATTTACCTGTTTGGTAATTTCACTTTATAAGTAAAGGGAAGTGAATAATCATTTTAAGAGACAATTAAAAAAGACTTGTCAAATTAAAAAGAAATATATTGAAGAATAATTTTTTAAAGTAAAAAAGTTATTTTTTCATGCTACTAAATAATAAAAAAAGTTATTTTTTTTTCTTAAAGTAAAAATGTCACATTCTCATTCCACTAAATAATAAAAAAAATAATCACTTTTTCATTTGACCCCTTTTCTTTTCTTCTCTCTTAAGTTGACCCCTCCAAATATATAAGTTATTTTTAAATTTTACATCAATCAAGAGTTTATTCCACCATTCAATTGACTGTTTGATGAAAAATCTAAAAAGGGATGCGTAGAAGATTAAGCAAATCACTTTTTTCTTTATTGAATTATAAAGCAGCGAATCCAAAAGTAGAAGAAACTGATGTGAAATTTGAGAAAACCTCATTTACAGGATGTTTATTTTGAATAGTTCGAGTTTAATAGGTCCACCGTGGAGTTCTACTTCTCTTACCTGGACAATGCATCTGCGACCGTACAATACCATATAATGAGCTGTAATCAATCATTTTCTTTCTAGAACAATATAACATTGTTTAAAAGGAATGGCTATGACTTATGAGCCTGCCGACTTGCATGGCCCACAAAGCTCTGTCTAGATCAGTTCGGCCAAGAAAGCGCCAGGATCGTCTGCCACTTGCACTCATGAGAAATTCGTGAGGCTTCCTCATGTAGACGTTTATTCTTTTTCGTGTTTATTTGAATTTAAAGTGATTTAAAAATGATGCATACGGACTTTACAGTGTTTAGCAGTTTAATTAGAGGTTTAATTTAATATTTCTATCTCTTTTTATAAAATAAATGAAATAAAAATTTCCAAATAGACATGAGTGGGTAAGGTAATAAGATACTTTTTTTTCACAAATTTTATCATATAATTTTTGTAATATGATAAGTTTATCAACTATTTTATTTGTACTGTGAACTTTTATAACATAAAAGTTTATATGGGAGAACTAATTTTTATAGGAAAATAAGCCCAGGATCTACAATTAATTACGGCGCATATAAATCACACAATTTCAAGCAATCGATCAAGCAATCACGAAGAAGATGATACACAAGTAATTACATTGTTCAACAATTTTGCCTACGTTCACATAGAAAAGCACACTCTATTTCTTTTTCTCTCTGCTGTATTTAACACAACTTCACCTCCTTAAGGTTTAAGGTTACACATCACATTAATATATAGATCCGGTTTTCTTAGCTACTAAAAAATTTCATACATAATGACTAAAATACTTCTAATCCTGAACTCCGATTTTAGCTAAACCAGACGACCGATCCAGATAAACCGGAATACAAGACAAAATCCAACAATTTCATCATTAATTTCCACTTTATGCCTATTAATTTGCCTGTGTTGACGAATTATTTTTATAAAGCCACATTTGTTTGAAAGTTTTGATGATCTAATTTGCAACCTCAAAAGAATAAAAATAAAATAATCGTGCAAGAATATGCTCAAACTGAAAATACTCATCAATCTGTAGAGTAACACACATACACTCTAGTAAAGATTTACTCTAATATCTTGAATATTATATTTTACACTATATCGTGCCAACGTCACCAATGCCAATACTTACTTCCAGTATCACTAAAATGTTAAGCTACCTCTTCTAGAAATCATCAGCCCATTGATGGCTCGTTGTAAGGCATCTCTTTTAGAAAAGGGGTGACTAGGTTGCCACCCTCTCAGTCAGAGACAACTGTATAGCATGTGTGGATTCGAGTTAAAAAATAAAATTTAAGAAGAACCTCCTATCTAAATCAACAGCAATTCAAATTTTAGGCTATTATTATTAAAGGACAGCAATCGAATTTATGGAGATTATCATTTTATTGGGATGTTTTTAGTTCACCTCTATATCCGTGCCATGATATTTCTCGACCCCTGTGTAGCTTAACATTTTAGTGATATTGGATCACATTAGGCATCACAAACTGGGACACACTTTTAAAGACGAAACCTGTTTTGTTTCCGTTTTCTCCGGATCCTATGAAGAAGAAGATAATTGAAGTATTCTGGATCACTGGTTCATTGCATTGATGAAGAGCTTACCAAAAATCCACTCGGAATTTTATGGCTGAGTAATGACAAATGACGAATTCAAATTATTTTTTAATTGGCCACCCCACCATCTGTTGGTCTGTCATTTTCCTTTCTTTGAATTTTTCATTTTATCCATTCGGGGCTCCAAATGGTGAAATAGGGCCGAAAGTTCTTAATGTCTTTTTATTCATTCATTTTAGGTCCCCTGTTCCTTTCACCGTCCTTGGGTCTATATATGTAAACGTATTCAGTACCTTGCCATTGGCAAAAACGTCATAGCACGGAATTGGAGACTGTTTCCAATGAAATAGAAATAAGAAAGCCCCACGCCTAGACTCAAATGGAACCATTCACACGCAAAGGAACGCATCCTATACAATATTGTCAATTTAACGGTTTAGCATGCCCTGGAAAAGAGAGCTGCTGGATAAAAAAAAAAAAAAAAAACACTCTCTACACACAAGAAAATAAATAAATAAAAATAATTAAAATCTCCATTTTAACCCCACACATCTCTCTCCCTCCTTCCTCTCTCCTCCCCTTTCCCTTTGGCCAGCGATAAAGGCCGGCCAGCGGGAAGGGACTCTCTCTCTCTCTCTTTCTCTCTCCCCCTATTCTTCTTCCTTTCCTCTCCGCTAGGGTCTCCCAGGGTTGGGGTTCTGTTTGGGTTGCCTGACTTTGCTGAGAAGATCAAATTAGAGAAAAGGTTCTGAATTTGCCATTGAGAAGGCCGCTGTTGTCCACGCCAGAATCGCCTCCCGCGATCGCCATCGCCTAAGAAGACGACCGTCGTCGCACGCTTCCGCATCTATCACGCCCCAAAAACTAGGCTGGATTCAAATCCGGTTCTAGGAGTGTAATAATTAGGGCCAATTAAAATTTTTCTTACATAAACAATACATGCCCCAATTCCGGGTGCATCGAAGTCACTCGTGAGGTTATACTTGGTGATCAAGCAATCATAATCACACGTAGAATTGAAATATATAATCATCGCAGATAAATATCATACATGAACCAAAGAATAAATTTCAATAATAATAATGTTAAGGTCAAGTGCTTCGAAGTATAGTAATTAAAGTTATAATTCCAAGACAAATAAATTTAAATAAATAACTAATGGCCTCAAACATGGCCTTATTACATAATCTAAAGTTTCTGATCTCTACACTAACTCCAAGACACCTCAGATGATGTCATCGGTACTCCACTCAATAATTCCGCCATCTGGTGGAATCTCCTGCTTCGCCTGACCATCCGGTTTTGTACCAGTAACGGAACCTAGACACCAAAAGTAGTGGGTCAGATTGGCGTAATCTGGTAAAAAGGTAAACTGCAAGCAATGGTGTTAATCAATTAATTTAAAGCATATATTGTATCTGCAAGGACATCCGTTTCTGCGCATTCATGTCATTGGGTTTGCATGCGGCTACACGCCCGTCGTTCAAACCGCCAGAGCAGATGCCGCCCGCCAGTCATCTGCCTTGCCGCAGTCATACACTCCCTCACCGAACTCAAGGAAAAGGGTTTGGGGGAGTTTCTATCTCTGTTGCAGAAAAGAGAAAGAGGAATAGGGAGAGGAAGATAGAGAGGAGGAATATGGAGAAAAAGAGGGAGAAGACGAGGGAGAGAGGGAGGGAGAACCCCTCTTCCGCCCGCCGGATGGAAAGGGAAGGAGAAAGGAGGGAGGGAGAGATATGTGTGGGAGTAAAATGAAGATTTTAATTATATTTATTTATTTTTTCTTGTGTGTAGAGAGTTTTTTTCTGTGCTTATCCGGCAACTCTCTCTAAAAAAATCTATCTGGAGCTTACAAACCATTGGACCGAATGAATATCTAATCATTGTGAGATTAGGTTTAAAAATACTACCGGTCCAGTATCAACCGGGTGAGTTGGCTGTGTTGCGTGCCCTGTCATATGGTTGTGCGTACCAGTTATATCGGTCTATTTCTATTTGTAAATGAAAAAGTAACATGGTATCAATGTAAGATATTGTATCATCTGAATTAAATATATGTATTAGCTCGTATTGGCCACATCAGTGTAATGCGGTTTGTATTAGATGTATCAACAACAGCAGTCAACTGTTTTTTTTTTTTTTTTTTTTTAAGGAATTCACTAAAAAAGTGAAGAAGAAAACGCAACAGTCGCCCTACAAAGGGACCAAGATGCCCTCTAACCACTTTGAGAACCGCCAACCCATTCAAAATTAGATAACAAATTCACCCATACAAAATCAAAATTGGATGACAAACTCAATTTAGCCAAACGGTGAGCAATGGCAGCTCTAAGAATTTTTATCTGGGTAGTAAAAAAGAATAAAAAATGGGTTTAAGGCTTTTGACCTTTACTTAAATTTAAAAAAAAATTACACTTAGCCCCTTAGGTTACTCTTCTTTTTTTAGGGTTGTCAAAAATTATCTTAACAAAAAACAAATTGTATTGGATTTTTCCAATCCGGGGTGGTCAGGGACTCTATGTGCAGCCGCCACCAACAGTGGGCAACCACATTAGAAAGGTATTAGGGATATGAGCAAACTTAACAAAAGGAAAAAGACTTAGAAATGCCTATAGTGTGAGCCACAATTGGAAAGATAGACCAACCTGGTTTGGCATTGATGGCATCAATGACCTTCAGCCCATCCCAAAAGATTTGAATTTTTAAAGAACTCCTCCTAATCAAATCTCTTAAATAAAAGAGGATTCACCTCTTTTAAGCTTCTGAAAACCCTACACAAACAAAGGATCCATCAAACAAAATAAAGAATTTAAGACCCGCTCTTCCACTCAAAGGAAGGAATCCATGAAAACTACTTTATCCCTTGTGAGAGAAATTTTTTCTTCCCTCATAGATGGATGGGGGATAAAATGAATCTGCGGATACTGAAAATTATCTCAATGAGGTTACTATCTGGCTCCTTCAAGATAGAAGAGGGATTAGGAGGGACCCTTTTATGGATGAAATTATTCTTGTCCTCCTACATAACCCACCAAGTGATACCCACCCTAGCCATCAGACATCGATCAATGAGTGGGCTAGATTACATATTAGGTTCCATCAGACATAATATGCATAATCGATTCTTCCTCACTATCACATATAGGATATAGGGCATCACCAAAATTAAATTTTGAAAAGAAAAGCTTGCAAACGAATCAAGATGGCCTCCTTCAGGCATCTTCCATTAAAAAATTAAAAAAGAGCATTTGTTGGGGAACAAGAATTTTCCAAAATTATTGCCAGTTAATTTTATAGCCAGCAAAATCTAACTCGAACCGCCAACCCAGCCTGACCCGACGCGTTTTGACCCACTTAAACCAACTCGTTTAAAATAAGGGTCAAGTTAACATTGACCTGCATAACTCATCTGACCCGTTTAGATTTTACTAATTTACTATGAATTTTCAATTTTCATATGACTTTTCCTAATTATATGAGCTATAAAATTATGTACTCTTAATCTTATGTGAATGAGTTATACAAAATTTTGATACTTAAAATATAAAATTTATTTTTTACTTGATAATATGATGTTTTTTTAGTTGAAATATTGATGTGTATTTTATTTTTACGCTGGCATAAAAATTTACCTTTAAAATATGGATATGAATGGAATACAGTAGCATTGATAAGTCTTATACTCATGCTCAAATATAGAATTATAAAATTGAACAAAAATAAAAAGAAGGATTTTCTCAATAAATGGGCTAGAAAATATTTATGGATTTTGGACCCATTTTTACACCTTAAAAATTGATATATTATAAATTCATACTCAATGGAACATTTTAAATGAATTTAGATGTAAGGAGAGCTTTATAAATGAAATTGGGTCATATAAAATGAGTTAGATCATACACAAAATGAGAATTGAATAAGGTAGTTTTAGTCAACTCGACCCAATCCACATCAAATTCGGGTTAGGCGGGTCCGGTTAGGTTGACCAACCACGAGTGCAAGTTGAAGGGTTTCTATCCGTTTTTAAAATGGGTCAAGTTAGAGTTGGAACCAATAAATTTGGATTCGAGTTGACCCAGCTCGAATTTGGTCAACCCAATCCCGTATGCCAGGTCTAATTAATTTGGGAGAGGGATTGCTTCTATTGGCCAAATCCATACATGGAAGTTTATAGGTTAATTTAAGAAATTTTTGCTTCTACGCCTAAGGTTTTTCAATATTTGTAAATAGGCCCTTTGGATTTCGGCATTTGTAAATAAGCCACTTTTGGCATTTTAATACTTCTAATCTCCTAAATATGTGGATTTGATAGTAATGAGCCACTACTGAGAGGATTTTGCTCCTTTTTTTTTTTAATCAAAATGGGACTTTTTCCCTTACAATAATTTTTGTATACACCCCTGCTATGGTTTCTAATATTTATTAATAGGCCATAGTTGAATTTTAGATTTGTTAAATTGCCACAATGCTATGAACATGTCACCTGCTTCTCTCTTGTTTTTCTTAATTTTGATTAATGTCTTTAATCTATATTTCCTATCAGTAGCAAGTATGCAAACCATGTTTTGAATTGATTATATTTATGATTGTTTTATTAGAGCAAGTGATTAAGATGTTTTATTTAATTTAATATGCTCACTTCATCTGATTGGGTGGCTCAAGAGTAGAGCCCCTTAAAATTTTTTTTTCAAATCATTGTCTTCCTTATTAATATAATTTTTTCTTTTAGAACAAAAAGACTCTCTAAATCCCCTTTTTAAATGTTTGAAATTGGAGATAACTGATACAAAAAAAAACTATAAATGCATGAATTTATGAGAACCATTATGCAAAGAAATGGTTAGCATAAATGGTTAGCCCTCAGAATAATGATATAGATATATATATAGATATAGAAAGAGAAAGAGAGAGAGAGAGAGAGAGCGGCCCTGTGAGAGTAACAGTTAAACCAATTTTTAATCTTCCTTCTCGAGAGAAGTATTCTCAAAAAAAAAAAAAAAAAGAGATGCCAAAGTGGCCCTAATATCCCAGAAAATCTAACAATGTGAAGAAAGGAAAAAAAACTAATTTTTTAAATCTCAATGTTAAAAGAGAGGAGTAGATTAGAGTACAGTTGACTTTTACTCAAGGAAAATAAAGTATTTAGGGTTGAAGTAAAATGAAGTATACATGGGCTTACAACAATATTTCATATTTGGGAAAGAATCACCCAAACATTATCGAGTTGAAATTTTAACCTGTTAAGGCTATTTAATTTCACCCTACTCTATTTTTTGCTTATACAAACAGGCCCTTATGGAGGTTAAGCATAGACATGTTATACTCTAAGACGGTCTTGACTACTAATTTAATAATGGTGCTTCTCCTAGCCTGTGATAGGATAAATATTGTCCAAGGATGAATTCTACTATGACTTCTTCTAGGAGAATCTGAAAACTCAAGGATTTTTCCCCCAAAGAGTTACTAAGATACCTCTAAGAATTAGATAGCATCCTAATTCCCCAAAGGAAGGTTAATGCCCTCCACCTTTGAGGACAAGCACTCTTACTAAAATATGCCAATGATTTATCAAAATTGACCAGATATCCAAAGATCAAACAATATTCCTCTAGAATTTCTTTAATAGCTCTAGCTTCCCTAATAGATGCATGTCAATAAACAAGATTATCATCAATGAAAAATAAATGAGAAATACTAGAGGCCTCTTAGCAATTTTAACTTCATGAATAGATCCAACTTTTTCCTGCTTCAATTAGCATATAAGAGAGAACTTTTGTACAAAGAATAAAACGAGAAGGTGAAAGGGGATGCCCTTGCCTATGTCCTCTTCAATAGAAGAACCTCATGGGCAATGATGTAATTATCTAAAATCATTATGCCTTTATTGAAGGTGGTTCAATAGGGTCCTATAATTCTATCCAAGACATTCCTCATTCTACTAGGCAGGTCATTAGAAATTATTTTATAGCTAACATTACACAAGTTGATCGGTCAAAAATCACTTACTCTTTGTGGGTTTTGTTCTTCTTCTTCTTCTTCATCAGAAAGAGGGTAATGCAAGTCTTGTTAATTTTGTCTAGCAAGGCTCCATTCACAAAGAAATCTTGAACCTGGAAGATAATATCATGGCCAATAGACTCCCATTTATGTTGATAGAAAATAGTAGAAAATCCGTTCACACCTAACATTTTAGGGGCCCAATTTAGAAATAGAGAGACTTTCAATTAAAGCAAGATTTTATTCTAGACTCACAGTAAAACTAATTAAATCAATGACAGCATTGGAATCCCTGACTTCCTCAGGTCAAGTCCTCATAAGGTCTTTAAAATGGGCCCTAAATTCATTGTGAATATCTTCTCTCCCCTCTATCCAATTGCTAACTTTATTTTTTTATTTTAACTATCATATTAACTTTTCTCCTATTAATTATGGTAACATAAAAATATTTAGTATTTTTTGCCAGTCTTTTTCCCCCATAATTATCTAGATTTATGCCCTATAATTCTCAGAATTTTGCCTCCATAATATTCTCTCTCTATTTAACTATTCATCTAATTACGCCATACTTTATACTGTGCTCCTAGACTTAGCTATGTAGATAGGGTTGTAAATGGGTCGGTTCCAGTCTAGGTCTATGAAGGACCCCAAACTGGAACCGTTAGTCAGAGAATGGATCCGGAACCTGTTTGAAGTTAGTTTCCTGGATCCGAAACTTTTAAGGAGTGGATGGATCTGGAATCAGAATCAAAACCGTGTCGGAGTGAGTTTGGATTCAAGTATGTATAGAGAATGCTATAGAAAAAAGATTAACTTTTAGGACAAATTCTCAAAAATTGAGATAATACATGGGGTTATGAATTCATGGGCCAAAACTAAAATGGAATTATAATTGAAACAATTTAGTTCAAAAGTCCAAAAATAGGATTCAGATCGGAATCAATTTACTTATTAGTTTCTAAATAAAAATTCAAATTCAATTATTAAGGGGTCGAAAACTTTGGACAACCAAAAAATGAAAACCCATTTAGATCCTTGTACATGGGATGGCAACGCGTTACCTTGGGCCGGTATAATAGCAGACATATTTTATGGCTGACGCCCAGCTTACCTCATATCCGACCTCACTCGTAATGTCTTCATGGGTTTCCGTACCAGACATACTACATCACAGCACGGGTTGAGTCATCATTTCAAAGATACTAAAAATTAAAAATGACGATGAGATCCATTGAACCAACGACCCACCCACGGGACGACACAGCCCACCTCCAGTACTTGCGCAGCCTACCTTTTACAAGGAAAATTTGCAAAATGTTGTACAAATTTATGAAAGCGAAACGGGCAGGGTGAAAAACTAAGACCCAAACCGTGCTGAATGAACCCAACTAGATTAAACCTTGAAACTGATGCCCACCTTAGGCCCAGTGAAATTAAGACCAAATCCACCCTTACAGAAGCAGGCTGGGGCGGATCTCCATTTTAATCTATTTAACCCATTGCTATCTCACAAGGTACTAGTGACAGTGTCCATGCATAATATGGGAAGCTTCCAATATGAAATTTATAGAGAGAGATGCATGCTTTTTAAGTGCATATATACTTCTGCTATCTACAATCAATAAATTAACTCAATGAAAAAATTTTCAATGACTTTTTAAAGCCCTCTAAATGAAAATATAGAGGAAATAAATTCAGGTGAAATTTGGATCCAAATTAGAATCCATTCCTAGTAGATCCTGAGCTGCTCCATTATATATCGTCATTGCTCATACCGAAAAATTTAGATCTAGTACAATTACATTTAGAAATATATATATATGTTTTTATTACCCATAGGTTTTGAGAACCTCTAGTTGTATTTAGACACTAAAGGCTATCAAGCAATATAACCTTATGCCATTTAATAGCTTCACCTGTATATTAAAAAAAATTATTTAGAAACCTTTTATACAATCATATTACTAAATTCTATGTCTT
Source organism: Sextonia rubra (assembly GCA_037013555.1). Lineage (NCBI taxonomy): Eukaryota > Viridiplantae > Streptophyta > Magnoliopsida > Laurales > Lauraceae > Sextonia > Sextonia rubra. Next base: position 33,454,066 of record JASUAD010000010.1, on the reverse strand, counting down.
ACTTTCGGATTTAGATATGAAATCAAATTAGCTTATTTTAAGTTGTTGTGTTACATAAATATAACAAATAGGTTCCGTATCAAAATTCAAATCCAAGAAATGTAGAATTATCCTTGTGATAAGGCACCTAAATCCTGATGAGCTTTCGTATCTATTTCTGACCATTGAGCCAAATCAAGAAAAAAAAAATACAAATCCACAAAGATTAATTGGGATTCAGATTCATGGTTCCATCTTGGATTTTGCATCATTGAGGCTAAAATTTGGCAGGTGGAGCCCACAGTGCCAAACCTCCACATGATGGACCCCAATGGATAGATCTGCGGCTTAATGGCCGACACATCAGATAACTCCCTCCACACAATTAAGTGGCATTGCTTACGTTACGTCCTACGGTCCTAGTGATCTGTCGTTGCACTATTGCTACCACTACCACTAACACTACCACCGTCCCATTTTCATTTCAAGGGACAAGGGACCCACAGATTGTCTGAAGCACGTGGATCCAATCGCATCTATGGCCCAGTCCATCACACAAATGTATGTGGGCCCCACAACCAAGCGTACAGCACACATTGCCCTTTAGCCCGCAGCATCTGTCCCCACGGCGCTTTAAACATTTGCAGACTGAAGCTGCGAGAGAGAGAGAGAGAGAGAGGGGGGCGTGGCGACTGGCGAAGAAGTCGACGATCGAAACCCTAAAAATTCTGTCTCCGAAATCGCTTGAATTTCCCTTTCATCTCCTCTTCTACGGATCCAAAATGGTCAGTATCTGAATCAACTTGAGCTAAATCCATCATCTGCTTAAAGATAGAGTCTTTTCAATTTCTTCATTCGAATCGATTTCGATGATTCTCATTTCTCTCTCAGTTTTGCTTTTGTAGGTCTCTGATGAAATTAGGAGTTTTTTTTTTTTTGGTTCTATTTCATTTGTTGTAATGGATTATCGATGCTTCAATTTGTTGTGCAAAGATCCGATCTTGCACTAGCGAGCAGGAAATTTTGTTTTGAACTGGAAGTGATGTGGATTGCAGGAAACGGATCGAGATCGGTTTGGTTTAGGGTTTTATTTTATCTAGGGTTCGTCATTTGAAACATGAAATATTGAAAATGAAGAAGATAGGGCTGAAGTATCACTTGGTATGGTCTTTAATGATGACTCTGAGTGAAATTGGGTGTGGAGCACTTGAAAAAAGCTTCCTGTTGCAAGGTTAATGATACCTTGTCAAACTAGATGAGCACGGTGGCATTCCATGTGACAATTTCAGAGGATCATATTCGTTGGGCTGTTCATTTCAAAGATGTGGGCTATAGTGCGAAGGGTAGTGATGGATCTGCTTTAAGGGAACCAGATTGCTTGTCGAAGGTTCCAACAGTTTGAGAAGAAGGTGATAACGTTGATCATGAAAATACTGAGGAACGATCTTGAGAATATAGAAAATGGGAGGGATCTCTTTTGGAAATATTGAAGGGTTATGCCGTATTTTGTCAAAGGGTTTCCAGAAAAAGGTATCGAGGCTCAATGAGAGGGTTATCATTCAAAGGTGAAATCCGTAAGAAATGGGAAGTATGAACTTCAAGCCTTCATTATCCTGTTAATTTTGATCGTGCTTCATTAGTCTTTTAGTTTGTATAGATGGTTTCTGTTAATTAGGGGTATGGGACCCGGTTGAGTGTTTGTGGTTTTTATTGAGGGATTGATGTTCCATCTCAAAAAAATTTAGGCATCTGTGTTAGTTGGCGGCTCTTAGTGGGGATTGCAGTTTGTTTTCTTACTATTTCTTTGGCGTGCTTGGTGCTTGCTTGCAACAAATTTATTGAAAACCTTAATATGAATGGCAGCCTGGCTGGTCTTGCTGTTATTTAAACTCTTTTATAAAAGAATTAGCGTATTATGTTAAAAAAGTTCTAAAATGGCGGTTTATAAAATTGTCACAGATTTCTGTCGGGTTGGAATTGCAATATCTTTGTAAGAAAATTATAGAATGACTGATCAATATAAATCTTATAACATCTTGAGATTTTAAAAATATCATAAAAATTTGACAGTTGGGCAGTTATGTTTAGTTATTTCTCTGCAAAAACTACATATTTAAAGATAAAAATTTGATATCAGGTGCTCTACTTAGGAAGGAAGTGAACCTACAATGCAGATTGGTAGAGAGTGATGACCAGACCGTCTTATACATTTATACTGTGGTCCTCATGATGGGCCTATCTTGCCTCCTGCTTGCTTGGTTAATGGTTGGATTGGAGGGGACTCTTGTATAATGGATATGGCTAAAAGACACATTGATAGGATGATCGTATATCTAGAATCAGGGGCACATGAAATGGAGATTCAAACTAAATTGTTCTAATTATCTTCTTTCTGGGCGTTATGGTCTCTAATGTGGCTATATTTGGATCTTTTGAATCCACTGTGGAACCCTCCTACCCAACCATCCATCGACCATGCAAGTTTGCCTGAGTGGTCTTGATGATGAGGGTCTCATTACAATATGGTGTAGCTGGCTCCCAGTGGATCCCTCCCCATCAATGCCACTCCTAGTGGATTCCAACTGAATGAATGTAACTTACATCTCCTTGATATATGGGCAGGCCGATATTCATCTGTGGTGGTCTTGATCCAACAGACTACCTTAATGTAAGAGGATCATATATTGCTGGCTACGTGGGAGTCCAACACGCGCACCCTACGGCCTGCTTATAGTTAGATCAAATTTGCCCCCCCCCCCTTCTTCAAACTAATTGCGAGAAGCCTGGATTGTTGCTCACACTATAATAATGTTATTCATCATTGGATTGAAAGTCATCCTTCTCACGTGATGCCACATTATGACATAGTTTCAATGCAATAGTCAATACCACTCTGATTTGATTGGAATTCAGGCCAGGGACAATTCACAGGGGTCATTTCTTATTGAACCACCTAACTTGATGAGAATTAGATCCTTTGGTTTAGATTTGAAGGGGATATTTGTGAGATTACCATTGAGCCCATTTACATATAACTGTTATTGTTTTCAGAAAATCTATTTTTTTGTTGAGAGTGTGATGATATATATATAGATTTAATTATTTTTACTTGTAATGCATCATTTCTTTTGTTTCACAAATTCTCTTAGCTTGAAAAATTGTCTTATCGACTAGGAATAAACCAAGTAAACTTGATGTGGTCAAGTATGGGTAATTGGTCAGTATTAATTGCCTCTCTTGATTTTTCTTCCTTGAAGTTAAGCTTGATTTTCATAGTCATATGTGGTTTGTGAACCAAGCCTGGCAGTTTTTAGTGTTTGGTTAGTTGGTTAAACTCTCAGATGAAGGAGATGACCTATTTATTTACACGGTCTACAATGAAGAAGGTACTTATAAACTTCTTTTTTTCACACTCTGTAACTGAAATGTAGTTTTGGTTAACTTTTGAACACCTTGGTAGGTCCATCTCTCAAGTCCATCTGAACCAGTGGCTGATGGAGTCTTGACCCTTCTCCGAGTTTTAGGACTACAAAAATCCCTATTTCTTGCTGAATCTGGAGTCTTTTTCTTTGTTCCTTTCCTTTGCTGTTCCCTCGCACCATGATTTTGCTTTGTTTGCAATGTAGTATTCCTTTTTTATTGATCATAAATTCTAACACTAGTGGAGTTTGCATTAACTAACTGCTACTTGCTTTGCAGCACAAAATGGGAAGAGGACACCGTGAGAAAGTTCAACAGTTCATGGCAATAACTGGATCTAGGTAAACTTCTTTCATTAAAATCAGTTTCTTGTAATTAAATTTAGTATTTGTCTTCCAAGCATTGAGATCTCTGTACTTCTTCATTTATTTGAGTGGATTGCAATTTTGAATCAAGCATGCACTGTAGGGAAAATAATTTCTTGACAGGAGATCATAATTTTACCTTGGACAATTGGTGCGTTGATTTATCTTTATTGGTAATATGACTCAAACCCCACGACCTTGTGGTTGCAACAATGAGCACCTTCCAATTATAGTCAATATATTTTTTTAGTCGTAATTATAATGAATAATTTTTGTGATAAAAAATTGCAGATTTATTGATATCACTACTGAAATTAGCATCACCTTAAATAACTGAGCAAGTGACTGCTTGCTAGAGAATCACTAAATAAATTCTTTACCCAGGCTAATGAAACCTTATCTGCTGTTCATACATATGGATGCATCGTTGTACAAAAGGAAACTGCATTCCCCTTTGGCTCATATTCCAATGACTAATGTATCATATCTATCTCACTTTTTTCCTCCTTCAATACCTATGAGAAATTAAAGACTTCATTAAAAAATGAATAGACTATAATGGTACCAAAGAAGCAACTAAAATGTTCCACCTTGAAAATAAATAATGAGGATTGGTCGTGTCAAACTTTGCCAGTTGATAGCATAACTCAAAATTCCTTCCACTACCAATAGCCCTACCCTTAATCATAATGCCAACTTCATGCATGTTATCGCCAAAGATGAATCCTGGACACAGTTGTGGACTGAAAACACACATTTAGGAACCTTTAAGAGTCTTCGTCACTGGTTGCATGATTAAATGTTTCTCATGCTTGCTATTGTCTCTTCATATGCGTTGTATGATTTTGATATATCATATAACCATTATGGGTGCATTTTCTCCTCGATGTCTGTAAGCTGATTGTCTGTTGACTTTATCATAAGCCTTCTCTATAACCTTTAGATTTTAGACACATTTTTCTTCCTTTTGCCTTCTTCTGAGGAATGTTTGCAATTCTTCAGGCCTGATAGTGTGGTTTTATCTCTCTTCCATAATTAGGTTTGTCATTTTTGCAGGATCCAAAACCAAAAAAGACCTGGATCCAACCTGTAGCTTTTTAGTCTCTCCAATTCAATAACCGGGTGGTCAAGTCCTGAAGTATATAATATTCAACAGAAAAGTCTCTAGAATCAGAAATGACTAGTAATTGGATCTGGTTTGTGTGTGTGTGCGTGAGAGAGAGAGAGAGAGAGAGAGAGAGAGAGAGAGTATGCAACCCTGATCTCTTACATAGATCGCAAGCAAGTAGCTGCAGAGTATGAAATCAAGGTATTTATTTTTGTATTATCATAAGCAATCAAGGTCCATGAGGAACCTGACTTTTATGGTTCAGGAAGGGAATATCCTATGAGCAACATTTGTCCCTTTTTTCTGCTTGGCAAGTTTTGGCTGGCTCTTAACTTTCTTATCCATCCTTTCCCTACTTGTATAATTTTGAGTTTCTATTCATAATAATAATAAAAAAAGCATACCTATCGTACAGTTGCATGGGAACCATGCACAGGAGAACTTCGTGGATGATTCTGTGGGTGGGTTCTCCCTTTTTTACCGTCCAGGTGCACAGTTCCCAGATGAACTGTATGCAGGATATTCATATCCATTTTCACCTCATTTTTTTGTTTCTTTTATTGAGCAAGAAGTTAAGGCTTTCTTCTTACTGTCTCGTGTAACATTCATTTCTGAAGTACCATTAATAGATTATGATTGTATTTTGGTACTTGAGGCTTTAGTCATTTTCCTCTTATATGGGCAGGATATGTTATAGTTGACGCTTATTTTCTTGTATTTAGTCGTAACATACCAAAATACTGCTTTCTTTGGCAATACTTTTATCTTTAACAACTTTCTGTTATACTGCTTTTTTGTAGTGAAAAGGTTGCTCTCCAGGCATTAAAGGCGAGCGATTGGCATCTAGAAGGGGCTTTCGATATATTCTACAGCCAGCCACAGATTAGATCTGTGACTGATTCAAGACATCTTGAAGAGCTTTATCATAGATATAAAGGTGATTTATTCTCACATGGTGGGTTACAATAAAAGTAATTAATTGCATTCCTTCTATGTTATCAGTGGGAACTGGGAAGCGCTTCAATGATATTTTTGTGCACAGCCATGTTGGTAGTTGTACTTGTGTATTTGCATGAATTTGCCAATGGACTGTTGACATTTTAAACTTACTAATTCTGAGCCAGACCATGACACCTTCAACAAAAAATAAAGAACTTAGAGAAACATTATAGGTTTATGCTATGCTTAACTACTAATGCAAGTCTTTCTTCAATTAAGACGGCTCATGAAAAGTTTAGAGAGAAGGAAAATTTGCATGTGGGATTTTTCATTTTAAAGAGTGGCTTACGAGTTATGATGGATTAAGGCGATATTTAATTTGTTGGACTCAGAAGAGAAAACACATCTCTAATGGTTTTTTTTTACTAATTTTGAAATTATGCATGACATGTATGAATGGGCAATTATGAGGGTGAGAACTTTATGAGGTGAGTTCCCAGTTGGGGTTTGATTGTGCCAAGGGTCTGCTTTAAGCTTCTATTTATTTGCTTTGTTATGGACAACCTAGTGATAGATACTCTAGATGAAGTCAGTTGGTGTATGTGTGTTGTTTAATAGATGATGTGGCACCTGTTAGTGAAACAAGGAAGAAAGTAAATGTGACAAGCCAGATTAAACACAAAATACAGAGTGCAAGTTCAGTGTATCCGTGTGTAGGGAATATGGTGCGAGGTTAGTGGATCTGTGTGTAGGGAATATGTGTTGGTAAAATTTGAAATTTACTTGGTGCTACAATGTGATAGGTTTTAATATTCAGTAGCAATTATATAAATGAAACAGAGAGACTGAGTTGGATTTGGCAAGGTCAGGTGGAGAAAAGCTAGTGGAGCAATACTTTAAAGAAAGTGGAATTCTTATGTCAACAGGTAGACTTCCTTTGTTGTATGTTGCTGAATGTTGGGTAATGAACAATTGAGAAGAAGCTGAGGCAAACATTTCTGTGATGTGCAGGCTAACATGGGCATGTGGAAGATTAGGAGTAAGTGCACACTGGAGGAGACTTACAGTTAGCTTGACTGGGGGAGAAAAATAGGGAATGTCCTTTGAGGTAGTTTCATCACATACATAGAAGACAGGCAACATCCCTCTCCGATGTACTGAAGAGTTACAAGTTGAAGGAACCATGAGAACGGAGAGACTAATAAAGATATCAAACAAAGTAGTAACGGAGGACATGATTTATTGCGGTTATTGATGTAGAGGGATAGACAGATTCAATCAAAGGATTAGATTCTAAGCCTTGACTGGAAGTTGTTTGGGATTTCCATTCAAGAAGAATATTTGTGAATCCACGGGAGCTCTGAAATTTTACTTATCAAATATCATGTATGGAAGAAGTATCCCTAGCTTCTATGATGACTAAAACTACTTAGACTCAATTCTTTCAATGGATAACACCTCGTCGGTAAGTGGGCCATAACTTCTCTGAATCATGTCAGAATCACACAGTACTGGGCGTGTTGAATAAGTCTTTTTTTTTTTTTTTTTTGAGTGGTAACAAGTTAAATAGCATAAATATGAGAAAGTTCCATACAACCACTCACACCGAACACCTCCAACAACAGGTATAGATCATTATACCCTCAAACAAATTACAAATATAAGCAGCCCTGTGATTAGTTCTATCCATGCCTTGTTTTGCTAAAGAATCTGCCATGCTATTGCTGATTGACCAACATGACAGAAATCCACCTGCTTATGAGAAGAAATAACTTGAATCTCTTAAAATGAAGTTGAAACTTCCATGGCCTTAATGTATCTGAAGAAGCTCACAAGAGTGCTTTAGAAGAATCACCCTGCACATTTATCTTTTCCAAAAGGATGCTGCAAAGATCCAAAGGCCTCAAGAATTGCCAACAACCTCTGCTTCAATAGAATCTCTGAGCCCCACATTTTTGGAAAACATGTATAAGACTACCCCTTTGTCATTCTGAAGAATTGCTCTTATGCCCGCTAGACAAGGCTTACCCTTTGCTGCTTCATCCACGTTGAATTCCAGCGAGGACACCCTCTGTACATGATCCTCAAGTTAAGAAGAGGAGCCCCTAAATACGTTGTGGTTTTTCTCCCTCTATATTGACCAAAGAATAGCGAAAGGAATCACGCTCCAAAATCCAAATCAGCAGCCCACATCCACCAGCTTGTTGGATAAGTAACAGATTAAGCCTATAAGACAAACCTATTTCCATGTTGTTTGGACATCATTCAATGCTCAAGATGTGCCCATTATTAAAAAACATGAGATTTGGACTCCAAACACACTGAAGATTCTTAACATGATTAAAACAAAGAAATAAAAACTTTAATTAATCTAAGGACTTTTTGGATGTTATGAGTCCAAATATTTTTTTTGTCCAGTGGCCCTTTGTCCAATTCTTTTCTATGCTCTTTTCCCTTCTCCTAATAGTAAAACTCTATAGATAATGAACTTTCTCATTTTGATGTTTTTGTATTTGAAAGGGCCCACATGTTTTAATTTCAAATCGTGCTATTTTCATTGAAATCGATGGAGGTAAGAGGGCCAGACAAAAACTTCAATATATTTTGTATTTTCATTGAAGCTTGTTGTTTAGTCAGCTTTCATAGTTGTCAATTTCATTCCATTTTGGTTGGGGTGGCCAAAAGGCTGGAACCACCACCCTCTGTTGACACGAAATGCTTCAACCACCAGGTGATGAAAGAGATAATAGGTGAGAGAGAAAGAGTGTATGCATAATTTTCTATTTAATCTGTGGCTTAGTTGTGCATGACATTGACGAATTTGACATGTAGAAGTAGCTATTTTGTAATGTAGTTTATGTTAAAATTAATCTTTTTTTCAGTGTTGTTTTATCTTTGACTATTTTTATCCTTTTTAAAAAGGAATTGACAACTATGATATTGCCATTACATAATGGTTGATGTACATACTGTTTTTCCTGCTTCAGTTTGAGATGCTGATAGAACTGTTTAATTCTGCAGACCCCTATGTTGATATGATTATGGTCGATGGTATAACTCTTCTTTGCAATGATCTGCAGGTACTTTAGTTTTATTATTCATATAGCTTAAAACGAGATTGGTAAAAAGAAAAAGATTTTGCACATTTTCATTTTCTAACTGTTTCTGATAAGTTTTATGTTAAGAAGTTCTATTGTTGTTGAGTGGAGAGAACAACTATTTCTTATTGTATCAAAAAATTTTTAGTTCCTCTTTGAAGGCATGGCATGATTTTGAATAATTAACTGAAGAAGTAATATAGAGTAAATATTAAATTAGTGAAAAAAAGTTAACATTTATACAAAGGAAAAATATTTTTTATATAAATTATATTTACATTTAGTTTTTATATTGTAAAGTAATTTAAAAGTGAGATGAGAAGTTAAGAATAAACTGTAGTAACAACATTATTTGCATTTTATAATATATATATTTAAAAATAAAAGTAAAATCTTTTGGCGGATGGAATTTGCTTTTCTACTTGCTGTGAGTGTGACTAACTAAATATGGTTTAAAAAAAAAGGTGGCTGCTGAGATTACTTTTTCAAAATAAAAGAAATTGACATTTGATATTACATTTCCAGTTTTCACTCTTACCTTTTTAAAGAGTTCATTGGAGAAGACTATTATGTGGCTAGTTGGTTACCTGTGGAATTGTAGTATAAAATATAAGTAATCAGAATGTCATTCTGTCATTAACCTGTTCTTAACAGTGACCTTTGTTGCATGAATATTATATCCTTATGTGTTGCTTCTGTTCGACTACTACCTAGATGTTTTACTGATTACTTGAAAACTGCCATGTGACTGCTACTGTTGTCCTCTGGGCATTAATGGGCCTGATCTGGCTTTGGCCTGGGTTCAAATAAGGTGATCCTGGAAATAATTTAAGGTTCAATGGGCCTGATTTGGTTCGTGGGATTCTGGCCTGGGCTCAGAGTTTGCTCTGACTTGAATGGGTGGACTTAGATCTATGCCCTCAAATCCAGATCAATATAGATCCAGCCCCAAACTAGATTTGAATAACCTTACGAATGCCCTCTCGCTCCTGCTTTACTAGGGTTCGGGCCATTTTGTGTGATTAGTCTGTCCCATCGGAAAACTGGCTTCAGTCTCTTAGTTTGTAAGAAGTATTTGGTTTCTTGTTTCAACCAAAATGAGTTGATTATATTTCCTATCTTAGAGCTCACTTTTGAGAATGGTCTAGACATAAATGATATAGATGTGGTTATTGGTCTTTTGCATAAGACATAGGTCAGAACCTTTTCATTATTTCTCAGTCTGTACGAGTTTGCGCAGCTTTTGTCCTGCAAAGTTACATTTAATTATTTCATCCTGCAAAGTTACATTAATTATTCAAAATGACATAGTAGAAGCCACCATTGTGTAGGAATTGTTACAGTTCTTCACTTTGTTACATGGACTTGGATACGAGTATCGGGTGTGGGTGTGTATGTAATAGTTGGATGCGTTAAACGTAAAAATGAAGGATACATAGACACGGTAAAAAAGTATCCAAAAATTGAATACAGATATGCGGCTAAATTTGCAAAACTTGGGTGTTTGACAAAAATTTACAAAAAAAATTATCCTTTAGAACTTGACTATGTGTTTTTTTCTTCTTCCTTTCTACAAAGTCAGCGCTCCCCACCCCCCACCCCCCCCCTCAACCCCCAACCCAACCAAAAAAAAAAAAAAAAGTCCCGTTTCGGATACGTATGCCACACCCGCAGGATACGGCAGCATTTTGGCTGCATCCGTGTATCTCAGGTTCTTCATTTTGTGAGATTATGCTAGAGCTGTCAGTCTAATTTTTCATTGAGGATGAATTAGCTACTATCATTTCCTGCATATAATATTATTGAATCTTATCCGAAGACCTGACCTTGGGCCATCTCTTTGGTTTTATGCTTTCTCACAATGCAACAAAGAATTGTTTACATGTGTTAATTTTGGTGTACTCTATGGAATTGACAAAATGTTTGTGAAATTATCTAATACAATGTCCTGGCAGATGCTATTATACCCATCATATTCTTGAAACCTAACCATGTAATGTAGCTTTAATGTTTGTTTCTTTAAAATGAAGAATTCTAGCAGCACTTTTCGTTTAATTGAATGATTTAATGGCAACCGTAGAAGTACCATTATAAGTTTTATCCTTCCTTTTAGTTATCATCTATACCAGTGCAATCTGTACACACTTGATTTTGGTCATGGCCAGACAGTTTTAAAAAAAAAGTGCACATGATAAAAATGATTTTGGGTGCTTCCATTCCTAATATCTGCTTCATTTTCTTGAAGTTTCTTGTTGTAGTGTGAGCAACATATTTATGATTTACCTTTGGTCTGTTCACAGGTGGATCCTCAAGATATTGTTATGGTATGTTCAATTTTCTGAAGCTCAGACACCTTTTCATTGCATATTTACTTGGATTTATTTGGGTTACTTTGCAGAATTTTTCTTGCTAAAATTATTCTTTGAGCTACGTAGTTGTCAATTTCGTTTTAGACACTGTTTCTATCTCGCCCCGAGGTGAAATGTTTCTGCCTGTTCAGCATTTTGGTATTTTATCTTGGAGTTCCTTTTTTTTTTTAAATTAATAAGTTTAAAATATATAATTAAAAATATAAAAAATAGTAAAAAAAGGGTGAAATTAAGAGATATGTTATTTTTTTATTTTATTCTATCAGATCAACAATGTAATGTTATGGTCCTAAACAGTTATAGGATTGGATTTGACAAGCTCCATATGTCCCGGTGCTTTTGGCGTATTGGTTAGGTGACATTTGGTATTAGAGCCAGTTTATCATGGCAGTAGGCAGAAGTATAGCGAAACATGATGGCGATATCAAGAATCTTATGGAGAGATCTAATAGATGAGCAAACTCTTCGAGAGATTCTGCAAAAATTATCTGCTCGACATAAAGTATGAGCAGGTGGCCACTAGTCTTCATCATGAAAGAAGTGAGAGGTCTCAAAATCACCACTTTTGAGTTAATGAGGCTGGTGAATCATCTTATATTCTGGAATGGGTGGCACCATTTAGCTGCAGGCAAGTCGACGTGATTTTCCTTGTTGTAATTGTGTGTACTATTCCATTTTAGTCCCTGTTTCCCTACCTGACTTTTTGGAGGCCAGCTCTCAAACAGATTAATGCGGAACGGAATGGAGACGCAGGGCGGGTAAGGTTGAAGATGGAAATAGTGGGGAAAATTGGGCTCTCACCAAACTCCAATCACAGGAGGCATCAGAAAATTGGGATCTCACCAAACTCTAGTCGCGGGGGGCATTAGAGATTTCGAGAACTCGACGAAGAAACTTGGGGAAGATCCCAAAAGTTTTCATTAATCATTCATAACTACTAAGCCAAAGAGGCTTTACAATGCTTAAATAGATAAAAGACTAACTCCAAGAGTAATCTCGACCATCCAATCACATTGATGCCAAGATTAAAACATCATTAAAATATCTTATTAAAACAAATTAAAGCAAATAAAACCCTAAATAAACTAGGATAGGTGAGCTAGGGCCAAGGACGGGTCGACCCACCGGAGACCATGGGTCTGTCTTGCATCAATTCTCCTTTGCTTGGAGAAAACTCGACTTCGAGTTTTAGTAGAAGTCCAGGGTCAAATATCAAACGTACAAATCTTCGATGTGCTTCTTGATCTTCAACCTCTTGGCATGCTTTGGAAGTTGTAATCAATCTTTTCATCCAGATAGAAAGGGACTGGAGGTATGGTTTCTGCTAATGTTTGACTTTAACATTGATTTGTGATTTGACTATTAGATGTAGCAGTTGTTGGTGTTGAAGCAGTAGATCATAGTCTTCTATTGTCAACAGTCTACCGCCAAAAATGAAATCAATGTGAAGGATATCAAAGAGTTGCACAACTTTTTCAACATTGGCCTTTTCTTCGGTGGAGACAGGCTTTTTTGAATGTGATTTTACATTCATATCCATTGGATCTTTAGGTTGATTGCCAACCATATTTAAATCTTCAAATGTACTTATTACTGGCATCTGTTGATTATCATTTTCAACCTTCAAAATGACAACTTGTTCGAGTGATGATGTATTCAGATCCCAAAAGTTTTCATTAATCATTCATAACTACTGAGCCAAAGAGGCTTTACAATTTTTAAATAGATAAAAGACTAACCCTAAGAGTAATCTAGATCATCCAATCACATTGGTGGATGAGATTAAAACATTTTATTAAAACAACTTAAAGCAAATAAAACGCTAAATAAACTAGGATAGGTAGGCTAGGCCCAAAGACAGGTCGACCCACGGGGGACCATGGGTCTGTCCTACATCACAGATCCCACTCTATTCATTCGAAATAACATTCTCCATTTTGCATCTTTGAAACTATATAACATTTGGTATCAGAGCTGACTTTCACGTCTCATGTTCAAGTCACGGAAAAGGCTACCTGGAGTAGATTGAGAGCCATCTCAAACAATGAGAAATGGGCTGCCTACCACAAGAGTGAGGGCCACCATGGACAGGGTTATTTGGAGCTAAGTGTAAGCCGTCCCAAGAGGGGGAAAAGGGCTACCTACTACTAGAGTGAGAGCCACCGAAGACGTTGGTTGTGGAAGCTTGGTGATCAATTACAGTCCTAAATATTTATAGGATTTTTTTGGTGTGTTAAATCAGTCCCGGGACTTTGGGTGTATTGGTTAGGTCCATAACATATAATACGTTATTTTTACATGCCAAATAAATAATTTATTACCCATGTTTGTGTGTGATGATTTGAAATCACGACACCAATTATCAGCTTTCATCTCTAATGATCAATGTCACAAACCAAAAAAAATGTAAAATAAACTCATTCACATAATCACTACAGTAAAGTGGGGCAATTTTGTACATAATTCAAAATGAACAGCCTTTTTGCTAAGGAAAGTAGAAAAGAATGAACTGGCCATTTTAGCATGTTAGGTTGAGCAGGCTGAAATCTTTACCAAAATGGCTGAACAGGGCCAAACAGGTTTGGAATCTGGACTTAATTTTATACAGAGTTGTTTGGTACAGTCACCTACAAACCAAACAAAGTGTTGGTTGCTCAGCTGAAATTAGTGGAAATTGACTGCTAAAGCCACTGAGTTGTTTTTTTTTATTTATATTTATATTTTTTGAATGGCTGAAGTTACTTATTTTAATGCTGGTGTTCAGTTTCTTCTTCTTGTGATGTACTATGATATGTTTACCTTTTTTGTGTCCATCATAAATTTAAGAGTGTGCAAATACTCCTAGCAATTATCATTTCTGAAGCATTTCCTAAATACATGTAGTTTTTTAGGAGAGCTATTCTCTGACAGTTTAGGATTTGCAGGGTTCATCGAATGGTAATCCTGTACCACAATGATTTCCAAAATTGGTACGGAGAGAATATGATAAAGAAATGAAATTGGTTATGTAATTGGAGGAAATGTCAGAGTAATGAATACGTTTAGAATGTGAGAGAATAGAGGCTGATTGTTTTGATCAGAGTGAGAGAGATCACTTAGTTTGTAACTCATACCATTTCTTTAGGGATCAATACAACCTCAGAAGTCAACCTTTTGCTTCTAGAAAGAGCCCACTTCTAATTTTCATCTTCAAATTTGAGGAACCCTTTTTGTGGGGCCCTGTTGGATGAGTGCCAATACATGGGAAGACATTAATGTGAGTTGCTTCATGGTTTTGGATTAGGCTTAAAATTTCATCAGTTGTTGTGGCCGCTGATTTAAGAGCTTTCTAAATGGATGTTTGGACTAATAATCTCTAACAGTATTTTTAACAAACAGATTTAAGGTCCACAAACCGTTGGAGACCTACAGATGTTTCTCACTGGATTATTTTACAGAATAATCTTTTCAAAAAAAGAAAAACCAAAAACTGAATCATTGTACCAGTGGCAACCTCCCATTGAGCAAGCAAATTGTTTACTAGCGCATTTGACTTATTTTATGGTCAGCCAGCCCATTGAGCACAATTATGTCCCCCTTCTGGGTGTAGAAAATTACCAAGAAGATTTCTCAATAATATTAGTAGTAGACCGGCCCATTGAGCCAAGCCCATAGTTCACAGGCCCCTTTGACCTGTCACAGGGTCATCCAGCCCATTGAGAACTGCTGTCACTTTCTTAGGATAGAAAA
This sequence comes from Sextonia rubra, assembly GCA_037013555.1. Taxonomy (NCBI): domain Eukaryota; kingdom Viridiplantae; phylum Streptophyta; class Magnoliopsida; order Laurales; family Lauraceae; genus Sextonia; species Sextonia rubra. The sequence goes on along the minus strand of JASUAD010000010.1, from coordinate 33,439,059 downwards.
CTTGCATGAACATTTCCTAGATTTGCAGCTTAATTTAGCAAATTTCTAAGATCTCCTGGATTTACATTTCTAGTCCAAAAAAATCTTAAGAAAATTTCTTTGACATAGAGAGATGATTGATTGTTGTGTACTCAGTAAGGGAGAAAAAAGAGAATCCTATTTGAAAGCAAAAGGATATTGGCATTTATCATTTAATAGAGAGGAAAGGAAATCCTATCTAGCATCCCTATATTTAGGGGGTACTGTTGACAGACCCATTCAACTGTCTGATGGGCCAATTGGCCAGCAACTCTGTTGGCCTTTCTTCCAATACCAGTATGGGAAAAAGAGACCATCATTGAAGCAAAGAAACCATGATCTCATGAAAAATGTTTGATGCTGTCACAGCTCCTTTGTTTTTCTTGTTGCCTGACTAACTGCATTTGCGAAATCACCCTCCATCACTGAAATGGACTCCTTAAACAACATGCTATTTCCTTTAAACTCTGGAGTCCAAACTTCACTAGAACACCATTTGACTAATCCCTTTTCTTCCCATAGGACTATCCCAGTCCTTGCTAGTCCAAAATTCCCATTTTGATGCTTTGTTGATGTTGAATTTCAAACACCCTGTTGGTGTTGGCTCCCTTCTGACGGTTATGGAACTTCATTGTGCTATTCCTGGCTCCCAATTCCTTATCCCTGAAGTACACCCCATTTTAAACTCTCTCCATGTTATTATGCCATTCTAACTTTATTTTTTCAAGTTTAACTTTAACTATATCATTGTGACTGTAAATACCATTTTCAGAGTGCTACAGACTCCTCCATAATTTTACCAATGCATGTTGTTTCTCAGCATGCATTTCACTGGAGGTTTGTTCATGGGTGGCCAGTATTGCAAATGAGGGCCTTTGCAAGTTTTGCATTGACATCGAACTTCTTTTATATGTCCTTAATAGTTTGAATTCTTGCTTAATCACAGCTAGTCTTGTCCTGGCATATGAAGGCTGCCACGATGTGTGAGTTTTCTCGACAGGAGTTTATCAGTGGATTGTTGGCATTGGGGTAACATTTGGTTAACTAGTGTTGCACATTTTCCTCTATCATTTTTCTTTCTCCCTTTTATTGGGCACAATTACCATGGCAATGGAAATTACTGGTACAAGTGAACTGCATTGAAAGCTGAGCATTTACATGACAGGGTAGATTCACTAGAGAAGCTGCGTGAAAGAATTCAATTCATGCGCTCTGAGCTAAAAGATGAACGTATGTGTCCATTTCTATTCCAGGAAAGCTTTCCCTTTTTTCTCTTCCCTCATCAGTATTTGATTAAGGAATGGTCTCTATGCATTTAGCTTTTGGCTATGATCTAACTAAATGCTACCTGGCAATATCTTGCTATGCTTGCTATTTCTATGGGATGCACTGAAGCCTTTGTTTTTGTGTTTTTCCTGATTCAGCTTAAGGGTGTGCTTGGATTTGGAGTGGAGTAAAATAGAGTATAGTAATCCAAAATTAAGAAAGAATAATATATGATGTGGTTATGATGACTTTTTGTTTTTAGTTGCTTGATATGGAATCTTTTTTGACTTTTTGTATAAAAAGTAGAGATTTTTTCCTAATTTAGTGATGACATTTTGACTTTTTTTGAAATAGAATGGGGGAAATTTAAATTTTTTTAAAAAAGGAGGGAAATTTGAATTTCAAAACTTTCATTTTACTTTAACCTACTTCACATACAAACACACCCTAAGTGGTATGTTTGTTTTTGTTGGCAAACCTGATATTTTCTGGCTTCTTTGCTTATCTAGAAAAATTTCGTGAGATATACAACTTTGCTTTTGGCTGGGCCAAAGAAAAGGTATGCTTATGTTTATTGAGAATTTGAGATTTATCTCCTTCTTATGCTCAGTGTCTTTAACTCACTGTTTTATTAATTACTTTTAACCTCTAGGAGGGACTTTCTTTGTATTTAATTGAAAACAATAACTTAAACCTTGTACTTGTCACTAGGCATTTAGTAGACTTCATTTAAAAAAAAAAAACTTGACTTATCCAGCACTTTATCTATACACATGGACACTCCTTGGACTTCTATTTGGAAAAAGAAATGATCAGGTTGGACTGGAGCTATTGCATTTCTAGTCCATCATCTTATGGGGCTTACTATTACTACCCATATACAAAGTTGGTGTTTAGATGAGGACTTTGTACAGATTACTAACTGCTAAAAGATTCATTTGATGAACACAACCATCGTATGAGAGGCCTCCAAAATAAACAGCAAAACCAATTTGATCAAACCATTCATTTAACACGCCTTTTATTAAATGATTAAGATCATCGAACTGATTGATAACTTGTGTATGTGCAATCAACATTGTATCTTTTCCATAGCATCATGCATATAACTGTAGTGGCTGCAGTGAGCCAGTGTGTCGAACTGCTATTTCACTCCAAAGGTCATACTTACAGTTATTAATGAGAGAGCCTTTATATTACTTCTGTTAAAAAAAATGCAAATTTACTTTCTCTTCCATATGCTGCTCTTAGTTATATGCTGCCCATTAACCTTTACTCTCCCTGATTGCTGGGATGAAGTCTTTTTTCTTTTTGGGAGAAGGTAACTAATTTTTTTTTTAAAATTAAGCATAACACAGAACAAACATCTTAAGCCATGACAATAAAATATCAGCAACTGGAACAGTTTAGCATCACCATACCAAACACCTCACAAAAAAATCAGAAATAGAAACCTCTACAGACTATAGTTGGCTGGGATATAGTTATAGCTTATATGATCAAATACTTCAAAATCAGCTCACTATTTTTTGCCTTATTTCTCAGTTTTTAATTGGTAAGAATTGCTGTGTTGCTAATTATAGGGCCAGAAGTCGTTGGCTCTGGATACAGCTATTGGCATGTGGCAATTATTATTTGCGGAAAAGCAATGGCCGCTGGTTGACCATTGGTGTCAGTTCTTGCAGGTAGTACTCATTTGGTAACTTTATAAACTTGGAAAGAAACCTGTCGCAAGAAAGTCCACTGATCTTTTAGGAAATTTCCTTTGAGATATTTAATAAGTAAATATTGAATTCACTTTATTATACCTGTCTGTGAATCTGGCTATCTTTTGTTGACTCCCTTTTCTGCCTTGAAAAGACATGATTTTACTGTAACTTAATTATCAATTTGGTTGATGTTTCGCTATGGGAAATCCTTGTGGACCTCCCCCCCCACCATCTGGTGCAGCATGTAATGCACACTGAACGCATGGATTACAGACTAATTTCTGATAATTTCTTATGCATGTGTGTCTGCAATCTTTCTTTCAAGTACACTGTTGATAATGATTTGTATCATGGTAGAAGGATGTATCTCATTGTTTAAGATGTTTTAAGCATTAAGGGGTCGTTTGTTTTGTGTGAAAATGATTCACATGAGTAAATGAATCACATGTGAATCAATTGCATATGCAAAAGACTTACATGTGATTCAAATTTCATTGCTTGTCAATTTCACCAGTTTACACATGTGAATTTAAAGCACATCAATGGTTATAAAGGTTTTCGCAATTTTATCTTAGGTTTTGAAGAATTATGATATGAAATTTGACTACCTAGCTGTTCTCGGTATTTCAAAGATGATGAACGGTTCAGATCCTGAAAAGCGGCTCCACAGAAACCCAGATTTTAGATCTATGGTTTGAATTGATTGCCAAATATCTCACAATGTAGGACGATCCAACGGCTGAAATTTGATTTAAGAGCCATTTTGGATATTCTAAAAAAGATAGAAGGTTCAGATCTTGAAATAAAAGGCCAAATAAATTAAAAAAACAAAAAAACCGGACTGGGCAGTGTAGACACTAATCGCGTCAGGCTTCAAGGGGGATATCAACGGTCATAAATGTTTGTCACTATTTTCTCACAGATCATGAGGATTCAAGATCTGAAACTTGATTTTCTAGCTGTTCTCGCCATTTTAGAGCTAATGAACGGTTCGGATCTTGCAAAGGGGGCCCATAGAAATCCAAATTATAGATCTAATGGTCTGTATTGTTTGCCAAATATCTCACAATCTAGGACGATCCAACGGCTGAAATTTTGTCTGGCAGCCGTTTTTAGCCTTATGAACATTATTAACAGTTCAGATTATTGTTTTGGGTCCGGTAATAGTGAAAAAAATAAAAAACACGGTAACCCCCATTTTGACGTCCCCGGCACTTTAGGTCTGAGCAGTAACAGTGTTCTGTGTAAAGGATGACCATTTGATGAGATGTGAAAATGGAGACCCTTTTGTGAGTTGTTTTTCACATCATTTACATATGAGTTTTACACGTGGATTGGATTCACACCAAACAAACGTGATTTATACGGAATCGTTACCCACGTGATTCATTTACATACGTAAATAGTCACAAACAAACGACCCCTAAATGTTTGCAGCGAACTGATTAATTTCAGTTCTGTGATTTTTTTGTACTGAATGAGTAATCTTTCTGTTTAACTAATACCTTTTTTAATGATTGCAGTGAACTGATGAATTTCAGTTCTAGTGACTTGTACTGAATGCTGTAATCTTTCTGACTAATCCCCCTTTTTTTTGTGATTTTTTATCTCTGTATATAGGCTAGGCATAACAAAGCCATATCAAGGGATACGTGGTCTCAGCTCTTGGAATTTGCCAAGGTAGAATTTTTACTATTGGCCTACAACTGCTATGCGTCTTCCCTGATGCTTCAATAAATGCATCCAAATTTAAGGCCTCCAACACACACACACACACACACACACACACACACACACACACACACACATATGCCTGTGCTTATGAGCATATAGTGGTGTCCCATTCTTTGCACGTCTGCTTTTTTTGTTCTTTTATTTTTTTTCTCTATATATGCAATTTAATTTGTGATTGGCATGCCTTTGTAAGGAACCTGCTTCAGTTACTCTTTTCTTTAAAAACTATGTTATATAGACTCGGCATTAGTATCTGATATGGGTGCGCCTTAAGAAAGTATGTCAAATATCTTAGAAATGAATATTGGCCCGAGTATCAGGTTTAGGTGCATATGTGTCGGGTGCGGGTGTGGGTGCGTCATGGTTTTAGCCGAGTCCATGGATCATAGTTTAAAAATGTGTTTTCTGGTTATGTACATTCCTGTTCCTGCTTATTACCCTGTACAGTTCTTCATTTCGAATATACATATATGTCATGTTTTTAACTTGTTCAGTGACCCAAAAAAAAGTTTCTTGTAGTTTGCTTTATGCGTATATATATATATATACATATATAAATGGGATGGTGCTTTGCTTTGGCAAAGAGTGAATTTGGCGCAAGAGGAGAGAACATAGATACAGGTCTGCAGGAGGATGGCTTCCAAAATCAAATACGAGCTGAAGACCATTAATGTGGAAAGAGATACTATATAATATTCTAGCCATCTAAAAGTTGAGTAGGTTCCAAACACAAGGAATGATCTCAAACTTAAGGAAATTCAATCTGGCATCTGGACGGAGGATCTGATACTGTGAAAGGACCTAACATCAAATTCCCAATGCTGTTCAATATATTCTTTTTATTTATAAACAAAGACGCCAAGATCTAGGAATGCTACAACATCATATGGAGAAGTTTGGGGTTTTGTGTAAGTGTTGAAACAAGATTTTTTTTGTTTCTAATCCCTATTTTAAACTAGCTTCCAGAGTTGCACGAATCTTGTTGGATCAAATTAGGAACATGAACATCTGCCAAGTTGTGTTTTGTGTTTTAATGTCTAGGATAATTTTGGGACATTTGCAATTTATTTTTCTCAAGTTGCTGTCAGTGAAATGTTGCTTAAAATATTATAACAAAAAAAATCTGTCAAGGTGCTAAAGAGTGAAGAATCCTTGAGGTAAAGAATATAGAGATTTTAGGCATATTTCCTGAGAATATCAGATACTTTCAAGTCTCAACTCTTTTGCTATTTTGGAAAAAAAAAAATCTTGAAGTCACTAGGGCTAGTTGGGTCACTATTTCCTCATGATACTATTGAGAGCACACCTGTCGTCTTGTAAAAATATCTCCAATATTTTTCTGGAACTTGTGAAGGACATTTGATTTGGAGATAATCCACAATGGGAGAGTTCAATAAAACTCACAATTAGAATAAGCAAGCTACCTTGGAAGCATGCAATTGGGATGGGGACAGATGGGTTATGCGGGGGACTTGTGGCAATCATTCTGTTGGGTTCGAAGCAGGTTACTGGATTATAGATTTTGACCCTTGCTTTGGGGCTGGTTTGAGTTTTGGATGCCCCGACCAGGTGTACCCTGTTATGAACAATTTATATCTATGTATTAGAGCAAAATGCACAAAGTCAATTTGCAAAGGGGGAAAAATATATTTAGTGCATATGAGCCTATCTAACACAATTGGTATTCAACATTTGAGAGGTTGGGACCTATGAGTTCCCAGGTGTGAGTTCTATATGTGGAATATCATATATAAAAATATTCTTTTATTTTTAAAAATTAAGTGGTAACTATAAAATAAATGATAACTGACATCATACTTGATCGACCCGTACTGTCACGGAGCGGATTTGTTATCACATATCATAAATATGTCACAAGGGCAGCTTGGGCACAGAACAGGGCAAGCGGCTGGGTTCATATTTACCCTGACCTGTACCAAAGCTGACCCATAGCCATCCCCTGACATGCAGTCTCCTCCATGTACAAAGAGTAGGGGTGTAAGGAACCAACTAGGGTTGAGGCTTGAGGCATATTGTTAGTCAGCAGTTCCTGACAAGATCTTGGCATTTAATCTTCTGAGTAGGCAGCATTATTATCTGACCATTTGCATTGCATGCATTGAGGTAGAAACATCCACCATCTTCTCCTACGTTGCTCTTGTGGAAGGTTTGGAAAGATAACTGTTGGAAGGTTTGGAAAGATAAAGCAATGAATCTTCTTTGACAATGAAAATGTCATACATAAAAAATTACTGAATTTGCAAAGCTCGATTTTGCTCATTGGGCATCTATGAAAATGAGTTGAGGAAGGGACATTTTACGGATTGGAAAGAACTCTGATGAAATCCAAAAGCGGATGCAGTTATTTGTATAAAGTATGATTTCATGTATGGTTGGAGCACCTCTTGTTGATTCTGGTGAACGTCACTCTTCTAATTACATTCATCCATCAATAAATTCTATCATTTATTTGTGATAAAAAAATTACTACATAAGTTTGCACATGTCCAGCCAGTCCAGAGTGTACATGCATAATCATATGCCAACAGAAAATATAATATACCATGCATAAAATGACTTCTTCCTGCTGATACTTCTATTGGTTGGTGGTTGATGCATTCTGTTCTTGAGATATAATTGATGTTCTGTGTTTTTCTTGCATGCAGACAGTTGACCCTGCATTAACCAACTATGATGCAGAAGGAGCTTGGCCCTATCTGATCGATGAATTTGTAGAATACTTGGTCGAGAATGGCATTATTTCAGAAAGCAATTAAGATGGAAATATGAATGCTTGACTGTAGGAGGTGATGTATACTAGTAAATTTTTATAAGTTTCCATTGCAGTGTGATTTGTGTTTGCCCATTCTGCATGAGAACTTTCCTAAATTCATCCCTTGCTGCATGAAGTTTGGGTTTTTTTCTGAAACCAGAAATCGAATGCCATAAAGTTTATTCCTACTTTGAAGTTTCTAAATGTAGTCCTGGATAATTTTCAGTGGCCTTACCATAATAAGATGCCAACACCTTGTGAGCATTGCAACAAGATTCCATTTACTTAATTTTATGTGGTGTAAATGCATTTCAAGAGAATTCAACTTGGTTAGTGAAACTACTAGGGATTGTAAGCACCTTTCTGTGAAGATGTAGATGTATAGATGGGAGCCAGTAAGGGGGACCAGTGGAACTAGTTGGCACTGTGGTGACACCATCTCTGCCCTTTCGGCAAAGAGGCACGTAAACCACTCTCAGTACTTATGCAGCTCTTTTGTACTTGTAACCACTCTGAATATATTGGTGAATTTCCTTGGGCACGTAAACCACTGTCAGTACTTACACAGCTCTTTTGTACTTGTAATCACTCTGAATACATTGGTGAATTTCCTTGGGGCCTGTTTGGATCTTCATAAACTATGGTCAACTCTGCCTCAATAAACCTGAAATAGTGAATTGTGTGACAGTTGTTTTTTTTATTCCCTTGCCATAACCAATTATATGTTGTCTAGATTTACAGGTAATAAGGTAAATTAAATTTCAGGACAACTAAGTTCCGAGGATCTAAGCAGAGCCCATGGTTACTGTTTGCAGTCATTGCTACAATGAATTCGGTTAGGCTTGCAACAGGGCCATGTCAGACCGAGGCTTTCCAACCATTTAATTCTTATTGACTTGCCCCCATTTCATCATCTATACGAAGTTCATGGATACATGTCCATTTCACTTTTGTGATTCTTGCATATGTTGAACTGTTCCCCCAACATTTGCACCTTGAAGATATTTCAAATGAATAGTAATGCCTTGCCTATCTTATATCTCATCTGTACTGCTGTGATGCTGGCATGTGTGAGCAATGAGTTTTTAAGTGTTCCTTTTGACACAGTTGCTGGAAGTTCTGGGAGTAGTTGTGGCCTTGTAGGAGAAAAGCTAGTCTTGTACAGCTGTACATCCCGTGATGATCCACGTCGCTGAAAAAAAACTGAACCTAATTTTAGGTTGGCCTTCACCCACAAGACTTCACAAGGGAATGGCTACTGTTTGTGCATTTTGTTCTGAGTTTAGTGATATGGCTCCGTACAGGGTGAAATATCCAAAGGTTGAAGAAACTGGATGCGACTTGTACCAGAGGATTGAATGAGTCTGGGACCATCACTAACCCCTGCAACAGATGGAGGAAAATTAGTTTTACATTGCTTTAATCATTAGCTTGGATAAAGGTGGGTTAGCATCGTGGGGTAGAAAAATGATTATATATAATACATATTTTAAAGGATAATTTCTTTCGGCCCTGGCCCAGTTCTATCCCTTGTGGGTAGGGTAAGGGTTCTAATACATTAGGCCTGCCAAGGACCCTGAACCCATAGGCTTAGGCTCAACTTAAACCCGGCCTACATAATGAGGGTAGGGTAAAGGCTTACCCCCATCCGGCCTGGCAGGGCCTTTCTCTTAATTTCAATTCCTTCTCAAGAGGAGGCTGCCTTGGTGCTCACCCATCCATCACATCACAAAACACTCTACATCTTTAGCCTCCGTTTCCATATAAAGCCCACTGCTATGTGATGCCCAGGTGCTTACCTACCTATATTGCTATGTGGTGCCCAGGTTCTTACCTACCTACTCCCAAGGGAATGATTAAAAAAACGAAAAATGCCCAGTGGTTAGGTGACTCTGATGTTCACATCTAAAAACCAAGAGTATGGTTTTCCTCTCGTTCAACGTGAAGGGGGAAACTGTGCCCTACCCCAGTGGTCAGGCACTGCAGTAGGACACCTTCTCTTACCCAAGAGCTCTCCCACTGATATGGGTTTGATGTAGACAACGAGGCGGATTTGGCATGGGCTGGCGTAAAACTCAAATCTGCACCATCTTAAATCTATCAAGTTCAAACTCGCCTTGCCTCATGTTGGGTCACTGATTGTAATACCAAATTCGCCCATTTGAGTAAATCAAGTCAATGTAAAAGCTTAAATCTTTTAAAATATATAAAAATCGATGAGAATTTGTATAATAGAGTTTGAACATGCCACATTTTCTTTCCATATTTCTTATATTAAGGCCCAAGACCACCTACATAGTTTTATGTACACTATAGTAGTAAGTGTATAAATATTATATTTGAGGCGGGGCCGAGTGAGGTCAACAAAATCTAAACCTGCCCTGTATAAAAAAAGCCACTATCAAACCTACTCCTAATAAGAGCAGTGTGGGGTAGGTCCCATTTATACCCAACCCATTGCCATCCCTAGTTTGATAGGTTACCAGCCCAAAAATGTGAAGGGGAAGAGAAAAAATATTGAATATCAGTAAACATGTACACATATCCTTGTCATTGTACAGTCAGTAGGTGAATATATGGTAAGCAAATCAAACAAAATGGAAAGGTCCACCGAACTTGTCTGTGTGTTAAGACAAGATTCATTGGCATAGACCTTGAGCTAAGTATTCCATCTTAGGAGGATCTTGATTGAGTGAATCTTGGGTTGACCGAGTGCATCATGATTGAATGAATCATTTGCATAGACAATTTTGATTGGGTGAATCATTGTTTGACCGAGTGAAACTTGGGCTGGCTATTAACATTAACAATAAGTTGAGATACAGATGGGGAAGAAGAAAAGGAGACTGAGATTGCTTTGGAGGTACCATCCAAACGAACATTTTTTTTTTAAATTTAGCTTAGTGGCCGGGAGTGGGAAGGATGGCACCCACCAGGAATCAAATCCCAGTGGGTGTTATGGGAACAAATTGCCTACCACCGGGCGAACACTCTAGTCCCATCGAAACCAATGTTTTCTGCATTCACTTGCCATTATACTTCTAATGATAATGAATAATGATGGTAGAATGAGTGAAAACCTGATGATAGAAAAGCAGAGACCAAAGGCAACCCTACCCTCAACATGCATAGGGCTGGGCTTGGGTGGCCCAAAGCCCTCATAGGGCCTGCACTACCTGGCCCTTACTGTACCCTTGAGGGCCAAGGCCATGGCGGGCGGGGTCCTTAAAATAAATAAAGTACTATTTAATTATTATCAAGTATTAAGTGTTGCTAAAGGATTATCATGTCAAGTCTTTATCATGAAGGAACCACTAAGAAAACATTTGGAGTACAAAAGTTATCTCGAACTATTTTTTTTTAGGAAGCTACTATTTGTACATAAGTTTGGCCTCTTCATACACAGCCCAAAAATTAAAAAAAAAATAAAATAAAAATTTTCGAAACACCTCTACCCTCTTCTCTCCCTACACTCTCTCTCCCACCCTCCTCCCCTTCCTCTCCGGCTGACGACGAAGCTTCGACGGCGGAGAACTCCCTCTCTTCCTCTCCTCTCCCCTCCTGCTCCCTCTTTCTCTCTCCTCTCCTCCCTCTTCCTCCTCCCCTCTCTGCCCTATTCAGCCTCTTAGGGCCGAAAAACACCTTTGTTGTTTAGCCGGTGAAAGGCCGAACATTAGTGTGATGTTTGGCTGCGTAGAGCTGGACAAGGCGGAGAGGAAGAGGGAGAGGTAGAGGAAAGGAAAGGAAGAAAAAGGGAGAGGGAGGGAGGGAGGGAGGGGAGGGGAGGGGAGTTCCCCCACGCCGCCGGCCGGAGGGAACGTGAGGTGAAGAAGGAGAGGAGGGAGGGAGGGAGAGTGTGTGTAAGGAGAGAAAGGGGTGAGCGTGTTTTTGGAATTTTTATTTTTTATTTTTTTATTTTTGAGCTATGTATAAAGAGTCTAAATTTGTATACAAATATCAGCTTCCTTGTTTTATTGGACAAAGTCATGCGTGCCTTGATTACTTGAGTTCTAGATAACTGCTTTTATTTATTTTGTCGAAAAAAAAAAGATGGTTAAATAGTTTATTCCATCTTATACATTTCACACAAATTTCTACATATCAAATCATACCAGCAAAGTCTAACCTTTAAGAAATTAAACCATTTATATTCCTCTTGGCATTATTTTCAATTTAACATTGATTTGATTAAGCATTATTGTATTTCAATAACAAAAATAAATGTACTCTTAAAAATTATTATTAGTGTAGACGTTAAAAAACTGGAGATATTGTTATCTAATCAAAAGCATATTTGGATCATCCCATTTCCTCACAAAGTACACGAGCCACTCCATAGAGGAAAAAGTATATTTATTAATAGTACACCCCCACTTTTACTAACAAGAATATGCAAAAACAATATAAGAGTAAAAGAAAAGGTAATAAAACTAGAAGAAAGGAATTAGAAGCGCAAAAGTTTATGCATTAAGTATAATGCATAACTTATATAATTAAATAAAGATGAAATATATTTATTTAATAAATTAAAGGTTAAAGAAAAGTATGAGGGCTAGGGCCGGTTTGCCTGGGCTTTTTCCTAGAAACAAAAAGCCCTCACTCATCACAGCGTGACCGAGACGATTGTAAGGTGGTGGAGAAGGAAATGCTATTCCTTCTTGACATCCATTGGAGAGAGCAAACTCCAAAAAAAAAAGTTTTAATTTTCGAAGAATGATGAAAAGCACAGTTCACTTGCAAAGAAACAAAAAAGGGAAATAAAATTTAAGAGTTGAACCAGCCAGTAACCAGCCTCCCAAACAAGAGGATAGCAACTTTATTTAGTCACTGAATTTACATATCCCAGAGATGTTAGTCTCCCACTAGCTGCATCTCAGTCCAATTTTCACCAAATGCATAGAACCCAGAAGACAGTTTGCTCCACCAGTCTGGATCTTCCTCCAATTGACCGCGTAAAATATTCACTTGAATATAAGGGCATCACGACCTGGTCCAACACCAATGTAATGAATGGGTGTGCTCACAAGTTCTTCAATTCTTTCAACATATCGCTGGGCAGCTTCAGGGAGATCCTCGTATTTCCTGACAGAGGAAATATCTGCCTGCCACCCAGGAAGAACTTCATAGACAACCTGAGCAGCAAGAAATTAAATTTTAGACAGCAGTAAACATCAGTTATAGAACCCCTCCCACCCTCCGTCTTTAATAAATGAAATGTAACTCATTAACAAAGGCTGATGTTGAGAACAGCGTGAAGCCGCGCAGGGAGGTCCAGTGTTCAGACTTGGCTTCCCCCTGTCCTCATATGTGCAAGTTTCTCTCTCCCCGGATGTGCAAGTTATCACCACTTGCTTGTACAAGCTCCTTTCTCCTCGCATGAGCAAGTCTCTCAGGACCCAGCCATGGAAAAAGATATAAAAAACAAAACCCAACAACACCAACAACAAAGGCTGATGTTATACAAAGATGCCACGTGCATCAAAATGCAAAATAGAGGCAACACGCATATGCATATCCCTCCGCACCCCAAAACACACACACAAAATAATAATAAATAAATAAAAACCCAGCACACACCAAACAAGGAAAAAAAAAGAAGAAAAAAAACACTAACAGAATACTGAAACAATGAAATTTGGAAGCTTGTATTGGGTAACTATCTGCCCCAGGAATGTTAACAGCCCTTTCCAAGAGGCCTTTATATGCTTTTTCTCAAAGAGATCAATTTCATTTGAATGTACCAACGTACACGTACAAGGTTTGAGAGACCCATGATGGAGTAAACAAATTCTAGATAATATAGTATTTAACATTCAAAGGTCCTCGATGCAGAATAGTCATCAGAGTCAGTGCCAAAGATTTACTTTTCCTCGCTAATAGGTAAGCACCCATGTTTCTTCAGCTGGTTAAAAGCTAATTAATAGTCAGCACCAAGGAGTCGTCACAGAACACCTTCTGAGAACGCATGGGGTCTTCTTCACGACATAAGGTTGCACAAGGATGGCATGGAAAGTTCTTTCATTAAATAATTTGGACTTGATCCCATGAAGGCGGAGAGTATACCACTCTGCCAAACACTAGTTGCCAATAATGCCATATGTACAAGCTATAGGGATTTAATGCTTTCTAGCAAATTAGTGATACTGGTTATAATAAACCTTGACCACCTCTTGCTATTGTACCTCTACATTTTGAAGACAAAATCTAATAACTTAACAAGAGGAACTATCAAATGCAACAATGCCGCTATTTGCCTGTAGGGCTCACTTGGTCCACCTATCGCTATCACCCATGAATTGGAACAGTGCTCATTTTGATGCTTAGTTTAGTTTTACTCAGCATTGGATTAATCATTAAAATAGTTTTAAAATAAGTAGGCATTTCGAAGGGCTAAAAATTGTGTAGCTTTGATGCCTTCAGCAGAAGGGTTTGGATGATCAGATGGCCCCCACTTTTTACACTCCTTTCTGCCAAACTCATACCTTTTCATTCTTCCCTTTATCCCTAAAAGGCATGCATGAAAGTGGGCTCACAGGCTGAGCTGCTATGGAAAAAAAAACTCACTTTAACAATTCTCACTGATGACTTAAGTGAGCATGACTTAACAACTATAAAGCATATCAAATGCCATCACTAATAACTTAAATGCAAAACTAATACTCAACTCTTAACTAAATCATACCCTATCAGAAGATGGGCCATGACTTCTACAATACTCAGAATTGCACAAACTAGGGTTATTTGGAAAGTTAATTGAACAGCTCAGCAACCACATAATTCTGTGCCAGTTGGATAGCATTTGACACATGAAATAAGGCCATCAGTTTTTCTTTTGTTATGAAAAAAAAAGGGGCTAATCTAACAGTGTTGGTATGGTGCACTATTAGAACCCCGTGGGCTTCATTGAATCTATACACCAAAAACTTAAATTGTTGAAATAAAAATATAGATGCAAATTGATAGAAACAGTTTTAAGGAAAGCAATAAGGAAAAGGCAGCAGAGGCATGGTTAGTTGAAATTCCGCTAAAAAAAAATGCTTTAGTACTCCAACGCAAAAACCTTAGAAGATGGACGGACCTGCTAAATAGCATTTCAATAGGATCCTATAAATTTAAACAAGCAGATAAAGAGAAAATATCATATACCTGTATTTGCTCCAAAACTTGAAGATCTGAAGGAAATGATTCAATCAGTGTGCCATCAATTAGATTGTATGAAATTCCCAACTTAATTTCAGGGAGATCAGATAGTACATCAAGTTTGGTGAGGTTAAGTGATGAAAAGCCATTGATAAGACAACAATATTTCAATGCTCCTATATCAAGCCAGCCGCAACGTCTAGGGCGCCCTGTAGTTGTACCAAACTCCATCCCAGCAACGCGAAGAATATCACCTTCCTTACCTAGCATTTCTGTCGGAAAGGGACCTGAGCCAACTCTTGTAGTGTATGCTTTTACCTGCATTGAAACATTGGTTAAGAGAGAAGCCCACACAAAATCTAAGGGGTCGTTCGTTTGTGGTGAAAGTGAGTCACGTGTGGGTTACTTTCCACTATCTTTTTGTTTTTTTTTTTTTTTCATGCAATTTCACATGCTGATCTGTGACCAATTCAATGGTTTAACGTTTTTCACCCAATTTTCAAAATCAATGATGAATTAAGACTTGAAATTTTACCTCATAGTCAATTTTGGCCGTGCAAAGAGGATTGACGGTATGGATCATATAAAATGGGGCCCACAAAAGTCCAAAATGGCAGATTTTGGGTCTAACTATTTTTGGAAATATCTCAAAATCTACACAACAATATCTAAAAATCTACGCAACATCGACAAATGAAATATGGCATCATGCCCCTTTTCACCTTAAAAAAGGATAGATGATTTTGATCAAGATTTTGAGGCCCACAGGAGTTAAAGACTTGAAAAAAAACAAAATGGTATTGTGGCACATTTTTAAGCATGGCATTTACATTACATTAATCCAATGGTTGTAAGTTTTTTGAAGATATCTCAACATTTCTAAAGAGAATCAACTATTCGGATCATGAAAATGGGCTCCAAAAACATCCAGAATGAAGCATCTTAACTTCTGGACCTTATTACAAATATATCAAAATTGGTGATGAATCAATGGTTGAAAATTGATCCTCTGGCCATGTTTGACCTTTTGAAGAGAAGGAATGGTTCCAATTATAAAAATGAGGCCCATAGAAATAAAAAAAATTAAAAAAAAGAAGGCAAACTGCGCCTATTCTAGTTTAAATGCAGTGCAGCACTGCCTCACACAGTATACCATGCGAAAATGTTTCACACTACATGAGGTGTGAAAATTCTGGGCTAAAAATCAGCCCCCCCCCCCCTTTCACACCATTTTCACATCTATTTTACTCGTTTCATATGTAAATCAAGCCAAACAAACGTGATTGTGTGTAACCATTATGCATGTGAACCATTTACATATGTATAAGGCTATAAACAAACGACCCCTAATGGGTCAAAAAGATATTTTAGAAGAAAAGAAATTACATGTTCACCAAATATGAATATACAGCCCCCCACCCCCAAAATAGTAATAATAATAATAATAATAATAATAATAATAAATAAATGAATAAATAATAAAAGGGAACATGCAGTGTCTTTTCTTAAATAAAATAATGGAGTGTAAACGGATATGCATATTAGCCTCCCATAAGGAATATGTGGAAGAAATGCCCGGAGTTTGATGGTCCGGATTGTTAATGTGATGGACCACACCATATGTAAAATCTCTCCGTTGAGACAATTGTAAAGTTCAATTGACAGCTTGCCAGCATACAGCCATGAGAATGGGGAAAGAGATCCTATTTGATATAGAAATGCCAACCATCAGACAAATGGTCTGGACCACCAAACTATGAGTCCGAATGAAGAAGTTGAATTGCTTGAGGACTGAGGATGCCATGCATATCATAAATCATTAGGTGGAGAAACATACAATAAAATTCCACTAAAACAAGATGCTTCAGTTCATTAATAAGAAACTAATAAGAAAAGATAAATAAACTTACAACTCCAATCAGATCACCCACAGTTCTTGGAGAAATGCCAAGTCCAGTGCAAATCCCACCAGCTGATGGACTAGAAGAAGTCACAAATGGGTAGGTCCCAAAATCAATATCCAACATCGTTGCCTGACCGCCTTCAACCAGTATCTTCTTCTTCTGTGAGATGGATTCATGCATGACATGTACTGTATCAGCAATGTATGGTTCCAACTGATCAGCAAACCTCTTGTACTTTTCAACTTCGTCCCTAAGCATGTCGGGGCTATAATTAAATCCATTAAATCGCGATGCTGCATCTGATAATAGAGTATCAAGCTTCTCACCAAAAGTATCCATATGCCTCAGGTCACTTACTCTTATGCCATTCCGGATAGCCTTATTTGAATAACAAGGCCCAATACCTCTCTTTGTTGTCCCAATAAATGAATTAGCAAGCTCTGCCTCCCTTAGTCCATCAACAACTTGATGGAAATCAAACAGCAAATGTGCACGATCAGACACTAATATTCTTCCCTTACAAGGGACACCATTAGACTCAAGGCCATCAATTTCTTTAAATAAATCAGGTAGATGCACCACAACCCCATTTCCAATAACACAGAGTGTTTCCTCATTAAGGATTCCTGAAGGAACAAGATGAAGTGCAAACTTTTTTCCTTCAGAGTTGTAGATTGTATGTCCAGCATTTGCTCCACCCTTATATCCAGAAACAAAACACGCTTCATACAAAAGCAGCTCAATTTTCCAAAAAAAAACCAAAAACAAAAAACATAAACACTATATATGAAACACCACGGGCCTTACCCACTCCAAAAGGCTAGCTATAGAAGTGGAGGTAAGTAGGTAACCGTGGGAAATTAAGTTCAGGCTCTAGATTTGGATGCTTCTAATGTAGGACTTGTGGAGTTCCTTATATATTGGGTGTTCTTTGGTGGGTGATGGGCACAACGCATTTCAACCGGACTTGCCATCTTGGCCTAAGCCCGCTGGATCTCACACTCACCCCAACTAGAAATAAAGCTGTCCTCAGCTTTAATACCATATAAGATTGCTTTTAAGAGGTTCCTACTTTCAAGGAATAAAAGTAAAATGGTTAGGACAACTTCCTACTTTTTCTCATTTTTAAGTAAGGAGTTGTTTACCAAAAAGTAATGAGTCATTATACTAGGACAGTAATACTATAGGCGGGTCTCTTATAAAATCATGCTAAGAACTCTATGGGTGGGGTCCTCTTATAAAATCTAATGGTAAACCTTACTTGAGTATTAATTGTAGTTTCAATTGTTTTATATAATTGTTTTCATGTCATCATTAAAAGTCATAAATGGGGCCTTCTTTTGTTATTAAAAAAAATTAAAAATTTATTGTAAATTTGCAAAAAGTTGAACTTTAGAGGCCCCGCTGTTTGGGTTTTTAATTATAGGTGGACCCACTAATAAATTTATAGAATTTTTGGATGACAATGCTAAAACTACATTGTGGAGCCCTCTTGCAAGTTAGGAAGATAGAAAGTGAAAACATGAGAAAGAAAAAGATGTGAGAAAGAAAGAAGATGGGTAGCATAACTCACAGCTTAAATGGCATAAACATGCTCCTCCTTTTTCTCTTTTTGTCTCACCTCATAGTAATAAATGCGGCTATTTTTTATTGGGTGTTAAATAGGCAAAAACAACCCTTTTTTAGTTTGTAGAATTCTCCCCCCCCCAACAACAAAACAACAACAACAAGAAGCATGATTCTTGAATTCATTTTCACAGTATATCCTTAATAGAAAGATATGGTTGAGAAATAAAAGAATCAACTAAAATAAAGCTTCCAAAACATGTAGGATATGAAATTGTCAGGCAGTTAACCAATCGTGCTGGAAGTTTTACAATAGGTCCTCCTCAGATGCGTGCCACCCGGTCAATGGATGGGATGCGTCGTCTCATCATGTGTCCCATCCAACAGCCAGCGCACATGTTAAGGTGCACACGATAGCACACCTAAGGCTTTCTGTTTATCATAATCAGCCACCCCACAGATATGAAATATTAAAATATGAAAGGCCCCACTTTTAAAAACAAAAAAAAAATGAAGAGGCACACCAAGTGTTGTGACTTGCAAGCTGACTCGAATCCATCAACAATGAAAATGTCATGATTAGCTAAACCACCAACAGCACCATTGTCTTTCTGATGGATAAATAATTTCCAATTAGCAGTTCTATACCACTGTGTTCAGTCCACAGTTTGAAAATCACAATTTCCCGAACAAATCAATTTGCTCAATTTGGTTCATCATCAATTCATCTAATTAATGCTGTCAGTTAGCTGGGTTGCCTCTCAAAAGTTAGGCTAGGTATGTATACAATTCATTTGAGTAAGTTTTCCATCATATCTTGCAATCTTTGAATTTTGGATGATCTTTATTCCTGAGAAATAAGAGTTTGGCCATGGTAGTAAATCTTGGTAAAGTCCACGTCGACTTGGGTGACTCAACCTGGACTTGGTCCTTCTTACAAGTTGGGATAGGGTCCACTCGGACTTGATTTTTCATTTGGGATATTGACCATACAACTGGCCTAACACCTGACATTTGCCCCAAAGCAGTTGAAATTTTAATATTTCCCACAGACCTATTTGTACAGCAGTGATAGGATATCACACTGTCCTAGGATATTGCACAAGGTGATATGTGCTATATCGCACGGCCTTAGGATATCACACAAGTAATATCACAGGGCCATAGGATATCACACGAACAACTCTGTGGAAAATACTTAAATTTTGACTGTTCGAGGGAGAATATCATGTCCAAAGACAGGTTTTCTATTCCATCCTAGGGTTCTTGTTTGGATCTCGCAATCCCAATCTGAAAGAACAAGCATAACTTGGAAAAAGGAAAACCCTGACTTGTGATCAGAAGTTATTCATTACATGGGCAGAAATCTTCTGACAGACGCGTGTGTGTGTGTGTGTGTCTATATAACTTTATTTACCATTTTTTTTAATGATTTTTTACTTAATTCTTTTAAGGGTTTTAGGGAATCAGGGAGATTCGGTCCTAGTCGTCCGACTCAACTCGACTCTACTCCAAGGGAACTGGGTTGCCCCCCTGGGTAGATTTACAAAGATGAGGGGAAACAGAGTTAGCAGAATCAAGAACCATGCTTGGGGGAAACTAGTCCCCTCATCAGAATCAAGGACTCTTGATTTGAAGCACACAACTGAATCTAGCAAATCTACGAACCTCACTTAAACAACTAAACTATTGAAATCCTCAATTCCACCACGTTCCTCAACTCCGTTAATTTAGGAACTCAAACATCAAGATTCCACAACTCAATCAAAACACCTCCCCACAATAAGAAGTACAGCCTTTGCTTAACATCGATCATGTCCCAAAGATTCCAAAAAAGAAACAGCTCATAGCGATTCCAATCGAACCCAGAAATATAAAAACACTAAGAACCCCACAATCAGCGAGCATAAGCCAAAAAAAAGAGAGCGATGGTTTTGAGGACCTGACAGCGAGCGACGATGTCGAAGTGTGGGGCCAAGATGTCGACCAGCTTGCCCTTGCCTTCATCGCCCCACTGAGAGCCCAACACTCCCGAGACCTGACTCAGCGATCCGACTCGGTCCTTCTCCTGTACTGCGACTTGAGAAGAAGGAGAAGGAGGGGAGGCCACAGAGCATTCGATGGGCTTTTTGAAGCTTGCAGGAGCGGTCAGATGGGTGGCCGTTCGGATTTTGGTGCCATGGAAGGTTGTTTTGCGGGAGATGGGGAGAGAGGAAGAGTCGAACCTCAGAGCTGAAAAATTCATGGCGGGCGTCTGCGAAGGAAAGAGAAGAGAAGAGAAGAGAAGACAAGACAAGAAGGGTTTTGGTGTGGAGTGAGAGAGAAGCGCACAGAGATGGGGAAAAGGCCGACACTTGATGCGTTTTTAGACGTATTGGCCAATTAGCATCGATGTAGGTGCGGATCGCATCGATGTGGCATTGTTAGCCGGTGGCTGCTCGGAGTTTAGAAATAATGACACCTTTATTGGGAATCTACGTTATTCTTTTTATATATATATATTTATTTATTTATTTAGAAAATATTTTTATAAGAATTAGTTCTCTCTATTTTTTGTAAAAACCCTAGATAGGGCCCATCTATCATCCAATCCAAAGCTTGCAATACACTATGATCTCCTGATAGTCACTTACCCTTAGTTTCAGTTACATCCGAATTTATTGGGCTGTTGGATCGACTGTGTAATAATTCAAATGGATTGGATTTGTGTACCACGGATGAAGGGATTAGAGACATGTAATTGGGGTCAAATGTGATATGTGGGGTGGTCACACATAGATCTTTCCACCGCTAGTCCTATTCCCAAATGGGACCCACAAGTGAGCCACATAAAAAATTCTCACAGTAGGTGCATGAGAACAATTTACGCAGGATCAAAGCCTTATATATATATTATATCAAAATCATTTTCTTCCTTAGCTTTTTTCAATAACACTTTCCATTTTAAAAAAGTGTTTAAAATTTTCTCGGAGTTTTTCCTTTTTGTTTGGTAAAAAACGATTTTTAGGATGTGCAACAAGGTGCAAGAAAAAAAAATGATAAATTCGACCTTAGGGTGTCGAGTAAAGTAAAATAGAGTATAAAAAACCTAAAATTAAGAAAGAATAATATATGATGAGGTTATAATGACCGTAGATATTTTTTTGTAATTTAATGATGACTTTTTGACTCTTTTTGAAAAAGAATGAGAAAATTTTTAATTTTTTTAAAAATGAAGGGAAGAAATTTAAATTTCAAAAATTTCATTTTACTTTACTCTAATCTACCTCACATCCAAAGACACCCATAATTTTCATATTGAGCAAAATCCTACATTTTAAACCCTACTTTAAAAACCTTCCTTTTAACCTTACCATCTTTTTTCTAATATTGCAAGAATGTGATTTCACAAGCTGTAAAGATCACATTCTTCTAATGAGATTTTACATTTTTCATCCATCATTGAGATGTAAAAAGACATTTTTATACCACAATGAACTTCCTCTTTCTGCTCTTCGAAAGATTGTGATAGGGCCCACATGCCTCTTGTCATAAATGCGGTGATGAAATGGAGAATAGGAGAATATTATCTCAGGAGTTTTGGGTATGTGAGGGGTTTTTTTTTTTTCTTAAAATGTTAAATGATGTGTGGAAAAAGGTATCTCCAGGTTCAAAGTATTACTCCCAACCAATAGCCCAGCTTCATAAAACAAATAAAATGGACTTTCCGATTTTGGGGAAAAGGAGTGTAGGTGTGGCATCCTAAAATTTGATGACATTACAAACATATGTGCTTGTGTAATACAGTAATGACAAGATTCCCCTTTTCGCACATATCTGTAGTTGTACGAACTATTCTACTATAATTTTTTTAAATGTTAACGGTTGTGAGACAAAAGTTAGGTCCTAAAGCACCTATACAATCAAAATCCCATATATAAATTTTCAAAAATGAGGATCCGAAAAGCCTATTACATGAGGCCTAAACAGTTGGAAAATTAGTGAAGAATCAAAATCTCATATATAAATATTCAAAAGTGAGGGTTCCTAAAGTCTATTACATGAGGCCTAAACAGTACCTTATAAACATGGGTTTTCTCTAACTTTGTGGAAAATTAGCGAAGAATCTCTAATAATGTAGTTGCCAAATGTGATCATAATGTATCATTAAATTCTTGAATATGTTAACTCCTCTTCTGATTTATGCTTGCAACTTTTATCCATTTCCTTCTTGTCCTATCCCTTATTATATTAATTGTTGGATTTATGTCATGTATTTCGCGTTAACCAGATATGTCCATTAGGTTAGCCAAGAACCGTGTTAAGATTACATTATTTTAATAATTGTACCATGTGTTTTCACACCACGTAAAAGAGACAATAAGAGCGTGAGAGTCTCTGGTGAAGATGATATCTTCTCTACTCATGGACATAGCCCTATTTGGGTGAACCGCGGAAATTCTCCATGTCTCTTCTTATGTATGGCTTGATTGCTAATGGTAGGTTTCACACTTCTGCACTTGCACAACATTTGATATATAGATAATTTCTTTTTTTTTTCTAGAATTGTAATGAGCCTTGACTAAGTCAATCAAGTTCTGGCTTAGTTAATCAAGTCATGACGAAGGTAACCATGTATAAACAAAATGGCTGTCTTTCACCGGAATTAGAACTTTGTTCATACAAAGAAGTATGCAGAAAAGTAAAAGAGAGAAGAGAAAAGGAGAGATTTTCGGTCTTTTTATGCTCGAGGGGAGGACTAGGATTCACACACTCTTTCCTCAAGGATTTGTTGTCTCCAACCAGTTGAGTTGCAACTCTAGACAAAAAGGAGAATGTTTGAATGATCCTAACAGTCATTTCAATGGATATGGATTTAAAAAATTCAAAATAAGTAAAAGTCATTGAAAGAAGTTAGAAATCATTTAATTATGAGCTGAGAAAGATGATTTTCACTCACTTTGATTAAAGCCAATTTGCAAGGAAATCAAATTTCAATGACAATTGATCATCTTATTATGTTTTAGACTTTATGGTGCCTCTTGCTGTAGTGGTAAGAGGTTTGGTTCTTTCCAACCTTGTGAAGTTTCGAATCTCGTGAGAAACCTTTTCTCATCTAAGGATTTATTATCTTACCAGATGATTCTCTAACTTCTTCCAAGGTGCCTTGTATAATAATAATAATAATAATAATTAATATTATTATATAAGTAAAGTTGTTTGAACTTTGATGTAGCGCTCATGGCGAAGGACTTGGGTGGATGTTTAGGGGGTGGGTTGTGAGTATTTACCAAAGCCAAAAAAAAAAAAACTGTAAAATTGTTTCGTGCCAAACCATGTCCGGTTTTTTAACAACAACATATGTTGAGATTGCCTTTGTGATCATGAAATCTTAATTATTCATTGCAGATGGATCTTCTATTTAGGTAGCGTTTGGTTCGCTGGAATGATTGTTGAGAGGAATGGAATGGAGGCTGGAATGAGCCTGTAATGGAATGAGGCGGGAATGGTAATTCTCATTCCAACGTTTGGTTAGACAAAGGAATCATTCCAGTAATAGGACTTTCATTCCGATTCCTGTGTTTGGTATGATGGAATGATACCAGGAATGGAATAAAATTTATATCAAACATTTTATATAATTTTATTTTTAAAATTTTGATATTTTAAATTTAATTTCAACTATGTTTATTTTATGATTTATATAATAATATTTATTTATATTTTATTAAAATATTAAAAAATTAATAAATTTAGCTTTTTAAAATAAAATTTAATTTTTTTATGTGACCAAACATTGTATATAATTTTATTCTTAAAATTTTGATATTTTAAATTTAATTTTAACTATGTTTATTTTATGATTTATATAATAATATTTATTTATATTTTATTAAAATATTAAAAAATTAATAAATTTTGCTTTTTAAAATAAAATTTAATTTTTTATGTGACCAAACATTGTATATAATTTTATTCTTAAAATTTTGATATTTTAAATTTAATTTCAACTATGTTTATTTTGTGATTTATATAATAATATTTATTTATATTTTATTAAAATATTAAAAAATTAATAAACTTAGCTTTTTAAAATAAAATTTAATTTTTTTATGTGACCAAACATTGTATATAATTTTATTCTTAAAATTTTGATATTTTAAATTTAATTTCAACTATGTTTATTTTATGATTTATATAATAATATTTATTTATATTTTATTAAAATATTAAAAAATTAATAAATTTTGCTTTTTAAAATAAATTTAATTTTTTTATGTGACCAAACATTGTATATAATTTTATTCTTAAAATTTTGATATTTTAAATTTAATTTCAACTATGTTTATTTTATGATTTATATAATAATATTTATTTATATTTTATTAAAATATTAAAAAATTAATTAATTTTGCTTTTTAAAATAAAATTCGTCAAAAATAAAATTGGGAAAGGAATGGAATGGCCATTCCTCTGCCCCCCGGTGGAATGGTAATTCCCTTGTATAAAGGAATGGTGATTCCTGAAGTAATGGTCATTCCGCCGTTTTTTCACGAACCAAACATGGGAATGGTCACTCCAATAGAATGGTCATTCCATTCCAGCCTTCATTACAACGAACCAAACGCTACCTTAGGTGCTACAAGTGAGAGGTAATGGATTCACCTACAAAAATAGTTATATTTGTTAGAAAGGAAAATTTCTTTTGGAGACGCTTCTACATTTAGATGTCACAGACCACACAGTTGTCACAATTAATGGCCATCAGGTGGGCGAATATTTTGCTTTGGTAAAAAATGATTGCCTAACCTTTGCTATGTGAAGTTGAATTTTAGAATCGATTATATCCTATTGATTCCAACCCTAATCATTCACCCATTCAACACTCGTGCAAACCCCATTTCCTACAACTTCATCGGAAATTAATAAGAAATGGGTGTAGAGGCCCTTTTGTGATATGCTTGAAATAAATGAAATAGTTATCTGAGTTTTGTTCTTTTTTCCACATCATTGCAGTATGCATTCTGCGAATATGTGTTTACACTAACACAATAAAATTTAAAAAATGAAAGCCTCTAAATCTTGAGAGACCTTAAAAGGAATCATAATATCGATGGTCTATCTAAATAAGGCAGCCTGCAAATAGACCTTCTTTAAGGTATACAATTTATTGGTGTTGTTATTACTGAAGAAAATTTATGGGTTGATAAAGACTACAATTGGCCCAATGAGAGAGAGAGATTAGTTGAAAATGAAAAATAAAAAAAAACATGGAAGAAAAGCATTAACCATAGAGCACATATTGACCATTTGGGAGGGTTTAAAAAAAATGTGAAAATGCTAAAATATGATTCTTCAACTAGGTGGATAAAGTAAGAAAAGTAAAGAGCAAATGAGGAAATAGAAAACAAGGAAATATGTCCTTCATTTTGTCTCTCTGAGAAAAAGTAAGAGAGAGAGGACAGTCCCCAAAGAGAGAATCAAAGTGAAATAAAAGTGAAAATTAATTATTCCCTACAAAATTTTCTTTTCTTTTTTTTTTTTGAAAGTTTTAGAATGCCCGGAATTTATTTTAAATTGTGATTCGATTATTACTTCAATTCATTAGAATAATTAAAGTAATCAATTCATTAGAATAATTAAAGTAATCAATCACACAAATAAGACAATACATGATTTTAATGAAGAAACCCAAATGATAAAGAACCACAGTCCAAAGTGGATAAAATCAACCATTAACTTCCATGGTACAAAATATATTCACAATCCTACAACTAATCCCTCGACATAAGGCGTTGTAGTTGTTCTTAATAGATCTCCATAACACGTTGTCCTTAGGTATCCCGCTATCAGTGCAGTGATCTCCACAAAGAACAATCTTCTACAAGAAAGTAGAAGCAACAAATCTCCTACGATGAAGTAAAAGTTTCAACTTTAAAACTTGAAGCCTTCAGCCCAATCTCTCATGAAAGTTTTAGATAATCTCTTCAATGGCAATCCCAATGCAGAATAAGAAGAGCTATATATGTTGTGTTGTCCTTATGGTTGAGAGAGACCTCCTTTATATGGCACAAATTCATGCATTAGGTTCAAAAACCAAATCCAAGTGAAACATGAAGTTTTGGCACAAATAGGAAAGAAATCCATATAGTTCGGTGGGCTTCTATTGTCCGTACGCTCAAGTGCAGTTAAATGGGTGCTCAAGCGTGCTCACCACTATCTTGGCCACTCAAGCCCGATCAAACGGGTGCTCGAGCCCGCTTAATTTTTTTGCGCATATTAGAAAACTTTTCGAGGCCATAACTTTGTACTTTTAGCTCCGATTTATGTAATCTTGGGCTCTATTAATATCTACTCGAAACGAGCTTTCCAATGGTAGGTAACTTGCCCATATCTGACATTTGGTTTCTGAGATATAACCTTTTTAACAATTGTTGTTATAAAAAAATACTTTAATTTACATTATCTTTAATTCATCTTATCTTGCGAGCAACCATTGTCCATTCTAAATATAAAATACAACTCAATGGACACAAGTTTTGTCCAACTCATGAATTAGCCAATACAAATGTACTAACATTTTTTCCTTCCATGTTAGAGCACAAAATATATACAATCATCAAGAGTATGTCCACTTTTCCATTTTAATTAAAATCAATAAATATTTGCTAAATTGAACATGGTGCATCGGAAGCAAAGTTGGTTTAGATTATGAAATAACATACTCTTTAAATGAAGATACATAGAAGTTTGATTTTGATCATTCGCAGTCATACCCATAAAAATTATGTCTATATATTAGTTCTTCTGAAACAAAAGAAGTGTTTTCATTTAAAATATCTTTGTTGACATTAGTTTTTATGTGAAATGTTATTTCAAAATTATTTTGACCTTTCAACTTTTTTACCTTTCATTATAGATTCATAACACTCTGCCACCTTACTACAAGAGTCTGTTGGTTTGGGGTGTGTGAGAGTACTTACCTTAAAACTAAAAAAGGGTCTGTTTTGTTTTTGTTTTTTTTTTTTTCTTGCTTACCTAGCTCAGTGGCTAAGCGGGTATGGGTTTAGTTGTCTTATCCACCAAGACAAGCGAAAAGTTTGTTTGCATCATAATGAAAAAGAATTAAATGTCCAAGAAAGTGGTGCAACGAAATGGATAAACCTACGATCCACCATCAAATACATACACACATATCTAAATCCATGCAATATCAAGCAATCAATCCGCAAAGAAGTTGAAGATATAATGATTTACATGATTTGGCAAAATTGTCTACATTCAGCAAGAAAGCTCACATCAATTCTTTTTCTTCTTACTATGCTCCACACATCTCAATGAGGATTGCAAATCACATTATACATATATGTATATATAATCCCCCCAAGAAAGTATTTCTTAGCCTCCAAAGAAAACCTCAGTACAATTACCAAAATACCTCAAACTTAGTTATGCCCAGATTAACTTAAACTTTCTAATCGAGCTATCATTGAATATAAGACAATAGCCTAACAATCTCCAAAATGACTTAGAATCCGTCAAGTCTCAAGTCACCTTGGAAATACATGGTAATATCTTCATTTCACCCCGTACTCCATGGAAAGGTATGGCCCAGCACTAGCTATGATCGAGCAGGGCTTCTGCACCTCCTTAGTCAAGGCTGACCCATAATCTTAATAATGAGTTGAACCAATCAAGCTCAAGCCGGGCTTGACTTTCTCCGTCATTGATTTTTTGAATACCTTCATCTCATTCTTTTGTATGACCCAGTCCTTGTAACATGATAACTTTCCAACTTTCCACTTTTAGTTATCAGTACAAAACTAACATTCCTTTCAACTACATGTTTCATGTGCCTAAGGTATTGTGAAATTTTTATTATTTTTCTTTTAACGTGGTGTTCTTTCCAATTTTCTTGCAATTTCAATCCACCATTAGATGCCTCCTTGGAAATGTGAGTTGCATTTTCTTTTGGTTTTTCATCTAACTCCACCTCAACTACCCTTTCCTTCTCCTTGGAGTTGCTCCATCTCCACATATAATTGTACTCTATGCTAACCTATAGAGAGTCTTGTCATTGCTCCCTTAGCCTATTTTATAACTTCACCTACCACAATGCACTTGTAGCGTTGGAGTGTAAGTCCCCCAAAAAAATTAAATTTCTTAGTAAATCCGAAATATGTATCACATTCATCAAAATTCATACAATTTCGTCAACAATCTTGATTTTCATTGTTTCGATCTCAATGCATATTCTTTCCACATCATTTGCCATGAAAACGGATTCTCCCTCACAAAATTTATACGTGTCAAAAATATTTCTACTATAGTACATATGACAGTCATGACTAGAATCTAAAATCCAATAATTGATAATATGATTTGAAGCTTTGATGATGGTAATCTAAACTTTCTGTCACAATAGCAGTTTTTGAATTTGATTCTTTTTCCTTAGCCAAGCCCTTCTTTCACTTCGGATAATCTCTTTTGTAGTAACATTCATTTTTCACAGTAATAGCAACCGTGGATGTAGGCATTGTCGAACCGCATAAATCTCATTGTCATTTTCATTATTTCACTTGGCTTTTTAGTTTACTTTCCAAGCAGTTTGCATTCCCTCACCACTAAGCATATGTCTCATCTACAGCTAAAAGGGTTATAGTTACTTGGTTCATCCCTAAATTATCTTTTATATACATTAGAGTTGTCACTAAGTGCTCATATGATGGGGCAATGAAGAAAAAAATAGCACTGCCTTTTTGTCTTCCTCAATCTTAACCTCAAGACATAACAGCTGCATGAAGATTCCATTGAACTTGTTGAAATGCTCTGACAACCGTGATTTTTCAATCATTTAAAAAAAAAGGTACTATTGTTTCTTCAAAAATGACTTGTTTGCTCGCGACTTGGAAATGTAGATGCTCTCCAACTTGACTTGTAATTTTGGAGCAGATTAATGCCCATGACATTAATCTTGTTTAACCAGAACATCCTTCATTCTTCATTGCTAAATAAACATCTCACGCCCTCTCTTTAGCACATGCTTGTTGGATCCAACAGCCTTCTATAGGGGGCCTACTGGAGTGACGTTCTCCTCCACCAAAAAATAGTTTGATACTTACTTAAATTTGAAAATTCAATGCGGTGGGTTTACTAAATTTGTTTAATTCGCAATCCAAATTCGATGAATTAGATTTGCATAATTCGAAATTGTCCACTTCAATAAATATCTACATATATATATGCATACATATTTCTGAACTGCTCAATCTCTCCTGGTTATTTATCTCTTTTGCATTTTGCAATGCCATAACTTCAATCTAATTAGTCCATAGTTATAACCAGCATTCATTACTCATTGAGTGCACATGACTCATATACACACAAAAAGTTTTAGTGAAATTATGTATTTAAAGCAAAAGGAAACTGACTGGGGTAAAAACTTAGGTTTTTATAAAATTTGGTTCACTTCCAAGTCACTTTCGAATACTGGCTTTTTAGATTTGGATTTTGTAAATAGAAGTGCATTAATAGCAATGGCAAATCTATTTCATAATGTAATGAAGTAGAAGATAAATGAGATTAGAGAGATCATAAGAACTATTTCAAAGAATCTAAAAGAGGCTGACGGATACAAATTGGCAAGAGAAAGAGAGAGAGAGGGGAGAGAAAATTGAGATAAATTAGTATTGATCAAAATTTGTGGATTGTGAGGCTTCAATTTGAGGCCTGTTAATTAAAATTTAAAATGATCAAATTATATGTCACCTAGAAATAAGCATCTTTAAAATTTCTCAATTTGATAAAAGAAGGTCCCACGGGAGATTGGCCAACATAAAAAGAAAATTTGTTTTTTTTGTTATTATAGTCAAATTATTTAGTAAGTGTTTAATTAATCTTATGGTGGGCTCAGTTATTTTTAAAGTGAGTTTTACCTACATCATAAAAAAGAGAACAATGCTCATCTGGATGATTTGAATTTTTAATAATTGAGGATGCTCATCTGGATGATTTGAATTTTTAATAATTGAGGCACACCATGATTCAACAAAGTCAAAACCAAAAGTGATCATGAAAGTTTGGAACAGTGATCAGTGAGAACCGGTGGGGGGGGTGGGGGGACATTCAATAATTCCATTTCTCTTGGCTGAAAGGACGTAATTGGGAAAGGCCACTGATGGGAAAGGCAGTTACTAAATTACTTCTTTTATATATTGGGTAAAATGACACATGGGAATGACAAAGATTAAATCATTGCTCGTGGCCTAGCTGGCTAGGGTGCGAGCCTAGTCTCAACCCCTTGTTGTACAGGCTTGAGCCTTAAATATAAGTCATTGGGCCGAACTTCAATTAAAAGTTTAGGCCTATTTGTTATATGAGCTAGGCTAAGTGATAATGAGTTTGAAGCCTGGTTTGAATAGGTAGATTAAGTTATAATTTTCATGTTTTACATTTCTTATGTTACATGTAAATTTTTATGATAGAAATTTTAAAAGCTATTATAAAAAAATACTATTTAGGGGGCATATAATGTTCATTTTAATTGATTTGTAATAGATAAAAATTTTCTCGTTGCAGCAACATAGTTTTCTTTTGTTAGTAAGTTATATGCTTTATAAAAAAAAAAGTGTCCGCAATACTCAAAGAGTAAAAAATATAGCTTCTTGTAAAAATTACAATTACTTTTAATAAATCTTTTTTTTTTTTTTGGCATTTCAGATGAGTTTATTAGACTTGACCATAGTATATATAGAACTTAGTCCATGATAGCTATATTGGAGCTGCAAAAGACCAACAGATGAATAGGGCTTGAATAAGGCTAGGCCCGATCAACAGATGGGCCAGACTTGGGCTAAATATATTGTATATGCACTGGGCGCATATTTATAATCGGCACATGTAATTATACTATGTTATAATTGTTCCAATTCATGTTGTCAACTCAAACCGCCATTTTCGCATTGATGGATGCTGGAACAGTTGCTCCATCGTAACTCGTAAGCATAAGCATTTAATCTAAGTTTTGATTACCTAGTCCGACAGTGTATATCACGTCGATGGAAGTGAACTTCCTTGATGATGAATGTAACAACTGCATATAAAATTACTTTTTTTTTTTATTGAAAATCATGATTTTATGAAAATAATAATTTATGATTAATTCAATCACAATTTTCTTAATCTGATGGTGAATGTTGCTAACAATGATGAAGCCACTAGGGTCGAAATAAGTTGTAGTATTATGTGAATAATTTAGATCATAGATGCACAATTTGAGTAACCTCGCCTCCAAACGTGTTTTGTCTTAAAAGGAGAGCAGTTGATGAACAGCCTTGAGGGTGACTTTACTCCTACCCATCCATTTCTACCAATTTCCTCCTCGTTGCTCAAAAGAATATTTTATATAACAAACAGCTAGCTTTTTACTATTTATATAATAAAAAATATACATTAATTTTCCCAACCAGAACAGCCTCTCAAGGCCCACTAATCATAGAAAATAAAACATGATTAAAGAAAAATAAAATTAAACGTAATTAAATGCTTTATAAAGCAACAGTCATAAACACCAATATCTGATTGTTAATTTCAAGGGGAAACTAGAATAAAATTCAGCGTAATGCACGGTTAGTATCTCATGTCAATTGAATAATAAATTAAGATAAGTATATAAATTTAGTATTAACTAATTAAAAATACAAATTGAGTGAATGATAAGCCTATGTATATAATTGGCAAATCGGATTTCCACAATGCCATGGTGTTTATTAGTTTTTTTTTACTTTTAATTACATTTATAATAAATGTAACTTAAAAAATTATAAATGTGTACCAAGTGATATTTTCTTGTATAAAGATTTATTCAAATATTTGTCAAGTGGTTTGTCCTTAACTTGACTTTGGCTAGAATGTGATATAGATAGATATGCATTGCACATTTTCCTATGAATACTTCTATTGGACCTAGATCGATACGGAGCATACATGTATGATTTGATCATGAATTTAGGGATTTTTGTATTGGCTAATTTATGGGTTAAATAAAACTTGAGACCATTGGTGTTGTATTTTATATATTTTTAAATATGACAATAGTTTGAGTCACTAGATACATTGAAGTAAAGCAATTGAAGAAAGAGTGATAAATTGAGGTAATTTTTTATGAACAATATGGTTTTAAAAGGTCATATTTTACAAACCAAACATCGGCAACCTAGTAGAGCCCAAGATTGTATCAATTGGAGCTAAAATAAGAAAATTATGGCCTCGAGAAGTTTGCAGAAAAAAATGTTGAAATTCATCTGACCGATTGGGCAGCAATCGAGTAGCGATCGGGGCAAGACAGAGGCTTAATCCGACCGACCGGACTTATGTCCAACCAATTGGACAAGTACAGAAAATTTCGCTGACTTGTGACCTTTTAGTTCGATTTGAAGAGGAACTTTCCTGTTTCATGCCAACTTTCTTTCTAATTGAAATATACCTATGAGGCATGAATTTGGGGCTATAAAAAAGGTTTCTCTCTCAACCCTAAGGCATAGAGCATATATCTCATTATTCTAAATAGAGATTGTTTATTGAAGATCACATTTTCTAAAGTTCTTTCATTAGAGAGTTGAAGGGCTAAAGTTTTACTTTAGAGATCTTTGTCTTCTACTTCTCTAAGTGTAGAATATTGTTTTGCAAAGTCAAATGCAACATTTAGAAGGAGTTTAGGTGATTAAATGTATGATAGAAAACGGCAGGGAGTCGTTGCAGTAGGGCGCTGTGCAAGGGATTATAAGGTCTTAGGATCTACGATATCGGTTAAGGGTTGTGAGTATATCTCTTGTAATTGTAATATGATTCATAATGTTTAATCTTCGGTAGTGGTTTTTTTCTGGTTTGGGTTTTTACATAAATACTTTTTTCTCGTGTTGTGTTCTTTTGTTTAATTTATTTTCGTTGCGTAGTTGATTGTTTACACACATGGTATTAAGATTGATTGCATTAATTCATTATTGAGGATCTCCTAAAAAACCTTCAAATGGTATCAGAGCAGGTTGCACTAATTTGCTGTGTTTGATCCTAAGAGATATTTAGAATGTTACTCAATCAAGAAGGCACATATACTGTGAAGCCTTCATTGTTTGATGGTTCAAATTATGCTTATTGGAAGCAAAAGATGATTGGGTTCCTCAAGTTCATTGATAATGATATGTGGGATAGTGTTGAGGAAGGTTATTCAAAACCAACTATTATTGTTAATGGACAAACAGTTATTAAACCTAAATCCTAATGGACTAAGGAAAAGAAGCATGCCTCCAACTGTAATAATAAGGCCATGAATGGTATTTATAATGGGATGTCTGCTGATGAGTTTCGTCTGATTTCTGCATGTAAAACTACAAAAGAAGCATAGAATGTTTTGCAAACTGTATATAAGGGTACTAATACTCTCAAGCAATCAAAGCTACAAAGATTAAATAAATCCTTTGAAACTATTGTAATAAAAGAAGATAAGATTTTCAATTAGTTCTATGTTAAGCTGAATGACATTGTTAATTCTGTTTTCAATTTGGGTGAAAAAATCCCTGAAAGCAAAATTATTAAAAAGATTCTGAGGTCTCTTACTTCAAAGTTTGATTCAAAGGTGGTTGCTATTGAAGAGAATAAGAATTTAGAAACCCTCACTGTAAATCAATTAGTTGGGAATATTCAAACTTTTGAAGAAAATCGTTTAAATAAAGGAACATCAATGAGAACAACGGTTTGGCATATAAAGCTTTCAGAGAATCTGTGATGCAATCTGAAAGGAAAATTGAGAATGATTCAGATTCGACGATGATATCTCTAAGTTAAGGGTTTAGTTTCAAAACTTATGAAGGTTAAAAAAGCTAAGTGGAAGGGATCAGAATCTGGAAAGAAGATGACATTAACCAAGATTAAGTGTTTTGAGTGTTAAGATTATGGTCATTATGCCGGTGACTGTCCTAAAAAGAAAATGAACCCCAAGCACAAAGCTCTTAGAACTTGGGACGATGATTCTTCAAAAGGAGAGAAAGATCCTCAATTTGATCCTAAAGATATTGTGAATGGCAAGTTTACGGTTTTTATGACTAGATCCACTGTGTTAATGATAGTTCATTACAAAGAATGTTGATATTGCACTTTCAGATAAAGAAGATGTTTGGAAAGCAGAATAAGGGATTTTGCTAGACAAGTCTATGAAGATAAGCAGGTTGTTTGACAAAAATGCTTTAAAGTGAGAAGAAGAGATGTTGTCTCCAAAGAGAGTTAGAGGATGCAAAATCAAAGGTCTATCTCTTCGAAGGACAAAAGAACTCCATAGCCAATAAGTTGAATACTAAGAGTCACAAATATGGTTTATTGAAAGATGATTTTAAGAATGTTGAGCAAGAATTTGAAACTTTAAAAACTAACTTGAAGATTGTTAAGGCTGAAAAAGAAGACCTTGCTAGGAAACTGAAGATTGCGTTGTTTGAGCTGTATTCCACAAAAACTTTTCTGAATAAAATGAATACTGGTTTGAAGATTTTTGAAGACATCTTGTGTGTCTAGAAGTTGCCTAATGACAAGCGCGGTTTTGGTTTCAATAATGGTGCATCTACTTTAAAATCTAAAGGTAAACCCGTTTTTGTTAGAAGTATTGCACACTCTACTCCATATGATGCACATGTTCATAATGCAGTGAGTAGCTTAAAAAGGAAGAATGTATCACGTCCTACATGCAACATCTACTTGTCATCCCTGTGGAGTTAAATCATACATTAGTCCCCATTGCAAAAAGCTAATGTTTTGCCAAAGTATAAGTTATGATGGAAACAATTGTCTGAGCCAAACGTCAAAACAAGAGCTATTTAGGTTAAGAAGTCTGATTTACTTACAGAAGTTGCTCACACTGTGCTGAAATATCAAACTACATAAGTATGGATGACTACATGCAAAAAATGCTGATCAAGATGATCAAGCTCTCACCCCAGTGCTACTACAAAGATACAATTAAAGAGGAGTTATAACTAAGGGAAAGCTACTGCTGAATCCAAGTTGACAAATTTGTTGCATGATGATCGTTAGCATTATCAATTATGGATAAAAATGGGAGAATGAGAATTCTTGCGAAGTCAAAAGATAGATGGAGCTGCAGATGATTTCTTCTTTTATAATTGGTGAAGAGCTAATGGATAAAATTTTTGCTATGTCAATTTACTCAATGTATTTTTTATTTTATTTTTAAGTAAATTAATTGTATAACAAGTCTTATCCATGAATTACCAAAGAGGGAGATTGTAAGGATTTTTGTGTTGGCTAATTCATGGGTTGGACAAAACTTAAGACTATTAGTATTATATTATATATATATTTAAGTATGGACAATGGTTTGAGTTACCTGATGCACTAAAGTGAAGAAATCAAAGAAAGAGCGACAAATTGGCGTCATGTCCTATGGACAATATGGTTTAAAAAAATTATATTTCACAAATTGAGTGTCGATATGTGCAAGAGACCTACTGTTGAAAAGCTCGTTTTGAGTAGATATTCATAGAGCTCAAGATTACGTCAGTTGGAGCTCAAACAAAAAAGTTATAGACTCGGGAAGTTAACAAAAAATAAGTGCTGAAATTCATCCGACTAATCGGGTAGCGATCGAATAAGACAAATGCTTAATCCGACCAATTGAACCTGTGTCTGACTGATTGGACAAGTACAGAAAATCTCGACGACTCGCGATTTTTCAGTCCAATTTAAAGAGAAACTTACTTGTTTCATGCCAACTTCTTTCCTGACTGAAATATACTTATAATGCACGAATTTGAGGCTAGAAAAAAAGGTTATCTCTCAATCCTAAGGCATGTAACATAGATCTCATTATTCTAAGTAGAAATTGCTTATTGGATATCACTTTCTTTAGAGTTCTTTCATTGGAGAGTTGAAAGACTACAGTTTTACTATACAGATCCTTGTCTTCTATTTCTTTGAGTCTAGAAGATTGTTCTGGGAGTCTAGGTGATTGGATCTGTGACAGAGGACGTCAAGAAGTCATTGCAGTGGGGCGCTGTGCAAGGGATTACAAGGTCTTAGATTGTGCAATACCGAATAAGGGTTGTAAGTATATTTCTTATAACTATAGTATAATTTATAGTGCTTGATCTTCAGTTATAGTTTTTTCCTGATTTGGGTTTTTACGTAAAAACTGTTTTTTTGCATTGTGTGCTTTTGTTTGATTTATTTTCATTACATAGTCGATTGTTTGTGTATATAATATTGAGATTGATTGCATTAAACCATTTTAGAGGATCTCACCAAAAACCTTCAATGCATTTTTGGAACGATGAGAAGAAGTCATACATGGATGGTTTCAGTTGTTAAATCTGGACCCAGGATGGATTTGCTTATTGAGAGAGGACATAGTTCTAATAATTTTCACCATCATCAATGGGGTTTACTTTTAGTCCACCCCAAAACTTTTCTTAACCTGTTCATGCTTAACACGCATCAAAACATAGGTCTTTGTCCCCCTCTATATATTTACTATTACAAAAAACCCAATACAATTGAAGTTTCCTATGGTCCAACTATGCATTTGTTTCCCCTATTAAACTCCAACAATCTATTGTTGGTTGTCTAAGAGTTGAGACAATGGAAACACGTGGGCCTCAAATGGGCATACAAACCATCCCAGGATAACATTCATGCCATAAGTTCGGAAGATCATAAATTCATAAATCAATCTGCTTTACAGATGATGTTGGATGACGGGGACATGGATGTTTAGTAAGTGGGTTACTGGGTTTGGCGGGTTGTAGAGATGAAGATAAGTGATGGTGATTTTGTCTTTGTGATGTTGCAAAGCGTGAGGAAGATGAGATGATGGGTTCTGTCGGTTGTGGATTTGTTAGGGTCAGAGTTAGGTCGGTGAGGATATAGAGAATGAATTAAAAAGTAGAGATAAAATTACGCATGAGAAAAGGAATGTATGAATGTGGTTTCCTAAAAATGAGTGTTTCCTTTGGAAAGATA
Organism: Sextonia rubra; assembly: GCA_037013555.1. Classification (NCBI taxonomy): domain Eukaryota; kingdom Viridiplantae; phylum Streptophyta; class Magnoliopsida; order Laurales; family Lauraceae; genus Sextonia; species Sextonia rubra. The sequence goes on along the minus strand of JASUAD010000010.1, from coordinate 33,401,947 downwards.
GGAAGGTGAAGAGGAGGGGTGTACTGTGATGGGGTGTTTCCATTTAGGTAGATTTTTGAATCGACATGAGAATGCAAAACTAATAATAATAAAAAATATATATATATATAGGAGAATTTTTATATGCATTCGGCCCTCACCATTTTTTTTGTGAGAACTTTAGGTGGGGCCCATTTATCACTCAATCCAAACCTTGCAATATACATGGGACGCCATGATAGCAACTCGCCCCAACTTTCAGTCGGATCCGAATTTATTGGACTGTTGGATCAGCTATACACCACTTCGAACGAAATGAATTTGTGAGCCATGAATGAAGGGGTTAGGAATATGTGATTGAGACTAAATTTGATATGTAGGGTGCTTTCACATAGATCTTTCCAACCCCCATTCTCATCCCTTGGTGGGGTCCACAGTGGGCCCCACTAAAGAGTATGTACGAAAAGTCTATAAGGGACGTATGCACAGGAAAATATCCTATATATATATGCATTAACATTGATTCAACTATTGATGCAGTTTAGGGAGGGTTGAGAATAAGGCATTTTTGTTACAAATGTAATTCCGCTCTAAGGAGAGAATTCTTATCAATCACAGAAAGAACATATCTCAAATTTCTCAAAATAAATAAAATAATAGATACATCAAAACATACCCAAACAAACTTAATAACAAATCTAATAGACAGAAGAGATCACCCATATCAAACACCAAGTATTTTACATTTGAGGCCTTTTTTCGCCTTTTATATTTCTAATAATTTACTACATTAATAAAATCAAATTCCCAAACTTTATGAAATGATAAAAAAAAAAACCACTTTTACAAACACAATTGCACCAACAAAAGATCATCAATCGAGTTGGAATGTGCAGGACGGCTGAACACAGAGCACAAAGCACTAAAGTGGAGCGCAGCACTATGGTCTCATGGTTTACCTTTAGGCCTAGATTAGGCTATAGCATAGGACAAGAATAGTTTACAAATCCTCTCATATACAATAAAAAAAAATACCCATAAATCAGAAAACACAAGCCCCACAACCCCAAAAAAAAATAAAAAACAAAAACAAAAACAAAAAGAAAATCTCATTACAATTCAAACCACCACCATGTTATTCATAATTCTAAAAAAAAAAAAAGGGTACACTTGAGCAGACCATCCTAAGAAGAACGGTATCCTCATAATTTTAAAAAGAAAACCAAGAAGAAACCATCTGCACCTGACACGATCACATTTCAAGTATCACCTGACATGAAACAGCGACTCGACGAACCTCGCCCAAACATTTCGGATACGGGGATACGCCCTCACCGTATATCTGAGCGTATGCCCCAGAAGATTCTCTATGGTCTCTACGAACATGTTTAAACTCCGTACGGGCGGCACGTAGAGGGTGAAAGGCGCTGCAGAGAAGGCAACGGCCACTAACACCTGCAACATCTCAACACCAGCGCCGAGAAGACGACTCTCTTTCTTTCCTTCTTTCTTTCAATCTACGGTGATCTTGTGAGAAAAATCGATCGTGTAGGATGGAAAACAGAGAATTTGTAAGTTGCTAATTCATCTACCATACACGTGGCATGTCCTTTTATAAATTTTGGATCATGGAGATTTTGTATGAACAACTTGAAGTAAGCCCCATGTGCATTGCCTACCATCACAAGCAATTCCTACCAGTCTATGGGTTTGGGCACACATAATTTCGGCTGGACGGCTTTGAAAGTCTGGTGACACACTTCTAGTGGTGGGACTGGGAGATATTGGCCATATTTGGTTGCGACCACATATGCAGACCATCTTAATCCTTTCTGTCTTGAGTCTGTATACCTCACGAAATTAAAAGAAAGATTTTTCTGTTATAAGATGTATTATCATATGTGGATGTCCACATTGAGACCCACATGAGATAAAAGAATTACTAAGGGTTAGGGTTTTTCCCTATTGGGTTGCTTGAGGAGGAAGCAATCTTATTCTATAAATAAGATCCTCCTCCCCCCATTATGTACACACAGAAATCTCATCAATAAGAGCTCTCTCTCTCCCTCCCTCTACTCTTTATATTTCTATTTTAACACGTTATCAGCACGAGTTCTAATAGTTTTATTTTTCTTTTTAAGATTCCAGGAATCAGAAGAAATCACAGTGGGCAAGCTAGAGCAATCACGTGTCCGTGACTCTTCCTGTGTTTGCACCTTTCGTTGGATACAAGGGAGACGGAGGATGATCTAAGTTGGCCGCACAGGTGCACGCTGCAGATGCCTCGGGGTCGCCCAAGTTTCGCTGCCCCCACGGTCATGATCGCCGGTGGTCCCCACGCCCGATGCCCCACTGCTGCACCTTTCTCTCCCTCTCTCCACAACCCATCCCCTAGAACCCAGAAACTTCCAGTCTTTTTTTGAGGCAATCTCTCTCTTCGGATCTGCAATCTCTTCGAAAACCTCTATGCTTCTCTCAGTTTGGATTTTTGGAGAAAAAGGATTTCGGTTCCAGCCGAAATCTCAGAAGGAGAGATTTGCAAGAGGAGATAGAGGGAGATCAGAGTCGTCTGATCATGGTGGGTGTAACACTCCGATCCCCTTTGAGCCGGATTAGTGGCTCATTAGTGTGTGTTTTGTTTTGTTTATTCTTTTGGACTTGGTTTTGGGCCTGGGATAGGTAGTTGAGTGACCTTTGACCTGAGATAGTTAGTTCTAAGCCCTTTTTCGTAATTTTGCTTTTGTTTGGCTCATATCATCTTTGCATCATCTTGGTGTCAGCACGCGTATTTCGTTGAGATCGACAATTTCCATAACTGTGTCAGATCCGTTTGGAGTCAATTGGAGAAGTTAGACCTTCGTGTGACTTGAACTGTAATTAGTCTAAAACCATTGGACCTTGTTTTAAACATTCAAAACCTATATATTGAGTCATCCTCCAGGTGGCTCTCTCTCCTGCTCATTTCATTCCTCATCGTGCATGCAGAGAAATCTCCAGAGCTCACCCCCACGTTCTCTCTCCTTCTCTCCCTCTCTTCTCTTCACTTCTCTTGATCGATTGTAGATTGGGTCCTTTCGTGGATTTGAGTTCTTCTCTTCTCTCTGTTTATGTTTTGTGATTTGGTAAGTGGGTTCTTTCCAATTCTTTCTTCTTCTTCTTCTCCAATTGCTTCTCCCATTCTCTGTTGCTATGTCTTCATCTCATGCATGTGTGATTGCTTTGATTTGTTTTGATTTCTTAGTGGATTGGAGCTTGATTCAGAAGATTTGTCAGATTTGAGGCAAGTATAAGTACAGGTTTTGATAACACATATGGGTATTGTTTGATTGCTTGGATTCATTCTCATTCTCTGTATAGAAATGTTTTACAGCCATTTTCTAAGCTATGAGAATCAGTTGAGCTTGTTTTATTCAGTTTCTGTACAAAAATTTCGTTTCTGTAATCTTCCCGAACTCGTATTCTGTATTGTACGGCTAAGCCGTAAATTTCTACGGCTCGCTTTCCAGAGACTCGAAAATCTGAATTTGTTCTACGGCTAGGCTACGGCTAAACCGTAATTTGTCCTACGGCTGAGCCGTAAGCTAGCCGTGACCCAACCGTGACCCCAGCCGTGAATTTAATCTCTGATCAGTCGAAACTTTTCTGATATCAGTACTTCTACGGTGTGGATACGGCTAAGCCGTGGATTGGTCTACGGCTAAGCCGTATACTGACTGTAGCTCAGCCGTGAGATGTATCAGATCAGAGGTGGAAAAGCTGACAGTTTAGCCGTGTTCTGAAGGGAACCACGGCTAAGCCGTAGTGCATATTGCGGCTACGCCGTAGGATGCCACGGCTAAGCCGTAGGTCACCCATGGCTAAACCGTAAGACCTGTAAACTATCGGTTAAACTTAGGCTAATGGTGTGACCTTGTAGGGCTCAAATACAGGTTAACCATACCCGTAAACCGGCCCAAATAGATTCTTTGGAGCGCATGAATAGTCTGTTAGGCTGTGACTTATTCATGTGAGTGTTGCTCATTGTTAAGCACCTCCCCATGGGTGTTGGTTTAAGGGACTTCGGTGCACATGAGGATTATATTGCAACACTAGGATGGCAACGGTGCATCGAATAACTTAAAACTACATCAACATGCACGGTTAGTGACAGTGATGCAACTAGATTAGACTTGGCTTGTAATGAACCTTGATTCCGTATTAATCTGAGATGCATTGCATATTGTTTATGGTTTTGCCCTCTGTTCTGTTAATCTATGTTATGCATTCCTCAGTCATTTTGCTTTCGTTCTGTATATCTGTATTATTCTTCGCTCTGTACTATGTTTTGATCTATGCTATGCTTTGTATATTCTCTGGCTTTGTATATCTCTGATTTTTGGGTATTCCCTGGTGGCTCTGCCCAGAGGTTAATACGTGAGGATAAGATCCGGTCTTTGTCATCGGTGAGTCCAAAGCGGATAATCTCCCTTTCTATGGATTTGATTTGATTGGTATTAGTCTGGCTCTACTCAGCCTCAGCCCTAGGATACCCGACGGGGTTACCTCTGGCGTAGATCTCTGTATCTCTGTTTTAACTGCAGTGTTGCTTTGTCTTGGGACCCCGGAACCCAGGAAACCGAGACCCGTTGTACCTTTGGCCTGGACAGCGGTGTTCTCCTCTGCTCTGCTCTGCTCTCTTTTGGAGAGAACATGGTTAACGTAGTAGCCAATTAGTTCAGTATTCTATGTTTTGATTCCATTATCATGTTTTACTCCTATGCACGATTTGCTTAGCATACTAAGATGGACTCTGTATTTAATCTTCTGCCCCTATTTCATTCGCTTTGATACTATGCGTGTTTCTTTCCTGTTACTTATATTTGCTGGATCGTTGTATTCATTTGTGTGGTCTGTGGTGTTGCAGGCACAGATACCTTGCCCAGCTCCTCGGCGGTCGAGGAGGCTGCAGGGGCGAGTGTAGAGGCACTCTCAGGTTTGGCAGAGTGGGCCTGATCATCTCTGCCGAGTGCGTTCATGCATGCTTCCAGTGGCTTTTCGTTTTGGGATTTTGAGTTTTGGTTTCAGGGGATTTGTATTTGGACTTTGGACTTGTATTCTGTATATTTTGTGTATATGGTTTTGGTGTGTATTTGGTTTTATATCAGTGTATTTGTCTTTGTCGCTTCCGTATTTGTTTCTGCTTTGGCTTCCGCTATTTTCTTTGTTGCTTGCTATGATATCTACAGCTTCCGCGTTCGTCTGTTTCGCATGTGTTAGATCCCTTGTGTGCGTGCATCTGGACTGGGTTTGGGTGCACGTGCACGGGAGTACGTGTGTCACCGGTTTAGCTTTTCGCTAACCCCCGAATTCTGGGCTCGGGTCGTGACATACGTATTGTATGGTATCAGAGCATGCTAGTATAAGCATGTAGGCATCTAAGATCGTGGTGAGACAACGCTATCAACTATTTGACTCGAAGTCTCATAGGTTGATTTGGGATCGGACTAACTCAGGGCATTTTATATTTGTGTGTGTTGTGTTTCTTTTCCTTTTGCAGGATGGCATCAGGATCCGGATCTAGGGATGAGAATCAACAGGGCCATAACGGTGATAGTGGATCGGTACCCCCACATATCAGCAGTGAGGAGCGCTTGATGATGATGATGCAGTCTATGCAATCATTACAGGCGCAGATGGCATCCATGGTAGATAGGCAGAGTCAGGCTGCTGCAGTAGCATCACCTCATGTAGATCAGCAGGTGATTTTCCAGCCTAAGGAATCAGACCCTAATGCTCTTTTCGACAAGTTCCGTAAGCGAGGGGCGACTGAGTTCCATGGGATAGAGGATGCATTGCAGGCTGAGCAATGGTTGGAGCAGACTGAAGAGCTATTTGATACGATTGTGTGCAGCAACAAGCAGAAGGTAGTTCTCACAGCCTCTATGCTTCGGAGTGTAGCTAAGACATGGTGGAGGAGTGTTAAGACCTCATTTCAGACTATGCCCAGTGCCACAGTTTGGGAGACCTTCAAGCAGCAATTCCGTCGTAAGTTCATGCCTCTCCATATTCAGCGAGCCAAGGAAGTGGAATTCTTCAACCTTCAGCAGAGACAGATGCCAGTTGCAGATTATGTACACAAGTTTACAGAGTTGTCCCACTTCGCAGAGGATATGGTGAACACGGAGCATAAGAAGGTGACTCGCTTCGTCAACGGCCTGAATCCGAGACACAAACGCCACGTGGTTGCTTGTATGTGGCCGGCTACATTGGATGACGCTATTGACAGGGCTTATGATGCAGAGGCCATCTTTGAGGAGGAGCGAACAGAGGCTAAGAGGGCAGCAGGTTTCAGTGGTAGAAGTCAGTTCCAGAAGAAGTTCAAGGGTAAGCAGGGCAGTTCGAGCAGTTCTCAGGTGGTTTGCAGTCACTGTGGGAAGGATCACCCCACCGATAGATGTTGGAGGAAGAGTGGGGCTTGTTTTGGGTGTGGCTCTACGGACCACAGGCGGGCCCAATGCCCGAAGTTTCAGTCCTCTCCACAGACGAGACAGACAGGACCTACAGCACAGGGCAGATCCCAACCAGCTCGCCCAGGCCAGACGCAGAACCGCCAGACAACCCGAGCATATGCTGCTACGCATGAGGGCGCGGAGGAGGCCACGGTAGTGGAAGGTAAAATTTTAATTTCTGATGCAGAAGCTTTAGCTTTATTTGACTCAGGGTCTACGCGTTCGTACGTAGCACCCCATTTTGCTGTGCAGCTTCGACAGCTACCTACACCACTTCCCTACTTGTTGTTAGTATCCACTCCGGTTGGTAAACGGGTGGAGTGCAGTGTTTTCTACCCTCAGTGTGATGTGCGGATAGCTGGTCATCAGCTCCCAGTAGACCTCGTGTTGCTCACGACACTGGATTTTGATGTGATCCTTGGTATGGACTGGCTTGCGAGATATCATGCGTGTATCAATTGCTACAGCAAGGCTATTTATTTTGATTTGGGCAGCGGATTCCGATTTGAGGGCAGCCAGACGAAGTGCCCCAGGCGTGTGATATCTGCTTGTAAAGCAGACAGGATGCTTCGTAGGGGATGTGAAGGATTTCTTGCATTCATTTCAGAGAAGAAAGATCAGCGACAGCTCAGCGAGATTCCAGTAGTCAGCGAGTTCCCGGATGTCTTTCCGGAGGATGTGCCAGGGTTACCACCAGCTCGAGAGATAGAGTTTGCGATTAATTTGATGCCAGGTACAGCACCCATCAGTAGAGCTCCATATCGTATGGCACCTGCAGAGTTGTTGGAATTGAAGAAACAATTGCAGGATTTGTTGGATAAAGGGTTCATACGCCCAAGTGTTTCACCTTGGGGAGCTCCTGTATTGTTTGTCAAAAAGAAGGATGGCAGTTTCCGGATGTGCATTGACTACAGACAGTTGAACAAAGTGACTATCAAGAACAAATACCCATTGCCTAGGATTGATGAGTTGTTCGATCAACTTCAGGGTGCAGCTTACTTCTCTAAGATTGACTTGAGGTCAGGGTATCACCAGCTCAGGGTGAAGGATGAGGATGTTCCTAAGACAGCTTTCAGGACTCGGTATGGACACTACGAGTTTCTTGTCATGCCGTTTGGTTTGACGAACGCACCCGCAGCTTTTATGGCGTTGATGAACAGGGTGTTTACTTCCTTCTTGGACCAGTTCGTTGTGGTTTTTATAGATGACATATTGGTCTATTCGAAGACTGCTGAGGAACATACAGACCATCTGAGGAAGGCATTGCAGCTGCTTCGAGATCACAAGTTGTATGCAAAGTTGGCTAAATGTGATTTTTGGCTAGAGCAAGTTGCATTTTTGGGACATGTGATTTCTAGAGATGGATTGATGGTGGATCCAGCTAAGATTGAGGCAGTAGTCCATTGGCCCCGTCCTAGATCAGTGACGGAGATTCGGAGTTTTCTGGGCTTGGCGGGATATTACCGCAGGTTTGTGCAGGATTTCTCGAAGATTTCAGCCCCGCTGACTCAGTTGACTCGGAAGAAGGTTCCGTATGAGTGGACAGAGAAGTGTGAGCGTAGTTTTCAGATGTTGAAAGAAAAGCTCACTACGGCGCCAGTGTTGACTCTCCCGGATGGTAGTGAGGGATTCATGATTTACTCAGATGCCTCTAGAGTTGGATTAGGCTGTGTACTGATGCAGAATCAGAAGGTGATTGCCTATGATCCAGACAGCTGAAAGAACATGAGAAGAACTATGCCACACATGACTTGGAGTTAGCAGCCATTGTATTTGCATTGAAGTTGTGGCGACATTACCTGTACGGTGTGAAGTTTGAGGTCCATTCCGATCATCACAGTCTGCAGTACTTGTTTGATCAGCATGACTTGAATATGAGGCAGCGAAGATGGTTGGAGTTCATCAAAGATTACGACTTTCCGATCAAGTACCACCCAGGCAAGGGCAATGTAGTTGCAGATGCACTCAGCAGGAGGACAGACAGTCTTCAGGTGTTGGCAGGATTTTATATGCTTGTGCATGATCAGCCTGTTGAGGTTCGGACGGTAGGTGGATTGGTGACATTAGCTACTACCGTCGTGTTTCAGCCTGAGGTGATTCAGCAGATCAAGGATCGCCAGTTTGAGGACCCCCTCCTGGTGAAGTTCAGAGATCGGATTGCAGATCGACCGGATTTCAGCTTGGTGGATGGAGTTTTGTACTTCAGGGACAGATTGTGTGTTCCCGCTGTGGATGAGTTGAAAGAGAAATTGATGACAGATGCGCACGATGCCCGATATGCGATGCACCCCGGGAGTACGAAGATGTACCGGAACTTGAAGGATAGATTTTGGTGGAACAATATGAAGCGGGAGATCGCAGGGTTCGTAGCTCGATGTTTGACCTGTCAGAGGGTAAAAGCTGATCATCAGCGACCTCCAGGATCATTGCATCCATTGCACACCCCGCAGTGGAAGTGGGAGCACATTACGATGGATTTCGTCTCCGGTTTTCCGCCGACCAGTAGAAAGAATAATGCGATCTGGGTCATAGTGGACAGATTGACTAAGTCAGCACATTTCCTTCCGTTCAAGAAAGGGATGACATTCACAGAGATGGCCAAGAAATTTGTTGACGAGATAGTCAGATTGCATGGCACCCCAGTATCGATTGTGTCGGATCGCGACAGTCGTTTTGTATCTTCATTCTGGAAAGCATTTCAGGAAGCTATGGGTACGACGCTGAGTTTTAGTACGGCATACCACCCCCAGACCGATGGACAGTCGGAGCGTACCATTCAGACGTTGGAGGATATGCTCAGAGCTAGTGTGCTGAACTTTGAGAAGGAATGGGATACACATCTGGCCTTGTGTGAGTTTGCTTACAACAACAGCTTCCATGAGAGTATTGGTATGGCACCTTATGAGGCTACTTGGGAGCTAGAGGAGCAGCTAGCGCGCCAGTACCCACATCTCTTTGCGCAGGTAGGTAGTCATTCCGAGGACGGAATGATTCCTAGTGGGGGAGGATGTAACACTCCGATCCCCTTTGAGCCGGATTAGTGGCTCATTAGTGTGTGTTTTGTTTTGTTTATTCTTTTGGACTTGGTTTTGGGCCTGGGATAGGTAGTTGAGTGACCTTTGACCTGAGATAGTTAGTTCTAAGCCCTTTTTCGTAATTTTGCTTTTGTTTGGCTCATATCATCTTTGCATCATCTTGGTGTCAGCACGCGTATTTCGTTGAGATCGACAATTTCCATAACTGTGTCAGATCCGTTTGGAGTCAATTGGAGAAGTTAGACCTTCGTGTGACTTGAACTGTAATTAGTCTAAAACCATTGGACCTTGTTTTAAACATTCAAAACCTATATATTGAGTCATCCTCCAGGTGGCTCTCTCTCCTGCTCATTTCATTCCTCATCGTGCATGCAGAGAAATCTCCAGAGCTCACCCCCACGTTCTCTCTCCTTCTATCCCTCTCTTCTCTTCACTTCTCTTGATCGATTGTAGATTGGGTCCTTTCGTGGATTTGAGTTCTTCTCTTCTCTCTGTTTATGTTTTGTGATTTGGTAAGTGGGTTCTTTCCAATTCTTTCTTCTTCTTCTTCTCCAATTGCTTCTCCCATTCTCTGTTGCTATGTCTTCATCTCATGCATGTGTGATTGCTTTGATTTGTTTTGATTTCTTAGTGGATTGGAGCTTGATTCAGAAGATTTGTCAGATTTGAGGCAAGTATAAGTACAGGTTTTGATAACACATATGGGTATTGTTTGATTGCTTGGATTCATTCTCATTCTCTGTATAGAAATGTTTTACAGCCATTTTCTAAGCTATGAGAATCAGTTGAGCTTGTTTTATTCAGTTTCTGTACAAAAATTTCGTTTCTGTAATCTTCCCGAACTCGTATTCTGTATTGTACGGCTAAGCCGTAAATTTCTACGGCTCGCTTTCCAGAGACTCGAAAATCTGAATTTGTTCTACGGCTAGGCTACGGCTAAACCGTAATTTGTCCTACGGCTGAGCCGTAAGCTAGCCGTGACCCAACCGTGACCCCAGCCGTGAATTTAATCTCTGATCAGTCGAAACTTTTCTGATATCAGTACTTCTACGGTGTGGATACGGCTAAGCCGTGGATTGGTCTACGGCTAAGCCGTATACTGACTGTAGCTCAGCCGTGAGATGTATCAGATCAGAGGTGGAAAAGCTGACAGTTTAGCCGTGTTCTGAAGGGAACCACGGCTAAGCCGTAGTGCATATTGCGGCTACGCCGTAGGATGCCACGGCTAAGCCGTAGGTCACCCATGGCTAAACCGTAAGACCTGTAAACTATCGGTTAAACTTAGGCTAATGGTGTGACCTTGTAGGGCTCAAATACAGGTTAACCATACCCGTAAACCGGCCCAAATGGATTCTTTGGAGCGCATGAATAGTCTGTTAGGCTGTGACTTATTCATGTGAGTGTTGCTCATTGTTAAGCACCTCCCCATGGGTGTTGGTTTAAGGGACTTCGGTGCACATGAGGATTATATTGCAACACTAGGATGGCAACGGTGCATCGAATAACTTAAAACTACATCAACATGCACGGTTAGTGACAGTGATGCAACTAGATTAGACTTGGCTTGTAATGAACCTTGATTCCGTATTAATCTGAGATGCATTGCATATTGTTTATGGTTTTGCCCTCTGTTCTGTTAATCTATGTTATGCATTCCTCAGTCATTTTGCTTTCGTTCTGTATATCTGTATTATTCTTCGCTCTGTACTATGTTTTGATCTATGCTATGCTTTGTATATTCTCTGGCTTTGTATATCTCTGATTTTTGGGTATTCCCTGGTGGCTCTGCCCAGAGGTTAATACGTGAGGATAAGATCCGGTCTTTGTCATCGGTGAGTCCAAAGCGGATAATCTCCCTTTCTATGGATTTGATTTGATTGGTATTAGTCTGGCTCTACTCAGCCTCAGCCCTAGGATACCCGACGGGGTTACCTCTGGCGTAGATCTCTGTATCTCTGTTTTAACTGCAGTGTTGCTTTGTCTTGGGACCCCGGAACCCAGGAAACCGAGACCCGTTGTACCTTTGGCCTGGACAGCGGTGTTCTCCTCTGCTCTGCTCTGCTCTCTTTTGGAGAGAACATGGTTAACGTAGTAGCCAATTAGTTCAGTATTCTATGTTTTGATTCCATTATCATGTTTTACTCCTATGCACGATTTGCTTAGCATACTAAGATGGACTCTGTATTTAATCTTCTGCCCCTATTTCATTCGCTTTGATACTATGCGTGTTTCTTTCCTGTTACTTATATTTGCTGGATCGTTGTATTCATTTGTGTGGTCTGTGGTGTTGCAGGCACAGATACCTTGCCCAGCTCCTCGGCGGTCGAGGAGGCTGCAGGGGCGAGTGTAGAGGCACTCTCAGGTTTGGCAGAGTGGGCCTGATCATCTCTGCCGAGTGCGTTCATGCATGCTTCCAGTGGCTTTTCGTTTTGGGATTTTGAGTTTTGGTTTCAGGGGATTTGTATTTGGACTTTGGACTTGTATTCTGTATATTTTGTGTATATGGTTTTGGTGTGTATTTGGTTTTATATCAGTGTATTTGTCTTTGTCGCTTCCGTATTTGTTTCTGCTTTGGCTTCCGCTATTTTCTTTGTTGCTTGCTATGATATCTACAGCTTCCGCGTTCGTCTGTTTCGCACGTGTTAGATCCCTTGTGTGCGTGCATCTGGACTGGGTTTGGGTGCACGTGCACGGGAGTACGTGTGTCACCGGTTTAGCTTTTCGCTAACCCCCGAATTCTGGGCTCGGGTCGTGACAGTGGGCCACGGATCCGATTTTCAAATCGGAGAAGAAGAATTCAAGAATAAGAGAATCTCTGTTTTCATCAGCGAAATGGGGAAGAGATCGGTGCCTGATCTCCGTTGGCCGCACAAATCGAAGAGAGAGAGGGCTGGGACCTTTGGATCTGTTTTTAGAACTAAGGAAGAAGAAGAGGTCTACTCTTCTCAGGAAATCAGAGCCCACCACGCACAGCTGCATCCTGCAGCCACCTCGGGGTTGCTCCTATTTCGTCGTCGCGATTGCCGGTGGACCCCAGGCCTAACCCTAATTCATCCTCTCTGCTACTTTCACAGTCGCACGTAGCTGCTTTTGAATGGGGAAGCACTTGCTGTCTAAATTTATGGACACGTGGGATGATCGACTCCCTCCATTTCTAACAATGCGCCACGTGTCAACACTAGGAAGACCTCTCCTAGGAGGGACGAGTTAGATGAGTCCGGATCCTCTTCGCCGACGGGGGAGTCGCGTAGATCTCCGTCGCCGGGGCCGGGATCTTCGACGCAATCTCGACCGTTGAAGGCGGATCGGACGGAGGAGGCGGCTTTGAGGAAGGCCTCTTTGATGGCTTCTGGCAAGAGAGCGCAGTCCTCCAGGCCTGCGTCTTCCAGCCGCGGCGGCCGTATGCTCTCCAGTAAAGATTTCCCTTCCTCTTCAGCCTCCATTTGCTTTGCTTTTCTTTTCTTTTCGCCTTTGTGATCTCCTGCAGCAGCACTCAAAAAAAAAAAAAAAAACCTTACCGGAACCAGCCATTTACAGCAGATCAAGGGGAGATTTTAATAACAAAAAAAAAAAAAAAAACCTTACCGGAACCAGCCATCGCTACCGCTGGTGCAGTTGCCGTTGCCGGAGAAGTCGCCACCGTCAGCCGCAGCCGGATCTCTCTGGTCGCCCCCTGTCTCGCTGCGTTCTGCAACAGAACCCAGTCTTGTAACAAGGAGAAGACAGGAGAAAGGTTCCAGTCCAGGTCAGGTCGGGTCGACCTGACCTGCTACAAGGAGCCCAACAAATAGACGGGTTGCATGTTGGATCAGGCTGACGTCAGTATTAGGTCAGCACTCGTACGATCAAAACAGAATTGGCAAAATCGACGCTTGAAACTTGTATCTGCGATATCTTGATCATCCGGAGTCCGATTTGAGATCCGTTTGTACCTACAGAAAGCTCGCGAGCAGATCTACACATTGGCACCAAAAGAAGGACATTTTAAAGGTTAAGTAATTTCTCCTTATTTTATGACCATTTATTCGTTTGATAATCTGCATTTAACTTTATTCCTTTTAGATCTATAAGTATTTATCATTTTAATTCGAGTGATGAATTGTAATTTCTTATCAAAAGGAGATCATGATAAAATTGAAAATCATGGATCATAAATAGAATCAGAAGTTCTATGCAATAAATTGGAACCCGAAGTTCCATACGATATTTAGAACCAGAAGTTCTATATGGAATCAATAATTCGGACTCGAAGTTCCGTAAATTATTTTAATCTATGAACCAGAAGTTCTTTCAAATTCGGACCAGAAGATCCGTTGTTTATTTTACTCTGAAACCAGAAGTTTTCATATCTACAATACGTATTCGAAGTTTTATATGATACTTAGAACTAGAAGTTCTATATCGAATAAATAACCTGAACCTGCAGTTCTGTATGTTATTTTAATTTAGAACCAGAAGTTTTAACTCGGACCTGAAGATCCATGAATTATCCTAATCTAGAACCTGAAGTTCTAACTCGTACTGGAAGATCCATGAACTATTCTAATTTAGAACCAGAAGTTCTGATTCTTAAGCTGAGAACCCGATGTTCTAAACTTCAATTTCTAAATTCTTCATCACATTTTTATTATTATCTTTGATTGGATGTTAAGAACCTGAAGTTCTACATTTTATTTCTGTTTCTCACATACATTTATTTTTATATTCTATAACATTGTACTGCATGCTTGATATAATTACTTCGGTATCATTATCACTATATGATTATATGAAACTTTAGTTTGATGAATTTATTATTGCCAGAAGCAGTAGTTCCAAATAATAGAACCTGAAGTTCTATAGCCAATGAATAATCTGGACCCGAAGATCCATACATTATTTAGAACCAGAAGTTCTAAGATTTAGAATATGAACCCGAAGATTCATATTCATAATCAAACTTGGAACTTTGATTTCTAAAGATTCAAAGTAGTGTAGATCGATACAACGACCATGAAATCAAACCTGAAGTTTTGATAGAACCAGAAGTTGTGATTCAAACCTGAAGCTTTGATAGAACCAGTAGTTCTAAGAACCTGAAGTTCTATCACTAGCCTGAAGTATTGACAGAACTAGAAGTTCTGATTCATCAGTTAAGAACCCGAAGTTCTAACTTTCTGATTGGCCAATTCTTCATTATATTTTGTCATCGGATATTGAGAACCCAAAGTTCTATTTTTGTTTGATTGTTATTAGTAAATCGATCTTAACACACTCTAAAAGGCTTGGTGATACTATCAAAGTCGGAAATAAAATATCCCTGAAGGTTATGGCATACGCTCTTATTTTCCGCGCCATTATATCGCCATTAGACAGGGATGATCACCAGCAGATGGTCATACACCCAATGCTTGAAATAAATGCCAGATTAGTCAATTAAAATCCCTCCAGAAGAGGTAGATATAATATGTTCTCCCGTAGAGATGAAATAAACCACCCCAGGAGAGGTGATTGAGAAGGCATTTTGTTTGGAAATTGGGCGAACCACCAAGCATGGTCTGGAAGACCTACAACTACTTTTATGAGTTTGAACATTGAGTTCAGTTCTTAGATATTTTGTTGAATGCTAGGACTTATTTTTAATCCCCCGTATATTATGTTATATTTGCTTTGAATGTTGAATTGTTTAGTTGTTCTTACTTTTATTTTTGCAATGCGATTACCTAGTTATGTGAATTTATTATTACTTGCTCTATGGCTCATGGAATGCATGAAGCTGAGGATAATATCTGTCCAGTAGACAGTGCAACAAAACACACTACATTGAAAAAACCAGAAGTTTTCTCTGAATTAGTGTTTCATTCGTGCACGGCATCGATCATAGCTGTATCCGTACAAATACTTGAATGCTCCGGAAGAGTCTACATAATGGTATTTGTACATCATTACTAGTATTGACAGCCAGAAGCTGATACTAGAAAAGCTAAGTGCATTCTCCTTATATTTCAAGGCTATATTACAAGACAATCTCTAAAATCGAATCATATTCGATTATGAGCAAAACGACAAAGTTAAGCCAGAACTTGTTATTCTAGGGGTCTTATGCTCTGGTAAATTATTGATACTTCTGTTCCGTACTCCTTAGAGTACCATCTATTGACCATCCTTTTCGCAAAAGATATTGTGTGACATTTGTGAACCTATCTAATCCCGCCCATTAGCACATATTATTAAACCTAGGATACACATCCTTAAGCATGTTATTAAATTTATAAGGCTTGATATCGTAGGTTTGTGACTTGCATGAGCCTACAACGTAGACTCTATGTTGGTTATACTTCACCCCAATTATTGGATATCTAGACCCAATGACAGGAGATATATTCATTGTTCGTTTTTGCTAATTGTCATCTTGATAAGACAGTCTTCTCGCCGTTAGGGGGAGATAAGAGAGTTCCTGAAGAACACCTTGTTCCTGAAGAACAATCCGTTCCTGAAGAACGGCGAGAATTAATGTGGAATACTTCCACTCAATCTCATCTTGATTTATGTACTTCAGAATGTGAGAATGAAGTACGGAGAATTGTGCACTTAATTACAAATGAATTCCCTGATGCTTTTAATGATGCAGCAAAAGTGACTAGGTCACATGTATCGGCTATGAACACACAAGCACGAATTAATGTCCCTGTAGGACAAGTACGAATTAATGTTCTTGAAGAACAAAGTCCAAATATGGCAACAAATGAATCTACACATGCCAGAAGCATGGTAGACTTATAGGTTTCAAGGACTCAACTCTCCAGAAGAAGAGAAATGAGCAATCATATCCCAATCATACTCCAGAAGAGGTATACTCCCGAAGAGTTTATGATAAAATCCACTCTCTCCAAATTTCCTGAAGAAATTAATGTCTCGGAAGAGACATGAGTCCCAGAAGAGACTCTGGAAGCCCCTGAAGAGGCAATGGGTACCCAATAAATAAAGAGATCTCTATACTTTATAATTATTCAAGAGAGAGATGGGATAGAAATAAAATTATCATCGATGACGCATTTGTATATGCGGTAGCTACTCAAATATCAAGGAAAAATGAGAATGCTGATTGGGATACGAACCACGTTCTATAAATGAATGTCGACAAAGAATATATTGGCCAAAATAGAGAGATACCATTGAGGAATTGCAGTCTCTCAATAGAAGTGGTATATATGAACCTATAGTACAAACCCCAAACGGTGTTAACCATGTAGGTTACAAATGGGTGTTTGTAAGGCAAATGAACGAAAGGCAAAATTGTGATATAAGGTTTCCTGTAGAAACCTGGGATTGAAACCATACACAGATATATATATATATGAAAATCCCAGAAGGATTTGCTTTGCCTGAAGCAAAGTCAGAGAGTACGTACTCAATATAAGTAAGACGTTCATTGTACAGCCTGAAGCATTCCAGAAGAATATGGTACAATCGTCTTAGTGAATGTTTATATAAGAAAGAGTATGAAAACAATCCCATTTGCCTGTTCCTGTTTATGCAATCCTTAAATGGATTTATAATAGTAGAAGTTTATGTTATTTACATAAATAATATAAATCTAATCGAGACTCCAGAAGAGCTCGAGAAAACTATTGACTATTTTATCTCGACCCGCAGATCGAGAGAAGTTTTAATGAGATTTTTATTCTTTATAAATATGCTTCCCATATATAGTTTTGTACCAAGGCTTTGGATTGGTATTAAACAAATGCTATGATATCTATGTCTGTTTTATGGTTGAAGTCAAATTTTGTAGGATATACAGATTCAGGATATATCCCTGATCCTCATAAGGATCGATCATAGACATGTTATATGTTTCTTCATGTCAATATCATTATTTTTGATATTCTACTAAATTGACTATTGATAGCTACTTATTCTAACCATGCTGAGATTTTTAAGCCAGTGGGGAATGTGTATGGCAAAAATATTTAACTCAGCATAGATGTAGTTCTTGTCAATTACCTCTTAGTACAGGTACTCCGAGCATTATTTGCAAAGACAATGGGGCATGTATTCAACAGATTCAAGAATGATACATTAAAGATGACAAGACGAAACACATTACACAAAAGATCCTCTTCACTCATGAGCTTCAAAAGAATAACAAGATTAAAGTCAAGCAAGTTCGTTCAAGCAACAACCTGGCTGATCAGTTTACGAAGTTCTTGTCAAAACTCAGTATTTTAGAAATTGTATACGAGATTGACATGCTGAATTATGTACAAAGATGTTATTATCAGGGGGAGTAGTAATCAGGGGGAGGCATCCTGAAGTATGCTACCCAGGACATATGTGCGCTGTACTCTTTTTCCTTCTCTAGGTTTTGTCCCACTGGGTTTTCCTAGTTAAGGTTTTAACGAGGCAGCATTATGCACGTCCAACACCAAGTCAATGATCCTGTAGAACGTTGTACTCTTTTTTCTTCGCTTTGGTTTTTATCCCACTGGGTTTTTCCTTTGCAAGGTTTTAATGAGGCAACTGTCATTGAATGGTGGTCATCCAAGAGGGAGTGTTATAAGATGTATTATCATATGTGGATGCCCACATTGGGACCCACATGAGATAAAAGAATTACTAAGGGTTAGGGTTTTTCCCTATTGGGTTGCTTGATGAGGAAGCAATCTTATTCTATAAATAAGATCCTCCTCCCCCCATTATGTACACACAGAAATCTCATCAATAAGAGCTCTCTCTCTCCCTCCCTCTACTCTTCATATTTCTATTTTAACACTTTCGGATCTAGTTCTATGTACAAGGATACAAGAATAAATGTTGTTAGCGATTTGAAATAAGGTCAAATGTGTGATACTAATCAACTTTCAATTTGACTAATTCCTTCCAACCTATTTATTGCGCTCCAAGCCTTCAACCCAACACTTTTTTAGGGGGCTAGATCAAATCCACCAATTTGATCTTGTACCAATCTTGACTTTGGGTTCCTATTGACAATTTCATCCCAATGAGTTCGAGTTGAGGTCGCACTCAACATTTTAAATGACCAATGTGACCCAAACAGCCAAACCCAACCACTTTTCTGATCTAAGCTTAGGTTTGTAAATAGGTTTCGATCATTTGAAAATTTGAATTGTTCAATTTTGTAGGGAGCAAATAAGAAGCCTACTTATGCATTTGAGAAAAGTGTAGATGTGAAACATTTAGATTTGGAGTTGGATCTTTGTGTGCTGTGATCCAAAAAATATGAATTCAATGTGATTAGATTCACATGCTAAATAGAGAATTTTTCATATACATACCTCTCTCATTGTATTACGATGAAAGAACATAGTGTTGCCTATCTCATGATCCATCCGATCCATCCACACACACATGAAACCCCACGGCTTATATCAGATCCATCAAGTTTCATTAATCTTAATAGATTGGACCATTGGATCAAGAGTTAAATCTTTTCATTAATATAAACTCGTTAAATTGATGGGCTACAGATGAAGGGGTTAGAGTCATGATATTAACTCTAAACTAGATATTTGGGCCCATCCAATATGACTATTTTCATCCCCTGGTCCCGTAATTACCTTAGGTGGGCCCCATCAAGCTACCTCTTATCATAGTATGGTGAGATGTATGTGCATCGGAACATTGCCAAGTAAAGAAATATGTATAAATAAGTTATAAAGACCTAAATAGCATGAGTTATATTCATATTTAAAAAATCTACTTTGATTAGAAAGGAACTTGAAATTTTTTGACATAATTAAACTAATGCTCATTGCATCTTAATTCAGATATGGGTATGAAAATGGGCCCTCTTTTGTTTAAGTTGATGCAATATTCAGATGTAATGTAACGCACAAGGATACTTTTGCATCCTACATCCTTGTGTAAGCTGCAGTTTCTCAATGCCGAGCCAAAGGTACATGGCTTCAATACCCTTTAACTAATGAATGGCTAGGATTAAAACAAAATGGATCATAACCATTCAAAATAAATAAATAAAGATACAAGGCTTCAATACCTCTGCTGGGGTTTTATTTGCAACTCATAATATATAATTTGCCGAAACACTAAACCTCTCTATCCCTTTTTTTGTAGTTTTTTAGGTTTTTGAAATCATAAAACCATTTCTCTATCTCTCTCCCCACTTTCTTAGGGTTTCATTTATCCTAAATCCACGGACTCTTTCTCTCTCTCTCTCCCCCCCTAAAACCATGAGCCTCTCTTATCTTTCGCTCTTTGAAATGGCTCTTTTGAAACCCTTCTTCTCCGTCTGAGAACCCAGCTAAGCCTTCCTCTCTCTCTCTCTACCTCATCTCCTTTGCAACCCCAAAAGATGCCGCTGCTAGAAGTGTCGTATGCGCATCCAGCTGCCCCTTAACTCCTTCCATCCTTCCCCCCCCCCCCCCCCCCCCCCCCCCCCCCCCGTGTCCCCTCCCCAGAACCCCCACAACACCAAGCTCCCAAACACCATCGCCGCCATCTCCGGCAACTGCCTCTCCCTCCTGAATCGCATCCTCAACCTCATCCATGAGAATGACCTTGACGAGGCCTCCCTCCTCGTCTACCACTCCATTTACTCCAACCACCGCCCCACCGTCTTCACCAGTAATGCCGTCCTCGTCGCCCTCCTCCGCCAGTCCACCTGGATCGAGGGTCAATTTTGTTGTTTAATATAAGGCTATTAAAATTCTAAACCACGGATGAATGGGTTAAAGGTATTAGATTAACTTCAAATTTGATGTATAGGTCGGCCCCACTTGGATCTTTCAATTCTACCTAACCATGGTTTGTGTGGTCCTAAGTGCGCTAAACTAGGTGGCTTGCATCATAAAATGATAAGAGAAGTTTGTACAAGAGCATTACTCTATATATAATAGGTAGTTATATAAAAACAAAAGAAATTACAACAATTGGTGCAACCTAATTACCATTGTTGAAATAGATAAATTCCTCATAAGGGGTTGATTGAGGGCATACTCACAATAAAGGAAAACAAAATTTTTAAAAGAGAAACTCCCAGGAAGTTTTATTCAACAATCAAGATGGCTTTACATTGGGGAACCTTTATGTATATATAGAGGAGTAGGTTTAGTTGTCCCTCTTCCTTATTTAGAATGCTTTGACTTTCTTAATATCTAGACAATTCTTAAGGATATAAAGGAAATTAAAATATCGTATCAATTCCTAAATCATTGTCACTAAACCAATCAAATCTTGAGGATATTATTGAATTATTAAAGACATGTATGAAGGAGCAACAATGAGTGTGAGAATTACATGTGGAGAGACATGTGAGTTCTTAGAGACCAGAGGTTTGCATTAGAGGTCAACCTTAAGCCATTATCTCTTTCCACTAATTATGGATGAGTTAACTGCTCATATTCAAGATGAGTTACCTTGATGTATGTTACTTTTTGATAATATAATGTTGGTGGATGAATTAAGAGATGGTGTGAATGAAAAACTTGAGAAATGACAAGAGGCTTTAGATACCAATATTTTTAAAATAACCTGTACAAACATAGAATCTATAGATTTCAACTTTAGTGGGCATATACAAAGAGTTAAACTTATATGAGAATTGAAGCTCAAGAGATACCATAAAGAGATTCATTTCACTTGATAATTAGTTATGATGGAGAGATTAATGGAGATATCAAACATAATATAAAAACGGGGTGGTTGAAGTAAAGACTTACTTCTGAAGTGCTTCGTGATTGACGCATGGCTAAAGTAAAATTTTATAAGACAACAACTAGACTAGATCTATGGAGAAGAATGTTGGCTAATCAAGAGGCAACATATGCACGAAATGGATGTAGCATAGATGAGTTGTTGAGGTGCATGCATGGTAAAATTAGAAATGATAAAATTAGAAATAAGCACTTTGAAGATCATTTAAAAATAGCATCAATAGATGATAAAATTAGATAAATCCGTTTGAGATGGTTTATGAATATCTAACGCAGGCTGACAATGTTGCCAGTGAGGAATAGTTTGGTTATGCAGGTTGATGGCTCACCAAGAGAAGAGGTGGGCTGAAGAGGATGTGGATGGAAGTGATAAAAATAAATTTTAAGACGGGCAACTTAATTGAAGACTTAGCTCAGAATAGATAAGAATGGAAAAATAAATTAATGTAGCCGTCTGCAACAAAGTTCGGACATGGCTTTGATGATGATGATGATGATGAAACCAATCAAATCATGCTGGAAATTAATAGCAATCCATGGTAACTATTGGTCTTATTGGGCCTGTGGGCCCTTGAAGTCGACCTGGTTAGAGCCACGGATCAATGGACTGTCCTAGTTGACCTGGGTCTGGCTTGTACTACTTCATCAATGCTAAAAGAAAGAAAGAAAAAAAAAGAGAACCTCAATATAAAGTCTTACGAGTAGAAACTACAAAACAACCGTTAAATACGCAGATAAAGAAACTGTCCTCTCCTCCCCTTGCCTAGAAAAAGAATCAGCCATAAATATGGCAGACATTGAGGCCCAAATGGTTATATCAAAATTACTAAAGGAATGAATGAAGGAAAAGTAGAGAGTGTGAGAGTTGTGCTATGATATGAATTCCTTCACAGTTATAGGTGGTTTACGCCAAAGGTCAGCTTTGAGTTCCTGTTTCTTTTCCTTTTTTGTGAACAACATGGTGGTAGATACCAAGATAAATATTCATAGTGTGTTTTCTTTGCAAAAGACATGGTACTTATTAGTCAAACGAGAGCAAATATCGATGAGGTAGAAATTTGGAGAAAGTGTTGTGAGTTGCATAAATTGAAAAATAGCAGATCAAAGATGGATTATATGGGTTGCACGTTTAGTGTATTAGGGTGTATGGAAGGCAAGTTGGTTAAAATTAAAAACAGATTTAAATATCTGGAAGCAACTTTGAACAGAACAGAAGCTTTGAGTGGGATATCTCAAACATAGTTAACGAAGAGAGAAAACAGAGACAAGCTAATGGGATGTTGAGCGATAGTTGGGTGCCACTTAGATTAAAGTGGCATTTCTGTCAGTTGAATGTTAGATCTGCCGATTCTACAAGAAGATGAAGTACACATGATCAAGATGCATGTGCTAAGGCCTAAGATGCATGTGTGGAGTGTTAAAAAAGGACAAAATAAGGATATAATGCTTAAGTGGAGTTTTAATGGTCCCCCATTTCTCCTAGTTCTTTCAACTTCATCATCATTAAAGCTTTGTCCGAACCATGTTGGGTCAACTTATAATTCTAAGATACTGTATAATATCTCTATACTTCATAATTATCTCTATTTTGATCATCTATGCGCGTGCTCAAACAATCTCAAACAGTATTCATCTAAGTTATATAAATAGTTTACTATGGTGTCCACAGTCCCATAATAAATATTTCAGCTATAAAACCGTGAACAGCAGATCATCTGGCTTGCTTACCATTCACCAATTTATATAGGGACAGTGACGAGCTTGTCAATACTCTTGTTTGAGAAGGGTTATCAAGTTAAATTCCTATGGAATACCCAATTCCCATAGGTTGTTGAAATGTGAGTTATACTGATGTTGAGGGCACCGCATGCCACTTCATTTCTATTTGCCAGTCTATTATGTGCTATAGGCATTTGATGACCGTATTTTGATCTTACCAAAATTGGTTCTGTGCTCTCTTTTTTTGCCCTTCCCCATTTAACCTATGTTATAGATTCTTTTAAATGAACTTCATCTCTAGTTTAGATCAAGTCTGCTTTTTTTTTTCCTTCTCATCTTCTGGGAAAAATGTTTTACATTATTTTTTTATTGGTGTTAGTTTAATGTTAATTGTTATTTAAATTTCCTACTAATTATAATGTACTATTATAGTAGACACTTGCATTAATTTAAATATTATGTTCGACATTTATGTTCCCGAATTGGACTCATGGAAGCAGTGCCAGAGTCTGAAATGTACTGTTTTTAATTTTTCAGGGCCTAGTATTTGGTGAACCTTGTATTTTTTCTCATGATAGTGGAATCTTTTATTCACGCATGCATTCTTTGATATAATCCACTACTACATCCTTTATTTTCCATCCATTGCCTTTTAGGGAAATCATTTTGACGCATCAATGATCATAAACATTCAGTGTTTGTTGTGTACTTAAGAGGTTTTTTTTAATGATGTTACAATGTCCGTTTCATTCTGTACTCTACCGTTCAATTTGGATGGTGGCTCACCTCCTGTGAATATATGAAGATATTTCTCCATCTCTGGCTCTTATTTATAACCATATCAGTTTATTGTTGATCTGTTCTCTTATGTGGTTCTTTTCTACTTACATCCATATGGAAGTTTCACTTTCCATGCAAGTGTTGGGCCTCATTGTTATCATGACTCTTTATCACTAATATTTTCCTATTTTCCATCAACTGTTACTCTAGCTATTTGTCACCGTGAAGCTCAGTTTTATTATGAAAGAGGTTCTTGCAGTATTGACTCTTTTAGTTCACAGATGAATCTTTATTGATTATTCTTATGCTTATATGGCTTTATTCGCATAGGCTGTTTTGGCTGAGAATGGAAGGATTAGACACATCGAAAGTATTGCGAAGAGTTTTGTGGAGTTGACTATGGCACATACGGGGGAGGTGAAGGCCACCGTGTCAACTGTCATGGTAAGTTCTGCTTTCTCAAATGTCGCTGATGCACGCAGTCCACCTTTCAGTTCACTTTCAACACACACCACACCACCCCCCCCCAACAAACACAACAACACCTTCTGTTACTTTGGTCAGCTAGCAAAACCAGCAAAGCACAATGGTCGTAATCATGCAACCATTGACTTGCATAATGGTTGGTCCAGGTTATTATGAATAAAAGGTCGATTTGTAAATTCTTACATTTGCTAGTTTTGACCTCAGATTGCTTATGGCATGAAGAACTGCCACTATCTAAATAGCTTTGATATGTTGTTGTATGAGGTTTCACTTTATTGGATTTATGTCTTGTATTCTGGTTTAGTCAGATGAGTTTACTGGGTTAGCCATGGACTCATTTAAAGTCAAGGGTGTTTTGGTAATTGTACCAGGACTTTCTTGGTGGCTAAAAGAGCAGAGATTATATATGTATTTAGTCTGTAACCCTAGATCTTGAAGCTGAAGAAAGGTGAGAGCTCTCTTACCCGTGGTGTTTCCACACCACATATGTGAGACGATATGAGAGAACGTGTCTCTCTATGCTTTACTTATGATAGTGAAGATGATCGTCTCTGTGCCCGTGAACGTAGCCCTATTTGGGTGAACCACGTAAATCTCGTGTCTTTTCTTGTGTGTGGCTGGTTGATTGTTGATCTTGTGATTGACGTATGTGCATAACGGGTGATGTCAAAATCACAACAAGTGGTATGAGAGCCGATGTTGGTGTTCCTTGGGTTTTCTGAGCAAGGAGGAGATCGCTCAATGGCTTGGAGGTTGTGCGCATGAAAATTGACTCATTGAATCTTTGTCGAAGGGTTCGGATCTTTGTTTTTGAAACAGAGAAGAAGAGAGATCAGGTTCGTGATCTCTAGTTTGGCCACCATCGGAGAAGAAGAAGACGAGATTGGGCTTTCCGGTCTCCCTGGAATCGGAGGAAAAAAAGGATTCACATGTTTTCAGATCTCGAAGTTAATTGCGGTGGGTCCAATTTCCTGGTTTTTAGATCTGAGAAGGAGAAGACCAGAGCATGTTGATCTCTGCTGGGCCACAAGAGAAAATTGAATCTCTATTTACTGTAACAGAGAGATCGGTTTTGCAGTCCACCGGAAGAAGAAGACAAAGAGAGGGTTCTGTTGCTTGAGATCTTCTTCGGAGTGTTGAAGGGCTGCCAGAGTTCCGAGGAAGTAGACTGAGAAGAAATTAAAAAAAAAGGGCCGGGGGGGGGGGTGTGGAGAAAACTATACTGCTGGTCGTTCGCTGTCGTTGCCGTTACGCCAGCCGCTGGTCGCCGCGAGCCCACTGCCCGTCACAGTCGCCAT
Organism: Sextonia rubra; assembly: GCA_037013555.1. Classification (NCBI taxonomy): domain Eukaryota; kingdom Viridiplantae; phylum Streptophyta; class Magnoliopsida; order Laurales; family Lauraceae; genus Sextonia; species Sextonia rubra. The sequence continues at coordinate 33,376,487 of JASUAD010000010.1, read as the reverse complement.
CGCCAGGAGCCGTCGGTGGTGGCCAATTCGTTAGCGTCTTGTCAGAGACGAAGTAGACAGGGATGCAATATCTGTTCTACAACTGAACAGAGGTTGAAGACAACGAAGCCTGTGTCGTCACCCGGGTCAGTTGGGTTTCGGGTTAGGTCAGTTTGACCTGACCCATCGTGGTGAATGAGCCCAAGTTGCGATCCCAGGTCAGTTCGGGTTTCGGGTCAGGTCGTTTCGACCCAACCCGTGGTGACAAGCCTGGTAGAACAACCACAGGTCAATTCCGGGTTTCGGGTTGAGGCAGCCCTAACCCGTGTTGCAAGCCCAGCCCAGCAGTTCAGTTTAGTTGCGGGTCAGGTGAACCCAACCCGGGTCTGTTTCAGAAGCTCAGCAGAACAGCAAGCAGTGACGTCAGCATCGGTCAATAGACATGTTTGACCAGATTCAAAAGTTGAAATTGTTTCTGCAATATCTTGATCGTCCGATGTTCGATCAGAGATTTGTTTGCACCTACGGACTCGTTTCGAGCAGATCTAAGCAATGGAAGAGGGTGATTGGCTGTTTGATGATCAACAATGAGGTTTGACTGATCGAAGAGTAGCAACTTGTTTCTGCAAGATCGGAGCCATCTAAACTTGGATTTCACATCCGTTTCTTCCAGCGTGCTTGTGGTAACAAGATCTACAACTTGATGCAAAAATCTGGAGAAGATCTTAACAAATGTGGATTCTGGTCAAAATCGGTCTACTAGACCTGGTTGTTCTTTCAAACCGAATAGTAGGAGTCGGCAGTTTAGTTGCAAAGGGTTTGCTGATTCAAACGAAGTTGTTCTTTGGGGTTCACATGCTTTCAGGATCGCATGTGATGTTATTCATCTTGCCAAAGCAAAGCCAATGAAGAAGCAGCAAGGAGGAGTTGATGCGTCAGCAGTTGTCAAACATGTGTTTGATTTATCGGAGGCCCGGTCAAATGGAGTTTTTGACCGCTCGGAGGCAGAGGTTGTTCTGCAATTGTAAAGTCATCTAGACTTGTATTCCCGATCTGTTTTGCTTGCATGCTTGTGGTGGTTGGATCTTCAACGTGATGTTGAAGATGGGGCAGGATAGTGAGTAATTCAGATATCGATATCACTCAGATTCGTCAATGGTTTCGAGCTTTAAGTTTGAGGTGGAGTTTGACGAGAAGATGAACTTTGCTCAAAGTTCATGTGCTGATTCAACATGTCAAAGTGTTGAAGGAAGAAGTCTGCATCGTTGGTGCAATGATGTGCCATTCAATAAGGTACGTGAAGATATTGCCGGTTTTATCTCTTGGTGGCTCGAGTTATGCGGAATTCAAGCCAAGGTGGAGATTGTTGAGTTTATGTCTTGTATTCTAGTTTAGCCGGATGAGTCTACTGGGTTAACCAGAGACTGGTTTAAGGTCAATGGTATTTTGGTAATTGTACCGGAACTTTCTTGGTGGCCAAGAAAGTAGAGAATATATATGTGTTTAGTCTATAACCCTAGATTTTGAAGCTGAAGAGAGGTGAAAGCTCTCTTACCCTTGGTGTTTCCACACCACGTAGGTGAAACAATGTGAGAGAATGTGTGTCTCTGTATGTTTTATTTGTGATAGTGAAGATTACCGTATCTGTGCCTTTGGACGTAGCTCTGTTTAGGTGAACCACGTAAATCTCGTGTCTCTTCTTGTGTGTGGCTAGTTGATTGTTGATTTTATGATTAATGTATGTGCACAACGGGTGATATCAAAATTACAACACACTTGCCCTCCTGCAAGAAGCAGAGGAAGCCTGACAGATGGTTTTGTTCATATGTTTAATGCGGTTCTGAAGGTCCAGATTATGTTCCATGAATAGGATGCCCTCGTTCATGCCTTTGTCTCCGAATTTGTGATATGGAGAGTTCTATCTCTGTTTCTGAGACATTGAGTTCCGTCCCTGTTTTTTTTGTTCATGTTCATATTATCATCCTTATCTGAGTATTGTAGGAAGCAAATTTCCTTTCTTGCCTGGTTCAGACATTTTGGATTCCTAGGCATGTTTGGGCTTTACTGTCAATATGTAATTAAGTACCGAGATAAAATAAGAGGGAAAAAATGATCACTGTATCTACTCTAAGGTGGGGAAAAGCAATTGTAAGATCAATAATGACTTGATTTGTCAATGAATTAAATACTTTATATGATTTCATTATTAAATATGTGCCCAATGCTGTATTCCATTTTGTTGTATACTCAATGTGGAAAAGATGGTCGTTCAGGGCCTATTTGTTTTCAGTAAAATACAGATGAATTAAATACATTAAGGTGGTTCAAAATAATGATCAATAGTAAATTTCTAAAAATGAGCATAAAATAGCATCTTCTTTTGATTTTATTTTCCTAAAGGACCTAAAGGAAAATATTAATTGATGTTCATTTTTTGATATTATTCAGTTTTAACTACCCTAGGTATTCAATTCCTAGGTACTCTTATGGAAACAAACAACCCCTAATGTTGTATTGATGCAAGAGTAATGTCAGTGATGGGCTTGGTTTTCGTCTATTTATATTTTTGTCGCCTCGGGGTGCTATGCTTTTGTGTCAGAGACAAGGTTTCAGAATTTTCATAATTCTCTTTTTACATGTTTTCAATTATAAGAGTGAGGACTTTATTTCTCCTTGGAAGTCACGTCTCAAACTCTGCTAAAATACTCTGGAGAACTGTTGTTTAATATCCCCTTCAACTGTTGTAATTAATCAGCACCAGTATATGCTTATGGAAATTCGACAGTTGATCAGCACCAGTACATGATAATAGGAATCGTTTTTCAGATACTTACCAAGGTCTTTTTCCCTTCTATATCCAGCCACTTCCCCTGGATGAGAAGAAACAGCTGCAGGAGACATTGCAAGATATAATTGGACGTGGGAAGATGGAGAAGTTTGAACAAAAGGTACTCTTGAATTGATCTATCAGTTGCTCTTCTTTGTTACTGTAACAACTGCTGGTTTCCAGCTTCCAGGTTAAAAAATGTAATTGCTGTGTAATAGTTTATTCATTATCTGGTTTCATAGAAGCATCTCACGTCTAACATTTATCTGCAGATTGCTCAGAGCATCCTGGGAGGGTTGGTAGTTGAATTTGGTCAAAAGCTCTTTGATATGTCAATCACGACAAGGACGTGGCAGATGGAGAAGTTCCCGAGAGGCCCGGTCAATTTCGAGAGCTTGTAGAAGCTTTAAGCCATGTTAGATGAACCACTGCAAACCACCCTCGATTTTGGGGGTCACTTTTGCTTCAGTTGTCGTTAATGTTGGAGTGTGATGGTCTCTTGATGAGTCTTAATGCGTGGTGGGGCTAAGTTCGCCAAAGACTTTAATGATACAGACGGGTACTACACTCCCCTTCTGTCCTCGTTTGGACGATCTATTCTTTTGAAAAAAAAAAAAGGACATAAATCCTTTGTAATATTAAGAAGAGGGGAGAGAAAGAGAGGAGAGGGAGAAAAGGAGAGCTTTTCTTATTGAATGAGATGTGTACATAAAAGGGGGGGAGGAGGATCTTATTTATAGAAGAAGATTGCTTCCTCCCCAAGCAAACCAATATAGCAAGACTCTAGCTTTCCATATCTAATGTGGGTCCCATGGTGGGCATCCACTAATAACAATATTTTATAACACTCCCCCTTGGATGACCACCATTTAATAATAGTTGCCTCATTAAAACCTTGCAAAGGAAAAACCCAATGGGATAAAAACCTAAGCGAAGGAAAAAGAGTACAACATTTTTACAAAGTTATTGAAATGGTGTTGGACGTGCATAATGCTGCCTCGTTAAAACCTTAACTAGGAAAACCCAGTGGGATAAAACCTAGAGAAGGAAAAAGAGTACAGCGCACATATGTCCTAATTGATAGGCTTCAAGGTATCTATCCAGAATCTGTTACTCGCCCTGACGATAATACCCTTTACATTGTTTGATGATACACTTTCCGCATGCCGATCTCATATACAAGCCTTTGAAATGTTGACTTTGGTAATGACTTTGTGAACAAATCAGCCAAGTTGTTGTTTGAACGAACTTGCTTGACTTCGATCTCATTGTTCTTCTGAAGCTCATGTGTGAAGAAGAACTTTGGTGCAATGTGCTTTGTCTTGTCACCTTTAATGTACCCTTCTTTAATTTGTTGAATATATGCCTCATTGTCTTCATAGATAATACTCGGGGTACCTGTACTGAGAGGCAATTGGCAAGAACTACGAATATGCTGAATTAAAGATTTTAGCCATACACATTCCCTACTAGCTTCATAGAGGGCTAAAATTTCAGCATGGTTAGAAGAAGTAGCTACCAAAGTTTGTTTACTAGAGCGCCAAGAAATAGCAGCATTACTATTGAGAAATACATAACCTGTCTGTGATCGACCCTTATGAGGATCAGATAGATATCCTGAATCTGCATATCCTGCAAACTTGGAATCTTTACAATAAAAGAGTCCTAAATCAATTGTACCACGCAAATAGCGTAGGATATGTTTGATACCGGTCCAATGCCTTTGCGTTGGCGCAGAACTATATCTAGCAAGTAAATTCACTGAAAAGGAAATATCTGGTCTAGTACATTGTGCTAAATACATTAAAGCACCAATAGCACTCAGGTATGGTACTTCTGGACCCAATACCTTCTCGTTTTCTTCAATTGGACGATATGGATCCTTGTTTATGTCTAAAGACCGAACAACCATGGGAGTGCTTAGTGGATGTGCTTTATCCATACCAAAGCGTTTCAGTATATTCTTGGTATAATTAGATTGATGGACTAATATTCCACTAGAACTTCTCTCGATCTGCAGGCCGAGACAAAATTTTGTTTTCCCAAGGTCTTTCATCTCAAATTCCCTTTTCAAATAATCAGCAGTTATTTCGAGCTCTTCTGGAGTCCCGATTAAATTTATGTCATCGACATAAACTGCCACTATTGCAAAACCTTTTGAGGATTTCTTTATGAAGATACATGGGCAAATGGGATTGTTTTCATATCCTTCCTTAGACAAATATTCACGGAGACGATTGTACCACATTCTTCCGGATTGCTTCAATCCATACAATGATCGTCTCAATTGTATTGAGTACGTACTCTTGGGCTTTACTTCAGGCAAAGTAAATCCTTCTGGGATTTTCATATGAATTTCTGTGTCTAAGTCCCCGTACAGATAAGCGGCCACAACATCCATGAGTCTCATATCCAAATTTTCGGAAACCGCTAAATTTATCAGATATCTGAATGTCGTTATATCCATAACAGGGGAGTATGTTTCCTCATAATTAATCCCAGGTTTCTGCAGGAAACCTTGTGCCACAAGTCTTGCCTTGTATCTAATGATTTCATTCATTTCATTCCTTTTCCTTACAAACACCCACTTATAACCTACAGGGTTAATACCTTTTGGGGTTTGTACTATAGGTCCAAATACACCACGTCTATTGAGAGACTCTAACTCTGCTGTAATAGCAGTTTCCCATTTTGGCCAATCTTTTCTTTGTCGACATTCATTTATAGTACGTGGTTCTGTATCATCATCCTCATGTTCCATTGATATATGTGTAGCTACCGCATATGCAAATGCGTCATCGATGACAATTCTTTTTCAATCCCATCTCTCTCTATAATTATAAAATATAGAGATCTCTTCATTATCCGGTACCGGTGCCACTTCAGGGGCTTTTATAGTCTCATCAAGGACTTTCGTCATTCTAGAGAGAGTGGATTTTTCTATAGCTTCTTCGGGAGCGTTATGACCCTCTTCAGGAGGAAACTCTTCAGGAGTGTTATGTATATCTTTGGGAGGATATGATGATTGTATATTTCTCCTTTTTCGCGGAGCTATATCTTTTGAACCTACAGGTCTGCCACGCTTCTGGCGTATTACAGACTCTTTTGTTGCCACTTTTTGACTTTGTCCTACAGGGACATTAAGTCTAGCAGGTGCATTCATAGCTGGAATATGTGACTTAGTTACCTTTGCTGCATCGTTAAATGCATCAGGTAATTTATTTGCAATTTCCTGTAAGTGCACAATTCTACGAACTTCATATTCACATTGTGAAGTACGTGGGTCTAAATGAGACAAAGTGGAAGCATTCCACGTTAATTCACGCCGTTCTTCAGGAATGGGTTGTTCTGCAGGAACAATACGTTCTTTATCTCCCCCTAACGGTGGGAATTTTGTCTCATCGAATTGACAATCAGCAAAACGAGCAGTAAAAACATCTCCTGTCATTGGTTCTAAAAAGCGAATAATAGAAGGAGAGTCATAGCCGATATAGATGCCCAACCTACGTTGTGGTCCCATCTTAGTACGTTGAGGGGGTGGTATAGGGACTAAAACAGCACAACCAAACTTGCGCAAATGGGAGATATTAGGTTGATGTCCCGTTATAAGCTGTATGGGAGAGTATTGATGGTAGGCTGTGGGTCGAAGTCGAATGAGCATTGATGCATGTAATACAGCATGTCCCCAAGCACTAACTGGTAATTTAGACTGCATCAACAGGGTCCTAGAAATAAGTTGAATGCGCTTAATCAGGGATTCAGCTAAGCCATTCTGGGTATGGACATGAGGGACAGGATGTTCGACAACAATGCCTAGAGATGAACAGTAGTCATCAAAGGCTTGTGATGTAAACTCACCCGCATTATCAAGCCGTATAGACCTAATAGGATTATCAGGGAAATGGGCTCTAAGTTTAATGATTTGTGCTAATAGACGGGCAAAGGCTATATTCCTAGTTGAAAGTAGGCAAACATCAGACCAACGGGTGGAAGCGTCAATCAGAACCATGAAATACCTAAATGGTCCACTAGGTGGATTGATCGGTCCACAGATGTCGCCTTGTATCCTTTGCAGAAAGGATGGGGATTCTAATGCAATCTTAACGAAGGAAGGTCGAGTGATTAACTTTCCCTGTGAACATGGGACACATAGATACCCATTTGGTATGGTCAAACTATGATTGTCTAAAGGGTGTCCAACAGAGTTATCAATGATTTTCTTCAACATGGTAATTCCGGGGTGCCCTAATCTATCATGCCAAAGCAATAAGGCTTGAGGGTTGCTAAACTTTGGGGTTGGTTTAAGCTTCGGGCTTAACTGTCTCGTTTCACTCAGAACCGAATGTGATTCGACGATGGATATCGTCGTATAATATAACCCAGAAGAAAGTGCATTTAATGTTTCTAGTATTTGTTTTCGGCCTCCAATACTAGTAACGATAAGTAACATTTCCTTGTTACCTTCATTAGCAGTCTCAACATGGTATCCATTTATTCTGATGTCTTTAAAACTGAGCAAGTTTCTTCGGGAACTGCTGGAGAACAATGCATCTTTAATGAATAAATGAGTACCATTAGGTAACGTTATGTGGGCTCTTCCGGAGCCTTCAATTATTTGCACAGGTCCAGCTATGGTGGATACCTTTCGTGAATTCAATACCAATTCTGAGAAAAACTTCTGGTTTTTCAGAATGGTATGTGTTGTAGCACTATCTACAAGACAGTGAGTATCCCCATTGTTGTGATCCATACCTTTAAACAAAAGATAAAAAAAAAAATGTAACTAAACAATCACATGATTAAGAAAACTTCATAAAAGAAATTTCATCAAATTGATAAAAAAAAATCACTCATCACAAAACATCCATAAAATGTTTATCAAAATTTAGAAACTGAAAACTAAATCATCCAATCATAAAATATCCATAAAAAGGGTAAATAGCTAAAAAAAAAAATTCTAAATGGAGACTCTGAAAAATATTTGTTTGTTCTTCTAGAACATTCCAGGAGGAGTTCCGATTTTAGCACTAAATGCCTCATTGCTCAGAGGTTGGCCATTTTCGTCTTCAAAAAAATCTTTAGTTTCCAAATTTGTAATGTCCAACTGGTAATTGTCATTTTGTAGGTCAGTATCCCAATCCCAGTCTTCCAGATCATTTGATTCTGCAGAATGAACAGAGGCTTTGTATGCTTTGTATCGTTCTACCACGTCTTTTGGTGCACGACAAGAGCGTGACCAATGCCCAATCCTTCCACATCTGTAGCAAGGGTTATCAGAACGGTGGGTAGAAGTATTTGGTGGATTTTGAGGTTGATCTGGATTTTGTTGCTTCTGAGGATCAGACCACTTCTGGTGGTTTTTGAATTTTTTATTGGGAGGACCTCGAAATCCTCCTCGTCGGGAGGAGTTTCTTTTTTCACCTCTTCTGGAGGGATTATTTCTCCCACGCCCCCTTCCTCTGCCTCTGTTGGAATTGAAATTTGCATTTGCTTCAGGCAGTGCCATAGATCCAGTTGGTCTGGAATTATGATTCTTCAACAAGACTTTACTGTTCTGCTCAGCAACAAGGAGACAAGAGATCAGTTCTGAGTATTTGGAGAAACGCCGTTCACGGTACTGCTGTTGCAGGATTACATTTGTTGCATGGAAAGTGGACAGCGTTTTCTCTAACATCTGCTCTTCTGTAATCGTTTCCCCACACAATCTTAACCGGGAAACAATGTTGAAAAGAGCAGAGTTATACTCAGATACCGATTTGTAGTCTTGAAATCGCAGGTTTAGCCATTCATTCTGAGCTGTTGGTAATAAGACCATCTTCTGGTGATCATATCTATCCTTCAGGGATTTCCAAAGACCTGCTGGGTCCTCCTCTGTGAGGTATTCATTCTTAAGGTCATCATGTATATGATGACGTAAGAAGATAAGTGCCAATGCCCTATTCTCCGGGGACTCTTTATTGCCTTCTTTTATCGTCTCTCCAAGCTTCTTGGATTGTAAATGTAATTTTGCATCCAAGTGCCAGGATAAGTAGTTGTCCCCGGTAATGTTAAGGGCTTTGAAATCAAGTTTGGTTAAGTTCGACATTATGCAAGAGCTGGAAAAAATATATATATATATATGATCATTGATATGCAAAAGATAAAATACAAATAAAAAATTGTAAGGCATTCAGAATAAATTAAGGGGTGAGCCATGTAACATTCAGATCAAGTTTGCCAATTCAAAATTGAATAACATCATGTTATCAATTTTAATAATCTAAAAACAAACAGTTTTAACAAGGCTTCTGGCTTGATTTGGAATTACAGGTTCCTGATTAGAATTTCAGGTTCTATCAAGGCTTCGGGCTTGATGTTATGGCATATTACTTTTATTTCTGGATCGAAATATCAAACTTCAGGTTTGATTAGGAATGAATTTTCAAGTTCATATTGTGGATCTGAGAACTTCTGGTTTCAGATTTTAATAATCCATGGAACTTCTGGTCCGGATTTAGAAAAGAACTTCTGGTTCTTACGGAACTGCAGGCCCGTATTAATATAGAACTTCAGGTTCTTATTTGTGATCCATTCTTGATTCTTCAAGTTCATATTATGGATCTGAAAACTTCTTGTTTCAGATTTTAATAATCCATGGAACTTCTGGTCCGGATTTAGAAAAGAACTTCTGGTTCTTACGGAACTGCAGGCCCGTATTAATATAGAACTTCAGGTTCTTATTTGTGATCCATTCTTGATCTCCCTTTATTAAAGATAATGATAATAATGAATAAATAAATAATCATGACATAAATAAAAGAATATAAATAATGAAGATTATGTTACCGTTAGATCTTCCTCCTTTTACTTGTAACGTGTAGATCTGCTTCTAAGCTTTTCGTAGGTGGGGCACACGGGCGACAGCCAGGAGGTGGTGAGCCTTTTCCGATATTCTTCTGTGAAAAACCCAGCCAACAACCCAACTTCTTGATAAAACAAAAGAAAGAAAAAAAAAACAGAGAGAGAGAAGGGCTTGAAAACTAGTAACGTGATAAAACAAAAGTGCACAGAGAGAGTAATGTGCACAGATCTTGAAACTAGTAACGTGATGAGAGTAACGTGATGACTTGTAACGTGTGAATTGACTTGCAACGTGAAGACAGATCTTGAAACTGGTAACGTGATGACTTGTAACGTGTGACTTGACTTGCAACGTGAAGACAGATCTTGAAACTGGTAACGTGATGACTTGTAACGTGCACAGATGGCTGCACTTCTCTCTCACCCTTTTTCTAACGGAAGAAAAAGAAGAACTATTAGAACTCGTGCTGATAACGTATTAAGAAGAGGGGAGAGAAAGAGAGGAGAAGGAGAAAAGGAGAGCTTTTCTTATTGAATGAGATGTGTACATAAAAGGGGGGGAGGAGGATCTTATTTATAGAAGAAGATTGCTTCCTCCCCAAGCAAACCAATATAGCAAGACTCTAGCTTTCCATATCTAATGTGGGTCCCATGGTGGGCATCCACTAATAACAATATTTTATAACATGTAAGGATTTTTGTGTTGACTAATTCATGAGTTGGACAAAATTTAAGTCTATTGGTATTGTATTTTATATATTTTTAAGTATGGACAATGGTTTGAGTTGCCGGATGCACTGAAGTGAAGAAATAAAAAAAAGTGATAAATTGAAGTGATTTTCTACGAAAAATATAGATTAAAAAGGTCATATCTCACAAACCAAGTGTCGGATATGGGCAAGCGACTTGCCGTTCAAAGCTAATTTCGAGTAAATTTCCGTAGAGCCCAAGATTGCGTTAATAGAAGTTAAAACGAGAAAGTTATGGCCTCTGAAAGTTTGCAGAAAAAAGTACTGAGTTTTTCATTTGACCCATCGGGCAGTTATCAAACTAATCGGATCTGACCCAGTAATTGAATCTAACCGATCGGACACATGTTCGACCAATCGAACAGATGTTCGACCAATCGAACAGGTACATAAAAGTTTGCCAACTTGTGATTTTTCAATTCAATTTGAAGGAAAATTAGCCTATTTTAAGCCAACTTCTTTTCTGATTGATATATACTTATGAGGTACGAAATTGGGGCTATAAAAAGGGATTCTCTCTCAACCCTAAAATAAAAATCCTATTGTTCTAAGTGGAAAATATATTTTGGAGATCATCTCCTCTAGAGCTTTCATTGGAGAGTTGAAGGGCTAAAATTCTGCTCTAAAAATTCTTATCTTCTACATCTCATTGTAAAAAATCATCTTCTAAGCTTAGAAGATTGTTATGAGGAGTTAAGTGCAACATCTAGAAGGCGTCTAGGTGCTTAAATCTATCACAAAGAACGGCAGGGGGTCATTGCAGCAACGCACTGTACAAGGGATCACAAGGTCTTAGATTGTGTGATATCGAATAAGGGTTGTGAATATGTTTCTTATAATTGTAATATGATTCATAATACTTGATCTTTGGTCATGGTTTTTTTTTTTTATGGGTTTCCACGTATAAATTGTGTCTTCTTGTGGTGTGTACTTTTGTTTGATTTATTTTCGCTGCGTAGTTGATTGTTTGCACATATAGTATTTAGATTGATTGCATTAATCCATTTTAGAGGATATCTCCCAAAACCTCCATCCTCCAATAAGAAGAGAGAGAAAAGGAGAGGGAGAGAGAGAGAGAGAGAGATTCCATTTGATATGTTGATGTGTTCGTTCCAACCATAGAATCAGCAAATCACATGGTTGACAAATGAGATGTTTACAATTGCTATAGTTTTGTCTTTCTTTTTCTTGGTCCTCTTTAACTAGGTCCCTGTGCATGTGTATGTTACCAAGGTGCCAACACCACTCAACCATGAGTGTGTTGGCTACAGCCTTTTAATATTCTTTTACTCTTTTTAACTGAGGTGTCAATACCACTCAACCATGAGCGTATTGTCTACAATTTTACTAAATAGCATCTAATCCAGCTTTTTACTATTCGTTTACTCATTTTATTTTATGTTAACATTTATTTAAGTAGGGCATGGTCTGGATAAATAATTCCTTCTTTGGGCATAGTAAATAATTCCCTACAAAATCAAGGAAATGCATAATTCAAATATATATAATTCTTCCTCTTCGGGATCAGTAACTATCATGGGAGCTTCTTGTTTTATGGTCTATTTGGATGGATCATAAATTGGATCCCACTAGGTGTTTTAAAACACCGGTGCTCTAGTTTTCCCTTATACGTATATATGGGTTTTAATAAATTGTTTGCACTCTTGGGCTTATTTTGTAACTATATCAATACTGAGTGGTTGGGGGCATTTAAGTCTCAGGGGTAGGCCACATAATAACATGAGTAGTTGTTTTCAAATTGAGAGCAATTCCATCTCTCTACACATAAGAGAGAAAAAATAAAATAAAATAAATCCTCATTTTACCTCCACAATCTCTCTCCCTCTCTCCTCTCTGCTCCCCTTTCCCTTCAGCTGGCGATAAGTCCTGCCACCGGCCGAAGGGGGGCTCTCCTTCCCTCCTCCTCTTCTTCTCTCCATTCCTTCTCCTCTTCCTCTCCTTATTCCTCCTCTCTCCTCTCTTCTTCCTCTCCTCTCCCTCCCTACTGATGTTCGGCCTCGTAGGGCCGAACAGGGCAGAGAAGAGATGAGAGGAGAAGTGGAAAAGGGAGAGGGGAGGAAGAGAGAGGGACAGAGGGAGGAAGAGCCCCCCCTCCCACCGGCCGGACTTTGTTGCGGGTTAGAGGGAAAGGGGAGGGGAGGGGAGGGGAGAGGGAAAGAGATGTGTTGGGGGTAAAATGAGAATTTTAATTTAATTTTTTTTCTTTTGTGTGTAGAAAAAAAGATTTTTTTTTTGGTTTAAATGGCAGCTCTCTTTCAAATTTGTGGGCTATGAGAAAGAAAATGATACCAAAATGGTCTGAGAATCCGAATTTATAAATCGGGCACAAGTTCAATAATATGAACCAATTTTGTGTTCAGGTCCAATATCAGGCCACTGCAATGAGCCTAACTAAATTCAGGTTCTGGTACCGTCGACAGATTTCATATCCAGGGACTCAAATATATTAAATACTATATAGACAGATGTATATTATTTTTCTACATCAGCCGTGGACATGGAATTGGGCCTTGACTTGAGCCTGGATTCAAGCCCTTTAACCGAGTCACGATCTGGGCCAAGGGTCTAGGTTTGGGTTATTTAATTTGAACCTGTTCCATGGGCCTTTACCTTGGACCAAGTTGGGGTAGAGGCAAAATACAGGGGCATCAGCTTGGGTACTCGCAAAATACATAGGTCATCAGGTGAAACGGCCAAAAACAAAATGTATAAAAATTAGAAACGTCGCCTGAGAGATTCGAACTCTCGCGGGGAAACCCCATGTACTTAGCAGGCACACGCCTTAACCACTCGGCCAAAGTGACATCTTGTGATGGATATTTGTCGGTGTTTATATATATTCTATAATTTTTCTGCCCATCGCACTTTTCCCATAATTCTCTTCCTCAGAGCATAAAAACAATTAGAAAAAAAATTAAATTAAGCCTGAAGTTTCATTAAGCCATATCAGCACACCCATGCCTCATCACTAAGTGATTGATTTCCAACAATTGCATCTTTTGAGATCCATATTTTAAACAACAAATACATCACTTGACATGCATTAGGTATCTCTTAAGATGCAATTTTTAAGCGCATGTTTCAAAAAAAAAAAAAAATGCCCATTCTCCCTTCCCAAAGTACATCCATTGCTCCTCAATATAATTCTCAACAAAACTTCATCTCAACAATTCAAAACCCAACTCTCTTAAAAGTTGGTGTTGCACATGTGGCCAAGTCTTGTCTAGAAATTCAATGACATAGCCACATAGGTCTTGATGTCATTGAAGCCTATGACTTCAAACATTCACTAATCATGAAACTATTTGAAAGCAAGTAATCTTTGCTCTTTCATCATTATTTCTATCTTACGAATTTAAATATAAAAAATCATCCAAAAATAATAAATTTTATTTTTTAACGTATGATGATTTTATTTTAATTTCTTTTGATATATTTTATGAAGTAATTTGATCAATTAGTTTGCAATATGATTTTGAATGAAGGAATTATTTGGTAAAGTAAATGAAAACAGTTTCAAGCGATAATCTCTATATTCATCTATAGATTAACCTATATATTTGATGGGATGTATTCACTGCCCCTTCTACTCTTTCCATAAACTTCCATAGGTGTAGAGTCTTTAAGACCAGCATCTACTTTTTATTTTTTTAATATTGTATTATATTTCTGTTAAAAAAATCAACAGAGTCATTTTTTATAAATTGATAATTAGTTTTAAATGATTATTTAATTCAGATGAGAATTAACCTGTACATCGCACTGGCTTTAATGCTAGTTTTTAATAATGGAAGCATATTTGTCCTTATAGGGTCCCATGACATTCCAATAATTTTCACTGATCAGTCATGGTTTTGCCATTGACATGTATCGTTGTTGAGAGGGACGTGTTTGACTCTACTCAATTTTTTTTAATTACTATCCTTAAGAGTTAAGTCACACATGCTTTGTGACTTTATGCTTAATCAATTCAGTAATAGGTTTAACTTGATCAATCGGATTTAGCATAAATCTAATATACATGCCATAGTGATTTTAAGCTGTTAGAATTTTATCGGTGGACTGCACCGATTGATTAACAAATATTGTGATGGAAACCTGGAATGTAAATAGTTCTAATAAAATAAGGAGGGAAATGTGCATTTCTTTCGAGTGAGGTGTGCAATTTAAAGGGCGCAGTTCCCTATCGTCCCCAACTTGAACTGAGTTGATTATAAAGTACTAACCGAAACATGACCCATATGAATCACACAGGGACCAATCAAGTCTAATCTTGTTCGATATGAGTTGAGTTAACGTTGATCAACTACCAAGTTTGACGTATTTGGTTTGCTTCTCGAAGGGTATAAAATTTGTAAAATGTATGTGGTCAACCCATTGGACCTCGATTCTGTTCTAAAACAATAATGAAGATTTTGATTATGCTTTGAAAATTAAAATAAAAATATTACATCTATACTTAAAGTTCAAAAAAAAAATCTTGGATCCGTTTTTAAAACCCAATTGCATATTTAAGTTCATACCATCAAATGAATACCCTTGGTCTGCCAGTATGGAAAGTTACTTTCCTAGATATTAATTTACTATGGTAGTAGAAGAGTACTCATTTTTCATAGATGGGAGGTAACTTATGGTTTTTTTTTTATTTTTTATTTTGCTGCATTGAGCAGTGTGGTCCTAGGGACCAAGAGTGATATTTTAATTTGAGGACCCCACAGATGAAGACTAAAAAACAGTAGATTAAAAAAAACAAAGATGACCGCGCTCAAATCTTATACAATGAAGGCCATGCTAATGAATTTCTCAGTCAGTCACACTACTCCTCAGTCGCACTAGCCATGCCTAAATTTGCTTGATAATGATGCACAAATTTCTTCGGTTAGAACCTCTTTGTTCTTAATAATAAGGATGAATTATTGGAATTCCAGGAGACGCATTCGAAGCAATTAAAATTGAAGAAACTAATAGCTATAATCAATTCCCCTTTTATCAAAAGAACTTAAGATGGGAAAGGAAAATGACTTTATAGCCAATCACCGTAGTGAAAGTGAGTTGTTCTTAGAAAAGTGAATTCCCATCTACATCTTCACGCCCTCACATCATTACTAATCCTTCGAAAAAAACCCACCTTATCATGAATTTTAGGAATATAATTCCATACAAACGAACAACACATGCAGTTGCACCCCCTGCAAGTTTGTGATTCTCTTTTAATCAATTACAAAACAAACATAGCTATTTAATTTCGTTTATTGTTTTACATTGATAAGGTTCATTGTACTCTAAATCTTAATACAAATTACGACTTATCTAATAGAAAACTCAGACCATAAAAACTCAGAGAGACAGTCAAGTGGAGCCAAAGCCACTTCTTACATAAAGATAGGTTCACCCATCAAACCTGGGGTTTGTGACCACGTGGCATGCATGATTTAACAAGACCCTTGAATGATCCTTTTTTAATCTTCTTCATCTTGTTCTCACTGCTCCTCCTTTTGTCCTCTTCCTTCTTCCTCTCACTCTCTATTTCATCCTCCAACTGCTTAACCAACTGGCACAAACCAAACCCAAAAATACGCAAAAATATAAAGCAAAGAAGTATCGATTTGAATTAGTTCTTTCGTCTTCATATGGTTATTGCTTCTTACCTGTAAGACTCGGTTCTCTAGTAGAAGAAGGCGGTCAACGAGGTTGCCTTTGACCTGGGTCTCGACGATAACTGCGTGAATGGGACGGCAGCGCTTCTCAAGGCTCTTTGGGGAGGAGTTAATGGAGGAATTGTCGCCGTCAGTGGTAATAGTCCCGCTTGAGGGTGTAGAAGGACTCGAGCTCTTAGTACATCCCTTCATCTCCTCCAAATATCCAATCTGTCATCCATACAAAAACCATATCAATCTCTCTCTCTCTCTCTCTCTCTCTCTCTCTCTCTCTCTCTCTCTCTCTCTCTCTCTCTCTCTCTCTCTCTCTCTCTCTCTCTCTCTCTCTCTCTCTCTCTAAAAATTAAAAAACTGGTATGTTCTTACCATGATATCTAGGCGATCAAGACGGGGTAGAAGGGGTTCGTCTTTGGAATCCATGTCTTGCGTTTAAGAAGTGGTGATGAAGGGCTGTAGAGATGGGAAGGATATGTCATGTACGTTTAGTTTATATAGGATTAGATGACATGTGTGAGAGATGGAGAAGGCGGCTCATGATACTTGGTCTAACGTGGCTATATTATAGGTGTGGGGGTTTTATGTCTTCTGTTTACGTGTTGCATGGCTGTTATATCTTTCTGTATTTTAATGAAAAGCAAGCAATGCGGCTTTCTTAGATTGGCAACACGGGAACGTATGAATAAGATGATATAAGAATGATGGATGTGATCCCCATCACCGATGTGCCTCTTGTCTCTTCACGCAGTTTGGATGGTAGTGATTGACACAGGCAGGTGCCATAGATGAGTCACCTTACATCTTATCCATTATTGATCATAGTCACTAATCCTAATAATCACATGCTCAAGCCTGCCATGGAACCTATTCATCATCATTATCATCCTTGTCCGACCATGTTGATCAATGATTAGCTACTTGAATTCTCTTGGCCATTTCATTCCATCTTTATTTGGCCAAATCCTCAAAGAAATTGTATTTTTTTATACATCCTAACTACTTTTATTTATTTACTTTTTGACCAATCTTTTATTGGATTTTTTTGGAAGAGGAAAAAATAATAAGTGAAAAATACTCATTAGATGCAACAGAAAAAGAAACTTTAGTGGTGAAAACCCGTTTGTAGAAACTCATTACTTATTATTATTATTATTATTAGTGATTCTTTGTTGTGTTTGAATTTGGAAGGAAATGATTATATATGAGAAATTATTTTTAACATTTTTATTAAATGAAAACAACCAATAAGAGGTTAGATGCTACTTTTTTAATAAAGGAGAATTTTACAGGAAAAAATCCTTTAAATGGCTCGTGCATAGAAAATGACCTCATGGTTCCAACTGTACAGAAAAGGACTTTTCGTTAATTTTAACTTCTTTTTTTGCCTTTTAACTTTTAACTTAACAATAATATCTAAAACTTAACAACAATATTATCATCCGTATCTTCATCCTCCTTTCCCTCCTTTTTCTCCATCTTTTACACTCCAAAGAAAAAGGATCACACCTCAACCCTCATGCTAGACTCAACACCTTGCATCATAAATAGAGGGATGTGAACATAATTCCAAGAAGACTAGAAAGGTAACACTTAAACTTCCAATGAAAGTTATCAACCAACATTAGACGTACCGAATTCCCATAGAGACATTGAAATGCTTTAAATGCATAACTCAACTAATCCAACTCAGCAACAACAAATTCTGAAAACAAATCCACTACAAAAACATTATATGAAATCGGAAAAGAAAGAGAGATTCTAAAATCTCTATTGCAAGGAACTAGCCAAAGCCAAACACTCTACTTATCAAGGGGCGAACTTAAGAATTTTTTCTTAGGGGAGTAACTATCTAGAAAAAAGTTTTGGGAATGCCACATATAAAAAATAAATATAGTTTTCAAAATATGTAGGGAGTTTGCTAAAAATTTTGGGGGCCATATGTAAAAATATTAAAAACTCAAAAGGGTTTTGTAGAATCTTGTGGGGCCATATATAAAAAAATTAAAAAATATTAAAAATTTTAAGGAGCTTGTGAAATCTTGGGAGGCCATGGCCCCCGGGCTTACATATGGTTCCCCCCCCCCCCCCCCCCCCCCCCCCCCCCCCCAAAACCACTCAAATTTAAATGAAAACAACAGAAGACTCATAATCCAAATGCTCAAATCTTCCCAAGATCATCAGACATTAGTGATGTGCCACCATCATTTGCAGAGTTAGTAAGACCATGAATTGAATTGAAGGTATCTGCCAAAGTCTAGCACAGTCGCACTTCCAACATCACACACTTGTGCTTTCTTCTCTCTGGAGTCCCTCTCCTTCCTTTCGCTTTCCTTCATTTTCTACTTTTCCCCCTTTGTGGGTGGTGGGTGGCGTGAGAAATAGAGTGAGGGAGTTGGAGAAAGAGGAGCGAGAAGAGGAAGAAGAAGCAATGGGCAACGATAGCATTGCTCAAATAAAATGAGCAATGATATTGTTACTCAATAAAAAAAGCCAAATAATAATAATAATAATAATAAATTGGTAGGAGGGCCTTTTTTGTGAGTTTTAAACTACAAGACCCTTTTTCATGCATGAGCCATCCAAGGGATTTCTCCCGTAAAATCCTCTTAATAATAAGATATTAATTTGACTAAAAAGTAGTATTTTCTTCACATCATAATTAAGGAGAAAACTGCTATTTGATGCTCATTTTTGAAAATTGATCTTTAATCTTCATTTTGCCCACTATATATATAATTGCTACGTATTTTCATGCAAGCAAATTAACATGATTTAATTAACTGTCTTGTGGTATCTTTGGAAAATGAGAAATTCTTACGTGTTCCAATTTACCCCTGTAAATTCTTTTTTGAGACTAACCCAAAGCACTAATTCTATTTTGTAATGAAACCTTTCTTCAGAGTATGCACGTTCATTTTCACAAGGGATCGGAGCATCTTGACCGATTGGTGGCTTTCTCCATCCCCAGGATGGTGGAAGCTTAATTTTGATAGCACAAACGAGCCAACCACAGGCTCCTCTGGTATTGGCGGCATCATTCGCTATTGCAATTGTTCAATGATGATGGCATATGTTGCAAACATTTAGGCCAATCATCCTCTTAAGGCTGAACTTTTGGCACTTTAAAAAGGGCTTGGAGCACTGGCAAGCCCACCAATTACCTGCGGTCCAACTAGAAGGAGATTGCCACATGTTGGTAACCTCTATCCAAAATTCAAGTAACTTAGCATGGGAATTAATGCCCCATTGGAAGTAAACTTTGCACATCCTATCCACTCTGCGCTCTTGGTCAATTCAATACTGTAAACGGTTAACCAACTATATCGCCGATTTGCTGACCCACTTCAACCCCCATTAGTACTCAGCTGATCACTCCGCGTTACCCAGTCACATCCGTGTACTGTATATAGAGGAGCAAAATAAGGCAACCTTGTTCACAGCCACTATCTTCATGTTCTCTGAACATACTTCAGCTGAGTCAACATCACAACAAGGGCATGCAGCAAGCGTACGCACCGCACAACGAACTAGACTTGGTGATAATGAGGAATCAATTTGTTCTAATGATGTATGACCTGGATCTGTGTAGGTTACCATCAACTCTCTTGGTAAAATCCAATTCTCGTTTTATGCAATCTTTCTTACCTTTTACTATGCTAAGCTCTTGGATTAGATCAGATATGTAGAATGTCAAAGGTCACAACCCGATAATAGATCAGAAGATTTTGTCCTGCCTTTATATTAAATAAAGCTTATACACTTTTTCCCGCAAAAAAAAAAAGCATGATTTGTTTATGTGTGGATCGGCGTCTTAGAGGAAGCCATGTAACCCATCAGCTCATCGAGTCCTAATCCCTCGTCGTGTCTATTACACACAACATGTTTTACTTCAAAAAGAGTGGGTCCTCCAATTAGATTGATTACAGACTGGTAACATGATTAGCAAAATCTCATGTATTACTAATCATACACCTTAATACATTTGCCCTTGCTTAATCCCACCACAGTGGATTCCAACTTCCCGTTGAGTTGAGATCTGAGAATATCTCAATGGAGAGGATAGGATGACACTCAATCTTGAACGGCCAGGATTATCATTATGTGGGGGCCATGATGAAATTTGTTACGTGGAAAGCGTCACTCTGTTACACCAAAGCTCCGGCTCATGAATTCCAAGTATTCTTATTTTGGACTTCAAATTTTTTTTTTTACTACGATCTACTACTGTGAAAAGTAAAATTTTATGAACGCATCAACTTCCAGACTACATCCTGCGATTACTTTTGGTGCATGCTATTATCTCGCATTTTTTAATCATATAGATTTCCCAAATAAGAGGTTGTATTCAGGTCCATGGGCATTTAATTTTAGTAAATGTGTCACCTACCATTTTCTCGCTCCTCAGCCATTTAAGGCTCGTTTTGTCTTTCATCTTAGGAGTTCTAAGAAATATATTTATTTATAAAAGTAAATATAGCACTTTAATCTCATAGGCATGCCCAGGAACTGATCCGTGGTCTACCAAGCTTACAGTATCACTCAACCAGTACAACTAACAAGTAACATAGCAGATAAAAAAAAAAATAAGGTGGAGCTGAAAATGAATACCCAGCCATCTAACAGGACCCAGTTGAATAAAGTAATGTGCAACAACCAAATTCGTGATCAGGGTGGGCGAAAACAATTTGCCTTTCTTGGAAAATCCTTAATTCTAACTTTCAAGTCATCAAGCTTTTTACCCCAAAAGAGAGTCAAGTTATGAAAGACCACTGTTTTTTTTTTTTTTTTGGCGTAGAACAGAAGGGCAACTGTTAAATCGATCTTTGTAAATTACACTTGATGAGTCCATTCATGCAAAAGGGGGAAACAATGAATATGTAGTATTTCACTTGAAAAATCTAATAGTAGGACATATCATGTTTGAAATTGTAGTTGTGGGAGGTAAACACGCAGCAGGCAGGCTTCCTCCACCTGTTTCAGAATGTGCCTTAAAATTCTTCTTACATGGAAAATCATGATGATTTATGGAAAACGTGTTACATGAATGTTCAGTAATTGTCCATTCAGACATTTTTTGAATAATTTGTAGTATCAAAAGTCCAAGGTGTTAAAATAATCCTGCCCTTCATATATGGATGAATCATGGACCAAATTGGGTTAAGGTAGCTATCAATCCCCTCTATTCAGGAAATAGATGAATGGTTGGTTAAGCCCACATTTTGGAAAAATGGAAACATGGTTTGGCTTGGAAAGCTGCCAAGCTGAGTGGAGTCTAGATCTCGGGGTTTCTTCTTCTGCTACTTTCTCTTTTTTCATCTGACCTCAGTGGTTAGCTGAGCTTGCAATGATCCATCCTTCATCAACTTAAGGCTAAGATTATTGAAGCGCTCTCTCGAATACTGCCTTGATGCCTTCCTCCAATCTGTGCCTGCCTTCATCATTGCCGAAAACTCATCATAGCTTATGCGTCCATCCTGGAGAGGAAGAAAACATATATGTCAAAACAGAGGGATTATTATTATCTTATTTGCTTGTGTGCATATTTGACTAAAGGGTGTTGTAGATCTGACCTTGTCTGTGTCTACATCGTGGATAATGGCATTGATAACTTCCTCCTGCTCTGAACCGAGGTCATCAGCTAAAGATTCCCTGAGCTCTTCAATCTCAATGTATCCACTTTTGTTTTTGTCGAAATATAAGAAGGCCTTCCGAAGGTGATCTTCATCATTGCCCATCTTTTTAAGGTGAATTGAGACAGCAACAAACTCCCCATAGTCCAGAGTTCCATTCCCATCGACATCAGCCTGTTCAGAACATTCGCAAACCAGCGCAATACTTTGAATATGCAGTTTCTCATTTTTCAATGACCCAAAAGCAATACGAAGAATGATTAAAGTTAGTGAACAGAAAATTTATTTTTTATCTACTTAATGCAAATATACAGGCACACAGAAAAAGTTAAAACATTCCTTTTTTTCCAAATATTTATCTGTAGTTAAAAGGTTGACTACAAGTGCATGCACATAAATTGCACGTGCACCTCAATTTTTACTAGTAATTTTGTGTGTAACTGATTGTTAAACATATATAACATCATGTTCGATACAATGAGCATCTAGGTCTTACTCCAACTCTTGATAGAAACATGACAAGGGCAAAGTTTTTTTTTTTTATTTTAACTTCATGAATTAATATTATCAAAGCATGGGAACAAGGTGCTTACAGCTTCCATTAACATCTGAACATCAGGGTCTGGGACCTGCTGGCCTATCTTCTGAAGACCAACTTTCAGTTCCTCTATTGTAATGTTTCCCTTACTGTTGGTGTCCATCATTTTAAACATTTCCTTTATCCCTGCCACCTCCTCTACAGACAAATGCTCGGCCACAACCTAGAAATGTAAATTTACAAAGCAGTGTCGCTCATCACCCATACTAATAAGTGTGCAGGACAACAATCAAAACCCAAGCAAATTTCGAATCTTACACTTAGAGCTCTCTTTTTGAACTTGTTCATCACAGCAAATTGCTTGAGTCTTGCTTTAACAGTTTCTCCCAGAGGTACGTCTGGAGCTTTGTTGGCATTTTGCAACCAAGGATGATCTGCATTTAGAGAAGTTGGGAAGATAAATTAAAAAAATAAAGTAACTTTCAAACAAAAACAAAAAGTTTATACTTACACCCGAAAAATGCAACACCATAAATATGTACAAAAAATATGATGGAAAAGGAAACCAAGAACATCTTTGTGAAGCAGTTATCAGAAGGAGGTTTAAGAAGTCGGGATAAGGACGAAAGAGAAATTAAAAAGGTAGTCCCAAGACCATCCGGTGTTGGGAATTCTAATGCCAAAATTAGATCACTAAAGATGCTTAACAGATTCAAAGCTTCTTTTGGCAGGGATATCTATCATCACGTGCCAAGGTCTGCACCTCAGTTAGATGATACTCTTTGCAGAAGAGCAACTCAGCCAGTGGACATTTTCATTTCCTCTTCCAATCATCCTGATGGAATTTGTAACTTCCACACTTTAAGCTTCTGTAAGCTCACCCATGTGGGAAGGGCCATTTCTGCAGAAGGGTTTCACACAACAAGCCTATATGCATGGGGAAGTTAGTTCATGAAGGCGACCCAAATGTGGAAAGGGCCACTCTTATAAGGGCTTCACAATGATGCACACAACAAAAGGATGGAAGGTTTCAAAGCAGGTAAAAAAAAAGGACCTGACCGTTTGGGAAGACAAAATTTTGAAGGGGTTCACACAAAGACACAGATCTAACTGTTCTCTTATGAAAATGGCCCCTCAATCAAAATGGTACTCAATGACCACATGATACTCCACAAGCTTTGCATTCAGCTTGGCCAACCCATAATAACCCCACTTGCTATATCTTTTACTCAAGCTCTCTGTTCTGATCTATATTTGATCCTAGAAGCCTAATTACAATTGAACAGTAACTAGGTACTAGGACCAGAAAATGTTTTCATATAACTGGCTTTAAGCCCTTGCTATGGTAAAAAGAAAATCGGGAACGGTCATATCACACCAAAATCTAAAAGATGAGCACAACTAAGGGCAGAAAATCACATTCTTTCAGTAAAAAAGTTGGAATTGAGCTTAGTGAAGTTGTAGACAAAACAATGAACTTCCCAAGTCAAATTGAAGCACAAAATATTCAGATTAACAAGAAAGAACTACCAAAAGAAGCATCAATCATTACCAAGCACTTCTTGAGCGGTCAACCGTCGCTTAGGATCAGGGTCAAGCATCCTCTTCACGAGGTCTTTTGCATTTTCCGAAACTCTAGGCCATGGATCTCTTCTAAAATCTAAAACAGAGCGAATGATTGCTTGCGCAACTCCCTGTTCAGTCTCTGCATGGTAAACACAGTATTTTGAGAGATTTAGAGAGAGAGTGAGAGCGAGATATACATATAGAGAGAGAGAGAGGGAGAGATCTAATGTCATTTACAAAAAATGAAAAGAAATAAGAAGTTTTATAGACATTTTTTGCCAGTTTAAACTTATCTAGTCCCATGATAACAGTATCATTAGATATCAACAAAGTAGAAAATAATAATGTGATAATAACAATAATAACAATGAAAGCATTGACTCAAAACATATTGACTGACCTGCCCAGAAGGGTGGTACACCACAAAGTAAAATGTAAAGAATCACACCGGCACTCCACACATCGATCTCTGGACCATAATTTCGTTTCAGTACCTCTGGAGCCATGTAATAAGGACTGCCCACTATCTCTGTGAAGCGCTCACCTGCACAAAAGCCAAAAAATCTCAGTTGGGCTAAACGGAAGACATTGGTACAATAGCACAAGGTACCTACTGTAGAAAATCCCAACCATAAAGACTACTCAATTTAAAATACGACTCTGAGAGAGAGAGAGAGAGAGAGAGAGAGAGAGAGATCCCAAGGACTTACCAGGTTTAAAAAACACAGATAACCCAAAATCAATCGCCTTGAGTGGAGCTGATTCCTTTTTGTTTGCAAACAAGAAGTTTTCGGGTTTTAGATCCCGATGCATCACCCCGTGTTTGTGGCATGCCTGCAGCGACAAAAATAGAATTAGGACTGTGTTAGCAACTTTTCATAAGCCAAATCCAATAATGCAAAAAATATATAAAATTAATATGGAATGAAAGCAAGTCCCAACCAATTCCAATCTCAGATAAAGAAATAGACAGCACGCGCATAAAGTAGAAGGGTCTGAAAATGTTATCAGTAGAGGCCACATTTACCAAATTAACCAAAGGTTATCTGACATTCAAAAAAAAAAGTCTGGACAATTCTGGATATTAGGGATAACTAGGATTAGTGCAAATTATCATTTGTCTCCCAAAAGATTGGTAAGCATGAGAGTCCAATGCAGCACAAAATGGGGTTAGCATGCACCCTACTAACATGCCTTAGTTCCAATCTTGCTCTTTGTACTCCCTCCATTTACAGTTATGCCACACTGCTCCACTGCTTTGCCAGCCTGAAACAGTAATTAAGTTGCTCTGCTATCTATGGTGCAGGTCAGTAAACCAGTTTTGATCATCATTTGCATTGAGGCCCTAACCCACCGCTGTGGTTCTATTGTAGACAAGATAGTGTAACTGATGGATCAGATTCAGAACCTAACCCATATGCTCCTTTTTTAATAGACCATATTGAGTTTTGATAGAAGGGAGGGTATCATAGAAATGATGAGCTGAGTGTTAGTAATCACATCAAAGCCCCTAATATGATCAGGTTATGATTGATATCATGTCAGAAACAGATTGTCCTCATCTATGCTAGATCTTGACAGTGTTTAACTTTTCTTAGGGTGGATTGGTTCTATAGACTCTGAAATAAATCACTGAAACCAACCCAAACCCAACTCATTTACATTCTGATGGAAGGCAATGGATCCTTACTTAACCTGATGACCTGAAAATTCAGGCATAAACCACCCGGATCATAACTAAACCATACCCTTTTTTCATTAGGAAAAATTAAGAATGATGCTCTAAGACTTAGCAGGAATTCATGTGCATGGCTGTGTAGATTCCATGAATTAAAATTTTGAACCATGTTACTACAGCAGCCGATCTTCACGACACAAAACAAGTGGAATGGATGACTACCAACTCCAACATTAGAAATCACAAGTCACAACCTAGTCAAAGCACAAAAAAGAAATCAAGCAAAAACCTAAAATGGTATCTATCACAACTTTGCAGAAAGTCTCTTAAATACAAAAAATGAGTATAACCCAGATTCCATGTTATAAGATTAGAACTCAACACCTGAAAAAGGAGAAGCAGGTTCAGGCTCAGGTTCAGGTAGTTCCCATGATCAGGGCAGGCAGAATGGCAGATGATGATTCCAAAAGACATACAAAGAAAGCAAATTTTACATTCTATACTAAAGAGAAGGAATTTTACTTTCTCTGAAGAAAGAACCATCTCTATCAGATATGGAATTTGAGTCCAAAAAGGTCAATTACAAAGGAACTGCAATGCGCTTAGCAACGTCGGATTAGAAATACTTAGAAAAAAACATGAAATCCCACAAATTCACCAAGAACTAACAATCCCCACAACCCGAAAAAAGCAGTAATCCCACACGGTTCAGCCACCAAAGCAAGAATTCTCATAAGATGATGCAATTAGAACAGGCAACAAATGAACCAACTAAATTGGTGGTCATGATCAAACCTGAACAACTTCAACGATGGTGCGGGTGACGGAGGCCGCTGCCCGTTCGGTGTAATGCCCTCTCGCGACAATCCGATCAAAGAGCTCGCCGCCTTCGCAGAGCTCCATCAAGAGATGGACGGCATTGTCATCCTCGTAAGTCTCCTTGAAGCTCACGATATTGGGGTGCTTGGGCATATGCCTCAAAATCTCTACCTCTCTCCTGACATCTTCGATGTCGACCGTGGTTCTTAGCTTCTTCTTCGAGATCGATTTGCAGGCGAAGACCTCACCGGTCGATTTTTCTGTGCAGAGATAGGTGATACCGAATTCGCCTCTTCCAAGCTCTCGGCCGAGCTCGTACTTGGCTTCGATGTCATCTCCGGTCGCCTCTTCCAACACCCGGAACTTGTTTCCGCCACCAGATCTCATATAATCGGTCGAGAAAGGGTTCTGTTTCTTCCCTTTCTTGGCTACCGTATTAACGCTGGGGTTGGAGCAGCAATTACCCATGATGAAAAGCTTAAAGCTTGGACCTTTTTCTCTTTTCGCAGAGGAGAAAGGGCTGAAAACCCAGAATGGAATGGATGGATGGGAGAAAGGAGAAGATTGCGGAGATGGAAAGAGGTGAAAATCAAAACCCACTTCTTATTAGATCTGCTGTGGTAAACCCAGAATCCAGAAATCTTATTTTTGATCAGATTTTCAAAGGAGGGAGGGAGAAACAAGGGACCTCACACAACAGGAACAAAACAACCCTTTCAAAGGTCAGGCTTCAAATCCCTGTTTTGTTAAAAACAATAGAAGGAAGGAAACCCAATTGCTTTAAACAGCTAATTTGACGCTTTTATAGTAAGAGATCGCTGGAAACCACGTAGAAATAGAGAGGAAACGTGTTTCTGAGATGGGGAATCGAGAAAGGATTTGAATAAAAAGGTCGTGGAGAGTGGAGACGTGTTTAGAGATGGAGATGCATTTCAATGTCAGAAACGAAGAAATTGCCAAGGCGAAGGCAAAAGGTGGGATCTTTTGGTAATAGGATGTGAAACGAATCCCCCGGGACAAAGAGAGGGTCAAAGCTCTTTCTTTCCAAGAGACTTCGTGTGCGGACCCTCCCTCTATCTGTTATCTGCCTGACAAATTCTCTCTTTTTGCCTTTTTTTTAATTTCTCTCTCTCTCTCTCTCTCTGCCAAAATCCCAAGAAACCGGACAAAAGTTGGAATTTTTTTATTTGTCATTTTATCTCCTCCTTCATTTGAATGATTGGATCCAATATAACAGGAGAAAATAAATACACAAAAGCCCCCGGTTTCTTCAAAAACTTAGAATGTGGCTCTTTCAATTCAAAGTTATCTGATATGTTATTTTTTTGATTTTTTTTAACCCAGTCAAGCCAAGAAACTATGAAAGCGCCCACACATGTAGAAAGATCATCTGAACACGTAGAAAAGTAGCCCACACAAGCTGGGGTGAACCCTAGACACGAGTTACATACTTTGCCTTCGTTGGAGCTCACTCCTTGACACTCTCTTAGATGAAATTTGGTCAACAAACTTTTTAGCATCACTTCTATTTTAAGTGTCAAGTTTTTCCTCTTGAAACTCAAACTCACAATCCATTGACTTTGATCTTGCACACACGAACAGATCCAAGTATCACCATGTGTGTGCAGCCGCACCCGTCAACCCACGGTGCACTTATAAAAATTCAATAAAAATTATGTAGCTACTCTCAAAATTCAATAAAAATTGTGTATCTACCCTCGAAATTTCATTGTGAAGTTCAATCCTTAAGTCGCTAGTTTGATCAGATGGATTTAAAACTTGATTCCATCTTGGATCATCTTCGTAGGCAGGGACTATTGTGCTTCACACATATTTTTCTTCTTTTTTTATTCTGGCTGTTTTTAAGCTGATTTCTCTATTATTACTTTCTCTAATCCCTAATTTTGCTCTGCAAATTGCAATTAGGAGTACTAATGGATTTAGCTTTTGTTCACGTCTTTTGTTGCTTTTACCTTTTGTCAATTTATGAACAAAAGGGGGAATAGTGTGGAGTTATATTTATTTCATTAGTGGTTTAACTTGATCTTTTGTTTAGGAAGTCATGACAAGTATTGTAGGTTCAACTATGCACAGTTACTGATTCGAAGAAATTGAAGAAGTTCATTTTCTTTTGGTTTGTCTGAGTAGACTGTATTGTTTAGGAAGTTTTATCCATGAATCGCAAAAATGGGAGATTGTAAGGAATGTAATATTGGCTAATTCATGAGTTTGACAAAACTTGGGTTTAAAAGAGTTATAATTTTATATTTTTAGTTGGATTGAAGTGTGTGCCAAAGTTACAGATTAAGAACGAAGAATTAAATGTTGAAAAAGGATTGTTACAATGCTGGATCGATTAAATTATTGCAGTAAAAGAAGCTCCAGACATAATTGGAATTCAATCGATCGCAAGGGTGCCCAATCGATCGGACCTATGCCAAATTGATTAGACATCTACCCAATCGATATGATGGGCAACAAAATTGCTATCCAAGCTTTCGGATTTGTTTCCTTTGCAAAGCAAACTTCCTAATTTCTTTTGAAAACTGCCCCTAATAGCATCTTATGAATATTGGGCTATATATACACTGTCCCTCTTAGCCCAATTCACTTATCTCACAATTCTAAACCCCTAGATAACCTTTAAGAGATCATTTTCTTCTTCTCTAGACCTTCTCTTCCCTACTATACTGTAGCTTTGAGTTCCTGAGATTTATCTTCTCCTTCCTTCATGGAGATTTATCTTGAAAGGCATGAAGACGTGTGGATCAAGCGTGAAGAAGGCTAACGACATGTAATCGACAAAAAAGAACTTCAAGTCCTTTAGGTTGTATTTAACTGGGCAAAGGAAGTAAGTAGATCTTGTAACCTCTCTTGTATATTGATTGTTCTTTGTGGACAAATGGTAAGTCCTGTAGTTTTTTCTCGTTTGGCTTTTCCACGTAAAAAATATTATTTCCATCTCTTGTGGTAATTGCTTTTTAACTTAAATTAATTAATTGTTTATCTAGATACTAAAAATCTATGTTGGGACCTTAACCTATGTCAAGATTAGAATCATTTCACTACCCTTTCGTTGGAGCCCACTCCTCAACACTCTCTCATATGGAACTCGATCAGCAAACTTTTTAGCATTACGCCTATTTTTAAGTGCCAAGTCGTTTCTCCTAAAACTCAAACTCGCAACCATTTGACTCTTATATAGTACCACAACCGCACCTATTAACCCACAGTGCACTTATAAAAATTCAATAAAAATTGTGTACCTACCCTCAAAATTCACATAAAAATTTTTAGTTTGCCTCCAATATTAAACTACCTATTATGATCTAACCCCCTCAAATAAAACATTTGGGTCCGCCATTGATTGTACTAAAACTCATTAGCCAACAATTCCTACGAAAACCTCGAGATATTAGTAGAGGCAGTATAATTTTTTTAATATTATCCTTTAGTGGAGCTCACTCATCAACATAAAAGCCATTGAGTAAACCGAGTTCAACCAAAATTGTCATATACTCAATCAAATTAGATAAAGAGAAATAATCCTATGAAAATTAGTTTTCACCACTTTTTTTTTAGAGGTAAAGGTGGGGCCCATTTATCACCCAATGTAAATTTTGCAATACGCAAGAACCCTCATGAGCTATAAATTTGGATCAAATCCAAATTTACTAAACTGTTAAATCGACTGTGCACCAATCCAAATGGACTGAATTTATGAGCCAATGATGAAGGGGTTAGGGACATGTAATTAGGGTCAAACTTGATTCTAGGGTGGTCTCACTGGATCTTTTCATCCATGGTCTTATCTTCAAATGAGACCCATAAGTGAACCCCATAAAAAGTTCTCACGGTAAGTATTTGAGAACACTCCTCATAGGATTAAAGGCCTTCAATAAAATATAAAAGACAGACCTGTCTATGAACCAGGCAACTCTGTTGGTCCTCATCTGCTCCATTTTTATGTGACTTACACGATTTGTGACAAATACCTCTATTATTTTGGAAAGCCCACGTTAAAACATGTTCTAGTGTTGAGATATTGATAGCCCATCAATTTATCAATATAGATATCATATTATGCAATATTGTCGTTATAAACTTTTAAAATAGGAAGAAGAGCGGCTTGGCTCAATGGTAAAGGCTTACTGGTTGCGTCCTAAAGAATATGAGTTCGAGTCACGGAAATAGCGTCTTTAAAATAAAGGTAAAGCTGAGTACACTTACCCTGCCTATACCCACTATGCAGGAACCTCATGCACTAGGCCGCCCTTTAAAAAAAACTTTAAAAATAGGGATTATTACCATATGGAAGCTCTTAAATCATATAAATATCAAAAAACTATTCTCAAAAAATTATTTAGTACATAGTTGTTCATACAGAAAAGAATGTACGAAAAATATCAATTTTACTTCTAAACTTGTGATATTATAAAGCAGTAAGATATTAAACTGTGCGATATCCTAAAAAGTAGAATATTACAGGATTCAATATCCTTTTAAGTTAGAATGTAGAACTTTGCAATATACTAATAATATAGGATATCGAATAAATTTGGATTTTATTGATAAAAAATAGAGGTCATCTTTTTGGATGGATTGAGAATTTGCGTTAATTATAAAACAAATTATATCATCAAATCCTATACTAGGATATTTATAAAAATAATATGCTACCATAAAAAAACACCTAAAAGGACTAAAGGCTTTTTTTAATAATTATGAGCTTCTTAGTTTTCAATATAAAATATAAGAATTCAAAGTAAATTATTCTTTATTAACATACTATTACAGAAGTTAAAGGTAAAAGATATGGAGGTGAGATAATTAATATATAAGAAACCAATATAAATACCTAATACCTAAACACTATTACCTCAATGGT
Organism: Sextonia rubra; assembly: GCA_037013555.1. Classification (NCBI taxonomy): domain Eukaryota; kingdom Viridiplantae; phylum Streptophyta; class Magnoliopsida; order Laurales; family Lauraceae; genus Sextonia; species Sextonia rubra. The sequence continues at coordinate 33,345,298 of JASUAD010000010.1, read as the reverse complement.
GAGGAACCTTTTTCCAAAATAATAATAGGGATCATTCCTTGATTATAATGACGGTAGGGACTACAACTTAGTATTTTAATCAAATACTGGAATTCATTCACATATCTCTTGTGACTTATCACACAAAATCCACCATAAGATTTAAGCATAATAATTCATTTTATCTAATGATCAAGCAAAACAAAAAACTCTAATGGTGGGAAATTGAAAAACTGTGAGCTTCTTTAAACTGGTGAGAGCGATACAATTTTTCCCATACCTAGTCATTAATAGAATTCACATAATCTTCCCTCATGAATTTCAAGATTTGTATTAGGTCCCACAGAATCTAAAGGGTAGACCATAAATATTATGTGATGTGGGTGCGGTCACATAAAGCTCTATAAAGAGATAGAATTATGAGTTGGATAACTCACGCCCTGGTTTAAAACACATCCTGCTCCACTCTACATTTGTAAATGATAACTTACAATGTTTAAGCTTAACAATAAACTCCATCAGTTCATTGAAAAAATCCATAAATTTCAGAATCATCACAGAACCATCATCCACCTTGTATAAAGAGGCAATCTTCGATAACTTTTATATCATATGTAAGGATCTAAATCTTATTAAGTGATTTTATAATTTCCATTCAAAAAAAAAAAAAAAAGAAACTGAAAATGGGTTTTTGGACCACATAAATTGATTTATTTATAGCTTAAAAAATGAGAGAAATGCCACATACGTCTTGTGATGATCAAAATAGATAATCTCTAGATGATATAAAACGAAGAGCACTAATTCAGAAATCCGAAACATGCATAAACAACAAAGATGAAATATAGTTTCGTTGTAAAAATACGCTTTAGGTTTGGAAAAACGGGTGAAAAAATTGAATTTATTCAATATCCTAGATCATTAAAATATCGCAGAGTTTGATAGCCTAACTTAGCAAGACATCACAAGTTTATGGGTAAAATCGTATTTTTCAGGCTCTTTTCCTATACAAATAATTGTGTCGTAAATAACTTTTGGTGGCCATTTTTTTAGTATTTATAAGGTTTAAGGACTTTCATATGATAATAATTTCTTTAAAATAATACCCACTGCAAAAAAAGTGATATTCAAAAAATAAGCAATACTATACCCCTACCCCCCCCCCCCCCCCCCCGCCCGCAAAAAGGCTCTCTTGAACCTAAAAAAGAGGTGGCGTAAGTTTATACTTTCTCTTGCAGAATTGCATAAAACTTGAGGTCAACTTTTCTTATTTGTACAGAAAAATAGGCCACCACAAACATCATTTAAAGTTCCTCAATGATAAAATGGCGTTTTTACCTGTACTCAACAATGATATATGCTTGACACGGCTTCAGCCAAAGGATGTACTATGTATAGTACACAAGTGACGGCTTGGAGATTGTCTCTTTATTTTTACGTTGACTTTGCTCCCGTGTCAGACAACTCATGTGGCTCGTCTGGAGCCCCATCACTCGTGGGAAGGGTGAGGACAATGGGACCCAAGATTTTTATTTAAGTGGTATAGATCAAAACATGCAATGGTCTCAGAAAAAAAAAAAAGGGATTTTGGGAACAAACTTGGACTTTACATACGGCTCTTAGAGTGGGATTTAAGATTTTTATATAAATTTTCAAAGTCAAGCTGCAACTTTCATTATGTATGTATAAGCGAGCTAAGGTACAATGGGTGCATCACGTGGATATATTTGGATCTACTCCTCAGTGAGGATCAAAAGATCTACATGTGATCCACAATCTTAACTCTTAATTCAGTGCCCTGCCTTTAGAAGACAATTTTTTCTTCTTTTTGAATTTCAATCCAACTGTAATTTTAATTTTAAATTGGTGTCAAAGTGATTTTTTTTCTATGAACATCCGCAGGATACATAAAACTAACTTTCCCACCATAAGGAATGGAAGAAGCATTGCATTAAAATGCCGATTGAATTCTATCCGCTACACATCCTGTGGCAATGGCAGCGGAAAATATCTGTTGTGTCAAAACCTGAGGTCAGTAACATTCAAGAGGGTAATAGGTTATGAGATTTGGAGGCATCACAAAGGGACTTCATGTGGGGGCATCACAGGTTGTCTTGCACAAGAGATGCCATGTTAGACGGCTGCACTGGAGCCCATCAAGTCTCAAGCATATAAATATATATTGAAAATCAAAGTTACTCAAAATGAACTCCCTCTTTTTATATAAAATGTCCTAAAACTTCACTACAATAAGAGATAGGCACACATTTAGATTGGCAATACGATGACTAACATGATTAATGCAATCTTATATATTATTAAAATTATATTTATTAATTATATTAGGGTTATAATATATATAGTTACCACTTTCTTGACTTCCAAAAAAACACATATATAATGACTTAAATACTTCCCTAAAACAAATACATACATAATGATTTAAACACTTCTGCCCCGGAACCTTAGTCCTAGTTAACCCGGACAAACCAACCTGACGAAACCTAAATACAACACAAAATCTAACACTATGCTCATAGTGATGTACTTAGGATGTATTTATGGGTCTTCGAGCATTTGTCATAGTAGCCAAAAAAAAAAAAAAGGTATAACATTCATCTTTTGGTTGAAAGGTAGAGCCAAATCGTATTAGGGTAAAATTTTAGCATATCCATGCACAAAGTGGATGTTCATTTTGAATGCCCAGTTTTAACAGGTGAGCTCCTATCACTTGAATCAAGATTTTCAAGTCGATAATAGTTTTCCTTTTGTTTGCAATGAAGTTATGCATGTCCATCCCATGTTCACAATTTCTTTGATATTATGAATGGACAACATCATAAGTGCATGCATATGCGTATTTTTCTATCTTACATATCTTTTTTTATTTAGGCTTTTACTAACTAGTCCTTGCTCATCAAAATCGAGTAACCACGGGTCAAAGGCCAAAGTTTCAAAGGTTGAGCTAGTGTGGGACACCTTAGGTCATAAAAAAATAAAATAAAATAAAACTTGATTATATAACCAAACAAAGGGCTATAGCTTTATGTGAGTTAGGACAAATGATACCACTCTTTTTTAATAGATTTAATATGAATGCGTATATAATATGATTGTGGCACTAAGAACTGGGGTCTTCAAGCATCTTATTTTCTCTGTATCACAAATTTTTAATTAAGTTTTCATATTTTCTTTATACGAAAGGGAGGTTTTTTTTCATGTAATTGAACACCTAGGAAATGTACGTTTATATTCTCAAAATGATTAAAATTTAAGAAAAAATAAAAATTTCCAAAGATAAGCTTCAAATGAATACCAGCCATTACCCTAGTAATTCAAATAGTAATAAAGCGAAGATTCCATCTACATTGTTGGGGCAAGACTATGTGGGACCCTCCTAGAAATTTTGGAAACCCTCTACAGTTACGAATGATTTATAAGAATTTTTTGGTTTCAACCTTCACCCATCACTGCTTTATTAATCTTTTGATGAGGCTCATTTGACAACGAGTTTCTATATATTCAATTCTTACATCTTCAGCACAAACAACAAGGCTTAAGAGATATTTTGCAGCAGATTAGAAAATTCATAAAGAAAAATATCAGAGCAATATTCTCTTCATGGTATAATTGGCCTCAATGTGATCATGGCACTCTAAATATGGTGAATGTTCTCCTACAAGTAGACCCACAACAATAATATTTGGTTGAGCTCTTGGAGCCAACTTAGATGCATATTTATCAATTTGAGGGATAGTAGATAGAAATGTCTCATAGGCAAGTGAGAGAAAAAAAAAATCAGCTTAACAAATTATTATGGTCCTACATTTAACAGCCTTAAAATCTAATTGCTTATTAAATGTAAATTTTTCTGATACTTAATCTAAAAGTGAGCAAAGATTCAATGATAGGAGTGATCAAAGGTGGGCCCAAGTGGCTCATCGAGCTTCACTGCACTTGCGATCAACTCACAGGTGAATATTTTCGGTTACAAGTCGTGAAGGCATTTTCTATGTGACAAATTTCTGTTCAAACATTCAAGCATGCGGACTTTGACACGTTCACATAGAAGTCGAAGTCAACAGGCCGGCAGATACACATTACAGCTTGCCGACAACATTAAGTATAGTTGGGCCCCACTTAGTCTTAATTTTGTCCTGTTCTCGTCCTTCTCGATGTTGACCCTTTTGACCACTCTCCTACCAGCGACTTTTACTTTGGGTCTCTGGTCCTGGGAGTTTGTTGCAAAACCCCTGATTTCATCCGGCCACAAAATCTTCAGGTGCAATGAAATAGTATCTTCTAGTTTTGGGGTTGGAAAAAAAGGGCAAAGGATTTTTTTTAATGCATATGAAATTAGATTTTATTTTGAAACCCAGCTTCAAACAGCTAATTAAATTAGCTTAAAATTAATAAAATGAATCATTGTCCAAATGAAGCTGACCATAAGGACTAGTGTAAAAGATGATGTTAATTAAAAATTTTAGTTAGCACTTAGAAAACGTTCGAGTTCATAAGCTAAATATTGTGGGAAGCTGATTAATTTTAATAAATACTTATAAGTCACTGCTGAGATTTTAAAGTAATATCATAATAATATAAATAATATAATATTAAAATAAGATTAAAAGAAAAATTTTACAATGCAATGATTAGACCAGCTTTAACTCATGGAGCAGAATGTTTACTTATTAACAAATGACAAATAGTAGAAATGAGAATATTGAAATGGGTATTTAGTAAAACTAGGAAACAAGATAAAAAAATTGAAGCATATGAAGTTGCATTTAAAGTAACGTTAAATTAAGAAAGGCTTGTTTGAAATAAAGTTGGCTTGATACAGGCTAACAATGACGCCAAAAAGGAAAAATTACTCTTTGAAACTTATTAGCCGCTTGAGGAAAAGAACACAAACAAAACTAATAAATATAGATTTAAAGAAGTGTAGCCTATCCAAGGACTTGGTTTAGAATATTTTAGAACTAGCAACATAGGCCCGTGCTTAGCGTGGCCTCCATAAAAAAAATTAAATATTTTATTAAGAAATTTATAAAAATACTAAATTTCAGATATTTATAAAAGTCTGCCTGCTAAATCAATAAAATAAAAATTAGAAAATGCTTGAAAATGTAAGTAGCTCACAGAATGATTCTCATAGTTTAAATAAAAGAAAAAAATTCAAAAGTCTATTAAATTTTATAAACATCTGAAATTTTATTATTTTTGTAAACTTTGTAATAAACTATTTAAATTTTTTATATAGGTCAGGGTAAAGCACGGACCTGCATTGTTTAGTCCTATTTAAGATAAATATTTTAAAGGTTTTTGCTGCATAAAAATAATACATCAAATATTATTATATTCTTCAAAATATTATTGATAAAAATAAATAAATAATTGATAAATATATTATCTATCAATCTAATTTATTTATTAGAATTAGGTTGAAATACTAATGTTATTTGCTTTAAAACTGACTAAAAAAACAATTACAAAAAAGGAAATGATGATGATGATAATTGAGAATTTATCTCAATAAAATTAAAAAATAACATATTCAAAGGAAGAAATTCTTATAGTTTGAGTCTACTTAAATTCCAAAAATTTTTATTAAAAAAGCCCACTTCCTACTAAAAGAAAAAGGAGGAAAAATAAAGGATATTATACAAACATTATTCTACCAAGTTAAATATCCAAGAAAAAGTCACAAATCCTCATCTTTAAAATCAATTAGAAATAATCAAATAACCGAATACCAAAATTACTTAGAAGCTTTATTTTCATAATCTGAAAAAATGCAACATCAACCTTCTTCTTTGGAGTTACTTAAATAAAGTTGATTTAACTTGGAAACCATTTAGAAAAAAAATTAGATAAAACAACATTTCATATCCAATTGGAGAAGTAAGTGTTACGGGCTTGGATTTATCCAAACCAAATTTCAAATGAGCATAAGTTGAACCTATTATAACTATAAAAAAAACTTGACATTTTCATAATTTAATAGTGGTCCAGAGACATATCCTTTGGAAATGATTTTGCTGATGTCCACTTCCATATTTCGAAAGTATTATAAAGTTTTTATAATTTAATGGTCCTATAAGAAATAGAGCCATTTATTTTAATTGGTGTCAAATCTTTATAAATAGGCCCCACAAGAAAAATTAGCATTAAAATTTGATCATGAGCCTAACTCCTATAAGAAATAGAACCATCTATTTTGATTGGTTCCAAATCTTTATAAAGAAGCGCCATAAGAAAAATTATCATGCTACCATTTAAGCAACAAATAGGATTAGGCAACAAAAATGGTGCAAAAAAGGTGGATGAGTGAAAGATTTTATTGATAGTAGTAGATGGAGAGATTTTAAGAGAATTTGTGATTTCTTGATGCCACATGTAATTTTTTAAGATGCTGACATGGCGCTTTAAAAAAAAAATAAGGGATCTGATGTGGCATCCTCCAAAAGCCTCAATTCTTGTATATCAAAATTCATGCAGCTGACCTAATATGGTCAGGACAAGGTTTTGATAATGATGATGATAAGATGAAAATAATAGAAAGTTGAAAATTTCAAAGGGAGAAACATGGCTTGCTATTGGCAAAAAGGAAAAATAAGGAAAGTGAGACCTAAATGTTATATAAAAGTGAAAATTGAAAAGTGGGCAATAGATTGCGAAGGATATTTCGGTCTTTGGAAAATGCTAGATTTTGAAGGATATTTTGGTACTCGGAAAAGAAATTTAACACTTTTATCTATAATTTGACGGCAAAGACCCAATATAAATAAGTTTGAAGAACTTAATAATTTTTTTTGGAATCATCAATTCATGGGAATCATCTTCTTTCAAGAGCAAAAGGAGAAAGGCTTTTTCTATAATTTCCTAGTTTGAATAACTTCCATATAGATTATTGATCACTGTTAAATTAACTACAATGGAATTCATCAAAACCTGCATGAGTGTTCCAAAAAATTTATGTTTTGAATGAAGGACAGGCAAGGTTTTTTCACCTACACAAGTCTTACAACAGGGCAATACAGGATTTGCAATCCCACCATCAACAAAAGGGGTAATTTTAAATTATTATACTTTTGATATGATCCTCTCATCATTTCATGTCTCTTAGATGGAGACTTTACTTCACTTTATTAGTAAATTTACCAAATAGGCGAGGTTATACGTCCTTTTCTTCTTGTCTCCATGGTCGTTTGTTTGTGCCTATTTACATATTTAAATGATGCATATGCCTAACATTCGTGTATGATCATTTTCTTTACATTATTTACAAATGGAGTGTAAACGAGGCCATTTTCTACCCACCTAATCAGGTGTAAAAGTATAATACACCAATTTATAAGGGGTGGGGGCATTTATGGGGATTTTTAGGTGGGCCATGGCCCCTCATGCCCCTTGATCAGCCACCATATGCAAGTGATGGGACCTACAAAGTTTTCAGAATCTGTCATCATATTCTTTTTTATTCTTTAACTATTCCTCGGGGCTTCCAGAATCTAAAGTTGAATTGCTCAAAGTTTTTATTCATCCATTAAACTCTGAACATTGTTAATGTCTTAAATATTCATAAACTCTAAGACACTGAAATTCTCTTGTGCATAATTTGAACCATTCAACATTTATTCAGGTGAAAATAATTTTTTTAAATAAATATAAAATTGTATTTCACATGCATAAATATGATACCTTGTTTCACATATACAAAATTTGTATATGTAATCCTCTTCACATTATTGCATGTTCCCTGGATAATGGACCAACAAGGCAACAACCCTTTCTAACAGGGATACTAGATCCCACTTAAAATTCCATATATTATAGTAAAAGATTTTGATTGAAAGCCAAGTAATCCATTTAGAAATTGTCCTGTGAGTTTAACTAACGAAGGACTCCCCATCCGTGGCCACTTGCCAACTTGGCGTGAGACCCACTAAAGTCTTATCTTAAGTGGAGTTTTGTCTAATCATGAGTAATTTGGCAGTAGTAGATGATTCTTTCTATTATCATCGTAGTGGGGAAACAATCGAGACCGTATCCCATGAGCATGATGTGTAGAACTCGACTGTATGGCCCACCTATTGATAATTGCAATCACTCAAAATGAATTTTATTCCCCCCTCCCAACCAACCCAAATGATATATTCTTAAATTTTAATTCTATAAGAGTTTGTTCCACTATAAAATTTAACAAATCAGTACAGTTTTTGCATTACTAATCACATGTCCAATCTTAAGGTGAGGTAAACTCTTAATGAACTAAAATTAAATGTCTCAAGAAAGGATGAAAGGGTCTTAAGGTGGAGTTCCATCCATCCCACTCACGGCCTATCTCGACTCTGTAATTTCTATCATGAGAAATGATCCCATACGACTGCCAGAAGGGTGCTGATTGTAGCTAAAGAAAATTTTTATCCTGTATTTCTGAAGAGGAATTTCTTTTGAAGAGTTTTTTTTTTTTTGGAAATTTTCTTTGAAGAGTTTTTCTTTACTTTTATTTTCTGAAGAGTGATATAAGCTACTAATGAAAAAATCCGAATTTATGACCACTAAGGGATTCAAGGTCCCAAACAAATTTCTAGTATGCAGTTCAATTAACAAACAGCGAAATTTAAAAGAACTAAACTAAATTAATCACACTACAAGAAGACACCGATATTTTTTAACGTGAAAAACCCAACATGGAAAAAACTACAACACCTATTTCCTTAATCCTTGAAAAATTAAGCACTAGAAAATTGAACAGTTACAAGATATAATTATAACCCTTTTTCCCAGTTGAACTCAATCTAAAAACTATAGTTTTTCTTGCCAAAGAACATATTGTTCACTTTCCCTGTACTTGACAAACCAGCCTTGATGTCACTTAAGACACACAATCTTCAACGAGGGACTAGAAGCAAAAACATTAGAAAGCAATAGCTTGAACATGCAGCCAGACCTTTAATAGGTTCCTAAGTTTTAGAATAGGGGGATGGCATTTTTAGGGTTCACAAGAGCTGCCTTTAACTAAGCTGGAATTCATAGCTTAAGGATGGAATCCAAGTAGGGCTCAAACAATTAATCACAATTAAAATAGGAAAGGAAAACTTGAAATGCGGTTTGAAACGCGCACAGGTTCGCTCAATCGAAGCTCTGGCTTGCTTAAGCGAGCAACGGTTTTCTTGGGAATTTTTTTTAACTCATTACTCTCGTTCGAACAAGTAGCCATTCTACCTTAAATTTTTACAAACATTTCAAGGCCATAACTTTGTCGTTTATCTCCAAGTGACACAATTTTGAATTCTAGGGATATTTATTCAAAAGGAGCTTTCCAAGAGTAGGTAAAAGTGCCCAAATCTGACAATCAGTTTGAGAGTTATGACTATTTTAATCAATATTGTCTTGAGAAAAATACTTCAATTTGTGTTCTTTCTTCGATTTAGCTCATCCAATGACTAATGGTACATTCCAAACTAAAAAATATAAAATTGCAATTCACATTGGACCCGAGTTTTGTTCATAACCCATGATTAGCATGCACTTAATAATTCTCACAATCCGTATAAACCTTTTTATATAAGAACTATCTCTCACTTTAATTGAGAGTGATATACACATTGAATTAATTATGTGAAAAAAATGTAGCTATAATCCACAAGTACCAATTCAAAGGTTGATATCACTCTCATTGAAGTAAAATTTAAAGGGCTTTAATCTTATGAGCGTGAAAACTTTTTATGGTCCCATTTGGGTATGGGACTAGAGGAGATGAAAAGATCTATCTGAGACTACCTTAAATGTCGAGTTTGACTCTAATTACATATTCCTAATCCTTTTATCTGTGACACAAAAATTTAATCCATTCGAATTGGTGCAATGTCGATCCAACATTTCAATAAATTTGAATTTTACCAAAACTTAAGATATGTAACTATCAGAGGGTCCCTATGTATTGCAAAATTTAGATTGGGTAATAGATGGCCCCCATCTCAACTTCTCACAAAACAATGCATTTCAATATGATATGAGCCGATTTGTTTACACTACGGTGAGGCTCACAATAGTAAATTAGATTTTAGTTATCAGGGAGAGAGAGAGAGAGAGAGAGAGAGAGAGAGAGAGAGAGAGAGCCGATTTGTTTACAGTAGGGTGAGGCTAGCAATAATAAATTAGATTTTAGTTGTCGGAGAGAGAGAGAGAGAGAGAGAAGGGTGTTCCCGGGCAGGGCCAAGGCATATAGGCCCTGCCCAACTTTAAAACACAGCCATGTATCTAGCCCAAGCCTGACATTGCCTGTCAATGTCAGGCCCAAGTCCGGCCATTTGGTTAATCAGGTCGGGACAAATTGGGCGTTTTATGAGTTGTACGGGCTATCTCCCATTTGTTTGGACAAATTACCATAAAAATTATAAAGACTGCTTATTTGAACCAGTCTGGGTCGGGCTCTAGATTTCTATAACTAAATCCAAGCCCGCCAAAATATTAATGGGACCAGATAATATATCTAGGCCCAGCTCAAAGCAGAATGGGCCAGGATTGGACCGGGTGGTCCCATTTCGTATCACCATGAGAGAGAGAGAGAGAGAGAGAGTAGGGGTGGCAATTCTTGACCTGACTGATACCTTATTTCTGGGCCCACATGGACCCAAAAAACGACCAACACAAATTTCACTTTTTGCAGGATCAGGGGCACAGCACAAGCTACACCCCTAATCCTACATTAATCAGTTCTTAGCGTTCGGCATGGAATGGTATTATGACTTATGAGGCACAAATAACTAGTCATTCTTTACTCCTACAATGCATAGAATTGATTTAATAAGATCCCTCCAACACATCCGTAGTTTGAGGAGCATTTTATTTTTGATGATCAAGATAGGATTCAATAAACAAAGGGTTGTTCAGTTGGTTGGAAACCTCACATGTCAATGGCTGCGTATGGATCGACCCTGGGTGTGCCACTTTTTCCACATGTGGGCTTCCTCTTTCCACTTGTGTGGGCCTTCTTGGGCCCCAGTCCAATAGTGTGGGGTTAAAAAACGGAAAAAGATTGGATTGGCTCTCCGAAAATAAGGAGTGGCAGTTTCGATAGTTTCGTTATTGTTTTGGTTGATTCAGAGCTGGACAACCCAAAAGGCAATATAGCTTAGCTTGAAAGCCAAACAAGCATGGGGAACGTCATGTTATCAACGACCAGGATTATGATTGTGATGGGTTTATGACGACAACTAGGGCCACATGGAATTGCTATTTTCATCATCGTCATCAGTACTTATTATTGAGAAGATTCTTCAAACGGAGTGGAATCGGGCCAGAAAAAAATCTTCTCAATGCAACAAAGACTTATGGAAAAAGGCACGACACTTTTAACTCTCCACTGGACGCTTTGGCTTTTCTAGACTAATGGGTTTTGGCCTTCCCAAATTAATAGCATTAGAAAACACCCCCTAACAGAGAAGATGAGAGGCCCAGCACCAAAGAAAGATTTATAATAGGGATATGGGTCTAATATTTGGACTTCATGTTGGGTTTATGTCTGGAATTCTGGGTTCACCAGATTAGTCCATTGGGTTAGCCAATGACCGCACTTTGGATCAACAGTATTTTGGTCACTATACCAAACTTTTTTAGGGACTAAGAGAGACATAATTATATATATCATGTGATAGTTCTCTTTGGCCATGGTTGTAGATTGTAGGCATATCATCAAATCATATAAATCTCTCATGTGCTCTCGTGTGTTTTCCCTCTTTTTGCATGTGGCAGGTTGTACACATGTATGTGGAAGCCTGACAACACTTAATTGTTATTGGGTCTATACAGGTCCATCAGTTTTATAGCCACTTTGTGTATATATATATATATATATATAGACACACACATAGTAGTTTTATCCTATATACATAGTAGTTTCACTATAGTGTAAGGAACATATGCATAATAGTTTTGTCCTATATAAAAAAAAGGTAGCCCAATGCATGAAGTTCCCGCATAACGGAGTCTGGAGAAGGTAAGATGTACGTAGCTTTACCTTCATTTTGAAGAGGCTGTTTCCGTGACTTGAACCGACATTGTCACATATATATATATATATATATATAGTCAGACCTCAAAGTGGATCCAAGTCCTTTATTTGGATTTAGATCATTCACTAAAAGACGATTATGCCTACTGATTCGAATACGTGTCTTATCAGTAAATTCAGAAACCGGTCAGGTACAATGGACCTGAGAAAGACCTGACCCATTTTTATCCCACCACTAATCAGTGCATTTGAAAATAGCCCCTTAAGCTTGTCATGAACCGCCTTTCCTTTCTAGTTGGAGTGATTTAATTTGACCCTCGAAAGGGGAATGCAATTAAATATTAAATAAAAATTAGTACAAAATACAACAGTGAAGTGTCATACACGGTCTCTAAATAGAAGAATGAAAGAGGGGCATTTGAAGAATATAACACCAGCAAAAATTATATGAAGCAACCATTTTTTTCCCAGGAGAACACAAACATAAGCATCCATGTCTCAATTATATCCATTCTCAGAAAGAAAATTTTTTTCTACATTAAAACTTTATTTCTTATTGTCCTCTAATCCTCTTGTTCATCCTCTTCTCATTCAAATCTAGTAGAATAACTCGCTAGTTGAATGTAACTATTATATTTCATCCAAATAAATAAAACAAAAAAACTGAATTATGAGTTAGTACTGGCACAAGTATAAAGCTCTTTGACTCAACATTTTGATTCAATAGTTAGGCCTTCAACATGCTTCAACCCATTAAGATCCTCTGTAAATGCGTCAATGGCATACACATTCAATCCTCTTGTCCTCCCCGGTGCACCTCCTTTGAGCGAAGATGTGTCAAGCACAAATCTACAGAGAGCAAAGGATAGGAAAGCAATAATGAGAGTCTCAGACAAAGACAAGAAGATTACAAGCTAATTGGTGCCCTACATCATTCCAAGAATGTAAGAGTTCAATGGACATCTAACAACATCATAAAAAGGTCAGCGATGACTTACAAGCTATTTGAGGCCTTCCCATGTTCATCTTTTCCGCTATGTATCAAAACTTTTTGATCCATTACTGATACCGAAAGGCCCACTGGGAGTTTGATGCTTTCAGCTGAATGACAATTTTGGGTTGTCAAGGATCAATTCAAAGAGAATGGCTCAAGTAAACAAACAAAAACAACACATTTTTTTCAATAATATAAACCAAGGTAGCCAACCCTAGATTGATGGGATAAGGCTTTCCTGCTAATGATGATGACGATGAATATAAATAAAAGAATTGAAAGAAAGGAGCCAGGAACTTACATGGTGGACACACAGCATTAGTGCTCCCATCAAGATCCAAGATTTTCTACAATAAAGCAAAGAAATCAGACCACTATTTTAGCTTAAATGTCTACACTGAAGAAATAAATAGAGTTTACATTAATGTTTAAGCACCTTGAGATTTTCATAGCAAGCTTCAAGATTGTCATTCACCAAGATGTGATCAAAGAGACCTGAGGACTTCCCTTGCTCAAGCTCGTCTTTTGCATTCCTCAGACGCTTCTGGATCTGTTCCTCCGTCTCAGTTCCCCTGTCAATAGTGAGGAAGGCATTCAAATCTTATCAATGGCCTTCAGGTGAAAAGACAATTTTAATTTCAAACAATATACTCAATATGTTCGATTTACCAATTAAATAGATTTTTGGAACCAACTAGATAAACTGAATAGGTAAATCTGCACCAATGATGTTCTGCACTCGTGTCTTAGAGACATTGCAGAGAGCGGAAACTGCATTATTTAAGCTTCATTCTTTTCAGCATCCCACCAAAACCAACAGGTTCATTTCAAGAGAGCCATAAAATGAAGCAGCTATTGGTTTTTGGAGGAAAAGAAATCCTGCTCTCACAGTAACCAAGTGACCTAAACATATCCATGGGTTCAAGCTTTACTTACCGTCCACGAAGACGCTTTTCAAGCTCCTCAAATGATGGTGGACAGATAAAGATGGATATCACTTCAAGAGAGCTGGCCTTCACAGATCTTGCTCCTTGAACATCAATGTCAAGAATACATCTCTGTAAATGGGGGAAAAACAAAGATAAATTAACAGCATCAAATATGTAAAGACAAGAATTTTTGCTGTTTCCAAGTAATACTTCAACAAGACTTTCATCTGCAAGTTTATAAAGGTCAGTGCATGATCCATTACCTTCCCGGAATCTGTTACTGACTCAACTGCTTCAATACTGGTGCCGTAGAGATTTCCATGAACATCAGCAAATTCAAGAAACTTTCCATCCTCTATATCCTTCTCCATAATGCCCCGCTTGGTGAAGTGGTAATGAACTCCATCCTTCTCCTTGTCCCTTGGAGCTCGGGTTGTGTGACTCACTGAAAACCCAAAGCTGGATGGGTATTCATCCATGAGTCTGCTTATCAAAGTACCTTTACCAACACCAGAGGGACCACTAATAACGACTGGCTTAGAACCATCTCCTATCACCCCCTTGCTCCAGGCAACTACTTCTGACTCTAGTATCTTCTTCTGTGTTTTAACCCATGGAGTATCCACCTGCCAATGCCCAAAATGACCACATGTGATTCGTCATAGAAGTAGTCTACATGAAAATGGAAAGCGAAATCCAGAGGCAGCAACAGGACCAAAACAATATAGAAGCTGTTCGATCAATGAAATATTTCGAAACCCAGCATCTATGAATGCATCAAATTTATTGGTGTGGTGTAGATTGGATCATGCTTCTGCTCCTCATGGCATCTCTGCCCCTCGTTTGAAGATTTCTTCTGAATTTTGTTTTAGTGAGAACGTAAATGAAAAGTGTTTTCTTGTGCATGCATATGTGCTCTACTGCTGTTATGTGACAACACCATCTTAGCTGTTTGATCTATGAGAACAATAAGTGACTGCAACCAATTAATTGATGTCATTGAAGGAAAAGGTTCAAATAATTATGCAGACCGAGTAAATTAGAACAATCGGTTGAGACAGTCATGCACAATGATCAGTTGATTAAATGATACTCAGATTTCTGCATCGTATTCATGAATGAATATAATCGAAAACACCCCACAGGCACTAGGAAGAGATCAAACCTCAAGAAACCAGATGCAATCATCAAGCGCCGAGTCACTTTTAAGAACCCAAATCTTCTCATTGTTTAGCAGCACAGCTGAGTGACCCCTACATGCGGTAGGTTCCATGCCTAGCACCATGGGAATCTCCCTGGAATGGGACGAATAAATCAATTCTACTAACTATCAACCAAAATGAAATTAGTTCATTGCAAAGTGATTCGCAACCTCACCATTTGCCCGCTGACTTATCAAAAATTCGGACACCAATAGACATGGCTCCCTCATCTGATCCTCCAATCACATACTGTAAAAAATCATGACAATCGCGTGAGCCCAATTAACAGCAAAACAACAAAGATGAAGAAGAAGAGTGTATCTATTAATCGAATTCACTTACTATTCTATCGCCGATGATGGTAGTTGTATGGCTGCCAAGAGAATCCAAATCAAACCCAACAGGGAAATTTGCTTCCAATCCTTCTGGAGAGGATTCATGTGTTTCCCCCTGTTCATAGAACCAGGAAATTAGCACCCCTGGAGCCCAAAAGGATCAACAGCTCGTAAATTTCTATAATTAACATCATCATTGACCAATGCTTCTAAGAAGGGAAGCAAATATTCAGACATAACAATTTAACCCGAAACTGATCTAATAAAAAACACAATGGCAGACAAACATAGATTCAATTTCAAGATTACTCTTTTTTTCTCTAATGCTCAAAAATTAAAGTAGAATGTGTGAGCAGAGAGAATACAAACTCACCATAGAAATATCTTCTTCTCCAAATCAAGAATTTAACCTGAATCCAAATAAAAAGAAGATAATCAAATTTGATGGGCTAAAAGCAGCTAAAATCAAAGAACATGCAGAAATATTAACATAAACAATTAAAAACAGTAGAGAGAGAACCGATTAACCAAAACAGCTAAAATCAAGCTTCTTCATGGAAAAATATTTCATTCTGAGATTAATCAGACCCCATCAACAAGCTAACAAACGAAAATTAATACATATATATATATATATAAACACAAAAGATTACAAACACAAAGAAACAAAGAAAGAAAACAAACCTAATAAATCTACTCCCCTGATTTAAAAAAAAAAAAACCCACCTCAATATCGTTGAGATATTTGGATCTAATGATTGTTTTCAGGTGAGAAATCTAAGAACAGTGCAAGAAGTAATAACAAAAATAAATGTAGGAAACAGAAACAAGGTGTCCTGCTATTCATGAAGCTTACCAAAAATAGTATAACCTTCTCTTTTAGTCTCTTCAGATTCAATCAAATATTTCCAAAAAAAGAATCACTTGATGGGTATTGAGATTTCGATGAATTCGTAAGTAGAGAGAGAGAGAGAGAGAGAGAGAGAGAGAGAGAGAGAGAGAAATTCAAACGACTTTGAAATTAGAAATAGTTGCAGAGAGGGAACAAGAAACAGAGAGAGTGACAGAGATATATATATATATTAATATAACAAGAAACAATAATACCCGGAGTGGCCCACTTGCAATGGTGATGGTTACCCGATCAAAGGATCTGCTATCCTCACCCTAGATTTCTGCCATCCAATGGACGGCTCAGGATAAGACTCAAAGCAGTTAAAAAGACCGCTTTCAACGGGACGTACCCAAAATTTAGAAATGTCTATTTGAGAAAAATGAAAATGTATATTGTTAAAATATCTAAATTATTCAAAATAAATATTCGAACACCATATAACAATTTTTAAATTTTTTCCTATAGAATTATAATCCCACTATAAAATTATATATTTGACAAATACGTGATTTCTACTTTGTTAATTATTATTATTAGTTATTAATAATCATTTTAATCAAACGATCAATTTTACAGTAAAATCAAATCTCTCATTCTGTGAAATTTAAGAGAAAACTTACAATTTTTAGGGACTTTCTTTTCTTTTGGAAGGAGTGGGTGGCACTGTGGAGTTCCACTCCAACTCAGATCTCAGATCTTTCTGAGCCAAAGCATAGAATCGTCTGAATTCCGGACTAAGTCAAGTCTGTGATGGTGTGGGCCCCACTTTGCGTGTTGTACGGCGGCGCGTGAACGAAGCATCAGTTGGGGGCTGCTTGAAACCGTGAGCTGGTTACAGGCATTCAGCATTCTGCCTCTGGATGTGGTCAGGGGTCTCAAGGAATTGATATTGATGATCCAACTCTTTAGATGGTGGGTCCCACGTGGGGCCAGGCTTTATATAAAAAAAAATGAAACAGGTGGCCTAAATTGGAGATCCTGACCAACGAAATTGAGAATTTTGTTTTATGTTGAGAATGTTGACCGTCCATTTAAAGATGTAGATCAATTATCAAACAATGGGCTGGGGTTTAATTGTAAGCACCATTACTTTGTACAAGGTTTTTCTTATTCAATTTTGACTTTTTGTGAGATTCACGTCAATATTTACAAATGCTTATTCATTTTTTAAGATTAAAATTAAATAATTATTTAACTATCATTAGCTTTTGAATTACCCTCATTTATATTTTACAATTAATATTACTATAAATTTTTCAATATATTAGAATACTAAAACTGATTAATATTAATTTTTCAATTAATTACTTTGTTGGGTCTTTAAAAAATAAAATTACTATATATGGTTCTTTCAATGAGAATGTAGGTAACATATTGTCAACAACTAATTACTAAAACTAGGGATTTTGTATAGTGTTAACAGCTCATCTCTAAAACTACATAAGTAAAATCTCTAATGAATTCATCATAATCATTTTTGTTAAGGCAGAGAATAATATAATTGATTGCCATTAACTTACCTATAGATGCAACTTTGGTTGGGCCAAACTAAATCTATTTGGCCTGACCAGACCAAATGTGAAGTTTATTATAATTGTTCAGGTTTGGCTCGAGCTTGGACTTAGATATTGGAATGCTGCATGAAAATCGGGTTGTTACGGGTATCTAACCAGACACCATCAATTTAATTCTACTTGAACTGCATTTGTCTAGAGCATCATTTATCATTAAGGTTGGGTCAGGTCGAACATGATCTGATCTCACTTGAATGGGTTTGGGTCCTTGTTGGGCTTGAGCTGAGCCAGACCCACTTAGCGAGAGTTGCACTTGCACCCCTAAATATCCTCAAAATGTCAACAAAAGAAGCAAAAACTTTAGTGTCCACTTCTACCTACAAATTTTCAAACTAAAACTCAAATTAATGAATTTCTTTTAACTAACGCAATCATAAGTGTGCCCATTCAATCATCCATTCTACATCAAATGGGCTCTATTAACATCTTCAAACCCATCATACCCCATCGTCCACCTCAAATCAAACTTGTTCACTCAAATATTTTAAAGAAAACTAAAAACCCTTTCAAAATAGATATTTGAGGAAATTATCAACAAAGCCACATTAGACATCTGCTTCACCAAAAAGGCCTTTGTAGTTCCTTTGTAATAGAAAGGCCCTCCTGTCAATTTTCACTCTTTTTTAAGTAATAATATTGTTGTTCACATCACTCCTCTCCTTTTTACTCTTCTTTCTTCCTCTACTCCCCCATTTCTCCATCACCCCCACTCAATTTTTCACAGAACTTATTGAAAACCTTTACCATTCAATGTTGTGAATTTTTGTGCTTCCTTGAGTCGATCCGAAAAATCCCACAAACATGAATTCCTGTCATTAGATAAAAACACCCCATCCTTCCTCGAAGTTTCCTTCAAATAGAAGCTCTAATATGTGAAAAGAAAAGGAGAAGAAAGCGAGGAATATTATTGCTCAATTGAAACAACGATGATATTGTCACTCAAACAAAAGTAAAAATTGGTGAGAGAGTTTTTATTGTTACAAAGGAACTAAAAGGCCTTTTTGGTGCACCCAATATCTAAGGTGATTTTTTCGGCAATTTCCTCTAGGGTTTTCATCTTTATATAAATTCCTTTTTGATAACCTAGGTCTCCAGACCTCTTTGAGAACCTCACTAAATCCTCGAGACACATGAATTGCCCACACACGCTCCGAGTAAATTAGGCTTATGCCGGTGCAAGTGGCCCCAGCGAAAGAGCAAAAACTCGTTTAAGATTAGGAAGGCAAAAACTGTTTTATTTCTTAACCTGTCAAAATAATAACAATATTTTTCTCTACCTTTTTTCGATAAAAAATTTTCTTTTTTGTATCATTATAAAATAAATAAAAAGTAGGTTTCAAATCAACATTGATTCCAACGCTACTTCTATACCCATTTATTTTATAAAAAGGTAGAATAGAAAGAAAAAGAAGATGATTTTATAGAGATCAGCAGCTCAACTCTAGTTAGTAGTTACCATAATATCTAAGAAGACGAACAAGCAAGGTAAATCTACACAACTAAAACTAGAAGTGGAGGTAATAAGTTAGTGAAATCTTGGGAGAAAAAAAATCAAGAACGAGTTTTTGAAGAATGAAGATAAAAATTTTCTTAGAAAAATGAGTAGTTGCTAGGGATGCGGAAGGGTTGGATCCAAAGTGAAGCCATGGTGGATCTAGATCCATCTTCATAAATTTGAATTAGAATCTAACATGGAAAGTATGTGATGTATTCAGATTATGCATCAATCTAAAAGAATAAATATATTTCCTAAGCATAATTGTCTTCCTTAATCATAAATGTATACGTATTTGGATCTAGATTGGATTTCTTCTGTATCCAAAAATAGGTTCCATACTAAATAAAAATAATAATACTTGGCAAACTGATATTCATTGGCAATGCTACTTTTAGTGGGTAATTATGTTTGATGGTCCTAAGAGCATCGGATTTGTTAGGATTAAGCCAACCTATTTGAAAGGCTTTAGAAAAGCTTGTCTTCTGCTGTGATATCAAT
Source organism: Sextonia rubra (assembly GCA_037013555.1). NCBI lineage: Eukaryota > Viridiplantae > Streptophyta > Magnoliopsida > Laurales > Lauraceae > Sextonia > Sextonia rubra. The sequence continues at coordinate 33,325,372 of JASUAD010000010.1, read as the reverse complement.
TCACTGAACCTTTCTTCACGTGGAAAGTTGAGAAAGATTTTTGAACTCAATTTTGCCAGTTGGGTGCATGAACCATATTAGACGTCGGGCTGCTCCTTTCTCCGGTGTACGAGAAGTAAGCGATTGATTCCTTTGTCTGTAGTGCTTGGCCTTTCCCTATCAACTTGCGACAGCTATACGTCTATACATGAATCTGTTGTAGGGCATTATCTCTCAAAGAAGCCACCAGTGAAAGGCAGGAAGGAAGGAAATGAGCTCGACTAGCTCAAAATAAACCTTTTCACATCTAAAAAGATGTTCCTAAATTCTACTGTAATAGACACTAAAGATGTATTTGAAAGCACAATAAATTTCTCATAGGATCGGATAGTTAATATCATCTAAGTACATCCAATGATATTATTACATGAGATGAGACTCTATTTATCCTAAAGATGAATTTAATCCGATGTTTGATTACGTCCAGATAAATGAGGAATAAGAAATAAAAAGACCTAAAAAATATAATCCCCTTCAAAGTCAACCTAAGTTATCCAACCTCACAGGTGAAATTATCTAAGCCAAAATATTATGTAGTAATTTACTATAGCGTCGAGAATAGGATAGTATAATCCCAGACAATAAAAATGCAAATAAACAAAGAATAAGTGGGACATGATGCAAAAAGTTATTTAATCCCCCACTAATCTCACCTTTATCCCGCTTCCAAACACATCTTAAAAGATTAAAACCGCGACTAATCATATTTACTAGTCACATTATTAAGTGTGACTTTCTCCTGCATTCATAAAAACTCGCCGTTCATTCGAATCAGTGCTGTTTGTCACAAGAGTCCCTTAGTAAATTCAGGGAGGTCCCAACTGGGGGACATCTAGATGAGCATGCTCCATCCTACGGAGGATTAATTCCTTTGAAGTAAAATTTAAAAACATTATGGGGGAGGAGGATAATTTTGAGGGATCAAAAATCTGATAGGTGGATCTCACTATGTAGTTATACTCCATTTAATTCAGCTGTGGTTTTTTTAAGACACCAGGAGGATGGGGATGTGGACTCATCAACTACCGGATGTGGGCTGGCCAGTTATTTCGTCACTGCACGGCATCCAACCACGCGGTCCGGACCTTGAAATCTTCTCTTGAGATATTTTTAAAAAGAAAAGTTGCTAGCCCCTTTTCCGAACTTCTTCCTTTTTGTTTTTTTTAATATTAGTTTTTGAAATGAAGTATTGTTGAAAATGTCAATAAATTAAAAAACTATTACTTAGGACCAGCAGTTGTCTGTTGAAATTTTCAAGAGGAATTTTATGAATTGGCCGTTCAAGAGGCTGATATAGACATTCTGGAATTCCTTGTTTTGCTTATTTTGCCCATGCTTTATCAGAGTCAATGTTACTCACCCTACCCAAAGCTCTATCAGAGTCAATATTACCCACCCTACCCAATTTCTAATTCATCAGGAAAGGGATGGATCCCTAGTTGGATCCATAGATAGGGAGATGCTCAAAAAATGGGCTAATTGGATTTTTGATTTTTTAAGAAAAAACCTTTTAGTAAAATATTGCCTTTGGCCTTTCAAATTCTCTGATTTTCAAGGCCTATTTATTGGCATAGGAGGTTTTTTTTTTTTTTTTGGTAAATTATTTGCATAGGAGTTGCATGCATAAGATTTCATGGTTGAAATGAGCTACAGCAACTACTATGAAAGAGGTGAACAGGAATTTAGTACAAATAAATAAATAAAAGAGGTAAATGGGAAGGATTTGAAGTGAGAAGTAATTCAGCATCACTTTTCTAGAGTTTGAGTTACAAGGGTGATTGTTGGTATTCATTTCCGACCTCCCCTTATATTCATTTTCCATTGAGGAGAGAAGATTTTATGGTAAGGTTTGAAATTTCATATTTATTTCTTAAATATTAACCATTTTTAGCAATAGAAGTCTTACAATTCATATATATATTCAATTACAATTAACAAATAGACCCCTCATTTAAAATAAAGAGGGGCTTTACCTATATGTTTCATGTATTTGGATTCCTAGGAATTCTAAACCTTTGCATGTTTCAGGTAGTTAAAAATAATGAAACAAAGATCTAAGCCATCGAATAGAATCTCTCCCCTTAATGAAATTGATCACGAGGAGGATGAAAAATGAATACCCAGCCAACAAATCAAATTCTAGAAACATGTATCCTTTATTGCTCACCTATTTAATAATCATTTTGTGAAGCTCATTTGACAATAAATTTCAATATATTTTTTGTTTGCGGCCCCTTAATCCGCGTCCAAACCTTTTAACTGCAGTCCCCCTCCGATTTTCATGGATCTGAGGAGAAGATTCCATAATAGGTGGGCATATTTTAAGCCAAAAGAGGACAATCCGTCGCTCTTTGTGGCTCCCATGAAATTGACTGGTCGGCATAAGTAAATCAACCAATCAACAAGAGAGAGAATAGAATCAAGCTCATTTGATTGATTCTAAAGCCACTTTTCTTTTTCTAAATGCCAATGAATATATATGGTTTAAACCTGTGAAGGTGCCTGCCGCCTCAATGATTCGATTCTCGAGAAAAAAAACCATAACAACTGTACATAATGTCGAGGGAGATGTATCGTGTATGATGGCTCAGATGTTTATGCTTTTTGGGCCACCATTCATTCACCTTCATTAGAATCATGAAGAAAATACCTTCACCTCACCATCACCACGACCACCACCACCGTCTCCTCATAATCAAATGATTAAAATAGTGGACTCTCCACATGACTAGATACCAATCAGGCAATCAACAAATCATTTATATAAATAAATCAATTTCAACAAATCATCTATATAAATAAAGCTGTAAGAAATGACAGAATCTCCAATGGTATCATTCCCAGAAATTTCTACTCATTCTTTGAAGCAGTAATAATAAGTAGGTCTATTCTTTTCTGTCTAGACAATCCACAGTTAAAATATTAAATATGTTAGATTAGCGGCCGCGATCAATGATGGCGAGTAACAAAGAGGAGATGATGATGAAGGTAAAATCAATTATGTTATGAGATCAAAGAAGTATCTGTCGCTAAATGCTGCTGCTAATTTGACGGTTAGAATCCTTCAAACCATGAAGAACCAGTTTGAAGTTTTACTGGGGCCAGCCCATTTAGCCATCGGTCCTAATTATTCATGAATAGATCCATATTATGGACCGGAAAGGCCTGACCAGTCCATATGTATATAAAATAAATGTTTGATTAATGTCTATTTTTTTTAGTTTTTCATAATTCACATGACATGAATATTTTCAATGAATGTTTTTTTAACATTTCTGCCCATACAATAAGTGTATAAACATTTTCCAAAAATATTCAAACTCAGAATGTTACCAAACATCATATTAAAAGGGAACGTATCAAGCTTTATTAAAGAGAAAATGAATTCTTGGGAGTTCAGGGTCAAGGGGTTGATTTTTCATTCATTTTCAATTGTTTTTTAAGAGGCACTAACTACCTGAGAACTTGAAATGTATGGGTCATACAAAGGTTGTAAGGGAGGTTATGGGTTTTTTTTTTAACAAAATTTATGTAAGTTATGAATATATGAATATTTTTAAAGACAAATAATTGTTGAATGTATAACAGGGATGTATAAATAATTCATGAAATAATGCAAGTTCAGAATATTACCAAAAATCATTCTTCTGATTTTGTTGATTTCTTCTGGTGGAATGCTGATTTTGTTAATTAGAAATGATTCTACATGGAAGTTAAGTACAACTTGTTTGTAATTTGGTATAATTTTCAATATAGGAATGATGCCAAAGGCGTCCTCATACTCCCAAGTCTCTACTCAACTATCCCATGTCGCAGAAAGCACCTTCCAAGATCCAGGAAAGATCAAGGATACGGGCTATTCTTGCTCCAAAAGGGTAGGCATCTGCCACTACTATTATAATTTACACAGCTTAAATCCTTCAGTTTAAAGAAATGTGCAGCTGGGACTGAGATTTCTCCATCACTGGCTAATATCACTTATCAGACATCTACTTCATTTCCAGAAAAAAAAAAAAAGAAGAAGAAAAAGAAAAAGGATGACAAATATCAATATAAAAGACATTTCTATTGATTTTCAGGCTCCCAACCTAATTAATCGAAATTCAGTTGAGTTTGTTAACTCAAAATGCCTAGTAATGTGAGAAATTCAAGAATTCCTCAGCAAGCAAACCCAAGGTTCAGCTTTTTGCTAAATATCACTAGATTGACACAGGACTAAAAGAAAAAATTGAAAAAAGAAAAAAAAAAGCGAGAGAGAGCAAGAGAACGTTTTTATCCCAGGGTTTTAGATCTCAAGCTTATGCCAAACATTAAAGGGTCAGAAGAGATGTCATTTAAGTGAAATCAGCAAGGCATAAGGATAAAACTCATATTAACTGCTTTATTAAAAGGCCAAGAAAAGAAAACGAAGAAAAACAAAATCACAAATTTGAGCTCCACCTGAAGAAGCTGGATCATAATTCTACACTCAAAATGCAACAAAAAAGGAGGAACAGAATATATAATTTTGATTCTACATCCAACATCCATTATATATGATTATCAGACCCTTCATCTCCAATATCATCACTTACATGTCCAGCAGAACTGCTATCCACATTCATATCATCTGATACAGTTACTTCTTCCGTAGCTGTTTTAGTTTTACTCCCATCCCCAGAATGGTTGTTCTGAGTCTCATTAATCACAGTTGGTTGCTTTTCCATCATCCCTGACAGTGCCAATCTTGGGGACCACTCAAGCACGTCATCTATTATATTTGAAACACGCTTATGGTACCTGCAGAAAGATAATCATTTGAGTTGGTATACAGATAATACAGAGAATTCCTACCATCCTGGTGGAAGCAAAAAAGTCCCTATTGAACAGGCGTCCCTAGTTGGAAACAACAGGTGCGCTTTCAGATTTACCCCATGCTGCAAAAAATTTGAATATTTTTACAGAACAGATGGCTCTAACATCTGCTATGCTTTCACGCAGCTAAAATCAGAAACCATAAGACACTGTTTCACCAATTATTTTCAACCATATGCCACATCAACATGCTGATAATGATTACCAGCATGAGAGGATGAACACTAAACACAGACTGTTTTTTCCAAATTCAATTCTGCACGATACCTTGAGGCACATATTGGATAGACATCAGTGTTCTGTTAAAATATCACACTGCTATCCCATTTGGGATACAACATAAAGCAACTACAATGTTAATATCAAGTTGTGAATTCGATTAAACACTACCAATAATGAGGTTTCTACTAACATGTATAATGCAAAATTGACCCATGGTCCACATGGGTCAACCATCCTATGGACCCAGCCGATATATCTTGACTGAGCATTTGGACCAGCCAATTAATCAGCCTAACTGTTTAGTTTATTATTATTTAGAGTGTTGTATGTTTATGTTTTAAGTTGTTTTAAGTTTAGAGGTTACAATCCTGATCGTCATAGTTTTCAAAATCCTAGAATTCGAATCCTAAATCCCGATTTGTAACCCAATCCCAAGGAATACAATTCTCTATGCAATGATAGACTTATTTCTCATTGTACTTATACTGCTATAATTGTGAAAAGAGATGTTTATAAATAACTACTTTTTCATATTTTTTTTCCTTCTAATTTTTTACTTATTTTTATTTTAACAAGAAAAATAAAAAAAACCTACGATTTGAGATATAATTCATGACTCAATATAATTCATGGGTATGCACAATTTGCAATTACGATTATGATTTTCAAAACCATGTCAACCATCAATATGTTTGGATGATCTAGATTAGTTCTAGACTTATTCCTTTTCCTATATAATGATGTAAAAGCCTCTTAGCTTAGACAAATGGGTGATATGATCAATGAAAAAAACAATCAAGTGCTTTTGGGATCTTTCCAAAGTTCTCACCAAGATCTCTTCGCCTCTTAGAGTGGAGTTTGGTGTGAGGCCAATTTTCAGGTAAACTTTGGACTTATCCCACTATCTCTCAATCTCTACCATGCCCACCCCACAATCTCCCTTCCGTTCCGCATTATTATATCTATACACTAGTTTGATGGTTTCCATCAATGTTTTAGAACTCTTAAGATGTAAGTTGAAGAATGGCAATTGCTTAAGGCATAACTGCATAAGCATCAAAATTTGGATTGTAGGCCTCATAAGCATGCCTTCTTTAATAAATGAATATGTATATGGGGAGCGCTAGACAATACCCAAGCATTGTTTAGGAGAAAATGCCCCCTCCTAGTTGGGCACACTGAGATCCATGATGATCATGAAAGTACATTGGATGGAAAGACCCATATGCTACCTATATGCAAAATCTTGACTCCATAAGATCATCTTAACCTTTTGATCATGACCCCAAAACTTTAATGGTTTAGAGGCATAATTTTATTATGAATTCAATCCCATGGTAAGGAAAAGTTAGATGAGTGCCAAATTTGAACTTATGACTATTCATGGTTGGGGATAGTAGTGTGAGTGAAAAGATTAGATTGACTCAACAAGGGCACCATGACAAAACACAAAGCAAGTTGTTTTTGAAGTGGGGCATGTTTTAGAATTCTTCTATACATATGTATAGAATATATTAATAAAATAAAAGCAGCTGCAGATTAGTTGTTTCAAGCCTTCTAATGAGTTAACCAGGGTCAACTTAACCTATGAGTTGTTTTTTTTTTTTTTTTTTGGTGGATAGGTAAGCTAGTTGTTAGTTACATATCCTTGTTATGCCAGCTAAAACAAAAAATACCACTGTTTTTCTTTTCACTGTACATTTGTTAGCTTTAAAGGATCTGTTAAGACTGTTAGTGGCACATATGACCCTCAACCCAAAATATTTAGCATGGCTTGGCTCATGCTTTGTCTGGGGCACACACCTCAGATATACCTCATACAATGACACATGCACTCCGAATGCATGGCACATCTCAAACTTGAGTCCCAGGGCATTTTACTAACAGGCCCCCAAAGCAAGCCTCAAGGCGTAATTATGCATTTAGTAACAACACTTTTTTAACTTTCTTTTAAAAGCCAGCTGCTCTTCAGATTTGTTTTTTTCAAAGAACTTTTAGCTCCTAGTATTGCAATCTGTAAAACTTAGAGAACTAGAAAATCTAGATGAAATTTCTTATAATAAAAAAAATATTCTAGAAGACATTTAGTTTGTCAAAACTAAAAACTTAATAATGCCATGTATTTATGCAAACGAAAAGAACAGAAATACTTTCCAATAGCTTGCAAGTTTCTTTGAAAAATCTAAACAGTTAACATATCAATTTTATTTCAGCAATAAAAGGAAAAAAACAACACTTTTTAATTTTCTTTTAAAAGCCAACTATTCTTCTGATTTGTTTTTTTTTTTAAGAAATTTTAGCTGCTCCACTGATTGCAAATTTGCAATCTGTAAAATTTAGAGAACTAGAAAATCTAGATGATATTTCTGATTTAAAAAAAAATTCTGGAAGACATGTTAGTTTGTCAAAACTTAATAATGCCATGTATTTATCCAAATGAAAAGAAAAGAAATACTTTCCAATAGCTTGCAAGTTTCTTTGAAAATGCTTAACAGTTAACATTTCAATTTTATTTCCAGAAATCTAATGGACTCAAATTGGCACAGTCACGATCTACGATCGAGAAGAATAGATCAATCTCCCAAGGGATTGATCGAATCCAAAAAGGATTTCTACCCTAGGGCACAAACATAACCAAGAGATGACTCATAACCGAAAGAAAAACCCAATCTGAATATTTTCTAATTATCAAAGCATAATCAACTACATTGAAGTCTCTCTTATTTATAGGATTATAAACCTATTTCCTAGCTAACAAGACTTACTAACTAAAGCTATGAAGCACGGACACTTGTATAGGGTCTCCGTGTCCGTGGCGGACACGTGTCGGACACGGACACGGCCACGGCTCGGACACGTGTCCAACATGCCCAAAACGTGTCCCGTCTTTTTAAAAAATTTTTTAAGATGTGGACACGGCTCGGACACCGGATGGACACAGCTCGGACACGGGCCGGACACATCGGAACACGGGGTGGACACGTCAGGATACATCTCGGACACGGCGGGAAGAAGAAGAAGCTGCTGCTGGTTTTTTTTTTTTTTTCTACTGCTGCTGTTTTTTTGTAGTCTTTTCAGAATTGCTGCTGCTGCTTTTTTTTTCGTTTTGTTTTTGCAGCTGTTGTTTTTTCTAATTTGCTGCTGCAGTTTTTTTGTAGTCTTTTCAGAATTGCTGCTGCTGTTTTTTTTTTTCCAGAATTGTTGTGCTGCTGCTGCTGCTGATGTTTTCTTTCTTTCTTTCTTTTCCGAACTGCCGTTGCTGTTGTTTTTTTTTTTTTTTCAGAACTACTGCTGCTACTGCATTTTTTCCCCAAAACTACTATATATATTTTTTCATAGTTTATTTTTCAATTGATGCGCCAAAATTAGAGGCTGTGCTATTTACTAATGATGGGAGTGTTGGTCGGGGATGATGATGCCATTGAAGTTGTGTCAAATGATACATCATGAATGAAGCAAAGATTTTTTTTTTAATTTTTTTTATTTATGGAGTGGAGTAATAGAAGAGGGATCTTTTTTGTTGTCTTGATTATGATGTAATTGTGACATGTAATGTTGATGATGTACCATGGCCTACTATTACATTACATTATGTAGTATGGATTTTATTTTTGACTTTTCTAGTATTACTTATGTTTCTTTTTTATTAATTGTGATATTATGCTTCTTATTTTGGCTAAAAATATAACTAGTCTTTAATTTTATAATTATATATAAATACATATTTATTATTTGCCGTGCTCTAGCCGTATCCGTATCCCAAGGATATAAATATCGGCTGCTACACCGTATCCCAAGGATATAAATATCAGCCGCTACGCCGATAAATCGGGCGTAGCGCCCATTTTAAAAAAAATCGCCGCTCAAAAATGTATCGGCCACTATGTATCGGCCGATATGTATCAGCTAGTAGGGTTAAAACCCCCCAACCGATTTTTTTACCCACTTTTTCCCTTTTAACTTTTATCTTCTCCCCTCTTCACTGCTCCAAGCCCCTTTCCTTGCCTCCATTTTTCAAATCCTCTCAAAAAAATAGTAAAATCATCAACAAAAACATCAAAAGATTAAGGTGGCATTCAAGATTCAAGCATTAAGCTCAAAAAATGTGAGTTTTGAAGCTTTTTTTTTTCTACTTTGTGCTTATTTCTCTCTTTTCTTCTATGAATCACTTGAGTTGTTGTTGTTAGATCCATGTTCCTCTTCGATCAAGCCCCTCCTTTTTATCACTTCCTTTGGTATTAGATTAGAGCTAATTAGCAAGATATTCCTCCATTACAAAGTCTTTGCCCTTTAAGTAGATTAGTATATTGTTTTTCTATAAAGTTAGAACATAGTTTATCTTTCATCCTTGAATGAATCTTTATAAAATTTGTTTATAACATTTTTTTTATAAGCCTTAAGTTACTATTTAAGTTGACATAACTAAACAACATGAATCCATATAAAAAACATTGATTATTCATATTCTTTTTTATTAATACAGCGATACAGGATCTCATGCAATGAGAGGACCGCTACATACTCATATACTAGTTGTTTTTGCAAAACAAACACATATTCCATCATTTTCCAATATTCTGGAATTTTTTTGGATTTTTTTGAAGACTTTTTTAAATCACGCCGCTACGTATCGCCGCTACAGCTACGTATCGCCCGCTATGTATCGTTTTGGCGACGGGCCGCTACGCCCGCCGCAACCGCTATTTTCATCCTTGCCGTATTCTACTTTTTTGGGATTTGCCATATCGCCATGTCCATATCATGTCGTATCCGTGTCCGTGCTTCTTAGACTAAAGCAAAGTATTTCCTAATCCTTTTTAATAAAAACTTCCTAATCCTATGTAAGCAAACTAATAGTAATAGGATCACTATAAAAGGTGCCAAAGTAGCTCTTACCCAATTGGGCCTATGGCTGAACCCAATGGACTAGGTTTTGACCCATGGGTCAATGTTTGGGTCTAGCTATCTTCTTGGGCCAAGTCCATACTGCATCACAAACTGCCAAGCATATTGATTGACTTATGTCAAATGCTAAAATATTCTTCCAAACGGGTGAATGAAAGGAGCTGCAGTCCCTCATACATGCAAAACTCCATGCATGCACAAGTGCACTTCAGTTTGTCTTTTTTCTGATACAAGAAAGTTCTGTCGTATAATAATTTACCAGAGAAAAGTTTGATATAATAATAATAATAATAATAAATGAGGTTGATAAGGTATGCATGCAGTGCAGGTTTATGCCAGAAAAATGTCTTAATCTAAATGAATTCATGATACATACCTGGCTCTGGCGGCTTCATCAGGGGCATGGTGCCTAAGCAGTAATATGACAAGAACAGCCACTATAGCATATGTAAGCCGAGCAGTCCACTTGGGCCGTTCTCCTTCATCTTTAGAGGGCCAAAACTGGAATAGCTCAGACAATGTTGCTTCTTCAGCTAGGATATTGGGGAAGAACCAAACCCTCTTTCCAAGTATAATCCATAGAGCACCAAAGATTACACCTCTCACTGTAACATTGACAAAGAGAAGGATAGTTTCACATTTCATCTCTTTTAATATAAAATGAGTTTAATCTCAGAGAAGTGGACAGACAACAAGATGGAACTTACCCAAAAGCAGGCTCATTATTAGCAGAAGAATCCCAGCACAAGAATAGAGCACTATCAGCTTCAATTGGTGAGGGAATACAGGAAACAAACAAATTGCCAGGGTTGCCACAGGCCAAAGGAAGGAGAGAACTGTCTGCCAAAGAGGCCGTCGTTTTACAAATGTCCATGCAAAAAAAGCATCATTTTCTGAAAAGACTTGATCCTGGCATGACAAGGAAAAAATAATTTTAAAAAAATGCCAAAATGCAACTTGTAAGGACGTTGTAACAAAGGAACATCAGGTTTGCTCTACAAAGATGTAAAAAATAAAGAGGGATAAGCTAAAGTTCAATCACCAAGGGTCTGCTCGTTTACATAGAATACATAGGAATTCATAGTTAAATGAGCTTCATCTTTAAGAATATTAAAGAGGTGAGCGGTGAAGGCTATAAGGTAGCAATGGATATGGTACCTTGACTTTCCTAAGATTTGAATTGACTTTCCTAGGATTTGAATTGCTAAGGTGATCGTTGGGTCTCATTTCCCGTCTTCCCTTGATTTTTATTTGACCATAGTTGTTGATTCTGTTTTGGTGTCCATTTCAGTCTAGCCGCAAAATGAAATATTTCAACATTTCAGAATTTGTGGGAAACTTTTTGGAGTAATTTTTTGGGGAAAAAGTATTAGAAATGATCAATATTAAGATTTAAATAATTTTATCTAGGGCCCAAGTATTTGTAAGACTTTCCATTAACATCTCCCCGGCCCAGCCCCTTTAAATGCTCCCCACCCAGGGCCAGCCCCTAGTGGTATGGAGTCATGGGCAAAACTAGCCCCAGCCCAGCCCATTTCCTTTAAACATGTCAGTTGAGTTGCCCCACTTGGCCACTCCCCAACCCACGTAGGCCATGCCCTTAATGACTTGAGAATAGTGTCATGGCTTTAGAAGACTCGAGGAAGTCAATTGAATCAAAACTAAAACCCTTGTTTTTCCTCTGGGTTGCGATGGAGAAGACAAGACAAGACAAGACGATGGAGAAGAAGTGCAGGGCTGCGATGGAGATAACGTGACAGCAACGGAGAAGAGATGGGCTGCATGGCTATGGTGATTGTAACGAAGATGCTACTACTGAGACAGCAATGGTGCATGACTTCAATGGTGACGGTGATGGTGATGACAATGGCAACAGAGGTATACCCTTTCTTCTTTCTTTTTCCCCATTTCCTGCAACTAGTCCCTCTTTCACTCTTCTTTATTTTTTTGTTTTTTAAGTTTCTGAAACCCTAGATTCCAGGCATTTCGTCCAAAATAGGAGATTTCAGGCTGAAATTTTTTATTCCAGCTGAACTGCTCCAAAATATAGAACAAAAACTTTTAAGGGTTTATTTCGTTTTGGAATATTGTAAGAAATGGAAAATTTCATCCGAAATGACAACAAAGTATTTGACACTCATTTTTAAATATTCACATTTGATTTTCATTTTTTACCACATAGGGTCATTTGCCTTTTATACACCATCATCATTATCATCAAGCCTTGTCCCATGTTGGGAATGGCTACATTTGCCTTTTACAAATGTGATCGGAAAATGGGTTTTATATATGGACATGTACTATATGCAAATGTTCAACATGAGAAACACATTACCATGTTTGTCAAAAAATAAAAATATATTCACAAAGTAAATGAGTACAGCAGTTCTAGATATATTTGGCTTTTTTGGAATTTTTCACAAATTTCTCAAAATTCATGAAGACTTGAGATACGAAACTAACCGTTCTGATATTTCTCATTAATACAAGAATATTGGACTGTTAGGATCATGAATTGGGGGCCCACAGAAAATTAGATCTATAGGTTGGGAGTGGGGACCTTTTCATAAATTACTCAAAATCTATGAAGGTTTACGAGAATAAGCTTCAAGATCTTGAGGTTTTCTAGTTCAATAAACAGATTGAATAGTTTGGATTACAACTATAGGCCCATAGAAATGAAAATTTTTAAGGTGTTTGATGGGGCCCATTGGAAAGCCATCACGGTGTCAAAAAAGTGCTAGCCTCTTACACAAAAGAGGTGTGAAATTGATTTTTACACAATTTTAGGTGTGAAAATCTTCATATAAATGGCCTTCTTATTTACATACCAATTTCACACCCCCATTTACTCATCACAAGTGTAAATGACTACAAAAGATATCGTGGAGATGTGTAACAATTGCACATGTGAATCATTTACATATGTAAATGACTACAAAAAACGACCTTGTAGGACTCATTTGCCTTTTACATATGGGATAAGAAAATGGATTTTCCATATGAAAATGGTTAAGGCTCATTGCTTTGGTGCAATGGTAATGCAGGTTCAAGATCTGCGAGCAGCCACTTTCTGCAAAATTGCCAAAGGTTAGATTTGTTTTCAGTCTAGACCCTCTCTGGACCTTGCTTTGGCAGGACCCACACTTGGTAATGACATATGAAAATGGTCCATATGTAAATGTAACCTATGCAAATATTACACAAGTGAAAGAAATAATCATGTTCGTTAATATCACCATCTTCACATGAGTAAATGAGTACATCCAATGATTTTAATGTATTTGGAGTGTTTGGATATTCTTTACAAATTTCTCAAAATCCATGAAGAACTAAGATAAGAAAACATCTTGATGTTTACCATTAATACAAGAATAATGAACAGTTCGGATCATGAATTGGGGGGGGCTCACAAAAGTGCAGGAAATTAGACAGTTTCTTGGACATCTTTACAAATTACTCAAAATCTATGAAGAGATAAGTAGATGTAAGATCTTGGTGTTTATTAGTTCAACAAACAAATTGAACAGTGTGGATTGCAAATATGGGGCCCATAGGAATTTTTTGAAAAAAAAAGGCCTCTAATAGGGCCCACAAGAGAAAAAATCACCACAGGGCCCACAAGAGAAAAAATACATGTGGAGACTAGACTAGCACCTTTTGCAGGAAGGGGTGTGAATCACTTCCACACCTTTGTCGGTGTGAAAGTTTTCATACATAAATGGCCTCATTTACACATCATTTTCAGACCTTATTTACACAACATACACATAAATCATTGCAAACAAACGTGACAATACATTACCATTGTGTATGTTAATCATTTACATATGTAAATGAGCACGACAAACGACCTACAAACATAATGTATGAAGTTTTATGCAAACATATGCTTAATTACTATGTATTCTGCGCAAACATAAAGTTCTCTATTTCCATGTATCCCTGCAACGTTCATATTTTTTGTCTTGTCACTCTTACCCAAAGAGGAAATACCTGTCGCACTCACATCACCAAGAATCTATTAAAACTCAAAACAAAATTGCCCTTAAAAGCCATTTATGACGTTTTTTCTCCTTCTAAGTTCTCCCAAAAGCTAAAATCGATTTTTGAGAGACATTCAGTTGATTGGTCCTCTCTACACAGGGCACAACATATCAACAGTTTGGATCGATTAAAATAGAATGAACTTGGACACAATCAGCAACCAAGAGAACTGTATAACTTCACAGGGCCAAAGATTTGCTAGGTCCACACAGAGGTCCTCACATGTGGGTTTCACGTGCAGCCACAAGTGAACACAACAAACATGTAACACATCCAAGCCACGTTAAAAGTGAAGCCCATCAAGAAGACAAACTAACCAATAAGAGTAACCTTCAATTATGTTGATCACCAATGTAGGTTTTAGCCTAGACCACTGAATTTTCCTCAATTACCTACCTGTGTAGCCCATCAGATGAATGGAACCCCTTAGATCTCAGGCAAGTTCTTTGACAGTGGGGTGACTGGGGTCCACTACAATGAATCCTCTTCGTGATTGTGGAAAAAAGGCTAAAGGTATTACACTAGTTCTTCAACCAGGATCCCAGAACAACATCAATGTGGCATTTATCAAATTAGTTTAAGACACAACCAAGATTGGGCAAGAATAATGCGGAACGGAATGGAATCACTGGCGGGCAAGGTAGATGATGAAGATAGAGGGGAAAATTGGGCTCTCACAAAACTCCAATCGCAGGAGTCATTAGAAAAATTAGGCTCTCACCAAACTCCAGTCACAGAAGGCATTAGAGATTTCAAGGACTCGAAGAAACTTGGAGAAGATCCCAAAACTTTTCATTAATCAAAACTAACTAAGCCAAAGAAGCTTTACAATGCTTTAATAGATAAAAGACATAACCTTAGGACTAATCTAGATCATCCAAACACTTTGATGGCCAAGATTAAAACATAATTAAAACAGAACTTAAAGAAAACAAAGCCCTAAATAAAATAGGATAGGTGGGCTAGGCCCAAAGACGGGTCGACCCATGGGGACATGGGTTCGTCCTGCATCAATTCTCCTCTTCTTAGAGAAAACTCGACCTCGAGTTTTAGTAAAAGTCCTCCAGGGTCAAATATTAAGCATACAAATCTTCGATGTGCTTATTGATCTTCAACCTTTTGGCTTGCTTTGGAAGCTGTAATCAATCTTTTCATCCAGATAGAAAGGGACCAGAGGTATGGCTTCGGCTAATATTTGACTTCAATATTAATGTGTGATTTGACCGTTAGATGAAGCAATTGCTAGTGTACAAACAATAGATCATAGTCTTCTATTGTCAATAGTCTATCCCCCAAAGATGAAATCAATGTGAGGGACATCAATGAGTTGCACAACATTTTCAACACTGGCCTTTTCTTCGGTGGAGACGAGCTTTTCTGAATGTGGTTCTACATTCATATCCATTAGATCTTCAAGTTGATTGCTTACCATATTCAAGTCTTCAAATTTACTTATTGCCGACATCTGTTTATTATCATTTTCAACCTTCAAAACAACAATCTGTTCGACTAATGATGTATTTTGCTCTTCAGGAAGTGGACTTATGAGCAGATCCACGAAATGATTAGACCCCTTGTTGTTTTCTTCACTGTGTATTTCTTCTTGTTCCTCCTGCACTGCTATACCAGCACTATCTGAATTGATTGTGGAATCATTTCTTTCTTGCTTTTGTTTCTCAATATCAGCCTGAATATTCGCCACAAGTAGTTCCACAACAATGGATTTTTCCCCTTGTAACTTAGTTTTCCAGAGGCAATAGCATTTTATCAAATGTTCAACACGAATCACTTCCCAAAATGCTTCATACATATCTTTACACTCCTTTTGCATATTTTTTCTTATGCTTGGTCTCAAACCTCCAACAAGATAGTTAACATAATGTTCATCACTCTCATGTAGTCCACATAATTCTTGTAGTCGTGAAAATTCATCACCATAATCAAGAACTGATAGCTTGGCTTGTCTCAAACTTAGAAATTAATCAAAATAGGCTTTATTATCAGTATAACATTGTCCATACTTAATTGAATATGTTATTCTGAGCACATCATTGCGAATTTTCCATAGCAGTTCCTTTTTCCGATGCCATATTGAAGACTTAGAAAATAAATTTATTCTTTTAAAAATTTGGCTAACTTGATGTGTAGATCCCACTGTTTGGAGTTTGCAGGAGAAAAAGAGTCACTAATCTGAGTCCGAATGGAGAAGATCTGGCTATTTGAACATGAATGAATGGATACTGGATGAAATCTAGGCCCACTTACCAACTGAAAATATATTTATGCAAGAACTTTTTTTTTTTACACTGTTGTTCAAATTTGGGCCGAACTGAAGCTTAAGCCCATAAACTAGGATCAGTTGAAGGGCTCCGGTCGGTTTACCCAACCCAACTCAGCCCCACAGTGGGTTCGGAAAAGGGCCCGATGGCTTGGCCTTGCAGGTGCCACAGGGACTCACATGAGGCTTATTCCAGCCTTGTGCGTCGTGCAAGAAAAGGGGGAAAGGAAGGCCTGCGACCTTTTTTCTTCTGTTGCACCTTACCTCAACAAAAGAAAGAATTTTGGCGACGATGGTGAAAAGGTGGGGATGGCAATGGACTTCGGGGCTCTTTGTGACGATGATGTGGATGCGAAGACTGCGATGGTGCAGTTGCGGTACTAGCGACGTCTACGGGGTGCGACAATGATCGATGGCTTAGCGGCGATGGAGGTCTACGGTGGTGCTAGTAATGGACAACGATGGCGGCTTGGCTGCTCCAGCTCGGTGCCCAGTACGCCTTCGACTCTCTCTCTCTCTCACCGCTTTTGTCCTTCTCCTTCTACTCTGCGCAGGCAATGAATGAGGGATGGGTCTTGGTCGGGTGGTGGGATTTACAGTGATGGCATTAGGGTTGATTAGCTAGAAGGGGATTGGGGTTTCAGATCTCAGCTTTGGGATGGATATGGACTGTGTGCTAGATCTGGTTTTTTTTTTTTTTTAATTTGTGATAAAGGTGGTGGGGTTTCGGTGATCAATGGGTCTTTAAGGCTTCAGATCTAGGCTCCGGGGCTTTCATGGGGTTTTTCCATGGATGGGGGATTTTAAGAGGCAGTGGGATAGGGTTTTGGTGCCGATGTTCGAATCTAGGGAAAACTTGAGGAAGATCCCAAAACTTTTCATCTTTGGCTCTGATACCAATTAATGCGAAACGGAATGGATTTGCTGGTGAGCAAGGTAGCTGATGGAGATAAAGGGGAAAATTGGGCTCTCACCAAACTCCAATCGCAGGAGGCGTTAGAAAAATTGGGCTTTCACCAAACTCCAATCGCAAGAGGCGTTAGAGATTTCAAGGAGGACTCAAAGAAACCTAGAGAAGATCCCAAAACTTTTCATAAATCATCATCCATAACTAAGTCAAATAAGCTTTACAATGCTTAAATAGATAAAAGACATAACCCTAAGACTAATCTAGACTATCCAAACACTTTGATGGCCAAGATTAAAATATCATTAAAACACAACTTAAAGTAAATAAAGCCCTAAATAAAATAGGATAGGTGGGCTGGGCCCAGAGGTGGGTTGACCCATGAGGACATGATTTCGTCCTACATCAAAAGAATCTGCCCAAACGTAGGCACAAGCCAAAATTACTCAAGAGTTCAACACAAAGAAGAGAAACTCTTAAATATTATTAATGTCCTTTCCAATTTAGAACTCAAAGAATGTCATTCCTATCTACACTAAGAAGTAATTCCTAACTACACTAGGATTTCCTTTCTTTTACAATCAATATTCATTGAATTTAGGCTCCAATAAAATTGGAAAACTAAATGAAAGGAAGGAACAAAAGAAAACAGTTATCCTAAGAGATATATCAAAAGACACTGATTTATTGCCTTCTTGGCCCTGTTGACTAGCACACAACTCGACAGGACTTGTTAGGACAGCCATGAGACTAGGCTTGGGCCCAATGGACTTGGGCCTGACCCCTAAGTCTTGCTGCCACTTCATGCAAACTGGGTTGCATCAACTCTCCCCCACTTGCAAGGACTGCATTCCAACGAGTTGAAAACCTGAAATTGCAAATAGAGGTCAAGATCAAGTCGTTGAAAGTCTATAACCGTAATCCACAACATCAGAAAGAGATCCTAGCCAACAGACCAGAAAAATCTGACACCCACCGTCATGCATGGATACAATCTGATCATCAAGAACATTGATTGTGTCTCTAGTTGGAGGAATGTAAAAGCATGCTCCTCATTCTCATCACAATATGGTGCCCACGATAGATGGTAACATCTTCCAATTAAAGGTAGAACGGATAGCTAATCTGATGGGAGATCTAGAACATCAGCACTGACACTAATCTTCTTTAGATTTTGAATGCTTCAAGGATTAAGCTTCGTTAAGGATCCAAGCAGTAGCTGTTAACCATAACCATGTCTCCAGCAAATTTGATGAAACAATGTCTTGCATCTGCATGTTGCTTATAACTCTTGTTAATTGTATATATATTGTGTCGAACCTCATTATGTACTTACTTAACATGGCAGAAAAAGCCATCTGCATGACACATAGTCTTAACTAGCAGAGGAAGCAGCAGTCGCTTCTCCTGGGGCCCCAAACTAGATCTTTTCTTCCTCTATTAGTTACTACGCCAAAAAGAGACACCCCAGTAGACATATTGACTCAATTATTATACATAGTCATATGATCAAAGATAAGACACCATCAGAACTTGCTCAAAGTGCGGTTTAGCACTTCCATTTGACCAGCAGGCAGTGGGTGATAAGCACTAGAGAAATGAAGCCTGGTCTTGGCTGCCACCAAAAGAGACTTCCAAAATAGCTCATGTACTTGGTATCGCAGTAAAACTCAATCATCTTTGGAAGACCATGAAGAGGGACTACCTCTCGAAAAGGTAATTGAGCGATCTTGGAGGCGAACAAAGTATAAAATGAGCCAAAACGTTACTACCTAAGACCACCAAAGAGGTACTCATGACAGTGCACTACTTAAGATTGATGCAAAATGCTCTCAGCAAAAGACTATGAAGATATGACCCAAGTGATAGAGATAATCCTCATCTGACTTGCTGTAGAACAGAACGTCCACAAAACAACCTTGCCAATAAAGGGGCATAATAACTGGGTCATGACACGCACGAAAGTGCTCAGTTAACTAGCCACTCAAACAAGCTGTCCTTCGTTTTGAATGTCATTTTCCATTCATCAAGAAGTTAGATACGAATTTGGGGAAATCCACTATGAGAAAAAATCTTGGAGAAGATGCTAGCACCCAAAATGACGTCCAATATATCATCAAGCAAAGGAAAGAGAAAGCAATTCTTTACAGTGATCATGTCAATAGCTCAACAATCTATGAATCTTTAGATCAAAGAACCAAGTTCAACCAAGAAGGATACAGGTGACATTAATAGGGATTATATCACACCAAATGCCATTGCCGTATATGCCAATTTTAAAAGACACCGAGCACCTGTAGATCATGAGGATGGCAGTGTCATCGACCCATGCAGCCTTGTAAGGTGTTGGATGTTTTCAAGTCGCAATTTGAGCGATCACCTGTTGGGAGATGATACTCATTCCACTGCCATTGATGATCATATTACAAAGTGCCCTAAGACTTCATCATCACTCAAAAAATAGTGGTTCAGTACCAATGTTTTGCTTCCTCATTAGTGGTGGTAAAGAATCAGCATATGATAAGTGTGAGATCTTCAATCTCAGCTTCGACTGCAATTTCAATAGGGGAGTCTAATTAAGGCTATGGTACGGGCTCTAATTAAGGCTGCTCCATCGCAATGTGCTCATCATAATACTCAAGGTATCCTAGTAGGAGGAATCATCTTCATTGCTGCAGCAATGGAGTTTCTGGCTTGTGGACATTCATTGGAATAGTGCCCTTTCTGTCTACAGTGGAAACAATCAACATCTCACCAACCACACCTAAGAGGATTAGAAACAGGACCTCGTCCAGTAGTGTCGGGTCCTTGCAATAATGGCTGCCCTTGGTATGCATTTTGTGGTGGGAATCTTGGTTGTGGTTGTCCCGAAGGTGGAGTGTGCATCTATGTGCATGGCTAGTTTGGAGGTGGTTGGTAGCCTTGCACTGGCGTTTGGTTAAACTGGGCATCCCGACCTTTCCTCCCAGATGACTCTCCCCTGAAGAGCCAAAATTTTGAGAAGTTGGTTGCGGAAGTTGTTGTTGACTCATGAAGCCTCCCAATGAACATTGTCCACTGACTCAAAGTTGTGCATGACCATCTCACATTAAATCTCATGGTATAGCCCAGACTGATAGCAATTAGCTGACATGTGACCAACCTCTTCAAGCTTACGATGGATGATGAGCTCATTAAACTTCTTGGTGTAGTCATCCACTGATAACATTACGTGCTTGAGTGCGAGGAGCTCATGGATAGATATCCAAGTAATCTGAGAACAAATAAGTATTCTCTAATTTCTCTCACATTAGAACATTTGGTGATAGCAGGGTAGCTATGATGAGATTGTTGTCATCAATGCTGCACCGCTAAATTTTTGCTGGACCATTTAGGTTGACCTTAACAAAGGCCACTCGTGAGCATCATCCATATAAAATAATCCTCAAGTACAGTGATCCAGTCAACAAAAGCCGTTGCATCAAGACAACCCACAAAATCCGAAAGTTTGACTCGAACTTGGTGATATTATCTTTCTTGGGTGGTTCCAAACTTATCGAGGCCTCTCTCTCCAAACTGCCATTGCATAAAGTCATAGACAGAATCTTGAGGGCCAATACCATTTTGATTCACTGAAGGTTCTGGCTGGAAGTTTGGGTTGCCATTAGGATCTCCACTAGAACCATGTTACTCATCATGTAATTCTCTTTGTAGCTGGTTGATGATGTCTTCTAAACCAGCAACCCTTTGGAATAACTCAATGATACCATTGTCCCATTGTTGATCGGTAAGCTTCTAACTAATACGGGTTATCGTATTAAAAAAGTGACATCAACAAAAGAGATGGTAGAAAGAAGAAGATAGACAAGATGAGCAAGAAATAGCCTAGAAGGTGTTAAAATTGGCCTAAAGATGGCTGCGGAAAAGGAAAAGCAAAGATACAAAAACAAGTGGGAAACAATGAAGAAGAATCAATGTGCAATCAAAGAAAATACACTTCTTTCACTTAAATGTCGTGTGGCTACGATGTGGCTTAGATGGGTTGATTGAGAAGAAAGGGGTTGGAACTGATGGAGGAAGTTTTTGGGTATTTTCGAATTTAGAGTTTAGTGCAAGTTTGGGGTTGGTTAAAGATCAATTAGGGAGTTGAAGAAAGCTATCTGCGGGTTGTTGATCCAAACACGATCCACCAAGAATTTGGCCTTGCTACCAATCTATCGCAGCTGAATTCGTGGTAGGATCAACCCAAACATTAACAACTTCAAGCCAACACAATCAATCAAGGGATCTACCCAAGGAGGAGGAATTCTGAAATATGATCGATGTCCTTTCCAAGATACATGAGAGATTCTTAAATAGGCCTCTTGAAAATCCAAAGAAAAAAATCCTTATTGCACTAGGATTTCCTTCGCTTCCTATCAACATTCATTGAATATAACCTCTAATCAAAGAGGAAAACTAAATCAAAGGAAGAAACTTAAGAGATAATTCCATATTGTGCTAGGATTTCCTTCACTTCCAATCAACATTCATTGAATAAACTCTAATAAAATATGAAAACTAAATCAAAGGAAAATAGTTAAGAAAATAATTATCCTAGCAGAGATATCATTCAAAGGACACATTGCCTTATTGGCCATGTTCACTTGCATACAACTGGATTAGGCCCAATTGACCCGGGCCAGTCCCATGAGTCTTGAGCCCATTTGATGTGGACCATCCTTTATCAAATCATCATCACTATTGATGGAAGCCAAATCCAAGATCCGGCCTAGATCACAAGCCTGCAAACATTGATAGGCCCCACTTGATCCATGATCTATCCAAGATCTAGGATCCCTATCCTAGGATTAAATAGCTTCTAATTAATAGATTTATTTCCTATTTTATAATAGATTAGATTTAGTAGTTCCTTAATAGGATTTAGTAATTGCTTAATTTATTTTTAGCATGTATCGGTTTTTTAGAACATTCACTCCTATATATAGAGGAGCTTTCATTATAGTGACAATGCTTATTTCAATCAATTTAAATTCTCTTTGAGATTTTATCTCTTTTATGGTGTTTTTCCTCTTCCGAGGGTGTCCTAGGGGCCGGAATCCATCTCTAGATTCAATCAATATCGGAGATTTGGGGCTGCGCAACTATCAAAACCTTATCCCATCTATTGGGGTTGGCTTTGTCAATATGTTTTAAATACTTGTCTTCAGTTGCAAAAATGAAGACCATATAACTCATTGCATACCATTATTACATCTGTAAGGAATTAACCATTTTTTATTTCAACTATCAAAAGTATCACAGAGGAACCATGTCTGATTTAAATCATTTTCTACATGAATCGTCTAAAGGGCGTTTTTAGCATAATTAAAGTCTTCAAAAAAGCAATATAGCATTGAATATAAATTTTAGTGATGATGCAGTGGAAACCAATATGATCAAATAAAGGTTTGGTGACTACCAAAGCAAGTACGTGATAGGAGAAACAATTATGCAATGGCCTTTACTTTAAACATGCTTAAAAGTAATAAAAATAAAAGGTTAAGATAATTACATAACCATGCATAGTCCATCTAAAGATGCCACCAGACATTTCTCATTAAGAAGAAAGACTTGGTAAAGAGTGCACCTAATTATTTCCAATCAATCATTATTTAAAAGGTACTCACAGGAAAGATCTCCAAGTGCGCTGGCCAGGTAGATAACTTCTTCTTTCCTGGACGAACAGTCTTTACAACACGATCACATCGCACTAAAAGGTTCTTCCTTAGAAGTATATTGGCAATATCTTCAACCTCTAAACTTTTATCTGAACCAAGTACATCTCTAAGTTCAGAATGGCTCCTCAGCAGGCCAACAAAGTCCTTCCCTCTGAAATATTCAATACGCGTCTCTTGTAAAACCGCCCATCTTGATTCGAGTTCCTTATGATCTCTCACCTTCTCAGCAAAAAGCTGGAATACATCCTTTCCAGTGGATTGCTTCTGCAAACACAATTCCAGAAAGGTACAGAGCATATGGAAATTCAAACGAATATGTCATGTATGACCTTATGGCTGTGTACACACCAAACATTCACTAAAATAGATAGGAAGAAAAATACAAGGAAAAAGAGCTTCTACCAATGTGTAGGGTGTTAGATCTCAAGGAGATAATGTATGAAAAGCAAGAAAGAGTAAGAAAAATTCTCAATGAAGTTTATGCTGATGTTGAAATAAACCCACGATTAACAGTATACACTTTCTCTCAATACAACAGCTAATGCATTATTTCCATTCTTCGTACCTAAATAAGTAGTATGGGGCTATAGGCAATCATGTAAACGTATGGGGTAGCGGCCTTGGCCATCAGGATAATCAGCAAATCACAAATTAATCAGTAAGTAAAAAAGAAAGAAAGAAAGAATCCTCTGGTTTGCATATGAATCACAGAGGTTTGGATTTCTATTGGATTAATGTATTTAAACAAGATTTAAAGCTTTGGTAATCAAAGAAGATTCACACAAGATTTTCTGTTCACCAAAATTTCTTGCAATTATGAAAATTTAATTCATTTCAAAGAAAGAATTGTATTTCTGCGGTAGAATGCATACACTGTTTTTTAGTCTCCTACACATGCTTTCGCATTTTGGTGAAGGTAAGAGTGTTTTTCACACTATATGAGTAGCATCGTATCCCCCCACCAAAACTAAGCATTTTCCAAGAAGTTCACACCCGTTTATCACTTGCGCAGTGTTTGTATGCAAAAAAAATTGACTTTGATTTGTAACAACTAAGTTCCTACTTGCAACAAAGCAACATTTATGATTTATGAAGTTAGGTCAACTATTGAGTGCCTGCACCTATTTCAGAGCTAAAACCAACCCAACTTTACTCGCATCGCGTCTTCGTTCTACTCGAGATGAGACGATAACCATTGGAACGTAATAATCAATAGCCTAATCACATTTTCCAATCAGAGAAAACCAAAACAAAATAAAATATATATCACGATTTCTTATTCACTTCATACAATTCTTTACATCTGAAGCAAAACATCAAAGCTAAATCACCAAACATCCCTCGTTCTAATCACTAGGGCAGTAACCGTTACGTATCTGAAAATCTGCTAGGAATCTGCTTCCAATCTGCAAGCTGCAAATTCACTCTTCTTTTTGGTATCTAATTCAAATTCCTAAACCCTAAATCCAATACAAGATTGAGTTAGAAAGAGAGAGAGAGTCCAGATTGGAAACGAAAAGGATGAAAATAAAAACCCTAACCGAAATGACAAAAGGCAAAAGAGCAGCAAAGAGCTATAAGAAACCCTAGAGAGAAGAACAACAAAGAGCTATAAGAAACCCTAGAGAGAGAAAGAGGTAGAGAGAGAAAGACCTTGGGAGGAGTATCGTTGGGATCTCTGGTGCCGTTGTGAGTCGCTGCTCGACGGACCCTCTTTTTCTCTGCCCCAGATTTCGTCATCTTTGCTTTCACTGCTCTCTCTCTCTCTCTCTCTCTCTCTCTCTATATATCTCTCTTCCGCTCTTTCTTGTCTCTTTCTTGTCTTAAAAGGTTACCAAAACTTAAAACCGACCTGCTTCTTCCGTGGAGGGACAGGGAGGGAGAGGAAGATACACGTGGGGCCATGGTTGGCTGACAGTGATCGACCACCAGTCCATTTTAACGATGGATGGCTGGGATCTTACAGATGTTGGTAGCAGTTGATCAGGATATTTGCTGAACTAGTAGATAGATGATCGAGTTCGTTGATCAGGTGATTAAATTAAAATTTTTGTCTATCCACGAACTCTAGACGTTAGATTTTTGGGTGGCCCATTTCTTCAATGTAGCTTGAAGATGAAATTTGGATTAGGTTTTGAGATATGTCATTGTAAAAGGATGTAAATAGGCCTAAATCCGGCAACGGTTGGAGTAAAAATTAATTATTCTTGAAATAAGTTTTAAATCAAAATTAACAGGCAATAAATATAAAAAAACCACATAATTTCTACTTACCATTAATTTTTAGATAATTGCTATACATGTAAATAGCCCATCAAGAGTAGGGCTAGGCCAAAGAAAACATTGATAAAAGTTATTGAATCAGATTTGAAGAAGTTTAACCTATCTACATATTTGGCTGAAAATAGAATTGAATGAAGAAATAAAATTCATGTAGTAGACCCCAACATGATTAGGATAAGGTTTTAATGACGATGATAATTAATTTTTAGATAAAAATATAATAAATTAGACTAAATTAGATCATCCTTAAAATAAACCCAACACTGCCAATTGAAAAACCATATTCCTAATCTCATAGAATACTGACCCCATATTTGAAATCCCTAATTTGAGTTTTAAAAATCGCTAACTTGTGAAATCAAAATATTTCATATTTTATAAGTCTCTAACTCAAATTGAAATTTCTAATAGGAATTGATTAAAAAATCCTATTTTCAGTCATAAACCACTAATTCCAAATTCGAAACCTCTATTAAAAATAGAAGAATTTACCCAAAAAAATCCTTATAAACTCCCTAGAGATCAAAAAAGACCTAAAATATATATAACCACCATAGTAGTCGATAGGCCCTTTTTGGTTTTTCTTTTTTTTTTGTTGAGCGACGATGTCCCCTCTCACTCGCATATACAAGTTCCTTCTTCCCCATCCTCCTTCCTCATCTTCCTTTTTTCTTCATGATATGGTGAATTCATTATCTTAAACTTAAGTCTAAGTGGGAGCTTATTTTCAAAATATCTCAATATCATATATACCTATTTAAATACATCATCTTCCACATCCCTTTTTATTTCATTTATTTTATTCTTTCTCTGTTCAATCTTAAGTCTCTCTTAGTTATTTCATCAAACACCATATAGGCATATCTCAAGCTATCATACTTTCCATACATGTTGTCTAAATGTTCTATAAATAGGCATCCCTCTCAGTCATTTCGTCAAACACCTTATAGCATTTTAACTCAATATGTAAAATCATGTGCTTAGCTAACAACGATATTCCTACTCACCTGATCTTTTTTTTTCTTTTTCACAGTTAAACAGGTATATTGCCACCCATGTTAGATTCAAGAAAAAATCACGTACTTTGCCAGCGGCGATATATCTGCTCACCTGCTCATTTTTACTTCTGCTTCACAGTTAAGCAATGATATCACTGCCTATGTCAGATTCAGAAAAGAAAAAAAAACTTTATTTTTTGGATGGTGGTCATGTAAGTGATGATGGTTGGATGGTGATGATGAATGAATTTAAAAATTGTGGTAAAAAAAATGTTAAAGGTTGAGGTTATTTTACATGTTGTCAATTGCAATGGTAGGGAGAGGGGATATAAGGGAAATAAGATGAGATGATGATGAGTTAAAACACTTGGTCAATGTCCGTAAAGTGTTTGATGAAATGACTGAGAGAGACGTCTTTGTTATAGAGTACTTAGACGATATTATGGAAATTGTAACAGCTTGAGACATGCCTGTAGGGTGTTTGATGGAATGATTGAGAAGTCCTTAAGATTGAAAAGAGAAAAAAGAAAATGAAAGAAAGAAAAATGGATGTGGAAGATGATGTATTTAAGTGGGTATATATGATACAGAGGTGTTTTGGAAATAAGCTCCCACTTGCATCGAAGTACAAGATAATGAAGTCACCATATCATTAAGGAAAAAGGAGGATGAAAAAGGAGGATGAGGAAAAAAGAGCCCATATATGCGAGTGAGAAGGAATATCGCCGCTTAGCAAAACAATTTAAAAAAAACCAAAAAGGGTTGCGGTAGTTACATATATTTTAGGTCATTTTTTATCTATAGGGAGTATAAACGGATTTTTTTAGTAAAATCCTCAAATAAAAACAAGGCATCACAGATTAAAATTTTACGATATCACAAACATGTTTCTAATATCAAAAAATATTGTTTTGCGATATCATAAACAAGTATCAATATAGAGCACATTCGAACAATTTTCTAAACTTTCATCACAAAATAAAATTATTCATGACTAATGGTGATTCGTATTAAAAAAATCCAAAGGTGGCTCGACCATTGGGTCAGAAAGGCATTTGCTTTAGGCCCCCCAAAAAATAAGGGCCCCAAAAAAATAAATTCCATCTCTTTTTTTTTTAATCAAATAAAATAAGGCTTCAAAAAGGTAATTGTAGCAACTTAAGGCTTCATAAAAGTTGTTAAAGCAACTACCATATTTTACATTTCAGAAACAACAAGTATTATATTCATATTTCAAAAAAAGAATTAAAGAATATTTTTACATTAAGAAAATGTTGCCATTAAAAAAACCCTAAAATCACAGCAAGCAAGAAATCATTTTCTATTTTGAAAATCCTTCAGTTTGTAATTTTTCTCTCTATATCTATGCTGCTTGAAATCATTAGAAGATAACTTTAAATATAATCTTTTGTTTTTCCATTTTGAAGAAATTACATTAAATTCAGAAGTAATCTACATCTATAATATTTGTGGCTAACACTGATAAATTACAAAATTAACTTTTATAGTTCTATGCTTTAAAAAAAATTAATTACAAGCTCATATTATATGTTTATTATAGTTAGTGCTCATTTTATTTGTAAATATTATTAATTATAATTTATAAATATTAAATATGTCTACTAAAAAAATATTGACAATACTTGTAACTGTAGCTTTTATAGAAAGAAGTTTTTCAAAATTAAAATTAATAAAAATTATAATTTACATCAATAATGTCACAAAAAAAATTAAGTAGATTAGCCATACCATTAATTGAAAAAGATATATTAGTAAAACTTGAATATAAAAACTTAAATAGTAATATTGCATTACAAAAAAATAAAAAATAATTTTAAATAAAATATTATAATAATATTAAAAATAAAAAATACCGTATTTAAAATTATCACTTTACGCTTCAAATTATCTTGAGCCGACCCTGAAAAAATCCCTACTTACATTAGGTGAGAACATGTATAATTTCATTATCTATTAACAGCAAATTATGTCATGCCAGTGGCCTCCAGTCCCCATGGATATCAGAAAAAGAAAGAACATTGCGTGGCACGGTGTCTTGCTTTCTCACCAAAACCTAGGCATGAGAAAGAAATGCACATCTCGTCAGCAATTTTCTTCCACTTCAACAGTCTTCTGACGTCACACTTTCCTCTCTAATAATCCATCTGAGGCCCGAAATCCATATCCACCAAATGCGACAGTTTTTTTCAACCTTCATAGAGCTATAAAAGACAGTTACCCAAACAAAATAAACAAAGGAAGCCCAAAAATCTACAAAGACTATGTCAAATTTTAAACTAAAAATTATATCACCAATAAAAATCCTAATCCCAATATTATAAAAGAAAAGAACTAAAATATCTAAAAATTCAGATCATATAACAATAAGATAAATTGTAAAAGAAAGGCTTACTAAACTAAATTAAACAATGAAAAAACACATAAAGAAGATGCCACATACGGAATGGATTTGAAGGCTCGTTGCTGAGTTGATGAAAAAGACTACGTCAAATTTCAAAAAAAAAAAAAAACACGAAAAGAAGTAAAATAACATTTTATAAAGTAGAAAGAAAAAAAAATCTATTATAACTGAACAGTATTATGAAAGACTTTGTCAATCAAAATTGAAGTATGAATGGTTGATAATAGGGGTGCTCATGACTTGGGGTTGGCGAAAGTTGTGTAAAATTCAAACTGAACCCATTTTTGGACCAGTGGCCTAAGTCGGACCCTAAATATTGTATATTTTCATTATGTGATCAACCAAATGGTTGGATCCACAACCTATTGAAATGAAATTTTAGTATATGTCAGTAGAGGCCTTAATATTTATTTTGAATTCAGGTTATCCTTATGTAAGGGCCATGATAAATTCTCGGATACTTGTAAGTTTCAAATCAAATCACCCAAAAATCATATATATACTGTGCTTTGGTGCAGATGTCTCTCATAGACCCTGTGTGGAGATGTCCTCTACGGGGATGCTCTCATAGGTGCTCAATTAGAGTAGTATGTCAATTTTCAACTTCATTGAATCCTTCACAAATATAACACTTTCATCAATGGCTATCAAGTTTAATAATTTTAGAAGATATCATTGTTTAAAATTAAATAAATAAGACAACAATGAGTAATAGCAAAAAATGAGTGTCAAATTTGGATGTGTCAATTCACATAGAATAGTAAGTGTAGAGAGAGGGTGGCGTTGGATTGACCATTAGAGGGGTATGCCTCTCATGGAAGATGTATTCGATTGATCCTCTCGACCACTAAAATGAAATTAATATGAAATAAAAAGGAACTGTCATGATTCTCATACTTTAAATAAGATCATATATTCGACTCTAGAATCTAGATCTGCGTCATCCAGTTAGGGCAGTCGGACGAGTCTAACCAAGTGGTCAGCCAGGGTCACCCGAGTTGCTTGGTTCGATGTTTTGAAAAGTGTTAAATGGGTTGGACTTGCACAAGCCCATCACTGGGCCATAACGGCCCCACACTCGTATGATAATGAAATTACTTTTCGAGCTCAGTCATCAGCTATGTCACATAAGGGCATAAATACATTTATTTAGATTGGGCCGACATGATCCCTACCAACACAACCAGAAGGACAAATTTAGATGCAACTAGCAAGCCATGTCTACAATTGGACCACCACATTAAAAATATGCGCACTGTTAAGGTACGGACCACTATTGTCCTAAATTTGGCCATACCGGGCCATTCAAGTTATACTACTGATTTATATTTTTATAGTGGTGCACGGATTTGTATTTTCATTTGGTGAGCAAGAGAATTGCATAGAGATTTTACTTTGGTGGCAAATTTAGATCAATTCGTTAACCTAACCTCGCACTCCGACTCTCGGACCCGCAAGACCTCCCGCAAGACCTGCATTTAAAGAGTTGGGTTAGGGTCAATCTACTCAACCTACATAACGGGCTTAACCCAATTCACTGTGCTACGTTTAGGGCCGAAAAATATGTAAACCCATTCATACAATTTCGGTTTAACATTTTAATCACTAAAACTACTATGTTGCATTCGGAATGAGCCTAGATTCTGTCGGGGCTACTTTTGGCCAGTACCGTAACTCAAATACAGCCTTAACATTTGAATAGGATTGGATTTGAGCCAAACATCTACTGGTTGGTCCCGGTAAAACCGTTTGACCTCTATACATTATGTGGGAAAGATCCGGTTGACTCGTAATGGGGTGCTGGTTGAAGTGTTACAAATTGCACCTCAGCCCATTGTTATGACTTTTCAACCCTACACATTTTTAGCCGACTTGGCCTAGTTGGCTACCATAGTTGTTATTTAGAAACCCACATCATATATCACCTAGCAATAGGTTTTGATTTAGTTTAATATGCTTGGCTGGGCCTCTTACCTTTAAGTTTGGGCTGTGCTGTTGGTTTTCCGCTCATAATAGATGTAATAATCTATCTAAAGAATAACGCCTGATACCAATAAAGGTTGAACCACACTTTTTTTTGTCTCATATTTGTATCAGAATTTTTTTTAGTAATTTTTTCCTATGCTGGATGGTTGATGGTTGGTGAGAGGTGATACTTCAAACTTGAAAACTCAAGGATCTCTCCGGGCATGTCTAAGTATGAAATTAGATCTTTGATTTTTCTATTTGATTGCTAATTATGTTTAGAATCCAATGCAGAAGATCAATGTTAGGCCCAAATCTTAATTTGGAACACCATGACAAAGTCATTCTGCTTTTTTCTAGTTTATTTATGCCTATGTTTTCTAGTTTATGCCATATTTGTGTAGGTGAACTGTTTATCAACCCCAATTTTATAAGTGGGTGCTTGCTCCGCTCTTTTAAAATTTGTGAATGGGTTCATCTATGATAAATTCATCAAACTCTTACCATATGCACACATCCAAATTGAAGTTCATCCAAAATTCATTTTGATTGGAGCATTAAGCAAATGTGGAAATGCAATTTATTCCATTGGTGCTAAATCATGCAAGGCTTATTTATCCAATACGGTGGAATTTAGATCTGCAGAGAAGGTTTTCAAGTTCCACAAAAAAACTGAGCCTGACTAACAGCCCCCTCCCAAATTGGAAACAATTTTTACAGAATAACGTAAAAATCAAAAAAATTTTTCTGCTTTTCCAAAAAGCAATAGCACCAAAACATAGTTTTCACTATAGTGCGGAAAACCTTTTCCACTTCACCTTTTTTTTGGGTAAGCAGTCGCACAAAAGCACCATAGTTTAATGTAATCAATCCAAAAGTAAGTTTTATACAGTGTCTATATTTTCATTATCTAAGTTTTTATACCGTGTCTATATTTTCATTATCTTGTGAAATGGGACTTGGTTATTGAAGAGTAGACCCATATATGGAATTTAAAAACATAAAATATAACCCGCTTTTGAAATGTTTGTGAATTTAAGGATAGTTTGTTAAAACTCAACCATATATAAATGATTCACATTAGTAAGTATTATCTTTTTTCGCTAAGCCGGTTCAGTGACTAGGAGAAGGAAAGGTCCGGCACCCACTAGGGATCAATCCCTGTCGGTGCTATAGGAATGGGTTGCCTATCCACGGGCCAACCCTTAAGTCCTCACAAGTGTTATATATCGTCACATTTGTTTTTACTGATTTTGGCATGTGGGGCATAAAATGCAATAATTATTTGTGTACATATAAAAATGCACACAAAATTTACAAAAGTGTATTTATTCCATAAGGTAGTGATAAGTATATTTATCTTATAAGATGGTATTAATGTGTGTAAAAGAAAAAAATAAAAAATAAAATACAATTATTATTGTGGGGTGCCATATGCTATTATGTATATTTTAGTGCATGTATACATCGCAAATGACTGGGGTATAAAATAGTGTGTAAATACATCATTTTTAGCCTTGAATAGATTGCAAAAAGCGGCACCACAAATCATGCACGTCCTTGTACGTAAAAGGTCATAGTTTGACACCTACAACCACCTCTCACTTCACCTTCAACGACCTTTCACTTTCACAAGTCCCATGGGCTCCAAAGTCCTAGTTTGAATCATTCATCTTCCTATTAAATTAACAAACCTAAAGAAATTTTGTTTTGTACCTTAAATCCTCATAAATTTTGACTAAAAGCATCTTAAAAACTTCAATATATGGATTTGATTTTTTGCACTTGTGCCTATCGATTTATGATCCGAACCATTCAACATTATCATATTAATTATGATCATAAAAATTTTAAGTTTTATATTTTTAATCTTTTTGAGTTTGGAGAAATGTATAAAAATATAAAAAAAATTTCAAACACATCAAAACCGTTGGATATGTCATTGAATAAAAATAGTGATTTTGACGAACATGATAGTCTATTTATGTATAAAACATTTGAATATGAAATATTAACATATTTATTGTAAAGCTTATTTTCTTATTGCATGCATAAAAGGCGGGGTTGATCCTTGCAAGGGAAAGCACCTAAGCTTGTCGTTTCAGTGCTTGTACCTCACTAGCCTTTAGGACTCTAGTAAAAGCATGGTAATCATGTGGAGCGAAGGACCTAATAATGTTTTCTATCACCTACCTTACGTGGAAATGGGAGTCATCTAATCAAAAGACGTAATGTTTGGAGGGCTTCAAGTTGTCCAAATTCTAACCATTAAATTCAAGAGAATTAATTTCAAAGTTTTTATGATAATTTGGAGGGCCTAATAGCTTAGATGCATTCCAAATTAATTTCAGGTTATTGACAATTCGGGTGAGGGCAGGAAAAAGCAGATGGATCCCACAGGAAAGTACCTCCCTAAGCTTGGGCTGGGCTGATCATTCACAAAATTTTTGCGCGTATGCTTGTATATGTATGCATTTGGAGCCAGTTGCACCATGGTTCAGCCCTAGACCCAGACACAGCCCATTTATACACTACAACCTCACAGACCCACATACAGCGAATCTTGTCTCATAAGTCAGACCACTCAAGATTACCAAGTTTGTGCATCACCGTGCTCAACTGTCTGTCATAGCAAAGTAGGTAGATTTTGGGTCACACTATGTAACAACTAACAACTAGCTACACTTTGTGAGAAGCCCATCCCGAAAAGGGTTGATCCTTTGTGTCCTAAATGTTCAAAATGTAATATTCAAATTACAAATTGATTAAAATGAGATATGTATAACCCTATCATGCCAATAACTTTAAATCTTACATCTTAAACGTGAACTCATTTATAAATTAGAAAGAGTTCTTGTGATCACAATGGTGACCCATAAATACGGATGGCAATGGGGCGGGTAGGGTTTGTGTCCTAATTGGTATTCCTACTATATTTGTTAGTGATTTATTTAATATTTAAAAAAAAGTATGATGAAATATATGTGTTAAGGGTTTGTCAGTGGTTTATTTAATATTTAAAAAATATAATTAAATATAGGAAAATCATTAGAAGAAAATGAGCCTATAGCGGCAGAAATAAAGGGCCACTAAAAGTTCATAAACTGCTGCAAGAAGGATACAGCAGCAGACAAACGTCTGCCACTAAATTTGTCACTAATGCTTGTGGCGCTAAAGATAAAGACCAATAACGGCAGCAAAATGTCTGCCGCTAAAAGATACAATGGCGGCAGAAATAAAAGTCTGCTGCTAAATGTTTTAACAGAATCATACCTTTTATTAGTTTCAGCGGCAGAAATTATAACATTAGTGACATTTTTTATTTGCTGCTGTTAATTGTTTTAGCAGAGGTTTGTTCTATCTGCAGCTAAGACATTTAAAAAAAAATGCACGCAAATCTTGATAGAAGCGAGTGCCATTAGAAAAATCTATATAGATATATATATAGCTATTTAAGGTTTATTGATTGTGTATTATTGGTAGGGTGCAGGTTGTGTTTGGAAACCAACTTGAGTGAAATTTGTAGTGTTCTTAACCCGTGTCGTCTCGTATATCTCTAGTACTTTATATGTTACTTAACTATTATTCATAAAATTTATTTAATGTTAGTGGTAGCAAGGAGTGATATTTTCCTAAACATCATGAAATCATTCATAAAATTTATTTAATGTTAGTGGCAGCAAGGAGTGATATTTTCCTAAACATCATGAATTCAAAACTAATATTTTTCAAAAATAATAATAATAAAGTCAACCACTAATTAACTTGACTTGACCCGTATTTGTCATGGGCAAATTTGGCAAGAAAAGGCCTCAAGCCATTTTTGATAAGTGGCAATGCTAAAGCATCATTGAAAATGTCCTTGAATTAGTTAAAGAGCATTAAGAAACTTGTTATAATTTATGCTACTAGATCGCATGATTTAGCAAATTTGATGACTAATAAAAAACATTAATCAATCAAAATAATACATGCTTACGCAATATATAAAGACATAAAAATACCTAAAATCTTGTTGGTAAGGGAATGATGTAGATATGCAAAAATGATCTTAAAGTTACTGCAAACTCACCTCTTTTATGCTTTAATCTAGCAAGTGATTTTCATATGATTTACTTTATAATTCTATATGCCACAAGTGAGAATTCTCTGCCCATTAGAATCATATGAAAACCAATTGGTAAATTTAGCTACTCCTATTGTTGATCGAAAAGCTGTTTTAACACCAATAGACTTGTTGATCAGCCTTCTCTATTTGTATCAAAATTTATTTTTGAAAACTTAATTTTCTATATAAAGGAAGAAACATATAGATCTGCAGAATAAAATTTGCAGCAACAAGAAATGGGCATGCCTCAGCCAATGTGGCCCTATTTCACATACATCCTTTTCTCCTATTGTAACACTCCGATCCTCTTTGAGCCGGATTAGTGGCTCATTAGTGTGCTTTTCTGTTAATTAATCCTTTTGGATTTGGTTTCGGGTCTTGGATAGGTAGTTGAGTAACCTTTGACCTGGGATAGGTAGTTCTAAGCCCTTTTTTGTAATTTTGCTTTTGCTTAGAGTGCATCATATTTGCATCATCTTGGTGTCAGCACGTGTATTTTGTTGAGCTCATTATTTTCCATAACTGCCTCAGACCCATTCGGAGTCAATTGGAGAAGTTGGACTCTCGTGTGACTTGATTTGTAAATAACCGAAATTCACTGGACTTTGACTTAAACTTTAGAAACTATTTAAGAGTCATGAGCCCAGGTGTCTCTCTCCTGCTTATTTTCATTCGACAACTGCATGCAATAGCTCCACGTCTCTTCTTCTCTTCTCTTCATTCTCTTCTTCAGTCTTGTGGTGTTGGGAGCTTGCATCTTTGTTGATTGGGTTTTTACTCTCAGTTGGTTGGGTTCTCTCTCTCTCTCATCTCTGTTTGTGGTTTGGGTAAGTGGGTTCTTCCCTTCTTCTTCTCCAATTGGATCTCCCATCTCTCACTCTGCATGCTCATGGATTGTGTCTTGCTTTGCTTTGCTTGGGTTGTAGTTGATTTGGAGCTTGATCTCAGTGGATTTGGCTAAGCTTTGAGGCAAGCATAAGTACAGGATTGTATAACACATATGGGTATTTTATTTGACTGTTTGATTTCATCTATTACATCCTATACATGTCTGTTGTGTTTTACAGCCAAATTATGTGATTTTGGAACCTCTAGAACTTGTTTTGCTAAGTTTCTGTATCAAATTTCAGTTTCTGTACTCACTTCAGTTTCGTGTTCTGTATTGTACGGCTAAGCTATAACTTGGTATGGCTCAGATTCTAGAGACTTGAATTTTTGTATTTTGTTCTACGGCTAGGCTACGGCTGAACCGTACATTGTTCTACGGCTGAGCCGTAAGCTAGCCGTGACTCAGCCGTGAATTATCACCCTGATCAGTCGAAACTTTCTGATTTCAGTACCCTTACGGTGAAGCTACGGCTAAGCCGGGGATTGGTCTCCGGCTAAGCCGTGGACTCCACTGTAGCTCAGCCGTGAAATGTATCAGATCAGAGGTGGAAGATGACCAGTTTAGCTGTGTATTGAAGGGAACCACGGTTAAGCAGTAGTGCATGTTATGGCTAGGCCATAAGGTGTATACGGCTAAGCCGTAGTTCACCCATGGCTAAACCGTAAGACCTGGAAAATCTAAAATAAAACTTAGGATAATGGTGTGACTTTGTAGGGCTAAAATACAGGTTAACCACCAATGTAAACCTGCCCAATGGACTCTTTGGACCGCATGAATAGTCTGTTAGGCTGTGACTTATTCATGTGAGCGTTGATTTACTGTTAAGCACCTCCCCATGGGTGTTGGTTTAAGGGACTTTGGTGCACATGAGGATTTCATTGCAACACTTTGATGATAACGGTGCATCAAATAACTTAAAACTACATCAACATGCACGGTTAGTGACAGTGAACAACTAGATTAGGGTTGGCTTGTAATTAACCTTGATTCCGTATTAATCTGAGATATATTGCATATTGCTTACAGTTTTGCCCTCTATTCTGCTAATCTATGTGTATGCATTACGAGGTCATTTTGCTTTCATTCTGTATATCTGTTTTATTCTTCGTTCCGCACGACGCTTTGATCTATGCTGTGCTTTGACTTAATCTATGCTATGATCTGTATTTCTGCTATGCTCTGTATATCTTTGGCTTTGTATATCTCTAATTCATTGGGTATTTCCTGGTGGCTCTGCCCAGAGATTAATACGTGAGGATAAGATCCGGTCTTTGCCATCGGTGAGTACAAAGCGGATAATCTCCCTTCTTTTGGATTTGATTTGATTGGTATTAGTCTGGCTCTACTCAGCCTCAGTCCTAGGATGCCCGACGGGGTTCCCTCTGGCTTAGATCTCTGTATCTCTGTATCACTGCAGTGTCGCTTTGTCTTGGGACCCCGGAACCCAGGAAACCGAGACCCACTTGTACCCTTGGCCCGGTCAGTGGTGTTCTCATCTGCTCTGCTCTGCTCTCTATTGGAGAGGATATGGTTAACGTAGTAGCCACCTAGTTC
The DNA here is from genome assembly GCA_037013555.1 of Sextonia rubra. NCBI lineage: Eukaryota > Viridiplantae > Streptophyta > Magnoliopsida > Laurales > Lauraceae > Sextonia > Sextonia rubra. The sequence continues at coordinate 33,288,202 of JASUAD010000010.1, read as the reverse complement.
AGTATTTCTATGCTTGATTCACTTATCATACTTTACTTCTATGCACGATTTGCTTAGCCTACTAAGATGAAACTCTGTAATTAATATTCTGTCATTATTCAATTTGATACTATGAGTGTTTCGTCCCTATTACTTATATTTGCTGGATCGTTGTATTCACTGTGTTGTCTGTGGTGTTGCAGGCACAGATCCCTTGCCTAGCTCCCCGGCGGTCGAAGAGGCTGCAGGGTAGAGCTTAGAGGCACCCTCCGGGTTGGCAGAGTGAGACTGATCACCTCTGCCGAGTGCGTACATGCATATCATCAGTGGCCTAGTTGTTTTGGTTTTGAGATTTTGTATTTTGCACTTCGGACTTTGTACTCTGTATCATTTCGTATATCGCTATTTTGGTGTATACTCAAATTTGTATTTGGTTTTAGAGGTTTGTATATATCGTTGTCTTTTCCGTTCCGCATTTGTTTTGGCTTCCACTATTTCTTTGTTGCTTGCTATGATATCTACAGCTTCCGCGTTCGCTTGTTTCGCACGTGTTAGATCCCTTGTGTGTGTGCATCTGGACTGGGTTTGGATGCACGTGCACGGGAGTACGTGTGTCACTGGTTTGGCTTTTCGCTAACCCCGATTTCTGGGCTCGGGTTGTGGCACCTATCTAGCTTCAATCTTCTTGGTATACAAAGATGCGACCTAATTTCACAAATTATGCTTCTTCCATGCTTTGGTAGCAAAGACATCACTGTATAAATTCTCATATTAACTATTTAGTTTAAAAAACTTTCACATTGCAATATAACAAAATAACTTGTATAACAAGACTAAGCCATAAGAATAAACTCTATGACAAACTCTATTCTCAAGTAGAAAATATGATTGATACATTGGTATTAAGCATAGTCATTCTTGTCTTTCATACGTGAAATTTCATGCTTCCAGTTGCACTGAATTTACACCCAATTTGTATGACAACCTGAAACATAGAAGGGTAGGAACACTCAACACACAGAACAAGTACAGCTCAAATCTATAATCAGAACAGTGGAAGAAAAAGAACTATCATTTTCTATAGATCATAAGTAGCATTTCACTATCATTAAAAAAAACTACCTGGTAAAGCCAGCAAATCTACTACTCTGTTTTGGTGTTGTAATACTCACTCCATGGCCTTCCGGCTATCCTTCCCTCAGGAAAATCTACATTGTTAAAAGAGGCATGTTCTGTAGCAACAGGAAAATAAAAACTGCATCCAAATGCACAAATAAATAAAAAAGTCATCTACCCCAGAACAATTTACTTCCCAATAAAATAAATGGAATGGTCTAAATTCTTTCTATATATACAAATAACACTAGACAAAAAAATGGGTCAAAATCAAAGGTGCCTTTTAAGGTGATGCAATAATCAGGAACCAGATAATGATCAAACTGTTTTTTATTAAACGATCAATTTTACCCTTACCACACAAATTCATTAGAACAGGATCCACAATTCATACTTAATCCAGATCAAATATCTCTGCTACAATGGATTAACATCAACATCCCCTTTAAATCCATATTCTTGAAAAATTTGGTATACCTTAGCTATCTTTTTAAAATCTCTAATTTTTGCATACATTCCAAGCAAAGAGTTGAAGATTGTAAGATCAGTCTTGAATCCATCTCCCTCCATCTCAGCAACCATCAGTTCAACATCCCTAACTCTTTTTCCTCTGGATAGCAGACCAATCATACTCCTATAAAGATGCATTGTAGGTAAGAAACTAGTTGCTTTCATTCCATGATATATCTTCTTCGTCTCAAATATGTTTTCATCTTTCACAAAAGCATCAAGCATTAAGAGGATAGTGCTCTTACTTATTTTGAAGCCCATATCTTGCAGCTCCTCTATAACAACATAGCGTTCATCTAGCCTTCTATCAACTATCAAAGCTTCCATGAGACCATTAATAGTATCCACAATTGGGGAAGGACCATCTTTCATCATCTTGTTGAAAACAGCCCTCGCTTGCTCAGTGAAAGAAGCAATGAGAGAACCCCTACCCAGTCCAATGTAGAGTAAAACACATTTATCCTAATTATAACCTCACAGATTCCAATGTGTTTGATAAAGAATCCAAAGTTTAGAGTGATGCGGTATTTCTTAAGCAGTGCGCTTCAATAAATAAGGCAGAAAATGGCATTTATTTTATTCATATATATAAAAGATAATTAAAATTAGTGTCGTTGTAACATTACGAAAACAGTTGTTGAAGCAATGATTTCATGTAATTTTCATGTAAAGATCAAAATCACTACTCCACGTTTAAAATGTGTTATATAGAGACAGTGGATTAAGAAATCAAGGCCAAATGGCTCATTCTGGTCCCAAGATTGCTTGCCTGCAATCAGATATTTCAAGAGAATTTAGAAATCCACCTAATTTTTCCATATAAGTAGAACATCAGGAATTTAGACAAAATACTTGTTGAGCAAAGAAGAGCCTTATTGTGTTAATTGCACATTGATAAGGTGGCTTACAATTTCCTTAAATTATGAGTATAAAGGATGACTGCTATTTGGGCCCTATGTATTGATTCTCAAGGAGAATTTTTGGAAAAATAAAAGAAAAAGAAGGAAAAGTTTGAATCCAAATGAGATTTCCAAGCTGCATCAATTCCCCCACCCCCACAACGAAAAGGGAAAGGGAAAAAAAACTTCAGTACAATAATCCAAATTCACTATATCCATTTCCAGCGATTTCATACATCTCTAGATTTCACATTCCAGAAATCCCAGGGAAGCATGAGGGTATAAATAATACACAATATAAAGCTTGAAATAGTTATGCCAGCATATATTGATCAGCCAACCACATAATTGAACAAATCATCCACCAAACCAAATAAGCTTTGGTAACTGTTGATAATTGAATCAACAAGTACCTAATTTAAACTATTTAAAAATTTGATGGATGCTGATTCATTGGTCCCAAGTCTATATCGTTGTTCCTGTGACATTGGCAAAATAATTCTCAACTCATCCAACATAGTTAATATTAAGAAGCAAAACAGCATCAGCATTCAGCAGTATAAGAAGAGAAATTTGGAAATATTATGAAGAGGCACACAAGATAATGCCTGTGATTTTCATGGGTAAATAGGAGTCTTGGCATATAGGGAAATGAGACAAAAGGACTAAAAACAACCTATGCATGTATAATATTGCTGATGTCCATCTAGAACAGGATCCAACCCAATTACCCTTTAGAACATCATAAGGAACAACGATGATTAAAAAAATTCAATGAAGTACACTGCTTTCTTTCAATTAATAGGCAACTTTTCTTAGCTGCATGAGGATTTGTTGCAACTAAGGTACTTGTATGATCAGCACAACTGAGATGTCCTTATGACAGGCCCATACCGGATCAACATAAATCATGCTAAGCAAAGATTTAACACATTGTGAAACAAGTCATAAGGACAAGCTCAAATTAGACAGGCAAAACTTAAAACCACAAGAAGGCTCAAAATTCAGGAGAATTCAGCTTCGGATGGATGAGTGATCTGTGCTTGAATTAGTAGTGGAGACAAACACAAAGAAAGGACCAGAATGGCTTCCAAGAGACAAACTCCCAATGTTGACATCTCCAAAGCAGTGAAATCAGGTGAACTGTAGCAAATCTCCCAAAAACTAATACCTAACATATTGTCTGAATCTGTCCAATCCTCTGTGTGTGTGAGAGAGAGAGAGAGAGAGAGAGAGAGAGAGAGAGAGAGAGAGCTCAGAAAACCAGTGCTTTAAAATAGTTCACAAGATTCAATGATGTAAACATCTGCCCCCAAACCTTGTTGTTTAAGAAATCAAGGAGTCTTCATGAATATCCCCAAACATTCAAAAGAGTATTAAAAGTGTAAAACCTGTTGTCACGGTGGGTCACAAAAGAACTGAAATGATTCAACAGAAGCCGCCAATATTCATATTCAATAAAAACAACAGTCATGCCAAGATTCTTTGCCCTCACAATCAAAATGGAAGCATCTTTCAAAGCCATTTTCACCATAGTTTGATTCTTCTCTATTGCCTTTGTACATTTACCACCTTTAAAAAATTTTCCTAAGCCGTCAAATTCATATTTCTTGAACATAATGATCAAAAGAGAGGGATTATTGTTAGGCATATGCACATCTATGAGACAAAGCCAATCAAGTCCAACTACACACCAGATCCATAAATTGGACAATCATCAAGGTCCCAAGCTAGGTGTAGGAGAAGTACAAGTTGCTCTTATAGCTAGACTAAAATTTATATCTTGAGAATGACCCAAAAAATAAACCAAGACAATTGGCTTGCGCATGCAAATCATGACGCCAAGTTTCGGTAGCTTCTGATTACACATTAGTGTCATCCTACCAATAGCCATGAAACATTGGAATCATTGAGTTAGAAGACTATCCCACTTGGGGTAATTACCTTATGCCTTTCAAGACTCGGTGGAATAACTGTAATGGTGGCCTAAACTTTTAAAATTCAGGACCAACATTGAATATTAACAACCCCAACATGTTAGAGGAATCATGGACCAACTACAACTGGACAATCTCTTTCTTTTTCTCTTTCACTACTGAAAATATATTTTGAATAATATTTACGGGAAAAATAGTTCCTGGCACTTAATCAGGCCCTCAACAATGAATTGTGTTGCATTGTCCACATGCTTCTCAGAAGAAAAGTAAAAATGGGTACCACAAAATGGGTACAATTGGCAAGTTAAGTGTACAACAAAATGGGTCCTAAATACTATTTACACTACCATACTATCAATTTTGTCTTCTCAATTGCCTAGGCTCTATCTGAAAACTTTCACTAAGATAGTAAGGGATATTTAAGGGATATCTGATATTTCTCCTTTCCATTCCCTGACCCTCCATGATTGCCAAGGCATGTCATCACTCAAGTTCCAACATTTCAATCCATAAATGTTAAAACCCTTACACAAGAAAAAAAAAATTATGACCAATTTATCAAAGCAATTAAGATAGATGCTTAAACGAAAGAACATCAATGCTTTCATGGATCTTCTTTTGAAAAATGAGATGAATCTTCAAAATCTCATGCTGGGCAATGGGCAACAGCTTCATGTCTCGACTTTAAAAAAGGGGGGAAGCCATCAATAGAAGAAGAACCAAGAAGTTATTCACAAAGGAAATTTTACTAGAAAGAAACCAAGTTAGGATAGGATCAAACCCCACCTCCTAACATAGAAGGAACAATTCAGACTCATCTTCCAACACATTTGCATCCGCATGACCAATGCCATACATTATCCTCTGCCCAACAAAAAGCACACTGCTCTACATAGATGCAAGTGTAACCCCATCCTTTACGTTCAACCTGTTATAAATCTCCACCACCAACTTTGAATATGGAAGAGGACTCCCTTCAAGCAAGCAAGCAATAGTAGAATTCATGGAGCAACAACCAGCCTCGTCCAAATGCAACTTTTAGATAAAACTTCCTTGAAATATCTTAATGATCCCTCAATCTGTCGCAGGTATCCAGCAATAAGCGATTCTTTGTTCTTTCTGCTCAAAATATCATCAAATGCTACTCTCTTCCTTTTCATCGACTTGCTACCATTCTTTTCGCTGCTTTTTGGATCGGTTTGTGGACGTTTCGAGCCATTGTTAATAGGAGAACCATCAAGATCCACCGTATCCACCACTGCAACCTTTGGATACACCAACAAAAAAATCAAGGATAACAACAACAACAAAGCCCAATGCTTGATAAACTAGATTTCAATGGTTGTAGATAGCAGGAGATCAAAAACAACAAATATTTGATGGCTACCCGTGCTTGTAACGAATGCAAAACAAGTAGGAACAATCACAGCTGGCATTTCCTACACAAATGGTTAGAAACAAAGAGCGACAGAAATCAGTAATTTTGAGGGAAAAGGAAATCTGAAGATTAGAATGTCAAGAAATCAAATATTCCGCTCCATCCAAATCAATTCCATTGAGGAAGAAATGCAAGAAAACTGTAGGAATGAAAATGGAATATGCTATCGAAATAGATCTAGCTAGTAATTGAGAGATCTGACCTTCTCATCATCCAAGATCTTCAAAATCAAGAAGTTAAGATCGTTCCCTGAATCGAGAAACAAAGGTGTTTCTCCAGATTAGGGATTCAAAGAGGGAATTACTTTGTGAAGGAGGAGAGATGGAGAACCACCTGAGGTTTCTCTTGTTCGTCTTCGTCGTCGTCTGCTTCGGAATGGGAAGAGAGCTCTTCTTCTTCTTTGGTGTTTGGCAATGGCTTTCCTGGATTTTGTAGAGATGGCCATGGAAACGAGAGCTTTTGCTTAAAGCTCCTCTTGCATCTCTTCCATGTGCTAGATTTTGCTCTCTCCCTCTCTCTCTCTCTCTCTTTCTCTCTCGTAAAAATGATTTTAGTGTTTAAGATTTGATATGATTTTTTTATATATTATTAGCAGGTATTAATATCCGCTACTGATAATTAGATTTAGCAGCAGAACATTAAAACTGCTGCCATAAAAGTGTTGCTAATTCTCACTTTTCATGTAGTGAATTTTCAAATGAGGCATTAAGTTTTTATCTTATTTCAAAAAAGGAAACAAGTTTTAAAACATTTCAAATAAGTCGGCCTTAAGTTTTTCAAGAAGTTTTCAATTAAGGATATTCATCTATTAAAAGCTATCTTTCATACCTAGATTACCCTCTAGTGAAATAAAATCCTCATTGACTCCTTTTATATTCTACTCATTTTCTTCTTCGACATCCTTACAATAATTAGCAACAATTGGTGTTCTCATAGCGATCGGCTCATGTAGTAGTAGTTGAAATCATGTCATGGATTCAAATAAATGATAATTTTGAGGGAAAAAGTTGGCAGGAAATACTTTTAAATTGTCAAATGTCCTTAATTTAGAATTTACTAAAAGATTTAGGGACTAATTTGAAAATTTTTGAAACTTATGTACTTTTTGGAAATAAGGAAAAATCTTAAGCCTTATTTGAAAATTACCCTTAAATATATATGTGTTAAAGGAGATTTAAAACCATGACCTTTAAAATAGCATCCATCCTCATCCCCACTTGCACTAGTGAGATAATTAGAAATGCACTTAATAATATATGAAATAGTTATATGGCTTGGGTCAGTTTGATGTATCAAAAAATCCAAACCCGTCCAAAACCCGATTCGAGTTAATGCATGAAAAATTATACTCGACCCTAGTCCTAACAACCTGCTACCAAACCAGCCCCTAATAGGAGCGAATTAGTACGGATCCCCATTTAAACATGACCCCTTGCCATCCCTACCCGTAAATACAAAATTTCTCATTCTACACCTAATGGACTAAAAAAACTAATACAAAGAAAAGGATGACCCGCGCACTGCGGATTGCAATGTTTTCTGTTGATGTTATTGTGTCTAACCTCAAGCATCAAGAAACTCTTCTACATGTCCTATTTTAAAATGATGTTTGAAGCATTTGATAATAATTTGGAGCATCTACTAATTTGCATAGGGATATAACAAGGACACAGATTTTACAAAAAGTGAGGTATCAAATTCAATACCACACATTAAGTTGCTAATTTTGGAGCATCAGAATGTTAAAGAGTACTAGAGATGGATATAAATATACATTTGAAAGTTTTAAGAATCACCAAGATTTAAGGCCCCAATTCAGATTTCTAAATTGCAGTTCAATTAACGATGGCAAAAAATAAAAAAACAAGCAAATCAATCAACAACATAAAAAAAGACAAGGCACACAATTTTTTATGTAGAAATCCTTCTCAGGAAAAACCACGATTCATCCTCATACCAACGAATAATAATGAACAATTACAGGCAATTCTCACAAATCCAACCTTAATTTCTTCAACCTAAAGACTATAGTTTCTTGCCAACTACTGGTCATTCACCTCTCACCGCGCTTGATCCAACCACCTTGAAACTGCAAGGTCAATGATCTTCTGCAAGAGAAGAAATCTTATACTTAGAAGTGCAAGCACAAATATCTAAAATTCAAAGCTTTAGCAAAATCTCTCAATTAAGAAAGTAAATCTCCAAAAGGTTTCCTAGACTTAGAACTATGAGATTCTTTATTTAGGGCTTGAGAGAGGAACCCTTTAAATAGCCTTCAATTCATGCCATAGGGTTATAATCCATGTAGGAATAAAACGGGTAGTTTTGACAGGTAATGAAAAGGTTTTCACGCAAGTTCAATCTATTCGAATGCCCAAACCTTCGTTCAAATGGACAGAGTCTCGAATTTATGGCTTACTAATTTCACAGCCTCCATTCGAATGTGTGGCATTTTCATAATTATGCATAGTACACTCTTTTGTAAAATAACTTTATCGTTTTAACTCCAATTAAGACAATCTTAGGCTTTACAAATATCTACTCGATACGAGCTTTCCAATGGTAGGTAGCTTTCCACAATCTGACATATAGTTTAAGAGATATGACCGTTTTAAACCAAACAACTTCATTTAAGCAAATCGATGAAGTACGTAATAGTCCAATTTTAAAAATAAAAAATTACAACTCAATTGATCCATCAGTTTTGTCCAACCTATGAATTAGCTAACACTCATAATTCTAATAACATCTTTTTAGAATGGCCTAATTGTAGAAAGTAACTCATTTAATGAGATAGCTTGTGTACATTCTTTTAGAGGCCCATGAAAGATGTCATTTCCACTTAATGAGACTCATCATTTGCAGTCTATTTCTCATGTTTCTATTCATCGTACTAGTAGATCGATGAATAACATGGTGAATTGTTTGGCTAAGCAGGAGTTCTTCGTCAACCTAATTTAAGTGCTAATATCTAATGTTTCTTAAAGTTGATCTTTTGCTATTTTTCTCTTACACCAAATTTTTTGTTGGATGTGTATTTTGGTTCTATTTTTTTTATTTTGTTCTATGACTCTATTTTATTTTTAATAATATATAAACCATTGTTACCTAAAAAAAATGGACATAGATATTTACAACTTTTTGAGTGTATACACCTCCGAACTATAAATTTTCAGCTTCACATCGACCTATCCTGATATCCACACACATCTTCCAGGAAAAAAAAGGGTCACGTGGCAACTTCCAATTGCCCCAGTAATGTAAAGTGATAAGATGATTGAGAATACACCAAGGTCTAAGAACCACTAATTTCACGGTGCTGTTTCTCGTTCATTCTTCTCACATACAACGTAGTGACCCTGCAAGTGAGAGAGAGAGAGAGAGAGAAGAGAGAGAGAGAGAGAGAGAGAGAGAGAGAGAGAGAGAGAGAGAGAGAGAGAGAGAGAGAGCCCCTACAGACCCAGCTTAGAGATGGCATCAATCACCATGACAGCCTCATTGCTTGGTGGGGTCAGTGTCTACAACAGCCCATCGGCGCATCATCGCCGGGCGCTTATGACTAAGGCGATGAAGGCCGAGGCCGCAGACCGGGCTGTGAAATTGAGTTGTGACGGGGTGACCAACAAGGCTAGCAATGGTAGGAGGGAGGTAATGTTTGCGGCAGCGGCTGCTGCCATTTGCTGTATTGCCTGCGGTCATGGCGACGCCATCGCCGGCGAGGAACCAAAGCCAGGTACCCCAGAAGCAAAGAAGATCTATGCTCCAATCTGTGTCACCATGCCCACAGCTCGTATATGTCACAAGTAAAGGCTGAGAAGGGATGCCAATGCTTGCAGAGGCAGGACTTGCTTTCATATTGTTGTCTAGGTAGTCTTGTGGTTGTCATTTGAATGTGCATGTGTAAGTAGACTTTGATAGACATGTCGTTTTTTTATTCAAGTCCTGTCATAAAAGCATGTATCATATGGTGAGTGTATGCATTCAATTGTGCAATCAATCGTATGAACAATCTAAAAATCGTCTCTTTCATGGGTTGTATGCTTAATTGAAGTATTGAACAATCATAGGATCACCTCAGTTTCGAAGAAAAAAGTGTCTGTTTCAACACATGACTTCCAAAATTCTGGCTGGAGAATTTTGGAGATTCCTCAAATTTCTGTTAGAAATTATTGGCCTGTTTCATGTAAAAATAGGAATTGTAAGACTTTCATCTCTAACAATGGTTAAAATTAAAGAAGCAAATGTGACTTTTTTGAAAAATGACTTGTATCCTTTCTCTAATTCAACACGGATCAAAAGGAAAATGAATACCTTACCACTGCTGGAGCAATTCAAAGCTAGAATATTGTGGGTTGCATCTATTGAAGAGTGGGCTCCACCTGATGGGGAATGTTGAAAAGGATTTCCGCCGCATCTACTAACACCTTGAGATTTTGGTACCAATAGTTAGCTGAAGAAAATTAACATGGTATCAGAGCGAATTAGTTGTGAGTTCAAATCTCAGGAGGAACGACTCGGCACTAAAAAATTGCGTGTCGTCAAAAGTGCACCGAACAAGTTCCACTTGAAGGAGAGTATTGAAGAGTTAGCTCCACCTGATGGGGAATGTTAAAAAGTATTTTCCACCGCCTTTACTAACACCTTGAAATTTTGGTAGCAATAATTAGCTAAAAAAAATTAATAGCATCTATAATTTTATATTGCTAGCCAATATGTTTCGCCCCTCACCTGATATCTTTCAACCCCTAGTTCTTTGATAATTCCTAGGTGGAGCTCATTTGATCATGAGATGATAATGTCTTCAATCTTATATATCCTATGCAAACCAAGTGCTAATTTTTGAAAGGCATTGCGCTTTTCAAATTTCTCTTAAACTCAAGATGCTATGTTAGTTACGTCGGATTTGGCTTAAAGGTTGTTGTTGCACCTATTGAGTGGTTTCTTGGGGCCCACATTTTGTTTTTATTTTCTCTTAGGGCTATTTTTCTTTCTTAATAGAAAGAGAAAAAGAGAGGGTTGGTGAAAGGTTGTCATCTGTTGAAAAAAATTGAGATCAATGGAGAGAGATGGCCAAGTATTAGAAGCTTAAGAATCCTTATAACAAGCTGCCCATTTTTTATTAGTAAAATCGAGCTCAATACTCATAGTTGGTGCATGTAATCTTTATAGTGAATCATGTAAAATTTCTATATTGTGCATTGCTTTCTTTTCTTTTGGTGATTGTGATTGTTGATCACTCGGGTTGTGCGAGGACACTGATCACTGGGTTTTCTGAAGAGATCGGCGGGCCCCGGTTCTGTGAAGAAGATAAGCAGAGGGCTTTCGGTTCAGTTTGCAGAGAAGAGATCAACACAGTAAGAAAGAGGATTGAAAGATCTCTGCGTCATATCAAGGAGATTGATCAGATCAGAGATGGCCATGATTAAACCCCTTTCAGTTCGGATCCAGATCTGAGAAATCAGAGTGCTCAGATTTTTTGCTTGCAAAAGGCCACTTTCACGGTCTTTGTTTTCGGTGCAAAAGAGTACTGTCGGGTTGTTTTTGCTGAAAATGCTCAGATTGGCCCATGTTCCTCTTGTTATAAAATCCATTCACACTAGGTTGCACCCAGAACTTATAATAGCTAAGGTTGAAAAGTCACATATAAGATTCTAAAAATAATATTCTACAATAATAGAATTTAAGGACACTCATTTTATTTTAATTGCTTTTAATAATTTCAATTGTTGTAGGTGGTGGCTTTTGCTTGTGAGATTCTTTGGAGACCTCTCACACCCTTTTCACATGTAAAAATGTAAAAAATTGGGAAAAGACCCATAAATATAAAAGCCTTGGAATATGATCTAATCAGCATGACTTAATGAATTAGATGTTTTATAAGACGAAGAATTTGCATTAACTAAACGAATGGTTCCATAGATTCAATTGTGATTTACAAATCATAGTTTCCACACCTGTTTTCAAGCAAAAAATAAAAAAATAAAACTTCCACACATGTTCATTTGAGATTATTTTCCTATAAAGAAAGGACGAGCAAAGAAAGTCGATGACTAAATTCAGTTACATATGCAATATGCAAATTGAAAGCCCAAGTCACTTAGCTGGAGGAGTCAAATCAGAACTCAGCAGATTTTTAAAGCCAATTCCATGAGAGAGAGAGAGAGAGAGAGAGAGGAGGGTTCCCTACAGCCTAGTCTTGCTATGCCCATCTCCACCAACATTGGACCCCAAACAAGTAACCACCCGGAAAGTCAACACCAGAAGCCAGTGTGCCCTCCAAACCCATCTCTACCCTTCGCCAAACTGACCACAACAACACTAGTTTGCCCTCCAAACCCATCTCTTCCCTTTGCCAAACACCCATAAGCAAAAGTCTCGTGGTATAGCATTGCCACTACCCCTTCACACATATGCCAATGCGATTCTCTTACCCACATTCTCTCTTACTCCGACCTGCACTCTTTAGAAAGGAGTGGCCAAGTCGTCACTCTTTTGACATCACATTCTTAAATACTTACATTACATCGTGTGGGAGGAGATATCCCTTTAAAACACCGACGTACCCACATAAAACAATACCTTCTATGCATATGCATGAATCCAAGCTCTTCTTTTTCTACCTCCAGGAGAATGCCAGTGATATCTCGAGATCCTTCCCACAAAACTTCTTCCATTTCAATCCCACCTGAGAAAAATAACTGACACCCAAGCTTCCATAAACTGAGTAGAAGACTCTCATGCCCAAAACCACATAGCCCGTCAACCTGCCTCTCTCTTCTGTATATAAATACGAACTCATCCTTGCATAGTTTGGCCACCACATCGCTCCAAATCAACCACTCTTAGATTTAACATAGGTTCCCTTTTCTGTCTCTTTTTAAGTCGAAAGAAAACATGGGCCTAGAAAGACACTTGGTTTTTATATCCTTTCTATGGCTTTGCTATAATTCGTGTGATGGGCGTATGCTAGAGGACCCACTATCAAATTGGGTTGATGAAGCCCTTCCCTATGATGAAGGCCCCTATACTACATATTTTAGCGCCATTGATGATGAAAAACACGAACTCCAACCTGAATTAATGAGCGTGATCGACTTTGAACCTGCCATCTCTGAATTCAGGAGGTTTGATGATGCGGGTAGCCCTCAAAGTTCAGATACAGTTGTAAACGTCGATGATTTTGGAGCTAAAGGAGGTGGGGCAGATGATACAAAGGTACACATCAATATAAGGATAATGAAAACACAACAAAATATCTTACAGTTATGGGCCTTATGGCCTTATAAGTTCGTGTAATTGGGTCTTAATGATTGATGCATGAGATTATTTTGTTTGTACTTTCATGGTTTGAAAGTTCTAATTGTACTTTTTCTTGGCGCAATTGGGAGGCATTTGAGGCTGCTTGGGAGGAAGCTTGTTCATCTGCTCCATCTGTTCTTTTGGTGCCTGAGAACAAGAACTACCTTCTTAAACCAATAATCTTTTCGGGCCCTTGTAGATCTTCTATGACAGTGATGGTGAGATTAATCTATTCATCACAAATGGGTCTTCTTTTATGTTTTTGGTGGTGGTACATCCTCCAATGGTCTTGATGTCAATTGGATAGATAAGAGCCTATGACAGATGCTTTCGTTTTCTCAGATTTCTGGAACCTTGGAGGCTTCCTCTGATCGATCATATTGGAACGGACAAGATCAAAAGCACTGGCTTGTCTTTAGGGAGATCAATAACCTTAGAGTTGAAGGGGACGGAACTATCAATGGTAATGGAAAGATATGGTGGGAAAATTCATGCAAAATCAACAAAATACTAGTAAGTACTTGGAATTAACCATCTATCAATTCACTTTGCTAACAGTATCTCTTATCTAATAATGACCAATTGACTAACAACTTCTTATATCGTGAATTTGCATGCAGCCTTGCGAAGAGGCCCCTACGGTATGTTGATGATCTGCTTTGACATACACACACAATTATGGAGATTTTTTTCATTGATACAGTTTCCTCTCCCCAACAAATTCCTCGTACTTAAATCCTCATTGCTTTCTAGTTAAAAAAGAGGGAACTGAAGTTATTCTGCTTTTCTAATGTTTCAACAGGCTTTAAGCTTCTATTCCTGCAGAGACTTGGTATTAGCAAACCTAAGAATAAAGGACAGCCAACAAATGCATGTTTCTATTGAGGGATGTGTAAATGTAGTTGCCTCTCATCTCATTGTAACTGCACCAGAAACAAGCCCCAACACAGATGGAATTCATGTTGCAAGCACCCAAAACATGCAGATAATGAATTGCATGATAGGAACAGGTAAACTGGAAAAGTACAAGGAGATATAGCACCTCATTGCTCCCTTTGAATTATTCTTTTCTCAAATTTCATTCATAGAAGGATTTTATTTTCTTACAATGAAGTTTTTGAGTTTTTAAGCAACACACAATCAATCCAACTCAAAATACAAAATCTATACCTAAATAGTAAACCAAAACTCTTGAATTTAATTCCCTCTTTCTCCATGATTTGAAGGTGATGATTGCATCTCAATAGTGAGTGGATCGCAAAATGTCACTGCAACAAATATAACCTGTGGACCAGGCCATGGAATCAGGTCCTTAATCAAAGCTTCTTAAAACTCTTTAAATTGATTGAAATTCTTTTATAATATTTTCAGCTAGTTTATCTTGTAAAACCTTTTGTTTTGGGAGAACAGTATTGGAAGCTTAGGAAATGCAAAATCAGAAGATCATGTGGCAATGGTAACAGTAAATGGCGCCAAAATTTTCGGAACAACAAATGGAGTTAGAATTAAAACTTGGCAGGTAGAGTTTAGCTCTCTCTCTCTCTCTCTCCCTCCCTATTAGAAATTTGCTTGCTAGCATAATACTAAAACCAAGACAATGTGTGAACTGAATTCATTTGTACATGGGTACATAGCATAGCACCCGCAAACAAGTATATCACTAAATACTTCAACATCACCCTGTCTGTGCTTAATAAACAGGGTGGCTCCGGAAATGCAAGCAACATCAAATTCCAAAACATCGATATGCGTAATGTCACCAGGCCCATCGTCATAGACCAATACTACTGTGATTCCATGAAACCATGCCCCTTGGAACAGGTAACACCTTGAACCACCTCTTCCCCTTGATTATTCTATCAATTGAGTTGCCACACCCTGTTCCTAACCAACAATGAAAATTGGTTGTTTTTGCAGCAGTCGGCTGTGGAAATAAGTGATGTGGTCTACAAAAGCATCACAGGGACAAGTGCATCAGAAGTGGCCTTGACATTTCACTGTAGCAAGAACTTCCCATGCCATGACATAGTGTTGCAAGATATCAATCTAGTGGGAAACGGAGGGGAACCCACGACTGGGTCATGCAAAAATGTTAGAGGGATTGCAGCAGGGACTGTTTACCCTAATCCTTGCTTCTGAAAGAAAGGTACATGTCCTTGCCTGTGTATATGTTCCCATGAATTAATAGTGCTTGCATTAGTTTCGTCTTCCCAGTTAGCCAGAAGCCATAGATTATTGATTGGAGAAGAAAGATGTAATGTGATTTATAAGGAACTGTGGTTGATTTTCATTAATGTGGATGGACTTTGTCGGCTTTCAATCATGTCAATTTTGTTTTGTTTGTTATGATATTAGTTGAACTGCGCTGGGAATTGGAAGAAGAAAGATTGTTTCTCTTGATTGTTAACTGGCACTGCTTTAGTTTGCTGTTCATGGGATGTAATGAGACTGGTGAGTTAGTATAATACATATTAAAATATTAACTGCTTTGGCCTACTTTAAACATTCTCATCTTTGCAAGTTGAATGTGCATTTAGCCTTAATATTTTTTTTTTCAGCTATTGGATTAAAAGAAAACCCGGAGATGATTCATTACTGGATTATAAATAGTTGTGAAGTTGTTTAAAAAGGAAAAGGATGTACTCCTACTGTGAACATGCATCAAGTCATATTATAATGGCAACTGCCTATTTGGTCCAATCAAATTTCCATAATCCAAGTAAACGAAAATCACGCCAATCTGATGATTGCAACAAGACCAATATGTTACAATTTCGATAGGTCAGAGTCCCTTCAACCAAGAAAAATTATGTTCATCAATGGAAATAATTTATTTGATATGACCTCCATCCTCGAAGCCATTACAATTTTCCTGCTTAGTGATGTATACTTAAAAGGATGAACAAATGGATGAACCGGATCACTAGATCAATGTAATTTTTTATTTTTTTTCACATCAGAAGTAGACACTCCTTATGATCAACATTGCCCAAGTGGCAAAATGCAACGGGTTGTTCCCAAGTGGGTCCCATGGTCCCACATGATAAGCAGTCCTGATCACTCATGAAATTGTTGTATTCTTGCATGTAGGATATGCTTCCTCACACATTCCCACCACTCCCACCTGGATGATACATTCCTGTGAAAAATTATAACTCTGCATATGCTGAAAGCAGCAAATTGAATAACAAACAGCCATCGAATGTGAAGGTCTCACTCCATATTTATTTACAATGGATCTCCATCTTCTCTGTTCGAAAATAAGATCTTTTGGATTTTGGGGAATTCCATAGCCAGTCTACCAATTGAGATGCAGAAAACCAGATCACTTAGGCAAGTGCAATATAGCATTGGTTCCAGAGCAAGCAGCTTCTTAAAAGGGCTCCAATCAGGAAAGTCTTGACAGATTACTGAAAAGATACAGTTCTTTGTTACACAAACTAAAAGCATGTTAGATACACTACTCCAATGTTAATATTATTGCATGGAGGAAAATACAATAGAATTGAAGATCTGTAGAACACCACATTGACTATAATAGTTACAAACAAGAAGCCAATCGAGCTACATTTTCTGTTCCTAATACATTGAAGATATGCTCACCAGGATCTCAGTACAAACCATCACCCAATCTTCTCTGTGTTTGTGTCATCAGATGGCCATATGACTGTGTCCATTAGCCTCTCTCTCATCAACTCCAAGTTTTGATCAGTAATATATTGATATATTTTCGCGTGATCACATTTCTGAATCACAGCAAACAGTGTAAGTGTATAGTCTACATTCAATATAAATTCTGAGGATAGTAGGCTATTTGCAATTTGCACCATGAAGGTTGTATAATTTCAGTCAAATGGCACTCAAAGTTGAGGGGTTATATGATCCATTAAAGAATATGCTTGGCATCCTCAGTCCCTGATTATGTAAAACTGGGTCCAGGTTCTAGTGGTCTGGACTGTTGATGTTATGGCTTGAATGCCACCACAAACATCTTCCTGACAGAAAATTTTGACCAGTGACCCTAAAAGAGGCAGTCCAGAAAGAAATATGGCCCACATCCAAATTCAATGGCAAATATTGGATGGCTGAAATCTTCTTATCATTTCTTCAAAATCTTGGATCATATTTTATCCTTGATGGGACCACCGAAGCATGGGAGACACACTTGCAAAATCAAGGTACAGAAGATTGAGCACATCCTCAAGCTGGGAATCATATAGTTCTCCTATCACAAGTCATACTGCATACCTTAATCCATTTACTGTAAAGGTGAAGGCGCGTTATCATCACTCTTTCAGCAAGTTCTTGCTTCTCCTGCCAATAACAAGCGGTACTCAAAATAAATATATCCTCCTAAAATGCACTACTTAAGAAAATAAAATATCAAATGCTACCTTCCCAAGATTACGAATGAATCGCTTCCCATCTCCGGGCTTGTTTGTTCTAATAAAACTGTAAGACAATATGAAATGAGAAGAAAATAGCAAAATTGGCACTACTAAGTTGGACTCTGATGTACAAAAGCACACCAAGACATTGAGATCACTGTATTTAAAGGTCAGTTGCTCTTATATGTATTATTGGATTCAAGTCCAAAGAAAGGATGACTTACTCATAAAACCATCTGTACTGAGGAGGATTCATCTCATAAAGCTGGTTAAGAACTGTCCTCACTGCTTTTATAGTAAAATAGTTGAGTATTTGCTGCAAGTAAGAAGATGCAAGGTGATTTCTTTTTCTTTCCTTTTTTTTTTTTTTTGCAAAAAAAATGTATACTTTTGGAAGACATTTCTTTCCCAATAATGAATGTTCTCTTCTGATTAGCCTGCATTTGGAATGAATTATGATTTATCTAATGGAGGAAGAATAAGGCTCTGACATGAAAAACAGCACACACACAATTTCATAAACAAGAAACCTAAAAGAAAAATATACAGGAAACAAGAAGAGCGGAAGCAAAGGCCCCAAATAAATATGAAACAAAGTTTCTCTGGTTTTCAAAGAAATCCTTCCATCAGTTTTACTCTTTTGTGTTTATTTATTTAGTTGTCTTAGTTGTTGTCATTGCTGTCGTTGCAGTCATTTTATTATTTGACACAGCAACTGTGAAATGTACGAACTAAAATAATAAACAAAGCCCTAAGAACAATAAAAATAATAAATCACAAGCCAGAAAGTTTCAAAGTCCTCTTTTTTCAAGAGAAAAAAAGTGGCCTAGGGTCCTAGGCTATTTACTTAAAGTTGGATTGGCATGAAAATAAATTCTTGGGATGCATTTAGTCTAAATGCAGCTTCTATGTTTTACGAAGAAAATTTCAGCTAAGAATGACACTGTTTATCATCAATAGTGCAGATATCTCCTCATACTAAATACACTTTAACATCTTTTTTTATCTTCTTTTTGCTCTAGTAAACACTCAAGACACCCATGCCCTACTCAAGTCCCCAAAGGCCATAACACCATCAGCGCGACAACCAGGTATTGATCAAGAAGCATTCACAAAATGAAAAGTTGTAAAGGCTCATAGCTGAGCTCAATGATTTGTGTAAGGTGTCACTCCAAAATAGAGTGGATCTCAATGCCTGTTTCTCTCACACATCACATTTGAATTGAGGAAGACTTCTCAAACACTTTAGATGGGTCATTCGTTGCATTGCTCATGAGCCAAGTGACTCAGATCAGATGCAATTTAGCTTATGGTGGATGTTTCTCCACAATTTTGCAGGGAACTCAACATTGCTTTCTTTGATGAGGATGGAGCACATATATCAAATTAAACATATGGGTAACCACAAAGAATACAAATTTTATGTTTTTGACTTCTCCCATTATTCTATTACAAATGAGGCAATAATTTCCCAATCATGCTCTAGTATTTCTTTTCTACTTACATTTTCAACTTAATGAGACAAAGCATGTTGTAAAGATACTGTTGCTGGATTAATGTTATGTGATGCATTTGGATGTACCCAAATTGTTGTTGCATCCCAGTTCCAACAGAATGGATAGCTATCAGTTGTCCACTGGGAGCAGGGGAAGAAACCAAAATCCCAATATCTGAGCTTCTTCTTCCTCTTTCCCCTCTTTTCTAGCTCAAACCACAATTGGAAGATTTCAAATCAAATAGAAGCATAGTCAATCTTGCATTCGGGTTGGTTGGGCAATCCAAAAGGAGTAAAAATCAGAAGAACTAATTTAGAAAAAAAAAAGGATTATTGTAGAAGACGAGAGAAGTAGAACAACTCCCTTACCACAGTAACATCCTCGAAGTTCTCCTCATACTGACCGGCAAATTCGCTAACAACCACCATTTTCTGAATCCTTTGGCGCCGCCTGGAGTAGCCATGAACAAACCCAGAAAGAACTTTCGCGGATAGACGCCATTCATTCCAGGCATCAACGAAGGAACTGCTCAAAGTCGACCGCATCCTCGATTTCTTCCTTCCCACTAAGTTTCCGTACAAACCCAAATCCCCGTTGCTCCTGATATTGGACAGGGAAGGAGCATCCAAACAGAGGCACGGACAGAGATGAGGCTCGACCACAGACCCCACAACTGACATCGCTCCAACTCCCACCATCCTCACTTCAAAATGCAGCAGGAAAGTTGCGAAAAATGGCAGATTTCTCCCTCTGGGCCGCGATTGAGATGGAAATATGAGAAACCCACGGAGAGAATCTGAAAAAAAAAGGTGGGTTCGGGAGGAAATCAAAGATGAAAGGCCAGACAGAAAGATTGATGGAGAGAGGGAGGGAGAAAGAGGGGAGTCTGTTGTGCTTTGCATGCGATTGGAGAAGGGGGTTTTGTTTGTTTGATCGATCGATTCATCCACCCCTCGCCAAACGATTTCTGCGGTCCAAATCTCTCCTCCCTACAGTAATACATTTCGTCACTCATCAGAACACAGCATGCTTCTCGACCCAGATTGTGTTCATTCCACCTTTGTTGATATCATGCCAAATGGCACTCCACGATTGGGGCCTTGTTTTAGCGCATTGTTCGGTATCAACGGATATTTTCCAAGGGCATCTTGTTTACTTATGGAGGAATCAAGTAAAATAAAAGATCAAATCATAGGTAAATTAAAGATTTTACCCACCCCAAAAATCACCTTAGATGTTAATTGCATCAAGTTAGTCACTTCATGGTGACTCGTTGGGGATGGCGGAAGAAAAGAAATTGAGACTTAAAACAGAAATCAACAACTGGGATGGAACAAAATCCTTTGGACACGGTCAAGATTGATGATTCTGGTTGCCTGCTCGAATCCCAAATGGGAAATGCAAGCCCGTGATTCTAGAACAGCAGTGATTCAGCCTACTACTTTCATGGTCTTTCTTCATTTACTCGTAATGGAAATTAGAGAGGAGAGGAGAGACAAACATTGAGATCTTGTCATCTGTAGCTGCTCTTTCGTGTCTCTGATGTGATTTTTAGGGTTTTGGGATTGAATCAAATAATAACGAAGGAGGTTGGAAACAAGGAAGAACAATTTAAATGATGACAAATCTGATGGATTTGAGAGCTTCGATTGTGTCTTTTTTGGCCAAGAAAGTCCATGATCTGATGAAAGGGAAAGCATTAAAAACGTCGGATCTTGGCAATTTGACGAGGAAATCAAGTTATCTAGCTGACCTAAAGTTTTTGAGAGATTAAGAGGAGTTGCGTTGATGAATTCTGATTTTGAAGGGAGACATCCATATCGATATTGCCATATATATATATATATATATATATGGAAATATTACTACATATATATTTCCACTTCTTTTTTTTTAAGTATTAATGTATAAAGACAAAACCATCACACTTTTCTTACCTCATTAAGTTAAAAAAAATGTCCCTCGCCCTATAATGAAAGATAAATGTATAGTAATCTTTTTCATATATACATATTTCTATTAGTGGTCCCAAGGACACATTTCCATGCGAGAAAAAATCAAGGGCCTGTTCTTTTACTAAAATTTAAAGAATTCATGTATATGGAATTTTAAATTTTTCAGATATAATGGAATTCTTAGATGCTTTCTTGTATTTGAGCATCCAAGAATTCTAGCAAAAAAGACGAAGCAAGTGGAAATTTGATATTCCTAAGACTATTTAAAACCTTTTAAGTAGATTAAATTCAAAAATGTTTGTAAATAAATAAAGAATTTGAAAATATCATAGGACAAGATATTACATCATATCTCACAAACTCTAACTACCAAAATTCCTATCAGGAATTCTTGTAAAAGAATGAGCCTTAAGGACGTCTTTTTGGTATAGTTAGTTTATAACATGATTTTTCTAGTAAAATCTTGAAATAAATAAGAGAAGGAGAGTTAAAAGTAAAAGATACTAAATGAAAAAAAAAACTCCTCTCTATATTATAATGTTTTTGTCATTTAGTAGCTTTAAAAAATATATTTTATCATTTAGTGTAGTCTACAGTATGCCTCTTGTCTTTCCTTTTCTCTTTATTTAATCATTTATTTTACGCCACTCCTCTCTTTATACAAAGAAACATTTTGAACAAATTTGTGCATTACTTATATGCAAAATTGAGAAGAAAATTCAGAATACTCCTTTAAGAAAAATCTTTTCCATCTTTTGATGCTACAACTTTTTCAAGAGAAAAAGCGTACATTATTGATTTTTCACTTTCTGTTGCTTGATAGTACCTGCTTACTCTAGAGCCCACATAAGGGTGTTTTCTTTCCTTTTTTTTTTTTTTCTTTCCTCGCGATGAAGGGTGATATCTAGTGGCACTTGTGTGACATAGGGCAAGTGATGTTGGCAAAATATTTGCTATCCGATCGGAATTAGTACTTTGTAGCACTGTAAAATAAAATAATTTAAGATACATGAAATTCCAACATTGCAATCGAGTCCTTGTAGGACTTAGGACTCAAGAAAAGTTCTGTAATTTTAGAACCGCAAAATCCATGAAATCTGCCTCAATTGGTAATGAAGCCTGAAGCTATTAGAGCATGCATGACAAGGCTATGTATTCTTTAGCCAAATTTTAAGTAAAAAGACATAATTTTATTTTAGCTAGCCACCTTTTTAATTACAGACTCGAACAATGCTATCTATCATTTCTCTATCTTATTTAAATATTAATTTTTTATTCATTTTTAAGTATATTCTCTAAATATTATATTTTATTGTGTATACTACAGGATAAATTCAATTCAATAAAGAGTTTTTTAATGTTTAGCTAATATACAGTGAATAGCTAAATTTAGCTAACCAAAATGTGACAATGTAAAATAGCTAATGCGCTAGCTAATCTGTGGGAATCATTTTTTTCATTTCACGCTAGCTATTTTATTTAATGAAAACTTTTACCTAATATTTTGTGGATGCTCTTAGTTCTAAATGCTATATTTTCTTGTGTCGGGCAAACTCACAGATTTTCCCTCATTTATAGGTGTTGTTCATCCCCATAATTTCTCAAGGACATGCATTTAAGAATTGAATGCATGAAAATTCGTGCCATAAGTGACGAAAATAGGAACCAAGGTAAGTAAAAAGAAAACGTCAAATAGATGAAGAGTGGATCAGGAAACATGAAAAATGAATTCCAATTCGACACATGACAATTCGAATCCCAGAAAAGTCAGCGTCACAACCACATTTCACGTCTCAAATTATTTTCAATTCACCTATTCAACAACCCTTTGCTGGTTCTAAAGAATAATAATTTTAAAAACAATGTATCCCTCTACTCTCTAGTAGAGCTCATTTAATCATGAATTCCTATTTATTCTAGGCCCCAGTAAAGATAAACTAATATAACTAACGAAATAGGAAATAAATTTCCTTCATTAAAGAGGATCCTAACTATGCACAACTCAGCTCGCTTCTCTCCACTTCTTAATCATCCATTTATCCAATTAAATATGAAATGTTTTCAAAAACTTCCCATTTTAAAAGAAGAGTTTTTGCTGCTCTTGAGTTGTCCAATGAGATCATGACATCTCATATTTACATGCCAACTCATATTAAGTGAGCAAAATAAAATCTATAAATAATTTGACTTTCTAAATAATAGCATAAGAGAAAGACATTAGCTAATAAGAAAAGGGGTGTTTTTCATTAAAAAAAATACCATCAAATATTAATTTTCCATTTGAGCTCCATCCACTTTTAGGCCATAATCCAATAGTCCTAACTATCAAAATGGGCACACAATCTAGGCTGTATTTGAGATGTATCATCACATTTTTATCAATAATTATTTCTGCACACACTAAAATGCACACAAGTGTATTTATCTCGTGAGATGGCGTTGCTGTGTGAAAAAGAGAGGAATAAGAAGTGAATCACAGTTGTTATTGTGCAGTGACACATAAGCTATTGTGCATTTTGTAAATATTTTAGTGTAGGTAAGTATCACAATTGGGGCAAGCCTCATATATATGATGTAAAGACTACTGGCATGTAAGGATCCATTGTCTTTATTAAATTTAAAAAAACAATAACAAAACAAGACACCCGAATTAAATCTAAGTTCAGCTGGTAATGTCTAAAAACTCAATAGTCATTTGGTCAACCATTGTCAAAAATGCATAACAAGAAACTAAAGAAATAACTTCCCAGCTGTCCTTTTTATACCTAAGCTTCTAACTTTTCCACATCCTCCAAAATAATTGCTTTGGTTGGCTTTGCCAGCAGATCTGTATATTCCTGGAATGGGGATTTTGTGAAGCGTGTGTCCCTCCAGAAGTCGGGTGTAAGGAACCCATAAGTTTTCAGCAAACAGTCAAATGTGGCCTGTAAACACCAATAATATAAGCATCATCAAATCACAAATGCCGCAATAAAAGAAAAGGTAGAAAAAGTATCTATTTTTCTTCTATCTGTCAGCTGAGACAAAAACTGAAATCAGAAAACTGTGGTTATAGGACAAATAAAAATGATTCATTACCCAAAAACACTATAAATAGAATAAAAACCTAATTCAACTCCAAATTTGTTTTGGCCATAAATGGATTGCAACCACCTGCTCTTTCAAGTACCAAAGAATTTCACCATTAAAAAAAGAAACACAGTAATGTGCGCATGTATGATTCCACTTTACACCAGGTAACTGATGATGCATTTTTAGTTTATCTATTTCAACTTGAAACAAAATGAATTATTTGCCCAAGGACACCCATTTCGCAAAAAGATGTTCCCAAATATTCATGAGAAGAAGGGGATCCATCCACAGAAATTGGCAATATTTTCAAAAAATACCATAAGAGTTATCAGAAGGAACTAAAAATGAGAATGTCACAATACTCTTGGAAAGTTTTTGTGACATCTTTAGCAGATTTTACTGAAGAGCAGTGCATTTTCTGAGCATATCTTAAACTATCATTATTAGTTTCCTCCATTGCCCAAAATTCAACTCCTCCCTGTCCCCGTAGGATCAAAACATAGGCTTATGAAATTGCTCCTATCATCAGAGTGGCACTAGAAAATCATACAGCATTAGATTGTTTCCAATTTACCAAACCAGCACAAACCCTGATTGTGATTCTCCCCAGTACCATCATCCACACTGGTAGAACCACAATACTTCTTGCCAAAATATTTAACTAAGGCATTTCTCCAGAATTCTAATAGCTAACAAGTGTTGACAAAAAAAAAAATGAAAGCAATAAGTACCAAATCAGTTTTAATAGGTAGCCATACCAATTACCGCATAAATGATGCAAAAGTGGAAATATAACATATTAAGACAATCACGATTCACGACAAATAATCACAAAAAATCCTCCTATAGTTTCAATAATTGTATAAAATACATGGCATGTCAACAACTAACTAAAGCTGAGACCCAACTAGATCCACCCCAAGAGATAGAGTTCATGATCAGTCAACATTCAGGTCCAAAGACCCAATGGACCCAAATATGACAAAGATGGAATCAATCCAATCAAAACAGGGCACAGATCCCAGTAGGAAGACCATGTTTCAAGCCAAAACCAAACTGGCCCTAAGCAAATGGGTATCCCAGCAACACTAAGGCCTAAACCCTAAAGGCAGAATGCTTTCCAGATCCAAACTGTGTATTGGGAAATAAAATAATCCCAGCCAGACTGAAAACGTTTGGGGCATCAAACAGGCTGCTAAAACCGACTCGAGTACTCCACTAATCACCAAATTAAGCACAAGATCAAGTAAAAAACAGAGAAAGATGGGATTTTTTTTATATCCTCAAACCTTGACGAAATTCCCCAGAGTCTTGGTGGATCCGCGAGACG
Source organism: Sextonia rubra (assembly GCA_037013555.1). NCBI lineage: Eukaryota > Viridiplantae > Streptophyta > Magnoliopsida > Laurales > Lauraceae > Sextonia > Sextonia rubra. The sequence continues at coordinate 33,262,783 of JASUAD010000010.1, read as the reverse complement.
ATGTGTAGACATCCTCGATCCCCGCAAATTGCAGCACCTTCTTCGGCACCCTAGCGGCGACAATGCCCGCCCCCCGCGGCGCAGGCACCATGCGCACGGTGACGGAACCGCACTTTCCGGTGACCTTGCAGGGGACGGTGTGTGGCTTCCCGATCTTGTTCCCCCAATAGCCCCTCCTCACTGGTATCACCGATAGCTTCGCCAGAATGATTGCGCCGCGGATCGCCGTCGCCACCTCCTTGCTGCACTTGACGCCGAGCCCGACGTGCCCGTTTCCGTCTCCAACGACGACGAAGGCCTTGAATCGGGTCCTTTGGCCGGCGCGCGTCTGCTTCTGGACGGGCATGATCTTCATGACCTCGTCCTTGAGCTGAGGTCCGAGCAGGGTCTCGATGATCTGGTGCTCTTTGACGGGGAGAGAGTGGAGATAGATCTGCTCCAGGCTCCGGATCTTACCTTCCTTCACCAGGCGGCCGAGTTTTGTGACCGGAACCCATTTCTCCTCCTCCTCGCGGCGGCCGCCACCTCTCCGGCCACCGCCTCGGCCCCGTCCTCGGTCTCCACGGCCTCCACGCCCGAATCCGCGGCCAAATCCACCTCGATCGCCGCCTCTCTCTGCCATTGTCGATGGTGATCGTTGCTTAGGGTTTGCTAGGGTTTTAGAGAGTAAAGGAAGAGAGAGAGCGCCGAGAGAAACCCTAACGATGGATAGGAATCCTTTATATGGAGATAGGGTTGGGAATTGTGGCGTTTGTTTTCTGGGTTGGGAAGTTGGGCTCGCAGGTAGTGGGTAACCCGATCAGGTTTCTAACCTGACCTACCCAAAACTGAAGAATGGGGGAGGAACTCATTGCCGACAGTGGTAGGGAGGAAATTCTTGGCCGTGGTCCCATCCAAGATGACTCTTTAATAATAAGGGCTTAAAGTGGGCCCATTAAGTTTATCTCTCATCATGGATCCATATAATTATCCGACACATACTGCCTATCATCACCTTTGATGGGAAAGGGCTAAAGAAGAGTATAAAGAAACATGAACCTACTCTCCTAGGAAGAGGGTTGTGGGAACAAAGATTCATGTAAAGATACTAATGCACTAAAACCTAAGCATGGATGTCTTATGTCCGATTGAATGAGAACTTAGTACATATGAATTGATGGCCAGATTGACACCCTTAATTATCATGAAATGTAAAGGAAAAATGATTGAATTGATGGCCCAATTGACACCCTTAATTATCATAAAATGTACAAGAGTAAATGATTACCTATGAATTGATGGCCAGACTGACACGTTTAATTATGGAATGTACAAGGAAGTGTGAATTGATTGCCAAATTGATCCCTCGATTAAGGGGTCATTTGTTAATTTAACTAGTGGAGTGAAGTGAGGTGAATGGTAATTTTAAAAGATAAAAAAATAAGAGGGGTTAAATCAATCCAATGATTAGATTTTATTTTTTTAGTGAAAAGAGAATGTAATTTTTTGATTTTTTTTGTTAAAAGTAGATATTTTTTGTTAGTTAGTGGGATAAAAAGGTAAAAGAATTTTTTTGAAATGTGGTATTTTGATTTGACTTTTTTAGGTTGTTGTGTGGTGAAATGAAAGATGACTTTAACTTTACAATGAAGGGAAATTAACAAACGGGCCCTAAAGGTATTGCAAAGTGAGGCGAAGTCCTTAATCAATAGAGAATAGAGAATAAAATATAAATTGCTGTAATGATAATATAATGGAAATTTGCCTTTAGTGGCTTGATAAAGAATCTTTATTTTTTTTTATTTTTTAATTTTTTTGTTTATAGGATATGACTTTTGCCAATTAGTCCCTTGAGAATGTTATTTTTTTAATTAAAAAGAAGGAAAAAATTCTGAATTTTTGTAATTTTGAAATGACCCCTTCATCATTTCATTTCTCTTAAATGAAGGCTTCACTTCACTCTACTCTAGTAGTTATATAATCAAACAATATATTCATTTTCCATTTATAATTTTTAAAATTTCACATTTACTTTGTTCAATTTTAACCATTTTCAAAATAGTAGTCTTATTTCCTACCTATTCAATTACATAAAACAACAGGCTCTTTGTTGAAAGTTGAAGGAATATAGAGATTCCACAGACAAATAATACGGCCTTCATTGTAGACCTTACATGAAATTACAGATCAAATAATTTTTTTTTATGACAAATCATGCTTCCCCAAATTAAAATAACTGAGACGCTCAAGTTCCTAGTTATTGGAAAACAATCGTACCATCAAGTGAAAACAAATACAGTCAAGACCCAGGCACTGGGCCATACCAAATGATGAAAACAGGTGTATAGACTAAAGGATGATCAGTTCCATACAAATGGACGCCATCTCGCGGTGGATGTAAAGCAACAGATGCATATACCACATTCACGGATAGCTTGGATGAGGTCCAAGCCTACGCATCATTGCTGTTGATCTCGGCAACAAATGAACAAAAAAATATGGCCCATGTCTCACTTATGTTAAAGAAGATAGAAACTTCCACTCATACCATTGAAGACACAAAACAAAAGAAGGGCCCACGAACACAAAATAAATGACCCAAAATTTCATTTTATTTATTATAGATGTTTCATTCTAAAAACAGAAAAAGCAACAGTGAAACTTCATAGTCACATATGTAGATATAAAAAAGGTTCAAACCATCACATATATTAAAGAAAAAAGGAAAGAAAAGAAAAGAGAAAATTATACAAGGGTCTCTACACTTGGGACTTCTTTTGAAATAACTGATTCAGTTGCCAAATCGATCCAATGTCTCATTTCCTTCGTCCAGTAGTAATAGCTCGAATGAAGTCGCACAATCACCTACAATGGGGAATTTTCTTCGACCAGAGCATGCCTTGGTGGGAGCCTTTAATTCTGTGCGGATTTTGATTTGCTGTTTCATTTGAGCTTTTAATTCAACTAACCACATGCATGGTTAAGGCCGCATGCTCGTCCACCAGAGATTTAACACAGCAACTCATATCCAACCACTAGCCAGAGGTTCAAACAGTTTGAAGAAGAGTTCAGGCATGAATAACCGCAGAGTTGCCTGGTACAGTTGTTTTACCGGTTAAAATTAGACCCAGTGTAGGGTAACTGAGTTCCACAGACAAATGGAGGCCAGAGATCACTTGTCACATTTGTACAGAAAAAGTCCCAACATTGCAATTGTTTTTCTAGTTATAAGTACAATATTAGATTTACACCAAAACTGAGTTCAGGAGTGACAGCATCGGTGTTCCCCGAGTAGGCACCAACTTAACGACAAACTTGCGTTGTTTATTTAATGTACAAGCATTTGTTTTACTTTATAGTTGAGACACAAGTACAAGCATTTGTAGGCTGAACTGCAATTACAGACACCTCTTAGAGATTAAGATTGTATTTGCTGCTTTAATAATCACCAAATACCTGTTAGGGGGAGAGACCTGAGGAGACAAATAGTCTGCTGAAAAATGTGGCATCATATGCACCACTAGCACCAATTGGACGCAAGGAGACTAAATCAAGGGTCTCACAAAAATTAGCCTCATTAGACATTTCTAACTATTTAATCTAACAAAACCCACATCTATCATAAGGTATTTATCTTCACCTTTAATCATATGGTTAGAAATGCACCATGGGACTTTATTTTTTGCAAAACCTAGAACCACATCCCGCATAGGCAGCTCGTAGGCTTAGCTGACCGCCAAAGCCATGTGTCTCAGAAGGGTACTAATCTGCAAAGCCAAAAAAACAGCCTTCGTATCTAACACTTCCTGAAAAAGGTACCTTAACAGATTATTGAAGCACAACTCCTGCTGGTTGAAAATCATTTCATTCATCCAGTGCAAAGAAATAGATGGCTTGCTATTGTGGTTTCCCTAACTATGTGTGTACAGTAAGAGGAAAACAAGAGCTGATGTCGGGAATAAGAACTACTTAGAGCAATGTAGACGAGGGTTCAGACAATCTGAAAACATTAATATCTTTCAGATGTCCTACGAATCGTCCAATCCAAGATAAGGATCTTCATTTGCGAAGGTTACAGCTATGTTAGTGAGGTTTCACTATATACTACCCCCTGCTGGGACCTTCACTTTCGCTTTTGTCTTGCAATCTACTCTTTCATTTTTATTTTATCTTTTTATTTCTTTCTTCAATGTATGAAAACAGAGATCCAAACCTGAATTGAGAAAAAAGAAACTCAATCCCCTGATCTGATTTCACATGTGATCCTTTTCGAAGGCAAACTTGGGTAGAAGGACACTGCAAAGCACTTCTTCCATAGGTCCTTCGGTGGAAACAAAATGAAAATGAAAATTACATACTCGATGCTCAGTGAATACGAACCAAATAGAAATTCATGTCATGGGATTAAGGAATCTCATGATCCATGGATTTTCCTTTTTAACTTCTCTTCATTGCATCGCTTGAAAGTGCAGTAGGCAAAAACAGACAGGGCATTAGAGAGAGAGAGAGAGAGAGAGAGAGAGAGAGAGAGAGAGAGAGAGAGAGAGAGAGAGAGAGAGATCCTAATTGTATAGATTGCAATTGCAATAGAATAAGGTCCTATCTTAATTAACAAACACAAATACTACTAAAAAAAAGAAAAAGAGAAAAAAAAACAATATGCTCCAAAAATTTTTAAGTTGAAGTTGATTGAGGTTGTAACTAGCTTCTGGGTTAATTTTAGGAGCAAACTTAATAAGGTTACTGCTTATAGAATTCTATAAAAAGAGAGAAAAATTCTTCCAGTGCTTCCAAATGGGCAAGGAGCCAACCAAAATCCAACCACTGACATTGAGAATCAATAGTTTCCATTGAACAGCAGTCAGCACCAATCCAGTTATTTCAATGATAGAATCCACAAAATCCCTCAGAATGCCAATTATCAACCTTAGCATGACTTCGCGGTTCCTCAACCTCTGTAATAAGCTTGCTGAGGGAGCACCGATCTTTCATGCTTTTAAACTTGACCAAATTCAGATTACTAAATATTTCATCATTAGGAAATGTGGAAGCATTAAATAAGAATGCCGATAAAAGCTGAGAGAAAGCTTAACTGAACTAATCAATGGAATCAGATCCACTAATTACCTTCCAATTCATGAACCACCCCATCCTCTACTCCCATATCATATTTTAATCTTGAATCCTAAAATATGTATCCACGCATGTTCAACCATGTAGCCCACGTAATGAGATCTTAGCCACTCAGTCATTTGAAATCAAGATCACATGTGGGAGTGCCACAAATGGGGCACCAAACAGGTCAATGAGTAAGGCATGAATCCAAACCACTCATAGTCGTGCTCCCCATATAGGCATTGGGCTAGATTTCAATCCAGTTGGAGTTGGATCCACCATTAGACTGAATCACCTGCATAAATGATTAAACAGAAAAGGAAAAACATTGTTTCATTATTTCAATCTCGTAGTAGCTTAAACTACAACAGGAGTGAAATTTGACCAATGTGAGTAAACGAAGAATCCGTGACTTTGAGCAGTTTGAATTATGAATGTGGGCCCACTCACTAACTTACTCAATGTCCCACAAAAAATGAGACGCCCATAGGGGGATCCCAACTCCATTTGATATTGGGCTGTTCACATGAATATTTCCATGGGTAACATGAACTCCATTTAATATAGTGCTATTCACAAGAATGTAACAGTGGATTAAAACACCATCCAAGAGAGAAAATTGTTATAGCTACAGCAACAGCAACAGGAATTGATTCGGTAAAACTGAAAGGAAAAGTTTAAAAAAAGAGGCCAGTGCTTCATTAACTTTACAGTACACCAAAGACAGGTGCATTTCAATGCTATTCTAGGGGTAAGTTTGGGTATCTCCAATATCACACTCAGCTGGATTATAGCTAAAAATTAACCAATCAATGGGTGAAACTAATGCAGGATAAGCTAAATGTCTAATATGGGACCCCTTTGGATGTGGACAAAGTGGAGAGTTGAAAAACTCTTTTTCATAGAAAAACCCCCTTTCTCCTGTTAGGATTTCTTACAGAGGAGAAAAGTGATCCTCCCCTCAACCAACTTTTCCAAAAATCAAGACAAATTGTTTACTACTAGCTTGTTTGTTTAGGTGTGTATAGGAGTAAAAATAAAGTGGTTACATCACCACTTTTCCATCCAAGTAGCAACAAAGGAAACAACATCACCACTTTACTTATCACTTCACTTCTCCCATCTGAAGAGCAATGAATGAAAAAAAAAAATCACATCTGGCCTACTTTTACTCCCCACTTGCTACTTTTGCTAAACAAGGGGGTTGGGATTAGAACAAAAAACTCATTTATCTAGGGAAACCAGATTTTCAATCATCCAAAAGTGGCAGCTAACCATTTAATTATTGTGTATTTAAAAAACCCATAAAATGGTTCTCCTATATAACCAAATAAATTCCAATATAATAAAGATTTTTTTTTTGTAACAATATAATGGAGAATCACCACTCAATAAAAATTTAAAAAAAAACGAAATATCTTACAAATGGGGGGATTCTTCTCCACTATGGGCCCATTTGGAAGTGGAGAAACTGGTGAAATGAGGGCATTTTTACAGGAATCCATCCATCTTCAAAAAAGATGAATCCCCAAGTAACCCAAGCGGGGTCCCTTCAAATCGAACTGGTTATCTCAGATGGATAAAAGAAACATCCAAACGGGGCCTAAAATAGCACCAAGATAAAATCTTTCTTCCCAATCAGCAGCTGAAAACAACATACGAAAGAAGCAAATGAATTCAAAATCCGGGGAAAAGATGAAAACTTTCAAACCTTGGCATGAAGAGCGCACACTTGAAGTCCCCTTCGGAACCCTAGAGGCGAGGATGTCATGGCCGATAGAGGTTTCTTCGTATGCATATATAGAGAGACAGAGATGGGAGAAGATTAGGGTTTGTGGTCATTTGCCGCTAGGGTTTTATCTCTCTCTTTTGTAATGGGCTCTCTTTTTCATGCAAGCAGTGGACCTTTTGTTTGTTGGGCTCGTACATAATTTTCCTGAATTTTGATATGGTGGTTGGTGAGTATGATGTGATAATATAAGTGCGCTCTTGTTTGTATATATGTATATATATATTTTTGTTATTATAACCGCAAGGGCTCTTTAGAACTTTCAGCAGGGCCACATTTTCATTCATCTGGAAATCCACTGAAGGTCATCACATCTAGGGATGGCAGTGGGTTTGGTTTAAAGAGGACCCACCCCGATCCGCTCCTATTAAGGATGAATTTGATTGCATGTGGGTAGGGTTCAGCGGGTGTAGTTTTCTATTCATTAATTGAAATCAAGTTTAAATGAGTTTGTATTTTTGGGTGCATCAATCTGTCCTTCCATATATACTTTGAGATTTTTTATCCTTAGCTTGTTGTCAACCCAAGCCTATGGGCTCACCTAGGGATAGGGATGGGAAATTTAAAGGTATCATTGGGGCCCTTCCTTTTGCAAAAAAATCAGCCACATTCCTAATCTCATCATTTCTGTCTAGGCTACAAAAGTTTAATTATATATAATCTATTTGGATGAATATCACTCGATCTAATGGTCGAATCACATTGAATGGGGGCAAAAACTTAATTAATCAGTGGAATTCAAAGAGACTCTGTGTGTAGTCTACCGAGATGGATAAAAGGTGGCCCCACATGCAAGAGCGGATGAAATTTTTTTCATCCGCTTGAGCTGAAGAGAGGCTCCATCATTTACTTATAGGGAAAATTATATCCACACTTCCTTTATTTTGCCCTAATTATAGAGACGTCCCTCTCTTTCCTGAAATTGCATTGCATTGCACATACTTCTAATTTATATGTGATTACATCCATACCCTTATCATGACTGTCACTGCCGACAACCCAAAAACGGTGATGATGAGACGATACGGGGCTGGCCCAATTTTCTGAGTCCGAGGTGGGTGATCACCTTGCAGCCGACGAGGATGAATATAATGTCGAAAAAGAAGAAGACGTATGTAGCATAAATTTTGCTCTGGGCTTGCATATTTTCCTGCAACTACATGATTTTCCATTTGCCCCTGAGAGAGAGAGAGAGAGAGAGAGAGAGAGAGAGAGAGAGAGCCCGTTGAGTTCTTAATAATCTCTGCGTCTTTTTTCATCAGAAGCTTGCAGTTCCATCGTTTTTGAAATTTGTTTTTTTTATTTTTGAGAAATATTATTTCTGGGGCAGCGTGCTTGTCGGTTTTGGTGGATGAAGCATGCTTTGACCGGAGACCTCACAAGCATCCGTGAGATTGTGAGTCAAAATCTAATTTTGAACAACGGATGGATAAAGAGAAATGCTAGCCACGCTCTCCAACTCACAACCTATCTCACAATTGTCCTATGTGGCAGTTTCCCTTTCCCTTATCTCTACAATATTAAAAGTAAAACAAATTAATTAGGCATGCCACATAGGACAGTTGTGAGATGGGTTGTAAGTGGATGAGTGTGACTAGCATTTCTCATAGATAAATGCTTGTTAGTAGGTAGAAATAGAATGAGGTTGGGACCTTAAATATGCCATGTGTCGTAGAAAAATATTTCATAGCTTGATGCTGGCAATCATATTCATAATTTTTTTTTGAATTGATGAAAATTTGAAGAATGTTTTCGACATCCTATTTTTCAATACGTTACATTTAATTTTACAATAAATTGATGAAGAAAAATAATTGGTCAAACTTGACCACGCTGCCCTTGAATTCAAAGACATGCCTAACAATTAGTTGTAAAAAGTACCTCTACTAAATGCTCACCAGCAACAAAGTAAAATAGAATATTTTACCATACCTTAATAACGAAGAGAAAAAAAATCTAAATTACCTTGTCTTACAGGTTTGGCCCCTTAAAATTTTTATCATTAAGTACAATAAGTCTTAATGATAAAAATTGTTCACTTTACTGTCTACTAGAGTATGCTAAATTTATTCCATGCAAATAGCACATTCAAGTTTCCACCGTAATTGCCTCAAGTCAGGCGCACACCGTATATGGATAAAACAAAACCCAAATCATAGAAAACCAAGTATAGTCAACTTGAGCCCTAACCAACATTCTTTGTTGTGTGCAATTTAGGTTAATACTATACTCATTTTAGGTATTGAGATTTTTTATTTATTTTTAAAAAGGCACAAAATTAAGGCAATGTTTTTTACTAGCTTAACAAAATTTCAGCACTAAGTTTTGCAGATCTTGATTAGCCCAACTAAAATTTCACTTATTGGCTTGTATTATACCATCCAAATTCAAATCAAAACTAGGTGCATATCCTTTCATCGAACCATTAGCTTAGAATCTCTATAGTGACTAAGTTATATTTTGAAGGAATCTCCTATTTTATCATACACTCATTTGTGGATGTTTTATAGTTTATTAGTATTGATTCTTGATTTTCTCTATAATTGTTTTGTTTAGTGCCCTATAAATATAAATAAATTCTACCCACAAAGATAAAAGCTTCTTAAACAAAATTTTTTTTGTAGTATTTTCACAACAAAAACAAGTTATTCTTAATTGAAAGAGAAACAAATTTTAATAAAATGATTATTGTTACGAGGAATTAAATCATTTGGGTAAAATGAAATAAAAAATATTCAAATATTCATCAAATGTAGACCCAATTAAAGAAGAAATAACCAACCCACTCATCACATAAAACAAGCATAATCATTAACTGCTATACAAAAAAATTTAAAAGAGGAACAAATGAGCAAAGCTACCTCTTATCTGCTAGAGAGAGAAAGTTAGAGAAAGATGACCGAATGGAGAAGCTTTGGGGTTGTTTGGTAAAGAGAGATAGTCGTACAAGACAAAAAAATTTGTGGATTTTCTTCCAGAGTGCGAAAGAGTGCCAAATAGAAATGGTCTGACGGAGAGAGGGAGTCAACAGCAATGCTACTGTGATTTGGGGTTTTCTATTGTAGAGAGAGAAATAGATAGATAAAGAGATGTTCGGAGGGACGGAGAAACAGAGTCGATGCTACTGCTGTGACTAAAGATAAGCCTGCTCGGCAATCGAAATTCGTGTCGTATGAGACACTGAGGTAGGGTGAGAAGATAAGGTTGGATTTTGATTTGAGGATGTTTCACCACTATAAAAAAAAGATACATATAGCAGCAGTTTTTTTTTTCTGCTGCTAAAAACTAAAATCTGCCACTAAAACCTTATTGTGGCAGACATTTGTTTGCCACTATTTTTGTTACTAAAACCCTCTGTCACTATTTCTCCTCACCTTTTTGCAGTAGAGAAGTATTTGCCACTAAAAATAAAGATATAGCAGCAGTTAAATAACTGCCGCTGTTAATATTAAAATGTGCCACTAAAAATGTTTTTTTTAAATATGGTGGGTGCTTTTTTAAGCAGTTTTAGCAGCAATTTTTTCCTGCCGCTAAAATGGTTTTAAATCTCGAGAGCCAATGCCTCATTCACTAAACAGTAACTGGCAGGGCCAGAAAGTGATAACATGGGAAAACCTACTGCATTCATAATGATAGAGCATGAAATGGAAGGTGTTCCAGCAACAATGAACTTAAACGTGTATTGGCCATATGCCTGATAAAACCGACACCAGTAGTTCTGACTAAAAAGACCAATTTGAACCCATACACTGCCTTTTAAAGCCCACTAAGACATGCATTCCTGGTAACTATACAAAATATTACTACATTATGATTGTAAAAAAGTTTTATTGCAATTCCGTAAAGCTAAAAAGAAATGTTTAATTAAACCTTTCAAAAATGAATCACAATTGTAAGAACGCCAAATTACATGCACAACATACATCAGCACAATCTTTTCCATGATTATAACTACATCTCACTGAGTTTCCCATCTTCGAACAAACCCGATGCACTTTCTTTCCAAGAAACATCAGTAAAACCAAATGTTCTAGCAAAACAACATACCAGCTGTTCATGTATCACCTCATCAACTGGGAGCACCAATCTGGTATCTCTTCTCAAAGATGTAACTTCTTTATCGGTAATACCACAAGGCACGATATGCTTAAAATAGTCTAGATCGGGATCGATATTAAAAGCCAATCCATGAGATGTGATCCCTGATGAAATCCGAACACCAATTGCACTGATATTTTTGTTTGTGACCCAAACTCCTGTCTGTCCTATTTTTCCTGTGTTAGCTTGCACTCCATATTGAGATACCAGCTCAATCATTGTATGCTCAAGAATTTCAACATATTTACGTGCACCTATTCCAATGTCCCGAAGGGAAATAACGGGATATAAGATAGCTTGATGTGGGCCATGAAATGTTATGTTTCCTCCTCTTTCTGTGTAGTGAAGCTCAGCTCCTATGGCTTGAAGATCTTCCTCAGGCACTAGTAAATTGTGATAGGTTTGCCTTTTCCCAAGTGTATATGTGGGTGGATGTTGTAGAGAAATAAGGGTGTCTGGAATTCTATTCAGCTTTCTGCTAGAGACAAACCTCTCCTGAAGCTTGAGTGCATCTAAGTAGTTGACAATACCCATTTTGTAGACCTGGAGGCAACGTTGAAGTTTCATTCTTTGTAAAAGATTGCATAGTTAGCCTTTTACCCTCCACTTCAATTATCAGATAGCTATTGAATAATATAAAATAAGCTGTTTGTAAACTCTACTATAAAATCATGAATATATTTATAATTAATTCCAAGTGATATGAACACTTTCCTTACAGTGGTTTAAGTATCTACTTTGTGGTGCATTTCAGGTGGGGCAGAAACTAGAAACTAAAGAATATAGTTCCATTCCATTTTTGGGTTTGTCTATTGCCATTTCTCAATCCAAGTACAAAGTAATATTTGATACCAGATTCAGACAACAATTATCAAGATCTCAACCCTAGACTGCAAAGAGAAATCCAAATTTGGAAAACAGAATTAGTTAATGAATTCAACAGAGTGGCTACTGATGATTCAGCAGATTTCATCTGTGCAATACATTCTTTTACTATATTATGCTCCCCTTGCAATTCCACTAGGACTTCAACTCCATTGAAATGCCCTGTTCATCAGAAATAGCAGAGCCATCAAAAAGTTCCCACAAAGATATAAACAATAGAAGTGGAAACTACAAGATCATGACAAGCCAAATAATTGTAATTCACGGGCCTTACCGGAAACCATAGAAATTTAGATGCACCTTTAATAAGAACTGTGACCCTAGCAGTCTAGCCTGAGATTAAACACTTCCAGTTTCAGGAACTCATTTTACGATAGGATGGAATTTATTTTGAGCAATTTAGGGCCCATTTGGCACCATTTCGTGAAAACATTTTTTAAATTCTCACAAATGTTGGATAATGCATTTGGCAGCATTATTTGGATCATTCCTAAAAAAATATCATGGTAAACAGTCCCTTGAGGATGAAAAATTAGAAACATTTGATAATCATTTTTCAATATAGAATGAAGTGGGCATTTGCCCAACCCCCAACCCCATTCATAGAAATTATACTTCATTACTTACAATTCTTTATTTATAACAAAGGCATTGTAACACTCCGATCCCCTTTGAGCCGGATTAGTGGCTCATTAGCGTGTGTTTCTGTTGTTTTATTCTTTTGGACTTGGTTTTGGGTCTTGGATAGGTAGTTGAGTAACCTTTGACCTGAAATAGGTAGTTCTAAGCCCTTTTTCGTAATTTTGCTTTTTCTTTGCTTACATCATATTTGCATCATCTTGGTGTCAGCACGTGTATTTTGTTGAGCTCGTTATATTTCGTAACTGTGTCAGATCCGTTCGGAGTCAATTGGAGAAGTTGGACCTTCGTGTGACTCGATTTGTAAATAATCGAAACTCTTCGGACTTTGACTTAAACTCCAAAACCTTTATATAAATGAGTCATCCTCCAGGTGTCTCTCTCTCCTGCTCATTTCATTTCCTCAACGTTGCATGCAAGGAGACTCCAGGAGAGCCACGTTCTCTCTCTCTCTCTCTTCTTCCCTTCTCTTGCTCGATTGAGGATTTGGATCCCTTGTTTTGATTTGGTTCTTTCCCTCCTCTCATCTCTGTCTGTGGCTTTGGTAAGTGGGTTCTCTTCAAATCTTTTCTTCTTCATCTCCAATTGCACCTCTCTTTCTCTATGCTGTGTCTACACCTCATGCATGGTTTATTTCTTTGATTTGTCTTGATTTTAGTTGATTTGGAGCTTGATTCAGTGGATTGACAGAGTTTGAGGCAAGTATAAGTACAGGCTTTGATAACACATATGGGTGTTTTGTTTGATTGCTTTGCTTCATTCTTATTCTTTGTATAGAATGTTTTACAGCCAATTTTGGTGAATTTGGAACCTCTGTAGATTGTTTTGTTAAGCTTCTGTACCGAAATTCAGTTTCTGTAACTATCCCGAATTCGTGTTCTGTGTTGTACGGCTAAGCCGTAACTTTCTACGGCTCATGTTCCAGAGACTTGAAATTTTGATTTTGTTCTACGGCTAGGCTACGGCTGAGCCGTAAATTGTCCTACGGCTGAGCCGTAAGCTAGCCGTGACCCAACCGTAACCCAGCCGTGAATTAAATCTCTGATCAGTCGAAACTTTTCCAATACAGTACTCCTACGGTGTGGCTACGGCTAAGCCGTGAATTGCTACGGCTAAGCCGTGGATTGGTCTACGGCTAAGCCATATACTGACTGTAGTTCAGCCGAAAAAGGTATCAGATCGGAGTGTGAAGATGGCCAGTTTAGCTGTGCTTTCAATGGAACCACGGTTAAGCCGTAGTGCGTATTACGACGAGCGCGTAAGATGTCTCCGGCTCAACCATAGGTCCCTCATGGCTAAACCGTTAGGCCTGGCAATTTCTGAAATATAACTTAGGAAATGGTGAGACTTGTAGGGCTCAAATACAGGTTAACCACCTACGTAAACCGGCCCAATGGATTCTTTGGATCGCATGAATAGTCTGTTAGGCTGTGACTTATTCATGTGAGCGTTGATCACTGTTAAGCACCTCCCCATGGGTGTTGGTTTAAGGGACGTCGGTGCACGCAAAGATTACATTGCAACACTTTGATGGCAACGGTGCATTGACTAACTTAAAACTACATCAACATGCACGGTTAGTGACAGTGAAGAACCATATTAGGGTTGGCTTGTAATGAACCTTGACTCCGTATAAATCTGAGATGCATTGCATATTGTTTATAGTTTTGCCCTCTGTTCTGCCAATCTATGTATATGCATTCCGCAGTCATTTTGCTTTCGTTCTGTATATCTGTTTTATTCTTCGTTCTGCACTAAGCTTTGATCTATGCTGTGCTTTGACTTAATATATATGCTTTGTTGGTTTTGTCTATCTCTGATTTTGGGTATTCCTTGATGGCTCTGCCCAGAGGTTAATACGTGAGGATAAGATCCGGTCTTTGTCATCGGTGAGTCCAAAGCGGATAATCTCCCTTTCTATGGATTTGATTTGATTGGTATTAGTCTGGCTCTACTCAGCCTCAGCCCTAGGATGCCCGACGGGGTTACCTTTGGCTTAGATCTCTGTATCTCTGTAACTGCAGTGTCGCTTTGTCTTGGGACTCCGGAACCCAGGAAACCGAGACCCACTTGTACCCTGGCCCGGTCAGTGGTGTTCTCCTCTGCTTTGCTTTGCTCTGATCTCTATTGGAGAGAATATGGTTAACGTAGTAGCCACTTAGTTCAGTATTTCTCCGCTTTGATTCAATTATCATGCTTTACTTCTATGTACGATTTGCTTAGCATACTAAGATGAAACTCTGAAATTACTATTCTGTCCTTATTCTATTTGATACTATGAGTGTTTCACCCATGTTACTTATATTTGCTGGATCGTTGTATTCATTTGTGTTGTCTGTGGTGTTGCAGGCACAGATCCCTTGCCCAGCTCCCCGGCGGTCGAGGAGGCTGCAGGGCCGAGTGTAGAGGCACCCTCCGGTCTGGCAGAGTGGGCCTGATCACCTCTGCCGAGTGCGTGCATGCATATCAGTGGCCTTTTGTTTTGAGTTGGTTTTTGAGATTTTGGTACTTTGGTACTTTGGACTTTGTACATCTGTATTTTGTCGTGTACTCAGACTTGTATTTGGTTTTCCAGCATTGTATTTATCTTTGTCTTTTCCGTTCTGCATTAGTTTTGGCTTCCGCTATTTTCCTTTGTTGCTTGCTATGATATGTACAGCTTCCGCGTACGCTTAGTTCGCACGTGTTAGATCCCTTGTGTGCGTGCATCTGGACTGGGTTTGGATGCACGTGCACGGGAGTACGTGTGTCACCGGTTTAGCTTTTCGCTAACCCCCGAATTCTGGGCTCGGGTCGTGACAGGCATTGAATGCCATAAATATTATAGAAGACAAGGTACTGCAAAACTCATATTTAATGATATAAATCCTTTACATGCACCATCATAAAACCCATTACATGCTAGTGCTCAAGCTCAATCTCTAACTTATGTAATGACTATGGCAGAGATCCACAAGCTTTGGTGACTTCCTCATTTAAAAATTTTGAAGTATCATCCACAAGCGTTCTTAGAACCTGCCAATATAAAAGGAATATATATATAGTTGGTAACATAGATGTATATGCTAGCTGCTAAAAATAAAATTAAAAAGCGAAAGCAACCAAATCAGAAACTCTATCCACTCCTTGCTGCTAGCGTGTCTGCAAAATGTGGACCAATACAGAGAACTTAATCCCACTGTTGTTGAACAGAGAATGGAGCCTATTATAATGTTGAGTCTCACACTGTAGAATCTATGACACAAGAACTTCTAATCTGTTTTGACTATAGCATGTGACTAATCTGTTTGGTTGAAAATAGCTCCAGGAATGGTCCACAAACAATCTACAAATGGATCTCACCTGCCGCACTACTTGAATGTTAACCAATATTTTCAACATTGGTATATTTGGAAATGGTCATGGGAAAAGCCACCTATGAATTTAGAAAATATCAATCAATGGAAACAGATGCTTTAAAATACAGTAAGAAAACATAGATCATACCTTTCTTTTTTTCCATTACTATTAAGTTCTGTTGGATGTGGAAAATTTTTAGAAAACATAATATTGTTTAGATCCTGTATGCAGATGGGATCTAGTGATAAGTCCGTATCTGTATTAACTGAATTATACCATGTGGGATCACAGAGAAACGATCCATCTCTACTCTAGAAAGACGAGGACCGGCATCACTCAATATTCAGTCCCACCATTACCTGCAACAAAGGATATAGCATTTCTCAGCTATTAAGTAGGAATAGCTATTCTTCAACTTATTCCCAGTTTAAAACAAGGAATACTAGTATTGAAAAGGATAAGAGAGAACCCAATGGAGTTTTACCATTAGAGCCCCACCCTCATTCAATGGATTCTTTGACAGGGATGCTTCTTTGAAATGAACACCCACCAAAAGACTGTATGGTTGTGCTTGCATGTTGGTGGTAGCCAAGATCAAAATGTAAGATAATCTTTTTATCTCTCTTTTGTAATACTCTATTGGCATAGTGGAAGTATTTATCCAGATTGTCCATGGATCTACCTTCTAGTGAACCATGTAAATCTTTGTGTATCATGTGGTTAATGTGCTCTTTCTATTTATCATCCACCACGCAACATTGTACCGAATTTCTATAGTGTTGCTGGAATTGCATGATTATGTAAATTGGAAACCAGCTAATTCAGGGAAAAAGCCATATTCCAAACATTCAGAGGCAGGAAATTGATAACAGACATGCCTACACTACATGTAACTCATTAGGTCCTATCTGTACTTAACAGTGCACTGAAAAATTCCAGTTCCTGCTAGCAATTAAAATGATCTCAGATTTGCATCATTACCACCAAGCATAAAATCACTTATAAGGTACCGAATCTAATTGGGAAGCTAAAGTGCATCACAAGCCACATCTAGCAGTTTACCATGACGGCTCACTCCACTCAACACCTGAACATACAATTCAAAGTAACAAGTAGAATCTGATATCTTGATTTCAGTAAAAGAATACTCATCAGTTCTAACCTTCTCAAGTATGGAAATTGCTTCTTTTGTCACACTTTTCTCTCGTTTTGCTATAAAAAAAACCCAAAATAAATAATCACACAAGGAAAAAAGATGAGAGATTTCCGCTGCAATGGAATCATCCTACCCATCATTCATCTCCATGTTAATGCTCAACTTCAGATTTCAACCACTGTTGACTATATCTTAGATAAATTTTCTATTTTAAGAGGCATTTTCACTGGCACTGCTTCCAATTAGATTGAAAATGGAAAAGGAAAGCACCCCAATAAGTGAAATGAGATTTGGGACCGAACCCATATCTCAGATTGATCAAAAGAAGGAAAGAGAAACTCACTGATAGTGGATGTGATTAGAAACCCAGAATGGGAGTGGTGGAGAAGCAAAGAACAAGCCTTATAATCAAAGTGAGGGAGGCTGATAACTGCCGAGTGCTGTTCCCATGGGGCCATTCCCGCCCTTTTTTCTGCTGCTGTTTCTTCCACCATCTTCTCCCTCTCTCTCTCTCTATATCTCTCTCGATTGATTGATAGTTGCTTAAACCCTTCTAAAACCCTAGTAGACCTTGCACCAGAATGAAGGCTGAATGCAGATGACAAAGGCTCCACCCAAACCCTAAACCAGGCTTGGCCTGGCCAGGCTCCATATCACTTGTTTTGGTTGGATCAATCAGCACAAAACTATACATGTATTACTTATTCAATCTGGGCCATGCCCACCTCCAGGCTTACAGTCACTTAAACAAAGCACATCCATATATTAAACGGGCTAAGATTTGGAGGGAGTTTTAACATTTGGAGGCTTAAGGAACATGTGAATGAACTGACAAAACCTTCACTTGCAGGTGAACTAGATTGGCCAAATGCAGCTAAAATGTTTAAGGATTCCAGCTTTTTCATTGCAAATTTCAACATCTTCTCAGCTCTGTTCCTCACTTTAATCTCTAGTTTTAGCTGGCTTTCCAGCTCTATCAACTGCATTCCCCCAAAAGGAAATGAGCCCAGAACAATAGAATGGTTCAGTTTTAGATTCTTAAAGTACAGATTTATTTCCAAAAACAAATCTAGAACATGATAGAAATAGACCTTTCTCCCCATAAGCTCTGCATCTTCTTTTGCAACCCTTGAAGTCATTCTCTTTGCAAGCAATCTTCTTCTTAAACAATCAAGAGCCGATGAATCATCATCTCCTTCCACTGTTACCATTTTCTCACTATGGAAAACAACAAAACAAAAGCTGTTAGAAGAAAAATATAAGAGAATGCAAGAAACCCATAAGCACCCACCTCAAATTTTCATCTCCAAAACCACTACTACTATCTATCATTATATACAAACTAAAAATATACCATATCACATGAAATAAGGTAAATAAAAAAAAAAAGAACAGAGAAGTGTCACTAAAATATATCAGCCAATCATTTACTATATGATTTTATAATATTGGTCTAATATGAT
Source organism: Sextonia rubra (assembly GCA_037013555.1). Lineage (NCBI taxonomy): Eukaryota > Viridiplantae > Streptophyta > Magnoliopsida > Laurales > Lauraceae > Sextonia > Sextonia rubra. The sequence continues at coordinate 33,244,320 of JASUAD010000010.1, read as the reverse complement.
TTAGTCTATCCACAAATATAACCAATTACATGAAACTTCACTTAAGAAAAACTATTAACAAAAGAAGGAATAGTTAGCATATAAATGGTAGTCTAAGAAATCCTGATCTTTTGCCTTAAAAGATGAGACTAAGAAATCCTGATCTTTTGCTTGGTCTGAGCTATTTGCTGCAATTTAACATTTGAATCAACTTACAAAAATAAACATACAAATCCAAAAAAGCCAATAAAACCATAGTTGAAAAGGCCGAGAACAAAATGAAGAAAGCATTATTGAAGAGGCTAAGTGTGAATCATAAGTAGTTAGCAACTTATGATTGGGCTTGCAGCTACCTCATCTCTGGTTGGACACATGGATAGGAGACAGTCCATTGGCCTCACAGCCACCTCATCTCTTTACTGTTGCCAAAAGCAAGGAAGCTACAATTCAAAATTACTTAGAATGAGTGGGGAATAGAATTGTTTGGAGTCCCACCTTTAGAAAGGAACCTTCTAGAAGTTGAAGAGAGGTAATTCACTATCCTTCTAGACCTCCTTAATGATGTGAATATTCAGGACAGAGGAGAGGACTGCAAAATTTGGGTGGGTATGATGAATGGTTCCTTCCCAGTCTCCTCTTTTTATGTCTCTATTACAAAGAACAGGACTCCTAGTAGTCCAGTAGTTGCTGTTTGGATGAGTTTGTCTGTTTTTTGTGTCATTTTGTATCTCCTCTCCTTCTGTATTTCTGGGAGAGTTTTTTGGTTGGCTTCTTTCAGGTCATTGCGTTTTGCTTGTCCCTGTAATGTCACCATAGCACACATTTAAATGTGAATGTGAAAAAAGGATATAAGAGAGACTGATGAAAAAAAAAGGCCGAGTAAAAATCTTTCAACAACTTCAGACACTTCAAAATATGTAACAATTATGTTTCATCTAACACTTCAACTCATACGCAAAATCCATGTCTCTCTTTTTTTAAATGGCAAAATCCATGTCTCTACTGTAACAATGGAGATCAATGTAAGAGAACAAAAGAATGCATGAAAACAATAACCAAAGAAGCACTTGTAAAGTCTATGGGTCTTGGAATTAAGAGAATTCAAGATGATATTTGACTTTTAGGTGATTGGAATTTGAAGTTCTAAAAAAAAAAGGAAAAAAACTGATAACATTTCTAGATGCCAAAGGAAAAACACAAAGGTACATCAGTACTATCACTTTAAAAGATTTCAAACATGACAAACCCTCGTTAGAAATTTTGCTAGAGGAACAAGCTCTAAAGTTGGATTGAATATAATATTCATTCACAAAACTTTTATCAAACGGTCTAAAGAATTCAAATATCTATTTGAATCAATTTATATCAAATATAAGTATAAAAGGTTTTACTTGTCAAATGGTAGCTGCGTATGCAAACATGGGATCTGTTACTTGGTGCACCAAAACATTGAGTTGATTGGTCCCACTAAAAATGGCTCATATCTAAAAATCTCATCCATCCAAAACACAATATCTTTGTCAATTGCATCCAAATACAGAAATTCACAAGGAAGACAGGTTGAGTCCTTCAACCATTAGACGATGAGGTAGTCCCTAGACATGATACAGCAAAGGTGGGAGATATCAGGTCAAAAAACAGATACCTATTTCATAGAGAGCACATTTGAAGTCTTTGAAGGCTTGAGGAAATTGTGCTAAGCATCTAGTCGAGTAGGAAGAAAGAAGTTTCTCCTCCCATTCTACTATATATAAAGTTCCCCTGATTTGGAGAGTTTCATTTCATCCCACCTTTCCTTGACCTAGTCAAATCAAATGGCTTCTTGGGTTCGCACAATCAAATCTCCTCTTAGAAAGGCTTGCACCTTCTTCAACCACCCCAAAGAGAAGAACACCCCACAAGGTCCTTCATCACCACCCCATCATCGTCGTCATTGGATTTTCAGGTTACTTGGGTTGGTTGGCATTCATGTCATAGGAGCTAAGCTATGGAGATTGCCTATGATCTCCATATCTAGTCAGTTCAAGTCAGGCAAGGAGTATACTGGTAAATCTGTGTTGGTGGTTGGAAGTGGGAATTCTGGCATGGAGATTGCCTATGATCTCTCTAACTATGGGGCCATGGCCTCGATAATGATAAAGAGCCCTGTAAGACTTCGAGATGATTCTCTTTCTCTCTATATATACAAGAATATTCATGCGCAATCATGTATGCTCTAGGTTTTAGTTTCATGCTTAATTTATCATGAGTGGTTTTTTTTCTACCACTAATTTAGTTTAAAGCACTTGACTTGCATAGGATCATTGTGTTTGTGCATGGGCTTGCATATGTATGTATTATCATCAAAGTATTTTTGTGTCATGTTCGTAAATTGTAAATGGTTTTGCGTATGAATTGCCAAGTCACTGATTCAACTCGGCCAACTCGGAAAGTATTACTCAAGAAATTGGACATGATATTTCTCACTTTGCTAACTCAATTGACTTAGCCAACTAATAACTAAGTTTAATCATTTGGCCGAGTCAAGTGTTTCTGTAGTCAATAAAAAAATGGAAATGATTTAGGTCTAACGCTAGCACCTTTTGCTTGAAATAACCAAGGCGCACTCAATTATTCGATTTATTTTTGGAGGTTTTCTATTTGTTTGTATTCATCTTTTCAATGTTCCATATAAATAAATCATTGTTCCCAGATGCAAACTGATATCTTGAGATTCATTACTCTAGATAAATCACTAGGCCCTCAACTAAAGAAAATAATAGAAAATCATACTAATCTATATTTCAAACTCTATTATCAACTCTCTCTTGCATATCTCATCTGTTGTGCTTTACTTTTAAAACCCAAACTATTACACAATACTCTAAGAAAGATTTGGTGCCAGAGATGGAGCAAGATGGAGCAAGGGTGCAAGAAAAGGTTGGAAAAGCAGAAAAAGCCAAGACCATGGCTTCCATGATCCAACAATAGCTACCAGCTATGACTAAGATATATCATGTAAAAAGCCAAGGACTATATTTTGTTAGATTCTCTAGTGTTTGAATTAAGAATAGTCATTGGTGTATTTATAAGAATACAACTGCTTAAAATAGAAAACACAATCTGACTAAAATTCAATCTGACTCAAATTAGAAAATGGAATAACATTATAATAGAAAAACCTAGTTATAGAATAACACTAGCCAAATATAACCCAAATCTAATAAAATATAATCTAAAATCCGTTTCATTTCAATAACGGCTCAAAACCGAGCCCACAATCTGTTCCTAAACTGTATTGTTGGTGTAGTGGGAGCTCTGTCTTCTACTTGTAGTGCTGCAGCAGAGATTTTCAAGATCACCTCGATCATGAATGGCTTGGTTCTCATTGGGGTCGCTATTGGATTTGTTCTACTACAAATAGAAGCTACTATGGAAGAATCAGAGTGAGAGTAAAAATAAAAGCAAGATTTTTAGTTTTCAGACACCATCCACATTGTGGCTCATCACATTGACATGCTTGATCTCCAGATTAGAAATCCTGCATATTTAAGACACCGGGGCACATATTCAAACCTAATGCTTCTTCTTTAACTCATTAGTATCTGAAACAATAAGGGTACCCTCCAAAAGCCAGAGCGTGAGTTTTGGCCAAAAAAAAAAAAAAAAAGCAATATAGTTCATGAAAGTGAACTAATCTACCCTTTTTTCTCTTGGTAGTTCTAATATTTCTCTGCCCATGATGTCAAAGAATCACCTCCAGTTTTAACCTCAGACATCAATATGTGGTATCTAAAAAGAACCTATAGTGGGAGATAATTGGAAGTTAAACATTCTCTGTTTGTTGAGAAATTATTGAATGGCAAGTAATCAGTTTAGATTGTGTTGGTATTAAGTTGATCTCTCCAGGATGTGATACATCTCTGATCATATTTCTTGTTTTTCATGATTATCAATTCACTGTATTTTATGTGATATGGTAATAAGACAAAAAAATAATAATAGAGAGAGAGAGAGCATTGATTAGGCACTCTGGAAAAGAGTCAAACCATGCAACTACATTGCGCGGTAAGCAACAAATTTAAAGAGGCAGGGCCATTGGAGTCCAGAAGATGAACATGAATGAGGCTAAAGATTGGACCCAAAAAATTGAAGAAAAGTGAGCCCATGCTATTAAGAACCCGTATAAGAATCATGTTCAAATGTACTCACTTGTGTAAATCCACAAATATATAACCTTTTCCATACTAAAAACGGATTACTAGGATCAGCTGATCCATGCATAATTTTAGGAATAGTCAATTGAGGGCTGGGTTTGCCAAATGGTACAGATCTCCGAAAGTGGTGGATGGGGTGGAGACTTCATAGATCAATTTCTCACATACCATTTTCACTAAAATTCACTTTAGTGGGGATTTAGAACTCGATGAACTGCTACCATTCTTCCTTTGATGAATACTTCTAGGACCATTCAGGCATTCAACAAATGCCCAAATGGTGCATTCATAGAAACCAATGTATTGGTGTCTTTATTAACTGAAAAAAATGCATGATTGATCAGATAAACGCCATTTATACAGGTCTATTGAATTGAAAAAGATTTTAAAAAACTGCAACAGGTGCACGAACCATCCACAAATGCAGCATCTTTTCTACTAGTCACTGCCCTCAATGAAGGGCGTGATGTGATCATGGATGGCATGCTCTCCTAGGAGGCCTTTGTCAAGCAGACGATTGCCATGGCCAGAAATGTTCATCGCCATCGCTATCGCATGGGGGGTATGGATACAAGGTCTCTGATGACGGATTGATCATTGAAAATTACTGGGAACAAGTAGAAGAAGAGTAAGAGGAAGGACTAGATAAAAAAAACACAAATTTGAATAGCTTAAAAGAAACCCTAGATCTAACATTAAGAAAGAAAAAATGCAACAAACTTACACAGATCTGAGGACAGCAAATGAAAATGCAACAAAAACATATGCATATGAACAGATCTGAAAGGAAGAGCGAGAACTAGGAAACTGAAAACACATCATAATCAGAGCGATCAGGAAACACGCACATGCTTCTCGATCTGAGATCTAGTTGAGAAGCAGATGCATATGAACAGATCTGGAATGAATAAAGAAGAAAAGGAAACACGCACCTGCTTCTCAATCTGAGATCTAGTTGAGAGATGAGAAGAGCCGATGATCATAAAAAACACACACTGTTTATTCACTGTTTCTTCAAGTCACTAAGAGCGATTAGGATAAAGAGAGAGCGATGAGAGAAGAATTTTCTTCAAGGATTGATTAGGGTTTTGTTTGGTGAGAAGAAGGAGAGGAGAGAGAGAGAGAGCGATGAGAGAAGAGAATTTTAATCAAAGGAAGGTTAGAGGATTCTGTAGATCTCGGGCCTTAGGGACATAACCAATTGAACCTCGGCCCATCCTGGCCGGCCCATCCTGGCCCAGCAGCCCAGCCTGCTTTGGTTTGGAACGTGGCGGTTTGTTTTAACTTATTAGCGGCAGACATGTAAATCTGCTGATGATAATAAGATTGCCACTAAAAAAGTGTCGCTAATGGTCACTTTTCTTGTATTGTTAATTTGAAGATGTTTCCACTAATTTGGTGATAACTCTAGAATATTGCATAAGGTAATATGTGCGATGTTGCATGACCTTAGGATATCATACGTGCAATATTATATAATCCTTAAATATTGTAGAAAAAACTCTATGAGAAATACTTAAACATTGACTATTTAATGATGAAGAAACTAATTATATACTTAAACATGACTATTGTAGGAAAAACTAATTATGTCCAAGGACAACTCTCTGGACCATATCCCAAAACAAGAAAAGCATTAATCTTTTTTTTTTTTTTACATTATTGCCGAGTATAAAAGGTTGATCGAGTAATATCTATAACCTCTAATACGAAGATAAGTAGGGACAATTGAAAAAAAATGTTTGGAGGATAGAATTGTTGGGTGCTACAAATACTTTTTATCAAATAAAGTCACATGGACGGTTTAGATATTCAGGAATGGCCCCAGTGATAGATTGAAAACGTTGGATCATCCGATCCAATAGCCACAAATGTGGGTCCCACGAGAATGGATCTCTCATGCATGTCAGTTTTTCCGGTTGTATTGTTCGTTAATATACAGCAGGCGTTTGCGGTGGAGCGAAAGGGTATATAAAAGGGCGGGAGAAAAGGCAAAGACAGAAAATATAAACAGAAAAGAAGAGAACGAAGGAAGAGAGATCTTCAAGCATTCTGCGGTGGTGGTGGATCTCGGAGATCCGGAGCTTCTCCTATCTTGTTACAGCTTTTCCTTCCTTCTCATAGATTTCCACCCTCCGATCTCCGACGATTCTATACAATAAAATTTCTTGGTTTGAATCCCATCGCAAGACCATCTTTCCCTTCCAATTCATCTGGTCACGGATCAGCTTTCGACGTGAAAAATGGGTGTAATGTCAAGGAAGGTGTTGCCAGTGGCGGATAGCCTTTGCTACTTCTGTCCTTCCATGCGAACGAGATCCAGGCAACCGGTGAAGCGGTACAAGAAGCTACTCGCAGAAATTTTTCGAGTATCACCGGTTGGTTTATTCTTACCCTATTCGTTTCTCATTTTAACACTAGCAACAATGAAGGCAACTGCTAGCATGGGCCCAAAAGAAATGATACATCAAATCTGAAAGGAAAACAATTATGTGATTCCTTATTCTTAGATTTTATGTATCAAAATATAAAGAAGAAAAAAAAAGAGAGTTAAACTTACACAATCTATTTAAGTAAAATACAACTTGATAATTCACACTTTTTTTAAAAAAAAAATTTAAGCATTATATATTAAATCTATTGCTTCAAATTTGCAATTGATTTGCTTAATTTTTGCTCAATTGTGATTCTAGTTTTGATTCTACTTTGATTTCAATTTTGATTTTGGCTCAAACTTTAGTTTTGTTTGCATTATTTAATTTTGACTTAAGATGGAAGTCATTGAATTTTGATTGACATTGGAGTCGACTAACAATAGGTCAGATTTCATAGGGCCAAAAAATATATATACATTATAAGAATTTCAACTCACAATCTCTCGTTTCTCAAAGCATGCTCTAACCACGATGCACATGCGATTTTTGTATAAAAACTTGGAAAAAAAATGTCATAAGTAGTTATAGATAGGACACGGGCCCTAGACACAATGGAGTTTTAGGTTACACCAATATGGATGATTCAAAAACATTTCATGCAAGCATGTGCACAATTTTTTAAAAAAATTATAATTTTTCCTGATTATATTGCCCGTGTTATGCACGGGCATGTTTAGCTAGTAATTTTTCTATAAAAAAAAAAGTTGGTTGGATTCAAATGAGAGAGTTATTTGTATTAGAGTTTAAGTTATTATTCTTAATTGTTGTGCTTTTAGATCTCAAAAAGGGTTGAAACTTTATTGATAGTTTTAAATGAGAACTGGGAGATGGATTTGTCCTTTGTGAACATGATAACAATAGTAATTTCTTAGATTTCAGTTTGGACTATAAATCATCTTGTACCAAATGTCTGGCAAACATCAAACTCCTCAAAAATTATATTGTGTTAGCCCTCTTTCTCATTGTTTTATGCCAGCACCTGCAATAATTTCTTTATTCCACTTCCACTGATTGGCTTTATTCGTAAGTCAGAGACTTTCACAAAAAACTCTGAGGATTTATCACGCAATCCCAATGCTGGAAAGAAAAATTTTCATTGTTCAGATTGAATTAAAAGGCTGGCATCCAAACTTTTGGAATAATAAAACAGTCCCCAAATAAGTTCTTTGAGCCCATAATTTAAAGGACTGAGGATAAAAATTAGAAAATAATGGAACAATCATATCTCAAAGTCCAAAGAGTATGGAGAACTTAATTTCAAAGGCAACTTTTGACCATTAACTGATTCTCTAGTTTTCAGTTTCGACACCCTACAAACAAATCGGCTAAACAGTATCAAGTGGGCAGTATGTGATGAATTAACATATGGCAAAAATTTACTCTGTTTTTGTAGTTGCTAATTTGGTGGAGCACTGTAATGTGCTATGAATGTGAAATTTATCTGATGTCTGACCTTTTATGTATGTTTTTCATTGTAGTTTGAGCATAATAGAATTGTACTACTTATCTGATGATCTGAACTTGTTGGCTATGAGTCAATCTTCACATGGTTTATATAACTTCCACATCTCCTATTTCTTGATAGGGTGAAGAACCAAATGACCGGAAGATAGCAAAACTGTGCGAATACGTTTCAAAAAATCCTTTGCGTATCCCGAGGGTAACTCATCTTCTTCCTATTGTCTGCTTGCAATTTTAGTGACATATACATCTGTAAGTAGCATTTGTAGTTATATGATGGAAAATACCTTTTAAGAATTCTTTTCCCTATAGCAACTCTGTGTCTAGGTTTATTGGTGACTGGAAGTAGGGTTTGGAGTTATTTTTCTTGTTTTCTTGAGTCTTGGGAAAGTTTTCTCTGGATTTCATTCTCAGTATGAACTAGTTTCACTACTCTTTTGGACTGAGTACTATTCAAAGTGAATATCAGGTTTGTTTCTCTACTAAATGATGCATTCATGATACCAAGATCCTAAATAATTCCAAAGGATTTCTTCAAATATATTTGATGAAGATATTATGAGTCCATCCTTCTAAGTGCTGATAAATATTTGGAGTTGTTGACCATTATTATGAGTCTGTCCTCTTAATGTGAATAAATATTTGGATTTATTGAAAAGGAGACCATTTCAATTTTTTTATCTAATAAAAATCATTGGTAATTTTGCATCCATGAAGAATACTTTGACATAAGCCTATGGCCAACTTGAAAGGTGATTCTTTTTTAAGAATGGGGTTGCGGATTTGAGACATGTTACTTATAAAATAACTTTTATCTTTCATCTCCTGAATTTAAAATAATAATAACAATAATAAATCTGCATTTGCCAATCACATAATACCACTAGCTTGTCTTCACTTTAGGTGCAGTAATCCTATTTATAATGTCCTCATCAAGCAATTTGTTTTGTTTTGTAGTCATTTCTAAGTGTAAGAATGTAATATAGTGGTACGTACTAGCTTGCACTTGGACATGATCTCCCTTCTCTCAGCACCACTGGTCTTGTACGTCACATATTTTACCTTTGTTTTGCTCATTTTCAAAATGATTTGGTCTAAAAGACCCGTATACTTTGACCTTATCATTTAGTCACCTTCTTGTTTCCCCATTGCACCTTATCATTTTCCTACAAAGGTGAGAAGAACTTAATCTTGTAATTTAACATCAAGTTAACCATAACAAGGCAAATAAATTCTTACAAAAACAAAAAAAAACAAGGCAAATAAATAAGAGCTCAAAGTGAAACCTTTGTCCAGTTTAACTTCATTTAGGAACTAAGTTATCTCTCTTAAGAAAGCTCGACACTTGTTACTGTCCCTTTACATATGCTTTGTATTGTCTCACTATATCCACTAGGAATGCTTTTGTTTTCTTTTTTTCAGTGTGCTAAATCAATAAGAACCACATGTAAATTTTTTATCCTCTGAGTCCCGATAGGAAAGATGCTTCTGTTTTTGCCAAATTAACGAGAACCACATGAAATATAAGATTCTTGTCTTAGAAAATTTCTCTATTACTATCTCCTAAAGCTTCATCGAGGGACTCATAAGCTTGATGACTTGGTGGATTGCACAGTCCTAAACATTTAGTTCTCTTTTTTAAACAGGTTTAAACATATGTACATAATATGGACAATAGTACTCTTTTTTCCATTCTTCTGGCACACTTGTTAATTAGACAAGTTAAGCAGAAGATAAACAGTTAAGGAATGCCATTTGAGATAGTTTGGGCATGTGTTTTTAGAAGATCATAAACCACCCTTCTACAAAGAATTTGGGTGTTGAAAGGGGTTGGTATACTAAGTCTTCAGATGAAGTAGATAGAAGTGACAAATTAGATTATAGAGTGGTAGAGAACACATCACTGTATAGGCATGATTGGAGACATAACTCATGAAGCAAACCTCAGTTATGGGATGAGGTTACGATGATAGTATCAATGGACTTGAATGAATTTTGTTTATATCTAGTATTTTCATCTTATTGATAATATTTAATTATTTATCACTCATTCTTAAGCAGTTGTTTTCATGTCATTGCCTACTTTCATTAGTACTAAGAGTTAATTAAATAACATTAGCACCTATTATAAATTCGTAAAGGTGATCATATGTTCTCTTTACTTGATACTTGCTAATCCAAGGATTGTCATGCTTAACAGATTACAACTTATCTTGAGCAAAAATGTTACAAGGAGTTGAGAAATCAGCGCTTCCATTTGGCAAAAGTTGTCATGTGTATTTACAAGAAATTATTAATTTCTTGTAAGGAGCAAATGTGAGTTGTACCTTACAGAGGACATTACTTTTTTCTATTTGGTTTCTTTTACATTGTTGAGATTATTTTGAGGGATGTATGTGTGAATAGGTACTTAACTAGCTTGATGTTACATATTAACAATATTTGTGCATTAGTATTTTATTATGAAGTTGACTTCTAATCTCAGTATCTTTCATAATAAATAATTCCTTAAACTGCTGTAGTTAACAACTTAAGACTTTTTTGTACTTTTTTGTTTATGTGTATTCAAATTAATCTTTAGTATGTATGCAGCTCAATTTCTTGTTATATTGTAATGTTCTTTCTATCATAGATGCATAAACACAACTCATCTTCCAAATGCATCAACTGGTGCTATTTTGATTCCCCTATGTAACATCTCGTTGCATTTGGAGCTATAATACATCTGGAGTTTACATGGAATAATTACTGTTTGTTTTCTTTAGAGAAAATCTTCAATGACACTTGTCTACGTGTCAGAGATGTGGACACATTTCTACACTTTTTCTAGTGAAAACCTTGGTTTTTCTCCTTATATTTTAGTCTACTAAGTATACTTATTTGCTTCTTTTAGTGGTCTTAGCATAATCCATTAATTATGCTTCCTTTTATCCTTGTGAAATTCTATTAGATGTACTTAAAATTCTTTTGCCATTTATACATCTGATAGCTAAAATTCATACAACAATATATTTTGTAGTGTAGTTGGGTCAGTCTTTTCCGAGGGTAAGGTATGTGACGGAGTTCACAAGTCACATAAGGTTTTGGGATGATATAGATGGCGTGTGGATGGATGGAAAACTGCTATCCATGCATTGCAATTAACTCGATAAGAGTGATGCTCATCATTGGATTGAAGTGAGCCTTGTTTCCCGAATGATAAAGTGTGAGATTATCAAATGGCAATCACTTTAATCCACATAAGACAAGTGTATACAGATAACTGCCACTCAACCATTGGAAATGAACATCCACCACACCATGCAAAATCACAGTAGAAATGGTATGAAACACTGAACTAGTAACATATTAACTGTAAAATTTCACCAGTTTTCAGCAATATTTATTTGTTGAATGCAAGCCAGACTAACTGTTCTGTTTTTTATTCCATAAACATCAGCAATAAGTAAGCTTCTGCCACAGCTCATCAGTTCTTGTGGGCAGTCCTTCAACTTCCTCTGATACACTTAATATTTTGGTTATGCTTTGATGCATCAGGAGCAGCAGTTTCTTATTCTATTTTGATGCATGCTTACTAAAATTTTATTGAATGGTTTAGTTATTTTTGAATATATCACAGGCCACTATTTGCGGGTAGCTTACTAAGCATTATTCAGACTCTTCTGGATCAAACAAGGCAGGATGATATGCGCATTATAGGATGTCATACTCTTTTTGTCTTTATAATTTGTCAGGTGGGATGAATGAGCTTATTCTATTTCCCATCTTATTTCTTATTTTTGGGAGTTGCATTTGTTATCATGAAGTTATACAATAGGTTCATTTGTGTATGGCATGATTCTGCACCATTCTAGTCACTCAAATTTTGTTTTTGTTTTAGTAGTTGGTTACAAATCAGTACAAGTAGGAAGAAACTTATTACAAGTAGTAACTATGAGAGTGGGTCCTTTAACTCTTCCCTATGGAACGGGGTGCTTTTTCATACTTAGCTGTGAGGGATTTGCAAGTTCTGTTTATTATGATAGTTACTTTTTCCATGAGATTTTAACTTCATATCAAATTTGCTGAATTGTTGCAGATGGATGGAACTTACATGTTCAACTTAGAAGGCATGGTTCCAAAGCTCTGTCAGTTAGCTCAAGAAATGGGTGAAGATGAAAGGGTATCCCATTTGCGTTCTGCTGGGTTGCAAGCCCTTTCTTCTATGGTATTTCCTCTCATGTCAACCTTTATCTTTTAGTTTTTGAAAATCAATTTTTTTTCTACAAGTTAATTTTCTAGTTCCTGCCAGATTATTATTGCCTATAGCTTGATACAAGGCAATATTTGTGTTTTAATAATTGCCAATTTCTTTATAAGGAATCTCATTTAATTTTCTTCCATGCATATACGAGGTTGAGGGGATACAATCTATTCTCGTTTTAGTTCGTGAGAAATGAGACATGAAAATATCCATACTCATGTATGGATATGTCAATGGCCACCAATTTTCCCAACTCAAAGAAATTCAGTCATGAACCCTCTTTTTGGACTAATAGGGTCCAACCCATTCCTGAATACTGCCAGTTACCTGACTGGTTTTCATAAAATACTACTATATTATAGAAAATATATATATATATTTAATATACTCAAAGAACCAGTTACCCAAGTGATATGTATAAAACACCAAGTACCTGATCTTATGGAGCATTGATGAGCAAGAGAGAATGCAGAATAACTTATTTTAGAAAGACGAGACCAAAGATTTGGGAGTATGGATCTTTTGAGTGTCTCACCCATGCTCCTGTGTATGAAGGGAGTGGCAACAGTGGGACGCACCTATAGAAAATATGAACTGCTTTAAGTGAATGCCGTCCCATTGTATAGGACGTCTCCAAGTTTTATTCCTATAGGAGTTCATCCTATGTATGATCAATAATGTCATTCATGCATATAATCAATAATGCATTAGATTATGTTAATCATGTATTAATCATATGTTAAATCTTATGCTAGGACCCACCCTCGGTGGAGTAAAATTTGGGGACATCCCATAATAGTGGGTTGTTCATTTTGAATGGTTAATACTTTCGATAGGTAGGCCCCACTACAGTGTTCCGCTCCTGCTCAAGGGAAGCATGAGTGAGGCACTCAAAGGATTGACTTAAGACTTGGAGGATGATTCAATTTGGTTGCAAGGTTGTAAAGATTTAGTGGGGCCCACATATGGAAAATTCAAAGCACTAAAAAAATGAATGCCCTCCCTTTCATCGGGATGTCTTCAAGTTTCACTTTACGGTCCCAATGTAAGATTGACCATATGATTAATAATGCAATTAATACAATGTTTATTAATCATATACTCTATCTTAGGATGGGACTAACTCCTATTAGAATAAAATTTTGAAACATCCTACTAAATGAGAGGGCATTTATTTTGAACAGTTTAGATTTTCAATACATGGTGGTTCCATGGTGGAGTTCCACTCCCTTTACTCGCAATAACCGTTAATAATACACTCGGAGGACCCGAACTCAGCTTTGCTACTATGAAGGTTTTAAAAACATCTCTTACGCTATTTTTGTATGAAGAGAGAAGATGATTAGGACAATCGTCTCATTGAGAATGGAGCCAGGGTTTAGAATAGGATCTTAGTGGGCTTGCAGATAATGAAAATGGTATCAAATGTCTCATTGACTAAGCAAGGTGTTTCGATTATTTAGCCATGCAATCCGAGATTTTGAAAAATTGCATTTTTCCTAGTAATGCACAGAAAGTCCTCAATGCAAGTGAGAGTAGTACTTTGGAAAAAAAATGCATTTTTCATAATGTCAAGTCCTTGGTAGTACTTTGGGTATATCAATGTAAAGGAGTAGCTATGGGTAGCCTTGAGTGTTAGATTTCTAAAAACCCCAAGATCAATGGGTATGACAAATAATAAAAAATAATTAATTATAAGTCCCAAGTATAATAAATAATACCTAAATCCATAGCTTTTTCTTTAATTCAAATGGAAGACCGGCCTCAGAGAGGAGTTTACAAGAACTAACCCAAAGATTCTTTTATAGAAAGAGAATCCTCCAATAAAGGCTTTCAAAAACCCTTCAAGTCTTGTCTTCCCAATTGAACACCTTGTAAAGGCAAGTTTTAAGACTTTTTGAGCATGGAAAAAATTGTCCTTTATTGGACGTTCTAGAAAGGAATTGGTCCCATGTAGTCATGTGGGCCACATTAAGTTAATGGATCCCATGTGGACATGTGGGAGGTGGAACATAAGAATTTTGAGTCTTGTGGGTTATTGGGGATGGATGGTGATAAAGATGGCCAGTTGTCAATGCAAATGCTCAAGCAAGGACAGTGGGAGGTGGAACATAAGAATTCAATTACTTGGTTCAAGTCTTAAAGTGGAGATTCAGTTGTTTAGAGGTTTTGTCTTTTAAATCTTGTTTATATAGATTGTTATTTTAAGTGGAATCTTAGAGGTCCAGGTAGACCTGAATAGAGGGCATTAGGCAAGAAATTTGTTTTGAAAAAACAAGGTAGATGATCTTTTATTACAAGAGACAACTATAAAAGGTTGCCAGTAACACAACGGCAGAGTTGTGGGCACACCGCGGATGTCGGGAGTTTTGGGATTGATCTGAATCTCAGTAAGCATGATCTTTGAAGGTGTCATCAGTTGCAGATAATTTCTCAGTGAGTATGATTATGCAAAAGGTTCCTTCTGGGCAAATCTTTCAATTATAAGAGTTTAATGGGCATTGCCATGGTGCATTAGAGGGACATTTCTTAAATATGCAAACGTGAAAATGTGCTGTGAGTGATGGCAGATAGCATATTACTTCTGATAAATTCATTAGGCCCTAATAGAACTTAGTAGTGACCATCATTTTCACTTGCTATTCACACCAGAACATTCTCTTGTAGGTTCTCATGGGTAATCCACTTAAGAGAGAGGCAATACCTTGATACTAACAACTTAATTGTCCAAAACAGATCCCATAGTGTTGTGCACATATGGAAGCACTGATACCAATTGTTGTGGCTCTTATTCCACCTGCTAGATCGGATCTAAGGCAAACACATCAATATCAACCACACACATAGAGAAGAAGATAACATGTAACCATGACATATGGACTTTACGTAGTTCACCATAAAGGCTACCACCACGGGCTATGAGCATATACTCGATTTCACTATGAAGGAAACAGTGCAATTCATTACAAGGACTCCTGCTCTTCTAACACCTACCTCGTCGAACTTCATAGATCTTAATCTTGCTCTCATAGCACCCTGCCATCTGTGGTGTATTAACACCACAGGGAAGAGAGCTTACACCTTTTATAGACCCTAGATGACTATACGTGATTTATACCACAGGAAAGAGATTTGCCACATCTCCTTCATGGAGTCTAGGGTTACATTGCATGAATAGATAATTCTTGCTTTTTTGGCCTCCAAGAAAGCCTTAGTATAAAGACCAAAATACCGTTGACCCTAACCTGGTCATTGGCTAGACCAATGAACCAATCTAGCTAAACCGGAATACAAGACATAATCCTAACACATAATAGACCCTCTCGTGCTATTTTGAGAGTTGAGACCTTCATTAATCTTTTGTTTTTTGCAATGAATGTATTAATCCAACACTATTGTGTCCAATAATGGACAACATCACAATTATCTACACGAAATCATGAATTCTCCGTCTAGACTTGGGATTTTTAGTAATTCAGTGTGGGCATTATTACCATCGTTATCACCATCTTCATCTTAGCCTTCAGTATGTCTATGATTTTTTTTTTGTATATTTTCTTAAGGACGACTTATTTTGTGCTACACTACTGTGATGATAACATGCTTCTTTTGAAAAGCTAAAACTCTACTGTGTCAAATATGTAGTTGGTAGAGTTGTGAGTGTTAGTTCCTTTCTGATTATCTTTAAAGATTATTAAGTTTCTTTAGCTAACTATTACTGCCAAAATCTTGAGGCGTTAGAAGAGACAGCATGAATACTTTTCAATACTCTCTCTAGGGTTGAGCACACTTTCTAATACTCCCCTTCAGGTGAAACACAGTCGGCGCACTTTTAACAACATGCATTTTTTTTGCGCCAAGTCATTTCTTTTGAGATTCGAACTCATGACTAGTTGGCTTTGATACCTTTCGAAATTTCTTTAGTTAGCAATTACTACCAAATCTCGAGGCGTCAGTAAAGGCAACATAAATACTTTTCAATGCTCCCCCTCAGGTGGGGCCCCCTCTTCAATAAGGATGTTTCTTTGAGGCCCATGTTTTAATGTGGAAATTTCACTTGTATTCCATACATTCACTTCTAACATTCCATACACAGTAATATAGACAATAGTTTTTGAGAAAGACAATGTGTCTGGGAGTCGATGGATCCTCCCTCTTTATAATTCTCAATGGCCTTAATTAAGGCTATAGTCAATCCATTTACAATCTGTGTACAGCTATGAGATTATACAAAAGGGGATATAATGGTGTACACGACTACAACTTTGACTATGATAATGCCATCAGTATAATGGGCCAAGGCTTTTGGAGAACACTCTATGCAAAGGCTCTGATACCATGACATTCCATACACAGTATAATATAGAGAATAGTTTTTAAGAAAGACAATGTGTCTAGGAGTCGATGGATCCTCCCTCTTTATAATTCTCAATTGCCTTAAATAAGGCTACTGGCAATCCATTTACAATCTATATACAGCTATGAGATTATACAAAAGGGGAAATAATGGTGTACATGACTACAACTTTGACTATGATAATGCTATCAGTATAATGGTACATGGGCTTCTACGGAACATAGGTGATTATTCTATATGGGCCAGTGTTCACAACTTCCACAACTATGAAGAATCCAAGTTCTGAAATTTTAGTTGTATTCATGTATGTCTTGTGGATCATTTGTGCTTCTAAAGATCTTACAATCTTCCAAAATATTTGAAAAGACACAAGTCACTCACTTTTTTCACATCAACTTCTGATATCTTCTAATTTTTGGAGTAATTTAAAAAAAATTATTGAATAAGATTTTCGTTGTTCAAGAACTTACATAATACAATTTATATTTAAAAAATCTCAAGAATCTTAGTGGTTGTTTTAATTGGATTGCCAAATAACCTGTTTTGAATTGCTACACTTGCACCATTATCTGTGCATTGAGATTATATCTCCTTTGATCAAGTTGATTGATGTTGTTTTTGCTTCATCCTTTCATGCACAGATCTGGTTCATGGGTGAATACTCTCATATTTCAACAGAATTTGATAATGTAAGCCAGTCTATTAGTTCTTATTTTTAATTTTTGTGAAAGTTTAATATTGCATTATGCAGGTTTCATTTTACCATGTCGCCTCTTTTTCTTTTCCCTTTTTGATGAAGTGGCATTTTATCCCAGTGAAACAATTATGCAACATGCTGGAAACCAGAGGACATCATAATTCAAACAATTGATAGTCAAGATACGTGTGAAGAACATCTTAACTGTAAATCTCCTTTCTGAATAGGGAACATCACTTCTTCAGTCCAATTCGCAATGTTTCATTGGATAAATCAGATTAGGAGCAGCCCACTGAATGGTTGTCATGGAGTTTTCTTCAGTGAAGACCTATCCCGCATAGAAAAAAATCCTTACAATTTGTAACATAGCAAAAACTTCAACTTCATTAGCGCTCCTAGCTAAAACATAATCCATCATAATATCTAATAGTCGTGCCCAGTGGAGTCTCTAATAAGACCACATTTCCTTCTGGATTCATCTCCCTATTGAAGTTTCCATCACAGCGCACGTGTATGGAGCAACCCACCGATCAATTGGACATTTGCCTGACCATCACAAGAAAGACAAGCTAACATATTTCTGGGAAGACCAGAAATTGAATTTTGAGAAAATATCTCAGTTTCACTGCCCATATGAGCCATACACAGTTACATTGCACTTTCATGCACGCTCCAAGACCCCATCAATCTTGTTGAAATGTTTTATTGTTTCGCTTTATCCTTATAGATGATCAGCAACTAGAATCAACTTCGAAAGAAGTGATCCTCTTGGAAAGAACACATAACATCATCACATGGACAGCATCTCATTATAAATACACCACATCTTGATGCTATATCTCTAAATTTCTCTGTAACGTGGTGTGAATATTGAATATTTCAATATCTGGTACAATGAATTGTGTGTGCCTATAATTCTCAAGATATGTGTGCAACAGATTGTGGAGTTACTGTTTTGAGTTCTACTTACTAACCTTATGGTTTATGTACTTAGCTCAACAATGTTTTTTCTATCTTTCCAAGATAGTTAATTTTCACATTAGAGATTAAAGTTTATATAGGGAGAAAAAAGATGTTGACTTCGGGGATGCCAGTATCCTCATTGATGTTGATAAACTTACTGACTGATTAGCTTATATTTTTGGGCCAAATCCTGGTATATAGGCTGGGCATGTTAATTAGATCTATAATCTAGTTAAACAAATTAGTTTCCTAGTTTCTGTGGGAGTTTATTGCAATAATTGTATACAGTATATAGATATCTTATACTGTTAGGCTTCATTGTATAAAATCTTTGTGATTGAAAAAAAAAAGAATTTAGATAGTTATGTTTTGAAAGTAAAAATGCACTCCACTATATTGTTGCTTCTTGCTCAAAGGCCTTATCTGTTCACATTTTTAACTTCTATGACAACAGGTTGTCTCAGTGGTCTTGGACAATTTTGAAATTTTAGAAAAAGGATCTGAGAATCTTAATTCTGAGCAACAAGGTCCCCAAAACCAGTGGCCACAAGAAGCTAGTGCAGCTGAGGGTCAGGCTTCTCCTTCACCACATTCGATAACAAAGGTTCCCTCTTGGAGTAATATTGCAACTGGCAGAGGCGAAATAAATCTGACTGCGTAAGATCTCATGCAGCAAGTATCTGTTAATGAAGTTCATACTTTTTCACAGTAAATCATGTCTGCTGTCTATCTTCTGTTGTCTTTCTACAGGGAAGATGCCCAGGACCCGAAATTTTGGTCTAGAGTTTGTATTCATAACATGGCCAAGTTAGCCAAGGAGGCTACAACTGTAAGGCGTGTCTTGGAGTCTTTGTTCCGCTATTTTGATAGTGGGAACCTTTGGTCAGCTCAACATGGGCTTGCCCTAGCTGTCTTGTTGGATATCCAGCTTATAATGGAGAAATATGGTATTTTTTTTTTCAATTTGTGATTGTCCTACTGTTTATGTTTTTATACCGCTTGTGAGGACCTAATAGAGTTTTATGGTATGATAGATGGCATTCTAGGTTTTTTTTCTCTATAGTAATTAGATTTTTGTTTTAACTTACAGGGCAGAGTACACACTTAATGTTATCTATTCTAATTAAGCATCTTGACCATAAGAATGTCATTAAAAAACCAGAGATGCAGCTAGACATTGTTGAGGTTACCACTTCCCTTAGTCAGCACTCGAAGGCTCCACCTTCTGTGTCAATAGTTGGCGCAATTAGTGACCTCATGAAGCATTTGCGGAAAAGCATACACTGCTCCCTTGATGTTGCAAACCTGGGAGCTGAAATAGTAATACGGAACAAAAAATTTCGAGCAGCAGTAGATGAGTGCCTTGTGCAGTTATCAAAAAGGGTATCATTCAATCTCCTTAACGGTATCTCTAGATCAATTTGACATTGTAATGTTGTTTAATGAGGTCTCTAAATAACAAATTATTTAGCCACAAAATTCTGATTGAAAAGTTTCTATTGTTTTAATTTATGCTTATAGTTTTAGCTAACTGTTGCAAATAATTCCTCCAACATTAGTAAAATACTTTGCTCAGGTTTTGTACTAGTTTTGTTCTTTGGCCTCAAGTTTGGCAGTTGAAGAATGTAAAATACTGGTATCTATGGGTATGCAGGTTGGGGATTCAGGGCCTGTTCTTGACATGATGGCTGTCCTGTTGGAAAACATTTCAAGTAATGCAATTATAGCTAGAACCACAATTTCTGCTGTTTACCGTATCGCACAGATTATAGCATCAATACCAAATTTGTCATACCAGAACAAGGTAAGTTAACAGGCACATATTTGTTACTTCTTTGTTTCTTAGAGTTTAATTTTTGATAGAGTTGCACTCCTCATTTTGCAGGCATTTCCTGAAGCATTATTTCAACAATTGATACTAGCAATGATCTACCCAGACAATGAAACAAGGGTGCTGGCTCACCGCATTTTTTCTGTTGTCCTTGTGCCATCTTCTGTTTGTCCTCATCCATGCTCGACAACTCAAGATCCCGTCAAGGAAAATGATCTAAAAAGGACACTATCAAGAACTGTATCTGTCTTTTCATCTTCAGCTGCTCTTCTTAAAAAGCTAAGAAAGGAAAAAAGCTCGGTCCAAGAAAATATTTGTCATGACAGCATAGATAAAATTAAGGACGAAGAGCATGAAAAAAGCCACAATGATGCAAGTCTCTATACATTGCAGTCATCTCGACTTCAAAGCTTGAAACTTTCTTCTTTACCTTCAACTACAGATGTTCCATCTGTAAGCAATTCAAATGAGGTACTAGTGTTTATTAATGATAACTCCAGTTGGCTACTCTGGTATCCATTTTCTGGTCAAATTACTTTCTATCTGAATCAGGAAATGTTGCTTCAAGTTTCACCTTGCTTAATTGTTCTTTCAAATACTTTACTTCAGGACCCAGTTTATCTTAAATTGAGCGGTCGCCAAATCACACTTTTGCATTCTTCATTATGGGCTCAAGCTATTTCCCCGGAAAACACTCCTGAAAATTATGAAGCAATTGCTCATACTTACAGTTTGGTATTATTGTTTTCTAGAGCAAAGGTAATTTACATACCAATGATTCATGCCTGCATGTTCTCCATACTGATTGTGCCTTCTACAATAGTACCCTGTCAAAAAGGTTGATAATGATACTCTCCTTTTGTTTTGGAGTGCCACTTGCCAAACAGTGGCAAGCTTTTATTTCCATTTGCCTGGGATTGAACCCTAGCCCCTCGATAACAGGGTATGTGCCCCACAATTGATCCAACAGGGGGTAGAGGTTGGTAATAGTACTTTCAAATTAGTGATATTATGTGAAAAAGATTTTAGCCTGACATATACTCATTTTCCTTTGATAATCATCATATTCATAGTATACAAAAATGCTTTGTTCTCACATGTCGTACGCTATTCTACGGATTTTGATAAGAATACCCAATTCAATGATGGTTGTCACAACCCGAGCCCAGAAATCGGGGGTCAGAAAAACCTAACCAATGACACACGTACTCCCGTGCATGTACACCTAGACCTCGTCCAAGTATACACACACAAGGGATCATTCACACGTGCAAACAAGTGTACGTGGAAGCTGTACGTATCAAGGCATACCACCAAATAACAAGAGACATAAAGGATTACAAAAACATTAGACTGATTACAAGGATGTACAACAAAATAGAGGGCTAGTCCACAAAAATCAAAATACAAATCTCAACCAATACCAATACAATGTACAGAAAAATCTCCCAAGTAAGCTCAGACACAAATGAATGGGGAGAACAAAATGATGCAAACCGCTCTCCAGAAGAATGGATCAAGTCCACTCCTCTAGGCTGGAGGGGGCCTCGCGCACCTCTCCTGGAGTCGGGTCGACCGACGCAGGATCGGAAGAGGGATTTGAGCCTGCAACACCAAGAACAACTCATAAGTACAACGACTTAGCAAAATATAAGCCACAAGAAGATAACACGAATTGTATCTACTAATGAGCAAAAATAGTAATCCAAGATCCATCGTAAGCGTGTTCGTATATTGGGTAAAGCGTGCATATGAATAAGTATGCTATCAGAATCATAAACAGATAACAGTCAAAGTGACTACTACATTTACCATATTCTCCCTTTTGAGAGCGGTCGGAATGAGAACACCATCGTCCGGGCCAGGGTACGCATGGGTCTCTAATTCCTGGGGTCCGGAATCCAAAGACAAAAGCACTCTGCAGAGGCAAACACACAAACTAAGCTAAAGTCAACCCCGTCGGGTATGCTAAGGCTGAGGCTAAGTAATGCCATATATAGACAATCTCAATCAAATCAGATGATGCACATCAATCAATATCACATACAGATCTCATATATCACAACTATCACAGTAAACAAATCATCGGAAGTGCATCACAAACTGAAATGTAATACGAATGCGAATACACATAGCCCAATACGAAAATGACTCCACAGGAGCAATAACAGTACATAGTAGTGAAATGTGCCTGCCTGGGCTTCGCTCTGGGGATGCTGCATTTCCCACAGAATCGAGAGGTCCAGCGTAGAACACAGAAGATGGCAAAACCGAAAACAATATGCTGTGCAAATCAGATTTACTTTGACGAATCAAGGTCAATTACGAGCCAATCCTAACCTAGTTACCCAGTGTTTCTAACCGTGCATGCTGATGTAGTTTTAAGGTATTCGATACACAATTGTTCCATCGAGGAGTGTTGAATCTTACTACGAAAGTGTACTAAAGTCCCTTAAATCAACACCCATGGGAAGGTGCTAAACAACTGGATAACATACATGAATGAGATGCAGCCCTCGGATCATTCATGTCCTTCAAACATTCCATTGGACATGTTCGGGTTATCTACATTCTAACATGAGAGTCATATCAGGTCTCTTCCTTAATCCTACTCTTTGTAGTCATTTCTCAGGGGTCGTACGGTGTAGTCGTAGGTGAACATACGGCTTAGCCGTAGGCATCTTACGGCGTAGCCGTAAGCTGTACTGCGGCGGAGCCGAGGTTCCCCAAACTATTCATCCGCATTTACGGCTCAACCGTAATTTGCTCTACGGCGCAGCCGTATCTTGCCCCACGGCTTAGTCGTAGTACAACGTACGGCTTAGATCAGGCTGGGCCGTAGAAGAGCAGCAAATCGCCAACTCTCAGTTATTTCAGATGTCACCCTGTATTGATCTACGGTTAAGGTCACGGCTGGGTCTCGGCTTAGCCGTAAGACATTTCACGGCTCAACCATAGCATAGTTCACGGTTTAGCCATGAGTGCGTTGAGTCAATTTCCTGAAACAGTTACAGAAATACAGAAATAACGAACTCCCGACTGAAAACGATTGAAAACAGAAAGATAAGAACAAAACTGACTCAATAGGGCTGTCTAACGATGATTCATACAAGAAGAGTAAAATAGACACACAATCAAAGCAATACCAATAAGTGTTCAAACTACTTGTGCTTATACTTGCGTCACAACGGAAATCCACACACTCACAGTTGTTGCCTTGGCTTAATCCGCTGGAAACACACACAAAACTGATAGGCAATGTTCTCTTCTTCCTCACAAGACAGAAACGAAAGAAGGAAAAAGAAAGAAAGCTGAACGAAAGAGGGAGAGGTCGTTGCAGAATGAGAGAAATGAGAGAGAACGGGGTAGGTAGGATATTATAAGCTAAAGATGAGTCGAAATTACAAGCAAGTCCAAATAGTTACACAAATTTCAGTTCGAGTCAATTGACGATCCAATGAGAGCAAACGAAGTCATTTGGATCTAAGACAGTTACAAAGATTGACAAGCTCAACGAAATACACGCAGTGACATTAAAATGAAGCAAAACTGACAAGGCCCAATAAAAGCAAAAATTACGAAAAAGGGCTCGAACTACCTAAATCAGGTTAAACTCAACCAAACTACCTATCCATTACTCAAAACCACTCAAGACCAAAGAAAAACAAAACCAAGACACACTTAACAACAAAATCACACGCAATTAACCACTAATTCGGATTAAGTTGGGTCGGAGTGTTACAATGGTCATGAATCATTCCATCATCAAAGCCTTTTCCTAACTATGTTAGGGTTGGCTACATGAATTTTGTTCCTCCATTCTAATATATTCGGAGCCAAATCCTCAAATAGGTTGCACTTCGATGATGGTAATGAATGATTATGCTAAAAAAATTATGTTCAATCAAAATGTTTTAATGCATATGCCCTCATCTTGGCAGTTCATTTTCCTCCACCTTCTTTTGTTTCAAATGAATCTAGACATATATTTGTATTCAACTGAATCTTTTTAGGGGACTCCATGATGAAGTGTTCTTAAAGGCTTGAACCTCATAGATACTGTACAAGATCTTGACAGAAAATTATTGAACTTTAATTTCTAATATATGAAAACTTCGATTAGCTACCTTAGTTACATCAGAAACATGTTTTGGTTTACTCACTTAAGACTGTTCAGAAGCACCTAGATTCTGGAATTATGATTGATGTTCCCTGATCTTTCTGTCTTCCAGTGGCCATTTATGTCAAAATCAATTAGTGTAGACTTTGCTACCATAAAAAAAAAAAAGAGCTAATGTAGAGTAGCAGTGTTGCTAGATGATAATGGAATTGTCAATTGTGCCACATGATTTTTCAGCAAGCAGTACTACTAAGGTTAGCTTTTGTGAAACTACCAGACTTTCTTTTAAACAATAAAACAGATAGCCCAGTATGACTATAAGGGCTGCTGATGGGAGGTTAGGTTATTTGGCCAAGGTGACGTAACATGGTTAGAGAAGAATAGTCAACTGGCTACTCTCTAAGCCAAAAGGCTTAGGGTAGGTTGTCTTGACCTCACACCATAGATAAAATAACTCTCAATCCAACTCAAGAGAGAAAACTCATGACTGAGAGATTTGTATCAAATTGATGTAGAGGACCTAAATAACTTGGTGATGATCTTGATTGTGTCAATTCATTTAGGGATGGTCGTCTGTCTCAGGTGCTAATGAGAAATTTTGTTTATAGATATTAGTAGTCTTCATTGGCCATCTATATGAGATTCATATTGATATCTATTGCATATTGTGCATATTTGGTGATGCTTGGACTTGGTTTTGGTAATCCAACTGTCAGATATCATATATGTGTGTGTGTATTGAAAATGGTAACTTCGTTTATATAAGAACTGTACAGTATATGAGAATAACTGTGATATTATTTTTGTAGCTATTTTACATTGTTAGGATTTTATGGAGTAATAATCTTGGAGAAACTAGGGATGACTTGTGTTTTATCCTATTTTAAATAACTAATTTCTTATGACTATATTTGGACAATTTTCTATTATCATTGTTTAGCAAACATATCTTACAGTTTACTGCATCTTGCAGGCCTCAAGTCATGAGGCTTTAATTCGGAGTTTTCAGCTTGCATTTTCTTTAAGAAGCATTGCTCTTACAGGAGGAGGTAAGCTTTTAAATTGCTGTATGTTATTAGGATTGTTATGCGATAATACATCTTCAACTATGTCTTAACTGCACACTTGTCTCTCTGAGTCCCACTCTCTTTTTTTTAAATTTTATTGGTAAATGGTACAGATTTCATTAATACTCTTACGACTAGATTATGTTAGCCAATATGCTCAAAAAATGGTAGCTAGGGAGCGTTTGATATGCTTGTTCTCTCTTTTTACTAAGTCCAAGTCTTGATGGTAGGGGCGGAGGGAGAGGGGGTCAAGTGGGAGCAATTGCCCAGCTCAATTTTTATGGTCGTTAAAGTCGAAGGAGTATTTTTCAAGAATTTTATGTCCCTTTGCCCCTAATCATCTACTTTTTCTTCTACACAATAAGAGAATTGAAAAAGGGATTGAGGATACTTTTGTCTTTCACTTTGCAAAAGAGTAAGTAAATCATTCTTCAAATTTTAAGGCGTGGTTGCATCTTGCAATCAATCAACTAAATCTTTTCCTCTGACTTTCTTTCCCAAACATTTTTCCTTCACGGTAATTTTGGAGAAGTCTTTTCATTGCATATAGATTTGGCTATCATGGCTTCGTTTTTGGATTGAATTTCAAACCCTTACCCACAATAGAATCACAATAGTTAAAGGACCACTAAATTGTGTGGCTGTTAAATCAATGGTCAGTGAGATAATCTCAATAGAAATTCAAGTCATTAAAAATTCAACCACTCTCCTAAGTTTGGTTGTCCACAAATTTTACTCAAATAGGAGTTGGTTCCACCTTATTGAGCATATGACTAAAAATATTACATGCTCAATCTTATGGTGGCCAAGGGCTAACTCTTATTAGAGGAAAATTTTGGGGAAACCACTTAAGGGGATGGTGTTTATTCTGAGTAGCATGGATATTGCACCTTGATTATTCATCTTTTTTATAACATTAGTAAATGGCTATCAATGGTATGCTCTCAATCACCTATACTATTGCAAGCATCATGGCTCATAAAAAAGATTACATGTAAATTAATGGATTTTCAATCATTCACATCTAAGACAGGTATTGTGTCACATTAATGATCATAACTAACCAATCAATTTATTAATAAATAATAGATGGATCTATTTACAAGTGATCAATCTTACATGAGCCCTACTTTAAAACGAGCGAGATTCAATTCTTAATCCTAAATGAGTAAATGATTATTTAGAGCAGTTTGAATTTGTTTTTACGAGTCATATTACTTATGTATTTTAACTATCCTCTAAGTTTTTGAGAAATTGTATCTTTAAAAGCATTTAAGTATTTTCAAATAGGATCTTATTTCTTTATATATTATTGAAAAACTATAAAAAATAAATGTATATTTTAAAATGATAAGCAAACAAATTATAAACAAATGTGAGAACCACATGTGGAGAAACAGGTAGATTCCCCGTTGACTATAGGTTTACATCAAGGATCAACCTTAAGCCCTTATCTCTTTGCATTAATTATGGATGAGTTAATTGTGCATATTCAAGAAGAAGTACCATGGTGTTTGTTGTTTACATATGATATAGTATTGGTGGATGAATTAAGAGATGGTGTAAATGTAAAACTTGAGAGATGGCGAGGGGCATTAGAATCTAGAGGCTTTAAAATTAGTCGTACAAAGACAAAATATATGGATTGCAACTTCAGTGGACATATACAAAGTGTTAAAACCACTGTCAAAATTGAAACTCATGAGATACCATGTAGAGATTCTTTTCGGTACCTAAGCTCGATGATTAGTAAGGATGGAGAGATTGATGAAGATGTGGAGCTTAGGATAAAAGATGGATGGCTGAAGTAGAGACTAGCTTCTGGAGTGCTTTATGACAAACAAATACCAACGAAATTGAAGGGCAAAATTTCCAGGACAGTAGTTAGACCAACTATGACATATGGAGCAGAATGTTGACCAATTAATAAGACGCATATTCATAAAATGGATGTAACAGAAATGAGAATGTTTAGGTGGATGTGTGGTAAAACTAAGAAAGATAAAATTAGAAATGAGCGCTTCCGAGAGCATTTAGGGGTAGCACCAATAGGGGATAAGATTAGGAAAACCCGTTTAAGATTATTTAGGCATGTTGAGCGTAGGCCGGTAATGGCACTGGTGAGAAGAAGTTTGGTTATACAGGTGGATGGCCCATCAAGAGATAGGGGTAGACCGTAGAAAACATTGATAGAGGTCATTAAATCAGATTTGAAGAATTTTAACTTATTGAAAGATTTGGCTCAAAATAGAACGGAATGGAGAAACAGAATTCATGTAGCCGACCCCAACATGGTTGGAATAAGGCTTTGATGATGATGATAATGATGAAGCAAACAAATTATAAATATAAAAATATTATCGATCTCCTCTAAAATAAATCTGGCTCTACAACTATTAGTCAATTATTACTTGCCCTCATTGAAAGAAAATCCTCGTTCCGCTGCTGCTTGATGGACAGGGTTGGGTGAAGGTTTTGAAATTTCAATTGGTATTATTTGCAAATGGCAGCTATAGACACTCCAAGCCTCATATTAATGGTTACACTAAGGGTGTGTTTGTGCATGTGTGTTTCCTCTTCCATGGCAATATAAGTTTGACCTATGAGCCGCAATTCCGAAGTCCTCTCTATGCATAGAAATTGCGATCAAAACCAAATGATTCAGTTGATTTCGGCTTTGCACCAAACAGGATTAAGGAAGGCACCAGATTTTTTGGTGTTTTTTCCATCGTGTCCATACAAATGCGTGCTAAGATTGAACTCTTATATTGTTTCTGTGGTAACCTCCCCACCATAAAACACTGATATCATTATTGGACTCACATTTTCTGGGCTGGACTCTTATACACTCTTGAGGGATATTGCCTTTTATCTAATAATCTTAACACATCTTCGTTATGCTATATAATGATATTGGTAATAAAGAAAATGATGATGATGATGATTTTAATAATATTGAGTCTTGTGGAGTTTGGTGTCATCTGGAAGGTTACGAAGACATGAGCAGGCTTTACATTTAGGTCATGGCTGTGGCCAGGCTTCCGCGGGCTAAGGCATGTCCATGCCTAGCTTGACTTTAGAAACACAAGCCCATCTCTAACCTAAGTCAGACATGGCTCTTCAGTGCTAGCCTAAGCCCAAACTGCCTTACACATATCAAGCCCAAGCCTGCCCGTTTAGCTAATCATTCCGGGTCGGGCCCCTATCACTTGTCGGGGCTTTCTAATCGGTTGTTTGGGTAAATTAGTCACTAAACTGCATTATTTTATTCTTTTTTGGTAGGCTTCAAGATTTCTATCAATTAATTCAAGTCTTCCATTTATGAAACAGTCTCAAAATCTAGATCCATGCCACCTAAGTACTTAAACCCAAGTCCAGAACATGGCCCAAAGTGGGCTGGACTAGCCCAACCACCTGCATTGACATGTTTTATATTCAATTTCCATTGCTTTAGTTGCTTTCTTGGGGGTTGAAATTCGATGCTATATGGTGCCTAGGTGTTCACCAAAACCTCTTGGATGAAGAAGTGGGTGATTTGGACAAGATGTTTGTAGTGCACCAAGATGTTCATGCACCTAGAGATGGTTTGATTGGGAATGGTTTTAGCGTTGGAATTGGTTTCCGTTTTCCTTGCTGACGGATAAGGTTAGACAGAGCTCTTTAGATTTTCTTCAGTTGATGCCCCACCAAAAACGATTAATTTCAGTTGGGTGGTGCTTTTTTTTTTTTTTTGTGGGGGCGGGGGATGGGGTGGGGGTGGGGATGGTAATGAAAATTCAATTGGGTCTCTCCAGGATAGAATTTTGAGCATGGATCATTTCTGCAGTAGGGAAAGAATTATTGTCCATGGGCTTCTTCGATGAATGTGGTCATATAGAGAGTGCAAACCATGTTCTCTTGATTTTCCAGATGGCTATGATGGAGTGATTCTTTCCAGATTGTCCCATGCCAGTAGCTGTAGGGCTACATTTAAGGCATGGCAGTAGGGATTTTATGCTAAGGAAGGTGCTTTAGAGAGCAGCCATTTGGCCTATTTAACTGCCAAGAAAAGACGCCAGCTGATTGTTTCTATCATTATTACTACTGATTATTGTTATTAATTATTTTGGTTTTATTATTATTATTGTTGTTGTTATTGTTGTTGTTGTTATTATTATTATTATCAATCCTCATGGAAGGGACTAAATGAGAGGTATTTTTAGGCCTGTTTCTTTATATAATAATTCATAATGATAGGATTCTTATGAACTCTAAGTATTCCTAAAATTAGCTATAACTGAAGAAATAAAGGTGAAATTCTATAAATGGCAATGAAATAGACTCCCTTTTATGGAAAATGAATTAAGAGGAGATTGAAGATAATTTACCAGGGTGATGGCTGGGTATTAGCTTCCCAACTCCCCGTAATTTGTTTTTCATTAAAATGAAGATTATTTGACAGCCATTGTCACAGCCGAGCCTAGGTCCCCCTAAGCGGTCACTGGGCCCAAGGTGCGATCTGCATGGGCATTCGAGTCGACCTGACCCACATGCACGGTTCGCCTGCATGCGTGTGAAGTTCCCACAGGATTCCACATGTGAGGTGTCAAAGAAAACCATCACAATTTAAAATTTTTCGCGGAAGCCTTTGCAACTCATATAATTCGTAAATTATCATAATCAAGGCATTGTATTTATAAACATTGCACAGCATATATAAGATAAGAGATAGAGCATAAACATGTCCATAGATGGCAATAAAGTAAGGTTCAAGTTGCGAAAGCATTATAGTTTAGATTAAAAAAAATAGTTTTAAACATCTCAATAGCCAACATAGGCCAAACATAAAAATGTCCATAGAAGAAGGTAGGTCCTGGCAACATGTTGAACACTCTCGCATCATCACATCTAAACGACATCATTGGGTGACCACACTCAACTATGCCCGACATCATTGAGTGACGACACTCAACTATGCCCTGAGGAATCTCTGTAACCTCCTCAGTCTTCGAGGAAAGGGCCTCGGAGTCGTCACCTGTAATGCCAAGTGTAGCGCCATTAGATTACACAAACTAACAAGTAAATAGATATAGTAAGCATAAACAAGTAACATCAATTGAATACAGTAACTCATGACCACAAAGATGACAAAGAAGTATATACTAGGCATAATTGTGGATGAATAAACGTCTAACATAAGAATTAGATGTGACAGTGTCTAACAGATGTGTCCTTAACCGATTGGCAAATCCACATATGCTATGTTCTCCCAACATGGTTACAACACATAACCATGGGGAGAGCATAAACAAATAACATATAACAGATTTGGTACCACAAGGATTACAGATAGGGCCATTAGAATAGATATCCCAGAGCAGAGATACTTCCCCATAATAAATACTAACTGCAGTTAGTTTAAGTTGTTTACATTCATTCTACACTCACACTCAACCGGATCCAGTTGTGATAGGATTGAAGCTGAGTGGTGCCGACATGGTAAACATAACTCAGTTGGATAACGAATAAACAATGCATTAAGGTAAGAAAATACTCCAACAGAGCATAACAGATCATGAACAAAAAGAGTAAATCCAATTCTCGGATAACTTACATAGACGGGGTGAACTTTAAATAAATAGTGTCCAATACATGATGCATAAACAGAAATGTAAGCATGAACACAGGAAGTGTGGGATGCATGAACGAGTCATGCGAATAACGGAACTCAAGATTGATGTCTGGGTCATTAAGTAGATTATAATCCATTCTTAAGGTCCGGATTGCATGTTGGCATCAATATCCAACTATGTGTAGCCCTAAGCTCCGCAATGTCTTCAAGCTGACATTAATTGAGTTAGTGGACATGGAATGCCTTAGGTCAACACCTTTGGTTTAGTACAGTGATATACTGAATTTCAGGCATCCTTGTAGGTGTATGTCAGGTCAAACGTCACCTACATTTGTCTCATAGTAGGCCTTGATAGGGTCCAGGGGTTCCAATACTAGGGTCCCAACCTAGGTCCAAAGGTTCCTAGAAATCCTGGATCTTATGGTTGCTTCATGGTTACATGACGGTTAGCCGTGATGGTGTCTACGGTTAACTGTGAACCACTAACAGCTAGCCGTAGAATTACAGATCTGAGAATCAAGTCCCAGATTGAGGTACATGGTTACTGCAAGGTTAGCCATTGTTAGCCATAGGGTGACCTATGATTAGCCGTATTATAATTGTCCTAAAATGCATGGCTCTGCCTTAGTAACTGTGGGACTCCAATGGCCTCCCAGGTTACCTTACAGTTAACCATGACGACACCCACGGTTAGCCATAGTACAAAATTCCCAAATTACTGTTCTATAAAAGCCACTGTCGTGTAAGTTAACGTGGTCTGATGATGACCATAAGGTTAACTGTGAAGAGCTCACGGCTAGCCATAAGTATCAGAACTTCTGAAGCCCGAGCTTGAACTATTCTTCCCATTACAAATTAGACTTCATAAACACATCATATATGGGTATTGGAGGCTACATCAGCCCATTCAACTACAAAAACAAAAGCATTAAGGAATTCCAAATTCTATTCATCATAATCAACTATATTCGACATTCTATGCATCATAATCAACTATCATACATAGAGCCTGTTCTAACACATTAATCACCTTAATTAGACTACTTATTCCAACATGCTTATGAAACATAAACAAAGCATCAACTTTGTCATCATGGAGAATGCCGTCAATACCTGCTAGGCCTGGCTTACCTCTAGCTACCCTATCAACATTGAACTTCAACATGCCAACTGGAGGAGGGAACCAAGCTCTGCTGAGCGTTCTTCTTGAAAGGACCATTTTCAAAGAAAACCTCCCAAGTAATAAAGAAGTATCCATGCTAAATGTCAAACTCTTTTCTTGTTTTTGGCCACTTCGTTATTTTAGGAGTAATTGCATAAATAAGACATTCTCTTGGCACTATGGAGATTAGCTACTCTGATGGGTGACCTCAATGATTTGCTGTGACTTCCGTGCATCTTTCACCCATGTGCCAAGAGGGGCCAACAGTGAAGCCAATATTGTATTAAAAAAGGAGTATTGTGTGCTGAGATGATTTTTGGTACCCTTTTCCCCTCACAATTGAATTTTGCTCTCCGCCATGTCTGCTTTGTATCCCTTTGTTTGACTTGTTTTCTATGGTTCTTTGCCATGGAGTGACTGATGTAGTCGTTGTTTCTCTTTTTATTTTTAATAAAACCCATACCTTTCAGATGATGATGATAATTACAATAATGATCTGATACAGCTACATACATGATGCATTCCAGCAAAATTGGTGAAGTAAAGCATGCACTTAATGAATCGATATCATTGGATCATTCCTTTCCCCATTGACCTATATATTATTGAATATCACTGTGAACCTGAGAAAAATAATTGATTAAATCAATGGGGACATATAAAGTATTTTAAATAGGATCGCAAACTATGATCATTACTTAGATTTGTGTGACATTTAGGGCCTTCACCTATCATGAGGGCTGTGTATGATTCAATGGGGATTTATGGAATGCATGCCCTATGTTTTTTTTTTATGAGATTTATTATGACTTCTGATATATTTGGCTGCATATGATCATTCCCAAATTTAACAATGATAAAAGAATAAAAATGTCCCATCAATAGTGTAAACCCCACAAAGGTTTCTTTACACTTAAAAAGGGTATTTCACTTCTGTTTTCCCTCTCTCAATTCTTTAGTTGCCTATCCATGATTGTTGTCACCTTCCCACATTTTGCAGGCCAGCTGCAGCCCTCACGTCGTCGCTCCCTCTTTACAGTGGCAACATCTATGATTGTGTTATCAGCTAAAGCCTACAATATTCTTTCTCTTATTACTTGTGTTAAAACACCACTGACAGATAAAACGGTATGTAGTTTGAAGCTGATGAGTTCTTTCTGGAGTTGATTTACAGGGTATTATGAGCATACACTGTTTTTCGATATCCATAAACTATTTTTGGGCATCTTCATACCTTGAATTTGTCATTTATCACTATGACTGGTTATTCTTGTACCAGGTTGATCCATTTCTTCATTTGGTTGAAGATTGTAAACTACAGGTTATCCATCAGACAAAAATCTATGGATCAAAAGAAGATGAAAGTGATGCTTTGGATTCTATTTCTGCAATTTCAGTGACAGAGAGTCAATCAAAAGAATCCTTGGCCTCTATGATTGTGAAGAGTTTGACAGATTTATCAGATGTAAGTTGTAACTCCTCGCATGGACTACTTAGACATCTATTTTTATTTCTCTTTGTAATTCATAAATCGTTTTATCAGCATTAAACCATGACTATTTGACTCACTCATCTTTCTGCAGCAAGAGTCATCTGCCATCAAGCAGCAGCTGTTAGAGGAATTTTTGCCTGATGATATATGTCCGTTGGGAGCTTCGTTGATAGAGACACAGGGACAGATGTCCCAATTTGCTTCAAAAGAATATAAATTTTCTATGGAGGTAATTTTTTTGTTGCCTTTCAAAAAAATATTCATATATCTTGTTGAGGTAATTCTTTAATATTCTTTTTGGAATTTTATGCATAAAATCTGTCTGATCTTGGTATCTCCATTTTATTTCTCAGGACATGCCTCCACTAATCTCAATAGATGAAGATATCTTTCCTGAGACATTTGAAAGCCAAGCAGATCCTGAATCACAGATCACCATGCAGAATCCTAATCTTTTAAGTGTCAATCAACTTTTGGAATCAGTATGCTAGCCATTTCACTCTCCAACAATTTTTTTTTTAAAACTTTTTACAGTCTCATATAATTGCTCTTCTTATGGTATCCTTACCAGGATGAGCTCCCCACCTTTTTATTGAACTATTGGTAACACAATAAATACTCAGCCAGGTAGACCCAAAAACAAACACTGGGTGTCTGACCAATTAGCCAGGTCATAAGCAGAATCCAAGCTCCCTCCCCCTGAATGCTGGAACTGAACCTACCTTATGCCTGATAATTTGTTTGCATCTCATTATGCTTAGGAAGGTGAAAACTGTGCAGGTTCTGGAGACTGCACAGCAAGTTGGAAGGTTTTCCGTTTCAAGCACGCCTGATGTACCATACAAAGAAATGGCCAATCAATGTGAGGCCCTCCTTGTGGGGAAGCAGCAGAGGATGTCAGCATTCATGGGTGTCCAACAGAAACCAGAAATTCTGGTCAGTGGCTTTTTGCAAGATCTCAGTGATTAAAGGATTCAATCTTATCTTCTAGATGAGGGTTTCTATATGGTACCCAACTTTGTTCATCCCATATTTTCACCCTAAACATATACACATGTATAGTAAATGACTCGCAAAGAAATCTCATCTATTTAAGAGCCTGGTATGATGTTGAGATATACCCTCCATTATGGGGAGTAGGGGTATAGGTTCAAACCTGTGTAGGTTGTGCTTTTACTCTTTTGAGTTAGTCCCTTGGTTCCATTAGGACATCGCATAAAAGAAAAGAAATACATATTCAGATGCTTGTGGAAAATAAATAGTCATAGACATTATACACAAAAGACATGCATCTTACATTTTTCAGCTGCTAACTATTTTGTCTTGGATATATATTGTGGACAGCAGACTGGAAATCCTTTCCTTGATCAGGACTTTCACTCAAGCCCATCTAGACCGTCCACTATCACTTCTTCATTGTGTGCAACTGAACACCAGCATCAGCTCCAACTTAACTTGCCAGCATCGAGTCCCTATGATAACTTTTTGAAGGCAGCTGGCTGTTGATGACAAAATATGAGAAATTTCTTCTCAGGCCAGTGTAGATAGTAATAGTAGTCAGTGGTCAGTCACTGGAGGCTCAAAGCTCAAAAATTTCCGGTGCCAATGCTCATGGACTACAACCGTCAGTTGTTCTCCCAGAACCTGTGGGGTCTTCATTGCTCGAGCAGGAAGAACAGTTGTCTTGTATTCAAGGCTGAAGTTGTGTATAAATCTCAGGTCTTCTATTCTTTTTTTTTTCTCTTTTCTTTCTTTCTTTCTTTCTTTTTTTCCACTACATTATTCATCATGGGAATTCCCAATTTGCCATAAGGTACAAGTGGCTATTGATTATTGGATTCTGCACTTGGATTAATGAAAGTTTCAACCTCCAAAAGTAGTTCATTTGATTTTGGCCTTTTTTATCAAGGTTCCTTCTTTCTCTTTTATCAGTTTTGGAGAGCCTTTTCTGTACAGAAACGCTGGATATACAACTGAAACCCACCGAAAATTTTAGGTGCTTCTGTAGGTTAAATGGTGCCATCCATGGTTGTATAGAAATGATACAAAGGTTGGCTTAGGACTTGTTAGGTTTTGAATAATTGGCGGTTGCCCTTTGCCTCTGGTGATTTGTGGCTATATCAATTTATTCTAGGAGTGAGAGCTCTGGCTGCAGCTCTATAAAGTACCTTCCAAAATCTTCTCTGTTTTTTCAGAGGGGGTAGACACTTGTGTATGAACGAGAATATAATAGAAAATTTTAGATTCTTAACATTTAGAATCTGGAATCTATTTTCCATATTCTGTTTCCATCGCCCCAGAGTAAACAATGTTGATAAGCTAACCATGGGCATTGCAAGTGAACTAACATGGGATTCACTGGCTGTGTGAATTTTTCATGAATTCTGCACCTTATCTTAATTTTCAAATGCATAATGGTGGCCTTCAATTCAGGAGGTCTCTTCCATTTTAAAGTTAGTCTTCCTTCTTCAATCATCATTTCTTCATTTTATAGCAACATGGTGTGATGTTGTTGTGGTTGTGGTAGTTTATATGGTTGTTGGTGGCACTGTGAAAGAAAAGAAGTCAGCTGCAGCTGGTAGACCAAACAAGAAACTAAAGCCTTGTCCTGTGTCTACCAACCCTTGAATTGAGTTGAAGAAAGGGCAAATGAAAACTACAGCAACCTGTTCTACAATGGAGTCATCTAATTTGGGTCCACCGGATCCATAGTTTAGCTTGCAGCATCTGCATCTTTGGTTTCAAGGAAAGAGGCCTTGAAAACAATGGACCGCCGTGATTGGCGATGTGCATCTGATCCATGGTCAAGTGATCCAACCTCATGCTTTCCAATTAAGAATTAGAGAACCCATGCGTTTCAACTACTTGGATCACTAACAGTTTTTCTTTTTGGTAAGGGGATCGCTAACATTAGCAGCCATACATGAAAGTCAGATCTTATTCTAACGACACCTGAAAAAAGGACGTAGGCAAAGAAAGTATAGTGGTAGAGAATACATACGTATAACAAACTAGCAGTACCATATCTATCAATGTCCAATCTAAGACAAGTTGTTAAAAGTTTTTAGCAATTGACATCCAATCACAGTAAGCACAAACAAGCTTCTGAGATATATAGACATAAACTGCAAATGATAAGCTCATCAACATCAAGTCTTGCCAATCTCCCTTCTTCTTAGGACTCAAACTATCCTTCAACCTCCTCCCTGCCTTCTCCACTTCACCATACACTCCCAACACCCACGGCCTTTCTTCCTTGTCTGTCTTCTTCTTCGTCTTCGCATCTGATGACCCAAACGGCTTGTGGCGTTGGCAAGAGACAGAAAATTGAGTCCTAGAGGTGGGTTTGATATGAGGAATTGTGCTCTTCTTAGAGTGGAATGAATGCTTGATTGAGAGAGCAGCCATGGAAGAAGAGCAGAGTGGGAGTTTTGGAGCCTATTTGCTGTTGTGGTGATTGGTAATTGAGATGGGTGGTTTTGAGGGGTTCAGATGAAGTAGATGTTCTGATTCATGGATGCGTTTAATGTGAAGAAATGGAGAGATGAAGACAGTTTTCTTTGACCCATTTGAAAGAAGATAAGCATATGCATGGAGGGGAAGAAAATATCTATACAAGCAAATGCATGGAGGGGAAGAAAATATCCATCTGCTCGAGGTGGAATTGTTGAGGGACCTGAGCCTGAGGAATGTGTTTTTAGTCTGAGTGAGGCCTCCGTTTGATGTGTCTGGGGCCCGTGGTTCAGTGATCAAAGGGGTTGATCTGATTTAAACTATTGTGGATGGGGAGTTTCCAAAAACCCATTTCATAAATGGATGATCCACACCGTCCAAGATGAGGAGGTCCTCATCTAATTAGGTGGACCATCAGGTACCTGATAATGAAGTGCGCTCTCTACTACACATGCCGTGTGCCATATTCTGAACTTCAAATGGTCTAAAGCCTTGACTGTAGGACTAAGAGTCGGCGAAGAAAGGGCCACCTAACTTAAGTGGAGAGTCCATTGTGTCCAGCTATGTAGAAGGCGTTCTGGATAAGGCATTATTTCTGACCAATGGATCTATAGCAATCAAACTATTGGCTAGCTTTCAAGCTGAGGCAAAATCATTGTTGAATGGGTTTTAGTTGAGGCCTTATCTTCCCTCTTGCTGGTGGGCCCGATGGCCTGTTTAGGGCCACTGATTCTTTTGGAATAAGAAATTTTCCAATTTTGGAATTTTTTGGAGTCCCTGAAGCAAGAGTATGGAATTTCTCCAGTTAGCAGTTGGAGATCCTCCTTATTGTTGTTAGGTTTTTTTTTTCCTTTAATATGAGGCCCAAATTGACATACATACTACGTAATGTTGCTGACCAATTGAGTTACAATGGAGACAAAAGAAATTTCTTATGGGGCATAGTAGTCGATTCAATTCGGTTAAGTCGAAATGACTAAGCCGAACAATGCCTGTGAATCAGTTAGTTCGGAATTTTGGTTCATTTCACTGTATTTCAGTCTATTTTGAAAATTTTATAGTATTATGGTTTATGAATTGCATATCATGTTAACGAATTGAGTTTTAAGAGCTTATATTTAATTTCACGTTGCCACTTATAAGTAGCTAATAAACCATTTATTTGGTATGTAAAAACAACATACTGTTCTATTAATTTAGTATAATAAATTATATTCATTTCCCTGTGTAAGGTGACTGCATAACTTCCATACAAGGTAGCTTGGATGGGGCCCACTTGGGGCTTCACCGCTCATGGGACCGAGGTGGCAAGATCCATGTGTGGGGGCCTACATATCAAATTTGAGGTCAATTCCAAGCATTTAGCCCTTCATTTCATGGGCCACAAGTTTAGCACCTGTCTGTTAAAAAAACCAACCTCGATTTAACAGTTTCGTCTATTTGAATTGGTGCAATACCATAGGATCCAGGCACAGGAAGTGGGGGGTTTCAATGGTCTATTCAAATCAGTGCATTGGTGCCACATGCAACCTGGTATGGACAAAGGAAAATATGATAATAAATCAAATATAACTATTTTTTGTATTTTTAAATTAATACATTTTTAATTAATAGTTTTTAATAAAATTTCAGTATGTATCACTAAATTCCAATCAGATAAACATTTCACTTTGGAGCAAAAAAATAAAAAATAAAAAAGAGAATCCCAAACAAAATTGACAGCCATGGTTTTAGATCTTCAGATTTCAAAGAAGAAACGATTGCATTCCTTAGAATATTACTAGTAAAATTCCTGAGAACTCAAACGTCTCTGGACCCAATAACCGTGGGCCTCTTAGACACAGAGTTAGATTATCTCCCTAGGATGCAGCCACCACAAACTCGCAAGATTAGAAATTTTGTATTTTCCTTGTTGGATTCAATGAGATGCTTTTTTTTTTTTTTTAAGAACAGGGAAATTCTCAACCTCTAGATTGGGTCTGTTCGTTTGGATTAATTACATGGTAATTCATCTTACAATGGTTAAAATTGAAGATATAAGATGAATATACAAAAATATCCATCAAATAACCTCCCCTTAAATGAGAAGCGAATTAAAGGAAGATGAAAAATAAATATCCAGCAATCACCTTAGTAATTCAAATCATAAGAAAGTCAAGTTACCATCTACATATCTCTAACTTATATCCTTTGACATGTAAGTGTCTATTTTTTATATTAATGAATTACATAAGAATTCATGGTTAAATGAGCTCCACCTAAGTATGGTAAAAGAGGTTAGGCATTTATTAGTATTTGAATTATTAGGGTTATGATATGGTATTTATTTTCCATCTTCTCTTGATTTACTTTTTATTAAATGAGAGGTTATTTGATGGTCACTTTCACATATTCACTGCACCTTTTTTTTTACTTAGTGTGAATTTTTATGTATTATACCAAACAAATTTGCCTTGAGATGTACTTTTTAAGTTTTGATTAACATAAACAATGGAAATCAACAAGTACAAGGTGCTTCTTTCATCTCTCAGATGGAAAGTCTAGAGATCCAAACATGCTTATATTGCAAAATTAAGTTCCAACCAAGTGGTAGTGTGATCTATACGGGTGTTATATTTAGGAAAGCACAGCTTAAAAACATGCCAAGAGCATACCTTTATAAGCATGACACTTAGAAGGGGTTTGAAAGGTTATTAATCTAGATATGGAGACTCCAACACATGGCATGGCTGAAGATATATAAAAATTCCGATGATTGTGAAGTTTTGCAAATATTTTTGTGTTTGTATAACCTATGGGAATAGTGCATCCAACCCTAAAGCTTAATTATCCTTATATTGTCATGTCTCGTAGAGTCACACTTATTGGAAAAATTTTTGCCATAAAAACCCACATTCATTGATTGGAGTCTTGTTTGTACTGAGGATGGATCAAGTCGTACTATAAGCGGATTGAATTCTCTTTCAGATTATACCCTGCTTGATTTGACATGAGATCTATGACATATAAGCCACACAATTTCTTCCAAAAGGTGTCCATATCACTACCTCTCTTCAACAACCGTAAGAATTTAATCATATGAGATGCTAGTTTGAGATTCTCATGGTTATCCAGTCAGGGTTGTTTGGTGACTCTAATAATAAGATCATATTTTATCAATGAGCACTTATTTTACATATTAGAGCATTTGGTTAACTTCTAATTGTGTTTTTTAGTTTTAGTGCTTATTTACAAATTTGAGCGTTTGCCCCTAAGAAATTTAAGCTAAAGGTAGGCTTCTTATTTTTTTTAAGAGCCTTTTTAGTTATAATTGATGGAGGTGAGCAATACAGCCTTTATAAGTGTTTTGGTTAAAATAATCTAATCTCATATAATTTTTAACGTGATGCAAATGACAGGTTCCACTAGATTGGAAGCGGGCTCAAATCGCCATAATTATTAAAGTCGCCCAATTGTCTCATGAGATAAGAATTTTTTTTAGTAATTTCACCAAATATACTAATTATAAATTAGAAGTTAAAAATTAGAGCTTTTATTTTAGACCTTAATCTAATTAGCTTTTATTAAGTACTAGAGTTTCCAAATGGCCCAAGGCATTAGATAAAGCCAGATGCATATCAAATTTTTCATAATTAATACGGGGTAAGCCCTAGCTATTCTTAAAATTTTATCTATATTTATTTATGTGCTTATATATTTTTACATATATTGGAATTATGTAAATTCATGATTTGTTGCTACACTCACCATGTGGCAAGAAGGAGAGGGGTATGACCTATAAGTGAATGTGAGGCGATTGTTTGATAGTAAGGGGCCATATATAATAGGCTCCACAAAAGAAAGCTACTCCATATTGGTTGGGCTCGGTTTGGCAAGGCTTATTTGTCTGTAATAGAGCTAAATTCAAATATATCTATAGAAAATAAGGTTGTTTCTATTAAACTCTTTTACAAATAAATTATTTGATATATCTGATTATATTAGGAAGAGCAAATTCGTCATAGTATAAAGGCTATATGGATAAAGTTGTCATACAGTGAAAGTAGTATTAGCAAATTTTGTTTATAAATAAAAGTAATTTAAGTAAACCTGTTATATTATAAAAGTTAGACATTGAACTTGTAAGGAAAAAAAAGTGTCAAATTACTTTACAAATTCATGATTGATTGAAAATGTTGCCTTTTGGTTAGGTTTTTGAAAAAGAAATAAAAGGTCTCAATGTTGATTGAATGAAACCACAGAAACTTGCCAATCAGTTTAAATCATTCAAATGTCTATTTAAATCAGTATTAAGCATGGTTTAAAATAATGGTGGTTACCATTTCGTAACAGCGTTATAAAACTGTAATGGCTTATGACATTATTTTCAATAAAATGGTCACAGATTCAAAATAGTAGTGAAAAATAATGATCATAACGGCCGTTGTTTTCAATAGAACGGTCAAAATAATAGCCGACAATATTTTTCTTTTATTTTATTTTATTTTATTTTTTTTACTTCTTTCTTTTTCAAATTATTTTTTGAGCTTCTTGAGATTGATTGTAGAGCTTTCTAAACCTCTTTTTTCACCAAAACTCAAGTGATTTACAAGATTTTAACAAATTCTCATATAAAAGTGTCTTTCCTTCTTAACAACAATATCCCTATGTCCATAATCCATTGTTTTAATTAATAAATTCATCTTGATATAGTAGTAAACGTTACTTGAAAATTGAGATTTACTCTCAGCTTACTTAGTGATCAAGTAATTGAGTACTATACTACTACTAGCTTCTTGACTTCGTTTAACACTAATAGTTAGTTCAAAATAATGGTTAAAACTTGTGATATTTCAATTTACTTTAATATGTACATGTAAATCCATTTAATTCATAATAGACTCTACAAATTTCAGATAGAACAGCAATACACACAATTATGACTTTGGAGGATGATATTTTACTTTAAAGTGTTCACTAATGAAAAAATAATTGTTCTCTAGCATATTGTAATATTCTGAAGTTGTTAGATGTTTTTTCAGATTTTGTTGAGGTAAATTAAAAATTCACACCGTAATGACTGCGAAAAATACATCTAAGATTGTGATTTTAAATGTTTAAGTCAAATAGATATACAAAGGAAATATTAGTTTTTCAATTTGGGTAAAGAAAACCCAAATCACTTCCGAAAGAGAATGAGCACACCATTTCTCATCAATCTTCCTCAATTCTCCCCTCTGCCCAGCGCATTCCGCCCTTTCCATCCCTCTTACCTCTACCAAATACCAAAAATACATAAAATCCTGCTTTAACTTATTTCAATCTTTCTCCAAAAGTATTGCTATCCAACTCCATATTACATTCAAAGGCTGCTTTCTGTAGTTTTTCCAAATATTTCACATCCTGCCGTCAGCAGTCCTTTTCAGAGTACCCTTTTCCAACTATTGACTCAATCCTCAAGCTTGGTATTTCTACCTTCCGTGATTAGAGTGAAAGGATGAAATACCACCTCTTTCAACGTGACATCAGACTCAGAGCACTTTTATCAGCTTTTCCGTTGCACCCAGAGCGAATATAAATCAATTTAACGTATATAATCTTTTCAAATGTTGCCTTTGCCATCTGAAGAAGTTATCCCATGTTATTTGTTTAGTTGTGTCACTTACCCTGAATTAGAATCCAGCACGTCTATCATACCACTAAGAAAAGTGGTCAATAGGAGAAAGATATGTCCTTCGGTCATGTCAAAGATTATAAATTATTTACTCTAATTTTCAATCGGCCTCGCTCATTTGCCCAATGTGTTGTCATCATGGTTTCGTTTCAGAATCTCTCGGACCATGTATCAGCGAGTAAAAAAACTGGTCGACACTTATTTGGTGTATTGGTGAGCCAGTGTAAACTAAAAACAGTGTAATAAGATTTATCGGCCAATTCCACCCATATCACCTCATAAGGGCCTGTTTATTTGCGAGAATGTTGAGAATTTTTATTGGGAGTATAACAAATTTGTCAAATATTTTTTTCATTTGGTTTTATAAAGGCTTAAGTACAATATTTTAAAAACTGAATTTTGAAGAACTCTATGAGCTAACTGCGGCATGTGACAGGGCTGGATTTTATAAGAAATTCGAACTAATAAGCGACAACTATTGTTGTTAGAGATTTCCGACATAGAAAATTCTCATTAGAAAAGAAAATTCTCATTAGAAATATCTCCAATCAAATGGATTGATTTGAAAATATAGGGTTGTCGAATCTTGGTAGGCAACCTTTCCTTTTCACTCTAGGCATTGGGCCAAATCAGCAAATAATAATAACAATAATTTGTGCACAGTGATATTTCCCATGCTTTTGACTTAAAGTGGACTTGTACTTTTCAAATCCTCCCTCGCTCTATCTCAATCCATTTCAGTGCATTTGTAGGTCACATCCTATGGCAAGTGGGCAAGGGCAGCACTTCCAAATTAAAGGGACGAGTAGGTTTGGAATTCTTTAAAAAAAATTGAAATTTAAAGAATTCTATAAGCTAACCGCGGCATGTCACAGGGCTGATTTTTATAAGAAATTCAAACAAATATGGGATAACCATTGTTGTCAGGGATTTTTGACATAGAAAATTCTCATTAGAAAAACCTCCAAGCAAATGGATTGATTTGTGGGGGATGATTTTTCCTATGCTTCTGACTCATTATGACTGGTACTTTTCAAATCCTCTCTCTCTCTCTCTCTCTCTCTCTCTCTCTCTCAATCTAAATCAGTGCATTTGTTGCTCACAACTTTCGGCGAGTGGGCAAGGGCCGCACATCCAAATTAAAGGGCAAGTGGGTTTGGAATTCTCCTCTGAATGTGTGACTGAATTGAAGCTTTTTGTCTATCGTGCAAATGACAAAGTGGAAGAGTCAAAAGAAAGTTTGCAGTAGCAGTAGCCTCAGCAGTAGCATGTCTTTGCTCTCTAAAGTCTATATAAATTAAATGTTTTTTCTTGGTAGAGTAAATACATTACATGTTAAAAGTAAACTAGGAATTATCAGGGTATAGTGGTCAATGCATAAAAAGTCCGTGTATCAAGCTTATTTACAACTACCGTCCAATTCAACATGAAATCTCTTAGTTCAAAATAAATACATTAAAAATAAATCTTTTTAGGATATAAAGGTGTCCAAAAATTTTTCCTGGGCTTGGAGAGGAATCCTTGCAATGAGAAGTGCAACTATTATGAAGATTCAACACATCATTGCTGCTGGCAAGAGTTCCAATTTCTGGTTGGACCATTGGCTTTCTGCTGGCAGGTTGATTGACTATTTTGGGTTTACACCAATCGATAACCTGGGGTT
The DNA here is from genome assembly GCA_037013555.1 of Sextonia rubra. Taxonomy (NCBI): domain Eukaryota; kingdom Viridiplantae; phylum Streptophyta; class Magnoliopsida; order Laurales; family Lauraceae; genus Sextonia; species Sextonia rubra. The sequence goes on along the minus strand of JASUAD010000010.1, from coordinate 33,199,937 downwards.
GGGCAAAGATTTGAAAGTTAGTACCTTCATTCATGATGGCAGTTGGACTCTTCCTCAAGTATCAACTCAGAAGCTACAGACATTTTTAACTCAATCTCTTCTTCTACACAACCTTTTTGTGGATTATGAAGATGAGGTAATTTGGAATGCTGAAGAATTATGTGACTTTACTCTCAAATCTGTCTTTGCCTCTATTGAAACTAGTAGTCCTCTTCTTTCTTCGACTAAACTGCTTTGGTTCAAAAATAGAATCAATAAGCATTCTTACTGTGCCACACATGGTTGTGTTGAATGGTCTCAAAATAAAAGCATTACTTGCTTCTAGACATATTCCTATAGCCACCAATTGCACCTTTTGTAACTATGATTTTGGAGCACAACATTTATCTTTTCCTAAATTGTAGCTACAGTCGTTTAATCTAAAATTCTATCATCTTCAAATTCAAATTTAGCTCTCTTAATTTTAGTACTATTGAAGAAGAGATTAGCTCATTTATCTTTAGTTGTGACCCAAGCAAGATTGGCAATATTACCTTGGCAAAGCTCTTAAATATTAAGGCTACAAAAATTAGGGCTAAAGCAGAACAATTATACTAGTGTTGAAGTTAAGAGGTGACGACAAACAACGGAGATCGGCATAAGTTTTTAACAACAATAGTAAGCCGAGTTATTTCAGTTGACGCTGTCTTTAGGATGAGTTCTACCACTTGAGCAGTAACCCAGATGCAAAGGTTTTCAGCAGAACCGCCCCAAGGTACAACGGCCTTCTTTGAATTTACTTAGTCGCACGCCAAGATTGTGAAGGTCGAACTTTAACGTATGCAATGCTATCAGAGAGTAGAACAGAGAAACAGAGAAATAAAACTAGAGAAGAAGAGTGTTTTTTTTTTTTCATAAACCCAGGCGCCTCAAAAATATATAAAAGAAATACTAACATTGGGGCCATTATAGAAGTATTAAAAGAGCATTAAACAGAATTAATAAAAACGTTTTAAAATTTTAAACCAAAATTTGAAATGGCTTTTATTTAAGGTTTGTTTAATTAAAAAAATATTTTATTAATTTCTACAAAAGGTCATTAATTCTATATTGATATATGGGTCCCCCAAGGTAGGCCGGGTTAGGATTTGCACCCACTACACCCGATGATCACGCAGGATGCACATCACGACATGTATCTCGTTAAACGTTTTTCAAATTTGGCCCCCCAGGCCAAGCCTAACTTGTGCGTGCGCATAGGGCTTGTAGCAAAAGAGCCCAAAACAACTTGATGCGTATAGGACAAGGAACTACATATATGGCTTTCAAAGCTTTTACTCATTTCCAATCTGGGACTCTAGCAAACACACAAAAATGTCTTTTGCCTCTACATAAAGTAAGAAGTAAGAAGAAAGAAGAGAAAGCATTATGAAAAATACATTGAATTTTTGAAACCCACATAAAAACCAACAATCTGCCCTGTATCAAGATTTTCAATAAGTATCATACTGGTAAGGTGACAAAGCTTGAACCTCACCGTCATTACACAATTTTTAAACCTATAGGAGTTATAGTGGTCAAAACTTGAACTTTAACTTTGTAAATTGGTTAAAAAATATGTCATGGTAATAATTAAAGTCCTTCAATTAACATATTACGGTCATGCGATTTTATCCTTGAGTGCTCTAGAGAATTTGCCTAAGTTCTCATAGAAAGTGGCCCCACTTTCTCACTCATATAGGTAGGTCTAACATGAGTGCTTCTTCAACTATGCACTCCACCATTTACGCTATAGATCTCATTAAGGATTAAATAAATCTAACCTCATTCGTTACAGGTTATGTACTGACTTTTAATTTCACACATTATGTCACAGCATAATAGGGATGAGTTGGAGAAATACATATTCTCTTATTGTCAGTACTCCAATCATCGAGATAGCTTGTTCTTCTATTGAACCTATTTCTCTCGATCTCCAGTCATTAGGTTAGGTTCCCACTATTGATGATTTATGGGCTTAAAATTCATCCCTTTATTTGTCTCCTTTATCTTTTCCTTTACAAAGCTTTTTGTCAAAGGATGGCTAAATTGTTTTTTATCTTACATAATCAATTGCAATTACTCCTCCTCCGATTAATTGTCTTACATAGTTATGTTGTAACTGTACTTGTCTAGACTTTCCATTGTATGTGACATTATGGGCATTAATAATGAATGCAGTATTATCACAATGAATAATAATAGGAGGAATTGGTTTAGTCAACAAAGAAATATCAAATAATAAATTTTTAATCCATTTGGCTTTTGTTTCAGTGGCTCCCAAAGCTAAAAATTTCGAATCCTTAGTAGAATGTGAAATGGTAGTTTATTTCTTAGATTTTTAAGAAATTGCAGCAACTTCCAAGGTGAAAATATAAGCATTGGTAGACTTAGAATCATCTAAATCTGAGTTACAGTTAGTATCACTGTAGCGCTGAACTACCACTAGATAATTATTATAACACAATGCATAGTTCATAGTATGCTTTAAATATTTAAATATTCTAAATACATCATTCCAATGTTCAACATTATGATTACTAGTATATCTACTTAGTCTACTGCCAGCATAAGCTATATCAAGATGAATACAGTTCATAGCATACATTAAACTACCAATTACTAACATAATCTAGCTGTGCTATACTATCACCATCATTTTTTATTAATTTAATACTAAGATCAAAAGGAGTAGACACTGGTATACAATGAAAGTGATCAAATTTTATCAAAACTTTTTCTATATAATGGGATTGAAACAATTTAATTCTAGTTTCATTTCTGATCATTTTGAGTCCTGATACTACACTTGCTTCTCCCAAGTCTTTCATATCAAAATTATTGGAAAGAAGTAACTTTGTTTTGTTGACACAATCCAGATTAGTTCAAAAAATTAGTAAATCATCAACATTTAAGCATAAAATTATTATTGAATCACCATTAGATATATAGTAAATACATTTCTCAGCTTTATTTATTTTGAAGCCATTGGAAAGCATAATCTTATCAAATTTCATATGCCATTGTTTAGGTGTTTGTTTTAGTCCATATAAGGATTTTATCATCTTACACACCCTATGCTCTTGGTCTTTTATAGCATAATCTTCTGGTTGATCCATATAATTTTTTCATCTAAATCTTTATTTAAAAAAACAGTTTTAACATCCATTTAATGAATAACCAAATTATGAACTGCAGCAATAGCAATCAAGATTCTAATTGAACTAATTCTTGACACTAGAGAATGAGTGTCGAAAAAATATACTCCCTCTTTTTGTCTAAAGTCTGTAGCTACAAGCCTTGCTTTGTACTTTTGATTGATCCATCAGGTCTTAGTTTTTTCTTAAGATTCTACTTACACCCTAAAGGTTTGGTATCTGAAGGCAAGTCAACTAGTTCCTAAATATTGTTGGATAACATAGATTCAATTTCATCATCTAACGCTTCATTCCAAAAGGCAACATTATGAGAAGCCATATCCTCCCTAAGAGTAGATGGGTCCTTTTCAACTAGATATGTTTCAAAATTAGGACCAAAACTAATGGTAGTCCTGATTTTCTTGCTCCTTCTAGGTTGCAATTCCTTTTCCTCGAGAATTTCTAAAATTCTTTTGGAGGAGGAGGGTGCTAAAGTTAGTTTAGATTTAAAAGGAAAAATAGTTTCGAAGAAATCTGCATCTCTAGACTTAATTAGGTTTTGATCATTTAACTTAAAAACCTATAGGCAGCACTATCTTGTGCATAACCTATAAAGACACATTCCCATGAATGGGGGCCTAACTTGGGCCTTTTAGGATCAACTAATGAGCCAAACAACCCCACACTCTAAAATATCTTAGATTAGGTTTCCTTCCTTCCCAAATCTTAGGATCAACTAATGAGCCAAACAATCCCACACTCTAAAATATCTTAGATTAGGTTTCCTTCCTTCCCAAATCTCAAAGGGCATTCTATTGGTCTTAGAATGTAAAATTCTATTCCATATGTAACATGTAGACAATAATGCTTCACCCCCACAGATTTTTTTGACAACCGAAGGAAATTAACAGGCAATTAACAATTTCAATCAAGGTTCTATTTTTCCTTTCTGTTATTCCATTTTTTTTATGGTGTATAAGGGGAAGTACTAGTTCTTTTAATTCCTTTAAATTCACAAAATTCTGAAAAATCTTTTGAGGTATATTCACTACCTTTGTCACTCCTAAAAGTAACTACATTTTTATTTAGCTTATTTTCAACTTCCGAAACATAAATTTTAAATTTAGATAATGCATCATCTTTAGTTCTTAAAAGGTATACATAAGTTTATCTAGAACAATCATCAATAAAAGTAATAAAACAATATTTGCTACCATTAGTCATAGGATTACTTAAATCACAAATATCAGAATGCAAGCAACTCAAACTGCATTTCCACATTATGAAAGGGTATATAAGTAATTTTGGCTAGAGAACAAATTTCACACTTCTTATGTTCATTGGTATACTTATCAGTCAAGCCATCATTACTCATATTTTCATAGTTTTGAAATTAATGTGGCCTAATCTACCATACCATTCATTAATAGAAGTCACAATATAAGCAGAAGAAGAAGCAACATTATTATTAATAACATTCAGTTTAAACATTCCATCACATGCATAATTGTTACTGACAAATACCCCCTGCTTTGTGATTACAAATTGGTCCGATTTTATGACCAGTTTAAAGCCAGCCTTATGAAGAAGAAATCCTAAAACTAGGTTCTTTCGCATGTTTGGGGCATGGAACACATTCAGCAGAATTATAGTTTTTCTGAAAGTGAACTGAAGTTTAACCTTCCCTTTGTCGATCACTGGAGCAATAACGGTAGTTCCCAAAGCAAGCTTACAGCTATTTGTGACCTTTTCATAAGTTTTAAACGCACCTCTATTATAGGTGACATGAGCGGTTGCACTTGTGTCAATTCACCATCCTTCACTTTTGGCAATGGTAATGGTGTTTACTTCAGAGATTACAGCAACGAAGTATTCTCCTCTGAAACATTAGCTTGGGGTTTTGTAGGTTGGGACTGCAGTGGAAGCTTCTTTCTATTACGACATTCTCTCGCAAAGTATCATGGTTTTCCACATACAAAACAACCGCCCTTAACTTGCCACTTATTAGTCTCTTCGTTTTTACTAAACCTATTTGGATTTGACTTTCGATTCTATCGCTTGAAGAAGATATTATTTTTTTTATTTCTGCTCAAATTGTAATCAAATTTCCCTTTCTTGTCATCATACGCTTTGGGTTTAGTTTCAGAAAGATGTATTTTACCACTATTAGTAGCCTGATTTTTTTTATCACTGATTCGAGCCTCTTCCTCAATTCTCAAATATCGCTGAAGGCGCTCCGAGGAATAATCTCTTTTTTTGTGTCGAAGAACCTTTTGTATGTCATTCCAAGTGGGTGGTAACTTTTCAATGATTGTTGCCACTTGGAATTGCTCATCAACTTGGATTCCAATTTTAACAATCTCATTAACTATGGTTTGTAAGTCATGTACTTGGGGCAAAATTGGTTTGTCATCTACTGTAATAACCCCAAAATTTGGATTTTCGAAGAACTCCATATTTGAAGGTGTTAATTGTAACACTCCGACCCAAGCTAAGCTTGATTAGCAAGTAATTAATTTTGATTAGGAACTAATCATTGAGTTTTCTTTTCATTCGGTCCTAGTGGGTCAAGTTCAGGTCATAGATAGGTAGTTGGGTTGGGTTTACCCTTACCGAAGTAGACTAAAGCCCTTTTTCGTAATTTTTGCATACTTGTGTTCACGGCATTCATACATCATATTGACATCAACACGTGTGTCTTATTGAGCTCATTAAGTTTTGTAACTGACTCGAATGCATTAGACATCAATTGCTCCAGTTGGACCTTCATTTAACTTGTATTGAAAATCCAATAAACCTAGAAGGACCTTTTTATAAATTTCAAAAATTTTGTCTTATATAAGAAGACATCCACCAACTTGTCACGACCCGAGCCCAGAATTCGGGGGTTAGCGAAAAGCTAAACCGGTGACACACGTACTCCCGTGCACGTGCACCCAAACCCAGTCCAGATGCACGCCCACAAGGGATCTAACACGTGCGAACTAAGCGTACGCGGAAGCTGTACATATCATAGCAAGCAACAAAGGAAAATAAATAGCGGAAGCTAAAACAAATGCGGAACGGAAAAAACAAAGATAATCACAACTGGAAAACCAAATACGAGTCTGAATACACGACAAAATAAAGATGTACAAATATACAGATGACAAAGTCCAAAGTCCAAAGTCCCAAAATACACAATCTCAAAACCCACTCAAAACAAAAGCCACTGAAATGCATGCACGCACTCGGCAGAAGTGATCAGGCCCACTCTGCCAGACCGGAGGGTGCCTCTACACTCGGCCCTGCAGCCTCCTCGACCGCCGGGGAGCCGGGCAAGGGACTGTGCCTGCAACACCACAGACAACAAAAAATGAATACAACGATCCAGCAAATACAAGTAACAGGGGTGTAACACTCATAGTATCAAAGTGAATATAATAATGACAGAAGATTAAATACAGAGTTCCATATTAGGAAACTAAGCCAATCGTGCATAGAAGTAAAACATGATATGTGAATCAAAACATAGAATACTGAACTAGTTGGCTACTACGTTAACCATGTTCTCTCAAATAGAGAGCAGAGCAGAGCAGATGAGAACACCACTGTCCAGGCCAAAGGTACAAGTGGGTCTCGGTTTCCTGGGTTCCGGGGTCCCAAGACAAAGCAACACTGCAGTTATACAGAGATACAGAGATCTAAGCCAGAGGTAACCCCGTCGGGCATCCTAGGGCTGAGGCTGAGTAGAGCCAGACTAACACCAATCAAATCAAATCCATAGAAAGGGAGATTATCCGCTTTGGACTCACCGATGACAAAGACCGGATCTTATCCTCACGTATTAACCTCTGGGCAGAGCCACCAGGGAATACCCAAACTCAGAGATAAACAAAGCCAGTAGAGCATAGATATAAATCCAAAGCACAGCATAGATCAAAGCATAGTGCGGAACGAAGCATAGAACAGATATACAGGACGAAAACAAAAATGATTACGGAATGCATAAACATAGATTAACAGAACAGGGGGCAAAATCGTAAACAATATGCAATGCATCTCAGATTAATACGGAATCAAGGTTCGTTACGAGCCAACCCTAATCTAATTGTTCACTGTCACTAACCGTGCATGTTGATGTAGTTTTAAGTTATTCGCTGCACCGTTGCCATCCTAGTGTTGCAATGAAATCCTTATGTGCATCGAAGTCCCTTAAACCAACACCCATGGGGAGGTGCTTAACAGTGATCAACGCTCACATGAATAAGTCACAGCCTAACAGACTCTTCATGCGATCCAAGGAATCCATTGGGCCGGTTTACATGGGTGGTTAACCTGTATTTGAGCCCTACAAGTCTCACCATTATCCTAAGTTATATTTCAGAATTGCCATGCCTAACGGTTTAGCCATGAGGGACCTATAGTTAAGCCGAAGACATCTTACACGCTCGTCGTAATATGCACTACGGCTTCACCTTGGTTCCATTAAAAACACAGCTAAACTGGTCATCTTTCACCTCTGATCTGATGCCTCTTTCGGCTGAGCTACGGTCAGTATACGGCTTAGCCGTAGACCACTCCACGGCTTGGCCGTAGCATTTCACGGCTTAGCCGTAGCCACACCGTAGGAGTCCTGTGTTGGAAAAGTTTCAACTGATCAGAGATTTAATTCACGGCTGAGTTACGGTTTGGGTCACGGCTAGCTTACGGCTCAGCCGTAGGACAAATTACGGCTTAGCCGTAGCCTAGCCGTAGAACAAAAGTGAAATTTCAAGTCTCTGGAATGTGAGCCGTAGAAAGTTACGGCTTAGCCGTACAATACAGAACACGAATTCGGGATAGTTACAGAAACTGAAATTCGGTACAGAAGCTGAACAAAATGAGTTACAGAGGTTCCAAATTCACAAAATGTGGCTGTAAAACCTTCTATACAAAGAGTAAGAGAGAATCAAAACAATCAAACACAACACCCATATGTGTTATCAAAGCCTGTACTTATACTTGCCTCAAACTCTGAAAATCCACTGAAGCAAGCTCCAAATCCACTAAAATCAAAGCAAATCAAAGCAATAAACCATGCATGAGATGAAGACACATCAACAAAGAAAGAGAGCTGCAATTGGAGAAGGAGAAGGGAGAGTTGGGAGAGAACCCACTTACCACTAAAGCCACAGACAGAGACTAAGCACAGAGATGAGAGAAGAAGAAGAAAACCCAATCCAAAACAAGGAATCCAAAGCTTAATCGAGCAAGAGAAGGGGAGAGAGAAGAGAGAGAGAGATGAACGTGGCTTCTGAATTCTCCTTGCATGCAGTCGATCAAGTGAATGAGCAAGAGAAAGAGACATCTGGAGCATGACTCATTTATATAGGTTTGGAAGTTTAAGTCAAAGTCCGGGGAGTTTTGGTTATTTACAGTTCAAGTCACACGAAGGTCCAACTTCTCCAATTGACTCCAAACGGATCTGACTCAGTTACGGAAAATAACGAGCTCAACAAAATACATATGCTGACACCAAGATGATGCAAATATGATGCAAGCAACGCAAAAGCAAAATTACGAAAAAGGGCTTAGAACTACCTATCTCAGGTCAAAGGTTACTCAACTACCTATCCAAGGCCCAAAACAAAATCCGAAAGAAATAAACAAAACAAAACACACACTAATGAGCCACTAATCCGGCTCAAAGGGGTCGGAGTGTTACATCCTCCCCCACTAGGAATCATTCCGTCCTCGGAATGACTACCTACCTGCGCAAAGAGCTGAGGGTACTGGCGCGCTAGCTGCTCCTCTAGCTCCCATGTAGCCTCATCTGGACCATGATGTTCCCACAACACTTTAACCCATCTGATGGTCCTGGTACGGAGAATCTGCTCTCGGGTCCCAACGATGCGAAGCGGACGCTCAACGTAAGTTGCATTAGGTTGAATCTGGATGTCATCGTAGCGAATCACATGGCTCGGATCTGGCACATACTTACGGAGCATCGACACATGGAATACATCGTGAACACCGGAGAACTCGACTGGAAGCGTCAACCGATAGGCTAAATCTCCAACTCGTCTCTGGACTTCGAACGGTCCTACATATCTCGGGGCTAACTTGCCCTTCTGACCAAACCTCACCGTGCCCTTCATCGGAGAAACTTTAAGAAACACCCAATCTCCGACTCGGAATGCCAAAGGTCTCCTCCGAGTATCTGCATAGCTCTTCTGTCTGGACCGAGCAATCTTCAGATTCTCTATCACCTTCTGCACTTTCTCTGTCGTCTCAGCTATGATCGTCGGACCATGGAAACTTCTTGTTCCAACTTCCTCCCAGCACACTGGAGTCCTGCACTTGCGTCCATAGAGAGCTTCATAAGGTGCCATACCAATGCTCTCATGAAAGCTGTTGTTGTAGGCAAACTCACACAATGCCAGATGTGTATCCCATTCCTTCTCAAAGTTCAGCACACTAGCTCTGAGCATATCCTCCAACGTCTGAATGGTACGCTCCGACTGTCCATCAGTCTGAGGGTGGTATGCCGTACTAAAACTCAGCTTCGTGCCCATAGCTTCCTGAAATGCTTTCCAGAATGAAGACACAAAACGACTATCACGATCCGACACAATCGATACCGGGGTGCCATGCAATCTGACTATCTCGTCAACAAACTTCCTGGCCATCTCTGTGAATGTCATCCCTTTCTTGAACGGAAGGAAATGTGCTGACTTGGTCAATCTGTCCACTATTACCCAGATCGCATTGTTCTTTCTACTGGTCGGCGGAAAACCGGAGACGAAATCCATAGTAATGTGCTCCCACTTCCACTGCGGAGTGTGCAATGGATGCAATGATCCTGGAGGTCGCTGATGATCAGCTTTTACCCTCTGACAGGTCAAACATCGAGCTACGAACCCTGCGATCTCCCGCTTCATATTGTTCCACCAAAATCTATCTTTCAAGTTCCGGTACATCTTCGTACTCCCGGGGTGCATCGCATATCGGGCATCGTGCGCATCTGTCATCAACTTATCTTTCAGTTCATCCACAGCGGGAACATACAATCGATTCCTGAAGTACAAAACTCCGTCTACGAGGCTGAAATCAGGTCGATCTGAAATCCGATCTCTGAACTTTACCAGGAGGGGGTCTTCAAACTGGCGATCCTTGATCTGCTGAATCACCTCAGGCTGAAACACGACGGTAGTAGCTAATGTCACTAGTCCACCTACCATCTGAACCTCTACAGGCTGATCATGCACAAGCATATAGAATCCTGCCAACACCTGAAGACTGTCTGTCCTCCTGCTAAGTGCATCTGCAACTACATTCCCTTTGCCTGGGTGGTACTTGATCGGAAAGTCATAATCCTTGATAAACTCCAACCATCTTCGCTGCCTCATATTCAAGTCATGCTGATCAAACAGGTACTGCAGACTGTGATGATCGGAATGAACCTCAAACTTAACACCGTACAGGTAGTGCCGCCACAACTTCAGTGCAAATACAATGGCTGCTAGCTCCAAGTCATGTGTGGCATAGTTCTTCTCATGCTCTTTCAACTGTCTGGATCCATAAGCAATCACTTTCTGATTCTGCATCAGTACACAGCCTAGTCCAACTCTAGAGGCATCGGAATAAATCACGAATCCCTCACTACCATCCGGGAGAGTCAACACTGGCGCCGTAGTGAGCTTTTCTTTCAACATCTGGAAACTACGCTCACACTTCTCTGTCCACTCATACGGGACCTTCTTCCGAGTCAACTGAGTCAGCGGGGCTGAAATCTTCGAGAAATCCTGCACAAACCTGCGGTAATATCCCGCCAATCCCAGAAAACTCCGAATCTCTGTCACTGTTCTAGGACGGGGCCAATGGACTACTGCCTCAATCTTAGCCGGATCCACCATCAATCCATCTCTAGAAATCTTATGACCCAGAAATGCAACTTGCTCTAACCAGAAATCACACTTTGACAACTTGGCATACAACTTGTGATCTCTAAGCAGCTGCAATGCTTTCCTCAGATGGTCTGTATGTTCCTCAGCAGTCTTCGAATAGACCAATATGTCATCTATGAAAACCACAACAAACTGGTCCAAGAATGAAGTAAACACCCTGTTCATCAATGCCATAAAAGCTGCGGGTGCGTTTGTCAAACCAAATGGCATGACCAGGAACTCGTAGTGTCCATACCGAGCCCTGAAAGCTGTCTTAGGAACATCCTCCTCCTTCACCCTGAGCTGGTGATACCCTGACCTCAAGTCAATCTTCGAGAAGTAAGCTGCACCCTGAAGCTGATCGAACAACTCATCGATCCTAGGCAATGGATATTTGTTCTTGATAGTCACTTTGTTCAACTGCCTGTAGTCAATGCACATCCGGAAACTGCCATCCTTCTTCTTAACAAACAACACAGGTGCTCCCCAAGGTGAAACACTTGGGCGTATGAACCCTCTATCCAACAGATCCTGCAACTGTTTCTTCAATTCCAACAACTCTGCAGGTGCCATACGATATGGAGCTCTACTGATGGGTGCTGTACCTGGTATCACGTCAATCGAGAACTCTACCTCTCGGACTGGAGGCAACTCTGGCACATCCTCTGGAAAAACCTCCGGAAACTCGCTGACTACTGAGATCTCACTAAGCTGTCGCTGATCCTTCTTCTCTGAAATGAACGCAAGAAATCCCTCACATCCCCTACGAAGCATCCTGTCTGCTTTGCAAGCAGATATCACACGCCTTGGGCACTTCGTCTGGCTGCCCTCAAATCGGAATCCGCTGCCCAGATCAAAGTAGATAGCCTTGCTGTAGCAATTGATACACGCATGATATCTTGCAAGCCAATCCATACCAAGGATCACATCAAAATCCAGTGTCGTGAGCAACACGAGGTCTACTGGGAGTTGATGACCAGCTATCCGCACATCACACTGAGGGTAGAAAACACTGCACTCCACCCGTTTACCAACCGGAGTGGATACTAGTAACAAGTATGGAAGTGGTGTGGGTCGCTGTCGAAGCTGCACAGCAAAATGGGGTGCTACGTACGAACGCGTAGACCCGGAGTCAAATAAGGCTAAGGCTTCAGCATCAGAAATTAAAATTTTACCTTCCACGACTGTGGCCTTCTCCGCGCCCTCATGCGTAGCAGCATAGGCTCGGGCTGTCTGGCGGTTCTGCTTCTGGCCTGGGCGAGCTGGCTGGGATCTGCCCTGTGCTGTAGATCCTGCAGATCTCGTCTGTGGAGAGGACTGAAACCTCGGGCATTGGGCCCGCCTGTGGTCCGTAGAGCCACAACCAAAACAAGCCCCACTCTTCCTCCAGCATCGGTCAGTGGGGTGATCCTTCCCACAGTGACCACAAACTACCTGGGAACTGCTCGAACTGCCCTGCTTACCCTTGAACTTCTTTTGGAACTGACTTCTGCCACTGGAACCTGCTGCCCTCTTAGCCTCTGTTCGCTCCTCCTCAAAGATGGCCTCTGCATCATAGGCCCTGTCAATAGCATCATCCAATGTAGCTGGCCACATACAAGCAACCACGTGGCGTTTGTGTCTCGGATTCAGGCCGTTGACGAAGCGAGTCACCTTCTTATGCTCCGTGTTCACCATATCCTCTGCGAAGTGGGACAACTCTGTAAACTTGTGTACATAGTCTGCAACGGGCATCTGTCTCTGCTGAAGATTGAAGAATTCCACTTCCTTGGCTCGCTGAATGTGGAGAGGCATGAACTTCCGACGGAATTGCTGCTTGAAGGTCTCCCAAACTGTGGCACTGGGCATAGTCTGGAATGAGCTCTAACACTCCTCCACCATGTCTTAGCTACACTCCGAAGCATAGAGGCTGTGAGCACTACTTTCTGTTTGTTGCTACACACAATCGTATCAAATAGCTCTTCAGTCTGCTCCAACCATTGCTCAGCCTGTAATGCATCCTCTATCCCATGAAACTCGGTCGCCCCTCGTTTACGGAACTTGTCAAAGAGAGCATTTGGATCTGATTCCTTGGGCTGGAAAATCACTTGCTGGTCTATACGAGGTGATGCGACTGCGGCGGCCTGACTTTGCCTATCTACCATGGAGGCCATCTGTGCCTGTAATGACTGCATAGACTGCATCATCATCATCAAGCGCTCCTCACTACTGATATGTGGGGGTACCGATCCACTATCACCGTTATGGCCCTGTTGATTCTCATCCCGCGATCCTGATCCTGACGCCATCCTGCAAAAGGAAAAGAAATACAGTACACAAATATAAAATACCCTGAGTTAGTCAAATCCCAAAGGTCAACATATTAGACTTCGAGTCGAATAGTTGATAGCGTTATCTCACCACGATCTTAGATGTCTACATGCCTATATCTAGCATGCTCTGATACCATACAATACGTATGTCACGACCCGAGCCCAGAATTCGGGGGTTAGCGAAAAGCTAAACCGGTGACACACGTACTCCCGTGCACGTGCACCCAAACCCAGTCCAGATGCACGCCCACAAGGGATCTAACACGTGCGAACTAAGCGTACGCGGAAGCTGTACATATCATAGCAAGCAACAAAGGAAAATAAATAGCGGAAGCTAAAACAAATGCGAAACGGAAAAGACAAAGATAATCACAACTGGAAAACCAAATACGAGTCTGAATACACGACAAAATAAAGATGTACAAATATACAGATGACAAAGTCCAAAGTCCAAAGTCCCAAAATACACAATCTCAAAACCCACTCAAAACAAAAGCCACTGAAATGCATGCACGCACTCGGCAGAAGTGATCAGGCCCACTCTGCCAGACCGGAGGGTGCCTCTACACTCGGCCCTGCAGCCTCCTCGACCGCCGGGGAGCCGGGCAAGGGACTGTGCCTGCAACACCACAGACAACAAAAAATGAATACAACGATCCAGCAAATACAAGTAACAGGGGTGTAACACTCATAGTATCAAAGTGAATATAATAATGACAGAAGATTAAATACAGAGTTCCATATTAGGAAACTAAGCCAATCGTGCATAGAAGTAAAACATGATATGTGAATCAAAACATAGAATACTGAACTAGTTGGCTACTACGTTAACCATGTTCTCTCAAATAGAGAGCAGAGCAGAGCAGATGAGAACACCACTGTCCAGGCCAAAGGTACAAGTGGGTCTCGGTTTCCTGGGTTCCGGGGTCCCAAGACAAAGCAACACTGCAGTTATACAGAGATACAGAGATCTAAGCCAGAGGTAACCCCGTCGGGCATCCTAGGGCTGAGGCTGAGTAGAGCCAGACTAACACCAATCAAATCAAATCCATAGAAAGGGAGATTATCCGCTTTGGACTCACCGATGACAAAGACCGGATCTTATCCTCACGTATTAACCTCTGGGCAGAGCCACCAGGGAATACCCAAACTCAGAGATAAACAAAGCCAGTAGAGCATAGATATAAATCCAAAGCACAGCATAGATCAAAGCATAGTGCGGAACGAAGCATAGAACAGATATACAGGACGAAAACAAAAATGATTACGGAATGCATAAACATAGATTAACAGAACAGGGGGCAAAATCGTAAACAATATGCAATGCATCTCAGATTAATACGGAATCAAGGTTCGTTACGAGCCAACCCTAATCTAATTGTTCACTGTCACTAACCGTGCATGTTGATGTAGTTTTAAGTTATTCGCTGCACCGTTGCCATCCTAGTGTTGCAATGAAATCCTTATGTGCATCGAAGTCCCTTAAACCAACACCCATGGGGAGGTGCTTAACAGTGATCAACGCTCACATGAATAAGTCACAGCCTAACAGACTCTTCATGCGATCCAAGGAATCCATTGGGCCGGTTTACATGGGTGGTTAACCTGTATTTGAGCCCTACAAGTCTCACCATTATCCTAAGTTATATTTCAGAATTGCCATGCCTAACGGTTTAGCCATGAGGGACCTATAGTTAAGCCGAAGACATCTTACACGCTCGTCGTAATATGCACTACGGCTTCACCTTGGTTCCATTAAAAACACAGCTAAACTGGTCATCTTTCACCTCTGATCTGATGCCTCTTTCGGCTGAGCTACGGTCAGTATACGGCTTAGCCGTAGACCACTCCACGGCTTGGCCGTAGCATTTCACGGCTTAGCCGTAGCCACACCGTAGGAGTCCTGTGTTGGAAAAGTTTCAACTGATCAGAGATTTAATTCACGGCTGAGTTACGGTTTGGGTCACGGCTAGCTTACGGCTCAGCCGTAGGACAAATTACGGCTTAGCCGTAGCCTAGCCGTAGAACAAAAGTGAAATTTCAAGTCTCTGGAATGTGAGCCGTAGAAAGTTACGGCTTAGCCGTACAATACAGAACACGAATTCGGGATAGTTACAGAAACTGAAATTCGGTACAGAAGCTGAACAAAATGAGTTACAGAGGTTCCAAATTCACAAAATGTGGCTGTAAAACCTTCTATACAAAGAGTAAGAGAGAATCAAAACAATCAAACACAACACCCATATGTGTTATCAAAGCCTGTACTTATACTTGCCTCAAACTCTGAAAATCCACTGAAGCAAGCTCCAAATCCACTAAAATCAAAGCAAATCAAAGCAATAAACCATGCATGAGATGAAGACACATCAACAAAGAAAGAGAGCTGCAATTGGAGAAGGAGAAGGGAGAGTTGGGAGAGAACCCACTTACCACTAAAGCCACAGACAGAGACTAAGCACAGAGATGAGAGAAGAAGAAGAAAACCCAATCCAAAACAAGGAATCCAAAGCTTAATCGAGCAAGAGAAGGGGACAGAGAAGAGAGAGAGAGATGAACGTGGCTTCTGAATTCTCCTTGCATGCAGTCGATCAAGTGAATGAGCAAGAGAAAGAGACATCTGGAGCATGACTCATTTATATAGGTTTGGAAGTTTAAGTCAAAGTCCGGGGAGTTTTGGTTATTTACAGTTCAAGTCACACGAAGGTCCAACTTCTCCAATTGACTCCAAACGGATCTGACTCAGTTACGGAAAATAACGAGCTCAACAAAATACATATGCTGACACCAAGATGATGCAAATATGATGCAAGCAACGCAAAAGCAAAATTACGAAAAAGGGCTTAGAACTACCTATCTCAGGTCAAAGGTTACTCAACTACCTATCCAAGGCCCAAAACAAAATCCGAAAGAAATAAACAAAACAAAACACACACTAATGAGCCACTAATCCGGCTCAAAGGGGTCGGAGTGTTACACAACTCATCTTCACCGCCTCTTCCTCTTCGCCTTCTTCTTTCGTCTTTCTTCCTTTCTTCACCATTTTCCCTCTTCTTTCTTCTTCAATCTTTGTTCTCGTATGTGGGGAGAGAGGGAGATTTGTGAGTGTGCCTCATCGTCTTTTCTTCTCTTTTTCTCTTCCTCTTTTTTGGCGTTGAAGTTGTGGGTTCTTCATCCTCAATTTCTCGTTAATTACCGTAAGGTAAGCTCATGTCTTGTTCATTGATCTCTTGAGTTAGTGCAGTTCAGAGGACTCTCAATTCATTCATGCACTCATCTATTTCTTCATTTTTGGCATGCATGGCATGTAGGTTCAACGTACCCAAACTGAGCCAAAGAAAGGATTCATGCTTAGAATGTTGAATTGAAGGCAAGTATAAGCAAGTTTTGGTTTAACGCATGTTGGTATTATGTGATTTTTGTGAGTGTATCAATTGCATGTGTCTGATTACAGCCCCTTTTGCTTGTTGTCTTCGTGACGTACATAATTTAGTCCAATCGTTTTGTAATAGAGTTGGTTACCCGATCGATCGGGAATGAGGTCCCACCGATCGGACCCATTCCAGAACTGAAATCCGATCGATCGGGCTTCAGAACCGACCGATTGGCCCTGAAGCATTCTGCCCCCAGGAGTTTCAGTTGAGACTGAACTCTCTTCTTTCTTTTTCTTATTCTCCTACCTTTGAACATTAAAAGAGACCCCGTGTATGCTACATTCTCGGGTCCCTCTCCTCGTTAAAGCCTTCTACAGTCCGACCACTGTGGCTGAGCCATAGAACAAGCATGGCCAAGTCGTACAAGGAAATAATTCGGGGAAACCATGGTTGAGCTATAGTGCATAATACGATTAAACCGTAAGATGCCTCGGCTAAGCCGTAAGTCACCCACGGTTAAGCTGTGAGGCCACTGAAACTGATGATTGATAGGTATGGATGTAAGACCTTGTAGGGCCTTAGTTTTGGATCCTTGTAGACCATTAACCAAACCAAAGAAATAATTGAAATATCATGATAAGTCTTGAGGGCTGAGACTTATTCATGTGACGTTGTCCATCTGTTAAGCGCCTCCCCATGGGTGTTTGTTTAAAGGACTTCGATACATCTTCCTAACTCAATGTAACACCAAAGAAAAACAACAGTGTATCGAATAACTTAAAACTATATCATCATGCATGCTTAGAAACAATGGACAACTAGAGTAGGTTTGGCTAGTAAAACTACCTTGATCCTATGAAATTGAATTACATGGCAGATTGCATGATGCTTATTGCCTTCCATGCTCTTATTCTTGTTTTGACTTGTGATTGTTCACTTCAAATGGTATTGCAAGACTTGAGTTTAGTAATTGACTCTCATGTGATGCACGCACTGGATTGCTTGCTTGTGATTTGGCATGGTATGACCTAATACATTTACTGTACTGTACGGCACTACCTGACCGACTGACCGACATTGATTGACGTGCATTGTATGACCCGACCGATCTTGTCTGTCTGGCTCTACTCAGCCTCAGCCTCAGGACACCCGAAGGGGTTGACTTTGGCGTAGACTATTTGTTGCCTTTATAGAGTACTCCTATCTTGGGATTCCGGACCCTGGGAACCAGAGACCCATTCGTACCCTAGCCTGGTCGATGGTATTCTCGTACTGACTGCTCTCGATAGGGAGAATATGGCAAATGTATTAGCCACCTAGCCAGTATATCTGTTTATGATCTTTATAGCATGCTTATTCAATTGCACGACGTGCCTAGATACGAGCTTGAAATTCTATTAATCATATGTCTTATATCTCTTTTGAGGCAATGCTTTTTGGGTAAGATTGGGTCATAGCCACCTATGAGTCCAGAGGCAAAGCCTAATAGTAATTTGATATATTGAGTATACTATCTTGACTTTTGTTGGTTCATGTCATTACTTTTTTTAGATACAACGCGTGTTACCTTGATGTTGCTTATACTTTGCTGATTCGTCGTATTCACAAGTTATTTAATGGTGTTACAGATTCAGGTCCCAAGTCCAGTTTGGCATACTCCCGGTTATCCCCGAAAGGGGACCTCAAAGGTTCCTTCAGATGATTTTAGCAGGCAGCAGAGTCTACTGACTGTCTTGTTGGGCGAGAGTAGCTCATATTTAACTACGGGTTGTATTAGAGTGGGATTTTGGGTCTTTAAGGATTACATGATGCATTCATGTAAACATTGTGAAACTTACCTCGTTATGTTGAATCCCGCCTCAGTATGATACACTTGATCTCCTTGCATGCATGAGCATGCCATCTGGGGTTATGCGGGCAATGTATGTAATTAAGCTACTAATCTTGCTCTTGAATATTAACATTTAGACTGTTCACGGTTGTAATTAGGCTTGCTGAACTGTTCAATGATAGCAACAAGGAATTTAAGTGATATTGACAGGCTTCCGCTCATTGAATGTTCGAACAGGTGATCTGTTCAATACTTTACACGTGTAAGCATGTGAATATCCCTTGTATATTTCCATTCAGACTTCGGTCTGGGTGTGAATTGCACGGGAGTACGTGTGTCACTGGTTAGGTTTTAACTAACTCTCGATTTCTGGGCTCGGGTTTTGACATTAATGATGAAATTAAATGGATCTGCAATATAAGATTAACCAATTGAACCATATTTGCGGCAGAACATAATTGTAAAGCCATTATAGGTATCATCACAAAACAAAGTAAATAAATCTACTTAAATTTAATAACTTTAAATGTGTCAAGGTCAAAGATAAAACCACAAGTAATGATATAATCCAATTAACTAGATCCCAATATAAATAGCCAACCAAGGGCTTACAACTAGTCTGAAATTATATTCATTATAAATAAACTAATTATCTAAATTGTCGACTCTCTAGCACAGGCACGATATCCTTAAGTTATATCGTCTGCGCTCAACGCGTAGTTTTCCTGCGGTTCCTCCTCGACCGCTGTTCCCTCCGATTTAATGGAAGGGGTGTCGTTACCTACAAGCGCCAAACATAGAGGGTCAGGTTATGAAATAATCTCAGCAAATATACGTACCTAATTTTCATATTCTATACCATATTTTGATCAAAATCAAGACAGATAAATCACAGGATTTTCAAATGGATTGACAAGATATAATAATTCAAGATATAGGTTCGTATATAAAATCAAGTGAAGATCTCGCAAATATCATAGCATTTAAAACAAATTGGCGTCTCACATTGGCTAAATCGTCACAGGTATTATAACGGCCCCCTTTTAACGTGACAGAAATAGAGAACAGAGTTTGGTACCCAGATATTCAAAATTTTAGCCATTGGCCATCAAAGCAAAGAAACAAAGTTTGGTACCAAAGTGATTGACTATCATTGATAGAGAGTTAACTAAGTTGTAGATAGTTTCAAAAGTATAGCCCCTATATAGTGGTGCCCCTCTATGCCAGACTAAAATAGCCTATTGATGTCGTATATAAACAAACAAACAATTATAAAATAGAATTTATTTAATACATGACAAATTCCAAAGTTAACAGATGCGGTGTCAAAATGCTATAAATCATACAATGGAGAAAATATGTTGAATCATGTTAGGGTAAAAATTTGATTGAAAATAGAAAACTAATTAATCACATTTCATTATACAAAAATTCAGATTTTAGATGTTATACTGAGTGTAGAGTCACTTTGCGCACTCTGGGTCTAAGCCGACTTAACCTTATGATATCATGGAATTTCAAACACCATATATTTACCTTAAATCTAATTTGGATGGCCGCGAGAACCTCCTCCTTAGATCTAGGTTAACTCTTAATTGGCACTTCCAAAGGTAGTTTGTGTTTGGAGAGCCCATGACATCATATGCTTAAGTTTCCATAACCCTAGGTGTGTTTTCAAAATAACTCGGAGTGGGTGTCAAATTATAATGACATGACTTATTGTTGGCTCATATTTGATTTAGTAAAACTTTCAATTTAAATAAAATCCTCAAGTCTTAATGAATATTCCCCTTGTTAATTATACCCCATAAGTCAACTAATTAAAAGGTCTATAAACTGGTCATAAGCTCTAATCAAACCTTATGAGCTCCCAAAAAGGAAATTTAAAATTGTTAAACATGGGTCATGGTACAAGTCAGATATTAGCAGAGAAATTGGAAAACTTTTATAATAATTAAAACATAGAGGAGCTTATTACTATCTCTTAGAATTTATAACCCCCTGAATAGTTTATAAAGGTTCAATTTTTAAGACAATAAGTATCATAGGCCCTATAGCATCTTCACCTAAAGTAGAGGCTTTATTTGTAAATTTCCAAAGACCACATGCCAGAAAAAGAACAAAGAAAAAAAACACAGCACAGTGCACTCGCTTTTAGTGCTTCAGTGATATAAGTTTAATTCACGCCTCTACTCATCAGTCCTCATGGACGGTGGAGCCCATTAGATCAAATCCACAAAAAGAGTGGGCCCCAAGGTAGTCCAAGGATGGGTTTTCAGATATGGAGCTTGGATTTTCAAACCAAGTGGGCCACGGGGCTTCACAACTCAATCGATCAAAATTGCACAGTGGCAATGAGGTCTTAGAAGAACATCAATCCTGGCATGGATTTTTTCCCAACTTTCATGGTTGGTTTGTATACACTATGCTCTAATAATCCTACCAGCCATAAGAGATAATTGCATCATGATTTATTGGCTGAGATAGAAGAATTCTGGCCTATATGGGGTTACAGAATTTCAATCTCCTACTAAGGATTCACGTGACAAATTTAAGTCCATTGGATGATGGCCCAATGGGACCCATTCCATACGGGTCCACACCCTGAATGGTCGCCCATAGATCTACTTACAGATCCATGGTTCAAATCTGAAATTAAGTGGTCCACCTAGGCCCCACATTCAGAAAAAGTAAAACACAAACGGCCTGGGTTAAGAAATCCACACTTTCAAATTGGATTTCTCTCCAATTTTGGTGAACCTGCGCGGTAATTAGCTCCCTGGCGGTATTATAAAATAGTTAGAAATACCTTAATATGAATTTTAGGATGAAAGAAGCAGATTTCCATCCCCCTGGCATAATCTATATGTACAGTATCTTTTAAACTGTCACTGTGTTTATTTAGTATTGACTTCAAATCCTATTTACAAACAAGAACCAAAATCCTATGCAAAATTAAATCTGAGATCGGTAGAATTACTAATTCAAAGAAACGGGAATTTGGACCAAGAATTGCTAATTCAAAGAAACGTGAATTTGGACCATAAATTGGGTTTCAAAAAAAAATATATCATATAGTACTTAGATCAGGTAGGAAACATAAGAGTGGGTTTGTGTACTTGCCTTAATCGCTGATTTTTACCAAAATTCCCAAATCATAGAGAGCCTTAAGATGGAGGAGACACCAATTCCAATGATGAGTCATCCATTGCAAATGATGGATATGAGTCAGATGTTGGTTCCAACAGTTTTTATGAGTTCGACGTGAGTGAGGAAGAAGAATCAGATGCCGACGCCTCCCCAGATGGAGTTGCCATGGAGTAATCCTCTTTATGAAGAGGAGTGTGAGCACACCCTGTCTTATGAACTCGTCACATTTGAAGACCCTTGATTGTGGCTTTCCTGATTGATAAGGTCATTGCAGATCATAGGTAAAGTGTTTTTTTACAAACCCAGGCACCCCAAAAATATATATATATAAAATACTAACGTTGGGGCCATTATAGAAGCAATAAAAGACCATTAAATGGAATTAATAAAAACGTTTTAAATTTTTACACCAAAATTTGAAACGGTTTTAATTTAAGAACTATTAAATAAGACGTTTTGTTTTTTAAATAAATGTTTGTTTAATAAAAAAATGTTTTATTAATTTCTACAAAAAGTCACTCATTCTATATTAATATATGGGTCCCCCACAGTAGGTCGGGCTGTGATTTGCACCCCCTGCGTGTATGCTCATTTTCAATGTGAGGCTTTAACAAACACACAAAGGTGTCTTTTGCCTCTACGCAAAATAAGAAGTAAGAAGAAAGAAGAGAAAGCATTATGAAAAACATATTGAATTTTTGAAACCCACATAAAAACCAACAAAAGCTTTGTTTCCTAGCATTCGCATGGAACTTATGGAAAGAGAAACAATCAAAATTTTTGTGGGAAAAAAAGAACTTGGAACTCTCTCAAGAGCTTACTGCTACTTGGAACTTGTCTTCACCTAATCCTAGCTCTCAGAAGGCTCCTACCTGGATCAACAATAAGGAGTCTGGAATATGGAATTTCTTCATTTCAACTCACAAAGAATTCTCTATTGGCTTGCTTAAAAATAGTTCATGAGAGATCATTTGGTTTAAATTAGTTAGTTGTTCTAATTGTTTCTCTGCTACTTTTGCTTTGATAAATGAAGCTTTTAAGATCTCTGGTAATTTTGTTTGATTATAATTGTTTAAGACTTGCTATGATTTCTCCAAAAAGTTCTCTATGGAAAAAAAGGTTTTTAGCAAGAAAGATTCGTTGCTTTCTCACTTGTACGCATTCTATTGTCCAGCAAGTGAAGACTCCGAAATTCTGGACTATTGATGCAGCTCGGCTAAGAATTAAAAATTTCAACAATAATCTTTAGTTGGATTTCTTGCTCTTTTGCAGTTCTTGTAAGTTTTGTCTTTTTTTTCCCCTCTGTTCTCTTATTCTAAAGAGCAAGTGATCAGTTGTCTCCAATTTCTTTTTGTTGTACATTGTACACTCTTTTTTGGGAAATATATACTCTTACCTTTCCAAAAAAAAAAAAAAAATACCGTCCAATTGTTAATGATATGGGTGCGAGAATGCCGGAGCTCTCTAATCTCCAACGTACCAAAAAGTCTCATCGCGAGAATGCCAGAGCTCTCTAATCTCCAATGTACCAAAAACTCTCATCGGCTCTAGTTGTGACTCTTTCTTCTAATCTCCAATGCACCAAAAACTCTCATCGACTCTAGTTGTGACTCCTCTTACTAAAAAAAAAAAAAAACTCTAGTTGTGACTCTGGTTGTGACTGGTATGATGTCCACTTGCAGGTTCTAATCATTTGACCGAAGGAAATTGGTTGGACGATCAAAATAATAGCACGTGTAGAAGCAGTAGAAGTTCAATTCATTGAGACTTCGTTTTTATGATCACCTAACTTCTCCATTAGGAAACTGAATTTTGTGTTACACTCCAAACACGAAAAGAAAAAAGAAAGAAAGTTTATTCTTTTTTTTTTTAAACATTGGCCCCCGGGTTTTCTTTCACATAGGGTCCGCAAGGCATTTTTCCTCGTTCCACCACTGCCGACCAATTTAAATGTGTGAAATGGATGATTAAAGTAAAAATTTTATTTACCCATTTGATGGTCTTGAATTAGACAACTAAATGACAATAATCAATAGAGCAAGTTCTTTAGACAAGCAATCGTCAAACTTCTTTGGCATTTGGTATGTCCAATGAGATTTCACAAAGTCTGGTGAATACTGTGTTTTATCTTAATGACATGAAAATTATCTATCCTTTTCTGATATCAATAAATATATTTTGAGTTTCACATGATTGTCATTGCATTTGCATTCTACATTTTCCATGCACCATTAACTCAAAGGGACATGATTGATTTTTCCATCAATAAAAAAAAAAACATTGTTACTTCATAGTAATATATCCATTTGCATTCACCAATAAAATATTGGATCGTTAAGCCCATTTTCAGATTGTGGGTTGGGCCTTATCTTTTTGTAATGGTGGAACTGTATTTCTTTTTTATGGTGGAATCATATTTCCTTTTTTTTCATGGTGTGCATTGAGTGGTGGAACCATCTTTTTATTTTGTATTGGTTTATACATTTCTAAATGGAAGTATGAACCATGTTTTTTAATCTCATCTTGTCTATCACAGGGCAGAGGATCAACTTTACAAAAAAAAAAAAAAAAAAAAAACTCAATTCATCTTCCTCCACTTTAACTATAAACATTAATGAAAGAAGGGCACTTACTAAAAAAGAAACTTTAAAAAAAATATCACTTAGGCATTCCAACAAGCACATAGAAGGCAACACACTTCAACTTTAAATATATTTGTAGTGTTAGAGAAGATATAATGAGTTTGCTAGGCTTGGATAGATGGACTACGTGGTGAAGATGGTGAAAACAAAGAGTGACCAATTACCATATGATTGAGATTAGATTGTTTTCCATAATGATTACAGGAGTGAGTAGTGAAGAGGATGAGAAATGATAGGATGAAATATATTGATAGAAAGATTCAAAGATAAAGTTTATGGGCTATAGAATTAGTAGATCTTGTTTGAACAAGAGGATACAGATGAGCTCCTCTAGGGTTTTCTTCTTCTCCTCCTCTTGTTTTTCTTCTTTTCTTTTCTGTCGATTTGGGGATTTTTGGTTTTTTTGACATCAACGAATGGTAGGTAAAAGAAAAAAGAGAGAAGAGAGAGAGAGAGAGAGAGAGAGAGAGAATTTTGGTGGAAGGTCCCCCTCTGATATTATAAAAATTTGGAGGCCTCAATTATAGTGTCCACTTTTTATTAAGATAAAAAAGAGGATTGTACCCAATAAATCTCTCTAGGTGAGTACTAAATCAAAAAGGTCCTCTCACCTTTATAGGCACCAAAGTGGTCATTCACCACTTCGGTTCTTTCTTAACTTTGTGGGAATGAGGATTGGAGTAGGGTCGATTTTGACCCTCCCATGTTATCATCTATTTCGCGAAAACCTTATTTGTTCTTCATCTTCTTCCTCTCAATAAGCACCAATCCAACCATCTTGCTTCCCCAACACTCGAATCTTTCTACCATGGTGTCCAAAGTACTTCTCTATTGATTTGTTTCGTCCCTGCAAACATTTCTACTGCATTTCCGAAGTGTCGGTGAAGGTGATGTTTTCCCCCTTTCATTTTCTTCTTTATCCATCAATGTTTGGGTTTTTTTAATGTTTTTTTAAATTTCTCATCAACTTTCTTTTGATATCGCATGTTTTTTTTATTGCTTTATGTAAATCTATTTCTTTGTTGGATCTATTGTTTGTTTTATTAGTGGTTCTTTCCCCTTTCTTGAAGTGTTTGCTGTTTGGTTAGTGGGTTCTTATAGATTGGTGATTTTGGCATGAATGTCATAAATTACTTGAGACCTCTTTCGGAATGCTCCATGGATGATATTTTTTCTTTGCAAATGGAGATATGTAGGGTAGTGCATGCTATGTGTTGGAAGAACAAGTGTAAACAATTGTTAAAAATTATTGTTGCATGAATAATATGTGTAGAACGTTAGTTGGTTCTTCCCCTTCATCTATATTTAATGTGTACAACACAATAATTGAAACTTTTAATTGCCTTCGCAGAAAAATTGGTTGACACAACGATTCCAGAACTATGGTGGAGAAAACCTTGGACGTGGACTCTTTATGTGAAGACAAATATTCCATATCAACAAAATGGAAACGACAAGAGCAACTCTTACCTCACTGGTAAGAGGCGGTTGTTCTTACCTACTTGGCCACAGTTCAAACTTGGCCAGCACATTTCCCTCCCAAGAGAGCCCGTGTTACCTCACCCAAGGTCTACCCCACATCCTTCGCCTAAGAGCTTTACTTAAACCTCTCTGAGGTCTATAATCTGAGGTCTATAACCCCATGACTACGGTGCTGCATCTACTAACGACCATTGAATTTTACTCAAGTCAATATCCCATATTCCACGATTGTAGGTTTTGGAATGAGAATGGAATTGGTTGTATCTTATGTTGTAATATAATAGAAAGTTAAAATATATTTGTATTGCTGTGAATGAAATGAAATGTTCTTTGGTTGTGAATCAAATAGAATGTTCATTTTGAAAGGAATGGAATGTTATTGTGAATAGCATGGAACATGGATTATGAATGGAATGAAATATTCATTTTGAATAGAATGGAAGTTTGAAATGGTTGTGAAATTGAATGGAATGGAAGTTTGATTAGGCACCAATGTTGAATTCGACACATGTTTTTGGCTATTTTATTAGGCACAAGCATTGAATTCGACATAGTTTTTTGTTTTTTTTTTTTTTTTTTTGGATTTTTTTTGCTTTTGTCTGGCAAGAGCATCAAATTTGACGCTCATTTCCACTCCAATATAAAAGAAAATTAAAAAAAAAAAGTGATCACGTGCTGAAGAGTTCTTTTTTGTTTAGAGCCCACCTAAAGAGATTTTTTGAATAAAATCCTCTAAACAAAACCTTTAATACACCGATTACAACAGGGAGGAGAATTTTCTCCTCTACGAGAGTGTACATGCACTGTAGGACCCAGTTGTGCCCCCCTCATCACTACAACTATTTACACACTCCTATACCACAGGATCTGGCATGATGGTCAGTTCTATAATCGCCAAACCTTACTCACCAGCCACTGATTTAAATCTTAAAATAATTTATCAAATTCCAGCATTGTTAAATCAAGGGTTGAAATATCATAATGCTGGGGCCGTTTTCACGTGGCCAGTGTCATCCATCCTACTTTTCAGTATGTTGGACTGCAGAGCACATATGGAGAACGTGAAAATCCTTTGGAGCAAATATTCTCATGGTGTATTTAGTTAGAACTTAGAAGTGTATTTACTCATCGTATATTTAATTAGGAGAGTTTCTAAATCCACATCCAAACTTTCTTTCAACGCCCATTTTTTCTCTACATCCACTATTATAGTATTTAAAAATTATTAATTTTTCTCTCCACATTTCGCTATATATATCTATCTAAACTATCTTTTATCTATTTCTCTTCATACCTTTCATTTTTTACACTTTTTTTTGCTTTTTTTCCCCTCTAAGTTTTTATTTTTACAGAACCACCTCTCGGATCCCACCTCCCTTTGGACTTGACCTCCCCGCGTCCCGTCCACTTCTTCATCCTCACTTTTACCTCCCGCTCCCCACCTCCTGCAGAGAGGTTTGGTGGGTGTCATGTTGATTTTAATAATTGTTTATAAGATTACAATTGTAATAAAATAGACTTAAAATTGTTGGTGTGATAAGAATTAGGGTGTCAACGTAGAAGCTCTCCTTAATTAAAAAGGACGATGGGAATTGAGGAGGTGCCGAGGACTACTGACTAACAACATCGGTATTAGAAAAACAAAAGGTCAAAAAGCTAGGTTCGATAACACCTAGGCGTCAAAAAGCTGTCAAAGAGTCAAAATAAAATAAAATACATGTAAGAGGACATCATCTGATTTTTCAAGTTGGCTTAGTGCGCCATATGTCAACGAGCCGTGCGCAATACGCACTGTCCCGGCATCTACTTCCGTCCATCCAATCCAATGGGACGTTTACACGGCGTCATTTTAAATACTCTTCGGCTCATGACCAGCACCGCCAGCTCATTTTAGAATATCTGTCTGGCCGATTTAATTTCGTTGAATTGACTCGTTGCGTCATATAATATGTAACATATTAAAGAGCGTTATACATTCAATTTTCACCAGATTCCTTTATAAAGTAATAAGATGTAATGGACCCTCGTCATTTAGGTCGTGTCCGTACTTACCATGAATTATTTTTCTAGTATTTTTATTCAATAAATGTAATATTTTATGACCTAGACAACATCCCCAATGTCCAAGTCTCTAAAAGGACGTCATCCAAAATATATACCCTCTATACCGGGGATATTCTCAACCTAGTCCCACAATAAAATTGAGTAGATAATTTAAAATGCAATTAGAATGGTTTATGTCATGTTAGTCATATTTTTTTAATTATAAGCTCAATCTTACTACAAGATCAACTCTTTTTGTGATTAAATTTGAGGACATTTGATGCATGGGGAGGTTATTTATTTCAAACGACTCGTATTTTCAATAAACTCAAGGGAGATGATTATGAATTTGAACACTCTTCCCTAGAAAAGGAGAAGAGATGAAGATATTTGAATACAAGAATTATAAAAGATCCATAAATCAAATCATGTCAATCCTTAATTTTAAGTTCGTAAAGTTTAATGATCATACACTATGCAATTACGTGTTTTTATATGCAATTCAATAATTCAAAATTTTTACTCATGGCAATTCATGAAGAAGGTCATGTGCGTTAAAGGACTACATCGACTCAAGGTGAGCCCCATCCTTTTAAAAAATGATGTTAAAAAGTAGCATTTCAAAAGGTACTTTATATAAAATTCAACCATATATATTATATAAAGTTTAAAATGTTAGATTTTATTTATCATCTAACTTTTATCATACCAAACTTATAGAATGCTTAATCATTAAAATTTAAAGCTTAAAACTAAATTTTCATCGAAAAAGAGAATTTGCATTTTCTGTCTATCTAGGTAAGAAAACAGATGTTATGGTTTGCTCTTCAATTGTTTCAGATAAAGAGAATACTAAGGTCATCTTTCTTTACCGAAATTACTAAAAAAGAATTAGTTATGTTTCGGCGTTCAAGACATAATGTAACATTTTATCCTTTACATTTGAAGTGGCACGTTTTTTTCATTAAAATTTTAAATTCTTGCTACTTTAAAAGAATCTCAAATGACTTTTTGATATTCCTGAAATTTAATTTTTTATACATTTGGTTGAAATTTCAACTGCTCCGTTAAAGTAAATAGCAACGTTTGAAAAACTTAAAATTCTTCTGGGTTTTTGGAACCTGTAAAGAAATGGGCCCTAATACATTTTCTAGCATCCACGACGGCATCCTAAAAGATTTCCTCGCATCCACCATGTTGCAAGGGCTAGTGCAGCTTGTGAAGACATTTGTGTGATTTCAGGGAAAAAGAAAAAACAACAAGAAGCAAGGACATTTTCCGTGAGAAACGTGTGATGTCAATTTTGGCAATCAAAGGAATTCCTTTTTCCTCACAAGTCGTGGAAAAGCCACACGAAATGAACCGATGCTCCCTCAGACCGGCTGACGTCTATAAAAAGGCCAAATGCCTTGGATTTTATTAAACTGGCTCTTTCTCATTCAGATGCCTAGCAAGTTACTCTAGTCACACTTTAATGCCGTGACTTGCCAAGTCAAAAACCAAAAAGGGTTCTCGTGTTCATTTAAAAACCCAACTCGGATTCACGTTTCCCTCTTTACTATGAACGGAAGAATCTGCAAATCCTCACCGGCCGGGAATTTCTGATTGCGAACCTGCTCCGGCCACATCCGGCCGGAAATCCTCCCGAAAACAGGTACCTCCCTCCCTCTCACACGCTCCTAGGGTTTGGGGAACAAAATCAAATCTTAGGGTTTCGAAAGTATAGGGTTTCGCGTTTTTCAATCTGAGGAGTTTGATCCAGCGGCTGCGATGAAGCGGCCGAGATCCTACGGAGAAGATCTCGACGACGACTGGGACCGCAGAGACTACGATCTCGACCGTTCCACGTCTCACCGGAGATTATACCCCAAGCCGGAGAACGGCCGCCGCGGATCGTACGACGACGAACGAGAGGCGTCGAGATCCTCTCGGAAACGATCCGATCACGAATCCGAAGCTTTTGATCGGAGGAAGGGTTTCGATCGGTATCGGGACCGCTCCGATCGAACGGCGCCGGTCTCGTCCCCTCGGAGCTGTTACTCCGGCGAGAGGATCCATCGGTCCGAGAGCTTCTCGGCGTCGCGCAGGGAATTCGACAAGAGCTTTTGGTCGGAGAGAGATCGGCTGCGGCGGGAGGAGAGCATTTCGGCGTGGCGGAGGAGCGTGATCGGGAAAGACGCCGACGAGGATCGGCGGGGCTTCGGCGCCAATTTGGGGAGAGGGAGTCAGTCCGGGTCCGAGGAGAAGGCGTGCGCGAGATCTCCGGCGGGGTCGAGAGAGATTGTGAAGTCGCCGCCCTGGTCCAAGGACTCCGGCAGCGAGCGGTCGAAGAGCGTCGAGTTTAAGAAGTCCGAGGAGGAGGCGCACGGAGAAAGCAGCAGCAGAAGCAGCGAGATGGAAGAAGGGGAGCTCGAACCTGATTCGGATCCGGATCCGGAACCTGAAACCGAATCGAAACCGCTTGATGAAGTCGAGAGAGCCGAATGCTCGGCTGTGTCGGCAATGGAGTCAGGGAAAGATACGAAATCATTGGATGAAATGAAGCTGCAAATTGACGAAAAGCGCGATTGTGCTGAAAAGCAGCAAGTGCGGATGGTGGAGAAGGCAACCAACGCGGCCGCAGAGGATAAGACCTCCAATCATGCGGATGGGGATGGTGTAAATAAATCGGGAGTCAAACAAGAACCAGAAGCCAGCCAAGGCGAAGAGAAGGCAGAAACCAATGCTGGGGAAGAATGCAAGCCTTCACCCTCCCCCGACTATGAAACCGAGAGCGATAGAGGACACGAGGAACGCAATGAGGAAACGGATCTTGAGAAGCAATCGACTTCAGAGGCGGGATGTGAAGAACACAAGGCTGGTGTTGATCCCAAGGTCAAAGCAGAAGAAGAGGATGATTACTCCCGTGCAGATGCGGAAGTTGCAGACGAAAATAGGACGGCTAATGTGACTTTGAGCTTTTTATCAGATAAGTTAAACGGGAATTGCAAGGATAAAGGTAAAGGCGTGGCTGTTTATTCCTCTAATGATGGAGATTCTTCTGATGATGGTGGATGGCTGGAGAGAGATCTGTTGAGTGGCACCGGCAGAGAGATTAATATAGAAGGGCCTAGCTGTAGAGGCTTTGAGCTATTCTTCCGTTCTGATGCTACAAGAGCAGGAAAGGCAAACCGATCGGCTGTAAATCTGAATGAAGATACAAAGTTGACATTGGAGCCGTTCGAACTGTCGCTTGGGTTGCCGAACGTTTTGCCAGCGCTTGATTCCCAGAATCCGAAGCAGGCGGCTAGATCTCAAAGTTGTGCCGCTAATTCCCCCAGTCGTGGGAGGAGTGCGCAGTCAATGCCTACCACTTTATGTACAGGCTCAGATGGGTTTACTGCATCCATTTCGTTTTCAGGTTCTCAGCAATTTGTCCATAACCCGAGCTGCTCTCTCACGCACAACTCATTTGACAACTACGAACACTCAGTTGGCAGTCGTCCTATATTTCAGGGAGTTGATCAAGTACCGCACGGTGGCAGTTGGCAAGGACTGTCGTCGAATGAGCTGAAGTGCAAGGAAGTTCCCTTGTTGCAAGGAATCCTGCAGAATGGAAATGGGACTCTTCATGCATCACAGGGTCATTTCGTGCGAGGACACCATACTCGTAAATTGTCGGAAGTAAGTAACCGAATGCCTACTGGCCTGGATCAGCAGTTGAGCCTTTCACGACAGCTCTCAGGACAGCTGAGGCATGATGGAGCTAGGTCCCCCTCCCACAGCGCGGTCTCTCGTGAAACTAGATCGGATCGCAGCATGGATAAGAAGAAGGTTATTAGAGACAGCAATGGCGGCGGTTTTCTAAGGACGGGCCAGAGAGAGATGGAAAATCTTCTTAATAGCATGGATGTTGGTGTGAGGATTGTTGCACGCATAGTTTCAGAGCCAATCCATATAATGGCTAGGGGAATCCAAGAAATGGCAGAGCAGTCCATAGCTTGTCTAAAGGAGAGCGTCTCTGAGTTGATAGAAAAAGAAGAAAAGCGAGGTCAGCTGTGTGCATTTCAGGAACTTCTTCAAAAGAGGTCTGACCTCACACTAGAAGCGCTGGCAAATTGCCATCGAACTCAGTTGGAGATTTTGGTGGCCCTTAAGACCGGTCTTGGGGACTTCTTGAGGCAGACAGATCGCATCCCATCTTCTGACTTAGTCAACATCTTCCTGAACTTGAAGTGCAGAAATCTTGCATGTCAGAGTAGCCTGCCTGTGGATGATTGCGAGTGTAAGGTTTGTGTCAAGAAGAATGGCTTCTGCAGTGCTTGCATGTGTTTGGTTTGTTTGAAGTTTGACATGGCATCTAATACCTGTAGCTGGGTAGGCTGTGATGTTTGTCTTCACTGGTGCCATACGGACTGTGGGTTAAGGAATCGTCACATCAGAAATGGACGGAGTGCCAGCGGGGCTCAAGGTGAAACAGAGCTGCAATTTCACTGCATTGCTTGCGGTCATCCATCTGAGATGTTTGGCTTTGTGAAAGATGTATTCACAGCTTGCGCAAAAGATTGGAAGGCTGAGACGCTTCGCAAGGAGCTTAAATATGTGAAGAGGATCTTCCGTGCCAGTGATGATCGACGCGGGAAGCATATGCATGATATGGCTGCTCGGATGCTGGAGAAGCTGGAAAATGGATCTAGTCCTTCCGACATATATGACTGTATGATACCATTTTTGGCTGGTAAGTTGTCTTTCTGCCACGAGCAATTATTGGGATATTTTGGACATTTGTGATTAATCTAGCACTCTGAACCTTTCTTTGTGATGCTTTGAATTCTTTGTTTCTTCCTTTTATTAACTTTTTCTATTGAGCATTGGCGTCATAATCTGGGCTAGAGTGCTCTGTTATGTTTATTTCTTTCAAGACTATATCCAATGTGCGCTTATCATTTTTTTATTCTTTCTATGAATGGTAATGTACCAAACTGCACTTCCCCTGGAGCACCCAGGGCAACTCATCCATGGCATGCACATTATACGTTTGTGCAAATCCAAGTCACATAAATCATGTTACCCACTGTGAATGTACTGCAGTCTAAGCACACAACAATGCCAGCCACTCATTGGTGCTTATCTCTGGATATCTAAGAAATCTGTTGCTAGTAGCACAAATTCAATAGAAATCATACTGTGGATATTGTTTGGAATATACTCATTAACAAGGAGGCCTGTGATTTGATTTTGTTAAATTGACAATCGTATATACCAAATGACTGGAGGAAGAAACACTTGTGAATCTTTGCCTCTGTTTAATTAATATTCAATTCACTTCAGGGAACACAACAATGTGCTGATTTTTAATTCCCTTTCTGCCATGGTTCTGGTGAATGAATTGCCCATGACATCTTCTATCACTTTCTACTTGGCTATCATGGGTCCATGACATGCCTTAATCCTAGATCCCTGTTAGTTGTTTTCTATGTTTTGTCATTGTAGTTGATATTTTGTTGAATCCCCTACAATATTATCAATAGGAAAATGTTATTGGCATGTTATAGTGGTTCTTTTCAAGATGCAGAATATGAATTGTTGTTGTGTTTTTATATATGAATGCTGGTTTATAGTATTATGTATTATGCTCTTCAGACCTAGCAGCAATTTCATATTTTCCCTTTTTTATTTTTCTTTTCTTATTTTAGGTGATTCCACGGTTGGGAACAATCCTCCCTGTTCATCATCAAAGGATCTATCCCATAGGATAGGGGAAGGGAGTAATGGTAAGGTTGGTCCAAGTCTGGACACAAAGTGGCTGTCTGGAGAGAAAGCTCCTCCCATTGAAAATTCAGGGAGTATTCTTCCCAGCTTGGACTGGGAAAGGATAGGCAGGCAAACTGAGGTCAAGGATTTACAATTGCATGCTGGAAAGAAGCCTGTAGTAGATGAGTTGGAGAGCATTGTGCGAATCAAACAGGCAGAGGCAAAAATGTTCCAAGCACGTGCTGACGATGCGAGGAGGGATGCTGAAGCCCTGAAGCACATTGCAATAGCCAAAAATGAAAAAATTGAAGAAGAATATGCAAAAGGAATTGCAAAGTTGCGTTTAATTGATGTTGAGGAAAAGCGCAGACAAAAGCTTGAAGAACTTCAGGCCCTAGAAAAGGCACATTATGAGTACTTAAAGATGAAGACAAGGATGCAAATGGATATTAAGGATCTGCTATTAAATGTGGAAGCCACAAAACGTAATCTCAGTTCATGATATGGCCACTGGAGAGAATGTTGGATCTCAGCGACATGATATTAATCTCAGGTAACCGTACCTTGGACATTTTGAGATAGTGCTCCATATGCAGGTCATAGGATTCAGACGTTTCATCCATTTTACCTTCTTTACTGCAGTTCAGGTTTTGTTGTGTACAATTTAGCTTATCAGATTAGATTTTTCTTAATTTTTTGTTTTTCTTTCTTTGGTCTAACTTGAGTCTGTACATAAACACCCCAATTTCTTGTGCTGTACTCTTCTCCCTTTATGGCAGTAAATTGAAAGAGGATATAGCTCATCACTTTGAGACTCCCAAGTGCCTCATATGCCTGCATATATAGCAATACTTCACTGGCTGTCTGGTATCATTTTCTTACAGCAAGAGCAATGGTTCTATGCACCTCTGAGATAGCAGTAGGGGACAAAAGCAGCGAGTAACTAGGGCATCCACCATACAATTCAAATTGATTACTGGATGAATGGTTGCCAAATCACCCATCTATAGTGATCCCTGCAAATTGCATGGTGGATGCATTAGTGGCACCTTAAAACTAGTTGTATTTGATCGTCTTTCTATTACCAATGGATTTTCTTTTACCTTTGTATTGTGCAAAAAGCAAAAAGTAGTTTTTGATGTTTTTAAATATTGATATTCTTTGCTTCCTATGGATTTGCAGGTGCTTTTCAATGAGGTATAACTGTGTAACTGTAATTTCTTAACATTTTCTCTCTGAAAACAGTATTGCTCGGCTTTAATCTGTTTTAAATTTGAAATTTGTGGTTGTTTTCCGGGCAGGCATTTCTATCATCATCATGGTTATTAGTGGTAGTGGTTCCAGACAGGGTATTGTCTTCTCACTTTGTTCTTGTTAAT
Organism: Sextonia rubra; assembly: GCA_037013555.1. NCBI lineage: Eukaryota > Viridiplantae > Streptophyta > Magnoliopsida > Laurales > Lauraceae > Sextonia > Sextonia rubra. The sequence continues at coordinate 33,164,932 of JASUAD010000010.1, read as the reverse complement.
ATTAATTTACCTGTAGAATGCCTCTTCTTTATCATCATCATCAAAGTTTTGTCTTAATTGTATTAGTGTCAGCTACATGAATTATGTTTCTCCAATCCGACCTATTATGAGCCAAATCTTCACTTAAGTTAAACTTCATCTTATTTTATTACCTTCATCCACATTTTCTTCGGCCTACCCCTTCCCCATGGTATGCCATCTACCTGTCTAGCCAAACTTTTTTCTCATTAGAACCATTACTGGCTTACATTGAACATGCCCAAATTATCTCAAATTATTTTCTCTAATCTTATCTCCTATTAAAGTTACTCTTAAATGCTCTCGAAAGCACTTATTTTCAATTTTATCTTTCCTTGTTTTACCACACATCCACCTCAACATTATCATGTTTACCACTTCTATTTTATGGACATGTTACTTTGTGATTGACCAATATTCTGCCCCATGGGTCTTAGCCAGTTTAATCACCGTTTTGTAAAATCTTTTCTTCAATTTTGTTGGCATTCATCGGTCACAAAGTGCTCCATAAGCAAGTCTCTACTTTAGCTATCCCACTTTTTATCTTATGTTCAACATTTTCATCAATTTTTCCATCCTTACTAATTATTGAGCAAAGCTACTACCAAGATGGCAGAAAGAATCTCTCTGTGGTTTCTCCCGGGCTTCAATTCTCATAATAGTTCTAGCTTTTTGTATATGCCCATTGAAGTACAGTTGTAGCTATTAATACCAATGCCTATTATAGTAGGACCACCGAGTTCTTAATTAGAAATCGGTGATTTGCAGCTACAATTTATTCTTTTAGTAGAAGGTGCTGGAATTTGATGTTTGATGAAAGTGCTGGCTCCCTCGCATCATTCACATCATCCAGACATGATGTTCCCTCTTCATGGGACAATAATTGCGATGGACACAATATACTTTATGTTGTATTACTGTTCCATAGCGTACTGATGACCATTCATCACTGTTGGTGTTTGATTATATCACTTCACCCTAATGCTTCATCATGTCAGACATGCATCTCCTTCCAAATGAAAGTTAACATTCGATTTGGTATCCGTTTTTGTTGTGCTCTTGCATCAATAGTGATGGCCTCCTCCACCAGCAGCATGTTAATTATATATCTCCATTTTGGAATCATGGATGTTTAACTTAGAATTCTTGAATTCATTCATTGAAAGCCATTGGATTGTGGAGGTTATCACCAGGTCAGTGCTCTGCCGAGCTTGACATTCTTGATAACAACTAATGTCAAGGAGTGGGCAGATGTTCTTTGAGTATTACCTGTATTGTATTGCATCCACTGGTGTAGTTTCATTCCATTTTGTTGCATGATCATCATCATGTCAGTAAATACAATATTATTGTTCTGAAAATTATAATCGTATTGCAAATCATTCAAGGGGTGGAATCAAATTGAATTTTGTGTGTGAGAGTGTTGAATTGGACATATGCAATAAATATCAACGTTATTAGGAATGTAACCCACTTGCAGTTTTTTTTTTAATTTTTTTCTTCTTCTTCTTTCTAAATAAAATAGAGGCCAAATCATCAACTTAAATGATTAGGATTTGTCGCTTGAAGTTGAGGTAACTCATGAAAAATAAATAAGAAAAAAAGGGCATATAAGGTGAAACTCATTCTTACAGTTTGAACACTTAAAATGGCATTCATACTCTTGTTTCTCAACACTTTCTCAAAATCCCATTAATTCTTTTCGAAAGATGTTTCTTTAATCACTAGAGAAACTGTTGAAGATGGAACCAGAAAGTGAAAAATCGAATGTAAGACATGACTCGAAAGAGTCATTTGGCTGTTGTTATTTCCCACCCTAACGATTCACCTGAATTGTGGGATTTGATATGAGCACCGAACTGTAGGATTCACACTTGAATCCAAAGTTTTTAACTGTGATCGCATTTGTTGTATGGATGTAAATATTTTTCTCTGGTATTCAATACAGTTCATAAAATTTGTCTCCCATATTCTGGGAGTTGAACAACTGCTTAAATTTTTTGCTCATGTGTTGCATGCTCTTATAAAGCTCCTGCAAAATCCGTTCGGATATCTAATTATTGATGGTTGTATACCACAAGATGCCTTTCTGCGCAAATGTGTTGCCGTTCATATTGACCAGAAAAGTGTAAGCAAAAAACAGGCTTGAGAACGGCATCAGAGAGAGTACTAATATTATCCGCGATCATTGCTAGCTGGTGTTGAAATAAGATTTTGTATGAGAGATTTGTTGGATAAACCTTAATTTGATCTCTCTACACACAGTCTCTCTTTACACACAAGTAAATTTTAAAAACTTCATAAATTTTTTCTCTTAACACACCCTATATCCCTAAAATACCCAAATCCCTCATTTTTCCCCTCTTTACACACATTCAAGCCTTTTTCTCTTCTCCTTCTCTACAGCAACTCTCTACCTCTTCTCTTCTTCTTCCATTCACTTCTTCTCCTTCTATTCACTTCTTCTCCTTCTCCTTCCATTGCAAGGTGAGTCTTCCTTTTTCACTTATTTCTTTCAACTCTTCTTCTTCCATTGCACTAAGATCTTCTTCCATTGCAAGGTAAGCTTCATTCTTATCCTCTTTTCTTATTTTGTGTGTTAGTAGAAGAAATCCTCTTGAGTTTTTGGAAGGTAAGCTTCCACCTAGCAAGCCATGGAGGGATCTTCTTCCACCATTTTCTCGGGCTCCGTTCGGCCATGGAGGACCGAATGGATCCCATCCGTTCGGCCATGGAGGGCCGAACGGACCTGGTCTGTTCGGCCCTGGAGGGCCGAATAAGACCATATGATTTCAGAATTTTTTTTTTTTGAAGAGATTATTTTTTGAACAAGACCATTATTTCCAGGGCCGAATAAGACCATATGATTTCAGAATTTTTTTTTTTGAAGAGATTATTTTTTGAATAAGACCATTATTTGTGATTCACAGATATGGACCGACCTAGTACTTCAAGGGTGAGACCTACAGCCTCTAATAGGAAGCGTCGCCATAGAGTGGAAGAGCTTGTGGAAGAAGACCCTCAGATTGAAGAACATGTTTCCAATGAAGACAATGACCATGAGGAAGAGAATATTGCAATTGGGCCACTTGATGAAAGTTTGCTTAAGAATTTCCACACTCATGTCGCATATTTCTTGTGGAAGGGCGAAGTGTGTTTTTAGTAATATGTTTTCTTTAAATTATAATGTATTTGTTTAATGACAAATAGCTAATTAGTAATTCATGTTTGAATGCAGGATTGTGGAACATTGAAATGCCTAAGTCATAGGCAAAAGATAGATTTGTGGCCATTAAATGATAGTAACCGTTTTAGGCAGCTGGTAAGAGATTCCATGTTATCTCCATTGATTGAATGTTCTTACTGGATGGTGAACAAGACGATGGTGTCCGGTTTTGTTGAAAGATGGCATCCTGAAACAAATACCTTCCACATGCCTTTCGGTGAAATGACAATCACCCTCGATGATGTTTCTTGCCTCTTGAAGATTCCCATCATTGGTTTCCTTACAACAAATTTAGAGAAGTTGACATACCCCGACGCCATAGATCTTGTTGTTGATGCGTTGGGGGTCTCTACTGATGAAGCAAGACAAGAATTGTACAGTCAAAGAGGCCAATCGCTAAAATTAGAATGGCTCAGAGAGAATTTTGCTGGAGTGGACGATGATGCTGGAGATGATGGTGTTGACTATGCAATCAGGGCGTACCTTCTGTATTTACTTGGCTGTACACTCTTTACTAACAAGACCGGGACAAGAGTTTCTTGTATATACTTGAAGCTATTGATGGATTTAGAAAATGTCAAGAACTATACATGGGGCGCCGGTGCACTAGCATATTTGTACCATTAGTTGGGCTTAGCAAGCCGGAATGACGTCAAACAAATGGCTGGATACTTGACACTTCTTGAAGCTTGGGTCTACGAGCACTTTGAAACACTAGCTCCAACTGCTAACGTATCATACTCAGTGAGGCAGCCTCGTGCGATGCGTTGGATTCCTCGTAGGGAGACCAATTCGGCTTTACAGGGTTTGTGGGAGAAACTAGACTTCTTAAGCGTAGATAAGGTAAATCACTCTTTAATTGATCATATCATGTAAACCTATGATGATTCAATTTATTTACAATGATTCTCATGGTGCAGGTCACATGGGTGCCTTATCTTTCTTATAGGCGAGATCATCCCTTACATCAAATTGCTTTCTTCTGTGGATGCCTAACACACGTAGATATTGTAGAGCCCTACCATCCAGATAGGGTTCTCCAGCAATTTAGTCGGGTCCAAACGATTCCCATGGCACCGTTAGAGTCAGTATGTGTTTTGAGGGGTAATACAGCAGCATCAATCAATGCATCAGTCTGAGTTTATGATCAAATGTGGCATCAGTGGCGTAATCACTTACTGGCCCAAGTAAACCGGAGTACACCTGTCCGTCGTCCTTGGGATTGCGCGCCAGATTACATGGACTGGTATGCTACTGTGTCATGGAGAATATTGACAAACCCCGAAATACAGTCTAGTTTTCGTCAAAGTGAGCCTAAGCCGCAAGCATATAATGTAATTGATTATGAACTGCGCAACAGAAATGCTCTTCGAATTTACGAAGGAATTGAGGCAAGGGTTGAAGAAGCATTCGCACAAGATAGGCATAGTTTGTACCGAGATGTCAGACATATGGCCCGAGCTTTGCGCGGACTTACATTTGAGGAAGAGGGTGAATCAAGTAGAGACCCCCATATGACATCGCGTGCTTACTCTCGTCGGTCTAGACAAGAGAGATGAATTTGGTGTCAAGATCAATTTTCATGTCTTGAATTCAATGTAATGAACTATGATGTAATAAACCATTCAAGTTAATGAAATTCCCTTTTCATATCACTTTTCATGTCATTTCACTTTGTAATGAACTATGACGTAATGAAACAATCAAGTTAACATTCGACATTGCTCTCTCTAAAATTTGCAAATGGTTGCCACAACAAAAACAAAATACTTTACACGATGTTCAATTACATCAAGTCTATAAACTTTACACTTTCATTCCAAATCAATACTTTCACAGGTATCTACATTAGGATTGACAAGTTGTTTAAATTGCTCTATGCGATCTGTATATGCAGTTTCCCATCCACTCGCACAAGAATGATGGAATTCTCGCCACTTATTTGCAATTGGTGGTATTGGATGATCGGGTACCAGGAAAACCTAAAAGAATAGACAAAAGTATTAGAATGAAGAAGATGACAAACATAATGAAACATACTAAGGCATAGTAGTTATATCGTACCTCAACAAAATGACAAGCGTGAACAAAACCTATAGCTATCTCTCTTCTATTAGAAATAGGCACAGGAGTCGACCTTAAAGGAAGAAAAGTCAGGCACTGTTCATTGCTCAAGTGATACAAGACCACATTATAACGAGATGCTATAAGATGACCCATATCAGGCATAGGCATCCAATGATCATATGATGGATGATCCGCATAGTATGATAATGATGTTATTAGATCTTCCACTCTGTTTTCAACTCCATACAATGCTTTATAATGATCCACATTTCCAATAAGCTCTCCAACAAGCTCTCTCCGGACCTGTCTCCAACTTTCTTCATTGATGCCAAGTAATCCTGTAATAGCTCTAAATCCACAATTACCGTCAGCTGCCACGTCTTTCACAATGCGTATATAAGGCCTAATTCCCTGTGGGAATGATTCATGCCAGGACGAAGTCTTCGAGCTATTCGATTTTGTCTGAACGAGTAGCTTTTTAACCTTCTATTTCTTATTTGCTATGTCCTTAGAGTCTACCACTTCTGTGCATACAGGACTATAACTATCCTGTGCAGATGAGACCAACTCAAAAGCACTTGGGGCACGTTTAGTTGATGTATCACGTTTCCATGGAGGCCTACCCCGTGGCTTTGAATTTACTTCTGGTTCTTGTAAAAATGTAGTGGAAGGACTAAATAGCTCCCGTAATTTCTTCAACATTTGTAGTCTTTTAGGAAGATCAGAAGCTTTGAACTTGGATTGAATATTAAGCAACTCCGCCATCAAATCTAAGTCCATAGCTGGATCATTTGTTATACGAGTATGTATCATATCAAGCCTAGACCAATGAGGATGTATGCATTGAAAAGGAATCGACCGACCTTCAATCATATACTCTGCAATCTCATGAGCACAAGGTAACCCATGTGTACGTCTCATAACGCATTGACATGCATTTTTATCAATTCCAACAACATTTGCTCTTTTACTTTCCATTAATATTTTGTCCAATGCACTCTTTGATATGTTCCCACGCAACTCTTTGAATTCTTTCGGCTGGAAGTTATGTTGGACTAGTGTTTTACTTTTTTCAAATGATGCTTTAATACCCGTGTGTTGCAATTCAAGCAAATTATGAATCTTTGTCCAATTTGATTCAAAATTGCCTTGACTAGATTGGAGGTGCCTCTTCAATTGCGCATGTTAACTCTCTGCCCTGTAAAGAAAAGAATCTTAGAGAATGTTTAAAATTCATAATATAAGAAAAATTGTTAACCATACCTGTTCGACGTAGTATTGCCAAAATGCATATAATTGTCCGTCCATGCTGAGATAAATCTTTCTTTGTATGGGTCAAGCCAGTTGTCCTTCACATATTTAAGTGACATTAGATATGTACTGAAACTTTCATTTAGCTTTGTTAATTGTTCGATGTACTCTACTTCCGTTGATGAATTTGTCAGCATATTCCAATGCGTAATGAATTTGTCCCAAGTTTGCTTTGTTTCGAACAACTTCTTACATTTAGCAAGCACATTTTATTGATGTGCCATTTGCATAATAAATGTGTAGCAGTGGGGAAGACTTTTTCAATCGCATTTATCAGTGCCAATTCTCTGTCTGTCACAATAATATCCGAAAGAACACCTTCCCCAATTACAGAGCGCAAGATACTTAATACCCATATATAGTTGTCTTCACATTCAGCTTCCATATATGCAAAACATACAGAGAACGTCATGTCTGTAGACGTTACTCCAACAATTTCCAATAGAGGCAAGTGATACCGATTGGTCTTGTAAGTGCAATCCATTATCCATATGTGTGGGAATGCATGTAACAAGTCAATACTAGTTGGGTGCGTCCAAAAAAGATCCTTCACAATGTCGGGATTCTCACAATTTCTATGCCATTCAATGTAATTATGCTCTTTCAACTTTCCTAACAGAAGCTGCATTTGACTTCTCCCGCCTCGTTCAATGACTTTATGCCTATGCTGTGTATTGTAAATCGCCTTCATTGTTGTCACATTAAGTTCACTTCTTCGCTTCAAGGCAATCAAAATCTCTTTTGGTTTGACCATGCTCGTAGACATATCAACCAATAACTTCGTTTCCTCTTCTGATAATCTGCCTACATATGAATGACCCTCTAGATATTGTGCCGCAGAATGGTTGTGTACACCACAAAGCACTTCTAGCATCCAATCATCATTTGTTTCTAATTTATTACCCTTCAATGAAAATGGGCATCCACATTTTTTAGTGCCAGTTTGCTTGATTTTCTTCTCAGATGGCTCATTATCAGTGTGCTTCTTTGCTTTATAGTGTCCACTTCTCTCACATGCAAGTAATACTCTAGGTTTTACTCCAACCCCAGCCACATTAGAAACTTTAATAACAATGACAAAGCCATTTCTCCTTCCAACATTACGAGCCCAATCGATCATTGCCTGACGATTATGGAAGATTTAGAAATGCAAAACTTATAAAGAAGTTTAGTAAATAAACTTTTAAAATAATGTTTACGAAGTGTTTTTGGTAAAAACTATGACGAATCGTCCTTACCTCATGAGTAATAAACTCGTTTGTATAATCTTTAATGCATTCATGACCTACATTGCTTTCTTCTGTAGGAGCCTGTAGAGCAAATGATTCACAAAAAAAAAAAAAAAACAAAAAAAAGGTTTAAAATTATGTTCGGCTACTCATGGCCGAACATACTGAGACTGTTCGGCCATGAGTGGCCGAACAATCTCAGCATGTTCGGCCACTCATGGCCGAACAGTTCTTTCGAATTCGGACTTCCAGGTCCGAACATGAGGTAGACGGAACTTTATATGAAACTTTAAAAACATGTAAAAACGAACAAAAAAATCCTAGTATACTAACCTTGCCATTCGTCTGGGGAGTATAAACCACCAAATCCTTGTTTATTTCCTCCTCCATTGCACCTTTTGCTTAGTCATATCCTTATCCAAGTAAGTTGGAGGAATAATAACTTGTAGTGAGTAGTAGGGAAGAAGATAGAGGGAAAAGGTATATGAAAAATATGGAGAAAGAGGAGATGATGAGAGGCTTTGAATGTGTAGGAAGAAGATTGAGGAAGAAGATGGAGGAAGAAGAGATAATGATAAGGTTTAAATGGGAAGAGAATAAATTGTGTGTGAAGAGAAGAAATTTTCTGCATTTTGAAGGGAATTGGGTAATTTTGTAATTTTATATAGGGGCAAAGTTGGATTAAAAATTTATAACAAAATGATGTGTGATGAGAGATATTTTTGGTGTTCAAATAGCAGGGCTCTTTATGATGCTGATAGCATTTAACATTCAATTTAACAAAATTAAACCCATTATTATTTTCTAATTTGGAGGTACAGGTTCATTTATTGCCCAAAATAAAAAAAATAAAAAAAAAGATTCATGAACAATCAATCAGGCGAATGCTTGTGTGGAACACGGCAAACACGGCGAGCCGGGTTTGATGCCTAGTATTTGGAAATTGGAATTGATAAAAACAAAGCCTCTTGTTGACGTTCCTCCGGTGACTATCTGTAGTGTCCAGTGAAGGCCTTTCAGTATGACATCATCTTGATAGGGTGTTCCATTCCTCGTCATGATGTTCATATCCTGAATTGGTCAGATTCCTTTGTGATGCTCCAGTTCTAGCGATGGTATGAAGTTAGGAAAAGAAACATAGCCACCCCAAAATTCTCATTCCGAGGCGTTCATGCTCTGCATCGGATTCTTCATTTTGTGGGCTGTGTTCTGGACACCCCGGGCCCCACTCCCAAAACCTAATTTCTAGCAGTAGTACCCCAAAACCCAATTACTACTGTTGGTAATGACTTCTGAACCCGTTCTTTGTTTTCTCCAAAGAGGTTGTCTTATAATGAATTTACATAGCACTTCGGTGGTTTCTCCAAAGAGGGCTTTCTGGCTGGATAAATTGATTTACATTGATTTTTGGTTGAATTTGACACTTCAGGGTTTTTTGCTGCTATCTGCAAAGAATTAATTAGTTCGAGTATTTTAGATGCAACACTTTGTTTTATTTATTTTTGTTTTTCCTTAATAGTATTTCAGTTTCAACACTCAAAAGAATTGGATGGAGGGATTACTTGTTGATTCTGAAAGGATAAACTCAGTTAGTTCCGTGCTAATTTAGGAGTCAGCTGATTCTGAAAGTTGGAGAAGTTTTTGAAACTGCTGGATCGGATGCAGTGTTCCACTACAAATGTGAGGACCGATCAACATGTCGGTGGGAGCATGCACGGAAAAGAGTTCTAAGATAAATGCTTAGGTTTTTTTTTTGGTTCGCCTCCCACTCGGGAGCAAGAATTAGAGTGTAGTGAAGTGTGGAGAAGTGAATGCTAAAATTAAAAGAGAATAAAAATATGATTGCATCAATTCATAATATCTGATGACTTTTTTGTTTTTAGTGGCTTAAGAATGAATCTTTTATACTTTTTAATATAAAGGGTTGAGAATGTTGCTTGTGGACCTTTTAAAAAAAAAAAAAAAGAGTTAAATTTTGAATTCTTTTACCATTGATATAACAGACACATCTTATCATGTCCCTTACACTTCACTCTACTTTACTTAATTGATAATTCAAATATGTAAGGATACATGTATAATTGCACACATGGTACTGAATAATTCATAGGGGTGGGAGCTGAACTCTCAAGACCTTGGAAGCAAATCCAACAACTGAGCCAACAGCTTGACAACAATATATGCGCAGTTTCATTGTGATGATCGTTGTGGGCAACTGATGGACACCTCGTTCGCAGACACAAGCAGCATCGTACACACACACTCTCTCTCTCTCCATTTTTATTAAAGCCTCCAAGGGTAAAAGAATTCTTTTGTTTCTATGATTCACCTGCCTCTAGCTTCTCTTAATCTCTTCAATGCTACATAATACTAGCTGTTTAAGGGAAGGAGTCTGGGGCTTGTGGATAAAAGGATGATTTTCCTTCTTTACCCCACAATGGAGGTTTATCCTAATAATGACAACGTATCTTTGAACATTATGGTTTCATCCAAATTGTCATTTGTCCAGCAGTTCGTATTCGCTTGAAGAATTTAAATTCCTTAGTCTGCTTCTTCTTCCATGTTTTTTTACCTTTTTTTTTGGGCTAAAAGATGATTCTTATATGTTAAGAGTAATATTATCGGTATGCACGAGGGAAAAAATTCAGTAGGGAGGGGGCGAGCGGATAGATCATCAAGAGCCATATCAATTCACGTTAGTGCTCATTTTGCATATCTCTTCTCAGTTCCAGATAAATGTAGAGATCAACACCACTAATCATATGATGAAAGGCCTTAAATCTAAAAGAAACCCAAAAAATGCCTGCCTTATTGAAGGTCCCAGTTCCCACCATGCTACCCAGTTTCACGCTCAGATCAATGCAGATTATGTGCATATGAAGACTCTCCAGAAAGCACCTATGTAACACAAAAGGACTCTGAAATTTGACGGACCCAACTATCATAGTCTCAAAAGATATTCTCTCAGTTTTTGAAGTTACCCCCTTATCTTTTTTCTAGCAATGCCTAACTAATAGTTGAATTTGTTTATCAGATACTCCATGCATCAGAGTATCAGAAGTTCACAGCTACCTGACTATTGACCCCGCAAATGGATTCAACACCATCACTCTTGATTTACTTCAAGGAGCATCTCCACTACTTTCTTCATTTTTGGCCGTTTTGCTGGAGTGGTGTCAGTGCAAAGCAAGGCAACCTTCAGAACTCCAAGCATTTGTTTCCTCCATGCAAAGGATACAGTACTCAGCCTTGAATCAAGTATTTGTTCTGGTGTCTCTCCCCTCGCAGGTGCACCATGAACCCATTTCACTAGATCAAGCCCTTCGCCAAAGGCCTCATCGACTGGCAATCGGGTTGTAAGGATTTCAAGCAACACAACGCCATAGCTATAAACATTTCCAGGTGCTGTGACTTGCATTGTATAAGCATATTCTGATTGACAAAGAAAAGGAGAAATAAGGCAATTGTATGTGAGATATGGCAAGTGTTAGAAGTATTACATGATATCTGAAAGGAAAAATAGCACGCTTTTTCTTTGACCCGCAATGGTATGGGTGGGGCATACATGTTTCATAATTTTATTTGCTCATCTGGTGGGCCCCATTTGGGATGGAGAACAGCTCTCTTAGGTATCCTCTTGAAAATTGACAATTACAGCAAATCACTTTCATTTAGGAATGGCAGAATAAAAAAATATTTCAACCTTTTCTGCATCCTTAACAGGGCCCAATTAATGAATGATTTGGCTCACTAGAGGGTCAGGATCCGCAGATTGTCTGAATAAATATTGCATACTTCATCTATTTGTGAAGGGCAAACATTAAACAGTAAAATTCTGAGAAGTCTCATAAATTAAGAGTATTACCTGGGGGGATATACCCAAATGAACCAGCCACTGCGCTGATACTTGCAGTGCCTTTTGATGGATCCAAGAGCTTAGATATCTCAACCTCACCAATCAAAGGTTTGAAATTGCCATCTAAAAATATGTTACCCGAGGAAATATCTAGATGGATAATTGCCACGTGATGTAGGAATGCTAAACCTTCTGCTATTCCCATAGCAATGGAGAGCCTCCTAGGCCAGTTGGGTTCAATTTCAGTTTTAGTGCCATCATGGAGAAGTTGAGCTAATGTCCCATTAGGCAAGTGGTCATGCAGCAAGAGGGCAACGTCTTCATATATCACAAAACCAATAGGCCTCAACAGATTATCATGGCAGAGCCTCCCTAGCCTCTCAAGCTCCTTAATCATTTTGCTCTGGTGATGTAGTACTGTTCTATCGACGGATTTCAGCCTCTTCACCGAGAGAACCAATCCAGACGGCATAACCACCCTATAAACAGTACTGAAAGTCCCACTGCTGATCTTGTTAGCATCCTTCAGGGTCGCTTTCACAGCACTTTCAAAATCTACAGCTTGTTTCAAGTTTTCGACAAAGATGCTGCTAGCTACAATTGATGGAGGGCTACTGTTTCCATCGACCACAACAGAAGCAGCTTTTGCAGCCATTTCTTGCTTCTCCCTCATCATGAACAGCAGAACAACAATTGTTACCGCAACAAAAACAGTCAAACCAGAACCCACAACTGCCAATATAATCTTGTAAGAAACCTTGTGGTGGTTGAGCCCACCATTGGAACCGAGAGAACCTCCACAAGAGCTCAATGGATCACCACAGAGGCCTTTATTGCCCAAAAAGCTGGAAGTCGGGCTCTTCTGGAATGGCCCAAAGGTGGGAATCTGACCTATGAGAAGATTATTTGAAAAGTTCACATCTATCAAGCTCATCATGCCTTTAAGTTCTGGTGGAATGCTTCCAGAGAGCTGATTGTTTGAAACATCCAAGGAAACCAGCTTGTCAAGCCTCCCCAACTCATGTGGGACAGGTCCATGCAAATGATTGAAGCTCAAATTCAAAGCTATTTGCAAGTTCTTGATCTTACCAATCTCAGGGGGGATAGTGCCAGTCAGATAGTTACTACCCAGTTGCAAATCGAGCAATCTTACACAATTCCCGATCTCATTCGGTATCCCTCCTCTTATAGAATTATGACCCAGATGCAGATATTGCAATCTTGACATGTTGCAGAGGTCCTTTGGAATGCTTCCATTAAATCTGTTACTGCTCAGGTCAAGCTTGCTAAGGTTCTTGCACCGGAGAAGGGACCTCGGAATGTCACCAATGAGACTGTTGCCCGAAACAATCAGTTCCTGCAGGTTTACAAGCTCTCCAATCTCTGTAGGGATAGTACCAGTAAATCCATTAGAGGCCAAGTTGAGAAGCGAGAGGTTAGAGCACTTAGCGAACTCTGGGACGATCTCACCGGATAGAAGATTGTTATTAGCTTCGAAGTATGTTAGACTACTGGCATTGCCAATGGCTATGGGTATGCTTCCAACAAGCCTGTTGTTCCCAATTCGAAGATTTGAGAGACCGGGGCAGTTCCCAAGGGATTCAGGAAGGCTTCCATTCAATCTGTTCAACGTCAACACCAGAATTTCCAGCTTTCCAGAGGCAAAAACACTCTCCGGTATGGGTCCTTCGAGCTCGTTGGAGTGAAGGTTTAACACATTGAGTTTGGAAACTAGGCCTAGATTTTCAGGAATTCTACCACTCAAGTAGTTTTCGTATGCGCTAAACACTCTGAGGTTTGTTAAATTGCCTACCCAATGAGGGATAGATCCATTCAGCATATTCCCAGACAGCAGAAGTTCCTCCAATCTTTCTAGTTTCCCTAACTCAGCAGGAATTTTCCCAGTGAGCATGTTGTTAGAAAGGTTTAGCGATCGGAGGTTTTGAATACTACCCAACTCCACCGGAATCAAGCCTTCAAACTTATTCCAAGATAAATCAAGAAACTCAAGCTCACTCAAATTTCCAAAAGCAGAGGGAATTGAACCATGAAAGAAATTGTTGGAAATGTCTAACCACTTCAATGTTTTGAGCAGAGAGATTAGAGAGAGATTACCTCGGATGTCATGACAAGGAAGCACAAGCTTTTCCACTGAGCCGTTTGAATTGCAGTGTACTCCAATCCATTTGCAGTAATCCAAACTGTTGGGGTCCCAAACAGGTACAAGGAGCTCTTTCTGAAGAGCCAGCATGGTAAAAAGATCATGCTGCTGAGAAGCCACAAGAGTGAGGCATCTCAACACAAGGCCAACCACTAAAAGAGAAGAATATGAAACAGATGCCATTGGATTCCGGCAGAATAATCTTTTTCCTTCTGCAAAAACAGTTCACCTCACAATACTGAGAAGCAAGCAATCGAGAGAAGGGAAGCTCCTGCAAGTTACAGAACCAAATCCTTTTATCAGGTGCACAACTTATGCTGTCTTTTCCATTAAACCCAAAACCAGAGCTGGGTAAGGAACTCAGATTTTACTTCAGGAATTTGGGCAACTGCTTTGGAACAAAAGGAATTCAATAAACCCAAAATCTTCCTTTCCTCTGGAAGATTGAAGATTTTGGTGAAAACCCAATTCTCTATTCTTAGAACTTCACAGCTCCAACACCCCACTTCCCTGGAAAGCTAGAGCTTCTTGATTGAAAACCAAGTAATCTGGTATCAAAACTCCTCAACACCAAGATTTCGAACAATCCTGAAAGATCAGAGCTTTTGGTGTGAAACCCACTTCTCTTATCAACTCAAGGCTACAAGATCAAGTCCCCTGCTACCAACACTCACTTCCCTAAAGCCCTTTTGTTGAACAAAGGCCAGAAACAAAACCACTCATTCCCCAATTTCAATTTCCACCAATATCAGAGATACATGGAATATTCACTGACCTTTTTTACTCAAAAAAGTCCCACATTCAATCAATAATCCATGGACTTCAATGCCCAAATCTCTCTCAACCCACAAAGAGTCACACTACCCTTTTACCAACAGTCAGGCATTTGGGTACACATATTTCCTTCATACAGATTTGAAACCTTCTGATTATCAAAAACAGCTAGTCCCATGAACTCAAACACCCAGATGATCAACAAAGACCACACTTTTAAGCTCTGTGAACAAGCAGCACCAAATCCCTCTGCCAAGAACAAGTGTATTGACAAAAAACCCTTTTTGCCCAGAGCAGAACAAGGACTTGGCTTAGTTCTGCCCACATACCATAAGTAAGAAATTCATGAGTACTTCACTACAATGTGCATTGTAAGAAAGGATGGAAAATGACTCAGTAAACTCGGCTCCACATAAGCGCCCATGGAACCTCCTTATGCATACACGTGGCAAGGGATTGTAGAGGAAGGCATCAGTCTGCACACTAGACCAAGGATCGAATAAATGACTAGAATTGAGTGATATTGGATAGTGAGGATTTTGAGCATATCATAGAAGCTCTGAAAAGAGGGTGTAAATATATATAGCTCTGTTTTTATTCTAAAGGAGTGAACCAAACTAGAAACCCGAAAATGTACACAGATGTAGTCATTTTTAACTTCTCATTAAGAAGAAGCATCCTATAAGTTACAATACAAGCATTGTTAAAGTAAATTATGGGCTCAAAGTTTAGACGCTTCATGACAATTATTTATTTATTTCTTTATTGCATTCTTGTGAGTCTTAATAAAGCTTATCATCTTCTTTATTGATCCAATAAATTATAAGATATTTAATTTCATATCTTAATTTTTTTTATAGATTTTGAAAATTTTGTAAAAAGAAATGTCCACCTGACACCCAACCTGTAGATCCAATTATTTGCACTTCTGTGGGCCCTAGTTCATGTTTTGGATCATCCGATATTGTCATCTAATGATAAGTATTAAGGCATTTACTTATATATCTTAAATTTTTATAGATTTTGATAAATTTATAAAAGATATGTAAAACTCCGAACACATTTAAAATTTTAGATGTACTGCAAATGTGAAAATGGTGATTTTGACGAATATGATACTGTGTTTTACATAGAAGACATTTCCATAAAAATCCTCTACAGATATAAAATTTGTTTTCATGTTACATGCATAGATGGCAAATAAGCACTGAGAAGGTGAGTGAGATAGGTCCCACAGGAACCTTGGTGGTAACGAGTCTACTGAATCATATTTGTACTGCACTGCAAATTCCCTCACGAGAAAAGCGCAGGTGGGGAAGTACAGCAGTCAATGAGGAGACAACAGGAGAAATCTCAACAAGAAGATATTAATTAAACCGGCTTTGAGAAAGACAACCCCACTTGGATGTACATGTTAACAAATCTGATGTGAAATGGAACTGGGATCATATGAGCTAGGCGCTTGTTTTGTGAACCTAGGATTCTTCTTAAAGATATAAATGAGGTCGCTCTCAAACCTTAATCCAATGGTGGGCCTCATATTAAATATAATGCCATTATGAATGAAGAGGTGTTAATGTCTCTGTAGAAGGTTGTCTGGAAGTAGTCCCCACTTATAAATTTGGTGGGTGCTGCACTTTAATAACAAAATACACTTATCTTGCTCATAATGGGCGTTTGTTTTTATAAAAACTTATAAATATCAGTCAATGAGTGGCAGCCTACTTTTAGAACCATGATCATCATACATGGGCCCCAATAAAAAAGAGCATCAATTTAGGTGACCCACAATGTATCCCATCACTAAAGTTCAATAACCCGTGATACATATCACACTGATACTTCAGGCACTCTGTGCCCTAGAAGGTTTTTTTTTCTTTTCTTTTCTTTTCTTCGTAAATCCTAGATACATAAATATGTTTGTTTGTTTTGCAGTTAAACAAATGGATTATCTTTATGGTGCTTTAGAACAAATGATATCATATATCTTTGCCATTAAAAATATTGGAGTACAACAAGCACCTCGAAGCTCTCTTGCATTGTTAGAAAAGAGTGGAAACATACAATTTTATTTTCAAATTTTTTTTTACCCAAGGGTATGCCATGCAATGCATTTTCGTCCAAAATGAAAATAGTTTTGAGGTAGAATTACTCTCTCATTTTTTTGGAAAATTATTTTCCTCATTTTTCATTTTTGGGTAAAGGAATCTTTCTTATTTTGGCAGAAAGCACAAAATGTTCTCTCTTTACACAAGTGTAATATACAAATTTCACCGTGAGAAAGATTTCTTGGCAACAAATTTGACAACTAAAACTATAACAAATAAAATTGAATTTCATTTTCAAATAACTAAAGAAATAAAATATTGCAAAACAAAAATATCATTTAAGATGGTTTGCGCATGTGCAGTGCAGGCCATTAATGGCATGGATGAAAATAATTTTTTTTAATGCAAGTTGATGGCTTATCAAGAAAAGAAGAAAAAAGAGGACTTAAATAGAAGCAATTGTCATGATAGATTTTAAAAAGTGCGACATATTCAAGGATCTTACTCAAGGTAAAAAGAAATGGAGAAACAAAATTTATACAATTCATGGAATGCAAAAACGAACTCTCCTAATGAACACCCCCACCCCCCCAACAAAGAATAAAAAAAAGGAAAGAAATTTGTGAAATCCCATTTTTTTAACATGACAACCCTCATATTTTTAGTTTTTGATGAAATATGACCCCCTTACATTTTAATTTTTTTAACATATAACACCTCGGGTTTTTTCATTTTATTTAAGGGAAATAATTTTGTAAAAACTTTAGGTGGAACCCATCTATCACTCAATCAAAACCTTGCAACCTATAAGGGCTCCCTTAATAGTCATATGCCCCAAGTTTTGATAAAATCTAAATTTATTGGACCGTTGGATTGATAATGCACCAATTCGAATTGATTGAATTTATAGGCCCCTGATGAAGAGATTAGATATATGTGATTAAGGTCAAACTTGATATATGAGATAGTCTTACATAAACTTTTCAATCTCCCTTAATCACATCCCCCAAAATGAGACTCATAAGTAAATTCCATAAAAAAATTTTATGGTATATGCGTACCAAGACTTCTCAGAGGGAAACAGTGGCTCCTCAACTAGACATTCCTGTGGCCTCCCTCTGTAAGTAGTGACCAACTTCTTACTCTACTGCCAGTCTGCTAGTTTTCTTTGGAAATGTGAGGGTAAAATCAAGAGGGACATGGAGGGGACAAGCATGTCTGATGACAGTAGACTGACCGACTGACCATTTCATCATGTGATTAAAGCATGCCCACATGATGGCCCACACCCATTTCACATTCATTCCCTTTCAATTTCAAACCCCTTCTTTTTGCCTTTTGTCTTGACAAAGCTAACATGGTTTGCATGATAGATGCCCACCACCCTCCTTTTGCTCGTGGTCTTCAAATTCAAGCAACGAAACAAGAGTGGACATTAAATTATCATGTTGTATAAGACAATTAAATTTTCATTGCCTGGATCATTTGTACGGTGGACCACTGTGGAAACCTCAGCAGTCACCCAGATGTGGCCACCTTATTAAATTAAATAGGCTTAAGATCATGGTCTCTTGTTTTCCTTTGTAGTAGTATTGTGCCAAAATTTCCTTCAAATGAAGTTAAAGTTAAATTGATCACATGTAAAACATTAAATTATGTATTATATTGATCATGTGTAGAATATAATTAAATCCAAACCCATTTATGTGACTCATGTGCTTTACACCTGGTTAATGTGGTGGTAGGTCTTACTTCAAAGGAATGAAAAATTCACATCCATAATACCTCACAAATCATGTGTCAAATTGGTCATATGCAGAACACGTGATTAAGTGTTTATCTGACCATATGTGAAAAGCTTATTAAAAATTAAAGCAAAAAAAAAAAGGCATTATGGGTTTTAGCCGTGATTAATCTGATAGCAAGTAGAACTCTAATTGGAGGGAGTTTCGTCCAGGCTCCATAATATCTTTATGCTGGAAATCCGGATTTTTAGAGCTCCAAGCCTAAGATAAAGACTCTTTTAACTCCCTAACCTTATATACTAGTAGAATAGCATGTATAAAAAACAATGTGTAACTTTGTAGCTCAATCAAAAGAAACGGGTATTCTAATTATTGTATGTTGAAGTTTTTTTAGTCAAGGGTAGCCATGATATGTGTGCAGACCCTCGCTGAGGGTTTATTAGTATAATCAATCACCACCCTCACTCATGTTTTGCTTGTGCAATTGGTATGGCGCCTTGCCTCACCTTTTTCTTCTCCTTTTCGTTGCTTGGAACATCTTGGGTGGCCTTCACTTGCAATAGCATGTGACATGTACTACAAAAGTGACCTAATATATTTCATCAACATCGTGCGGGCCAGCTTGCCACATGGAACATCTACAAGTATCTTACTACTTGCATGCAACTCTGGATCACTTGAGACAGGGACCCATCAGATGATTGAGACTTCCAATTAGAAAGTACCACATCAGCCAAAATGCCATTTATGAAAAGAAAGTTGTCTAAAATTTAGAGGAAATAGCTAAAAACAAGTGATGTGCCCCATCCTATTTGGAGGATTCACCTATTTGTGTGATGGGACAAGAATTTGCAGGCAGCATGGTTGTATTGATTTTTTTTTTCTTTTCTCTGATAAATACGTGTACATCCACACAAACCAAGTCCTTTGTAAATGCAACTAGGGATCAATGACTTCTCACAGAGAGGGAAATGCCTACCATTGAGCAATCAATGGATTGGCATTATCCGGTGCAAGTTTTGTCAAAGTTGGTTGAAAAATTTAATTCTTACGGTCAACTAAAAAAGACGTAATGACATGTAAATGGGTTCACTACCCACTGGATGGAGAGAAGGAATTGTGTAAGTCAGTCATAAACACATGATTATCAAGAAATTAATTGAGTGTGTCAATGGTGTTCCCAATTCATGCCTTTGTCATCAAAAGGGTTGATATTCACCATGACCATTACTGCCAACTATATGCCAATACAGATTTTTACTTAATTTTTCAAGTTAAAAATAAAATTGGACTGGTACAGCTGATACTTCTTTTTACCTGAATTATATTGATTTTTTTATCAGTAACGATGAGCTTATTGATTTTTTTATCAGTAACGATAAGCTAAATTAAAGACATAACAACAGTATAAGAAAAGCTTCAACATAAAGCAACAACAAAAGAAGGAACTGATAAAAAAAAATTACATCAACACTAGAATCCAAAGAACTAGGTGAGTAGACCACAAGCGGAAAAACTTGATCATGCACTTTTTTGCTTAACTAGAGTCTGCCATGCCATTTTCTACGGGCGATCGTGAGAGAAGGAATTCTATGGATCTGATACTAATACTTGAAAATGTAGATGCATTCGCATCACGAACGCTGCTACGCCTCGGCAGCAAACAGAACCTAATGATGGGTTACATTAAACTAATTGTGTTTATTTAAAGTAAGTGGGTAGTTAAGGTATTCGATACCTTTTATCTGCTTTACCTCTTGACCCATGAGCCAAATCCACTTTTTCATAGGAACTCCAACCACTCCAAGTCCATCTGTCCATGTGATAAAGTAATGGTGTGGGGTCTGGGGTACTCCTTTTGCTTAATTGGTATAGAAAATTGAACAGCTAAGAGATTTCTCTGTCCAATCAATGGATTGGGATGGCCTCTTTTGTGGACATCTGTGGAAGGACTCAAAAAGCATGAGTCCCATGGACTGTCTCATAGCTCTGAGCATCAAAGGCCCATCACATCCACTTTTGGCCTTCATTCATGTCTCTTCTGGGTAAATTCAAAATTGCTACAGTTTTCTTCAACACATGTTCATTTGCTTTGCCTTTTATTTCATCCCCATCTAGTAACAAACTTTCACTTTCCAGCCCTCTGTAAAATTATCTTCGACACATTGTTCATTGGCCTTTTTATTTCATTCCCATCTGGTAATAAACTTTCACTTTCCAGCCCTATATTGGAACGTTCAAGCTTACTGGTGACGGGCCCTTTTCAAGTCTTGTTCCCTGCTTATTTGTTAAGTGATTAAAGGCTAATTCCTAATGGGGCACCCTTAGCATGATCACTAATTTATTTTTATGTGCCAATGAGATAGCTTATGCAAAGTAACACTACCATCAGACTAGGTTGATAAAAGTTTTAGGGGTGCCTCCAAGTATATAATTTTTTTATAATGTAAGCAAACACACAATAGGCCGCAAAAATAAAATAAAGCAAACAAGCAACAATTACAGAAAGACACAATTTTTATGTGGAAATCCAATATGGGCAAAAATCACGAATCGTGACTAAACAAATAATCAAGCACTATGAATTTCGTAGTACATAAACATATATTTACAACTTTATTCGATTCTCGTACAACTTAAAGACTGTAATTCTTCTTACATAGATACACACTAGCATAGCCGCTTGTCACTTATAGCACCAGATCCAATCAACTAAACGCTTTTTAGTTATCATACTTGACTCTTCAAATGATCTTTCACAAAGAGATGTAGAAGACTAAAATCTCTATAACAAAACTTTAACACTTTGCTCTCCCATAGATGCTATAGAGAAGAAGAAAATCTCCAATGAGTAATCTCTGCTCATAAAAAGAAGATGTATAATTAGGGTTAAGAGAAAACCACTTTTTGTAACCTACAATTCATTTCTTAGGATTAAAGTTCATATAGTAACAAAACAAGTAACTTTGACACAAATAAAAAAGATTTTTGCACAAGTTGGTAGGTTTTTATGCATTGCCCAATCAATCGTTCAAAGGTCAGATTGATCGAATAAAACTTTTATCTCAGATCGGATTGATTGGATGTTTGTCCAATTGATCAGATGAAATTCACTACAAATTTTTACAAACTTTCTGAAATCATAACTTTATCGTTTTAACTTCGATTTGTGCAATCTTGGCTCTATGAAGATCTACTCAAAATGAGCATCCCAACGATAGGTAACTTGCTTGTATCAAACGCTCAATTTATGAGGTATGACATTTTTAATCCATGTCATCCTCTAAAAATACTTTAATTTGTCACTCGTTCTTTGATTTCTTCACTTCAATGCATCAGACGACTCATACCACAGTCCATACTAAAATAAATATAAAATACAACTTAATGGACTTAAAGTTTTGTCTGACCCACGAATTAGCCAACGTACAAAAATCTTACAAATGATATCAATTTTGCACTCGTCACTTTTATTCTTTAAAACAGGGGCCACCTATAATCAATTGATTCACATCACGCTAAGCATCCACCTTGTTCTCCCCCGTCATTCATGAATCCTGCCTTGTGCACCGGGTTACCCGAATGAAAACAATGATCTTCGTAAAAGCGGTTATTTTATTTCTTTAGCACAATCTTATTATTTCCATCATTCATGTAAACTTAAAATTGGGTGTTAACTGTGTCAACTTGGGTGCAGTTCTTAAAAAGTGATTTCCTCCTGTGTGGGCAAACTTGGGATCTATCCAATCCACAAAGGTGGATTGTACGCGTACGGGGCGTTAGCGGATATTAATTATGGGGTGAACCATATATCACTCTAATCAAATAGTTGATCAAATATCACTATGATCAAAGAATCCTAGCTTTCAACTTTAAGGGCTTATTTGGTAGCGAAAAAAGACTGGTTTTTCGCTAATTTTAGGGCTGCACCAATCCGACACCGTGCCAAGACTAATTTTCTGCCGATTTTAGGGCTGCACAAACAAGCCCTAAAACCTTAAACTTAAATGGATTTTTAAGTGCATTTATTTTGTAATTGATTCCAATGATGATTCATGATTGATTAGATGATAATTGAGGATAAGGCAAATTCATGGGCATATGTGAGTTTAATGGCTTGGATTCTTCAAGGTGTATCCCACTTTACAAAAATAAAGAGGTAAAAGAGTAAGGACATTAGTAAAGGTAGGCTGATATGAGAAAAACCCTATTTCAAATATTAAAAAAAAAAAAAACCAAAGCCGTAGGGGAAGATATGATAATTGTCTTAAGTGGTGCCACTCTAAAGTTCATATGACAACTTTTATGCTCAAATTCACAATTTTGGGACATAGATCTCCCTCCCATGCACATATATCTTAAAAAAGACTTTAATTAAATGATAAGAACAACAACAGCGGTATTTAAGTTAATGACTACTGGCATCAGACTAGCTACTTCAGGCTAAAACCTCACTGAAAAAAGTAAATGACACTATAGATGCTAAGAGTAAACGGACCCACACGGATGTTTACTTATCCTCCTGGTTGGGCTAGGGTAGAAGATGGACAAGGAATCCTTTTATCAACCCAGGCCATCTGCCCAATGGTTACATATATATTCAGCTCATTAGAAAATTATCAGGCATGTTTGTATTGAATTTGCCTGCCAGGGCGGCTAGGCCAGCCTGTTTAGTCGGACCATCATGTAAACACATAACCCATTGATGAAATGCCAATCCACCTGGGCATTGGAGGCCCACGAAGGTGGCCATGTTGGGGTCCTGTCATTACTATGAGCATGAATGCAATCATCAGTAACAGGATACCCCTAGCAGTAGTAGTGCTGCTGCTCCCACCTCCACCTTCACTACTACTACTACTACTACTACTACTAAATAATAATTATTATTATTATTATTATAATTATTATTTACTAAACGCATTACTGACAAGTATGATAGGAGAACCTTGCTGATTTCAGTCTCTACTTAAGGTCAAGACCAGCCTCTTATTCGGTGGTAAAAGGTGTGTGCTCTTACCTAACTGCCTATGGTTCAAACCCTAGGCATGCCACGTCTTTTCGCATGTGTAAGCTCCTTTTTCCACTTTTGTGAGCTAAATTCCTGTGTGCGGGCTCCTTTCCCATATGAATGGGCTTTCTTCCCATGTATATGGGCTCTTTGTTGCACTCCCAGTCTCTTTGGCTGGGTTACCAAAAAAAGGTCTCTACTTAAAGGTCGTCATCAGATTAATAGTTACGATTAACTCAGTGTTCTCTTTATTACAGACAATGGATTAAAAGGTGGAATTAAAAACATTTTCAAAGGTTTTATTGTAAACATTACTTTGGGTGGCCCTAGCAAATTTTCCTTCAAGGGCCACATTGTAAATAAAAGATTTTTGAGGAGGCCTTATGTTAAATTACAAAGGAAATTTTAAATCTTCCCTGGTTATCAAAGTTTGATATGATTCATGATGTGTTTGTTATAGGCTGTTTCTCATAA
Source organism: Sextonia rubra (assembly GCA_037013555.1). Lineage (NCBI taxonomy): Eukaryota > Viridiplantae > Streptophyta > Magnoliopsida > Laurales > Lauraceae > Sextonia > Sextonia rubra. The sequence goes on along the minus strand of JASUAD010000010.1, from coordinate 33,141,012 downwards.
TCAGACAATCAGTGTTCTGAAAACCGGAAGGAATGGCTGGTCAAACCCTTTTTTTGACTGAAACCGGCAAATTTATTGGTCTGGTTGATAAGGACCGGAGTACTGGTCTAAAAATGAAACAGAGTTGTGCACCAGACTGTCCACTCATATTATCGGTCGAATCTGAATCCTCCGATGTGCCACACCACACCACATCGGCCTGCCAGGTGCTTGGCCGGTTGCCTGCCATGCGCGTGGGCAGTGTGGACAGGCTGTCCGTGGGTGACGTTGGAGGACCAACTATCACCATGTGGTTTCCCTAGTATAATCTCAAGTCTTATTGTTTTGGTTGCTCAGAACCGGAGTATTAGTTGATTTTTATTTATGATTATTTTAAGTTTGCCATGATAGAACTGGCTTAAATTGGATGGCTGAACCGAGTTAGACCGCCCTGTGCACTCATCAGTTCACCTCTGATCTGGTTTCCAAAATTTGCTCGTAAAATAACCAGTAACCCCAAATACACAACACCATCCAGCAGCGTTGTATATAAGGTAAAGTAAGGCCACAAATGTTTAAGATAATAGGATACAAGAAAGGACAATGGGATACTCATAATCAAGATAGTGTCACAATTAGTGCAAGTAGCCAATTAACACAGGTGGGTCCCATTTTGAAACCCATCAATTATTCCCATGGCAAAAGAAAGGACAACTGTGCACCTAATATTTTAAGATATAATAGTAATTATCAATCATATTTGCATAAATATCTGGCGCCCATAAATAGCTATGATAATGTAACAAGATTTATTATTAGCCAGCAGAAATCACTTATGACGGCGCTTGCTCCAGCCAGTGGTACTTTACTTCATCTGTCATCATCTAAAAGGCCCACCAGGCATTTCTCCAGCAAGAATTCAGCATTTACCCACGCATGGTACTCATCTAAATGCAAGCTAAGGACATTAAAACCCATGAAACCTTAATCTTTCAGAAAAGGCCCTTCATAGTATTCTTTGGTTTGATGGTGACCACAATACAAGCACATACTAGGTACAGCTTGGAAATTGATCTGGGCAATGCAATTATTGGACCACCTCCTTGACGGATCATTGACCAAAGAGATGAACCATGGCACAGAAGTTCTTAACCATTCAATACAATCAGATTTTCAAGTAGTAAAACCTTGAGGTTGTGGATTCAACTCATTTTATCTATTACCAATAAAATAAAATGAATATTAGTTCAATAGTTCATAAAAAATGAGGTCATCTGATTGAATGGGTAGAAACTAGAAACAGCCAATCTCAGCAATCTTTAACCACTGACTCATCATTAAGTGGCCTATTAGTTAATTGGTACAGGATACCAAAGGAAGATCTGACCATGAATATGTAATAACTGTACACACCCCTCTCATATTGAATATATGATGCAAAGATATCAAAAAAGAAAAAAAAAACTAATTTCAGTACCATACAGTCTTCACCACTCTTAATCTTTCTTTTATTCATAAACCACAATCTTTTTTCATTAAGGTGTTCAATCTTCGCAATTAGGTTTTTCATTTTCCATTAGTTTCATGGTTCTATGAATTTAATCCACAACCTTTTGGGTGCAACAATGACCACCTTCCAATCGTGCTCCCCGTATGCAACTCGGAAATTACCTTATTTCTACGTGAAAAAAAAAGTGTCCATATGAAGTTCAAAAAACATTATTGTAAGTAGAATAAAGGGGAATGGATGGAAAACATGTTTACCTATCATTTCTCCTCTTTTATTGAAAGAAAAAAGAAGAAATTAGGTCAGATGGAACTAAAGACAAATATGGAAAAAAATAAATAAGAAGGAAACCTAAGTTTCCAGAGGATCTGAGGAAGACAATGTAATTCCAAAGGATACTAAATAATGAGGTACAATCTTTTCCCGCTGCTTTCATTAGCATATCAACTCCTGCAAAAGAAAGCGCATCATTCAATGATCCTGGCGAAAAGCGCATATTTCTGAGGATGTGTCCACTTCCACTGTGCCCATGAGGAACCTTATAGTGGCTAGTTACAAAGATTCTCATTGCAACCACTGATGATATTAAACAAGAAGTGAACATATGTTTTCATTATGAATATATAATCATTAAAAAAAACATTTAACTGTGTCAATTTTACAGTCAATCCTAACCTCGGGTAAAAGAGGAGGGTTGCGCTAGATAGGGTGAAGCCAGTGTAAAATTTTATTACAATCTAAACATGAATTCTGAGATGAGAAAATTTCAATATCATGTTAGGGCGTTCCCTGCTTTAAGCAATGCACTAAAGTGCCCATCTCCTACTTGGAGAGTACATACACTAATGATATGAATTATATCTTTCACTAGTTGAGATTTATCCCGAATTTGTCTCTTGACGCTTTAATCTAATCCTACTTGGAGAGCACATGCACTAATGATATGAATTATGTCTTCTCAAACCCTACAGTTGTAAGAGCCACTTGCACTGAGCTGCCTTTTTAATTTAAGTGTTGTCAAGCTTAGGATAACGTAAGCTCAAGTGTGTGGCTCATGCCTTTGGGGCCCACATGAGGCCCATGTGGGGATGGCGATGGGGGATTTGAAGGACTATGTAGGACCCTCCTCTCTTCAAAAAATCAGTGCCAACCATGGTTTTTATCATCTCTATCTAGTCCCCAAAAATTTAATGATCAACATTCAACAGTTCATTCGGATCGGTGCACAATCGATCAAATAGTCCAGTAAATTCGGATTTGACCAAAAATTGGTGGATATGTGCAATTTAGGAAAGTCGTGTGTTTGATCCATTTGGATGGACCAAAGGTGAGCCCCAAGGGCTTGATCTTATGAAATTTCTTATATAAGCTTCCACTTAGGAGAGACTTGCCTATATATATAGAGAGAGAGAGAGAGGGGGGGGGGGAATTCTTAAAAACTCCCCATTTAGAAAAGAAGAGTTTATACCCCTTTCGACATGTCCAATAAATATCTGCCACCTTATAAGTACAAAGCAAAAAATAAGGAATAGCTAATTTTAAGGAGATGTTGATGACAAGTATTAAAATCTCATATGCTTAAAAAAGAGCGTTTTTTTGGTGAAAAAAGCACGGAGAGTTTTGTAGCATGACCTATATATGTGTGTGTGTGTGTGGAAAGACTACTAAGCATATGTCCCTCACACTATGGAGAGGGACAATTCCTTTTTTAGACCTAACAAGGTCAAAAAGGTGTTATCATGTGTAATGGTTTCGTCTTCTTGCACATTAATACTTTCCAAAAAAGGAAGTGTACCTCACCATAGTGTGAGGGACATATACATAGTAGTTTTGTCCATATTTATACATATAATGAGAGAGAGAGAGAGAGAGAGAGAGAGAGAGAGAGATTCTCAAAAATGCCTCATTTAAAAAGGAGAGAAATTCTCAGGAATGCCCCATTTAAAAGGAGCGTGACATTTCTGCCCCCTTTCTATCCTTCAATCAGGGATAAGTCATGTGGAGATGTTTTCTCTTTTTTAAAAATAAAGTTAATTGCTTCTCCACAGTATTAAATTTTCCTAACCTCCTATTCGTTGCAAAAAGAGGCATTTTCACTTTTGAAAATACCTAGGCGCTATCTAGCATTCCTCATATATATAATGGATGAACCAAGCAGTCCAATTTGTAGCATGTAAATTGAACACCAGTGTCGCAGGCCCATTCTCTTATTTTTCAAAGTAGTTGTTTCTCATTCACTACGGGGCAAATCTTCCGGAAATCTCCCACCATATGAACTTTCTCATGAAAAGGTGCACCCACATTTGCATTTTTGGTGCTCAGATTTTCACATCCAACAATCAATTCTTCATGAAATTACAGCTACACAGTCCACATTATCCAGGTAGCATTATTAACTTATGTTACCAATTTTATATGACCAATGAGCACTCTCATGAAACTATAGCAACTGTTCCATATCAGGAAAAAAGCATTTATATGAAGCAAAATAGCTTTTTAGGCTAATTCGAACAAATCATACATATATCTGATAAATATGTGAGTGTGACACCAAAACACAGAAAATGGACAGATTCTGTAATGTTCCACAGAATAGGTGACTCATTTTCAAGAATAACAATAAAAAGAAAAAGCTACAAACATTAAATAGAAGACAGCTTCATACACAAAATGTTGAGGGTCTTTTGTTCAAACCCAAGCATATCTTCACAGAGTGAATAGCTCAGTGTATGAATATATGTGTTTAACCTGATCATGACCAGATATGCAATTAACAGTCTGAAACAAGAACCGTAAGGTAAAACAATGCATACCTCCAGGGTGAAATTTCATGTAGGGTGTAATATTATAAACGCGACCTTTTAAAACCGTCCAAATAGACTCCCCCATTTTGTGTTGCTTGACTTCATCCATAGAAATGAGCCTTCTATTTGACTGCCCCTTTAGTCCTGAAACAAACAATGGATAAATCCAGCAGCAAATGGTAATCGGTCTTTCTCCCAGAGGAACTTAAAACTGGCGCTAAGAGTAAGAAACTTAAAACCAACGCTACAAGTAACTTGAATGGAAGATGTGACGGAGATAGACACAAAATGGCAAACACTTAACTTGATCCTTTATGGTGGCTTGAAATGTAAGAATGGAAAGAACAGATGTAAACAAATCATGTGATTCAGAATGGAGGGGAAAAAAAATACCTTAACGATATGATCAAACAACATGACAGCTTGCTTATGGTTCATCCAAAACACAAAATGGGCATGCAAATTGCAACTGAATTTGTGGCCGTCTACTAAAAATAAGTTAGTTTTCTTGTCTCCTCCATGGTACTTTTTTTTTCTAAATAAAAGTGGATAGGCAACCAAAGTAGATGCGGAGCGGGGTACCAGGTGTGGGGGCAGGTAGAGATGGGAGGGAGCAGAGGAGGGTGGATAGGGTACATCAAGCAAAAGCCTGGATAATTGGCCTTACACCAAACTCTCCATCTTGGGTAAGGAAGAAGAGAGGACCCACATAACCCAAAAATCGCTCGATAAAAATTTCAAATTCACTGAGGAAGTCATGAGGCTATTATATATAAGAAAAATCTAGAACTAATCTGAACAATCCAAACATGTTGATGGTCAAGATTAAAACACATAAACCACCTAAAATATAATTAAAATACTTGATAAACTAAAAATAGATGGGTTGGGCCTATTGGCGGGTCGAGCCATGGAGAACAATGGTTCTATCCTACATCAAAAGGTAAGCCACAACTGGCAGTGGCAGGCATGGGAGGCATGCTTCATAATGAGAAAGGAAATGTGTTATTTATGTCTTCCAAGAATTTGACGTTAAAGATCCTAATGGGAAGAGGTGCTAGCTATGTCGTTGTATTTACTCTTTCAGCTTCCTTGATAGCTTACTTGTGGAGAGTGATTTTGTCTAGTGCTGTTTCTTGGATGGATTCAGAATTTCCAAGAGAACAAGTCACTTTCTTCGTCTCCCTCAGTGATTTTCCAACATGTGGCTAGGACTGCAAATGGGATGACAGACTTCTTAGACCACTCGTATTACTGCAATTTATTAGTCAAGAAAGGAGTGGACAGGGTTTCCCTCTTCATTAGAGTGAGCAGTGGACAGGATTCACCCTATTATTTTCACAAGTCTTAAAACTCTGCTTTATCAGCTCAGAGTTCTTGAAATTAGAAGAAAAAATTTTTGGCCACTTAAACTGGCAGGGAGACAAAGGAAGCCCGATGCACAGCAAAGAGTTAGATCTACTAGCACGATAGACAATAGAAATGGCAAAGGAAGACTGGACGAGGCACGAATTAAAAGGGATAAACATTCATTTTTTAAAAACCAATAGCAAGCACGGCCTTCGTATCATACAATTATTAACTAGTGAATCCTTTAAACTTCTGGCAAACGAAGGCATTGAGAGATCTTTTCTTTACAATGGAAATTCCATCCCCATTGTATGATGTAACGTACAAGATTATTCTTACTTAAATGAAGTCTAATAAAAGAAGCAATATAGTTGAAAGCTTAAACAATCAACAACAAAGACTAAAATGGATCATGAATTCCTACGTAAATGGTTAAAAGCACGGCCAATCATCCAAATTTCTTGAACATACAAAACAACATGCCTAAACTTATTGCCACGTTAAAAAAGAAAGAAAACAAACAGCTGTTGACATGATCAGGAAAGAAACAGCTATTGACATGATCAAATAAAAATATCTAAACCATGCAATCAGTAAGAATTGTGAAGTACCTGCAAGGTCAGAGTGTTTTTTTGTGATCTTTAACCAATCAATTTGGCTAAACCCTTTCTCGAAAAGAAACTTTGCCCGAGCAACTGGTTTTCTTGTAATGGCCTTTTGTTCCTGAGAACCATGAAAAGAATCTACAACATCTAGTCGTTCCAAAGATTCAATCACTTTGTGTGTTGGAGGCAGCATATCAACAGCCTTAAATGTCAAAGAACCATCAGCTTCTGACTCCTTAGATATTGAATTACCTGAGGCACTAGAAGATGGATTGTCACTGGTCTGGATACTGCTGATGTAAGGTATGGCTTTTGGGGAGCCCACATCATCTTCATTTCCTTGTAAACCAACCTGAAAAGGGGAAAAAAAAAGTCAGCAACATTTTTTCCACAAATGTAGCTCAAACAATCATGAGTGATTATGAGAACTGATATGCATGAGTTTGTGTGCATACTGAATAAAAATTTGACTATGCAATAGAAAATACAAATGTACGTATGGTTACAAAGGAAAAAAGCACTGCCCTAACAATTGGAAAGGCATTGACAATAGACACGTGTAGGTGGGATGTGTAGGGGGCATGTGGATAAGGAATAGTCAACCCCATCTAATCAATCATACTAGGCCCTTGCATCTTATCAATGGTTGATTTTGTGGGCCCAAACCACAAGACCATATACGTAGTCCCCCACAAATCCCGCAAAAGCTACAAGAAGACTACTGCCATTGGAGATGTACTTAGCTATTTCAGAGGTGAAAATAGCATTTCCATGTATGAATGTGCAAATTTATATATGAGACATTCAAGTTGCAACCAGTCTCTCATCATGAAAAAAAAAACCAAGTAGGGTGTTACAGATACTAAAATCGTTCCAACAGAAGAGATAGGAACTTGCCTGGCAGAAAGTGAAGTCACTTTCATCATCCATCTCTTTCTTAGCTGGTTCTGTACTCTGTATGAATGAATGTAACCAGTAAGCAACAGAACCCTTTATCAATTACTCCTAATTCACTAGAAGAAGAAGAGCATAATTTGAGCTGGAACAAAACAAATTGAGTTACAAAATAGAGACATGATGCACAATAATCATATCTAAACTGATACAAGTCAAATCTAGAATTGTGTACATGTGACTTAGTGTAATGATACAAGAATATCTGAATAGGAAATAAATTCAGAGAGAGACGCAATTGTGGAGCAGTTGACTGGAACCTGGTGTGCACTTCCACTTTGCAGCTTATATTTTAATAAATAATGGTCCCCCTACTCGGCCCTCAACCAAGCAATTGAGTGGTCATTCATTCTTCACCCAGTAGATACAGGCAATAGGGACTCAATTCTCCCCCAATCTCCTATTTCTCCTGCTGCCAACCAACCAGTCTGAGACCAATCCCAACATCTATAGTGGAGGGTTTTCACCACCCAACTGATAAGGATTCAAAGGCTAGGGCTTGACTTGTCATCAATCTAACTATTAGACTGATACTGGCAAAACTATAGGTCGGCCAACCAATTGGGCTCAATCAATAAGCCCAAAGGACATCCACTTATTTAGGGATATTATAAGTAGTTTAGTTTGATTAGGATTAATACTAGTCAATTCTAATTTTGTTTAGGCTTATTCTAATATTAGGAACTTTGTTTCTTAGGAATCAAGCCAACTCCTATATATAAGAATGTTAGGCCTCATTGTTATGCATGCTCAGTTTCAATTAATAAAAGTTCTCTTTTGAGATTTGAGATGTTATCTCTTGTAGTGTTTGTTCCTCTTGTGAGGATGCATTAAAGGCTGAATCTATCTTTAGACTCGATCAATCCTTCGGGAGATTGATCTATTTTATCGATCATGGATTGTGGCTATGCCAATTGGAATCAGAGACAAAATCATACGGTCGAAAGCACAACGTTGTCTTCCTCAGATCTCAAATTCATCATCCATCGCTGTGCAAACCCATCATCATTTCCCCAACTTCCTCATCATGAGATAGACAACATTGTCCATTCCAACCCCTTCCACACCCAACCTGACACAACCAACGAGCCTTATAGCCCTTCCGTCAGAACCCCACAGCCAAACATCACTGCCAAAGCACCAAATCCACCGGCCGACCCTTCTCCCCTCCATCAACCCCACCAGCATTTTCCCTAACCACCCCAAACATATCGAAACCTAGACTAAGCAACCCAATCCCAAGCCCTAAATAGACCTTGTCAGCCATCCCCAACCCTTTGAACCAAGCCTCTTCCAACTCCAATCGCTTTCCCCGACTTTGCAAAATCCCCAATCACAAACCATCCCACTTCTACAACTAATCTTGTCTCCATCCCTACCCCACCAAAACCAAACCCCCACCCGTCTTGACCACTGTCAACCTACTCCAGAACCTAAGCGACCCCTAAAACCCAAAGGATCCTAACCCTACAACCCCCTTTTGACCATCAACTCTCCCCTGCCTGGATATTTCATAACCAATGTTTCATTCGAAAGGTCAGGAGGATTAATGAAACCATATTGTTTTCATCACCCGCTCCTAATGCAGATCGAAGAATAGTTCTTACCACTAATGGTTTAAAGTTAAAAAAGTATTCATAGAGTTCTAGTTTAAAAGCATGTATGGTTTAGATAAAAACATTGCCCATCTTTGTTTTCTCCCCCTCATCCCTGTTTCCTAAAATGTGGATAAAGACATCAACATGTTATGTGAAGGATTCAGTTCATTGACTAATAAATATCCCATCAGAGCTGCAAGCCACTCAAAGTGTTTTCATGACTCGTGCCCCAATAATTGTTCCCCAATGAATAGCAATACTAAGAATTTTGTTGGAAGCATCAACTACATAGATTAAGGTGGTGTTTGGAAACCAAAACCACATCAAGTAAGTCGGCACCCTTCTTTGATAGGTACCATGACTTGGACATGCAACCATGTGGTTGCAACAATGAGAACTTTTTGCCTGTGCTAGAAATTTAAGATATATATCAACTTGACACAAAAGATCACACCATCCAGAGCCAATTGTAGTGACACCAAGATATAATTAGGGCCCAGTTTTTAATATCTAAATTCCTGGGAATTCATAGAAATTAAGTTTTATCAAATGAGTGAATGACAATAAAAGAAGCAATGAATGAAGGGTCTAAGGTGGAAATTTAGCTTGGATCATCAACTTCTTAGGATTTAATTACTATAGTAATGGGCACGTTCTTATTATTATTATTATTTTTTATCAATAACAGAAAATTCATTAAAGAAAGAAGAGGAAACAAGTACAAGAAAATGAAGAAAAGTAAGAAACAAAGTACAAAGAGGTACAAGAGCATTGTACCCCCAAACAACTCAACCACCTACTAAATAACACCCTCCTAAGGAGAAACTCTGTCAACCCGTTGCTTAGCTAAAGCATCGGCCATGGAATTAGCTGATCTAAGCATATGATGGAAAACAACATTAATAGATACTGAAAGAACTCGAATTTCATAGAAAATGAATTGAAGTTTCTGAGAGAAAGTTTTCCAATTAGAAACACAAGTGATTGCATTAGAAGAATAACTCTCCATAATAAGGTCCCCCTGAAAATTTCTCACAAAGCAGCGAAGAGCTTCCAAAATAGCTAGCACTTCCGCTATATTGGAATCACGAATACCCACGTTCTTGGAAAACATAAATAGCACGTCACCTTTACTATTACAGATAACACCGCCAATACCTGCCAGCCCTTACTTACCTCTTACAACACCATCAACATTAAACTTCGTCATTCAAAAAGGGGGAGAATACTAACGAACATAATTCCTTACATTAAGAGAACCGCAGTCCATACAAGCTTCCCAATTAAAGATAACATCATTAAAGGTAAACATAAAAAACTCTTTTCTGACCAAAACCCACTTTGCGATCCCCATGGTGGTCAAAATAATCAAATCCGCCAAAGAAGAAGATGAACCTCTAAAAATCCTATTATTTATTTCCATCCAAATAGACCATAGGACAGAGAAAGGGATGATCCTCCAAAGAATGCGACCGCACCCCACAAAATGCCCTCCCATCCAAAACTTTATGGCTTTGCCAATCTTCTCCGGATAGCACCGAGCCGTTCCACATCTATGATCCTCTAAAGAATGCGATCACACCCCACAAAATGCCCTCCCATCCAAAACTTTATGGCTTTGCCAATCTTCTCCGGATAGCACTAAGCCACTCCACATCTACCAATAAAGTGAGACCAAACATCAACTGCTATCTCACAATGAAGAAAAAGATGACTGACGGATTCCTCCTCCTTTTTACACATCGCTGTCAAACCTCTTCTTCTCAAATTATATGTTGTAAAGATCTTAAATGAAACCGCCAACCAACAGAAAGCCTCCACCCGAGCAAGAGCAAGCCCCAACCGAATGAGAGACGAAGAAGCACTAGAAAGATTATTATTATTATTATTATTATTTGATGGCCCCTTGTGGATCTTCACCTCTAATCCTTTCCTCTTAACTATTTTGATAGATACACATTGCTTAAAAATCCTAGGAATTCGATACAGGGACACTAAAGCTACATTTACACCAAAATTGAAAAGGCTGGCACAGAATGGTTTCCCACCCAATTTAATAATTCCCACTGCATTCAAGTGACATCTAAATTCCAGACGATAAACTTAAGCACCAAGCAACATAGAAATCACAACCAACATTACAAATTAGTGAATCTTTTTCCCCCATTGCCAAGTAAATGCATAGCAGAACAGATAACCATTCATTCTACCTACATTCTATTCACATCCAAACAAAGACCCAAAACCAGTAATTCAAAACAAAACACAGATACATACACAATGATTAGATAATGAATTGCAATAATTTGATCAATGGGGTCATTTCATTAAAAAGAATTATAATGAGAAATCATACCATCCAGCTGCTCATGATCGCCTTTCCTGTTCACCAGATCGGCTTCAGATGATTACGAGCAGCATATATAACAAAGGCAAGGGAAGAAACTAGAAAAAGAGAAGTACAAAAAACAAAAGCTAGGGTGTTGATTGATTTATTCTTGAGAGAAAGAGAGAATCGAAATGAGTAGTTGAAGATTGATAATGGGATAAGGAAGAAAAAAGCATGAATTAATTGATTTGTAATTGAGAAACTAGTGTTTGAAAATTAACAAGGAAGAATGGATTTTCCCTCAAAACGCCGCCGGTCGGAGCTGGGCGTCGTTGTTGGTGGACATTGTAGCCCGCACTGGTTGAATATAACCCCGCGCGCGCGTCCGCACGTGTATAACGTGAACTACACTTTCAACGTTCAAGTTTCTTTCTTTTGACATCTAATTTTCTCCCTCGGCGATGAGAGTTTCTCTCTGAGACCTCTTTCCGTGTGGGAGTCTACATCTTACCGTCTGTGCGAGTCGTTTTGGTGTACCTCAGGACGGAGTCCGTGAGGAATAGTCTTCTCTTGTGGCTTCTTCTCTTCTAGGAAATCTTACTTTTATTAGAGGCTGTGAGATGGAGGAAAGCTTGGACCATATGTGGCAGAGATTATCTCTCTCTGAGATTGAACAGAAGGAGGTGGCTATTGGAAAAGAACTATGGCAAGAATCTACAGAAAGGGGAGAAGAAAGGTGTCTTCTGGTTAAACTGCTTACTACAAAATATTACAGCAAGGAGGCCATGAAAACTATGCTCAAATCACTGTGGCGACCTCTGCATGGATTGAAGTTTAGTGATATGGGAGAAAACATGATGATAGTAGAATTCAATGATCAAATGGACAAGGATCGTGTGAAAAGGAATAGTCCGTGGTCTTTTGACAAACACCTGATACTCTTGCATGATTTTGAGGGGGAATCACAAGTATCCAAGATCCAGATGAACAGAGCCTCCTTTTGGATACGTATATATGAAATCCCTTTAAACGGGATGAATGCAAAGGTGGGTCGGGCAATTGGTGAATCCTTTGGAGAGGTAGAGGAAGTGGATATTCCATCGGGTGGTGTGGGCTGGGGAGAATTCCTGCGAATCCGGGTAAGCTTGGATATAACAAAGCCTCTCCCTAGAGGCAAACGAATTATGTTAAGTGGTCCACATTCTGTATGGGTCAAGTTCAAATATGAGAGGCTTCCAAACTTCTGCTATGCTTGTGGCTGCCTCGGACATGGTGACAGGGATTGTGTTCTTGGGCTGAAAAACAGAGAAAACTTGGTCACCGATGCTCTTCCTTATGGCCCCTGGTTGAGAGCTGACAGAACTGGGTTGAGGATGGAACATGGTTTGAACTCAGAGGTCAAAGGGGGGTCCATCGGCAAATCTGGAAACAGAGGAATTGCTGCAAAATCCGGGGGATTGGCTACGTCCCCTAAAATTTTGGGCAAGAAAAACGAAGTTGATGTTGAATGTGGGCTGAGAAACCAGCTGGACTTCCAAAGAATCCTCAACTGACAGCCGGTTCTCAGAAAAGCACAGATGAGATTAATTCTAATTCAAAGTATGGATTGTATAAGATTAAAGTTAGGATACTATGGTTTGATTGTAGCAGATTCGGAAGGAAGAAGTGGTGGCATAGCTTTGATGTGGAGACGGGAAACGAATGTGGAGGTCTATAGCTTCTCTAAATTTCACGTGGATGCAATGATGGAGGACTGGGTGGAAGGAAAGCAATGGCGCATCACGGGCATATATGGACATCCAGAGGCTTCCGAACGTAAGCGAGTTTGGAACATGCTCTGCTCTCTCAAACAAGGTTTTTCGGGTGCTAGGCTCTGTTTTGGGGATTTCAATGAAATTATGAGCCTTAGTGAAAAACAAGGTAAAAGAGGTAGACCTGAATGGATGATGAAAGATTTCCGAGAAGCTTTAGACTATTGCCAATTTCAAGATCTGGGTTACAAGGGTCCTAATTATACGTGGTGTAATCGAAGAGAGGGGATTGAGAATGTACGAGAGAGGTTGGATCGTTTTGTAGCCAATGAGGATTTGAATGTCCTATACCCAAGTGCAGAAGTCAGACATTGTTCGGTTCCATACGCAGATCACTTGCCTATCCTATTAGATTCACATGTGCGGAAAATATCCTCTGTCAAAAGGAAAAGAAGATTTAGATTTGAGGCAACGTGGGTTGTAATAAGGAATGTGAATATATCATAGCAGAGGTATGGAGACAGGACGTTTAAGGATGTGAGATGAGGAAATTGTGTTCACTCCCTACATATACATACTTGTAGGAGCAGACTCAGCAAGTGGAATAAGGAGAGTTTTGGCAATGTTCAAGTAAATCTGGAAAAACGGAAAAAGTTGTTACAGAGCCTAACTAATAAATCACCTGATGAGTCTACTATGAAAGATATTCAGTGTAGTTAAGAAGGAGATAAATGAGCCGTTAGAGCGGGAAGAAATTATGTGGCGACAGAGATCAAAAGTTTTGTGGTTGAGTGAAGGCGACCAAAACACTAAATTTTTTCATTCCAAAGCCTCTCAGAGGAAGCGAAGAAATTTTATGATGGGCTTGAAGAACTCAGATGACGCATGGTGTGAAGCTGATAAAATGGAAGAGGCGATTGTTGGTTTTTTCTCCGAATTGTTCTCGTCCTCCAGCCCTTCTAATTGTGAGTATCTTCTTAACACTATGGATAGTGTGGTGACTGCGGACATGAATGAGCAACTCCTGCAGGAGTTTTAGGCGGAAGAAGTGTCGACAGCTCTAGCACAATTGCACCCTACCAAATCTCTTGGTCCGGACGGAATGCCTCCTTTATTTTACTATAAATATTGGCATATTAGAGAAAATTCTGTTTCTGATGCTGTGTTAAATGTTTTAAATTCTGGTTGCATGTTCCATAAGATAAATCACACCCACATTGTTCTCATCCCAAAAACAAAGAACCCCATGAGGACTACAGAATTTCGCCCTATCCGTTTATGCAATGTGGTGTATAAGCTAATTTCAAAAGTTTTAGCTACCCGCCTGAAATGTATTTTGCCACATATTATATCTGAATGTCAAAGTGCATTTGTGCCTGGTAGACAGATAACGGATAATGTACTTTTGGCATCTAAGATTAGTAATTTATTGAAACAAAAGAGGAGGGGTAAGAAGGGTTATATGTCTATCAAACTAAATATGAGTAAGGCCTATAATAAAGTAGAGTGGCATTTTCTAAAACACGTTATGCTGAAGTTAGGCTTCCACCCACATTGAGTTTCCCTAATCATGGAGTGTATTACAACTGTATCATATTCTATTTTGATTAATGGAGATCCGAAAGGTTGTATAACTCCCTCTAGGGGCTTGAGGCAGAGTGACCCCCTTTCTTCATATTTGTTTTTCTTGTGTGTAGAAGGCCTTACCTTTCTCTTGAGAAGAGTAGAACAGGAGAAAAAGCTAACATAACTCAGTATTTGCAGAAGAGCACCAAGAATCAGCCACTTGTTTTTTGCAGATGATAGCATCCTCTTTTATCAAGCGAATAGGGAAGAAAACTTGCATATTCAGCATATTCTCAAGATATATGAGGAAGCGTCGAGGCAGAAGATAAATCGAGAAAAGACCTCCCGTTTTCTAGCAAAAACACCAGGCAAGAGGATCAACAATATATAAAGAATATGTGGGGGGTGAAGGAGCTAAAGCAACATGAAAAATACCTTGGTCTACCATCTCTCATTGAGAGATCGAAAAAACAGGCATTCTCAGATATTAAGGAGCAGGATGGTGTAACACTCCGACCCAGCTTGACCTCGTTTAGCGGTTAGTTAATCTTGTTTTCGTTGCTAATCGTGTTTTGTTGTGTTTTGATTTTCGTTACGGGTCATGGATAGGTAGTTGGGTTGAGTTTGACCTGGATTAAGTAGACCAAGCCCTTTTTCGTAATTTTAGCTTTTCTTAGACATGGTCAGTTTTGCATCATCTTGGTGTCAACACGTGTCTTTCGCTGAGCTCGTTAACTTTCGTAACTACGTCATTTGCAACCGAGGTCGTGTGATTCGAGTGGACCTTGATTTGACTCAAACTGAAATTAGCATTCTAGCTTGGACTTCTTTGTAATATGGACTATACCTTGAGCTTATATAACCCATTCCATCGATCAACTCTCATTTCCTTCTCTCGTTTTCTCTCTTTCCCCTCACTGTGCACGTGGAACTCTTTCTCTCTTTCTCTCTTTCTCTCCTCCATTGATCAAACTCTATCAAGAGGAATTGGGTCCTTTGCATGTGAGGTAAGTGGATTCTTTCCATTTCTCCTCTCCATTCTCTATCTCTTCTCCTTCTTGTTCTTATTGGTGTGTATGTCTTTGGAATTTCTCTCCATCCCTCATGCATGCAGGTGAGTTTGGTTGTGTTAGGCTGTGATTTGGGCTTTAGAACTTCAATTGTGCCAGTGATCTCCCATTGAGGCAAGTATAACCATAACATTGAGAACCCATGTTGGTATGCTTTGATTTTGGCTAGCTCACATTGATGTGTGTGGAAAACATGTGTTTACACCCCATTTGATACTTATTGGTTCAGTACTTGTGTATTCCCATTGATAGATTGCATTTCTGATGCATTTCCAGACATTCTGTATATGTTTCAGATTTCTGAATTCGTGCAGGTACGGCTAAGCCGTATAACACCTACGGCTCACAGTCCAGAGAGGAGAAAAACCCAGTTTTCCTCTACGGCTAGGACACGGCTAAGCCGTGGAATGCCCTACGGCTAAGCCGTAGCTCAGCCGTGGCCCAGCCGTAGAACAATACAGGGTGCAATTTCTGGAATAACTGAGAGTTAGCACATGACAGACCTTCTACGGTTCAGCCACGGCTAAGCCGTAGACCACACACGGCTAAGCCGTAGCACACACACGGCTAAGCCGTAACCACACATGAAGAATAAGGCTAGGTGTAAAGATAAGACCTATATGACCTTCATGATAGAATGTAGAGCACCTAGACTTGCCCAACGGAATATGATACAACGCGTGAATGATCTCGAGGGCTGCGAATCATTCATGTTCGTTATCCGGATGTTAAGCACCTCCCCATGGGTGTTGGTTTAAGGGACTTTGTGCACCGCCCGATTTTCCAGGCAACACTAGACAACGGTGCATCGAATAACTTAAAACTACATCATCATGCACGGTTAGAAACACCGGATAACTAGATTAGAACTGGTTTGTAAAGCAAGATGATTCGATTTCACATGAATTGTTGCATAACATATTGCATTCGATCATTGACCTCAACACTCTACATGATTACGTATGTTTCGTTACTTTCACATTTTGGTTTGTTTACCCTGAGTATGCATGTATGATATGTTCACTCACAGATATGTACGCATGATATATGATCACGATCTACTCAGGTTTTCATGATTGACTCCGTATGGTCAGGCACTACTTAGCCTCAGCCTTAGGATCCCGACGGGGTGAATTTGGTATAGTTATAAGGACCTGCTGCAGTATGGATTTTGTCTTGGGGAACCGGACCCCAGGAAACCGAGACCCATTGTACCCTGGCCCGGACAATGGTGTTCTTTGCATGTTATAAGATCCCTCTTTTGGGAGCACATGGTAATGTAGTAGCCACTAGTTATGTACACAGCATGTTATCCTTGATTCACACAGCATCTTTCTTTCTTGCATGATAGCCTAGTATACGAAAATGCTTTCTTTAATCACATGATGTTCTTATTCTGTTAGACACAGCGTGTGTTAACTTGCTATGGTTTATACTTTGCTGAATCTTCGTATTCACAGTTGTTTTTGGTGTTGCAGGCCCAGATCCCCCTGCCGAACCCTCGCCGGTCGGCCAGGCTCCAGATGAGACCCCCGGGGCCCCATCAGGCCTAGAGGAGTGGATGTGATCACTCCACGGGAGCGCGTTCATGGCATGCATCATGTTGGAGTCATGTTTGAGGATTTTCAGACTTGTATATGTCATGACATGTCACTATTGTATTTATCCTTTTGTTCTTTTGTAAACGTTCATATGTAATTATGTCAGTCCTTTCCTTGTATCCTCTTCTTGTGCTATTAGTTGTTTATGTTTCTGATATTTACAGCTTCCGCATACTTGCTTGGCACGTGTGCTTGTTCCCTTGTGCGTGTGCATTTAGACTCGGTCTACGTGTGCATGCACGGGAGTACGTGTGTCATTAGGTTTGGCTTTTGCTAACCCCCGAACCCTGGGCTCGGGTTGTGACATACGTATTGTATGGTATCAGAGCATTCCTTGCTCATTCCTTGTTCTAGATGATAAGCATGTAGGCATGTAGGATCGTGGTGAGGATACGATTAGTTCTTTGTGCTCTTTCTAGACTTTGGGGGTTTGTTGGGCGCTCTTGTGTTGTGTTTGTGTCTGACTCTTTCCATTTTACAGGATGGCATCAGGTTCTGGCTCGCAGCAGAACGCCGGAAATAACGAGAGCGGATCTGCTCCGTCACCGCAGACACCGAATACAGATGAACGCATTCTTATGCTATTCCAGTCCCTTCAGGCACAATCGCAATCGATGCAGAACTTGCAAGCCCAAGTGACAACTATGTTAGACCGACAAAGCCAAGTCCCAGCTCAGTCACATGTAGATCAGCAGGTGATCTTGCAGCCTCGAGAGAGTGACCCGAATGCCCTCTATGGGAAATTTCGCAAGCGAGGAGCTATTGAGTTCTATGGGACAGAAGAGCCATTGAAGGCAGAACAATGGTTGGAACAGACGGAGGATGTCTTTGAGACCGTTGTGTGCACGAACCGACAGAAGGTCGGGCTAGCAACTTCTATGCTGAGAGATGTCGCAAAGACTTGGTGGAAGAGCGTGAAAGATTCATACAGAGATATCCCTAGTGCTACGGTGTGGGAGATGTTCAAGCAACAGTTCAGGAGGAAGTTCATCCCGGCTCATGTGTTTCGAGCCAAGGAGGTTGAGTTCCTAGCTCTCCGCCAGCAGCAGATGACAGTAGCAGAGTATGTAAACAAGTTTATGCAGTTGTCGCTTTTTGCTCCGGACATGATCAGTACCGAAGAGAGGAAGGTGAACCGGTTTGTTGAAGGTTTGCATCCCCGGTACATGCACCACGTGACAGCGTTTCAGCGTCCCGCTACGTTCGATGACGCAGTGGACAGGGCCTATTCTGCCGAGGCCATCCACCAAGCTGCCAGAGCCGTTGAGCCCAAGCGACAGCCGCCTTTCAGTGCACGAGGACAAGTACAGAAGAAGACCAAAAGCCAGCAGAGTACCTCTAGTTCCAGTGGGGTGGTTTGTGAGTATTGTGGCAAGAGCCACACGACCGAAGCTTGTTGGAGGAAGGCCGGTGCTTGTTTTATTTGCGGTTTGCGGTTCGAGGGAGCATATGATCGCCAATTGTCCTCGACAGAGAGCCTCCGGTGCAGCTCCATCTGGTCCTACTTCCGGTGCAGTTCCTAGCAGACCCAGTGCACCTACAGCTCCGAGCAAGCCACAGTCAGCTCGTCCAGGTTCGAGACAGCCTCGCCAGACAGCCCGTGCTTACGCTGCTACCCACGAGAGTGCCGAGGATCCACAGGTGGTTGAAGGTACTGTTTTGATTTCGCGCGTCGAGGCTTTAGCTTTGTTCGATTCGGGGTCTACACGGTCTTATGTAGCACCTCATTTTGCCGAGCGGTTACCTCAGCCGTCTAAGCCGTTGCCATATGTGTTGGTTGTATCCACCCCAGTTGGCAAGCGAGTGGAGTGTAGTATGTACTACCCCCATTGCGACGTGCAGATTACAGGTTACCAGTTACCTGTTGATTTGATCCTGTTGTCGATGCTGGACTTCGACGTGATCCTTGGTATGGATTGGCTCGCTCGATATCGTGCCTGTGTTAACTGTTACAACAGGACGATCTTCTTCGATTTAGGCAAGGGCTTCCGTTTCGAGGGCAGTCAGCAGAGATGCCCCAGACGTATGATTTCGGCGTGTAAGGCAGATCGCTTGATCCGCCGAGGGTGCGAAGGCTTCATTGCCTTTATCTCAGCGAAGAAGGAGTCGAAGCAGCTAGGTGAGATCTAGGTGGTCTGTGACTTTCCAGATATTTTTCCAGACGATGTGCCAGACTTACCCCCGGTTCGAGATGTGGAGTTCGCCATTGAGCTTGTTCCCGGCACGGCACCGATCAGCAAGGCTCCGTATCGCATGGCCCCAGCAGAGTTGTCAGAATTGAAGAAACAATTGCAGGAGCTTTTGGATAAGGGTTTCATTCGCCCGAGCGTTTCACCTTGGGGAGCACCAGTCTTGTTTGTCAAGAAGAAGGATGGTACTTTTCGGATGTGCATAGACTACCGCCAGCTGAACAAAGTGACGATCAAGAACAAGTACCCCTTACCCAGGATAGATGAGTTGTTTGATCAACTTCAGGGCGCAGCATATTTTTCGAAGATTGATTTGAGGTCTGGATATCACCAGTTGAGAGTCAAAGAAGATGACATTCCCAAGACTGCCTTCAGGACTCGTTATGGTCATTATGAATTCCTCGTGATGCCTTTTGGACTAACCAACGCACCTGCAGCTTTTATGGCATTGATGAATCAGATTTTTGCTCCTTTCTTGGACCAATTCGTAGTTGTGTTTATTGATGATATACTGATATATTCTAAGTCAGCAGAGGAGCATAGGGAGCATTTGAGAAAAGCCTTGTCGTTGTTGAGAGAACATCGATTGTTTGCTAAGTTGTCGAAGTGTGATTTTTGGCTTGAGCAGGTTGCATTTTTAGGTCATATCATTTCACGAGAGGGATTGGCAGTTGATCCATCTAAAGTAGAGGCAGTGGTGAATTGGCCTAGCCCCAAGACAGTGACAGAGGTTCGCAGTTTCCTTGGTCTAGCAGGTTACTACCGTCGATTTGTCCAGGACTTTGCTAAGATCTCTTCTCCTTTGACGAAGTTGACCAGGAAGAATGTACCATTTGATTGGACTGAGGAGTGTGACTACGGTCCCAGTGTTAGCCTTGCCAGATGGTAGTGAAGGATTCGTGGTTTATTCAGACGCTTCTCGAGTTGGCCTGGGTTGTGTGTTGATGCAGCATGGGAAGGTGATTGCTTATGGAGCGAGACAGTTGCGAGAACATGAGAAGAATTACGCCACCCATGATTTGGAGTTGGCCGCCATCGTGTTTGCATTGAAGTTGTGGAGGCATTATCTATATGGTGTGCAGTTTGAGGTTCGTTCTGACCACCACAGTTTACAGAATTTATTCACACAGCAGGAGCTGAACATGAGACAGCGGAGATGGCTTGAGCTTATTAAGGATTATGATTTTCCGATCAAATATCAGCCAGGCAAAGGGAATGTGGTGGCAGATGCGCTCAGCAGGAAAACAGAGTCAGTGCAGCTTTTGAGCAGTTTTCTCCTAGAGTTCCATGGTCTCCCTGTTGAAGTTAAACTAGTGGATGAGTGCGTGACTTTGGCCAGTACGCTAGTGTTTCAGCCTGAGATGATTCAGCAGATTAAAGACAGGCAGTTTGAAGATCTAACATTGAAGCGCATTCGAGACCACATTGGAGACAGACCCGATTTCAGACTCGAGGATGGTGTACTCTATTTTCGGAGTAGGTTGTGCGTGCCAGCAGTTGATGAGTTCAAGGAGAAGCTGATGAACGAAGCGCATTACGCTCGCTACGCGATGCATCCAGGCAGCACGAAGATGTTCCGGAATCTCAAGGATCGCTTTTGGTGGAACAACATGAAGAGAGAAGTAGCAGGATTTGTTGCTCGCTGTTTGACATGTCAGAAGGTGAAGGCAGATCATCAGAGGCCGCCAGGCTCGTTGCATCCTTTGCATTTACCGCAGTGGAAGTGGGAACACATCACCATGGACTTCGTTTCCGGTTTGCCGCCGACTAGCAGGAAGAACAACGCCATTTGGGTGATTGTAGATCGATTGACGAAGTCAGCCCATTTCATTCCTTTTCGGAAGGGTATGACATTTTCAGAGATGGCGAGGAAGTTCGTGGATGAGATCGTCAGGCTCCATGGTACCCCCGTGTCGATTGTATCCGATCGTGACAGCCGTTTTGTTTCCTCTTTTTGGAGAGCATTCCAAGAGGCTTTGGGTACGAAGTTGAGTTTCAGCACGGCATATCACCCACAGACAGATGGACAATCAGAGCGGACGATTCAGACTTTGGAGGATATGTTGCGAGCCAGTGTGTTGAGCTACGAGAAAGAATGGGATCTTCACCTATCGTTGTGCGAGTTCGCCTACAACAACAGTTTCCACGAGAGCATTAGGATGGCACCATATGAAGCATTGTACGGGAAGAAGTGCAGGAGTCCGGTTTGTTGGGAAGAAGTTGGAACCCGCAGCTTTCACGGACCGACGATCATTGCCGAGACTACGGAGAAGGTACAGAAAGCAATTGAGAACTTGAAAGTTGCTCGGTCGAGACAGAAGAGTTATGCAGACACCCGCAGACGACCCTTAGAGTTTCAGGTTGGTGAGTGGGTTTTTCTGAAGGTCTCTCCGATGAAGGGTACGATCCGTTTCGGCCAGAAAGGCAAGCTAGCTCCACGCTATGTCGGACCATTCGAGATCAAGAGTCGGATTGGTGATTTGGCTTATCGATTAGAGCTTCCCGAGATGTTTGCAGGAGTGCACAACGTTTTCCACGTTTCGATGCTTCGGAAATATGTTCATGATCCCTCCCATGTCATTCGCTACGACGAGGTTCAGATTCAGCCGAGTGCTGCATACGTTGAGCGACCGCTCCGTATCGTGGGAACCCGAGAGCAGATACTCCGCACCAGGACGATTCGATGGGTCAAAGTGCTTTGGGAGCATCACAGTCCCGATGAGGCTACGTGGGAGTTAGAAGAGCAGATGGCACGTCAGTACCCCGATTTGTTTTCCCAGGTATGAGTGAGTTAGTGTGCATTCCGAGGACGGAATGATTCTCAAGTAGGGGAGGATGTAACACTCCGACCCAGCTTGACCTCGTTTAGCGGTTAGTTAATCTTGTTTTCGTTGCTAATCGTGTTTTGTTGTGTTTTGATTTTCGTTACGGGTCATGGATAGGTAGTTGGGTTGAGTTTGACCTGGATTAAGTAGACCAAGCCCTTTTTCGTAATTTTAGCTTTTCTTAGACATGGTCAGTTTTGCATCATCTTGGTGTCAACACGTGTCTTTCGCTGAGCTCGTTAACTTTCGTAACTACGTCATTTGCAACCGAGGTCGTGTGATTCGAGTGGACCTTGATTTGACTCAAACTGAAATTAGCATTCTAGCTTGGACTTCTTTGTAATATGGACTATACCTTGAGCTTATATAACCCATTCCATCGATCAACTCTCATTTCCTTCTCTCGTTTTCTCTCTTTCCCCTCACTGTGCACGTGGAACTCTTTCTCTCTTTCTCTCTTTCTCTCCTCCATTGATCAAACTCTATCAAGAGGAATTGGGTCCTTTGCATGTGAGGTAAGTGGATTCTTTCCATTTCTCCTCTCCATTCTCTATCTCTTCTCCTTCTTGTTCTTATTGGTGTGTATGTCTTTGGAATTTCTCTCCATCCCTCATGCATGCAGGTGAGTTTGGTTGTGTTAGGCTGTGATTTGGGCTTTAGAACTTCAATTGTGCCAGTGATCTCCCATTGAGGCAAGTATAACCATAACATTGAGAACCCATGTTGGTATGCTTTGATTTTGGCTAGCTCACATTGATGTGTGTGGAAAACATGTGTTTACACCCCATTTGATACTTATTGGTTCAGTACTTGTGTATTCCCATTGATAGATTGCATTTCTGATGCATTTCCAGACATTCTGTATATGTTTCAGATTTCTGAATTCGTGCAGGTACGGCTAAGCCGTATAACACCTACGGCTCACAGTCCAGAGAGGAGAAAAACCCAGTTTTCCTCTACGGCTAGGACACGGCTAAGCCGTGGAATGCCCTACGGCTAAGCCGTAGCTCAGCCGTGGCCCAGCCGTAGAACAATACAGGGTGCAATTTCTGGAATAACTGAGAGTTAGCACATGACAGACCTTCTACGGTTCAGCCACGGCTAAGCCGTAGACCACACACGGCTAAGCCGTAGCACACACACGGCTAAGCCGTAACCACACATGAAGAATAAGGCTAGGTGTAAAGATAAGACCTATATGACCTTCATGATAGAATGTAGAGCACCTAGACTTGCCCAACGGAATATGATACAACGCGTGAATGATCTCGAGGGCTGCGAATCATTCATGTTCGTTATCCGGATGTTAAGCACCTCCCCATGGGTGTTGGTTTAAGGGACTTTGTGCACCGCCCGATTTTCCAGGCAACACTAGACAACGGTGCATCGAATAACTTAAAACTACATCATCATGCACGGTTAGAAACACCGGATAACTAGATTAGAACTGGTTTGTAAAGCAAGATGATTCGATTTCACATGAATTGTTGCATAACATATTGCATTCGATCATTGACCTCAACACTCTACATGATTACGTATGTTTCGTTACTTTCACATTTTGGTTTGTTTACCCTGAGTATGCATGTATGATATGTTCACTCACAGATATGTACGCATGATATATGATCACGATCTACTCAGGTTTTCATGATTGACTCCGTATGGTCAGGCACTACTTAGCCTCAGCCTTAGGATCCCGACGGGGTGAATTTGGTATAGTTATAAGGACCTGCTGCAGTATGGATTTTGTCTTGGGGAACCGGACCCCAGGAAACCGAGACCCATTGTACCCTGGCCCGGACAATGGTGTTCTTTGCATGTTATAAGATCCCTCTTTTGGGAGCACATGGTAATGTAGTAGCCACTAGTTATGTACACAGCATGTTATCCTTGATTCACACAGCATCTTTCTTTCTTGCATGATAGCCTAGTATACGAAAATGCTTTCTTTAATCACATGATGTTCTTATTCTGTTAGACACAGCGTGTGTTAACTTGCTATGGTTTATACTTTGCTGAATCTTCGTATTCACAGTTGTTTTTGGTGTTGCAGGCCCAGATCCCCCTGCCGAACCCTCGCCGGTCGGCCAGGCTCCAGATGAGACCCCCGGGGCCCCATCAGGCCTAGAGGAGTGGATGTGATCACTCCACGGGAGCGCGTTCATGGCATGCATCATGTTGAAGTCATGTTTGAGGATTTTCAGACTTGTATATGTCATGACATGTCACTATTGTATTTATCCTTTTGTTCTTTTGTAAACGTTCATATGTAATTATGTCAGTCCTTTCCTTGTATCCTCTTCTTGTGCTATTAGTTGTTTATGTTTCTGATATTTACAGCTTCCGCATACTTGCTTGGCACGTGTGCTTGTTCCCTTGTGCGTGTGCATTTAGACTCGGTCTACGTGTGCATGCACGGGAGTACGTGTGTCATTAGGTTTGGCTTTTGCTAACCCCCGAACCCTGGGCTCGGGTTGTGACATATGGCATAAAATGCAAGGGTGTAAGGAAAAGTTGCTCTCAAAAGCGGGTCGAGAAATTTTGGTGAAGGCCGTTGCACAAGTGTAACACTCCGACCCAGCTTGACCTCGTTTAGGGGTTAGTTAATCTTGTTTTCGTTGCTAATTGTGTTTTGTTTGTGTTTTGTTTTCGTTACGGGTCATGGATAGGTAGTTGGGTTGAGTTTGACCTGGATTAAGTAGACCAAGCCCTTTTTCGTAATTTTAGCTTTTCTTAGACATGGTCATTTTTGCATCATCTTGATGTCAACACGTGTCTTTCGTTGAGCCCGTTAACTTTCGTAACTACGTCATTTGCAACCGAGGTCGTGTGATTCGAGTGGACCTTGATTTGACTCAAACTGAAATTAGCATTCTAGCTTGGACTTCTTTGTAATATGGACTATACCTTGAGCTTATATAACCCATTCCATCGATCAACTCTCATTTCCTTCTCTCGTTTTCCCTCTTTCCCCTCACTGTGCACGTGGAACTCTTTCTCTCTTTCTCTCCTCCATTGATCAAACTCTATCAAGAGGAATTGGGTCCTTTGCATGTGAGGTAAGTGGATTCTTTCCATTTCTCCTCTCCATTCTCTATCTCTTCTCCTTCTTGTTCTTATTGGTGTGTATGTCTTTGGAATTTCTCTCCATCCCTCATGCATGCAGGTGAGTTTGGTTGTGTTAGGCTGTGATTTGGGCTTTAGAACTTCAATTGTGCAAGTGATCTCCCATTGAGGCAAGTATAACCATAACATTGAGAACCCATGTTGGTATGCTTTGATTTTGGCTAGCTCACATTGATGTGTGTGGAAAACATGTGTTTACACCCCATTTGATACTTATTGATTCAGTACTTGTGTATTCCCATTGATAGATTGCATTTCTGATGCATTTCCAGATATTCTGTACATGTTTCAGATTTCTGAATTCGTGCAGGTACGGCTAAGCCGTATAACACCTACGGCTCACAATCCAGAGAGGAGAAAAACCCAGTTTTCCTCTACGGCTAGGGCACGGCTAAGCCGTGGATTGCCTTACGGCTAAGCCGAAGCCCAGCCGTGGCCCAGCCGTAGAACAATACAGGGTGCAATTTCTGGAATAACTGAGAGTTAGCAAATGACAGACCCTCTACGGTTCAGCCACGGCTAAGCCGTAGACCACACACGGCTAAGCCGTAGCACACACACGGCTAAGCCGTAACCACACATGAGGAATAAGGCTAGGTGTAAAGATAAGACCTATATGACCTTCATGATAGAATGTAGAGCACCTAGACTTGCCCAACGGAATGTGACACTCCGCGTGAATGATCTCGAGGGCTGCGAATCATTCATGTTCGTTATCCGGATGTTAAGCACCTCCCCATGGGTGTTGGTTTAAGGGACTTCGTGCACCGCCCGATTCAAGGCAACACTAGACAACGGTGCACCGAATAACTTAAAACTACATCATCATGCACGGTTAGAAACACCGGATAACTAGATTAGAATTGGTTTGTAAAGCAAGATGATTCGATTTCACATGAATTGATGCATAACATATTGCATTCGATCATTGATCTCAACTCTCTAACATGATTATGTATGTTCGTTACTTTCGCATTTTGGTTTATTTACCCTGAGTACGCATGTATGATATGTTCATTCACGGATCTGCACGTATGATAAGTTGTCACGATCTACTCAGGATTTTCATGATTGACTCCGTATGGTCAGGCACTACTTAGCCTCAGCCTTAGGATCCCGACGGGGTGAATTCGGTATAGTTTATATGGCCTGCTGCAGTATGGATTTTGTCTTGGGGAACCGGACCCCAGGAAACCGAGACCCATTGTACCCTGGCCCGGACAATGGTGTTCTTTGCATGTTACAAGATCCCTCTTTTGGGAGCATATGGTAATGTAGTAGCCACTAGTCGTGTACACAGCTTGTTATCCTTGATTCACGCAGCATATTTCTTTCTTGCATGATAGCCTAGTATACGAAAATGCCTTCTTTAATAACATGATGTTCTTTATTCTATTAGACACAGCGTGTGTTAACTTGCTATGGTTTATACTTTGCTGAATCTTCGTATTCACAGTTGTTTTTGGTGTTGCAGGCCCAGATCCCCCTGCCGAACCCTCGCCGGTCGGCCAGGCTTCAGATGAGACCCCCGGGGCCCCATCCGGCCTAGAGGAGTGGATGTGATCACTCCACGGGAGTGCGTTCATGGCATGCATCATGTTGGAGTCATGTTTTGGGGATTTTCAGACTTGTATATGTCATGACATGTCACTATTGTATTTATCCTTTTGTTCTTTTGTAAACTTTCATATGTAATTATGTCAGTCCTTTCTTGTATTATCCTCTTCTTGCTTTGCAGTTTTATGTTTCTGATATTTACAGCTTCCGCATACTTGCTTGGCACGTGTGCTTGTTCCCTTGTGCGTGTGCATTTAGACCCGGTCTACGTGTACAGGCACGGGAGTACGTGTGTCATTAGGTTTGGCTTTTGCTAACCCCCGAACCCTGGGCTCGGGTTGTGACATACGTATTGTATGGTATCAAAGCATTCCTTGCTCATTCCTTGTTCTAGTGTGATAAGCATGTAGGCATGTAGGATCGTGGTGAGGATACGATTATTTCTTTGTGTTCTTTCTAGACTTTGGGGTTTGTTGGGCGCTCTTGTGTTGTGTTTGTGTCTGACTCGTTCCATTTTACAGGATGGCATCAGGTTCTGGTTCGCAGCAGAATGCCGGCAATAAAGAGAGCGGATCTGCCCCGTCACCGCAGACACCGAATACAGATGAACGTATTCTCATGCTATTGCAGTCCCTTCAGGCACAATCACAAGCAATGCAGAACTTGCAAGCCCAAGTTACCACTATGTTAGATCGACAAAGCCAAGCCCCAGTTCAGTCGCATGTAGACCAGCAGGTGATCTTGCAGCCTCGAGAGAGTGACCCGAATGCCCTCTATGGGAAATTTCGCAAGCGAGGAGCTATTGAGTTCTATGGAACAGAAGCGCCACTGAAGGCAGAACAGTGGTTAGACCAGACGGAGGATGTGTTTGAGACTGTCGTGTGTACGAACCGACAGAAGGTCGGACTAGCAACTTCTATGTTTAGAGATGTCGCAAAGACTTGGTGGAAGAGCGTGAAAGATTCGTACAGAGACATTCCTAGCGCGACAGTGTGGGAGATGTTCAAGCAACAGTTCAGGAGGAAGTTCATCCCGGCTCATGTGTTTCGAGCCAAGGAGGTTGAGTTCCTAGCTCTCCGCCAGCAGCAGATGACAGTAGCAGAGTATGTAAACAAGTTTATGCAGTTGTCGCTTTTTGCTCCGGACATGATCAGTACCGAAGAAAGGAAGGTGAACAGGTTTGTCGAAGGTTTGCATCCCCGGTACATGCATCACGTGACTGCGTTCCAGCGTCCGGCTACGTTCGATGACGCAGTGGACAGGGCCTATTCTGCCGAGGCCATCCACCAAGCTGCTAGAGCCGTTGAACCCAAGCGACAGCCGCCTTTCAGTGCACGAGGACAAGTACAGAAGAAGACCAAAGGCCAGCAGAGTACTTCTAGTTCTTCTGGAGTGACGTGTGGATATTGCGGCAAGAGCCACACGACCGAAGCTTGTTGGAGGAAGGCCGGTGCTTGTTTTATTTGCGGTTCGAGGGAGCATATGATCGCCAATTGTCCTCGACAGAGAGCCTCCGGTGCAGCTCCATCTGGCCCTACTTCCGGCGCAATTCCTAGCAGGCCTAGTGCACCTACAGCTCCGAGCAAGCCACAGTCAGCTCGTCCAGGCTCGAGACAGCCTCGCCAGACAGCCCGTGCTTACGCTGCTACTCACGAGAGTGCCGAGGATCCACAGGTGGTTGAAGGTACTGTTTTGATTTCGCGCGTCGAGGCTTTAGCTTTGTTCGATTCGGGGTCTACACGATCTTATGTAGCACCTCATTTTGCCGAGCGGTTACCTCAGCCGTCTAAGCCGTTGCCATATGTGCTGGTTGTATCCACCCCAGTTGGCAAGCGAGTGGAGTGTAGTATGTACTACCCCCATTGCGACGTGCAGATTGCAGGTCATCAGTTACCTGTTGATTTGATCCTGTTGTCGATGCTGGACTTCGACGTGATCCTTGGTATGGATTGGCTCGCTCGATATCGTGCCTGTGTTAACTGTTACAACAGGACGATCTTCTTCGATTTAGGCAAGGGCTTCCGTTTCGAGGGCAGTCAGCAGAGATGCCCCAGACGTGTGATTTCGGCGTGTAAGGCAGATCGCTTGATCCGCCGAGGGTGCGAAGGCTTCATTGCCTTTATCTCAGCGAAGAAGGAGCCGAAGCAGCTAGGTGATATTCAGGTGGTCTGTGACTTTCCAGATGTCTTTCCAGACGATGTGCCAGACTTACCCCCGGTTCGAGATGTGGAGTTCGCCATTGAGCTTGTTCCCGGCACGGCACCGATCAGCAAGGCTCCGTATCGCATGGCCCCAGCAGAGTTGTCAGAATTGAAGAAGCAACTACAGGAGCTTTTGGATAAGAGTTTCATTCGCCCGAGCGTTTCACCTTGGGGAGCACCAGTCTTGTTTGTCAAGAAGAAGGATGGTACTTTTCGGATGTGCATAGACTACCGCCAGCTGAACAAAGTGACGATCAAGAACAAGTACCCCCTACCCAGGATTGATGAGCTGTTCGATCAACTTCAGGGCGCAGCATATTTTTCGAAGATTGATTTGAGGTCTGGATATCACCAGTTGAGAGTCAAAGAAGATGATATTCCTAAGACTGCCTTCAGGACTCGTTATGGTCATTATGAATTCCTCGTGATGCCTTTTGGACTAACCAACGCACCTGCAGCTTTTATGGCATTGATGAATCAGATTTTTGCTCCTTTCTTGGACCAATTCGTAGTTGTGTTTATTGATGATATCTTGATATATTCTAAGTCAGCAGAGGAGCATAGGGAGCATTTGAGAAAAGCCTTATCGTTGTTGAGAGAACATCGATTGTTTGCTAAGTTATCGAAGTGTGATTTTTGGCTTGAGCAGGTGGCATTTTTAGGTCATATCATTTCACGAGAGGGATTGGCAGTTGATCCATCTAAAGTGGAGGCAGTAGTGAATTGGCCTAGCCCCAAGACAGTGACAGAGGTTCGCAGTTTCCTTGGTCTAGCAGGTTACTACCGTCGATTTGTCCAGGACTTTGCTAAGATCTCTTCTCCATTGACGAAGTTGACCAGGAAGAACGTACCATTTGATTGGACTGAGGAGTGTGAAGCCCGTTTCAGGATTTTGAAAGAGAAGTTGACTACGGTCCCAGTGTTAGCCTTGCCAGATGGTAGTGAAGGATTCGTGGTTTATTCAGACGCTTCTCGAGTTGGCCTAGGTTGTGTGTTGATGCAGCATGGGAAGGTGATTGCCTATGGATCGAGACAGTTGCGAGATCATGAGAAGAATTACGCCACCCATGATTTGGAATTGGCAGCCATCGTGTTTGCGTTGAAGCTGTGGAGACATTATCTATATGGTGTGCAGTTTGAGGTTCGTTCCGACCACCACAGTTTACAGTATTTATTCACACAGCAGGAGCTGAACATGAGACAGCGGAGATGGCTTGAGCTTATTAAGGATTATGACTTCCCGATCAAATATCAGCCAGGCAAGGGGAATGTGGTGGCAGATGCACTCAGTCGGAAAGCAGAGTCAGTGCAGCTATTGAGCAGTTTCCTCTTAGAGTTCCAGGGTCTCCCTGTTGAGGTTAAACTAGTGGATGAGTGCGTGATGTTGGCTAGTACGCTAGTGTTTCAGCCTGAGTTGATTCAGCAGATTAAGGACAGGCAGTTTGAAGATTTAACTTTGAAGCGCATTCGAGACCACATTGGAGACAGACCCGATTTCAGACTCGAGGATGGTGTACTCTACTTTCGGAGTAGGTTGTGCGTGCCAGCAGTTGATGAGTTCAAGGAGAAGCTGATGAACGAAGCGCATTACGCTCGCTACGCGATGCATCCAGGCAGCACGAAGATGTTTCGGAATCTCAAGGATCGCTTTTGGTGGAACAACATGAAGAGAGAAGTAGCAGGCTTTGTTGCTCGCTGTTTGACATGTCAGAAGGTAAAGGCCGATCATCAGAGACCGCCAGGCTCGTTGCATCCTTTGCATATACCGCAGTGGAAGTGGGAAAACATCACCATGGACTTCGTTTCCGGGTTACCGCCGACGAGCAGGAAGAACAACGCCATTTGGGTGATTGTAGATCGATTGACGAAGTCAGCCCATTTCATTCCTTTTCGGAAGGGTATGACATTTTCAGAGATGGCTAGGAAGTTCGTGGATGAGATCGTCAGGCTCCATGGTACCCCCGTGTCGATTGTATCCGATCGTGACAGCCGTTTTGTTTCCTCTTTCTGGAGAGCATTCCAAGAGGCTTTGGGTACGAAGTTGAGTTTCAGCACGGCATACCACCCACAGACAGATGGACAATCAGAGCGGACGATTCAGACTTTGGAGGATATGTTGCGAGCCAGTGTGTTGAGCTACGAGAAAGAATGGGATCTTCATCTATCGTTGTGCGAGTTCGCCTACAACAACAGTTTCCACGAGAGCATTGGGATGGCACCATATGAAGCATTGTACGGGAAGAAGTGTAGAAGTCCGGTTTGTTGGGAAGAAGTTGGAACTCGAAGTTTTCACGGACCGACGATCATTGCCGAGACTACGGAGAAGGTACAGAAAGCTATTGAGAACTTGAAAGTTGCTCGGTCGAGACAGAAGAGTTATGCAGACACCCGCAGACGACCCTTAGAGTTTCAGGTTGGCGAGTGGGTTTTTCTGAAGGTCTCACCGATGAAGGGTACGATCCGTTTCGGCCAGAAAGGCAAGTTAGCTCCACGCTATGTCGGACCGTTCGAGATCAAGAGTCGGATTGGTGATTTAGCCTATCGATTAGAGCTTCCCGAGATGTTTTCAGGAGTGCACAACGTTTTCCACGTCTCGATGCTTCGGAAATACGTTCACGATCCCTCCCATGTCATTCGTTACGATGAGATTCAGATTCAGCCGAGTGCTGCATACGTTGAGCGACCGCTCCGTATCGTGGGGACCCGAGAGCAGATACTCCGCACCAGGACAATTCGGTGGGTCAAAGTGCTTTGGGAGCATCACAGTCCCGATGAGGCTACGTGGGAGTTAGAAGAGCAGATGGCACGTCAGTACCCTGATTTGTTTTCCCAGGTATGAGTGACTTAGTGTGCATTCCGAGGACGGAATGATTCTCAAGTAGGGGAGGATGTAACACTCCGACCCAGCTTGACCTCATTTAGGGGTTAGTTAATCTTGTTTTCGTTGCTAATTGTGTTTTGTTTGTGTTTTGTTTTCGTTACGGGTCATGGATAGGTAGTTGGGTTGAGTTTGACCTGGATTAAGTAGACCAAGCCCTTTTTCGTAATTTTAGCTTTTCTTAGACATGGTCATTTTTGCATCATCTTGATGTCAACACGTGTCTTTCGTTGAGCCCGTTAACTTTCGTAACTACGTCATTTGCAACCGAGGTCGTGTGATTCGAGTGGACCTTGATTTGACTCAAACTGAAATTAGCATTCTAGCTTGGACTTCTTTGTAATATGGACTATACCTTGAGCTTATATAACCCATTCCATCGATCAACTCTCATTTCCTTCTCTCGTTTTCCCTCTTTCCCCTCACTGTGCACGTGGAACTCTTTCTCTCTTTCTCTCCTCCATTGATCAAACTCTATCAAGAGGAATTGGGTCCTTTGCATGTGAGGTAAGTGGATTCTTTCCATTTCTCCTCTCCATTCTCTATCTCTTCTCCTTCTTGTTCTTATTGGTGTGTATGTCTTTGGAATTTCTCTCCATCCCTCATGCATGCAGGTGAGTTTGGTTGTGTTAGGCTGTGATTTGGGCTTTAGAACTTCAATTGTGCAAGTGATCTCCCATTGAGGCAAGTATAACCATAACATTGAGAACCCATGTTGGTATGCTTTGATTTTGGCTAGCTCACATTGATGTGTGTGGAAAACATGTGTTTACACCCCATTTGATACTTATTGATTCAGTACTTGTGTATTCCCATTGATAGATTGCATTTCTGATGCATTTCCAGATATTCTGTACATGTTTCAGATTTCTGAATTCGTGCAGGTACGGCTAAGCTGTATAACACCTACGGCTCACAATCCAGAGAGGAGAAAAACCCAGTTTTCCTCTACGGCTAGGGCACGGCTAAGCCGTGGATTGCCTTACGGCTAAGCCGAAGCCCAGCCGTGGCCCAGCCGTAGAACAATACAGGGTGCAATTTCTGGAATAACTGAGAGTTAGCAAATGACAGACCCTCTACGGTTCAGCCACGGCTAAGCCGTAGACCACACACGGCTAAGCCGTAGCACACACACGGCTAAGCCGTAACCACACATGAGGAATAAGGCTAGGTGTAAAGATAAGACCTATATGACCTTCATGATAGAATGTAGAGCACCTAGACTTGCCCAACGGAATGTGACACTCCGCGTGAATGATCTCGAGGGCTGCGAATCATTCATGTTCGTTATCCGGATGTTAAGCACCTCCCCATGGGTGTTGGTTTAAGGGACTTCGTGCACCGCCCGATTCAAGGCAACACTAGACAACGGTGCACCGAATAACTTAAAACTACATCATCATGCACGGTTAGAAACACCGGATAACTAGATTAGAATTGGTTTGTAAAGCAAGATGATTCGATTTCACATGAATTGATGCATAACATATTGCATTCGATCATTGATCTCAACTCTCTAACATGATTATGTATGTTCGTTACTTTCGCATTTTGGTTTATTTACCCTGAGTACGCATGTATGATATGTTCATTCACGGATCTGCACGTATGATAAGTTGTCACGATCTACTCAGGATTTTCATGATTGACTCCGTATGGTCAGGCACTACTTAGCCTCAGCCTTAGGATCCCGACGGGGTGAATTCGGTATAGTTTATATGGCCTGCTGCAGTATGGATTTTGTCTTGGGGAACCGGACCCCAGGAAACCGAGACCCATTGTACCCTGGCCCGGACAATGGTGTTCTTTGCATGTTACAAGATCCCTCTTTTGGGAGCATATGGTAATGTAGTAGCCACTAGTCGTGTACACAGCTTGTTATCCTTGATTCACGCAGCATATTTCTTTCTTGCATGATAGCCTAGTATACGAAAATGCCTTCTTTAATAACATGATGTTCTTTATTCTATTAGACACAGCGTGTGTTAACTTGCTATGGTTTATACTTTGCTGAATCTTCGTATTCACAGTTGTTTTTGGTGTTGCAGGCCCAGATCCCCCTGCCGAACCCTCGCCGGTCGGCCAGGCTTCAGATGAGACCCCCGGGGCCCCATCCGGCCTAGAGGAGTGGATGTGATCACTCCACGGGAGTGCGTTCATGGCATGCATCATGTTGGAGTCATGTTTTGGGGATTTTCAGACTTGTATATGTCATGACATGTCACTATTGTATTTATCCTTTTGTTCTTTTGTAAACTTTCATATGTAATTATGTCAGTCCTTTCTTGTATTATCCTCTTCTTGCTTTGCAGTTTTATGTTTCTGATATTTACAGCTTCCGCATACTTGCTTGGCACGTGTGCTTGTTCCCTTGTGCGTGTGCATTTAGACCCGGTCTACGTGTACAGGCACGGGAGTACGTGTGTCATTAGGTTTGGCTTTTGCTAACCCCCGAACCCTGGGCTCGGGTTGTGACAACAAGCAATCCCAGCCTATGCAATGTCTTATTTTAAATTGCCTATGTCTTTGTGTTGGGAGTTGGAAGGGTTGATGTCTAGATTTTGGTGTGGACAATGCAAAAGTGAAAAGAAGATACATTAGATTGGTTGTGATAAATTGTGTGAATCTAAACATGTTGGAGGAATGAGGTTCCATAGTCTAGAGGCTTTTAATTTAGCCTATTAGCTAAGCAAGGATAAAGACTCATGCATAATCAGCAATCCCTTTTCTATAAGGTGTTTAAGGCCAAGTATTTCCCAACAGTCCTTTTTCTTAACCCATCTGTGGATAGTTGATCCTCATATACTTGGAGAGGAATCATGGAAGCTAAGAAATTATTGGAGGAAAGGTGCAGATGGTGGGTGAGAAATGAACAAAATATTAAAATTTGGAAAGACAAGTGCCTACTGACACCAATCGCTTGTCGTGTTACTATCCCAAGAAGAATTCTACATGAGGATGTAATGGTGGATGATCTTATAAACAGAAATACAAAAAGGTGGAATGCAAACAAAATACAGGAAGTTGTTCTCTTATATGAAGCTGAAGTTATTTTAAAAATTCATTTGAGCCCTCATTTGCCAAATGATACACTAGTATGGGCAAAGCCTAAAGCAGGGGAATTTTCGGTTTAAGAGTGCATATGTAATGGCGCAAAGCTTAGAAGATGTCAATGTAGGGGAGAATGCTCAGTTACGGGGGTGAATAGAAAATTTTGGTTGAAAAATTGGAAAATGAAAGTTCCAAATAAGATCAAAACCTTTGCATGGCGAGCATTTAAGGAAGATTTACCAACCCGGACAAACCTTGCCAGAAAAAAGATAGTAGAAACTGATGTATGTGAGGTATGCAAAGAGTCGTCTGAAGATATTATGCATGCTTTATGTTTTTGCCCTCAGGCACAACGGGTATGAAAAGAATGTCCGGAAAGATTTGGTGTTACATCTAACTTGCCAAACAATTTTGCTTTGCTTGCTTGGGAACTATCAAGAAAAGCCCCGAAAGTCAACATGGAGCTATTTTTCATATTGGCATGGATGATCTAAAATAGAAGAAATTTCTTCATTCATAACAGGAAGATCATTGATCCAAGAATAGTGGCTAAAGGGGCTCCAATTTTGTTGCAAGACTATAGGAAAGTTTGGGGAACCAAAAGGAATGATAAGCTAAAGAGAGTGCTATGTTGACAGCCTCCTCCTGTGGGTGTTCTAAAACTAAATGTACATGGAGCATTATTTAATGATATACAAAGAGCCAGTGTGGGGACTGCCCTTCTAGATAATACAGGAAATGTGATTATGACGATGAGCAAAGTGAAGACGTTGATAGATGAAGCAGATGATATTAAAGTTGTAGCAGCATTGAGAGGCATTCAGATGGTTTGTAAT
Source organism: Sextonia rubra (assembly GCA_037013555.1). Lineage (NCBI taxonomy): Eukaryota > Viridiplantae > Streptophyta > Magnoliopsida > Laurales > Lauraceae > Sextonia > Sextonia rubra. Next base: position 33,105,232 of record JASUAD010000010.1, on the reverse strand, counting down.
GTTGGAGTAAGGGACATTATTCTTGAAAGTGATTCTATGTGAACGGTAGATGCACTTAATGTTACATCGTCCAATTGCTTAAGACAAGGCCCTTTGGTCGATGATACTAAAGAGATGCTGAAGACTTTTACAAGTTATGAAGTGATTCATGTGGGGAGAGAAGGAAATGAAGTAGCTCGTAAGCTAGCTTGATATTCATAATTTATTAATGATATGGAGGTTTTGTGGTACTACACTCCTGATTTTATTATGCAAAATATAATAGTTGATTCTATGTTTTCTCCATATTAATAGATTGAAAATCTTTTCTATCAAGAAAAAAAAAGTTTCTTTCTTTCTAGTTTCTACCATCCTTCAAAGCAATTTTAGTAACCAACGCAGTACCATTGATTTCCCATATTCAGCAACTATGTGGAACACAGAATGCATGAGTCCACGTTCCACGCAACTGCAAAAACCCCTGGTCAGGCACCCCCTCCTTCAGATATGATGATTCCGTAGCAGCGCAAAGTGATTTGATGATGAGACCAGGTTTCATCACGATCAACCATTTGTGGGTCCCAATTAGTAGATCAAGACCGTTCATATTATTCCTCATCCCAAAAACGACTACAATACCAATATTCAACAGTTAAATCATCCTATATGTTGAGATATTCTCAAAAAAGTAATCAACGCTAAAGATGCAAATCTTGACTTTTATGGGCCCCTTTTGAAACATCCAGACTATTAGATCTCATCTAAAGGCCAAGAATGGCTATGCAACCAAATTTCATAATGTGGGATTTTGTGGATCATGATATATTGGCTAAAACGTTCGAAACCTTTGATTTCTTAAAAGTTTCTCCCTGGAAATCCTCTATTTTGCCAAACTTATTTTTTTTAAAAGGAGGATGGGTTGATTCCAAGCTCCAAGAAGGATTTTTTGTAACCATAAAATCCTCTCATCCTCGTGGACCTTTGCCAAACGTGCCCCTGGAAAAAGGTGATAGCCTCTGTGGAAATCCTTGCAATCGTAGAATTCCCACGTTTGGTAACAGTTAGGGCATATTTAAATACCATCCCAAGAAGGAATCATTTTTTCATTTTTATTGATTGTAGAAAAACTCAGGTTTTGTTGATGAGAGGATTGTCATAATCTTTTTAACCCATTAAAAATCCACTATTCCATTGATTTCTCCGTCTCTACCTCCCCACATCAAAATTTGAAAATCCAAGGAGGCAAAAAAGTAATTGAGAGTGAAACATATGTCTTTCCTAAATATGAGATGCAGTGATTCCTCTCATAAAAATCCTATGAGAGTATAGGATGGTTCTAAGGGAAAGAAAGAATCCTCTAAATAGAGGATTCATCTTAGTTTATCAAACATGCCCTTAGTAGAATTCTACTATCATACGTCCCCACCTTTGAGGTGCGAGACAAAGGCAGATGAACAGTGTCTAGGCGGTAATTTTGGGCAGTATGCCTTTTTTTGATCTAATTAGTGGGTGGCCTCCCATCGATGATTTAGACTGTTAGATGTGAGCAACACCCCTAATGCAGCTATGGGACCAATTTTCAACCGTTAATTCTTCTCAGATGTGATGATATTTTAAAAAAATGTGAACAATGTTTTAAGCATAGATTTGGATTTCTGCGGGCCTCTTTTGAAAAAATCAAACAATTAGATTTGATCTAGAGGCCATAAACGGCTATGAGATCAAATTTCATAATGCAAGGCCTTGTGAATTATGATATATTGGCCAAAACGTTCCAACTCATTAATTTCTTAAAGTTCTCTTCCATTGAAATTTTTTCTTTTGTCAAATCTGATTTTTTTAAGAGGGGATAAGTTGTTTTAAGGCTTTAGGAGAGATTCTTTAAAACAATACAATCCGCGTATCCCCGTAGATATTTGCCAATCGTGTCTTTAGAAATCTTAAGAGAAATAGGGTACTTATCAACTTATAAAGTGTTGGAATGACACAAAATAACCTTCATTTGACTTTTTTTTTTTTTTTTTTGTAGTTGGGAAGTTGGGAATAACAAAATTGTGAAAAGTATTGCAAAGACACAAAACCCCCTATTCGACTCTGTTTTCTGCTGGGATAATCTTTTTCTACTGCGTCGACCAAATCGTACTGCGGTTCCGGCGGCTACCCCAACATGACACGACTAACAGCTGGGTTGTGCCATGCCTAGCCTAGTGCTGAGCCAGACTGACACAATCAACCCATTTAATAGGTCATGTGGTGCTAGGTGGGTTAGCCCACTTTTACACCCCTAGAGCCCACCACAGATGATGTTTAGTTATTTGTTACTGATAAATACCTCGGAGAAATACATTCCTTTCTAGCAAAGGCATAGAAATCCTTATCAATTATAATACATCAATGAAAAGTGTTTTTTACTCAATTTTGACTAGCTTTCTTTCAATTTTAACTTTTTTATTAAGCATTTATAAAAAGTTAAAAAATGAATAGGTCATTGGATTTGAACTAATAAACTCTTAGTCTTTTAGATAAGCAACCAAACTATTACAGCACTCAAGTATGTATATGTATTTATTTATCAAAAAATTTCAAAACTAATTATATGAAGTGTGGACTCTAACCCTGTGGGTCATATCCCTGCTTAGATCAAATTATTGTGATAACTTAAATTAGTGTAGGAAGTTTATTATTATTATTATTGTGCTCTTTCCTCCATGCCAATAACTAAGGATTTGGTCCCTTTTGTTTCCCATCACACGCACACTCTCAGAAGGATTCAAAGAGGTTTAAGGGAAGAAGGAGATGTTTTAGGATCACATTTTACATGAGAGAGATTTTAGATTCTTGGGGAAGAGAGGGAAAATATTAGAGCAAGTTTCCCCAAATTGCAATTGCAATGCTCTTTATTTCCAAATCGAGCTGTGCTAGGCCCTCGCCCCTACTAGTTAACAAAATATAATAACTAGCCAAAAAGGCTCGCCCAGAAATGAGAGCCATAAAAATAATAAATTTTTAAAATAGAAGTCCTTTTAAATAATTTTGTTAGTAAATTACAAAGCCTAATGCTTTCTAATGCAGGAAAAAAAAAACACGGATCAAAACCAAAATCCAGTATCTACGAGAAACCTTAGTAAAGCACTAATTAAATGAAAAAGGGGAAATGACAAAAGGAGGCTCATGAAATTTGAACATTGAAAATTTATGGAGGGTAAAAATATATTTTTTCTTAGGCAATCAAAGAAATAGAAAAAAAAAATCTATATCTTGTTCATTGCAGGTAGTTTGAGAGGAGAGAAATCATTGTAATGGACAAAATATGTGCTTTGAGAATCAAAATTATTGTTATTTTTTAAGTATTGTATAAAAAAACAAATATGAGAATTGCCACCAAATACATTGTATTCATAAATTCAAAGACTACAGATATGAAAATACTAAACTACATAATAATAATAATAAATAAATACATACATACATACCTTGAGGACAGTCCAATCATATGCAAATACCTGTTATTGCTTCTACTAAACAAATTATCAAGGAAGATAGCTTGACTTATGAGCATATGAATGGGGCCACCGGGAATGTCATGGTGGGACCCACAAGAGTATGCATCTGTCGGTAGTGATAGGAGGAACGCGGACGATCCGCGTCCATTTGAATGATAAGAGTGATCACCATGAATGCAAGGAGTACAAACAGTTCAGACTTTCTGCATTTGGTACCCACACGTGTGTAAACAGGACGCTGCACCGCACCACAATGTTCCTTGCCTGAAAAATACGTACCACGAACGCACAAAGCAGCGCCAATTTTGCCCAGGAAAAACTTTTCTGACACATCACCCAGTCATTTCCAACGGTGGGCAGACACCGATTAAAAAAACTAAAAACAGTCTCAGCGGCTCCAGCGTCCCCATCTCTTTCGTCGTTCTTTTAAAAATGTTATTTACGATTAAATAAAATAAGCTAATTTGATAGCATTGTGACTCAAAATCAGAATATTAAAGACACTATTAAATGCCTAGGCACACTAATAATAGTTATATAGTTTAAGTAATGTGCACTATTTTGTTTGGCAAGAGGATATTAGTAAGATTGTTGTTGTTGAAGTTGCGCTGGTTATAGCCTTTTTTTTTTTTTTGGTATTTTATGTACTATTTTTTTTATAGAGCAATAATATGGACCATTAGGATATATTTGACAAGTCTCATCTGATTTAATTAGAATTTTTTTTCAAATAGGGATTAAACATCTTCCAAATAACTTATATAGTATGTGTGGTTCAAATAAATATTTGACCATTATTGAATTAACATTAATCCTAACTTATAATTAGTTGAGACATCACCATTTGATTTTATAACAAAGTAATTAGATTTTGACTGCGGACGATGAATGACGAAGATAATTTGATACACAAGTTACAAACTTTAACTCTAAATGTGGAGTTCACTTGAATGAACACACACAGTAATCATTAAAGTAATGAGATATAGAGAAATTAGCATCAATCAGTAGCTAGCGGCTAAAATCAACTCCCCCTACTCAATGACAATGTTGATGGTTATCCATCTAAACTCTCAAACTTTAGTATTTTACATTGGTGAAAATCAATTTGATGAATGGAAACTTAAATTCTCTTTTCATTGAAGAATATATCCGTGCTAGGTAAATGTAGAATCAATTATACCGTTTAAAAGAAAACGTAAAATCAAACATAGTTGGCAACATCATGGTCTATGGGGATATCCATGAACAAAAAAAAAATCTTACAGTTTGGTTATTATTGTTTGAGAAAATATAAAGATTCTATTATTAATTGCTAATTAGAGAAGTCCTTTATCACTTAAAATATATATATACTATACATATTATTTATTTTATATATTAATAAATAAAGGATCAGGCTATGCCCCCTCAGGCCACAAAAGTCGAGCCCTAATTGGGCTCTCAATGTTGCGAATTTTCAAAACTGGAATCTTCATTGCCCTTGGGCTTTATGACAAAAAGAAAAACCTTTGCTTTAAAGACTTTTGTGAGCTGAGCCCGTTGTCAAAAGGCTGGATTGATAGGAGTAATTACAGAGCATTGTATAATAAATATTTCTGAAATTCAATAGTGGAGCCCACATATGGATTATCTGAACCACTTAAGATAAATCTCATCTCCTTAAATTTCAACTTAAAAGTAGTCGGTCTATTAAAAATTGGAACCTACCTACCCTTGGGCTTTAGGAAAAAAATGAAAAGTCCCTTACTTTTAGGGCTTTTGTAGGCCAAGACGGGCCCCCTTCTGAAATGGCTAGATTGACAACCTAATTATATAGTACCACATTATAATCTTTTTTCTCTAATTCAATGGTGGAGCCCACATATAAATTATATGAAGATAAATCTTATCCCATCAAATCATATCTTATCGAATTTCAACTTAAAAATAGTTGGTCTTGCATCATTCAAGTAAACACCATGATTGAAACGTGACTAGGTGTTAGACAAGATGTTTATGACCTTTTTCATCATCCTCTTTGATAATAGGATAGTGAGGATATATGACTTAATGGAATAAGATTCATCTTCAACGGTCTGATTGATATATATTTGAGCTACCTTGGAGTTTGAGGAAAAAAAAAAAACATTTGTTATGCGTTATCATGTAATAGCAATGTATCCAACTCATATGGAAGATGATTTCACTATTTCACAATGGATCCACAATTAAAACTAAATTATATTTTGAAGACAATAATAAATTGTTAAGTGGATGGACTAATGCATAACCTTCAGATTAGCACAAACCAGCAGGGCTAAAACACAATGTTACCTAATTTGTACACAACTAATGTGTATGTTAAAGTCACACAAACAAAAGAAAAAAGCCTAAAAAAGAGAGAAACAGTCGATAGGTTACAGGGGAAGAAAGGTAGAAATTTCTCTGTCTAATGTTAGGCCCACCGACGAACCTATTAAACCTCACCTTGTACACATACTTAATTCACTTGCACAGCTGCATTGATAGTGATCCGAGTTCTACGACGGTTTGTGCATTGATTGTTAGAATTGTAGGAGAACAAATTTTCACGTGGCATTCATTGCCTTTGAACATTGACGAAAAGGCTAAAAATTATTGAACTGGCCTCGAATCCCCGATCCACATGCTTAAGACCTTTTGATTACCGATTGTACCTTGATTCTCATATTGCATGGGTCCATCTGAGGTGGGTATGCTTGTTTTATTTCATCAGCCGGGATCCAGTGGAGTGCCGCTGGACCATGTATGGTGGAGCGACCGGCTGCCTCCAATAGCTGCCCAACATGTCATTTGAATTTTAAGATGATAGTTAGCATCTTTCCAATCCCTTGTACGGTTTTGACAAATTAGTTTTATTCCTCTATTGATCTCTAACAATTACGGTGTCTGCCGTATACACTATCTCCTACCTTTCTCTCTTGCGCGAGCAACCATTCATGTGGGCGAGCTTCCTGCTAATTAACCATCTGTTCTGAGAATGTATCTCATTTTAGACCAAATCCCTTCCCAATATCTCTGAGGGACCTAGAGTGGATGTTCTTCACAAAGAATAATCCAATTTAGTAACACAATGATATCCCACAATTAAATGAAAATGAATTTTCTCCATATCCTACAATTAGATAAAAATAAATTTTCTCCAAAGTGATACTTATGGGTACATGGCTCAAGTACATAAAAATTTGCGGATGAATCATATATAATCAAAGCATTTGAGAAAAAAAATGCTATCAATTTGATTTATTTTTCTGGAGTGAATCATATTTTATTCAACCCTATAAATCTATTGATGAGTAGATACTTTGATTGAATTGATTCTCCATAACTTATCCGTCATTTTAATTAAAATTGAAGTTGATGATTTGTATTCAATAATTATGTGGCCAAGATTATGAAATAATAGAATTCCATAATAAACTTTATTAGGGTCATGGTACCTTGAAATAGAGATCCAATGAGTGGCGGACCTAGCGTTTTCATTTGAGGGGTCCAGGCCCAAGCAAACAATTGTGTTTTTGTAACAAATATAAAATTTTTATGTGGATTTTGGGGGCATATATAGATATTTTATGTAAATTTTTGAAATAAAATTCAAATTTTTAGAATAATTTTATAAGCGGACTGATGTCCAAGGAGTGCATTTCCCCTCACATGAATGTTTGTAGATATACCCCTAAACCTAATACCCATGTGTATTGACAATATCAAAGAGGATTTCTACGAGAGAATTTCTATACTAAAATATGTTTGTATATGATATGGCACACGAATATGATCTTTTAAAAATTAGATTGCACAATCATGATGTCACTTTTTCTTAAGTGGGCCCATATATAAAAATACTCATTTGTAATTTTTTTTAAATTTTAACCACTGGATGCAATTTCAAATAAATAACAAAAAAATTTTGTCAAATTTACGGTGGGCCCCATACTAAGGGAAGTGAAATTGCCTTGCAAGAAATAAAAAGATATTTTTGAGAATAAAAAAGTTCTTCATGATAGTTTTGGAAGGCCATTTTTAGAGGGCATTATGGGAGATAATATAAATGTTTTCAAGTCACGTCTCACCCAAGTAAGTTTCAGAAATCATGCATTGGTGGTACTCGTGATGTGGAGCGTCGTTATTGGCGGAGAGGAAGTGCTTCACTATGGTATAATACAGAGATGTTGTATTGAAGCTCGGTCCATTTTTATACCGAACGGCATGCAACGTTGAGTTTCCAAGTTATACTCGACATAAAATCAGGATTTTACCGCCAGCTTAAATGCAATTGTTTTTCTTTATAGAGTCACATTAACCGTGCATATGATTATAATAATAATATTTTATAGACAATTTTATATAGTTTGACTCTTATTGGATTGAAATATGGAACCATTCTATGAACACATTGGGGGCATTTATTCCATTAGAGGAACCCTATTGTGAAGTTCCACTTTTTGGGTAAAGAATTCTCTTAAGTCCTGTTTGTTTTAGAGAATTTATGACAAAATTTGAGATGTTGGGGTTTTTGAGACATTAATGATGTGATGTAATGTATTGTCTTATTCCCCAACCGATATAAGAATTTAAATTCCTTTACACATGAAAAGCTACTTTTCATTGTTTGTTCTTTTGCTATAATTCATAGAATTTATGTTTTAGGAATTCTAAAATTCCCAAACATAGCAAGGTGAATGAAGTGGAAATTTGAAATTTTCAAACATAGAATTTATGCTCCCTTATAAGTAAGAGAGCATCCAGTAATTTTAGCAAAAGGTGAATTAAAGTGGAAATTTGAAATTCTCAAAGCTTAATTGAGACCTTTTAAGTGGTGGAATTTAGAAATTCCTGCAAATAAGCATGGTATTTGTAAATGTTAGAAGACAAATGTCACATCATGCCCCTAATCCTCAACCACCAAAATTTTTAGCAAAAATTATTGTAAAAAGAAATAGGCTGCCTTTTAGGGCCTATTCTTTTACAAGAATTCAAAGAATTTATGTTTAAGGAATTTTGAAATTTCTAAACATAGTAGAATTGATGGATGCTCCCTTATACTTGAGCATTTAGGAATTCTAAAAATGGTGAAGCAACTGGAATTCTGAAAATTTCAAAGCTATTTAAGACCTTTTAAATATGTGGAATTTAGAAATGCTTGCAAAGAAATAAGGAATTTGGAAATGGCAGGAAACAAAATATTACATTATATCCTAAAAACTCTAACCACCGATGTCTCTAATACGAATTCTTGTAAAAGAATAGGCCCTTAGGCACTATTTTTTATTTTACTTTTGCAAGAATTTAAAGAATTCTTGTTTAGGGAATTCCAGATCTTCCAGATAAAGTAGAATTCTGGATACTCCCCTGTACTTCAACATCCGGGAATTCTACTAAAAAGTGAAAGATGTGGGATTCTAGAATACTCAAAATCTATTTAAGACTTTTTAGGTATGTAGAATTCTGGAATGCTTGTGATGAAACAAGACATTTAAAAATGCGCCCAAATTCCATAATTCCAAATGTTAGACGGGATTAAGCATTTGAGATTCTACTTTCGGGGGGTAGTATTTGGAATTCTTAGAATTCTTTCAAACATGAAGTCTCAAAATTCTCCCAACCAAACAGGCCCCAAATTAGATACATGGATCCGGACTCAAACTGGAGGGAGCCCACAGCCACCTTAAACTTTCAAACATTTCAAGCTCATCACTGTCTATAGTTTCTTTAACATTAGAGCTTTGCCCATCGTCAAATTAATCACATTGCCAACAAGGCCCATTTGGAGACATCTCCTAAAATAAATTTGCCCCCGGCTCTCCACAAAGTTTGACGGGAGGAGTGTGGCATCATGAGTGTGGCAAAATGCAGCAGCAAGCAGACGAAAACCAGCATTTATGGCAGCGACTCGGTACTCTCTTGTCAGCGGTCAATGGTTTTACCGCATACGTTCTGAACAAAGCACATAAGACGTTTGTGGGGACGGTTCCTCTGCAGCTCCACAAATGCTATATGCTAGTCCGGATGGATGCTTCCACGTGATCAGAGTGGAACTCACACGTACCAGGAAAAAAAAAAAGAAAAAAAAAAGCGAGCCATTCAAATAAACATTCACTGCCACTTAGATCCCACCATAAAATTGCTTATTGAGTTAAAAATATAATTTATACAAGCATATTTTTTAATCACATAATTAATTAATTAATTATAATTAATTTTTTATATTTTATTTTTGAAAGTTAGGCTCCACTCATTATAAAATCATACCAGGGAAAGCTTCGTAAGGGTCACAACTCTTGGATGAGCTCATAATATACATTCCTCATCGCTCATCACCATTCACCATTCACCACACCAGAGGAAGGGAAAGAGAAAGAGAAAGAGAAAGACAAGGAAAATCGAGAATTTCCAGATTCTCATCTTTCGGTTTCTCCCGCTCTACGCATATTTCCCTATGTAAGTTTACGCATATTCCTATGTAAGTGTTGTGCTTTCCGTCACTTCGATCGATGCGTTTCCCTCTTCTTCGAAGAAGAAAGAAGGAGCCTTGTTGTTGTTTGTTTTGTTCTAAGATTAAGTAAGGAAAAGAGATGATGAGAATCTTAATACATTTTCAGATCTCCTGTTAGCAGATCTGCGATTGAGAGAGATGGCGAAAACTGGAGCCTTGGATCTCGCATCTGGTCTAGGAGGAAAGATCGACAAGAATGAAGTTATTTCAGCCGTCGATCAGTGCGTGTTCTTCTTTCCACTTCTCATTCTCGATTTGTTTCTAGATCCATCTCTGTTTCGGTTTCGATCTTGTTGAAATGATAGATTACTTGCGGTTGTAGTACTGTTTAAGAAGTGAGAGCAGATCCTTTTGATGGATTGCAAATCTGTAATCTTTGCTGAACTTGAAGATGTGGATGAATGCTTTTAAGATCGGTCGATGTTGAAATTGATTGATGAAAGTCGTTAAGATTGACAGTGAAATCATCAAGGAAAAGTCGATATCCATGGCGGGAATCTATAGATGATGATTGTACGGTGGCAATGTGGTTGTGGTGATTACTTGGTTGTTGAAATGTATTGAGAAGATTGGTGCAAGCCAACCAAATTTGGGGGCTGTGGGAAATGTACAATAATTGCAATTTGTAAGGAGTTGGTTTTACTTTTAGCCTTAGAAAGAAGCATGTAGCAGGTGAATTTGTACGTACTAGTGGTTAGTTTTGTTTCCTTCTCTGTCAAGATTCCCCTTTCCTTTAAGTATATGTAAGTAAGAAGTGATTAGATGCTCAGCGAGGACATTCGATGGATCCTATCAGTATCTGTATCTCTTTTAATTTTGTTCTTTTATAGTTAGAAGAGTTTCTGCTTTTGTTTTCACAAACTAGCCTAGACATTTGTTTTGAATCTGTGAAAGAATATGCGGTAATTCTGCAAGAATGCAATAGTGATTTCCAAATTACAGATGCGTTGTTAATGGATGACAGTGTTGTTGGCTGTTGGACTGGTAGAACTGACTCTATGAATGCATACATTTTCAAGTTGGGAGTTTAGTTGTGTATTTGTGTCAAAGTAAACTTGATTTTGAGTGTTTTGGCATGTGATTGCTTCTGTGCCCATTAATTAGATGAATGCTGTTCCACTGTCATCACACTGCTTATTCCCCTTTAAGGCGGATGTTGTAGGGGAGGACCTTTTGTGGGGAAGTTTCAAATGTTGTTTTAATTGGTGGGCTTCTAATCCTTCTTTGATGCTTCTATATATACATATCTATTGCAATCTAATAAGATCATCACTTATAAAAAAAAAGTATAGGATCGTGAAAAATCAACAAATAAATATTGGATTTTTTTGAGTTACCACTTTTTCATATCTGTCCATTAGCACTCTCAGTTCAGACAGATATAGAGGATCATGGCAGTGAAATTAAGAAGTCATAGATAAACAGCATTTTTTTGCTTTTAAATTTACATGTTGGTTATCTTTTTAGCCTTCTTCTGCTGATATCTATAAAAAAAACTCCATCTTTTCCCCGTTTTGCGAATTTCTAGGTATGAGAAATATCATGTCCATTATGGAGGGGAGCAGGAAGGGAGGAAGGCCAACTACACTGACATGGTAACAGAATTTTTTCTCATTTTCATTTGCTTAATGCACTGCAATTTCCATAGGTGATTCTTCAGAGTCATATACTGTGGTCTGCCTCATGTAATTCAACTTAAGTTCCACTACTTGAGATTGACCTGTTCGTATGCATGGTTGCTAAAATCGAAAATGTTCTTAGCATGAAATTCTTGATTTTCTCCACATCCTCAGTCTTCACTAATGGATGATTTGACGTTGGCAGTAGCATGACAAATCATTACATGAAAAAAAAAATCATTTTCTCTTTGCCTTTTACATCCAAAGATTAGGTTTTGATATTGCCATTAGCATGCCAATTGTTATTAATGCAGGAGGCAGATCTTATCGACCTTTCTTCCGTTCATTGTCAACTTCCAAGATGTTCGATTAACCAAAAGTAGCATGTAGACATCAATGTAATAGTATATTGCTATGACGTAGCCTGAAATGTCAGTCAAATTTGATTGCAAAGTTAATTTTATGTGGTTTTCAGGTGAACAAATACTATGATCTTGCGACCAGCTTTTATGAATATGGATGGGGAGAGTCCTTTCATTTTGCTCACAGGTTAGTGATGCCCATATACTTCGAGGTTCTGCTTCTGCTGTCCCTTTACAGATCATTGCCTGATTCTATCAAACTAGGGTTGCCCCTTTTGAATTCTATTATTCACTCAATATAAGCTGCGTCTGTAAATCCTTTATATCTAAGGAACTAAAGAGTGAGTGCACTCTGTGTGCGTGCGCGCGCGCACACGTGTGCACATATTGGAGCAATGGTGGATTTTTGGTGATGATGGGGAAAGGAATGTAAGTAAATGAAAAGGACATAAAGGAGCGTGATATTCTCCTACAAATGCAAATGCATACTACTGTCTGTTTACTGATAATAAAATGCAAATGCAAATTAGTTACTAGTTGGCTATGCATCTTATGGGCATTTCCATCATTTCTTGGTAATCACACTGATGAACTAAGAGGTCGCATTTTACTCTTTTTTTTTCTAGGTGGAAAGGCGAGTCACTTCGTGAAAGCATCAAACGCCATGAGCACTTTCTTGCTTTACAACTAAGCTTAAAACCCGGAATGAAGGTCTAATAAATTCTTCATTTATGTTGAAGAAAAAGGAATATCCTTTAGCTGACTCATACAGGTTTTAAGAAAACAGTAATGTCAGATTCTGACTTGTCATTTTAGGTATTGGATGTGGGATGTGGCATTGGTGGACCGCTACGGGAAATTGCTAGATTTAGGTAAGCTCCATATCTTTCATTCAACATTATAATTTTTTAATTCATATAGGACTCAGCAGTAATGCTTCAACTCTTCATTCTGCAGGTTTGGATGGTTTTGCAGTAGCCATAAATATATGACCTGATAATGAAAACTCCTTCTGTACTTTTGACATATTCACTCAATAATCTATGAAACATTTTTCTGTTGCAAAATGGTTAGATCAGGCACACATGGAATCTGATGATGACTGTAATAAATATTTAGATTCCAAGCTCCTAAACAGTTCTTCAAGTAGGTCAGGTTTTGATTGTTAACAAATTTCAATTATTGAGGAATCAATAATGCAAAGTATGAATTCCTGCGAGAAGTATGGTTTTTTTATTCTATTTTGACTGGCTGTTTTATTTAAGTGGAAATTGAAATTTGATTTTTGTTTTATTTATTTATTTATTCTTACTCAAACTCATGTACTCTTGCACACTACTCATGCCCTTGACCAATTGAGCAACCAAGGGGCATATTTATTCATTTATTTTTGGCTGGGTATCTAATGTATTATTTCGGATTCTTCCTAGGGTTAAGTAGATTTAGCAGTTTTACAAGAAACTCAATGTCAGTATGCATCAATCTTTAGTTTTGGGAGCCAAGCATGGTTTAGATTTCGGTGTGAGTCCGTCCCGACTCTGCTGGTCCGTGTCGCCTGTACCGGACCAGTAGTGTCACGCCAGTTCTAAAAAGTATAAAAAAGTGTAAGAAAATTAAAAAAAAAAGAAAAATTATATTTTTCAGTGATAGAGGTCTTCTGAAGTTTTGTATATTTTAGTTAATGCATGAAAAATAATGCAGTTTTAAGGTTATTTCAAAATATAAGTACCTATTTGTAAAAAATTAATATATATACACACACACATATCCTTCACGAGGATGGACTCGAACTCGTGATTTGTGAAGTTACGTGATTTGTGAAGTTAGAAGTCCCTGGCATCCTAACCAGTGGGCCTACACGCACAACTCTGCAGATTTGTACAGAATGTAATATATTGACTTGGCTCTCTTGGAATATTGGTAAAATTGAAAATCAGGGCTCATTTCATTCTGTTTAAGGGTGGCACCAGGTTGACTCGCCCAAGTCGACCTGGTTTCGTCTGAAATCTGAAACCATGTGGCCAAGGCACAACATTCTAATTGCGCTATTGAAGATGAAATAGATGCCACCTTTTGTTCTCTCTTTTTGGGACACGTATCGAATAAAGCATATTTAATAGGTGCAATTTGTGGAGCCCATTTATTAGAACATGGAATATATTGTTCCTCATTTTTGTTTAATAATTCTCAGAGTTTCTCCATTTTGAGCATGTTAGGAGTAATATTCATGTACACATCCTTTGTGTGCAGGGATACAAACTGGTCGGATCCAAAGCCGAACCATGGTGGATCTGGGCCCAGATCTGTTTGCATAGAGTAGATCTCGACTCAGATCCAACATAGAACCTGTTGTATCTGGATCTGAATATCCTGGATCCTATATGCTTGGATGCAGATCCGAATTTCTCCTAGATCCAAAAATAGGTTCCATACCCATTTTATTTGAAACCGGAGACTTTGGATACTAAGATATTCAGATACCCATTTGCAAGATGTGTGTGTGCATGCGTGTATATTTCACTGGCTACAATTAATTGATGTGATGTTTAAACATGGTAGTACAAATATACAATGGCTGTAAACATAGACCAAATGGAAACAGTTCCATATTAACATTACTACTGAAAAAGGGCAGAAAATCATTGACTGTTGACTTTGTTTTGTTATTTACTGTAGCTCAACATTCATCACAGGGTTGAATAACAATGAATACCAGATATCAAGAGGAACTGTGAGTATTTTGTTCTTTTCTACGGAATGAATTAATGCCATGACAAATCCATGCTGACTTTGCATTTCTATTTTCAAGTGAGGAATTTTCCGTTCTTCTAACATTGAACATTATGTCTTCATTATGGCATTTCTACTGACAAACATTGCTCTGCAGGAACTGAATCATCTAGCAGGAGTGGACAAGTCCTGCAACTTTGTGAAAGTAGGTTCATTTTAACCTGGGCAGTTTCTTCTTTCATTCTATTTAAACTTCTTCCAACTTTGTAAATTCATCAGTTCTATTCAATCTTATGCATTTCCAATTATTTTTGCATTGATTATTCTTGTTCTCTATCCTTGCAGGCTGACTTCATGAATATGCCATTTAATGACAATACTTTTGATGCAATTTATGCAATAGAAGCTACCTGCCATGCGCCAGATGCTGTACATGCTCTGAATACTCCTCTGTTAGCTATTTATTGTCTGAGTGCAGGAAAATTTCACTTTTCAAAACTTCTTACACTTTTCATCAATTCTTGCTTGAATAGCTTGGCTGCTATAAAGAGATTTATAGAGTATTAAAGCCTGGCCAGTGTTTTGCCGCATATGAGTGGTGTATGACTGATTCCTTTGATCCCAAGAACAAAGATAACCAGCGAATTAAGGTCCAGACCCTCTCTCTCTCTCTCTCTCTCTCTCTCTCTCTCTCTCACACACGCACGCACACATTCTCGCATGCACACATTTTCATGTAACCTGAGATGGAACTGTTCTCATGGAGACAGGCAGAGATTGAGATTGGTGATGGCCTTCCCGACATAAGGTCAACCAGACAATGCCTTGAAGCCCTTAAGCTTGCAGGGTTTGAGGTATATATGCCCATTTCACCTTTGTACTTGTGTAATCTTTTTATCCAAAGCTAAAAGAAGGTTTGAAGAATGCACTACTTATTTTGAAGGTGATTTGGGAGAAAGATCTTGCTGCGGATTCGCCTGTACCTTGGTATTTGCCTCTGGATACAAGTCACTTCTCTTTAAGCAGCTTCCGTTTAACTAGTGTTGGGCGCTTCATCACGAAAAATATGGTACTGGAGTTACTTGTGGTGGTGTTTTCTTGCACAAAAATCTTTAGTTAACAAGCAATCATCATTCAAAAAGATAAAAAAAAAAAAAGAAGTTAACAAGAAATTCCTCTACGCCTTTAGGTCAAAGCTTTAGAGTTTTTGGGTCTTGCTCCCGAAGGAAGTCAAAGAGTCTCATCTTTTCTGGAGAAAGCTGCAGAAGGGCTTGTTGCAGGTGGAAAGTGAGTTCATATTCACTTTAACGGTGCATGAGTATTTAATCTTTTATCCAGTAACACTCATTTTTTCAAGTTTGATATGAATAGCTCGTACCATCTGGAGGACCAAAATGCACTTGGTCTTTAGATGCTCTGTTAAATGACAACATGAAAGACCCACTTGACAATAGGGGCACACTCACCATTCAATGAACTCATGAGTGTGGGGAGACTGAGCTTGAGTTCTGTTTTTCTACACCCATGTTACTGGTTTAATGAAGTCACCCTTAAATCTTGGTTAAGATTAGAAAGGGCCACAATTATCTCTACCTGGTTGAATAATCATGTTGTTTGTAAGATGAATTTTGAAATCATTTATAAATTAGGTCTGTTTGTGTATAGAAGTTCATGCATAAAACAGGCACTCAAGAATGAGGATGTGGTGTTGATTTCTGTGTTTCTCAAAGGCAAATGTATTAAAAAGGGACATTGATGAATGGGGATGTGTGTATTTGTGTAGGAAAGAGATCTTCACACCTATGTACTTCTTCCTGGCACGGAAGCCCTGTACAGAATCAGACGATCCCAGTTTGGCTACTGTAGAAGTTAAGTAGGAGGCATTTATTATCTTTGAAGACTTGGAGGCATTTGTTATCTTTGAAGACTTGGATATGATTTTACTGATGAGTTCACAATGGATTTCCTCCCTTTTACTCTTAGAGAGCTGTAACTTTGCTTATCTGAGCTCATTTACTTGTCTGCTGTATTTTTGTTTGTTGCAACAAGCAGTTACAGTTAATTACGGTCTCAGACAGCTGATAACGTGACAACAATCCTTGTTTAGATCCTTAGAACTTGGTTTGCCTGCAATTAGTGGCACAGCACAAAACAGTTGTCACTTGCAGGTTAATTAAACACATCCCCTTATTTACATGAAAACCAAGTCCACTGTACTAGGTTTATGCAGAAGTCTCAGGGATCCAAACATGGTCAAAATTTCGATGCCCAATACTACATTGAAAATGAATCCAGCCCACGGACGGGCATGGAATCAGAAGATAATGAATGTGTATGTTCCATGAGCAGACAGCACATTGCTAATATGCAGTTCAGCTCATAGGGCCAACTTGGATGAATGTTTATCAGTGGGAGGACGGCAGCTGGAAATGTCTCCTTATGGGCGAGGGGAATATCCAAAAGAAATAAAAGAAAGAACAGCACTAGCAAATTATTTTAGCCCTGGAATCCAAGGTGAGTGAAGGCTCAATAACTGTAAAATTGCTCCCGATGACGATCATGGGATAGAAAGTGTATCGAAGGGGCTACACATATCAAAAGTGGGCCCAAGTAGGCTCATGCAGTCCCACTAGTAGAACATATATGTGCTCTCAAAATTCCTGTATATAAAAGAGGGTTTTATTGGAAAAATCTTCTTAAAGTTATTTTATACCAAAAGGACCTCAAAGATATGATTTCCACAATATTAATCCTCTAGATCTTTTTTTGTTTAATTTTTTAAAATCTGACTTGGGTGGGTATTACTTGGGTGAATATATCCCTACTTACCTACGTACATGAGCGGAGACATCTTTGCTCTTCTTGTTTTCCCTACTTCCTTTTCTGTTGGTTTATTATCATCATCATCATCATCATCTTCTTCTTCTTCTTCTTCCTCCAACTTCAACACAAGTTTAAAAATCAATCCAATGATCTAATTTCAATTTACTATACTCACTTATTAAACCCATTTAATCTAAACCCAAACCCAAGTCCTCCCCTCCCTTATCAACCAACCAATATAATTCTTTTCTTCTTTTTTTTTGTCTCATTTTCTTCTTCTCCTTCCTCTTAAACTCACCAAAACCCATCATGATCATCCGTCTTTACTCTCTTCTGTCTCATTTTTCCAACCACCGAAGCTCTAAATCTCTCTATCCATCTACCCCTCATCTCCACGTAGGGCTTTTTGGAATAGTGCTTCTGATTAGTAATTCTCTAGTTTTGTATCTTTGCGTCCTATATTGAGGTTAGAGGAAGGAGGAAGAAGAAAGAGAAGGAAAAAAAGAAAACGAGCGAGGATATCACTGCTCATGTCAGATAAGCAAAACTAAGAGGAAAAATGAGGGGAAAAAGGGAGAGGGAGTAAAAAAAAAAAAAAAAAAAAAAGAGAGCATAGATATGCCCATTACTGTACATGGGTGAGCGGAGTTATCTCCACTTGTGTTTTAAAGCCCACACCTACTCGCACTTTCTAGTAAAAATAAGAGTGGAGAAGGGAGGAAATGGAAGAACGAAAAAAAGAAAAAAAAAAGAGAACCCAGGGCGAGGATATCCCCTCTCATGTATGTGGTTGAGTGGAGACATCCCTACCCAACTTAGATTCCAAAAATTTAAATAAAAAAGCATCCTAGAGATTTCTATAGGAAAATCATGTCTTTGAAGTCCTTTTTTGTATAAAGTTACTCTGAAAGGATTTTTTCGGTAAAATTCTATTTCAATTGAAAACATACCATGTTAATTTGCACTTAAATTATACAGCCCTTAAAATAAAAATTTTATTAAATCCATAGGCATGCAATCAATAGGTTGCACGTAACTAATACAGCCTTTTGTTTACAATTTAAGGAATGGTTCTTCGGTTTCCAACAATAAACAATCATTCTCCCCCCTCAAAACCATTTATTGCAGGATTTAAGGGGCACCTTTCTAAAGTACCACTGCCTATTTCACGAGGACAGCCAGACAAGCTCGGACTTCCCTCTACTTTTATGATTATTCTATGATGATGCAAAGAGAGAGAAACCCTCATATCATAGTTTCATGTAACCAAACCTGCCTTTGAAGGAACCATATAGAGATTGTGATCTTCTAAAGCAGAAAATGTCATCGATACAAGCTGATTGGGGTCGTTCGGTACTGCACTTTGCCGCTTGGTACTCAGCATTGTGCAGTCCCCCAAAGACTAGTACACTCAGGGACTTCCTCTGGGGTGCCCCTACTTTAATATGGTCATTGAAGAAATCTATCAGTTCCTGTTGACCGAGTGCTCTTAATGCAGCAACCTGCAGTCACCGGTGAAAATGTTTCAGGTTGAACATGTACTACTGGAAGCGAGAAATACTACCCATCCACGAAGAATAGAATGGAAACATGGCATGCAACAGTGGCACTTACCTCTTGTTCTCTCCTATCAAACTTAAGAGTGCCATCTCTAATTTCTCGCCAGTAAAATAATGATTCCTCCTTCAAATTCTTGTGCTTCTCAAGCTTCATATCGATCAGTGCATTGACGTTATTCTGTCAGAATCAGCAATTGTTAAGTGGTTAAGATTAGCCTGGATGCTAAGTTGAACTCAACTTTGAGAAATTTAAGGAACTGAAAAATGACTTCCACTAAACCATATACTAATCCTCCCAAATAGGCACTTCATAAACATAATAGAATAGGATGTGAAGTTCTGTATAGAATGGGAGAGCTGTCTAAACATCTCAAGGAGTGAATCCAAGTAAGCAATCAAATGTATGTATGAGCATGTGTGAAATTATAAGGACAACTAGAATCTCATTTTTACTTATATATATTTTTTGGATATTGACCGAGTGAGACAAACATTAGCCACTATGTTTCTTGAGAATAAAAGATTGTTGTGATGCAATTAGAATGTTGCCATGACAGCACATTTCATCCTTTTTGGTGAGACTTCGTGAAAAATGGTGCATTGCAGGCTTTGCTTTAAGGTTCCCAGTCATGAAAACATGGCAAAAGAAGTTACAGGCACACAGATGGTCATGAGAAATGAAGATCTCGAGTATCACCTTGAATTCTTCAGAGGTCATCTCATATAATTTACTCTCAAACATCTTAAGGAATGCCTCCACTCTTAAATCAAGCTGTGCTGGATCCTGTCAAACAAAAGATAACTATTGCTTTTGAGAAGTAGAATCAACAAGTGCTTTTGAGAAGTAGACTCAACAAGAACAAATTGAAGGCAAAAAGTACAAATACCTTCACGGTGGATTGGACAACGAACTGCACTCCTTGGATCCCTGAATAATTCCTGCATTTAGGGTAGTTTGTACATTGAAACTTAGCATGAATAAAAGCAGGAGCACATGAAGCATAAGTTGTAAGCATTAGTCTAATCTGCAAACCTCTGCATCAGAACTGTAATGTATCCAAGTTGCTCAACTGTTCGAAGCTGATGGAAAGCTGGTTGCTTTGCAATAAGAGAAAACAGCTGAAGTTTCACGTTTAACTTAAAATCATCTTGATGAACCTGCGAATATTAAAAAAAGGGGTAGTCACTAGAATGATGTTGAATAACACATGGAAGAGATATGAATGGCTACTTCCACGCTTACCAATAAATCTCATACTTTGTCCATTCAAATCCTTGTGAAAGTGACCCGACAACGGGCCATGCAAACACAAAAATCTCACTACTAACCAATAAAGATCAGGAAATTTGTAATCAGTCCCTGATTTAAAAATAACTCAAGCCCCTAATTAATTGCCAATTGGAAAATGATCCGTTAGTTCTTCAATCAGTTCTTGAGTTAAAATCAAGTAAAGAAAATTTTCTTGTCGGTAATTGCCAACTGGAAATCTATCCGTTAGTTCCTCAATCAAGTCTTGAGTTAAAATCAAGTAAAGAAAGTTTTCTTGTAATGATGTTAACTTTGGGCTGCAAAACCTCAAACTTCCCTTGGTGGTGTTAAAACCCAGCCCATTTAACCAAACCCTTGTACCCCACCATTTAACCCATACAAATCCTAAAGCACCCTCTTAACCAATGCTCTTAACCCAACTTCCTATAGTCGCCTGCTTTCTTTAACCTAACCCTTTCTACCCATTCCTTTAGCCAACCAATACCTAGTTCAGCCAGGTGGCTTCCGAATTTTGTACTATCCGAAAAGAGCAATTTGGAGTTCGATTCGGTAAAATTTGGATTTTGAAAACTGCAACATTTGGAGAGAGAGAGAGAGAGAGAGAGAGAGAGAGAGAGAGAGAGAGAGTTGCGCTTTGTTCTAAAACTAATATTAAAAAATAGAAATAAAATAATAAAAAGTGTAATTAAAAAAGGAAACAAGAAGTTGAGTTTTGTTCTAAAACTAATATTAAAAAATAGAAAAAAAATAATAAAAAAAGAGGAAACAAAAAGTTTAGTTTTGTTCTAAAACTAATATTAAAAAAGAGAAACAAAATAATAAAAAAAAGGAAACAAGAAGTTGAGTTTAGTTCAAAAAATAATATTAGAAAACAGAAACAAAATAATAAAAAGTGTAATTTAAAGAGGAAACAAGAAATTAGCACACCTTTATAATCTCAAGTAGTTCGAAAGTTTTGAAAAATTTCAGGTATCACTCACTCCTTTCAATTTTTTCAGCTAAGTATTTTGCAGAGGGGAGAGAAAGAAGCCCACCTGAGGAAGAGGGAAAAGAGAGTTTGTTTCTCTCTATTCCCATCTCCATCTATTCCATCAATCAATGCCCCCTTAGACGGATACCATATAATGATAGCAACTAAAAAAGTGCATTTCCCTACCATTCTATCTTTTCCTTTTTTTCATCCTTGACTCACTGAATTTAAAATTTAAATTTTCAAAAACCACTTCAGGTTCCACCTATAAGAAATCCAAACTAGTCCAAATATAATTTCACCCTTCAATATAGCTTTGGAAAAATTTCAAAATAAAATGGATTAATCAGACCATCAGATTAATTATCTGAGGATATGTGAATAAAACATTACAAATGAAAGGAACTACTAATCCATACTAAGATAATCTGAAGTTGGAGCCATCTCTGATGAAAGAATTACGTAAATCCAACAAACCTAGGAGTTATGCATCTTGATCGATTTAGATATTTAATTTATGGGTCCACTGTGTGTCTTGAAAGTCCCGGATCATAGCTTTAGAAAACCCATTACAATGTTAAACAATCTATATATATCTGTATGAGTGCATGTAGAGATATCTTCGAGATTCACTTCCCACCATTAGAGGTAATTTCTCTATGCATCTTTTTTCATCTTTAACTCACCAAATGCAAATTTTTACTTCATTGACTTTGGGTCTCACCTATAAGAAATCCAAACCAACCAAAATAAATTTCACCCTCTTATATAAGATTGGGCTAAAGTTTACATTAGAATGAATTAATAGAACCACAAGATTAATTATCCCAAGATATGTGAATAAAACATTACAAAGAAACTACCTATTCATACTAAGCTAATCTGATGGTGGGGCCATCTGATGAATGCAAGAATCATCTATGACCAATATAACTTGAAAGCATACATCTTGATTGATTTAGCTTTTGATTAAATGGGCCTACTGTGAGTCTTCGAAGTTTCAAATCATAGATTTTAAAAATTCATAATTTTTTACAATGAATTTCTCTCATACTTTCTTTTCCTGTTTTGTAGAAATTGCATATCTTTTTTTTTTTACATGGAATTCGGATTTTAATTTATTTAGACGTATAATTGAACTTCAAAGTCTATTACTTCATGGTGAAATTTATTTATTTATTTTGTATGTATTGTCTTGGAATATTTATTCTCATATGCTTTTTGTGAAATACCATCATTTATATATTTATTTAAGCATCTAATGGTCTAAAATGTATATTGAATTGGCCTTATGAATCATATAGAAAAATATACTCGAATTAGAATAGCGAACTCATTGAACTCGAAATATGGATCAAGCGAATTGAAAATGAACACCAACTGAACCTACCCCATCGAATTCTCGAATTGGCGTTAAGTATCAAATTGCAAACTACGAACTAAAATCCGAATTAGTCAAATTGCGAACCATGTAACTATGGATGTGTTTCCACAGGTCATGGGTTTTACAAGTTTAAGGGAATGGGTCCAGTTAACACAGGGTCGCAGAGTAGAGGTTTAGTATAGGTTAATTGCTTGGGTCAAGAAATGGTTCCAATCCAAGGACATTTCAACAATTTGGCAGCCCTTAAGAAACTCCTAAAAAAATGACCGGATTTCACAGCAGAGGCATGAGAGAGAGAGAGAGAGAGAGAGAGAGAGGCCGAATATCTAATTGACAAATTTCCCATAAAATATATTGGTCAACTTTCAAAGTACATTATATATATATATATATATATGAGTAAGGCTATAGGACGCCCCTCTATTTTAACCAATTGAAACATGTAGTACAGATACCGACAGGCAGCCCTATTTTTCTCTTTGTTTAAAGACCGTTGAATGAAAGCATTTAAACTTCCTCATTTTTCTCTTTTCCAAAGCAAGTGGTGAAGCTATATGGCGCCCTTTTGTGCATCAAAAACACCCATATGTATTTAACGAATGGGAATGCTAATGTCTTCATTTCTTTCCATATTTTGAGGAGAAAAAAAATCAAAGCATTTAAATAATTCCTTATCTCTTTCATAAAAGAATCCCTATTTTAAATGCTTCCTTATCTCTCTCATAAAAGAATCCTTATTTTTTTCTCTTTCTTCACCCAGACCAATCACGTTTTATACTTCCTTAAGGGTTCCACCATCAAACGTAATGAAGAAAAAATTTCCTTACTTGCATTAATCACTGTTTAAAGGCTCCATGTTTTTCTCCTTTTCTCTCCTCATCCAGCTCGATAACCATGGAAATAGTAATCAGCTCAATCAGTTGTATCATTAAATGTGATAGGGGTAGAACGCCCCACTTTCAAGGGTGCATTCTTGAGACTCTCTCTCTCTCTTTATATATATATATATACATATATGGGGCTCCTCACTTGCACTCAGCTTTAGATAATAGGCGTCCGCTCAAGGGTGTGGGGCCCACATGGGGATGGGGGGATTTGAAGGACACACAGAGGCCCTCCTCTTTACAAAACATCAGCCCCATCCTTACGGTCTATTAGCTCCATCTGGCCTCACAATTTTAACAGTGCACAGTTCATTTGGATTGGTATGCAGTAGATTCAATGGTCCAGTCCATTTGGATCGGGCCAAATATTGGTGGGCCGATGGAATTCGCGGGGCCATGTGTGTAGTCCATTTGGATGGACCACAGGTGGGCCTCACATGCTTGACGAACAGGATCATGAGTTGAGGTGAGGCTCTCCTATATATATATATAGGGCTTTAATCCTATGAAAAGTGTTCTCACACACGTACTGTGAGAACTTTTTATGGGGCCCACTTGTAGATCCTATGTGGGGATGAGACCAAGCGGATGGAACAATCTATGTAGGACCACCCTATATATCGAGTTTGGCCCCAATCACATCCTTAACCCCTTCATCTATGGCCTATAAATTCACTCCATTTGGATTGGTACACAGTCTCGATCCAATGGTCTAGTAAATTCGGATTTGATCGAAACTTGGGTTGTGTGACTATCAGGGGGTTTCCTGTGTAGTGTGTATTGCAAGATTTGAATTGAGTGATACATAGGCCCCACCTAGACTTCTTACAAAAAAGTGGTGAGAACTAGTTCTTATAAGATTATTTCCCATACATATATATAGAGAGAGTAGTCATCCAATCAATGCACGCCACGTGCGCTAGATCTCTGTGAGTACCTTGACATGGGGCCCACATGGAACTAGGACCAGGGGATCGAAAGATCTCCTCTCTGCAAAAAAAAAAAAAAAAAAATCAGCCCCATGTCTCACCCGTATCATCTCCATCTAGAACCCACAAGTTTAACGGTGTAAAGTCTATTTGGATAAGTGTGTAGTCAATCCAACGGTCCAATTTATTCGGATGGGACCCAAAGTTAGGGATGTGTGCAATTTAGGGGCATGATGTGTGTGGTCCATTTGGATGAACCATCCAATGGGCCCCATCCCATGTGAGCACCTGATAGCCTCTGTGTGTGTGTGTGTGTTGGGGGGGGGGGGGGGGGGGGGGGGTGGTGGGGAATATTCATAAACATCCATCCCTCACCATTTTCTTCTTGAGAACTCTAGGTGGGGCTCATCTATCACCCAATCCAAACCTTGCAATACACAGGAAACCTCCTGATAGTCACAGGCCCCAAGTTTCAGTTAGATCCGAATTTACTAGACCGTTGGATCAACTGTGCATCGATCCAAATGGAATAGATTAGTAGGCCATGGATGAAGGGGTTAGGGACATGTGATTGTGGCCAAACTTGATATCTAGGGTGGTCCCACATGGATATTTTCATCCCCCCCGGTCTCATCCCTTGTGGGGTCCACATTGAGCCCCACAAAGGAGTACGAAGTTTCCATGAGGGATGTGTGTGTGTGTGTGTGTGTGTGTTTGTATTGGTTGGAAAATCCTCTTCCACCGCTTCTACAAGACGCGCATCTGGATCGTCACCAAAGGCAGGATCCCCTTGAATTTTCACCCCATGTTCCGAATGACAAATGGCACCAACGTGATGGAGAAAATCGTCCTCTATATTGGTCACCTTTTCTATGTTTAGATAAGTTTCTTGAGTTGCAAAAGTATGGTTGTCTTTTTTTAGTTTTGGTAAATGCTTGTTAACTTAGCTACTAAACATCCACCAGCAAATTCCAAAGCACTAAATTCATGAATTTGGTATAACACTTAAACAAGTTTAAATAAATACTTCTTACACCAAGTAATCAAATAGTAAGCATTCCAAAATTTTATTTAGATTTCAAAAGAAGAAAGGGAATTAATAATATTTGTAGCAACTGTAAAACAATGTGTTTAGCACTACTGTGCTAGAAGAATCAATGAAGAATCTGATGGTCTTGTCACCAACACCAGTATGCTTGCAGAATTTAAAGAATCTATTGATGCAGGCCAAATCCAAGATCTAGCTCGGCATTGATGGGCCACTTTGGAGGAGTCCTTCATTGTAATAAACATGCTTATTTTTCAATAAATTAAAGTTATCTTTTGAGATTTATCTCTTTTATGGTGTTTTTCCTCTTGTGAGAGTGCTCTAGGGCTGGAATCCATTTTTGGATTCGAATAATCCTTCGGGAGATTGTTCTACGATCAATTGGAGATTTGGGGCTGCGCCAGTTTGGTATCAAAGCCCAGATCCGGTTGCTGGGGAGACATCTGTCCTCTCCGGATTTCATCTGTCTACCCACCTCGTCTCATCATCTTGTCCACCATCACTAGTAGCCCCAATCGAAAGCTTCCTCCACTCCTTGTTGCTACCAAACCCTTCCACCAACCCAAAACCCTAAACCCACGCAAAACCCTAATCCCATAACCACTTCCCAATCGAGACCATCCTAACCCCTTTGACGCCCACCGAAACTTCTTCTCAATTCAGCCCACCTTAACAAAAAACCCTTTGGCCATCCCGAACCCCTGTTCCCAACCATTCTCAACACCCTGTTCATCTGACGGTTCATACTCGTAACCCACGAATCCATCTCTCAACCCCTCTAACCCCTCCCCAACCGAAGCCACCTCCTTGCCAAAAAAAAAAAAAAAAAAAAATCCTTCCCCCGACACCCACTCTTTTTTCGAAAACCACCACAACCTTAATCCAAGTCTCCTTCCTCCAATCATTCTTTGCTCAACCCCAAAGCCACCGAAACCCATTTTTCCCCAAACCATAAAACCGACACCCTCAGCCCCCTTCGACTTCTTTCATAGCCCAACCCCATCAGAAGAAGAAAAAAAAAAAAAAGAGAAAAATAGCGAAGCGAAGCAGCAGCAGCAGAGAAGAGGTAGAAGGAGAGCACAGAGAGAGAGAGAGATGAAATACCGTGCACCATCATCAGCCACATTTCGACCTGCGGCTTCACCATTGCCGCCTCATTGCAGCCATTGTTGTCGCTTCCTACAGTGAGCCTCCAAGCAAAGCCTCCTTTGAAGTCGAATAGCAAGTAAGAACTCCGGACACCAATTCTCTTATCTTTAAATCGTTTTCCTTGCACAAAACCCGAGGCTGAAATAGAGGAGAGGCCTCTTTTGATTGCATGTGCCTCATCTAGGTGCACTTGCTCCTCTGTTAGGACCTTGTTTGGGCCTAAGTTAGGTCTACACTAAACCAAGTGAGCCCAACTTCTATTTGGGCATGCAGTTAAGTTTGGATCCAACCCAACCCTATCTCAGTAGCAATAAGACGGGCCAATTGCCTGATTGGGCTTGCAGTAGGTCTGATCCGACCCAACTGAACCCAACAACTACAACTATTTGGGCCTGAGTTTAGGTTAGTCCGACCCGAGTGAAAAAAAGGGTGCCACAATCCATTCAATTCAGCCTATTCCATTTGGCCATGGGCCATTGATCTTGAGCAGTGATATTTGGGCCATCTAATATCCGATCAACGAACCGTCTGCTCCAATCTATTTCACTCATCCACATCTACATCAGTTTATTTTTCAGAAGAGACAAATTTTGTTCTCCTTGCTACCAAATCATCGTGAGAATTTTTGGACATTTAGTTAACGTTCAAAGATTTGTCTATAAATACAAATATAGAAAATGGTATTGTGAGAATGAATTCTACGTTGAGCAATTTCTGAATTTGAAGCAAAAAGAATTAACAGTTGATGAATATACCCACCATTCTCGAGGGTTGCAAGAAATCTGTGAGTTAAAGGAGATTGCAACACATATTTTGGGTTGTTATATCAGAGGTTTGAGACTAGACATCTTGGAGAATATGAATGGTTGCGACACTAGTCAAGCAGCATACTTAGAAGCCTTTCGTATTGAACATCTGCTTCGACAGTCTCGCATGCAATAATGAATATCCCAGCAAAAACAAATAACACATGTTGTGGGAAAGACTTTTCGCCAGAGACGATAATTCCACGATTGGCATTTGCCGCCTCCTCAACACAAATGAAAAGAAGAAGAGAAATGGAGAGAGCTAGAGAAATTCCACACGCAGGTGAGAGTCAAAGACAGAGCAGTTAATTTGATTATTGACAATGGTAGTGCAATGAATTTGTCACACAGGAAGTTATTGACAAGTTTCATTTGTCAATAGAGAAGCTTTGTAAGCCTTAACAAGTTGCATGGTCTAATGGTTATATTATTTCCATAACTCATGCTTGGTATCATTCAAGGTTGGTAATTATGAAGACAAAATTTGGTGTGATGTGATCCACATGAATATTGCTCATATTATTTTTGGACAACCATAGATTTTTTACCGGAAAGCGCACCATGATAAAGAAATGAACACATACTTTTCCGTGGCAAAGAAAAAGGATTGGACTCCGTCCATTGCCATTAATAGCCCAATCTTCATCCACATCATCATCTTCAACTGACGAAGCAAAGCAAGATAAAAAAAAAGGAATAGAATCATGACATCATGATTGCACCAAAGGAGATGCCAGCCATGACAACTGACATTAAGGATGCAACAACGCAAGATCAAGGCAATCTCATGAAAATTTCAGAACAAGTAGAATATGTCCAAGATAGTGTTAGTCAAGGGCCACAAAAGGTAGCAAACGAACAAAAACAAGTGCACATTGCAGAATTTGATCAAGAGGCTCCAAAAGAAGAACACGAAGAAGCAGATATTAAAGATATTGATCGGTTTAGCGATACTATTGACCATCCAAGAGAGTTGATTGTCTCACCACTTCTAGAAAATCCAATTAAATCATCAACAATGAAATCCATTATTCCAATTGTCTCACAACCAATTCAAGTTATTGAAGTCCCCTACATTGACTTCATCTTCAGAGATCACATATGGATTTCTGACAGTTAACAATTGAAGCATCTACTAGTCCGTTCACACATCCGAGCTCCATGCAAAGACTAACAGTCGAAAACATTCCGATCTTCTTTTACATGGAAGAAAAGAATGTAGCAAGTTTTCACACCATGTCATCCAAATGCAGATCAACAGAAAAAGCAAGAGTTTGTGCAATTGATTTTCGACCTCGGAGGACATTTCCTCTCACCATGCGATCGAACTCCTCCCGGTAGTTCTTAAGTTGGTGAACTTGTCCGAATCAAATTTTTCTAAGCCGGGGGAGAGCCGATACAGGTCAGATCCAAGATTCAGCCTTGCATTGATGGGCCTACTTGATCCATGATCTCCTCAAGATCAGGGATCCCTATCCTTAGTTAGATAGTTTTAATTAATTATTTATTTCCTATGTTATGTTGAGTTGAGATTAGAACTTGCTTAATTTATGGCTTATTTAGAGTTAGTCTCTTTTACTTTAAAAACAGTCACTCCTAGATAAGGAGGAGTCCTCTATTATAATAAACATGCTTATTTTTCAATAAATTAAAGTTCTCTTTTGAGATTTATCTCTTTTATGGTGTTTTTGCTCTTGTGAAGGTGCCCTAGGGGCTGGAATCCATCTTTGGATTCAAAAAATCCTATGGGAGTCTGTTTAACGATTGATTGGAGATCCGAGGCTGCACCATCCATGCAACCATATTTTCTGACCCAACGAGTTGACTAGGAACTCTACCAAGTCAACTAAGCCCATTCTTTAATTAGGTGATTGGCTTGGGTAAAATCTAGCTGGGTGAGGTTTGTTCGAAACCTGGTTGACCCACTGCATACTAGGAACTCATTCGACTTGGCCTGGTCGAGATGAGTGAGCCTAGTCAAACTCAAGAAATAACATGAATAAGTTCTTACAATTTTCCACCTACATCAAGGACCAAACCCATCAAAACCCTACCTTTCCCTACTTTCCTCGCAAGAACCCTCTCGAAGCTCTTCGCCCCCTCTTTCAACACCTTTTCAAGACTGGAATGGAACCAAAGCTCTCCCTCTCTATTACTTTTTTTTTTTTTGCTTCAAAATTTTTTTTCATTTTCCCCCTTTCAAATTAACGTATATTCTTCATCACATACACAACTAAGCAAGCTATAGTCTCTGCCTCTCCAATCTTTTTTTCTCTCTTTTCTTCCCCATTTTTAAAAATTTTTATTTTTCCTAAGCCCCCTTGAACCAAATTGTCGGTTCAGATAGGTACTGCCGTAGCTTTCCTATCAATCATTCGTGTTAAGGCCAATTTCACTCAATATTGTGGGAACAAACTATTTTGTCATATTTCAATCAGGCCATAGAAGCATTCCGGATTTCTAATCATTATAAATCATATTTGTGAAGTATATAGATTATAGAGTAACTCCTACAAAATGATAAAATAGAGAAGGCACCAAGTCTCACCTGAATATAGTGCACCAGAGCAGAATTTTCATCACTTTGGTTTAGACCCTCAATAGGGTAAAAGTAGTTGATGCCCCTTTTAAGCTTGACAATTCTATTTGTCAAATGCTGAGATGGAAATAGAGGTTTGCTTTTGGGTTGTGGACTCTCAAAGAAAACACCTTCGACATACTGGATCATTAAATCTGCTTCATCTGGTTTCATGTTTCCTAAAAATAGTAGTGTAACTATAATAAGCATGACAATAAGCAAAACGATTTGTACGAAATAACTAACAGAAAGAGCTCAAAGATATGCTAACCAGCAACATAACACTCTAAGAAAGCTTTTGAGAGCATGCGAGGCCAAAATTTTCTAAGATCATCAGCTTCAAGATGTGGTAGGACTTCCAGTTGTTCACTCCAAGGCCAGGAATCATCTTCAAGTATTAGTGAGCAACAGTACATAGCTTGTTGATATGGCTGTTGAAACTTGAAATTTTGGTACTCCTTTATTACTGTTTCCTGTTTTAGAAAAGAAAAGCAAAAGAAAACGAAATCAGTTTGCAGAATAACATGTTTATGGCTCGTTGCTGTAAACTGATTGGTGACATTAATCCATCACCAACAATAATGTAGAATTCGCAGGCTCTGTAGTAGTTCAGAAGTTCTCCCTCCCTCCCTGGAAACCAGATGATGTTGTTTCAAGTGAAGGATCTCATTAAACTATTTTGATTGGGTTTCAGACATATTAAGGCACGAATGAAGCCACAATGTCTTTAAGAATGTTCTCAACATGTACACTGGGCTGATCCCCTTTCCATGTCTATACAAATAAGTTAAATCCAAGGTCGTCTTCGGTACCATTAAAAAGGGTTATATTGTCAGTACAGATCTACTCTCAACTCAATTACTCATTCAGATGAAAATGGGAGGAAGTAAACCATAAAAATCATACAGAAATGGAGGAAAAAAAATGCCCAAGAAAACAGTGAGCCATTTTGAGGAGCTTGATAGCTTTATCATTACCTTGATCACAGAATACCTGTCTGGCTTTACTTCGAATTGCACAATTTTTCCAATGATCATTTCTAATAGAATCCTCATTTTGTGATTATAACCAACCACAACCACCTAAAGGAAAAGGCAAGAGATTAATATGCACAGAGTCATGATACATCAAGTGACTAAAAAATTGCAAATAAGCTAACAATGCTGAAAAAGACGAAGTGGCAGCGATTCTGATCCATATATCATTTTATGTAGGACCATTTGTTGGCCTTCATACATTGGAAAAAACTTCTCATACTCCACTTTTAGTCCACTGAATTTTCCTTATTTTTGATAGAGAACAAGATATTATTATTGAAAATCCAAATCTGTAAACAAAAATATAGAGAATAGACAAAAGGCAAAAGCCATCCAATGAGATACACAGATTACAAGGGTAAATATTCCCAAGGAGGTCGCCTCTGAGGTCCCGCCATATCAAGGGCATTTGTTTCCCATCCAGTTCACCCTCAAAAGGAATCTCCTAATCTCATTTAACATGAAAAATAATAAGCAGGATTTAGATGAGGCCTGAGCCCTAATTGGAAGCATGCTTTCTACTGGGGGCAGGATTTTTCTTTCTGATAACTGCAGGAAAGAAATTTTGAGAAGACTTATTCTCCGACCCCACTCAATATGGTGAATATTCTACCCAACTCACATTGTCAATCCCAATGGATGCCAAAGGTGCAGTTCAAGAACAACCTCAACCACTTAATTATTAACTGAAAAAGAACTGGGTTTCCAAAAGCACTCTGATCTGTGTTTAGCTTCCCGCACTGAGGTTCGCAACAACATTCTATTCAGCATGATCAGAATCCCCCCCCCACCCCCCCCCCCCCCCCCACCCCAAACACACTACTTCTCTCTTCCCACGTAGCTTTATCTGAAAATCAAACGGTAGTAGCATTTCTCAGAAAATGAACCTCAATTTTACAACAATGATGAATTAATCAGGTTTGACTCAGACAGGGGAGCAACTTGATTCCCCTTGAGTTGAGTAGGATGAGTTGCACTGGGCCCCATAAACCAACCTTACAAAGAATCCCTTTATGATGAGACTAGGCTCACTTGGAATTGGGCTCAATTGTTCACTTTTAGAAAAGGGGACTCAGACATTGATGCAAGCTAGATCCATGATTGGCCAGCCCATTGGACCAAGACCAATTAGGCCCAGTAGAGTAGAGTAGATCCTATTATTAGTAGTTGCTTTCTTAATATTTGTAAAGTCTAGTCACGTTTGGATTAAGACTTCTTATTTGATTTGAATTAGTTGTTTCCTAAGTTAGAAAATATTTTAGTTATAAATAAAGATATAATCCCTTTTCATGGGACATACGGACATTGATATTGAATAAGAATTTGAGTTTGGTTCTCAATTGAGAGAGTTATTATTTGTCTTTGGTGAGGCACCAAGACATTTTATCCTTAAGCCTTTTGACTTGGAGATTAGCCCGTTGAGTAATCTTCTTCCCTACGCTACTTTAGACCCCAACTCGATTTGCCCATGCCAACTTACACAACCAAGTTATAAAACCATGTCACTACAAACGCGCGCGCGTTTTGAGAGGTCAATTTTTAAAACTTGTAAAGAATTGAACAAATGGATCTATTACATTCCATAACTCTCATGAAAAACAGTAGAACACAAGCTATGGGGACACATTTGAAATTCCTTTGCATGAGAGATCAACATAAAGAAATTAGATTCCATAACACCTTAGTTCAGTGGAGTAAAAATCACGTGAATATGTAACAGTCTAACGAGAAAGTAAATAAAAAAAACAGAATAACCTGAAATCCAGAATCAGTGTGGTTTATCGCATAATGGAGACCGGCAACTTGTGCATCATAAGCTGCAAGTCATACAAAAAGCAGTTAATGTTTCATTTCCATGATCAACTCTCCAGAAATTCAAACTGAAACTTAATGGACACACAAAAACAGAAGGAAAAATGGAAAAGGAATATTATTGGCGTTAAAACAAACATGCATCACAGGACACAAGGATTTAAATAATGGCTCACATAGACATAATGATGGTGATTTGCTTTGAGCCCCTGTTTATATGCCTAGGTTATGTACAAGCGTAACAATGAATATCCAATATGAAGTGCTGTGGTGGATGTTATTTGTAGACAGCATGGTACTCATTAGTTAGGCAAGAAAGCAAGTAAAGGACACGCTAGAACTTCAGAAAAAGGCACCCAAACCAAATAGACTGAGAATTTTCAGATCAAAGAATATATGGAGTGTAAGTGAATATGCAAGTAAAGAGGATGAGTTATAAAAGATAACTTAGTACCATGTTTGATAAATTTTGATATCTAGGGTCAATTGTAGAACAAAAGCAGGTTAAAGTTGGAGGTGGCGAATAGGATCAATATGGACAAAATGAGAGAAACTAGTGGAGTCATCAAGTGCCACCTCAATTGAAAGGACACTTTCTATTAAACGACGGTTAGACATACTTTTTGTATGGAACCAAACATTGGGCAATGAAGAAACAAAAAGAGCTAAAGTGCAAGTGCTAAGATGCACTGCTAAGATCTCGCCCCTAAAAAAAATATTGATATTTTATTGCAACCAAAAAACACTAAGCAAGATATGAGGGAAAAATAAAATAACTTACCCTCCCAATGATGAAAGAATCCCTACACCACTTACTCCAAACAATAGAAAATCTTACCCCCACCAACCAAGTATGAAAGCATGTCTTGAAAACACAAACACTTACATCAGACAACTAAAATGTCTCTCTTCTCATTCAAATTATGGTCAATCATAATAAGAGAACTAGAGCAAACTAAGATAAATGTCTGGAGTCACAAAAAAGATAGAATTAGGAATGAGCACATCAGAAGGATATCCATGGTAGTAAATCTACTTGAGATGGTTAGGTCATGCTAGGCCCTGTATCCAAATTGCTTATTTTTCTGCTAGTTAATCGGCTTTAGATGGGTAATTAGCTAGTTTACAGGGGTTAGAATAGATATTAGATGGTTTGGGAGAGTTTGGACCCAGTTGAGGGCCTAAAAGAACCCAGTTGATAGCCTTGTGAGATATAACAGGGTTATATGTAATTTCAGGTCTAGTAGGTCCTAGAGACCTTGGACATGGGAGTTGCATTCATAACAACATAGCTTTGCTGTTAGATCCCTTTGATTGGACTCAATTGCATGAAAGAATCTTATTTGTATAACTACAAGTATACAACGACTTTCTTGTAACTACAAAAATCTAACTACAACTATATAAGGCTTCTCTCAAGTCATTTCATTTAATTTCCCTCTCAACTCTGACGAATCTCTCTCTCTCTCTCTCTCTCTCTCCTCCTCCTCCTCCTCCTCCTCCTCCTTTAGTGAGCAAGAAGACCTAGATCTCACCAATCCAAGCTAGGAGAAGCTGATCCAAGCATCTAGCACCCTTGATCATCATCTTTTCATCAAGATCTCTGTCTCTCATATCTCAATTCTCTTGGTTGGATCTCCATTGGTGAGAAATTTCCTTCCCAAACTGAAGTAGACGATGCAAATGCAATTGATCAAGTGGTTGATCAGGCTATGAGGTTCATGAAGGCATTTGATCGAACACATGGGGTCCGAACCCATTTTTAGATGCTTCCTCAAAAATAAAGAACCCAAAACTGTCCGCCAATACTAATCTTTATTCATTCAGGGGCTGTTTTATTAATCATAAATAAACAGGGCATTCTTTGCAATTCTGAGCTTCAACTCAGAACATATGAGTGACCTGGACAACTGTTTTATTTTGGGCTGCTGGTTCAGAACCATAATGCGTCCATATCTACTAGAGTCCAGCAACACTAATTGTGGAAATTCTGCTCAATTTCTACCGCTATGGAAATTCTGTTGGATTTCTACTATTATGGCTGCTATGGAAATTCTGCTGGATTTCCACCGTTATGGACAATCTGCTGGATCTTGTGTAGGGTGGTTGGATCGATACTGTTATAGAAATTCTGCTGGATTTCTACTGTTATGGATAATTTGCTGGATCTTGTGCAAGGTGGCTGGATTGATACTGTTATGGAATTCTGCTGGATTTCTATTCATTTGAGTTGCTATATTTTGTCATATGGGATTTTGATTAACTGTAGTTAATGATTAGCAGCAGGAATCATGGGATTTTGATTGACTGTAATTCAATTTGGAGATTATATATTGGTTGTAGGTCATCATCACCTACATTCAGTGGTCTACATATCATTATTTTCAAGCAATACAGGTTCTGAAAGAACCACCTTGAAATCTCTGTGTTCCTTCATATTTGTGTTCCCTTCTCTCTATTCTTTGGTGTCATGTGCAAGAACAAGTGTTCTTTTCCGAATCCACTAGAGCTATATTCATGAACTATCACTTTATGTCGTCATGCTACAGTATGTGACTGCGTCACAAACCCTCTCTTTTATCTATATCTAGGGTTTCATTAATTGAATCTCTGCATGCATGATCTTTTAGTCCCAATTCGCTTGTTCTTGGTCTAGGATCTCTTGTTTGGGAGTAGACTGGGTTTTCTTGGAGGTTTGGTTAGAGATCTTGAGGATCCTTGAGGTTTTCTAGAGTAATCTTGGGGGAAATCAGCTAGATCTTGTCTAAGGGAAGTAAACAACTATATTTTCATAACAAGCATGCTTGATTTCATTGATTGATGTTGATTCTACTCCAAAAAACCCCATTTCCAGCTCTTTGTCTGGTTTTGGATCCTAATTACATGATTATGGGTTGTTTATGGTTTAAATGGTAAAAAAAGGTCTTCCATGTGATGGATTAGATTGGTGTTGTGATGTTGAAAATGGAATTCTACAGGTCTTGATGTTATTTTTGAGATCTCCATTGCAATTAGATTTATCATTTTGAGTTTTAGAACTAGGGATTTACGGCTAACCGTATGCCATTTAGAGCTAGCCGTAAGATACAAAGTAGCTCACCGTAAGTGTACCACAACTAGGTTTTATAGAGAGGCAAAAATGACTATTTTGTTCTACGGTGACCTCTCGGCTAGCCGTAGGGCTACCCATGGTGAGTCATAAGGCTAACCATAGTACACCCATGACTAGCCGTAGCCAGGCCATGGCTACTTGTAAGCCGGGTTTCTTTAGGGTATGCTTGGTAACGGTATGTGGGGATGAGAGGATTCTGTAGTTTCAAAAATCCTTCTTGAGGCTTGGAATCAACCCATCCACCCTTCAAAAAAATAGGTTTGGCAAATACAGAAGATTTCCAGGGAAGAGGCCTTAAGAAATCAACGGCTTGAAATGTTTTGGTCAATATATCTTGATCCACAAGGCCCCACATTATAAAATTTGGTCCCATAGCCGTTCTTGCCCTCTAGATCAGTTTTAACGGTCCGGATTTTTCAAAAGGGGCCCATAAAAGCCCAAATCTATGCATGGAACATTGATCACGTTTTTTAAAATATCATCACATCTAAGAAGAATCAATGGTTGAAACTTGGTCCCATAGCCATTTTAGGGATCCTTCTCATGCCTAACAGTTCAGATCATGCATGGGAGGCCCACACACTAATCGGATGAAGAAAACATGGACTGGTCCAAATCTCACGTCAGGGCATTGTTCACCCGCCTTTCTGCCCACGTGCGGAAAGGGGGGATCTGAAATGACGACCGGGGGGTTGGGGGTGGGGGGGTGGACTCTGACTGTGGATTTCCACGAAATGGTTGAAAACAGAAAGCAGTTTTTCGCTTTCTTCGCCGTTGCCAAACATGCCTTTCAAGTGAAGAATTCATACCTTAGGACCTTTTGACTAGCTTGGAATCCTTGACCATGACATGCCCAATTGGTAATTAATTACGAGACCATTGTAGGTGGTGTTTAAGCTAACATTCACTTATGGGTTGCCCTACTTTGTTTGGATCAATGTTATGTCAAGTGTACAGAGGTTTAGGGCCTTTGATATGACTTAAATTTGGATTGCCAATGATACAATTCCCATGGACATCGGGGACCCTAAGAGTACATAGGGTTGGATGGCATTCATCTTGGGCAACCTAGACCATATGATTGACCTGGACTCTTGTATACATTGCCTTGAACCTTGATATCTCTCATTGTACTTTACTCTTGCATGACTAGTACATGCTTCTTTACTCGTTACATGTTACAATGTTCATGTTATTGTTGATGTTAGATTGGATGTTTTTATG
The DNA here is from genome assembly GCA_037013555.1 of Sextonia rubra. Classification (NCBI taxonomy): domain Eukaryota; kingdom Viridiplantae; phylum Streptophyta; class Magnoliopsida; order Laurales; family Lauraceae; genus Sextonia; species Sextonia rubra. The sequence goes on along the minus strand of JASUAD010000010.1, from coordinate 33,067,937 downwards.
TGTAGGACTTGCACCCTGGACCTAGGTTGGATTTAGTGACCTTGACCTTTGTATGGACTTGTTATATCTTATTGTAACTTGATGGCCTAGGACTAGATGGACTTGGACAACTAATGCTACACTCTTGATGTACTTGTTCCGCTAGTTGAGATGGGTGTGTTGCCTACTCTTGTGACCTTATCCAGTTGAGTTATTATTGATCCATGTGTCGGCACCACTTAGCTTTGATCCACGCCTAGTCGGACCCAGCTTGCACGGGTTTTGTTGCTTGTCTTGCTTAAATTATCTAGCTCTCACCACAGACATCTTGCTTGTATCGTACAATTGGGAGGATAAGCTCACGTGGATTGCCATTTTGCTAGTCACACATGTTAGATTTGTCTTAGCTGATTCACATGATGTCAATTGAGTTATATGCACAATCATGCCTTATATTCTTGTCTGTTGCTCTCCGTTATGATCAACATGTCTTAATTCTACATTTGATGTAACATGCTTATATTATTACACTTGTCTGCTTGCTTCAACTTGTAATCCTTGGCGTTGTAGGAGACCCCATTACCACCCTTGTCCTAGAGACCAAGACGTCGGAGGACCAGTAGGCTGGGATAGTCGAGTAGGCATCTAGCTTGCTTGGAGGGATAACACTCTGAGTTGGGGAAGGGGGATTACTAGTGGACTAGTTTAGTTTCTAGCGGGGGATATTTGATCTTGGATAAAACATTGTAATAAAGATTGAGCAGTTTACGCTTCCGCATTACACCTTATCACTTTACCTTGGACTAGATATGCTCTAACATCATGTGACCATTTATGGAAGTTTGATATCCTTGCCTATGATACCATATGTTGTTACTGCTTCTGCTGACATATGATGTTACATGTTTGAATTGTGCCAATCCTCACACATGAGTTCCTGTGGGAACCTGGTGTGGGGTACTGATTGTCATTATTCATAGACCCAACACCCGTCGTGCCCCGATATTCTTGGAGGCCCTGTTTGGGGGAGTGACAAGTCATGAGCTCAAAAGCCTGAATCAACTCTTGCATGGCATGCTGTAGCCAGGTGGAGGGGCCTCAACTAAGGCTTGGAATGAAACTGTGAGCGAAACACACATTAGGCTACAAAGTTGCAAAGACAACGACATCAAATGGGTGGAAAAGAAAAAACTCACAATGACAACCATACGAAAATAGTATCAAGGTACGACGACGGTGATGATGTTTTCCCATTGCACCTTTAGTCCTGTATTTTACAAATGAATGCTAGAACATTGAGAGAGAGAGAGAGAGAGAGAGAGAGAGAGAGAGAGTTCTTGTTAGAAATATACGATCTTTGGTCTTTTGCTCGTTTCTTTACTTGAGCAAACCAGGGAATACCACAAAGTGATTTATTCCATTATCTTGGCTTGATAATTAGTAAAGATGGAGAAATTGACAAAACTATTGAACAGAGAATAAAAGGAATATAGTTGAAGTGGAGACTTCTAGAGTGCTTTGTAAATGGTGCATGCCAACAAGACTAGAGGAAAAATTTTACAAGCCAACGATCATACTAGTTGTGACCTATGAAGCAAAATGCTGGTTAATTAAGAAGCAACATACGCACAAAATGGATATAACAGAGATGTGAATGTTGAGGGAGATATATGGTAAAACTGGGAAGGAGAGTACTTTTGAGAACATTTAGGGGGTAGCATCCATAGGAAATAAAATTAGAGAAACCCGTCTGAGATGGTTTGGGATCATTCAACACAAGATAGCAACAACGGTAGTAAGGGAAAGTTTGGCTATACAAGTTTATGACCCACCAAGGGGAAGGGGTAGGATGAAAAGGATGTGGATGGAGTTAGTAAAAATAGATTTGAAGGCATGTAACTTATCATAAGATTTGGCTTGGGATGGTCAAAACAGAGAAACAAAATTCAGATAATGAACCATAAAGCTATGGGATAGAGCTAAGATGATAATGATGCTCCTAACTTTGGCATGTTAGTAGTGTCTTTTATGGTTCAGACTCCTTTTTAGGATTGATGATCATGATTAGAAATAGAATTCTACTTAATTTTTGCTAAGTGACTTCTTTAGAATTGATGATCATCATTAGAATAGGGTTCTACTTTGATTGCATGGCTCTAAAACAAAGTATGGTGGGGTGGCTGCCTGCTGCAGCTGCATGCTTGTACAACTTTTTGTATATTGAAGTTCTCGTGAAAGGCACCTCTCTTTGAGAGTTTTCTTTGCTTTCTCCCCAACAAAATTGTTAGATTCGTGTACTTTGCCCCTCACTTTGAGGTATATTCTCTTATCCTTTCCTCTCACTTCCTATACGTTTTCCTTAATTCAACATACTATTTCTCTCTAATTATTGTTGACTTTTGGGAGCCATTTAGCACCAATTTGGTATCTATGTGGGTCGAGATACTAATCTACTGAATCGGGTATCTCAATTTGCATAAAAAATCTTTAGTTGTTTAACATTGAACATAAAGATTGTTAGGATCTTTCTACCAAAAAAAAAAGAGATTGTTAGGATCAAGAACACCTAGATGGAACAATTAGATCCCAATTATATATAAAAAAGGGCAGCCTAGGGCAAGAGGCTCCTGCCACTACGGGGTTTCGAGAGAGTGAGATGTACGCATTACCCCCACAAGCAAAGAGGTTGATTCTGTGTTTTGAACCTGTGACGCCCAGGTCGCAATGAAGCAACCTTACTATTGTGCCAAGGCCCACCCTCATCCCAATTATAGATATGTTTCAATACATCAGAAATACAAGAAAACAAACTGTTTCTGAACTCATATGACAAAAACAAATAGAAACTACATGTTACTAAGTAAAAAACCAACAAAACAAGAAATATACAAGGAAATGACCAATTCCATACAACTTAAATAGAGAATTAAATTCCAACACTTATAGAATGAAATATGGACATATAATTGTATTGGGAAGGTGATATATGAACATATACTTTAGAATTAGATAGTAGAGCTCATTAGCCGCGCCCCAAAATGATGGGATAAGGTAAAGATGATGATCGGTCATATACTTATATTATTGAAAATTTCATTCAAAATTAAGTATAGAGATAATTCCAAATGCTCACCATATTCATTCAAGTAATCCATTATTAACCTTGTGAAAATATCAGTAAGAACTGCTGCTTCAGGGGAGTAGCTTGACTCTGGACAGTTGAAATCAATCTTGACATAAGCCTTAGGAGTTGAGAACTTGGTATCAGGCTTGTACCATAATCTTGAGAAGGAAGACTTTCTTAGCAGAACAGGTAAATTAGTCTGAACATAAAATTAATCATGTCAGATATGCTTTATACGAAAATTGCTACAGGGAACAGCTCAAACACGAAACATTTGTATCTAAAAGTAATGACCTTCTCTTGCACATCTTTAAGCGCCAAATCAGTGGGAATGAATACATTTGGTGATGGTAAATGTAGATTTACATCAGGAGCTCCCTCTACCCATTTCTGCACAATGTAAAAAATTCAAAGTCCATGATGTTTCTTCACTCAATAATACTGATCTTTAGGGATCTCAATGGGTTGGATCCACGAATATGGATCTTGGTGCAGTTATGTTTACTGGATCCAAACCCAGATCCAGAGAATTAGGACCCAGCAGCCTAGGCTAAACTCCACCCTATTAGCATATCGTCAAGCTCCAGATTCTGATCCAGAACTGGTTGCATCGCCCAAGTCACAATTCAGGATTCTCTTTAATTACTTCCCCAACATGTTGTTTAGCATGGATGTTTTCTAATGTAATTTCATTAAAGAACTATTACGAAATACTTCCCTCATACATTCCAGTACACTATTAATTACAATGCTATATTAATATAATATCCCATTTGCGTAAAGAGCAAGTAAAATCTAAATAGGTCTAATGGTATGAAAGATGGTGGATCCAAGATATGGATTCAGCCCATTGAGTAGCTGACAGCCTTAGTGATCTGAGGTTCAACAGCCACTTAGTCTTCTACAGAAAGATGGTAAAAAACATAAATGAGATATCAATAAATTGGAATGATGTCAGAAAATTATAAACTAAAACATTTGAAGCAATAGCAAACCTGTATCATTGCACTAGTGATTTTCTCAACAGAGTATTCTGTTCCATACCATGGCTCAACCATACCCGTAGATCCTTCAAATTTCTTTGAAACCCAGAAGATTCTGTTTGAGGAGAATTCATTCTGTAAACTTTAAACATATTGGAAAGAACTTTTTGAACAATATAATAATAGAAATTGAGCCCAATTCCAAGTAGGTAATACAATAGCTAATAAGCAAAAAACACACACACACACATATATCCATATGAGAAATATTCATGTGCATTTATACATACATACATATAGGCAATATTCATGTGCATCTATCCCTCACCATATTACGGTGAGGGGAACATAGTGGGGCCAATTTTATAATCCATCCGAACCACCAACACACATGGGATCCACCCTAAATTACACTAGATCCATCGAGTTTTCACTGGTCTGAATGCACTAGACTGTTGGACGGAGAGTCAAGATTTTTTTTAATATAAAGTTGTTAAATTTACAAGCCACAGATGAAGGGATTAGACTTTAAAAGCATGGGATGGACTCCAAACTTGATATATGGGCTCATCCAAAATGTGTCTTTCAATTTCCCCTTGGTCCCATCATTAGTGGGGCGCCATCAAGTTTGTCTCCCACCATATGGTGATTGACGGATGCACATGAATGTCCCTATATATATGTATATTTATATGTATGTATGTATAGAGGAGCACCACAAAATGCCTGAGGCATTTTGTAAAGCACACTGTCCCCTTCTTTCAACGGATGACAACATGACATGTTATTCTTTTGTCATACTTTTTAGGAAGAAAAATTAAGGCATTTAAATGACCACTTTCTCACTTGAAAATGATATGCAATTCCAACTTATTGTCCTTCCGTTTGGTAATTCACTTTTAAAATGAATTCAAAGTGAAGGGAAAGGTCACTTTTAAGAGACAAGAAAAGAAGAGTCTTACCGAACAGTACAAAATTACCTTTTCTTTTTTTTTTTTAAGTCAAAAGTCAAATCTCTCATTCCGCTAAGTGACAAATAAGCTTCTTCTCTCTCATTCCACTAAAGGGAAAAAAGCTGCTTCTTCTTATCCAAAAGTCAAAAAAGTTTCTTCACATGCCACAAAATGACAAAAAGTCAATAAGGTGGATTTTGAAATTTTGTACTTTCTTATATGACCCATCTTCTTTTCTCGTCTTTTAAAATGACCCTTCACTTTAAATTCACTTTACAGGTGAAACAGGCCCTAGAATAACATTAAAGACTCCCACTATAGTATAATATTTCCCTAACTGTCATTTTTAGAGAACCCTATTTTCAAAGTGGGCAATTTGGATAACATATTAGTGGGGACCACCTTCGAAAAAAATCCAATCCACTCAAAATTAAGGGCCTCCTTTGTTTATTAGCCTTCACCAAAATTCACTCCAATAGGAGGTGGGCCCACCACAGTTGAACACAATGGAAAGCTTAAATTTTCATAATCTCACAGTGGGCCTAACTATTTTTTCCAATAAGATTTAGAGTTTCTTATTAGTGACAGGTTGTCACTTTTAAAACTCTTCCTACATGACCTCTTTTGAAAAAGCTTCCGATTGAATCTTAGGCCTTATCTTTCCTAAATCAACATTATCCAAATTTTAGGAGAAAAAAGAGGAAGAGATGATGTGCAATCATTCTTTGTGAAATTATTGAAAATTTTTATTTGGAGGAGATGACGTGTAATCACTACTTGAATTTTCCATAAGTAGGACCCTTGGAAGTTGAATGAAATTGGGAACTGAAGTTGCTACAACCTTCGAGTGCAAATTTAAAGGAATGCTCGTGTGTGTGTGCGAGCGCGTTTTCAAAAGCAAAAACACCCTCCATTCGACCAATAAAAAATGGTAACTTAGTGATATAAGTTGCTTAGGTGGAGATTTAATCCTTTTTGGAAAGAGAGCTAAACAGTTGGCTAATGTTTCTCTTTTTTGAATTCGTTTCCTTTTCTTGTTTTTGAATTCCCTATTTTTCTCCTATTGTTAAAGAATGAGCATCATATAGTTTTCCAATTATGGCATGAATGGGTCCATACATAAATCCAATGGCCATTAATGGTTAGAATCAGGGGCAGACCTACATACATCCATGTGGTGCGGACGCACCCATTGGAACTTGATCCGCTTCTAAAAGCATAGTGAAAATTCTGATCTTGCTTCGAAAATTTACATAAAAATTCTATGTTGGCCCCCAAAACCCACATGAAAATTCAGTATATGTTCTCAAAACACAATTGCTTGTTTGGGTTTGCACCCCTCAAACGAAAACTCTAGGTCCGCCACTAGTTAGAGTGGTATTAAATTGGGAATAATCACAATTCATGAGGAATATTTGAGTTTAAAGGGCTTGGATTTATACAAACAAAACTTTATTCCAACTTAGGTTAGGGCCTACCTCCAAATTTATGACTATGGAAACATTGCATTTTCACAATCTAATGGTAGTTATGCTCACAAAGAGCTGTAACTTAAAGGGAAAATTATACAAGTGAGCATAAACAGAGAGCTGAAACTACTATGAAAATTGAAGCTGAAAAGATACCGCAAAGAGATTATTTCTGTTACCTTGGCTTAATAATTTATAAGAATGGGGAGATTGATGAAAACGTTGAACATAGGATAAAAGCAAGATGGTTACAGTAGAGACTTGCTTTTAGAGTGCTTTGTGATAGACAAATGCTAACAAAATTGAAGAAAAAATTTTACAGGCCAATGATTAAACTAGCTATGACTTATGTGGCAAAATATTGGCCAATCAAGAAGCAACATACATATAAAATGGATGTAGTAAATATGAGAATGTTGAAATGGATGTATAGTAAAACTAGGAAAGATAAAATTAGAAATGAACACTTTCGAGAGCATTTAAAAGTAGCATCAATAGGGGATAAGATTAGAAATTTTAATTTTCAATGGTTTGAGCATGTTGAACGTAGGCCAACAATGGCGTCGGTAAGAAAAATTTTGCCTGTGCAGGTTAATGACCCACCAAGGGGTAGCTGTAGGTTGAAGAAGACATGGATGGCGGTAGTAAAATCGGATCTGAAGAGGTTTAACTTATCTGAGGATTTGGCTCAAAATAGGTTAAAATGGAGAAACATAATTTATGTAGCCAACTCCAACATAGTTGGAACAAGGATTTGATGATGATGATGATGATGAATGTTAGTTATTTCCAATCATAACATGAATGGGTCCATACATAAATCCAACGGCAATTTAACGGTTGGATCAACATCAATTTAGAAATAAACCCAATTATAAGGAATGAATGATTCTGTAAGGCTAGGATCTATAAGAATCAAATTTCATTCAACATGGGTTGGGCCCACTTCATATTGACTATAAAAAACTAAACATTTTCATAATCTAACAATGGGCTCAACTCATGTTGCGATGATATTGGTGAGGGCCCATAATAGATAAGCCCACTATTTGAATTGATTTGATGATTTGGATATTTGATAAGTAGGCCCCACTTAGGGTTATCAAAAAGTTGTGATTAACTTCATTTGCAAACCGGACCTTTTTTGGTAAACATATGCACTTCAGTGTTTAGGTGAGGATTCCCAGGGAGGATAGTTATTACAATTGACTTTTTTAAGTTGTCATTAATTTCAAATGGAAACCTGTGTTTTTTTATCTTCCATGAAGATTTTTAGGGACGACGGTTAGCAAATGTCGTATTTTGGTAGGATGATACAAGGGGGGCATTTCAAAGAATTCCTTATATTATACATATATATAATGGTAAATATTCAGGTGAGAAATAGTTCTCCCCATGCTTTCATGATAACTATTGGTGAGGCCCACCTAGCAACCTATCCACACCGAGCACATACAGAGCCCCTCCTGATAGTCACTCATCTTGAGGTTTAGCACTCATCTGAATGGGCTTGATTGTTGGATGGAGGGTTGAATTTTTTTTTTAATATAAAACAGTTAAACTTGTGGGCTACGGATAAAGGGATTACGGGCATGGGATTGTAGTCAAACTTGATACTTGTGGGGATCCCATATAGTTCTTTCCATCCCCCCGGTCACATCACAAGATGGGACCCATAGTTGGGCCCCACAAAAAGTTCTCAACTCCATGACAATAGTTCTCAATTGAACAAAGCCCTATACTCACCAAAGCCAAACCAACATTTATAATTTTGTTCTTTTTTTAAGTATAAAATAGGCAAATAATGACAAAGAATAACATCTTTAGTAAAAACATAAATGAAATTAACCAATATAGACTGATGGACAACAAAGCAAAAAGAAAAAGATGGGAGCCCATTTGTGAAGGCCTGTATATCACCTTAAAATAAGCTTAATCTACTAGAGTAATCAACATTCCAAGGTTACCTGACACTGTCTGGAGTGAGCTCGTCCAAAACCATTTGAATAGTGTCTGGAACAAACTTAGAAGGCAAGGATGATGCTACCAGCCAATCTTCTGGGGGGTATACCTGAAAGAATATTTCTCAAGTGTAACTGAACAAGCAATTAATTTAATTTATATAGACAAGAAAAGATCCTTTAGTGATTCATGCGTATAGAAGAACATGAAAGATCAAGTAACTGAAATCAGCTAGCACGCTTATTAATCAGGAACTAATTTAGAAAATAAGAGAAAGAATTTTTTTATCATCCACAAAAAAATGATAGACTTTTCCCATTATAGAACACAATATATGATTCTAAAATTGGAACATATGGTCCAATTTAGATAATATTTTCAATTAAGGAAAAGTGCTAACATTCAATGGGAATTTTATGAAAAAAAAATTCAATTTACTTGGTGAAAACTGAAAACCTGTTAAAATAGTTGCAGCAACCGATTTATTCAACCAATTTATTATGTCTAGAATGCCAGTTGTCCTTTCTGAACTTTGTATTTTAAGGATGTTTCCTAATTCATTCTAAATTCCTCAGATCTCTTAGAAAACAAGCTTTTCACTATGGCTATAGAGTTTGTGAGATGGACAGACTAACCAGAGGCACCAACTATACAGGGGCGGAATCAGGAAACCTTCCTTGGGGAGGCAAGTAAAATAAAAAAATAAAAAATCTTTGTGGTGGATGGGTGGGTTTTTTGTGGGTGTTTGGGCTGCAAACATGGGTGATAGCTTTGGATGGCTACAGTTGTGCTTCTCTTTGTTAGTAATCTTCCAGAGAGATGTCCATTACATTTATTCTTGCAATGTGTGAGAAACTGTAAAATTTTATACTTTGTCATTATTTTGGTCCACTTACCTTCAATATGTGAGAAACTGTTAATCATTCATAATACAAAATGCAAAGTAAAATGGGAAGTGTCTGTGTGTGTGAGTAGAGACCGCGAGATGATGATGATGATGATGAAAAATGATTATCGAATAGGTGGCATCATATATTTAAAAAGAAGGTCATAAGTTGACCAGTGAAATTACCAAACGGAGGCCCTAAGTAAAGCTACGTTTCTTGTAAAGGCCTTCTCATGAAAAAAATATCCTTCAGGATTCTTTACGAAGTAAATCCACAAGTTAATATACAAGTAAAAGCTAACTTTAAAGACATGTTTGTGTAACAGCGACTCTGTGGAAAAGGATTCACTTTTTCGTGCTTGCTACTTTCCTGTGGATTTGTCTAGCACTTTTCCACGACAAACAATGAATAATAAAACAACTACTTTTCCACGTCACTGTGGAAAACAGAAGTCCATGAAAAATACCTTTTCCAGAGAGTTAGAAAAATGTACCCTAAATCTTGAACTGAGAATGCAAAAATGCAGAAGGGGTAAAGCTATTTCACTATCACTAAATTGAATACAATTAAGTAATTACCTGCATATTCGATGCAATTTTAACCACATAATCCATAGGACGGATTTTGTCTCGGTAATGAAATCCAATCTCACAAATGGCCAAAAGCTACAAAACCAAAACAAATCATCTTAGAATCTTCATTATTAAGAAATAGATAACAATATTATTAGTATAATAGGTTGTGGCGATTGCAATAGGTTAACTATCTAAAAGAGTAAGACACAACACTTTATACTACTAACATATTGTGGGGCCACTTTAGGCCACATAAAAACATGGTGAAAAATAGGATTTTCTTTCTGTTTGATCGGTAATTCCATAGTGATCGGTAATTGCATGGTGAAAGGGTATTGCATTGACAATATGTCATGATATTTTTATGAACACAACCATCTCATGAGGGGGCAAGAAACTAGACCAGAATAGCAATGTGATCCAAGCATTCATTTTGCATAGTCATGATCGATGGCTCAGCAATTTTAATAAGAGAATCAATTCCAGATTTAGGCCATATGTAATTTGCAGAATGCATGATCATGGAATGTCAACTCTATAATTAGTAAAGGGGGAGAGATTGACGGGGATGTCAAAGATGGGATAAGAATTTGGATGATTGAAGTAGATACTTGCATCTTAAGTGCTCTTTTATCAGCATATACTAACAAGATTAAGGGAAGAATTTTACAAGACAACAATTAGACTAGCTATGACCTATGGAGAAAAATGTTGTCCAATCAGAAAACAACACATGCAAAAAAAGAGTATAGTAGAGATGAGAACGTTAAGATGGATGTGTGGTAAAACTAATAAAGAATCAGAGAGTATTCAAGGGCATTTAGGGGTACCTTCAATAGATTATAAATTAAGGAAGAATTCTTTAAGATGGTTTGAAAATGTCTAAAGCAAGCCAACAATGGTGCCAATGAGGAGAAGTTTTTCTGCCAACAATGGTGCCAATGAGGAGAAGTTTTTCTATGTAGGTTGGTGGCCTTTCACATAAAAGTACCAAGCCGAAAAAGACATAGTCCACAAAGATGAAAGTAGTAATGATAGATTTGAAGAAGTGCAACCTATCCGACGACTTGGCCGAGGATAACCCCCATCCCACTCACTCTGTTTTTCCACCTCAATTGTTAAAACTTCGACTAAAAAATGGAATCAGCTACCGAAACATTTTACTTCTTTTGATCACTAAAGATTTTATCTGAAAGTTGTACAAACATTAGAATGGCACAATGTAGCCCAGAAAAAGGAAATCCCTATCCACTTCTTGCTTTGTCAAAATGTCAGCTAAAATTTGAATCGTATAAGGGTTTTGAAATTTTCAGATCCTGTGGCAGTTTCTTGAATCGTATTAAGTGGATGTGGATGTATTTTCACAAAAAAAAAAAAAAAAAGATTCCTAACTTAAATAATATGCTTAAATGACTGTGTCCCAAGTCCTGTCTTCCATACTGTTGCATGAGCATCTTTATTGAGCATATTAAGCATGAATAATACACATGATTTAATTGCCAGCTTATTAAGAAAACTAGTTTCAACTAGTCATCTAACGTCCTGGCATTTTTTTGGACCATCAACTTCCCTCCTGTTCACATATTACAAATCTCATTGACCAACTTGCTTGCCGAAGCAGCGATGTTGAATATTTACCTTACAGATTTAACTGTTCAGACCATTTAAACCTTTTAGCAAGTTTTTCAACATTTTTTTATGGAGCAAGTTTGTCTATTCCTCTACCAGCCTTGACAAAACTATAAATAGTCTTCCAGTGAATCATTGCTTTGTGAGTATCTATTAGGTTAAAACTTGACAGAAAAAATTGATGATCACATCTCTATATCATGCAGTTACAAGAACATATTAAGAAGGCAATCAGAATAAACTTTCAGTATAGAATTCAATCAAAAGTTTCTGCCAATGTTATGTCTCCTGGGTTTAAAGCAAAACATAAAGCAAGTTCCTTAATCTTTACCAACCAAATTCAATTCTGGAACTTGGTGAAACAATCCTAACTCTATCCAGAACCACACGTTAAAGTTAATAAGAAAGCTTTTCTGGAACTTGAGTAATAGAGAACACATCCAAAGTTTCCAAGAACAACATTGATGCATAGGAAATCGTATTACTAGGTTTGGATGTTGAATAACCAGAAGACGCATACCTCATCAAAAATCCATTTCTGTATGCCAGACTTCTGTAAGAGGTAAATATATTTGAACAATAACCCAACAATATCCGTCATATGCTCTGCAGTTTAATTGGAAAATCTATTTTCAGATTACTAAGAAAAAGGAATATCTTAATATTAAAAATTTCCCAAGACGGGAGTCAAAAAAGTTCAAACCAAACACACAAAAAGATTTTTTTTTAACGGTATTGTGAAAGAGTTATCAATAAAAGATACATCCACGCATAACAGATAAAAACTATGAATAATAAAAGTTATTAAAAAAAAGAAACTAACCATGACCAGCATCAGTTAGATCAATAGCTATTTTAAAAAATGAAAATTCATAACTCCAATCCTCTTCTCCAGCAGCCAAGGCCGTAGCCCATCCTGCAATTTATTTTTCAGTACTCATCCACATTAGAAAAATCACTATGGTAAGAAAACAAATCAATGGTATAACATAATGAGCATTCCACACAAGCATGCACACACATCATCCTAAAACAAAGATACAAAATAGCACAAAAATAACTAAGCCTTTCTATTTAAAACTAGAGTATTGATATGATAAGGACATGTTCCCTCTTTTAACATAACTACATAATAATAGGAGGAAATTGTAAGAGAGTAATTAAATTGTGAAGAAAAACGCCTACCCTCAAGAATCAATCACCTCCACCCCAGCTAGATACAGCTAGGATCTTAATGGTTTCATGTTTATGTTGGTCAGTCCGTTTAAGACTAGGATGGACAGATAGTAGGGTATAAAACATGAATCATATAGTTCGATAACTTAGATCAAAGGGCTACATCATGGCATGATTAGGGTTAATTCACCATTCAAATCAATGGTTTGGAAAATAAATCGCTCCCATCAAATTAGATCTAGATGAATGTATGGGTCCTGGGTTAGGTTTCATTGGGTTGGATACTATAATCCCGTGGGTCTACCAAAAAGTCAGGTGCCTACACTGGCCCCCTATATCAGAAGTTGTCAACAACTTAAGGGTAAAGAAAACCCTTATCATGCCAGAAAAACTATCGAATAAAGGTTCAAAAATCAAACTCAAGGGGAACTTATGCACCCTCAAGTCCAGTTGACTAAGCCAACTTGAACTAAGCCACGGTTAGGTCTAATAACCTTTAAAAAAATGAAAAATAACAAAAAATCTAAAAAATAAAAATTACAGTTCTAAGAATATAGAATTTTGAAATATTGTATTTCATTCAGCCGAAGAAATGTGCGACCAATATCCAAATGCCTGGATCTTTGGGGAAAAAAATGTTTGCGCTTCTAGAATCAGACCAAAATGCCTCTCAAGAGCTTACAACAGCTTTTCCCAATGAGAAAAAAGGGAAATAAGTGTGTTTAGGGCCCAAAACCCATAAGGCCCGACCAACTAGGTGACTTAGGGGTGACTCAACTAGGCCAAATTTTAAAACCATGCTACCTAGAAAGAAACGTTCATGGGAGGCTAGAAAAAAAATCCATCATGAGTGGCCACAGCTCCTACTAAACAGGTTACAGCAGGAACAAGCAAGGCAAGCCAACAGAGCTGAAGTTCTATCAATTATATAGCTCATGATGAAGCCACTGTTTAATATCAACATTTTACAATCAACTGCAAGGTCAAAATGTTGTTGCATACAACAGATGAATAGGAAGGATGCTCAAACTTCCTTTGAAAGTATAGCCTAAAATGCTTGCTCAAAATAAGAAATGGAGCCAACAACAGAACTTAAAATTTTAAATAAGCTTTGTTAGAATATATTGAGCACAGATTACAGAAGCATGCTTTCAACAAAGTTCTCTTCAAACTCAAAATCACAGTAAAGAGAGTTTTCCATTCATGCTCTAAAAATCATGAAGTCAGATTTGTGTTGTGAACCTATGATCAGTTGATATTCATACAAAGAAGACAAGCACAATTACAGCCAAATGCTTGAACCAAGATTATATGATGCATTAGGTATCACTATGTAATCAGGACTTGAGGTCACTCAATTAATACAATTGCCTAAGTTTCCAGTTGGACATCATTTTTGTACATAAATGGATATGAAAGGCCAGGAAGTTCTAATAAAAAATGAGAAAACTAGAAACAGAACTCACCTAATCCTTTCAAAATGGAAAAAAGAGAGCCCTCTCCTTCATGTCCAATAAGGTGACCAAGATATCTACAAGGCCCTTTTTTGTAATAGCGTATGCCAGGAGTAATTGGCCATGTAATTCTCAATTTATGACCTTCCTTTATTGGGACAGCTTTAACAAGAATCTGCAATACATTAACAAAAACAAGACCGACTAAAAGTAAAACCAGGCTTTTTTATGTATATAAATGTTTTTTCATCAGAAATTAAGAAAGCAACCCTTACGTGGAAAACAACCAAAAGGCAATCAAGAGTTCAACACAATAACATCAGAAGTACCTGAAGGTGTTCATGGGTACAAGGATGGCCAGGAAATTGAGGAGGGCTCTTTTGGGCATTTTGAATTCCCTCAAATTTTTTTTCGACCAGGCTTTGAATTTCATCAAGGCTATCTAGTAGCATAAGATAAAATAACAGTAGCTGTAAGGAGTTTTAAAGCTTACAAAATAATCAGACCCAATTGAGCATATACAAAACAAATGCTCACCTTTTCCATACACAACGAGATGCATTAGGTTGGCTGAATAGTTCTTTTCATAAAATTTAATTAGCTCATGCCTTGTATCAAGCCCTTTCGATTTCGGCCCAACCTCCAGTGTATCCCAACTACCTGATATTTGTCATGTCTATAGTAAAAGAACAAATATGGTGGAACCAAGCAATATTTTCACATAAAAATACCTGGATGAATTGAAATATCTGAAGCCTAAAGTTTTAAAATAAGGTCATTTGCCTTCTTGTGGAGGGATGAGATATTAGATGAAAGGCAAGCAGAAGACTCCACATCTTCTTAAAGACAAGGAGCTCCATAAAGCCTACTACCCTCTGCCTGGTTTGTCACATAGATTTACTACAATTGGTCCATATTTGTTATAGAACATCTAAAAACTGAAACAGTTTCAAGAAACTTAGAAGGGAAGCAGAAATAAAGTGCAATAATTTTTGTACAGATAAGAAACATTTGTAGTATAATGATTATTGATTACCGCAAGTTTCCTTTCAATTTTTTTTTTCTATTACATTTGCATATTACAAAACAACAATCAAAGCATAAAAAAAAGAACTGAAAATAAATGATAAGTACCCTCAAAATGGAAACTCTGCATGCACCCGATCTGCAGTATTCTCCTACCCATCCTATGTGAGTTGGCAGTCACATGCATCTTAACTCTGCCAGCCTTTTATTTATTTATTTATTTTTGGATGATAACTTTCATTTAAAACAGCCAGTGAAAAAGATTTATACTAGCTGACACAAAACAGAACAACCCCAAAACTGGGAACCAAACAGATACACCCACCAAACAACATAAAACTATAACTAGACCTAGAAACTGCTCCAAAAAAGGACTATTTCTTTCCAGTTAAGCATAATATGATCAAGAGGGTAGTCTTTGAATAAAGGATTCATCTCCACCCAATGAGCAACTAAGAACTCAACTTTGCCACATCTCCTTTCCTTCTTGGTCCTGCTATAAGATTTCCACACCTCAAAATGGTTTGGTAGGACGTTTGACAAGACCTAGTTTCACCCGAACCAGCTAATGACTGAATTCCATACGCTCACCACATATATGCATCTCATTAGAAGATGGTCTACATTTTCCTCGTCCTCCAAACACATTGGGCAAGCATTCACAATGATCTTCCCTCTTTTTTGCAAATTGTCTAGAGTTAGAATTCTTCTTCGGAGGGCAATCCATCCAAAGGCCACTACCTAGGAGGAGCCTGAATTTTCCAAATGCTTTCTAAAGTGCTCCTTCCACCATCCCTCATGGATAGAGTGGTATAAAAGGACGATACAGAGAATAATCCACCTTTAGAGGTTTTCCAAACCCTTACATCTTCCCCTTCACTTGGAATTTTAATGTTCCTCAAGAGAGTTAGAAGAGAAATAAATTGCATCTCCTTTGTCTCTTGTAGATTCCTGCTGAAAAATCAGAAACCATATCAGCTGTCATCCTATCACAGATCGATCAAGATAGCTTTTAACCTTTGCCTCCTTCTCCAAAGCACAATTTTCCAAATCTAGATATTTGGAAGTTAATGGTCCATCACCTACCCAATTATCTTCTCCCCTTAGTGCGCCTCAAATTTGATATTTTGCATGAATCTCGCCTTTGTAGAGATTATACCCTTTCACATCACCAAGCATTTATTGGTAGCTTCCTGGACTTCCGATCGTCCCCTATAATTACCGTACTTAGCCATAACAACTAGTCTCCATAGGCCTTCTACCTCATCTCCTAATCTCGAAAGTCACTTGCCTAACAGAGCTTGTTAACATATATCTTTGGGATCTAATGCCCAACCCTCCTTCTAGCTTGGGTGTACAGTGTTCCCCAATCTATGAGACGAATCTTCTTTTCGTTGCTTGTTCCATGCCAAAGGAAATCCCTTTGCAACTTCTCTAGCTCATTAATAACAGATATTGGGCACTTAAGGAGTGACATCATCGTCTTACACCCTCCGCCTCTCATATCGTTTCAGTTGAAATTACCATACTCCCTCTGCCTTTCCTCTCCTACAATATTCAACATGATCCCCTCTTCTCTTTCTATTATAGCAATGAACTTCACCTCCTCTACCCATATGGGCACCGACTTTGGCAAGGAGCATGAAATGTCCAGAAGCACCTTCACGCATGCAGGACAAGCCAGCCGAAGAGCAACTGAATTGACTTGACCTAGACCCATTGGATCAGCCCACAAATCCTAATGGGATTTGATAGTTGTTTTGTGGGGAGTTATTATTAATTAGGACTTTATTTTTATTAGCTTCCTATTTTCATTAGTTTCCTATTTGATTTAGCTTTCTTCTTTGAGTACTAGTTGGAATTGGTTGCTTTCTTTTCTATAAATATGTAAATCCCCTTTGGGATAGACACCTTTGATTGATGAATGAATTGAGTTGAGAATTTTGGTAATTGGAGATTTCTTTGATAATGAGTGCTTTTTGAATCCTTTGGATTCGACCAAATCCCTATTGTGGGTTCGGTCTTCATTAGTTGCAATCCCGGGCTGCAGCAGATTGGTATCAGAGAAAAGATCCCTAATCGCCAATCCAATGGGTTTTGGCCAGGTCAACTCAATTGCTCCTAGGCCTGGCTCGTCTTGCCTCCAAGCACTCCTTGTTTGCTGTCGGACAATTAATCTCCAGTGTTCGACCCAAGCAGTTAGCTATGAGCCTGAAGATTTCTTCATGACAAACATGAAGAGGTACCCCCTGAATTTTTAGCCCCACTAGAATAGGAGACCCCATACACTCCATCTATCTCTCTAGCACAGAGAAAGGAGAAGTATCTCACTCGACCATAGCTTTATCAAGGAAGTCTTCCATTTCCCTCTCTAATGGAAACTTTATACATACAGCCTGCAGCCCCAGCAATTGAACCTTATCTGGCATCTTTCCCCAACATCTATCGATCCAGTTCTCTGTTTGCCTCAAACCATCCACCTTTGATTCAAAAAACCTACTAGACTGCAGAACAAATCGGGTTTTTGCTGCTTGACCACACATGAAACAACTGACTCCTTTCTCTCCACCTTCATCCACAATCCACCTTGCAGATCTAGCCTTAGCCCTCTTTTCATCTCCTTTCAAAATCTGGCTTTTGCCTCTTTCTTCTGTATTAGCATGTACTGCACCCCTTACTTCTCTCCTCATTTTGAGAACGAGCTAGATTTGCATGCACTTTCCTCCCTCCCCACAAGTTTCCCATAGCCATCTCAACAGCATTTTCAGCTTCCCTTTTGGTAGCAAACCACACAATAGCGAATCCCCAGTTATTTCTGCTCCTTTGATCAACAGGGATGAAGATGTCTACTATCATTCCAGCTCTGCAAAACATGGCTTCCACTTCTGTATTGGAGACGTGCTGTGGGAGATTAGACACAAACACTGAGAAAGGCTCCCCTCTCAGCCTCTGCAGTCTCCATGGAAGAGGTGCCCTCTTGACAGTTTGGCTGAGAAAAGTCCTCCCCATCTTTCATAACTACCACCTCCACCCATGTTCTTTCCCTACGAAGGTCACTGGATCTTGCTTCTCACCTATGCCTCCTCCCTACTTTACCTTGATGAGGATGAAAGCCCTAGTTTGAGAGTGCCACCTCACTATAAAATAGACTAACGGTTTTATCAATCAAGAAACACCTTGTAATGAGATTCTATATTATGCTAACATAACTCTTGTAATGATATGAAGTCGAGACTCATGAATTTACAGTTGGCTTTGAGACCCTCTAGAGTTAAGTCAATAAATCAATGAATCAATCATGTTCACTTCTAATATGTTTTCACCCTTTCTACCACCACCCATTTGGTATCAGAGAAGACAGCGGGCTGATCATCATAATCCAAAGGTGAAATCCTGCATCATTCAGGCTGTGCATCACCATCAGACACATTTATTTATTGATTGATTTTTTATTTGTTTATAAATGGATCACTACCAAACATTTCTTCCGCATACAGAATAAGACAATAATTTCTCACATCAGCAAAAATGAAGGGGTTAAAATGTAACCAAATGTGACATTTTATAGAACTATATTGAGTACCCTTTCCACCAAGCAATCTTTTTCCATAGATGTCACTGTTCTCACGATACAATGGTAGCTTTCAATTTCAGGATCCTTGGTTGAAACTTCATTTTAATACCATGCAATCATAGCAGTAAGTTTTGAGGGCTTTATTCAACTTTCACTTTTACCTTCAACATACACAAGTTATTATTTACTGACAACTAAGAAGAAATGCCACCTTCCATCAGTTTTCAGAACTTGGAATGCATGATTGTCCAGTGTGGTTTTGTAATCAAATGACTATGGAAAGCCATTTTCTCATTCTAGGAGAAAAAATCACCATCTTACCACTCAGATACCATTTCTTTTGTCCCAATTGTGAGATTACAAAGCTCTAAATGAACCATCATTTATCAAACATCCACTCCCAGAATCCAAGTCAATATTTCAACAAGGTATGATTATAGGAGATGATTATATAAATCAAGATTAAAAAAAAGCCAAAACATACAGAAACTTCAACAGCCACACAATAATCATCCACATGAACATCCTACAATGTCGGAATATTTCAAAATGCTCACCTGTGCTGAATTTGTGGTATGGGTGACCATTTGCACATAAATGCTTGTGAAGCTGAAAAGAAAAATGAATTTACAGAAACACTATTACTCCTTATCAGGTACTAAGCAAATAGGAGAGGAGGCTACCTTCTACTAGTTTATACGTACAAAAAATAGCACATGTTTCATTTTTATGAATATACAAATATCTTAACTACTAATTACCAAACCCTGAGAAATGATATTCAACAGAGAAACGTAGAAGGATGGTGATGTTCATGTATTATAGCAAAAGGAATGTCTGCCCAATCTTGGGAAGCCTAGGCCTGCTAGTATTTTTTGCAATTTAGGCCAGTGCCAAGGCCTTGAAATAAAAAAACCTATTGTGTTCACTGCACCTTGTGCATCTCACTTTCATGAAATGTGCAGTGGGTGATTTTTTTTTTCCGGAGGTGGGTGATGGTTCATTAATATGTGTGAGACAACTGATGCAGCGAGTGAGACTGGGCAAAATATGAAAATCAAGATCACCGGCTGGGTATGGTACATGCACAAAATAAGGGGTCCATATTTGTACAAAGATCATCCTCAGGCTTAGGTCCTTCTAATTCGATTTGGGATCAATGCATACCTTGGCCCAGCCTCAACCTAAAAAAGTAAGTTCAGTTGTCACCGTCCCGTACTAAAAGGTCTGCAATTTATGTTACAAAGCATAGCACTCTTTATTTTATTTTATTTTTGTTCGGTAACAGAAACTTTCATTAAAAGAAGGAGAAAGTACAAAGGGGAAGAAAGAAAGAAAAAAAGAAAATGAATGATTATTGTTAGTGGCATAGTCACATATGCACTGCCCTTATGTTGACAATTCCGTGTCAAAGTCCAAGACTTTGCCTCTAGAAGTCTCAAGGAAGATCATTTTTGAACAGGAGTTCAAGTCTTGGAAGGGCCAAGATTCACCATGATATACTCTAAGTGTGCTAACCTATTCAGTTAAAATGGAATATAGGATTAACCAAGAAAAGGCCATGGTAAAAATTGGACAAGGAAAAATGGGCAATCTGATCAAGTGGATCAGTCTCAGCCTCATGGCTAGTCGTAACAGGGGTACGGCTAACTATAAGGCCACCATGGGCCTGCTGCAGTAATTTTTCCAGAATAGTGAAAATTTATCATTTTTAAACTACGGTCACCTTACGGGTAGCTGAAATTTTATCACGGTTAACCGTAGGTCACCGTAAGCCAACAGCAGTAGTCCCATGGTCAGCTCACAGTTACCATTCCAAAAGCTAACTTTTACAGCAATTTTGAGATACAGTTAGCTCATGGTCAATCATAAAACCTTCATGGCTAACTCATTGGCCCCTTTTGACTAACAGTCAAACTATCTGTTCGGGCTTGACGCTTTGACGGCTAACAGTAAAAAGTTGAAGGCTAACCTTAAACTAGCTGTTGATAGCTCCTCTATAAATATTTGAGCTCATTTCAAAGACAACATTTTTTGTGATTTTGAGAACTCTTTTTCAAAACTCATTGCCAACTACATAACAACCATCTTGAGCTCCCAAAACCCTATTCCACTCACACTAATTCCCTTCTAAGTATATCAAAGAGCATTCAAAGCTCATTCTTGTGTGATAAGTGGAATCTGCCTTTTATAGGTTAACCTCTCAAGCATACATACTACAATCATATCACCCTAGACCAAAAACCGTCTTCCTACCTTTGTTGAGCACATTGGAGCATCCTCATCACTAAGGAGCATAGCAAGCAGGTCAAAGCTTAGAGATCCAGTTCAGCCTTCAAGAATGTGCATTGAGTTAGATTTGTCTGCAAAGGGCAAGCCTTCTTGGTAATTTTAAATTTCCATTTATTCTATAGTGGACTAGACCTTAGTCATTGAACCACTATAACAAATAGGTTGGTGGATTAGATCTTAGTGATCGAACCACCATATCAAAAAACTGGTAGGCGTATTTGGTTAGAGGTGAACCCTGGTGAAAAACTCATATAGTGGAACCAAGAGACCATTTGGGAGTAGTGCTCTTGAGAGTGGACTAGGCCAAGGATTGAACCACTATAAATATTTGTGTGTTTCTATCTCTTATATGCTTGATTGTAAACAATTTTTCTTTTTGAGATACATGTGCTATATAATCACATCTTGATAGAATTAACGAACACTTCACATGTGCTAGACTGCCTTGGACATATTGGCATATTATTGAGTGGTTAGCACACACCCATTACTGCACTTCACTTGATTGCCTTCTTCTATATTTACACTTTGTTGTGAAAATTGGGTGCATTCTTGTTTGGGTTTAATTGGAATAATCCGGTTAATTAAGTTAAAATTTTTAATTTAGCCCTATCGACCCCCCCTCCCCCCACTAGGACTTGCATTGGTCTAGCTTGCACTTTCAATTCTAATGTAGGGTATTGTAATTAGCCTTTTTATAGATACATTCTCTAGAGTCTAAAGCATAATTTAGATAATTTAAGCAATGCAGCAGGTTAAGCAAGATGGTATACTTAAATTACAGCATCCCCAGCTCATACTGCTTTTATCAAAGAAAGACATATCTTTGATGGAAACCTTATTTAAATAAATGCGTTGTCAAATGGCGGAACTCAATGAGGCCAACTCAAAAATGTTTCAAAGTTATAGATCAGGAGAGCACCTATCATAAGGCGGATTAGAGGGTTTCTTATTTACATGATGAAGTGGTGTTGTAGCTAAATGGGAACAGAGATCTGGGAGTGTATCAAGTTCCCAATTATCATGATGATTACAAATGAGGTCCAAACGGCTTCTACATGGTTTCTCCATGCCTAAGAAAAGATAACCCCAAATTGACGTAACTTTGGTGGAAAGATTTGGCGCCTTTGTAAACAACGCAATTGATGTTTATCTTCTGCACTGCATTAAAGTGAATATCCCAAAAGTTACCATCGAAAAAGTTGGTGCAGTGTTGAAATGGATTAAGTTGCATTGTTTCTAACCAAGATTCACAAGAGTAACTAAGTAGTCAATCAACTGATACCTGACTGATACGCCAACCATCAGACAATAAATTCTTTTGATTCTCTGCATAATAAAAGTAATAACTCAGAATGGTCGCGCAGCAATTTATAGAACTTGATGAAATTTCACAGCAGAAAAACAATTTACAAATAGAATGTTACCAGAATCAACAGCTTTAATTTCCCTCAAGGTAGCATCAGGAGACATCAATGGTTTGATAAAGAACTGTGCAAATCTGAGAGGCAAATCACATCAAAATTCGGAACTCACAACCGTAAAAGAAAACAACTGACAACGCAAACCAACTACCCAATTGGTACAACATCCCCGTACCTATCCAAGGCCTCCTCAAAACAGTCACTGTTAACATCAAAGAAGAAGTTTGTGTGTTCTGAAGCTGTGTAGGCATTTGTGCTGCCACCATGCTGATCATTGTCATCACCCAGGCAAAAAGAAAACAAGAATGATTCAGAAGTCCACAATGGTCATAAATCATGAGAACTTCAATCATCATCCCACTCAGACCAATTTCTTATATGTGCTAGCTTAGTGGTGATGGGCTCAACTTGGCTATGACCAATTGACCATGTCTCATGAACACCCAAAGGTGAGATTGATTCAAAAGCCACTCGGCCGAGCTCAAAGAGAAGGACATACACACATACCTCTGCTATGTACTTTGAATAACTGTCCTCCAACGGATATTTCTCACTAGCATAAAACAACATATGCTCTGCAGGAAAACATGGGACTCTAGTTGATAATGAAATCCAACCTTTAAGTATGTAAGTAAGGATGTTAATACAGCTAAATCAAACAAAATGGCTAAGAAATAGGTTAGCTGGGCATGCTCTGTACTAATTACACCCCAGCCCCAGATTAAGCATAATGCAATTGTCGGATTTTACCGAGAAAGTGCGCGAGACCATCGAGACCGTCGGGATCGCTGAAGGACCCTACGCTAACATTCATCGAAGCCGCTGCCTAAGAATCACCAAAACCACACGAGAATTCAGAATCTAGGGCGCAAACAACAGAATCTTCAATTAATTAGCGGAAGCTTGGAGAAAAGCGAGGAAAGTCGTGGATTCGGGAATCACGGAAAGTGTTTTGGAAACGAGGGGATTTTACTTTGTCGCTGTCGGTATCGCTGACGAGGAGGACTTCGAGGGCATTGGGGAGGACGATCCGACGGTAGGATCTAGTGTCCGTGCGTGGCTTGAAGATCTCGACTTCTCGTTTCTCCACGGCCATGGTTGATGCGTTTGGCGATGGTGGTGAGTGGTGCAGAAAGGAGGAGGAGGAGGAGGAGGGGGGGCCTTGGGCTTGGGCTTGGGCTTGGGCTCTCCGTCTGTCTTTTTGCTTTTGATTGTTTGTGCGGAATTCAGTTCTCATAAAAAATGGCTTCCCTCTTTCTTCTCTGCCATTTCTTGCCCGGTACGTTCGCAGAAATACATATTTATATACTGCAACGACCCGACGACTACTCGGAGGAGCACGGGGTCATATTTGCACTCGGACTTGCCAAAGAGATCTGGGACGTTCATCCAGCGGTAGACCCAACATATGGCATCTACATAGGTGGGCCCCAGCCACGTGAATCACCTCCGACGACTCCGGATCCTATGGGGTCGAGATCCTCCCACGTCATCACGGGGCATCTTGCGATGCACTCCCCACATCACCTTGAGCGATGGCGGATTCAAAATTTTTATTTAAGGGGTAAGTACTCTTATGGCTAGTTTGGTTTTCAAAGCAAATTGAGAATTTTTAAATGGATTTTAAGAGTGGATCCATGATTTTTATTATTGTTTTTTTAATGAACTCATAAATTTTATAAAAGATGTGGAAGCATAACGTCAAGTGATGAGTGGAAGTGCACCCACATGTCAACATGTAGGTCCATAGGTGAAGAAGCTAATCAGTGAAGTTTGATTTTTTAAAGAGCTTTATGTGAATGTAATCAATGTATTTAAAACTGTAAGTGCACAGTTGTCTTGTTGAGATAGCGACGGATATAGGTCGACCTCATAGAGAGTACTTTTGAACTTTTTAATTAAAAATTGAATCTTTTTAAATTAACAGCAAAAATTGAAAAACTTAATGATATGTGAATAAAAAAATACAAAAAAAATAATAAAATAAACAGATCAAAGCATTTGGAATCTACTAAGCAAGATAATCAATCTAATCATGTAATTATTCTATTTTTTGTCTCAAGATAATTCAGATAAAAAACAAATCAATGTTTTTTATCTTGATTATTTGACTATTGTAAACACTAATTCTTAATTAAATACCCAAGACCTCCTTTACCTAATAAAATAATGAACATCCTAAGTATTACTTATTAATCTAAGCATATACTATAAAAAATTAACTAAATATCTAAGCATAATCTGCCAAACTAAGTATGAATGATCAAAATTTATTCATTACGAATATAAATAAAAGGTTTGCCTTTAATATGAAAACAAATCTATTATTATCTTTTAAAGGTACATTAACAAGAGGTAATCGAAAAATACCAGAATAACAAATATAAATTAGAATATTAAAATAGTTAATTTTATCTTTCGCTTCAATTAGAAACTCAAACCACCAGTGCAAAGAACATGCATAAAAAATAACTTCATTTATATCTTCTCCTTATACAATGGCCTCTTAGCAATCTTGCATCTAGATCTTACTTTCCAGAACAAGGCTCCATAATAACTTTATAATAAAATTCAAAAATTAATGGAAGGAAGCAAGGTGGAGAAGAGAGGGAGAGAGCGATCTGTGACTTCCATATCTAACTGATAATGAGACAGAGCCTCCCATGGTGGCTTTCTTTTATAGTTTTCTTATTATCATATTTATTGAATATAGTCCTCTTTTTTATGGATTGAAAAATAAGATCTGCTACTTATTGATTGGATTTATTTCTTGAGATGAGAGAGATCTTGGAGAGAAGATGAGGTGTAAGCTTTTGGAATTTTTATCCAATCTTCAAATGGAATTTATAGAGGGATGTGCGGCAGTTATACTTTAATGGTGTATATATAATTGCAATCCAACTTAAAAATGTACATGAAACTTTTTGGGCCCATAATTTTCTCATTTTAGCTCTACTGTGTGCAATTTTGGGCTCCAAGACATTTACTCTGAATAACTTTTCCAACATTAGGTCATTTGAGCCAACCCGACGTCCAAATTAATAGGAATGGTCATTTTTAAGATAGACTATCTTTAGAAAAATGGGATTAAGTTTTTAATTTTGATTTACAACGGACTCTATCTCTGTAATAGTTGTGGCTTATTAGCCAAGTCAAAAAAGCATTCTTTGGCATAATAGGATGAGATAAGAGCTTCTATAAGCCTTATCTTATGTTCAAGTGGGGTCCACAGGCAGATAAACTCTACGAGTGTGGATCACTAAGTAGTGAGATTTAAATCATCCTAGGGTTTTATTGGTCCTAAAAAATTTATTTCCTCCACATTCTAATTCAACTAGTAAAATATTGAAGAGTTCAAATTAAAGCGGGACCAGTTTAGATAGACCTTACTCTAATTGAGACTTTTTAGAAAAAGATTGCAAGCATTCTTAATTTGTAACAACCCAAGTGGCCCATTGGTTTAGTAACTTGATAAGCCTGTCCCATGACCCAAAATGCTTAAACCTAAGTTACTAGTGGTAATCTATACAATTCATTATATATCAGACTCATATTTCATTCCTAAGCGATGTAGAATTAAGGATAATAATCTACCCTCTTAAGGCTACATGTCCTCATGTGAATCTATTTAACTTCACTAGGCGATGTGAGACTAAAGCAATCCACATCCGTTCCCTTCAGATTTTCCAATATTGATTTACAGGCTCACGCACCCTAATTCTATCATGATCTTACCTCAAGAGCTTTCTCAGTGGGATTGGGGTTTCCACATTTCTAGCTGGTGGTAGTCTTTAATACCATTGGTATCATTTGTAACGACCCAAGTGGCCTACTGCCCCAATAATTTGGCGAGCCTATTACGTAGCCTAAAATGCTTAAGCCCAAATTACTAGTAGTAACGTACATAGTTCATTAATATCATACTCATATTTCATTTATAAGCAATGTGGGATGGGGTGTAACATAATTAATGCAGAAAATATATAACTATTACATAAATTCCAAATTTTAGGTGAAAATGCATAAAATGATGTAATCGAATGAATAATGATCCATTTGATATAATTAAGTTTTTAATTCATCCTAAAATGATATATAATTGTGCGAATTCATGGACTCAATAGAGCTTATTCAAGGAATTTCTCAAATCACATGGGTGCATCGCACCCGTGTGACAACACTTAGGTTTGCCAGTGACAGTGAGGGACTTGATTGGTCTCCCAAAGGAGAGGGTTCACTCATATAATCTAAATTTGATCTTACAAGGCTTTAGCCAAGAGAAACATTCAGTTAAAAGGATTGGAACTCCATGGTTGGGTCTGTTTATTGCAAGCTTAGCCGTTTAAAATAAATGCACTCTATGTTTATGGGTATATTGAAATTTTATGATAATCCATGTTTAATCCACCATTAGATCATTTTTTTAATGAAATTCATGATAATAAATAAGCATAGGATTATATTAATTACGTTGTTTTTATCAAACAGTCATCACTGAGAGCGTGATTTTTCTCTCATTGTTGTTTTGTGTGGAATTCAGATCCCGTGGTTTGATTTTTACCTTTAATGTTGTTTGGTGTGGAATCCCAGTTGTCCTTGTGGAAAATTTCTTCCCCGTCATTCTTTTCTTTCTCGGTACGTTCGAAAAGTATTAGCGAACCCACCACAATTTGGAGAGGTTGGGCTTTCTTTTCAGTTTGACTTGTCAACGAGATCTAGGCCGTTCATCTGATCGTGCAGGCAACATTGATTTGACCGTGAATGACGCTGGTCGTGCAGTCACCATGGATTTGACGGTGAATGACACTTCGCATCTTAGGTGTAAATTGATGGGTCCCGCCTTGCAAGTCTAAGTCTTTAGATGGAATAGTAGAGCCTGTTTTTTTATTAGAATTTGTGACGAAAGTCTTCCATGTACGATTTATCTTTTACATAAAATGTGAATTATTATTGATTGGCATTTGAAATGTTACGTTTCTTTCACTACAATTTTAAATTTTACACAGCTAGAAAGTTATTTAACTGTAAGAATTTAGAGAATTTATGTCTACTAGATTTAGAGAATTAGAAATGATAAACTTCAGAATGATGCTAAACTCTGCCTGAATTCCAATTTTTTCTTTGATATACCCTTGATTTTTATGCATAAGAATTTAATTCACCTTGAATTCTAGAAATGCATTGTTTGATAACGTAGTAAGATTCTAAATAAGAATTACACACACACATTAATATATAGCCATTGTGAACAAACAAAATGCTACATAAATTGTACATCAGTGTGTACAGACATCAATTACTCTCTTTTTCATAAAATGCAACTTTCTTATGTGAATCCAGGTCAGAAAAATATTACATCAACAAAAATTTGACATTACAAAATGTTAAAAATACAAAGTCAATTGAGTTAATTATTTCCAAATCATGTGATCCCCAATTGCCAAGCATATTTTAACCTTTTGCAATATTGCTTTGTTCTCATTCCAATACATACATATACATATATAGATATATATATATATATATAACTGAATGTTTATGTGCATCCATCCATCACCAAAGGGTGAAAGACACTCTTGTTGCTTTCCATCTTTATACATAAACATTTCATCTTTTCCACATGAATATTTTAATTATGTCAGTGTCCCTCATCCATTTTAAAAATGCCCCTTTTTTCGCCTCTCTATTTTTTTGTCATGGAGCTAATTTGAATCAATTTAGTCTTTTTATACATACTATCCTTTTATGTATAATCACATGTCTAAATTTGATACCCATTCAATTTTATTTTACTGTTAGATTGAAATCATAATTAAATGATGCTTCTAAAATATTAAATCTTAAGACCATGAATTAAAAGATTAGGCTGATCATATGTACTTAAGATTTTTTATATAAGTCAGCATTATATGGATCTTTACATCAAATAGATTTTCACGATCATCACGCATTTCAGTGGATCCCAACTAAGAGGGACATTTTTTTTCAAAAAACGTTCGAGCTTTGTGTAGTGCTCCCCTTTATATATATATATATATATATGCTAATCCTTTCTCCCGGGACTTTTTCAATGAATTATTGGGCAGCAATGATTGGGAATATGCACTCTGCCACCAATTTTAGCGAATTAATTACATAAACTCCACAAAGATTTGCGACTGTCAGAATGACATTCTTATCGAAATCAACACAGCAACCAAGATGCCCTGCTGCATTGATCTAAGATAAAATAAGCCTAAATCCTTGTATGTTGGACTATGGTTTGCAATGCTTAAACCGAGCCTTGTTCACCAATGGTCCATGCAAAACACTCGAGGACTAATAGTTAGACTATATGATAATTAGAGGTGGGTGAAGTGTGTCGTGGGTTGGAATAGTAATAGAATTTAAGGCTATAGTGTAGTATAGCAGTGGAAGATCTTCGTGACTAAAGAGACGTGGAAATTTAAATTTTAAATATGACCGTTGAGAGAATGATACTCTTCCGAAGCGTTGCATAAGATGAAGTAGTAGTTAAAACTAACATGGTTAACTATAGGATCCCAATAGTAGTTCGACTCGGTTGGATAAAAAAGTGGATCAACTCGATCCAAAAGCCGCCCATTTCAGCCTGAAATGGAACTAGCTCAACCCAAGTCAACTCTAA
This sequence comes from Sextonia rubra, assembly GCA_037013555.1. Lineage (NCBI taxonomy): Eukaryota > Viridiplantae > Streptophyta > Magnoliopsida > Laurales > Lauraceae > Sextonia > Sextonia rubra. Next base: position 33,038,784 of record JASUAD010000010.1, on the reverse strand, counting down.
TAAATCACAAAATAAAGACCCCTTAAAGTTCCAAGCCCAAGCATGCGCCCAAGCCTAAGCTCAAACCCTTCATACCAGAGTTATCCAAAGATATCAAAGTTTTCAACAAAGTACATATTTAATGTGGAATTCAAGATATCAAACTTAAAGCTTCAATAACAGAGTACAAAGTACATATGAATGACATACTCTTTTCAACCATATTTAATGTGAAATTCAAGATATCAAACTTAAAGGCTTTAATATTATTTTGAAAATCGTCAACACTTAAATTGATCGCGAAGATGCTGCAAGTGAAAGGGATGCTATATTACTACATAGATTCAACCTATAAATTTTGTAGAGTTAGAGGGGGTGGTCGTTCCAAATGCTGAGATAGGTTTGAGATTCAGATGTTCAAATTCAAGTTTTGGCCAATGAACGAAAATTGGTGGCAAGGGGAAGTTATGAGACAAGCTTAGTTTTTTTTTTTTTTTTCTAAAACCCTCCGGGGCATGTTTAGATGGAGGTGAAGTGAAGTAGAGCCTCCATGTCATAGATATGATTTGATGTACGAATGAAATTAAAAGTACAAAAATTTAAAATTTCTCCCCCCCCCCTGCCCCCCCGTTTTTTTAAAACAAGTCAAAAAGCAACTACTAACTGACAAAAAATTATCTACTTTTTACACAAAAAGTCAAAAAGAATTCTTCTTAAGCCACTAAAAACAAAAAGTTATTATAATTCTATTATATTTTATTCTCTTTTGATTTGAGGCTTTATCTCACCACATTTTATTCCATCACATATCAAATACACCCTCAAGCTCTTTCATGCTATAGAGATTACTAAAAAAATAAAAGAAAAGAAAAGAAAAAGAAGACGAAAGCAGTTGAAGGAGAGGGCATAAGGATGAGAAGAAAATGTTTGTATCTATAGCAGTGGATTAGATTTTTTACCGTGCAATCTACACTTATCTACACTTGGAGAGGATTGAACCTTGTTGGAAATTCATGAAATCTGTTGGCCAAGTGGGTCCAGACTATGATTGGGTTCTATATCTGGGGTGGTTTCCTTATTGATATTAGGAATTTCCTGTTTTGTCAAATAGTAGTTTTCTAATATGTTAGGACTTTCCTTTTTCTTGAAATAGAGTTCTTGGGGGATAAGGATGTAATGGTTATATATATGATGTAATCTGTAACCCTAGAGAGACAATCAAAGAGGCTGAGAGTGGCTGAGATTCCAAGGCTATGGTTTCACAGATTGGAGGAGAACCTAGTGAAAATTGGTTTCCCGTGGACGTAGGCATCTTTGCCGAACCATATAAATCTTCTTGTCTTCTTGTGTGGTGATCGTTGATCTTGATTGCGTTTGCACACACGCGCACAACAAGTGGTATCAGTGCGTCCAAGTTGTGCGCGGAAAATCAACGGGAAGAGGAGAGATCAAGGTTGATCTCTGCTAGGCCACATGCAATCGCGGAAGAAGAAGACAGAAATTGGGGTTCTCCGATGTTGCTCTGTTTTTCTGGAAACAGAGGAGTTCTCGGGTGGTTGCTGCAGATCTTCATCGGAGAAGAAGGGCAGCCGGTTCTGAGGAAGGAAACCGAGAAGAAAACAAAGAACAAAAAAAAAAAAAAAAAAAAAACACCTGTCATTGCCGGCCGCCGGTCCACACTGCACGCCGCTGCCGCCGCTGTTGTCGGTCCCGTTCCACAGTCGCCGACCGCTATGCAGGAGCCGTAGCAACCGGCCGCTGCAACGTCGCGTCTGCAACTGGGTTGCAGACGCAGCGCTCGTCTCCAGGTTGAAGTCGACCTGGGATTTGAAATCCCAGGTCGGTTCTTGTGGTTCGGGTTGGGTCCGACCCAACCCGTCAAGGTAAAGCCCGGCAGCAACAGGCAGTTTTCAGTTCGGGTTTCGGGTCGGGTCAGGTCAGGTTAGACCCAACCCGTGAGAAAGCCCAGTTCAGTTAGCAGTGCAGGCCGGTTCGGGTCGGGTTGACCTGAATCCTGAAGTAGTCCGGTCCAGCCCGTCAGCCTACGTCATCGGACAGACGGTCAATAGCTAGAGTTGACCAGATTGACGACAGAAGTTTGTTTCTGTGATATCTTGATCATCCGACGTCCGATCGGAGATCCGTTTACGCCTACGGACTCGTTTTGAGCAGATCTACGTGTTAGTGGAAGAAGATTGGTTGTTTGATGGTCAACAAGGGTTTGACCAAAATTAGAAGCGCAGAAAACCGTTTTTGCGATATCGGAGCTATCCGGAGTCGGATTTCAAATCCGTTTCTTCCAGCGTGCTCGTATTGACGAGATCTACAGCTTGGTGCAGGAGTTGAGGTCAGTGTTAATTATTTGTTTTTCCTGTTACTTAATTTAATTAAGATGGAGAATAATACTATCAACACTACCATGGTTAAGCTCAACCATTCCAATTGGTTGATCTGGAAACCAAAGATGGAGGATATTTTCTATTGTAAAGACCTCCATGATCCCGTTGAGGGGGATAGTGCCCGACCGAAGGATATGCAAGATGCTGACCGGAACAAATTGCATAGAAAAGCGATTGGTCACATCAGACAGTGGGTTGATAATAGTATATTTCACCACGTGTCTAATGAAACTAATGCGAATACTCTTTGGAAAAAGCTAGAAGCAATGTATGATAAAAAAAACCTCAGTAAAAAAAACCTTCTTGATCAGAAAGCTTGTGAACATGAAATTCAAGGATGGTAGTCAGATTGAAGATCACATCAATGAGTTCCAAAGTGTGGTAAATCAGTTAGCCACTATGAAGATGATCCTTGATGATGAGATGCAAGCTTTGTTGCTTCTGAGTTCTTTGCCGGATACATGAGAGACATTGGTTGTTTCCTTGAGCAATTCTACTCCAGATGGAGTGTTATCTATGAGTCAGGTTACCAGTAGTTTACAGAATGAAGAAACTAGACGGAAATCTGCAGGGATAGATAATGCACAGGCCTTTGTTACTGATAACATGGGGAGGAGTAAGAGTAGAGGTCCAAAGGGGGGTCATGGCAAATCTAGAGGTGAATAACAAGCCAAGTCTAGCAGTGAATCACAGAGCAAGAAAAAGTCAATGAAATGCTTTTTCTGTGGCAAGATGGGCCACATCAGAAAAAATTGTTTTGCCATGAAGGAACAAAAAGGATCCAATAATGAGAAGAAGAATGACAGTGATAACACTACAGCTACTTTGGAACAGGAAGTAGTGGTGCTCGCCGGCGATGATGATAAGTGTTTGAGTGTTGCAGATGGTCAGGTTCAGTGGGTTGTTGACACAGCAACATCCTACCATGCTATTCCCTACAGGGAGATGTTCATGACGTACAAAGCAAGTGACTTTGGTACTGTGAAGATGAGCAACACGAGTCATTCAGAGATTGTTGGTATCGGTGATGTCTGCATTAAAACAGATATTGGTTGCACAATGACGCTGAAAGATGTGCGACATGTTCCTGATCTGCGGTTGAATCTAATTTCCCGGACTGCATTGGACCGTACAGGTTATGAGAATTACTTCGGAAATAGCAGATGGAAGCTCACTAAAGGGTCTCTTGTTATTGCGAGAGGTATAGCAAGTAATACTCTTTATAAAACACAAGTAAAGCTGTGCAAAGATGTATTGAATGCAGTTCAAGATAATTCCTCTCTAAATCTGTGGCATAAGAGGCTTGGTCATATGAGCGAGAAAGGCTTGCAGATATTAGCAAAGAAGGATTTGATTCTTTGCTTCAAAGGTATATCCCTTGACCCTTGTGATTATTGTTTATATGGTAAACAGCATAGGGTTGCTTTCTCTTCGACATCAAAATTGAAATCAAATGTGTTGGATTTGGTATATTCTGATGTTTGTGGTCCCATAGAGGTAGAATCATTGGGTAGCGATAAGTTCTTTGTCACGTTCATCGATGATGCATCCAGGAAAGTCTGGGTTTATCCGTTGAAATCAAAGGATCAAGTGTTCCAGATGTTTCAACAGTTTCATGTCAAGGTTGAAAGAGAAACAGGTAAACTCTTGAAGTGTCTCCGTTCAGATAATGGGGGTGAATACACATCCAACCAGTTCAGAAGCTATTGCTTGAAGCATGGCATTCGACATGAAAAGACAATTTCCGGTACTCCACAGCACAATGGTGTGGCAAAGAGAATGAACCGCACTATTCTTGAGAAGATGAGATGCATGATAAGATTAGCACGGTTACCTAAGTCATTCTGGGGTGAAGCTATTCTGACTGCCGTTTATCTGATTAACAGATCTTTCTCAGTTCCTTTGAATTATGATCTTCCAGAGAGAAGATGGACAGGTAAAAATGTTTCATATTCGCACGTGAAGGTGTTTGAGTGTAAAGCGTTTGTACATGTACCAAAGGAGCAGCGTTCCAAGTTGGACGATAAGGCCGTGAGTTGCATCTTTCTTGGTTATGGTGGGGATGAGTTTGGCTACAGATTATGGGATCCAGCGAAGAGGAAACTTATCAGAAGTAGGGATGTGTTTTTCCATGAAGACTAGTTCTTTGGAGATGTAGAGAAGATTGATAAGTCTTCTGAGAAAGTTGATGGAGTGGTTGATCTCACACCGACTCCTTCTCCGGTGCAGACTACAGGTGGAAAAGGTGGACAAAACGATCCGGATTGTGATGAGGCACAGGGGTTGCCAGATGATGAGGGTGTTGAGCAGGGGGAGCAGCAGTCTCTTCGGATTGAAACCACGGAACCTCAAGTTAGGAGGTCTATCCGAGAGCGTCAACCATCAACTAGGTATCCTGCATCCGAATATGTTTTGCTTACTGATGAGGGAGAGCTAGAGAGCTTTCGAGAAGCAATAACTCATGCTGATAAAGATGAGTGGATGAAGGCTATGCAGGATGAGATGAGTTCTTTGAAGAAGAACAAGACACATGAACTGGTGCAACTTCCTAACGATAGGAATGTTCTAAAAAACAAATGGGTGTTCAAGCTGAAAAAGGATGAGAATGAGAAACTGGTGAAGTACATAGCACGGTTAGTGGTAAAAGGCTTCGCACAGACGAAGGGTATCGACTTCAGTGATGTTTTCTCTCCTGTTGTGAAAATGACTTCTGTTAGAATCGTCTTGGGTCTAGTCGCCAGCATGGACCTTGAGCTTGAACAGATGGACGTGATGTCACAACCCGAGCCCAGGGTCCGGGGGTTAGCAAAAGCCAAACCTAATGACACACGTACTCCCGTGCATGCACACGTAGACCGAGTCTAAATGTACACGCACAAGGGAACATTCACACGTGCCAAGCAAGTACGCGGAAGCTGTAAATATCAGAAACATAAAGCTAACAGTGCAAGAAGAGGATACCAAGAACGAACTGACATAATTACATATGAAAGTTGTAACACTCCGACCCAGCTTGACCTCGTTTAGCGTCTAGTTAATCTTGTTTTCGTTGTTAATCGTGTTTTGTTTGGGTTTTGATTTTCGTTACGGGTCATGGATAGGTAGTTGGGTTGAGTTTGACCTGGATTAAGTAGACCAAGCCCTTTTTCGTAATTTTAGCTTTTCTTCGACATGGTCAGTTTTGCATCATCTTGGTGTCAACACGTGTCTTTCGTTGAGCTCGTTAACTTTCGTAACTACGTCAATTGCAACCGAGGTCGTGTGATTCGATTGGACCCGAGTTTGACTCAAACTGAAATTTGTATTCTAGCTTGGACTTCATTGCAATTTGACCACCTAATGAGCTTATATATCTCACCCAATTCACCAACACTCTCGTTCTCTCTCTCTCGTTTTCTCTCTTTCCCCTCACTGTGCACGTGGAGACTCCCTTGCTTCCTTGCATTCTCTTCTCCAACCTCCATCGATCAAGCTCCACTGTGAGGTTCTTGCATGAAAGGTGAGTTGGAAACCTTTCCACTCTCTCATCTCCTTTCTCCATCTCTTCTCCCTCTTGTCTCCATCGTGCTTGGTGTGTCTGTGTTTTGATTTCTCTCCATCCCTCATGCATACATGTGGTTTTGTTTGTGTGTTAGGTTGTGTTTGGATCCAAGGGCTCCATTTGTGCAATTGATTTCCAAATTTGAGGCAAGTATAAACCTAGCTTGTGAGAACCCATGTTGATATGCATTTGAATCGGATAGCTTTACATGAATTGATGTGGAAATATGTATTTACAGCCCATTTGCTACTCATTAATTCAATACTTGTCTACTCCCCTTTGATAATTGAAATTTGGATGCTTCCCAGACATTCTGTACAGGTTTCAGGAAATTGAATTCGTGCAGGTACGGCTAAGCCGTATAGCACCTACGGCTCACAATCCAGAGAGGAGAAACACCCAGTTTTCCTCTACGGCTAGGGCACGGCTAAGCCGTGGAATGCCATACGGCTAAGCCGAAGCTCAGCCGTGGCCCAGCCGTAGAACAATACAGGGTGCAATTTCTGGAATAACTGAGAGTCAGCTAATGACAGACCTTCTACGGTTCAGCCACGGCTAAGCCGTAGACCACACACGGCTAAGTCGTAGCACACACCCGGCTAAGCCGTAACCACACATGAAGAATAAGGCTAGGTGTAAAGATAAGACCTATATGACCTTCATGATAGAATGTAGAGCACCTAGACTTGCCCAACGGATGTGATACTACGCGTGAATGATCTCGAGGGCTGCGAATCATTCATGTTCGTTATCCGGATGTTAAGCACCTCCCCATGGGTGTTGGTTTAAGGGACTTCGTGCATCGCCCGATTCCAGGCAACACTAGACAACGGTGTATCGAATAACTTAAAACTACATCATCATGCACGGTTAGAAACACCGGATAATTAGATTAGAATTGGTTTGTAACTTAAGATGATTCGATTTCGCATGATTTGTTGCATACCATATTGCATTCGATCATTGATCTCACACTCTGACATGATTACTTGTATCCCGTTACCTTACTTCCACATTTCGATTATTTACCCTGAGTATACATGTATGATATGTTCACTTCCAGACATGCACGCTTGATATATGATCACGATCTACTCAGGTTTTCTTGATTGACTTTGTATGGTCAGGCTCTACTTAGCCTCAGCCTTAGGATCCCGACGGGGTGAATTTGGTACAGTTATAAGGACCTGCTGCAGTATGGATTTTGTCTTGGGGAACCGGACCCCAGGAAACCGAGACCCATTGTACCCTGGCCCGGACAATGGTGTTCTTTGCATGTTATAAGATCCCTCTTTTGGGAGCACATGGTAATGTAGTAGCCACTAGTTATGTACACAGCATGTTATCCTTGATTCACACAGCATCTTTCTTTCTTGCATGATAGCCTAGTATACGAAAATGCTTTCTTTAATCACATGATGTTCTTATTCTGTTAGATACAGCGTGTGTTAACTTGCTATGGTTTATACTTTGCTGAATCTTCGTATTCACAGTTGTTTTTGGTGTTGCAGGCCCAGATCCCCCTGCCGAACCCTCGCCGGTCGGCCAGGCTCCAGATGAGACCCCCGGGGCCCCATCAGGCCTAGAGGAGTGGATGTGATCACTCCACGGGAGCGCGTTCATGGCATGCATCATGTTGGAGTCATGTTTTGAGGATTTTCAGACTTGTATATGTCATGACTTGTCATTATTGTATTTATCCTTTTGTTCTTTTGTAAACGTTCATATGTAATTATGTCAGTCCTTTCCTTGTATCCTCTTCTTGCATTGTTAGTTTTGTGTTTCTGATATTTACAGCTTCCGCATACTTGCTTGGCACGTGTGCTTGTTCCCTTGTGCGTGTGCATTTAGACTCGGTCTACGTGTGCATGCACGGGAGTACGTGTGTCATTAGGTTTGGCTTTTGCTAACCCCCGAACCCTGGGCTCGGGTCGTGACAAAAGTCTTACAAAAAGAACAAAAGAATATATACAATAATGACATGTCATGACATATACAAGTCTGGAAATCCACACAAAACAAGACTCCAATGATGCATGTCCAGAGCGCTCTCCCGTGGAGTGATCACATCCACTCCTCTAGGCCTGATGGGGCCCCGGGGGTCTCATCTGGAGCCTGGCCGACCTGCGGGGGTTCGGCCGGGGGATCTGGGCCTGCAACACCAAAAACGACTGTGAATACGAAGATTCAGCAAAGTATAAACCATAGCAAGTTAACACACGCTGTGTCTAATAGAATAAAGAACATCATGTGATTAAAGAAAGCATTTTCGTATACTAGGCTGTCATGCGAGAAAGAAATATGCTGAGTGAATCAACGAATACATGTTGTGTACATACTAGTGGCTACTACATTACCATATGCTCCCAAAAGAGGGATCTTATAACATGCAAAGAACACCATTGTCCGGGCCAGGGTACAATGGGTCTCGGTTTCCTGGGGTCCGGTTCCCCAAGACATATCCATACTGCAGCAGGTCCATATAAACTATACCAAATTCACCCCGTCGGGATCCTAAGGCTGAGGCTAAGTAGAGCCTGACCATACAGAGTCAATCATGAAAACCCTGAGTAGATCGTGACAATATATCATACGTGCAGATCTGTGGGTGGTCATATCATACATGCATACTCAAGGTAAATAAACCACACTGTGAAAGTAACGAAACATACGTAATCATGTAGAGCGTTGAGATCAATGATCGAATGCAATATGTTATGCAACAACTCATGTGGGATCGAATCATCTTTAGTTACAACCCAATTCTAATCTAATTATCCGGTGTTTCTAACCGTGCATGATGATGTAATTTTTAAGTTATTCGATGCACCGTTGTCTAGTGTTGCTTGAATTAGGCGGTGCACGAAGTCCCTTAAACCAACACCCATGGGGAGGTGCTTAACATCCGGATAACGAACATAAATGATTCGCAGCCCTCGAGATCATTCACGCATTGTATCACATTCCGTTGGGCAAGTCTAGGTGCTCTACGTTCTATCATGAAGGTCATATCGGTTTTTTCTTTACACCTATCCTTGTTTTTCTTTCATTAGTCTAGTGTGGATACGGCTTAGCCGCGTGTGTGCTACGGCTTAGCCGTGTGTGGTCTACGGCTTAGCCGTGGCTGGGCCGTAGAAGGTATGTCAAGTGCAGACTCTCAGTTATTCCAGAAATTGCACCCTGTATTGATCTACGGCTGGGCCACGGCTGAGCTTCGGCTTAGCCGTAGGGCAATCCACGGCTTAGCCGTGCCCTAGCCGTAGAGGAAAACTGGGTTTTTCTCCTCTCTGGATTGTGAGCCGTAGGTGCTATACGGCTTAGCCGTACCTGCACAAATTTAAGTTTCTGAAACACACACAGAAAGTCTGGAAACTCATCAGAATTTGCAAATTTACAATGGACAGGAGAAGAATACTACTAAATGGGCTGTACATACATTTTTCCACATCAATTCATGTAAAACTATCCAAATCAAATGCATACCAACATGGGTTCTCACAAGCTAGGGTTATACTTGCCTCAATTGGAAATGTAATTACACAATGGTAGCCCTTGGATCCAACACAACCTAACACAATCAAAACCACATGCATGCATGAGGGATGGAGAGAAATCCACAACATAGACCCACCAATAAGAACAAGAAGGAGAATAACTAGAGGAAAGAGATGAGAGAATGAAAGAAAATCCACTCACCTCACATGCAAGACCCACCCTCCTCTTGATCGATGGAGGAGAGGAATTGGAGAAGAGAATTCAAGAGAAGGAGAGAGATGAGTTTTCCACGTGCAGTAGATGAAGTTGAGAGAAAACGAGAGAAGAAACTGGAGTTTGATCGATGGTTGAACTTATATAAGTTAGTGGGTTGACTAAATTGCAAGAGAGTCCAAGTTAAAAGTGCTACTTTCAGTGTGAGTCAAATCCCTGTCCAATCGAATCAAACGACATCGGTTGCGAATGACGTAGTTACGAAAGTTAACGAGCTCAACTAAAGACACGTGTTGACATCAAGATGATGCAAAAATGACCATGTCTAAGAAAAGCTAAAATTACGAAAAAGGGCTTGGTCTACTTAATCCAGGTCAAACTCAACCCAACTACCTATCCATGACCCGTAACGAAAACAAAACACAAACCAACCACGATTAGCAACGAAAACAAGATTTAACTAGCCGCTAAACGAGGTCAAGCTGGGTCGGAGTGTTACACGTGAAGACCGCGTTTCTTCACGGTGACTTGAAAGAAGAGATCTACATGACTCAGCTAGAGGGGTTTGAGGTAGAAGGAAAAGAATAGATGGTTTGCAAGTTGAAGAAGAGTCTCTACGGGTTGAAGCAAGCACCGAGACAGTGGTACAAGAAGTTTGATTCGTTCATGTTGAGTCATGGGTACCGGAGGACAGCTGCAGATCATTGTGTCTATGTTCGTCGATTTATCGATGGCAGGTTCATCATCCTTCTTTTATATGTAGATGATATGCTGATAGTTTGACAGGATAGCAAGTTGATTGGCAAGTTGAAAGAGGAGATGTCAAAGTCGTTTGACATGAAAGACTTGGGTCCCGCACGAACGATATTGGGCATGCAAATACGTCGTGATAGGAGTTCTAAGCCGCTGTGGTTGTCACAGGAGAAATATGTTGAACAAGTACTCGAGCGATTCAACATGAAGAATGCTAAGCCAATTAGCATACTTCTAACCAGTCACTTTAAACTAAGCAAGCGCTTGTGTCCTACTACAGATGATGAAAATGAATGGATGGCATGTGTTCCTTACTCCTCTGTTATGGAGAGTCTCATGTATGCTATGGTTTGTACACGGCCAGACATTGCTCATGCTGTGAGTTTAGTGAGTAGATTTCTCGCAAACCCTGGAAAAGAGCATTGGGAAGCAGTGAAGTGGATCTTTAAGTATTTGAGAGGCACTTCCAAGGTGTGCTTATGTTTCGGAGACTCAAAACCAATCATGGAAGGTTATACTGATGCTGAGTTTGTAAGCGATCTTGATCGTCGGTTGTCGACTTTTGGTTATTTGTTTACTTTCGTGGGGGGAGCTATTTCCTGGCAATCAAAATTACAGAAGTGTACAGCACAGTCTACAACTGAAGCGGAATACATAGCTGCTAATGAAGCAAGGAGAGAGATGCTTTGGTTGAAAGGATTCCTTCAAGAACTTGGTTTGAAGCAAGAAGAATATGTAATTTACTATGATAGTTAGAGTGCTATGGATTTCAGTGAGAATGTTACATATCATGGTCGCATGAAGCACGTTGATATCAAGTACCATTGGATTCGTAAGGTGATCGAGAAGAACTTCATGAAGCTGGAAAAGATTCATTCAGATAAGAATCCCTCGGACATGATGACCAAGGTTGTGTCTAAGGGAAAGCTGGAGCTGTGTTCAGAGTTGGCCGGATTGAACTTCTATAAAGGGGTTCAAGGCATCTTCCCTATGGTCTGGAAGGGGAGATTGTTGGCCATGTGAATCCAGACCATGATTAGGTTCTATATCTGGGGTGGTTTCCTTAATGATATTAGGAATTTCCTGTTTTGTCAAATAGTAGTTTTCTAATATGTTAGGACTTTCCTTTTTCTTGAGATAGAGTTCTTGGGGGATAAGAATGTAATGGTTATATATATATGATGTAATCTGTAACCCTAGAGAGACAATCAGAAAGGCTGAGAGTGGCTGAGATTCCAAGGCTGTGGTTTCACAGATTGGAGGAGAACCTAGTGGAAATTGGTTTCCCGTGGACGTAGGCATCTTTGCCGAACCACGTAAATCTTCTTGTCTTCTTGTGTGGTGATTGTTGATCTTGGTTGCGTTTGCACACACGCGCACAACAAAATCTCCCGCAAATCTGTAATCCCGAAACGATTGGTGGCGAAATGCATTTGAAATCCCACTTTTTTATTTGGCTTCCGGGAATCTTGGGACTTCTAAAACCCTTCTACCTCTTTCTCAAGCCTTGCCTTGATACCCCAGCCAAGGATCCAATTATCACACAGTATGATTACATTAATTAGATTGGGACCTAACTCGTATAGGGATTTCCCTGGGCTATCAAACCATTGGCGGCGCAGTGCGCTCCAATTAATCACATTGATGGAGGACAATATGGGTCCCACCCAAATGACTAAATCACAGCAACAAGGGAAAGATGGTGGGGCCCCTCTCTGGATGAGAAAGTTCTAGTAGACTCATTCTAACATGAAATTGACCATGGTTAACCTTTTTGGTGTAGCTGGGTGTGGCAAACAAGTTCTGTCATACAATAGAATTTAGAGAATTTAGAGCCACAAGTTGAGATAGAGGGTCTCACGAGTTTTTTTGAAGTGCAACGTGGCCTTGCATGGGCATGCAAAATGATAGGATCACTCAAATCATGGTAGTTCGGAAGGATCCTGGTGGTCTTTCTTATGCTTGCTTTGAGTGTGGAAGGTATTACGCCTCCAAAATTATGCTGGATCCAAACCCAATTTAGGAGTGTGAGAATTAAGATCAGTTAAAAATTTTCTTAAATGTGCCACACTGGCCCCAATTCTGGTTTGATCAAAGTCCTCTGTAAGGCTATTTTTGTTGATCAAGCAATCATAATCATATGCAGAATTAAAATCCATAATCTGCATAGCTAAGTATCGAATTCAAATCATATAAACAAACCTCAATCATAATTAATAAATGGTCAAGAATTCCGAAGAATAATAATAATTACAATGATAATTCCAAGACAAAAACGATCTCAACACCATCTCTATGACACCTTAGACAATGCCATTGGCGCTCCATTTAACAGCTTAGCCATTTGGTGGAATCTCTTGCGTCTCTTGACCCTTCGGTTCAGCACTGGCAACAAGACCTAGACACCAAAAGTAGTAGGTCAGATTGACGTAATCTGGCAAGAGGTAAACTACAAGTAATTATATTAAACAAATAAATTACCTTATATTTTACATCCTACCTGAAATGTACCGAATGCAGACCTAATGGCATGAATGCACAAAAACGGGTATTCTCATAATACAATATAAAAAAATGGGTGTCTCCGCTAGATATAACAAATGGCACAACTGTGTACTATATCCTATATTATACGCTGATCCGATGGTGTATGACTACCTCCAATTGCAGTCAGTCATATATGTATATATATATAAATACATACTGTATACAAATGCTTAATGAATCATGCCATGGAACCCCTAACTCACAATATCCAAACCATTATCAATTTAATGAGTTTGGGTTGTATAATTTAAAAGTACATTATGCTTATATGGTATTTTCCATTTTACTGAGAGTAAGCTCTATACCATCTAATAGTCATGTTAGTTAGGTATACATATTGAATTAAACATTTCTTCGAAATAACAATGCGAGCCCACGATCTTAATGATCCACTTTTGGTGTCTATCATGTGGTGCATCCCAAAACTCACATTTCCATCCCGAGTCCAATTCAATTTTCTATGTACATTAACTAACCCTCTTATATGAATGGAACTCATCATATTCTCAGGTCAAAGTCATATACTAATCTATTTATTAATTAACCATTGGGCATATTGTTGGGTTAAGTGATCCTACACCATAGTAGTCACTTACCTATAGTCCATGCAGCGGAATTCTCAATCGTAATTAACTACCCTAACCTACCCTATTATTGATTTAATTAATGGTCACTAGGCACTCACGGCTTAACCGTGGTCATCCTACAGCTTAGCCATAGTTTCCTTACGATTAAGCTGGCCGATGTTACGGCTTAACCGTGGGTCCTCTTATGGCTTAGCCATAAGAGCAGTACTTACGGCTTAGCCGTAGGGCCCACCGTAGTTTATTCTCCTAAAAAAGGCTTACTGGAAAGTGGGCTGTAGCTAGCAATATGCTGACGTACGGCTTAGCTGCAGGTGGGAATAATCTTTGGCCTTTTTTGGATTTCTCTTGAAAACTCAATTATAGATATTTAGAACTTCAATTTTCGAACTAAACATCAAATACAATCATCTAAACCAGATCTTAAGCATATCATTCAATAACTAAATAAATTGACATTATCCACTTGCCTCGGATCTTGTACCAAACGTAGATCTGCTATCCAATCACACACAAACCCTTATCTGGATACAATTCTCTGATCAAAATCCTACAAATCCAACAAAGATACACAAATCTCGTTAAGCTATTGAAAATGCTCTTATCAATCTGAAAGGCACTACATGCAATCTAAGAGATGACATTGATCACGTTTGAAAAATGGCGCGGTGAATGTGTAATGGATTCAATGTCCAATATTCACGCACTGTAAGCGTTAAGAAGAATGAGAATTAATTATAGTTCATTATTAATTTCCCTTTGTTTACATGGGTTCTAATGCCCTGACCGCGGGGATGCAGGTTGTTTACATGATTTTACAAAGTTTACAACCTCTCCCTCAAGTCGTAGATGTGATCTCAATTTGGAAAATATAAAAAAATGTACACAAAGTGGGAAAAAATGCAAAAAAAAAAAGAAAAAAAGAAAAATGGGGGTGACCGTGACCCACGGTCACTCGTTACTGTTTTGCCTCCGTTTTCGTGCTATTTGTACTGGTCCTTCTTTCCAACTTTTTTCAAGTGCTAGGACTTTTTTTTTTATGACTCTTGGGGTGTTGAACAACCATCGAGAAGATCAAATTGAACCATGGAATCGATTGAAAACTTTGTAATTCATCATTCATATTTACAGACTGTTTTTTGTTCAAGTCCGAAGAGAATATCATAGGAAGCCAAAGTTGTGTCATTCTGAACCTATAGCTTTCAAGGAATAGAATGAGGCCCCAAAGAGGCTTGTTCACAACCTTTGTAATGGCTAAGAAATCCTCCGAATGAGAAAAAAAAAGGGGACAGCGTCATCCTTCGAATAGTCTTCAATGTATGAACATGGTTTGTTCTTTAGCCACCCCCATCTTTTTCTCCTTCTCTGAACCTTCTTGCTCCCTTGGTAACTGAGAAAAGAAGAGGAAAAGGTTGTGGAATGATACTATGAGCCTTGTTTGAATGCTTTTGGTTGCTTTCTTTGTTTTTGAAATTCTCTCTCTCCTTTTTGCTTCTTTTCAAATGTTAGCCTTTTATATACTCTCCCAGTAGTTTTTAGTAGTTCCAGGGAGTTAAAAGGGGTTGTGGGAAGTTGTGGGAAGTTACGCTTCAAAAGGAAGTGGAGAAGAGCCGTCCAAAACCCAGGAAGTGTCCTTTGGAGGTCCGTGACCGCAGCCGCGGTCATGGACAAGGTCCAATTTTGGGCTTTTGCATTTGTAACCCGTTTTCGCCTGTTTGGGGCCCAAACAATGTCCAATCACCACGAAATTTGGAGGGATGCTTTTTGACACTATTTTGAGCATGTCATAAAAATTTCAACCCATTTTGACTTCTGAAAGTTGGTCAACTCCTTCGCTGATTGGGCCGCAGTCACGGACAAGGTTCAATTTCAGACTTTTGCATATGTGACTCGTTTTCACCTATTTGGGGTCCGAATGGAGTCCAATCTTCACAAAACTTAGAGGGATACTTCTTGACAGTATTTTGAGTGTGTCATAGAAGTTTCAACCCATTTTAACCTCCTGAAGCTCACCAACTCCCCCATTGACTTTTCATGAAAATAGGCCCTTGTTTTAGCTGTTTGAGGCTCAAATGACATTGGTTTGGTTTGAAACTTGGAGGGACTGATGTCAAGAACATCTTGGACTCTTCCCCCAAATTTCATACAGTTTGGATTTGAGAAAGTAGGATTTCGAACAGTGGCTTATTCATTGCATGTGTTAGGTCATCATTCACCTCGCACTGTAGGTAGTCAGCTTGTTTTCTACCCGAACGGTATCCAATCGACTCGAAATTTTGGGAGAGTGACTTTAAACATATTTTGAGTATTTGTTGCGAATTTCATCAGCTCTGACCCCCTGGAAGCAAGATTTTGGTAGGTGACCTCCATGGATTGGGGGTCATTGTCTTCTAAAAGTTGACATGCAATGGAAGTTAGATCAAACGAAGTTTTTTTGACTTAAAAACTTGTAGAATAGCTCTTGAGCATGACTAAAGCTTTGCGTCCAAGTTTCATCAATTTCGGACATTGGGAAGCAGGACTTTGATTAGAGACTTCATAGCTTCGGGGTCACCCACCCGAAGTTAACATGCTTGTAGACTTTGGGCAAAATGATGTCCATTTAAACTGAAATTGTATGGAACCTTCTTTGAGCATAATTTGAGCTTTTTTCAAGTGTTTTAGCTGATTTGATCTTCACGATGTGTCACTTTGCACAGTGACCTTACCGAGCATAGTAAATAACCATCTGGACTGAGCTTGGATCCAAATGATGTCCATATGCTCTGAAATTTTGAAGGACAGTCTTTGGATGCATTTGAAGGCATACCTCTGAGTTTGAGCTTGTTTTGACATGTGATAGTGTCAAATCCTACATTGACCCAAGAAGCTGGCAAACAGTCATTGAAGCTTTGTTTAAACTGAGATAAAATCCAAATGCTTTGAAACTTTGAAGCATCATTCCCACACATGCCTTAGAGTTGCCATGTGACTTTCACCCATTTTGATGATCCAGAACCTTGAGTGTGTTCAATGACCCCCAGTTTTTGATTCAATGAACCCTGAATTTGGTATTTGTGAGTTGAGTGACAAACGAAATCCACTATCTAAAGTTTGAAATGCTGCATTCTGAGCTCATCTGAAGTCATCTGAATTGATTACACCAGCTTCAAGCATATGGATGTAGTACTTGACTTGCCATTCTACAATCCCAATATTTATGTATCTTTGGCTAGGAATTTGCTTATAATGTCTTCGCTACAACATTTGTAATTAATTTTTTTTATGTGTCAACAGACATTTACCGGAGTTGCAGGCACTATCAAGATGAACATATAGAGACAAAGAAGATGAAGAGATGATGGTGTAAAGGAGCCTCCTTTCCTTAAGAGAACCTTGGTTTTCTGGAGATGGCTAAGACTTGGTTCCAAAAGAAAGGAAGAGGAATGGAAGAACTATGCATACGAAAAAAAGGCGATAGGAGGCTTTTAGAGTTAGTTTATGTAAAGATTTTTCTAAATTACAAGAAAGAACTCCCTCCTCTTTAGTGAATTTTATAAAATTAAAAAAAAAAACTTTTGGCTCAAAAGGTCAAATAACTCAGACCTAAGGCCCAAGAAGGTCTATCCAGTTTATCTCCAATGGGATCTACAAACCAATGCCCTAAATACAATGACCCAACCATCTAAAATGGCATATCAAACATTCATTTAATCCTTAACTTGGCTCAAACCTGACAAATCGATTCGACCCAAAATTAAAAGATCTAGGGCCTGACAGAAGGAGTGAAACCAAAACTAGTGCCATACTAGTGATATACATAAGATCATGTTAATATGAGACCAGCGTAGATTTGAGAGACATTCAAGGATTGGGTGAGCATTCATTTGTAGTGACTCAGTTTTCATTAATCGGATCCAGCGTAGATTCCACCGGCCATTTAATTTTGTAGCAAAAGCCACTCAAGCTTTTGTAACAAGAACCTCAAAATTGTTTCCTTAAAATAGGATAAATGATCGAATCAATGGTAATAACTAACCAAATAAAAGAGCACTCCCAGATTTTAGTCATGGATAAAATCATAAAATGTTGCCACTCATTTATTCTAATGTTATGAATGGCCAACATGGTTTTTCATGATCAAGTATGTACAAAAGTTCAGATCATTAGATGTTTTTATTTCTCATTCTCTCATCTGAACTCTATGGCGCCCACTTTGGCCCATCCTTCGGTCAATGTAGCTCATATCCTAAATTTAAAGGCTATTAAATCGAGGGATTAGGATAATATAATGGAACGATTATCCTTACCTATAAACAGACATTCTCATCCATTCCTAATGTATCCAAGCGAGCCTCACAAGCTCGAGTGCATTTCATGGCGCATGTGGTTTGGTTTGCTCCTAGGAGTATATTTTTCCGGTCTTATCCAGACTTCTCAATGGATCCAAAAATAATACAAATTAGCAGACAGGACATTGATTTTTACAGTTGAATTCAAAGTAGAGTAGACCAAATTGATTAAGAGTTACGTTGGTTAGCTAAAGAGAATTGTCTGAGAAGCATCGCAGAATTCTAAGGGGTCATGCACTTCCACGTGTAGAACTTGACCCATTCATCTCAAATCGTTGAAATAGGTTCCGGTCATATTGGAGCTGTAATGTCTCAATACGTTACTTCAATCCCTTCTGCTCTTCCACAAGTTGAGAGTTCGGACAGCGTAAATTTCTAGGTGAAGATCCTCCACATGTCTTGGGGATGATGCTATATAAGCTTGAATTACTAGCCAACTTTCAGTAACTTTAAAATTTTCCAACTTTGAAAGTTAAGAGATCGTACAGTTCTTGTATCGTCTATCTATACCTTCACTTAGAACATTTGCTTTTCTTCTTTTGAGTTATAACATACATTATACACTGTCCATTGCCTTTTGGAAGTATTTGGCTTTGAAGAGGAAAGATAGATGGCAGGTTTCGCACTGGCAGATGGAGATGGACAGGCCCAGTTTCATGGGAGGATCACGCTTTATGTTGTGATGTGTGGGATTATAGCTGCTACAGGAGGTCTCATGTTTGGATATGATATTGGGATTTCAGGTATATAAACATTAAAGAGCAAATACCCCCTACGATAAACCCTCACGCGATAGTTATCTAAACGCTTTTTCCCACCAATTTTGAATAGCTACATGAATTTTTTTTTTACCAATTTAATTTATTTTATGCTAAAATCTATGCTGATCTTGAAACAACATTAAAGATTTCACAGCTTACATGGGACAACAAGTTTTACATTAAGAATGTATTTGAAGCAGGATAAATTTTCGGTAGAATTGGATAGCTAATACCATCCAAGCTCATTCAATAATATTATTGTATATGATATAACTTCATTTATTTCAAAGATGAATCCAATATGATGTTTGGTTGCGTCCGGAGAAATGAGGGATAAGGGATAAAAAAGACTTAAAAATTATAATTCCCCTCAACTTAAAGCTAACCCAAATTATCCCATCTCCTGGGTAAGATTATCTAAGCCGGAATATTAGATATTAATTCACTATAGTGTTGGGACTAGGATAATGTAATTGCGGGCACTAAAAATAAAAATAAACAAGAGATAAGTGGGACAAGATGCAAAAAGTTGCTATCCCAACACTTATCACCCCCTTATCCGGCTTTCAAACACATCCTAAGTGTTAGCCTAATGCAACTCTCTTTTTTATCCAAGCTTGGGATGGGCTGCAAACTACTGTAGTTACATTTGAAAAAGAAAAGCCTTAATTTGGCAAAATAAATGATTGTCCGCACCTTTTGATTTGAGATTTGGAGGCATAGTCCTTTTCCCATCACTATTTTCCTAAGTAAGCCCTACTAGGATCTCACCCATTGAATAGCTATAAGATATAGTCACAAGCCTTTCTAGTCAAACCCTCAACCTAGGGATGTAGTTCCCTTTACACAAATCCTTGCCATAGCAGTCCCTCGCTGTGCAATGCTTTCCATGCTTAATCCACTCACATTGAATCTACAAGATGAGAAATCTTCTACAAATAAGTAGAGGCAGCAAACTCTAGAAATCAAAGCTTTAGTAAAACCTCTCAAATGGAAGCTTTAAAAAAAAAAAAACGGATGATCTCCAAAGTGCAATATCTAGTTCGAATAATGAGATATGTACATTATTGTTAAGAAATGAACCCTTTAAATAACCTACAATTCATGTCTTTTAAGGATAGTCCATGTAGAACTCAACTTATTAATCCTGGCACAAAAAGGAAACAAATCTGAATAGGAAAGTGGATCTTTATTCGCCATGCGCTCAAGCGGGTACTTAAATGCGTTCGAGTGGTTATCAATTCAGAGTTTCTTCTATTTTTTTCGTTCAACTCTTCCGGCGATATCAGCCATAGTCTATTTAAAAGAAATGTTAAAAGACCTAGAGTTTTGTCCAACCCAAAAATTAGCCAATATACAAAAATCCTTACAATAGCCCCTTTCATGTGCGGGCCTTTGCATGTTCATAGAAACACGTCAAGCGACCATATATGGATAGAAACACATCCCCAAACATTCGAACATATGAACTCTCCGCTGTGATACCATCATTTAGAAACACCAAAAGCTTGAGCTATTGTAGATAAACCAATGGCAATCATAGGTAATCCTTGGGTGCCTACTCAATGAATGTTTCTAATTTATAAATAATACAGCTGTGTATATTAGAATGTATATTTCAAGAAGTTGTATTGTCATTGCATATTTGTAATGATGCAGGAGGGGTGACATCCATGGATGATTTCTTAGAGAAATTCTTCCCTCTCGTCTTCGCAAAAAAACATAAAGTCAAGGAGAATAACTACTGCAAATATGATGACCAAGGCCTCCAGCTCTTCACCTCTTCCCTCTACCTTGCGGCCATTGTCTCAAGCCTATTTGCATCAAGGGTGTGTACAAAATATGGCCGGAAGCATACCATGATCGGTGCATCACTCTTCTTCCTAGCTGGAGTTGTTTTCAGTACTTTTGCTTTGAATCTAGCCATGTTGATCATAGGAAGGCTTCTTCTTGGTGCTGGAGTTGGGTTCGCCAATCAAGTAATTACAATTCTCGCCGTTTCTTTATGACTCTAGTTAAAATTTTTAACTTGAGTTTCATCCATCTTTATCTTCATAATTATCATAGCATCATGTCATTTATCTAAGGTCAATATTTTAGGGGGCTGCCTTCTAGCACCAAGACTGATATTAAAGTATGACCAGTTTTTTATAGCATGTTGCCAGAGTAACACGACTAGTACCTCTCCAATGTTTCAAATTCAACTTAGGGACAAATGTTCTGCCAAAAAAAAAGAAAAAAAAAAAAAACCTCAGTACCAATGATGAGGGGACCAACCTTTTATTTCTAAAGACTAGGGTTGCATTTGATCTGATTAGAACACTTGGACCACAACATATTCAATTATCCACCCTAAGCAAAAGAAACTTAAAATTGCTTGCAGGCAGTTCCCCTGTTCTTATCTGAAATCGCTCCTGTTCAAATTAGAGGTGCGCTCAACATTCTTTTCCAACTGGACATAACAATTGGAATTCTATGTGCCAACCTAGTCAACTATGCGGTGTCAAATATACATCCTTGGGGATGGAGGTTGTCCTTGGGCCTTGCAGGCGTGCCAGCAATCATATTATTCTTAGGGTCCATTATAATTATTGAGACACCGACCAGCCTTATCGAGCGCGAACTGCTCCAAGAGGGTAAGGAAGTGTTAAAGAAGATTAGGGGCACAGAAGAAGTTGATGCTGAGTACAATGAAATTGTGGCGGCAAGTGAGAGGGCTAGACAAGTGAAGCACCCCTTCAGAAATCTCCTAAAGCGGCCAAGCAGGCCACCCATGATCATCGGCATCATGCTGCAAGTCTTCCAACAATTTACAGGGATCAATGCAATCATGTTCTATGCTCCAGTCCTCTTTCAGACTATCGGGTTCAAGGACGATGCATCGTTGCTGTCAGCCGCCATCACAGGATCGGTAAATGTGTTATGCACATTGGTCTCGAATTTTTCGGTCGATCGGCTTGGAAGAAAGGCCTTGCTCCTTGAGGCTTGCGTCTTGATGTTAATCACCCAGGTGAGGAACTCCAATCCGTAAATATTTAAGCACATGTACATGAAAAATGCCACAGGTTTTAGTGAGTCACTCTTGACCAAAACAACTCATAATGCATTGATTCAAATCTCAACTGTGGAAAATCAAAACATTTGATCCAAACCATCTGATTGATCCCAGAAGTCATGGGTCAATAAACAGAAATCACAGAGTGGATGATCTCAACCTGGTCAATATTGGCCTTAGCTTTTATAACCTAAAGTTTTCAATCCATAAAAGGAACTCCTATGATCATAATATCATGTGATTCAATGGATGGTTTGTATTAGTAGTCAGAATAGTTGTATGTTATTTGTTGATCACGGATAACACTGCTATGTAGTAATTCAATTCCCATGGACTAATTTTAAAGGGTGTACATATATTGTAGACTGCAATTGGATCAATTCTACATGTGCATCTAAAAGATACAAACTCTCTTGGACATGGGATAGCAATCTGGGTGGTGACACTTGTGTGTGTATACGTCGCAAACTTTGCATGGTCATGGGGGCCTCTGGGATGGTTGATCCCAAGTGAAATCTTCCCTCTGGAGACGAGGACCGTTGGCTTTGCCTTTGCAGTGGTGTCTAACATGTTGTGCACCTTCATTATAGCGCAAGCTTTTTTATCAATGATGTGTCACCTTCGCGCTGGGATCTTCTTCTTCTTTGCTGCATGGATTTTGATCATGGCCTTGTTCGTTATCTTCTTGTTGCCGGAGACAAAGGGCATTCCAATCGATGAGATGGCCGAAAGAGCGTGGAGTCAGCATTGGTTTTGGAAGAGGTTCATGGGTGATGAAGAAGTCAATGATACCAAAATGAAGAACATTGAAGATGGATTACAAAAATGAACGTCTAGTATTTTTCCTTTCTAGTAGGAGAATAAGTTCATACTGAAAATTCAGATTTTTGGTTTTGACAAATTGTAGCTTTGGTTTCTGTTTGTTAAGATATCCTTGTGTTGCTGTTTCCATGGTAGTGAAAGTTGGATAGTTGGATTATTCTGTTTTTTTGTTGGGCCACCACACTAGTTGTCATGGATATCTTTGCGAAGGGTGTGCGTTCGTAACTTGATTACTAGTGCTCTCTTATGACCATGAGAACTGAATTCTCTACCACCACATAGTGGGCCCATTTGGGTGGAGGTGGTTTTGAGGGAATTTCTTTTGTTAAGAATTTTGAATCCTCTATTTGAGTGGTGAGAATTCACAAAATCAACTTATACAATGCCCACTTTTGGTCTAGAATTCTTAAAATTAATATTGCAAAAAAAAAAAAAAGGCCCTATGCATGTGGGGACAGACTACTATTCTATCCCATTTTTCAGAATTCCAAATGCTAATTTTCGCTATAAATGCAAAACCAATTAAAAGACCTAGTGTTTGATTCATGGATTTACTTTGTTGAATTTGTACTAGTGAATAAGTGAAGTTTGATCCCAATCCAATAAATAGCCACTTTTTATTTCTCATTACCAGAAATCAGCACATTGTAAAGCCATTAAAATTCTAATATTCTATCTTCTTCCACGAGTAGATCAATTGAGGTCATCAATATGGACATTAGGCTTAGGGTGGGTAAGGCTTCACCCTATCCAACCAATATTCACCGTTAGATCAAATGAAAGAAAAGCAATGCTTTAAACCTTTAACATGTTCGCACTCCAATTTTTATAGTTAACTTCTTCTATCTATTAGGAGTCAATATGCAGGATGGCAATGGATATAGATATGGGGCTTTTCACACCCTTCTATCTATTACAAGTCAATCTCTAGAAATGTTTGGGCAACATTTGTAGAAGTGCTTTTTTATTGTTTCATGTTCTTAGTCTATACCTAAAGGAGAATCTTCACACGCATCCATCCCTCACCATTTTTTTCGTGAGATCTCTAGGTGGGGCCCATCTATCACTCAATCCAAACCTTGCAACACACATGGGACCCCATGATAGCAACTTACCCCAACTTTTGATCAGATTTGGATTTATTGGACCGTTGGATCTACTATACACTAATCCGAATGGAATGAATTTGTGAGCCATGGATGAAAGGGTTAGGGATGTGTGATTGAGACCAAATTTGATATGTAGGGTACTTTCACATAGATCTTTCCAACCCTTCCAGTTTCATCCCTTGGTGGGGTCCATAGTTGGCTCCACCAAAGAGTGTGCACGAAAAGTCCACGAGGGACGTATGCACAGGAAAAAGCTCCATATCTAAATATTCAGCATATGAATCATTTATATTAAAGTCAATGTTAAAGGGTTGTGATCGTCGAGTAATTTTTTAAAACGAAGTTTTAAAAAAACCCAAGTAATTATAAATATTGTATTCATTGTGATAGTTTATATAAGAAAGGAGAGAAGATGAGACTTATTATTTAGTATTAATATATATATTAATTAAAAGCTGAATTTTAAATTAATAAATACCTTGAGAGCTTAGAGAGAGAGCTCTTTCACCAATTTACATTCAATACTCTTTATCACCTGCAAGATTCTTAAACTTTTGACAGCTTGAAGAGATTTTTTTGGTGCCTTAGGGAACTTAAGAAGGAAAAGTGAGCTTAAAGAACTAAAGGAGAGTTTAAAAAGAGAGATTAGAGAGAAAGCTTAGAGAAAATATAGACAAGTGTTGAGAAATGAGGAGAGATGAGATATTTATAAATGAATTATGCTAGCCACGCTCACCATCCATCTCACAGCCCTCATCTCTATGATGTTAAAATGAGTGGGGGCCAAAACCAAAGAAAAAATAAATAAATGGAGTTGGCCTACCAGGTAGGATGGTTGTGAGTTGAGTTGTGAGATAGAGAGTATGGCCAACATTGTTGTTTATAAATTTACAAAGAATTGAAATGACACAAAATATCGCTCATTTGACCCTTTTATTATTGGTAAAAGAGTAAAACAAATAAAAAAAAAAACTGGTCAAATAGAGTTGGGGGTTGCCACATTTTACCATTGGGCACGTGACGGGCCATGCCAGCATTTTTACACCCCTAGCCATGCCTAACTAAACACACCCTTAAGCTTGGTCCATTCATTTTGGTTTTCTGATTTCCTTCATCCCAATAGCTCCAAAAAGCTGCTTCCACAACTTCATCGCTGGCAAAGCCCAAGTTCCAAGCATTCAGAAGAGAGTATTATTATTATTATTTTTATTTTTTAGGGGAAATTTATACGTTGCTATGTCGCAATTCACAACCTATGGGCACTTCGGTTTTAAAAAAATTCTTACTAATGGTCATTTCTTTTTGGTGAAAAATTAAATCCGTATCATTACTTAACAATAAGTGAGAATCATTATAATTTTTTAGTAAAATCCCATTAAAGAAAGTCAGGTAGGAGTCACCTAAAAGAATTGAGGTGGGTCCATCGATGAATTGATCATTTGATTTAGGGCACAGTTCGTGTAGCTGTTTCCACGGATGAGGAACGGAAATTCTTCCGATTTTCTCCTACCAGCTCCTGTTCCCAAGTTTAGCGCAGCGATAGTGGTGGTCATGGTCCAAGTTGTTCAGACAGAGGCTTTAGAAATAGAGGCCCATTTCCAGCCCATTCCTAACATGGGCCATTAGTGCCTGGGCCAAGCCCGATCCTCCTAAAACGCATTAGGCCCGAGTCCGTCTGTAGAATCAATCAGGTTCAAGCCCAATTAAATCATTAATATTAACAGTACAATGGAAAAATAGCATTGAGATATTTGAAACCTTAAATTTAAAGCACTGTGATTACCATCGTTTGACTGAGTACTCTGATAAGTCCGAGCGGTTAAGGAGACAGACTCGAAATCTGTTGGGCTCGGCCTGCGCAGGAGAGGGGGAGGTATTTCAATCATAGTGAATGGGTCCTCAGTGCTCTGTTTTTTCTCCCTCTTATTTGACCCACTTCCTGCTGGTTGTATGGAGGATAATGGGTCTCTGTGAAACAGTGTGGACAAATTCCAAAATAAAAGAAGAACCAAGGTATGAGTTCATGATTCGGACAGTGTTTATCAGGGTCGTCTCTGTGGATCTGAATAAAATCCATTGCAATGCAGATTCATGGGATGGTTCATACCTCAGCTTCTGAACACTCAAATCAAAGACCACCGCGAACAGCCAGCCTTTCTCAAGCATGCTACATTCGTTGTACCCAAGTAAATTAGCACCCCTCCTAATTTGACATTCATCTAAAATTTAAATGCCTTCAAGATGGATTCACGGCACCTATCTTATCTTTTCTAATGGTCATGGTTTAGACAACTTTGTGGTCCTCACCTCATGAAAGGTTTGTTTTGATGCCCTCAAGATTGAATCACGCAAATTTGTCACCGATATATTTTTTTTTAATGGTAAACCTTTCATGATCATATTGTTTTCATTTTTAAGGAGGAAGATGGAGAAACCTTCCAACGCTTAAGCCCCTACGTGAATCGGGGCGTCAAACCTATAAACCACTTTTCATTCTTCTACATCGGCTTTAGGATATTTTTATAAAAATAGTTATAAACAAAGAACTTGACTGTGAAATATATATATATATATATAATACACCTCTCCGAAAATAAATATTCATTTACACTTAGAGGATTTTATGGGAAAAAATCTCTTAGTTGACCAATAAACGAAATTAGTCTCTAGTTAAGTTAGTGCACAAACCATGCCCCCTAAGGCCTGATTTTGTGCAAAATTTATTTTTTGGTTAGCTCCTCCCCACCTTTTAAGCCCGTGAAACCCTCTTTTTCTTTCTTCATCTCTTCATCCTCCTCTGCCCAACGACGATTCTGCTCCCCCTTTTGTTTTTATTCTCCCCTTAAACCCTAGATTTGTTTCTCCTTCGCTTTCCCATTCCGTCTTGCTTTGTGTGTGTGTGTGTGTGTGTGTGTGTGTGTGTGTTTGATATATTTCTGTTTAGGTGTACCTAAATCTTCTCTTTTAGGTGTTCAATGCCTTGGAAATTGGAATGGTAGATTGGTGTATTTTGATCAGCTAATGCGTTCCATGTGTGCTCTTCTTCTTCTTCGTATTTGGTAAGGAATTGCACGCACTGCTGCACAAGCCCAATCAATTGTTTCTTCTGCTTTCTTGAAGAGGAGAGAGGTGGTGGTGTGATGGATGATTGGAGGTTTTTAGGCCCCGGATTTATTTTAGATTGTAGTTTAATTACCACTACTTTTATGCAATGGAAACTAAAAGCAATTAATCACACAAAGAAGGCAATACAATATTCAGTATGGAAATCTAAACGAAAAAAATTCACGAATCCAAAGTGGACAAAACCAAACACTGCCTTTTGCAATTACAAGATATACTTACAAGCCTACAACCAGTCCCTTAATACAAAGCATTGTAGTTGTTCTTGTTAAATTCCTCGACATGCAATTCCTCGGTGCTCCACTTTCAGTGCTTTTATCTCCACGTCAAACGAATCTCTATAACGAGTCTCCTGTGATGAAGTAGAAGCACTAACTCTAAAACTTGAAGCCTTCAACCCAACTTACATAGAAACTCTAAATAAAATTTCTAATGTATAATTTCAACTTCGATTGTGGATATGTATTTGGATCCTTTAGGGTTGAGAGAAACACTCTATTTATAACCCACAATTCGTGCCTTATGGTTAGAGTTTAAGTATGAACCAAACAGGCGACTTTGACACATATAAAAAAGGTTTTCATGCAAGTCGGTAGGTTTTTCTACAACGCCCGATCAATCGGATTATGCTACTAAATCAGGTTAGATCTATTGAATGTTTGCTCGATTGATCGGATGAAATTCAGTACAAATTTATACAAACTTTGCCATAACTTTGTTACAATCTTGAGTTCTACGGATATCTACTCGAAATAAGCTTTCCAACGGTAGATAACTTACTCATATCCAACACTCAGTTTATGAGATATAACCTTCTTAAATCATATTATCATCAGAAAGATATTTCAATTTGTCACTCTCTTTTTTTATTTTTTTCACTTCAATGCATTCGGTGACTTATATCACAGTTTACATTAAAAGATGTATAAAATATATCTAAATAAACTTAAAGTTTTGTCCAACCTATAAATTAGCTAATACAAAAATCCTATCAATTCTGATGATGGTGATCGGTAAGAATGGAGACTATAACAATAGCAGTAGTGCTAATGGTAGTGATGTGTGATGCGGGGAATAAGATTATAGCCGTGGGGTGATGTGGCCGATGATGCGGCGCATGCTTGTTGGTGGGAGATTGGAGCCCAATATGCTTTCCTTCTCTTAGTCCTTCTCTAATCTCTTTTTTCTATATATTTTTTTTATTCACTTGGTTGGATAGTTTGGGAGTTCAGCTATGATGGAGATTTGAGTATTGGGTTCATGGGATTGGATCAATGGTAGTTTTTTTTTTTACTTCCTTTTCTAGTTAGGTTTTGTAAGGTTAGAAAGGGTGTGTCTGGGACGATGGGTGTAACATCCCGACCCGATTTGATCTGGATTAGCAGCTAATTCCTGATGATTTGGTTGCTAATTGTGTTTTGTTCTTATTTTTGGTTGGTTTCAGGTTATGGATAAGTAGTTGGGTTGAGTTTGACCTGGTTTAGGTAGACATAAGCCCGTTTTTGTAATATTCGATTTTGTTCGATGTCGTCATTCATGCATCATCTTGGTATTAAAGCGTGTCTTTTATTATGTTTGTCGATTCCCGTAACTATGTCGTTTGCCAAGTATGTTACTTGTTTCCGTTAGACCCGCAATTGACTCGAATTGGACTTAACTTGGAATGATTGGACTTTCTTGCAAATTGACTTTGATATTTATCTTTATAAGCCACCAACCTTCTCTTCTCCTTCTCTCTCTCACTGTTCTATTTCTCTCTCTCAAGAGCCTTCTTCTGCTGCTCATTTCTCCTTCCTTTTCGTTGCTCTAGCTGGGGAAAGAAGTTGTGCGCGTCCGTGTTTGAACATCCCTCGTGTGATTGGAGGTGAGCTTGAGTTTCTTGCAGTGTTTCTTCTCTTCATTCTTCCTCTTGTTTTCATGATCGCTTGGTACTGTACTCATGGTCCTCTTTTCTTCTTTCCTTACATGCATGGCAATTAGAAGCATGTGGTAGTGTGAATTGAGCCCAAGGATAACAAGATCGTGTTTGAACTCATTTGAGGCAAGTATAAGTATAACTTGGCTAAACCATGTGGGTATGTGTTTGATTGTGATTAAGTTGAGTATTCTTGCTTATGAATGATGTTTACAGCCCATCTTGTGTTTGTTTCCTTCTATTACATGTGTTTGAGTCCGTTTGTCTACGTTTCAATGTTTCTGTAATCAGTTCGGAAAGACTTCCGTGTGTACCACGGCTAAGCCATAAGTTACCTTCGGCTTAAAGTCCAAAGAGGGAAAAACCCAGTTTTCCTTTACGGCCAGGACACGGCTAAGCCGTATATTGTCCTACGGGTAAGCCGTAGCTCAGCCGTGACCCAGCCGTAGATCAATACAGGGTGCCTTTTTCTGAATTAATTGAAAGCAAGCAATTGGCAGACCTTCTACGGCCTAGCCACGGCTAAGCCGTAGAACAGTACACGGTTAAGCCGTAGAACAAATTACGGGTGAACCGTACTTGTGGATGAACAGTAAAGGGGAACCGCGGTGGAGCCGCAGTGCAGATTACGGCTAGGCTATAAGATGCCTACGACTAAGCCGTAAGTTCACCTACGGCTAAACCGTATCACCCCTGAAACATGAAGAATAAGGATAGGCGTAAGAAAGAGACTGATATGGCCTTCATGATAGAATGTAGATCACTTAGACTTGCCCAATGGTCTGAATGCATGACATGAATGATCTTGAGGTTGCGAATCATTCATGCACGTTATCCGGTTGCTTAGCACCTCCCCATGGGTGTTGGTTTAAGGGACTTCAGTGCACATTCCAGATACACTGCAACACTAGACAATGGTGCATCGAACAACTTAAAACTACATCATCATGCACGATTAAAAATACTGGATAACTAGAATAGGATTAGCTAGTAAGAGATCGTGATTCCTGAAAGATAATTTGATTGCATGGCATATTGATTTTGGTTCTTGCCCTTTTATACACGTTTTGCGCTGGGGCACACGATTGGATATTCCTAGCTCTGTCCATGGTCAATCCCGGGTGGAACAGCGATCTTGCATGTTCGATCTTACGAATTGATGCACATGAGCTAATATGTTTTCATCCTTGGTTGCCTGCATGCTTTCTACTCTGCTGGCATCCATTATATTATTGTTGCTCTGTTCAGTTTGATATATTTGATTGTTTCATTCGTATGACCTCTTGCATCGTCACGTTCTGATAAGAGATACATGTTATGCTATGCACACAGTATGATATGCACGTTATGATGCACGTTATGATAAGTTATGCATATGCTTATATTTGTTTGTATGTTTGTTGACTCCATATGGTCCGGCACTACTGAGCCTTAGCCTTAGGATCCCGACGGGGTGATTTTGGTATAGTTATATGGCCTTGCTACAGTAAGAAAATGTCTTGGGGAATCCGGACCTCAGGAACCTAAGACCCATCTGGCCCATGGTGTTCTGCACGTTTACAAGATCCCTACCTTGGGAGCATATGGCGTACGTAGTAGCCACCTAGTATGTATGTACACATTGATTCATGGAGCATATGTTAATTTGAATGCACAACTGCTACATTGACATGTTATGATTATTTATGTCTTTTATTTTATTAGAGACCACACGTGTTAACTTGTTACTGCTTATACTTTGCTAAATCGTCGTATTCATGAGTTGTCCTTGGTGTTGTAGGCTCAGGTACCCTCGACCGTGTTCCTGTCGGTCGTCAGTTTGTAGGGGAGACTCCAGCTGTCTCTTCAAGTTGTGGAGTGTCTGTTATCACTCCACCAGAGTGCGACTATTCTCTGCATGCATGCATATTGCTTTCTTTCTTTTCATGTCATTGATTGTACTCATGTTCTATACATCGTGCTTTGATCCCAATTTGTATGTTCAGACTTTTATGTCAGTTTTTGGATATTATTCCTTTTGTTTCTTGTGTGTCTCGTATCATATGTTGATACTTGTAGTTTCCGCATACTTGTTGCATGTGTGTTTTCCCTTGTGCGTGTGCATCTAGACCCGGTTTAAGTGTATATGCATGGGAGTGCGTGTGTCGCTGGTTAGGTTTTTGCTAACCCCCGATCTCCTGGGCTCGGGTTATGACAATGGGGTTTCAAAAATGATGAGCAGAGGTTTTGGAGGGTGGTTTATAGTTGGGGATGGGATCAGTGAGAGCGGGGCTAAGGGAGGGTTGCGTTTGATTTTAATGGGGGAGCATAATTGTATCTGAGAAGAGGATGAAAAAGATGAGAAGAAAGAAAAAAGAGGGTTTTGTCGGTTTAAAAGTGTCACTCCTCCAACCTTAAAAAATAAATAAATAAATAAACTTTGCACATTACAGGCCCAAGGGATTCGATCTGTGCACCAACTTAATATAGGACTCATTTCATTTATTGGGCAACTAAGATGTTTTTTTCCGTAAAATCCTCTTTATACTTCCTACATTTTAGGATTTTATTGAAATACAACAATTCACTTTCACCAACGGCAATGAGTTGGGCCTTGCATGCTTGAGTTGGCTAAGCGCTGTAGGTAATAGGTGCAACCCAAAACAATCAATTTGTTATCTACACTAAAGACAAAAAGGTCATTGATTGGGATTAATTATTAGTGCATGGCCAGTTTGAGACAATTTGAGGCCTAAAGCGACAATCTTAAATGAGACATTTTTTATTTTTTAATAATATTATAAATATTTTATTTTAATTTTTTGTAGTGCAATATTACTAATTAAGTTTTTATATACAAGTTTTGCTAACATATCTTTTTTAATTGATAGTATGTCTAATCCACTTAATCTTTCTTATAACACTATTGATCTAAATTAAGATTTTATCAATTTTAATTTTGAAAAATTTATTTATGTAGAAGCAACTGTTATAGGTATTGCCAATATTTTTCTAGTAAGCATAGTTAATATTTATAAATCATGACTAATAATATTTACAAATATAACGAACACTAACTATAATAAACATATAATATAAGCTTGGAAATAAATTTTTTTTTTAAAGCATAGAACCATAAAACCTAATTTAGTGATTCATTAGTATTGGATTCAAAGATTATAGATATGGATTACTTTTGAATTTGATGTAACTTCTTCAATATGAAAAAAAATATATATTTGAAGTTGTCTTCTATGGATTTCAAGCAACACAGATGTAAAAGAAAAAATATACAAACTGGAGGATTTTCATAATAGAAAATGATTTCCTGGTTACTGTAATTTTAGGGTTTTTTTTCTTTTAATAACAACATTTTCTCAATGGTGAAAATGAGCTTTAATGCTTTTTTAAAATATGAAAAGACAGTAGTTGTGTTTTTTTGAATGTAAAAAGATGGTACTTACTTTAATTAGTTTTCTGAGGCTTTATTCTTTTGGAAGAAGTAAAATGAAGATAATTGTTTTTTTTAATTTAAAAAGATTTAAGTTGCTTCAATTATTTTCATGAGATCTTATTTTTGGGATTAAAAAAAGATGAAAATTTTTTTTTTTGAGGCCTTTTGTTTTAAAATCCTAAAACAAAAGCTTTTCTTTTCTGATGGCCGAGACACTCCTCCACCAATGGCATGTGGCATAACCATGGAAGGGCCAGACCCTCTAGATGAGCAGTCCACTTCATACTGCCACCTGCACGGCCAGCAATAGGTAATGCATCATTTTCTCCCGAATTCCCTTTGTACAACCTTCCAGCTCCCACGTTTGTTTGGACTTTGATATTTCCCACTTCCTTGGAAGGTTGGACTCTCCAGGGCAGGCCTCCACTGTCTACCCTCTCTCGTGGAAGACGATCAGCAGGGAAAGAACAGATAAATCTGGCGAGTAATACAAGGGCTTGTGTTGCTTTTCCAATCATTTAAAATGTGCTAAAATAGAAATGCGTACAATTCCTTAATGTCCAAATTTGTAGCTTGAATAACAACAGTTATGTCATATTCCTACACCCAAAAAAATAATAAGAATAAAGAAGACAGATATGTCCTCTTTGAGAGAATCTATTTTCTGCTATTGTTAATTTTAGCTAAACCAATAGAATTCTCTAGTCTTAAATCCTAATCCATTTCCTAATCTGTTTCTTAATGTACCACTAATTTCTGTCACTATCTGCCAGCCCATGTTATCACAACACCACCCTACCCCACAACCGAACTGTCTGGCAAATCCAGATTACAGGGCTTCACTTTTTTTTTTTTTTTCACTTTTTGTATATACAGCATTAAGGTTTTTAAAATTTGTAAATAGGTCCCCTGTAGTTTTAGTATTTATAAATGGGGAGCGTTATACAGCATCTTGGTGTTTTTTAAGAAAAAAACGTCCCTCATAGTTGACGCCCACTGAGATGCATGATTATTATAAAAGTCCATCGAATATGAAGATCTATATGAGGCTTATTTATTTGTAAAATTTTGAGTCCACAAGATAATTTCAATTTTTTTATCTATGGCCCTAAAATTTAATTGTTTAAAAACATTATTTTATCATAATTTCAATCTAATAGTGAAGAAAAGTTGAAAGAGTGTTAAACTTAGACTTATGACTATTCATAGGGGTAGTGTGTATGTAAATCAACATGGGCCCCATGGCCAAAAAGAAGAGGGATGAAAAAGGACATTTTTAAAGTGGGATGCTCGTTAAAATTCCCCCTTATACATAAGGCCCTGCATTTTCATTTTAATATCTTTTATGTCCTCGAAATTAGCAAACTTCAAACCACCATAAATTTTTAGAGTGAAATAACACTTTTGCCTATCTTTTTATCCCTATGTGCATAATTTCAAGGAAAAATAGCAATTTACCCCATGTACTAAAACCTGATTCTAAAGTGTCCTCTTGTAGTTAAATTTTTTTCACTAAACCTACCTAAACTCACAAACAAAGTGCAAAATAAATGTTTTTTAATGGAATTTATAAAAGTACCAAATTACCCTTCTTCTCTATTTGGACTTTTCATTCTCCTCCTCTCACATCCATTTGAAACCCCCAAACCCACCTAAGAGAGTGGACAATCACACATGGTGTTGACTGGCATGAATCCCCTCTTCGCCTGACTCCCCCCTCCCTCTCAACCAGCCGCTTCTTCATGCTAATCGGCGGCAGGAAGCTATCAATGGAGTCTGGACCACCCTCGCCAACTTGGACGATTGGGACCCCTTGCTGGCTAAAGAGTAGATGATGCTTTTTTTTTATAAAGCTGGATGATGGCAAGCTGTATAGCCAGCATCCATAGAATTAAAAGTGGACTAGGGCTTCATTGGCCATTTATTAAAGGGGTAAAAAGTTTATTCTCTGCCATGGAAAACCATAATTTTGGAGTTGGTTCAGCTTTAATCCGACGACTTTAGTCTTGCCCATAAGATAGATAGGTATGAAGTTTGCTAACTAGGCCCTCAGACTGCCAAACAGTTTGATTTGCGCTAGCAAACTCTCATAAAGTTTCTATATGTGAAGCTCTGTTTAACCGTAAGTGGATCCCACACCTGATAAAATGCAAGCTGATTGACCAACTTCAATTTTTTTAATTTACTTTTTAAAATCGACCACTTGTAAAAATGAGCTTCACTTTCTTTATATATATATATATATATTTTGACAGCATGTTAAAGCCACGATCAACTTGATGATTGGCCCAAATCTTATTTCACAAATTCAACATGAGGAAGGGCTATTATTTTAAGCAGTTTGGAATTTAGATGTAGGAACCTCGAATTTTGATGTAGGCCCTTGGTAATGGATTTATAATGTGTACTCCTCTCAAATAAATTAGTTCTTGGAGCTTGTCCAACTTAAAACTTCAACTCAATTGAATTAAAAAAAGAGAGTAAATTATAGATCAAGTTTGGTCTTGAATTAGAATTTGGATTGGCAAATCAAGTCTTAATGAAGGGCTCATTGTTGGCTTCAAAGAGTCGAAAGCTTGGCATATTCAATGGGTTAAAAAAAAAAGATAAAACAAGCACTTGATTGTGTCTAATCTCTATCACTTTATGAGTCTTTTAGCCGATATTGATGGTCGACAATTTAGGCATGTCTCGGAAAAAGGTCAATAACAACTCTGCAGACCCAACAGAACATTCCACACAAAGGACCAACTTCCATTCTTTTACCATCCTCTCTAACATGCCTGTGTACACTAACATGTCCATGTCGCTAGCTACCTTCACTTTGCCCCATGCATCATCACCCCCAACTCACCGGACCCCTTATCCATCCTCTGTTTAGTAGAGGGAGATGGGGAGAGAGAGAATGAGAGGAAGGGGAGGGAGAGGGAGAGAAACAAAGAGAAAGAGGGAGGAAAAGTAAGGGGAGGAAGGGGGTGGGAGTATTTTGAAAAAGTTTTTATTTTATTTTTTTAACGAGTGTGTAAATTGAGAAATTGTGTGTGTTTAAATATAACTTTCTGTCAAAATAAATTGATTTTATCATTTATGCACCTCGGTTTCAAGTCCGGAGTGGTTTAGTGCAAAATTTTAAAATTGAGGGACACTTTGCAGTTGGGTCAAAATAAATGGGAGTAAGTTGCTATTTTTCCTAATTTCAAAAGCTTAGACTTATTTCTCTTTAAAGCTTAACATTAACGATTATGCTTTATGGCAATGAATAATTTTACATAAATCCATTTTTCTCAATGTAGGGCCCATTTCACTAAATCTAAATCGATCATAATGACAATCAACACATGTACCTATTCTAGGTTATAATTGATTTAACCTATGAACAATTGGCCATTGGATTGATGAAAATTTTAAAATACATGATTAGACTTCATGTTCATGAGAGAATTATTAAGAGAGAGGCTATTGGGACTTGAGATTATATATTTATATTTTTGTAACTAATAATGTACTCATTTTTATTTTATAGATATAAGGGCAAAGTTGTTATTTTTATAAAAATTCAAAATATATTAACTCATTCTCCTAGGTATACTATTTTTGGGGACATAGCTGGTATTAAAATGAAAAGGCAGAGGTTTATTTACAAATATGAAAACTATATGGGCCTATTTACAAATCTTATTGTAGGGTTTGTAAAAAAATACTATTTTACTTTCTTGTCAACGTCGGATATCCACTCACACTGCAGAAGTCTTTAATCTACAAAGCAACAATGTGAAATTGATCCCTTGTTATCCATAGTGGTCTTCAAATGGATGGTTAAGAACAGAAAATGAATAAGTTTCTAAAATCCAACAAAAGGAAATGCCCTAAATAGTCTGATAATGGGACTATGGTCCACTTGGATTGGGGTCTCGGTTTCAACGGTGTGGATTGATGTAGAGTGGATATGTCTATTACGCATGCAATGGTCAACCAGTCATTTGCTTCTAGATTATTAGCTAGTTTTTAATTAATAAACAAATGAGTGCAAGCTGTAATTAACAATATTGTTTGACAATTAAACAAGCCATGCATAGAATCAATCCCCTATCACTATCACCTTTTCTTCTACATCTTTTCCCCTATCAAAATCATGATCTGCCAGTTTATATTCAATACTGACAAGCAAGCACATGAATGAATGCAATTTTATTTTTTGTACAGAAGACTCTTATAGTCTTTTCTCAATTGTAATGGCTCTCCTCCTCTATATTTTCTTGTCTTTGGTAAAATAGCATGCTCCCGCAAAGCATGAGTCTACACATGCAACATCGAACATTCATTTCAAGCAAATATTAAAAGGGTGAGATGCAAATAAAATGAGATGAGGGGCAAAAATATAAAATAGCAATGTAAATAATAATTCGCTTTTCTTGAATTTGAATTACTAAATTAATAAAATTTTAGTTATTTAATGATTATTTTTTGTATAATACAACATTAAACAACCATGCCTTGGCCTAAAATTGAGACCCATAGTCATGTCTGTCGGGTCATGTTTGAGGTTCAACGTATCACCCACGCGCAATGCCAGTGTGCGTGTTCATTACTTTGGCAGGAGTATCAATTGGTCTTCCTTGTTTAAAATTTTACCATTGTTTTAACTTTTCGAGCCTATTTCATACAGCAAAGCAAAAGGGGCCCCCTGCCTTCTCAACGAAGAAATATCATCACTGCATTTTATATTCAAAGCAGTGCTCAAGAGAGCGAAATGATCTAGTCCAATCTGTAGGACCACACCGCAAATCCAATCAAGCGTTGTGGGCATGGTCCATGGGTGAGCATGAATTGACAAAATAGTGATTACTAAATTTCGCAATGACAACGACTTAAGAGTGAATTTTTTTTTTTTTTTTAACAATTGATGGTTATCATAATCACAAATGAAACTTATCTTTTATCCGAGTGAATCTATATATAAAATCCTTACAAATCCAAACAATTACCATGTTGATTGGTTGCTTAAAGTGGGTCCCACGGCGGGCCACAAGAGGGGTTGAATTAGAGCTCTCGGAGTCAGTCCCACCTGTTAAGACTTGTTCATTTCTTATTAGGGGAATGTATATCTAGCAAAATCCAGCAGGGGTTTCCATCAAAGGTAGGCCCATTGACCTTTCCCCATTTGTCAGCTTTCAAAGATAAGGCCCACGTTAGCTTCTTGCCATCACCAACAGGACACTTGTAATGGAGTTGCCATTGTTAGAAATATCACCAATGGCAACCATCATTCAATGAAAGCTACTCACTTCTCTCTTTGATCCAATAATTCTACACTTCTCTCTCTCTCTCTCTCTCTGTGGCGAGGAACAATCAAACAAGCCCCCACAAAAATCCCAGTCACCTCACTGTTCTTTGTTCCTCCTTCTCCATGGAGAAAGCTTCTTCAGGTGAGGTGGACATGGAAGAGTGGGAGATCCTACCTGATGATGGGTTCCTTGATTTCCATCACAAGGATGAAAAGGGGCTCTTCTCAAGGGACACGGGATTAGATCCCAACGCTGTAATCGACATGAACTACTTCATTTGCCCGTCTCCCCACCATCCTTGCCATCTTCAGACACCCAACAAATCCAGCACCCAGATCGGAAGAAAAAACCTGGTTCCGGTCCCAATTCGCTTGGAACCTCTGGTGGAGAAGAACCCAGATGGGGAATTGGTGAAAGACATCGGAGAAGTGCCCACGATCGAGATCAATGTCTCCGGGCCAGTGGGTTTGGAGAAGATGAAGGATCCGAACTGGGTTTCTGAGCAGGACACAATCTCACAAGTTTTCTTTAAGAAAATGAAGGAGAATGAATTCGTCGACATGAAAATGGACTCTCCAAGTTCCAATGGGAGGGGATTGAAGCCCCAAATCGATTTGGGTGCGATCCAATTCGAGGAGGGAGAGGAAGAAGGGTGTAAAGGTGAGGACTTGGAGGATAATTCTGCTAAAGTGGTGATTGAGAAAGATGTGGAGGGTGGATTGAACATTTGGAGATTGGGGGTGACTGGAATTGGAGCTCTTTGCTCTGTGGGTGTGGCTGCAGCTGCTGTGTGCATATTCATCTTTGGCAGCCACCAAAGGCAGAAGCTACACCCCCAAAACGAGAAGCTTCGGTTTCAGATCTATGCAGATGACAAGGTTTGCAGATTTCTCCACGCTAGACTAGATTTCCACTAACTTTCTGAATTTTAGTCATCTTCATCAGCTGTACCCTAATGTAATCACAGATTTTTAGCCATCTATCTTCTATTCCAACTCTTTTGTTTGGTCTGTTTGATAAATAGAAATTTTGACAGGAGTTCACAGTACTGCCCTGCTGGGGAATTCCAAATTCTTTGTCAGACCATGTTTTTTTGAATTCTGTGTCCTTGGAAGTCTCTGCTTGATGGAGAGCATTTCAGAAAGGATCCAAACTTGCTACAGTAAAATGGCTGAAATATTGCTTGAAAATGCTCCAAAGTTCAATTTTTAAACTGCCAAATGCTTTTTTGTGAGATTATTAGCTTTTTAGGAATTCCAATACCAATTTTGACAAGAACTTGTGGGGATCTTAGAATATCAAATGGAACCTTGTAAGGGCTCTTCTTGAGCAGAATTTGTGACAGGATCACATTATTGGGAACTCTATTTTGTTAAATTCCATTTTGCTGGTAGCTCATTTGATCTCAAATTCTATGAATTTCTTCTATGATGGGAAGAATTTCCAAAGCACTATAATTTGCACAGTAAAATGACTAAAAGAGCAGGCAGGATTCTCATAATTCTGAAATTTCTTTGGAGTTGGTGTTTTGGTATTAGCATTTTAAGAATTCTACCAGCAGATTTTATGACATGAATTTGAGGTGTTTTGAATTCTCCCAACATCAGTTCCCATGATTCTTGCAATCAAACAGACCCTTAAGAGGCACTAAGTGAGATTAATCTCTCTCTGTGTGTGTGTTTGCTTGTTTTCAATTATCATTCACTGAAGATAAATTCCCAGTGAATTTTCGGTTGATTTATCTATTGTTTGTTGTTACAGAGCATCAAACATGTTGTTCACCATGCTACCAGGCTCAACCAAGCACTTGGATCAGTCAGAGGAGTCCCTCTTGCAAGAGCACATATAACTTTCGGAGGTTACTACGATGGCCTTTAAATGTTGAATTGGTGCTCTAACACTGCTGAAGAAGTTCGAGGATATATATAGCAGCATCAGTCTTGATCTAGGTAATTTTTATGTATCAAACTAGTCCTCTACTTTTGTATATGGAAATAGGATATTATGATGTATATAGATGCAATAAAGAAGTCAGTTCATGAAACCTGAATAATCATTGAACTTGTTTGATGAGAAGGCTGCATTACCGGAAGCTTCTGCAGTTTCTAATGTATAGATTTTATTTTGTCTTAGAAAATAATGTAATAGTTTTTGTATGGGTGCAATTTGCTTCATCAAACCCACTCTTTTCACACAGACCCTTCTTTACAAGAAATTGCCAAATTTCACTCTAACCAGAATTTCTATAGACAGCCATGTGGTATATTAATTATGTATGGTTGATTATATATTTCACGCATGATCCATTCAATGGTGTTAATCATTCTTATAGGAGTGAAAAATGGTTAACCTACACAAAGGGGGGCATACAATACAAGGAGTTGGGATCATACAAAGGCTGGCCTCACACAGGTGTAACCATATTTCAGCGGCAATCAACACCATAGTGGGATCAGCACTAGATCATTTCTCAAGATAGGAATGGTATTGTTTGGCAAAATAAAAGATTCTCTGGTGAAAATAGTACTGCTGAATGCTGAGTAGCAATGGAGTTTGGCAAGGAATTCAACCAATAGATAGGAATTTGATGGTTATTATGAAGATCATCATCAGAAGAAAAATGAGTCAGAAAGATTATTTGGACAGTTTGAAACGTTCAATCAGATTCAACTTACTGCAACTATAGCCATTCAAGGGATGTCCTATTTGATTGGCATATTTTGAACCCATGTCTCATCCAAAAAGTGGCCAATGGCAATGTTCCTTTGTTGAATGGTATGGGGATGGTGCTCAAATGATGATTACTAATGGTGCGTTCTGGAGCTTGCACCGGTAGGAAGTAGTAACCCAAATCATAGGA
The DNA here is from genome assembly GCA_037013555.1 of Sextonia rubra. Classification (NCBI taxonomy): domain Eukaryota; kingdom Viridiplantae; phylum Streptophyta; class Magnoliopsida; order Laurales; family Lauraceae; genus Sextonia; species Sextonia rubra. The sequence goes on along the minus strand of JASUAD010000010.1, from coordinate 32,998,579 downwards.
TTCTTGAAGCCCCATTTATCTGATGGGGTCAATGGCCCCACAAAAAATCCCACAGCCCACGTCTTTTATATATATATATATATATGCACGTAATTATTGTCCATATATATATATGCACATAAATATTGCCCATATATATTTGGGGAGGACTCTCCCACCTGGCTGCTGGAGATGATCCAGATCTCTTTCTACCTTAAACTCTCGTGGCTCCCTTATGCCCAATAAGCTGTCACCCCAAGTGATTTTGCCTTTACAGTTCACAGTTGGAAAGGTTCACTTTACTGGTCATGAGTTGAGCTCAGGTCTAAAGGTTAGGCCTATTAACTAAATGGGTGCACCCAGGTTGTCAACGGGATGGGCTCAGATTGGTTCTGGGCTAGATTTTGCACTGGTCCAGTAGAATAGGCTCTACGAGCTGGGCCTATTAAACATCAGACCTTCTTCGGCCTGGGTCAGCACGTTGACAGCCCTCTAAGCTAACCATGGCTGTAAACCTTAACCGGCTGGACTGAACGATGGAAGGCCTTTATTTCAGTGACCTTGTAAGCTCGCCCAGGTTTGATGGGTTGGGGCCATTACGAAAAGTTAACTTGCTACATTTCATGGCAAGACGAGTCGAATTTAGTATCCATATAACACAATCCACTGCATCCTTATAAAATATAAGTTGATAACTTATAAGAAAAATAAAAATAAAAATAATAGAAAGGAAAGAGATTTCATAGAGAATTTTGTCTTTTTTTTATTTCTTTTAAACTTTTTGCATATACCCCTATAATGTTTTTAGAATTCGTAAACAGGCCTTGTGTTTCTAGTATTTGTAAAGAGACTCCTTTTTATTTTGAATAGCTTCCATGTCCCTCAAAATCAATAGTTCTAATGAGAATGGAAAACCACAATGAGGTTTGTATTGAATTTGTATAAAAATGATAGCTTTATGCTTACATCCATTAAATAAAAATGAGGTTGGGATCTAAAAATGCTATTTTTCACTTGGATGTTGACAATACACTTTACTAAAAGTAACAAGTTGGCCACATTTTGTACAAACTATATATGTGGAAAGAGGAAATTGCCACATTAGCATTTTCATGGTAATTAAATAACTCAAAAAAGGAGTTCTGTGGGACCGTAAAACTCATGTTTGGTGCGAAGTGTTTTTCCTTAATAAAATGATATAAATGTTGTTTGGTTGTGGATTTCTTATTGGAAAATAATTTTTTCTATTTAGTGCCGCACTTTTCCATGAAAAACTTACCTAACCTACATATAATTAAGTTATTTATAATAATTTATTGGAATTCCAATTACCAACAAGAGCCCACAAAATGAGATGTGGAAATGGAATTACAATTGGTTTTGTGTGTGTGTGTGTTTGCGGGGGGGGGGGTGCAACTTTTCTACAAAAAATGAAATTCCCATGCCCCCCATAGGAACTCTATTTCCTACTTTACCAAAGAAAAAGCGGACATGGCAAAAAGTAGTTCCATGGAAACATGTTATGCGAAACATAGGAATCGTGGGTTTACTATGGAAAACCATTTACTTTTATGTGAAAAAATATTACACAAACATGCCCACATTTGTGCACACACCATTTTCACAGAAAGAGGAAATTGTCACGTCAACAATTTCCATGGTAATTGAAAACCTCATAAAAGGAGTTCTGTGGAAATATAAAACTCATGTTTGGTGTAAATTTGTTTTCCTTGATGAAATGATGCAAATGTTGTATGGTGTGACTATGAATTTTTTAAGAAAACTATTTTTTTTTTGTTGAAATGAAATTATAAAGGGGTGTCAACTTTTTTGTAGAAATGGAAGTCCGATAGCCCCTTATGAGAATTTTATTTCCAATCTTCTTAAGGAAAAGTCTAACGTGGCAGTGACATAGCAGAAAAGTGATTCTGAAGGAATTGTGCTGCATCAAACACATTATATATATGAGTTTTCCGAAGAAAACCATTTCCTTTTCCGCAGAAAATGGTTGCACAAACAAGCCGTAAAGGTTTGGGAAATCCACGAAATGAGGAGCAAGAGGTAGGTCTTTTATAGGTCTCTAGCAGGACGGCATGTCATTATTTACAAAAATTTCATTATTTTATCCCAAGTCCCAATAATCTCTCTTACAATAATTCTCTCATGCACATGAAGCATAGTCATATATTTTGAAACTTTCATCAATTTAGCGATGGTTTGTGTATGAATCGAATCAATTATAACAAATTATAAGTATAGGCATTGATTGTCACTATAATCAATTTGGATTAATGAAATAGACCTTATATTGATAAAAATGAATTTATGTAGGGTTATTCTTTTCCATTATCTGTTAGAGCCTTTTGCATATATCCCCCTAAGGTTTAGAATATTTGTAAATAAGCCCCTTTAGTTTTAGAATTTGTAAATAGGCCCTTGCTTTGACATTTTGATACCTCCTATATCCCACAACATGTGGGTTTGATGGTAATAAGCAATCACTATGAGGATTTTGTTCAAATTTTTTTATCAAAATGTCACTTTTGCCCTTAGAACCAATTTTGTATATAACCCTCACACAATTTCTAATATTTATTAATAGGCCCTAATGTGGATTGAATAATAGGTCCGTTAAATTGCTTCAATGTTATAAACATATCACCTACTTTTCTCTTGTTTTCTCAATTTTGATTGATGTCTTTAATCTATATTCTATCAACACCATGATCACAAATCATAGTTTAAATTAATTATATTTAAGATCATTTTAGCAGAGCAAGTAATTGAATGAGATTTCATTTAATCTAATGTATTCATCTAATTAGGTGGCTCAAAAGTCAGGCCCCTTAAAAAAAAAATTTTCAAATCATGGCCTGTCCTATTAATATATTTTTTCCCTTTTAGAAAAAAGGCTCTTTAAAACACTTATCAAATGTTTGAGATTAGAGATAACCGATACAAAAATAGATTGAAAAAAGCATAAATTTATGAGAACCATTATGCATAGAGATGGTTAACATAAATTTCTAAAATGCGTGAGGTGTACTTTCCTAAACCTTTAAACAATTTGACGAGAGAGACGCCCCATTATAGTAACATCCAAATCTATTTCTAGTGTTCTTCTCATGAAAATTATTCAAAAAAAAAATTGATGTCAAAGAGTCCCTTTTAGAAAAACTAATGAGGTGAAGAAACAAAAAAATAACTAAGATTTTTTTTTATCTTAATGTTCAAAGAGATGATGTTGTTGGCCACCTACTGTGAAGGACTTCGTGGACTTACTTGATAAAAAAAAGTTAAAATGAAAAAGGTAAAGATGAAACGTATAAAGGAGAAGTGTTTTCTTAAAGATAAATAAAGACATGGGCAAAATTATCAAAATTAGCAAAAACCTAATGACTTCTCCTCTTTATTATCAAATGTACTTAATTGGAGATATGAAAGACATGAAAATGCCAAAGCAGGGGCCTATTTAAAAATATTGAAACTGCAAGGGCCTATTTATAAATATTAGAAACCTTAGCTGGGTATATACAAAAAAATCTCTTTATATTAACGTAACTTTTGATGTAGGGAAAAGCAAGTCTAACTTTTTGAAATTATGCATATATAGGGATAAAGAGATGGGCAAAAGTGTCTTTACTTAAAAGACTTATAGTGGTTGGAAGGCTATTGATTTTGGGGATATTGAAGGTATTAAAAAAATGTAGGGACTTATTCACAAATACTAATGCCACATGTGCCCATTTACAAGTCCTTGAGTCTTAACTCTATTTTTAGTCCCAGAAGATGAATCTTATCAAGAAATATTAATTTAAATTTGGTAAAAACAATGGGCCATATGATTCTATCTCTATATGACTACAATTTTGGTTAAGATAAAGGCAAGCTTGTCATATTTTTTGCATTCTCAGTTAAAAATTTTGTGGCAACAAAAATTACACTGGTTAGAGGTGAGGAAGTGTTTTAGATCAAGTCAAGTTGGGGCCGGGTTAGAGTTGCATCTCGAATTCATGTTTCAAATTGACTTTTCTTTTTATGTTAGATTTAAGATAGCATATCTGATGCAATTAATAAATGAGTTCGGCTTGGCTAGCGATTGCCGCAAATCAAGTTTGGGTTGGAACTAGCTATATCCATTTTTTACCTCAATCCTAAGAAAGAGCCTACATACATGGAAAGACAGCCCACTCATTTAGGAAAGAAGTCCGCACACATAAAAAAAATGCCTACACAAGTAGGAAGGAAGCCGACACACAAAAAAAAGACGGCATACTCAAGGTTCGAATCCTGCAAGTGAGAACTGCCGCTTCTTACTACTTGAGTAAGGAGCCATGCTCAGCTATATTCATATCTAAACAATTAAAATGTCATTAATTCCAGGTATAGGTTTGAGTCCCCAACGGGTCTGAGTCCCAACATCCATACTTAAACCCAACTTATTCGAGTTATCATCCAAGTCTCAAATCTAAATTCCGTCACACGTACACAAACCTGTAAAGTCATTGGCTTGGACTTTGGAGACAGGGTCTATGGAAAACCCATTAGCAAGCTTTCACAGCTTGCGTGAGATGGTGAGAGACACTCTTTTTTCCATCACATATGACCTTTGTGATCAATTTAACCCCCTCAATCTCTTTAATCCTCATAAATTGCAACTCACACTAATTTAACACAAATCCAAACTACATTGATGTTGGATTGAGTTTTCCAATAAGGGTTTTACCCTTAAATCAATGGATGTGAAGATCTGATTGAAATGGTTTTTGTCCAATACTATATCCACAATATGATCTCTCCATTACACCATCCTATATTGGTGTGCATTCAAGTGGGTGTCATTGGGGCTTACAAGATGGCATCTTAGGAGAGATCAGTGGCCGTAATATAATGTTTAATATTTGTGCCCTTTACCATCCTGGGTACTAAGCCAACTCAGCCGGAAAAAAAAAATCAGGAAGTATTAAAAGTGATGGACAATAGATAATCATATTGCACATATATACATTTCAGAAGCAGCCGCTCGGGTCAGACTTCTGAAACTGTATGGAACCAGACCGATTATCTTTAGGCCAGACTCAGACCCAAAATTATCTGGGTCTGAGATAAGTATTTCATGGGTTGGGACTAGTTCGGTCTGAGTAAATGGCTACCCATTGCCCCCCACCTTCCGCGCATTACCTTATAACCTAACCATTTCGGACGATAACCTTTTTAACTTCTTGATTGAATTTGGGTTTCCATTGTCAAAAGGATTAAAGTAAGTTGACTCATATATTGAGTTCTGGTTAACATGGTGAATGGGATTAATAAATGAGTCGTGTCTGGGCTGATCATGCTTATGTTACTCATAGTGTTCGACTCAACCGTAACCCATAGGCTTTGCTCATAATCACTTAATTTTTTTATGATGCAATTTGCTATCTGTTATAACACACTTTATCCAGAAAGGCTATAGAAAATGTTACGCTTGCCGTGCCCATGGCTGTCTCTATTTTGTGGATTGTGATTCCTTGAAAAACCATTTCCTATAGGAGAGTCCAAAAAGGCTGTTTTTAGAAGAGAAAGAGGGTAAGTTCACAAACAAAATGTCTTTTTGGCAGCATTGCACAAGTATGCCCTAGAGGAGAGAAGTGGGTAGGGCAATGTGATGGGGTAACCTATCCAAACTTGATTCTTGCCCTCCTACTCTGACTCTGCTTTGATGCATTTGTGCTCCTAGAAGATTTCAAAAAAAAATATATTCTAATTCTTCCATTATTTATTGCAACAACTGATTTTTGTTGATAAAGATTGTAGAGAAATTATTCTAATTCTTCCATTATTTAGTGCAACAACTGATTTTTGTTGATACATATCGTGGAAAAAGACGAAAACAAAAAATTCAAAATTCTGCTTCTCAATTAGTGTGAGAAAACTACACTATCCCAAGACTCAAACCAAGATAGATGAACAACAATCAAAAGATAAAAGGGGAAAAAAACTTCATTAAAAGATAAATCTTATAGGTTTAACTTGAGGCCACCACTTGCACAAGATATGGGCTTGTTGTTGATATGACTACACTCCTCTCTAGTTGCTTCAAGATAAGTTTGATGGATATTGGCTTAAAGAGGCCACCATATACACATATATAAGTGATTTGGAAGATGCTCGCATAATGAGGTGGTTGTATGGAAAATAAAGATAATTAGTAAAAGGTCATGGGAAAAGGAGAGATGGTTGAATGGAAGTAGTTGGATGTATAGAAAGACTAAGATTGGTATATGGAAAAGTGAAATGAGTAATGAGGCATATGGAAAATAATGGTGTAGTATATAGAAAAGTATTAGGAGTAATAAAGCATATAGAAAAGTGAGTAGTATATGAAGAAGTGGATGAGAGTAATAAAGCGTATGAGAAAATGTATATTGGGCTTAGTGAAGATATGATGTACTAATATGGAAAGCTGGAAAAGTAGTTGGATGGAGAGAAGTTAATAGAGAGTGACACGTGTCATCTACACATGTGCAGGTGGGACCCATTACAAAATCAAAATGCCTCCACACAAAAATACATAATAACCTCACTACAACACTCAAAAATAAAAATAAAATAAAACAAATAAATTAAACTAAAGATTTTCTAGAAAATGTACTTTAAAATTTAACAAAGATGATTTTGATTTTCTATTAATATATAGAATTGCATTTTTTAGTGGAGGTAGGAATGCCAACAAAAAAAAAAAAAGAAAGAAAAAGAAATCTACATGCTTCTGTACACAAACAAGCTGTGTCCAAAGGAGGACTCTTTCCAATCCAATCCAATCCAACCCCTTTATTGGTATATTATTTTGATTAGCAAATAATAAATTAGTGATAAAAATGAGGCGAAAATAGAAATTAAAATATAAATCCACCTCAATTTGAGTTGGGTCAAAATATATTAAACTACACCTAGTTTTTCAAAATATGTGAACTCTCACACTACCTTCTTTTTTTTTTCGTTTTTTTTTTTTTACACAAAGAAGGGGTTAAGACCTATGAGAGAGCCTACACGTGCAAGGAAATAGCTCACATATATGAAAAAAGAGCCTGTACATTCAAAAGGAGAACTCAAACATTAAGAAGAGGCCACTATAAAATGAGATCAAACCCTAGATAGCAGTGAGATAGAGGTTGCCAAACCAACCAAGTGACCTCAAGTTGTTCACAAAATCAACGTAGAAATTATATAGGAGCCAAGAGGGACCTCTTAAACTAATGGTAGGAGGCATCAGTTATTACCTAGTTGTTCATTTCAATCTAAGTTGAAGGTGAAATTGGAATTGAAATCATTTTTCAAACTATAGAACAGAAACCAGTGGGAACCGGCTGGAATAGATTTGGATTCAGCTCTAGGTTTGGGTCCAAAACTATTGATAACTATATTTTTTTTCTTTCTTTACAAACAATGACTATCCCTTTTTTTCATTTTCTTTTTGAGGATCTTACTAAAAAAATTTATATAATGGAATCATCAAACCATAAACTTTATCTAAGGTGTGGGTGCACGGCAATAATCAAGTATAACAATGGCCCTATTTTTTTTACATCTAACCGGAGTGCATTGAACTTACCCTTCTGTGAGAGGTTAAAAAAAAAAAAAACCTGCAACAGGAGTCACCTTCTTCTTTGATTTCTATTTGGGATTTGTAACAGAAAACCTAGGCCCCACCTTTCTGTTCTTCCTCAACAGCAGCAAACGGGAAAGAGGCAGCGACGATGGCTCCGGCGGTAGCGGGCTGGTATGCTTTCGAATTGGATGATTTTCATGGACTTGGTGAGGAAATTGTAGATGAGGAAGGAGTTGGGGAGGGAGAAGCAGAGGAGGCAATTAGAGGTGGAGATGAGGTGGGTGGTGCAGGATAGCCGGGGGGATCTAACGTGTGCCAGCAATCGAGGAAGGCGTCATAAAGGGGGAAGCGGGGGTCGGAGAGGAGGAGGAAGGAGGAGAGGAGTAGGACCTTGGTGAGAGAGGAAGGAGGAAGAGAAGGGGACAGAGTTGAAGTGCTTCTAGGTTGGGTGCCGCTTAAACAAGGTCTTCAAGGGGAGGAGTGCTAAAATGCGCACCAACAGATCCTCAAGCATCCCGCCCCAGCTTTTGGGGTCCATCTCCGGCGATCGGGTGGCCGGAATCTTACACCTCATGGTTTTAGCCGGCATTGGATGTGGAGGATTTGGCTCTAACTTGGTTTTCTTATATCGCAATGTTTTTTTTTTTAATCTCGCAATTGAATAGAGAGTTTGATGCTATCTAATTAAATGAAAAAAAAAAACACAACAGTCCTACATTACCAAAGTCGTACATCCATATTGTGAGAAGTATCACGCCAGCCATTGGATCGTATAAATGATCAAAACGGCTAGGGATATGGCATATTTAAGGAAAATTTGGTCCCGCCCCTCCTCTTCAACAAGAAATTCAGACCAATTTCAACGGGTCAAAACCTCAGGTAATTGAAAAATTAAGGACCCACTTACATCCCCGTTGGAATCCGAAGTCTACTTACCCAAGTACTCTTTCACCTCGCCAGAGGGTAGAGTAAAATTGTAATAAATAAATTAAAAAAAAAACTATATAGGAGCCGTAGGGGTGGGTCATCCTAGGAATGGGACCTTGATCGTTGAATGCACTTGCAAGCTTTTGAACTCAATAAATGGCAAAGGGACAAAGTAACATGAATTCGAGGACCCACCTTTCTAGTGGAGTCATCCAGGCACATGCATGTGCGTGTGATATTCTGGCCAGAGAATCCATGTGCTATCATCGCCAAAGCAGACATGCCGCTGTAGACAAGGGAGGAGAGAAGACTCAATTGGACTTCAGACTTTGGCAAATGATTAAATCCAGGGCTCGTTTCCCGACAGGCCTGTTTGGAATCAAGTTTCCATAAATTCTAATAAATGTCGCCATGTCTAGCACAAACTACATTTGCTTAGGTGGGCAATCCACCCAGCTAACCAAAATAAATAGAATCTTTACCATGTCCTTCCACCTATTGCAAACTGCTCCATATTAATATCATCTGATTGCACCTAGGCCCTAGCATTCACAGTGGACCTAATACGGCCATTTACCGGTCACATGTGACAATGAAATTCTTGAATTTTCTTGTCTCCTCACTTCTTAATTTTTTTAGTTTTTTCAGAGTCCAACATCCCAAAAGCAAGGACTCACATCATGAAGCTTGTCATATCCTAGTGCCACATTCAAATCCTTCAACTATGGTGGGATCACAACACACAAAACTAAGAGGGACATGAAAGCCATTCTAGTATTTCACATTACTAATCATCAGTCAACAAAAACACCAACACAGAATAGAGAAAAAATAATTTTTATTTCTATGTATAAACAAAGAAATACAATCCCAAATAAGAAGAGAGAAAATGCTGGTAGAAACAATCCCTCCACTCTAAAACCTTTTATTTCCTAACCATCTAACAAAAAAAAGAAGAAAAGCTCCAACATCAAACCCCACAATCCCTCCATCATCAAACCATCTCTAACCCTTCATCTTCTCCAAAAACCACTCACATCTCCAGCAAGAACATATAACTAAAATAAAAATCTAAAAGAAAACCCAAAATATAAATAAAAGAAGAATATCAATCACCCCATCTCCGGCTCCACGGCGTGCTCATCTCCATGAAAGAAATAAAGAAAACCCATCAAAGGAAATGAGGAAAAGATGCGATCTTTAACAGAAAAAGTAGCCCAAGAGAAGAGCAGTGAAGGAGGCGTAGAGGGTGGGTGCGAAGCCGGTGGCGTCGGAGGCAGGGCTCGGCGCCGGAGCGTCGGCGGCAGCCGCCTGCTGGGCGGAAGCCATGGCTGCAACAGCCACCAAGACAACGGCGAAAAATCTCAGCTTTAGAGACTCCATTTTTATTTTTCTTCCTTCTCTTTTGGTTCTTTCTTTTTGTAGTTGTTTTGCTTTGAATCTACGATTCCTCCTTGGAAGAGAGAAGAAGAGGAATTGTAGAAGTAAAGTAGCGTGGAGAGTAAAGTAAAAGGGATATTGTAAAGATAAAGGGTGAAGTGAAGGTTTTGGGAAGGAGAGAGGGTTTATATAGGAGAAGGAAGTTGGAAGAACGCGGGTGCCCGGGCTGCCCGTCGAAGGGGAAGCCGGGCTGTCTGTGCCTTCTCTCGCGACGTGATTGGGCTGCCCGAACTGCCCGAGCGATATATTAGGTGTCATACAGCTACAGCTGGATTGAGAGATCTGGACAACACGTTTGGTTGTCAATCTTTAACTGCCTATTGGATTGTGATTTGTTTTTGAAATAGTTTGAAAATAGAAATTTAAGGGCTAAACAGCTGCATTTGCATTCTTTGTAAATAATCCCTTTAAATTTTAAAAAACTTTAAATACAACCATCTGAATTTTGTACTCACAACAATGTTTTCTTATTATCATGTTCACGAAATAATGTATTTTTTTTAGTAAAATTAAGATATATTTTGTAACGATCCCATAACTTAGTATGCTTTTTACATGGTCCAAAATGTTTAAACTCAAATTATTAGTAATAACATACATAATTTATTATATACCAAGCTCATATTTCATTGATAAGCGACGTGGAATAGGGTGTAACACATTTATCTTATATTAGCATATTTGGAAGTGGATAGGAGGAAGGGAAATTTGAGATGGAGAAAATAATTCATGATTTAAATCTTAAAGGTAATTTTCTCCACTTTTTTTTTCTTCTTGCAATTAAATTATTAGTGTTTGATGTAATAAAAATTGCTCAAACTATAATACCGACTTCTCTGTAAATAATTTATACTTACTATACAATTTTAGTGTCTAATTTAGTCATGGGATAGGTAGTAGAAAGTTACTGTATACCAAGAGGGTTTCTTATCCTTTAAGAATACTAGTAAAGTGAGCATAAAGAAATTTTTTTCAGCCTTTGGTTAATCCGTAATGTAGAGGTTGTACGTAAAACAAAAAAAAAAAAAAAGAACTTGCGGAAGTATAAAAGCCTGGTGGTTATATGTAAATTTAGTAAACAAAGTTGTTATCAGCGCCTAAATTTGCTGCAGCTCTAACGGTCACACGCCTAAACATTTCACGTTTGTTATAATTAGTTTTCCACGTGTCATGCCTTTATGCCCACACTTGAGGTCCACCTTGTGATGGAGGGTGGCCCCAAAGCCGGCGTTGATTGCGGAGTGATTACAGTGCCGTATAACATTTTGGAGTACGCTATGAATTCGTCTATTCATCTGTTAACCCTCTTATGTTCAGGCATACCATTCCACAAATATTCAATTCCGAAAATCTCTCGTCGCGACCACCATCCACGAGGATTGAATTCCAAAAATCTCTCTTTCGTATTGAAGCATATCATCATTATCAACAGGATTGATCTCCGAAGATCCCGGTTTACTAAAACCACAGCAGTAATTTTTAAAGTGGGCCACGGAATATTTTCGCCCAAGTCCAGCTCGTGGGGCCCACTTGTATTCATTCCTATCATTGGATTCAGTGTGTGATGTATAAAAAGGTCTCTTTATGAATAATAGTTTTGAATTTCTAATTACCCTGGCCCTTGAATTTTTTTTTCTTTTTTTAATTTAATTCGATGGTAGGTAAAGATTTAATGAACACAAAACTTGGCAATGTTGGAGATTGGGTGGTGGGGTAAAAGATGAAAGTGTAAAAGAAAAGCATTGATCAAAGTTGGGCTCAAGTAGTTTTTGTTGGGCTAGATTGCAATGTCGTCCACTCATAAGCAAAAATTCACCCATTTTGAAGTCTCCCTCACCCTTGCCATGGGGATGAACCAAGTGGGACCCACAGAAATCAAATAAAGTCTCTAGCTAAAGACTTATTTGGCATTATTCTCTTCTTGTTTCCAATTTTGCGTTGGGATTAGGTTGTGCTCATACTATACTCTCCAAAACTTGCTTGGCAACATTATATTAATTTACTTTAATGAAAATATGTTGTATAATATTTTTTTGGTAGAATCCTAGGATTTATAATGTGGGAACTATCTATTATTGTCTATGGCATTCTATTATTGTCGTGCATGGACCCACCTTTAAAAATTATAATATAGTACGCACATTTAAAAATTAGAATTTGGGGCTTATATTCATATGATTTACCCCACTTTTATAAGAGTTATAACGTGGGACAACCTTTTTCTAAATGCAAATATAGGACTTACCTTTAAAAATTATAACGTATACAAACCTTTAAAAATTAAAATATGTACTACAATTTGTGATCTTGACCATGTAACCCACATTAAGATATTATAAAGTGAAGTCGCTTTTTATGATTGCGGATATAGGACTCACATTTAAAAATTACAATGTGGAGGCCACTTTTAAAAATTAAATTATGGGGGCACATTCATTGGATTTGCAGTGTGAACCCATTTTTATAGGAATTCTAAGTGAGTCCCCTTTTTTAATTTTGAACTTGTAACCTATTTTTAAAAATTATATATAACATGTTACTCACTTTTAGAAATTAGAATATGGGATCACATTCATAAAATTCACAATGTGAGCCCATATTTGTATTATTGACAATAAGGCTCCTCCACTTTTTGGGATTGTGAATATAGGAGCCACCGTTATAGGAATTATAATATAAGACCACCTTTTATGACTGTGAACATGTAACCCAGTTTAAGAATAACAAAGTGGGATAATATTCTTTGAGATTGTGAACATGGACCCTGCTTTTAGGATAAGTGAGAGATTTGGAGTAGTCTTTCAATGGTATTTTTCTTTAAAAGGCAAGAGCCATGTAGAAACTTTTATTCCAGTATATTAAGAATTTGAGAACCCAAAGCACAAACATCTAGAACATCGGGTCAAACTGCATTCTCTGTTGCGATTTTTTACTTTTTCAGGTAAAAGTATATTTGTCAAAAAAATATTCCCTATGCATATTCTAATCCAAGAGGTTGAAAACCATTTTCAGCAGTACTACACAAACGAAAATGAAGTATTCACTCCCCTTCTTTCTGCATAAAATGAAGGTTCTGCTATCTGGATGGGATGCCCATCACATGCACTGGCCAGCAGAGCCACTTTTAGTTTGTTATCTTTGCTACTGGGAGAAATTATTTGGATTGATTGCATAAAAGCCGCTAATAGGGATAAAAAAAGGCGTTCGGTGGGAGGGATTAGTTTTCACTTTGCTTTCACTGAAAGCACATGGGTAATGATTTATCATTTGTGAATGAAGGTGGCGATGAGTCTCATTTGAGCTCTCCATCTTTCTTTTAAAAGTATTTAGGTTGCTTTCCCACACCTCATTAAATTAAGTGCATCCTTCTCTAATTGAGCTTGTTGCAATGTAATGGCTCAATATCAAAAGGTTCACTCAGTTAGTGTGGTTTTTGAGAAAAAACTCCATCATCCACGGAGGGAGCCCGCAATTTTTTAAACTAATATAGAAGACTACTTTACTAAGGTCCCACAGAGAATTGATAAATAAAGACGACAATCATCACAAATTTGAAAATGATCTTTTGCTCCAAACCAAGTATCAAAGATTCAAAATGCAAGCGACAAATTCAGTAATGTGGCTTTGAATGGTATTTTGATTCCCTTCTAAAAGAACACTAATAATAGAAATGAAATTCAAATAATAACACTGTTTCCCATTCGAAGAATTTTTTAGAGAGAGAGAGAGAGAGAGGTGCCATTTTTTGACAATTTAATACATTGGAGCATATCCCCTAATTAGTCCATGGCAAACTGTAAATATATACAAGGTGATTTTTAAACAGTTGGTAAGAGCCAAACAGCAGATTTCTTGCTTGTTACGTACAAGCCATAGCTTTCTTATACTCTGAAATCTCTATTGCTAACATTGCTCCAATGTTGCTCTAAAGTTTCCTAACTTTTACAATGACCAAATGAAAACAAGTCAATGGGAACAAGTCAGAGATTGCAACCAACAAAACCAGTTTTCTAGTATGAAAGGAATTCATTGACATGAAAAACAGAAACATCCTTTGTTTCATAACCAGAGTATGAAGGAAAAGACCATATTTAAGCATGCATCTGACGGGCATGCAGTATGTATAAGGATTAAGCAGTCCCCAAAAGGCTTCCAGAGACTCATAATCGGAGATGAGAAAGAAGTGAGGGAGATAGTAATGCTCAACTAATAGATCCGACCTTTTATAAGATAATATGGCTCACTCCTGCAACAACTATAGAAATCAGATAATGGAAATAAAAAGTTTCAACATCATAGTATTTCTCATAATGAGACCATGATTTATAGCATCAAGAACTAAGAGAGAGAAGCATGGTTTCGCATTTGTAAAAACAATATAGAAGATGTCTTCACTATAGGAACAAGCATGAGGTATTTTGAAGATCAAAATAAACGTTGGAAGTTATTATACCAATTCTCCAAGTTAAAGAAGCTTCCTTGTTCCGAACATGCAATAAACATTGGAAATTATTATATAAATTCTCCAAGTTGAAGAAGCTTCCAAGAGATTTGTTTGTTAGACGAGGGTCTTGAGCTATTTGCCCCTTTATTGGGTTTATTGGTCTTTTCTGATTTATATGTGGAACTGCAGAGTGCAGACCCTTTATTTATTCAAATTAGTTTCAGAATTCATTTCCACAGAATTTAAAAATGAGTATTTTACGGGGAAAACCACCTCAGGTATCCAGTGAAAAAAAAAAGGCCCTAATAGATATGTGTGAATGGCAGTGGCCCCGCGGGCCATAACTTTGGAAGCCCAACCGATATCGATACTCCTTCTCTTTTTTCTTTTTTTCTATTGCTCATTGGCTCAGTGGCCAAAGAAGTAGAAAGGAACGGCTCCCACCAGCTAGGAGTGGGTGGCTATACCACCATAGCAAACCCTAAGTTCCCAATACTCCTTTTCTTTTATACTTTGAAGCAGAACATTTACCTTGGCGAGATCTCCTTCACCAGATGCATCTCCACCACATTCAAGTACTACAAGAGCTTCTACAGTACTGCATTTTTGGCTGGTGATGAAAATGGACAGGGCGCTCTAGACAAAAGTTAAGACGGTTGGGGAAGAAGGCTAAGTAGAGGTTGGAGAAGATGACAGCATGTTTGCAAGAGGAGAAGATGCAATGATGGATTGGTGTCAAGGTTCTAGTGAAGATGATGAGCTCCTGTTTTGTGGTGGAGGCTGGGTTTGATGGGGCTCTTTAGATTGGGAGGAAAGATGGAATCACAATAGAGATCGTGAAGATGGATTATGGTGTTGGCGGAAGAAGATGCAAGTGTTATTTTTAGTGGAATAAAGATATGGGAAGAAACAAGAGAGATGATGATTGGTGTTTGGTAGTGTTATGGATGACGGAGGTGTTGAAGATGGTGGGTTGGGCGAGAAATGGTTGCACCCCTTGTTTGCTTTCGCCGTCATTTTCCACCATTTTGTGGCCATCTTTCACCGTTGATTGTGTTTTTTTTTTTCCTTTTTTTTCCCCTTCTTTGTCTCGCATTAAAAAAAAAGGGTATTAAAAGGGTCGTGTCAGGTCAACCTGACCCAACACGCAATAAATTCAGGTTAGACGGGTCATGTTGGGTTGACCCGTTTAGGTTTTACTAAAAAACACCAACCTTGCATTAAAAATGCTTGAATTCCACATCACCAGTGGCCCGAAACCAGTCTAGCGATTTGCCGAGTCATTCTCCTCATCCCAAGCTTTCCAATGATACGTAATAATAGTGAATATGATGGAAGGATCGAAAGTTATGACCTCGGCAACTGGAGGAGGAAGACATAAGCGTCAATATCGACACTCAACTGAGCCCCAAACCTGTGTTGAGCATCAATATCGACGCGCATGCTGAACAAAATAAATTAAATTAAATTAAAAAAAAAAGGAATGACGGGAGGGCCTTTATTGTCTATGATCTTTTGGGGCTTTCTCGTGCATAGGACAGCTAATGGGTTTTTTCCCATAACATCCTCATTTATTTTACTAGGTATTGCACAATCATTTTTATTTGTATTTGCTGATAATCAACATTCACTTGATAAAGAAAGAATTCTTTAAAGCATCAAAAAATAGCATTTGCCAATTGCAATTATAAAGGGTCTATCTGTTTTGCAAGGGCACTGAATTCCTAGGAATTCATGTTAAAATAGGCTCCAAATGAGAATATTACAGAGCTGGGGGTTGTAGGATATAAGGTGGAAAAAAATAGATGGGACCATGACTTTGCTTGGATTTGAATCACTAGGGTGATGACTGGGTATTGATGGTCATTTCTGGATCTTCACCTTTGTTTATTCAATTTCAACAACTTTTAGAAATACATTTCTTAGTGTTAACAATTGTGATCCCAAAAGGAAATAACTAATGGTAATGAACCAATGATAAATCAAAACTCTTAACTAAAAAAAATTATCAACAGATGCATACCTCATAACTTGATGGCTCTCAGGTGGCTCTACCTGAAGCTTTAGCAGCTTGAAGCATTTCCACTATAAGAGTCTTTACATCTCTAAAGAATAATAGACATAAAACATGAGTTATTGAAATAAAGGCTGTCGCATATCTCTTGGCATGCAGCCAAGACTGATGATGATGATGATGTGTCTGCAAAGGGATGCCTACCTTTTACTTCCATGTTTCTAGTAATATTCCCGTTTCCTTTCAATAATAAATATAATAATAATAATAATAATAATAGGAATGAGTATCTTTTTGAATAATTCTAAATAAGAACTTGAGTTTTCATAATTCAAGCTCCATATTTTCCAGAATGTTGTAAACAGGGCTGTGAGCATGGAATTAAGGATTTAGGCCTTTTGCTCCATCGGGTAGGTAACATGGAAAAGACAGGCGAAAGATTAAGCAGCCGAAACAATTGGTGCATACCCAGATGTTACCTTATCTGATCCTGGCTTTCCATTCTTTATCCGGATGAAACAACAGTCATTAGCCATACCATGAGATCCACCGTTTTAAGATTACCATAACCCAAGATAAACTAGCCATCAATGGGGGAAAGCTAAATCCTTTCTGATTAGATCTTCTTGAATCAATTTTAGCAGCATTTTCTTCCATTGCATCATCAAAGCAACTAACATTGTTGGGTCCCATCAACATGTAATTAGAAAAATAATCGATCTAAACTTCCATTTATCTCTCTCTCTAATACATATATATATATATTGGTAACAGGACTAATATCCTCAACCTCGTCGATAAGGCAACAAGCAACTTCCCTTGAGCCAAAATTATTTAGTGGCCTGATAACTAATTAGTTATGCTGGTATTGAATGGACTTACTTCCTATCCTCTGCCCGCCTAGGGAAAGGAATCCGAAGCTTGAGAGTCTTCCCATGATAACCAGCCTGAGAAATACGTTTAAAGAGAAACTATACCTTTAGGTGGAAGAACTTTGCCTAGATAAAAATATAAAAAAATGATAATATAAGTAAAATGAGAACAGAAAATATATGAGGAGTTGATGCGTTTCACATGCTTAGATTATCATAAACTGCTATTGATATTTCACTCAAAAAGTTATTGGATCTGCATGAGTGAATGATACTTGATAGAAGCGGTATCCAAATCATATGATCTAAAATCATAGAGTACTGAGGTACAACATTTTAATGATTGATTAACTTGTAAAACTAACAAGTCCAAACAAACCATTATCAACAGTTCCTTCTTGCTGGCAACAGGCAGCAATTGCATGGTCAGAAAAGGCAAACAAAAACCATTTTTCTATAAGAAGAAGAAATCTAATTTGTTGTGAAGACGTAACACAGTCCAAAAAGAGTAAGAAAAAAGAACAAGATGCTATTTATGCATTGTTGTGAGGATAAGCCTGCGGAGCACCAAATGATCACAAGGCACATTTCAGAAGTTATGAAGCATCATGACACAACACCATGCACACGTCATTAGGGATACATTACAAATATCTTATAGATTTTTCACAAGCTTTTGTCAATGTATCGTTAGGCCCCATACCTTAATTGCTTTTTTCTCTACTAGTTAATCGGGTTTAGATGGGTAATTAGCTAGTTTCCAGGGGTTAGAGCAGAGATTAGATGGTTTTGGGTGAGTTTGGACCTAGTTAAGGGCTTCGAAGGATCTATTGGATAGCCTTGTGAGATAGAGGGGGTTATTCATTATTTGGGTTTTATTGGGTACTAGACGCCTTGGACATAGGAGTTCCATTCATTGCAACCATGTTTTGCATTTAGATGCCCTTGATTGGACATAATTGAATGGAAAGACCTCTTTTGATAAAAGGACTAGAACCAAGGATTTTCCTATAAATACCAAAACTTCCAGAAACCATAAACCATATAAAGCTCATCTCAAGTCATTTCATCCTCCCTCCCTCCCTCCCTCAAGAAGACCTAGATCTATGGTTTCTTTAATAGAATCTTCAGATGCACGATCATTTCACCCCTCCAAGTTGTTGGTGTAGGGTCTCTTGTTTGGGAGCAGATTGGGTTTTCTTGGAGGTTTGGCTAGAGATCTTGAGCGCTCTTGAGGATTTCTCATGGATTTTTGCTAGGAATTGGTCTCAGGCAAGAAAACAACTATAATTTCATAACATGCATGCTTGAATTCCTCGATTGATGATAATTCTACACTAGAAAATGCTATTTCCAGCTATTTGTATTGTTTTGAGCCTTAATTACATGATTATGAGATGATAATGGCTAAATTGATAGAATTAGGGTTTGCATGTGATGGATTAGATTGGTATTTAGATGTTGAACATGGAATTCTACTAGTTTTGGAGTTAGATCTGAGATCCCCTTCAGCATGTCAAGTTTCAAAACTAGGGATTGAAGGCTAACTGTCTGCTACAATGAGCTAGCCATTAGTGTAGCAAGGCTAGGTTTTCCAGAGAAGTGAAAATGACCATTTTGTTCTATGGTGACCGCTTGGCTAGCCATAGGCCATCCTACAGTGAGCCATAAGGCTAACCGTAGTACACTCAGGGCTAGCAATACCTAGATCGTGGCTAACCGTAAGCCTGGGTTTCTTCTAGTGCAAAGTTCATACCTTAGGACCTCTGGACCAGCTTGGAACCCTTCACCATGACAAGACCAATTGGTAATTTAAGTATTAGACCATTGTAGGTGGTCTTTGAGATGGCATTCACCTACCGACTGCCCGATTTGGTTTAATCTAGATCCATTGTACGGTTAGGCACTTTAATGTCACTCAACTTCAGAATGCCAATGGTATAACTATATTGGACATAAAGGACCCTAAGGCCACGTAGGGCTGCATGGCATTGGTTTGGGCAGCCTGATCGAACCATGTTCCTTGTCATCTTGCTTTGATTAATGATAAATCACATTGTACTCTACTCATGCATGACTTGTACATGCTATTCTGCTTGTTGTACATATTACCCTTGTATATTTGTGATAGATGTCTTATTTGATATTCTCATATGGTGGACTGGTACCTTGGACTTAGGTTGGATCTAGTGACATTGACCTTGTATAGATTTGTTGTGCCTTATGTTGGCCTTGTACCTTGATGACCTAGGGCTAGATGGACTTGGCTAGCTAGTGTTACAGTCTTGATGTACTTGTTTTGCTAGATGAGTTGGATGTGCAGCCTGCCCTTGTGACCTTATCCTGTTAAATTATTGTTGATCCACGTGTCGGCACCACTTAGCTTCGAACCATGCCTAGTCAGACCTGGCGTGTATGGGTTTTGCGTTGTTTCACTTACTATAGTAACGCCTCTTTATTGTGGTACATTCTTCTTATTTACTTATATCCACAAAGCTAAGTCCTCTATGGAGCTTGCATGCATGTATAATCTAGCTCTCGCCTTGGACATCTTGCTCGTATTGTGCAATAGGGAGGATGACCACATGTGGAATGCCATTTTGCTAGTTGTACATGTCAGATTTGTCTAATTGATACAATGACAATTGAATATTATGCACAATCATGCTTTGATGTTGTTGTTCATTGCTCTTTTATGATCTATCTGGCTTTAATTATATATTTAATGTAACATGTTTATGTTATTATACTTGTCTACTTGCTCTCACTTGTTACCCTTGGCATTTAGGAGATCTCGCCACCACCCTTTCCCCAGAGGTTGAGCTGCCAAAAGGTACACTAGTAGAGCTAGTTAAGTAGACACCAGCGATGTGATCTTGCGTGAGGACGATACATTAAGGAACCATATATATAATGAAAAATATTCTAGTGAGAACTGCCCTCATCATTTTTCCCATGAGAACCATGGATAGGGGCCAACTGTCACCCAATCCAAACCTTACACTGGACAGGGACCCCCCTAATAATCACACACCCCAAGTTTGGCATACATCCGAATGGACTGGAAAGTTGGATCAACTACACATCCATCCGAATGGAATGCACTTGTGGGCCACCGATGAAAGGCTTAGTTAGGGACATATGATTGGGGCTAAACTTGATATCTGAGGTGGTCCTATATGGATCTTTCAATCCCCTCCGATCTTATCCCTTGATAAGGTACACAATGGGCCCCCACTGAAGAGTTCGCATAGGAAAATCACCCATATATACACATAATACATATAGATATATATTGTTTCTTCAAATGCCGAAGTACCATAGATAACTTCAGTGCCCAAAAAAAAGGATGGTCTACCATAAAAAAAGACAATCATGTGGAAGAAATCTTTAAAAGATAAAAAAAATTCTCCTAATAAGTGACGATTTTGATGTAGGCCCTAGGGTTAGGGCTTGCGTGTAATTGCCAAACACGAATCCACAGACACTTCAACGCATCTCCGCAAAGACCATAAATGAGGACGCACCTCAATGGAAAAACTCAATTCCATTAATCATCTCTCTCTCTCTCTCTCTCTCTCTCTCAAAATTCCATGTCTACGGTGTCATATAGATAAGAAAACAAATCTTAGGGGCTAAGAAACCTAAACAGATTGGACCTCACTACAGACTGAAATCATGGCTGTCTACGTCCCCAAATTGGGTGTTCCGGTTTGGTTTTCGGGATTCCAGACTTGGGGACGTGACTGTTATAAAGTTGACACTTGGCATTCCTGACATAGACTGCTGAATGTGATGTAAGTACAAAAAGAAAGGAACATATTTGTGCGCTGTGTACCAACCCCGCCACCATATCCTTGGCCACACACACGTCCTGAAACCCATAACTGACAAATTAATTGGATTTGTGGGACTGCAATTTACATGTGCATCACAAGAAAATACAAACTGCCAAATTGAGTAAGCCTCAGTGCAGAAAACATTGTAACCACTAGTAGGAAAGAGACACATGAATTCATATGATAGAAGGAAGAGAATATCACCTTCACATAAAAACCAAGACTGTCCAAATCCAGCATATGAGCAAAATCCACCTGCAAAAAAAAAAATTCTCAACAAGTTAAGGAGACCAAAAAGGTAGAATCAGAAGGGTCAGAACAACAATGATGCTAATTGTTAAGGCCATAAGACTGTGGATCCATATTTGCCCTTTTTTTCCATTAACTGGTAACACAATACTTGTATTATAAAATAAAATTAAAAAAAAACTATACAAATACAATGAAAATATAGAACTAGGCCATCATCTATCATATATCCAAGACCAGTGAATGCCAATTGTAACCATCCCTAAAAAACCCATAGCATCAAACACGCACCATTATAATATGTTTCCATGTTTAAACAAATGACCATATTTCATGTGCCCCACAATGTTTGGGCTGTCTGGGCTGCACCAGACAGTTATAGTGACGTCAATGACTTTATGACATTAGATGACAGATTCTGAAAACATTGCTACAAGCATCTCATTTACGTTTTTTTTTTCCTTTTCTTTTCTTCTTCTTCTTCTTCTTCTTCTTCTTCTTCTTTTTAATTGAAGAGCATCTCACTTTTTAAATATATAATTCAAACATCCAATATCCCACGTGCAGGATATCCAGTCCTCTTGTTTTCAAACTAAATGAAAATATAATATTGCAGAAACAATGCTTGTTACCTGAACTGATGTTGAGTGTTGTACAATTGCTTTTGTGTCCTCTGCATGGTCTTTATTCATGTGGGACTACTGACCAAACAAGGAGTAAAGCACAAAGACCCATCAAAATAAATATATTCAAAGTTCCCTCTCTCTATCAAAAATATATATATTTAAAAGGTTGAGCAATAAATCCAAAAAAAAAAAAAAAACTAAATGGCGACAATACCGCGACAGGAGCAGAAAACTGAGCTATTGGATCAACTTTTGCAGATTTGTATTCATCCATGCCAAATTCTGAGGGAAAACAAGTTAATCGTTGCAAGGTAGCAGTATAACAAGCAAACAAATAAAAGTGGCAAACAGTTAAATGCTGTGTATATCATCGAAAGAATAATTAAAATGGAAAATGCAAGCTATATATATAGTGCACACAACCTTAATCTCAAGTTGCTAATCAATACATCCAAAATGCCCAGGAGTTAAAACACACAAACTTAATCTCAAGTTGCTAGTCAATACATCCTAAATGCCTAGGAGTTAAAGGTGCAGAAAACTAACTACTTAACACCGTCGTCCGCAAACACAAGACATGAGAAGGAGCTGATTTGCCTAAGAGCATTAAACATCGAGAGGAATCCGACAGAGGCTATGCTCTCCCATGTCTTATTAAGAACTATCTGAAAACAGGAGCAGAAAATTAATAGAACTGCATTCCAGATCATCTCCCATACCTCCAGATCCCAGTAAAGCAGTTGCAACCCCAGATACATATCGCACAACTTTTGGTTCAATACGCATGAATTGGAAGTCACCAAAGTCAACCTTCGAATAAAAAAGTTTCCCTCAGAGAACAGCTTAAATCACAATGTTAAAAGCACATTGACACAGAAAAATGGGCCAGAAAGGAGAAGAGAAATTACCCAGAAGGCATCAGGATGTCTCCTCAAGTACGCAGTACGTACCGTCTCTCTATTGCTTTCAGAAACCTAGATAGATTACAATCCATACAAAACCACACCTACTCACCTCAAATTGTCCATACTGTGGACACTAAAGTTCTGGTCTATTAATGGTCTATTAAAGCCATTCAAAGAGTTATAAACAGAAGAGAAGAATATAAACATACGGATATAGCATCCCCATGCAAAGTGATTACTAGATCAGTCCTATCCTCAGGATCCTTTGCCACCAGTAATGAGCATTTGGGGTTAGCTAGTAGGTCCTGCACATAAGTAGGGCCTTCATGGCAACAGAAATCTCTTAAACCAAATAAACGGAAAACATAAAACCATCTCCGAGCTCGATTAGATTAGATTTTAGATCAGCCATAACCAGCAATGTAAGATAAAATTCACATCAACACAAGTGCCAACCTTTGTATGGACTGCCAAGCTACTGACTGCCAAAATAGGAAAGCCATCATGATCACATGCAAAGTCAACCATGGATCCTGATGGGTAGCCCTCATGCTTCTGCACATGCAGAAGGAATCCATAATAAGTGAAGCACAGAATAAAGACAGCCATGTAATGATTGATTATCCATCTATTAACTTTGAGGAATCAGAGCTATAACTCCAAATCATACACAGCACCTGAGAAAAAGCAGAGAGCATGCCCCGGGTGCTTTGATCGAGCAGAGTGCGAACTTCTTCAAGGGGTGGAAGCCGGTCTGCCGCGGCCTAAAAAACAGTAGAAGAGTCAAAAACAAGAATTCCAATACAATCATCTAAGACAATGAATAAAGAAACAGATAGAGGAACATGTACTTGGTGGGCCTGAACTAATTGGTAGAAATCAGCGCCGCTATCAACATCTCCAGGTGCCACACTCTGAATTATGGAAGAAGAGCAAACACCCATTTCAATTCATGCGATGAAATTGAGAAATCAAGTGTCACATGTAACAATTAATCATAAAAGGTAAAACCCTTGTGCTAAAAACCCAAATGGAAGAGACTTATAGATAGAAATAGAAAAAGGATGCATGCATGGAAGGGATAGAGAGAGAGAGAGAGAGAGAGAGAGAGAGAGAGAGAGAGAGTTGTTGCCTGAGAAGAAGTGGAAGAAGGTGCAGAGGCCATGGGCATGGAGAGAGGGGAAGAGGATGAGAAAGGGTTGTTGGGGTGGGGGAGAAAGGGCTTGGAATGGAAGGAAATGGGATGTGTTTGGAAGAAGGTGGTGGAGATGCCAGTTTTTGGCTTATGAATCAAGTGAAAGTGGGAGAGGGTCGGTGGGCGAATTGAAAACGGAAGAAGAAGATGTAGAGTCTTCATCCCCCGCGCTCTACCGCGCTATGGAAAATGAGAGAGAAGGATTTATCAATTTTCGTGGAAAGTTTGGATTTAAGATTTGTTGTTCTAGGCTTTCAAACTTTTTTTTTCTTTTTCCTTTCTTTTGTTTTTTTTTTCTTTTTTAGAAATGGACAGACTTGAGTCTCTCTTGCTTTAAAAATTAACACATTATTACTTAGATATAATTATTTGGTTACCTAAATTGGTTAAAAAGTTCAAGAAAATCATAAAAAAATTATTTTTGTATCATATATATATATAAAGCCTCCTAGATTTTTATCTAAGTGGGTTCAAATTTATAATTTAGTGCCCATATCATAGGGCCCACGTTTATATGAATTACAATATAGAACACTTTTTGTGAAGTGAATATGGATTCCATGGTTAAAAAATCAAACTTGGGCCTACCTTTTAGAATTATAATTAAGTCTAGCATTTATGAATTTAGTTCATAGGACCCATTTTTATATAATAATTAAGTCTAACATGGGCCTACTTTTAGAAATTAAAATTTTGCTGAAGCTTTTAAGATTTTAATACGTGGGGCCCACATTTATATTGAAAGTTTAGAATTTACAGGGGTAGCATTGTATATGGACTTGTTAAGAAATTGACATGGGTAGTTTTGGAATAAAAATAGATATAGCTAAGCGAATGTCTTCATAAAGAGGAGGAAAAAATACAATTATGAGGGAAGGGTGATGTGGCATGCTTTGATTGACCATATGAAGACACTAAGCTGTCACCCACAATTATAAAAAAAAAGCATATGGTCAAAAACCCCTTAGTAATTTATTTAATGGTACTGTAAGTGAAGTAAAGTAAAATCTGAAATAAAGAGAAAATAAATATGATAAAGTCTAATCATAATGTGATAGCTTTTTTCCTTAGTATTTTGATAATGAATCTTTTTGGTATTTTTTTAAAAGAAAAAGGAGTTTTTTGTCATTTAGAGGGTTGAGATGGTCGTTTTTTTACTTTATTTTTTAAGCAAGGGGAAATTTTAAATTTTTGTAATTTTAATGTGACCCCCCCCCCTCCCCCCACCCAATCATTTCATGTTTCTTAAATGGATGCTTCACTCTACTCCACTCTATTAATTATGATCTTATCACTCTTTTTTTTTTTTTTTGTAAAGTTATGATCTTATCACTTGGGGAGCCTATAATACTCATATCCAATAAGAAGAACGCCCTAGTGAGAATAAGACATGAATAACCCTAAGGCCTATTTGGATATATGGTGCAATAAAGTATGGTGAGGTGAAACCTCAAATAAAAAAATAATAAGATATAATAGGTCAAGTCATAATATGATAAGTTTTTTTTTTCTTTAATAACTTGAGAAAGAATCCTTTTGGCTTTTTATGTTAAAAGTAAATATTTTTTATTTGTTAATGAGATAAATAAGCAGCTTCTAAATTTTTTAGTGTAAAAAGGTAAAATAGTTATTTTTAAATATGGTATTTTGATTTGACTCCTTTTTGTTTATTGTTTCTTAAAACCACACATCACTCCAACTTACAGTTTGAAATTTACCAAAACACACAAGGACTAATTAAGTCTAACATGGGCTTACTTTTAGAAATTATAATTTTGCTTAAGCTTTAAAAATTTGATACATGGGGCCCACCTTTATATTTGAAGTTGAGAATTTATAGGGGTAGTATTGTAAATGGACTTGTTAAGAAATTGATATGACTAGTTTTGAAATAAAAATAGATATAGCTAAGTGAATGTCTTCATAAAGAAGAGAAAGAAATACCGTTCTCAAGGAGGGATGATGTGGCATGCTTTGATTGGCCACATGAAGACGCTGGAACATATTAAGATGTAGTGTCTTCACAGTAAAGCCATCCGCCCTAATTCTAAAAATGAAGTGTATGGAAAAAACCCCTTAGCTTGTTTATTTAATGGTATTGTAAGTGAAGTAAAGTGAAATCTGAAATCAAAAGAGAATAAATATAATGAGGTCTAATTATAATGTAATAACTTTTGTCCTTAGTAGTTTGATAAAGAACCTTTTTGTTTTTTTTTTTTAAGAAAGATCGATTTTTTGTCATTTAGTGGGTTCATGTGGTTGTTTTTTTATTACTTTTTTTAAGCAGGGGGAATTTTGAATTTTTATACTTTTAATATGAACCCCTCATCATATCATATCTCTTAAATGAATGCTTCACTCCACTCTACTCTATTAATTATGATCTTATTACTTTTTTTTTTGTAAAGTTATAATTTTATCACTTCGAAAGCCTCTAATACTCATATCTAATAAGAAGAATGCCCTAGTAAGAAGAAGACGTGAATAACCCTCAAAGCCTATTTGAATATATGGTGCAATAAAGTATGGTGAGGTGAAACCTTAATTCAAGAAAGAATAAGATATAATGGGGTCAAGTCATAATATGATAACTTTTTATTTTTAATAACTTGAGAAAAAATCATTTTGACTTTTTATGTTAAAATTAGATATTTTTTTATTTGTTAATGAGATAAATAAGTAGGTTTTTCACTTTTTAATATAAAAAGGTAAAGTAATTTTTTGAAATGTAATATTTTGATTTAACCCTTTTTATTTATTGTTTCTTGAAATCACACATCACTCCAACTTAGTGAAGTGAAAATTTCCAAAACACACAAGGAGAAAGTCTCTATCTTCTTTCTTTCACTATATTTGAACAATCTATTATCATTTTTAACGTCCAGACGTTTATCCCACCTCTTGGATGGTGAATAGTGAAGTACACATGACTGATCTTTCGTACATAACTAGAAATCTCCCTACCTGATGCTCAATCCAAGCTGCAATCCTAGACGCATTTTGTAGTCGCCACAGCTTCACAAATCTGTGCTTCTGCTGCGTCTAAAGGTTACATGGATGTGACCCCATCACTTACAACCCTCCGTATTACGAGGTCCATTATTCATATATATTGCTTATAGGTCTCCTCACATGCATAGAAATTAGTTGGATCTAATGGGTAGTATTTCATGATCCATAGTCACGATGTTATGTAATTGTACTTGGTTAGTTGGATTTGATTCTTTATTTTTATATAGATATATGGAATGCTTGGAAGCCTCTGTTGGTAAAAATACCTAGTTTGAAGCATAGATTACTGGTCTCTC
Organism: Sextonia rubra; assembly: GCA_037013555.1. Taxonomy (NCBI): domain Eukaryota; kingdom Viridiplantae; phylum Streptophyta; class Magnoliopsida; order Laurales; family Lauraceae; genus Sextonia; species Sextonia rubra. Next base: position 32,971,187 of record JASUAD010000010.1, on the reverse strand, counting down.
GTAAAAACAATTTTTGATATTGTTATCTACATTCTTTTTGATGGAAAGAGAGATTTAAGCTATACATATTTCTAATTATTAAAGGAATCCATATTATTAGCTACATTATTTTCATCGTTATTTATCTAATTATATCAACTTGCTTGCCTAAATTCTTTTAATTGTGGTTGCAACATTCTTTTTACATTTAATTACAAATTTTAAGATTTAGAATTTTTTGTATTAGAAATTTTTATTGGAGTGTAATCATTGTAATTGATTTTATTTAAGAACTCAATTTAGTTGTATAGATTTACTTAAGCTAAAATTATACTAGGGAGTAAGTAGAGGTATAAGTTTAGCATTTCTCTTAAACAATCACCCTTGTGAAAATCAATTAATGTAATGAATGGGTGATATGAGAGGCCAGATATTATTAGGAGGTCAAATTCAAATTTGAAATAACATATTATAATTCTAACTAGGGTAGATCAAGCATGGTGCTACTTTCCATCCCCGGTGATCGACCTTTGATTCAGCGAGAATTACTATTTGAAACTAACCCTGCACTTAGGGTGCACCTCCGCCCACAAGAAAGCCGTTCAAAACACCAAATTCCCACATAAAATATAAAGATGTCTTATGCAAACTTGATGAGAAGAATCAATTCAAAACTTTCTCTTTTCTCATGCAGAAAAGCCTCTAAACTACAGAAAAGTGGCACCTCAGAATAATGAGAGCCTGTTTTTTCCGAAGGGAAGGATTGATAGGTTGCTAGGCCCTGCCACCTCCTTTGTTCGACTGGGCCTTTTACTGAGTTCCGATGAATGGGTCAATTATGTTACCGCCATTTCACTTTGACAGTCGACAGGCAGTTACCGCCCTTCCACTTTTTTTTTTTTTAAATATAGCACACTAAAGGTGTTTTTGGATGTAGGGTGAGCAAAATAGAGTAAAGTAAAACCAAAATTAAGAAAGAATAGTATATGATGAAGTTATAATGGCTTGATGTTTTTAGTTGCTTGATATGAAAATTTATTGACTTTTGTATAGAAAGTAGTGATTTTTTTTGTAATTCAGTGATGACTTTTTAACTTTTTTTTTTAAAGAATGAGAAATTTTTGATTTTTTTAAAATAAGGGAGAAATTTTGAATTTCAAAACTTTTATTTTACCCTACTCTAATTTACTTCACATGCAAACAGAACACTTAGTTATATTGGCAAATGTATTGGGTTGAGCACATTTGGGTTGGGTCAACCTGAACTCGAACTTGTTGGTCCCAACCGACCCGTTTTTAAATTGGATTGAAAACTTTCAACCCACACTCCTAGCGGGTAAATTCGACCCAACCTACCTAATCCTAACTTAATGCGTGTTGAGTCGGGTTGACCCGACCTGATCTATTTAGTTTTTTTTTTTAATATGATCCAACTAAATTTGTGTGGCCCACTTTAATTTGTAAATGTTTCCTTAGGTCTAATTTCATTTCAAGCATTGCATTGAACATGAATTAATAATTTACCAATTTTCAAGGTGTAAAAAATTGGGGACAAAACCCATTAACAATTTCTAACCCATTTATCGAGATAATTTCTTTCCAATAATTTTTTTTCAATTTTATAATGTCATATTTGAGCATCATTATAAAACTCATTAACGCTATTGTATTCCATTCATATCCATATTGTAATGGTAAATTTCTATGTTTAATTACCTAACATAAAAATGAAAGACATAAACCAATATTTCAAGCCCAAAAAATATCACATTGTCAAATAAAAAAATAGGTTTCATATTTTAAGTGTTAAAATATTTAACGATACTACATAAAAATAAAAGATGCAAACTATAGTATAACTCCTCCGCATAAGATTAAGATTCACACTTATATCATCAAGCCACTCACTTCAGGTCTCCACTTTTTAAACTTCTTCTTTTTTATCTCCGAAAAGCTATTGATCTACACCATGCCCCCAAACCCCCAAATTTTCTACTTCCTTTTATCCTAATTTTTTTATTTCCATTTTATGCAACTTGCCCTAGTGAAAATGTAGCTTTGGATTCAATTTGAACCAGATTCCTTTCAAATTTGACATTTTATTCAACATTTCTTAAAAAACATATAGAGGTCAACGGTTTTGAAACTCATGACCTCTTATTATTTTAAATAAGTAACCAAACCACTGACAGTCATGTACTTCTATGCACTTATTTACCAAAAACGTATTAAAACTAATTATATGGAGCGAGAACCCTAGCCATGCGAGCAATACCTTGGGGTTACTGTGCTAGTTGGCATGAGTCAAGCTCAGTTCAGCATAAATTGATTAGTCCTATTACACAAATTCAGTCTCGTAGTAGTCCTAACTTTGATTGACGTAAAATATTACACAAAACTGATACAATGGGAAAATATTGATTTTAAGCAGTTTGGAAATTAGATGTGGACCTCTGTGATGGTCTTGACCAACACAAAACTGATACAAAGGGAAAATATTGGATTTAAGCAGTTTGGAAATTAGATGCGGACCTCTGTGATGGTCTTGACCAGCAAAATGAAGTCAATTTTTCTTACTGTATTAGAGCCAGAGAAGATGGAAGCCATCTATTGACTCCAATGTCCCACCATCTGAGTTTCCAGTGCCCAACTACTCAGACATGTCAATTCCATATAGTATGACTGTATAAGTGCAACCCATGGAATGGGAAGGACTACAAGAAAACAAGAAATGGCCAGCAGTCCACCCCTGGATAATGGGGATGAATCTACCATGATCTAAGGTTTGGTGCAACTCCCGCTTTGAGAAAAGAGGACAAAGGTGGCAGATTAAGAGCATGTCATGCGAGCCCACTCACATGCACATGTTCCGTATAATAATTTGACATGGTGCATCGCTTCATAATCCATATCCACTTCCCAATCCAAAAAGAAACCCGAGTACACATTGCCCATGTGGAACATTTTGGCTTCATTGACAATTCGCAGCGCCCAGACTTGGTGTTGGTCATCTTACCACCCTGGCAGATTTTTTAAGGCGTCTCCAGTCTGATAGGTCAAACCACCAAATTATGCAGTATTATTTGCAGGCTTAACAAGCTGTAAATTCAAGCGATCCGAGCCAGCATTGCAAGACTTGGGTCATCCCATACCACCATGATGGTCTATTGGATCAATAGGTCTTATAGAGTCTTGCTCAGCAAAACATGAATCAAACCTAGCTACATCTGATGTTCCTAGGCCATCCCAATCATGGGCCCACAAGTATAAATTTGATGCCTCTAGAAATGCATGTCGCTGACAAGTGGCCAAATGTTCAAGAAAAAGTCATCAATGCCAGTCATAGTGCCAATAGACTACATGATCAAAATACACAAAACATCATAATCTCATCCATCCATTACTAACTAAACAATTCACTCCCTAACCAACAAATACATACGGTTGCGTCTGTTTCTCTTCAGCTTGAGAAACTTGACCTCTCTCCAATCAAATTATGTGGAGAGCAAGTAAAAAGAAAAGAAGATTAAAAACAAAAAAGAAACACAAAAAAAAAAAAAACATGCCAGAACCTGAAGGATAGAAAGCAGTACATACACATGTTACCACTGCCAAGAGTGATGACAATAGGGTGTGGAGTAATGATACATGGGGAAAGTGGGAGTTAAAAGAGATGGGAATCTGGGTCTTCATGGGCAATTGGGGTTTTTGCCAGGCCCACCATAATAAAAGTAGTAGCCCCAATCGCCATTCTTCCCATTCTGCACATTATAGCAGCTGGATTGCTCTGTGAAAGTGCCAATCCCTTTAGGGGCTCTTAGGTTATTGGACCCATCAACTATCTGAATATTCCTGAAGTAGCTAGACTTGCTGAACCCTTCATCAGGAAAATGACCACTACCCATCTCAGTGGAGGTGTGCTCCCCATCTGGCTGTGAGTTCACCACCTCTCCTCCCCACTCAATCATGCTAGCACTGTCTGCCAGGTATGAGAACAGGAATGAAGGCCAATAACCCATTACATAGCCATTCCCAAATTGCATCCACCAGTTTCCCATCTTTGGGTCCTGAAAGAAGAAGCCAAATAAATTGTTAAAAAATAGAGTGAGAGAGAAATGGCTCATGATCATGGTGCTGATGATGATATATCATGATTCACTGCCATTTACACGTGGAATTGCAAAATAGACACATGAATTTTTAGACAACATTCTTAACAGTCCAGGTGGTCCGGCAGTAAAATTTTTGTACAAATACAAGGGATGAATGTAAAAATGAAAACTAGACGACAAAGCATGTGTGTGGACTATGGATAATAAAGCATTTATGAAAAGCAATCATCCAACAGGCAGAAAAAAGGAAAACTCTTGCATGGTTAAGAACAGGGGTCAAAGATTCTCTTCCATTCACTCCTGTTAAATCTATTTATCCATTTTTTTAATCTGGGTGATTTTGTTTTACCTTCCAGACAAGAATACTGATATCATACTGGGAAGCACGATATCCAGAGACAGGGAAGATGCTGGCACCCATCGCTATTTCACTGTTTACTTGAATGAAACCAGAGCAGAGGAGATTGTAGCAGCCTGTGGCTTGATATGCATCACTCTGTCATCCATGGAAAGGAGAAAAATTAAGAAAAAAAGGAAGGAAAACTCAAGAAGAAGAGACTAATGTCATGAATAAGGGGAAAAAGCAGGAGAAAGAGAAATTATATGAAAAACCTACATAGAATGTCAATCCATAGTTTAATTAAATGGATACCAGAACCATATAGAACTGGCAATAAAAAAAAAATCCTCCAAAATAAGATGAGAGCAATTTCTTGCATATGAAAGAAAGACTCACTGTCCAATAAGTGAACAGTCTGGTGTTGTTATCTCCATATAGATCAGGGCTAACCTGCAGTGGCATTGAATTGAATGTTAGGGGAAAAAGGAAATAAATGAATGAGCTGATGTCAACACCTTCACTTCAATTAATACACCCAACAGAAAAGTCACATTGAGATAAATATCAGTACCAACTACAAAAAAGAACAAAAATTATTTTCATTCTAACAGTGAGTACCGAGTACTGCAGTATACCTGCCAACCAGCTTCAATGCTATTAAGATCCTCACCAAAAGATCCCCCCAAAACCCAGAGTTGAGACAAGCTGAACTCATTGGCCCGTTGAATGCTTGGTTTCCACACATTCATTGTAGCCTTTGCACCATAATACCTACCTCCTTCAACATAAGCAATAGCATGCTGCAAATAACATGGTAATGTTTGGAGAAGATTTTAAGATGATAAAAGCACCAATGGATAGAAGCAAAAGAAAAGTAGAATGAAAAGGGTATTTCCTTCTACTTTTTAGGACTAGAATATTAAAAGCAAGTGGTGCGTTTGGGTAGTGTAAATTCCATTTCCCTTTCTCCAACTTCCTTTTTAATGTAAACTTTTTTTTTTGTGCTGTACCTGATGACCACTTTCATTAATCAGCCCAGGATCAGCAGATTTTGGTTGAGGGATGGTTCTATGCTTCTTCCTCCCATATCTTTTGACTGAGCTTGCTCTTAGAATGTCATCTCTCTTTGTTCTTCTGATTGGTATGGTGTCTTCTGGGCACCTTCCATTCAAATGCCAGAGCTGAGAAATGTCACTGTGTTTCTTCTCTCCAGCACTTGAAGCAGCTTTACTTTCATCAAAAAGCCCTTCGGGATGGAAAGCAGGCCTCATCTAAAAAAAAACCCCACTACCATTAAAAAAAAAGCAGGAAAAAGAGGGAAATACAGAACTGTAAAGTACAAACTGGCAACCAGACCTGAATTTTGTGGTCTTTGAGGAATGGGTGATCAAAAGCAGGTTGATGAGAGACATGAACACAGTCGATTATATCCCCATCTGGACTCTGTTTTCTCAATCACAAAAAAGAAAATGTGTTAAATAAAAGAAAGGGACAGGAATTTTAGAGAGAGAGAGAGAGAGAGAGCACTAAAAAAATAAATCTAAAAAAGAAAACATTTCTATTTTCAAATGAGGAAAAAATCTGGAAATAGAGAGGAAGTCAGATAGACACCCATTTTTATTCAACCCAAACTCCTTTTAAAATGTGAGTTATTCTAATAGAGAACAGAAAAATTAGGAGTATAATCTACAAAAGAAAAAACACACAATGGATTTTTTTAAAGTTTTGCTTAGAAAGAAAACCCAGTTTTGCAGTTTGGAAAGAAAGCGACTTTACCTCAAAGAATGCAAAACAACTGAAAATCACAAAAACCCACATCAAAAACCTTACAATACAAATAACCACGAAGAAGAATGGAACAATGCACTTCAAGAAAACCCCCCAGGAAAAAAAAACACTGCAGAAAATCCATTAACCAAGTTCTCAAAAACCAAAGCAACAGAATCAAAAGAAAGAAAAAGGAGGAACCTTTATACTCTTAAGAGCTGGTTTGTTCAACCGCTTCAAGTGCTTCTTAACCTCCAACCTCTGCCGAGAGATGGACGCCCCGCCGGCGCATGATGACAAGATCAAGACCAAAAGCAGCAAAACTACACTCCTGCCACAGGTAACGTGCGCGGCCATTGTCAAACAATAAGTGGGAGCTCTCCTTTCTCAGTCCTCTCCAAGCCCAACAGCTCTCAACAGCAAGAACAAGAAGAAAAAGGAGATTGACATGGCCTTTTTCACCATGGGCGTTGTTTATCCTTCTGATGGGCACTATCGTACCCCTCTCGAGTCCCAAGGATGAGAGAAGACAGACAAGACTGCAGCTTCGTGTAGGTGACCGTGGTCTTTTCTCTTTCCCTTTTTTACCCCTAGAAAGAGAGGGGTAAAACCGTAAAAGTCGAAAAGAGAAAAATTACAGCGAAGACCTTATTTATTACTATGGTTTTTTTCTTTTTCTTTTTACCAAAAAGGTGCGACATTTTTTAGAGCTCACTCGGACTGGATCCGAACTTAGATCCGATTGAATTTGATTGAACTTAATTGAACTTGGGGCTGCAAATGGGTATATTATTATCTGATTATCCAAAATCTACAATTCCAAACAAAGTAGGTATGAATTTATTTTTGAATTCAGGAGAAATTTGGATCCAATCTAAGTTATTGGATATAAGATGTGAATTATGATTCATATTTGTACTATTCAAAACTTCAAATATGAAATTGGATCTTTGTATCTTCTCACTGGAGGATCCACATATAAAAGACAATTGTTTTGACATGTTAAAAATATATAGTTTTAAGGGATTTGAATTGCTTAAGTTGTATTAATGTATGAAGCTCTTTTATCCAGATAATCTAAATGCACTTTTCATGTTATGATATCTCAAATCTGCAATTGAATCCTTGTCTATTTAAGCCTATGTCCAATTTAAATACAACACATAGGTACCATGTTGAATTTAGATCTATGAAGATGGATCTAAGTCTGAATCCAATATAGTTCCACCTTGGATCAAGACACTTGTACCTCAAATATATCGCTGTGTGTGTATTTGGAATCAAAACTAGACTTGGATCCTCCCATTTGTAAGCCTGGACTGAATTCTTTGACTTGGGCCTGATGGGAGATGTAAATGCACTTGGAACTACAATTTATCCCTTTGGGCCCATGCTTTTTACCTAAAAATGTGTCTACCCCTATGGGCCAATGATGGAAAGGTTTTGAATACTAAATAAGATTACACAAAATATACTAATAGTCAAATGATCATTGCCTCTGGTTTTAAGTCTTCAAATTTAATAGTCAGACATAATGTAAACGTATTTTGATAGAAAGATTCAAAAGTGGCTAATGTTAAAGTGTTGTTGTCAAATTACATTCTACACGATATATAATAATTCATTCATAATAACTTATAGTCTAAATCACATAAGGATCCGAGTTTGGGTCCAACAGGATCCATGGGGTTGAGTTGTCTCAATTAATAACTACATCTGAGTACGGGCACACCATGCAGCCGGTTGCAGACTAGACCATTTACAGCACCGTACAAGATGATCTCGATAGAGATGTGGCCGGGGGGACCACTACGTTGAAAAAGAAATTTTGGGAAGGCCACAAGAAAAAAAAATGTATTTTTTAAAATATATAGAGGCTTTTTTAAAATATTTGTTGGGGGTGCGAATGTAAAAAAAAAATTATAAAAATTTTGAAAAGTAAAAGGGGGCTTTTGAAATTTTGGGGGCCAATGGCTCCTGCCGGCCCCCCTATATTCGGCCAGTGGATACAGACACTGCTGATCATGCCATTGTTGAGTTGCACCACATTCTAGGGTCCATGTGAAAAGGCGACATTGGTGGATTGTTGCTCATGGCTCTCAATTTGCCCAGTAATTTGGATCAAATTCTCTTTGAGTTGAATTTGCCTCCAGCAAATGATTATCTCGCATGAGAGTAACATTGAAAAGTGAACACTACATAGTCCATTAGGCCACCATCATTCAAGCTAGGAAAGATTGATTCTACCTAACCTTCATTAGAAACTTAAAAGAGATGAGAAATCTTCTACTTGATGGCACCACTAGTTGATTAATGATTGAAATATTCCACAAGATGCAAGTATAAACCAACTCCAATTATTCGAACGTATACTTAATACAAAAGAAAGCGACTGATGCAAATAGCATAAAAGGGGGGTTACATTTGGCAATCAAGTTGGAGAAAAGACTTTTGCTTCTAAAATGTCATTAAAAAAAAAAAAAGAGTTTGGCAACTGCAAGGGCTGTGAGGAATCCTGTAACCAAACAATTTTCAAGTGGGCAAATCTAACAAGGGGACAACACTTGGTCAGTAATTCCTGTTTGGTTCAGGGGTGTTTAATCACCTTCTTGCAAGTGAATTCATACGAAAGTGAATATTAATATTGATCACTGTGATAGCTTGGGTCTGTGCCCTTTATGAGGATAACATTGGATTCTATGGTTTGGAAGATGTGCATAATGCCATCAACACTGACACCAGACAAATGTTTGCTGTTTTTGTAGCAAAGGAAGGGCCATATCAACGCGCTAATTGCGTTTGCTGGCCCCATCTATGTTTTTTTTCATGGTTGAAAGTGAAAGGCCCCACCTGCCAAAAGTTAACTATATTTGAAAGCTCTCGAAAGTCTTAATATCCACACTACACTTTCCACTCTGGTGAGACTTTCTTGCACTGATGCCTGAATATGGGCCCCACAGTTAATGGTCTCCAATCCATCCATTACTGTCATCATGAGCCATCTATTTGGGAGAGGATGTTATCCTGACCCAAATAGGGAACCTATTTTCAAATGTTCGCTGTCTTGATTGGTCAGTAATGGCTGCATATCCCTTTGCAGTGAGAGCCTTTGTACATGAATCATGACCTACCAATGGACTATATACTGAATGGTGCCTCCATTGTTGCTGCGAGCAGAGTAAACAATGAACCACGAAGACAAATTAAAACAATATAGGTTGAAGGGACACGATGTTAATACATTCCTTCATTTAAATACTAGTAAAACATGGACGGGTAATTAGATTTTCACTGCCTCACTACAGAGAATCCTTTTTTTGACAAAACCTGAAAGCAATAGAATAAGGTGGGATCATGCTATGTTTGCCCAATTTATCTAAGTCACTAGGGATATATGAAAAGGGAATTATTTTATATTTTTAGGTTGGACATCAAGCAATACCCATAAAACGTGCATATATATATATTTACATATGACTAGATCCAAATTATGCTTAGTTTTATAAGGTAAGTGGGTCAAACAATCTTTTCCATATATCCTACTCAAAGCTGACTCAAATTGTATTGGCAGGATGGGATCTTAAGGTGCAAAAGCACTCCTCTACTAGGGATGTGTGAGAAAGGAATTATTTTATGTTCTTAGGTTGGATAGCTAGCAATAGCTATAAAAATCTTATTTTTTTCACATATGACTAAATTTGAACTAAGGGTGGAAGCAGGAAAATTGCCTTACAAGGACTGCTATAGAAATAAACATTTTTGAGTGGGCCAATATAGATAAAAAAAACTAAAAATCTCCATAACTTTAAGGTGCATTTCCTAAAATTTTGAGAGGCTAGTATTAAAAGATAAAAAATTTACAACCCCTCACCCACTACCTAGTTTTGCTCATGATCCAAACACCTCTCGATCTTATAGAGCTAGTGGTTCAAACAAACTCTTCAGATGCCCTACTCAAAGTGGCTTAAGGTGTATTGGATTAGGATTGGATCTAAAAGTGCAAAATCACTTCCTATCAAAGTGGATAAAATTTGATGGAACACACTGAAGTTCTTCTTTCATGCTCAACCTTTATATTATTTTGTAAAAGTCCATTTCCTGGAAAGCTCCAAGGATTCTTTGAAATAAGCAAACAGAGAACGAAAGCAAATGCGAGATTCATGGGAGGGAAAAGGTCCTAAGGAAGAAAGCATAGGAAAAAGCATGCGCAGGGGGGGTTAAGTGTAAAAGAGGGAGTTGACATGATGTAAAAAAGATCGTCTCATAGATTTTGAATCGTCCTTTATCTCATGGGAGTGGGGGTATCCTTTTATTTATATTTTTAAAGAGAACTTTTGATTTAATTATATATGAGTGATATTTTGTACGTATGCTCATATTCTATATTCCCTTACACTATTTTTTTCTTCTCTTCTGTTGTACATATTCTATATTTTTTAAAAATTATTACAGAGGTGACCAAATTTTCTTGGTTCGAATCAACAAAGTAATCATTAGATTTTGAATGTTGGATGTTGGTAAAACGGAAGCTTTTATTGTAGAAAAATCACGATAACGGTGGAGTGAGATGATCGATGGTATGAAATGTCTGTATTAGATTTGTAAATGGAGTTTCTGCAGGTTGGTTTTATTGGACTAGTAAATAGAGTTTGCCGAAAACTCGGACTAGTAAATAGAGTTTGCCGAAAACTCTCTCTCTCTCTCTCTCTCTCTCTCTCTCTCTCTCTCTCCCTCTCTCCTGTTTCTAAGAATAAATTTTTATTTTTTATTTTTTGAAACGGTAACTAAGATTTTATTAAAAGAAGATTAAAATGGAGATAAAGAGGACAAAAGAGTCAAAGACGGATGTAGCCCACTTACATCACAATTATATAACAAACCTCTCTCATGGATTAATCCTTTCAACCCCTATTTGGCATGAGAGATTGCCACAAAATTTGCATATCTGAACTCATGACGGAAAATAACATCAATTGAAGAAGTAGATTTCAATTTTTCTCTTTAAAGAATCATTTGAATTTTGGTTCGCCTTCCTATTAGACATTCGTGAAGTCATATTAGAAGAGTCACTTTCTACAATAAAGTTGCTATGAAAGATCTTGAGAAATATTGAAGAGCTTTCTAAATAAGTAACACCTTGCTTCATTGGAATAAAAAACAACCACATGCTTTTTTTTTTGGTAAAAAAAAGATCCATATGCTTAGTGAATATGAATAACACTTCATTTGACAACCTTTCATATCCGGAGAATTCTTCGCGAAAGCTTTTGTCTTAACCTTAGAAGGAGCTCAACCTTCTAGAATTTCTTCTGCTTTAGTTTGGTCTAGTCTTGTTTCTCCTTGAGTTGGGGCATTTTATAATTGATTAGCTATTATAGGAAAGATATCTACGACTAATAATTTAAGGATAAAATGTATAACATTAGTAAACATCTCAATTATTTGTGTGTTGTGTAGGAAGGATGACGAGAAAACCTACCACCTCTTTCTCCATTGGGTCCTTTTCATTGCTAAGCGCAGTATTAGTTGGTGTTACTCGAAATTAATTGCAGAGGCAGTTAAGTCTTGGTTTGGTGGTTGTGGTCCCATTATATGAAGAATGATTCCCTTTGTCATTTTATGGTCTTTTTGAAAGAAAATGAATGATAGAATTTTTAAGGGCATTGATAAGTCCATATAAATGCGTGTTTTCATCATTAATTCATATAGAGTTATCGACATATTTAAGATAATTTGCATTAATTTCATTGATTTTCATTATTTAATTAATGCATTTGAACATCAAATGTTGAATTCCAGTCAAAGTTATTCAAAAACTCAAAATTGTTAAATGTTTTCATGAAATTATCCTTTTTTTTATTTGCATTATCCTACTATCATCACTCATATCTCAAAATTCACACGTAAAATAATGAGTCTTCTTTACGCTATTGTGTAGGGCATGAAAAGTCGATGAATGTGGTATACTCATTTGCATCCATCCAATGTGAATTGGGTCTCAAACATTGCATTATTATTTTTTACATAAAATGATATTTTTTGAATTCTATTTTATTTTTGTGTGAGAAGTTTTAGATTTTTGAGACCCTCATTAAGGAGAATTGGAAGAGAGAAATTGGAGAATAGAAGATTGAACACAGCTAAGGTTCTACCATTAGGGCTATTGTATACAACAAAATCAAGGAGCTTCATGACTCCATGAGCGAGGAAAACAAGCAACGTCCTAAAGACAAATGCTTGTAGGTTTTGGGGTAGATTTTGCATGGTTTTAGATACTTGGTTTTAACGATCTAATTGTATTTTAAGAGGTTAAATACCTTGAATTGGAGTGAAGGAGAGTTTTTGGCAGAGTTTCCTTCGCAGCAGTGTTTCTGCATACTTTTAGGGGTTGTTTATGCAACCACGTTTCTAGCAGAAACAAGGCAGAGGTAAGGCGTTGGAAAATCTGACTTCTTGCTTTGCCGTTGGTCAGCGACGAAAGGGGGCAGGATTCCTCCTCCTTTGTCCGGGTGATGGACAGATTTTCGTTTCCAACGTCCCACCCCGGGTAGAAGTGGTTGCCCCAGCTTCTACGGGTCTTCCAAACGCACCGTAGAGTTTTGAAGAAATCTTAAAGTGATGAACTTGTTGGTAAAACTTGTCCCAAAAAGATACCCTGGGTCCCTACCTATATTCTTTTGGAGAAGAAAGTGGAGAAAGTCGGTGCCAACATATTACTGTGTAGGTGGATAGCTGGCGGTTTAAATTGGTCAGCACATCTTGTAGTAGGGAAAGTGCCTCGACGTGCAAAAACCACTTCTTGACCGTGCACCGGCGGGTTGATGTGGCTGGCATGGTGGGCGCCCGGCGGTTCAAATTTAATACTCCGTTTCTTCTAAAAGTTTAACGAAAACTTGACTTGGACTTCGATCCAGGCTTGACTTTGGTCTTAACCAATTTTGACCAACCAATTGTTCTATGCTGTGCTTGACCCGCATGCCCACACATTCTATTCCGCCCTGCCAACCTAACCTAAACACAACTAGAGATTTCAGAGTCTGGGTGACACTTCCAATCCGATTAATAAACTGGATTCAAGTATTGTCCTCGCATACTATCCAAACGACCAACACGGCCTGAACTCAACTAGAGATTTCAAGTTCTGGGATGATGATGTTCTGGATGTTTTTATCTAAACATCATCTTCTCATGTTTCTACCCAAAAAGAAAAAAAAGATTTGGTGTGAAATTTCATAGCCAATTAATCAAAAGTTGGATTCCATTCGGCACATATACCCACTAACTTCAAAGGCCAAGCCGACCCAACCCATTGCTCTATCCCCACCCATCTCCTCCAAGAATAGGCATCCTTTTTTATTTTTCTTGACTGGAATGGGGGTGCTGATGGACCGGGCTGTCATGAGCCCGAACCGGGCCAGCCTGTTTGGGCCAGGCTTAGGCCTTTGTTTTAAGTACTCAGGCTGGGTTCAGATGTTTTATTTTGGCCTGATTAATAGATGGGCCAGGCTTGGACTCTACTATAGGGGGCCCAAAGTCCAGCCCAACCCGGTTTTAAAAAAATAGATAATGGGGAAAGTGGAGAATGGGCATTCAAATCCAGGAACTTTCACACATGCAAACAACACCAAGCCAGTTGATCTACACTTGAGATTACAAATTTAATTCTCTTTATTAATCATATATCAGACTTGGGCTGGGCTCATCAGCAAATTTCCCGGAAGGCTGGGTTGGGCCACCTCTTAGAGGCCTGATTCAGGCCTAGGCCAGACTTGGACTTACAGGTTAGAAGTTAGGCTAGGTCTGGATATTCCTTACCATAGCCCATGAATACCCCTACACCGGAAACCCCTGGCCCCATCTCACAAACGTTGTAGGGCCAACGGTAAAAGCTTGGACAAACACCATGAATGGGTTAAGGCATGTATAAGAGGATTCAAAGTGAAGACCTCCAGGGCAATGCTGACTTGTGATAAGATTGCTTTGATGGGAATAAATATCCCTAGGAAGTGGTATTTGTGTCCTCTCTTTCCACTAAAGATATTTGCAAAGTAACCCTCAACTCTCACGTATCTTGGATTGAGTTGACGTGAAAGATGGGAGAAAACCATATTTGAGAATAACTGTTGACCTCAAAAGTGAGACAATCTTCAGATTAAATTCAAATCACTCATCATCAAAATCATGACACAAGGTATGTTTTTAATATATTTGATTATCCCTTGATTAATGTATAAGTCTAGATCTATAGGTTTGATTTATGTTCCAAATCATATCAGATTCTAACAGTCAGGCCTTCTGTTATTATGTTGTTCTGCTGGAAGAATTAAAGAATTCTTACCTGGAGAATTTCAAATGTTCTGAGAAGGTTGGAATGAACAGTCACCTAAAGAAACTTTTAAAAAGGAAAAGGAATCCCCACATACGTGTTCCATTCTACAACGGCAATCACTTTTAGCTATGCTTGTATATGACGAGACTTTTGAGTGGCAAACACAGGAGAATAGCTTCATATCTCCATACATGCATAGAAAAAGAGATAAAGTTCCAATCATTCAAAAAGAGATATAACTCCATCAGCCATCTTCCTTTTAATGCGTTTCACGTTACATAAAATCAATAATACATACACTACATATTGTGTCTCAGAGTCATCTCGTGTGTCACAATGCCTGTCCCAGAAAGCATTGAATCCTTTCATAAGATTCCTTCATGTTTTTACGAGTACAGCATGGTTGACCCCACCAGAGACGATGAACCTGTAATGGTCCTTTGAGGCACTGGTTGGGACAACAATTTATAAGCATGAGGTGGAACATGAGGCAGACAAAAATCTAAATTTCACCCAATGTGGAAAGTGAGGGGGAGTATTGAGGAGTGGGCTCCACCTAATGGAAAATATTGAAATGTGTTTCCGCTGCCTATACTAACACCTTGAGGTTTTAGTAGCAATGGTTAGCTGAGGAAATTTAATAAGAAATTTATTCAGAGGCTCACAAGCATGTTGCTCTTGATGGCCTGTCGATTGTGAAAGGAAGCACCTATCTAGGGCAGAGTAACCTGCTTGCTGAGCAAGTTGGACAAGCACCAAATGATGTGAAAGAATCAAATGGATGTCCACTGACCACGCCTAGATTTTCACCTTCCTTATGGTTCTTCTGGTATTGATCTTATCCCCATATGGTGGCCCTCATGAAAAGGGGATTGATATCTGCTGTTCTTCTCCGCCATTCAGAAAATCTACCCTACCAAGGAAACCCATTTTCTTTCCTATTCTATACTTAGTTTTCATTGGTTATAAAAAGGATTGAAGGGAACTCTCCCTTTTAACAAGAAGGTTCATAACTGCTTAATACCTGCACCCACACTTCAATAATAGAAGCTCCTTCTCTTGTCCTCCAAACTTTCAAATCTGTGCAAGCAGAGCAATAGAAAACCCAATTCATAAACACTGCCTATCCACAGATGTATGTGTGCTCATGCCTAACATCCACTGCATATGCATAAAAACAATTCTAGAACTCATCAACTCAAAGGCTGTCAACATAGAGGAAACTCATGTCTTCTGTTTTGGTAATGCCAAGGCAAATGGGATACATAATGAGGATAAACTGACATAAATTATCCTTTTAATGACATCCTATTAGTTGTGAAAAATTACAACTCTTAACATGATTTCTTATTCTTAGTTCAATCCAATCCCCTTTCCTTTTATTTCGCTTCCCCCGCAACCAATTGAGGCAGATACAACCAAGCTAAAACAAATAGAGGATAAAGCAAGTGTGTGGAATGTGAAAGAGTGATAGGGAAAAGAGAAAGTGAAAATAGAAGGACCTTAATAGATTTAGACATCAACAGCATCAACTGGAAGTGATCTTGACCTGTGAAGACTACCTGGTAGAATGGGTCCAGTAAGGAAACTTTTGGCAGTGAAAATACGCTCAGGGCTGTGAACTTGTTTCGCTTCACAAGATTGGTCCCTTCGGGCGTCCGAATAGGGGCAGCTGCTACTGTTATCAAAATTCCGGCTGTCAGGCGAGGGGAAATGACTGGAAAGGTGCTTTCCCAAGGCAAAGGGTTTCAAGAGATGTTCAAAGCTCTCTCCTCGATATGCTGTTGAAACTGAAGAACCTGTAACTCTGTTTTCTACCGCTGTCTCCTGCTGATCAATTCAAATTGTTTGTTGCTGATATCTCTCAGTTCCATCTGATACTTGGCTTTCAGCCATCTTAGTTCCTGCCTTATATCATTTTCATAATCATCACATACAGATAAACGCATGGTGGGAGGATTGTGACCAGTTAGTTTGGTAATTGACTGATGATAAATGGAACTACAATGTAATTCGTGCATGGATTTTCTTGTACTGGGTTCCATATAATCACTTGTATGGAATATGGTATCATCCTAGGCACAATGGTGACAGACACCCAGGGGAGAGAAGCCAGAGTTTTAGTCTGCGCCCAGACCTGGGTTCCACTCTGGCACGAGGGTGGATATCTCACCATCTATCATTTCTGCTATTTTTGTTACATCTTGATCAGTCATATCTAGTTCTGCAACCATTTCAGTTGCAACACTCAACGCAGTATCAGTTTCAATGTCAAAAGAGAAGGAGATGTTGTGGACATGGCCTGCAGAAAAATGATAGTATCCACTTCAATCACTAACAGAAAAATATATATATATATATAGAAAAGTCCAAATAAAAATCATGATAACGAAAGTTGAAAACAATAATTTCAGTGACTGACCTTCCTTATCTGCAATGCGGAGCCTCAGAAAGATGCCCCCATCATCTTCTTGGCAAGTGAAAATGTCAATTACATGGGGTTCCATTCCCATGGGATTACAATCCCAACCATTCTCAATTTCATGATATCGGTTGTGAGAGTACCCATTAATTATTGAACCTGAATCGTCATGAGGTTCAAAGAAGGGTTGCCTCAGAAAAGGCCTGCTCTCAACTATTTCTGTGAGACACCCAATCATCCTTGAATTATAACTGTGATCATCAATCTGGAGAAATGAATCCTTCAAAAGCTCCCTAGCAGGAAGCCTCCTAGACACTGTTACCAAGCATTTCTCCACAAATTGTCTCACTTCGGGATCCTTGACTTTGTACAAAGCATCCGGCTTTTTCCCCTTTTACAGAAAAAACGAAAAAAAAAAAAAGCACAGACAACCAATGACTACTGTAAGATGAAACCCAGATGGTAATCTTGGGGTAGAGAGAAAAGATGCAGATAAGGCCAAAACAGCAAGTTGGGGTTCTCACAGAAATGACTTTCTTGTAGATCTGAGCTGGATGTGTGCACTCACTGTATGGGTACTCAAAGGTGACCATTTCCAACAGACACATCCCAAAAGAGTAGATATCCACCAATTCATTATATTCCTCTTCATATATCTCTGGCGCCATGAATTCAGGCGTGCCTGAGAAAGAAAGAGGAACCATCTAAAGCTGCATAAAATGCATATACCAAAACAATCCATAAACTCACCACTAAATTACTACTACGCTTAAAGATTCATCAGCAAATTCATATGAATAAAAAATGTAACAACAACAATTTCTTCATATAAAGAACTAATCACAATCAACTACATCAATGATCATCAGATACAAGATAAAGATGAGTAGTACTCACCAACACAATGGGCAGCATGGGATTTCCGAAGAAATGCAGCGAGACCCAGATCACCAATCTTGACCTCTCCCTGATTCCCATTCACAAAGATGTTGTCACACTTGAGATCCCGGTGGATCACAGGTGGATCATGGCTGTGGAGATAAAGAAGCCCTCTCAAAATCTGCCTACACCAATGCTTCACTGCCCTTATGTTAACCCTCTTGTGCTTTTGCCTATACCTACCACCCAAAGAACCCCAAAAGCAAGGACTTCTCAAATCTCATAATGCACTATATTCTTAATCAAATGAGCAAAAGAAGGAAGTGAAAAA
Organism: Sextonia rubra; assembly: GCA_037013555.1. Lineage (NCBI taxonomy): Eukaryota > Viridiplantae > Streptophyta > Magnoliopsida > Laurales > Lauraceae > Sextonia > Sextonia rubra. Next base: position 32,953,028 of record JASUAD010000010.1, on the reverse strand, counting down.
AAAAGAGAAAGAAAAAAAAAAGTTTCAGTGTCAAAGACTACATAAAACCCACTCACTTACTGTCTGAGAGTCCCTGAGGTGAACATCTCAGTGACAAAGTTTATGTTTCTGTTGGCAACATCAACCCAAGAAGTGTAGAACTTCATGATGTTCTTGTGTTTCAAGGTTTTTAGGAGATGGATCTCACAGCAAAGCCTCTCAAGATCTTCAGGGCTCTGAAGGAAATCATGGACCTTGACCTGGTTCCAAGCAACCTCAATCCCTTCATACTCATCAAAAGCTCTATAACTGCACATGAAATCCCCAAGGAATACTATTACAAAAGACCCATTTAAGAAACTATGAAAAGGGTAGGTGGGCAATCTGACAAGGCCATACACTATCTTTGAAGCTCCTTTGCCAAGAATCTCATTGTACTGCAACAAGGAAAAAGAATCAATTTTTGCTCAACCCAACAATTGAAACTCCATCACAATAGCAAAGCCAACTACAAAAAGAAAAAAAATGATGAACAAGAACAGAGGAATGACCCAAAAGAAAGTGTCAAGCATTTTTACTTATAATACCCTTCCATATCTTCCAGTGGGATCAACTTCCACAAACTCAGAGCAATCTGGTTCAGGAGGATGAAGGCCCATCATTGTAGTAATTGATAGTTGAAACTTCCTGAAAGACCATGAGACTCCACAATTGTAAGAGGAAAAAACAAAGCAAGAAACCAAAAGGTTGATAGAGAGAACGGAGAATGGGTTGGTGATTGAGTCGTGTGAGAAACAGAAGATTCCGTCAAGATGATTTTGCCGAAAAAATGCTCTTGAGTCGTTCAATACAAAAAAAGGACCTAAAAACATAATTCCGCCGTAATGGTCCCACAAGTCCTAATTAATTAAAATTTTTTTAATCTAATTTGGGCGGAGATAACCCTGTCAGGGATATTTCCGTCCACTCATAATTTCCTCTTCTTCCTCATTTTCTTTCCTTCTCTGCTCTGGTTTTTTTTTTTTCTTCTTCCTCCTTCCTCCTTTCTCTTAAACACAACAAATACATATTTTATCCTATCTTTAGAAAAAAAATAAAAACATCTTTCTCAACTTCATTTTAAAATCTTCATAAAAAACTCATTTATGTAACCACCATTTCAAAGGAAAAAAATCTAATTTTTTCATATTCTTATTTAGACCTAAAATCGAGATAAGAAAATTATTTTTGTTTTGAACCTCTTTCCAGCTAAACCAAGGCAAAGGAGACACTTAAGAAAAGGGCGGGGATGCCTTCAGTGTGGATGATGCAGATATCGACCATGACAAGTTTAAGAAGTGGTGGTAGTGGAGGAGGGGTGGTGGTGTGGTGTGAAAAACTAACGCAGGGTGGAAATTGAGTTGGATAGGCTGTGCTGACATGGGGTTTTCGCCTTGGAGATAATGGTTTAGGAAATAAGAAAAAGCAAGGAGGAATGAAGAAGGAGGAGTAAGAAGAAAGAATAAGCACAGTAGAAGAGAAAGGAAGAGGAAGAAGAAGAAGAAGAAAATAAGTGGGGATATCCCCTCTCGCGTATATGAGTGAGCGGCGATATTCATGCCTAACTTGGATTTAAAAAACTTAAATAAAAAAGGACCCTTGGGACTCTTATGGTGGAATCATGTCTTTGAAGTCATTTTTCAATATAGAGAGATTTTAAGAGGATTTTTTCTGTAAAATTATCTTCAGTCAATGAAGGAAAAATAAAATAAAATAAGGAAATAATGGACAGTAGCATTTATTAAAAGGACAAGGATCACCAAACAACTCACATACAAGTTGCCCTTGTAATGGCACACTACCACACCAAGTGACCAAGACCAAAAAAAAAAAAAAAAACAAAGGACAAAAGCAAGGTCTGATTAATAAAACAACACTTGCCTGTGACCAACAAAAACCACTCATTAGTCTCTATTCAACTCCTCATGTTGATCTGCTTCTTCATGTTTCTCTCTCTACCTCAGCCTCTCACGCAAAGAAGCAGCCTGGACACCTATTTAATCATTTTATGAGCACAAGCAAGATCTCTGGAATTCCCAATTTTGCCAGTTTTGAAATACTTGGAGGGGCTAATTCAGGAAGTTTACATTAAATTATAATATACCCAACTAGTTGAAAGTCCAAGTCCCATAAGTGAATCTATAAAAAAAAAAAAAAAGTCCCATAAGTGTGGATAGGGTGTTTAATGGGCCAAAGGGCGCTTTTTTGGGAGGTTTAGGATCTGTTTTTGTTATCAGGCTCGACTCTTACCTCGGCTCGAAGCCTGTTGGCTATAAAATATTAGTAAACAAATGCATCGTACCAATTTTAGTATTACCTCTCTTTTTCTATGCAACGGACCCACCCAAACACAATGTACATGTTCTTAACCAGGTGGCAACAGCCCGAGACCTCCTAAGAGATATGTATAGATAATTACGAATGTACTTGCATTTATATACTAAATATATATGTAGAAACGTATATAATGTAAATTTGATTAATTAATCATTCATAGTTATAAAGATTGATGTTTAACTTGAAATGAACTTTTTACGGACTCAAGCCCTAACTGGGCTCGGCCTTTAAAAAGGCCGTCTCTACCCTCCTCTATTTCTTATCGGACAGGTTCAGACCAAAGGTCTAAGGTCCATGTCGAATCTAGACTCAGACTTAAACCCTTCAATAATCCAGCTTGGACTTGAGACCATAATAGGTCTGCTCCAATTTATCCTATTCTATCCAAATCAAGCCCGTTGATTATAGTGACAAGGTCCTCTGATGAGGAAAAGGTAACTAACCGTACACGATCCTGCCCTGAGCAGCCAGGTGATACTGCGGCCTGTTACCATTCTCATGACATGGATTACTTGGGAGAAGAAAAATTATGTTGTAAATGCATTTGATCCCAAAGGCCAGCTACAGTAACTGATGTATTGTATGAAGCTGTTGTATTGTGTTAGGCAGAATTAGACGTGTTTGACGCCCAAAACTTGTGATGAAATTCATGCTATCAAAATCAAGATCAAGTGGAAGGGGCCCATCAGATTCAATTGGTTGGTAAAATGTCGAAGTAGCTAACCTTACATACTACCAATATTCAATCTCCACATCGATGGGTGATTGTGGATTCATGCAAGCAAACAACCCTTCTTCATTTTATAGTTATCTTATCTAAAGCTATTCTTTTGACCGAAAGCAGGGATTAAATGACTTTCTTTTATTCAATGTAGGCAACAACACTTACCTTGAAAATGTTTAGTAATCTGTGTAAGTGGGGTTGTTGGTATACGTAGGAAGGTAAACGGCCATCCACTGAGGACTTATTTGTGTGACGGCAGGATACCGTCCTCTGTAGAGTTTTTTTTTTTTTTAAGCAGGGAGAGGATTTTGTTTTTAATAATAAAGGAGAGGGATTTTGTATTCAATTTATTTCATGAAAAATGGAAATCGACTCTATCAACGATATTTATTTATTTCTTTTTCCTGTTCTATATGTAAACAAATGGTAAAAATAATTTTCCTAACAGAGGGTGAAATTAATTTTCCTCTCACAAAAGCTTCTGGTGGAGCAAGCACAAACTCGTGTACTTTTCTTCTCGTGCACATAGGCACATGAGAGAGAGAGAGAGAGAGAGAGAGAGAGAGAGAGAGAGAGAGAGAGTACACATTAATGCTTGATAGTTGATGTGTTAGAAAGGTGTCAAAGATTGTTTGCTATTAAACGTAGAATAATCGTTCCAAACCCCCTGCTAATACACAGACGATAATATTAATGACTATGATAGTGCTTGGATATTTTCTTTCATGAAAATTACACCTACTTTTTTTGTTGGAAAAAGTGATGCAACGGCACTGACAACCAGCAATGTAGGGTCACATCCATGGAGACAAAAAATCTACACAACGTCAAAAAATCAATACCAAAAAAAGATGATATCATAATGATTTACGTGATTCGAAAAGACCGCGTCAATTCTTTTTTCACTCTTCTATACTCCCTGTAACTCTATACTAATTTCAAAATTACTAATTATATACATATGGAACTCCCACTTTATTGCTCCCAAAAGATTAATGTACAATTACTTAAATACTCCTGACCCTTACATCAATTTTGACTTTTACCAAACAAACCGGCCTAACAAAATTAGAATAAAAGACAATAACTAAACAATCTCAACATCGGCTTACATTGCACTTATCCTTGAGTCACCTTGAAGATACCATGATATTGTCTCCGTCATTCTCCTTGGTCAAGAATATAAGGCTACCTTTAAAACTTAATTCATTGATAACAAGATCTGAGCGATCTCAACTTTACTCCGATATCACTTGTTGAGAATGGTGATGTAGCGGAATTGACAACTTACGAGATATTGTCTCAACTAGGCACACAAAAAATCTACACAATATTAAGCAATTCAATTCATGAAGAAATACAAACACAATGATTTACATGGTTTGGCAAAAATGCCTAGATCCAAGGCGAAAGATCACATCAATTCCTTTCTCACCCTGTTTCTGTTTGAGCTCCTTTAAACTCCACAGACATTAAGGTTATAAATTATATCTGGATATAAAACTTTTTTCTTCGGCCCTATTGCCTCAATAGCAAAGAAAATAGCCTTTTTCTCCTTATTTCTCATTGAAATGAGGCTGGCCATTGTTAAAAAGCATGTGCAGCATAAAAAAAGCAACCATTTTTTTTTTTTTTGTTCTTCTAAATGACTGTCTTCGCAGTAACAAGTACTCAAAATCCAATTGCCTTTCAATGATTTACATTGGAGGGGAATATGTAAGAGGAATTTAAAAGGTTTTGAAAATATTCAAACTCTTTGACCTTTGCTGAACTGAGAGGGAGTGATGTACTTCAGTTCTTGTCACTCTTATTGGAATTAGGAGAAATTGTGGGTTAATAGAAACAATATTCATGAAATGATGTTGGGTGGGTGTCTTATATTTCGGGTCAATTGGATTGGTCTAACAGGTTAGTTGAGGGCTATATTTTGGATCAGGCATATTTTGGTACTTGAATTAGTTTTTTTTAGCTATTAAAAAGGAAAAGGTTATAAATAAATGGAACCTAAAAACCCAAGATAGAAGAATGGAACACCGTTGAACCTTGTGAGAATTTCTTCCATGATTTTCATTTGTGTGTTTTCCCTTCACATTTTTGCTTATGCGATGAATATTTGTTGTGTACGTGCGGAAGCAACGTAACCTACGATTGATAGTCAAAGTTACACATAAGAACACACACGAAAGATTTACGTGGTTTTGGGGAAATGCTTACGTCCATGGTAAAAAAAATTCTACTATTTTATTGCACTTATGCTTCGATCTAGAATTACAGGTTATATCATATATAACTCTCTCTTTTTTAGCCCCTAAGAAAATCCGGTACAAAGACCAAAATACCCTTGACCTATAGCGTGGTCCAAAGCTAATCCTATGGACCAATCCGAAATACAAGATATAAACCCAACAATATTGGTACACCATTGCCAGTTGTAGGTTTTCTGCTTCCGCTTATAGCACAAAAAACATAAAGGGCACGTTTGGCAAGCGTCTTCGACTGGAAATCTACGGGTTTGTGGATTTTCCACGTTTTGCAATTGAGTGGAAAGCGGAAAGCGGCCCCTTGCGCGCACGCGGGGAAAGGTGGATGAACAATGATCGGGGCGAGCATTCATGCATTACGCCTTTTCTTCATCAAATCAGTAGGTAGGCCTCCCAATAAAGATCTAGACCATTTGTTGTAAGCAACACCCCTAAAACGGCTATGGGACCAATTTTTAGCCATTGATTCTTCTTAGATGTGATGATATTTTAAAAATGTGATCTATGTTCCACGCATAATTTTGGACTTCTGTGGGCATAGATTTGGACTTCTGTGAGCCTCTTTTGAAAAATCCAAACCGGTAGATCTGATCTAGAGGCCGAAAACAGCTATAGGACTAAATTTTATTACATCGGGCCTTGTGGATCATGATATATTGGCCAAAACATTTCAAGTAGTTGATTTCTTAAAAATCTCTTCCCTAGAAATATTCCTTTTGCTAAACGTGGTTTTTTTTTTCAGAGGATAGGCTAATTCCAAGCTTTATGAGGGGTTTTTTGAAACTATAGAATCCCCTCATCACAGTGGATATTTGCCAAACATACCCTAAGGTGTGTTGTTAAGAGTTAAGTCATTCAAAACTTCTTAGCCCCTTGCTAAACTGTACACCTTACCTTTCTCAACCAAGCTGGAAAACCTCGAGGAAAAAATTCTACAATGGAAAGGGATCCGCTGGAATTGCTCTTCAGTTTTAATATGTAGAATCCAAAGAAGGCTTGATGGCATCCAAAAAAGCCCTAGTTACCTTACATCTACTTTCCTCAATTCTTTGGAATGGAACTTGATAGAAGAACTCAATGGGATCAAGAGCCAACTTGAAACCTTTTGGAGCAAAGATCTAGAATCCAATGGCTCAAGGAGGGAGACAAGAATACAAAATTCTTCTATACTACTGCAAAGGTCAATCACAAGAAAAATAGCATCAATCTCCCTATTTTTGTACGAGATTCTAATGACTTCTCTCATGCTCTCATTTGTTTTTCATTTTTTCGCTTTGTACTTTTGCCTTCTTCTTGTTTTTTTTTCTATATATACATATATCGGTAACGCAACTTATATTAAGAAAGAAAAGAGCAATACAAAGAAAAGAAAAATATAGTAAAAAATGTACAAAAACCTTATACCAAACCTCAAAGAATAATATAAAGGATATAAGACGCAAAATTAAAAAGATCACATACCAACCAAAAGACCATCCGTATCCATACCTTGTTTGCCTAGCAAATTTGCAATAGAATTCGCCAAACGGACAACATGCTTGAAAACAACCCACATTGAAGAAGATAAAGCTCTAATCTTATTAAGGATGTAATGAAATTTCCAAATAGCCCTACCTTTTTATGAAACCGAAGAAACTACATTAAATGAGTCACTTTTGATAATTAAGCTATCATCAAACAATTCGGAATATATTCTCAAAGCCTTTAAAATGGCAATCACCTCTGCTTTATTAGAATCTTTAATTTCAATTGATTTAGAGAAAAGAAATCAACACTTCATATTTGAAATTGCGAAGCACTCCTTTAATACCCGCCGGACCTGGTTTGCCTTTGGTCGCCCCATCTACATTAAACTTGAGGATCCCTTCTAAAGGTGGACACCATCTAACATGGCTGATAGATGTAGAAGATCCACACACCATACAAGCTTTCCAATTAAGAAAAATAGTGTCAATATGAAGAAACTTAAACTCTTTACTCGCCATAGCCCATAGCCCATTTTCCAATTTTTATCATAACTCCCCCAGAGATATCTTGCAAAGAAGAGACCGAACCACGAAAAACTCTCTAATTCCTTTTCTTCCAAATAGACCAAAGAATAGCATATGGAATGAGTTTCCAAAGCAAAACACCCCTTTAATGGAGCCAAACACCATGCATTGAATAACTCATCCAAAGAACTTGAAAAGCACCACAATATATCACATTTATTCAAGAAATGCTACCAAAGAAAAAAAGAAACCTAACAGTGAATAAAGATATGATTGATTCACTCAATCTCCTTATCACACAAAGGGCAAGTGTCATGAAAATTCCCCAAAATGAGTTATTTCCTTTTAAGGTTGTTGACTGTAGAAATCTTGCCTGCTAAAGCTAGCAAACAGAAAGCCTCTACTATGGAGGAGTTAAAGCCTTCATCTCGTTTGAAAGGGCACTTTTATAACCTTCTAGTTAATTAATTAATCCTCTTTTGCAAAAAAAAAAAAAAAAGGTCATTCAATTGACTTAAAAGGTGTGGTTGAGTCAGTCAAATGATCCACTCCTTAAATGATCCACTCCTTTCTGAAAGCTAAACCCTCCATTCCAACCTTGGTTTTTTTTCATTCTCACATTGGGTTACTAGTTGACTAGTGTTGCTTAGACTTAAAAACTGATTCCTGGGTTTTTACTGTAAAACTAAGATGCCAACACCATTGAATTATAAGTGTAGTGGCCCATTCAAAGTTTTTTCTTCTCTTGGTGTAGGTATACTTGAGGCCTTTGACATAAGAGGACTAATCCTCCCAATGGCACCATTTTAACCCACACAAACATACCCTGGGCAAATATGGGATAGATTTTGAACTAAAGACATGGGAAGTAAACTCATACCTTATGTGACTCCCAAGTGGCCAGCCCGTGTTAAATTAGGTTTTGATTGGGATCAATAATATGGCATAAAGCACCCACTCAATGGCATGTGGCATGGATTATGTTGGAGCAGACCATGCCACATGATTTACATGAAACAGGATATAGTGATGTCCAGGAACATGGCTCCACTCACCAACCCTCCCCTCCTTCATGTCTGCATTATATTTCATTTCATGCCCTCTGGAGCAGGTAACAACAAAAACAACAGACCGTGCTTAGGTGATGGCCCATTCATCAATTTATTGATTGAGCTACCACCAGGGGGCATGGTACCATTTACAATCTAACCTATTCCTTAGGTAATTTAAAATTTGTTGTTGTTTTTTTTATTTTATATACTTTTTTTTTTGTTGGTATGGCATTTCATGTGAGATAGACCTTGCGAACGTAGTGTAAATGCTTTCAGATCTACTAGATGATTAACAAAGGATTTTCATCTCCTTTAAATAGAGTAATCCCTATTTGACTTTACCAAATTAAGACTTGTTGGGAGCTCATTTGTGGCACACTGTAGGTTCAATCTGGTATGGACCCCATAGCTGTCGTGCCACACAATTTTCTAATATCTCTCTCTCAATAAGAGCCTATGAATATATATATATATATATATTGGAAACACAAATAATCTCGTGAGATTATTAACTCTATTGTGCACTTCTTTCTATTCCACACTTCTCTTACTTTGGGCATGGCTAAGAACCAAGAGAATATATATATATATAATGTAATGTAATGCACTCCTATGAACATCTATCAGGTAGAATGTGAAACTATTTAAACCTTGACACAGGTTAATGTCCCAACACAGATTTTTAGTATGTAGATAAACAACCAATTAATCTAAGTTAAAAAGCAATCACCACAAAAGAAAGTTACGTGATTTTTACGTGGAACACCCAAACGGGAAAAACCACGAGACCTAACACTGGTCCAAACTCAGATCAAGCACTATGCAAGAGAGATTATAAGATCCATTTACTACCTTTTTTTAGTTGAACACAACCTAAAAGACTAAATTCTTCTTGCCGACGCACACGCCGTTCACCTTCTTCAAACTTGATCCAACATGCCTTGAAGCCATTTAAGACGAACAACCTTTTACAAGAGAGAAGATAATCTTCTACAAGATAATAGAAACAATATTCTCTAGTACAAAGTTTCAGCACAATCTCTAATGAAAGCTCTAGAGAAGAAGGGCATCTCCAATGTGTATTCTCAATTTAAAATAGAGAGATGGATGTTTTAGGGTTGAGAGAAAACCCCTTTTTATAGTCCCAAATTCATCCCTCATAAGCATATTTCAATCAGGAAAAGAGTTAGCATGAAACAGGCAAGTTTTCCTTCAAATCGAACTGAAAAATCGCAAGTAGGCGAACTTTCTACACTTGTTCAATCTGTCGGATAGATGGTCCGATCGGTCGGATTACTATTCTGCTTCGGTAAAAATTTCAGCATTTTCCTGTAAGCTTTAGAGGCCATAACTTTCTCGTTTCAGCTCCAATTGAGGCGATCTTAATCTCTACAGAATTATCTTGAAACGAGCTTTCCAATAGTAGGTTGCATGCCTATATCCAATACTTGGTTTGTGACATATGATCTTTTTAATCCATGTTGTCTGTAGATAGCCACTTCAATTTGTCGTTTTTTTTTTTTACTATTTCTTCACTTCAGTACATTCGGCTATTCAAACCATTGTCCATATTCAAAGATATGTAAAATACAATACTAATGGACTCAAGTTTTGTCCAACGCATGAATTTGCCAACACAAAAATCCTTACATAATGGTTTAGTCAAAGGCTTGACTTGGGTGGTTAGCTCTTTTGTTTAGTAGAAATGAAGTGCTAAATGAACCCTCTCAAGAACTTATTAGGAGATATGAAAAGTTGATATTATAGATTATAGATTTACATGAAAGCCCAATCATGCTAACAATTGACATCCACCAACTGAGGTGGACTTCTCTATTAGATCATAGCCGCAACATTTGCAAAAGTCGTTGGCAATCAATTAGTGTAATGTCATCATCATTATCATTCTAAACCTTTTCTTATTGGAGCAAGGGAGGATAAAAGTTCCACTATTATACTATATAATGAGCTTCTATTTATTGAAGATTGCTCGATATAAATGGATGCATAATGTGAACTACTGGTTAGCCCATTGTCAGGGGCATCTCATCTCACGTTAAGTGCCTGGGATCGATCCTAACACCAGCAGTGCATAGTTAGAATGTGTCTAATGGTAAAACACAGAGCATGGAGCACTTAAGCGGAGCACAATGAAGGATGTCCAACATCTTTTTCAAAAGGGGTCCGAAGGTTTTGGGGGAAGTGTCTCTAGAATGAATTAATGTCAATCTTAATATTATGTGTGCAAACAAATAATCACGCAGTGAAAATAAATCAAACTACAAGCACACACCACAAGAAGACACATATTTTACGTGTAAACCTAACCTAGGAAAAAACCATGGCAAAAAATCAAGCACTATGAATCATACTACAGTTACAAAAGAATATTGTAACACTCCGACCCAACTTAACCCTGTTTAGTGATTAAGTAATGATGAATTAGTAGTTAATTAAGTTTTGGTTTCGTTTTGTTTTGTTCCGGGTTATGGATAGGTAGTTGGGTTGAGTTTGATTTGGTTTAGGTAGGCCAAGCCCTTTTTCGTGATTTTAAATTTTATAAGACATTGTCATTTACGCATCATCTTGGCGTCAACACGTGTCTTTCGTTGAGTACATTAACTTTCGTAACTAGGTCGTTTGCAAAAGATGTCGTTTGTTTCCGTTGGACCCGTAATTGACTCGAACTGTAAATTAGGTAAATGATTGGACTTTTTTGTAAATTTGCCAAATCCTTATCCTTATATAAGTCTCCACTGACCTTACTCTCTTCTTTATTCAACGTCTTTCTTTCTCTTCCATTTCAGTTTCTTCTCTGCCAACGATCAAGACCAGGAAGGAGGATCTTGTGCACTTTTAGTTTTGAATTCTTGCTTGTGTGGTTTGCTTGAGGTATGCGTTGGATTCTTAGTTTTCTTCTTTCTCTTCGCTTTCTTCACGTCAGTTATGGACTTACAATCATGCCTCTCTCTTTCTCTCATGCATGGTGGTTAGAATGGTATTTGGATGGTGAATTTGAGTCCAAGGACAACAGTTTGCGAGTTTGAAATCAACTGAGCCACGTATAAGCATGATTTGTCTGAACCCATGTTGGTATATATTTGATTTTGAAGAATTTTGGTAATCTTGCATGGGAAATATGTTTACAGCTCACTTTGTACTTAATTCCATCCAATTGACATGGTTTTGTTATCTTTTTCCATTTCCAGTTGATTCTGTAACAGGTTCAGAAAATGACTCCGGGCAGCCTAGACTAAGCCATAACTGTACTACGGCTCAGAGTCTAGAAAGTTGAAAAACCCAGTTTTCTTCTACGGCCAGGCCACGGCTAAGCCGTATAATGTACTACGGCTCAGTCGTAACTCGGCCGTAGATCAATATAGGGTGCAGTTTTAAAATAACTGAGAGTTGGCAATTCTCAGACCTTCTATGGTCCAGCCATGGCTAAGCCGTAAAGTGTTCTACGGCTAAGCCGTAACCGTGCCGTGACTGAGCCGTAGATCAACAACAGGGTGAGCCGTAAGACCTGTGGAAGGTAAGAACACTAGGCATTGAAGAGATCTTGTAGGACCTTTGAATTAGAATGTAGGCAACCCTAACTTGCCCAACGGGTTATGATAATAACTGCATGAATAATCTCGAGGGCTGCGATTCATTCATGTACGTTATCCAGTTGTTAAGCAAATCTCTATAGGTGTTGGTTTAAGGGACTTCGATGCACACTTATGCAAAATGCAACACTAGACAATGGTGCATCGGACAGCTTAAAACTACATCATCATGCATGGTTAGAAGCAATGGATAACTAGATTATGGTTGCCTTATAAATGATCTTGATTCGATTGAACGTTGATTTGCATGGCATTTTGTATGATCGGCATTGACCTCCACTCTTTTGTACAATTTGTAATATCCTGGTTATGTCCTCCGATATATCTGTTCAATTCGTATAAGTTGTTCGATCTATATGTTCGATTCATATGATTGGTCGATATGTATGAAATGTGTTTGATAAGATATGCACGATCTGATAAGATATGCACGTTTATCTTAAGTCCTTATATTTGCTTGCTTGATTCTTGATTCTATATGGTCTGACACTACTCAGCCTTAGCCTTAGGATACTCGACGTGGTTGAATTTGGCTTAGTTTATATGGCCTCGCTGCAGTGAGTATATGTCTTAGGGCTTCTGAACCCCAAGAACCCGAGACTCATTCGTACCCTGGCCCGGTCAATAGTGTTCTCAGTAAGTATGTAATCAGTAAGTATGTAAGATCCCTCTTTTGGGAGCACATGGCAAAATGTAGTAGCTACCTAGTGTGTATATGTTATGTAAGTATTGACTCTGAAAGCATATGTCATTTGAATGCACATTTGCCTAGCATACGAAATTGTAATGTTATGATTTGCTCATTGTTATTTGTTTTGTAGATATAACATGAGTTAACATGTTATTGCTTATGATTTGCTGAATTGTTGTATTCACTAGTTGTCCTTGGTGTTACAAGCTCAGATACCTCGACCGACCCCTCGTCGGTCAACCAGACTTCAGGAGAGATCCCCAATGTCCATCCGGACTAGAGGAGTAGATGTAGTCATTCCATCAAAGAGCGACATGGACATTTTGGCATATAGGTCTTCCTTATTTTGAGTTTTGTTATGCTGGATCCACTCATGTTTTGTATCTTTATATTTTGATTCGTTTTGTATAACTCTAAAATCTCTGTTAATAGATTATTTTGTTCTCGTATATTGCTTTTACTATGCATGATACTTACAGCTTCCGCATATATGTTGACAAGTTTGAATATTCCCTTGTGCGTTTGCATTTAGACCGGGTCTAAGTGTATAGGTACGGGAGTACATGTGTCATTGGTTAGGCTTTGACTAACCCCCGATCTCTTGGGCTCAGGTTATGACAAATACTTAGAACCCTTATTCAGTTGCCCCACAACTTAAGGACTTTGTGATTCCCTTGCACAGCTTCCTGCTGCAATGACCCCCTGCTGTTCTCTGTGACAGATCCAAGCACTTAGACCCATTCTAGATGTTGTACTTGACTCCCTAAAGCAATCTCATACACTTAGAGAAGTAGAAGGCAAGGATCTGTAGAGCAGAACTTCAGCCTTTCAACTCTCCAATGAAAGAACTTTAGAGAAGGTGATCTCCAATAAGTAATCTTTTCTTAGAACAATGAGATCTATGTTCCACGCTTTAGGGTTGAGAGAGAACCCTTTTTTATAGTTCTTAATAAGTGCCTTATAAGTATATTTCAATCAGGAAAGAAGTTGGCATGAAACAAGCAAGTTTTCCTTCAAATCAGACTGAAAAATCGCAAGTCGGCGAACTTTCTGCACCTGTCCAATCGATCGGATGAATGGTCTGATCGGTCTAATTAAGGTTCTACTTGGATAAAAATTCAGCATATTTCCTACAAATTTCCGGAGGTCATAACTTTTTCATTTTAACTTCGATTGAGGCAGTCTTGGGCTCTACGGAATCTACTCGAAACAAGCTTTCTAACAGTAGGTCGTACGCCCATATCTAATGCTCGATTTGTGAGATATGACTTTTTTAATCAATGTTATTAGTGGAAAATTACTTGAATTTGTTGCTTTTTCTTTGATTTTTTCACTTCAGTGCATCTAGTGACTTAAACTAAATCATTGTCCATACTCAAATATATGTAAAATACAACCCTAATAGACTTAGGTTTTGTCCAACCCATGAATTTGCCAACATAAAAATCCTTACAAGGTCCTTCATATTTTTATTTTTATTTTTTCATAGAAGTCTCTCAAAAAAAATTTCCTCCTTCCACCCTTGTTAGAAGGAATCAATGATATCCTCCAACTCATAACCAAGGTTACATCAACGTGATGGTTTAAAAAAAACCACATAGAACGAAGGTCATGTTGTGAAATCAATTTGAGAGGCCCAGCTTCTTAATATTCTACTTCCTCAATCTGAGTTGGTCACAAACACTACCATTACAAGTATTTGCAGTGGCCAAATCAGTCATCAAAATTCCTAAGCCATACATAGACATTTCCATCTCTCTATTGTGCATTACTGCTTCATTTTAAATGAACTTTGAAATCCACTAGAATTTATCCTCTTATTTTCTTCTATATTGTATTATCTTAACTTTTTTTTAAATAATTCCTTATATTCTCTAATTAAGAAAATTTCTTATGCAATCGAAGTTGATTTTACTAATTTTATCTTGATTATTTACCTTTCATTTTTGAATTAGCGTTCTTTTCATCTAGAAACCAAGATATGTAATGAACTATAAATGTCATGATGTAGAGAATAAAATCCGGCAGCAATTCGGATTCCTTAGCGATAAGTGGAGATTGTTTACTGTAAATGACTCAACTCATGGTGGTTTTCTAGATAAGAAGGAAACCGAAATGATATTTTTGAAGTCAAGGTTCTCCTTTGGTCAACCTATTATTCGCCAGTCGCATTCCGCGTGCGATGCTTATCTTCCATGGAATAATTAATTTTATAGAAGTAGTGATCAAGTCCACAAGGTTGTTGATGTGCGGGGAAATCAAAAACCTACAGCCGACTATCAAATCACGTACGTCTATGTTTGCTTTCATGTGGTTTGATTGTCTGTTGACATCATGGGTGGTGCGGAAAATAGCCTGGTGAAGAAGTAAAATAGTAAAATTAAAATTTTGTAATGGCTTTCTTGAATCTCTTGGGCGCGGTTAACACCCCAAAATAGTAAAATTAAAATTGTTTAATGGCTTTCTTGAATCTCTTGGGCACGGTTAACACTTGGGTCTGCCTCTCCGTAGCAAATTTAGGGTTTTACAAATAATTATATTAAAATATATAATCATTTATTTTCTTTACTTTCTTTAAGCCTAAGAAAACCGATACCACTATTGGCCAAAGCTGATAGGTGGCTAACCCAACAGAAAATTATGATCATCAGTTGATGCCATCTATAGGCCCATTCGATAATCCATAAGACACCTATAAACTCTCAATCCCCATGATTTGCATGTATACTGGCTTAGTAATTGTTTGATCAGCGGAACCTTACTGATGAAATACAAAATGTCAAACCAAACAATCAATTATGAAAACACAAATTAAAAATATTAAGCGCCATTCAAACATGGACTCTCATTTTGAGTACATTTTTTTTTATCCGACAAGTGCATTTCTGTGAGTTTTCAAAATGGACGAATTGGAGTTCTGTTCAAGTAGCATTTTATTTCATTTAATATTTTTACCCTTTAAAGAAGCTACACTCATTTGTGAGATCATAACCGTTCATGAGTGGTGCCCAAATTGGACGAAACCTAAAAATCACTCCACTTGGAAAATGTCATTCACTGGTTGTTGGGTTTTTAGAAGGTTAAAAAACAAAGCAAGGATCATTGATGAGGTGAGTAATCTTGGTGCATGGCTCCATCAATTGTGGGACCCGCTTGATGAATGGTGTGGATTGTAAAGTGACCCTCCAAAAATCCTAAATGGGTCTTCTCTTCATATTACAGGCGCCTTCTTCATATTATACTGCACAGTGGGTGTGCAAATTAGGCTTGTCATTTATCCTTTCCATAGGACTCACCTAGAGATGTGAAAGTCTTCTTATGATTATGACTTTGTGAAGAATCAACCCCATTTTTTTTATTTTGAACTCGTGAACAAATTTTAATGGTCTTATCAGTTATAATATTGCACATTTACTGAAAAAATTCAATAGGACGTAAGTTCTTATGAAGGGGTTACGTCAAAACGATAGGTAGTTCCTGCAAAGCATGAAAATTGTCGCAATATATCTAGCTCTCTTTTTTTTTGTTTAACTCATAAGTGGACAATACAAATCTCAACGGTAGACTTTACACTTTAATTTTCTCAAAATCGATCTTCATCTAACATTAACAACTCTGATTCGCATTCGGTGGCTTTTGTATGGTTGATTTTTACAATATTACCAAAAATACAGTGTCATGCAATGTCACAAGAAGGAGGACATTTTGGCCTTTTTTCCAGGGCACAGATAGGAGGAAAAAGCTTTGCAGAAATTTTATAAATTTGAGGAGATAGAAGAAATTCCTCTCTCTAAATAGTATGTCCCATGAAAATTGAAAGTGGGTCAAATAAGAGCCAAATCTATCTTAAGACCCTAGACCCTGATCTTACCTGTAGCATTGTTTTTAACCAAGATGCATGCCAGTGATGAGAACCTTCAACTCTACAGTAATGGATGACGAGAGAGAGAGAGAGGTCTGAATTTCTTATTTCATTTCCCCAAGCAATCTAAAACAAGCTAATGTTACATATATATATATATACATATTTATATATAGAGACTTCAGGAGTCTCATCTTAACAGAATCAATTATTGTAACTCAATTGATTCTTCATCCCAACGGCATGATCATCTGGGGTTTGGTCCACTTGATGTGGGACCATTAGTATGGGCCAGCTGTCTTGATTGTGCAACTGTAACTATTCTTGTAACAGACTAATTATCAGTCTGTTTCTTGTCAGCCAGACCACCTTAAAACTAGGATAAAAATGTGTGAAAAAGCGGCTGCCATGCGCCTACCATGCACACCAACCATTTCTTTAATTCCCATTTGATTTTTATTATAATCAGATCATGAGTCAAGGACTGGTAACTTGTAAGAAACCGAGACAAGTACTCTCCAACCTCGAACATTAAATATTAGGGATTTGCTTATTTTAATCACACATGGGTTCACAAGATCAGCTTAAGAAATGGAAAGACGTCCCCTTTCCTCAGGTCACTTTCTTCCTCAGTAAAGTCTATATCGTTGATTATAATTAATCATGACACGGATTCCATGCCACCTGCAGAGATTGCAGTAAAGATGAAGAACCACATAATCGAACCCTTCCAAGGCGTGATCTGGGAAAATCACCGTCAAATTTGTCGCACTACCGTCAAATTTTGTCCCCTAGGAATTTGAAATACCACATGTGATAAGTGAGATTTCAGAATTTTAGTACAATTGATTGTTAGTACTTTTGGCATTCTCAAAATTTCAGGTTCCAAAAGGTTGGATTTGGATGTTACTTGAGTATTTGTAAATTTTGATAGATACCAACATTTTAGAAATTTAAATATCCTCTTGTCATATAGAGCGATGCTATAGTTACACTCCCATTTACTCTTTCAGTATAAATGAGAATTAGGAGAGTAACTGGAAAAGTAAGTAGATGTGTAAGCTTAGCATTCCTCTTACATATATTATGCTCTTTAAAAGTTTTATAGAGTTTCGAATTTCTAAATTGCAAGTTAAACAATATATAATGAAATAAATAATTTGCAAGTAAAAAAGCAATCATTCACATAAGAAGAAGACACGTAGATTTTTACGAGAAAACCCATATGGGAAAAAATCACGAGCCGTACAGGCTAAAAACCAAGCACTAATTTTGAGCAATTACAAAATATAATCACAACTTTACGTAATCAATCATTCGACCACAGGATGTAATTCTTCGTGCAAAAATCCACGACGCGACTAGACTCTACGTGTCCCACTTTACACTTGATCCATAACATTTTATTTTCACAAGATGAATAATCTCCTACTAGGAAGTAGAAGCAACAACTGTAAAACTAAAAGCTTTTAATAAACTCTCTAATAAAAAGCCCTAGAGGATAATCTTCAAAGAGTATTTTAAACTTACAATATGATATATATGTCGTATGATTGAGAGAGAACCCCTTTTTATAGCCCACAATTTATGCCTTAAAATCATTGCCCTTAAAGAACCAAAACTGTCAGTTCCTTAAAAGAATACTCATTCTAAAATAAGAACTATTTAATCCCATGAATTAGCGAACTTACTAAAAAGTACTTACACTCTCCTCTTGAACATCAAAAATAGCAAAGAATGTTGAAACTCTAAGAATTCCAAATGCTATTTTTGATGTTTTTGTGTGACGGAAATTTAGAATTTTAACAAAAGAACTCGGCATCAAGAATCCCTTTTTGAATTCATATCAGGTCAAAGTGTAATAAGAAATTCCTACAAAGAAATATGCCTAGGATTTATAAGAATATGGATCCATGACATTTCATGTCGAGTAGCCAAAGCTATGGTCTCCATGATATTAAATTAACGTTTTTGAAAATGGGACCAAAACCCACAAAAGTCTTTTCAAGGCTTTGTTATTACTCGCCAAACAAGCTGGATAATTGGGCAAACCTTGGGAAAGATGACAAGAAAGACTCCCAAATGCCAAAACCTTGGTTCGATGAAAATATGCACACCAATATTAGGTGACCCAAGCCCACCTCCGAATTTGCCATTGTTCTAGCGCTGTGCCCGTAGATTGCAGCTGTATCATCTACGCGTCCTTTATTCATGGACTTGCTAGCTTGAGTAGAATGAAGATAGTGGGGGGCCCCAACATCAAATGCATTTCTGTTTTGTCTGGTAAGTGCAATGACAAGGCCCACATGAGATGTTGTTAGAGAAGATAAGGATAAGATCAAATGGGGAAGCATAATTGTGGAGTTGGGTGTGATGCTTGAGTTAGTGGAGTTGAATGAAGATCACTTTAGCATGTAATCTTGATTGGAATAGGCTGATAAAGCATTTAAAAAGATGTCCTACTTTCGAGATAAAGTCTGTGTACACAGTGTGTGGAAAATAGCTTTCTCACGTATTTAAACCCAATTTATGTAAAAGAAGAAGCATATGGTTCGTAAGAGCATGGAACTGGGGCCATGATTGGTGATTGCACCATTGACCTGATGAGCCCTATGGATTGCCACATTGGAAGTTTCCATCTCATATTCCCAAAAAAAAGAGAGAAAAAAATTGGTAGAAGGGCCAATGATTTCATGGTCACAAACATTGTAAGGTTTTGAACATTGGCATATTTATTGGGTTGGACAAAACTTGGAAAAAATTGAGTTGTATTTTTTCATCTTTTAAATTGAACTGTTACATACTTCATTATATCACTTAAATGAAGTTGTTTGGATTAAAATAGTCATATATTTTAAAACCATATGTTGGATTATGACAAGCTATCTACCATTGAAAAACTCATTTCAAGTAGATGTCTATAGAGCCTAAAATTGCATAAATGGGAGTAAAAATAAGAAAGTTATGGCCTTTGGACGTTTTCAGAATTGTATTGTCTATATTTACAAAAAAGACATCCATTTGAATGCACAAACATAGGCTCGAACGCAAGAAATAAAATGCGTTTTCCTATTGATTTTTTTTCTACAGAAACATTTATCAGAGAGGGTAGACATCGAATGTCCCATTGTGTGTTCGAATGCCCATGTCAATTGTAGATTTAAGTATTTTAAGCAAAATTTCTTAAAAGGAAACCAATACATGAGTCCTAGAGGAGTCCTAAGATTTAGAGGTTTGAAAAAGAGATTATGTTAATCTGCAAATCATCTCTTTTCCTATTTTATTCACAGGAAATCAATAGGAGAGATTCTTTAAAAGTCCTAAAGCATCCTGAAAGAAATCTGTACTGAAGTTGCTGCTTTAGTTGTCAAATTTACTGTTTTTCTCCAGTAAATTCATCTGGAAGAGGCTTTGGTTCTGTGAGATTCTTGGAACCTTTTTTTTTTTTTTTTTCAAATAGTGCTTATTTGCTCTTGGTCTAGCCGAAAAGCCTGTGGTTTTTCCCGAGTAGAGTTTTCTATGTAAAAGTTACGCCTCTTTTCTTTGTGGTTTGATTTATTAATTGCTTGATAGAATAGCTGAATTAATTAGATTTATTAAAATCTAAAAGGAAACCCAATTAAGGGACCTTAACCTAATTAGGAGGTTAAATCTCATTTTTCAAACATCCAATGGGGATTGGGGCAGGGGTGGAACCAATTAGGGGCGGAGGGGGCCAGGGCTCCCCCACCCAAGCTTAAAATAATAATAACAATAACAATAATAAAATTAGACAGCCACCCCAATTTCACTTTCTTTTTTTTTTCTTCATTCCTTTTCTCAATCCCGCATCTCCCTTTTTCTTCCACCTCACGGCCAACTACCACCTAAGCCCCCACCCACCAGTTTTCTTCCAACATCTTCTTTCACGTGTCACCCTTATCCCGTAGACACAATCTTCTAAACGTTTTCCTCTTTCTTGAGCTTTAGGTGAGCTCTCAATCTTTCCATAGTTAGGTCATTGGGGTTTTTAGATTAATAATGATTTAGATAAGTTCCTAAGAGTTTTCTCTCTGATTTTATAAGTGGGTTTAGTTTGGCTTCGGGTTTTCTCTCCATTTGAGCACCAGGGTTTTGGTTTTGAGTTAGGGCTTCTCCTCATTTCTAATTTCTCTCATCATAAGGCAAGCGGATAATATTTTATTGTCAATATATTGATTTAATTTTGATTATAGAATTTTAATATACTTGACATGTTTTGCTCATTTTAATGAAAATGTATTAGTAAACTATGCCATTGGTATTGAGTATGTGATTGTGAAGAGCAAACCTTTTCTTTCATCCAAATCTTGTGTTTTGATTTGTAAAATATTTTCAATGTTTGTGTAATGATTGAATTAGATAGTAAGAAAAAAAAACCTACTAAATTGTGATTTGTGAATCACTTTTTTTTATCATAGTTGCTAAAGTGTGCTTTTATAATTTCAATTTAATTTTTAGATGGGAAAGACAATTCAAATTGATGCATATTTCAAGATAAAAAATGACAAAAAATAGGAAGTTGATACATCATTGCCAACCTCTGATTTGCTAATCTCTTCCAATGTTGAGAGTCCAATTTCTTAAAATTTCAGGGAACACTAGAAAATATAATGGCTGCATGAAAAAAAAAATCTTTTAGTTCGGCCCCCCTCAGTGTAAAATCCTAGTTCCGCCGCTGAATTGAATCTCCTCCATCCAGGTGTGACCCATCATTTCAAAGTTTTGGATTGCTCGCCCATGGGCTCCACTTGCATGAAAGAACTTAGATGTGGGTGCTAATTGTCATTCTTTTTACTTTCTAATTTTTGTTTGTGGTGTTCAATGAATCCAATGTCTGTGGGAACCGACCCATGACATGCACATCCAAGAAAGCAGGTGTTTTACTAGTACCAGTTCCACCACCCAGGTGACTGGGTCTAATCACCCAGCAAGGAATTTTGCAAGTGAAAAGAAACACGTACCCTATTCAAAGATGTAAAGTGAAGTGGGAATTCTTCCCTTTTTCTACAATGGGCAATTCATGGAGTGCATCTTTTTCCCATTTTAGTTCCCGCGAAGTATAGCACCAAAGGAACGTTTCACTTCACCCCATCTTTAAACATGGAAAGTGCATGGAGTGCATCTTTTCCTATTTTCCATGAAATGAACCCATACTTTCGTCGCCTATGCTTGGCTAGTAGTCTTTACATGACTGCAATAGAGTCTCCAGACATGAGTAATGGGCAACGCTATCAGTGATTTTTCATTCAACCAATATGCTGTCAACAGTGAAAAACCCAGCACAAAGATCATTGATATTTTCAGAAAATTTAATTTTTTTTTGTGGGGTTTCCATTCAAGGAAAATATCATGGAAATTATGGAATTCTTAATGAGGTTTGAAATCTCAGGAGATTTTTTGTGAAAACTTGCAAATCTTTCGCCAATTTTTAAATCATTTTTGATTTCATTTAGTTATTTTGAGACTATATATCATGGTTTCAAAATATCATGGTTTCAAAATATAATTGTATTCAATCAGATGTCATCAATTGCTCCCCAATGTATATTTTTTTTGAAAATCCATGACATCTTTCTATGAGAATTATTAGGTTGCAACAAAATTGGACTGCTGCATTGGTTCTTCATTTCTAAGAATTAGGTAACAGCTTTTAATATACTTTCTTTTGAGAAAAAAGTCAACAAATACAGCTAGCCGATGTATCACTTTGTATTGGCGGTCAATGGTGAGGGTATGGTGATTGAAACCGATACTTAAAACTATGGATTTCGCATAATTGACAAAGCAGCATAGGGTGACTGAAGCATGGACGATCCTGCTTGTGATAACTACAGCCAAAGTAAGAAGATTATCTAATGTTGAAATCTTTTTGGATACTTTAGAGCTGGTCAGATTCTTGTTTTACAATTCAAGCTAGTGTGTCTACGGAGGATACTCATATGACTCAGGCTATTGAAGTGCTCATCGAATTAATTCCTCCATGGGTGAATCAGCTTACCATTGACTTGAATGCATACAGCATGGCCAGAACGATTTCCAAGCTAGATGTGTTCATCGAACTCTCCATAGTGCTAGGCCAAAGCAATTCACAGGACTTACTCGCCCGTCATAGACAGGGGCCGGCCCACGTCTTTACATGTGGGTGCAGCCGCTCTGACAAGACTTTGGGTTCTCCTCAAAGGACCATGGCCTGCAAGGGCCACGCCCCATTTCAAACCCAATCCCGCCCCACCCCATAGGTAAGTAAGCCACAAGTCCATCAAAAAGTCCTCTTTTGAAAACCTTTCGGTTTGAAACATGATGGGTTAAAACACTTAATGCCCCTCAGCTTCCTCTCTGATAGTGGCCAGCTAGTAATAGCAACCAAAGTCTTCTCCCTCTCTCCAAACGACCATCTATCTTTGCGGCGAAAACCTTCAAATCACAGACCATTTACTAGCTGACGATCTGTGCCTCTTTCAGTCATGAGCTTGCTCGCTCACCAATAATGTTCTATGCAACGAAATAACTAAAAGTTGTTTTTCTCTTGATGGCAGGAAACCCCCAATTTGCAAAAAATAATAAGAAGGTAAGAATTCTTCTTTTTTTTTTTTGTCATTCAGTCATTTCTTTTATTTTATTTGTGTGATGTCTGAATTATATAGTGAAAAAAACTCCTACTAGATTCTGAATCATTTTTTTTTATAATAGTTGCTAAAAGGCTCCTATTAACTTAAGACCTCTTCAAAATGATTGTCATTCATATTCCATTTGATTTTTTTTATATTAGTATTTTGTTCTTTCGTTCATTGGTTACTGTTGTTATAATGGATATCTTTCAAGTAATTATCATTCAATTGTTTTGGACTATTTTTACAAGCATATTAGAATTTTCCGAGAATTAAATAAACTCATGAAATTGATATTAATTTTTGATATTTGTAGGAGGTTACAAACAAATCGAGTTGGAATCAGGCTTTTTCCCACATTGACTGTGGGTGGACCAGAGGGTCCATTGTTGCCCACTAGTCACTGGGGTCAAAAGCCAGGGGATCCTAATTCCAAACAACCCTCGCTGCTGGGAGAATGGGCCAATGGGAGCCACCGGCCTTTTATCCAAGACGTGCCCCAAAAGTAAAGCCTCTTCATAAAACCCTTCTAAAATGCATAAACCCTAGCGCTCGCTGGGACCTCCTCCTTCCTTGTCTCCTAAAACCCTAGATTTCTCTGCTCAAGCCGCGGTTGGAGATCTCAACCGCTGAAAGTCGAGGCTCGAGATCGATCACATCCATGTAAGCCTCTCTCTCTCTCTCTCTCTCTCTCTCTCTCTCTCTGCATGTTCTCCATTCTCTCAGATGTTAACAAAACCCTAATCTGTGATTTCTCTCTCTCTCTCTCTCTCTCTATCTATCTATCTCTGGTTTTCTCCAATCTGGGTTTTTTTGTTCACGAACCATTGCATTGTTGGAGAAATCTGCTAATGAAAACGCTTTACGTTTAGATCGAATCATTTCTGTTCGTTTTGAAACAAATGAAATCATCGGATGTTCAGGTAAAATTAAGGGTTTGCCAATCTGGGTTATCTCGTCTGGGATAGTGTTGCCTTTGTTATTAGGAAATTTTAAGGTGGGTCTTCATGAAACTATATGAGTCTGAACATTAACCTGAGTGTAGTGACATTGCAGATCCTTGTTTGGTTGTTGGTATTGTTGATGATGTGATGCTTTGTTTACCTTGCAACCAGTGATAGAATAATCATGTGCTTTTACCCACTAGAGATGGAATTAAAGCGTAAATGCCTTGTTGACTTCAGGCATTTGGTTGTTTAATCAACCCACATTATGAGCAGGACTTTCCTTGCTCTTGAATGTGTTTCATTTCACAAAATGAGACAGGTAACCTGTACTTTAAAATGAGATAGGGATTTGAAATTTTGAATCTCCTGTCTTCTCAAGGTACTCTAGTTTGATGACTCTGCTATGACCTGGTGTTGAGAGTAAGATCATAAGTTTGAGTTTTAATTATATTACCCTTGTGTGTTTTGGCAGTTAACTGCATTAATATGATTTTTATGATCTGATAATTATTAGACCTGTCAATTTGGTTAGAACATGTTGCTCCTCACATTGCTGATTCTCTGAAATTTGGTTTAGGATTCTTTAGTTCCACTTTTCATTCCATAGTTTAAAAGTGGGATATGAAATCTTTGATGCTTATTGCTCTTACAAAAACTCTTTGTTAATTATTTAAAAGGCCTACTATTATAGTAGATCACCAATTTTGTTACAGTGTTGACTTTTCTGAACTATTATGTATTACATATTTACATTGACACTTAGTTTTCCATCTTTACAGTTTCGAGTCAATATGGATTTCAATAAAGTGCGAGGAATGCCAAGGGGTGGTCCAGGTTCGGGTTTGGTAAAGGTGGCTGTTCTTGGTGGGCTCGGCCTCTATGCTGCTCTTAATAGTCTCTACAATGTTGAGGGAGGCCATCGGGCTATTGTCTTCAATCGTTTAGTTGGTGTTAAAAATGAGGTGCATGTTACCCCTGCCAATTTATTTCAGCTTCTTCATTTTGCTTGGTAGGCATGAGGATTAGACCCCTGAAGCTCACAATTCTTCATCTGACAGCATTACTTTACTTCTACTCTGCCGGAGCAAATACTTCTTGGCAGAACATTAATGCTAATGTGTACATATGCTGTCTGGTTGTAGTTTATAGGAAAGCATGTTTGTGCTAGTTCTACTGAAATCTCATAATGGCATGTGTCCTTTTGGAATCTAAGTTGTATGGATGTGGTTTTGAGTGTTAAAATCTAGCACTAGTGAGAGTCTGTTTGATTTGGAAAAGATAACTTGTCTGTAAATTTGGTAGTATTTTGTTTGAAAAATATCATGTGTATATATATATATATTATATAAGGACAATATTCATGTACATATATATGGACAATCTTCATGCGCATCGGTCCCTCTCTATGTATATATGATGTGTATATATATTTGCTTTGCCATATTTTTTTATAGTTTGTTGTTTATATACTTCTATTGGTCTCTGCTTTCAATCATTGCATTGTACGGTGTCTTATCTTTCCTACAATGAATTTCTATAAAGGGGCATTGCACGAAACTTCTAGCACATGTGAGTTTATGTAAGCTCTAACTGGGAGTTTTAGGTAAAGTTGAGTGAAAGAAAACCACAAGTGCTTTGTGAAAATAGTTATATCTGACATGGATGGTTACTATTTACTATCCCATCATAGAGGCTCTGCTACATATAATGAAATGATTCTGCCTGTGTGAGGTGGACCACGAATGGGGTCCATGCTTATCCATACCAGTCTCTCGAAGAAATAGATGTAAATCTCTCGCTTTATTTAAATGAAATAATCACTCTTTTTTTTTTTTGTTTCTGGAACTCTAGGTTTCCTTATTTCTTAATTTTAGGAGCCTTTGTCAATGTCTTAGTGGCTTAAGTTTGATTTGATTGCTAATCAGCTGATGGCTAGGATTAATATTAGAGTTTTTTCACCCTCGGTTATCTAAACAATGTAGGGCCATCAGTTGCCACTCATCCCAGATTTTGGGAATAAGATTACTATTTCTAAGCGAGTCTTGCTCTCATATGGTCATGTGTAACCTTGGATCCATGGAGTATCTTCCCAACATTGACTCATTCCTCGTTGTTTCAATCATCACAAGAGCATGATGTCTTCCTGTAGTTGTATCTTTTCATAGCCTTGTGAGTAAGCCATCAACAACCCGAATTCAGGCCAAACCTATATGAGCTTGCGTATAGGTCCAAAAAGGATCGATATGTTCGAATCTGGGTATGGTCTGGTACTGAATCTAGTCCCTGGTCTAAGTACACCTGATAAAGAAATATAGGATCGACTCCCTCCCCCATCGTGGGGGTCCAGACCCCTATGAGTAAGCAGAAGAAAAGGTGTGAGTTTATCTATTAAAGACCCAATTATAAAACAGGCCTGCGCCTGTAGATGGCTCTTTTTCATTGAATAGCTCTATAATACCATTCAAATAAACATATAAAAAGTATATTACATATATATATTTTAGAAAAATATTATATACATTTTTGTAAAAGAATAAGCATGCATAATTGCATATACATACATATATAAATTTAAATATTCAATAGCTAGCATCCAAAGGGCCTGGAGGCTGGAGCCCATGCCCAAGTCTGGCCCATAAAGGGTACCTGACCTGTAAGTCCAGGTTCGGTCTTGGCCATCCGACAGTTTGAATCGTCAGTTGTCAGACTTGAGTTTGGGCAGATTTGGGTGGGACTTGGGTCCATGATGTAAGACAGAACAAGGTGCTTATGCCTATCCTTGGATCCAATTTGATAATGACCTTGCCCAGTTATACACAGAATGTAACGGAATTTTTCACAATAAAAACCAACTTATAACTTTATTAACTTCTAAAAAAAATCTCTACAACTATATTGGCACCAGTTGGCTTTCATGAGTGTTTATTATTAATTGAGAAACGAAATCTCTTGCTAATCTTATCCCCAATTTAAGATGTGATCTACCTAGTTATTTCCAATTTTAAACAGTCCTAAATGACATACACTAGTGGACACACACAAAAAAGAGGTGAAAGTGCTCTATATAACACGTAACAATTAAAGAGGCACGAACAATTTAGTTACCTTAAAGAAATCCACCCAAATGTGGGATTTTGTGCATCCCATGAGATATCTTCCTTCGTTCATAAGTTGTCGTGGACTCTAAATGGAGTGTTTTGCCCCTAGTAACAATTAAAGAGCCATTCCATTTAGTTACCTCCAAGAAATCCAACCAAAGGTGGGATTTTGTGCATCGCATTATATATTTTCCTTCATTCATAAATCATAAGTTGTTGTGGATACCAAATGAAGCCTTTCACACTCTTAGTTTGCATCATTCTCAAGATTTGTGATGCAGTCTAGGCCCTAGCAGCCCCTCTTCAAATTAGATTAGGATTATTATTAGTAGAGTTCTAATTAAATTGTTATTATGAAAGTTTCCATTTTTAGCTTAGGGTTTTCTTACACATTAAGTTTGCTTTTACTATATCTATGGCATTGTAGAGAAGAAATTCACAGATTTGGTTGATTAATAGAATTGGGTTTTCCCAGAGAGGTGTGTCCTCGTGTGTGTTGAAGTCATCTTGACGGTTCGAAGTGTCATTGGACACGTGCTTAGGCACCTCCACACAAGCCCTAACCCTAGGGCTGCATCAGATTGGTATCAGAGACCAGATCCGGTCACCGGGCGCCCTCTGTCGTTCCCGGACTTCGTCTCTCCATCCACTGTTCATCCCATCCTCTCCGCTGCTATCCTAGACGACCCGAATCCTAGCCAACCCGCATCCCAGCCACCCGCTCCCCACTCTCCCCACTCCACTGAATCCAGGGTCACCAACCCACCATTCAACTTCCTTGACCCTCGCCGGCCGTACCATCCCAAACCATCCTCTTCACAGAAAACCCCATCCTCTGCCGAATCTATAGTCTTGATACCCAAATCCACAAATCCCAACTTTCCTAAAATAGGCCCTGACTAGTCCAAACCCTAACCCTAAAACCACGTCTCTGTTAAACCCATTCGCCGGAACCCATCCAACCCCCATCGGTCCATCCTGCACCAAATCCCTCTTCAAATCCTCCACCCCCTCTCTATCCTTCACCCCTCGACTACAGTTTCCATCTTTGAAAGCGCCCCCCCCACCCTGAGCATAAAAAAAAAAAAAAAAAGCAGCAGAGAGAAACAGGGAGAACAGCGCAGACAGAAACAGATCTAGAACGAGTGCAGAGAACGTACCAAGCTCCGGGGCTTCCATCCTCGTCGGCTTCTCTGTCAGCAGCACGTAGTTGCTGTCGCATCGTGCTCCGCCAACGGTTGCGCTTCCAGTCGTCGCAGCAGGTCATCGTCCGTCGTCGCCGCTGGGTGTCTGCTATCGGCAGCCTCCGCCGTACGCTGCCTGTCGTTGCCGTTGGGTGTTGTGCCATTCGCTGCTCTTCGCTCACTGTTGTCGTCAAAGGCCATCGCAGTCGTCGCCTGACGCCATCGCTCTCTCCTGCTCCTGTATTGACCGAAACACGAAGGTCTCTCCTGCTCTTATCTCCCTCTTCCCGTCACGCTGAACGAGACAGTGTATTGGGCCCGTGTTCAATCCGGATACGCTTGAGCTGCATTCAGGTGGGTGAGCCCATATACAAACTGGCCCACAAACGAAATTCTTCTTAAAGGAGTTCTGGTCAGCTTTTCAACAATTTTTCCGATTTCCAATCTGTCCTTCTTAGCGTCCTTAGGTTAGTCAGATTTCAATTTTGTATTTAAAAAAAAAATATGCCTCCTAAGAAACAAGTGGATGTTGAATCTTCATCTTCTTCACTTGAAGATTTGGCTAGTGCCATTAGAGAATTATCTGCAAAAGTTAATGGCATGCACACTACCCTGCAGCAATTGGATATTAGAGTGGCAAATTTGGAAAATAATCAACGTGTGCATCACCACCGTGAAGATGGTGCCCATATTCGGAATCCACGGATCCACTAGTCCATAATCCTAATCGAGACTTAGGGATTAAAATTGTGATTCCTAAATATGATGGAAAATTGCAGCCTCCGGAATTTATGGATTGGTTAGTGTGCGTGGAGAATATTTTCGCACATAAGCCAATGACTGAGCACCATAAAGTCATACTAATTGCCACTAGATTTCGTAATTATGTTGCAACTTGGTGGGCTGAATTGCAAAGAAAATGGAGGAACCAAAACATGGACCCAGTTGATACATGGACTGAGATAAAGAATGTTTTGAAACAAAAATTCCTTCCTGTCAACTATGCAAGAGATCTATGGTTCAACTTTCAAAACTTGAAATAAAGATCCAAAACAGTAATTGAATATTCAAAGGAATTTTTAACTTTGCAAGCTCGTTGTGGCCTGAATGAAGATGATGATGTGGTAGTTGATAGATTTTTCAATGGGTTGAGACTAGACATTTAGCATATCCTTGCCTTCCAACATTTTGATAATGTCGATGAACTCATCCAACATGCTATCAAAGCTGAGGGAATTGCCAATCATCAAGTTAAAAAATCCAAATGGGTTTTTCCAAAGAATTCATCTCTACATGAAGCGAAATCCAATGGACAGATTTTTGCTAGGACTGAAGGTCAAAATAAGATGATTTGTTTTCATTGTCACCAGCATGGGCATCGAGCAGTAGAATGACCGAAGTGAATATATTTGATTGAGATTGAAGGTGCTGATAACAATATCCGAGATGATATTAAGGGTATTGACACTGACCTTAAGGATATTGATAATCCCAAGAATATTGACACTGAGGAAATTGAATTCACCGATGCAGAGACCACAGATGAAGCTCTTATTGTCCTCAAGGACGCTCCACCAACTGTTGAGCATAAGTGGTTGCACAAAAATATTTTCCGTTCCGTAGGATTAATTCAGGGACAAAATTGCACAGTTGTTATTGATAGCGGAAGCTGTGAAAATCTCATCTCCCAAGCCCTTGTTGATCACCTCCAATTGAAAGTTTATAAGCATAACCATCCTTATTTTGTCAAGTGGCTAATGAATGGTGATCAAGCGCATATTCGACATATTTGCAAAGTTACTTTTGCCATTGGTGAGACTTACAAGGATACAACCTGGTGTGATGTGCTACCTATGGATAGTGGTGATATCTTATTGGGCTGTCCATGGATGTATGACAAGAATGGAACTCATGATATGCGCGACAACACCTATACATTCATGCATGGTGGACAGCAAGTTACTCTTCATCCTGAGAAACCATAACCGCCAAAGAAGAATTGCTGGAAAGCTGCCACAAAGGAAGTCCTTCATGTTCAACACATTTACACTGGCAATCGAGTTCGAGGACGAACTCTTCTTTCAACCCGGGGAGGATGATGCAGTTTAGGCCCCAGTAGCCCCTCTTTAAATTAGATTAGGATTATTATTAGTAGAGTTCTAATTAAATTGTTATCATGAAAGTTTCCATTTTTAGCCTAGGGTTTTCTTACACATTAAGTTTGCTGTTACTATATATATGGCATTGTAGAAAAGAAATTCACAGATTTGATTGATTAATAGAATTGGGTTTTCCCAGAGAGGTGTGTCCTCGTGTGTGTTGAAGTCATCTTGTCGGTTCGAAGTGTCATTGGACACGTGCTTAGGCACCTCCACGCAAGCCCTAACCCTAGGGCTGCATCAGTTTGGCAGAAAGTCAACCTTAACTTCGGCGACAATCTACCAAGAACAATTTAAGCCAGATAATAACATCATGTTGCAACTACTTTTCCTTCAAGCCTTTTGCATCAGACATATAGCGACAAGATCTCCCATCCAATGATAGGATTTTCTTGTAACGACCTTACCATTGGTTTTAATATATATCTCTGATCCAACCATTGAACTCCACTTGGATTGCCATGCGTGACCACTGATGATAAATCAATTCTATTTTAACTCATGGATTTATAGATGTGACATTGATTGATTGATTTGAGGTGCCCAACTGAGTGATTTGATTATAAACAATTGTATGTATGGTCTTCCACAAATGAGTCCGTATTTGATGCAGTCCCGATTAATGTAATTGCATTGTCTGGGGCCCAAAAAATTGACAAGCCAGGAAACTGGAAGGAAAAGTTAGCAGAAATTTATCAACTAGGAACCCAGATTGATCACAGCAACTCACCTTAAGTTCAGAGAATTCTCAATCCAAAGGAGGCAACAATTGACCCAATGGAGAGTAGAAATCCACATAACTTTATTCATATTCTAGAAAAGAAACTAAAGTGATTACTACAGTCGACCAACCTGTATATAGAGATTTCATCCTAGAAATTTCTAAATACAGTTCTGAATCTCCCCTACTCACCAATGATCTTCTTGCCTAAAAAATATGTAATTATTAGTTCTTGATTGTAGGGAAAAATTATCAAAGAAATAGAAAGAAACCCAACTTGTTTCTGGCTGGAAACATCCAGAACATCCCCCACATCTCTGGTTGTGGGGCCCATACATTTCACCCTTGGATGGAGTGTACCCTACATGATTGAAGCCCACCTTTGAGCGACCCAAGGGCTGGTGGGTTTGGGTTCACGATGGCCCAGTAAACTTGGTCTAAGCAGAGATCATGTCTGCTGTTTCTGAGGTTTGCAGATTTTTTGTAAATTATAGAAAACCTCCCTGCTGAAAATTTAAAACAGCCCTTGTTACATAGTTTTAATGATCTCCAAAGGATGGTTTGGGCCTAATCTCTAATCTAAGCTATTTAAATTTTGATCCAGCCATTGCGGGCCTTCTTGGTTCTCTCATAGTGCTCTGTGGATGCTTTGGGCATCACAATAATTTGATCTGCCATCAATTCTTCATTTGCATTTATCATGTTAATATCATGCTCTTCTATATTGGATTGCTAAAGTTTAATAATCTTTTTGCTCATTGGACAGTGTATTATTTTGGCTTAAGTTCATTGTATTGACTTTATCAGTCGGATGATGATTAGCTGCCGCATTAAGAAGGTGCAACATTTTTTTGTGCATATTCTTCACTTGATTGATGCCATCGTGGATCTCTTTAAATGCTGGTTCTATTCTAACACAATCCTCTCGCCACCAATCAAATTGTTGGATATGTTCGTTTGATGATGCAAAATGATAGCGTAGTGTATGGATTCTCCCAGTCATCAGGGGGAAAATTTTTCTTGTAGCACTTGGTCTAATATCAAATCTGATCTAGAACAGATCAAGTTCATCACACCAGCCGTTGAATCAGATTTGATCCAAATTGGTGATCTCACCCAGTTTCACACAGGAGCAAATCGAATTGATCACAACAAAAGCAATCTCATATATTCATTACCTTCTAAACAAACTCTCCCATAACCTATGATACCCGGATACCCCAAAATCGGCAACATAGTGTCTTATCTTGTTTGATCTTTCACTTTTTATGAGTAAAATCTGTGTCCCTTCGATATCTGTGGCATTTCCTTACCGTGTCTTGGCATCATAGTCTACAACGGTTTTGGCCAGTTGGCATTCAAGGGTATAAGGAAATTGAAAAACAAACTTAAATCACTTTTTAGTATTATACCTAAATTTAAGATGTACTGGTAATCTATATTTTTTAGCCTGCATGACTCTGAATCTTAGTCAACAAAGAAACATCAAGAAGAGAAAGCACATATAGCTGAGATGAGGATATGATAAAATGGGTGTGTATTAGAGGAAGATGCTGACCCAACTTTCTGTTTTATCCATTGAAGACTCCATGTTCAATCTTTCTTGAGCCAGGCCGGGAGGAGATGGCGAAGTTGGGATGGATAAGACACTGTTGGTCACTATTCATCTCGAACCTCTCTCTTGTAACGACGACTAAGGATCTATTTGATGTATTCAAGGCAGCAGGACTAGTTTTTGATTTTTTTTTTTTGCCAAGAGACAAGATCATAGGGAAAGGTAGAGGATTTGTATTTGTTTGTTTTAAAATTGGATGGGATACTAATTGGGCTATCCGGAGGTTGGATGGAAGGTTTTTTTGGTGGAAGGAGGATTGGTGTTCAAAAGGCCAAATTTAACAAAAGAAATTCTAAATACACCGAGCAACTATGATGCACGGATACTTCAAAATAGGCAATTTTTGAAGGCAACGTATTGTGTCGTATCGTACCCGATACTTCACTTTTTATATGTAAAATCCATGTCCCTGCTATGTCTATGGCTTTCCTTGCCATATCTAAGCATCATAGCAGAGTAGAGATTGTCCATTGGTGATTGGAGGTTTGGAACTGGGTTGTTTATGATAGAAAAGTAAACCCAAATCTGTTTTGTAATAAAAGGGATGAGGATACGTAGGGAGCTCCACTGGTTTGGATCAAGGAAGAGGGTGGGTTTAAAAGTGGTTAAGATTCAACGTAATTTTCTTTGGAATGATTTAGTTGAAAAGCGGAAGTATCATTTGGTCCAATGGGAGGACGTATGTAAACCTTCGCTTAAGGTGGCTTGGGTGTTCTCTTTATTGAAAAGGTTAATAAAACATTGTTGGGAAAGTGATTATGGAGGGTGGGGGTATCAAGGCCATGGTTTTTGGAGGCAACTTCTATTGTGTAAACATAAGTTGGGTAATGTTGGTGTGTTCCAAGCCATGATTAGAAGGCTTTCAGTTTAAGGAGGTCTGTTATTTCTATTAAAGAGGACTTTGATCCTTGTATTTGTTACAGGGTTCATGATGGTCATCGTGTTAGATTTTGGAATGACGAGTGGTGTGAGCAGTTTGTTTTGAAAAATCAATTCCCAAATTTGGATTTGGTGGATCGTAGACAAGAGACTTCTGTTGCTAAATATTTTTGTGATTCTGGTGGAGGTGTAGTTGGCGATTTGTCTTTTAGAAGACACCTAACTGAGATCGAAGTTTCTGACCTTACTGATTTGCTTGGCATTTGTGATAAAGTCTATTTGTCAGTTGGTAGAGCTGATGAAAGGATTTGGAAACCAGATGTAAAAGATCAGTTTGCCGTTAAGTAATTTTGTAATGTTTTGATTGATAGAATTGGTAGAGTGAAAGATTGGCAATTTTGTTGAGATCCCTATGTTCCGTTAAGAGTGTTCTTTTGTTGGGTGGAAGGAAGCATAAAATTCTTACTATAGATAAGTTGCAAAGAAGAAAGCATTTCTTAGTAAATGGGTGGATTATGTGCTTAAAGGATGAGGAGACGACACATCATTTGTTAATTCATTACCAGTTTGCTTATAAAGTTTGGATAGTGATGTTAGGTTTTTTTCTTTTATATGAGTTGGGTGATGCCTTATACCGTGAAAGAACTTTTTCTTCCATGACGTTTGTGAAGTAAGTTTGTTCGTGGTCATAAAAAAAAAGTTAAGTTTGTTTATGACTATTTTGTGGAAATTAGTTGTTTATGCTACTGTTTGGAAGCCTTGGTTGGAGAGGAACATTAGGGTGTTTACAAACAATAGCATATCTGTTAAGAAGTTGTTGAGTCCATCGTTGACTGTGTCAGAATGGGGTTTGTAATAGCAAGGATTGTGTTGGTGTCTCTTTGGAAGACCTTAATAGGCAGCTGTTTTGAAAGGAGGTTGGCATTCTAGAAGGGTGCAAAGATCAGTTTGGGATCACCCCCCTCCTAGTTTTTTTAAGTTGAATTTTGATGGTAGTTTTGTTTGAAGTGTTCAATGAGGAGGTATTGGTGGTGTCATCAGAGATTGAAATGGTACTATGATCAGAAAATTTTCAGGACTAGTGAATTCTTTTGATGCTAATGAAGCAGAGTTGTTAGCTCTTCTAATTGGGTGTCTTCAGCTGCGTAGAATGGAAGGTTTTAATCCTATTTTCAGCGGTAATTCTTTTTCTTCTATCCAATAGGGTTTTGGAAAAGCTATTCATCCTTGGAGGCTAGCAGATTGTGGAGGAGGTGCAAGATATTTCAAGTCAATTGGGTGCTTCTTTCCATCATATTTTTAGAGGGAAGTTTTTTGCTCATTTATTTATTTTGATGTATAAGCTTTTTAGGTGTTTTCACTGGTTAATTGTATTTTTCGTTGTGTCTCGTTTCTGTCTGTTTGTTTGGTGGAATAAAATTTTATCTTAAAAAAAATCTACTTCTAATTATCAAGAATCCTAAATGAAACACACAAGGAAAGATGAAATGAAGGCTATGAAGCCAGACATAATTGGGTAACGATTAAAGTGCACCTGAATTTGGTATTTTTGCATCCCATGAGTTATATTCTTTCATTCATAAGTTGTCATGGGTGTCCACATAAACCCCGTTGCACTGTTAGTTTGCATCAGACCTTTAATTGTTTGTTTGAGCAATCTTGGGCAAGTTACAACCTGGCCCTGATTTGAGATGTGAGCCAGATCTATGCAAGGCTTGTTTCCTCGAGGAAGGTGGGCCGCCCATATACTTGCTGATGATTTATGGACCAGGAAGGTCATCGAATTGGAATATTCACAGGTTGATCTTCCAAGTTACAACTGTTGTGCACCTTTAAACAAGTCAACAGCCTAGTAGGTAGGTAGGTATTCTTCCATCAAATAGCAGAAGTTCTGTTGAAGGAACAATGAGTTGCAGTGATAGTGGATAGTAGTTTTATACATTAAGATTGGCTTTATTTGGCTATTTGAGCTGGTGTTTTCTAATGAATCTGAACCTAGTAAGGCAGTCAAATGGTTGCAACTGTATGTCTTCCTGGATGTGATTGCTGGTGTAGATTGGCTATTTTTGTTGCATGTTTGGCTGTTACAATCAATGACCATTACAGAACCCATTTATTAGATTTTGACGTATTGTTGGGTTACTGTAAAAGAGGGCATACTGCTAGATTAGCATTAGTTAGACATCAGTTGAAATTGCTTGGCCTTGGCTATTATTGTTGCGTCCATGGGTCATCAAAAGTAGCCCTTGGCCGGCATCAATGTGCAACATAAACTGAAATCATGTGCTTTATTCTTTGTTTTCTTTGCTGCGCAAAGAAACGAATTTCCTATAACGTGAATCCAAGAGGAAAACGTATGTGATACAATTGAATTATTCGATTACACAACTTATAGCAGATGTAGTTTATATTGTAACCTAGGATAACTTCGCCTTGTGTATTGGAATGGAACATCTTCCGATGCAACCTAAATTATGTGGATATGGGTATGGTTGTGGTATTAAACTCATTTGTGCTCAAAATCTTAGGATTTAGTGGCACAATTGATGGCCAATCATTAAATAATTCTTACTATTAAGATATCACCTATATATAGATATTTAATAACAATATGATCTATTTATATTAAAGATAAAAATAGATTTTTAAATAATTTAAAACATCAAAGGACAACCAAGTCATGGAAACATGTATTTGGTACCTGATATGATGCGGTATCTGACAGGCCTACTCCCAAGGGAGTTTAAATATATTCTTTGATAATTTAAAACACCCAAGGACAACTAAGTCATTGGCTTCAGGTTTTTCATACCTCATATGATGCAATATCCGACAGGCTTACTTCCAAGGATGGGTCTAGAACTTTGGATGTTTCTGGAAGTCATCCAAATGGAAAGGGAATCGAAGACAACTGGATGCTAACTACTTTTTAACCTCAGTAATTCTAGAATAAGTCAACTGGATGCTAAATACTTTTTAACCTTTATAATTCTAGAATCAGTCCCTTTTCAGTATATTTTGTATTAGGACTTAATTCTTTTCTATCAAAGTCAGTCAGTATTTGTTTTACTATTTTAATTGAATATTGGTTCAGTTGTGGGCCTTCATGGAATGAGAATGGAGATTAAGAAAGAATGAAATGAAAGCTATAATCCATACAATGAGTTTGGTGACTATACTATTATTTATTTCCTACTCTATTGTTATTATTATTATTATTATTATTATTATTATTATTATTATTTTCTGCTGAATTTGATATCTTTCGTTCTTATCAACTGACACGGTTCATTTGTAGGTTTATCCTGAAGGAACACATTTGAGAATCCCTTGGTTTGATAGGCCAGTCATCTATGATGTCCGTGCACGCCCCCATCTAGTGGAGAGCACATCTGGAAGTCGCGATCTTCAAATGGTAAACTCTAGATTTACTTTGCTTTATTAGGAGGAAGCTGCAATGATTAACTCTAGAGCGACTTTGCTATATTTTTCAGCTACAATGTCATATTTGCCTTCACCTATGTTTAACAACTAGCAACAAACGCCCGTGCTTAGCCCGGGCCTAAATAAGAGTCAATATTTCAAAACTTGTCTTATTTTGCACATAAATATTATATTATATTAATATAACATAAAATAATTTTTCAATTAATTTAGGGCATTTGCTAAATTGATGGAAATAATTTTGGAGAAGATAATTGAGGATGTTGGAGTCTAATATTCTTACAAGTTTGAATATCAAATGGTTCTTACTCCTAAAGTTTAGGCTTGAAAATAGGAATAATAAATTTCGAAGGGTGTGGTGTTGCTCATGTCATAGCCAAAGCTTTGAATGATTTTAAGACTTTTAAAAAGCACAAATCTAAAAGGAAAAAATATATTATCTATCATTATTAAATTTTATTTATCAAAACATAATAAATGAATTAAACTTACCATGAGTAGAACAATGCATTCGTCATAGAATCAATAAGCATCCCAAACGCATACCATAATCACCAACAAAGGCCTTTCCCATGTCCTGGAGGATCCATTTCCATCACCCAGTCTTTCAAATAATATGTTGAACTCCCCCTTCCCATATCCTGGAGGACCCATCTCCATCACTCGGTCTTTCAAAAAGTAGGTTGAGCTCATCACTTCCATCCACGCTCAAGCAACCATGTGAGAATCCGAACAACCCATCACTTTTATGGAAATGTTGAACAATTGTAAATTAAATGGGTATAAAGTACAGGAAAATACCCATGACAAATAAAAAATATTAAAATAAAAATACAATTAAATGAAGAAAGAGAAAAACACTAAAAGCCTTACCGTTTGGTCAAGTCAAACATGGAATGGCAATCTCTCCAATAATTCCAATAGTCAAACTTAGACATTCATAAAATTTAAATACGCATATTAGAATGTGACAAAAAAAAAGAAAAAAAGAAAAAAAAAGAAGCAATTACAATGCCATTGATCTAAAGAAAAATGTAAAGTACAATATGTATCAAAATATCATGTATTTTTGCACAACCATTTCATCAGTTGTAGAAAAAATCAAAATTAAAAAAAAATTATATATGAATCCTCAAAAAAATTGCCAAAGAAAAATGTGATTGCATATTTCGCATTTACAACAACCATAAAAAAAAATTCTATAACAAATTGTGAAAAATTCATACCACTACCACATGGTACTCTCCTATACTATTCTCCTAAGCACAAATAGCCTGAATCGTTAGAGACTCATGAAATTGATATCGTTGTTTCGGTATCAATATGCTTCATAATCCTTGAATAAGGAGAGAGAAAGGGTTGCCAAATACTCCCTTAATCATAGGGATTTAGGGGAAGAAATCAAATGGTTTAAATTTTAGTGGAAAGAAACCATAGGTTGGAGA
This sequence comes from Sextonia rubra, assembly GCA_037013555.1. Classification (NCBI taxonomy): domain Eukaryota; kingdom Viridiplantae; phylum Streptophyta; class Magnoliopsida; order Laurales; family Lauraceae; genus Sextonia; species Sextonia rubra. The sequence continues at coordinate 32,914,360 of JASUAD010000010.1, read as the reverse complement.
GAGAGATTCTAATGGGGGAGAGATTTTAGGGGATTGGATTAAGGAATTTTGTTAATAGGAAACCATTTCTTGAATTTTTTTTTTAGAAAATGATGTGGCGCTTTAGAAAAAAAAGAAAAATAAAGATGCTGATGTAGCACCCTCCAGAGGCTTCCATTCTTATAGCTTTAATATATATAATGGTGCAACTTGGGTGTCAAGTTGGGTACCGGGCCAATCCAAGCATGACCGGAGTTGTCAAGGGTCTGCCTGAATGCGGACCCAACCTGAACAAAATCCAAACTTACCAAACTTTAGTGCAAGCCCACTAGATTATCACGGCTGTAACATAATTTACGCAGTAGCGAAACAATCTAGGAAAATAAAATGGACTCGGAACAATAGCCCAACTTGCATATAGCTACCATAACATAATTTAAGTAGTAGAGAAGTCATCGAGGAGTATTAGGAAGATGGACTATGTCAAAAAATGCTCAGCAAATCATGCTTTTCTGATGCTGCAGGCTAACCAACAATCAAATCTCATCGTGTGAATTTCCACATTTTGAAGAACACACATTCCCCAATTCAGTATCCAAAAGCAACTCTGTCTTCTCTTTTCCTTTTTCATCTGGTTTCAATTACGTGAAAGACAAGACAATAATCATCTTATTCTTTACATATATTGATGAATGGAAGTGTTTGTTTTGTTTTTGATTTATGATGTAACCATCTGGATATGCTTTAAAATTTTAATGTTCGTGTTAATTTGTATTCTGCTTCTCTCCTCTTTTCTAGTATTGTCTGGTTATGTTTTCTCATCTTATATCAGTGTGAACTTGCAAATTGCCACTGTATTCTCCTGACCCCGATCTGTTTCCATGTTTAACTGAAAAGACATTTGTTTTCTGTGTGCTTGCTGCTTGTCTATTCTGGAAATCGTGTTCTGCATAGGTCAAGATTGGACTTCGAGTTCTTACACGTCCTGTGGCGGATCAGTTACCTACTATCTACAGAACCCTTGGAGAGAACTACAATGAAAGAGTCCTACCTTCAATCATTCATGAGACTCTGAAAGCTGTGGTAGCACAATACAATGCGAGTCAGCTGATCACTCAGAGAGAGGTAGGTACAACAATTCTCGTTTGAAGTAATAACCATAGTAAAAATAGTGTATGAAGACAGAGATGGATCTTCGTCAATAAAAAAACATTTACTTTGGTGATACTCGATGCTACATATCAATATAAAATTATCAGAAGGAATTAGAGGGTTTGAAAGTCAAAATATCTAATTCACTGAACTGATTAAAAAAATATATAATTGACCGAGTCTTGGAATTCCATAGAGCTGGGAACATGGTTCCTGTCATATAGATACCTGGTATTAATGCTCAACGTGGATTGCAATGTCATTCAAAATATACTACTCCCTTGATTGGAAGGATTGGAAGGATGCCTTCGATCAGTGCCTAGTGAATACATAGTTTACAACATTTTGTTGTAATGGTCTATTATATTCATGAGAAAATATGTTGAAGGTAAATGTATTTCCAATTTGGGAGAAATAATCCTATGAGAATTAGTTTTCACTATTGTTTTGTAAGAAGTTTAGGTCATCTATCACCCAATTCAAATCTTGCAATACACAGGGACCCCTTTAATAGTTACATGCCTCAAGTTTCGGTCAAATTGAACTTTACTGGACCATTAGATCGACCCCACCAATCCAAATGAACTGGATTTGTCGGCCATGGATGAAAGGGTTAGAGACGTGATTGGAGCCAAACTTGATATTTTAGGTTGTTCCTCATAGATCTTTCCATCTTCCCTGATCCTATCCCCAAATGGGACCCACAATTGGGCCCCATAAAAGTTCTTTTGGTAGGTGTGTAAGAACACTTCTCAAATGATTAAAGCCATATATATATATATGGACAAAACTACGATGCATATGTCCCTCACACTATGGTGAGGGACACTTCCATTTTTGGAATGTATTGATGTATAAAAGGACAAAGCCATCATACATCATGACACCTTTTTTACCTTATTAGATCTGAAAAAGGAATTGTTCCTCACTTTGTGGTAAAGGATGGATGCATGGTAGCTATATATATTTTATATATATATATATAATTTTGACAAGGCTTATACTTGGTGGGGCTCATAGGTTTAACAGTATGGATTTGCAGTTGCATGGCTCCAAAAATTTGTTTCCGCAATGAACTGTGATCTGTAGTTCAGGGCTGTCTAATTTCTCAGCAAATCACTGATCTGATATATTTATATATGTTGTACAAGAGAGCACTTCTGCTCACCTTATAGAGTTGTAAAGAATCTGATTCTTTTTTGCAGGCTGTAAGCAGGGAAATACGGAAAATATTAACAGAAAGGGCAGCTAATTTCAACATTGCATTGGATGATGTATCTATTACCAGCTTAACGTTTGGGAGGGAGTTCACAGCTGCTATTGAAGCAAAGCAAGTTGCTGCCCAGGAAGCCGAGCGGGCCAAGTTTGTGGTTGAAAAGGCAGAACAAGACAAGAGAAGTGCTATCATCAGAGCACAGGCGAGTAAATGTGATTGTGCATTTGCATTTTCATTTCTCTTCCATGCTGCTACATAACTTTTTGCTGGAAAACACATTTATCTTTTCCATTCGGTTCCAGGGTGAGGCCAAGAGTGCACAGCTTATTGGTGAAGCCATTGCAAATAATCCAGCATTTATTACATTAAGAAAAATTGAAGCTGCAAGAGAAATAGCACATACGATTGGAAACTCAGCTAATAGAGTGTTCTTGAGTTCAGAGAGCCTGTTGCTCAATCTTCAGGAGATGAATTTGGAGAGCACAGGCAGCGCAAAGAAATGAAACAGGGTAGTTAATTTTTTATCACCCAACAATTGGCTATGATAGAATGTCTCAAAAGACTGCTTTCGATCCATTCTTGGGCAGAGAACATGGTAATTTTCCCATTTATATCTGTTTGTTATCTGCAGCTTCTTCCGGCATTCAAAAATGAACCCCCATCGTTTTCAAGGTCCTTCCCATCCAAGTAATGAATTGTCAGCCAAGTCATATTGGCAATGGAGATTTTGTTTTTTTGTTTTTGTTTTTTTTTACTGTATTTCACATTTGGTATGTTGTCGGTTCTCATTTAAGGTGATGCATGAAACTCAGGCAGCATCCATTGAAGGTTGTTGTTTAGACATTTTAAGTCAAGAATTGATCATTATAAACAAATATAATTAAACAAGCCAAGACATTGAAATCTTTGTCTTTGTCTTTGTTTTTGTTTTTCTCTATTGTGATAGAACCATAGGCACTGCCAACTACTCTATCGAATGTTTAAATCACAAATGGGAATGTTCCTATTAGCTGAAATACAATAGAAAAACTTACAGAGAAAGGTAGCTTTAATGAACTGATGTTTGGGCACTACTTTGGCTTTCACAAAATGACAGAATCATGTTGCTAACAGACGAGTCCAAATCAACTGAGAGTTCCTATAGATTCCGAAATGCCGTGTCTACCATAGTTTGTCTGATCACACGCCTCACTTTGGGCGTTTCCCTCAATTCTCCTGGATCGAACATATCCTCGAAGAGGATTTCTGAGGAAAGTTTGAGGTTTGTTAAGCGGAGAGGATTCCTATCTTCTATCGAATGTGCAATCCAACCGATATGGGTTGTTTGTAATTTTCTAATTTTCTCAAAGTCCATGAAAATCAAGGGTTGAGCGTCCACCACATAGCTGTTGGCTCTAGAACTTGTACGGTTTGGATCTTTCCTATGGGACTCACATGAAAAGGTAATATTTTAGTTCCTGGACTTTTTGCAATTATCGTGAAGGATCAACAACTTCAAATTGATCCTGTGGCCGTGTTTGGCTGTCTGGAAATGATGCATGGTTCGGACCATGATTTTAGGTCCCACAAGTAAAAAAATTTGAAACAAATGGATTGCCTATTTATCCAACTTTTCATATTGTGCCAAATCAAGGATCGATAGTTTTTTTTTTTTTTTTGTCATTTTCTCCTAATCCATAATGAATCAGATTGCGAAATTCAACCTGCTAGCCATTTTAGGTTTTCTGAAGAGACTGGACTATCTTGATTGTGTGACCCAAAAAGTAGGTTGTGAAAAAGAAAACCAATAACCTCTAAGTTACTGCCTTGATGTATTGTAGCACTGCTTTCTTCTCCTGCATGGATTTCCAAAGTTGGGGGGGAAGGTCCGACCGCCCTTCTCCATGCCAAACCAAAAGTGGATTTTGGAGTGTTAAAAAAGGGCGAGGAATCTGGTAGCCAAATATGCCCTAAATGAATAAACCAATTAAATTAGAATGTTTGCTTTGAAATTTGAGAGCAAATGATGACACTTCAAAAATGAGATCTAGTGATAGTTCCTATGGATTCTAAAATACCCTGAGTCTGCAATTGCTTGTCCATGACACATTTTCGTCGTAAAAAGGGAAAAAAATAAACTGATTTTTCTCAACAGAGCATTTTGATTTCCAATGAAAGGAGTAGGAATGTATGATAGCTGTTCCCCATGGAAATAAAATTCCATAGATACTCATTCCCACAAAAAAGTCCCAAGGTCACGTTTGTGTACCCACTAAATACCAGTTCAGAGACTTTTTTGTATCTTCCGCGGGAAAATATTTTCTCAACCCACTCCATCATAGCCATAGGACAAGCTTTTACGTAGACTCATGAAAAATTTAAATTTATTTTCTCACTTTTCCTCGAGGAAAGGAAGCCAAACCGAACTATATTTACTTCAGCATGGAAAAAGTATTTCCAAACTGCTCACTTTTTACATGGAAAATTGGCCACACAAACATGTCCCAAGTGTAGTTAAAACATTGCAAGCAGAACACTGTGGCAGCAGAGGTAAGAAGAACCTCCTACCCTAGTGGTAAAAGTGCTTGTTTTTACCTAGTTCTTGAGGGTTTAAATATGGGCAAACACCTTTCCTCATATGAGGTTGTGCAAAAAGAGAGAGAAAATCTGCTAAAAAGCTTCATTTTCACTATGTTACTCATTACCTTGTTCGAATAAAGGGAATACTGGCAAAAGTTGCACTACTCACGCAAACTGAAGCTATACACGAAAATTCATTAACTTCGGAGGAATTATATGATAGTTCTTGTGAACAAGCTAACTAAAACAGGAAACCATGGGTGCAGCTATCCATGGATAACTATATGACTAAAAAATCTCCACGAAGGAGCAATAGTAGTCCTTGAATCATTGTTCTGCAGATGCGCAGCAAAAAATAATGTAAACCAAGCCAAATAATGGGTGTCTAGGATCTTCCAATCTTCTTTCTTCATGGGGCATGATCCATTGAATGAGTGGTGTCCATCAGATCAACAGTCTAGATCTTGAGTCATGGGCTTCAAATGGACAAATTCATTATCCCTGGGTCAAGGATCATTTAATTCCTCCTTCTGAAGGGACTGAAGTCCAGCTAGTCAACTTGACAATTGCAAATGTGTGATACCTGGATGCTTGCATATATTTATGGTACTGGCAATCTGGTATGACTATTATTGCATAGGTACTTGTAGAATACAACTTAAACAGAGTATCGCACTTCATTAATTCTATCAATACTAAAATCCTGGCAATTTCATAAAGGAAAAAAAAAAGAAAAATAAATTCGATTGGAGACCTGTACATGTAATCTCACCCAAGATTCTGAAATTACAGAATCGATACTATGTTCTTATGGGCATTGCACCCACAGATCAAAATTTGAAGCCTGAGTTTCTGGTCAACAAAAAACTAGGGTCTCTAGGATAGGATAAAAGAAAAGACTCAAAACATTTGATTCAAGTAACATAGAGAATTTACCAAAAAAAAAAAAAAAAAGTTTCTGGTCAATGAAAAACTAGGGTCTCTAGGATAGGATAAACGAAAAGACTCAAAACATTTGATTCAAGTAACATAGAGTATTTACCAAAAAAAAGTCGACATACAGTGCCACCATGAACATCATGTGCAATCGGAATCTACCAACATGCTGAGATAGGTTGAATTAATCCATAATTCATCTGTCACCCATTTCATCTCAATCCTCATGACAGCAACCAGAACTTGCTAGTATCCAACAAAGATAACTTAGAGGGTGTAGGTTTTGGAATGGACGTTTGTTTGCTACAGCCTCCTATGTAAATAAGTAGGTCCCTTTACCACTCCCATGAAAAAATCAGTCCCATCTCAACTCTCCTACGATGACCTTCAGATTAAAAAGAATGGCTTGAAGAACATAAAGGCAGAGCAACTTTCGACATAGAAATATTGCACCCGAACTTGTGTCACCTTTTTAAGATACAAAGAAACAAATATGTAAAATAAAATAAAACAGAAGAACAATAGAAGGACCTGGACTGCGCTGTAACCTGCAGCTATCCAAGTTATTGATAGGTGACTGGATTTTGATAAGTGGAATGCATGTATGAGATGTGCCTGAAAATCAAACCAAGAGGATAATCCTACCCATTCAATTGGACAACCTAGAGGGAAGTTAATGGGCAGTAACTGAAGAAGTAAACCAAATCTCTTTTGAGTGTCATTTTTCCAAAAAACTTTGAAAGGGTTAGGATTGTCCAATCAATATGTGTAGATCACTTCTCTACAGCAACTGCTAGAGGATGAATGGATGAATTGTTGTATACCTATCCACATAATGATCATTGATATAATTGAATAAAAAAATTGATGAGCACTTACCTCCAATAAAAAGCCTCAGCAGTTGCAGCAATAGAAGAATGGAATGAACCTAAATGAATAACCATCTGAAAGCAGTGACTTTAAAAGCCAACATAATAGTCAACCACTTGGGTAGCACAACTTTTGGCCTTGTCCCAGCAGGGGATGGTCCAAGGATGAGTTCATGATGGTTCCACTGGTTTTGGTCCTCGTCGCAGTTGCTTATACAATGAGGTAATGTCCATAAAAAATGGCAACATAATTACATCAGCCTGATTCAACAGCAAACATTTTGAAGTAGCTATTTGTTGAGGAGCCAGAGTGCTAACCAATGAATTAAATACTATTGTATATATTCTCCAATTAATCATATTTACTTGGTTAAAAATAGGACCACACTCTTAGAAGACCTCTAAATATAGACTATAACCACGGGCTCAACTCCTATAACTTCAGTCAAGAAGAAGAACAATTTTGCTAACTCACATATGTCAAGGTCCCCACACAAAAGACCCTACGCCACTCCTACAATAAGAAGGAGAGAAAACTTAGTTTAAATTTTAAGTGTTTACATCATTTTATGTATCTTTACAAAGGCCTTGGTTTTAATACAAATAGGCCTTGATCTCAGATGACTAGTTTGATAGGAAAATGAAGTAAACACCCATATTATTAACATAAAAACCAACTTCTCTATGTTATGTATTTGCATAGTTAAAAGGGTGTTTTATGCTGTCCTATCCAAAAGTAGAAAGATGCCTGCTTCTATCAAAAACCATAAATGCACATATTAGTTCCACACTTCCACTTGGATTTTGTAATGTCCATCAGCATCCGAACAACCAAGTGGAGACATCCTAAAGTTGACTGTCATTTCTCTAAGTATTGCATTAACCAAAATTTATCTAGGACGTAAAACTTACCATATTGCAATGTATGGTCAAAAGAATGAACCGTATAATATTCTCTATTAGCTGTGTACAAGTTTACATTGGCAAAGGCTTAATGTGACAATGGAATTAAAATGGTGTGCTTGTTACATACATGACGATCCGAATGTGACAAGCAAGAGGTCATTGCAGATTATAGATACCAATCAACCAAAAGATTCTGCAACCATAACCCCAGTCCATATGCAACCACTTGATGCAAGAGCTCACAGACAGACGAAAAAAAAAAAGAAGAATCTTCATTCTCAAGTCATCATCCTGCTTTCTCCTTCCCAACAGAGTTAGTATTGGTCTGAAGTTTTGGGCTTTTTTTTATGTAACAAGCATCATTGAGTTTTGAACACAGATCAAGAATCATATCGATGATGCACTAGTGCATGGATAAACAACAAATGATAGAAACAATTGGAGATAACTATCATTTTCTAGTCAAATCAAATTCAGAGATATCGACTATAGCATGGTAGAAAGAAAATATAATGAAGTCACTAACCAATGAAATGTGATCCATGCACATCTAATAATATCACTTGTCGAAAGTATTTGTCAGCAAATTGGAGATGAGAGGCAACAAATTTCCCTTTCACATGAACCTACTCATTCTTCCAGGCATACAACAACAATGAGAAACCATGACCTTGTAATTGGGTTTCTCTGAATATCTGTGAGCAAGGCCATGGCAATGGATAAGGGTCGGACAAATTCCCGCTGGCTGACCACAATTTCTCAGCTGAAAGGCTAGTCTTGAACATGAACACTGCACTCCCCACAGTACTGCTGAAAAGCCAATTATAGACATCCCATAACACATCCACAGGAAGTCCATCCACCAAGATGGTCTCATTCCCGCGAAACTTCCATGTTAAGCGCTTCACCTGGACGACTATCTTCTTATCGATGCGGATCAAGAGGCATGGATCCTTCACACCTGCTGTTTCACACTCGACTGAAACATCATGAACCTGCCCGTTATCCCAGAATTGGGCCTTGGTGTTATACACACTCCTACCCGAAATCTGCTCCTTCTTTGATATAAATGCAGCATTTGAAGGTGGTGGCCTAGCGTTCGTCTTCCTGTAAGCCTCTTTGCTCAAGTTACCGAGCAAGAGAGCCATTTCGCGATCGAAAACAACTGCCAAATAGAAATCCTCCGATGGCTCAGGGCTGGATCCAAATTTTGCAATTGACAAGTCCCAAAGAATGTGGACTTTTCTACAGTCTACCTCCAAACTTTTAGACCCTTTCTTCTTAGAGAATAACCAGGGCTTTATATCTACTTTACAGAGGCAGTGGTTGGCAGAATCGTCTATCCCAACACAAAGACCCTGACCCATCATATTCTTGCTCCATGTAATGGTAATCAAACACGAGCGACCACCTAATCTACTCTCATAAACACATGCAACCAAATTCTGAGCAGTCCTGCTTGCCCCGGATGAAGAATCTACAACTTGGACTTCATTCCTGCTTGCCCCGGATGAAGAATCTACTACTTGGACTCCATTCTCTCCAAAACAAGAACGGAAATCCCTCATCCTGATCATAAGGATCCAATATTCTCCCCTTCTCTCTTCTTTGTTGGGTAAAAATCTAGTCTTTATTTCACAACGGACCCAAAATCAAGAAACCCAAATGAAATAAACCATCAAAGATGATTTTTCCTACCTGATTCAATGAAGAACTCGATGACCCATCTTCCAGAATGCTGCAGAGAACTGTTTCTGTGAGGCTCATGAAAATTTGAATCTTGGGTTTCTTTCATACCCAAGAAACCAATAGTTCAGTACTTGAGAGAGAAAGGACAAAGACTCCCAAATCAGAGACAATTTTAAGGAATGTAAGCTGCAGTAAAAATGCGAAGAAGCTGACAAACAAGTAGCAGTGACCTGTCAATTACTGGGACGAAAGCATAGATATAGGGATGATGGAGAGAGAGGGAGAGACAGCAGATTCAACAAAAGTAGAAGGTGGAAAATAGGTAATTTAGCAAATACCCATTTGCTCAAAAGGCAAGAAAGAGCATCTGGTCATCCATCCTTCGCTGTCATTGAGACCTTTCCTTTAATTTGATATAAAAACTGACTTGCATTAAAGAGCTGTGGAAAAAACAAAGATATGGTGACAACTTTCACACAAGGACTGCTTAATGTAGATTCTCCTTGACAGGTTTTTGGGTTTTGTAAAGAAGAAAGAAATCCGTAGGTTCAATGGAATATAAATGGCAATTGATGAAAGCCAAAACGGTTTGGGCTTAGATTGCAACAGAGGATGTAAACGCAGGCCACGAGGTGACATTAAATTGTTAAAAGTGCCATCATGTATTTAATCTCAATCTTGACCACCCATGAAAAAAAAAAAAAAAACCCTTTTGGGAACTTGGAATGCTCATGGTATTCATTTTTAATTAAAGAATTGATCATACATATCAGGAAACATGAGTCCGGATGGTGTGAGGCTTTTTTCACAGTAACCCTTGAGAGTGGACCAATCACAATATACCTCCATGCGTGCGGCAATAGTTATGTATGCAGTGGTATTTTATCAAAGTCACTCATTTTCTACAATAATATGACGGACTATGGACTATGATTGATATACTCACAATCATACTATTAAAGTTCGTCAAAAGATTTAGATAATTCTAATTCAGATACACCACCAAATTTGGTTTGTCTCTATTAGAGATAATCAAAGTGGAGCGCGCTTTGTCCAATTCACACCTACTGACAAATTTCTAAATTTCTACGCGCTCTTTCAATCCGATGGTGTTAGCCACTACGACTGATGTAATATTTGGATGTGATTTCAATCATTGGACAGGAATTTACCTGACATAAATTGAGAAAAGTAGGCACCATAGTAGCAACGTTTGGAATTTCATACACCCATCATCTCTCCCTAATGAAATCAATAGTAAACATTTTACCAATTTACTAGTTGGTATCAATCTTATCAAGCAATAGTAAACGTTTACGGATATATTAATTGGCATCAATCTTATAACTTATAGTTTCTTGGATAAAATGCTGATTTATTAACTTTTTTGGTTTTTCATTGTTTTGAACTTCCATCGACATCCAAAAGATCGGCGAACAGGATTGAGAGAGTGAGGCTCCACATATGATCAATCCAACTCTGCACCCCCGACTCCCCGCTCCGGACCAGTAGCCTGTATCCACCATTGGATTTATCAAATTATCAAAAGAAGAAAATGCATAAAAAGAACCTCTATACTTCTACTCCCATAACTCAAAGGGTAAGCCTTTTAAGAAATATAAAAATCAAAGGTTAAGATTGTCCTGATTTTCACAGGGCCAGCATCCAGAAAGAGGGCTTCCATCTTCCTATTGCCCCTTATTTTCATCAATCTAGGTCCAGGTGGGCCTCACATGCTGTCAAAATGGAAGAACTTGCAGGATGTCACATACTCAAATGATTGTATAGCTATTATTGTCCAATCAGTGATCAATGGCTGTTCATTAAGAGATGATCCACTTTAGACCAAAACTATTGTTCATATGCTTCAATCAGGCTTCTCTGCACAGTTGATTCCATTTACTGGAGGGTACGTGACTCACAGGTCACACCGGTTCCACAGTATTTTATACAAAGAAAAGGGCACTTGTGTAGAGCCATTTCACAAGAGTCATTTCACAAGGAATATTGAATAGATTGGTGTTTTTTTTTTCTTCTTTTTGCCTTTTTCCTGTTGAATTGATCTTGAGCTAAGGCTGTTTCATTTTTTCTACTTTTGTAGAGACGGGTGTCTTAGCCCAAAGAGTAGGTGTGAAAAAAGTTTCGGAAGGTTGGCTTCTTTCTTGTGATGCATTGGAGGACTGGATTGAAAATCTATAAAATCTGTAGCCTTTAGACACCCCTTTATTGTATGTTTCTTGTGCACATCTGTGCCAATAGCATCTAAAAATAGCATATGCTTATCATACATAGAACATATAGTTGTATTGGTGATGAATACTGTGTGAAATTTGGAGATACAAATTCGCATATTCTGTGAGTCCAGTGTAGTTCTAAAATCTTTGTAGATTACAGATTCTATATAAGAAAGTAAATAATGATAGAAGGTGCCCGTAAGGTGTTAAACTGGTGTGAATTTAACAATGAATATTGGTGGGGTTGTCATGAAAGCCTGATCCAAAGGGATAAATTAAAAAATGTCCATTAGAAGCTTGATGCTTCAAATTTTGGCTTAAGCCCCTTTGTTCACATAGAATAAAAAGGAGTTCAAAACATATAAATTTATGATGGGATTATTAAAGAGGTGAGGGGGAAATGATATTTTTGATGTAGATGCAATCTTAACTTTTTTAAGGATTTGAACTATTAGAGTGGCAGATTTTCATTTTTCACATCTCCTTCATTGATTTTCCACTAGAGGGGAGATAATTTAATGAGCATTTTTGAGAATTCAGATTTGTTTCTTTAATTTTAACCACTTTTGAAAATAAAAGTCCTAAAACTCCTATTTATTCAATTGCATAAAATAAACAGACCCTTCAAGGCATATGTCAGGAAGAAAAAATTTTCGGTTTTCAACTAAGCTCAAATCTGTCTCTCTAGCGATGCATCTTTCATCTGAGATAAAAGGTGGATTACTAGGATGCGAAAGTGCAAGGCTGCCATGCAATGAAAGCACCTATACACCTTTATCAACCTTTTGCCTTTTATTTCCTAACGCCCTTATGAGTACCCATCATTCCTTTCTTCAATTTTCCTTGGGCCTGCAACAGAACATTATCAACGCATCCATTCCATGTCCCTTTCATTATAGAAGTAGAAGAATGTAGAATGAGGGTTTGAATGAGATTTCCTTGACCCTTTTCCTCCATTACCTGGTCATGGTAACGGTGGACCCATGGCTTAAATGACGACAACGATAATTAATGAAAAATATCATGGATTTTTTTCGCCAGCCTAACTTTCAGACTTTTGGCCTCTAGCCTGCGGTTATCCGATTCAAATGAGCAAGAACTATTTCTTAGGGCAGTACATACATCTTTAAATTATTAAAGTTACATAAATTTAAAGGTGCATTTGTGTGATATAAGGATTTTGTAATAGAGAGGACATTATTCTTATTTTACACGCAAACAACTATTCTTTTATCTAATATAACATTTTTTATGCGAAGAGGGGAAAAGGGGAACTAAATTTCCTCACCAAAGAGAATTTCAGTTTCCCATTAGAGTATGGGCATGCTGGGTAGGGCTCTCAAGATTTTTGGAAAACCCCTATATACAAACTTTTATGGCCGTCTTTTACATCATCCTTCTCAAGATTTTTTTTCTTGTTTGCAGTGGCACTCTCATAGAAAATTTCACGATTTTATTTGGTAGAAAGGAAAATCCATAATTTTCTCCTTCCACGAATAAGTCTAAGAGTAGGAAAGGTTTTTAAGAAATTTCCTAAAAAGTCATCAAGGTAGTGGCTCAGTTGGTTTGAGCATTAAGTTTGTTCTTCAATGTCTCAAGTTCGACTCCTGCGCCTTACGTTATTCGGATATGATATGTGCAATCATGTATGTAGCCCCTAGAGAATAGTCTTTGCTCGTTAAAATCGGATAACTATTGGCCGGACGTCAAAAGTCTAAATGCTAAGTTGGTGAATGATACCCGGAGTCATCAAAGAAAATAAATAAATTTCCTAAAAAATAAATGCGTACATGCTAAAGTTACGGGTACCCATGGCTTAACTCCAAAATAGCGAGAGGCAACTTTTAGGAGCAGTAATCACAGACATGAAAGGGTAAATCCTAATCACCAGCATTACCTTATATTATATGGAAGCAAGCATGTGAAGGACTGATAGCTATGCTGGTATAGGAAGATACAAATGCTTGTATAAGAAAGAGTAATGAAAGATGGGTGCTTTTTCTTTTTTGGATTTTTTTTTTAATCATGGCTAGACAATACTCCTATTAAGTCGAAGCGAACTCAAGGAATGTCACAGCTAACACAAATGTCATTATCTTCCTCGTACTAGTGACCACATGATACCCAACAAAATATGTTCACATGATGCTTAAATTGCTTCTCTATCAATCCTCCCTTTTAATACTCAACTCAACCACCATAATCACTAGTGTTGAGTCAATCACACCATGGGTACTGTTACTATTTATCTGACAAGGCATCACTCAACTCCTTTTGTTTTCCTTTACCAAACTTCATTTTCCTGAGGAAAAGGGAATCCCAACATCAAGACCCACATGTTCATCTCCCACATTGATTTCATCCCCCAGAATAAAAAAACAAAACATAAAAAACAAAAAAGAAAAAAAAAGGCGGATGGTAAACGAGTGTGACCCAAAACGGGTCTGACCCAGGGAACTGCACAGCTGACCATCACACCATGACCGCTGAATTTGACCCAGCCTCGACCAAGCTGGTTCAAGTCGTTCGCGGCTGCGCCTGGGCGGAGGCTCTCGGAACCAGATACCTGGATTTGATTTTAACATATGGGTTGGGTTTGTTTACCCAAAAAAATATAAATATATACATATATATAGAGGATGCATTTGAAAGTGGGATAAATTTTTGGTAGGATTAGATAGTTAATACCATCCAAGCCCATTCAATGATGTTATTACATAAGATGGAATTCTATTTATCTCATGTTTGATTGCACTCAGATAAATGAAGAACAAGAGACAAAAAGACCTAAAAAATATAATCATACCCCCCACTCAAAGCCAACCTAATTATCCCTCTTCTCAGGTGAGATTATCAAAACCCCCATACTAGGTATCAGTTTACTATAGCGTCGGGACGAGGACAATATAATCCCACGCACTAAAAATGTAAACAAACAAGGGATAAGTGGGACTAAATAAAAGAGTTGCTTATCCCACCACTTATCCCCTCTTATCCCGCTTCCAAACACATCCATATGAGTTGGGTTGGGCTGTACAAAAACAAAAGCCATGTTATATATAAATAAATATATATATATATATTTATATAGTGCATCCAGAAAGTAAAGGCTTCTTCTATTCGATCCGGCATGCATTAAGCACAAGTTTTCTCACCTTAACTGCATAAGTTTTCTCCTCTTTTACTCTTCTTTAATAACCTTTGTCTCACATTAGTTACTTTCAACTTCTGTAATGTGGTTTATTAATGTTTTCCTCTTAGTTTATGATGTTAAGCTTTTTAATGAGTATCGTGGTGGTTACCACACATGCACGCGCTCAACGGGCCGTGTAGGTTATGCCCATCCTTCCTTGTTGAGCCACTTGTTGGGTTGCCGGGGTTGGGCCTTGCCCTGCACGTGTCTTTTTGGATTGGAGGTGGATCCAATCCAAATTCACTAGTTGGCCACCCACATCTTCCTACATGACTGTGACTGTAACGTCTCTCTGGAGATACGTTATGTTGACTGTTACGCAAGAGTTGTCTCGCACTAAATGCATTAACTCTCTCTAGGGTGTTTGGGTGAGAACCCTATTTCAAAGAGAGCCTTTCTAGACATCTCATATCTGCAATCTCCACAAAAAGGCTTTATTTCCTACTTCTTCTTCCGCGAGAGAGACAATCTGTCTATAAGATTTCTTCCTGCGTTTTACGTTAAGGAAAATCTACAACAATGCTTCTTTAATTTCATTTGTCTTTCTCTTTCAATTTATTTTATTGCTACTACGAGTCTACAAAAGTAGTTCCTTCGGTATTCAAGTTTTCTCTTGTCAATTGAGTACACATTCGCTGAAGATACAAATCAAGGAAGCCATCTTATCTTGGGCAGATGTCCGTGAGTCCATTTGTATATGTGTGAGGGTGAAATCTGCCTAAAGAAAGCGTCTCCAAAGATGTGATTCGACGACCAATTATTCTAAATTTTTTTTCCAATTATTTATTTTTGCAGTTATTATCAGTAATCCGCATACACTAGAATCCAATATCTTCCGGCTCACAAAGCGGCATGTTCTATGACACCCAGTCAAGAGGCCGTAACACAGACTCACTTCCATAAGAATTCTACAATCTGTGTTTGGATGTACAGTTGACTGGGATTTTGATTTGTGACAATCAAGTTAAACAAAGTGGGATTTTCTGAGTTGGGTAGGTCTCACTTTATTTAGACCAACTTACTAACCCATGTTCTGTTTCTTTCATTGTCAAAAGTTGCTACTAACCATTATTAGCATAAACACACAAGTCAAGAGCTGATTTGAGGACTTACAAAAAATAATGAAGAAAAATATCCCATTGCAATTTAATTGTCAGAAACAAATCAATTGAATCCCTTCCTTTTATGGTGACACGAATTTCACAGTCAAAAGTTTCAACAAAGCATGAACAGCATAAATACGTAAGTCATGAGGTGATTTGAGGACCTAAAAAAATAATGAAGAAAAATATGCCATTGCAATTTAATAATCACAAACAAGTCAATTGAACGTCGTAACACATAAGCTTGAAATTGTTTCTCTGGTTTTACACCCTCCCTATTATGGTGAATCCAGAGCTCTGTTACTTGGCACACCTTAACTAATTTTCGTTTGCTTGACCAGGTATCTGCACTAATCTTACTTCTAATATGTGCTGAGGTTTTTGTCTCTCCATTCATTTCTGTCAGTTTTCTTTCAAATTTCAGCTGCCTAAGTCGATTGATTTCTACCTACCATAGTACCATGTCCATCAATCAGACCCATCTAAATCCGGCGTCTTGCTCTCTGACCATGTCCCTCCAGTCAAATCTACCAAACTTTCTCTAGGCATAAATATAGTGTCTTGGGCTTCTCTTTTTTTGTTTTTATTTTTTTTTCTCTCATTTGACAATCTCACTTAACCATCTATATTTCTGATCATTACAAATAACAAACCTGCCTTCCTATTTTCAACTGATTGACTGAATCCACGACGAAATGCTCTCTGCTGTGCAATTGTTTCAAGAAATGGCCCATGATCAAGATGATTGATAGAAAGTTCCAGGAAAAAAAGGTGATTGTAAGAGATTCACATTATAGAGGTAGTAATTCTTAAAAATAAGGAAGATAGTTCCCTGTATCATCATGGTTTTATTTACAAGATTCCCTATTTCAAAATACCAGCATATTGTCTAGGTTTTTGTAAACATGCTTATCAGATAATCTCATTTATATTTTGTTAATAATGCATGTGACCCATTGCTTGGTTGTTAAAACAGGTATTAAAAACTAGTGCGGCTTGCAGTTTCGACCTTCTTACCATCTCATCTCAAGCCAACTATATAAAGGACAAATCAATCTGATTTTAGACCCAACATCGATTAAAGTAAATTTGGCCTAAACTAAATGTAAAGAAATATAAATTATTTTGAGTGATTTCGGGGCACAATGAATTAGGTCACTAAACTTGTTGAACTTGAACTACGAACCAGATGAATTGAGAAGTAAATCAAATGAACCTGCCCCATTGAACTTCACAATCAAGCTATCTTGTACAACAAATTGCAAACTCTTAAACACGAATTAGTCTAACCATGAACTAAGTAATTATGATCTCACCAGACTTGCTTTAAGAAATATGAAGATTGTTAAAGCAATATTAGCAACGTGACCAACGTTGGATTGAAAAAACAATAGGGCAACAAAACAGGCTTCAATTATTTATGATATCATGGCTGGCATTTCTTTGGCTACACTCGAAGACCACACACCACATGGATTACATTGTGAATAAGCTCTTCATTTATGAACTTGGTCATGTTGCATTCATTGTACTTGTATCTTCTCCTGTACTGAATTGAGCCGGTAGCAAAGCATGGATAATTCATTAAGCCAAAACATGGATAGACAAGGAAGTGCAAAAATAAGACTGGCTGCTCCAGTAATGAAAACCTGGAGGTAATGCATTAGTCAAGTATAAATCTGGTCTTCTCATTACAGAATAATTAGAGAAATGGCAGGACATCAGAATTCGAAAGTCCAACATGACAAGGACAGCAAAAACGAGAACCATCGTGGAATTGTAAATGTGGGAAAAGGAGGCGACTTAATTCCATCTAGTTAACTGCAGTTGGGAGTATGTGGGAGATCAGAAAAGAATAAATTTGAAGGTTGCAAGAAAATTTTCAGTTCCTCCATATGGGAGCTGGTTACACTGATGCAACCAGGGGTCAAAATGGTGTCTCTTAACTGCAACTTGAATACCTCCCTTCTCAGGGCTGATCCAGCCAAGATTCACTCACCAACATCAGCAAAACAACATTGACTGAATCAAAATATATGATGGGTTAGTGGTTCACATGGGAAGGATAGAAACATAAGAAGTTCCAAAGGATAGAAACATAAGAAGTTCCCTCACGTGAAAGCCCGCCCAGGTGCGAGCGTAACCCTTCATAACATGCACCAAAACAAACCCGTTAAGCGAGAGTATAGTCTAGAAGGCTACATATTTCCTCCATGTGTGATTCCCGATCCAGTCTGCTGGGACAGTTCTTTGAAAATATTATATTAATCCACTCCACATTGAACATAATATATCATGAAGAAAAACATGTATGTGATAAAATAATACCTATATGGCTCATCATCAAACTATCAATTGGAGCAGTTGCAAGCAGTAGTTTCACTGAAGCCATGAATAAAATACAGAATTGTTTCTAATGAACAAAATTATAGATGCTGCTTCAAGTAAATTGGCTAATGAATTGTTTCTGCCTCGAATGAACACAAATAAATTGGCTATATTTCTGGCTTATAATGACTACTTGTTTACAAGCATCATATATATATATATATATATATAGATGTCCCTCACCATCACTTCCTTTTTTAGACCTATCAAAGTCAAAAAGGTGTGTGAGATGTGATGGTTTTGTACTTTTATAAATTAACACTTTCCAAAAAAAGAGTATCTTTTACAAAAATGGTTAGGGACATATACACATGAATCTTCTCCATATATGTATATATATATGTATATGAAAAATATTCAAGTGAGAACTAGTTCTCACCATGTTTCTGTGAGAACTATTGGTGGGGCCCTCCCAACAAGCCATACAAACCATGCACAAACAGTCACACTTTGGACTCTCAACATTATGCAGCAATGAAATTTGATGATGGAGAAGGCAGGCATCTGGTTTCCATATTTAAAGTTTCATTTTTGGATGATACAAACTTCAAAGAAATCTTCCAAAAAATTAGGAAAAGAGACAGTGGCATAGTAAACCATCCACGTATACATTTTCTTTTCTTATGAGTAAAATATTCTTATTATCTAACATCTTATAAGCTTGATGGAGCAAATGCAGATCCGGTTCATTTTATGGGATTAAGGTATAAGAAAGGAGAACTTGAGAATCATATGCAAGAGGCAAGTAAAAATGCAGGTAGAGAATCCCTATAATTTTGGGCACCACAACCCAAATGCAATTCGTCAGCTGCCACCTCTATTTTGTGGGGCTTGTTCCAAGACTAATAAAAGGCTTGGATTTATACTTAATAAAAAGGGATAAAAGGATCAGAATGGTGTGTGTGTGTGTGTGTGTGTGTTTTTTTTTTTTAATAAGTACCTTTTTAGCAACAACTTGAGATACTCATCCACCTGTAGTCAGTCAAACCCCCTCACACCCGCCCTGTGCATTGGCAATCCCCAAATTTGATTTCCCATTAGAGCTGGTTATGTTGCTGGATTGCGTCACCTTTAAGCTTACACCAATGGTTTTTAATCAAACCTCATCCTTTTCTGTTTCTTTCTTAGTAAGTACCTCTTTAGGAACAACTTGAGATAACTCATCCATGTGTAGTCGATCAAACACCCTCACACCCACCCTATGCATTGGCATTGCCCAAATTTGATTTCAATTAGAGTTGATTGTGTTGCAAGATTGAGTCGCCTTTAAGCTTACACCAATGGTTTTTAATCACAACTTATCCAAAACCTTTCTGTCCCACCCTGATTGCATGATTGGTGGAAGTCTCAAGTGGTTCTCACAAAGAAGGCTCCACCTTACCATGTCTACATCAAGCCTGAAGCAAATAGATCATAGAAGTCATCTTGTTTTCCATTTATTGTAACAACACTCTCGGTACCTCATTGAGTACGATCCTATTTCCTAGTAGGAAAATAGAATGGAATGGTATATATCCTTTAGAATTTTATAGTCAGGAATTCAAGAATGTTTACCATCAAAGACAATTCAAAACAGCAACTCATGCAGACACCATATCTAGTAAGTTAATGACATATATATTATAATAGCCCCTTTCACCCAAGTAGAACAGCCATAGTCAGAAGCATTTATTAGTTATTTGCATCCATGGCTATCATTTCATTATTAGAAGAACAATTTCTTTCTGCCCAGGTTGTTTCATAGAACTAGCAGTTTATTAGCCCATACCTCACGATTTTATCTTCTTTTGCACAGTAGAGAGGTCTAAAGTGGAACCATACATCTTTGATAATGCTTCCACACACCACCCATGTGCGTCATCTACAGTCGGCATCCTAACTTCAATAGGAGGCACTAAAGGACCCTGATTTCCAGGCAAAACGACACCTGCCAACACACTCAACTTGTTTGAAGCATCAATGTTCATGCAAACACTGATATCTGCAGTTCCTTTAGATGCTGGTGAAATCCCAGTAATCTTAAAGTAGCCTATGAGATGATTCTCTTCCACCCGCTTCCCTTCACCTTCATAAACAGCTATGAGGCCCTCAGTCTGATTGTCATGAGCAGTTGTGAAAAGCATGTCTTTCCTTGCTGGTATTGCTGTGTTCCTTTGTATGATTGGAACAAATCCATCGCCATCAGCACGGATACCAAGGCTCAGAGGAGTGGCTTGTATAGTTAACAAGTCCAAACTCCCAGATGGGTCAGTGATTCCTGAAGCCACAGCTCCTTCCAATGCAGCGCCAGAAACTGCAGCCTCTAGGGGATTCATCCCATCATAGCTGTCCTGCCTTTCACATAAGTGAAGAATCAAGCTTCTGATTTTGGGAATGTTTGAACATCCACCAACTAGTATAACATCACTTAAGTCTTCCACAACTGCTTTTGCATCATATAAGCACTGGTTTATCAGGCATTCACATTTCTCAAATACCTTACTGTTTACACACTCAAATTCCTCCCGAGTCAAGGTTCTACATATTTTTACACTGTTACCCAAATCAACATCAATATCAACACTGGTCTGAGAAGAAAGCCTGCAAATGGCATCTTGGGTGACAATCCTTAGCAAGCTCATTGCACTGATCTCTGACAAACCATGGGTCGAATAAAGGCTGTCCAAATTTGGCACAAGATGGTGCATTATGTTTTGGAGGATGTCCTCCCCACCTAGAGTGCTGCCTGATAATGCTTTTATTTGTGAAACTCCTCCAGCCGTAGCAGTTATAGCAACATCGGTGTAACCTGCACCCATATTAAAAATAAGTGCAATCTTCTCAGTCCCACTTTCCACATTCTCACGTATGGTCTGCTGCTGCTGCTGCTGCGCATATAGGAGTGCCACAGCTGTTGGTTCTGGCAGCAGCCTCAGTACATGTAACCCAGCCATAGCACAGACTCGCTCAATTCGCGTCTGTTGAAATCGACTGAAAGAAACTGGAATAGTAAGGACAACATTACGCACAGCACGCTTCAGCTGGACCTCAGCCATGGCTCTCAACTCCACAAGAAAGACTGCAAGGACTTCTTCAGGTGTAGTGGATCTCCAGACATTGTTTACTAGAGCTGCAATAAATGGTCGAACACCAATACCCAATGTCTGTACCAAGAAGGGAAGGGTTTTGCTAGCATGGACTACTGGGTCTGTATCCATCCTACCAAGTAAGCGTTTTATGTTGAAGACAGCACATCCTGAGAAAATTTCATTCTCGTCATCATCCGGCGCCTGACTTACTCCTCCCAAAGGCATTTCATCCTTAAAGATAACATATGATCGCATCAACTTGTGATCTCTAGTGTTTTTTAGCAGTTCCACACGTGATCCATTCCACATAGCAACACTGCACTGTGAAGTTCCCATGTCAATTCCTATTGCAAGCTCGGGGAATGTAGGTAGTTCTTTCTCACCACCAGTTATGTCACTGTCAGATGCCACAGTGTATGCAGCTTCAGCCATTTCTGCAGCAGGTGTACATTATTAGAAAGTGAAATTTTTTTCAACTTTCATGTTCATGAAAACAGGACTCCAGCAGATCCATCAAAACTTTTATCAGTCTACTAACGTATAGCACATCACAAAACTTTCATCTGAATATATGAGAAAAACATGATTTAAAAAATATAAACATATGGTTCTTATTATTGGGGTTATTCCAATGAACGAGACTCAGATCCATTGATGTCATTCTATTGCTATTTGCTACCTTATTTCATTAAGGAACTCTCTAACTGCACCTTTGATGTTCCATATGTCCCCAAAATTTTATATAATTTGTTTGTACTCATTCATTCTGCCTCCTATGCTTCCACTTGGAAAATCTCAGGGCATAGGAGCTCAGAGTTTGGCACACTTGCTAGATATACAAGATAATAGGAATTCAGTAGGATATGCAATAATAAAAAAAATTCCTAAGTTGAAAAGAGGAGGAGGATCTGGTGACTGTAAGTTGATCAAGTTATCTTGAGATCCGGTGAAGTCCTCTTGTAGACATCTATCTTCTTGAGTTCTAAAGTACACTGCAGTAATATGGGTACACAGCAGATATTCTGTGCAAATCAACAACATGGTGAGAAACACAACCATACTCAAAATGTTTTCCATTTTCCCAATATTGGTCAGCTTCACTCAACTAAAACAAAAAAATTTCCATTGCCTCACAACGGGCTTTCATTCTCTCCCTTTTGGAGGCTTTTTCATAATCAAATTCTACTAGCGAGCACTCATGTGCCCACACTCAATGACAATACTTGCTATGTTTTGCACAATGGTTGCAAAAGGATCTCTCAGATGATGTTATCTGCTCTTTTTTTTTTAATCAATTATCATATTAGTCATAGACAAAACATCTCGTCTTCATTCTCTTTAGAAGGGAAATTGTCACTTGCATATGTTTTATACTCTGTTTCTGAAATCGATCGAATATATGGAAATAAGTTTCCTAACAGTTCAGGAATTAATAAACGAAATCTCCTCTTTTATTGGAATTATAATAACATAAGATTTGTTAGAGATGGTTTCTAACTATGTTTGTACGTGCCATACACTGAAGACTCTTCATATGTTTTCGCCTACAGAGGATAACACTAGTCTGTTTTCTCAAGCTGGTTTTCTTTCTTTCCATATGCCTCTATTAGTACAGAAGCTCCTTAACCCTAATTCTTTTTTGAAGAATTTTTCATTCTTTTAAGATGTCAATGTAAAGGACATAATTTCTCCTTTAAGCAAATAATCATGTTGTTCATCCCGAGCTGCTAGCTCAGCTGAAGGACAAAAATTCCTCTATGGGAGGGAGGTTGGCTAAATTTTAGCAACTGTCAGGACAGGGAGGTATAAACCAGTAGGCTCTTTGCAATATAGGTTACATTTAGGAGGATAGAATTTTTATATTAGCAGAATTACAAACTACTAACAACAGTAAAAATAATAATGATAAACACATATAGCTCCAAAGAAAACATTTCATCATGCAACTGTTACGGCTCTTATCCCAGTTGTTAGATCGGGATTAGGGCAAATAATCACAATCCATGTACCACACAAATAAGAAGAAAAGCATGCAACCACAACATAGAGATTTTACATAGTTCACCGTAAAAGCTACATCTACGGGCTATAAGCGCTTTGCTCAATTTCATTATGAAGAAATCGGGCAACTAGTTACAACAATTCCCAACCCTCTAACACTTGGCCTATTCACTCTTCACAAGTATCAGTCTTGCTCTCACGTTCATGGATCAAAATCGCGGTATCGGTTGTAGTATCGGCCAACCCAAAAAACCGATACGATATCAGTATCGGTCACAGTTTGCGATCCGTCGCGGTCATCGCGGTGTACTTTTTGTTTACCCCAAAAACATTTAGAAAAATATTCAAAAAATTTAGAATATTGTAAAATGCTAGGAAATACTATTTCTTTCCATTAGTAACAACTATGAAGCAAAATATCGGTCCCCCTAAGTCAAAACATCTTATATCGCTGTTTAATGTATTACTTTTAAATGTGCAAACTTTTATAGTGTTTAATTTTTTGCCAGTTTTATAATTTATAAATCCATACATGTGACCTTTATATAAATCCAAGCCACTCTAAATAATGATCAAAATAAATGCCTCCTCTAATATGATCATAGTTCAATTTTATATAACTTAAGTAATTGTTAAATGGTCTATTTTATAGCACATGATTGCCACACAAATTTATTAAAGGCCCATTCAAATATGGGGCCACTAGCTTTTAGGGGTGAAATGCCCTAGATGGTTACAATTAAAAAGAAAATAAGAAACATAAAAAAGTGCAAAAAATGAGGCACGCAAATGAAATCCAAACCCCTCAAACTAACTAGTATTTTATGGGTGTCAACCTCATTTCATTACAATTGAAGATTGGCCCATTGTTTGATTAATTAAATTTAACTGAAATAAAAAAGAATCCGGCCAATAAAAAAAAGTAAGCAAAAAGTAGGCCAATCCCCAATTAAAATGAAATTCATTTTGGATCCAAAGAAAATCCCAATGATTTATTGTGTGTGGCCTACTATGGGCCCCACATTTTGCACCATGTATATACAAAATTTAAAAAAAAAAGAAGAAAACATTAAAGGGCTTCAACTTTTGGCCCTTCCTGAAATTTCAAAACCCTAATGAAAGGGTTTTGAAATTTCAATTTTCACTTTTCACATAGACAAAAAAGGGGGGAGAAAAAGGGGGAGAAAACGGAATGGAGAGAAGGAGGAAAAGGAAGAGGAGGAAAAGAAGAAGAAGAGAGAAATAAAAGGGAAGGAGAGAAGGAAAAGGAGAAGAGGAATCGTGCAGTGGTGGTGACTAGTGCAGCAGGCGGGTGGCAGAGGCAACCAGTCCAGGAATAGCGCAGATATCCTCCTCTCTTTCTTGTTGTTGTTGTTGTTGTTGTTTTGTTTTGTTTTGTTTTTTTTTTTCACTTCTGTTGTTCTTTGGGTAGGCTATAGAGAATATATATATATATATATATTTGTTAGGGCTTTGTGTTTCGTATCGACCGATATATCGGCTTTGACTGATATTTTCAATATATCAACTAATATTATGGTGATATTTCATAGAGATGAGACCGTTATTGATACACATCAATATATCGGCTTGGTCATGGTTGACACCGGTTTGTATCGGCTGATACAAACCTGTATCGACAAATACTTTGATCCATGCTCATGTCCCCTTTAGCTACATATGCTTTGACAATCGCCGACACCCACGGGGAAAAGTGCTCTCACCTCTTTCACACTGAGTCTAGGGTTACATATTACATCAATATATAATCTCTACTTTCTTAGCCCCCAAGAAACCCATTCTTGGCCCCTAAGAAAGTCCTGATACAATTACCAAAATACCCATCACCCTGAACCTTATCTTTGGCCAATCCAATGAACCAATCATGTCAAACTGGAATACAAAACATAAACCCAACAGCAATTAACTTAAGGTCTAAGGCCCAAATCTATTACACGAATTTAATATAGGATGAAATCATCCAGGAGCTTTCTTTGAAAGACTGGTTTTAAATTAAAATTAAACTTCTAGAACTAACTCAACTCTGAGTCACAAGGATTCACAACATGAAAATTAGTTTAATGTTGGTATTCAACATCACAAAGAAACTACAAACTGAAATAGAAAATCTGACCATATCAAGGCGAAATGAATCTATTTTTGTGAAGTTGAACTGAAATGGTAGTTTTTTCATCTCTCTGGCTTGAGAGAAACAGGCAGACTTTTAATGATAAGGTCACAATTAATTATGACATCGCTTTAAAGGGCACAATTGTTGATTACTTCATAGGTTCTGTCCACTAAAAGAGTTCATGTTGATTTCTGTTTCTAAACTTTGGCAAAGTGTCCAGTCTGGTGATCCAAAACTATTGTATCTGTTGAGTTTCTTTAAGTGTTAACCTTCAGTGTCAGTATGTTATCATTTTTTTTAGTTAATATAATTTATAAATCATTTCCCAAAAAAAAAAAAAGGCCAAGTGCTTTGAAGCAAGCTTTTCCTAAATAGTTCAATGTCCTCATGCTACTTCATGCTTCTATAGAAAGAACCATTCCTAGGTATTCAAGGATGTTCAGAGAGAAAACAGAGAAGTTCTTAGGTCTTAGAGTTTTGATCAGTTTTTTTTCCCCCTGACTACAACTCTCTAATTGTAGAAGTTGCAACATACTCTGCTTCCAATCCAATCTAGGCCTTCCGCAAGCAATATACAGAGCATACTCTTAACTGAAATAAGTTACTGTTGACAGAACTATGTAGATTCTAGACGATTGGCTTATGTAGAGCTGTCTATCAACATATACATTTCCTATTTCCAACCAAATCAGTCCATGTCACCACAATAAATTTGGTACCCTTAAGAGCACCCAAAATCAAAATCAACTTAGATATTAGATTAGATGCTTTTCCATTGGCCCATTGAAATAGAACACTATAAGTGAAATATTTCTATTATATCTTCTTACCCCGAATTATTCAGAACCAGCAATTCAATTCCTAATTGACGACTTCCACAATGGCCTAAAATACTCAAACCTATAACTTTTGATCAAACTGCATGCCTTTACCAAATATCAAGATACTACATCGACCAAATCAAGACAATACATCAGAAAAACCACTATTTCAACGGCAACCCACTTCCGAAATTGGCAAGTAAGCATCAAATCATGCCACCCCAGTTCATGAAACAATGATTCGGTTCATGGGTGTCCAGCAAAAGCTCCAGAAGACTTCAAAAAAAAAAAAAAAAAAAAAACACAGAAGAAGAAGATAGTAAAGAAGATGACAACACAAATGAAGCAAAGAGGACTTTTCTTTTTTCTTTTCCTTTCTTCTCTACGCTGTAAAAATCCCATTTTGATGTCTTTTAGCATGGAAGTTGCCGATTTTGATGCATTCAGAATTGTCCAAAATGAGAACAGGAAAGAAACTTGTGACTTACTTTGCAGTTTACTCTTCAGAGGAGATTGACAAAAAGCAGCTGATTCTCATGCAATAAGACAGTACCAATGCATATAAAGAGATAGATAAGAGAGATTCCTTCTGTTTTTCAGAGATCAACAAGAGAGAGAGTCTGTAACTGAGAGAGCATGCAGTCAAAACTAAAAACGGTGGGTCGTCTTCTCAGGAAGGGCCCAGGAGAAAGTATGGAACACGAAGCATCCGCCACGTTACGAAGGTGGGCCCCACTTGTGGTTGACTCTTGTCAGCTAGCCAAAGAACCCACTACTTTTTTTTTCTGTCAGTGGGACCCACTAATAAAGTGACTCCTGTGATCCTCATGGCTGAATGCTGATGGTGAATCATTGCCACCATCTTGTTCTCCTCGGTTTTGCCACACAAACTTGATCACCGGATTAAAGGGCCCACATATATGAAAACCAGATAATCATGGATCCAATACTTTTGTTCTAGTCCGACTGGTTTGGACTGTTGATCATTGTAAAATCTTCTTTTAAAATGTAGAACTTTGAATTTATGGGTCACTGATCAAGGCCATTGATAATAATCTGGATAATACTCACAGTTGGAGTAAATCTCTTGAAAAAGATAACTTAACAACCATTATAATTTAGGGTCTCTAAGTTAATGGCTATGATGATCTGATTCAGATGATTTTTCTTCAAAATTATATCCACAATAGACCTTTTTCTCGCGGGATTCTTTTATGATTAACATGCATGCAAATGGATTTTATTAGGGGTTTAAGGCTTTACTTTCCTCACAAGCCCCATAGGAATCTTTTACAAAATTTAGGACATTGAGGTCTCTTTAACATGATGTAACATTTTATTCCCTCTCATTTGACATCTTATCTCATATTTAAAATGCAATGTATATTTTATTTGAATTTCAAACTTTGCTCACTTAAAAGGTCTCCAATGACCATTGAAAATTTTTAAAATTTCGGTATTTATGTATTTGGTTGGAAATTCAAATGCTTTATTTAAAAGAGGAATTTGAAATTTCACTTCAAAAAAAGAGGCTTAGTAGAATTTAAAATGTAGCAGGTATGAATTCTTAAAATTCTAATAAAAAAACGGCCTGGTATAAGAGGGTGACTCTTTTCACAGTGTAGCCCAATAAAAGCACATTCTACTCTGAAAATGGATATTCAGGTGTCGACTGTACTAGACAGGAACCTGAATCGGATCATTATTCTGGACCGTCAAAAAATTGGTTCCACCTGGCATTGATGTATTGGCTAATAACTTTCTTGTTTATTAATCACGATAATAAGATCTGTTAGCACCCAAGTAGGACCTCATCATATATTAATGTTATCTTCAACGCTTTGGCGACAAAGAAAGACACACCAATCCATGGGTCTTCCTAGCACAGACAGCTATTGGGCACCAAAGAATAAATATCAACATTATATAGGGAACTTCCACCATTAATAAACTAGCTCATTAATAAATCAGTTTGAATAAACTAACATATATTATTCTAAAGGAAAGTGGTGATTACCAAATGTATTGATATTTTATTTAATGAGACTGAAACTTGTATTCTATGTAGATAAACTGAACTTTATATTCAAAATTGTGGAACGAGTTAATGAAAAGATTGATTGAGATCAAGTACATTGAATAAATTGGTGTATGCCCTGCACTAGTAAAATGAAGTCTGAAGCTACCTTGCAAAATCCACAGTTTTATATTATATTTATTTAGCCTATGAGCTTGGAAGTCTAAACCCATCAAGTCATACTCATGGGCTTAGAAGAAAAAAACGAAGAACAGAAAATTACAGGACGGTAGTTTTTAGCCATTGTGGGCTACTGCCATAAACTAATTGCAACCATCTAATAAGGGTGTGGTTGGTCCAGCGATTGGGCAGTATGGATACGTTACTGAAGTGAAATAATAGGATTTTCGAGGATTGTTCAATATCACTTGAGTGGTGATTTATTTTTAAGTCATTTGTTTGGGGTTGGCTTTGCAAGCTTACACGAAACAAAGTTGGTGCTTAACTTGAAAAGAACTGTATTTCAACTAGCAAATAACCAAAAAAAAAAAAAAAAAAAAGCCCTTCCCAGTAGCTAAGAATTGCCTCTTACTTTGGTGGTGGTGGTGGTGGTAGGTCTATTCCGGCATTTAAACCCAAAAAAACCACCATCAAATAATTAGAAATCATCCCATATGGGCGAAACCAAGGGGGGACAAGGTGGGTTTGTCCCGTCAAATTTTATTTTATATTTATTATAATTTTTTACATGCAGAGAAAAACACATGCACCGGCAAAAATTGCAATGGGCCCAACAGAAACATTCCCTTTGGCCGCCACTTTTAGCCCATTTGATCCATGGAAACAACAAATTATGATTTGCCACCCAACCAGAGAAATATATGGTGTCATCATCAAATCGTGGTAGCCAATCTGACCATGGAGAGGCTGATGGCCCGCCAAGTGATGGAAATATTGTGATCCTACCAACTAAATAAAATATTGGTAGCTCATCTACCAATGTAAGTGATTGTTGCTTGACAACCCCACCTCTCATCCAATTAACCAAAGATTTGCTCCACTGTGTAAGCTCTTTTTCCTATGTCCTAATGCCATTGGCTTCAGTTAAATATTTTAATAATAACAACAACACAAGCAACAACAACCATCCAAGCAGTCGAAATTTCAAATGATAAAGTCAAATGTTGGATCCCACCAAGTTTTTCACTTTTGGGCGATTCCACCTTGGTTTTCAACTTGAGTTGTGCTCCATCCTTTTTCCCATTTTAGTGCATCTAGTGTGATTTTCATAATCAAGTAGGCTCACCCTGATTGAAATCAACTTTTCATACTTTAATTTATATTATTAGGTTATAGTAGTCATATTTATTTTCAAATGCCATTAAACTGATCCTAATTCACTGGGTTCTAGAAGTCGGACAAAACACCAACTAGCAGTAAATAATCTGTTAAATATTAAAAAGTAATTTATTAAACAGGTAAGATAGCTTTTCTCTAAAAAATTCACATTTGAAGACACCACGAAAAATTCGGAGAAGGTATATCATCAATTTTTTTTTCCTCTTTTCAACATTTGACATTGAGAATTACTTGTGTATCTGCCCTCGGTAGATCTATCATTCTTATAATAAAAAAAGTGTCTTCTGGTGTGCAGTTTTCTTTGCCTTTTCCCATCATTTGAATTCTGTTGAAGAATAAAAATCTGGCCACTTCACGGCTCCACTAACCATTGTAGAAGCCCAAGTGGCACTTTTTGTGTGGGTCCCATGAGACAGGATCAACCTCATATTTATCAACATCGAAACTCCATCTTTCGTGGCGACAGCACCACTTTTGACACACTTCACCTACCCATCTTTTCTCATAGTGATGTGAACATGGACTCAACTAGTTTGATGAATTCAAACTAGTCACATTTAGATTTTTTTTTTTTTCAATTTAACACCACGAGCGAGTCATATGTTATTCACCATTAGATCTAGTCACCCAAAAAAAAAAGTATGACATGCAACCGTCCAAACTCTAAAGCCGTAGAACTGAAGGCCCAAATTATATATGTTGTGATGTTTTTCATGGTATTTAACTCACTCCAAAATCCTAGTCTACATCCAGATCCAGCAATGTCTCTACGCGTTGGAGATAGGTTTCACAACAGAAAAGTGGTTGGATATTCGGTGAGAGGTGGCTCTCCCCTTTCTAAAGTACTTAATTAAAAGCAAAAGCCAACTTTCAAAAGTATTATATCCCCACATATTGAAACTAGATCTCACTTTATTAGGTTGAAATGTTCAAAAAGAAATAGGAGGGAATATGGTTGCCATTTGTGGTTGTTGATTAGGTTATGACCTCACTAACCTATGCATACTTGTTTTTTTTTAATGACTTAGGGTATGCCTCGCCAGTTTAGTTTTTCAATATTTTGCCTTCAGCTTTAGAGTTATCCGAATCTGACAAATAAGGACTATTCCCTTGGAGTACATATATGGCCGCACACATAATATTCGAATAATGCAAAGGGCAAGAGTCAAACTTGAAATCTTGAGAAGTAAAAAAATTTGAATTAATTAAGCCACCGCCTTAACGGCCTCTGTATACTGGTTATCAACTATAGTTAATTAATCATTCAACTTTGATGAAAGATAAAATATGAGATATGTTTTTCTTTTCTTTTTTTAGTGAGAATGCGACTTGGAGTAGAACTAGGAAATTTGTCTTTGAAAGACATGAGGGAGGAGTGTGCAATCTAAAAAATATCATAAATTCTCCATTACATTTGCATGGTTTTTGGAAATTTGTCTTGGGAGGACGCGAGGGAAGGGGGGGTTTCAATGTTTAAAAAAAAAGAAAAATCATAAACTCCTCACTACATTTTCATGGTTTTTCAAAATTTATAGAGGGGACCATGGTTGATCCCCTTTACACTGGTTTGAACCAGACCTCTAGGTTGTGACTGTGAGGACCTTCCCCGCTATGAGATATATTTTATCATTATTTTATCTATAAAATTATAACATTGCATAAATATTTGTGAGGACCTTCCCCGCTATGAGATATATTTTATCATTATTGTATCTATAAAATTATAACATTGCATAAATATTTGCGAATAATAGACTAGAGGAGCCTAACAAGTTGAAGCTCATGTAAGTAAAAAAAAGAAAGAAAAAGAAAAAGACCAAGCATGCCCTAGTGATCTAACTGCCTTATCTCATCCATCTGGATTCTGGATTCTGGATTCGACAGAGATGTTAGCATGCATCTTGATCAAAAGAAGGGGACTCCATGTCGAGATGTTAACATGCATCTTGATCAAAAGAAGGGGACTCACACATGGATTGTTAAGGGCCCAAGTAATGAGTGCGCTATAGAATAAATAGCACCAGTCATATAAAAAAAATGTAATGAATAAAGAATGCATTTAAATAGCCTGGACGGCATCTTAGATTGACCTTGATAGGATCAGCCTTTGAAGTTAATGCAAGTAGATGTGGCATGATGAAGGAAAGGGTGATGTGAAATAAAAAAATATAAAGTGAATAGGCTCTTTAAATAATTAGACTGTAGATTCTGACTGATAATAATATAATAACTGCCTTATAATCTTTTATTCTAATGTACTTGCTTCTCACCATCTTATTATAATATTAAGCTTCTGATTCTTCCAATAAAAAAGTACAAAGCTACTTGGCTTGTTCTCCTTCACTTGATTCTATCTCTATCTCTGACTCCCTCTATTTCTGGGTGATAAAGTATCTTCTAATCATCTGCACTAGTTATTTTGCCCCATGTTTGATCTTATGTATCCATCTAGCTACCATTTCTATTAATATTAATTAATAATAATAGATACCCAACTTAATATTTTAAAATATTTGACATCATATCTATAGGCCTATTTTTATAGCAATTTTACGGAGCGGCATTGTGGCACGCCTCTACCTAACAATCATTTTCTCACGATGGCGCTCCTACCACTTGAACCCTTTACCTGACGCTCTGATACCATTTGTAAGATCTTATGCACTTATTGAGCTACCATTCTTACCAAAACCAATTAATGATAGTAGAGGCACAACTTAATATTTTAAAGCATTCGACATTGCACTGACGGACCTATTTTTAGAGCGGTCGTAGGTAGCGGCATTATGGCACACCTCTGCCTAATAGTTAATAATTGCTTAAGAATTGCTATGATTTCTCTAAATAGTTCTTCATGGAAGAAAAGGTTTCTAATAATGAAGATTAATCGCTTTCTCACTTGTACGTATTATGTTGTCTATCAAGTGAAGACTTCAAAATCTTGGACTACTGATGCAACTCAGCTAAGAATACAAAATTTCAACAACAATCCTTAGTTGGATTGTTGCTCTTTTGCAATTCTTGTGAGCATTGTCATTTCTTTTTCTTTGTTCTCTTATTCTAGAGAGCAAGTGAGTTAATTGCCTCCATTTTTATTTTTATTTTTTGTACATTGTACACTTTCTTTTTAAAAATATAAACTCCTACCTTTTCCCAAAAAAAAAAAAGATACAAGTATTTTCTCCATATTTTCTAACAATGGTGGGGTCGTTTTATGTCAAAAGTTATTTAATATGAGCCACCTTACTGATGGCAGCTAATATATGAGTTTTATAAGTAGACCAACCTTTGTTTGATTGAACCCCTCCCATATCATATATCTTTCTCTAGAAAAAAAATTGATCCAATATTCACTTTAACTTGAAAGATATATATATATATATATATATACTGTTAGATTAATCATCTATTGAAAAAATATATCTACGATGTGATGTTATAGGACTGAGAAGCTTGCAAAAGCATTGGCTTTGTTACTACAAATGTGATGTTTGCCCACAAAGACAAGGTCAAATGAGAGTATTGAATAAGTTTGAGAAGCTTGCAAAAGCATTGGCTTTGTTACTACTAATGTGATGTTTTGCCACAAAGACAAGGTCAAATGAGAGTATTGAATAAGTAAACATGGATGTTGGATAGATGGCCACCCACCCTCTCCTCTATCTTTAAATTGGGAAAGAGATTAGGCATGCAATGGGGATGAATTGCACGTCCAACCTCTCCCTTCTTTATATAATATTTTGATATAAATTATTAATATTA
The DNA here is from genome assembly GCA_037013555.1 of Sextonia rubra. Taxonomy (NCBI): domain Eukaryota; kingdom Viridiplantae; phylum Streptophyta; class Magnoliopsida; order Laurales; family Lauraceae; genus Sextonia; species Sextonia rubra. Next base: position 32,880,977 of record JASUAD010000010.1, on the reverse strand, counting down.
GAAATAGTTCTTGTGTTTAGGGTCTTCTTGTAATTTCTGTCCTAGGCTATTTCGTAATTTTTTAAGTATTTCTAATAAGATGTTTCTCAGCCCTCATTTCAGGGTTCACCTTTTTGCCAAAGTCCCTTTCTCATTTCACATGGTATCAGAGCATACGTCATGGGTTGATTCTTGGCTAATTTGTTCGGCTCCTCTCCTCCATTATTTTCTTCCTTCTTCCTTCTTCCTCATTTTTCTTCATTTCTACTTCCCACCTTCCTATTTTGCTTCTAGAGATTTCGTAGTGCTCTTCTGTGTATTGGCTTTCATTTGTATAATCTGGATTACTCGTTGTTAAAAAGCGAGGAAGGAGAACTATCATTATAAATGTGTATGTCAATGATGTTGTTCTGACTGGAGATGATAAAACTTGGATTCTACAGTGAAAAGGGTATTATTTGAGTAAAATCTTTGAAATAAAAACTTGAGTGGTTTGAAGTATTTCCTAGAAACTGAAGTCTCATGATCACGTAGGGAAATTTGCTTGTCTCAACAAAAGTATACTTTAGACCTTCTAAGTTTATTTGGTAATTTAGGACTAAAGCTAGTTGATACAACTGTTGAGATGGGTTATGAGCTATCTTTGGATGATAGGGATTTACTTGAGGATGCTCAAATGTATTGTTAGCTTATAAGTAAACTCATTTATGGTACAATTACTCGACCAAATATATTACATGTGTCAGTATAGTGAGTCACTATGAATGTTCCTTAAGCTGCTCATTTAGAAGTAAGCCATCTATTGCGGTACTAAAAGTTCTCTGGGGAAAAGCAATCTTTTATGGATCTTGTGGGAATTTGAACATAGTTGGCTATTTGGATGTGGATTGGGCTGGCTCGCCGGATGATAAACGGTCCACAACAGGTTTTTGTACCTTCTTTGGTGAAAACATAGTTACTTGGAAATCTAAAAAGCAGTCTATGGTAGCAAAATTGAGTGCTAAAGCCAAGTATCTAACAACGACAAAGACTACTTGTAAACTTCTATAGTTGAGAAGTTTGTACTGTTAGATCTGGATCTAGCCAAGCACATACTACAAAAAAAAAAAACAAAAAAACAAAAAAACAAGCAATCACACACACAGAAGACACGAGGATTTACGTAGTTCGGCCTGATTACCTACGTTCACGGGCACGAAGATTTCATTATTGAGAAATTTCTCTCTCACCCCCTTACAATCTTTCTCTATGTGTTCCCTTCACCCTGTTGCTGTCTTTCTTGGTTACAAAGAACAAAAACTACCGAAGAGAATATGTAAGAGAATAGCCCTAATTAACTGGGCCCTCCATTCAGGCCCAATAAGGACCTTTTGAGCAAAACCCAACAATCCCTACCTTGGCGAAAAATGTTCGACTCTTTAAAGAATTGTTGGAATATATTTAGAACACATACCTTATGAGAACCCCATCCCACCATGAGTGCACCCTAACGGAGATGAGGTACATCTTCACTCTTTAACAAGAGTAGAGATTGAACAAGTCTAAGCAATGCTTGAACTTTTCTGTAGTCACTCGCTTGGTAAGCCTATCAACTGGATTATCATTTTTGTGAATCTTCTGAATGGAGATCTCACCTGTAGCAACCCAATCTCGAGTTCTGTGATATATAACAGCTATGTGTTTTGTCCTTGCATGATATACTTGTTTCTTTAATAGGCATAATGCACTCTGATATCATAGTGTAGCAAGATTGATTTCTGCTTGATACCTATGTCATTTACCAAACCTCTCAACCAGATTGCTTCTTTAGAAGCCTCTGAAGCTGCCATATACTCTGCTTCTATAGTGGATAATGTAGTTATAGACTGAAGCATTGATTTCCAACTTATCGGTCCGCTAGCAAGCGTGTAGACATATCTTGTAGTGGATCTTCTCTTGTTTAGGTCCCCTGCAAAATCAGAATCTACACATTCAACTACAAACTTTGACCCTTGTTTTCTTTCAAATAGAATTCCCAAGTCTTTGGTGCCCTGCAAATACCTTATAATCCATTTTACAACATTCCAAAGCTCTTTTCCTAGATTCACTATGTACTTACTCGCTACACCCACTGCTTGAGTTATATCTGGTCTAGTACAAACCATGGCATACATCAAACATCCTACCACATTTGCATACGGTATCCTGGACATTTCTTCAAGTTTTCACCATCATTCGAACATTGTCTGGCACTTAAACTAAAATGACTTGGAAGAAGAGTAGACACAGACTTAGCACTTAGCATGTTGAATTTTTCAAGTACCTTTAAGATGTACTTTTTCTGTGATAACCACAGCTTTCCAACCTTCCTGTCTCTCCTAATTTTGATGCCCAACATTTTTGTGGCTGCTCCAAGGTTTTTATGTCAAACTCTTTTCTTAACTGAGATTTGAGTTCATCAACTTTTGACATGTCATTACATGCAATTAGCATATCATCAACATAAAGCAGCAAGATAATAATAGAATCATCATCTAAAATTCTGTAATAAATACAACAATTATACTCACATAGATGGTAGCCGATCTACAATATGTAGGAGTCGAAACGCTTGTACCATTGTTTTGGAGACTGTTTTAATCCGTACAATGATCTCTTCAACTTATACACATGGTATTCTTTTTCGACTTCCTTGAATCCTTCAGGTTGCTCTATGTAAATTGTTTCCTCCAAATCACTGTGAAAGAAAGCTGTCTTTACATCTAGTTGTTCGAGCTCCATGTCGAACTGTGCTACCAATGCCAACAACACCCTGATAAACGTGTGTTTTACAACTGAGCAAAAGATCTCATCATAATCAACCCTTTTCTTTTGTGAGTACCCCTTTTCTACTAAACGTGCTGGGGAAAAGATATCATCATAATCAAGCCCTTCCTTTTGTGAGTACCCCTTTGTTATTAAACGTGCTTTGACCCTTGGTTCTGCATTTTCTTGCAAAGCTTCTTTTCTCCTAAACACTAATTTACAGCCAACTGTTGTTCTATCTTTGGGTTTAGGAACTAACTCCCACATTGAGTTCTTTTGGAGAGATTCCATCTCATCCATCATAGCACCCATCCAACCTTGTCTTTCACTGTTTTCCATAGCTTTTTGAAGTGAGGTCAGATCACTACTACTGGTAATAAGAGCAAAGTGTACTTCATCCTCATCTCATCCAAACCTTTGAGGTGGCTTGATGCTTCTCTTTGCCCTTCCTTGTACTAGACTTAAAGGTTTTTACTGAACCTCACGTTGTTCCTCACCTCCAGATGTACTAACCTCTGATGAACTTTGAGCTTGTTCCTTCGTTATATTATATGCAAGAGGAATAACTTTGGTAACCACTCTTTCAGCACTGTGCCCTTTGACTTCACTGTCATGTTCCCCATTAAGCATAGAAGCTTCATTAAACACAACATCTCTGCTACAGATCGTTTTCCTGTTTTTTTGGATCTCATCGTTTATTCCCCTTTACACCTTTTTCAAAGCCGAGAAATATATACTTAAGTGACTTGGAGTCTAACTTAGATCTTTCATCACTAGGCATGTAAACATAAGCTAGACAACCGAATACCTTCAATGAAGAAAAGTCCACCTCTTTACCTGTTCACACTTCTTCTACAACTTTACAGTTAAGGGGTCTTGATGGTGACCGATTAACCACATAGCATGCTTGATTAACCGCTTCGGCCCAAAAACTTTTAGACAACCCTGCATGAAGTCTCATACTCCTTGCTCTTTCTAAAAGTGTCCTGTTTATTCTTTTTGCAGCTCTGTTTTGCTAAAGATTCTTTGGAACAATGAAGTGCCTTGTGATGCCTTCATCCTTGCAACACTATAGAAACCTACTATTTCTGTATTCATCCCCATTATCTGATCTCAGATACTTGACTTTTCTACCTATTTGATTTTCTACTTCTGCCTTCCACTTTTTAAACTTAATGAAGACTTCAGATTTTTCTTTCATAAAGTAAACTCAAACCTTTCTTAAAGAAGCATCAATAAATGTTACAAAGTAGTATGCTCCACCTTTTGACATAACCGGGGCTGGTCCACACACATCGGAGTGAATGTAATCTAGAATACCGCTGCTTCTACAACTGTTGCTTGCATTTTTAAATGACACATTTTTCTGCTTGCTGAAAATACAGTATTTACAAAAATCTAGCTTGCATGTTTTCACACCGTTTAACAACTGTCTTTTGTGTAGTTCTAATATGCCTCTCTCACTCATATGCCTTATACGCATATGCCATAACTGAGACTCATCCTCACTGATTTTGTCATCTATGGAGTCTGTCACACCACCTACAACCGTGTTTCCCATAAGCTTATACAGATTGCTCCCCACGATGGTACCTTTCATTAATACCATAACACCTTTAGACACTTTCAACAAACCATCTTTTGCCATGAATGTCCACCCTTTGGATTCAAGCAAACTTAACGAAATTAGGTTTTTCTTGAGTGCTGGTACATGCCTGACATCACCCAAGGTTCTCACAACTCCATCTACCATTTTAATTTTAATGGCGCCAATTCCATTGGTCTTATAGGGTGCATCTTTACCCATTAAAACACTACCACCATTATATTGTTCATAGGTATCAAACCAATTACGATTATGGCACATATGATAAGAACAACCGGAATCTAAAATCCAAACATCAAATAAATGATTACATTGCGAGACAGATAGGAGTTCCACTTCAGTTTCCGAAGCAATGTTGGCGAAGTCACTGTTGGCAGTTTAATTCTCAGCTTTGTTATTGCCATCTTTAGACTCCCCGTATTCCTGGCAATCTTTCCTCCAGTGTCTTTTCTTTTTGTAAAAGAAGCACTATGAATTTTTCTTGCTTTGTGATTTTGATCTAAAGTTGTTTCTCTTTGATTTGCCCATATCATTGGACCTGCTACGTTCACTGGAGCCTTCCTTTACTAAAAGTTCCTCTGCATATGAACTAATTTTTGTGGCTTTTATCCTTGCAGCGTTGGAGATGATGTCTTGCCTAACATCCTCATAATTGAGTGTGTCCTTTCCATATAGCAGTGTAGTCACGAAATGGTTATATGAGTCAGGGAGAGAATTCAACAGCAGGAAGGACTTGTCTTCATCATCAAATTTCACATCGAGCTTCAACAAGTCGTTAATCATTTTGTTAAAGATATTCATGTGCTCTAGCACATCATAACCTTCTTTCATTTTCAACCTATACAACTGTTTCTTGAGATGCAACTTGTTTGTGAGATTCTTTCCCATGTAAAGACTCTCTAGCTTCTCCTATAGACCCTTTGTAGTCTTTTCTTTCATGACGTTGTACATAACTTCGTTAGAGAGGTAGAATTGAATAGAGCTTACTGCCTTTTCATATATGTCTGCCCAATCTTCATCTTTTATCTTTTCAGACTTCTTTTCTTTACCTAACAATGTCACCTTAATACCTTGTTGAATCAAAATATTTTTCATCTTCCGCTACCATAAACTAAAGTTTATTTTTCTGTTACATTTCTCAATCTCAAATTTGATACTTCCTGCAATAGATGTTCCCGCTGTGGCCATGATAAATCTGAAGATGATCAAAACAAAACTCACCCAAATATCTGTTTATCAAACTGCCAATCTACTCCGTTCACGTTCTGGATCTCGTCGCCAGGAGTCCACTGGGAAAAACGGAGCTCAATTCCCAGTCTAAATGACTCCGAAAATTGAGTTTGAATTTTGAACATTAAATTTGGTCAAACTAATCAACCTACTGACGTTGGATGACGTCAACACTGTTGCTGGACTGGGCTTCTGCAGACGGGTTCAGGTCAGCCTAACCTGAACTGAAAAACTACACTGTTCTGTTAAATGGGTTGGGTTGCAAAATTGGGTCAGGTCCAACTGACCTGTGCCTGACCTAGATCCAGTGGTGACTAGGCTGGGTTGCTGCTGTGGGTTAGGTCCCCTTGACCTGACCTGTGACCCTGTTGCATTGGTCTGCTGGACTGGGTCCGTTCAACCCAACCTGGACCTGGAACCGACCCACTGCCGGGTCTTCTTCTTCCTCTCCGTCCCTATTCTGCAACAGAGAAACCGGAAGCCTCTTACGTTCTTCCTTTTTCATCACAGGTGAGGTAGGTTCAATTGACAACGGCAACTGACGACGTTGGGCAACTGGCGAAGCAGCAGCGGCCCCAACAGAGGCAACGACGATGGAACTGGCGATGAACGCACAGCACACAATGATGGGATGGCGACTAAAGACCCCTTTTTTTTTGTTGAAACGGCAGTGTACTCCCTTCGCAGACGAGATTAAACAAAGATAATAGGATTCTCGGTTATTCATTGCTCAACCACGCACGTATCCAACCAAGATCACAATAGCCGTGGTCAACACCCAGTTTCTACAATAGAAATAAAATATCACAACCGGCTTCTATGTGCCTCCTCCACCAAGATCAATACCCGAAATCAACACGATCGTTGATCTCTGCCTGTTGCAATGATCTCTTAAGATTTGATCCGTCAAATCTCCACGATCCCATGATCTCAACAAACGCTCTGATACCAATTGTTAGATCTGGATCTAACCAAGCGCACACCATAACAAAGAAAAACAAGTAATCACACACACAGAAGACATGAGGATTTACGTGGTTCGGCCAAATTACCTACGTCCACGGGCACGAAGATTTCACTATTGAGAAATCTCTTTCTCACTGTCTTTCAATCTTTCTCTCTGTGTTCCCTTCACCTTGTTACCGTCTTTCTTGGTTACAAAGAACAAAAACTACCGAAGAGAATATGTAAGAGAATAGCCATAATTAACTAAGCCCTCCACTCAGGCCCAATTAGGACCTTTTGAGTCAAACCCAACATGTACTTTAATTGAGTTTTGTTGTAATGACTCCTATGCCAATGCATTATGATAATCAAGCAGTCTACTATTACATAGTTTTAAATTTAGTGTTCACAAGAAGATCAAGCACATCGAGGTAGATTATCACTTTGTTTAAGAAAAGGTCACGAAAAGGCTAATACATACACCCATTGTGAGTTCTAAAAATCAACTGGCAAACATGTTCACTAAGGCATTGATGAAGAGTAGAATCACTACTTACTTAGACAACTTGAGCATGATTGAAATCTATGCTCCTGCTTTGAGGGGGCGGAGTGTTAGGAATTGCTCTTATCTATGGGTTTGCTTATAATTTTGTCTTGTGTTGTTTTGTAATTTCCTAAAACATTTCTGATAAGATGTTTCTCAGCCCCCATTTAAAGGTCTACCTTTTATGCCAAAATCAGGGGTGTAACAGTTTGGTTAATCGTGGGTTTTGGAAAAACCATTAATCGAATCGAACTATCGGTTTTCAGTTTTTAAAAATTGTAATCGTAACCGCACCCTAAAAAACCAATAAAAAACCGAACCGCAATTAACCATATTAAACGGTTTGGTTATAGTTAATCGTACTAAGAAAGAGTTTGAATATCAAATGGTTGTGGAGATTCTGTGATAAGAGATCAACGGTTGAAATTGATCAAAAATTATAACTTAAAGGTGTAATGGTTTGGTTAACCGTACATAGTTAACCGTACCGTGTGTTATAGTTTGGTTAACCGCATGCAGTTAACCGAACCGTAAGTGTGCAGTTAACCGAACCGTAAGTGTGCAGTTAACCAAACCGTATATTACGGTCTGGTTCGGTTAATAACTGTGAGTCGAGACCAAAAATTGAAACCGAACCATGAAGCACAGTTTTCTGATTTTGATAATCGTAACTGTAACCGAACCGTAAAATACGGTTATTAACCGCAGTTCAGTTCGGTTTGGTTCAATTAGATGATTTTTCTGTTTTTTGTTACACCCCTAACCAAAATTCCTTTCGTTTCACAATAAACCTTCTTGATAAGAAAGTTGAAAGGAAAGCTCTTAGAATTACATATAAAAGAAAGAAAGTACACAATTAAATGATTTGTTTGTTGATCAACGCACGAGGAGATGCGAGGCTCTACAGTCAAGCTGCGGATCATCGAAGGTCTTTTTTTTGCCAAAACCGTCGACCTATCTTTCTGCTCAATTTTCATTTTTCTTCGAATACAATCCAGGGATAGAAGACAGGTTTTTTAGGGCACCTCAATATTTCATTGAGGAGGCCGAGTCGTATCCCCGGGTATGATCACCATGGCATATACCAACATGATTCCCTCGCTGAAAGCTTCCAAAAGAGTTAAGAGAATAGGGCCTTCCTTCCTAACTAGCTTCCTTGTATAACAAGAATATTTTGTACTACGCAAATTTTCATTTCCACAGAAGAGAGAATTTCTACATTTCTTCTCATTTCATAAAAATTCAAAATTCTTTCTATTGAGGAAAATCAATTTACTCTCTTTTTTTTCCACCAAAAAAAGAAATATCGCACCAAACATCAAAACCATGCGATGAATGGAAAATAAAAACAATTTGTGCCCCTATTATAGTCTTCTCATTGTACAATGCACACTTTGTGAGCATCCTCTGCAATCAACGTTGAAAGTTTGGTTACTAAGTGCTGCACATTTTTCTTTTCCTCGCTCAAAAAGTGATAATGTCAATTGAGACTATTCCATTCTGAGTGTTTACTCTCATAACAAAATTATAGGAGGCAACAAAACATTGATTATGGTCACCTGGATCATATATTACAATTCACTTATGATTCCTAGGTGTGGTTGCAATTTACTTTATGTCAATGATCCTTCTTTATCAAGCTACATTACAAAATCTATGGCTTAATAGTCTCTGATATGAGGCCTCAGGCGCTCAGGTATTAATCTTGACCGAATTGCAATTTGGGTATTTGATCATGAAAGATTTGAGTCACAACATAAGTGGATAAAAGATCGGACCCATTGATGAATTGAACCTGGAAAGTCTATATAAGGTTTCATCTTTTGATATTATGACTCGTAGAGAATCAACGCACAACGTGAAAGACATTAACAAATTAGGGATGGCATAGGCTTTAGGTAACCCTGATTGTAATAAAGACCGATAAAATGAGCTAAGCTCCACATCACCCATGTGTTTTAGAAGCCAAGTTTTCTCACTTGCAATCCTCTCTATCCGACCGTCAAAGAGACAAGAGATCTAATCAAAAAATAAAAAATCCCTAAATTAAAGGTGCCCCTAGAAACATCTGGTGTGGGTAAATTTTTTTCAAATTTACAGTACACATTTGAGTGCATGAAAATAAATTGGAGACACAATAAATAATAATAATAATAATAATAATAATAATAATAATAATTTGACTTTAAAGTAGTTGTACGTCATGTAGATTTATTATTATAAAAATTTATGGCAAATATTTTATGAAATAATGGTGATAATAGAATCTGTGCGAATCTAAATAAAGTAACATATGTATAAAGGGATTCAAGTCCGAAGAAGTATTTTTAGTGAAGTGAGATTAGGACCCTTTCTGGCATCCGACGTGGCATAAGGAAGATCTGTTTCGCTATTTTATTCTTAAGAGCTCGTGTTAGTTGTGACACTCACACACCATGAGATCAGACAGCATGCGAGGTGACTGTATGATCCTATAATCTCAAAATTAGCCATCGTTGAGTTTGTCAAGAATTAATTCAAAAATAAGATTATGTGCTAATGTCAAATTGATAGAACCAATATTGTGCACCATCCGGGTGGCTAGGGCTTGTTAAAGTCTCTCTCTACTTCTCTCTAATTCTTTTGTTTGTGGTTTTTCTTTTGGTGGTGCTTATTTTTTCCTTCTCTTTTTACTTTTCAGTATTTTCCTCTTGTACTGTTTAAGTTTTTACAATGATGGTTAGCATTAAAATATATATATATCGTGCACCACCTGTGTCCAATATCCTAACATAGGAGAATATTAGTATGCATGCATCCCTCACCGTAGGGTGGGGAACACTTCTATATTTGAATAGATTAATATGTAAAAGACAAAAAACAATACGAAAAAAGAAGAATGCTCCCGTACAAATAAGAAAAGTCACATAAAAATCCCTCACCTTACAATTATGTATGCTAACATTTTTCCCCTAACATATGCACCACCGTCCTTTGGTCTCCTTACTTCTAATTGGGCCCCAATGAGGTCACAGCATGATTCATCTGACTTTCCACACTGTTTGCTTCAGGAATCTCAAACTTCCAATTATTTTTTATGCTCAATCATACACATTCAACTCGGACGAATGATGTTAAATGAATTTTATACACTTGGCATATGGGCAGGCCACCAGTCTTGGTACGATGGATCAAGACTACCCGCACAGCTTGCCTTGTATACAAGGCAGGCTGCCCACGCTGATGCGGATTGGTCTTTCCCCGGTCAGCACGAGGGTTTCCATCATAGAATCTCAATTCAGAGAGAGTCCTCACCATCGTTGAAGTAGAAAAACTATCTGACAAACTGGACAAAATGAAATTGGATAGTTAACGTAATGAATTAGATACCTAAATAAAGTTAATTTCCATAATTAATCTAGGACAAAGTACCACACCTACCAATCATGCAAACTTTTTTAAAAAAATTTTATTGAATCGAATCTATTGATTTGATTTATTAGGCAGGAGTTACCAAATCCTCCAACCTCCTGAGTGTCATATAAAGGTCAGAGTCGGCTTGGTTACTTATAGTGACCCTCCGAGATGGAAGAGTGAGAGGAGAATAAATAGGCATGAAAGTAGACTCGGGCCACCATAGAGTATCATCAGACTGATCAAATTGTTTTGGATCATCAAAACTTGACAGTTGACGTTATGCAACCATATTGTGGTAAAGTTCTCAGGCTATTAATGCTTTGTCAGAGTCAAAATAAGATTATTGCCCATCGAAAAGCAGTGTGACGTGCCCAAACATCATTTGAGACGCATGCAAGTCTTCATCCGCAGCGCGCGCGCGCGCTCTCTCCCTCTCTCTCTCTCTCTGATAACGGCAATTGCCGTCGGTCCCACTGCAAGACAGAATTTAAACAGAGAACCAGGATTCTATGTACCTCCACAACACCAGCACTATTAAGGTCATTCGTTTATACGAAATAAATAGAACATCCTAGCCGTCCCAACTGTCATAGCTTTTCATAATAATCAACTTCGATGACCAATGGAAGTGATGATTCTATCATTTTAGCATAATTTAAAATTTATATGTATATGGACAATATATATATATATATTAATAGAAGAGGCTACAACTTGAATTTGACAATTTGGGCAGAAGTGAAGCTATGCATATATACCAAAGCAAAGAACACCACCACCCATCCTTTGCGAAGTGCCTCAGATCTCAACCCATCATGATATCGTATCCGTGACGCTAATAAAATATCACAGCCATCAGCATTGCAAATTAGAATACAGTCACCATCAAAAACAATTGCTAAAAATATGTACCTACAATTGAATTGATCTCGTCCTTCCTTAAACAAACAAGGATTTATCCCCAACAAAAGAGAGAGAGAGAGAGAGAGAGAGAGGGGGGGAAATAAAAGCAAGAATATAGAGGACATCGGTGGAGCCAAATGCAAAAAAAAAAAAAAAAAAAAAAAAAAAAAGAAACCATGACATCTGATGCCGCCTCATCGTTCCCACACCCACCCACTTAACTCTCTTTGTATCCCACCGGCTTCCATCATCACACTACGACCGTTCATGTACACCAGAATGGAAATACAAAAAAGGGGAATGAACAGAGAGATGAGAAGACTAGAGAGAAGGAAAATTAAAAGTACAAAAGTTAAGTGGTCTCCCAATTCTCCTAGTCCAGAGTCATCATGTTCCACAATTTTCTTTCTCTTTTTTTTTTTTTCAGCCTTTCCTTTCTCATACAAAATTTTCTTGCATAGCTCTTTGAGCGAGGATATCAACATCATGGTAGGTCCTACCTTCTTTCTAATAAAACGGCCGACCACCACATCTAACCTTTTCTCCATTCATTTCCTCTTGTCAGAAGAGATGGATACCCAAAGCCAAATGGAAAAAAGGCTTTCCCACCAAATACCCACCCAAAAGACAAATGTGGGCCAAAAGCAGAGAAAATGAATGAAGATAGGCTAACCGGGTCCCACTCTCAAAATTGCCGTGCCGGCCGAGTAAAGTCTCAGAGTCAGACGGCCCCCGCCGGTTCTGGTTTGGTTTGTGCAGAGCAGCTGTTAGCGTCCCAGGGCAGGGCGCGCGCATGTTAGCAGAAGGAACAGCCACCTGGGGATAGACCTCTCGGTGAAGGCGGCAGCTGCCAGGCGACCAACCACTTCTGATTGGGTGTGTAAGACTTGAATTGCTCCAAGTCATCTTTTCTCAGGCTGCCACGATTGATGTAAAATGTCATTTCCTGCACAAAGAAAACGCTTATAAATGACAACACCAGAAAATGAGACGAATTCTTTCCTCAGGGTCTAATAATTTAATAGAATAGAACCCATCCACGCTTGACCAACCACCAGCATGAAGGACTCGTCGATCAACTCAGTTGATTCCCAATACTGAAAATCGTCAGCAGTCCGACCACAAATCCCTTCCGGATTTCAAATCCATCTCCAGTCCTGAGGACGGGGCTAGTGCTTGTTTACAAATAGAAAGTCTCAAGGGCCTGTTGGGTTCCTGAGAGGCAATTTCCTCTGAATTTCTGAAAGACAGTTTCTCGTCCCAAATTCAAACGACAGGAGTCGGCCTCTCAAATCTCCCAAGTAGCAAAAGCTCTTAATGACGAGGCATTTAGGGAAATTTTAAGATAGGGAAAGGACTCACCTGAATTCCACTCAACCTCCCACGCAAACAGGCCCTCCTATGAAATGACAGCAATGATTTCCCCCATTGCCACTCTTAACATAAGGCGATCCAAATCATTCACAAGCACAAACACAAAAAGAGAAGCAAGAGGGAGATCTTTGCTCGCATCTCAAGCAGTCCCGAACCACTGCTACTGCTGCTAAATCTACATCGTCAAAATAATACAGGATACTGAAATAAGTTACCTGCAGCAGGCTTCTGCTCAGCAGACTTTACAGGCACCGCGGGCACAGAATGAATGTAAGGGATGGCTGTGGGCATGAGCAGATGGGGACTCGCAGCAGATTGAGCCACATATTGTGCAGGATGTAGAAACCCATGGGACGGAGAACAAAGAGACATCATTCCAGTGGAAGAAACTGCCATTGAATTATGTTGCTGCTGATGCTGCTGCTGCTCAGGTTGGCGTTTCTGATAGGAACCAGAATTGGTGCTGTTGGAGGTAGACTGAGGGGATTGAGCCATATAGAAGTTGGACAGGAATGGCTGCTGCACTGTTGACTGAGCAGCCTGCTGGAATGGCTGCTTGGGTAGCGGCTGCTGTGGCTGCGGTTGTTGTGACTTTATGACAGAGCTCTGAGCAGAGCTAACATTTGAATTGCCAAGAATTGACGGCACATGTCGTCCACTTACAGGTGAGGACTTCCTACTGGAACTTGATGGTGCATTCTTGGCTGGTTGGGATGCCGATGGCATGGTAACTGGACATGCCTTGCTGTCCGCCGTCCTTGGGCTGCCACCCGCGCTCTTAGATATTGAAGTGGGAGGAGACCCTGCAACTCCACCAGCAGATGATGGAGAAGGGTTGTTGGAAGTAAATTGTTGCATACACGATGATTTTGCATTCACCCCAAAAGATATCTGTGTGTGGCTGGAATTCGGAACACTCAGTTGGGTCCTGCCTTGCTGGAGAGGGAGGCTCTTGCCGGATGGAGTTGAAGCCTCAGAAGAAGGGACAGGTGCCGTCCCAGCTTTTGTAGAGGTCTTCCACTGAGAAACCTGAGTGGAGCTGCCCTGTGAAAGTGGTTGAGGGAAAACAGAGACTACATTTGGGAACTTGCCCACGGAAGAAGAAAGGCGCTCTGAATAGAGATTTGCATTTGCATTATTTGATGCAGTTTTCGCTTGGACTGCAAGCTGCTGTTGCAGGTGTTGCTGGTGCATCTGCTGCTGTTTCTGCAATTGAATCAGCTGTTGTTGGCTGTAGTGAGAATTGGGAGGGTTAGAGAGTGGAGTTGTAGTAGAAGGCATGACACCAGAACGAGAAGAAGCTCGGCTGCCATTCCCTGAAGCTGAGATTGCATTTAAATTCTTAGAGGAGCTGTCAACCACGCTATTGCACATAACTGAAGAGATGGAATGGTCATTGTCTGGCCTAGAAAAGGTAAGAGTGTGTGGCATGGATGTTGGAGCCTTCCCGGCCATCTTCATTTTCCTTTCTTCTTCACCAGAGGCATTTGAGCTAATGGAGTCATTAACAACCTTCCTTTCCTCAATATTCTGATGGTTCTTCTGCTGTGCAGTGCGGGAGGAAGCTGCAGGTGCAGCCATCTGGTATCCATGCCTCGCTGCTTCTGGGTGGCTCTGGAAGAGCGCAGGATTATGTGCCATGGATGACAAATCCAGGCCTGACGAAGCAGCAGCACTGCCGAAAGGTGCAAAAGACATGGCAAACGCTTGAGATTGGTTGAGCTCCATCCCACCTTTCAAACCCTGCTGCTGCTGCTTCTCTCCTTGATTCCCACCACCCAATGCAGAAGGAGACATAATGGTGAAGTTCTGAGGATGAACAGGCATCGAGAAGCTATGATTGTAAACACTCTTCTGAGGGTGGGAGACCCTGCCATCGGTACTGCATCGACTGTCACCATTGCCCATCTCACTCTCAGGCTGGCGAGAGTGATGGGACTGTAAGTAATTCTGTTGTGGCTGCTGGCATTGTTTCAACGTTGGAAATCCAGTTGAAATCCCAAGCCCGCCATTGCTAACACATGCTTGCGGTTGCTGCTGTTGTTGATGCTTCTGCGATGAAGATGAACCACTCGCTGTGCCTGAATTTTGGTTGCCCAGTTGGACTGCAGGCGGCTGAGACTGAAGGTGCTGCTGCTGAAGCTGGGAATGATGTAGCATCGGAGGAGAGTAAAAAGGCCCATTGAAGAATGGCACTGGCATTGCAGGGTGATGGCTTCCTCTGTATAACTGTGGCCCACCAACATGAGGAGGTATCGGGAACTGGTAGCCATTGTTCAACATGGCCAGGTACTGAGCTTCATTAGCTGGCAGGTTTGCATAGTTGAAAGTCACCGTTGTAGCTGTTCCCGGTACCGACCCGGAGCTCCCTGCCGATCCCAGAACCGAATTTGTAGCGCTTGATGAGGAGGCTGCATTGCTAACAGTAGTCGCAGATTTAACAGCCCCAGATGGAGGCACTGGGGTGGGTTGTTGCTGGTTAAGAGGGAAGATTAAAGTAGGGGCCTGCTGGAAAGAAAAGGAGGATGACATTACAAAATCATCCTTCTGCAAAAATCAAGAATTAGAAAACTCCAAGAACTGGTGAGGTCGAGGGCCTTACCAACATGTTATTTGCAGAAGGTGGCTGAGGCGCTTGTTGTAGCATAAGCTGCTTCCTCTGAGAAGAGTCCATGAACATCACTGCGGCATTTTTATCATTAAAAGCGTGATCACCAGAAGCCTTGTCTTGCGAGGAGAGATTCCTCCCACTGAAACTGCCTTGCAATGGATTGCCAAGAATTGCTGATTCAGTGGTGGGGAGGACGTTGAGATTGCACGGCTTGGCTCCACACTGTGGTGCTGCAAAACCAGCTGGCCCAGTCCAAAAATGATTCATCCGTGCAGCCTGCCTTAGATAGTTGATCTTCTGTGCAATGTAGTAGTGAGTAGCACAGCGTTTGGGGCGGTGGGGCGGCAGGAGGAAATTGGGTGGCTGCAATATCCGGGACCCAGAACCAAAATACCATGAGTTGGAAACCCCCACAAAGCTCTGCTTCAATTATCCAAGCTGAAAAATAAAAGAGAGATAAATACCTGCATCGCAGTGGCAGATCCAGCGCCCCCATCCATAGAAACTGCTTGTAATGGTGGTGGAATTTGACCCATATACCTGCTAAAGAGACTGAGATTACTCTACAGAAGAAGAGAGACTCATACAGAACAGAAGAAAAAGAAGAGCAAATCTTTAGTGATTCCGCACCCCATTGAATGAAGGCCACGTGGCCAGCCTGCTATTGTCATGGGCAGTGGCAAAGCGGCAGATTGCACTGAGAAGAGGAAAAAGAAAAGACCCATCAGCTTTTTTATCTTTCTCTTCAAAAAATTAGGTACATCTACCTTACATGAACATTCGTAGACCTGGTCAAGAAAAAATTACCAGCTTTCTCTGCCTTGGATTCATTCTTTATGGCTTTAGTTGCCTGCTTTGGAACTTGCAACTTGTCACCATCTTTATCCAGTTTCTCTGCATCGACTTGCAGGTCAAAAACTCTCTCCTTAACCATCTGCTTCTGTAAATCTTGCTCCTCCATTGTTTCTGTCTTCTTCACCGTCAATCCAACTTCCCCTGCTTCCTCCACATGCCCTACTCCTTTGTCTTCCTCTGCTTTCACGGTCTCCTTTTTCGGTATCTGAAATCACAGAAAGTGAGAACAACCGTACAAGGGCGGACCATAGCCGCAGATGCATCATGATTGAGTATTCTGATAGGCCACTCACGGTTTCCGTCTCCGAAGCGACAGGTTTCTGGCTTCTTACCAAATCAGCCATGCTTTCGTCTCTTTCAGGCGAGGATTTCCCTGAAGGAGGAGCCTGAACCCACGCCCAAAAAAAAAAAAAATATCAAATGCATTTTCAATTAAAACAGGAACAGTCATCAAAAACAAAATGGAAAGAAGATTTCCATCTACAAATTGCAATCCTCACCATCAGATCGATCTCGAATTTCTCCTCCCGCGGGCGGTCCTCTGTAGAAACTGCTGACTCTCTACACATACAATACAGCAAGAGCAAAAAAAATTCAGATTTCCAACCATAAAATGGGAAGAGTAGCCAAAAAAAATTTTTTTTTCTAATCTTGGATTGATGCTCACGGCTTTGTGGTTATTGCATCCTCCTGATCAGCATCTATTTTGGAACAAGGAGATCCCTGTACGGGTGAGGGAATCTCCTCCTTGGCTTCAGTCGCATCAAGACCATCCGGCTCTGCTTTGGGGGGCTCTGAATCGGGAAGAACGGAATCGCACTTTGTGAGGGAGTCCTGAGGCAGTAGCTCAGCGGATACGGATGGGATCTGAGAGTTTCCTAATTCCTCAGACCCACAACCATTTTCAACAGCGGATGGCATCTTTTTCTCAGATTTAGGTAAGGAGTTTTCTACTTTCTCCTGTTCTTGCGCCTCAGTCTTCGTGGCAGAAGAAGCAGAAGCAGCCGGAACGGCAAGATTCGCAGGCCTATCCTCTTCCAATTTGGGCGGTCTCGGCCTTTTCCTCTTTGGAGCTGCAGATTAACAAAGACAAGGTGGGGAAACGGAAAACCATCAGTTTTTTGGAATCAAATTGGCATCCAAATTTGCCATATTTCCAGTACTACTCACCGACAGCCATTGAGTTGGAGTTCTGCTGCAACACAGACGACTGAGGTAGTTCAGTGGGAGGCAAAATTGAGATCGGAGACGAGCCTCGCGATTTCGCATCGTTGCTCGATCCGTTCGCATCTCTCGAATTCGGTTTCTGTGGCACGCTTGCAGTTTCTTGTTTCGTAGGGCCCCTTGTCATTCCATACAAAACCTCGGCGATCTCAAACTCGATTTCGGCCTCCTGAATCGAGGACGTTTTCGAGACTTTTGGTGGCCGGTGCTTGCTTCCGATCGGCTTCTGCAATGTCAAAGTAAACAAACAAGAGAGAGAGAGAGAGAGAGAGAGAGAGACTCAAAATCCAAATCATCGAATCTCGTCAAAAGAAAGCGTGAGAATTTTTCAGAAAGGAAGAAAAATGACGGACCATCTTCTTCCGAACAGAAACGTTAGAAGAGGACGGAGATATCGGAGCTGCCGGCGGTGCAGCAACCGTCGTCGCAGCCCTTGCCGGAGAGGTCGATGCTTGCCTCGGAACCGGCTCTCCGCCGTTGCTTCCACCTGAAATCCAACATTCTTGTGACCTTTTGGCAGAAGCTGCAAAAAAAGAAAAAAAAAACACAGTTCCGGAAAATCCGATCAGAACCAAACAGAGACCATTTCTTCAAATGGAAACCAGAACTCTCTCTCTCTCTCTCTCTCTCTCTCTCTCTGTATCTGTACCTGACCGAGCTTTTCTAGGGACAGATACGCCTATAATCTCCTCCGCGACCTTCCAAGGCACGACCTGTCTGACGATTTTCGCCGGAAAGTTCTTCCTAAGGTGATGATCCGTCACCGACGATGACGTCGACACGGCAGATGCCGACGGATTGATCTGCTGCAACCGAAGAGCCATCACCGCAGCCTCTTCATCCTCCTCCTCTTCTTCTTCATCAACGCTCTCTTCCGAGCTCTCCTCGCCTCCTTCCTCTCGATGGCTCCCATGGAGCAATCTCTCTCCTCTCCTCCGCTTGCTCCTGCTCGACCGTTCCCGATCCCTCTCCCTCTCCCTCTCCCTCTCCCGATCTCGATCTCGATCTCGATCTCGATCTCGATCTCGATCCTTCTTACTAGCACGATCTCGAAACCTTGACTCCTGCAGCTCAACAGCACCATCTTCCTCTGCAAGACAAGACGAAAAATTTTATTAACAAAAAACACGAAAATCATAAAAAAAATCAAGACTTTTTCTCCAAAGATCCGAAAGGTATAGAGAGATTCTACAAGAACACGAACCAGGAGAGTCTCTCAAGCTGCTGCTTCTCGGCCTCCGTCTTGACAATCCGTTCGCCGTTGCAGCCATGGTTCCTCTTCTCGCTTCCTGGTTTCTATCCATCTCCTCCGGTTCTCTCTCATGAAATCAGATCCGTTCCTCAGGCGATCTCATCCGCCGACTTCCGACGAGATTTCCGGCAGGATCCAACCGCCGTCGCAGAAAAATTCAAGATTCAGATCGTTCTGCGGTGAAAAGAAGAGATTTCCGGTGCAGATGCGCTTCAAAACGAGCAGAGAATCGGAAAATCAACAGCTTTTCTCCACCGATCGGCTTTCTCACCTCCGCCTCTCTCTCCGCTTTCTTTTGCTGCTGCTGCTGCTGCTGCTTTCCTTTCTCTTTCACTCGCCCTCTTATCTCATCACCTTTATATTTTCTCACTCCCACTCATAGGCCACAACGGACGGATAGATATTCCGCTACCGCATCCTTGCCCTAATCTAAGCCGTCGCTTCCATTTGAGATCTACGGCGGCGATTGTACACCGATGACGTGGCGAAGCTCTAGCCTCAAAGTGCCACGTGGCCGCATTTATATCGCTGCTTCTAACCTAAGGCAATAATAACATTTATCAACCCAGTTGATGCAGGTTTGGTACACCCCTGCCCCTGGCCCCGCTTGGTGGGGCCCTCGGCCCTCTCGATTAACGGGACAAGGACACCGGAAAAATCAAAATCTAGAAAAAGTCGTTTGACCAGGTTTGCGTAGTGGACTCAACACCGTTCATCACCGTTGATTTCATCTCATCTAGATTGATGGTTTTAATCTGATCGATCGAACTGTGGGTCCCAGAATCGATCCTTGCACTCCGCACGGCCGGATAGGATGCGGGGAGCACGTGATTCACTCACTCTCTTGTGTCGATTGTCTATATTATATTTGTGTAATTGGACACGTGTCAGTGGAGATAGAGTTGGATCCGCGTCCCTACAACGGGGGAACAATTTTTCGGATGCTGCTACCATGCTATAATAGAGGGATGTGGGATGATGGCAAGCAACATGGAGATGGAGAGCGACGACTGGCAACCGGGCCAGCCGGTTAAATCGTGTTTTCTTTTTTTTTTTTTACTGTATTACAATTTTTTTGCTACTAAATATATAATCATATTCTCTCTGCTACACGTTGAAAGTGGGGCCCAGATTGTAAGGGAAACCGGGGGGAGGTTCAACGAACCAGAAATTTTTTTTTTTTTTTTTTTGTCGTTGGATGAGGGGAGGGAAGTAATCAGGGCCGTTGAATGATCGATCTTACGTGGCGATAACATCAGCTGATTTATGGCAGAACCCGACGCCCAAGGAACGTGAGTCCGAGCTGGCAGCGTTCGTCCCGCTTCGTGCGTGTCGAAATGCGCCAAGAGTTGATCTCCGACGATCTTTCCACATCCGACGGCATAGCACGCACTGCATTGGAAAAAGCCGAGTCGCCGCTCACCGATCTTCCGAGATTGTGGGGCCCATCTGGCAATTATTTTCCTTGGAGAGGGGGTTGGGTTGGGGTCTTACGTCGCAGTCGCCAACATGGCATGGGCATGACGTAGCAGGGCCCACACCCCACCCCCACACCACCCCCGCATTCCTATACTTTCTCCCCCTTCTCCGTCTTCGCTTGTTAAATATGTAGGACCAGGTTACACTGACCTGTCGACATGGGGGGGATTCGGTTCTATTAAGTCACCCCATGCATTCAAGACACGATATAGGTGGAGTCTGTCTTAGTTAAATCCAAACTGTTAAAATATGCATTGCCTCGGGCCATCAAAATCTTTCGATCAGACTATGGTCCATTCGCAAGTACCAAAGTCTAATTAGATCTAAAAAAATATATGATTTGTGCAGGCGGATGTTGGAGCATGAAATTCACAGAGTCAAAGTTTTTTTATTAAGATAATTCCCTTTATATCAGCGGAATGCAATTTTTCATAATGGCTCACTTTTGATCATTACAACTCCTTTCACAATCTTCTCTCTAACATTAATTTGGCATCCCCATTCTTACACTTATTGCACCCACCATTAGATTCTGTCTAAAAAAATATGTTCAAAATTGGATTAAATTGTAAAATTATTAAATCAACAGCTAAGATTATCTAACGAATCCGGCATTTTGGCTGACATAGAAAGGGACTGCTGAATCTACACTTACCTCATTGATAAGCATAGTCTCACTGCGTCCACGAGCAAGGCCATCACTACATTGAAACTATACACATTTCATCTTGATAGATCTTTCTACGGCATTTTCAAGCATAAAATGGTAGACTAATCCCACGTGGTCCATTTTAGAAAATATTTTATTTTTTTCAGGTGGAGCATACCAGCTAACATCCACTGGGACTGAATTTTAAGTTGGCCACTAATAAAAGTAGACTACAGGGTCTGATTAACCTTTTCTTCCGCACTCACCTACGCGCTCTCCATAGAGAGATTTAAGCCGTAGATTTTGGTGGGCCACGCGTACGAACGAACACAAATTCTCCACAAGCTTTTCACGAGTACGGCAGTCTATCTTCCGCTGAGGTGTTGGGATCGCGGATCCGGACTTAGGTCCGTTCAATCGGCCACCATGACTCGTGGCCAGAGCAAAAACCGAAAGGAAGAGCACAGATCAGGACGTGGCCCCACCAAAATCCTCACCCCTGTGGGTCCCAATACTTCTGGACTTTCATGAAACACTTGAATCGAATCGCATCGCCACGTGCGAATACTTCCATGTGGCCGAGCTTACGTGGCCGCCCCCGACCAGCATTTGCGCGGACCTAACCTTGAACCGCACTGCAACCAAACAATTAAAAATAGAAAGGTGGTTTTTTTAATATTATATTTATAAAAGGAGTCTATTTTATTCTACTCTTCAGCTGGATTATATGAATAATTTATTTGATTAATGATTTGATTAATTGGACAATTATGTAAGCACACCGCTCACACCTGTGCTTATTTTTGGTTGAGCTAAGAAAACCCGCAATTAATACATAAACACAACTGCAATGGGCGCAAATTCAATCAGCCACGAAATTAAAAAAAAAAAGGAATGCAAGAATTACAAAATTTGACAATGTGCCTCTGTGTCCATGAAAACAAGAATTTTGGTTTGCGTTTTCTCTTTCTTTATCTTTTTTATTTTACAAGTTACACTAGTATTTATCAACTTTCAAGTTACATTAGCATTTATCATTTTTTTTCTTTCTTAAGCCTCAAGAAAGCCATTCAGTATTAAAAAGGTTTGAAATTATGTGAATTCCAATGTCAAGAAGCAACTTTTAAGTTTTAACGGGGTTAATTGTCATGATTCTACCGTTTAAATGTAGAGTTTAGAATGATCGGAAAACATGATCTGCCATAAGCATCAAGTGTTCTTTCATAAAAAATATCCTCAAACAAATATGCTTCAAATGAATTATGGCTAACCGCGATGGACCAATCTGATTAATACAAAACACAAGATATAATCCACACAATTTTGCCTATGAAACTCGTTGCATTCATGACATTGTGAGAGCTTAAAAAGCACAAAATTCGTATCTACACCTTCGGTTGTTCTAGAGAATTAATCTCATCGTGGCATCTAAATCGTTTAATGATTTTAAAGTGTTTGTAAATTGAATTTTCAATTAATGAATTTAAAGTGTTTCTAATTTGACATTTCAATCCAAAAGGTAAATAATATTTGGATAGATTTCAAATTGGAGAGAGAGCCAATTCAAACGTAATCGGAGGGATGGTCATTGAATATAGACGGTCCACGTATAATAATATAAAGAAAAATGAAATGTTTTGTAGCACCACTCGGTTAGTTAGTTGCTAACCCTTTCCACAAAATCGCAATGCAAGAGTTGTGCACTCAATTATATAGTATGAATTTGAACACCACCACCATACCCACCCCCTAAAAATATATTGCAGCTGACCTTGCAAGTAACATTTGAAAATTCATTTGATTTTAGAGTAATTTGAATTACTTAAATGAATGAAATTGTCCTTTGAGATGATAAATTGGATTGATCTGGTGATGTGGAACTTTCCATCCTGTAATTCTATACTCGATTGACAAATAAAATTCGCACTAATTTATGAATTCAGAATGTGCCATTTTGAAAATTTATAAGATTCTCTAAAAATTTATGGATTTGGGTTAACCAAGTTCAACTCTTATGATTGACTTATTTATAAACTTATTAACTTTGAATCATATGTTTATTGCATAATATTATTTATGGGCTTTAATCATGTGAGAAGTGTTCTCACACGCCTACTGTGAGAATTTTTTATGAGGCCCACTTGTAGGTCTCATTTAAGAATAAGATCAGGGGGATGAAAAGATTTATGCAGGACCACCCCAAATATCAAGTTTGGTCTAATCATATATCCCTAGCTCCTTCATCCGTGGCCTACAAATCTAGTCTATTCGAATTGGTACACAGTCAATCCGACAATTCAATAAATTCAGATTTGATCAAAACTTGAGGTGTATGACTATTAAAGAAGTTCATATATATTGCAAAATTTAGATTGGATGATAAATGAGCTTCACATAGACTTCTCACATAAAAGTGGTGAGAACTAATTTTCATAAAATTATTTTTCTTTATTTATACCTTAAAAGGCTTAGTTGTTGGATAAAAAGGCCAACTCTCCTTTCTTCCTAAACCACATTCGTGTGAGAGTTTTTACAGTCTTAAACTTAAACGTTTAGGACCCGCTAAATAACTATTCTGCAGGCCTTACCTTAATCCACGTTAAACAACTTAGTCACCCAGCCCATCCTTCGTCCCAGCCAATCCACAGTTCTATGAAATGCGAAACTCATATTTTTATCAATGGGTCTCATCGGTGTGGATAGATTAGTTGCATCCAATTGGTATCATGTGAGTCCACTATCATTTGAGACGACCAGAAATCATTAAACTACCTACGTGATCTTACAATTATTATGCCACGTAGGTGCCCCCTGCTTAAGACCTGATTTGACTGTCAATCAAAGGAAATTTTTTTCATAATTCAAGAGTAATTTCTGACACAATAGCTTGCAAGTGTACATTTAATTGAATATATTTGAAGAATTCAAATTTGTATAGACGAGAATCGCAAGTTAATTTACAAAATTTTACTCACATATTGTTTGAAACGCCCTTATATATGAATTACATTTTAATGAACTACTATTGTATGAATATATGCTAAAGATTACACAAATGGGTTTATCACTAATTAATTCATCTATCTTTATTAATTTATTGTAATATTAATATTAATATTTTATCCAATTGGTTTGAGATTTAACCTCAAGCATGATACGGGATTACCTATACATGCCAAAGGTCAAGTAAGTCGAGTTTAGGTTAAGCAAAGGGCAATCCCAAAGATTACACAAATGGGTTTATCACTAATTAATTCATCTATCTTTATTAATTTATTGTAATATTAATATTAATATTTTATCCAATTGGTTTGAGATTTAACCTCAAGCATGATACGGGATTACCTATACATGCCAAAGGTCAAGTAAGTCGAGTTTAGGTTAAGCAAAGGGCAATCCCAAGTACATGCACGTAGGAGTGGTTGCACCCGTTAGGCCTTGGTCCGCATCTAAATCTATAATTAAAATTTTGACTTAGCTTTAAAAAGTCATATAAAAGTTTTGGATTTGCCCTCATGTTTCCAAAATTCAGTTGCCCATTTTTATCTATACCCCTTAAACGAAAATCCTGCGCTTACCATTGGATAGAGCCTGTACCACAACTAAAGCTGCCATCCATTCTACAAGGCCTACTTAAATTTACCACATGTACTCATGCCCTTAAAATATGAAAGAATTGAAAGCTTACAATTGAATGCAAATTACACGCTTTACATCTGAACAATCGAAAAGGAATGCATTATTATTGTTTGTGAATATGGTAGCAGAACTTTTTTTTTCTTTTTTTACAGCAGTTGGGATTTTTAAATGCTGGCCCCAATCTTCACTTAAATGCTATTTAAAGGCACGCTTTCCAAACAAATAAGTTATTATAATGTTCTAAAAATGGGTTCGCAATTAAGTTCGTAGACCATGATCAAAGGGTACAGAAAATCCGGATTCTCCGGATTCTCGTTGGGGACTGTTTCAAAAATTACTAATAATTTCTTAAAGGCTAGTCCGTTTGTATGTAATTAATTTCCCATTAATTTTAAGGAATGTATTCCTGCAATTTATTTCCTCTAAAATTGGTGAAACAAAGATGAAGATCCATAATTGGCCATCAAAATGAAATAAATCAAAGAGATGAAAAATAAAATACACTACCACCATCCTAATAAATCAAATCTTAGGAAAGTAGGGTCATATACATCTTCATGTTACATAGTTCACCACACACCTATTTAACAATCTAAGCTCTTTCAGAATCCATTTAGTACGAGTTCCAAAGAATTCAATTTCATTTAAACAAATCAGTCTTTATATTTCACAGGAAATGGGATTTATCGAGGATTTCTAAAGAATAATATTAAAATTGGAGATATGTAGAAGACTATCAAAATATCATTCTTTAGGAGCGAAAGTTTACTATCCTTCACCTTTAGTTATAGAATCTTAAGGCCTCTTATATTCATATAATTTATTATTATCATCAAAGTCTTGTCCTAACTAAATTAGAGTCAACTCTAAGAATTCTATTTTTCCGTTCCCATCTTTATAGAGTAAAATCCTTCCATAGGTTGCACATATTTAAATCCAACCTTACTACTTTCATCCACGTCTTTTTTAGCTTATCACTTTTCCTTAGTAGGCCATCTAGCTGCAAAGAAAAACTTTCCCACATAAGTATCATTTATAGTCTAAGTTGGACATGTTCAAACCCTCAAACAAATTTCTTTTATGTTATCACCTATTGATGCTACTTCTATATAAATGTGTCACTTGGCATTCATTTCTAATTTCTTTATTACTAATTTTACTACATATCCTCCTAAACATTTTCATCTTTAATGTATTAGTTTTGGGAATGTGTTTCTTCTTGATTGTCCAACTTTTTGCCACATAGGTAACGGCTAGTGTAATTTTTGTTTAGATAATTTCCCTCTAAAGGAAATTAAAGTAAGTGGAGATGGAAAAAATAAATATCTAGTCTAACTTTTATCTAGATAACTCTCTATCTAAAGGAAATTAAAGTAAGTGGAGATAAAAAAGTAAATATCTAGCCATCACCCAAGCAGTTCAATACCTAATAAACTCAAGACACATTAACATCTCCACCTTATTCTGTTCATCTCTCATCTCATGTCCCTCACCACTCACCTTTTTAAGAATACTTCGATGGAGTTTATTTCACCGTGAATTCTTATGTATTCTATTCAAACAAGTAAGCCCTTTGTTTTAGGTTTCATTACTGGTTTTCAACCTTATTTTCCTTAATAGATCTCATTTTCTTATGATTTTATTGGAAATTGATAGAACTCACCCAAATAGGTAAATGATATTAAATTAAGATGATGGTGATGATGATAGTTGTGGTATTTTTCTACTTGAAAAATATATATTTTCATCCTTAAAAATCGTCTGTATAGTGTTTAGAGGAGAGAACAAGTTTGCCTACTCTTCCTTCATTGTGAAATTTAGGGCTTTTTTAATTGCACTCATCTAAGGAAATAAATATGTGCACGCTCCTCTGCAGCCTGGCTGCATCTTATTATGGTGGAGCCACCTGACCTTGCCTAACGATACTGTCTATATATTTTGCAAGTGTTTATGTTTACCAAACGTTACTTTTTTCCAAAAAATCTCTCAAACTTAGAGCATCCACAACAGACTAAGCAAAAGTTTCCATTAGCTAAAATAGCTAGCTTGAAAAAAAAAAAAAAAATTTGCTCCAACACACTAGCTATCACACTAGCTATTTTACATTGTTCCATTTTGGTTAGCTAAATTTAGCTAGTCACTGTACACTAGCTAAATATTAAAAAACTCTTTATTGAGTTGACTTTGTCATGTAGTATGCACATTAAGTTATTATGTTTAGAGTATGTATTTAAAAATGAATAAAAAAGTAATATTTAAAGAAGATAGAGAAAGGATAGATAGTATTGTTAGAGTGTGTAGTTAAAAAGGTAATTAGCTATAATAGAAATGTGTCTTTTTAGATAAAATTTGGCTAAAGAATACATAGCCTTGTTGTGGATGCTCTTATAACTGTATTCTTTTTTTCCAACATTGTTCTCCTGCTTTTATAAGATAAGAAATGTATTACCTTCTTTTGTGACCTGAAAACATGAGGCCCACCTTTGGAAATTTTATATTGAGCCCAGTTTTTGTGAGTTATTGTACATGGAGCCCACCTTTAACAATTCCAACATGGGACTCACATTTAAGAATTGGAACACGAAGCCTACTTTTAAAGGAAAAACATGGGGCCCACCTTTATGATTACAATGCAAGCCTAGCTATAGAAATTGTAACAAGACCTCATGCATGATTATTATACATGGGATTCACCTTTGAAGCTTATAACATCAACCACCATTAGAAATTAGAACATAGGGATCATCTTTATAGGAATTGTGATGTGGGCTCAACTTTTGTGATTGTCGACAAGGGACCCACATTTATGAATTACAAAAGTATGATCACGTTGTTAGGCACCTAAATTGTAAGGGACATTCAGGGGCTATTTAGAAACTCTAAAAATAAGCTTTTATTTATAATTTTAGATATTTAGCTTGTGAAAAAATGCTAAGGAGGGCTGCTTTTTTTTAATAGATCTTTTTCACCTAAAGTGGATAGGAGTGCACAATGCAAACTATCTTGAACGAAAATGAACTTTAGTTAAAACATTAAAAAATGATGAAAATGATGGGCCCCACACTCTAATGTCTAAAAGGTGGGCCGCACTTACAACAATTCTTAAAGGTGAGTGAGTTCATAGTCACAAAAGATGGACTACTTTGTAATTTCTAAATGTTATAATGGTGGACGCACATTGTAGCAGGGCCATTTTTTAATTTCCAATGGCGGGGTTCGATGTAATTCCTAATGAAGGGTCCCTTACACAACATTTCTATATGGATTTTTATTGGAATTTCCACACGTGGGCGTGCATTGTAATTCCTAAAGATGGGCACCATCTTCTAATTCTTATAAAAGCGATCCCCTTCCTCTAACTCCCAATAGGTGAATCCGATGTTGAAAAAGTTTAGAGGCAAGGTCCATTATATAATTCATAAAGGTCAGTCCATGTTAAGATCCTAAATCGTGGCCTTGCGTTCGCAGTCACATTAGAGGGTCCAATGTTGATATCCTCCGAAGAGCAATGTTGGAAATAAAATGCATCTATTAAAGTTGAGAAATTGTCCTCGCAAAAGGGAAGAGTGCTAAATAGTGCACAACTGTGATCTGAGTAAGGCAAGTCGCTACCCCATTATAAGATGGAACCACGCTGCCTTGGAGACTTGTCTGATAAATATTGCACTTACATAGGGGCATGTATATTTCTCTGCATGCATTTACGTATATGATGTAAATGAGGTGTGAAAATTCTGTATAAAAGAAGTCATTTTCATATAAAAATTTACGCATACCTCCTCATTAAAAGAGGCACCAATATTGGTCATACCTCAGTTACATGTGTTTATATATAATTTTTACGTTCCCAAACAAAGATGCGGAGATCCTTCCAAAACCCAGAACTATCTGCGCTCACCAGGCCGTCGGTGCCATTGGAGAAAATTCCTTAAGTGAGAAGGTTTCACAATTTTAAACCACCAAAGCACCAAAACATGTGATAATCTTTGTTTTGCCCTCGCATAGTTTCTTCTGTTTTGTTTCTTATGAATCAGAAGTTAAGCTACATTACTTTTGCAATAAGTTCTAATAACTCTGCACTTGAATTTGCCGAATACAATAATATATTAATATCATCATACCTTTTAGCTTTATATTTAAAAAGTCTCAGATTCAATCCAGGAATTCCAAGCTTTTACATTGATAGTAGTATTATAAGAGATTGTGGTTTGTCTGCTAGAGATCAGCACCTTTGTGTATCACTGTTACCCCCGTTGCTCTAGATTGTTGATCATCAAAACCATTATTCATGTTTAAAAAAAAATTCTGATTGAGTATTCGAGCCACAATTTATATGGGCCCAAAGCCAGGTTCCACCTAATGCAAGTTAGGTTTGAGTCAGCGCAAGCTGACTCAGAGCACCCCTTCTCAATCCGAAGCTCATCTATCTATGAATTTTAATATTTATCTAGCCCTTAAATTATGCCCACAATGCTGCCATTTGCATTGATCAAACTATTTTCTTCTAAGAAGCGTTCATCTCCTAAAATTCCAAAAGCCAATGTCCTCTCAAAAACATATTCAATCTTACGGTGGGTCAACTTTAGTTTTGTTTTCCCTTTTTTTTTTGGGTAAAAAGGATAATTTATTTAAAAAAAAACAAACAAGAAACGAAACACAAAGGAGGAGGAGGGGGTGGGGGGAACAAATTAGTCCCCAGCGAAAAGGATACAAGAGGCCTATTTTTAATATATATCATGCCTAATCTAAAAGCAGAACTCAACAAGTCTATGTACTTGTCTATTAATGGCTCTAGGGATAAAATCAAAGTCTACAGAAAAAATAAAGAAGCCAAAGCTTTAATGTTTAGAATAATTGAGTTAGTGGACCAATTATAGCTTCTCTTCAATGCTTGGATCACTTCTTGAGCATCTAACAAAACACGAAGCCTAACAAAACCATTCCTCCAAGTCTTTTCTAATGCAGCTTAGACCGGCCTGGGCTTTGGCCTTTTTTGAAGAAAAGACTTTAGGCCCGTGGATAGCACCTGCATTCACAACGACACCATGTAATATAATTACAAAACCGAATGAGACATACCCTTCCTTAATCTTAAATACTACATTTGAGAAGATAATGATATAATCAGTGTAAGAGATCATTGTGGAGCTTATAGAAGGACACTCATCGTTTTTTAAGCAATGGTTCCTATAGTGGCATGTGGGATCGTCAAGCATCTTGTGGACTAATCCAATGACTTTAGAAGGATCTATTGATTGACCTCTATGGAAATTATTACTAGCTTCCATAGAGTCCACCACATAGAAAGGATCTATGATTTTGAGGGAATAACCCAAAGAGGAGGAAATGCGAGCCTAACCAACTCATTCTAACAAAGTCACACAGCATAGGAGCATGACCATTGAGTCCTCCTCTTTTACACAAACAGGACACTTGTCATCTAAATAATGAATATTTGATTTCACAATGGCTCTTATCGAAACAACATTTCTAAGATTTTTCAACCAAACATCAAAACCCTTTAAGGAAGAGGAAGTCTCCATAATTCTTCCCAATTTACTACCAAACTAAGAGTAATATCATTGGTGTAGATTAATCTATAAGCTGACTTTGTAGTAAGTTGACCATTTTTTTATAAGGGCCAAACTCTTTCATCTTTTGCAAAGGATTTAGAGATATAAATTTTACCAATATCCTCATTGTCAATGGGCTAATTAAAATACTCTTTTAAAACATTATAAATTGATGATATCTTATTAGAGCTGTTTTTTTCCCCCCATTAACCCCAACGAGAAAGCTTACATATGTAGGAAAAGTTTGCCTATACATAAAAAAAGAGAGCCCATACAAATAGGATAAAAATAGCATGTCTTAGGATCAAACTCTGAGCAACTTAATAAGAAATGGAGCTACTACCCCAACATGACAACCCCCAATTTATAGGTTGCTAACCAATTGAGCAATCCCTAGTTCATGTTTGATGATTCAAATTTTTAACACAATTTTCCTTTAAATGGAAAGGCACAATGTTTTTCTTCACAACTAGTTGATAGACTAGACGAGACCCACAAGCCTCTTTGCAACTCTACATTTTTTATATTTCATATATGCTCAATTTATGGAAAAGCCTCGGGCGAGCACTGTGTGCTTAAATATGTAGAAGGGCCTAATTGGTGATAATTGGATCATAAAATAAATATTACCTTTCATATTTACTAATTTCAAATTTGGCACTGGACGGTTGGATCTACTTTGGGATGCAAGTTATCGACCATTAATTAATTCCGTGAACAGGGAGACTCAGAGAAGTATCCACTCTCGACGAGTTTCCATGCTCTCTAATACAGGACACGTGGCATCCTTCTTGCTGCTCGATGGGACACGATCACACGAACCGGGCCACGAGTTGGCCTTTCCACGCGGCATCTTTTTCACTACAGGTCTAGCGTTGCTGGCAGATGTTTAACGCCAGCCCACGTGTACTTCTGCTTTTGGAATTTTGGAAGAAGCGATCTAAGTGTAGGTGGGTCCCATCAATTTCTATGGGAGGGCCCACCATTTTATGTGTGCTCCCACGTGCGTCGTTTTCTTCTTTTTCTGTTGTGTGCGTCCCCTGCAATGCATTCAAAGAGAAGCAGAGAGCGACCAATGGGAACGCGAGTCCGAGCTGGCACCAAACTGCCGCTTTCGTAGCTCCTGCGTGTCGGAAATCTCCTTCTATATCCACCGTCCGTCCTTTTCTCCCACCCACATCTAACGTCTCAGATCTGAAAGAAGAATTACTACCCTGCCCTACCATAATGCCCCTGCCCTACTCAATGCTTTGACTCGGGAAAACCTGAGTTGAACGATCATAACTCAGGGCCCACTTTTTAAAAATTTAACAATCGAGATTATGACCCAATCAAATATAAAACTTACTGTAACACTATATAATTAAACATTTTTTTGATAAAAATTAGTTAATCACATTTTTAATGGAAAACATTAAGGCGAGAACGATTTTTATTGGAGTAAATTTTGAAAAAAATAACCCCATCAACTAGAAGGGAGTCTATTTTTAGTGGCTATGATGTGCAATATGTGGGCCCCACGTTGGATTTGGGCTCCTCCAATTGAGGACTTGTCTAAAACAAAAAGCTTGAGATCTCAACTCGATGTAAATGTGGCTGACTTTGAGCCATGATGTGGTACAGCGGAGCCCGCGGCCTCAGCTTCTCACTCACGATTTTCAGGAGCGGACAAATTTCTTTGACGTGGAGCCCAAGTTTATTGAAAATTTAATGGCATGAAAATGACTCTTCCAATGTGATATCTCCTAGTTTTAATCTAATATAAGTTGATCCCATCTAAGATTAAGCATCTAGTTAATGATTTACTAATACATAAAGTTAATGAAATGATTATATTAATAATACATGTTTAATCTTATAAAGGGATCATCTTATATTTGAGCAATAAAAGCATTCATTTTGAGCTATTTATTTTTCTGTAGATGATCCACCTATGTGGAGTTTCTCTCTTTTTGTTTATGAAAAACATGTAATAGCGTGTAAACCTTTGAGATTTTCTCTCTTATCAACTTTTCTATTTTATTGAATACTGCTGCAAGAGGAGAGATTATGAATGAATAAATAAAATTTATACTGCACAAAATAAATATATTTTTTTCGTAATATAATCTGCAGTAAACTCCACTCTTTTTTCCTTTGCCCTTGCATCACGTTGAAATTCCACTTGAATCCTTCTTGGTGAGTCCAACATGCTCAACGGATGTGGGCCCGGTATAATATTTTATGAACTTTGTGTTTTAATGGTCCACGTCATATGCTTATATGGCTGCTCCTTGCTTGAGCTAAAGTGGAGATGCTCCATCACCAGAACAAACCCTAGAAAATTATATTATTTTACTACGAATGTGAAAAGAATATGAATAACTTTTTAAATCTCAATTTTCTTGCAGAATATAATAGAATATAATATAAAATATATAATACTCTATTGTTGAATTGTTTAATGATTTTTTTATTATGATATGTTTGTTTAATGTACAGTTATTGCATAAGATATTGTACTTATTTTATACAAGGCAACAAAACACATGCATTAATTATTCTTTAGTGGCTTTATGTTACTTTTTCCCACTTTATTTAATGTTGCTCATTAAAAGCGTGCCTCCTTGGCTTTCCAACCTTTGAATTTGAGTTTGATCTAGTGCCCGGCATGGAGCCCCAGAAGAAAACAAATCCCTCCATCCTAGCATTTCCACATTACAAGAAAGACTTTAAAATAATACACTTTTATATTATACATTCCTTTCCTCTATGATGTATTATTTTGACCCAAGCGAAGAATAATCTCCCTGATTTTTCTTCATTTTTCTTCATTTTGACCTAAGCAAGGGAACAAATTTGATTCGGCCCCAACCAATGGTGACATAGGCTCGCACCACTGTCAACGTAATGTTTGAGTTAGACCTAAATTTATTTTTTATTTTTCTAATAAATACTTATGTATGCATTGCCTAAGTCCCTAACTAGTAGACTTACAACTAGGGATTAATCCCTTTTTTTATTTTTTACTTATTTCTTTGAACAAAGTTGCCTCACCGTTGAGCTATTAGTGGATTGTCCCAACAAGCCCCCAATTTCATTTATACAGCATTGTCTTTATATTGAATATTTTGCAATCTCATATAGGATGCTTCTTCTTTCTATATATATATATGTGTGTGTATGTGCGCGCAAGCGCACGCGCCGATGAACATACGTACATTGGTAAGCTAAAATTTGCTTTAGTTAGAGTGAAAATGATCATATCAAAGTTAAATCACAAGATTAATTCTAATGGATTAAATTGCATTTTGACATTCACTAAATCTAGTAGTGGGATACATGTATGTGAATTATGAATTATTGACAATCAAATTGGAAAGGGGCATGAATAGATTGGATTTCCATAAGTGGGCCCATTGCATTTTCATAGTCGCCCCTCAAGATCAAAATCAAATATCATTTAGGGACATGTGCAATATATATGTATATATGATATTACTATGTATCATTTCCTCACTATTTAGTGAGAGACAATAACGTGGCTTTCTCTCTTTACATTATGAAGACTTTTCTTTTTCGCAATACCATAAATGAATTTTCCTCTTTTCTACATAAAAATTTTTAAATATTATATATACATGAGAAAACCTCCACCGAGCACCGATGGTCACGATAAAGTAAGCATTGGTGTTGTGGAACACATATTTGCGCCCATTATCTGATCCATCCGACCAAACCAACAAACAGGGACCCTCCCTAATAGTCATCAGTCCCTATGTTTGGGGCCCTTTTGAAACAATTAGACCATTGTACTAAGTGTACACTCATTTTAGATGATTAAAACTTAACGGTTGTAGATCAAGTGGGGTAGGTGATTATTGGAACCCCAATCATTGTATATGTGCCATGTTAGTGGAAATCTTTCAATCTCCCAAGGTCCCATGGCCAGGTGGGTTTAGAGGTGGGCCCCACAAGCATCAATGTTCAGCAGAAGGTATATATATAGAGGAATTCTCAAAAACACCCCATTTAAAAAAAGGAAAGTTTATGCCCCCTTTTACATGCCCAATAAAAATCTGTCATCTTACAAGTGAGATGTAAAAAATAAGGGATGGCTAATTATATATATATATATATGAGATCTCCTCAGCTTAAGTGGATGAGAGAGATGGACCTTACACATGTGAGGCTCACCTCAGGTACATCCAAATGGACCAAAATCCCTACCTCTTATAATTCAAGGGTCCCATCAACTTTAACCCATCCGAATGGAGTGTGTATCGTTGGATTGCCTACACGCTCATCCAAATAGATTGTACACCAAAAACAATTATGGGCCTGGATAAAGATGATATGATGATTAGATTCTTATACCTAAAATGGGCCCAAGTAGATCTTCAAAACCTCCTAACCCTATCTCCATATGGGCATCACATGGGCCCCACATGCATGAGTGGATGATTTTCCTATTAGCTTATATATATGTCATAACCCGGGCTTAAGAGATCGGGGGTTAGTAAAAGCCTAACTAAGGATACACGTACTCTCGTGCCTATACACTTAAACCCGGTCTAAATGCACGCGCACAAGGGAAGGTTCACGCTGCCATACATATACGCGGAAGCTGTAGATATCAAAACATAACACAATGAATATACAACGAGAACAAAATCATATATTGACAAAGATTACAAAGAAGTCAGAGTTATACAAAATGAATCAAAAGACAATGATACAAATCATGCATAAATCTAACGTGTCAAATCTTAAAATAAGGAAGACATATATGCAATGTGTCCATGCCGCTCTTCGATGGAGTGACTACATCCACTCCTCTAGTCCGGAAAGGACATCGGGGGCCTCCCTTGGAGTCTGGTCCACTGACGAGGGGTCGGTCTGGATATCTGGGCCTGCAATACTAATGACAACTCATGAATACAACAATTCAACAAAGTATAAACAATCATAAGTTAACACATGTTGTATCTAATCGAATAAATAACATGATGTAAATCATAACATGTCAAGTTCATATACTAGGCAGTTGTGTATTAAATAAAGCATGCCATTAGAATCAAGGGATACGTGCTATATACATGACTAGTTAACTACTACATTTGCCATATGCTCCTAAAATAGGGATCTTATATCCGTGTAGAGAACACCATCGACCAAGCCAGGGTACGAATAGGTCTTGGGTTCCTAGGGTCTGGATTCCCCAAGACGTGTCCTCACTGCAGCAAGGCTATATAATTACACCAAATTCACCCCATCGGGATCCTAAGGCTAAGGCTGAGTAGTGCCTGACCATATATAGTCAATCATATACTAAGTCTTGGGTAAATCATGCATAGCGTGACAAGCATATCAAACGTGCATACTCATGAACATGTATTATACGTGCATACTCAAGAACATACGTGCATACTCAAGGTTCTGGAAACATAATGAATAAGCCAACAATTCGATGTTAAACAAAAACTAATAAATCATGCTGAAGAATGAAGGTCACAGATAATCATGCGAGATGCCATGTAAATCAATCATTATCGAGTCAAGATCATTTACTATCCAACCCTAATCTAGTTATCCAGTGTTTCTAACCGTATATGATGATGTAGTTTTAAGTTATCCGATGCACAGTTGTCTAGTGTTGCATTGCATTATAGAGTGCACCGAAGTCCCTTAAACCAACATCCATGGGGAGGTGCTTAACAACTGGATAATAAACATGAATGATTTGCAACCCTCGAGATCATTCACGCCGTTTTATCATAATCCATTGGGCAAGTCAAGGTTGCCTATATTCTAATTCCAAAGTCCTACAAGGTCTCGTTCATCCCTAGCCTTCTTACTCGTTACAGGTCTTACAGCTCAGCCGTGGGTAACCCTACGGCTTAGTTATAAGCACCTTACGACTTAGTCGTAGAAGACTTCACGGCTTAGCCGTGGCTGAACCGTAGAAGAGTTGCAGTTTGCAAACTCTCAGTTATTTCAAAAGAACACTCTGTATTGATCTACGGTTGGGTCACTGCTGAGATTACGGCTTAGCTGTAGTGCATTTTACGGCACGGCCGTAACACAATTTACTGCTTAGCCGTGACTGCGTTAAGTCGATTTCTGAATCTGTTACAGAGAACTGGGGAAGATACAAAAGTCATAACAACCATATCAAATCGATAGAAATGAACACAAATTGGGCTGTAAACGTGTTTCACTTACAAGATCATGAGAATTAGTCAAAATCAAGCATATATCAACATGGGTTCATACAAATTATGCATATACTTGCCTTAAGTGAGTTCAAACACATGAATAGCTGTCCTTAGACTCAAATCCAATATCCCACACACTCCTAATTACCATGCATGCAATGAAAGAAAGAAGAGAAGAGAACGTGAGAGCATGCACACAGTAATTGATGAGAAGAAAAAGATGAAAACCAATTCAAAGCTTACCTTAACTCGACACAAGAAAGGAATTCAAGAATCAAGAGCATAAATCCTTCTTCCTTGGCTTGATCGTTGGAAAAGAAGAAAGAAAGAAAGCAAGAAACGAAGAGAAGAAGACGAGAGAAGAAACAAACGTGAGAAAGAAAGAGTCGGTGGAGGCTTTATAAGGATAAGCTTAAGTAGAAATTACAAAAAAGTCCAATAAATTAGACAATTTATAGATCGAGTCGTTTGACGATCCAACTAAAACAAACAACATCTTTTACAAACGAAGCAGTTACAGACATGAAAGAGCTCAATGAAAGACACGTGTTGACGCCAAGATGATATGTGAATGACGGTGTCTTACCAAATCTAAAATTACGAAAAAAGGCTTGTCCACTTAAACCGAGTCAAATTCAACCCAACTACATATCCATAACCCGTAACAAAACCAAAACAAAAGCAAAGCACAGTTAACCACTAATGCATCATTAGTTAGTCGATAAACGGGGTTAAGTGGGATCAGAGTGTTACAATATATATATGAGAAACGATCCTATAAAGACCGTCCTTACAGATCACTTTTCACTGTTTTAGATCATGTGACCTACGTTGCGAGCCATCCAAATGTAACACACACAATATCCTCATGAATTGTACACTTCCACCAATTTTGAATCCCATCCGAATATATTGCATCGTTGGATCAACTGCACACTCGTATATATAGATAAATATATATAAAGTCTATTTGGATGGATGTGCAGCCGGTCCAATGGTCTGAATAGACTATATATATTTATCTATATATATATTTGAGTGTGCAGTCGATTTAACAGTCCAATATATTCAAATGGGACCCAAAATTGATGGACGAGTATAATTTAGAGGGTCATGTGTGTGATCCATTTTGATAGCTCTTAATATGGACCACACTATCCAAAATGGTGAGAAATGGTGCTTAAGGATTGTCCTTGCAAAACTAGTACCCTATATATATAGAGTGATATTCATGTGCATATGTCCCTCACCAAGGAATTATGTATACTCCTCTATGGGGCCCATGGTGGACCCCACCAAGAGATGAGACCGGGGGGGTGGGGGGGGAGATGGAAAGATCTATGTGGGACCATCCTAGATACGAAGTTTGGCCCAATCACATGTCCTTAACTCATTCATCCATGACCCACAAATTCATTCCACTCGAATGGGTATATAGTCGATCTAACGGTTCAATAAATTAGGATTTGACCAAAAATTGGTAAACGGTTTCAATTCAAGGGAGTCATGTGTGTGGTCCATTTGAATGAACCATACAATAAGTCTTACTTTGAGTTCTCAAGAAAAAAAAATGATAAAGGACATATACACATAAATATTCCTCATATATATAGGAGAATATTTATGCGCATATGTGCCTCACTGAAATGGTGAGAGACACTCCATATTTGGAAAAGTATTAATTTGCAAAAGACAAAAGCATCATACTTTATCACACTTTTTTTACTTTGATAGGTCCATATAAGGAAGTGTCCCTTACCATAGTGTGAGGGGCAGATGCATAGTGTGTGTGTGTGTGTGAAATCCCTTTGCCGAGCACAGGTGGTCATGATAAGCTGAGCACCACGTATTAAACACACCTAGTGTATCCTAAATTACGATCTATCTAAGTGAACTACAAAACAAGGATTCCTCGTGCTAGCCACCAATCCAAAGTTTAATACCCATTCAAATTAATTAGACCATTGGATCAGCATAGACGGTAAAAACTTATCAATCATCAATAAGTGGTTAAAAAAATGATTTCGGACACCATCACCATAGACGATGAGAGAGGGGGGGGGGTGGTTAAATCTTTTGATATCCCCCAGTCCCATCCCTAAATGGGGCCCTTGGTGGGCCACATAAGAAAGTGGAGGGAGTCAAGGATAATAATGCTCTTTTTTGTCATTTTGTGTTTTTTAAGAGCACCTATTTTTTGTCATTTTGTGCAATTTAAGAGCACATTTTCTTTCTTTTTTACCTCTATTTTTTTTGTCATTTTGTACTTTTACAACCAACTCCCCACCCCCACACACGCACTCATTTTTTTCTTGAATTGACACTCCATTTTACTTCATTTTAATCTACCTTATAATCAAACAATAGGTGGTGGCTAGATACTCATTTTTGGTCTCCTCTTAATTCAAATTTTCAATAAAGTAAAAGTCACTTCATAGTTATTTATTGAATTTCACCTATCTTCACTTTTAACACCCTATACAATTACATTTCGAGAAATTCTATTGTATACCTTAAACAAATTACATAGAAAACATACAAAGTGAATACATGGGACTTCATGCTGTAAGTGGTTTAAAATGAAGACCAAATATGAATATTGTAAACTCATCCACAAATAACATTTTTTTAACAGGGCGGACCCACATTGATGAATGTGGGTGCGGTCGCCCCAAGTGAAATGCCTAAATACATAAGGGGGCCCCTGGGTGTGGTAACAATCCCCTCAAATGTGATAACAATCAATGTGAATAGCAATGAAAATGTGGATCATCTCCCACTATTTTGTGCTCAAATGTGCTCTCGGATTAAAAATAGATCTCATTTCCATCTGGTTTATTTTTGGAATATTTGATTTTGAATAGAGGATTGTACAGATTAATGATTGGATATATATTTTCTATAGTTGATCTAGAATCTAGATTTTCTCTTTTGATAATAAGGGGTTGTCCAATTCAGTTGATGTGTTGAATTAAGTTTGAATAAGATTACATCCTATAACGTGGGTTTTCCCCTGCATCCACCCAACCCCCAA
This sequence comes from Sextonia rubra, assembly GCA_037013555.1. NCBI lineage: Eukaryota > Viridiplantae > Streptophyta > Magnoliopsida > Laurales > Lauraceae > Sextonia > Sextonia rubra. Next base: position 32,841,703 of record JASUAD010000010.1, on the reverse strand, counting down.
ATCTCATGTTCTGTGATGGTTTATTATCAATATCATATGATGGGTTTGGGAAAAAAATGTATTGAAACTCTATTCTACCTTTATATTGTGATATATTCTTTTAATAACAATTGAAACACCTAAAATCAATTAAAAATGAAGTTTAAAGGCTTTTCATTTTTATAAACTTTGCCCAATACCACCAACAACAACTGTGATTTAGAATACCTCAGTCCTCAACAACCATTATATATAGGTATTAAAACTCCAGGGCCGGGATTATTTGATTGTGGTGATTTTCTACTTCATAGAGGGGGCCATTTATGATAACTTCGAGCCTCTCATAAGTCATTAACCTATCCTACCCCCACTAAATTAGTATTGAACTAGTTTTATGTTGTATAATGTGTGAAGTTATGGGTTATGCGTTTTTTTTAGGTTATGTTTTCTAATTAATTTATGCGTTATAATTAAGCCATGTATTCCAACAAAGATATGTGTGTTTAAGGCTGGAGTTGATTTTAATGAGGGTTTATTTTTTTTCTATCTTTCAATCAGATATGGAAAAATATTTCAAAAAAAAACTCAACTCCCAACACACCCTCTCTGACTCCTTTAGAGAATGATAACAACAATCAAGTGCCCTCATCCTCAAAGAGAAGTTGTGTAGAGGTTAACTTGGCAGATCTTCGCGCTAATCCTGGGTAAAGAAATTCAATTTCAAATTATCATCCCATGGATCAGGACCAAGTTTAAAGAACTTATCTACAAAAAGACTCTGGTCAACCTCGTGACCATAAATTTCCTTATACTAGGTGTGGACAAGATAAGAGGCGATTGAATCCTTGGTTTAAGAAATATGGTAGTTGGTTGAAGTACAGCATAAAAAAAGATACTATATTTTGCCTATATTGTTATTGTTTAGGAAAGCGAGCACGCCACTATGCATTTATAACTCAAAGATTTAAAAGTTGGAAAAAAAATAGAAGAATTGAAGACGATGTGGGAGGCTCAAATAGTTCTCACAATCAAGCATATAAGAAATGTTGGAATTTGTTAAATTAAAAGCAACAAACTGAGATGATTGTTGTTAAACAATCGGATTAAGCTCGAACAGAGTATTGAATCCGCTTGAAAGTAACACTTCATGTCATTTGCTTTTTTCTATGGTAACAGTTATCATTTCGTGGTCATAGTGAATCTGATGATAAGACAATCTTGCAATGCTTTTAAAACATGAAAAACCATCGAAGGCAATTATAGAAACTTTGTTTGAGTCGAGATGATTTTTTGTAAGGAAAATGTATGTGAGTTGATCTAATTAAACATTTTTTATCTATTTAAATGCAATGTATTTCCTCTTTTGTCATAGTTTATGTGAAGAAAGTTGAGCAATGTCTAGCAAAAGTTTAGCACAATCAAAGTCTAGCAAAGGTTAACACCACCCAAATAAAAGTCATGGGTCCACTACTGTTCTTTAATAACATTCAAATCAAACAAAAATAAGAAATGAATATCTAACAATCACCTTATTAATTCAGTAAATTCTCTCATATTTGCTACCTTGTATCCTCTATCTCTTATCTTATATCTTCACACTTCATATTTCCAACAATCCTTGAATAGAACTTATTTTATTATGAATTCCTTCAATTTCAATTCCTGCAAATTTAATATAAACCAATACTAATTGAAGACTTCTTTCCGAAAAAAAAAAAAAAAAACTCCGAAAAAACAATGACGTTTAGCATATTTCATGTGAGAATGCAGATCTTTTGAGTACATACCTTCTAGACCCGCTTGACTTGAAGCACGTAATAATTGGTTATTCGTACAAAAGAAAAGTATTAATTGATTAGGTAATCTAAATTTTAAAGGGGTACGGTCACCCATCATGAGATGAATGGGCAACTAGCAAACTGGTTGGTTAGGGGCACAGTGGCCACCTCTTTTGTGAATTTGGACTTAAAATACCTAAAGTTGTTTTTCTTTAATATTTTAAAACTTTTAGAGTTGGGTCCTTTGTGTGCCCCTGATGAAAGAATTAGGCACATTTGATTGGAGCTAAATTTGATTCTAGGGTAGTCTCACAGAGATTCTTTTATTCCCCTTAATTTATTTCCAAATGGGATTCATAAAAAATTCTCATAGTAGATATAAGAAATCACTTTTCATAAGATTAAACCCCTCTTTTTAATATTCATAAAACAATGTTATACCTACTACCACTAAAATAAATTGTATAGTTGTTGGGTTTCCATGGTAGGCCAAGTAAAGCACCTCATATCAAAAACGTGGTTAGGTCCGTTAGATAATAGGTGGATCTGAAAATTACATTTTCACGTTGGATGGATAAGCCACGGCTTTGCCCCACCATAGATTTAAGTATGTGGATGGCCCACCATCAATTTCAAGTGGGTCCCACCTGCAATTCTCATTAATAAGTTAGTGCCTCCAAGTTCCATCATAAATTGGCGTTCTTGTTGTTTCTCATTTGTGGTGACCCGACTTGGTTTTAGTCATGTAGGCCCACTTGCAATTTCAATTAAAATGAGTATCAAATATCAATTCAATTTTGAAGAAAATCTCAGCACATTCAAAATTGTGCTTAAGAAGTGATCCTATGCTTTCAAAAATGCAAATAGTTTTAAAATCCACGTCTGGATGTTTAGTGGGGTCACTTGACAAGATTTTCTGATAAACCTCATATTTGACTTGTATGAAATGCAAGGGGAGATACATGTAAGAGATTAAAGAAAAAATGAAATAGATGGACCCCCATGATAAGGACTTGTCATCCAACGACAATTGAAAAAGGAAAATGCTTGCAGCATTGAAGAAGCAAAAGTCCTCAAATGAGTGGCATGATCTTTGTGTTCTGTTGGTGGGACCCACATGGCAGTTTGATGGATGGCCTTGGGTTCTTAAGGCAAAACAAAAGCATTCAACTTTATCATCAAGGCAAGTTTAGGACTTTTCCTTCACACACTGAAATTCACAATCATTAGATGATCCTTGCTTATCTTCATTTGCACGTTGAATTGGGAATTTGAAATTATCTCTGTAACCAATCCTCCATATCACGGACCCCAAGTGAACTGTCATAATTAATCGATTAATTAGTTAGGAGCAGATTCTGATTGGGTCCCACGCTTTGAACGGTCTTGATTGTCACTTATTTGCCAAGGTGTGTAAGGACCCACAAAGTTTTGTCCATTTGACAATTTTATAGACAAAAGATGGGATTGTTTTTGTCATGTGTTTGAGCAGGTCATCACTCAGTGGAGCCCACTTCTACATTACATTGGGACCTGTCTGCAAACCAAATCAACGGTCTGGATCACGTAGACGTTGTCCACGGCAGTAGAGAGAAGAATTGTTTAGCTTTCCACACATGCTTGTAAGTCGTCATCATCCTTCTGCCACAGTGGAGGAAGGCCCACGGGGGCCCACTCGTCTCCTACATGCATTTCACATCCCATTAATTGAGGATTGGTGGGTCCCACATATACCACCAATGGAGGGTCCTTTTCACTTTTTTAAGCGGCTCATGCCCTCGTGGCATAGTTAATTAACTCAAATAGCAATGTCCTTTTCATGCTTATTATAAGATGATGTGAACTCCGATAGATTTCTAGTGATTTTTTTTTGCTTTCCATTTCATTGAAATGAAAATGGGTGCCAGATAGAGACAGTCTGTTTAGAAGAATTGTAATCATGGTTCTACCAACATTTTCTGGTTTCTGACTCAGGAAATTGTGTTTCATGTAAGACAATCTTTAGTGAAATTTATCCGCAAGTCAAACAAGAAGGGGAAATTTATTCCAAGTAATTCCAATTTCAATAATGAGTCTCCACCGAGGAGCCTCATGAATTTACCACAGTCAAAGTCTTAAAGGTACACAATAAGAGAATTTCCCATGTGAGCGACGAAATCGTTCCAAATTTCCATGTTATCATTGTTTTATTGTTTGGTGTAACGCATTTCCTCATTATGTAAAAGAGAAAAAAATGAACCAACTTTTCTCGATAGAGAAGCTAGGGAGGGTTGGAAATGTGGGATTCATCTGTTGCATGTGAACAGAAACTTAAACTTAGAATGAAGTGTTGCACAAACAAGTGTTAAGACTCCGTCTAAGGTTACAAAAGCATAGACTGAAAACTAAACAAGGCCTATTCCACGGTCAACTAGAAGCTGGGATGGTTTATAATGTAGGGCTAGCCATTGCAGTTGGACCTCATGTATGGAATTAGAGGCCAAAGGGAACCCTTTTGTGCCCACTTGGATCCCATGTAAATCGAGCTAAATAGAAAGCAGGGGACTCAGTTTACACGTTAGGAGTTCAAGCTTTTGGGTATCCCCACTTACATGTGAACGTTTCAAGGAAAAGTCCTCCAAAAAGGGACAACCTATCAAAAGTAAGAAACTCACATGGGAAAAGTTGGGAAGCCTTCGTAATCAGATTTTACAAGGAATCTAGATTCCAAACGCCACCGGCCCACCACCCTGCTTACCTGTTAACTCTTGTTACATATAACTGACTCCCAGGCAATCAGATTTTTCCTCTTATTTAGAGGGATCAATGGTCACATTCAAGAAACAGGCTTGCATATTCAGCCTCTAGTGGGATCTGAGACAAAGACTTCTAGTTCAAGGACGGCGCCCCATCCAATTCAGCTACAAGTTTTAGAAAACTGCTAATAGCGTCTTGACAGTAGTTTCGAGTTTAACCACATTTTGCTGCCATCCATTTGATTTAAGTCCAGAAAAAGAAATCTAATACACAATCAGAAGAGATTACAAATTGCAAGGCCTTGCTGGGGCAACATATCCCAACACCATGGCTGCTTGCTCACAAAAGCAAAGCATAGAAACAGTACAATTTTGATAGGCCTGAAGCATAGCCAATGGCCGTGAAACATATCAAACAAAATAATCGTGGACATAGGAAGAGAATGTTCCGTAAGGCTCGTAGCCACCTTGTACGAGAGCAATAAATTATGGCATGATGACAGATGATGAATACTGATAACAACAGCAGTAAAAGCTTAAACAGCCAAAAGAGGGTGACACAACTGCATTTTATTACGGTCTATGCTTACCGCAACTCCTGAAAATCAAACACTGGCATGAAACGAGGGGAAACAACATTAGCAGGCAAACCAAGGAAGGGGACAGGAACACAAATGCATGAGTCATATGCATTTATCATTAAAGAAAATTTGCATAGAACATTGTTTTTGGAAGTTGTCAAACATTTGCAAAATCCAGTGATTATCTCTGATAGTGTTGAAAATAAAATGCCCTTTGTAATGGCACATTTGTATAAAGCAACAGAAGATGAAAGCCACATTCCTCTTCCGCAGAAAGCGGGGGGGTCTCGTGTTTCTATGCTTTGCAAATAAAACCCATTCAAAACTAGCCATTTTCTGCAAATGTTTGCATTCCACCGAATGACGACTTATTGCATATGGAAGAAATGAATGTTCCGCTTCCACGGAAAACTTGTTGCACAACAAACATGCCCTGAGTGCTTCCTTCACTAATTAAGTTCGCTTGCATGGACCCTTGACCGTGGCTCAGGTGGTGTGGCGCCTTTGAGTGCTTCCTTCACTAATTAAGTTAGCTTGCATGGACCCTTGACCGTGGCTCAGGTGGTGTTGTGCCTTTAAGTAGTTATGTGTGCAAGGGCATGAGCTTGGGCTTAAAGTTTTAATCCATATTGAGGTGACCCTTATTTAGCTGTCTACTGGGCGAGAACCGAGTTGAGCCAGTTCTTATCTGGGCCGGGGCAGATTGCTTGTTTCTGATCGGCTATGTCTTTGTGGGCCATTAGATAGTTATCGGTGGTTTCTAACCACCAGTGGTAGTTATTGTCCTAATGGTTAATGTCCAAAGCAATTCAAATTTTGCCCATTGGTGGCATCTCCCCACAATCGACATTCAACCCAATTCTCCTAATGGACATGACTAAATAAAGCTTCAATGGACTACAGCAATTTCCATTTTTGGCACTCAACTCTACATCTAACTTTTCTTGGCCTATCAAGCATTTGGGTTGTGATATTGCTGTTCAAGGTTGGTCTGTGGGCCTACAAGTGTTCCATGTGGGACCATTGCTGTTCAAGGTTGGCTTATGGGCTTGCAAACTGAGTCCAACACATAGGATATAAGCCTGTTCTATCTTAGAGGCAAACTTGCTGGTAACCCGATAACAAACACCAATTTGGTGTGGGGGCATTTATTTTCTTAAAGAAGATCAGAAAAAGAGTTTTACAGTCTACCACCAAAGGTCCATGGATGCAAAAGACCATGCTCCGGACACTATACACAACAGATGTTCCTAATAATATGCACGTCCAAATGTCCATCTAATGTACTAGATAGCAGCTAGCATACCTTTTTTTTCTGTATTAAAAGATGGAATCGATCTTCTTCTTATAGTCATCTGTCAGCTCTTGCATAAAGACAACAAACATATCAGGTGTTCAGTACTGGAATCAACTTCAAGAAGGCCAGAGAATTGGCAAAGCAGAAAGAAATGGCAATAGAAACTCTCCACAATTATGACATGCATTTGCTAGATGAGAGTGCCGCAATTTGACAACTGTAAATCACTTGACAAATCCCTTACACTGTCTTCAGATAGATTTTTCTCCTGTAAAATAAAAGGTTAGAAGACAGATGAGAGTTGCACATAAGATTGACAAACATGAAGGTAGGTCTCATTAATAGATCAGAAAGGCAACGACAGATGCAAACCTTCTCTAGTTTCTCCTAGGCATTTAATGCATCTCTCTTTACGTTTCTTAAAGCCACCTGCATATTGTAGACTGTCGGCAAATAAGTTTTGATGAGTAAAAAACTCAACAGATGGTTTGTTTGTTTGAATACAATACATAGAAGTCATGCCATAAGTAGTTAAAACTGAAGACAAAAAGGAGAATACACAAAAAATGACCATCGAATAACCTCCCCTTCAATGGAAATTGAATCAAGGGAAGACAGGAATTGAAGACCCAGCCATCGCCCTAGTAACTCAAAACCTAGGAAAGTCAAGGTCCCATCTAAATTGCTACATCATATCCTTCACAACTCACCATTTTAATATTCCTTAGTGGAACTCACTTGAACATGAAGTCCTACAAATTCAATTTCTGTGTAATCTAATGCAAACAAACAGGCCATTAAGGATATTAAACAATTACAAAAAAAAAAGGCTTGTTGGAGAGAATTTCCCTCATGCAAATTAGCACAATTACTAAGGCACTGTTTGGTGTAGCTTAAACCATAGCGGAATGCATGCTCACCAATCAATATGTAAAAGCGGACTCTTTAACACATTCACAGAATTGTGTGGAATTTGTGGGGGGAAGCATCAAAATACTAACTCCAGCATTTTCAATCTCTAACAAAAAAAATGCCTCTCAAACAAAATAGGAAGTTATTGGATGGCCCAATATGCAAACTGGGATGCAACCAACCAGATGTCAGCTAACTAAAACTGGCAGACAAATACTTCAAGAGTGGTTAAAAATGAAAACAAAAGGTCAATATACAAAAGATGACGATCAAATAACGTCCACTTTAATGAAAATTGAATTAAGTGAAGATCGAAAAATGAATACCCAGCCATCACCCTAGTAATTAAACTCCTATGAAAGTCAAGGTCCCATCTAAATTGCTACCTTATATCCATCATCCCTCACCTCATATCCTTTACACATCAGCTCTTTAAAATCCTTAGGTGGAGCTCATTTGAACATGAATTCCTATCAGTTCAATTCCTAGGAAATCCAAGGCAAACAAACAGGCCCTTAAGGAATTAAACAATTACACAAAAGGTATGTCAGGGAGAATTTCCTTCAAGCAAATTAACACAGTTACTAAGGCACTGTTTGTGTTTGGTGTACCTTAAAGGCTTAAACCCCAACAGAGAGCATGTCTGCCAATCAATATGTGAAAGCAAGCTCTTTAACACATTCGCATAATGGTGTGGAATTTGTGCGTGGGGCATTGAAAGGATTCTAGTAGCATTTTCAATGCCCAACCAGATAGCTGCCTCAAACAAAATAGGAAGTGATTGGTAGATGCCCCAATATGCAAACTGTGATGGCAGCTAGCAGACAAAAACTTCTAGAGTGGATGTAAGTAAGGGTCCCAAGGCTCAACTCTTATTGAAGGGCATATGAACAGTCATTGTCATCAAATTAGAAGTATACTATTCCTTAGAGGTATATCCTCCAGGGCATGTGAATACTGCAATTGTTATTAAATGAGTATCCTGTAAAACTGACGGTTAGTCCTTGTGGACTGAATAAAAATTACCTTATTTAAGCAGCATTGAAATTTGTGAAACTTTGACATCTGTAAATCAAAGGTTAGAATAATATGCTGGGGCATTTTTTACCTACTTTCTTCCAGACAAAGACTTTTCCATCCTCCAGTGACTGGCAGCCAGATGAGCCCCACAAGAAGCTATAAGAGCTTCACCCTCTCTTGATGATTTTTCATAAGTACAATCTGGGAAAAACAAAAAGAATTTCACTCCTTGAAATGTGCAGTCCATTTCTAATATCCGCAATCGGCTCACATATGACCAATCCAAACCCTACACACCTACCAACCCACGCAAGTTGAAATAGCAGTCATACCAAATTCAGACTAATCTGACCGCTATGGCGCTATCCATCAACTGATTGAATACAAACAAATAAATAAAACCGTGTTCACAAAAACCATTCATGTTAAAGATCTAAAATCAAATGCTGGGATCATCATAATGATGTGATATTTGAGTATTTGACCAACCACCAATCTGCAAACCCTTCCCATCCCCTAACCCCCATGATCAGATCATCCAAATGGGCCCAACATACAAAGAAGAAGTATTACAAATTAAATCCAGGCTCAATTTTTTCAGACAATCTCTACAAACACACATTTGGATCAGTCAAACAGAATTTGTTTGCGTCTGTGAAAATTTTCTAGAGAGAATACCCAACTTGATCAATTCAACCCTCTCTCACTTGCTAGCCCGCCCAACCCTCTCACTCACTACCTGCACCCACGCATACAGGAGGTGAACTGGCACTCACTCTAAATTGGCACTTACCCAAGATGGCACCAAGACATTTGTCGATCTGTACAGATAGAAAGATAGAAGTGGATGCATAGTTGCACATAGTAATCCAAAAAGGGGATCACATATGAACTCTTCACACATTCTAGCTTAATGTAGTGCCCACATAGGGTAAAACACACCCCAGGTTTAATTCTAATCAAATCAGCACTAACGATTGGATAAAACCATTCTAAGTTAGTGATCTTGGATATTTGGCTCCTAAATCAATGATAGACCAGAAGCTATCGTTTTTCCATCACTGATATAAATAGAAACTTTAGTTTAAAATTTAAAAAAATGAAAAAAAAACTACCCAAACACCAAAACCCTCCCCCCAACTCTATTTGATAACTGACGAAGACGGCAGGCAAAACCACTTAGAAGCCAAATAACAATGGGTAAAACAAACTCCCATAAATAATAAAAAAATAAGATGGCTTTAGATAGTAGGGTATAATAGAATACATACAGGGATAAGTAAATGCAAGGACACGCATGCTGGATCTTCTAGTAAATAATTCATTCAGATCTGGTATTTTTGGCAGGCAAGCCAGTTCCCATAACATTGGGATATTTTAAAGTAGATGTTTATTATTACAAGGTCAAATGCTGATGCAAATCCCACGAGACAACTCATTCCTTCCTCCAAATCATTGTCTTTCATCATGCCCTCTACCATCCTTTCCTACATGTTCATTCAAGTCCCCTTCTAGGAAAATCTTTTCACCAATTGGAATTTCTTGTATTTAACCATCCATTTCCTCCCAAAATTATCTTTTCAACAATTCCCATCTGGTCCTGCTTGGGGTGTATAGGCACTAGTGATATGAATTAGATCTTCCTCTACACCAGTTTAATTGCTATAAGGCTATCACTCAATCTCTTTTACCCATGCAATCTTTTCTTTCAAATCCTTATCCAGTACTATTCCTACTCTATTCTTCATATTAATTTTCCTTCATAGTAGAGTTTCTAGCCATTTGTGAGCTCCATCGCATTATTCTCTTTTGACTTTGACTCCTGTAGACAGGCTACATTAACTCTTTTTTCTTTTTATTGTATTGACCAACTCCATTATCTTGCCTAGTAAATACCTATATTCCAAGCAGTAAGTCGAATTCTCCTCTTCTTTTAGACTAACTTCTTATGCATCATGTCAACAACGAGTTTAAAAACAGTCAAGTAGAGAACATAATGTATTGGGAGAATTATAAAATTAGGGGTCGTTTGCCTTCTACACGTGATAAGGAAAATGAGATTTACATATGTAAGTGTTATGCATGCAAATGTTACACATGAAACACATTACCATGTTAGTCAAAATCATCACTTTCACATAAGTAAATGAGTACATCTGTACATCCAACGGTTTTATATTTATTTGGATTATTTCGACTTTTCACAATTTTTGCAAAAATCCATGAAGAATTAAGACATGAAACTAAATGTCTTGATTTTTACCATAAATGCAAAAATATTGAACAGTTCAAATCATGAATTGAGGGCCCTTAGAAGTGCAGAAAATTAGATATATAGGTTGGGATTTTTTCACAAATTACTTAAAATCTATGAAGATTTAAGATAATTGACTTCTATATCTTGGGGTTTACTAGTTCAATAAACAAAGTGAACAATTTGGATCACAAATATGGACCCCACAGGAATGAGAAAAAATAAAAGTGGTCGATGGGCACAAGAATGCATTCAACATATAAGAAGTGTACTGGTACCTTTTTTGCAAGAGGATGTGAATCACTTTCACACCTGTTTTGGTGTGTAAATGGCCCCTTTTGTACACCATTTTCACACCTAATTTAAATATCAAATTTGAAATGAATTCAAAAAAATCGATGATGCGTAATCTCTACATATGTAAGCCACTTACATATGTAAATAAGCACAAACAAATGACCCCTTAGAAACAATATGCATCGAGGGAAAGACAGATTAGTAATGTGTACTAGGTCCCCACCAGTGCTTATAACATGAAACCTACAGTATGCAGATTGAGAATTTTTATAGTAAATGAAGTCGCACAACTGCAAAAGTAATAAGCCTGGTGAAGTTGAGGAGACTGAGAAAACAACATAAAACACATAACATTCAGGTGAAAAATGATTATCACAATCCCAATAATGACAGAAAAAGAGAAACAAAAAGGCTAAGGGCTTGTTTGGAAAATCTTATCCATTTGTAATAGATATGATTTGCACAGATATATTTGGAATAGTTTCAAACAGACTCTTTTATAAATAGACCAATTGATAAAACTTGCGGTAAATCTGATTCAATTAGATCTATTTGAAAAAACTTGCTTCATAAAAATACAAATAAGAACTTATTATGAAGGCATTTGTTGTCTTTTTTAAAAGAAACTATTTATTTTACAATTTGATTGTCACATCCATTAGATTGTTTGGTAATTGTTTATCTACCTTTTCCAGAGTATGTGGGGGTCATTTACACCATCAATTACAATTTTCCATTCTAACTTTTGCCTCATAACTATTGAATATAAGCTACATTAACTCATTAACATCAATAATTACTAGGAGGGGAAAAAAACAAGAGCATTCCGCTTAATTGTTCAAAATTAAAAATAGCAGTTAAGCATCAAAATATGATAAAAAAACAATAGGTTCTTAATTCTCTCTTTCCCTTATACATATATATAAGACGCTTACACCACGATATTCAAAATTACATTCAACCAACTATAACTTATCAGGACCCATTTTCCACTACGATTTTAAATTTGTCTCCGCTGTTCCTCCCCTGAACACTTTTTTAATTTGTAGGTCTAAGAAACCCTCCTCATTGTCAGAGCAAACTACTCTATTTGTCGAAAGGATTGTTGGGTTATGCAAATATGATTGTGCTACAAATAGAAGCTCACTGCTATACTTTCTAATGTGGCTCCTACCCAATCAAACCACTCTCTAAATAAAACACAAATACGATCAGGTTGTTATATTACCATCATCTATTACATAACACTAGGTAGAGATTCTCTACACTAGGGGCTCATATCGTGGGCTAACACATGAGGACATTGTATACATTTTGTGTAGCACCCTTTCTCCCATGTGCAAAAATCATCCCAAATTTGAAATATCTCAATTAGATGATCCAAGCCTTGGGTGAGGGAAGCGACAGAAATCATCAAAATTGAAATTTCCCTAATAAACAATTTGGAAGAAGGTACTCCAATTGTTTGGATCCTAGTCTCATCTATTTCTCTGCCTTAAATCCTCCTCTCACCTCCTTAATAATCCTCTAATGGAAGTATGGAACCCATTTGACCATTAATTCCTATGTATTCATCTTGCTCCAACCAAAGCCAGATATGGTTGATTAGCAGGTTGAACATTGACCCACACCAATCACAATCTAGTGTCCTTCTTAGGGCTGGGCATTTTCTTATGTAAAGCATCCCAAGTCCTGGATTCATTATTAGGAAAATAAGCAGCGCCTACTGATTGATAATCCCGTTCCAAGATCAACTTTTACCAGAAAATACTCATTTTCTTAAAAGTAATGACTAAAGACACAGATATTAGACATTTTCTACAACATGCAGCAAAGGCTACTTACAAAATTGAAAATTTTGTTGAGGCTGAGGTTACTATGCATCTTGACTCTCCTGCATTACAAAAGGTCAGCATAGCTGGGAATGTTCTCCGAAAGGTTTGCAGACAGGTCCCACCAGAGATGTTTGATGTCAAACCTTGTGTGTAGAACCTGTGGACCAAGATACGGCTTGGATACAATATGGACACACAATGGACATGGGATTTACACATAAAAAGTGAAGTATTGGATATGATACAACATGATACATTGTCTATTTTGAAGTATCCATGCTTCATGGGTAAGACCTGGCTGGATTCTAGCTCTTAATCTTTCATGATGTAGATGGATCTCCGGTACTTCTCACCCAGACTTTCTAAATGTACATACTATCATTTTTAATGTAAACATGGATTGTAGATTATGCCCTTTTCCCGTTACTTTTTATATTCTAAGAAGGCTCCAAACAAGACTGGGACATCTGCCCTAACAGACTGCCTACGCCATCCGAGAGTCATGTGACCAGTAACAGGCTGTGCCGTTTTGTGATCCTCTCCAACTGCCATTTATCATCCACACTCACACACCATTCCAGAAAACTAAACAAAATAGTCATAGAAAAACCCTAATTTTCAAACTCAAACAGAGAACTCAGTGCTTTAACCACTCACCCATTGTAGCATAAAAGGAAAAAAAAGGGGACTATATTCATAGATTAAAACCCCAGTCTCATTAGTGCAATCCAACAGTTTTCCCCTCTCTTTCTCTGTCACATTCATGTACACAGAGATCTTCCGGCAAAAGGGGAAAATGCAAGGATGGAACCAACGTACCAGCAAAAGCTACTGGATTGATGCTAGGAATAGATTTCAAATGAAGGCCTATGCTGTGTTATCTCAGGAAAAAGAAGAGGTCAGATGGGAAGTGTAAAAGTTCTATATGGGCATAGTAGTCATATGATAAAAGTTCTAAGGCAAACTTTTCAAGAAAAAAATGGAAGATGTCTTTCTGCTTCAGATGTTGGAGCTCTAATTCGATTATTGCCATTTTTGTAACTTTTTAGAATAGAGGCAAGAGGTCCTAAAACCAATAGAAATAGACATTTTTGTTAAAGTTGCCAAATGGTCTAAAGGCAATAAAAACTCTATTTGAATTAGTTTTAAATTTAAAAAAAAAGCCTAGAAATAGACTTGCCAAACAGAACCTAACTAACATGATGTTAGAATGACTGTTAAACTGGACAATATCACACTTTTTTCCGCAACAGCAGGCATACCTTCCAGAAGAAAGTTCATCCATCTTATCTTAGAAAAATTAGTCAGTCACTGTTACATGTGAATCAAAACATTACTAATAGTAACTAATAAGGTGTTCCTGCAACGAACTGACCTTTTTACAGCTATGCAGTAACATATTTGCCAAGAATCCAGTGTCCAAGCTGCATGGTGTCAGTACATCATGACAGCATAAACCATCAAATGTGTGATATGTTATCTGGTGTGAATATGGCCAATTGTTACAGCATTGGGCATTCTAAATATGAAAAAATAAATAAATAAAGGAGAAGATGCATACTTGCACTTTGCCATTGTGTTCTCCACCGAAGCGTGACAGAATGGAATAACAGCAAAACAGCCACCGAGCCACACCAGTCACCAGCAATTATGACAGCAAGTCCAATTACATCTACATCCAAAATTGAAATCAACCAGATTCACCAAATGATAGGAACTTCAATTGGAGATCAAAACAAAGAGCCATGCAGAAAGAGACAAGAGAATAGAAAATATTGTACCAACTGAAAATTTTCTGGCCATTTTCTGGGAAAGATCCAACTGGGAAAAGGGGGAAATAGATAAGTGACATGAGTCTCCGTGAATAAACCAATAATTCCTAAAGGTTAAACAGATACAAAATAAGGAAGAGCTCAATAAAAATGTAACATGACAAACACCAATCCCCACAAATCCACAATAAAGGGTATCAAGCACCAAATGAGTAATTGTGGAACTTACAATTGCAATGGTTATGCTAGTCACAGATGCAGCAGGCTGTGGTGGTTATTAACTTAAGTGACACCCAAAAAAATTTTGAATATAACTTCCAAAAACAACAGCTTTCTATCTTGTTCCAAAATTGGCCTCACAAAAGAGAAATGCAGAGAAAAAATACATTTTCTTGAACAAGTATGCAAACATGAACAATTAACCATAATATGGCATCCACCACCAAAGCCTTTTTTGGGAAATAATAATAAGAGTTTTATAAAACATAATAGAATACAAGAAGATAGAAGAGCAAAACCAGTTCTTGCTCCCTCTGGAAAGGCCCCAAGATCAAGTTCATGAGGACCCAAAAAATGCACTGCTTGAAACACAACAAAAAGATAAAAAGACAAATCAAAGAAGAGCCAAAAGACAGAAAAGATGGTAAATATCAGGACTTAGATCAAACAAACCCTACCAACTCCTTCCTTAGCCAAATGATCCACACTCCTTCCTTAATACTATTAGCCCATTAAAGGGATCATTTTCCACCACAAAGGGAACATTGAAAAGTGCCCAGAAGAACCTCAGAGCTTCTCTAACTTCATCTCAATTGGGTCTGGTAGAAAGAATGCCTTCACCTCATATCCATTAAAGAGAGCCCCATCAATACTAAATAGACATTGTTTTCTCCAATCCATGCCACCCAAAAGTTAATCAAACCTATAGGAGGGGACTCCAAATTGCTCCAACCTACAGAGATGCCTGGAAATACACACTAACAATGACTATCAAAGAAGATTCATTTAAAAAAAAGGGTACTTATTCATAAAATGAACAGCGTATTAAAAAAAAAAAAAAAACCCACCAACAAACAGCAAATTTAATTGCTCCTCCAATAGGAAATCAAGTTTTCAAGTCCACCATAATAGCTTCTCTACAACTACATCTTGCTCAGTCATACTTTACCAGTAAATACAAACTCTGTTGAGATATCACAATGAATAAAGCAATGGGGATTTCTATATGAAGATCACA
This sequence comes from Sextonia rubra, assembly GCA_037013555.1. NCBI lineage: Eukaryota > Viridiplantae > Streptophyta > Magnoliopsida > Laurales > Lauraceae > Sextonia > Sextonia rubra. The sequence continues at coordinate 32,826,006 of JASUAD010000010.1, read as the reverse complement.
ATGAGTAAAACGACAATGGGATTTCTCTATGAAGATCACAATGAGTAAAACGACAATGGGATTTCTCTATGAAGATCACAATGAGTAAAACTACCTCCATTGCCCTGCAACACAAAACCAGTTTACAATAAAATGAGATTTGGAACCACCCATGAGATAAAAATTTAGTATGACAAAACCCCAATTGAAAAGCCCCAACTGAAATCAGCAAAAATGCAAATTCATGCCATTCTCCCCAATCATAGAACCTCTCTAGTTTAATACTACAAAAGTAAATTGCAGACTATAGAGAGGTAAGGTCGACAGAGAAGAGGGGAAATATGGAAAAAGACATAAGAGATAACTTCTACGCAGTTACTTCTTCTAACCAGGGCACCAAATACATTTCATTATTTAGCAAAAAATTGTAGAAATGAACCTTCCTTTTATCAAGGGAGGGGCTAAGGGGATTACCTCCATCTCCTAGATCCAGAAGCAATATATCCACTGATAAAGATATCAAATGGAAGTTCTAGGTTTGTTATGAGAGAGGAATCCTACCAATTGTAGTTTGTATGATCCAGTGTTGTAATTATTTTAAGGGCACGTTTGTGTAGACTTCTGTTTTTGTGGAAAGAGAAAATTGCAATATCATCAAATTTCACGAGAAAAGAATTTCGCAGAAATACAAATGTTGCTGTTTAGTGTAAATTATTTTTGAGGATTTTACGGAAAAAAGCTTCTTAAATTTGCATTAAATACAACTAGGCTCAATTTATCAATATTCATAGATTTGGTCAATTGGGCTTGAATTCATAAAAAAAAAATTTTTTTTTTTTTGCATGTATGACAGAGCATCACTCAACTGTACGTAGAAAAAAGGAAGAAGAGAGAAGAAAGAAGAAAGGAAGAAAAAGAGAGGAAGAAAGGAATGAAAAAAAGAAGAAGAAGAAGAAATGAAGAAAGGAAGAAAAGAAAGGACAAAGAGGAGAAGAAAGGAAAAAAACAAAAAAACTTTAATCCCTTGCTTTCTTCCTCTCTTCTTCTTCTTCCTTTATTCATATTTCTCTTTTTCTTCCTTTCTCCTTTCTTCTTCCTTTCTTCTCTGTATTTTTTTCATGCAGGGCTAAGGTTTTTTTTTTTTTTTTCTAAAGGGTTGAGTCGCTCCTGCAGGAAAAAAAAAACCATTGAGAAGAAATGAAGAATATAGGAGAAATAAGAGAGAAGGAAGGAAAGGAAGAAAAAGAGGAGAGGAAGAAAGGAAGAAAAGGAAAAAGAAGAGGAGAGGAAGAAAGAAATGGATTAATGTTAAGAGTTTTTTTTTTTCTTATTCTCTTCTTTGTCCTCTCTTCTTCTTCCTTTCTTCTTTCTTTTCTCTTTTCTTTCATTTCTTCCTCTCTTCTTCTTCCTTTCTTCTTTCTTTTCTCTTTTCCTTCATTTCTTCCTCTCTTCTTCTTCCTTTCTTCCTTTCTTCTTCTTCTTCTTTTCCCTCCTTTCTTCTCTCTTCTTCTTCCTTTTTTCTCTCTTATTTCTCCTCTCTTCTTCTTCCTTTCTCCGCTATTTTACTTCCTTTCTTCCTCTCTTCTTCTTCCTTTCTTCTTTCTTCTCTCTTCTTCCATTCTTCTCTACGTTTATTTATTGTATAGTTGAGCGTCACTCATCCAAAAAAAAAAAAAAGTTTGCACGAATTCCAACCCAATTGACCCAATCCTTGGATATTGATAAATTGAGCCTAATCGTGTTTAATGCAAATCTAAGGGGCTCTTTCTAGTAAACTCCTCAATATTTTTTCTTGATAAATTAGAGATAATATTGTTTGGTGCAGTTTGTGAAATATTTCATGAAAACCATAGAAAGAGGAGGTGAAAGGGTGGGTGGAAGGAAGAAAGAGAGGTCGGGAGTGTGGAAATAGAAAGAGAGGAAAAGGGCATCATAGTAGATAAAGAGGGATGAGCCTCGATACAAGGTTGCACCCCACAGTGAAATAGGAAGCGGGTGAACATTTCTATGAAATGAAAGTCCAATGGTCCCCCATAGGAATTCATTTTCTAACCTTCTCAAAAAAAAGTCAGATGTAGGAGTGACCTGATGGAAAAGTGGTTCCGAAGAATTATGCTGCACCAAACGCATTAGAAATAATTTATCTGAAGAAAACCATCTCTTTTTCTGCAGAAAAGTATTACACAAACATGCTCTAAAAGTTTTTTGAAATCTATGAAAAATCAAGACCTCAGCTTTCGCCTTAAGCCTTATTTGGCCATCTAGAAAATTTGAATGGTTCGGATAGTTCAAAGGGGCCCACAAGAGTAAAAACTTAATATTTTAATATTTGGACTCTTTTACAAATATCTCAAATCATTTGTAAATGATTCCCTTGCATAATAGTTACTTATCATCATATTTGTTTATTCTCATTTACACATCACGTGTGTATATGATATGTAAAAATGTTGTATAAATAAGGCAATTTATACATCGGTGTTTTCACACTAAATAGATGTGAAAACCTATACTGCAAAAGGCGCCATTACACTTTTTACATGTTGATTTCTATGGGACCCGTCAAACATGTTTAGTTTTTTTTTATTGTTGTGGACCCCATACTTGTAACATAAAGTATTCAACTTATTTTTTAAACTAATAAACCTCACAATCCTGAACTTGATTATCATATATCTTAATAAATTTTGTGTAATTTGTAAAAAAGTCTCTACTTAAATATCTCATTTTTTGCGCTTTTGTGGCTTCTTAGCTGATGATCTAAACCGTTGAATTTTCTAGCATTAATGGTATCAGCAGGTTTAGTTTAGTATCTAAATTCTTCATGGATTTTGAGAGATTGATGAAAACATCAAAAAAGTCTAAATAAGTCTAAAACCATTGGATTTCCTCATACACTGATATGAAAATTTTAATTTTTTATGGCAGTTAACCAGGGCGATGAAAACACAAAATACTTTTATCGTCTGATGAGGAAGAGATAAGCATATTCTTATATATCAAAACTAAAAGACATGGAAGGCAACAAATTCAGGGGGTTTTTCTCGGAAAAATCCCCTTAGAGTTTTTATCGAACAAAAAGGACCCTAAAGATTTTTATATCCTGAGCGGTCCCATAAGCCCTTTTTGTTTTTTTTTCCAATATTATTCATAAGCATAGATATCTATGCTCAAGCGTAATGGACATCAAACCATTTTCCTATTTATTCTTTATCTTCATCATCTCTTCTTCTCGGTTTGGTCAAGGGTTTTGTTTAGATTCTTTCTGGGGCAAAGAGGGGAAAATTAAGAAGAAGAAAAAAGAGAAAGAACATGGAAACAAAAGAAAAAGAGAAGACAAGGAAGATGATAAAGAAAGTAGAAGAACTATATAGGGAGGAGAAAGATAATGAGAATGTGTAATGAAAGGTGAAATAAGAAGAGAAAATCAGGAAGAAAAATAAGCAAAAGAGATGAGGAATAGAATCAGAATAATGAACTAAAACAAGAAGAAAAATGAAGAAGAAGACATATTACGCTTGAGCGTAATATCTATGCTCAAGCGTAATATACTCAAAGCAGAATCATAATTTTTTTAAACATTAATGATGAGTATAGATATCACTGCTCATCAGCAATGTCTAACCAGACAGAACACATTGCTCCATTTTATTTTCTCTTTCTCTTTTACTTCTTCTTGAATTTTTCCTCCTCACCTTAGACTCAACACAAACAGAATGCTTTACCAAATCAGGAAGAAGATATGACGAATAGGAAGATGGAATGGAGAAAGGGTTTACACTACGCTAGAGTATAGATATCTATGCTCAAGCGTAATATACTTAAAGCTGAATCAAAGTTTTTTTTAAGACATTATCTTAGTAGCGATATCTATGCTTATCAACAATTTTAAAAAAAATCATAATTATACTTCCGGTATATTACGCTTAAGCATAGATATCTATGCTCAAGCATAATATTTTTTTCTTTTTCCTTTTTCTTTTTGTTTCAATTCCTTCTTATGATTTTTTTCTCGTTTTTTTCTTATTTTTTTTTATTTCACCTTTCATTACACACTTTCATTCTCTTTCTCCTCTCAACATTTCTTCTTCTTTTCTTTTCTTCTTCCTTCATCCTTTTCCTTTTCTTTTCTTTTTCTCTTCTCTATTTTCTTTCTTTTTTTCTTCTTCTTGATTTTCCCCTCTTTGCCCTAGACAGAATCTAAACAGAACCCTCAACTAAACCAAGAAGAAGAGATGATGAAGATGAATAAGGAATAGGGAAAGGATTTGATGTATGTTACACTTGAGTATAGATTTTTATGCTTATAAATAATATTGAAAAAAAGATTAGAAAGGGCTCAGGGGACCACTTCAAGCCATAAATATCTTTGGGGTCTTTTTTGTTCAATAAAAACTCTAAGGGGAGTTTTTGAGAAAAAGCCCAAAATTCAATGATCCGGAAGCTATTTCAACAATTTTTTTTTATATTTTAAGAATATTTTTACTCCCCATATTACTATGCTAAAGCCAGATTTGACTCATGTTGTCCCATATGGATGTGTTAATGATGAAGCTTCTGTTAAATTGTTGTCATGACCCGAGCCCAAGAAATTGGGGATTAGGGTTACCCTAATCAGTGACACACGTACTCCCGTGCAATTCACACTCATACCCAAGTCTGAATGAAATTACACAAGGGATGTTTACATGCTTACACGTGTGAAGTGCTGAACAACTCATCTATTCAAACAGTCAATGTGCGAAAGCCTGTGAATCTCGCCTATAATTTTCCTTTCCTTATCATTAAGCAGTTCAGCAAGTCCATTACAACCATGGATAGTCTAAAGATTAATATTCAGAAACAAAATTAGCAGATTAATTATACATGTGTCGTGTACAACCCAAACATGATGTACTCATGCATGCAAGGAGATCAGTGGTAACATACTACGGAGGAAATACAGAAAGATTCAAACATACAGACATAACGAGATCGAGTTCTTAGAATGCAGTCTACATGGATGTAATTATGCAATGCTAAAAGATCCAAAATCCCACTGTATACAATCCTTAGCTATTAGTGAGCCGCTTTCGCCAAACAAGACAGTCAGCAACCGTCTACTATCCACCAATATCACCTGAAGGAACCATTGTGGTCTCCTTCTACGCTATTGGGTTTACGCCAGACCGGATTTGAGACTTGAACCCGTAACACCATTAAATAACTCATGAATACGACAATTTAGCAAAGCATAAGCAAAATTAAGGTAACACACGTTGTATCTAGCAGACTTAATGATATATGATTTACAGAATTTAAGTCAAGGAACTCGTATGGCTTTGCTTCTGGTGGGCTGCATGGCAAATGCCGATCACCTTCTCCCACCAAAATGCATTGCCTTAAAAGAATTAACGACATATGATTAATAGAGTTTCAAGTTCGAAACTAGGCACGTTGTGCATTTGAATTAAACATGCTATAAGAATCAATAAATGTAATACATACTAGTTGGTTACTACATTTGCCATATCCTTTTTTTATGGATCTGTACATAGGAGAACACCATTGATTGGGTAGGATACGAATGGGTCTCAAGTTCCTGGGGTCCGGAAGCCCCAAAACATGAACACACTACAGCGGCAATATACATACTACACCAAAGTCAACCCCACCGAGTATCATAAAGCTGAGGCTGAGTAGCGCCAGACCACTTCGAGTCAATCATATTATTGAGTAAACCATGCAATACCAAATTGTATACGTTTAATTCAAGCGTGCAATGCATTTATACTCAAGTCAATATCAACAATCGATATCATTGTATCAAGTATAATACTAGAAGGACATACGAGAATCATTTAATTCCATACATAAGAGTGAAGGGCAATAAACGTCATCCAATATGCCATGCAATTCAATTTCATAGAATCAAAGCAGTTTTACTAGCCAACCCTAATCTAGTTGTCCATTGTTTCTGACCATTTTTTATGATGTAGTTTTAAATTATCCGATACACAGTTATTTTTCTTTGGTGTTACATTATGTTGGGAAGATGTATCAAAGTCCCTTAAACTAACACCTATGAAGAGGTGTTTAACAAATGGACAACGTCACATGAATAAGTCTCAGCCCTCAAAATTTTTCATGATCTTTAATTATCCTTTTGGGCCGGTTAATGGTATACAAGGATCCACAAGCTCAGGCCCTACAAGGTCTCACAACAATACCTATCAATCCTAATTTGCAGTGGTCTCACGGCTTAATTGTGGGTGACTTATGGCTTAGCTATAGGCATCTTACAGCTTAACTGTGTTGTGCAAGACGGCTCAGCTGTAGTTACCCAGAGTTCCCCTCAATTATGGGTGAACCGTGGATTAATGTACAGTTGTACCTAGTTGGTCTACAATTTAACCACGGGTTGCTTACGGCTAAGCCGTAGCACACCATACGGCTTCACTATGGTTGGATCGTAGAGTTTTCTCCCCCTTTTTACCACTCTCTGGACATCAAGCTAAAGCTTGACTTACGGTGGGGTTACGATTAGCTTACGGCTTAGCCATAGCTTGACCAAGCAAAATCTTCAGGTTTTCTGCTATTTGGAGTCTTAGCTATATATTACTTACGGCTTAGCCGTAAGCTTCAGGTCGTGTCAGGCGATTTCAAGTCAGAATAGCAAAAGGGCTACAAAACACATACAATTTGACAAATTTGCAAGAATCATAAAGTACCAACATGCATTAAACTAAAATTTGCTTTTACTTGCCTTCAATTAAACGTTTCAAGCATTAATCCTTTCTTTAGCTCAGTTTGGGTATTTTGAACATATGTGCCATGCATGCCAAAAATAAAGAAATAGATGAGTGCATGTATGAATTAAGAGTCCTCTTGACGCCATTAACCCACCAGATCAATGAACAAGAAGAGAGCTTACCTTCACAGTGACTAGAAAGCAAGTTTGAGGATGAAGAACCCATTAACTACAAGTCCAACAAGAAAAAGAAGTGAAAAAAATCTAGACTGATGAAGTAGTGGCGAAACCCAACCGCAAAACTTCTCTTGCTTGCTTAATGTGGAACAGAAGTTGGAGAAGAAGAAAGAAGAAGATGAACAGAGGATAAGCATTGTTGGAGTTAGTGGGTGAGCTTATATGAGACAATATTTTGAAAGTTTTATAAGAAAGTCCTTCTCGGTTTATTGAATTTTTAATACAAGTCAAATGGGGGTCCAATTGAATCAAACAACATCTAATGCCTTCGAACCAATTCCAAAAGTTAACGGGCTCAACAAGACAAACATGATGGTGTCCATATGATGCATGACTGACGTGAAAGCAAGTATTCTAAAATTATGAAATGGGCTTCATCTACTTAGGTAAGGTCAAACCCAACCCAACTACCTATCATGACCTGAACTGGACTCACTAGGACCGAATTAAAAGAAATCCTCATTAATTAGTTCGTAATCACAATTAATTACTCTCTAATCAAGCTTAGCTTGGGTCAGAGTGTTACAATTGTCTGTGATTGTAACAATTTTAGAAATAAAGGAAGCTAGTAAAAATGCAAATCCATACAAAGCTCCAGGGCCTAAGGGATTTAACGCCCATTTCTTTGAAGTCTTCTGGCCTCTCATAGGTAATGATATCGGTGAAGGAATTATAGATTTCTTTCAGAAGGGATATATATATATGTTTATGTTGAAGCAATTGAATGTTACATTTATTGTCTTGGTATCGAAAACTGAGAATGCAACATCTCCAGGTAAATTTAGAACAATATCCTTGACAAATGAATTGTATAAAATCATTAGTAGGATCTTGGTCAACAAACTCAAGCCAATTGTCTCAAAGCTTGTTGGGCCTACACAATTAGTATTTATTCCTGGGAGAAATATTTCAGATAATATTCTTCTTGCCCAAGATTTACTTTGTAAATTCCACTTGAAAAAAGGAGTTCCAAAAATGAGTGTCAAGATTGATTTAGCAAAAGCATATGAAATTGTAAGGTGGGATGTTCTGGAAGCAGATCTTCAAAGTTTGATATGAGGTTTCCTACTCTTAATATCAGGTTGATCATGGAATGTGTTATTGATTATTCATTCTCAGTATCAAACAATGGTAGTGCAGAGAGGTACTTTAAAGGTACAAGATATTTAAGGCAAGGATGTCCACTATCTCCATTTCCTTTTGCCATTGTTGGAGTACTTCTCCATATTAATGTCAAAATGTGCTCATTTCATTTAATTCCCATGCCTTTTAAGAAAAATGAAGTGACTATTTCTCATCTAATGTTTGCTGATGACTTAATTGTCTTTTCCAAAGCCACCACCTATGTAGCAGTGAATCTTAAAAACTTCTTGGAGCAGTTTAAGATTTTTTTAGGGTTGGAAGTAAATTGGGCAAAAAGTGCTATATTTTCTCTTAAATTGTACCGCTTATGATGAAGTGATTATATCAGAAATATTGAATATTCCAAATGCCAAGCTTCCTATGAAATACTTAATAGTACCGTTATCATCAAAGAGGCTGAGTTTCAATGGTTGCCAACCTCTTATTGCAAAGATTCAGAAAAAAGATAACTAAATGGAAGTCGAAACTTTTATCAAATGCTGGAAGAATGGAGCTGATCATATCTACATGATCTTCTCTCCATTTTGATTGAGCAACGGTTTTTCTTTTACCCCAAGTAGTTCTTTATGCAATGGACAGACAGGTATGTGTTTTCTTTTGGAATTGTTGGATATCTAATTACATTTATCCTATTGCTTGGGCCTCTATTGGTAAACCTATGGCTTATGGAGCGCTTGGAATACGCTCATTATTTGCTGCCTCTAAAGCAGCTTTGTTGAGATAGGTTTTGGAATGTAGTGATAAATAAAAGTACTTGTTAGAACATTTGGAAATGCAAAATACTTGCGTAACCGATCTTTTTGGGATGGTCAAAAACCAAGTGATGGGTCTACAGAATGGATATGTATCCTTCGGCTTTGAACGATTGCCTTGCCTCACATTAAGTTTCTTATTGATAACGAGAATTATACAAGATTTTGGATAGACACGTGGTTGGATAAGGGCTGATTAAACGATGACTTTAGGGATAGATCAATTTATAATATGGGGATGGGTTAGGATTTAATGGTGAGTTCTTTTGAAAATAACGAGGAGTAAGATTTTCAATTCCTACATCTAATGCTCTTATGAAAATTATTCAGAATACCCCATTAGAAATCCAGCCTCATGAGCAATTCCAGGATGAGAATAGAATATTTACTTTAAAATCAACTTACAAGTTGGCTTAGGGAATTCAAAATCAAGAGGAGTAGTGGCTATCTTTAATTTAGTTTAAGGGTAGTATCAAGCAATATTCGTTATGTGCTTGGATGTTTTTCAAAGGAAGACTTAAAGCAAAAAAGTTCTTACTCTGAAGGAATGTTTTATGTGGCTTTTCTTGTATGTTTTGTGATTGTACATTGGAGACTTCCAATGTAGTTACTCTCAAGATATTTCGGCTAATCTAATGGCACATCTAGACTCAACTCCCATAGTTTGTGATTCCCCTCAAGCTATGGTGGAGTCAATCACTTTGAGGATTGATCTACGGCATAAAGGACTTCAAACTTTGGGAAAAATTGTTTTCTATGCTTTAATATGGTATATATGGCAGGAACAAAATGGAAGAATTTTTAGAATAAACATTAGCCAACTTCAATCAAAGTCGAAGATATAGTGAAGACTATTTAAAAAAGAGCCCTCTTCTTAGGTTCAAGATTGTCTGATAACATTCTGAGCCATTGGAACTTACCTCCATGGCATACAAATACAATGAATTATTCAAAGCTTATCATTTCAAAGGGTGCACAGTTATCTATCTGCATTATGAGATAATCTCTTGTCGGCATATTGTGGAATGACGTTGAGTGTCCTTGTAGTGCTGGAATTGAACCAGCTTTTGATTATTACTTAAGGGTCATTCAACATATATATATATATAAACGAAAAACTGTCTAACCTAATAACATATATATATATATACACATAAAACTCTTGTTCTTTTATCACATGTGTAAATGGCAAACAACCCCTTAATATAAAAAGCCTTTTGCTTTTATGTGGTGAAAATAAAAAATCATGCACCATAGACTTCTTTTTTTTTTTTTTTGTCACAATGCACAATGGACAATCTTATATATATATCTATGCTTTTGGGAATAGAAGGCTGGGCTTGTGGATAAGACATGGCTTTGTAGTTAAGGTGCCCGCTCTCATAGCTTCCACTAGGTTTCAAACCCTAGTGAGAATTCTCAGTGGCCAACCAAGCAAATAAATAAATAAAATAAACATAAAGGCTGGCTCCCCTAAGCTAAAGCTTAACGTACGTTAAGTTCAAAGTGAGTGGTTTCCCCATATGGGGTGTAACACTCCGACCCAACTTAATCTGAATGAGTGGTTAATTGCATGTGATTTTGTTGTTAAGCGTGTCTTGGTTTTGTTTTTCTTTGGTCTTGAGTGGTTTTGAGTAATGGATAGGTAGTTTGGTTGAGTTTGACCTGATTTAGGTAGTTCGAGCCCTTTTTCGTAATTTTTGCTTTTGTTAAGCCTTGTCAGTTTTACTTCATTTTGATGTCACTGCGTGTATTTCGTTGAGCTTGTCGATCTTCGTAACTGTCTTAAATCCAAATGACTTCGTTTGCTCTCGTTGGATCGTCAATTGACTCGAACTGAAATTTGTGTAAATATTTGGACTTGCTTGTAATTTCAACTCATCTTTAGCTTATAATATCTTACCTACCCCGTTCTCTCTCATTTCTCTCATTCTGCAACGATATCTCCCTCTCTCGTTCAGCTCTCTTTCTTTTTCCTTCTTTCGTTTCTATCTCGTGAGGAAGAAGGGAGCAGTGCCTGTCAGTTTTGTGTGTGTTTCCAGCGGATTGAGCCAAGGCAACGACTGTGAGTGTGTGATTTCCACTTGTGAGGCAAGTATAAGCACAAGTAGTTTGAACACTTATTGGTATTGCTTTGATTGTGTGTATATTTTACTCTTCTTGTATGAATCATAGTTAGACAGCCCTATTGAGTCAGTTGTGTTCTTATCTTTCTGTTTTCAGTCGGGAGTTAGCTATTTCTGTTTCTGTAACTGTTTCAGGAAATTGACTCAGCGCACTCACAGCTAAACCGTGAACTGTGCTACGGCTGAGCCGTGAAATGTCATACGGCTAAGCCGAGACCCAGCCGTGACCTTAACCTAGATCAATATAGGGTGACATCTGAAATAACTGAGAGTTGGCGATTTGCTGCTCTTCTACGGCTAAGCCGTGGGGCAAGATACGGTTGCGCCGTAGAACAAATTACGGTTGAGCCGTAAATGCGGATGAATAATTTGGGGAACCTTGGCTTCGCCGCAGTGTAGCTTACGGCTACGCCGTAAGATGCCTACGGCTAAGCCGTATGTTCACCTACGGCTACACCGTACGACCCCTGAGAAATGACTACAAAGAGTAGGATTAAGGAAGAGACCTGATATGACTCTCATGTTAGAAGGTAGGCAACCCGAACATGTCCAATGGAATGTCTGAAGGACATGAATGATCGCGATTGCTGCGTCTCATTCATGTATGTTATCCAGTTGTTTAGCACCTTCCCATTGGTGTTGATTTAAGGGACTTTGGTACACTTTCGTATTAAGATGCAACACTCCTCGATGGAACAACTGTGTATCGAATACCTTAAAACTACATCAGCATGCACGGTTAGAAACACTGGGTAACTAGGTTAGGATTGGCTTGTAATTGACCTTGATTCGTCAAAGTAAATCTGATTTGCACAGCATATTGTTTTCGGTTTTGCCATCTTCTGTGTTCTGCGCTGGACCTCTCGATTATGTGGGAAATGCAGCATCCCCAGAGCGAAGCCTGGGCAGGCACATTCCACTACTATGTACTGTTATTGCTCCTGTGGAGTCATTTTCGTATTAGTTTATGTGTATTCACATTCGTATTACATTTCAGTTTGTGATGCACTTCCGATGATTTGTTTACTGTGATAGTTGTGATATATGAGATCTGTATGTGATATTGATTAATGTGCATCATCTGATTTGATTGAGTTTGTATATATGGCACTACTTAGCCTCAGCCTTAGCATACCCGACGGGGTTGACTTTGGCTTAGTTTGTGTGTTTGCCTCTGCAGAGTGCTTTTGTCTTGGGATTCCGGACCCCGGGAATTAGAGACCCATGCGTACCCTGGCCCGGACGATGATGTTCTCATTCCGACCGCTCTCGAAAGGGAGAATATGGCAAATGTAGTGGCCACTTTGACCGTTATCTGTTTATGATTCTGATAGCATACTTATTCATATACACGCCTTGCCTAGTATACGAACATACTTACGATGGATCTTGCATTACTATTTTTACTCATTAGTAGATACAATTCGTGCTATCTTTTTGTGGTTTATATTTTGCTAAGTCGTTGTACTTATGAGTTGCTCTTGGTGTTGCAGGCTCAAATCCCTCTTCCGATACTGTGTCGGTCGGCCCGACTCCAGGAGAGGTGTGCGAGGCCCCCTCCGGCCTAGAGGAGTGGACTTGATCCATTCTTCTGGAGAGCGGTTTGCATCATTTTGTTCTCCCCATTCATTTGTGTCTGAGCTTACTTGGGGGATTTTTCTGTAAATTGTATTGGGGTTTGGTTGAGATTTGTATTTTGATTTTTGTGGACTAACCCTCTATTTTGTTGTAAATCCTTGTTATCCGTTTAATGTTTTTGTAATCCATTATATCTCTTGTTATCTGGTGGTATGCCTTGATACGAACAGTTTCCGCCTACACTTGTTTGCACGTGTGAATGATCTCTTGGGTGTGTATACTTGGACGGGGTCTAGGTGTACATGCACGGGAGTACGTGTGTCATTGGTTAGGTTTTTTTGACCTCCGATTTCTGGGCTCGGGTTGTGACATGGGGCTCACATGGGGACCCACATAGAGATGGGGGCAAGGGCGGACCTAGGCACTGCCCACTGGGAGCACTAGTCCCCCAGACCTCATAAAAGCACAAAGGGCTTATGAGCTAAATGATCCATGCCTTGTAAAAAAAAAATACGCCCTCCTCCCCCTCAAATAGTAAAATAATGAAAATAATAATAATAATATGTCTGTTGTCTGCCATGTCAAATAAAAATTCTAGGTCCGCCATTCGATGTTAGTGATGGGATTTGAATAACACCCTTGAGATCCTCTTCTCTGCAAACACTTAGCTCCGGCGGTAATTTTTATCATGTTTATCTAGGTCTCAAAAATTTAATGGTTAATAGTTTGTTCAGATTGGTGTACAATCAATTTAATAATCCAGTAAATTCGAATTTGATCAAAAATTGATTGAGCAGCTAAACTTGGAGCATTCGGCATGCAGATAATGCATTTATTTTCGACGGGTTGAGATTATCAGTAGATCATCCTAATTCTGCGTCAGATGAAGACACTTCGGTGATCCGGACTCTCTTATCATTTTCTTTGGTCACCGTTACCAGTTTTTCTAGTGCACCACTCATGAGTGCCAACGTCTGGAATATGGAGGAGACCATGACTTTGAGCCCTCCTTCCACTTTATATAACAATCGAAAGATTCGTCTCTCCGACGGTGGTGTACACATGGCCCACTTGATGAACGGATCACCTTTGATTTCGCAACAATGAACATTCAGGATGATTCTTTTTCTAGCGACCAACTGTTAGTCAAAAAGTTGTAAAGTCATAACCGAGGACTGCTAACACATATCACTCAATCATTCCAATTTCCAGCCAAGAGGGACCGTAGATGGGTTGGCTCGATCGGATCTAGGATAGGATGACTTGAAGTCCACCCATTAATTGTGTGTTGACTGTTGACTCCGGCTGACGGCTCGTTGAAACTGGTCATGTCAAGTTGGAGTGATTAGTGGGCTGCGTAGTCATTGGACTTCGACATCCATTTGATTGGAAATCTAAACTGGTGCTAGGAATTACCTAGTTGTGTTTGGATGAGATTGAAAGTAGAGCATGGAATTGCCATCTTAATGGGAGAACACATGTTGCAAATTTTATAATTAGGAATTTGGTGAATAATGGAAAGATTTACTATCGAGGTTGTTTCAAATTAGTAAGTTTTGTTGAAAAATATAGCTGAAATTGAATTAATTTTTGAACAATTTAAAATAAAAAATAAAAGTGAAGTTTTTTATTTATCACATTGGTATCTTAATGATATTGGTATGATTTCACTTTTGACGATAAATTGAATTCATCAAAATAATTATCTCGATAAGATATTTTTGAGAAAATAATGCAATAGTAGATATCCTTAAATAAGTAGTGAGGTACCTCCCCTCCATAAAACAATGAAGGATTAATATTAATATTTGGTTATAGCATGTGAGCCGGGTGTGTGAGTATGCACCAAAGAAAAAGAAACGAAGAAGATAGAGAAAACACAAAAGGAGTAATTTTGAGCATAAAATGTCTTCTTTTGTAGAGACAATTTTATAAAGAAGATGTTCTCCTACAAGCAACGGGATATAGGAAAAATGGATCATGTAGTGCCTTTAACACGAGCTAATCTAGTAGTGGATCCCGCCATACAAGTTCGGAACTGGTTTTTCCACATCGAAAATTCTCCATTTTTACAGTAGTTCCACAATGCAAATGTGGCACACTTGACGGTTTGAGATTAGTCGTGACAACTAGTTGCACAGTGCGCATTTTTGCCACAAAAGTCACAATAGGGGGAATTTTACAACTTTGAATTCCACATCTAAATCAATTTGACTATTGGAAAACCTTATTTTAAGTGTGTAGATTCTTTTCCAAATATTTTACTGGATTTCTTTTATTAGTCACAAATGAGTTTGTCTAACGGTCACCATTAAATTATAATCGCATGAGAAACTATGTGGCACACATATCCACTTAAAAAATTAGTTTGAAGATCTTTGGAAGAGAGAGAGAGAGATTCGGATCTCATGCTTGTACAATGAATAGTACAGGTGGGTTTAGAGGCACTTTTTTCTTTTCTTCTTTTTTTTTTTAACTAAAGAGGATATTTCATTAAGCATAGATTGAATTAAATAGGGCAATACAGACAAAATCCCTAATCATGAGAGGAATAGATTATCTCAACCCGGAAATTGCCCACACTCAAACTATGTGACTTGAAAAGGCCAAGTGCATAATAGGTTTAACTGCACTTGAAAAAAATAAGATGGCTTTTGGATCTAACGGTTCATAAAGGTCAAGTCCGTTAAATATCGGCAATTGCTCAATTGAGAGTGATGAAATGAAGATTGTTGTAGAAGTTTCTCTCTTTATTTTTTGACCATCTAATTCGTGATTTTAAATCATAAAATTGAAAAAATCGAATGGACCTTTTTTTAAGAAAGAACTGTTTTACCCATCAATGTTCACATTTTTATTCCTCTAACTGCCCATTCATGTGAAATGAATATCACAACAATTCTTATTATAAAGGCGGGTAGACGGAGTTAAACTTCC
Source organism: Sextonia rubra (assembly GCA_037013555.1). Lineage (NCBI taxonomy): Eukaryota > Viridiplantae > Streptophyta > Magnoliopsida > Laurales > Lauraceae > Sextonia > Sextonia rubra. Next base: position 32,810,524 of record JASUAD010000010.1, on the reverse strand, counting down.
CTATGTTTTTTTTTATTGAGAATTCTATCAATAATCTATCACGTTGAGGTGATATAATATTTTGTCCCTCGACATTTGCGAATGTAGTGTTTCTACATAAGCATTTAAAAAACTCCAACTACTTAAAAGGGTTTCAAATGACATATGAAATTCTAAAAATCCCATTTCCTCTAATTTTTTTGTGAAATTTATAGATTCTCAAGTACAAGAGAGCATTTAGAAACTCCACCATGTCTAATAATTTCAAAATTATCTAGACAAAAGTTCCATGAATCCCAGTGAAGAGACAAGCCCCAAATGTCAAATAGTATCTAATTATCTGAACGCCAAAATCTCTGATGATGATAGGAACCTCCTTTCGGATCCTAGAAAAAAATTGGAAAATAGATCTAATATGCAAAATATAATTGGAATTTTTAAAATCAGGATTTGAATTCATGTGCATTTACATAAGGATTCTGATTCAAAACCAACTACAAGCATGTTTTGAGACTGAGAGTCCACAAGACTTAGATTGTATATTATAGTCCAATAGTTCCTTTTTGCAAGCTTAACAGATGTATTTCTTTTCGACACTAACGATTATTAGCCTCACCTCTTTTTATTGTGCCCTTAATATAACCCAATCATTGATGTTTAGTTGATGCTAAATTCAGATACAACACACAGAGGCCATTTTGACCCAAATATCTTCTCACATGTAAAGCTCAATTAAATTATATTACTTAGTTTGTTGGCAAAATTGAAGGGAAAATTTTACAGGACAGTGGTTAGACCAGCTATGACATATGGAGTAGAATGTTGGCCAATTAAGAAGACACATATTCATAAGATAGATGTAGCGGAAATGAGAATGCTTAGGTGGATGTGTGGTAAAACTAGGAAAGATAAAATTAGAAATGAGCGCTTTCGAGAACATTTAGGGGTAGCACCAATAGGAGATAAGATTAGAGAAACTCGTTTAAGATGGTTTAGGCATGTGGAGCGTAGGCCAGTAATGGCACCGGTGAGAAAAAGTTTGGATATACAGGTGGAGGGTCCATGAAGAGGTAGGGGTAGGCCGAAGAAAACATGGATGGAAGTCATTAATTCAGATTTGAAGAAGTTGCACTTATCGAAAGATTTAGCTCAAAATAGAACGGAATGAAGAAATAGAATTCATGTGGCCGACCCCAACATGGTTGGGATAAGGCTTTGATGATGATGATGATGATGATGACGACTTAGTTTGTTGGCAACTCAGATTAAAAAAAAAAGGCTTGTTGGCAATCCCGCCTATCACTCAAGTGACCAGGGATTGACGTTTTCTCTCCCCCCTTCTTGCTTATACAAGTTCCTCTCTCTTTTCATGTGTAGGTTCTCACTCTCTACTGATGTAGATTATCCCCTCACATGTATGAGTCCATGAAGGTCCCAATTCCCGAGAAAAAAAAGAAAAAAGACTAGAGCAAATTACATATAACCCTTAATGGCATGAAAAGGAGGTAGAGATCATTTAATCAGTTTAACTCTTAATTTTTTTGTTTATTGTAATATTATTTTTGTTTCTGTTTAAGCGAGGATGTACGTATCCATGGCACGAGGCTTTAATCATATGATGAGTTTTTTTTTTGTTTTTTTTTTGTTTTCTGTTTTAGGCGATGAAGTGTCCTCACAGTAAGCCTTAATTTATGTGAAGTTTCCACATAGAAAGATGAGTACAACTAGGATAATTATTAAAATAGGGAAAATACTATTTTTCAATTAAGTGAGTCAATTACGCAATTAGGTTGAGTCGTGCTTGTAAGTTCTTGTCCCCTCAATGGATGGTTAAACGAGTTGAATGCAATTCACTTCACACGCTCACCTTCCCTTTTTTTAAAGTATAGACCTACAATATTCCATCATGCAGCAGGATAAATATAATGAAAGAGACAAGAGCGAACGGAGGAGCAATCTGATTAACAGTTTTTTTATTTTGTTAATATAGCTGGCACTTTTTGAGAAAAGAAAAAAAAGAGAAGATTTCAATTGAACGAAGTCCGATTTCTTGAAAAGGAACTTAAATGATACATTTAGAGCATTGAAAAAAAATGGTTTATAGCATGAAAAAAAAGAAAAAAAGAAAAAAAATGTACTGTTTAGAGCTTTGAAAAGATATGAAAAGGGCAAAAAAAAAAAAAAACACATTTTTCTTTGCATTAAGGGAACACTTTTTTCTTTTTTTTTTTTACGAAGTTGGACCACTAGTTGGAAGTAATATTGACTTATTGCTTATGGTACTGAAAAGTAATGCGTTATCTAAGCAAAAGGTTGATAGGTTGATTCCTTGGGTGTATATATTGTAGTTGAGGCTGAGGTTGGTGTATATCTATTAAATTTTCTAATTATTTATATTCTATCTTTGTATTTTGTATTCCTTTATCCTTAATGAAATTTTATTACATTTGCAAAAAAAAAGAAAAAAAAAGTGGAGTGAAACATCAAATTAATATAAAATAAAAAATACGAGGGGTCCAATCTTTAATATGAAGGATTTTGTGCTTAGTGGCTCGAAAATGATTTTTTTTTACCTTTTTTTAAAAATGTAGATGACTTTTTTGTCTATGGGTTGAGATGATGTCTTTTTTACTTTTTTTTTTTTAAGAAAAAGGGAGAATTTTAACTTTTTATATTTTTAATATGACTCACTCATCAGCTCATGTTTTTAAAATAGAAGGTTCATTGCACTCTACTCTACCAGTTATAAATATGCAAATAATCCCGATAAAATCTTTTTATTACATTGATGTGAAGGAGTTGGAATGAGGAACCAATAAAAGAAAAGAAGGAATAAAAAAAAAAAAACCACTGTGTTGGCACCTCTAAACCAAAGGTCCGCAAACAGAATTGTTTTTTTGGTTGTCTGGTGAGTCCGGTGGGAAAACAGGACTTGGAGATAGGTACATGTATTATTATAACGTATGGATTCCCACTAAAGTCATCCCCGGGAATTTTGGATCTGGGGCTACTACTAGGTAAGGGTATCGTTCACACGGGCAAGGAGTATGGTTCATAGAGTGGTTATTCCGTGTCCACACGGTGTTTATTTTAACTTAAATACATATCTTATTGTAGAACTTATTTGGCACTCCATTTAGAAGGATAAAATGTTTATTTTTAAATAATATTGATATGCAAAAAGATAAAATCATCACACATCATAACACCATTTTAACTTTATTAAGTCTAAAAAAGGAATTGTCCCTTACCTTATAGTGAGAGATGAATACATAGTAGTCTTTCTTCCATTTATACATATGACCCATGGAGATGTTTTCATCTTAATAGAGCTTACATGCCCATAAAATGTGGGTTCCATCTGAAAATTGACCCATCAATGCAAACGTATTTTAGATGGGGTCTATATTTTATAGGCATGTAGGCCCAGCTAGATAAAAATATCCCCATGAGTCTCTCCCCAAGTGGGGCTCCAGATGAACCCCACATTAAGGTGTGTATTTAAGATAAAACGCATCTCGTGTGCACCGGATAACTACTCATGGTTCATATATAAATACATTATACATGTATTTGGATCTAAATGTTTATCTCCAAGTCCAAGCCCTTATTTTAGTCTAGTTGTGGAGACAGGGAACTTTTCTTTTGTAGGGGTTGGGGGCACATCAAAAGTTTTTTAAGGGTGACTAAGTAAAACTTAAAATCATAAAATTCTCCTAACGTAAGGGTTTTTTTTTTAATTCAAAATTTCTTGGGTTATCCCCGCCTATTTGAGTCTATGTTTAGGTTTAGGGTCAACCAGTTAGGTATTTTAATCTGAATTGAATTCTGGTAATTAATTTGCAAGGGTCGCTCTCAAAAAAAATTTTTTAACACACCTATAAAGTATTTGGGTTGAATTTGAGCTTAAGTGAAACCCAACAAATAACCAACTTGATCAAAGTTTACTCAATCCAAAATATTATACTCGAGCAGCAAATTTATGATTTGGATTGAAAAGCCTAAGTAAAAGTGGGTCAATACTCATTGTGAGATTACCCTTGACCTATTTGGCTTGGGGAATTTTGAGAATTCTTGTATGAGGAGAGTTATGAGTTCTCCAAATCTAGTCTCTCAAGTGGTTCCCAAAACACTCAAGCACAACTTAGCATTTAGGAAGCTGAAATTTTAAAAATTTCAAAGGTAAAATGTAACTTTTTAGGAGGTTATTTTTTTTAGAATTTTAACAATCATATACAAAATTCTAAATGCTCCAATGGCATAATTTGAAACCAAGGCCAGAAATTCTTTTCTTGCAATTCTCATCAGAAATGTCTTTAAATAAGGGTATGTGTTTCGTAAATTTTCAAAATGCAATTCTACAATTCTAATAGACACCCTTGTGTTTAGAGGTAAATTTTGTCTTTTGTGCTTTCAAAAATGGAAGTCTACTACCAGCGAGGTCACACATCTCAAACTAAAGTATTTGGGATCACCTTATCCTTCCCTTCTTTTTATTATTATTCTTCTACACTAATCTGATGGAGTGGTACGTTTGGTTTTGAAGAAAAATATATCTAACATGTATAGCAGCAATAGTTTTATGGTATTCAGAATAGATCTATAAACTTCATGGTAGAGATTAGAATGATTGGAAATTGAGTCCTGTAATTGGGAAGAGTTGTTTTGTATAAGTCACACTACAAAGCACAGTTTACCATTTAGAAAGCTGGAATTTTAAAATTTTCAAAAAGCTAAAAATGACTTTGGACCTCTTTTTTTGCTAGAATTTTTTACAATAATTTGGATACAGAATTATTTTGGACATGATTCGATGACTTATCATTTGCAAATGCATGTCATATTTCTGTACAAGAATTTTAATTTCTCAGTCGTTTAAAATGTCTCAAATGCATGCCTTGGTTGAATTTTGAAATTTCAATCCTTTTTTATTTTTTGTTAAAATTTTTAAATGCTCAAGTATAAAGAAGCATCCGAAGACTTTATTGTGCTTGAGAATTTAGAATTTTTTAAGATAAGATTCTTTAAATTCTAATAAAGAAATGGGTAAGTTTAATTTTTATAGTTTTAATAATCAAATGAAGAAATCCAAATGTTCGTCATCTAACTATCCAAACAAACAGACCACTTAACACGCCAAACATTAATTTAATAATAAAAACTTTGTAAACGAGGGGCTTCCAGGATCAACGGCCATTGTTTAGTTCTAAATTAAAAATAAATAAAGGAACCATTTGGCTCAAGGACAGCTTGTTTTAACGTGGCATGGCATGTGAGGCCACGTGAAAATTACATGCTCTGGGTGTGAGAGCTCTCTGCTACTAAATTCAACTGCGGGATCCCAACACACGCACACACACAAAATGAAAAAAAATCATTTCCGAATCAGGACCCTCTTGAGGCTACCGCTCATGACAAATACAATATACAAACAAAATACAAATACGGATCCTAACGCAATCATTACCGAATTAAGATTATCTGAGGCTTCCACTCATGAGAAATTTCGTGTTTTCTGTGAAAATTTTCAGGTGCCTCAATTAGCCCCTTTGTAAATTGAATTTTTCCTTCTTGACGTATGATGATTATGAGTGGGCTAATCATATTTTATCAGATTATCGTGGAGAGGTAATCGTTACCCAAACCGATTTATATGAGGCTTTTGATTCAAATGGATCAATCAGAGTGGGTTACACCACTGTGGAAACGAGATGCAGTGAATGAGACACCACTACTCACTCCTTGCGTGAATGGCCAAGCATTACCTTGGTGATATCCCAGATCATGGTTGGTCTATTCCCAGATACCAGGGAAAAGAGCCATAAACGATCTGAGCTTACCACTACCATAGAAATGTCAGACATCTCCTTTTAACGGATTAAATTGAAACCGTGATTGATTTACTAACGATAGGACGATTTAGACATTCTACTGTATGGGTCGTGCTTGTTAGAATTCTTCACATGTAGGCCCCACGGAGAAGCTTGCTTGTGAGTGGAGGCCGCTGACCCGCGACTCACATTCATACGAACACTATAACTATTCTTCTCCCTCTCATTCTTTGTTCATTTCTTTCCCTCTCTCTCTCTCTCTCTCTCTCTCTCTCAACTTTTCATTCCTTTCTACCAAAAAGAAAATCTATTCATCTCCATTTTTCATTTGGTTGATCTCTCTCTCTCTCTCCCACGTTACTTCGTTTCCTACGATTACTACCAACGACCTCAACATCCTGTGATCCAGCATTCATTATACTCTCTCTCTCCCTCTCTCTGAAGCTCTTGTTACAAGGAGAAAGTACATCCTCTGACATAGCATTTGGTTCTCTCTCTCTCTCTCTCTCTCTCTCTTTCTCTCTCTCTCTGCGGGAAGCTTCTTTTCTACCCACCCAGAAGAAGAAGAGGAGAAAGTATAGCTTCGCTTTAAAAAAAGAGAGACAGCTTCTCTTCTCTCTGCAACCGGTTGAAAAGCAAAATAAGGGAGGTGGGGGGTCTCCAGATCTTCATGAAAGATGCTCCATTACCTTCAAAATTGAATTTTTTTTTCCTGGGGTCAGCTGGGTTTCGCCGTGAGTTCTGTCTCCTGTGGTTGGCTTCATGGATGGTGCTGATCTCTATAGGGTCAGTAGCTTGAGGATAGGCAGCAATTCCATATGGAGGGACACTGGAGTTGATGTTTTCTCATCCCATCGATCTGAAGATGATGAAGAAGCTGCCAAGTGGGCTGCTCTTGAGAAATTGCCCACCTATGATCGGTTAAGGAAAGGGGTGTTAGCAGCAGCTGAAGGAAATCTCAAGGAAGTTGATGTGAAGAAGCTTGGGTATGAGGAGAAGAAGATCTTGTTAGACAGGTTGGTTAAAGTTGCAGAGGAAGACAATGAGAGTTTCCTGTTAAAGCTCAAAAACCGAATTGAACGGTATGACTATGACCTCCTCCTTTTTCATCAATTCTCAGTCACACTACTTGTTGATATTTAAGTAATTTTCTTTAGATTCTTTTTGGTTCTTAACTCTAAGTCCATCTCCTTTTGCCTTGTTTTTCTTAGAGTTGGAATTGAGGTTCCTACAATAGAAGTCAGGTTTGAGCATCTGAATGTAGAGGGAGAAGCTTATGTGGGTAGCAGGGCTTTGCCCTCACTCCCCAACATCACTTTTAATGCAATAGAGGTAGCCTGAAAATCTTAGATTCATTCAGGTATTCACCGTCTATTGATCTTACTCATTTAGTTCCCTTAATTTCCATTTTTTTTACAGGGGATCTTGAGCCGTCTCCAAATACTGAAGAACAGGAAGAGACCCATATCAGTCCTTAATAATGTTAGTGGAATAATCAAGCCCCGTAGGTAAGCTGTAAGACTTGTTAGATTTATCATAATCACAGGATCAACTTTAACGGATCAAATTTGAAGAATACAATATAAACTACACGCATACCTGGCTCCATCGTATATTGATCGTGTGGAGAAGAACAAGTTATTCGCATGCGGGGTTTACAACTCACTTCTACTTTTCCTTGATGCATGCAAGTGATGAGAGAGCCGAGCAGTAATCTCTTGAAGTGAAGCAAGTTACCCTAGACCTATATATTTATAGATTTCTGTAATAGTTCCTTTCTCATAATGAAACTCTTAAATTGATTAGGATTATCTCTCTTATTAGTAATTTGAGTAGGAATTAAGTACTAGTTTCCAAGTCTAATAGGATTTCCAAATACTAAATAAAAGAGGAGTCTTTAATTGCTTTGGACTCCAGAGGTGGGACCCATGCATGTGCATGCGATCAAGTGGACCACATGTCCAATGCTAACAGGACTTCCAATTTTCCAGTTTTGATTAGCATATGATTATTCATTTAAAGATCTTATCTCATGTCAGTTGCTCATGAAGATCTTCTCTAATGTCAATTGCTCATTTTCTCTATGTAAACAATGCAGAATGACCTTGCTTTTAGGTCCCCCAGGCTCAGGCAAGACCACCCTTCTCTTAGCTTTGTCTGGGAAACTGGGGTCAGATCTGAAGGTAAAAAGATCAAAGTCTCTATAATTCTTTGAAGAGCTATATTGCAATTTCTGAGATTTCAATGACTTTGAAAATAGTTTTTCTTATATAGAAGAACCCTTATATTGATTTCTACTCTTTTTTTTTCTTTATGGAACTCTAGGTTTCTGGGAATGTAACTTACAATGGCCATGGGTTCAAGGAGTTTGTGACTCAGAGGACAGCTGCCTATATCAGCCAACATGATCTCCATATAGGGGAAATGACAGTTAGAGAAACACTGGCCTTCTCAGCAAGGTGTCAGGGAGTTGGATCGCGTTATGGTAAGCTGAAAGATATTAGTTTGATTTGCAAGAGTTGTCTTGGTCCAAGGAGTTTCCATGCATTGTGCTTACCTGGTTCCTCACACCAATCTGTAGACATGTTGACCGAGCTGTTGAGAAGAGAGAAGGAGGCAAATATTAAGCCAGATCCCGATATTGATGTCTTCATGAAGGTGAAAAGATTCTTTGCTATCAGTGGCCTTTAAATATTCTTATAAATTTTTTTATTTTCAATGATTCCCACAATTGAAAAAACGAAAAAGAAAAATAAAGGTTCTTTTTGTCTTAAGTTCATCTCATTGCACATGTCCAAATGCATTTTCTGGATCTACCAGTGTTGCCTTTGAATATGGTTAAGCCATGTTAGTTTAGAAAATTGGATTCATCTAGTGAAGTTGGTGAACTTGAATGATGAATTAGGCAAACTGAAAACAGAGTAACTGAACCTAAATTAATGAATTAGCATGCCACGGAAATGCCAAAATGTTATATGAAGATGTGAATTAGTCAAACTTTGAATTGAATGAACTTGATCATTCACATATGCGAGCAGTTTAGCTCTTGGTTTACAGACGAAGGGGACAATGCATATTTTTTTCTGAAGTTTTTGTCCACAGGACGATAGAAACTAGTTGGTGATCATGGGAAGCTATGTTATTTTATTTTTCTTTTTTTCTCACTTTGTTCCAATTCTATTCTACAGTCAGTAGCACTAGAAGGGCAAGAGGCCAATGTGGTAACAGATTATATTCTGAAGGTATGTACAGCGGGTAATGACAAGGATAGAGAAAACATATCAATGCCTATCCATCCTTGGTTAAGACCAATGGTTACAGATGCACATAGATGCTTCTTTACTCATCTATTTCTCTTAAATCACAGATTCTTGGACTTGATATCTGCGCTGATACCATGGTAGGAAATGAAATGTTCAGGGGAATCTCAGGAGGTCAAAAGAAGCGTGTTACAACTGGTAAAGCAACATATCAAATGATGATATTGCTAGATATATATATATCTCACTTTACGCACATTATTAATGATTTTAAAACAAATATGAAGGGGAGATGCTTGTTGGGCCTTCAAAGGTGCTGTTCATGGATGAGATATCCACCGGTTTAGACAGCTCAACTACTTTCCAGATTGTGAATGCACTCAGGCAATCTATTCAAATTCTTGAAGCGACAGCCTTGATTTCTCTACTCCAGCCAGCCCCGGAGACTTTCAATCTCTTCGATGACATTATTCTTCTCTCAGAAGGGTGTATTGTGTATCAAGGGTCCCGTGAACATGTGCTCGAATTCTTTGAATCCATGGGTTTCAAATGTCCGGAGAGGAAAGGTGTAGCTGATTTCTTGCAAGAAGTATGTACCATAAATTATTTCCTCTGTGAATCCATTTCCTCAAACATTCCATATGGTTGAATGTGTAAAACGTGACGGATTCACTATAACATATGGTTATACGTTCTTTGTGAATTGATAGGTAACATCGAAGAAAGATCAAGAGCAGTATTGGATGCACAAAGATAAGCCTTACAATTATATTCCTGTCAAGGTATTTGCCGAGGCATTCCAGGCATTCCACCTTGGTCAGCGAATAGGGGATGAACTTGGCACCCCATTTGACAAGAGCAAGAGCCATCCTGCTGCACTGTCAACTACCAAATATGGTGCAAGCAAGATGGGTCTATTGAAGGCCTGCATTGCAAGAGAATTTTTGTTGATGAGGAGAAATTCATTTGTCTACGTCTTCAAGACGATGCAGGTGAGTAATGGTGCTCAACATGGCATTCTCTTAAGTTCCAAACTTGCAAGTTTCATAGCTTAGCTTGCACCCTTCTTTCCCTTTTCAGCTCACAGTTGTTGCGCTCATCGCAATGACAGTCTTCTTGCGTACTGAGATGCACCACGGTACAGTAAATGATGGGGTGATTTATATGGGCGCACTGTTTTATTCTCTCTTCATGGTCATGTTCAATGGGTTCTCAGAGATGGCCATGGCCATTTACAAGCTTCCTGTCTTTTATAAGCAGAGAGACCTCCTTTTCTTTCCTCCATGGGCATACTCCCTTCCGTCGTGGATCCTCAAGATTCCCATATCATTCATGGAAGTTGCTGTGTGGGTGGGCCTGACTTATTATGTTATTGGCTTCGATCCTGATGCTGGGAGGTAAGACCGAAGGAGAGCTTGCTTCTATGGTGCTCACTTGAATTCTCTCCTTTATTCTTTCATGTGAATAATTGCCAAATATCCTGCAGGCTCTTTAAGCAATATCTACTACTTGTACTGGTTAACCAGATGGCCTCTGGACTATTTCGGTTCATCGCCTCAGTGGGTAGGAATATGATCATTGCGAATACTTTTGGATCCCTTGTTTTGCTTGTGATGGTGGTGATGAGTGGATTCATCATGTCTCGAGGTATGGTACACACAAATAAAACATGTCTTCTCCAAACTTCAAAATTACCTAGGGTCAACCACCTTAGGGTAAAGGATGTAATGAAATAGGTATATTTATTCCTGAGCTTACTAATTCTATTTTTCATATATGTAGAGGACGTGAAGAAATGGTGGATTTGGGGTTATTGGACCTCACCCTTGATGTATGCGCAGAATGCAATCTGTGTCAATGAATTCTTTGGGAAAAGTTGGAAACATGTAAGATCTCTTTATGAGATTGGATATGATCTCATTCTAGATGAAAATCTCAGTAGTTTAAGAATCCAAATTGACTCGATGGCCAGGGCCAGGTCTACATGAGGGTTCAATTGAGTCAACTTAAAGACTTTACTTCGTGTTTAGACCACATTCTGTATTATTCGTTATGTAATCTTCTAAACATATGAGAAAGATCTCATACAATTTACTGTACAAAAAAGTCTGACCCAGTTAGTTTTAGTGCCAGAGTGCCAGTTCATTCATCGTTATGGAATGACTCTTCTGCCCTCACCAGAATACATAGGCCACGATGTAAACCACACGCACACAACACGTACACATGCACATAACACAAACACATGCAAAAACATACTGAATTGGATTATCGGAACCATCAATCTATTGGCCAACATTGGCATCTCTCTGGGGTTTTTTTTTTTTTTTTTTTTTCCCCCTTCTGTCATGCCTGTTTCTCAAGCCACAAATTGGATGGTTAGCATAATCTGACTAGAGTAATTCTACTATTTTGTCACTAAAGTTGGAGTGTGACCTTTTCTGTTTCATAGGTCCTTAATGGAACAACACAGCCACTGGGAGTGTTGGTTTTGAAGTCCAGAGGAGTATTTACAGATAAAAGTTGGTTTGGGATAGGTGTAGCCGCAATGGTTGGTTATACATTCCTGTTCAATGGCCTTTTTCCAGTAGCTCTTGCTTTTCTTAATCGTGAGTATCATCTTACCCAGACATGAATCTTCAATCAAATCCAATTCTTAGATTTTTTTCATAGTAATGATTCTCTTGATGTACCCCAAATAGCAATAAATTTTAGTATTTTTGCATCACAAATGGCCACGGAAGGTTAGAAAATTCATTCCAGTTATCCATTTTGAAGGTGCCTAATTTTATGGATCATGTACTGAAATCGAAACTTGCCAATGAGACCCATATGGGCACTTCCAATCAACCATCCACCATTCATGGTAGCATTCTTTAATAGGGCAGCCTGGTCTCCGTCAACCCTCTTTTTTTTTGTCAAATATTCAAATGCCCTCCGTTTACGCACACCCACATCTGTTTTTACAAATTATTCAAATGTTTTGACGCATGAGGTGCACATGTAGCATATCCAAAGTAAAATAAATTTCTGAGCTAAGCACTCACCATTTTTACTGCTGGATTGAATGGCTGCAGCATTTGGGAAACCACAAGCAACTCTATCTGAAGAGATAGTGAATGAAAAGCAGGCAAAAAAAACAGGAGAATGTACTGGTCAGCACACTGATTAGTCTGCGTTACTTTATGCTTCATATGTCTCATCTAAACTGGTTCTTGTAATGCAGCAAAAAATGAAATTCAGAGCAGTGTGTCCAAAGGAACTAGGTCTGCACCAATGGAAGCCAGAAATGCTGATATGAGCAGAAAGAAGGGAATGATTCTCCCATTTGAACCCCTTTCCATTACCTTTGATAATATAAAATACTCTGTGGACATGCCACAGGTATATTCCAATGTCAAAACACACATGTTTATCCTGCAGTTATAGTTATGTATTTATTTATTTGCATAATTTATTGCACAACTATGACATACAGTTATGAAATGGATATAAGAGAAGTGATGCTACAATTACCTTCAGCTTTGTGTCCCATCTGATACTTAATTTCATGAGAAAATTGCTAATGGTTTTGAAAATTGTGAACTTCTTAAAATGGGAGACAGTTTACTGTGAGTAATAGTGCAGTTTCTAATACAACTACAAGCATGTCAAAGTATCTAGTTATCCTAGGTTCACATTCCTATTAACTATGAGAAAAATGAATCTTTTTTTTAATAATATGAACTGGCAGGAAATGAAAGCAAAAGGATTTCCCGAAGATCGGTTGATGCTCCTGAAGGGTGTGAGTGGAGCATTTAGGCCAGGAGTTCTTACAGCTTTAATGGGTGTTAGTGGTGCTGGTAAGACTACTCTTATGGATGTATTGGCTGGAAGGAAAACCGGAGGATACATAGAAGGAACTATCAACATATCTGGATACCCGAAGAAACATGAAACATTTGCCCGAATATCTGGATATTGTGAACAGAATGACATACACTCTCCCAATCTTACAGTCTATGAGTCTCTTCTGTACTCCTCCTGGCTTCGGTTACCTGCTGAAGTTGATTCAACAACAAGAAAGGTTTGTTAATCACTCCTTTTTAAAGGGTCTATTTCAGTGTTAACCTGAAAGGTACTTAAATCATGGTTTTCAAACAATGGCTGGCTAGACATTGTGAGACTGACAAAATTAGCTAAAACTGACTGAAAAAAATGAAAAACCACTTCCAGATCCAACACCAAATCATCTTAAAGAATATTTACTTATTGCATCTCACTCATGAGCTGATGATTTTAGGAGTTCATTGAGGAGGTCATGGAGCTTGTAGAGCTTGCATCTTTGAGGGGAGCACTAGTAGGATTGCCTGGTGTAGATGGGCTATCAACGGAGCAGCGTAAGAGGCTGACCATTGCTGTTGAGCTTGTCGCAAATCCCTCTATAATATTCATGGACGAGCCGACATCTGGGCTTGATGCTAGGGCAGCAGCAATTGTGATGAGAACGGTAAGGAACACCGTCGACACAGGAAGAACAGTGGTGTGCACCATTCACCAACCTAGCATTGACATTTTTGAAGCATTTGATGAGGTGAGACATGATTATAATGGAACATCTTATGTGTCTTGACTTTTGATCCATCAACACCAACTAAGTCCTGTGCTCTCTGTTGAACTGTAGCTTTTCCTAATGAAGCGTGGCGGTGAGGAAATATATGTTGGCCCACTGGGGCACAATTCTTGCCACTTAGTCAGTTACTTTGAGGTGAGCCACTAATATGACAGTGAACTTTGTTCTCAAAGGGTCTGTTTGGATAAGGAGAAAAGGCAGAGAAAATTGTTTGTGGTTCAATTTTTTCTTTTATTTTTATTGTGGACAGTTTTCTCTACATTCAAATGGGCCCCAAGGTTGTTCTTGGATGTGCCATAAATTGCAATAATGTTGGATTTAGGAAAACTCAGAAATGAAAGATCAAATCAAGTAGAATATTGCTCTATTAACTTCTACTACTACAATCTGGGCATCCTACCAATTGTGGTACCTGATTTGCTTGCTGCCCTGATTATACAAATTTCAATGAACAGAATGCCATTCATTCTAACTTGTCAAACAGTAGGTGCTTGGGTGTACTTCCAAACTCACCTGAGAAGCTTGTGCTTTGGTTCCCTACTATTGTTGGTTCTTATAGAATCTGTTTGTTTTTATCAAGGGAATTCGTGGAGTCAGCAAAATAAAGGATGGCTATAATCCAGCAACATGGATGTTGGAAGTGACTACAGTATCTCAAGAAGAGGCTTTGGGTGTTAATTTTGCTGAAATATACCAAAACTCGGACCTATATAGGTGGGTTGGTCAATGGATACACTTTTGCTGGGGTTTGTAGTTACAGTTAATTGTGTCTCTTGTACTTAAGAATTTTGTTGTATATAGGAGAACCAAAGCTTTGATTGAGGAACTGAGTAAACCTCTTCCTGGTTCAAAAGATCTGTACTTCCCCTCTCAGTATCCTCAGTCATTCAACACACAGTTCTTGGCTTGCCTTTGGAAACAGAATCTGTCTTACTGGCGAAATCCAGCATACAATGCAGTTAGACTCTCATTCACAGCCTTTACAGCATTGATTTTTGGAACAATGTTCTGGAATCTTGGCCACAAAAAGTAAGCTACGGTTGAAATTATTTATTTATTTATTTAAATCTTTTTATATATGGACACCTGTTGCTATTGAATATAGAGACGAGCAGACTGTATACTCTTCATATATAGTCCATTTTGTGGGGTCCACCTTGATGGATCTGGATGTGGAGACTCCCACACATGGCTGGAGATCTATGTGTGTTCTAGCGATTAGAAAGTTGAAAGCTCTGCGGATCTCTTTGCCTCTTCTTTTTTCTGTGGGATTGGAGAGTATCCAACTATAGGGTTCCCTTATCCTTATATAGACAAGTCCGAAAGAGTCACTCTTACTGGAAACTTCTTTGCTAGAAACCCACATCCACTAATCTTATTGGAAGTCTTATTGTGGGGATGGATCAACTTATACTAAGTGGGATTGTATTCTTTGTTGGCATCTACTCTGCTTGATCTGATGTGGGACCTGTGGCATATGGGTGACACGATTTCTAACGATTTCCCACTTGACAACAATGCCATGTATATCAATTATTTTTCCTCCGTCCCCATATACATCACATTCTTGACCATGTAGGCAATAACCCAGTGTAAACCCATAATCAATTCTACAAGTGGGACACTCAAGATAATAATCTCATTATTTCTTGCCCACATTTCAAATAATCTGATCTTGGTTCAAATGGGGGACTGTAGAATTATTGTTTCTTTTCATTGATGTGATGGTGGACTTTTAACATTTGCACCAGCTCATCTGTTCTTATCAACTTTGATTATCCATGAAGAGATGTAACCTGATGGCCACTTGGACTACTATTGCATTTCCTAGTTGTGTACTCAAATCTCGTTCCTAACAGAGCTCCCAAAAGCTGTTTCTTTTTTGTCTTGGAAAAATAGAACTTGCCTGAGGAGATGGACTCTCTTATCCAAGATACTACCTCAACTAGTATTCTTATAGTTACGACCATGTAGTTCCAAGTTAATAATTAAGCCACAAACAACATAACAATATTTTGATGTACATCAGATTCCTTTTTTTCACTTTTTTTTTCACTTGCCACACTGGTGCCAAACTAAGATATCTGAATTACTTAGAAATCTAATACGAGATCCACGTCCCTTCTCCAAAATCCAAACTGATGGAACACACTGCATCGGTCTCTGATACGGTGATGCCAATTGATGGATCTGGATGTGGATACTCCCACGTGCGGCTGGTGATCTGTGTGTGTTCTGGCGATTTGGAAACTCCATGGATCTTTTCACCTCTTGTCTTTCCTATGGGAATGAAGAGTATCCAATTCTAGGGCTCCCTTATCCTTATATAGGCAAGTCGCAAAGAGTCACACTTACTGAAAAATTTTTCGCCAGAAACCCACATCCACTAATCCTATTGGGAGTCTTATTATGGGAACATATCAAGTCTTACACTAAGCGGGATTATATTCTTTATTGGCATTTGCCTTGCTTGATCTGACAGGGGACCCATGGCATGCAAGCCGCATGATTTCTAACACACCAGGGTGCATGCGTATCAGTGGGGACATGGTGATGAAAAGGCCTCATCATAGCTTAGTGTCCATCAGATTACACTTGATTTTAATTTTTGAGATTTGATCTAGTAGTGATTGAAGGTTAGATGAGTGTCGAATTGGGTCTAGTGAAGGGGTGGGGCGGTAGAATGATCAAACGTGGGCCAGATAGAGTTGGACCACATATGAAAAGTATGCGGTCTGATCTAGGTGATCAAAAGTGTGGTTTTTTGTATATATACATAGATTTACATATACACATGGTCAAAACTACTGGTCATTACAGTGCTCACTTATACACAAGTTTACTTCAAATGAAAAATCATTTAATTAAATGTATCTTTGGGGCATACCTGATACCCCACAACCAATCAAGGGGATGACTGAAGATCTCAGTTTTGACTAATGATCGGACAAATAATGAGCTTGTCAAATCATTGATCTTTAAGGCCTAAAAAATTCTAAGTTGGAAACATAGGTCGATTCAATCTGACAGCGAAGTTCAGTTTTGATGGTTCAACCCTCTCACAAACACCTTCCCACCTCCCATCTCCACCCCAAACCCATGAATTGGGACATAACATTATGATCCCAATTCAGGTGACGCCATTGGATTGAATCATCCTACGTTCTTCGGGCAAGTCTTGCCCATCATTCGGAGTCAAAGATAGCTCGGGTATCTTTTGGGAGCATTCCGAGTCCACTGCAGATGATTAAGAAGTATCGACTGGAAAAGAAGGGACTACTACAAAGACATTAGTTCAAAATCCAGCATATGAGGACTGGATATGTACAGCTTCAACTCCTTCCTTTGTGTAGAAGTTCTGGTATAGGTGATCGATTTCCCTCCACCCCTGCAACTATACTATAGGATCTGGACCACTCTCCACAACAATTTAGCCCACGAGTCTTAGGCTCGAGAGCTCCAACTGAGCCTTCCAACTTTGTGTGCACGTTTCACAAAAGAGAGGCTTTTTTAATTATTGAGTGGGCTCTCTGGCTGTTGAAAGAGTAGAGGCTCTTATCTTTCTTTATAGGTGGCATATAAACGAATTTATACTGCTTAATATCTATAAAATACAATAGTATGGTTCGTATGAATTTTGGGCCGCTGCAGATTCTCCTCCATTCCACCCACTTTGAATAGAAGTAATTACATTAGAACTAGGTCAATATAAATAAATTAGTATGAACTAAAGGTCACACTAAAAATGTCACATTTGTTGGTTATACAACAAATCATACTTATCGTCGTACCAAATTTATAGAATAATGAAGTTCCTCTGTTGAATTTCCAAACATCAATAATGAAGTTCCAGACATCAATATGGACTTGAAAGATCCAAACATCATGCTCTACTTTTATATCAGTTTTGATTTTCTACCTGAAGATAAATTAAATCATTATGATGTTTAATATTTCAGGAGTAAGCAACAGGATGTGTTCAACACCATGGGTTCTATGTTTGCTGCTACCGTGTTCCTTGGGATACAAAACGCATCAGGTGTACAACCAGTTGTAGCAGTTGAGCGGACAGTTTATTATAGAGAAAGAGCTGCTGGACTGTATTCAGCTTTGCCATATGCATTTGCACAGGTTTTTCATTCTACTCTACAGCATTTGAAATGATATCAGTGATGAGATTTTACTGATTTAAGTCCAAAGATTTCCTCATAGATAAGTTTGGTGGGACTTGATAAAAAATGTTAATTGCTCATATAAAGCGTTAGTGGGACTAAAAACTGATCCAGTTTTCATTACCAGTCATCCATTTATCTCATTTGATGTAGTTCTTAACATCCCTCATATTGTTTTGCTTCTTACCATCTATCATGAAACTTGCAGGTTGCAATTGAATTTCCATATGTCTTAGTGCAGACGCTGATATATGGACTTATAGTTTATGCTATGATTGCATTTGAATGGACAGCTGCTAAGTTCTTTTGGTACATATTCATCATGTACTTCACATTGTTATACTTCACATTCTATGGGATGATGACTGTAGCTATGACGCCTAATTACAACATTGCTGCTATTGTATCTGTCTCATTCTATGGCATATGGAATCTCTTCGCGGGCTTTCTAATCCCACGACCGGTAAATTCAAGCCTTTACAGTAAACCATGTTAGTTTTTAGTAAAACCCCATAACTGGGAAGTAGGCAAAATATTGATAGACTTTTACGTTCTGCTCCATATATCACAATATAATATACAAACCGCTCTGACTATAGTAATGCTACTATATTCAGTAGTTACCAACATCGAGATCTTTAAATAATTTTGCCTTTGCATTTGGAGGCCACCAATATGGCAAGTTGAAATAATTTTCTGTCAAAACCTTGCAAAACACAGCAGTTTTATTATAGTGCAACTGCTCCCTAAGCAGGTCAAATACTGCAGTAGTTTGAGATGTTTAAATATCAACATAAGTTAATTTTTATATATCTCTGTGTTCATACCATGACCATGCAAAGGTAGAAAAATTTCAAGATCCGACATTGAAATCACAAGTTTAATGAACATTATAACATCTAATTGCTGGGCTGAAGTCAGAAAGTAAGCTTGCAATGTTTAGCCAAATATTCTAGTGACTATACATAAAGAATAGAGATACTCAAAACTATTAGTTTATTACAGAGAATTCCAATATGGTGGAGATGGTATTCCTGGGCATGCCCCATTGCTTGGACCTTGTATGGACTGGTTTCTTCGCAATTCGGAGACTTGGAGGACGAGCTGGACACAGGTCTGAAGGTAAAACAGTTTGTGGAGACTTATTTCGGATTCAGACATGATTTCCTGGGAGTGGTTGCTGTTGTACTAATTGGGTTTGCTGTATTATTCGCATTTGTTTTTGCAATTTCAATAAAAATATTCAACTTCCAAAGGAGATAAAACTGTGTGACACCGAGGGGTTCGTGCCTTTGAAGGAGCTGTTGTATTTAGTTTAAGACATTGAAGTGTTTCGCTTGATCTCATCTTAACTGATATTCAGCTTTCGGTAGCTGCTTGTAAGTCTGTTATTCAGGGTTTGAACCTTGGATATGCCACTTTCTTGCCATGTGTGCAAGCTTCTTTCCTACTTGTGTGGACTGCTTTCCTTGTATATGAAACTTAATATTATCTAAAAATTGTCCCGACTAGAATACTTGGTCAGTTGTAAAGCTGTATATGTGAAAAAACTTATTATTATTGTCATCAAGCCTCGAAAATTCTTTGAAGTTAATCATTGCCTCCGATCAGATCAGATGGCAACCTTTAAAAAATTTGGTGCAGGGGCCCACTTTTAGAAATGAGTGAGCCCGACTTTCATTGGAATTTTAGAATTTATAAAATGCAATAGTCTATGCCAGGATTTGGACATGCCTCCTTTTTTAGCATTTAAAACTTCTGAAATTACTAAATTCTCCTAATCCTACAAATTAAACTCAAAGTTTCTATTAGAAATTTCAAAATTCCCACACAATTGAAATTTCTGCCAAAATTTTCATGGAAGAAATGGGCCCTGCACTGACCGTGAATCTCATCTTAGATGCAATTTACTCGTAAGTCACACCTAAGAATAATGCCATTGCCATCACTAATTTATAGGATCTATGGTCGAAATTAAAATCCATTTTAAAATAATAATAATAGAAAGAGGATTTTACAGGCAAAGGTCTCTTAGATTTGCATTAAACACAATTAAGCTAAATTTTTCAATGTGCACGAAATTGGGTTAATTGTGCTCGAATTTGTGCATTTTTTTTTATGTCAGGCTAAGTGAACGGAAGAAGAGAGAAGAAAGAAGAGAGAGAGAGGAAGAAAGGAAGGAAAGGAAGAAGAAGAAGAGGAAGAAAGGAAGAAAAAGAAAGGAGAAAGAAGAGAGGAAGAAATGAAGAAGAAAAGAGGAGAAAGAAGAGAAGAAAGGAAAAAAAAACCTTAATTCCTTGTTTTCTTCCTCTTTTCTTCTTCCTTTCTTTCCTTTCTTTCTCTCTCTCTTTTTCTTCCTTTCACTTCTCTTCTTCCTTTATTCTCTGCATTTTTTTTTTCATAGGGCTTAGTGACGCGATTTTTTTTTTTATAGGCATCACTCAGCCTCAGAAAAAAAATAAAAAAGCAAAGAAGAAAGGAAGAATAAAGGAGAAAGAAGAAAGGAAGAAGTAGAGAGGAGAAAGGAAGAAAAAGAGAGGAGGAAGGAAAGGAAGAAAAAGAGGAATGGAAGAAAGAAGGGAAAGGAGGAAGAAGAGGAGAGGAAG
The DNA here is from genome assembly GCA_037013555.1 of Sextonia rubra. NCBI lineage: Eukaryota > Viridiplantae > Streptophyta > Magnoliopsida > Laurales > Lauraceae > Sextonia > Sextonia rubra. The sequence goes on along the minus strand of JASUAD010000010.1, from coordinate 32,790,064 downwards.
AAGGGAAGGGATTAATATAAAAAGGTTCTTTTTTAGTACATTTTTTCTCTTCTTTGTCCTCTCTTCTTCTTCCTTTTTTCTTTGTCCTCTCCTCTTCTTCCTTTCCTCCTCTCTTCTTCTTCTTCTTCTTTTCTTTCTATTCTTCTCTCTTCTTCTTCCTTTTTCCCTCTTCTTTCTCTTATTCTTCCTTTCTTCTTTCTTCCTTTTTTCTCTGCATTTTCTTTTCTAAGTACAGCTGAGTAATGCATTACTCAGCCCGACATAAAAAAATAAAAAAAAATTGTACAAATTAATATAAAAGGTTTTTTTACCTTTCTTCTCTTCTTTGTCCTCTCTTCTTCTTCATTTCTTCTTTTTCCTCTCTTCTTCTTCCTTTCTTCCTCTCTTCTTCTTCTTTTCCTTCCATTCTTCTCTCTTCTTCTTCCTTTTTCCCTCTCCTTTCTCCTCTATTAAACTTCCTTTCTTCTTTCTTCCTTTTTTCTCTGCATTCTTTTTCTCTGTATAGCAAGCCCGATTGACCCAATCTATGCACATTGAAAATTTAACTTAATCATGTTTAATGCAAATTTAAAGAACTTTTTCTCATAAAATCTTTTAATAGAAATAAAATAAAATAAAATCATTTTCTTCTAGTATATTGTTCCATTGGAATCTTATAGGTTTTTTTGACAAAAAAGTTATATTCATAATAAAATGGGCTATGGCTTGATGTTATTGCCGGATTGAATCCAAACTGTGGCGGGATTTAATTATTATTGGTTTGAACAAAGGCATGGAGAAGTGGTCGGGCAGGTAGTGTGACAAAATATTGTTCCGGTAAATTAATCTCTAGTAAAATAGAGTTTACCTAGTAAAACAAATTAATAATCACCATCATCAACTGAGGCTTATTATATTATTCTTGGTTTTAGAGTTCTACTCTATCAAACTCGAATGGAAATCGGTCAGACCAAGTGGAACGATGTGAATGTGGACATACAAATATATATATATATTTTTTGAATCCTGTTCTTCTGCCAACTTGGAAAAAGGAATCCGGTTCAAAAATGTCTCATTTGGGCTCTCACTTTTCTCTTGTTTTTTTCTCCTCAAGGAAAGTTTTCTCCTTCAACTATTTTGTCTATAACACCTAGGTTAAAGCAAATTTGAGCCATTTCCATAGGGAAGATCAGGCAAAGGTGGGCATTAACCATTAAAAATTGTATAGCTTAGTTTTTTAGGCAAGGTTATGAATGGATTCGGTGGGTGCACCGTGCACCAAAACAATTCCTGCTCCCATCTTCATCATCATCATCATCTTCTACATTGCACGCTTCCCATTTAAAAATTCTATCTTTTTCTGCCTATGTTGTGTAGATAAGGAGGTGGCATCATTTTCATCATATGGTCCAACCCACCAGGCCACCGCACACAGGAAAAATGTAAATTAAGGGATTGCATGGCTTTTCCGAGAATCTCTCAGCTCCTTTCTTTCTCTGATATGGAGACAGGCATATGCACTGAGTTATGATTATATCACCTACATCTATTGGCAAGTGTTCTAGTCCTACAGTTTGGACTAGATTTGCCGACGTGGGGCGTCAGGCGTGACCATTTCAATCACTTCAATGCATTAAATAAAAAAGGCTCAGCCAAGAACAAAGATAAACAAATAAATAAACAAAGCTGCCAATGACACAATTCACTTACATTTGGTGACTGTAGTCTCCCGTGATGGGCTATAAAAAAAATCAATCAAATCAGCCCAACCGTTTGGCTTTTGGGATCGTGATTCAACAGTTGAGAATGCTGATCAAATTGAAATTTAGGCTAACATGTAATCAATCTGAATCTTTCCCATCTTATTAACCATCCATATGAATACAGATGGCTGAAAGGAGTCCTTAGATGGTGGGTTAGAATACTATTGTTGTAGCTCATATAAATCCTCTTTCATGAGTTTTCCAGAGTTCAGTTGTGGTGTGGGGTAGGAGTCGTGGGGCCCCAATGGGTTGGTGTATTTTGAATGCAGAAGATGATTTGTGGTGTGGATTGTCATTCAATAAACAAACCACATTGATCAATGGTGCTAATGGAAACCATTGCAAAAAAAAAACCTTCAGTAAGGTTTGCATCCCAATTTTTCTCCGAAAAACCTTATAAGGAAGTTCTACTATCGGTATTTGTAGTTACATTGCTTTATATATGAAATGAAGGGCTTCCTAATCTAATCCATTACCTCTAAGAGAAATATTGAAAATATCCTAATTAATTACACCTTGAATAATACTAATAATAATGTCAAGTAAATTCTAAAAATAGTTAACACCGAATTAACATCCTTCTATTCTAAAAGTCCTAATCAAACTTTTCTGGAACAATTGCAATACATGGAAAAAGGAAAGTTGTGTATGTGGCCCCAAAGGAGGGGCCACCTCATTGGAGTTTTCATCAGAGAGACAGAGAGAGATCTTTTTTTATATTTCAGTGTCCTGAGCATCTTCTTTGCATTTATTTCAATGCCCAAGTGTTGGTTTTCTAAAATGAGGTGTGTTGCTGGAATGCTGAGTGACTGCAGCACACTGAACATAGGTGGACCATTCATTCTCCACCATGTTACTGTTGGACAACCTATCATGCACACGGCCCTATGGTGACGTAGACATATGGTCGTGAGGAAAACACTCACATAATCCCAACTTCCAAGAAATATGAATGAAGGAAAGGCAATGTTGATTGATATAAACGGTGGCTGGGATTGAAAAGTTAGGTCAGGAAGGAGGCGTCTTTGGAAGTTTCCTAGAAGCCATGAGGAGAATCTCATCATTGAATCTACCCTAGTAGTACATGAGCCATGGACCTTATCTGTCACATGATGTAGCAGACATTAGGTCCGACACATTATAGGATGGGACAAGGACACTCTTATTGAACACCCACCTGGCCACTTTTGGCCATTAAATAGGATTGTGTTTTCTCATGAAATGACTTGCTCCATTGGAACTGAAGAGACTAGACTAACAATGGGCAAGTTCAACAGGGTCTGTGTCTTCTGTGGTAGCAATTCAGGAAACAAAAAGGTTTTCAGTGATGCTGCTCTTGATCTTGGAAGAGAACTGGTGTGTATTCTTCTTTATGGAAATTTGTGTGAAGGCTAAGAATCTCTGAGCCTTCTTGTATTTCTTGCTTTCTTTTGCAGGTGAAAAGGAAGATAGATCTGATTTATGGAGGAGGCAGTGTAGGGCTTATGGGTTTGGTCTCTAAGACTGTTCAAGATGGTGGATGTCATGTTCTTGGGTAAGAAAAGAATTTTCTTTTCTTTCTTTTCCCTCTTTTCCTCTTGTTAATCTTGAAGAGATTAATATGGTTTCTTCAAGAAGAAAACAGACACCAAAAGATCTGGTTTTGAAATGACAACTGTAATATTGCTAATGCAATTTTTTAGGCAATGAAAAAAATGAATTGTGTTTTCAAGAAAAAAAAAGGTCGAGATATATGACACTAAATTTACAAAATTACAAACAATAATATAGCATGATGGGTATCTTCTATTTAATGTATTCCTCTGCTTGTTTTTTTTTCTCTGTCTTATGCTAGAGTCATCCCTGCAGCGCTTGTGCCATATGAGGTATCTCTTTCTTCTTCATTCAATACAATAAACATGGAAGTTTCAAACATTACACAAGGTTCTTGTGGGCACCCAGTCTGATTTGCATCAAGAAGGGAGAACAACCCAAACCATTTTCACACCCCACAACACCCCCAAACCAACCCCCTGCCCCCCACCCCTGCCACCCCCCCACCACCACCACCCCCCCCACACCCCACCAGCCCGCCCCCACACACCCCACACCGCCCCCCCCCCCCCCCCCCCCCCCCCCCCCCCCCCCACCCCAACTCCCCTCTCTATATCTTGGTTCAGTGGTCCTGAAAACTTTCTATCAGATATCAGGTCATGCTGTCGGTCAAGTGATGATTGCAACAGACATGCACCAACGGAAGGCCGAGATGGCTCGTCAGGCTGATGCATTCATTGCCCTTCCAGGTATGTCATACAAGTCTAGTTATAATATGTTAGAAGAGATTGTTAAATTGATGCATTATTGGTAATCTGCGCCTCTGGCATCATATTGGTGTGCAAACGCAAAAAGCTCCATTCACATGCCATCTGCATAGCCATAGCCTACAAAAATCACAATAGCTGAATGTTCTAATTTAATCAATCCCCTGTATTTGGGTGTCCACAAGTAGTCCCTTGATCACAGTTGGGACTATAAATCATTGTGTTTTTTTTCGGCTGTGACCTGCAAAGACATACTCTTTGATGAGCATGATCAATCCTCTGAACACAAGAGGTTAACTCAATGTTTTTTCTGGCTATGACCAATAAAGATGCATCCATTGATGATCATGCTTATGAACTATGGTTAATGGAGCCTACATACCAACTACCAAGAACTCTCCGCAGCTTATACCAGGATTCATCAAATTGATCTGCCAAATGTGATCAAGTTTAAAAATGAAAATAACAAAAGGAAAAATGAGTAAAGTTAGCTCTCTAATTATTGCAGGAGGCTATGGAACTATGGAGGAGTTACTTGAGATGATAACTTGGTCTCAGCTGGGAATTCATGACAAACCAGTATGCAATTTTGCTTCTTAATTTACTTGGTTCGGTCAACACCCTTTATCCATTACCTTTTATAATTTTCTCTCTGCTTTTAGGCCTACAAATTCTCATCAAGAAAGTTCAAAAGAAAAAAGAATCATTGCTTTAGAGTTTATTAGACCACCGATCTAAAAGAGAAAACGTAGTGTTAGCCAATATGAATGACATGCCAATGATATTATTGGAAACAAAAAAAGAAAAAAGAAAAAGAAAAAAAGCTATCCAATGACAAGAAGAGATGATGCTTGGAAAAATGCAAAAACTAAATGAAGCAACAGAGTGCACTTCTGGACTTGATGTGTGAACATTTTAAAAGCACCATATATCCCAAGAATTGGAGAGCATATAAAATAACAAGATAGATACAGAAATACCATTTTTGTTTAATTCTGGAAAAAGGGTCTCGAGATAAGATGCAGTTGCACTTGTTTATCCTACTTTTTGTAACAAGGACTGATTTTATTGCACTAAACTTGTATGACCTTCAATTATCACATGCACGCACGCACGCACGCACAGAGAGGGGGGAGGGGGGGGGGGGGGGGGGGGGGGGTACAACTTGCATGACTTCTACAGACAGGAATGACCCAGACTATCAAAGCTAAAATGGGTACAGTTATATTATTTTAATCAGCCTTCTCAAACATGCTGATCAAATCATTGTTATCTGGATATAGATTGTTTCGCTGTGGTTGTAGCTGGAAAGAAATATATACTCTTAACAAGTGTTCTTGCAAATTATTGCATTTTCCTACCAATGCATGTATTCATGACTTCCTCATATTTCTGACATGGTGCTATTTACACTGCACTTTGATCGGCGCTATTTAGTATACAACTGTTAGGGTTGAGTTTGATTTTTATCAAAGATTAAGATCTATATTATATACAGGTTGGACTGCTGAATGTGGATGGATATTATAATAGCTTGCTAGCGTTGTTTGACAAAGGTGTGGAGGAAGGGTTCATAAAACCTTTGTGCAGGAATATTGTCGTTTCTGCCCCAACTGCAGAGGAATTGATAAAGAAAATGGAGGTAACTACTGTTTCTATACATACTATCAAGTCCAATGAATTGTAGAACTACTTTTTCTATACAGTCTCAAGTCCAATGAATTGTAGAACTACTGTTTCTGTACAGTCTCAAGTCCAATGAATTGTAGAACTACTTGTTGAGCATGAGCGGAAGCACGAAAATCTGCAATCTTCTTCAAGCCTCACACAAGAAGCACACGAGAGGGATTTACGTGGTTCACCCAAAAGAGGGCTATGTCCATGGATAGAAACAATACATATACTATTACAAGCAAAGCATTCAGAGGCTCACTCTCTCATTGTCTCTCATGTGGTGTGGGAACACCACCAGACTAGAGAGTCTCACCTCTCCTTCAGCCAAGATCTAAGATTACAGATCATTCATATTTATAATCTATGCTTTCTTGATTCACAAGAAAGCTCAGATACATTGACCAAAATACCCTTGACCTAATGCCCGGTCCCTGGCTAACCCAATAGACCCATCCGGCTAACCGAAATACAAGACAAAAACCCAACACTACTGTTTCTATATAGCATCGTCCAATGAATTGTAGAACTATGTATAGAACAATAAACATGGGCTAAAACCAACAGGTGAAAGTGAGGGAATTGCGAAAACTAGTATGTAAATGGAGGCATTAACATGCTCTAGTGCCCATTTGTTATATCAATATTGAGTTCCTAGGATCTCGAAGCAATGCCTTTGTTTATCAGAGGGGCCAAAAATGAAATACTAAAGGTGAAGATCAATAAATGCTCCCTGTTGATAGGAAATGATTGCCTATGCATCACTGTACTACAACAAAATCCTAGGGCAATTGGTCTCATCTATATCTCCACTTCAAACCCTTCTCTCTTGAATACTCCTTAGCTAAGATCCTCTTTACCAAGAATTCCAAGAAATTCAATTTGAGCTAAGCAAATGGGCATTTGGGACCTATTTGTTTGCATAAACTATATAGAAATTGAATATATAAGAATTCATGGTCAAATGAGCTCCATTTAGGGATTATTAAAGAAGGGAGATGTGAAGCGTATGAGCTGAGGAATGAAGTTCATAAGTTGGAGATATAGATGGGACTTTGACTTTCCTTGGTATTGAATTACTAGGGTAATGGTATTCATTTCTCATCTTCTTTTGATTTAATTTCCATTAGCCGCTCTTATTTGATGGTCTTATTTGAATATTTACCTTTGGTTTTTCATTTTTAACCACTTATTGAGAAACGATTCTAGGTATTCAATCACAATACAACATGCCTTTGGCCAATGTGGGTGGGGGTTTAGTTATTGTCTCTCAATATGCTAGCATGAAAATTGTGACTGATTGGTTGCAAATTCTCAAAAATTCTTAGGCAGAAAAATCTTTCACATGTTTGTTGGGTGCGGTGGCGTGGGGGGGGTTGGTGGGGTGGAAGGGGTTGTGCGCTGTGTTGGGGGGCGATGTTGTGCGCTTATCTAATCATAAACCCAAACCAATCATATTCACCACTCTTTTTGAGTTGGCACTTGTTCTAATTTTACAATGATCAGTATTTTCCATGTAATTGAGGAATGCTACTGATAGCAATATAAATTTTGGGGCTAAACATCTTAAACTGCCAAAGGCACCCTTTTAAATGATGATTCAGATGCATGCTACAAAGAAAGTAATTTCTATGGTTTGTTAAAGCACTTCTGTTGGATCTTTTTTAGGAGTATGTACCAGTGCATGATCAAGTTGCCCCAAGTAAAAGCTGGAAGCTGGAAGGACCAGGAATCCCAAATTCCTGACATTTACATTTTCCACTACTTAATTGTATGTTTAATGCAGAGCTGCACTTCTGTTCTTATTCAGTATCTGTACAAAAATTTCTGAAAAAAAACTTCAAGAATGCTGCTCCCCTTAACAATTTCTAGATTTTGTTTTTATTTCAACAAATTTCAAACAAATGCAGTTTTCAGAGATAAGAAAACATCTATGGTCTGTTGATCATGTTTGAGTACAGTGTCTCTCCATACTAATAATGTTACTCGATCTAAACTGATTTTCATTCTATGCTTGTAGCCATCGTCTGATGAAAATTTATTAGGATTTCTGAAACACAGATTGAACTTCTTTCTTCAGTTGGTAAATGTTGGGCCCGTGATTTGGTGATATAATCTGTTAATATGATACGCTCCACCATGCACAATATCTCCTGGATGAAAGATCCTAGCCATCCAAATTATCCACAATCGGGCTATTAAATAGACGACTAAATCTTGCAGTAGTCATTTGGTATATGGAAAAAGTACAGCGCATACATATCTAATACCAATGCTATATACTAACTGACTGACCATGAATTTTGTCCTCTGCGAGATATTTTGTCCAAAGATTCATAATAGTAGGATAGCTCAATACTGTCGGTATCATTTGGTGTCGCAGAAGCATTGACCAGAGATAAATTGGGCACTACAAACATGAAGATGAACAATGTATCAGGTAGGATTAAGCAACCGTCGTGGGGATCGGTGATTGCTTACTAGAGATCAACCTCCGCTAATTCACTCCGCACGATCCGTGGGCTATAAAATGGACACCATGATCATAGAACTAGATGATTGTTGGTTCAGATCAACCTAGAACAAATGGTTTCCTTGGTTTCTAATCCCTTTTCTTTCTCTTATAGGATCTAACTTCAAATGAAGAACTCAATAATCAGATCTAGGTAAACCATTGTAGGAGTAAGGGGCGTGGAATCTGACTCAAGGGCCACCCATATGTGATATTATCTCACATGAGTCCCATGTTACAGATGCTACACACACAACTCATCAGAATTTCTTTGCAGAGTGAGCCATATCTCTCTTCGCCTAGAGTCATTCATTTCACTCATGCTCTTCATGAATATGCATTGATTCAACTTTTTCTTCAATCAGAGTAATAAACTCATTTTATTGACTGATTAATGCGATAAATATCATTGTTCGCGCATTGATCGATTCAAATTTCAAAGGTGTATGTCACTTTCATGCGGTCAAAAGCATAGGATCAATTTTAGTTTGATTGAAGTTAGTATTCTTCTATTGCCATTTCTAAGTTTTACTTTTAGATGAGGGAAAGGTGTAGAGCATGCGTGGCCAACAATCAACATGACAGCATTCATCCAGATGCATCGCCTTTATTTTCTCTCCCTTTTCACTTCATCCAAATGATCCCCATGGTTGTAAATACCTTCAGTCAGCCAATTTCATTGCGACTGGAACGGGCTCCCTGTTAGATTTTTTTTTTTTTTGGGGTTATCCCAGCTAAGGAGTTGGACCCTGCTAGACCCGCACATGTGAGGTAATAGAAATTCGCACATGTGAGGTAATGGAAACTTGCATATGCAATGAGACATAACTCACGCATGCGAGGTGATGGAAACTTACACATGCGAGAAGACACAACTCATATATATGAGGTAATAACAACTTAGATATGAAAGGAATGAGGAGGCTAGGTGTGAGGTAATAGCAACTCAGACATGTAAAGAGACACAACTCACACATGTAAGGAGGGAGCTCTCTATTAGATTGATCACATACAAAGCATGATTTATTCCCTTATGTTTTTTAATTCTAGGGAATTACTTTACATGTGATTTATCTAAATGCAAGTTCAAATCTTGCTTATGCTAATCCATGGGAAGATCATCATTTTGAATGGTAAGTTCCTCTAATTGCTTGAGATGGGCAAAATTTAGACTCTTGACATTCTAAGGGCTTGTACGTTTAATTTGCATTAGATTATATAGGAATTCAATACATCAAAACTTATGGCCAAATGAGCTATAAACAAGGATTATTAAAGAGGTGAAGTGTAAAAGATATGAGATAATGGGTGATGGATATACAGAGGCGATGAAGTGGGACCTTGACTTTCCAAGGCATTTAATTACTCAGACGATGGCCAGGTATTCATCTTCCATCCACCCTAGATTCAATTTCCATCACCAGGGAGGTTGTTTGATGGTCATTTCTATACATTCACCTTTTGGTCTTCATTTTTAACCGCTTACATATGGGCATGAATTCATATGTATTCAAATCCCATATATTTGATGCAAACAAACAAGTCTTAAATCTTATAATTAGAAATTCAAATTGGAGGTACTTGGTTAATAGCCAATTAATTTTCTTAGAGAGCCAGAACCGTAAACAGATGCCCTTTCTTTGAGATTTTTATGAAAAAAAAAATTCTTATACTCTTAATCCACGGTGCAATAAAAAGACTTCAAAACTGGATGATAGAATGATTCGTACGTGATGTCAGTTTTTTTCTTACAATATCTTCGACATCTTTCTTTGAACTGGAACACTGCTATCGACGCTACTGATGGAACAACTCCTATCGACACTACTGACAATGAGAAGCAAAACCAAGGGCATTTTCATCATCAGCATGGATCATGATGATTCCATTTTTGCATGGGTTTGCATCTCCCAAGAGAACCAACTAAGAGACATCTTACTAGGAAGAACAGGAGGGTATGATAGTCAAATGCTTGTTTTTCCTCGGCAAGGAAGATCTGGAGTAAACTGAGAAAACGAATGAGAGTGACCTGAAGCAGAGGCTGCATCAGCATCTAGAGAGGAAGACATACTTGGTCCTACTTGTAACTTGATGATGTGTGGCACAAAGAAAGAAGCATGGGGTAGTATAGCAGCTGCCTGTATCCTGTCCAAGGGAACAGGGGCAGAGTACTCCTCGCTCTCACTTCCAAGATATAGCTTTGCACGCAGGAGGCTTTATCCACAAGCAAAGACTTGTAGCAGGAGAGGCTAGCTGGAATTTATTACGGAGGAAAGCTTTCCCGATTGACGACTTTGAATTAGAAGGGTTTCAAGAGAGACACGACTTTCAATTGTCAGTAACTAAGTAAGAAAATGGCTAGTGGTGACGGTATCTCCATTGCACCTAGTGGCTGATGTAGGATTTTTATTTTGGTGGACCTGTTTTGCAGGTAAAACCCAGAACCAGAATCATCATGTGTGTTTTAGTGGTGGATTTAGGATTTTCATATAGCTTTTTAGGCTTTTTTTTTTTAAAGTGGGGTGACTACCCAAAAACAATATAAATATATATGTATGAACATGAATATTGTTCGATCATATATATATATATATATATATATGGTCTGCTTGGTGATTTTATACTACCATTAGGTGGTTTTTGTAAAAAAAAAAAAAAAAAAACTTGATATCACATATGAAGCATTCTACTGATGTTATCTAAAATGAACTGACTATTTGAACTCAAATAATATCTTAGTGGAGTCACTCCTTTAAAAAAAAGTGTGAAATTACCCAAATGCACCCATTCTGTCCCCACTCACCTTCTCTTCCTCTCTCCTCCCCTTCCCCACCTACCCCTTCCGGCCACAGTCGATGGTGGTTGCCAGAGCCCCCTGATCTCCCTCCCTCTCCCTCTTACTCTTCCTCTCCTCCCTCTTCTTTTCTCTCGTTATCCCCCGTTTTTCCCCATATGCTGTCCCTACCCACTTGCAGAGAGACATTTATCTCCCTGCAATAGATATATACCCCCCTGCGTTCAGCCAACACTGGCCAAGGACTGTTTGGCCCCATGATGCCAAAAAATAAGGAGGGCCAGAAAGAGGGGGAGGGGAAGGAGAGGAGAGGGAGGGGAGGAAAATAGAAAGAAAGGAAAAGGGGGAGGAGGAGAGAGAGAGGGGGGGAGGGAGATCCGGTGGCTCCCTCTGCTTGAGCTGCCGACCATCACCAGAGGGGGAGGTGGGGAAAGGAAGAGAGGAGGGGGAGGTGAGTGGGGAGAAAATAGGGTAGGGGTAGTTTAGGCATTTTTGAATTATTTTATTATTATTTTTAAATGGGTGAGTCAACATAGAAATTTTTTTATTTCAAACAGCAAATCCCTTTCTAAAATCTCTGTATTGCACCAAGGATTAAGAGTCTCAATTTCATTTGTCGTAAAATTTTTTTTCTGGAACTTATGCTATACTTCAGCCAATGTTGAAAAACTCATAACTTAGACTTGAATCTGCCAACTTAAGAATAGTTGATTTAGGGAATCAACATGGTCCTTTGTAGAATTATATTTACATTTAAAATTTTAAAAATACTTTTAAAAATATATTAAATGTTTATAAAGATATATATTGATCGATCGCCCTCTCTTGTGGACATTTGAATGGATTCATGTTGTGAACTCCCTTTTGGGGTCCACTGGGGCCACAACAACACCGGGAAAGGGGAGGATTGAAAGATGGATGACACCTACTTGTGCAAAATTTCAACTCCATCAAGTCATCTTAACCCCTTATTCAATAGCACTCAAGTTTAACGGTTGCAGAAGAAATCGTCTTTTAGAATTTCAATCCAATGGTGAGTAAAAATAATTTATAAACCAAATTGTATGTTCCAAAAGTAAAACAAGAAAAATGAAACTGCCTTTACAACACGCACACATACACACATGTATCAAGTCTAAAATGAGGTGCCTTGGCCCTTGCACGAGTCACATTAGCAAGTTTTCCAACCTTGAGCTCGGATGGTAAAGGGACCTCAATAGTCCTTACGGAGGTAAGATTCTAGGGTTTCAGGCTTAATTGGAACATAAACACATGATGGTTGGGAACGATTTTCTCCTACTCACTGCGCACTTTTCATCTGTAAACCATTCGTAATGTAGGTTGGTAAAATACATAGGGTCCCACCTTTGGTGACAGTCCAAATGCATGCTCTAGGAGGAGCACGTGCATTGGAGTTGTGAGTTGTGTATCTCCTCACACATGTGCTTTCCATCACGTCGCATGTTTGAGTTGTGTTTATGGAGCATGGGCTGAGCTTGGCGGGCTAATAGGGGCCATGGCCCTCCCTTTATTGTGGACTTTTCTTATAAATTTATCATGTGACCCCTCCTTTTTATTGCAATTCGTTTATGATGGTCCTTCCAACATATAAACCCTAAACCCATAGAAATATAACCTAGGTTTTCAAGAAAAAAAAAAAGAAACTAAATAATAGTTAATCTTATTGAAAAAAATCTAATAGAAGAGGGAAAGGAAGGAAATGAAGGAAAAAAGAAAGAAAATGAAACAAAAAAAGAGATTAGGGAAATATTGGAAACTGTTTACCCAAATCTTGAGCTGTTATCGACGCCACATACTTGATATGAGACCATATCAGTTTGATTGGAGAGAGACAGGGAGCTTGGATGGTTAGGGTTTGGAGGTTGTGAAAGGGTTTGGAGTTGTTCTTACTTCATCACAGGTACAAAGAAAGAGGGTTGAAGAAAGCAACACTTTTATTCATCATTTTTTTTTAAGTCTTGAAGATTACACTTGAAATCTAACACATTCAAAATCACTTTCTATCTATGTTCTACTAGTTAAAAAGAAATAAATTAATTGAAAATACATCCACAATAGATAGCAAAATTTTTTTGTTTTTCAACGTTTAAGTTTAAATATGAATATCAAATTAAATTCAATTAGAGAAAATTCTTTTTTTAGGAGACAAAAGGTTATGGAACTATGCTTTTGAATGGTTTAGATTTCAAATATGGGTCATTATCATTTATTACCTTTTAGTTCTTATGTAAAAGTTGGTATAACTAAAAGAGAGGAGAAAACCAAGAACCCACTTTAAGAATTCTTTTTTTTTCCTTTATGTATTTATAGTTGCTATTGTACTAGTCATCCATGCTTCACTATGTATTTCCAATAAATGGGCTTATTATTAAAATTCAACCCGCTTAAAATCACTTCGTAATTATATTATATTATTAGGAGAAATTTTAATCCAAATGGAGTTATATCCACTGTAGATAAAGAAAAGTTGTTGTTTTTCTATATTAAGGAGCATACTTAGTTGTTTCAAAATGATAATCCACAATATAACTTTTGAATGCTACTTATTTTTCCTTTCTTATTTTTTTCATTTTCATTAGCAATTTTATTGAAAATTTATGTTTTTTTTATTTTGCTATCTTTTATAGGAGTTTTGACCATGGTTAAATCATCAACCATTGATTCATTTTTTCATATTCACCCCCCTCCCCAACCCAAACACACACACACACACACACATACAAAAAAAAAAAAAAAAAAAAATCTAATTCTCCTACGTGGAGCTCCCATCACCTCATTCGTGTGAGTCTTAGAGTCCCAACCCCTTAGCTGGGTTTAAAAAAAAAGAAAAGAAAAACTAATCCATTTACTTTATCATAAATCACTTTGATCCACACAACTGTTTGACAATTAAACCAATACGTGCTGACAGAGTGGCCAAATTAAAACAAAGATTTGAGCATTTTTATTAGGTCTAATATCTTTTTTCAATTGAGATCATCTTATGCCTGGAAAATACTCATGGAAGCCAAGGAGATTTTAAAGGAAAGATGTAGATGGAGGGTGGGGAATGGTCAATCTATTAAGGTATGGGGCGACAAATGGCTACCCACTCCTAGTACATATAAAGTTGTGACTTCAAGAAAAATTCTAGCAGAGGAGACTGCTCTGAAAGAATTGATAAACAATGATACAAGAAGGTGGGACATTAACAAAATCCGTTCTATTTTTTTCTCACATGAGGCAGATACAATTTTAAAGATCTGTCTGAGTTCTCTACTCCCAAATGATGAGATTATATGGGCTGAACACAAATCTAGTGAGTTCACTGTTAAGAGTGCTTACCTATTGGTACTAAAGGTCAAAAATCTCCAAGGTAGGGGAAAAGGTTCAAATTTAGGAGCACGTAGACAGTTTTGGCTGAGATTGTGGAATCTGAAAGTCCTTAATAAAATTAAGACTTTTGCCTGGAGAGCTTATAAGAAAATATTACCCACAAGAAGAAACCTTCTGAAAAAAAGAATTATAGATGATGGCACATGTGAATTGCGCAAAGGGGAGATTGAGGATTGTATGCATACTTTGCTCGTATGCCCTCATGTACAACGGGTGTGGAGAGAATGCTCCTCTATGGGTAACATCTTTGTAAGCACACTGAATAAGTTTGGCGTATTCGCTTGGGAGATGGGGGACAAAATTTCAAAGGTGGAGATGGAGCTATTTTTTACTGTGGCATGGGGTATTTAGAACAGAAGGAACTCTTTCATTTATAATGGAAAACTTACAGAGCAAAAAATGGTCGCAGATGGAGCAGTTACCCTAGTTCAAGACTATAAAAGAGTTTGAATGTTGAAGACAAGCTTGAAGAAAGATAAAGCTCTATGTTGGCAGCCTCTCTTATTGGGTGTGTGTAAGCTTAACGTTGATGGGGCCTTATTTGAAGAAGTATAAAAGGCATGAGAAGGAGCAATTCTTCGTGATAAGAAAGAGAACGTTATTATGCCTATGAGCAAAGTAAAACCATGGGCGGCAGAGGCAGATCATATTGAGGTGGTTGCAGCACTATGTAAAGTTCAAATGATTCATAATATAGGAATGAGGGATATTATCCTTGAAGGTGATTCTTTAAAGATAATATATGCCCTCAACTCTTCTGCTCATAATTTATTAAGACAAGGCCTCTTGCTTGATGAGATCAAAGCTCTTCTGAAGCATTTCAATAGTTATAAAGTTGCTTATGTGAAAAGGGATTGTAATGTAGTAGCTCACAAGTTAGCTAGGCCTACTAAGTCCGTTGAAGATGTGGAGGTTTGGTAGCATTTTATGCCTGACCTGATTTTACAAAATGTAATTGTCAACTCTATGTTCCATTCTTATTAATATTTTATTAAAGTCTTTTCATAAAAAAAATATCTTTTTTCAATTTCAATTAGGGCTAAGCCATCCAGTGATGTAGTTTTACGTCTCAAAGAACTGATTTAACATTTGGGAATAAAATTCATTACTACAATCTTTCTGTTGGGCCCTCAACAAATTGAGATAAGTACCTCTAAATTCGGAGGTTGCTCAAAGCTCCCGCAAAAGGTTATTCATAGAAATGCCCTTGTAGTGAAATTTTCATGCATGCCTTTTTTTTTTTTTTTTTTAAATTTCACTGGCTGGCATGTATTTGTGTAGAATGAGGGGAGTTCCAGCATAAATTCTTGTGCATCCCATGGAGTCAATGTCCCTACCACTAGGCTATGCTAGTAGAAACCCATTAATCGCCCTCTATCAAAATTCTATGCATTGTCATTGTTTTTAATTGGTGTAATTCTGAGCAATATCTATTATAAGATGTATTATTATAGGTGGATGTCTACAGTGGGACCCACATGAGATAAAAAGAGCATTTAGGGTTAGAGTCCTATTATATTGTGTTACTTGGAGAGAAAGCAATTTTATTTTAGAAATAAGATTATTCTCTGCCCATATTATGAACTCACATCGCTCAATAAGGAAAAGATCCCTTTTCATTCCTCTCTATTCCTCTGTTTTTGGTTATCTTATTTCTTAACAATAACTTTATTTTAAAGAGGTAAAATTGACTGGAGTAGATATTAATGTCCACAAATGGCCATGAAATAGTCACTTTAAAAAATGATTATTCGAAGACAACCACAATAGTAAATCAAATCCTAGGAAAAAGGGTCCTCTATAAATCTCGATCTTGCAACTTTTTATTCTTCACTTCTTTGATACTCTTATGTTAGTTCCACTTTAGTTATGAAATATGAGGAACTAAATACTAAGCTATGAATGAGGAGAGCATTTATGTATGGCTGAGTTTTGTTTTAATTAATGTTGCAATCAGGATATTAAAGAGCGCACCCTAAAATTATAAAGTTGGGTCACCTTTTCTATGATTGTGGACACATAATTCAACTTTAGTAGAACTTAGAATATAAGGTCCACATTTATAAAATTTATAATATAGTCTCACCATTATAGAAACTAAAATATGAGCATATTTTTTGTGATTGTGATCATGTGGCTCACTTTTAAGAATTATAAAGTGGGGCCACCTCCTTTGAGTTTGTGAGTAAAATAAATGAGAGGTTTTAGAGTTTAAATGACCTTATAAAGTAAGAGAAAAGTCTGTAACAACTTTGTTAAGCAATTTTTTTTTGGCATCAACCTTTTTTTTAGAATGGAGTTAGGAATTTCAAATTCATTGCAAAGAGATAAAATTTTGAAATAGTAATTCACCCACACTGAATATGTTTTTCGCTGCTGCATCATATGGAAACATTATGACATCCAAATGATACCATGCGAAATGCACACAAAGATTTTGATTATCGGCCGGTTAAAGCCGAAACCTTTACACATGGGCCGATATATCGGTGTTCCGTAATTGAGTAAGTCAGTAAGCAGGTCGTGAAAAAGGTCAAAACCTTTCCGCAAATAGGGCGTTTTGGTAGTTAGCCAGTCCTCGCGCCAGACGTTCCTTGCATTTCTCCACGATTTCACTAGCGATACATTGACGAGATATTTAAAGACTCAGATCCTTTTCCAAAACTGCCCCTCTTGTACTTTCATGTGCTATGCATCAGTGGATGGTAAAACGCTCAGATTAATAAAGAATCTGAGCGAGGGGTTTGGTTGGTCCGTCTCGTCTCGTCTCGTCAGTAAGAGAAACGGGAAGAGCGGTATTATATTATTTGGAAAAAGATTCACCTATGAACAGAGACACACTATGTTTAGATGTCGTTTGTTAATTTTATATATGATGTGAAAATATTTTATATGTGTAAATGACTCACATGTGAGATACATTTAATGGTTTAACATTTTTACACATCTTCATATGTATCACATGTGGGAATATTTTTCACAATTCTTTTGCCATTTTTCAAGATTTCTCGCAATTATATGATGAATCAGATTTCACCCTCAAGTGAAAAATAATATTCTAAAAACTTTGGATGGTTTAGATTGTGAAGATGGGGCCCATGGAATTAAGAATTATAGATTTTTGTTTTAGGATCTTGTCACAAATATCTCAAACTTGATGATTATCTAATGGTAGAAAATTGATTCCATAGTCGTTTTTGACCTTTATAAGAGTTTAAATAGTTCAGATTTGAATTATGGCTTCCACGAAAGTTTTTAAATTGAGAAAAACGGACTGGGTTTAGTCACGTTTTTAGTTAGCACTATCCACTTGTGGATCCAACGATCCATGGTAAATTGTGATTTTCTCAAGATCCACGAAAAATCAATGTACAAAATTGGTCTCATAACCGTTTTGGGCATTTTACATAGTTTGAACGGTTTAGATCATATAGATGGGTCTCCCAAATGGGAAAAATGGTACATCCAACAGTCTAGACTTTTTTGCAAATATCTCAAAATTTATGATGATCCAACGGTTGAAAATTGGTCCCATTGCCATTTTTGGCCTTTAGAATAGTTTAGACGGTTTAAATTTATATTGTGGGTCCAAAAAATAGAAAAATGCAAAAATATGAATTGCCTTATATTTCCACAAAAACACTGTTCAAGTGCGCCTAGTAACAATACCCTGTGTAACTGATGATTACCTCTTGAGGTGTGAAAAATCTGGGCTGATTTTCAAGCCATTTTCACATGATTTCCACATCAACTTTACACACCTCATGTGTAATGTGTAAATGACTGAAGACAAATGTAATGATGCGTAACCATTACACATATAAATGATTGGAAAAAAACAACCCTTTAGTGGTGGCCACTTGATGCATTCCTATCATCCGGAGTAGGATAGATGGAAAGACCTCTTGACTGGTGAGGGTCATGCAAAAAATCAATTTCATTGAATTATCTTAACCCCTGATGTTATAGTCTTAAAGATTAATAGCCCTTTAACGATATAACTTTTTTTTTATATTCATTCCAATGGGGAGTAAAACTTCTCTAAGCATAAAATCAGACATGGTGCGATCATAAAGGATAAGAGTAAAAAAGGAGTTACAATGATCAAAGGTGGGCCCAATTGAGCTCCACAAAGTTGTATTGACTATACATGCAAGTCTACTCAAACGTGAAAACTTTTGTTATAACATTTGAATGAATAGATTAGGTCACCCAAACCTGTCTTGTTTTGCACCGAATTGAGGAACAGGTGAAAAATTTTTAACAACCGTCAAATTCCCCTTGATGCCAAATGCCGTCATGTAGAGCTAAGTGGGCAGCTTTAGTCATTTTTTTTTGTAAGGGAGAAGGTGGGTGAACCTAAGATATTCTTGAAATCTAGTACAACAAATTCTTAATTGGATGGTCCTAAATTTTGTCTCTGTCTCTCTTCCTCTCTACTTTCCTATGCAAATATTGTCATCTAACTAAGAACATCTAACTAAGAACATTTTTTTGTTTCATACCAATTATATATTAAATAATGAAATAGTCTGATTTCAATTTGAAATAAATTTCTATTGATTTTATTCTTGTCATATAATTTTGACCAAAGAACCATCATCAATCTCAATACACAATTCTCCTTTATTCTTATTTAATCGAATTCAATTCAATAAGAATATCATTTTTTTGATTGACATTTGTTGTTACAATAAATGATCATGTGTTATTAAATCTATTGTTTCCAATGCAAACACAAGTATTATGATGAAGAATTCTAAATATATTTGTTATATTTAAATCTATAAGCAATTAATGAATACTCTCATGGTATAGATCATCCTCTAACTCAATCAATTATATTATTTCATAAAGATATATTAATATCATAACTTTTTTTTTCGGTTAATTGGCCCAGTATTTAAGATATAAGAAGTAAAGGACTCCCCCTAGGTTCGAGACTTAGTGGTGGCTATCTTATCCACAAGGCCAACCCTCCATTTTTCAATATTATAACTTCTTAGCATAAAGTTTTTCATCAAGAAAGATCAATGACAAGGATTTTATCAATTTTATTAATAGAAAAGTGAGTCAAGCAAATAAAAACCCTGAGTCTATCTTGAAACCAGTTTGAGTCAAAGTCCGGAAATGCATGCCTAATGTATGCCTAATGTGAACCCAACCAACTTACTACCAACTCGCTTTTAATTAGAAAATATTTCAAATTTTAACTTTCTTATAAACTTTTCTATCTCTATAATTTGTACAAAAATCATTTTCAAGTTTCTATGAATATCAATAATTTCGTACTAATTATTCATTTAAGATTTCAACTGTGTGATTTTCAAGAAATCCTTTTATTTTGTGTTTCATGATTAGGACATAAGACATAACATCCTTTTTTGATGAGATTATAATTTTAACCATAGATTTTTTTTATTTTTCAAAAAATATATATTTTAGATTTTCTAAAACATAAGCATAAGAAATCAAAATCAATTTTTTTTATCTATCTCACAAAATTAATTCATATTTTTTATATGATTTCAATTGCCCTAGCTAAGAAGGGGGCATTTTGGAAGTTATAAATTTACTGCAAAACAAAGTCTATAGAATGAGCTTCTCAACAATAATCTAGTGCTTCTTACTGGTAACCATGGAGTATTTTTCCCCCAACAATCAGTTTGATCAAACATTTTTGTTGTTAAGATGGCCTGATTGATTTTGGTTTTGGCCCACCAGTTCAGAGATCCATATAGAGCATGGGAGGAAAGGTGTTACTATTTTGAGAGGTCTTTGGGAGCGCCAAATTGGTGGCCTATTTTCTGTTTGTCTTCTGATACCCCGGCCAAATATAAGCAAATGGGTTCGAAGGAAATTGACCAAAACGCCGTCATCTTTTTCTTTTTTTTTTTTCCTTTAATAAGTCAGGAACTTTCGAGTGCTGGGACTACACCATTTTTAAAAGAGTCTGACCGTCCATTGAAATGCAAACCGGTGCAAGATCACTGTCCATCTTACCTTATTCTAATAAAAAAAGATATAATGAAAAATCACTCTAATCATAGTTAAACCGTTACGTTGATTATATTTAATACATCAAACATAATTAATCCATAGGCGAAGATGACTATGTTTAAAATAAATGTTTTCCTTCAGCGCAGAACAAGTTCAGAAAGCGAGAGATGTTGATCTCTATAAATTTCAAAGACGACCCAGGTGAGTTACATGAGAGGATTTTCACCTATTACATTGTCTAGCTTGTGGGTCCACTTAAAATCTTTCCTATCTTACTCGGGAGGTTGGATGGCCGGAAACAACACGAACTCCTGGGTCCATGGTAATAATAAGATTCAACAGTCGTAGAGATTTTCGGGAAATTCATTCAAGTGGGTCCCATGGAGCTGTTTTTAATTAATTTTGGAAGGACAGTTTCTGACAACAGATTAATTGGGTAATCAACCTGATGTCCACACTACTAAGGAAGGATGTCGTGGTAATGTATTTACCAGCCCTTTTCCCTCGTAAAAATATCGCGCGAAATCAAGTCAGCGGAGAAGATTTCCAATCCCGAACGCTACGCCCGCCTATAAAATGCACTCCCAAGTCCCAATCGTTTTTCTCATTTCTCCTTCCTTTCTCTCGCAGTATTCTTCCCCCTTCTCCCATCTCCATCCACGACAACAATAACAAACAAGATTGCAAATCCCATCCATCAAACGAGGTATTTCTGGGTCTCGATGCTTCTCTTCGTCCTTATCATGCAATGAAATTTTTTGATCGAGATTCCAAAAAGTGCCATTTCGATTCTTTCTCTTTCTCTCTCTCTCTCTCAGTTTTCTCGGCAAACGGACGCAGAGATTCCCAGAAGAATTTGCAGCTTTGTTGTTTTTCTGCAGGAGAATGGAAGGCAAAGGAGGAGGAGGAGGAGGAAGAGGAGAGATTCGACGAGCTCACATCATCTACTTTCTCAGTCGCATGGGAAGAATCGAACATCCGCATCTCATCCGCGTCAATCACATGAACCGATCCGGCGTCCATTTGAGAGGTTCTCTCGTCGCTTCGTTTTCTTCCTCGATTCCTGCTTTTGCGATCTCGAGATTTCGCATGAATTCTTATTACCTCTCTGTTTCGTTTCGGAATCGCGCTACAGATGTGAAGCGATGGCTTTCGGGTCTGCGCGGGAAGGAAATGCCGGATTCCTTCTCCTGGTCCTACAAGAGGTTCGTCGCAATCCCTCGCGTCTTTCGATCGAATGAATTCGTCCGATCTTGTGAAAATTGAGTTTGAATTGCAGGCGATACAAGACGGGCTACGTTTGGGAGGATTTGATGGACGACGATCTCATCACACCGATTTCCCATAACGAGTACGTCCTCAAAGGATCCGAGATATCGGCCTTTTATTTCGGTAATTTGCCTGCCAGATCTTGATTCGTACTTTCTATGCCTGAATCCGCCTGCATCTGCGCTAATTAATTAGATGGAATCGAAATCTCACAAACAGATCCGACCGCTACGGTCGAAAAGACGACGGATTCGATTCAGATACCGGCTCCAGTCGAAGACAAAACCGTGCAATGTAACGGTGTGAAGGATTCCGATATATCCGATAAGCCAGCCGAGACGGAGAGAGTAGAGGAAGAGGAGTCCGTGAAACGGACTCTCTGTTTTGAACTCGAAGCGGAAGAAGACGCGGAAGAGTATTTGGAGAGCAGTTTTTTGGATTCTTCTTTCGTTAGTGCCGCTGCGTCCGCGAAAGAAGACGATGGATTGAAGAAGACGAACAAGGAAGAGACGAGTCGGTCGACGAGGCCGTCTGCTGCAAAGAACAAGAGCTCCAACGGGGCGTCTCACGTGTTCCGAAACATTCTCACGTGCGGTGCGGTCGACACGAACGACTCGGCTGTGAGGCCGATAAATCGGCGGAGTAAGGTGGAGAATAAAGGGGAGATATCAGTGGGCAGGGCGGAAGGTTTGGGCGGGTCAGCGTCTCAGAGGGCTTTTGGTGGGTCCTGGAATCAGCAGATGCTCCTGCAGAGTAGCAGGTGATTCTTCCTTCTCTTCCTTCCTCTGCCATTTCTAGTCCGTACTAGGAATGGCAGAAGAATTGTTGTGAAAAGAGCTGTTGTGGGCCTCGGAGATGGCCCGAGTTATCGTGCAGCGTCGATCCGATATATCGGCTTAAAGATGATTTACGGTCCGTCCTTGCTGTTCGGTTCCCGAGAGGGCCGGCCGTTGGATTTATAACGATCCGTAGAAAATCAAATCGAACAGGTGGAGGAAATTAATTCTATTAAAATACCTAGATAGTGGGCCCCACAAACTGAGCCAAGTGCTGAGATGGAGTTGACTTTTTAATAAGCATTTTTATTCTAGGCCGATGAAACTTGAAGCAGAAGGGCTCTATTGTGGAGTTCCTCTCCTTCAATTTGGCAGCTATCCTAGTTAGAGAATAGGAGAATTCAGGCTTGCTATAATTTTTCAATTTGGGCGTTATCCTAGTTAAAGACTGAAAGAATTCAGACTTGCTATAATTCTATGTCTGGGGTTCCTTTTGTTTCAGTTAAAACATCCCATTTAAACATGTGGGCCAAGTTAAAATCAATTGAGGCAGCACCCAATTCCAAAAACCAAATAGCACAAAATGACCATCGCTCCCAATGAGTCAATCATACATTTTTGAGAGATTCATAAAACTAGTCGGATCGAGTTCCTCTTCTTCCTTCGTCTTTTAAAAATTATTTTCTAAGTGCCTCCACTCTCCATGCCTCAGGAAAAGCTTCGATGGAACGAAGAGTTTAAAGAAGAATTCATCGGTCAATCAGAAACCAGTTCCCGCGGCGTCCAAGCCCGTTGCTGAGCCCAATTGCTCGTGAGTAACTTACCTTCATTTCATGCAAGCACGGAAATATCAATTGAATTTCCATCAGAACGCCATAATTGCCTCCCATTTACTTGTTCACGGTTTTGGCTGTGTAAAGATGGAAGTTTTCATTTAGATCAGATCTAAAGTCGTTACTCTGAAGGGTTAAAGTCGACCAGATATTGCACCGTTGCATTATACTGTGGGGCCCACTTTCCTGGATCAGAGTACTTCGAAGATACTCTGTCCTTGCACTAAAACTAGCCCAATGTCACTCCGATTTTCTTTTGGAATTATCACTAGATTGATCACGTGACTATCTACTTTATCGAATAATAGTCTCATATGAACAAGCAGCAAATTGCTAACTTGCAGTCCAGCTCGTGGGACACATTAGAAATATGTCCATAAGTGGAAGAGGAGCAGATTCAAAAGGTCTCCCGATGAAAAAAAAAAGTTCGAATACATAAATAAATAAATAAACTAGTCCTACCATATTATTCTAGCCTTTGGTTTATTTGCAATAAAGTTTAATGGCATCTTAGTTTTAGAGTTTTTTTTATTCAATCCAATAATTAATGAAGCTTCATTGAGAGTAAAATTAGCCCAAATGTCAGAGCAGTGGATGACAAAGGAGGTCAAAGAGGCTGAACCCTAAACTTATCAAAGATGGGCCCGCCCTATAGACTTGGAATATGCATACAGGCCACTCATAGGGGAATCCATAGTAATGGCGATAAATTTCAGCTAATGACACTTCAGTAATGGTGAAGTGTTAACAACCAATTTAAATCCAGGGAAGCGAGCCTTTTATCCCAGCTAATTGGGATATAGTTTTTTTATCTCATGGTAAATTCGGATAGAGTTAGTATCAAGACTCAAATGGCTGTAGGTTTGAGTCCTAACAGAAATGACACGATGCTAAACTATATTTTTATTGCAAAATGTGCGCTGACCTACTTCCACCGAAGGGAGTGTTGAAAATTTTAGATTCCACCCAGAGGGGTATTGAATAAGAATTCCTATTAAAAATGATTAGTTAAGAAAATTTAATATCATCTCAAAGTCAACTGATTCAGAATATGAATCCCATGAGAAACATCTTGACACTAAAAAATGTGTGCTATCTCTACTAAAGGCTTTTTTTTAACTTGAGGTTTTGTAAACCAGGAAATAAAACTAATTAATAATGTGGTCGTTTGGTAAAGACGACCTACACAGGGATGATTCACATTTAGTCTGCTTCGAAACCCTCGTTTAGTTGGCCCTGGTGAGACTAAAACATTTTGTGACACAAACTTGATTGGGTCAATCTCAACAATCTCACCATCCGCTTGCCAACCGACTGGTTATATTATCCCATTGATGTGGTCAATGGTCCACAGGAAAGTTGTTACTGGGATCTTATCTATCACATGCCGGGCGAGGTGCAAGACGGGGGAGAAGTTGGTAGGCTCAAATAGTATGTATTGGGTGGTTGTAGATTATTGGAAAATCTATTTCATCCCCATTGGTCCAAGTCATCTGACCATCTAAATTCCAAGGTGGAACTATCGTTAGGACTGTTCATATGCATGGAAATGAATTCCTAGAAATTCATAGAAAAATGGATTTCAACAAGGATTATTAAAGCAGCTAGAGGTGAAGGAAACAATGGAACTCTTTCCTACTATTTGATTTACGAGGATGACGGTACTCACTTTCTATCTCCTTTTAATTTATTTATCATTAAAAAAGAGATTATTTTGTGATTATTTACGAATCTTCACCTTTGTTTCTTTCACTTCAGCTACCATTATGCATGTGAAATAACAATCAAAGAACTCAAAATCATTCTTCTGTTTCCTTCCCTTTTCAAGAAGTCGGTTTTATTTTCATCGTCATCATGATATTCATCATCATCATCATTGGTTAAAAGATCACAGATTGGACAGCCAGGGTAGTCAGAGCGTGGACAGTCCATGGGCAGGTCTCAGTCACCAACCACAAATTGGAAACCAAAACAGATACATTGGTGATGAAGTACTATAAAAATAGACATTGTGGGCCTGTCCATTGATTTCCCAAACTTTCATTATTCAGATAATCAATGGTTTTAAAAGATTGGAATTACTATCTGTCTAGTTATTTATTGCCAACTGTTGTCTGTATGCATCCCAAGACGACACCCTGCTCTATTTTTGATTAATGATGAAATGAAAGAAGAATATGTTGTTGATAACATTTTCTCCAATCAAATGCTGCTTCTGACACCACAACGCCTCCTCCTAGTCCCATGCATTACCAGAGGAAGTTGGGGGTTGAGGGTGCAACACTAGACTCCAATATGTATGTGGAATTAAAAATAATGCACTAATTGATTGACGGGGGTTTTGGGGTTGGGAATTGGGATGCAATGTGCAGTCAGTGTGGGAAGGCCTTCAAGCCAGAGAAACTGCACTCTCACATGAAGTCTTGTAAGGCCTTGAAAAGCCGAGGAGCCAAAGGTGGATCAGCAGCTGCTCATAAGCTGCCACGTACAGCAGCAGCCAAGGACGAGTTGAGGACGACCAAAAGCACCAAAGGTTCATCCCCGGGATTGATTATGGGAGCCCACTCACTTCACCACAAGTCGCATAATTGATTAATTCGTTGTCGCAAATAAATATTAGTGTAACGCAGAAAATGTGTATCTGTTGTAGGTCCTTCAGGGTTTTTTTTTTTTAAAGGGGGGACTGCACTCTTTGCAGGTCCTGCTCTTCTTGATCTTCTTTCTTTTCTCTTTTTTTTTTTTGTCGAATTTCTTTAATTCTTCCCCTTTAAAAGAGGTCTTCTACTTTTCTTTTCTTTTTTTGACATGTAGTTGTAACGGTTTAGCAAGGTTGGTTTGGTTTGGAGGTATTTGAATGAACCCAAATAGAGGTGATCGAGTATGGAATATTTTACACCGGGTCAATTTATTTGCATTAAAATACATAAAAAATAAATATATAGGAATTATTTTCTGCAGTTAAAAGTGAAGATCCAATAAACAAATGTATTGAATCCAATATATTAAATTTATATGTATTTTAATGCAAACAAATTGGCCTAGTAAACAGATGAGTAGTTTGGATTATTTGTCTATTGTTTATCTAAAGTCTAAACCTCTTGCCTGATTACTTTCAAAGTCCAAAAGTAATATTTACAGAAACTCTGCATTTCAACCTCATTCTCCGCTAACTTATCCCAGTTGACGAATGGCCTCTTACACTAGTGGTAAGAGGTGTCAATTCTTACTAGCCTCCCATGATTCGTACTTGGATAAGCATTTATCCCTCACCCAAGGGTTGTGTTACTTCAACTGAGGTCTACCTTCCTTACCAGAGAGCTTCCCACCACACCTGAGGTTACTCTCCTCACCCAAGGGCTCCCTCACCAAAGGATTAGGTCCTAACCCCACAAAGCTGGGGTACCAAAATAAAAAAATAAACTTATCAAAATTGAAAATTATTGTTTTTATCAACTTATCAAGCTGGGGTCCCAACCCCACATCTTCTACTTGAATGATGTGATCATGAATGGGCTAGGAGGTTCTTCCTTTTGATGGAAGGGACTGAGAGCAAATTTTATAGAGCAGAGCGATAGGTTACAATTACATGAGAGAACATGAGATCCTGTTATCCTTATTTGCACGACAGGGGAGATGGCAAAGAATAAAAAAAAAAGAGGGCGTCTTTGGCATACGGGATTACATTTTTTTCCCAGATTTTATCTGGATCATATTTTTTACAACTCATCAATCACCAGTGTGCACTCTTGTTTAGGTAAAATTTGCCACGTACAAAAATAGCAATTTATC
This sequence comes from Sextonia rubra, assembly GCA_037013555.1. Taxonomy (NCBI): domain Eukaryota; kingdom Viridiplantae; phylum Streptophyta; class Magnoliopsida; order Laurales; family Lauraceae; genus Sextonia; species Sextonia rubra. The sequence goes on along the minus strand of JASUAD010000010.1, from coordinate 32,762,982 downwards.
ATGTGAAGTTTGAAGTTGAGAGCAGCATGGGCTCTGCTCCTTAATCCTTTGAGGGGATCCTCATTTGGCTAAATATCCTCTTCACCCATGGCCTCTATTTTAGAAAATACTTATTATCTCGGCTGTCTTTGTGATGAATTTTGGCTTGCTGATGCTGTCATGTTTAAAGTGGGCTGGTATATTTTCTGGTCCATTATGAGTAATCTACCTCAACATTTCATCAGACAGTCACAAGACAAGGGCTAATCTCGGAAACCTATTCCTGATATAATTAGGGTAATTCTATGAGAACTAGTTTTCACGTTTTTTTTTTGGTGAAAACTCTAGGTGGGCCCATCTATCGCAAAATTAAAGGTTTTGCAAAAAACAAATCTCTAAAAATCTTTTAAAAAATGTTGATCAACATAAAGATGGCATCGCGGCAAAAACAAATTGAGACCATTAGTTTAGTACCAATGTAATAAATGCTAAGTAAAGATTTCTTTTTATCTGATCATGTGATGACGATTAGCAAGACCCTTCTTCGCTATGATCATCCCACAAGATATGTTTTCATCACATTGCTACCCTTGATTTGGATAGTCCAGCGTAGGTATAAATACATTTGTCAATTCATATTTATAGTGCTATATCTTGTCATAAGATAAATTTCTTTTCATGTACAATGCAATTTGGTGAAATCTTATTTTCTAACAAAGAAAAAAAAAGGGTAGTTGGATGTCATCTTATGAAACGAACTAAAAGGAGTACTTTAATGTTAATTTTGTTACTTTGTTGTGATACGGGAAATTAAATAGACGTCATTGTTTTCTTTGTCTAAAAAATAAAAAAAAGTTATTTTGTTATAAAGGAAATCAAGTGGACGTTATTGTGTAAAAAGATGTTATTTTGTTATAAAGGAAATTTAGTGGACGTAATTGAAGTCAGGAATAAAAACTAATTCGCGCCAGGTAGGGGTCGAACCTACGACTTTCTGCTTAGGAAACAGACGCTCTATCCACTGAGCTACAGGCGCCTACGATATATCTTTTTAATTCTAGAATATATTTAATTAGTAATAAATGAAAATGTGTCCCACCTAATCAACACTTTGGATCACCTCTTTAGTAATGATTCAAAGGGCAATCATGGTTGGCTTACTGTATATAGAAAGGCCAGATTTTGGATGGCTTTGCTTGGCCCAAATAATTACTTATGTGGATCACCCGATCATCATGATAGGCCATGGGATCATCATGATAGGCCATGGTCCTCCTGTTTGGCAGATTTTTCGTACTTTGATAAATAAGTCGTATTTGAAAACGCTTGTGGGTCATGAATTTTAAATTGGGACTCAATTAGTTTAATCTCTCACAAGTCTATTTGGAAATTTATTCCTTTTGGGCCTCAATGGGCTATGGGTTTCATTTGGCCTTGATTGGCCTTTAATATTCCATTTGGGTTGCTAGGAGCTTTAAACTCAACATTAATCTTATTTGCCTTTGATTTCAATTTGGGCCTCAACATCTCTTAAAATTCAATCGGGACCATATAAACTTTGGATGCTGAAGTGGATATGAAACGCCTTGAATTCCAATTAGACCTCTTTAGGAAGCTTTGGCATTCCAAAACTTAAATGGGCCTTCTAAAATGTTTTATATTTTGATGTTAATGTCAATGCTCTTTCACTGCAATTTTGAAGAGCGATGTCCATTTCTAGGAACCTTTTGGAAATAGCATCTCTTAGAATAGGGACTCAATTTCTCTAGTATGATGGAGAGAAGAATTCTTTTATATAGACTACAAAGTAAATTAAGCCCCAAATGGGCTAGGAAGAAAAAGGGGGCATACCCCCACCCCACCCCACCCCAACCCCCCGGGAACAACCACAAACCAAGGGCGTACCTAGGAAATTTCGTTTGGATTTCATATGAACCACCACTAGCCAAGAGCCAATGAAGTGCAAAGGGCTCAAAGGTTCGACCACTCTTTATTTTTATGTTTTTCCTGGCATCTTATCAGGTTTGCTATTCGTTTATGTGCGATGTTTCAACAGTAGAGAGAGAGAGAACAAAGAAGCTCCTGCACCTGCTCTTTTCCTTCCATGGATCTTTCAGTGTCTGCATCTTCTCCTTCTTCCTCTCTCTACATCTCCACCATTCCCCACTGCTCCACCTCCCAACTGCACAAGAATCCTGTCAGACCCACTTGCAAATCTGCCCTCTTCTGCTCTTTGAAGAGCTCCCCACAAATCCCTTTCCCCACCTCATTCAATGCTTCTCCATTTCCATCCATTTCAGGAAGACCCATATCTCCAAAAATCCAAACAAAAACACCCAAACGCAGACACTCGGGACGTTTCGCCATCTGGGTATGCTTCTTTTGACCCATTCGTCCATGTATGTTCTAGCCCTTTAGTGCTGCTGGTTATTGATTGGTTTATCTGGAAAGTTGGTTTTGGGATGTTGGGTTATGGGTTTTTGAGCTCAATTTCAATCTATGATACTTCACTTTGTAATCTCTAGAAGCAACAGGCTGTGATTTTTGCATTGAAAGAACCTAGGCTGATAGAGCATAATCATTCTCATACTTGGGGACGCCCAAAGTCTTCATTTGGTTCACAAAATCTTGTGGGTGAGTTGGTCTTTCATCCATGGATGAAGAATTGGCCACAAACTGTATAGACGCAATCCTTTCTATTCAATTTCTTGCATCAACTTGAAGATCATTCATCAGATTGTTCTGATGGTTGCCCAATTATTAAGATTTTCTCCTAGGCAAAAGTTGGACCCTGCCGACGAACCATCGGCTCTATCGACAGACACGTCGCATTTAGATTTCTGCACTTATCCCCTCGTGCATCACAAAAATGCTGCCATTCTAGTTTTTCATTTTCTTCATCGCAGTCCCATGTTGTGTAGATGTTACCTGCCTTTTGGTTTTACATACGAGTTGTTGCATTACAGGTCATTTAACCTTTTGGGGACTTGGGAAAATGTGAAGTTTCTTCTTGTTTTTAACCACATTAGTTGAAAGTAATTCGATAATTTTATTTTTACTTCAGTTAGAAAGGATTTACATATCATATTAAACCGCAAATACGTTGGGCCTGAGACCTCTACATATCAGCTCTATTGAAGATTCATATAATGTATCAGCCAAACTGTTGTAAGAACTTTTAAAATTTAAATGGCAATATCTATCAAATTTTAGCCACATTGGTGGTTATCAACTGTGTTGGTGATGCCGGTGTGAATCAGGTATTGGCCCTATATTCCTTGTCCATTTTCTCAAAAAACAATACAAATGGCCAATATTTAGAACCATGATGATCAGATTGGGTTAATGTGGTGATTGACTGATTGGTTATGTGGGATGGGTTTTGACTGCAGGTCTTACGGTTGAACTAGTTTGGACATCAAGAACTTGAATATTTGTATTAATGATGTACTCTTTAACCAAAACTAGATGGAATATTTATTTTCTTTCCCCTTGTATATCTGATGAACTACATGGTCCTGCATCTTAGGAGATGCATAGTTTGTTGTGCCACTCATTCTGTAAATGGAAGCTCGCAATTGACCGAAGATGTGCTGTGGATGGGATGGATGGTGCTCCAAAAGTCTTCCGTATTAAAAGAGCCTCACCTTTTTCTTTTTGACCCTTTTACTGTCCCATTGCTCTATTATCTTCTTAACCATTCATTAATGATATGTCTAGAATTTATCGTGGTTAATGTTTTAACCTCCCTATCTATTATGGGGTCCATCGGATTAAAAGTCTGTATCACTTACCATTCAAAAAAAAAAAAAAGAGTCTGTATCACTTAATCATCAGCTCACATGGGTGATGTATACTGACTGAGATGGGATGTGGGGAAAACTAGGGAAAACCATTGTGAAGTGCACGTTCATGTATTCCTCTTATAACGTAATTACTAATCAATAGCATGCGGAAGGTGTCATCTGGAATTCATGTTGCCACTGCTAATAGTTGCTTTTATTACACTTACATGAATGTGGATTCTGGACAGGCATGTTCTCAAATTGGTGCCACTGGATCTGATCCTTTATTAAAAAAAGTTTTGGAGTTCAAAGATGCATTCTGGAGATTTCTAAGGCCACACACAATTCGTGGAACTGCTCTTGGGTCTATGTAAGTGTATATTCCCTTTATCATGACAATCCATTAATCACCAACATTTTGCTTCCATGCTTCCAGCTTTTAATAACGCTCCCTAATCTTAACTTCATTCTCTGGTGTTCACATTTTGTTGTATTGTCAGAGCTTTGGTCACAAGAGCACTGATTGAGAACTCACATCGGATTAATTGGGGGTTGTTGCCTAAGGCACTTTTTGGACTTCTTGCACTCATATGTGGCAATGGATATATTGTGGGGATTAATCAGATTTATGATATCGGAATCGACAAGTTAAGTGACATCTATCATGTAGATTACCTTATCCTCATTTAAAATATAGTGTCCTTAGCTGACATGAAGCTCAACATGGAATCAGACTAGTAGATCCTATTGCATAGATTATGTGGCCCATATTATGGAAGTTTACTCTTCGTCCAGATGCCAAATGTTTGTTTATTTTCTTTAAATCCCACATGTTTGTGCCTATGCCAATTTGCAACCAGTCTTGCCTCTATTAAAACTTGTAGCAGTTTATAGTTTCAACTAGTTGAAATTTTTTTTCAGAAACCAAATAGGCGACAGTATCTCTAATGAATTCTCGATCACTTTGTTCTCCCATTATTTAGTTATTGATGATGTTCTTCAAAGAATACACATGCAGTGCAGATCTGCTCATATTCTTTATTAATTTATGTTATGGGTTTATTGTTTTCTTTGCAGGGTAAACAAGCCTTATTTACCTATTGCTGCAGGGGACCTTTCAGTTCAGTCAGCATGGTCTTTGGTGTTACTTTTTGCAGCTGCTGGTCTTTTGATTGTCGGGTTGAACTTTGGGCCATTTATTTCATCACTTTACTGTCTGGGTCTTTTTCTTGGGACAATCTACTCTGTTCCTCCGTTTAGACTAAAGAGATTTGCTGTTGCAGCATTTCTTATTGTTGCCACCGTAAGATGCGCCTTTCTATCTTGTCTTTGCTTTTCTTTCTTTTATGATAAATATGATGAGATGTTATTAATCAGCAACCTTTGCTAACATATAGTTTAGTGGCAGACTCTCTACACATTCTTTGTGTAATAAGCGTGGGGTTATTTAAAGGTTGATTAAACTAATGGGTTTAAGATTAGGCAGGGAGGAGCGAAACCCAAACCTAAGAGCAAGTGCTGTTACAGGATAAGTTAGTGAAAAAATATATAGTTCTTTATTCAGAGCTACTTAATGTCTTGAATTTCTAGAGAAATAGCCAGCATCACTGAAAAAGTAGATTACTATGGTTACCTGTACCATTCTTACACATGATTGAGAACATGAATTCTTTGGCTTATGGCAGATCTCTAGCACACCAATACAGTCAAAACTGATGTTCCAGCACTCTGATGTGATCACTCTGTTTCAAATTAGAACCTTCAAGTCTTCAATATTGTGTTTTAGTGAACTCCATTCATTGGTCAATATTTCAACTTTTTCTTTCAAAAAAAAAAAAAAAACATAGTCTATGATAGTTCCAAGTACAACATTTAGGACCTGTTTGCCTGAAAACAAAAAAAGAAATCTGAGATTCTTTTTTTTATTATATATATATAGATTTGAAGCCTTGTATGGCTTGAATAACTTGATGACATGAATCTTAGATTCAGCTTATTTCAACCCAAGTGACATGCATAAAAAAGATAAAGATTAAAAAAAAATACCTTTCCCTTGCATTAGAAACAAAGAGAAGTGAACTGGCTGTTATTGCTTCTTTGGTTCTCATTTCTAGTGTAATAACTAATAATATGCTTGAAGTTAAGTGATTGATCAGGAAAGCAAGTGCAGTTCACATATGGGCATCTTCGATTTCATGTTTCTTGATTTTCGAAATTAACATAACTCAATAGAATTGGGTTATCGTAAAAGTGATTCTTGGAGCCATCTTTCTCACTTTATGTGATTGGATCTGGCAGGTGCGAGGTTTTCTTCTTAACTTTGGTGTCTACTATGCAACCAGAGCTGCACTTGGTCTCGCATTTGAATGGAGGTGCCTATCAGTCTTTTTTTTTTTTTTTTAATTGGTAACATTAGTACATGACAGCTTGTGAATGGAAAAAAAGAAAAGAAAAATGGTTTTGTACTTTCTAAAAAAGGGTGTAACATGACTCCAACTCACGACCTCATGACTGCACCAATGTGCACTTCCAACCCTCTCGTTATTCTTTACTTCTATAGCTTAGATTAGTGAGGCCATAGTCTACAAAACAAATAGATAAATCTATCTGCATATGTAGGTTTTGTTGAACGCATATAAGTGAGCATGTTTGTCAGTGTGCAAGTGTTTATCTATTTCTTTGTTCTATATTGAGATAATTCCATTCATTCATATATGGTCGCAAGACCCTTTTGCGAGCATTTAGTGCTAAAATAACCTTTTTGCACATGCAGCCCATCTGTCGCTTTCATTACCGTATTTGTAACAATATTTGCATTGGTCATTGCCATAACAAAGGACCTTCCAGATGTAGAAGGAGATCGAAAGTAAGTAAGAAGTCAATCTCTCAATTCTCAAGATGGATAGTTGCTTTTCTATTTTGGAAGCTCTTGATTTCTTATTTCTTTCTTCATAAGTAATTTGTGCTAAATATCGTGTTATATGATGTGAAAATGATATTGCATATTCTGCTTGCACAATTCCAACGTATTGCCCCATAAGCAATGTGTTGGCATGGCCAACAGAAATTGGTCCAAATTGGGTTCATCCACTCATTTTTGAAATATTCTAGTGAATTTATTTTCTTAAGCTTTAATTTTCATTTGATAAGAACTTTTTGTAGGTTCCAGATAGCAACGCTGGCCACAAAACTTGGTGTTAGAAATATCGCATTTTTGGGTTCTGGGCTTTTGTTGGTGAATTATGTTGGTGCTATTGTTGCTGCAGTTTACATGCCTCAGGTAAAAAGTGGACATTTTGACATATAAGATTTTTCTAGAACCCAGGACATATCTAGTGCTTATTTCACTTTTTTTCCCTTCTTGAAAGGCATCAAACCCTTACTTTTGTAAAGCATTTAGTCAATTAACATTTGTGGTTATTTCTTTGTTTAGTAGTCTTTTCATTTTTTTTCTTTTTTTTTCCTGCAGGCTTTCAGGCGCAGCTTAATGATACCTGCACATACCATCTTAGCGTTGATTTTGATTTTCCAGGTTTCTCTTTCATATCTTTAAGAAAATTTTACCCTTAAAACATCAAATTCTGATTTCTCTTGGCAAAGTTAGTTGATCGTGGTAAATCACCTTTCTATCTTTGGTGAATGGTAAATTGCCAATTTGAAGATTCATTTTCATGTGGTTGCAGACATGGATTTTAGAACGAGCAAATTATACCAAGGTATGTGAAATTTTATTTATGGCTTACTGTCTTTCAAGTGAGCCATTCCAAACCTTTTGTCTGGAATCAATTAAAAGGAAAAATGTTTTATCATATTTCTTTGAGGAAGGCTCAGGTTGTTCAGAAGTCTGCTTTTCCTGGACCAAGCATTGATTAATTGTGTCTGCTTTTGTATGTGGTCTACAGAAGTGACATTTCTGTATTAAATACTAAAAATCAATAGCAACAACTTTTGAAAACAGTTTCCATTAATTAGGAATTGTGAAAAAAGCTCCTATTTATTAATGTGAAAATTTAAAGGCCTTGTTTGGGGCAAAGATACATATCCTTCACCTTGTTATCATGACACTGAAGGCTGATATTGGACTTGATTGACTGTCTGATCTGCTTTTGATTAGGGTGAGTTAACCTGGTTTACTTCTTTGGCATCATATGAATGGTTTGTTTTCTTCTTCGGTCCACATTTGGATGAAACATACCAGTCTCTGGTATACATGTCCCTCCCTCCCTCCCTCCTCTCATCTGAAAATACTCTCAACTGTCCCTCATCTGAAAATAGTTAGGGAGAGTTAACCTGGTTTTCTTCTTTCTCTTCCCTAAGAATGACTAGGGATTCTAATGCTGTGTACATGAGGGTGACAATTTAAGAATGAAGATCCTTGTGAATTGTGATTACCCCATCAAAAAAGCTCTGGGATATTTGAAGCGTTTACCTTTGAGAGAAAATGAGAACTGATAATCATTGTTCTCTTTCATATTGTCAACACTTTAAATTAAAGACGGTTTCCTTGATGGGTTAATCATGAATATACCACATCAAAGCATAAATGTGCTTATCCTGGCCTTTTTCCCAAAACCTCAATGTGAAATTCTTATATTTATTATTTTAAGATGCTCTGTTCCCTTCATTAGATAGAAGTGGCTGTGGGTTAGCAGTAGTAGAATATTGTATTTCTTCTGTTGTCTCTCTCCTTCTTGGAACTTAAAATCTGCATTCATAGGAGAAATTAGAAATTATTTAAGAATTATTTGCTGTTTAGTATCCTAGTTTTGATTTCTGATGTGATCATACAAATCAGAACTGGCGCATTTCAATTTTCTTTCATAGTTGCATTTATATGTAATGAGGACACATCCACATTTTGCAGTTCATTCCTTGGTCTCATGTCAGATACCTTTGTATGCAGTATTATGAAAACAAGCTTTATTCTTCTGGCTAAAATTTAGATGTTGGTAAAGGATCAATATCTTTACTGCCATGTCATGAAGTTAGGTCCACTTTGAAATTGTTACTTTCTTGTCATGTGAAAAATCCAAAAACAAAACGGGGAACAAAAACATGACAGACAGTTTGTGTCTGTGTGCATGTGCACTTGCATGCATCTGTATGTGTGTGCATGTGCGTGCGTGTACATGTGTATGTGTGTGTGCATGTGCATGCATGCATTTGTTCACCAACTGTATGGATGTCTAGTTATATCCAAAGAAACTGAAATGGATATCGAAAGCACATTTTTGAAATAAAGAAGATCATGTTTAACTCATTGGATGGGGACTCTAATCAATTGATTGGCAATGATTGAACATTTTTCTTTATTTGAAATCTCCTCTCATTCCTCATTGTAGTTTTACCATTTTGCAGGAAGCCATTTTGGGGTTTTACCGGTTTATCTGGAATCTCTTCTATGCCGAGTATATGATATTTCCTGTTATTTAACCAGATGTTCATCTGTCTGCTCTAGGAGATTCTTGAAGAAAGTTGTTGGCCCTTATGACGATGAGCTCAATTGCATGAGGACAAGGGAAGGAGTTCAATTTTCACTTCCCTGTGAAAAGAAGACGAGGGAGAATGTATTATGTATGTGTATGAGTTGCATTATTGATTTTTTGGTGGAATTGCAGTAAAATGTCGTCCATATTTCACCAAGAGAAACATGAAAATTTTGTTCTCTACAAGTAGAGATGGTACTCCCATATTTCATCAAGAGAAACATGAAAATTTTGTTCTCTACAAGTTGAGATGGTACTTCCTTGGCAATGGAATTGGTGGTGTAAGTATATTGTGACAGATTTTTCTGGATCTACTGCAAGCCGGCAACCTATCCCTTTGTCTATCAATACCCTTTAAAGTGAAATTATTCTGCTAATCGAGTAGTCGTGGTTAGACGTGTATGGGTTCTTCTATTTCTCTTCTTTCTTTCTAGCGGTGGATTCGTTATATTTTGGTTGCTGCTAGCTCATTCTTAGTCCTAGTAAATTTTCAGTTTCATTGAGCCAAATATCTGATCATTTGATCAGTACCATGAGGAATTAGTGTTCTTGGCCTCATAGAATGTACAGTTTCAATGGGTCCACAATTTCATCAGTGTGGGGCCCTTGTGGGTCATACTTCAAATGATCCAAGTTTTAAAATGACAGGACCCTCTCTGTGCGTGTGGAGAGAGAGAGAGAGAGAGAGAGCAACTAGGCCATCTCCAACCATGGAATGACACCCACCTGAAAGCAAGACAATTATGAGTTAGTAGGAAGTTTGAGAGATCATCCAGTACCTACCTCTGTTCGAAAATTGGAACCATAGATCATATGAGGTGCTGTTTTGATTGCTTCATATTCTCAAGTTGCTAACCAATACACTCAAAATGCATAGGCATTAAAGTTGTAGAAAACTAAGTACTTAAAACCCCTTTAGGTGGGACACCAACTGAACTCGAAGCATATCAACCACAAGACGAGGCATGTGGCAATATTGCCTTGCACACATGTGCCCATACACAAAATGTGGTATGGGGCATTTTTTTGTTGTGCACAGATTTGAATCCAGGCCTGTGTTGGCTCCAATACCGTGTCAAGTTGTTAATCAATACACCTTTAACACGTTGGCATTAAAGGTGCGGCAAACAAACTATTTAACACATATTTGTCCAATCTTATCCATTAGATAAAGTACAATGGCCAAGCTTGGGGACAGCCTGACTATCCACGAAAACTCCGTGTATGTGGGCGTGTTGATCTTTTAATATATGAATTATATTGCTGTTTCCTACTGGTTAAATTAATCCTGTTTAAATCTTCTGTTTCTGTGTCCCTGCTGTTTTTAATAATTCAATTATGTGCTAATTTCATAACAGACCTGTTTAATAATAATTAAACTGTTCTTGTTTGGTAGTTGTCGTCACTGTTTTGGTGTTTTGCTTGTAGAGTATGGTTTGGGTGGGAGAAATGTTTATTGCACTGAGGGACAGAATATGCCTATTTCATGCTACAAATATTTTAAGCAGCTGACTGTTGTTTATGTTCCTGTGAAAAGTTAGTGTTTGGCAGGAGATGTCTGATATTTGATGAATTATTGATGCCATGAGATGTGTTGGGCTTTTTTTTTTTTTTTTTTTTTTTTTTTTTGTTCTTGTTGTTGTTGTTACAGAAATTTGGCATCGTTCGTCCATGTACTTAGAAAACCAAAATAATAAAACAGAGACAGAGCAATGGACCAATCACACAATTATGTATTTATAACACCATATTTTGGTGGTACAATCTCTTTGAATTTTAAACTGCCTCCTTCTGATTTAAACTACACAATCATCTTTAGTTTTGGTTTTGGTGAGTCTCGTCATGAGTGAGCAGTTGTTATAATCGTAGAGCTGTTACCATAGTTGTTATGGATGTGTTAACAATACCCACTTGACATCATTTTTTTTTCCTTTTCTTTTCCTTCTTCATTTCTTCTTTTGGGGTCTAGGTCTTTTATGGTTATTCTCAGTTATGGCCTAATACAAGCATATGTAAATGCCTAGTTCCCAATGTTGTCCCAATCACCATAAGACGCATAGTTTGGCTTTTGCATTCCTCCTCCTCTGTTTTTTTCTGGTAAAGTGCATTGCTCTTAAGTTCTGACAGTTTTCATATATAGTAAGAGCCTGTCTGTTTCATGTAATTAAAATTTTAACTTTTGTAAGACTTTGTGTTTCTATAAGTGGTTAAAAAGTGGAGAATCTTTTTTTTTTTTTTGATAGAATGAAGAACTAATGTTGAATATTAAAAAATGACCATCAAATAACATTCCCTAACGGAAACTAAATCAAAGGACGATGCAAAATGAATACATAGCCAATACTTTAGAAATTCAAATTCTAGAAAAGTCAAGATCTTATCTACATCTTTACCTATTTTCTTTAATAATTCTTCAGTGGAGTTCATTTGACCACAAATCCTACGTTTTCTTGTAAACAAAGAGGCCTAAGTAATGATCCAGATAGGAATTTCATCCCTTTCATACTTGCAAGTCTCCTTTCTTCCCTCGTGTAGGAGTCTGTTTCAAAGCAAATAATCCCATTAAAGAAGCAGTATAGAGGAAAGTTTATTTCTTCCTCTATGTGGGAGTCTCTTTCAAAATTGAAAGTCATCTCATGGTCCCATGATGGTAACTGTGCAGAGGAATTGCTTGTTTGCACTTTGGCCTACTGGAAGAGGTCAATGAGTAAACGATTAAAGTAGTCTTCTGACTAAAGCCATCCCTTATTTCCCTTTCTATCTTATCTGAGGAGACTGGGTCATAAAGGTGGAAAAAGACTGCATGGAAACTCCTTAGATTTGTTCTACTTCTATGACATGTCAACATACTCCACGCGGTAGTTCAAGTTCTCCCTCACAAATCTTTTCCTTGTTCTAAGGATCGCTTACATGATCACCTTATTAGTTATGTAAAGAACCATATAATCTCTCTCTCTATCTCTCTCTCTCTCTGATGATAATATTTGACTGAGTTGCTTAGCTTATGGTATTATCCATGCGCCCTAAATGGTGGGTCAGAGAGCTTGAACCCAAATGAAACTTGGTGTCTTGGTTGCCAAGTGATCTTTCTTGCTGCATCATCCAGGCTGTTCTGGACCAGGGGAAGTTGTTTCAGGGACATAAGCAAAGTTAGTTGCTACAGTGCTAAAAATCTATTACCTGGTAGGGTTACAACGGTGTTCAAAGGCCTCGAAGCACTCCCAAAAAAGTATAAAGAAAATGCATTCGATTAGATATTTCAAAATAAGATTAAAAAAATTTTAAAAAAATGAACTTGTCTATTACAAGGGTGTTCTGATGCAATAAACTTTACAAACCGTATATTTTAACATAGGATCTACAAAACTAAATTCTAGTTAATTACTCTAGTTATCAACAAGAAAAAAATGGTTGATACAAGAATAAAAGAAGTGTCAAATTTCAGAAGAGAGCTAGAAGTATCTAGCGTTGGTTGATTTTAGCTGCTGCTGCTGCTGCTGCTTTCTTTCAATAAAGATGTTGTCAATGCCTTCAGGCGTGGACTCGATGCATCGCGTGGAGAAAGGCAAGCTCGGGGAGAAACAGAAGCTCTAGAATTCCCAGCACTTCTAGGGGAAAGGTTCACTTGCTCTAACGCGCGAAACTGGAGCTCAGTAGGGTAGTCCCTCAGAAACCCAATGCGGGGTCCAGCTCCAGTTGTCCACTTGGAAGACAACTGCTTTCCTAATTGATATGACTTCATTCCTTCATGCGAATTGATCCTAAGTAGGATTGACTCCGATGGTACTAAATCATCCTCCTTCTCTTCCAACGGATTCCACTTATGGAACACGTAAGGCTGCTCTGATGTAGATCTACGTATTTGAGATTCCACCGAAGAACCTTCACACATTTGCCTTTTGTTCTCTGACCTTTCAACTGGTACTGTGACCTCTGGTATATGAATGTTAGAAGTCCTACTCTCTGAGGCCCCAGGTAGCTTTAACTCAAAATCATGTTGTGAGTTAGTTTTATCCATTGTCAGATCATTTATTGCTTCACCTAAACCTAGCCCAGATGGGCTGTTTCTAAAAGCAATGGAGCAAACATGTTTGCTCAGAGAATAATCATCCTCCTCTGTTGAACTTTTCTGAAAACCATGGAAAAAGATAAATTAGTTGGTCATCTTCCAGAGATGGAAATATACAAATTTCATATAGAACCATTCCTTGTCCATACAAACATGATATGTGGACTAGAGTCTGAACCATTCGGATACCCATCCCATTCTTGTGATGGGTCTTGCAGTGGATGGCAGATAATCCACTGATCTCCCCCATTTGAATGATCTGTCCAATTTTACCGTTGTTGAATTTGAACCAATGTCTGTATTAGTCATTTGCAAGGCCCCCAATTGGATAGCCGGGATTATCCAATCAGGGAGATAATCGGGCATAGTCCCCACCAGAGAAATGGCTTAGAATACAAGATGTTCTCATTGATAGTTTGCTGGTCAAACAAAATGAAGAGAGTACTGCTTGTCTTGATTGGGAATACATAACATTATATACAATGGCAAGTCGAGATTCTAACCTTTACAGCAGTGAGATCCACATTCTTTTCTTTCAGAAAGGTCATGAATTCCTGAAAATTTTCTTCAGTTGGTCGATAATGCCCACTGTGTGGCCAGACAGCCTGTACAAAGACAAGAAAGAACAACCTTGTTAATCAATTACAACCTACCTGTAAAGGTAGAAAATCTTCCAAGTAAAGGTGTCAGAATCCATTCCTTGAGAATTCCTTTTTCTACCACTAATCTTCCGGCTGCAGATGTAGCTCCTCCAGCCAAAAAACTTGAATGCTGAAACACACCTTTCTTTTTCTGCAAACAAAGGGGCAGATAATGAAATGAAATCAATTTCAGTGCAATACAATGCAAATGATAAATAAATAGGAACAATATGTGATTTGTAAGGAGAAATTCACCTTTCCAACATATAACGTTTTGGATGTGCTGAGAACAAAGATCCACTTAGTATCTCTGTCCCCTTCAGATGTGTCAAGAAGCTTCCCATCCTTATAGAAGAACTTTCCATTCTCTACTCTAACTTCATAGCCCTCTCTTTCTTTCTGCAAAATGAAAAAACAGTAAGATTTTTGCCTATGATTAACCAAGGAGCATACGGTATCCTTAGCCCTACAACATGAATGAGCAAGGCCCACATTTGGATGAAACAAACCATTCATATGATGACCAAATAATGGAAAATAGGCACCAAAAAATTAACATGAGGACGATTACATCTGCAAAAGCTTTTCCTCAACAGCTAAAAACACTACAAATGGAAGAGAAAGAGACCCACAGGGCCGAGATACTTGATGCATTGCTGTTGAAGCTTACATCGCGAGCATTGCTCAAGATTGACCTCCCTCCCCTCTCCAACATCCAGCCTGCAATTTTAAACTTCCATTCTATGAATTCCAAAATGCAAAGTTACAAATGCACCATCACTTTGTTTTTTATTTATGATGAAAAGGGTGTTTTGTTCAACTTACCAGTAAAAGAATGGCTGCCTACTCACACAGTGAAACCAATTGTCATAATAAAAATGGAGATTATGTCCATAACGATGGCGTGGATCAATCTGTTGGCAAAAACAACCATAGATTATGCTTGAGACAACCATATCACTATGAACTTATGGTGAAAGCGTTAAATGAAGTCTTTGAATCCATATATTTGAAACATACAGCCTCAAGCCAATGCTGTAATGCAAGTTGCTGCGCCTTCTCATCCTTGGATAAGCCTTTCCCAACCTGCAACAGAACACAAATTCAAGTTGGAGACATGAACTACAAAGAAGCATTTCAGAAGCTCCTGACGACTACTTGAGAAATTCATTGAACATTGTGACCTACCTTAGCAGCCCGTTTTCTTGCTCTAGACCAACGAGAACCGGCAGTCTCAGGTTTCTCAATGTCAAAAAATGATACAGAACTCTGTTTGAGTTCCACAAAGTCTAACAATTCCCACCTACAACAGGCATAAAACCATATAGCATGTAAGATTTCGTTGAAGAATGACAAGACAGAGAACAGAGTTGCAAGGTAAAGATCTCTACCAGCCCTGCTCCACAAGAACAGCACAATCTGCGAGCCTTCTTCTCGTCCGAAAGCTCTTGTACACTTTCTGTAATTTCAATGCAGCCCGATGTTCGGGGCTGTTTGGTTCACTAGTGGGCACATTTGCGTTTGCATCCGTTAAGGTGTTTGATGCTGGCAACTGATTCCCAGACTCAATGCCTTTGAAGCTGTCTGATCCAAACGCACTTTCCTTGGGTGTAGAAAAAGAAGGGGCCTTAGCAGAAATCATCCTTTCCAAGTCGAAGGAATCATCTGAGTCACCCTTGCGAAAACTCACAGACCCTTCAATGATCATCTTTCCAGACCCAAGAGATTTTAAAATTTTGGTTTCCGCATCTCGGCCATTGAAACTCACTGATCTAACTGTTGTCCCGACATTGTCATCTTTAAAACTGATGGATCTCACGACAAGGGGTTCAATGTTCTCAAGCAAATCATCATAATCAGCAAAGGGGCAGGAAAAAATCAATCCCATTTGATCAAATAGAGATAACTTTCTGGATTTTTGTTGACAAAGGCCTGAAATCTCTTCTGCCAGAATGAGAGACAAGATTTTAGAGCTTAGACGGACTAGAAATAAACAAAGATCCCAACTTTTCAAAACATAAATATAAAGCATTCGAAAATTAAGACGTGGTTATGTCTTCTAAGGAGTGTATAATGCAAATACTCAAACAATTTCATCTTTTTGAAACACCCAAACTTCCAATGTGGCAAATTATCAATACAAAAAAAAAAAAATGATCCAAGGAATATCTCTAGAAATAAACCCATTAACATTTTAACAAACTAATCAATGGAAGAAGATACGCAAAACACATATCCACATATACCCAAAAAAACTCAATAAAATCAAAAGATGATAAATCCAAAGAACAAACACAATACCCATTTCCATTTCCATTTCACCGCACAAAAACAATAGAACCCATGGAAACACACAAATCCTATTTCCTTCCAACAGAACAGAATCTACAAATCTAAAGAAAATGCAGAAACACCCCCATTTCCCATTCCACGGTATAGTGTCGGCCGGCGGGGGGGGGTGTGTGGGCGCGGCAGGGGGTGTGGGGTGTGGGTCTGGTTTGTGGGGTGTTTTGAAAAAAGGCGAACAAAACCCAAAGAGAACACCCAAAACGTATTTCCATCTGACCCAGAAAAATTCAGTAAGATTCAAAGAAAAAACACAAAACCCATCTCCATTTAACTGCACAAAAAATCAATCAAGACTGCTCAAGGCTCATTTCCATTCAGCTAACATCAACAGAAAGAAAAAGCCCAGTTCAAAACATACCACTATGATGATCAGCTCAAAGGTTGGAATACACAAATGGGATCAAACAACAGAGGCTTTAAAGAACAAAGAGACTCATCCTGGTTGCAATAAATTCGAAGAAAACCGGTGGGTTGGTTTCCTTGGTGCTCTATTTTTGGTGAAGAAAGAGAGTAAAAGGTGACAGTTTTTTGAGCTAACAGGCCTCCATGAAGCCTTGTATTTATAGAAGCGAGGAAGAGACAATGAGCGAAGCTAACCAGAATCTAATACTACAGCTGAAGACCTTTTTCCACGTGTTCTTGCGTCTTGACTATTGAACAGGTCGTTTATACACACCGTAAATAGTGGTAAACAAAGGTAAAAAAAAATAGAAACTTCCATAAGCAGAAGCTGCAGAACTGCAACACTTGTATTTAAAATACAACATTTCAAACTTAATCTATATTTACATAGCCGCTGCAAAGTTCAAACTTGAAAATTACTAGACATATCACTTTCTGGAGTGAAGTTTGAGGTACTGTTTATACATACAGACAGTGACATAGGAAGTTTGTTAATGGATACGGATTCCGTAGACTTATGATTTTCTGTAAAACATTATTTTACTGTCCACCAATCAATGGAAAATGTTTTTCTTAAAATTATTAAAAATGCACTGATTTTTTATGTTTTTCATCATATAAAGTGTTTACCAAATGATTGAAAAATCTTTCTGTAGTAAAAATAGTCTCTCTCTCTCTCTTTTTTTTTTTTTTTGAACATATTCATTAAAAAGCTGTACAAACGTGCACTAAAGCAAAAATGATCTTAAGGACAAGTTAGAGCAAGTGGCTAGGTAACATTAGAGGGTTATTTGTTTCAAGTGGTATGTTGGTGGTGCACTTAAATGCTCTTTCTTCTCTTTTTGGTTATTACATTATTTACATCCCTTGAGGGAAAATTTGATGGACCGAATAGAGAAAATCAACCTATAGATAAGGCCTTAATTACATTGTATTGTGCCTTTTCTTCTATAATTTAAGTTCTACATTTTAATGAAAAAAGATGTGCAATCTATTTTGGGCTCCTTTGTCAACATTGTATTGAATTCCGAAGGACTTTATAGTAAAAAGGGTTTCAGCAAAGAGTGTTAAGAAGGTGAGATGTAGTTCATCTGCCTAGCGGGATGTGAAGCACATATCCTTGAAGACCTATTGTCTACCAGATATCTAAGAGTTGAGGGATACACAAATTCCTCAATTATTGTCCCCCAACTAGATTGCAAATGTCCAAGCACCCCATCATGTTTAAAGTACCAATTTAAAGAATTCTATAAACGAAAAGTGATAATCCAATTATTAGGGGCAGCAAACAACATTGCTGTGAGAAATTCCCTTCATATGGGATTTCCGTCCGAAATTGGTCCAAATAAGTGCCCCCTTAAGGATAGACACCAAATCAAGTTCACCTCCATCTGATTATACGAGGGCTATAATTGAGGCCTTGAAGTTTTGAACATTTAAAGTCGATGTCTTTTTTTTTTTTTTTTTTTCTCAATAACGTAGAGCAGGGCCTTGGTATAGTAGGATGGGGTGCAACTTAAATCAACCGCGATTTTTAATGGTCGCCATCTTATCCAAGGATCCTCTCTTGGACCTGTTCTAGGTGCGCCCTACAAAGCCCCATCACCCCACCTTACCAAATAATCATTCTGTGTACAAGTAACTTTAAATTAGTCAATAAATTAATCTTGTTCTAAACTTTTATCAGTGTTAGGTAAGTTGTTTAACAGGAGTCAGTCAAATATGGCCAAGCTTAGCGTATATCACAATTTGGTTGCATGACAGTTTGCGAGGTCTGCCTCATTCCTTTCATAAGCTGCATTTAATTTTCATTTGATTAAAGAAACATTAGAATCCCCAGCACCTAATTTTGGTCGATATGATTATTAAAGACCATTGTATCATTGATCCAACGGTTGGGGCCGAGTATCATAGTAGTTGGTGGTACTTAAATGTGACAAACAGCCAAAAATATCAAGCAGTTTTTAATGACATCGTGCAAATACTTACGTGCCACTTTACTAAATCATTTCCTATAAATGTCCATCACCTTGTTATCCATGGTCAACTTTTTCCTTCATAATTTTTTTTTTTTTTTATCAAGGCTAAGTTCTGATTTTGAAAAGCATGTCTGATAGTTGTTTTTCAGACGGGAACGTTTGTATTGCAAATTGATATCCAAATATCCAAACTCTGTAGATCTAAATGAAGCGAAAGTGGATATAGAACCTATTTTAAGATGCCAGTGTAATTTCAATTTGGTTTTTGATCATTTCATATAAGATGTGAAACATTTGGACTGAAATCGATTCTTATATGTTCGAATGTCATGATCCAGATCTAGGATTGTTAGTTTTTTTTTTTTTTTGTAATGATCATTATATTTACACATTAAAATTAAATATAAGTTTTAAGGGCCTATCTAGCTTGAAGAGTGAAATTATCTTACGATAATTAGATTTTCATTCATCAAGTAGTTCAGGTTTTTTTTTTTTACTTTTAACAATGACATAGAGTATTAGATTTAGGATAGCCTCATCTTAGAAATGAGATATGGTCGGTTGCACCCGTAGGTCAAAGCTTACTTACTGCAATTCTGCAACAACAATCCAAGGTTAACGGATGAACGTATGCAAGAAAATAACGAAAGACAAAGTTAAAAGAAAAGGAGAAAATGTATGCTAACTTCCACGCATTGTTGTGGAATGACTTGCAGTCGCATTGACTGACTTCGATAAGCATTAAAAATTAAGAAGTTACCTTTCCAAGTTTGATCTGCTGGGGTGGTCCTCTTTCCCTGATAAAGGGATCCACAAAAACTGCCAAATGGAATGTGTGTAACTTGTCATTACCATCTCTAAGGAATTTTATCTATGAGCCAAACTTCTGGATTGGACAAAACAAAAGTCCTAGTTGAAGTTGTATTTTTATTTATTTTTAAATTAAAAGTTTGAAGAAGTTACAGAGTTCTAGATGTCACGCCCCACCCTTCACACATGCATGATATTGTCCGCTTTAGCCCATGGGCCTCACGGTTTTGTTTCTGATGGGCCTTAATCCACCAAAAGGCCTCATGCATAGTAAGGGTGCAAGCTCTCTATATAAACCCATTCACTTTCCTCTCTATAGTCGATGTGGGACTCCAGGATGTCACAATCCACCCCCCTTAGGGCTGCACGTCCCTGTGCAGTAGCCTGCCAGTTCTTGTAGCCTGCCAGCCCTCTTGGCCCGCCCACATGTGAACCTGCCCACTTGCACCAGGCCACGGCAGGGACCCACACTCGAACTAGTCGAGAGTCGGCTTTGATACCATTTGTCACGCCCCACCCTTCACACATGCATCCTTGCAACACAATGAACTTAACTTTCGTCCGTCAAGACAAAACTGAAGACCTCCCCGAATCCGGATCTCACAGGTACCTTGTGAATCCTTCCTTCTGTCTCCATTCCGGTGTTCTTTCCGTCAAACCTGCAACTGTCCTGTTCTAGTCTGTTCTGGTGGGTTGGGCACAGTACATGCGGGTTAAGAATGACCCGATGCTTAAACCGGCTTACTCCGACCTGAACAAAACTACATTTTCTTCTCCGAGAAAATCATCTCCGTTCAGGGCTTCCTGGATTTCCGCTAGATGATATCATTGAAGATCCATGAATCCATCTTCCAATGATCCGTCGCATCTAACTCCACCTGAACCACAGATTTCCTCCCCTTGTTATTTGATGTCTCCTTCACTGCTCCACCTGAAAAAGCATCCCCTATCAACCTGTAGTGACCAAAACTGATTCCTTTCAACCGAATCCGAACTTTCTTGCACACTACCTCCTTCTGATTTTGCTTTTTCCTTCCACTTTGGCATGTCTCTCCTTCCTGATCCCTTCGACGCGGATCTGAGCTTTCCATCAAAGTACTGGAGCAATCTACCATTCTTGACATCAAGTAACACTTTTCAATCATTGCTGTGTCATGGAGTCTAACACTCTATCCTGCCAATCCCTGAAGTCGTTTCTCCATCAAACACTTCAATCTGGCCCGTGATGCTTGAATCCATTACTATCATCGTGAATCTGTCAGTTTCTTCAGTCCCCCAATTTTCTGCCCATCAAACTGCCAATAACTTTTATCTGCCTCGTAGATCTCGTCACCGTGAGCACGCTGGAAGAAACGGATCTGAAATCCGACTCCAGATGGCTTCGATATCGCAGAATTAATTCTCTACACTCCAATTGGTCAAACATCCATGTTGACCGTTGACCAGCCCATCTTCTTCCATATATGCGTAGATCTGCTCAAAACGAGTCCGTAGGCGCAAACGGATCTCCGATCGGACATCGGACGATCAAGATATCGCAGAAACAATTTCAGCCATTGAATTTGGTCAAACCTGCCTATTGACCGTGCTGACGTCACTGCTGACGTCAAAGGAGGCAACTGTTGCCATGCTAGGTCGTAGCGTGTGCGGAGACGTACCCTTCAGCGAGGTGCGTGAAGACATTACCGGGTATCTCAAGGTGGCTCTGAGGATTTGCAGAATCCAAGCCAAGGTGGAGATTGTTGGGTTTTGTCTTGTATTCCGGTTTAGCCGGATCGGTCGTCTGGTTTAGCCAGAACCGAGACTCAGGGTTAGGGGTATTTTAGTCATTATGTATGGGTTTTCTTGGTGGCCAAGAAAGCGGGAACTATATATATTGATGTATTATAACCCTAGATCCTGAGGGGATTGAGATGGGATCATAGTAGATGAGTTCTCTCCTCCCGTGGACGTAGGCATGGTTGCCGAACCACGTAAAACTGCTGTGTCATATGTGTGATTGCTTGATTGTGTGATTGCTGTGTGTTCATCGTGGTAGATCCGTTGATCGCGAGTTGTTTTCGTTGCGCCGCTTTTCCCAACACTAGAAGAGCTAAAACGAATAAAATTCGAAAAAGTCGAAGTATTGCCTGATTGATCGAGCAATGATCCGATTGATCGGCTACAAGGCAGTGGCCTAATTCAATTGATCGAATCACTGTTTGATCAATCGGACCTGCGCTAAAATTGTCACCGACTTGCAATTTTTAAATCCTATTTGAAGTGGAATTTTTCTGTTTTGTGCCAATTGCTTTCCTCCTTAAAGTACTACTATAAGGCACGAATTTGGGGTATAAAAGGGGTTCTCTCTAAATCCTAAGGCATAGAAAACAAATCTCTAGATTTAAATTGAGATTTCTTATTGGAGATCACCTTCTCTAGAGTATTCATTAAAGAGAGCTATACTAAAGATAAAGTTTTAAAGTTCCTTGCCCTCTATATCTCTTTGTGGAAAATCAAATTATAAGCATAGAAAATACAAGGAGTCAAGCTAATAATTAGAAGCGTCTGGTTAATTCGATTTATTGCAGGCAACTACAATGAGCTGTTGTAGAGTGATTTTTTATAGGAAGTTAACGTTGCAGAATCAAGTAGATGTTTATAAGTGGCTTATAACTGCGTGATAATCTATAGTGCTTCTTTATTAGTTCAATATGAACTCCTAATTTTTTTTCCAGGTTAAATTTTTAAGTAAAAAATTATATTTTCTTGTTGTGTGTATTTTTATCCTAATTTATTTATTTTATTTTCACTGCGTAGTTGATTATTTACACAAATATTACGAAAGGATCAATTAGACTCTCCCAAAACCTTAACCATCATTACCAATATTGTCATCACATTACCTTAATCCCATCTCTCGAATTTGGCCTCCCCAAAATAAACAAACAGGCATGGATCATTAATGGATACAACAATGTTTCTCTGGGGGCCCCCACAATCTGATGATAAAGAATAAAAAATAAAAATAAAAATAAATTAAAACTAAAAAAAAAAAACCTTGTTGACATCTGTGATCTGCAGAACCTACGGTGGCCCAAGTGCCCAACAATGACTGCAAGCCGGCAGACCAATTCATGCCACTGCCTTCACTCATGAAAGGCCACTCATTAATTACATCTTCAATTTCAGTTCCCCCTACAGTCCTACCACCACAACTACTCCCATCGGAAATGACCAGTTGGGTGGGGTCCACCTGGAAGCAGATTCTAACTGGGCCCCACCTTACTTGACAGCTCACGTACAAAAAAATAGTTGGAAGATGCATGGGTGAGAGAACGTACAAGCGCGTTGTGAAGGAGCGTAAGTTTGAGGCAGCAGGGCAGCAGTACATACAAAGGAGGAGGAGGGTAGGTGTTGAGCATATAAACAATATTACTGTCAACGAAACGAAACGAATTACATTTTAAAAAGAGGTTAGGAACTAAGAGTGTCGGAAAGTTGTAGTGCATCAGGAAAACCACACCGTCAAGGAAGAAGAAAGTCAGTCCATGCCGGTGAAAAACACAGCACAACCAGAGTCTCTTGACAATGCATGAATATAAAAGGGCTCCTGTCAACATTAAGATTTGATAAGACTTTGGGATGTTTGGGTGTTTTTGGAATGACAGGATTTTTCTAAATTTTCAAATTAATTTACTAGTCAATTTTGGTAACTGGGTTAACAAAATATCGTGTTAATTTGGAGGGAAATTTTCTCCTTATTGCTCTAACGGATCCACCTTGTGGGGCCTGCTAAGATGTCTTCTTCTCAAAAAGGGTGGAGTAGATTGAAAGGTCTCATTCTAGATAAGGGTTGGAAAAAAAATCAGCCTAGCCTTTATTTAATGATCTTCAACATTTAGTTTTCTTTCACATTCAATTCAATAGTGAGCATAGGTTCTATAAAAGTTTGAAAGGACCTACAATGATCATTTGTTATGGAGGGGATGAGAATTTAGATATTTTGTATGTTTTTTTAAACCTTAGTGGGGATCATGGTGTTGGATTGTACAAGTTGTTGCTCCTAGGATAACATTTCTCTTCATTATGATATTTTATTTGATTTATGTGTGTGTATGTGTGTGTGTGAAGAAAAGTAATGGTCCAGATGAATTTCAGAACTAAATTCACCATAAATATATGTGCTCTCCAATATGAGATAAACATGCGAACTTGCTACAAATGCTTTTAGATATACTAGATGATCAACCATTTTCATCTCCCTAAAATAGAGCAATCTCTAAAAGTTAGGACAAGAACTCTATCTCTCCTATAATCCTACATCTCTTAATTATCGTTGGAATTTTGTCCAAATGTTAACAACCAAGAGCTTGATCATTATCTAACTCTAAATATTAAGATTTGTTGAGAGTTCATCCATTGCACACCACCGAGCTTGATATGGTGTGGTCCCCATGGTGGTGACACACAATTTTTAAACAATCTTCCACTTGCACAAATGTTATGTATATCAAACGTACCAATATACATAAAACATATCTGAGTTATATGTGCATCACATGCCTCATAAATTCCTATGCGTACATTACTTTGGTAAGACCATTAGCCATCAATTCTTTAGAAGACACAAGAGAAGGCAAAAAGTTAATATAAATAAAATCACACAAAAGTTAAGATCTCAACCCATTTTACCATGAATCTCTTAATATTCATTTCATGTAGACAGGCTCTAAATGAAATATCCAACTATGCACTTATGGTCACGACTCGAGCCCAAGAATTTGGGTATTAGAATTAAACAAAAAAAAAGTGACATACGTTCCCCTGTATGATACACACCTGGACCCGAATCTAAGCAATATAACACAAGGGATGTCAAATTACTTACACGTATGAGATGCTTTTAACGGATATATGTTCAAGCATTCAATACGCGGAAGCCTAACAATATCATTTCATGAAACTTATACCATAACACCAACTAATACACATATATATAATATGTTATGTACAAGAGTTATAATGAGATACGTCTTTACAAAAGGAAAGAAAGGTCATGAATAGTAAGAAAGATTTGTAGAGTTTCAAAATAAAATGGATCATGAATCATGCATGACAAAATAATACTAATGCAAGTTATGAAACCGTAAGTGCATTTACATTCCAAAATAATGCCTAAACTGTAAAGACCCGAATTTTGATTTTTAATTAGAATTAATCTTGACCCTAGTTTTAATCTTATTGGACCCCACAAGTGATTACCATTTTCTTGTATATATATATGTGATTTTGTGTTATTTAAATTTCGTAAACTAATTAGTTATTATGTAGGTCCCATAAATTACTAGAGTTTATGAATCTTAGAGTTGTACTCAAATTGAAGTTTTATTAGGTTAAACCTTTTTAACTGTATTGATTTATCCCAACTCTACTTAGAGATCGGATTCAATTCGAATTAAGCTTCTTTGGTTGAGTTTGGTTAAAACTAAAATTCTTTTGGGAATATTGCTGTTATCTTCTTATAAATAAAAAACCTCCTTCCTCCCTTGAATTATATATACGAATCTCAAGTCTCTCTTTCTTCTCTTCTTCCCCATAAGGTATGGTCTTTCTTTTCATTCTCTATTTCTTTTCCAAGTTGCTATGTTAGGTTGATGTTAATATTCCATACATCTTGTCTCTTTAAGCTTTTCTTTCATGTTTGTTTTATACATGCCAATCAAACTCATCATCATAATCATTAATACAGTCACCATCATCTCCATTAAACCCATCTAATGTAGTCAGGCCCACCAAGCCACCGTATGCAACCACCGAATCCATCCAACCAAGCAAAACCCATTTATTCAATCCATAACTCATGAACCACTGCAACAGAGCCACACCCAATATGAGTAGAAACCAAGCCACCCAAGATGCAGTGCATTTAGGCCCAACTCTTTAACTCATAGCTGAATTCATATTTTATTATAAGCTTAATTCTCCAATGCATCAACCTTAAGACCATGTGTTGTAACACCCCATCCCACATCGTTTATAAATAAAATAAGAGTCTAGTACATAATGAACTATGTAGGTTACTATTAATAACTTGGGCTTAAGCATTTTGGGCCACGTGACAAGCTTACTAAGTTATTGAGTCAGTGGGCTACTCAGGTCGTTACAAATGGTATCAGAGCCTATCACTAGTCAAAAACATGGGACCCTCAATCCTGCTGGAAAAGTCCGTGAAGCAACATTAGGATAGAGCCAGAGTACACGAGCCTATGAGTCAAGATAAGGGACTCCGCAGGGGGACACAGGTCCCACATCGCCTGTGAAATTAGATGGATCCACATGGGGACATATGGCCTTAAGTGGGTAGATTGTAACACTCCATCCCACATCGCTTATGAATAAAATATGAGTATGATATATAATGAACTATGTAGATTACTACTAATAACTTGCGCTTAAGCATTTTGGACTACGTGACAGGCTTACCAAGTTATTGGGCCAGTGGGCTACTCGAGTCATTACATAAACATCTCTTGACGCGCTTCTGGGTGGATCAATAAAAGAGTATCTACTGTCCACTCACCTAGGCCCGATCGGAGTTTGAAGGCCTCCTCTAAAGTCTCATCGATCTTCGCAAGATTGAGACTGGAATCTAAGCCTATAGTACTATAGACAACTAATAAACAAAATTATTCAGCAAAATATAAGCATAATTAAGGTAATACGCAATATATCTAAAAGAATTAATGACAATTGATCAATAAAAGTCAATTCAGTACACTAGGCAAGTTGTGCATTAATTAAAGCATGCTATAAGAAATAACAAGATGAAATACTTTGCTAATTAGCTATTACGTTTGTCATATCTTCCCTCTAGGGATTTTTATGTTAAGAGCACCATCAACAGGGTCAGGGTACAAATGAGTATTTTCATATATGGAGTCCAAAAGCTCTAAGGCACACTGCAGCAGTATCGTTCGTTACTGCACTAAAGTTAACCCCACTGGGTATCATAAGGCTAAGGCTGAGTAGAGCCTGACGATTTCAATTCATTCATACAATTGAACTTCAATAAATCATGCAATTTATTTATTGAGAACAATACTAAACAGTATACATTCAATTCATTATCAATGTCAATATAAAACGTATATCAAAAAACAATTCGAATAGAATCAATTTAGATATGATCATTTCAATCCAAAATTTATTATTAGAATAATAGAAGACAATGATGGGACTCCAATATGCTATACAATTAAATTTAATAGAATCAAGGTAGTTTTACTAGCCAACCCTAATCTAGTCATCCATTTTTTCTAACCATGCATGATGATGTCGTTTTAAGTTATCCGATATATAATTATCTCCTTTTGGTATTACATTATGTCAGGAATGTATTTCGAAGTCCCTTAAACCAACACCCATGAAAATGTGCTTAACAAATGGATAATACCACATGAATAAGTCCCAGCCCTCAAGACTTTTCATGGTATTTAATTTCATGGTAAAAGGATCCAGAAGCTAAAGCCATACAAAATCTTGTATAATACCTACTTAACCCTAAGTTTCAATGGCTGTACAGTTTAACCGTAGGTGACTTACGACTTAGTCATGGGCATCTTATGGCTTAGCCATGGTTACCCAATTTTTCCTCCGTAGTTACGATTGAACGGTCTTTTGTTTTACGGCTTAGTCGTATTTGTTCTACAGCTAAGTCACACTTGGCTACAGCTTAGTCGTAGCACATTCTACGACTCAGCTGTGAGTTAGCTATAGAAGAAAACTAGACATTTAGCTTTTTGGACCTTGAGCCGTAACTTTCTTACGGCTTAGTCGTAAGCTTCAGTTTTCTGAAGCAAATTCAATGTAGGTTCACTTCACTTCAGAACCTTCCAACTTAGTTTCTACTAGAATATTCCCTACCTATTTCATTCAGGCATCCTTTGTTTTAACTCATACTTCATTAGCAATACTAAAATCTCATCATATGATAAAATTTAAAAAAATTTAGAAAAACAAGAACATTAGGGCTGAATGAACATCAGGATTCGGTAAAATTAAAAGGATCATAATATACCAGCATACATTAAACCAAAATTTGGTTATACTTACCTTAGATTATAAATTCAATTCACTATTCCTGTTTTGGCTCAGTGGAGTAATCAACTCAGTTCTTGAGCTTACAATGACATGCATGTTATATATGATGAAGAGGATAAGTGCATGTTGAAGATGAGAGTCTTCTTGACTCCATTGGTTCTTCTAACTAAGAATTCTACCATTAGATAAGGGATCTTACCTTATAGGCTAGTTTGGAAGATACTCAACAATTCATAAAGATATGGAGAGGTAAGTTGAAAAGGAGATGAAAAAGAAATTTCCCAGCCTCACACGCAAGTCTTGCTTTCAAGGGAGAATGATGATTGAAGGAAAATGGAAGAAGAAGAGTGCTGGAGCTAAGAGAGTAACAGGGGGAGAAGAGGTCGAATAACAATAGTTAGCCTCTTATATGTAGAAGAATTTCTGAAGTTTATAAGAAAATCCACCTTTCTTTAGATATTTCTAATTTAAATCAAATAAGGGTCCAACTAATTCAAATGAAGTCGAATGTATTCAAGTCAAGTACACATGTTGATGAGCTTACTAAAATAGTATCGATGATATCAATATGATGCATGTATGATATAAAATCATGTAATCAAAAATTACGAAAAAGGGCTTTAATCTATCTAATTAAGGTTAAACTCAACCCAACTACCTATCCAGGATCTAAAAATAACCTACTAAGACAAAACAAATTAAACCCATCTTAATGATACGTTAAACATTATTATTTTGGCTAACTCTATGGTCATTAGTTAATAACTTACTTCATTAGTCGCTAAGCATACTTAATTAGGATCCGAGTGTTACACTTATTGTGCTCAATGTTCATCTCTATACACGAGACACGTGCATATAGGAGAGTTACATGGTATAAAAAGTCCCCACCCTAAATACACGTTTGCATCAAACCCTCTCAACAGTCACTTACACATTATCTACAAATAGAAATCATATGATCCACTTATTATGTACAAAGCCCACGTCAAAGTAAGCAAAGTATTGGTAAATACCAAACATTATATTAGACTAGTAACTGTGTGACGTATTATCTTATCTTAGTCAAAGATCTGAAGTTCATCGTGGTGTAGTCTTCTATCTCAAGTGTAACTTTTCAAAATTATTTAAAAGGAGTTGAATATCCTCAAGCGATCAACAAGTAGGTAAAGTCACATGAATTGTCACTATTAAAATACATAAAAATATTCAAACAAAAGTGGCATGAACCTAAGGTTGCAAATGGGTCAGTTCTAGTTTGGTTTCAAGATAGAACCAGAATCAGAACTATTTTCTGAAGGTTAGAACCGAAATTGTTTTGGCTCCAATTTACTAGATTTGGAATCAATTCCACTAAGATTATTAGGAACTAGAATCGAAATAGTATGGTTTTGACTCTGAATATTATTCTAGTTAGGGGTTGATACCGTAGTCGAATAGTGCTGAAGTTGTGTAAAAAGCATGGAAGCAAAGAAAAAAAAGGAGTTGAAAATATGCGAATTGGGAGCTAAAAGGCAAGGAAAGAAAACGAGTGGAATAAGATCCCAAAGTTGCATTATAACTCCTGTCTCAACAAATGATGGAATAAGGGTATAGACAAGAATCAAATACTATATGTTTTTTAGTTAATAGGTCAGATTTTGAATTCAAGAGTCTAAACTCTAGTACATTGGGGACTAAACCCATTTCGGTCTTGGGTCGAAAATTGGATTCAAAATTGAATTCATGTATTTGTTTGTCCGTCCCTAAATAAAAATTAAAACCTAATTTTCAGTAAAACCTACGAATAATTAAAGAATCGTACAACCATTAACACCCTATCCCAATCCAATCTACAACTAGCATATACATCTGACACACGATTAACTAGCGAATGAGGTCAGGTCGACCTAAGTCGTCTTTTTTTTTTAATGTACCTTAGGGGCCATAAATGATCTACATCTCCTCGTACCGACTGACAAACCTCTCCCATTTCTCAGTCCTCAGTCCTTCCTACTGGAAAAGGATAATAATTGGGCATGCAATTCCAGTGAGCTGTCATTAGCCGAAAATACAAATCGGCAAGTTAGACCCCACCAGTTAGTCAAAGCATTTAACAAGTTTAAACTGTTACGTCCACGTGTCCACAAGCCAGCTGGTACTGCTGCAGTTTGGCTGCCATGGATAATCCTTCATTCCAAGCTGTCTTTTTGCGGTCCCCATGGCTCCAGCCTCCTGGTACACCAATTTCCCAAGGGTGAGTATGTGCAAAATTTCACTCGGCTCCACTGTTAATGAGGATCTATGAAGTGGGCGAATCTTTTATTTGTTGGGCCCATTGGCTCCGCTACTGTAAGGACTTAGGATTAGGAGGACCTTTAAAATTGAGAGCTACCGTATCAGCATCACTTTTAACTTAATTTACATATATTATATATATATATGTAATTAAGTTAGTTACATTTGATTTTTATTCTCTACAGTCACCTATTCACTCAACATACTTACACACATTCAAATGCAGATTTTACTTTCTTTTCAAATGCAGATTTCACTTTCTTTCTCTAAATTTTTTTCACTCTTCTTTCTCCATTATCACTTTCTTTCTGTTCACTTTCTCTACACATATGACCATCCAAACACAAAGAGCTCCTCTCCCATTTTATTTCAAGTTTGATTTTTTAAGGGTTTTTTTTTGTTTTTTTTTTCTTCTTTTTCTTTTGATTTCATCAGGGCCAAACAGTTAGTTGTTCTATTTGGTCTCGCAGAGCCGAACAAGGCGACGGGAAGCAGATGGGGATTGAAGTCTTAAGGATTGATGCAAACACTATTTAAGTGTTCATCTCCTCCTCCATTACACTATTTGGTTGGAAAGTACTACAAAATATAGTGTTTAATGGGACAAAAGGCAATGAAAAGGGAAGAAGGAGGTCACTTGCACAATGAGTGTGAGGGTCATTTGCTCAAATTGGAAGAAAACCATCAAAGGAAGAAGATGATCTCTATTATGTGTGGAAAGGGGTAATGTGCAGTTTGAAATGGAAGAGGGAATGAGAAGATGGATAGGTGTGAGTAAAAAAAAAATTAGTGATATGAGTTTTTAAGAGACAATGGGCTTTTTGGTCCTTTTATACATGAGCAAAATTGTAATAAACAAAATTTAAAATCCAAATGCAAACTGAGTTAAAAGCGGTATTGAAATAACAGCTCTCTTAAATTTTAAGGCTCATCACTAAAAATAAATGCCCTCACCTTAATTTATCCTGTTCACAAGCACATCCAGACAATCCTCAAAGGTGAAACCCCACTGAAATTCACAAGGCCCCCACATGATGAATGGCAACAATGTATAATGTGTAGTACACAGGTATGCTAGAGCACATATTAATTTTGGCCCCAATCACATATTTATAACTCCTTTATTCATGGTCTAAAAATTCAATTCATTTGAATTGGTGCACAGTCGATTCAACGGTCCAATAAATTCGGTTCTGACCGAAACTTAGGGTAAGTGACTATCAGAGGAGTTTCTGTGTTTTATAAGGTTTGGATTGAATGATAAATGGGCCTCACCTGAAGTTCTCACAATAAATGATGAGAACTAGTTTTCATAGAATTATTTTTCTATATATAATATATAAAAATAAAATATATATATTATATTATATATCAACGGTTTGATTCGGTTTCAATCTATAAATAAAGCGTAAAATCGATTACCGGACCACTACTAATGGATTGAAATTTTTTCACCCTATCACCAAATTATTAATCATCGATTAGGTTAAAAAACTGTAGATTCAATCAAATTGGCTCGATTTTATAGACCGTTGGATTTTTTTTACACCCCTAAATGCTTGCATGGTTCCACCCACATGAACCACATTCAACAACTGCTGACACATGTGGCAGATCTAAGTCGCTATTTATAGGTGGGCCTTTGTTGGATCATTGATGATCGTCGGTTTGGATTGTCGTTGGAAGAGATAAGGAATTGGAAGTCCTGGTCCTTCTAGAAAGCAGGAAACTGCCAAGTGTCGCCAGTAGTCCCAGTCTACTCCATTAACCCTGTCAGTTCAGGACCCTTTATGTCGCCTTAAATCCGTCTACTCCTTTAAACGCTCATTGCTGACACGCACACGCGGCTTCGGCAGCACCGACGACCCCCGCACAGTTTTGAATTGACAGAGTAGAACTCAAGGATACAGCAGATTATTTAAAATTGGTGACACTCAAAATTGAACGTTTGATCCATAGGATACATCAAATTTGGCTTTGATTATTGTGGCCTCTCTCTTTAGGATTGACCATTTAATCAGATCCATAGATCTCGCTCATGTATGAGTAGTGTACAATGGGTGTCAAACTAGAATTAGTGGCAATTCAAGAGACTTGAGTGCCTGTACAAGATTAAACTGATCAACGGTGGACTACTTAATTATCCAATGAAGTAACCCTTTAACTATGATGCATAATTATTCTTTTATCTTTCTTGTACGAGCCAAGGTAGTTGTACCCTTAAGACACCCCAAAAAGCCTAATAGCGTAGCATTAAAATAACATTATCTGAAATACATAGCAGGGACAAAATTCAATGATCAAACTTTAAACAATTTGAGGAGAGAATGAGCTGTACAACAATTAGGCTTTTTTTTTCTATTTTCAGGTTTCAGTATTAAAAAAGTTTAAAAAAGGACCAGAGATTTTTTTTTTTTTTTCTAAAGAGACGGTGGAAAGTATTTTAACAAATTTCCTCGGAACGCCTAAAAGGGCTTGTTTATTAGCAAAAGGTCAATATCTACTTCTTTATGGGAAAGACAAAAGAAAAAGGAGAAGGGTGGTGGGCAAGCCCAATGCCACATCAGAGAGAACTTGGTCCTTTCGATATCAATTGCAGTTTTAGTCAGGAAGAGGGAATTTTTACCTTTATGGTCTGCCGTCACCGCCAAGGCCAAGGGGTCCTACTCTGACAGCAACAGCCGACATGTTCTTTGAAGTGGGGCCACATTGATTCTTTCGGCCTTTTTATTATTCAAAATAGGCCCACTCATTCTCTATTGATTATGACTTCCAACACACAGTTATCCCAACCCTCCAAAACTTGTGGTGTGGATCTTTTCTGAGTTAAAAGTCAGGTCCGGATTTCAGCCGGTCCTGTTCATGCCTGAAAACTTTACAAGTGTGTCTGTGTAGACATTAAACATTTGTATCATCACCATCTTGTTAACATTATTTTTATCTATTTGCATTCAAATTAATGGTTTTTGCAATGTAATTATAGAAAAGTATTATTATATTTTATTATAACAATGGAGAGGATATTTGTTATTATTTTCAGCACAGTGCACTCTTCCCTAATTTGGTGCAACAATTTTTTCACAAATAAAAAATTAAAAAAATAAATTGATTTTCCTTGATAGAAATAACTTGATTCCTTGGTGAGAGAGAAAGTCCGTAGAAATGCAAAATTCTTCTCTAATACTTAAATGAAAATGGGCAGTGGAATCTCTAGTCTCTAGGTGTCTGAAAGTCTCTCTTTCGAAGGGTAATTGTGGATTAGAATTCCTCATGTAGGAAAATCTTGAAAAAAAAAGGTTGTCGTTAGGATTCACAATTCCCTGTTTGGTCGGATTTAGATGGTTGAAATTTAATAAACTAGCCAAGTGGCAAGTAAAATGTCATTTTCGGCCAATTGAATTCTGAACTGAAGATGATATTTTGTCATTAGCATTTTTAGATTCTACTTTCTAGGGACAACATTGAAATTTCTTTCAATAATCTAGGCAGCTTATTCTTAAATGCATGCAACCAAAGAGCCCATGAGGCCTTTAGCCTTAGGAAAGGGATGCAGCGATGCAATGCTTTAAAATACTTCACTTCTAATATGTAAAATCTATGCTCCTTCTATTTTCATACTGTACATATTTCTTGCAATCTATGCCGTATTCAGGTATATTAATTTGTTGGGAAGGGTTGTATTGATCACAATCTATTCAGGCGCGTCCACTTGAAGTGTCAATGTCTGAAAGAAAGATCAAATCTTTTCTTTGGCTGAGTAATGGTAAGGGATCATGCGAGGGGGACAGATATTTTGAGATGATTTTGTTAAGTAGGCCCCGCAGGCGATACGTCAAGGCCACATGGTATGCATGGAAGTCTTCTAGTTCTGAGTCTTCACGCTTCTTTCCTGGAGAACCACAAGCTGGCCCATTGGATGCAGCTATCAATCCCTCTAGCTAAGCAATGGCGGACCTATGTAGGGTTGACCTGGGTTGCCCCATTTCAATTTTGAAATTACTTAGAGATTTATGTGGTAGAACTATGACCCATCTAACTCCGACGATCACCCCATATGAAAAGATCCATGTTCTGTTTTGACATCCTCTTGACGCCGGTTTTGGTCCTGTCGTGGTTTGTGTCCTCTCTTTCTCACCAAATAGCTCTAAATAAAGCGGTCTCATCTATTATTTTTATAGTATGGTTATTAATTTTTTCAAGGAATTGAAATTTGAGTATTGTTCTTTTTTGTAACCTAGCCAAGGGGCAGGGACCCAAGCCCACATAATTAGGTGAGAAGAAAGCCAACTAATTGGGAAGGTAGTTTATGTAAGCGGGTGGCATATCTAGGGTTTGAACCCTAAAAAGTCAAATAATAACCATCGCTACTTATCACCTGGGCAAGAAGCCATTCTTTGGGTGTTGTAATAAAACAAAATATTTACGAATTGGGTGTTAGTATTAGAATTCCTTACAAAAAGAATAAAAAATTCAAAATCATGTCTTTAGCCTATGCTATAAATGGAGATTATAAGTAGTTGGTGACTATTTTGACGTGATTGACTTTATCTTTGAATCAACTATGGCAAAAATTTAGTCTCAACTAAACGAAAATCCTGAGTCCGCTACTGTAACGAGGGGTTTTTCACAACCACAAGGACCACAACCACACCACTGGTCAAGTGCAATGACATAGATTGCATGCAAAGGTCCAATTTCTAACAAGGTAGAAATACAAAAATCTCATATAAGTTGCATTATGTGTGTAGCCATGTATGTACTCCCTAAAGATTAGTCCTTACTTGTCAAAATTGAGTAACCCCCGGGTTAAAAGCCAAGGTTTAAAGGCTGGCTTTGCGAAGAATACCTTAGGTTATCAATATATAAAAGGGTTAAAAGCTAGCTTGGCGAGGAATACCTTGGGTTATCAATATATATAAGGTTTAAAGGCTAGCTTTGCGAAGAATACCTTAGGTTATCAATATATAAAAGGGTTAAAAGCTAGCTTGGTGAGGAATACCTTAGGTTATCAATATATATAAGGTTTAAAGGCTGGCTTAGCGAAGAATACTTTGGGTTATATGTATATATATATATATAGAGGAGTACTAGTATGCATCATTCCTCACTCATTCCTCACCATAGAGTGAGGAATGCTAGCATGGCTTTCCCTATTTGTACGTGAGCATTTCTATTTTTTATATAGTTTTTTTGTCTTTTGCACATTAATACTTCCAAATATAGAAGTGTCTCTTACCTTATAGTGAGGGATGTACGTAAACTAATATTCTCATATATATATGTAATATTAGTATGCATCCTTCCTTTACCATAGGTGAGAGATGCTTACATGACCTTCCCTATTTGTATTTCAACATTTTTCTTTTTCATATAGTTTTTTATCTTTTGCAAATTAATATATCCAAATATAAAAGTGTCCCTCACCCTATAGTGAGAGATGGATGCATACTAATATTCTCATATATATATATATATATGGGCCACGCTACAAAACTCCTAGGGCAATTTTCACCCAAAAAAATACTTCTTTTTTTAGCATAGGATATTTTAATACGTGTCATCAACATTTCTTCAAGATTAGCCATTCCTTTTTTTTTTTGCTTTGCACTTTTGAGGTGGCTGATTCTTATTGAACATGTCGAAAGGGGCATAAACCCCATTTTTTAAATGGAGAGTTTTTTAGAATTCCAATATATATTTGTGAGGGATGGATGCATATGAATATTCTCTTATATATACACACGTTGCATTCAAATTACTTCGCTCTCTCTCTCTCTCTCTCTCTCACAGGCATGTCTACCCCTTCATTCCTCTCAAGTACTTTATTTCTTGGTAAAATTTTCTTTGTACTTCTTTTTTTGTAGAAATGAAGATTCATTAAAGAGACCAATATTTAAAAAAGAACAACTAAGGATATCAAAAGACAACAAAAAATCAAAAAGAGCTACCCCAGCTACACGTGAACTCATGTCCTCCCTTCCAAACTTGCAAAAACACTTATTATAAGATTTTTGTTGCAAGCTCATGTGCAAAACTAATAAGCCTTCTAGGAATATGGCAGAACACAATATCTCCAAAGGTGAAGCTCAAAAGCGTTGATGTCCATCAAAATAGGATAGATAAACCAATCCATTGACCCAGTAATGGCTTGAATGACCTTAAGGGCGTCCAACAAAAGGTGCATCTTGCAGAAGCCCTACATGCTCACCTCCTTCAGCGTACATAGGATACCCCTTGCCTCTGCTTTTTTTGGGGAAGAAATGTTGGGTCCTTCATGCAATCCTACATTTACCCAAACATCATAAGCACAAATAGCAAAGCCAAAACCTGATTTGCCATCCATAGCTCTAAAGAAGGCATCTGAGAAAACTTGAGCTATGCCACTAAGGTTGATCAGACTACCGTAACGGGATAAGATTTCTTCATGGATATTTTCAGATTTGGCTGTAAATTTCACAATCATTTTTTTTTAGCACAAATGGAATTTATTTTCGTCCCTTTGAATATAAATTATTCCTGCTTTTCCATGGGCCCACTAGTGATAAAGCCAAAGCTTTAATTTGAACATATCATGGACTTGTCGTGTCACATAGTTTTATAAATTAGTTTCACCTATCCCTAATCCTTAAAAAAAAAAAGTAATGGAATGTGATAACATTCCTTCGTGGGACCCAAAGCAAAATTTTCTTTGTACTTGATTCACTTAGGAGAAGGAAAAGATCACATATTTTACCGGTTCTTTCACGGACTAAAATGTCGATGAAATTCCTTTCCAAGTAGGTCCCTTCATTATCACCAAGTACCGACAACCAAAAACTTGCTCGACAAGTTTCCACACGCTCGGTAAGTATACTCGTTGAGTTTACCAATATTTGAATTGGGATATCAACTTTGATGTGGAGAGACAACGGATTTTTTGCATTTCATTGGCTCTCCTTTCCACGTCTGGGGGCCCCTCGAGTTTTGAGTCCCACCCAGGCCCCTTGGCTTGGGTTAGAAAAAGTTCGGTAAACACGGCAAGGACTTGGTCTGCTGGAAAATGAAGCATTTCATGGTACCGTGTCTTGAGTGAAAGAGAGGACAGATGACTGGGTAAGAATGGCAACGAGATCCACAACACTACCTTGTGCACAAACCGCCCATGTAGGATCCACTATGCTTTAAAGTAACTTAATTATATATTACATGCCTGCCAAGTACTGTTGAATTTCTAAAGCAAACTGATTTGGTTATACACGTCAATCCAAGCAGTTGATCTTTGTTTCATTCTATCCGCTAAAATCATACTCCTCTCTATGTATGCGAACTTTTCCCTACAGATATTAAAACTTAAAACAATATTGTATTAAATTTACACCTTCTGAGATGCCCCACATTTCCTAAAAAAATTTGGATGAAAATCCTTATATACCAGATTGTGTTTATTTTCCCTTGCTGGTTGTACATCTAGATTGGTCCCACTAGAAGTGGTAATTTTCAAGGGACCACACCTAGGACCTTTCCCTATTTTACCCCACGACCTACCTCCCTTCATGGAATTAGGCTCTGAGTCATATCCAAGTCCAGTCGGGTCCGCAAGAAATGGGTGCTAGTTCTGGGCTGGCGATGGATTAAAATGGGAAAAAGAAAGTATTAATGGACTTGTTTTTATTTTGTGTTCAAAAGTAATGATGAGCTTGTTTGGGATGATAATGGTCCCAGAATGATCCGGCTACCAAAGGACCCAACCAAAAGGATTAGAGAATTCTTTTGGATCCTATAGTTCTAAATACGGGTTCACAGTTTAGATCAAGGTATAGGTCCAGCATGTTTTGTACCGGAAGACTTCTAGTCCTGAATAAAGCACTAATAATAATAATAATAATAATAATAATAAATGACAGACAAGATAATACACTAGTATTAATTATGTAAATTCTACTGTGTATATTATTAAACTACATAAATTAACTTACAAGGGCCTTGCTTGGGCTGATGGTAGGTTGGGATCAATCAGGTGGGCCTGGGTATCATACATTATGACTCCATGAGCGTGGGGTCCGAGAACACCACGGTAAACAGGTCTTTGTATGTGTATAGACATCAACGACCCACCAAGCATCCAGTTACCCAAAGAACTTGACTCAAAAGGCGTCTGTATCTGGCTCAAGGCTCAATTGACAATTTTGGTTCAATTTTCGTTTAACAAGTTAACTCCAGGCCTAGGTCTGGCCATCTCTAAATCCAAAAGCCCATGACCCATTTATATGATTATATCCAGAATTAAAGATGTATGGTCCATTTGATGAGCTTGCCCCGTTCCAAATGCCACGTGTAACACATCCTAGACAAGGAAACAAAGAGAGCAGCAGAGCAAAGGGCATTGGTCATAGTAGCTTCTTCGACTCCATAAATCCAAACCAGCAGATAAATACAGAACTGAAACAAAAACCAGACACTTATTTGATAGATCAATTTGCTGAACATCCGCAGCTCAATGGCTCAACTATCAATCGACCTTTATTATAAACTATACTCATCCCCCTTAACCGCCCAATTACTGGTCAGGACCATTAAAATGTTATTTCAGAGACTGCATATCAGAAGATGAGATTACTGAGTTTAATTTGAATAGCGCCCCGATTGCCAGATGCCAGTCCAACATCGTGATCTTCTTCTTCTGTTGGACAACTCCTACCCCCACCTCCCCCGACAATGACCACATACAAGAGCTCTTTGTTAAGACTAAATATCATCAGCCCTCCCTATACAAAATAAATAACACCAAATTGAGACAATATTCAGTTTCTACACAAGCTCGCTCTAGATTCAGCTATTCGATCAAACGGAATATTTGAACCCTCCAGCCAAGATAAGCAGAGCAGCAGAATAGCTTTACAGCTCGATCGAGAGAGAGAGAGAGATGAAACCAAATTAATTAAGCGAATGGTTGGAAGTAACAATGTTAGCATTCAGTGCATCGCATTTGATTTGATTGAAATCTTTCAATCGAGCTCCCGTAGCAATGAGGTGAATTTCCAAATATGAAACCACCCCTTGAGAGACTTAAATACGTAAGATCATTCACCGAAACTCACGGAGGGAGTTTCAAAACAAGCTAACCAACAACCGAATAATAATAAAAAAAAAGTTAATTAAAACTAGATATGAATGCAACCTCTGAAAATTGAATCCCTTCTCTCTACATCACCCAAAAACAAAATTAAAAAAAAAATCAAAAGAGAAACAAAAAATACCACATGTTTCTTGGAAATGATACAAGCTGCTACAGCATCATCTGCTCTTCCTTCACCTCCTGAGGAGATCAGTGCAGTTCCAAGCATAAACAAGGGAGCCTTGAATGCTCATTTCAAATGCATTTACTTACCCCAAATGACAGCAGCCTGAAACCATAAAAATGTTAATATGATAATAGAGATTTTCTCTACATTATCTGCACTCCCATCCTCAGCCAGAAAGTATAAACTTGTTGCCAGAAAATCAGCAACATTTTTTCCAGTCACATTATAGGAAATAATCAGGCGTTCTACGGGTTACATCTGGCTCTCCTCTCCTAGGAGCTGGCTCAAACTGCAAAATGGACATGGTTTTAGTACCCTTTCAGGCATCATGGCTGTAAACAAGCCCTCAGTAACCATAAAACACCGAGACTTGTAACTAATGTATGAGTAATACAATTGCAACCAAGCAAGAACAGTTCGAACAAAAGCACTGTATGCCACAAAAGAGTGTTTCCTTAGGAAAGGTTACAAACAAGAAAACAATGTGTACGAAAATAATAATTATTTAAAGCTAAAAGCCCGACATTTGACACTTCAATGCTTCACATCCTAACAATTTCATAATGCAAATAATGCAATAACCACCGAATTAGTACAGTTACCTTCCAGGAAGTTTAGAGAGAGAGAGAGAGAGAGAGAGAGAGAGAGAGAGAGAGAGAGATCCACTCTAAAGACAAGGAACCAAGTCATGCTTTCAAGATGTTATCAGAAAAAAAAAAAAAAAAGAAAGAGGTTAAAAGAACCTTCTACAAAATGGCATACAGAATTGGTTACTTAGATACTCATCAATTTGTAAATTGAACATATAAGTCATCAGGCATGAAATTCCCGTGCAATAACTTTTAACTGTTAGTATAGGATTTATGTAGTGAGGTTATAGAATTTCAATTGAGTAACAAAGTAATAAAGAAATAATCACTTGCTATGCTAACTGCTGAACTGTCCTCAATCTCAAAGAACAAACAGAACTATGATTTACAAGGAGGAAAATAACAGAATGGCCTAATTTTTGTTTTATATCATGCTTGTAGAGTGAATGGCAGAGACTGTCCAATCTGAAAATAGTTAAATTGAGATGGCCGTCATTTCATAGTGAAGCTGAACTATTTTAACGGATCCCATTATGGGTGATAAATGGGAATGAGAATTATGGGTCGTTGGGAAATAATATCCCTCACTATATGCAACAGGACTATACCAGGCAGTTGGATTGCAGTATTGTTTGTGTGTGGGTTGTTTAGCTGCGAGTGATAGCAGTGTCATTGAGGCTGCAAGAAGTGACCAAAAGGAACAGGAAGCGAAGAGAGGGAGAGATGCACGGCTGTGGTGGCCATTGTAGCAATCCATGTCGAGTGGAACATGTAGGCAAAAGTGGGTGCAGTAATGGATCCAGGGAGTGCAAACAGCAGCAGATGTGATGAAAACGCTGCTTTGCAGAACAGAGTATTTACGATGGGCCCTTGTGGGAGGAGTTAACCCACATTCAAACTGTAAGATATGAATGTCATCACTGAAAGGAAAAACACACGATTTTCATTTTAAAACATGTCTTCTATACATGACCACAGTCAGACAAAACATAAGGTAATTCTGAAAATAGCTAAATAATGAAATAAAAATAAAAATATAAAATAAGTATAGGAGTTTATTAAAAAAATGTTTAGAAAACATAGATGGATAAGAATAGGAGGTCATTAAAAAAAATAAAATAAAAAATAAAAAAGTAACCAATTCATAAAGCCACGCGGGTGCACACACACATAGATAGATAGAGACAAAGAAGACCTGTATAAATGTGTGTGCTTTGCAATCATCAACTTCCAAGATAGATGCCATGTTCCCACAACGGTAGCAATAATTAGGAGCACTAAAAATGGTCACCACCTTTTGTTCCTGTAATGTTTGAACAATTGTCAAAACCATGAAACCATGGAAAAGCAGAATGAAATGTTGCTATCATTAAAAAAAATGAAAAAAATTACATGTCCCCAGTTATATCCCTCCATGACTAATTGATGAGCTCTGGCTATTAGCTTCAGGTCGTTGGTATGGTTGAATTGCTCTGAGATATCCTGCAATGAGCTATCATGTGAATTAAGGCACCAGTCATACTGTAAATGTAAGACAAGGATATGGAGGTGATTCTGTTACTTGGCCAAAGGTATATCCAGCTCCACGAGGAGAGATTCCCCAACCACAGCGGTCATCTGGGTCAGACCACAAGAGATCACACATTGGCCCTTCATGAGGGACTTCTTGAACACGATCAAAATTCCTAATATTATCAAGGGTTTCAATGGAAGGAGACAAGCCACCATGGAGACAAAAAATCTCTGATTCAACCTTTGAAGAGCAGAGAAGAATCAAGGTTAGAAGCTGACATTTCCCATCCAATCAATGGCAAGAGCCAAATAGACCCAACTTAGTCTGTTTGGAGAGAACAAATTGCTGACAAAACCATTGTAGTTCAGTGCCTCTTTGTACAAGTGCAGAATAAAATATTTGCAGACTTAAAATTTGGTAAAATATAATGAATTAGAATCAAATATTGGAATATTATAATATTGTAGTACAGTTGCTTTCATAAGTTTCAAAAAGATTTACAAATTCTGTACTTAGAAGTTTGTAGTTGGAGCAGACTAAAATATATGTTTGAAGTTTGTAGTTTTAGCAGCCTATAATATATGCAAAAATGAGAATCTACATCAGCTTTCAAATTGTAAAAATAATATATAACTTTATAATTTTATTTCAATAATCATTTGTTACACCCCAATTTACCATGAATTACCGGGAGTGCAATATCATGACAACAAACAGGTTGCAATAATATTATGAAATTTATCTTTAATAATATTTATCAAGAGTAGCACAGTTTACCATGAATTCCAAGGTGGGTTTCATTGAAACAGACCCTATATTTTCAGGATAAGGAATTCAAGGTAAAGTGGGTTCTTTTGAATTTCTAGGATTCAATTCCATGCAAATAAAAAGGACCTATTTACATTCTACAGACAAGGAATTCATGTCAAAGTGGGTTCTTTTGCATTCCTAGCAATCAATTAGATGCAAAAAAACAAGCCCTTATTTTCAAGACAAAGAATTCATGATAAAGTGGCATCCATTGAATTCCTAGGAATTCAAACTTGCAAATACACATGGGCTATCATATTTTCAAGATAAAGAGTTCATAGTAAAGTGGGTTCCCTTTGAAGAATTCTTAGGAATTCAATTCCATGCAAGCAGACAGGCCCTACATTTAAGGGATTCATGGTAAAGTGGGCTCCTTTGAACTCCTATTAATTCAATTTCATGAAAACAAGCAGGCTCATCTTCTCTCTTTTGTTTTTTTATATTTTTGGCTATGTCGGGCTCCCAGTCTAAGAGTAGTACTTTCACTTAGGACCCAAGGATCAATCCCTAGCATGTGTGTGAGATTAAGGTGCCAACACCACTCAACCATGAGTGTATTAGCACATGCCAACACCACTCCACTAAAGGAATCAGCACCAAATCCCATCATCTTTGTTGGATTTCTCAAATTTTCATTTTTATTTATGCAGCTTTTGTAATCTTCATTCTCCATTACAAATAACCTCCCAAATCACTGCACCTCAGCCCTGACTAGCTGCTCTTTGGAAAGACTCCTAATAACAAGAAGCACCACAAACTCTCAACAACAGGTCAAACCTTATTATAAACACCCATTTGTGAACCAACTACAGTAAATACGATTCATCATCATCATCATCATCATCATCATCAAAGCCTTATCCCAATCATGTTGGGGTCGGCTACATGAATTCTGTTTCTCCATTCCGTTCTATTTTGAGCCAAATCTTTCGATAAGTTAAACTTCTTCAAATCTGAATTATTGACTTACATCCAGTACATACGATTAAGGGATAATAAGTAGCCAAAATCAGTAGCATTGGAGTTCCCATCCAAAGGGATTTGTTTTCTGGTGTCATCCCTTAGTCTATAGTTCACTTCTGGAAGGATGAATAGTTTACTTGCAATATAGTTCCATAATATTACTCAATAGCACCAGAAAAAGGGATATTTAGTTTAGGATTGATTCATCTGACAGGAACTTCAGGTGGTGGGGAAGTGGAACCCTCCAATGAGAACAGCTTAATGACGTGCTAACAACTGCTGAGTGAAAAGTTATTCATCTACTGTCTTTAACAATGCCGACATCTCAAGAAAAGAAGACCACCAAGATAGGAGGATCTAGAAATGGAACCTTAAGGGAGTGTCCCGTGTCTGGTCTTTTTATGAAAGGTTATTGCTGTCCGCATTAGAGGAGCATCTAGGGCTCTTAAGGAGAATTGTCCTTATGCAGGCCAACTCATCATGGACCATCAACAACAGGGAAAAAATTAAGGAAATAAAAACAAAGATGGAATGAACACCAGCAACTAATGGGTGCATAATGTCCACAGGTCAATTAGTAGACAAGCTATACGCATATTCATTTCATCCTTTTAGGTGACTTAGAGGTCTGCTGATTCGGCATGAAAGGTACTGTCTAGAATGATTAATCATTTTTCATTTCTTTCTTTCTTTCTCTCTTTTTTTTTTTCTTGGTGAGAGGTACGAATGATTAATCCTTTCAATATCCTTTCAATGATGTGAGGTCCGTGCCAAATTCAGCCAAAAAGAATTAGTAGCCAAGTTATACACTCATTCATTGTCAGCCTTTTAGGTGTGACTTAACAGGTCTATGCCGATTTGGCATGAAAGGTACTGTCTAGAATGATTAGTCTTGTTTCATTTCTTTCTTCTTCTTTTTTTTTGGTGAGTGGTATGAATGATTAATCCTTTCAATGATGTGAAGTCCATGCCGAATTCAGCCAAAAAGAAGTGAGACATGTCCCATTTGGGAAAAAAAGACAGTTCAGAGACATGCAAGCAAGGATCACACATGGGAACAGAACAAACACTTTGTCCTATCGATGATAACGGTGCTGAGGTCAATTTGGTCAACCCACACGAAAACCTTTTAATAGTTAGTCAGATTCATGTGAGGTTTGCAGAAAAGCAAAAGTGAGACGGCATGAGCATATAATAAGCTCTAAAACATATTAAAATAACATTCATGCAGGTGACTTGAGGTGTTGGACACGGGGTCTCAACTTGAGGTGTTTTTTGTAGTGGATTTCTTCTCTTTAGGCACAATCAAGTTAATTTTTCGATGGGGGTTTAAAGGGGAACCAAAGCCAAACAATGTGCTTGGGGAACAACGAAAAAAAATTAGTGATCACAGTCGCCCATCCATAGCTCTTTCCATTGATGATGACAATATAATTCTGACTGGGCATTTCAAACAGAGCCTTCTGTTTGATGTCGGCTACTAAAGACCAATTTGAAGATTAGCAAGCAAAAGCAGAGAAGGATTCAGAGAAGCTTGCAGAAAAGGATATTATAGGACACCCTTTGGGCTTTGATGATTTTCCACTTATTACTGTTCTTCCAATTTCAAGCTTTTGGTAAAACTAGTATTCAAAATTAATAATAATAATAATAATAATAATACAGTATCTTTCACATCAATTAAGGATAAACTTCAACAGTTTCAGACGATTATTTCCCAATTTAAAAACATAAATGAAAG
The DNA here is from genome assembly GCA_037013555.1 of Sextonia rubra. NCBI lineage: Eukaryota > Viridiplantae > Streptophyta > Magnoliopsida > Laurales > Lauraceae > Sextonia > Sextonia rubra. Next base: position 32,718,225 of record JASUAD010000010.1, on the reverse strand, counting down.
AAACAAAGCCATCAATAACAAGGATCCATAGCCCATGAGAGGGAAGGCCAGGAAAAAATCTAAAGAAATTGAAAAGGGAAATTTTTAAACTTCAAAAACAAAAAAAAAAAAAAAAAAGGAATCCTACTAACCAATGCCGTCAACGGAAAATAGTCAAAAAGGTCTGTGAAGATCTTCCATACATTTGCATTGCCATACCTATCAACAAACAGTCAAAATAAATTAAGAAATTATTTGCAAGTGCAAAACATATAGGTAGGTTACTGCATGAAACTCTGATATATTGTACCCATTACAGCCTCTAAAATCAAATCTGATCCTTTGGCATTGGAGTTATAGAAAGGACCAAAATGACAGGCGGTGGGGCCTCAACAAAATGGTTACCAGTACTGTTTCCAGAGAAAGCTAAGACAAACAAGGCCAAGTAATTATGTGCATATGTGAAGTAGGCAGTAGAGTGCCACAAGAAATGTAGTTTTCACTTATTCAAACATTTGTGAGGCCCAAACAGCATTCATTGTGGAGCCAGTAAAAGTTCAAGGCAAGGGTAAATATATATGCAAAAGCATAATATTAATTTCTCATTCGTGAAAGAGACTCTAATTATAATACTCAATTTAATGAAAGGACACATATAATTACAAGATAAGAATAAATATATCAATAATAAAATAAACAGTGTTTGCTACAAATAGGACTGGAAATACAGCCTAATGGACAATAGAAGACAGATTGTGGCAGCAAGTACTACCGCATGAAGATTCCAAACCAAAATAATTAAGAGATGCTGGGTTGAAAAGATCATCATCATCATCATCATCATCAAAGCCTTATCCCAAACATATTGGGGCCGGCTACATGAATTTTATTTCTCCATTCCGTTCTATTTTTTGCCAAATCCTTAGATAAGTTAAACTTCTTCAAATTCGATTTAATGATCTCCATCAATGTTTTCTTCGGCCTAACCCTACCTCTTTATGGGCCTTCAACCTGGATAGCCAAACTTTTCTCACCGGTGCCATTACCGGCCTACGCTCAACATGTCCAAACCATCTTAAACGGGTCTTTTTAATCTCATCCCCTATTGGTGCTACCCCTAAAGCTCTTGAAAGCGCTCATTTTTAATTATCTTTCCTAGTTTCATCACACATCCACCTAAACATTCTTATCTCCACTACATCCATCTTAAGTATACGCATCTTCTTAGTTGGCCAACATTCTGCTCTATATGTCATAGCTGGTTTAACCACTATCCTGTAAAATTTGCCCATCAATTTCGTTAGCATTCGTCTGTCACAAAACACTCCAGAAGCTGATCTCCACTTCAGCCATCCAGCTTTTATCCTATGCTCAACATCTTCGTCAATATCCCCATCCTTACTAATCATCGAGCTCATATACCGAAAAAAATCCCTATATGGTATCTCATGGGTTTCAATTTTGACAATGGTTTTAACACTTTATATATGTCCACTGAAATTGCAATCCATATATTCTATCTTTGTACGACTTATTTTAAAGCCTCTAGATTCTAATGCCCCCCGCCATCTCTCGAGCTTTGCATTTACACCATCTCTTGATTCATCCACCAATACTATATCATCTGCAAACAACATACACCATGATACTTCTTCTTGAATAGGCACAATTAACTCATCCATAATCAATAAAAAGAGAACGGTTTATGGCTGATCCCTGATGCAAACCCATAGTCATGGGAATCCACCTGTTTCTCCACATGTTCTCACATTTATGACTGCTCCTTTACACATATCCTTAAAATTTTCATGGTGGGTTGAAAAGAGGTCAGCTAAAAATACTGACCTAGTAAAATTGGTTTGTAGATTTTAAATGTGTACTATGAATAAATGATGACAAATGCTTCAGACCCTTGACCAGTTTCTTACATAAGTTTTGACACATTAATAACTAGTTTAAGAAGTCACGTCTTTGGCATTGATGTTTGGGGAGATTGGGAGTCGTGACTATGCCCCAACGATGTACACCCAGAAAAAACATTAGTAACAAATGCATACTACTATTGCATTTAATATCAAAGTGACTCACAAAAGGAAAGAAATGAGTCCAATGTTGACAGATGACTTTACTAAAATTTTGAAGCAAACATAACCTGGGCAATGCACAACTTCGGTTGCAATGCTGATGGAATTCATGAGGCATTGATACAGATTTTGCACTTATTATTACATATCTGACATGAATATAAAAATATCACATTTGTGGATATGGAGCACATTGCCACTGTAAAGTGTCAGCAGTACAAGTGAGTACTAATTATATCAGAAGATAACAGAACAGAAAACGGGATGAAGTTATTTGCTCAAAACAGAAGTACATGCATAATCATCCATACTCCATAGTACCATACTGGTACTAGGGATGTTAAGGAAGATTTAATTAGTACGATTTACCATACTGGTAGAAATGGTAAGAAAGAGTGCGCAACACAGATGACAGAAACAGATTAGGAAAATACTTCAAAACATAGAAAATCTTAAACATATTGTTTGATCTTTAAAGGAACAGATTTATCAAATATTGCACTTTATAAACACAATTTAATTAGCTATTAGATAAATGATAAAGAAATCATCATCATCATGATCAAAGCCTTATACAAACTATGTTGGAGTTGGCTACATGAATTCTGTTTCTCTATTCCAATCTATCCTAAGCCAGATCCTCATATAAGCTAGTAAGGGGATTATTAAATATATTAGTAAATTTCTTGCAACAAAAATTACAAATCACTAAACATCTAAGGTACCATGTAATTCACTAAACATCTAAGGTACCAACCATGGGAACATTATTATAAAAATATGTTTACATATAACATCTCCAGTCAAAACAATTGTCTAGGTAGAATAAGAAAGAACCTAAGAAACTCACTTCCGTAGGCATTCATCATAAAACCCATAAACTTGGGTAATCTGCAAAACAGCAAAGTTCAGTTCAATGATTAAAGACAATGTTATGCATTAATATAGAGAAACAATAGAATCTCAACTAGAAGAAAGAACCACTGAATGAAGGTCCAGAAACTATAATGCGTTCTAGTAGTCGGTACAAGCTGAAAAACAATTGAAATGACAGTGTAAACACTAAACTACAGAAACAAAGTTAACTGGACCAATCAGTAGTACAGTGAAACATGTTGAAACTGAATCTCAAGCTGCAAAACAGCTACCTGACGGCTTTCATGATTTCCTCTAAGAATGGTAATTCGTTGAGGATAGCGCACCTTCAGCGCCACCAAGAGCTGTAAATATGAACCATATGATATCATTATGTAAGTATATTTCCTCAAAATAAGGAACCAAATGTGTTAGTTGCAGGATGAAGATTCACAAAGGATATAAAAGCCGACATTGAGAGAAGCCTATATTTGATATGAAAAACGAATCAACAAAGCAGTCATTTTCCCTAATCTCAAACCCATCCCAACCTCAAGAGTCAAAAAACTCTCAAGAGCCAACTTTTGTGTGTGTGTGTGTGTGTGTGAGAGAGAGAGAGAGAGAGAGAGAGAGAGAGAGATTATTGTGTTTGGACGGTGAGACTCAGAAGAAATTTATTGGAGAGGTAGTATATATCCTTAATAAATTCACTACCAAAGGTTCATATGCAAGAGTGATCTAGATAGCAGGATTTGGAGGCATTGCCCTCCTAAAATTCTCTTCCAACTCTTTCCTTAAGGCCTCTGTTTCCAAGTCTAGATCTTGATCGCAGTGTGGTTTGGTCTAGCAGGCTTCCCTGAAGGGCTTGCTCTAAAAGAAATTTATTGGAGAGCTAGCATATGCCCTTAAAAAATTCACTACCAAAAGTGCATATGCAACAGTGACCTAGATTGCAGGATTTGGAAGCATTACCCTCCTAGAACGTACTCTTCCAACTCTTTCCTTGAGGCCTCTGTTTCCAAGTCTGGATCATGACAGCAGTGTGCTTTGGTCTAGCAGGCTTTCCTGACAGGCTTGCTCTCTCTAGAGTTAAAGCTTTCCCTTGGTTGGCCATTGTGGACAAGTGAATGAGATCATAAAACTGAGAAAGTCAGGAGTGGCTAACTGGGTTCTGATAAGGAAAGAGTTAGTATATTTCACCATTGCTGATTTCATATCTAATTTGGTTTGTATGTAAGAAGGCCTTCTAGTAACTAAGACAATTGAAGTGTGTTGCCCTCCGTCAATGGGTCTAGAATTTTTAACATTGGTGGGGCTACTAGAGGATCTCAAGGAGCTGAAGGCATAGGAAGTGTTTTGCACAATGAAGACAACATGTTTGTTTTCTCATGCCCCCATTCATACTAAAGATGCTCATACAGCCCAAATGTACACAATCAAAGAGGTTTTGCGAATTTTCAAAAATTCCTTCCAAGGAGAGTGACCTCTTAACAGATTTATGTGCATACCTATGTGAAGAAATACCCCATGGAAATTTCTCTATATCCTTCACAAGATCAAGCTCACATTTGTGTACCCTGCAGAAAACCGGTTCTGTAGAATTTTTCTCTTCCATCGAAAAATTTCTAGCAAACCCTAGCTTGTTTTTGCACTTTTCCTAATAGAAGTGGTTGCACCAAGCGTAGATTTTACTGTAGCACCAAAAAGCATTTCTATGACCCTAACTTTTCCACAAAAAATGATGCAGGCCAAATCCATATTGGCCATCCCATTGGATCCAAGCCCAGTGAAGAATTTTCAACTACAATTATTATAGGATTTTTAGTTTTCTAGGATTTCAAGTTTATTAGGATTTTTTTATTTTTAAAAGTTCATATTATGTTTGTTTTATGACTTCTTTTTTAATTTGAATTGGTTTATTTCCTTAGTTAGAAAATATCTTAGCTATAAATAAAGATGTAATCCCTCTTTATGGGGCACTCAGACATTGATATTAAATAAGAATTTGAGTTTGGTTCTCAGTTGAAAAAGTTATTGTTTGTTTTCGGTGAAGCACCTAGACATTCTATCCTCAAGCTTTTTGGGTTGGAGATTAGCCCGTTCGCTATTCTTTTTCCCTGCAATGCTTCAGAAAACCAGCTGTACAAGCACGCCCTAAGGATATTTGCTTGGTCTTGGATGTTCAATTCATCATATCTTAGGGAGTCCAAAAGAATTGGCAAATCTGTTAGGCAAGGGGTGGATAAAGAGGCAACTATATATTCTCTCATAGCAGTGCATGTTTTATCATCCTTCCCTTTGTTTTTAATGACTTCTAATTATTGCCTGGGGAAAACAATGATTTATATCTTTGAAAGAGTTTTAGTGAATCTATGACAATTTCCAATTCCAATATTTTCCTTTAGAGTTTTTGAATGAAGCATTGTTATTAAATAAAAATTGAAAAAAAAATGTGGTTAAAATTCTAGGATTTGATAGAAAGAGATTCATATCCATATGATGATTCCCATTTACAGTATGTCTTAAGATTTACACTAAATCGTAGGATTCAATACTTGCTAGAGTGAATCACAAAATTAAGGCAATTAAGTTTAGTAATTTGATGTCATTTTGGTAATGTCAAATAGCCAAACAAATAGATGGAATAACATATTGATGCTGATGATGATATTATTTTTGGAAATTTAAAAAAAAATGGAACCAAAAATCTTCTCCTTGAAGAATCTTGGAATTAATTGTCTGTGCAGAGGAAAAAGATCATGGAACACATGAATTTATCCCAAAAAAAAAAAAAAATTGCAGTGAAAGACTTATAAATAAGATAATAACCTATTGTGGAATAGGACTACCATAAACACATACTATAACTGTTGAATAGAAGCATAGAAGTTGTGAATTTTCTGTGCACACCTCAACTTTGATGCAGGCCAAATTCATGATCAGCCATCCCATTAGGCCCAAGCCCATTAAGCCCATAAAAGACAAATTCACGATGGTTTCTGTTTTAGTAATTACTACAACTTAGGAAGAATCAGATAGTTTCTATTTAAGACTTGTTCTGCAATTGAATAGAAACTGAATTTCTCCATCATGATTTGTTTGTCTTTAGTGTGAGCCCTAGACATTCTGCCCTAAGCCTTTTGGCTTGAAAATTAGCTAGTTGGCTATTCTCCCTTCCCTCACGCTGCACCAGACTTGATACTTGATAGCATGGCCAATCATATGTGAGCATGTGTGATGACACAAATATCAGGCCAGATTAAGTGAATATCAGTGGACATATTTCGTAATAGCTTGATAACCTCATGATATTTTTGAAAATCCACTAACAAGAAGAATTTCCTTGAATTGTACAGGGAGAGATGAAGTGTGCATGAGGTAAAAGATAATTGGATCCATTAAGTAATTAAAAGTGCACTACTCTCATAATGATAAAAGCCATGTTGTAAAAGTAATTGTAATAACCACATTTTTTGATTGTCCAATTTAAAGTAGTTGTAATATGGTAAACCATGTATGCATGTCTTCAGTATGGAGCACGGGCTAGTCATGCTCAACAATATGTGATGATTACAACAACATCCGACAATTATGTGAATAAACTTTGGAAAATTATGGCCACTAAGATCATAGAACACATAATCTAACTAATTCTGGTCTCGCTTACCGTTACTGTCTCGACTGAATAATACCCACGATCCACATAATCTCCCATGAACAAGTAATTGGTATCTGGACACTACCAATCAGAAAATGATACCGATAAGATTTAAATAAAAGCAGATGTATATTTCCAAAATAATAAAAACATACAGTTCAGAAAGGTATGTGAAGCTTCTCTTTTTTACAGAGAAACTGCGCAGCCCCAAATAGACGAACAAATTTGGAATTACAAAATAATAAACAAAGTAAACAAAGGGCAGGAGATCCTATCACAGAAAAGTCAGAAAGAACACTTCAAATCTCAATAAGCTTGAAAAATATATTTAAAAGGTAAATTGCAAATTTGGAAACTGATGAGCGAGGAGATAATTACAGCACTAGAAGTGAAGTTTGGACATAAGAAGCACCACCAACTTTATTGTATTGCAGTAACTTATATAATAGCCTTGCATTTTACAATCAAGTCATGACAAAAATCAAGCAATTGAGGAACTTGCTAATGTAAAATGCACACTACCACTTATTTCAAGATGCTAACGGATATCACTTTATTCACTTCACGTTTTTTTTTGGCACTCAAGCAATTGCAACGTTACAAACAGATAACCATAACATGCCAATAGTTCAGCCAAATTGACAAAGTGATGCAGCAAGGGCCCACAAGTGGTCTCCTTTCAAGTAGATTAGGATTATTTTATTTTTATTATTAGTAGATTTCTAATTTCATTGCTATTAGGAAGTTTCCATTATTATATTAGGGTTGCTTATGCACTAGGTTATATCTCCTATTTATATGACATTGTAAGGAACAATTATACAGAGTTTTGAGTTAATAGAATTTTCTGTGGATTTATCGTTGGAGAATTCCCTTCTTCTACATGTGACTGTTTCTGTGGAAACCCTCATTGTGCCAAGGCACTCCCAATTGCAAATCTTAACTCTCGGATTGCATCAATTGGTATCAGAGCCGAGCTATCCCTGATCGTCGGTGTGTTACCCCACCCCCCCCCCCCCCCCCCACCAAAAAAATCAACTTGTCGTCCCTAACACCAGATCCCATGACAACCCAAACCTACCAATGAAATATAACCCACAAAAGCCAACCCCAGTCCAACCTAGCACTCTTCACCCACACCCTCTCCGCCATGCCCACTATAGTCAAGCAAACCCATCTCATGAACGGTACCCCTCCCAAACCCTTTCCATCTTCCGAAAACATCTCCACCATCTTGTCGAACACCATACCTCAGCAAAATCCACAGCCCTGCCACTCCACAATCGAACCCCATCCCAAATCCGAACACCGCAACCCCGCCTTTCCCCAACACCAACTTTGTCGTCGATCCCCAGCCCCAACCCTAACCAAAAAAAAAAGAGGGAGAAAAAGATAGAAAGAGAAGGAAGAAGCACGAATAGAGGCATACCTGATCGCAGTCCGCAAGCAGCACGCTTCCAGCCATCATCGCCATCTTCACAGAAGTTGTCGCCGACCAAGCCACCAACGCAAGCCGACATTGCCATCTCCAGCAGTGCACCACCTTCACCCCACAGTTGCAAGCCATCCATCATCAGAAAGCCTGCAGCTGGACTACACACCCCCGTCTCCCTCTCCCTAGTTGGTTGAATAGAGGAACAAAGGGTTTCTGCCCTTTCCTCTTTGCCAGCACGAAGACAGGAAGCCATGTGCCTACTGCAATTGGGTCCAAGCCTCATTGTTATAAGTTATTGGGTTTGGGTCAAATACTTGGCCCATCTGCCATCTACAGCTAACAAACTTTTTTGTTGTCATCAACGGAAACCTTATCAGCAATTAAGTAGTCAAATAGCTTTGACTCATTCAACGGCCGGTATCATTTTTGCGATTGTAAGCTTATCTGATGTCAAAATTTTTGATCCGTCTTCACCAGCATACTCATGGAGAGCAAATCTACACACGGGATTAGTCATATTTTTATTTTGCATTAAAAAAAATGCCTCCTAAAAAACAAGTTGAGGTGGAATCCTCATCTTTTTCAATTGAAGATTTAGTTGGTGGCATTACAGATTTAATTGCTACAGTTAACAACATGCAAACCACCCTACAACAGCTGGACACTAGGGTGACAACTTTGAAAAATAATCAGCATGTGAATCACAATCGTGATGATGGATAAAATATTCGAAATCAACGAAATTCACCAGTCAATAATCTTGATCGAAATATAGGGATTAAACTCGCGGTTCCTGAATATGATGGAAAATTGCAGCCCGCTGAATTCATGGATTGGTCAGTACGCGTGGAGAATATTTTTGCATACAAGCTAATGAATGAGCGCCACAAAGTTACACTGGTTGCTACTCGATTTCGCAATTATGTTGCAACTTGGTTGGCAGAATTACAAAGAAGGAGGAGGAATCAAAATATTAACCCTGTTGAAACATAGAATGAGATAAAGAATATTTTGAAGCAAAATTTCCTACTTGTCAACTATGTAAGGGATCTACGTTCAAGCTTTCAAAACTTGAAACAAAAATTCAAGACAATTGTTAATTATTTTGAGGAATTTTTTACTCTGCAAGCTCGTTGTAGTTTGCATGAAGATGATGATGTGGTTATAGATAAATTTTTCAATGGATTAAGAATACACATTCAGGACATCATTGCCTTTTAACATTTTGATAATGTTGATAAACTCATCCAACATGCTGTCAAAGATAAGGGACTTGCAAATCATCAAGTACAAAAATCCAAATGGATTCCGCCAAAGAATTCATCTTTACAAGATGCTAAACTCAATGGTTCGTCAGGACAGATTTTTGCAAGGACTGAAGGTCAAAACAGGATGATTTCTTTTCATTGCCAACAACCTGAGCATCGCACAGCAGAATGTCTAAAACGCATACATCTCATTGAAACTGAAAGTGATGAAAAAAATACCCTGAAAGTGATGTGCAAGATATTCCAGATGATTCTAAGGGTAATGAAAGTGATAAGATTGAAACAGTGGATCTCCTAGAGGAAATTGACATGCTTATGGTCATCAAAGAGACTCAGCAGACCGAAGGAAAGAAAGGGTTGGTCAATAATATTTTTCGCTCACAAGGTACAGTTAATGGCGAAGCATGCACAATTGTGATTTATGGAGGTAGTTCTGAAAATATCATTTCTCAAGCTGTAGTGGAACGTTTGAAGCTGAAGGTTCGAAAGCATTATCGTCCCTATTTTGATAAATGGCTAATGACAAGTGATGAAGTGCAGGTACGGTATTCATGTCCAATTACTTTTGCCATTGGTGTAGACTATAAAAATACAGTTTGATGTGATGTGATACCAATGGACAGTGGTGATATCTTTTTTGGAGGTCCGTGGATATATGACAAAAAAGGAACTCATGGCATGCGCAACAACACGTGTGCTTTTGCTCACAATGAAAGCATGTCACGCTCCATCCTATAAAGCCTAAACCGCCCAAACAAGGATCACAAGCCCATTTTACTAAGGACGCGCTTCATGTACACAATGTCTACAAATGCTATACCAAACCATACCGAGTTCGTGGTCAAACTTTTTACCAACGTGGGGGGAATGATGCAACGAGGGCCCACAAGTGGTCTCCTTTCAAGTAGATTAGGATATATTATTGTTATTATTAGTAAATTTCTAATTTATCTTTATTAGGGGTTTTTCATTATTAGATTAGGGCTGCTTAGGCACTAGGTTATATTTCCTATTTATATGACATTATAAGGAACAATTATACAGAGTTTTTTAGTTAATAGAATTTTCTATGAGTTTTATCGTTGGAGAACTCCCTTCTTCTTCGTGTGATTATTTCTGTAGAAACCCCCATTGTGCCAAGGCATTCTTGATTGCAAATCCTAACCCTAGCATTGCATTACAATGGTGGCAGATGGTCCATTAGTCATTAAAAGTGGACTTCCCTCTAATCAATCAATGACAAATAACTTATGCCCCAATCACACAAAAGAGCCACAATAATCTTAGAATCAAGTCAAGTGTTCCAGAGGTATTTAGTGTAGCAGATGAACAGATGTGCACTTAGCCTAAAAATTATTTCCAAATCCAGCAGAACCTGTTCTGTTCTCTCACGATGATGTTGTATCAGATTATCAGCCAAAAATGGAAAATTAAATACAATGGTTAAACCTTCTTAGAAAAATGTAGACAAGTGTCAATGCATTAAAAAATCCCCTTCTGAAAGGTGTAGTTTTATCATTCTGTTACAAACCCAAAGCACAACCAAGTAAAATAAACATATATAATACATACATATAGATATATATATCTATAGAGAGAGAGAGAGAGACAGAGATAGAGAGAGAGGTTGAGAAGGTAATAAAAGATCCAGCACAAAAACAGAATAGTGTCGATGGAAAAACCAACACATGTACAATCGAAGTAATAAATTCTCAAACCGATTGCAGTCAATGTTTCTCCAATATCTCAAGAAAGGCAATCTTCATTAGCACTTTCAGACTCAAAAAGAACTTAATTAATTTTTCTCTTGCTTCAAACCCAAGGGTTGAATGGGGAAAAAAAATGCCACCAAGAAGAAATAATACCTTTCCTCCAATTTTAAAGAGCTCCGCAAGATCATGAAATTGCCCATGAATATCACCACATATTGTCACAGGGCTTTTCACAGGCTGCAACACGGAAAATGAAAAAATAATTAAAATTGTATTTCGATGTGTCCATCGTATACGAGTATAAATACAAAGTAGTCGAAAAACTTGTCTGCTAACCAATTTAACATGCAAGCAAACAACCTAAAATTGCATATTTAATGTTGAATTACATCAACAAATAATATGATTTTTTCAGGGGTAACAGAAGCAATTGATGAGTCCCTTGGAGAACATTCTTTTATTGCAAGTAAAAAAGAGAGAAGAGAGACCAATGTTCAGCATTGCAACAGTTGTATTGATAACTCATGTGATGGCTAAAACAATTAGCTACCACTTAAACGTTAGCCAGTACCTATGGAGCTCACCATTTTGTCTACATCACTTCCAACAGTGTATTAGATTAATTTATAAACAGAGCTACAGTCTGGGAATTGAAAAACTAATCCTACCAACAAAAAATGAGGAAATTCACCCCATAGATATAAAATGAAGAAAGCCAAGTGTAAAAAACTGGAAATATTAATGGCAAAAGAGAGTATATTATAAGGTTGTGGGTTTCGTCGTGTTACCGTTCCCAATTTTAAAAAAAAGATTGGGAGACCCTTAAATAAATACATAAATAAAACCCACCTGGACATTGCTTTCATCCATCAATATCTCCTTGGCCTTCTCACATAAGGTTCTAACCTGCAGCAGAAGATAAACAAACTAAGTTTGCCAATTACATCCGAATAGTCAAGCTATGCTTAGTTGCATACTGATGTACTGAATCTAGAGCCAAATAGTACTGGAATTTGCAAAAGAGAAAAAAAAAAGAAAAATATTCAGGTACATAAAAATGTGATGCCATAGATGAGGTATGATTAAATATTTTATGGTTTTTTTTCCAGGAAACCACAGAAATAATAGGAAACGACTACCCATGAATTGCCTTAATGCAGCGAGTATAACATGCTTCACATGCTAACCACGAAGACTTTTTATTTTTATTTTTATTTTTATTATAATAATTATTATTATTATTGCTGAAATGTCAAACGAGTGACAATTGGCAGAAAGCATGCTGTAATATAAGCATGCCATAAGTTCAAAACAAACACTGAATCAACCCAACCGTTGACCTCTTGACACTACAGTGCTTGTCATTCACCCATTTCAGGAAGAGGCAAACCGGAACTGAAGCAGCATTTGTCAAACAAGAACACTTTTTCAATCAGGTGTACAATTGAACCTATTACTGAAACCGAGAACCAGCAACAAAATTGTCATACAAGGAATGGTCCAAACACAGAAAATGGACAGCCCATGTAGCATATGAAAAAACATGTCGATTTTCACCAGCCACCATAGCGTAAAATGGCCAGCGCAGGTCCATCATAACTAATAAACCCAGTTCCATCATAAATAGCCCCAGGGCCATAGGCCCACACAGACCTGACATTGGGACCGTCCATCAATCAAATCCCTTATGTTCATTGACAAACATAGAAGGTCAGGTCAGGCCAGGGCAGTTCATCAGGCCAGGAAGATGCAGATCTTAAGTATATCATCATCTACTGACAGCAGAAGATTCGAGCTCCACCATGATCATTTTTCTAACCATCATCTCCTCCATGTGGGCCATACATAGACATGGATCTGAAAAAACAAAACTTGGAAGGGCTTTCAAATGTAAGACTAGGCTGCATTCCACTTCCTCTCAGATCCAACCATAATATGGAAGGGAAATGCAATCAAATCAATCAAATTTACAACTCCATGGGAAAAATCACCACAAGCTCTACCACATTCAGTGTCAGAATTTCACATTCTGGCAAATCTACATTACAAAATGCCTACGATTCAAAGCGATACCATCTAAAGGCGGAAACTTGCAAGCTAAAACAAAATCACAGATCAAGCAGAACTAGTACATCCTCCTCCAGATCAAATCCGAAATGTTCAGATCGCAATCAATCAAGCACGGAAAGACAAAGAAGAGAAATCAATCGATGACGCTCCGGAATGAAGAAAAGGAAAACGCCTCCAAATCGACACGGATCGTAAGAGAATCGGGCAAGTTTGGCCAGCCGAGGCACAAATCGAGCGGGCGAAAACCAAGCATTTCAATCTGTGACCCAAAAACAAGATCAAAGATTGGGAAACTAGGGTTTGGAGAGATCGGATGAGGAAGAGAGGACCTCTTGCTCGGAGAGGGGCTTGCACTGCATGAGGCGAGAGATGTTTTCGTCGAGATTGCCATGCGAATTGGAAGCGATCGAGCCTTCACTCATCTTCTTCTTCGCCACAGCAGGAAAGCGGATCTTCTTCTTCTTCTTCTTCTTCTTCTTCTATCCCCCTATCAGAAGAAGAACAAGAAAGAGTGGGGAAGATCGAAACCCTAGCCCTCGTTTGCTTGGTCTTGTCGATCCAACAACGGGAAACGGAAGAGGAAACGGAGAGTGGTGCAAACCCTTGGTGACGTTTCTGCGATGGCCTTTTTATTTTCGATCCGATGAGAAAACGCCGCGGATTCTGTTTTCTGCGGAAAACAAGATCCTGTTTTGTTTTTCCCACCTTTTTGGGTTTGGGTCGTAATGGAACTTGATGTTTCATTAAAACTGTCGCTCTACTTCCAAAATAAAAAAAAATCTGACGCTCTACGTCATCAATCATGTGTTACATCGAACAGTGGGACCAAATCCTATCAAAATACTACTAAGCTATGGTATAAAAAAGTAGGCCAACCTCATCCCAAAGTGGGCTTACGATGAGGTCCGCAAAAGAAGCCCCATGGACCCTACATTTGATTGATTAGCCCCTTTTATGTGCATTCACTCACGTTATCCTCCAATGGTGAAGAGTTTTAGATGGATATGAATAATAAAATGAGATACGAGGCTGATCAAATTATTGAACGTTAATTTTAAGTTAGCAGAGTTTAATAGTTATGGAAAAAAGACAACGGTGAATAATGTTTTGAATAGTAAGTAGAAACCATGATGGAATTCTATAGAAGTGTTATGTGGTCCTCCTTTAATAGCCGCGACAGAGAATCCAATCAAGACTTATTATTGAAAGCTGAAAATTAACTCCTACAGTTTACTGTTACTACCCAAATTATTTATAAAAAGAAAAAAAAAAGATTGCATCGGGTTACCCTTTATAGTTGGGATAGACTTTTGATAATGATGATTGAAAAGGTAAAAATTCTCATAATTAAAACGTTTTATATGTTAATTTAGCAGCACAAAGGCTTTGACGATGATAAACTATGATTGAAGGATGAAATTCTCAGTCCTAACGTGTTCAAGATGAAGCTGGGAGTGTGGATCTTTGTTAAACTATATTTGAAAAGGAAACCGCAAATGGCGAATTGTGTTTGATGAACAAGGGAAGCAATTGGGAGACCTTTCATGCCACGTTTAGATGTTTAGGGCCAAGGTTAGGATACCATCCCCATGTGTCTCCATCGTATTTAGTACCAACAATCATTTTTCAAAAGAGCCTTCTTCTTTTCTTTCTAAATCTCTACAACTAATGGCAGAGGGAGATGGGTTGAGTAGGGCAATTTAGATGGCTATTTCACCTCATGAAAGTCGTTTATAGACTGTTATGGTTCTTACAATTTTGCTCCCACTCATATGCTTTTTCTCCTACAAAATTAGAGAATTTAAAAAGGCTTTGATGATACTTGTGTTTTTCACTTGGTTACAAAAAGAGTAAGTAAATCATTTTCCCAACTTTGAGGAGTGATTGTAATTTGCAATCAATCAACTAAATGTTTTCCTCCCTCATTTTCTCCTAAACATTTTTCCCTCGTGCAATTTTGGAGAAGTCTTTCCTTGTGAATAGATTTGGCTATCTTTCTTTGAATTAATTTCAAATTGTTTTCCACAATTGAATCGCAAAGAAGCCTATCCTAAAATTGTGTTTTTAAAATCAAAGGCAAGTGAGATAATTTCAATAGAAATCCAAGCTGTTAAAAACTTATTCACTATTTTTAGTTTGGTTTTTTCTAAATTTTACTTAAATAAGAGTTGGTCTCACCTTATTAAGCATATGAATAAAAATATTATGTGATTAATTTTATGGTAGGCTAATGCTAACTCCAATTAGAGAAAAATTTGTAAAAACCACTTAAAGGGATGTTGTTTATATTTAGTAGTATGAATATGACACATTAATTATTCACCTTTTTTTATAACATTAGTAAATGGCTATTAATGATATGCTTTCAGTTATCTATACTGTTTGTTTGGATATTATTAAAAAACAATAAAAAATATATTTTTAAAAATGATAAACAAAAGAAGTTATAAATATAAAAATATTATTGTTTCCCTCTAAAATAAATTTGACTATGTAGCTTTTAGCCAATCATTCTTTGCTCTCACTGAAAGAAAATTTTTGCTCCACCACTATCCACAACTACTTTATCAATAAAGCCTCATTTTTAGATTTCAATCTTTCTAAGACCTAAGCCTTTGCTTTATTTTAATTTATTTACTTCACTTCATTAAATATAATTTCTTCTTACGGCCCAGATCCTATCATAATTTTTTTTTAGTGATCTAATCTCTCTACGACAACTTTAGGCGCTTTGGAAATGGACATAGAGTATCAGGGGTGGCTCGACCATTGGGCGAAAAAAGGCTTTGCTTTAGGCCCCCTAAAAAATAAGGCCCCCCCAAAAGTAAATCTTATCTTTTTTTTTTCAATTCAAAAAAATAAGGCCTCAAAAAAAATAATTGTAGCAATTTTAATCTTTTCAAATTCCAAAAAAAGCAATTGTCATCGTTTGTTTCTTCTAAAGAATAAGGCATCATAAAAGTAATTATAGTAACTATCATCTTTTTATATTCCAAAAAAAAAACCAAGTATTATCTTTTTATATTTCAAAAAAAAAATAAAGACCACTTTCACTATTGAGAAAATATTGTCATTAGAAGAAAAAAAAACCCTAAAATCATAACAAGTAAGAAATTATTTTTCGTTATGAAAATCCTCCAGTTTGCACAATTTTCCCTCTATATTTATATTGTTTGAAATCCTTAGAAAACAACTTCAAATATAATATTTTTTTCATATTGAAGAAGTTGCGTTAAATTCAAAAGTAATCCACTGTTATAATCTTTGTGGCCAATGATAAATTACTAAATTAGCTTTTGTGGTTCTATGCTTAAAAAAAATATTTAATTACAAACTCATATTATATGTTTATTATAGTTAGTGTTCGTTTTATTTGTAAATATTATTAGTTATAATTTATAAATATTAAATATATCTACTAAAAAATATTGACAATACCTGTAATTGTTACTTTTATAAAAAGAAGTTTTTCAAAATTAAAATTGATAAAACCCTAATTTAGATAAACAATGTCACAAAAAAGATTAAGTAGATTAGCAAATTAGCCATACTATCAATTGAAAAAAATATGTTAGCAAAATTTGAATATAAGAACTTAAATAGTAATATTGCATTACAAAAAAAATGAAAAAAAATAAGTTTTAAATAAAATATTATAATAATATTACATATAAAAAAATGCCTCATTTGGAATTGTCGCTTTAGGCCTCAAATTGTCTTGAGCCGGCCCTGTAGAGTATACTAGAAGAGTAAATAAGTAAGCTTTTACGAGAATAGTGATAAGTATTCTCATTGCAAAAAGAAAAATGATAGCCGCACTCCTTATCTCACAACTGGCAGGCCTAACTAATTTATTTTGCTTTTAACATTATTGAGACAGGGGAAAGGATAACTATCTTATGTGGCAGGCGTAACTAATTTGTTTTATTTTTAACATTGTTGTGAGATAGAAAGTGTAGCTAGCATTTCTCCTACCAAAAAAACTACTTCTTTTAAATATTGTCAATGACCGGATTCCAGCTTACGGCTAAGGAAGATCAGGATGCAAGATAGGAAGCCTCACGGCACATCTTCGGCACACGAAAATTTACTGCTCTTTGGTAACCACTGTCCATGGTAAATGAGATCCAACGATCCAACCTGGGCCACCCATGCTATGTGGCCACTTACTTGGCGGCTCACAAACAATGGACAAAAAGTGCAACACATCATCATGTGTGATAAGTATGTTGTTCACTTTGTGATTACTCGTGATTACACTTTACACAGACGGTGAACCCGCACGGCGATAATTTTTACCTTGAGGCCCGACAGGGATCAATATTCAATGCCTAGTACCCAACGACCAGTGTACGTACAGTTGCCAAGTTGTCGTGGTCTGGGGATAAGTACAATACCAGGTCTAACTTGTTGCAATTTGGCAATGGCCATTTGCTATTTGACCGTCGGTTCCGTGGACCATGATTGTATGGTCAATAATTACTGCTCAATAATCTGGGACTGGGTTGGGCTAAATTTGACCCAACCTGTTAGCTTGGTTACATTTATTGGGCTTTTTTAGGTTAAATTGTGCCGCAACCCTGCAAATTTTAGTACTCAATGAATCAAGCTTGACCCACTACTGATTTTAAAACTTGAGTCAATCATCAGTTGGGCCCAATAGACTTACAACTCTCTCTCTCTCTCTCTCTCTCTCTCTCATTTGTTTCTCTTGGAGAAATTCTGGCCTATTAGTTTGCATAGAATTATACGTAAGAATTCATATACAAATAGGCTCTACCAAAATATTATTAAATATACAACCCTCACTTTTTTGGAAATATTTGAACTGTATGCGGTAGTTGGGTACTCATTTCCCACCTACCTAATTAATCCATTTTCCATTAGAGGAGAAATAATGTGATAGTCATTTTTTAAATTCGTACTGACATTTTCAGTTTTAATCACCTTTAGAAACCAAAGTCTTACAGTTTCTCTGTATTCAATACAAAAACAAACACGCCCTCAGTGATTCAGGTAGAAATTGGATTTCCCATTAAAGCATTGTATTATTCTTTTAAAAGCAAAATTGTATTGGGCAATGTCTTACAAAATGGATGATATGTAAGATCAATTGACGCAAAATCTGTATAGTAGTCCTGTAACATTCATATCACCAACAAAGTTTGACACATACTAAATATTATTTTACTTTTTTTAGCACACAACATAATCCAAACAAGATGATGAGTAGTTGCCTATTTTGGCCAATAAAGTTTGATACAAAGTCAGTTTAGTAGTCCTGTAACATTCATATCACCACAAAGTTTGATACATTCTACACATTATTTTACTTTTTTTAGCACACAACATAATCAAACAAGATGACGTGGACAGTTGCGTACTTTGGCCAATAAAAAGAGTGCCTGATACTCATCTCCTGTTTAAATTCTTCCATGTTTCTATAAGCTTCCGATTTGTTGAGCATACAATACTTCAAATAATAGATTTTCCCAAAAATATATATTTTGTAATCGATGTAGATTCTTATTATCATCGGCATCAAAGCTTTGTTCCAAGTACCTTGGCTTCTCATCATATGATCATCATCAAATCTTTGCCCTAATTATGTTGGAGTCCTCTAGAATAAATTTTAATAAGGAGTTGTAATAGAAGGTTTCCGTTGACTGCCAACTATTGACCCAATTCTCCTCTTTTTTGGGTCATGGGGATGAGAATAATACAAAGAAATTTGTAACTAGGTAGCCCCCCCTGCATGAAAAAAAGAAAGCTTCCTATTTTTCTCAGAAAATAAAGAGAAAGAAACCCTAGCTTCCTATCTTACTTAGCAAATAATAATAATAAAGTAAATAAGTAAATAAGGCTCAGGCTCACCAATATTAATTAACCTGAGTCTACAAGTGGGACACATGTGTCCAAAAAGCGTGGACAGTTAAAAGATAGAGTCCATTCATGGTCACATTCCAAAATCCCACGGAGAGAGAGAGAGAGAGAGAGAGAGAGAGAGAGAAGTCCTAAAAAATGCAACATTTTATGTGTACTTTAAGAAATTTTAAGGACTTATTCATTAAAAATTTCTTCATTTAATTAAAAATTATGTGTTTATGGATTTGAGCATTAGTGTAGTATTTTCATGCAAAATTCATTCAAAAATCACAATTTTTTCATAAAATCATGAAACTTTCCATTTTTAGATTTATATTTTAAAAGGTTTTTCAAAATCTTATTTTTATGATATAATTTATTATCATCATTAGTTAAATCATGAGCAATGATATGAATTTAAGGTTTTCATTTTATATGAATTGAGCCTACATTAGTGCATTTATGACTTTTAGTCAAAATTATTATTTTAATAAAAATTCATTTTTTTGGGTGTAGCTGAATTAAAGAAAATGGACTCAAATTGAAGATTTGAAGTCAAGGAAAAAAATACGAAGAAAGAAATAAAAAAGAGAAGATTGAGCATCATATGGACCCACATACATGTGCACATATGCATACAAGCTTGGATGTCAAAGGATGGTCCCACCATTCAATTGTTGCATGAATATAAATTTGGATTCAAAAACTCAAATTGGAATGAAGAAAGGAAAGCCATGGTGGAGAAAATTCAAGAAAAAAAAGTTAAAGAATAAGAGATAAAAAATGGAAAGTTCATCCTGTTTTTTATTTGTATAGCATGAATTAAAACAGCCATAACTCTCAAACCGAGTGTCGGATTAGGGCATTCTAGGCATTGTTGGAAAGCTTTTTCGAATAGATATCCGTGGAACCCTAGATTACACAAATCGGAGTTAAAGCGACAAAATTATATTCTTGGAAAGTTGGCTATGTATTTTTAGGTGGGATTGCATAAAATTAAAGTCATGTTTTGATTAGAAAGTGGGTATCGAGAGAAATTTGCACAAGAAAAGGAACTAGGAATCTTTTTACTTATCATTTATTAACTAACTTTTGGCCAAAAAAGGAGACCAAACATAAAAAGGATTCAAGGGAAGAGTTGCACAACATTACAAGCTCGCTCTATCTTTCAATCTTTTCTCTACCCCAAGATAGGTTAGGCTAGCTCTCTTAAATGCCATTCACTCTATCCATTCCATTTCATTCCATCATCCTTCTCTTGTTCAATTATCCTCTCATAGTATGAAGCATGAAGATTAGATTCCAAATTGTGCGCAAAGTCCAATCTCTTTCTTGATATCTTGATTAACGGTCAAGATAGTTTCTTTTTCTAGTTTTAATTGTTTTTGGGTGTTTTTGGATGTATTGATCCATTTTAATTTAAAAGACGCAATTAATGCGGTTAAGGTGTTCCGCCTTTGATCGGTATCATGTGTTCGTGTGTAGTGACAGTACACACTTGCTCCAGTATTTTTGTAGTCTTTTATTAATTCTGCTAATATGATATTCTAATTTTCCATAATAAAAGAAACTAAAATTCTTTTTTTTATTTTTTATCTTTTATCTTTGAATGATTTATTTCTGATTTTTAGTTTAATGCATCGTTTATTTATTTCTCTATAATTGGTGATTTGATAAATTTTATGGTTTTACAGTTTAGTAGTTTAGGTTATTTTTTAGATTAGGAATTTTAGATTAGGTTTTATTTTTGATTTGTAATTTTAATTTCAAATTTAGGATTGTGATTTTAATTTAATTTTCAGTTTAGTAGAACATTGTTTTGTATAAATTTTATTAGGATAGTATCAGTTTTTCAATAAGACAAATTGTAAGATACATAGCTCCTTGTAAATATGATCCCGACTTATCGGGTAAAATTACAATTAAGGCGTTGCACCTGGGGCAATTGATGAGAAAGAGAAAGAGAGAGACCTTAATTCTAGCCAATACATTTCTTACACTTAACAGAGCTCAAAATAGTGGACCATAGCAGACCACATCTAACTGAGAGAGAGAGAGAGAGAGAGAGAGAGAGAGAGAGAGAGAGCCAGCGAGCTCAAAATAGTGGACCATAGTAGACCACATCTAACAGAGAGAGAGAGAGAGATCTCTTAATAATTGGCGACGCATTTCTAACACTTTAACAGAGCTCTAACCAGTGGATCATATAGTAGACCACATCTAACTCCCACAGTATCAATCATGAGTGATATCAAACACACATTCAAATTGTAAGTGGTGGACCACATTAGACCAAATCTAACCAACTATGATCACCATGAGTGATATCAAACACCACATCCAAATTCTAAATGCATGGTGTACCACAGCAGACCCTATCTAACCGCCGATGTTAATCATGAGTGATACCAAACACCAACAATCGTATCCCTCATCACCCTTCTCTTCCTTGTTATATCACTTGCTCCACCACTCTTCACAGCTGTACTCGAGCCACCACTAGAACTGCTCGAGCTAACGGCGTTCCCTTGACCTGGCCACAGTATAAATAAAATTCTTAACTCCACTAATTAAAAAAGAAAAAAGCTCATACTTCCACTTAATAGCCAATATCACCGAAAGCTCAAGCTATTAGTAAAAGGCATAACAATGAATATAAATACCCACAACTTCAATTAAAAAATAAATTAAAAAAGAAAAAAAACCTTACCAGCATTAGCTGTAGTGCTGTTATTCCCTTCAAGACTACTTTCAAATTGTTTGAAAACTTGAGCCAGGCTAGAATTAGGAGCCAAGTGAAGAAGATCTAAACCAACACCAACATAAATCAAATTACAAAATCCCATCATCAGCATCTGTCTATGTTGATGGTATGGATGAAAAATACATACCTATGCACTCAGAGACATTGATGGGGGCACTGCAAGAGGATGGAAGCTTGAGTGCTAGTGTGGCATTGACCTTGAATCCTAGATTTGGGTCATCTCTATCCTTGATAAGGACACACAGGCACTTCCTACTTTTGGCTACAACTTGCTTCAGACCACTGCAACAATCCGGGGTGGGCAACTTGGCTTCTCCCTGAACGTATGGTAGACATGTGGCAAGGGCCACTAGCTGATCTCCACATTCAGCCCTGTCACTTGCAAAGTCTGATCTACCAAACCCCGCCAAGCATAAGACCAATAAGATGAATGACAACTCCATGTATGGAAACCATCTGCCCATGTCTGGAATACTACTCCTACAACTATTGCAAGAGAGATATAGAGGGAGAATGAGATAGCGATGAATGTGGTTTGTTGCTTCCTTTTAAGATGTCGGATGAGGGAAGAGGTAGTGCGAGAAGAGGTGGCAGAAGTGTAGGAACCACTCAATAACTAATTTGGGTAGGGAGCAAGTGATTTGATGAAGTTTCATTAAATTTTTTTTTAGTGTGTTTGCCCCAGTTTGATTAAGACAAGTTAGGATTACCACCTCTTATCAATGAGGTCATGTAAGAGGACATTCTTGGGATTTCATTGGATTTTGAAAGTGATATATTTTACCAGGAGAAAAATAGCCGGAGAGAGAGAGATGGCTGTAGATTTGCTCTTTTTCTCTTTGGTGCTCTGCCGTAAATTCGTGATCTCTTTCTAGCAATTACTCTCCTTATGTAATTTTTTTTCCTTTTCAGTTGGTCGAGTCAATTGGAATCCGGAGTCATCCAACCTTGGTAGAAAGCTTTGGATGTGAATTGTTGAGAAAATCATCAATCACATAATTCTAATTCCACATTTTGGAGCCCCAAATTTTATAATAATTGCCACTAAATTGGAGTGAGTGCTAACTCAACCGGAGGTAAGCCTAACTTACAAAATAAACATGTGCTCTAAGCCTCTAACTTCCTTTATAGTTTTAGCCCTTGGATCAGATTTATGAGTACCTATGCATATTCTAGATGCTACCAATTTTTGGCACGCCTTTTAATTGCACATTTTTTGTTGTATACCAAATCTGATCTTATCCACCAATAGGCTCGAAGAAAGTGTCTGAACTCTCACCATTAGCTTTGGGTTGTGGATTTGATTGTGCAATAAATGCAGTTGTTGAAGGTGCACTCATGAATGAGTGAAGCCAGGATTACCTGGGTCTTATCCAATCGATGGGTCAATTTAAGTAGAAGGATTGTGCCATTCCATAATGTACTTGTAGACTTTATTTAAGTGCACAAGTGCTAGTGGGGTGGTTGTATACTAAAATGACAAAAAAACAACAGAAGATGAAAAAGAGTACTATTCGGTCCATGCCCACCCATCACGAAGAAAGCCTTTTTTCTTCTTCTGCCGTCTTGCATAAATGAACAAAGTACTCCGCTACATTTCTTGGTATCGGAACTAAAGTAAAATTATTGGCATTAGATAGAGTGTTTTGTTTTTTCTCTCTCTTTTTCTTGCGAAGGCAAGGTTTAAACTTTGAATGTACAAACTAAGTGCACCAAAACTTCCCTGCACCGCCCTGGGAAGGCCATGCCAAAACATATGCGGCCTGGAGCAAGCAAGCACCGGAAAGAGGGCCAGAAAATAAAGAAGCTTCGTTATTTTTCATTAGACAGAGTTGTTTGTGAAGACCTGTTAACTAAATTTTAAGTTTAATTTTTTTTTTTTAAGAAGCAATACTTGTACCCACAGTATGGAAATAAGGATGCCATCCATAAGTTAGTGTATGAATGAAAAAGATGCAAGGGCGTGTTGTTGCTGTCTACTTATAGCAAGAGGAAAACTTGTAAAAGTTTGCTTAAGACTAGTGTGAAAAATCAATAATTATTGCTTTTTACTATAAACAATCAATTGAGAGATGATCTCAATATCTACAACGGAAAAGCAAACCTAAATAACTATTATTTAAAATTTAAACTACTTAAAATCTCTAACAACCCAATTTTTATTCTAATCCGTAACATCCCCTAAATAACATGATCCTTTCAAAGGATTTATTGTTGTTGACTTGAAAAATTAAAGTATATTAAAATAAATAAATAAATAAATCACAGATATTAATCATGTCTTTTTGGGGATTCGACCATGTTTTTCTAAGGATCATCGTTCGTCCATGAATTCATCATTATTGCAACCCCTTCGAGTGGAGTCAGTTGATGTCGGTGATCCACTAGATCAGATCTGTCGCGATCTCTTCCATTAGCTTTTGATCATGAAAATTGATGGAGATCATACGGCCTGAAGCTTGAGTGGATAGATGAATAAGAGAGGATGCTATTTTTTTATATAAATAGAAAGACTGACGATGATTATTGCAAAACATAAAGGATAGGATAGGATTAGGATCCTGGATTGATCACATGATCACCATCCCCTGGTTTCGCTCTGATACTATGTGGAAAATCAATAATCATTGCATTTCACCATAAACAATAAATTGAGAGATGATCTCAATTTATACAATGGAAAAGCAAACATAAACAACTATTATTCAAAATTCAAACTACTTAAAATCTCTAACAACCTAATCTTTATCCTAATCTCTAACAACCTATGCTTAATTTGTCCTAATCCCTAACATCTACTTGGTTGCTTCTAAGAAATGACAAGAATGGAATGTCGCGGATGTTCACCAAATCATAATATCAAATCATCCTAACCTTCGATTTTAGAGATTCAAGGGCCGTTTGTTATTTTGTAGTCAGTAACTATTAATGAGGGTATAAATGAGGCTACTTTTATTTAAAAAGCGACACACCCAAAAAGGTGTGAAGAATGCTAACACACCTTTCTAGCTAGAAGAGTGCAAGATCTCTCAATGTGCAATTCTACAATGCAAATTTTTATGCATGTAAATTCCATTTTCATATCACATGAGGAAAAACAAAGACAAACAATCCCATATACTCAATGGCTTTTTGAGTTCATATTTCATTGTGATTCAATCCAGCAGTGGATAATGATTGAATTATAGTCAATTCAGTATGAGTATCAATTCATGATGATATTATCATCATCAATGTCTTCTTTCAACTATGTTGGATTGAGTTACATCCATTTTGTTTCCCTATTCTAATTTATTCTAAGCCAAATCCTCAGATAGATGGCACTTCTTTATATTTATCCATGCTACTATTGTAGATGTGATACTACTATTGTGCGCATGTGTGAGTGAGCAACCAAGATCAACAATTAACCACACAAAAAAACAAAAGGTTTACATGGTTTGGCAAAGAGGTTTACGTCCACGGGAATTTAATTTCCACTACATTCTTCTCTAATCTATAAATCTACAGTCTTGGAATCGTAGCATATGTCTAGGGCTACAGATTCCATTATATATATAATCACTACTTCCTTAGCCTCCAAAAATTCTATTCTTAGATAAAAGAAAATCCTAATACTATTAGGAGATTACTGCTAATAAATAGGAAATTCCTAATAAAATTAGGGAAATTACCCAAACCATTGAACCACCTTGGTCTATACACACTTGGCTAACAATTTCCCTCTCCAGATCATGGGGAAGATGCCCCAAACCCCTTACTGGGAGTTCAGCCCTACCAACTCTGAACACAGCTCCAACTTTCCCTTAGACAAGACCTTTGTCATCATGTTCGAAAGATTCTTGTCGGTGTGAATATTTTCCAACTTTATGAATTTCTATCAACCACCTTATGAATCCAATAATACTTGACATCAACATGCTTCATGCGACCATGATATATAATATTCTCACTAAAATAACATCACTCTGACTATCATAGTAAACTACATACTTTTCTTGCTTCAAACCTAGTTTTTAAAGGAATCTCTTCAACTAAAACATCTCTCTCCTTGCTTCATTAACATCTATATATTCCGCTTCAGTTGTATACTTCTGGTACTTCGATTATCAGGAGATAGTTCTCCCTACAAAAGTAAACAAATAACTGAAAGTCGACAACCAATAATCAAGATTGCCTGCAAAATCAGCATCAGTAAAGCCTTCCAACACTGGTTTTGAGCCTCCAAAATATAAGCACAACTTGGAAGTACTTTTCAAATACCTGAAGATTCCACTTCACTGCTTCCCAATGCTCTTTTCCAGGGTTAGATAGAAATTTACTCACTAAATCCATATCATGAGCAATGTATGGTTGTGTCCAAACCATGGCGTGCATAAGACTCCCCACAGCAAAGGAGTATAGAACAGATGCCATCCGTTCATTTTCATCATTTGTAGTATGACACAAACGCTTGTTTAACTTGAAGTGATTGATTAGAGGCATGTTAGTTGGCTTAGTATTCTTTATGTTGAACTTTTTTTAGCACTCATTCAACATATTTCTCATGTGACAACTACAGCTTCTTGGAACTCCTATCACGACGTATTTGCATGCCCAATATCATTCGTGCGGGACTCAAGTCTTTTATGTCAAACGACTTTGACATATCCTCTTTTAAATTGTCAATCAACTTTCTATCTTGTCCAACTATTAACATATCGTTTACATATAAAAGTAGGATGTTGAACTTGCCATTAATAAATCAACAAACATAAACATGGCTATTTGCAATTGTCCTCCGGTACCCATGACTTAACATGAATTAATCAAATTTTTTGTACCATTGCCTCAGTGCTTGCTTCAGCTTCTAAATACTCTTCTTCAACTTGCAAACCATATGTTCCTTTCTTCTACCTCAAACCCCTTTGGCCGGGTCATATAGATCTTTCAAGTCTCTGTGAGGAAATGTAGTCTTCACATCCATCTATTTAAGCTCAAGGTTCATGCTGGCGGCTAGACCCAAGACGAGTTTGACAAAAGTTATCTTCATAACACGAGAGAAAACATCATCGAAGTCAATATCCTTTGTTTGCGTGAAGCCTTTTACCACTAATTGTACTTTATGCTTCACTAGTTTTCCACTCTCATTCTTTTTTAACTTAAACACCCATTTATTTTTCAAAATATTTCTATTTTTAGGAAGTTGCACTAGCTTATAAGTTTGTTCTTTTCAAAGAACTCATTTTATCGTTTAGAGTCTTTATCCATTCATCTTATCATCATGAGTCATTGTTTCACTTCTCAGAAGCTGACGGCTCCCCCTTATCTATAAGCAAAATATATTTGGATACATAATACTTAGTTGATGGTTGATGCTCTTGAGTAAACACCTTAACTTGAGGTTCCATTGTTTTTAACTGAGGAGGATGCAACTCTACCAACTTAATGCCCTCATCGTCATGCAACCCCCGTGCCCCATCCCTATCCGGATAATTTGTCCACCTTTTCCACCTATGGTCTGCACTGGAGAAAGAGTCATTGTGAGATCAAGCGCACCATCAACTGTTTCAGAAGACTTATCAGTCCTCCTAATATCTCCAACGAACTGGTCTTCATGAAAAATCACATCCCTACTTTTGATCATTTTTTGCTTCTCTAAATCCCATAACTTGTAGCCAAATTCATCTCCACCGTAGCCAAGAAAGATGCAACTTATTACCTTATCGTCAAACTTTAAACCCTACTCCTTTGGTGCTTGTACAAATGACTTACACCCAAACACCTTCAAGGGTGAAAATAAATCATTTTACCTATCCATCTTCTCTTTAAAACATCAAAATTCAAAGGAACTAAAAGAGACCTATTAATTAGATAACCGGCAATTAAGACGGCTTTACCCTAAAATGACTTGGGTAATCATGTTACTCTTATCATGCATCTCATCTTCTTAAGAATAAAGTAGTTCATTTTCTTTGCCACACCATTATACTGTGGGGTACCAGGAACTCTATTTTCATATCCAAAATCATTCCTCAAGCAGTAGCTTCTGAACTGATTGGAAGTGTACTCCCCAACATTATCTATATGGAGACACTTCAAGAGTTTTATTGCTTCTCTTTCAACTATGATATGAAATTGTTGAAAAATCTGAAACACCTGATCCTTTAATTGCAACACATAGACCTAGACATTTTTGAATATATCATCGATAAACGTGTCACAACCCGAGCCTAGAAATCGGGGGTTAGTTAAAGCCTAACCAGTGACACACGTACTTTTATGCATACACACTTAAACCCTGTCTAAATGTACACACACAAAGGATATTCACACGTGTAAACATTGGGTACGCTGAAGCTATCAATATCATTGCATCAGGAGATCACAACCATAGGAGATGACAAGTACAAAAAATTACGTTAATTTACAGAATGTACAAAACAAATTGAGGAAACAATTTTTATGAGGAAAAAACCAAAATACAAGGAGTGGGACAATCCCAGAATCAACACATGATGCATCCCCCAAAAGGAAACCCCAGAAGAAACCTATCATGCCGTGCCGCTCTCCGGTGGAGTTTTCACATCCACTCCTCTAGCCTTGACGGGGCCTCTATGGTCTCTTCTGAAGTCTTACTGACCGACGAGGAATCGGCAGAGGGATCTAAGCCTACAACACCAAGAACAACTAATGGATACCATGATTCAACAAATATAAGCAACCAATAAGGTAACACGCATTGTATCTAGCAAAATGATTAACATGTAATAGTTAATTAATACATAGAATTTCACGTTACTATTCTAGGCAAGTTGTGCATATAAATAAAATATCCAATCAGAATCATAAAGCAAATATACTCGCCAGGTGGCTACTACATTTGCCATATTCCCCTTATCCAGAGCAGCAGGACGAGAACACCATCGACCGGGTGAGGGTATGAATGGGTCTCTGGTTCTTGGGGTTTAGAAGTCCTATGACAGGAGCACATTGCAGCGGCAACAGGCAAGTTACACCAAAGTCAACCCCATCGGGTATCCTGAGGCTGAGGCAAAGTAGCGCCAGACCATATCAGTCATGCCATATAATACACGTCAATTTAAGTCACATTCAGGTAATACGGGCAGTACAGTACATGTATCAAATCATATCACATGCAGGTCAATGCCAGTAAATTTCAAGACCAGACACAGACCAGTACAAATACACAGACCAATACAATTACAAGTCGAAACAAGATTAATGAATGGAAGGCAAGGACCGGAATTGACATGCAATGCAAGTCAAGTTATTTCAGGGAATCATGATAGTTTATTAGCCAACCCTAAGCTAGTTGTCCATTATTTCTAACTATGCATGATGATGTAGTTTTAAATTATTCGATACACAGTTGTTCTCTGTGTGGGTGTTGTAATGTATCGGTAAACATGTATCGAGGTCCCTTAAACCAACACCCATGGGGAGGTGCTTAACAATGGGACAATACACATGAATGAGTTACAGCCCTCAAAACCATTCATGCTATTTAGGTAGTCCATTGGGTAAGTTAAGATATTGAAAAACCCTTGTGAAGGTCCTATAAGGTCTTATCATGTCACGCCCCGAATCCGAGAATTGAGGATTAATGATGGGTTTCGAGGAATGACACACGTACCCGTGACAATTCCTGCTATGACTAGACACGTACGAACAGTCACAATGGTGATCCCACAGGTACGTGTGAGGAAAATCCACAAACACGTATTATTAATATAAGTCATTTAAGCGGAAACCTGGAGATTTCACCTACATAAATATCATAAGCATCCATAAACATTGCTTTCAATTCATCAAATAGATAAGTCTATTAATTAACCCAACTACATGCATAAATATGGAAGTCCATGATAAAATACACTTATATCCAAAGCCAAGATGACCCTAAGTCCAATCCCAAAATGATCCCTGTTGCGCTCTGTTGAAGAGAATCAAGAAAAGATGTCTTCCTCGTTCCACTCGTTTACGTTCCGAGGTAACGCTGGGGTTCCTCTGGGATCGCACTGAATGCCGGATTGGCCTCGGGTTCTGCACTCGTAACACTATGGTAATTCTAGTTAACACGACGGTTAAGCAAAAATAAGGATACATAAGCTTAACATGATAGATCAATAGAATTACAATGACATATTGATTAAGAAAGATCAATATCAAAATCTAGGCACTGGAGCGTATGAGTTAGCATGAATAGGGAATCATGAATAAGGAGTATATCATACCAACATGGCAACCACATCCGCTATCTCCTCTCTAAAAGAGAGTAAACTGATCATTGGGAAACCACTAGCGGCCGGGCCAAGATCGACTAGCTGCCCGCGAGAGCGTCGACTCACTCTCTTGATACTACTGTAGTAGGCAACTGATAAAATACTCCCATTGGGTCCCGTCGAACCTCCTATGGCGTATAAGCCAAGTGGCACCGACTCTAAACATGTCAGAAATAATCTGATATCCTTACTTATTGATCTGTTTATACTGATATGAGAAGGTAACTCAACCAAGCAACTGATCATAATTAATGCAACTGATATAAATCCTTATGTGGAGGTCAATGTTATTATCAATATGAATGCAATTAGATTGTAGGGTTATTAATGACAAATTACTGGCCAATCATATACTAAATAATCTGGATTTTCAAGGTCATTCAATACGGTGTATTCATAAGACGTTTGGTGTCCCAGTATTACCATTTTTGGTGTTACCTCATGTATATAAAAGACACTCCATCTTATGCTAACACCCATGGCGTAACATTGAAAACTAACTGGAGAATCCAGAAGAAAAGAGTGACAGCTCAACACTCCTCCTTCTCCATGTTAATCACCGTTGGGCTAGTTTGGGGTAGTAGAGAATCCAATTCCATGGTCCTAGAAGGCCTTTGGTTGAACCTATAGCCTATGGTAATGTGTGGGTAGACATCTCGGTCTCTTTTTAAGGTTTAAGGGAATAGCCCATCATTAGGCTATCTGTCACAACCCGAGCCCAAGAGTTCGGGGGTTAGCAAAAGCCAAACCAATGATACACGTACTCCCGTGCCTGTACACGTAGACCTAATCTAAATGAACACGCACAAGGGAAGGTTCACACGTGCCAAATATGTACGTGGAAGTTGTAGATATCAAAACATCACACTAAACAATACAAGAAGAGAGTCCGAAAACAGAACTGATATATATAGATAAGGGTTTGTACAAAATGAAGCAAAATAAACATGTACAAATCATGCTAGGATCCAATAGTGACAAATCTCAAAATGATGACGACTCATATGCAATGATGTCCATGGTGCTCTCCGATGGAGTGATTACATCCACTCCTTTAGTCCTGATGGGACATTGGGGGCCTCACTTGGAGTCTGGTCAACCGATGAGGGGTCGGTCTGGGTATCTGAGCCTGCAACACCAAAGACAACTCATGAATACAATGATTCAGCAAAGTATAAGCCATAACAAGTTAACACATGCTATGTCTAATAGAATAAAGAACATCCTGAAAATCATAACAGGGCACATTCGTATACTAAGCTGTCGTGTAAGAAAGAAACATGCCATGTAAATCAATGTATACATACTGTGTACATAACTAATTGGCGACTACATTGCCATATGCTCCCAAAAGAGGGATCTTATATCCATGCAGAGAACACCATTGACCAGGCCAGGGTACAAATGGGTCTTGGGTTATTGGGGTCCGGATTCCCCAAGACGTTTCCTTACTGCAGCAAGGCCATGTAAACTACACCAAATTCACCCAGTCGGGATCCTAAGGCTGAGGCTAAGTAGTGCCTGACCATACAAAGTCAATCATGAAAATCCTGAATAGATCGTGACAAGCATATCATCCGTGCATATCTGAGAACATGTCTTATACGTGCAAGCTTCATAACATATATACATACGTGCATACTCAAGGTACGGAAAACATGGTAGCATAATCAACAATGCGAGATTAGCTGAAACAAGCAATCATGCTAAAGAGTGGAGATCAATAATCATCATATAACATGTCATGCAATCAAATCCTAGCATATTGAGTCAAATTCATTTATTAGACAACGCTAATCTAATTATCCAGTGTTTCTAGCCGTGCATGATGATGTCGTTTTAAGTTATCTGCTGCACCGTTGTCTAATGTTGCATTGTATCATCTGGTGCACTGAAGTCCCTTAAACCAACACCCATGGGAAGGTCCTTAATAACTGGATAACGAACATGAATGATTCGTAGCCCTCGAGATCATTCACGTATGTTTACATAATCCTTAGGCAAGTCCATGTTGCCTACCTTCTATATCAAAAGCCGTATGAGTCTCATTCTTTTCATAACTTTCTTACTGTTCAGGTCAGCCAGCTCAGCCGTGGATAACCTTACGGCTTATCCGAAGGAACCTTACGGCTTAGCCGTAGAAGGCTTCACTGCTTAGCCGTGGTTGGGCCGTAGAAGAGTTGCTGATTTGCATACTCTCAGTTATTTTCAGGTGTCACCCTGTATTGATCTACGGCTGGGCTCACGGTTAGGTCACGGCTTAGCCATAGTGCACTTTACGGCTTAGCCGTAGCACATTTCACGGCTTTACCGTGCATGCGCTGGGCCGATTTCTGAATCAAGTACAGAAAAACGGGGAAAACACCGAAGTAGCAAAAACACAGCTAACAGAAGGAAATAAGCTCAAATTGGGCTGTGACCATGCTAGGCATGCAAGATCATGAGAATCATCCAAAAATCAAGTATATATCAATACGGGTTCATACATATTATGCTTATACTTGCCTTAATGGAGTTCAAATACACCAATTATTGTCCTTGAGGCTCAATTCACATCCAAACACCACTCACAGCTATCATGCATGAGAAAGAGAGAGGGAGTTCATGAGCATAGTCATGGAAAAGGAGAAAAAGAAAGGAGAGAAGAACCCAATACATCTACATACCATGAATCACAGGAGGAATGAGAGAAGACAAGATCCCCCTTTTAGTTTGACGTACTCAAGGAGAAGAGAAGAGGAAAAACTGAGAGATAGAGAGAGAACCTTCAACGTGAGGGAAGAGAAGAGAGTGAAAGAGAGTGAGTCGGTGATGGCTTTATATTGGATAAGATTAAAGGAAAAATTGCAATGAAGTCCAATGCAAGAAACTATTTACAGTTTGAGTCAAATCCGGGTCCAATGGAAGCAGACGATATCTTTTGCAAACGACGTAGTTACAGAAGTTAACAAGTTCAACGAAAGACACGTATTGACACCAAGATGATGCGAAAAAGAACCATGTCTTATAAAAGCTAAAATTACGAAAAAAGGCTTGGTCTACCTAATCCAGGTCAAACTTAGCCCAATTACCTATCCATGACCCGCAAGGAAATCAAAACACAAGCAAAACACAATTAACAACGAAAGCAACATTAATTAGTCGCTAAACAAGGTCAAGCTAGGTCGGAGTGTTACACTATCCCAGAGACTATAGAAAGTCTATAATCGAGCATATAATTCATTTTTAGAACACTTCTCTAAAAGTTACAGGTCAGGCTTACCCAACCGATCGGATATGGGTCCAACCGATCGGTCGCTCCCAGAAGGGAGATTCAATCGGTCAGGTTGGGTGGCCGACCGGTCGGACTACCTTAAGAGGCAATTGACCGATCTGGCTTTAGGACCAATCGGTCGGCCCTAAAGCACTCTGCTACGGGAGGGTTTTTATTCCAATTGGTTTGCTCTTCTAATACACCATATAAAAGCTTTCATTCCACACTCTTGGGTTCCCTAAAGGACCATTATCAATTTATTCCTCAAAAATCATCACTAAAACACAATCAAATCCATGCATTTCCATTGAGCTGTAAAAAGGGGTAAAATCACAAATCTCATCAAGAATCAAGAAATAAGCCATGCATGTAAAGAAAATGTATCATTATACTTGCCTTAAACTTGGTGCTTCACCCAAATTGATTTGCCCCTTGAATAGATGGAGAATAAGGCTCTCTAGTGGAGAGTTTAACACATGCATGAAGGAAAACGAGAATGAGATGGAATGCATGCCAGTAGATGGGTTCTTTTGACCCTCATAGAACTTAATAGCTCAATTGGAGATAGGATTCCATACCTCAACTCTTCTATAAGGAAGATGGGATAGGGTGATGCCCTAATTTCAAGATAAGAGCAAAAGACCAAAGGGGAAGCAAGAAGTCTAAGGAGGAAGAAGGAAGAATCCAATCTTCTTGCATGCAAGACTCCAATCCCTCGGAGATGGGCACACGAGGAGGAAGAGAATGGTGGAGGAAGAGGAACCGGCTGCAACGAGAAAGGGAAGGAGAGGAAGAAAGAGTCGTTGGGGTCTTTGGGTGTTCTTAAATGAATGAAGTTTCTGGAAATCACAAGGAAGCCCTTTGTTTCTTTGGATTCTTAGGTTAAGTCAGTTGGCTTGAATGTGCTGGAATGAGTCCGAATAAAATTGGGTCAAACATAAAAGATGTCCAACAAGATGAAACTCACCCAATGCAACTAATATGATGCATAATTAATGTAAAACCATGAAAATACAAAATACAATGGTCTTGGACTATCTAATGAGGTTCGAACCCGACCCAACTACCTATCCATGACCCAAACCTCTTGAGACTTGGGCTCAATTAGCCTAACTACATATTAATTAGAGTAAAAACCAACTTAATTAGTATTAATCATAATTATCTAAGGCAGAGACCTTACATATCATTAAACCTATCTTTTCCTCCAATTCATTAAAGAGCAAAGAGACCTAGGAATGTAGTATAAAAGGGTCCTCTTGGTGTTAAAGAAGCATGGAAATAAGAATAAGGAAGAATAGGATTCAGTCGGACACTGAATCTCTTAGAGCAAAAGTGCTTCAGGGCCGATCGGTCGTTTCTGAAGCCCGATCGGTCAGATTTCGATTTTGGAAGTGTCCGATCGGTCGGACCCAGGCTTGATCGGTTAGGTAACTGGACTCTGTACAGAACGACTGAACTAAATGACTTGCACTCACGAAGACGATATGTATCAAGTTAATACAAATCCAAAGGGCTGTCAATAATAACACACTTGAGAGAGAGAGATTAAAGGAAACAATAACAATCACCGTGTACCAATATGTGTTCATTCATATTATGCTTATACTTGCCTTGATTGAGCTTTTTCCGTAAGTTAGTTGTTCTTTGGCCTAATTGACCTTGGAGATGTAGTCCTAACACCATGCATGCCAAGAGTGAGCAGAAGAAAAGGTGTGCATGCAGTGCAATCATAGTTTAGACTCATAATGAAAAACCTGACTCAACTTCTCACCTTAGATGAACCATGAAGGTGATGCTCGGAGCTTGTCAACGACGAAGAGAAGAAGAAGAGTAAGTGGAAGAAGAGTGCAATGAACGGGAGAGACTTTGAGCAGAGAAGAGAAGAGAAAGAACTTGCCTCTTACCTTCGAACTCAAAGAGATGACGAGCAACTGGTGCATAAGAATTCCCCCCTCTCTTTGATCGTGAGAAGAAGGGAAGGAAAAGAAGAAACCAAGAGCAGGGAGGACGGAGAGAAGGGGACATTGAAGATGGAGAGGGAATGAAGAGGAAGTCAGTGCATGACTTCTTATATAAGATAAGGATGATCAAAATTGCAAAACCGTCCAAGAGTTTAAGTTAATTACAATTCGAGTCAAATAACCGGCCAACGGAAGCAAATGAAGTTGTTTGCAAGTGAGTCAGTTACGGAACTTAACAAGCTCGATGAGATACATGTGCTAACACCAAGATGATGCATGAATGATGAACTCGCACAAAATTAAAAATTACGAAAAAGGACTCATGTTTACCTATTTTAGGTTAAACTCAACCTAACTACCTATCCATGACCTGAAACGAAATTCAAAAGGACAAAACAACAAGCATAAACCTAATTCACTCGAAAAGTACTCGAAACTACCAAAATTAGTTGCTAAACTGGATTAAGCTGGGCCGAAGTGTTACAAAACGTAACAAAGAATTTATTGTCATCCAATAATTCTACCTCCATAGACCATAAATATCAGAATATATCAAATTCAATACATTAAATTTCAATTTTGATGTATAAGAGAATACAACTCTGTGTTGTTTGTCAAACAAACAATAATCATAAGGGTCATGGGATGTACCTTTAGAATAAGGAACTAAATTCTTCTTTGCCAACCTTTGCAAGCATTTATCACTCGTAGAACCAAGTCCCTTATGCAATAGATTCAGAGAGAAACTGTCTTGAACAACATTCAAAACATCTTTGCACAGTTTCATTTGTATTTTGTAAAGTGTATTACCCGCTTTTCTTCTCGTAATAGCAAGAGACTCTTTAGTAAGCTTCCATCTGCCATTTTCGAAGTGATTTTCATAACCTACACAATCCAATGCAGTCCCGGAAAATCAAATTTAATCACAGATCAGGAACATGTCGCACAGTTTTTAGCATGATTGTACAACTGTAACACTCCGATCCCCTTTGAGCCGGATTAGTGGCTCATTAGCGTGTTTTTCTGTTGTTTTATTCTTTTGGACTTGGTTTTGGGCCTTGGATAGGTAGTTGAGTAACCTTTGACCTGAGATAGGTAGTTCTAAGCCCTTTTTCGTAATTTCTCTTTTGCTTTGCGTGCATCATAATTGCATCATCTTGGTGTCAGCATGTGTATTTTATTGAGCTCGTCAATTGCTGTAACTGTGTCAGACCCATTTGGAGTCAATTGGAGGAGTTGGACCCCTGTGTGACTTGATTTGTAAATAACCAAATTCTCTTGGATCTTGTTTTAAACCTTAGAAACTATATATACAATTCAGCTCCAGATGTCTCTCATTTCCGCCCATTTGTCTCCAACGTTGCATGCAAGATAAGGAAGCTACACGTCCTCTCTCTTTCTCTCTTCTCTTTCCTTCTCTTGCTCGATTGAAGATTTGGATTCCTTGTTTTGGGATTGGGTTCTTTTCCTCTTCTCTCTCATCTCTGTCATTGCTTGAGGTAAGTGGGTTCTTTGTGTTTCTTCTCCAAATTTGATCTCCCATCTCTTCCTCTCTCTGTGCATGCTTATGGATTTGTCATTTGCTTTGCTTTGTTTGAATTTTAGTTGATTTGGAGCTTGATTCAGTGGATTTTCAGAGTTTGAGGCAAGTATAAGTACAGGCTTTGATAACACATATGGGTGTTTTATTTGATGGCTTTGATTCATTCTTATTCTTTGTATAAAATGTTTTACAGCCATTTTCTAAGATGTTAGGATCAGTTGAACTTGTTTTGATTCATTTCTGTACCAAATTTCAGTTTCTGTACTCAGCCCGAATTCGTGTTCTGTATTGTACAGCTAAGCCGTAACTTTTTACGGCTCATGTTCCAGAGACTTGAAATTTTGATTTTGTTCTACGGCTAGGCTACGGCTGAGTCGTAAATTGTCCTACGGCTGAGCCGTAAGCTAGCCGTGACCTAACCGTATCCCAGCCGTGAATTAAATCTCTGATCAGTCAAAACTTTTCCAATTCAGTGCTCCTACGGTGTGGCTACGGCTAAGCCGTGGAATGCTACGGCCAAGCCGTGGATTGGTCTACGGCTAAGCCGTATACTGACTGCAGCTCAGCCGAAAGAGGTCTCAGATCAGAGGTGGAAAATGACCAGTTTAGCTGTGTTTTGAATGGAACCAAGGTGAAGCCGTAGTGCATATTACGACGAGCGCGTAAGATGTCTTCGGCTTAACCATAGGTCCCTCATGGCTAAACTGTTAGGCATGGCGATTCTGAAATATAACGTAGGATAATGGTGAGACTTGTAGGGCTCAAATACAGGTTAACCACCCATGTAAACCAGCCCAATGGAATCCTTGGATCGCATGAAGAGTCTGTTAGGCTGTGACTTATTCATGTGAGCGTTGATCACTGTTAAGCACCTCCCCATGGGTGTTGGTTTAAGGGACTTCGATGCACATAAGGTTTACATTGCAACACTAGGATGGCAACGGTGCATCAAATAACTTAAAACTACATCGACATGCAAGGTTAGTGACAGTGAACAACTAGATTAGTATTGGCTTGTAATGAACCTTGACTCCGTATTAATCTGAGATGCATTGCATATTGTTTGTAGTTTTGCCCTCTGTTCTGCCAATCTATGTATATGCATTCCGCAGTCATTTTGCTTTCGTTCTGGATATCTGTTTTATTCTTCGTTCTGCACTAAGCTTTGATCTATGCTGTGCTTTGACTTAATCTATGTTCTGATCTGTATTTGGCTATGCTTTGTATAATTCTGGCTTTGTATATTTTGGGTATTCCCTGATGGCTCTGCCCAGAGGTTAATACGTGAGGATAAGATCCGGTCCTTGTCATCGGTGAGTCCAAAGCGGATAATCTCCCTTCTTTTAGACTTGATTTGATTGGTATTAGTCTGGCTCTACTCAGCCTCAGCCCTAGGATGCCCGACGGGGTTACCTTTGGCTTAGATCTCTGTATCTCTGTAACTGCAGTGTCGCTTTGTCTTGGGACCCCGGAACCCAGGAAACCGAGACCCACTTGTACCCTTGGCCCGGTCAGTGGTGTTCTCATCTGCTCTGCTTTGCTCTCTCTATTGGAGAGAATATGGTTAACGTAGTAGCCACTTAGTTCAGTATTTCTCTGTTTTGATTCAACTATCATGCTTTAATTCTATGCACGATTTGCTTAGCATACTAAGATGAAACTCTGCATTTAATCTTCTGTCATTATTTTATTCACTTTGATACTATGAGTGTTTCATCCTTGTTACTTATATTTGCTGGATCGTTGTATTCACTTGTGTTGTCTGTGGTGTTGCAGGCACAGATACCTTGCCCAGCTCCCTGGCGGTCGAGGAGGCTGCAGGGCTGAGTGTAGAGGCACCCTCCGGTTTGGCAGAGTGGGCTTGATCACCTCTGCCGAGTGCGTGCATGCATACTAGTGGCCTTTTGTTTTGAGTTTTGTTTTTGAGATTTTGTATTTTGGCACTTTGGTACTTTGGACTTTGTACTCTGTGTATTTGTACATCTTTATTTTGCCGTGTACTCAGACTTGTATTTGGTTTTCCAGTATTGTATTTATCTTTGTCTTTTCCGTTCCGCATTTGTTTTGGCTTCCGCTATTTTCCTTTGTTGCTTGCTATGATATGTACAGCTTCCGCGTATGCTTAGTTCGCACGTGTTAGATCCCTTGTGTGCGTGCATCTGGACTGGGTTTGGATGCACGTGCACGGGAGTACGTGTGTCACCGGTTTAGCTTTTCGCTAACCCCCGAATTCTGGGCTCGGGTCGTGACAACAACCAACGTCAGTTTGAATGCAAACATCACCAATACTAACAATCTTTGAATGAATTGTATTGCACATCTTCATTGTACCAAAAGTCACCTGCTTTGTACGTTGTGAACATCTCCTTATATGGAGTAGCATGATAGGATGCTGTTGTGTCAACAACTCACTCAACCTGAACATCGATAACACTCATACACTCATCATCATCGCCGTCGAGCACCACTACTTCCTGTCCTAAAATAGTTGTAGTGTTTTTATCGTCATTTTTCTTTTTATTGTTGGCTCCTTTATATTCCTTTAAGGTAAAATAATTTCTCCTGATGTGGCCGATCTTGTCACAGAAAAAAGCATTTCATAGATTTTTTTCCACATCTGTGATCCACCTCTAGTCTTGCCACGACCCCTCTTTGGTCATCTACTTTTTCCTCCCCTTGTTCTCAGTTACACAGGCCTGTGCATTAGTTGTCCCTATAGTTTTCCTTCTAGTTTCTTTATTCTGTAAATTACTTGTAACCTGATTCATGGACAATACACCATCTGGAGTAGAGTTGCTCACCGAAACAACCACTGTTTCCCATGTATCTGGCAACAAACTTAGAAGCAACAAAGCTCATATCTCATCATTAAGGATCATCTTCATTATGGCTAACTGATTGACTACACTCTGGAATTCATCAATGTGATCTTCGATCTGACCACCGTTATTGAATTTCATGTTCATAAACTTTTTGATAAAAAATGTTTTGTTCACTGTGATCTTTTTATTATATCTTGCTTCTACCTTTTTCCAAAGAAATGCTCATTCCTTTTGCTAGACATGTGGTGAAATATGCTGTTATCAACCCACTGTCTGATGTGGCCTATCACCTTTCTATGCATCTTATTTCAATATACATTTGTCATATGTTTTGGTCGACCACTATCCCCTTCAATGGGATCATAGTGGTCTTTGCAATAGAGGATATCCTCCATCCTTGTTTCCAGATTAACCAATTGGAATGGTTGAGCTTAACCATGGTAGTGTTTAGAGTGTTGTTCTCCATTAATTAAATAAATAAGAAAAACAAGCAACTAATACTTTACCTCAACTCCTGCACCACGCTGTGGATTTCGTTACCATGAGCACGCTGGAAGAAACGGATCCGAAATCCAACTTCGAATGGCTCCGATATCGTAAAAACAATATTCTACGATCCGATTTGATCAAACACCCTTGTTGACTGTCAAATTGCTAATCTTCTTTCACAGATGTGTAGATCTGCTCGAAATGAATCCGTAGGCGCAAATGGATCCCTGATCAGACTTTAGATGATCAAGATATTGCAGAAATAAAATTCTATCGTCGATTTCCAATCAAATTGCTTTTGACTGTACGAATCTGCTGACGTGTGTTGACGTTAGCGATTGCTGCGACGAGCTGGACTGTTGTAAATAGGTCAGGTCTGACCTGACTGGAACCAGCCTTGTTGGCTGCTAGGCTAAGAAAAAGGTGAGGTCAAAACTAACATGACCTGGCCTCAATCCAACCTAGGTTAAGGAAACCTCGGTGGCTTCTTCTTTTTTGTGATTCGCTTTGTAACAGGGACTAAGGCTCCCTACCTTTTCCTATCCTTTATTGTGGTGGACGTAGGACTGGTAGTGAGCAACAATTGAATCGGAGATGGGCAATGGAGACGAAGGCAACTAGTCTAGCGATCACATCGGTGGCGGCGGCAAGTGGGCAATAGCCCCTTTTCTTCGGTCTTCTGTAACACAAGACAGAAACCCTCAGGCCTTGTCTTTTCCAGTTACGATTGCAGCGAATCGACAAGTTTTGTAACCAGAACTCTTTTTTGCAGAAAAAAAAGACAACACTTGTTTTTCTTCATTCAGCCACCCTAGAACCCTTTTGCCTTCTTCTTTGATATGTGGCCAATCATAGAGATCAGCCGTGTGATCTCTTCCTTTTCTGTTTATAAATGAAACAGAGATCTGAATCCCTCCACGGAATTCAATCAGTCAATCCTCCTACGTAGCAACTTCAAGCCCCAAGAGACCCAAGCTCAGCTTTGATACCACTTGTTGTGGATATGATACCGCCGTTGTGCTTGAGCAACCAAGATCAACAATCAACAATAAAAAAACTCAAGAGATTTACATAGTTTGACAAAGATACCTACGTCCACGGAAAACCAAATTTCACTAAGTTTTCCTCAAATTTGTGAATCTAACAGCCTTGGAATCTCAGTATATATCTAGGGTTACAGATTAAATAATATATATAATTATCAATTTTTTAGCCATAAAAAATTCTATTCGTAGAAAAAGGAAAGT
Organism: Sextonia rubra; assembly: GCA_037013555.1. Taxonomy (NCBI): domain Eukaryota; kingdom Viridiplantae; phylum Streptophyta; class Magnoliopsida; order Laurales; family Lauraceae; genus Sextonia; species Sextonia rubra. Next base: position 32,676,932 of record JASUAD010000010.1, on the reverse strand, counting down.
CCTAATACTATTAGGAGACTAATGTTAACAAATAGAAAATTCTTAATACAATGAAAGAAACTACCAAAGATATCACTTTGGCCTGAACCCACTTGGCCAACAACTACTTCTACCTATGTCATTTTGGCTTACCCCTCCTTGGTGGGCTATCTACTTGCATTAAAAAAATTCTCATATAGGTACATGTGTGTATAATAAAAGGATTTAGATTAACCATAAATCGGCTTTTACTAGGAATATGAATGAAATTTGTTTTCCATAGGCAAGTCCATCCTCTCTCCCTCTCTCTAAGCTTCTTTTAGTTTTTATCCTTTAAATTGTTCAAAATAAATGACTCCCTCACGGGTGGCTAATGGCAGACATAGGATTTTCATTTGAAGGGTTAGATGATGGTTGATTGAAGCGTCAATTATAATTAAATGAAAGGGGATTTGGAGTGTTGTTGGTTTTTTTATTTTTTTATTTTTTTATATGCGTTGGTGGGGGGGGGGGGGGGGGGGGGGGGGGGGGGTGTTGTTTGGCCTAACCCCTTCTGAGATTTTTCCAAGTTCAGTGGGGCAGTTGCCCCTCAAAACTATACACCTGGATTTGCCCCCGTGGATTGTTTGGTTTGTTGTTTTGGGGGGGGGGGGGGGGGGGGGGGGTGGGCGGGGTGGAGTTTTTTATTTCTAATACGGACATGGTTTGTTTGTCTTAGCCCCTTTTGAGATTTTTTCAAGTTCGGCAGGGCGACTACCCCTCAATACCATACACCTAGATTTGCCCCCATGGATGACCCTTATTAAATTTCATATTAATTGATATTTTGGTAGGCCTAAACATTTCAGTCAAACCATGTTAAATTTTATATAAGTAAAGAGAGTTTATTTTAAGTAGCTCAGATTTTATGTTATATGACCTCCTTCTATGCATATATATATTTTAAAAGCCCCTATTTCTACGGAAAAGGAGTAAAATGGTGAACAGGACAAAGTTGGTCATGAGAACGTTAGAGATTTCCTTTTCTAATTTTGGTTGTCAGTCAAGGTTGGTTTCAGTAAAAATACAAAATATAAGGGCTCTTATGGGTTTTTACAAACATACGAGGGACGTATTGAACTGCCTTCAAACATTCCATGAATCCATCGAAGCATTCAATTAAGCAGAACCTCAACCACGTCATGTGGACACCACATACAAGAATAAGACGATCCTTCCACCGTGCTCCATGACCATGCAGGGGGTGACAAACCTGAAAGGAACCACACCATAAATGCATGGGCCATGGGCATTTGTGTGAAAGTCTACGCATCTAATTTGCACGTCTAATTATTGAAGCCAGCCGCCTGTGTAAACGCATTTGCTTGGACTAAATTGATCACCCCAAATTCATTTGCTTGGACGAGTTTGATCACCCTCTCAAGCAAGGCGCACGTGTAGACTCATTTGGTTGGACAAAATTGATTACCTCAGCTGTAGCTAAACTTTTGGACATGGGGTTTGTGAGTAAAGTGGGAGTTTGAGTCCTCTATGAAAAATTTTTTTTTTTTTGCATATGGCCCCTAAGGTCTTTGTTATTTGAAAATAGGTTCCTTTGATTTCAGTATTTATAATTAGGTCCCTACTTTGAATTTTAATACGTCTCATATCCCAAAGCATGTGGATTTGATGGTAAAGAGCAACCACGGGAAAGATTTTGCTCAATTTTTATCAAAATGACACTTTTGCCATTAAAACCATTTTTATATATACCCCTCATAAGGTTTGTAATATTTATTAATAGGCCCCAATATAGGTTGAATAATAGATCTATTAAAAATTACCTCAATTCTATAATATGTCACATACTCCCTCTTGTTTGTTTTAATTTTGATTAATGTTTTTAATATGGTCCCTATTAGCAACACGAGCACAAACTATGTTTTGAATTAATTATATTTAGAATAATTTTAGCAGAGCAAGTGATTGGTTAAGGTTTCATTTAATCTACTATGTCTACAAAAAAGTCATATATTCATCTCATTGCATGTCTTGAGAGTAGGTCCCCTTAAAACCTTTTTTTTTTTTAAATCATCGTCCCCTTTTAGTATAATTTTTTCCTTCTAATAAAAGAAAGCTCTTTAAAATAACTTTTCAAATATTTAAAATTGGAGGTAACCGATACAAAAATAAATTGTAAAGATATGAATTTACGAGAACTATTATGCAAAGAGATGGCTAACATATATTCCGAAGATCTACGAGGCACACTTTCCTAGCCCTTAAAACCATTATGCAAAGAGAAAGAGAGAGATCTTGTGAGTGTAACATCCAAACCCATTTCTAGTCTTCCTTTTCATGAGCACTGTTAGAGAAAAAAAAAAAGCAACAACTTAATCTTAATGTTAAAAAAGGTCTCGCCACCTGCCTATCATGAAGAACTTCATGGGCTTAGTTAAAAATAAAAAATTTAAAGTGAAAAAGGTAAAAATAAAAATTATACGATGGAGAAAGATTTTCTTAGTGATAAATAATGATATGGGCAAAATTGTTAAAATCAGCAAAAACTGAATGACTTCTTTTCTTTATTGTAAAATCTACTTAATTGGAGATATGAAATTGCCAAAGCAAGGGCTTATTTACAAATGCTGAAAACAAAAGAGCCTATTTACAAATATTAAAAACCTTATTGGATATATACAAAAAGCTAAAGTAAGGGCTAAGATTGGAAAAAATCAACATCCATAAATACCTATCAATAATCCATGCTTTAATGAAAAATTTATTAAGAGTGTTTGGAGTAGAATACCCAGCTATAATCATTAGAGCCTTGTCCTAGCCCTAACTATATTGAGGTCAACTCTATGAATTTTATCTCGAGCAAGTTCTATCCTAAGTCAAACCATTAGATGGATTGCACTCTTTTCGATTTATTTTCCTACTTCCACCAACGTTATCTTTAGCTTTCCCCTTCCCTTTGTGGGCCATCAACTTGCATTGAATACACTTTCAAAATACATTTGTTAGAATACATCAAGATCCAATCCCATGAAGCAGGTAGGGGTGTTCATGGGCCGGGCTAGAAAATATCCAGGCCCATCCTAAAATTTAACTCTTACGCCCAAGTCTAAATCGGGCCTTATATTCTTAACTTAAGTCCAGCCCACATGAAATCAGTACGGCCTGAGCTCGGGTTAGTAATATTTTATTAATAAAAAAGCGCTTTGTTAAGGATTGTAGCTTAGTTGGTTCGGATGAAGTTGAATGAGTCTGACTGAGTTCAACTCGCTTTATCAACAAAATGGTTGGTTTTTTGGGATCACACTCGAGCAAGGCAGGGCCGGGCGAAGTTTCAGGCTTTCAACAATTATAGTCCTAGTGCAGCCCATATGTTACAAGCTTAATTTTTTGGCTTAATTTTTTTGTCCAAGCCTGGCCCTACTGCTAATGACTAAGGATCAGGCCCAGCCACTAGCAGGCTGGGTCCAGGCTGGACTCATGCCAGCCCGATCCATAGCACCGCTAGAAACAGGCCCTTAACAATAACAGTAAAAAATGTGAACAGGAGACAAGATGACCTGAATTAGGTGTAGTGTGAATAAATCTGATCTCTTTATAAAAAGATACAGATTGGATCCCAACGTAATCAGCAAATGCACAGGAATGGGGAGGAGCAAGGTGTGGCTGCGCGCGCGCACGAGAGAGAGAGAGAGAGAGAGAGAGAGAGATTACTGTCAGTCCAAATTGGAACAGGTGGAAATTTTTGCCACTCATTTTCCCCTCCTTTTGCATCATCCAAACCACCCCTCAGATCATTATGTCTCCCAGACCGGAAGTTCAATTCTGACCAGGATTCAGCAACATCCAAAACATGCCCTGAACATCATCAGCACATCCACACAAAAACCCTTTTTATTTTTTTTTATGTCAGCGCTTCTTATCAAAATTTAACTAGTGTTCCATTCCCAAACTGTAGAATTTCACTCCATCCACACACACACAGGCTCTATACATCGCCATTTCGAAAAAAAAAAATCATTTAGTTTTTTTGGTTCAAAAGCACCTTTGTCAGCCTAATCAGCTTTGTCATTCACAAATACAGTTGCAGTTTATCTATAAAGAAATATGGACCTGATAATCTGTAAATCAAAATTTTTAATAGGGCAGCCCAATCGCATTGTTAACAGGCATGAAAAACATCGGTCCTCTCGACAACCGCAGAGGAATCAAGATTCCAACAGCAGAAATCATACATGTGCATCCAAAAAACCTGCTGATTGGGTAGGGTACGAGATGCAATCTGATAGGGGTATAAGCTATGGAATTTGACATGAATACTGATGCAACAAGTAGTAGTGTGCAGCATGTGCCCATATTGCAATGTGGGTATCCACCAGACTCATTTGTCTGGAGGTCCACTGGAAATGTAAACAAACAATAGAAGACACAGCAGGTTGGCCATACGAGTATACGGAACACGCAACGATGGCTCTCAATGAACTGGCAAAGAACCTGTTCAAGTTCTCCCACCAGATGGATGACCCTATTGCATCACATATGCAAGTGCTCAAAAGAAAAACCTGAATAGTCACCATGCAAATATATACCGTGTATATCTTCTGACAAGGACAACAATCTAATTTTCATTTCACAGAGATGATTTGGAAACCCCTGAAAGTTCATTTGGATGACCAGTGAATGCATTGGAGAGGCGCTTTGAAGAATGATGTTGACCTTCAAATGTGGTAATTACAGAGTGCCTATTGCCGTCAATGTGTGGAATCAAAGCTTTACACTCAGAGCCAGTGTAACACCTTAGACAACTGCTGCTACTATGGGTTTTAACCTGCTTGAACATGAAAACAGTTAGTCCCCATTGTGAACTGATAAAAGAAGTAAATGTGACTAGAAGCAAAGGCAACTCTTCTCCAATAACAGCACATCAGAAACAGCTTGCTAACAAAAATGATAAACTTTGATATATAAATATGGAGAATCTTTATACGCATCCGTCCCTCACATTTTTTTCGTGAGAACTCTAGGTGGGGCCCATCTATCACTTAATCCAAACCTTGCAACACATATGGGACCCCATGATAGCAACTCACCTCAATTTTTGATCAAATCCGGATTTATTGGACCATTGGATCGACTATACACCAATCCGAACGGAATGAATTTGTGAGCCATGGATGAAGGGGTTAGGAATATGTGATTAGGACCAAATTTGATATGTATGGTGCTTTCACATAGATCTTTCCAACCCTCCCAGTCTCATCCCTTGGTGGGGTCCACAATGGACCCCACCAAAGAGTGTGCACGAAAAGTCCATGAGGGACGTATGCATAGGAAAATGCCCTTATAAATATATATATATATATATTTATAGGTAACACTACAAACTCCCCACTAAAAAAGGCCCCCTTTTTAGCTTACGAGATTTTAACACGTGTCATGAACTTTTTAGCTTATGTCAAAAGGGCATAAACTCCCCTTTTTAAAAAGAGAGTTTTTGAGAATTCCTCATATAGATGTATAAATTATATGATCCTATGAAGACCGTCCTCACGGTCCGCATAACTTTTTTTACCATTTCTCATAGTGGAGCCCACAATGTGATCTATCCAAATGGACCACACACACAACCCCCTTGAATCTCACAGAGCCACCAATTCTAGGCTACATCCAATTTGACTGGACCGTTGGATCAACTGCACATCCAGTCGAATGGACATTATATATATACATGCGTGCATGTGCAGTCAATCCAACTATCCATTCAAATTGGATGAGACTCAAAATTGGTGGACGTATGGGATTTAGGGGGTTTACATGTGGTCCATTTGGATGGATCGCTAAGTGGGCCCCACTATGAGAAATAGTCAAAAAGTTCCGTAAGGACAGTCGTCATAGGATCATATATATTTATATATATAGGAAAATATTAGTATGCATCCATCGCTCATCCGATGGTGAGGGACACTTCTGTATTTAAATATATTAATGTGCAAATGACAAAAAGTATATAAAAAAGAGGAATGCTCAAGTACTAATAAAGAAAGCCATATAAGCTTCCCTCATCCTATGATGAGGTAAAGATGCATAACTATAACTATATATATAGGTGAGCACTACTCAGCGCCCGAACATTTCTTAAAGAAACGGCGCCCCTCCTTGTTGGGGCCCACTGAGATGCATGATGATTATGGAAGTCCATTGAATGTAAAGATCCATAGGAAGACTACCTATATGCAAAATCTTGAGTCCATAAAATAATCCTAACCTTTTGATCGATGGCCCTAAAATTTAATGGTTTAAAAGCATCATTTTATCATGATTTCAATCCAACGGTGAACATAAGTTGGGTGAATGTTAAACTTGGACTTATGACCATTCATAACGGGGTAGAGTGTATGAAAGACTAGATTGAATTAACATAGGGCCCGTGACAAAAAAGAAGAGGGGCGGAAAAATGGGCGATTTTAAAGTGGGGCACTCATTAGAATTCCTTATATATATATATATATATATGGGGAATGCTAGTATGCATCATTCTCTCACTATAGGGTGAGGGACATATGCTCAATTGGAAATATTCATTTGCCAAAGACAAAAAGGTATATAAAAAAGAAGAATCCTTATGTACAAATGAGGAAAGCCATATAAGCATCTCTCACCCTATGGTGAGTGAAGATGCATTCTAGCATTTCCATATCTATATATATATTATTGCAAGACAACATGGCATATTTTTTAATCATATATTTAGACAGTGGCCAAAGCACAAATAGCCTGAAAATTAAAATATGACATTTCCATAATTTTCTGTTGAGACAGAAGTGACACAGGACAAGTAGATCAATGCACACCTGACATAAACATCTTCTAAAGAAAACATTGGCTGATTATCTACTAACATCAAGACCCTCAAATCGATTTCTTCATACATAAATAACACAACACAGAGATCTGCCAAACAAAAAAATTAAATAATTAAAAAAACCAGTAAAGGGATTAGGAACAACCCATCTAATGTATGGGCATGGCCAAGCATATCAGTGACAAAATCTATTTAACAAATAAAATAAGTCTGAAAACAAAGATTTTTATGTCCATCACAAATATTTGTTCCATTTACCAGTACGGATGTGGAAGTGTGGTGCCATTAGGGAGAAGCAGGTCTATTTACCAATGCTGACATGGTTCCCTCATGAAAGAAATAATGAAAGGTAAGACCCCAGGCCAAACAATTCTTGCTCTTGCCCGCATAGCTTGTATCTTTTTTAAAAAATATATAGCTTGTCTCTTCTTCTAAATAAATAAATAACCCACACAGTTTATCACCCGTTTTTGCCATGATCCAGTTCAACAGTGAGTAGCTGCATACTAATTTACAAGGAAAGGATGAGATCTAGCGGTTGCATGGCCATGTTTTCAATGTCCCTCTGCTGAAAGGTGCCACACCACGAAAATCACATGCGAGTATGTGGCACCCGACCATTTGTCAGTTCTTTCTGAAATCTCAGTTAAACCCATAATAAAATAATTGTTAGAAATTGATCTCTTACTGCCTTACCCTAGTATAGTGTCAACGCCTAGTCCGAGGCTTGCAGCGAAATTCTGCTAAAAGTGCAATGTGATCTGATGACCACTCTGGAGAAGGGAGGGCTGTGTCTTTACGTAAACTCTCCTCGTCCAAGAGCTCCAATAGTGAATTCACCATCAAAGTATCCGCTGAAAGCAAAAAAGTTTTCATCAAATCTCAAAACAACAATATGAAAAGTGAATGGCAAAGTGATGTCAAAGAACTAAAAGAATGTATCCAACGACAAAAATTACCAGTATAAAAAATGTAATCAACAGTGCCAATGAAATCTCTAGTGCAGTTTGTGAACAATGGTTCATTTGTTGTGGTGTCCATTCTTCTTCTTTGTTGATCTGCATTGGTTCCAGCTCCAACCATTCGCGCGAAGGATGAATAAGCACTAATCTGTAACAAGTATGTTATCACAACCTTCACAAAATACACTAGACTCATAGGGAAAGCAAAAAAAAAGAAAATAACATTGTACCAAGGGGAGCTGATGATATAACTTGCTTGGAGGACGCAAGATTCCAAGAGGGTCTATTGCTAGGTCGGGATGCAATGGGTCCACCTTCCCCATTGCAAGCAGAGCATGAGCAGCGCTGCAATCAAGTCCGATGCTTCTTTTGAGATGGGAAGGAACTGGCAGAAACATTTATATAGTTGTTGTCCCACATTGGGAACTAAAGAAACCAGAACAAAGTGACAGACCTTCCAGGAACCGAATTGAAATCCCCACAGACCAACATTGGAATGTCTGCACTAACTGCTATTTTCTCCAATCCTTTAACTAGAGTATGCACCTGATGATAGCATCCATGTCAAACTCCTAGAAACGCAACACATGATAACTTTAACAGCACAAAATGCTAGGATGAGAACCTGCCAGAGCCTAACATCCTTGAAATCGTGGTTGATGTTTACATGTGTATTTGCCTGTAGTCCCATGCCAGAAGAAAATAAACAGTTAAAAGATACCCGAAAGTAATGTGCAATTCACATTTGTTAGTCGAGAAGCAAATGTTCACCCCCATTGACAAAACAGCTTGGTATCCAGATCAATGCATGAAAACAGTCTAGAAACGAAGGGCACAAGTAATTTATATCCCCATATGGATGCACCTCAAAGCAATGGTTCGATCAGCAAGGAATTCCAACCTCACATTTGAGTATGTGCAGAAGGTGGAAACATTTAGAATAAATCAAAACTATATTGAAACGGAAAATAAATTTTTTTACATTATCATCATCATCATCATCAAAGCCTTGTCCCAACTATGTTGGGGTCGGCTATATGAATTATGTTTCTCAAATCCGACCTATTATGAGCCAAATCCTCAAAAAGTTAAAACTTTTTCAGATAATAATTTTTTTTACATATAAAAATAAAATAGACAACTATTGAGGACATCAAGATAATGAAGGGTTGACTCAATCAAGGCCACTGAAATCATCAGAAAAACCTGGTTCGTTGCAACTGTCCTATAGGTGAATACTGAAACTTTAACTCCCAAGTCAAATTTCAAAAGTCGTTTTTAGGTGAATATTGAAACTCTTATGTCACAAGTCATATTTCAAAAGTCTATCATGTTTCTAAGAGATGCCAAGGCAAAAGTCATTTTACAATTAAATTGGGGAAAACTTAAGCTTTGTGGATATTTTATTTCATTAGGGGGCTTGTATGACTTGTGGTTGGGTTAAGGTTAAATCAATGTTTCCTCGAAGCTTGCCACCTCATTATGTGTTGAAGTTTAATGTGGATGGTGCAGCAACAGGTAAGCACTCTACATATATTGAAGGGGTTTTGCACAATGATAAGGGCGAGGTGCCCTGTAAGTTTCTTCTTTTTTTTTTTTTTTTCGGAGCATGGGTTAAAGACCACAAAAGGAAGAGGTCTTGGTTATTTTGGAGTTTCAATGTGTCCTTAGATTGGCCAACGGTTTCACAGACACTCCACGTAAATTGGGGTTGATCCGATCTTTCCCTTGGAGGTGTTTCAATGTAATTGTACTGTAGGGTATTAAGTATCTTTTTGTTTTTCTTGGTGATCTTTGTATTTTCTTCTAGTTTCAATAAAGTTATCCATTAACCCCCACCCCACCAAAAAAAAGGGAGTGATGATAGGGGCATCAAACCAAGGAGCAAGAAGAAATTAGGCCACATGGTCCTGTTATGGATGGATTACCCTTTTATGGGGCTAATCCATCACGGTTTAAAAGATCCACCGTTGGATCGTGGTGTGGAGGAAGATCCACCGTTGAAGACCTCCCAAGGCATTCAAGATGAAGGCCCCACACTGGGATGTGCCAAGGTGGAAGACTACTTGTTGATTTAAAAGTGCCTTAAGTTTAAATGAGGGCCCTAGATGATTTTAATAAAGCTCCATTTATAAGAGAGGGCCCATGGTAGCATTAGTTTTAAATAAAGTGTGAAAGAAGAGGGGGCCCGCAACTTAATGCACAAAGTAAAATATGGGGGAGGACTTGTGCAGGGTTCCCCATGCACAAGCCCCCCTTTTCCAACTCACGGCCTCCTTGTTTGCTTTCTTTTATTATTATTATTTTTAATTTTCTTTTATTCTTAGTTTATCTCATTTAAACTCTGTTAGATCTTTTAATCTCAACCATCCAATGTATAGGGTTGAGTTCTCTTCTCTTTTAAGTTATAACTCCATCATTGGAGGCTATTGTTGATGAATGAAAGAAAATACTTTTCCCATGAAAGCTTCTTTGAATGTTTCCATGCAAGTTTTTATTCCTTCCTCACCCTAGTTGGTAAGTTTGGCATGAGGCCAAGGAATCGTTCTTCACACAAGGTAATCTCCATTTCCTTTTTCCTTTTGGTTAAGATTTCCACCCCATCCATTTAGATTCTGCAACCAACCCCAAGAAAACCATTGTTTTTCCTTCTTTCTTTTGGTTAAGATTTCCACCCCATCCATTTAGATTTTTGCAACCAGCCCCCAAGAAAACCATTGTTTTTCCTCTTGGATCTAGCAAAATACTTGCCAAATGTAAGAAAACCTTCCCAATAGTCCTAGACCGAAAGTTAGGCCATTTTAAAACCCTACAACCAGATCTGAAATCCAGTAAAATGCAGCCTAAACAGCCACTGGATCTGGCCATCACCCATATGGAGTCATCTCCATGGCCCGATCTCCGCTAAACCCTAGATTTGGTCCCAAAATTCCCTTCTATCAGCTGATCATCATATTAATTCATTCCATTCAGATCTGAACCCTAATTTAACCCTTAGTTGCGAGGAATACATATTGTTAAGGTCAGAATTTCAATTTGAAATCATTTGGATTTGAATCCCTAGCATGGTTGAAAGTTCTGGCTTCCAAAGGTCCACCTCCAGACTTTGGGGAAAACCACTTGCAGGCTTGTGATTTAAAATTACGGATCGAAATGAATAACTCTTGCTGAATTTTACTTATGATAATGTGCTGGTGCCAACTTTAGATTAATTAATGCGCATATTATTCGGATATTTAATCTCTACTCGCATTTCATTCAATATTTAGTAGGTCCTGCATCAATTCAAATGCGTAATAAGTTATTAGACTGATTTTCAGGATGGGATTGAATAAAACAAACCCTAAAACAATAAAACCCAAGCTTATCCAAAGAGAACCAGACCAAAAAAAAAAAATTTTGTAACAAGAAATGGGGAGAACAGAGAAGACACTTGGTTTAATGTTAACAGTAAACATTAATCAAACCCCTGAGCATCTTCAACAGTGCTACGTGCTAATGTCAAATGGGGAGGAGACCTTAAAAGGCATATGAAAACCTCGTGATCAACTGATGCACTGGCACAGAGCCCCAGATTCTGCATGTATCTTATGGTTGTTTCTCACTTCTATCCAGGCAATAGACTGCAATTAACAAAGCTAAAACAGGACAACTTGAATTCACTATATTTGGACTTGACAAATTAAAAGTGACCCATAAGAAATCTTCAATGTCATTGAAAAAACCAAATACTGTGTCTACGCTAAAACTTAGGCCACTTAAAAATTAACTTCTACATATACAAAGAAACAAAATGGTGTCTTACGATCTTTTCACTTTTTGTACACTTTCTAGATCCTCCGAATCTTCATGTATGTAATATTCCAAACGACACAACTAAGTGCAATCACAGAGTATATACAACAGCGTATGTCACTGAGATCTTTGATAGATGTACTGTGATAATGCAGTCATCTTCAGTTTTTGGAAATTTACTAGCAAATGGTTGCAATTATCAAAATGATCAAACGAACAAAAGCATGAGCCAAGTCATAGATGACAGAAGTAGTGAAAATCATAGGCATCCTTGGTTTCTCACCACACAAAGAAGTTGTCGTTTTCCGGGATTATCAGCCCCATGATTGCTAAATTTTGCTTCCAAAACTGCAATTAGTGCAACATTATCCTGTAGACATGAACAATATGGTAAAAGATGATGGACAAGGCTATGGACAAATGAAGTAAGTTTGCAGAGGAGACACAAAGCTATTCAAAAGACAAGAACTGAATGCAATGCCCACCTGAAGCAATCGACTTAAAGCAGTTTTCTTCTGAACACTTGGAACCAATGCATCCGTCAATGATTGTGCAGCCTTATTGAACTCCACCTGCATAAGAACAAATGACTCAGCATGTAAAGGATGCTAGAACATCAGTTCTTGCAGAAGAAATCCATACCTCATATTTTTTCACATGAGAAAATCTATCTCTTCGGAAAAAAGTGGCACAACCATCAACTGCAGAGGCATCTCCACTATAATAAACCTACAACCATGCAAACACCTTGAATAGCAAACATTAATAAAATATGGTGGCTACAATCGGAGAAGCAACGTATTAGTAAGGCAACCTCTGAAGTTTTTTTCTTATAGAGAGCTTGATACCCATGTTTATCTAGTTCAGGGGCAAAGAACTCCTCAAAGTGGCCACTTTGTACCTAAGCAAAGAAACCATTAAATCGTATTTAGAATTTATTATAAACCTTGATGCACTTCTTATTCATTGAAGGGCTTTTATTTTTTTTCTTTTTTTTTTATTTCCTGTGTCAGAGCTTAGTGCTGGAAAAAGAACCAACATAATATTATAGTTTAAACTACCATAGTTGTCAAACTGGAATCATATTAAAAATCATTCAAGGGTTTGAATCTAATTGAGATGTGAATCATATCATGAATTTTGCAGGATTGTTCTATTTCTTTTTTTAAAAAAAAAGTGAAGTTTGTTTAAAAAGGAAAATAGTAGATATTCATAAATGTGGTAAGATAAGAGATTTTAAGACACACACACACAAACTATAAAAAAGGTAGGCAGTAGAGTTATATTCTTTTTATTAAATAGAAATAAGACGAGAATCATGGGAGGAACAGTTATACATATATCTAGTGTGCAACTCATGCATTGTATGACTGCACACACCTCGATGTGGGGTCCACATGGGCTTGCCTGGGACTGGAACCGGGGGTGGGGGTGGGTGGGTGTTCATCAAAAGATCTCCCTAGGCCCTCTTCTTTGCAAAAATCAGCCCCAACCAATCATCCCATTATCCTTAGCCGTGGCACTACAACCATTGGTTTGTTTCAGGGACCATCTTTAAGTTAATCATTTTGCACAAATTATGGATGAGTTAACTATTCATATTCAAGAGGTAACTTCCTTAAGTCTATGTTGTCTGCAGATAATGTTGTTGATATAGATTGTTGTGCTGTTCACTATTAGCTCGAGCTTTTAGTGTCACTGGTTATTATCAAAACCAGAGGCCACAAGATTGAAACCCCTAGGAGGCATGCTATCTCTATTTGCTCCGTCTAACTGTTGGGTTTCAAATTCCAGCCTCCCATTAGAGGGGAGTGTTGATATAAATTGTTATTCCATTCACTAACCACTCTAGCTTTTGGTGTTACTAGTTATTAACAAATATAATGCCGAGAGATGGCGTGACCATGAAACTTGAGAGATGGAGGAAGGCTTTATAAGTAACTCATACAAAATGTAAAATATATGAATTGCAACTTTAGTGGACATGCAAAGAGATATAACTCTCGTTAGAATTGAAGGTCAAGAAATACCAAAAAGAGACTCCTTTTGATACATTGGCTCTATAACTAGTAAGGATGGAGAATGTCAAAATATATAACAAGAGATGGATGGTTAAAGTGGAGACTCACTTCCATAGTGCTTTGTGAACGGCGCATATCAACAAGATTGAAGGAAAAATTTACAAAAGATCAATTGGCCAGCTATGACCTATAAGGTAAAATGTTGGCCAATCAAGAGCAATACACGAAAAAATAAAAATAAAAAAGGTGTAGTAGAGATGAGAATATTGAGATGGATGTGTGGTGAAGCTAAGAAAGATAGACACATAAATGAGCGCACTTAGAGCATTTAAGAGTAGCATCAATAGGTGATAAATTAAGGTTCATTTGAGATGGTTTTGACATCCAATGGAGGCCAATGAACAATGACGGTGAGGAAACTTTTTCTATGCAAGTTGCCCTCAAGGGAAAGGGATAAGCTAGAAGAGGACATGGATGGAAGTAGTCAGGATATATTTGAAGAAGTGCAATCTATCTACGGATTTTGCCTAAGATAGACTCGAATGGATAAACATAATTCATATAGCTGACCCTAACATAGTTGGGATAAGACTTTGATGATGACGATGACAACAGTATAGTTTAGGTCATGAATCATATATATGTTTCAAAGAAAACAAAAAGAGAGACAAAAGACCTAGCCCAAAAAGGAAAAAGAAAAAAAAAAGATTGAACATACCGTGCATTGCAGTCACATGGATGGAGCTCTCACTCACTAGAATGGAGGACAGAGCTCACACTTACCAGAATGGAGCTTCCTTCTTATAGAATTTTGAAGCTCTTTGAATTTTAATCTTAGTAGAAATTCTTAATGGCATTTTAACATCTTTTAACAGAAATAGCATCATATGAGAAAAAAGGCCTCACAAAATGGCCAAAACCAGTAACTTGACCCATAAAATTCCTTGCCTTAAGTGTCACACAATTAATTTATTACAAACGAATTGCACACTTTGTGTATGAATCGCACCATTTCTTCTGAAATGCAATGTGCATATGGGATTCAAATAATTTTATATACAATATGGTACGATCATACGATTCGTTTCATGGATCCTCTGATTTTGACAACCATGTAAACACCATTTAAATGAGAAAGAAGCGTATAACAAAGGCATTCACAATTTTATCTATTAATGTGCCGCCTCCTAATTAATCTACTGTTCATGAAGATTGTGTGATGGCTACCACTTGTAAGGACCAAGAATTCTAGATCAACCGTTAATTTTGGAATAAAGATTTTATAAAGAAGCTAAATCTTAACTCAGTGCAAAGGCAAGGTATCAATTACAAAATAATAAAACCAATAGCTATGAGGATACGGATCCATGCCACTGCTAACATTTAGAGGGGTCATCTGGCATTGTTTAAACAATAAACAAAACATTGAAAATCATAATACATGTTAAAAGTGATTTTACCTAATTTCAGTTGTCATTGCAACAAATATTTGAAAATTTCCAGTGAAGAGAAAGAACAGATGAGATGGGAGAAGACAAAGGACAGGAGGAAGGACAAGGAATGCGAGAAGTTTAAAACAACCCACCAACTGGCTCAGCAGTTGTAATGTACTGAGGAAAATTGTTTGAACACATTTTGAGAAAGAAGTTATAAGAAAAAACAAACAGCACATCAGGAATTCAAGGTCAGTGAGCTTAACTAGTTCTATGACAATGATTGTTTATACCTCAAAATAGATATAAGAATGAAAACATCCAAAGTAGCAAAGCTAATATTTCGAACTTTTTGTTTTTTGATCCACTGCCCTCATAGCAATGAGACTACCTAAATGGACTACAAGCATGACCTACATAATTCCAATCCATTCCCCTGCCTCCATAACAGACACATTTGCCATTTTGCTAGGCACCGAAAGACATTTGAAGTATATCCATTTGCAATAAACTAAGAATATATGTTCAATAAAAATAAAAAACTGTAATAATAGACTCATCCATCCTTTCCTTGAGAAACACAACAAATGGGAAACATGATAGTCTACCTCCTGAAAACACAGAATGTCTGCATGATAGCCAACGATTTCTCGTAACAAATTTTGTCTGCGGTATGGCCAAGAAAGAGCCCAAGATGGACAATAACTGTATGATTCACTTGTAGCATATACATCTGCGAGAATGTTGTATGACAGTACAGTGAAGGTTCCTGAAGATGCAAGGCGTCCATCAGAATCCAAATGCCTTGTCACATCAACTCCATTCAGAGGAATCAAGCGACGGGGAATGGGGGATGGAGCTGGAATGACACGAGAGGTCATAAGTGTGTTTGAGGGCCCCAGTGGAGTTCTTGTCTCATAATCTACTGCTATACACTCAAACTTTAGAACATGACCAATATCCTCAACAGTTGGTGTATATGTTTTACAGAGTCCAACTTCAAACCATGTTTCACCCCCACTCCTTTCTGCAGTAACAGCAGGATACAATGGTGCAGACCCATTGTTCAAGCTTAGGCTCTGTCCAATATTTGATGTTGGGCCAGACAGTCCTGCATTGAGTCCAGAACCGGAACTGCTAAGACGTCCAAATAACTCTTTCTCTTCCTCCTCAGTACCATTTTCATTTACAGCACTAGTTGCTCGTTCATGTAATGCACGATGGTGTTGCCATGCATCTGAAAAGCACCTAGGAGAACAGTGGTAACTTTTAGCAGCAGGTATTTTTGCCTTAACACAACTTATGCACTGAAGGGTTGCCTGTTCAGATGGATGTATACTGCAAACAACAACTTTTCTATCACTCTGTATCCGGTACCTGTAAAACAAATAAAAGCATAGGATCCATTTAACTGCCTGAAACATACAGTTAAAATCAGTACAGCATGAGGAATTCCTCAAAAGCAATATCCCAAATAAACTAGTAAAATCAAGAAAATGCAAAATAGTACATGCATGGAAATGGATAGCAAAAAACAAATCAGAAAACAAATGGATGTATTATTTTGAGATTTAAAAACCAACTTACGTACCTTCATCCCATTTATGAACTAGTCTATGAACAATAAGACCATTGGACCCTTCTCCGTGTTGACCTCACCTTGATAGTGAACATGAATAAGAGTGTACCAATCTTAGGTAGTAGCTCCATGCTGCCTCCTCTCCCACTTTAGCCTTCTCCTCTTTAAGTGCCACCTACACGGTAATCATATTTTTGCTCGGGTAATTCCTCACTTTGTGTTACTGCTCAAAAAAAATTCCTCACAAAGTGTTTTGAGCGTCTTGGCTTGTCACATATGAAGCACCACAGCTCCGTGTTCTTTTCTGCTCTTCTCATAAATAAGTATACTTCCTTGAGTAATAATTTGACTTGGGACTCCCAACCTAAGAAGCACGGACACTTTTAAGAAAGTGACGTGTCCGTGTCGGACACGTGTCGGACACTGACACTCCTCGGACACGTGTCCGATACTATTTAGCCGTATCCATAATTAAGAACTAAAAATCTTAATTTCGGACACTTACTTGCACTCTTTTTACAACGTGTTCCACAATTCTTAGCTCGCGTCTATGACTAAAAAATAAACATGTGGCTAATATTTCTTAGACACTTTATTAACATGTGGTTATTAAAACTTGTAAACTTGATATATAACAATTTTATACCATGGAAAAATATATGATTGTAAATATCAATCATATCACAAGCAAAAGACAAATAAATATTTCACTAAAGAATAGGTCTCAAGATTGGCTTCTTTTTTACTTTTTGTTTTTGTTTTTTTGTTTTTTTTAGGAGAAAGAGATGATCCGCCCGTTTCTTTATATGGATTTTATGGAATTCTGGATATTTCATGTTTAATGATAATGAATTATGTTTTAGTGTTGTATTGATATTTAATAATTTGATATGTTTGTTAGTTGGTACTTGAATTTTTATTTTTTGATTGCTAAATTGATTAAAAAAGTTAAAATGATATTTGTT
Source organism: Sextonia rubra (assembly GCA_037013555.1). Classification (NCBI taxonomy): domain Eukaryota; kingdom Viridiplantae; phylum Streptophyta; class Magnoliopsida; order Laurales; family Lauraceae; genus Sextonia; species Sextonia rubra. The sequence goes on along the minus strand of JASUAD010000010.1, from coordinate 32,659,339 downwards.
TTAGTAGATGATTATATATATATAAATTAATATATATTATTAACGTGTCCCCAATGTGTCCGTGTCCTACTTTTTTGAGAAATGCCGTGTCAGCGTATCCGTGTCATGTCGTATCCGTGTCCCGTATCCATGTCTATGCTTCTTAGCTCCCAACTCCCGAATCAATCCATCATGCTTCAATTTCTTTAACTCTTGATGTACTTATGTACTAGATACTCCACATTCTCTTGTGGAAATTGCAAAGTCCACTCTCTTTAAGTCATACCAAGTGTCGATCACAGAGTCACTTCTTAATGTCACCAAATTGGCACCTCCACAGAAGAACGGACATCCACCAAGTATGTGATAAGAGTGTCGACCTCAGCTTTCTCCTTAACGCTAGCCACCTTGAAATGGTTCTAAATCTTTGTGATAGGAAGTTCTTAGTCCTTGGCATCTTAGGAACCATAGAAATACTTCAGCTCCGAAATGCCATCCTCACATAGTCACACTTTCCCACTTAACCTTGCACTGCACACTATGGCCCTTTCCAAGAGTGCCATCTACTCTAAATACCTTCATTCTCCTCCTAAAGTTATTTCATGAACTCTTCCTTCCCAATGCAACTGAGCCTTCCTTATGGCTAGGCTCCTCAGTTGGGTTGCGAGTGGATCTTGCATTATGCTTTGTCGACCCAAAGGTGTCACAACTATTCTCTGATATCATGATGCATATAAAGCTAGTTCACTTGATTATAACCTATGTGGCACTCATATGCCTCATGCACTAGCAAGTTTGTCATCACCAATGGCGGTCTTACGCTATGTGAGATCCCACCTACCTGGGTGTCTTGCTTGCTAGCTTGCTTGTCTCTCAAGGGACTTGGACTACACTAAGTCCCGCATAAGAAATATCCAAGTCCTGACCCCGAGCTTATAAGTTGAACCCCATGTTAACTCAACATGACGCGTTTTAAAGTCATGCAGCCCCAGATCCCATAAGAACTATAGAGTTAAGTGTGCTTAGGCGGAAGTAATACTAGGATGGGTGACTACCTGGGAAGTCCTCCTACGCACATCGGCTAAAAAGGATAATATCATGCTAAATTGGACGGGGCTATGATAGTTGGTATCAGAGTCGAGGACGGTTCTATGTATGCTAAAGCGGGAGCAGTACTAGGATGGGTGACCGCCTAGAAAGTCCTCGCGCGCACACGTGGGCCAAAGCGAACAATATTATGCTAAGTTAGGCACGGCTATGACAACCTTAGACCAGGATCTCACACTTCAAGGCTACGCAAGCTCGCATCAAGAAAAGAGAGCACTTAAAAAAGGGGAGAGCATTAATTGCTTCAATGCTCCTAATTTTAAGCAAAAGAACACTACCCTACTTATAGCTTTATTCTATATAAGCAATGGTTAAGATCTTTCAACCTGTCACTCGGCCAATGCATGCGAACTTCCTAGGTGCTAATCTATAATCTTCTATAGACCTGTACCCTATTCATAGACTCAACCAATGATTTACAAGCATTTCAATGATTTACAAGAAACGCCTCATATTTCTATGCATTCTAGAGTCTTCTAAGCCCTTAAATATCTTTGTTGATCAATTTAGACCTCCTATCCATCTAATTGTGTGCATGTCCCACCACTCGAATAGTCATCATGCACAAGTGACTTAAGTATGCACCTTTCCCTGTCATTAAGCATATAATCGCTTTGCATGTGTGCCGTGCGCTATAAGCACATGGTACAATGCTCGAAACCTTCTCAAGCAAATTTGGACTTCCTAGTTTCTAATTTTATCCTTCCTATTCCACCACACATCCACATCAACATTCTCATCTCCACTACATTCATTTTGTACTTATGTTGCTTCTTGATTGGCCAATATTCTACTCCATAAGTCATAGCTAGTCTAATCCTTGTCCTATAAAAAGTTTCCTGCAATTTTGTTGGCATTTTTCTATCACAGAGCACTCTAAAAGCAAATCTACACTCCAACCATCCCATTTTTATCCTATGCCTGACATCTTCATCAATCTCATCCTTACTAATTATCAGGCCAATGTAATGCGCTGAATCTCTTGGTGGTATCTCCTGCGATTCAATTCCCACAGTAGTTTCAGCTTTTTGTATATGCCCAATGAAGTTGCAATTCATATATTTCATCTTTGTACAACTTATTTAAGACATTTATATTCAAAAGTCTCCCGCCATTTCTCAAGTTTTTCATTCACACTATCTCCTGATTGGCTAATTCATCCACCAACACTATATCATCTACATATGAGCAATTAACTCATATTAATGTAAAGAGATAAACGCTTAGGGCTAACCTTTCATACAAACCTATGTCCCTTTCATACAACCCTATGTCACTGGAAACTCATCTGTCTCTCCACATGTAGTTCTCACACTTATTACCGCTCCAATATACATGTCTTACAAGAAGCCATTTTCCATTTTTAACAAAATTATCTAATGGTAATACACTTTGCTCAATGATGTCATCAACTAATCAAGGCTACTTTTATTATAATTTTGACAATGTATGAGTCACAAATATTTTCAATTGAATACACTTTCAATAAGAAAACCAGAATTACATATCACGAGACTGCACCCCAAGAACACAACCTAGCATGAGTCCAAATCCCAACTCTAAGGTTTACCTTTCAACACAATTTGAACATTATATTCTTGAACTGAGACCCGGTTTTCATAGAGCATACCAAGACAATAAAAAGGTCTTAAATATTGTCAAAGCCTGCTCATAAACTAAAGAAATTGGAAAAGACCATGATCACTCTTGTTCCAGAAAATAGTTTGGCGACTACAACCATTCAATCCTTTTGTACAGATGTTACGTGCTGCAAGCGCCAGCTAAGGTGGAGCCACCACCTCTAGGATAAGAATTGGTTATTAACTAACACCCATAAGTCATAACCATGTCTATATACTTCCACCATATTCCCACTTTGAGAAGGTAAACAAGCTGTGCAATTTTTGAACCCTTTTCTCTTTTCAAGTGAACTAATGAGTCTACGACAAAGTTTAAATCCTCTTGAAATATAAAGTATGAGTCTTGGGCGAAGAAAGGCTTCATATCTTCATCCAAATCCGACAATCTAAGTCAGTCATTTCCAGTCCTTAGTAGCGATCAAATTCCAAAAAAAAAAATCTCATTTAATTCCAACATAGACCCAAACATGAAAAGTTAGTATCATGACAGGATTGTAAACAAGTCAACTCTCATTATTAAATGATGACTACCACAGTGCACTCAAATACTTAAAATATATATATATATATGTCAATAGAATAATAAATGAAAATCAAGCAACTAAGAAGTAAAAATTCAACTATTAACAACAACAAAATCACAAAAGAATTAAACAATCATCAAATGACAGCTAGAAAATGAAGAAAAGTTACCACTTGTATCTCAAGAAGAACCCATCGATGGGGGCCGATTCGGGGACATCGTCGGTGGTGACGGAGCCATCGGGGCGGCGCAGCCGCACGTAAGGTGTGAGCTCGCAGCCTACAATCGGTATATCGGACGGGAGGTGCACCCGCAGCACACTCACCATGCTCCTCGCCCCACAGATTCCGCACCAACAAACCCAAACCCAAACCCAAACCCTAACAAAACCCTAACCTCACTCGCTCCCGCTGCAGCGCTGCGTCCGAATCTAAAGCTAGAGCGGAAACCAGGCGGATCCGCCATCACCTGACCTTGAGATCCGCCAGCGTTGATCAATCCCACCTAACCCCTGCAATTTAATCAATCGCATCTAACAGTCATCCAAACGATTGAAACACAGCAAACCCTAGAAGAAGAAAAAATCAAAGATCTTCCCTCTCTCTTTCTCTCTTCTTCTTCTGCAACTCTCGATCTGACAAAGAAGTTGTAATAAAGGAATTCGATTCGAACACGCAGATCGATCGATCGTTCGTTCGTTGTGTTGGTGGAATTAGAGAGAGAGAGAGAGAGCGTTTGATTTGGATCGCTAGGGTTTTGCAAGGACAAGAAATCCTTCATGCGACTTTTCTTCTTCTGCTTCTTGTTCTCCTTCGTCTTCTCGTTCTTCTTGCAGCACGTTCGCCACCCTACACGTGGCATGTTTGGACCAGATCTAAACTGACTGTTCTGCGGGTCCCACTGGATTGGAAGTTGTAACCGTTTGATTGTAGGTTCTTTTTTTTTTCTTTTTTCTAATGAGGAAAAATTACTGACTATTTAAATTATTTTTTTCTTTTTTGCATGAGTTTTTTTAATAGGATTTAAAGAAAATTCTAAAAGTTAAAAATGCTCTAATAACATTTTTAGATATAGTTTTCAAATGGAAAAGAGAAAAAAAAAAAACTCATGCAGTCGGCCAATACACTTAAAAATAAGGTATTTGATAATGACGTTGACTAAAATAAATTCAAAACAGTCAAAATAAATGTTTTCTCCCCCCATTAAGTATAGAGAATGGTATCTTACTCTAGCCAATTAAGTATCCCTGCAAATTATCACGTGCAAACCAATTAACCCATTATTGATTAGTTGTTTGATCTTCAAATGTACATTTGAGCTGGCAACATTTATTGCGTTCCACTTTGTTGGTAAGGGACATACATATAGGGTACGGGGGTTACATGACTATTTAACGGCGTTAGAAAAAGAAATGATTTATTTAATTTAGGTTAATGCTGAGTCAAGTAAAAAGGAAGAGGAGGGGCAAATGAGAGCGAGTCAAAACGTTTAAAAGATGTCTTTGCCCATCAATACAATTATATACTCTTTATGTTCTCTCTCTCTCTATATAGAAAAAGACTATTATACATATGTCCGGGTGAGGGACATTTCTTTTTTTAAACCTAATAAGGTCAAAAAGTTGTGGTGAGGTGTAACGATTTTATTTTCTTACACATTAATACTTTTTAAAAGAGGTAGTGTCCTTCACCATAGTGTAGGAACATATGCATAATAGTTTTATTCATATATGTGTGTTATCTAGACTTGACAAGAGCCGAACCCGAGCTGTGGAGCCAGGCTCAAACCATATCATCATTACTCTTAAAACAGGGTCCATACCCGATTGTTTTGATTGGGTTCTTCCAGAGTTCAGTTATTTGGGGTCCTTTGACATCCCTATTTGAACATCATATCACATGTCTAACAAAAGACAGAACAATCATTTAGATTGAGGGCCTTATTCAACTAATTAGCTAGTGGCCTTAGAATAAAACAATTGGAACAAAAACAGACAGTCATACACATCTGATGAAAAACTAGCAGAACTTGGCTAAAAGTTTTAGATTAAAGATTGAAGCTAAGCTTAGTACACTTTCTGTTTTTCTTCAATCTTTTTGAAGACTTGGTTTAGGCCAAACCTCAAGGCAGGTAGGCCTGAGATTGAGGACACAGTATAAGTGGGCCCGGTGAGGGGTAAAACCTCAGCATGGCCTTTTAGCTGGAAGGCCATGTTATAGGATGCATTCAGATTCCTCCAGCAACTTGGTTGTGAAAAACTATACATAGTTTCATTGTCTTTTATCCGCTTAAATATGAGTTGTTTTCAGGTACTAGGCAAGGTGCCTAGTACCCACCCGAAAATTTCACAATATATATATATATATATATATATATCTCGAGAAAGGCTTTGATCTTGTCCTGGTTATCGGTGGAAATGGGCCTGGTTTAGGTCAGGCTAAGTATTAATGACAGATTATAGGCTCAACCAGAACCTGACTCATTAAGTAATCCGGATGTAGCTGGTAACCCGAAATTCGGGTTCTGTTGGTGGGTCATAACAGTTGATCAGGTTAGGTCATGTAAGTGGGTCCAAAATCATGAATGCATTCAACCCAAACCCAGTCCACTTGATTGCAACGATGGAACTCTAAGATGGGTAACGTTTTGCCGAAGCAATTAGGCAGTTAATTGGTGTGTCTGTCAGTAGTGGGCCACAAAGGAGGGCTTAGTCAAGAAGCCCGCCACCTTATCTCTCTATTTGGAAGTAAAACGCTAGGGCCATCAATTGAAAATCAGGGCCGTTCAACATCCCTCTCATGCAAAGCGGTATCTTGAGATTAAGCTTTCATAGGATCCGGACCCACTCGTGACCCAGACAGAGGCCCAATGGCCCTGACTGGAATCCAAGCATCAGCCCTTGTTGTAATTGCCATGGCTCAGACACAAGATTTAGAGCTCAGAACAACATTATCTCCAAACTGTCTTATAAGTTCTTTGTGTTAAAAAAAATAATAATAAATTATACAAAACGAACAGTTTTAAAGACTTCTTTATAGAGTGTTTATAATTTATATGAAAATAAAATATGAAAATATAACATAGCTTAGGTATAATATAATATTTTTCATATTTCTAAGTTTTTATTGGGAAATTTATTCTATGGCCAGTGCCTTTTGGCCTAATATTTTTTTAGTCTGTTTAATATTGATAATTATTTTCAATTTATCGAAATATAGTCTATTTCGTCAACCATATTTATCAAACAATACAAATGTCCCCCAACAGTGAAAAGTTTTTGATTTTTTTTTATTCGCTTTCATGTTAAACAGTTTGGAGGATCATATGAATAACATTTCCTAACCTTATACTCGAAGGCCCCAACCCAACGGAAACCCAGCTCAATAATTCAAGATTTAGAGTTTTTCTTGTTGCGTTTAAGTTTGGTTTGAGTTGACATTCAATACCTTATCTATAATTGTGTTGGGTTTAAAATTAGCATATTTTTAATTTGAATATTATAAATCTCTATTTAAAAAAAGAGAGTTTTTGTCCCTTTTGACTTGTCCAATGAAATAATGCCACCTCACATTATGAAAATTAAGTACAAACTTTTAAAGAAATAATAATTCAATTTTAAAATTTCAAGATGTTTCCAAAACCCGAATCATATTATTTATTCCATTTCATCATGCCTATACTTCTCTAACATATATGATCAAGGAAAGATGTAGCAATAGTAGAGAGTCAAGGAAGAAATGCCAAGGATAGCATACATCATGTAATCCTAGATTTGCAAGGATGTGTGCTAATATGATTGGTCGATTGGGCCCATCTTGAAACTTGATGCAAGCTGTATTGATTATTATGTATTTATTTAGGCAATGCGAGGTGATAGGATCTGCATCTATTTGGGTGTCACAAGATGATTATTTATGTGGGTAGTTGGTTAGAATAATTTATGTAAAGGCCCCCTCAAGAATAAGCGGATGGATTATATATTTATATATAGACCGACTTGCTTTTAGTACAAATCAAATATCGAATAGGCCCTAGATTTTCACCAAAACCTAAACAAAAGCTTGTGAATGGCCCCACTATAGAATTGACAATAGGTGCATTAATGAATAGTTATATATGCATTAGTGGGCCCTAATAAAGTGGAAGTTCCATTGTGGCCGCTATAGGTGTTTTGTATGATTCTGATTGTAGAATTGTATGTGAGAAAATTTTTGAGAGAAATTGTAAGAAGATGTAGATTTTAGGGAAAGGTTAAATTGGGAAGAGGAAACTTCGTGCTTCTAAAAACATGGAAAGAGATTTTAGGTAATTTGATAGACAACACATTAGCCAATTAGAAAAGGGATTTTTTTTTGCAACAAAATGCATTCTAACATACCTCATATAAATATCTTGAACATTATTTGAGCAAAGCAATGGAACATAACTGAAACTAGGATTGTAAATGGATCGGTTCCGCTCTAGGTCTACGATGGACCCAGAACCAGAACTATTAATAAGAAGAGGGATTTGGAACCGAAATCGGTTTGGAACCAGTTTCCTGATTTCGAAACCAGAATTGTGAATGAAAATATGGGATTAAAATCGAAACCAATAATGTAGATGGGGTGGGTTCAGGTCTAGGCTGGTATAGTGAATTCTTTTGAGACAAACTAACTTTTAGGAAAATCTTCAAAAACTTGAATAATGTATCGGGTTTTTGGTCTACGGGCATGAATCAATGTAGAATCAGATTTGGAACCGTTTAGATCACGGTTTAAAAATAAGATCCAAATCCTAACCTATTTACTCACTGAAACCTAAATAAGGATTCAAATCCTATTATCAACTGGTCAAAACCTCCGAGTAATCAAAGAACAGAAAATTCATTTTCACCCCACAACTTCAAAATTGCAATAATGATTACTTTCTATTTTTCATGGGTTCTTATCCATTTCTATTCTTCCAAACCTTGGTAATAAGAAGATAAAACTCACAAAACCAACGGGTGCCGTTACTCATAGCCATGCCTCATATGCAGTGACTGTCTTCTCTAATTCGTTCAAAACGAAACAAGAAGAAAAGTTAAAAAGAGAAAAAGGTAAATGAAAGCATGGGAAAGACTAAAGAGATAGAAATCACTTGCTGCTTTCTTTTTACTTTTACTTTAGATTGCTTTGTATTATTATTGTTTAATAATAGCTATGAATACGACGAGATTGGAAGAATCTTGCATTCAGTTTTGGAAATTTGAAAGGACCGAAGACCGTGTCAGTACACTGCCCTCCAAAGCATCCCATCTCGAAGAAGACCAGAGTTCACTCACTTATAGTCGTCTGCAGGAGTGAGTGAAACTTTAGCCCCTCTAAAAGCATAGAATTTTTTCTTTTTTTAAGATCATATAAATGAATAAGTGGGGATCATTTTTTAGAAGGGCTGGCCCAGTGGTTCAAAGGCAATCCCACTCTCACTAAGTGCCATGATCAACCCTTGGGCCCCTGGCACCAATGGACCACAGCATGGACTTTTCTGTGGTGGAGGTGGAGGTACACAGGCGAAGCACCAGTAAAGCAGTGGGGCACTTCATGATGATCTTTGGGCTGATAGATTAAGCTAGTCAAGGATTATGGATAGTTCACCTTCCTTTGATGTAATAGGTCTATGGTTGCAAACAGGTGGGTTCTCATCTGGGTCCATGGTGGACCTGGAAAGTTAATAAGAAGATGGATTTGAAACCAGAACTAGATCCAGTCCAGGACCAATTTCTTGGATCCATAATCGGAACCGTTAATGAGAATATAGAACTAGAACTAGAACTGTATGGGGCAGGTATGAGTTCAAGTTTGTCTAGAGAATGCTTCGGAAAAAAATTAATTTTTTTGAAAAAATTCTCAAAAATTGAGGTAATATATCAGGTCTTAAGTCTACAAACCAAAACAAATGTGGCACCAGATCCGAAACCATGTAGATCATGTGTCCAAAAATTGGATATAAACCCAAACCCATTTACTTATCGTAATATAAATAAGGACTCAAATCCAGTTGTTAACAGATTGAAACATTTGAATAATTAAATAATTGAAGACCCATTTACAACCCCAAATAAGTCTAAAAAAACCTAGTTGAACATCTCAAAAACACTCTTTTAGTCTTAACATCTTGACATTGAGCCAAATTTGAATTAGATCTTATGGTACATTTGGCATCGTGCCATTTGGATGTTCCAATGTTCCCATGAAATAAGCTGCAGAAAACATATTTCGTATATGCAAATCACTATTTCAAATTTTGGTTTCACAAGAACGAATCTCAAAATCTTAACCCGCTATCATAAGAAACTAGGAACAAAAAAATTTTATTTTTTTTAAAACTACTTGCTAGTATAATTGTTTCCTACTTATCTAGATTGACTATATTACTTAATTTTTAAAGTTGGATCACATGGTAACAATCACAAAATGTTGTGCTCATATTATAATTCATAATTTATTTTAATGGTTGGACAACATTATAAATCTTTTAAATATGTGCCCTATGTTCTAATTTCTAAATGCGGATTATATGATGAAAAAATATTATCTAGCGAAAAAGATTTAATATTTCAGAAAAAATACTTAATCTTTCAAAAAAGATTATTTAATTTTTCAAAAAAATATTTTATCTTTGTAGAAAATATCTAATCTTTCAAAAAGAAATATTTAATCTTTAAAAAAAATTAATCTTTCAAAAAAATATTTAATCCTTAAAAAAAATAAATCTTTCAAAAAATATTTAATCTTTAACAAAAATCACAAAAGGTGGAGTGACAGTGTAATTCCTATGAATGTGACCTTATGTTTTAATTTTTAAAGGTAGGTACCACTTAATTTTTAAAGTGACTCGTATTCACAATCAATAAATAGGATAGCCCCACATTATAATCTATCATAATTTTCAAAGGTGGGCACAACATTGTAATTTCTAAATATAGGTCTTATGTGCAAAATCACAAAAAATGTGCCTCCAGTTTGTAATTTCTAAATGTAGGTAACATAGTCACAATCACAAAATGTTATAAATTCTATGAATGTAAGTCCATATTCTAATTTCTAAATGTGTGTACCATGCTGTAATTTATAAAGGTAGGTCCAATATTTACATTAAAAAAGTGAGCCAACATTATAATTCTTATAAAGGTAGGCTCACCTTATAAATCCTACAAATATGGGCCCCATATTCTATTTTTTAAAGGTAAAATATACGTTACAACTTTTATGGGTGGGTCCTTTGTACGTCAATAAAAAAGTACTGCAAACATTAAAAAGTGGGTCCCCCATTTTAGATCCTATGATTCTCTTGCTTTCGTTCATTAGAAAAAAATTTTTAACACTATTACCAAACAAATTTCGTATGAAATAATTCTCAGCAAAGTATTTTAGTTGCCAAATAAGTTCTACAAAGTTTAGTCCTAGTGTGACTTGATTTCAGTACAACTAGATTCGAACACACAAAATTGAAAACAATACGGGAATAATGCCAAATAGACCCTTAGTGATGCTAGTTGGTTTTTAGATTTTGGAGCAATTTGGATTTAAGACGATGCACTCTACGAGTTGAATTAAGCCTGCTTCATGCAAAGCAATGGCATTGGTACCATCAATCGCTTGGCAAGTCAAAGCCTAGTTTTAGTTTGTTAGTGCTTCCAAGTTGTAATAGAGTTTAGTAATTCATTAGGTAGCGTTTGGTTCACTTGAATAGGGGTTGGAATGGAATGACCATTCTTGCATTTGGTTCGTCCAAAATGGATGAAATGCTCATTCTAAAAGGAATCACCATTCCCCTACACGAGGGAATGGTCATTCCATTAAGAGGGGTAAGGAATGACCATTCCATTCTAGACTCACTTTTTATTGAGATAAAAATGCCCCACCCACTACCACCGCCACCCACCACCACCCAACCACCGCTACCACCACCGTCACCACCCACCACCACCACCACCACACCACCACCACTACCACTACCACCAAAAAATGAAGAGGAAAATAAGATTATTTTGGTAAAATACTCAATTTTTTATTTCATTTATGCATACCAAACATAAGAATAGGAATAGAAATTCCATTCCCGCTATCATTTTAAAGATAAATCCAAACATTAGAATTGAATGATCATTTCAACCTTAATATCATTCTAGCCTAAAATCATTCATTCGAACCAAACACTACCATAGAAATTTTATTGGCCAGAGAGACTCGCCGAGATTTTAGCTGAGTAACATAAGCACGACCAGGGGTTTTGCCAGACTTGGTCGAAGTAGTTTAATTCAACGCCCCTAATGCCAAAGTTTAGTAAGGTGGGGCCAAAACATTATAGATGTTTGAACCTCAATTTAAAGTGTATCTGTTTTTTTTCAAAGTGTATCTGTCAAACATATGGATTCCAGATATGGATTCTTTACAGATTCGCAGCTGGAAGCTCACACCTCCTTAAGTTAGGATATGTGACGCAGCGTTAATAAAAAAATGTCAGATCCAAGGAACGTGGTCAATTATCATTATCATCATGTTATGAAATTCATTTCATCTTGTCAAATCTTTGAATAAGGTTTACTTCTAAAAATATTCAAGTGTCTATATAACAACTGTTTCAAATGTAGAAAATAACCAAAGTAGTATAAGAAGAAAATTATAAATTCGAACTTACAAAAATGAAGTTAGAATAGTCTATTTTGACGATTAAAGCTAATGTTTAACACTATGTCCTTTAGATAAAATCCGTCTCCACTGCGGTGCTCACGATGTACAGACGTTTATCTCTAGGATACAATGATCATCACACACTAGAAGCAACATTGATATTTACAATGCTAGCGAACAGAACTGTGTTCTTCAACTCTCTCTCATAAAATGATAGAATGTAGGAAAGAAAATGTGCTCTAAAAGCAATTTGAGATGGGCTATAAATAGGTGAATTGGTGACTGTTCTGTTACAATATATAAGCAGGAAAATGAATGCAATTTGAACAGTCACCAATCATCAAGAAAAAGAGATACTTCTGTCCATTTTTGCAAAAATAAGACACATCTTCCTCGACCGGCAGTGGCCCACGTGGGGGTTGTGGTGTCATATAGTCCTCCCCCGGGATAAAATATGGGTGTCCCTTGGGGCCCAAACTATATATCCACACTTAGTATATATAGGCATACACACTTTAGTATACAAGCAATGTGGGATTCCTTTCTTTCCTCCTTTGTTACCATATATAAGCAACTTTAAGTAATCACTTTGGAAATCAATTTCTTATTTATATCTTAATAATTTTTAATGAACAATGATTTGTGTTTAATCTCCTCATGAAGGAAAACACATTAGCACTTGAACCCACCTTAAGAGAGGTGTGGGACCCACACCTATTGTGGTCCAGAGTTGACCCAAAACCCATTTTTCGCAGATGAGATTCCTGGTTGGTTTAGAGAGGATCCGGACCCATCGCTTAAAACTGCAATTTCAGATAGTACCATGGACGACCAACTTTCTCCCACCTTTAATTGGCCATTGCTGCTTTAGTTTGTGGGCACCCAACCACTGAAAAAGCCAAACCAAGATGACTGATAGACAGACACAGATTGTTACCTGCTTTCCCATCCTGCGTACACTACTAGAACATTTTTTGGGGCATGGTCCGCTGGCTTTCTTTTTCATGGTACGCGAGTTTATGGTCTTTACCTGCAAAGTATGTCCTTATTTTTCTATCCATCTCATTTGCATATATCTATATTTATATCTATGTATTTTGAATATGTGTATATATATATCATCTTGATTTTAAAATTCGGCAGTGATTAAGTGATATGGTCGGATGTTTATAGGCTTTCTCCAGGATTAAGATCAATTGTCTATTTTTGAATATCTAAAGTGACTATATGCGAGAACCACTCCGCTCTGCTTGGATAATCCCTTGAAACAAGATCAGGTTAAGTATTCTTGTGAGTCAAGAGAGGAGACTCCGCAGGAGTAAAGGTGGAATGCTTTGCTCCACATCAGAAATATTTAAGTCTTGATCTTGGGAACATAAGTACGGCCTCAACCTTAACACCATATGAGGTTTTTTAAAATCATGTGTCAAGATTAAGTTGAAATCTCTTGAGCCAAAGCGGATAATATCATGTGGATATTGGGCCCGTGTCATTACAAACAGTATCAAAGCCGAAGACGGCTTTATTTCCAATGGGGAGAGTAGGAGACCCCACTCCGCTGGCGTAATCCCCTCTGCCTGCATAATTCCTTGAGATAAAAGCATGTCAAGTGCTCCTGTGAGTCAAGAAAGACATCGAAAATATTTAAGTGCTGATGCTAGAAATGTAAGTATGGCCTTAGTTTTAACTTTAAAAGAAACATCAGAAATATTCAAATCCTGATCTTGAGAATATAAGTATGGCCTTAGCCTCAACTCCTTACGAGGCCTGAAGAGAGGCGTCAGAAATATTCAAGTCCTAATTTTGGAAATATAAGTATGACCTTAGCCTAAACTCCAAGAGAGACATCGAAAATATTCAAATCATGATCTTGCGAATATAAATATGGCCTTAACCTTAACTCCACATGAGGCTTTTTAAAACCGTGCGGCAAGATTGGGTTGAAATTCCATAAGCTAAATTAGACAAAATTATGTGGGTATTGAGCCCAAGTCGTTTACACTATCAAATAACCTCCCCTTTGATGGAAATTGATTCAATGGAGAGGGAAAATGAATACCAACTCATCACCCAAGTAATTCAAATCACAAGAAAAGTATTTCTCATATACATTACTACCTTATATCCATAAGTCCTTACTTCATATCTTTCACTCTCATCTCCTTAATAGTACTTTGAGAGAGCCCATTTGACAATAAATTTCTATGCATTCAATGCAAACAGATCACACAGGCCCTAAACACTTTAAAAGCGAAAAAATTTTGAGATTTTGATTTCAGAAAAAGGCCGGTACAAATTGATTCATTACCGATACATCAGCTGATGCACAAGGGTTTTGGCTTTGGCAAATAACCATGCTTTAGAGCCATGATTATATGTTTGTGTGAAAAACACAAACTAAAGTGCGGTGACTGCAAAATCCCTTTCATTTTTCAAAAATTCTTTTGTGCCTGCAATGTTGAGAGAAGTTGCCTTCTTTGACTCCACAGTCCACGCCACCTCCCCATAACACTGTGTAAAGTAAATTACTTAGCAAAAGTAGGGATTTCTGATATCTCTAATCTATCATGACTCATGAATGTCTATCTTCCCATTTCAAAGAAAATAACATCTTGTAACTCATCATCTACAAAAGGATATTTCTCAATCCTACAAAGCTAAGCTCTTCCTGGAGGTTGTCTCGACTTCCCTGCTTTCCTGAAACACACCAAGAATTGTATTTCATTTGTAGTTAATTATTTATGAGACCATGATTATTAGGTTTAATAAATACAGCTAAGCAAGATTAGGAGAAATGGCTGTGATGAATAAAGTGATGAGACTCTCTTTTGCTTTTTCTTTTTTTTATTTGAATGGGTTAAAGGTAAGTTGGACACTGAAACCGATGACTCGGGGCACATGACATAAAAATTGGGTTTATGATAAAAGTATGAGAGAGAGCCCATGACATAAAAATTGAGTTTATGAGAAAAAGTATTAGAGAGAGAGAGAGAGAGAGAGAGAGAGAGAGAGGGTAGTTGATTAAGAAAAAGTTTCATTTATTTCACTAATGCACTACAAAATAATATTTTGCAAAAGCAAGGATCATATATCACAAACAGCAGAACTAGCCGCACCTGAATCAATGAGTGATGCTCTATGCCCTGTTTTATTGACACCATATGCAGTTCCACTCAATTTTAATCAGTATAATGTCCATCATTAGATTGATCAAATGATTTAAATTTGATTAACTTCATCTGCTCTCTCTCTCTCTCTCTCTCTCTCTCTCTCTCTCTCTCTCTCTCTCTCTCACTAATATTCTTTTTTAAGCAAAGAGTGAAGTTTATCGTGTGTAAACCACAGGGTTTATCTAATGTTGAGCCCCACTTTGATTGATTTGACATAATGACTAAGGCAATGAAGAGAGGTTGCAGATTGCAATGCCTGTAATTTAAATTTCTTAAGGTAGACCCCACTCATGGACTTAGGTAATACGCTGCACTCGATCACAGTAGAGTTGCGGCTCTGCACTGTTGTTCAACCATCCCAACAATGGAAGGTGCATATCTTTGCTTGCTAATGATTCATGGAGGAATCCATTGAATGCATTGTTCGTACATAGGAATACAAGAGAAGACCATAAGTTTTCAGTAGAAGAAGAAGCTATCATGGAGGGGGAACATTTATTAATCATTACAAAGGGAAAGTACAATCTACGCAAGTCTGGTTTTTAAGATCTATGATGTTGAGTTAGGTTTTAAGATCGAAGATGTTATAGATAACTAACCTCATAACCATTTCACCTTTTTCTTTTTCTAACCATCCAAATGTAGGGATAACTTCTAGTCAAAAACAAAATAATCATAGACCCAACCCACACACCATTGCATGAAATTTTCATTATGGGATTGTTTTATTCTTCTGCACTTACTTTTGTGTTCTTATTTTCTATTTTTTCAGATAGAACTGAGCACCCAAAATAAAGAAGGGAAAAAAATATTAAACCTTGCTACTAAATGACATAGTTTTTTGTACCTGTTGTGAATGGGGTCAGGCCCATTAGGAACTCTTCTCTTGCTCATGTCATATGGGTCCAAACCCGGATGAAAATCTAGCCTGTCTCTTCCCATAACCTTGAATGCCTTGAAGCTTTCTCTAGTCCTTGCTGCTGTGGTAGTAGCCCTTGTAGTAGTTGTTGTTGCTCCACTTCTTACAATCTCAACAAACAAAAAGACAGTAAAAAGCACTAATGCAGTAGCTCCAAACAAGGCCCTCAAAACCCCACTTGCCATCTTCCACCTTCTTGTCTCCTCGCTAGATTTCTTCTAACTCTTCTAGAGTACCACCTTGTAGTTTCTCAGTCATGGGCGAGGTAGAAGGCACTGGAGAGGCCATTTTTTTTTTTTTTTTTTGTCTAGAGATGGTCAGTGTCTTTTTATAATTATAAGAAGAAGAAGAAGAAGAAGAAGAAGAAAAAGAAGAAGACGACGACGAAGGGGGAGGAGAGGAGATGCTTAAGGCAAGTAGATGGATTTTTTTCCTTTACAAGGAGATGGTTTCTTAATAGTGGGGAAGCGATTTTGTTGCGCTTTATAGGACCTCGAACAGGAGAAGAGCAAAGGTAGATGGGTGTTCGGAACTTTATACAGATTGGCTCCATGGGCATTTTCCTTTGGTTTGGGCATTTTCATGCAGCTACAATCACCAATGGGACCTCACTATCTATTTATCTTTTGCATCCGTCTTTCACGTACATCGATTTTTGTGTCCTCTTTTTCATTTTTAAACTCTCGAGAACTTTTATTTATCTATTTATTTTTGTATGTTTTGGTTAAGGAACTCGAGAACTCCTTTAGCTAGGGCCTAGAGGTGCCATGAGCCTGGTGGCAATTAGGAAAACATCCAATGAAAATTTTGTCAAATTATGACAATAAGTTATAGTTTTGCTCTTTTTATTAAGATTTATTTGGTAACCGGCTTGTGTCGAAATTTGTACACCTAGTTTGTCGTTTATACCAATGTTGTTAATTTTGTATTATAATTTATTGGTGAAAGAATTATGAAATCTGATCCCAGTTGTATTGTAATTTATTGGTGAAAGTATTACAAAATCTGATCCCAATAAGATAAGACTCTGTTGATGATGAGGAGGATAAGTTTGTAAGATAAATTGATGACTTTAGTAGTCTCATATAATATCCTTTAATAGGCAATTCTTTTTTATATGAAATAGGTAATTGGGTCTTGTGAGAGACGG
Organism: Sextonia rubra; assembly: GCA_037013555.1. Taxonomy (NCBI): domain Eukaryota; kingdom Viridiplantae; phylum Streptophyta; class Magnoliopsida; order Laurales; family Lauraceae; genus Sextonia; species Sextonia rubra. The sequence goes on along the minus strand of JASUAD010000010.1, from coordinate 32,642,194 downwards.
GGCCAGAGAAATAGGTCAATGGCACAATCAATTTATTACAAAAACAAGGTTTGGTTCCTCTTTAACAACATTGGATGGGTTGTTGTTTCTTTAGCTGCTTGTACTTCCACCGGCTAAAGGTGGAAAGAGTGTTTGATACAACTTATATAAGATAGGCTTGTGGGCATGAGGGGGTTTTGGGTAGAACTTTGTGAAAGCATGAGTCTGCCTAAAGTTAGAGTCCGAAAGTTTAGTCCAAGGAGATATTAGTAATTTTCCCAGAAGAAAAAAAAAGTGATGAGTAGGACTATCCAATGAAACACTTTTTTTCCTTTTTTTATTGTTGACAGGTAGTAATTAGATACCTCTAAAAATAGAAAAGAACCTATGAACAAGTCACTATACCAAAGCAAGCAGAATTTTTGCCAGTTGCTGTTACATTAAGAACTTTTTTAACCTTAAATTAGGGGGATCAAACATGTAACTTCAATACTTTAGAACTTGTTCCTTTTTATGTTCTTGCCCTTTCAGGCAGTCATGCTAAGAACTAAAGCATGATATGGACTTTCACCAGTTGGTTTACACCCCTTTTAATTATTGTGTTTGTGGCGTGCATGCATGGTTATTGGAAAGAAGATACATAGAATCAATGCTAGGGTGACATCGGATGTTGACACAAAGCATTTACATGCTCATGGGTTAATACTATGATTGGCTACTATTCTACTTTGTAGGGCCTCAACCATTTACTTCAACAAATTATAGCGTTAACATATCAGCATTTAAATGTTTTCTGTCAACATATCATGTCACCTTAGCATTACTGGTGTGGAATATCTCCTAGGGAAATAAATGTATTTGAGTTGCAAATGCTGAGAAAGAATCAAGTCCCTTGGCTTGGATGCTTTTTAAGTAGGGAACATATATAGCACACCTTAATCCATGTGGCCAAAGCATTATGGCATATAACCCCTTTTTTTAATGTTTCTTGCATCTGAAGTCTGAAATCATTGAGTTATAAAATCATACTTAATAGTTTATCTTGACATCTTTCATGTGCAAACCACTCAATTCAAATCCATGTTTCATAGAAAAACTTCAAAAATCTTGTGGAAAAGAACATATGCTACCCAATAGGCCAAATATAGGGCATTATATCCAAGGATGAAGAGAAAACGGCCAGTGGCGGAATCATATAGAGGGCCATCAAATGTCTAGGACCGATTTTCATTGGTAAATTTTTAATCTTATCCTCTTTGATAAAGGCTCATTTCCTAGGAATTCACAATAATTCAGGGGAAAAATGGTCATGTATTTCCTAGATTACATGTTACAGAACATGTAGGTTCAGCATCCACCACGAGTGCATTGGGTACTATTTAATAAGTGGTATAAAATATAAACACTACAAATTCGTGATTGATACGATATCGTGATGAGCATTCGAGATCACGCGCTTTGTGAGCCATTTCTTCTATTTGTCAACGCTTGTGTTTTGGACAGACAAGAAAAAACTAAGAAAAAGTCCCAAAGAAGATCATTACAAACAGTAGATCATTGAAAATTGTGACCACCATCCCATCCACAACTGGTCCGTTCAGCCTGCTTACACATTCACCACTCTAATTATTGATAATATAGATTAATGACCATTAATAGATGGTACTTAACACACACTGACTCTGGCTGCCCTCGTTGAATAATTTTGGGTATCATAGGATGGGACACTCACTAAAAGATGTTCATTCTTTTGAAGTTTTTAAAAGCTTACATTCCATGGAATCCGCCCCACCAAAATAGCTTGCCAAAATCTCTCCGTTTCATGAGCATCCGAGGCAACAGATACCATTAGAAGAACTCTCTCATACTTTTAGGGAAGAAGATGTAAATTGTCTTTCGAGATTTGGTGCACCCTATCCTCCGCGCTAGTTACCAAATCCACAGTGACCAGCATCAGACATTTTTCCCTTTCCAGCCACCCTGGGTGTTATGATTCTGGAATACACACATAAGGCTTGCTTTTCATACGATTCTTTAATCATGGTTCAATGATTAACTGGCCTACATCACAAACCTTTCTATCAACAGTGGTAACGACATGATAGAAAGCTTGGTTATATATTTCTCTGCATTTACGCAAACACTGCTACCTAATCCCCAAGAAGTTAGTTGAAAATTTGATAGGCGGGCCACCCATGTTTCACCAATGCTTCAAAAGTCTTCCCCTCTTTATGAATTTATACATGAGTTGATTGTGCTTTGTCTCCTTGTCATGGACTTTTAGACTTCATGTGATCTTATCTTGTCAGTGTTTGCCTCTATTAAGGTAAGAAAAAGGCATTGGGCTCACTGTTTTCAGTTCTAGCGGCATTCTTGTTGAGTCTATGCCTCTCAACAAATGGATTTGCCGTCAAAACTTCGCAATTTATATGATAATCTGCGATCTTTTTGCTTTTGCAATCCTCCTTACATGATAGAAACTTGCTTTGAAGTTTGGTTCAATGTTTATGAAATAATTGCTATTGTATGGTGACAATATCTATATTGTTTCTTAGGAAAAACCTGTTATAATGGAGTCATAAATTTCTCCTATTTGGTTTTCTCCCACATCCAAGCCTCAGTTTAGAATTTCATTGTAGGCAAGTTACAAAAACCACAATTGTCTTTGATTCAAGCAAAAATTTTAACATGGTGGAAAATCAGCAGATTTATTAGCTAAGCTAAGAGTAAATAGGTCTTCTTATTTGATAGCTTTTATTATGTAGTGTTCCGTTTTAGTGGTATAACTCTTATATACCATTTACATTTTTTTGGTTTTTTGATTGGCTTCTTGTATGTAGCTTTCTTCTTTTAATATAATTTATTATTACCAATAAAAAAAAGTTACAAGTGATTGTTTCTTTTAATATATAACAATAGGGGAAAAATGCATTTATTTTTTAAATATTTTTGTTGTTGTTTTACTTTTCCTTTCGCAATGGGAGAAATCAGCAAGATCACATTGGTTGTTCTTGCTCGTTTACTTCACACCTCTGACTTCATTTCAACAAGCACGTGTTCAAATTTCATTCCAACATGAGTGATTTAAAAGCATTACACTATATGCAAATACGAATCATGCTGTCCATAGTTGCCCCGTGGCCTGACGCATTTTCACCTTTTTTTTTAATGGTGTGTGTTTTATTGTCTCTGTTCCATTGTCATCCTTTTCTTAAAAAAAGGACCTTCGTTTCTGGTAAGGAACACATGAAAATATCCCCTTCTAAACACAACCTTCACTTTCCCACTGGATATGAAATCCTTGACCAATCAAGTAAAATAACTATTGTTGTAGTAGTTCTGCATGAATTTGTGCCGCACTGACACTTGTTTTGGCCTAGGGAAAACAGTTTGTTGTATTCAACTAACGTCGGCCGAAAAAGACCCTATCATTATTTGTTGTTTGAACTTCTATTTTCTTTTTGTAAGAATTTTTATATAATTGGCTAATTCATGAATTGGATAAAACTTTGAGTCTATTAAGGTGCAATTTAATGTTTCTTTTAGATTGACTGTGGTTCATATCATCAGAAGAGCTGAACGAAGAAAATAAAAAAAGTTCGGAATCGGCACATAATAAAAGAAGTTCGGAATCGGCACATACTCTCAGAATTGGTACCCACACGAGCGCATTTAGCTACCCAGTCAAGCGGATTTGAGTACCCGCTCGAGCGCAATTGAGTATCTGTGCAAGCGCACGATGAATAGAAATCAACTTTCTTATTCAAATTTGTTTTCTTTTTGTGCCGGAATTAATAAGTTGAGTTCGACAAGGACTATTCTTATGAGGCATGAATTATGGGTTAGTTAAAGATTCCTCTCTTAGAAGATTACACATCTTGTGAATTCAAGGTGATTAGATCAAGTGCAAAGAGCAGTATACAACGAGAGATTGTTGTGGTAAGAATTTGTGCAAAAAAAAAAAAAAAAATACGGCCCTTAGGTTGAGGGAATGATTGAAAGGGTTGTGAGTATATTTTGGAACTTTATGAAATTTATGCTTAGTTTAATAAGTTCAGAAGGATTTGTGGTTTTTTCCGTTTGAGCTTGCCATGTTAAAAATATACGTGTCAGTTACTTGTGTGAGCGATTATTTATTTGCAAATTTATTTTATCATATAATTTGACTTGCAAATATAGAAATCTGGGACCCAAAAACTTTCACTTTTTCTCGACATCATGCCATGGATGTCATCAAATAGCCAAGTAAAAGATAAAGCAGAGGAGCCCCATCCAAAACTCACCAAATTCGTTGATACTCCAAACATAGTTTTGTACTAATATGATACGATAGGGATGGCAATGTCAGCAGGGCCTCACTGTTTGGGGAATTTTAAACCATCTGAGAGGCCCACCATATTTGGACCATTTGGATGGCCACCTTATTTACATCAGTAAAGGCGTGGGCGGGCTTCATAATTTTGTTTATTTCAGTGGGTCCTACTCAAACTAAACATGCGGTTTCTGAAATGGGATCTCTGGTTTCTCTCTTCTTTCTTTCTTTCTTTCTTTTTTTTTTTTCCTATAAAAACACACCTACTCAGTAAAAACAATAGCTACGTTTTGTTCTTCAATAAAAATAGAAACATCAACGAGTTAAACCTGTCACTGTGGTTAGGGGCAGTTTTTGAACATTTCAACTAAAGGCAGGGATATTTTACAATTTTCAATTCATCTTGGCTTTGCTATAAATAGATGAGACATGTGCAGAACCCCTTATTATTTTTATTGCTGAATAAGTGTTACACGGGAATCGATGGGGACATTTCATAGCCATAACTACGTAATCAACTTTACTAATAAAATAATTCTGGTATCAGCTACAGTATAATATGACCAGTGAAAATTCAAAATCCAAGTCCCACCAGCATGAATTCAATTTTTTCGCCTTTTCGTCTGTATGCAAAATTTCAAATCTCTCGAACCCCACATTTTGTAACCTAACGTTACAGAAGTTTTCAAATCGAATTCGAAGTCTTGGTTTTCACACCAAAACCCCACGGATTTTGAATTTTCGGGTTTCTAGGCTGCAGGGCTGTTTCTTTTTTTTGGATATGTTGTTTAAAAAATTCTGGGGACCATAGCCTACAACATGAGAGTCACTGTCTACCTCCAGAGTGGGTGGAATTTCCAAATACATGTCCAAGATCCAAACTAAACATCCATTAAATCCCCTCAGTTCAAATAAGAATAACAACAACAATGTACTGTTGACTGTCTGCTCAGTATGAGAGAAGCTGTGGAAAATGAAAAATGTAAAAGTTAAATATATCTCTCCACCAATGGACAGTCAAAGAACGAAGGACAAAGAGCCCAGCTTTAATGGGCAAGTGCAAAAAAAAAAAAAAAAAAAATGTAGTCTAGATATGGCACAGATAATTTTACAATATCTGAGGTTAATGATAAAAACTCATATATATTATCAATTTAGCTTTGACTTGGCCTTGAGTGAGATTTCATACTAGCTCTGCGTGCCACATCCCATGCCTTGTGTTGTGTCGAAACACCTGCCTGTGAAGCAAAAAATGAATCATAGCAAGGGGAGTCAAATGCAAAACCCGTGTGCTTTGATGATTCTCTTGGAAGTTGACAAACTGCGAAGCTCCTCGCTTCCTCTGGTGTCAGTTTGTTTCCAATCTCCAAAAATTGAGACCTGCTGCTCGCTTCAGGGTCATTCCTGTGAATTTCCTGAATAATTTGGTAGTCATAGGGGAAAAACCATCTCTGTAACCTGAAACCAGTGAACTTGTTAAAAACTACACAAGATGCAGCCAAGATGTCTATTTACATTAAGGTAATTACAAATGGCTGGTTAGAATGTTGTATGATCCTATAATGCAGTAAACCAACTGACATGTAATAGAAATGGATTGATTATAGGTGGGCCCACATACCAGAGAGAGAGAGAGAGAGAGAGAGAGAGAGAGAGAGCATAAACGGTAATCTATGGGCTACACCAATATACAAGAAACCTGAATTGTTACGAGTGCAAGGAAATAGAAGCTTGGACCCATGTATCTAAACATGGGTGGGGCGTAACTTTTGAATGGTTATGAATTATGACCTTCACAAGGTGAGCGCAGAGCGCGAATTAAGCTCACATGACCTTATTGATAAGGTTGATCTTATGTAATTGCCCCTCACATAATAACCTGTATCATAATATTATAGGGAGGCCATGATTACATAACGTTGACCATAACATATGCTCAAGAAAAATCAAATGAAATGGCACAGGTGTGGTCCACTTTGTGAAAACCCAAACCAGTCAAAACTTGCATCCACCAGTGTTTACCTCTATGGGTCCATGAATCATTACAGCAGTCACTACTTGGTTGAGACGTTTTTTAAAGAAATCTGGTTAAGCCATGTATTAATCATAATTTTTTTGATACCAAGTGGACCATATAACATGTATCAAAAGTCCAACCCTTCACATCAATTCTCCTTCCATGCATTCATACAATCATCAAATTTGAAGTCAATTAGTTTAATATCAACCATTGGATTGGACACATGAAAATGTGGCTTCAATTCTGTTTTTTTTTTTTCCACTCTGAAGGAGAATGCAACTCCATCTGATGATACATACAGTTATAGAGGTGGAAACTGTGCATTTAATGGATACTCTGGATCCCCAAAATGATGGCACCAATGTGCACAGAAAAAAAATTTATTAATGAATCAGTATAACGTTATTAAGATTTGGCTCAAAATAGAAAGGAATGGAGAAACCGAATTCATGTAGCCAAACCCAACATAGTTAGGATAAGGCTTTGATGATGATGATGATGATGATGAATCAATATAAAGTTATTAAGCGGTGCTTTAATCATGCTTTTCTTCAATCTAACAGTAAATATTGCTTCCTTTAAAGTAGGGCTCAAGCCTATCATAGGTAAATACGGTAGGGCCATAATTTGAATGGTTTCGGGCCTTTGAAAGGGGGACCCCACATTTAACCTAACTTGATTGTAACTTATGGTCAATCTTACATTATCACTCCTCATTATATAACACTATGCAACATCTAACATATTATATGTATACATATTATACACTTGGACCAAGGGTATTCAAGAATGGACCTAACAGGACCCACACACAGGGCACACTCACTTACCAATGGGACCTAAAAAGAAGTACATAGACAAAGTTTTTGGGTTGTGTCCTTCAGTAATGAGGGATCTATTGACACCGTTAAGCTTGACACCCTGCTTAGCTGACTGAAACAAAAGAAATCGTCTATTTAAATCTTACCCTTGGTATATGAAGTCGCCGAGAAGTGCAACAGTTGGAACAAGCAAAAGGGTGAGATAGAAATAGAATGTGCTCATCAAAACATAGATAACATAGAATATGTTCTCCTGCGGGAACACAAATCAATGAATATACTGCACGCATTACATTATCAAAGGGACAGCACACTAAAACATGCTCAAGAAGACTTACTTGTCTATCATATGGGGTTATAATACCAGAATATACAAAGATAAAAGCAAACCATGCTAAGATGCTCCCTGCAACGCTTATAGAGTGCCACCTTGTGATGGAATTGGAGGCCATAAGAAGGCGCAAGTTGACAGTTACAACTATACAATTGAAAGCCATTGTGCTGACGTCCCAATGGCCAAATATCTTTCCCGATGAATTGTGACCATTAATACTGCCAGAAATTGTGAAATGAAAGAGGACCAAGGAATGATACAAGGAAAAGAAAGCCCAGATAGCCACAACTCGCCATTTGAAGAACATATTTCTTATTCCCTCCATGTATAACTCTGGGTACTTCTTGGACAGTGAGGCACTAACATCCTGGAAATCAAGCTAGAAACTTATCCAACTCTTCCATTTGGAACCTTCAAAGACCTAGAAACAATCAGATAAAGGATCTAGTGTTAGACCCTTATATCCAAGTTAACTACCAAGCTCTTTATTCCAACAAACATGGCACCACAAGTGCGAAATCAGAACTATTCAACTATGTCTTTACCACAGGGCACAGATTGGTCACATGTTGAAAACAACCATTTGGAGGATCTTAGCTTTCAATTGAAGGACTTCTTCCTATTGAATCCGAAAAAATGATTGGACCTTTTCTCACTCCATCCGTTTGAAAACCTCAACCTTCACTCTGTGGCTAATATGTAAAGAAACAGAGAGCTTGGTAACTTTTGACATATGGCTCTAACAATAGATCCCATAGATCAAGAGCATTTCAGACAGATGATTACCTTATCAAACAGGCCAACTATAATCACAGGCAATGCTGTAAAAATAACATTATACAAGGACTGAAACCAATCATCATAAAATCTCTGACCACTATATCCTGTCTGGAAGGTGAACCAAAACTGTGTCAAGGTGAAAGTAAGATTCTTGTAAAAAAAGTATGTAACGACCTGCAACCAGGGAGAACATCTGAAAGTTAGAAGCATGCTAAACAGATTTAACTAAGCATTTGGAAAGTTCTAAAGAGAAATTTTTTTGGAACAACCTTGCATATTCTGACATATGACCATCGGCCATGCACAAGAAGTAAATCAGTAAGGTAGCGGAACTGAGCAATTGCAAAATCACTAGCCATGACTGCTTGCATTCCCTCCAGACCACTTATGCCAACACCAATATGTGCAGCTTGAATCATGCTGACATCATTGGCCCCATCACCTATGCTAAGTGTGATCTTTCCTGCACCCTTCTTAACCAAGCTGGTTACCTGCAAAACAGCAAGCAGAATTCATTCCCAAAAATTACTTCTCAAATTTAATCTATGTACACACATACATACATAATACATACCCTAGAGTTGACCTATGAAGTAGCACAAGGCACTATGGCAGTTTAGAATTATCAGTAGGAAATATCTAATTGCTCTTTTCATCAGTAAAGAAATACCCAACAGCTCTTACTTCTTTAGAGGGTAATTTTATTATAATAGAAAACATGTCATAGTAAAACAAAAAAGTTCTTGGTATATAAGTTTGTGTCTACCGGTACTCTCCGATGGTAATGTGCCTAAACACCCATTACCACACTTCAAACACATGCAAATGAGAACCTTGAAACAATGTCTATATTTAATCAAAAGCATCCAGGTTTTGGAGCCTGGAGTAACAGCTCTCTGAACACTCATTTAAAATGATCATGTACATCCGGTATGTACTAACTTATGGTACATACCACCAATTGTGGCCCACCTTATGACCCTCTTCCCCCCTCTTTGATAGTCATTGATCCCAAGGGTTTGAACTGATTTGAATGGATTGGACCGTTGGCTCGAGGATTATACACACCCAAAGGCTCATGTGCACACCTCCCACACAGTACACACCTGCCCAGTGGGGCGACCGTTGGTCCATTTGAATGGACCACAAACATGGACGCCCCCTAAATTACACCAGATCAATGGGGTTTACACTCATCCAAATGGATTGGGCCCACAAATCAACTGTACACATATCTGAATGGACTGTGAAAACATTGAAACTTGTGGGGCCCGGAAGAATATAATAGTATGATCAAATTAGAATGGACCACACATGGGACAACCCTGAATAGCACTTGACCATTTTTTTACACCCATATGAATGGACTACACTATTGGATCAAAGGATCAATTTCTTAAGGGATGAACTTTGTTATCTGTTGATCAACGGGTTAAGATGATCAGATGGAACCCATATTTTGTACATAGGTAGGCCCCAACCAGATGAAGAGATCCTCTTCGATCCAATCCCCTTGTGGTCCCAATTGGATCTTTCAATCCCCACTATCCCATGATCTATGGCATGGCATCCCAGGTGGGCCCCAATTGCTGATATGTACCATAAGGATGTATAGAAGCAGGGCCATATATATGTGGAAATTTTCAAATATGGCCTTAAGTTTTAGTCTTATTCATAAAAAAGGACACAAGTTTCAAAACTTTTCAATTTAGTCTCTACGTTTTCCACTAAACTTTTAATTAAGGACATCCAACAATTTAAAGGCACTTCCTGGCGACTTTTTCTCTCAGTTTTCTTAAAAAAGAAAACCAAAATTACCCATTATTTAAAGCCAAGACATGGTTTTGGCAACCACTACATGCAGCCATTCCCCGTGGGGGCACTAGTTAACCTTGATTATCATGATGATATTGAAGATGGAAATGAGGAGAACACAGAGGAACTAAATGAGGGCTTTATTTCAATGAAGGATAATCTAGGTATTTTTAAAAAAATTGAAGGAATAAGTTGCCAGAAATAGTTTTAAATGGATGGATGTTCTTAATTGAAATTTTTTGGGAAAACTTAAGGAAGAATTTGAAAAGTTTTGAAACTTATGTCCTTTTCTGAAATAAGGACAAAACTTAAGGCCTTATTTGAAATTTTATGCTTTATTCAAGGTGTCCAAGTAAAGAAATTCAATTTGACCCATTTGGAAGAGTAGACAAAATATATTGACGGAGTGCTTGTTTTATCCAGTCAAGTTCAGATCCTAGATTACATAACATTTAAAATTTAACCTGTGCTTTTTGTAGTGGAGAAACTCGACAGCACACTACAGAACTGCAACTCAAACTCAAGTTGAGTAGATTGCCTCGTAAACTTGGGTCAAGTGCATACATCAAACACTTCCCATCAATTACTAGTGCAAATTTGGGTCCAGATATAGTACGAAGATATTGTTGGGCTTCCTGAATGCATTTCTTCAGCTCTTTCTTTACTGTATCTCTGATAACCCGTGCAATCTCCACTGGATCACCCTAATCATTAAAAAAAAAAAAGATTCTTAACAAACAAAACAACCAAAGTGGAATAGCTTTTCCTTCCATGTGTGCTCTTGCTCTTGGTATCTTAGAGATGCATCTTACCCTATCCTCAACCTCTATGATTTCATCTGTTTCTGAACTAATGATAAATTGCTTCATGTCATTGCTGATCAAGCTACATGCTGCATGGGAGAAACAAAGAAGAATTACTGGAAAAAAAAAAAAAAGAATGGAAAGAAGACCAAAAAAGCTTCTATACAAGAGTGTCAATGAAAGTAGTGATAAAGTATTAATCACCGTATGCTATGTTTATTGCTGTTTCCATCTTGTCCCCTGTCAGGACCCATAGCTTTATTCCAGCTCTAGAAAGAGTCTCTATACAAGAAGGAACTCCATCTTGAAGTTTATCCTCGATGGCAGTGGATCCAATCATTGTAAGGTCCTTTTCTACCATATCTGCCACCTGTAGGGATTTAACATTTCTTGGACTTGAAAGTTGAAAAGCAATTGGAGATTAAAAAACATAGATGGTTACAGAAACAACATTGTGCAACTAATCATCCATGCCATGCAAACATGAAGCGTTTGTATGTGCTACCTAAAAGCATCCTTCAAATGCATGTGGCAGTGAGAAACATAAACCTATAAATTGCTGAGACTTGGAGACAAGTACCATAACAATAAGGAAAACTACATCTATAAATAGAAATAGAATTTTTCTGCATCAAGAAGAACATATGTAGTGGAAAAAACCAACTGCATTTATTTCTAACCTATGATACACAGAATTGCCTAAAACCATGATGCACCCACACCCGATACTCATGCCAATACTTCATTTCCAAGGTATTTGACATAATTTCTTTAGGAGCACCCAGTTCGAACTGTTCATTTCTTTCCAATAGGATTAATTCCACCTATTAAGGCCATTTGAAAAAATGACTGATATGGAAAAGTAAATTCTAAAACTGTTCTTTTCCATATTTGTTCTGACAGCTCTCTTCCATGAGTCCCAAAAAGAATCAATTCACAAAATTGAAATAATTATAGCTATCACAAGAATCAAAAGTGAACCCATGCATTTAAAGACCCAACAAGCTAAAATCCAACCCAGATATGGATGTATGTTCTAGTGGGGATAGTAAAAATGTCGCATTCAAAACAGATGGAGAAACAAAAAGATCTTAGTCGCAGGAAGCCTCCACCTACATATACTATGATCCATCCATTGGGTCACCTAGTAGTAATATAATCCTCTCCATGAATACTTGAATTAAGTTCAATTTCAACAAGAACAGCTATGGATTCCACTTGGCAAGCATGGTGTCATGGAACAGTTTATGGAACATTCAACTGCTTACGTTGGCCCTCAGGAGGAAACAAATTTTGTTGAAGATGCAAACAACCCACTGGGTTTAAGTTTCCTCCCATGCTCTTCAAAGCATTTGGTTACCCTGACCTTCCAGTTTAGTTTAGCATATAAAGAAGATTTTTTTTTTAAGATTGTAATAGAGTGTGATAAATTTTTTTCTTTTTAACTTTATAGATAACATAAGTATAAAATTTTCTCATGTAAGAACACTCATCTGATTGTCACCAAAGGCAGGACCTCCCTAAATTTCACTGGGTCCCACATGATGAATGGCTCCACTATGCAACGCACAAGTGCGTTGTCCAAAATTAGTTCACATTCAATTCATAATTAAATGTTTCAGATCCATATGACATTATTGGAAAGTCAACTTGATTGATAATGGTAGTTAAAATCAATTTTAAGCTTTAGAAGCCTTGTGAATGGATATTAAGTTAACAAGTTAATATCCTACTGTTGCATATGGTTTGTCAGTTCTGGCAAGCATTCTATGTTGCTTTTTTGTTAGGGGGATGGAGAAGATAGTAGTCCTTTTGATCATTTGTCAGATTTCTTGACAATGAAAAGTTTTTAACTCATAAAGAACGCAACTAGAAGAACAGATGACGCTATGCCTGGATTAAAGTAGAGGGAAACCATGATTCACTGTTCTTGAAAGAATTTTCCATTGTGATACCTAGCAATGCCTCACTATCATGTCATATTCAATAGCCACTAAAATTACCCCAAACAGACATTGCTATATCTGGATTATAGTAGAGATAATCCATACCTTACTGACTTTGAGGGCATTTTTCATTATAATAACTCACAAAGCCCCACTAAACATCACAAACTAGTGTCACCAACATTAACCTAGAATCAAAATTGAAGCAGTCATATTGCTTCTATATTGTATATCTCACTGACCACATGCCATGGTTTAAATATCAAATGATACACAACGTATTGGCCAATACATACCACATGTTGGCCTTGGCCACACAATTGTTTGAGATATAGGCTGTTACTTGGTATCAGTCTGTATCCCAATATCAGCTGATAATATATGCTGCTATAGCCACGGAATTGATTTTCTTTTACTTTGAGATACTTCATTTGTTTAATAGGTATTATTTATTAAAGCGTTATGGTTTCTAAACAATGCACTTCGACGAAAGGGACAAAAGTGAAGGGTTAATGGCAAAATCCAGAAGGGGCCGTCAAATGATTCCCAATCTGATATGAATAATTACCTAACCATCACCTAAGTAAATCAAATCATAAAAGTGAAGGTCTCAACTATATTGACACCTTAGATCCTTCACTACTCTTTCTTTATGACTCCTTTCGTAAAAACCCCTTTCACCATGAATTCCTAAATATTCAAAACCAATTAGGCAAATGAGCTCTTTCTAAAATATATTGATTATAGTGCTGTTATCTTTGTGGGCCTCTTAAGACTACTACTAGTTATAGTACAGAGTGAAATAGAAGGATTCATACTAGATTAAAGGAAGACATTTGAAGACAACATTTCAAAGATGAGAAGTACCTAATAAGCTCATGTATGTGTGGCTGTCATTTTAGACTGAAAATGATATCTGAGAATGACATTAAATTCCTTGAAACAAATGTGATGCAATCATTAAACTTCATTAGATTCTACAGTTTAAGATAGAGTATGGACATAGGACCTATAGTGATACTGAGTCCTAGTGGAAAGAAAATTAGATTCTAGAATTTTTTTTAATATATTGGATTTTTTGGGTATTTATTTTTTACTTTTAAGGATCAAGCTAAATTCACTTCACGACGGGTTGCAACGGCAGTGAACCAACCTTTGCGTATTATGGATGCAATGTGTCGACCTTTCAGGCTAACTGCAATGCCTTCTGTGGATGCTACTTGAAATTGTGCCATGTAGCATGGTTCACTCATTGACAAATCCTTAAAAAGACTTAAATGAGTTAATCACAACAAAGATGGAACTTCAGAGACCACAATGCACTCTATTAAGTAGATGATCGTACATGGATGATGAAACATGCAATAGTTTTCTCACGCTTCTACAATTGGGTTCCAGTGCCTATCGTCTTTTCTAAATCCTGTAGGATTCAACCATAATTTTCTTCTTCTGGGTCAGTAAATCAGTTTCCTCATTAAAAATTCTTACAGCAGTAAACTTTTTCACATATAGTTGATAGATATGATAATCCTTTTCACCCACATATAGTTGATAGATTTGATAATCCTTTTCACCATCCACATGCAGTTGTAGGTTACCTGAATAGTTTCTAGGCATGTTTTTTTATTTCATTCATGCCCGATTTAAATATAAAATGTCTGAATACGTAAGTCTTAATGTAGGGTAGAGGCTAGAGACAATGAGGTATTGTGTTAAAAACTTATATTCAATCAAGTTTTTGTTAGTGTGACTTTTCTTCTTACTAAACTATTATTTTGAATAAACCTTGACAAAAGAAAATTCCAAAAAAAAAAAAACATGATCACATAAGCAATATGTTGAAGATAACAACAATGGACTTAAATGAGCATTGAAACATATGTTAAGAGTTACCTACTTCATCCAACTTCTTCTCACGTTCTCTTAAAGAGGATTTGGCTTGGATAAATTTCTCATTCCAGCTTTCATATGACTCATTACTTAAATCCCTATAGGCAAGGCAAAGGGTACGTAGACCAGCAGAGCCAAACTGCTCCAAATGCTCCCTGGTCAATTTCTTAATGTTGTCATTTCCATCTGCCAACCTCTCAAAGATGACAGTATCAGCACCCTGTCAAGTAAAATCTCTTATAAACGGTGTCATCTGGCTATAGATACAAGGAAACATTCTTTAAAAACATTAAAAAATTCTCTCAACTCTCACCTTACAATACAAGACGAGCCTTCCATTTGGATAACGACATATGACAGACTGGCGTTTCCTTGTACTAGTTGCATAAGGGAAGGTGATGTCAATTTCAGTACCATTATTCAAAAAGTAAAGCCTAATCATAGAGGAACTGAAAAGTAGAGAGAAATGAACTCACCCATTGAACTCCAGAACATTTAGAATCTCATATGAAACATCTTGGAATTCCCCCATCTTTTCTACATGTAATTCACGAACCTTGATTGTTGTCGGTGTACGCCTGAGAAAGAAAACAGTGAATAGTGGGATTTAGATTCAATGTAATAAATTGCAGTCGCCATTCAAACTGTGAACTGTAAAGGTGGTTGCCCACTTTTCATGCCACTTGTCTGCTTTCATAACAAAACGTTATCAGACTAACCTACTAAGCTAAAATAATAGATAAATTGTTCATACCTATAAAATAAGAAGCCAAAATTCTTTGCAGCGGTAACCAAAGCAGCCTCATCTGGAGATGCAGCCTGATATGTAATTTTTTCTGGGTTTCCATCACCTTCAGGAATCACAGTATGACATATTGCAAGGCATCTAAAGAATTCCTACTCAAAGAATGAAAACTTCTTCTCAGAAAGAAACCAGTGGTACTGGTACAATAATACAAATTGGGACAACAAATATTGAAAATAAAATATTGCATGGCCAAAGGATAAAAAACTTCAAGTTTTAGTGGATAACATTGAATACAAAAGCATGGGAGAGCAGTAAATAACATGCATAAAAACATGTGGGAGATCAGTAAATGTTGACGTGCTGGACAGTATGATATATTGCAAGGCATCTGAAGAATTCCTACTAAAAGAATAAAAACTTCCGCTATGAAAGAAAACCAGAAGTACTAGTGAAAGACAATACTGGATTGTCACAAGACCAAACATTTCAAGTACAGGCCTCTTTGTTGCTTTAAAAGTGAAGGAGAACCTCAAATCAAGAGAGAACAAAATATGATGGGGTCTAATCATAATGTGATGAATTTTTTTTTTTTTTTTTGTCTCTAGTGACTTGAGATTTTTTTTTTTTTTACTTTTTGTGTAAAAGGTAGATGATTTTTTGTCACTTAGTGGTTTGGGAATGTTCCTTTTTTACTTTTTCTTTTTAAAAAAAATGGAGAATTTTTTAATTTTTGTACTTTTCATATGACTCACATATCTTTTGATGTCTGTTAAATGGAGGCTTCACTTCTCTCTACTCTACTCTAGTAAAGTGACAAACACACCAAGTGTCTGGGAGAACAATAAATAGCATGCACACAAGAATTTGGTAAAGCAGTAATTGAAGATGACAACATTTTTTTTTTCCTTAACACTAAACTAAAAGCTTATGTGTTTCTGGTTGAAAAGGCATGATGAAGATCCATGGAGGGAGTTCCACAACCCAACCATAGGATCGACATTTGTTCAGGTTGTGCAAATGAGTTTTTCCTTTTTATTTCTTTTTTTCCCCCGTGTGGATGAATCATGAGTTTTTAGTGTTAGGCCGAAGGGAGAGTGGTCTGAGCTGATTTGGCTACTATTGAGTTTGGTTCAGATAGACCCTGATTCACATCTGATTGGGTCAATCCCCTTTGGCCATCACATTCCATTCTTCTCTTGTTGAATTGATAATATTTAGATACCTTGCAAGCATCAGGATCACTTTCGTTTCTCCAAGCACCTTGCATAAGTCTGTCATCATCAAAATTGAAACCCTTCTCATGCGCCGGCAAGGCTGATCCTTTTACCTATACCAATACATAAAATGAAAACTGAAATAAAAGTAGTTTCTTAGCAAGTGATTAGTGAACATACCTCATCAATTTTTAACCCACTCCGCTGAGCTACACTTCTTTCTATTTCTGTGATCCCATTTCCATACACCTCTGTACCAATTGAACACTTGAAGAACTCCATCAAATTTCTTGTCAAGGTCCCTGTCTTATCAGAAAATATGTACTCCACCTGTCCTAAATAGAAGAATCGTGTTCAATGTATTATACTTGAAGGTTTGCACTACGAGTCCTGATAGAAGTCTATTACGCAAGACACTAGTGTATGGAAAAACAACACTGGAGCTCTAACTTGATGACCATAATCTAATAATAAATTACAGCAGTCCTAATGAATTTGCAACTGTTCAGAAGAAAGAAATGACATCATAATACCTGTCCAAGCTCCTCATTTAGATTGGATGTTCGTGCCAGTGCAGGTGTGTTGCTTTCCATATGATACATACGTAAATCTTTATTTATGAACTGAGTGGATTGGATAAACTTGATCATCTGAAATATTGCAAGATAATAAAAAAAAACCCATTTAGCACACAGATTTGTTTTTTATCCGTCTTCGGCACATAGAGTATGGGAATCATGTCTCCCTGCAACTGTAAGCGTATGTAGATGAAACATTTTCTTATAAGTATTCGCATTAACTTTCTTATTGGTTTTCACATTAACTT
Source organism: Sextonia rubra (assembly GCA_037013555.1). NCBI lineage: Eukaryota > Viridiplantae > Streptophyta > Magnoliopsida > Laurales > Lauraceae > Sextonia > Sextonia rubra. The sequence goes on along the minus strand of JASUAD010000010.1, from coordinate 32,624,706 downwards.
GTAGCACCAACCTCAATGGAAACATAAAGAGAAATAGGGATCACTGTGGAATATAACGTAATTAGGGTAAACATTGTCAGTATAGTGACCTGTAAAAAGAAAACAAGAACAGAATGTGTTAAGTCAATTAGTGCCAACAACCAAGGACAGGACTATAAATTTAGAAAGCACATTCTTTAAGAGAGTGAATTACCAAGAATCTGTTATTTGGATTAAACTGATCCTCTGCACCTTCACCAAGACCTAGATAGTAATACTTGCGATCTATGAAGATGCCACTGAGGAATCCCAAACAAAAAAAAGAGATTATTAATTCTTTGCATTGAAGAACGAACCGCAGAAAAACTGAAACATAAATGAGACAGATCAAATGACAGATACAACCTTTTAGTAAAACTAATTAGTCATGACAATTCATAATAATACTAATAATAAGTGACAGCCATTTTGTGTTGCAAATTCAAATCACCTGTAAGCTAACAGGAAAATGATGAGTGTGCAAAACTCTTGCTCCACCACCTAAGATGTTTCTTGGGTCATTGCAATTTGCAACATTGGGTAAGGCAAGATCAAACCCATATAATAGCCTTCACAAGCGCAAAAATCCCAAGAACTGTCCCCAGATGATAAAATATTTTAACCAATGTACAAGTTGCATTGTTGGCCACCGCCAATGAAGATGTATTTCAGTCTTTGACATAATAAACTCAAGATGATCTTCATTCGATTCTTAACCCATCAATCTTGGTCAGGTCTTTGACAAAATAGACTGAATATCAGAATTTTAGAAGAGGTCATCGGATTTTCAGAGGAGTCTCACAGAACTCTCAAGTGGAAGATAAAAGTCTATTCATTAGTACAAATAATTCATAAATAAGCTCTAACTGGATGGTGATTAGACCTGCCAAAAGCTCCGATTAAACACATGAAGAAGAGTGCACCAAAAAGAGTGAGTATAAGTTTGTCAAGTTTCTTCTCCAAGGTACTTCTTTTGGAAGGAACATTCATTGCATTCATCATAACCTGAAATTTAATTGGTTGAATGAAAAATAAATATTTCATTAAACTGAGTTTCATAAGAGATAAGGAATAGTTAGTAAAAATATTTTAAAAAAATGCAGTCGTGTGATAGAAAACATGGGAAAATGAAAGAAACAAGAAGATACACAGAGGAAAAAAACAGCAGGGAATGCAGTTCACCATTTACAAGCACAAAGACAACACACCTTTGTTTCATGCCCAGTAAATACAACAGCCCCAACTATGTAATCTGTGTTCCGAAGACTGCATCCCTACGTCAATACGAGGAAATGATATTAGACTAACACTGAACATGAGACTGGAGAGAGAGTTCTCTGTTATGAAACTTCTGAAAAAATGTCTCATTCTTTTTTACACAAAAAATGAGGCTTTTACACAACTGGCTCCCAACTGAAACTGAATCAACCCTGATTTATGCAGTAACATTACACATTTGAAAAATTGGGTAGTAACTACAGGATAAAGATGAAGACATGGATCTATAATTGATAATGGAATCATAAAGAATGTAAATCAGATTTAATTACAGCAGGATGGAGAGAATGGTTTCCAGACACAAAAGTATATCTTGTTATTTTTAACAAAAGAACACAATTAACTACTAAAATCACTAGCACTCATCCATCCATCCATAGTAGATAAATGTCAAATGAATGCAACAACTGCTTGGCAACACTGCCTTTTCCACTGTCTCAATCACATGCTCACATTACCATTTTCTAGAAGTGTGATCACTGACCCTCTTGTATCCATTTTGCAAACAGAACTTGCAACCGCCTCAATGAGTGGCACATAGAAAGGATATGTAGCCCACTTCATCAATTACAAGCATGCACCGAAATTGGTAACTCAATCCTATAAATATGGGTGTTTACTCATTTGGCGAGTGTGAATGCAAGAAGTAAGCTCTTAGTGTGATGTGTAGAGAGTGTCTACTACAATGAGTGCCCTCAGTTGTAAGACGTGCCTTGTGGAGTACCTTATAGTGTTCATGTGAATGTCATGTGTAGTGATAAGGTGTAGGTGGTTTGAGTTCTTTGTAAATGAGAATGCTTTGTATGTAAGAGTGTTGATGTGTGGTTGGGACCTCTTGTAAGAGGTGTAGTTGTGTAAAGTTCTAAGTTGGCTCTTATTGTATTATTTGGATTAAGTTGTCTATATTTATTTGCAATTAAGATTTGTTCAAGCATAATTGAGTCCTTGGTTTCCTACAAAAACTTTAGTGCACTTCATTGAAAATATAGCACTCATAATTAGAACAATCAGGAGCAATATCTAAGACTATGATTTTTCATTCCAAAAAGAAAAACGAGAAGAAGAAAAAGAAAAACATATAATTTGCTTCCACACAAAAAAGAAAGCATGCTTGCCTCGCCTTAAACCTAAGTTCCATCAATTCAAAATCTTGACTAGGAAAGGAAAACCCAACACACTCTTACAGAGATTTATTCAAGTAAATAAAAAATAAGGAACACAGTTTCAGGCTTTCAGCCATGAATATGAAGATGAATTTACAACCAATGCTGTCATGATGAATTTTCAACAATGCAGCTGCATGTTATTCAATTTAGAACATAAATGGCTCTATAGATAATTACTGATCATAAATAAGAAATTAGATGGTCAGAGGAACTGTCATTAACAATCCTCAGATATTAGATGCGTGGGAAAAAATATTGTGAGCAAGAAATCCAGTTCAACAAATAAAACGAAAAACAAAAAATCAAAGCTCTCTGCATATATGATAAGCATTCATCCATTAGTCAAGTTGCTTTAAGAGAATTCTGTGACATATCAAAGCTGTGATGAGTGGAAGGGCATACTCGCAAAAGAATCTGATTTGGGGAAAGTGGTAAGGTTTGCTTCTGGATCATAAGATTGCCAGTGAAAGTGTACAATGAATTATTTGGTTGCTCACATTGTATTTCTCCTACAATACAACATGCACTTTCATTAAAAATAATAAATGCAGAAGAAAAGGAATTTTAAGTCTGCAAGAATTGAAAAAATGGAAATTCACATCACTAAATTTAAATTGGTCAAATGCACAAGCAGTAATTAGGCACCACAAAATTTTCATTTAATCGGGAATCTTCTCCTTCATAGTGTATCCTTCTTGCAAGCAGTCATATCTTGAAGAAATACGTACTCCAAAATGGACCTTCCACAAGTAAGAAATGCAGGCAAAAGTTGAAAGACCAAACCTTTAAATTCACTAGATTTATCAGGAAGCAAGTAATCCCAAGTCCTTTCCAAAGCCTTTCTGATCTTCAAATTTGTCTCTCCATCAAGATTTGCAGTCTACAACAGAGATAAAGTTTAGTCATTTGCAGCATACATCAGGCACATCCATTCACTTTCACCAGCAAGAATCTTCAATTTAAAGAAATAAGGATATTTTCCAAGGAATCCACAAAGTTCAAAGGAAACCTCAATGTAGCAGACACCATCTGGATTTGTACTAGCAAGGAACAACAAATCTGCAGGAAAAAATCCATCCTGCTTAACCTGCATCAAGTGAAATAGTTAGAATCGCTTTTCAGCGCTCCTGAGAACACATTTACTATCTAATTGTAAATAAAATTCATCCTCCTTAATCTGCATCAATTGTGATAATTACTGCAACCCGACAAGCTCTACATATAACACATTTGCAACATAATTGTAGCCCACTAAGCTGCATCTAATTGCAAATTGGGCAGGCATGAAATTATCTTTGTAGTTCGGATTATTCTAGCCAGACATTCATGTGATGGGTTGTTGGAGGGTCAAACTTGTATCTCTAAACATTTCTTTATCTTTTATATTGATAAATTATTGTTGCTAGAAGAATTATTCCAAATAGTGCCATAATGACATTAATAGTTAACCACCTTATGCTGAATCCTTTTGCTTCCTGACAAATAATTTACAAGCCCAAAAGAGTGGGCAATCGAGCATACTACTTACGAATGTATTATTATGCAAGATCTTGAAAAATAAAATAAAAGAGAACACGTGGGAAAAACTTACTTTGACAAGGTCCCCCACTTGGAGATCCTTCCAGGGAATGCTTTCCCATTTCTGATCGTGCAATACATCAACAAGTGTACTATTGATCACCCTATCATTTTGTACACGCTTCTGCATAAAGATTTCGCAGCAACAATTTAAGACATGACAAATAATTAAACTTACAGCTCTGATGCACTAAACAGTAAAGAGCAACAAATGATCATAGACACAAACATGAAGATCAAATATGCAGCCTAAACTACAGAGGAAAAGCTCTATTACTCACCCAGTCCTCAAATGCCTCTTTAACAAGGGACGCAAAGAGCACTATACTCAATGGCACCACATTTGTTATAGGATGCACAGGACTAAAAAGAGAAGGAGAAGAAAATTCAGAATAGATAATTCCTTATCATGAATAAAGCTTTTCAGCATAGCAGGATTAAAGAAAAAGGAGAGAGAAGTTATGCATCAACTATATCTGTTCCCTACGTATGAAAAAATTGATCATTCGGGCTTCTAACAATGCACACAACATTGCATGAGGCATGAGAGAATACTAGTTTAGCTCGAACTCACCTTATTGGTGTCGTTGACAAGATTGAGATCATAAGAAAATACAAGTTTGCCACCCGCCTGAACTGTCAAATACAGCCACCACATACTTTTCAACAGAATATAGTTAAAAGATGTCTCACTGGGATAAGCAGTTTACATATATTAATAAAATCCAGATACATAAATTAATTTTTAATAAAATCCAGCTGCATCAGTTCATTATCCAATTGCTATCCCTTCTACAGATCATAGTTCAACAGCTGAGTTACCTGTTCAAACAATCCTTTTGGTAGAAAGGTCAAAATATTGTACTTTGTTGTTGATATAGAATTTCCCTGAAAAAGATGGTGAAGGAGTTGATCATACATTCATAGGAACAGAATGGAAGGAAAAGAAAGAAATTAAGACAAAAGGTTACAGTCTATTCAACTGTAGCAATCATTAATTTATAGCTTGTGTAATACCAGTATGTTACAGGAACTTCCAGAATAATACATTTAGGGTTTTAAGTGCAAGTTGACTTCATAGTTCACATTGTGGGAATTTTCTCAGGTCCTCCCCATAAAATGACAGGACGTCAAAAGTCTTAAAAAGAAAGATACAGGAATTGACAACCATAATTACACAAGACATCAGTTGTGTACGAGTAACATTGCAGATTAATAGGAATTGTTCATTTAGTAGCTCTCAATTCTCATTATGGTGACACATGGTATGATTTCCACTATGATTTAAGGCTTGGTGGTCTAGATGGTAGATCTGATGGGCCCCACCATGGATGTGCATGTTCATGAAGTCATTCAGATTAGGAGATTCTATGTAACGTCCACCTTATATGCATGCATGATATTGTCCGTTTTGGCCCATAGGCATCACGGTTTTGCTTCTGGTGGGTCTCAACCCACCAAAAGGCCTTATGCAAGGTAAGGGTGCAAGCTCTACATATAATCTCAATCACTTTCCTCTCTATAGCCGATGTAGGACTCGAGGATGTTACAATCCACCCCACTTAGGGCTGCACGTCCCTGTGCAGTAGCCTACCAATCCATGTAGCCTGCCAGCCCTCTTGGCCCACCCACATAAGAACCCACCCACTTGCACCAGACCACGGCAGAGACCCACACTCGAACTAGTTGAGAGTCGGCTTTGATACCCTTCGTAAGTAAGTCGTAGTCTGGGGCAAAAGGTCATAGGTTGGACGGTAAGAATCTTTCGGCCGAGGAAAACATTCTATTTATTTTCATCCAAGATATATAGCCCATGCTTCAAGAGCCAAATTCTGATGCAGCCATGCATGCGGGCAGATACATGAAGAAAATAACATAAAAAGAAACACACAGAAAGTTCAACCCTCCCAGGGTCAAAGGTGAATAAAACAAAATACAGTAATTGTCCAGAGAAATGTTAAAGTTTGGATAAGGACTGTCATGCTGCAGAATTTTTGTTCATTTTCATCCAAGATATGGCCCATGCATCGAGGTGAGTAGAGAACAAAACAAAATATCCTCATAGAAAGAACCTTCTACAGAATGGAGAGAGAGAGAGAGAGAGAGAGAGAGAGAGAGAGAGAGAGAGAGAGAGAGAGAGCTACTTTAAGGCAATGGAGGTTCCTCTGACCTTCATCCAAAACCATCAGGTTTCTTACCTGAAAATCCACAATATCTAGGTTGTTTTCCTTACTTTAAAAACAAAAAGATAAAAGAAAGTATTCTAAATGGAAATTGTTCTGATGGAACTTAGGACAATCTTATGTAGCACATAGATTTATTGTGTCTAAAAGTATTTCCGCTGCCTCTACTACCAACTACAGGTTTTGGTAGAATTAGTTAAAATTCAATATGGTATCAAAGCGAACAGGTAGCAAGTCCAGATTGATTGTGTTTCATCTGAGGAATGTTAAAAAGTAACACCTCTAGGTATTGGAATAATTGGTTAGCGGAGGAAATTTAATGCCGTGCTAGCACAGAAAATTCATCCACACTCCATTTCACATGTGGTGTTTTCAAAATCTCATTTATGTGGCACCATGAAAAAGAACAATTAGGATTCTTCCGAATTCCAGCGTCGCACAAATGTGTCCTCTATCATGGATGTTTTCCATGGTTTTCAAAGCAAAAAGGACCGTTCCTACATATCTCTATTCCCAGTTACAATCAATGCACAAAAGCTTGAAACGGCTTCTGTTCTAACCCAAATGCTCGTCGCAACAGATAAAATCATGATTCCAACCAAAACATACACACCCATTGATATGAATCGAACAATATCCAAATCCACCTAAAGACCAACATCAAAACCACACGAACATGCACCCAAAAAAAGAGGGGACTCGCTCAGATTGAAAAGGAAAGGAAACAAATTATCGCAAGCAGAGATCGAAGGAAACATAAGGATTCAAACACACCTTAAATTTGGACAGCAGATTGGCCTGGCGATCATTGCAGCAGATCCTCCGATAGGTCGGCGGCTGCGGGTAGATGCTGCCGAGCCTCACCGACCGCGACGACCTCAACGATTGGTCATTGGAGTCGATCGAAGAGATCGACTCCTGACGGCCGAGCCGCGCCGCCCTAACCTTATCCCAGAGGCGCATTTTAGAATCCTCCGGCGCAGGGAACGGTTTTGTCTTCGCCTGCAGAGACAGAGAGATTCTTCTTCTTCTTCTTCTTCTTCTTCTTCAAAGCGTAACGGTTTTTGGGTGGAGAAGAAGGTCGGTCTTCTGGCTCTACGGAGCTAACGTGCGCCGCTCCAAGGTGAAGGAGACGGTTATTCGGAAAAACGGCCAAACGGCTTCTTCCATCCAAAGCTCCCGCTCTTTTCTTTTTCCTTTTCTCTTTTTCATTCTGCGGGTGTTTGTGTTTGGGGCTGGCCTCCTTCCAATTTGGGCGCTTTCGCTCTCCGTCTTTTGCCACGTGGGGTCCGTATGGTGGGCTCTGGTGGGCCCACTCATGTGTCATTCGATCTCATCCATCCACTTCGGTAGAGTATGGCCCCCCTAATTGGCCGTTTTCAATCATCAGTAGGTGTGGGCCACAGCCGAGATACATACCCTGCTGTGTGATTGGCCTATCACTTCTTGGGCCACGCACAACTTCAACACATATGATCATAAAAACTTACCTATACAAAGGAAGGGCTAGATTTGAATACAGACCCTCCCAACGTCCATTATTTACCACTAAAGGTTCTCAAGTTTGGGGGACATGTTAATGATGTCTTTTCTTCTTCATTTGCTGTAAATTGCTGTCATTAAGGGCTCGTGTATATGCGGACATGTGGAGAAAACTATGGCCTACCAAATAAGAAAAGATTTACCACTGCTTTTTCGCCTGCACTTGTTGATCGTCAAGTAAAACATATCAAGATATCCAACTTTTTTTTTCTTATGGCTCAATTGCTGTAAAAAGGCTCTAAAGCTATCTTCACATATAGTAAAATTAGTGTAGAATTTTCTTTTCATGCAAAATCATTGTAACAATAGATTATATATTCACCAACTTTATATCATATTATAATATATTAAAGCCAGGGTTTTTGATTGACCAAAATTATTTCGATTTTTTACTTTTTCATTGAGCCTTGGTAAAATGCAAAAAATATATAGGTTGTGAGATTTGAAACCCTTGACATTTTTCTATTTAAATAACTAACCTTACTACTACACCACACAATATTAACATATAATTGTTTATAAGAAAAAATGTAAAAAGTAGTAAAATGAAGTGGGGACTCTAGCCATGTGGTTTATGCCTATGCTTAGTATGAGTTACTAGTTTAGTTATTATATTCGCATCTAAAATGCTTTGAAGGAATTCAAAGTGACAATTTGCAAGCCCATGAACTGAGAAGGCTGGGTATTGCTCCGTACAATATGTTAACATTGCGATTGGGTTTTAGGGGTGTTCATCAGCCAGGTTGAGACATATCCATTTGCCTAGCTAGCCTTCAGAAGCAAGCGCTTATCCGCCCCAAGCCCGACTGGGCCTTTAATTGTCTGGGCCCTTCCAATTCAGACCCAAACCCGCCCATTTTGTCAATCTGTGCAGGACCAGGCTTCCTATCACTTTTTTGAGTAAATTAGTCACTGAGCTACATGTATCACATTGCCGGACCGTACTGTGGGTTTTGTATCACTTAATCTAAGCTAAACCACATATAAAACGGGCCAAAATTTTAGAAACAAACCAAGAAGAAGTACTAAAACCCAAGGCCAGAACCGGTCCAACTCGGGCTGTCCTAGTCCTTGAGGACCCCTTCTGGCTTCTTCTTGAGGCTTCATGTCCAGACTAGACATGAAGACCGGTTTCAGGCGCCCAATCCCCATCCGCAATTTGGTTGACTCGCCTGTGTTCGAGCCAAGGTCAAGCCTAAATTTGAAGGGATTTGTCCCATTTAACTTTTCCCATTTAATTCTTTCATTTTTTTATGCCCTCCAATTTGTGGAGATTAGGTCGGCCCTGAGTAAGGGGCCCAGCCCAGCCCAGCCCAGCCCCGCTGTCAAACAACCCTCGTTTCAAGGGCTTAGGCAACTTTTTGCTGGCCCAGAAATTTGAGCGCTCGGCTGGGCTAGAACTAGCCAGGCCCAGGGCCCTGGCCCCTACCCTCCTACTTTTCATATAACATATATATATGTAAATATCTACTAAAATACCCTTATTATGGTGATATAATGGCAATTTTATAGCATCATATTAAAAATGGGTTTTTTTTTCTGAAAAACCCCATTAGAATCTTTGTGGAGCAAAAAGGACCTATGAGTTTTTTACGGCCCAAAATGGTCCCCTAGGCCCTTTTTATTTTGTTTTTTTTAATATTATTAATGAGATATCTATGCTAAAGCGTAACTAGAGCTAGCAAAATCCAGCCCGACCCACAAACTTGGCCCAACCCAACTCATTTCCGACTCCCCTAACCTAACAAATTTAAAATACAGGGCAGGTTAAAGTTAGAATTTACCAACCCGTATAAAAATGGGTCGGTTAAGGATTGACCCACCCCATTTGAACCATTTGTATTTTACTAATTTACTATGACTTTCAATTTTTATATGACTTTTCTTATTCATGTGAGCCATAAAATATGTACTCTGTGGAGGAGTTATATAAAATTTTTAAACTTTGAATATAAAACACATTTCTTTATTTGGCAATATGATGTTTTTGTAGTTGAAATGTTGATGTGCCTTTTATTTTTAAATTGGCATAGAAATTTACCTCTAAAATATGGATATGAATTGAATACAATAGAGTTGATGAGTCTTATACTTATACTCAAATATAGAATTATAAAATTAAACAAAAATTGAAAGGAATTATCTCAAAAAATGAGCTAGAGAATATTTATAAATTTTTACCCCATTTTTTACACCTTGAAAATTGAGGAATTATAAATTCATGCTCAATAAAACATTTTAGTGAATCTAAATGTAAGAAAAGCTTTACAAATGAAATAGAGATACATAAAATGAGTTAGATCATATACAAAATGGGAATTAAATAAGTTAGGTCGGGTCAACCTAACCAAATCCGCATCAAATTTAAGTTAGGTGGGTTGGATTGACCAGTCATTCGTGTGGGTTGCAAGTTTCTAACCCGTTTTAGAAATAAGTTAGGTTAGGGTTGGAACCCACGAATTCAAGTTTGGGTTAATCTAACATGAATTTAGTCAATCCGACCTATTTGCCAAGTCTAGGCATAACCCTTTTCCCCTTTCCTTCTTCATCTTCCTCATCTCTTCTTCCCCATGTTCTGTTTGAGTTATGTCTGAGGTGAGGGTAAAACCAAAAAGAAGAAAAAGAGAAAAAGAAAACCAAACAAAAGAAAACGAGAAGAAAAGGAAGAGGAGGAAGGGAAAAGAAAAGAGAACAAGAGAACAAGGGAGAAGAAAAATATATTGTAAGGAGAAAGGATAAAAGTGATTTAATGAAAGGTGGAAGAAAAAGAAAAAAGAACAAAACAGATGGAGAAACAGAAAAGAAAGGAAATTAGAATAAAGAACTGAAATAATAAAACAATAGAGAAGAATAACTCATTTTATATGCGGTTTACTTTGGGTATATTACTCTTAAACATAGATATCTATGCTCAAGTGTAATATACCCAAATTAGAATTATAATTTTTTTTATTATTGATGAGCAATGATATTTATGTCCAACATAGATAAAGATGGGTTCTTCATCTTTGTTTTATTTCTTGTTTCAGTTCCTTCATTTGGTTTTCTTTCTTTTTTATTTGTCCATCTGTTTCTTTTTCTTCCTTGTTGTTCTTCTTCTCTTTACTTCTTCTTTCCTCCTCTCCCTTATTTTTTCTTTTCTTTTTCTCTTTCTATTTTTCTTTTCCCCTCCTTGCGTTAGGCAAAACCCAAATGGAACATAGGAAAGAAGAAGGGGAAGAAGAAATCGAGAAAGGGCTACGGTTAAACATAGATATTGCTACTCATGAATAATATTGAAAAAAAATTGAAAAGGACCCAGGACACCATTCTAAGCCATACAAAACTCATGGATCCTTTTTACTCCACAAAGACTCTATAAGGGTTTTTTAAGAGAAAAACTGCTATTAAAAACATTCTCTGAAATCCAAAACACACATTATTATATATATTAAATCAATCCCCCCTTTCGCGGGAGGGCGACACATGGTGCATTATTTTTGTAAGAGCGCGACACGTGGCGTACTCAAATTAAAGTCCTAAAAATTTCTCCCATTGCCCTTTCTCTCTCTCTCTAATCCCCTAAGATCTAATTTTTTCCTAAAATCTCTCTCATTACTAATCAATCTAATCTACTCCCTTAAATTTTAATCCCCTTTCCATTGCTCTCACTTCATTGTTCCATTGTTTTTAATGACTCAAATCCAATTTTAACGCCGTCGCACTCTTTACCGCACTTGAACATATACGTTTCAAATTCCTAAAAAATCTATTGTTGAATACACTAAATTCCATGAATCCCCACAAAGCTATTAAACTCTATATAGTATCCGGGTGTGTCATATACCTTATTGGGATCTTACGATTTTAAAAGAACAAGTGGTTTACAGAATGATGATCATCTCATGTTACACAGTAAGAATTTGGGTTTCACATTGATCGGATCCTGTTTTCAAAATTGTTTTGAGCTAATTTCAATTTCCATACTATCCCATGGGATTGTGTAATGGTACGTTTATTTTCTTATTTTTTTCATTTTCTTCTGTGTTTCTTCTGTTTTTTTTTTCTATTTTTTAAGAACTTGTAGATTTTTAGCACGATTTGATTGCACTTGATTTTCTACTGTGTTGAAATGAAAAAGAAAATGGTAAGATAGGTTCTTCTTGAGGTTCAAGTTGCAAGTTCTTCCATTGGTAGTTTACTATTGTTGGAATTCTTTAGTTATTTTTTTTTAATTTAATATATCTTTTAACATCTTCCCTTTTTTTATTTGTCTTCCCTTTTTTATTTTATTAAATTAAAATTTTATTTTTATTTGAATATTTGTCTTCTTTTAAATCAATTTCTGATTGATTTAAGAAATTGAAGAGTCCAATTTAGCTCCAAATCCTAATAGATTAAATCTGAGCAATCTCAGTTGAGTGGAACTCCATAGGGGGCCATGTATTTACCTGTCAACATTAAAGACCTATGCAAGTACAAGTAGTACATTTAAATTTAAGTTAATCCATTTTTTATTTATCAACCAATGGATTAGCAACTGAAAAGATTGATAATGGATATGCCTAAGTTTTTGTTAATCACTTTTGTACAGTTTGGAGGATATTTATTCTTAAAAGTTTGGATTTCAATAACTGCGCCCCACTCTTTGATTCTACACTCATAAAGGATTTCTCTAGGTTAGAGTTGAGGAGGAAATGGATTTTAGGGATTTCAACCGAATCCAAACCAGCATAAATTAAAAGCTGATGATAGTCCTCAAAATGTCATGTGTACCCGTATCACAATCCATTTAAATAAGCTTGTGAAATAAGAATAAGAAATCAACGGGTTCCAATGTAATCCAACATGATTCAAACATAAAGGATCTTATAGAGAATGTATGATCATGAAATCAAAATAAACATTATTTATACATTGAAGGGTCTAATAGACTTTTTAAAAAAATCCATTGGTGGAGGTGCTTGTGAGGAGCAGCCATGCTAAAGCAAACCGTGCATCTTTGCTCAACATGTATGTGGATTCTTTTGATCTCTTTTACATAATATTTTTTTTAATTTCATTTTAGAAAAAAAAGATTCAATATTTTAACTGTGTTTGTATTATATTTTATATTCATTTATATTTTACTTAAATATTAATAATTTTTAATGTAACCAACAGTGTTAGTTATATTATTATATATTATTATATATATTATAACAATACCCCTTTCATGGATGGGCGACACATGGCGCTTCTTCTTTACCGAATAACGACATGTGACACTTTGCTCTTAGAGTTCCATTCTATCAAATTTTCTTTATTCAAGTGGGAATATTATTCAATACTCTTAACTCCCCTTCTTGATAGAGACTGGAAGAGTGACATGTGGCATCCCTAAAATCAAATCTAAAATATCTCCTCTCAAATATATCCTGCCATTGTCCTCCTATAAAATCTCACCATAGATAGTTCCTAAAATCTCTCCATACAAACTTTGAAATAATTATATTATATTAGCTCAGATAATACCCTCCATCGAAATTGGGTCCAGGACATCCTCGGGGCTCATAATCAAGGACGTGATTATCCGAATGCCATGCCATATGTTATGCGTGAGGTACATTAATAAATATATTCAAGGATTTAGCCTAATTCAGTCTGAATCTTTGGTTTTCTGTCTCCAATCTGGATTCAGGCATACAAGCTGATAGTGTACTCTAGGTCTTCATTAAGTCCGAGTTTGTCTCCTTTCAGAAATTTGGATCCTGATCAGGTATACTCTGGACTGACTCAATTTCATCCTATTGATCCATTCCCAAAAAAAAAAAAAATCACAATCGAAAGGCAACTTCCATAGTTTTTAAGAAATCTATTTTCACTCTAAAATTTCTCTATGGACATCAAATAGCAAATTTTTAGGGTGTGCATCTATGGATGATTTCTTCGTATGTTTCTTTTTAATTAGGAAACGCTTTCGTCATAAGAAAATGAGAGGAAGCATGTTTTTTTTTTTCTAATCTACACACATAGAGAGGTCTCCATGGGCCAATCTAAGCTGATTAAATAGAACCATCTATGTACAGCAGTGTTAGCATCTTAGTCCCAAATACCTTACATGTTTTGTGGGACCCATGAGTGCATTCTTTTTTCTCATACACGTCGGATGTTTTTGCCATATGAACCAATGATCTAAATCATTTGTTAAGTAAATTAAGGCCAATAAATATAAACCAACTTTCTTCTCAAGTCCGGATCCCCAAACTACATTTTTGTGGGGCCATGAGTGCCACACGTAGCACATGTACAAAATTTTCATTTTATGACTTCTTTAGAAATCACATAAGATTGTTGTCAAGGCGATGGCTCAGCTGGTTTGAACCTTGGGTTGGCTCTCCAAGGTCTCAAGTTTGACTCCCGCTCCTTGTATTATCCATATACTATGTGTGCGGCCATGTATGTACCCCTTATGAGGAATTCTAGGGCCGGAAGCCAAAGGTCCGAAGAATTGATGGGCAAGGGATACCCTACGTCATAAAAAATAAAAAGAAAAAAAATCAAATAGGATTCTCCAAATCTAATTTAACTCCACTAATCAACATCCTAGGTAGCGAGTGTGGGTATGTGATCCCAATGCCGAGCGGCAGTCGGGACGAGGATTGGCTAACAATACCCCATTTCGTGAGAGGGTGACACATAGCGCAGCCTTTTCGCGAGAGGGCGACATATGGCGCAATATAAGGATTCCATCTATATTAACTAAACTCTATCCATACTAAATCTCTCAGTTTTCCTAAAACCTCTCCTTGATTTTCTATAAAATCTCATTGCTCAATTTCTATCCTCTATCCTTAAATCTCTATTTATAACTCACCTAATTTACTCACCTAAAAAATCTCCATATTTTCTCCAATCCTAAAAGTGCTCTTCTTTATCCTAGGATTTCATCTAAAATCTCTCTATATTTATGCGACAGCCATTTTTTTTAAAGGGCAGGAGTTCATGGGCAATCAAATTTCCTCACACATGGCTTTCAGCATTCGCCAATTAGTAATCCATATTTGGCTAGACCTATTAATGAATTTATATCTATTGATATCTCTTCCATCATTTTGCCCCCTTATATATATATATTTATCCACCTTTGGAGAAAATAGGAAATGAAAATGCGGAAACGGCCATTGATATGGCTTTCAGCATTCAATAATCCATAGTTGGGGTAAACTCACAGGGCCCCCAGTGGACATATTAATGAATTTAGGCCTTAATTCACCCAACTCAGTCATGGAAACTTGGTGAGAACAAAAGACCGAAGCCAAATAATGACCTATGTCCGATAGTGGTTAAGTTAGGATCCTGGTCAAATGTTTCTGATCCTTTCATTTAGTTATATCTTTTACATTTGAGCCTACAAGACTCTTTTGCATCCAGTGTTGTCAGATCTGAGGATTGGGTTGATCCCTCATAGTTATGCTGAATGTATCTTACTTACATGTGAAGAGATAAAAACGGATATCTTTCCTTTTGTGTGCCAATATCCACATGCAATGAGTTGGTCATCTTTGTGCAATTTAATTCAGCTAAAATCACAAGTAGGATGGGTTGAATTGGGCTATGTGTGGGCATAAATATTGAGTATGATGAATTGATTTGGACTTGGGGTTAGCATGAATAGAGTAGATAGGTTGGGTTAGGTAGAACTAAGTTGGATGTGATTTAGCTATTTGGGGGACTTCTTAAAACATCAAACTCCTCAAGAACACTTTTGTCAAAAGTGAAATTAATTTTTAAATAATATGTAATTTATTTTTAACGTTCATAACAAAAATCATTATTAAACATTTCATAAAAGTTTTTTCATTTTAAAAAATCAAACCTGAAGATTGATTTGATATTTTATGAATGCTCATAATTCGGCTTACCCTGAGCCTAGCATCAAAGTCCTCACTGTGTTGGTTTGGACTTTGTTTTTGGATTGCAGGCTACACTTGAACCCTATTCTCAAGCCTGATTATTAAATAGTTATGCTCTTGGTATATACATATCATGTAGTTACACTCTTGGTTCTTATTTTTTATTCATATTGATTGGGTTTGTTAGCTTTAGCCCTACATTCTATGCTATTTATATTGAGATATTTTTCTTTTAGTTTTTTTTTTTGGAGCACCATGTCATCACCCTTTTAATCTTTTTTAATGAAAATAAATATTTAGATTGGTTTCTTTTTCATGATTCTGGTTTCCAGGTCCTCTATGTACCCAGACCAAAATCAAAAGGATCTCATATATTAAAGTTTTCTTTAGTTTCTTATTAACCTTATTTTTAAAAAACATGTTCTTCTTTTCTTTAACTAATTAAGCAAAAAGCGTAGTTATCTATGCTATGACAAAGCCACTACCTTATGGCCTACTAACACAAGATTGAGTTTTTCAAATGTGTATCAGGTTCATATATAAAAACATGATGTATGTAAGTTAAAAAATTGAGTTTTGAATAAGATATGAGTCAGTGAAAGAAAATGTAGATAGGTGGTCATAGTGAATGGAAAGATACAGATTGAACCATGGGTTGGACAAATTATGGCATAATGATGTGGATCACACCTCCAAATTTGTTTGAATCACAACTAAGCTAGACATAATGTACATATTTAATGTTTAGATCTAAGGCCACAGGTCTATGCATAATTGAGTCCACAGGTTTATACAAAGGCCCATGTAATGCCCAAGCCCAAAAAATGAGAATATATTTAAATATAATAACTTTATTATTTAAATATAGATTTTAGGATATAGAATTATTTTGAATGTGGGTAAATAATGACCATGATGTAGTTGTTTTAGGATATAGATTATTTAAATGCTTTAGGTCTGCAGATACTTCTACAATGTCCACATGAAAAAGAACCATAATGGGTACAAGTGAAAAGAATGGAACTGGATAGTAGTATTTAAACTATTTACCATTAAAGAAATTTTTGGAATAAGTTTTTTATTGCAAAAATCTTTGGAGTAAGTTGAGATAATTGTTTGTTGATATGTATCTTCTGTTCTTGATTTGTTTATTATGCTTTATTTTCTTTTACTTTGCAATTAGATAGGCTTGTGCTATGGATTGTCTACATTGGCAAGCACATCAGATAAATAGTGTAGATTAGTTGGACTATAGAAACATGTGAAACCCGTGACAAATTGTAATAATCCTACTTGGCATATATAAAAGCCACACCATGCAATGAATAATGCATAGTTCTATAAATTTGTAAGTAACACCCAACTCTAAAATCACATTATATTACCCTAAACATTCTGGCAAAGTTTTTTCTTGAAAATAGATGCTTGAGAATGCTTTTTTGTTTTCTTTTCTAATCTAATTAATTACAAGTATCCAAGTCATGCAGCCAATCAAGTGTTTGAAATTTGAGATGTAAGTAGGTAGGTATGCAGTAGAATAATCCCAATCTTTTATTAGCATTATTATTATCTTGAGGAGAATTTGATTCAAGATATGGGTCCTAAATCCTTTTTGTTATTATTTTTTTATTATTGAAAGCGACACATGGCGCAACCTTTTTCATGAGAGGTGATACGTGGCACAATCTAAGAATTCTATCTATATCAGTTAGAATCTATCTATACCACATAAGTGACATATCTAAAATCTATAAATTTCCCTAAAACCTCTCTCAACATCTGAAATAATACGAGACAAACCCAATTTAAATTCTTTTTTTTCTTTACCTACATCTAAACCCATAAGATTTAGTTTCAAAATGGGGATCCAAGTTGGTAATATCTAAATGCATTATATATCTTCGCTTCTCTCATTCCAAGGATTAAAAGGATCTTCAATTTTCATTTGAGATTTTTAATCCTTTGCTTATTCTTTGGTGTAGATTTAAAATAAAACTAATATTGTATTGTTCAAGATCTTTGTTTACATTTATAATCAATGTCAGTGTAGATTGTCAATCTGATATGATAGAAAGGGTGAAAAAGCCATGCATATGAAACCCATGTTAAAACCTCCAAATTTCTAGCCCAGTATCAGTGGATTTGAGCTGAGTTGGGCCCGACAAGATGGATCCATACTCATTGAAAAAAAATATAATATAAGTCGGTGAGATTCATAAAATATGAGCTCTACATGAATTAAATCTCTTAATGCATGGGTCCATGTATTGGTCTTGAGATGTTTTTTTATTTCATCAGCGAATTTTATCTTTCATTAGGCTACAAGTTTTTTAAAGTTTTTTCTTCTATTCAATGATATTTCCAAGTTTTTTATATCTTTTGTTTTTTTTATCTTTTTTCCTATGAGTAATCAGCTTTATATATTAATTTCTATAATCATTCAAGGATGACTTAATATCAACGGTTTTTTTTCACTCTCAACTTTTATATATCTATGATGTAAAGAAAATATTTTCTCCTTTCAAAAAAATAAAGATTCAATATTTTAACTATGTTTTTGCTATGATTTATGTCATAATATTAATTAATATTTCATTTAAATTATTAATAATTTTTAATAAGACTTAATTATTATTTTTTCATGGCTCGAGTTAGATGTGGGCCCTAAAGCGCTAGTTATTATATATTAAAGTAAGTGGGTTTTGAATATAATTTTGACCGTACTTTCCATTTTGATGGGAAGTCGGATTCATTTTTTACAACTATAACATGTTCTCCCCTCTTTTTATCTCATGCACTCCCCCGCTTATGCAACTCCCATGTACCCCACTTCTACCAAACATCTACCGAACATACAATTTACTCACCTAGGAATGTATAATTATCTCTCTTTATGTGCTCTTGTTGTTCCTTTATTTTGCTAAATTACGCAGATAATGCTGGAGATTCAAAGAGGAAGTTAAAAGCAGGAAGTGCACCATTTGTTTTTTATAGTTTACAGTATATTTGATTGGCATCTTCCATATATCGTTTACATGCTGTTTTACTTGTTTAATTATTCAGGACTAAGGAAAATTAATTATGAATTTAAATGTGTGATATTTGTCCCTCTTTTAAAATCTCTGATATTGACTCTTTTAAGTATTTAAGACTTTATTATAATGTTCATTCTGAACGTATTCACCATTTACTTTTCTATAAATTTATTAATATTTAATTGTTTTCGATGAAATGATGTCTAAATTCATGGATGCTTAATTTACAATATAATGTTTATTTTTTAATTAGTGATTGTTTAATTTGAATTGAATGTGCACACCGTGCTAAGCACGGGCTTTTATGCTTGTACTTAATTATTAAAGTTATATATTATATTTAATGCATAGGCAATAAGTGTTGCGCGGTTCTTTCTATCCCTTTCTTTTAGTTTATTATTTTTATTTTAATTTTTTATATTATTTGTATATTATTTTTTGTAGAAAGGGGATATACTTCTATTAATAAAGATACATATTTTCCTCTATAGAGTGACTTGGGATGCTAACAAGTTTATAAAGGTAGTTTATATGTGTATGGAACTTCAAGGATAAGGGATGATCTAAATATCCTTTTAATTAAACAATTAGAACTCGCAGCTTTTTAAAGTCTAAAACAATAATGATTTTTTAAGTGCATTATTTTTGTGATTGAAATCCAACAATGCTTAGTAGTCAAATCAAAGTTTAATTGAAAGTAATGTCAATTCATAAAAATGTGGGTGATTAATGTAAATGGTTTGAAATTCTCAAAGATAAGATTATGCTTAAATTATGATTTGGTACATGGAGATTTTTTCTGAAAGGTGTGATATAGAACAAACTTTGGAACCATTTTTCTTCTTTGACAAAAAGAAAAAGGAAGAAAGAAAAAGAAACCCCATACATGTGGAACACAAATCACCAAAGCATATATAACCTTTTCTTTAAAAAAAATGTTTTTAAGATAGCTTCCATTCTCCAAACATTTTCTTAGTATTCCTTTCATATTAGAGTTTAGAAAAGATAATGCTCTGTCAACAGTCGGTATTTGGTAACAGTGTAAAAAAATAATGATTTTCTTGTTTTGAAATCTTGAGCTCTATCATAGTCGGGTCCTAGTTGTCGAAGGCAGGGTAAGGTCCTCCTAGTGCATGCCCTCCAAGGCTTTGGCCCACTAGGGCCCAACTGTCCATTTTATTAAGGGTAGTGTAAGGAAAACCTTGTGCCTGGCCCATTGACACCCTTAGTCGAGATACAAATTAAGGTTGAGTTGTTTAGGCCACAAGACCAATTTGTTCCATGTATTTTGGTTCCTAAGGAAACCTAAGACTTGTAAATGGAAAATGCTTAAAATAATTTAGAAACAAAGTTGAATGCCCAAATTGGCTATCAAATAATCTCCATGGAATATAAAATGAATAAAAGGGAGATGAAAAATGAATAATCTGTCATCACCCTAATATATGGAGTAGTAGGAAAGTTAAGCTCTCATCTATATTTTCAGCTTATATCGCTCACCCCTCACCTCTTAAATATTCCTTGTGTTGAATCCCATATGATAATAAATTCCTATGTATCCATAGCTAAAAGGTACAAGTCATCTAAAATGGTTCATTCACACCTTCTATTTGCATGGAACTGAATTCTTACAAACCTACTATAAATAGCAAAATATTGAAATTGAAGAAACAAAAGTGAAGATTCATGAACAACTACCAAATGGTCTCCCTTTCAATGAAAAATGAAATAAGAGAAGATGAATCTACATCTCCACTTTATTTTGTTTGCCTCTGTAAGGTTCCAACCCTAGATAATTATTATTTATAGTAATTAAGTTGGTTTTACTCTAATTAATATATAATTAGGCTAATTGAGCCAAGCCTCAAGAGGTTTGGGTCATGGATAGGTAGTTGGGTTGGGTTCGAACCTTATTAGATAGTCAAAGACCTTTGTAATTTAACATTTTCATGGTTTTATGTTATTTATGCATCATATTAGTTGCATTCGGTGAGTCTCATCTTATGGGACATTTTTCATGTTTGGCCCAATTTTATTCAGACCCATCTCAGTTCATTTTAAGCCCATTGATTCATAACCGAAAATATATAGAAACCAAGAGGGCTTCTTTACAATTTCCAAAAATCCCATTCCTTTAAAAACCCCCAAAACCCCATCAACCCTATTTTCCTCTCATTCCTTCCTTGTTGCAGCCGGTCCTTTCTCCTTTCTCCCATCATCTTCTTTCTCCTCTAGCCCTCATTCTTGGTGATTGAAGACTTGCATGCAAGAAGATTGGGTTCCTCCTTCTTCTTCCTTGGACTTTTTGCTTTCCTCCTTGTTCTTGTTGCTCTCATCTTGAAATTAGGGCATCATCTTCTTCATTTTGCTTATAGAAGAGTTAAGGTAGGGAATCCCATCTTCTTTTGAGTTATTGAGCTTAATAAGAGTCAAGAGATTCAAGTCCTAAACATGCATATCTCTCATTTTTGTTTTCCTTCATGCATGTGCTAGATTTTCATTAGAGGAGCCTTATTCTTCATCCAACTGAGGGGCAAATCAGTTTGGGTGAAGCACCAAGCTTAAGGCAAGTATAAGAATACATTTTCTTTACATGCATGGCCTATTTCTTGATTCTTGATGAGATTTGTGATTTTACCCCTTTCTACAGCTCAATGGAAAATACATGGATTGATTTGTGTTTTATGGCGATTTATGATGAATAAATGGATAACGGTCCTTTAGGGAACCCAAGAGTGTAGAATGGAAGCTTGTAGGGTGATTTCGTTACACGTGGAATGGTGTATTGGAGGAGGGAACCCATTAGAAACTGAGCATTCCCATAATATAGTGCTTCAGGGCCGACTGGTCGGTCCTGAAGCCGGATCGGTCAAATTGCCTTCCTAGTAGTCCGACCGGTCGGCCATTCAGCCCGACCGGTCGAATTACTCTTCTGGAAACGGTCCGACCGATTCGACAAACACCCGATCGGTCGGGTAAGTCTGACTTGTAACTTTTAGAGAGGTATTCCAAAACTAATTTCTATGTTAGACTATGAACTTTCTATAGTCTATGGGATAGTCTAATAATGGGTTACTCCCTTAAATCTTAGAAAGAGACCGAGATATCCACCCACACATTACCATAGATTGTAGGTTCAACCAAAGACCTTTTAGGACCATAGAATTGGATCATTTACTATCTCAAACTAGCCCAACGGTGATTTACATGGAGAAGGAGGAGTGTTGAGCTGTCACTCTTTTCTTCTGGATTCTCCGATTAGTTTTCAATGTTACGTTATCGGTGTTGGCATAGGATGGAGTGTCCTTTATATATATGAGGTAACACCGAGAATGGTAATACCGGGACACTGAATGTCTTATAAATACATCGTATTGAATGACCTTGGAAACCCAGATTATCTAGTATAGGATTGGCTAGTAATTTATCCTTGATAACCATATAATCTAATTGCTTGCATATTGATAATAACCTTGACCTCCACATAAGAATTTATATTAGTTGCATTAATGCTGGTCAGTTACTTAGTTGTGAACCCATGGTTGATATCTTCAACAAGGTTGAGTTACCTTCTCATACCAGTATAAATATATTAGTATATAGTAAGTAAGGACATCAGATTATTTTTGACATGTTTAGAGTCGGCGCCACTTGGCTTATACCCTATCGGAGGTTCGACGGGATCCCATGGGAGTGTTTTATCAATTGCCTACTGCAATAGTACCAGGAGAGTGAGTCGACGCTCTCGCGAGCAGCTAGTCGGTCCTGGCCCGGCCGCTAGTGGTTTCCCAAGGATCAGTTTCCTCTCTTCTAAAGAGGAGATAGCAGATGTTGTTGCCATATTGGTGTGATATATTCTTTATTTATGATTCCATATTCATACTGACTCATATGCATCAGTGCCTAGATTTCAATATTGATCTCTTTTAATCAGTATGCCATTTTAATTAAATTGATATATCATGTTAAGCTCATGTATCTTTATCTTTGCTTAACCGTCGTGTTAACTAGAATTACCATGGTGTTATAGGTGCAGAACCCAAGGCCAATCCGGCATTCAGTGCGATCCCGGAGGAAATCTCAGCATTACCTCGGGACATAAACGAGTGGAACGAGGAAGACATCTTTTCGTGATTCTCCTCAACAGCGCGCAATAGGGATCATTTTGGGATTGGACTTAGGGTCATCTTGGTATTGGATATATTGTATTTTATCATGGACTTCTATATCTATGCATGTAGTCGGATTTATTTAACAGACTTGTTTATTTAATGACTTGAAATGAATGTTTTATGGATGCTTATGATATATATGCAGGTGAAATCTCTAGGTTTTCGCTTAAATGACTTATATTAATAATACGTGTCACAGGATTTTCCTCACACGTACCTGTGAGATCACCTTTGTGACAGTTCGTACGTGTCTGATCATGACACGAATTGTCACGGGTACATGTGTCATTCCTCGGAACCCACAATAAATCCCTAATTCTCGGGTTCGGGGCATGACACCTCTCACCTCTAATAATCCTTTGTTGTAACTCATTTTACTACAAATTTCTAGGAGTTCAATTCTACACAAACAATCAAGCCACTAGGAGTCATTTATTTGCGTTCATTTACGCATGAAAATGATTTGCATGCATAACCATTAACACGTGACACGTTTATGTATACTGATTTGCCCATGTGGTTCACAAATCAAGTGTGAAAATAAGCCTTTTTACTCCGCTTCATTTTTACATCTCTATATGTATGAAATTGTTTCACAACCGAAATGTAACCGATGTGCAGTAGCTTTTACATTGATTTTTTCTCTGATGGGGACCATAAAAATATTTATTTTTTCATCCTCATGGCCCATTAATTAACAATCCAAATTGTTCATCTTCTTTATGTAATTAAAAATGGCTAAGATACCAAATTTCTTATCTTAATTCTTCATTGATTTTGAGAAATTTATGAAAAAGTCCAAACCATTATATCTAAATTTACATACTTCTATTGGTTGCCAATTCATGATCTAAACCATCCATCCATCTTTATATCACTAAAATTAAAAATGACTAAGATGCAAATTTAAGTATCTTAATTTTTAATGAATTCTAAAAATTTGTAAACAACTCATTAAAAAAATTCAAATACATCTAAAACGGTGGATGTGCTCATTGCTGATTTTGACAAACATCAAAACATATTTCACATGTGTCTCAGCTGTGCACCAGTCATTTACATTTGTGAAAAACAAACAACCATTTGGGAGGAGAGAGCTTATTGATGAGTGTCTTGATTGGGTCATCAACGTGAGCCAAGTTTGGTATGGTTGGTGGCTGATGGACGCGGTCGAGAGAATAGGCCTGGGGAGAGGTTAAAGCATCTCCTCCTCATAGGAGATGTCCTCGAGAGCAAAGTAGAGATTATCACTGACATTGGGTAGAAGGGTGGACCCAAGTTATAAGTACCTGGGGAAGTCGCCCCACTGTTGGATCCTGCGGCATCGGATATCTTCAATCTTCAATGGATGACACGTTCATGGTTTCTATTTTTCATGTTAGGGCTCTATTTTAAATATGCATTTATAGAATTTGTAAAACTAAGAATATCGCATAGCAGTCTAAGACCTACAAGATTTAATGATAAATTCTGGCAAGTTCTTAGTAATGACAAATTACGCTAGGAATATTTGTAATGGTCATTTACAGGCCATACCTCTATTTTTTTACTATAGAACTTAAATAGAAAATTTAATTTTTCGAGAAATTGGACTTGTAGTTAAAAAGCTTTTTATAAAAATTGAGTTCTTTATACTTAATTTTCTTTTAAAAATTAGGATTAAAAATAAAAAGTTATTTATTTAAACCTTGCAATCAATGAAGATAATTCATCGTTGCATCGATGACTGGTAGTTCGCAATGGTTTTAACTTTTCTAATTAAACATCCTCCGCCTCAATCAAATAAAAATCTTGATCCACCACTGATTTGGCACACTCCAACAGGCCAGAGGGTGTGGTCATGTATACGTACAAAGAATATACATGTGATTGCAGAAAATGCAGTAGAGTTCACGGGCCTTTAGTTAGGTTCTAACTTTAAGGGCATGGAAAACAAACGGTTTTATGCCAAATCATGGAATCACCTCGTTCGGCTGGTGTGTGGAAGGAGGTATACTTCATTTCATGTTCCACACTAACTCGGGGGGGGGGGGGGGGGGGGGGGGGGTGGGGTTTGTCGTAGCAGCGTGTCTTTGCGTTGCTACAATGCCGAGATGGTCGGCTGGGTGTTGTGGCCGATCACAGAATTGTGGGTCTCATATTGTAGATCAGAACTATTGAAATTGTTTCTTATACCAAGAACAGCTACAAAACCAATTTTTAGTCATTAAATCATCTTTTATGTTGAGATATTTTTAAAAACATAATCAACGCTAGAGATGCAAATCTAAACTTCTGTGAGATCGAAAATCCAGGCTGTTAGATCTGATCTAGACGCCACGAATGGCTATAGGATCAAATTTTATAATGTGGGCCTTTGTGAATCATGATAAATTAGCCAAAACGCTTGAAATCGTTGATTTTTAAATTTCTATTTTGGAAATTCTCTCTTTTGCCAAACATAATTTTTTAAAGAGATAATAAATTAATTCTAAACTTTAAGAGGAATTATTTACAACAATACAATTTCTTTATTCTCGCGGAACATTACCAAACCTTTCCTAAATTTTCAAACAGGAATGGCGGATACCCTTTCAAGTTTCAAACACTAACGTATATCTATTTATAATGTTTATTTGACATTTCCTAACTATACAACTGCGATGTTAACGTCAGCCTCACTTTTGTCTGGAGACTCTGGACACCTATTTGTATGAATGTACCAATTAACGGAAATGGTGCATCCCTTTGCAAAACTCCGCTCATCTCGTACGAAGGCCAATTTCAAATTGACAAACTACAGCTAGCGTCCAAGGACAACCTTGGATGATAGGGATGGCATTGAGTCAGATACTCGGATTACCCCCTTCCATGCCCATCAGAGACAAGTTTGGTAATGGGTTTGTAGGATTCAAAATGGGCCTAGGTTCTATCATTGATTTAAATCTGAATTGGGTTTGCTGCGTATCATGCCTCGCCGCTAATTATTATATATCAAAGAGAATGGTTTTTTATTTAATTTTGACTATATTTCTTTCAATTTTAACTCTTTTTTATTGAGCATTTATAAAAAGTACCCGCTGTAGCATGGTTTGCAGTTTCCATCACGTCATCAAGTGGCACAGCCATCATCCATCGCTGGGTATATCCTAACTAGCTGATGTGGACGTTAATAACGACAATGATGTAAGTGACTATTGTTAAAAGTATGTATCATTACTACTATTATGAAAGTTAAGTTTATTACTATGGGATTTAATTCTATCATAAGTGTTCTTACACATTTATCGTGAAAATTTTTTTATAGGGCCCACTTGTAAGTCCCATTTGGAGATGGAACTAGTGGGATGGAAAGATTTATATGAGACCACATTACATATTAAGTTTGGCCTCAATCACATGTCCCTAACCCTTTCATCCTTGGTCCACAAATTCAGTCCATTCGGATTGACGCACAGTCGATCCAATGGTCCAGTAAATTCATATTTGACCGAAACTTTAGGCACGTGACTATCAGGGGGGTCCCTGTAAGTGATGGATGAGCCACACCTAGACTTGTCTGAAAATAGTGGTGACATCTAGTTCTCTTAAGATTATTTTCCTTTTACTATTATTAGAAAGATCACAGTAGTAATAATGATACTAATGGAGGTGGTGGTGGTTTTAATCGTGATAGTGATGATGATGATAATAATAATTTCACAATTGTCCTCTCCTTATTGATGTGTACTTACGGGCACGATTTTCCTATCCTTATCGGTGTGTACTTAGGGGTTGGTCTTACATGAAACTTTGAAAAAAGCCTTACTATTTTGAGAATTCTATTGTGAAATGACAAAAATATATGT
Source organism: Sextonia rubra (assembly GCA_037013555.1). Classification (NCBI taxonomy): domain Eukaryota; kingdom Viridiplantae; phylum Streptophyta; class Magnoliopsida; order Laurales; family Lauraceae; genus Sextonia; species Sextonia rubra. The sequence goes on along the minus strand of JASUAD010000010.1, from coordinate 32,598,033 downwards.
CATTCTCTTATGATAGATTTGTGTCTTATCTTAACTTCTTTCCTCTGCCAAATTGGCCATTTTTGTTTTTGAATATCATAATCATTTAATGGAATTAGTTTTTTAGTCATTTGGAATACCCTTTTTAACCATTTATGCCTAAAAGTAATTGAAGTGGACCCCATAAGGTCATTTGGATTGTACTTGATCGTTTCCCTTAACTGATTTATTAAAGAAATTTTTGAAAAATGGCACTAAGGGTATTTTTTGTCATTTCTCATAATTTTTTATGGAGAGGACTTGATTGAAAGAATTGTAAAAAAAAATTATACTTTTTTTGTAAATATTCAAATATTTGTGCACTCTTTTTTGAAATGAGCCAAAAGTTTAAACCTTTTTGAAAATTTCCCTAACATTAATAAAATGTATGGGTCGGCTAGATTTCTAATAATGCTAGGCATATCATGGATTACTTGAGGGATGTAAGCAAGCCGAGCTAAGCCCGAGTTTTGACCAAGCGCGAACTCAATCTTGAATATAGAACTCGAGCTCAAGTTAAGCTTGATATGGCCAGCTCAAGCTCGGCTCTAACCCCTTTTTTCTTACTTGATTATAAATGACTAAAGCCAAGTTCAATTTTGGCTTGACTTGATTTTTACACCTAATAGTAAAAAATATATAATATATGTGTATTATGCATAAAAGTTACATATTATACTATAGGTAAATTTATCAAATACGGTCTTTCCTTGAAATCTAATAATACATATAATTATATAATACAATATAATACAAACATCAAATGAGCTGATCCAAGCTCAAGCACCAGCTGAGCCCTTTACCAGCGAGCCAAATAGGCTTTAGCTCAAACTGACTATTTGAGTTAATCACTCCAGCTCAAACACAGCTTCATTAGCACACATAATCAAAGCCCAAGGTCATGCTCCATGGAGCCTCACTATACTATTCAAAATATATATTATATGCCCACTAAAGAAAATATGTAAATATAGGGCGACTCAAACTGCACTCCAAACTCAATTCTGTCAAAATCTAAAATTTCAGATTTGTTTTAAATTAGAGAAAATTACTATAAAATCTGCTCCTAATAGGAGTTATTTTTATTTATTTATTTTTAATTTTTTGAGTGGGGTGAGACCTACAAGAGCCCGAGTGAAAAGAAAAGCCCACATAAATGAAAAGAGGTGGGCAACTGAGCAAACCCTGGTTTGAATGACAATGACATTCCCAGTTGGAGTTTTTAGATGTGGTAACAGTCCTAGTTAATGCACCGGCCACTGACTGCCCAACAAACGCACATGCAATTTAATAGCATGCGTCGTCCACTTGCATTCTCAGTGAGTTATACAATCAAACACATCCCTGCTGGCAAACGACCAAAATCTTGTTCCACAACGGTGTTATTGCATAGCAAGTAGAATCAAGCTAGCTATCTCCATCCATCTTTCGACCTAACAAGGTGGGGCCACTGTCCCCGGGACAGTAGAAGCTTTTATGGCAATTGCCGGTGCCATGTGCCCAACCAAATGCCCCAGAAGAGTTAGGCAGAAAGATGAAGAGAAACATTCAAAGCCCATCTCTTGTTGATTCTGCCATTTATTGCGGAATGAGGTTGATACTCGAAAGTGTGTGATGTAATGGCCATTTAGCCAATTGGAGAAGTGCCACCATTCAACGGTGGGAATGCAAGATTTATTGAATGACTATCACTATCAGCCGTATGATGTCCTTTCTAACATTAGGATGCAGCCAGTGTATCCTTCTCGCATGAAATGCTTAGCTGATCTGAAAGTAGAAGTCAGACCCTCTTCGTCTATTTTATTGTTACAAGTCTACTGGGTCACATGCTATATGCATAATTGAATTTCACCACGTGAAGTTGGACAGAAAGAAAGAAAGGGAAAAAAAAAACATGGAACATTCGAGATGATGTGTACTTTTTGAAAACGATTTCCTCCCGCACTCTCTCATTTGAGCAATCATTTGATGAGATTCATGAAAGCTAATTTTAGTTGTGGGAGACTCTTATTGGTGAATATGTTTTGGCGGCTTTAATTACAATTTTCCTGATAAAATATGAATTTTGAATATAAATAAATAAAAGTTACAAAGGGGTGTTTTCGGTCATTTTTGGCAACCAAATCCTTAAGATAAATATTTTTGCTTTCCATGAATTTGTAAAAAAAAATTTATGATTGACAACTGTAAATCATTGAAAATTTAAACTAATAGAAATTTTCATTTTTGAAGATTTTCATATGCGACTTCCTGTCATAGGATTTGAAAATCCTCACTTTCATAGATTTACATACCAAAATAATTTTTTTTATTATATGCATTGATATGCACTAATATCTATGTAAATCCTCAACTACATAAGTTGTTAGTCAACAATCCTTACTCCATAAGGAATTCTTAGATGTACATATTTCTAAATTGTTACCTGGTCATGTGTTTCCTTTGTGGGAAGTGATTCCCTCCCATGTAAGCCCACCGGGGATGTATCGAACTCCTACTGGTAGGTCAATGTCATTTTAACCAAAACACTCAGTTTTGGATACTCAAGTTAGTCACTAGTGGGTCCACCTATAAATATTATGGAGGGAGGAAAAGAGGCATCACGAATAGAAGGAGATTTATATGAGAAACACCCAAATTGTCATTACTGCCTGTAGTTTTTTTTTTCTTTTTTTATTTTTGAACGGTATTATTATCTGTACTTTATGCTAATATATTTTGTGACCCAGTCATTTTTTTTTATAAAGTTTTGAATTCTTTTGGAATTATTAAACCATGCCTTTCTACCAGAGGGGCTAGATTAAAGGGTAAGAATGAAAATCCAAGAGGACCATCAAATTCAGAAGTTTGACTAGAAGTATGATAGAACTGGATGTGGAAATTCCAACACAAGGCGTGCGGTCCGACAATTGAGAAGCTCTTGAGATCTCTTCGTATCTATCTAACCCAAACACTAGGGCTCCCAAAGAGTCACACTCGTATGGAGACTTCTTCGCGAAGAACTTACAGCCACTAATACTATTGAGAGTCTTAGTTAAGTGGAATTGTAATTTTTATTGGCCTTTGTCTTGCTTGATTTGATGTGGGACCATGGCATGCAAGAACACGAACTCCTACAAAATAAACTATAGATTGTGATTCAAGTTTTATTACTAATAAAAAAATAAAAAAGAACCCTCACCAATCATCTTGGTTAATTAAATCCTATCAAATGCTAAATACCTACACTTTACTTCTCACCTCTTTAATATTCCTTTAATATAACCTTCTTTACTAACAATTTTTAGGCATTTAGTAAGTTGCAGATGATGAGCACATGCATCAGTTGCTTGGTAATGGTTTTGTGCTAACATTTGATTGAACATGTGAGTAAGACCTTTTTTGTTCGAACTCGCTTATTTCATGTACTTCTATGTGCCTAGGCATGGCCACAAATTTTACCTCTATCTCATTGACACACACAATTGGTAGTAACATGTGTGTAACACAATTATCTATTATGGGCATGATCAATTCAATGGTTTACATCGCTTCATTTAGACTGTGATTTTATCTAATTTGCTATAGAAACTGCCTTGATCAAAAGCTTCACATTAGTTAAATCAGATAAATAGTTGTTGCTAGTGTATTCTAATGGCAACACAAGACCAACACAAGACCAAATGTCCTCTTCACATAGTTCTTGCTCGTATTACTTCTACTAGGGTTGACATGAGAACCTATGGTAAAAAATATAGAGGGAAATGAGAGGACACTGCAATGGTGAGATGTTTGGAAAAATATAGATGCTTGGATATTGTTTGGATTGTTGAAAGTTAGGCTTCCCTATATTTTTTTTTACATAAATTCAGTTCTAATTCTATTTACTGCGTGTTTTGAAGCTCCAAACATTAGTCTAAAAAACTTTGTATTATGGCTCTTCTTGCTAATTATTATATATGCACTTACATTATCACAACTTTTGGAAAAAAAAATGCATGAGATGTGTTTTCCCACTTTCTTTGACCCAGTTTTCCAATGACATTGATTTGGGAGGATAAGTTGGTGATATTTAATCGACAGAAAGTGTATTCCAGCTAAATGCTTTTCAAAACGTTAGGCGATTTGCAGTATATTATCCACTTTTTAGGTAAAAAGAAATGAATAATACGCATTATTCATATTGGAATTCATCTATAGAGCCATCCCACCGTTCGAGAAGTAGTAACGCACCAAATCTATTATAGCCTTATAGGATAGACAACAATTTGATACGCAACAATTAAAAAAAAAAAAAAGAAAGGAAAAGAAAAACACAAATTTTGCTTGTCTTTGACAATTGGCATGCCAATAAAAACATAGAAAGAAAAAAGGGATCATAGGCAAATTAGCTCGAGTGGCCTCCAAGTCGTTACTAGCACATGACATTGATATGTATACTAGCCCTGTCAATTTAAAGATTCATTAAAATTGAGCCACTTGCTATACTTTATTTAGGGGTCATTTATTATTATTATTTGCTGTTAGAGGGTGTCTCAATCTATGGGGCCAGATTAATCTCTTTGAGCCTGAGGGTCATTTGTTTATCGCCATTTTATGTACATATGTAAATGGTGTTACGTGCATAATTGTCATCTAAAATCACATCTATCTAGCTTGATTTATGTATGACATGCATAAAATAAATACGGAATTTAGATTCTCTTGAGAGTTTGTCATAAAGAAATCTAAGATAAAAGAGTGAAACTATACAACAAGGCATGCCTCTTGAGAATTTGTGCGCTCAGTGTAAATTCCCTCATCCCATGTCCAATTAACTGTTTGACAATATACATATATCTAATTAAAGAAAAAATAATGTATAAAAATTTTAATTACATTCTTAATCAAAGAATCAATCTTATAGTGAAAGAACTCACTGTAGAGTGTAGAGAGCTCCTACAGCCGCTGCACCTACACACAAGCAGCAAACAAGACACTCTCCTCTCCTTATTTAAAAAGAACAAAAAAGCTTACACCAGCAACACTAAACCATTTCAATCACCTACATAAAAGAGAATGACTTTTTTCTCAATTTGATTTCTTCCTTTCTACTCATCATCATCTTCCACCCTTTATCTTCTACTTCATCTCCACTTCTCTCTCTCTCTCTCTCTTATTACTTACATCGTCGTTGTCATCTTCATCTTCATCTTCATCTTCCTCATCATCGAATGACGAGAGAAATCAGAGCCCTCTTTTTCTAGGGTTTCTTTCTGACACATGGATCCTCCCTCTCTATTCCGCATCCCTTCTTCTTCTTCTTCTTCTTCTTCTAATGCTTTCGCCGACGCATGGCCCCCCTTGGATCCCTGCAATCTCCTCCAAATTCACCCCCGGAAGACCCATCCCGCCCACAATCTCGCCTTCTCCGACGCCATGGCGCCCGGATCCGCTCGGAATGCCTCTGCCGCAGAGGCCTCGACGGTGACGGAGCAGAGTGGAGGCGGCGGCGGAGGGAGGAAGAGGAGGGACGTGATGCCCGCGTCCGAGGACGTGTCGCCGAAGCTCGCCTCCACCGGCACTGGCAACAACGAAATGGTCGGTAGCTCGTTGGTGATTTGGATCATCTTCATCTTCTTCTTTTTTCAGTGGCATTGCTGTGATTTCTGTGTGATGTTTGATTGATAGTAACTGGTCTCCAAAGATTTTGGGATTTTAGTGTGTTGAAATTGCAAAATCTGAAGTTACTGTGGAAGTTATCGTCTTCATTGTCAGATTGTTATTATCCCATTGATTTGTGGTTAGTTTAGTGAGTTTTACTGAAGACACCCAGTTTATCTGTAAATTTTCACGCGATGATGCTGAACTACTGATGATCTTTCATTGCTATTTCCCCCACTTTCATTGGCATTTGGTGAAATCTTTCATTGGTTTGTTTCTTGTAAGTGAATTAGTAGGCGTTCTAAGACTTTGTTGTATTGCAAGTGGTTAAAAATGAAAGAATTAAAGGTGAATATCTAAAAATGACCATCATATAACATATCTTCTTTAATGGAAATTGAATCAAGGGGAGGGGAGGGGAGATGGGAAATGAAATACCCCGCTATCACCCTAATAATTCAAATCCTACTAAAGTCAAGGTCCCATCTACATTGCTAGCTTCTATCCAATGGAGCTCATTGGATCATGAATTCCTTTTTATTCAATTCCTATGTAACCATGCAAACCAACAGGCCCTAAATGATTTTGAGATCTTGATGTATCTAGGTTCCAGAGTATGTCATGTGGTTAGCTTTTGCACATTGACTACATATGTCATCATGTTTCGGTTTTATCGCTTCTTCAGTGATATTAATCATTTTTCACACATTGCTCCACTTAGTGATACTTGCTTTGGAAGTGCTTCCTTTTTTTCAATCTTTTTTTCTGTTGAGTACAGCACGTTCATATCTCTTCATTGCTGGAAATCGTGTTCTTCTTGCTTGGACATTGGTTTTTTTTCCCTTTTTTTTAATTTGAAAATTGAAATACAGAAGATTGGTGGGCTTTATCTGGGTTTCTTTACAAAAATTGGGTATAGACTTGATTTCCTGTTTTTGGTTTCTCTCTTGCAGGCCGACAGCGATGGTAAATGTCTCAAAGTTGTGAGGTCTATAGGAGAAAAGGGAGACTCAAAAGAGGTGGAAGCAAGTTCTGGAAACGGTAACATGACGGCCGAACAAAACGCTCAACCCTCTGAGGCACCAAAGCAAGATTACATCCATGTGAGAGCAAGAAGGGGTCAAGCTACTGATAGCCACAGCCTGGCAGAGAGGGTATGTGTCTCTGCAGTTGGCACCCTTTTACTTTGTGCAAAATCTTGTATTCTCCTTGGCGTATCCAGTAATGGGTTTTGGGATGTTTAATATTGCAATAATTATCCATTAAAAAAATGCCACTATCATCGCCATATTAAGATTGCCACTGTGAGAATGACAATTTAGATAGTTTCTCTGAGTTCCTAATTTCAGATTTAGGGACCTATGTCACCAGCGTCGTCATCAGTTGTTATGGTTGTCTGTACTCAGAAGTATGGTGCATCAAAATGTAAATCACATAGGGCAGGATTCCAGAAATGCAAGTGCTGCTGATGTTGACCCTTTGTAATATTGGGCTTTTGTGCTAATCATCTCAGGACTGTTCACTATCAATTACAGGAGAGGGATAGAATCATCTGTCCCTTGTTTTTTGTCCTCTTCCCTTTGTCAGGGCCTGATAAGTGTCCTTCGGGAGCCACACAATTTGGACAGTCATCTCAGATATGTCTATTACATGACATGAATTAAATGAAATTACAGTCTAACCCTTTGCTATAAAACAAGAATAATTTCTGCTAAAAACAAATAGTGTAGTGGAGACCTTAGGTGGTGTAAGACCCTCACATAGAAGGCGGGTGGTAAGTCTCTCGCCAAAAGTGACAGCCAAACATCATTAAATCCTAAAATTTCCCAAAAGCATTCTAGGCCGAATGACCTTGTATGTATATTTAATGTGCTTTAGAGCAAATAAACCCTGCTCATAATGCCAGCCTTTAGTTCATAGAATCTAATCCCAACCCTTTGCTAAAATTGAGATGCTCATTCAAAGAAGCACGGACAAGGACATGGGACACAAATACGAGATGACACGGATACGCCGACACAATATTTTCTCAAAAAAGGAGGACACGAACACGTCGGAAGACACGTTAATAATATATATTTATTTATATATATAATCATATAAAAAAATAATATCATTTTAACTTTTTAATCAATTTAGCAATAAAAAAAATAAAAATTCAAGTACCAACTAACAAACATATTAAATTATCAAACATCAATACAATACTAAAACATAATTCATAATCATTAAACATGAAATATCCATAATTCCATAAAATCTATACAAAGAGAAGGGAGGATCATCTCTTTCCCTTCCCTTAAAAAAAAACAAAAACAAAAACAAAAACAAAAACAAAAACAAAAAAAGAAGCCAATCTCAAGGCCTATTCTTTCGTAAAATATTATTTGTCTGTTGCTTATGATATGATTAACAATCATACATTTTTCTATAGTATAAAATTGTCATATATCAAGTTTACAAGTTTTAATAACCATATATTAACAAGTGTCTAAGAAATATTAGCCACATGTTTATTTTTTAGTCATAGACACAGGCTAGGAATTGTGGAGCACATCGCAAAAAGAGTGTCAGACAAGTGTTCGAAATTAATATTTTTAGTTCTTAATTATGGACACAGCTAAAATAGTATTGGACACGTGTCTGAAAGTGTCCGGGGAGTGTTGGTGTCCAACACATGTCCGACACGGATATGTCACTTTCTTCGAAGTGTCCGTGCTTCTTAGTGCTCATTTAACTAGGGATCCTAAATAACTCAAAATGTGGAAGATCCATATTAAATGGATAGACTAAATAAATGAATTAATAAAACAAAACTCTCTCAGGATTCTTTAGGGCATGTTTGTATGACTGCTTTTCCTGCAGAAAAGGAAAGGAAAAGCGGCTGTTTTTTTATATAAAATATTTTCCCTCATTTGTTGTGAACATTTTTTCCACAAAAAGCACCTTGATTTCCCACATTTACATAGAAAAGCCTTTATTTTATTTTATTTTTATTTTGGTTAGGGTTGTGGGGAGCCTTCCATTTTTGTGCACACTACACATACGTGCCCTAGGGCCAGTACAAAATGCCCCCTTGGCATTTGGAAATGTTGTTTCTTTGCAAGAACTTTGAATTCCAACCAATTGAAAAGGTCACAAATATCCTTTTGGATTCTTTGAATTGAAACCTCTTTAGCATTTACAAATGCTTCTATGGCCATGAGGATTTTGGAATTCCACGTGGGGGATGACATTTGGAAGATTTTTGAATTCTCCAGAAAAGAATTCTCTGAATTCTTGCAAAGTAACAGGCCCTTAAGGGTTTAAGGGGATTATCATTTTTTGTCCCCACTTAACGGGTTCTTATTATTTTCACATATTTTGGATAAATTCCACTGATTAGAGTATCTCTGTTGGAGTTGGACAGGCTAGGAGAGAAAAGATTAGTGAGCGGATGAAGATTCTCCAAGATCTGGTGCCAGGATGTAATAAGGTCTCTCTCTCTCTCTCTCTCTCTCTCTCTCTCTACCTAGCTTAGGGTTATGCAATTTCATCTTACCCCACACACACAAAAAACCCGAAGGAAAAAAAAAGGTTGAGAAGTCACATTTATTTCTCATCTTTTGCTCAAGATTCTCATTATGAATGTTACTTTGATCAGGTGATTGGCAAAGCTTTGGTCCTAGATGAGATAATTAACTACATACAGTCACTACAACGTCAAGTTGAGGTAAACTTTTTTCTACTCTTACATGAATAGGTTTTCACGATCATTCTTTTCCTGTTGAACCTGATTTATGAGAACTACTGGATTTTGTAGTTTTTATCAATGAAGCTTGAAGCTGTGAATTCAAGAATGAGCTCGAGCATGGAAGGGTTTCCTGTTAAAGATGTAAGTCGAAGCTTGAACGTGATAAAAGTTCCACATTTGAAAAAATGAAAAATAATTACCCCAAAGTTTACCTTTCTCTAATTCACATTGTTTAATCAAAGGAAAAACCAATTTTAGTGGACACAAGATTGGAAAGGAATGCCACCAAAGAAATGCTAGACTACAGTCTAGGTGTACAATATCATTATTGATAATCATGCTTTGGGCTCGTCACTCTTGAGATGCTTAGTTAGTCCATTTTAAGCCATGATTATCTGGTTTCCCTTACTTGAATTAACCCTACAGAATTGTCTTGGCATGCCGTTATGTCTTGAGATCTCTTTACCAATGTTGTTGAAATAGAGTTTAATTCATGTTGGGGGAGTATGTACCCTTCTATGAGCATCTTTGAATTAGAGCCCTCCGGAAAACATCAAAAGTTGCTTAAAATGTGAATGGTTACCACAGTTAGCATCAACAATAATATATATATATATATGAGGAATGTTCATGCGCATCTATCCCTCACCATATTACGGTGAGGGAATAACATAGTGAGGCTGACTTTATGATCCATCCGAACCATCCATACACATGAGACCTCCTAAATTACAAAATATATAGGAGTTATGGTAAATACATTAAAGAAAAACAAAGTGCACATTAGTGATAACAAAAGACATACCAAAAGATGGAACAGAACATGGAAAACAAACTACAACACCTCAATCTAGCAAGGGATCTGCAGCACCACTGGCTTCCTTTAATGTTTAAGTTAAAGAGAATTAAATAAATTTGCTTAGGCCCCCAAGCTTCTTTAATTATGTAATGAAGTTTCCGTGGGTATGAAATATCATGGGAGACCAAGAGACAACATTAGATGAATCACTTTCCATTGGCTTGACCTACCTCAAGCACGAGCTTGAATCAACTTTGTGAAGCTCAAGCTTGAGTTAAGCTTGACAAACCCGGCTTGAGCTTGGCTTGACAAGTTTGTTGGAGCTCGAGGTCAATCACAAAGCTGAGCTAAGCTAAGCTTGAGTTCAACTTGAGATGAAAACTGTTTGATGATATGAACAAACTGTATTGAGCTTTATGGGACAAGAATGGAGGCCATTTGATTGTAATAATTATAGTTAATACTTACATTTGGGCCTGACACGAAATATAATTTTGTTAATATGTATGATTATGGTTATCATTATGATTAGATTGATGGAATGAGACTGAGCGATGGTGAAAAAGAATTCTGAATGAGAAGTTTTGTTTGTGTTTCTAGAGTGGAAGAGTCTAGGTTCTGTGAGTGGCTTTTGGGTTTGGTTTGTGCGGAGCGCATCACTGTAATATTGTGTATACCGATCCCTGAGATAATCCATTTAACAAGTTATTTTGATGATGTTTTAGTTTGGTCTGCAGCCATTTGATGCTAGTGGGTTGGCATTTACTTCACAAGCAACAAGAGAATATGGTCAAGATTCCCCACCCGAATGGCTCCATATGCAGGTTGGTGGTAGTTTTGAGAATGCAACATGATTCTAGAAATCGTCTTCAATAAAAATAAAAGGGCAGGCAACGAATGTGCTTCTTCCTTTCTTCATTTGTGAGTTGCCTTTGTTAATGTGGTCGGGCTGAGATTATTATTTAAAAAAAAATATCAGTCTCTGTTTCTCCTGGTAGGTACCAAGGGAGCTCATTCTTTTATAGTTACATGTAGTTAACCAGTAATTTCTGTTCTTCAGTGAAATAGTAAACCAAACAGAGTTTCCTAGTAAGAATATGGTTGTTGTACTCTATGCATAATTCTATAGGAAATGATGCTTAAAACATATTTTCCGTACACTTAGTTTTGGTATATGAGAATCAAGCATGGTACCTAAAGTTTGTTTTGTACCATTGCATTGTTGCTATTATTTACACAGCTGAGATCCGCTGGCATTCTTGGAATTCAAGTCTGGTCTAGATCAATCAGAATCAACCGGACGCAAACTGTGTTTAAAGGTTGTCAGATCCTCTGAACCAGGCTCAATGCCAACCTTGCACATTGTACGTTTTTTAAACATATAAGGTGGTGCTTTGACTAGTGCCCTCGTTTTAGTAAAACATTTTTCAAGACAGACTAGATGAACTACTTTTCCCATTTTTTTCCTTCTATATCTTAAGTTTTTTCCCTCCATTTTTCCTATTTTGAAGACAAGGAGGAGATAAACATGAAATTATCGAGTATTGAATTGTTGAAAGTATTCTGCAGTGCTGTTGGCTAATACACTTAAAAGAAAAATGACAATTTTTAATAACAGTGGAAGAAACTGCACAGCTTACTACATTCCATTTTTTTATCCGGCCCCAATATTTCCTCTGGTTGATGCCTTTGTCTGAAGCTTGAGACCGAAACACAACGAGGAAGAAAGAGGGCTGCAAATTAACCGGTGGCGAATATTAACTTCACATATTTAATTTAATAAAAAAATTAATCACGATATGAAGATGATTATCGTTGTTTCTTATCAATGTAACATGGTTTTGATTCTAAATTTCATGCATTAGCCGGGCTGCTTATTGAGAGCATGACCAGCATGAGCTGCGATTTTACGCCCATTTCCTAATTTTTATCATGCAGCCCGATGCAAAGTGGATTGAGATTGGGCCCATCAACCAATACATGCTAAAAGGGCCCAGGCAAGCCCTTCACATCTAACACAGCTGCTCAACTGACGTTATGATCTGCAACCAGGTTGGGCCAAGTCTCTTTAAGTTTCTGCTTGCAGGCTGGTTCCAACCCCAAATATTAAACCCTATGATCAAAGAGTTGTGTTTCAATGGGACTGCCACATCCAGTCCAGCTCCTGGACATGATACTGAAATAGGCAAATGGAAAATATCTGCTGGAACAAAAGTATTAAAAAGATTTCTATGGAAGGAAGGAAAGGAAGCGATTCGATGGGAAACCCAGTTCAGTAACCAGAATTAGATTTTTAAAGTATGAAGTGGGGTAAAGATAAATAAAGAAAAAAGGGGCCAACCCAAACACATGGGTTAGAAAAGCTTGCAAACATTTTTTACTATGGTAACCACTATACGAAAATTTTCATTTGGTGAGAAAAGTACATGCCGTCTGTAACCTGTTTGTGCCTACAACCTTCCAACCATTATTAATGACAAAACCAGGAACACCACAATGACTGTACAGTATTATGTGACAGTAGTGCGTTTTCCTTTCCATGCTAAGTTAATTTACCATTTATACACATTACCATGAAAATATTCCATTTATGTATTTATGATTTGGATACCTCTTACATCATGTTTAAAAATTGTAATCTTACACAACACTACAAGGAAGATACATATACACCTGAAATGGGCCCATGTCAGAAAGTCTAGATGAATTTCAGCAGCAGCTGCAATTGAAGAACAGTTCATGTGGCAGGTTGTGTTGTGTCAAAGGTTCCGCCCTGGTTAAAAACATTTCCACGTCCACCCATTTGAAAATGAGAGACTGTTGCCCATATCAAACGCACGAGTAGGATTACAACAAAGACAGTGCCCCCAAGGGTGCAAACTACCTACAAAACAGAGAGTTCTCTGCTGCTTTAGTCTCAACATATTTTCACCTCAAAAAAAAAAAAAAAAGACAGTAAAATTGTCATTATTATTTTTAACAGCAAGCAGTAAAGTTCAATTAACCATTTCTACATGTTATTTCCACGTGTTAATGGCTCGATCCTTTATCATATATTCATTCACGTTCTTTGCCTAGTCATTTAGAGCTCTCGAGAGTGTAATTAAAATGGTAAAGAGTTCCAAGTTTCATTTACTGAAAATAAGTAGAGAAGCTTCATTGCATTAAGAGTTTGCCAGTGAAATGGAACAATTTGGAACATTTTACGCTTAACATGCCAAGACAAGTTTAGCCACTACTAAACTGAAAAGCTTCATTGCATTAAGAGTTTCCCAGCGAAATGGAACAATATGGAATATTTTAAGCTTAACATGCCAAGACAAGTTTAACCACTACTAAACTGAAGTTAAGTTCTATGGTGAATTAGCATGACAAAGGAGGGAGTGTAAAGGCTGCATGATATTAAATGGCTACGAAGTTCAGTAGCCTTCCACTGAGGAGACCAGTATGAATAGTACGCCATCAGCTCCATCCCTCAGCAGCCAGCTTTCGTATATTACCTCACATTCAATTGCCCAATAATACCTCAAATTCAATTGGAATCTCCAAGGTCAGGTTTTAAGTGGAAAAATGGATGACAAGATCCAGCATCCCCGAAGGTGAGTGAAGGTTCATTGAATGTAAAATTGAGTCCAATGCGAGGCCATTGGATGAAAAGAGTATCAAAAGAGCTGCATTGATTGATTAAAGGTGGGCTCAAGTGGGGCCTACAGTTAGATTGCTCTTGCGGTCGCTCATAGGAGAACTGAGAGACTGATATTTTGATTTATTTTTGGGTGATGGGGGAAACCCAAAACCTTAAAAGGTGCCATCGGCACCAGGGCAAATGTAACTTGTCCCTTGTAAACCTGTCAAGAGAGAATTGATCTGTGAATAGCAGTTATACAGAGCAAAAAAAATCTATACTTTCATATGGACATGAGAGTCCATTGAGATGAACTTGAGCATACCTCAGTACAATAAGCTAGAGTCAATAAACAATACCTCAAGAAGTGCCTTAGCAATGGAAAGTGAAGTCAGAAGAAGAACCCCATCAACTGCAAAAGACACCTGCACTTGTCCACACCCATAAAAGGATCACTAACAATTAACTCAATAAACAAACAAACACAATCTTTGAGGGAATATATTCGTAATTAAGGGGAAACATAAACATAATCTTAGAAATAACAATGCAGAACAGAAGTTGAAGAAGATAAACCCAAAGTTGAAGAAGACTACGAAAGAAAAGTTTGGATTTTTAAACACAAAGCATATGGATTTCGATGATTTGAAAGCAAAGTTTAGATTTTTAAACACCAAGTATTTGGATTGGGATGGTTTGAAAAGCAAAGAACTGGAGGAGGAGGGGAAAGATTAGAAGAAGAATACAAGGTGGGGAGAAATGGCGGGAGGCAAGACGGATCGAGTGGCCTTCTTGGCCTGCTTCGACATCCTGCGGAGAAGGTTGTGAAGGAATCTGAAGAGCAAGTCGACACTGCTTTCCTCCTCCTCCTCTTCTTCTTCTTCTTCTTCTTCTTCCTCGTCATCTTCTCGGATCTCTTGGAAGAAAGCTTCCTCGGTTTCCTCTGCTGCTTCTCTCAAAGCTCCTTTCAACTACAAACATCCACAAAGAGATGATTAGAGATGGCATTTGAATCATCTAAGTCTTAGAAGAAAAAAAAAGAAGGATAAAGAGATAGAGACAAATATATACCTTTGGAAGGCGAGTGGAGGTTTTAGGGTTTGAAGAGGTAAGGAAGAAACGGGAAGAGAGGGAAAGAGATGTAAGAATATATGATGATGATGATGAAGAAGAAGAAGAAGAAGGAGAGATTTTAGTGAGGGAACAATGTAGAGGAAGATTTGGAGGAGCAAGAGGGAAAGTAACAGCTGCCATTTGACGAGGAGTGGGGACTGGGGAGAGCAGAGGCCGGTTTGAAGAAGATAATATGTTAGTGGGAGAGGTTTTTTTTTTTTATTTTTTTTTTATTTTATTTATTTTATGACTGTTGAATCCTCCGACCCCTTAGCTCTTTATCATTGATAAAATTTCGAATACACATGAATCAAAAACTGATCGAGGAAGTGGATCATGCAATGCAATGGAAGTCCTACTTCTTGCTTAGACTAATAAATTTTTAGCTACCCATATGTGGATGGGTTTTGATAGTGGACCTAAGTTCCTGGGAGTTTTTTCTTTTCTTTTTTTTAATTTTGCTTTTTTTTTCTAGGATTTGACTGAAAAAATCTCCTTACATTTGTTTGAGACTAGAGAGATCCTCAATATTTGATGTAGCCCATTTTGGCCCTCTGCCAATCTTTTTTTTCCTTTTTTTTTTTTTTTGGCATCGGCGCCGAGCAATGATAACCCCATTCATTATTAAGGGAATGAATGTCAATATCGCTACTTTTTCCTTTTTGCACTTTCTGAAATTTAGACAAGTCTTTGCAACTCCTCTTCCTCCTCACTCTACTTTTCAATGGAATACTTTTTTACCTTATAAAGTGAAAGTTTGTGCTCTAATGAAAAGGTAGGTAGTTCGTATTTACTTCATTTTATGTGTGATTAACCCTCTTTCCTTTATGTGTGGTTAACCCTAGCAAAATCTTCAAGTGTTGTGTTACCCAAGAAGTTATGGTTGGACCTACTTATTCAAACTTCCATTAAAGAGGTGTTGGAGTCCATTGTAGATATATATGGACATATCAACTCTTTAATGTGAATCAAATAATGTGGAGCCATTCTCTTTTCTTTATTGCTAAAGAAACCTATTTTAGAGATACAAAAGAGCATTTGCATGAGGTGAAATAGAAGGTGATACAGATGGGCATTGGCATTGGCTCACTTAGAAATGGCTTGGGTTGGATATGGGCATGGGCATTGGCCTTGGCTAACATAGAAACAAATAAGGGAACAATTTTGGGATTCTCTCACATACATACATATGGGCATTGGTATAATTCTTCAAATAGTGAAACAAATAGGCGAGGGTTCACATGTGTATGGTCATATTTGTTATATACATTTCTGAGTGGGCATTGCCAATGCCAATTTGACCACACTAGTCATGGGAGGCTCATGATCTGTTGATATAATAAAAAAAATTCAATTAATATTCTTTGATATGAATGGATGGAATCCATATTTTAACATTTCTGATTTTGAAATTCAGGCTATATTTTGTATAATTGTTATTAGTGGTAAACCTAGCTCAACCATTTATTTTATTCAATGATAGTATGTCACACAATGAAGTTTTGGTCATATTCCACTATGATGGAGAGTTTGACTTTGATATTATTCGTCTAGTGTACAAAGGTGGAAAACAAAAAATGAAGTATTTACCATCCGACATAAGCTATAGTTATTTGCTTAATGTTGCACTTAAAACATCTAGTTGGGAATTTAGAACATCTAGTTGGGAATCACCTAGTGCGATGCCAGATATACAATACCTTCATCATAATGGATCGTTATTCTCATTGATTACTGTAGAAGATGATGAGGATATTAAGGCAATGTTCAGAGCATTGGTAAACAATACAACTGTATTTATATGTTTGTAGAAGGACAATGAAAGCAATGGTGAACGGGTAAGGAAAACTTACGTAAGTGACTTTCTTCCATTTCTTAATGTAAGTTGAGTTTCCAATACAATTTCGTACATTTTGCCTAAAAAGCTAAAAATAAAATTTGTCACATTTTCATTTATTATGTAGTGAAAGGTTGAAATGTATGCATTTGCATAGAGCAAACCGCAACAGTTCTAATACATCGAAGGAGAAATACAAAGAAAAAGAATAGTGCATGCAACTCCATTTCGAGAATGTGCTACTGTCAACCTTCATGAAGACAATGATATTCAATTCTCACGAGTACCCACTCATGTTGCCAGTGATCAAGGTAGAGGAGCTTATCAAGCCTTTGATGAGATAATACATAGGCCTACTATTGAAGACGATACAACATTTGATCACACAAGTGGAGAGAAATATTACAAGTGTTTCCAGTCAAGAAGAAAATCGTGCTACTGAAACTAATAATTTGGAGCATTCATACGAAGTGTTGGATGTTGATTTTGAGGACACCATGGCACCCGAAGATTGCTTGATTGAAACGTATCATTACTCTGCACAGGAGATGTGGATAGGGAGGAAGTTTCTTGATCGTGATACATTTAGAAAAACGTTAGCAAAGTTTGCAATTTATAACAATTTCATACTAGAGCATTTGAAAACCAATTGCACCAAAGTTTCCTCACGCTGTAGTGATTAGAGTTGCCCTTGGCGTATTCATGCTTTTATTGTTGAATCTAGGCTACAGTTTCAAGTCTGTATATATAATGCTAACCATTGCTGCTCGAAACTGATGATGGGAATGGCACATCAACAAGCTTCTTCAGAGCTAATCACAGAGTACGTAATGGATAAAGTCTGATCCAATAATGATATGATGCCAAAGGAAACCATTAATGATTTTCAAATGGAGTTTGGATGTTATAATAGTTATAGGAAGGCACATAAAGCTAAGGACATTGCCCTTCGAATAATCCGTGGATCATATGAGGAGTCATTCCGTATCCTCCCAGTTTATTGCAATAAACTTCAGAGGACAAATCCATGAACAATTACAAACATTGAAACAAGCGAGGATAATACTTTCAAGAGATTCTTTTGGTCTTTTGGCCCAAGCATCCGATCTTTTCAGAGTTCATTAAGGCCATTGATTGTAGTTGATGGAACACAATTACGTGGTAAATATCCTAGTGTCTTATTAGTAGTTGTGACGAACGATGAAAACCAAACATTGTTTTCCATTGCCTTTGCTTTTACAAAAGTGGAACATCGTGACAGTTAGGAATAGTTCCTTGCAAATCTAACCTTAGCCTTTGGGTCAGCCAAGGAATTTAACAACTGTCTCGGATCGCATCAAAGATATTGTGCCTGCAATGATGAACATCCTTCCGAGCACAAGGCACTGCTACTATTGTCGTCGCCAAAAATGTGAAGGCTAAATTCAAAGACGACGCCATTGTTCAAAAGTTCTTGTGTGCTGCAAAGTCCTACAGGCCCTGTGAATATGAGGCATTTTTACTAATATTCGAGATGTTGACGTTTTGGCATACAACTACATCAAAGCAATTGGAAGACAACAGTAGTCAAATACATTTGTAGAATGGCATTGCTATGATATGCTCATCAACAATGCTGCTAAATGCACTAACAATCAACTTAAGGACACTAGAATGCTTCCCGTAACAAAACAAGTTGAGGAGATACGTGCAAAGCTAATGGAATTCTATTCAAGCCATCAATATTCAAAAAGCATCACTTCTCAACTAACTCCTTATGCATAAAGGATCCTTAGTCAAGGGTTTGAGGAATCTCACTGACTTCACGTTCGTGATGCTGGACTTGTCGAATTTCAAGTGCAATCTACAGAGTTCATTGATGTAGTACACCTCAATCAGAGATCATGCACATGCCACAAATGAGAGATTTTGGGTATCCCCTGCTCACATGCACTAGCTGCAATCAAGTTAATCTTGGGCGTCGCTAATTTTTAACCCAGCAACAGTAATTGGTCCCACTTCCAGTTCGACTGTTTGATTTAAAAAATTAAAAAAAGCAATCAATTTAATCTTTTGCATTATCATTTTTTTTAATTGACTTATGAGTGTCAACACTGACACTAAACGTTTATTGGGATTAAATTTTGAGAACGCTAAAAAATTTGGAGGGCTTTTATGTTGAGCAGCTCATGTCAACAGGGGGCTCAACTATTCCACTCCTTTTAAATGAGGATCTCTTCAGGTCATAAAAGGCCTAAGGGGATCCATCCATCCATGGCACCTGATAGGGACTATCTTGATCCAATGGATGTAGCAAGGACTCATATATGTCTGGCCTTTTTTTTTTTTTTAAAGAGTGTGATATGAGAGCCTGCTACGTTAGTAAGTTTATCTGAACCGGGTTGGATGATCGGACAGGAATTGGCCAAAGTGAGCAATCAGCATGTGCTCTTTAGCAGAGTCCCACATCGAAAATAAGTGAGAGGAAGGATACGGAGGCACTACAATAAGATGAGCAGAAGATATCACACCCAGCATACTTACCTGGACGGGATCAATGGGTGATCAAGAAGGCCCATGGCCTAGGTCAGTGGCCTCCATTGCACTTGGGAGGGGCACTGTCTTACCATCTCCCCAAGTGGGAGAGTGGACGTCATAATTTGTGGTAGAGGGGGCCTGCGTTCGCGCGGCCCCTACCAAATTGAAATCCTAACCTCTATTGGGTATGGGCCCATTGTGTTTAAGCACCCTCGATTAGGGGTGGTTGTGTACTTCTTACAGTGGCAGACCCGGCTTAGTCGTAAAACAATGTATTTGTTTCTGAAAAAGGGCCCACCTAGCCATAGCACCTCATGTCTATACAGTTGAAGGTGAACATAAATATGTGATCTTAATGGCCTCTAAATTAAGGTATAGGGCATAAATATTTGATCTTACCCCAGTCATGGAAACCAACATTCTCATCATCAACAGGAACACTAATCAACAGCAACAATCTCATCATTGCCAAGAAGTTTTGAGGATATCATAAATGATCTTACAGTTCCAATATCTACACTCCAAACTGGGGAGACAGGTAATACAGCTTCATATTCCACATGTCACGAAACTAAATTATCAGAAATATATGTCCATGTTATACTAGCAGTTCTTTCCAGCGTCTACTAGCAATTCGCAGACCTTCAGATATCCATCATCTTAATAGATGTCACTGATGCGTTCGGTTTCACCCTTTTTTTTTTTTTTTTGGGGTTACCCCAGCTTAGCAGGGTTTCACACTCTTAGTCCTCTGGCGAGGGATGTCTCGAGTGAGGGGAGTAAAACCTCATGTGAGGTCAGAAAACCCTCTAGTGAGGGGGGTCCACCTTGGGTGGGGTAGCACAACCTCGGGTGAGAGAAGGTGCCAGTCCACGTTCAAATCCTAGGCAATCAGGTAAGACCAGGCACCTAATACCACTAGGGTAAGAGGCCATTATTAGGTTTCACAATTTGTTAATCATAGGCTTGCTTGACAAAGATACTTAGCACATTCTATGAACAAAGTTCTTTTTTGTTTAAGAGGGAAAAAAAAAAAAGTACATAAACATTTTATAATAAACCCAGCTCATCAGGAGGCTGGAAAGAATTGTCTTGCGTATAAGCCTACGGCATCGGATTGAGAGTATGATAGTGCTGTAAATGGGTCACATCTCAACCCAAGTCGTGATCAAACCTGACCTAAAAACTCCAGGTCTTCAACATCCAGTTCCCTGGGAAGACCCAACGGACCCAAATAATGGACAAACCCAACTCAGAACCAAATATTATAATTAAATGTACTATAGAACATTTATGTTTTACATATATGTTTATAAATGTTGTCTAGGTTAAAACCATGGACTTGATCGAAACCAAACCAAACACAACTGTGGGTCAGTTTCTGGGCTCGGATAAAAGAATCAGGATTGAAGTCCAGACCCAGACCAGGGTAAACAAGAACAGTTGAAGTCCAAAACCAACCCCAACCTGTTTACGGTCTTGACAACTGAACTGACCTTCATGGAAAAGAGTCATTCGCTAGCCAATCAGTAGTAGAACCAGATGCCAAAAAGAATCATATGCCATGCCCATTTTCTTTTAGTCAGTAATTTCAAGGTAGACACAATCCGAAGTCCACCTGTGCTAGGCAAGGCAGATTTTTCCATTGGAGAACAAACCATAAAAATTCTTATTCCCTTAGAAAGGTATTGCTAATTTCCCAGAAAAGCCATAAAATTCTTTCTTCATAGATGCAGTTTCCAAGTGATGCGATTCCAGGTGCGTTACATTATTAACTGTTACCATAATCTAACATACAAGTTCAAAGCATGGAGTCAAGAATCTAAAAATATTTTGAAAAATCAAATAAATAAAGCGTATTTTACCCCAGATGAGAATAATTTCATTACAACAAGGCAGCAGTTGATCTAACCCTGCCGAGGAAATCCTCCAAGAAAGTAGGATGGTGCGAAGCACCTGCATAACAAGACAAAAGGGATTCGAAGCAGTCGAAAGCCCACAAATTTCTCTAACTGCATCAGCTTTTAAAAGTGTATTGTACATAAGTTGGAACATGAGATAAACTAGAAGAGAACTTCCATTGACTTGCCACTGGTCACAACTTGCATGGGATGGTAAATATATTGTGACAAGACTACCTATCTACAAATCCTTGACATCATCTGCTCCCAACGGAAAATCGCAAAATAGAATACATCTGTGTGGTCGCTTTATGGACCTTCCCGTCTAACTGGAAGAACTCAACAGACCCCTTCATGAGGTACCAAAATTTAGATTTATCGTTACACCTCCCACACAGAAGAAAATGTCCCCTTGAGAAACCAGATACAGTTTGTAAGAACACATGCATATCAAAGGTGTAGCACAGGAAGATTCTTTTCAAGGGTACCGCGCAAAACTTAGTCTGTGTCTTCTCCGTCGACAGTGGTGCTCGGCCCATCATCAAAACCAGTGCCTGGAGCAAGCTCATTCAGGTCCAGAAATCGTCTTTTCCGCACAACCTCAACTTCCTGAACTGGGCTATTCACTTTCTCAGTAGTTTGGTCTTGCTCTTTATCTACTGTCTCAATATAGTTATCAGTTGGTTGGTGATTCTCCATTTCCTGGCCACCTTCATCATCTTGAGAATCGTGGCTTTCCACAGAGTCATCCTCCAGATTATTGCTGGCATCTGAATCCCCATCTGATGCATTGGACTTGCTGGCCTTTGCCGAGTCGCCTTCTGAGTCTGACATCTCATATTGACGGTAATCAATACGATTGCGGGTGGCCCTCTTGCTCCGTCGGAGGCCAGACTGAATTTCATCCACAGATCTCAATTTCATTCCTCTTCTACTGCGACTTGGAAGTGTTTTAGATCGACGAGGCTCTTCGATATCTTCACTTACACTCAAGGAATCATCTTCCTCTTCATCCTCTTCAGCATTTTCCTCTTCCCAGCGGTATTCCTCGTCTCCCTCAGAGCTACTGGACGCCTTGCGCAGTTTGCGGCTTCTCAGATACTCATCATCATATACAGCTTCTCCAACAATATCATCGTCGCTGTCAAAGTCTGCCTCATTATCTGAAATAGCTTCAACATACTCTTTTGCTGAATACCTCTGGGGCCTTTGCCTCCGCCGATTGCTACACATTAGTTTCATGCATTCCATAAGTATGCAGAAGATAATTTTTCACAACCAAATTAATTAAAAAGAAAACAAAAGTGAAAACAGAGTGGTCAGTAGCACCAGTTGTTTAATAGTAATAATAATAACAAAAACAACAACAACTACTACTATAACAACAAAGGAGGTCATCATGTCAAACATTGTATAATGCTGGCTTATAAACATACGTGCGATCCAGAGGTTCACTTTTTTGCTCTCCATCAGTTTCCTCATAATCAGTTGACTTTGGCGACGGAGTATCATTGAATACTCGTTGAGGAGGATGTAAAGAACCATTCCATCTACCATTACTAGATGCCTCAGCCTTCACAACAACTTCCCTTCTAACAGCAGGTTCAGGAGAGGTCTGTCTTTTCCTACAACATGAGAAACCCATACTATAAATTGCAGTCATAGCAACAATGTAAGGGCAAAAGGGGAAATAGGCATTTTTTTTTTCAAGAATACTTCACAAAACCCACATAACAAATATGAAATGGATCACAAGAAGATGAAAATGCATACTTGGTTATTTTTATAGCTTCATCGATGGAACGGTCATAATCATCTGCAAAATTATGTAAAAAATAATCAGTAATCAGGAGAGAGACAAACTATGAGGTAACTGAATATCAAATACACAAACATGCCAGAATTGAAATATATTCAAAGCAGTGAAAAGGGTTTGCTGCACAAGTATGTGACAAATTACTTTGTGTTTCCAACTTCCTCTTGACGATAGCTGATGTTATTGTCAAGTTAATGCCATGGGCTGACATGAATGTTCCAGTGACCAAAATACGAGTAAGAAACATGGCATATTTAGAAAGTAATTATTTAGTCCTTAACAAGCAGAAATGGTACAGTTTCCTCTGCCCCAACAAAGGAGAGTAACTAATGACTAAGCACCAAGCAGAAGCTTGTAGAGATATGCACATTCATACACCTAGGTCTCACACCAACAGACATTTCATTGAGTTCCTTGGAGAGAACAGAGTACACCCTTTTATAATGACCACCTCTAGGAATTGAACAAATTTCTTCACATGGTTGATGCTAACTTCCTCCTGAATTTTGGCTATAAGGAATTGAGCAAATTCCTTTGATTGTTTCTCTCTAATTCATGGTAAGATCGAATTCTTTCCAAACAAATTATGATAAGATTCTAAGATACAAATAACTCTCAAAATAAGTAAATAGCTACTGATTTACTACGATAAGACTCAAGGTAAATCTTTCCAGATTTTTACTTGATTTACCAAGATAAGGCTCATGCTAATCTTTCTTGATTTATCCTCTCAACAAGCTGAGTCCAATTGGCCTTGTTGGGTATAAGACTGAGCCAAATGGGCATTTGATCTGGCCAATGGTCTTAGGTCCAAATGGGCCTCTGCCCATGATCCAGAAGAACAATTTTGGACAACCCCTCTTAAGCTGCATCAGTTACTAATACAAAAATAATAACAATGGACATTAATGACAATCAAAACTACTTCAGCCTCAGAAAACTTGATAAAGATATCACAGCAAGGTTTTGAAAAATTAGCTCGTGGGCAATTTGGTCACCCTCAAGTCAAGACAAATCAGCTGAGTTGTCCTAGAAAAGAATAAGGAATACACAGTTAAGTTGGACCAAGTTTCACCCTGGATTGTTTCCTTTTCTTCTCTTTTATTGAAAGTTACCATTCAAAAAAAAAAAAAGTGTTTCACCCTAAAGCCCAAAAGCCTTCTTGAAAAAATGATAGAAAAATCTAAATGTTAGAGATGTCCAAGAGAATTAGGATTGCAAGACTCATCATATTTACTTTTGTCCTATGAATGAATTAAGTGTAAATATGTGTTGTGTTGCTTTTCACTTGATCAGATGAACAGAGTATCCGATCTTTGAATGTATATGGCCCTCCACAGAATGTGTAGAATGTGAGTTTTAAACTTCTAAAATTGGAGAGAAAGGTCACCAAAACCCTCTCAAAGCTTCTTCCCCTAACAAAATAGAGGGAACATGTGTGTTTAAGCCTTATTACTATAGACTCAGCTGGAAAGGAGACGGGGGTGGTGAGTGGTGACTCAACCCAACAGGTGCCCTCTGAGTTGACTTAGCCAAGTCAACCCAGACTAGGTCAATTTTTAGAATCATGAATCACAATTATCAGTAGATATATTCTTAAGTTGTACAGCTTAGATATGGACATAAATGTCTATGTGGAAGATGGAGTTATAGCAGGCCCTAGAACAGACATAGCATACAAATAAATTAATAGAGATCACATGATCAAAAGAGATAATTATTTAGGTCATGCATCAGTAGAATTATACATAAATTGGAAGCATCTAACAAGCAATATATGAAAAAATAGGTTAGCGATAGAATTGACTCATTTGAACATCATGGGATTGTTCACTAAGAAATGATATCCTCCATTACAAGACTCCAAAAGGAAAACACCCCCCAACCCCCAAGTTGTGAAGGAGGTTTGAATCTAATCAATAGAGCTTGTGGGCTTCGTTGCTGTCTTGGCCGAGTGGCCGGGAGTGGAAACTTTAAGGTACCCACCAGGGTTCAAACCCTGGTGGGCCAGAAAAATAAAAGGGACAATTCTATTTAATACATTCAAAAGTCTGCATCAAATGAACACATGGAATGTTAGAAGCAGATCAAGAAGAATAATAGTAATTATAGGTAGAAGTTCTCCAAAACTATGCATTAAGAGAACTAGCACATTGCAGTTGTACAAAAGGCTTAAAATGAAAGATGCATTTTCTTCAATCAATAAAGTCTAGTCCCATGTTACAGGGGATGACACAAGTCAACATTATTATCCCTCAAATGCCACAATCACACTAATCTGGACATTCTAATATTGCAATATTCACAGAAAGTCAACACCAAATCTTGCAATATTTCCACTTTTTACATTTCGGTTTACACCAACATGACAATATTTAAAAATTGCTAGCTTGTAAAATTGCAAATAGCACAAGAAAGAAAATGCACTGTGGGTAAAATAACTTCTTCACTTTTTTTCCAAGAGGTTCATAGTTTTCAATTTGGCTATTTGCTGAACTGAAATCCTGAGAAATTAATTACTCAAATCGTACCACAGTTGACAGTGAAGAATGCAGCAAACAGAGCAGTTATCAAGCAATGAATTCCAACTTCATTGTTACTTACCAAAAGTATAGGTTACTGGTTTCCTATCGCGAAGGGAGCGTCCTGAAGCAAGCCCATCCGCCGTCAAAAAGCTATCAAGGAGGAGGGCTTCTCTATGCTGTTTCTTCAGCAGCTTCTCTTTCCTCTGTAAAAGGAGTTATTAGAAGATAGGCATTAAATGATTAGACACAACCCGCCTTCACTTGCAACAGCAATAAATAGAACATAATTACTTGTATCTAATGGGGAAGGGTGGTAGGGAAGAAATGATACAGAACCAACACAAAAAGTAAACCTAACCGTATAAAAAAATGAAAAAAAAAAGATGCAAGTACACATAATACCTTGTGAATTTTCTCAACTTCTGGAATAACGTCAATCTTTAACCTCTTACCAAGAGCAGCTTCTATCCTATTTTTACTTGAGACAAGCTTCTCCTGGGAACAAATGAATAATATCAAAAAAAGAAAACCAAAATGGTGAAAAAATTTTGCCACACTCATCATATACATTAAGTTAACTAAAGCTGATCAACTGTTGTAGGATGAGCATTTAATATTAACAATAAAAATGAATACCTTTTCATTTTTGCTAGAAAAATAACTAGTATTGCTAATTACAGGTATTTTACACAAGTTTTTAAAGTTTAAATAGGAGATACAAATAGATACATCTCTCTCTCTCTCTCTCTCTCTCCCCCTCAAAAGTAGCTCCTATGAAAGAAACAGTTGCTCAATAAGAGGAACTCTTTAAAAAATTTGACTTCAGCAGCTCTCTCTCTCTCTCAAAAGTAGCCCCTACGTTTCCTGGATTTAGCAAAAGAAACAGTTGCTTCAATAAGAGGAGCTCTTTCAAAAATTTGACTTCAGCAGCACATGTTAAATTATTTTACTAACCTAATTAAGGATTAATTAATTAGATCATGAACTTAAAACATCAACTTGAGGTTCTACTTGTTGCAAGAAACTTATTATCTTCATACATTGAGATCCAGTAAGGAATTTACTGTTTGATGAAGTAAAATTTTCTAAATAATATCTTAAAATAAGCAAGACATAGTCAAACACTCAAACAAAATGAAAAATACATACAAATCACTATATATGTATATATATATTGAAATGGTTACATGTATTTAGACAAATCACTGGATCCAGACAAAGATTCCACCACAATAGATCCAGAGTGTCGTGCAAATATGCACCTAGAGCCAAACCAAACAGAGAAGTAATAAAAGGGTTAATACACAGTGTCAGAAGCTACAAATTCACTGAAAATAAAACAAAAACGTACTAACGTAAATGCACAACCAGACACAACAAAACACATTCACCAAACCCTGGACAATCTCTTCGAGTTGGTCAGGAAGTGCATCCAGTGGTTTTCTATAAATTTAAATAGGGAAAAAAGTTCCAGCATAGTATCACCTTTGGAGCCCCAACATATCAATGGCTAGTTACAGACATTTATCACATAATGTAAAAAACAAATAAGAAAACTTACTGAAACATCTTGGAATTCATCCAAATTGGTTGCTACAGTTTCCCACTGACAAGATATAATAGGAAGGGGTGGGACACCCCTCGCCTTCACCTTCTTCACTTCAATTTTTCTAATTTCCCGATATAATCGATGACCAATGATGGGATCATCTTCATACCTGTTACAAAGAGAAAAAAGTCATATAGAAGATAGTGTCAAAATGCAAAAACTTGCCATGAGATTTCTGGATAAACTTTAGCATGGGATTCACGAATGGTCACAAGCATTGGAAAGGATTATGTGATACAACTTACAGTCATAACAGGACTTTTTTTTCTGATCCACTGAAAACTAAGTTTGGTTACATAACAGCACCAAACCATATGCTAGGAAGCACAAACACACCAATAGGGTCCCTGCGTTTGTGTCCGACACGGCTCGGATAGGGCCGAATACATGTCCAACATGTCAAAAAATGTGTTCTGTTTTTTTTTTTTTTAATTTCAGACACGGCGGGCCATTAATTTGAATTTTAAAATATTTCGAGGGTCAAATTATTATAAAAAGGGAGTCAAAGTATAATTATTGATACCCAATGTTTAGGACCAGCAACAAATTTTTTATAATCATCGATGGCCACCTGTAAAATTGAGGCAGATATTTGGGATGCACCATACAACTAACTTGCCTTCATAATTATTGACGGCCAATGTTTAGGACCAGCAACAAAATTTTTATGGACTCTTCTTATTTTAATCATGCCATGTTATTGGCCCAATGTTTTTCTTCTTTAGTGTATGATTATAAATATATTAAACATATATATTATTAACATATCCCCGATGTGTCCGTGTCCTACTTTTTTGAGAAATAACGCGTCGATGTGTCTGTGTCGTGTCATATCCGTGTCCCGTGTCCATGTCCGTGCTTCTTAGACCGTATGTAAGACTTCACTTCTAGTGGTCTCTGAAGTTATAGACATGGAATCTTAAAATATGAAACAACCATGGGAAAAGTTGAAGTTTGGCCGTAGTAGAAATCAGTGTTGCAGAAAGTCAGGAATATTCACAGCCGAAACAGTTATTGTTTGCTTTCTAAAGCCATGCAACTTCAGGTCCTTCATTTATAAAGTGATATATCATTTTGTAAAAATAAAAGTAAAATAAAAAGAACATATATTTCCAATTGCAATGTCACATATATAAACTAAGGAGAGTTCATAAAACAGAGAATTGCTTTCACAAGTTCATTTAGGTTACCAGAATGAAGTTCCATGCGAGTCACCTCCAACCCGTTCTTTCCGAAATGCAGAAAGTGGTATAGCACGTTTAACAGAATTATCAATATAGCTCCTAATATCTTCTTGCTGCAAAATGAAGGACAGAGAATCAAACACACTGATCTTGCATGGCAATAAATTTGACTGAAATGTATAAAGGGATTGACAAAAGTTGTAACCAAGATCTAATAAAAGTATCAACAGTGAATGCAAAGCAACAGTTGAAGAGAACAATGAGAATGTGCTAGAATATGATGCTCAACCTTTTATAGAATTACTAAATTAGAATCATCAAAAATTCAGAGAGAACCAAGAACCTAAATCAGACTACCAATACAGATCTGAGCATTTCAACTGAAAGTAGATGGACAACAAATATTCCGAATATTCATTAAATTGTGCCACTGAATCATGTTCAAGCATAATGTAGACAATAATTACCCTATGCAGATGGTTAGATGATGCAGGCCCTAGGGTTAGGGCTTGCATGGTGGTGCCAAAGCACATGTCTGTAGACACTTCAACACATCTCTGCAGAGAGACCATAAACGAGGATGCACCTCCAAGGGATAAACTCAACTCCAAATCAATTAATCAAAATCTTTGAGAATTGCTTTTCTACAATGACATAAATAGAAAAGGAAATATTAATAATCTTAGGGAATAAAATAAGAATCCTAATAATATTGGAAACCGAATCCTAGTTACAATTCTTTAATAAAATTAGAAATCCAATAAAAAATTAAGAAAATAAAATCATTTCCCCTATGTGAGGCCTGCAGGTCCATCATGGATCAATCTCTCTCGAGTTCGGTAAATGTCCACCTAACTCGAAAATCAATCAAACAAACTTCTAGCTTCTATATAAAACTGCGAAACTATGGCTAACCTGTTCCTCCAACTCGACATAAGTTTGACATGCTGCTTCTTTTGATGTATAGATTTATATATATATAAATATATAAATATAACAGTAGCTTTTATTTCAGCAAAAAAAAACCAACAAATACAACAGAAACCCCTCAAACCAAGTCAGAGCTCAAACGAAAAAAGAAAAGAAAGAAAACAGAAACTAGACATCAAAGAGAATAGAAGAGCGTGAAACTGCCTCCTAAGCAAAAGAGCATCTGCCGTGACATTAGCCTCCCTAAGCACGTGATGAAAAGAGGCTCCAGGCTGATTTGAAATATGTTGCACTTTCTCCACCAAATCTCCCAATCTCCAAGGATAAGACACTTTGCCAAAGCCCCACTGAATAGCTGAAAAAGAGGCACCTTCAAGAATTGCATTATAACCACCCAATCTCAACAGCACACATGGCAACCAACCAACAAAGCATATAGACTTCAACTTCATTAGCACTCAATGATTCCACAGGCCCAAAATACTTTCTTATCACCTTATCCTGACAAACCCGAACTACTACCCCAATTCCACCGCGATGAAGCTCATGAAAATAACTACCAACAAAATCTAGTTAGAGAATACCAGATGGGGAACTGGTGTCCAGATTTTCTTTGTGTGCACGGTCGAGCCTTTGGGAACTTTGTGCGTAGAATTTTCCGATCTGAGTACGATCCTCAAGTTTCCATTGCTGAAACCCCAAGGACAAAATTAATGTGGGGGACTTCAACAACATGCTTGTTTTTCCTTGCTGCTAGCATATCTTGATCATCATTGTTCATGGAAGAAAATTGAGGCCCCTTTTCGTCTCTTTGCTCATTCATTGGTTTTGACATCTCAATGTCAATCTGGATATGCTCTGCCATGTTTCACAACATGACCTATAATTATTTGTGGTGATTTTTCTTCTGGTGTCCCAACTTTTCGTAAACAAGACCATTTAAGCATGCATTAAACATGAATTTCCTTCCAATATGCTTCATGAAAATTCTTGCAGTCATTCAATTGCTCCTATATATCCAGTCTCAAACCTCTAAGAAAATTAATTAAATCATGTTCTTCATCATTCTCTAATCCACATGTCTTGCAAACTTGAGAATTGGTTAGAATATTCAACAACGGACATCTCTCCGTGTTTCAAATCAAGAAATTGCTAAAAATAGTCTTCATTCTCAAAATACTATTTTCCATATTTAAATGCATATTTCACTGTTCAAAAAACACTGTAGAGTTTACTGATTTTTTCATATTAACTTTGATGTAATAATGGACTAATTTTTTCCATAGATTGCTCTCCACAAATACGCTTGTAAAAACAAATTTGAAATCCGACTCTAGATGACTTTGATATCGCAAAAATAAGTTATGGCCTTTGATCTGCTCAACTCCCACTGTTGACTAGATCCCAATTGATGTCAGTACAATGCAAGCTTCTGGAAATATATGGGCTTTTTCTGCACCCGCTCCAGTTCCTCCTGCTGCTAGGCTTCTATTTCGGATGGGTCAAGTCAACCCGAACTAACGTGAACTTGATACTAGGGGCAGAACCTGATTTGGGCCAAACCTAGCCCAATATCGGCACACGAAAGGGCCTCTTAATTTTTTTAAGGGATTGGAATGATGGGGATTTTGGGGTTTTGGGTGAGTGGAATCAGTAAAGGATTTTAGGTAATTGGACGTGGGCTGTGGTTGGGTGGAGCCACGACCCTAACGTGTGGGGATCTGGCCATCTCAGTTCCCGGGCAGAATTGGGAGGTGGTTGGAGAAGGAGGGGTTTTGCGTTATTGAGGTTGGGGAATGGATTCCGATGGATCTAGCGTTGAGTTTGGATGAGTTACAGCAGGTTTGGTAAGGGTTACAATCAATAGGGCTCAGATCACGTTCTGAACAATGGGGTCTCAATTAGGTTTAGGGACGGGGGCTAGATAAAGGGATGGAGATTCGACTGGGTGGTGAGGCAGTGAAGGGGTTCTGGATTTGGTAGGGATGGGTTGGTGATCAGATAGAATTCGGACTGTCTTCTGGTGACTACCTAATCAACCGATATGAGGGACTATTCGCTTTGATACCAATTGATGCAGGCCCTAGGATAAGGGCTTGCGTGGAAGTGCCGAAGCCCTACAGTAGTGCCAAAGCACGTGTCCGTAGACACTTCAACATGTCTCCACAAAGACCATAAATGAGGACACATCTCTAAGGGATAAATCCAACTAAAATTCTATTAATCAAAATCTCTGAGAATTTCTTCTCTACAATAAATATAAATATGAAAAGAAATCTTGATGGCTAAGAGACTTAATAATCTAACTTAGGAAATAAAATAAGAACCCAAATAAAATTGAAAACCTAATCCTAATTACAATTCTATAATAAAAATAGAAACCTAATAAAAATAATTAATGAAATAAAATAATTTCTAAACTATCTTGGCCCTATGTGTGGTCTACGGGTCCATCCTGGATCATAATTGATGCAGGCTCTAGGGTTATAACTTACGTTGAAGTGCCGAAGCATGATGGTGGTGTCAAAGCATGTATCCGCAAACACTTCAACATGTCTATGCAGAAACCATAAACGAGGACACACCTCCGAGGGATAAACCCTACTCAAACTCTATTAATCATTATCTTTGAGAATTTCTTCTCTACAATGACATAAATAGGAAAAGAAATCTTGATGGGTAAAAAACTGAATAATCTAACCTAGAAAAATAAAATAAGAATCCTAATAAAATTGGAAACCTAATCCTAATTACAAGTATTTAATAAAATTAGAAACCTAATAAAATAATTAAGGAAATAAATTAATTTCTAAACTATCTTGGTCAAATGTGTGGCTGCAGGTCCATCCTGCATCATTAGATAATGATTGAATGAAAAAAGGCAGAAGCAGGCGGTAGTGACACTCACACTGCATAATGAAAATTCACCATCATCCATGAATAATGGGAAGTAGATAAAATTTAAGCGGAGCTAACAAGAACACAAATGAAAAATGATAGAAAAAGCATGCTAAAAATCAATGCCAACTGAGACTTGAAACTAGTTGCATTTTAACAGTCCAAAAATCAATGGATTTCCTTCTCATGAATCTAATTATCAAAATAATTAATCTCATAAGAAGGATTGGGATGGAGAATATTGAGATGACTGAAGGATAAACAAAGGTCAGGAATGTTTCAAGCAATGATGATACCTCAACACGAATGTCGCATAGCGCTTTCAAGATGCGCACACGGGTTCCAGGATCAAGCATCTTATATGTTTCAGCCTCCGTTCTAGCAAGTTATACAATTTAAGTCAGTTTAGGAAGGCACTACAATGTTTCTGAAACATTTTTGCTTGCAAGATACTCACCCATGTGATGCGACAATTGGAACCTCCCCATCTGCAACCTGCCACGAAAGACAAATTTACGTCCACCTCAAACTTACAAAGGAAGCTACCACTTCCAAACTTTGATAATGCAGAACAAAAGACATCACAAAAACTAGAACCACATACCCATTGCCACCAATCCCTTAGCTTTCTGCACAATACAGTAACCCAAGTAGCACGCCCAAGAGCCATTCGGGTAATAGGAGGAATTGCCTGTGCACATTCATAAAAAACGATTGATAACAATTGAGTAATATTACTTTGTTCCTACTATGAGCAAAGTTAGGCTGCATTTCTAAGCCACAATCACAGTACACAAAACAAGACACTGAAGCAAGTACATACAAGTTAACACTGAAGCAAGTACATACAAGTTAAAATCACTAAACAATAACACAGAATTTCAGCGTTGAAAATAAAAAAATAGCATTAATCGTCAGATAGTGAAAAAAATGTACACTAATATACAGCTGGGTTTCGTGCGACTTCCTCATGATGGAATAACTCTTAATGTGCACTTTTATGGGCTTGTTCAAGCTGTCATTTTCCCTGGCAATTGGCAGCCATTTGAGGAAGATGGCAAGCTGAGTGCGCTAGAATGCCCCTAGTTCTCACCTTTTTCGATTGCTTTAAAAGGGGGCCAATAATGAGGCTAAGGCTGGGCCAATTGTGGGGAAAGGGATCATTGATCACAGATAAGGAATTCCAATTTCTGGAACAGTAGCTTTTCTCTTGTGCGGCTGGCTGGACCATTTTGTTCTTCTATTCAATAGTTGCATCTCTAGTTTGAACCAGATTAAGGACCAATGTAAATCAATCAAATTCATTTTTTGACACATTCAAAGAGAAGTTAATGTACTGGCAAAACAAAGGGTAAACAGAGCTGTGCAATTCTTCATTTATATTGCTGCCTGGGACTCTTGTACCATTTTGACCTTTTTCCGCTTGAATTTCAGATATATTCTCATACCGAATTGCCCAGCACCCAGTATCCTTGTAAATTTACAATTCTCATACTGAATTGCCCAGTATCCTTGCAAATTTAACACCCCCCCCCCCCCCCCCCCCCCCCAACACTCCTGGCCCGGGCCCCCACCCACAACACAAGAACCTGTGTCTTTTACAGAAAATTTTGTGACATTTAAAAGAATTTAATTAAAAGGAAAAAAAAGAGATCACAATGAGGTTTGAGTGCTCAGCCTTTCAATTTCTCAAGGGAGCGAGCAGCATTATGTATTTTCTTCAACAAATTATTATAAACACAAGGCACATTGATCATATGCATACAAAATGATTACCATAGAATTGTTAAGCACAATTTTGGTGTGGGTATATAAGAACTCCATTCCACAAATAGTGTGATACCCAAATCCAAGTTTCACTCCAAACAGGCACATTTCAGTCGGTTCAGGATTTTGGTATTTCACTTTAGAGTTCCATTTCAGTAGAATTTAAAATGTTTTTAATATCAAGATACATGATTTAAAAATATAAAGTAAAATGGAGTGCAACATGAGGACTTCCAAAGAGATCCCTCATCCTAGTACTAAATCTCTCCCAACTGGGGAATTTTGATGCGATCTGGTGCATTAGCACTAGTATTATTGCCAACTTGCTATAAGTACCAGCACAGATAGAAAAGGGTCACATCAGGTAGGTTGACATAGCTACAAGAAGAATTATGAGACACTAACATTCCGTGGGATAGACTGGAATGGCACAAACCAGAATTCATGTACCTACCCCCAAACATAGCTAGGGCAAGGCTTTAATCATGCTGATGATGATGAAAAATATGTAAATAATTATTAAAAAAAAGAATGGAATCAACATATAATATATATATATCTTTACATCATCCCACTAAATCAACAAAACAATATCTTATTTCCACATGTCATAATTTATAAACCATATTTGTTTGTGAAAATATAAAGTTATGATATCCATTCTCAGAATTCACCTCCAATTATCAATTTCATAGCCTAAAATCACATTAAAGAAACATATTTATATACTCACAAGACTAAAGAGGAGTAAATTAGTTATTAAACTAAAATAATGAACCTTTTTGTTAAAAATGAAATAAGGAAAATTCAGCCGATTTGGACAAAAAAATGTAGTCTCTCTCTGAGGTAGTAGTAGCACTTCCATTAAAAAGAGAAAACAAAGGAAGTGAGTACATGCATGAGAGAGAGAGAGAGAGAGAGAGAGATCCCATCTATCAATCCCCTACTTAGCTAACATGTCTGCCACTTTATTGGCTTAACCAAGTGGTCTTAGCTAACATGTCTGCACTTTATTGGCTTATCCAAGTGGTCAAAAGAAACATCCAAAGACAGTGATAACCATTTAATTTCGCTCCCAGATTATCATTTTATGGAGACTGTCAACAGGAAAACGAGACATGTTATATAATGAGATTAAAACATTTTTGAATTATTAGCGAATCTTCAGAAATATCTTTCCACGAAAAAGAAAGAAAGAGAAGAAAAGAACCTTTACGTGAGGTGTTCGCCCATTCCATGGATCAATAGGAATCTCTTGATATGAAATCCAAGCCAAAGATGCTATCCTTAAGGGGGAAACTTTTGAAGTATTTAACCCTCATTGCTATGTGACTTTTCTATGGATCTTTTGCAAGAGATTTTCAACCGATAGGAGAGATGCTTGTGCAATTTGTGGATAATTTCACATATAAATGAAGCTTGCATGCTCTCCACAGCACATTTATACTTGAGTGTAAAATTATACATACATACATACATATATCTAGATAAATATAAATATCTCTCTCCACCAATCTCATTGTAAGAATATGTTGTAAACTAATGCAAGGGTCCATAGCCAAAGCATTGATGTTTAATAATGTCTGCCACAGAGACCTAGAGAACATGCCGGAAATGGGATTCTTCCCATGTTTGTTTCAACATTTTCAAGGCATTTTTCAAGGATAATTAATTTCCTAGAATGTGACAACCACCAACAAACTATGATTTGGTTTTCCTTCCCAAAGTCATCAATCCTGAATCCGCAGCTGCTTAAATGCTAACACAAAAAAAAAAAAAAAAAAAAAAAAACAATCTATTTCAGACCCACACGTTAGCCCATACTCAGCTCATGTTTCTTCTGTAACTCACTCAATCCTTTCCTTCGATCTTCCTCTCTCTTCCTCTTCTCCTGATAGTTTCACAATTCAAACTCAACCAGTTGTGAAGTGAAACCAACGGCCAATAGCCTAGAAATTATGAACTACTTTGTAATAGAATAAACAGACGAAACTGCGTCTATGAGTCAGAATTTCATTTTCTATTGCAATTGAGTAACTTAGACTCAATGAACATGATCTAACAGAGCTTAAAGCTCTTCTAAAAGTGAGGAATTTTATCTTTTTTTCCCAATCAGCAAATACTCATTTATGGAATGTACGGCTTTCATCAATTTTGATTGGAAAAGTTGTTGAACTTGTTGAATTCTACACTGTTTTGTTCCTGCTCAGAGCTAAACTTCCCAATGTCTATGACTTTGAATGGATAATAAGTGTAGAAAAACCAATGTCCATAATTATGGATCAGATAATCAAAAAATACTTACACTGCAGCAAACTAAATAACAAATTTCATCCACTAAAATGCCTCTTTCAAGATAGAAACTGTAAAATAAAATGTGATGACTAAAACTTAGGGAATCCAATCTCATCCAAAATTAGCAGAGACATGCCAGTTTTCCACACAAAACCGCGAAAGGCAATTCGAGCACAGCCCGCTGCTGCATTTGAGTGGACAGATAACCATTGCAAAATTCCCAACTTCTGTGAAAAGCTCTGCATTGTCAAAGGCATTCTTCACAAAGCAGAAAACTTTAATAGTGCAACACCCAAAATTCGAATTTTGCAAGCCTTGTACTTCGGGTTTGGCAGTGATTATGGACCAAACCATTGTCATTGTCATTGTCATATCTAGAAGGTTCCATCTACAATTCAGCAAACCAAACAGACAAACGCAAGAACAAGAAACGATTTTTAACCGAATACCACGTACCCTTAGCAGTGGTATGTGTATGTCATCCAAAATCCCATTAGGAGTAATCAACGCCGACTCGAGCTCTTCCGCGGAGAACTCGATCCCGATATTCAAAAACGGCCTAAAAATCTGCCCAAAAGATAGCAAAGAAACCAAAATCAAGAGAGCTGAAACCGCAACCCTAATGGCTCAACACGAAAGCGGAGTTGGGCGAAATCGATCCCGGGCGGTGGCACTCACATGTAAGAAGTGGAGGACGGAGGCCAATTCCCACATCGACCGCAGTTCCCTCTGCGGAATCTCCGACGGCAAGGGCTCTCCGACGAGCGGCGTCACGATCTTCCCGCATTTCACCGGCTGCTCCTCCTTGTTGGCAGCGGCGGGGCGGCGATCGGCGGCGGGAGCGGGGTCGGGGTAGAAGCGCGCGGCGGATCGGGAGGTGCAGGCGCGGGGGAGGCGCTCCTTCCGGCTGAGGTGGTTCCGGCGCCAGGGGTCTCCGGACGGGGACGCCTCGGGGAGGATGGCGGCCGGGGGCTCCTCGGACATCATCGGATTCGACGGCTGGGGGGCTCGATCGGGAGGAGAATTGGACGGCTGCGATGAGGGAGGGGAGGAGAGGGGGGTATTTGGGGGAGAAAAAGGTGGGAGCTTTGGAGAGATGAAGAAGGGTTTGGGGAAGAAGCGAATACACCAAACGCCGAATGTATACGACAGAGAGAGAATGGGGTATTGGGAAAACTACTGTGGGGGCGAATACACGGAGTAGCGTTGTATAAATTAGGTTTATTTATATATAGATTAACTTGACGAGGTTAGTGCGTATACTAGGAGAGAGAGAGAGAGAGAGAGAGAGAGAACAAAGGTGTTGGTTTTTTTAACACCACGGAGCGGGAATGGCAAGTCTTTTAAGGGGGGCTGTACAGGTACGGGTAGGGGTGGTGTGGAGGACTAGCAGCGTAGATGATCGCATGGGTGGGGGAACGAGTCCTTGTGGTCCTCGAACAGTGTGTCTACGGTCAGATGCAGGGTTTGTGTGATATGGGGCCCACTGTGGATGTGGGTGGGTGCACCAGAGGTCTCCTGATAAATAATGGCTCCCTGCTTGCTTGCTTGTGAGACAGCCTGGCCTAGGGTTGTAGCTGGTTTGACCCTGTTGTGACTAGTTTGGACTCTTGGAATCTTTTTGTTCTCCTTTTTTCTGTTTTTTCCCCCACAATAGGTGAGAAGGAGCAGTGGAGTGGGGATCAAATTCCTGTATTCTTAAATAGGGATGGCAACAGGTTCGTCCGTTTGGGAAAGTTTAGTCAAATTTAAAATTTTTAAAACATGTTAAAATGAGGAGTCTTTATATACATATCTCTCTTATTATTTTGGTGAGGGATACTTCCTTTTTTAGACTTTTCAAGCTTAAAAAGATATGAAATTTTGTCCTCTTGCATATTAATATTTTCTAAAAAAAGAGTGTCCATCACCAAAATGATAAGAGATATATACACATGAATATTCTCCTATAAAAATATATAACAACATATATAATAGAATGTAAGATGTTAATATGTCATAGTTTTTTTTCACATACTTTATGTTAAGGCTCAAAACCACCTATACTATATGAGTTTTGTCTACTACTCTAATAACAAATATATAAATATTATATATTTGGGCCAAAACAAGACGGATCAACAAAATCCAAATCTACCCTTATAAAAAAAATACCACCAAACCCATCCTTAATAAGTGCCCGGAACGTCGCCCATTGTCATTCCTAATAGTTGAGGAATGTTATCCTCGAAGCACATTGCATAAATAATTCAGTTCATAGGGTCCATTCTGATACATACTTGTTAGTATAAGTGGGGTACATGGGAAGATCTTTTTAGTGATAAGGTTCAAGGAAATAAAAATCAATCCTGTTGATCGTGGCAGGACTTAAGTTAACGACCTTAAGTGTTAACAGTCTATTAACCCATAATTTTTATTGATATTTTATCAATGGTGGATGAAGATTTAATGAGAGTATTGTTGTGGTTGATGCTAGATTGGGGGGATTAGAGTGTGAAAGAAGCTGCACCGATCAAAGGTGGAGGTGGTCAAGCTCGCGCAAAGCCTGCTCTGAGTTGGGTTGAATTTAGGATTTTTGGCCTGTTTAATATATGAGCCCGAGTTGAATTAAGTAAAAAAGACAAGAGCCGAGCTTAGCCCATGTACGTAATATACATGGTTTAATATTGATTTACCAAAATAAAAAATTAGAGAGCACAAAAGATTGAAAAAAAAAGTCTGGCTTGGACCAGCCCAATTAACTATATGGCGGGGTTCAACCTAGACACTTTACGCCCATGTTGGGTTCCGGCCAACTATGGGCCTAAATTTCTAAAGGCTGGCCGGGCTTGAATATGACTCTGCCAGGGCCAGGAACACCCCTAATCAAATGTGCGCCCACATGGGCCACACAAGTTGTACTACGTGTGATGTTGCCCGCAGAACATTCCTCCAATGTGTGATCCCATCTTATCCATTTATGGTAGTTTTCAGTTGCCCTTGATAAGACTGAGTTTAACTGTTTTTCAGAAGATGCATGCTTTCAATCCATAATTGTAACACCAATCCGGATAATGGAGTTAAGTTCCCTCTAGGACTGCACACACAATTTACCCACATTTCTTACACGTGCTCGCTCGAACACTGAAAATTAATGTTGTTGACTTGAAATTTTGTCTTGTTATGTTAACCTGTGTTCCCAACATTTTGGTCTTACTAGGGTCACCTTAGCAATGAAATTCAATCCAATTTCTCACTGATTTTACAATACCCCACCATATTTGGTAAAAGGCAAGAAATTCATAAATTTGAGGACTGCTCTCGCCCTTTGAAAAAGGATTCCTGATTGAAAATGACATTGTTGCATAATTCTATAAAAGTAAGGAATTTAAAATCTTATGAGGATGGGGCATTTCAACCTGAAAATCTTAAAAAAATGAAGGTTCTATTTGACGTAATGTCATTTAGATGTTTCATGAGATAAGACTGCCAAAAATATGTTTAGTAAGTGTTGAGAGATATTCTATGAGATAAGGCTACCAAAAACATGTTTAGTAAGTGTTGAAAAGAAATCATAAAATCTTAACATGCTCTCATAATAAAGTTCAATATCATAGTTGGTTTATACTTACATTTTGCCTTACCAGGTAACCACTCATGCTTACAATCTCAAAGTAGGTAGCCCCACTTTATAATTCCTAAAGGTTGGTTACATTCTAACAATTACACATCGTAAGCCCATATTTTAATTCAGGGTAGAACCCTATATAAATCCTAAAAAAGTAGACCCCATATTTTAGTTTATAAAAGTGGTATCACGTTGTAATTTCTAAAGGTAGGTCTATGTCCACAATCACCAGATAGGCGACTCCATTTTATAATTCTTTTAGTGGGTTATATGGTCACTATTATAAAAGGTAAAGTCATACTGTAAATTCTATGAATGTGGCCTGTATTCAAATTTCTAAAGGTGAGTACATGTTTTAATTTTTAAAGGTGAGTCACATTCACAATCAACAAAAAAATTACCCACATTATAACTCCTATTAAGATGAGCCCACATTTTAAATCATATGAATGTGCCCCATGTTCTGATTTCTAAAGATGGGCACCACATTGAAAATTTTAAAAGTGGATCTTATATCACAATCACAAAAAATGTGGCTTCACTTTGTAGTTCTTAAATGTGAGTCACATAGTTATGATAAAAAAAGGTAAATCCACATTATAAATGCTATAAATGTGGGCCCTATATTCTAAGTTTTAAATGTGCACATGACGTTGTAATTACTAAAGGTGAGTCACATATTTACCTTCATAAAAAAGGTAACCACATTTTATAATTCTTATAAAAGTGAGCCCACATTGTAAATCATATGAATATGGGCCCATATCTAATTTTTAAATGTCGATATCACATTATAATTTCTATAGGTGAGTCTCATGTATGGTGAGTCTCATGTATAATCACAATTGAGTGCCATAAACAATAAAAGCTAGGTCCTATATTGTAAATCTTATAACTTTATTGCTTTCGTTCATTGGAATGAAACTCTTATAATGTTACTAAACAAGTTCTATATAGTGTATTCTCAGCACAACCCAATTTATGCATAACCTAATCTAAGCATAAAATTGGGCACAATACAAAAACGATGCCAAATAGGCCCAAAGATCTTTTAAATTGCTCAAAAATTTTGGAAAGGTGGGTTTTCAACATCTTTGTGAGACACCTATAAAGAATCCTCAAGGGTTGGAGTGCCAAGCATGACCAGATTTAAAAATCGTACTTCTGCAAATTTGCATTGAAACCAATTTTTTCACCCTAATGGCTATACAAATCCCAAGTAAGCAAATTTTTACTCCAGCAACAATGAAGAGTCCACATTGATTTATCGCTTGTTATGGAAGGAAAATGTAGCAAGGCAATGTTTATTTTTCGAGAGGTAAAGTAAAAAATGTGGGAAAGGAATTTCAACAAACAATTTATTTCTTGACTTCATTTACGCTTGATTGGTCACAATAAGTGAAAAATTAAATGTTTTGTTTTCAAGAGGTGAAGTAAAAACAGTAGGAAATCAATTCCGATGGACTATTTATTTATTGACACTACCTATGAGGTCGGTTACAACAAGTGAGAAAGTACAGTCCAAGATGCTAAAAAATCTTATTTTTTTACTTTCCTAGATACTAAAAGCTTTTACTTGCTAAAGCATAAGTAAACTGATTGCTTTACCTATTGTTAACTTCTCATTTCAAATTTCTTTACTTTATGAAAACAAACACAAATATTATGTACTGACTAATATATTTCTCCTTTACATAATCATTATCTTTTTCAATAATCAACCACTTGCTTTGTATTCTTTTCTCAGTAAAATTCAAACCCACCTAATTAGATGTGAAATGCATTAGCATAGTTGGATAAAAAGACTTCAAAATAATTTTTTAAATACACAAGCAAAACTATTAAATTGTAAATAATTAAAGCTAAGTAGATCCTCAAATATCAACATAAATAAAGTCATGCAGGCCCTCATAACGAATGTAGTTAGAGCCTTAGAGGCATTTTTTTTCTCTCTCTCCATAATTGATTGAAATCCCAATTAAGTTGAAGTTAAGTTCAATGTTGGATTGGACACACAATCTACCAACATTTTCACGTTCATTTGCATGCTGAAAAGTGAACCTATTGACTTGAAACTTGCTCTATACCAGGATGGATGGCTGAAGATTAAGCTGATGGTTTGGATCCATGTTTTGCTAATCCTCTTTTAAAGGCGCTGATTTTATTGGAAAAAGTTACAATGTGAGCTATATGGGATTTGACTGCATCTCTTTTTTAAAATGTCTAGATAACGCAATGGTTAAATTTATCTGGTCTAAATAGTTATAGAATGTATTGAATGTGTGCACTTTTCTGTTTTTTTTTTTTTTTTTTTTTTGATGAAAAAATGTGTGTACATTTTGGGTTGTCATTCACTATGGCAAACCAAGTGAAACCACTCCCTCCACAAGGGGTCTTTAGTCTTTTATGCATGGGATATGAAAATGAAAATTTTATATGTAAAAGTCTGCACATGTGAATTTTACACTCACACATACATATACATTTTACATACGTGAAATATACCGGGTTTGTTTGGAATTTGAGGCCTACAATAGCTAAATAGAAGTGGTGAAGCAATTTTGATATTACAATGTCTCAGGCATCTTTTGAACTAATGCCTCCTTAACCAGAAGCATGTAATATTTTCAGGTGCCAAAAATTTTACATGAAAATTGCCAATTTCACGTTATTTACATACCTCATTTATCCATGTGATGCATAATGACCTCACACAAACCTAACCATTCATAATTTGAGGCCTACAATAGCTAAATAGAAGTGGTGAAGCAATTTTGATATTACAATGTCTCAGGCATCTTCTGAACTAATGCCTCCTTAACCAGAAGAGTGTAATATTTTCAAGTGCCAAAAATTTTACATGAAAATTGCCAATTTCACATTATTTACATACCTCATTTATCCATATGATGCATAATGACCTCACACAAACCTAACCATTCATAAATGCAAGCATGCGCCACATTTAAACTGTAAATGAGTGATGAAAACGAACCTTTGACTGATGATTAACTTGTAAGAGCAAAAAACCCGAAATTGATGATGACCAATATAATTTGGGCGCTCTCCATGTTTTGTTTGGTGCAATGAATTCACCCACAATTTTCGAATTGTTCACCGATGAATTGGCACCAATTTGAGACAACAGGAGATTTACTTAGCTCCCTCTGAACGCAAAAGGATTAGTCCACCAAAGGGCTAGCACACCCTCCATTAGCAAAAAAAGAAAGAAAAAAAAGAAAGCAAAAAAAAAAAAAAACACCAACCCCATTTACATGACAGACATATATCATTTTGGATGGAACTCATTTGAACTTGAAAATCCTTAAATCATAGTATGGGATAATGTGGTGCTGCTAATTTAATTTTGCTCAATTCTGATATACTATTAATCTTACAATCCCTTACCCGAGCGCAGGTACAAATCCTTAAAAAGAGAGCATGAAAATCATAATCTTATTTATAGTGGTAGGTTGGGTCTCAACATAAAAGAACCCAAACACTCTAGGCCCATTATAATACCCAAAACCATTAACACTGCTAAGGGCCTCAACGCAATGATAAATTATTTCTTAAGCCCCAAACACCCTTAAATTGCTCGATCTTGTATGATTGGTCCTCATCCATTCAATTCCTCCTATGTATGGCAACATTTTTTTGCATAGGCCTTTTATTAGGCCTAGACCCTACACATGTGGCAATGGTTTAGTGGGTCAAACTAACCTGAGTCAACCTTTTCTACAGAATGGACGGTCAAAGCTTATGCAAGTAACCTCATTTCTTTTTCCATGAGAGGATGGTGGACGGTATCATCTTCCATGATGGACCTTTTTTCTGTAATTTATGAAGAGATCCTAGGAAATCATGAAATTAAGTGAGTTACGCTAAAGTTAATTCATAATCATGAACTTATCAAAACCACAGAATTGGAAGACAAAAAGTTTTGATCGTAGAAGGTGCATTAAGGGCGTAAACCAAATGATTTGGATAAAAGAAATTGGAGAAAGAAGTTGCTTGATTAGGGGGATTAAACTGAATGTTAGAACTAAAAATAATCAACATTAAAGCAAAATAGATAATCCTCCACAACAAAAGGAAAAAGTTAAAATTTTGTTAAAATGGTAGTGCCTAAGTCTAGGCTTGTGCTTAGCACTTCTGGCAAAGAGATCTATAAACCTGACTCCAAACTGTTGATACCCCAAAATTCAAACCTGACCTAACAACACAACTAACACAAGGTTACTTTCCCTTGAAGACCCAAATAGATGACCCAACTTGGCCCTACATACAGAAGACAAGCAGTACAAAATTTTCGCAGCAGATGTTGCTGCCAAGCTTCCACTTTTAGAAATGTGGGCTGTATCAGAGGTTAAACTTTAAGCCCCACAAAAAAATTGGTTCTATATTTTAAATTTCTTCAGTTAACCATTGCTATTAAAACCTCAATATGTTAATAAAGGCAGTGAAACTACTTTTCAATATTTCCCATCAGATGGAGCCCACTCATCAATACATACTTGGAAAAATTTTGGACTACTAATATATAACCATATGGACCACAATCAAAGTAATTTAAAGGCCCCCACAGCTATCATATGGAATGTTCAATGTGACCCTAAAGCAAGATCGTTAGTTGAATAATACAACCATGGTGAGGCATTTCCTTCTCCGCAGATATAATTAGGAATCGAGCTCTGGGTTTATTGGATATAGACTTGTGAAGTGTGAGTGTGTAGGTGTCTATGTACCGAATCAAAAGCAAGAAAAAAAAAACTGAGGAAGAAAGA
Organism: Sextonia rubra; assembly: GCA_037013555.1. Classification (NCBI taxonomy): domain Eukaryota; kingdom Viridiplantae; phylum Streptophyta; class Magnoliopsida; order Laurales; family Lauraceae; genus Sextonia; species Sextonia rubra. The sequence goes on along the minus strand of JASUAD010000010.1, from coordinate 32,553,450 downwards.
AAAAGACAAGGCAAGCTTCCAACTAGATTTCATCTCAGCTCGCGCATTCCACAGATGGATCCACAATGACCTATCTGCACACTCCTAACTTTGTTTTAAAGCCCAGATTGGCCAGCTTGACTCGACCCAACTAGCTGTCAAATAGAGGGAGGCTAACTGAGCTTGGCCAGAAGGATGGTGAGACTCACTTTAATTTACTTAACTGGGTTTCAAGTCCAGTTGGAGTTTTTTCACCAAAAAAGGAAAGTTTAGCCCGAGTTTTGGGTTGGTTTTAAGACAATGCAGCAATGCACTCAGCAGAAACGCCTCAAAAATTGCTTGAAATGAGTGCCCATATGCAAATTCAGACTGGAAAGAGCTTCCCCAGCCCCTGAAACCACAGGCTTCATAAGGATGCAAATTTACTTCCCATGTTCATTGCCAAACCATGGCCAGTTCTTTTGGATCGCTCAAGCCGACATGACTTTTTTTAACGGTAAGAGTCCCAGCTAGCTTACCTCTGGAGCTCTCGCCATTCAAGCTCTTCATTATATTTTGGGCAGTACTGATAGTCGGAATTTTACTTAATCAAATCACAACGATAAACAGTATCGTCCATACTTTTTTAACAGTAATTCAAATTTGATGATGCGCCTGCAGCTAATGGATCTAACCCAGTATGCATCCTACTGAGGGTTTCAACAAGAAAAATTAAAAATGCAAGTTCCCTATATCTTACAAAAAGTTGGATTGATCAATCAGTAAAATGAACTGACATTTTGTCTTTTACATTGATCAGTTCATTGGTGTGTTTTACACTTTTACTTGAATTTAATGATGTCGGAGTGAATTCATATCCTTCCATAGCCACGGAGGGCGCATATTATTAAAGGCTTAGATAAAGCAAAGATGGATACAAAAATTGATGTACGAGTGAGTTTACAATCATGAAAATCAGAAAAACTCAAAAATTGCATTCAAACATCCACACGATGTCATTTCTCTAATTTAACAATTATACTTAAGACTAGTTTGATCATTGAGAATTTGTCTCAATTGAGATTTTTAGGTTGCAATTCAAATTATATGCAACAAAAAAATAAAAAAAACTGATAGATATATTAATCACACATCACAAGAAGAAGATACACATATTTTTACACGCAAAATCCTATGCGGTAACAATCCACGACGAGGGCGGCGCCAAGATTCTACAACGGGTTGAGGTGGGGGGCAAGCTAGAAGACTTTTTTTTTTATGTAATCATTATATTTTCAAGTGTTCCTTAGAATTTTCAAACATTAGGATTTCAACTTTGGAGGATGTTGGCAATGATGTATCAATATCCTATTTTTTGTCATTTTTTCTCTTAAAACATGCATCAATTGAAATTGTCTTTCCCATCTAAAATTAAAATTGAAAACATAACAAGCGCATATTAGCAACTATGAGAAAATTAATAAATGATTCACAAATCACAATCTAGTAGGGTTATTTTTCTTCTTCTTCTTCTTCTTCTTCTTACTATCTAATTCAGTCATTACACAAATATTGAAAATATTTTAAAAATCAAAACACATGATTTGGGCAAAAAATTTATTTGCTCTTCACAATCACATACTTAATGCCAATAGCATAGTCATACCAATACATTTCCATAAAAATGGGCAAAACCTGTCAAATATATTAAAATGCTAGAATCAAGATTAAATCAACATATTAACAACGAAAATGCTATCCACTTGCCTTATGATAAGAGAAAATGAAAATGAGGAGAAACCTTAACTAAAGACCAAACCCATGGTGCTTAAATGGAGAGAAACCAGAAGCCGAGACAAACCCACGTATAAAATAGGAGAGAAGACTCTACAGAACACCTTTGAACCATTATTAATCTAAAAACCCAAAAGACCTAACTATGAGAAGTTGGAAGCTTACTTAGAGCTTAAGGAGAATGGAGAAGTTTGAAAAATGGTGTCCACAGGATAAGGATGAAATAAGGAAGAAGACACCAGATGAAGACCGGTGGTTGGTGGCTTAGGGGGTGGCCTATCGTGAGGTAGAAGGGGAAGGGAAAAGAGGGAATGAGGAAAGAAATAAATAAAAATAAAGAAAGTGAGAGGGGGGGTTGGGCCGTAGGCCAAAAAGGCCTTAGGGCCCTAATTTAGGTTCACCAATTTTTTTGCATAAATTATTATTATTATTATTATTATTAAAAAGGGGAGGGGGGGGGGGGGGGGGGGGGGTGGTCCCCTCCCACCCTATGCTGGTTCCACCCCTGACCATGAGTCCTACGGGCCCCCTCCCTCCCCATGCTAGTTCCACCCCTGACCATGAGTCCTGCACGAACAAAAACCAAGTACTATGAATCAAACAGTTACAAAATATACTTATAACTCTTTTTCAATTTTCGCAACTTAAGGACTATAGTTGTTTTTACACAACTTTGCATTGCAACAACTTTGCGCTGTTCACTGCCATATACATATGATTCAATCACCTTGAAACCGCAAGGCTCTCTGCACTTAATGCAATCACTTTGAAACTGCAAGATGCTATAATCTGCTACAAGAAAAGGTAATCTTTAACAAAAGAGTTGAAGCAATATTCTCTAGCACTAAACAGCTCAACACAATTTATCCAATAGATGCTCTAGAGAAGTAATGTCCTCTCAACTAGGTTTTCTGTATTTAGAATAATAAGAGAGGTATCTTAGGGTTGAGAGAAATACCCTTTAAATAATCCACAATTTGTGCCTTAGAGTTAGAGTTTGCATTAAACACAAAATAGCAGTCCTAACACAAATAGGAAGTAATTCTACATCAAGAAAGTGGGTTTTGGTCGTCATTCTCTTGAGTGCCTGTGAGCATCCGCCTGAGCGCGTAAATAAAGCATCCAGTTATTTGCAATTCAACAATACTTCTGTTAGGCCCGCCTGCTTGATCACTTGAAGCCTCAGCTTGAGCTTGAATATCCATACTCATCCGCTCAAGCGCCCATATTTTTAATGTCTTTACTTTAGCTCTTTTGTCAACACAAAACACAATCTATTTAAAAAATATATAAAATTAAAATTTAATGGACTCAGAATTTTGTCCTGCCCAAAATTAGCTTATACACAAATTCTAACTATCACCATTCACCTGTAGAAGGAAATGGAAAAAGAAGAATAAGAATTTCATAGTCACCCTGTCTTATTGATTGAGGCCAGATATTCAGGGCCACTCAAGGAAAGGACATCTTTGATAACATAAAAATAAATGTCAGGTCCTACACAACGCTCATATTCTCAGCACTAAGCAGGATGTTCTTGTCATTCTACCGCATTCTTTTTCCAAAATTCTCTTTTTCCCATTTACTCTCTTGTTCTGCCTACAGTGAAGCAGCAGTGTAAAAGGCCCTTTCCAATCAAAATCAACGTTTTTCTTACAGAGGCAGAGGAATCTTCCGTTAAAGTAATTGCTTCCGTTAAAGTAATTGTGTATTTTAATAGGCTTGTGAGAGGGTGCATTGTTCATCCCTACATCTCCGGTAGCCACGCCCATTTGCCCACAAGCATAATTTACCGTCACATATTTCAAAATTATTCATTGCAGTGCAAGTATATTATTTATCACAACTCTAAAGATTAGGCATTTTGATCGCAATAGTTAACAATTTTTGATATGATATCTGACTCATATAGATTTTGAGTTTGAATCCACATTGCCTCATTCTTGATATTATGTTGCGGGTGCAAGTATGCAAGGCAAAAGGTCTCATGTCCCTCTATGTGGGTGTCTGCTTTGCGGACGTTGTCCTGCCTGACAGTAATATTAAATGTATTGTTTACCGCAATTTTAAGGCTTAAATATTTTGATTTTATTCTAGTCTCTTTCTTTTGTTTTATTCTTTTTCAATGTTCATCCTTTTTTATGGTTTGGCGTGGCAACTTTTTTTCAAGAGAAATTACTTTTTACAGTTATCCGTGAAACGTTAAAAAAAATAACTTTTTTGATCCGGAGGGAGAGAGCAAGATTTGCTGCGAAAATATAAATGTCTGGATAGTGCATCTTACGCTTACGCTACAAGGGGGGAACTACAACAGATCATAAGATTCCCAAAGTTTGCCTAGGTTTATATTCATATGGTGGAGAGTGGGTAACTATTTTCTACTCAATGGTGGAAACTTCATTGCTCAAGCCTCCGTATCTCTTCCATTAATCCTTTTATTTTTAATTACTAAAAATTCATAGCAAAAGGCCATTATGTAAAAATAAAAAATAAAAATAAATTAAGTGCATGTTTATATACATAAAATATATGTGAACTAAATACATTGGAATTCATGCCATAAGCGGTTAAAAATGAAGATCCAAGATGAATATTCAAAAAATGGCTATAAAATAACCTCTGATCATATTATAAAAATGAATAAAGGGAATATAAAAAAATTAATGCCCAGCTATTACCATAGTAATTTAAATCCTAAGAAGGTGAATTTCCCATCTATGTTACTATTTTAAAGCCTTTCCCCTCTCCTCATTTCATTCACAGTTCTTCTCTTTAATAATCCTTACAGGGGTGGCTTGACCATTGGGCCAGAAAAGTTTTTGCTTTAGGCCTCAAAAAAAATAAGGCCCCAAAAAAAGTAAACCCCATCTTTTTTTTTCAATTCAAAAAAATAAGAATAAAAAAAGTAATTGTAGTAACTTTAATCTTTTCAAATTTCAAAAAAAGCAATTGTTATCGTTTAGTTACTTCTAAAGAATTAGGCCTCATAAAAGTAATTAAAATAACTATCATCTTTTTACATTATAGAAAAAACAAGTGTTATTTTTTCATATTTTAAAAAAAGAATTAAAGACCACTTTCACCATTGAGAAAATATTGCCATTAAAAGAAAGAAAACCCTAAAATCACAAAAAGCAATAAATCATTTTCTATTATGAAAATTTCCAGTTTGCACATTTTTTCCTTTATATCGTTGCTGCTTGAAATCTTTAGAAGACAACTTCAAATATAATCTTTTTTTTTTCATATTGAAGAAGCTACATCAAATTCAAAAGTAATCCGCATCTATAATCTTTGTGGTCAACACTGATAAATCACTAAATTAGCTTCTGTGGTTCTATGCTTATAAAAAAATTTTAATTATAAGCTCACATTATATGTTTATTATAGTTAGTGTTCGTTTTATTTGTAAATATTATTAGTTATAATTTATAAATATTAAATATATCTATTAGAAAAATATTGACAATACTTGTAACTGTTATTTTTATAGGAAGAAGTTTTTCAAAATTAAAATTGATAAAATCCTAATTTCAATCAACGATGGCATAAAAAAGATTAAGTCGATTAGCCATACTATCAATTGAAAAAAATATGTTAGCAAAATTTGAATATAAAAACTTAAATAGTAATATTGCGTTACAAAAAATGAAAAAAAATAAAATTTAAATAGAATTTTATAATAATATAAAAAAATCCCTCATCTAAGATTGTCGCTTTAGGCCTCAAATTGTCTTGAGCCGGCCCTAAATCCTTAGATGGAGCGCATTCGATGATGAATATCTATGTATTTTAATGCAAACAAACAAGCACTAAAAGGTCAAAAATAAATGGCAAGGATGTAACGGTTCAGTTAACCGTGGGTTTTTAAAAAAAACGTTAACTGACGAAACTGTCAGTTTTTATTTTTTAAAAACTGTAACCATAACCATACCAGAAAAACCATTAAAAAACCAAACGCAGTTAACCATATTAGACAGTTCGATTACGGTTAACCGTGCTAAGAAAGGATTTTAATATCGGACGGTTGTAAAGGTTATGTGATAAAAGAGCAATGGTTGAAATTGATTTAAAATTATGACTTGGGGTGTAACGGTTCGGTTAACCGCAAATGGTTAACTAAACTGTATATTATAGTTTGGTTTGATTAATAACCGTGAGTCAAAACTGAAAACCGAAACTAAACCATGAAGCACGGTTTTTAAATTTTAATAACTGTAACCGTAACTAAATCGTGAAACACGATTACTAACCGTCAGTGTCAGTTCTGTTCGGTTCGGTTGGTTAAATGGTTTTTCGGGTTTTTTTTACACTGCTAATAAATTGTTATGTAGAAACCTGTACAAGACTCTTTCCTATTGGGGAGATTATTTGATTTGTTTTTTTTAATATTCTTTTCTCCGCATTTGGTCCTCGTGAGTTGTGATAGACAGAAGTTGCTTAAAAATAAAAATAAAGAAAACTCAATATTGAAAAAATTCTTTGTACTGAATGTCATATATAAAATCTCAGTTCTCTAGATTTTAGTCAAGCTGGCAAAACCTGGCTCAACCCAACCTAGTTCTGACCCGCCTAACCTGACCTGTTTTAAATACGGGTCGGTGACGGGTTAGGATTTTCCAACTCATATAAAAATAGATTAGGTTAGGGTTGACCCGCCTAACCCGATTGTCCCATTTACGTTTTACTAATTTATCATGACTTTTTTAATTTTTATGTGACTTTTTATTCTTATAAGCCATAAACCACGCGATTCTTAATTTTATGCCGAGGAGTTATACAATAGTTTGCGTCTTTTATTTTTATGTTGTATGGTTAATATGAAAATTTTTTATTTATCTGATAATATAATATCTTTGTACTTGAAATATTTATTTGTGTCTTTTATTGTTATGTTGGGTAGTTAAGCATAGACATTTACCATTAAAATATGGATATCAATGAAATATAATAGCGTTAATGAGTATTATACTCATGCTCAAATATAATAGTATAAAATAAAAAAAATTGGAATGGCATTCTTTCAATGAATAGGTTGGAAATTGTTATTGGATTTTGGCCCCATTTTTTACACCTTAAAATTTGGTAAATTATAAAACCATGCTCAATACAATACTTGAAATGAATTTAGACCTAAAAAAAGCTTTACAAATAAAATTTGACCACACAAAATGAGTTGGATGACACATACAAAAAAGAATTAAACATGTTAGGTCGGGTCAATCCAACCCAATACACAATAAATTATGGTTATGCAGGTCGGGTTGGGTTAACCCGATACGGGTGTAGGTTGAAGGTTTTCAACCCGTTTTTAAAATAGGTTGAGTTAAGGTTGGGGCTAGCAAATTCGGGTTCAGATAAGCCTGATCCGGATTTTCTAAACTTGACCCATTTGCCGGGTCTAAATTTTTAGTAAGAGCACATTTAACTACAGTCTTTAGGGCGGATTCCTCACTAGTTTTCTACAACTGTGTTGAAAACCCACATTCGATTGTATTTGGGACCGGGCCAAGGGGACATCCATTTTCCAAACAAACATGGTTTTCAACGGTTCGATCACCCCATCGAATCATCCCTTTTAAAATGTAGTATTTAAACCCACTTGTTGCATATAACTCAACTTTGACTGCTCTCTCAATTTCAAATCCCTCTCCCTCGGCATCAAACCCTCTTCTCTGCTGCTGGTGTGACGGGGGGCAACTCTGGACCAGACTTCATTGTTGTGATCGAAGGCAACCACCCTTGATTGCTCTGTCTCTGCTGCTATCCAACTCTCTCTCACTCCTCTCTCTATAACGACAAAGGAGCAATGTTTTCCTTCAACAACGCAACCCTCTTGTACCGCCGACATACTCCAACCCTCTTCTCACCGTCGAACTCCACTGAGCTCCTTTCTCCTGTCGATTTCTCACAACCATAAGTTAAGAAATTGACATTTTTCCCTTGGTCTTTGCCTCTTTTTTTTTTTAAGAATAGAAGATTTGGAGTCTATGAAAAAATATGCACGTCATTTGACTATCTAGCTATGCACAAAGATATGCATGTGATACCTTGACTTAGACGGGTTTGAGGTGGATGGTAGGGGTGATTCTTAATTTGCAGGTGGATGGTGAGACAGGTGGAGGCCAAATCGATGGTTGTGAAATTTTGGATTCTGTTTCTTTGATTATTTCCTGATTGGCTTGGATGAACTTTGGTTTGGAGGAGTTCGGTAGTGGTCGTGAGTGTGTTTGGTTGTTAGTTTTTTTTTTTTTAATTACTTATATTTGGCTTCACAAATTTTTAAATTTTTTGGAATTTTGGTTTTCATTTTTTTTACCAACAATGTCTGTTGGTAGCTTCACAAAATGCTGAAATTTTGTATCGCAGCTTTGATTTCATTTTTATTTTTTTGGAATTTTTACCAGAAAATTATAAACAATCCCACTTATTAGCTATTACTGATATGGTTTAGTGTTTCTGCCAAAAAAGGATAATTGGGAGTTAAGGGGCCTCTTTTTAATTGCCCATTCCTTCCTACCTTGGATATTGTTGCATCATCAAGCTCCACAGCCAGCCCAAAACATAATCCTATGGCCTCCATTGATTCCCGAATGCATGCATGCAAGATTGTTTCTTTCTCATGGGTTTCCATCATGCTCAGAATTCTTGCAATGGGACTCTGGGAAGTTTTGCAATGGGACTATTTTCTAAGGCCCAAGGAGATCGACTGCCTTGGAGGCTGTAGCCCCTCTTCCTATATGTGAGACTAATCTCAATATTTGGGGTTTTTTTTTTATCAAGCAAGTATGACTTAAGGAACTATTATTATGCATGGAATGTAGGCACATTGTGGTCCTGTGGAGCTAGCATGCATAAATCTAGATGCATGCCTGACTACCACGTCATGCACCAAATATTCCGTAACTGAATTGCTGATTGTCGTGAGAAGTTAGTTATGAATTAAAAAAAGGGTAGTGCACTCCTCTCTTATGGATCCAAGCCTCTCTCCTTGGAGGCAGAGATTCAATACAAAACAAGTAGCCCAAACCTCGAGGATGGGTTGGGTACATAAGTTGGCTGTATGGGTCTTTCTGCTTTGTGGATTGCTTTTGTGTACCTTCTTTTGGGTTTTTTGGGCTAGCCCAACCTGTGCGTTCATTTTTTGATGGTTTTTTTTTCTTGGCTGCCCCTGCCTCCGTTCAACAAGATCTAACCATCATTGAAAGAAAGATATAATACCTTTTAATCAAGAAGATAAATAAACAAACACAAAATAGGCGAAGATCAGCAGATCATGATGTTTAAAAAGAAAGTACGGGGCTTGATTGGAAGCTAGTCCGGAATTTAAAAAAGAGAGTCGAGTCCAGAGCGTCCGGGGCCTAGGGTGGGGGGATGGGTATTTTACCACTGGAGCTGAGCAGAGCGTGCTGCAGCCCCAGTACCCTGGCCGGGCATGGCACGGCCAAAGCACTCAAAGGCCTAGCCATTGGCCTGGCCAGGTCAGTCAACGCTGGTCAACATGGTGGGCTGGGCCACAAAATGTAGACCGATGTGTCAGGCCATGCTTGGCTTGGGTGGCCCAGCCCACCACTATACTGGGTTTTTTTATATATATTATTAGATCATCATGTCAGAGAGATCCCTTCAATCCAGAGGCCTACCCCGTGCATAAAGTGGGATGGATGCATTCACCAGTGTGAAGGCATCTAGAAGGGACCATTCCAATGTCAATAGTTCAACCTTCAATAGAATGAATTAATAGATGGTAAGGAGATATGGAAGATGATAAGAATATATGAAATGGACTCCATGAGAAGATTGTTCTTTTCAGGCGAAGGATACTCTAGGACATAAAAATAAAAAAAAATAAAAAAAAGATCGTTCTTTCTGTAGTACATTCCAGGTATGAAGGTATTTTCCAATGTCCCTCTATTATAGCTCTCATCTGATCAAGTGCATGGGTTTTTGGATGAGAGTGCATAAGTTCAAATGTCCAATATTAAGAAAAACTCTGATGATCATTTACTAGAATTCATGGAACTCCTATACCGAGAATTTTGAAATTCCTAAATATTCACTTGTGCTTGAGAATCTAAAAATTCAACACAAAAAAAGACAGAGAATTCCTTAAACTCCACTGGTGATAAAAATTTTGACGTGTTTGTGGAGGAAGGACAAGCTATGCCATTACTTTAAAAAAAAAGATTCAAACATGTCAAATTCTAATAAAGAAATAGGCCCTACCTAGATTTGTTCCGGTTGACTTTGTATCACAGCCACAGGTAGTCACCGAAAATCTTGCACAACTTCTAGCACAAGGAAATACCAGGTTTCAGACACTGACGAATGGCCATTAAGTAAGACACTGTCCGGTTTAGAGCACTGGTCCTTTCGCTAGGAAATGAAAACGCTTTCTAGAAAGGTTAGGCTGATAAAAAGAATGGAAGGAAAAAAAAAAGTATTGAACAAATTTTTTTCATCACGGGAGATCTCAGGAGAGCTAAAAATTTTGAGTCTTTCTTAGCATATAGGGAAAATCTCACAAAAATAAAAAAAGGAAAGTGTATCTATATATATTTAAGGCAAGCCTCTCCTAAGCTCAATCTTATTTAAGAAACTTCGTAAGCCCGAACTCTTAAGGCCCACCTTTGGTCCATCCAAATGGACTAAATACACGACCCCCTTAAATTGCACATGTCCACCAATATTTTGTCAAATCCAAATTTACTGGACCGTTGGATCGACTGTATACCGATCCAAATGGACTGTTAACCATTAAAATTTTAAAGCTCAGATGGAGATGAAGGAAACCACGGTTGGAGCTGATTTTTTGCATAGAAGAGGGTCCTATGAAGTCCTTCAAATCCCCTCATCCCCATCCCCATCCCCATGTGTATCCCTAGGTGGGCCCCATAGGTGTGAGCCACACACTTGGGCTTACTATATCATAAGCTTGAGCTTAGGAGAGAGAGATATATATATATATATATAATATTGTTTAACAATATGTAGGTTTAAAGCTTCTTGTGGATGTGGTACGATACTTGGATATTCAACAAAATGAAAAAAAAAAAAACAAACAAAAAAAAGAAAGAGGTGAGCAGATGACGCTTTTGAGTAGAATCTGGCTCCTTCATTGTGTTTATTTCTCAAAACTTTTCAAACCCTAATTACAATCCTATACTCTTGTTCATTTAAGTCAAAGCATAAATCAAGGATAGACATAACTATCATATTATCTAAACAACTAAATAAGCAAACGACCAAATGCTGCAGTGCAGGATACTTAAGTCTAGCATGATTCTGGGTTGGCTAGTGAATGTTCTCCGACATCATTGTTGCATTTGCATATGCAAAGAATACTCTTGCATGATCCTTGCAACTGTAATAATGCTTGATAATTGGTTATCTATCAGGATGCAGAGAAAACAGGTGAGAAAACTGTGTACAAATTTGTACTGCAGACTGTTCTCTCCACCTATTTGTCCTCATCCAAATATGACCCAGAAACTGGGAGCACAGGAAGAAAATGTCAGAAATATCACACAAGAATATGGCATAGTGATATTTTGAAATCACCCAATCTCAATTACTAATTCCTCACAAAAACAATCGCACTTTTCCGAAACTCTCAGCTCCAACCAGAACACAGCATGTGCCACAAAAAGCAGCTAAACGTATGTACAAGTCCAAACTCCAAATCATCCCACTTCGCACTTTTCCGAAACTATCAGATCCAACCAGAACAAAGCACGTGCTCCAAAAAGCAGCTAAACATATGTACCTCCAAACCACCACACTACTTTATCTGCACAACCCCAGTTTCCGTCTTTTATTCTTGTTCCTCTCTTCCCCTTCAAAAACCTCTCTTCTCCTTCAAAAATCCCGTTGTCATATTTCACAACTGATTGCAGAATCAAGAAAAGGGGTTTCTTTAATGAGAATATGGCTATGATTCATGGCTGTGGTAATGATGAACAGGCTGGTCTAGTAGCTTGCTTGAACAATGTTTGGAGGGTTTTGAGGAGAGAAACAATGCTTTAAGGCTGGTTGAGCGGAGAAAATGGGTTGAGAGGAGACACAATTGTTGTTTGGTTTGGAGGATTAGATGGAGATGGAGAGAGAAATGAGGATTGGAGAAAAGTGGAAGTGGGTCTTGGTTTGGGAGATGGGAAACATGGGAGGTGAGAAGAGGCGAAAGTGGAGTTTGATTTGATGATGGACAGGTGGGCTATGGTGTTGGAGAAAGATGGTGATGAGGGAGGAAAGGGAGAAGATTTACGTTCGTTGGGGAGGGTTTAGGTAAGTGGGTAGGAAGAAGAGGATGAAGAAAAAGATACAGGTGAGCGGCGATAACGTCGCTCAAATCCTTTTCGCTGTTTTGGTGAGCAGCATATCGCGGCTCACTATTACATCTTTTTCTTCATCATTTTTTTCCTACCTACCTATCCAAATCCACTCTAACCAAACCTGAACCTTCTCCCTTCAACTTCAACACTGCCAGAATCAACCCATTACAACACCAACACCCTATGATGCCCAGATGCGGCGTGGATATGACGCCATGACACAGCAAGGACAAGGATTTTACACATAAAACGTCAAGTATTAGATATGATACGACATGATACATTGCCATTTTGAGGCATCCATACATCATAGCCAACAACACTATGCAGCAGCCCACAGGCCACAACCCATCAAAACCAGCCAATCCAAAATCAAGAACCACATGTCATCATCTCTCCTTCCATCCAAACCCATCACAGCCATGAATCACAACCATCAATCCCATCATCTCTATCTTAAAACTCAACCCACTTAAACTCAAACAAAAAGAGTTGGGATTTTGTTGCTTCATTAAAAGGGGTGGGTGGGTTTTCTAGTGCACAATGGTTGAAGAGATGGGAGTTTTGGGGAAGGTATGGACATGGCAAGTGATTACACGGGCTTTACAATGGAATATGTACACTGGATACGCCATGTTGATAACAGATTGGTGAAAGATTTTTTTCTGGTAAAATCCTCTCTTTACCAAGAATATAGAGGAGGAAGAGGAGTAGAGGACAAAAAATCAAAAAAGTCGTGGGAGGGCCTTTTTAGTCTATATTGGTCTTTGAGGGCCTTTTTGGTCTTCATACAGTCCAAAATGACTTTTCCGGTAAATCCTTGAAAAAAATCATTGTATACCACATATAATGTTAGATGATTACACACTGGAAGCAGACAAGCATCACCTTACCATTTCTTTAATCTCAACCTGTTTTCTCATGCAGAAGGATCCACAAAATCCACTTAGAAACAATCAAACGACAAAAATTTGGGCTTAAGACAGGAAAATCACATCAACAAAGTGTTCATATAACGGTAAAACTCAAGAAAATTCCTCCGTGGAAATAACTGAAACAAAGGGAACAATTCCATCTAGCATCATTCTCAGCAATCATATTATTACATTGCAGTAGAAGAGATGCAAATACATATTACCTTCGCTTCTGCCGCCTGAAGAGCTCCATGCACCAGCCCTCCATTGTCATTTCTTTAATTGCACATAACAAAGAACTGTCACCCTTTGCAGCGAGAATAAAACACACTGCCCGTGTTAATGTTTTTACATGAAACAGGTAGAACCTGACTGTGATCGCAGTTGAATTCATTGAGATAACAACATTGATATGAGATGTGTCGTCTCCTATTAAACAACTCCCTCCATCACTTGCACTGTCTCGGACGGAAATTCCCTTCCGATAAGAGAGATACAATCAATTTTTCTAGCCTTGTGGCACCTGGACCTGGCCTAAGGGCTATTGTATTACCCACAACAGAGCATGGGTCGCTTCCATTTTCCCTTGGCCCGATACACCAGCCACCAGGTACAAGCATCCCTGGGCCTCGGAACAAGAGTTCTGCATCTATCTTGTCGAGCACTGGATCATCTCTATGAAATTTCCTTGCAAATGGTGAATTGCTGTCAATTATACTTGATATGTCACCGAGGGTTAGATAATGGGGATGCTGCTTTGGGGGATTATCCCAGGATATAAAGTGCAGATCATGGTTAACAGTGGTGTTGCGGAACTCCTGGGCATTGCAGATGACAGTGTGGAAGTAGCCTTCTGGTGAAGAAATAAAGTTCGCATAGTACATTAAGACAGTTCTTGGAAGGTTGTCCCATCCCCATATGCAGTAGTCAACGAAAGACCGAGTTAGTGCCATCCAAGCAGACCCTGTTGTAGAAGCCAACGTGTATCATTACATATCAGTATGGGATCAAAACCAGTAGATTTGTCCAAGTTGGTGTGCCCAAAAAGAATTTTGGATGCATATGGATATATTAGTTTCATTTTTTATGACACCATGATCCTTCAAAATAGGCAAAGCATCCTGTCATACCGTCTCATATCATGGTAAAAGTTGTGTCCATATTGTATCCTCGCCATATTTGGGCATCATAGAATTATTTTACCTCTAGAAGATAAAAATGAATTAATCAGTTTTAGAAAGCTAACTTCATTTTTTTCTATTTCAATTAGGATTTAGATCTCTTTAGGAGTGATATTATATGCAAAGCAGCTTGTTAGTTCTTTTTACAAGAGAGAGAAGCATTGTGGAGAGCGGTTGAAAAATGCAGGAAAAAAAAGTTGCTTGTAATTGTTCAATTAAGTGGAGTTATTAGCAATTTGACGGGCATCGAAAATATTTAATTAGAATTTCGAATACAACCAACTGGGCCAAGAATGAAGGTGCAACACCATGGAAAATGGCATTCATTTTGAGGGTTGTATGGAATCTCAAGGCAAGTATGAATATTGTATTTTCACATGCATTCTGCGAAGCCAACAAAGACTTCAGCGAAACAGATAGGAGGACTGGTTTTTTGAAGGGGTAACTCGTCCTAGTAATTGGATACAGTATACTTATATTGCATCCCTAGCACGGTACTATTTTCCTTCCTCTTTAATAACATAGTTTCTTTTGCTGATACTACATAGTTTCTTTTGCTGATACTCAAGGCAAGTATGAATATTGTATTTTCACATGTATTCTAAGAAGCCAACAAAGACTTCAGTGAAACAGGTTGGAGGACTGGTTTTTTAAGTGGTAACTTGTCATAGTAATTGGATACAGTATACTTATATTGCATCCCAGCACTGTACTATTTTCCTTCATCTTTAATAACATAGCTTCTATTGCTGATAAAAATTACAAGAATTAAGTTCCGTGCAAATTCTTCTAATGTTCTTTAACATATAGAACTATTTTGAGACCTTTACAAACCGCCACATAATTCTTTAGGATTGGCTAACTGTGGGAGTTAGTATTTTGTGGCAGTGGTACATGAGACACTGAACTTCAACACACTTAGCTCAAGAAACTACAAAGGGTTGATATCATATGCATAGTTACCTAATTTGCTTAGCTCAAGAAACTACAAAGGGTTGATATCATACAGATAGTTACCTAAATTGATGATATGGATGTCGAATCACGAACTGTTCGAAACAAACAATTCGTGATTCGATTCCCTGCCATTCAGAAATTTAAAAATAAGCAGTTTGTTGCAGTTTGACACGAGGCAAGTAACTTTCATTGCTTTGGCAGAGGAGTATGCAAATGGTATTTATCAAGCATGAGAGTTTACATGCTCCTGTGCAATTATGCAGTTTGCTACATCTGGACTAGAGGATGGCCCAGTGTTTCCATCAAAAAATGATGGAAAGTGAGATTAACAATTAGTAAAAAAAATCAGCCTCTTTCTGAGCCACCTGATCAAAAGAAATCAAAATGAATTGTTGAAAAAGAAACATGAGCCGTTGAAAATCATTGCCTGTAATTGAATGCGCAAAAATGTCTGATGAGTTCTATTTTTTATAGATGGCTAATCCATCAAGCTTTCATCTATATGGTGAGACCCTTGAGCCAATTTCCACTGCAACTTGTCCACCATCTCCCTATGTTATTTATTTTTTGTCAACAAGTTACGTAGGAAAGAAATCTTTCCTTTCTTTTTTGCTAGAGAAAGAAGCCTTGCCTGTACGACACTGAGATGTTGTGGCTTTTTTTTTTTAAATCGGAATGTTGTGGCTATTTTAGTATGGCAGTGGATGTATCCTTCTTAAAACTAAATTCTCCATATTAATACATCAGTATGGCCTCCGTCTAAATTTTAAACTGCTCAAAATTGCCATCGTTTTCTATTATCTATTAGCCAAATTTCACTTGAATTTGTGCCCACTATTAGATTGATTATATATAAAATGCATGAACCATAAAATAAATGGAGTCAAATGGTTTTAGAAGATAAAAATCCCATAGATTATCCTAACCCTTCATCTATTGCCCCATCGAATTTTCGAATCAACACAAGGGTCGAACTACGAATTGTGAACTCAAACTCGAATTAGCTGAACTGCAAATTAGGTAACTATGATCATATGCAAAGCAGCTTGTTTAATAAATGAAAAGACAGCAACATTACTCCCTCAAGGGTTTGAGTCATGTGCTTGACCTGCTTATAGATTTGTTTCCTATGAACCTATCACCCAGAGTTGTTCCTGTAAAATTTCCATGAATAGTGAAGTCGACTGGCAATAGATTTGTTTCACATCAACCTCCCAGAAATATAAAGAACCAAACTTGGACTTCCAAGTAGTGGTGGACCCAGGATTTTCATTTGAGGGGGTGCTAATGATAGTCACTTGAAAATTTTAATCATGATTTTGATGTACTTTCTTCACATTAACTAAATTATGAATAGGTAAATTTTTTGAATTTGTTTAAGCCCTTAGCTAGAATAAATGAATGAGACTAAACTCTAAAGTACTAATAGTTGAAAATTTTAATACGATTTTGATGAACCTTATGATTAGCATGCCATCTTGAAGAATGATGGAATAACAATAGAGGAAAATCTTAGCCATATAAAAACAATAAAGAATAGAAGGAAAGGCTATTTCTCTTAATCTTCTTCTTTTTTTTTTTATTAAAAGGGTAGTTGTATTTCTCATTTGCTCACTTGGCCATAGAACAACACAAGAGAGGGAGAGTCTGAGATGAGTACCTACAGGAGAGAGGGATAGCGGTCGTGCACCAATGCCGAATCCAGTAAGCGGTGGCCTAAGATGGAGAGCAACGAGGGTTTACTTTAAAAGCATCAAACTTTATTTGCTTTGTGTGCTACAAATATTTTGTTAGAATAAATTCAACATTAAGTTGAGACTATGTTCTTATCCACCAAGGACTGAAACAGAGGTGGGCCCCTCTGTTACTTTTTTATTCTACTAACCAAAAAAAAAAACCCTACTGTTTTGTGGGGCCCACCTCCGGAGATGGGCTCCCGAGTCCCAACCATCAACCATATTCAGACTACGATTCCACTTGTATAGTCCACAACATCATCCACCGATTAAAATGCTAAACCCACTCTCCATCATTGCAATTGCAGATCAAAGAGGGATGCAGGCTTGGTTCAGCTGATGATATCGCCACAGTCGTTCTTCACATCTTCAGCTTCATCAACGGCATCTGCAGCAATTAAGAGACAGATGATAGTCCACTTAGATGGACAGTCCGTATCTTTGTCGAATGGCATTGCTGCGCTTTTGTATATGTAAAAAGGGGGACACGGTACTGACGTGTAGCGAAAGATGGCTCTGCTATGCTCACGTCTAGTGCTGGAGAGTGGAGACTGCTTGTTTCCATGAGAAAGAAAGGGAGAGAAATGCAGAGAAAGGGAATGGGGCTTTTGGAGGTGGGAAAGGGTCTGGGGGCTTTAGTTAGTTTTATAGGGGGCCTAGGCGATAAGGGCCTTAAGGCCCTTATAGGCTTTTTGTGGTTTTTATGGGGGACTTCGGCCCCCAGCCCATCATACATGGGTCCGCCCCTGCTTCCATGCAGTTGAATCAGCTGCTTATTCATCATCAGCAAACCCATATTTGCACGCTACCAATGTTTAGAGGATTCTGTATGTGCATATATTAACCTTATCCTAACCATTTTAAAAAATGACTTGCTTTCAAAAATTGCATACATAAACAAACTTAATTGATAACAATTAAATATTAACCCATGTAAATGTAACATACTGAGATGCCCAGCAATACTTTGATTAGTGTCTCGAACAGATCCTTGTTCAACAATTTCAGCTTTCTGCATATTCTATTGGGTAATAAATCTTTTGTCAGTTCATCTCCCTCAAAGCCAAATATTGTTCAATTAACCAACAGCAACATTCCAAGGGACTTACAAATCGTACTGCCTTTAGTTTTGTTCTACAAGAAATCTCCTTCCCCAACGCCCCACACCACCACCCCCCCCCCCCCCCCCCCCAACCCACCAACCCAAAAGAAACCAAACAACATTTTTTTTTCTTTTTTTTTTTTGCTAGGTTGGCCTACTGGCCAGTTTAGATATGTACATGTTTTAGGTTTCTTAACCTGACTGGATGGCTAGGATCAGTTCTTTCTTAATCAAACATTAACATGAAATAGAGCTCTTTTTAATTGCTTTCAAAAATTGCAGAACCACTTTGCTAATAGACTTTTGAAGAGTTGAGTTGGATGATTTGTGTTTTGGTTTAGAAAGCTATTCACTACTTCAATAGCAGGTTGATTTTAGTATAATTCTATTTAATTGAAGGAAGTCATCCGCAAAGAGAAACCATGAAGAGAGTAGAAGGCACAATGAAAACAGCACTAGAAGAGATTTGAAGCAAGAAAGTCACCATTTTTCTTTCCAACCTGACAGATGGAATATCCTGAACAGAGACGGAAGCTGTGTTATAGAAAAAGGCGTATCACATTCAGGCGAAAAGAGGGATTTTCTTTCATCACATTGGAGTGATGGTGGAACCAGATAGCGCTGTGGGGAGAGATCAGACAAGACATTGGGGTAGGAGAAGAATCAGAGACCTGATGTCCAAGTATGATCCAGAGAAAGAAAAGAAGATGTAATTTCGGGAAGGAGTCTCTCACAGGAAAAACTGCCACAGAAAGAGTATCCAACCACCACAAGAGGGGCACCTTAGGATGCTATCTATCAATCATTCTGGGCAGTTGGGCAAGGGGATATCTGCAAGAAGATCTAGGTGGATAGAAGGATCTCCAAGGATCTAAAAGAGGAACTTAACTGCTTATTAATTGGGCACTTGATGGATGGTACCGCAGAGACAGCTACTTTGGAGGACTGAGATTTTAAGTCTGGAGCAAAATGCCCCTCTCCATTTAGAGACTTGCAGGTTTGAAGGCATGGATAGGTTTCTTTCAGGCTAAGCATGCAAAATGCATGACCAAGTGCAAATTCATCCCACACCAAATTCCCGCCTGTATTGGCTTTACAGCTTTCCAATTTTGAAACTCCACCTACCATAAGAGTCGTCACTTTTCAGACCGGCCATTCTATACTACTAAAGATAGGCTTTGGTTAGAGACATCCTCCACAGCTACTGGACCTCTTGCTTTTCAGGCTATCATGCACGGATACTTCAAAATGGGCGACGTATTGTGTCGTATTATATCCGATACTTTACTTTTTATGTATAAAATCCGTGTCCTTGCCATGTCCATGACATGTCCCTACCGTACCTGGGCAGCATCATAGTTTTCAGGTACCTCATCACATTTAAATTTGAAGGTTTGTTCCAATGCAAAGAAATTTTTTCATCACCCTTCTAAAAAGTAGACATTAAACTGGCCTTTCAAAATTTCGTTCAATAAAATTTAACCAGCTACCTAGTTTCACATCAGAGTCAAAAAGTTATTTGTATAAACTCTTGATTGGCCCATTTGAATAACTAAATCTCACTCGAATACCACTTCATTTTGTTCTGCAACGATAACTTAGCTAAGTTTGATTTTGTACCCAATGGTGGCCCTGAGACACTAGGGCATTCTGTGTCCATAAAATATGAACACTAATCAGTAACAAAATTCTTGGTTAATCTGTCATAACCAATTCTAAATTTTACGAGGAAGCTTACCTATTTTATTGATCTATCAGCCTTGATGCCACCACTGGCGTGTAGTGAGGCTCTCGATAGAGCTGGACTAAAAATTAAAAAAAAAAAAAAATGGAATCCAGTATGACTTTGATATTGAGAAATTCACCTCTTTAAAGAATTTCAGGGACATAATAGACAGAAAAAAAAAAAGACTACTTTATCATGCTCCATGGGTGTGGGAAATCAAGATAGAAACTCTCACAAACAAAGAAACAAACACACACAAGCAGAGAACATAATCAAAGTAATGAAAGTCAATGTAGAATCAAAGATCAATGGTTTTAAAATAAAAAAATAAAAAAAAACACTGACCTGTAAAGAGCTTAAAAGCAGTTGGAACACTCCTCCTCTGTGTAATCCAGAAAACATCAGTCTTTTTAGTCATGTACAGCCCTGGATCAATAATGATTGGCTTTGCCCTCTGATATCTGTTCAAACACAACATATCACTCCAATTTCAATCACCCCCACAACAACTTCAAACTAATACATAAACTAACAAAACATATCATAAAAAACAGATCAATACAAAAATTGAATCTTTCAATTTTCCTTACTCCTTCCATCCAATGTCACTGGTATGATCAATGAAATTGAGATCCCGTGGCAGATATGAGAAGGTGTGCAGCAGATCTATTCAAAACCAAAACAACCCATCAAATCCAAATTCGAAAATACAAAAAACGGATATCTGGGTTCAAATCAGGAAGTTAATTCACACCATCCTGAGTAACAAGAGGGTAATCGGACGCGCTGAGATTGATAAACCAATCCCAATCTCCCCCTTCCTTCAGCAAAATCGCCGCCGCGTGAAGGGTGTTGGCCACCATCGTCGGCCCCCTGTAAGTAACAAGATTCGCCTTGGTGATCATCCTCACATTGCCCACCTGCGTGAAGACGGCGTGCCCCGCCACATATCGCTGCAGATCGAGCCGTTCGTCAGGCGGCGATTCCAGATCAAGGTGGACCACGTAGCGGTTGTTGGGGTGGTAGAGCGCCATGAGCGTCCGCTTGAGCATCTCGCCGTCGCCGGCGGAGCCCGAGATCAGGTAGGCGAGCCGGGGCGGCGGCGGCGGGGACGACGGCGACGCGGGCCCCACCGGGCGGAGCTTGGATTCGACGAAGACCGGCGACCGGACGGTGGAGAAGGGGAGGAAGGAGAGGGAGTCGGGAGAAGAGAGGGTGGTGAAGAAGAGGAGGACGAGAGAAACCAGAGAGCCGATTGCCAACGGAAGGATCCATTTCCGTTCTATTGTGGTGGGTCTCAGGAGATGAACTGGGTTCGGATTTTTCATCTTCTCCGGGGTGGAATCTGCACTTTCCAAGAATTAAAGCTCCAAAAACAGAGGAGATTGAGATTGAGATTGAGATTGAGATTGAAACTGAAACATGGGGTGTTTTACAATGGACTAAACTGCAAAAAGGGAGGAAATTGAAACATGGGGTACTTCACTTTTGGGGTTTTTCCACTGGGATTTGGGGTTTTGGGGGTGTGGATTGAGATTCAGAGCCCCAGAAGAGAAGATGAAGAAGATTGTGAAGAGGTTTTTCTTATGGATTTGTCCAATACTGACTAATGTGGGTGTGCAAATTAAGGTGGGTGAAATGGGGCTTTTGTTAGGTGCGGAAGAAGACTACTCGTCCTTTTATCAATACCACTACAATCTCAGACGTGATGAGGATTGCCGCTTGCCCAAGCTAACTGGCTTGTTTTGGTACACCCTGTGCTCATAGATATATAGTTAACAATTATAGCAGGATATAGGCCACACTATGTCGCCCACTAATCACCCAATCAAATGATCAAGGATAAGATGCAATGAATGTGGTTTTGATATATGAGCTAAGGCAATTGATTAGGGTGTTAAACTTGGACATCCGCTTCACATCATGGTCTCATTTGTGGGTTAACTAGTTAAAACTAGATCTCATTGAATTCAATGCAATGTATTGTATCCTAGACTTCAAATTAATGAGTTAGAAAGATGAGTTCCACCAACAACATCAAGAATTTTTCTTGGATAATAAATGATTGTCCAACCATTGCCTTTTTATAGTAGAGTGAATTTTTAGCTATTAATGTTGCCTTTTGCATTGCATTGACAGACTCATGCTCTAATAAAAATGAAGGGTAGGGCTTGGATAACCTTGAACCCAATCTGGCCGAAACCTTTGAGAGGTCTACTTATAGATGTGGCTACAAATAAATAATAGATACTAATTTCAACAAATGTCCTGTCAACATGCCCCTTTTTGTATGAATTGAAATTCTCTAAAAGTTTTAGTTAGAAGATAGTTTTTTTTTTCCTAACACATGAGTTTGTGAGGCCTACAAGCTTTGGCAGATATTTCAGAAATTTGCTGGGGGTAGGGTGGGGGCGGGCGGGGGCAGGCGGGGGCGGCCGTAGGTTTGTTTCATTCCACAAGCTGCTCATTTCCTAAAATTCTTAGTTCACTACATGTCGATGTTGTATGATATAAAGATAATATAAATAATTAGAAAACAAGTGTAAATTCTTTATTTTCACTGTCAATTATCATTAATATCCATTGGGCTTCAGGTCCTCCTGTATCTAATGGAGCCGGTGATTCCCAAAAATTGTACACTTGTGTTACTATTGAAGAAGTGACTGTAAAAAATTTTATATTGGCTAATTCATTGGTTAGCCAAAACTTGACTCTATTGGTATTGTATTTTATATATCTATTAGTATGAATTGAGGTATAAGTTGCTGGATGCATTGAAATAAAAAATTCAAATAAAATGCGACAAATTAATGTATTTTTCTAAGGATGTCATGGGTTTAAAAAAGATCATATCTTTCAAACTGAGTGTTGGATACAGGTAAGCTATTTACCGTTGGAAAATTAATTTCGAGAATATATCCGTAAAGCCCAAAATTGCGTCAATCAAAGCTAAAATAATAAAGTTATGGCCTCGAAAATTTTGTAAAAATTTGTGTCGAATTTTATCCGATCAATCGGGCAGACATCCGATCGATCCAACCTAAGATAGTAGCTTAATTTGAACGATCCAACTTATGACCAATCGATCGGGCGCTGTGCAGAAACCGACTGACTTGCACGAAAACTTTTCATATTTGTTCTAAAGTTGCCTGATTTCTACTACTTGAACTCTAATCCTAAGGTACAAATTGTGGATTATAAAAATGGGTTTTCTATCAACCTTAAATACAGATCTCATTATTCTAACTTGTGAATATTCTTTGGAGATCACCCTTCTTCTCAATAGCTTCCATTAAAGAGTTTACGGAAGGCTCCTAGTTTTAGATTTTGTTGCTTCTATTTCCTAGTAAAAAATTGTTTATCTTATGAAGATAAGGTGTTGCAGATCAAGTGCGAATAGTAGGGCACACAGAATTGAGTCATGTCATGGATTCTTACAAAAACAACTAGATCCTGTAGTCAAGGGACTGACTATGTAAGGTTGTGAGTATATTTTATAACTGCTTGAAATTAGTATTTGGTTTTTAACCTGTATAGCTCATAGCTTTTTCTCATAGGGTTTTCATGTAAAAATTTGCGTATTTTTTTCTTGTGTGCTTGATTGCTTTTTGTTTGTAAGTTTACTTTATTTATTTCGTTGTATATTGTTTGACTTACAATTTAAAAATCCATGACCATATAAAACTTTCTATCAGTATCAAAGCGGGTTACACTAATCTACTATATTAGATCCTTTGAGATTTCTAGAATGAAAATTAATTGGGAAGATACATTTATAACCAATCCTTGTATTCTAAAATATAATAAATCTAGCTTAAAGAAGATACTCAATTCTGAGTTTGAGAAGAAAAACCTTAAATCTATTCAATGCTTTGAATGCAAAATGTTTGGTCAATGCTTTGAATACAAAATGTTTGGTCATAGAGCATCTAAATGTGCTAATAGAAAAAAGAAGAGATGTGATAAGGTTGATGATTTCGAATGTGTAGAAAATCCACTTCCGAACACCACCAGTGCCAAATATGTTGCTTTTATAACTAGGTCTTCATGTGTTTCCTCTAAAGCTGATTCTAATGAAAAAACCAATGAATTAGGGGAATAACCGGATTAGAAGGAAAAATATTAGATCTTATTTTACAAATCTATGAAGATGGGCAAGATGAATCAGAAATTTGCAATCAGTTTGCAAGTTGCAGACGACCTAATTACTTCACTAAAGGCTGAATTGGCTGAAGCTCATGATAAGGTAAAACTCTTTGATAATCAAATGAATAGCTTGGCTCACAAGTTGACAATATATCATAGAAGTGTGAGTTGTTGATTGCTAATTATAAGAATTCTATTTAAGAGTTAGAAGAATTAAAAAAAAATTACAAACTTATCAAACTGAGAATGTTGACTTGAATAACAAGTTGGACATGACTCTATCAACGCTAAATACTTCAAAAGAGTTGCTTTGATAAGATGAATGTTAGTTCTATAATACTTGATATCATCTTGTGCAATTAGAAACAGGTCGATTACAAACGTGGTCTTAGTTATGATCAACGTACATCCACTTCGAAGGTTAAAGGTAAAACTATCTTTATTAAAAGTTTTCTTTAAATTCTTTAGCACTAACTACTCCACGCACTGCAACTATATAATCCTTTAATTTTTACACTCAATCTAAGTGTAACCAAAAGAGGGCCCAATGTAGGCTTCATAGAGGTGGACCATGTATCACCAGCACACCATGCAGCCCCTCTTAGGTGAACTTTTCCATTCCATGTATTTGCTTTTGCAAGAACAACATCCCACTTTCGCAAGAATTAGATTGTCAAGCCAATAGGCCTATTTTCAGACATTAGACCCTCAACTGGGCCCTAGTATTGAGTGAATATTACATAATCTAAAATGATATTTACCTCACAATAGTTTAATATTTCTCAAAATACGGTCAAAAAAATTGTAAAAGAATTGTAATATGATCAAAACAAATAATGAAATGGGAAAACCTACAAAAATAATTATAAATTTTTTATTCCTTTTGTATTTAATTAATTATTGTTGTCAAAATATTATTCTCTGTAATAGTAATCTATGATGTCAAGAGAAAAACCTCCAATTATTAAATATTCCCATATTTTACATAAAAATACTATTTGAGACCATGCAAATAATTATTTATATTTATTTTTTTTCCTTCTTCTTCTTCTTGCCAATGCCCCCATGATGGGGAAGGGAAATAGACCTCCTTATGCGAGAGTGAGTGATCGATCCAACACCCGTTTTGATCAGCTATATGCATGTACCACCGAGCTATTTAAATTCTTATGTATTTAAATAGACCTCCTTCCTTTTTTTTACTCATTTGTTGTTCTCATTTATTTAAATTCTTCAAAATCATAAATTCTTTGAGATTTTGAGAAGAGTTGTATTGTGGGAGTTAGTGTCTACCTTGGCCTCTCTATTTGTCTATTACAATCAATGGAAAGGTCAAGAGGCCACGGTTTAACTTTGTAAAATTCAGTGATCAAATTAAAAATTGACTTATATTATTTTGATTAAGTTGCCGTCAAGGCAGTTGCTCGATTGGTTTGAGCTTTGAGTTTGCTCTTTAAGGTTTTGAATTTCTACCTCTAAAGTTATCAAGGAAATATGCATGCAGTCATGTAAGTATCCCCAAAGAATAATTTTTGCTTGTTACAATTGAATAACTCTCAGCTAGTGGTTAAAGGTTTGAAAATTGAGTTGATAAGGAATACCTTTTATCATTATATATATATATATATATCAAACTATGCAACAATGATAATTTCAACTTCAGAGGCGTTTCTGTGACACCTCCTTCTACAAAAAGGATGGGAGTCCGCACCTTTTCATTGTTATATTTGGTATTGTGAGGATTTGTGAGAGATAATTATCCAATGGAGAGGACCCAAACTTCTTGGAGATGGTAGGTTGTTCCCCTTGTGGGTTCCGTGCACAGGTGCACCCGTTTTACCATTCTGCTTGGGCCTCTCTATTTCTTTTGTCTTTTTATTCATGCAAGTATTGTACAGGTTCGTGTGAGTCCGCTGGAACAAATAAAAGCAGCAGTCAATTGTCGGCATTAAAACATGCCGACATTCCTGCTAGTTCTAAAAGTTTCGTGCTGGGCTTGGACAGCCGGGATTAAAAATATATATATCTATTATTTGAATCAGGATCGTCTGAAATTTTTGATAATTAGTGGACTAATTATAGCCCATCATATCATCTTGGTTGGGCCAACTCACATCTTACAGGCGATTCGTCCACACTCTTGTATCCCGACTCTTGCTATCTGGGGAAGGGCTGTCACCGTGCAAAAGGTGGCGACCGAAATTAACATTTTGGTGCAGCCCTGGTCACACCAGGCATTTTATTTCCACCTCAAATGGGTCCTCTTGAAAACATACCGTGCCGAAAGGTGGGATGTCACGACAATTAGCAGAGGTAGACAGCCGCTTGATCTCCTCTTGGATTCTCAGGCTTTTTTGAATTTTCAGATGTGATGAATCATCTGTGGGTCACATCTACACTGGGGTCCATTATATAAAAAAAGGTTGAAGTTTTAAGTCTTCCACTTGTTAATTTTGAATAAGGATCCTACGTAATTAACTATTTTAAGAACCAAAAGTTGTTATCCTCCTTGGCAAGTAATCTGGATCCCTGTGCCATCAAATGATGTGATTCACTTTCTTGTTTTGTTTTGTTATTATTATTTTTTATTGTGATCACACAGCTAGATAATTGATTTCCTCAATTTTTATTATTGATCTGGAGCCCAAATAAAGAAGGCTTTGTGTTGGGTAGTTTGACGGTTAAAACTTCTGTCATAAATCAAACATAATTTGCGAGAACACAATATTCACGGAATGGATAACTGAAAATCATATAGCCAAGCCCGAGACAAATTAACCTTTGATGATGTGGTTAGATATTCATGTTCGTCTTGCCTTAATCCAATTTTCATTTAAATGGAAGGTTATTTAAGTATAATTTTTGGATATTCTTTTATAATTCATAAATTTTAACCTTTTATGGAAATACAAAATTTTAAAATTCCTATAAATCTAATTACTTGACACAAACAGGCCATAATAACAATTGTAATAAAGACTTGAATCAAACACCAACTATCTACTACCGTGTATTAACAAAATATATATGGGAAATAATTTTATGAGATCTAGTTCTTACCATTTTTTTAAAGAACTCTAGGTGAAGCTCATCTATCACCCAATCCAAATCTTACAATACATAAGGACCCCCTAATAGTCACATGCCTCAAGCTTCGGTTAAATTCTAATTTACTAAACCGTTAGATAGACTGTGTATCAATCCGAATGGATTGGATTTGTGGCCATGGATAAAAGAGTTAGGAAAATGTGATTGGAACCAAACTTGATATTTGGAGTGGTCCCACATAGATCTTTCCATCCCCCTGGTTCCATCCCCAAGTAGGTCCCATAAAAGTTCTCATGATAGGTAATGATCAAAGCCTCATATATATATAAAGGAAAATAATCTTATGAGAACTAATTCTCACTACTTTTTTATGAGAAGTTTAGGTGGGGCTCATCTATCACTCAATCCAAATTTTGCAATACACGAGGACCCTCCTTGATAGTCACATGCCCCAAGTTTCGGTCAAATTTAAATTTACTGGACCATTTGCTCAACTATATACCAATTCGAATAAATTAGATTTGTGGACCACAGATTAAGGGGTTAAGAACATGAAATTAGAGTCAAACTTGATATTTGGAGTGGTCCCACATAAATCTTTTCATCCCCCTAATCACATCCTCAAATGGGTTCCACAAGTGGGCTTCATAAAAAGTTTTCACGTTAGTTATGTGTATGTGTGAGCATTTCTAATAGAATTAAAGCCCATCAATAAATTATTGTATGTTTCTATTTTTTTTTTCCAAAGAAGTGCTTCTTAATAACTCTCTTTCCATTCAAATATAATTTTAAATTATTATTGAGTTCCAAATCTTTCTCTATATTCTACTGTTAGAGTGATATATCAATCCTTTACCAACTGTGCATTTGAATTGAGGCATGGACCCGTTCTTCTTCTAGAGAATCCCCAACGTACGTCATGTCCATCTGCCATTAATCTACCAAGAAGACTTAAATCCCGTTTGCTTCTAGCAATATGCTTTTTCTTAGATTTGAATAATGCTACTTTGGCATTACTTTCTTCAAACTATGCAAGCATCTCAGGCCTGGTTCACGTTTTTAATTCTGTTTTGCTTGTTTTGGTGGATCATACTGTTGTATCGACCACGATTTTGGTCTACCTGGCTACTGGCTCTTTTAACTATACTCGAAAGGGATATAAGTTTTCTTTGTGGGAGGCAGATTAGTTAGATTCAAGCCCTCGTCAAAAGTAGTGTTATAGTCAATATTGTGGCTCTTATTTAAAGAAAAAAAAAAAGTTACCTAGAATGTCCTAGGAGGGTCGATTAACACAAAGAAAAGAGAAGGGGAAAATTTTAAAAAGTTACGAAACTTTTGGCTAAGTTTAACAAAAACTAACATGAATATTTGAATATTTATAAATAACATAAAAGTTTTACACAATTTTTTCAATCAAGTCTCCCACATAAAAATATTTAAAACAACGACAAAAATATCCATCTCTTATAACTAGTTTTTTTCTTTTCTTAATTTTGTTCATTCTTAAAACTAGAGGTGTCGAATGGGTCGTGCCGCCTAGCACAACATGCCAGCGTCAACAGCATGGCCCTCAAACATGAGTTGTGCAAGCCCTAATGTGCAAGCTTGTCAACACGGCACAACATGGCTTGTTTAGGCACAATGCGTACCCAGGCACAACATGAGACTAAGCATGGCACAACCCGTTTGCTAGAATGGCACAACATATTTCACCCTTTACCAATCCGTTTCATATTTCTAGGTAGTCTATCTATTTTTCTTTTCCTTAGTGTAAATATAAAATATGTAATCTTTTACTTTTTTATTATTATTTATAAAAAATGTAAATGTTTTAAAAGTAATCATATTGAAAAACCTTCAAGTACAAAGGGTTTAAATGGATTTCTTTTTAGTGGAGTAAGTCAAGTTTGACCGAACCACTTAAATATGTGTGCATATCATGCTCTTTTTTGTATGAATCAATTAAATTCTTTAGCCTAAGACTCTAAAAAGTATGAAGTGCAAAACATTAAAACTCAAAGCACGACACATTTGATACGACCAAGGTCCAGGCACGGCAGATGCACGACACAAGTCATGTAGTATCAGCGGCCCATGCTGGGCCAAGCTTTGCCGACATGGCCCATGGCACTGCACAATGCGACACATTTGACACCCCTACCAAAAACTATCCATTTTGATTTTGATGATAATAGCCATTCAATAAAGCTAATTTTTTTTGTCATTTGAAACCCCTTTTTAAAATCATCCATAAATAACAACAACTGAAGTGGGCACTAATAGAGCATCTGGATTGGACTGGACGATTAAATGATATAATGAAGCTAGTTTTTTAGTCATTTGGAATCATCTTTTTTAACCATCCATGTATAAAAAGTAGTAAAAGTGGGCCCACCAGGTCAGCTAGGTTAGACTTGATCGTTTCTCTTAAATTCCTAGATGATTTATTAAAGGAAGATTTTGAAAAATGACAAGTTTAATATCGACAAGACTTAATTGAAAAGATTATGAAAAAACTTTATACTTTTTTAAAATATTCAAATGTTTATGTACCTTTTTCAATATGAGCCAAAAGTTTATACCTTTTTTGAATTTTCCCAAAAAGAAAAAACAAAAAACAAAAAACAAAAAACACAAAATTGGGTTCCATTGTAAATTGAAGGTAGCCCATGAATGATAATAACTATATTTGAGTCAATGAACTTCATGGGGGCCACGGGATGGCTCCTAAGATGATTTTGAAATCTTAAAACTTGCTTTTGGAACGGAGGTGTCCATAGTTGGATTTTTGTTTTCACGGGATAGATAAATATTGTATTCCTACTCTGTTTATAGAAAATTGAAATCCTCTCCATCAAAGAATATCAATTCATTTGCTTCTTTTCCCAAAAGAAAATTTATTGTACCAAACAACATAATAATAGGTTACATAAAAAAATAAAAAAAAAATTCTCTCTGTAATGGAATCCTCTCACCACACATGCAACTTAGATGCACAAATCTTCTTCATGACTCATCTTAAATAGTCAAAATTTAACTACTCCTATCCTTAGCTTGGACGGCTACTATTGTAATATAATCATTATATATAATAACATTAAAAAATTATTTATTTCAGTGCAGGCACTTGAGGGCGGGATAAGGACTTTAATATATATATATTTAATGGTCTAAGTTATCCCTCGCCAGCCTAGTCTTTAGACCTTTTAGATTGAAGGTTTCCCAATTCTTATAAGTAAGGACTATTATTTAGAAGGTACAATATGGCTGCACACATAGTACCCAGATAATGTAAGAGGCGAGAGTCGAAATCGAAAACTTGGAGAGCAAATCCAAGACTTAAACCAACTGACTTTAGTGTTGTAAGTCCACCAAGAATTCCAAAGGGCTAGTTGTAATTCAGAAAAATCTAACCTGACCCACTACCCTAACCCAACCTAACCTAAAATACTTATGGGCTTGTAATAGATCATAAAAATTTGACCCACATGTACTGTGTCAAAGTAGAGTCAACACGCTCAAACCACATAACCTGCCTAACCTATTTAAATGTGCTCCTTCCGCATATGTAAATCCATTTAGTTAGTTCGGCGGTTTACTATTTTGACACTTGCCATAGTTCAGTTTACATGGATTCACCTGAGCTTGTCTTGGGCATTCTTTTGGCTTTCAATTCAACTCAAAATAAGCATGATAATTGAAATGAATGGGTTTGAGCCAAGCCTCTACAAATAAGGTCAGGTTGAACACGTGAGCTCCATTGAATGCGGATAATATACCGGTTGGGTGTGATGAAGTTCCTTGACCTTATTTGAAGAAATGGTCTGACTTCAACCCATAGACTACCCAGCCGGCCCATTTGCCCATTTGAATCGGCCCTGACCTACTTCCTAGATTTTGTGACAACTTCTGGGGTCCATGTTGTTTTAAAATAGAACATGGGAACGTGGATGTCGGATCCTCTACCGTAGAGCATATGGTCCTTTTCGACCGTTTTTGACGGTTGGTCACAAGAACACGAGAAATTCTCTAAAGCCAGAAAAAGTAAAAAGGCACCTTCTCCTTCTCCATTCATTCCCTCATCAAAAACAGAAATGCTGCAGTTGCACTCAATTTCCTGGTTGGCCACGATTCTAAGAAGACTGATCTAGGAGGGAGGGAGTGGAATTGGGATTCTCATTGCCGTTGCACTCTCTCTCTCTCTCAACCCCAATCCCACTAAATTCTGATTAACAATTACATAAAACAGGATAATTTCTCCATATCTTAGCTTCAGGTATTCTCCCATCGTTTTTAGTGGCTTGATCTTAGGGGATGATTTCTTCCCCCATTATTATTATTTTTTTCTGTTCGCTTTCTATTGAAACCGTATTGGGTATCTCCGGAATCTTTCCATTTGATGTTGTTAAAATGTTTGAGAGAGAGAGAGAGAGAGAGAGAGAGATCTACCTAAATGTACAAGAATTTCTATTAGATTAGTATTGGGTATATTTATTTGCATAAAATCGCATAAAATACATATGAATTGTTGTTCATATGGGATCCATTGAAGGGGTATTAGAAAGGTGGGGGGTGAATGATACAATATGAAGAGTAAAAGATAAAAGGCGGAGACGTAAATGGGACAATGTCTTTTTAGGTATTGAATTAAAATACATAGGAATTGTTGTTCATATGGGATCCATTGAAGGGCTATTAGAGAGATGGGGGTGAATGATACAATACGAAAAACGGAGAATATAAGGTGGAAATGTAAATGGGATAATAACTTTTTGGGTATTGAATTACTTAAGTGATGGTTAGGTATTCATTTACCTTGATTCAATTTCCATTAAAGGAAAGGTTATTTGAGAGGCATTTTAGAATATTCAACTTCGGTTTTTTATTTTTAACCGCTTTTAGAAATGTAAACCTAGTTGTTCAATTACATTTAACACGTAGGCCCACTGGGTACCTTGGGTTTATTTCTATTTGATATTTAAAAGCTTGAGGGAGAGAAAGGTACTTGATTCTATTTGTGGACTTTTTAGTTCTTCCTTTGCTTCTGTGGGTTGCATTTGATCTAGAAGGTACTATTCTATGTAAGAAGATCTTTTTTCCTTCTGATTTTTTGTTTCAGCTAAGTTGTTTCATTTTTACGTAGACATATAGGGCCTTTTTTGCCTACTTAGTATCTAGGAATTCCCAATAAAGTGCGTCCTTGCTCCTAAAAGAGGAATATTATATATTAGAATGTAGATGAGACTCTTACTTGTCTTGGATTTGATTTATTGGGGTTATGGCTCAGCAATCATTTCCTATCAAAGAGGAGAATGTCGAGGCTCTTGTAGATCTTCACCTCTATTTCTTTTATATAACTCTTTGAGAGGAAGGCATTGCTTAAAATTTTTTAGAATTTACAGACTGATCAAACAAACAAGCCCCAATAATATGGGGACAATGACAGAAGATCCAATTCCTCTTTCTGTGTGTGGGATTTGTTACACTAGTTTCAATTGTTATTTCCTTTTTCTTCGTATTGCTTTGCTTAAAGGATAAAAGAAAATTCTTACGATGACTTCTGACCTGCATTCTTATACATTACTGCCCCTGTTATGCCTGCTAGTTGCCGCATTGGGTGTTATACTTCTGCTGCTCGGAAGTTTCTCCATTGGAAATGGAGCTCTTTCACAGAGCGAAGGCTGTTCGGCTTCGAAGTCACCATGAGAAGTATCTACTTGCGGATGAAGACAGAGAAACAGTTAACCAAGAACGCAACGGCGCATCTAAAAGGGCAAGGTGGTCTGTGGAATTTGTTGAGGACAGTAATGTCTTGCGCCTTAACAGCTGCTATGGTAAATATCTGACTGCAACAAACGTGCAATTCCTTCTGGGAGTGACGGGTAAGAAAGTTTTGCAGACTATTCCTAAAAGGTTGGATTCATCTGTTGAATGGGAGCCCATCAGAGAAGGTTCACAGGTTAGACTTAGAACCAGGTATGGCCATTTCCTGCGTGCAAATGGCGGCCTACCACCTTGGCGGAACTCTATAACGCACGACATTCCTCATAGCTCCTCGCATAAAGATTGGGTGCTGTGGGAGGTTGATATTGTTGAATTCCAAGTAGATCCACCGAGACAATTGCCGTCGGTTGATTCGCAGGCATCTGAAGCTGCCTCAAAATTATCCAAATTGGAGGTTTGTTCTATTTGTTTCCAACTGTTTTCAATCTAGGACCGGTACATGTGATTTTATCTGAATGAACCTTAAACCACAAGCAGTTTGGGCATTTTGGTGAATTGGCACATTTGGAGCAGTTGGGTGGTGTTGTCCACCTTCCAAAACATTGTCATCACACATTAGTGATTATGATTTGGGTTAGAAAAGTCGGGGAAAGAGTAAACTAAATATTCTTGTGAAGGAGTCCCGCAGGTGAATGTCATGCTTTGGTGGACAGTTAAGATTGAAAACCTGCACAATCAGGTTGTGAAAGAGTCCCATTGGTGAAAAGTTCACCCGTATAATAGGGTACTATTTTTGCTTCCTGACACAAAGTGGGCTGAATAAACACCACATTATTTTAAAAAATTGCAAACTGACTGTTACAATGAGTGTGCAGTTTTGAGTTTCTTATATGGGTTTTTGCAGTTTTGAAGATGTTGGTCCTAAGTGTCCGGATTCCTTTCAACTCTAACAATATTGGCTCTTTTAAATGTTTCTTGCAGTCATCTGATTCTTTTACTATTGGTTCACCACCCAAGACAGATGGAAGGAGTATCTACTTTGTGATTGGAGACGACAGTGGTAATGCAGACAATGACTCTGAGGAGCTTTTCTTCACTTTCAAGGGAACCAGCGTAGAGGAATTGACTCATAAGTTAGTGGAGGAAACAGGGCTGGAAGATATTGTTGTGTGTTCACGCAATCCATTGAATGGGATGTTATATCCCCTTCGGCTGCATCTTCCTCCCAACAATGCCACAGTGCATATTGTAGTAGTCAGGTCATCATCCGAAGGTTAGTTCGTTCCCCTTTTTCCAGTACTAAAAATTTTTCCTCAGTTCAGCTGTTCATGTTTTCACCAATTTTTAGTTTATTTCTAGGATTTTAGTGCCTTTTCTTTTCTTTTCCCTCACTTGGATGTGGTTTACTTATTCGCATGATTATTCACTGGGTGCCTCATGATCCCTGATGATGACTTTTATGAACTTCTACATATATTTTTATATTCATTCCATAGACACCAGAAGTCTAAGACTCATACAAAGCAATGTGCTTGAAGAAAATATTGAGAAATACACTTCGATAGATTTCACAGATAGTTTACAGCCAAATTTAAGAAGCTTTAACTTTTTTTTAATATTAAAATCAAGTCTTTAATTTCAAGCCTCCCCAAATCCCTTGCGTCAGTATCCTTAATTAGAAATGATTACAAAACAACTAGTTCTTTTTCTAAAATCAGTAGTTTTGTATCAAAGCCCAATCCTTTCTACATGGAGCCAACTTTGCGAACTCAACCTAAGTTTAAGCCAATATCTGCTTATAAATGTAGAAATAAACTGTCACACTCCAGACCTAAGATTAAGTCATTCTAGATAGGCCCGTGATGTGGCAAGCATAATCCCGTAGTAATTTACGCCGCTCTAAGGCAAACGTGAACCACTACAAGGGAATTTCCAAACTTTTCTCATATGTGCAGAAGATCCATAACACATGCACATTTAAATCTAACTGCAGAACTTAACGCTTAATACACCCAATCAGCACCCTGTGATAATATAAGAGCCTAAATAGATACCTGAATAACGTTTCATAATTTACTACTTAAAGAGTTATCAAGATGATCATAATCCAATGCATAAACTATATGTCTGAATGAATATGAAGTGATAAATTGCTAAAAGGCATAACGGGCAAAGATCGAAAGCATAATACATATCCTCGAATGAAATAAATATAAATTAAGTCTATAGTCATAATGATAAGATAAAAAGAGCTATCATATTTCAAATCCTAAATGCTCAAAGGAACCCATGTCGCTCTACGGATACATCTAATAGAAAACGTCATTTGGTTTCCATTCAGCTAGTCCTGAAGGTACCTCTGTGGTAACCTTCGATGCACCGTTGTCTAGTGTTGCATTGAATCGGGCGGTGCACGAAGTCCCTTAAACCAACACCCATGGGGAGGTGCTTAACATCCGGATAACGAACATGAATGATTCGCAGCCCTCGAGATCATTCACGCGTTGTATCACATTCCGTTGGGCAAGTCTAGGTGCTCTACATTCTATCATGAAGGTCATATCGGTCTTTTCTTTACACCTATCCTTGTTTTTCTTTCATTAGTCTAGTGTGGATACGGCTTAGCCGTGTGTGTGCTACGGCTTAGCCGTGTGTGGTCTACGGCTTAGCCGTGGCTGGGCCGTAGAAGGTCGGTCAGTTGTTGACTCTCAGTTATTCCAGAAAACGCACCCTGTATTGATCTACGGTTGGGCCACGGCTGAGCTTCGGCTTAGCTGTAGGGTAATCCACGGCTTAGCCGTGCCCTAGCCGTAGGGGAAAATTGGGTTTTTCTCCTCTCTGGATTTTGAACCGTAGGTGCTATACGGCTTAGCCGTACCTGCACGAAATCAAATTTCTGAAGCATATACAGAAAGTCTAGGAATTCATCATAAAGGCAAATTTCCAATAGAAAGGGATAGAATACCAACTCAATGGGCTGGACACACATTTATCCATACAAACTCATGTGAATTACCCAAAATCAAATGCATACCAACATGGGTTCTCACAAGATATGGTTATACTTGCCTTAATGGAAATTCAATTGCACAATGGGAGCCCTTGGATCCAACACAACCTAACACAATCAAAACCACATGCATGCATGAGGAGTGGAATCACAGACACACCAAGCAACAATGGAGACAAGAGGGAGAAGAAATACAGAAAGGAGATGAGAGGGATGAATGGGTTTCCACAGAAAGGAGATGAGAGGGATGAATGGATTTCCAACTCACCTCACATGCAAGACCCAAGTCCTCTCAATTGAGCTAAATCGATGGAGGAGAAGATCCGGAGGAGAGAATTCAAGAGAGGGAGATTCCACGTGCAGTTGAGGAAGAAAATGAGAGAGAACGAGAGAGAGAGCACCAACTTGTCGATGAATCTAAGTTATATAAGCAATGGGTTGTTCAAATTACAATGAAGGCCAAGTTAGAATGCTATTTTCAGTTTGAGTCAAACCCGGGTCCAATCGAATCACACGACATCGGTTGCAAATGACGTAGTTACGAAAGTTAACGAGCTCAACGAAAGACACGTGTTGACATCAAGATAATGCAAAAATGACTATGTCTAAGAAAAGCTAAAATTACGAAAAAGGGCTTGGTCTACTTAATCCAGGTCAAACTCAACCCAACTACCTATCCATGACC
This sequence comes from Sextonia rubra, assembly GCA_037013555.1. Taxonomy (NCBI): domain Eukaryota; kingdom Viridiplantae; phylum Streptophyta; class Magnoliopsida; order Laurales; family Lauraceae; genus Sextonia; species Sextonia rubra. The sequence goes on along the minus strand of JASUAD010000010.1, from coordinate 32,517,138 downwards.
CGAAACGAAAACAAAACACAAACAAAACACGATTAGCAACGAAAATAAGATTAACTAGCCACTAAACGAGGTCAAGCTGGGTCGGAGTGTTACAGTACATTAAACATGTTGTTTCAAATAGAGTTAAAGACAATATCAATTAAATAGGGAAAAAGCAAAATAAGCATGTTAACATAAGATAAAACATAATCACAAAAAATCAAGATAACATAAATATAACAACTAGATGGCAAACTATATGGCTACAATCCTCCCCGAAGAGCGATAAATATTAGAATAAAATGGGAGATTAGGTAGCTAATCTGACCGCCCAAATGAGCGTAAACTTACTCTACAAAAAATCAACTGCAGCGGTGCACAGAATTTCAACTCATAATCGACCCTACCGAGCTTTATAGAATCCAACTCAGTAATACTTACAGAACTTACTGACTTTGTATTTACAGTAATAGAAGCATAATGGTATCAATACAGAACAGTAATAACAAAAGCAAATGTAGAACAGTAATAGCAGAAGCAAATATAAAGGTAACAAAAAGAATATAACTGAACTGATGACATGATAAAATGAGTATAACTGAATTGCTAACATAAGAATAGCAAAAAAAAAAATGGAAGAGTAATAATAGGAATATAACTGAACTGGTAACACGAGTAAGTGAAGGATTTATAAGTTATTGAAATATGCATAATTTTTAATTAATTAAGAAACAAATAAAATTTACAAGCCAATCTAATTAAGATATATGTGTCCTTAGTTTTTCGCTTCGGCATGACCATAAAGATTCCGATGCCAAGTGTTACAGAAATCTTGGTGTCGCAGTGTCTATGAATCTGGACACCGGGTTCCTTATACCCATACACGAAGGGCATAACGTGAGAACTAACTGAATCATCTAACAAGGATGAGTGATAGTTAATATTTTCCTTATTTATCCCATTTGATTTCGTTGGACATTGTTTAAGGTAAAATGGTCCCAAAAAACAAGACCCTAGATAGTTATAGGGTTCACCTAATAAATCTAAGGTAATACTTAAGCATGGATCAAGTCCAAATGTGCCTAACGAAATATCTAGTATAGCCAATTTAACTTATATGGAAATTGAAATAATAATAAATAAATAAATAAATTGGGTGTGTGCTCAAGTGCAATTAAGAACGCGCTGAAGCGGGTTTCACGGAGATGAATGCGCTTGAGCGCAAATGAGCATCATTTATGAAACAAGAAAAGGGGAACCATACCAACATGCTAAAATATAGAAATCTTAAGGAATCAATCACAACTACAATCGCGTATGTTATTACTAGCTTAAACTTGCCTTGTGGTGCTCCAAAATTCTAATGCATGACTCTTAAGTGCAAACACCCAAGTCCACTAGCTCACCCAACACACTAATAACGCAATGACATGAAGAGAAGAAGAAAATATAAGATAAATGCCATGAAATGATGAATAAATGAAGTTAAGCTTGAGAAAAATCAACCACTATACTATTTAATGGCTGAAATATAAAGATGGGTTGTGTTTCTTACCACCAAAGTTGAGCACAAAAGGTGGAGATGAACTTTTCTCTCCAAACAAACAATAAATGAGTATAGGAAATGTGGAGAAGAAGATGAATCTAATTTCTAATAGGTGGAATCTCTCTGATGAATCTAACTTCTAATAGGTGGAATTTCTCTTTCTTACACACCCTAGGCTTGTAGGAGGAAAGAAGATAGAGTATGGAGAGCTTAGAGACTAGGTTTTTAGTTATGAGGCATAAGGAGACTATTTCTTTGGAATGAGTGCCTTTTTATAGTATTAGGGTTGCTAGAACTCTTAGTTATTTACTAGTAAATCCATAGGTTTATGTTATTTACTAAAAGAGATCACAATGATCTCACTTAGGTGACTTAGGTGTTAAATGAAATAGGTCTACTAATGTATTATGATAATACAAATAACATGATTAATGAGATGATAAGATAATGCACACTAGGCTAGTTAAATTACTAATTCGTTATCAAAACTGCCTAATTAAGAATAAGTTTCCCCCAATCTACCTACCCATTATGTAATTAAGATTAAAATATTATTAAATAGCAAAAAAAAAATGAAAGATTAGCAATTAAATCCTATATTTGGGTCAAAAACATTACATAAACTGTGTGATGCTTCGGCTAAGATACTCGGAAATTCAACAAGAAAGCTTCACCGATGACTTACCACAATACATGTGGCTGATCTGCAAGTGATACGAAATGCCATACATTGAAATGGAATTATAAAGTCGCGTATATAATGAGGGTCTCTAACCAAAAGGGGGTGAGCCAACCCTTTTTTTTAGCGTTTAGTCTTTTTGGGGTCATTAAGTTAACATGGTTATCTTGCAAATAGAGGAAATATGTATTGGAATTAATCATGGGGAGCTTTTGGTGGGATTGAAAGTATTGTACTTGATGTGGGATGTCAGACGTGTGATTGTATAGCTTATAGAGGCTATGAAATAGCAAAAGCTCTCTGGTTGATAAGTTTAGTTGGGGAACTTGATTTGGCATGGAAAAGCTGTGCGTTTATTGCGACAGCTAAACTACCTTGCATTTGGCAAAGGACAATCTAAGGTCCTATTATATCAAAGCAAGTAATTTATGACTATATTCGTTCTTGATGTAGGCGAAGTGATCATTGGAATTGTTCATATTTGGCAACCTTTAATCATGAATAACCCTACCTGGACAAATGTTGAGAAAATTCCATCAGACAACTGCCACTTTTTTGCAATATTGATATCACAAAATTTTAGTTGGATTATGTCATATCAAATAAAATTACCTCGTTAAAAAGTCCAACTTTTTCTTTGTATTTGAAGCTTATTTCCACTGATTGGGAAGAGGCGGTGAGACATAGAGAAAGTAGTTGAAAATTGTCATCGAATGGCACCTCATTGATTAGGTATTCATGTGCATCATTGACTTTTTAAGACGGCACTCTTATGCAATATTGCATAATATAATTAAAATTTCATGATGTCATTGCTGCAATATCGCTAAAAAGTAAGAGTATAGAGAAAATTCGGGAAACTTTCTCAGCATTTGTCATCAGACGTAGATTTCAATAGCTAATGATGACAGTGCAAGAAGAACCCCAAAATCATTATTGAGGATATACATGAAATGCAGCTAATATGCTAAGAAAGCCAATTCATATTTGGTGAATTGTATGATGTGGAGAGATTTTTTTTTTTTTTTTTTTTACCACGGGTCTGAAAAAACCATAGGATGGAAAGATTGCTGCCTGTCAAGATTGAGAGGGAAAGTCGCACTTGACGTGAAATCTGAATTTGATGTCTTTGGAGAGAATCTTGTTCTACCCAAAGTTCATACTCTGGATTTACAGATGTGGTGGGTTTATTTTCATTATCATAAAGAAACGGGGCAGGATAGGGTGCTGATCCATCAGCATACTTGATAAAGGATTGGGAAGAATTGACTACTCCAGAGTAGGTAGTTGTCTCGATCCAGCTTTAGAGAAATTAAGACTTGCGATGTTAGATATTGAGATTGTGCCTGAATGAGACCCATTGCCAGATTTTGCCCTAGAAAGAATGTAAGTGAAAGAGAATCTAATACACAGATGAAACTCCAAGAAACGCCATTGTTAACAGAGATTGATTGGGTTGGCTAAAACATTCCATTTCCATGGTCCCTAGGCTCCACATTTTCCCCCCTCTCTTCTCCTCTCTCTGCCTTGTTTGAAAAATGAGAAAGCAAAAAATGAGAGATTAGTTTGGGAAAGGTTAGTGTTGGGTTTATATCTTATAGTTTGGGTTAACCGGATAGAGGATTGCGCCATTGGTGCAATGGCATACTTATCAACAAAGTGTGTGAAGAAATTTCCGGTTTTATCTTCTCGTGGCTCGAGTTATATGGAATTCAAACCAAGATAGAAATTATTAGGTTTATGTCTTATATTCTGATTTAACCAGATGGGTTTACTAAGTTAGTTAAGGATCGGTTTAAGGTCAATGGTATTTTGATAATTGTACTGGACTTTTTTTATGGCAAAAAAAGCGAAAATTATATATTAATGTAGTAACACTATATTTTGCACGAAAGAGAGTGCTTTCTCTTGACACCACATAGGAGAGACAATGAGAGTATGAGTCTCTTTGTATGTTTTTGCTTGTCTAGTGAAGATAGTATCGTCTTTGTATCCATAGAAGTAGCCTGGGTGAACATATGAATCCTTCATGTATTCTCTTTTTGTGTGTAGCTTTGTTTGTCGATTGCATGTTAAATGTTTCCGCACCTACAGGTAGGGTCCTTTTATTGGGGTGGGTTTGTGGTGTTAGTTCGTTGGATGGGGTAGTGATCCATGTGAGTGGGATTGGGCTTTGATTTGGACCGTTGGATTTGGTTGTACTGCATCTGATTGATCTGATTTACTGGTACAGATGAGTCTTGGCGTGTTAAAGAGGATTTAAAAAAAAAAAAATTTTGTACAGAACGCTATGCATGTACCGACCCATTCCTACTTGAGAAGGACCTGTACCTAGGCTTTACTCAGACCTACTTCGAAAATTGCGGCCTATCTGACAGTAGTTGCACAAAAGATTTTTACAGTTTGTTAATGGATTCTCTTTTCTTACCAAATCTAACGGTCTGATCAGGGGGGGAGTTTTTAGGCTGATGACAGAAGAAAGAGATTGAATTATTCAATGGTGGGTCAGTGTCCCACGTTGAAGGTGCATGTAAAAGTTCAGTATAAAACTTCTGAAAGTCTGATCTTCTGTAAAATATGTAGGGCTTTGTTTTGTGAAGCAATAGAATTTTCCTACATTTCCATCCATCGGCTACGAATCAAAACATTCTATATCGAGGAAATTCAATCTACATTTTTTCCCTTTTCCAATCCATCATGTAATCCTATCTCACATAAGCACTCATATTCTCATATTAATTATTTGAGGGCAAGACTTTGAAAATTATTTCCGACAAACAATCTATATCCATTCAAGATCCAACTTGAAGTTCATTGGATTGGACTCAAGGGATTAGGCCTGCTGTAAAGAGCCATACAGGACATTAGGCAACTTCTGCAAATACTTTTTTGATACAAAAGGTTATGCTTATGTAGCATCCCAGAATATCAATCCCATTATACAAAATTGTCATTTTGTTGGTATCAAGGCATGAATCCACTAATGGCCTTCACTGGGATGAGAGATACAGGTGAAATACACAATGGATGTAAGAAGAGATCACATGCTTTTCACATAACATTAAACAACAGATACTGCAATGGAGCAGGAATTTTCCTTTTTGATTGATCTGAGGCTTTAATTCAGATCAAAGGATCTAAAGCATGCAGTTAGTCTTGACAGCATTTTATTTTGTCTTTTGTTCAGTTGCAAAAGGATTTGAACAGACAGAGAGTCCTGCTTAAAATGAGCTTGACCAGTTGCCAAAGAATATCCCATGTAATCAATCTTCCTTTTATCTCTATGGTTGCATGATGAGTAGCACCCTGAAGATGTTCAAGTGTTCAATGATTTTGTAGACTCCCTCCTCTTCGTCAAAGAACATCACTTGTATGTGTAAAATATGAATGTGAGCAGCACCATGAATAAGCTGGTTTGACTCTTGGTAACGGCTTGTAAGTCATTGGTTTTTTATTTTTTATCTTTTTTATGTGAAAGCTTTGTTTTCATTTATTTATGGATTGGTACCCTTAATCTGAACCTTCACTTCAGTTCACTGTACAAGTGAATTACTTAAACAGGCTCCTAAAACTTATAAGCAATGTCTAGGTAACATTTCAAGAAAGAAGGAAATATATATAGGCCCCCTTTTGCATTACATGGGGCTGCTAGAACAATGCTCTCCTTTTTCTTTTTTCTTTTTTTTCTTTTTTTTTTTTATGATAAGGTGGTTGCCCCCAACAGTATAATGTGTTTTTGGTCATCAAAAAATAATTATCCTTGCATAGAGAGAAAATGAAGTGTTGCCCTAATAGCAATAATATGACCAATCCTCTCAGCAATAAATAAATAATATGACCGACCCCAACCCTACTTCAGCTGTTGTGTGACTTTGGGAACAGTGCTAGAACTGTATTAATATCGACCTGTTTCTAATTGCGTTACAAGCACAGGTTAAGGTCATTTTCTTCTCCTACTAGTCAAATATGAACTTTAATTTTAATAATGCATCAGCAATTTATTTATTGTTAGCTCAGTTATATATGGCACTCCAAAACTACAGTGACATACTTATGGGAGTTGGTAGATTTATCCCATCATCTAGGGTTTTTTTTTCTTGTGCTTCTCTACTTTACCCTGTTTACTAAAAGTGATGTTCTGTAAAAGCTTTACAATATCTTGCATCTTCAGGATCCCGCATGTAGGATTTTTTTATTAGATCTGGATACAATCTGCCCTAATATAAAATGGTTCCATATCTTGGTGCATGATCGTGACCCAACCTATTTTATTCCCAAAGTATGACCACATTTTTAGAAAAACCAGCTCAAGAAGATTCGTTCCATGACATACAAAGTGGATGCTAAGATATAAAGACGTGTTACCACAGTGCCAAATATGACCTAGGGAAAAATGTGATATTTTGGTGTGATCTCATTTGTCTAGCAAGGCACTATCTTCTTGATATCCTTTTTCTTCTATAGTATAGATATAGTCATGTATATGTGCACATGATTAGTTTTTTATCACCATGATAGGCGGTTTTGGTATTGTGTTTGGACACAAATATGGGGAATATTCTGGTGCATTTGTTCCTTACCATTTTTTTTAATGAGAACTCTAAGTTGGACCCATTGAATGGTTTATCCAAATGGATCACACACACGACCCTTTGAATTAAATACATTTACCATTTTTTGGTTAAATCCAAATTTATTGGACCATGGGATCGACATGCACCTATTCAAATGAAATGAATTTATAGGTCATGAATGAAGGGGCTAGGGATATATGATTGGGGCCAAATTTGGTATATAGGGCAGTCCCACATAGATCTTTCCATCCCCCCGATCTCATTCCTTGGTGGGGTCCACTATGGGCCCCACGGAGGAATATTCATGGTTCCTTGGTAATGGACATATGCATATAAATATTTCCCTACAAATATTTGTATGGATAGCATTTAAAGTAGTTTTCCTTTGTCTGAATTGTAATTCAATTCATAGGAATTATTATGAAATTCGCTCCAACAAATGTTTAGTGCCGTTTGTATGGCCAGTTTTCAGTGAAAAAGTGAGGAATGCATAAATTCAATTACATGCTACATTGAGGACCTTGATTTTCCTAACAGTGGAAATTTACCATTTTTGAGAGGGGGGGGGGGGGGGGGGGGGCGCCTTCAATATGATAGTTTGAAGTTCTAGAGAAGATGTATTCTGCCTATTTAATGCAAAGGCACAAAATGGACTCATTGTGAAATAAAGCAAAGCAACAAAATAACCTTTCACAAAATGGTTATAAAATCTAAAGAGGATGGCTGTAAAATTTGCTAAATAAGGTTTTCAATATGGTGAGAGGTACCCAACTAAGGGAGGAGAAATTAAAAATGTGTTAAAGCAACTTTCATTCATAGAAGGAATGAAAATAAACGAGAAAGTAATTGGATGTCCTCTTACAAGTTTTTAAATAGCATTTGCAAGTCAAGTCCATAATCTAACCAATCCACTTACATCACAAACAAACCAGAAAAAGGAACGACTCAATAGTTATAAGGAAAAGGGAGATGCGTCGTACTACTAAAATGTATTGGTACTATCAATAGAGATGTAGGTCCATTAATTCCAATGTGTAGCAATTTTTTCTATCATGACAAATATGTGTATAGTTGAATATATTATCCTCTATCCAAGGTTGAAAAACTCGGCGAGTTGACTCTATACTTTTCTAAGTTATCTCGTTTTAAAGAAGCTAGTCAAGAATAGGACAAACACAGCCAAATCACTTTGTTTTGATAAATTGTGTTTGTTTTGAATCATTTTATGAGTACATTTGATTTTTAAAAATTGGTATTTATTTTTAAATGATTAACGATTGAGGTTAGGAGTTATCAATTTAAAAATAATGGATTGAAATCTAACGTGCGATTTATATATAATCTTTTACATTTGATGTTTGGAATAAAATTTATTTTATGTGCAAACATTTCTTATAATGTTTTTTCTTTTGCATTTATAAATTTAATAATTTGAGTTTAGTAGTATGAATATATGTAAACACCAATACATTTAATTCATAAATACTTGATCAAATTTTAAATATTAAAAAAAGGACTCTCCCGAGTCATCTTGTTGACTATTTCCGAGTTAATTTTTTAAAGTCGGACAAGTAGAGTCCGAGATACAAAATTTCCAACACTGCTTTCAAAAAAATCTTAAAATTATGAAATCATTTAGAGTGGAGGATCCCAAGATATAAAAACAAGAGGCGAACAGGTGGACAGGATTATTTGGGATGTCAAGGCACTGGGTATGGCGACCCTTCTATTGTTATACTAGGTGGGCTAATCCTAATTTGAGCCTAGTTCAACTAGATAAGCCCAAGGTCTAGTTGTTTTATTTATTATGTACAACTGGGCCTATATTAAGCTCAATGGGTTTAATTTGATGGCCTAAACCAATTTTTTAGGGGCCGACTTCGATCCTCATTATTTTTAGTATATTTTCAAATTTATATAGCATACACTTAGGGCCGTCAAAGGGCCGGGCCGGGCCTGGGCCAGGCTAAAGTAAGCCTTTATCCTACCTTCATATGTGCGGGCTGGGCCTAATCTAGCAAAGGCCCTTGACTTTTACGGCGGGCCTATAATTTTTATGCCCTTACCCAACCCTCAAGGGCTAGGGCCGGGCCAGGGCTGAGCCAGGTCCAAAAGAAAGGGAAATTTTTTTTTTAATGGAAATAAATCTTTTATATACAACAACCTATGTCATTACCACTAACCAACGTTATACAAACCCTCCTCCTTTACATGGACTGGGGACCGGCAATGCAATGGAAAATGCAGTATGACGAAATTAAAAACTTTTTTTTAAGGCATTGGTGGTGGGATAAAATCATTTTTACAATATAAAACATAAGGTGGATAATAATAATTCTATAAATGATAATAAATATATAACAAATAACAATAATTCTTTATTTAATTATTTAATTTACTTTTAGAATATCTAAAAGATCATCGAATGTATTACTATTATTGTGTTGCTGCGTGCGTATCCAATATTGTGTGCAAATTAAGACTTCTATAGTCTCAGATTTTAAATAACACCTATATTGATCAAGTACTCTTCCTCCCGCACTAAATGCTGATTCAGAAGCAATTGTAGAAACAGGAATTGCTAAAATGTTATAAGCCATTCTGGAGATAACTGGATATTTTATTGAATTAACTTTCCACCAATCCAATATATTGAAATTTTCAAATTTATCCCTTGGCTCATCCAAATAATAATTCAATTTCGATTTTTCCTCTACAACTGTCTGAGTCATTTGTTCCTCAAAAACTAAAAAATAATCTTCAAACTCATTAGATTTCTTTACCAAATCAACTTTATCCACATTTGACAATGTTTTAGTAGGTGCATCATATACAAAATCATCTTTAAACTCATTGTGTATATTATATATTTTATATTAAAATTTAATAAACAGTGGGCCGGGCCTCTCTAAAGGGCCGGATTGACAGCCCTACATACACTATAAGAAAGGAGGAGGGCTTCTAAGATTGAAAGAAAACTATGGATTCAAGGAGGAATCATGCAAACAACAATTTAATGACTACATCTAGTTGTATTGCGCTTTTAGGGGCTATATGCCAAATAATAAAAAGAACCCTCCTATCTTTAAAATCTTGCGTTTCCCGCCCTGTCCGAAGTTTTATATTGAAGGCCTTGATTCCTGCATCCAAGCAATCTTTGTCCTATTGTCCTACCATCCGAATTCGAACTCTCCATCCCAATCTCGTTCGCTCGTCCTCATCGACATATATTTGTGCACGCGACCTCACTCCACTTGCATTCATCGTCACAACTTCCTCTCGCTCACCAACCGTTTGCGATATTGCCCAGGAGAGTCTCCCGCTCTCTCTTTCCCCTCTCTCTCTCTCTCTTTCATTCATAGTCATATGCATGCGAGAAGGACACCATGGGGCGCAAGAAGAAAAACCCTGGAAAGAGCGGAAAGACCACCACTGCAAGCCCTCCACCCGGCAACAACATCTCCGCCTCAGACGACTCTCATCGCCCGTCTGATCCCTCTGTCGACTCTGTCAAGCTCGACTGCGAGCGTGCCCTCACCGCCCTCCGCCGCGGCAACCACACCAAAGCCCTCTCCCTGATGAAAGAATCATCCTCCCGCTACCCCACCTCCGCCCTCGTCCACCGCACCACCGCCACCATTTTCGTCGGGGTCGCCTCCCTCTGCAAGAACCCCAAGGCGAAGAAGCGGGAAATGGGGAATGCGGTTGAGTCTGCCAAGAAGGCCGTGGAGCTCAACCCCAGGTCGCTTGAATTCGCGTATTTCTACGCGAACCTACTCTATGACGCTGCAGCCGCGGCCGCTGACGTGGAGGAGTATGATAAGGTGGTTCAGGAGTGCCAGCGCGCAATCTCCATTGCCGACCCTGTGGACCCGGCGGAGGAAAGCTTACTCCAGGAGGAGACCAAGACCCAGCACAACCTTTCTACCCCCGGGGCGCGAATTGCCCAACTTCACCAAGCGCTGCGGTCCCTCATCCTGAAAGCCAACACGGCATCCATCTCGATGTCCATGAAGTTTCTTCGTAAAGAAAGTGGCAAGAAGAAGTTGGAGCCAAATCCCCTGCAGCAGACGCCAGAGGACACAATGGAGGTCAGCGTGCCTGCCCACACACCCAGTGAGATTAAAAAGGCAACCAAGACTATGGAAGAGTGGTGGAAGGAGATTGAGGTCCAGGTCGCTGCAGCGAGGCTTCTGCAGTCCATTTCGTTGCTGCAGCCCCAGAATGATGATGACAGAAATAGGCCTGCAGAGCCCTCTTCTTGGGCGCACCGGCTGGAAGGGCGGCGCAAGTATGCGAGCCTGAAGAAGGTCGTATCTTCCTCTCTGCGGTTGAGTCAAGTTCGCAAATATTGGAAATCGATGAGCAATGAGAGGAAGCGGAGCTTCTTGAAAGTCAGCATTTCCGATCTCAGGGCTCACTGGGCGGCGGCCAAGGATAGAGCGGCAGCTGACGTGCTGTCAGAGGCGTTGTCTTTTAGAGAGGTTTACAAGACATGGAAGCTATGGGTGTGCTGCAAATGCAGTGAGAAATTCATTGACTGCAAATCGCTCATAGGGCATATGCGGGGTGAACACATGAAGATTCTCTCGCCGGAGATGCAGGAACTCTTGCCCCAAGAAGTCGATAGTGAATGGGCCAAAATGCTTCTCAATGGCTGTTGGGAACCAATTGATGTCTATGCTGCTGTGAAATTGCTGAAGGAAGAGTCTAATTTCAAATCTCACATCCAGAATGACGTGGACAAGTGTTTATCCAATGAACAGTGCTCCACCGATGCGCAGGAAGTTCATATGGTAGATGAGGGGTCTAAGGTCGTAGAAGTTTGCGATGGGTGTACTAGTGAAAGTGGAGATGATTCTGAACAATCGGTGAAAGAGCGAACATGGCCGTTGTCTAATGATTCTGAACGTGCCAAACTCCTTGAAAGGATTCATGTTTTGTTCCAGTTGTTACTGAGAGAAAAATGTCTGGCTGCCAGTCATCTGAACAGGGTAATAAGGTACACTATGAATGAGCTCCAGGACCTAGCATTGGGTTTGGAATTGGTTGACCATGGGTTGGATCAAACACCCGTCTGTATCTGTTTTTTGGGGCCTTCCAAACTTAAAAAAGTCCTTGAGTTCTTGCAGTTGGTTTCACGTTCTTGTGGCTTAAACTCAAACCAATATTCCAAAAAGAATGCCTCAATAGACGATTCTCATAGTGACGGTCCAGGAAATGAGATGCTCGAAATGATCTCTCTTAATGGCGACTCATCGTGTCTGATTTTAGATGAGCTTCTGTTGAAAGGCATGATTTTTTCTAGTGAAGCTGATGATGCCGGCTCGGGTTATGGCATGGCAACTTCCTCTCACCATGATGGCGAAGATGAATGGCCTGTCAGTGATGCTTTCTTTTTCTGGATCTTTGCTGGTCCTGAAAGTAGCGAACAACTGACATCATGGACTTGTGCTAGAGAAGAGAAAACACAAGAGGGAATGAAGATGCTTCTGGTGCTTGAGAATTACATTGACCTTATACAGAGGGCATGCAAAACAAAACTTGAGTATATTAGCTATTGGGAGTCTCTGCTTGTTCTTGAAGGCCTCTGTCTTGACGAACTAAATAAAAGGGATGGTGGTGTGACATATATTTCTCAAAATTACGAGTCTGTTTTATTGGAGCGACAGCAGGAGCTTCTTGAGGGGGGCAACGATGTGACTGATAGTAATAGAAGGTGTGAGTTGGACATGATATCAACTGTTATTAAAGAAGCTCAAGAGTTGAATGTTAGTCAGTTCAGAAACGATGAGGCTTTATCTTGTGATGCTCCTTGTCCAAGCTACTTGGATTGTGGGGACGATGAGGATCGGAAAACCCAAGACTACTTGCGAATTGTGGATTCATGCATCTATTTTGTGATCCAGAGCGAAAAGAGAACAAGATCTTTAGGGGTTTGTTTATTTGAGTTTCGTATGATTGTGATCTCATCGATGTCCTGTCATTGTTTAAGCCTGATCTCATCTCTCTCTGGGGTTGGCTTTGTATTCCCACTTCTACACTTAACTTTCGTTAGGTCTATAATCTTCATCACTTTATAATTGAAGATATGACTTTTGATTAATTTGTTCCAGTTTGTCATCAACCTCCCTCTTCTTCTGATTCCTTGTAGTTGCAACACATCAATCTTTATTTATTTATTAAAGGTTCTACTTAAGTCTTGTAAGCATATTCAAAACAATTTTAATTGAGATTCCTTGATTTTCTCTTTCAACTAAGCCATCTGCCAATTTTCTTTGCCGTGCTTCATACTGTCATCATTGACTTCCTCTTCTTGTTTCTATGTGGCCCAAAATTCAGCTCCATATAACAAATAAAAACACACAGCTATATATCTTCATATGAAGAATGTCCTATTGATACTCCGCAATCGCATTATGCCGCACCAAGAGCATTCCCTCACTTTACCCACGTTTTAGTAATACCACACGTAATTCAGCATATGGTTCGGTCAGCAAATGATGTGGCAGATAGGTTGGCATAAGAAGGGGTGCTTTGAGACATCTCTCTCATTGTTCTTAATGTGTGGTTGCCTGGTTGGTCATGCTTTTTATGTGTTTGTTGTATTGTTATTGGTGGTGGTGGTATTGTACTCTTATGCACTTCTCTTGTATTTTTCTTTTGAGCATCATATGCAAATTTCTGTTTTTTTCCCCTTTTTTTATATTAAATTTACCAGTTACAGATAAAAAATTGCGACTCATCTGCTGGAATGTATATTCCTGTAGACTAAGCAGTCCAGAATTCGGATCCTCATCATTATCATTACTGCTAATCCTTTTTTTTTCTTTTTTGCATTATGCAACTTTTCAAACAGTGTTCACTCAATCCAAAGTTCTAGAATGAAGTTGCTATCTAACTAATTAAGACTCATTATCAACAAGGAACATACATCTAGACACTTCATCTTGTATAGCTATGGCCAACTTCTCATAGACGTGACAGATAAAAGGTTACTCAAGGAGGACCCTTGATGTTGTCCAACTCCACCAGTAGACTCAGTTGTTTCTCCGCATGTCTTATATGATCTCAATTTAGTTAGTAGGAATGCATCTTATTATTCTGAATCTGCCGAATTAACTGCATCACACCCTATGGCAGTGCTGCTCTAAATCAATGAGAACTATATCTAAATTTTGCTCTTCTTTAAACTAACTCTGTGTTCTATCAGGAAAATTGTTTTTTCTCCGAATCTTTTTGGGCTGTTCTTGAATCTCATGCATAGGGTGCATTCTTGCAGATCAGTGTTATTGATGCGAAGCTCATGGAACATGGCATTGGCATGCAGCAGGAGGAGCTTAAGCTTGGGTCCATGTCTGCATATGATTACCAGGAAATTGTTCTATCCATTGTGAAGTCATTCTTTCAGGTTTGTGAACGCATTTTCTATTGGGCCTGCCATATTGCAGTGGAGTTTAAATATTATCTTTGATGATCTTCCTTTGGCAGACACATTTGGAGGATCTGGTGAACAAAGATGCCACGGAAAAGTCTGATGCTGCGCGAGAGGCTCTTTTAGCAGAACTTGCACTTGATGCAAAGAACATGAACAGAGGAGGTGATCATTCAAAACAAATACAGGAGAGGTCAAAGAGTAAGAAAAGGAACAAGGATAAAAGAAAAGCTAAGGATTTAAAGGTTTTAAGTGCTGTGCTTGATGCTGCCTCATTCTGTTAGAGTTGAAGTTACCTTTTACACTGTCATCATATGATGCTAATGTTTTTGTTATTTTTATTCCCAGGGTGTTGACTACAATGACCAGCTTAGTGTCCATCAAGAAACAACAGGACAAGTGTAAGTCTTTATATGAGTCCATTGGCTGTGAATGATTGCAAAGGCACGTAAATATACACCTTGTTACCATTAACCATCAATAACATTCAATTCCTGACCTTTTTTTTATATTAAAAATCTCATCAGATTGATTTATTTCATTACTGTACAAATAGCTTTTTACTCCTGATCATTCTTGACTTCTTCAATAACTTATTTCGTATGTACTGGTAGAAGAGTTGCATCCTCTCTCTCTCTCTCTCTATATATATACACATATGTGTGTGTGCGTGCACGCGGTGTCTCTGAAGTTACATTCCTGTCTGAATAATCTTTTATTTGTTTAAACCTATGCTGCATGGTTTCTTTAAAATGAGCAACATACCCATGTGGGTATCATCTCAGACACAACATCATGTCAAAATTTTCATGATTCTTTTATTTCTAATTAAAAGATTGTGCTATATGTATGTTGGTGTCTGGGTGGACCTTACAATGGAGCCATGCAGATTGCCTTTATATATATATATGTTGGTGGGGAAATTAAAAAATTTGCAATTAAAATAAAGTGATTGAAAATAATTTCCACAAAGCAGAAACCACACAAGCACAAATATGATCTCTGGATAAACACTGCAGATGAACACTTCTTAAAGATAGATTCAGCATTACACATGTGATCTCTGGATAAACTAGTTTGCAACTGCTGTGTCCCGTGACTCGATGACTCTCTTTGTCATGATCAACAATCTAGATTTGGTGCACATTCAATTCAAACCACACAAGCACAAAGTTTGACTCTATGGTTTGCCCACTATTGTAGAAGGAAGTGGACGGAAGAAGAAAGGTCATTTTTGGAAGAGTGATATAGCGGCAAGTTAGGAAATCTTTTAAAGGAAGCCACTAAGCTTCTTGAAGAAGCTGGATATCTGTTGCCATGTGTGCACTCTACGGTTTGTTGCTGCAATGGTGGCCAATGACGTGGCCTACACATGTTGTGCAGTGGGATTGCACTTGCAACCGATTAGGGGAAAAGGAGAGAAAACAAAATTTTTTCTAAAAAAGCTCTAAGCCCATGATGGGAATGTAATTCCATCAGGCTGAACCTTATAGCACCATGATTCATGGTTGTTTGAACTAGTTCCATCATTGTAGGTATGTTTTAGGGTTTTTCCATGAATTATGCCACTGTGGTTTTGAATTGCTTTAAAGTTCTTACTAAATTTAATATTCGGAATGGAGAAATAGAATTTATGTAGCCAACCCCTACATAGTTGGGACAAGTCTTTGATGGTGATGATGACTAAATCTTATAATCCTTTATGTTTTCAATTCATGTCTCATGGTATGTTCAATTTGATAGTGAATGTTTGATCTTGATTAAACCTTGTTTAGTGGTCAGCATATGGGGATCGCCTAAATTTCGTGGAACATGTGAACTAGGCACCTAACCTCACAAAAACATAAAAAAGAAAAAAAAACCAAAATAGGGGCTGTTTTGGTCCCACAACAGGTTTCCCTATGGAAATATGATGGCCGGACCCTAATTTGGGGAAAATGATGTCTTATGACCCCAGGGCATTGTGGTCCTATAAATTTGGCGGTTTCTTCTTCATATGGTACTTTAGGGTTTTGTTTCTTATGAATTTTATTCTAATTTATCATCTTTTATGTTTCCTTTGAATAACTTTAGAGTTGGAGTCCTTGCTTTAGAATCTGATCTAAATTTACTCCTTAATTTACTTCCAATACCAGATTAAATTAACCCAATTCAACTCATATTTATCATACAACCTGGTGCTATATTCTAGTTGTGAGTAATAATCTGGACTTCATAATTTGAAAATACATTCATTGAGACTCCTTGTAGTTCATGTTATCCACTAATATCTTTTGAATATCTTAGAACTTGATCTTGAGAATTGAACTAGAACTTGTATAAGACCTTCCCCATATATACCTAGCTCATAGTTCAAATAGTTTTTTATTTTTTTTGATCCATTATAGTAAAATTTTATGAAAAAAAGGGAACAATTACAACTCAGCTAGAGCAAACACCATAGACAATAAGACACCTCTCATAGTTGTACCGGTACGAGAGAAATGAATCAGCCACTAACTACAGAAGTCACTTAAATTACAAGATCTATCTACGCCTTGTGTAGCTAAACAATCTGCCATTCCAATCTCAGATCTACTGATGTACTGAATTGTGACCTACATGTCTGATATTAGATGACTAATTTCATTGAAAAGGAATTTCATTTTCCATGGACCACTCACCGATTTCACCCAAGCTATAGCATTAGTTGAGTCACTTTCCACAATTAGTTAATGATGAAATGAGGAATGATAAATACGTGGAGCTTCCAAAATTGCCATAACTTTTGTTTCATTTGAGTCTTTGATCCCTACATTTTACAGAACATATAAATAACTTCCCTCTTATGATTTCGTAAAACTCTTCCAGTGCCGGCCAACCCCGGCTTTCCTTTTGCTACTCCATCCACATTGAATTTTAAAACACTGCATGGTGGAGCACACCTAGATGCTAATATTTTATTTTTAAGACACCCATCCTTAAACAAGCACCCCAACTTTACAATATGTTATCTATCTTAAGGTTAGAAAATTGTTTACCAGCATGTGCCCATTTAGTGATCCTAGAGAGAACCGCTAAAAGATCCTCTCATGATGATTCTTTTCTATTGAAGATTCTATCATTCCCCTTTTTCCAAATTGACCAAAGAATTGACATAGGAATAATCCTCCATAAAATTAAGCCATTCCAATCATTGAAGTTCCCCTCCAAGCTTCAAACACCATAGCTAAGGGGGTAGGAAAACACTAGCTCACGCCACATTCTTTAACGAAATACCCCTGAATAGATGAAGCAACCCCGCAATGAATGAACAGATGGTTGATTGGCTCCTTCTCCCTCCCACATAGACAACAAGTGTCTGAAATGGAATCCAACATCAACCCCCTTCTTCTCAAAACATCAACCGTTGATATTTTGGCTGCTACTGCTAACCAAGTGAAAGCCTCAACTCTAAGAGGAACAAGCCCTGTCCACACCATTGCGCCAAGCCTAGAATAGTTTGGATTCGAATTAGTAGTTCGCTGTTCGACATTTATCTTGATTCAAAATTTGATGAGTTAGTTTCATTTAGTTAGTTTCCTGATTTAATTAATTCATCGTTCCAATTTTGGCATGTTTGATATAATAGTTCGAATATATAATTTAATGAAATTTGCCATGACTTGCATATTCCCAGGTCTAACTCACGTCCTTTTTAATGATAATTTCTTTTAAAAATTGTGGTAACATGAATATATGCTGGATTTATGCCTCTGGAAATTGGATGTCATCAAATTAATCGTAACTGAAATTTAATTTCAATAGGAGTGAGGTCTATTGTTTGGTCAATCATGTTTTACACTTAGCTTCAAGATTTGTTAAGGGTGTAGATTGGAATTCCAGTCCCCAAGTCATTAATTTTTACTAATCGTTGACCTTCATATACATTTGGAACCTTTAAGTTGTTTTGGCCGCCTAGCATGGTTGGGATGCCTCCATGTAGGGGCCTTTGAAATTCTTATTTTACTAGCTGCAGTTGTCACAACCCAAAATCTGAAGGTTTCTCGGATTTCGTGAAGTGATGTGGGCATGGGTCAAATCACCTGTCATTTTTTAATACATCACGTATCACCTGATGTGCAAAGCTTTAGTTAAACACCTTTATTACAATTAAAGCTAAAGGCCCAAATTAGACATATTGATGCAGCACAGCACGGGGAAGGAAGAATAGCCAACGGGCCAATCTCCAAGGCAAAAGGCTTAGGATAAGTTGTCTAGTTCTCACACCAAAAGACAAAAGCATTCAACTCACTCTGGAGAATAAAACTAAAATTTTTATTCAATCTCAATGTAAAGTCTCCCATGAGAAGGGATTGCACCTCTTTATATAGAATAATCCACTCTCTAATCTATTATTGAAAACAATTCTTGTTAAAATAAAAGTCTAAAACAAATAAGATTGGTAAGTGGGTCATAGTCCACTTGCAATTAGGCCCATTTACATACTTAAACTTGGTCAAAAGCACCCAACCATGTACAACTATGTAATTTATTGTATTACGATATTAGGAGATTCCATTAGGCTAGTAATTTTTGTAATTACTATAAATTGAGAGATTTTTTAGCCATAATGGGCATTGCAAGTTGCAACATCTATATAAAGGATTGAGACCCTCAGAGGAGGATAATCAAATTCACCATCATATTTTAGTTTTTGTTTATTGATCAATCCTTTTGGCTGTTGTTGATAAAGATTCCCTAAGATAAAACTTTTTAAAAATTCTCATGTTATCCCTATAATTTCGCTACTACTAAAATATGTTGCATGATATGGAAATCTTCTGTTATGGGCTTGGGCCTAATGGGTTGGCCAATCATGGATTTGGTCTGCATCACATATATAGACTATTCAAATTAAATCACCAAACAAGTTCATGTCTTTATTACAAAACCAAATAAATCCTAGACCAACATAAGAAAACAAATTCTGAACCAATTCCATCATCATTGTTCAATCTAATAGTATGAATTTGATGACACTCATGTAGTTTGAGAAACCTAACACCAAGCATGATCAATCATTCAATCCTAAATAAAATGCACTATCATGTTTTTGGGACAACCACAACAGATTATGTACATTCAAGAGAAAATTTGAAAAAATGATGAATCTTGAAGAAAATTTGGGATTTTAGCAATTAATGATTTCTACCATAAAGCTCAAGCATTAATTAAACATGAGATTGGAAATAGGATTTGTGAAAATCTAATATCATACCATTTTAATGAAGAAGATGTTGCTACACTATGAATGCAAACTTAGGTTGATCACTTACCCTAAAATTTTTAGTAAAATGCAAGAAGATGATGTGGGTTGTGAGGTGTGTGAAAGGGAGAGATGCCCAAGTCCTTGTTTGCTTTTCTTTGTTTTTCTGCTCTTTCTTTCTTCCTCCCTGACTGAATCGAATAGAGAGATAAGAGGGAGAGAGGCAAGTTATGGCTACTCTCTTTTCTTCTTAAGCACAATGTAAAGAGGGAACCACCACAAATTGTAAAATATTTTGTGTCTAAGCATGATACAGTTGAGCATATCCTAATGGGCCACACGTTGCACACATGATTATGTAAAATAAATTAATTTTGTTTTTCTTTTCTAACTTGTCGAAAAAATTCACATTCCTATATTATTAAAAATTCACCCTAAATCATGCCAAAATGATAATTGTAATAACAAGGCACCATTCATGTTAATTGCTTGAAAAATGAAGAATATTAACAAGCAATCTATGATAAATATTAACAATTTTCCAAAAAACTATTACAACTCAATTGTAAGAGTCATTTTGTTTAATAATAAGGTTAATCATAAAATAGAATTTTAAATATCATTGGTAGTCATTTAATCATGATTAAATAAATTTATAACTGAATATGTCACCTGAAATAATAAATGATAAAAAGGATCAACTGAATATGTCACCTGGAATAATAAATGATAAAAGGATCATTATATTGGTAGAACAAATAATTCATGTCAAGACAATCACACAATAATAATAATGCTATTTATGGATTACATTACTATCGCAAAAATATAATATAACATGAAGGGGAAATATTAAACCTGGAATTTGGACACTACAACAGTCTAGTCTTGTTGGTGATTTTTGTCACTTGGTACCTGCTGGATGCCTCTTTTCCCTACTTGGGATTAAAATGAACCAATAAAATTTGGGTACTACTCGAAGAATGGTCTTTCGAAGAATAAATAAGTTAGTTTAGATCATGTGGTTACCAACTTGGAATCTTATTGTTATTTATTTATGAATGTGGTGTTGACGAACTTGATGTCTATGAACTTGTCGTTAGTAAACCTGATATTTATGACCTTTCTATCCTATGTTCATTGTGGTATGGTATGTCCTTGTATGTTATATTCCAGACAAATATTAATTTTATTCCTGCACTTAATCTGCATTATTTATGTAGACCCTGACCTCTTACAATCAATTACACATCTTTCTTCTCTTTTGAATGATTGAATGTGGAAATAAACATAGGCTTGTCTATTCACTAAGCTTGTACTTACCCTTGCATGGGACCTTTTTCTGGTATTGTAATAGAAATTGAGATACCTTATAATGAGGACGATTTGGGTGGGGATGGAGCTATAGGATTCTATATGCACCGGAGAATGCTGAAAATGTAATAGAGAGAACTCCAGAGAGCTATTTGGTCGTAGTTTTAGTTTGAGCTTGATTTTGATCATGCCGGGATTGTAAAGACCTTTTATTGAACTTACATTTGTTTAATGGACTTATGTTTCATGAATTTTGAATAGTTAAATTTAATCTAGTTCAGACATTTGTTATGATCTGGTTGTCGTGAGATGGTTGTTGATTTACCATGTGATAGTTGATAAATAAAATAAAAATAATTCCATTGCGTATAAGATTTGGCTTATGTTTGTCTGCGGAATTACATTTCTTGCCTCAAAATTTGGACTTTTATGGAAATCCGGGTCTCGGGGCATGGCAACGTCAATATTTTTCCCTCTGATGGGGCAATGGGGGTTTTCTAGAATTATGAGAAGGTCAGGATTTGTTTTTATACAAATTAACGCACACTCTTACCCTAGTTTTGTTCTTTAGAAGTAGTTCTCATGGTGTGATTCAGAACTAATGTCAGGCAATGACATTTTCCCCCTTCCTCTAATAGTATGGACAGTCTAATTTTGATCCTATGGTTTGGGTACCTTGCAGCATGTTTCCTCTTGTAAATAAAAGTAATGGAAGGGAATCGGATTTTGTGGTTAGTGCAAGCTGTGATGACTTAAAACAACAAGAGGAATTTAGGCTTAAGGTTGAGTTTGAAGCAATGGAAAGAAAGCTAGAAGAAACTTTAGAGTATCAAAGACAAATG
The DNA here is from genome assembly GCA_037013555.1 of Sextonia rubra. Taxonomy (NCBI): domain Eukaryota; kingdom Viridiplantae; phylum Streptophyta; class Magnoliopsida; order Laurales; family Lauraceae; genus Sextonia; species Sextonia rubra. The sequence goes on along the minus strand of JASUAD010000010.1, from coordinate 32,495,542 downwards.
GAAAATGAAGCCAAACAGAAGCACCTGGAACTGCAACGTAAGAGGGCTGGTGGAATGGTCTTGGACAGTATAACAGAGGGATCACATACTGATTTAAAGCCAATTGCTTACCCAGATCAACTCGGGCAATTGAGACATAATATGCAGGACTGCTTCCTTAGTGATGACTATCCAAGCAATTGGAAAGATGGTATAATGCATTCTGTTGGGTCAGAAGCTGGAGTTTTGCTTGAAGGTGATTCCTCAAAATCCCTAGATGTGGGTGTGTCCTTTGCTGGGATATCTATTGGATTTTGGTAGATTGGGTTGAGGAAGTCTGGTGTTTATATTGAAATATCTATCTGGGATTTATATCAGAGGTGGACTTCTTAGCTAATTTATAGATGTCTTTGCAATTTGGAGCAGCTTTACATTGTAATTTGATTGCACCTCTCATTCTCTGCATAAATTGTTTCTGTATCACTATTTAAAAGGAGACATGTAACTGGCAAATGATTTGTCCTAAATCATTTAGAACTACTTGCAAAACTTGGTTCTTGACATGGTGGTCACTGCAGACATGATTTGCTCGCTAGCTTCGAACTTGTCTTACTAAACTAGATTAATATTTCAAAACTAGTTCAAATTTTCCTTTATGCCCAAAAGATGATGGTGCTTTTCAAAATAGAATAAGGCCAAAGGTAATGAACTTTATGGTTGCAGTGATGATACTTGTACTGTAGAAGCTACAAATGTGACCACTGCACTTGTCGACTTGTGCATTCAGTGTCTTTGATGAGCACCATGCGTTATTCAGGCTCTCTCTTTCTCTCTCTGTCCAGATATTGATGTCACTGTTATCTTGTGTATGTCCTGTCCTGAATTGGATTGCTCTATCCTCTTGATACTTAATGTTTGCAGACATCTTTGTATTGGTCATAAAAATGAGTTGACTGTCATGAATATGTCTTGGCGAGTGTTCTCTCTCTCTCTCTCCCCGTCCTCTTGATGGAGTACCATTACATGATATTGGTTTGTGAGTTTTCATTATCACAATCTTCCTTGAAACCTCATCACATAAAGGTTTGACAAATTTGATATGTTGTAATATCTAATATTTTTTTTAGATTCTGTAAAGAATGGAGCACTCTTCATACTTGGGTATTCTCATAAAAAGATGAGGATGAATATATAGTTTGCTAGATAGGATCGTGATTCTGTTTGTTACAAAAATAAAACCAAAATCATCCCATCAATCCACCATGTCAAAAACTCTCTTAGATCCATTCCTTACCTTGTATTTAGAACTCTGATTTCTTTGTGATATGGCGGCTTAGGAAAGAGGCTTCTCAAGACATACTTCTTCTGACCACAAAAACCATTTTTCTTTTCTTTTCTCTTTTAGTCTTTATGTTTTATTGACCTGGCATGATTTAATTGATGTTTGTTATTTGTTATCCTCCACTGGCACCTTTGGACCACTTCTCTGATGTTGTAATTTCTACTAATACTTTTTTTCCTTTTTTTGACTATTGTTTATATTGTACGGATATTTTATGTATAGATTCCTGTCATGACAGTCTTGAAATATTTCTATGCAAAATTTGCACTATGTTTGGAACATTTGTAAGTGGTAATTGTTTTGGAAATTGGTCAATCCATATCTAGGGAAAAATGGAACAAAAACTCTAAGACAAGGACATCCAGAGGCAGAGGATGATGAGAGATTCCAAGCTGATCTTATGAAAGCTGTACAGCAAAGCCTTGGTATGATACAATTGCCATACATGGTTCTACATACATCTATTTAATTGCTTTATGACTTGTTGGATATTCATATGTTTTTTTAGTTCATTGCCCAATATTTGTTTTGTAATTTAGTTTTCTTGTACCCTGGCTGAAGCCACTCACAGATTATCAGTGCATGATCCTGAAGTATTTGTCAGTCGTCACAGAACTCATGTCTCATTCATGAAACTTCAATTATGCATGTCCATTATATCAACTTAGACAAGATTTGGATATGAATTTGGTCGTCACCTTTGGAGATCAACCCTTCTCTTAAATAGGATGAAAATGCTTTAATCAAGGCTACAAATCTGTATGTTACATTACTGTACGATCTAAATTAATAATGGGAATCTCTTTGAAAGGAAATTATACAATGTGCAGTTTGACCAAATCCTATCAATTAAATCTACTCAATGTGGGCTGGGATTTGAGACAACTGTGCGGCTTGGCTTATGGGCCTGAGTCCATTTTTGTGTTGGCCCTGCGTCCACTTGTATTGTGACACATTAGTCCAAGAACAGCCTAGAGGCTTTGTTTCAAATAATGGCTGAGCTCATTCTCTTAATTAGTTTTGATGTTTTTGTTCAGTAAAATTTTACTTGCAGTGTCATGTCTTTAGTTTGAATCATGAGTCATCCTTGGAAGTTCTGGCAGGGTTTTGATGTACACAACGCATTTTTAATAGTAGTGACAGGTTTTCCATAATTTTCCCTCTTCGTTACAGTGGAAGTAATAACAACACTCAGAATTTCTTGATCTCCAGAATGTCTCACATAAATTGTTTTTGTCCAAACTAATTTTCCTACTTTTTTCTCTCAAATCTTATCTAACTATTGAAGTGGATAAACAATTTGTAGATTTGAGATTCATAATAATTGCGGAGGGTTCTCCATTGCAGTCCACCATATGTGCCACTCCCGGGATAGATAATGGTTCAAATCCATTCCATCTTGGCAACTATTGTTTGTGACAGTCAGTTACTTCCTACTGGTCTTTAAACATACGATGAAAACACAAGCCTTTTTCTTTAAAAGGGAAATGAATATTTCATTGAACTTGCCAAATGGCAAAAAATCACAATGAAAAGTCAAGCATGACATACGTCACCACTGTCCTTATGACTGTTCTCCCTACAACTCCGTAGTTCAGATTTAAATACACCAGAAAAGTCTTTTGTAGCACAAAGCCCAGGTAATTATCTTTGCCTGAGCTTGCAAATCAACACTTTCCACTGAAAATGATTTGGAAAAAAAATCCTATTATTTTTCCAATCAAATTGACGACAAGGTAGCAATCTCCATAGAAAGATCGAGACTCCAATTGTCCACCAATGCTATCACCTGATTCGGCATTTGTAAGTTTTCCTTAATTTTTAATCAATACTATATTATGTTGTTACTTCATCCTATGCCGGCACGAAGCTCGGATAAAAGATGAGGGTTGTGTTATACTGACAGATGTTTTGTAAATTTGCCATGCTTTAATATGAGTTCATAGAGGCTTTAGGATAGTGCAATGCCTGAAATATGATTCTTTCCTTAAGTTTCAAAATGCATAGTCTTAAAATTGAATCTTACACATTCAACACCATTGTATATGAAGCAAAGCAGTCAGAAGCTGCATGACTCCTGAGAAGTTGTATTGGGTTCATGCTGAACTCCTCCAATCCTCAAATTCTTTAATCAAATCAATGGCAGTTTCTTGCAAGTTTAATGACAGGGTTTTAAGCAAAATAAAGCCCTAAACATCATCTATGCTACTCATGTCCTGTTGTAACTGATCAATTTTATTTTATTTTTATCAATCTCATCTCTTATAAGTAACTGATAAAAGTACTCCAATTATTTTAATCTCAGCTCTTATAAGTAATTAATTTAGCAACAATAAAATTACCCCAATTAATATTCTTTATTTACCTTACCAGAAGGTTATCTTGTTCAATTTTTGTCAGAGTTGAATGCACATGGGCTTATTTGGATAGTAATGGAGCATTTGATCAAACAGAGGATTTTGGTTTCTTCTTGTTTAATCCATGCATAATCTTTTATGAAAATTTTTTATTCTAATGATGCTATTGCATGGCACAAGTGGTTCTTGGGTACTTAACAAGGTTTGTGCCTTCATCATCATGGATATTATACTGTCATATTGTGTTAGATATGATGCAGGACAATGCAAAGCTAAACTAATTGATGATATTAGATCAAGATAACACTTAACATTCACAATTAAAATTATAAAACTGAAAATTTCAGGTTGCTCCTTTTATCTAATTTCAATGAGGGAAGATTAATTTTGACACCAGTCCTTGCCAGAGTCCCACAATGAGAACCTCCCAACCAAGGACGCCCGCTGTCGGAACGCTATGTAGTGGCGTAGTGGTGTGATTGAAAAAGTCTTCAAATAAATCCAAAAAAATTCCAGAAATCCAAAATATTGGAAAATGATGGAATGTATGTTTGTTTTGCAAAAGTAACTAGTATAGGGGTATGTAGCAGTCCCCTCATTGCATGAGGTCTTGTATCGCTGTATCAATAGAAAAGAATAGGAATGATCAATGTTTTTCATATGGATTCTTGTTGTTTAGTTATGCCAACTTAGATACTAACTTAAGGCTTATACAAAAAATATGTCATAAACAAATTTCATCAAGATTCATTTAGGAATGAAAGATAAACTATTTTCAAACTTCATAGAAAAACAATCTACTTAAAGAGCAGAGACCTGGTAACGGAGGAATACCTTGATGATTGGCTTTAATACTAAAGGGAATGTCTACCAGGAATCACATTGATGTTATTGTTATCATTTCCATCATCATTTGTTGTGCCACTATGATATTGCACATTCCCACGAAATTGAATTTGATATTGGTGGGCATTGGAATCTTGGAATGCAAAGAAAAAATCAAAGGAGCTTGGAGGAGGTGGGTATCTATAATGAGGTTGACTATCATCATAGTCACCATATGAGTAAGACCTTGAAGCCAAAGATTATTCTTTTTCTTTTTGCACGCGACCATATTGACGATATTGTGATGGTTCATGAGTATACGGCTTGTAGTCTGACTATGAAAATATTGACGATATTGTGATAGTTCATGAGGATACGGCTTGTAGTCTGAATGTGAAACATTGTAAGTAGGGTTCCAAGATGTTGTTTGTTCCCCTTATATATTTCCACTCCCAACCTTATTCCCATGCTCATTTATGTGTGTGGGTGGTGACACTCTTCGTCACAGTTGATAAGCACGTTTCGGATCCATTCTTGATTGTTTAGAAAGCTCCTCTATGTTCTCAATGGGAACGACATCTTTTTCTTCATCATATTGATAGAACTCAATAGTATTGCTTGTCTCGCTGTCTCCTCCATCTCCTCTACCATAGCTACTTGAAGAGGCAACGGTGGAAATATTATTGTCAGAAGATGACATAGTATGAGCACGTTCATTTCCTTTAGAAAAATACAATAATATGTGGGATTGATCTATGGGAAACATAGATCTAACATTTAGGGACCATTTTCAACTCATTTGTTTGGGTTTACTTCTGTAAAAAATATTTTTTTGCAAAAAATATAAATATCTGAAAATAAAAAAACAAAAAAATAATGATCTATGGGAAATATAGATGTAACATTTAGGAACCATTTTCAACTCATTTGATTGGTTTTCCATGAATAAAAAATATTTTTTATTCAAATAATAAAATAATCCAAAAATAAAATTAAACAAAAATTAAGAATGTGAAAAAAAGAGGGGCTTGATCAAAGGGGAACATGGATCTCACAATAACAACTCATTTTCAAGTGATTAATGGAAAAAAAGAGAAATAAACTCCAAAGTAGAAAAAAAATAAGCCCAAAAAATTACCTTGAGTTGATGTTTTTGAGTTGGATGCTTGAATCTGGAATCCCACTTGAATGATACTTGTATAAGTTGTATTTGATGTTCTTTTTATGATCTAGTGTTCTTTTGAGAGGATTTGAAAGATGGAGGCGAGAAAATGAGTTTGGAGTAGTGAAAAGAAGAGAAAAGAAAGTTATAGAAGCTCTTTAGGGTTTAAAAGTGAGGCAAAAGTCTTACCCCGCCCCACCATGTTGCGGCCACTGCATTCATGGATAAAAATCGCGGTATCGGTCGCGGTATCGGTCGGTCCAAAAAACCGATACGGTATCGGTATCGGTCGCGGTTCGCGGTCCGTCGCGGTCATCGCGGTGTGAATTTTTTTTTAATCCAAAAAAAATTGAAAAAATATCCAAAAAATCCAAAATATTAGAAAATACTAGAAAACAATGTTTTTTTTCATTAGTAACACATATAATCAAAATATCGGTCCCCCTAACTTATGGTATCCTGTATCGCTGTCTTGTCCGAAATTGTGATTTTTTTTTTATAAAAACCATAATTATGACTTATAAAATATGAACTATCTATTAGTATGAAATTTTAGAGAATACAATTTATTTTTAATTTATATATAGTGGTTGTAGACTTGTAGTGTTGTACACTTGTAAGTTATACTTGTATCTTATATAGTATATAAATCATTATTTATCAATCATCAATTATCATTCATCATTCATCAACCATCAATTTATCACTCAATTATCAAGCAAGTTGTAAAATTCAAGAACATGAATAGTAACATAGCATATGACATAATGACAGTAAAATAAATCATAAAGCAATTGGAGAGAATCAATACATACCCTAATTCCAAGTGGAGTGTCTTCCAGGCTCGATATCATCATCATCATCATTTCTTCTTCTTTGGTATGGGTTATAATAATATGATCCAAACTCTTGCATTGCACTCCCATGCCCTTGGCCATATTGATATTTGTGCTGAGGAACGAAGATCCCTTCATAATATGATGAGCTATCCTCAGTAGATTGAGATGACTGGGGGCCCAAATTTAAATTAAAAAATTCATGAGGACGAAAAATAGCTTGTTGGGGTTCACGTTGGATCATTCCTTGTCCATGCTCATACCACGGTTGTAACGGTGAAGCTAAAGGCAGTTGAGTTAGCCAATGAGGATTGTATCCATACGGTTCATACATAGCCTGCTGTTGTCCAACATTGCTTGCAGAAGTACCTTCCCCTCCTCCTTGACCGATGCTACTACCAATCCCTGTCTCAGTTTGTGAGACATATCTTACATAACCACGGTGGGGATCTAAGTCTGTAGCACTAGGAAAATGCTCAACTGTCTCATACATTGGTGGCCCATTATCTCCATAGTGACCGCCAGTCCCAGGGGAATCAGGAGGAATTCCTGCTGATGAGGAAGATGTAGAGATACTTGACTCACTCTCCTCACCCACCTCCTTTCCTCTTGCTTCTGTAGGATCAACCGTAGTACCCCTCTGTTGTTGTGTCAAATTAATCTCTTGTAATCTTTCAGAGGCTTTCATTGGCTCAAGTTGCTTCCCAGTCAAGTCCTCAACCATTTCTGCTAGCTCTGGATCTCCATCTAATAATGGCTCTTCTGCCTCCTTTAGCCACTCACCTAACAAATCATCTTCTGCTGAAAATATATAGTCTAAATTAATTGGGCAGAAGTAATCTTGTTGATCCTCAAATGCTCTTCTTCTTCGATTTCGACTGCGGAGCTTGAGGTTATAGTGAATGTAGACCAGTTTGTTCAAATTATCCATCGTGATTTTATTCCTTACTTTTGTGTGGATAAAAGCAAAGGTGCTCCAATTTCTTTCGCAATTTGACGAAGATGTAATTTGACTGAGAACTTTAATTGCGATCGTCCTTAATGCTGGAGCACTCTCTCCATAATTTAACCACCATTCAGCTGAAAATAAAAGAAAATAATATTAAACATTCAATTTTGAATTTTCAAATAATGAAAATATAATTTACTATTTATATTATACAATCCTTACCAGGATATGTTTGTGTGACAGCTCTTCGAGCAATGGTGGTGCCAAAACTTTCCATTCCTTCATTATATACATCGATCTAATAGCATTAAAGAATAAAGAAGCAAAAGAATTATCAATATCAACTATTATGACTTATGAATGAATAATGATATAAATTAAATTGAAGAAAACAACATACAATATATAAGATCTTTACTTTTTAATTTACTTACTTGGTTTGTTGCCCTAATAGCCTCATCAGCGTCATTTGCTAGTCTTTGAATAACATTTTTCATGCCCACTCGAATTTCATCAGTTATATTTCGATCTAAAGATTCATATTGAAATTGTGGATTGAGAAAGTAACCTATTAAATGCAAAAATTTACATGAGTAATGTATTAAAAAGAATTTAATATAATAATGAAAATCAATAAGAAATCAGTCTCCACTTACCAACAGTGTGTAAGTCATGATGCAATTGACGCTCCCAACGGCTATCGATGATTTGCCAATGTTTAGTATAATATCTACAGTTTGCTTTAATGGCCATCTTTGCTCTCTCCATGGCCTCATGTAAAAAGCCCATAGTTGGCTTATCATCACCATCAACCAATCGAAGAACTTTTATTAGAGGCTCAAAAACATTTAAGCAATTTTTAACATAAGGCCAAATCTTATTGGACTCAATGGTCTTGCATACTTCTTCTGCTAGGGGAGTTGGCCGCTTTCCCCACTTAGAATTCAGCCATTCATCTGATTTGATGAGTTGGAGAAGCCCTCCTCTATACTTGTAAATACTCTCAATGGCTATGAAGTGGGTGGCAAATCGAGTAATGCCAGGCCGTAGTAGTTCATGATTGTTTGTAAATTTCTTCATCATCGAAACAAGTCTATAAGACTGGTAGAAAAAATTAGTGATTTTCTTCATCTTTTCAATCACTAGTTTCATTACTTTTCCTTTGGAAATTTCTTCAAGCATTAAATCTATGCAATGTGCTGCACATGGTGACCAAAAAATATTTGGCCTCTGCTGCATAAGCATTAGTCCTGCTTTCTTCATGTTTGCAGCGTTATCGGTGACAACTTGAACTACACAATCTGCCCCAATATCATTAATCACTTCATTAAACAACTTATTGATGTATCTAGCATCTTGAACATAATCAGTTGCATCAACTGATTTGATAAAAACTGTTCCCAAAGGGCAATAAACTAGAAAATTCAAGAGATGACGTTTTGTGAGGGTCGTCCACCCATCACACATTAGTGTGCAGCCTTTTTCTTTCCAAATCCTCTTAAAAGTTTCCACCCAGAGCTGTAACTCCTCATATTCTTTTTTAACACAGAGATGACCAATCTCATATGGGGTGGGTGCTTTTATACCGGGGCCATGTTCCGCTGCTGCATCTAACATAGTGGTAAAATAAGGAGAGTTTGCCTTATGTGGTGGAATAGCTGCATCTAAAAAGAACTTTCCAGTAGCTCTTATCAAATTATCTCTTGCTTTATTAAATTTTCCCTTTAGTGCTTTTACAATGCTTGGTTGCTTGGCTGTTGGTTTTCTATATGCAAATGGATCCATTGGACCCACCACACTTGGCCTACGAGGTGCCTGTGTAGGAGGTTCATCATCATCCTCAATATCTGCTGGGCGGGGTTGTCTTTGACTAAATGCTCGACGCAAACCCCCTCTCTTAGATCCAGATGAACCACCCTCATCATATTGGCCACCTCTCATAGCTGCCTCATACTGCATTCTTCTTCTTTCTTCTTCCTCCTGAAGTAACCTCAAACTTTCTTTTCTAGCCCTGCTTAAATTTGGATCCTCATCATCATCGGAGGACATAATATCTCCCTCCCGAGACCCAAAAACTTCTTCCCTACATGCTTCAAATTCCTCCTCTTTTCTTTTCTCTCTGACAACCTTTTTCTGTTTTCCTGCATCCAACAACTCTTGCATTTCTTTTTTCACATTAGGTGGTACATGAGGACACTTTGCTACTTGGCCTTGCCTATGAGCCAAGTGTTGCTTCAATCTAGTTATCCCTCCATTTATGATTTTTTGGCAATAATTACATTTAATCTTGTGTTTGCTTCCAGCTTCTTCACAATGGTTCCATGCTGGATCAATGTCACGCACCATTTTAATCTCGCTTCTTCAAAACAAAAGAACACATTGGCACAATTTATAACATTTAAACTAAGATCCAGAATATAATAAAAACGAAGAAATTAATACATTCATATAAAAGTAATTGGAATCTCAAAAGGGTACATTTTAAATGATACATTAATTATTTAATTTTTCTAATTCCATGTTCTAACAATCCAAAAATACATTTAGAAATATAAAAATTGTTGACATGTTATATATTCACATAAATGATTAGGCAACTATAAAAAAAAATAGCATATGTGAAGTATACAATGATTATATAAAATTAGGAAATTATACTTATAATGAAAATCTAAATATATAATAGTTTAATCTAAAATTTAAAAAAATCCGAAAATAAATTAAAAAATATAAAACTAATTACATTAAAGAACAATTAAAAAAAGTAATCCTACATGAAATTTACAAAGATTATGCTTACTTTAAAAAAATTATAGTGAAATCCTTAAAATATTAGTTTTAAATATTAAATTATTATTTCATTATCATACAAGAAAATAAAATTTGAAAATATAAAACTATTTAGTATTTACATAATGTTTTGAAAAAAAATGAAAACTTACCATATTCATATCATATATGAAGTATACAACAAAATAACAAATTTGTGATTAAATCCTCAAAAAATCTTATTTTAATATTAAAATATTTAAAAATCCGAAAATAAGTAAACATAAAATATCCACATCTTGTAGATCTATGTCTTCTACTACTAAATCTATCAAACTTGCTTCATAAAATCATGTTTTTACATACTAATAAAATTAAAAATAATACTTAACATTAAAAGACTCTAAATCTTAATAAATGTTAAAATCTTAATATTTTAAAAAACCAAATAATAGATCCACACTCATAAATCACAACATGTAAATCTATAACATAAAACAAGTGGAATCATTATCACGGATCACATCTAAGCTCCTACTTAACAAATATTTAAAAAAAAAAAAAGAAATTCAATATACTTACCTTATAAATGTATTTCCTTTACTTTTATAAGCTAAATCCACCAAAAAAATTAGTTTTGTGATGCTCTTGGAGGCTAATGGAGGAGGAGCAGCAAGAGGGGCGACTTTGGGTAGAGGAGGATGAGAAGAGAGGGAGAAAGGGGGAAAAATTAGGGTTAAACGATATTTATATATTATCGGCCGATATTTTCAAAATATCGGCCGATATATCGTTTCTGCCGATAATTTGAAAAATCGGCCGATATCTCGCGATATTTTGGCGATATTATACCGATACCGATAATTTTCAAATTATCGGACCGGTATCGACCGATACGGACCGGTATCGGCGGATATTTTTAACAGTGACTGCATTCATAGCGGCCAATATGGGCCGCCATAGTTGTGAGCGGCGCTATTTTTTTCAAAAGCGTAGCGCTTGATTTATAGTAGCCGATTTTTACATCCATGCTCCCAACTCTAAATTGGGAGTTGCAATGGAAGAGAATGCCTTCCACTAACTTAGGGATCAATTAGTTTCAAATGGATTCATTTATGCCCTTAGAGGATTTGATGAAAAGGCCAAGTGCAATGGGTTTTAAGTTTCTACAATGGTAAACAACCTAGCAACATTATATGAAAATTCAGATTTGTATCATGGGTAAAAGCAGCAGTTAATGTTGCAAAATATTTCAATTAACAACCAGATCTGTTATCTCAGTAGCAGGACTCAATAGAAATCTCAAAGTGGTCTTAGAGAACCTGAACCTGAGATCGGGTTCATCTGGGTTTGGAATGGGCCTGGTTGGGTTTGGCTGGGCCTGTTATGGCTCGAGCTGGCTTACTTCAGGTGTTAGATCTGGTTGCTGATGGTGACAGGTGATCTGATCCAAAGTTGAATGGGTCTTGATGAAGATTTAGGGGCTGATTTAGGTTCTGATGGGAAAAAGGAATTGGGCACTTGGATTCTTTTTGAAAGGTCTTTGGCTGATGCAAATAAGATGGGGAACAGATCTGGATCTGACATTCCAGATCTATGAAGTAGGAGGGTATTTCAAGTGGGTTGAAGCTGGTAATCACGTGGCCACTGAGGAAACCAAAAAAAAAAAAAAAAAGGCTTCAAGGTGGTTTGGAATTAGTGGATATGGATATGGGATCTTGGGTTTTCGTGCTTCCGTTGAAGAAGTATCATAATGGGATTGGCTGATATAAGCAGGGCTGGGACAAGGCCTCTCAATCCAGATATGGTAGGAGGAGTTGTCGGCCATGTGGATGTTAGGTTGTGAGTCGGCCAAGGGGAAGAGGGTTTGATGTTGGGTGGCTGACGTGGATGGGTAGTGCTAAGGCTTTGAATGATGGTTTGATGGAAAGATGCTTGGAGGCAAAAATCTAAACAGTAACTTGAAATAGAGAAAGGGAAGAAGGAGAAGATATGATGCAGGAGCAAATGTCCAAACATTTAATAAAATTTATTATTAGGGGCTGGTTTGGCAAAATAAACAATTACATGGACCTTTTATAATTCCAGCAGGTTATTGGTCATTTAGGTCAAAGCTGGTTGAGGGGATTGATTACTTAATGTTAAGGGATTGAGAGGAATGAATGATTGGAGGGATTGCTTGCTTAATGTAAGGGGTTGAGAGGAATGAGTGATTGGAGGGATTGATTGCTTTATATAAGGGATTGAGAGGAATGAGTGATTGAGGTGATTAATTGCTTAATGTATGGCATTGAGGGGTATTATAAATAAAGGGGATTGTAAGCAACTGGGGACAGAAATTTGAATGAAAGTATATTCCCTTTATTGGCTTCTCCTTGGTTTGATTGAATTTCCATTGGATTGAAGTTATAACATATTAGTTACCTTGTGGGGTAAGTTAATCTAATACTTCCTCCTTGTATTTGCATGGAAAATTGTTTGATTGTGGATTTTTAGGGTAATGGGTTTACAAACTATCAGGATCCATTACTTGGCTGCGTATTTTGCATCTGTTGGTATCAAACTTGAAGGATCCTAATTGATTGAATTTGTGATTTGTCATTCTTTATTTTTTAAATGCATCCACGACGAAAGTGTGTTCGTAGCTAGAATGTTGAGGATGAAGGAGATAACCTTTCCGATGCATGAGATCTGAAAGTCCAAGATCTACGTAGGCAAGTTCGAGTCATGACCTAACGTTTGGGCAAAGATGAACCTCGGGTTCAGCCATTTGATGAGTCATCATATGATGGCGACAATGATGATCCGATGTTTAATGATGGATCAGATTAAGATTGTGATGATGAAATGTTCAATCGCGATGGTGGCCGATCTTTGTCATCAAAGGAAGGCGATTGGTTTAAGCCTTCAATATTTGATGAAGATAGCCACAATGAAGTTGTTGATCATTCGATCTATGATGAAGATCAATATGAGGTTGACACTCCAAAATTTGATATCTATGTAGATGATGATGTCTACACGATTAGATCTTTGACAAATCTAAAAATAATGTTTTTGATGATACACCGCTCTTTGACATCTATCAAGATGATGATGTCATAGATCACCTGATTTTTAATTCATATCAAGATGCTGAATCTGTCGTTGATGTGGATCCTAATGGTGAAATTGTCGCTTCAATTGACTATGAATACAACCTTAACAGTGTCACGCCAGATTCATTGGGCATCATGTTAGACCTTATAGTTGCCTTCACAACAAATTAGTATGACAAGACCCACAAGTTTGATGATCCATTTAATTAAATCCACCCACAAGTGCAATAGTTTTATTTGAAATTCATCCATGATTTGGTCATGCATCAATGGATCAAGAGACATTGGGCAGATTGGATGGATATAACTTATGGCTAGAATCCGAAGACAAGCTGGAAGTTCCTATATTATTATTAAGATATGTAGAAGTGCAGCCCAAAAGTCAAGGGATTGATGTGGATGAGTTACAGCAAGAATGAAAGCGAGAAGCCAAGCAATGTGAAGTTAAAGCTGACTCGAGGATGAGTCCTTTCCAAGAGTGGGAACCTGATGTAGGAGCAAATGTCCAAAGTATTCAATAAATTTTATTATTAGGGGCTGGTTTGGCAAAATAAACATTTACATGGGCCTTTTATAATTCCAGCAGGTTATAGGTCATTTTGTTCAAAGCCAGTTGACGGGATTGATTGCTTAATGCAGGGGATTGAGGGGGATGAGTGATTGGAGGAATTGATTGTTTAATATAAGGGACTGTGAGGAATGAGTGTTTGGAGGGATTAATTGCTTAATGTAAGGGATTGAGAGGAATGAGTGATTGAGGGGCTTAATTGCTTAATATATGAGATTGAGGGGGATTATAAATAAAGGGAATTGCAAGCAACTGGGGATAGAAATTTGAATGAAATTATATTCCCTTTTTTAGTTTTTTACTTGGATTGATTGATTCTCCATTGGATTGAAGTTACAACAGATTAGTTACCATTTGTGGTAAGTTAATCTTTACTTTCTCCTTGTATTTGCATGGAAAATTGTTTGATTATGGTTTTTTTAGGGTATTGGGTTCTCAAGACTCAAACTATGAGGATCGATTACTTGGCTGCATGTTTTGCATCAAGATACCTGATTTGTGATCTCACACCACAAGGCCTCATGCCTTGTGGTCTCATACCAAATCCTTCGAAAGAGAAGAAGCCAAAAACATTCATTCATTCATCAAACATTATGAGAAATAAGGTTTTACATGCTTTTTATAAAAAAAACCTAACTCTTAAATAGATCTTAACCATCTAATCCATCCTACAGTTATGATCATAGTATCCAAGTAAAGTGTTAAAAACATCACTTAAACCAGTAAGTCCATAATTTAATAAAATCAAACTAATGAAATATGTAACTTGGGAAGGCTGCACGACTCATGTGACTGTACGATTACTTGGATGGGCCCCACACGATATTTAATTCTCTTATTTGCTGGTCCTTCCTAATGTGGAGTCTTCCTAGTTTTTTACATGGGGTCTTCATCATCTTGATCAAATGTTAGATGGGACTAGATCTGACAGTTAATCTTTATCAAAGTTAAGATCCAATGGTGGATCCTTACTGGAATAATGACCCAATTGTGGATCTTTTACAAAATCACAACCTAACAATGATCCTTTGATGGAATCACGATCCAACAGTGGATCTTTGCTAGAATTGAGACCCAATGGTGGAACGTTGCCAGAATGTTGATCTAACATTAGACCTTTTTAAAAATCAAGATCCAACGGTGACTCTTTTCTAGAATTGCGATCCATATGTTGGATCTTTGCCAAAATCATGATCTAACACCTAGCGGTGATCATCCAACCATTGGGAGGCATGTGTATTGTCTTATGGGTCTTCTTCTCCTCCCTTTCTTATAGAATTTGTGTGGAGGAAGTATGCTGTTTGCATCAAGATATTAAGTGGCCATAATATGTTTTAATCACACATGTGTGAACATGTTGATCAACAATCATCTAAGACATGTTTCATGGCTTCTTTTATAAATAGTAGTTTGCTAAGTTCGCAACATGCAAATCCACCCCTTTCACATCTCCAAGTTGACCATTGGGTTTATGAACCATTTAGAACCTAGACTTTATAACAATCCATATTAATGTATACATGTAACCTGCTTGATGAGTGGAGCCATGATGTTTCAGCTAGTTCATATATAAGGTTAGTCCCTCTATTGAATAGCATCAATGTGGCACTTCCATGAGGGCATGGTAAAGACTTTGGTGTACTATAACAAATACTCAGAGAAACATGGACAAAGCTTTTGGCCTTGATTGTCGACTTGCATGAAGTGGCGCAGCTGAACCTAGCCAGGTTGATGGTAGAAGGTGATTCCACTTCTGTATGTGGTACTTGGCAGATTTAATTGAAGAGGCAACGTGCATCTCTCTTCGAAGCTCAACATCCCTCTCTCTCATATCAAACGTTCAGGAAATGCAGAGGTGGACAGTCTTGCTAAACAGGGAGTTTCTAAGCCATCTATATTTGTGTCCTCCATTAATTTCTCTGTTCAGGGATCCTTGCCCGACTTTTAGGGGTTGTAGGTCGTTTCTTTTTGTCTATTTGCACTTTCCCCTCCTTTATGGGGGTTTTTTGGTTCTATATAGCCTTTTTATATTGTAAAGTCCTTTTGAGCAATCAATACAATCACTTTTTTCAAAAGAAAAAAATGGACTTAGCAGATATTATAATAATCTGTAACCAATATGGCTCAAAATATCAGTATGGGAAGGCATAAAAGCCTGTGTATAAATCATACATATTGAGCGACACATTGGTTATTAGCGATTTGTTAGATCTATGTTTTTCACATAATGAAATTCATGATAGTAGAAATGTTCTGTTTTTTTTTCTTTTTCTAGAGCTCGGGGCCTAGTGGTGCTCACTATTACAACCTTGAAGTTGTGGGTTCAAGTCACATAACCAATTTTATTAATATAAAAATTAGTTTTTAGTGTTTATTTGCATTGTCAGGTCATAAATAGATAGACAAGAAATTTAACCCCCAGATTGCTCTTTTTAGAATTTATTATTATTATTATTATTATTATTATTATTATTATTATACCAAAGAACAAGCTTATCAATTATTCAGCTTAAATTTTGCCCTCTTTTAGTTGGGAGAGATCAAACAACTGAAACAGTTTTGTTCCTATTGGCACTCATGACTCGCGTAGGTAAGCGTTGTGGGCCCATAGCCCACAGGTCCACAATAGGAGCAAGCTTTGATACCAAATTATTCTGAAATCAAGAGGAATGAAGGTAGAACAAGATAGAGAAAGGGAAGGCTTGGTCAAAAAGCCTAGTGCTGTGAGACCAGTTATAATTATTTCTACTAAAGAATCTTGATATTTACTGAAAGTCCCTTCCATTCTGAAAAGTTACAAAAAAAGCCCTGCACTAATAAATATTCCAGACATGTCCTGTATTTTGCATAATATTTAAAGATTATTTCCAATGTTAATATTTCGTATAATTGCTTTAATTTTTCCATCTTTTGTCCCAGAGCAAAACTCTGAAACTGGTGAAAATGCCAAATTTCCCATTTTAGAGGCAAACCTAAATGGCCTCTTATGTATTGAATGTGGCCTCAATTGCAAGACTCTTGTATTGCCTTGATTTTATTTGATGTCGCTCTTTATTTTTCAGATACATTTCAACCACAGACAGGCTCGTCGGTGGTTACAGTGCCTTCATTGTCAAAAGAATTATCTCCAGAAAATGATGGTGATTTTCAGACATCATCTAGTAGAGTCAATTTTGAGAGTGGGAAAGATGCCTTAGGGGCAGGCCTGAAAAATGAAGTTGGCGAATACAATTGCTTTTTGAATGTAATCATACGGGTTGGCATTCCCATTGCTTTAATTTGTTGTTTAGAACCTCTGATTGGAATGTCATTTTTCTGTTGCTTTCTGGGTCAGAGTCTGATAGACATTTTTTCCTATGAAAAATCAGTCATTATGGCATTTGAAACGATTTCGAGATGAGTTCCTGAGGACACCACAATCACGACATGCACATGTTCAAGATCCTTGTGTTGTCTGTGCATTATATGATATTTTTACTGCCCTGAGCATGGCAACTGCAGAGACACAGAGAGATGCTGTTGCTCCTACTTGTCTGAGGATTGCTTTAAGCAAACTTAATCCTGATAGTAATGCTTTTCAGGAGGTAATCACTGATACTATTTCCTCAAAAATTTATGTTTATTCTATAATTGATAACATTTAACATTTTTTTTAATTGGTAACATGGCTTTGACACAACCTTAAGTTTGCAATAGTGAGCACCATACAATTTTAATTCCTTGAATAGAAATGGTACGTATCAACCATGCAGGGAGAAATGAATGATGCTTCGGAAGTACTGGCTGCAATCTTTGACTGCCTGCATCAATCATATACTACAGAATTTGGTGCTCATAATACAGAATCTGAGGAAAGTAAATGCAATGGATCATGTGATGGAAGAACAAATGCTTGTATAGCACATACTCTTTTCGGAATGGACATCCAACGACAGATTAATTGTTACCACTGTGGTTTGGAGTCCAGACAGCAGAAGTACACATCATTTTTTCGTTACATCAATGTCAGTGACCTTATACCAAAGAAGGTATGTATCTCATAAATTTTTGTTTGTGTTGGATCGTCTCACTTACCATAGTAAAAAGTTTTTACGCAGAAGAGTGATTAAATTTAAAGCTCCTTCCAGCAATATCTGTTGGGAAATAAGGAATTTCTTTTTCAGACCAGCTGATTTACCTCCTCCTCAGATTGTACATCCTTGTAGTTCTTTTTATGAACTTTTGAAGCTTACGGAGATGGATTGCTTGTCACGTTGTGATCAAGAGGCCGGTGGATGTGGGAAAATGAACCTTATTTATCATATTCATTCAACTTCCCCACATGTTTTCACGGCAGGTTTGTTACTGGTTTTCAAGTTGAGAATCTGACATTTCTGCTAAAATTTTAGTGGTTATTTCTTTATCTGACATCCACACTAATTTTTATATTGTATGCTGCAGTTTTGGTTTGGCAGAATACAGATAGTGGAGATGATGACATATCAGCAACTCTGGCAGCCATTTCCACCGAGTTAGATATTGGTATCATAGACCAGGGGACCACACATTGCCTAGTTTCATTGGTATGATATCTGAACATTTCAATAGTTATCAGCTATATTCTATTTTAGTATTGATATTGCTTTGCTTGAAAACAAAGAAATGTTTGGGGGGTCAAGCTAATTGATGCCAGTTAGGATGCCCCAGATTGAACTTGGTGGGTTTATTCCTGATTGATTCAGACCAATCCAACTTGAATTCGGATAAGGCTTAGAGAGTTTGGCAGGAAATTACTTGAATTAATTTTACTTTTGTAATCCACGACTATTATTGGGAAAACATCCAAATTGATTATATGTAACCATGTTTGATTATTCAGCATGAATTTTCCTTTTTAGTAGACATCTGAAGCTTCTTTGGCACTAATCAGACTCATGCTCTCTCACCCAATAGACAGGTGCTTCATGTTATATATGGCCCCTAAGAGGCACCGCTCATGTCTTGCCTAAGAGGTAAAATCTAAGCCCTTTTTGGGACCCACTTAGATGTATGCCAGTCATGAGAGGATAGGGTGGTGGAAAGGTCTCATTGTGGATATGATATGAGCTAAACTCATTATCAATCATATTATCATAACCATTGATTTAGTGCAGTAAACAGTTTCTTAATTTGCCATTTTAAGAAATTTAATTAATGCTGAATATAATTCAAATTAATGCCAAATTAGGGAGAGTGCCAATTCGTGGGGGCTTATAGAGTGTGAGAGGGTTGGATTGATCATGAGGCATCCCACATTGTCGTTAAAAGGTTACCTCTTATGAAAGCTATTGAGATACCATTTAGCAGAACATAACCTTATGGTTGTATTGTATGTATTATGATTTGATATGGTGAGACCTTATGGTGTGATGGTTGTGAAGAACTCTGTATGGCACACATATGGCCATGACGACCCTGGCGGGTCTTAGAGATCTATCGGTGTGCAAAATATAAACCCCATTAGATCACCCTAACACTTGATATATTTTCCTCAAGTTTAATGGTTTTTTGGAGGCATATATATAAAATGGTTATACCGTGCGCCCAATGTGCATCTTGCACACTGGGGGTGGCACCCACCTAATAGTCCATTTTATTGGACCACCACTCCCCCCTCCCACCCAAAATTCACATGTCCCCTCCGAATGGACTAGACCGTTAGATCGATTACATTGCCATTTGAATTACTATACACCGTTAAACTTGTGGGGCCCAGATGGAGATGATAGCGTTTAGGGTTGGGGCTGATTTTTTGCAAAAATGAAGGGCCTAGGGAGATCTTTTGCTCCCCCTAGGTCCCAATCCCAGTGCGTAAGTCGTGCACTGGATTAATACTTTTTCTTATAGTTTTGAATATTGGAATCATATCACAAATCGTTCATACCTCCCATGAATCGAATCGTGAATCGTTGGAATTTTTATCTTTTTAATACTAAATAAAAAATACTTACATATTAAAAAAATGTAGTTATTCATAACTACCCTATTTCCCATTTATAGTAGTAGAAATACAATGACAAACAAGTCTATTAAACAATCATATAAAGAACATCATTGCATATTTTAATACATAATAAATGATATGTGTGAATAGTTTAATACAGTGTTTTTGAAGGCGCGAGGCACATTGAGGCGCCAAGGGTATCCTGGGGCTTAAGCGCAAGGTGCAAGGCGAGGTGCGGGCTTCATTGAAGCGAGGCGCACATTATAGATGAAAAAATAGATATTTTGTCATAGATAAATAATTTAAAATTAACATTGGTAAAGTGAAATTAATTCACAAAAAAGGCAATAAATATTACAGAAGATTCTAAAAGTCATAAAAACATCAATCATTCAGTACAAAAACAGCATCAAAAGTCAATACAACTCCAAAGTCCAAAGTCAAACCAATAATACATATGTTCCTAAGGAGAACCTAATAGTCATCCTCAACATCTGCACCAAGTAAATCATAATATTCTTCTTCATCATTGGATTTATATCCATCCATGTCTTCCTCGTTAGTCTCATCTGAACCTGCCTCTTCCTCATCTACCAATTGAAGAACATTTGAAGATTTTGAAGCGCTTGGTGTTGCTCTTGAAGTTGATGTTGCTCTGGTTCTTTGACTACTTTCTCCAACTCCAGAAGCTGTAGCAACGTCACCCCATGTCAAAATATCATCATCAAACACAAAATTATCATCTTCATCCACTTCTCTATCCATCCTTCCAAGCAACCACTCATTGCTTTTATCAATATCCTTTAAAGAAATGGGATCAAGTATATCACGCATATTATATCGATGTTTCAATGCTCTGTTGTACTTAACAAATACCAAATCATTAAGACGTTTTTGATCCAACCTATTTCTATTTTTGCTATGAATCTGCAACAATTAAAAAAGATAATAAAATTTATATCTATAAATTAAAAATATTTTGAATTCACAGCACTTGAGATAAATACTCACATGCTCAAACACACTCCAATTCCGCTCACAACCAGATGAACTACATGTCAGGCTAAGAACTTTTATTGTAAATTTTTGCAAATTTAGTGTCTTGGAACCATATGCACTCCAGCAATCAGCTGTTAATTATAAGTAATTAGCATAAATTTTACCAAGTATAGACTAATAATTTTAAAAAACTAATTTTGTAATATAATGGAATAAACTTATGTGATAAAATTGTTTACTTGGTGACCTTGTCTTCCTTTGCCTAATTGCCATAGGTATCCCAAATAAACCTTTAGCTTTCGTATAAATAGACAACTCTTGAGTCTTGACCAATCTTATCTTGTATTTCAATATTTGGGACCAGCTTTGCAATGCAATTATATAATCCAGTCATGACTTCATGATCTTGCTCTACATTTGGATTTGAATAAAATAACTTTGGGTTCAAAAAATATCCAGCTGCATGCAAAGGACGATGCAATTTAACATCCCATCTTCGGTCAATAATTTGAAAGATATTATTTTATCTTTCTTCCTTTCCACCAAAAGCATTTGCAATTGCTTTTTTAGCCCTATCCATAGCCTCATAAATGTATCCCATGGGAGGCCTTTTCTCGCCATCAACCAAGCTAAGAACACGAAGAAGAGGACTCGAGACCTTAAGGGCATAGACAACACTACTCCAAAATGAAGGCATTAACATAATTTGTGCAACCCTTTTACCCAGCTGCTCCTTTGCCCATTTGCTAGTTGTCCATCCCTCTAAAGTAAAAATCTTCCTCAAGTTGTTCTTTTGTTGATGAAACCTTGCTAAAGTGAGAAAGGCAGTTGCAAACCGAGTTTTTGCAGGCTTGATTAAATCTTTCAATTGTGTAAATTGCCTCATCATATTTAGCAAAATTGGGCGGTTATATATGAATCCATGTACCGCAATACCCTTTTCAAATGTTCTCTTGAGAGTTGGTATCTTAAAAATGTCTTTCCAATATCAAGTCCAAGCAATGGGCAGCACATGTTGTCCAATACAAGTTTTGATACTTTGACTCCAAAAACTTTCTTGTTAGAACCAAACCAAGAAAGAGAAAAAAAAAAGAGTTTTAAATACTAATACTTTCAAGAGAGAGGATTCTTAGTTTCTTATCCACCAAGACTTTAGCTGCGGCACTGTCAATGACAATCTAGACCACATTAGTTTCTCCAATGCGCTCCACAAACTTATCTATTAGCTAAAATAGTTTTTTTTGCATCCTTGGAGTAGCTAGAAGCGTCAATGGACTCCACAAACATGGTTCCCTTGGGACAATTCCTAAAAAATTAAGCAATGTCCTCCCTTTCTTTTTAGTCCACCCATCAACCATTATAGAACATCCATTCTTTACCCATTCCTCCCGGTGATCCTTTATCAAATTATTTGTATGCACTAACTCTTTTTTAAGAAGAGGAACTCGCATTTCATGGTAAGTTGGTGGTTTCATACTATGACCATTTGCCCTATAGCTTCAATCATTGGTCCAAAACTGTCATAATTAACAACATTCAAAGGAATCCCAGTATCATATATCCACCTTGCAAATCTTTGACATGCGCGCCTCTTAATTCTTTTCTATATGGGTCATTTTGATCAATTTTTGTCTGGTTTCCTTGGGCTTTTTTATTTTGCACTACATCATCCGGATTGGGAGTGAAGAATACATCAATGGGCCTTTTTTGCTTTGGCTTTTTAGGTTTGGAGGCAGTGGAAGGATTACTAGAATTTCTAGAAACTTGACTATGATCAGCCAAAGGTCTTTTGCCACGTTTATTGAACTTTACAACATCATCTTCATCATCTTCCAACTCATTAGCCAACTCATCAAAATGGGGCAACATATTCATTTGTTCTTTTTCTGTCTTTTTCTTTGCCATGTATTCTTTAATCTCTTCTCTAACTTCAGGTGGGCATTTTGAACAAGCAGTGACATTCCTATAACCCCCAGCAAGATGTTGCTTGACCCGAAAAACACCTCCATTTGATATTTTGCCACAAAAATTGCATTTGAACCTATTATTATTTTGTGGATTTTTCAATTGTGCATATTGCCATGCTGGGTCCTTTTTACTACTACCTTCGGCTGACATCTATAGAGAATATACAATTGAAAAATAAATAAAAACAGCAAGCATATAAATTACAAAAGGGATAAACAATTAATTCAGCCCAGCAGACATATTTTGATACCAAAAAGGTAATAATCAACATGGCAGTCAGTATGCACAGATAAATGCATTATCAACACCAAATGAATATTCATGCAAAACAGAAATCCAGAGATGAGAAAACAAACAGCAGCAGCAGCAAAAAAACAAACAGCAGCAGCAGTAAATAAAACAAACAGCAGCAAAAAAAAAAAAAAAAAACAGAAACTGCAGAAATAGAAATGACAGTAGCAAAAAACATGCAAAATAGGAAGAAAAATGCAGATAGCAACAGCAGAAAAAAAAACATGAAAAAAAAATAATGTAGCAGAAAAAAAAATACAGCTATGGAAAAGTAAAGAAAAAAGGAAACAGAAAAGCAACAGCAGAGCAAAAGATGGCAGCAGCAGCAGCAGATAGTAGGCAGCAAAAAAAAAGACAAGCAGATAGCAGGCAGCAAAAAAAAAAAAAAAAGGGCAGAAACAGAAAAAAAAAAGCAGCAGATAGCAGATAGCAGGAGCAAAAAGGCATGGGAAAAAAAACGCAGCAGAAAAAAATAGAAGCAAAAGAAAAAGCAGCAGCAAAAAGGCATGGAAAAAAAAACAAAACAGAAAAGCAAATAGAAAAAAGCAGTAGCAGCAAAAAAAAAAAAAAACTACAGAAAACAAAACAGAGAGCAGCAACAAAATAGAAAGCAAAAAAGAAAACGCAAAAAAGAAAAAGAAGGCCTCGCCGGACATGGGCTGCAGAAAAAGAAAACAAAACAGAGAGCAGCAACAAAATAGAAAAAAATAAATAAATAAGCATACC
Organism: Sextonia rubra; assembly: GCA_037013555.1. Classification (NCBI taxonomy): domain Eukaryota; kingdom Viridiplantae; phylum Streptophyta; class Magnoliopsida; order Laurales; family Lauraceae; genus Sextonia; species Sextonia rubra. Next base: position 32,471,711 of record JASUAD010000010.1, on the reverse strand, counting down.
TCGCCTGACATGCGATGCAGCTTGGACGTGGCCTGCCGGACGTGATCCTTCGCCGAACATGGCCTGCTGCTGCTGCTGCTTCTTTCTTCTTCTTGCATTTTCTTTTTCTTCTCTCCTCGTGAGAAATGGCGCTTCCCCTCTTTTTGTTGCAACAGATTAGGGCATCGTTACTTTTATCATTTACAAATTTACATTTATACCCTTCCTTTTTTTTAATTCTATTTCAAGACCCTAGCTAACAAAAAAAAGCCCATGCCTCCTACCCTCTCGCCTGATCCCCAGGCGCGCGCCTCGTACGCTTAAGCCACGCCTTATTGAAGTCGCCTCAACATGAGGCACAACTATTGCGCTTCGCTGTGCTTTGCACCTAGGCGCGCGCCTGGGCGCGCTTTTTAAATCGCTGGTTTAATAAGTTTAAGGTATCAATATATGTTTATTTTGTGATCTTTAAATCAAAATATTGTAACGACCCAAGATTCTGGAGCTCTTCAGATTCTTAAGTCGTTAACTTGATCATATTACAAATTCATAAAATAAATTCAAGAGCAAGTCTAAGGAAAATGAAGGTAAATTCATAATATTAATATCTTAACAAAGTCTTTACAATTATAGCTAAGAAATGACAATAGATCTAAAATATTCCAAAATGAGGCTAACTCCATCTAATGGTCTAGATGGTTTTCGAACTCTCTATCAGCGTTGCATGCCAAAATCTATATGCTGATCTCCGCCGCTCCCAGATCCCGCTACAAAAACATTACCTGTAGTGGGGCGAACCACTAGTCAGTAACACTGGTGAGTAAAATTTCTAAAATCAAGAGAGCAATAGTAATTATCATGATATCAATAGAAGTTCATAGGTTGATTGACTAAACTACCACCATACCTGTTTATATTAGCAATATGAACAAGGGATTCATATTCGTGTCGTGACAAGATTGTCACCATTCTTAGTTGTAAAGGGATTTATATCCATGTCGTGACATAACCGTCACCATTCTTAATTGTGAAGGGGATTTATATTCATGTCGTGACAAGATTGTCACCATTCTTAATTATAAGGGGATTCATATTCATGTCGTAACAAAACTGTCACCATTCTTAGTTGTAAAGGGATTCATGTCGTGACATGACCGTCACCATTCATTGTAAGGGGATTCATATTCATGTCGTGACAAGATTGTCACCATTCTTTAATTGTAAGGGGATTCATATTCTTGTCGTGACAAGATTGTCACCATTCTTAATTCATAAGTCGAATCCAATACCAATGGAAACAGACACTTCCAAACAATTCTAAAAAAAATATCTCCGCTCACTGATTTCATAATAAGTATCATTATGTCTTCCATTGGCCAGTCCCACATACTTGAGTCAAAATCTCGCCCCACTCTAATTCATAACTGGTGCTCCAAATATGTGGCATTGGCCCTATTTTTTTGAAATTCTTTTTAGTCATAGAGAGAATACTATACTCATATAATTAGAATTAATCACTTTGAGCAAGTATCACAGAGTCTCATATTAATTATTCATTCCATACATTGCTACTAAGGACAGTATTAAATTTAGATTGAGATTCAGAATTTATAAGTCATCATTTGTATAGTAAAAATAAAAATGAGATTGTAGCGATGGAAGTACCCACTACTTAATTTGGAACTAGTTATATTATGGTAGCTCATCTTATTCACACGATCTTATTTAATAAAAGAGGGAACTTCTTAACAATCCCTTACAACGGTGCAATATTAACATAATGTTTCACAGCTAAATATTCGTGAAATGGAAAGCAGTCACTACTGTACATGTAATACTATACAATAGTACTAGTATTCCCATTTTCTCATAATATAGATGAATCCTAGGGATTCTTTGGAACCCAAAGTCCTTTATAAAAATTCCTAAGTTTCTTTGATATAAAATTGTATAACAGTAACATAGTTCAAAGGAGCACTTGTGACCGATTAGGAAAATAACAGTAGTTTAGTTGAAAGAGTACTTATAACTGATTAAGAAAATAACAGTTATTTAGTTCAAAGATTACTTGTGACTGATTAAGAAAATGTATAACAGTAGCTTAGTTCAAAGAGTACTTGTAATTGGGTAAGAAAATGTATAACAGTAGCTTAGTTAAAAAAGTACTTGTGATTGGGTAAGAAAACGTATAACAGTAACTTAGTTCAAAGGCACTTGTGACTGATATATAACAGTAGCTTAGTTCTGAATTTCTTCACTCAATAAAACATTATATTCTATAAAAGAAACAGTCCATAGGAAGTGTATCAATTGTAGGATTCAAATTTACCAGTCATTATACAAAGAATTAATGTACATATTAGACCAGCAGACTGTATGATGAAAACAGTCCTTAATAATCACATTTATCATAAGATTCAGATTTACCAGTCATTACACAAAGAGGATAAATTTTAAATCTGTATTTTCCTTCACAATCCTGTCGTCAGTCTAGCATTTTCATCAATTCAGATCTGGATTTTTAATATAATGAACCCTTATTAAGCCAAATCAAAGAAATGATAATCTTATGTCAAACAGAATTTATATCCTGTTGCAAGGATATTAACAGAAACTGACTGATATATGTAAATAGAAACCAAACAGCAGAATATAAGGAACACCATATTCACATGAGTATAAGAGAAGTCCTACTCACCTGGTATAAGTAATAAGTGACCTCAAATCAGACATCCACTATGTTAGGTATTCCCTGGAATCTCCTTGCTTTTATTTTCAAATATCACTCTATTGGACTCCTACTCTTCTTCCATGAGAACCATGAGAAAGTGACCAAAGATGAGAGGAGATCTCTTCTTATATAGAGCTGGAATCCTAAAGGATTTCCCTTGAAAGGTCACCTAAGAAGACTAAAAGTCACAATTTAAGGTCATTATTTTGGGAGTTACACAGTTATAATTTTTGGAAAATTTAAGTTTGGGGAATTTAAGTGTGGGAGTTTCACAGTCATAATTTTGGGAAGCTATAGAGTCACAATTAAGTGAGTTTGGATCATTTATGGACCTGAAAAATTTGACCCAATAGCCCAATCCAGTCATGAATTGGACTGATCGAAAATGGGCCTCTCTAAGCCCATTTAGCCCATTTAATAATTCAGGCTTGGCCCATTTATAATTCAGGGTTCTTACAAATATAAAAGTAAAAATAAAATCCAAACCTTTAAGCTTACATAGTAGTATTTCTCTTGAAGTTAAGTAAATGTTCATGAATAAAAAAACCAAAAAAGATCTTAAAAAAAAAGTTTATGTGGACAAGCATCATGCTTACAGTCAAACGCTTCAATTAAATGCATGTTCTTTATTCATTTCTAAAACCTCCTCATAGCTATAAAGATTTAGGAGGTTTTGTTAACTACTAAATAAGTTTCAAATGTTAAAATGCTAAAAAAAAAGAATTAAAAAACATAAAATATTGTTAATATTAATTTAGTGGTTGTAGCTATTCTCACTCAGGCAAATCGCTTGATTCATAAGATTTGTCAAAGCGAATATGAGTCATAATCCATAAGATTTACACTTGAATCTTAAGATTCATCTGTAAATGGGATCGCTGCATAGATACAAATCGTTTTTCTTATGATTTGGGATACGAATTGTGGGATTCCAATAACTATGGACTCTCTCTCTCTCTCTCTCTCTGAAACTTAGGATCGGGATTATCATGGAAGGTCCTTGTTTTATGGACTGCTTGGATGTTACATATTTGGAATCCCATTGCCGAGCGCCGGTGCTCACATTAAGGCAAGCAATGCATGCCAAAACTGCTAGTGGGGCCCAATTTATGATCCATCCAAGTAGACTATAAAATAAGGACCCCCCGTGAGAGTCACCGATCCCAACTTTGGCACCCATCCAAATGAATTGGACCATTGGATCGGCCTGCACGCATTTTATACGATGAAAACTTGTCTACCATTGATGTGGTTAGGATGATGAATTGAGCCTTCGTCACCATTGACGGGCATGGGCAGGTTGGAGGATAGGAGTTTGGGGGAGGGGGGGTTTGGGTGTTTGTGCCGTGGGATGATCTTGTGGGCCCCGTGGTGCTCACCATAAGCTGAGCTTATATATAGGGAGGCCGACAAAATGCCCGGGTGTTTTGTGAAGAAAAAGTACCCCAAGGTCTGCCAAAGACTTATTTCGTATTTTTCTTCTCTACTTTTTTATAACTTCGTAACTTCCCGTATCTCTCTTTATCTATTCTAATAAATGATTAGTCATTTTTCCTACTTTGCTCCTTTAAAGTAAGGCATTCTATCTTAATAAACTCATCCTCAAATCTCAATTTCATCACGATGGTTCCGATTTACATATGGTGCTATCCACTATCTTGTTGGTTCTTTCTCTTAAGCTTTATTCATCCCACACATAAGAAAGAAAGAATTGAATTCTTACTTGCCTAAGTTTTTCTCTTTTCATCCCATCATGTAGCTGGATATTCAATCCAACATGATAACCACGGGAATAGTAATAAATATAATCAATTCTTACTTGATGTCACGGCAAAAACTGCATCTCCTAATTGCAGATAATAAAATCAATTTCTCCTAATTGGACTTGGATACTTGGATCTGGTTATTGTGATGATAGATCCACCACAATTTTAACTTCCTGCTTGATTTCAACTTTCCACTATAAAATGATTTTCAGTTTTTTGGCTTCTTTATTATTTTCTATTATTTAAAGGTGTATCAATTATGTGAGTTTCTTTAAAGTTTGATATACAACTATTGCTATATTTTTCTGTTTTTATATGTTTTGAGTGTTTTTATTTTATTCATTTTTTCCACCAGCCAAATAGTATATATTGTCTTCTCTCTATTTTTCATAATTCCTATTAGTCTTCAAATGCTACTTATGACTTGGAATTATTTATTCACTAATTCATCATCAAAATGAACTAACATACGGAATGCATGCATTTGGCTTCTTTATGTGATTCTATTCAAAGTTCTGCTGGGTAGTGTAATTGAATTGATCTAGCAACAGCAGATTTTACAGTTTAGGATCAAACAATGATTTAAAACTGCTATGCATATCTATTCACTACCAGAGCAAAAGGTCAAAGTATAAAAATTCCTAATATTATAGATTTTTATTTTTTATTTTTAGATTTTTAGGCTTAGAATTTTTCCTCCACTAACCAATATATATCCACTGTACTGCTATCTTGAATTGTTACAGTAATATATCATTCTTATCAACCGGTGTCAAGCATCCATCTACCCTTTCATTATTTGTCAAATACCTGTAACTTTATTATCAATTCATTTCATTCCCTCATTAATGCTCTTTTATGTGGTTTACTATTACGATTAACAATTCATATCATTCCCTAATTAATGCTCTTCTATTTGCAGGTTTGCTATTACGGCCATCATTTGTACTGTTTCATTTACAATTCTGAACGTGAACAATGGATCCTCTATGAGGATACAACTGTGAAGGTAATGCAATCCCATCACGTTTTCCATGAATACACTTTCTTCGAATGCACTTTCTTTTTTAGCATTTAAAAACTCAATTTCGTGTCCAGGTTATTGGTTTGTGGAAAGATGTTGTTACCATGTGTAAAAGGAGACATGCCCAGCCCCAAATTCTATTTTTCGAAGCTGTAAATTAGCTTTTGGTGGACAGGAAGCCCACTTTTGGATGGTTAGTTTGCTGCAACCACATGGTGTCAACTGGTAGGTCACATGGGCTCTTATCAGTGAAATGCTGATGCCGCAAGTCTCATCATGAATCCTATGCATGCTCCTCTGCCAATGATGATTGGGGCACCAGTTTTGGCGCATTTAGCAATTGTATGATGAGGCTGCAGGTTTTCTGAGGCATAGACTGAGTGAATATGGGAGCGGATTCGGGCTGTTTCCAGATCAATATAGAGTTTTGATGCATTCTGGGAGTGATCGGCCCACTCAAATACTTGCATTGAAGAGTATCATGTAATGTGCTCTTGTCTCTTTCGGGTGACTCCCTATCAGATAATGTGCTCTTGTCTCTTTCTTTTCCCCTATTCTTTTGTCAATATGGAGGTGATATGCCCGACTCATCTAGAGTCACCCTGCATGGGTGCATAAAACAGAGCTTTTTCCCCTTTCTTCTTTCCTTTTTGGGGCCATATACAACAAAATGACATTGTGTTGAACATTAGGCCGATTCTTTGAGTGGATGGTATCCCACCAAGATGAGTTTTTGGCAGGCGTCATTTTTTTGTTTACTGCAAATAGAAAAAAGTTCTTTTGTACATGAATGTTGTATCCTCCAGAGGTCTCTGTAATACACATTTTTACACGCCAAGGTTTTACCCATGAAAAAATTTGTCTTCGTCTTTGAGCTGAAAATTCTTGAATATGAAAGGTGAATAATTTGAGTTTGGTTCTTTCATTTGTAAGCCATGCATAACAAGTTTGTATCATTTTCATTTTTCATACTCTGCATTGGGTTGAGATCCGTTCAGGAGATGACAGTAATGTTCATGCCCGCGGGGATGTTTCTATAATGACATAGCAATTCCTTTTATATATATATATATATATAGGAATGGTTGCCCCGTTTAAAGCACCAACCCCATCATCCTGCACACTCTCTTCCCTCCAGTTTTCCCCTCTTTGCCCACGTGGTTTCTAATTAATATTAATAACTATTGTTGTTGCATGACTACTGTTAATAATTTCTTTAATTAAAGTTGAGCACCTTATCAACCGAATAAATAAATAAAGTTAAGTTTGTTGGCAGCCTTTTCATGTAGATGATTAATGAGATAGGTATTTGTCCTGTGCTGCTGGTTCTAGTAGTAAAGGGTATTTTGTTTGAGTTACAGTTGAAAGGTGTCTACTAATCGTACATTAACAAAACATGTTGCTCATCATTGTTAAAAGAAAGGCCACAAAGGAAAACACAAAGGTATCAGGATAGTGCCTATATGAGGATTCGGCCCAAGAGAGGGGATAAGGCTTTAATGATGATAATTGTATAAAGTGTGCAACTATTATAGGAAAATGTTCTACAAACAATTGATACTCTTTTCATCTCATAATTTGGCATTAGGCTCAATTCCAGACTCTTTGAACCTTCACTTGCAATTGTATTAAATCGCAAGAAAATATACTGTTAAGATGTCATTAAACTTTAGAGTTGTAAAATCAAGGGATAGGATAATATGGCGGTGTTGCTTGTTTGGATCCCCTTGTTCATGAGGAAGGATCTCCTCATGAACAAGGGGATCCTTCCATCTATCTTGTTCCAAATAAGAACTTTCACTCAATGGGCTCCACTTGCTAGACTAAATATAAGCTATATGCAGTCTACTTGAAAGAGAACATTCTCTAACATTATATATGCAAATGTTTCACATGTAAAATTGTCAAAAGTCAAAACCATCAACTTCATATGATTAAATGAGTAAATCCAAAGGTTTTAGAAGTGCTTGGACTTTTTGTTATGTTTTACAAATTCAGAATATCCATAAAAATTTGAAAATGAAATTAGATATCTTGATGTGCATTATTAATATAAGAATGCTGAACGGTTTGCATTATGAGGTGGGGTCTCACAATCGTGCTGAAAGTTAGATTTATAAGTTAAAATATGTTTCCTTTAGTTTCTTAAAATCTATTAAGATTTTAGATAAGAAACTTCGAGGTCTTGGGTTTAAATAGTTGAATTAAAAAATTGAATGGTTGGGATTACAAATATGGGGCTTATGGGGAATGAAAAAAGTACAATAGAAATATAGAAGTAATTGATTGGATTTGATTTTGTGATCAATTGCATAACCAAATGCAATCATAATGTGAAGACTGGATTGACGCCTTTATGCAAGTGGGAGATGTGAAGCCATTGTGAAAACGGCGTTATAAATTGTGAACAAACATGCTTACATGTAACCATTACATGTGCATCATTTGCATACATAAATAATCTTTTTTCTTTTCTTTTTTTACTTTTTTTCATTTCATAACTACAATCAGAGATCCATTCCACCACCTTTATATCGTCATCATCGTCACCAAAGCCATACCACCTCATGTGTATGTCGTAAAATTTTTATTTGGTGTATGCATGATAATGTACATCAGCTGTAACCTTTTCTGCCATTGTAGGATAATATAATTCTACTTTATTCAAAATGTACCCCAAAAATAAAAAATAAAAAAATCCGTGATTTTGCATGATGTTCCATGTAGATTGATGGTCCATGCCCACCACCTACTATTTTCAAACTTGAAGAGAGGGTTTAGAAGAGGCATGCCACATGGCGCATGGCGCAGGGAATTGGCTGCAATATGCAATGTCTTTGTACTTTCAAATTCAGAGTGGCTGCAAGGACTGGCGTTCAAGGAAAAGCCAGTTAGGGGTGTTATTGTTGGGTAATTTTCTAGAATAGATAGAATATTATAGTGTAATTAATTTATTTTATCGTCATTTTTATTGGTACATTGGTGAACACTCATGTTTCAATTATCTTTTATCATCTCTTAAACTTGGTGTTTACAGACTAATAATAAATGACACCAAAATGGTATCAAGTGCCTTCAGTGCATTTTTTTTATGATCTTACAACATCTTCACTACTTTAAAACCCCAAATCAGGGATCTTGATATTTTCTGAGCAAGGTCGATGTTTCCGAGCTTAATATGATGGCGCACGAACTGTATAGATCCCATTAATATTTTGTGGAAACAAAGGTTCCATGAGCGAATGATTCCAATATTGTTTCTATGAATGAGGAGGAGAGACCTGAACATACCAAATGGGTATAACATTGTAATAGGATTTTTAGTATTGGCCAATTCATGGGTTATAGACAAAACTCGGGTTCAATATGAGTTGTAATTTTTTATATTTTAGTTTTTGGACTTTAGTGTGTATCACCGGATGTGCTGATGTGAAAATTTTGAAGTATTTGAAAAAATGTTGCACACATAAGTAAACCGGAGACAAAACTAATGGTCGCTCGAGCGAACCTGACGAGTCTGCACAGAATTGCCAAATAGAAACTTTGCTGGCTCAACCCAACCTATTTTTGTTCGAGCAAACCACGAAAATTTTCCAGCAGACCTGCATGAATTGCTTTACAGTTTTAATTGGGATTGTGAGTGTGATTTCTACTGTAACCCTACATGCTACGAATCTTGGGTTATTTAAAGGCACTCTTGTGAACCTTAAGTATGCATCTCCCTAATTCTAAATATAGAATACCTTTGGAGATCTTCTTTCTCCCTAGAGCATTGATCGCAAAATTCCAAATGCAAAGTTGTTCGATGTAATAATATTTCAGTAAGTACAAAATCGAATTCACATGGAGCAAATATGGTAAGATCCTTTTCAACTTAATAAAAGGCTAAATTAATGAAATAAATGATTCCTAATTTTAAAGTCAATCCTTAACCTATTCTTACACTCTAATCAATGTAACAATGCATAACATGTATGAAACAATGCATGAATGACTCAATCCTAAAAAACCAAAATACTAAGCTGCATGCTAAAATTCTTCTAAGTATGAAACTACTTGTATACAACCCCTTTTTTAAGACTTTGTACAACTGACCTAAAATGATATAAACCTAAACTTAATAGATGAAATTTAAACTCTAATGAAGCATGTTTCAAAAAAAAAAAAAACATACAAACAGAATCCAAAAAAATTTAAAATGAAGAAAATATGCATGAATAAAGATGACCAATACAATATGAGATTGACTTTCCTTCTTTTGAGAGGACTCTTCTTTTTGTATTATCACTGTCTCTTTCCTTGTTAAACTCCAAGCTTGATACGGATAAGATAAGGAAGAGTTTTGTTGCTAAAAATATCTTTGAATTTGAGGGGAAAGAAATGACATTATAGCCTACTTGAAGTAAAATGCAGAAATACATGGAAGGCCCCAATTTTCTTCAATTTTTCTTCAATTTCAAGTGGAGTAGGGCCCACCTCCTTGGCTGGACGTCCAAGGCAAGAGAGAAACCTCTCTTGAATGTGAAAAACACTTCTTGAAAGGATAGAGATCAATCTCCTTTGGTGACTTATCCTTTTCCCACTAAAATACTCTTTTCTCTCCTAAATTATCTCTTATCTTTCTCAGATTTTGCATAAATAATTGGGAGATAATTTAAAAGAGTTTAAATGTGATCCAAACATGAAAATAAAGGAGGCTTGGACATCCATGCATGTGTATGTGTCCCCCTGTGGCTTTGTAAACTCTTTCTTGCACTATTTCTTTAATTATTGTATTATTGTGATATTTTTTTGAGCTTTTTTGAAAAATGTTGTAGGAACAGTTCAAGTGGAATAAGTGGACCCCCCTTTTATCCGTAACACATGTGCGAGCTCTCCACATGTGTGAATGTTTGTGGGGTCTGCTAACTTTAATTCTTATTTATTCTTCTTCAGATCAGTATCTTTGCAGTTCCAATCTTCAGTGCAGGACCCAATATGATTTTCTAAACTACGTGTGGGTCTTGTGCAAGAATCCTGATGTCAGTAGGATTCTTCGTCCATACAAGGTATCTTTTCCAATTGATATCTAGTGGCTCCCAATTTTTAAAGTATTTGCAAGAAAAGTTTAAACAATAAAAATTAGTAGAGTTCTAGTCCAATAGTGACTTTTCGTAAAGAGTCCTGATTCGAGTAGGATTGCTCTAAAAATTGAGAAATGATATGAAACATAAGGAATAATGTAATGAATGACGGTTGAAGTAATTTCATGCATAAAACTGTGACATTTTATGTGCGATAACAATTTTACCCTTGAAGTCATAAATGCATGCATGCAAACTCGTTTCACATGAAATGATAGAATAAGATAATATCATTGCACATGTTTTGACTTAGATAAACTAATGATGAAGGAATTTCAAATCATTTTATAAAAAATCAAGGTTTGACAAATATTTTGAGAAATTAAGGTTTAAAAAAGATGTTTTTATGATTTCGTGCTAAAATAATGATTTTTGAGAGAATTATGCATTAAAACATAATAAATGGATTTGAAGCGCGTTAATCATGATTTTACCCTAATTGATGCAGTTTAGAATGATTAAGTCCTTAAAATACATGAAATTATACATGAAAAAGTCAAATTTTAAGGACTCAACAAGCATCCATTGAAGAGCTGTACTAAAGTTGATGAGCTTCTAGAGGTTTTTAGCTTCTACTTATAGCAAATTGCACATCTTGAGAGGTATTAAGGTGGGTTGTGTCAAGCACGTGGAGCCGTTCACCGTGTTCGCAGGCAAGAATAACTACTGTCCTTAAGTTGAGTTCAACTGAGGAAAATGTTGTGAGTATATTTTTTAACTATTTTGTTTTTTCTAATGCTTGGTTTTCCTAGAATTGGGAATATCGGTTTTGTAGTTTTTTCCGTGTCCAAGTTTTCCACGAAAAAAACTCAATGTCTTTTTTCAATGTCTTCTTCTTGTGTGGTTGATTGATTTAGTTTACTTCTTTTAATTCCCACTTAGCTGAAATGCATACCAGAAATCTGATTGGGACCTTGAACTTCATCTTGGCAGGTCTAAAATCCTCAATTGGTATAAAAGCAAGTTCACACATAGATTTGATCTTTTAACGTATGGATCCGTAAAGATTTCTAATATGGAATTCAATTGAGAGAAGGCATATTTACCACCAAGCTTCCTACACTAGATGGATCGAACTACCCTTATTGACAAGTGCGCATGGGTGCTTTTCTTCAGTCAATTGATGAGAACGTCTGCAACCCCATGAAATTTGGGTATACCGGACTTCTTGTTGTGGCTAATGGATAAATTATTCTTAAACCTAGGGATAAGTGGACTAGAGAAGAAAAAAAGGTTGTCAACTATAATAGCAAAACCATTAATGCAATTTTCAATGAAGTTTCTTTTTCTGAGTTACGCAGGATTTCTACCTGCGTGTCTGTGAAACAAGCATTTGATATCTTGCAAACTACTCATGAAGGATACCATCATGGTTACACAATCTAAACTCCAAAGATTGACCCCTACCTTTAAAACATTGAGAATGGAAGATAATGGGACTTTTGATGATTTCTATGCTAAAGCAGGTGACATTGTCAACTCAAGTTTCAATTTGGGAGTGCCTATTCTTGAAAATAAGGTAGTTAAGAAAATTCTGAAATCTGTACTGAAAAAGGTTTCATGCTAAGGTTGTTGCTACAGAGGAGAATAGAGATTTCAACACCCTTACGGTTGATCAATTGGTTGGAAACTTGCAAACTTTTGAGATGGGCTAATCCTAAATTTGAGCCTAGTTCAACTAAATAAGCCAAAAGGTCATGCTGTTTTATTTTATTATGTACAGCTGGGCCTATTTAAGCTCAATTGGTTCAATTCATGGCCTAACCAATTTTTTTGGGGCTAAATTGGATCCTCGTTATTTTTTGTATATTTTCAAATCTACAGGCATACCATAAATAGAATGAAGAGGGAGGGCTTCTAAGATTGAAACAAAGCTATAAATTCAAGAAATTACCATGCACACAATACTTTAATTACTGGATGAGTTGTAACTAATTACTACAATTAGTTGTATTGCACTCTTATCAAGTTGTTAGTTGTGTTGGTCTCATCTGTGGGGACCATTAACTATCTACTAACTAACTTAGTTGAATTAATAACTAATTACTATAATTAGTTAAAGATATTTTCTAGATTGATCTACTGCATATAACTAACTTACTATTTTCTTGTAAATTGCATGTCACATGCATTTGGGTGATTGACACACGCAGCCCATTGTTGGACGTGCACTATAAGTGAGTCCAATATAAGATAGAGATCAATATTTGGTTCAAATACTTAAGTAATGTCATCTATACTAGTATTTCAAATGACCAGACAGATAAATTAAGATTGGACTGTATTGTCTCTTATCAATGTGTTCATAGTTGTAATACTTATCTTTAGTGTTCCTACATATGTAATTAAACATTTCAATGATGGAAAGTACTAAAATTAGAAGTAGAGAGTGCATCACTAAATACTCAAAGTATATGGACCTATTTATAATTTTTACAAATATTTGAATTCTATATGCCAAATAATAATAATAATAATAATAACCGTCATTCCCTATCGGTAGAATTAGATCCCCATCTTTTAAATCCTGTATTTCTCCGCCTTCTTCGAAGTTCAATCTGAAGGCCTTGATTCCCGAATCCAATCAATCATTGTATTGAAGATCCATCAACCGCGTCAACCCATAACAGCTTGCTCGCGTGTCTCACTCGCCCACGAACTGTTTGCGCTATTGTCCACCTGATCTGAATCCTCCTTCCCAATCTATTTCACTCGTCGTCATCTCGCAAGTCGCAAGTATATATTTGTGTACGTGACCTCACTCCACTTGCATTCATTGTTATGACTTCCTTGCTCACCAATAGTTGGTGATATTGCTCAAGTGAGTCTACTGCTTTCTTCCTCCTCTGTATTTGTTAAGTCTATGAATTTGCATTATTTAGGCATCATTTTAAGTAGAGTTGTGAAGTTAATTAAAATAAATGTATTGATTTTCACTAAATTTTATAATTTCATGCATTTTCACCTTGAAGTTGGAATTCAACCATTTCGTACATATTTTCTGCATTATTTTAATATTTTGTGCAATTTTTTTAATTTTTCAAAGAATCCTAATTGAATTAAGACTTTTTTCGGAGGGGTCCCATTTCGATATGAGCTCTTTAGTACTTCAATAGTTGAGTTAGATTGTATAAGAAATGAAAAGTTGTAGGACCTGCAAAACCTTGGAGGATTTCGAGAAGAGCCTTAGTTGCATCAAGACTTTGACCCGAGACCCACATTGCTAAACCCAAGTAAGGAAGAAATTTAAAGAATTTAATAAGAGGACTCCACATACACACATGTGAAGATCAATTAGAGAGGGTCCACTCATTATGCTAGCTAAAGAGTCTTACTTGCAGTAAGGATCTATCGTGGGGCCCATTATTCAAGCAGAAGAAATGTCCCATATGGCAAGGCTTACATTAGCTGTAAATTTGAATTAATTATCTCTTAATTAATTCAAAGAAAATAATTTTGGTGAGAGATAAAGCCTAAGGAGTTTGAGTTAGCCACAGTTAATCTCATTTCACGTCTGTGCATACATAGAGTCAACTGCAATTCGAAATTCAAAAGTCACTCTCGTTTTTATTAGGACAACCTATTTTAAATCAGTTATAACTCTCAATCTGACCAACGGATCGGCACAATTGACTTACCGTTAAAAAGCTTTTTTAAAGTAAATCCGTGGAGCCAAGACCATGTAAATTGGAGCTAAATCGACCAAGTTATGGGCCCGACAAGTTTCATGTATATTTTTTGACAAGATTGCAATTAAATCCACACCATTAAAGATTAATTGCTACACATTCAAAGTGGGACCTCATTTAAGGATAAGCCCTTACAAAGATAACCCTATCCCCACTTAACATGACTACCAAGTCTGTTAGTTGTTGCAAACTCTATCAACAAGCCAATAGAAAGTGTTAAGACAACCATGAATCATAAAAGGAGACCAAAGGGTGTGCATGCAACTCATGCCCAACCAAGGTGGGACATCTCTCTCTCTCTCTTCTCCACTTATTCTCCCTCCATATTTTCTATTTTTATTTTATTTTTAAAGATATTATGGAGCCTTGTTTCAAACACTTAGGCATCAAAGAGAGATTTTCTACGAGACCATTGTAAAGAACTTATACTTTTAATAAAGATATTTCCGAGGTTCTCTTCAACGGCTGGTTAGTCTTCTTGATCAGAGAGAATGATGAAGCTGCTAAGTCCTCTATCTTTTTAATTTATGCATCTTTTTTTGTTTTTCTCTTTTATTATGTTTTTCAAAAAAATAATAGATACGTCTTCATGCCTAAGGCAATCTCCGTTTTATGTTCCTAGTGAATTGACCATTTATACTTACTTTGATAGACTATACTTAGGGCTGAGTTTCCTTTTGATAGTTTATCTTTAGTTTGATAGGTGGTGCTTTTGATTTTTATGCTTTTATGAGGTGAAGGAGATCTTGGACTTAGAACTTTATTTTTTAACAAAAAGGATTTTGAAATAGACAGATTTTTCGGATCAAAAACTTTGAGTTGTTTCTGATATGAGTTATGCTTGAGACAAGAAATAAAATAATTGCATAATTTAAATGATTGGGTGTACTTAGTGGATTATGAATGCTCTTATCTGTTTTTATCATTGATTTTTTTGCATTTTTTATTTGTTTCCAATTTTTAATCTATTACACATCACACTCTTAAATCTTTGTTTAGTTTAAAAAGTGCAGATTTTTTATTGTAAACTTTAAACAATTCTAGGTATGATCAACCCGTATTTGCTTCTGTCTTATGTAGACAACCGTGCACTTTCAGTTTTAATTGGATTAGATTTAAATTCACATCAACATCACTGCCCTGTCTCTTTCATTCATATTCATATACATGCGTACATCATCATATCTGTAACACTCCGATCCCCTTTGAGCCGGATTAGTGGCTCATTAGTGTGTGTTTCTGTTGTGTTATTCTTTTGGACTTGGTTTTGGGCCTTGGATAGGTAGTTGAGTAACCTTTGACCTGGAATAGGTAGTTCTAAGCCATTTTTCGTAATTTTGCTTTTGCTTTGCTTGCATCATCTTTGCATCATCTTGGTGTCAGCACGTGTATTTTGTTGAGCTCGTTATATTCCATAACTGTGTTAGATCCGTTCGGAGTCAATTGGAGAAGTTGGACCTCTGTGTGACTTGATTCGTAAATAACCGAAACTTACCGGACTTTGACTTAAACTCCAGAACTTATATAAATGAGTCAGCTCCCAGATGTCTCTCTCCCTGCTCATTTGGCTTCAACGTGCATGCAAGGGAAGCTCCACGTTCTCTCTCTTTCTCTCTTCTCTTCCCTTCTCTTGCTCGATTAAGATTTGGATTCCTTGTTTTGGATTGGGTTCTTTTCTTCTTCTTCTCTCATCTCTGTCTGTGGCTTTGGTAAGTGAGTTTGATTTCATTTCTTCAAGTGGATTCCTTCTCCAAGCTCTGTATGTCTTCATTCATCTCATGCATGTGTTATTTCTTTGATTTGCTTTGATTTTAGTTGAATTGGAGCTTGAGTCAGTGGATTGTTAGAGCTTTGAGGCAAGTATAAGTACAGGCTTTGATAACACATATGGGTGTTTTGTTTGATTGCTTTGATTTCCATCCTCTTTAGTAGATATGATGTTTACAGCCAATTCTAAGGTGTTAGGAACCTAAAGAACTTGTTTTGAGATGTTTTGGTACAATTTCTCAGTTTCTGTAACTATCCCGAATTCGTGTTCTGTATTGTACGGCTAAGCCGTAAGTTTCTACGGCTCATGTCCCAGAGACTTGAAATTTCACTTTTGTTCTATGGCTAGGCTACGGCTAAGCCGTAAATTGTCCTACGGCTGAGCCGTAAGCTAGCCGTGACCCAACCGTAACCCAGCCGTGAATTAAATCTCTGATCAGTCGAAACTTTTCCAATACAGTACTCCTACGGCGTGGATACGGCTAAGCCGTGAAATGCTACGGCCAAGCCGTGGATTAGTCTACGGCTAAGCCGTATACTGACTGTAGCTTAGCCGAAAAAGGCATCAGATCAGAGGTGAAAGATGACTAGTTTAGCTGTATTTTGAATGGAACCAAGGTGAAGCCGTAGTGCATATTACGACGAGCGCGTAAGATGTCTTCGGCTTAACCATAGGTCCCTCATGGCTAAACCGTTAGGCCTGGCAATTTCTGAAATATGACTTAGGATAATGGTGAGACTTGTAGGGCTCAAATACATGTTAACCACCTATGTAAACCGGCCCAATGGATTCCTTGGATCGCATGAAGAGTCTGTTAGGCTGTGACTTATTCATGTGAGCGTTGATCACTGTTAAGCACCTCCCCATGGGTGTTGGTTTAAGGGACGTCGGTGCACGCAAAGATTACATTGCAACACTTTGAGG
The DNA here is from genome assembly GCA_037013555.1 of Sextonia rubra. Lineage (NCBI taxonomy): Eukaryota > Viridiplantae > Streptophyta > Magnoliopsida > Laurales > Lauraceae > Sextonia > Sextonia rubra. The sequence goes on along the minus strand of JASUAD010000010.1, from coordinate 32,454,707 downwards.
GCAACGGTGCATTGACTAACTTAAAACTACATCAACATGCACGGTTAGTGACAGTGAAGAACCATATTAGGGTTGGCTTGTAATGAACCTTGACTCCGTATTAATCTGAGATGCATTGCATATTGTTTATAGTTTTGCCCTCTGTTCTGCCAATCTATGTATGCATTCCGCAGTCATTTTGCTTTCGTTCTGTATATCTGTTTTATTCTTCGTTTTGCACTAAGCTTTGATCTATGCTGTGCTTTGGTTTAATATATATGCTTTGTTGGCTTTGTCTATCTCTAATTTTGGGTATTCCCTGGTGGCTCTGCCCAGAGGTTAATACGTGAGGATAAGATCCGGTCTTTGTCATCGGTGAGTCCAAAGCGGATAATCTCCCTTTCTATGGATTTGATTTGATTGGTATTAGTCTGGCTCTACTCAGCCTCAGCCCTAAGATGCCCAACGGGGTTACCTTTGGCTTAGATCTCTGTGTCTCTGTAACTGCAGTGTTGCTTTGTCTTGGGACCCCGGAACCCAGGAAACCGAGACCCACTTGTACCCTGGCCCGGTCAGTGGTGTTCTCATCTGCTCTGCTCTGCTCTCTATTGGAGAGAATATGGTTAACGTAGTAGCCACTTAGTTCAGTCTTTCTATGTTCTGATTCACTTATCATGCTTTAATTCTATGCACGATTTGCTTAGCATACTAAGATGAAACTCTGAAATTACTATTCTGTCCTTATTCTATTTGATACTATGAGTGTTTCATCCCTGTTACTTGTATTTGCTGGATCGTTGTATTCATTTGTGTTGTCTGTGGTGTTGCAGGCTCAGATCCCTTGCCCAGCTCCCCGGCGGTCGAGGAGGCTGCAGGGCCGAGTGTAGAGGCACCCTCCGGTTTGGCAGAGTGGGCCTGATCACCTCTGCCGAGTGCGTGCATGCATATCAGTGGCCTTCTGTTTTTGAGATTTTGTATTTTGGTACTTTGGCACTTTGGGCTTTGTACTCTGTATATTTGTACATCTTCATTTTGTCGTGTACTCAGACTTGTTTTGGTTTTCCTGTTGTAATTATCTTGTCCTTTCCGTTTCGCATTTGTTTTGGCTTCCGCTATTTTTTCCTTTGTTGCTTGCTATGATATGTACAGCTTCCGCGTACGCTTAGTTCGCACGTGTTAGATCCCTTGTGTGCGTGCATCTGGACTGGGTTTGGATGCACGTGCACGGGAGTACGTGTGTCACCGGTTTAGCTTTTCGCTAACCCCCGATTTCTGGGCTCGGGTCGTGACAATATCCAAGACCTATCAACCACGTCAACCCATAAAATAGCTTGCCCGTGTTTCTCCAAGTTACCCCGTTTTGAAGAAGACTAAATCACAAATAAGGCAAACTCGGCCAAGTCACCGCATTTTGATAAATTATGTGCATTTTGAATACTTTTCCAAGTATATTTGATTTTTAAAAATTGGCATTTATTTTTAAGTAATTTATGTTGAGGTTAGGAGTAATGATTTAAAAATGATAGATTGAAATGTAATGTGTGATTTATATCTAATCTTTTACATTTGATGTTGGAATATATAAAATTTATTTAATGTGCAAAAATTTCTTCCTTTTTTTTTCTTATTATGTTTTTCCTGTATTTATAAATTTAGTAATTTGAGTTTAGTAGTAGTAATATATGTAAACACCCGTATATTTAGTTTATAAGTTTTTGTCTATTTTTAAATATTAAAAAAATGATTCTCACAAGTCATCATGTTGACTCTTTCCAAGTTAATTTTTTTAAGTTGGACAAGTAGAGTCCAGGTTACAAGTTTTTAAACCTTGCTTCTAAGAAAACCCCTCAAATTATGACATCATTTAGAGTGGAGGATCCAAAGATATAGAAACAAGGGGTGAGTCAGTGGACGATTATTTGGGATGTCAATACGGCCTTTCTTGCCAGCCACTTTTTGGGAGGTGGCAGTGGCATGGGTGGGCCCATAAAATTTTCCTTGGGGGCTTAATGTAAAAAAATAAGAAAAAGTTAAAAAAATTATTAAATTCTAAAAATTATAGGAGGATTTTTTGAAATTTTCCAGGTTTGAGTGGGGGCTTCAGCCCCCACACCACTCTACTTGGGCCCGCCCATAGCATTATCTACATACAATATATGAATCAAGTACCCATAAACACTAGAAAGGTTTTTTTTTTTTCTCTTTAATAAACCAACATGTATCAACCTAGTTGGTATTAATCATCAGGGGTGGAATCAGAAAAATTTCCTTGGGGGGTCACTATGTTAAAAAGAAAAATTTGGGGGAGTGGCCATATGTAAAAAAACCTATAACATTCCCAATAGATCTAGGATTTAAAAAAAAAATTAAATGAGCTATTTACAATTTCTAGGGGGTCCATGGCTCCCCTTTGCCAATGCCTAGTTCCGCGCATGGGCAGTTGGTATGATTATAGTTTTATTGCTATACGAGATGAGCTAAGGGTAATTTGAGCCTGGTTCAACTGGATAAGCCCAAGCTATTTTATTATGTATTGTCGGGCCTATTTAAGTTCAATTGGTTTAACGGGATGACCTAAACAAAATTTTTAGGGGCTAACTTGGATCCCCATTACTTTTAGTATTTTATCAAATATAAAGGGCATATAACTAGAATACTATGGATTCAAGAAGGAACCATGCATATAATAATTTAATTATTAAGTTGTAACTAATTACTACAGTTTGTTATATTCACTTGCATCATGCTTGTTAGTTGTGATGGTCTCATGTGTGGGGACCATTAACTAATTACTAACTAACATATTTGAATTAATAACTAATTACTATCATTAGTTAGAGATATTTTTTATACTCATCGACAACATGTAACTAACTACCTAACCTAGTTAAAGATGTTTTACAAGTTAAATGAGGTGAGGCTTCTTGCTTTTCTTTGTTTCTCTTTTTGCTACATTAGGGACTTCAACTCATGCCCCCTAAAACTCGTAGGCCTATGTCTTAGTGAGCTAATCTAGAGCTCTAGTTGGGTGAAAGGGGATCCACTAATTGAGGCACAACTTGTTGGGTTTTGTCTTCTATTTCGATTTAGTCGGATCGGTCGTCTAGTTTAGCCATAACCATGGTTCAGGGTTAGGAGTATTTTAGTCATTATGTATGGGTTTTCCTGTTGGCCAAGAAAGCGAGAATTGTATATGTTGATGTAATGTAACCTTAGATCCTGAAAGGATTGAAATGAGATCATGATAGATGAGTTCTCTCCTTAGTGGATGTAGGCAAGGTTGCTGAACCACGTAAAATTATTGTGTTTATTTGTGTGATTGCTTGTGTTCATCGTGGTTGATCTGTCGATCGCGAGTATTTCGGTTGTGCCGCTTTTCCCAACAAGTGGTATCGGAGGGTGGTAAAGATCACTCAGATTACGATTGATGGGTCGAGACGCACCTGCACGGAAGAAGAGGATCGGTGTGATCCACCCGGATTTATCTTCCATTGGCTGAAATAGATCGTGTGTGAGGCAAGAAGAGGATCGATAGTATACCTGCCCGGATCCATCTATTGGTGCACATATCAGGCGTGGCTCTACAGAAGGTAAGTTCCTATTTGTAGGAGTCAAAACTGCAGAGAGGGGCTGGTTTCTATTTCGGATTGGAGAACAAAAAGGGGTTGTTTTCCCCTTTTATCACGCATAGATGCTAGATCAGACTTATCCATGGTTTGCTTGAGAAGAATAGAGAGTCTGGAACTCTTGGAATGTTATCGTCATTGCCGTTGAAGAAAACCAGTGAAGAGCAGAGGATTCGATCTACCATCTGCTGTTGCTGCTATTGCCATTCGCCCATCGCCGTACAACCGCTGTCAGACTCTTCGTTGTTGTCGGAGAGGGGGTCGCGGTCCGTTATTGCCAGTCTCATACACTGGTGCCTCGCTGATCAGAGGAAGAAGCGCGTAGAGCCTCAAGCCTTCCAGTCCCTTGGTTTGCAGAGAGACTGCAAGGAAGAGAGAAAGGACCTGGGCCAAGTTTCGTGTTCGGGTCAGGCTTTGACCTGACCTATTAGTAGAGAAGTCCAGGCATTCAGCATGGTTCTAGGTTGGGTCAAGGTCATGTTGACCTGACATGCTTGTTGGAAATTCAGCCATAGAAGGGTGCAAGTCGAGTCGGGTTAGACCTAACCCATTGCGCAGAGCGCACTCTGCTAGCAGGTGCAGTACTGATGTCAACATAGTAGGTCAAACGCAGTTTGACTGTATCAATGGCTGAAATTGTTTCTACGATATATTGATCGTCCGATATCCGATTGGATATCCGTTTGCGCCTATGGACTCATTGTGAGGAGATCTACGTGTATGTGGAAGAAAATGGACAGTTCAATGATAAAAAAGAAGATTTGACCAATCGGAGTGCAGAAAACTATTTCTGCGATATCGAAGCCATTCGGAGTTAGATTTCAAATCCGCTTCTTTTAGCGTGCTCGCAATAACAAGATCTACAAGGAAGACAAAAAGATGTTGGTAGTTTGATGGGCAAAAATTTGAGGGACTGAAGAAACTGACAGATTCAGGATGACAGCAATGTATTCAAACATTACAGGCCAAAATTGAAGTGTTTGATGGAGAAACGACTTCAGAGATTGGCTGGAAAAAGTGTTAGACTCCGTGACACAGTAATGATTGAGAAGTTGTCACAACCCGAGCCCAGGGAACGGGGGTCAGAGGAACTCTAACCAATGACACACGTACTCCCGTGCATGCACACCTAGACCCCATCCAGGAATACACACACAAGGGATCAATCACACGTGCAACCCACTGTACGCGGAAGCTGTACGTATCAAGGCATACCACAAAATCAAGACATAGGAGATTACAAACTATCATGAACTGATAACAATAACAAATACAGGAACGTATGATATGGAAGAGGGCTCCCAAAACAATCAAAATACAATATACAGGTATCACTCGAAGCCCAAGTGTCTTACAGAAAAATCCCCTCAATAGAAATCGAACTCAATGACTGGGGAGAACCAAAATGATGCAAACCGTACTCTGGAGGATGGATCAAGTCCACTCCTCTAGGCCGGAGGGGGCCTCGCGAGCCTCTCCTGCAGTCGGGTTGACCGACGCAGGATCGGAAGAGGGATCTGAGCCTGCAACACACAAAGACAACGAATAAGTACAACGACTTAGCAAAGTATAAGCCAACAAGAAGATAACACGAATCGTGTCTAATACTGAATAATACTGAACAATAATCATAATGCAATATCCATAGAAAGCATGTTCGTATACTAAACAATTTATGCAATGAATAAGCATGCTATCGGAATCACAACAGATAACGGTCAAAGTGGCTACTACATTGGCCATTTTCTCCCTTACGAGAGCGGACGGAATGAGAACACCAGCGACCGGGCCAGGGCACGCATGGGTCTCTAGTTCCCGGGGTCCGGAGTCCCAGGACGGAAACACTCTGCAGAGGCAAACACATAAACTACACCAAAGTTAACCCCGTCGGGTATCCTAAGGCTGAGGCTCAGTAGTGCCAATACCAATCACAATCAAGCGGATGATGCACCTCGATCACTTATCACTTATCACTTATCACTTACAGATCTCACATATCATACTGAACGAACAATAGAGAGTGCATCACATAAACTGATACTGAATGCAAATACTGAATGCATAATACGGATACGGATACTGATACTGATACGAAATGCAATACAGATACTGAAAGCAAATCATACGGATAACTGATACTGAATGCACATAAACTGATGCTGATACTCCAGTGGAGCAACGGTAAACACAATACACAATAATAGAATGGTTCCGCCCGGGCTTCGCTCTGGGGTTGCTGCATTTCCCACAGAATCGAGAGGTCCAGCGCAGAACACATAAGAGGGCATAACCGAAATCAATATGCTGTACAAATCAGAATGCTTATGCGAATCAAGGTCCATTACAAACCAATCCTACACTAATTATCCAATGTCTCTAACCGTGCATGTTGATGTAGTTTTAAGTTGTTCGATGCACCATTGTCTAGTGTTGCAGTGTCTGGAGTGTGCACCGAAGTCCCTTAAACCAACACCCATGGGGAGGTGCTAAACAACTGGATAACAAGCATGAATGATTCACAGCCCTTGAGATCATTCATGTCATTCAAACATTCCATTGGGCGTGTCCAGGTTAGCTACATTCTAACATGAAAGGCATATACGGTCTTTTACTTACACCTAGTCCCTTTTCATTTACTTCTCAAGGTCTCACGGTGTAGCCGTAGGTAACCTTACGGCTTAGCCGTGGCATCTTACGGCTTAGCCGTATTATGCACTGCGGCTGAGCTGAGGTTTCCCAAATATCCATCCGGATTTACGGCTCAACCGTATTTTGCTCTACGGCTCAGCCGTATCCTGGTCCACGGCTTAGCCGTAAGACAATGTACGGCTTAGATCAGGCTGGGCCGTAGAAGAATGGCAAATTGCCAACATCCAGTTATTTTCAGCTAACAGTCTGTACTGTTCTACGGTTTGGGTTACGGCTGGGTCTCGGCTTAGCCGTAAGCCATTTTACGGCTTAGCCGTAGCACATTTCACGGCGTAGCCGTGCGTGCACGGACTCGTTTTCCTGAAATTGTCACAGTCATACAGAAAGTGTCCAAAACGACAGAAAACAGCAAGATAACAGCAGAATGGGCTCAATAGGGCTGTCTAACACTGATAAACACAATGAAGCATAAAAACACAACAATCAAATCACTATCAATCGGTGTTCACACATCTTGGGCTTATACTTGCCTCACGGACGAACTCCACACGCTGATTGGCTCAGTCCACCGGAATCACACACTAACGAGCTCATTTCTTCCTCCCTCAAGCAGAGGAACAGTGAAGGAGAAGGAGAGAAAGAGAGCTGACAAGAGAGAGACGAACTGGAGAGTGAGAGAGAACGATCGAAAGAAAGAGAAGGGAGTTGGTGGGATCTTTATAACTTAATTTGAGCCAAATTTGCAAACAAGTCCAATTAACTTATCCAAATATCAGTTTGAGTCAAATGACGGTCCAACGAGAGCAAACGAGCTCATTCGAATCCAAGACAGTTACGAACAGTGACAAGCTCAACGAAATACACGCGCTGATGTCAAAATGACGCAAAACTGACGCAGTCAATCAAAAGCCAAAATTACGAAAAAGGGCTCAAACTAACTAGACCAAGTCAAACTCAACCCAACAATCTCTCTACGAGTCAAATCCGAAGGAAAACAAAATCTAAACACTCTTAGCGATAAAAATACACGCAATTACCCACTAATCCGGGTCAACTCGGGTCGGAGTGTTACAGAAGTGTTACTTGATATCATAAATAGAAGATTGCTCCGAGTAGCTTAATGGAAAGCTCAGATTCATATTAAAGGGATCAGGAATGAACAACATGCCAAAGTGGAATAAAAAAGCAAAATAATTTGAATCGGAAGGAGGTAATGTGCAAGAAAGCTCGGATTCAGTTGACGGGGAATCACTTTCGAACACTACAGGTATGTATTGGGTTGGTGATTCATAGTATTTGGATTCATATTCTTTCTATCATGTGCTTGAGTAAAGATTGGTTTGATGCAAATAACTCTCATAGTTGATGGATCTATTGTCATGGGGGATAATGCAAATTGATGAGCATTTGAGATAAGAGCGGTAGAGATCCAGGTGTATGATGATATTATTCAAACCTTAGTGGATGTGATATATATTTCGGGTTTACGAAGAAATTGGATTCTTTTGGTTGCCTTAGACTTTAAAGGTTGCAAGCACACTGTAGCAGGTGAAGTTACGAAGGTGAAAAATGGAACATTGGTCAACATGGAGGGTGAGGTTGTTAGAAATCTGTACAGGTTAATTAGGAATGCTTTTTCAGGTGGAGCATGAAGGAGACATCAAATAACACGGGAGGAAATCTGTTGTTCAGGTGGAGTTGATGTGACGGATCATCGGAAGATGGATTGATGAGCCTTCGATGATATCATTTAGTGGAAATCCACGAAGACCTGAATGGAGATGATTTTGCAGAAAAAGGTAGTCTTGTTCGGGTTGGAGTAAGCTAGTTTAAGCATCAGGTCATTATCAACACACATGTACTGTGCCCAACCCACTAAACAGGCTAGAATAGGATAGTTGCAGGTTTGATGGAAAGCACACCGAGATGGAGACAGAAGGAAGGATTCACAAGTACCAGTGAGATCCGGATTTTGGGGGGTTTTTAGTTTTGTCTTGACAATTGGAAGTTAGATTCATTGTGTTGCAAATATGCATGCATGTGGCAACAAATGAAGGGCATTTCGAAGGTTCAAGATAGTGGTGTTAAGGTCAAAGGAGGTAACTGTGAGAAGTATCAAGTTGGTTTGAACTTGATCGGCATCAGACAATAATGAGATTGTTTGTGCATCCAGGCTAGGGGGTGCAGGTATTGCGCTTGGTAGTAGCGTGTGCGGAAGCGTACCTTTCGACGAGGTGCGTGAACTGCTGGTTTAACATGTTAGAGTGTTGAAGAAAAAAGACTGCGCCATCAATATAGTGACGTACTATTCAGCAAGGTGCGTGAAGATGTTACCAAGCATCTTAGGGTAGCTCTGAGGATTTGCGGAATTCAAGCCAATGTGAAGATTATTTGGTTTTGTCTTGTAGTCCGGATTAGCCGGATCGGTTGTTTGGTTTAGCCAGAACCGAGTTCAGGGTTAGAAGTATTTTAGTCATTATGTATGTGTTTTTTTTATCGGCAAAAAAAGTAGAAACTATATATATTGATGTACTGTAATCCTAAATTCTATGGGGATTGAGATGGAGTTATGATAAATAAGTTCTTTTCTCCGTTGACGTAAACAAGGTTGTTGAACCATGTAAAATTATTGTATTCATATACGTAATTGCTAGATAGTATGATTATTTATGTTTATCATGATTGATTCATCGATCATGGGCATTTCTGTTGCACGGCTTTTCCTTAACACAACTTATATTTGACTGGTTTATTTTAGATTCGTCTGATGACTCAAACTTGCATAAAAGAAAGACAAGGTAGGCCAACCTGCTTAACTGCAGCGCACCTTTCGCTTATTATGGGTGTATGACATGTGGATGTAGTTTTTTATTAATAATTTATTGTAGGCCTGCGGAGAGATGATTGCCACACAAAAAAAAGAGGCCTAGGAAACACTTTACTTTAGATTGTGTGAGCCCATTCTAAATAAGTTTATATGGGGAGGTCATGAAGGGCAAACCAGTCTCTGACCCATTTAGTAGGAGGTCGATTTCGTTGCTCTTCAGGCAATGACCTACCCATATTTATGTGGGTTGTCATGGTTAGCCGGACCTAAAGGCGGATAAGGTTAGTGGGTCAGGTCAGAATTTAAAAATAAGAACATTCTGCAAAATTCTTTTTTTTCTGTAAAAGTAAGTATTTTATTTGCTTTATCTCTTTTTGGTTTTACATGCAATGTGGGGTTATTTGGAAGGGTAATCTGGTTATTTTCGTTGGTATAAGACGAGTGCCAGGAGAATGGGGCATTATGAGGACACCTTTGTCCTTGCAGTTCATCTCGCTCCTAATTAGTATGAGTTTTTTTCATATGCACTCCTAAGGTTTTGAATACCTTTGATTTAAGAATATGTAAATAAGCTCCTCTTTTGACATTTACCTCTCATGTCTCAAGACATGGATTTCATGATAATGAGCAACCATTATGAGGATTTTGCTAAAAGTTTTCTTTTTTTTTTTTTTTATCAAAATGCCACTTTTGCCTTTGAAACCATTTTTATATACAGCCCTCATACAATTTTTAATTTTTATTAATAGGCCTCCAATGTGGGTTGAATTAAAGATCCATTAAATTACTTCAATGCTATAGACGTGTCCAGCTACTCTTTTCTTATTTTTTTCAATTTTGATTGATATATTTAATCTATTTCTTAGCACCACCACAAGCACCAATCATGTTTTAAATTGATTATATTTAGGATCATGTTAATAGAACAAGTGATTGAGTGGGGTTTATTTCTACTAAAAAACTAAATATTCATCTAATTGGGTGGCACAAGAGTAGGGCCCCTTAAAATAGAAATTTTTTAATTTATTGCCTCCCCTATTAATACATATTTTCTCCTTTTAGATAGAAAAAAGCTCTTTAAAACACTTATCAAATGTTTGGAATTGGAGACAACGGTACAAAAATAGATTGAAAAACATGAATTTACGAGAACCATTATGCATAAAGAGGGCCAACATAAATTTCTTAAATTCAAGAGGTGAATCTGCCCAATCCTTTGAACCATTATGCAAAGAGAGAGAGAGAGAGAGAGGTCCTGTAAAAGTATCATTCCAACCTATTTATAGTCTCCCTTCTCATGAAAGCTGTTAAATAAAAAAGATTAATGTCAAAGAGGCCCTAAGATTTCAAAAAAAAAAAAAAAAAAACTATCAAGCTAAGGAAACAAAAAATCCAAGATTTTTTTTATCTTAATATTAAAAGATATGATGTCGCCGACTGCCTACCATGAAGAACTTTGTGTACTTCACTGAAAAAAAAAAGTTAAAGTGAAAAAAGGTAAAAATAAAACGTTTAAAGTAGAAGGGTTTTCAAAATGATAATAAAGATAAGAGTAATTTTGTAAAAATTAGCAAAAACCTAATGACTTTTTCTCTTATTGTCAAATTCACTTTATAAGTAATATAAAAGGTATGAAAATGCTAAAACAAGAGCCTATTTAGAAATGCTGAAACCACAGAAGCCTATTTACAAATATTAAAATCCTTATGGGGGAATATACAAAAAGCTCTTAGTATATTCTTAGAGACAAATATCCCTATCATCAGCATACATTGGTTCAAATATATAAGTAACAATATCTATACTTGTATTTCAAATGATTAGTAGATAGATATGGATTACATTGTTGTATCGCTTATCTATATGGTTATAGATTTAATCCTTATCTAGTGTCGTCCATTTTTAATTAAACATTTTAAAACTATTTTTGGGACATGAAGAATATTAAAATTAAAAGTAGGGAGTGCATTACTAAATACTCAAACTACAGGTACCTATTTATAATTTTTATTAATATTAGGGGTGCTGTATACAAAATTAGAAAAAACCTCACTCTCCCTTTGGAATTACATCCTCCATTTTTTCAATCCAGCATTTCCCGCTTTCTTTCAAGTTCAAGATGAAGCCCTCGATTTTCCGAATCCAAGCAAATATCATCGTATCTTATCAACCACGTCAGCCCATAACAGCTCGCCCACCAACTGTTTGCGCTGTTGTCCAACTCATCCATCCCAATCTCTTTCAGTCGTCGTCGTCCCGCAAGTGTATATATAAGTTTGTGCACGCGAGCTCGCTGTAACTCCCTCGCTCCACTTGCATTCATCGTTATAACTTCCTCGCTCACCAACTGTTTGCGATATTGCCCAAGTGAAGTCTACCGCTTTCTTCCTCCCCTATATCACTCCTTTTCTCTCGTTCATATCGTATTCATATGCATGTGAGAAGAAATAGGTTGAAGAAACCATGGGGCGCAAGAAGAAAAACCCTGGAAAGAGTGGAAAAAGCAGCACTACATGTCGTCCGCACGACGACAACATCTCCGCCTCAGACGACTCTCGTCGCCCGTCCGATCCCTCTGTAGATTCTGTCAAGCTCGACTGCGAGCGTGCCCTCACTGCCCTCCGCCGAGGCAACCACACCAAAGCCCTCTCCCTGATGAAAGAATCATCCTCCCGCTACCCCACCTCCGCCCTCGTCCACCGCACCACCGCCACCATTTTTGTCGGGGTCGCCTCCCTCTGCAAGAACCCCAAGGCGAAGAAGCGGGAAATGGGGAATGCGGTCGAGTCTGCCAAGAAGGCCGTGGAGCTCAACCCCAGGTCGCTTGAATTTGCGCATTTCTACGCGAACCTACTCTACCACGCTGCCGCCGCGGCCACTGACGTGGAGGAGTATGATAAGGTGGTTCAGGAGTGCCAGCGCGCAATCTCCATTGCCGACCCTGTGGACCCAGCGGAGGAGAGCCTCCTCCAGGAGGAGACCAAGACCCAGCACAACCTTTCTACCCCCGAGGCACGAATTGCCCAACTTCACCAAGCGCTGCATTCCCTCATCCTGAAAGCCGACACGGCATCCATCTCGATGTCCATGAAGTTTCTTGGTAAAGAAAGTGGCAAGAAGAAGACGGAGCCAAATCCCGTGCAGCAGAGGCCAGAGGACACAATGGAGGTCAGCGTCGTGCCTGCCCACACACCCAGTGAGATTAAAAAGGCAACCAAGACTATGGAAGAGCGGCGGAAAGAGATTGAGGTGCAGGTCGCTGTAGCGAGGCTTATGCAGAAGAAGTCCATTTCGCTGCCGCGGCCTCAGAATGATGATGACAGAGATAGGCCTGCAGAGCCCTCTTCTCGGGCACATCGGCTGGAAGGGCGGCGCAAGTATGCGAGCCTGAAGAAGGTTGTATCTTCTTCTCTAAGGTTGAGTCGAGTTCGTGGATATTGGAAATCGATGAGCAATGAGAGGAAGCGGAGCTTCTTGAAAGTGAGCGTTTCTGATCTCAGGGCTCACTGTGCAGCGGCCAAGGATAGAGTGGCGGCTGACGCATTGTCGGAGGCGTTGTCTTTTAGAGAGATTTACAATACATGGAAGCTATGGGTGTGCTGCAAATGCAGTGAGAAATTCATTGACTGCAAATCCCTCATAGGGCATGTGCGGGGTGAACACATGGAGATTCTCTCGCCGCAGCTGCAGGAAGTCTTGCCCCTAGAAGTCGATAGTGAATGGGCTGGAATGCTTCTCAATTGGTCTTTTGAACCAATCGATGTTGATGCTGCCGTGAAATTGCTGAAGGAAGAGTCTAATTTCAAATCTCATATCCAGAATGATGTGGACAAGTGTTTATCCAACAAACAGTGCTCCACCGATGCGCAAGAAGTTCATATGGTAGATGAGGGTTCTAAGGTTGTAGAAGTTTGCGATGGGTGTACTAGTGAAAGCGGAGATGATTCTGAACAATTGGTGAAAGAGCGAACATGGCCACTGTCTGATGATTCTGAACGTGCCGAACTCCTTGAAAGGATTCATGTTTTATTTCTTTTGTTACTGAGAGAAAAACGACTGGCTGCCAGTCATCTGAACGACGTAATAGGGTACGCCATGAGTGAGCTTGAGGACCTAGCATTGGGTTTGGAATTGGATGATCTTGGGTTGGATAGAACACCTGTCTGTATCTGTTTTTTGGGGGCTTCCAAGCTTACTAGCGTCTTTGAGTTCTTGCAGAGGATTTCACTTTCTTGCGGCTTAAACTCGAACCAATATTCTGACAAGAATGCCTCAATAGACGATTCTCATAGTGACGGTCCAGGAAATGAAGTGATATCTCTTAATGGCGACTCATCGTGTCTGATTTTAGATGAGCTTCAGTTGAAACTGAAAGACATGATTATTTATTCTAGTGAAGCTGATGATGCCGACATGGGTTATGGCGTGGCAACTTCCACCCTCAATGACAGTGAGGATGAATGGCCTGTCGGTGATGCTTTCTTGTTCTGGATATTTGCTGGTCCTGAAAGTAGCGAACAATTGACATCCTGGACTCGTGCGAGAGAAGAGAAAACGCGTGAGGGAATGAAGATACTTCAGGCGCTTGAGAATTACTTCAACATTAAACAGAGCACGTGCAAAAAAAAAGTTGAGTGTATGGGCTATTGGCAGTCTCTGGCTGTTGTTGAAAGCCTCTGTCTTGACGAACTAAATAAAAGGGATGATGATGTGACGTATGTTTCTCAAAATTATGAGTCTGTTCTATTGAAGCAACAGCAGGAGCTTCTTGAGAGGGACAATGATGCTTCTAATATTAATAGAAGGTTTGAGTTGGACACGATAGCAACTGTTATTAAAGAAGCTCAAGAGTTGAATGTTAGTCAGTTCGGAAACAATGAGACTTTATCTGGCGATGCTCCTTGTCCAAGCGACTTGGATTGTGGGGATGATGAGGGTCGGAAAACCCGAGACTACGTGCGAATTGTGGATTCATGCATCGATTTTGTGATCCAGAGCCAAAAGAAACGGAGAGCTTTGGAGGTTTGTTTATTCAAGTTTCATATTATCGCCATCCTTATTGTGATTTCATCAATGTCCTGTCATCATTGAAGCCTTAGCCCATCTCTCTCCGGGGTTGGCTTTGTGTGCTCCACTTCTGCACTTAACTTTTGTTAGGTCTATAGCCTTCATTGCTTTAAAATTGAAGATGTGACTTCTGATTAATTTGTTCCAATTTATTATCAACCTCCCTCTTCTCCTGATTCCTTGTAGTTGCAACACATTAATCTTTATTCATTTATTTATTAAAAGATCTACTTTAGTCTTTTTTTATTCTCTCTTTCAACTAAGCCATCCGCCGATTTTCTTTGACTATCCACCTACATATAAAAAATGTCCCATTGATACACCGTAATCGCATTATGCCGCACCAACAGCATGCCCTCAGTTTACCCTCCTTGAAGTAATACCACACATTATTTAGCATGTGGTTCAGTCAGCAAATGATGTGGCAGATAGGTTGGCATAGGAAGGGGTGCTTTGAGATGTCTCTCTCATTGTTCTTAATATGTGGCTTCCTGGTTGGTAATGCATTTTATGTGTTTGTTGTGTTGTTGTTGGTGGTGGTGGTGTAGTACTCTTAACACACTTCTCTTGTATTTCCTTTTTGTGCCTCATATGCAAAGTTCTGTTTTTCTTCTTTTTTTATATGAAATTTACCCGTTACAGATAAAAAACTTACTGCTCATCTGCTGGAATCTATCATCCTGTAGACTAAGCAGTCCAGAATTCCAATCTGCATCATTATCACAACTGCTAAACCCTTTTTTTGGGTTTGCTACTTTTTCAAACAGCGTGCACTCAATCCAAAGTTCTAGCATGACGTTGCTATCTAACTAATTAGGACTTATTGTAAACAAGGAACATACATCTAGACACTTTTTCTTGTATAACTGTGGCCTTACTTTTCATAGACGTGACAGATGAAAGGTGACTCAAAGAGGACCCTTGTTGTTGTCCAACTCCACCAAGAAACTCAGTTGTTTCTCCACATGTCTTATATGATCTCAATTTAGTTATTAGGAATTCATCTTATTATTCTGAATCTGCCGAATTAACTGCATCACACCCTATGGCAGTGCTGCTCTAAATCAATGAGAACTATATCTAAATTTTGCTCCTCTTTAAACTAACTCATGCATAGGGTGCATTCTTGCAGCTGTGTCTTATTGATGCGAAGCTCATGGATCATGGCATTGGCATGCAGCGGGAGGAGCTTAAGCTTGGGTCCATGTCTGCATATGATTACCAGGAAATTGTTCTATCCATTGTGAAGTCATTCTTGCAGGTTTGAAAATGAATTTCCTATTGGGCCTGCCATATTGCGGTTTAGTTTAAATATTATCTTTGATGATCTTCCTTTGGCAGACACATTTGGAGGATCTGGTGAACAAAGATGCCGTGAAAAAGTCTGATGCTGCGCGAGAGGCTCTTTTAGCAGAACTTGCACTTGATGCAAAGAACATGAACAGAGGAGGTGATCATTCAAAGCAAATACAGGAGAGGTCAAAGAGTAAGAAAAGGAACAAGGATAAAATAAAAGCAAAGGATTTAAAGGTTTTAATTGAGTCAGGCTTGATGCTGCCTCATTGTGTTAGAGTTGAAGTTACCTTTTACACTGTCATCATATAATGCTAATGTTTTTGGTATTTTTATTCCCAGGATGTTGACTACAATGACCAGCTTATTGTCCGTCAAGAATCAACAGCACCAGTGTAAGTCCATTGGCTGTGAATGATGGCAAAAGCGCATAAATATACACCTTGTTACCATTAATCATCAATAAGATTCAATTCCTGACCTTTTTTTTTATTAAAAATTTTATCAGATTGATTTATTTCATTGCTATACAAATTGCTTTTTATTCCTAATCATTCTTGACTTCTTCAATAACTTATTTTGTATGTACTGGTAGAAGAGTTGCGTCCACTCTGTGTGCGCGTGTGCAAGCGTGCACATGCATGTCTCTGTGGTTACATGCCTGTCTGAATAATCTTTTATTTGTTTAAACCTACGCTGCATGGTTTTTTTAAAATGAGCAACATACCCATGTGGGTATCATTTCATGCACAACGCTATGTTATATTTTTCATGAATTCTTCTATTTCTAATTGAAAGATTGTGCTATATGCCTATATGTATGTTGTTGTGTTGGTGGGCCTTACAATGAGGCCATGCTGATTGCCTTTATATATATGTTGGTGGGGAAATTCAAAAATTGGCAATTAAAACAAATTTATTGAAAATAATATCCACAAAGCAGAAACCACACAAGCACAAATATGATCTCTGGGTAAACACTGCAAATGAACACTTCTTAGAGATAGATTCAGCATCACACATATGATCTCTGGATAAATTAGGTTGCAACTGCTGTGTCCAGTGATACGACAACTCTTTTTGTCATGATCAACGGTCTAGATTTGGTGCACATTTGATTCAAACCACACACGCACAAAGTTTGACTCTATGGTTTGCCCACTCTTGTAGAAGGAAGTTGACAAAAGAAGAAAGGTCATTTTCGGAAGAGTGATATAATGGCATGTTAGGAAACCTTTTAAAGGAAGCCAGTAAGCTTCTTGAAGAAGCTGGATAAACATTGCCATGTTTGCACACTACGGTTTGTTGCTGCAACAGTGGCCAATGACGCGGCCTGCGCTTTTTATGCAGTTGGATTGCACTTGCAACCAGTTAGGGGAAAAGGAGAGAAACCAGAATTTCCACTAAAAAGGCCCTAAGCACATGATGGTAATGTAATTCCATCATGGCTGAACCTTATACCACCATGGTTCATGGTTGTTTGATCTAGTTCTATTATTGTCGATATGTTTTTGGGTTTTTCCATGAGTCATACCATTGGGGTTTTGAATTATTTTAAAGCTCCTACTAAATTTCATGGGCGGAATAGAGAAATATAATTCCTGTAGACGACCCCAATATAGTTGGGACAAGGCTTTGATGGTGATGATGACTAAATTTGATGATCCTTTTTGCTTTCAATTCATGTCTCATGGTATGTTCAATTTGATGGTGAATGCATAATCTTGATTCAACCTTGTTTAGTGTTCAACATATGGGGATCCCCTAAATTTCGTGGAACATGATGAAATGGAGGCCCAACCTAAAAAAAAGGGGGTGGGGGTGGGGAGTGCTGTTTTGGTCCAATAGCAGGTTTCCTTATCGAAATATGATGGTTGTACCCTAATTTGGGGAAAATTATATCTTTTGACCCTAGGGCATTATGGTTCAATGAATTTGGGGGTTTCTTCTTCATATGGTACTTTAGGATTTTGTTTCTTATGAATTTTTTTCTAATTTCATGATCTTTTATGTTTCCTTTGAATATCTTAAGAGTGAGAGTCCTTGCTTTAGAATCTGATCTAAATTTACTCCTTAATTTACTTTAAATACCAGATTAAATTAACCCAATTCAACGCATATTGATCCTACAACTTGGTGCTATATTCTAGTCGTGAGGAATAATCTGGACTTCATAATTTTAAAATAGATTCAATGACACTCCTTGTAGTTCATGTTATCCGCTAATCTCTTTTGAATATCTTAAGAACTTGATCTTGGGAATTGAACTAGAACTTGTATAAGACCTTCCCTATAGTTACCTAGCTCGTAGTTCGAATAGTTATTATTTTTTGATCCATAATAGTAAAATTTTATTAAAGAAGAGAACAATTACATCTCAGCTAGAAAAAACACCATAGATAGTTAGACACCTCTCATAGTTGTACCGGTACAAGAGAAATGAACCAGCCACTAACTACTGAAGGCACTTAAATTGCAAGATCTATCTACCCCTTGCTTAGCTAAACAATTTTCTATTCCATTCACAAATCAGCTAATGTGCTAAACTATGACCTACGTGTCTAATATTAGATGACTAATTTCATTGTAGAGGAATTACATTTTCCATGGACCACTCACTGATTTCACCCAAGCTATAGCATTAGTTGAATCACTTTCCACAATTAGGTAATGATGAAATGGAGAATGAGAAATACATGGAGCTTCCAAATTTGCCATGACTTATGTTCATTTGAGTCTTTGATCCCTATATTTTTAGAGACATATAAATAACTTTCCTCTTATGATTTCATAGAACTCTTCCAATGCCGGCCAACCCTAGTTTTCCTTATGCTACTCCATCTATATTGAATTTTAAAACACTGCACGGAGGAGCACACCAAGATGCTAATATTTTAATTTTTAAGAAACTCATCCTAAAATAAGCTCCCCAACTTTGCAATATGTTATCTATCTTATGGTCAGAAAATTATTTACCAGCACGTGCCCATTTAGTGATCCTCAAGAGAACTTCAAAAAGAAGATCCTCTCATGAAGATTCTTTCCTATTAAAGATTCTATTATTCCCCTTTTTCCAAATTGACAAAAGAATTAACATATGAATAAGCCATTCCTAATCATCGGAGTTTCTCTCCAAGCTTCAAACACCGTCGCCAAGGAGGTAGGAAAACACTAACTCACCCCACATTCTTTTAAGGAAGTACCCCTAAATAGATGAAGCTACACTGCAATGAATGAACAAATGATTGATTGACTTCTCCGTACCACATAGACAGTAAGTGCCAGAAATGGAATCCAACATCAACCCCCTTCTTCTTAAAACATCAATTGTCGATATTTTGGCTACTACTGCTAACCAAGTGAAAGCCTCAACATTAAGAGGAACAAGCCCCTCCACTTCATAGCGCCAAGCTTATAATAGTTCGCATTTGAATTCGCTGTTCGAAATTCGACACTTAGCTCGATTCAAAAATTTGATGAGGTAGGTTCATTTAGTTTGTTTCCCAATTTAATTAATTCATAGTTCAAATTTTGGCATGTTTGATATAATAGTTCGAGTCTATAATTTAATGAAATTTGCTATGACTTGCATATTCCTCTGTCTAACTCACATTCCTTTTTATGATAAATTTCTTTTAAAAATGGCAGTGACACGAACATATGCTAGATTTAAGCCTCTTGAAATTGAATGCTATCAATAGTATCTGAAATTGAATTTCAACAGGAATGAGGTCTTGAGAGGTTTGATCAATTATGTTTACACTTAGCTTCATGATTTTTCAATGGTGTAGATTGGAATCCCAGTCCCCCAAGTCATGAATTTTTATATGTATGGTGTAGACTACTACAACGTTAGGTCATTATGGAGGATAAGACTCTAGTGTATATATATAATATAATACTAAACTAATCTATTGTACACATGACAACTAAGAGAGAGAAAAGGAAAGGTCAAAGGAGTGGCTTCTTTTTTCCCAACTGGATGAGGGAGTGGCTTCTTTTTTCCTAACTGTATGAGGAAGTGGCTTCTTTTTTCCCAACTGTATGTGAGAGAGAGAGAGAGAGAGAGAGAGAGAGAGAGAGAGAGAGAGAGAGAGGTGAGATTTGAGAAATGAGAAGCTTCCCTTTTACATATTTGTTTTCTTTGAGTTTAGTACAGAGAACGTTACACCTTCAAGTGGTGCCAGTGACAGAACACCTTCAAACTGCCTCAAATCAAACATCTGATTTTTTTTTGCAAACTATGGATAATGAAACTATGAATTGTTTGATTCGAATGGTTTGCAGTTGAGGCCTGAACCACCGAATTAGGTAACTTTGACCTTGTTGAATTCCTATTTGTTGACCTTCATATATATTCAGCACCGTAAAGTTGTTTCGGCCCAGCATGGATGGGACGCCTTCATGTAGGGGCCTTTGAACTTGTTATTTTACAAGCTGCAATTGTCACAACCCAAAATCTGAATTTTCTCTGATTTCGTGAACTGATGTGGGCATGGGTTAAATCACCTGTCATTTTTTAATACATCACGAATCACCTGATGTACAAAGCTTTATTTAAACACTTTATTGCAATTAAAGCTAAACGCCCAAATTACACATATACAACTATTCAAATTAAATCAACAAACAAGTTTAGGTCCTGATTACAAAACCAAATAAATCCTCGACTAACGGAAGAGAACAAATTCTGAACCAATTCCGTCATCATTGTTCAATCTAACAGTATGAATTTGATGACAATCATGTTGTTTGAGAAACCTAACACCAAGCATGATCAATCATTTAAACCTAAATAAAATGCAATATCATGTTTTTGGGACAACCACTACAAATTATGCACATTCAAGAGAAAATTTACAAAAATGATGAATTTTGAAGAAAATTTGGGATTTTAGCAATTAATGATTTCTACCATAATGCTTAGGCATTAATTAAACAGGAGATTGGAAATAGGATTTGTGAAAATCTAATATCATACCATTTCAATGAACAAGATGTTGCTACACTATGAATGCGAACCTAGGTTGATCACTTACCCTAAAATTTTTAGTAAAATTAAAGAAGATGATGCAGGTTGTGACTATTACAAATCCCAAATAAAATAGAATTTTAAATATCATTAGTATTCATTTAATCATGATTAAATAAAATTATAATTAAATATTTTACTTGAAATAATAAATGATAAAAGGATCATTATATTGGCAAAACAGATGCTTCATGTCAACACAATCATACAACAATAATAAGTCTATTTATGGTACACATTAATATCACAAAAACATAATATAACATGAAGGGGAAATTATAAACCTGGAATTTGGGCATTATAATAGTCTAGTCTTGTTGGTGATTTTTATCAATTGGTATCCGTTGGAAGCCCCTTTTCCCTACTTGGGATTAAAATGAACCAAGAAAATTTGGGTACTGCCTGAGGAACCTTCTTGTGAAGAATAAGTAAGCTTGTCTAGATCATGTTGTTGCCAACTTGGTATCTTATTGGTATTTATTTATGAATGTGTTGTTGCCAAACTTGACGTCAATGAACTTGTCGCTAGTAAACCTTATATTTATGAACTTTCTATCCTATGTTCATTGTGGTATGGTATGTCCTTGTACGTTATATTCCAGATGAATATTAATTTTATTCCTGCACTTAATCTGCATTATTTATATACAACCCGACCTACAATCAATTGCATGTCTTTCTTCTCTTTATTATTATTATTTTTTAATAATTGTATGTGGATATAAACGTAGGCTTGTCTATTCACTAAGCTCCTTCTACTTACCCTTGCAGAGGACCTTTATCTGGTAATAGAATAAAAACTGAAATATCTCATAATGAGGACGATTTGGGTGGGGATGGAGCTATAGGATTCAATATATGCACTAGAGAATGCTGAAAATGTAATGGAGAGAACTTCAGAGAGCTATTTAGTCGAAGTTTTAGTTTGATCATGTCAGGATTGTAACGACCCTTTAGTGAACTTAAATTTGTTTGATGGACTTATGTTTCATGAATTTTGAATGGTTAAATTTAATCTAGTTCAGACATTTATTTTGGTCTGGTTGTCATGAGATGGTTGTTGGTTTACCATGTGATAGTTGATAAATAAAATAAAATAAATAATTCCGTTGCGTATAAGATTTGACTTATGTTTGTCTTTGGAATTACATTTCTTGCCTCAAAATTTGGACTTCTATGGAAATCCGGGTCTCGGGGCATTGCAACTTCAATGTTTTTCCCTCTTATAGGGCAATGGGAGTTTTCTAGAAGTATCAAAATGTCAGGATTTGTTTTTATACAAATTAACTCTCACTCTTACCTTGGTCTTGTTCTTTAGAAGTAGTTTTCGTGGTCTTGTTCTTTAGAAGTAGTTCTCATGGTGTGATTCAGAACTACTATCACGCAATGACATTTTCCCCTTTCCTCTAATAGTATGGACAGTCTAATTTTGATCCCATGGCTTGGGTACCTTGCAGCATGTTTCCTCTTGTAAATAAAAGTAATGGAAGGGAATCTGATATTGTGGTTAGTGCAAGCTGTGATGACTTAAAACAACAAGAGGAATTTAGGCTTCAGGTTGAGTTTGAAGCAATGGGAAGAAAGCTAGAAGAAACTTTAGAGTATCAAAGACAAATGGAAAATGAAGCCAAACAGAAGCACCTGGAACAGCAACGTAAGAGGGCTGGTGGAATGGTCTTGGACAGTATAACAGAGGGATCACATACTGATTTAAAGCCAATTGCTTACCCAGATCAACTTGAGCAATTGAGACATAATATGCAGGACTGCTTCCTTAGTGATGACTATCAAAGCAATTGGAAAGATGGTATAATGCATTCTGTTAGGTCAGAAGCTGGAGTTTTGCTTGAAGGTGACTCCTCAAAATCCTTAGATGTGGGTTTGTCCTTCGCATGGATATCTATTGGATTTTGGTAGTTTGGGTTGAGGAAGTCTGGTGTTTGTATTGAAATATCCATCAGGGATTGATATTAGAGGTGGACTTCTTAGCTAATTTATAGATGTCTTTGGGAACAGCTTTACATTGTATTTTGATTGCACCTTGTCATTCTCTGCATAAATTGTTTCTGTATCACTATTTAAAAGGAGACACTTAGGTAACTGGCAAATCATTTGTCCTAAATCATTTAGAACTACTAGCAAAACTTGTTTCTTGACATGGTGGTCACTGCAGACATGAATTTCAAAATAGAATAAGGCCAAAGGTAATGAACTCTATGGTTGCAAATAACGATGATACTTGAACTGTAGAAGGCTACAATTGTGACCGCTGCACTTGTAGACTTGTTAGTTCAGCATCTTTGATGACTAATATACCTGTTATTAAGACTCTCTCTCTCTCTCTCTCTCTCTCTCTCTCTCTCCAGATGTTGATGTAGCTGTTATCTTGTGTATGTCCTGGTTCGAATTGGATTGCTCTATCCTCGTTACACTTGATGTTTGCAGACATCTTTGTATTGGTCATAAAAAAGAGTTAGCTATCATGAATATGTTTTGACGAGTGTTCTCTCTCTCGCCTTGATGGAGTACCATTACATGATATTGGTTTGTGAATTTTCGTTGTCGCAATCATCGTTGAAACCTCATCACATCAAGGTTTGACAAATTTAATATGATGTAATATATATATATATATTAATTCTGTTGAAAGAATGGAACACGGTTCATGCTTTGGCGTTCTCATAAAAAAGATGAGGATGAATATATAGTTTGCTAGTTAGGATCGTGATTCTGTTCCCTACAAAAATAAAACCAAAATCATCCCAACAATCTACCATTTCAAGAAGCTCTCTTGGATCCATCCCTTACACTATATTTGAAGTTTGAGTTCTTTGTGATATGGCAGCTGAGGATTGTTGCTTCTCTAGACAAACTTCTTGTGACCACAAAAACCATTTTTCTTTTCCTTTCTCTCTTTGTCTTTATGATTTATTGACCTGGCATCACTTAATTGATGTTTCCACTGTAGCACATTTGGACCATTTCTCTGATTTTGTAATAAAAATCTATGATAGTTATTTTTTCCCTTTTTTGACTATTGTTTATATTGTGCTGATATTTTATGTATAGATTCCTGTCATATGACAGTTTTGGAATGCTTCTATGCAAAATTTGCACTATGTTTGGAATATATCATCATCATCAAAGCCTTATCCCAACCATGTTTGGTACATATGCAAGTGCTAATTGTTCTGGAAACTGGTCAATCCATATCTAGGGAAAAATGGGACAAAGACTCTAAGACAAGGACATCCAGAAGCAGAGGATGATGAGAGATTCCAAGCTGACCTTATGAAAGCTGTACAGCAAAGCCTTGGTAAGATACAATTGCCATTATATGCTTCTACATACATCTATTTAATTGCTTTTTAACTTGTTGGATCTTCATATGTTTTTTTAGTGCATTCCCTAATATTAGGTTTGTAATTTAATTTTCTTGTACCTGGCTGGAGCCACTCACAGATTATCATTGCATTATCCTTAAGTCTCATTCATGAACCTTCAATTATGCATGTCCATTTAGTCCAAGAACAGCCTTGAGGGCTTTGTTCCAAATAATTGCTGAGCTCATTCTCTTAATTTGTTACAATGTTTTTGTTCAGTAAAATTTTACTTGCAGTGTCATACCTTTTTTTCAATCATGAGTCATCCTTAAAAGTTCTGTCAGGGTTTTGATGTGCACTTCGCATTTTTATTAGAAATGACAGGTTTTCCATAATTTTCCCTCTTCGTTACAGTGTAAGTAATAACAACACTCAATTTCTTGGTCTCCAGAATGTCTCACATAAGATTCTTTTTGTCCAAATGAATTTTCCTGCTTTTTTCTCTCGAATCATGTTTAACTATTGAAGTGGATAAAAAATTTGTATATTTGAGATTCATAATAACAGCAGAGGGTACTCTGGTGCACAGTCTACCATATGTGCCATTCATTGGATGGATAATGCTTCAAATCCATACCAGCTTGGCAACTATTGGCTCAGACAGTCAGTTACTGCCTACTGTTCATTACAAATATGATGAAAACATCTATTAAAAGTCAAGCATGAAATACATCACCACTCTCCTTATGACTGTTCTCCCCAGCAGCTCCGTAGCTCAGCTTTAAATATGCCAGTTAAGTCTTTCGTACTACAAAGCCCAGGATGATTTGGAAAAAAAATCCTATTATTTATTTTCCAATCAAATTGACCACAAAGTAACAATTAAGCAACAATTTCAATAGAAAGATCTAAACTCCAATTGTCTGCCAATGCTTTCACCCGATTCGGCTTTTGTAAGTTTTCCTTGATGTTTAATCGACACTGCATTGTGTCGTTACTTCATCCTATGTTGGCACGAAGCTCAGATAAAAGATGAGGGTTGTGTTATATTGACAGACGTAATGTAAATTTGCCATGCTTTAATATTGAGTTAATAGATGCTTTAAGATTGTGTAATGCCTGAAATCTGAATCTTCCCTCAAGTTTCAAATTGCATAGTCTTAAAAATATCTTACACATTCAACACCATTATATGTGACGCAAAGCAGACAGAAGCTGCATGACTTCTGTCTCCTGAGAAGTTGTATTGGCTTCATGCTGACCTCTTCTGATCCTCAATTCTTTAATCAAATCAACAGCAGTTTCTGCAAGTTTAATGACAGGGTTTTAAGCAAAATAAAGCCCTAAACATCATCTATGCTACTCATCTCCTGTAGTAACTAATTGATTTTTATTTTATTTTTATCAATCTCATCTCTTGTAAGTAACTGATAAAAGTACTCCTATTATTTTAATCTCAGCTCTTATAAGTGATTAATGTAGCAACAATAAAATAACCCCAATTAATGTTCTTTATTTGCCTTGCCAGAAAGTGGGTTGTATCTTGTTCAATTTTTGTCAGAGTTGAATGCACATGGGCTTATTTGGATAGTAATGGAACATTCAATAACAGAGAATTTTGGTTTCTTCTTGTTTAATCCATGCATAATATTTTATGAATTTTTTGTTTTTTTTATTCTAATGGTGCTATTGCATGGCACAAGTGGTTCTTGGATACTTACCAAGGTTTCTGCTTGCATCATCATGGATATTATACTGTCATATTGTGTTAGATATGATGTAGGACAATGCAAAGCTAAACCAATTGATGATATAAGATCAAGATAACACCTAACTTTCACATTTAAAATTATAAAACTGAAAATTCAGGTTGCACCTTTTATCTAATTTCAATAAGGGAAGATTAATTTGATGGGGCCTTGCCAGAGTCCCACAATGAGAACCTTCCAACATTGAATTGGTAAACAATAGTAAACAATCTAGCAACATTAGATACCCTTAGAGGATTTGATGAATAGGCCAAGTTCAATGGGTTTCAACAATGGTAAACAATCTAGCAACATTATATGAAAATTCAGATTTGTATCATTGGTAAAACCGGCAGTTAATGTTACAAAATATTCCAATTAACAACCACATCTGTTATGTCAGCTGCAGGACTTAATAGAACGCTCAAAGAGGTCATAGAGAACCTAAACCTGATCCTGACATCGGGTTCGTCTGGGTTTGGAATGGGCCTGGCTGGGTTTGGCTGGGCCTGTTATGGCTTGAGCTGGCTCAGAAGAGGGTTCAGGTTTTAGATCTGGTCGCTGATGGTGATAGGTGATCTGATTCAAAAGTTGAATGGGTCTTGATGAAGATTGAGTGGCTGATTTAGGTTCTGATGGAAAAAAGGATTTGGGTACTTGGATTCTTGTTGAAAGGTGTTTGGCTGACGCAAATATGATGAGGGGCAGATCTGGACCTGACATTCCAGATCTGTGAAGTAGGAGGATCTGCCAAGTGGGTTGAGGCTGGTAATGACATGGCCAATGAGGAAAAAAAAAGGATTCAAGGTGGTTTGTCAGTAGTGGATATGGAGATGTGATCTTGGGTTTTAGTGCTTCAGATGAAGAACTAAGTCTCGTAACGGGATTGGCTGTAATCCAGATATGTTAGGAGTTGTTGGCCATGCGGATGGATGTTAGTTTGTAGTTCGGCCAAGGGGAATCGAGTTTGATGTTGGGCGGCTGATGTGGATGGTTAGTTCCAAGGTTTGAATGATGGTTTGATGGAAAGATGCTTGGAAGCAAAAATCCCAACAATGACTTAAAAGAGAGTAAGGGAAGAAAGAGAAGATATGATGCAGGAGCAAATGTTCAAAGTATTTAATAAATTTTATTATTAGGAGTCGGTTTGGCAAAATAAACAATTGCATGGGCCTTTTATAATTCCAGTTGGTTATAGGTCATTTAGGTCAAAGCTGATTGAGGGGATTGATTGCTTAATATAATGGATTGAGAGGAATGAGCGATTCGAGGGATTATTTGCTTAATGTAAGGGATTGAGAGGAATGAGTGATTAAGGGGATTAATTGCTTAATGTATGGGATTAAGGGGTATTATAAATAGAGGGGATTGTAAGCAATTGGGGACATAAATTTGAATGAAAGTATATTCCCTTTATTCGCTTCTCCTTGGTTTGATTGAATTTCCATTGGATTGAAGTTACAACAGATTAGTTACCATTTGGGATAAGTTAATCTGCTACTTCCTCATTGTATTGGCCTGGAAAATTGTTTGATTATGGATTTTAGGGTATTGGGTTTACAAACTGTCAGGGTCCATTACTTGGCTGCATATTTTGCATCCATTAGTATCAGAGTCGAAGGATCCTAATTGATTGAATTTGTGATTTGTCATTCTTTGTTTTTTAAATGCCTCCGCAATGAAATTGTGTTTGTAGGCAGAATGTTGAGGGTGAAGGAGATAACCCTATCAAGCCATGAGATATGAAAATCCAAGATCTACGTACGCAAGTTGAGTTCATAACCTGACGTTTGGGTAGAGTTGAACCTTGGGATCAGCCATTTGATGAATCATCATATGATAGCGTCTATGATGATCTAATTTATAATGATGGATTAGTTGAAGATACTGATGATGAGATGTTCTATTGTGATGTGGCTGATCTTTGACATCAAGGGAAGACGATTGGTTTAAGCCTTCGATTTTTTATGAAGATAGCCACAATGAAGTTGTTGATCACTTGATCTATGATAAAGATTAAGATGAGGATGACACTCCGAAAGTTGATATCTATGAAAATGACAATGTGCATACGATCAAATCTTTGAAAAATCTAAAAATAATGTTATTGATGATACACCGCTCTTTGGCTTCTATCAAGATGATGATGTCATAGATCACCTGATTTTTTATTCATATCGAGATGGTGAATCTGTTGTTGATGTGGATCTTAATGGTGAAATTGTCGCTTCAATCTTTTAATAATTCAACCTGAACAGTGTCAAGCCAGATTCAAAGG
Organism: Sextonia rubra; assembly: GCA_037013555.1. Classification (NCBI taxonomy): domain Eukaryota; kingdom Viridiplantae; phylum Streptophyta; class Magnoliopsida; order Laurales; family Lauraceae; genus Sextonia; species Sextonia rubra. The sequence goes on along the minus strand of JASUAD010000010.1, from coordinate 32,426,885 downwards.
GCATCATGTTAGACCTTATTGTTGCCTTCACAACAAATCAGTATGACAAGACCCACAAGTTTGATGATCCATTTAATCAAATCCACGCACAAGTGCTATAGTTTTATTTGAAAATCATCCATGATTTGGTCGTGCATTAATGGATCAAGAGACATTGGGCAGATTCAATGGATATAACTCATGGATTTTGCAAATATACGATCCGAAGACAAGCTGGAAGTCCTATATTATTATTATTAAGATAAGTAGAAGTGCAGCCCAAAAGTCAAGGGATTGACATGGATGAGATACAGTAAGAATGAAAGCAAAAAGCCAAGCAACGTGAAGTTAAAGCTGACTCGAGGATGAGTCCTTTCCAAGAGTGGGAGCTTGATGCAGGAGCAAATGTCCAAAGTATTTAATAATTTTTTTTTATTAGGGCTGGTTTGGCAAAATAAACATTTACATAGGCCTTTTACAATTCCAGCAGGTTATAGGTCATGTAGGTCAAAGCTGGTTGACGGTATCGATTGCTTAATGTAAGGGATTGAGAGGCATGAGTGATTGGAGGGATTGAGAGGAATGAGTGTTTGGAGGGATTGAGAGGAATGAGTGTTTGGAGGGATTGATTGCTTAATGTAAGGTATTGAGAGGAATGAGTGATTGTAAGCAATTGGGGATTGAAATTTGAATGAAAGTATATTCCCTTTATTCGTTTCTCCTTGGATTGATTGAATCTCCGTTGGATTGAAGTTACAACAGATTAGTTACCATTAGTGGTAAGTTAATCTTTATTTCCTCCTTTTAATTATGTGGAAAATTGTTTGATTATGGATTTCTAGGGTATTGGGTTCACAAACTGTCAGGATCCATTACTTGGCTGCATATTTTACATCAAGATACCTAATTCGCGATCTCACACCACAAGGCCTCATGTCTGATGGTCTCATACCAAATCCATCGAAGGAGAAGAAGCCAAAAACATTCACTCATTCATTAAACATTATGAGAAATAAGGTTTTACATGCTTTTATAATGAAAAACTAATTTTTAAATAAATCTTAACCATCTAATCCATCCTACGATCAAGATCATAGCATCCAAGTAAAATATTAAAAACATCACTTAAACCAATAAGCCCATAATTAAATAAAATCAAACTAATGAAATAAGTTACTTGGGCAGGCTGCACGGCTCATGTGACTGTACGATCACTTGGTTGGGCCCCTTAGATGGGCCCCACTTGATATTTAATTCTCTTCTTTACTAGTCCCTCACATGTGGCACATCCCAATGTGGAGTCTTCCTAGTTTTTTACATGGGGTCTTCTTCATCTCGATCAAATGTTAGATGGGACTAGATTTGATAGTTAATCTTTATCAAAGTTAATCTCCAACGGTGGATCCTTACCAAAATCATGACCCAATGGTGGATCTTTTACAGAATCATGACCCAATAGAGATCCCTTGATGGAATCATGATCCAACAGTGGATTTTTGCCTGGATCAAGACCCAATGGTGGATCTTCATCAGATTCTTGATCAACGGTAGCAAATTTCTAAAAGAAAGATCCGATTGTGGATCTTTTCTAGAATCGCGATCCATATGATGGATGTATCTTGGCCAGAATCACAATCTAGTACCTAGCAGTGATCATCCAACCATCAGGAGGCATGTCCATTGTCTTCTGGGCCTTATTCTGGAGGAAGTATGATGTTAGTAACAAGTTATTAAGCGGCCATAATTTGCTTTAATCACACATGTGTGAACATGTTGATTAACAATCACCTAAGACATGTTTCGCGGCTTCTTTTATAACTAGTGGTTTGCTACGATTGCAATGTCAGAATCTACCCCTTCCACATCTCCAAGTTGGCCATTGGGTTTGTGAATCATTTAGAATCTAGACTCTATAACAATCCATATTAATGTATATATGTAGCCTGCCTGATGAGTGGAGCCATGATGTTTCAGCTAGTTCATATATAAGGTGAGTCCCTCTACTGAATAGCATCAATGTGGCACTTCCATGTGGGTGTGTTGAAGACTAGGGTGCACTCTAACAAATACTCAGAGGAACATGGACTTATCAAAGATTATATTAATCTGTAACCATCGTGGCTCAAAATATCAAAATGGGAAGGCATATGAGCCTGTCTATAAATCATACATATTGTGCGACACATTGGTCATTAGCAATTTGTTTGATCTATTTGTTTTCATATAAAGAAATTCTTGATAATAGAAATGTTATGTTATTTTTTTCAAGAGCCCGGGGCCCAATGGGGCTCACTATTACGACCTTGAGGTTGCAGGTTCAAGTCACGTTACCAATAATATTAATAATAAAAATTAGTTTTTACTGTTTATTTGCAGTATCAGGTCATAAATAGATAGACAAAAAATTTAACCCCCTAGTTGCTCTTTTTATTATCATTACTATTATTATGGTAGGAATCCCAAAGAACAAGCTTATCAATTATTTAGCTTAAATTTTGGCTTCTTTTAGTCAGGAGAGATCAAACAACTGAAACAGATTTGTTCCTATTGATACTCATGACTCATGTAGGTAACCGTTGTGCGCCCATAGCCCCCAGGTCCGCCATAGGAACAAGCTTTGATACCAAATTATTCTGAAATCAAGAGGAATGAAGGTAGAACAAGATAGAAAAAAGCCTAGTGTTGTGAGACCAGTTATAATTATTTTAACTAAAGGTCTTGATATTTATTAAAAAATCCCTTCCATTCTGAAAAGTTACAAAAAAAGCCCTGCACTAATAAATATTCCAGACATGTGTTGTATCTCGCATGATATTTAAAGATTATTTCCAATGTTAATATTTCATATAGTTGCTTTAATTTTTCCATCTCTTATCCCAGAGCAAAACCTCAAAATGGTGAAAACGCCAAAATTTCCCATTTTAGAGGCAAACCTAAATGGCCTATTATGTATTGAACATGGCCTCAAATGCAAGATGCTTGTATTGCCTTGATTTTATTTGATGTCGCTCTTTATTTTTCAGATACATTTCAACCACAGACAGGCTCATCGGTGGTTACAGTGCCTTCATTGTCAAAAGAATTATCTTCAGAAAATGATGGTGATTTTCAGACATCATCTAGTAGAGTCAATTTTGAGAGTGGGAAAGATGCCTTAGGGGCAGGCCTGAAAAATGAAGTTGGTGAATACAATTGCTTTTTGAATGTAATCATACAGGTTGGCATTCCCATTGCTTTAATTTGTTGTTTAGAACCTCTGATTGGAATGTCATTTTTCTGTTGCTTTCTGGGTCAGAGTCTGATAGACATTTTTTCCTATGAAAAATCAGTCATTATGGCATTTGAAACGATTTCAAGATGAGTTCCTGAGGACACCACAATCACGACATGCACATGTTCGAGATCCTTGTGTTGTCTGTGCATTATATGATATTTTTACTGCCCTGAGCATGGCAACTGGAGAGACACAGAGAGATGCTGTTTCTCCTACTTGTCTGAGGATTGCTTTAAGCAAACTTAATCCTGATAGTAATGCTTTTCAGGAGGTAATCACTGTTACTATTTCCTCAAAAATTTATGTTTATTCTATAATGGATGACATTTAACATTTTTTTTAATTGGTAACATGGCTTTGACCTACAATCTTAAGTTTGCAATAGTGAGCACCACACAATTTTAGTTCTTTGAATAGTAATGATTCATATCAACCGTGCAGGGAGAAATGAATGATGCTTCGGAAGCACTGATTGCAATCTTTGACTGCCTTCATCAATCACACACTTCAGAATTTGGTGCTCATAATACTGAATCTGAGGAAAGTAAATGCATTGGATCATGTGATGGAAGAATCAATCCTTGTATAGCACATACTCTTTTCGGAATGGACATCCAACGACAGATTAATTGTTACAACTGTGGTTTGGAGTCCAGACAGCAGAAGTACACTTCATATTTTCGTTACGTCAGTGCAAGTGACCTTCTAACAATGATGGTATGTATCTCATAAATTTTTGTTTGTGTTGGATCATCTCACTTACCATAGTACAAAGTTTTAACACAGAAGAGTGGTTATATTTAAAGTTCCTTCCAGCAATATCTGTTGGGAAATATGGAAATTCTTTTTCAGACCAGCTGATTTACCTCGTCCCTCTCAGATTGTATATCCTCGTAGTTCTTTTTACGAACTTTTGAAGCGTGCGGAGATGAATTACTTGTTATGTTGTGATCAAGAGGCCGGTGGATGTGGGAAAATGAACCTTATTTATCATATTCATTCAACTTCCCCACATATTTTCACAGCAGGTTTGTTACTTGTTTTCCAGTTGAGAATCTGACATTTCTGCTAAAATTCTTCTGGTTATTTCTTTTTCTGACATCCACTAATTTTTCTGTTGCATGCTGCAGTTTTGTGCTGGCAGGATACAGAATGTGACAATGATGACATATCGGCAACTCTTTCAGTCATTGCCACTGAGTTAGATATTGGTATAATAAACCAGGGGACCAAACATCGCCTAGTTTCTGTGGTATGATATCATCAACATCAATAGTTATCTACTATATTCTAGTTCAGTATTGATATTGCTTTGCTTGAAGAGATAGAAATGTTTTAGTTGTCAAGCTAATTGATGCCAGTTAGGGTGGCCCAGTTCGAAATTGGTGGGTTTAATCCTGATTGGTTCAGACCAATCCAACTTGAATCCTGACTAGGCTTGGAGAATTCCCATCACAAATTCCTTAACACCAGACAGATTTTAGTAATTGATCAGAGAGTTCAGCAGGAAATTACTTGAATGAATTTTACTTCTGTAATCCACGACTATTACTTGGACAACTTCGAAATGGATTATATGTAACCATGTTTGATTATTCAGCATGAATTTTCCTTTTTAATAGGCATCCGAAGCTTCTTTGGCACTAATCAGATTCATGCTCTCTCACCCAATGGGCCCCTCTTTGAGGTGCGCATTGATCAAGTGCGTGAGTAGTGCATTGGATCAATACTCTTTCTTATAGTTTTGAAAATTGGAATCGTATCACAAATCATTCAAACCCATGAATCGAATCGAATAGTGAATTGTAGGATTTTTTATTTTTCTAATACTAAATAGAAAATACTTCCAAATAAAAAATGTAGTTATTCATAACTACCCAATTTCCCATTTATAGTAGTAGAAATATACAATGACAAACAAGTCTATTATACAATCATATCAAGCACATCATGACATGTATCAATACATAATAAATGATGTGTAAATAGTTTAATAAGTTTAAGGTATCAATATATATATATTGTGATCTTTAAATCAAAATGTAAAAGTAAAAATAAAATTCAAACATTTAATCCTACATAGTAGGATATCTCTTGAAGAAAGTGTTCATGCAGAAAAAAACCAAAAAATATTTTAGAAAAAAGATAATATGGACAAGCATCATTCTTACAGTCAAATACTTCAATTAAATGCATGTTCTTTATTCATTTCTAAAACCCCCTCATAGCTTAGGAGGTTTTGTTAACTACTAAATAACTTTTAAAAGTAAAAATGCTAAAAGAAAGAAAGACTTTAGTGGTTGTAGCTATTCTCGCTTAGTTGAATCCCTTGAATAGTAAGATTTGACAAAGCGAATATTGAATCATAATTCATAAGATTCAAAGTTGAATATTAAGATTGATCTATAAATGGGATTCGTTTCATAGATACAAATCGTTTTCCTTATGATTTGGGATATGAATTGTAGGATTCCGATAAATATGGTCTCTCTCTTGTAACTTAAAATTGGGACTATCATGGAGGGTCCTTGTTTTATAGACCGCTAGGATGTTTTATATTTGGAACCCCTCTGTCAAACACAGGTGCTCACAATAAGGTGAGCACTATGTGCCAAAATAGCTAGTGGGCCCAACTTATGATCCATCCAAGTGATCCCAAATTTGGCATCCATCAAAATGGATTGGACCATTGGATTGGCTTGCACTCATTTTGGACGATGAGAACTTGTCTGTCACTGATGATGATTTGAACTTCTCTTTATCTAATCTAATAAATGATTAGTCATATTTCCTACTTTGCTCCTTTGAAGAAGGCATTCTCTCTCTCTCTCTCTCTCTCTCTCTCTCTCTCTCTCTCATGTGGAATTGAACTAATTTTCACTACAGTCAGAGGGGGATCCACATTGATCATTTGCAAAATGTATGTTACTTCTGTCTCACTCATTTGCATGCATGTAAAATTATTTGTTTTGTATTTGTAGAAAAAGTACAAATTGACCAGTTGCCACTGTGGGGCCCACAATGAATCATATGCAAACTTTATGATCCAGGTGTGAAAAAGTTACGGGTTTTAAATGAGTGGGCTGCCCTTTCACTATAATATGTGCGCTCTAGACTTCTTCAATCCAAAACATCAAATCAGTTCTTATTACATGATATTAGATCCTCAAATCTCAATTTCATCATGATGGTTCCAACTACCTTTTTACATATTGTGGAATCCACCATCATGGTATTTCGTTCTTTTAAGCTTTAATCATCCCACACGTCAGAAAGAAAGAATTGAATTCTTATTTGCATAACTTTATGGTTTAACGGCTCCTTGTTTTTCTCTTTTCATCTCGTCATGCAGCTGGATATTCAATCCAACATGATAACTATGGAAATAGTAATAAATATAATCGGTTCTTACTGGATGTCACTCATAGGGGCAGAAACTACATCTCCCAGTTGCAGGTCACAAAGTCAATTTCTCCTAATTGGACTTGGATACTTTGATCTGGTTATTGTGATGATAGATCCAATTCAATTTTAACTTACTGCTTGATTTCAACTTTCCACTATAAAATGATTTTCCATTTTTTGGTTTGTTTATTATTTTCTATTTTTTAAAGTTGTATCAATTATGTGAATTTCTTTAAATTTTGATATACAACTAATTGCTATATTTTTCTGTTTTTATACTTTTTGACTTTTTTTTATTTTATTCATTTTTTCCACCAGCCAAATAGTATATACTGTCTTCTTTCTATTTTTCATAATTCCTATTAGTCTTCATATGGTATTTATGACTTAGGAATTACTTATTACTTAATTCATCGTCAAAATGAACTAACATGCAGAATGCATCTATTTGGCTTCTTTATGTGATTGCATTCAAATTTTGGCCGGGTAGTGTAATTGAATTGATCTAAACAACAGCAGATTTGACAGTTTAGGATCAAACAATGATTTAAAATGCGGTACATATCTATATACTACCAGAGCAAAAAAATCAAAATCTAACAATTCCCAATATTCTAGATTTTTTTATTTTTTTAGATTTTTAGGGTGAGTATTTTTCCTCCATTAACCAATATTTATCCACAATAATCAAATACATATTATCTGTCAAACACTTGTAACTCTATGATCAATTCATTTCATTCCCTCATTAATGCTCTTTTATGTGCTGGTTTACTATTACAATTAACAATTCATTTCATTCCCTAGTTGATGCTCTTTGATTTGCAGGTTTGCTATTACGGTCAACATTTTTACTGTTTCATTTACAATTCTGAACGTGAACAATGGATCCTGTATGAGGACACAATTGTGAAGGTAATGCAATCCCATCACGTTTTCCATGAATTCTCTTTCTTTTTTAGTATTTAAAAACTCAATTTTATGTGTCCAGGTTATTGGTTTGTGGAAAGATGTCGTTACCATGTGTAAAAGGAGACATGCCCAGCCCCAAATTCTATTTTTTGAAGCTGTAAATTAGCTTTTGGTGGACAGGAACCCCACTTTTGGATGGTTAGTTTGCTGCAACCACTATGATTTCAACTGGTTGGTCACGTGGGCTCTTACCAGTGAAATGCTGATGCCACAAGTCTTGTCATGAATCCTATGCATGCTCTTCTCTGCCAATGATGACTGGGGCACCAGTTTTGGCGCATTTAGCAATTGTATGAGGCTGCAGGTTTTCCGAGGCATAGATTGAGAAAATATGGGAGCGGATTCGGGCTCTTTCCGGGTCAATATGGAGTTTTGACACATTCTGGGAGTGATCGGCCCACTCGAATACATGCATTGAAAAGTTTTGTTTCTACTTCAGGTCTTAACTATCGAAGAGGTCAAAATGTAGGTGTCAATATCTTTTAGCTGACCATGATATCAGATAATGCGCTCGTCTCTTTCTTTTCCCCTATTCTTTTGTCAATATGGAGGTGAGATGCCCGGCTCATCTAGAGTCACCCTGCATTGGTGCATAAAAATGAGTTTTTTCCCCTTTCTTTTTCCTTTTTTCAGGCCATATACAACAAAAATGACATTGTGTTGAACATTAGGCAGATTCTTTGAGTGGATGGTATCCCACCAAGATGAGTTTTTGTGCAGGCGGCAATTATTTTTTTACCACAAATGGAAAAAAGGTCTTTTGTACATGAATGTTGTATCCTCCAGAGGTCTCTGTAATACACTTTTATACATGCCAAGGTTTTACCAATGAAAAAATTTGTCTTCGTCATTGAGCTGAAAATTCTTGAATATGAAAGGTGAATAATTTGAGTTTGGTTCTTTCATTTGTATGCCATGCATAGCAAGTTTGTATCATTTTCATTTTCATACTCTGCATTGGGTTGAGATCTGTTCAGGAGCTAACAGCAATGTTTGTGAACTGCAGGGATGTTTCTATAATTTTTTAGAATGATATGGGCTGTTCTGCAAAAACCAGCAATTCCTTTTATATAAATATACAGGGATGGTTGCCCAGTTTAAAGCACCAACCCTATCATCCTGCACACTCTATTCCCTCCACATTTCCCTTGTGTGCCTACGTGCTTTCTAATTAATATTAATAACTATTGTTTTTGCTGTTAATAATTTCTGTAATTAAAGTTGAGCACCTTATCTAGCCAATAAATAAATAAATAAAGTTAAGTTTGTTGGCAGCCTTTTCATGTTGATGATTAAATAGATTGGTATTTGTCCTGTGCTGCTGTCTCAAGTAGTAAAAGGACATTTTGTTGGAGTCACAGTTGAAAGGAGGTGTCTTCTAATTGCACCTAAACAAAATATGTTGATCATGATTGTTAAAAGAAAGGGCGAAGCGGAAAGCACCAGGGCAGGATAGTACCCATATGAGGATTTGGCTCAAGAGAGGTTTGAATGAGAAAACATAATTTATGAAGCTTAATTCCATAGTTAGGATAAGGTTTTAATGATAATGATAATTGTGTAAAGAGTCCAAACATTATAGGAAAATGTTCTACAACAATTGCTCTGCAGTCCCTTTGATATGGTGGTGCTGGTTTTTTGGATTCCCTTGCTCATGAGGACACGCATCCATCTATACTGTTCCAAATAATAAACTTTCACTACATGGGCTCCATGAACTGGACTAGATATAAACTATATGCAATCTTCTCGAAGGAGAACATTCTCTAGCATTATATATGCAAACATTACCAGTGGAATTGTCAAAAGTCAAAATTATCTTCACATGAGTAAATGAGTAAATCCAAAGGTTCTAGAAGTGCTTGGAATTTTTGTTATGTTAAACAAATCTTAGAAAATCCATAAAGATCTGATAATGAAATTAGATATGTTGATGCGTATTATTAATATAAGAATGGTGAACAGTTTGGATCATGAGTTGGGGGCCCACAATCGAGTTGAAAGTTAGATTTATAAGTTAAAATACGTTCCCATTAGTTTCTCAAAATCTATTAAGATTTAAGATAAAAAACCCTTGTGGTCTTGGGTTTTAGTACAATTAAAAAATTGAATGGTTTGGATTAGTTGCATTACCAAATGCAATTACAATGTGAAGACTGATGCCTTTATGCAAGTGGGAGATATGGAAACCTTTGTGAAAACGGCCTTATTTACCAGTCATTGTCAACAAACATGCTTACATGTAACCATTGCATCATTTGCATAAGTAAATGATCTTTCTTGTTTTCTTTTTTTTTTCTTACCTACAATCACAGCCATTCCACCCTCTTTATATCGTCATCATCATCACGAAGGCGATACCACCCCGTGTATATGTTGTAAAATTTTGATTTGGTGCATGCATGATTATACATCAGCTGTAACCTTTTCTGTCATTGTAGGATAATATCATTCAACATTTCTACTATATTCTTTTGCAACCCAAAAAGAAAAGAAAAGAAAAGAAAAAAAAACAGTGATTTTGCAAGATGTTCCATGTAGATTGATGGTCCGTGCCCACCACCTACTGTTTTCAAACTTGGAGAGGGCACATGGCACCTTCGATCCCTTCTTTCATATTTAGGAGAGGCATGGCGCAGAGGAATTGGCTGCAATGTCCAATGTCTCTGTACTTTCAAATTCAGAGTGGCTGCCGGGACTGGCGTTCAATGAAAAGCTTGTTAGGGATGTTATTGTTGGGTAATTTTCTAGAATAGATAGAATATTGTGTGTTACTAATTTATTTTATTGTTATTTTTATGGTACATTGGTGAACAATCATGTTTCAATTATCTTTTGTTTCAATTATCTTTTATCATCTTTCTTAAACTTTGTTTTCACAGACTAATAATAAATGGCACAAAAAAGGTATCAAGTGCCTTCACTGCATTTCTTTATGATCTTACAACATCTTCGGTACTTTAAAATTAAAAAAAGGGTATGAGGACAGAGTTTAGGACATACCAATTGGATAATAACATTGCATTTGTCACTGCACAATGTGCGGCATATAGAGCCAAAGCAAAGATAATACGACGGGGTTAATCGCTTCAAATTCAGTTCAAGAATGGATTAAGGAAGTGTTGAATTCGAGTGTACATTATGCACAAATTTCCTCACCTTTAGTGCATAAGTTTTCTCCTTCTTTACTCCTCTTAAATAAAATTTGTCTCACATCGATTATTTGCCACTTCTTTTATGTGGTTCATTAATATTTTCCTACTAATTTATCGTGTTAAGCTTTCTAGTCAGTATCGTGATGATTACCACACGCGCTGGCCTGCCGTAGAGTGTGGGCTGGGCCGTGCAAGTAGGGTCCGCCTGTCTGTGCCAAGTTTGCTTGTTAGGTCGCCCAAGTTGGGCCTTGCCTTATGCATGTATTTTTGGATCAAACGTTATGTTGACCATTGCACAAGGCGTAACTCTTTCTTGCTTTTGCAACGCTTTTCTGATTTCATCTTTTTTTTCTCTTTCAATTCATTGCTGTTGTGAGCCTACAATAGAGGTTCTTCTGGGATTCAAGTACTTTTCAGCCAATTGAGTGTGTGGTTGCTGGAGATTCTAATCAGGGAAGCCATCTTATTTTAGAACAAACGTATGTGAGTCCATTCGGCATCTGTGTGGGGGCAAAATCAGCTTAAAGAAATTATCTCTAAAGACGTGATTCGACTACCAATTATTTTGGTGACTCCTAATCTTTTTCCTTGGTCATTTGTTTTGCAATTATTATTAATAATCCACATACACCGAAATCCAGCAGGAAGATATGGCCAGCTAGTATTTTCTTCGATGTTCATTATCGAATGAAACAAGTAAAGAAGAAAAGACAACGAAGTGCAATATTAATGGAGGATAGCAACTCAGCAAGGAAGAGGTCGGAACATCTTTCTCTACTTAAAAATTATCAAGCCAGCTGATTTTGGATTTGCCAACAGTAGAGGAGAATTAAATTAAAAGAAAAACAAAGTATACTTACGCGAACCCTTGCCCATGGTATTTTGGATTACAGCGTTTATGTCTTTTGTTATTAGCTTGTAGAAATCGAATTTTGGATGTATTAATCTGCAAAACGCCCTAATAGTTATTTACCAAAGGATGTCTCCTGGTTGCACCTCATGGTTATTATTATTTCATAAATTAATAATTTGTGTAAAAGGGTGTGTCATGCTTCACCTGTCTTTATTGGAGCTTTTTTGTTATAGTTTCTAAGAAGTTTTACTAATAAATTATTCTTTATAAATTTCAAGTCAACAATGGTCCTAATAGTTATTTACCAAAGGATGTCTCCTGATTGCACCTCATGGTCATTATTATTTCATAAATTAATAATCTGTGTAAAAAGGGTGTGTGATGCTTCACTTGTCTTTTTATTGGAGCTTTTTTGTTATAGTTTCTAAGAAGTTTTACAAATAAATTATTCTTAAACTTCAAGTCAACATAGGTCCTAATAGTTATTTACCAAAGGATGTCTCCTGATTGCACCTCATGGTTATTATTATTTCATAAATTAATAATTTGTGTAAAAAGGGTGTGTGATGCTTCACTTGTCTTTTTACTGGAGCTTTTTTGTTATAGTTTCTAAGAAGTTTTACTAGTAAATTATTCTTAACCTTCAAGTCAACATTGAAATGTAATAAAAAGAGAAAAAAACAGTGAATCGGAGATGGGGATGCCGCTAGACTAGGAATCACCAAAAATGCTTAGTTTTCAGATCGCTTGATGAGTATTTTCGTTTTTCTATATGTATCTCATAAAGAAAGGTCCTTTAATCACATAACACCAACGATTGAAGGTGAGCTTATTGGAAAAACGAATCTGTAGATTTGTCGCAACATTATTTATAAAAAAAAGGGTGAAATTGTAGAAAGAGTCAATGGATTAAATGAACGAGTTTATGAGGCTTTTTTGTGGTCATCAAATGTGGGTCATTGGCCCACATGCCAACATGGAGAAATTCAATTTCATTATATCCTGCAGAGTGCACCGCACTTAGTTATAGTTTTGATAATAATGCCCTTATGTTATATCGCCACATGCATTCACAGTTTTTTACATTTTGTAAGCCCTGCCAAATTTTTTCCCCTTTAACGGGCTTGGAGATCTAAAGCATGCCCCCAGTCTCATATGTTTAGGGGGCCCTGCAACTGCCTTCTTGTTTTTCTCATCTATTTATTTATCTTCACACAAGAGGAAGAATACAAGCACCCAATGCGACAAAAGGAAGTAGGGGGAATAAGACAAAAGAAAAGGTAGGACCCAATGTGGTGAGCAATAGGGTTGTGGGACCTTGTTGGGTTTGACAAGAAAGCACGCTAGGAAATTGGGGTTAGGGTTTCTATTCTTTAAATACCGAGGCTGCCTAGCGCGATATGCGATATCACAACATATGTGGAACAGATTGTATTTGGGATGTACAAAACCATCCCAAGTCAATTTAGAGTACAAGAAGTGTTTGAACCTAACATTTTCCTTCCTTGCGTATGTAAGTTGTCGTAACCCCATATATGGGGGTTTGTGTCTACTTATATACATGAGTTCCCTTCATCTCACATGTGTGAGTGTCTCCTTACATGTGTGAGTTTCTATCAGTTCATATGTGTGAGTTTGTGCTTCCTTGCTTGTGCTTGTGTGAGTTTCTATTATCTTACATGTATAACTTGTGTCTCTTTGTATATGATAGTTCTCATTATCTCTCATGTGTGAGTCTCATATGATCCAGCCTCTTAGTTGGATTTAAACAAAAAAAAAAAAAAAGGAAGTTCATAGTTACAGAGAAAATCATGAATTTAATCCCATGTTCCCTATAAAAATCCTAGCTTCTGTTAAAGGGGAAACCTATAAGCTTAATGTGAATCAATCCAATTGCATTTTCTATCAATCTACTATTATGGTTTATACATTTGTACTGGCATTGCGCAATACAGTTCACTTCCTCTTTGGTGAACTGGCCTTTAAAAAAGCGCATTAGTGGGTGTGTCTTGTCTTGACCTTTTCCTTCAATTTCTCAGTTATTTTGACACTTTCGTTCTTCTTTTGGGCGGGTGGCTGCTGATGCCTCTTTTACAGCCTTGCTTGCCAAAGTGACTATCGTCCGGACGGTTGATTCCCCGTGTGAAAGTCTCTCTCAAGCTTTATTTACTCGTGTCATAAATTTTATACCACCATAGATGAGGGTAATAAAAGAAGGAAATGTATCCTATACCTATTCAACTACGCACCATAGGTAAGTAATTCAAATTATGCAAATTGCGGCTGAAAACTAATTTTTATTATACTTTTTATTTTTTAAAAAATCCTTCACATTTTTAAAAAGATTTTTACAAAAAAAAAACACAAAACAAAACAAAAACTGCCTTAACATTGAGAAAAAAAAAATGAAAAGCCTAAATACATCATAATGAGGAGAGAAGACCTCCTTTTCATGATGTTATGTATAATCCAATATTCCATGATATTATGGGCAAATTTCTTGAACAAAGAAACATTTCATGCTATAGAGAATAAATGTCAAATTTTTTTTATGATGCCATGGAATAGAAATCATTTGACTATCATTATGAAGTGTTTAAATCCTCCGTCATTTTTTTAAAGTTTTATTGGATCGTAGAATCTCATTTCGAGAAAACCCCCTTTTTTTAATTGATTCTGGAAATGTCCATCGCAAAAAGGTATTTCTACATTGGTCCCCAAGAAATATCAAAGCTAATTGTAGCTACAATTCTACTGTTGGCTCAAAGCAGTTAAATACTTGCTAATGACCATCACGCCCCTCTGCCCTTTCTCTCTACTGGTACTTACTGTTGGGTGCTTTTAAGTTTTAACCAAAAGGATCAGGGGTAGAAGGCCTAAAGTGGTTGGAGATGAATCTTTCTTTCGTTCACTTGGGTCAGTGCATCTGAACGAGCCATACCAACCCACCGCTCTTTACTTCTGACCACGATATAAAAAGCTAAAGAGGGTAAAGAAAAGGGAGCCATTAAAAAAGATTAAAGTGGCTTGTGGCAGATCAATCAGAGAGCCATTACTTTTGGTTAGCTCCTTTTATAAGCGAAACTGGTTTCAGACTTGCTTGTCTCTTCTGATCATGTTTCTAAAATATAAGGCATGATCGCGTGCATCAAATTGCAAATTTATAACACTCCTCCAGATTTATCCAAGAAGAGAAAAGAGAGAAAACAAAAGGCTTCACTATCTTGCGGACCCACCGCCATGATCTAGTTACTTTGTGAATGATCTCAACGGTTCGCTTTGTAGGGTATTTGATCGCATAATTAGAACCTTGCCCCTGATCTTAGTCTTACTTCTTTAAAGTGTATAAATGAAAGTGGAGTAGATGCAGGGATTGTATAATTGGATTGATAATTAGATGCCATTGTAAGTAATTCTGGCCCTTGTATTTATAGTTAAGTTATACCATGTGCAATATTTACTAAACTACCTTTGAAACCAGTTAGTCTCCTGACTAGGACAAAATTTCACACTGGTCAATGAAGATCATAGTTTCAAAACATGCTCATGATGTTCCTAGAAGTCTAGTTTTTGGCCAAGCAAAATGCCAACCTTACAACAAATTAAGTCACAGTAAGTGTTGCAGAGAAGGGAGGTATGGTAATTTAATAAAATCTAATGTAGGGAAATCTGAAAGGAGCAACAAACCAAAATAAAATTAGCTTTGATATAGGGACTGTTTTAGTAAGATTTTATGTTAGAACTTTTTTCCCTTTTTTACAAGATGGGGGCATATTTGGAGGAGGGGTAGGATAAAATAAAGTAGAGTAAATCCAAAATAAAAAAAATAATATATGATTGGATTATGATGACTTTTTATTTTTAGTTGTTTGATATTAAATCTTTTTGACTTTTTGTATAAATTAGAGTTTTTTTTTTTTTGTAATTTAGTGTTGACTTTTTTTTTTAGATGAAGAAAATTTGAATTTTTTTTTAAAAGAAGAACTCTACTTTACTTTACCCTACCCCTCTGCTAAACATGCCCTAAAGGCTTAATAAAAGCTTGGTTTCCTTCACATGGCCAATCAATTACAATTTTTCCTCTTTTATAGGTGAACTAGTACAACAATTCGTCCTTAATATGGGCATGTACGAATAACTACAAAATAATATTCAATGATTCATTAAAAAGAAGTTCTAATCATGTAAAATCATCGTCAAATTATTTAGTATATATAGTGTTTAAAATTTTAGAAAGAGAATAAAAAAAAGAAGATTATTACCATACCTCTTTTCTCAATTTAAGACTTTTGTAGAGTTGAAATGAGTTTAGTGAAATATTTAAAAACAAGTAAGATATAAGATTTGAGACAGAAATGAAATTGTTGTGGAATAGGAAAATAAGACTTAAGTAGTTACACATTGAGAGTTGGAAAAATGAGTAGTTACATGTTGGAAAGGTGGGGAAAAGGTGGGTAAATTATAAAGAGTAAATATAACTATCGGTTAAAATTAGAATCTAAAGTAAAGAATTATCTTTAAAACCTTTGAGTTTAGTATAGTATAATGGGTGGATGTGTTGTTCAATACGCTACTCATGCTTATTGAAGTCAGATGGAGCCCAATCGAAGCCTGAACCAGATTCATGAGTTTGACGCGTGTGGGACCCTCTCTGTAGCCTACACAATGCCATGGACCAAACCCCAATGTCTATTAATAAAATAAAAATAAAAAATAAAGAGGATAAGAAAGTACAGATGTCCTTGGTCTCTTCGTTGATCATTGTCTAACCTAATTTCTGCACTTTTTGGAATAAAAGAATTATATAATATTGCACTAAACCTGATCTTCCGTGCACCTTGTGTCAACGGCACAGGATCCACTGTCACAGAATTTAATAATGAGAGTGAATAAAATAATTAGAGGTTGGAAGAGAGCTTTATTTTGGGCATTTAATTAAGATGTTGGGTAGGTGGGTCCTGCTATTTAATTTAAGAGGATCTTTTTTAATCTCTTTAAAATTGGATATGGTGGCCGTAGACTCAAACTTTGAATATTGAAAGTAGGATATGCCACCCAATTTTTTATTCAATGGAGAAGTAAAGGGCATCCAAGGTGGGGGTTGAGGGAGAAGAATTGAAGAAATGTTTTTTTTGTTGGGGGGGGGGGGGGGGTGCAATAGGAATGGTAGATGGAGAGGGAGAGGACGAGGACGAGGAGGGGGGACACAATAGGAATGGTAGATGGAGAGGACGAAGACGAGGACAAGGAAGGTTTGAGGGAGGATGGGTTTGGGGTAGAAGAGTAGACGTTTTGTCTTTTATGAGGTTTTGGTATTGGTGCCCTAAGTATTGGATTGAGAAATTACCAATGGTTGCATACCCCATACCATTTAGACATAATAAAAAGTTAATTAATTTTTTCCTTGAAGAAAAGAATGATGATAAATTAAATCAAAGAAGAGATTATGAAGAACAAGGGAAGGAGGAAGAAAGTGGATAAAAAAATTGACATTCATTGATATCAAAGAAGATCAACTTTATTCCCATACATCAGTGAATTAAGTGAAAAAGTAAAAATAAAATAAAATAAAATATACAAGGGTTCATCTACTGTCGATGCTCTAAGAGGTTGGGTCCACCGTCGTTGTATCCAATTTGAAGGAATTTTTTTTTTTGTAAAACTCCCTTAATTTAATCTAAAATGACTCCCATAGTAAATAAACTCTTTATTTATCTAAATAATTATGTGTACTAATATTATCAGGAATGCCGACGGCAACAAAAGGGATATTTTTTTTCTGCTGATAATATATAGCGTTAAAAGCTTTCCATTATTTATAATTGCCTCTTTTTCATGGTCTGGGGCAATGTTTCTTTGTAATAAAAAATAAATTAAATTATTTTTTATATGCAAAAAACAATTTCCTACGAAAGAAAAAGGGATCAACCTCTTTTCATAGGCACCCACAAAGAAGGAAATTTGTAGAATTCCCTTGGACCATATAGCAGGAAAGGGTTGCCAATTCGGTTCGGTGAACTTAGAATTGGGTTTAGAATATTCTCAACCCAAAGTCAATCTATCCATATATTGGGTTGTAAAATATCAAGTCACCTTAACAAAAATGGGTCAACCCAAAAGATTTGATTGAGTTGATTAGAAGTTAGAGTGTGTTTGTATTGACATCCAATCCAATAGCAAATATGGACTTGGAAAGTATAATTATTATTATTTTTCAAAATGAAGAAATAAAAGTTTATTATGTGTGCGGTCATATATGTACCGTTTAGGAAATAGTCTTTGTTCGTCAGAACCGATTAACCCTTGAATCGGAGGTCAAAGGTTCGAAAGTTGAGCTGGCGAGGAATACCCTTGGTCATAAAAAAAAGAAAAAAAAGAAAAATCCAAACATACACATTATCAAAAAATCAGCCTACAACATAAAACATGGGCCAAAATATTTGTTTTTGAATATGTCTTGTAACCTCATCAGAAACTAATTCAGATCAGTTAAAAATCAAGAGTATGCCTGTGAGCTGTCGGAGACTTAAAAAAAAGAGGAGAAGAAGAAAAAATATTGGAGAATCCCACTGCAAAGAGACAAGGCAACAGAATAGAACAAATAAGAATGCTCCATAATGTTTTCCCCATTGCTATCCCTTTCTGTACTCTCTCGTACCTGTTTCTTCGTTCCCATTTCTATCCCTTTCTTTCCTCTCCAACCTGTTTCTTCTTTATCAAATCCTGTGGTAAATTTTTTAAAAAGAACATAAATTCTTGAATCAAATTTGAATCCCATCATTAACCATACAGTATACACAATATGCCCCTCACCCACGTCATAAATAGTTCATCTCCATTTATCCATGTCACAATGCCTTCTCTTCGTTCATCTGTCTTCTTGACCACCCTTTCAGTCAAGGGACCATGCAAATGTGTAATAGTTCATCTCCACTTTTAATGATGTATAATTGGGTCAATTTGATTTTTGACCAACCTATAATTCACATATTTCGATGACACCTATAATTTATATTGAAATTACCCTTCAATTCCATTGCACTGAATTGTGCACCTAAATAGGCCTCACAATATTTGACCAAAAAACAAAGTACTCACACTTTTTTGCCCTCAATTGTGAATTGGAGTACAGTGTATTTATTGCTTTGCTTGCTCAGGTGTTTGATATGTGCAGTTGCATGGAGCAAACTACCAGATCATCAGAGAAATGGACAATAATTGACAGAAAATTTTTATGAGGATCTTCAGGCCCACCTATAAAATGTTTAAAAGCCGTTCACCCTGTCCTTGTATGATATATCGCCTAGTTTTGCTCTAACGTGTGTTCTTGCCAAACTTTATTTCGATAATTTTTCTTTGGGTGCGGGGGTGATTTTGCTTGCCTGCCTCCACATTTAAAAATTGCTTGTTGACTCTTGAAGTTTAACAATTCTTACAGAGCTGTGCATATGACATCTAAGGCCGTGTGATATCACACATTTGTTTTATAAATAACTCTACGGACAATATTTAAACTTCAATGTTGAGAGATAAATGTCAGATTTAAGGTAGATGTATGGTAAAAAATTCTTATTTAAATTACCGATAGTAGAATTAGATAAAAATACTTAAATGTTTCACTGTGAACACATCTCTTGCAGTAGTTGTCTTCGAATTTTACTTTAATATGAGTCGTATCTCGAAAATACAAAATGATTAACAATGTAATTATTGCATAAAATTAATAATGGATAAGGTTATCTCTCTCTTCCTAAGCCACTGACTGGATGGGCATTTGAAGCTTTACGTACCACCAAAAAAGAAACTCCGTCCAGATAGAAAGAAAAGAAGATTCATGAACAGCAGAGACAGGAAAAACTTTCAATGGGGACTGAACGCCAGCACGTAAACATACGACAATGTGCCTTTCCACATCATCATGCATTTTTCTATGAACTCTTCGGCTCTTTTTCCTGTCCCACTGCATATTCCCCTCTAGCCATTCCAACGACTGATTGCAGACCACAAGTTAAGAATGTCATAACATAGAAGGAATAGTTTAATTTTTCTTGGACATGATTATTTCTTAAGTCCTATAAGTGATTTTTTTAATTGGTGTAATTGGTAATGAAACTTAAGAAGCGCTGTAAGTGATGGGACTACAAAGAGTTCCATATGTACTACTTTAAAATGTAGTATAGAGCTGCTTCATATATAAAACAATAGAGGATTAGTGTCCTCAATTTGTGAGAGGTCACTGTACTGATCACTCACTTTGTCCTCATCCATGATGGGCTCATATTTGCTTCTTTCATTCCATTCATGTCACACATACACACCAAAAAGGAAAAACTCTTTCATTACCTAACTAACTTTCCTTGCATCAAAAGTGGATTAATCAATGCATCAAAATTGGATTCATTCTTTAACGAAAAAAAAAGGGAAAAAAGCAGAAGAATTGGTTCCGTATTTATCTATGCAATGATGATAATTTTTAGCTGATTATGACTCTCCAACTAAATTAAATGATTTGTTTTATATGAGTAAGGTCCATCTGAGTGTCAAACAGTGGGCCCACATTCATCAATCATGACAAGTCCATATCAAAGGCGAGATAGATCAGAGTTAGCCTTCCACATCTTAGTCAGTTCACTAATTATCACTATAATTATACTAGTTTAATAAGCCACACGTATTATCAATTTAACGGTGTATGGCACTTAATTTCGAATTAAAAGTTGAGCATGGGGCAAATTTCATTGATGGGGATCTTAGTGATCGTCAGTGGAGTATGCCATATAAAAAAATCAGCCTCACACTATTTAGCCAACAACTAGATAAGCATTTGAAGCTTTATGACTAATAAAAGAAGAAAACTCCATCAAAATATGGAGTCTTTAGAAGCAGGGATAGAGACAGAAAAGCCAACAATAGCGACAGGACAAGCCGCCTGCCTTTCCAATTTCCATTCCACAGTACCATTATTTTATCCACTTTACGAATGTACCCCACTGCATATTCTCCAATTTCAATTGTATCTTTGTGACTACGAGTCTGATCCAGCTCTACATGCAGGTCATGTTATACTGTCGTGACTCGTGAGAGGGGTGTTGTATGGAGAGCTTTTTTATTTTTTTTTATTTTTATTTCATTTTCAAGAAAAATTAATATATTAAAGAAAGCAATGGAGCCCAAAATAATATAACAAACAAAATACAACAGCCATGCAGGATTCATCTAGTAAATTCTCCTTCCAAAAGGAAGTCCCTATTAAAGGTGAAACTGAGTTTTTCCATAAAATGAGCAGATTTGACAAAATGTTTAGGAATAAAAGAGAACTCAACATATATGGAGGTGCTCGGAACAACCTAAATGTCAGAGTTGATGCACTTGCTCTACCAATCCTTAGCCCCTTTAATTTCTTCAGCTACAAGAGCAGTGTCGCAAAATTTGAGGATTCTAAAGAGGACAAGATCATTAGCTTATTAAACCATACAAAAAAAAGCCAAAGATCAATCTTTCATCTAAGGCCAAGAAGGCAGCATATGTGAAAAATAGATTTCACAATAGGACTTGGATTCGGAAAAGTGGATGTCGTCACACTAGCCTCCTCCTTATCATGGGATTCTCACATGATTTTATTGGCCAAATTTAAAATTCTAGTTGGACTAATAGCCACACCCAAGGGTGGATCTAGGCATATGGGTATGGGGGAGCCCCCACCCATATCTAAAAAATTCTTGAAATTTGAAGGATTTCTCAACAGATTATGGAAGTTAATGTTTTTCTTTTCTTACATTTGCACCTTTCCCCAATTTCCTTTTGCATGGAACTCCCCCAAGTTTAATTTCGTAGGTCTACTCCTGGCCACACCTCTAAATATAAAATCATTTTTAGCTTTTGATATGGCACACCAAATTGTTAGCATCCATACCTTCGAGCCTTAATTTGTCCATGGAGTGGCTCGGCTTTCAAACATTCGACGCACAATAATTTTGTTTTTGCATAAACCCGAGATTGGTCCTCAGCATGGCATATGTATCAAGAAGAAAAATAGACGTCAAAGAATTTGTGAAATTAAGATAAGCCATTCATTTACATTACAACTGCTAAATAAATATAAATTTGAGTTCCAATTACCATTAAAAAAGAATATAAATATCGCCATTTTCTCCAGAAACAAATAAACTAGTGTCCAGTGGATTTTGTTATTTAGCAACTCGGATGGTCATGGAACGGGTCTAAATTGTCACGTCAGGAAAAGAAAAATGATAAATGGATACTAGAGAAAAAGAGTTTTTGCAAAAGTTATAAATTCTTATTTGATGGAACTTTTTTTCTTCTACGAGTTGACATTAACGTTGTTTGGTGCGAGTAGGTTTGGATTCTGTCTTTTCTTTTCTGGGCATGATGCCGAGTTCCACTACACAAGCCATAAAAAAATGTGGCTATCCACATCAAAGGCCGATCTGCTAACACAAAAATGTGAATATCCTCGTGAAGATCCAGTGGATTTTCCACAGACACGCATCAAACATAGACCCCACAAGTGGGGTCCCCCATCCGCGTCTCAATCGCTCGACCAAGCGCCCAATCTTCCCATACTAAACCGTATAAATTGACCGGTGCGCGCTTTTCCCGCATTTCTCATCTTCCTCGCGCGAGTCATGACCAGCCCTTTCTCACCTCTTTAAGAAAAAGCAGTCGAAGGTGTGGCTGTTGCTGTTGCTTTTCCATCTCGCTTTCTCCACCGCGCATTTTCTCTGCATCTTCTCTGATTCTTTTCTACATTCATACGCGTCATCGTTTAGACGAAGAAGAAGATTCTCGTTTCCTCTATTCCCAGATTCAGATTTCCAACAACGAAGTAAGGCTACAGCGAAGAAGAAGAAGAAGAAGAAGAAGAAGAAGAAGAAGATGATGATGAAGAAGATGAAGGAAAATGCTGTCAAGAAGATAAAGATCGGAGTCTGCGTCATGGAAAAGAAGGTGAAGTGCGGCGCGGAGGTTCTTTCCTTTAATCCCTCGCTTTCTCTCTGTCTCACCTCTTCTTGAGGATCGAACCTCTTCGCTTCTCTCTCTCTCTCTCTCTATGTTATCGTCTTTAAAAATGAAGTGTTCTTAACATCTCTGCTATTCTCTCTCTTGATGTTCTTCTCATTCACAGGTTTTCTCTGCTCCGATGGGGCAGATCCTTGACAGGCTTCAAGCATTCGGCGAATTTGAGGTATGTTCTGTTCATGTTTGCTCTTTGATCCGCATTTCGCGGGCATTTTTCCGGTATTGATTCTAGTTTTGCTTGGCTTTGTGAAGTTCTCCAAGTTTCATGTGGAAAGCTTGTAACTTGATTGATTGTTGTGAACTGAGTATGTGTATTGAGATGATCTGAGTTCAACAGCTCTATGTAATGTGTTTATATACGAATCTTATTTTAATGGATGGAAATTGAATTCCGTTACTGATTATGAATTACGAAATGGCCACTGTCCGATGCCGACTGTTATATGAGTGTTTGAATCCCTAAGTTTTCTTTGTTCAGTAATCATGGATTAGAAAAAAGAAGTTTCTATGTTACTCTTAAGGGCTCAGCATTTCTTAAAAAAAAAAAAATGAAATTACAGTTACTTGAGATCGCAGTGGCTTATCCGTCGTACAGATCATCTTCTAGATAAAGAAAAAAAAAACCTGTTACTTGGGATGACAGTGGCTTATGATCTATCCTTACTATAATTTGCAACATCTATATTTTGTTCATATCAAACTCCATTATGACATGGCGGAACTGTTTATAGTAGCCGGTTGGACATCTCATAGGTCCATTTTGTAATGTGGTTTTGGAAAATAAATTGATCAAGCCTTTGTTAAATTTCTTATTATGTGTTCTTTGTGATGCAGATCATAATATTTGGAGACAAGGTTATTCTTGAAGATGCAGTGGAGAAGTATGACTACTTGGACTCTGTTTTCTCTGTTCCAAGTATCGTGTTGTTGTTTTTTATTTTTTCCTTTTTGGGTGTGTTTTGGAAATGGTTACTGTCCTTTATTATAATTGGAAAACATTACAAAAATAAGAAAATCATTCAAATGAGGATATGTCTTAGGAACAAGAAAAAACTAAGGCCCGGATATGATCATTTGTAATATAAGTTCCTTCCATAACAAGCCCGTCAGCTTTTCATTGGCCTGCTGAGGAACATATGATCTTGGACGTTTAATGGACAATATTATTGTTTCTGTGTCTCATTTCCTGATCAGACAGTATGACTCCATATTATTGTCCATATTAGCAAAAAGGATGGATGTTACTAAATATGTTAATTTGGAATCTGTTAATGCACATGCTGTTCACATGTTATGGAAATATCCTTTCGTTCTTGGGCATAGAAAGTGATAGATGGAAATCCAAGATGAAAGTTACCTTTCCCAAGTATCCTCTATGTAGAAAACATGATAATGAAACATTATAATGGAGCTTAAAAGAAATCATGGTATTTGATCATTACTAAGATCAGTTTTCTGCTCGCACGCTACGTAGTTATTATGGTTTTCTAGCAGAAGCAATTATCTCTTATTTTGAACCTGTGTTTGCCCTTAAGTTATTTTTTTCTTTTTAAAATTTTTTCTTGTGTTGTTGATAAATATATGTTTTAACTACCTGGCAAGTTAATAAATTATGAAAGCATATTGATTGTATTTTTGCAATCTATTTACCGTAATCCTCCTTTTTTTTCCCCTTCTCCATTATGATTTATTAATTATAATCTTCTTTTTGGTTTTAGTACTTCTCATTGATTTCAAGCCATCTTTACTGTATATAATAAATGAAGTGGTTACTTATTCAGTTCTTATTGAATGAATAATTTGGCTATTGACTAGATGTATTGCTCTTATAGTTGGCCGATATGCGATTGTTTGATTGCTTTCTACTCATCTGGTTATCCACTTCAAAAGGCTGAGGCATATGCTGCATTGCGGAAGTGAGTTTTCTTTTTTTGCAAACCTTGTCTTATGATTACATTGTTAATAGTATTTGTTTTTTTTTTCTTTGGTGTTGCATGCTTGTCTGTGCACATGTGAGTTTGTTTCACTTTAGAATGCTTGCCTTATTTGATTGGAGCTTAAATTTTTGTTATGAGCTATTGCACTAAGCTAGTTCTTTTGTAATGCTATAGCATTTGTATATATTCTTCTTTAAATGAATTGTCCTGTTATTTTTGTTTTTGAATTTTAAATTGTTTTTTTAAACCTCAACCTTGAGGTTGTGGGTTTGAGTCATGTTACCAATTGAAAAAAGAAACAAGTGTCAGTGTATAATTTCCAATATGACGCCTGCATGAAACCGACAGTTCCAAAATTTGTCTCCTAAATGCAACCAACACTTCTATATTCAATCTATCCAACTCATCCCATGAGTTTCCTTTTCGAGGAGTTGGGAACTTATTTTTGATGATTTTCTTAAAGAACATCTTTCATTACACCAATCCATCTATTCAAGTCTCTCCAACTCATGTGAACTCCTGTCTTCACACATAGCCTAATCCAATTTCTTATAATTTTTCAGCTCACATCTCTCTCTCTCTCTAATTAGTATTCCTCTCCACCATTTCATCTTGAGTTCAAGAAGCTAATTCAGAATATAGTAAGATGAAGGAGCTGTGCTTGGCTAGTGGACCCGATTGCTGGTTGTCATAGTCATGAGGCATTTGCATTGTGGATTATAGTTTTCTGACAAGGGGATCGATTGGCTCAGGTTGAACTCAACTTGGAAGAGTTTCGTTCAGGCTGGTCAACCGACTTGGTCAACTTGTGACTTGGTTTGACTTGACTCATTTTTGTTTGGCTGAGTTGGCCGAGTTGACTTAAGGGAGTTTCTATATTTACTTTTTTTGGGGTAAAGAATCTTTTCTTATTAAAAACAAACAACTACCACGAAGAAGACTTAGATTTGATAGAATGGTAAAATCCAAAAATATACTTAAATGAGAAATGAAATTGGAAGCACAATTCTTATTGAATCTACATATATTCTTGTGGGAAAATATAGACTTTTCTTATTTGTTTTTCCCTGTATATAAGTTATTATAAATGTAACTATCTGTAATACAATAATTAGAAATTAATCTACTGACCTGCCTGATTGACCCATTAGTTTCCTTGTTTAGTGAAACCACTCGGTTAAAAAATGGTTGTGTGAGTAATGACTTGCCTTTTTTTCTTAACCTAAAAAACAAGGCTAATGGCTGAGAGAAATTTTCTATAACATGTGTAATGACTGTTCAGTACATGGCTATGCTCACCTACAAGTTATTTTTGCGCATATAGTTATTAATTGCTTGCCACCCACCTAGATGCTTCCCAATCACACACACACACACACTCTCTCTCTCTCTCTCTCTCTCTCTCATCTTTACTGTTGTGCAGATCAATGATGAAATGATTTATAGAAGAATATAAATTTAATGGTAAAATTTAGTCAGATGGGTGCCATAAATTGGGTTGAGTTTCATTTATTTATTTATGTTTTCTTTTTGTTTCTTGGGTTGGGGTGGTTTGGTAGTGAGTGGGGGAGTTGAATTAATCATAGGTGGGCCCATCAATGAGGCACTGATATAGTTAATGCAAACTGATTCTCATTTGAAGCTTTTTTGTTGAGTGTTCATTGTTAATTTCTCGATGTGAATTATGTGATGTACATGCTAACCATTGAGAATTTTTGTACAACATGAATGAAATCACATGCATCTCTGTTGCACACTTTTTTTGGAGCCATCCAGTGTGTATTCCAACTTTTTATTTTGAATCATGGTTCCCCACGTGATTCATGAGTGACCACCGTGTCAGCAATGCACTGTTTATTCATTTCCTTCTCTAAGGAAAGTTATTAGCTTGTGCCTTCTCAAAGAAAGAAAAATGGTTTGTGTCTGAGCTATTCTAATGGTTTTCACATTTCATGAATATTTTGTGTACCTCTATTATGTTGCTGTGTAGATATACATGTCTGTAGAACTCTATTTTGATTAGCTTCTATCTAAAGGAAAGTGTTTGTGTCCCATCAGTAAATGTGGAGGCAAAATACTAAAAGGTCACAATTATGAATTCTGTCCCACTGCAATGAGACTTTATTATTATTTTTATTATTATTATTTTGGGTTTCCTTCTTAGGCCCTTTCTAGTGAATGAATTGGAACAACAACGTCTTCTCCATGATAGAAGGAAGGTATATGAGGTACGTTGTTCTTAACTATGTCTCTATTTTTAGTTTTTTACCTCTTCATTATTAAAATGCTTTAGTCCTAAAAAGGTGTTTCCTTTAGCATGCTTCTTATTGCCTTTGGCAGTGAGACTAAAGAAAGAAAGGCACCTGCAATGTACATGGATTTATTAAGGCCATGGTCATTGTGTTGCATACATTGAAGTAGAAGATGACTTCCTATTGAAACCCTCATTGGAAGTCCATACATAAACTCGTGGTCTGGAATGGAAGGGACTGTTACATGCATGCTCTCCTTCACTGTTTCCTCCTTTTATTCTAGTCCAGCTAAGTAAATGCATGTTTTTATAAAAACAAAGGCCTTAGTGTATAACCACAAGTACTACTTAACTTTGATGTGTCTTGACTGTCTGTCGCTTGAGTCCAGCACTGTAGTCTAATTATGTGATTAAGAGTCTTGCCTATCCTATATTTATTGTGTTTTGGGATTGAATCATAGAATGGATTATACCCATTAATTAGGAGTGTTAGGGAATCCTTGTACGACAACATTTCTGTAGAAAGACCATAGTTTACTATGTATATGTGCTAATCTGATGTTTGAAGCTGAGGTTTTTTTGGATAGGATTTGGTAGAAATCTATTATCTCGAAGATTTTTAAGTCTGGGGTTGGGGTTTGGTTGGTGGGGGTTGGGGGGGGGGGTTAGGGTTGGACTTGTGACTTTATCCATGGAAATTTTTGCTTTCTCTCTCTCTCTCTCTCTATATATATATCCAACTAAAAATAATTGGAGTTTCCATTGGTGTGGTTTCCACACCTGAAGATGTCCACACTCCCACAAAAAAAAAAAAAGGAGGATTCCTCAAGTGATGGTTTCTACGGAACTTTTCAAACATGTTCACGTTTGTGTACGTGAATTTCTGCACTATTGTAAATTTCATGTTTGGCGTGCAAAAGCAGAAAAAATGAACTGAATTTTCCATGATTTCTTAGGAAATCTGGTTCCCATTTTTTGGGGGAGGGAAGGTTTTGGACTTGGTGTCGTCTGAGGAACTGGGATTCGATAGCGCTGCACAAACACACTTTAAAGAGTATTTCAGTGCTCCGCGGATTTCTATTTCCACAGCAGAGAGGAATCCCGCATTCCCACCTTTGTGGTAGGAAATCAAAATCATTTCTATTGTGGAGAATCTGTTCATTTTTTTCCTTTTCCATGAAGATAGTGTGTTGCACCAAAGAACGAAACAATGGGCTGTATGAAAAATCAGAACAATTTTACTCTCTATTGTAGAATCCTCTTGTTGCACAAATGCACTGGAAAAATTGCTATTGTAGAAGAATACAAAACTACATAGTGGCAAAGAAACAAATTATAAACTTGAACAAAGTTGAAAGATCTGTACAACATCGCCACCATAATTAAACATGAGGCTTGAGATCCATTTCTTCTTTTCCAAGCCAATCAGTGCTTGAATTCCCTGATTTGAACATATTCTTCAGGACAGATTTATCTCTCCATCTAATCACTAATCATCCATGGGAAATTATCCAATCATTGGTCTCTCCCATCTAATACCAATAAGAGAGTCACCACTTATAATAGGTTCTCTGGCTTTAAGCATCTCTAGTTCCATGCACCTAATTAACGAAGGATCAAGTCATGTTTCTTGTTTAAGAATATATAAAAAGATCCTAATAAGACGTTTGGAGCCTTCCTTGAGTTTGTTCTCCTTTTCTACTCGAGCGCTGCCATTAAAATAAAGCTTAGGCTTACAAATGGGATGAGATTTCCTGAGATTTCCATTTGACAATCAGTGGATAATGCAGAGCTCTTCTTTGAGTACAATTTGCTTAATGCCTTTGAATAACATTTGCTGAAATCCCTGTGTCAAAGAGGTGGTCTGACCCATTCTCTCTCTCTCTCTCTCGCTCTCTCTCTTATAGTCAGTCGTATGCTGGAATTTCTAGGGATTTTCAAGTTGGGTTTTTTGGTATATTCTATGCAGCTGTGTTGGTGTATTCTTGTCATTAAGATCCGGATAGAGGATGATTGTTTCTATTGGTTTGATAACATTGTTGGCTTTGATGCCACCTTCCATTTAGCTTTCCAAAATACAGTGTCCGGTGAACCTAAATTATTGTTAAAAACCCAACTGTATTTTTTCTTTCAAATGTCCATAGCATTGCTTGTAGAAAGAGGTGGCTTGAATATTTCCGTCGTCTCAGTAAATACTGATATGAATGCGCGGTGTCTACCTGTGTTGGATGAATAACAAACACATCAAATTCGAGGGAAGAAAGTAAACAATAATGAATGAAAAAGTGTTCATTTCCATTATTTATGAGAAAGGGGTGTCACTAGACCTAAGGCTACAAGAGTGCATGGAAGATTCTTTTCATGTAAGATTTGCTACAGGTTCATACAAGAACCCCAAGGATGCCAGAACACTAAGGATACATTCATCTTTTTTTTTTTTTGGCCTCCGCAAATCCCATTCTGTTGTCAATTTTTGGGTACTGCATAACTGGTTCCTGATCTATGAAATAACGATGATATTGTTGTGTTATTTTCATGTTTTTCTGTATTATAAGGAATACAATTTATTGGAGAAAGAGATAGGTCAAATACAAATATTAAAAATCGGCCCAAGTGAGATTGACAAGTTTCTATTGTGCTATATGCATGATGCTTATTTTACCAATTCCAAATTTAATAGTTATATCGTTCTCTCTCTCTCTCTCTCTCTCTCTCTCTCTCTCTCTCTCTCTCTCTCTGTGTACATTTGATTTCTAGTAGCGACGTTTAAGACTATTTATTTTCATTATTCTTTTGCTGAGACTAATTGGTGCCTTTATTTTACTTAGCGTCTTGAAATGTATGGAATTTCTGTGCCACGCTATGCTTTGGTAAATAGAGAGTTTTCTTTTCAAGAGCTAGATTATTTTGTTGAGCAAGAAGATTTTGTCGAAGTTCATGGAAACCGTTTCTGGAAGCCTTTTGTAGAAAAGCCTATTGATGGTGAGGCTGTTACATTTTCTTTTAATTGCTTATATCATCTTTTTGTCATTGTTTATTTTTCTTCTTTCATGAGTAGAGTGTTTGATGATTGTTTCCTTTGAATATGGAACATGGTGTTGCAAAAAATCACAGATGATCCTTAATGGGTGTTTTTATTGAGAAATGAACACTGAAACAACAACTTCCGTCTTATAATTGGGAGGCATCTTCATTTAGTGTGAATGTATTTTTGGCGCTCCTCTCTTGTTGACGTACTGATGTAGTGAGAGGTTGGACAGAAGATTCCTCCAAAAAAGGATTATCCATGGAAATCTTGTCCCTCTTCAATAAAGCAGGGCATTGTAAAGTTTTCACTAGAATATTTGAAGGCGACAGTGATGCAGACCCATGGGTCGACCTTTGCCCATTGGACCCAGCCTGCAGGCCCAACAAGACCAGTTAGTTAATTGTGGGAATTTAAGTTAGGAGTCTTATTAAGTGGTTTGATTTATTTGGAATTCTTTACATTAGGAATATTTGATAAGGAGTCTTATTATATGTGTTTCTATTTTATTTAAATGTTGTAGGAAAGTCTGTGTTTCTATTTTATTTAAATGTTGTAAGAAAGTCTTAGGGCTTGTTTGGCAAATCTTATTTGTTTGAAACAGATTTGCATGAAATAGAACTGTTTCAAATAGCCTTGTTTGAAATAGATGTTTTCCAAATATATTGTTTGGTAACATAGAAACCCCGATTATAAGAACCTTTTAAAATCCAACAGTATATGATTTTTCATAAATTTCTCATTATACAAAATGAACAAGGGGCTATTTTTTTTTACCTCATGTTCATTTTTAATATTCCTAAAATGATCAATGGATCAGATCTTGATGTATGGGCCCACAAATTCTTGAAATCTAGTTAAAATTGATCACGTTCTTTTTAAAATATCCCAAGATCCATGATAGATCAATGGCTCAAATTTGAGCTCATAGTTGTGTTTGGACAGGTAAATATTTCTAACGGCTCGAATCTTAGTTTCCCGGATCGGAATCCAAGAAAAAAGAAAAAAAAAGGGCAGATAGAAAAATCACTTTTCAACTGTTGTTTCTGAAATGAGCTATCCAACGGTTATCATATTTTCATCATTTTCTTTAGATTTGGATCACATTAGAGGCTGAAATTTTTAGTAGCAGTTGCTCTCAATATGCCACAAAGGAAAGGATTAACGGTTTGGATCATGAATTCATGATTATGGGGCCCATAGAAATTTAGAAGTTTAGATTTTTCGTTTTGAAGTTTTTTGCAAATATCCAGAAATGTATGACAGCTCAACCGTTCAATTTTGAGGTCATAGCTGTGTTTGGGCCTCTTAATGATTCCAATGGTTCATATCTATCATGTGGATCCTTGATGAAAAAAAAAAAAAAACTAGAACGGTGATGTCAAAATCACCGCCCGTATTAGTGTTCTTCCACATGTCTGTGTGCTTTAGACCGTTTGGTCCATTTGAAATCTGCCGATATTTGAAGCTTTTGGAAATAGACGGTTCACGTCTATATGCTGATTCAAATGGCATGCTTGGATTTTGTTACCAAATGAAATTATTGTGGTTTGAATTGGCATTAAGACAATGAGAGCCCCAAAGTAGACTTGCCAGACAAGCACTTATTGTTCGAGTAATAGAAAAGAACAATCCTACTCTATATAAGGGTTGATAGGCTTCATTGTGATCTATGCTTATTTCAGTTGATTAAAGATTTATGAGTTTTCTCTTTTGGTTATGGTGTTTACCATTATTGTGAGCATGCCCTAGTGTTTGAATCCATCTTTGGACCTGATCAATCCCTTGGGAGATAGATCTATTTTTGATCGAGGATTCGAGGCTGCATCAAACAAACTGATGAAAAAAAAAAAAAATTGAAGGCAACAACATGCATGGATTATTAATCCCATTGGGCTCTGTTGTTGTAAAAAGACCTAGATAATGATAGATATTACTCAAACTTAAAAGATACAGTTTTTGAAGGCTACTCTATCACCTGGATAACTTTTTATTACCATAACTCTTTTATTTTTATTTTTAATTTCTTGTATTTGATCTTGATCTTTTCTGTAGACACTAAACTTTTCTTTTTGTATTTTGTTTTTGGAAAACTAATTCGATGTTTTGGTTTACTTTAATTCCTTTTCTTTTGACAATGATAGCGCTAAGTCTAATTGATAAGGTTTGCCATCCTCTCAGTCATTGGGAAGATTAAGTGGAGATGAAAATAGGTTCCGAAACACCCAAGAACCTGAAAGACCGAACCTGGAAAAATCGGATATTGATCTAGAACTTGAATTGAAAATTTGTTTGAGTTTTTTGTTGGGGTATACTAATAGGACCATTGTAAAATATGTTTGTGGTCTCCATTTTCCTAATTTCAATTATCATGCTTCTTGTTGATGTTTTTAGGTGCACTTGTGTGCATGGGAACTACTTATAATTTTCCTTTTTACTGTTTATCATGCATATATAGTGTAAGCATAATGTTTAGGGTTTAAAAAATCAGCAGAGTTGATTCAGACTCGGCAGAGACTGATTTGCTTCAAGTGCAACTCGGGCAAGTCGCAAAACTAAGATAAAAGGGGTTACAAACCATCATTTTCCTTGTTTCCCTTTTTTTTATCCATTTCCCCCCATTTCTTCCTCATTTTCATGCTATCAGCAGCTGCTGCAACTGATATGCATCGTGCATCTCCTTCTTCACTATCATCCATTGATCTCTTGAAGTCATCACCGCCACTCTCTCCTCACCTTCCTAAATCCTAACCCTATCCTCCCCACCACCGTCTTTGTCTCTGATCCATTCCTCCATCTGGCCGCCTTTGTCCTCCTCTTGCAGGGCTTTTGCTCCTGGATTGTCTACCTTTGTTTGTTTGGCTGCCTAGCTGCATTTGGTCATTTTCATTTTGCCCTCTCATGTGGCGAAATGAGAGGGCAAAATGAAGGGACTCAGGAAGGAGCTAACAATCTAAGGCAGCTAACCAAAACAAAACAAAACAAAATACAATAAAAAGCACATAAACGACTCAGCCGAGTTGCATGCAACTTGGCCAAGTCCGATTCCACATTTTTCAACCCTGCCAATGTTTGCTGTTCTCTACATAGAATTCATGTAGGTTTTTGTCTATTTTAATGAATTTACTTTCTATAGTTGCTAGTAATTGCTATTTTTCCCATTAAACAATGCAACTCATAAATTTGAACATACAATTAGCTAAGTTGAATGTCGTTGTCTAACTCTGTTGACATTGCATGTATCACATACGATGATTTGTGTCTGTTCAAAAGGGGATGATCATAGCATAATGATATATTATCCTAATTCTGCTGGCGGGGGCATGAAGGAATTATTCCGTAAGGTTAGTTCTTTCTATCTATTTTTCGTCGGTTGTATTAATTCAGACCAAAATGAATATATTTGTTTGGCTGTTTTTATAAAGATCAAAATAACCATTTATTTTTCCTTACAATTTTGGTAGATTTACAGTGATAAGCTCTTGTTGGTATTTGGAGAATTTAGTTTGCCTTGAGATTTATTTTGCTGCTGATAATGCAAGCTTCTAATGGACAACATCATGTATTAATGAATATGGTGTATGAATAGTTTTCGTGCAAATTTGGAAGTGGGGAAGATTGATGACCTGACCAATAGATAATTTTCCTCCAAAGGAATTATCTTAACCCAGTCAGTATAGCTAAGCTGATGACATTTTGTACTATCTTATATTATAAAATAAGTGCAAAGACATCTGTAAGATTATGTCAATGCCTCCAATGAAATTTTCTATGAAAAGATTCTTACATATCCTTGGTCCTAAAAGCTAATAAGCCAAAAGACATGGCATGATGAGTAAGTTTGTCAGGTAGTTGTGCCGGATGGTATTTGTCACTTGTTCTTAATGTCATCTCTCCCATGCCATAGACTCATATCCGCACATTAGTAAGCATGTGATTAGATTAAAAAATTCATATTCGCAGACATACTGGCCCGGCAGTTTTGAGTTTGCTTCACTTCCTAGTTTCAATTGAAACTATGTTTCCAATTAAAATGCATAATCCTTAGTTACTGATTTTACAATGTCAATTATCACTTTTTATGGGTACCTATTCATGAGAGAATCAATTTGTATTGTTGTAATTGGCATTTCATTGCTTGGGAATTGAATCAACATTTGTGCTCATATATAATTTGTCTAACAAGAAATGGGATTGGGGAACACCTTCTGACATTTATTTTAAAGTCAGTCTACTGGGACTATGTAGAACAGGTTTACTAAGACATAGGGGCTGGTCAATATTCCAGATTTTATAATCATTTTAGGATAGCTGTTTAGAAATTGCAACAAAGTGTAGATTAATCATCTTTTATTTTCATTTTTCAAGTTAAGAGCTGATATCTAATAAGGGATTGATTGCCAATGAATGCTGTGAACTTGAAAGGGCAAACTAAGAGACATTTAGATAAATATTATTGAGATGAGGGGATTTTCTTTTTAAGGTGTATTTTCTCTTCTTTAATTGTATTATCAGTTGGCTTTCAATGAATGTTTTGTCGTGGATAGCCAAGGATGTTTTGCTTAATAAATGAGTGGAGTGAAATTGAGTCATGAAATGTGGAAGATTGAAAATGATGATGAAGGTTAACAATTCTTCAAGGAGTTGAGAAAACAGGTACAGAAGGCTTGGAAAGATTTCACTTTGAAAGTTGATGCTGAGAAATCTATAAGGCGACTTATGAATCCTATGACAATTTGTGTGTCCAGTTTTGTTCTGAGGAGAGGGAGAAGGACATGTAATCTTGCCAAAGTCTAAGCAAAAGGACAACTGGAGAATCTATTGTGGAAGGTGTGTTAAAGATGACAATCAGATGGTCTTGACGAAGGAAGATGTGTTAAAAGGATAGACCAGTCATGCATTCTGATGACCTGTCCATGATGGAACTATGCTAGTGAAATAGATCACTAGCCAAATGAAGAGATGATAAGCAAAATATATGTCATATGAGACATAAGTAATTACAGCCTTACCTAAGATGAAGAAAAAGAGAACATCAAGACCAGTTAGCATATCTAATTTGTGGATCTTGATGGGAATTGCAGCAAGGATGGACGGATGTGTATATTAAATTTTAATGATCTTTTAAATAAGAATTATGCAAGTGGAATGAATCATTAATCAAATGAAGGGTCTATCAACAAAATATATGAATTATGGAACATAAGTAAAGTGGTCTTTACCTAAAAAGAAGAAAAAAAGCATGTCAAGACTAGCTAGTTTACCGATAGAAATACAGGTCTTCATGGGCAGAATTGAGATTAACAAAATTGAGTACAAGAGGACTGTCTTAAGGAGAGAGGTCATGATGGTCTTTTTAGAAGAATAAAGGATATTTATAATTTTGTAATTTACCAAGCTGCTGGCCTTATTGAGTCATGAAAAAACTTTGGGTGAGAGTGGTAGATCAATGCTCAAGATAAGGCCTCAATATTGTGGAGAGCTAGCTTGGATAAACACATGTTGAAAGGGGAAGTGGACGGACAAGATCATATTGGACAGTAAAGAGGCTTAGATCAAGCAAAGAGATTGATGCCGTGGAAAGCTATTGAGAAATTTTGGGAGTTTGAATCATGTTGAAGTCTTGGCTTGGATATAGAAATTTAAAGCATTGCAGCCCAGACAAGCATACAACAATACTAATTCTTTCTTTCTTTCTTCTTTTTTTCTTTTTCTTTTTTCCATTGGACAACTTATGTTTGGAGGACAAATAACAAGAAGGGCTTGGAAGAGGCAAACTCATCAGTCATCATCAAAGACCAGTCAGAACTAAAGGAAGATGTGGCCAATTTCTTTTTTCTTGATATTTGTGTTGAGGTGAGAATGTCCTTGGACCTAGTTTACATGTCGTTTTCTTTTTCTTGTATTTCTTTAGAATTAAAAGATTTGGACGGAAAGGGATTTTGAAGATGTAGTGGATAGCGCTTTGGTGGATTGTGCATGTGGATGATAAAACTCTTGGACTAGATGATTTCTACCTCTATTTTATATACGTTGGGTGATGTAGGCCAGATCCATGATTGGCATGCCTATTGGACCCATGACCAATAAGGCCCAGTAGAGTAGAGTAGATCCTATTATTAGTAGTTGTTTTAGTTGTTTTTTTAATTATCTAGGATTCTTTAATATTTGGAAAGTCCAATTATGTTTGGGTTATGACTTCTTATTTGATTTGAATTAGTTGTTTCCTTAATTAGACAATATCTTAGTTATAAATAAAGGTGTAATCCCTTCATGGAATACAGACATTGATATTGAATAAGAATTTGAGTTTGCTTATCAATTGAAAGAATTATCGTTTGTCTTTGGTGAGATACCTAGACATTCTATTCTTAAGTCTTTTGGGTTGGAGATTAGCCCGTTGGCTATTCTTCTTCCCTACGTTGCATCAATTGGTATTAGAGCAAAGATCCAATTTCAGATCGTCATTTTGATCGCCGTTCCTAAGTAACGTCTCCCATCATCGTCATGGCCATTACCACCAACGCCAAACCCCTTTCCGACACCCATTCCTCACCTCCAGCAATAATCCCGAACCCTCATAGTCGAAACCCTCAACAGCCCTTCCATTCCATTAATCTAGACGATCGCATCCCCTCCCCTTCAACAGAACCCATCTCCACGAAACCCTAAAACCCAATCCTAAAGTTGACGCCCTTTCTGACCCCTTACTACCTATAGAGAACCCTAAACCCTAATCCAACTTTCTGACCCCTTACTACCTATAGAGAACCCTAAACCCTAATCCAACCTAATCCCTTCATGGAACCCCTCTTTGACCCTCACCCCCTGCCTCTCAACCGAAACCCTCTCCCACCTTCACCATTAGCAGTCACCCCTTCTACCATTGAACCCAAAACTACCTTCCCGAACTCATTCCACCGCAACCCACCACAGCCACCAAACCCCAATCGACCCAAAAAAAATTATTTCCTCAGACCCTAAATCCACTCCCGAGCCACCTGCCACCCAAACCGCCCATCTCCCAATCTTTTCGTCAAGCCTTTGTCGAACCCATCTCCCTTTCCCCAACTTTTGTCATTAGTCCCCCATCTCAGCAAAAGAGACAAAAACGAAGGAGACCAAAGAAGAAATAGAAGGCAGGAGAGAGATCGAAGACGTACCTGTGCCGGTCGCCGAGCGCCTTCGTCGCCGTTTTCAACTCCATCGTTAACCACAGTCGTTGTCTACGTTCCCCGCCGCAGCTACACCACCATCTCCATCATTGGTCCTTTCCGACTGCACCACAAGGCCAACCCCATTTGTCGAGCACTGCTATCTCCATCGCACGCTCAGTAGCCGCCCCTCCATGCCCCTTGTATTTGCAATCGAGTAGTAATAAGGTAGAAAGGGTTTCGAAACCCTTCTTTTCTTTCCTTCTCCTCTAGTCAGGCTGGATCAGAACACGTGCCATAAGGCAAGCCCAACAATTGGGCTTAAGTGCAGGTTAAGGTCCAACCTAGTTATTTTTTCTTAAAAGAAAAAAAAAACCAGGCAGTAAAAAAAAACTACAAGTGGATCAGCCATAAGGTCTTCATTTGTATATTTTGTCATTAAGATCAAGTTATCAGGTCAGTCCCTTTTTTGAAAATTTTGTGTTCTTACATCATGGTCAATATGCAAATTTTTGGACCCTCTGATGAATTTCAAAGCATGTTGTATGAGTATAAATATGGAGATTGGTATTATGAAAATAAGGTCTACTTTGAACAATTCCTCAATCTTAGACATGCTGATTTGACAGTTTATGAATATTTGATTCAATTTTCAAGATTGCACCAAGTTTGTGGCTTGGAATAAAATGAGCTGCATGATTTGACTTGCTTTATTAGAGGTTTGAAATCAGTCATTCTTGAGAAGATGAAATCTTGCAATATAAGGAAGCAATTCATGTGGAGCACATGCTTCAACGGCCCCGCCTGCGACAAGTTAAGCTTGAGAAAGAACATTCTCTGCGATGAACGAGAGATCATCTGATGGAAATAAATTTTGCAGAAGAAGTTACTCACACCCTTGTCATTCACAGACTCCTCACCACTAATGAAAGGGAAGACAACGAGTGGAGGCAGACTATGATATTTCGGACGCGAGTAAGGTGTGAAGATAGGTTAGCCAATCTGGTTATTGATCATGACAGTGCTATCAATTTTGTAGCACAAGATATTATTGACAAACTCAATTGGCCTATAGAGACTCTCTTAAAGCCTCATAAAGTTGCATGGTCTAATGCTTTTGTCATTACTATAACTCATAAATTTCTAGTATCTTTCAAGATTGGTGTATATGAAGATAAAATTTGGTGTGATGTAATTTCCATTAATATCACATACATTCTTTTGGAACAACCATGGCTTCTTGATCGGAAAGTGCAATATGACAAAGAGAAGAATATCTATTCCTTCTCTTGGAAAGGACGATATGTAGACCTTGTTCCATTATGACCAGCAACCTCTTCATATACCTCATCACCATCAATTGAAGAGTCAAAAGATGAACACAGAGAAGAAACAAATTCAAATGGTGATGTTGACGAGCCCGTTCAAGGATAGAATGATATCATGATAGCTTCCAGTGAGGAGCAAGAGGTAAAGCAAGATGATGAACAAGCAGACAGTAATCATCCAATGGATCTGATTGTCACATCGGGTGACAAATCAATTGCCCCGGTGGTTTCGCAAGAAGATGTGTTCACATTAATTGATGCGCACCATATTGATGTCATCTTCAAACATCAACCAATGCCGATCAACAATTATGCTATCCTATTACAAAGTCTACAATTAAAGCATAAAATGTTTAGATCACACCGTCAAGATACAAGCAGCCATCAGAAACTGCAACGCCTCTGACCTATTTTTGAGTGGAATGGAAGATTCGATTTGCTTTCAAGGCATATCCTCAACATGACACTCAATTAGCGACATAGAAGTTTGATTGAATGATTTTGACCCAGGTGGACATTTATAGCACTCGAAGACGAGTTCTCCTTCAAGAGGGGGAGAACTGATGTAGGTCAGGTTCATGATTGGCCAGCCTATTGGACCCAAGACCAATAAGGCCCAGTGGAGTATAGTAGATTCTATTATTAGTAGTTGCTTTCTTAATTATCTAGGATTCTTTAACATTTAGAAAGTCCAATTATGTTTGGTTTTGGACTTCTTATTTGATTTGAATTAGTTGTTTCCTTAATTAGATAATATCTTAGTTATAAATCAAGGTGTAATCCCTTCATGGGATACAGACATTGATATTGAATAAGAATTTGAGTTTGGTTATCAGTTGAAAGAATTATTGTTTGTCTTTGGTGAGGCACTTAGACATTCTTTCTTTAAGCCTATTGGCTTGGAGATTAGCCCGTTGGCTATTATTCTTCCCTGCGCTACTTCATTGGGTGGGTTTCCTTAAAGAGGATTTCCTTGATATGCTATCAGAATTCCAGTGAAGTGGTTGCTTGAACAAGGAGATCAATGCAACCTTTTATCACTCTTATTTCTAAGGTTCTTGATCTATGAGTTGAAGGATTCCAGACCTATTAGCCTTGCATAGTGTGTCTGCTCTTGCTGAGAATCCTAGCCATTGGCTGCTACTATTATCTCATATTTTTAGTCCATTCTAAGGCATTTTATTGCAAACATGCAGATACTGAATGGGGCTCTTGTAGTTAATGAGTTGATTGACTCAAGAGCGTGGTTTGATAAAGAAGGCATCGTTCTTAAGATCACCTGAAATCAAGAGAGTGGTTTGATAAAGAAGGCATCATCCTTAAGATCACTTGAATAACGTCATGGTAATGTTGGGTGGAAGCTTGCTGATTACATGATGGGTAGAATGGGTTTTGGACATATGGTCTACACAAAGAAGATGAATGTTGGAGTTCATTCTTCACCTTCCTTTTTATCCTGGTTAATGGTTCTCTAATTGGCCATTTAAATCCTCTTGGGGCATTATTGCATGATGGTAATTGGTAGTCAATGCATCTTTGTAACGACCTGAGTAGCCCATTAGCCAAATAACTTGGTAAGCCTGTCACGTGGCTTAAAATGCTTAAGCCCAAGTTACTAGTATTAACCTACATAGTTCGTTATATACCAAACTCATATTTTATTTATAAATGATGTGGGATGGGGTGTCACAATCTCCTACTTGCGTGTTTAAAGTGTCTATAGGGCTTAAGCGTGACCCCCTATCCTCTTTTCTCTTAACTATAGTAGCTAAAGCTTGAAGCTATGGGAGCTCTCTTTGCCAAGCATGGGTCTTTGGCAAGTTGTCAGCTTTGAGGTGACTAGGGGAGCAATTGGAGCATTTGATTATCAGTTTGCAATTTGCTGATGAATGATTCATTGATTCTAATCTTTTCAACTTGCTAGAGGCAGTAGTGTTGAAACACATTCTAAGACGTTTTGAAGTGATTTGAGATTAAGATCATTTGTTCAATAGGGTGATGATTGTGACGGGGATGTTTGGAGGACAAGATTCACCTGATAGCCATTAGGTTGAATTGTAGCCCTTGGAGCCTTTGTAGCCAACCATTCAATGTTTGTTGTCACTGTTGGGGGCAAATCTAAAATCTAGAGCTTTTTGAGGCCTAAAGATTGAGAAGTTTGAAAAGACATTGGTTTCTTGGGCTATCTTTTGGTGGCTAGGTGACTTTTTAGTTAAAGAATATTGTATAATTTCCTAATATGCTTATGTCCTCAATCAGGTTTTCAACATGTTAGCTGTAGTAGCAAAAAGGTTTATGCCAATAAAATTTCCTTTGGGATGGGAATAACAATTAGAGGCATGGTTCAATGCAGTGGCCGCACTATAGCTGTTAAGGCCCCTGCATTTTTTTGAATAGCAGCGCTACAGTGTAAAACCTAGTAAAGCCAAGTAGTTTTGATTTAAATAATTATTTTTCCAAATTCTTCTCCCCAATAGCCTTTCCCAAGTTGCCTCTACCCTTATATGGTTCCAAATCACTAAAAGAACACAAGATTGGCTATTACACTAGATTTGAGTCCTTTTAACCGCTTAAAAATTGCAAATTGCTATGCCGCTATGTATTACTGCAATGGCTACGTATTGCCTGATGTAGCATTTTGACTAGTGGCTGCTACGACCATCACAATTGCTATTTTGATCCTTGATTAGAGAAATATACACCATTTTAAGTTGGTGAAACTAAACCATTTGCGTGGTCCTAGACTCTGAGTATAGGGAGGATGGTGGAGAAGAACAAGGTGCTGCTTTCCAAGTAGCGGTGATGTGGTGAAGAAGAGAGTTAATTGTTTTTTTTGTTTGGAAGGATTAGTGGGGTTGGTTTTATTGGTATCCAAGTATAGTCCTTAGCAATTGATAGGGGATAACTGTGGCGTAGACTAGTACACTATCTATTGCTTAGGGTTTTGACTGCTGATTTTATAAGGGAGGATTTTGATTGATGGTCTGATTGCTTGGTGGTTTGTGTAGGAACTTAGGGTTATTGTGGTGGATTTATGCTATATTTTGGTGGTTGAAATTGGTAATTTAGGAAGAATAGAGGTCCGGTATAGGTTGAATAAATAAAAAAAGGATAGAAAATAAAGGACAAAAAGAAGAGAATGGTGGCAATGGGATTGAGCACATTTTAAAAATAGAAACAAAGGAAAAAATTTTTTACCCACTTTGATAACAAAGTGATGCATGATAGGCCTCTGGAGTTGGTATTTTGGACTGAAGTGATTGTGTCTCAAAGCCTTGAGGTTTCCTGTGGGGGTATCACAAAAGGAGAAAGTACAAAATCATCTTTAAAACATGGGGGGGAAAAGGTCGTCAAGATCTATAATGCTTGGATACTTCAAAATGGCCATGTCGTATCGTATCCGATGCTTCAGTTATTTCATGTCTTTGGTGTGTCTTTGCCATATCCATACCGTATCTAGGCATCATAGATCAATATTTTCTTAATGGGGCATCCAATGCATGTATATAGACTTTCAGATTCCTCATATCTTACCAACCCCTCTGCACTAGGCATTCTACAGGCAGAACAACTCTCCAATCTTTTACGGCATGTATGTGTAGCTATGTTTTTGCAAAAAAT
Organism: Sextonia rubra; assembly: GCA_037013555.1. Taxonomy (NCBI): domain Eukaryota; kingdom Viridiplantae; phylum Streptophyta; class Magnoliopsida; order Laurales; family Lauraceae; genus Sextonia; species Sextonia rubra. The sequence goes on along the minus strand of JASUAD010000010.1, from coordinate 32,384,891 downwards.
GCAAGGAAAAGTTGGCTGCATTTCAGCTGTGAATACTTTCCATATTTGGCTGCAAATTTAGCTAAATTTTCGGTGATTTTGCGAAAAGGCATTTCCGATTTTGGGGGATGAGGGGTTATGAAAATGTTTTTTCCTGTGGAAGAGGAAAATTTTCATAGTTGGTTTTCTGTAGTCGGTGCCCTTAAAAAAGCACATTAGTTGTAAAATCTTTTGTGATGTATTTGGCCACATTTTGGAACCCCATAACCTATCTGTAGGATTCACTTGGATCTTGCAAGCCTCTGAATCTGCATTAATCCTATTGTGACGATTAAGTCTAATTGTCAAATGGGATTAAAGCCAATGATTAACGATACAATTTCTTGTGGTATGTTCAGTCTTAGCCGCCTGTTGAGATCTGTGGAATGTGGATTAGGATCATCAGCAGATCCAACAACCCAGTATAACAGAATTAAAATGCTTGGCTGGCTAATATTTATTCATACATGTATCTATTGTTATTTTGCCAGTTGCTTATTTTCTTGATATTAATTTAGTTGTGTGGAGACTGGGTGTACCCGTATGGAAGAGAAGGTCCATTCCTCCTCTTTCTAAGTTCCTTCTTCCATCAAAGCACCCACAAGTGTTTTCCTTGCGGGAGATAGCCACTGCAACACTTGTAATCACAGCGCGCACAACCTTTTGTAATATTATAATATGGAATATTCATTCCTTGGGTGAAGACGTCTTTTTTGTGTATCTCAGTAGAAAACAATATGATTTTTTCCTTGGGGAGTTCTTCACTATTTTAAAAATGACATTCAATAAATAAAAGAAAAGAGGGAAAGACATATGACAATCACTTGCAATGTCCGTCTTTCCCCTAACGTTTGTTTGCAAACAAACACATTTTCCGGTTTGTATATGCAAGAAACTGTAATACCTTTTCCATCATTATGCTTTTTCTTTCCATCATTATGCTGTATTGATCCTGTATCTCTTCTTCCATGAGGGTTTTTTGTTCCGAAGATTTTTGTTCGATGTTTAGTCTGTTTCATTTATCTTGTATTGAAGGAAGTTGCTTTTCATGGTAGTTGAAAAAAAAAATAACTGTTTCTTCATCCTATTGTTTCTCCAATGTTGATATGTTCAGGGGTATTTGCAGAAGATATTGTAAATTCTCGTTGGAAATTTGTCGTTCTTATTTTCTATATAAAGAATGATTTTCCCAATAGTATTTCAATAAATGTTATTATTCTATTTTTAAAGAATTGTAAGATTCTTTGGCATTATATAATTGCAGGTAGGTAATCGTTCTAGTGAGTTTCATCCAGATGTTAGGACAGTAAGGCGTGAAGGCTCTTATATATATGAGGAGTTCATGCCAACAGGAGGGACAGATGTGAAGGTTGTTTTTTGATTGTTTTTGGTTTCCTTAGTCCTCTGATGTGAATTTTTTTTTCTGTTAGTGGTTTTTTGCTTTGATATCAAGTAAAGCATGCTTAAGTTTTTCTGAGCACCTATAAATTTAACAACGGATTCTATCATTGGTGGTTTGATGAAGTGGATCTCACAATGATTTGGACTTGTGACATATGCAATATTTAACAATTTTGATTGATCTTTTAACTGTATCTTTAAATCAGAAACCATCTTGCTCACTTGAAATGGATGTCTCGTCAAGTTCACCCAAATGACCTATAACGTGATGTTATTCAACTCAAAACTAGCTAATTATAATGAAAAACTTATCCTGTTTAGGTAGAAAGTAAACTTAGGGAGGTTAAAACTTGGATTTCTTGAAGGGCTCGCATTGACCTAAAACCAATTTCATTTTATTCCATACTTAATTTTATGAAGTTTAAGATCCACATTGACCATATTTTGATCAAGAGTAGGGTTCTTTCTGAATTTGTCTTGTGGGTTCATTGATGAATATTAATGAACTTAATTCCAAAAAATTCTAACTATGGGCGGTTAAAAGATGCAGCAGACTCCCATGAAGAATCATACAGCTTAGAGAGAATTCCTTCTCTCTTTTTGTTTCTAATCTACCAGAGGAATTGTCAAAAACAGAGCTGGAAGCTATGTTCTGCAGGGCAGGAAAGATCTCGAACTCCTTCATTCCCATTCACAAGAGCACTGGGAAGAAAAGAGGGTTTCGGTTTGTTAGAGTTGGATCATTCCAGGAGGCAGAATTGGCTCGTGGAAGATCCTGGGGAGGTAGAAAAATCCGAGTGCAACTCTCTAAATATAAGCAAGATAAAAGCTCTGCTCCAGGAAGAAACAGCCAGGATCTGCCGACTAAGCCTGGGCGTACAAACCTTGTTTGTAAAGGAGTTTTGAAATCTCAAACGAAAAAGCCTTCCAAGTTCAAGGAAGGGAGGATGGGTAGTACACGATGGAAAAAATTTAGGAGTCAGATTGGGTTCTAATGTTATCAAAGAAGGGAAAAAAATCTGTATCACAGCCTGGTGGGATTTCTGAATGAAAATGAAGGAATCTCAAGAACTGTATCATGTCTAAAATTTTTCTTGAGGAGGATGCTGGTAGATGTAAAAATGATAGGGCCTTCGATCGTCTGGATTAAATTTCAATCTAAAGTAGAGCTCAAAGAAGCTTTATATTATGCAGAGGACTGTGAATTCTCCATTTGTGACATTGGAAAGATGGATGGAGGTTCTGGTAAGCCCTCCTTGTGATGTATAGATTAGATTCAAGGGAGTCACTTTACATGTAGGGAGTGAAGAAACTCTCTCTCTTTCCTTGGTGATTGTGTGGGTTCCACGGTGGTGGTAGATCCAGCCACTGCAAGGATGGAAATGCTCCTCTTTGGTTAGGTGAAAGTCTCCAGAGATATAAACCTGTGCCTTCCACAGAGAAGGGGCATCACTGTTATTGTTGGTTGAGTTGCACAGAGCAACACGAAAACGGGGTCTCCAACTACAAGTACCTTATATTGTTACTTTTTTTGTTTGTTATCGTCATCTTTCATCTTGTTTCTGTTGCCAATTGTCCTATCAGCTTCTAAATTTTTTATCCATCTTAATTAGTCTTTTGCCTTTTATTGATAAAAAAGAATCTCTTTTCTTGGTGCACAAATTATTGTGTGAATAACTGTGAGTTTTTCTATATATCTATTATTAGTAATTTTCAAGAAATATATTTTTAATTAGTTGATTGACTATTTTCATCTTATTGGTTGATCTACAATTTTAAGTACATAAAACCACCAAACTTATGTTGGCAATAGTCAAACGAGTCTGAACGTTGAGCGAGAAACTGTATGTAATGATTGTGAATTAGAGGTTTATCGTTGAATCTTAAGCTGAAAAGATATCCCAATTCTTTTTTCATTTTCATTTTTTTTTCTTCAGAGTTGATGCGGCTGTGTGTCATGGAGCTGAAAAATCCGATAATACAATTATATATGCTCTTCCATGACATGGTAGAAAATCTGGAAATTATTGTAAAAAGAGGTGAAAGAGAGAGAAAAGGAACTCTTGCAGTTGGGTTACCAGTGTTATATTATATTAGACTAAAAAAAATACATATTTTGCTTATTTATAAAAAAATACTCTATACTTTTCAGTATTTACTAGTTACTGATAATTCCCTGGGCAGAAAAATTACAGAAAGACCCCTGAATTGATTTTGAACTATGATTGGCAGCTAAAAATGGCTGGAGAGGAGGCTAAATTCTTCTTACTAAATAAATGGATTTATCTTCAGTAGGGTTGCTATTTTTTTTTTTTATTGGAGTTCTAAATAGTTATGGGCCTGACATTTTTGTTTTATGCCTGTCACTTTATTTGTGGGTTACACTTAGGGGTCTAGGATTATAAAATTGTTTTATAGGATGCCCCTATTATTATCTATCTACTGAGCCTAAAAGTTTATGATTCTATTATGAATTGGAATGATTATCGTCAAAGGGTAAAGAAGTCTGACCTATGATGCTCAATACAGATACTGACAAAGACGTGGATAATGATGAGTTTCTTATGGGGACAGTTCATTTTTAGTATGATGACTCCATTAGAAAAAGTTCCCACTGGGTAATCTGATTTTTTCGTTCAAATTTTTACTGTTCTTTGTCATATTTCCTGAAATATTGATATCATTGCTTCGTTACATTTCCTTCTATAGTTTTCATGCTGAAAGGTAATTACTTCTGAAATAATGACCTATGACAGTCGGTTATATTAAGATTGGTTATTCCAACAACCTGTATACGTTGGTATTAGATCGGCTTAGTCTTATTACAATAAGTATCCAATATCCAATTGTACATCTTTTGGTATTAGAGACCTCAAATTTCTGCGTGGAGTCAAAAGGAGGATAAAAAAAAGGAATGAAATGTGAGAAGATATGGCTGCTCGGATTGTAATGCAAGCGGAATTCATCAACTTGTAACAAACGTTTGGTGATTTGGTAGGAGTAACATGACTTTAGGGGGGTAATGTGTGAAAATGAATCTGTCATGGCAGCCATGGAACCAATTTCTTTCATTCGTCATCATCAACATCATCAAAGCCTTGCCTCAACTATGTTTGGGTTGGCAATTGGCTACACGAACAGTCTATTCTTGTAACGACCCAAGAATCTGGAGCTCTTCAGAATCTCAAGCTGTACTCAATTTTATAACAACACAACATAAATCAAATTTCAATCAGCATAAAGGTCCAACAACATTCATATTCAATTATATATAAATTATTAAATGTATTAGAAGTCCTAATAAAAGCTATTGAGTAAAAGACAAGTCTCTAAAACAAGTAGAGAAATATCTAAATGTTGGGCTAATCCCATCAATAAATCTAATCATTGTTCCTCGCACTCTAGGTTAGCCACGCGTGTCAAAATCCACCGGCTGATCTCCGTCATTCCCCGCAGTCTCTACGAATGCATTACTTGAAGTGGGGCGAACAACTGATCAGTAACACTGATGAGTAGAATAGGTAACATTAAGGTATAACATATTTTCAATCATTCATATGAATATTTATATATTTAATAATGGTGTTAGAAAAACAATATCTTAATCAATTCTTTCCTGAATATTTTTTTTCCACCGCAAACATCAAATGATTCTGGTACCTTATACTGTTGTATCTACGTTTCTGTCAACAACATGGCTTGTCATCCACCATGATTGTTGAGTGTGTTCCAATACTCTCACAGTGGAGCATCTGCATTTCTATCAATAACATGGCTTGTTTACCACAATAATTGTTTGACATACTTCCCTCAACCAACATCCAAGAGAGAAGTTCTATACTTAGAGCTAGCGGTTTGTATTATTCTATTTCAAACATCAATTTTAAGTTCAAATTCAATAAGCTTATTAGATATTAATCTCCATCATAATTGATAACGTCATCTTACTCTTTCCTTGGCTAGTACCACATAACACTAGTTAGTTCTTGCCCACTCCAAGTCGGAGTTGGTACCAGGCTGTGGCATTGCCCATATCTTATTGAGGAAGCTAATTATTCCCTGTAAATTCAACCACAGGAATCAAGATATAAATAATAAATTCATATGGGATCATAATCCATCATACTTGAATATCTAGTAAAAATACCATTTTAATTTACACTATATTCAAGGTTACATTATGTATGTGATTATTTCAATCTAAAAAATTCAGAAACTAAGATTTGAAAAGGAACAGTCTTCACTTTTGGTCTAAAGGAACATCTGAGCATTGGCCCCACGAGTTTAGTATTTGTGTAATATTGGGTTCATTACATTATCAGGCTGTATATATATATATATATCCAAAGATCTTGTTGGGGTTCTTAAAACATAACTATAAATAATAGGGGCCACTTTGTAAATTTCCTAAACTATTTTATATACACCCAAGCCGATAGAACTTAGACTCTAGGTCGTCAGTGGGAGTCTCACGCCTAGCTGAGTTCAAGCTTATGGATGGTAGGACCCAATGGACCAAAGCTCATGGGACCTACACTCTAGCGGTAGCCCAAGGGTTCACCTCAAGATGTGGGGCCTTGATCATTCATCAGGTGGCCCCACGTGGCCCACAACTCAAGTCGACCCAATCCTATTTCTAATGGTCTGAAATCTGAAAAATTCAATTCAAATTTAAATCTTCACGTAAATCCTTCAACTTTTCTTCTTAAATCAAAGTTCCACTTGCATATTAATCATAGAATTTCAGTTCATCAAGTTCCCATCCAAGAATTAGGATTTTAGTGATAGTTTCCATGAATTCAAGGTCGATAATCCTAGAAGAGAACTTCAACCATTAATCATCGGTCCCAATAGGTTGATTTCCAACCCAAAACAAGATTAAAGGGAGTCGACCAGAAGTCATTCTTCATACCATCAGGTCTGATTGATGATTAGATGAACTTCCTGGGCTCCCAAAATCAAATCCGGCTAATACTACATATCAATCGTTACTGTAACAGGTATATAATTTCAACAATTCATCGGATGATCTGGTACTTCATATTTTCTACCCAATTCAGATATGACAACACACAATTTAGAAGTTCTACTCACCTGGGTATAGAAATTCGTTGCTCAAGCAGTGAGTGGTCTTGAACTGGAAATTCGTTGCGCATACTGCTGTCAATCTTCCTCGTCCCCTTCGCGTTTTTCTTCTTCTTCTACAGATTTTTCAACTGAGATCAGTCTCTATCTCTCTCTCTATCGTTGATGTGTAGAAGAAAATATGCTTCCATATACATATATATACTAGTGTTTAGACAGTCCTGTACTAGGAGTCTTGTTTGGTACTACAAGGGAGTCCTTCTAGGAGTGTATTTTTGAGAGAGAGTCCTCTAATTCTTAGTCTTCTAATGACCTTAATTTAGTTTAATTATAATTCTACTAAGAGTCCTAGTAGGGATATTACAATTTTGCTCCAAATCCTCACATAGGCTGCACCTTTTCAGATCTATCTCATACCAATTTCATCATGCAATTGAATTGTGATTTCATCTGCCAAACATTCAAATGTTTCATTTTTCAAGTTAATGCTTTGTCATATCACCTTCTGAGCATTGGTTTTTGTTTTCTTTTGTTTTCTTTTTTTTTTTTGCATGCTGTAAGAATGATAGAACTTGGGCCTGTCATTTTGTGTTAGGTATATACTGTTGGTCCGGAATATGCACATGCTGAAGCAAGGAAGTCACCTGTTGTTGATGGTGTTGTTATGAGGAATCCCGACGGAAAAGAAGTAAGTTGTATATGCAACTACCCATGGCTTTCTTTATGTTTTATATCCCTTTGTAAAGCAAGCCAAACTCAAAAAATTGGTTACTTGATTCGACCTGAGTTGATATTTTTGAACCTGAACTACACCTCGGTTAGGAATTTATGATTTGGGCTGGGTTAGGGTTGAGTATATTTGGTTTTTTTTCAGGGCTATTTCAAATTCAAGTTTTCCTGCATACAATTTGGGTTGATCAATGTCCGATGTGATCCACCTGAGTTGCAACCCTAGTTACAATCCAGGAACTAGGGATGGGAAGTAAGGAAAGGCATGATAGATTGGGATGTTCCAAGGAGCATCACTTAAATAGTTTGAGTGGAAAAGTAGAACCTAAAAAGCCAACCTCAGAGAAAACATCTTAATGTTGTCAGATTTCATCTCACTAGTGATTTATTTATTGTGGTTTGAAGACAATGGATATCCATCAGCTCATGACACTCGTGGCACAACAATATGCCTTATTTGGGTCCTTTGTTTTTTTTTTTTTTCAGAGTATTGCACGACAATGTTGTCAGCTTTCATCTTAAAACTTTCACTTCTTATGTTCCTGCTTAGGAAACTTTTCTGATTTTCTGGGTTTTTCGTAATGCATTGATTGACAATCTTACTTGTTTGCACCACCTTATTATGATTATTATTATTAATTGTTTTTGTTCCAACAACATTGCACAAAATTGATCTGTAAATACTTTTGTTGCTTTGCAGGTGAGGTATCCTGTATTGTTGACTCCTACTGAGAAGCAAATGGCAAGAGATGTTTGTATTGCATTCAGACAGTTGGTAAAGTTACCTTTGGATTTTATAACCCCGGGTTTAACCCATTAAATGTATTGGACTATAATGTTGGAGGCTATTATTATCCAATTACGGTGAAATTCAGTTGTAAAAAATTGATGATCAACTCTTGATTGCACCTTTACGGCTCCACTGTCATGCCTGATGATTTTTTCGAGGCCCACGTGCCCCCGCAGGAGGGGCCACTTATGACACACACACACACACAGAGATGCATGCACTAAGTTTGAAATAAACCCACTGGACTTTTACATCGAAGGCTATTTTGGGTGAGAAACAAATTTAATCTATTGAGCCCTGAGAGGCACACTTTTTGCTCCCTGTGATATCTCCTCGCACCCTGAGATGAAAGATCCACCTGGGTAATATGTATATGTATGCACATGGATGCATGCCTATAATTGTCAATTCGCAACATCATCAAATTGAGGAGCTTGGGAAAGTTTGATCCAATAGCCAAATGAGCCAAGGTATTAGTGTTATATCATAAACAAGGTATTGAGGGAAAATAGACACAGGTGAAGAAGAGATTTTCAGTGGAGAAGCTATAGTCTTCCTTTTTGGATCGACCCTCATTATATAGATCTCAAATGGCTACAATTAAGGAAAATACACTACAGTCAGAATGAATCTACATGCTAACAAGAGCACATCTAGAAGCTCCTAGGATGGTAGTATACAGTCACCCATATTTATGCAATACATTTGCTGTAAGTTTGTGTGGGTCACTTTAAAAATTAGCAGTGGGGCCCATGCGCCATCATTTGCGCCAAGTAGTCAACAAGATCATCCAGGCCATGCATTATGGAGTGATGGCCCATAGCTTGGTTGCTTGGGTCTGTGATGGGAGGAACAGATTGGTCTCTGTTAAAAGATCAATGCTCTGCAAAAGTTGCTGAACGGCATTGTTCGGTTGCTGAAGTGGCTCAATGGGCATGCATGTATAGATAGGATGTTCGCGCAGTTGGGCTGTTGCAATTTCAAGGCACTAGCTACTTGGCCTTTGAATAAGTGGGGGTCAGTTCCTGAATCTACGCAATGCGAATTCAAGAAGTAGCTTGGCGCTCTCTCCCTCCTCAATTACTAACACTAGTGGATATTTTGATGAAGCACATGGGAGTGCAGTCATTGCCCTAGGTGGCTGAAGTGGGTGTGGGTAGGCTTGCACCTGGGGCGCTGAAGTTGATCCCAGGTTTCCCAGTTGTCTAGAAGCATCCATGGGAATCTAGCAAGGATCAGCAATTGGTCAACCACAAGATCTTTGTGGGTCTTGTGTTTTGTACTAGGTGTGTTGAGGCATGTAATATTATTGCGCATTAATTACATTATCTGGGTGTTGGAGTCCTGTCTTTGTATGATTGATTTGCAATCCTTACTTGAACCTTCTCTTCTATGAACCTTTGCAATGTCTTAAGTGTGTCAAGGCTGGCAAGAGCATCTGGAATGTCATAGAGCTGCATGGTGTTGCGTTAAATTTGACCCTGTGACAGTTAGAACCCGTGAATCCAAACCCTGGTGAAGGATAAGGAATTTGTTCTATGATGATGAATATAACTGGATAGGTTGAAAAATGATGATCTTATGTAATAACCATATGGGAACTCCCATGAGATTGACTTCCATGAACTCACATGGGGGTGATCTTTGTTCAATGCAATGGATATTACTCTCTGGACTCTGTAGCCAATGGCTTGACCCTTAACCTGGTTATTGACCCAAAACCACTTTGAAAGGTGTAATATCACCATTCAATTTGATCAGTGATTGAAATCTGATATTAACTATTGTACTGAACTTTCTTCTTCTTCTTTGCCACACAAATTGATCAATCCAACAATTAGGTGACTTTGTTGACTTGCTTGAGGGCGACCTTTGTTCACTCTAACCCACAGATATTACACCCTGGAGTGGATGGCTATTTTGCAAATCCCTGTCCTCTCCTGAATAGCTATCAATCAAAGTTCTCTCTAAATGGTGTAATATAAGGCATTAGTTTAATGAATGGGCAAAACAATGTGATTAACTATTTTGTTATACTCTCATTTTTTGAAAAATTGATGAATCTGACCGTGTATATCACTCTCATTGGTGTAAAAATTTAGGCAAGTAAATGTTTGTTTATTTGCTTGGTTTTGTTTTGTTTTGTTTTTTTTTTTAGGTGGTGGGGGGTCATGCAGGTCAACAAGAGTCATCAGGAGAGGAACTCCCTTGGGGTCATCAGCATATGATCTCTCTCTTTCTCTTTCTCTGAAGTAGCGTAGGGAAGAAGAATAACCAATGGGCTAATCTCCAAGCCAAAAGGTTTAAGAATAGAATGTCTAGGTGTCTCACCAAAGACAAACAATAACTCTTTATTGAGAACCAAACTCAAATTCTTATTCAATATCAATGTTTGTATCCCACGAAGGGATTACTTCTTTATTTATAACTAAGATATTGTCTAATTAAGGAAACAATTAATTCAAATCAAATAAGAAGTCTTAAACCAAATATAATTGGACTTTCCAAATATTAAAGAATCCTAGATAATAGGAATTCTAGATAATTAAGAAAGCAACTAAAGCAACTACTAATTATAGGATCTATTCTACTCTGCGAGGTCTTATTGGTCTTGGGCCTGGGGTATAGACTTTCAGACGGGGCCCATTAGTATGGTCTGCATCAGCTCTCCCCGGCTTGAAAAAATTTGACTCCGGCAAGTTGTTAGCTTGGTTCTGCTCATATAAATCTGGATTGAGCCGTTGAAAATCAGTAGCTGTAATTTATGTAGCTCTAGAGAATGGTTTTCCTTTCCACTTGACAAGGAACTTGTTAAATCCGCTATTCTTGGTGGAAATGATTTGATCATGAAAAATAGCTTCAATTTCGTCTGGAGGAAATTGATGGAGAGGGATGTGAAGAGCTTGTTTTTTAAAGGATTTGTCGTTGTGATGCCTGTGATAAAATGCCAAATCTTCAACATTAAAGGTGGAACTGATATTCATGTTTGAAGGAAGGTCGAGAACATACGCATTAGAGCTGATTTTTTTCAGAATTTTGAAAAGACCTGCACTTCGTGGATGTAATTTCTTGTATTTACCTACAGGAAACTGTTCGGGCTTCAAACGAATCATTACCATATCGCCTGAGGCAATCTCAACATGGCCTTTGTGAGAATCTGTGTGCCTTTTATATGTTTCATTACTTGTAGTAATTTGCTGGCAAACTTCATCATGAACATCCTTCATATGTTGTGCAAACTGTTTAGCTTCCTGATTTGGCCTAGAGTCATTTGGTAACGGACTTAAGTTAAGAGGAAAATGTGGCTTGACACCAGTGACAACTTCAAAGGGTGATCTCCCTATCATTTTATTGATGGAATTGTTATAAGCGAACTCCGCCATGGGTAAAAGAAGATCCCATTAAGCAACATGTTCTCCGATAAGACATCAAAGAAGGTTTCCCAATCTACGATTGACGACCTTTGTCTGGCCATTAGTTTGCGGATGATATGCACTTGAGTATTGGAGTTTTGTGCGCATCATGTGCCATAAAGTCTTCTAGAAGAAACTCATGAACTTTGTATCTTTATCAGACACTATTGTCTTAGGAAGCCCATGCAGATGAACCTCTTTAAAGAAATGAATAGCAATTTTCTTGGCATTTGCTGTGTGAGAATAAGGGATAAAATGTGCCATTTTTGAGAAACGATCCATAACAATAAATACAGAATCTACCTTTCTCGCTGTTTTTGGTAAGCCCAAGACAAAGTCCATGCTCAATTCTTGCCAAGGCGCGTGTGGAATAGGAAGGGGTTGATACAAACCTGTATTCTTCTTTTAACCTTTTGCAAGTTGGCATACTCTGCATGATTCACAAATTCAGGCAACATATGTTTTTAAGCGTGGTCAAAAGAAACGGTCTTCCATAATATCCAATGTTTTATCACACCTAAAATGTTTACTACATCCGCCACCATGTAATTCACGTATCATAAACTCACGGATAGATGCAGCTGGCAAACATAACTGATTTCCACGAAAATGATGTCCATCATAAATGGAAAACTTTAGATGTTCAGAAAACTCACCATTTAGAAGATCTGTATAAATGCGTCTAAAGTCATAATCAGCAGTGTATTCTCTGCGTATTTCTTTAAAACCGAGAACATTGAAGGAAATTGTCGTAAGAATGTGAGTTCGACGACTCAAAGTATCTACGACTTTATTTTCCGCGCTAGATTTATGACGTAGAACAAAAGTGAACTCCTGTAAGTATACACTCCATTTGACACAATTGGCGCTCATCTTCTTTTGAGAACTCAAATGTTGCAAGGCTTCATGGTTATATTATAAGACAAACTCTTTCCTGATGAGATAATGACACCAATAACAAAGAGCTTGAACCATTGCATAATATTCCAGATCATAAACAGTATACTTCTTATGTGAATCATTTAACTTCTCACTGAAGTAAGCAACTGGACGACCTTCTTGATTCAAGACTCCGCCAATACCGACGTGGAAAGCATTACAACTAACTTCGAAGACCTTTTCAAAGTCTGGAAGTTTTAAAACTGGTGCCTTGGTCATTTTTCACGTAATCTGTTCAAATGCTTGAGAGGCGGCATTTGTTCAGGTGAACTCTCCTTTTTTTATGCAATCAGTTATGGGGAGCCATGATGGTACTAAAATTACAAATGAAACTCCTATAAAAAGTAGCCAATCGATGAAAACTGCGTACGTCGTGTATAGAAGTGGAAATGGGCCAATCAATAATTGCTTTGATTTTATTTGGATCAGCTTCAACTCCTTGGGCCAAAACAACAAAGTCTAAAAATATGACTTTGGAATTAAAAAAATATACACTTCTTCAAATTAATGTAAAACTTTTTTTTCCGAAGTGCACACATGACATACCAAAGTTGGTCGAGATGAACTTCTTTTGATTTGTTGAAGATCAAGATGTTATCAAAATATACCACAACAAACTTACCAAGAAAAGGCTGTAGAAACTGAGTCATTACTTTCATAAAAGTGCTGAGAGCATTAGATAAACCGAACGGCATGACCAACCATTCGTATGATCCATCTTTGGTCTTGAATGTTGTCTTCCATTCATTTCCAGGCCGAATACGGAGTTGATGATATCTGCTCTTGAGATCAATCTTGGAGAAGATAGATGAGCCGGACATCATATCAAGCATGTCGTCCACTTGGGGAATTGGAAACCGATATTTGATGGTGATCTTGTTAACGGCTCGGTTATCGACGCACATTTGCCAAGAACCATCTTTCTTTGGTGTTAAGAGGGTTGGGACTGCACAAGGACTCATGCTTTCTTGGATATAACCCTTCTAGAGTAAGTCTTCAACCTGTCTTCGCAATTCTTCATGCTTAGTGGGGCTCATGCGATAAGCTGGTAAATTAGGAAGGGTAGACCCGGGGGCAAAATCAATGGCATGCTGTATGTCTCGTATAGGAGGTAGTTCATTAGGAAGCTTTGCTGGAATCAAATCTTGAAAATCATGGAGCAATGACTTGATTTCTGGTGGTGTAGAATCCTGTTGTTTATCATTTGACTCTTGGGTTTCTTTTGGAACAAGAGCATAAACAACTCCTTGTTCTTTACTTTCCATTTCAAATTTCCACATAGAGAGAATATGAGGGTTTGATGGGGTGGTAGAAACTACCGAAGAGGATTTTAATGGAGGCAATGGAAGGAGATACACCACTTGTCCTTTCCACTTAAAAGAATGTGCCTTTTTTGATCAGTATGCACCTCTTGGTCATATAGCCATGGTCGGCCAAGTAGAATGTGAGCAATATTCATGGAAATGATATAACACTATATATCATCTTCATATATGCCAATTTTAAAATGAACCAAGCAGCGATGGGTCACAGGGATTGAATGATAGTCTACCCAAGCGACCTTGTAAGGCTTTGGATGCTTTTCAGTAGGCAATTTAAGCTTAGTAATTACTTCCTGTGAAACTACATTCATTGCATTTCTACCATCAACAATTAAATTGCATAACTTACCTTTGCATCTCACACGTGTCCTGAAGATTGAAGTACGTCTCCAATCGGCTTCTTCTTGCTCATTGGTGAGGAGAAGTCTGCGTATAATAAGGACAGGACCACCTTTTTCTACAGTGGCGGTGGCGGTGTGAGGAGGAGGATCAAATTAAGCCTCTTGCTGTGGATCTGGCTGAGCTTCTGACTGGACGTGGTCAGGAGGAGGCTTCATCTCAAGATGCTGGCCATATTCTTCGGAAAAATACGGATCTTCATCATAATAATAAAGATTGCGAACTTGAGGCATTCATTAGCAAAGTTCCCTTGTTGACCACATCGGTAACAACCATCAGTCTGTCGATCTTGTCGAGGGGGTCCACGACTCGTCATCTCTTGTTCCTGTGACTCTGTGCTCTGTTGATTTTGAGTAAAAGGGCGCTGGTGATTAGAGAATTTGCTCTGACATGATTGACTGCTTCGGGTAGACATTGCTTGCAAAAAGAGAAGGTTTTTTTTTTTTTTGAGGAGTACTGTGGATCGGGCCTTAACCTGAATTTGGAGCCCAACAAGTGAGCTTGGCTGCAGTCATGTGTAAGTGGGTCCTTGGGATTATTGCGTCGGCAGGAAACAAAAGGGGTTTGGAAACCCTTTTTGTTTGTTGGCTGGAGTCTAAGGGAGGAGAGGAAATACGAGGGCGAGGGGTGTTGCTTTGGGTCGACGCCGATGGCAGGAGAAGAAGGTGCAGGGTGGACGGTGTTCGGTGATGACACAGGCACTCCTGTTGCATGGTGGACTTGCAACCAAGGATGAAAATAGTGGTTGTGGCGGGTGTAGCGGCCCGCCGCCGAAACGATATGTAGCGGGCGATACGTAGCGGTATAACGGTGTGATTTAAAAAAGTCTTCAAAAAAATTTGAAAAAATTTCAGAAAATCTAGAATATTGAAAAATGATGGAATATATATTTGTTTTGCAAAAGTAACTAGTTTATTAGTATGTAGTGGTCCCCTCATTGCATGAGGTCCTGTATCGCGGTATCAATAGAAAAGAATGGGAACAATTAATATTTTTTATATGGATTTATGTTGTTTAGTTATGTCAACTTAAATACTAACTTAAAGCTTATAAAAAAATATTATAAACAAATTTCATCAAGATTCATTCAAGAATGAAAGATAAACTATGTTCAAACTTCATAGAAAAACAATATACTAATCTACTTAAAGAGCAAAGACTTTGTAATGAAGGAATACCTTGCTGATAGCTCTAATACCAAAGGGATTGATCTATGGAAAATATAGATTTAACATTTAGGGACCATTTTCAACCCATTTGATTGAGTTTACTTTTATAAAAAAAGTATTTTTTTTAAAAATACAAACATCCGAAAATAAAAAATATGAAAAAATTAGAAAAACACAAAAATATGTGGGATTGATCTATGGGAAACATAGATATAATATTTTGGAACCATTTTCAACCCATTTGATTGAGTTTACTTTTATAAAAAAATATTTTTTAAAAATATAAAATCCAAAAATAAAAAATATGAAAAAATTAGAAGAACACAAAACTATGTGGGTTTAATCTATGGGAAACATAGATCTAACATTTAGGAATCATTTTCAACTCATTTTATTGGTTTTCCATGAATAAAATAAATTTCTATTTTCAAATAATAAAATAATCCGAAAATAAAATTCAAAATAAAAAAATTAAGAAAGTGAAAAAAAGAGGGGGTTGATCAAAGCGGAACATGGATTTAACAATAACAATTCATTTTCAAGTGATTCATGGAAGAAAAGAGAAATAAACTCAAAGTAGAAAAAAATAAGCCTCAAAACTCACCTTTTTTTGAGTTTGATGCTTGAATCTTGAATACCACCTTGATGTTTTGATGTTCTTGATGTTTTTAGTTATGATTCTAGTGTTTTTTTGAGAGGATTTGAAAATAGAGGTAAGGAAAGGGGTTTGGAGGAGAAGGAGTAAAGATGACAAAATGAGTGAAAAAGGTCAACTACGTAGCGGCCGCTACATTTGTGAAGCCTGCTATTTTCAAAATAGCGTAGCGCCCATGGGCGTTACGGCCGATATAGCATAGCGGCCGATATTTACATCCATGCTTGTAACTTTCTCCCTTTTCTTCTTTGTTCGCCTTTTTTTTTTTTTGGAGTGGATTTGGAAGGCCTATGTTTTTTAGGGATGTCGCAGGGAGGGTTGGGAGAAGGGGTTTTGGGTGTTAGAGTTCTGGATGGTTGAGATTGGGGTTATGGGGGTGTCAGGGATGTGTTCGGTGGCGTGGTGGTCGTCTGGGAAGAGGTTTAGGGTTGTGGAAGGGGGTCCGTTGAGGGTTTTGGTGTTCGGTGGTGATAGGAGAGAGGGCTAGGGTTTCAGTATTGCTGGGATGGGTTGAGGGTGGGCTATGGTTGATTTGAGGTAGGTCAGAGATGGTTTCGTTGGGTACTAGATGGACTGAGATGGGTTGGGTTGAGGCAGATGGGGTTGGGAAGTTATTTAGGGTCTTGGGATGAAGGTAGGGATGGGTTTAGGATTGGGTTTTGGTGATCGGGAGTGGGTGTTGGTCGTTTTGGCTTTTGGAGAAAGATGGTAGATTCAGCTGTGAGTGGATAGTGATGATGTAATGCGATGATGATGGTGGGATGTGATGGTGATGATGATCAATGGATGATGAATGGTGGATGGATGAAAATATGGAGATGGGTTGCCCGGGTTGCCTCGGATCGGCGATCTAAGAATGGATCTTTGCGTTTTGATACTAATTGAAGCAGTGCAGGGAAGAAGAATAGCCAACGGGCTAATCTCCAAGCTAAAAGGTTTAATGATAGAATGTCTAGGTGCCTCACTAAAGACAAACAATAACTCTCAATTGAGAATCAAACTCAAATTCTTATTCAATATCAATGTTTGTATCTCATGAAGGGATTACATCTTTATTTATAACTAAGATATTGTCCAAATAAGGAAACAACTAATTCAAATCAAATAAGAAGTCCTAAATCAAACGTAATTGGACTTTCCAAATATTAAAGAATCCTAGATAATTAAGAAAGCAACTAAAGCAACTACTAATAATAGGATCTACTCTACTCTACTATGCCTTATTGGTCTTGGGCCTGCGGGTATAAACTTTTAGACATGGCCCATTAGTATGGCCTGCATCACTCACACACACACACACACACACACACACACACATAAAACAAACGAATAAATAACTTGAGTCTATTATGAACGCCAGCTTGCCCAGCCCAGCTAGGCCTTATCCAGATTTGCGAGGAAGGGTGGGATGTGTAGGGGACCATGTGAGTGAAATTGGATCAAATATCACTCCAATCAGGTTATACTAATGCTCAATGTGCTGAATTTGGATTTAAGCATTTTTATGCGCATGCATTTTACCAGCTACCATTTTGTTCGCTTCGTAAGGATCTGAGTTTTGCTGCCTTTGTGTTTGAGTGCATGTGAACATAAATTCTAAGTAGTACTTTTCTCTGAAAGGTTTTCACCATATAATCCTTTTCTTATTAGTTAATTTTCACTATATATATATGGAGTGGGGGAGGTTCACCAAGGTCTCCTCCCTCTCGCTCACACACACAAAAAAACGCATATATAGGGAGTGGGGGAGGTTCACCAAGGTCTCCCCCCTTCTTACACACACAAAAACGCCCACAAATATTTATATATATATATGATTTAGAAAGGCATTTAGTAAATGACTTGCTATCCAGAAAAGGAAAAGTTTTATATAATATATGATTCAGACGGACATTTAGTAAATGACTTGCTATCCAGAAAAGGAAAAGTCTCTGCTTTGTGCTTCACTCTCAGTGTTATAACAGTTTTTAATTATCTTCTGTGTATACCATGAAGCTTTGAAATATGCATGTGTAGTGGAGTACTGTCAGTGCTGAATTATATGAACAATATACTACAAGTTTCACACTCATAGAAAAGAAAAAGAGAATTGTAAATTAGTGAATGCAATTTAATTAATTTTTTAATATGTCTTAAGCATTTATTTTCAGGTTTGTGGGTTTGATCTCTTACGTTGTGAAGGAAGATCTTATGTTTGTGATGTGAATGGTTGGAGTTTTGTGAAGAATTCCCACAAGTAATTCTCTAATCAATCATCTCTTCCTCTCATATCAATTATCACATCTGAAGTTTTTTTTAGTAAGATCATCTGATATCCTAGTATGACTATGCACCTCCTTTTTAATGAAATTTGATACCATTTGAAATATATATATATATTACCTTGTATTTTATTATAGGCTGATCTATAAAAAAAAATGATATAATTGCATACTGCTCTCTTAGTATAGGTATTATGATGATGCTGCTTGTGTGTTGAGGAAAATGTTTCTAGATGCCAAGGCTCCTCATCTTTCTTCAACAATTCCACCAACTCTCCCATGGAAGGTTAATGAACCAGTTCAACCTTCTGAGGGATTAACAAGACAAGGGAGTGGTATAATTGGCACGTTTGGCCAGGCAGAAGAGCTACGATGTGTTATTGCTGTCATCCGGCAGTAAGATCTGGTTATCCTGTTTAAGTTTTTATTATTCAAACTTCGTCTTCTTGTTCTTATCATGTTTTCCATCACAGTGGTGATCGAACTCCTAAGCAGAAGGTGAAACTGAAAGTTACTGAGGAGAAGTTATTAAATTTAATGCTGAAGTACAATGGCGGAAGAGCTAGATCTGAGGTGCATCAATATTCAACCCTCTGATGATTATGTCAAAACATATTATGTGAAACCTGTAAGATGTTAACTCTCCAGTTCTTTTTGTAGACAAAACTCAAAAGTGCAGTTCAATTGCAAGATTTGTTAGACGCCACACGCATGCTAGTCCCACGCTCAAGGCATGTATTCAACTCCTTATTATTCTTTTTCTTCCATACAAGCACACGCACAAGAACGCGCATAAACATACATCTAATGCTACTTGACGCTTTCACCAACTGTATGGCGAACATCTAAAGCCAAAGGAGGGATTGACTAATGTAATTGGACTAGACTGAAAAACAAGTATTTGGTTGGACCTTACCTCTACTAACGCTATTGAGGCCCAGGATTTACTTGGAAGCTGCAGGCCTTGCCTGTGCCATCATCCAAAAGCACCCTTCTCTCTTTACGCACACACACACAGAGGAGGATCCTCACCTAAGAAGCATGGACACGGACACGAGACACAGATACGATACGACACGGACACGCCGACACGGCATTTTTCAAAAAAGTAGGACACGGACACGTCGGGGACACATTAATAATGTATATATTTATATGTATAATCATTTACTAAAAAAATAATATCATTTTAACTTTATTAATCAATTTAGCAATCAGAAAATAAAAATTCAAGTACCAACTAACGAACATATCAAATTATCAAATATCAATACAACACTGAAACATAATTCATAATTAGTAAACATGAAATATCCATAATTCCATAAAATTCATATAAAGAAAAGGGCAGATCATCTCTTTCCTCTCCTTTAAAAAAAATAAAAAAACAAAACAAAACAAAACAAAAAGCAAAATAGAAGCTAATCTTGAGGCCTAGTATTTAGTGAAATATTTATTTGTCTTTTGTTTGTGATATAATTGATATTTACAATCATATATTTTTCCATGGTATAAAATTGTCATATATCAAGTTTACAAGTTTTAATAACCACATGTTAACAAAGTGTCCAAGAGATATTAGCCATATGTTTATTTTTTTAGTTATAGACACGGGCTAAGAATTGTGGGACATGTTGCAAAAAGAGTGTCAAATAAGTGTCCGAAATTAAGATTTTTAGTTCTTAATTATGGACACGGCTAAATAGTATCGGATACGTGTCCGAGAGTGTCCGATGAGTGTCGGTGTCCGACACGTGTCCGACACGGACACGTCACTTTCTTAGAAGTGTCCGTGCTTCTTAGATCCTCACCTAAGCTAAAGTGGACTGGAGGGAATCTAGCCGCTCAGACATGTTGGGCCCACCTTTGGTCCATGTGAGTTGACCAGTCACCCCCTATAGTTTAAGGTTCCCACCGACTTTGACCCTTGCGAATGGACTGTGCAGCATTGGATCAACTACACATCCATGAGAATGGATTGTGTACCATTAAACTTGTGGGCCCAAATGAAGATGATAGGGTGACTGGATGGGGCTAATTTTTTGTATATAGGATGGGCCTAGGTAAATCTTCAAACTCCCTCCCCCCAATGTGGGCCCCACAGGCTTGAGCAGATGGGTTCTCTATCAGCTTAAGTGCAAGGGAGGAGGCACCATATATATATATAATATACATATATATAGGGCATTGATCCTGTGAAACAGTTTTTACACACCTACCGTGTGAACTTTTTATGGGGCCCACTTGTGGGTTCCATTTGGAATTGGGACTAGGGGGATGGAAAGATCTATATGGAACCACCCCACATATCAGTTTCGGCCCTAATTACATGTCCCTAACTCCTTCAACCGTGGCTTACAAATTCAATACATATGGATTGGTGCACAGTCGATCCAACAGTCCAGTAAATTCGGATTTGACTGAAACTTGGGGTAAGTGACTATTAGGGGTCCCTGTGTATTGCAAGGTTTGGATTGGATGATAGATGTGCCCACTTAAAGTTCTCACAAAAATGGTGATAATTAGTTCTTACATGATTAGTTCCCATACATAGATCTCCCCAAGGATGTCTCTCATGAGAGACATTTTGTGAATTGCCCATTTTTAGGTGGGACTTAGGACTCTCTTATGATCAATCAAACTCCTCTCACACTCGCTACCCAGCATGAGTTGGCATATTAGTTTTAAAAATCAGCCGAGTCCTAGTCAAGTGTTAATGAACAAAGCTTGGACAAGTCCCACAAGCCACAGAATTGTGCAAGGACTGGACAGAAAAAAATCAAATAAAAAGATTGGATTGGGAGAGATGGATACCACCTTTTGCAGAGAGAGAGAGAGAGAGAGAGAGATTCTGTCAATAAAAAAGATATACCTGTTGCTGTAACTGTAGCTGTGCTGTAGCTGTTGCAGTAGCTGTGCTATGCTTGTTGCTGTTGCCTGTAGCTGTTAATATGCTCTTGCTATTGTTGCATTGGTCGGGGTTTCTGCTTTTCTTTACATTGGCCCCCCTCTTCTATTTTTCTTTATATTTTAATTACTTTTCTAAATTGAACCCGGCTCAGCTGAGTGCCATGAGACTTGCTGGAGTTGGGTGAATTGACTCGGACTTTGGCCTGGAGGAGTTGGGTCTCAAGTTTCAAATTTGACACACATTCAACTGTTACTGTTGGATTAAAATCCAAAAACAATTATCTTTGCTAAAACCATTAAACTTAAGAGCCATTGATGAAGGGGTTAGGATGATCTCTTGGGGTTGATATTTTGCACACCACTAGGTCTCATTAAGATCTTTCCATCCCCCACCTCCCCATGGTTGGCATGGCCCCAATTGAGATCCAAAACCCCTTGTTGTATCATTTTTACTTGTAAATAGTTAAATATGTTCAATATATCATTGCTATTGGGACAATCTTTTTTATTTCTAAAACTTTTCAAAAATAATAAAAATCCTTAATAAAAGGTTTTGTTAACCATTAAATAACCTTTTAAAATTAGAAATACTAACACAAAAAGGAAAGAAAGAAGGACAAAAAGTTAAAAGTTTACTATGATTAATATCTTGGCTCTGGCTATTCTTACTTAGTCAAATCACATGAATTGTAAGATTAATTGAGACGAATTTGAATAATAAGACTCACACGTAAATCTTAAGATTCACTTTGAAATGGAATTCGTTGCATAGGTACATCATTTTCCTTAAGATACAATACGAATCATAGGATTCCAACTACAACTGTACATCATGAATTATTTTTGTGGTGAAATCCAATTATGACTAATATGTCTATAACAGTGTAAAGTTTGGGTTGGGTCGCTTGATGAGGGTAACTATGTGTGAATGGATTGGATTGGTTGAAGCCCGATCACCCTAAAACCACACCCTAAAAAATGGGGGTGGAAAAGGGGCCTTTTTAGAAGGGACATCTTGTAGTATTCGTGGAAATTCTACAAAATGACCCTTTTGTCAAAACATTTTTGGAGGGTGTGCTCCAATTTCAGTCAATTCAATCCTTTAGCAGATGCTACAATTTTTATTGAAACTCTAAAACTATGTTTACTGAATTTGGATTATTATCTCTTTTAATGACATGGATGCCTTATAATGGACCAAGGAGTTATTCTTCAAAGCATACTTTTGGCTTATGCATTTGTTGCCAAAAAAAAAAAAAAGAAAGAAAAGAAAAGAAAAAATCTTTCTTTTTTAAATAAAGGCCCCTTCATGGGAAATTTCCTGGTTCTGCCCATGCTTTGTATA
The DNA here is from genome assembly GCA_037013555.1 of Sextonia rubra. NCBI lineage: Eukaryota > Viridiplantae > Streptophyta > Magnoliopsida > Laurales > Lauraceae > Sextonia > Sextonia rubra. The sequence continues at coordinate 32,362,455 of JASUAD010000010.1, read as the reverse complement.
GCTATATGATATGCTTACTTACTAGATCATTTGTATAGAGTGATTGAGTAACAACGTTAACAACATAATATGTGAGCTTATTTGTATTTGGTTCATTACAATTCTTGACTATATAGGTCTGGTCGAGAAAGTGATAGTGATGCAGAAGACATAGAGCATGCAGAAAAACTTCGTCAAGTTAAAGCAGTGCTTGAGGAGGTCTTTTTCTCCCTCTTCCTCATTTTGTGTGTGTGTGTGTTTGTGTGTAAATAAAAGTGAAGTACATTTGAAACTTATACCAAAGGATCTTGTCTTTCTTTGTTTCGTTTTATTTGGATGATAAGATTGTTGTGTTTCATTCGGTTGTCAATTCTGTTCAGTTCTGCTTGGAATTCACATTTTGTCTCGCAGAAGGAATATGGGATGGAATACCCTTATCTAATATTCTAGCTTGGCTGGCGGTCTAGACTAGTTTTAGCCATAATAGATGGCATGGCCTATTCCAGCATGCACCCTCTCTCTCTCTCTCTCTCTCTCTCTCATGCGTGCGCACGCCTCCAAACTGGGGCGTTGAATTAAGATTTAATAATAATGGGTGTTTACGCATTTGAATCCCTAGGATCGAATCTGTATGTTGCTATGTCTTAGAATGAAGCCCTTAACTAACACGCGGAAACTTACATGGTGTTGTGACCTGAAGTTCGTGGCCCTCGGATTTCGTGCTGTAACCCAATGTTTATTTCATACTTACCAGAATGCCATAATTAATTAAACTGGAAATCATAAAAGTTATAGGAAATAGAGCCAGACAAGTAACTAGGGAGTTCATTAATATCTTTTAATTTTTTAAATTCCAAAGTTATATTCATATGTATATAAGCATAAATGGTCGGTTAGACCAATTTAACACCAAATAAACCCAAAATACAATCAATGATAAAAAAAAGGGCGGCCCAGTGCACAAGGCTTCCGCATAGCGGGGTTTGGGGAGGGCAAGATGTACGCAGCCTTACCTTCATTTTGAAGAGGCTATTTCCGTGACTTGAACTCATGTTCTCCAGGACGCTTCCGCTAAGCCTTTACTGTTGGGCCAAGCCGCCCTTCTAAAATACAATCAATGATAACCCTTCCCAAAATGCGATGTATCTCCGATATCCAACATGACGTCTAAGTGACATCAATGGTACTAACATACTCGAAAATACCTATGGCTTCATAGGCTTATAACACTCTAGCTCAAAGGCAAGGGTGAGCAAGCCTGAACATCAAGGTGATTGGGTTAGATACGACGATTTGGAAAGAGATTAATAACAATGCACAACATACTTGCAGCAATACTGAGTAATAAACATGTTAACAGATTATATAGAGGTCATGAACTTGATAACTAGGAATATTGTGCATAACGATAGAACAATAAGCATATAAGGATCATGAATAAGAAGTAAATCATGTTGGCATACTATAAACAAGCCAGTTTGCAATCCACGTGGCTAAATTCTCTATTACGGTTGCACTGTATGACTATGACATGGCACACATGAACATGAAATTCACTTCGGAATGCGTTGCGTGTCCTGAGTGAAGGGAAATCCGTGCTCGGTTGTGTTGTATGGCTAGGAGGGAAAATGAATTCCTCGTAGCTAAAGTCGAAGCATGAAAATTGCCCCTATCTAGGGCTCGAGAGAGACTCGAGAGAGAAACATGGAGCCATCTTCAAAGGTGTAAATACAAGAATCTAAATTGAACTCTCGACTTGGCTTAACCAAGAGGATAAAAGCTCGGTGGTGTTCACACGTTGAATCATGACAGATTAGGGTAACTAGCTGAACGTGATTAAAATCCCAAAATGAGGAGCTATTCCAACTTGCATTTCATATTGAACTTTCATATCATATCAAGCTTATGAAATACTTACGAATAGACCTTTAGGGTCACAACAGGTAAAAACCATGTAAATTGGGACATAACAAGCGTTTTGAGTGATTTCTGGGAGAAAATGGGTGAAAATAGTCTTTCTCTCTCTCTCTCTCTCTCTCTCTCTCTCTCTCTCTCTTTTGTTGAAGATGGGTCACTTAAGATTTATGTTGAAATATAAGTGTAGAAACCTTAAGATCCAAAAACCGCTGGACAGCATTCCGCCAGGGAAATGTGTGGCCCAAAATGGGTAAAATGGTACATGATGAATCTAGTGCTCGAGGGTGGACGCAGTACATCGAGGCAACCCTTGCCCATCCTCAAAACACCCTAACCTAGGATCCAAGTTGGTTAAGGGTTTCTGGTCGCGACATGAGTGCTGGACATCATACCCCGCGCGACTTCTAACCTGACCATCCCATCTAAGTCTAGGTACGAAGAGGGTAAGAGGGTTCCTAGCATGAACGTGCATGATACAAGTGTAGTTCCTACGAAATGGACAATATAAACTTGAAACAAATAAAGAATACCTCTTAATATTTTATTAAGGTCCATGGGCTTTCTTCGGCGGGGTGGAGTGCTCATGAAACGTACTTACACTCATTTTAAGGTCCGGATGTCAGGATTTATGTCACTTTCGTGCTCAATTATATAATGACATCTCTAATCCTTAAATGGTCTACATTCGGCTTATACACAATCCACCTGCACCTCCAAACAAAACCTAGGGATGTCATTTGTCCCAAACTTTTGAATTTCGAAGTCCGGAGTCAAGGTCTAAGTGAGTCCGCGTGGTGGTTATAACCAAGGATCAAAATAGCGGTAGCGGATAGCGTTGCGGCCGGTCGCCAAAACGCTATGTAGCGGGCGCTACGTAGTGGTAGCAGGGCTACGTAGCGGTGTCGCGGTGTGATTCAAAAAAATTATCAAAAAATTTTGAAAAAATTCTAGAAAATCCAGAAAATTGTAAATAACTAGAATATGTGTTTGTTTTGCAAAAAAGCCTAAAATAAGGGGGTGTAGCGGTCCCCTAAATGCATGATATCCTGTATCGCTGTATAATTAAAAAATAATAGTATCAATCCTATTTTTCACATGGTATCAAGAATCAATATTCAACACTGAAAGTCAAGACTCAAGAGTCAAGAATTTAAGACTTAGAGAGATTAGTCACTAGAGCCAGTGACTTAACAATCAACATTCAACACAATAAATGATATAATAAATAATAACTTCATAAATAACATTGTACTTAAAGAGTTGAGACATGAGACTATGAGAGTTAATATAAAGTTGAGATTTAAGAAATGATTAGAGGAATACCTCTACCACCAAAATGAATATCTAGCAGGATATATGACATTGGCATCACTGTCTCCATCCCCATAGTTGTTATCATTGGCACCACTCCCACTAGTACCAACATACTGCAACTCCCCTCCATATTGGTAGGCATTAGGATCCTCAAACATAAAGAAATGGGATGGACTTGGATTTGGATGAGGATATTGATCAAATGACCTTGATTCTGAATATTGTTGTGAGGATGATTCCGTTTGACCAAGTGCGTAGTCCGGTGGGACATACGGTAGGTACCCAGAATATGGGTCATGGAAAATAGGGTACCATTTTGCTGTTTGTTGCCTTCCAACATTTGCACTCTTACCATCATTTCCTTGTCTATCACGGGGTCTTTGGCGTACATAAACATGACCTGGCCTCATACAAGATGGATCTGGAAATTCATCCACAGTCTGAGCAGGAGCATTTAATTCGTCTTCATGGTAATCACTTGGCTCGGTCCCGTTACCTCCTCCAGATAGAGAGTCACTACTTGGAGTAATGCTTGAACTTGAACTATCAGAGCTCATTGTAGATACTACATGAGAGGGCTCATGTTCAATGCCCCTTGATGTTCTAGTTTCTGTAGGTGGCTGAGGCTCACTTTCCCCTTCTCTTTCGTCTTCGTCCATTATTCTTCGTATATCCTGGTGTAAATTCTCATCTCCATCTAATAATGGATCTTCTACATCAACTAACCATGGAAGTAAGGGATCATCTTCCTGAAAGATATTATCCAAATTTATCGGGCAATAATTTGGATCATCCCTTTGCTTCCTTTGTCTATTTCTGACTCTTAGCTTCAAATTGTAGTGACAGTACACTAGTTTGGTCAGCTTCTGCATTGCTATCCGATTTCTCAATTTTGTGTGAATTAATGAGAAAGTACTCCAGTTTCTTTCACAATTCGATGAAGACGTTGTTTCTCTAAGGACCCGAATGGCAGCAATTCTCAAGTGTGGAGCACTTTCTCCAAAATTGATCCACCACTCGGCTGAAATTGAAAAAAAAAATGAACATAAAAAATTAGTCATCCACAATCCCCATTCCATGGCAAATAATATATATAAACTTAAAACTAGTACGTGACTAGGTTAAAACTATTTGTACCAGGATATAAGCTGGTTATTGATCTAATTGCCAACGGGTCTGCAAAACTCCTTTGTCTCATTGTGTATATAGAAATCTACCATATACAAAGTACAAATCATTTTAAATTTGTCACAACTCACAACTTAGGTAAAAATCACAATACATTTAAACTATAATAAATGTTATATCATATATGACATGTCACTTACTTCTTTTAAGGCTAAAACCTGGTCATTGTAATTAAGAATTACTTGCTTCAACAACTCCTTCAATCCTATTCGCAACTCGGTATCAATTGCTTTTGTATGTTGTTTCTCGTTCGTATAGTAGAATTGAGGGTTTAAAAAATATCCTACAATTCAAATGTCAAATTTGCATAAGTACATCTCTATACAATACAAAATAAAAGTGAAACTCTTGTAAAATCATAGGCCAATAGTGTAAAAGTTTATTTCACCTGCAGCATGCAATGGATGGTGCAATTGATCATTCCATCGAGTATCAATTATTTGCAAGAATTCTTGATAATACCTGCAATTTTCTTGTATTGCTAGTTTTGCTCGATCCATTGCCTCATAAATATAGCCCATTGTCGGCTGATCATCATTATCTACAAGCCGCAACACTTTCACTAAGGGTTCAAAGACCTTCAAAATATTTCTAACTTTGGACCAAAATTTATTATCTCTAACAAGATTGGGGACATCAAAGCCAGGACCACCGATTGCTGTTCCCCATTTTGAATTAAGCCATTGTTCAGATGCAAACATCTGAATCAACTCATTTCTATGTTGCACAAGGCTATCCATGGCAATGAAGTGGGTGGCAAACCTTGTTGCAGCTGGACGCACCAAGGCTCTTCCATTTGTGAATGTCTTCATTAATGCCAACAACCACGAGTGATCATAGATAAATCTTGTGATGCTTCTGCAAGACATGATGATAGTTTTCACATTTTTCCTCTTTCCAATGTCCTCCAACATTAAATCTATACAATGTGCCGCACATGGGGTCCAAAACAAGTTATTTCTCTTTTCCATTAACAACTGCCCGGCTTTCTTGAAATTGGCACCATTATCTGTAACAATTTGCATAATATTTTCCTCACCAACACTTTCAACAACTTTATCCATAAGGCGGAAAATATATTTTGCAGTCCATATATGTTCAGATGCATCAACGGACTTAACAAAGACGGTCCCAGCAGCAGAGTACACTAAAAAATTTATTAATTGTGTTTTTGTGCTGCTCGTCCAGCCGTCACACATAATTGTGACTCCCCTTTCCTCCCATATACCCTTAAAAGTAGCTACCCAACTCTTTATATCTTCATACTCAATTTCTAAATACTTTGTCCCCACATCATAGACAGAAGGTGCTATTATACCGGGACCAGCGGTAGCTGCAATATCTAGTATAGTTTGGAAGTAAGGAGAATCAAAGCTTGAGGGGGTATGTTCTTGTGAATTAACCACTTTGCTGTAGCTGACGCTAATCTGTCTCTTACACTTTTCAAGGTCCCCATAAACAACTTTGAGATTTTAGGCTGTTTAGCTGATTCGTTTCTATGTGCTAGAGGATCAATTGGACCGGGTATAGCACTACTAGTAGTTCGTAATGCTTTATGAGAAGAAATAATCTCAATATCATCCTCCTGTTGTCGAGTGTTGAATGCTCGACGCATTGTTCTAGATATACCTTTGCCCTAGATGGGCCCCCTCCCCTAGATGAGCCCCCAGATTCAAACTGTCTACCAGTACTTCTTCGCATTTCATCCATTTGTGCCGTCATAAGTGACTCTCTTCTTGCAGCTTCCATTTCTGGGTCATCACCTTCATCATCAAAATCAGAAGGAATTTGCTCTCCAAACACCTCATAGGGGGCATCATCAACTTCTTGGCTTCTTTTTTCTTTGATCTCTACTTTTTTTTCTTTTCCTTTATTTAGAAGCTTTTTCATCTCTTCTCTAAGTTTTTTTGGTGCAACTGTACATCCCGCCACATTGCCTGAAACATAAGCCAAGTGCTGCTTGAATCTTGTAATATCCCCATGAGTGATTTTACCACACAAATTACATTTTATTTTTGACCTATTTCCATTAACTGCTACACCGTGTGCCCATGCAGGATCTACATCGTGCACCATCTTAATTCTTAGCAAATCACAAATGGAAATAATGAGAGAAGTTGAACTTTGAGGCACACAATAAATACCTGCATAATGCATATTTGACTTAGTTGACCAATTTAAATATTTTTTTTCAAAAAATCCCATTAATATGGCGTATGAAGTATGAACTATGAACATGAAAAATTAAATAAATTCAAAAAAAAGAAAAAAAGAATGTGTGAATGTGTGATTCATCCATGGGATTCATTGATCTAACACTTGGGAGTGATTTTCAAGCAATTTGGTTAGTGTTTCTTCAAGAAAAAAATTTTTTTTGAAAAAATTAAAAAATCCGAAAATAAAAAATAAAAAAAGAATAAATAACACATAAAAATGGGGGTTTGATCTATGAGAATTATAGATCTAGCTACTTGGGAGTGATTTTAATTGATTTCATTGACCACATTTAAATAAAAATTTTTTTTTCAAAAAATCCTATTAATATGATCATAAAAAATTAAATAAATTAAAAAAACAAGAAAGAAAGTGTGATTCATTCTTGGGATTCATAGATTTAACACTTGGGAGTGATTTTCAAGCAATTTTGTTGGTGTTTCTTAAAGAAATTTTTTTAAAAAAAATAAATAAATAAAATCCGAGAATAATAAATAAAAAATAAATTATAAAACCCAAAAAAATGGAGGTTTGTTCTATGAGAATGATAGATCTAGGCTACTTGGGAGTGATTTTAAGTAATTTAGTTGGCCAAATTTAAATAAAATTTATTTTTTTCAAAAAGTCCTATTAAAATGAACATAAAAAATTAAATAAATTCAAATAAACAAGAAAAAAGTGTGATTCATTCATGGGATTCATAGATCTAACACTTGGGAATAATTTTCAAGTGATTTGGTTGGTGTTTCTTCAAGAAAAAATTTTTTTTTTCAAAAAATAAAAAAAATCCTAGAAAAAAAATAATAAATAAATAAACTATAGAAAATGGGGAGTTTGATCTATGGGAAACATAGATCTATCACTTACAAGCCATTCTCAAGAGATTCATTAAGGAGAAAAGAGGAATAGAGCCATAGATCTAAAAAAATCACATAGAAAATACCTTTTGAAAAATGCTTTTTGACTCCGAAGAAGATGAATGCTCTAGATTTGTAGATCTTGATGTGTTTTTGGACCCTTGTTGCTTTTGATTTGAAGGAAGAGGGAGGTAGGACCAAAATACAGTGGAAAGGGAAAAGAAGAGATGGAGACAGCAGTGAAACAAGTGATAATATGATGAAAGAAGTTCGTCTGGGCTTTAAATAGCCCAGACTCCTGCGGCTGCTACGTAGCGGCCGCTACGGGGTGTTAGCGCGGCTAACACCCATATATCGTAGCGGCCATGGCCTCTACGGCCGATATAGCGGCCGCTACGCTTTGTAGCGGCCGCTATTTTATTCCTTGGTTATAACTCAATGTCCTAAGTTAAGCACTTCTACGTAGGAAATGCATACTTTTTTAATCCTCCAATTGGTGTATTAGAGGGGCATTGAGTGCCTTAGTTTTCCATTTTAATTTCCCAAACAATGCCCTTAGAAATGGTGGAAAACTGGGTGAAACAATGGGTTGAAAACCCTTTTGAGTGGCCCCTAAAAGTGGAGGCCTGCATCCTTGATCAGTGTTGGTAGAGGGCCAAGACTGAGTAGGTCTAGTCATGGCAGTGGAGCCATGACCAATCAGATTCAGTCATGCCTCCACTGATATGACCGAATCCCATCGGTCTTAGCAGTGGGACAATGGCAGTCCCCACTGCCTGACTCCCCTTTTAGCCCGAGTTTTTCTTGATCATTGGCCATTCCTTGGGGCATCTCTAAAGCATTAAATAACTGAATTTCAACACTAATTTGGGCTTGAAAAGCATCACATTTAATTGATTTAAATGATTAACAAAGTGAGGGAAAAACTAAGAAAATCATGACTGATGTATGTGAATCATGAAGAAAACCATGCAACACATCATGATAGTGGAATTATTAATTAGTCACTTGCCTGAAGCTTCAATGGTCCAAATCAAGTGTCTAAAACCTTCCAATCAGCTGAAACCCCCAAAGCAGCCCTAAAATGGTAAAAAATTGGAAAAACTATGAAAGGCATGGAATCGGTCTTTGAATGTGAGCACAGAGGTCATTTGGGTCCTGTTCTTGCTCATACTAAGACATGGGGAGGAGATCCTACCTCCAAGGTAGCTGACCAGCAAGAAAACCCACAAACGGAGGGGCTGCCCTTAACCAAATCGCATGAAAACAGCATCCTTGGAGAGAGAAGAGTGAGGAAAAGGAATGGGAAGATGAGACTTGGAATTAGGTGTAGCTTGGGAGGAGGAATGGAAGAAAAAAGTGGAGAAAAAAAGGAAGAAATGAACCAGCAGCATTGGGTTCTTGTTTCTTGATGCAGGCCATACTAATGGGTCCCGTTTGAAAGTCTATACTCGCAGGTCCAAGACTAATAAGGCCCAGTAGAGTAGAGTAGATCCTATTTTTAGTTACTTTTGCTTTAGTTGCTTTCTTAATTATCTATGAGTCTTTAATATTTAAAAAGTCCAATTATGTTTGGTTTGGGACTTCTTATTTGATTTGAATTAATTGTTTCCTTAATTAGACAATATCTTAGTTATAAATAAAGATATACTCCCTTAATGGCATACATACATTGATATTGAATAAGAACTTGAGTTTGGTTCTCAGTTGAAAGAGTTATTATTTGTCTTTGGTGAGGCACTTAGACATTCTATACTTAAAGCCTTTTGGCTTGGAGATTAGTCCGTTAACTATTTTTCTTCCCTGTGCTGCTTCATTTTTGGGAGTAGAAATGATGAAATCAAGAAGAAAGAGAGAGGTGGGTATATATATTATATTGGTGTGGGGCCCACTCATTGAAGAATTTTGTTTTAGCTATAATTTACAACAGGTAGGTTGAAATGCGACAGGGTAAGGGACAAAAGTTCAAGAAATTAAATTATCTTTTTAATGGTTGTAATTTGATGTGGTTTGGAGAAATTGAAATGTTGACCTGATTTTGGTAGTTTTGACCAATCTTGGCTTAGGAGACCGAATTGAGAAAAACGGGGGTTTAATGACTCCGACTGGACTCGGACAAAACATGAAAGTTGAAGAACATGATTTTATCTATCAAATGAAGCTGGGATAGGCATTTTTAGAATTTACAATCACCCCCGTACAATTTTCCAAAATTACAATTTGGCTCAAAAAGTCACGTGACTTGGCCCAAACGCACTCCAAACTTCCCAAAGCTATTGAAAACATGTTCTAACCCCAAAACTAAGATGGTCCACATATAAAACACTCATATAAACTAATAATGATAATTAATTAACCTTAATTAGCCATAAATACATATAATTATGGGTCAGGTCTTTACACTTCCCCCTCCCCCCTCTTTAAAAGTTTAGGATATTAGGATCATTTGACCCCCTGAAGGCAAAAAGATGGAATGTTTCCTTGGAAACCTCCTTTTCTCTCACCTTTCACTTGTCCAAAAGAAACCTAAATCTGCAAACAATGAGTGTTCAGGAAAAAAGAAAACTGGCTGCTAATTTTTAGTAGGGAAAATGGAAATTTATGATCTATTGCTTGTGTTGAATTATGCAATATTTATTTTTTGTGCCATTTTAGAAAAATTTCTAATCTCTGTTTTTTTTTTCTGTCTTTATATATGTTTTAGATTTTTTTTATAGATTTTCTATTACGTCATTTCTGAAATGGAACTTTGGAACAACTGGATAGTGGAACATTCCATTCCATGGCCAAAATGGAACCAAATTGACAACCTTCACTTCATTGCAATTTGTATTGTTCCTATAATATGGCAAATTATTTATTGTTTTGTTTTGGTGTATATTCATCCATTAAATGTGTGGTTTTTTCTTGTTTAAAAGGAAGGTCAACTTTCAATTTATTACAATTTGTATTGTTTTTGAAAATAATAGGCAAACTAATGTTATTTGGTTTTGTTGTATATTGATCCATTTAATGTGTGGTTCTTTGTTGTGGAACAACTTTCTACTGACATTGGATTTGGAAGATTGATATTATTTTCTTGCCTTCTCTTAATAGCATTGAAACATAAATGAACTGTTGACATAAGCTCGGTGGGCCATCACATGTACAATATATCACTTATGTACCATACACCACAGATCTCTAGTATTCAATTGCAAATATAATCACCCCAATCCAAGGGATGTAATATCTGTTCAATTAGGACTATGATCACCCTGATCAGGGGATACATTAACTTTAGATTTATTGAATGCAACTTGCTGTATATGACCATATGCAATCCATAAAAAGGATCAACTGCTCACATTGTGAGTATGAAGTTCCATCCAATTTTCTTCTCTCTTGTAGCTTTGTATTGCTTGAAGATACATTGATATCATATCAATGCCTATCCTCTATATTCTGTGAGATGCTCAATTCCTTAATCAATCTGATTTTCGGTTCATCTATCCATTATCAAAAACATATTCGTCTCATTCAATTGAGTTTTGACAAAGAAGAGTGCCAACCTATCCTTACAATGAATGAAGTTACATGCCTAATGTTTAGAACTTGTTGTATCTGATAGAGAGAAGAATGAATGAATTTTGGATAATTTCAGGGGATTTCTTGGATATTCAACCTATCTTTATAAAGAATGAAGTTTCGTGCCTAGTTTATAGAAGTATCTCAACAACCTTGTCTACAGGACTATCCCAACAACCTTAACTATTTGTTAAAACAATTGGGTCACATGACCCATTTGTCCATTGGACCTGAGGACCTGTTCTTTCTACACAGTGGGCTTGAGGTACTGTTCTCTCTGCACTCCAGCTAAAATTGATCTAGAGTTCAACAAAGTATCAATTTGCTACTGAGGAAATCAAAACATGATATTGTCATCGTTTTTGTGAATAAGTCTACCAGTTGATGTTCGGAGATGTGTGGTAGAGAGTAAGGATGAAAATAGCGGTAGCGGTGGGCGTAGTGGTCCACCGCTGAAACGCTACGTAGCTGTGTAGCAGTGCGATTTGAAAAAATTATTAAAAAATTTGAAAAATCCAGAATATTAAAAAATGATAGCATATGTATTTTTTTTTTACAAAAGTAACTAAGATAAGGGGCTATAGTAGTCCCCTCATTGCATGAGGTCTTGTATCGTTGTATTAATAGAAAATATAATAATGATCTTTTCTTTTTTCACGTGTATTGATATTGCTTAAAAACAAATGAAAGGTTTTTTTTTTTTTTGACAGAAGAAGTAAGGCAATAAGTTATACTATGTAAAAGAAGTAAATAAATAAGCCTTCCTATGCATTTTAAAAAATTTTGGGAAATAGCTGTTAATCACACTCTGCGTAGGCCAGTAATGGCACCGGTGAGAAAAAGTTTGGATATACAAGTGGAGGGTCCATCAAGAGGTAGGGGTAGGCCGAAGAAAACATGGATGGAAGTAATTAATTCAAATTTGAAGAAGTTGCACTTATCGAAAGATTTAGCTCAAAATAGAATGGAATGGAGAAATAGAATTCATGTATCCGACCCCAACATGGTTGGGATAAGGCTTTGATGATGATGATGGTGATGAGTTGTTAATCACACTCTACAGCGCTTTGTAGCGGCCCCGTAGCGGTCGTAGAGGCTGTAGTGGAAATAACAGCACTAACTTCAATTGAAACCGCTACGCTTGATATAGCGGCTACTTTTTTGATCTACAGAGATCTTTAGAGATGAAATAGTGGTCTGATTAAATGGCAGTCAACCTCTATGTGCTTGGTTGTCTCATGGAAAATTGGGTTGGATGCTATTCAAATGGCAATTGTATAAAACGTCATCTCAGCCAACAGATGACATAGACTGATTTTTGGTCTTAGGAGATGATTGGAGGCTCTAGTTTATTTCTTGCACTTCCATGAAATGAGAGAAGTACCTTGGAACATACACCCTCCTTTAGAGGATCATCTTACTAGGACAATTAGCCCAATTTGCATTAGCTTAGCCACTTTGGACAAGTGGGGAGGAAGAAAAGCAAAATAATTCTCGATCAAGGGTTCCTCAAAGATAGCAAAGAATGCAATGTATAGTTGTTAGAGGAAGAAAGTGATTATAGCCTAATTTCCTCACAATGTATTTCTTGGAACAAATATCTAAATTAGGGGATGTTTCTCAATTCATGAGCACTGTGTGGATATCTTTAGATTCAGGACATATATTCATGAGGAAATGACTGATATATGTTTCGTTTTGAATCCATAAGACATTCATGAGTGATCCCTGGGGGACTAAGTTAATGATCATCTTATCTCTCTCAGTCCAAAGAGTGGGTGAGCTGTTGTAGTGCTCTTGCACAACGTTATCGCCTTGTGTATGTTTAGCCAACTTAGTGTCATGGTAAAACTTCCAGAGTTTGTTTACTTGATACAAGTTCTTCAAGTGCGCCCACATCTCAGATGCTTTCTTTAAAGAATGTAGGGATAATCCAATGTTGGGTTCAATAAAGTTTAGAAGCTTAGTAACCACTTAGGGATTATTTTGGTCCAATGTGACTTGGGCTTTCTCATCCTTGGGAACAGGTATGCTCTCATCTAAATAGGCCTAATTACTTGTTGTTGTTGGCAGACACAAGGTGGAAAACATGGAATGCTCATCGTAAGAAGTTCTTCCCATTTACATCTTTCTTTTTCTGTCATCATGAGTAATGTTAATAGAATTAAAGTGGTCCCACTTAAAACCATAAAAAAATTGAAATTCTGGACTGGTTGAACCCCTGCCAAAACGTAGGAGGTGCAATTCCACTGTAGCTAATTGTTGGAATGTTGATTGGATTTAATCACAAGGATTATGTTAGTTTTGTTTTGTTTTCCTCGTTTTTTTTTTTTTTTTTTGAGAAAAGTAAAATTTTATTTCAACAGAAAAGAACAACAACCAGAGCAAAGAAACAGCTCAAACCACAGGCCAGAGCTCAAATGAAAAAAAGAAAAGAAATAAATACAAATACTAGACATCAAAAAGAATAGAAGTGCGTGAAACTCTCTTCTTAGCAAGAGCATCTGCCATAGTATTTGCCTCCCTAAGAACATGATGAAAAGAGGTTCAAAGATAATTAGAAATAATTTGCACTTCCTCCACCTAATCTCACAATCTCAAAGGATAAGAAGCTTTCCTAGAGCCCTACTGAATAACTGAAAAAGAATCGCCTTAAAGAATTGCATTGGTACATCCAATCTAAGCAACTCATGGCAACCAATCAAGAGAGCATAGTTTCAGCTAATGAGTCCATAGGCACAGTATAGTTTCTAATCACTTTACCCTCACAATCCCAAATAACTCCACCAATACCACCTCAAAGAATATTGTGAAAATAACTATCATCAAAATTCACCTTGAGAAGACCAGAATGAGGGCTTGGCCAAAGAGCTCGTTGCACTACGTCATCATGCCAAGATCCCTTCAGGAAAGGATCCCAAGATCTAATAAGATCTTCAGGAGGAATGCCAACAAACTCCTTACGCTTAACATCCCATTCAGACACTGCCAAATAATAGACTGAGCAATATCCATTACTGATTTGCTTTGATTGCATAAAACTCTGTAATTTCTTTCCTTCCAAATCTTTCAACAAGTAGCATAAAGAACTGAATTCTATAAAATCTTACCACGAGCAAACTTGCTCCCTAAACACCATAGAAGAAAAAGATCTTCCACAGTCTTTGGTATAACTCAATTCATATGCTAGTTAAAGCCAAGGATTATGTTAGTTAATCACAAGGATTATATTAGTTATGTGCCATCTTGCAAAGTTTTAGTTGAAATTGACTAATTTTGAAGGATTTGAATGGTGCTGTTTAGATTTGGCCTAAGAAACTTTTGAAACAAAGAGATAGGAAAATCATCTCTGTTTGTTCTTTAAAAAATTTTGAAAAATAATGAAAAGTCCCAAAGGGCCAGCGCCCCTATTGGTGCTGATTTCAGATGTAAATAATCAGATTGGGCCTGCAGTGATGCACATGTAAAGTGGCTGTTAATCAGAATATTGAACGATCTCAGACGAGATATATTGAATCATCTACTTGTAATCTACACAAAGGCCAGAGACATGATAGAATTATCTCTGTATTTGTAGATAGCCAGTTACTTAAAAACTCTGCAAATATCAATCATTTTTGTTTTATCTAGCTGAGTTGCTCATTGATTGTAGGGTCTGATACCAAGATAGAGAGAAGAACAAAGCGAATTTTGAATAATTTAGGTGGTTTCCTTTGGGTACCCAACCCATCCTAATATTCTTGTAAGGGATTAAGTTATATCTAATTTACATGCTATGATGCTCAGATACAGACACAGATATGGATACTGGCACGGGGAATGGGGATTCAACATGGCAACTTTAGAAATTTATGACACGGATATGGGTACGGTATCATTTAAAATATGATATGGACACAGACGTGACACGGATTCTAGTTGGAATATCATGTTTTAGTAGTATGTGATACATTATACGTGACTAACTAGTAGAAGTGGGTCTTTGGAAATCTCAGTTTAAAGTGGGGTGATATGGTCAAACTTATAATCCTAAAAAATTACAGTTATTAAAATTAAAATGGAGGGAGAGAGAGATGTTTCAACTTTTCAAGGAGAGGGAAACATAATTTAAATTGAGAAAAGAAGGACATTGAATGACATGACAAAAATGGCCACTTCCCCATCTAGTAAAAAAATATAAATACAATGGCAGAACATTAAATATGAGAGTGAAGGGGAAAATAACCATCGAATATATAATGGGTTTTGAATTTTGCAATATTAAAATAAAACTAAGGGGGCTAAATATTAAAATGAAAGTACTCTTTTGAAGTTATAACCAAAGATTTCAGATGAGATTCGTTGTTTAGCTCAATTTTGGATGAATTTATCCAATTTTTCCTTTTTCTTTTCATAAAATACAGGATAACGGTATCCTAAATTTGTGCGCCATATCCCAGCTATATCTTGCCGTATCTTGTACCCGTATCCATATCAGACCGTATTGTTGCAGATACCTAAGGTTAAATGAGGTATCCGGGTATCATAGTTTATATGATTATCTCAACAACTTTAGCTAAGGACTATCCCACCAACCTTTTCTATTCGGCACAACAACGGGGGTCACCTTACCCATTTTGTTGGGTTTGATGTCCTGTTTTTCTACAGTATTAGCCTTTCATTTGGACTGTTGAAGAAAATGAATTTAAAGATTTTCAAGTACTAGCTCAGACTTGATGTTCATTTATTATAAGAGATGTGGCATATTAGGTACCATTTTGCAAAGAATTTTGATAATCTGATCTGTGGTCAATTGTTTCAGAATTGCAGTCTCTTTAGTTACCTGTTCTTGTGCAGGCAACCTATTGTCATCCCTTTCACTTGTGCATCTTTTTCCTTAAATATATTTATTGTTACTTATCCAAACAGAAAAATGGCACTCTCTTTTTATTTATTTATTAGTTTTTTGTCATATTTATACTGCACCTTTGAAATCTTGTCTTCTCTTTTTGTTTTTTCTTTAAATTGCTTTCCATTTGTGGTGGTATGTTTGATTGATTGATTGATTCTGCTCTTCATCTTGCTTATTCATTTTTCTTGCAATAGAATCTCAAATAACAAATGAATGTCAGTGTGACGGGCGGACACTGAAAAGTAATGACATCTACTCTTTATGATCATGTGTCGGGGTTGGGGGCATTTAAGGTAGTTTAATAAGTTTTGAGTCTGGGTTATACAAAAGCGCACACAGTTTTCAAGAAATCACAGGCTGGATTTTACAGACAGATTTGGTTGAACTGCAACTTTATTTCTTGATAGTATCTTGTTCTTGATAGTATCTTGGTTATCTCTTGGAAGTCTTGGATAAATGATGTCATATGATGATCTTTTGAGGTGCATTTTTCCTTCTAGTTAATGTTATTATTATTTTTGAATGGTAATAGTAAATTGTTATTAAAGAGAGGTTAAAAAGAGTTTAGATGTGGGGCTTACAAAAAAACATCCCAAGGTGTATCAATACAAGAGAGATACACCAGATACCCACCACACAACTACATTACATAAGCACTTACATTACAAGAACGATCTACTGCTTTCTGAGCTAAACAATCTGCCATATTGTTTGCAGATCTACTAACATGCTGAAAAGAGACCTGAAACTGAGAGACTGGATGACTAATTTCATTAAATAAGAATTGCATATTCCATGGTCCTCTCAGAGATTCCACTCAAAATGTGGCATTAGCTGAGTCACTTTCCAGAATAAGAAAAATGTTCATATGAGGAATGATAGAGATGCAGAGCTTCCAAAGTTAATACATATATATTTGCATGATGAAGTTCATTAATTTCAATATATGTTGCATATTATTGTTTAGTTTGACAAGACTTTCTTTTACACCAATATGTTGAGCAGTTTTGGGCACCTTGTGTAACAACAAACTAGTATTTTGAGCTACATTGTCCTCTATATTCCTTAAGTGTCGTCAATGTTATGGTTTCCAGGGTGGCCATTTTTCTGGTATTTACAGGAAAGTTCAACTGAAGCCACTAAAGTGGGTTAAAGTTCCAAAGGTGGATGGTGAAGGAGAAGAAGAACGTCCTATTGAAGCTTTAATGGTTCTTAAATATGGAGGTGTTCTTACACATGCTGGAAGAAAACAGGTGGCTTCGCGCTTATGACTTAACGACAAATGAATATATAAAATTTCTATAAACTGTTCTAGGTGGTTTATTCTTCGGGATGCAAACAGGTCGGACACAGGGTGGAGCCGTGATGGATCTGGACTGAGATCTCTCTTTATGGATCTGGTTCTGAATCCAAATCCAGTTTCATTACAGAACTTATATGTTGTATTTGGATCCACTATCAAGTTAAAAAAATGGATTTGGTCTTGGATCTGGTCCGAAATAAGAAAACTTCAACAGAAACAGGTTTAAATATACCATTGAAACTATTTAAGCACTAAAGCTTAATATATATTTTTAGTATGTGAATGTAATCGTCCTGTATCCTTATCCTCATGCAAGGATCCAGCTCTGGCTCCTATATGCATGGATCTGGATCTGATTTTCCACTGGATCCAAATATAGGTTCTATATCTGCTTTATTCAGAACCGGAGAATTTGGATGCTTGGATAATCAGACACCTATTTGTGAATCTACTTGAATTTATGATGGAAAGATGCTTGAGCTTCACATAATTGAAATATACCTGATAATTTTTCTTTAAATGGACCTGCTTGTGACTAATCATTATTCATGTACTTGAATGTTTATGACAGTCATATTATTCACATCTATTTTTCAGGCTGAAGAATTGGGAAGATATTTCAGAAACAATATGTATCCAGGTTAGACTGGCTATAATTTTTGTCATCTAAAATAATCTTTTTGCATAGAAACATTGTGGGTTGCATATTCAAACTTGCCATTTACTTATTCTTATTTGTTATCCTTAATGCCTACAAGACATTCATTTTCTTTTTCCGTTATAAATTATCATCGTTGCAGTTTTTGGCTACTTGGTAAGTTTGATGTTACTACATTAGAGAAGTGGACCCTAACCATACAAGAAGTCATGATTTCTTAATGCAATGATTAGTTGTACTCATTAATTTACTGTTGGGCTAATGGCATGTTCCTTTTTTACACTCCTTGTCCATAGGTGAAGGCACAGGCTTGCTTCGCCTTCATAGTACTTACCGCCATGATTTAAAAATATACAGCTCGGATGAGGGACGTGTACAGGTAATCAATTTAGCATGCAGGAAAGTTCAATTTGCCCTTTTTTTTTTTAAGATGCCTGCACTGGTGGTTTCACACATATTTATTTTGGTGATTTATTGTTTGTTCTCCATTCTTTTTGCATTTGTTGCAAAACAGTTAGAACAAATTATTATTATTTAAAATGGTTAGGGCAAATTATTCTGTATGAATTATGTTGTGAATATCATTCATTTAGGTTCTCTTTGGCAGATGTCTGCGGCAGCATTTGCTAAAGGCCTTCTAGATTTAGAGGGACAACTAACCCCAATTCTGGTTAGTAAAAATGCATTTTTTTAATATTTTGAATAATTTGAATAGCTTAATTATGTGACTGATGTTTATAATGTCTTTAAGGTTTCACTTGTTAGCAAAGACTCATCAATGTTGGATGGACTAGACAATGCAAGCATCGAAATGGAGGAAGCAAAGGTGGGTCTTCTAGTTTTTAAAGTGAAAATATTGTTACATCGATGCATATTTTCAAGTTCCTAAATTTAGTGAAAGAACAACCGTAAACTTTTCATGTTTTGGCCTTTGAAAAATGCTCGTTCTCTGGCTTAAACAACACAAACACACAATGCAAGAACAGAAGCATCTTACCTGAATGTGTCATACAAGCTTGGCAAGTGTCAAAGATTAGGCCGGGTTTATGCTACATTTTTTTATTACTCACTAGCCACACCGACTTATGGTTGTAATGAAAATGGTTAGGTTACTGTAGATTTCTTTATTACGTGGGGAATCATGAAGATATTTTTAGTCTTAGAAACTTATGTTTCACTTATGATCAGATTTCCTTATTACATGGGAAAGCATAAAGATCTTTGAAGTCTAGTAAACTTGTGTTTTTCTTGTGTTATGGTTATCTCAATGTTACCAATACCATTGAAAGAAAGAAAAAAAAAGGTTGCCTCTCTTTTTTGTCTTTCATTTCTTTTATCTATTTACATCTACCAATTATAATCTTATAGTTTTATTGCAAGCTTTCATACTTATTCATGTGCAATGAAATATATTGAAAGATTTGTTTTATTTAAGAAAAGAGGTTAGAAGTTCCTAAACTATATGTTTTCTTAAAGCTCCCCAAAATATGAGCAGTAGCCATAAATTTACCATCCAAAATTTCTTTTTATGTCTTTCTAATGAGAGTTGCTTTGCTTTAATGTTATATCTTTCCACATCTCCAACCCTCCTCAAACTAGCATCACTTGAATGACATTCATAGAAGAATAGTTCTCCTTAGTACATAAGCAAACTCTAAACATTCTTTATGAATGTCTTCTCAGAAAAAAAAATACAAAATTCTACAAATGTGTAATTGTTGCAAACTTCTGGATGATGCTGGTCGTGGCTTCTAGACATTCTATGGTGTGACATGATCACAAATCATTTAAGGTTTCCAAGTCATGTCAGAAGTTAACCAATTTTCTTCAAACATATGATCTAAAAAATTCTAGTTATTTTTCCTCTTTCAAGCATTAATTTATCTAGAGGAGCTTCTTGGTTGAGGAACCTGAAGTTATGAGATTACAATACCATTTGCTCTTGAGTTCTCTTTATATTAACCTGAAATAAAATTTTTGTTGGTTTTTGTTTTCTTCTTTTAATGTCGGAGTGAAATATCTTGCAGGCAAAGTTGCATGAAATCATAACCTCTGATATGAAGGCAGTGCAAAACAACAAATGTGTTGAATTTCCGTGGATGGTCAATGGTGCTGGTTTGCCTCCTAATGCTTCTCAACTTCTCCCAAAAATGGTATTTACTTCTTTGTCAACTAGTTTATGTCCACATCTATCTATTTACTAGGATGATTGTCGATGAGGACATCAGATCATCTCATTGGAAAATATACCAAAAAAGAAAGAAAGCATCAACTGTAAAAAAGTGGATTTTATTTAATATTCGTACATCCCAGTTCAGATCTGTATATTAGGGTCCACCTATCATAAATCAATACTAATCAAACTCCATTTAAGTTGACATATGCCCCAATTTCAGTCTGATTTGACTGTCCACATGGTTTGGAGTTGACTGGAGCACATAAAACAGTTGGTAGGTGCTCATTGTTGCAGTCACGAGGTTGCAGTTTTAGTGATGTTATCTATAATAAAATGGATATTCACCTCTGGATTAAAAATAGCACTATTAGTATTAGGGAAGAATTGGTGACATTGCTTGATATATTTTGTTGTGGGCCAATCCAATTGTGAATCATTTAATCAAAGTGAAATTTGGCGTGCTTGGCAATGCATGGATGTCGTTCTCTTTGAACGGTTTGGATTCACAATAAGTGATATAGGTTATATCGAGTTGATCTGGGCTCAAGGAAATGACATCTTAGGTTTTTGGAATATCATATACAGCCCTATGTATTACCATGTTTGGTTATATGATCCACACGGGGGTTCCATAGATGCATGCCAATCAAAGGGTGTAGGAAGGATGGAAAGGTCTATGTATGGATATAAGATGCCCCACAAATCAGCTTAATCAGATCACTGTATCTGTAGATTTTAATGCTTTAAAGATCGATGGTGAAACAATTGAAATGAAGTGTGTATTGATCCAGCAGTGGATGTAGGTCATATGAAATTGAACTGACCGCCAATTCACAAAGACTTTTTGAGCAGAAGTTTAATTGATCATAGGGACTGTGTTATTGTGGGATAGTTTCCTTGATCGGTACGCTTCACTAGTGTTGCTCATTTGGTTGTCTTTCATGGGGTCATTATTATATCTTTATGTTTTTTGTGTGTGGGGTGGATGTGAGTGGGCTTCGTGTAATTGGAGGTGGGTGAGATTCATTCAAAAGTTGAGCCTATAAATATTGAAACTTTCGATCAAGGTGTGTTGAATGGTGTGTCCATTGCACTAATTAATTCTTTGTAGAAGGTCATCCTTTTGATCCTAACGGTCCTAACATCATTGAATGGGTTGGAACTTTGTTAGCTCTCTATCCATGTGGTATGGGTTTACAACCAATAAACTTTGGCCCCTAATCTATTGATGATATTTTTCATCATGCCGAGGTTGGTTCATTGTGATCCTTGCTAATCCCAGTTGCCAACATTGTAGTTGCAGAGAAACCCCTTCCTCCAGCTTAGAGAAGTCCATATGTTAGCAATATGATGGCTTTTTTTATTCTTTATTTTTAATTTCTCTTGTTGTATTCACAACACATTAGCATTATGGGGCCATTAAAATATGGGATTTGTATGGATTAATCCATCTTAAACTCGAATTCCACGGGGTAATGACATAACTCCAAAATGAGCAGAATCACTTGACTGTGGTCTCTCTCTCTCTCTCTCTCTCTCTCTCTCTCTCTCTCTTGATGAAATTGCCCAAATCCCATGATACTGTGTTCCCATGATAATCTATGAAACTCCATTTCCTTTCTCCATCTCTGTTTTTTTTTCCCATTCTGTTCCTCCTTTTCCCCTTTGTCCAAATAGGCATGGAAATGATTTCATAATGCAAATGACATGGTTAGGGGTTTTGTCCTTTTTGACCCCGATCGACATGGATGTATTCTTTTTGGTTTTTCTTATTTTTATTTTTATTTTTATTTTGAAGTCCACAGTCTACCCTCTTTCTCTTCCTTGCATATGGCCAAAACATCTATTTTGTCCCTGAGACGTCCCTCTCTCTATACCAGATTCTACCCTCTTTTGTTTTTATTTTTTCCTTTTGCCAAATGACATGGAAAATAGCAACAAAAATGCGTGTTTACCTTCAGTTCCAGCTTGTTCTAGAACAGAAGAAAGATCTGTCCTCAACCAATTATTCATTGAATCCATAACATACCCACAAACAACAATAGTTTAGGGTTTGAAACCTGGGGAGTTGGATTCAAAATGAAGAAAATGAAAAGGGGTTGTCATCGTTTTAGGGTTTTTAAGTGGAAATCTTGTTATATTGTGACTCATGATATCATGGGGTTTTGGCAAAATCACAAAAAAAAAAAAAAAAAAAAAGGAAAAAAAAGAGAAACCAGAGTCACCAGAGTGAAGCGACTCTGCTGTCATTTTGAGGAATTTCTTCATTTTCTAGTGGAATCCCAATTTCAGAGAGATAAATATGTAAAGACCCCTTCAAATATTTCTGCTTTAAAATAGGCAGTATATTACTGTGCACCGTTATTTTTCTATATTGACCCTTCTTTGTTTGGTTGGTTACTTGTATTGAATGTACTCACTTAGATGAAATTCAAATCCGAAATTTTCCTCTTGACAGAGTGCCATACCAATTCTTCTCTCACTTAGCTCCATCGACCATTGTCATTCTATATCTAGTTTTTACTTGCCCCATTGTTTTAGCTGATAGAGTGTCATACCAATTCTTCTCTCACTTAGCTCCATCAACCATTGTCATTCTATATCTAGTTTTTACTTGCCCCATTGTTTTAGCTTCATCGACCATTGTCATTCTATATCTAGTTTTTACTTTCTCCATTGCTTTGAGTGCATCTTTTCATCATTGCCCGAAATTTGTTTTAATAGCTACGAGATAGAAACTTGATCTTGGTTTCTATGTTTTGAACCAACTTTCACTTTCCTATATCCCATGAATAGGTAAAATTGACAAAGAAGATTACTGCACAAGTGAAGCTACTTGCAAGAGATGAAGATGAAAAACTTGCAAAGACAAGCTCATATGCAGTGCTTCCTTCATATGACCAAGCAAAGGCCCTAGGGAAGACGAATATTGACGTTGCTCGTATTGCTGCTGGATTGCCTTGTGGTAGCGAGGGCTTTCTCTTGATGTTTGCCCGCTGGAAAAAGCTTGAGAGGGACTTGTATAATGAACGCAAGGAGTATGTGTTTATCTAAGAACCAATCATTCCCCAAGTTGATGTAATATTAGTATTTGACTTTGTTCTACATGTTCTATTTTTCCCGTGTGAATGCAGCTGCGTGGTTGGACAAGTTTGAGCTTTTTATGATGTTCATTTAACATAAGTTTTTATCTACTTTTCTTGGTCCAGATTGATTGATGATTCTTTTTGTTTTCTGGATGTGCAGACGATTTGATATTACACAAATTCCAGATGTTTATGATTCTTGCAAGTAAGCCACCAAGCTTTTATTGCATGAAAGCTACATTGATTTCAATATAATACCATGTGGAGTAATTCCTAAAATTCTGATACCCAGTTTTGTATTTGTATTCCTTTATGAGTAAACTCCTTCACTCACGACTTTCTGCATCTTTTGGTTTGATCAAATGCTACTTCTTAATGGTGTCAAAGTTGAGATGCCTCCAACTCCCAAAGGGGTTTCATTTGATCTTTACCTTTGTCACTATTCTCCCAATTTGACATGCTGTGCTTAACTTTTTGTAAGTCAGGTGTAAGCTAAATCACCTCTATATTTTGTAAACATTAAATACAAAAAAGGTCTCATGAACAACATTTAATGAAAGAGTCTTGAGGTAAGTTTTTTGGGATAGGGTTATAGTTCTAAAGAAGAGTGGGATCATATGGTTGGTTATATAATAAGTAGCAAGGGAGGTACTCATAGAATCCAAGGAGAAGAAGATCCGTAGTGTTGTGAAAGAATATAAATGAGAAGCACACAATCACACGTAATAAACATGAGATTTATGTGGTTCACCCGATGTGGGCTACGTCTATGGAGATTCAAGCCTGTTCACCATTGTTGGAGATCACTTACAAGAAGAACAATCCTCTTCTTGTGATTATAAGAGTATAAGAGTCTCTCCTTAGGATTTTCCTCTGTAGAGCACAACTCTCTCACCCCACTCAGAAAAATACAGAAGCCCTAATTAACAACACCCATACATTCACAACAGTCAGATTTGACCTTATAATAAGGGGTCCAGATAAACCGCCGGATTACATATTTAGCCACGCAAACATATAATATGCCTAGATCAGGCTTCACCAACCCATTAATCTCCCACTTGAAGGCTGATCATACTGAATGGCAATGACAATAGCAGAACAAGGCTTCAAATCTCAATACGTCTTCAAATAAGAAGTCTAGCTGAAGCTGTGCACAACTTCAGTTTTTTTATATTCACCACCTTTGTGAACATATTAGCGAGATTCTGACTTGAGAGAATCTTTTCTGGTTTCAACACCTTTTCTTCCAAAAGCCACCGTATGAAGTGATATCTTATGCGAATGTATTTGGTTCTTGGATGAAAGGTTGAATTCTTTGCAAGATGAATGGCACTCTTATTATCACTGTATAGCTTGTTGTTCTCCTGCTTCTTACCCAACTCTTCCATTAACTCCTGCAACCAAATTAGTTCCTTGCTAGCTTCTGTTGCAACAACGTACTCTGTTTCTGTAGTTGAAAGTGCAATAATATTCTGTAATTGTGATTTCCAACTGATTGCTGCACTACCCAAGGTGAAGACATATCCTGTAGTGCTTCTACTTTTATCAAGATCTCCTGCGAAGTTTGAATCAATACAATCTTGCAGTTTGATTTTTGGTCCTTCAAAACACAATGCTGCATCAGTAGTACCTCTCAGATATTGCCTCCCAATGTGTTTTTTCGCGGTTACCCATAAGTTTGCTTACAACTCTAATTGCATGAGCAATATCAGGTCTTGTGCTGACCATAGCAAACATTAAGTTGCCAACAGCTGAAGCATATGGGATCTTGGACATCATCTTTCTCTTGTTTTGTTTTAGGAGACAACTCTTTTGAGAGTTTGAAATGACTAACTAGTGGAGTGCTAAATGGCTTAGCACTTTGCATATTGAACCTGTATAGGACCTTTGCAATATATTCTGCCTTAAAAACTTCAGTATGCGGTTTGTTTTGTTTTTACTGATTCTCATATAGAGAATTTGATTTGCAGCACCCAAATCCTTCATTTCAAACTCCTTTGACAACTGTTTCTTCAAATTATTTATTTCATGCATGTTTGATCTTGCAACAAGTGTATCATCTAAATACAAAATAAGAATAATATGACAGTCATCAAAGCTCTTGTAATAACAACAGTGGTTTGCATGACATCTTTTGTAACCTGTGTTGCACATAAACTTTTCAAATTTAATGTATCATTGTTTTGGGGCTTGCTTCAAGCCATATAAACTCTTTTTGAGTTTACACTCCATGTCCTCCTTTCCTGAGACAGTATATCCTTGTGGCTGATGCATGTAAATATCTTTTTCCAAATCACTATGAAGAAATGCAATTTTAACATCTAATTGTTCAAGATGTAAATCATCTACTGCCACAATACTCAAAACACTTCTGATTATGTTTAATTTAACTACAGGAGAAAATAATTCAGAATAATCAATACCTTTCTTCTGCTGAAAACCTTTTGCAACTAGCCTGGCCTTGTATCTTTTGCCACTGTCGTGTTCATCCTTCATCCTGTATGCCCACTTGTTATGCAATGCTTTTTTTCCCTCAAGCAATTGAATTAAGTTCCATGTTTGATTTGATAATAAGGATTGCATCTCATCTTCCATGGTTTGCTTCCACTTAGCCCGAGTATCAACCTGCAATACTTCTTCATAACATTTTAGCTCACCACCATCAATTAACGACAAGTAATACAATGAAGGTGAATAACATTGTGTAGGCGTAGGAATCCTAGAGGACCTTCTTATTGGGGTAGGTGTATGAGAGGATCCACCTGTGGGTTTTTATTTTCATGTACTTCAGGCACATCATTTTCAGAAATGTCCTCTACATCTAAGTATTATGTATTGTCCTTTTGCACCATATCTTTATCCTTATGCATAACTTTTTCATTGAGTACAACATTTCTACTTCTGATGATTTTTCTATTTTCTTCATCCCAAAAGCGGTAATCAAATTCATCAGAACCATATCCAATGAAAGTGCATTTTTTGAATTTAGGATCTAACTCGTCCCTATTTTTAGCATCAATATGTACATAAGAGATACAACCAAATACTTTTAAGTATGAAAGATTTACCTTTTTTCTAGTCCAAGCTTCTTCCAGCAATCCACTATCCAAAGGTATTGAAGGCCCATGATTGATCAAGTATACAACAGTATTTACTGCTTTTGCCCAAAATTGTTTAGGTAATCCAGTATGTAGCATCATACTTCTAGCACGCTCTACAATAGTCCTGTTCATATGCTCTGCCACACCATTTTGCTGTGGTATATTAGGAATGGTTTTCCTTCGCCTTATCCCATTTGTGGTGCAATACTCTTCAAATTCTTTGCTGCAGTACTCTCCCAATTATCAGATCTTAGGCATTTCAGTTTCAAACCTGTTTCATTTTCAACCAAAGCTTTCCACTTTTTGAAAACACCAAACAGATTAGACCTATGTTTCATAGTATAAACCTATAATTTTTTTGTAGCATCATCAATAAATGTAACAAAATAAGAAGATCCACCGAGAGAGGGTACCCGTGTTTGTCCCCACACATCCGTGTGAATCAGTTTCAACCTTTTTGATTTTGGTGGCCTCCTTACTTTAGAGAAAGTAGCTTTTCTTTCCTCTCTAAAGACACAGTCTTCACAGAACTCTAAGTCCAAAGACTTGAAATCTTGTAGCTTACCTTTAGAGTGAAGAATTTTCATCCTTTTCTCACTCATGTGTCTAAGTTTACAGTGCCATGTGTTTGAATTTGTACCTTTAACTGCAACCAAGGAATAAAATAGCGGCCGCTACAAACCGTAGCGGCCCGTAGCGGCCGCTATGGTAAAATAGCGGCCGCAGGAGTCTGGGCTATTTAAAGCCCAGACGAACTTCTTTCATCATATTATCACTTGTTTCACTGCTGTCTCCATCTCTCCTTTTCCCTTTCCACTGTATTTTGGTCCTACCTCCCTCTAAATCAAAAGCAACAAGGGTCCAAAAACACATCAAGATCTACAAATCTAGAGCATTCATCTTCTTTGGAGTCAAAAAGCATTTTTCAAAAGGTATTTTCTATGTGATTTTTTTAGATCTATGGCTCTATTCCTCTTTTCTCCTTCATGAATCTCTTGGGAATGGCTTGTTAGTGATAGATCTATGTTTCCTATAGATCAAACTCCCCATTTTCTATAGTTTATTTATTTATTATTTATTTTTTATTCTAGGATTTTTTTTATTTTTTGAAAAAAAAATTTTTTTCTTGAAGAAACACCAATCAAATCACCCGAAAATTATTCCCAAGTGTTAGATCTATGAATCCCATGAATGAATCACACTTTTTTTCTTGTTTATTTGAATTTATTTAATTTTTTATGTTTATTTTAATAGGACTTTTTGAAAAAAATAAATTTTATTTAAATTTGGCCAACTAAATTACTTAAAATCACTCCCAAGTAGCCTAGATCTATCATTCTCATAGATCAAACCCCCATTTTTTTGGGTTTTATAATTTATTTTTTATTTATTATTCTCGGATTTTATTTATTTATTTATTTAAAAAAAATTTCTTTAAGAAACACCAACAAAATTGCTTGAAAATCACTCCCAAGCGTTAAATCTATGAATCCCAAGAATGAATCACACTTTCTTTCTTGTTTTTTTAATTTATTTAATTTTTTATGATCATATTAATAGGATTTTTTGAAAAAATTTTTTTTATTTAAATGTGGTCAATGAAATCACTTAAAATCACTCCCAAGTAGCTAGATCTATAATTCTCATAGATCAAACCCCCATTTTTATGTGTTATTTATTCTTTTTTTATTTTTTATTTTCGGATTTTTTAATTTTTTCAAAAAAATTTTTTTTTTCCTGAAGAAACACTAACCAAATTGCTTGAAAATCACTCCCAAGTGTTAGATCAATGAATCCCATGGATGAATCACACATTCACACATTCTTTTTTTCTTTTTTTTTTTGAATTTATTTAATTTTTCATGTTCATAGTTCATACTTCATACGCCATATTAATGGGATTTTTTGAAAAAAAATATTTAAATGTGGTCAACTAAGTCATATATGCATTATGCAGGTATTTATTGTGTGCCTCAAAGTTCAACTTCTCTCATTATTTCCATTTGTGATTTGCTAAGAATTAAGATGGTGCACGATGTAGATCCTGCATGGGCACACGGTGTAGCAGTTAATGGAAATAGGTCAAAAATAAAATGTAATTTGTGTGGTAAAATCACTTATGGGGGTATTACAAGATTCAAGCAGCACTTGGCTTATGTTTCAGGCAATGTGGCGGGATGTACAGTTGCACCAAAAGAACTTAGAGAAGAGATGAAAAAGCTTCTAAATAAAGGAAAAGAAAGAAAAGTAGAGATCAAAGAAAAAAGAAGCCAAGAAGTTGATGATGCCCCCTATGAGGTGTTTGGAGAGCAAATTCCTTCTGATTTTGATGATGAAGGTGATGGCCCAGAAATGGAAGTTGTAAGAAGAGAGTCACTTATGACGGCACAAATGGATGAAATGCGAAGAAGCACTGGTAGACAGTTTGAATCTGAGGGCTCATCTAGGGGAGGGGGGCCAGGGGGCTCATTTAGGGGCAAAGTTATAGCTAGAACAATGCGTCGAGCATTCAGCACTCGACAACAGGAGGATGATATTGAGATTATTTCTTCTCGTAAAGCATTACGGACTCCTAGTAGTGCTATACCCGGTCCAATTGATCTTCTAGCACATAGAAATGAGTCAGCTAAACAGCCTAAAATCTCAAAGTTGTTTAAGGGGGCCTTGAAAAGTGCAAGAGACAGATTAGCGTCAGCTACATTAAAGTGGTTAATTCACAAGAACATACCCCCTCAAGCTGTGGATTCTCCTTACTTCCAAACTATACTAGATGTTGCAGCTACCGCTGGTCCCGGTATAACAGCACCTTCTATCTATGATGTGGGGACCAAGTATTTAGAAATTGAGTATGAAGATATAAAGAGTTGGGTAGCTACTTTTAAGGGTATATGGGAGGAAAGGGGAGTCACAATTATGTGTGACGGATGGACGAGCAGCACAAAAACACAGTTAATAAATTTTTTAGTGTACTTTGTTGCTGGGACCATCTTTGTTAAGTCCGTTGATGCATCCGAACATGTACGGACTGCAAAATATATTTTCCGCCTTATGGATAAAGTTGTTGAAAGTGTTGGTGAGGAAAATGTTGTGCAAATTGTTACTGATAATGGTGCCAATTTCAAGAAAGCCGGGCAGTTGTTAATGGAAAAGAGAAATAACTTGTTTTGGACCCCATGTGCGGCACATTGTATAGATTTAATGTTGGAGGACATTGGAAAGAGGAAAAATGTGAAAACTATCATCATGTCTTGCAGAAGCATCACAGGATTTATCTATGATCACTCGTGGTTGTTGGCATTAATGAAGACATTCACAAATGGAAGAGCCTTTGTGCGTCCAGCTGCAACAAGGTTTGCCACCCACTTCATTGCCATGGATAGCCTTGTGCAATATAGAAATGAGTTGATTCAGATGTTTGCATCTGAACAATGGCTTAATTCAAAATGGGGAACAGCAACCGGTGGTCTTGGCTTTGATGTCCCCAATCTTGTTAGAGATAATAAATTTTGGTCCAAAGTTAGAAATATTTTGAAGGTCTTTGAACCCTTAGTGAAAGTGTTGCGGCTTGTAGATAATGATGATAAGCCGACAATGGGCTATATTTATGAGGCAATGGATCGAGCAAAACTAGCAATACAAGAAAATTGCAGGTATTATCAAGAATTCTTGCAAATAATTGATGCTCGATGGAATGATCAATTGCACCATCCATTGCATGCTGCAGGTGAAATAAACTTTTACACTATTGGCCTATGATTTTACAAGAGTTTCACTTTTATTTTGTATTGTATAGAGATGTACTTATGCAAATTTGACATTTGAATTGTAGGATATTTTTTAAACCCTCAATTCTACTATACGAACGAGAAACAACATACAAAAGCAATTGATACCGAGTTGCGAATAGGATTGAAGGAGGTGTTGAAAGTAATTCTTAATTACAATGACCAGGTTTTAGCCTTAAAAGAAGTAAGTGACATGTCATATATGATATAACATTTATTATAGTTTAAATGTATTGTGATTTTTACCTAAGTTGTGAGTTGTGACAAATTTAAAATGATTTGTACTTTGTATATGGTAGATTTCTATATACACAATGAGACAAGGGAGTTTTGCAGACCCGTTGGTAATTAGATCAATAACCAGCTTATATCCTGGTACAAATAGTTTTAACCTAGTTACGTACTAGTTTTAAGTTTATATATATTATTTGCCGTGGAATGGGGATTGTGGATGATTAATTTTTTTTTTCAATTTCAGCCGAGTGGTGGATCAATTTTGGAGAAAGTGCTCCACACTTGAGAATTGCTGCCATTCGGGTCCTTAGCCAAACAACGTCTTTATCGAATTGTGAAAGAAACTGGAGTACTTTCTCATTAATTCACACAAAATTGAGAAATTGGATAGTAATGCAGAAGCTGAACAAGCTAGTGTATTGTCACTACAATTTGAAGTTGAGAGTCAGAAATAGACAAAGGAAGCAAAGGGATGATCTGAATTATTGCCCTATAAATTTGGATAATAACTTTCAGGAAGATGATCCCTTACTTTCATGGTTAGTTGATGTAGAAGATCCATTGTTAGATGGAGATGAGAATTTACACCAAGATATACGAAGAATAATGGACGAAGACGAAAGAGAAGGGGAAAGTGAGCCTCAACCACCTATAGAAACTAGAACATCAAGGGGCATTGAACCTGAGCCCTTTCATGTAGTATCTACAGTGAGCTCTGATAGTTCGAGTTCAAGCGTTGCTCCAAGTAGTGACTCTCCGTCTGGAGGAGGTAACGGGACCGAGCTAAGTGATTCTTACCATGAAGACGAATTAAATGCTCCTGCTCAGACTGTGGATGAATTTCCAGATCCATCTCGTATGAGGTCAGGTCATGTTTATGTACGCCAAAGACCCCGTGATGGACAAGGAAATGATGGTAGGAGTGCAAATGTTGGAAGGCAACAAACAGCAAAATGGTACCCTATTTTCCATGACCCATATTCTGGGTACCAACCGTATGTCCCACCGGACTACGCACATGGTCAAGCGGAATCTTCCTCACAACAATATTTAGAATCAAGGTCATTTGATCAATATCCTCATCCAAATCCAAGTCCATCCCATTTCTTTATGTTTGAGGATCCTAATGCCTACCAATATAGAGGGGAGTTACAGTATGTTGGTACTAGTGGGAGTGGTGCCAATGATAACAACTATGGGGATGGAGACAGTGATGCCAGTGTCATATATCCTGCTAGACATTCATTTTGGTGGTAGAGGTATTCCTCTAATTATTTCTTAAATCTCAACTTTATATTAACTCTCATAGTCTCATGTCTCAACTTTTTAAGTACATTGTTATTTATGAAGTTATTATTTATTATGTCATTTATTGTGTTGAATGTTGATTGTTAAGTCACTGGCTCTAGTGACTAATCTCTCTAAGTATTAAATTCTTGACTCTTGAGTCTTGACTTTCAGTGTTGAATATTGATTCTTGATACCATGTGAAAAATAGGATTGATACTATTATTTTTTAATTATACAGCGATACAGGACATCATGCATTTAAGGGACCGCTACACCTCCTTATTTTAGGCTTTTTTGCAAAACAAACACATATTCTAGTTATTTACGATTTTTTGGATTTTCTAGAATTTTTTCAAAATTTTTTGATAATTTTTTTGAATCACACCGCGACACCGCTACGTAGCCCCGCTACTGCGCTACGTAGCGTTTTGGCGACCGGCCGCGACGCTATCCGCTACCGCTATTTTGATCATTGACTACAACTGCAATGGAACTAGTACTGCTATTAGTCAACTAAAGAGTACCTTCTTTTTTATTGCGAGCAATAACCATACTCTCTTTTGTAACCTTCCATGAATCACCTGCAAAGATTGTTACATAACCAGAACTTGTAGGCTGACCAACAAATATAAGATTTCTTCTTAGGCTCGGTGCATGCCTAATATCATTCAATTGCCTTGTACCTCCATTTGGCAATTTGATTTGAATATCTCTTTTACCAATTATGTCATAAGGTTCATTATCACCAAGATAGACTTTTATAAAGTCACATTTCACATAATTTTTGAGATATTTTTTGTGTGTAGTGGCATGACAAGACGCACCATAATTTATAACCCAAGATTTAGATTATAATCAAAAGAAAGAATTAAAGCATCTTGAACAGTACCAACTGCAACATTTGCGGAAGCATTATTATCGTTGTCATTGTTACCATTCCTTTGCTTGTTTTTCTTTGGTGGAGCTCTACAGTCCTTTTTTAGTGTCCCTTTTTGCCACAATTCCAGCATGTGATCCCGCCTTTTGATGATCTTAACTTACTCCTTGATTTAGATCTTCCATGATTTTGCCCTCTCTCAGTGTTCCTTCCTCTGTTTTCCACATTTAATGCACTTCCTGATGATTCACATGAGGGTTTCCTGCGAAGTTCCTCATCGATGACATTTGCTTGATCCCGATGAATTATTTAATGAAGTAACCATACTACCCCAACTGTCTGGTAAAGAAGATAAAAGTAATAGTGTCCAAATCTCATCATCAAAATGTAATTTTACTGATGACAACTAGCTCATGACTGTGTTGAACTCATTTATGTGTTCAGCAACAATCCTAACTTCAAGCATCTTCATGTTAAACAATCTTTTCATCAAATGGAATTCACTTGAAGCAGATGGTTTTTTAGACATTCATAAAAGGGCAGCCATAATATCTTTAGTGGTTTGCTATTTTGAAATATTGAATGCAGCAGATTTTGTTAGAGAGAGTTTAATCGTACCTAAGGCTTTTTTGTTGAGTACCTCCCAATCTGGATCTGACAAAGTTGTAGGCTTCTTGGCTTTTCCTCCAGGTGGCAAGTAGAAATTCTTTTGGCAGAGGAGATCCTCTATCTTCATCTTCCAAAATGCAAAATTTTAGCCATTAAATTTCTCAATCGTTTGTGTCATCCGTCATTGCTCCTACTCAAACCAAAGCTCTATTTGCTTGATTATTTTTCTGTTAATCAAACAGTCAATTTGTTCGTCTATCTCGTAAATCTCGTCAGTACAAGTGCACAGAAAAAAATGGAGCACAATTTGGAGTCCGGATGACCATAAAAAACACAATTGAATTTTGGCCTTTGAATCCGGTCAAACTTATTGTTGACCAACATTGATATCACTGTTGACGTCATCACTGCTGTTCTGCTGGCGGGCTTGAATGCTGTAAACAGGTTAGGTTGATCTGACCTGAACCCAAACTGACCTGAAATAATGGATGGTCTTTGCTGTGAAATGGTTTAGGTCAACCTGACCCGAATTGACCCTGTCCCGGCTTGGACTTAAAACCTAGGTCGTCTTCCTCTTCTTTTTTTGGTTCTGTTTGCCACAGAACTGACGAAGGGCTCGGCCCTCCTTCATATGGTCTTCCTTGGCAATGGCAGACGGGCGGGCTGCGACGACGATGACGATTGACCGACGAATGGGGCGGGGAGGTGCATGGCAGCGACGTGAGGACTCCGGCGAGATGAAGTGGCAGCGAAGAACACAGCGGCGATGGCAGGGGATTGAGAAATAGGGATCGAAGAAATCCCGTTTCTCCAGTCTTCTCCTCTCCAACCTGCAAGGTCTCTTCTTTAACTGTCGAACTGCAGAACCCCAAAGTCTTCGAACTTCTTCTCTGATTTGCAAATCCAAATCATAGAACATGTGGCCCACAGAGATCAAACAGACGTCAATCTCTTTCTCTATTTCTTGATGCAACATAAATCCAAAGGGCCTTTCTCCTTTCTCTACTTCTTCCAATCAGGGTGGTCCACAAAGATCAAGCCCGATCCTTGTTTTTCTCTGCAACGAAGCTTGCAGAAAACTAGATCCTCCGAGAAGATCCAACCCCTTTGATCGCGCAATACAATCGAAGCTCTGATACCAATTGTTAAGAAAGAATATAAACTAGAAGCACACAATCACACACAATAAACACGAGATTTATGTGGTTCACCCGATGTGGGCTACGACCATGGAGATTCAAGCTTGTTCACTATTGTTGTTGATCACCCACAAGAAGAACAATCATGTTCTTGTGATTACAAGAGTACAAGAGTCTCTTCCTAGGATTTTCTTCTGCAGAGCACAACTCTCTCACCCCATTGAAAAAATACAGAAGCCCTAATTAACAACATCCAGACATTCACTACCATTGGATCTGGGCTCATATCAAGGGGTCCAGATTAAACTGCCGGATTATATATTTACCCATGTAAACAAATAATATGCCTAGATCAGGCTTCACCAACTCATCATGTTGAACATGGAGAAACCTAGTGGTAAGAGTTCAAGATGTTTAAGTTGTTATTGATGAAAAGGAAACACTATTGAAAAAATGGTAGGAGTAGGAAACAAGTTGACTTAGGTATAAGTTAAAAAAGCAACTATGAAAACTGTAAGCAAAGAATATGAGGCTTATAACAATTTGAATATTAAAATGGGAACTAAGAACAGGAATAAGGGGATCTACAAGCTTTGGGAAAGTAAATGTGCATTATAGTTGGAAATGAAAAAGCTCTTGGTAAACGTTGAGAAGGTCAAAGATAGATTGATGGGCTATAGGTGTCAATGGATGACCAATTACCCAGTTCCGAAAGGACTTGACCTAGTAAATCCATGAACCCTTTTATTTTTTCTTGGGACCCAATCGATAATTGGGTCTGAATCCACATTTTGGGGTTGATTGATAATGGGGCCTGTACAGTTCTAATTTGGTTCACATACATCCAAATACCCAAGTGTTTACGGTATTTAAGATACATCTGGAATGCAGTTATTATTATTGTTATTATATATATTTGTGAAATGTGAACGTGAAATTTTATTTGCATGTACACTGAATAAATAGTTGTCAAGGACTAAAAGTGACAACATGCATCTGACATCATATGAAAAAGAGAGGAACTGATTGGCACCCTCTTGTTTCCAAATGATCAACTGCTTTATTCATGCGGGGAATAATACAATATCAGGAATGCAGGTTTTATACCGTGGTTATAGACAGTCATGTTCTCTTTTATGGGATGATGTTTGCTTGCTCGTTTGTTATATTTATTTACTTACTCTTTAGAGACAGCCATGTTATCTTTATAGGCAGTCATGTTATTGTTTACAGGATCTGTGCGCTTGCTCATTTGTTATCATCCATGCTTATGCTGTTCATTTTTGGCTTCTCTTAAATAGATATGACCTCCTTCACAATGCACATCTTAATCTTGAAGGACTGGATGAGCTGTTCAAAGTTGCTCAGGTACAGAGAGCCCTCTGCAGTCTTGTCTTGTGCTTGTGTCTGGTTGGCAGATAACATAGTTCTCCTTTTGAGGCATCATATGATGATTTTAGTTGCTCTTTGTCATGCATTGTAATCTCTGTACATAAACATGTCTTCAAGTTTCTACGTTGAGAAAATAAATATTGATGTACTTGATTCATTGATAAGGAAACAAAAACACAGTACCTGTCACCTTGGACTGTAGCTTGACAGCTTTGCTATTTATTGTTTAAGTTGCTTGCAGATGGTGTCATTCCTAATGAGTACGGGATAAATCCAAAGCATAAGTTGAAAATTGGCTCAAAGGTACGCTAATCTAATTTACTTCAAAATTTCATTCATAATACAAATTTAATTAGTTGTAAAAGTTTTCTTGAAGATACAGGAATTTACCCTCTAAATTTTCAATCTTATTGCCCGTTCAATTATCTGTAAACTGGTCTTGATGTTGAGTATTTGGAAAGTGGCTTCTGCAATGTATACTCAACTAGAAAAATAGCAGATAAACTGGCTGGACTGAGTGCGCAGGAAGATTCTCTCAAGGGTAGAACAATAGAAAAAAATGATGTTAAATCTTAGGTTATAGTAATTAAATTTTGTGACAAAATATTTGTGTGAACAACAATGATAATGATAACCTGACAATTTAAATTAGCTGATTAAAATATGGCTGCTGAATGTACTGTGTGCAAAGATATTACAATATGAAAACAGCATTTCATGACAACTGGAATTCCATAGAAATATAAATGGATTTCTTGTTGAAGGCAATCAGTACTCTATAAAATTCCAAAAATTTCATGGCAAGTAGAATTCTATTGTTGGTTTGAACAACACTGTCCTTGCCATTTCATGGACCTCATTTTCACAGGCTGGAGTTCAACAGAAACATAAATGGACCTCATGTTCAGGGCAATTGGAATTTCCATAGAACTCCAAAACATTCCATGGCAATCAGAATTCTATAGTTGGTTTGAACCACATCGTCCTTGCCATTTAATGGACCTCATCTTTCACAGTCTAGAATTTCATAGAAACATAATTGGCCAACTTCATATTTTTCCCATTCTTTCATTATAACAATAGTGGCTTCCTATTTCGTTGTCAAATTTAAAATGATGTCACTTGATCCTTCTCCCTTGTCATTGTTACATTGATCAACCTTCAGCTGGATTTTCTTGAAAATATTATCTGTGTTTACCGGACTGATTATATAATCTAATCCTATTTCATTGTCCCATTTGAAATGTCGTCAAGAGATCCTTCTCCCTTCTTGAAGGTTAGGTTGATTGAACTTCAGTCGGATCTTCTCAAAAATGTCATCCATGGTCATAAGATTGATTATGACATCATTCCAGGAGAGGGCATTACCACATAGCATAGATTAGTGATGTTGAATGTGATTTTTTGCTGGAGTTGGATTATTAATAAGGAGCAATCAATTTCCCAAAACAACTGGAGGGAACTTAAATGTGGACAAAAGAAGATTAATAAGCAAGAGGGTCATTTGTTTGCACTCTTTTACATATTTTTAAATGTTTCACTTATAGCATTAGTGCATGGTCACGTTTTTTTTGCACTCATTTTCACATCACGTGTAAATGAGCTGCGAAATGGTGTGTAAATGAGGCTATTCTTACATAAAAATTTTCACACCTAAATGGTGAGAATTGATTACGCACCTTGGTTATGAAGGCACTAGTAGAAAGGATATGTGACATAGGCCATAGTATCAAATCCCTTCGCCGCCTTTTATTTTTTCCCTCCCTTCTGGGCCCAAAATTTAAATCTGAGCCGTTCAAATTGTTATTGAGCTATGAAACCCCAAAATGTTTGGTTTCATCTCTTAAAACATTCATAGATTTTGAGATATATGAAGATTTTACATATGTAATTACTCATGTGAAAATGGTAATTCCGAGCAAACATGGTATCGCGTTTCACATTTGTAAATTTTAAATGGTTCATATATGCAAATTTTACATATGTAAGTCACATTTTCATATCTGGTGTGTAAATGACAAGCAACCCATAATGTTATTGGATTTGTGGTATGAGTCCTAATAAACTGTGGGGTATATTAAGTAGGCCACCTGAGATGTGTCAGTGTAACGAGGAGAAATCTACTATTAGAAGGTAATGTTGTGGTGAAAATAAAGAGGCCAAGAATGTTACTTCTGAAAAGAAAATTTCTTTTAGGAGTGGTCTGTTTCAATAAAATCTTTAAGGCTAGAAAAATTGTATGTAAATAGCAAAAGGAAATGCTGAGTTATCTGGAAAGGAGATGTGATATGAAGAAGTAGATCATGAATCAAAAGTCAATCAAAGGTTCATTAACAAATTTCTAGAAATAGAAATAAAGATAAACTTGCCAAAGATAGAGGAAAAAAAGGAGCATGCCAAATGGTAAACCAAGAAATATGGATCTTGGTGGCGACAATGGGCTTGTTTGGGTAACTAGATTATTCAAAATGGTCTTAGGTACAAGAAGTTTTGAAGGTTGGAGAAAAAGCATTATGTTCATTTTATATTAGAATAAGGGAGATACACAAACTAGTTTAAACTATTGAGCTATTAAATTATTTATAGTTGAGAGAAATATGGTAGTCGTAAAACATCTAGCATTTCAATAAGCATTTGGGTTTATGCTAGGTAGATCCCAACGAAAAGTCATTCCTATTGAAACCTCATTGAAAAGTTTAAAGAGTAAGAAATTTTTGCATGTTGCTTTATTAATTTATAGATGGCCCAGAGTGTGATATTGAGGTAGCTAATCTATAAAACAGTGGAGAGGAAGTGTAGCATCGTCATCATCATGAAATTCTTGTCTCAACTATGTTGGGGTTGGTGATGTAGGCCATAGGGTTAGGGCTTGCGTAGGGGTGCCAAGCACGTGCCCAAGACACTTCGAATCGTGAAGAAGATTTCAACACACACACAAGGACACACCTCTCAAGGGTGAAACCAAATTCTATTAATCAACCAAATCTGAGAATCTTTTCTCTACAATGCCATATATATAGTAAAAGCAAACTTAATGTGTAAAAAAACCCTTTACTATTAATAGAAACTTCCCTAATAATAATTTAATTAGAAATTTACTAATAAAAATAATATAATCCTAATCTAATTTGAAGATGGGCTGCTTGTGGGACTTAGATTGCATCATCCTCCCCGGATTGAAAGAAGAGTTCATCCTCGAATTCGAATCTGCTTTAGATAACCTTTGTAAATGTGGTGAACATGAAGGACTTCTTTTGTGGTAGCTTTTCTGGAATTTTTCTTTAGCGGTTGTGGTTTCTTGGGATGAAGAGTAACCTGCTGTCCACCATGCATGAATGTATAGGTGTTGTCCTGCATGCCATGAGTTTCATTTTTGTCATACATCTATGGACGGCCCAATCAGATATCACCATTATCCATAGGTAGCTCATCACACCAGATTGTATATTTGTAAGTTTTACCAATAGCAAAAGTAACTTTGCAAGTATGTCGAACATGAACTTGATCATCATTTATTAGCCACTTGACAAAATAAGGGCGGTTGTGCTTATAAACTTTCAACTGGAGGCGATCAACAAGAGCTTGGGAGATGAGATTTTCGCAACTTCCACCATCAATAACAACTGTGCAATTTTGTCCCTGAACTATACCCGTGGAATGAAAGATATTTTTTCGCAACCATTTATTCTCAGCAGTTGGTGGAGCATCCTTGATGACAATAAAAGTTTCACTTGTGGTATCTGCATCTATTTTAGTAAGTTCCTCATTTTCAATATCCTTGGGATTAGTGTCAGTACCCTTAGTATCATCTGAGATATTTTTATTGACTGGTGGATCTCGTTGATTCCGAATATTTATACCATCATCACGGTTGTGATGCAAACGCTGATTATTTTCTAAATTTGTCACTCTAGTATCCAATTGTTGTAGGGTGGTGTGCATACCATCAACTTTTGCAGATAATTCTTTAATGGCGCTCGCCGAATCTTCAAATGAAGAAGATGAAGATTCAGCATTCACTTGCTTCTTAGGAGGCATTTTTTTTAATGCAAAATTTAAATCTGACTGACCTGATGTATAGATCTACTGAGAACAAACACGATAGAAAAGACATCGAAAATCGGGCTTGAGATGGTGTTGTGATCACAAAAACAAAGTTTGACAGTTGATCTTAGTGTGGACTGCCGTTATTGATAATGTCAGCAAAACAATTGAAGGAGCTATGCTCTTATCGGGTCAAAGTTGATCTGGCCTAGGTTCAACTTGACCTGACCTAGTGTATAACCAAAGGAGTCTTTGGACATGTTGTGGCACGTGGCACGTGAGGGTTGAAACCCTTTTTTTTTTTTTGTGTTGTTTCTCTTGGTTGCTCCAAATAGAGTCTGCAACGATGAGAGCTCTGGCGAGATGATGGCGAGCGGTGATGCGAATAGAGATGGATAGTAGCGATGCGTGAAGGGTGGCGGTGGAGATGCAGGTCCAAAAGTATGTTTCGTTAATGTCTCCTTTGCAAGGAGCTGAGGAGATGGGAACTGGAAGAATTGAGACGATGGTGGCGGCGATCGTCGAGCGATACCGGTGGTCGGCAGAGATGGCGGCGACGATGGTTTCCACAGGGGGCAAACGGTAGTGGTTTGCGGTTGCTTAGCAAGAACCAAGTATGCTGCTCTCTCTCTGTCTCTATCTCTCGTGTCTCTGCTTCTTCTTGATGAGGATTGGGGGTGGGAAAGATTAGGGTTTTGTAGATTTGGGTCCCGGGACTATGGATTGGGTTGGTGAGATTTGGTCAGGGAGGGTTTTCGAGAGGGGGCCGACCATTATGTAGAGGAAAGGGTTTGGGGACTGGGTGTTGGTGACTCTGGATTTTGTGAATTGGGGAGGGGGTTGGTTGGGACGATGGGATCTGAGATGGGGTTTCGGCAGTGGATGGGGGTTTCTATGACGAAGATGGTTGAGGATGACGATGGTGAGCGAACGTGAGGAGGATAGAGGGTAACACGCCGATCTATCTGAGGACCGTCTCTGATACCAAACTGATGCAGGCCTTAGGGTTAGGGCTTGCGTAGGGGTGCCTAAGCACATGTCCAAAGACACTTCGAATCATTAAGAAGACTTCAACACATACACGAGGACGTACCTCTCAAGGGTGAAACCCAATTCTATTAATCAACCAAATCTCAGAATCTCTTCTCTACAATGCCATATATATAGTAAAAGCAAACTTAATAGGTAAGAAAACCCTACGCTATTAATAGAAACTTCCCTAATAATAATTTAATTAAAAATCTACTAATAAAAATAATATAATCCTAATCTAATTTGAAGAGGGGTTGCTTGTGGGACCTAGAATGCATCAATTGGCTATATGAATTCTATTTCTCTTTTCTAAATCTATCTTGAGACAAATCCCAAATTATTTGCTCTTCCGTAGATCTATTTTTACTACTTAAATTCACATCCTGTTCGGCCTACCCCTTCCCCTTGGTGGGGCATATAGCTAAACTTTTCCTTACTAGCGTTGTTGCCAGCCTGCACTGGATATACTCAAACTGTCTAAAATGGGTTTATTTAATTTTATCCCTTATTGATGCTACCCCTTGATGCACTTGAAAATGCTCATCTAATTTTATCCCCTATTGATGCTACCCTCAAATGCTTTTGAAACTACTCATTTTTAATTTTATCGTTTCTAGTTTTATGATGCATCCAGCTCAATATTCTGATCTCTCCTTTGCTATATCCATTTTGTGCATCTGTTGTTTGTTAATTGGCCAACATTCTGCTCCATAGGTCATAGCTGGGCTAATCAGCGTCTTATAAAATTTATCCTTCAATCTTATTGGAATTTATTGGTTACAAAGCACTCCTAAAGCAAGTTTCCACTTCAATCATCTTGTCTTTTTGTATGTTCCAACCTTTTTATCAATCTCGTCATCCTTGCAAATTATTGAACCAAGGTTCACAAAATAAATCTCTTTATGGTATCTCTTGAACTTCAATTCTCATAGTGGTTTCAGCTCTTTGTAAATGTGCGTAGAAGTTACAATCCATAGAATTTGCCTTCTTGCGACTTATTTTAAAGCCTTATAATGCGGAACGGAATGGAGACGGGGGGCGGGCAAGCTAGAAGATGGAAATAGAGGGGAAAATTGGGCTTTCACCAAACTCCAGTGACAGGAGGCATGAGAAAATTGGGCTCTCACTAAACTCCAGTTGCAAGAGGCGTTAAAATTTCGAGGAGAACTCGAAGAAACTTGGGGAAGCTTCTAAAACTTTTTTTAATTAATCATTCATAACTACTGAGCCAAAAAGGCTTTACAATGCTTAAATAGATAAAAAGACTAACCCTAAGACTAATCTAGACCATCCAATCGCATTGATGGCCGAGATTAAAACATCATTAAAACAACTTAAAGCAAATAAAACCCTAAATAAATTAGGATAGGTGGGCTAGGCCCAAAGACGGGTCGACCCACCGGGGACCATGGGTTTGTCCTGCATCAATTCTCCTCTGCTTGGAGAAAACTCGACCTCGAGTTTTAGTAGAAGTCCTCCAGGGTCAAATATCAAGCGTACAAAATTTGATGTGCGTCTTGATCTTTAACCTTTTGGCATGCTTTGGAAACTGTAATCAATCTTTGCATCCAAATAGAAAGGGACTGGAGGTATGGTTTCTGCTGTTGTTTGACTGCAATATTGATGTGTGATTTGACCATTAGATGTAGCAATTGTTGGTGTTGAAGCAGCAGATCATAGTTTTCTATTTTCAACAGTCTATCCCCAAAAATGAAATCAATGTGAGGGATATCAAGAAGTTGTACAACGTTTTCAACACTAGTTGTTTTTCTAAAGATAATGGGTGATCATGCCCTTGGGCCCAATGGGCCTAATCCAATGGGCCGACATAGGACCTGGTCAAACAGCCAAGGCCCACTGTAGATAAGCTCGATTGACTCATTCTGTCATGCCTTATCTTGTAGATTATGTTCCCATTCTTGTACATAAATCTTGGTATTTGCAATGCTGTAAATTACTTGTTTTTAGTCATAGCACAACTGTACATTGTAACATATTTAGAAATCTTCTGTATATAAAAGACAGGCTTGAGGATCCTCTCCACAAGCAATTCGCCCATCAATTTGCTGTTGTTTTTCATGCTTCTTTGATTTCTATCATGGTATCAGAGCCCCTTTGATGATTTTCGTATGAAAATTGTGCATGTGGAAGGGCTGTAGCCGGTTGATTTACAGTGGGCCCCACAGGTGCCTGACGACTACTGTGGATCATACCTTCTGGTTTGACCATCTAAGAAGAGCCTCTGGTATTTTTTGTTTGATCTTTATGGATTGTTTTGGTTTGATTCCAAGAAATCTATTGATTGTTGTTTATTGAGCACTAGTTTTCATCAATACCGTTGATTTCCTTGTCCTGCCATTGGATCGTTTGCAACTTGGGTGTGTTAGGTGCGCATTTTAGGTTGCTAGTAGCTGCTGTTATTTGATCTGATTTGTTAGACAGATTGAGGCTACATATCTAGTTTCTACTTCCTGTTAACTGCACGCCCAGGACTTTTTTTTCTGTATTTTTTTCTGGTTACTGTTTCTTGACATATTTGGTGATCCCCAATGGTTGAGAAATTATCAGGAATTAGTGTCATCTTAGATGGGACCAACTATGCCTATTGGTCTCATCTGATGACAAATTTTCTGAAAGGACAAAAACTTTGGAAGTATATTACTGAAAAAAAATCATGTCCTGACAGTAAAGATAAGGCTTATGAAGATTGGGAAGCTTCAATTGGGAAAATAAATTTGTGGATTGTAAACTCAGTTGTTCCCTCGATAGAGAGTCAATTGTCAAAATTTTCTCACCCCAAGGATGCTTGGGATTACTTAGGCCGTCTCTATGTTCAATCTAACTCTGCACAGAGATATCAATTGGAATGGAAAATTAAGAACGCTGATCAAGGATCAGATTCAATTCATGATTTCTATGTCAAGATGTCTGCCTTGTGGGATCAATTGGCTCTAATGGAGCCCCAATTTTCCTATACCGATGATTCTATAACCTTTGAAAAATATAGACAGGAAACCAGATTGGTACAGTTCCTCACGGCACTTAGACCAAAGTATGAGCATGTTAGGGGATTATTAATGCACCGCTCACCACTACCTCAGGTCGACACTGCTTTGTCTGAATTATTAGCAGAGGAACAAACACAAAAGTCATTGGTTAGAAAGAAAGCTGGTGATATTGATCATGTTCTAACAGCCACAAAGAATCACATTACTGCCAAAACCACAGTCTCCGCCAGCAATCTTTGCAATTACTGTAAAAAACCAGGTCACTGGAAGAAAGACTATCCCTTACTGAAAAAGAAAATCAGAAACATCAGAATCAGACTCAACGAATGAATAAAAAATCAGGACAGTTCCAACAGACTGCTGCAAGCACTGAATTGACCCCTTTAACTCTGGATCTCTCTACTCAGCTCCAAACTATGATAGATGAGCGGCTCCAACAATTGATGTTGACTACCTCTAGTCCTTCGCATTTGAATCCTGATGAGACAGCTGCTTCAGCCATGGCTTCCTTCACAGGTAAGCCTCACACTTGGATTTTTTACACTGGTGCATCCTCTCACATGGCTTCAGATACCTCTTTCTTTCATACTAGTAGTCCCACTCCCTCTCCTATGAATATTCGCACTGCTAATGGGTCCACTCTTCCTGTTCAGTCCATTGGGTCCATGACCTCCACATCATCTTCAGGATTGTTATCCTTGCCCAATGTGCTGTGCATTCCTAGTCTTTCTATTAGCTTAATCTTTGTTAGTCAACTTACACATATGGGATACGTGGTTACTTTTGACTCTCGTGGTTGCATTGTGCAAGATCCTCGCTCAGGGAGCCAGATTGGGATAGGCCGTAGAATTGGAGGATTGTACCATTTGACTACTCTTCACATCCCTGGATTGAGATTGACTGTCACATTGTCCGGCAGCAGTACAAACTCAACACTCTCACCCTTCATCTGGTTCCTTCCCAAGATGTCTGAAATCGGAGTCAGGATGGCCTCGATATCGCGAAAACAAGTTGCTATCATCGATTTTGGTC
This sequence comes from Sextonia rubra, assembly GCA_037013555.1. Classification (NCBI taxonomy): domain Eukaryota; kingdom Viridiplantae; phylum Streptophyta; class Magnoliopsida; order Laurales; family Lauraceae; genus Sextonia; species Sextonia rubra. Next base: position 32,317,759 of record JASUAD010000010.1, on the reverse strand, counting down.
AAATCCCTGTTTGACTAGATGCTAACATTACGCAGACATCTCCAAAGGTATTAGCAATTTGCTGTTGGGCTTCTTTGTACTGGATCAGGCTACACTTGAACTAGTACCGAAGGTGTCAAATGTTGGGCTTACCCAACCCAATTCCGCGACCTTTCTTGCGCTTCGTGCCCAGATTAGATGAAAGGCATAGAAATCCCCTCTTTCTCTTTTGAACTTCTGTGTCAACAAGATGAGATGGATTGATGCAAAGCGAGGGACGGCAGGGCAAGGGAGGACTGGCTGTGGCGGTGATGGCTGCGACGAGGGGATGGTGGAAGCGGAGCTGGTGCTCACTGCTAGTGCGATGAAGTTGGCAACGACGACGATCCACGATGACAGGTAATCGACGTGATGCTGTAGTGGTAGTGCGGTAGGCCGTGATATTATGGTTGTTGCTGCTGGTAGTGGACGACGAAGCATACGGCGAGCAACGATGCTGATGTAGCTGACGATCGCCTGCAAGGCGAGGATGCTGGCTGACGGAGAAAGCTGCAGACGGTGCCGGTACGGCCGTCCTCTCTCTCTCTCTCTTTTGTTTTTTTTTTGGGTGTTTTGGTTTAGCGGAAGTGGATTGATGGATCGGGCGTTGAGGGAATAGGGTTTTGGTGTTGGATTTGGCCGCAGGTTATGGGGGTTTGGTGAATGGGGTTTTAGTTTGGGGATTAAGGTGAGTTGGGGTTTGACGAGGATGAAGGTGTGGTCGTCAGGTGATTTTTTTTTAATTTCTATGTTTGGCTGAATGGGTAAAGAAGGTGACTAAGGGAGGGTTTGGTTGTCGTAGTGGCTGGGTGGGTTGATGGTGATAACGGTGAAGGTCATGCGGTCCAAGGATTAACGATGGCGACTGGTTTTCGGATCTCAGATTCGGGAAGAGTATGGAGTGGGCATTCGATCTGGGGATTTTGGGGTTGAGGTTTCAGATTTGGGAGTGACGATAGTGGCAATGGATGCATCGGCAACAATGATGATTGTCGAGAATCGAATCCGGTGATGGATCGGTTTTCGGCTCTGATACCAAATAATGTGGAACGGAATGGAGATGTGGGGCGGGTAAGCTAGAAGATGGAAATAGAGGAAAAAATTGGGCTCTCACCAAACTCCAGTGACAGGAGGTATTAGAAAATTGGGCTCTCACCAAACTCCAGTTGCAGAAGGCGTTAAAATTTCGAGGAGAACTCGAAGAAACTTGGGAAAGCTCCCAAAATCTTTTTTCATTAATTATTCATAATTACTGAGCCAAAGAGGCTTTACAATGCTTAAATAGATAAAAAACTAACCCTAAGACTAATCTAGGCCATCTAATCACATTGATGGCCGAGATTAAAACATCATTAAAACATCTTATTAAAACAACTTAAAGCAAATAAAACCCTAAATAAATTAGGATAGGTGGGCTAGGCCCAAAGACTGGTCGACCCATAGGGGACCATGGGTCTGTCCTACATCACCTTTGGATTCTAAAGCCTTCCACCATCTTTTGAGTTTTGCATTCATGCCATCTCTTGAGTTTTGCATTCACACCATCTTTTAATTCATTCACAATTAACTCTATATCATTTGCAAACAACATACACCAAGGTACCTTTTCTTGAATATGATCAATTAGCTCATCTCTAATCAATGCAAGGAGATAACGGCTTAGAGCTAACCCCTAATGCAAAGCTATGGTCAATCACTAGAATCTCACGTGTTTCCTTATAGGTAATTCTCACACTCATTACCGCTCCACCGGTTTATGGATGGAAGTGTATCCCAAATGGATATATCGAGCTTAAACAAGGGATGCATGAGGAGTGCGAAAGCTGTGGAGAAGTGGGCGTGTTCCCAGTTGATTTGAGCTACACCATTTTCATACTTTGAGCTACTATTTATTTTTGTTGACCGTTGACAATTTCACAGTTCAAGATGAAGCATCTTGATATATGTTGTTTGAAGACGAGCTGGTGAAAATTAGTCAAAACACTGATTCCGGTGAGTAATGGGATGACCTTTTTGAAAAAAAAGTGTTCAAGCTACTTAAATTGAAAAATAGCAAAAACAAAGACAATATAGGAAATGCGAGGTTGGTGGTTCTGAGATTAGGAAGGATGGTGTGATAATTGACAAGAATATAGAAAATATGCTTAGCGTCAAGCTGACAAACTGGTGAGCATCTAGTAGTAGGAAGTGGCATTTTATACTGCAGAATGATGAAGAACATTTCTGTAAACAAGGGAAAAGTAGCATTCACAAAATCAAACCCTAATCGGCGGGACAATGCTTAGATAATAATGATATGCTTATACTTAATTATACAGAATCTGGAATTGTAGCGTCATGTGGTGATTTATGACTTTAATTCTTATGCTGTCCTTTGTACTGAATTGTCTGCTGTTGTATTTAATATTTATGTTTAAAATTTATTGTGAAGCTAGCACTGCATTTAATGTACAACTTTTGTGGTACTTCAGATTGCTCGTCGCTTGTTGGGCAAGCTTTTGATCGACTTACGAAACACTCGTGAGGAAGCCATCAGTGTTGCCGAACTGAAAAGTAACCAAGATCAAACATCAATGTTTTCAAAGACTAGAAGGGAAGACACTGATTACCAATCAAGGTCTCAGACAAAGATTGATGAAACAAGAAGAACGAGTTCCACGAGTGAAAAGTCACTTGACCAAGATGATGATGATGATAAAGAGACCAAATATCGTCTAGATCCAAAGTGCATGGCATATTCTAATCTCTTACTTGTATTTCATTTTTCACTGCATTTTGTAGCATATTACAAAGTGTCATTTTTAACTGCATTGCTTCATTGTCCTGTTTCCTGTTTGATAGGTATGCCAATGTCAAGACACCTGATCGACATGTTCGTACACGCCTTTATTTCACTTCAGTATGTGAACAACTTGCTATATTTTGGGTTTCATTACCATGTCTTTCTATTTATCAGTTAAGAAGCATTTCCTGGAATGTTTCATAAGTAAAAGTTCAATACACATGTAACACTTTTTCCAATCATAACCCATTTTGTTTTGGCTGTCATTTGTCTTGAATTAACAACTTAACGTTTTGTGACAGGAATCACATATACACTCCTTAATGAATGTTCTCCGATACTGCAATTTGGATGAGTCTCTACAGGGAGAGGCTAGCCTTGTTTGCCATAGTGCTTTGGAGCGTTTGTTTAAAACTAGGGAACTGGACTACATGAGTTACATTGTTTTTAGGATGTTTGAAAATATAGAGGTAAGCAGTTTTATAGTTTTAACATGCAAAAATTTGTAAATTTACTATGCAGAGTTCCTGCTTAGGCTTGGCCAAAGCTTACCCTGTCATGGCCCATTTAGGTATCTTGCCTAATATCCAGGCCCTTATCCAGCCCAAATGCCTGAAATTCAGGCCGAGGAACAGCCCATGTACAGAATATGTACAACCTTAATCTTAAATCTGCTGAGCTAGGCTGCAACTCTGAGAATATATGAGCCCATACCCGAGCCATTTAATAAGACACCTGATCTAGCGCAATCCAATCTGGGCAGACTAACCCATGAACTTATTCGTGCATCCAAACCACAAAATTTTTTGCTGCTCCACTTCCATTTACCGAGTTTGGAATATTCTTGCTATATTTTCAGTTTGTGTATTTAATATGTAAGACACAGGTGCTCGGGTGTTATTGGCAATACCCTCATTGGGTTTCAGTGGTGGACAGTGAAAGTAAATTTCTGTATTCATTGAAGTTGGTGAAATTGGTATGCAGGTAGCTCTGGAAGACCCAAAGAGATTCCGTATAGAGATGACATTCAGCCGTGGAGCAGATTTAAGTCCATTGGAGGTAACCGTTCTTTCAAATGATGGGAGTTATATGCTTAATATGATACTAGACTCACTGTCAAGGGTATGGGTCTGGTTGGGTTTGATCTCAGTTGGCTCATTTTTTTTTTCTTAAAAAAAATGAAGATGTTAAAAATACATAAAAGAATATTTATATACAAGAGGAGAAGACCAGCAACTCACCAGGCTTTCTTAAGTGCCTAATACCAATTGAGCTTAAAAGGGGCTCTGTATTATCATTCTATTAAGGAGTATGTAAAATAGTCACAAACAGGTAGTGCATGATAGGCCATCCAATGCCTGAACCTGTGCGAGAAGCAAATCACACATCTAATAGTGGGTTGAGTCACCTGTTTAATCTGACCCATTGCCATCTGTGTGTCTATACTCTTAATGGGAACCACCGAGATGCGGTCGTGGAAGTTCATTGGATGGAAAGATCTATATGAGACCTATCTATGCACAAAATTTAGACTCCTGAAGATCATCTTAACCTTTTGATCGATGTGGTGTTTTAATGGAATCATTTTCATATGATTTTAATCCAATGTTAATGAAAAGTTTGATGAGTATCAAATTTGGACTTATGACTATTCATTGGGGGAATAGTGTGTAAAAAGACTGGATTGGCTCTAGGTGGGCCTCATGCCCCAATAAAAAGAAGGGCGGAAACAAAGGGTGTTTTCTAAAGTGGGGCAGTTTAGGGAATTGTCCATAATGTATGTGTATGTATGCTATAGTGATTTTGGTTAGTTATTTCAGTTTGCATGTTTCTCTTATGGCACAGTATGATGATGGTGAGGCTGCTTTGCTGCACCGAGAGCATACACTTCCTATAATGGGACCAGAGAGGCTGCAAGAAGCGGGATCTTACCTGACACTGGAAAAGATGGAGAATATGATTCGACCATTTGCCATGCCGGCGGAGGATTTTCCACCCCCATCAACTCCCCAAGGCTTTTCAGGCTACTTCTCCAAAAGTGCTGGTGTGCTGGAGCGTCTTGCAAATTTGTGGCCCTTCCATAAGCATGTCAATGCCAGCGCGAAATGAGCAACATGGTTACCCCTTTTGCATCATCATTTTCTTGTTGCCATTGCATTCTGTCAGGTAGAGAGAAATATGTAGCCTTTACCTCAAGCGCCTTGTCTCCAGCAGTAATAAAGTAGGCCTTTTGTATCTCCTTGCTTGGTTTTCATGAGGTAGAGAATGATGATGGGTGACAGAAAATCATGTCATCTCCTTTTAATGAGGTTGAGAATGATGCAATTTTGAGTTACCGGCTTTCTTAACATTCTTTTCAAAAGAAGTTTGCTTAATGTTGCCACCTTTACTCGTCATATATTTTTAGAGCAAATTTGCCACCACCATTCATTATATATTTTAGTGCGTATGTGTTCCCTTCATGTCAAGAATCAAATCGGAAGATATTCTGTCAAGTTCATCAAATATGGTTGCTAGTCTGATATACTGCCTCAGTTTAATGGTCCTCATCATTTTAAACAGAGGTTTAATGTCAAATTAGGTTGAACACCAACACGCGAGGGGTAAGGTCGGTTTAGGAACTTTTCCGGTGATAAGGAGGCCTCCATTGTAAAAGTAAGATGTTGAAAGGGCAAGCTGTATGGGCAGAAATTATGCTCACCATGTGAAGACTTTCACAAACTATTACGTACCCGCCAATCGGTTATAAAAAGAAGTTAAAGAAACCAAGATAACATGGTTAGTTTTTACTACGACAGGAGTTGGTTCCTCCATATTTTTTTACCATGTGAAGAACTCCCATTGGAGTAGATGTGGGGGCATTTTGTAGATACAGGATGATTAGTTTAAGCAGCATGGATACTCAATATGTGGCCCCACTGCAGAGCCAGTTCTGTTCCTTCCTCGTGGGTTTCCCTGAGCTTACTAAGGCTGCCTTTTTTAAACGAGTGGGCATCTACCGCCTACACTAGGAAAGAAAGGGGTTTTGGTTTTCAGACCCTTGTGGGGGATGTTGTGGTGGTTGAAATATCAGGGGAAGTACCATCCAAGGCATCAGAGTCCAGAGGGCTTGGTGAGGACAAGCTGGGACTCTGGATGATCTTATGTGCTACTTTTCGGAATTTATTCAATCGAATTATTTAAAGCAGATGGAAAGCAAATCTTCTATGGGCCTGAGTATTTGCAGTGAACTGAATTCATAGAAATTATAAAAAATGTATTATTATCAAAGTGGCTAAAATTAAAGAAATAGAAGTGAAGATCATCAATTTGCTCAGCCATCATCTATTACATCAAATCCTAGTAAAGTCAGGGTGGGTTATCAATCATCCTCGTGTCTCTATGGTTGCATGATTCCTGATCAGCCTTATCTACAAGAGGTCAAGGGTTCCAAGGATTGGTACCACCACCCTCTTCATCGTGTAAAAGAAAGAAAAGTCAGGGTGGGTCCATCTGCATTCTTCATTTGCTAATATTTTATTGATGTCATATATGATTAAGCTGATAGTAGGCCCAACTCCTGTCCAAAGGAATTTCGGTTTTTAGATTGGGGATATGTGGGCCCTACAATGGAGGTTCACGGATTGGCCATGGCGTGGATAATAGTCTCTCTCTCTCTCTCTCTCTCTCTCTCTCTCTCTCTCACCAACCACCATGTGTCAAAGGAAGCGTTGTATTGATTCGTGATCCTCTTTATCTACATCTATAAATATTTTACATACATCCGGTGATCCTGGTCAAAAGATCGGATAGATGATGATCTGGATCATATCTCCCACACTGTCTTCAAGATAAGCATTGAAATTCTCATTATTTTATTTCATTCCAAAGTATTTCTAATCTTTAAAACTCATCGAGGGCATAGAATTATGCCTCATGACATGGACAAGGTCCAGTCGACGTGATCTATCCACTCTTGAAGTCCGGATCTTTCGAGGCATGGAAAAAATAGAAACACTCGAAATAAATGCCCATCTATTGTCTGTGTTGTTTTAGAGTGAAATCTTGCTGATGGTTATACAATAGGGGACATTTATTCTTTACGATTTAGATTATTCGTTAGTTAGTGGGTCATACTAATTAGCAATATCAATTTCTTGTGGGCCTAAGGCTCAAGGGATTCCAAGTCACGCTCCTGAGGTCCAACAGATGAAAGGGTCCGGTCAGTGAGACAAAGGGTGTGATCTTTATTCTATGACGTGGGTGGCCACAACGAACATTACAAGAAGAAGATGGGAAGTGCTTGTCGAGTTGCACGAATGTTGGTGGTGGAATCAGCCATAAGGAATCATTGTTAACAATAGAGTATCTATTTATGTACAATTGAGGATAGAGAGCAACAGACTATCTATTTATGTAAAATTAAGCAGAGAGAGAGAGAGAGAGAGAGAGAGAGAGAGAGAGAGAGAGAGAGAGAGAGAGAGAGAGAGAGATATGGATTTAATTGGATCATGTGCTGCGTTGGCACTGGGGGCCTTGCCATTGCTAATTTGGCTTGTTTGGTCATGGAACGAAGTGAGGTTCTTGGTTCCATTGAAACTGAGATGCAACGGTGCCAATCTCCCTCCGGGGCACATGGGGTTGCCCTTCTTAGGAGAGATGCTCAGCTTCCTATGGTACTTCAAGATGGTTCGCCGCCCTGATGATTTTATTCTGTCTAAGAGAAAAAGGTGAGAATTATAATTATAATTAAATGAGATCTCAAATTGTTTCAACCCTTTCAAATTAATGATAACTTTTTCCTGTTCAAAATTAAAATGTTATTGATCTTCGCTTTTAATCGTCATTAGAGTGTTTTAGATGTATATAAAATAACAAAACAAAATTTTGAGGTGGTGCAATGATGAACGTTGTGACTTGTGAGGATGGCCCATTAAAAAAATACTAAATAGGAATTATCCAAACCGCTCACAAAGAAAATTAACGACACCGTGATAAACAGACAGAAGACCCAGAATCGGATAGCTTGCATCTTCTACTAGAACGGTATTTTTTTTTTCTGCATGGGCCATCCATTAATGGGCCAAGCCAAACAAGATTAAGCTAAGTGCCCCACCTGTAGTAACTGAAGACCGGTACTCTGCCACAATAAGGATGAATCACAATAACAACATATGTTTTAGCTGATACCCAAGGGTGTTGTTTTGAATGAACAGATATGGACGGGGAGTGGGAATGTATAGGACCCACCTCTTTGGCTCTCCAACGATCATAGCATGTGAGCCGTCCATCAACAAATTCATCTTGCAGTCGGACGATCTATTCATCGTCAGTTGGCCATCGCCTGAGATCGTGGGCCGCCACTCAATTGTGGCCGTGAATGGTGCACCCCATAGTAGGCTCAGGTCCTTTGTTGTGAATGCCGTCAACAAGCCAGGGGCTCTCAAGCAAATCACCCTGGCAGTCCAACCACGCCTCATCTCCGCCCTCCATCGTTGGGCACACAAAGGAAGGATCAAAGCATCCGATGAGACCACCAAGGTGACTGCTTCTTTTGATTATCATTGTCATCATCCTCAGTCTTATCCTACCAAATACCAATAACTACATCTATAAATCTTGGTCAACCACTTTGACTGTCTGTCAAAGAATTGACCAAGTGCGACATATTTTACCATAAAAGAAAGAAAATGTACTTAAATAAAACCCAGCTGGCCGGCTCAGATTAATAATAAGGTCGTAATCATGTTAATTGAGTCAAAATTTGATTCCAATGAGGAGAATCTAAGAAAGTTATAAAGATCAAATAAATTGAATCCTGTGAACCAAAGGAAAATTACTATTGACTGATAGTTAAGGTGTGGTTAACTAAGATAAAATACATACTAAGATCAAATAGATTGATGACCGATAGTAATAATATATTCTTTTTTGTTACATTTAACCCACAATTTCGTTGGTTGCATGCGATAATCATACCACTGGTAGTTTCTTATAGGCTAAAATACAAAATATTCATGTCACTTAATGGCCGTCTTCTGTTCTTTTGGAATTCGAATGCGAAAAAGCCGATGGACTCTTGGTGGAGGTGTTTGTCTTTTTTGTTAAAAAACCGGCGGGTTTTAGCCCTGGGTGTTAATTATTAAAAGCCTCCTCTATAGTTAGGGGTGTACACGGTTCGGATTAAATTGAATTGATCTAAATCCGTCACCAAATCATTATCTACGGATTGACGGTTTTATAATTCGTTACCGATCTGTTACCCTTTAAAACCGATCCGAACCGAACCATAGATCAACGGTTCGGATCGATTAAAACCGTTCAATTCGTTGGTAGAGCCCATGATAGAAATTCTTTTGCAATAAATTAAAAAAAATAGAAATAAAACTTGTAGGTGGCTTATTGGTAAAACTTGATCATTGGTGGCCTGTCTCTATCCTTCTTACGTGATCATTCCCAAATTATTAGATGAAGTCATTGTTAAGATCAACAGGTTGAATATGTTTATTTTATAAAATGTCTTGGAGAGACCAGATTTTGAAGAGGTTCAAAAAGGACACATTCAACCATCTTATGGGCTCCCACAAGGTAATTATGGTATAAAATAAATAAGGTAATTATGATATAAGATAATTGCCACATCACCAAATATATAATGCAGAAAACAAGTAATAATAGAAAAATATACAAGTAGATACCCTAAATAAAATCTTTAAGCAAAAATCCTAAATTTTAAATACTTCAAAAGCATAAATAACTGGCTAGCCAGCAAATTTCAAATCAATTTTTTAACTGAATCCCACTCTTCTAACTCAAAGAGAATTGTATTACCAGTTCCATAAGGTCTTTAAAGGATCTTAATAGAAACTCACTAGAAAAATTTATCAAAAAGATGAAACAAAACACACAAAACACTTACAGCGTCTGGAAGATATTTTGTAATAGGTACCACACAAAACGCTTAAACCTTCTGAAAGAAATTATTGTCTTTTAATATTTTTTATATAATGATAAAAAAATATATTTTTATTTCAACAGATTGGATTGGTTAAAATCCACGGATTAAGCTTAAAATCCGTCATCAATCTGTTACTAACGAATTAGGATTTTTTCAATCTGTTATCAATCCATTAACTATTGGATTGGTTGAAAAACAGTGGATCGGATTGGATTGGTTTAACGAATCGATAGATTTTTTTACACTCCTACCTATAGTTAGGGGGAATTTGAACTTCTTTATAAGTTGGCCTCCCCAAGATTTTTTTTTTTTTTACATAATGACCCCCAACTCTAATTCTTTGGTTCCGCCCCAGCTTTAGCCACTAGCCACTTTTTGACATGGTGTTAGTCGCGCATATTTCCATTTAGAAAATGCAGCTAGAATGGAAATGTGCCCTAAGGAAACCTCCTTTTCAATTCATCTTTTGCATGCCTTGAAGAGGAGAAAAGAAAATCTCCTTCTACCTACTCAGAAAAAGTAAGGCCGGAAATTGTTTTTTTTTTTTCTCCCTAATTTAGTAGAGAAACACCATTTTCTTCAAGTAAACTAAATTTTTTATTGTTAAATTTAACATTCAAGCAATAATTTTTTAACAAAAGAAATTTCAAAAGATTTTCTCCTTTAACTCCAAACAGTGAAGATATACTAATTGAAAAAAATGACGTCTCTCAGCGGCAATTTTCTCCTCATTCTCCGCTAGAAGAAATATTTCCAAACTTCTTTCTGTCCTCATCCAAAAGGTTTTGCAGGTAAAGATAATAGAATCCACACATACATCATATTAATATTCATGTCTTCCAGGTTACATTTGAGAACATATGTAAGATGTTTGTGAGCTTGGATCCTGGGCCACTTGTGGTCGACATGAATAAATACATCAGAGGCGTGGTAGCGGGAATAAGAGCACAACCATCCAACTTTCCTGGAACTGCATATCGCCATGCTCTTCAGGTGAACCTACCGATTCTTAATTACATTATGTAATTACATGCTTAATCTTATAATGGCATCAACTCTTACTTTGATAAAATTTGAGAGTACCAGATGCACAAGGTCATTCATTTTGCGCAGTTCAAATTCTCAATAAGCCTGCCCCAAAATGGAGTTCCCACCCTTTCCACCCACTCACCAGAAGGCGGCGTGAAGGGGAGACATGCCCTTGCATTCACTGCATGCATGCAGCAGATCTGTTGATGCTATAAGCTGATGCAAGGATGCATTGCTCCAAACAGCTAACAATGGGTCCTTGTGTGAACCAATGGCAGGACCGAAAAAAATTCTTTGAAGTCGGGCTACGTCAAAAAAAAATAAAAAATAAAAAATCTTTGGGGTGGCCTACCTTGTTAAATGGCTAATTTATAAAGGGGTTTCAAAAAAAAAAAAAAAAAGAAAAAAACCCATCTTAATTTTAGGTGGGACATTCCTTTCTCCTGTCTCCCACCTCTTGGGGCTACTAAGAGTATGAACGTCACCTCACCACTAATTGAAATAGCCACGTTTGAAAGTGAATTTAGCATCCAGCTAGATAAATTTTTTGAACAAAATTTGAGCCCTCTTTTTATTTTATTATTTTATGAAAGTAGCACTCGACTCGCCTGGCATTGTAATTTTGATTGTTGCCTTTGATTATGTAACCAGGTTTAACACCAAGATTGTTTTCTCTGACAGTGTCGAAAGAAGCTCATAGAGGAATTTAAAAGGATACTAGAGACCAAGAAGCAAAGAGAAGATGTTGAAGGTGAGGAAATAAATGATTTGATGGATGGACTGAGGCACATTAGAGATGAAGAAGGGAAGCAGTTGGGTGATGAAGAGGTGCTCGATAACATTATTGCCCTTGTCATCGCTGGCTATGAATCCACCTCCATTGCAACAGTGTGGTCTCTTTATTACCTCTACAAATACCCCAGTGTGCTTCGACAACTTAGAGTAATCAAATTGACATAAATTTAATTCCGAGAATAGAGATGCACTTCATAATCTTTTCCAGTCCAAACTCAAATGTCTCCATTTCGATCGGTGGCAGGCAGAGAACATGGCAATCAGGGAGCGAAAGAAAGGAGATGGAGATTTCATAACCATGGATGAAATTTCAGAAATGAAATATACACGAAAGGTGATGTACTACTTATATTGATCAATGATTAAGGAGCCGTATCTTTGGTCGGCATTTAAGTAATGTATACCTTCCTATTCAAGGGGGTGAAATTAAAGCAATGGGATAGATTCACAAGGTCCATCAAATAGATTCCCCTTCGGTTGAAAATGCCAATCCAGGCATTACCTGGTAAATTAAAATATTTAGGAAAGTGAGGGCCCATCTAAATCTCTATTAGATATCCTTCAGTACTTCTCACTATCTCTTATAATCCTTCCGTAGAACCCACTCTACTAAGAACTCATAGGAATTCAATATGGAGCAATCGGGCTCTAAGGGTGTGTTTGTATGTAATACATGGGAATTAATAGTCAAACATGCCCAAGTACTAAAGCATTATCAATTCAAGAGGTAAGGGAAATAAGGTACTAATATGGATGAAAACTGACTTTCTTAGAATTTGTGGTGAGCTTTCATGTCCCATCTTGCCTTAATTTAATTTCATTAAAGGTGAGGTTATTTGGTCGTTATTATGGGATATTTCACTTTGACTTTTTGTTTTTATTATTTTACAGAAATAGATAGTCTTGGCTCCAGAATAGGTAGGATTGGAAAAATAGAATTCATGTAGCCGATCCAATATAATTGGACAAAGTTTTGACGATGATGATAAGAAATAGAAAGTCTTACAAAACCTGAATTATATGAATCAAACAGGCCAAGTTTGTGCAATAATGGTAACACATTCTTTCTCTTTCCCTTGCCTACAGGTAGTAGAAGAAACAATAAGGATATCAAATATTTCTTCAACAATATTCCGACGGGCTAATGAAGATGTTGATTACCAAGGTAATTAGAAGATTGAAAATAGAAATTTATGGATAAATGAAAATAATGAAAGCAGTTCTGTTTCTGGGTTGCAGGTTACAGAATACCCAAAGATTGGCAGGTTGTTGTCTGGATTAGACACCTTCACACAGACCCAGACAACTTCCAAGATCCCTTCCACTTCAATCCAGATAGATGGGATGTAAGTTGGGATGATTTTTTAACTTCATTGAATCTATATATGATCCTCGTTTGGGTGTTTCACATGTGATTTTCTTACTAGGGAGCATCTCCTTTTTGTTGTCTAGATTAACAAGACAAGGTCTTTAAGTTTTTTTAAGTGTCATTCTCAGTCATGGCTAGTAGTGAAGATGTTGATTTTACTCTACTTATTCTGTTAGACATCTCCAAAGCCAGGGACGTACCAAGTGTTTGGCGGTGGATCCAGGATCTGTGCTGGAAATATGCTTGTGCGAATTCAACTATCCATCTTTCTTCATCATCTGGCCACTGGTTACAGGTAATTTGCACCCGCATCATCCACACTTCACGTCAAGTAATGGATGAAGAACCTACGCAGTTGTGGATTTTATACCCTTTCCCTCTCCGCTGAGGATTTCCCCATCCTATTAGGGAGGGGTGGAGTTGGAACTCAGATTCCTCTCAAGTGAGGATATCAAATGGCCCAAATCCCTGAGTATTTACAATCACAAGGTGGGCTTTTCATGATTTTGAAGAAAGAAGATGTCTTTTTCCTAAGAATTTAGTTGTCAAACAATACCTCAAAGAATTCACAGTGGGTGACTTCAAAAGTCCCCAGATTCTTTGCTTTCTCAAAAGAGAACTTCAAACGCTTAAGTTTAAGAAAATTTTGAAAGGTTGCTAAGTCAATTTTCATTGGCATTACCTCGAGTTGTTTTTGGTGTTCCTCTCAAGGTTTTCATGAGAACCAGGAATTTGTGTCCTACTAGGAATTTGTGTCTTTGATTGTTATCGTCACTAAAGCTTTATTTGAATTATTTTAGCATTAATTGTATGAATCCAGTTACTACATTTCCATTGATCTTGAGCCAAATCCTCAAATATGTTACACTTCTCTTGATATATTGTTACTACTTTCATTTACATCCTTTTAATTGTATTCTTTTTATTTGATGGGCTATCAATATGCATAGAAAATTTTTTCCTTACCAACTTTGTTGTTGGCTTATATTAGACATGCCCAAACCATCTCGAATAAGTTTCTCTTATTTATCACCTAATATTAATGATACTTCTAACTGCTTACAAAAGAGGTCATTTCTGATTTTATATTTCTTAATTTTATCTCACACACACACATCAACATTTTAATAGAAATTTGTGTATTGTTAAAAAAATACCAGCAATTAAGGATACTTTAGTACCAAAATTTTGAGTTGAATTTTACCTACTAAAGCTCAAATTCTTAAAATTCTTATAAGAAACTCTACCGAAAGAATTCCTTAAATTATCTCTTCTAAAAAATTAAATTTCAGAATTTTTAAAGCATGTCAACTATATTTTAGCCGTTCTCAAAACCCTCAAATTTGAAATTCACTTTAAAAAAAAAAATTCTAAAAGCGAGGTCTGACTAGCATTTAGAATTCTCGGGCATGAAGAATTCATGTCAAAAGTTTTACTTATAAAAAGGGCTTATATTCATGTATGATATAATCACTAATTCTTGTAATTGGTTGAGCAGAAGCAGTGACCCATTCAAATTAGAGCAGACCAGTGATTCCTGCTAATGAGGCAGCCGATTTTTTTATATCGTTTGTCCAATTACATGCGTGGATATTGATTTGATACGTAATGTTTTTGTTTGTGCCTAAAAGGTGGGAGCTTGTGAATCCTCATGGAAAGATAACATACCTTCCTCATCCGAAGCCGGCAGATGGAGCTGAGATGACATTCCATGCATTATGATAAATTCATTACTCGAAACTTCATCTCATGCGTTTTTACAGAAATGGTCAAGAAATGACATTTGCTTTTCACACATCTTTCAAGTGTATGAATTGTTAGGTGAAAATGGCATCATTTATGTACTATTTTTGCACCTCTTTTATAGTATAGATAAGTGTGATCGTGTGTAATTACTGTACGTGTGTCCCATTTTCATCTGTGAACAGGTGCAAACGAATGGCCACTTATAATGGAACGAAGCACAAATATCTTTATTTGGGTATAATAAAGTACTTACTATTTGTACTTCTGTTTATGTTGCATTTTGATCTTCTTTAAATACGCAAATGCATGTTGTTAGCTTATAATGTAACTTGTTTGTTGCCTTATTTCATGCAAACTATTCTAGGGAAATTGACCGTCTCTCTGGATTCCCTTTGCCCTCCTCGCCTCCTCTTTATCTAATGGTTTTAATTTATTCATTTTGCATTCTTTGAATGAAACTTTTTTAACATCTTTCGAGTGTTGTCTATTTTTGAAAATAATGTGGTGGTCACTACAGTGGCATGGTTTCGATGGCCATTTAAGAAAGGTATAATTATGAAAAAATTAAGGTTAAACACCTTATCCATAAGGTAGTAAGAAATTTGAAAAATCATAGAAAAGGTGCCTTTTTTTATTACCTAGGGTATCTCTTGCTAGCCCGATCTTCAGAACTTTGGCCTTAGGCCCGATAGTTGCTTAATTCTGATGAGCAAGGACTATTCCCTAAGGGATACATGCATAGCAACACACATAGTACCCGGATAATACAATGAGCGGAAGTTGAACTTAAGACCTTGGGGAGCAAACCCAAGTCCCAAATCAATTGAGCCACCTCCTTGATGGCATCGAAAAAGTGCTTCATACACTATCTTTATTTATTTTTGAGGATTTTACGGAAAAATTACCTTAAGCAACCACTTTACCGAAAAAGAGGTATTAAATATATGCATACCAAAGTGGTTTCATCGGTATATTTTTATGTTAAAAAAAAAAAACCAAGGTCGAATTTGATCCTTGTTTTAATAGATATGAAGGTCGAATTCGAGACTTATTTCTACAGATCTGCCTCGAATTCAACCCTGGTCAACCCTACCCATCGATGAGGAACTCGAGCACGTCCTGCGCAGTGTCCTCTTAGCTGGAGTTGAGCGCATCCGAGGGCGTTTGCATCATTGGGGGGAGGAGGTCCTAGAAGTGGTCAAGGTCGGTTGGGGAGGAGAAGCACTGGATAAAGCTGGCGGCGGTGGAAAGTGCCGCAATACAGAAGAATGGGAATGCGGAGAGAGATTGGAGGAAGATCACCCCCCCACCCCCCCCCCCCCCCCCCAACACACACGCACGCACGCACACACACATTATTTTCTAATTTGAAATGCATGCAAATGATGAACAGGAGGGACTTGGAAGAGATGAGTAAGTCGGACAAAGCCCAACTCAAATAGATCTTGAGTCCCATTCGAGTCCTCCTCTCCAACCTCATGTCTTACTCCAACGAGAACCGATCCAAGGCCATGTCCATCTTCAACTTCAGCAAGAACCACAACCCGGACTCACTTGCCCACATCCTCCACTCCTCTCCCCCCCCCCCCCCCACCCCAACCGATCTCCGCGCCATGTCCACCATCCTACTCCGCAAGCAGCTCTCCCCCTCCAACCCCTCCTCCATCTAGCGCCGCCTCTCCCCCTCCTCCAAGTCCTCCCTCAAATCCCTCCTCCTCTCCTCCCTCCACCAAGACGAATCCTCCAAATCCATCTCTAGAAAGCTCTATGACTGAATTGCAAAGCTCACCTCTGCCCTCCTCCCAGACGGTGCTTGGCCCGATCCCCTCCCACTCCTTTGTTGAGTCCCCCCGCTTCCATGAATCCGGCCTCCTCATCTTCACCCACCTTTCCCAATTTGCCCCCAACTGCCCTTTCTCCACTCCTTCTTCCAATCCCTCTCCCCCTCCTCTTTCCTATTCATCCACATCGTCGTACTTTTTACCGCCGCCAGATTCATCTAGTGCCTCTCCTCCCCAACCAACCTTAACCACTTACAAGACCTCCTGCTCCCCAAAATGATGCAAACGCTCTTGGAAGTCGCTTAACTCTAGCCATGAGGTAATTGAGCTCCTTGTCAATGGGTAAAGTCGACCATGGTCGAATTCGAGGCAGACCTGTACAAATAAGCCTCGAATTTTACCGTCATATGTTAAAACGAGGGTTGAATTCGCCCTTTTTTTTTACATAAAAAAATACCTATTTTTGGTAAAGTGGTTACTTAAGTAATTTTTTTCATAAAATCCTTTTTATTTTTTAATGAAGAAGTTCTCAATAGCAATATCTCTAGTGAAGTGAGGTATCATCCGTCATTTCACCTTTGCTTTTATGTTCTAGGTCTCTTTGTTCTTCAACGTGATTAGTATGCATTTTTATCCCGTTTTGTTGCATATCCATTTGCTTACTTTCATTGGATTTGGTTTTTCTTCAAAAACATTTTTTTTAACCAGTTGAGGGCCTGGGAATCAAATACAAATACAACTCAACTCACACATGCGAGGAGGGGACTCACACATGTGAGGACATGGACACAACTTGAAAGTTTTGGGAGTGCTCTCAAATAAATGATTTTTTAGATTATAAGCAAACACACAATATGTAGCAAAAATAAAATAAAGCAAATAAGCAACCATCGGAAAAAAGACATAATTTTTTAGTGTAAATTCAACCGGAAAAAAACGATGAATCTAAATGGGACAAAATATTCAAGCACTATGAATCTCATAATTGTAAAATACTTGCAACTTTATCAAGTCTTCACAAACTAAGGACTGTAAATCTCTTCACATAGTCACTTTGCAACAAATTCACATCGTTGATGCATTAGATTCAATCTTTACTTGACTCCCCAGATAATCTTCCACAAGAGATATAGAAGACTAGAATCTCTAAAACAAAGCTTCAGCATTTTTCTCTCTAATGGATACTCCAAAGAAAAAAGGTGATCTCTAATATAAAATCTCCATTTAGAATAATGAAACCTATACTTTAGGGTTGAGAGAAAAACCCCTAAATAAAGCAAACAAACAACCACCACAAGAAAACACAATTTTTATGTGGAAACTCAACTAGGCAAAAAACCATAAGTTCAGATGGGACCAATAATCAAGCACCATAAATCTCGCAATTACAAGATACTTACAACGTTATCAAGTCTTTGCAACCTAAGGACTATAAATCCTTACACAGAATCACTCCGCAACGACTTCACATTGTTGATGCAGCATATCTAATCTTTACTTGATTCTTCAAACAATTTTCCACAAGAGATGTAGAAGACTAAAATCTCTAGATCAAAGTTTCAGCACTTTTCTCTCCAATTGATGCTTTAGAGAATAAGGATGATCTCTAATATGTAAACTTCACTCAAAATAATAAGATCTATACTTTACGGTTGAGAGAGAAACCCTTTAAATAGCCCACAATTCGTATCTTGGAGGTATACTCCTTGTAGAACTCAAACCACTAATTCTTGTACAAATAGGAAAGGTGTTTGCATAATGGTAGTTTCGTAATTTTTGTGCAATGGCAGTTTCGTAATTACTAACAGTACAATTTCTGCAAACTTACTGATGCCATAACTTTGTTGTTTTAGCTCTAATTAACGCAATCTTAAGCTCTCTGGATATATACTCAAAACGAACTTTCCAATGGTAGGTAGTTTGCCCATATCCGATGCTCAATTTATGAAATATGATCTTTTTAACCCAAATACTTTTATTCAGTTCTCCAACCACTCACGCAACAATCCATTCTAAAACAAATATAAAATATGACAAAATAAAGCCAAAGTTTTGTTTAACTCATGAATTAGAAAACATAAAAAAATCCTTTCAGTCTCCCCCTTGGCAATTCATAGACAAAATTTCTTATACATTTAATTTACAAAAAATAAAATAAAATTACATTGAGCACATTAAATTGCAAAAAAAAAAAAAAAAAAAACTGTACCATTGGCACTATCTATACCAATCACAAATTTAATGCCATGTATCTTCAGTAGCTCTAAATCTTCAAGTCTGAATTTCTCCCCCTAAATATCTTATTCTCCCCCCTTTTTATCCATAATTGATTAAGATAATGATGTCAATATACAGTATAATTATAAATTAGGAACCAATATAGCTGTCCCTCAGTTAAAACTTCCTCTTAAATATATCTTTATAGCAACTAGGGATGGGAGCTTGATTTTTCTTGATTAGGGGCATGAAGACTTTGGTACCCGCACTTGTAAATTTAAGGTCTCAGCATAGTGTGTACCAAATCTATAGGCAAGTTAGATTTCCTCTCCCAAATGGCTCATGTTTTGACCTTTAGCTCAGACAATTGCATTCTCCATTGCTTGTTCTTAGATAAATTTCTCAGCTTATTGCAATAGAGATGAATGTGTCCTTTAATTTCACAATAGCGACAAGTGGATGTGTGTGTAGAATGTGACACATTCTTCTTCTTTAAAGTACTCCCAACATTATTTGTGCGTGCAGCATGTGGAGTAGTTGGTGCAAAAAAATTTAAAGCAAAACTTTTAATAAAAGTAGTTTTACCTTTAGTTTTTGAAGTAGATGCACCATAATTATAACTAAGACCGCGTGTGTCATTTAACCTTCCTGATTACTCCATGTCTTTAAGAATTTTAAAACTAGTGTTTATCTTTTTCAAATAAGCCTTTATAGATTCTAGTTCAAACAATACAATCTTCAGTTTATCATTCAAATCTTCTTTCTCAACTTGGTAAGTCTTTAACGATGTCTTCAAGGTCTCAATCTCTTACTTAAACTTCTCAAAATCGTTTTTAGCAACTCATATTTATGACTCTTAGTAGTCAACTTATCAACCATGGAGTTTTTCAGATCTTCTAAGAGATAGTTCCTTTGCAAGTGTTTTTTTCCGACTCATCCTTAAGAAAGGAATTTTCTTCTTGAACATATTTCCACTTAATGGCATTTTTCTCATACAACTTGTGTATCTTCGAAGATTTCTTCAATAGAAGTTGGTATTTTGCAGGCAAATCATTCTCATCATCTAACACTCTATCATCGTAATCATTAGAATAATTGTCAGATGTGTCATGAGAAGAATGCGCCATAAAAGCTACATACTCAACACCTGTGGTGTCAACAAGTAGATTTTCTACATTATCAGAATTATCAGGTTTACCATGTCTTTTTATCCTTTTATTTGGACACTCAGATGCTTTATGACCAATCCCTTTATATTCTAAATATCAAATAGACTTAGGGTTTTTCTTCTTAGATTCAGATTTGAGCATCTTTTATAAGCCAAAATTTTTACCTTTCAGAACACATGGCTTCAATCTGCTTTTCGTGGTTGAAATTAATTCTAGAAATAACAATTGTTCGACACAATAACTTTACGCAACTCAATTGGAACTTGCTCCTTAAAAGCTATTTATAGACAGCTCCTCGGAGCTAGCATGGGGCCGCAAATACCTTGAAATACATTTGGAGATTACTGTTAGGATTTTTGTATTAGCTAATTCATGAGTTGGACAAAACTTGGGTCAATTAAGTTGTATTTTACATTTAGAATATACTGTGGTTACGCACTAGATAAGCTGAATTGAAAATAATGCAAATTGAATATATATATATATATATATATATATTTTGAGGATAACATAGGTTAAAAGAGTCATATCTCAGAAATCAAGCTACAGATATGGGCAAGTTACCTACCATTGGAAAGCTCATTTTGAGTAGATTTCCTTGGAGCCTAAAATAAAATCCGAGGTAAACTAACAAAGGTATGGTCTCAAGAAGTTTGCTAATGCACGTAGGAAATTCAAGCGTGCTCGAGCACCCATTTGACCAAGCTTGAGCACCGATGACAGTAGCTAGCAGTTTTGAGTGCCCATTTAATCTTATTAGAGTGCACCTGCGGTGGAAGCCCGCTGAATTGCGTGAAAATCTTTCCTATTTGTGCCAAAATTGTCAATTTTAGTTAGACTTGGTTTCTAACTCTAAAGCATGAATTTTGGGTTATAAAAAGAGAGTTTCTCTCAACCTGAAACACAACACAATATATAGAGATCTCTAAGTTCTGAATTAAGATAACCATTGGAGATATTGTCTAAAACTTTTATAAGAAATTTAATTGAAGGCTTAAAGTTTTAGAGTTGATTATTCTACTTCTTCGTAGAAGATTGGTGGTTTTTACTTCCTTGTATAATATTGTGCTCTTGTTGAAAAAACTTGTTCGTCATATAGATCAAAGCGCTAATAGTAGGGCACGGAGGG
The DNA here is from genome assembly GCA_037013555.1 of Sextonia rubra. NCBI lineage: Eukaryota > Viridiplantae > Streptophyta > Magnoliopsida > Laurales > Lauraceae > Sextonia > Sextonia rubra. The sequence goes on along the minus strand of JASUAD010000010.1, from coordinate 32,296,787 downwards.
ATTGCGTGTCGAGGATTCTATCAAGAACAACTTGTCAAGCCCCACCCTGCATGCATGCAGGATATTGTCCTTTTTGGCCCATGGGCCTCACGATTTTGCTTGTGATGGGTCTCAAATATACCAAAAGGCCTCATGCAAGGTAAGGGTGTAAGTTCTATATATAAGCCCGATCATTTTGAGCTCTATAGTTGATGTGGGATCGAGGATGTCACAATCCTCTCCCCTTAGGCTGCACATCTCTGTGCAGTAGCCTGCCAACTCTTTTGGCCCGCCTACGTGGAAAACCGCTCATTTGCACTAAACCACAACAAGGACCCACACTCGAATTAGTCGAAAGTCAGCTTTGATACCATTTGTCACACCCTACCCTACATGCATGCATGATATCGTCTGCTTTGGCCCATGGGCCTTATAGTTTTGCTTCTGGTGGGCCTCAACCCACCAAAATGCCTCATGTAAGGTAATGGTGCAAGTTCTATATACAAGTATAATCATTTTTCTCTCTATAGTTGATGTGGGACTCAAGGATGTCACACAACTACTACGTCTTGTCTTGAAAGACTGACTGTAGGATTTTCAGAATATTTTGTTCTGCGGAAGTTAGTGATTGATTTTGTCCTGTAACACTCCAACCCAGCTTAACCCTGTTTAGCGCCTAATTACGGGTGTTTTAATTGGTAATTGTGTTTTTCTTTTGTTTTGGATTCGTTGCGGGTCATGAATAGGTAGTTGGGTTGAGTTTGACCTGGATTAGGTAGATCAAGCCCTTTTTCGTAATTTTAGCTTTTCTTCGACATGGTCATTTTTGCATCATCTTGATGTCAACGTGTGTCTTTCGTTGAGCTCGTTAACTTCCGTAACTACGTCGTTTGTAACTGATGTCGTTCGATCCCGTTGGACCCGGATTTAACTCAAACTGAAAATTATTTTATGACTTGGACTTCGTTGTAATTCTGTCTTAACCTTAACCAATATAAACTATTCCACCAACTTGATTCCCTCATTCTCTTCTCTCCTCTCACGTTGCTCTCGTTGAAGGCTCTCTCTCGCTCTCTCGAGTCTTCTCCACCGATCAAGCCAAAAGAGGGGATTTTGCTCGTTCATTCCTTGGTGCTTGGATTGAGGTGAGTTGAGGTCTTTTCCATCTCCCTCATTTTCTTCTTCTTGTTTCCATGACTCCATGTCTATGCTCATGATGCTTCCTTCTCCTTCTCATGCATGCATGCTTGCAGTGATTGGTGTTGGTTGTGGATGAGCCAAGGACAACTATTGGTGTAATTGAGTTCAATTAAGGCAAGTATAACCATAATAAGTAAGAACCCATGTTGGTATTTGCTTGATTGTGTTTACTTCATATGAATTTGTAGGGAAAACATGTTTATAGCTTAAATTGCTAGTATTCTCCATTTCTCTGTTGGAAATTTGCATATCTGATGTCTTTACAGGTTTTCTGTAGTTGATTCAGATTTCCACCCCGTGCATGTAAGGCTACGCTGTAGGCCACCTACAGCTCAAAGTCCAGAGAGGGTAAAATCCCAGCTTTCTTCTACGGCCAGGACACGGCTAAGCCGTATATTGTACTACGTCTAAGCCGTATCTCAGCCGTGACCCAGCCGTAGATGAGTACAGGATGTCTTCTTTGGGATTAACTGAAAACAAGCAAATGACAGACCTTCTACGGCCCAGCCACGGCTAAGCCGTAGAACAACACATGGCTAAGCCGTAGAACGAAATATGGGTGAACCATAATTGTGGGTGAACAGTAAAGGGAACCGCGGTGGAGCCGCAGTGCATATTACGGCTAAGCCGTAAGATGCCTACGGTTAAGCCATATGTTCACCTACAGCTAAGCCGTACCACCCCTGGAAAATGAATAACAAGGATAGGTGTAATGAAAAGACAGATATGACCTTCATAATATAATGTAGAGCACTTAGACTTGCCTAATGGTATGAATGTATGACATGAATGATCTCGAGGGCTGCGAATCATTATGCACGTTATCCAGTTGTTAAGCACCTCCTCATGGGTGTTGGTTTAAGGGACTTCGGTTCACTAGCTAATACAATGCAACACTAGACAACGGTGCATCGAATAACTTAAAACTACATCATCATGCACGGTTAGAAACACTGGATAATTAGATTAGAATTAGCTAGTAAATGAAGGTGATTCTATCTAGGATGATTTGCTTGCATAACATGTTGTATGTTGGTCATTGATCTCCACTCTTTAGTAGATCATTGCATGTCACGTCGAAAGTCATACTATGCGTTCACCTTGAGTATGTATGTATGTCTGTTATTGGATGTGCATGCACGATATGCTTGTCACGATCTACTCAGGGTTTTCATGATTAACTTTGTATGGTCAGGCACTATTTAGCCTCAGCCTTAGGATCCCAACGGGGTGATTTTGGTGTAGTTTCATAGCCTTGTTGCAGTAAGGAAACGTCTTGGGGAACCGGACCCTAGGAAACCCGAGACCCATTTGTACCCTGGCCCGGATAATGGTGTTCTCTGCACGATAAAAGATCTATCTTTTGGGAGCATATGGTAATGTAGTCGCCAACTAGTTATGTACACAGTATGTATTCATTGATTCGCATGGCATATTTCTTTCTTGCACGACAGCTTAGTATACGAATGTGACCTATTTGATTTACATGATGTTCTTTATTCTATTAGACACAGCATGCGTTAACTGTTATGGTTTATACTTTGCTGAATCGTTGTATTCACGAGTTGTTTATGGTGTTGCAGGCTCAGATATCCCTGCCGACCCCTCGTCGGTCGGCCAGACTCCAGAGGAGACCCCCGAGGCCCCATCAGGTCTAGAGGAGTGGATGTGATCACCCCATCGGAGAGCGTCTTGGACATATATGACATGGCATAGGAGTCTTCCTTTTTGAGATCTGTCACGCTTGTATACGTCATGATTTGTATATGTTAGTTTGTTCATTTTGTAAAACATTCAGCTATATATATGTCAGTTATGTTTCGTATTTCTCTTCTTGCATTGTTTCGTTTGATGTTTTTGATATCTACAGCTTCCGCATACATGTTGGCACGTGTAAAACTTCCCTTGTGCGTGTGCATTTAGACCAAGTCTACGTGTACAGGCACGGGAGTACGTGTGTTACTGGTTTAGCTTTTGCTAACCCCCAGATTCCTGGGCCCGGGTTGTGCATGTCCACTTTTGACTTGTGGTTTTTTTCCGTTTAGATTTCCACGTTAAATTGTGTGTTATTTTCTTTGTGTGATTGATTGCTTTTATTTTTGCACTGCATAGAAGTAGTAATTGAATCACAATTTATAAAAAAATCTAGAGTATTCTAAACTTTCAATAACTTATTTATCTAAAAATACAATTCTTTCTTTGGAGATGCCTCCATAACCCACTTCCTACTAAAGATACGTTGTCTTCCCTGCAACTGGGTTCATCAACTCTCTGTGAATTCTGTCACTCTTGCGAGGAAAGTTTGGATCATCTTTTTTGTCATCACCAGTTTGCTTTGAAAGTTTGGCATTTGTTCCCTAGTAGTATTGACAATCCTTCAAACTGTAGTTCCTTTCCCTCCTGGATTTGGCCACCAAATCCACCTACAGAATACGGTAGGTCTTGGCTGTTTCATGGTATCTTTGGAAGGCTAGAAATGATATTAATTTTAATCACTGCCCTCGTAACCGATCAATTATAAGGAGAAAAGCTACCTTATATAACTTTAACTGGAATCTAAAGCATTCAATTGCAGGTAAAGCTACAGATAATGGAGACCAACCGCTAGTATGGATTCCACCACCACAGGGTGGTTAAAGCTGAACTTTGATGGCTTTTTTCACCCAGACAGCCGTATCGCAGGAGTGGGAGGGATCATAAGAGACCATCATGGAGTCATGATCAGAGCATATACTAGCAGTATTGTTGCCCATAGAGTGCGAGAAGCAGAGTACGAAGCTCTCCGGGTGGGATTGGAACTAGTCAAGCATATGGACATGTCAATTGTGTTGATAGGAGGATACAGTCAAATCCTTATTTCTGCAATCCATGCTGCAGAATCTGTGGCCTGGAATCTTATGCCAATATGGAAGCACTGCATGTCACTGTTAGCTGACATCTAGGTGTGGAATTTCAATTATTGTAAGCGCTCAACTAATATGGTTGCAGATACCTTGGCTAAAACTAGCTTCCCCAAGACATAGTTCTGTTTCCTCCTCTTCCGAATCATATTCAGGATCACAATGAGAACGAGTGCAGGAATGCTATTTTCTATATAGCAACTTTCTATGCTAGCATTGGGCCTCCTTTGTGGTTTGTAACAAAATGTCAAACATATGGATTTAAACTTATGCATTAAACAATAGATAATTTCAAAGAATAAAAACGTTCCTCGCGCCATAATCTTGATGATGAGCAGATTGTTTTTTTCAAATTGGATTTTCTCCTCTCTCCCTTATCACTTACTCTTAGATGCGTAAGAGTTGAAAGGTACTTTGCAGATTTTGTATGTTAAGAGAGAGAATCGAAAAACCACTTTTATAAATAAGCCTTAGAGAGATTTTTTTCCTATCAAAGAAATCTATTAACGATAAGTTATCTTAATTCTCTCAAGGATTAGTTAAACAAGATTTATAATTGATTAGGCTTACTAAATTTAAATCCAAGATATATTTAGTAAAACAAGAAACCAAAAGAGGAAAATATATTAAAATTAATGGAGTCAACAAGTGTGGTCCAAACAACACTAGACCTTTGGTCATGAGGACCACTCATGTCTAATAATTTCCCACTTGGTTTAAATGACTCCACATATGTGAACTATTACTTGATCATGACGACCACATAAATACAATTCACCTTTTATTATAATATATTAAAAAAATTTGTTAAAAAACTGACTCAACTTGAGTTCAACTAAATTTAAAAATTCCGACGAGTGGCACTCATTTGAAAAACATCCCAATCAATCTTGTTTATGCTAATTATTATATACTATAATTAAATAAAACCATTAGTACAGATCATGGCGGTCAAACATCAATTATGCTACATAACTCCTTCCATGGACCAAAACATTAATAATTACATTTAATCAAATCAAAAATCAAGGAAATAAGTACAAGGCTCATGAGGACCACTCACGTCTAACATCCCCAAGATGCTCTGTCTTCGCATTATGACCAAGACAAAGACAATGGAGAAGAAGGAACAGACAGCTGCCGGTCCAACTGAGATCATTTTCTTAGAAACGGATAGATCGAATTTCCACTATCGCTCCCAAGGGTTGTTACAAAAGTAGCTATAGGATGGTTAAAGTTTGTTTTTCAGTGTGTCTTTTGTGTGTGTTTTTAGGACGATGTTAATTAATCCTATGGGAGATAAGATATCTCCTATTTGGATTTGGGAGGCTAGTTTCATTTTGCTCTCTCATTGTCTGGATCTCTTTATCCTCGTTTTTGGGTTGGCTATGAGACCTCAGATGCTGGCGATCTTTTGGTTCTAATATCTTTTATTAAACTTATCTTCTCAAATCTCTAGGGTGGTTGCCTGCCCATGATATGTTTATCTTTTGCAATTTCCCTGTTTTCTTTTCGTAATGAATTCCCCTTTTGCAAAATAAATAAATTAATAAATAATGGATTAGGATAAACTGATGAGTCGATTTTTGGACGGACCCTTGTAGGTAACGAGGCCTTTCCATTTTCCTTCCTCCAACTAATAGACATAGTTCTTAGTTGGACCCGTGAACCAGACCACTTTTTTAACAGAATGGGCCTCCTTGTAGTACGACGAGTTGACCTTTTGGTTTGTCCGTTTGTAAGAACTTCGTGGAGGAATCAGCCACAGCGAATCATTGTGAAATCAAATATATATCTGCAGTGGAGCTCTCTGGAGCATGCAACTTCAAGGTGGTGGTCGAGAGAGAGAGAGAGAGAGAGAGAGAGAGAGAGATGGATTCCATTTACAGTGCACTTGGATCATGGTCTGCCATGGCACTGGCGGCGTTGCCATTGATTGCTTGGCTTGTTTGGTATTGGAACGAAGTGAGGTTCTTGATTCCATTGAAACTGAGATATGATGATGGCGCCCATCTCCCACCGGGGCACATGGGACTGCCTTTCTTTGGGGAGATGCTAAGCTTCCTTTGGTACTTCAAGATCGTCCGTCGCCCTGACGATTTTATCATGTCTAAGAGAAAAAGGTAAACTTATGAAAAACTTCATGGATTAAAATGCTCTAAATCTTCATACAAACTTTTATTTGTGCTATTACTTTCTATGCAAAATTTTCTCCTATGAGAATGTTCCCATTAGACTGTTGAAAAGTCTGCTACTTTCTACTTCATACAAATAAGACCTCAGAAAACATAGACTCTTGTAAGGAGGCAGTCAGTTAGGATTCAGTTGAGTTGGGTAACAAAGTCAACATAAGTCTTATTTATTTATGTTAATATCTATTGGCAAGTTTTCCAAACCATCCCTACCCCTACTTTCTAGTTTATAGATTGCATGCTTATGATCAATTTAATGCCTCACAAACACCTGCCCACTTGAATTGGCACATTAGTCCTAATTTCACATTAATTTTGATGGTAGTCACCATTAGTTTTGATTCCAATAAATTTGCATGAGATGCCGCCAGTAAGCTTTAAATTGCTTGCTCCGCCAAAGGGGTACACTGAGGTACCAGTGACAGTAGATAAAGCCCAGAACCACACACCACACGGTTCAAGACCGAGGCCTGAGGCAAAAGAAAACCCTGCCCAATTTGTATTTTCACACAGGTTGATCCATGTGGATTTGCGATTTGTCTGGCATATACCAGATTGGGTCATGCCTATAGTGATCAAGCCCGGGCCACCCTAATTATTGCAATCTTGATAAACTGTAAATGTAGTTTCACAAGAATTTCTCCACAAAATCTTGGGAGTTTTTTTACAAGAATTTTGGGTTCCAGCAGTACAGCAGAGTGTGGGAACAAAATAAAAATATGAAGGAAACTGCTTATTTTGAATAATTTAAAGGATGGTGAGCTAACTAATATATTTCCATATATATATATTTATATATATATATATTGTAATAGATACCGAATGATTTGTAATATATTATTGTTTATTTATAGGTGAGCAATTTGATCATCCGCCCAACTTTATTGGATTGAATTTAGCTCCAGCGTACAAAAAGGAAACATTTACTTTGTGTGGCTTGGATTGTTAATAGCGGTGGAACCAAAAAATTCCCCCCGTACGGGCCTCCATGTTAAAAAAATATATAAAAAAGAGGGTGATTTCTCAAAGGGAATGTGTAAAAAACCAAAAATCTCCCCATGAAACATGGGGTTTTTCATAAAGGCCAGGGCCCCCGTCCTCCTCTAGTTTAGCGCATGATTGTTAATGTGTAAGCTCCCAATAAGGAGCTTCACATGCTCACTGAAAGGCATGGATGTAGACAAAAGAAAAAAAAAAAAAGGAAGCTTTCTAATAATCTCCAACAGAGTCCATGAAATTTCTGAAATTCTTTGTTTAATTGTTGGAATTTGAAGATAAAAATCAACCATCGAAATGTCATCTTTTAACTTATAAATTCTCCAGATTTCAGCATTCCGAATAATAGGATATACAAGAAGATTTGGAAACCCTACATGGCTACATTATTTAATAGAAAATTTGGAGCAAAAGAGAGCCCCTTCACCAGTCACCACCTAACGCTGAATGAGGCACGATTCGTTTTTGATCCCCCACATCTACAATATTTTACTTCAAGTGGCCCCGAGACCCAAGTCAAACATCGGGTGGATGATTATCGGGAACATGTCTGTCTCCTACACTGTCTTCAACAAAGCATCAAATGTTAATTCTTCTTGCTTAATCCAAATTATGTCTAATAGAAAACTCAACGAAGCCATAGGGTTTTGCATCACAGGGACTAATCCCAGATGATCCATCCGCCTTCGAAATCCGGATCTTTTGAAGCATGCTTATGTACACATGTCAGGGGAAAGAATTATATAAACCCCCAAAAAAAATGGCAGTCTTTTGTACAGGCCTTTTGGCAACGAGGTTTTTCACTATAACTTTACACCTAAAGACGAATTTTTTCTTTTCCTTTCCAAAGTTAATATTTCCTAATAGGAGTAGCTCGATTATTGGGCGAGAAAAGCCTTTGCTTTATGCCCCCTAAAAAATAAGTTCCCCCAAAAAGTAAATCACATATTTTTTTAATCCAAAAAAATAAGGCTTCAAAAAAATAATTGTAGCAATTTTAATCTTTTCAAATTTTAAAAAAAGCAATTGTCATCATTTGGTTTCTCCTAAAGAATAAGGCCTCATAAAAGTAATTAAAGCAACTACAATTTTTTACGTTCCAGAAAAAATAAGTGTTATCTTTTTATATTTAGAAAAAAAATTAAAGACTACTTTCACCATTGAGAAAATATTTTCATTAAAAGAAAAAAAACCCTAAAATCACAATAAGCAAGAAATCATTTTCTGTTATGAAAATCCTTTAGTTTGCACAATTTTTCCTCTATATCTATGCTGCTTGAAATCCTTAGAAGACAACTTCAAATATAATTTTTTTTTAACACTGAAAAAGCTACATCAAATTCAAAAGTAATCTACGGCTATAATTTTTGTGGCCAATACTGATAAATCACTAAATTAGCTTCTGTGGTTCTATGCTTTTAAAAAAATTTAATTACAAGCTCATATTATATATTTACTATTATTAGTATTTGTTTTATTTGTAAATATTATTAGTTATAATTTATAAATATTAAATATAGCTACTAGAAAAATATTGACAATACTTGAAACTGTTGCTTTTATAGAAAGAAGTTTTTCAAAATTAAAATTGATAAAATCCTAATTTTACAAAAAAAATTAAGTAGATTAGTAGATTAGTAGATTAGCCATACTGTTAATTAAAAAAATAAGTTAGAAAATTTTGAATATAAAAACGTAAATAGTAATATTGCATGACAAAAAAAGAAAAAAATAAAATTTAAATAAAATATTATAATAATATTAAAAATAAAAAATGCCTTATTTAGGATTGTAGCTTTAGGCCTCAAATTGTCTTGAGCCGGCCCTGTTTCCTAACAACTACAATTATAGCATTTTTAGACTAAAATACACATAGTGTGAGCTATGACATAAAAAGGTGCATTTTGTGAATGAGTTCAGCTTTTTGACAAATTTATATTGTTTCATTTGTGGAGCTGAAAATGCATCGGTGTAAATGTGTTTAGATGAAAATAAGAAAATGTATAGTGTCATAATGCATTTGAAGACTTGTGATAAAAGTGTTATCATGTAACTAAATAGTGGAAATCTAACATGCATTTTTTTATTTTCTTGTAGATCTTAGGGCCTGTTTAGATATATATAGAATAAAATATTTTTATTTTTAAATACTAGTAGAATACATATTGCAATATTAAAATATTGCAGTATTGTTGTTGTTTGGAAATTTCTAAAAAATTTAGTAGATTTTGAATTGAGCTATTTGCCACTTATCTCATATTATGATAGAAATTAAATTCAAAATTGAACTCAATTTTCAAATCAAGTAAATTGTCAATAATTTTATGATTTTATTTTAATTCTTTTTAGAAGACAAGAACAACAATTTTTAGGAATCCAATGTTACAAGAATAAAAGTATCTTATTATATTTTCATGATATGGAACTCAAGGTAAAGTGTGTTTCTTTGATTTTTGCATATTATTAAATTTCAAGATAAGGAAACTATTGGTAAAATGAGTTTTTTTGAATGTGTAGGAATTCAATTTCATTCAGACAAATAGATCTTTTCTATCTCGACATATTGGGTACCTTTGAATTTTTTGAAATTCATATCCCCACTAATTAACATGCCCTGATCATATTTTAACAATACTGAATTTAATTCTTTAAATCCTTCAAAATTCAATTCGATGCAAATAAACAGGCACTATTATTTATTCAGGTTAAGGAATCAGTGGTAAAGTTGTTTTTTATAATTCCTTATAATATTTTCATACAACCAAATTAGTCCTAAGCAAGATAGGGAACTAAAATTTATGAGTCTTCCATCCTTACCATCTATCAATCAATGTCATTTTTCGTCTTAGGTCCTATAAAATGTACAATTTGAATAATAGACAAAAAAGTCTAATTTTTTTTTACGAAATGGACAAATAATTAGTGTATCTTATTCAAGGCCCACCTTTCATTATTCAAGCATAATCATATGAACAACCATTCCCAATATATTCAATGTATCAAATGTCATTTTAATATATAAAGGTGGGGCCACATAAGTTGCAATGACCAAAGATTTGGTAAAATAAAAAAGAAAAAGAAAAATAGAAATCATATCAAGAGGGAAAAAAAACAAGAAATGGGTGTATAGCAAGCAAAGAAAGTCTGGGCAGTTCTATATTTTTCCCTTGCACGGAGAATGTTGAGGAAAATGAGAGTTTTGGTGAAGAAAGAGGGAAAAACCACCTATAATGGTAAGCTAGGGCGGAATAACCTCTTTGCCAAATTTTAGTTTATGCTCATTACAATAAAATTTGGTGAGAGAGACAACGAAAGAGATGGTATTTATTTTTAATTGTTTAGATTATTAAATGGAGGGTCATTCTGATTGGCCTCTTGTTGGCCCAAGGCTCAAGGGTTCCCAACACACACTTTGAGGTTCAATACAGGAACCGTGTGGAAAATGAGACGAATGTAGATGATAGCCGGGGCTTGTCGAGTTGCACGAATGTTGGTACTGGGATAGTAAGCATGCAGAGTTTGACGTGGTTGAGATTGAGAAACATAACTGTGTGGGGTGTGTGTGTGTGTGAGAGAGAGAGAGAGAGAGAGAGAGAGAGAGAGAGAGAGAGAGAGAGAGAGAGAGAGAGAGAGGCCTTGCCTTTCCTTTGTCTCTCCGGGACACATGGGGTTGCCCTTCCCTCCGGGGCACAACCGGTTGCCCTTCTTAGGAGAGATGCTCAGCTTCCTATGGTACTTCAAGAAGAAGATCGTTCGTTGCCCTGATGATTTTGTCTTGTCTAAGAGGCAGAGAAAATTATAACTATAATTCATCTCTGTTGAAATGATTCTCAAGTTCTTTCAACCCTTTATAATGATAAACTTTTTCTGTTCAAAATAATAATGTTACTGATCTTTGTTTTTAATCCCCTTTTGGATGTATTTGACGTATACAAAATTAGAAAACAGAATTGAGGGTCTGAAACGATGGGTTGGGAGGATGGCCAATTGAAAAACTATGCTACATAGGAAAATCCTAACCTTTCAATTGGCTAGTTTGGATATTCAAGGCCGGGACTCATTCTTTGCATGGGCATATTAATGGGCAAAACAGGCACTAAGCTATGTGCCCCACTTGCAATATCTGAAGGCCCAAACTTTGTGACAATAATGCTCAATCGAGAGAAATTTTCTCCTTTGAGGGAATGTCGTTACAGAGGTGGTCCCCCATCAAAAACCTGGAAACCCCTTGAATTTCAGGGCACCCACTGTAATGAAGGGGATGTCTGAGCGGCAGAAAATTCCTAGGGATCAATCACACAAACCATGGGCTTTGACTTTTTTTTTTTTTTTTAAAGAAATAAAGAATCCCAATAAAGAATGACATGGGCTTTAGCTGATGACCCACTACCGTTTTCCATGTACCAGATAGCTAGAAGCAAGATAACTAAGGGTTTTCTTTTGATTGAACAGATATGGACGCGGAGTAGGAATCTACAAGACCCACCTCTTCGGTTTGCCATCGATCATAGCATGTGATCCATCCATCAACAAATTCATTTTGCAATCGGAAGAACTATTCAGGATGAAATGGCCATCAGTCGACCTCGTGGGCCGTCACTCCTTTGTGGCTATGGATGGTGAACCACACGTCAGGCTCAAGACCTTCGTTCTGAATGCCATTAACAAGCCAGAGGCACTAAAACAAATCAGCCAATCAGTGCAACCACGACTCATCTCAGCCTTCCGTTCTTGGGCCATCAAGGGTAGGATCAAAGCATCCGATGAAATTAACAAGGTGACTCCCATCTTTTAATCATAAGAAAAAGAAGGGATGTGGGCACATGTACACAAATACATATACTCTAGTACTGCCATCCGTTGTATAAACTGGACCCAATTTACATGAAGTCGGCTTCCAGTCCCGGTACACTTTGGAGCCAACCCAAACCGATCTCAATCCTAACTATTGACGAAGCCTTTTGATAAGAGGAATTTTCTCCTATAAGCAATCTGCAAGTGCAGTCCAGCCCTATATAGGGCTCACTCACAAGGGTATAGAAAATGAACCCATGGATCTTTCCTTCCAACTGTTCAATCTTTTCCTACATTTGTTGTCCACTTGATGAGTGGTCTGCCTTTAGTATTTGGGCTAAGCCATATTCATGATGGAGTGGATCCTCCATCATTGTTGCTTCTCACCTCTCACTGTGAGGATCAAAAGCGAAAACTGTACTGCCCCAGCGAATTTGGTGGGACACATTTAAAACATGCGATTAGCTTCCGTTGCATATCACTTCAGAAATAGTGTGATATCCTTCTGGCAAATTAATGAAGCTAGTGTTTAAGTGAACTGTTTAGGCTCACAATAGATTGATGGGCCCCACCAACAAGTCAAAGGGATGCAGAACATTTCAATTGCCTGGATAAAAACCAATAAAGACCACCACCCCAGAATGAAAGTGACTACATGTTAACTAAGGATATTTCGGCTGAGCTATGAATATGATTTGCAATTTTGGATTCACATGCATCTTGTTAACATAATCAAGTATATTGCAGGTTACGTTGGAGAACGTATGTAAGATGTTTGTAAGTTTGGAGCCTAGTCCACTTCTAAATCAGCTAAATAAAGACATCAAAGGCGTTGTAGCAGGAATCAGAGCACAACCATTCATAATCCCTGGAACTGCAAGTCACCATGCTCTTCAGGTGAACCTAATGTTCTTTTCATTTCATGTAGTAGACCCGTTTGATGCTGCAACTGATACAACGATATTTAGGGATGTTTGGAAACTCTGATTAATTTGAAATATAGTTGATTTGATTATTCAGGTAATATGCGTGCGGCCATGCATATATCCACTAGTCAGAATAAGATAAACCCTAGGCCGGAGGTCAAAGGTCCGAAGGCTGGGCGAGCAAGAAATATCTTAGGTCATCAAAAAAAAAAAAAAAGTTGACTTGATTAGATAATAGAGTTGTCTAGAGTAGTTTAGTAAGATGAGCAGTATGTCTGGTTCAATTGGAATGGCAAACTTGTCATGTATTAAGAGTGATATTGGTAAAATTGTATAAAAAAAGGTTTTATTTTATTGCTTCAGGCATTTATGTCTAACTGGATCCTCTCTTCCTCTTTACTCCTTGAAAAAGGTTAAGTTATCTTAATGAAGATCCGATCAAAGAGGAAAATAGACTTTTCCAACCGTATGAAGCACCTCCCGAACATCTATCTATTTGTTTTGAGCCAGACGCTATTTTTAGACTCTCCAAACAACACCTTAGACTAGGATGTGGTGATGCAAACATTTGATAGTCTGAGATCTTTGCCTCACAAATTCAATATTCTGATGTATGCACATAGCTCTGCAACCATATTTAATGGTAAGATTGATTTCCATTACAGTGTCGAATGAGGCTAATCACTGAATTTAGAAGAATACTAGAGACCAGGAAGCAAAATGGAACTGCTATGAGCGAGGAAATAAATGACTTGATGGATGGGCTAATGCATCAAAGAGACGGGGAAGGGAAGCTGTTGCACGACAATGAGGTGCTCGATAACATTGTTTCCCTTGTCATTGGAGGCTATGAATCCACTGCCCTCGCAACAATGTGGTCCCTTTATTACCTCTACAAATTCCCTGATGTTCTTCGACGCCTTAGAGTAATTGAATTCCCAGTGCTGTATTTCCTAACATAAGGATGCACTTTGCAATGTTTTTTATTCTAAAATATCTCCATTTTTGGCACAGGAAGAAAACATGGCAATCAGGGAGCAAAAGAAGGAAGATTTCATTACCATGGATGATGTTTCAGAAATGAAATACACGCGAAAGGTGTGCACTATCCTCATGTGTGTGGTTTAACTGAGACATCTCGTAGTTGTGCAATGACTGATTCTCTATTTTCCACGAACTGTAGGTGGTAGAAGAAACAATTAGAATGGCTAACATTTCCCCTCTGGTATTCCGACAGGCTAATAAAGATATTGATTACCAAGGTAATCAGAAGATTGGATACAAAAAATTATGACAGAACTGAATGCTTTACGAGTGTTTCCACTTTTCGGATTGCAGGATATAGAATACCCAAAGATTGGCAAGTTGTTGTTTGGCTTAGACACCTTCACACAGACCCAGACAACTTCCCGGATCCTTTCCACTTCAACCCGGAAAGATGGAATGTAAGTTGAGATGGCTCGAGTCTATTTTGTGTTTATGGGGCTTCTTTTGCTTTGTTTTGTTTTTATTGCTAGTTGGGTGAGTTGTACAAATATTGTGAGCCTATGTACATGACAGGGATCAATCTATGAGTAAGCATTAGATACGACACCCTTACCATGGGGCCATGCTGAGTTTCTCTGTTTAGATGATTCAAATGAGCCTTTTTGGTTGTTTAGGAGAGAACATCTCATGTAGTCGTATTGACTTTTATTATACAAAAGGGTCTTTAATTTAGTCTTAATGTCAGTCTCAGCTACGGCCACAACCTATTGAAGTTTCTAACTTTACTCTAATTTCCATTTAGGCTTCTCCAAATCCTGGGACATACCAAGTGTTTGGAGCTGGACCCAGAGTCTGCGCCGGAAACATGCTTGCCCGAGTTCAGCTATCCATCTTTCTTCATCATCTGACCACTGGCTATAGGTAAGACGTCATTTTCACTTGGACTTGTCGAGGGGCATTCATGGGCAGGCCGGGCTGATGTATGCAAGCCCAGACTGACTTTGAAAAAACACCCCTGTTTCTTACCCAAGACCAATATGGGCTTGAGTGCCTGGTTGAAGCCCCGCCTATTTACCCAACCAACCCATGTCGAGCTAGGCTTTCTACGGATTGTTTGAGAAAATCAGTCAGTAAGATATTGGGTAACGCCAGACCAGCCAGTCTTCATTCTTTCAATCACTTACTATACAAGCCCGGCCAAATACTAATCATGCCCAGAATTCAGATCCAGGCCTCAACCCGGCCCACAGCAGCCTCCACCCAGGTCAGGCCTGGGGTAGGCTAGACTAGTCCTTGAGCACATGTAAACTATTTGATGGAAAGAACTATTAAAACTAGAGATTTTCTCCAACGAATTATAACATGGGCAGCCCAGCTTTGTGGGGAACACTTGGGCCCTGCCCTTGATCAATGCAAGCCCTTTTACACATGCATCCCTCCATGATCTAGCACCCCTTTTGATTTCACTGTCATCAAACCTTTATTTACTTGTGGATTGAATCGCAAAAACATATATAGTTAAAATAGCACTAAATTTAAGGCCATAAAATCAAGGGCTAGAATGATCTAACTGAGCTTTTTTGTGTCCTTATTATAAGGAGACCTTTTCATTTACCCACTCCTAATAAAGAAAGGCATCTAAAGTGGCCACATGAGCTGGAGGACATATAAGCAATTTGCAAAATGTTTGGTAAGAGAACATTTCCCCTTGAAATTCATGTTCGGAGAATCTCAAAGTCTCCTTGCTGTCACTTAATTTTGTCAGTGGATTTCTTCAAAAACTATGATCTGAAGAGCATTCCAAATTCTGAAATTAAGAAATCTCAATGGAGATATAGCATTTTCGCTGTAACAACCGCATGGTTTATGGAGTTCTTCCCAATTAGGCAGCTTCTAAGAGAACTTTAGAGTTGACAACCGCCTGAATTCGTTAAAAAGGGGAAAATAATAGCATTCACAAAGGTCCTTAGTGTTCTTTTGGGATTTCTTGTCTTCTCATTGTCATTCTTTGATTGGCGGCACAAAATTGCAGCAAAATAATAAATAAATAAGCAAAAACCCTTTAATCATCCCAATGAGATTGCAACCATTTAGGTCTGATCGTAATCACATTGTTTGTATTTAACTTCAAGGGTAGATGATGAAACCGTATTGGTTTGTGTGTTAAGGTGGGAGCTTATCAATCCCAACGCGAAGATAAACTATCTTCCTCATCCAAAGCCAGTTGACGGAGCCGAGATGATGTTTCAAGCGCTATGAGAAATTGATGTTACTTTGTCGTCATGGTGTGTGATTATATAAATTAGATGCTATCAAGGTAGGAATGTTTTTCCAGACCATGTTATATGAACTTATATTGTAACCGTTACATTTAACTTAAATGTTTTTTTTAAAAATTTATTTATCAAGAAATAGCTTTGTGTGTTGTATGCATGCTTATTCCCGCTAGTTCAATATAGAGGATGACTTTGCGTATGATCAACAGAGGTAGAGGTAGAGGTACATGTGATTTTATCTTATACATGTATTGTACTTTGTTAGGATAAGACTTTAATGATGATGATGATATATGGTATACTTCGATCTTATATATACAACTACAAATGTATTATTGCTAATGTAACACATAATTGAGTTTATTTATACATGACATCTGCAGTCTTTCAGATCCCTTTTCAATGCCCTCTGGCTAGGGTTATTTACAGATGGTTCCTTTTCTGAGAAGTGTCCCAATGCTGTGAAAGTTGTTACAGAATTCTGTGGGAACTCTTGACAGATTTTTTTGACATCGCGGGTTATGGTAGCATAGCATTGTGAAATATTCTAGTAGACATATCAACAAAGCTGACGAGTAATTATCACAAAAGGTACCACAAGATTTTTTTTTTAACTATCAGCTGTAACTTTTTCACATGAGGTTTTGACCATACATTTACCTATAGAGGTGAATTTCCCTGAATGCTTACCAAATTAATTAATATTTCCACGCAGCTACTATTCTAGCTTTTAAGGACTACAATGTCCTCGACTATATCTTATTGCATAAAGTTAATAAATTGTGCTATATTACATAAAATTATTAGTTGTGTAACATCGCATAAAAATATTTCTTTTTAACCTAAACGTTCTCCTACCTTGAAAATTCCAATTTCTTTTCTACGACTTTATCCTTTTTTCCTGCCTACTGGTACTTGGGGCCTTTACTATTCTTTTTTTTTTTTTAGGTGAAAATATTTTCCATGAGATTTTTGTTTCTTTTACTAGAGTTGAAATGTTCAAACCTAGATCAATGGATCATTCATCATATACTCTATTTGAAGTAACGATATATTAAATGGAACACTAATATTTATACATGGAACTATTTTAGGATAATACATTATTATTAGAAAATTCTTGTTAGCGGAATATGTTATACTAAAGGTTTTTTCCTTTTGTTTTAAGGTTTGGGGCTTGAATTTTGTTAGTAGAAGTTGATGAGTTCATGATTTTTGTTTTTTTTTTTTTTTGGGTAAAATGGAGTCATCATATAAGGGCCACTTTTTGAACTTTGTTAAACCCCAAATTCATGATCCATGCCATTCATAATACCTTTAAGGTTTAATTTCACACATTAAATCTTCATAGATTGCCGTAAAAGTTGTGTAAAATGCCAAAAAAGTTATTACTTATATCTGACTTTTTATATTGTTGCAGGACCCAAATCAGGATCAAAACACTCCTTGATTCTTACTTTAATGATAAGCACTAAAACATTTAGTTTAATATCATAAATCTTCATATAATTATAATACCACATACTAACAATGACAAATCCTAATTAATATGAAACTTGAGTAGAGTAAAGTAGAATAAAATAAAATATTTAAAATTCAAATTGCCCCCCTTCCTTTTCTTCTTTTTCGTAAGAATACAAACTTCCCTCCTTTTTCTAAAAAAGTAAAAAAATTATCACTAAATTACAAAAAACTCCCCACTGTTTTATACAAAAAGTCAAAAAACATTCTAAACCAAACGCAGAAAGTCAATATAATTCCATCATATATTATTTTTTCTTGATTTTAAATTTATTCTACTCTACTCTACTCTACTCCACAGGCAAACAAGCGACAATATCAACTCTTTCCCCTTTCCAATTTCTTATGTATCTTGATATGCCAACACGGATCGACTTGGTGCTTGGAATGGTCAAACTAACCATGATAAGGTTGACATCGGTGCCCTCCCACTACAAAGTCCAAACACCCTTTTTGGTCCTATAGCATTCTAAAAATCCCAATAAAATCCAACCACATTGACCATAGTGCAAGAATCAGGATCTCAAAAACATCATACTGATCCCTCTAATAGTATGTGTAAGTCTTGACACTTGGGAATGTCTGGGGAAAATTGGACTCTGGGAAGGGAGAGGGAAAGCCTATCTCCATTCGTAGCTACAGGTCAAAACCCCTTTTTAGTTTTTACATTGGTTATAACACAGGAAAATGCTTATTTTAATAATTTACAGGAAGGTGCCAAGGTGCTGATTTGTTTCCTCAAGCAATAAACAATGCCAAGAAACCAACTCATTAGAAAGTATATGGATGGCTATCGATGCACTATCAAAAGCACCTCTGGGCAAAAAATTGCAGGAGGCCATGGAAAAGAATGAAAATGTAACAAGACTTTTCACCAGCATTAGTCCTGCACTTGAGTGGTGCCCAATTTCCAATTTCTCGCTGTCTAAGCAGTGGGACCCCTTTCATTAAAGGCAGGGACTGAAAATCCCACATGCCAGCTCTGTGGAACTCCTGTAGGAGAAAATCACGTGAGACTACATAAATGAAACAAACACATCACGCTCCTTTTTTTCAAATGGAATACCTGATGCCAATCACTCACCAAAAGGAACACACAGAGGCAAACTTATGTACTGAATCTTGGTAAATGTACACCGCAAAAGAATTGTGGCACCTAACCTCAATGATACGTGCCAAAGTCATGATTGCCAGAACAACTTTGGGTCACTGCTGTACAAGGAGCGGTCTTGGATTTCTAGGTTAGCAACATGCCATCCAATAAGCCGTGTTTGAACACATTTACATAGCAGTAGTGCAGTAGGAAACATCCACCAACCACTTTCGTCACTGCAAGCACGCAGGTGTAAGAGAAAGACTATCTATGAAGTTCATATCATCGTGCAATCAGCATTTGGCATATATAAAAGGGTATGCAGGAGGATTTTCTCACATGCTAAAATTCAATGGCTCAAAGTTTGGGTGCCTTGGACTCAACTGGTCTTTGTAATAGATGAATCCACATATGAAGGCTACAACCTGTGAAAATAAAAGAGCTACTTAAAAGAAAACAACTGCGAGGATTAAAAAAAAAACAAGAAAAAAAAAGAGAAAAGATTGACAAGCTAGGAGTTTTCAACAAAAAAATTAAAAAAAAATGCACATTATAGAAGAAATCACTATGAATGATCATCCGAGTTCATTTCATGGCGACTTCTTAAATTTTCATTATTAGGGATGAATTGTATTCGCTTGAAAAATAAGCACATGGTGCAAGTGTGAAAACCAGTGGGAACACCCCCCTACTCTTATGAGAAATTTCAAAATTTTTTACATTAGCCCCACAATTCTGAAAAGACTTAAAAAAAACCCAAATTTATAGAAAAAGTTCAGATTTTTTAAATATTGCACCCCAACCCCACCCCACCCCCTTCTCTCTCTCTCTCTCTCTCTCTCTCTCTCAAGGCAAATTTCCTAGTTCTACCCCCGCATGACACAAATATCGAGAATCATGAAAAGAAACAAAGAACTTCATATGATATGGACTATTCAAGGGAGAGAACTTTAGAGCAAAGAAGCATGAATACGAACACGTGATACAGATACAACACGACACGGACACACAATTCTGAAAAGACTTAAAAACTAGTGGGAACACCCACCTATGAGAAATTTCAAAATTTTTTACATTAGCCCCACAATTCTGAAAAGACTTAAAAAAAACCCAAATTTATAGAAAAAGTTTGGATTTTTTAAATATTGCACCCCAACCCCACTCCACCCCTTCTCTCTCTCTCTCTCTCTCTCTCTCTCTCTCTTCCCTCAAGGCAAATTTCCTAGTTCTACCCCCACATGACACAAATATCGAGAATCATGAAAAGAAACAAAGAACTTCATATGATATGGACTATTCAAGGGAGAGAACTTTAGAGTAAAGAAACATGAACACGAACACGGGACACAAATACAACACGACCACACAGATACGGCATTTCTCAAAAAAGGAGGACATGGGCATGTAGGAGGACACGTTAATAGTATATATTTATTTATATATAATCATATACTTCAAAAATAATATTATTTTAACTTTTTTTTTAATTAATTTAGCAATCAAAAAATAAAAATTCAACTACCAACTAACAAACATATCAAATTATCAAATATCAATACAACATTAAAATTTAATTCATAATCATTAAACATGAAATATCCATATTTTCATAAAATCCATACAAAGAAAAGGGAGGATTATCTCTCTCTCCTCCCTCAACAGAAAAAAAAAAAAAAAGAGCAAAAAGGAAGCCAATCTCGTGGCCTATTCTTTAGTGAAAGATTTATTTGTTTTTTGCTTTTGATATGATTAATATTAACAATCACACATTTTTTCATGGTATAAAATTGCCGTTTATCAAGTTTACAAGTTTAGTAACAACATGTTAACAAGTGTCCAAGAAATATCAGTTACATGTTTATTTTTTTAATCATAAACATGGGTTAGGAATTGTGGGACACGTCACAAAAAAGGTATCAGACAAGTATCCGAAATTAAGATTTTTAGTTTTTAATTATGGACACGACTAAAATAGTATCGGACACGTGTCTGAGAGTATCCAAGGAGTGTTGGTGTCTGACACGTGTCCGACACATATACGTCACTCTCTTAAAAGTGTACGTGCTTCTTAGCTTTAGAGCAAAACAAATGCAATAGCAGAGTCTTGGTAGGAAGACCATTTCTTTGTCATATCCTAGCAACTTATACTCATGTAAGATTCCAAAGATGTCAAAGTTCAAAACCCTTGCCTCGCATTAGTCATGACATAGATATTGAAAATTATCATGAAATAAGGAAGGATTTCATCTCAGATGATGAAATATTCATTTGATGATCTGTAATTTAATCCATAATTTGCTGCCCCAATCAGAAGATTAAACCTTAAAACTCCTGAGTGTTGGAGATATAGAATCATCGTGTTAGACTTGTTCAAAGGCAAAAGCATTTCATAGGAGTTCACTCAATTAACTAAAATGTGGTTCTCATCTTTTTTTTTTTTTTCCTTTTTCTTTGATCAGTGTGGTGCAAATCATGTAACAGAAAAGAAGAAGAAACCTTTTACAATGCCTACAAAGGTTTAGAGAAACAAAAAAAAAAAAAAAAAAAACAATAAAGGTTCACTCAATGAAAATGTAAACAAGCTGATCAAAATGAAGAATAAAATATGAAAGCAATTTAAAATTTCATATCAGGAAAAACAATACTACTGAACAAAGTACATTGGTGAAGAAAGAATCTGAAGTAACTTACGACATTTATCAAGGATGTAATGTTCCACAGAGCATACAAACGGGCAAGACCTGCAGATCGCTGAGGTCCATGGCTGAAAAGAGCATTAATTCCAGCTGGGAAAGGTGAAAGTAACCCCAGAGGAAGGATAGTCAACACTAAAATGAAGTCTCCAAGTGAAATGGAGTACAGGAGAAGAAAAGTAAGAAGCACTAAGCTAAAATCTCCTAAAAGTAGTACTGAAATGACCAAACCAACAAGATCCTGCATATATAAACAATGAAAAATTATATAAGGTTAGTATGGATGGAAAAACCATCAACTAATTCTACAATTCTAATAAGATTTGGCCACAAAATTTAAACTTGAATTAATTAAATTACTTAAAACATGAACAGATACCTGGTGGCCAATAGGTTTTGTATTATGAACCATAAGCATGATGGGATAAAAAATATTTCTCTTCTCAAGTATACGCAAGCTATAAGCATCTAGAATTCCTCCACAAATCCTCTTATGAGTAACAACATTTTCATTGATCCTCAAGGGGCACGATGGATTATCTCTGTGGATGTTGTATGCAGGGAGTACATGCAGAAGAACAGCAAGTATAGTAGGACCAATTATTATTAAAGAATTGCCTTGTGTGACTTCAGAGCATTGCAAAGATACAGGCAGATACATACATGCAGAGCCCATCACAGGAGGAAAATATCAATCACTATTACCTTGAGAGTCGCTCAGTTGTTGTCATTCCAGCCACACCTTCAAATGGCATCACTGTTTCGTACACAACAAGACCAAACTGACAATAGCCAAACCCTATTGCCTGGAACCATGCAAGATCAACGCATACTCCATACATGCTTAAAGTGGGATTGGCGTGACTTTCGAGCCAGCGGAGAATGGGTGTAAATGACATTCTCAGGTCTCCCCGACGAACTAAGCGCAACTGTGCATTTAATCCAACCACCAGGCGGTGCCAAATGGTAGGTGGAACAGACTGCATGCCAAGTAAGAAAAAATTTTGACTGAGACAACTGACGAAAGATGCTATCCAAGAGAAGCAGGTTCTTGATTTCCTAAGATAGATAGAATTAGTAACTTAGAGAAATTTTTTCTGCTGAATAACTCACCTGACTCATAAGACCAGTGAGAATATTATCATTGTGAAGAGAGAAAGGAGTCATGTAGCTTCCGTCACCTCCAAAGACTAAACACATGGGAAATCTTTGATTAAGTTGAGGAGGAAGATCGGGTCTCTTCTCATCACCACCAAGGAAAAAATCTAAATATGCTAACATCAAATCTGGAGTTGCAGCAATCTGCACAAGCAATCAGTTTTAGTCATTGAACAGGCCAGGCAGTAAAAAAACACCTAAAGGGAACCAGCCTAATAAGGAAAATATAACAAGACGCATAGATGGTGGCATAACAAGCATTCAGATAAAACCAGGACACACACATTAAGAGTGCAATTATAAAAATAGCTCCTATGAAATTAATCATGCTAGCTTTCGAGTCATCAGTAGGGATTTTTTTTACAGCCCAGCAGAATAAAACCAAAATATAGCACAAACTTCACCAGTGTGTTGCAAAAGCTGGTCCCAATCCTGGATAAAGGAGGGCCACATCAGGTGGGTTTGCAAAAGGCATAAAAATTCTGTTAGAAGCCCAACACAAATTCCGAGAAATAGCCAATCAAGAAATAATGCATGCTAAATATGAGTATCGGAGAGATGAGAATATTGAGATAGATGTGTTCTAAAACTAGGAAAGACAGAATCAAAATGAGCATATTCAGGAGCATTAGGGTAGCATTACTAGGTGCTAAATTAAGATTGACTCGTTTGACTTGATTTGGATATACAACATAGGCCAGCAACAGCATCAGTAAGGAAAAGTTTTCCCATGCAGGTTAATGGCCCCTCAAGGAAAAGAGGTAGGCGTAAAAGGCATGGATGGACAGAGAATATGGAAAATTTTGAAGAAGTGCAACCATCCAAGGATTTGACCAAGCATAGACCGGTATGGAGAAATAGAATTCATGTAGCTAACCACAACATAGGTGTAATAAGGTTTTGATGATGATGATAAACCAGAAATATAGCATTATGATAGTATAGATCACTATTTAACACCCTTGAGAGGCTGTAGGACATCAGCCCAATTAATATAAAAGATAAGCAAAAGCATATGGTCATGTTATTAAGCACCATATATACAATGCACATTCACATTGTATGACATCAACACTGTTCATCATGTAGGCAAGTCACAATTGTCAAAAAATGTAGGTGCCCAATAACAGATGAACTCGCTCGTACTCTAGTATAGTGTATAACTACTATGTGACTAAGATGAACTTCTAGTATAATTTATAAATAATTTGTGGCTAAGGTAACTCGAATCTATTTCTTGGGAACCAACATGAACCCTCCTACCCATGAACACACAAAGCACAAATGACTAACCCACCTACCCCTACACAGAGTGCAAATGGACAACCCACAAATGGTCACCAATTTGACACATGAAGAAAACTACTAAAGAAAGAACCTTCAGCCCTTCATAGAGAGCACGAGAACGGCAAGAACGTAAGCATGAATGGTCATATTCTGATCGAACAAATTCACGAAGCCGTTGCAGTTTCTTCCTCCGTCGCCATTGCTGCCATGACCAGGCAAAAGGAAAGGCAACCAAAATAAGAATGCTGTGGACAGATCCCTCCCACCATTGATAACCAGCTAAGGCATTAATCTCATCAATGAATCTGTTGAATGCATCCTCGTATCTGCCATAAAAAGAAGATAACCACTAGAATATAATTCCAACAAAAGCAAGGAAACAAAAAATGGCTAATATGATTTGTAGCTACAAGAAGAGGAGAATTAGTCCTGGTATGAGTTGCATTTGAGTTTTCCAAAAAAATAGGAAGGGAAGAAACAGGATACAAGTGAATATCACTTACACTATCTCTGTCACTTGGTCTGGAGGAGAGTGAGGGAGATGCCAAGGTTCACTGAAAGTATTAGGACCCATAAAAAACATTCTATGGACATGATTTCGTGATTCCTCAGCTCTATTAGTTTCCAAAACCTGCATGCATGATGACAGGAAGTAATCGCCTTCATGTGTAGTTATTATAAAGGAACGAAAAGAATGCAAAAAATATGCTTCGTTTAGGGGTGAAAATTACCATCAAACAATGGGTTGTCTATACAACCCATTCTTTATGCAGTGCAATGGGACCACTACTCATAAATTTATATCATGGTTGTCCAATTTCATCCCCCCTCCCCTTTCGGAAAAGGTAAAAAAATAAAACAAAAAAAAATCCCCCAACCCTCCTGCTTGTGTACGGTGATGGAGGCTCGAAAGTTCATCCTAACCACTTGATACTTGATCAATGGCCGAAAAGTTTTCAATGTCCAAAACAAATTTTTAGTAGATTCAATAGGCCAGTCCATTCAGATAGGGATCTGGTGGGTCTGGGTGGGTGTTGGGTTGGGGGGGGTGGTGGTGGTTTGGGTTATCTCATATGCAAGTTGAGCTGATGAGTGCATGAGCTGAGGAGAGGTTTCTACACACACACACATATATATATATATGGAAATTCTCAAAAACACTCGACGTTAAAAACACCCTTTCTCCGCCCCTTTTTTTTTTCTTTTTTTCTTTTTTTTTTGGTCATGGGGCCCAGGTTGAGTCAATTTAGTCTTTTCACACATTAAACCCCACCCTTGCGTATTGTCACAAATCCAAACTTTTAACACTCATCCAACAATTCCTCACCATTAGATTGAAATCATAATAAAATCTTGCTTCTAAAACATTAAATTTTAAAGCCATGGATCCAAAGGTTAGGAGGATCTTATGGACTCAAAACTTTTATGGGTCAGTCCATGGATTTTCCTTCCTTTTGCTGCAATAGTGCATCAAGCTATTCGCGATCTAGATGAGGGAACCCTAGAAGAGTCATCAACCCAACTGATCCCCATAAACAAAAAAAAAAAAAGTACACAAAAAATTCACACATGTATATATACACCCCCAAAATATAAGGATTATTCAGAAAAAAGAGAGACCGCTAATTTTTTTAGCAATTTGTACATGTAGTTTATGTTAAATATGCAAATGAAATAACAGTGCATTAGAATTCTACTGATTTTGTTTTACTATATTCTAATTATTTTTAAATTTTTTTCTATTGTTGTTTTTGAAAGAGGCGAGAGACCGGAATGAAATTGAACTGTGACTTATATCCTCGTAACTATTATTTATTCCCTCACGGATACCTACCCTCTACCCTTAAATGAAATGAAACTTGCTCAATTTGACACCAATCCAATGATTGTCCACCTTTGAATTGAATAAAAAAAATTACAATAAACTTTGAGCACTAAAATAAAAGATTAAATCATATTATCAGTCATGTATTTTGACAAGGTTGATACTTGCCAGTCAAGTTCACCACAAAACTCGACAGATCAAACAGGAGGGTCAGTAAATTCGATTTTCAAAGTACTTCAATTAAATACGTAGAATAACAAACATCCTAAAAATATGTATATTATTTCTTAAAATATACTTAAATTTTCATCTTGAATTGTTATTTCAGTTTTGGCTTTCATTTAAGTATATTTTAAATTGTTCCACTTAACTAATGTAGGAATAATATTAAGTTTTCTCTTGTTTCTTTACAATATAAGGATAAAATGCCTTAAGACAACACAACAAGCTCAAGAAATACAGTCAAGCCAAGTCAAGAGTCGACCATTCATGTCAACTGAGTTTCAACCAACACTTGTCCAAACTGAGTCCAACGCAGAGTCACCCAATAAGAGACCAAATGATGAGTCATCTCGGGTGGGTTCTTGGTCAACCCAGTGTTAGACAAGTATGTATATGTGGTGTGAATGATTTGCACCTAAATAACGTTTATAGAATAAGAGAACACTATAATTGGTATCACAGGAATTCATAGTGAAGGGGGTTTTATCACAGGAATATTAAGGAGCTAAGGAATGAAGTATCTAAGCTGGGACCATCACTTTTCCAGATTTATTTTAATAGGGTGACGTTTGGAGAGCAATTCATATCAAACAGGAGACCCTTTGAAGGTCCCTTGTGGATTTACACATTTAAACCTTCACTTGTAGCCCCTTTGATAGAGAAATCCTAAGAATTAAATACACATTAAACACAGAGTTTAGAGAGACAAAAATCCCCATGATAACAACCGTTGTGGCCAATATTAGAGCTACAAGCTAATACTTAGTCTGCTCAAGATTACCAATTGCCATAGCAACAAGCTGCTAAAATGTATGGCAGATACATTGCACATCAGCTGATATTCTAAACCATGAGTGCAGTTGATTTTAGGGCACGCTTGGATGCATGACTATCTTGGAGTGTAGGGAATGGAAAGATATCATTGTGCTTTTAGGGCACACTTGAATGCATGACTATCATGGACTGTAGGGGATAGAAAGATATCATTGTGGTGTGGGTTTGGGCAAAATTCAGCCCCACCAAATCCCATAACCACTTGATCTATGGTCCTCAAAAGTTCAATGGTTTTAGAGATACCTCTTTTTCTTCCCATTTTCACTCCATAAGTAATGGTCAGGCAATAGTCAAAGTAAGTTGACTACCAACTATTTTGGTGTTGAGTGGGGGTAGTGAGTGTGATGGAGATGGATAGAAAGTAGGTGGGCCAAATGGCTAAAAAAAAAGGAGGAATGCAGCTTCCTTATGGTGCAAAAGAGTTGGACATGATCACAACTGCATGTAGGTATGTATGTGCAATGGGATAAAGCTTTGACAGACTCTGTCGGTCAGTCGTTTAATGGTGTGAGCGACAAAGAGCATTTATGATAGCGTAAAGCATTGAGTATGATTATTGCTACTATACACATCCAAACTTACATTACAAATGACACAGAGCCCAAAAGTTCTTTTAAGCCAAAAAATCTATGCATGTGTCCCATGTCAGCCAACTCATGATCACTCCAATGTCCTCACAAACCGAATTGACACTCACCCACTTATTGATCACTGTTTTGATTGAACCATAAGAAATGCTGCCAATCATGAATTAGGGAGCAATGGAAAGTCTTAGCATGAATTACGGTGGCCAGAAAAAAAGTCCCTGCTAGATCATTCTAACCCTTAAAAAAAAGGGCCAAAAATGGTCCTGATGCAGGCCCCAGGGGTTAGGGCTTGCGTAAGGGTGCTGAAGCACGTGTCCAAGGACACTTTGAATCGTCAAGAAGACCTCAACACACATGAGGACACACCTTTCAGGGATAAAACCCAATTCTATTAATCAATTAAGTCTAAAAATCTCTTCTTTACAATACCATATATATATATATAGTAAAAGCAAACTTAATGTTTAAAAAAACCCTAAAGCGATTAATAGAGACTTCCCTAATAACAATGTAATTAGAAATCTAGGAATAAAAATAAGATAATCCTAATCTAATCTGAAGAAGGATTGCTTTTGGGGCCTAGACTGCATCATCATCCCCGAGTTGAAAGAAGAGTTCATCCTCAAACTCAAGTCTGCTTCGGATTGCCTCTGTAAATGTGGTGAACATGAAGGACTTCCTTTGTGGCAACGTTCCAAAAATTCTTCTTTGGTGGTTGTGGTTTCCCGGGACGAAGAGTAATTTGCTGTCCACCATACATGAATGTATAGGTGTTGTCGCACTAACCATGAGTTCCATTTTGGCATACATCCATGGACTGCCCAATAAGATAACACCACTATCCATAGGTAGCACATCACACCAGATTCTATCTTTGTAAGTCTCACCAATGGTAAAAGTAACTTTGCAAGTATGTTGAACATGTGCGTGATCACCACGCATCAACCACTTGACAAAATAAGGGCAATTGTGCTTATAAACTTTCAACTGGAAGTAATCAACAAGAGCTTGAGAGATGAGATTTTCACAACTTCCCCCATCAATCACAACTTTGCAATTTTGTCCCTGAACTGTGCCCACAGAGCGGAAGATATTTTTTCTCAACAATTTTTTCTCGACAATTGGTGGAGCTTCCTTGATGACAATAAAAGCTTCACCTATGGTATCTGCATTTATGTCAGTAAGTTCCTCATTGTCAATATCCTTGGGATCAGTGTCAGCACCCTTAGTATCATCTGGGATATTTTTATTAGCACCTTCAATCTCAATCTGATGTATTCGCTTTGGACAGTCTGCTGCACGATGCCTGTGCTATTAACAATGAAAACAAACTATCTTATTTTGACCTTTAGTCTTTGCAAAAATCTATCCTAATGAACCATTGGGTTTAGCTTCTTGTAAAGACGAATTCTTTGGTGAAATCCATTTGGATTTTTGTACTTGATGATTTGCAATTCTCTCAACTTTGACAGCATGTTGGATGAGTTCATCGACATTATCAAAATGTTGGAAACAAGGATATAATAAATGTTTATTCTCAACCCATTAAAAAATCTATCAACTACCACATCATCATCTTCATTCAAGCCACAACGAGCTTGTAGAGTCAAAAATTCCTCAGAATAATCAACAACTGTCTTGGACCTTTGTTTCAAGTTTTGAAAACTGGAATGAAAATCTCTTGCATAGTTGACTGGGAGGAATTTTTGCTTCAAAATATTCATCATCTCAGTCCATGTTTCAACAGGGTCCATGTTCTGATTCTTTCGGTTTATTTGCAATTCAGCCCACCGAGTTGCAACATAATTACAAAATCTAATAGCAATCAGTGTGATTCTATGGTGCTTAGTCATTGGCTTGTGCGCGAAAATATTCTCCACACACATTAACCAATCCATGAATTCAGCGGGCTACAATTTTCCATCATATTTGAGAATCACGATTTTAATCCTTAAATCTTGTTCAGGATTATTGATTGGTGGATCACGTGGATTCCGAATATTCGCACCATCATCACGATTGTGATTCACACATTGATTATTTTTTAAATTTGTCACTCTAGTATCCAATTGTTGAAGGGTGGTCTGTATGCCAACAATTTTTATAGATAATTCTCTAATGATACCAACCAAATCTTCAATGGAAGAAGATGAAGGTTCTACCTAAACTTGTTTCTTAGGAGGCATTTTTTTTTATTTTGCAAAATTTAAATCTGACTGACCTGATATGTAGATCTGTGCGCCACTACCCCAATGGTGCCAACTGATTGGAAGCGGACCTCGAATGAGCCTGATATCAAGAAAATAAATTCTGACCCTTTATGTCACAATATATTGATGGCCTATAGAGTGCAGATGGGTCCAACAGTTGGTCGGATTCAAATCAAGCCAGTAAGAGGAGTAGATCAGGGCCAACGCAACCGCCTTGGACTTTGTTCCAGAAAAAGAAACAATAGGCTCGACTGTTTTCGACTGTCCATTTCTCTTTTGCAAAGAGATGATGAGGTGGGATAGCAGAGTCTCGACTGGCAATGACATCCAGCGGTAGCAGCTAGGGGTGGAGTCCAAGTGCACGTGGCGGTCGTCCTGCGATCGGTGATAGCAGGAGGAAAAGGGCGGCTGGGATCGGCCATAACAGCGGAAGAGGGTGCGTGCGGCGGTGGCTTGCAGCGGCGATAGTAGGTTACGACACTCTCGATGCCAAGTATGCTTGTCCCTTCATTTCTCCTTCTTCTCTATGCCTTTTTTTGTTATTTTTTATAAGAGCAGAGGATGGGTTTGGTGGATGAAGCCTTCAGCAAGGGTCTGGGGTTTGGAAATTGCGATGATGGGTAGGTCCTAGGGTTTGCAGTGGTGTGGTAGGATTGGGTTCGAGAGCAGGGGTGGCAGGCAAAGTCTTACGAGGCGAGGGATTTGATGGGATGGGGCTTCCGGTCTGCTAAGGAGGTGGTGGTCGTATGAGGTACAGGGATTCGGTGACGAGGGTTTCTGTTCGGGTAGTGGTTTCGATGGCTTGGGTTTCTAATGAGGAATGGTGACGGAAGATGACGACAAAGGGTGTCGAAGATGGATGAATAGGGGTAATCACGCCGGAAGATCGTGTAGATCCTTTGACTCAGATACCAAACTAATGCAGGCCCCAGAGTTAAGTGATGCGGTTTGGGCCCCAGCAGCCCTCTTCAAATCAAATTAGGATTATTATTAGTAGATTTCTAATTAAATTATTAATCAGGAGAGTTTCTATTACTAGCGTAGGGTTTTCTTGCACATTAAGTTTGTTTCTACTATATATATGGCATTGTAGAGAAGAGATTCTCAGATTTGGTTGCTTAATAGAATTGGGTTTTCTCAGAGAAGCACGTCCTCGTGTGTGTTAAAGTCTTTGTGACTGTTCGAAGTGTCCTTGGACACATACTTAGATACCTCCACGCAAGCCCTAACCCTTAGGCTGCATCAGTTGGTATTAGAGTTAAGCGGTCACCCTTCGGTCACCGATCGGAGACACCACACCTACGAGCCCCATCTCCAACTTACCAAACCCTCTCAAAAATTCGTCTCATCCCAACCCTGATCGCCTAGAACCGGACTAACCCTAATCATCAGCCGGCCAGATCTCCATCTCACTGAAAACCGAAAACTGTCCCACACCTCAGAGTTACACCCCTTACAGAACCCATCACCCCATCATCTCGAAACCCCATCATCTTGAAACCCAATCCACAGCCCTAGAACCGAAATCCACAAAACCCATCTTTCCTAAAACAGGCCCTACCCAGACGAACCCTACCATCATCGCCGCTGTTCTTCCCCACATCCTCTCTGCTCTCGCCCTGCACGATCCCTTCCCTGACAACACCACCGCGACAACCCATTCGCCGAAACCCTAATCGACCCATCGGTCCCTCCGAAGCCTCAACAACAGAGCGACACCCTCAATACCCCCCCTGGAGTGAAAAAAAAAAAAAAAGTAAAGAAGCAGCAGAGAGAAAGGAGCAGCAGCAGAGTGAGAGAAAAAACGTACCTGGACCGTCTGTCATTGCTGCTGATTGTTGTCGTCGTCATACGGCCGCGCACATCACGCCATCGCGTCGACTTGTCCACACCAGTCAGCATCGCACCACCCTTCTTACTAGCTTGCCGTCTGATCTCTCCGTGCGCCGTCTCCACCTGCCGTTGGCTGTACTCCTTCGTCGCCGATAGTCACCCTTTACTCATCCAGCTCTTCTTCTCGTCACCAGGCAGCAGCAAGTTCCCTCGAGATTTTTTTTCTATGGTTTTTAACGAAAGAGTCACACGTGACTTTGGACACGTAAGTGGCAAGAACTTTGGGCTTGTATTCCATTCAGGTCCTTGTTGGGTCTAGACAGATTCATTTGACTCATTTGCAGTAGGAAGTCAAGTAGGAAGTCAACTTATTTGCAATTCCAGTCAACTGATATCAGTAACATTCCATCAATAGCCAGAAATTATTATTTTGAAGCCATGTAATATCCGATTTCAGATTTGTCTTCATTAACGTGTTCTTGGAGAACTGCTCTACACATCAAGTCAGTCAGATTTAAAATTTGCATTTAAAAAAAAATGCCTCCCAAGAAGCAAGTGGATGCTAAATCTTCATCTTCTTCACTTGAAGATTTAGTTAGTGCCATTAGAGAATTATTTGCAAAAGTTGATGGCATGCACGCCACCCTACAAAAATTAAATACTAGAGTGACACATTTGGAAAATAATCAGCGTGTGCATCACAACTGTGATGATGGTGCTAATATTCGGAATCAACGTGATCCACCAGTCAATAATTCTAATCGAGAATTAGGGATAAAAATTATGATTCCCGAATATGATGGAAACTTACAGCCCGCGGAATTTATGAATTGGTTAGTGTGTGTGGAAAATATTTTCGTACACAAGCCAATGACTGAACATCATAAAGTCACATTGATTGCTACTCGATTCCGAAATTATGCTGCAACTTGGTGGGCTGAATTGCAAAGAGAACGGAGGAATCAAAACATGGGCCCAGTTGATACATGGACTGAGATGAAAAATATTTTGAAGCAAAAATTCCTCCCTATCAATTAAGCAAGAGATCTACGTTCCAGCTTTCAAAACTTGAAACAACGGTCCAAGACAGTTTTTGAATATTCTGAGGAATTTTTAACTCTATAAGCTCGTTGTGGCTTGAATGAAGATGATGTGGTAGTTGATAGATTTTTCAATGGGTTGAGAATAGACAGTCAGCATATCATTGCCTTCCAACATTTTGATAATGTCGATGAACTCATCCAACATACTATAATAATGTCGATGAATTCATCCAACATACTATCAAGGCTGAGGGAATTGAAAATCATCAAGTACAAAAATCCAAATGGGTTCCGCCAAAGAATTCCCCTCTACAAGAAGCTAAATCCAATGGACAGATTTTTGCAAAGACTGAAGATCAAAATAAGATGGTTTATTTTTATTATCAACAGCACAGGCATCGCGCAGCAGAATGTCCAAAGCGAATACATCTGATTGAGATTAAAGGTGCTGATAAAAATATCTCAGATGATATTAAGCGTACTGACAGTGATCCTAAGGATATTAACAATCCCAAGGATATTGACAATGAGGAACTTGAAATAATCGATGCAGATACCATAGGTGAAGCTCTTATTGTCCTCAAGGACGCTCCACCAACTGTCGAGCATAAGTGGTTGCGAAAAAATATTTTCCATTCCGCAGGTATGATTCAGGGACAATATTGCACAGTTGTCATTGATGGCGGAAGCTGTGAAAATCTCATCTCCTAACCTCTTGTTGATCGCCTCCAATTGAAAGTTTATAAGCATAACCGTCCTTATTTTGTCAAGTGGCTAATGAATGGTGATCAAGTGTATGTTCGACATATTTGCAAAGTGACTTTTGCCATTGGTGATATTTACAAAGATACTATCTGGTGTGATGTGATACCTATGGATAGTGGTGATATCCTATTGGGCCATCCTTGGATGCATGACAAAAATGGAACTCATGGTATGCGCGACAACACCTATACATTCATGCATGGTGGACAACAAGTTAATCTTTATCCCGAGAAACTACAACCGCCAAAGAAAAATTCATGGAAAACTGCCATAAAGGAAGTCCTTCATGTTTACTACATTTACAGAGGCAATCCGAAGCAAAATGGAGTTTGAGGACGAACTCTTTTTTCAACCCGGGGAGGATGATGGAGTCTGGGCCCTAGCAGCCCTCTTCAAATCAGATTAGGATTATTATTAGTAGATTTCTAATTAAATTATTAATTAGGAAAGTTTCTATTACTAACGTAGGGTTTTCTTGCACGTTAAACTTGTTTCTACTATATAATATGGCATTGTAGAGAAGAGATTCTCAGATTTGGTTGCTTAATAGAATTGGGTTTTCCCAGAGAGGCGTGTCCTCGTGTGTGTTGAAGTCTTTGTGACCGTTCGAAGTGTCCTTGGACACGTGCTTAGACACCTTCACACAAGCCCTAACCTTTGGGCTGCATCATTAAGGCTTGCGTAGGGGTGCCGAAGCACGTGTCCAAGGACACTTTGAATCGTCAAGAAGACTTCAACACACACAAGGACGCACCTCTCAAGAATAAAACCCAATTCTATTAATCAATCAAGTCTGAGAATCTCTTCTCTACAATACCATATATATAGTAAAAGCAAACTTAATGTCTAAGAAAACGCTAAGCTATTAATAGAAACTTTCCTAATAACAATATAATTAGAAATCTACTAATAAAAATAAGATAATCCTAATCTAATTTGAAAAAGGACTGCTTTTGGGGCCTAGACTGCATCAGGTCCTCTTTTAAACAGTTTGCACATAAGTTATCAATGCACCTCCTATCTACATTCCAGCTATGGGCTATGGTTGATCTGACCCTCTCAGACTTACTGTCACCTGCACCCTAAGAAATTGGCACTCAAATTTTATATACACAAATCTATATCCACTGTTAAATTAAAAACCGATACCTTTGAAAACAGCTTCAAGAGCCATAAATGAAGGGGTTGGGATGGTGTTCTGGGGATGATTTGACAAACCATGATTCAAATGAGTCCTTTCGAACCACCACCCCCCAACCCGCGATAGCCCAAAATCAACATGGGTCCCACAAGAAAGGTGCAGACATTACTTCCATGTGAATGGCGTGCAGCTGAATCAGCTGATCACACCTAAAAAATGTCTGCAAGTAATTTATCAGAAGAGATCTATATGGCGCTCACCTAGATGCATGCCAAGCAAGATATGGGATGTGGAAAGGCCTTATTGTGGATTAGGGTTGGGCAAAATATCAAGCCAAGAATATCCTAATCCATTAATTTATGAGCTCCAATTCTTAACAGTTTTTTAACCATGCATTACTTTTATATTCAATCTAACGGCGAAGGTGAGTGTCATCAATACAATGGGGAGGGGGATGGATGGATTATAGGTGGGCTCACAAGCATAGCTGTCAACTTCGTTCCATTCGGTAGAAATGGCCGAATAATTTTGATTCAGGCCACTAGCTGAAATAAACTACACATGTGAAAATTTTCGCCCAGACTTCGGTCCACTTCAGCCAAAAAATTTGCGTTTTTTTTTAATATTTCATAAAATATATGTAAAGCCCCTGTATGCAAAATAATTACATGTAATATTTTGAGTTGTGACTTGAGAATGCATATCTAATTTCAGTCACATACTTATAATTTATTCACTTGTCATGTAGAAATAATACGTAGAATCATTGATTTAGCTGTATATATTAAATGTTCATAATTTAAATTTTACAATTTTACAATTTCTTATTTTTTTACACTTGTATATATATATTTATATTTTCCAAAACAAAACTCCAAAATGTATCACTGAACTTCTGAATTGAATGAAACATTTCAGTTTGAAGCGAAACTAAATGAGGTCCAAAACAAAATTGGCAACTATATGCACACAAGGCCATCCACATGAGCGTGTAGACATTCTCAGGTGAAAAGTTGATACGCAAGTCATAAACGTGACCTTAATGCCTAAACAGTACAAAACCATGAGGTGAAGTCTGATGATAATCAATTAAAAGTTGTAAAAGATATCAAAGTGGAGCACCTCATTCAATGACTCCAAAAAAGGGAAGGAGTGATTATTTTGAGATCCATGCCTAGTGGGAGCAGGGCTTGGTTGGTCATCAGTACAAATGAACTTCATACGTGCAACACTTAGCACTGAAGCTAATAGTACAAGAAGAACAGAGAGAAGAAGACCAAATAACCATGGCCCACCAAATCTGTATGTCAACTCTTCAAGAGCTGTGTAACAGTGAGGCATGCGATATCTGTCTGATATGCATTTGTAGGGACACGGAGTTTCAGCAACACCGCCTGTTTAAACAATGCGCAAATATTAGGACTAATATAAGACAGAAAGCTTACAAGAAAATTCTCAAAACTTTCACTAATCTAGGAATGTGATATTTTGAATGCAGATCCAGAACAGAAAAAAAAAATGAAGATGATTGCTATGAGATGTTGCAAGTCATTAAAAAAATACAGAAAACATTTTCTGCTTCTCTTAAGACATGGACAGTATTAGCTGTGAAGGTTGAACCATACCTAGCTACTACTTATTATTTTCTTAAAAGACAACAGACAAGAGATTATACAAATACCTCGAACACTTATATATATAGCACGATGTGGAAGCTCGTAAGCTGGGCATTGATGACACAGGGCTCCATCAGATCCACTCACATTCTTGAAAGTACCAGCTGGGCATTCCTGCACAGTATGAAGTAGAGATAAGGTATAAGCAGACATGTGAAAAGCTAGCCATATCTTTTTTATTTTTTTATTTTATTCTCCGCATTATTTTTTTATTAGGAACATAAATCATAACCAGGAAAGGTTCAAAGCAGTAATGGGAGAGATCCATGTAAATCTCCGAGGGTCAGTCTTGTGTCCAGTGTCCACACACACTGAAATCATAATGATGCAGTTCAGTTTCAGAAACTCAACTTCATAATGATAGAGCTTCCCCATAATAAGATATCCTAAAACTAAAGCTTAATTAAGACAACTTGGGCCAAATTCTATATGATGTTTACCACATAGAATCTCATTTTAATCATCAATTATTGGAGTTTTGGGAGCTAGAGGGTGGGAAACATCTCCCTGATCTATAAATCACACAGATTTTGGTTCCTTAAAAGATATGAAAGATGAATTGTAATTGTTAAAATTTCAAAAAGAACAGCCCTAGGAGTTATGAAATAAAACCTGCAAAAGAAAGGAGATAAAAATAGACATTTCTTTCCCTTTTCCCCCCTAAATGTATGAAACCATAGAAATGAAAAAAGCTACCTCACAAAATACTCCATAAAGTCCTCTCGGGCAGCCCTTTCCCGTAAGAGTTCCATTTTCCCCAGCATGTCCAAGATCTCTACCAATTCCTCCCCTGTAAAAAAAAAATAATAATAATAATAAATAAATAATCAAGACTTAAATTTTCAACTAGGCATTATAGGGCCTATAGAAGTGTTGCAGGTACTAGTCCTGCAGAGAGAGACTCATGTCAAGGGTTTAGGGCATATCTCTATATCATATCAAATTCGTGAACATCTCAAATTATAGTTGAACTATGGACAGCATGGTGAACGCATGGTGATAAAAAGTAGTACCAAGGACTGGAATACTTCAAAGTGCATAATGGTATTTACTTACATTCTATTTTAATGTTATTGATGATATCAGCCGACACAACCTGCTGTAACAATAAGGCCGTTACGACTGACTTGGCAGTGAAAATTTTCACTCTTACTTTATTTCCATGGATATTTTAGGCGGAGTTGGTAGAATGTTTCTTTAGTTGTTTTGAACTGATTTGACCTTTGAACAGTAAAACGTAATCACAAGCTCCATTTTTTGAACTTCTGTAATTTGATTACTTTCTGATATGTTGAAATGTTCGGAATTTCACATTTTGAGCTTAACTAATTTAGTTTTTTTTTCCGTTTTACTACTATAGTAAGTATTATGTCTAATACTTCTAAAGTGATTTAACGTAGGGTTAGGGTTTAGATTGGAGGCGCTGCAACACAATTTTAAGTTTCTACATAAACAATCACATTATGAAGATGTTAACGTAGATCCATCTGGACCTACATGGGCCAATCGCATAGGCCCAGACCCACTAGCTAAATTCTCATTATCACATGTATCAAACATGCAATGTACAGTTGTATAAATTCCTTATTAGGAGATTTATTATATAGTCATTAATTGTAATTACCCTATCAAACGGATTGCATTAATTGTAAGCCCCCTATCAAAGGGATTGTAATTGTCAAACTTTCTATGTTTAGAGATACACTACTCTATATAAGAAGATGAAATCTCTCATTGAGATCATCAGAAATTATTCCAATCACTGTGTGGGTTCTTTTGTCATGGTATCAGAGCTACAAAATTTTTTCTTTTGAGCATTCATTATTCTCGTGGGCGAAAGGAATTCTATTTTTTCGAATCTCAGTTGGAGATCCAGGTTTATTATTCTTGTGAGACAACGATATACAATCTTTTCGAATCTCAGTTGGAGATTCAACGATACCGAGTGCACATCAGGCTGCTCCACAGTGGGCCATCCTCAACCATCACGACAACCCCAGCAGCTTACCCAACAGTGGTCGCATGGATTTATGAGGGTTTCTGGTAATTTTTTCAGAATTTTCTGCTGATCGCAGGTAGGCCTTCTAGGCTCTCTTGCCGTTCATTGGTTTCTTTATACTGTTTTCATCAGATCCATATAACTTTTTAGATTCTTATCAGATTGACATAAAACTTGAACTAGAAGTTCACAAAATTTATTGTTGACAGATTCCTGTGTTCTGATCAACAATTTGATCCATCTGTGGGCCCCACGACCCTCCTCCAGTGCTCAAAAGTGGGTCACTGGCACTGTTTCTGCTTGTTTTTCAGATCTGAAATCAGATCTGTGTTTTTTATCTGTGCTATTCATGCTGGTCTTTAGTTCTGCACCTTGATTGATGCATTTCAGGCTTCCTTTGGCTTGAAAGGTTCTTGTGCAAATACATCACACGTGCATTATTGTTTTTCTTGCTTTCCAAGGGGCTGTTTTCATCTGCAGTGCTGTTTTTTCCCTATCCTTTGCCAAAGCAATGGGGAAATCTGATATGAATCTCATTCAATTCACTGGTAAAAATTATAACTCTTGGGCCTTCCAGTTGGAATTATATGTTTAAGGAAAGAAACTAGTCATATCACTGGGTCCAAACTCAAACCCACCGATGAGGACAAGAATGAACAATGGGGCACCGACGAGGCTCAAATAATGAGCTGGATCCTGGCATCGGTAGATCCCCAATTCTTTATGCATCTCAAGCCCCACAAAATAGCTAAAGAAATGTGGGATTACCTTAAGCGAATCTATCATCAAGAAAATCCTGCGAGATGGTTCCAGTTAGAACATGAGATTGCACAATACTACCAAGGGGATCAAGCTGTTCACGATTTCTACTCTGGTTTCGTGCTCTATGGACGGAATTCACAGATATTGCATATGCTTATGTAACAGGAGACACTCTATCTGGACTTCAGGATTGTCATAAGATCAGTTAAAGAGACCAATTTCTGATGAAACTCCATCCGGACTTTGAAAATGTTCATTTGAATTTGATGAGTAGACAACCATCTCCTTCCTTGGAGACTTGTCTCAATGAGATTCTTAGAGAAGAATAATGACGAGTGACCCAGACTCACCTTACCAAACAGTCTACTAATGGTGAGCTTGAAATGGCATATGCCGTCAAAGGGCAACTTCCAACACCGATTCTGTGAGATGAACACCAACCTCCACATCAGCCAACTGGTGGCTCACGCGGACCTATATCTTCCACAATGACTAGGGATATCAGTAAAATATAATGTTATCGCTGCGAAGAGTATGGTCACTATGCTTCCCACTGCAAAAAGAAACTTTGCAATTACTGCAAGGATTTAGGTTATGTCATCTCTGAGTGCAGAAAAAGGCAAAACAACAACAATCCTCGTGCTTACCAAGTTGCGCCCTCATCATCAAATACAGCATCAGTTGCCTCAGCCCAATCTTCCTTCCTGTCTATGCTGCCCTCCTCTACCAGTGTTCCCCCTATGACCCCAGAAATGATTCAACAAATGATCCTTTATGCCTTCTCCACTTTGGGGATTTCTAGTAAACATAAATCCTCATCTTCTATATGGTATTTTGATTTTGGAGCTTTTAACCACATGACTTTTTCTCCTTTTCATCTTTCGAATGTACATCCTTATGATGGTAACCTTCAAATTCACACCGTTGATGGTGAGAAACTTCCCATCACTGCCATCAGTGATGTACCTCATCCTTTACCCTTACAGCATGTTTTTCCTTCTCCTGGTTTATCCACAAATTTACTTTCTGTTGGTCAACTTATTGACAATAATTGTGATGTCTTTTTTTCTTTGTCTGGCTATGTGGTACACGATCTGAAGTCGGGAAAGGTGATCGCGAAGGGACCTAAGCGTAGACAACCTAGGAATAAATCTATGTTTGCTTTCTCTTGTTTACATTCAAATAATGTGCAACTGCGGCACAATAGATTAGGCCATCCGAACTCTAAAGTATTGTTATCTTTATTTAGGTCTGGTTTGATTAATAACATGAAAAACTCTACTCTTGATGTTATCTTGAATTGTTCTACTTGTAAACTCAGAAACAGCAAAAATCTCTCGTTTCCTATGCATGACTCAATATCTGCAAAATGTTTTGACTTGATACATAGTGATGTTTGGGGTATTACACCGGTCATTTCTCACTCACATTACAAGTATTTTGTAACTTTTATTGATGATCATAGCCATTTTACATGGATATATTTTTTAAGAGCCAAATTGGATTTTTTGATGCTTTCCAAAAATTTCTAGCTTATGTTGAAAATCAATTCTCAACTTGCATCAAAACCTTCTGCTCTGATTCAGGAGGGGAGTATGTTTCATATCAATTTCAAAAATTTTTACAAGGTCAAGGTATTATTTCTCAACGTACCTATCCACATACCACACACACCCCCCCCCCCCCCCCCCCCCCCACCCCCCCACCAAAACAAAATGGTGTCCTGAATAAAAGAATCGTCATTTATCTTGATGTGGTTCATTGTCTTTTACTTGAATCCTCTATCCCACCTCGGTTTTGGTCTGAAGCATTAACCACGGCAGTCCATCTCATCAATCGCCTTCCATCGACTAAACTTCACAATCAAACTCCATATTTTTGTCTTTTTCAAAAACAACCTTTATTCCCGAACATACACACATTTGGCTGTGTTTGTTTTGTCTATCCCCTTTCATTTGAGTGCACAAAATTATCTACCCAATTGGCAACATGTGCTTTTTTAGGATATGCTTCTCATCAAAAGGGTTTTCTATACTATGATCCAACAGCCAAATGCATTTAGGTTTCTTGCCATGTTGTGTCTTTTGAAACCCAATATTTTTTTCCTCATCATTTTGATCCATTGCCTTCAGTCACTCTATCTAGTCTGCCTGGCTTCTCTCCTTTTGATTCTCCCTGACCTTCCCAAAGATTTAAAACAAATGTTGTGTATGTTCAAAGGAGTCGAACAGTTCCTGCCATACTTCCTCCGTCACAGCCGCTTGATCCGATGCCTGATCCAGGCCCAATGCCTCCACTTCGACGTTCTACTCATGTTACCAGTGCCCCTGATCGTTATGGGTTTTCTCATACCTTTTTACTTGCAGCTTTGTCTTCCATTTCTATTCCTAACTCTTACTCTCACGCTATAAAGCATGAATGTTGACAACGGGCAATGCAAGAAGAATTAGATGCTCTTCAAGAAAATCACACATGGGATGTAGTCCCTGTCCATCCGTCAAAATGCAGTCTGATGGATCCTTGGATAGATAT
This sequence comes from Sextonia rubra, assembly GCA_037013555.1. Classification (NCBI taxonomy): domain Eukaryota; kingdom Viridiplantae; phylum Streptophyta; class Magnoliopsida; order Laurales; family Lauraceae; genus Sextonia; species Sextonia rubra. The sequence goes on along the minus strand of JASUAD010000010.1, from coordinate 32,255,356 downwards.
AAAGCTCAACTTGTGGCACTCGAAAATCATTAAAAAAATGGCATCGACTATGACGAGACCTTTGCCCTGGTGGCTAAAATGACCATGATTCACACTATTCTTGCCATTGCCGCATCTCAATCCTAGCCTATTTTTCAGTTCGATGTAAAGAATGCATTTCGGCATGGCGATCTAAAGGAAGAGGTATATATGAGGCTCCCTCCAGGTTATCAGTCTCGAGCGATGGTTATGTTGCTCGATTGCGGCGTTCTCTGTATGGTCTCAAACAGGCTCCTCGGGCGTGGTTTGAAAATTTTCGTGATGCATTACTCAGACTGAAATTCTACCAAAGTCCATACGACCCCTCCATGTTTCTTCATTCTACATCTCCTGGTATTACTGTGCTCCTCGTCTACGTAGATGACATCATAATAATAGGTACGGATGCTGCAATGATTAATGAACTTCAACATTCTCTGAATCAATCTTTCCGCATGAAAGACTTGGGCCCTCTCACTTATTTCTTAGGTCTTGAAGTTCATCAATCTGAGAAAGGGTTGGTTTTGGATCAACACAAATATACTCTTGACCTCATTGATATGGCTGGCCTCTCGCACTCTACTCCTGTTGATACTCCACTTTTTGAAATTACCTAGAGATAGTAGTGATTTTCTTCCTAATCCAACCTTCTACCGCCAGTTAGTTGGCAGCCTAATCTATTTGACTAATACTCGGCCAAATATTGCATATGCAGTCAATTTATTGAGTCAATTCATGACTACTCCACATCACCTGCTCGGTGTATTATATGATATCTACTTGGCATGCCTAATTGTGGTTAATTCTATACGGCCAACACCTCACTCAATTTGACTGCTTACTCCGATGCTGATTGAGTTGGAGGCCAGGACACTCATCGATTGATGACAGGATGGTGTATGTTTCTTGGCGATGCTTTGATTTTCTAAAAATATAAGAAGTAAGAAAGAGTTTCCAAATCATCTACTGAAGCTGAATGTCGGGCTATGTCCGTTGCTTGTTTTGAAATCCTATGGCTCCATGGTTTACTTAAAGATCTAGGTTTTCCACAAAAGCTTCCTATACCCTTTCATGCGGATAATACAAGTGCTATTTAGATTACTGCAAATCCAATCTTTCATGAAAGGATAAAGCACATTGAGGTCGATTGTCATTTTATTCGAGATGAGTATCTATGTGATGTTATCTATCTTCCATTCGTCTCTTCGGCACTTCAGCTTGTAGATATTTTTACTAAAGGGCTTCTGCGACCTCGACATCAATTTTTGATTGACAAATTGATGCTTGTTGATTCTCCGGCATCAATGTGTTAATGTAGATTCATCTGGACCTACATTGGCCAATCACATAAGCCCAGACCCACTTGCTAAATTTCATTATCACATGTGGTCAAACATTCAATAATCTACAGCTGTATAAATTCCTTATTAGGAGATTTATTATATAGTCATTAATTGTAATTACCCTATCAAAGGGATTGCATTAATTGTAATTCCCCTATCAAAGGGATTGTAATTGTCAAACTTTCTGTATTTAGAGATATACTACTCCATAAAAGAAGATGAAATCTCTCATTGAGATCATCAGAAATTATTCCACTCTATAAAAGAAGATGAAATCCCTCATTGAGATCGTCAGAAATTATTCCACTCACTGTTTGGGTTCTTTTGTCAAAAGACACCCACCAATGATAAAATTCCACAAAGGCAAAAATTGTATTCAATTCATCTTTGAAATTATGATTTCTACAATGCCATATAAAGAGTAAAATAAACTTAGGCTCTTAGAAAACTAATTAAATTAGGAAACTTAAGCAACTTAGAAAATACCCTAATTACAACTCCTCAATGAAATTAGAAAGTAATAAAAGTAAAAATAATAATATTCTAAATAATCTTGGGTCGTCCACACATAGGCCACGAGCCCTTTTGCAACAATCTATTGGTGTTGCTGCATTATTCCCCTAGGTTGCAAAAGAGTTTGACCTTGAACTTGGAATTTCTTGGCATAATTTCGGTAGATAGTGTGTACTTGAAGCGCTCCCTTGGTGAGATAAGCTCTTGATCTTTTTTCTATTAGTTTTGGCTTCATTAGATGAAGTGTGACATGCTTTCCATTGTGAGCAAACGTGAATGTATTGTTGCCATGCTATGAGTTCCATTCTTGCTGCACATCCACAAGAGTCCCAATAATATATCACTACTATCCATTTGTAGCGCATCGCATCAAACTATATCTTCATAATCCTGACCAATGGCAAAAGTAACTTGACAAGCATGTCTCAACTACACTTCATCACCCAACGTTGGCCATCTAGCAAAATATGGGTGATAATGCTTTCAAACATTTAACTTCAAGCAATCCACAAGAGCTTGAGATATAATGTTTTCACAACTGCCTCTATCAGTCACTATTGTGCATGCTTATCAATTCACAATACCTGTTGAGCGAAAATATTACTGTGCACCCATTTCTTCTCAACAATTGGTGTAATCTACCTTAGGACCATGAGAGTCTCACCATCATAGCAACTGGCAATCTCTAATTTCTTGGTCTCGGTCTCTTTCCCTTTAGAATCATTTGGTGTATCCTTCACATCACCTTCATTTTCAACAAGGCTTATGCATTTGGGACATCCAAATGATCGATGCCCTTGTTGTCCAAAATGAAAACATGTGATCCCATTCTAGCTTTCGAGCTTGGTGAAAACTTTTTCTGAAGAACTTGCACTTGGTTTAGAATCTTGCAATGATGGGGGTCTTTAGTGTACCCATTTAGACACAATGAATTTTTGGGCTCAGTAAATGTCCTCAGCGTTGAATGCAAGTATATGTTGGATGTCTACTCTCAACCCATGAAAATATTGGTCAACTAAAACATCACCAGCCTCATTTAAACAACAACAAGCTTGCGTCGTCATAAGCTCCTCAGAATACTTAACAATTGACTAAGATCCTCATTTTAAATCTTAAAAGCTCCCATGAATATCACTTGAGTAATTGACTAGGAGGAACTTTTGCTTCAAAAGGTTCTTCATTTAAATCAATGTCTCAACAGTATCTATGTTTCGTCGTCTCCTTTTCATTTGCAACTTGGCCAACCATACCATAGTATAACTATAAAATTGAGTTGATAACAAAGTGCCTTTATGGCCCTCCGTCATTGGCTTGTGTACAAATATTTTCCACACACTAACCAATCCATAAATTCACCTTGTTTCAATTTTCCATCATATTGGGGAATCACAAGTTTAATTCCTAAGTTCCAAATTTTCAATCAACAGTGTTTGTCGGTTGATCCTGTTGATTCCGAATATTTCCTACATGATCTTGCTGATTATCTGCATGCTGATTATTTTCTAAAGTTTAATTCCTAAGTTTCAAATTTTCAATCAACAATGTTTGTCGGTTGATCCTGTTGATTCCGAATATTTCCTACATGATCTTGCTGATTATCCACATGCTGATTATTTTCTAAATTTGCTATTATGGTATTCATCTTTATGGGAGTTTTTGGGAATTGTGATTGTTGCAGATAATTAGGCAACAGCGTCGGATAAGTCCGTAATGGTTTTAGTCAACTCCCTTAGGGAAATGGATGAAGAGTCCACTTATGCCTACTTCGTTTTAGCTAATTTTTACAAAATTAAAAATTTTTTAATTGACCTAATAGAATATTTGCTATCCATAAACACGTAACCTGAGTTTAGGAGGCTCAGATATTGCAAAAACAAGTCCTAGCCCTCAAACCTAATCAATTCTACATCTTTGATTACTCCAGTGATGTTAGCCTTGTAAGTATGGCTTTATTTGTAAATGCTTATGGGTCCACTTGAGCTAAGCTTGAACTCAACTTGAACTTAAAGTCAAGTCGATCAACGGCCCATGAATTAAGACAAGGCATGTTTCATCTTGGTTGTCACGTCAACACAATGAAAAAGGGCATAAACCCACTTTTTGCACCTTTTTGCTTCAAAAGAGAGTGAGGGGCGATGGTGACAGTGAGACAACAATGACTATATTGGCGTTGTCTATGATGACGAGGCGGTACTAGAACTCTAGAGCCAAGCATGCCCTTGCTTCTTTTCTCCTCTATTCCACCTTCTGCTCTCATTTTTTAACTCTTAAGGATCAGTTTTGGGAAGGATTTTAGCTTTAGCTAGGTTCAAATGGGATCGAGGGGTTTAAAAAGTTACCACTGGAGCTAGGGATTGGAGGGATTTGGTTGTGGAAGGCTGTGTTTTGGAAGTGAATTTAGGTTTTGGGGATGGGTTGGAATGGATCTATGGATTTGGATATGTTGAAGGGGCCTTTTCGAAGGTTTTGGGTCTGGGGCTTTGGATTTGGATGGCTACCTCGAATAGTAGGGATGTCAATTAGGGTTATACATACGGGTCTGGGAATAGAACTTTCTACGGTTGGACTGGTGGTAGGGGTCTCGAGTAGGTTTCTGAATCGTGTGGATAGTCACCCCCAAGATGTTGTTGGTGGAAGATGGATGATGGAACGGTAATGGATGGATTGATGGATCATGCTAATAGATCACGTTAAGCGTTCAGTTCTGATCCCAATTGATGCAAATCGTAGGGCTCGGATTTGGATTGTTGGTGCCACAACACAATTTTAGGTTTCCGCAAAAACAAACACATGATTAGGACACTCCAACGATAAAATTCCACAAAGGGAAAGATTGTATTCAATTCAACTCAGAAATTATGACAACTACAATTCCATATAAATAGTAAAAGAAACTTAAGCTCTAAGAAAACTTATTAAACTAAGAAACCTAAGCAACTTAGAAACTACCCTAATTACGACTCTTTAATGAAATTAGAAATAATAATATTCTAAATAATCTTGGGCAGTCCCACACATGGACCATGGGCCTTCTTGCAACAATATATTGGTGTTGTTGAGTCATTGAGTCCCAAATCTTTCTGTTTAGAATTTATCAATCAACTATAATTAAACAACTCTACTTGCCTTACAACTTTATTCCATATTATGTTATCATCTTGTATCATTTGTTTTTGTAACTCATTTGAAATAGTTTTTACTTCAGTTTTCATATGGTTTAAATTTCTATTATGTGAATGAAACAAATGATATAGCAGACTATTTCACTATAGATAACTTCTATTTGTATAATTTTTATCTGGTCTATTATATAGAATCACTAAAAATAGCATTGTTTAGCATTAAACAACAACATAGGACGTACACCATACATAGAAATGTATGTTTTTATAAATACATTTTACATATCAAAGCCTCACACATTTACAATATTTTGAAAAAAAATTAGATATATTTCAGATTTTTTGGACCAAAAAACTTTGGACAGCTACGATAAAAAATCACTACAAATTGCTGAATCACTCTTCTGAGGCACCTATTATGCTCTCTATGGTCTTGTTTGGTAAGGGCCGTAAGGCAACATTTCTAACAAGAATTCTGGTGGTCAGGTATTCTTGGAAATCTTGTCAGGAATGCTATGGTTTTGCTGGAAGTCAAAAAAAGGTGGAATTCTTGTCACTTAAAATTCCAAAAACCAAGCATTTGGAATGCTAGGGACTCAATGAGCACTTGGGTTTTCAGAGGAGAGGAGTATTCCGTTAAGAGTTCCAGGCCCAGCTACTACATCAGGCATCTTAGATTTCAGTTTTCAAGCAAAAAATAAGAGGAAAAATATTATTTTTTTCATCTTCTTTCTCCCACCTTCTCTATTTTCATTTTCCGCCAGTTTTGGTATCTATTATCATCTTCTTTGAAGACCATCTTCTTCATCATCCGAAAGAAAGCGTTTTGATTTTTGCTTATGGGTTGTGGTCTTTGGACTCATGGGGTTTGGGAGATTGTCTTCGGATGGGGTGAGGATGAGATGGGAGAACCAAGTGGAGAGGCAAGGTGGGCCAACTATAAGAGGTATTGAGGGTGGGCTGGGGTCGAAGATGGAGCGGTTTGCCTGACCGGTTCTCCACTCTGAGTTGATGAAGGTGTTGGTGCCAAAGCGGAGGAAGAGGGTTTTCTGTTTTTGATTGGGAGAGTGAGAGTTAAATGGGAAGTGGGGTAGGTCTATTTGAAAAGGAAGAAAAAGAAGAAGACTTTTGCGATTTTTTTTTTTTTGGAATATATCTGCTGCTGCTGATTTGGAGACCGAAATGGGTATAATGGGAAGATGGGAAGATTGAATTGAAGAAGAAGAAAAGGAGAATTTTCCATGTCTTTTTTTCCCTTTTTTTTTTGGGTACTTTGGAGATTAAGAAGGATAGAATGTGAGGATGGGGAGGTTGAACCCAAAATCCCTATTTTTTAAATGGGTATTGTTGATTGATGAAAGATTTTTCTTTTCCAGAAATGGGTGCTTTAGAATAGAGGATTTTCTTAAAAAATCACCATGTCCCATTTCTAAAATCAAGATGATCATGGTCAATGATTATCATGATGATTATAGTGACTTATCTTGACAAAATGGGCTTGATTTTATTCACCAAAAATTTCTCAGAAATGAAAATTTTTGGTTGGTTGTGGATTTTTGTATAAAATCTCTCATTTCTGAAAATTCCCCTTTCGTGAAGTGGGTTCTCTAGTCATGAAGTTGGATTTAATTGATTCTAGAAAAACAAAGTCAGCAATGCATCTAAAGTGTAACTTTGATTTCTAGCTACTAATAGTTCATCAAATTGCCTTTTATTGTTAGCTCATTTTTTTAGACCACTACAGGAGCCCATAGTTTGGATATGCAGTGGAGATGATTATGATGATCGTAGTAGTGACAGTACTTTGATAAGATGATGCAACATACTCATCAATTGTTGAACAAAATGTTCTTGAAGTAGATGATGGAAAAATAAAAAATAGAAATGAGTGGGTATTAGTATTTATAACTTGAATATTTCTCAGATATTAATGTCATGCAATTATTTTTCTTTTTCCAAAAATCTAGTAATCTATCAAACAGAGAATTTCAAGAATTCAGGGAAGATTGAATTCTCAGGCTTGAATTCCTAGATGAATCAAGTAGAGAATTAGAATTCAGGAAGTATCCTAAATTCCGGCATTCCAAATTCCTCAAATTCCAGCAGACATGAATTCTCCGCATTCCTGCAATCAAATAAGCCCTAAGAAAACTATATATTGAAACATGCGTAGTGATCCTGTTTGTGCTCCACATTTTACCATCTCAACAAAAGGAATTTCATACCACAGCTCAGATTTAGGCAAATCATAGCCAGCATCATTAGTTCAGAGTATACAAGGATCTGGTGATGCTTGCTCAACTTTTTTCTCCTTACACCATAACGATTAAAGGGGAATTTAATAAGACGAAAGTTTAACCTTTTGTATGGAGCATTTTTTTATGATGTGGGTATCCACCAGGTCATTGACCCAATAGGACAAATCTCAAGTGTTGCTTGCTAAACTCAGACAAACACACACCAAGCAAAATATGGGGTGGGTTTCGAGCACAAGACAAGGGGAGCAAACCCATGTCTTATGCCACTCCTCTAAGTGGGTGATGGAGCTCAATGTTGGCAACAAAGAAGTGAGAATAGGCTACAGTACAAGTGGCTGAAATGAGCTTGCTAAAAAGAATGTGGAATTACGGCGGCGGCAGCCGCGGGCCGTTTGGGTGGTGGGGGGGTGGGGGTGGGGGGTGTGATATGCAACATAGTTATGACAAGAACCTATAAGGAGCTGCAATAAAAGAAACAAAAATAAAGAAATGCTGTTTGGGATGGTTTGAGCATGTTCACAGAAGGCTGAAAACAACTCTAGAAAGGACAAAAGGGGATGCAAACCTGATGCTTATTCTTCCCTTAACCACAGCTATGGGAAGATATTCATCACCCGTGGGAATGTCAGACCAATCAAAGTGAATTCTTCCACCGCCTCCTCCACCACCACCATAGTGATTTCCATCTCCACCAACACTTGAAAGGACAGAAGTATCACCAAGGGTCAACTTGTGCAAGAACAAAAGAATGGTTCCCCCAGATCCACCACCTACACCTCCATTTAACCCACCGGCTAGTCCATAACTTTCTCCATCAGCTCTCAGTGATCCATATATGGTCAAGCTAGATAATGTATGCACCATTGAACCCATTACTGTTGTGAAACAAAAACAAATGATGAAAGATGAAATCTACATGTCCAACATCCCCAAATATATATATAGAGAGAGACATGAAATTCTACTCAAATAAAAAATCATAAGGAATGCAATCAATGATTATCATAGTTCCATACCTGAGCAGAAAACAAAATAATTTGTTTACAATCAAACAAGGAAATTTTTATCTGAACATGGTTAATAATTATCTTAACTTTTGGAGGCAACAAATTTGAATGCTAAAGCTAACAATTTGTAACATCATTTGGCCTACCAATTTTATCAGGAAAAATCTGTTAAATATTAACATTTCCGATAAATAAGAGAACAAGTGCAAATCTGAAAATATTATCATCTTGGGGATCCAAGAGGGGAAAATGCAATGTAACGAAAGCAGTACTAGCTTCCCATAGCATGAATTTTTATTAGTATCCTATGGCCTAATACTCTAAAAGTGAAAGTAAAACCTAGTCATCAGGATGTGTACGGACAGGTCAGCAGTATCTAGGATGGACCAACCAATGGTCCCCATCAATAATGAGCCTAATCATAGAGACCAGAGAGATCTGAGAGGACCTTTGCAGTATGGAAAACATATGATCCTATTTTGGCTTTCAGGCTTGGTGAAAACTTTTTTTTGAGGAACTACCACTTAGTTCATTGATGGGGTCTTTTCTGTAGCCCATTTAGACACAATGAATTTTCAGGCTTGATAACTTATAACATCCTCCGCCTTGATGGTATGATGGATGATCTTATCAACATTATCAAAACTTTTGAATGGAAGTATATGTTGGATGTCTATTTTCAACCCATGAAAATATCGGTCAACTAAAACATAACAACAATGAGCATGCATCATCATAAAATTCTCAAAAAACTCAACAACTATCCAGGGTCGTTATTTTAAATCTTGAATGCTCCCACATAAATCTCTTAAATAACGGACATGGATAACTTTTTGTTTCAAAAGGTTCTTCATTTCAATCTGTGTCTCAATGGAATCAATGTTGTCCCCTCTTCTTTTGCAATTCAGCCCACCATATTGCACCATAATTACGAAATTGAGTTTCTAGCAGAGTGACTTGAGTGACTTTATGGCCCTCCATCATTGACTTGTATGCAAAAAATATTTTCAACACACTAACCAATCTATAGATTCATCTAGTTTTAATTTCCTATCATATTTGGAAATCACGAGTTTAACCGCTAAATCTTAATCAACATTGATTGTCAGTTGATCTCTTTGATTCCCAATGTTTCCTCCATCATCTCAGTGATCATCTGCTCACTAATTATTTTCTAAATTTGTTATTCTGATATCCATCCTTAAAAGAGTTTCTTGGAGTTGAGCAATCGTTGTGGATAATTAAGCAACAGTTTCAAATATAGTTCCACAACAGTTTCAAATATAGTTCCGCAATAGTTTCAATCAATTCCTCCATAGACATGGATGAAGACTCCACTTCTACCTTCTTCTTTTAAGCCAGTTTTTTTGCAATCTAAAAACTTAGACTAACTCAATGTGTAGATCTACTTCTACGACTGCACGAGACAACAGAAAGGAAACCCGACTCTAGATTGCTACACAATCACAAAAACAATTTGAACCTTTGATTTGGTCAAACCTCCTTGATCGTACCGTGCCAGCTGTCTGTTGATGTGAGCGCTACTATTGTTGTCTTCAGATAGGTCAGGCATGAACATGGGACATGGTGGCCTCGATCGATTTTGTTCTACACCAACCCAAGACGTTGCCTACAGTTTAGGTTGGTTGCCCAAGGTTGGGCTGGTCCACCTGACCCAAACATGACCAAAGTAAAACAAGTGCTAAGGCAGTTTAATAGGAGAGGATCCCTCTCTCAGTCTTTACAAAACCAAAAAGGGTTCGACACCTTTTTTTTTCCTGTTGCTTCATCGAAGACGTGGAGAGATCCTTCTCTCTTTAGCGTTAATGACAAAGACAACAATAATGGCTTGCAAATTGCGATGCCGATGACGAAGACGATTGTGACGCTGGCAATGACCATGACACGCAGCAGTAATGGCACTGGTGGCTTGATGACGAACACGGCAAACGGCAACATTCTAGTGATCTCTTAGGCGTCAACAAACAAGTTCGCTTTTCACTCGCTTGCTCCCTCCCTCTCTTTTCTTTCTACCACTTCTCTTTTTTTTCTTCCCCCCCTTTCTTTTTTCAGCTTGGGTTATGGATTTCGATGACGGTGGTGACACAAGTGGGGTTTGGGGCTTTTGATGGTCGAGGGAGGTGAAAAGGTTAGGGTTTTGTTGGCTGAGATTTGAGGGGACGGTGAAAGGGAGTTTTGTTAGCTAGGGTTGGCTTCACTGAATAAGCAAAGATAGAGGGTGTGGTTGGGCTGTTCAGATGGTGTTTAGATTTGGGTATTTAACGATGGGGGAATTGGATTCGGCTGATTAGGAAAAGGGTTTCGATTCGGGTTGATAGGAATAAGGTTTTGGGAGTAGGATTGCAGATTGATTTGGGAGATGGATGATGGAATGAGGGTAACATCCAAACGATCAAGCAATGGATCTTTGACTGTAATACCAATTGATGCATATCCTAGGGTTATGATTTAGATTGTAGGTGCCGTAGCACAACTTTAGATTTCCGTAGAAACAATCACACGATGAAGACACCCTCCAACGATAAAATCCCACAGGGAAAACATTATATTCAACTCAACTCACTAATTCCATATAAATAGGAAAAGCAAACTAAGGTTCTAAGAAAACTACTTTAACTAAGAAACTTAAGCAACTTAGAAACTACCCTAATTACGTCTCTTTAATGAAATTAGAAAGCAATAAAATTAGACATAATAATATTCTAAATAATCTTAGGTGGTCCCACACATCGGCCATGGGCCTTCTTGTAACAATCTATTGGTGTTGTTGCATCACAACTCTATAAATAACTATGAGAGGTTTGTAGAAGATGGCTTTTTGTGAATGAATTATTATTGCATAATAGATTTGGACTTCCCCCTCCATCATTGGGTGATTTTCTGAAGCAGCGCAGGGAAGAAGAATAGCCAATGGACTAATCTCCAAGCCAAAAGGCTTATGGGCAAAATGTCTAGGTGCCTCACCAAAGGCAAACAAAACTCTATCAACTGAGAACCAAACTCAAACTCTTTATTCAATATCAATGTCTATATCTCATGAAGAGATTACATCTTTATCTATAGCTAAGATGTTATCTAAAGAAGGAAACAACTAATTTCAATCAAATAAGAAATCTTAAACCAAACATGACTAGACTAGCCAAATATTAATAAAGCAACTAAAACAACTACTAATAATAGAATTAGAATCTACTCTAATCTACTAGACTTTGAGCCTACGGTTATAGACTTTCAGACGGGGCCCATTAGTATGGCCTGCATCATTTTCTGGCCTGCATCATTTTCCTCCTACATCTTGGGTTTTGCTGATCCCAGATAAGGTCAGTTTTCAAGAGATTTGAATTAATTATTCCTTAATTGATGTGGATTTTCGCTATTCACTACAATTGTTTAACAAAGATGAGCTGTTAAATGACCCTCTTAAAGTGTGAACCCTAATCATTAATAGGCTGGATCAACATCATGCATCTTGGAAACAGATACCAGCAGGAGCTACTACAATCTTGGATGAATAATATGAAGCTGCTAATTGATTAAAAAAACCATAAACTTGACATTTGAAAATTACCACATGTACAACACAAGAACATGGTGGCATGCCTCCCTCTATGAAGTCATGACTCAATAGCAACTGGAAGGATAGAATGTGTAAGTGTATATGACAGTAATTCACAATTACAGAGTACATTAGCGTATCTGACATTAACTCGCATTTAAAGAGTACACAGCAGCAATATCATGGATAGCAGACAACAATGCAAATGTCAATATCCAAGTCACATGGACGCTTAAAAATCATATCATACCAAGACATTCAGACTTTGGAAGTAACTAAAGATGCTTTAAATAACAAACTTTTGGATGCCGTGAACAAATCTGTCCTTGCTTTAGAAACAAACACGACTGAGCTAGAATATGTAAAATAAACAATTCAGTTCGTAATTCATTTCAAGTATAGAGAACACGCTAGTTCATAAAACAAATCATGACAGGAAAACATGTAATGGTCGAGAAATTCCACTCGTACCTATTATACCACCACCTGCAGTTGAACCACCTATGCTATCATTACCACTGCCACTGCCAAGCTCACAAGGTAAATCAGCATTGCCATATGCAACACCACCCTCAATAGAACTGCCTTCATAATACCCATCTCCACCTTTACCACCATGTCCACCACCGCCACTATGACCCCTGCTTGAAACTTTTCCTCTACCCACACCACTTCTGCAACCTGCCTAAATCTATTAAGTTATTTTCTACTCCTTTAAAATCTAAAAAAAATAAGAATAACTTTCTACTGCTCAAGAATTAGACAAGGGAAAAAGATTTGAACAAGCACAATATAGAAACAGAGGAGATCATCATCATATGTAAAAGAATTGATGATAAGAAACTATACCCAACCCAGATGCGCTTATTGTTCCCAAAGAGTGGATAATTACAGTCCTCGCTCGGTGGAAGTGAACAACAGATCCTTGTATGAGACCTGCAATATCAATGTCTTCAACTCGGCAGATCTGCAGAAACAAGCTATAAAAACTTTTATATGTACATCCATGGAAAAGATGCATCAAAAGATCCCCTCCTAAGAAGAAAAAACACCTGAAGAGTGAAAGACAAAGAAGTGTTCACACTGCAATCTTCAGGTGGATTAAGTAATTCTACTGGGCAATCTTCAAGTTCACAATAGAGCATCGATGTCCTACAACAGATAGCATTGAAATGATGACATCCACACAAAAAAGATTATGAGGTAGTAAGCAATAGTAGGAAGAACAATATAACTCCGAACTCACATGGCACTACTAGTTGCATTTTCCAAGGGAGCCCTTAAAATAGAACCAGGCCCGATCTAAAAATAAAACGAGAGACAAAAACATCAATTCACCATTCAATTTAGAATTTAGAGCATATGCCCTTCAATTTAAGCTAAAAGCCTAAAAGAGAAACTGTATGTAGCACATAATGAAGGCATAGAATTTAGTATTTAGAGAATCAATCACCACAGTGCAAAGCAAAATGATTTACCATTCTAAGAATAGAGCAGACAATCAAATATCAATATATCCTTCACTCCTAATCACAGAAGGAGGTGTCACTGCAGGCATGCATGGAATTATTCCTTTGGAATTCTTTTGCTGGCAACCACAATGCATGGATTCTAGAAACAAAAACTGCCAAAGATTTTAATGTTGTTTGTTCCCATGACATTACTGCCCATGTTTGCAAAAGTGAATCACTTGCATAAACTGATCAGACATTTCATCACTGAAAATATTTACTGATTAAAAAAATTGATAGGACATTTCATCTGTGACTTATCATCTAAAACAGTTTCAACTATGTCAAAGGATTTTGCCTTGAAATTTTGGAGGTGATTAAGTAAGATCCCATGAGATGCGGCAGAAATGAAGTGCCTATGAGCAGCAGGTGCATTGCAGGTGACTCAAGAAATTAGTGCTAAAACTCAAACACAAGGAGATGGAATGAAATCTTAACTTGGAATTTCGACTAGACAAGCCGGCTTCATTTGGCCCAACTAGGCTTAGGTTCGAGCTCAAAATGCTTTGCTAATCAAGGCGAGCTTAAGATGGTTCGATTAGCTCACAAGCTGTGCTCAACCTTTAGCCTGTTCCACTCAGATCAGGCTGGGATTATAGAGGACTCAACTTGATCATAAGTTCAGGGTGGCTCACTTGAATGTTATATCATATAATATATATATATATTATATACGTTTTTGCATTAATATATAGATGAGTTAACTATTGATATTTAAGGGGAGGTACCTTGGTGTATGTTGTTTGCAGATAAAATAGCATTGATGGATGAATAAGAGATGGTGTGAATGCAAAATTCAATAGATGGCGGGAGGCTTTAGAATCCAACGACTTTAAAATAAGTCGTAAAGACAATATATGGATTGCAACTTCAATGGGTATATACAAAGGGCTGGAACTACCATGAGAATCAAAAGCCTAGGAGATACCACAAAGAGATTCATGTCATTACCTTGGCTCGATAATTAGTAAGGATTGGGAGATTAAGAAAGACAAGAGACTTGCTTTTGGAATGAAGAATGTGATGCAAGCCATGGGTCTAAAAGGACCAAGCCCAAAGCCAGGAAGGCACAATGGGCCCACAATCTAAAAGATGTAATGACTGCATATTTCAAACTTTCTATTTTGGGGTGATAGGCTATGATTTTGGAAATCAATGTGATTGTGGGATTTTTCTTTAATTCTTTGCCTCAGTTGATTAGCACACTAGCCTATATAATAGCTTGTAATTCCCTTCTTTTAGTCACTTGATTAATAAGAATTTTCTTGAGAATTCTCTCAATCGTCCATGGTTTGAGGCCTAGACTTGGATCTTCGATCCATCCCTTAAACTTAGGCTTGAGGATTAGCCCTTGGCTAATCTTTCCTATCGGTGCTACATCAGAATGCCAACAAGATTGAAGTGAATATTTTATAGGACAGTTATTAAACCATCTATGACTTATAGAACAAAATGTTGGCCAATCAAGAAGTAACATACGCACAAAATGGAAGTAGCAAAGATGAGAATATTGAAGTGGATGTGTAGTAAAACTAAGAAGGATAAAATAAAAAAATGAGTGAATTCAAGAGCATTTAGGGTTGACATCAAAAGGGGATAAAATTAAATAAATCCATTTGAGATGATTTGGGCATATAAATATCCAACACAGACCGGCAAAGGCACTAGTAAGGAAAAGTTTGGCTCTACAAGTAAATGGCCCACTAAAGGAAAGGGATAGGCCAAGGAAGATATAGATGGAAATAGTAAAAATAGATATGAAGAAGAGCAACTTATCTAATATTTAACTTGGGATGATCAAAATCGAAAGACAAAATTCATGTAGCCAGCCCCAACATAGTTGGGACAAGGCTTTGATGATAATGATACTTATGTTTTTGCATTATACCTATTTATGCAATATCATATTTCAACTGAGGGCCACATATGACAAATATAGTTTTATATATAATAGGTATATATTGTAAATAGTAAAGGGGAAAAATAACAACTCACTGGGATAATTGATTTGAGACAGGCCTAGCTTCAGATAATTGATCCAAGCTCGAGCTTCAACAAGCTAGGCTTGGCTCGTTTATATCAATGAAGCAAAAGGTTAATAGAAATAATTAATGAAATCACACGAGATTACAAGCTGAACAATCATCTTACATGGATACCATAGAATAGTGACAGAATCACACGTTGAGCTTCGATCAGATCACCTCTTCCAGACAAATTCAGTAGACCTTGTCCATGAATGCCTAAATATGACTCAGAGTGTATAACGGATGATTCCTGAGACCAAATAACAACGACAAAAGAACTCACAATCATGCACAACAAATCACAAAGTTCAGGAAAGGCATGAAACGAGCAGGAACAGGATTAACAAATACCTTGAGAACAAGTAAATTGCTAGCCTCAAGCAGGGATGTTGCAACAATCTCATCCCCACCCCAGTCTATTAGCAGTTTCGAATTCCACATTAGAAGTATTTTCACAGACATGCGCAAAGCTCCATGTACCTAGCTTCAACTAAAACTGGTGAGTGAACAGATTATCATAAAGCCATAAAACAGTTCAACCTTAACACATAAATCTTTTGCCATTTCAATCACAGTTATGTGAATTGAAGCTGGAAGTACATCAAAATTTAAAGAAAAAGTTCAGTGGCTTGCAAGTATAAGACTAATAACAGAGCAAAGAATCAGAGTTCACTCTTATAAAAAGAGACACATTTTGAGTCTTTTTAGGACCAGTTTGTTCGCAAACTTGTGAGTAGGGATGGCAATGGGTAGGGTATAAACGGGACCTACCCCGCCCCATCCCGCACTTATTAGGGGCAGGTTTGGTAGTGGTTTTTTTATGTGGCATGAGTTTGGATTTTGTTGACCAAACACATAGTTGGTTTTGGGCTTTAACATAATGCATATGGAAAGAAAAGGTGGCATGATCAAACTCTACTACACACATTCTCATCCTTTTTTTTTTTTTACATATTTTAATAGTTTCAAGCTTTAAATTTGACTTAGCCCACTCAATTGGGGTGGGTTTGGTAAATAATCAGTGACCTGTCACGGGCAAGGCGAGTTTAGATGAGATAAATTTGAGACAAGGTAGGTTTGAATTTACCCCAACCCATACCAAACCCGCTCTGTTGCCATCCCTGCTTGCCAAGTGGGTTTGCAATGGTGGGATAGGGGTTGAGGGATGCAGAGAGTCTTTTAACTTTTCAATTGTACTGTTACTCTTGTACACTTCACTTCCCTTCAAATGAAAATGAAAACTTCATATCAATCAATCAGAAAAGGGGAAAAGAAAACCAGGAGGGTATGAAAGCCAACAACAAAAGGAGGGGGGGGATACAGTGATAATAATCAACGATAATGTGGGTCAAGAAAATCTTATTAGGACTAGGGTGTGTGTATGTGGGGGGAGGATTCTTTTCTGTGGTCTTTTTTTGTGTGTGTGTGTGTGGGGGGGGGGGGGGGGGGGGGGGGGGGGTGGGGTTGTTTGCACTTCCCACTCACAAAGAATCTTTTCTCCAATAAAATAGAATTTAATTAAAATTAAAACTAAAACCTGTGGCAACGGGAACTCAAGCAATAGTAACACAGTAAATCAGTGACATGCTTTTTGGTATTTTAATAATTTCCCAATTTTTCTATTTAATTAGTAATTATTTCACAAGCTAGAGGTGAAGATTCTAGGAAATTATAATTTATTTATTAAATACCTTTCTACTCTACAGTTGCCTGCATAAATGTGTATAGGGCTATCAGTTTTATGGGAAATGGAGTTGGTCTTCTCAATCCAACTATTTTGTTCATAGACCTGCAGGACTATCAATTCCTTCCTCACTCTTTCATTAAAGGTCTTTATTTCAAGCTTGGAGCATTGCTGTTTACTCTTTTTTTTTTTAAATGAAGCAGGAAGTACACATTTATACTAAATAAAGAATAAAAACCACAGATTTAAAAGCATATACTAGAAATCATGAAAGCAAGATCACAGAAGGGAAAATTTTCTAATTACAATGGTGAACTGAAATACAGAGTAACTGTCTTTTTGTTCTTTCTTTTTTTTTTGTTTTCTTTTTTTTTTTTTTTTTTGGTAAATAAAGAGTAACTCTGTCAACTTGGGGATTGCGTAAGGAATTGGCCATCTGATTGGCCCCTCTCAATACATTACAAAAGGGGACACCATTATCACATAAAGTCAGTATCTTTGGGCCTTGCCCTTAGCCTTGCTTTCTTTTCCTATGATAATTTACTTTCTTTAATAATTCATTTCTTCTATAACATTTCATTTCTTCCATTACATTCTTTCAGTGGAAACTGACAGCTTATTTGCACTACCATTTGCTAGGTTGTCCTCAAAACTCACGGACATAAACAGAATTGCATGTAGAAGAGAATGGAAGGATAACAGTGATATGAAATCTATATGAGTTGTTTTTCACAGTGGACAGTATAACACAGTTCAAGTGCCTTTTACTAACTAACTCATGTGATATGAAATCTATATGAGTTGTTTATCACAGTGGACAGTATAACACAGTTCCTCCCTCTCTCTCTCTCTCTCTCTCTCTCTCTCTCTCTCTCTCTCTCTCTCTCTCTCTCTCTCTCCACCCCCCCCCCAACCCCCATATTTGTACCTCATCATTGGGAACATCAAAGCTGCCATCTACATTGCCTCAGACCCTATTTTTATGAAGAAAAAAAAGAAGCACATTGAAATTGACTGTAACTTTGTTTGAAAGAAACTTGCTCCAAATACTCCAGCCACTCCTTTTCTTCAGGCTGCCAGCCACCTGGGAGATCATCTTACAAAGGCTTGAAGTCAGATTGCCTTCCAGACATCTTGAGCAAGCTCAAGCTGGGCAGAGCAAGGACATCTGCAATTACACACCTCACAACTATGTTGTTTTAGTAAGATTGTAATTTGACCTTTGATTGGCCCATAGCTGATTAGGGTGTACTTTCCTTATATGGGAAACCAAAATTAATAAATGCGAGATTGCTTTCATAATGGACAAGCAGGACAGCATCTCTCTCTCTCTCTCTCTCTCTCTCTCTCTCTCTCTCTCTCTCTCTCTCTCTCTCTCTCTCTCTCCATATATATATTTGTTCCTAAACGTAAAATACCACCATGTACAAGTGTTGCGAAATCATACACAATGGCCTCATAATAATAATAATAAAACAGCTCAAGAATTTACCTTGATTGTTGAATCACTCATGAGAAGCTCCTCCGCATTAAGCTCAAACTCTGAATAAGGATAATATGAAGGGCCAAAGATCAAAACACCACCACTTAAAACACTAACCTGTCCTTGAACCTGCATAATGAAGAAGAAGATGAAGAATAAGGACATTGGTACATTGCAGAAGAAGAATAGATTGTACTCCACAAACCAGGAATCACTTCGGACTACCTGATATTCTATGAGGTAACATGCACAGAAGATTACATTACAAGACATGCTATTGACAACAGGGTTACAATATCATGGCCCTGGAAAATGTCATTGCAGAAGAGTGTCAAATCCAACACTCCTATATCTGATTCATTTTTCTTTCAAAATTTCACGGTACATAAAATGCATATTCCTATTGTACCTTGATACTTCAGAATAGATATAATGTCCTCTCCATTGGTTTCCGATTCTTTTCCTCCTTTTAATTGGTCACATGACTCAAACCCACAACCTCATGGTTGCAACAAGAAGAACCTTCATACAGGCTCTTGTTGTCATTTCCTAAGTATAAAATTCATGCTCCACACCATCAATGATATGTCCTTGCTTTATCCTTGTCATATATGCATCAAACATATGTTCCACATCCAACCTGAGACTTCCGCTATTAATAAATTTATCAAGCCACAATGTTACTTGGTGCTTCCCTCCTAGAGCTCAAGAGATTTTGATCTTAGGGCGCAATGGAATGGGGTTAGTAGGAGGCTTGGGGTGCAAGGATCTGGACAAAGTCACTTGAAAGAGAGTTGATATGGCTAGGATTATGTGAATTAAGGATAAGAAAAGGCATGGAAGATGTGTTCTGGAAATGCCCCAAGGATAACTGCTAAGCAGGACCTCAGCATGGATTTTAATAACAATCAATATCAGGGGCAGAGTCAGACCCTCAACTTTAGAAATAAAACTTCAAGAACCATGTCTGGGTGTGTGGGCCATAGACATAATGAGTGTGTCTTCTCTATTTCTCTGCAGCTATTAGAAATTTAACAGTACCCAATTTTCCTAGCTCACATTTCCACAGGTATGGTAATTCTGATGGCATGTCACCAGCAAATAAACTAGAAAGTGGGCCCAATGGATGACTTGTCTAGATAAATATGCTCATTAACTTGTCTCATATCCCTCAACCCCCTGGCTCTGCCCATCTTCGGGACCTGTTTGGCCTTGGCTAAATTACAATCACAAGAAGTGGCCTCTCTGCAAAACCCTTTTCATCCCCACAGCGGTAGGGGATTTCAACAAGAAGCTTTGGACACAGCTGCTAGGGTTCCAGACTACCATGGACAGTATTCTTCTTCAACCGCCACATGGAAGAGACGATGGAAAGGGAAGTAGTTACTATCAAGTGAATATAAATCTGTAAGAAACTTCTAAGTTTCAGGTTTGTGGGTGTTGGTGTTTATTGCAAATGGAATAAAGTTATCATTTCATACAGTTGTATATGTTTGTTGGTGTTTGTCAATTTGTCATATTGTTTTTTCAGAGTATTTGTTTTTTATTGGTGTAATGGCTTGTGTTTGGATGTACCCCAAATGGGGATTTGGACATTAAAGTGTTCTCATGCATGCCAAACTGTCTTTTGATTCTCTACAAGAGTATTTGGAAGTACGCAATCTTGCGATTGGATAGAAAAATGTTGTCAGGTAGGTAGTTATTTGTAAAGAATTCTCTATTGGAATCGAAAAATTACTGTTTAGCGGGAATCCTTTTTTATGGGTGATTGATGTACAGCTGTTTTATGTTCGTACAGTTGTGTAACAAAGATGTTGAGGTGCGGGAAACACAAGACTGGTCACAGGAAGAGAAAAAATGCCTGCGAACACAACACACATGGTTAGAAAGAGAATGAAGTAGCACATTTAACTATTGAGATGCACAATATTAACTTCCTGTTTGGAGATTAGTGATAGATGCCTACTTATGGGTCTAACTCAAATATATCTGATTAGATAATCCAACTCAAATGCCTCACCAAATTTCTTAGGACTTATGGAAAATTTGTATCTCTTCCATCTCGACTACAGTGTGTCCAAGCATGGTCCTTCCATGTGTGATCACTCCGCAGGAGCCGATCGCGATAACTCCAAAGGCAGGAGTACAGAGTCGATCGTGATAACTCCAAAGGCAGGAGGGTCAAGAAGACTAAGTGATGACTCCATTCCTCCCATCATCCACAATTATATTTCAGAACCACAGAGGACTATTGCCTAGTGTTCTAGTGCTACCTACAAAAAAAAAAAAAAAAAAAAAAAAACCCTTCTAGATAATGTGTGTATTCATCATATGGAGAAAGATCATTTTCAAAGATGCATGAACAATTTAGAGTCTCAGTTTAGGGGGGGGTGCTTTTATTCATTTGTTTGCTTGTGTGTGTTGTGGTGGTGGAACCTCAACATCTAGTTTAAACCACTAACCTCAACTCTCTGCAATTTGCTAGCAAATTCTCAGGCTAAGAATACACACAATCAAATGAAAAGAAACCTAATGAGGTAGAACCATGTCATATTGATTTCATCAATTCTCAAAATAAATGACAGTTGTTTAAAGAGTTGTAGGATAAAAACAGGGACAGATTTTCGGTAGCATTCCATATAAAAGCTAGCTTCCACTGACCTGTACACGACTCCAAAGCAAAAGAAGAGAAACTTTAGCATGATTTATTACAAAAATATTTGTCCAAAGTGGTGGATTAGGGAACTCCAAGAAAACTGTATCTGTATGGGTTGTCAAGTTGTGGTTGCTAACAATAAGACTTCGAAGGACAGATTCAAACAGTGTCCCTGCACCACCAAAGTTTTCAGGACAACCAAAGCTCTTACCTCCTGCAAGCATAAGAAAAACATTAAAAAAAGCTTGAAGCAATTAAATATAGCATGAAATACAGAAATATTTGTGCGAAATGACAGGCAAGCTATCACAAAACCTCATAAATGTGCTCTACAGTCTACAGCAACAATGCACTAAGATAATAAAGAACTGCTGATTATTAGCTCAGTAGGCTCCTTCAAGAGGTAATTGATAGAAACTATTCCCACAAATACCAACCAAAAGATCATATGGAAAAAAAAAATTCGCACCATGAGCCATGATTTCTGCTTCATCATGCCTGCTGAATACGTCAAGACCGATGCGTCCACCACCTCCTCCACCCAAACCATTTCCTCCAGAGGCACTTATCTTGCCATTTCCTCTCCTGCTCTTCACAAAAAGCAATACTTAGAAAAAGAAGCAATTAGGAAGCACTTCTTTTATTTTCCCCTGCTACATCAGGGATTTGAACTCGCACACTCAACTCGCACACAATGTCCTTAGACAGCTAAGGGACAATAAGGAAGCACCTAATTTTCCATTTCCTTCCCCCTTTTTTTTAAACAACAATAAACACTTCCAATAAGAAGTAGAGTGGGTTAGTTTGTTTGCATAGGCAAGTATTGACAGGATAGAGGGAAGGAAACACTGTATCAACATGTATCCCAGATGCATGGCAAAAAGGGTTACCCCCTGTCCCCCCACATCTCATCTTTCCACAACCTGTCTAGATTAAAAAAAAAGCACTAAAGTTGGCCCCATAGAAGCTGAAAGAATGGAAAGGTTTGTCTGGATTATGGCAGACACAAACAAACAAACAAACATGTCCTCATTGCAAGCAAAAGGAAATGTTGTATTGAAAATGCTCCTTCCTGCATTAAAATATTTAGTACACCCCCAACAGAAGAATATTCACCAAAAGGAGGAAAATTGCAGTATAAGAAGAAGAGGAAGAAGAAAGATTACATTTTTAGCGCCTTGATGAAGATGCTTCCACCAGATCCTCCTCCACCATGAAACCCTCCATCTCCGCCGTCTGCGAGCACCGTGCCATTAACCTCAAGCTCCTTCATCACCTTGATCCACACCCGGCCGCCGCCTTTCCCGCCGCGATCCTCCTCGCCGCTCGCCGTCCCGCCCTTACTCCCATAGCTCACCGGCACCGACAAACTCGACCAC
Organism: Sextonia rubra; assembly: GCA_037013555.1. Taxonomy (NCBI): domain Eukaryota; kingdom Viridiplantae; phylum Streptophyta; class Magnoliopsida; order Laurales; family Lauraceae; genus Sextonia; species Sextonia rubra. The sequence continues at coordinate 32,232,778 of JASUAD010000010.1, read as the reverse complement.
GCGTAGGTATCCCCACCCCAAACCTCGCCCGCCGACAGGCTCTGATTGTTCAGCGAGCAAGCGGCGCCTCTGCCACCATGGCCCCCGCCTCCACCGCCGTTCTCTGGCGTCCCACTGCTCTCATCCGGCGGCCCGCCGGCCAGCGCGGTGGTGTTGATCAGAGAGCCCTCGTGCAGCGTGATGCCGTCGGCTTCCGCGGCGAATGTTCCCGCGATAACCGATGCGTTCTCTCCGAGGGTGAAATCGCCAGAAATGTTGACGATGACAGAGCAGCCGGGGACGGCGCAGGCGAGGGAGACGCCGGAGAGGACGTCGACGCGCCCCGTGCCTTTGATGTAGACATCGCCACGGAGATCCAAGCTGGTGCTGAGAATGCAGGAGTCGTTGAAGGAGCCGGTTCCGTTCAGATCTTGGCAGGAGAGGGGCGGAGGGTCGGGTGAGGGAGGCGGCGGCGTTCGAGGTGAAGGCGGAGGAGGAGGAGATGATGGAGGCGGAGGAGGAGGAGGAGATGGAGTAGATAGCGGACGGGAGTAATCCTGACCATTGAAATCGAGAGCAACGATGGAGAAATGGGCAAGGACTGATGTGAAAGAGAGGTGAAAGAGAAGGAGTGTTTTGAAAAGGAGAATAAAAGAAGAAGAAGAAGAAGAAGCAGATGCCATTAATGGCCTGGTTAGGAACTGAAGCTCCATCCAAGCAGCCAAAGAAGAAGAAGATGATGATGATGATGATGATATGATGTATGATATCTCTCACAAGGTAAGGGAAAAGGAAAAGGCTTGATAAGTGTCTGAAACGGTAGTCCCGAATGCAGAGGCGAAAAGAAGGGGAACGAAAGAAAGAGAGAGAGAAAGCGACAGAGACACACAGAAAGAAGAAGTTTTAGAGGGGGTTTTTCCTTTAAATAGGTGCAGGTATGGGGGAGAGCTGCTACGTGTGGGAAAGAGTCGGTTGCAGATGTCTTCTTTCGTGAGCTTAAAATGCGGGAAGGCAAGCAGAGGGGATTTCTTTGTCATTTAAGCGCATAACGACTACAGCAGCGGAGAAGTGGAATTTTAAACGGTTCGGTTTCAGAAAAGGGCTCGCCCTTTGGATTCTCTCCGGCTCACAGCACAGCCCATGGTTGTGAGTCACCTAAGGACTGTGGGCCCGAAATCAATTTTTCCAAGGTCATGGTCCTGTCATGCTCTCTATTTGCAAGTCGCCTGTGGGCTGTGAGTTAATTGCCTATAGGTAAAAATCTAGATTGGAATTGTTCTGTTCCAGTAGACTTTGGCACTCTGGATTTTGCATGCCTTTGCAGCTGCTCACAAAGACAATAACTTCATTACTGTGTCGATTAGGATCTTGACGTAGGAGTGAATTTTTAATTTTATGTTGGATTAGATTTTATATTATATAGCATGTGTATGGGTTATTGGAACTTGTTACTCTTGATAAGGGTATTTCTTTGGTTCGTGGCCATTGACAAAAGGTACTCATGGATGATTAATTCATGAATCTAGCGGATTAATGCCTTCTGTTTTGGTGTTTGTGTTGTTTAGATTGCAGTTGTTTAGATTGCAACTTCTGTTTTGTAGGCATGTGGCGAGAATGCTTTTCGTATAGTTGGAGAGCATATAAATAGTACCCTTGCGTGGAACTTAAGCCAACTTCAAAAGGTAATTTCGGGGAGAAATGATTTAATGCTGATAATTGCCTAATTTAATCTCTGTGGGCCCAATTTTGCTTGATAGTTAAAATGAAATACTGTAAATTTCTAATGGGAGATATTGATGCTTCTTTTGCCTTTCTTCTTTTTTTGTTTCTCATTCCAAGGATGTGCAAGCCCCTCCAACAATGAAATACAATATTTGAGATTTCTTTTAATTTTTTCTGTCTCAATATTATTTATACAAAAATTACATATTTCTAAGTTTCTTAGAATTTTTTTAATATTCTTGTATAAACTATTTATTTTCACTTGCAATTGCTTATTTTTTCTAAGAATGTCTACTTTTCTTTATTTGGTAATTGTCACACATGACATAGCATCCTCCCCATCAGTGATTATAGCTTTATATATATATAAGTTTGATTTTTGAAAAACTTTTCTATTTAGATTTATATAATATAAACATCTAAAACTAAAATCAAATTTTTATTACTTTTGTAAAATTAATTTTCTTAAATAATTTTTTTGCATGACTTCTATTGCCCATGCTAGGCACAGGTGCATTTTGCTAGCTAAATATTATGATCAAAATCTTCAAATTTTTATTACTTTTATAAAATTAATTGTTCGTAAATGATTTTCTTTGTATAACTTCTATTACCCATGAGCACGGGTGCATTTTTCTAGTTAAATATGATTATCAAAACCATTCATTTAACTGTCCTATAGTTGAATGATTAAATATATGATTATTAAACATTTGAGGCCCATATCGTAATGGTGCTGGTTATCAAACTATTAAAAACGAGTATTACCAGTTACAATTTTGATGGAAAATAAATTACTTTTTCTCAAGTCTTGCATGTGATTTGCCAGTCCCCAACTTCTTACTTCTTATCTCAGTCATGTTGCTTCTTATCTCTTCATGCAACATCTTATCTTTTATGTATTGTAACCATCCACCTAACTACTTTGCATTTGAAAATTTTATGTTTGTCTTTTACTACCAATATGCGATTTGAAAATATACGAAATTTTTAGTTCTTCTCTCACTCGAAGCTGGAGAAATGGTTATGAAGATGGATGGTATAATTTTCTTTCCTACAATTCTTTATCATGATTTTATGTCTTGCAATATTCCTTACAATTTCTTATTTATATTAAATTATATTTGCCCTGTATTTTGGGCATCGATTTAGAAATATATCAACGCACAAATCAATCTTAATCTTTATAAATATTTTATTCATAATCATGCAAGCAATAACTAATATTGAATTAATTATCAAGTAATGCATCTTAATTTTTCTAATTGACAACTTTCTACACAAATTTATGTTAGTTTCTAATTTTTATAGAACTTATACATTGTTATATTATGCGTTTCTCCTTTTGGGACATCAGCACCAATCAGATTTTACTTGTGGTCAATTTTCGTTTCTAAGGAAGAATATTATAATTAATTGAAGCTTTACAAAATTATTATTAACCTACATGATTAGAAATTGATTTATTTACAAAATCTAAATTATTGAATAATAACTTTTGTTAAAAATTTTAACTACTATAAATTTTTTTTGAAAACCAATATTTATTGTCAAGGCACATTTTGCTAGTACTTTATGTAGGAATGACTTCTAATCTCAACCGACCTTAATGATAGATCAATAAAACTTGATGACCATAACCACCTTTGTAAAGATGCACATAACCATTAAACATTTTTGGCCATTTTTAGCCGTTCTTTCCATGTTCGCAACCATCATATGGTTCTCATATATGGCCTGGCTTTTTTTTCTCCTCAAAAAGGTTGGCCAACTGGCTAGGTGTGACACCATCTACCTGTAGATCCAATGATTAATCCCTAAACATGTGAAATACCAAAGTGTCAACACTGCTCAACCATGAGTTTGTTGCTAGATTACTTGTAATTCATATAGAAGCCTTTTGATCCCACCATCTCTAGTGTTAGGCCCAATAGCAGGTTCACAAAGATGAAAATTGCAACAAGCTTCACATATAAAAAAACCATTTTTTTACGAAGTCGGAGTGTCTCCCTCGCAATTCCTCGGAGTTGAAGGAGTTCTACATAACAAATATGCTCAGAATTTGGCAAAATGAGAGTTAATTTCCCATAATTATATAATGAATAGTAAGATCATATTAATCATATTTATAATGAAGTACTCAATCTTACAATTGGACCAATTCATATTTTGATAAAATGTTAAGATATACAAAATACTAGGATGGCATTTACTTTGAGTGGGTCAATTTTGGGCATACCCCCCTCTATGGTGGAGTTCTTTTAATGATATCATTTGGCAGTGCATTTTTCTTTAGAATATATTATTTGGCCCCTTAATTGCAATTATTATATGATGGCCTCTTCTTTTAATGGAGGTTTTAATATGATGGCCCTTCCAATATTATCATTTATCAAATTAGATAGTAGGAATATAATCTGGATTTCAAAAAAAAAACTAAATAATAGATGATTGTAGGAGAAAAAATCTAAAAAAAGAAGAAATGGAAGGAAAAGAATGAAAGATGGAAGAAATAAATAAAAGAAGGGATTCAAGATATATTAGATATTATTTACCCAAATCTACTGTCGCCATTGCCGCCGCATACCTTGATTTGAGACCGTGATAATTTTATCGGAAAGAGACTAAGAGCATGGATTGTTGGGGCTAGAGGCTATGAAAGAGTTTGAGATTATTCTTACTTCATCACAAGTACAAAAAAGGAGGGTTGACAAAAGTAACCATTCTTTTACTTTATATGTCTACAATTGTAAATGCACTAGTTTCCTATACATCTTTTTTTTTTCTTTTTAATCTTGAAACTCATACCTGAAATCTAACACCTTCAAAATCACTTCCTATTTATGTTCTATTAGTTTAAAAAAGTTGTGATTGATTGAATCTACATCCACCATAGCTAGAGATAATTTTTTATTTAGAGATAAATTTTTATTTTTCATCATTTAATTTTAATTATGAATATCATATTAAATTCAATTGGAGAAAATTCATTTTAAGAGACAAATGGCTGTGGAACCATATTTTTGAATAGTTTGGATTTCACATATGGTCGTCACCATTTATTACATTTTCTTTCTTATATAAAAGTAGATATAAAAAGAGAGAAGAAAAATCAAGAACCTACTTTAAGAATGGATTTCTTTTGCTTTATGCAACAAAATGGAAGACAAATTTCTTTTCGATTATTTGATTGTATATATTGAAAAAGAAATAGCACAAAAATTAAATATTGAAACAATAATAGATATTTCAACTTAATTTAAAAATGTAGAGCACAACTTCAATAATTTTTATTATGTATTTTATTATTAAATTTTGTACTTTTCAGATTTTTTTTTTTACTTTGCACAAACATCACCACCCCGCCCCCACCCCCCAACAAAACCCACAAAAAAAAAAAAAAAATCTAATTCCACCTTTGGTGAGAAGTACCACAAAATAGAAGCAAACTTATGATACTATATTTCTAACATTTACTCCCCAAAAGCCGTCTTTTATTACATTTTCTTACCATGGAAAACTAGGATTAAGTATGGTGAATTAAAGTTCTAAATAAAGTACTTTTTAATCACTCTCTCGCCAAATCTTACCATGACTTGACATTTCTTACTCTATCTCATACTCATCCAAAAAGCACATGTTTTTTGAAATCCTTAATCTTGGTGGGGCAGGCATATCAAACAGAGGAAACATCACCGGCATCCTACGGCAATTAGAGCTGCTGTCGAACTAACTGAGCTCTCCCTGCGACTGGTGTGACTGTAAATTAATCTTGGTGTGTGCATATTCATTGATTAAATTAATAAAAGACAAGAGACAGAATGTAGTCACGGGACAGATGGTGTTGAGTCGCACTCATGCAAGCCCGGGTTTCTACGCTTTCAAAACTGCGTGTCACATAGATTTCATTATCTCAGAGAGGTTCTGTTCACGGTTGTTTGTTGACTATTGGAGCTTTCTTGTTCCATGGTTGACAACCTTCTTACAACTTACAAACTTCCTAAAAGTCAGTTTGTGCAAAACTATTTGTATTATTACTTCTATGAAAAGGAGAAAAAAAAAAGAACCTATTTGCAGTATTGAGTATTTATTTCTTTAGACAAATTGAAAGGAGAGGTGGGTGAAGGAGTATTATCGAGCCTTTATCAGGTTAAATTTTGGGAAAATAGCACCATGATTTTATTACCTTGCAAACAAATGAATCATTTAGTTTGACCTTGCCATTGACAACTATAAAGGGATAAAATATTCCATACCTCGGACCAAACTATGCAACTGTGAGCACGAGAAAGTCCCCATAGCCGAGCTGATCACAAATGAGCATGAAAAAGATAACATAGTCGAGCAAAGCGGGAAAGCCACAAAACCGTCGAGCTACGCTTATGGCCCGCTGTCTATGACTAATTCAAACAACGTAAAACAGTTGGCATTGCTAATCCGAATAAAGGACGTAATAGAAGAAGCACCATCCCTAAGATCCAGGAACTACGATCAAGTCCCCTGAAGTGGAGAGATACATGCTGTCAAGTGTACCCAAGTGGAAGGATGCGTGCGTAGTAGATCCTATATTTGAGGAGATTATTCTAATCTGTGACGGCAATAAAAGAGGAACTTGAAACAAACAAAAAGGTAGGCACAAAACACATAAAATCTTGGTGGATCCTATTTCTAAAAGAGATTACCCACTAACTTAACCATCGGAGGGCCCACGGTCGAACCCACCCAATAGTTTTTTCTCTAATGGTCTTTCTCTTCACTTGATTCAAGTTGCTCGAAGTATCTACATCAAGCAGCCAATTAGCTTACTTCTCAAGAATTAAAGTGAACATCACATTTCCACCAATAGTTCAACCCTGGTCTGTCAAGATCTGACCTAATATGAAAATTTTGACCTTACAATAGGCGCCGTCTATGGGAAAGCGAAAGTGAAAATCCACTGACGCTTCTTCAAGTTGAGAAAGATGTCAATCAGAAATCAAATTCCCAGTTCTTCGCATTAGTTAGGTAGCCTTCATCCCTGACGAGGGGAGATCATGACAAGCATCATTTGCACCTAGGAAAGGAGCCCCTGGTGATCTATTCTGAAGATGAGGATTATGACTATGTTCCTCACTCGAAAAACAATTGAGCTACCCCAACTATAAGGAGATGGGGGCATGTCTGATCAGAAATACACTGACACGGTCCCAATTACCTAGAAAGGTCGCCCTTTATGACCGAACTACAAAGTGGTGCGTAGCAGGGGCGCGATCCCAGGTCCTCAAATCATAGACCTCGGCATAGCTCCTACGTACGACTTGAACGCACCTGCAAAAGTTAATGTTCGAAACCTAGCGAAACGAGTAAGGCAGCATAAAAGAAGATCAATCGGCCGCTAGATGAACTAAAGGCCGAGGCAGGAAGACTGAAGACCTCAGGCAAGAAAAGGAGGCTGAATGAAAGAGCGCTAAGGTAAAGTGCCGGGGCCGATCACCGACTCGTAAAACAGGGGCCAGAGGCCCGACCTAAATAAGGAGGGCCACCAATCCCTAGCGCATCGACTCCGAAGAAAATCGGAGATGGGCAACGAAGGAAACAGGACTTCAAGTTCCCAACCTCGGAAGAAGGTAGAAGACAGTGAAAGTCGGGTGTAGCGTAGTAGAGAAAAGGTGGCCCCTTGGGAAAGAACACCTTCACCAATGCTCGCTGAGCGTGATGTCAAGGTACTCATAGAGAAAGCGCTAATCGAAAGAGACTGTGCGCCTCCTCCTGAAAACCCCATCAAGAAGAGGAGTTGGAAAAGGGTTTAAAATTCCATGTCTTCGTTTTCAGAGAAGATCTAGAAAGCAAAGCCTCCTCAGCGTTTCAGCATGCCGAAGCTGAAAGTCTATGATGGTGTCTCGGACGCTACTGACCACGTTCAACACTTCCAGCACCTTATGGCATTATGGATCAGGAATGAGCAGCTGATGTGCAAAGTCTTCCCATCAAGTTTAGGAGACCTAGCTTTGAAGTGGTTTTCTCAATTAAGGGCGAGGTCCATTGGCAGTTTAGAGAGCTTGTGAACTCGTTCATGACACAGTTTGTCACAAACTCTAAGCAGCCAAAGGACATTGGGACACTGCTCGGCCTTAGGAAACAAAGCTCGGAAAGCTAGAAGAAGTAACGCCCACTATTGGTGCTTGTACAATGAAGTTGAAGGAAGCAATGAGTAGGTGGTGATTGCTACCTACAAGCTCGGACTCCCGAGTGAGAGCCAGCTCTGCCAATCTCTTACCAAGCGACCTCTAATCACGCAGGAGGATCTAATGGGATGAGTTGAAGAATTCATAAAGCTGGAGGAGGATATGGGGCCACCGGAGTATAAATGGCCCTATCAAGAGGATCTCGCCGAAAAAGAAGAATTCGAAGAAAGGTTGGGAGAAGGATGGGGCATACCAAACCCACCCGGACAGCCTACGAGAGGGTGCTAACCATTTTCAAGGACCCTATATATAAGATCCTAACTCAAATTAAGGACAAGCCTTACTTCAAAAGGCCTTTTAAGATTGTAAACAATCCCCCAGAAGGAGAAACCCAGATCTCTAATGCTCATATCATTGTGAAAACAATAGCTCATGGAGAATTGCGGGATGCTTAAGCAACATACTGAGGATCTAGTGAAATAGGTGTATCTGAAGGAATTTATAGAAAAAAGCTGGGTAGAAAGATCATCGAAGAGCTCGGAGAGGAGAAATCATAGGCTGGCCGACGAGAAGAAGGCCCCAGTAAGGGTTATAGACGTGGTCCATCGGGCGATAAGCAGAGAAAAATAATAGCATGGGCTGTCAGAAGTCAGAGAAAAATGGTGGCCCATTTAAAAAAAGTCTGTCAGGTGAGTGGGCATCCAAGTGTCGTCAGTAAGCACGAGCACACTAGAGGTGAAATTTTGTTCTTCAGTTGAGGACCTGCGAGATGTGGTTCACCCCCATAACGATGCTCAAGTGCTCATCTTATGGGTAAAAGAGGTCGACGTTTGACGAATTCTTGTTGATTCGGCAGTTCGTTGGAAATCATGTATGTTGAGCTCTTCAATAAACTTGGCCTCAAAAGGTTAGATCTACGGCCATCTGTTATACCACTGTTTAGATTCAGTGGCCAAGCAATCCAGCCTTTAGGACTAATCACCGTACCGGTTGTAGCAGGCTTGATTAGCCTTCAGGTGGAATTCTTGGTGGTGGATGTAACATCTCCCTATAATGTCATTATGGGTCAGACGTGGATCTACCATATGAGGGCAATGCCGTCCACCTATCATCAGAAAATCAGATTCCTGACAGCAAATGGGGTCATTGAAATCAGAAGTGATCGGGCAACCTCAAGGAGTTGCCTAGTCGCAACTATTAAAGGAAAATACAAAAAAGATGATGATGTTGTAGGCTCAGAAGTCAAAACGGGCCAGAGATAGCAACCACATCTTGGTCGGCCATGTTCAGAACATCCAAGCACGTATTTGGCTAACAAAGTTGAGGAAGAGTTGAAAAAGATCTCAATCACCGAAAGAGACTTAGTGAAGAACTTTATGATCGGCACCTTCTTGGGAAAAGGTGAGCTGAGTAAGTTAATCCAATTTCTTGTTCAGAATTTGAATATCTTTTGCTTGGACTCCATATAAGATGAGTGAAGTCGACCAGAAGATTATTTGTCACAAGCTTAATGTAAATCCGAATGCTAAGCCTATTATTCAGAAGCAAAGAAAACTCGCTCCTGAACGCCGAGCAGCCGTATGCGAGGAGGTCGACAAACTAATGGAGGCCAATGCTATATGGGAGGTTCATTACCCATAATGGCTGTCAAACACCATCGTCATTCCAAACAAGGACAAGCAGTGGAGGGTATGTGTTAATTTCACCGATTTGAATAAAAGCTTGCCCAAAGGACAGTTTCTTGCTCCTAAACATCGACTAGTTACTGGACTCTACCGTAGGCTATAAAAGAAGAAGCTTCCTAGATGCCTACCAAGGTTACCACCAGATAGTAATGGTAGAAGCAGACTAAGATAAAACGTCGTTCATAACTCCAAAAAGCACCTTCTGTTACAAAAGAATGCCTTTCGGATTTAAAAATGCTAGGGCAACTTATGAGCAGTTAGTAACCAAGATATTCCAAGGGCGGATCTGGAAGACCATAGAAGTGTACATCGACGACATGGTTGTCAAAAACAAAGAAAAAACTGGCCATCTAGGAGATTTGAAAGAGGTATTTGACATGTTAAGGAAATATAAGTTGAAACTCAATGCCTCGAAATGCTCATTTGGGGTTAGCTCAGGCAAATTTCTTGGCTTTATTGTAAACGCAGAGGGGAATAAAGGCAAATCCTGCATAGATCCAAGCCAATTAGAAGTCGGAACGGCCCAGTTCAAAAAGGGATATCTAGAGGTTGACTGAGATACTAGCAGCTCCGTAACACTCTGACTCAATTTGACCTCGTTTAGTGACTAATTAATGTTGCTTTAGTTGTTAATTGTGTTTTGCTTTTGTTTGGATTTCGTTGCAGGTCATGGATATGTAGTTGGGTTGAGTTTGACCTGGTTTAGGTAGACCAAGCCCTTTTTCGTAATTTTAGCTTCTCTAAGACGTTGTCTTTTTCGCATCATCTTGGTGTCAACACGTGTCTTTCGTTGAGCTCGTTAACTTCTGTAACTACGTCGTTTGTAACCAATGTCGTATGATTCCATTGGACCCGGATTTGACTCAAACTGGAAATGGTTTCTTGCATTGGGATCCATTGCAATTTTGCCTTTAATCTTATCCTATAAGAGCCTCCACCGACTCACCCTCTTTCATTCTCTTCTCTTCTCTCACATTCGACACTCTTTCTCTCTCGATTTACCTTTTTCAGTCAAGTTAGAAGGAGATTTAGAGATCCTCTTGTCCTCTCTCCTTCCTCATACGATTCACGGTATGTATGTGTCTTGGTTTCTTCTCTTCTTTTCTTTTTCTCATTTTCCAGTACTATGGTCATGAACTTTTCCTCTCTCTTTCTCATGCATGATAGCTGTGAGTAGTGTTTGGATGTGAATTGAGCCCCAAGGACAACAATTGGTGTGTTAGAACTCACTTGAGGCAAGTATAAGCATAATTTGTATGAACTCATGTTGATATATGCTTGATTTTTGGATGATTCGCATGTTCTTGCATGCCTAGTATGGTTACAGCCCAACTTGAGCTTATTTCCTTCTTTTAGATGTGTTTTTGCTACTTTGGTGTTTTCCTCGTTCTTCTGTAGTAGTTTCAGAAATCAACCCAGCGCATGCACGGTTAAGCCGTGAAATGTGCTACAACTACGTCGTAAAGTACACTACGGCTAAGCCATGACCTAACCGTGAACCCAGCCGTAGATCAATATAGGCTGACATCTGAAAATAACTAAGAGTATGCAATTCAGTAACTCTTCTACAGCCTAGCCATGGCTAAGCCGTGAAGCCTTCTACGGCTAAGCCGTAAGGTGTCTTCGGCTAAGCCGTAAGGTCACCCACGGCTAAGCCAGAAAATATGACTCATAGGGAAGTTATGAAAGGCATGAGACTTGTAGGACCTTTGCTAGAGAAGTTAGGTAACATGGACTTGCCCAATGGATTATGTAAACATACGTGAATGATCTCGAGAGTTGCGAATCAATCATGTTCGTTATCCAGTTGTTAAGCAACTCCCCATGGGTGTTAGTTTAAGGGACTTTTGTGCACCAGATGAGACAATGCAACACTAGAAAACCGTGTAGCGGATAACTTAAAACTACATCACATGCACGGTTAGAAACACTGGATAAGTAGATTAGAGTTGGCTAGTAAATGAACGTGATTCGATATGCTAAGATTTGCTTGCATAACATGTTGTATGACGATCATTGATCTCCACTCTTTAGCAGGATTAGTTCATGTAACATCGAATGCCCGCCTATATGTCCAGTACCTTGAGTATGCACGTATGTACGTCTGTTATAAAGCTTGCACATATAAGATATGTTCTCGCATATGAACGCATGATTGTCACGATCTACTCAGGGTTTTCATGATTGACTCAGATGGTCAGACACTACTTAGCCTCAGCCTTAGGATTCCGATGGGGTGAATTTGATTTAGTTTTTATGGCCTTGCTGCAGTAAGGAAACGTTTTGGGGAATCCAGACCCCAGGAACCAGATACCCATTTGTACCCTGGCCCTGTCAATGGTGTTCTCAGCACGGATATAAGATCCCTAATTTGGGAGCATATGGCAATGTATTAGCCAACTAGTTATATACACGACATGTATTCCTTGATTCAAATGGCATGCTTTAATTATTGCATAACTGCCTAGTATGCGGAGTTGACATGTTATGATTTACATCATGTTCTTTATTCGATTAGATACAGCATGTGTTAAATTGTTATTGCTTATACTTTGCTAGATCGTTGTATTCACAAGTTGTCTTTGGTGTTGCAGGCTTAGCTACCCATACCGACCCTACGTCGGTCGACCAGGCTCCGGGAGAGACCCCCGATGTCCCATCCGGACTAAAGGAGTGGCTGTAGTCACTCCATCGGAGGGCGGCATGGATACATATGCATATCGGTCCTCCATATTTTGAGCTGTGTTACGATTACATCCAATCATGAATTGTACATATTATTTTGCTTCATTTTGTAAAACGTTTATATATATGTCAGTTCTGTTATCGTACTTTATTCTTGTATTGTTTAGTGTGATGTTTTGATATCTACAGCTTCCGCGTACAAGTGTGGCACGTATAAATCTTCCTTTGTGCATGTGCATTTAGATCAAGTCTGTGTGTATAGGAACGGGAGTATGTGTGTCATCGGTTTGGCTTTTGCTAACCCCCGAACACCTGGGCTCAGGTTATGACAAGCTCTCAATTGCTTCATTGCCAAGATCTCGGATAAATGTCGACCACTTTTTCTCCATTTGAAAAAAAGTGTAGAGAAGGTTTGGGATGAGCAGTGTGATCTGTCGTTAGCAAAGATTAAGAAATATTTGAGTATACCTCCCATTTTGTCAATCCCAAGAGCAGGAGAAGAAACGATTATGTACTTGGTAGTATCCGAACAGGCGATCAATGGAGCCTTAATGAAGGAGGAGGGAAAGCATCACCTTCCAATCTATTTTGTTAGTAAAACCTTGGTCAATGTAGAAATAAGGTATTTTCCTTTGGAAAAACTCGCCTTGGCTTTAGTATGTGCAGCTTGGAAACTCAAGCATTACTTTTAAGCCCACACCTTGAAAATCCTGACCGTACACCCACTGAAAGCTATCTTGCAAAAGGCAGATTTGTCAGAAAGGATGGTTAAATGGGCAATCAAGCTCGGGGACATGATATAAACATTGTCCCAAGGAATGCCACCAAAGGTCAAGTTGTAAAGGATTTCACTGCAGAATTCACCCCAAGGGAGGGGGACAAGCGAGAGCTAGGAAGAGCCGGGCACCCTAACACTGCAGTGAACAGTGTGAAAGGAGAGGAAAAAAAATGGTAGCTATATGTGGATGATGCGTCAAATAGCCGAGGTTCAGGAGCAGAGATGGTACTCTTCACACCAGAAGGAGCGGTAATTGAAAAGGTTGTATCCTTGGGCTTTTTTACATCAAAGAATGAAGTAGAATATGAAGCTTTACTATCTAGATTGCGAATGGCCGAGGAGCTAAAGATCAAACGGTTGGTTGTTTTTTGTGATTCCCAGTTGGTAACCAACCAATTAAACAGGGAACATGCTGCTTAGGATGACAAAATGATTGCATATCTAGAGGAAGCTCGTCGAGCAATCCAGAGGATTGGTAATGTCATCATGTAACACTCCAACCCAACTTAATAGGGTTTAGCGCCTAATTAGTGGTGAATTAGTTGTTGTAGGTGGTGTGGTTTTGTTTTTGATTTGTTCCGGGTCATGGATAGGTAGTTAGATTGAGTTTAACCTGGATTAGGTAGACATGAACCCTTTTTCGGAATTTTAGATTTTATGTGATTTCATTATTCATGCATCATCTTGGTGTTGACACGTGTATCTTGTCAAGCTTGTTGACTTCTGTAACTGACTTGCTGGCAAACGACTTCGTTTGCTTCCATTGGACGGTTATTTTACTTGAACTGTAATTTCCTTAAAGAATGGGACTTTCTTTTAAACCCATTTCTATATAAGCTCACCTACCCCCCTTAGTCTATCCTTATCTTCTCTATCAGTTACGTGCTAGCTTTATTCCTTCCTTCCAGTCATTGTCAACGACATCTCCTCCTTCTCCTCTTCTACTTTTCTTTTCCTTCACGATCAAATCAAGAAAAAGGGAGACTCTATTGTGTGTTATACGGTAAGCTTTGGAGTCATGCTATCCTATATGAGTCTAGAATGTTTCATGCATTGCATGCACTCACCTTCTCTCTCTTCTTGCATGCATGGTGATAGGACTGCATTTAGAAGTGTAATTTGAGCCAAAGTACAACTAATTCACGTGAAAAAGCTCATTTGAGGCAAGTATAAGCACAATATGGATGAACAAATGTTGGTACCTTATGATTGCTTTGATTCTCATTACTCTTGCGTGGTTTGGTGATTTACAGCCATATTGTGTTAGTTCATAGATGTTCGTTATCTCTGTTTTCCATTTTGTCCAAATTTAGTTTCAGCTGTATCAGGTTCAGGACGTGACCCCTGAAGCTTATGGCTAAGCCGTAGAGCCTCATGGCTCACTTTCCAGAGAGTTGAGAATTGCCACTTTACACTATGGCTAGGCTAGGCTAAGCCATAGGTTAGCCGTGACCGAACCATAGGTCAAGCTATGGCTTGAGATCCAGAGAGTAGTAAATTGAGAAAATCCTTTACGATCCAGCCACAGTTAAGCCATGTGGTGTGTTACGACTAAGCTGTACTCAAATGTAGCTGAGCCGTAGATCAATCATAGGCTAGCCGTAAGAGAATGTACAGTTGAACCGTGGCTCACCGTAAATGCGGATGAACAGTTTGGGAAACCACGGCTGAGCCGTAGTACATAATACGGCTAAACCGTAAATTTCCCATGGTTAAGCCGTGAGACCAGTGAAAATTAAGAAAGGTAGGTATTGAAAAGAACTTGTAAGGCCTTTGAGTTGGATTGTAGGAACCCTTAACTTGCCTAATGAGATATAAGAATCGCATGAATGGTCTTAAGGGTTATGACTCATTCATGTGCGTTATCTAACTGTTAGGCACCTCTCTATGGGTGTTGGTTTAAATGACTCCGATACATCTTCCCTATACAATGCAACACGAAGAGAAAGACAACTGTGTATCAGATAACTTAAAACTACATCATCATGCATGGTTAGAAACACTAGATGACTAGATTAGGGTTAGTTAGTAAACGAGCATAATTTCCTAGAATAACTGGACTTGCATTGCATGTTGATTTTCGTTAATACCCTCCATTATTTTATTCTTATTTGTCTTGAAAAAGTTGATAGGGCTGTTTGACCTTATTGTTTTGAATTATATCTGTCTTGAAAGAGTTGATACTGGTATTTGCGTGTTGCACGTACTGTACAGCTTGAATGTGACTGCTTGAATGTGATGTGAATTAACGTGCAATATATGGCTCGATTAGCAGGGTCTGGTTCTACTTAGCCTCAGCCTTTTGATATCCGACGGGGTTGACTTTGGCATAGCCTTCATGTTGCCGCTGCAGTGTACTTCTGTCTTTGGACTTTCGGACCCCAGGAACCAAAGACCCACTCACACCCTGGCCCGGTCGATGGTATTTTCAACGCCTGTTCTTTTATGGAGAAGATGACTGATGTAGTAGCCACCTAGTATAGTATATCTCTTTAATGATTCTGACAGCATGCTTTATTCGATTGCATAACTTGCCTAGTATACGAATGTGAAACTCTATGCACTATCACTTGTTACTGATTCTGATAAATACAATGCGTGTTAACGTATGGTGGCTTATGCTTTGCTGAATCGTTGTATTCATCCGTTATCCTTGGTGTTGCAGGCTCAGATCCCTCTACTGACCCCTCGTCGGTCAGCCAGACTCCATAGAAGACCTTAGATGCCTCGTCAGGGCTAGAAAAGTGAGTGTGATCGCTCCGCTGGAGAGCAACAATGACATGCATATAGGTCTTCTTTGGTGTGGGATGTGGTTGGTTTTGTAACTTAGGGTTGATTGGACATTTCTACATTTTGTATCCTGTCTCACACGTGTAGATCCTGTAACCATGTACTCTTTTGTAGATATTGTTTTGTTTTAACATATCTCCTCTTTTGCTCGCAATGATACTTACAACTTCCGCATACATGGTCTATGCACATGTGATCTTCCTTTGTGCGTATGCATTTAGACGGTGTCTAAGTTGGGTGCACGGGAATATGTGTGTCACGGATTAGGTTTCATCTTAATCCCCGATTGCCTGGGCTCGGGTTGTGACACATCATCACACCTATCGGTCGAGATAGAAAAACACATGCTGACAACTTGGCATGTTTGGCCATAGCTGTTAAGACTGAGTTAAGGAGAGAAATCATAGTCGATTTCCAACCAATACCCAGTGTGGAGGTCGTTGGATTATGTGCTCGGCAGAAATGGAGGAAGAAGTTAGTTAAATGACACCATTATTTAATTACATGAGGAATGATGAACTCCCAGAAAATGCAAAAGAAACCTAGAAGATCGGGAGGAGGTCGGCTCAATTCTG
Organism: Sextonia rubra; assembly: GCA_037013555.1. Taxonomy (NCBI): domain Eukaryota; kingdom Viridiplantae; phylum Streptophyta; class Magnoliopsida; order Laurales; family Lauraceae; genus Sextonia; species Sextonia rubra. Next base: position 32,216,400 of record JASUAD010000010.1, on the reverse strand, counting down.
GTTATCGGCTAAAGGAAGGTTGCACCGACATTTTTTTGGGACCTTACCTAAGGTGTGTTCACCCATTAAAAGTTGAGGACCTCTTATGGGAAATCCACGAAGGATGTTGCTGCAGACACATCGCAGGTCGGAGCTTGGCTTATATAGCTATGTCACAAGGATACTAGTGGCCCTACATGCAAAAGGATACACTGCAACTTGTACAAAAATGTGAAAAATGTCAGCGATTCGGAAGGGATATTCATCAGCTAGCCGAGCAATTAAACTTGCAAACTGGTCCTTGGCCCTTCAACAAATGGGGGATTGACATCGTTGGTCCCATGCCCAGGTCGGCGAGAAACTTTAGGTTCTTAATAGTGGCAACTGACTATTTTACCAAATGGGTAAAAGTAGAGCCATTGGTCCACATCAGAGACACTGATGCTGAATGGCTTGTTTGGAAGAATGTTATTACCAGATTCGAAATTCCCTGAGCAATGGTTGTGGACAACGACAAACAATTCAAAGGGAGGGCTTTTTGAGGTATGTGTGGAAAGTTCGGCATAAGGCATTTTTTCTCAATGTTGGTATATCCACAAAGTAATGGCTAGGCTAAAAGCTCTAACAAGACTTTGTTGGATAGCATAAAAAAAAAGGCTGGATGACGATAAAGGGTGTTGGGTGAATGAACTCGCTAGTGTCTTATAGGCTTACAGAACCATGCCGTGCAGGTTAACCGGGGGAACTCCTTTTTCCTTGGCATATGGAATGGAAGCTGTAATCCTCCTGGAGATTGGTTTGCCAACTATGTAAACAGAATGTTACGATCATGAGAAAAACTGAAAAAGAAGTGCCAAGTAGCTGGACTTGGTATAGGAACGAAGGGAGCTTGTTCTAATTTAGTTAGTAGCATACTAGTAATAACCAGCTCGGAGTTTCCAAAAAAAGGTAAAAGGAAGGGAATTTCAGGTTGGTGATTTGGTTCTGAGAAAGGCTTTTTCAAATACAAGGAATCCCGACCATGGCAAATTGGGTCCAAATTGGGAAGGACAGTATAGAGTCACTTCCATGGGGGGAACATGCACTTATTATCTTAAGCCGCTAGATGGGAAAGTACTCCCAAGGCTGTAACGCTCCGCTATCAATTAAGCATGGTTAGCAAACTAATTAAGTAAGTCATTAGCTAATTACTAAAGAATTAGCCTAAACAATGATGTTTAACATGTCATTAGGATGGATTTAACTCGTTTTGTTTTAGTGGGTCATGTTTATGTCATGAATAGGTAGTTAGATCGAGTTTAACCTTGATTAGGTAGATAAAAGCCCTTTTTTGTAATTTTAGATTTCATGGTTTTACGTCATTCATGCATCATATTGATATCGCTGCGTTCGTCTTGTTTAACTTGAACTCGCTGAACTTGAATGTGTTTAACTTCATTTGAATTAATTGGACTATCATTTGACTTAAGTTGAAAATACATCAAGAAACATGGGCTTTTTTATAAACCCAGAAAACTAGGATTTATAGGGAGCCAAAACCCACTTCATTCGATCTCTTATTTCCTCTCTGTATTCTCCCTACTCCAGCTTTCTTTCTATTTCTTATTCACCATTTCCCTCAACAACTGAAGGTCTTATAGCTTGCATGTGTGATTTGAGGTTCTTACCTCCCATTTCCATTATCTTTAAGCTCTCCTCATTCCTTTGAAGTGAAGGACTTAAGTACCTTCTCTTTCTAATCAATCTCAAAGGTAAGATTTCTTCCCATTACAGCTCTCTTTGGTTAAGAATAGGGTCTGGGAGACTCTTTATCAAGCATGTATTCATCTTCTTTATCATTCTTTACATGCATGACATTTTGGTTTAAGAGTTGGGTGTTTCTTCTCTATTGAGCCAAAAGAATGACTAGTAAGTTGAAAAGCTTAATCTAAGGTATGTATAAGCTAATTATTGTTGAATGCATGTTGGTAGCCTTGTAATTCTTATGACTCTATTGAAATTTGAATTTAAATTTCAGCCCTCATAATTGTTTAAAATGGATGACTTGATTGTTTAAGTGAATCACGAAGTGAAATTGGAAATATTAAATGGTTGAAGAGAAGTAGAAATGAATGCCCTCAAATAGGTAATATATATGAATTCAGAACCCTAGCATTAAGGGTAGAAGAGGAGTATTTTGTTGCTGAGTTAGCTTCAGAAAAACTGAAGCTTATGGCCTGGAATCTAGAGAGCCAAAATTTAAGATTTCTTCTACAGTCAAGCCACGACTAAGCTATAGAATGTGCTACGGCTTATTGTGGCTTAGTCGTAGGTCAATTATGGTTAAACCATAGATTTAAATACGGTTCAACCGTGAATGTGGAGGAAAATCTGGGTAACCACAGTTAAGTCATAGTGCATTTTACTATTAAGCCGTAGGCTACTCACAACTAAGCCGTAAAGCCATTGAAACTTAGGGTAGAGTAGGTACTGTTATAAGATCTTGTAAGGCCTTAGCTTCCGGATCCTTTTACCCTATTCACTAGCCCAATGGAATAATTAGATACCATAAAAAGTCTTGAGGGCTGAAACTTATTCATGTGATGTTGTTCATTTATTAAGCACTTCTCTATGGGTGTTGGTTTAAAGGACTTTGATATACATTTTTAACAAAATGTAGCACAAAAAGGAGACAATTATGTATTGAGTAACTTTAAACTATATCATTATGCACGGTTAGAAACAATGGATGACTAGATTAGGGTTAATTTTGTAAAACTACCTTGATTTTATTAAATTGAATTGCAGAGCATATTAGATTACCATCATTGTCTTCTATTATTCCAATAATAATTTTGAATTGAAATGATCATGAATAAATTGATTCTATTTGAATTGTTTCTTAATATACATTTTATATTGACATTGACATTGATTTGAGAAGGAACTAATTGAACGAATAAACTTGAAAGTATACTGTTTTGTATCGTTCTTAATGAATGAATTATATAAATTACTCAAGTTCAAATATATGACTAAATCGAAATGGTAGGGCCTTAAGAGCTTTCGGACTCCATGTATGAAGAGAATGAAGAGAACCATTCGTACTCTGGCCCGGTTGATGGTGTTCCCAATAAGTAAATCCCTAGAGGGAGGATGGGGCAAATGTAGTAGTCAATTAGCAAAGTATTTTATTTAATTGATTCTTATAGCATGATTTATTCAATTGCATAATATGACTAGTATACTAAATTGATCTCTATAATTACATGTTAATGATTTTCTTAGATATAATGCGTATTACTTTAATTATGTTTATACTTTGCTGAATAGTCATATTCATTAGTTGTTTATAGAGTTACAGGCTCAGATCTCAGTCCAATCTTACAAACATCGAGGACATTTTAAAGGAGGCCGTCGAAGTCCTATCAGGCCTAGACGAGTGGACAGCAGATATTCTCTGATTGATCCACCACAGAGTGCATCAAGAACATGTTTAGACCTTATTTTGGAGTGTAAATGTATTTAGAGTTTCATGACCTGCATTAGTTTTATTTTTCCATGCATGATTCATGATCCCTTCTGGTTTGAAGTTGTGTAAATCTTCTTAGTGTTCACTAACTTTCTTTCCTTTTGGTAAAGACATGTCTCAACAACTCTTGTACTTAACATATCATATAGTTGTGTATTAGTTTAGTTTTATGGTGTTTTGTTTTATAAAATGATATTGTCAGGCTTCTGCGTATTGAATTTTTAGATAGATGTCAGTTAAAAGCATCTCACACATGTAAATATTGTGACTATCCCTTATGTGATTCTGCTTAGATTCGAATCCAGGTGTGTATTACATGAGATAATGTGTGTCACTTTTGGATATAATCCTAATACCCAAATTCTTGGGCTCGAGTCGTGATAGAGGCCTTATAACATCTCCAACCTGAAGAAATTCTTTTACTAATCTTTGTACCAATAAGTTAGATTTGATTATGAATTTGGCCATCTCCTGAAATTTCATCCCTTTCTTGATGGGAATAAAGTGGGTTGATTTTGTTAATCGCTCGACAATCACCCATATTACATCATGGTGCCTACTCGTTCGGGGCAGCCCTGAAACGAAACCCATCGTAAGATTCTCCTATTTCCACTTAGGAATCTGTAGGGGATGTAACAAACCGGGAGGCTTCCTGTGTTCAGCCTTCACTCGTTGGCAGGCAAGGCATCTTGCCACAAAACCCGCTATATCCCTCTTCATGTTATTCCACCAAAACCTGCCATGTAAATTTCGGTATATTTTTGTACTCTCGGGATGCATGGAATATCGAGCATGGTGTGCTTTAGTCATAATTGCCCTTTTCAAGTTATGATTTTGAACCGCTGGAACACAAAGCCAGTCTCTAAAGTACAATACACCGTCTACCATCCTAAAATCAGGTTTCTCGGATATATGGTCACGAATCTTGACAAACTCCGGGTCTTCAAACTGCCTCTCCTTGATTTGTTGAATTAAGGTGGGTTCGAAGACTGATATAGCCACTAACATGACCTTATCATCCACGAATTCAACCTCCACATCCAGATCTCAGAATTCCTCTACTAGAGACCATTCACCACATAAGGCTGCCAACTCGGTGGTGGATTTCCTGCTTAAAGCATCGGCCACTACATTCCCTTTCCTGGGGAAGTATTTAATCGAGAACTCATAATCCTTTATAAATTCCAACCACCTGCGCTGTCTCATGTTAAGATCATACTGCGAAAACAGGTACTGGAGACTGCGATGGTCGCTATGAACTTCAAATTTCTCTCCATATAAGTAATGTCTCCATATCTTCAGCGCGAAGACTACTGCAGCCAATTCTAAATCATGTGTGGCATAGCTTTTCTCATGTTCCTTCAATTGTCGAGATCCATATGTTATTACCTTCCCATTCTGCATGAGTACACATCCTAGCCCGACCCCCGAAGCATCTGTATAGATAACAAATCCGCCACTCCCTTCTGGTAGGGATAAGATCGGGGCTGAGGTTAGTTTCTCCTTAAGGAGTCGACTCACAGTCTGCTGACCAAACGAATGGCTCATTCTTTCGGGTCAATTTGGTCAAAGGTGCAACTAACTTGGAAAAGTCCTTTACAAACCTTCTATAGTAACTGGCCAGACCAACAAAACTTCTAATTTCTGCAACAGTCTTAGGACCCGGCCAAGTAGTTATAGCCTCAATCTTAGTTGGATCTATTGCAAGCCCATCTTTTGAGATAATATGCCCCAAAAAGGCAACTTGTTCCAGTCAGAATTCACACTTGTTGTCACAACCCGAGCCCAGGGACCGGGGGTCAGAGAAAGTTTAACCAATGACACACGTACTCCCGTGCATGTACACCTAGACCTCGTCCAAGCATACACACATAAGGGATCATTCACACGTGCAAACAAATGTACGCGGAAGCTGTACGTATCAAGGCATACCACAACATACCAAAAGACATCATGGATTACAAAAGCATTAGACTGATGACAAGAACAATTACAAGAACGTATGACAATAAAGGGGGCTAACAAAAATCAAAATATAGCTATCAATCAAACCCACGGTACAAGTTACAGAAAAATCCCCCAATTAGACCCCGACTCAAATGAATGGGGAAAACAAAATAATGCAAACCGTACTCTGGAGGATGGATCAAGTCTACTCCTCTAGGCCGGAGGGGGCCTCGCGAGCCTCTCCTGGAGTTGGGTTGACCGACGCAGGATCGGGAAAGGGATCTGAGCCTGCAATACCAATAACAACTTATAAGTACAACGACTTAACAAAATATAAGCTACAAGAAGATAACACGAATTGTGTCTAATAATGAGCAATAGTCATAATGCAAGATCCATAGTAAGCATGTTCGTATACTAAGCAATTGTGCAAATGAATAAGCATGCTATTAAAGTCATAAACAGATAACAGTCAAAGTGGCTACTACATTGGCCATATTCTCCCTTTCGAGAGCAGTCGGAATGAGAACACCAGCGACCGGGCCAAGGTATGCATGGGTCTCTAGTTCCCGGGGTCCGGAGTCCCAGGACAGAATACTCTGCAGAGGCAAACACATAAACTAAACCAGAGTCAACTCCGTCGGGCATCCTAAGGCTGAGGTCAGTAGTGCCATATACCAATCACAATTAAATCGGATGATGCACCTCAATCAATCAATCATATCATATACAGATCTCACATATCACACTAAACGAACAATAGGAAGTGCATCACATATACCGATACGGATACTGATACTGAATACGAAAAAGCAATAAAAGAAGCACTGACAATTAAGTACCAATAACAAATAGTCACTGACTCAAGTACTCCACCGGAGCAACGATAAAAACATAGTAATAGAATGGTCCCGCCCGGGCTTCGCTCTGGGGTTGCTGCATTTCCCACAGAATCGAGAGGTCCAGCGCAGAACACATAATAGGGCATAACCGAAGTCAATATGCTATACAAATTAGAGTACTTTTACGAATCAAGGTCAATTACAAGCCAATCCTAACCATTTATCCAGTGTTTCTAACCGTGCATGTTGATGTAGTTTTAAGTTATCCGATGTACCATTGTCTAGTGTTGCAATGTATCTGGATGTGCACCGAAGTCCCTTAAACCAACACCCATGGGGAGGTGCTAAACAACTGGATAACGGGCATGAATGATTCACAGCCCTCACGATCATTCATGTCACTTAAACATTCCATTGGGCATGTTCAGGTTAGCTACATTCTAACATGAAAGTCATATATGGTCTCTTTCTTAAGCCTAGTCTTTTTATTCAGTTCTCAGGATGATACGGTGTAGCCGTAGGTGACCTTACGGATTAGCCGTAGGCATCTTACGGCTTAGCCGTAATCTGCACTGCGGCGGAGCCTAAGTCGAGGTTCCCCAAACTGTTCATCCGCATTTACGGCTCAACCGTAATTTACTCTACGGCGCAGCCGTATCCTGGTCCACGGCTTAGCCGTAGTACAATGTACGGCGTAGATCAGGCTGAGCCGTAGAAGAGTAGCAATTTGCCAACTCTCAGTTATTTCAGATGTCACCCTGTATTGTTCTACGGTTAGGGTTACGGCTGGGTCTCGGCTTAGCCGTAAGCTATTTCACGGCTCAGCCGTAGCACATTTCACGGTTTAGCCGTGAGTGCACTGAGTCATGTTCTGGAACAGTTACAGACATACAGAAAACGAACGTTTCGACTGAAAATAGGAAGATAACAGCAAAACTGATTGAATAGGGCTGTCTAACACTGATGCATACAACAAAGAGTAAGATACAAACAATCAAAACAATACCAATGGGTGTTCATGCTACTTGTGCTTATACTTGGCTCACAGACGGAATTCACACACACGCGACCGTTGCTTTGGCTCAGTCCACTAGGAACACACACCAATTTAGCTCCTCTCTTCTTCCCTCCCGAAACAGAGACTGAGAAGGAAAGAGAGAAAGAGAGCTGAACGAGAGAAAAAGAGAGACAAGCTGCTGTCGATCGAGAGAAAGAATTGTGGTAGGTAAGATATTTATAAACATGAGTCCAAGTTACACATAAGTCCAAACAGATTACACAAATGTCAGTTTGAGTCAACTGACGATCCAACGAGAGCAAACGAAATCATTCGGATCCATGACAGTTATGAAGATCGACAAGCTTAACGAAATACACGCGATGACGTCAGAATGATGCAAAACTGACAAGGTCAATCAAAAGCCAAAATTACGAAAAAGGGCTCGAACTACCTAGACCAGGTCAACTCAACCCAAACGATCTCTCAGGATGCAAAACCAAAGAAAAGCAAAATCAAAACACACTTAACGACAAAATCTCACCCAAGTACTCACTAATCCGGATCAAATCGGGTCGGAGTGTTACACTTGTCCAATTTAGCATACAGTCGGTGGTCCTTTAGCAATTGCAGAGAAGTCCTCAAATGTTCTGTCACAACCCGGGCCCAGAAATCGGGGGTTAGCGAAAAGCTAAGCCAGTGACACACGTACTCCCGTGCACGTGCATCCAAACCCCGTCCAGATGCACACACACAAGGGATCTAACACGTGCGAAACAGACGAACGCGGAAGCTGTAGATATCATAGCAAGCAACAAAGAAAATAGCGGAAGCCAAAGCAAATACAAATACGGAAACGACAAAGACAACTACGCTGATAGAAAACCGAATACACACCAAAACCAATATATACAAAATATACAGAATACAAGTCCAAAGTCCAAAGTCCAATTACAAATCCCAAAAAAAGACAAAACTCGAAATAAAAGCCACTGGTATGCATGCACGCACTTGGCAGAAGTGATCAGGCCCACTCTGCCAGACCGGAGGGTGCCTCTACACTCGCCCCTGCAGCCTCCTCGACCGCTGGGGAGCTGGGCAAGGGATCTGTGCCTGCAACACCACAGACAACACAATGAATACAACAATCCAGCAAATACAAGTGACATGGATGAAACACTCATAGTATCAAAGCTGAATAAATGACAGAATAATGATTTCAGAATTTCATCTTAATAAGCTAAGCAATTCGTGCATAGAAGTAAAGCATGATATGTGAATCAAACATAGAAATACTGACTAAGTGGCTACTACGTTAACCAAGTTCTCCCCAATAGAGAGCAGAGCAAAGCAGAGCAGAGGAGAACACCACTGACCGGGCCAGGGTACAAGTGGGTCTCAGGTTCCTGGGTTCTGGGGTCCCAAGACAAAGCGACACTGCAGTGAATACAGAGATACAGAGATCTAAGCCAGAGGTAACCCCGTCGGGCATCCTAGGGCTGAGGCTGAGTAGAGCCAGACTAATACCAATCAAATCAAATCCATAGAAAGGGAGATTATCCGCTTTGGACTCACCGATGACAAAGACCGGATCTTATCCTCACGTATTAACCTCTGGGCAGAGCCACCAGGGAATACCCAAAATATACAAAGCCAGAGAATATACAAAGCATAGTCGAATTACAGATTAGAACATAGATTAAATCAAAGCACAGCATAGATCAGAACTTAGTGCCGAACAAAGAATGATACAGATATACAGAACGAAAGCAAAATGACTGAGGAATGCATAACATAAATTAACAGAGCAGAGGGCAAAACTATAAACAATATGCAATGCATCTCAGATTAATACGGAGTCAAGGTTCATTACAAGCCAGTCCTAAGCTAGTTGTTCACTGTCACTAACCGTGCATGTTGATGTAGTTTTAAGTTAGTCAATACACCGTTGCCATCAAAGTGTTGCGAAGACTTTGCGTGCACCGACGTCCCTTAAACCAACACCCATGGGGAGGTGCTTAACAGTAAAACAACACTCACATGAATAAGTCACAGCCTAACAGACTATTCATGCGTTCCAAGAATCCATTTGGGCCGGTTTACATGAGTGGTCAACCCGTGTTTGAGCCCTACAAGTCTCACCATTATCCTAAGTTATGTTTCAGAATTGCCATGCCTAACGGTTTAGCTATGAGGGACCTATGGTTGAGCCGAAGACATCTTACGCGCTCGTCGTAATATGCACTACGGCTTCACCTTGGTTCCATTAAAACACAGCTAAACTGATTATCCTTCCCCCTCTGATCTGGTACCTTTTTCGGCTGAGCTACAGTCAGTATACGGCTTAGCCGTAGACCAATCCACGGCTTGGCCGTAGCATTCCACGGCCTAGCCGTAGCCACACCGTAGGAGTTCTGTGTTGGAAAAGTTTCGACTGATCAGAGATTTAATTCACGGCTGGGGTACGGGTTGGGTCACGGCTAGCTTACGGCTCAGCCGTAGAACAATTTACGGCTTAGCCGTAGCCTAGCCGTAGAACAAAACTCAAAATTTCAGTCTCTGGGAAGTGAGCCGTAGGAATTTACGGCTTAGCCGTACAATACAGAACACGAATTCGGGATAGTTACAGAAACTGAAATTTGGTACAGAAAAGTCTCAAAACAGGATACAGAGGTTCCAAATTCACAAGCATTGGCTGTAAACATCAAATACACTAAAGAAGATGGAAATCAAAGCATTCAAATAGAGCACCCATGTGTGTTATAAAAGTCTGTACTTATACTTGCCTCAAATCTGACAAATCCTCTGAAACAAGCTCCAAATCCACTAAAAATCAAAGCAAATCAAAGAGATACACCATGCATGAGATGAAGACATAGCAATCAGAGAATGAGAGGTGCAATTGGAGAAGAAGAAGAAAGAGTTGGGAAAGAACCCACTTACCCAAAGCCACAAAACATAGACAGAGAGGAGAGGGAGAGAACCCAAATCAAACAAGGGATCCACTCCTCAATCGAGCAAGAGAATGGAAGAAGAGAGAGAGAGAGAACGAGCTGAACATGGAGCTTCTCCTGGAGCTTTCTCTCTTGCATGCAACGTGGAAGACAAAAGAGCAGGGAGAGAGACACCTGGGGTTGCATTGTATATATAGGTTTTGAAAGTTAAGTCAAAGTCCGGTAAGTTTATGCTAATTACAGTTCAAGTCACACGAAGGTCCATCTTCCCCAATTGACTCCAAACGGATCTGACACAGTTATGGAAATTGTCGAGCTCAACGAAATACGCGTGCTGACACCAATATGATGCAAAGATGATATGAGCAAAACAAAAGCAAAATTACGAAAAAGGGCTTAGAACTACCTATTCCAGGTCAAAGGTCACTCAACTACCTATCCAAGGCCCAAAACCAAGTCCAAAAGAATAAACAAAACAAAAACACACACTAATGAGCCACTAATCCGGCTCAAAGGGGATCGGAGTGTTACATGTTCCACATGCTCATCTTTGGTCTTGGAGTATACCAAAACATCATCAATGAAAATCACCATGAATTGATCAAGATATGATGAAAAGATTTTGTTCATCAAGGCCATAAATACTGCGAGCGCATTTGTTAATCCAAAAGGCATGACCAAGAATTCATAATGCCCATATCTTGTCTTGAAAGCTGTTTTCGATGTATCTTGGTCCCTCACTCGCAGCTGATGATATCCGGATCTGAGATCAATCTTAGAGAAATGGGTCGCACCCTGTAATTGATCAAACAGTTCATCAATTCTAGGCAGTGGATATTTGTTTTTAACTGTCACCTGGTTCAACTGCCGGTAATCAATACACATTCTAAGGGTGCCATCCTTCTTCTTCACAAATAAAACCGAGGCTCCCCATGGTGATGTGCTAGGACGAATGAACCCCTTATCCAATAAGTCCTGTAACTGTACTTTCAGTTTACGTAACTCTGCCGGGGCCATTCTATATGGAGCCTTAGAAATAGGAGCAGTACCTGGTACTAACTCTATAGTAAAATCCACTTCCCTAATTGGAGGAAGGCCGGGCACTTCATCCAGGAATACATCAGGGAATTCACAAACCACAAGTATTTCTTCTAGTTTCTTAGGGGCTTTCTTTTCCACAATGAAAGTGATATACCCTTCGCAACCACTATGGATTAGTCTTTCCGCTCGAAGTGTTGAAATCAATCTAGTGTTCGAACTCTTCTTGTCACCTTGGAATACAGCACTTGGACCATCTTCACTCACCCTTATGGTAACAGTCTTACGGAAACAGTCAAGACAGGCCATATATTTGGTCAACCAGTCCATGCCTAGGATTACATCGAAATCATGCATGGGTAGCATAACAAGTTCAGCCGGGAGAAGAACTTCTCCGATGAGAACTCGACAACCAGGGTAATAATCGTCACAAGCTACCCTCTTACCAACCGGAGTGATAATACTCAACACATATGGCAACTGTGGTGGCGATTCCTATATCTTACTAGAGAATCGAGGTGAGATAAAGGAGTGTGAAGATCCTGAATCAAACAATACTTTAGCTTCAATGCCACAAACAAAAACCTTACCTACAACCACGTGCTCCGCCGCTTCTGCTTCTTCCTGTGTCAAAGCGTAAGCACGACCTTGCCTTTGGGGTCGGTGTTGCTGTCCTTGTCTCTACTGTCCCTGGCCTTGCCGTGTCTACCCTTGGCCTTGTCTCACTGGCTGTTGCTGTCGATTAAGCACAAGAGGTGGCGCCTTAGGAGGCTGCTGATATTGCTGCTGCGAGTCTCGGCTAAACTCCTTCCTTCTCTGGCACTCGGACAAGCGATGGTCCACGGAGCCACAGCCAAAACAGGCTCCCATGGACCTCCAACATTTGCTAGTCTCGTGACCTTTCCAGCATGTACCGCAGATTGGTCGTGATGTGCCAATAGCAACTCCCTTCTGTTTCTTAGAATATTGCTGACCTTTCCCAGAAGGCGGGACACTCTTCTTAGACTCCCCCAAGAATAGGCTCTTCTCAATTTCCTCAGCTGCATAAGCCCTGGCTACCACATCATCATACTAAACGGGACGTTGAAAAGCAGTGGCATGTCCCTTGATAGCAGGCCTTCACCCTTCCAAAAATCTTTCCACTCTCTTTTCCTCAGTGTCAATCAAGTCTAGAGCAAACCGAGAGAGCTGGCTGAACACGTGCACGTATTCTGCAACGGTCATGACGTTCTGCTGCAGGGTAAGGAACTCTGCCTTCTTCTTGTGAGTCACGTGGTCAGGCATGAACTTTTTCCTGAATTACCTCTTAAAGGCTTCCCAAACCGTGGCATCAGGCATGGCCCTCATGTGGTCCCGGATACTCTTCCACCACGTATCCGCGATGTCCCTAAACATGGATGCCGTAAGGACCACTTGCTGTCTGGGTGTGCACGTCAATGTATCGAAAACGTTCTCTGTGTGGACAAACCATTCATTTGCTTGTAATGGATCCTCATGTCCGGTAAATTCGGTTGCTCCCCTCTTACAAAACTTCTCATACAAGGAGTTGGGATCTCCTGGCTAATTTTGTCGGTTTAACAAAGAGGTCAATTGTAATTGCATCGCAGCTTAGTTAGTATTGCTAGCGGCTAACCGGTGCATCATTATCATAAATCGCTCTTGAGTGTTGTATGTGGGACGCGGAGGAGGCTGCGGTGGAGGGTCCGCACCTTCCAATTCAATATTATTGCGATCATTGTCACCTGAGCTGTTGTTCGTGCCGGACCCAGATGCCATGGTTCTGCAATCACAATGGTGATTATTCAGATGTATATCATATATATATATATGTACATTCATACGTACCACAGTCATACCATAAGTTATCATTATAATAGAAATCCACCCAAACGGACCTATTGGAACCTCACCACGCTTCCTAATATTGCTAAGTCTTTTAAGTGACTTCTCAGTGCGGCTTTGATACCATTACTTACGTATGTCACGCCCCGATCTCGGGAAATTGGGGATTTGAGTGGGCTCCCAGGGCGTGGAAATGTAATCCCGTAGAAATCTGTGCCCTGAAGAATTATGCACGAAGTCCTACAAGGGAGATTCCACAGGAACGTGTGAGGTATGCTGACACAAGTACAAACATAACTTATCATAAATGAAATCCTGCGAAATACTCAATAATTATCAAGAGCACACGAATTCATAGTCAATTATCTTTCAAAGGTAAACATATATACATACATATAACAGTGTTGAAGTCTTTAATACATTACAAAAGATTACTTAAACGTTTGATACAAAAGGGTCCCAAGCATAACAATGATCTTCCCACGTAGAATAGTCGCGCTCCGTGGGATGGCTAATAAAAGACGTCGCCATCTTTCCACTCATCTACATCCCGAGGTACTGTTGGGGTACCCTCCGGGTGCGCGTTAGTGTCCGCGTTGGGACCGGTCGCTGGGCTTGCAATACCAAGAGTAACACTGTTAACACGATGGTTAAACAAGTACTGAGGCATATTAAACAAGTATAACATAATATCTCAATACGAATAATCACTGGACATGGTGCATAAATGAGAAATTACAACTTAAATATCATACATACTGATTGGCAACCACGACGCTCTATTCTCCCAAGAAGGGAGCATACACATATTGTATGGGTCGCTTGGGATCAGGCTAGCTTCCCGAGGAGCGCCGACTACTCCTCCGTAAACCTACTGCGGTGGTGACATACCTAACATATACCCAAAAGGGCGTAAGCTGAGTGGTGCCGACTCATATCAACTCGTATCAGTCATATCATACACTTGGCTAACAAGCTCGCACTCATTAGAAGCTCTGGTTTGTCAGACACTCACTCATTAGAAGCTCAGGTCTGAATTGCCTCAGGGTTTTACTAAAAGAAGTAATTCATGTTGAAGGTGGTATATCATAACAATATGGATGTATTCAGCTTAAGTGAGTACCCAAGGAATTGCTACCTTCACCCCGAATAGTTACCTATAGTCCCCAAGGGCATTCAACACGATGTATACATAAAACGTTCGGTGTCATTGTGTTACCGTGTCTTGGTATTGCCTTGTGCATACGGGACACCCTTCTTATGCCAACATCCATGACTTGCCATTGGGAGACCCTCCGGGAATCATTCATTCTCCCCTACTTACCATTGGGCCTCTGTAGTGGTATAGAAGGTGCCAATACTAAGGTCCTACAAAATCATTAGGAGTCCCTAACATCCTAATTACTGGGTTCTTACGGCTTAGCCGTATACAAGGCTATGGCTTAGCCAAGTGGGTCAGATTCCTTCCGGATTTTTCATGCACAATTACGGCCCAACCGTATGTTGGCCTACGGCTTAGCCGTGCTAAGCCTACGGTTAAGGTACGGGGAGGTTACGGCTTAGCCGTAGTATATTCCACAGTGCAGCCGTGTGTAAGCCGTAGAAAAAACTGGGTTCCATGAGTTCTCTGGAAAGCTCGCCGTAGGAAGACCTACGGCTTGGGTACGGGATGGATACGGCTTAGCCGTAGTGTATTCCACGGCTTAGCCGTAGGTGAGCCGTAGTACAAAATCGGGTTTTCTTGCTCTCTGGACTTTGAACCGTAGATGCTCACGGCTTAGCCGTAGCTTCACCGTAAGCTTCAGAAACCTGAATACAATTCTGTAGCTCAATTCCGATTTCAGTCAGTACAGAACCTATATTGGGAGGGGGTTCTATAACTTACTAGGAGTACCCAATTAAGGTGTTCTGTACTCCCACACCCTCTATTCCCATTTTTTCCTTCCCACTTGATTCATACCCCACTGGCACTCAAGTAACAACTTAATTCATACATGCCCATTAAGGAGAGACTGCAGTGGGAAGAATTAGAAGAACTAACTCAACATGCAATGAACAATTACACATGCAGTGCATATAAGCTCAAGTACTTGCCTTTTCTAACAGTGTTAACCCTCTCAAACTCCCTTTCTTGCTGTGTGCTCAGGAAAATCTTTGGAATGGAATGGGTTCTCTACAAATAACATGAAATGTGGAATATGGAGGCTTAGATTTACATGCATGTCATGTAATTAAGTCTCTTAGTCTCTAACATGCTTACAGAGATGAATTGGAGATATAATTCTCACCTTAGGTCTATAGCTTAGAGGAGTGTGTGATTCCTAGGGAGGTAGAAGTGCCCAAAGAAGAAGAAGAAGATGATAAAGATGGATCTAGTTCTTCTTTCCCAGCTCTAAGGTGAAATAGAGAGATGGAGTGAGAGAGCTCCAACAACTGAAACGAAGGAGGAAGGAGCAGGGTACGTAGAGCTTCCCTTTTAAACATAATTTCTCCTGAAGTTGCATGCAAGCCCACTAGTTTCCAGAAATTTCAGTTTTGACCGAAAGGACCTCAATTGGCCCAGGATGAGTCCGGATTAACTCGGGCCCAACACAAAACACGATCCACGCGTAAAGTTACACGAAAGAAAATGGACGGGATGTCCAAGGGTGCGAGGACAAATTACGAAAAGGCCCTTAACTGCTGAAGTGGGGCCGAACTCCGCCCAACTCCCTATTCGAAGCCCAACCCCGTTAATTATTGGATTATTTAGCCTTAATTGAGTTCAATTAATATAGAATGAGCTTAATTAACATAAATCAAGATTAGTGGGATTCGGGACCTTACATCTAGTCTATGGGATAGCCTGATGAGGGGTTACTCCCTTAAACCTTAGAAAGAGATCGAGATATCCACCCACATTCACTATATGTTGTCGGTTTAACCAAAGGCCTTCTAGGACCATAGAATTGGATCCTCTGCTACCTCAAACTAACCCTATGATGATTAACATGGAGAAGGAGGAGTGTTGAGCTGTCACTCTTTTCTTCTAGATTCTCTGGTTAGTTTTCAATGTTACATCATGAGTGTTGGCATAAGATGGATTGTCCTTTATGTACATGAGGTAACACCGAGAATGGTAATACTGGGACACCGAACGTCTTATGAATACACCATATTGAATGACCTTGGAAACCCGGATCATCTAGTATAGGATTGGCTAGTAATTGTCCTTGATAATCCCCACAATCTAATTGCATTCATATTGATAATAGCCTTGACCTCCACATAGGGATTTATATCAGTTGCATTAATGATGATTAGTTGCTTAGTTGAGTTACCTTCTCGTATCAGTATAAACAGATCAGTAAGTAAGGACATCAAATTATTTCCGACATGTTTAGAGTTGGCGTCACTTGGCTTATACCCCATAGGAGGTTCGACCGGACCCCATGGGAGTATTTTATCAGTTGTCCCAACGATCAGTTTACTCTCTTTTAGAGAGGAAATAGCAATTGTGGTCGCCATGTTGGTATGATATATTCTTTGTTTACGATTCCCTATTCATGTTAACTCATATGCATCAGTGCCTAGATTGTGATATTGATCTCTTTCAATCAGTATGTCATTTTAATTACATTGATCTATCATATTGAGCTCATGTATCTTTATCTTTGCTTAATCGTCGTGTTGACTAGAATTACCATGGTGTTACAGGTACAAAATCCGATACCAATCCGGCAGTTAGCGCGATCCCGGAGGGAACCCCAGCGTTACCTCGGGATGTGAATGAGTAGAATGAGGATGACATCTTTTCGTGATTCTCCTCGACAGAGCGCAACATGGATCATTTTGGGTTTGGACTTAGGGATCATTTTGGCATCTTGATATTTGTATTTTATCGTGTACTTCCGTATTTATGCATGTAGTTGGATTCAATTAACAGATTTGTCTATTTAATGGATTAAGATAAATGTTTTATGGATGCTCATGATATATATGCAGGTGGAATCTCCAGGTTTCCGCTTATGTGCTTGATGTTGATGATACTTGTTTATAGATTTTCCTTACACGTACCTGTGGGATCACCCTTGTGACAGTTCGTACGTGTCATATCATGGCATGAATTGTCACGGGTACGTGTCATTCCTCAGAACCCTCAATAAATCCCCAATTCTCGGGTTCGGGGCGTGACAGGCCCATAGCAAGAGCAAAGATTACAGGTATACAAAAAGAAGTTCAAAGCCCATAGCCCAGGCACGCATACAAAAGAAGAAGAAGAAGAAGAAAAGAAAAAGAAAGAGACAGAGCCATAACAAAAAAGTCAAAAATATCATAACTTCAAACATCAAGGGAAATGGTGGTGGGGGACTCGGAGGTAGCCAACTCAGCATCTTGCTACACCTTGGCTGGAGGAGGGACCTTGACGATCGAATGATAAAATATGGAAAGACTGAGGTCTACAGGAGGCTCAGAAGCAACAACGACAACAAGAGGCTCGGGGGCAACTTAGTCGACACGGCGTCAAGGAGAATGATGGTCGGATATGGGAGGCTAGAATACCTTCCTCGGAGGGGAGAATCCTCCGGAACGCAAGCCTCATCCAGACCAGTATCATAGCCACTCCTAAAAAGAATGGCATGGATATCCTCTACCTGTTTTGAATATGCAGTCTTTACTTCATCATAGCCTTCAAACTAATCTCGCTCCATTACCGCCTTCATCTCCACCTCAAGTTCCGAGCTTAGAAACCTTCCAGTTCAACCTCCTTGGTAGTCAAGGTACTCTCCACACTAATAGCTCGAGTGGTCGCCGACCTAGCCTTGGCCTCAGCCAGCTTCAAGGCCTTTTGAGAAAGGCCGAGCTAGCTCTTTAGAGATGCCACCTCACTGTCCAGCTCCTTCAAGCGTTTCCTGCTCGCTTCAAGTCAATCAAAAGTAACCGATCATTGCTAAACCCCCTGGTTTATGCAGAAAAAAACCAGCATAATTAGAGATAGCATAAGATCAAGTAACCTGAGGATAAAACAAAGAAAGCCTTACCAACAGGCACTTCTGCATCCTGGAAAGACATGAGCTCGAAATCTGTCAGTGAATTATGTCGCTTGATGTCAGAGGGAAACAGGGAAGGCTAGGCCATTTGATAAGCCATGTCGAGTGAGTCAGATATACCCTCCTTTTGGTGGGAGGGATCTTTTGGGGTAGGAATCTTTTTGGTCAGAGGAGGGCATGGCTTGGGAGGTAGAATAGGGGCATCATCATCTGACCAAAGGGTGAAGGTTCCGGCCTCCTCTGAGAAGGACCTTTGCATTTTTGCTACTTGCGGGGAGCTTCCCAGAGATTGTTTCGAGAGTCATTGAGATGAAGATAAGGGGCAAGCAGGCGGAGAACCTATCCTGAAGGGACCTCCAAGCTCGGCCAAGAGATTCTTGGGTTTGTGCCTTAACATAGTAGCAAAGGGGAAATCTGCCCGGAATCTAGGGAGGACTCACTGTTTGAGGTGATAAGCACGGGATCGTGCTTGGGAAGAGAGGAGGAGTCGTTCGATGAGCTTAGAAGAACTGTAATTCTCTAAGGATGAATAATACATGTCTTACGTCGGGGCTTATGAGAAAAGGTAACAAGGCCTGATGGGCTAACGGAGGAAAGGGATGGAGCACTTGAGGCACCGCTGGGGCTGGTGTAAACTGACTATCTAGTAGCTTTGCTGGTTCTTTTTCAGGGCTGGTCGGACGTATTGGTAATATTATCCCAAATTGGGATAGCAGAAAAACTGTCATATGTGCGCTTATACTCGAGCAGGGTATGCATAGCTCAGCCCCAACCTTCAAGCTCTGGAAACCTCGGTATCCAAAAGCCTTCTCAAGATGAACTTGGTTAACATTGGCCAAATCAATGTGCTTGGTCTGCTTATCTGTCATGAAACACCAAGGTAAGGATAAAATAAAAAAGGGAGGAGAGATAGAGAAGAAACGGATTAAGCAGGGGAACCAAGTCGGCCCAACTTGGTTCCCCTGGTGCTTGAGGAACTGTACGTCTTACTCCCTCCCAAGTGGTCGGTGTTTCCCAATTCCCACCAACCACCACAATGTCGCCCTTACTAGCTTTATTAGTGTCAGGGAGATAGTGGACCAGAAGTTTGCTGCGGTTTCGAACTTTGAGATAGAAGATTTCTCTCTTGCTATTCAAGGGGACTAAATAGTAGCAAGAGAGGATATCTAAGACACTGGGATTTATTCTGAGCAAGCTGTTAATCTCTGTAACCCCCATAATGATGCGAAATACATTGGGGGGGGGGGGGGGTGCATTGGAGGGGTAGAAGGTTTGCATATGAAAGAAAATGAATGAGTAGGGGGCATAGAGGGAACTGGACACCACCCTCAAAAAATGGTTATGGTGGAAAAGGGCATTGTACTCTTAGAAGACCCGAGGAAGAATCCTAGGATTTCGAGAGTCGGATGTGAACATATGAAGGGATCCTAAGTCTGTGCTTGAATTTCATGATTTGCTCAGAGGATTTCAGCAGTTTTCTGAGGTTGCCCATTCTACAAAAAAAAGTACATAGAGAGAAAAAAGAACCAAAAAGAATAGCTAGAAGAAGAAACTTATAGTAGGTAAAGAGGGATAAGCAAAGGAAAAAAAAAAGGCAGCACAAGGAGGTGAAGAAGAATGACTGAGGAGGGCTAGGATTTTAAAAAAGCCAGACCAATTTGCGGAAGCTGTTGAGTAGCAGTGTTTGGACTTGTTGTGATGAGCAAGGGAAGGCAAAACACTGAAGAGCGAATCAACTGCCGAATCCAAAAATTTAAGGCAAGCCAGCTGGGCAGGACAGCGCTATCAGTTTTTGAAATTTGAAAAGACAAGAGAAATGGGAGAAAGTTGACATGTGACCTAGGAAATGACGTCTTAAGCCTTGCCTTATTTCGCATGCAAAAGCAAAGGCTAGGGGCAGTTATGAAGGGATAAAACACGCCATACCTCGGGCTGAACTATGCAACAGTGAGCATGGAAAAGTCCCCATAGCCGCAAATGAGCCCAAAAAAGACAACATAGTCAAGCAAAGCGAGAAAGCCACAAAACCGTTGAGCTAGGTTGATAGCCCGTTGTCTATGACTAATTCAAACAATGTGGGATAGCTGGCATTAGTAATTCAGATAAAGGACGTAACAGAAGGAGCACCACCCCTGAGATCCAGGGAAAATAGTCAAGTCCCCCGAAGTTGAGAGATATGTGCTTTCAAGTCTCCCTGAGTAGAAGGATACGTGCGTAGTGGATCCTATATTTGAGGAGGTTATTCTAATCGGTGACAGCAATAAAAGGAGAACTTGGAACAAACGAAGATGTAGGCACAAAACACACAACAATTCTTGGAGGATCCTATTTCTAAAAGAGATTGCCTACCAATTTAACCATCGGAGGGCCCACAATCAGACCCACCTGATCGTTTTTCCTTTAACGGTCTTTCTATGCACTTGATTTTGGTTGCTCGGAGTATCTACATCAAGCAACTGACTAGCTTACTTCTCTATAATTGAAGCCAACATCACATTTCCACCAACAGTTCAACCCAGTTCTGTCAAGATCCGACCTGACTTGAAGAATTTGACCTTACACCAATGATGACCCACGTCCTAAACGGAGGTCGAGCTTCATGATGAGCTCTGTAGGGGTGTAAGGGCCACCCTCCAGACCTATGTTTTTGGTGTGATTGTCTAGTTCAGATCAATTGAGTTAACGTCAACTTATGATTCTTTGTCATAAGGGTATTTTGGGTGTTTCTTTGTAATCAAGCCAATTATATTAACTGTTATTTTTCACTCTAGAGTTTCATGATCTCAAATTTTTTCCGCTTTAAGAGAAAATATTGCCAGCTTTGAGAGAAAGCATTTGTAATTCCTTATTATTTTTAGTAAAGAAGAAGATAGTCTTCGTGGATATAGTCCTCATTAGGTGAATCACGTAAATTTTATGTGTTTATGATTGGTTTGATCGATTTCTATCTTTATCTTTTGTACATAGCTTTGACCACCTAACCAACTGCGGGACAAAAGGAGTTAATTATTTTTATTTTCTACTAAAATCTCCCTTAACTCAAATTTAAATTATCAACCTCCAGTCTTATGAAGCTTTTCCAATATTTCTAAAATGCATTTTGTACATTTAATGTTTGAGAAATAATTTTTAAAATTTTGATTTTTCATATCAATCTAATTTTTGGAGAAAATGTATTCTCATTTTGGCAAACACCCTTTTCCTAATGTATGAAAACCAACTCAGCAATGCACTATTATTTGAGTAATTAGAAGTGAAACCATGACCAAAGCCCAGATGGCCAATACAGGACTGCACACGGTCACTTGCACAATGATGCATTTTCATATCATCGTGAGAGACTTTGAAGAGTCATATTATTATTATTTAAACCCCAACTAAGGGGTCTTAAGATCCAAGTGAGAGCCGGCACATATGGGGAAAAAGATGATGTATCCATAATTCGACCTTGAATACCCAGATACAAACTGGTAAGGAGCCATTCTTAAAGAGTATTATTGGTTGCACAATTGAGTAGATTGGAAAATATTTTCCTACTCACACCCTATTATATATATTAAAGCAAGCCAGAGGGAGGACATAAAGAACACCACGTCAGCAATACAAGAGTTCTCCTTTTTTAAAAATATGCACAAAAAATATAGAGTCCTTTAAGGTGCCACATCACTTTGGGTTATAGATCTAATCTTTCTCTCCTAAAATCACTCTCATTTAAAGAATCAACCTCTCATTTAAAATCTCTTTCATAATCTCATTAGCATAATATCTCTCTTCAAATCACACCAATCCTCATACTCCTCTAAATCAAAACTCAATAATTTTGACAATGATTTTGGAGAAATCATGCATTTTCTTTAATGTGGGACTTGCCTGTTTAGAATATAAACAAAATGAAAAAAAAAGACTAACATGTTTTATCCACTATAAAACCTAGCTCTATGAAATATATACATGAATAAAGTTATGATTTATCCATTATAGGACCTACCTATTTAAAGAATAAACCAAATGCATGTTCAATTATATATGTACTGATCACATGTATGTTTCCTTAATCCAGCCTATTAGTATCTTCTTAATTTGGAAAGAAGTAGAGGTCCAACGGTATGGGCATCAACGTGCTCTTATAAAGTTTCAAATTAATTCCTTATTTTTGACTAAATTAATTTTTATTTAGTAAACTTTTTATAAAGTTTAAATAATTTTAATTTCTTTCTCTAACTAACAAATGGTATTGGAATTTTAAGTAAAATCTTATTTGTATTATTAGGTCTGGGCTGAGCACGTGCGTTTGCCACTAGTAGCTTATACAAAATCAAACTGTGGGGGCTTACTTAGGTGCAATTTACTAATGGGAGTGGGGGTAGAAAAGATCTTTCATAAAAAAAAATCAGTTTTGTCAAATTATCCTAACCCTGAATTTAACAGTCTTGAATTTCAAGTACATGCCCGTTCTTAACACAAGCAATAAAAATGTAAAAGTTAGGATAAAAAAATTAATTGACATAAACTTGTGGCAAAAGTTTGCGATTAAAACTTTTTTTAAATATATTACTTAATGTATTTGCCATGATATCATGCAAAAATAAAATTCCAATTTTAATTACAAGAACTGCAAGGATAGGGAATTATGATAAATAGATTACAAGAAAAAATTATAACCTTGATCTTTTTCACCATTTCTTCGACTTTGAGCGGGGAACAAGGAAGCGAATAATTCAAACCGTATTCAAATTATATATTTATAGAGGAGAACAAGCACCAACGTTCTCAAGTGCTTGCTACATGAGTGTTTACATAATATAAAGGATATTGTAAGGATTTTTATATGTTGGTTATATTCATGGATTGGATAAAACTTTAGTTTTAGTCAAAGTTTTATTTTTATTTATTTTAGACTAAGAGTTTGAAGAGGTTGCAGAGTTCCAAAATAGCTAAATTGAAGAAAATTAGGAAAATTCAAATTGGGTTGCTTGATCGATCGGATCAATCAGATGTGAGGCAGAGGCCTAATTCGATCGATTGGATCGATGGGAGATTGATCAGGCCGAGTTCGACCGACCTATGGGATTTTGTTTCCTATTTTAATTAGAACTTTCCTATGTTATGCAAAATCCTTTTCTGATAGGATTAACATTATAAGGCATAAAATTAAGGTTATAAAAATGGGTTCTCTCTCAACCCTTAGGCAATTGAACATAGATCTCAATATTATGAGTGAAGATTATATCTTGGATATCATCTTCTTTAGAGCTTTCATTTTGGAGAGTTGAAGGGCTAAAACTTTGTTCAAGAGATTTTTGTCTTTTACATTTCTTTGTGGAAGATTATCATAGAAGATCTGAGGAGTTAAGCTAGCAACCAAAAGGTATCTAGTCAGGGAACCGCATATGGTCATTGTAATGTGAGGCTTTACAAGATGTTGACGCTATAGAATCATCGGATATCTGTAAGTGACTTGTAAGTGCATGATAATTCATAGTGCTTAATTTTTAGTCCAATTCGGACTCGTGGTTTTTTATTTTTTGGGTTTCTATATAAAAATTGCGTCTTTTTGTAGTATATGCTTGTGTTAATTGATTTTATTCTCGTTGCGTGGTTGATTGTTTGTGCATATATTATCGAGATTGATTGCATTGATCTATTCTAGAGGCTCACCCTAAAACCTTCAAATATGATGGAAGAGCAATTATACAAAGTGAGTTTTTTTTTTTTTTTGGTAAATATACAAAGTGGGTTGTCGCATGATAAGATAAAAAGTGAGTGAGAGTGAGATAAGGTCGGATGAGTTAGGGAGTAGGAGAGACCATGGAAGATTTGAACTAGAACTGCCGGTCAAAATTAAAGCTAAAATGTTTAGCTTTAATATATTACAATAGTATATTTTTTTGAAATTCAATCTAATAGTGAGTGAAATTTCTAGGAGTATAGAATTGGCTCTAATGTCAGATCATGGGTGAACAAAGTATGTAAGAGGCTGCACATATAAAAGGTGGGCTCAAATGGGCCTTACTACCTAAATGATTAAATTTCAGTGTCCCACCCACCTAGTGATGAAATCACAAAAAAAACAGAGTTACCTGATGATTTTATCTACATTTTTTTTATCGGTATGATTTTTTCTACATGGCCCACTCTAACTATGAAAATTATGATACGACCATTAAAACAATAGAATTGCATTGACCATCCTTTTTTTTTACACCTAGCTTCGCTTAGGTGGTTAGGATCCTAGTCCTCTCGTGAGGTAAGTAGGCCTCACTTGAGGGAAGGTAACCCCCTGGTTGATGAAGGAAGTAGACTTTACGTGATGTAGAATAGCCCTTTGGTGAAGGAAGATGATTCCCCGATTTTGAACCTTGGGTAGCGATGTAAGAACCGACCATCATTTAAAAGTTAGAACATAGGGCACATACTTATAAGATTAACAATGTGGGCCCATCTGTATAGGAATTATAATGCATGGCTACCTTTTGTGAATGTAAATATACAGCCCACCTTTAGAATTACAATGTAATACACACATTTAGAAATTAAAATATGAGGCACACATTCATAAAATTTAAAATGTGAGATCTTTCATAATAATGACCATGTGATGTGGACACAACCCACATTTAAAAATTATAATGTAGTGTCCACTTTTAGAAATTAGAACATAGGGTGTGGGCTCACCTTTAGGGGGTCATCTTTTTTGTTTTGTGAACATGGGATACACCTTTAAAAATTAAAATGTGGTATCACTATTAAAAATTAGAATATGGGGCCACATTCATAAGATTCACAATGTTAGCCTACATTTGTAGGATTTACCATGTAGCTTCACCCTTTCGTGATTGTAACCATATAACCCACCTTTAAAAATTATAAAGTGGGGTCACCTTTTTGTGATTGTGGATATGAGACCTACCTTTAAACTTATAATTTACATTTAGAAAATAAATGTCTACCTTTGAAAATTAAAATATGGGACTTACATTTATAGGATTCATAATGTGGTCTCACCCTTATAGGAATTATAATATTTGCCCATCTTTTGTGATAATGACCATATAACCCATATTTACAAATTACAAAGTGGGGGCCACCTTATTTGAAATTGTGAACATAGGGCATATCTTTAGGATAAGTGAGAAGATTTAGAGAGTTTAAATTACCTTATTTAAAAAGCAAGACGTAAGTACGAAATAACTGTGCTAACATTGGAGGATCTTTCTAGTGAAATCGAAATAAAGTTTCTTACATAAGTTAAGATTTGAGATTCCTTATAGTGAGATCAAAATTAGAAATAATAATTTATACATATAGTGAGATCATAATATGTTTTCTGCCTTATCATCTCGTGAGAGAATTGAATGACACTATCCTAAATGCAACTAGTTTCATAGCATTTGCCGCTAAAAATAAATTCCAACGCTTTCATTAGTGGTTTTTTAGCAAAAAAGCCCAGTGCACATAATTTCCTCTTTAATTATTTATTAAAGGGGTGGCTCCGTGTCTCTTTGTGCTTGCTGCAGCGATCTCTGATGGGTACATGTGCTTCCTGAATTTACGGTCCCTTTCATTCGGGTCCTCCATCACCTGAAAGACCAGATTTTCCGCGAACTCATGTTGACAGTTGACACCCATCTCTCTTGTTCTGGACAATCGGGCTAGCCCGATCCCAACCCAGGCCCAGCTCCCTTTCAGGACAGGCTTGGAACTAAAATCTGGGTCGAATTAAAAATGAATTGGGCTTAGAATTAGTAATAGAAAGTCCAAAGCTCGGCCCAACTGAGAAACAAGATTTAAGCAAAAATAATATTTTGTTGCTGGAATATGAACTCAAACACGTGCGCTTTGGCATGTACACGTAAGTTTTGACAAGTTGAGCACTTGAGCTAGTATATAGTTAGAAACAAGCCTTTTGCTTTTTATGTTGTAAGAAATCCGGCTCCAGCTCAAACTTTTTTAGGCAGGCTGGGTTTAGGCGTCAATATTGCTCAACCTGCCGGCACAACCAGGCCCATGAACACCTGCTTGTCCACCACTCGGATGCCTAATAGGGGTGAAACGGTGATGGGTAGGGAAGGCAGCATTTTTCCCAACCCGAGCACGGCCCATATTTGTGGTGAAAACCTAACGCACATTTAAATGGGTCGAATTAGTCTAGACCCGCCTAACCTATTTAAATGGGTTAGGTTAGGAGTGACCCCCTTATCTAAACCCATTTAAACAATTTGATGGTTTTAGATTTTGATAATTTTATTTTATATTTTTTGAATGAAAACTATTTTGGTACTTGGAATAAGTTTGAAAGGATTTTTGTATGTTGTCTAATTCATTGGTTAGACAAAACTCTAAATCCATTAAGATGTATTGTGTATTCTTTAATGATGAACTATGGTTTGAGTCACCAAAAGAGAAGAAAATCAGAAAAATTGGATGAAGGCTATCTTGATCGATCGGATTTGAGTCAGTGGCCTAATTTGATTGATTTGATGGATACTTGATTGATCGAGTTTGCGAGAGTTTTCCACCAACCTGCGGAATTTTTATTTCTATTTTAAATGAGACTTTCCTGTTTTGTACCAATTCTTTTTCTGGATGAATTACTATTATGATGTACAAAATTAAGGTTATTTAAAGGAGTTCTCTCTCAACCTTAGATACAGATCTCATTAACTTAAGTGGAGATTACACATTGGAGATCATCTTCACTAGAGCTTTCATTGAGACTTGAAAGGCTGAAGCTTTGTTCTAAAGTGCAATTGCTTTTATATTTCTTGTAGAAGTTTTGAGGCTATTTTGAGTCATGAAGGTATGAGTTGATCAAGTAGAGAACAGTTCACGGTGAAGGAGTGTCCATGACCAAAAGGAGTTACAGTGAGAAGAACTCAGTCCTTGGGATGCGAAAAGGGTATAAGTATATCTTGTAACTGTTCGACTTTGCTTGATAGTTGATAATTATTGGATTCATAGTTTTTTATCTAGTCGGGGCTTTTCACGTTAAAATTGTGCCTTTTTGTGCTATGTGCTTGTTGATTGATTTAATTTTCGTTACGATTACATAATTGTCTGATTGTTTGGCATTTTAGAAGTCCACTAAAACCTTCAATTGGTATCAAGCAGTTTACATAATCAACTGTGTGTTTGATCCTTTGTGATTTCTAGAATGAGACTCAATCAAGAAGGCACATAAACTACTAAGCCTCTTTTATTTGATGGTACCAATTATGTATATTGGAAGCAGATGATGAATGATTTTCTTAAGTCCATGGATGATGATGTTTGAGATGTTGTTGAGGATGGCTATACCAACCAACGATTATTGCTAATGGGCAAATTATTTGTAAACCAAAAGCCCAATGGACTAAAGACGAGAAATATCTCTCCAATTATAATAATAAGGCCATGAATAGTATCTATAATAGAGTGACTACTGAAGAGTTTTGAAGGATATCCACATGTAAAACTACGAAAGAAGCATGGGCTGTCTTGTAAACTGTGTATGAGGGTACCGATACTGTGAAGCAAGCAAAATTGCAGAAATTGAATAAGACTTTTGAAATTATTGTGATGAAAGAGGATGAGAATTTTGATGAGTTGTATGTGAAGTTGAATGATATTATTAATTTTATTTTCAATTTGGGTGAAGATGTCCTGAAAGATAAAATTTTCAAAAAGATTATGAAGTCTTTACTTGCTAGGTTTGGTTTAAAGGTTGATGTAATAGAAGAAAACAAGAATCTTGACGTTCTCAAGGTAAACCAACTAGTTGGAAAGCTTCAGACATTAGAAGAAAATAGTTTTGATAAAGGAAAACATAAGGTGAAGGGTATTGCTTTGAAGGCTTTTAAAGAATCAGGAAAGAGAGTTGAAAAGAAATCTGAGAGAAATTCTGATTCCGATTATGAGGAAATTGACCCTTAAGAGGTTGTTTTGTTTTGAAGAAATTCAAAAGATTTGTTGAAGCAGCGCAGGGGAAGAAGATTAGCCAACGGGCTAATCTCCAAGCCAAAAGGCTTATGGATAAATTGTCTAGGTGTCTCACCAAAGATAAATAACTCTCTCAACTGAGAACCAATGCCCAAAGCTGTATTCAATATGAAAGTCTATCTCTCTTGAAGAGATTACAACCTTATTTATAACTAAAACATTCTCTAAAAAAGGAAATAACTAATTCTAAACAAATAAGAAATCCTAAATCAATTACAACTAGACTTGCCAAATATCAAATAAACAACTAAAGCAACTACTATTAATATAGTCTACTATAAGTCTACTGTGTTTTGGGCCTGCAGGTGTAGACTTTCAATCGGGGCCCACTATTATGGCCTGCATCAGCTTTCCCCGGCTTGGAAAAACTCGACTCTAGCGAGTTGTTAGCTTGGTACTGCTCATATAAATCTGGATTGATCTTTTGAAAATCTGTAGTCGTAATCTAGGTAGCTTCAGAAAATGGTTTGCCTTTCCACTTCAGGAGAAACTTGTGAAATCCTCCATTCTTGGTTGAAATGATCTGATCATCAAAAACATCTTCAATTTCGTCTGGAGGGAATTGATGAAAAGGAATGCGAAGAGCTTGTTCTTCGAAGGATTCATCATTGTGGTGCCCATGATATAATGTCAAATCTTCGACATTAAACGTGGAGCTGATATTCATGTCTGCAGGAAGGTCTAGAACATATGCATTGGAACTGATTTTCTTTAGAATTTTGAAAGGACCTGCACTTCGTGGATGAAGCTTCTTGTATTTACCTGCAAGAAATCGTTCGGGCTTCAAACGAACCATTACCAAATCACCTTCGGTAAACTCAACATGGCGTTTGTGAGAATCCGCGTGCCTTTTATATGCTTCATTACTTGTAGCGATTTGCTGGCAAACTTCATCATGAACATCTTTCATATGTTGGGCAAACTGTTCAGCATTCGGACTAGATCTAGAGTCAACTGGTAAAGGACTTAAATCAATAGGAAGACGTGGCGTAACACCAGTGACAACTTCAAACAGTGATCTCCCTGTTGTTCTGTTGACAGAATTATTATAGGCAAACTCTGCCATAGGTAAAATAAGATCCCATGAAGCAACATGTTCTCCAATAAGGCATCGAAGAAGATTTCCTAAACTCCGATTGACAACTTCTGTTTGACCATCAGTTTGTGGATGATAGGCACTGGAGTATTGGAGCTTAGTGCGCATCATGTGCCATAAAGTTTTCCAGAAGAAACTCATGAACTTTGTATCTCTGTCAGATACTATTGTCTTGGGAAAGCCATGCAAACGAACAACTTCTTTAAAGAAAAGAATGGCAATCTTCTTGGCATCCGCTGTGTGAGAACAAGGAATAAAATGTGCCATTTTGGAGAAATGATCAACAACAACAAAGACAGAATCTACTTTTTGCGCTGTTTTTGGTAAGCCTAAGACAAAGTCCATACTCAAATCTTGCCAAGGCACATGTGGAATAGGAAGAGGCTGATACAAACCTGTATTCTTCTTTTGACCTTTTGTAAGTTGGCATACTCTGCATAATTCACAAATTCGGGCAACATCTGTTTTTAGGCGTGGCCAAAAGAAACGATCTTCCACAAGGGCCAATGTTTTATCACGCCCAAAATGTCCACTACATCCGCCACTATGCAACTCACGTATCATAAATTCACGGATAGATGTAGCAGGCAGACATAATTGATTTCCACGAAAGAGATATCCATCATGAAGAGAAAACTTTGGATGTTCTGAACCTTCACCATTTAGAAGGGCTGTATAAATGTGACCAAAGTCATTATCAGCTTCATATTCTCTGCGTATTTCTTCAAAGCCAGGAACATTGACGGAAATTGTCGTAAGGATATGAGTTCGACGACTTAATGCATCTGCGTCTTTATTTTCCGTGCCAGATTTATGAAGCTAAACAAAAGAAAACTCCTGTAGGTATGCACTCCATTTAACACGATTGGCGCTCATTTTCTTTTGAGAATTCAGGTGTTGCAAGGCTTCGTGGTCAGAGTATAAGACAAATTCTTTTCCAATGAGATAATGACGCCAATAACGAAGAGCTTGAACTACTGCATAATATTCCAAATCATAAACAGTGTACTTCTTACGGGAGTCATTTAATTTCTCACTGAAATAAGCAACTGGATGACCGTCTTGACTTAAGACTCCGCCAATACCAACATGGGAAGCATCACAACTAACTTCGAAGACTTTGTCAAAGTGCGGAAGTTTTAGAACTGGTGCCTCAGTCATTTTCTTCTTAATTTGCTCAAATGCTTGAGAGGCAGCATTAGTCCAAGTGAACTCTTCTTTTTTCATGCAGTCAGTTATAGGAGCCATGATTGTACTGAAATTACAAATGAACCTCCTATAAAAGGTAGCCAAACCATGAAAGTTGCGTACCTCATGTATAGAAGTGGGAATAGGCCAGTCAAGGATTGCTCTGACTTTAGCTGGATCAGGTTTAACTCCGCGGGCCGAGACAACAAAGCCCAAAAATACTACTGTGGAATTCAAAAATGTACACTTCTTCAAATTAATGTAAAACTTTTCTCTTCGAAGTGCACGCATGACATACCTCAGATGATCGAGATGATCTTCCTTTGATTTGCTGAAGATTAAAAAATCATCAAAATATACCACAACAAATTTGCCAAGAAAAGGTCGTAGAAGCTGAGTCATTACTCTCATAAAAGTGCTGGGAGCATTCGTTAGACCGAACGGCATGACTAACCATTCGTATAGTCCATCTTTGGTTTTGAATGCTGTTTTCCATTCATCTCCGGGCCGAATACGGAGTTGGTGATATCCGCTCTTGAGATCAATCTTGGAAAAGACAGAAGATCCAGACATCATATTAAGCATGTCATCCACTCGAGGAATCGGAAACCGATATTTGATGGTAATTTTATTAATCGCTCGGCTATCAACACACATTCGCCAAGAACCATCTTTCTTCGGTGTTAAGAGGGCTGGAACTGCACAAGGACTCATGCTTTCTTGGATATAACCCTTCTGGAGTAAATCTTCAACCTGTCTGCGCAATTCAGCGTGTTCAGCGGGACTCATGCGATAAGCAGGTAAGTTAGGAAGGATAGATCCAGGGACTAAATCAATGGCATGCTGGATGTCCCACATAGGAGGTAACTCATTAGGAAGCTCTGCGGGAATCAAATCTTGAAAATCATGGGGCAATGACTTGATTTCTGGTGGCGTAGAATCCTGTTGTTTATTATCTGCTTCTTGGGTTTCTTTAGGCACAAGAGCATAAACAACTCTTTGGTCTTTGCTTTCCATTTCAAACTTCCTCATGGAGAGAACATGAGGGTTTGATGGAGTGGTAGAAACCGTCGGAGAAGCTGTTAATGGCGGCAATGGAAGAAGATCCACCATTTGTCCTTTCCATTTAAAAGAATGAATGTGCCTTTTCTGATCAGTATGTACTTCTCGATCATATAACTAAGGTCGGCCAAGTAAAATGTGAGCAATATTCATAGGAATAATATCGCACCATATATCATCTTCATATATGCCAATTTTAAAATGAACCAAGCAACGATGGGTCACAGGGATTGAATGATCATCTACCCAAGTGACCTTGTAAGGCTTTGGGTGCTTTTCAACAGGCAAATTGAGCTTAGTGATCACTTCCTGTGAAACAACAACATTCATAGCACTACCTCCATCAACAATTAAATTGCATAACTTACCTTTGCATCTCACGCGTGTCCTGAAGATTGAAGTACGTCGCCAATCAGCTTCTTCTTGTTCATTGGTGAGAAGAAGCCGACGTATAATAAGAACAGGACCACCTTCTTCTGCACCGGTAGCGGCATGAGAAGAAGGATCAGATTGAGCCTCTAGCTGTGGATCTGGCTGAGCTTCTGATTAGAAATGGTCAGGAGGAGGCTCCATCTCAAGATGCTTATCATAGTCTTCAGACGAATAAGGATTTTCATCGCAATAATAAAGATTGTGAACTTGAGGGCATGCATTAGTAAAGTGTCTTGGTTGTCCACATTGATA
The DNA here is from genome assembly GCA_037013555.1 of Sextonia rubra. Classification (NCBI taxonomy): domain Eukaryota; kingdom Viridiplantae; phylum Streptophyta; class Magnoliopsida; order Laurales; family Lauraceae; genus Sextonia; species Sextonia rubra. The sequence goes on along the minus strand of JASUAD010000010.1, from coordinate 32,184,252 downwards.
ACAACCATCAGTTCATCGATCTTGACGAGGAGGTCCACGATTCCGCATATCTTGCTCCTGTGGCATTGTCCCCTTTTGATTTTGAGCAAAAGGACGCTGATTGGGGTGATTGTGCTGCGGTTTTGGAGGTGGACGAAAACCCGCTGGTGGAGCACGGTTATATTGAGAATTATTTTGATTGGGTGGATAACCTTTATTATTCTGAAAGGCGGGGGTTCGACGAGTCGTTGACTCCCCGACTTGAGAACCAAATCGTTTCAAAGTGGAGGACCGCAATTCTAGCTCAACCCGTTTTGCCTTGTTATAAATATCATCAACAGTTTCAAAATCATGCATAAGGACTTCATGTCTTATTTCTTCTCGCAAACCTGTTCGGTACCGGTTGACTAGCGTGAAATCATCATCTTGAATTTTACACCAGATAACATAGTCATTGAACTTCTCTGTGTACTCATCCAGTGATAAATTGCCTTGCTTGAAAACAAAATATTCTTGCTGAAGGAGACTTAAATAATTGGAGGGCAAGTATTTACCTTCAAGCTTTTCACGCATATCATCCCACTTGGTAATAGCAAGGCGTCCCATGACAAGATTATTGTGCTCAACGCTGTGCCACCAAATACGTGCTGACCCTTTAAGTTTGACTTTGACAAAGGCAACACGCTGTACATCATCCATATGATACCAAGAGAAATAATATTCGAGGGAATTGAGCCAATCAATGAAAGCCTTTGGATTGAGTCGGCCAGAGAAATCCGATATATCAATTTTGACTCGCTTTGTGATATCATCAAATTTTGGCGAAGTAGGTGCGTCTGCAGGGTCTTTTTCAGTCAGAAGACGCTAAATGAAATCATGCATAGATTCTTACGGGCCTGTTTCTGCTGGTCGGCCGGAATTTTGTTGATTTCCAGCGTTAGAGGATGCTTCGGCGGCAGGAGGCCTCTGTGAACCGCGGGACAGTTCTTCCAATGCATGTACTCTTTCAGTCAACTCTATTAACATGGCATCTCGCTGATGATTAGAAAATCTGCCCCGATATGACTGACCACTGCGGGTTGACATTGCTTATAGAAAGCAAAGGAAACAAAAGACTCTTTTTTTTTTTTGCTGTGGGCCTGGGCTGATCAGGGCAGCTGCTGGCTGTGGGCCTGGACTGAATCAGGCAGGCGGGTCAGATCTGGGTCAGGTCAGACACGGACTGAAGCAAAGTGGCTGGTGTCGGGTCAGCAGGTTTGGCCCAACTGGTACGGCCCAATTACTAAAATATCTTTCCCTTGCTACAGTGATGACAGGAGAAAAGGAAACTCACCTCTGATGCAGAAACAGAAGGCGATGGAGAGAAGAAAACTCACCTGTCTCGTTTGATGCAGAAACTTCTGAGGCAGAACGAAAAGGAAAGAGATCCAGGGAAGAGACTGCCGGCGAGAGAGAGAGAGAACTACCGCGGGGCGATGGCGGTCTTCTGCCGGCGAGGGAGAGAGAGAGAGAGAAACGACAGTGGGGCGATGGCGGTGGTTGATTGCCGCCCGCGATGGAGAGGGAGAGTTGATTTCAGCCGGCGATGGAGAGGGAGAGGTTGATTTCAGCCGGCGATGGAGAGGGAGAGAACGCCAGCAGGCGCTGGCGAGTGCTCGTCGTCGCTGTGCGCAGGCTGTCGCGTTCTCTTCTACTCTTTCTCGTTTTCTTCTGTTGCGGTCTACTGCGATTTCTGTTTTGTTTTTTTTGTTGTATTCTGGGTTGGGGATGGTGGACAGCAACCAAGGGGGATTTCGGGTTGGCCGATGGTGAGGGACAGAAGAAGGATGGGGATCCGGTGGTGAGGGACAGAAGAGGGATGGGGATCCGGCAAGGAGAGGAATCGAAGAAGGTACAGGGTTGGGGGGTGGATCGGCGATGATGATGATGAAGGGAAGCTCGGTCGGTGAGGATAGGGGGATTTTTGCTGGCGGGGAGGAGAAGTCTGGGAAAGGGGATGGATGGATGAGGGGAAAGATGGGTCGGTAATGCTGTGGTGGATGGATGGAAAGTGTTGGGGAGTTCGGGATGAGGGAATCTGGGTGACAGGGATAGGGGTGTGGCTGGACGGTGGTGGAGGAGGAGATGTAAGGGTCTCGGGAGTGGGGCGATGGGGGGATGGGTACGGACGACAGAGGAAGAGAGGAACAAAACCGAACCAAACGAACGGGAACCTCGAATCGGCGATCAACGGCGGTCCGAGATTGGATCTTCAGCTCTGATACCAATTGAAGCAGCGCAGGGGAAGAAGATTAGCCAACGGGCTAATCTCCAAGCCAAAAGGCTTATGGATAAATTGTCTAGGTGTCTCACCAAAGACAAATAACTCTCTCAACTGAGAACCAATGCCCAAAGCTGTATTCAATATGAAAGTCTATCTCTCTTGAGGAGATTACAACCTTATTTATAACTAAAACATTCTCTAAAAAAGGAAATAACTAATTCTAAACAAATAAGAAGTCCTAAATCAATTACAACTGGACTTGCCAAATATCAAATAAACAACTAAAGCAATTACTATTAATATAGTCTACTATAAGTCTACTGTGTTTTGGGCCTGCGAGTGTAGACTTTCAATCGGGGCCCACTATTATGGCCTGCATCATTTGTGAATGGGAGTAACTCTGATTTTAAAAATTCCAAACTTGATGAGTATTTAAAGGGTGCTAATTGCTTTGAGTGCCAAAGTTATGGTCATCTTGCGTGTGACTATGAAAATCTAAAAAGGCGGTCAAATAAAAAGGCATTCAATTTGACCTAAGATGATGATTCTTCTAAATATAAGAAAACAAGAAAAAAGACACTTGATCAGTCTAACATGGTTAATGACAACTATATGGCTTTGATGGCTAGAACTTCACATGGTTCATTTGACAGTGATAATGATGGGGCTTTAGATAACGATATAGATTGAAAAGTGAAGTACAATTCATTGTATGAACAGTATGTTATGTTGACTAAGTTTATAAATAAGATTGCACACAAGTGGAAAGCTTCAAAAGATCAAATTGCATAACTCAACGTTGAATTAGTGGATGTATATACAAATGTTAAACTCCTGGAAGAGTAGAAACATTTAATGAATGAAAAATATGACTCAGTGTATGATGACTTTGAGATACATGCAAAAGAGTTGGAGTCTCTTAAGAAAAAGTTGAATTCTTACTAAACTATAAACAAAAAAAAAAAAAAAAAGATGTGAATGGAAGATTGAAGATTATGTTGTTTAAGCTGGATTCTACAAATGATTGTTTGAAAAAGATAAACATTGGTTCAAAAATTGTTGAATAAATTTGGAGCATTTAGAGAAAGCTTTATAACACACGTGTTCTTTGTTATGATAAAAGTACATCTACTTCAAAGACAAAAGGTAAATCTATTTATCTTTCAAGTAATGTATACTCTACAGTTTACTCTATATGCTGCACATGTTAATAATGTTGAGAGTGTTACAAAGAAGAAGAATGTGTCACGGTCTACATGCACAATCACATTTCATTACCATGGAATAAAAAGACACATTTGTCTCCATTACAATAATCTAAGAGCTTTACCTAAAAACAAGTAATGGAAGAAGCAACCGTCTGAGCCAAAGATTAAGACAAGAGCCATCTCAGTGAAGAAATCTAAATTACCTACTGATTTGGTACAAACTGCGCTGAAAGCTACTAATTTGCAAGTATGGGTACCAAATACTTTAAGCCTCTGATTAAGAAGATCAAGTACCCCCTCCTTATGCTACTAGGAAGATATAATTAAGGGAGAGTTGCAATTGATGCGGAGCTATTATTAGATCCTGATTGACAGATATGCTGCATGCTGACATCATTCTATTTGTTAATTATGGACAATAAGGGAGAGAATAAGGAATTATGTTGTTGAGATATGAAGATATGACGATTCAAGGAGCTGAAAACACATAATATTCGATTGATACAATGATGGTGTTGGATGGTAAAATTTTTTTTACAATTTAATGTACTCAATGTAATTTTGATATTAATTTTTGGGTACATTGAATGTACAGGTAGTTTTGTCTTTGAATTGCCAAAGGGAGAAATTAAAATATTTTTGTATGTTGGTTAATTCATGGGTTGGACAAAACTCTGGGTCCATTAAGTTGTATCATGTATTCTTTAATGATGGACTATGTTTCGAGTCGTTAGAAGAGGTGAAGAGAAGAACAAAAAAAAAAAAAAAAAACTGGACGAAGGTTAGCTTAATCGATCGGATTCGAGTCAGTGGCCTACTTCGATTGATCGGATGGATACTTGATCAATCGGGCTTACACAAATTTCTCACCGAACTGTTGGATTTTTATTCCTATTTTAAATGAAACTTTCCTGTTTTGTTTCAATTCTTTTTTTAGATGAATTACTATTATGAGATATAAAATTAAGGCTATTTAAAGGTGTTCTCTCTCAACCATAGACGTAGATCTTATTAACCTAAGTGGAAATTACACATTGGAGATAATCTTTTCTAGAGCTTTCAATAAGAGTTGAAGGGCTGAAATTTTATTTTAATGAATAGTTGCTTCTACATCATTTGTAGAAGTTTTGAGGTCATCTTGAGTGATCAAGTAGTGAACAGTGTATAGTGAAAAAGTATTTGTGAGCAGTAGGTGTTGTAGTTAGAAGAACTCAATCTTTAAAGTGTGAAAAGAGTGCGAGTATATCTTATAACTGTTTGACTTTGCGTGATAGTTGATCATTGTTGGATTCATGGTTTTTTATCCGATTGGAATTTTCACATTAAAATTCTACCTTCTTGTGGTGTGTGTTTGTTTGCATTTAATTTCTATTATGTTTGCATATTGTTTGATTGTTTTACAATCTAGAAATCACATGCAGACTTGGGACACCCCAATCCTTTCAAAAGCTATTTTATAAGGAATGATATGAGCTTTTGTTGTGATTTTTTTGCCTTAAAAACTGACTCAAGTGTAGCCTTAATATTTGAAATGTATTGGCTAGCTAAGATTCCACATGTTGGGTTGGTTAAGTAGGTTGAACTGATAGAATGTCAGGCCGACTACATTGGGTGTGGGTTAAAGTTTTTTGACGCATTTTAAAAGGGTCTTTGTTGGACTTAGCCCACGTTGGGCGTGAGGTGGAGCTATTTGACCTGACCCCACTTCTTCATGGGTGTCCTGCCTGAAATGGGGTCGCACTCCATGTGATTATGACTGGCCCAGTTAAGAATTGATGCAGGTTCCCGGAAAAACTTTTTCTACTTTATGAACCACCCTCAATGAAAGAATACGATCAATGGCTGATACCATCTGGGCTAGCTTGGCTCACTTGCATGGCAATTAGACAAGCTTGAGATCTCGGATGGTCTTCACTTATTATGAGCTGAGATTGGTAACGCCCAAGTTTTGGTCAGGGCTGATCAGCTTGTCTCTCTTGTGTAAAGGTTTTTAGTCAATTTTTAGTCAATCTCGCGCTTGGGCTCCTGTTAACCTGAGCAAGCTTGGCTTGGGCTCGAGGCCATTCACATGCCGTGGGGCATAAATCTCTATTTTATTAGCTTGTGAGCTGAACTCCAGACCAGGCATGCAACCCAGGTTGGGATAGGTCATATGCTGACTCGGCTTATTGGCAGTACCGCCTGATCCTTCTGAAGTTCTTGACCTGAATGGAATTCTAAAAAGAGTGGGCATAATGATCCTTAGAAGTGCATAAGAATAGATAAGCATGGTTATTATTTTTTAATGAATCTTTTTATGTTCAAGTTTGCAAGCTTATTTATCCAAATTGGTACAAAAGATTTCCTTCATAAGACTGTTTAAGCATGATTATTTTTTTTTCTTTTATAAATCTTTTTACGTTCAAGGTTGCATGCAAACTTATTTATTCAAATTCCAGTACAAAAGATTTCGTTGTATTGTTTACCACGCCCTTTTTATCCATAGTGAGTATATCCGATATCTTGATATATATGTGCAATTCAGAAAATGAGCTTTGTAAAAAGTTAGAAATATCTTTTAAAATGGTCTAACATTAAGCCCTTCAATTAGCAAGCGCTTGATCATGAGTTTGTGAATTTTTAATCCCTTCGTTTGCATTTGCATATATATATATATATTGCATGAGAAGAGCCGGTGTGAAGTAAAATAAAAGATGACATGAAGAGAATGAAAAAAAAGATGTTGGGGTTGAAGGTAAAAGACACTAAATGACAAAAAGAAATTATTAATTTACAAAATGATAAAAAAAAACTATATACGGAGAGGAGTAATATTTTATCATTTAGTGCCATTTACTTTTAATCATTCTATTTCATTTGCTCTTAATTTGAACTTTTATTTTATTGTACTCCTCCTTTCATGCAAACAAATAGGTGTTGGGTCATTTGTTAGTAGTCATTTTCCGAAGTTAATGAATCACATGCACAAGGGCTGCACATCATCATGTTTATTTGCAATCATTTATGCATGCATGTGAAAATAGTATGTCAGTGAAGCTATTTACAAATAAAAACAAGTGCTAAAGTGATTTACCCCACTTTTGCAAAAAAAAAAAAAAAGGTGTCAATATGCTTCTTATATGACTGCATTCTTCTGAGCCCACTAACCGCCTTTATTTTTCCTCTTTCCTATGAGCCTCATATTTGTAAAATATTTACTTTCTTTATTGAATTAATAAACCGCAGGATATAGAAGTTGATTATCTTAAATTTTCATAGATTTTAAATAATTTGTAAAAAAGTCCCAGCCTCTACATCTAATTTTCCTCTCCAATTCATGACTTGAACCATTCAAAAATTCTTATATTAATGGTAACATCAGGATGTTTAAGATTTCATGAATTTTCAAAAATTTGTGAAAAGTGTATGGAATCCCAAATGAATTTAATGGTGTTGAATGTTTTCATTTACTCATGTGAATATGGTAATCTTGACAAACATAGTAATGTGATGTAGATCTCAATTTCTATTACATATGTAAAAAGGCGTATGACCCTTAAATACTATTATCTCTCTCTCTCTTTTGGGTACCTCCTTCCCCTTTTCTATTTTTCTTGATTGGTGATGTGACTTAATCCATAATTTTAGTGTTGCAATAATTAACAACTTCCATTGCGCCGTAGGCTATTGTTGTGCTTTAGTCCTCTTTTAAGACAAGATCTAAAAACAGGACCCAGAGAAGATCAATACAAATTCCTTTTAAATTTTGATGGTTCTACCAATCTCCAATGGGGCTTTTATCAACTCTTCAAGAGAAATGTACTCTTAGAATAAAAATATCGGTACAGAGGCTTTTACTTTAAGAAATTCTCAAGAGCTTTATAGGGCATGTTTGGGTAAGGTCCTTTGAGAGGAATCTTCTTTGGTTCCTCAATTTTGAGAAAAGCCCACATTTGGTTGAAGATCGGAAAGTGAGAGTATGTTTCAAATCCTCTTAACCAATCAAAATTCCTTTCTTCCACAAATTTCTCGGTATCCACCTCCGCCATCGAATTTTCCGAATCCATAGAAGCAAATAAGCACCTAATTAAGTTGTAAGGATTTAGAATGCAGTGACTCCTCCCTTCAAAAAGGGCATGTTTGGGTATGGTCCTCTTGGATGTTTTTTGAATTTAGAATGCAGTGACTCCTCCCTTTAGAAATCCTCAAAAGAGATAGCATAGTTTTAGGAAAACGAAGGAATCCTTTGGATCCTTGTTTACCAACGTGCAAGCCTTCGAATTCTCCAGTCCTCCCATTTGGAGTATGTATTACTGCTTTCAAACTTCCACAGTATGAGACCCACTTGAGCTGCTGAAGTGTTATATTAGTTGAGATTATATGTGGTTAAAAAATAACTTTTGCTTAATCGTCTCATGAGAATCCCATCAAAGAAGTTGCTTGTGAACAACGTTCAACCGTTCATTGTGCATCCCTTTTTAATGTATGACCCTCACGTGCAGTAGTTGTAACCTTCAAATTGTTGGTGGACAAATCGATAGTTGAAGGATAACGATTTTATTATTATTATTTTTAACCTAATCAAGGGGTTAGGATCCAAATCCAAACAAAAAGCTCAAATACACGGGAAGAAAACCCAGTCAAGTGGGAAATTGATTAAGGAAGGCAGCTAAGCTACCAAATGATATAGAAAGGGAAATTAATGAAGGAAGGCAGCTAAGCTACCAAATGATATAGGAAGTACTAAAATACTAAGGAATTCTAAAATCAACTCATGTGGGAACACCAAAAATACCGAGGTTCAGCCTAGAAATACTAAGGTTTCAATTCTGTATATTAAGATTTGCTTAATAGAATACTCAGGTTCAGAGATACTAACACAGTAATATGGAAAAAACCTGAGAACCAATCTCAATGCTGAATTAATAAACAAATATAATTTTCAAATCATCTCCCCTTTTCTATTGGACCCTTACAATATATTGCACTCTTCCCCTCATAAATACATGCTTGATTCCAAGGCTGTTGCATCCAAAGCTATAATTTACTAGACTGACTATTACCAAACCCTAAACACCTAAAAACACTAAATATTATAACTTACTAAGTAGCTAGCATCATACCCACAACAAACACAACTTACGAGGACTAATTCACATGATTACTATGAGTTCCAAGACAATCTAATGTGGCACAAAGGAGCTCAGAAGACACCCACATGCACCAACTAGGCAGCTGCATCATAAAGAAGATAATGCACTCTATCTTTTTTATAGCTCACTCCATCATACTCTCCCTCTTGAAAAAGAATTCGTCCATGAATTTGATTGCCTTCTCGATCAGATAAAAGGACTATGTGTGCTTTCACAAATCTTTTAAAAGATCTCTGTTGTTGTGGCTGTTACCGAATGGTGTATTGGCACACTCCATGTATCACGTCCATTAAATCAGCCCAATATTTCTCAATTCAATGTTGCATACTCAAGTCTTGAATGAATGGACTATAACATCAGTTTGAAGGGATTTCTCCAAATGGATCTTCAAAATAATGCACATCTTTTGCTCCATCTTTGTTAAATGAAGAGTCCAAATGCTTTATGATGCTCATATGCTTGACTCATGATCATAGCAATAAGACATTGAATCATAGTGCACATTAAAGCTTCCGTTATCAACGTACACTTTGAGGGTCAAAGTACTATTAACATGATCATCTTGATAAGCATCAAAGATAGGTTCATCAATATCTTCTTGATAGTCATCATCGATCAAATTCTCATTGATATCGCGGGATAAGTTTCCATTTTGACATTGATCATAAATGGATAAATTACATTCATCCTCTGGATAAATGTAAAAAATTGAGGGTTTTGACCAGTCATCATAACTTTGGATAAGTTTTAGTGCTCCATGTGAATTGTTTTCATGTATTCCTTCAACCAAAAAGAATATTTGATTTTTCCTTGATTGTACCTGGGAAAAAATTATGGATTGCCTTGAAGTTTCATCTATTAAATACTTGGTTTCTTGAATATTATTGCACACTACTAGCTTGTCAAATTCCTCGATGACGTTGGACCTGACCCTATAATAACCAACACTTTATCTATGTCCACTGGGAGCTTGTTGACAATCAAGCTGCAAGGTTAGTTTTCAACTCACCTCCGAAGTGCTTGTAGTTTTTCATATGTCACATCTCCCATCATACAATTGCCACATCCACCACAACCTCTTCTAGCCGCCACGAAGGAAGATGTTAGATGAAGAATCAATCTAAGAGCATCGCACAAGTTCTGATACCAAATGATGAAAGAAGAACAAAAAAATATAGGAAGCACTAAGATAATAAGGTGCTCTAAAACCAACTGATGTAGGAACACTAGAAATACTGAGGCTTAACCTCGAAATACTAAGGTCTCAATTCCACTTACTAAGGTATACTGAACAGAATAACTAAGGTCAGAGATACGAATACAGCAATAAAGGATAAAGTAAAGAACCAATTTTAATGCTGAATTAATAAACAAATATAATCTTCCAATTATCTTCTTTTCTCCATTAGACTCTTATAAGATATAGCACTCTTCCCCTCAAGAATACATGCTTGATTACCAAGGATGGCTACATTAAAGACTACAAGTTACTAGACAAACTATTACCATTCCTTACACACTTAACAACATTCAATAGTACGACTTACAAAGTAGCTACCATCATACCCAAAACAAATAAAACTTTCGAGGGCTAAGCCACAAAATTACTATGAGTTCTAAGATAATCTAATATGGCACAAAGGAGACCAAAAGACACCCACTTGGCAATTAAATGGTGCCAACTAGGCAACTGCATCTGCCCTATCTTTTTATTCCTCACTGAAATAAAAAGTAAGCACACGTAGGCAGAGATGACATATCCTGAGTTTAAACCGTAGACAGTCAGGTAAGAATACACGGCTCTTACCACTAGGGTAAGAAGGCAATTCTTAAGGATTTTAACTATTGATCATGTGCAAGAGTGGTCCATTGATCAACATTTGAATGATTGCGCACCAAATAAGAATTTTGGTCCGTCATGGAGGGCTCAAACTGGTACAAGAAGGTTCTTGAACATGAACAGCAATGCGCACATGTACAAACTCTATGCAGTGTGTTCCCATTTGCCCCGTTCATAGCCATTCCTAAACTTTATCGAAAAATTGGTTTCCACAAGGGGTAGTTTGTTCCGAAGAGTTGTCTAAGGAATTTCATGAGAGCATTTGAGGTTAATGTTTCTGTTTTTTATTTTTTTTTAAAGTCGCAGCGAAGACCCAACGTAGCCACACAAGTGGGAAATTCATATTTGATTACTAGAATTCTATGCTCTAAAATCTAAAAAAACAAATAAAAGAAAATTACTACCTCCACTTAAATTGTTGGAATGGTTGGAAAGTTGATTTCGAGTGGGAGGTCCTGACTTCGAACGGTTTAGGGCCTTACCTAATCCATACTTTTCATAAGTACTGTTGTGTATGTAGGGTTTTATAATGATCAATCACAAGAGATCAGCTGATTCTTCATCATTAAAAAAAAGAGCCAACTGAAGGATGAGTGCCGTGATCCACGGAGATGATCAACATATCTTAGGCTATGAAATTAAATCTAAGTTACTGATTTCTACCCTTCATCAGTAACTGTCGGCACGTAGTAGCATCTCTTCAACTTTGGAAAATCCTGTAAAAATTGAATAAATGTGCGCTTGACAAGTTTTCCACCTACCTAGTCAGTGTCTCTTAAGCCTCACAATAACTCCAAACTCCCTAAAATCAACTTTCAAATCTAATTGGATTACCATCTTTCTTTCTCCTCCCTCTCCTTTTCTTCTTCCAAAAGCATTTCCAAATCATATCAAACAAGTACTTAGGTCGGTTCAATCCAAGCAAAACTCTTCGATATGTCCAGATCTTGTTGTAGAACCATCTAAACCAACTAGGAACCATGGTCAAATCTACATTACCTGGCGGCTTTTGCCGGTCATTAAGCATTTTTTTTATTAATTACATATGTTAAAGTTGTGACACCCTGAATGCACTTTGTTGAACCACAGTCAAACTGATTTAGATGTCCAGTCAAATGGTTCGACCACCATTTCAATTTTAAAACATTGTTCTACAATTGTATATTTGTTTTTGTATCATCTCCAAATATTTTTTCTAAGTCACGGATTGACTAGTGATGGAAACCCAATTGCACTAAGCAATCGAATCCCCCAACGGGTCCTCCTACAGTCCAGTCATTTGAACATAAGTGCCACCCGGGGCCCCTCCTCAGATGTGACTGAGATTAAAAAAAGAAAAAAAAAACAAAGGAAGAAGAAAAAGATGAAAAAACATTGTGTCGTCTGGTCTGCCCAAGACGCTTATTTGTGGTTAGCCTCCTTACTTAGCAATAGTAGTAGTAATAGTAATAATAATAAAAATCATAATTTGGGGATGGACTATGAATTGGGATCTTGAGGTGAATTTAATGAAGTGGTAAGATCGGTCTATGAAGAGGCTTAGTTATAAAGTATAAGATACTGTGAAGCAGTAAAAGTGGGCTGGGCCTGGGTTGATTATTGTCTTATTATACAAGGAGGATACCGAAGGACTCAAGTGGACTCTCTGGACCTTAGCCTCATCGCACACATGTCCAGATCCTCTGATGGGAATCCCCACGGTGACTAACGGGATTTTCTCACTTAATCTCAATTTCATCCCACACACCCTATCAACTTTATAAAAAGAAGGAAGTTCCCATACACTCTCATGATGATAGCGTGGTGTCATCACCATGGCTTTCAAAGTTTAAAGCATCACTTCTTGTGGTAGTTGAACATGGCAGGAAAAAAATGTTCATAGGGCACAACTTGTAACGGTTTTCTTTCTATGATCCAATTTTCCAAATGAGCTTAACTTGGAAAATGCTTCAGAATGTGTTATTTGCATCATTACATGGCCAATATTAAGGTGGAGTCAAGTTGGAGTTCCAGAGAGATCTTGTAATTAGTGAGAACATTCATTTTGAATAGCTTAAATTTTTAATAGGTGAGCTATATGTACTTTTCAGTTTCAGTCCTTTTATTGAGGAATTCTCTAAAAGTGAGAGACAATGGGAATCTGAATTCATGCCCACATGGCTTCATATGGCAATATTTCTTCTTCTTTTCTATCATGTAAATGATTCCTTGTTAATCCCATTGTAGTCATGTTATGATCATCAGTTAGATGATTCCACGAAGATATGACTACAGGCTCTGTTAATTTACACACCTATCCAAAAGTTTCAAAATTTAAAAGTCCGCTACATGTCCGGTAATTAGACATGGTGTCCGTGCATGGTGTTAGAGATTAGATCAAATATTTAGAGATAATATTTGATTATTACCGGTTTGTTTTATAGTTTAGGTTAGTTCAAATTTTGAATGATATTGTTATTATTCCATGTATAAATGAGAGGGTTTCCTCTCAAGACATTTATGGCGAAAATTATTGGAATATAGTGATTTGTGAAATTCTTTATGGTATTAGAGATGGGCTCGGTGATGATCTTAGGATCAAGCCAGGTATAGTCCTATCTTCCATGATGATCACCATCAGTTTTCTTTTATTTTAATGAAACCAACCATTATCTTCCCTTGTCCATCAAAATACCTAAATCTCAGGATCTCGCCATCTTCATCAAATTTCAAGATTGAAGCTTTTGGAAGCTATTGCAATAGATCTGATCTAGTGGACCATCGGCACCGATAGACTCAACATGAGTGGGTTGTGACAGTAATAGATTCAAAGATGGACTGTGATCAATGGAAGACATAACCATTCTTTGCAAAGTTTTTTTAGAGATTAAAAGGATTTTTATTTTTAATGTGGTACAATCACAAATTCTTTCTATAAAAGAATCATGTGATTGAGGGGGGATGTTAGACATTATATCAAATGTTTAGAGATAATATTTAATTATTATTGGTTTGTTAGATGGTTTAGGTTAGTTCAAATTTTGAATAATATTGTTATTATTCCAGGTATAAATGAGAGGGTTTTCTCTCAAGACATTATGGTAGAAATTATTGAAATACATGATTTGTGAAATTCTTTACATGAATTTTATGTTTTACATATAACTGATACAGTCAAGCTTCTTTCTCACATTAGAGTGGGAATTTCCTACAATCTAGGAGAGAAATATTTATTTTTAATAGTTCATTAGAGTTTATTTTTTAACAGTCTGTTAGAGTGAAATTTCCCCCGCATCCACAATATAGGTATATTAAATCATTTGAAAATTTTCTTATGTCCACCTCTCTGTAGAGCTGTGAGTCCCATGCTAGGAGATGACAAAAAAAAAGAAGAAAAATAAAATAAAAAACTAAGAAAAAGAAATATTTTGAATGATATACTGTGAAGAATAAAAATTATTTCCTCAAATTTTACTTCAATAAGAGTTGATCCGAATGCAAGGTTGAATGCATGACTCATTATGTGGTTACATAATTTTATGCATTATTAATCACATGTAGAAATCAAATTAATGGTACATATATTCAATAGTTGGGCTTGCCACTTATGGTGGAGTTCCACACATCCTATTGGAGGGAAGCATGTGGGATATGTTAGACTTGTCTTGATTGAGAGTGTCTTCTCTCCTTTTTTTGGGACTTGCAGGAGTGTCTTGGATTGGTGATTCGAATTGGATTGGAGTCCGATCTTGTAATTTGGGAGGAAACCCAAGGCATCAAAAGGCTTGATTTTTGTGTAAAAGCTCAAAGGTAAGTGGATGGTTATGGATAATGTGATCTTTGTGTGCTTTTCTATGGTTCTTGATGATTTCAGGAAGAAAATACTTGATAAGGCTCATGTAGGTATGTAGGTAATGATGGTTGTATGTCTGTAACACTCCGATCCCCTTTGAACCGGATTAGTGGCTCATTAGTGTGTTTTGTTTTGATTAATTCTTTCGGATTTGGTTTTGGGTCTTGGATAGGTAGTTGAGTAACCTTTGACCTGAGATAGGTAGTTCTAAGCCCTTTTTCGTAATTTTGCTTTTGCTTTGCTTGCATCATATTTGCATCATCTTGGTGTCAGCACGTGTATTTTGTTGAGCTCGTTATATTCCATAACTGTGTCAGACCCATTTGGAGTCAATTGGAGAAGTTGGACCCCCGTGTGACTTGATTTGTAAATAACCAAATTTTCTTGGATCTTGTTTTAAACCTTAGCAACTATATATATAATTCAGCTCCAGATGTCTCTCATTCCTGCCCATTTGTCTCCAACGTTGCATGCAAGATAAAGAGAAGCTTCACGTTCTCTCTCTCTCTCTCTCTCTCTCTTCTCTTCACTTCTCTTGCTCGATTGATGATTTGGATTCCCATTTCTGATTGGGTTCTTTCCCTTTTTCTTTGTCTTTGATTTGGGTAAGTGGGTTTGATTTCCTTTTTCCAATTGGATTCCTTCTCCAAGCTCTGTGTGTTTTCCTTCATCTCATGCATGGTTTATTTCTTTGATTTGTCTTGATTTTAGTTGATTTGGAGTTGATTCAGTGGATTGACAGAGTTTGAGGCAAGTATAAGTACATGCTTTGATAACACATATGGGTGTTTTGTTTGATTGCTTTGATTCATTCTTATTCTTTGTATAGAATGTTTTACAGCCAATTTTTGTGAATTCGGAACCTCTGTAACTCGTTTTGTTCAGTTTCTGTACCAAATTTCAGTTTCTGTACTCAGCCCGAATTCGTGTTCTGTATTGTACGGCTAAGCCGTAAGTTTCTACGGCTCATGTTCCAGAGACTTGAAATTTCGATTTTGTTCTACGGCTAGGCTACGGCTGAGCCGTAAATTGTCCTACGGCTGAGCCGTAAGCTAGCCGTGACTCAACCGTAACCCAGCCGTGAATTAAATCTCCGATCAGTCGAAACTTTTCCAATACAGTACTCCTACGGTGTGGCTACGGCTAAGCCGTGAAATGCTACGGCCAAGCCGTGGATTGGTCTACGGCTAAGCCGTATACTGACTGTAGCCCAGCCAAAAAAGGTATCAGATCAGAGGTGGAAGATGACCAGTTTAGCTGTGTTTTGAATGGAACCAAGGTGAAGCCGTAGTGCATATTACGACGAGCGCGTAAGATGTCTTCGGCTCAACCATAGGTCCCTCATGGCTAAACCGTTAGGCATGGCAAATCTGAAATATAACTTAGGATAATGGTGAGACTTGTAGGGCTCAAATACAGGTTAACCACCCATGGAAACCGGCCCAAGGGATTCTTTGGATCGCATGAAGAGTCTGTTAGGCTGTGACTTATTCATGTGAGCGTTGATCACTGTTAAGCACCTCCCCATGGGTGTTGGTTTAAGGGACGTCGGTGCACGCAAAGATTACATTGCAACACTTTGATGGCAACGGTGCATTGACTAACTTAAAACTACATCAACATGCACGGTTAGTGACAGTGAATAGCTATATTAGGGCTGGCTTGCAATGAACCTTTACTCCGTATTAATCTGAGATGCATTGCATATTGTTTATAGTTTTGCCCTCTGTTCTGCCAATCTATGTATATGCATTCCGCAGTCATTTTTGCTTTCGTTTTGTATATCTGTTTTATTCTTCGTTCTGCACTAAGCTTTGATCTATGCTGTGCCTTGACTTAATATATATGCTTTATTGGCTTTGTCTATCTCTGATTTTGGGTATTCCCTGGTGGCTCTGCCCAGAGGTTAATACGTGAGGATAAGATCCGGTCTTTGTCATCGGTGAGTCCAAAGCGGATAATCTCCCTTTCTATGGATTTGATTTGATTGGTATTAGTCTGGCTCTACTCAGCCTCAGCCCTAGGATGCCCGACGGGGTTACCTCTGGCTTAGATCTATGTATCTCTGTATCACTGCAGTGTCGCTTTGTCTTGGGACCCCGGAACCCAGGAAACCGAGACCCACTTGTACCCTGGGCCGGTCAGTGGTGTTCTCCTCTGCTCTGCTTTGCTCTGCTCTCTATTGGAGAGAATATGGTTAACGTAGTAGCCACTTAGTTCAGTATTTCTCTGCTTTGATTCAATTATCATGCTTTACTTCTATGCACGATTTGCTTAGCATACTAAGATGAAACTCTGAAATTTCTATTCTGTCCTTATTCTATCTGATACTATGAGTGTTTCATCCCTGTCACTTGTATTTGCTGGATTGTTGTATTCATTGTGTTGTCTGTGGTGTTGCAGGCACAGATCCCTTGCCCAGCTCCCCAGCGGTCGAGGAGGCTGCAGGGCCGAGTGTAGAGGCACCCTCCGGTCTGGTAGAGTGGGCCTGATCACCTCTGCCGAGTGCATGCATGCATATCAGCGGCCTTTTGTTTTGAGTTGGTTTTTGAGATTTTGTATTTTGGTACTTTGGACTTTGGACTTTGTACTCTGTATATTTGTATATCTTTATTTTGTCGTGTACTCAGACTTGTATTTGTTTTTCCCAGTTGTAATTATCTTGTCTTTTCCGTTTCGCATTTGTTTTGGCTTCCGCTATTTTCCTTTGTTGCTTGCTATGATATGTACAGCTTCCGCGTACGCTTAGTTCGCACGTGTTAAATCCCTTGTGTGCGTGCATCTGAACTGGGTTTGGATGCACGTGCACGGGAGTACGTGTGTCACTAGTTTAGCTATTCGCTAACCCCCGAATTCTGGATTCGGGTCGTGACAATGTCAATGGGTAATTTGGGCGATCTAGGGTTTGGAGGACCTAATTGCCTAAATGGTGATTGAAATAGGTACTTAATATAGTCCCTAACTAAGGGCTAGGAGCCCTAAAAGATTGGGGAAAGATTATCCCTGAAGCTGCCAAGTCGAACTTTGTAGGAATGGCCCCCTGCAGGTCCGCTCAAGCGAGGGGATTTCTATCCCAAGTTCACTTGAGCAGGTTTGATCTCGCTCAAGTGAGTTACCTCTCTATGTGCAGTGATTGCATAATTAATTGTAGTGCAGTCAATCTATGATCAACCTCAATTCAACTGAGGCTTAATCAGAGCTACTAGTTCCAAAACAATGGGTTTTGAAATGTGGGAACCACACCTCTAGTGTCATGACCTTTAAGTTAGATAATTAAATATCACAGTGGGACTAGTTGCATGAGAAGAGGTGGTGAGCTAACTTTCCATCATGGGTTAGTTGTACACACAAACTTGAGGACTTGCTCCGAACTATAACTGAAAAGTGCGGAATCCGGGATGCCCCTACATGAAAGGCACCAAATGTAGATTAACTCACATTGCGAGTTGATGTTTCCATTGAGATGTTAATGCCTTACGTGTGCATTTGGCTAGACCTAAACATAGGATGTTGTAGTGCTTACCTTTGAATCATTAATTATACTCTGCGAATATATTGGCATTAGGAGAGATATAGATTAACATTCCGCTTTTTATATGACATGAGCATGTATACATTTTCTTGTCATTCTTTATTGTTATTTTAAATTAAAAATATATGACATGGTGTAGTTGGATTGTTATTTCATACCGCAATTTAGGACATCTGCTCATGGATGTAGATTTCACATATATTTGTTACTAACTGTAGATCGGAGGTAGGTGTACGCCATCAGGGCAGCGTATGTTGCACAATGCAATATGCAGCCAAGCTGAGTTGGTTCGCCCTTGTGCATTTGTATTAAATTATTACTTATCTCTGTTTATGCCCATTATGATAATTATTGTTATCATTCATTCAAAATGCACTTAATTTTATTATCTATGCCTATCTATTTGCCAAATTATGTCAATTTGACACTGTGCACCGATGACATCGTATAAGTCTTCTTGGGATTGACGTTGGAGTCACTTCTTTTACCTTTACTCTGATGGGCTCATTTTAGCATTTAAATAATTATGGCCTTAGATGTTGGGCATAGCTTATGTAATAAATCTTTAAGTTTTCGTACTTAAACATTAATAGATGACTTCTAATGTATTGACCAGTTGTTTATGATTATTGATGACATTTATGTTGAATTTGATTATACCAGCTGCACAAAGATTCTATCGTATGTTTTCGCTTATGATTATGTTGACTAATCATCAAATATGACCTCATGTAGGACTTCAATCCACTCTGAGTTGGAGCCCATAATACAATTCTTGAGAAAATCTTTAATTGATCCCAAATCTAACACACTTCGAATTGGACTTAAAGCTGACCTATTTCTTAGGGCATGACACAACCACAACCCAAAATCATCTCAGCCTCATATCAAAATCTATATACATCTCCCAGACCTAGTATAATCGCCGCTAAATCTACCCCAGCGCATCAAATATGAGCAATTTGTAAGGAATCCACAAATTCAATTATTTCTTTCAAACAATTTGTATAGATGTGAATTTCACACAGATATCACTGCACATCAGTGCTTCTAACCCAGGAAAACTGGTGTTTGTCCAAATCCTCAAGAATTTATAAATCCTTTGGCTGCTTAAAAATGCTAAGGATTTGGTTGCCGAATATGACCTCACAATAATCGAGCCGGTTGCCCATATAACCTGAGCGGCCATTAAGAGCCATGGCTAGCATGACTGTGTCTTCTTGCTTCTCTTTCTTGTACGTGCTTCTTCTTCATGGTACAATGTCATACCCCTCTCACTTCCAAAATTGACAACCCTCAACCCCCCACCTTCGCACCCCCATCTTTCCTTCAACCCCCAAACCAGTGGTCACGTCACGCATACGTTTCTACCTTTGATATCCTTGTTCAACATTGTTTCTCTAGTCTTTATTCCCTTCACACTCACTCTTCCCTCCGCCTCCACCCTATAAATTCAAGCACCCCTCACCATATGAAGAGATCAGTACAAGAAAAACCGTGATTGAGACCGTGAAACGACCTTCTCCTAGGTTTGCATTGTAGTTTTAATGAGACGACCTTTGTACTGCCAGCAACAGCTCCTTCAAACATAACAGATCACAAGAGAATTCATCTCAGGTAAAACTCTCTCTCTCTCTCTCTCTCTCTCTCTCTCTCTCTCTCTCTCTCTCTCTCTCTCTCTCTCCAAACAGAACAGTGAGCCAGAGGTGTGGTCTTATGATTATTATTTTTTTAGACATTTGATGGAGTGTGTAAGATTAGGAATTTCTCATTTCTTTCCTATTATATACGATTTTGCTTTCCCCACAAATCTTAACATACAGGAAATGTGAAGACCCTATTTGGTTGTTATCAGGAAGTGTGACATCAATACTGTGATTGATGAATGATCTTTGAGAGAATATAAAATGAGAAGCATGCATTAAATGCATCATCTTTAAAACATGTTCGTATGCTTTCTTTTTCGACATTTTTTTTTGTTGTTGTGCTTTTCTTAAGTTTTTAATATAATATATCGTTACCCATAAAAAATAAATGCTTCATCAATGTGAGAGGCCTTGTTCACAAAAACCCAAGGTTGATTATTAAAATTGATCAATGCTCCAAGAGGCACGTGTTATATATATGCTCATCTTAAATTCTTTTGGGCACGTTTGTGTAGTTAGTTTTCTACAGAAAAAGTACAGATTGTGGTAATAAATTCGAGGATTAGGGTAATAAATTCTAAACTATAATAAAATATATGCATGGTGTGATTGCCCTTTCTTATGAAAATGTGCAAAAATGGGCTGAGTTTTATACAATTCCTCAGAAAATAAATTCCCATGGAGATGGTCGGAAAATTGTTTTGATCGAAAGAGAAAATCTTTTGTGAAATTGGCTTTTTGATGCATATACAAACATGCCATTTGTGTATCCGCCTTTCCTTGAAAATGTAGAGAAAATGTTGAATATTTCCCCATAAAAATCTCTCTCATCATTTAGTGCAAATGCTTCTCCACATGAAAAAACATAAAAACTAATACAATTTTTTTTTAAGAATACAAGGAAAGGTATTATGGATGGAGATATAGAAAACGAAATTCATAAAAAAAAGGGGAATCTTGGCATATATCAGTTTTGATAGAAACAATACAAAGAAGTGTTGATAGAGTCATACAGATTGGGGTTTTGTTGGTGCAGTTATATGTGTATATGGATTGTCCACTGTATCATAATTATCATCTAGTAGAAATTTGTTAAGATTTTTGTATTGGTTAATTTATGGGTTGGACAAAACTTAGGTACATTGGTGTTGTATTTTATTTATTTTTTAGTATAAAGTGTGGTATGAATCACTAGATATATTGGAGTGAAGAAATGAAAGAAAGAGCGACAAATTGAAATATTTTTCTGAGGATAACATGATTTTAAAAGGCCATATCTCACAAAACAAGCATTGTATATGGGGCAATCTACGTACTTTTGGAAAGTTTGTTTTGAGTAGATATCCGTTGAGCTCAAGATTATATCAATTGAAACTAAAATGATAAAGTTATGGCCTTGAAAAGTTCGCAGAAATTTATGCTGAATTTCATCGATCATTCAGGCAAACATCCAATTAATCTGACTTGAAATAGTAGCTTAATTTGATCGATCCGACTTTTGACTAAATATCCGATCAATCTGACTTGAGATAGTAGCTTAATCCGATCGATCTGAATTGAGCATTGTGCTAAAACCCGTCAACTTGCATGAAAACCTTTCCTATTTATATTAGAATTGCATGTTTTGTTCATACTTTGACTCTAGCTCTAAGGCATGAATTGTGAGTCATAAAAAGAGTGTTTATCTCGATCCTAAGACATACATCCACATCCTTTTCTATAAATCGAGTAGAGAATTCATATTGGAGATTTCATTTAGAGCATCTGTTGGAGATTTGGGCTGAAGGGTTCAAGTTCTATAGTTAGTATTTCTACTTCATCTTAGAGATTTTGGTTTTTGCATCTTCGTAGGATATTGTTCTCTTGCTGTAGGTATTTGTTTGAGGTGGAGATTAAATCACTAATAGCGGGGCATTAAAGGACTGCACATCGAGAGAATCTACCAAACAACTACAACGAGTGTCGAAATAATAACTATATCGTTGTGAGTATATCTTGTAACTACAAAAGTCAGTGTTTGATTTCATCTACTTTGGACTTATGATTTTTTTCCGTTTGGGTTTCTACTTGAAATATTGTGTGGCCTTTTTTGTGTGTTTAATAGCTTTTATTTTTCCGCTGTATAAATGAGTAATTGAATTGCAATCTAGAATAAATTCGGGGTGAAAAACTTTAAACCTTGACACAGGTTAAGGTCCCAGTTGATGTATGCTATGCAGATATAAACAATGAGTAATCACAAACAATCAAACAATCATCAAGATAGATGGACACAGGATTTTTATGTGGAAAACCCAACCCGGAAAAAAACCACGAGACCTACCACCGGTCCATCAAGAACAATCACTATGAAGAAAAAGTTACAAGACTACTTACTACCCTTAACCCAGTTGAACACAACCTAAGGGACCGAAGCTCTGCTTATCGACACACACGTCGTTCACTCTCTTCTGGATTGATCTTCACCCCTTGAAACCACTCAAGACGAACACGTACAGCGGAGAAGCGAACTGGAACTCAGAAGGAGGCATTGCAGAACTTCAAGAGCAGAATACCTTCTGGGAAGATGAAATCTCTCTAAGTATATTAGGGTTTTGATCTAGAGAGCTCATTCTCTTCATGGAGAGGTGTTCCTTAAATAAGGAGGAACCTTATATCCTTTCCGTCATTGATTCGCGAAGGATAAGGAAGCACACAAGGCAATCCCGAAAAAATAGAGCTTCTGAATCGCGCGACTGCCGACCCAGCCGACCGATCAGTTACCCAAGCCGACCGGTGGGGTATGGGGTCCGATCGGTCGGGTACTCATCCGATCGGTCGGTTTTCGGTTCTGTCTTCAAATGTCAGTATGCAGGAAATTCGGCCGGTCTGTTGTGCTATCCGACCTGTCCAAAGATAAAACACTTGGATGCTCATGTCTGTGTAGAAGATCATCATCTGTGGCTACAATAGAGTGTTCAGTCCATCTAAAACATAAAATTACAATGCTAGAAACCCAAGTTTTGGCCATCCCATGAAATTACCAATATTACATGCCTTTCACGGGGCTTCAAAACCTTCACAGCTATTGGAAAGTACTTGTATAAACCATTTTAATACTATGTGTAATAGCCTTTATCCCGAAGAAGTATGAAAAAGTGAAATATTTTTCAACAACAAGAACTTTTCATGGTTTGGTGTGAACACTTATTTATGAGAAAAGGCATCATAATCAGTGAAATTTTTCTCAGTTTTGCAGTAAAATAATTTAGATGAGGAGAAGAGGAAAGAAATTTTTTTTCCTTTGAAACATAAGTTCATGGAAAGGCTCCACAAACCTTGCAGATAAAGAAGTACATGGAAAACGGCCAAGATCCCGTGAGTGGTCTCCCACACACTTTTTGTGTGTGGGTTGTGTGGAACTCTATCGTAAAGCCCCACCTATTGATACTCTGGGCCATTTAAATTGAATTTCATTTTATAGAGTGAAATCCTCAAATTTTACTTAAAAAGAGATCCTATCATAAAATTGACCATATGATTGATAAGATAAATAATATATATAATTAGTAATGCATAAAATTGCTAATCCCGTCATCAATCTTCTGCCCAATGGTGGACCAACTTTGGGTATAAATTGATAATATGTCTCGATGGGTTGCCATTCATTGGAACAATCCGAATTATCAATAGAAGGACTCATTCATTTGAGCAATCTGAATTATCAAAGATAGGGACTCATGGTGGAGTTCCACACATCCCACTGGTTGGAAGCACATGGGTGAAAGGACTTTGGACTCGATGGAAGAATAAGATGAGAGTGGGTGAAAGGACTTTGGATTCGATGGATGAATAATATGAGAGAGAGAGAGAGAGAGAGAGAGAGAGAGAGAGAGAGCTATTTTTACAAAAAAAAGAAATTTGCCCTCTGGATCATGAAAATTCAGTATTTTATATCAGATGTGAGATAATTAAAAGAGATGGGGTAAAAAGTTTTCCTGCTAAAATAACTTATATTCCAACTAAAACAACAAGTATCTTTCACAAAGAAGAGAGGCGAGGTAAAAAAAAAAAAGGTTGGGTCCCCTACTATGCTTGTAAATCTCTCACAAAATCGTCATTAATTATTTTATTTTTATGCCGAATTTCACTCTGTTCAAAATAGTGCTTACCACCGACTTGGTTACGTGTGCAATAACAAGAATCCGCTTTCTTATTTTTACCTCATATTCTAATCAAATGTTCCAAACGATCGAAGAGTTCAAAACAACGGGCATATCATGCAGAAGCACGGAACACGTTCTTCCCCACTTAATTACCACTGACAAAAAACTTGACCCAGGTTCTTTGCATCCTTTTATTTATCCCGCAAATTGACGACAGACTTTACTTTTGTCTGGGATATGGATAACTTCAGCATCTCCCATGACAGTTGGTCACCACATCTGGCAAAGATCACCCGTATCCTCTCTAGTCCTTCCTTTCCTTTGCCTGTTTGCACCTTAGCTTGGACCACAAATTCAACAAGCAAATCTACAAGAAAGTTCACATGAACTATTCTCTCTTGACCGAAGATAGGACTTGCCGGTTTTTCATTGGTGTTTCGTAAAGTATATTTTGGCAAGAAATTAATCAGCAATGCTATCTTTGCAATCATATAGTTTCACCTCTCATTTGATTGAGACCCCCATGAAAGTCTGTTCACTTGCCCAATTCCAAAGCATTGTATTATATCTTCATTCTTCCATATGGGCTCTGATGTCATTACTCTTAGACAATTAAAACATTTTGTTTATGTAATTGAGTTAGGTATTTTTGGGATATTATCCAGAAAATGTTTCGCAAAATAAATTAATTTTAAAAGTAGAAGTAGAGAGTTTTAAGTTTATTGATATATTTTGAGAATAGTATAGTGTTATCATAATATATTCAATCTATGTTCAAAATTGGTGACATTGATGGGCACTCCGAGTTGGGGAATAAGAGAGATAGCAAGGGTACAGTGTGAGCTCCACTGTAATGATTCCGCTCAGCAGCACATGGAATCTAAACATCAAGCAATGAATCTTGATAGAAACGAGGGATGGTGGTGTGGTACTTCGGATGGGAACCACTTTAGGAACCAATGAAATAGAAGTCATATTAATTCTGGAAGTTCTTGATAAAAGGGATTAAATAAGGACTTTAATTTTATGAAAAGTGTTTTTACACATTTATCATAAAAATTTTTATCGGGCTTATTGGTGGGTCGCATTTGAGAATGGGACCAAAGAGAATGAAAAAATCTATGTAAGACTACTCCAAATATCAAGTTTCACCTCAATTACACATCTATAATCCCTTCATCCGTGGCCTATAAATTCAGTCCATTCGGATTAGTGCATAATAAATTCAACGGTCTAGTAAATTTGGATTTAACCGAAATTTAAAGCATTTAACTATCAACGGAATCCTTGTGTATTGCAAGATTTAAATTAAGTGGGAGATGAGCCCCACTTAGACTTCCCATAATAGTGGTGAGAACTAGTTTTCATAGGATTGTTTCCAATTAAATAAAGGAGTAAATTTCATAGTTCAAACAACTATAGAAAATCAAATTAATAAGATGAGTTTTTTCTTTTCCACTTTTTTTCTTAAAATCTATGAAGGACAAATTTGGAATCTATTATTTTTATGGCTTTTGTGGCGGGAGGTTTTGAATGTTTTCACACATTTTCAGATGTGAAAAGTATGGGCTAAAAATAGCCTCATTTACACACAAATTTTACAACTCATTTATACATGTCGTACTTAAATGGACACAAAACAATGTGTGTAAGCGTATGAGGGAAATTTACATATAATGGGCACAAACAGACCACAACATAATGGTTTTGCTGATTGATGCTAGAATCGCTCAAAGGATTTCATTGTGGTTGTTGTTATTGTCAAGATTCTTCCAAGTTGAGCAGGTTGGTGAGACCTAACAAAATCTCAATATTTAAGTGATATTGTGGCCTTGAGAATGGTCTATTACCTCAATGGTAAGAGGCAGTAATTCTCATTTGGCTGCTCAGATCTACCTAATCTTGGCCGCAGATACCTTTTCCTTATTAGAGGGTTTTGCCACCTTGTCCGTAGTCTATCCACTGCGCTCGCCTAAGGGCTCCACAAGCTCTCGAATGTCTGATACCCTCTCTCGAGGTGTTGTTCAACCCCCTATAGTTGGGATAAAAATGAAAAGTAGTTGATATCGTGGCCCTTGAAACCAACGTTAGATCCCGGGTTTGAGGTGGTAGGTCAATCGTGTGTATTCTTGTTTCTTTAACTTTTTTCTCTCTTTGATTATTGACAAAAACAAATTTCAATGATGTATCCTTGTGTACAACATCCTTGATTAAATATTTGATACTTCAAACTATTCCATGAGTGATGTCCTTTCGGTATTGCAACTGGATTTGTGATGGATTGTGGGGTCCAACTCCAGATACGGTCAACTCCAAGTTGGGTCACAGCTCACAAACCAGTTGCCTCTGCCAAATCTCCACCAAGTAATTACCCCAACGTTTTGCATGAGACAAACTCTCGATTCTTAGTACAGATCCAAATGTATCAAAGACCTGTCCATAAGAAAGTTTGACGAAATTTCTTCACAATCTTAGGAAAGATTTTCAAGTGGACCAATATCTTGACCGTTTAGGTCTTGTGTGGCCCGTTCTGGGCCAAAGGCGACCCCAGTGGGCCAGCCCCCAACTATGTAACATCCAAGAAAGATCATATGATATAGCTGTTGGGCATGAACCACGAAGAATCATAGAAGAGGGCTGCTATTTAAGCACAATTTTCATCTCTCATCACACATGAAAATTTTTTTACAAAGTCCTAAAATACCCTTCTCTCCCCAGGCACCTCTCTCTCTTCATCCTCTCTCTTCCCCCTTTCCCTCTAGCCGGGAAGAGCTCCAGCTGGCAGGAGGGGGGGCTCTCCCTCCCAGTCTCTCTGCCTCTACTCCCTGTCTCTCTACCTTTGCCTCTCCCTCTCCCTCTCCTTCTTCTTATTCCTCTTCCTCTCCTCTCCCTCCTTACTCCTCCATCTTTATCTCCATTTTCCTCTTCTCCTCTCCCTTATTCTTCTCTCTTCCTCTCTTTCCTCCTTGCCTCTCCGCCCCATTCGGCCTTGTGAGGCCGAATAGCAGTGTGATATTTGGCCTCATAAGGCCAAACAGGGCAGAGAGGTGAAGAGGGAGGAGAGAAAAGGGGAGAGGAAGAGGGAGGAGAGGAGAGGAGAGGAGATGAAGAGAGGAAGAGGGAAGGAGAGGAGCGGAGAGGAAGAGGAGAAAGAGGGAGAGAGGAAAGGAGAGGAAGAGGGAGAGAGGGAGAAAGAGCCCCCTTTCCGCCAGCCGAAGCTTGTCGTTAGTTGAGAAAAAGGGTAGGAGAGAGGAGAGAGAGATGAGTGTATTTTTGAAATTTTATTTATTTATTTATTTGTTTGTATAAAGAGATGAAATTATTATTTATTTTTGAAATTTTATTTATTTATTTATTTATATAAAGAGATGAAATTATTATTTATCCGGCAATTTTCATCATAGGAAGGTGAAATCTTACATGTTGTCCTTCGTATCTTTGAAATGAAAAGCAAACGTGTTTGGCCACTGATGACGCTATCACAACAGGTGGAGGATTTTCTCTCTGCAGACCAAGATCTTTTTCTTTCTTCGTTTCATCTGTGACCTCTTTTTCTACCTACCATGAGATTCCTTCTATAAATTCCCAAACACTTCTGTTCTCCTTCCCACAGTCCGCTTACACACACACAAACTCTCTCTCTCTCTCTCTTTCTCTCTCTCTCTCTCTTTCTCTCTCTCCATTCGTTGGAATAGTCCAAACTCCAAACACCAAAACACCCTCCCTTTCTTTCTCTCAACTATGTTTAATACTAGCTCTGTTTCGACCTTCTTCATCGTTGTGTTTACCATCACCAGCCACTTAATTTGTATAATTGGGCAGGGAAATCCATGGAGCACGTCATTTCTGTCAGAGCTACTAGAACTAAACCTTGCTACAAAGATCCGGGTCGATCCGCAAGCCACCAACCTAGCCTCCACTGACTTTGGCAACCTAACTCGTTCCCTCCCAGCTGCAGTTCTCTACCCTTCCTCTGTAAAAGACATAGCTACTCTCATACAAGCATCCTACTTCTCTTCTCTCCCCTTCCCTGTGGCTGCTAAGGGTCATGGCCACTCGATCCATGGCCAGGCACTGGCACTTGATGGTGTGGTCATAGAGATGAGTTCACTCAACGGTGGGGATGAGAGTCGGATCAATGTTTCTACGAACCCAGATCCATATTATTATGCAGATGTTGGAGGTGAGCAGCTATGGATTGATGTGTTGAAGGAGACTCTGCAACATGGGCTTACGCCTGTGTCATGGACGGACTATTTGCATCTGACTGTTGGCGGGACTCTTTCAAATGCGGGGATAAGTGGCCAAGCCTTTCGCCATGGACCTCAGATAAGCAATGTCTATGAAATGGATGTAGTTACTGGTAATCTTCTCCAATCCTTCCTTATCCTTTGATATCTCTCTCTCTCTCTCTCTCTATATATATATATATGGAGAATTTTCAAAAACTCCGCAATTATAAAGAGGATAATTTTTGCCCTGTTTTTGGACATGTATAAGAAAAATTTGTCACCTTGTGTAAAGAAAAAAATAAAAAATAACTAATTTTAAAAAGATGTTGAGACACGCATTAAAACGTGGCTAAAAAAGAGGTAATTTTTGGGTGAAAGAGTTTAAAAAATTTTACAGTGTGTCTATATATATGTGAACAAAATTACTATGCATCTATCTGTCATCTTGTGATGAGGGATAATTTTATTTTTAAAAAGTATTGATGTAGAAAAGATAAATTATCACACATTATGATATATTTTTTACTTAATTAAATCTAAAAAAAATTATTTCTCACCACAAGATAAGAGATGAATGTATTGTAATCTTTCCCTGTATGTATATTCTATTATATAGAGTATGATTATAGGTTTAGTGACCATGCATGACATGCATGTACGTGTTGGAACAGGAAAAGGGGAGATTGTAACTTGCTCTCAACATGTTAACCAAGAGCTGTTCTTCGGAGTCCTGGGAGGACTTGGCCAGTTTGGGATCATCACTAGAGCTCGAATTGCCCTGGGGCAGGCGCCAAAAAGGGTATGAATTACAACTCTAGCTACAAGAATCTCTTTCTTTGGTGAAATGTTCGCATCCCATAGGGCCGAAGGAGTTGAACTTAGCTTTGGGGCCGGCTTTATTGTAAAGTTTAGTAGTTCAAAATAAATGTCCTTCTCGAATCTCTTCAAGTTTCACTGTTATTGGCTGCTCCCACTGTATGATTGAATGTTTGAATAATCACATGATTAGAACATTATTAAATGTTCATGTGAGGCCAACTTCTATTGTAGGTGTTCATTTTGAGAAGCTTTAATTTTTAATAGGTGAACCTCATTATGTAATTTTATTTTTTAACTTAGACTTTACTGTTGCTTCTAACCAATCTATTTATATCACACGTTCCTATCACCCAAATCTCACTCTACTAAAAGTGATACTTAATGCAATAATTAATTTATTAGTACTTCTGATTTCATATATTGATATATTTACCACTAACATCATTGAAGTGTGATTTGCATTGTTATATCTATTTAAAAGAGGAATATAATGTGGTTGGCTTGAAGAAGAGACATGCCCAGAAGCAAAAGTCGGCATCATTATTTCTCTTTTATACAATTTGATGTGACATGATATGTGCAACAAAAATAAAGTACCTCCACAAATGTAAGTCTTGTATCTTTCCGTAGAGATTAAGGAGAAGTCGGCACTCGGCCCAGGGGCCCCATCGAAGGATTGTGATAAGACATTAATCGAATATAATTAGTTCATTGATTTCTGTCTATGCCTCATGTGAAGGCAATTGATTGGACGGCCAAAATACTATAGGTTGGCCTATTTGTGATAGTGGGGTGTTGATGATGGATGGCAGTAACTGTTGCCACTTGGCAGGTGAGGTGGTTGCGATTGCTTTACATCGATTTCTCGCATTTTACAAGAGATCAGGAGTATCTCATATCAATGAAGGGTGTGGATACCGACGGGCCCACGAACGGATTCGATTATGTAGAAGGATCTCTGATTACAGATGATAGCCTTTTAAAAAATTGGAGGTCCTCATTCTTCTCAACAAAAGACCATGGAAGAATCCGTGCTCTTGCAGCGCAACATGGCACCGTTTATTGTCTGGAAGTGTCCAAGTACTACTCCCATTTCAGTGTTGATAAGGTGCAACCCTCCTTCAAACCCCCTTTTATATCCCTCACTTTTTTTTTCCCTTGGCACGTTTACCTAACTTCAACAGGAATGAAAGTCCAAATTTTTCCATGGAAAGGGTGGAGGGCAGAACAGTCATATATGTTTGTTTGTACAAAAAAAGGAAAAATCTCATTTTGTGATGATGTGCACAAATATGCCCTGAATGATGAAAAAGAATTTGTGGAAAATCATCTTACTTTTCCCATGTGATTTTTTGCAGAAATTGTCATACGTTTTTTACACCATTTCCATGAAAAAACATTTACACAAACCTGCCCTGTTGGTGGTTGTTTAGCGATATTGCTGAAAATAAGTTACAAGAGATTATGGTATCTGTTTTCTGATTGGCAGGATGTGGATTCTTTTCTAAAAGCGTTGAGCTTTCCCCCGGGATATGTCTTTGGGAATGATGTTTCTTACACAGAATTCCTTGAAAGGGTCCACCATGGAGAGCTAAAGCTCCGTGCAAAAGGGTTATGGGCTGTTCCCCATCCATGGCTGAATCTCTTCATACCAAAATCAAGAATTTTAGACTTTGACCGTGGAGTCTTTGGGCGCATTCTTAAGAGAAATGCCACTATGGGCCCCATCCTCATCTACCCAATGAACAAATACAAGTAAGTATCTCAATCAATGCTAAATGACTATATTACAGTGTCCATTATCATAGCACTTGCTCCAGCTAAAACTGTCAATGGACACCAAAATACAGGCTACCTAATGGGCCTGATCAAAAATTAAGATCTGGATCTTATTTTGGGCCCAACTGTTAATTGAGTCCAGATTCAGATTTACGTATCTGCTATCCATGATTAATAGGATCTGGCTCTCGGTCCATTCAGATCCATACCCCAACGAGGGACCACCTGATGACTGTTTTGTTTTGTTTTTGTTTTTAACTAAATGGCAATTATAATATATTAACGAGAATTTTGAATGGATTCGTTTTGATTTTGACCTTTTTATTGAGCATTTGTAAAAAAGCTTAAGCCATATAGTCATGGGGATTTAAGCTGGTGAGTGGTGACCTCTTACCTTTGAAAAAAATAATCTAATAACTATAGTACTAATGGATGTTTTAGTATTTTTGCCAAAAAAAAGTGAAACTAATTATATGGAGTGCGAACCGTAGTCTGGTGGGTTGTACCCGTGCTTAGCACGGATTATTATGCTATTTATGGTGTATTAAAAGGAAGGACTGAATATCAGCCTCCAACAACACAACGATGAATTACAATCAAGCGGCCAAAGCATAAAACAAAACAAAAATGAGGTTACTCGCCGTTGGTTAGTGGAGTTGGAACTCCCAAAAAAATAGAACAGAGTAATCATAAATTGGCTCTGCAATCCTTTGGATGTGCGACAGGGAGAGGAGGAGAGCTGATATTTCAGTAAACTTCTGACTGTTCGTTGGGAAAATATTCTCCTACAAGCGCTTCTATGCGCACTCTAGCATTGTGGGGCCACTTAGATAATTTTTATAGATTCCATCATTTCCTTGATTAGTACTAAATAACGAGATAATGAGTTTCTTTCTTTTTGCTACTAAGCTTCCCAATTGAATTCATCGCAACACTTACAATGATCAACTTTTCGAAGATCCCATTGGATTCTGAAAGCTCATAGCAGTGGTTTTGATAAACCCCAATTTATTGCTTCCTCCCCCACCAATAAAGCCCACTCCTTCAGCTTGTTCCAAAAAAAATGAGATTTTGCATAATAAGCTTTTGATATTCAACCACTGCCCACCTTTTGTCAATGCAAGCTCTTTGATACTCTTTTATATCTTATGATCCAATGTCACACTCAATTTATACTAATTGAACCTTTACTCCATTGGATTGAATCGAAAAAAATTTAATGTTTAACATGCCATTAATCTTAGGGCTGTTAAATCAAGGACTATGCTAACCTGGTAGAGCTGATTTTTGGATCCCCCTTGTGCATGAGTAGAGTGTTGTGATTTTCTAAACAATCACCCGTCGTGCGCATCCATGAGTCACAAGATCAACACGAAGCAAGCCACACACAAGAAGAGACACGAGATTTACGTGGTTCACCCAAATAGGGCTACATCCACGGGCACAGGAAGACGAACATTTTCACTATAACAAGTAAAGCATACAAGAGATTCCCACTCTCTCACCTCATCTCTCCTACGTGGTGTCAGAACACCACGGGCAACTGCCGCCGCAAGGTCTAGGGTTACAGACTATACATATATATAATCTCCGCTTTCTTGGCCACTAAGAAAACCCCGGTATAATTACCAAAATACCATTGCCCGTAAACCAGTCCCTGGCTAACCCAGTGACTCCTCCGGCTAAACCGGAATACAAGACATAAACCCAACAATCTCCACCTTGGCTTGAATTCCATACAACTCCGTACAACTCGACCTACTAGGAGATAAAACCGGCAATGTCTTCACGTACCCTGCTGAATGGCACGTCACTGCACCAGGGATGCAGTCTTCTTCAACACTTTGACATGTTAAACCAGCACATGAACTTTAAGCAAAGTTCATCTCGTCAAACTCTACCTCGAACTAAAAGCTCGAAACCATTGACGAATCTGAGTGATATCTGAATCACTCACCATCCTGCCCCATCTTCAACATCACTATGAAGATCCAATCACCACAAGCATGCAAGCAAAACAGATCGGGAATACAAGTCCAGATGACTTCACAATTGCAGAAACCTCTGGCTCCGAGTGGTCAAAAAACTCCATTTGACCGGGCCTCCGATCAATCAAACAAATGTTTGACAACTGCTGACACATCAGCTCCTCCTTGCTGCTTTTCCAGCTTGGCTCTAGCAAAATGAATAACATCACATGCGATCATGTGAACCCCAAACGAACAACATCGTTTGAATCAGCAAACCCTTTGCAACTAGGCTGGCGACTCCTATTATTGGGTTTGCAACAACAACTAGGTCGAGTAGACCCGATTTTAGCCTGAATCCACATCTGTTCAGATCTCCTCCAAATTTCTGCATCAAACTATAGATATCATCAACACGAGCACGCTGGAAGAAACGGATCAGAAATCCGACTCAGGATGACTCCGATATCGTAGAAACAAGTTTCGACACTCCAATCAGTCAAACCTCCTCCTTGACTGTCAAACAACCAAGCAACCTCTTCCACTGCGTAGATCTGCTCGAAACGAGTCCGTAGGCGCAAACGGATCTCCGATCGGACATCGGATGATCAAGATATCGCAGAAACAATTTCAGCCGTTAATCTGGTCAAATCTGCTTGTTGACCGTTGCTGACGTCCCTGCGCAGTCTGCTGGGCTTCTGGAGCGGACCCAGGTCGGGTTCACCTGACCCGAACTGATCTGAACTCTTTTCGCTGGGCTCTGCGCACATGGGTCAGAACTGACCCGACCCGAACTGGCTCGGAACTGCTGGATGCATTGCTGGGTTGGGTTTCTAGTAAATGGGCCAGGTCAACCCTACCCGACCGACCCGGCCTGCAACCTCTTTTCCTGCCTGGGCTTTGCTGCTAACAGGTCAGGTCGACTGCTACCCGACCTGACCCCGAACTACCCTGTATGTGCTGTTGGGCTCACCACGGGTAGGTCGAAACGACCTGACCCAAAACCCAAACCGCCTGGGATTGACAGTCGTCTTCAACAACGCGACGACTCTGTCTGCGTTCTGCAACAAGGAGAAACCGGACAACTGCTCTTCGTCCTCTGCTGTGGTCCGGTGACCAGGGGGCGGGACGGGGCGGCGGTGTACAGCAGCGGCGACGACCACCGATCGGCGTCCGGCGGGCTGCGGCGGTTGGCTACAAACGGCGATGACAGAGAACGAACGTTTCGGTGTTTTTTTTTTTCTTTCCTCCAGTAGTCCTCCTCAAATCCGGCAGCCAATTTCTCAAATCAATCTTCTCCGATGACGATCTGTAGCCAAAAACCCAACCAAAAAAGGGTAACCTCTTCGATTTCTTCCTTTTTTGGTTTCTAGCTCTATAACCAAACAGCTCCCCAGCCGTTTTCCTCGGCTACGACGGACGGTGGCCTAGCAGTGCCGATGATGGGGAGAACTGCGACGACTGCGACGGTGTCGACTGGAAGTCCGGCGAAAATCCTCGCGAAAATCTTGGTAAGAATCTCGTGTTTTTCGAACCTTCGAGATCACATCTGATCTCTTCTATCTCTCTAGCCTTCTGCAAATCCTCAACAGCGTTGTTCTCTCTCCAACGTTGATTCAACCTGGGCAGATCCGGATTTGCACACCCTCTGCACAGCGATCAAATAGAGGCCCACCGAGGATCAGAATCAAATCTGATCTCTTCTATTTCCGCAGCAACTTGGCCAAGCAAGTCTGGCCTGACTTCGGAGAATTTGATCCAAGGCCCAAACAGAGAACCGAGAAATGCAGAGAACCCTTTCTCTGTTTCTTCTTCTTCTAGTGGCACAAGCAGAAATTCGGTCTTCTCCTATTCAATCTGTGATCAGACAACAACCGCAGCAATTACTTCGAGATCTGACAAAACATGTGAAACTTTTTTCTTCCGATCCAACGAGATCGGAGAACCCAATCTCGTCGTCTTCTTCGATGGTGGCCCAACCAGAGATCTCGAACCTGATCTCTCTTCTTCTCTGTTTCAAAAAACAAAGATCTGAATCCTTCGACAAGGATTCAATCAGTTGATCTTCATGCGCACAACATCCAAACCACTGAGCGATCTCCACCTCGCTCAGAAACTCGAGGAATACCAACCTCGGCTCTGATACCAATTATTGTGATTTTTTGAACAATCACCCATCGTGCGCATCCATGAGTCACAAGATCAACACGAAGCAAGCCACACACAAGAAGAGACACGAGATTTACGTGGTTCACCCAAATAGGGCTACATCCACGGGCACAGGAGGACGAACATTTTCACTATAACAAGTAAAGCATACAAGAGATTCTCACTCTCTTACCTCATCTCTCCTACGTGGTGTGGGAACACCACGGGCAACTGCCGCCGCAAGGTCTAGGGTTACAGACTATACATATATATAATCTCCGCTTTCTTGGCCACTAAAAAAGCCCCGGTATAATTACCAAAATACCCTTACCCGTAAACCAGTCCCTGCCTAACCCAGTAACGCCTCCGACTAAATCGGAATACAAGACATAAACCCAACATAGAGCTTATCGATTTACCTCAACCCCTTGATAAACTTGCACCTAAGTGGGTTCTTTGAGCTAGACTGTATATATTTTATGTGCAGTCCATTCCTTTTGTTGTATATGCTAGCAGATGTATGGTATAGACTTACTATATTATAATATATGTTATTATAACGCAATTGTTGTGTCAGCTTAAGTTAGGTTGGGTGCATTGGGTTTGAGTCCAGGGCTGGTGCCATAAACCTGTGTCAGTTTTCAATTCAGGTTCATGACCATGGACCCCAACTCAAGCCGATCCTACACAGCTCCCAACATGACCTGGGTTCAGTTCAGGCATGGATTGTGACTAAAACGCCCACAAAATCCATATGGGATGCGCTTGAACTAGCTTTGTTTGGGCCCAGTTGTAACTTTCACCAACCACAAGCATCTAAGATTCTAAATTCACAAGAACATGAACTGCAGGTGGGACGAGAGGACCTCTGCAGTGACACCAAATGAAGAAATCTTCTACACAGTAGGGTTGCTGCAATCTGCTACAAATTGTTGGGAGTATTTGGAGGATCAAAACAGAGAAATATTGAACTTCTGCGATGAGGCGGGCATTCATTTTAAGCAGTATCTTCCTCATTATTCAACTAATTCCGAATGGAAGAAGCATTTTGGTAAAAAATGGAACATGTTTGTTGAGAGAAAAATGAAATTCGACCCAAAAAGGATCTTATCTCCAGGCCAGA
Source organism: Sextonia rubra (assembly GCA_037013555.1). NCBI lineage: Eukaryota > Viridiplantae > Streptophyta > Magnoliopsida > Laurales > Lauraceae > Sextonia > Sextonia rubra. Next base: position 32,148,607 of record JASUAD010000010.1, on the reverse strand, counting down.
GAATTTTCACTCTTAAAGCATTGCAAGAACCCAATGATCAAGGTTCATACTAGAGTAATTCTCTCAAAGATTTTGGATAATTTAGCATACATCATTATCGGCTGTGGATTATCAAAATTTGGTAGCTTTCAGAAAACCCATGCTAAAAGGAAACTAGAACTGCTGTAGCACCATTTTGGGACGACTTAGAAGAAGATTTTAGAAAAATTGAATTGAGAACCATGTGACGTGCATTATCTCATGTTCTTTCATGGAGTGTATGTGTAAGATTAACTCTCTCTCTCTCTCTCTCTCTCTCTCTCTCTCTCTCGATTTGGGTCATTGTCAATTGGTTTAAGTCTTGGATTTGTTCTTCAAAGTCCAGCTCTTGCGTTATTTGGATAATATGTATGCGGCCATGTATGTATCCTCCAAGGAAATATTTTTATTATTCAAAATTGGATTACCTCCGGACTAGAGGCCAAAAGTTCAAATATTAGACTAGCGATAAATGCCTTGGGTCATAAAAAAAATTGTCAAATTATAATTATTTTTTATTAAAGGCAAATGAGTATATTATAAAAATGGAATAATAGGCTTATGACTTATGAATCGAAACCCCAGAAGAAGCCTCATAGAAGGAAAACAAGAGAACAGGCAACCCAAAAAGAGGAACAAGTAAAAGAGAAGTAAAAAGAAGGGAGGCACCCGGATACAAAACAACCCACTGCACAGCCCCATTGGACACTGCTCCGGTAGCTGGGCTTAGCCACCTTGAGGGAGTTGAGAGTTTCTGAAAGAGAATAACTATGAAGTCTGAACTGGTGTGGATATCTTACCCATAGCTATCTTCCATTCAAGGGCGGAATTAGAAATTTTTTATTGTGGGGACCAAAGTAAAAAAGAAATCTAAAAAAAGCAAAAAATTTAATAATAAAATATGTAATAAGAATTATTGAAGTTGTACTCTGCATTTTTTCATTAAGTTGAAATCATCTATTATTGTTTCAATATCGAATTTTTTTGCAATTTCTTTTTCAATATATACAATCAACTAATAAAAAAGAAATTCATCTTCTATTTTGTTGCTTAAAGCAAAAGAAATCCATTCTTATAGTGGGTTCTTGAATTTTCTTCTCTTTTTATACCAGCTTTTATAAAAGAAATAAAAGCTAATAAATGGTAATGACCCTATGTGAAATCCAAACTATTCAAAAATATGGTTCCATAGCCTTTTGTCTCTTAAAATGAATTTTCTCTAATTGGATTTCATATGATATTCATAATCAAAATTAAATTATCTATCATAAATGATGAAAAATAAAAATTATCTCTAAATAAAAATTATCTATATCTATGGTGGATATAGATACAATCAATTTAAAAGTTTTTAAACTAATAGACCATAAATAGGAAGTGATTTTGAAGGTGTTAAATTTCAAGTATGAGCTTCAAAACTAAAAAGGAAAAAAAATGATGTATAGAGAATTAATGCATTTATAACTATAAACATATAAAGTGAAAGGATGGTTACTTTCGTCAACCCTCCTTTCTCGTACCTTTGGTGAAGTAAGAACAACTTCAAACTCTTTCATAACCTTTAGGCCCCAGCAATCCATACTCTCAGTCTCTCTGCAATGAAACTATCACGGTTTCAAATCAAGGTATGTGGCGGCAATGACGACAGTAGATTTTGGTAAATAATATCTAATCTATCTCCAATCCCTTCTTTTATTTAATTTCCTTTCATCTTTCATTCTTTTCCTTCAATTTCTGCTTTTATTAGATTTTTTTTCTCCTAAAATTGGCTATTATTTAGTTTTTTTTAAATGTAGATTATATTCATAATATCTAATTTGATAAATGATAACATTGTAGGGGCCATCATATTAAAATTGCCATTAAAAGAAGGGGCCATCATGTGATAATTGCCATTAAATGTGTGGCCAAATGATATATTCAAAAGAAAAATCCACTGGCATGCCCCACACTCTATGCGTGCCCACCCCCCCAAACACCAAAAGTTCCGCCCATGCTTTTATTCCTCTTCCATAGAGGTAAAAAGATTTGATTTGATACCACAAAAATTTCTTATTACGAAAATTTCTTTATTTTTTTTCCAAAATTTGAATCTTCTTTGGAAGTAGTTAAAGAAATGTGAAAAAAATTCAATTAAATGAGAGGTGCTCTCAAGGCCATGCTAATGTATTACTATGTTTACCTACTTTTCTCTGGCTATTTTTCTTTGAACTCCTAAGAATTCCATGGTAAAGTGGGTCTGATGAACAATAATTAATGAGGTGAGGAAAGCAAGATGTTAGCTAGGTGGAGATGAAGATGTGATCTTCACTTTCCTTGGGTTTGATTTACTAGGGTCACGACGGAGGAAATAATTTTCTAAAGATACAAAAGGAAAGACTATTTATTTACAATTTGTAAATCTTTATCCTTGCTTCTTCAATTTAGTCACACATACGTATACATGAAAATCTTCTCTTATGATGGTATGTTGGAAATACTTTGTCTCACACACTCATACCAGGGAAATCTTCTCTCATGATAGTAGAGCTGGCAAAATTCAGCCCGATCCTCCAAACCTGCCTGAGCCTACCCATTTTTTGACCCACCTATTCCAACCCATTTAAAATATGAGTCAGCTTAGGGTTAGGGTTTACCACCGTTATAAAAACGGGTCGAGTTAGGGTTAACCCGCCTAACCCGTTTGACCAATTTAGATTTTACTAATGTGTCATGAAATTTCAATTTTTATATGACTTTTCTTATTCATGTAGGTCCTAAACTATGTACTCGTAATCCTATATAGAGGAGTTATGCAAAATTTTGATACTTATAATATAAACTTATTTTTTTTTATTTGGTAATATGATGTTTTTGTAGTTGAAATATTGATATGTATTTTATTTTTATATTGGCATAGAAATTTACCTTTAAAATATGGATATGAATGGAATACAATAGCTTTGATGAGTCTTATACTCATGCTCAAGTATGAAGTTATAAATTTGAACAAAATTTGAAACGGGATTATCTCAATAAATGGGCTAGAAAATATTTATGGATTCTAGCTCCAGTTTTTACACTTTGAAAATTAATAAATTATACATTTATGCTCAAGGCAACATTTTAAATGAATCTAAATGTAAAAAGAGCTTTTCAACTGAAATTGGTCCTCATAAAATGAGTTAGATCATATCCGAAATGGAAATTAAATAGACTAAGTTGGGTCAACTCGACCCGACCTGCATCAAATTTGGGTTAAGCAAGTCTGGTAGGGTTGACCTAGCACGGGTGTGAGTTAAAGGATTCCAACACGTTTTAAAAACGGGTCGGGTTATAAATGGAACTAATAAATTCTTGTTCGGGGTTGACCCGACTTGATTTTTGTCAACCCGACCCATTTGTTAGGTCTACATGATGGTATGCTGGAAATACTTACCTGTTATAAAATTTTAGCCATTTAGGAAATCAGAACGGTTGAGATAATAGGTGCATTAATAATCCAATTTCGAAAAAACCAGGAAAGCATGAAACGAGAGGTCAGTGATGTGGGTTTCCCATGCCGAAATGTAATGTATGCCTTTTGTCCCTCCTCATCAGCGAGTTATCCCTCTCTCTGAGGACATGGCAATGTCGAAGGATCCATCAGGAAAACATTTTTGTCTCTCCTCTCCATTCCTTCTTTCTTATCAACTCAACCAAAGAAAAAGCCAAAAAAAAAAAACACCGATCAATGCTCCCCCTTCTCTATTTTCACTCAACCCAAAGATGAAAATTCATCTCTGTGGACCCGTGGATCTCCTTTCCATCTCTTCCCCACCCCAAAGCTCTGTCGCTAAATATTTACTTTGCACTTAATATTTGGGTTTATTCAATGGTTGAGATCATTCTATTAGAGAAAATATTTGGTCTCTACTTAGAAAGACTTGGTTTTCGTGGGAAAGTTAAGTTTTCCTTTTATCAAGAAATATTTGGTTTTCTACTTGATACATTCGCAATCTTTTGATTTTTTATCCTCCCTCTTTGTATTGTGATAATTTGAATGCAATACACATGATAGTCAGTCCTGTTCTTCATATTCAACTAACCAAATTGAAATTGACTGTTATTTTGTGTGAAAAAAGGTTGCTGTATTGTACTGGTGACTTGAGTTGAACCCAAGTTCATCTCAACGTCTGTTCTTCGTTCTTCTCAAATTGCAATATTTTCCTCTTTTGGGTTATGTCATTGATCCTCATTATCCCATCCTAGTCACATTGTCATTATCAACTAATAGATGCTTCCACGAATATATAATTATTTATGGAAATGGTTCTTCGTTATTCAGAGCTGGCAAAACCCAGCCCGACCTGCCAGCCCGCCACTCGATCCATTTTGACCTACCTAACTCAGCCTGTTTAAAATATAGGTCGAATTAGGGCTATGATTTACCAACCCATATAAAAATAGGTCTAGTTAAGGTTGACTCGCTTAACCCGTTTGATTCATTTAGATTTTACTAATTTACCATGATTTTTAAATTTTTATGTGACTTTTCTTATGCATGTGAGCTATAAATTGTGTACTCGTTGTGAATGAGTTATACAAAATTTTGATATCTAACCCAATTGTATATCCAATATCTACATCTTCAGGTCCAACTTTTTGGGTGCCATGCTTTTATGTTTTATACATAATCAATATGGCCTGGCCTTCTCTCCTACTAGACTCAAATTTCTACAGTCCTTAATCTTAAGCAGTTTGTTAGAGTGAAACTATCCCAACACTTATTATATTATAATATATTAAAGCCAATGGTTTTAGTTTCAATTTGACTGCCATTTTTAATTTTGACGGACAATTATCCCTTTTTTATTAATAGTAATGCCAGAAAATAAATTACTTTGGTGAATAATGGTTGAATAAAGATCAAATTTGGGCTTGTAGAAGTGATGGGATTAAATTGATCATAGGGTCTTACATGCTAAAAACAGGGTGGGTGCTCACTTGATGATATCTCAAATAAAGACATTGCAAAGAAATAGACTTTAGGAAAAGGTTCTAACGTGTATTTAAACTACACATACTAAATTATATGGAAAATGATCTAACATCTATTTAATTAGATATGAGACTTTCAAAGTAGGCTCTAATGGTCCATATTATTGCTTTATGCTGAAATAATGCAGCACGAGAACCATTAAAGAAGACTATAACTGACGGAACTTCAATTATAACTAACTCCCTATAGAAAGACGACAAAATATAATTGGGTTCGCTATTTATACTATATGAAACTATTTCCAGTGAGCCATAGAGCTTTTATAAATGGTTGCACGGCCATGTTTGGTCCTATATATTTACATTAATTAGCGATATAACAATTGAAGACTTTGTTTTTAGTCGTATTTTTTTCCATTTCATAATTTAATGTTACTATATTTTCAAATTAGCTTATCTCATCTAATCCTACATAATATTTTTATGAAGACAAATTAGTTTAATAGCACAAAAAGATTGAGTCTTGCATTGTATGTTGGGTTTGGCTCAAAAGGTCCTTATTAGGCTTATGAGTAGTTTACATTAGGGCCCAGTTAATTAAAGCTAATCTCTTACATATTCTCTTCGATGGTTTGTTCTTAGTAACTAAGCAAGAAAATAATGGGGAGAAGGGAACATAGAGAGAATATTGTAAGGGAGTTAAGAGATATTTCTTCATAGTGAAATCTTTGTACCCATGGATGTAGATAATCTGGTCGAACTACGTAAATTATTGTGTCGCCTGTGTGTAATTGCTTATTCTTCTTTTTGTGTGGTGTGTGATTGGTTATGCTTGGCATAAATCCAAATCTAACAATTGGTATCAAAGCGTTCATTGAGATCGTGGGATTGTGGAGATTTGGTGGCAGAAGATTTGCATCATCATGGATTGCCAAAGAGGAGGGATTGTCTGATCTCTTCATTGGCCACTAACTCAATCTCCGAACAAAGACTAGACGAAGTGAGGGTTTTTGCAGAGGACCCAATTGGATCTCTATTTGCTAGAAATATATAAGGAGAGATCGTCGCAGTCGCCGTCCCGCCGCCATGTGCAGTCGCTGTTCATACATTGCTACCATCACCATTTGCTGCTGCCGCTTCGTCGCTGCTGCCGCCTCCATCCGCCGTCCATCATTGCTCGCCGCCGGTCGTCCATCCACCACAGCCAAAGAAGGGAGAAAGGAGAAGACGGTCAAGTTTCAGGCCAAGTCTAGTCAAGTCCGACCTGAACCGTTTGCAGCAGAGTCCATTTAGCCATCTAGTTAGTTTCCGGTTCAATCTAGGTTGAGTTGACCCAACCCAGTCTAGCAGTTGAGCATAGCTAGGTCATAGGTCAGGTCAGGCAGACTTGAGCCAGAGCAGCGACCTCAGCCCAGTTTGAGACTAGCACTAGGTCAGGCTCGGGTCAGGTGGATCTGACTCGGTTCTGCAGCAGTGCAGCCCAGCCAGAGAACAGAGTAATTTTTCGGTTTGAGTCAGGCTAACCTGAACCCATTTACAGAAGCACCCAGTCCAACAGTAGTACTGATATCATCCAACGTCAGTAGGTTGATCGAGTTTGACCAGATTCAACAGTCAAAATTCAAACTCAATTTTCAGAGTCATCCGGACTCAGAATTAAGCTCCGTTTTTTCCAATGGACTCATGGTGACGAGATCTACAACGTGAACGAAATAGATTAGCAGTTTGACAAGCAAATATTTGGGCAAGTTTTCTGAAGCATCTTCAGATTTATAATGGCCACAACGAGAACTTCTACTATAGGAGGTATCAAATTTGAAATTGAAAATTTTGATGGAAGAATAAATTTTGGTTTTTGGCAGCAAAAGATGAAAAATATCTTAATTCAATAAGGTATTAAGGTGACATTGTTAGGCAAAGAAAAGAAGCCTAAAAAGATAGAAGATGAAGATTTGGCAGACATAGATGCAAAGGTAGTCAACTCTATTCAATTTTATCTCTCTGACGAGGTCATGTACAACGTTATGGAAGAGGAGACTGCAAAGAGTATATGAGAGAAGCTCGAGAGTCTTTACATTAAAAAGAATCTCACAAATAAACTGCATATCAAGAAATAGTTGTTTGGGTTGAAGATAGAGGAATGTTGTAATGTGCTGGAGCATACAAATACTCTTAGTAGGATGATTAACGACTTATTGAGGCTCAAAGTAAAATTCGATAATGAAGACAAGTCCTTACTATTGTTGAACTCTTTTCCTGACTCATATGATCATTTTGTGACTACCTTGCTGTATGGAAAGGACACACTAAATATTGAAGATGTTAGGCAAGACATCATCTCCAATGCTGTAAGAAAGAATGCTACTAAAATTAGTTCACATGCAGAGGGACTTCTAGTAAAAGAAGGCTCTAGTGAACGTGACAGGTCCAATGACAGGGGCAAATCAAAGAGAAACAACTCCAAATCAAAATCACAAAGCAAGAAAAATTCAGAGTGCTTTTTTGTAAAAAGAAGGGACACTGGAGGAAAGATTGCCGGGAATATAAGGCGACTAAAGATAAGAAAAACAAAGTTGGAAATGAAACTTACACCAGTGACTCTGCCATCGTTGCTTCCGAAGGTGAAGTGGAACTCCTATCTGTCTCACAAGATAATCATCTATCTAATGCTTGGATATTAGATTCCGGTTGTTCTTATCACATGTACCCTAATCATAATTGGTTTAATACCTATGAGATTGTAATGGTGGTAGTGTTCTAATGGGTAGTGATGCACCTTGTAAGACCGTTAGAATTGGCATCATTAAAATAAAAATGGTAGATGGAGTTGTGAGAACCCTAGGTGATATGAGGCATGTGCCAGCATTCAAGAAAAACCTAATCTCTTTAGGCTTACTTGAATCCAAAGGGTGTATAGTTATGGTAAAGGATGGTGTGCTTAAAATGATTAAAGGTGTTTTGGTATTAATGAAAGATACCAGAGTGGGAAACAACCTTTATAAACTTATGGAAAGCACAATTATAGGTGGAGTGACAGTCTTTACAAATGACAAAACCAGTGATGATGAGTCTCAGTTGTGGCATATGTGTCTAGAGCATACGAGTGAGAGAGGCATGTTAAAACTTCACAAAAGACAGTTGTTAAAAGGTATGAAAACATACAAGCTGGATTTTTGCAAATACTGTGTTTTTGGCAAGCATAAAAATGTGTCATTCAAAACTGCAGGCAATAGTTGTAGAAGCAGCGGCATTTTGGATTACATTCAGTCCGATGTATAGGGACTAACCCCGGTTATGTCAAAAGGTGGAGCATACTACTTTATGACATTCACTAATAATTTTTCAAGAAAGGTTTGGGTCTACTTTATGAAAGAGAAATCTGAAGTCTTTACTAAGTTCAAAGAGTAGAAGGCATAAGTAGAAAATCAAACAAGTAGAAAAGTCAAGTATCTGAGATCAGATAATGGGGGTGAATACAAAAATGGTAGGTTTCTACAGTTTTGTAAGGATGAAGGTATCACGAAGCACTTCACTATTCCAAATAATCCTTAACAAAATGGAGTTACTAAAAAAATAAGCAGGATAGTTTTAGAAAAAGCAAAAAGTATAAGACTTCATGCACCGTTGTCTAAAAGTTTTTGGACAAAAGCAGTTAATCATGCATGCTATGTGTTAATCAATCACCATCAAGATCCCTTAACTGTAAATTTGCAGAAGAAGTGTGGATAAGTAAAAAGGTGGACTATTCTTCATTGAAGATATTTGGTTGTTCAGCATATGTATACATTCCTAGTAATGAGAGATTTAAGTTAGACTCCAAGTCACTCAAATGCATATTTCTCGGCTTTGAGAAAAGTGTAAATGGGTACAAACTATGGGATCCAAAAAACAAGAAAAAGATCTACAGCAGAAATGTTGTGTTTGATGAAGCTTCTATGTTGAATAGAGAACATGACACTGAAGTCAAAGGGCACAGTGCTGAAAAGTGGTTGCAAAAGTTATTCCTATTGTAGAGAACACAACCATGGAACGAGCTCAAAGTTCATCAGAGGTTAATACATCTGCAGGTGACGAAAAACATGAGGTTCAATAGGAGCCTTCAAGTCTAGCACAAAAAAGGGCAAAAAGAACCATCAAACCACCTCAAAGGTTTGAATGGAATGAGGATGAAGTATATTTTGCTCTTATCACCAACAGTAGTAATCCAACCTCATTTCAAGAAGTTATGGGAAGCGATGAAAGACAAGAGTGGACGGGTGCTATAATGGATAAGATAGAATCTCTTTAAAAGAAGTCAGTCTGGGAGTTAGTTCTTAAACCCAAAGACAGAACAATAGTTGGCTGCAAATGGGTGTTTAGGAGAAAAGAAGTTTGCAAAAAAAATAAAGCACCAAGGTTTAAGGAACGCCTAATAACAAAGGGGTACTCACAAAAGGAAGGGGTTAATTATGATGAAAGTTTTTCCCAAGTTGTGAAACACACATCTATCAGGGTGTTGTTAGCATTGGTAGCACAGTTCGACATGGAGCTCGAACAATTAGATGTAAAGACAGCTTTCCTTTACAGTAACTTGGAGGAAACCATTTACATGGAGCAACCTAAAGGGTTCAAAGAAGTCAAAAGAGAACACCATGTGTGTAAATTGAAGAGATCATTGTACAGGCTGAAACAATCTCCAAGACAATGGCACAAGTGTTTCGACTCCTACATGTTGCAGATTGGCTACCATCGAGGAGAGTATGATTATTGTGACAGAATATTAGATGATAGTTTTGTTATTATTTTGCTGCTTGATGTGGATGATATGCTAATTGCATGTAATGACATGTCAAAAGTTGATAAACTAAAATCTCAATTGAAAAAAGAATTTGACATGAAAGATCTTGGGGCAACCATAAACATGTTGGGCCTGGAAATTAGGAGAGATAGAGAGGCCAAAAAGCTGTGGTTATCACGGCAAAAGTACATATCAAAGATTCTTGAAAAATTCAACATGATAAATGCTAAGCCCGTGTCTACTCCACTTACAAGTCACTTTAGTTTAAGTACCAGACAATGTCTTAGTGATGATGAGAAAATTGAAGAAATGTACAGGATACTGTATGCAAACACGGTGGGATGTTTGATGTATGCCATGTTTGCACAAGACTAGATATAGCTCAAGCAGTGGGTGTGGTAAGTAAGTACAGAGCGAATCCAGGAAAAAAGAATTAGAATGTCGTAAAGTGGATTCTAAGGTACTTGAAGGCCACCAGAGGCTTGGGAACTCTGTTTGAAAGAAAACAGGGGTCAGAGTTTGTAGTTGGACATGTAGATTCTGATTTTGTAGGGGACCTAGATAAGATAAGTCCACTACAAGATATGTTTACATGCTTGTTAAGGATTAATAAGCTAGAGATCGATGCTTCAGTCTACAACTGCATTATCCACTACAGAGGCAAAATATATGGCAGCTTCAGAGGTTTCTAAAGAAGCAATCTGGTTGAGGGTTTGGTAAATAACATGAGTATTAAACAGAAATCAATCTTGCTATACTGTGACAGTCAGAGCGCAATATGCTTATCAAAGAATTAGGTATATCATACAAGAACAAAACACATAGTTGTTATCTATCACAGAATTCAAAATTGAGTTGCTATAGGTGAGATCTTCATTCAGAAAATTCACACAAATGATAATCCAACTGACATGCTTATCAAGCCAGTTACTATAGAGAAGTTCAAGCATTGCTTAGACTTGATCAATCTCTCATTTTGCTAAAGAGTAAAGGTACACCTCATCTCTATTGGGGGTGTAATCATGGTGGGATGGAGTTCCCACAAGGTATATGTGTTATAAATACATTTCAACAATTCTTCAAAAGGTCGGATATCTTTTCACCAAGGTGAAGATTGTTGGGTTTGGATTAAAAGGTTTTTATTGGGCCTATGAGTAGTTTACATTAGGGCATAGTTAATTAGGGCCAATCTCTTACATATTCTCTTCGATGGTTTATTTACTGCATCAAAATTCGCAAAAAACAAGTGTTTAGAGCCGTATTTTAATTGAAAAAACAACGGTCCAACCTGTCGTTTTGACCGTCGTTAATATTGGTGTAGCTTTTCAAAGACAAGTGTTCATAGTTGTCATGTAAATCTTAGCTTAACAAGTATTTCGAGCTGTCTTTTTTTAAGTGTCAGTGGCTCTTGTTTTTTAATAATGAAAACTGTCGTTTTTTAATCAATTATTAATTAAAAAAAGGTTTGTCAAAAAATTATTAAGTTGTAAGATTGTCGTTTTTAAAAAGCATCTAGAGTTTTCTTTAGATTATCAAGAGTTAGTAAGTGTCGTTTTTATCTAATTTTTTTAAATAAAAAAGTACCTATATAAAGAATTTATAAAATTAGTCATTCAATAAATTTTATTGGTAATCCATCTATAAATACAAATAATAACATATTAGATAAGAACAAACATCATTAGCTTAATTAAAGTCACCTGAATTAAAATTCAATCAAATGCATAAAATCAAAGCTTCATGTGAAGTCACTGTAAGACAATATATTAAACTAAAGTCGAAATTACAATAAATTAAAATAAAACTAATCTAAAGTCTTATACATGAGCCTATCAATCATATCACCCAAAGTGATATCTCCAAAAGTCTTTTTTTCGCTCAGTAACTAGACCGAATAATCAAGAATCTCATCCACAACAATCCTATAGCATCTTGGATAGTCAAGCGATGAACCAATTACAGTCCCATAAACAACATAAACATCATTCTGCACCAAATACATCAACCTACGTTGAGTCAATCATGTTCATGGACTTGCTTGTTCTGTCTGTGTCTCTTGATGGGCGATTCATTCCGAGCCTACAATATTATTAGAAATAAATAGTGTTAACATACTTCATCAATTAAAATATTATTTATTTAATTATAAAAAACTAGAATATATGAAAAATAAACATTGTATTTGAGAATAATTCCCATGATGGGTGGATGACCGCATCACTGTCTCATCTTGAGATAGTGTTTGTTTTAACTCATCCATATCCTTCTGTAGGACACCCGTATCTTCCATCAACTTTATCATTTTTCTCTCAATCTTTTCGTTTGATAACTTTTCATTTGCTAATGCTTTCATAAATAGAGTGGAATAACAGATACTTGTCATAGAAACATCCATGCCTAAGCGACATACACATCCTTGAGAATCAAGACCAATGATCTATGCAAAAATAAAAGAAAATGATGTTAATATTTATACAAATACTAAATTGACACTTGTCAGACTTTATCATCAACAAGAAATATAAATGAATAATACCTTTGCAACCGGGTCATTTTTTAGATGTTTTTGTGAAAGAGATCTATCAACCTCATGTAGACTTCTAACAGCATCCTTCAAAATGTATGATAAAAAATAAGTAAAAGAAAAATCTACAATAAAAAATATTTTAAAAATTACTGCAGAATCTCCCCTTAACTGGAGGGCATTTAAATTTTTTTATGCTTGTCTTTTCTCATAGAGTTTTTACTTTGGGTTGGCTTCGAATTTTGTTTTTGCTAGATTTGGGTTCAAGCTTTAATAATTCTTGACGGGGTTCATTAGAAACCTATTCTTTTTTATGTCATTTTTTCAAGGATGGATTTTTTTAGAATTGAAGGTTTGATTATCCATTTTGGTTTTGAAAGATAAACTCATTACCTAGGAAATGTTGACTGTTTTACACATGCTATGAGAAATTTTTTCCTTATTATTTTTCTTGGTATTTTTGTACTTTTTTTATTGTGAATGTTTTATTTGGAATATTTTTTCTCTAGAAATTAAACTAATTAAATAGGAATTAATAATTTATTAATCAATGCCTATATCAGTCCTCTCATGTCCATGTTGCCTTCTCTGCATTTGGAGGATTGGAGTTCGTATTGGATTGAATTTGCACTAGATTTTTTGAAAACTAATCCAATAAATGGGATACAACCAAACATGATAACCTAATAGAAGGAAATGAAAATGGAAAATATTCCTTGAGATCTCATCTAATGATGGAAGAAATCCATAAAGATATAGGTGAATGAAAGATATTGGTGCACTTAATTATTAGTTTAAAAGAGATGGGCCCTTTATTTAAGCCTAGACAGACCACTATTGAACGTTAACATTAAGGGCCTGTTTGAATACATAAGAAAGTATAACATCTTTTTTATTTTAAAGAAAATGTTCTTTCCCTCTCAGTTAGAATTGTTTGGATAACTTAAAAAAAAAAAAGAGAAGAGAATCTTCAATTTTCTAGTAAAAAATGCGAGATTTTGCTCGTCACCCTATCCCTGTAGGAAGAAATATTTAAGATTAGATTTTTGTGATTTGAGGGCCTCTAATCATTAGTAGAAAAAAAAAGGGCACGTTTCTTCACTTCTCCCTCCCTTTGTTATTGCCCTGGACTCCTCTCCTCCTTTTCTCTCTCTTCTCCCTTTTTCCCTCTCCCAACTACATTCATTCCTCTTAATCTTCTCCTCCCTATCCCTCTTCAATTTATTTCATTTTTAAAAATAAAGATTTAATAATTTAACTATGTCTCTTTTATGATTTATATAATTCTATGATAATATTAATTTATATTTTATTAAAAATTAATAACTTTTAATAAAACGTAATTTTTATTTTTCATGGCTTGCGTTGGGCATGAGCCTTGATGTGCTAGTAAAATTTTAAAACAAGAATTAGACGTAAATGTTTGACTGGTGTTGCTGGCAGATAGAGCTCTGCGTAATGGGTCAGTCGGACCTAACTTGAAACCGGACCTGATTTGGAACTGAAGTCCAGATCGTCGATCGTCTCCTTCATGCTATCTTCTTCAATGGGATTCTGCAACTGGAAATGGAAACCCTCCAAACATGGCTTTTGTTCTTCGGCAGCGGTGGACAGAGGATCGGCAAGGCAGCGAGTGGCGAAGGCCTCCTTCGTCAATCGCAGCGATAGCACTTAGGCGACCATGTTGGAAGCGATGATCGCCGTGGTGCAACAACATTAGTCGGTTGCCCTTTTCTCTGTGTTCTTCTTCTCAGTTAACTGAGAAGCACAAACACAACCCTCCCTCTTCTTTATGGTCATTCATAGGCGAGGTCTGATCGATGGCCAAGATCAGAGTCCTTTGCTCTGCTCGTCAACAGAGCACCGAAACCAATTTAGTCTTCTCTGTCTTCTCCGAGGAGGATCCAATGCAGAACCCTCTCTGTGATCCTCTTCTTTGACCGCGTAAACTTCAAACGTAAGTGCATGAGAGTTGAGAAAAACAATAATCTTACGAGAAAACAGAACCCATCTGCAACTGCAAAAACGTCCTTGGCCCGTTCCTTTATTTTATTTTATTTTTTTTTTTGAGAAAACAGAACCCATCTTCTACTGTAGAAACGTCCCTAGCCTGTTTGTCTTTTCCTTTTTTTTTTTTTTTGGTTTTTTCTTTTCTATTGATGTGCAATGAATAGACCCAAACAACTATGAAAAGACAGTAAGAAGGAATGTGCTTTTTCTTTAAACATGTGAATCAGATGTGTAAGAGAAGTAGATCATGTACAGATAAAGATGAGAAGATTGAAACTAAAAAAGGAGAGACAACACACTGATTTGTATACGTCTGATCTCGGTGTTGATTGAGGGAATGAGGAGAGCAAACTGTAACAGCTTGAAACCTAAAAGAAGAAAAATGAGAAGAGCAGCCCTAGATCTCGCGTGCATGTAATCTTTTGGCAAAATATGCGCCAAAGGGGAGATGAGTGAGAGGGATTTAACTAAAAATAATTTTTGGTAAGTTTTTTCTTTAAACTTTTAAGTTTAAAATAACAAGTATACAAGACTATAGTTTTTAGCAGAATAAACAAGTGCTTAAAATCATTATTTTTATTAATAATTTTTTCCATATAACAGTATGTGGTTTTTTTAATAAGAGTTGAGAACTGTGGGATATAATCAAGTGCTTAAATCTGTGGATTTTCACTCCAAATTAGTGTGAAATTTAACCCCTTTTGACACAGCGATTCTTAATAACTAAGCAAGAAAGCAACAGGGAGAAGAGAACACAGAGAGAATATTGTAAGGGTTTTGAGAGAGATCTCTTCATAGTGCAAACTTTGTGCCCGTGAACGTAGACAATCTAGCTGAACCACATAAATTCTTGTGTCTCCTGTATGTGATTGCTTGTTCTTCTTCTTATGTGATGTGTGATTAGTTGTGCTTGGTATATATCTAGGTCTAACACTGTACCAGTCCTTAACTCGGATAAAAGGGGGCTTACCTCATACCCGGCCTAGGCTTGACCCTTTGGCATCCCTACTATTAACCAAATGAAAAGCAGGGATTGACTAATAATATAAAGCCAATACACTTGTAGCTCACGTGGTGAGGCACCTTGCCTTTACATAAATAAGTGGGGATCGATCTAGTACTAATGGTGTGGGACTTGTGTAGTGTATAAGTTTGTAGGGTGAGTATTTACCTGAGTGAAAATGACTAAAAACTTAGTAACCTTTTTATTTTGGGGCTGAGACTCTCTTTTCAAGATAGAGAGAGATGTGAGATTACCAAAAGATCACAAAAAAAAAAAAAAAAAGACGAATCTGTGGTAGTTTTTTTTTAATAGAAATAACTAACAATTAAAATTCAACATTTTACATGAATAAAGAGAAAGAATAGGTACTAGAAAGTTTTGTACTTTTTTTAATAGAAATAACTACCAATTAAAATTCAACATTTTACATGAATAAAGAGAGAGAATAGTACTAGAAAGTTTCCTTGTAAAATAACTACTGATTATAGAATAGAACAAGTCTCTTCTGGCATAAACTAGAGAGGAGAGAGTCGAAATAATTTATAGTGCACTGTTAGAGGAAACCATTCCTCAACACTTGCATGCGTTTGGATGTAGATTCTTGACATAGTTTGAAACTTCTGTCGCTTCCAAAGATGCATACCAATAAGCTGAGCAAGAAGATGAGAGGCATATAATTTGTTATGAATGACGTTGCCGCTGCTAGGACCTTTATCTAAGAGAGTTTACGGGTAAGTACTCAACACAAAGCACACATAATACAGTTCCTCTCTTCAGCTATTTGTTTTGTTTTTTGTTTTTCCTGCTGGAAAGAACTTTGACATATTTGTCTGCTAGTGTTCGAGTTCTTCATTCATTCGAGTTCACCGGCCAATGGTGGGGATTGTCTTGTCAAGAAGCCATTGAATTCTAAAAGATGCTTACAAGTCCTCTGCATTACTTTGGGGGTGAAATATGTCTAAAGAAAGCATTTTCGTGACGTGTTTCGAGTACCAGTTGCTCGATTTCCTTCTTTCCATTATCTAAATTATTAGCAAATATTTCTGCAGCACACATATTTCCAACCTATATTATATAGCATAAAATGGGAACCTTCTGGAAAGGATTCAAGGGAAATTTGCGAGGCCGATGCTATAACTCTATCTGGACCCACCAATTCTTGTTTTAATGCCATAAAATGTGCCCCACATTCTTCAATGTCATGGATAAATTATATTTATCTATGAAAATGTACACCGTCTGTTATTTTCTTGGACCAGGTGATGAGTGTGGACTCGAATCTCACCAGGATCTGCCATATCTTCTCTAGTCCTTTTCTCCTTTGCTCACTCGCACGGACCCTTGCACCTCTCTCTCTCCTCATCTTATGGGTTTGCGTGTTAACAGTATAGTTTGAGTCTCGAAGGAAATCATTTTGTGATACAGATGACTGACATAAAAATGAGGGAATCAATGCTATACTTCTAAGAAAGGGCACTTGGCCTTCAAATTCAACAACCAAATCTACAAGAAAATTCACCATATCCAATATGTCCCGCCTGACAGGTGAGGAATTGATGGTTTTCATTGACGTTTCATGGGGTACAATTGGCAAGAAATCAGCAATGCTTTCTTTGCAATTGAAGGTGTATATTTGACTTGGTCCTGAAATCGATGTATTCAATATATACTATTCATAATTAATATAATTATGACTTTTAGATTTCTAGGTAGAAGGAATTAAATTGAGGGAGCAGATTTCACAGTTGCATGTGAGCGCCTTCGGAGGAAATTTCCGAGTGCAGTGCTGCAAACTTTGGGATCATTTGTCTTTTAAGTATATGACGTGAAAATACATGTTACTTGGATGTATGAAACAGATCATCATATTTGTTTTAGGAGCACCAATTGCCATGATATGTGTTTTGGGCAGAGGGGGGGGGGGGGGGGGGGGGCCGGGTGTCAATATTAGTTTTTATATAAATTAGTAGTCTCTAACATACCACAACTTCTCTATAATGAGGAAATATTGGGTCTCAGCACAGTGAACTATTTGGACAGTGAATTGGGGACCATAAAACTGCAGAAAATTAGAAAGGGGGATTATCTTTTTTTTTTCTGAATATTTATCAAAATCCATAAGGTTCTAATTAAATAAGGATCTAAGATATAAATTAACTTCATACATTGGGGCTTACCATGTATTTGAGAATATTTAATGGTTTAGATCATGAACTTACAGTTAGATTAAACATAATCACATAATCAACTTTAATGGATCAGATATGAATAACACTTTATAAATTACACTTATACTTGGCTCCATCGAATGTTGAGCGTGTGGAGAAGAACAAACTATCTGAGCACGAGGTTTACAACTTACTTCTACTTCTCCTTGATGCATGCAAGTGATAAGAAATCCAAACAGTAATCTCTTGAAGTGAAGTAAGTTACTTTAAACCCATATATTTATAGATCTTTATGATAGTTCCCTTCTCATCATGGAACTCTTAAGCTGATTTGGACTATCCCTCTTATTAGTAATCTTGAGTAGGAAGTAACTATTAGTTTTCAAGTCCAATAGGATTTTCAAATACCAAATTGAAGAGGAGTCTTTAATTGCTTTGAACTCCAAAGGTGGGATTCATGTATGGACATGCAGTCAAGTGGGCCACACGTCTAATGCTAACACTTACAGCCCACAATTGCAAATAATAAGATGGTGGGATTTAGATAACGTTGAGTTTTGCACATGCTTTTTTTTTTAATATTATGTATACTTGTAAGGATTTAAAATATGAAACCTCACCTAGTATGTTTATCATTTAAATGAGAACATTGAGCAGCTCGCATCATGAATTGAGAGTCCACAAAAGTGTAGAAAATCAGATCTCTACAACTTTTTTTCTTTTTCATATGGTTCTCAAAAATCTAGGAACATTTAAGATATGAAATTAAAATTTTCGGGGGTCCATTATTGCTAAGCCTTCTGACGTGGAAGCTACCAAATGGTTCCAGAACATTTCAAGTATGAAAATTTTTAATAGAAATTGACCTAGTATTTCACAACCCATTTTCACACTTTCTTTATGAATGTCATACTAAAATGAAGACAAGAAACTTTAGATATGTGTACATCTTTCAAAGGATTTTTGCAGGGTAGGAAAATTAGGGGGCCTTAACTCTTTTTTTTTTTTTTTTTTACAATGAGGCTATCCAGCCTTTTCGAGAACCAATTATTTCCAAGGCATGTAAAGTCTATGTCTCTCCCACGTGTTTGGTAAATCAAGCTTTTGTATGGACAAGTGGCCCTAAAGAGAGAGTGCAAGTTTGAAACCGCAACCTCTAGGTCTTGATCCATGATCTTAGTCAACTGTGCTACCCCTTGGGATTAGTATTAAAGATTGCTTATTGAATTATATATTTGTTAAGAAATAATATATAAATTGAACTTTTGTGCATAAATATAAAAAAAAAGTCTTTTTAACTTAGCTGGATTATATGAAATTAAGTAGAATTCCAAATTTCAACAGTGTAGTTGTAGGAGAAAAATAAATTAAAAAGAGAACTCTTCCTCTTTGTAATCATTAATGTACTATTTGTGAGTACAGCATTGTAAAAATAAAAAAGAATTTTGCCTCAAATTTTTATTTTAAACCCTAAAAATTACATAAAAGCATTGCTATGGCTCTTTTAGAGTTACTTATTAAAGAATAGATGAAACCGCTACCAACCTCTCCAAAATATTGTTTTTAAAATAAAGTGCCATGAGAACCAATCCACTATAGTACAATATAATACCAATGAACTGTAGTGAACATATAATATAGGTGCGGTCTAAAGAGAATTTTCAATAAAATCCTTTTAAGTCTTTGATGAAAACTGTTATGAACTGTCTGTTTCATGAATGATATTCATGTACTAAGAATCCGATATTGTTAACGGGATTTGTACTGGGCCGCACTATAAGGAATGGTTCATATTCCTCTTGAGTTAGTGCACCCTAAGAGGGTCAACTCCAAGTTGCGTTATTGGTGATGAAGATCCCAACGTTTTTCATGAGACAAACTCAATAGTCTTCGAACGATTCCTAAATCTATCAAACACCTGTCATTACAAAACTTTGACGAAATTTTGTCTTAATGGAAGGCAAGATCTTTAAGTGGATCGATATCTTGGAGACAATATCTTGACCGTTCAGCCCTAAGATGACCTAGCTGGGTCGAATGCGACCCGGTAGGTCAGCCACCAACCCTCTAATTTCCACGAAATTTCATATTTTTCTTTTCACCTGTTGGGAGTTACGAATCAAGAGAGGGAGAATCTTTTATGTCGTTCGTATCTTTGAAAAGAAAGGCAAACGTGTTTAGCTGGTAACGACACTTTATCACTAGAGGAGGATTTTTCTCTGTTCCTAAAATCTCTTCATTTTCTTCATTTCAAACGTGGCTTTTTTTTTTTTTTTTGATAATTTCAAATTAGGTTGTAAGGTTTTACCTTATTTTATTATTATATTTTTTTAACATGAGCTTCCTTTCTATATATATCCAAACACTTCCAGATCAATTCCCATCCTACAGTCCACCTCTCTCTCTCTCTCTCTCTCTCTCTCTCTCTCTCACGTTAAAATTCATCATAACAGTTGTGTCCAATATCTATCTATCGATCTATCTATCTATCTATCTATCTAATACATCTTATAAAGTATAAACTGTCTGTTTTTTCTCTCTCAACTATGTTTAACACTTGTTCCATTTCGACCATCTTCATCGTTGTGTTTATTATCATTAGCCACTTGATCTGTGCAACTGGGCAGGCAAAGCCATGGGCCGCCTTACTGCCACCGAAGCTACTAGAATTAAACCTTGCTACCAAGATCAGGGTCGATCCCCAAGCCACCAACCAAGCCTCCACAGATTTTGGCAATATCACTCGAGCCATCCCAGCTGCGGTTCTCTATCCAACCTCTGTAAATGACATTGCTCTTTTCATACAAGCATCATACTCCTCTTCTACGCCCTTCAAAATCGCAGCTAGGGGTCGTTCCCACTCGACCCATGGGCAAGCACTAGTCCTTGATGGTGTAGTCATCCAAATGAGTTCATTGCACAGTGGGGATGTGAGTAGGATTAATGTTTCTACGAACCCAGTTCCATATTACTATGTAGATGTTGGAGGAGAGCAGTTGTGGGTCAATGTCTTGCATGCGACCCTCCAACATGGTCTCGCACCAGTTTCATGGACAGACTATCTCTATTTGACTGTTGGTGGGACCCTTTCGAATGCGGGTATAAGTGGGCAAGCCTTTCGCCATGGACCTCAGATAAGCAACGTTTATGAATTGGACGTAGTTACTGGTACTCTCCGGCCATTAATCCTCTCTCTCTCTCTCTCTCTCTCTCTCTCTCTCTCTCTCTCTCTCTCTCTCATTTGTAATTATATATAGGAAAATGTTGGATAAATACAAAAAATATCTCATTGTATACACAATTAAAAATAAAAAAAATAATTTCCAAAATACCCCCACCTCCTCTCCCTCTTCTTCCTCCTTCTCTCTCCTCTGTGTCTCCACCTTTTCCTTCAGCCGGCGACAAGCTCCGATGAAGGAGAGGGACTCCCTTCTCCCTCTCCATCTTCCTCGGCTTCCCCCTATTCTGTCTCCCCTCCCCTCCCCGCCCCTCCTTCTCCCTATTCCTCTTCTTCATCCTCCTCCTCCTCTTATTCCTCTTCCTCTTTCCTTCCCTCTCCCTCATCCTCTCCCCTTTTCTCTCCTCAACTCTCCTCTCCTCTCCTCGCCGTTTGTGCCTACAAGGGCAACAACGAAAGAGGAAGAGGAATTAAAGGGGAGGAGGAGGAAGAGGAAGAGGTACAGAGAGAGCTCTCCTCCAACTGGTCGGAGGGAAGGGAGAGGAGAGAGGAGGGAAGGAGAGAGATGTGTGGGTGAGAGAAGGGCATTTTGGAATTTATTTTTTTCTCATGTGTGATGAGAGATAAAATTTCTGTTTACAGAGCGCACCTCTTCTATATATTGTAATTTTAGTGACAATGGATGAAGTGTTGGAACAGGAAAAGGGAAGATTGTAACTTGCTCTCAACAAGTTAACCAAGAGCTGTTCTATGCGGTTTTGGGAGGACTTGGCCAATTTGGGATCATCACTAGAGCTAGAATTCTACTCGGGCAGGCGCCAAAAAGGGTTTGGACTTCAAGAATCTTTTTGACTTGGTAAAATGAATATCACACGTCGGGGCTAGCTAGGGGTGTTCCTTGGCTAGGCGAGGATGGGCCAAGACATATCTAGGTCCAGATGACTGTAGAAACAATGGCCCAGGACAGGCCCAATCCGATGTGTACCATAAGAGTTAGGCTTGAGCCACCCCTTTAATCAATCGGGTTGGGTCGAACTAGGTTTTTTAATCAATTTTGTAGTCATTTAAGTGATTGTTTGGACTCATTAAATTAAGACACATGCATTCCTTACATAGGCTAGTTGGACTGGGCTTTGGGCTTTTATTACTCAATTGATACATGGCCCATTAAAAATGGGCCTTAATCACATATCCAAGCCTGACCCAAAGTGTGTTGGGCCCAAATCAGGCTCGAGCTAGCCCGGTCCATAAGCACCACTACTTGCCTTCTCACCCTTGCTTTTAACCAATCTCACACGCTTTGTACACAACCTAATTCTTTCCTCGCCCAGATTTTACTTAAGAGAGATTTGAATTTTATCTATTTAAAGAGAGATTTGAATTTTATTTACTTAAAAGAGGAATGTGATGCCTATGGCATGGATTAGAAAGGGGAAATGCTGATGTCAGCCTCATTATTTCTCCTTTACATAAGAGAATATTTTCTTACAAGTAGACTACTTACTGTTTATATGCAATGTAGCTAATGAGGCGAGTTAGATGAATGTCTATCAATGGGAGAAGGACAGACGGAAAGGTCACTTTGTATAGAAGGGAAAGCCTAAAAATCATCATCATCAGATTATACTAACTCTTGATTTATCAGTTTTAAATTTTAATGATGTCTTAATTATATATATTCTTTTATATTCAACTTAACTGTAAGTGAAGGTTCAATGTATAAAATAAGGCATGATGCTAGATTATGGGATGGCAAGATCATCAAAGGGAAGGGATTACGCTAATCAAAAGTGGGCCTGGATGGCCCCATATAGCTATACTACATTTTTACTCTGCTCGCAGAACATTTTCCTTGTCTATTATATAATGTGACTTGACATGTGACAAAATTAAATACCTCTTCAATTATAATGGGAATGGAGCCCCTGGATGCCCAGTGACATGGAAGGATGTCTATTGGTACCACCCTAGAGACGGGGGTTTTGGTACTCAGATTAAGGCAATAGATTGGACGGTCAAAATAATATTGGGGTGGTGAAGATGGATGACATGTAACGGTTGCCACTTGGCTGCAGGCAAGGTGGTTGCAATTGCTGTACATCGACTTCTCTCATTTTACAAGAGATCAGGAATATCTAATATCACTGAAGAGTGTGGATGGCAATGGGCCCACGATCGGGTTCGATTATGTAGAAGGCTCTCTCATCACACATGAAAGCCAGATAAGTAATTGGACGTCCTCCACTCTCTCCAGGAGGAACCGCCGGAGAATCAGTTCTCTCTTAGCCCAAAAAGGCATGATTTACCGTCTTGAACTGGCCATGTACTACTCTCATTCCAGTGTTGATCAGGTACCCCCCCCTCCTTTAAAATTCAGTTCTCTTTTCTGCCTTTGTGTAGTTTATTATTATTATTATTATTATTATTATTATTATTATTATTATTTTAATTTGCTGAAAATTGTACTGTTTTTTATGTTTTTCATTGGAGAAAAGCATTAGTAAGTAATGATACAAACATATAATAAAAAAAACCTTTTTGGTATATGTGTGGATGGAAGTAACCTAAAAACATTGGGATATCTTTCATGTTTGGCAGAAATTGGATTCTTTATTAAAAGGGTTGAGCTTCCTTCCGGGATATGTCTTTGCGAGGGATGTTTCTTACACAGATTTTCTTGAGAGGGTCAATCCGGAAGAGCCAAAGCTCCCTACACAAGGGCTATCGGATGTTCCCCATCCATGGTTGAATCTCTTCGTACCCAAATCAAGAATTCTAGACTTTGAAGGTGGAGTTTTCAAGGGCATTCTTGTTAAGAGAAATGCCACTATGGGCATCATCCTCATCTACCCAATGAACAAACACAAGTAGGTTATCTCAAAAATAAATGACTGTATGCCAATGTCCGTCATTATGTACTTCCCCCAGTTAAATCTGTCAGTTAAATCTCTTGTTGTTTTTATTTCTCTTTATTGCATTTGTTCGTTTTCGTTACCGATAAAAAAAAAAAAAACCGTTAGTGAGCCCCATGTCACATTTTGCATAAAACTAAACGGTGTAAGTTGTGTTTTGTGGGCCCAATTGGTAATCAAACCCAGATCAGATGTGTACTGGTATTGATCATTAATAGGATCTCTCTCTGCGTCCACTGGGGGCCATACCGAAATTCCCAACCACTGATGACAGTAGTGTAAGTTTATCAAGTTTTGATTGGCCCGTTTCTTGCATGAACGTTAATTCACATGAACTTGCATTGCAGGTGGGATGAAAGGACCTCAGCAGTAATACCAGAGGAAGAGATTTTCTACACGGTCGGGTTTTTGCAATCCGCCACAGATCAAGAAAATTTGAAGTATTTGGAAGATCGGAATAGAGAAATATTAAACTTCTGTGATGAGGCCGGTATCCAGTATAAGCAGTATCTATCCTATATTGAAAATAATGCGGAATGGAAGAAGCATTTTGGTAAAAAGTGGAATAGGTTTGTTGAAAGAAAAATGAAATTTGACCCAAAAAAGATCTTATCTCCTGGTCAGAGAATCTTCACTGCTATATAGCGTGGCAAGAACCCATGATTCTGGTTCGTAATAGAGGATTTAGGAATACATTGTTATCTCCTGTGGGGTATCAAAATTAGCTCTTAGGAAGCTCATGCTAAGTGGAAATAAACAGCAGTAGAAACCTTTTTATAGGATTGGACACAAGATGGTGTAAGATGAAATCTTTGTGTGCATCCCTCGCGTTGTTCTATTGAATAAATGTATCTTTATGTGTGTAAGATGAACTATTATTGTTGTTGTTGTTGCTATTATTAGGGATTTTTACAAATAAATTTATTTTAAATATGGATTAGATGATTTGTTTATGAAAAACGCATATATAATAAATTAGGGTGCAGCACATTTTTTTTGGATAAGTCTGCCCTTATAAAGAATGGTAACGATATCGTTACTTAAAAATTATCTATTTGTATAGAAAAAAAATATATCTTGGTCAAATTTTAGTATCATTTTCTATATTTATTCACATTAGTATAAAGATATTAGGAATCAGATGTTGAAAACGAAAATTGGGCATAGAATCTATACAGAATCGTAATGATATTGTTACTTGAAAATTTTATATTTGCGTGGAAAAAATATTTTTGGATCAACTTTTAAAGTCATTTTCAATGTTTATGCACCTCAGTATAAAAATGTTACTGATCGGATGTTGAAGACAAAAAATGGGCACGGAATTTATAAAAAGTCGTAACGATATCGTTACCAAAATATTATATAGTTGCGGGAAAAAAATTCTGGGTCAAATTCTAATATCCTTTTTAGTGTTTATGTAACTCAATATAATTATATAATTGCAATTTTTTTTTTCAAATCCATGAGGCCCTCTCAAGATTATCAATTATTTAAAATAAAAAACTAGAAGATAAAATGTCTAGAATTCTAAGACACACAAATTCTTTTTTGGCGAGCAAACAATTAAGCCCAAATTTCATTTCTATACACTTGCACTAATCAATACCAAGAAAGGACACTGAAGGAAAAGAGAGTTTAACAAAACACTAGTACTCTAAAACACTATAAACAAAAATTATTACCCACAAAATTTATAGTTAATAGGGAATAGAGAACAAGTAATATAGATATATGGTGGTTACCTCAAGAAGTTGACTAGTAACATGCTTTCTCTACAACTATATAATTTTTAGGATAGATCTATATCCATTTTTTGTCTCCAACATCTGATGTATAATATTATTATACTGAGGTACATAATCACTAGAAATGACACTAAAATTTGACCTGCAATTATTTTTCCCCTCAACTATGTAATTTTTTAATAATGATACCGTTATAATTCTTTACAGATTATCTGTCTATTTTTGGTATCCATAATCCGATTAGTAACATTTTTATACTGAAGTGCATAAACACTGAAAAAGACACTAAAATTTGACTCAGAAATATTTTTTCCTTATAAATATATAATTTTTAGATAACGATATCGTTACCATTCTTTATAAATTCTATCATTACCATTCTTCATAAGTTCTATGCCCAATTTTGGTTTCCTACATCTAATTAATAATATCTTTATACGAAGGTGAATAAATATAAGAAAAGACACTAGAATTTGACCCAGATATGTTTTTTTTTCTTTCCGTAAGTATATACGTTTACGATAAGGATATCATTACTATTCTTTATAAGGGCAGATCTATCGTCGTCGTCGTCATCGTCATTTATTTATTTGGGTGATTTTCACAAGTTTCATTTTAAGCAGTTTCTTATTAGAGAATTTCTCAAAAAAAAAAAAACCCCAAAATTTGAATCTTGTGGGAGTAATTTGAGAAATATGAACAAGTTTCAATATTTCAATAGGAGACCCACACCCTTAATGATATCACTCGGGTCGTACTTTTCTTTGTTTCTGCTTGCCTACTTTTCCTTGAATTCATAGGAATTTAAGGGTAAAGTGGGTGTTATAAGGACAAATCAATGAGATGAGGGATAACAGATATAAGGTGGAGATGAAGATGTGACCCTTAACTATCTAACATTTGATTTACTAAGGTAATGGCCAAGAAAATAATCTTTCCAGGTGCAAAAAAATAAAAAAATAAAAATAAATAAAAATAAAAAATAAAAAAACAAAATGATAACCATTTGTAAATTTTCGCCTTTGCCTCTTCAATTTAAATTAGCCCTTCAACAAGCAAGCAGAGCTAAGAACAAAAAAATAAAAAAAAATAAAGAAAAGAGCATAGAAGACGAAAGACCATTTAAACAAGTATACAGTGTTTTTGTCTACGGATGTGGTTTATAGGAATTAGCATTGTCTCAAACTGTACTCTACCGTCATTGTACCGGTATACATATCCTAGACTTTCAGACATTAATCTTTCAAGTGAAGAATATTGAACACTCTGGCCAATGTCCGCAGCGAGTACTTTGCATCTAAACATTTTGAATGTTACTTACACATTTTCAATTGATCGAAGCCATTCTCATCCTATATTTGTTAAATTTTTGTTCGATGGAGTCTAACCATTATCTACTAAAGAAAGGTTTTTTTGAAAGATAATTCTATTAAAGAAAACAAAACAAAACAATAAAAAAAAAGAAGGAGTGGAGACCTCCCTACCAAGTCGGAAACGACTCTTACAAAACATATAATCACCATAAGTTTACCCCTACTTTTTTAACCCATGGGCAACACCATTTAAAAACCTAAGGATATAATAAAAAAAGTACATTCTCAAAAGAGCTCACCAGCGCCAAAATATCTAAGATCAAAGTTCTAATAGAGCAATCTCCCATTCCATTAATGGCATTGATGACTTTGAAGGCATTTGAGAGAACATAAACCCTTGTAATTCTGAGACTTTTGGCTCTCCTTAATGCTAAGAGAACCGCCCTTGTTTCAGCTTCTTTTGAGTTGAACATCCTAGAGCCTTTGAAAGCACTTGCATCTACAAGATTGCCCTTAAAAAACATAGCACAAAGCCCATGGATGTCTTTCCACATTCTTCAGAGAAGGCAGCATATCTAAAGATTTGGATCTTATCATTATTGACCACGGGTTGAGAACGAGGTTTAATTCTTCCAACATTCAAGTTGCCATCGTCACTTTGAGTTATGGGATGGAACATTGTTTTTTTCTACTTTTAAAATGATAAGAAATGGGTTTAGGGGTACTCCCTTGAATATTGATCATCATTTTATAGTACTTTCTACACATTTTAAATAATGAAATAGGAGAAAAATAAATCATTTATATATTTACATCCATCCATTTAAAACTATTTTCCAACAATGTTTTCCCTCTATTTTTTTTAAATACTTAGATTACCCTTTATTAAAATGAAATCTTCACTCAGTTCCTCTATATTCTCCTCATTTTCTTCTTCGACAACCTCACAATGATGAAAGACAATTAGCATCTCCACTATAATTGGCAGCATGTCATGGCTGTTGAAATCATGTTATAGCTTTAAATATTGTTAATTTTGATATTTTTAAAAAAATTGAGGGAAAAGTCCCCAGGAAATACTTTTAGATTGTCTGATTTCCTTAATTGGTAATTCATTGAAAAACTTACGATCTAATTTGAAAAGTTTTAAAACTTATGTCCTTTTTTAAAATAAGGTGAAAACTCAATGCCTTGATTGAAAATTTTCCTTTATTAATTAACTCCTATTTAGCATCTGCCCCAAAATAAAAAGATATTTAATACTTTTTTGTTTCTGAGTCAAAAAGATATTCAATATGTACTTGTATTTGTTCATTGGGTAGATGAGAATGGAGCCAAGATGATTTGGAGATATTTTTCGATCAAGACAGAGACCGATACTTGGCAAATTATCGACTCGGTCTGATATGAACCGATATAGACTGATATTTTTAACCGAGCTTGCATGTGTTCGGGTGTAGATTTTTAACATAGTATAAAACTTTTGTATTTTTTTTATTTTTTTGGTATCCCAATTATATGGGGGTTGGACCCTTAGCCCTTTAGTGAGGGGGCCCAAAGAGGAGGTTGGGGAGCCCTTTGGTGAGGGAGGAAGGACATCATCTTAACCTAATGGTAAGAGGTGCATGTTCTTAACTGCTGACCAGAGTTTGAACCTGGTCAGTTGCCTTTCCTCACTGGTAGATTATTCCCTCACTAGAGGTCTTTCTCCCCCATTAGAGCATACTAATTAAATTAATATGTATAATGTATAAAGCATATGAATTCTGAGAAATACTTATAACTACAGAAATGACAATAAAGTTCAATTACCAAAGCATGAATAGTGCTGTTGAGAGCTACGACTTTGGTAAAGATCTAATCTATTGTAGGAGCCCTATTGATGCAAGTGTTGAGGACAACAATAGTTTTATGGTTTCCTATAGAAGTGCTCTATAAATTATTTCGACTTTTCGCCTCTTCTCTCTACTTTATGCCCGGACTTGTTCTGTTCTAATCATTAATAATTTTACAAGAAAACTTTCTAGTACCTATTCTCTCTTACTCAATGTAAAATGTTGAATTTTAATTGGTAGTTATTTCTACTAAAAAAAACTACCGCGTTCTAAAGTTGCAAGCCAATAACCCGGGTAAGAAGATGAGAAGCATATAATGTGGACTCGGGGATAGCCAGATACTATTATATGGACTGTTCGCTAACAAAGAAGAAATTTGGGGTGAAAACGTAGGAATGCATGCTGAAGGGCCTGTCTCTTTATCAAAATTTCTGATTGGAATTTGTGTTGTTAAGAATTTACAGAAAATGATGTGATAGATGTCTCCTGAAATTTTCAGATGCTGTGTTATTTTGTAGGAATTTTGAATTCCATCCACTACAAAAGTCAAAAGTTTAGCTTTTTGGAATGCTAAGAATTTTACCCTGCTTGGCATTTTTGGATGCTCAAAGTGGAGAAATTCAAGAATACTATATGGAAGATAGCTTTTGGAGAATTTATAAATTCTATAGCTAAAATTGAAATTCTTAGAATTCCAGTAAAAAAAAAAGATGCCCAACCAGGTAAACTCTATTTTTAAGATTATTAAAAAGGCCAAAGGTGAACGATACAAGGTGAGAGGTAAAGGATATAAAGTAGTGATGTAAATAAAACCAATTTCCTAGTATTTGAATTAAATTGGAATGAGTGTCAAATGAGAAATATTATAGTAATGCATCACCTTCACTTTCCTAGGGTGATGCCTGGCTATTCATTCTTGTATTTCCTTGATTTTATCTTAACAGAAGTAAAGGTTATTAAATTATCATTTTTGACAATTCACCATTGATCTTCATTTTTAACAACTCAAAGAGTGAATTTGTACACAAACAAACATGCTCTTTACCAACTCTTCGTAGCTCTTAATTTAGGGACCTCAAAGTCATCTAATTCTAAAAAGCATTTTTAGTGTCATTTTTTTACTGAAATACAAAACTGAATCAAGGGGGAAAGGAATGGAGAGATTGCCCAAAATAGTCCTCTGTTGACCTTCTCTTGTAAATGCATTCCAGCATGATTCAATCAAACAGTGAAACATGGTTAAACTATTTTTAAATCGGGATAACTTTCAATTATGGAGCAGATGTGATGAAGAAGGTTCGTATGGATAATCAGGAACCCATCATACATCATAAGAATCAGATTTCAAGTTTTCTAGAGATTTTGCCTTTTATATTGTTGTTGGTTTTGTACAATATAGCATTAGGTATTTGTCCTTTTCTTTTTGTCTAATTTTAGTTTTGCTTCCATCTAGCCAGTCTCATTCTCTTGTAGCTGCTGTGGAGCTACGAGGTGTAACAATTGCGGATTTATGGAGCTTGAAATCTGACTGCCCGCGTTATTGGTACCCTACTGTTACCACCAACAACTCTAATATGTCATCAATATCGTTACCTTCAAGGGTGTGTTTGGATATGAGGTAAAGTAAATTAGAGTAAAGTTAAATATTTGAATTTCAAATTTTTTTCTTTTTTTTTCAAAAAAAGTTAAAAAAGCAACCACTAAATTATAAAAATTATCTACTTTTCATAAAAAAAGTCAAAAAGATTTTTTATTAACAACTAAAAACAAAAAGCCATCATAATCCCATCATATATTATTTTTTTTATTTTAGGTGTACTTTACTCTATTTAACTCTAACCCACATCCAAACAAGCCCTAAGACTCTATATAAGAGAGTTTTCAGGTAATTAGTCAACACAAAATACGCATAACACAACTCCTCTTTTCTGCTATTTGTTTTGTTTTTTCTGTTGCAAGGAACTTTGGAATACTGGGCTGTCTGAGGTTTGAGTTCTTCATTCATTCGAATTCACCTGTCATAGAACTTGTTCTGTTAGAAACCCAATGCATCTGGGACAGACGCCTATGAAATCTTCTGCACAACTATGGGGGTGAAATATATGTAAAGAAGGCGTCTTCATGACGTGCTTTGATTACCAGTTGTTCGGGTCCCTTCTTTCCATTATCTAAATTATTTTATTTTGTAACTAATTTATTAGCAATAATTTCTGTAATATATATATATATATATTTCCAACATATTTTTTGTATATTAAAATGGGAGCCTTCCAGAGAGGATTCAAGGGAAATTTGCGAGGCCAATGCTAAAACTTTAACAGTGTGGCTCATCTATTCTTGTTTTAAAGCCTTAAAATATGTCCGCTCCCGCATTCTTTTATTTTTCTTGGTCAAATTATATTTGTTCAGGAAAATGTACACCGTCTGTTATTTTCATGCAGCAAGTGATAAGCGTGGACTCGAATCTCACCAAGATCTGCCGTGTCTTCTCTAGCCCCGTGTTACTGTATAGTTAGTCTTGGAGGAAATCATTTTGTGATATGCATGACTGACATGAAAATGAGAGAATTCATATACTTTTAAGAAAGGACACTTGGTCTTCACATTCAACAACCAAATCTATGAGAAAATTCACCATATCCATTATTTCCTCACAGGAGAGAGGAATTGATGGTTTTCATTGACGTTTCATAGAGTACATTTGGCAAGAAATCAGCAATTCTATCTTTGCAATTGATAGAGTATATTTGACTTGGTCCTGAAATAGATGTATTTATAATCAATA
The DNA here is from genome assembly GCA_037013555.1 of Sextonia rubra. Lineage (NCBI taxonomy): Eukaryota > Viridiplantae > Streptophyta > Magnoliopsida > Laurales > Lauraceae > Sextonia > Sextonia rubra. The sequence continues at coordinate 32,117,377 of JASUAD010000010.1, read as the reverse complement.
CAATTATGACTTTGAGATTTCTAGATAGAAGGAATTAAATAGAGGGAACAGATTTCACAGTTGAATGGGAGCGCTGTTGGAGGAAATATCCAAGTGCAGTGTTCCAAACATCTTCTTTGGTAAAAGGGAATTCATACAATTCAGAATTAAGAAGTAATAACACCCTAAAATAACACACTAACAAAGCCACAATATAGCTCTAAAATAACACCCCAATCAATACCCTTCCCAAAGAAATAATAAAGCTCTTTCCTGTTTTACATCCTAATTAAAAAAAAAAAAGAGAAGAGTTTAGCCAAAGACTATGATGTATAGTTAAGACTTCTAGGAATGTGAGAAAATTCAACTCGAGCACAAATCAAAAAGAGCTTCTTAATATCAACTATGATTGAATTGATAGTCCAATCAAACTTGCCATTCAGAGCTTGAATCACCTCAATATCATCCAAGCAAATATGGATCTTTGCATATCCGCTTTCAATTGCTTTTTTTAAGGCTACAAGGACCGCATCCACCATAGACGTCTTTTGGATCTTTGCTTTTTTTTTCAAGCAAATATTCGGCTTTCTTTGATAAGACGTCTTTTGGCCCAATCAAAGCACCTGCATCCACCATAGACCCTTTAAGCATAACAATATAGCCAAATAAAGATTTCCCATCATCTATCATAAAAGCAACATCTGAGCATATCACAACTTCAGTACTAAATAAGATCATATAAAAATTTCCTTAATGTCAATCTTTTTACTATCCCCTATCTCATGGGAGTTGATAATACTATTAATTATTACTTTCACCGAAGCAGTTATATATATATATATATACATATATAGGACTAATTTGTTTTCCTTTAAAGAGGAACTCATTTTTTACTTTCCATAAAGACCACCATAATGCCAGAACTCACATTCTGAAGTGATCAAACCCCATAGCATTTGTTGGATGGTTTTGTTCACAAAACTCCTTTCAAGTGCAGCGTTGGAGACTTAGGAGTCATTTGTCTTTTTAGTGTATATGACATTTTCAAATGTAAGTTACTTGCTTAATATTCAGATGTATGAAATATCATTATATTTGTTTTAGAAGCACCAATTGTCATGAGAAAACGATATGGGGTTACAGAGAGAGAGAGAGATAGAGAGAGAAATGATCAACATTGGTTCTTATATAAATTAGTGGGCTCTAAGTCACCACAACTTCTCTATAATATTGAGGAAATTTTGGATCTCAAACGCAGTGAACTATTTGGACCATGAATTGGGGACCAATAAAACTTGAGAAAATTAGAAAGGGGATTATGCTTTTATTTTTCTGCAAATTTATCGAAGTCAATAAGGTTCTAAATAAGGATATAAGGTATAATTAATTGACTTCATTTTTTGGGATGCACCATATCTTTGACAATATTGAATGCTTTAGATCATGAATTTGAAGCCCACAAGTGCAAATAATAAGATGGTGGAATTTAGATACCGTTGAGTTTTGCACATGTTTTTTTTTTTAATATTTGTAAAGATTTAAAATATGAAACTCCCTTAGTATGTTTATCATTTTAATGAGAACATTGAGTGGTTCGCATCATGATTTTTTTTTCCTTTTTCACATGTTTCTAAAAAATTTAAGAATATTTAAGATATGAAACTAAAATTTGTGGGGTTTATTATTACTAAGACTTTTGACGAGGAAGGTGACAAATGATTCCAGAACTTTTCAAATATGAAAATTTTTAATAGAAATTTATCCAATTTATACCCCATTTTCATACCTTTTTCATGCATGCAATAATAAAATGAAAACAAAAAACTTTAGATATGTGTACATCCTTTAAAGGATTTTTGTGGGGTAGGAAAATTAGGGATTATTATTTTTTATTTTTTTGACAAAAGCATCTGGTCTCTTCGAGAGCTGACTATTTTTAGGGCACATAAAGTCTCTGTCTCCCCCGCGCCAGGTAAATCAAGCTTTTGCTTGGGCAAGTAGCCCTAGGGAGAGAGTGCAAGTTTGAAACCCGCAACCTTCGATTCGCCCCATGGTCTTAGCCAACTACACTACCTCTCGGAGTTATAATCAAAGATTGCTTACAAAATTTTACATTTGTTTAAAAATAATATATAAACTAAACTCTTGTGTTGAAATTAAAAAAAAAGTCCTTTTAGCTCAGCTGGTTCAGATTTTATTATTTTATTATTTTTTATTTTGTTATTATTATTGTTGTTTGGGTTGTGACAAAGTTTTACGTTGGTTGTTAACCTACCTAACGTAAACCTCCTCCTTGCTTTACCTGGGCTTAGGACTGACAACAAAAACTGGCGGAGTTTTTGCAGATAATATAGTATCGGTGGATGAATCAAGAGATGGTGTAAATGAAAAACTCGAGAGATGGCATGGGGTATTAGAATCTAGACGCTTTAAAATAAGTCATACAAAAACAAAATATATGGATTGCAACTTCAATGGATATATGCAAAGTGTTGAAACCAATGTCAAAATTGAAACCCATAAGATCCCACATAGAGATTCTTTTCGGTGTATGATTTCGATAATTAGTAAGGATGAGGAGATTGATGAAGATGTTTAGCATAGGATAAAAGTTGGACGGTTGAAGTGGAGACTAGCTTCTGAAATACTTTGTGACAGACAAATGCCAACGAAATTTAAGGACAAATTTTGCAGGACAGTGGTTAGACCAGCGATGACATATGGAGTATAATGTTAACCAACTAAGAAAACGCATATACATAAGATGGATGTGGTGGAGATGAAAATGCTTAAGTAGATGTATAGTAAAATTAAAAAAAATGAAATTAGAAATGAGTGCTTCCAAGAGCATTTAGGAGTAGTACTAATAGGGGATAAAATTAGGAAAATCTGTTTAAGATGGTTTGGACATATTGTATATAGGCCGGTTATGGTACTGGTGAGGAAAAATTTAGCTATCCAGGTAGATGGCCCATCAAGAGGTAGGGATAAGCCGAAAAAAACATTGATGAAAGTCATTAAATCATATTTGAAGAAGTTTAACTTATCTAAGGATTTGGCTCAAAATAGAATGAAATGGAAAAACAAAATTGATGTAGCTGACCCCAACATGGTTGGGATAAGGCTTTAATGATAATGATCATGATGATTTTGTTATTATTATTATTTTTTTCTAGTTAAAGATCTAGTTAGGGATTTGTGACCTAGGAAGTAGATCTCGAGATTTGGGTTTTTTGTGGTAAATCAATAAATAATATGACATTGGGTGTATATATAAATCTAATTTAAATCTTGAGGATCTTATTCAAAAATTTCCCCTAGAAGGTACCTACACTGAAAAGGATTCAGTAATTCTGACCATATGAGATTGTTCTTCAAGTCCCTTTTGGGTGTTAAAAAAAAGGTACATTAGAGTCACTAGCGGCACTCCTTGTATTGTAAAAATATTTTTACAATAGCTTTCCAGTGTCATCTTTTTGTGTTTAATTTGCTCGTAAGCTTACTTTCTTTTTCTCCTCTTTTCTTCCTCTTCTTCCTCCTCTTTATCCCCCTCCATCATTTCTTTCTTCATCTTCTTCCTCTTAGATTCCCACTTCATTAAAACCACCTACTCCAAATTAGAACCTTTTGTTTTTATATGAGTGGTGCATGTGGTGGGATACAATTCTAATTCTGCTATTCAATACATAAGAAGGTATTAGTCAATGTTTTTCTCACCACCACGATACCACTACATGCACATGTGTTATGTTGTCATAACTAAGATACACATGTTCATCTAAAATCAAAATAAAAAAGAACTTTACTTTTCCATGTGGTTTGACCTTGTAAACAAAAAAGGTAAAAGGAGAGATTAGATGCTTGCCTTCTGATATTGACAACATAATGTAACATGGCTCCTAATTGCCTACCCAAAGAAATATTGCTCCTTCATAGGTTTCATATCTCATCAATCAATAATACAGCAAGATCAACCATGTAAATAGAAAGGAAATCCTCCCTAAATACGAAGATAAAGAAGATGATGAAAGAAGAGATGGATATGAAAAAAGACGAGCAAGGCTAGCTTTGCTCATAAGTTTGACAAGTGGTCGCCTCTTCTTTCTCTTTGTATTCAAAGAAGGTTTTATTTGTGTTTAAAGGGTTAGATCTTATTTTTCAGTTATGGATTGATGAGATATGAATTTGCTCCAACTTAGGTTCAGTCTTGGGCTTTCTTTGCTTTGTTTATAATGGAGCAATATTTCTTTGGGCACGTAAATAGGAGTCATGTTACATTGTGTTGTCTATTTCCACGTAAAAGGTAAGCATTTGATCTTTTCTTTTATTTTCTTTGTTTATGAGGTCAAACCACATGGAAAAGTAAAATTCTTTCACCTAATTTAATTTGAACACATACATAAACATCGTATAATTATTGTTAGAGAGAAATCGAATAAAATCCTAAGTCTCAATGGCATAGTTGTAGAAGAAAAAATGAATCAAGAAGAAAACTCTTTTTCTTTGGAGCCATCAATGTATTGTTTGTAAGTGCAGCGTTATAAAAAAAAAAAACCTTTGAATGTTTAATTCAAATCCTAAAAGTTATAAAGAAGCAGCACTAGTGGCTCTCCATAAAAAATAAATGAAAACCGTTAGCGGCTTCTCTAAAAGGGACTTACTAAAAAATAGATGAAAACCGCTGGTGACCCTCTTCGAAATATATTTTTTAAACATGGAAATGCTCTGAGGATCAACCAAGTGTGGTTAGAACTACCCCACATAATATAAGAAGAATTCTTGAATAAAATCCTTTAAAATCTTTGACGTTTGACGAAAACAATTTTTAACGGTCTGTTTCATGAATGATATTCAAGTACTAAGAATCGGATATTGTCTTACGCATGCAACTGGATTTTTACTGGCTCCATTATGAAACGGTTGACGTTCCTTGTGAGTTAGTGCATCCGACGTGGGTCAACTCGTAGTTGCGTTATCAGTGATGAAGATCCTAGCGTTTTGCATGTGACAAACTCAGCAGTCTTCGCACAAGTCTTAAATGTATCTAACAACTGTCAGTACCAAACTTTGACAAAATGTTGTCTTAATGGAAGCAAGATCTTTGAGTGGATCGATATCTAGGAGACGATACCTTGACCGTTTAGGCCTAAGATGACCTATCCTGGGTCGAATGCGACCAGATGGGCCAGACACTAACCCTCTAATTTCCACGAAATATTATATTTTTCTTTTCACCTGTTGGGAGTCAAGATTCAAGAGTGGGAGAATCATGTACGTCGATCGTATCTTTGAAAAGCAAAGCAAACGTGTCTGGCTGCTAATGACGCTTTATCAAAACCGTAGGATTTCCTCTCTGCTTCCTCAAATCTCTTCATATTCTTCATTTTAAATGTGGCTTCTTTTTTTTTGAGAAAATTTCAAATTAATATTTTTGGGAGAATTTCAAATTAAGTCCAAAAGTTTTGCCTTAGTTTAAAATTTTATTGTCTTTGATTTTACCCTGAGCTCCCCTCTATATATACCCCAACACTTAATTTCTAATCAGTTTCCATCCTACACTCCACCTCTCTCTCTCTCTTTAAAATTCATCATGGGAGTTATTTGTCCAATAACTATCTCTCTCTTATTAAAATTCAACGTAAGAGTTGTGTGTCCAATATCTATATATATATTTATCTATCTATCTAATGGGAAATGCAAGATAGTGCTAAGACATTTTTAAAAGTGAAACTGCCACCTTTTATAAAAATAAGATATCAGAAATATAAAAAAGTAATTAATATTATTTTTTTAAAAAAAGTCACCACATAATTTATTCCTATTTAAAAGATAGAGACCAAAAACACTTCTTTCAAATTGGGTATTCCCGAAAATTTTTTCTATCTAATACATCTTATAAAAAATAAACTCTCTGTTTTTTCTCTCTCAACTATGTTTAACAGCTGTTCCATTTCGACCACCTTCATCGTTGTGTTTATTATCAATTAGCCACTTGATCTGTGCAATTGGGCAGGCAAAGCCATGGGCCTTATCGCCACCAAAGCTACTAGAATTAAACCTTGCTAGAAATACCAAGGTCGATCCCCAGGAAACCAACCAAGCCTCCACAGATTTTGCCAGTATCACTCGAGCTATCCCAGGTGCGGTTCTTTATCCGACCTCCGTAAATGACATTGCTTTTCTCATAAAAGCGTCATACTCCTCTTCTACCCCCTTTAAAATCACAGCTAGGGGTCGTTCCTACTCGACCCATGGGCAAGCACTAGTCCTTGATGGTGTGGTCATCCAGATGAGTTCATTGGACAGCGGGGATCTGAGTAGGATTAATGTTTCTACGAACCCAGATGTTGGAGGAGAGCGGTTGTTGTTCAATGTCTTGCATACGACCCTCCAACGTGGGCTCGCACCAGTTTCGTGGACAGACTCTTTATTTGACTGTTGGTGAGACCCTTTCGAATGCGGGTATAAGTGGGCAAGCCTTTCACCATGGACCTCAGAAAAGCAACGTTTATGAATTGGACGTAGTTACTGGTACTCTCGGGCCATTAATCCAATCCAATCCTCTCTCTCTCTCTCTCTCTCTCTCTCTCTCTCTCTCTCTCTCTCTCTCATATTGTAATATTATATATATCTCGTTTTGTAATTATATATAAATAGATATATTGTAGACCATGCGCATGCACATGTTGGAACAGGAAAAGGGGAGATTGTAACTTGCTCTCAACAAGTTAACCAAGAGCGGTTCTATGCTGTTTTGGGAGGACTTGGCCAATTTGGGATCATCATTAGAGCTAGAATTCTACTCGGGCAGGCACCTAAAAGGGTTTGGATTTCAAGATCGCTTTTATTTGGTAAAATGAATATCACACATTGAGGCTACCGTGGTCATCGGCTGGGTTCAGAAAGGCCAAGGCATTGCTAGGCCCAGCCTAGCTTTAGAAACACTTGCTCAGGCCCTACCTAATATTTTTGACAACGGCCATAAGAGTTTATCCCGAGCCTACCCATTAAATCAATGGTATTAGGCGAATCGGACTTTTTATCAATTTTGGAGTCATTCAAGCAATTATTTGGACTAATAAAATTAAATACATGCATTCCTTACATGGCCCCGCCTAAGCTTTGGGCAAAGCCTTGACCCAAAGCAAGTTGGGCCTGGATCGGGCTCGGGCTGGCCCGACCCATGAGCAACCCTACTTGGGGCAGTTCTCACCTTTGCCTCTAACAAATCCATTCATGTCACACGCTCTGTCCTCAATTTAGGGTGGCAAAATCTGACGCTACTGTAAACTTATCCAATATTCGACCTGCATTTAATTTAGATGACTTGCATTCTAGGGGATCGGTGATTGGTCTAGAAAATATAATCCTCAGTAAGATGGATTGGGTTTGGGTCAACCTGCATTACTACATTTTTTTTATTGGTAAATTTTTACATTGATTCAAAAAGATTTGGTGGATTAGTATTTTGGCACTTTGGGCCTTTTTTGGTGTGTACAACGAAACTCAAACATAACCTAATTCTTGAAATGGGTTGAGCTTGGGCCATACTTCTGCATGTTGGTTGGTAGGGTCAGGTAAAATGGATCGTTCCACTTAGGATGCAAGCTATGCAAGTCGGGTCGGATTAACCTAAATATGGTGTGAAGGTTGAGGTTAACTAACCTGTTTTAAATTTGGGCCAAATTAAGGTTGTACTTTAACAGATAGACAATCCACATCAACTTGATGTTAGAATTAAGTTAGATTTTATGATGAGTCTTTTGGGCTGCCACTATTAAATATGGTTTATTTTTCTATTGTAACTAATAGTGTCTTTTGAGCTTCCTCATAAGTTCTTTACAGTTTCATATGTCTTTTCAGATGCACATTTATCATTATCATTATTCCTAGAGAAGTGTAAGGGATATGAACAGTCAAATCCTGGTCTATAAATAGAGTCTTGTATTTTTCTGCAATATGTACTTCAATAAGAGAAAATTGAGGTCCCATACTTAGTTGTTCTTTCTTTGTTGTTTAAGATCAAGAAAACAAGTTTCTTCTCTTGGATCTTTGTTTTTTATTTTAGTAAAGACATCCTTGTTTCACTGTAACCTCAGTATTTTATTCTGTCAACCTTAGTACACAGAACCGAAACCTGAGTATTTTCCGCTGCGAACCTCAGTATTCGAAGAATACAAACTTCAATTCATCAAAGTGGTATCAAAGCGTTGCTCAAGGTGATTCTAATGGCCTCCAACAACATGTTGCAACCACAGCTTCCTCGATTCAGTGGAAAGAACTACAACCAATGGAGTATCCAGATGAAGGTGTTGTATGGATCTCAAGATTTATGGGATATTGTTGAAACTGGTTTTGTAGAACCAGCAGATTCAAATGCTCTTACCCAACAACAATTAAATGAGTTGAAGGAGAACCGTAAGAAGGACAAGAAGGCATTGTTCTTCATTTTCAAGCAGTGGATGAAGCTCTCTTTGAAAGAATCTCTTCTGCAAGTTCAGCAAAAGAAGCATGGGACACACTCTACACATCATACAAAGGAGAAGACAGGGTAAAGATGGTAAGATTACGAACTCTTAGAAGTGAATTTGATTCTCTACGGATGAAAGAATCCGAATCGGTTGAAGATTTCTACAACCGAGTTATCTCCATTGTTAATCAACTAAGACTAAATGGAGAAAAAATTAAAGAACAACGGGTTGTAGAAAAAATCCTCCGAAGCATGACCCGTAAGTTTGAATATGTAGTGGTTGCAATTGAAGAATCAAAAGATTTGTCCTCATTGTCCTTAGAAAGTTTAGTGGGATCACTCCAATCTCATGAACTTCGCATTAAGCAATTTGATTTTTCTCCTCTAGAACAAGCATTTCAATTTCAACTCTCTCTGAGAGGAGGTGCTAGAGGGAGAAAAGGAGGACAATCGTGGAAGAGGAAGAAGCAACCATGGACGTGGCATACATGAGAAACATGAAAGAGAATCTGAATCTCATGATTCTTCTAGTAACAATACTCCAAGAGGGAGAGGTAGAGCGTGAGGAAGAGGAAGAGGTCATGGCTCTTCCTATTCCCATATACAATGCCACTATTGCAAAAAATATGGGCACATGCAAGCATATTGTAGAAAGAAGATGGCTGACGAAGGACAAAATGAATCAAGCTTTATACATGAAAATGTTCAAGAAAAAGAAGGTGATGAAACTGTCCTACTCGCTTGCAATGTTAGTGAAAATATTTGTGGTGATATTTGGTATCCTGACAGTGGTTGTAGTAACCACATGACTGGCAACAAAGATGTATTTATTAATCTTGACAATTCTATTCACTCCGAAGTCAAGATTGGTGATGATAGAAGGCTTCAATCAAAAGGATGTGGTGACATCCTCCTTCGCACAAAGAAAGGAGACCAAAAGAGAATTTCAAATGTCTTATATGTGCCAGGCTTAAATCATAATCTTCTAAGTGTTAGACAGCTTCTTCGCAAAGGGCATGATGTTCATTTCCAGGGTGATCATTGCATGATTAGAGACAAGAACAACTCTCTAATTACAAAGGTACGGATGTCTTCAAATAATATGTTTGGTTTGAACGTCCAATATGAATCTTTGCCATGTTTTAGTACAATCATCAAAAACAGTTCATGGCTATGGCATCTGCGGTTTGGCCATTTAAGTTTCAGCTCATTATCTTTGATGTGCAAAAAGAATATGGTGAGAGGCATGCCAAATATAGACCGACAAGACCAAGTTTGTGAATGATGTATACTTGGAAAGCATCATAGAGAATCCTTTCCAATTGGAAAAGTATGGAGAGCAACAAGTCCACTTCAATTGGTGCATTCAGATTTATGCAGGCCAATGAATACAATTTCAAATGGAGGTAATCGCTATTTTCTCACTTTTATTGATGATTGTAGTAGAAAAACTTGGGTGTACTTCTTAAAAGAAAAATCTAAAGTCTTTGGTTATTTCAAAATTTTCAAGGCCATGGTTGAAAAGCAGAGTGGTTTCATGTTGAAAACTTTGCATTCCGATCGAGGTGGTGAGTATGTATCAAATGAGTTTGAAGAATTCTTGAAAGAAAATGGAATTAAGCATCAACTTACCACTCGTTTTGCACCTCAACAAAATGGGGTTGCGGAAAGGAAAAATAGAACAATTATGAATTTGGCAAGAAGTATGTTGAAAGCCAAAAGGATGCCTAATTCATTTTGGGCTGAAGCAGTAGCTTGTGCAGTCTATCTTCTCAATCATGCCTCATCAAAAAGCATTCAAGATATGACCCCTCAAGAAGCTTGGAGTGGTCATAAGCCTTGTGTTAGCCATTTGAGAATATTTGGTAGCATTGCCTATTCATATGTACCAAATGAGAAAAGAAGAAAATTGGATAACAAATCGGAGAAATGCATCTTCATTGGTTATAGTGAAAAATCCAAGGCATACAAGCTGTTTAATCCATTGACTAACAAAATCATTGTTAGTAGAGATGTGAAATTCAATGAAGAAGAGTCACGGGAGTGGAATGAAAATGAGAAGAGGCAAAATTCTATTTTTCTTGATGATCAGAATGATGAAATTCTAAGCTCTCCGTCATCGTCATCATCTTTATCAAGGGAGAGTTTGGATCAAAATAATGATCATGACGAAAAACCTATACCAAGGAGATCTAGTCGGCCGCATCAACCATCCAAAAGGTATCCATCTAGTGATTATGTTATGATTACTAATTGTGGGACGAGTTTTGCTTTGTTTATAGATGCCGATCCTGTTACTTTTGAAGATGCCTCTAAAGATAAAAGGTGGATTGAAGCCATGGATCAAGAGATTGAGTCCATTGAAAGAAATGACACATGGAAGTTGGTGGAACTTCCAAAAGGCAAGAAGACAATTGGAGTAAAGTGGGTGTACAAGACCAAGTTAAATCCAAGAGGTGAAGTTGAAAAATGCAAAGCTCGATTAGTAGCCAAGGGTTATAAGCAAAAGTAAGGAGTTGACTATGATGAAGTCTTTGCCCCCGTTGCACGTCTAGACACCATTCGTTTGGTGTTGGCTCTTGCAGCTCAAAATCAATAGAAAGTATTCTAAATGGATATGAAGTCAGCATTCTTAAATGGCACCTTAGAAGAAGAAGTCTATGTTGATCAACCTCCCGGCTATGTGAAGAAGTATGAAGAGATGAAAGTATGTAAATTGAAAAAGGCTTTGTACGGTTTAAAGCAAGCACCAAGGGCATGGTACAAAAAGATTGATACATATTTTGAAGAAAGTGGTTTTCACAAGTCACCTCATGAGCACACTCTCTATGTCAAGAAAAGTCCTCAAGGTGAGATTCTCATTGCTTGCTTATATGTGGATGATTTGATTTTTACCGGGAGTAGTGTTAAAATGTTTGAAGATTTCAAAATGGCCATGATGCATGAATTTGAAATGACTGATATGGGCTTACTTCATTTCTTTCTTGGAATTGAAGTAAATCAAAATGAATATGGAGTTTTCATTTTTCAAAAGAAATATGCAAAAGAATTGTTGAGAAGGTTTAGGATGGAAGATGCAAAACCCATTAGTACTCCTATGGAAGTTGGTTTGAAATTAAGCAAATATGATGGAAAGAAGGTGGTGGATCTAACTCTTTATCGAAGTCTTGTTGGTGGTTTAATGTACCTAACAACAACAAGACCGGATCTCACATATCCGATAAGCATGCTTAGTCGATTTATGGAATCTCCAAGAGATGCTCATTGGGAAGTCGGAAAAAGAATTTTAAGATATGTGAAAGGAACCCAAAATCATGGTCTTCATTATTATAAAACTGCAAATCCAAGCTTGGTTGGTTTTTGTGATAGTGATTGGGCTGGAAGTTTCGATGATTACAAAAGTACTTCAGGGAATGTTTTCAAAATTGGTTCTTGTACAGTTTCATGGTCTTCAAAGAAGCAATCTGTTGTAGCCCTCTCTACAGCCGAAGCCGAATATATTGCTCTTGCTGCCACTGGTTGTCAAGCTAGGTGGTTGAGGTAGATTTTGGAGGAACTGAATCATGAACAAGGAGAATCTACAAAACTATTTTGTGACAACAAATCTGCCATATCTTTATCCAAGAATCCCATGTTTCATGGTAAAAGCAAGCACATAAAGATCAAGTACCACTTCATTCGAGAATTAGTGAAGGATAAAAAAGTTGAAGTCAAGTTTTGTAAATCTCAAGACCAAATAGTGGACATGTTCACCAAGCCTTTAAAGAGGGATTTGTTCATCAAGATGAAGACCTTGCTTGGAGTAAGAGAAATTTACCTTAAAGGGGGCTGTTAGAATTAAGTTAGATTTCATGATGAGTCTTTTGGGCTGCCACTATTTAATATGGTTTATTTTTCTATTGTAACTAATAGTGTCTTTTGAGCTTCCTCATAAGTTCTTTACAGTTTCATATGTCTTTTCAGATGCACATTTATCATTATCATTATTCCTAGAGAAATGTAAGGGATATGAATAGTCAAATCCTGGTCTATAAATAGAGTTTTGTATTTTTCTGCAATGTGTACTTCAATAAGAGAAAATTGAGGTCCCATACTTAGTTGTTCTTTCTTTGTTGTTTAAGATCAAGAAAACAAGTTTCTTCTCTTGGATCTTTGTTTTTTATTTTAGTGAAGACATCCATGTTTCACTGTAACCTCAGTATTTTATTCTGTCAACCTTAGTACACAGAATCGAAACCTGAGTATTTTCCGCTGCGAACCTCAGTATTCTAAGAATACAAACTTCAATTCATCACTTGACCCATTTTTAAAGCCACCCCACCCGTTAGCCACCCTTTAATTCTTTCCTCACCCAAATTTTACTCAAGTGAGATTTGAATTTTATCTATTTTAAAGAGGAATGTTATCCTATGGCTTAGATTAGAGAGGGAATATGCAAATGTCAGCCTCATTATTTCTCTTTTATATAGAAGAACGTTTTCTTACAAGTAGATTGCATACTATTTTAATGCTGTATAGCTCATGGGGTCACTTAGATGAATGTCTATCAATGGGAGAATGGCAGATGAAAATGTCTCTTTATGGACAAGAAAAAGCTACAAATCAACCCCACTAGATTATGCTAACCCTTAATTTAACAGTCTTAAATTTTAATGGCATCTTAATTATAATTTTTTTAAAGATTCAATTTAACTGGGAGTGAAGGATCAATGTATAAAATGAGGCATGATGCTAGTTTATGCGACAATAAGTTGCTACACTGCACTCCACTAGCAGGAGGACATTTTTCTTTTCTTTGATATAATGTAACATGGCGGGTGACAAAATAAAATACTTATACAAATATAAGACTGTATTCCTTCCACACAGATTCGTCTATATGGAAAGTGAGCCCCTAGATGCCCCAGTGACATGGAAGGAGATTTATTGTTATCACCCTAGGGACAAGAGTTGTGGACCTGTGCTATTCAGATTGATGCAATAGATTGGGCAGTCAAAATGATATTGGGGTGTTGAAGATGGATGATTTATAACGGTTGTCACTTGGCAGGAAAGATGGTTTCAATTGCTGTACATCGATTTCTAGCAATTTACAAGAGATCAGGAATATCTAATTTCATTGAAGAGTGTGGATGGCAATAGGCCCACGAACGGATTCGATTATCTAGAACGATCTCTTATCATCCATGAAAGCCTGAAAAATACTAGGACGTCCAGAATCGGTTCTCTCATAGCTCAACGAGGCATGATTTACTGTCTTGTACTGTGCAAGTACTGCTCTCATTCTAGTGCTGATCAGGTAGACCCCTCCTTTAAATTTCAGTTGTGTCTCGTTTCTTACTTCTTTTCTGCCTTTACTGTCTCGTATTGTGCAAGTACTACTCTCATTTTAGTGTTGATCAGGTAGACCCCTCCTTTAAATTTCAGTGCTGTCTCGTTTCTTACTTCTTTTCTGCCTTTGTATAGTTTTTTGGATTTATGCTTTTCAATGGAGAAAAGCATTAGTAAGTAATGATTGACAAAACATAAGAAATGAGAACCTTTTTGGTATGTGGATGGAAGTAGCCTAAAAACATTGGGATATCTTTCATGTTTGGCAGGATGTGGATTCTTTATTGAAAGGGTTGAGCTTCCTTCCGGGATTTGTCATTGCGAAGGATGTTTCTTACACGGATTTCCTCGAAAGGGTCCATCTGGGAGAGCCAGAGCTCCCTACACAAGGGCTATCGGATGTTCCCCATCCAGGGTTGAATCTCTTGATACCCAAGTCAAGGATTCTAGACTTTGACCGTGGAGTCTTCAAGGGCATTCTTAAGAGAAATGCCACTACGGGCACCATCCTCATCTACCCAGTTGAACAAACACACGTAGGTATCTCAATAATAAATGACTATGTGCGTTGTGTTTCTTGGCCCAATTGGTAATCAAACCCAGATCAGATGTGTACTGCTATTGATCATTAATAGGATCTGTCTCTGGGTCCACTGGGGGCCATACGCAAAGTCCCAACCACAGATGATAGTAGTGTAAGTTTATATATCCATATGTATATGCATTTAATAAATATATGTGGTTTGATTATATTATATAAAATATTATAAGGAATCGGTTTTCGGGTCCAGCGCTGCTCAGTACATCGGTTCAGTGGAGGTGAGATGCCATGGACTCATGTTCAATTCTAGTTCAGGTATACCATGGCCTTACCTCTATCATGCTTTGTTTCAACTCAAGCAGACTTTTAATCTATTGGCTTGGCCCAGGACTATTTTCTGGTCCAATATGTAAATGGGCTAATCCAGGGCCCATAATGGTTTCAAAGCCCAATGATGCTGATTTATGTTTCTTCTTAAAGGGGGAGAGAGAGAGAGAGAGAGAGAGAGAGAGAGAGAGATCAGCAATTTTTTTTTATGATCTAGAGTATCCCTCCCCAGCCTTACTCGGACCTTTAGCCTCGCTAGCCCAGCTTTCAGACCTTTGATCTCCGGCTAAAGGATTACCCAATTTTAATGAGCAAAGACTATTTCATAGGAGGTCCACACATGGCTGCACATATTGTATAGAGATCACATTTTCTTTCAACTCCTGGATGTGCCTTGGTCTTGAATTGTGCCTAAAACTTCTAGAAATATGGCTTGGATTTGAACAAGTTTTGGCTGGGCTCATTTCTAACTTTCACCGACCCACCCAAGCATATGAGATTCTAAATTCAGATGAACTTGCATTGCAGGTGGGGTGAAAGGGACCTCTGCAGTAATACCAGAGGAAGAGATTATCTACACAGTCGGGTTTCTGCAATCCGATACAGATCAAGCGAATTTAAAGTATTTGGAAGATCGGAATAGAGAATATTGAACTTTTGCGATGAGGCATGGAAGATAATGTGGCATGGAAGAAGCATTTTGGTACCCAGCATAGGCATTATCTTTCCTATTTTGAAAATAATGTGGCATGGAAGAAGCATTTTGGTAAAAAGTGGAATAGGTTCGTTGAAAGAAAAATGAAATTCGTACCCAAAAAAGATCTTATCTCCAGGTCAAAGAATGCTCACTCCTAGCATGGCAAGAACCCCATGATTGAGGATCGTACTAGAGAATTTCGGAATGCATTGTTATCTCCTGTTGGGGTATCACAATTGGGTAGCTCTTAGCAAGCTCATGCCAAGAGGAAATAAACAGCAGTATAATCCTTTTCATAGAAGGTGCAAGATAAGCTCTTTGTGTGCATCCCTCACGTTGTTCCATTGAATAAATGCACCACTTTGTTTGTGTAAGATGAACTCTTTTTTATTATTATTACATTCATCATCATGGTCATCATCATCTATTTATTTTTTTTATTTGGGCCTTTGTCACAAATTTCATTTTCATTAATTCCTTATTAGCGAATTTCTCAAAAAATTTCCAAAATTGGTGTCTTGTGGGGAGTAATTAGAGAAATATGAGCAAAGTTTCAATATTTCAGTAAGCAATGTGTACCCTTATGATATCACTCTGGGTGTGCTTTTCTTTGTTTCTGTTTGCCTACTAATTTTTTTTTTAATTCCTAGGAATTCCATGGTAAAGTGGGTGTTATTAGGAAAAATTAATTAGATGAGTGACGATAGATATAAGGTGGAAATGAAGATGTGATCCTCAACTACTTACACTTTGATTTTCTAAGGTGATGGCCAGGGAAATAATCTCTGCAAACACCAAATTAAAAAAAAATTCTTGATTACCATTTGTAATTTTCACCATTGCCTCTTCAATTTAAATTAGACCTTCAACAAGAAAGCAGAGCTAAGAACAAGAAAACAAAAATAAAAAAAAGAGCAGAGAAAACAAAAGGGCCATCTAAAAATTTATACAGTCGATTTTTGCCTACTGATGTGGTTTATCGGAATTAGTATTGTCTCGAACTATACTCCACACTCATTGTACTGGTATACATTTCATATGTTGTGGTTCTGATGCCACCTGTTAATCGGGTTGGTGCAAGCACATCAATCCATCCACCACACATATAGAGAAGAACATAAATAATATACAACTATGACACACAAATTTTTGTGTGTTTCACCATAAAAGCTATCTTAATGTGCTATAAGCATTTGTTTAATTTCAATATAAAAAAACTGGGAAATTTATTAAAAGGATTCTCACTCCTCTAATACTTACCATACTCCCTCTTCATCGTCTCAGCCCCCTGCCATATGTGGTGCATCATACTTCAAATACCATGGAAAACAGATCTCTCACCTCTCACACACCCTACATAGTCATACGTGATTGGTATCCCAAGGAAAAGAACTCTCACCTCCCGTTTATAAAGTTTAGGATTAGATTATATCAATATATAATCTCTGCTTTCTTAGCCCTTGAAAAGGCTTAGGTTCAATGACCAAAATTCTTATGACCTAAAACCTGTTCATTGACTAAACCAAGGAACCAATTATCTGGCTAAATTGAAATATAAGAAATAAATCTAACATCTTAGACTTTCAGACATCAATCATTTGAAGCGAAGAATATTGAACACTGTAGCGATGTCCATGAGGAGTACACTACATGTAAATGATTTGAATGTAACTTACGCTGTGTCCATTTTTAATTGATCAAAGCCATTAGGGGTGTAACGGTTCGCTTAACCATGTATTTTGAGGAAATCAGTAATCGAATCGAACCATACAGTTTTCAGGTTTTAAAAATCATAACTATAACCATAACCATACCATACAAAACATTTAAAAATCGAACCGCGGTTAACTGCATTTTATGATTCGATTACAGTTAATTGTCAAAAAGAACAACAATTCCGTCACTATCAACTTTTCCTAGGAGTTAAGATAATTTGGGAAACAGGGCGACAGGTTGAAGGGTTGAAGGGCTACATTTGAATCTCATTGTTTTTTTTTTTTTTAATTTTAAGCCTACAGAAAGTTTGGTTAACCATGTGCTTTGGAGAAACGGTTAACCGAACTGTGTGTTATGGTTCGAGTTTGAGTCGGTTAATAACCATGAGTGATATAAAAAACCATAACCGAACTATAAAAGACGATTTTCCAATTTTGAAACCCAAACTATAAACCACGGTTATTAACCATCAGTTTGATTCGGTTCGGTCAGATTGACGGTTTTTTGGTTTTTTTTTTTTTACATCCCTAAAAGCCATTATCATGAGACGTTTGCTGGTGAATATTTAGTAAACAGTGCCAGTGTCCATTTTTAATTGACCAAAGCCATTTTCATCAGACGTTTGCTGGTGCATATTTAGTAAACAGTGCACCGTGTCCATTTTTAATTGATCAAAGCCATTATCATCAGACGTTTGCTAGTGCGTATTTAGTAAACAGTGCACATGTTTACTCAACAATACAGAGTTGATTTGAATTAGCCATTCAATCGCCTGCGAAATATTACTGTTGTCACAACAAGCGAAGGATGAAAGGGCATCAATATTACGTTTCAAGTTTCAACCCGGAGAGATTGATGAAGGAATATATAGGTTTCACCAACCAAAATTTGACACCTTTGGAATCCTTAAATTCTGGAGTACGATGGGTCCATAATAATTAAAATACAAATAATAATAAATTTTCTTTAAAATAAATTTCATTGACCAATTAATTACATGATTGGATAAACTCTTATAACATGCCACTAATAACTAATTCAAAAATTCCTACAACTCATTCTTCAATCCTAATCCCACATGTAAGATAAGTATCCTCAATGTCTGGCTCAACTAAGCTAGGAAAAAAAATGGGTGAGTACAACTCTGTAAATAGATTCACAATGAAAACGTAGCAAACAAATAACAATCAAAGATATTCAATTTCGGAGCCACGGTTTCGAACAAATAAACAAAGAGTGGAAAATAACAATCTCGGAGGTGATAAAGTCGAATAATATGATCACATCGAGCTCAAAATAACGAATTTAAACTTTAATGGAATCACAAAATTATCAGCATATTCTAGCAAAATAAAAAATAACACAATTTAGGAACAATATCTTATAGCCAACTTAAGATAAGCCATTTTTGTAGTGTACAAAAACAAAGCAAACATAGTGTGCTTACCAGAGTTAAGCCTCGATCAAGCACAAGATACCTGCTAAATAATCTCCACATCCAAAGTTGGCCTGATGCCTAAGATACCCGTAATCTCCACAAACACAATGGGAGTTAACTGCAGTATAGAAATATCGTACAAAGGAGTTCCAATTCCAATGTCATACTGAAAAGGAGCTAAAATCTACGTATGAGCATCCCCACGGTGCATTATTCATACTTCAGAGAATGCCTTTGAGATCAATGGTATACAAATAACAAAATCCAAAAATCCATGAATTTCCAATTCACAATTTTAAGTGCACAAATAGGATCAGGGTTGGAAATACAAATTAATCCAATGTTATTGAGTTTTCATCAAAATTCCATCATTCTCAAATCAATTAACAAATCACTGATAATAATACACAAATCAAATTTAATTTATAATATGATGGTGTCAATAGAAATAATATCAAGTTTAACAAATATCAAATAAGTCAAAAGCAGTAATAATCCTCAAAAATCCTTTGATTATTTTAGTAAAACCCAAAATTATGACTTAAAGCATAATTAAGACAAGGAATAGAAAACTCAATACTAGGGTACATAGTAAGACCACTTACTTAGATCAACGGTGATCAACGAATCTAACTTGACCTAAATGTTAAAATGCCTCAAAGTGGGTTGCTGATAATGATGTTTCACAATTGGATTAGCAATGGGGTCCAATGATTCGGGTTTATGCGCACACAAGTTATTGGGTTTGGACCATAATCATGAGAGATGAACTTGGCACAACTTTGGGTTCAGCTCAAGTCAGTAAGTTGTGAAAGTGGGCTCAATACTCAGGTGGGTTAAAGTGAAAGTGAGTTTCTCTAATTGGGCTAAGATACGGGTTTCAAAGTGGTGAGTTGGCACATCTTAACTTGGGCCTGGTTTATTTGGTCCTGAGAGTGGAACCTTACAAATTTAATGCATGCATATAAATTAAGCGGGTTGTATTTGGGCCAACAAATGATGCAAAGAAATAATCAAAATGAGTAGGCCTAAGAACTTCAGTTCAAACAAGGGGGTCAAATAGGTAGTATCTATGGACTCTCTAACCTGGTGTTCGTCTTGAATAAATCTGGTTCATTGTGTTTCTGAGTTGGACCCAAGTTACTAAGTGACACAAATGGGCCTGAATTATTATGTAGTGCAGATGGAGCCTGGGTGGTGGGGTTATACTTATATGCGGTCTAAATGAGCTGGAATTGAGTTAATTGGTTAGCAACTAATGAGTGGCTCAATTAATCCAGCTCATGCTTTAAAACAAATTGACCGAGTCAAACCTGAAGTAATGAAGCAAAGACATTTAACTGTTTGGATGCAGGCTGAGTGAACTATGGTAGTAAAAGAAAACAGAACTGAGGTGTTCATGAGCATGGGTTGAGATGACTTGAGTTCCATGTGAGTGTGGTTTATCGATGCAGACATGAGGAATGGATTGAACATTGAGATGATAAATAATAAAAGAAGTAACAACAACAATAAGTAAGTGGGCTTTGGGACTTCAGATCAATAGATTCATTAGATGGACCTAAGAACGTCAAATCCAGAGTTCAGAGGCTAAATGAGTTCAGTCCGTGACCTGGAATAAGGAGAGTGGTTCTGCTTCTTGAGATGAAGGTGGGACTGCAGCCAGGAAATTAGTGGAGAATTACAGAAGAAGATGAGAGAGATGGAAGAACGGAGAAAGAGAAAACAACAAGGAGGAGTATGAAAAGAAGAAAACTGCAAAGAAGGTGAAGAAAAAGATCAGAAACTGAGAAAAGAAAAGACGATATAGAAGAGGAAAGAACAGAAGAAGAAGACCAGAGAAAGAAGGAAAGAAACAAGGAAATATAGACAAAGCAGAAGATAAAAAGAAACAACATGGAGAAGAAATTGAAAGGAATGAAAAGAAAAAAGAAGAAAAACAGAAAAACAAGAGAAGAGAAATAGCTAATCAAGAAAGAAGATGCAGAAACTGTGAAGGAAAGAGAAATTCAGAAAGAGAAAAAGAATAGGTGCAGCAAAAAAGAGAAGAAGAAGCAAGAAAACAGAGAAAAGAAAAAAAACAGTAAGGGAGAGAATAGTGAAGCACATGCGGTTCAGGTCAAGTCTAGCATGACTCGGTTAGGCTGGGTGATGCGGGCTTCCAGTTTGCAGAGGGAGGAAACCGATTGGTTCAACAATCTGACAATGGGGAGAAGACAAGGAGAGAGAGAGAGAGAGAGAGAGAGAGAGAGAGAGAGAGAGAGAGAGAGAGAGAGATACTGATTGCAGAGAGGAGTAGTGAAGATGAGAGCGACAGGGTGGAGGGAGGAGAAAAACGATGAAGGGAATGAGTCTTGGTTTGATTTAGCAGAGATGGGTCTCCTCTGTTTGGATTCTGGGTGGCAAATGGCAGTTGAGATGGCGTCCTTGATGGTGGGGTTCATGAGATCGTGATTTCTAACTCTGATGCATGGTGCATGATGATGAGAGATGGGGTTGGTGTTGGCTTAATAGATGATGATGGTTAGACGATGATGCAGAGTGGGTGACTTGAATGTGGTCCTCCATGACCATGGTGAGTGCATGATTAAAATAAAACTTGATTAAGGGAACAAGAATTAGCATGCTAACATAATGAGAAACGGAGATGTTTGCTTATAATAGTAACATGATGAAAGGAAGGAGAGAGAAGAAGGGACATGCCTGAAGTGGAGAGAGCTTTGGAAAGGAGGAGGGGCATGATGGGATTCAAATGTGACATAGAGGGAGAGGAGAGAGAGATCGTATGTGAGAAGGCTGGGGGGCTTATGTCCTACTGTAGAATAGAGGTGAGAGTACCAAAAGAATAATACTCCTATACTATGTTAGGGAAGGCAGAAAAGTTCAGATGGACTCTAATAACACAAGAAGTCTGGTAAGATTGAACTACTAGTTACGCCAAGCTTCTTATCACCACAAATTCTAGCAAGATGCGGGACCTATTAATATTAAGCAAAAAATTCAAATATTAAATAGCATCAATTAACAAAGGAAAATTAAATACAAGTGTGGTCCATCAAAGATCAAATCAAGGGTCCAGATTAATTCTAATTGAAAATTAAAATTCTGATCATTACAATAAGATGCCGCCCGTGGATCCATCGATCAACAAAAGCCAAAATATGTGTGCATGCAGTGAAAAGAACTTTATAGCGTGAAACAAGTGCTGCAAGTACATGGTGTAGTAAGATCCTAGAATTTCTTGTTTGTCGTGCTTATGTAGAGAAAAATTTGGCATATTTCCGTTGTCCTAATTTATGCAATATGATCTCTTCTACTAATATATATATATATAGATAGATGATCTGATCATTATCACTAATGATAGTGTGAAAGAGGCTATACTAATCTAAAAAGGCTTTCTGTGAGATTTGAGATAATTAACTTGTTAAGCACAAACACTTCTTTGCCTAAGTAGTTGATCAGCATGACAAGCGAGTATTTCCATGGCAAAATAAGTGTGTTATAGGCTTGCTATGTGAGTTTGGGATGGAAGATGGCGGACCTATGTAAATGAATTTGCAAGTTTGCGGAATGATTAGGAGAGATTTTTAAAAATGGGATAATGTACCAATAGTTGGATAGTAGTCTAATTTGCTTGAATCTTAACAAAGATGAAGATGATTTAGCATTATCCAGTAGTTGATTTGACTATTTGCAAGAAGGTTTGGTCTCCGTTCACGGAATGATTTTGTATTCTAGGAAAGAATTAATTTTTATATATACTTCAAGACATTGGTATATATTCTGTAAGGGGGAGTGAAAAAAATGAAGATGATTTGTCTTTCTCAAATCAAACGGTTGAGATCGCTCTATTCAAGTGAAGATTTGGAGTTCAAGTAAAGATTTGGTCTCTATTCATGAAATAAATTTGATTTTCTGGTGAAGATTTAAATTTCGTTCATCAAGGAAAGATTTGGTCTTTTACTCAAGGGAACTTTTGTTTTTCTTTATTTTCTTTCATTTTTAATTTTCTTTCCCTGTGGGATACTTTCATTTTGTAAGAATCTTATAAATAAGAGAATATCAAATAGGATTCACAAATTTGTAGTAGAACCCGAGTTCATATGTTACGGTTCTTCTCTCCTCTCTAATTGCTATGTTCTCTTTTCTCTCTGGTCTTGTGAAGGCGTTATCTTGTTCATCAGCGCTTAAACCATCGAATATTGTTTATCAATTAAGGATGACGTGCTTAGAAAATCTGGACTCCTAAGCTTAATGTGTCACCTCTTCAGTTGAATCCCAAGTGTCCAGATCCTATGCATGCTGGACTCACCAGAAACTTATGAGGCTTCTCAGTGGGTTGCACTTACGAAAAGTATATGCCATATTAAATAAATTCTATTCTCTTAATTTAGTATTCATCATAATTTCACTTCAATAAGAGTTGACTTATCCACCATGAAATTAACCACTCATAGAACTTGACCACTCATAGAACTTGTAACTTAGTGATAAATTTGATGATTGGCCTTCGTGCAGAATTTTTTGAGGTCACATACAAAGAGACTATCTAAATGCATTAAAAAATAAAAGCAATCAAATAATTTTTCTAACTTCATCATAAACGTTATTCAATCCAACTCTCTAATTTATAGAAGAGGACAACAACATAAAGTGATAATTCAAAATTCAAATCTTAATTCTTATCCCTAAAATAGTTAACACCTCATCTTTATCTCTAATTTAGAAAATGATCTCTCTAACAAACCATTCAGTTGACTCTAACATTCCCCCTCAATTTGATGGTCCTTTTAAGAAAAGATCTCTAATTGTTAACATAAATAAAATTAGACCACGTGACATGTAAAAAGATTAATCAAAATTTTTTTAAGAAAAAAAACAAAAAAAAAAGATCTTTTAAGTTTTCTTGGTGATCACTGCCTATCCGTAGATCAATCAATGTCACAACCCACCCCTTTTTGAGTCTTGATCATGATGCAATTTGAAGAAGACGGCAAGATCGCGAAGTTTAAGTATTGATTTTATTGAAGTAAAAGAAATTTGACAGTCATTAGCATGGAAAGATAAGACCGTCTTGATCATAATATCATGACTGGACCCAACTTTGATATAATATTAAAAAGTAAAAACAATCCAATAATTTCCATTCCCACAACTTTGTTGTGTGCATCTGTGCAAAGGCAACCAGATCAACAATCAACCACACAAGAAGACAAGCGATTTACGTGGTTCGGCAAAGATGTCTACGTCCACGGGAAACCAATTTCCATTAGGTTCTCCTCCAATCTGTGAAACCACAGCCTTGGAATCTCAGCCTCTCTCAGCCTCTTCTCTCTAGGGTTACAGATTACATCATATATATAACCATTACATCCTTATCCCCCAATAACTCTATCTCAGAAAAAAGGAAAATCCTAACCTAGTATAAAACTGCTGTTTGACAAAATAGGAAATTCCTAATATCATTAGGAAAATCACCCCAGATACTAAACCCGTTAATGGTCTGGACCCACATGGCCAACAATCTCTCCCTCCAGACCATGGAGAAGACGCCCTGAACCCCTTATTGGGAATTCAACCCTGCCAACTCTGAACACAGCAAGACGCCCTGAACCCCTTATTGGGAATTCAACCCTGCCAACTCTGAACACAGCTCTTGCTTTCCCTTAGACACAACCTTGGTCATCATGTCTGAGGAATTCTTATCCGAATAAATCTTTTCCAGCTTCATGAAGTTCTTTTCAATCACCTCACGAATCCAATGGTACTTGATATCAACGTGCTTCATGCGACCATGATATGTAGCATTCTCACTGAAATCCATAGCACTCTGACTATCACAGTAAACTACATATTCTTATTGCTTCAAACCTAGTTCTTGAAGGAATCTTTTCAACCAAAGCATCTCTCTCCCTGCTTCATTAGCAGCTATGTATTCCGCTTCAGTTGTAGATTGTGCTGTACACTTCTACAACTTCGAGTTCCAGGAGATAGCTCCCCCTACGAAAGTAAACAAATAACCAGAAGTCAACAACCGATGATCAAGATCACCTGCAAAATCAGCATCAGTATAACCTTCCATGACTGGTTTTGAGCCTCCGAAACATAAGCACACCTTGGAAGTACCTCTCAAATACCTAAAGATCTACTTCACTGCTTCCTAATGCTCTTTTCCAGGGTTTGCGAGAAATTTACTCACTAAACTCACAACATGAGCAATGTCTGGCCGTATACAAACCATGGCATACATAAGACTCCCCACAGTAGAGGAGTAAGGAACACATACCATCCGTTCCTTTTCATCATTTGTAGTAGGACACAAGCGCTTGCTTAGTTTGAAGTGACTGGCTAGAGGTATGCTAACTGGCTTAGCATTCTTCATGTTGAACCGCTCGAACACTCGTTCAACATATTTCTCCTGTGACGACCACAGCTACTTGGAACTCCTATCACGACGTATTTGCATGCCTAATATTGTTCGTGCGGGACCCAAGTCTTTCATGTCAAACGACTTCGACATCTCCTCTTTTAACTTGCCAATCAACTTACTATCATGTTCAACTATCAGCATATTATCTACATATAAAAGAAAGATGATGAACCTGCCATCGATAAATCGGCGAACATAGACACAATGATCTGCAGCTGTCCTCCAGTACCCATGACTCAACATAAATGAATCAAACTTCTTGTACCACTGTCTCGGTGCTTGCTTCAGCCCCTAGAGACTCTTCTTCAACTTACAAACCATTTGTTCTTTTCCTTCTACCTCAAACCCCTCTGGCTGAGTCATGTAGATCTCTTCTTTCAAGTCACCGTGAAGAAACGCAGTCTTCACGTCCATCTGTTCAAGCTCAAGGTCCATGTTGGCAGCTAGACCTAAAACGACTCTGACAGAAGTCATTTTCATAATAGGAGAGAAAACATCACTGAAGTCGATACCCTTCGTTTGTGCGAAGCCTTTTACCCTTAACCGTGCTTTGTGCTTCACCAGTTTTCCATTCTCATCCTTTTTCAACTTGAACACCCATTTGTTTTTTAGAACATTCCTTTCTTTAGGAAGTTGCACCAACTCATATGTCTTGTTCTTCTTCAAAGAACTCATTTCATCCTGCATAGCCTTCATCCACTCATCTTTATCAACATGAGTCATTGCTTCTCAGAAGCTTTCTGGCTCTCCCTCATCAATAAGCAAAACATATTCGGATGCAGGATACCTAGTTGATGGTTGACGCTCTCGGGTAGACCTCCTAACTTGAGTTTCCGTGGTTTCAATCCGAGAAGACTGCTGCTCCCTCTGCTCAACACCCTCATCATCTGACAACCCCTGTGCCTCATCACGATCCGGATCGTTTTGTCCACCTTCTCCACCTGTAGTCTGCACCGGAGAAGGAGTCGGTGTGAGATCAACCACTCCATCAACTTTATCAGAAAACTTTTCAAGCTTCTCAACATCTCCAAAGAACTGGTCTTCATGAAAAACCACATCCCTACTTCTGATAAGTTTCTTCTTCGCTGGATCCCATAATCTGTAGCCAAATTCATCTCCACTATAGTCAAGAAAGATGCAACTCACTGCCTTATCGTCCAACTTGGAATGCTGCTCCTTTGGTACATGTACAAATGCTCTACACCCAAACACCTTTAAGTGTGAATAGGAAACATTTTTACCTGTCCATCTTCTCTCTGGAATATTATAATTTAAAAGAACTGAGAAAGATCTGTTAATCAGATAAATGGCAGTCAGAATGGCTTCACCCCAGAATGACTTAGGCAACCGTGCTAATCTTATCATGCATCTCATCTTCTCAAGAATAGTGCAGTTCATTCTCTCTGCCACACCATTGTGCTGTGGACTACCAAGAACTGTCTTTTCATGGCGAATGCCATGCTTCAAGCAATTGCTTCTAAACTGGTTGGATGTGTACTCTCCCCAATTATCTGTGCGGAGACACTTTAAGAGTTTACCTGTTTCTCTTTCAACCTTGACATGAAATTGTTGAAACATCTGGAACACTTGATCCTTTGATTTCAACGGATAAACCCAGACTTTCCTGGATGCATCATCGATGAACGTGACAAAGAACTTATTGCCACCCAATGATTCTACCTCTATGGGACCACAAACATCAGAATATACCAAATCCAACACATTTGATTTTAATTTTGATGTCGAAGAGAAAGCAACCATATGCTGTTTGCCATACAAACAATAATCACAAGGGTCAAGGGATATACCTTTGGAGCAAAGAATTAAATCCTTTTGTGCCAACATCTGCAAGCCTTTCTCACTCATAAAACCAAGCCTCTTATGCCACAAATTCAGAGAGGAATTGTCTTGAACTGCATTCAACACATCTTTGCACAACTTTACTTGTGTTTTATAAAGAGTATTACCTGCTTTACCTCTCGCAATAGCAAGAGACCCTTTAGTGAGCTTCCATCTGCCATTTCCGAAGTAATTCTTATAACCTGCACGGTCCAATGCAGTCCTGAAAATCAGATTCAACCGCAGATCAGGAACATGTCGCACATCTTTCAGCGTCATTGTGCAACCAATATCGGTTTTAATGCAGACATCACCGATACCAACAATCTCTGAATGACTCGTGTTGCCCATCTTCACAGTACAAAGGTCACCTACTTTGTACGTCGTGAACATCTCCCTGCAGGGAGTAGCATGATATGATGCTGCTGTGTTAACAACCCATTCAACCTGATCATCTGTAATACTCAAACACTTATCATCATCGCCGCCGAGCACCACTACTTCCTGTTCCAAAGTAGCTATAGTGTTATCATTGTCATTCTTCTTTTCATTGTTGGATCCTTTCTGATCCCTCATGGCAAAACAATTTTTCCTGACGTAGCCCATCTTGCCATAAAAAAAACATTTTACAGACTTTTTCTTGCTCTGTGAGGACTTGGCATGTGATTCACCTCTAGACTTACCACGACCCCCCTTTGGTCCTCTACTCTTACTCCTCCCCATGTTCTTAGTAACAAAGGCCTGTGCATTATCTGTCCTTACAGATCTCCTTCTAGTCTCTTCATTCTATAGACTACTGGTAATCTGACTCATGGATAACACACCATCTGGAGTAGAGTTGCTCAAGGAAACAACTAATGTCTCCCATAAATCCAGCAAAGAACTCAGAAGTAACAAAGCTTGCATCTCATCATCAAGGATCATCTTCATAGTGGCTAACTAATTTACCACACCTTGGAACTCATTGATGTGATCTTCGATCTTACCACCATCCTTGAATTTCATGTTTACAAGCTTTCTGATCAAGAAGGTTTTATTCACTGTGGTCTTTTTATCATACATTACTTCTAGCTTTTTCCAAAAGGTATTCGCATTGATTTCATTAGATACGTGGTGAAATATGTTATTATCAACCCACTGTCTGATGTGACCAATCGCTTTTCTATACAACTTGTTCCATTCAGCATCTTGCATATCTTTTGGTCAGGCACTATCCCCCTCAACGGGATCATGGAGGTCTTTACAATAAAGAATATCCTCCGTCTTCGGTTTCCATATCAACCAATTGGAATGGTTGAGCTTAACCATGGTAGTGTTGATAGTATTGTTCTCCATCTTAATCAAATTAAGTAACAGGAAAAAATAAATAACTAATACTGACCTCAACTCCTACACCAAGCTGTAGATCTCGTCAGCACGAGCACGCTGGAAGAAACGGATCTGAAATCCGACTCCGGATGGCTCCGATATAGCGAAAAATGGTTTTCTACGCTTCTGATTTGGTCAAACTCCTTGTTGACCATGAAATAGGCAATCTTCTTCCACTAACACGTAGACCTGCTCGAAACGAGTCCGTAGGCGCAAACGGATCTCCGATCGGACGTCGGATGATCAAGATATCGCAGAAATAAATTTCTGCTGTCAATCTGGTCAACTCTTGTCGTTGACCGCAAATCCGATGACGTGGGCTGACGTCACGCTGCTGACGTC
Source organism: Sextonia rubra (assembly GCA_037013555.1). Classification (NCBI taxonomy): domain Eukaryota; kingdom Viridiplantae; phylum Streptophyta; class Magnoliopsida; order Laurales; family Lauraceae; genus Sextonia; species Sextonia rubra. The sequence continues at coordinate 32,088,896 of JASUAD010000010.1, read as the reverse complement.
TGCGCGGCGGCTGACAGGCTGGACCGTCTGCTAACGGGTTCAGGTCGACCCAACCCGAACCGACCTGCAACCTCCGGGTTTTGCTTCAAATCAGCCAGGTCAACCCGACCTAACCCGAACTGGAACCTGGAACCTGCAACCTGCTGCTAGGCTTCGCTGCACGGGTTAGGTCAAACGGACCAGGCCCGAAACCCGAACCGACCTAAAACCGGGCGCTGGGCTTATGCTACACCGCGAGTCAGGTCAAACGGACCCGACCCGAACCCAGACCCAAAACCCAAACCTGGGTCGTCTCCAACAGGCGTTCGGCTTTGCAACACCCAACTGCAACTGATCTTGCTCCTGCTCCGACTGCCTGCTCCTGCGACCAGCAGCAGCACGCGGCGAGGGCACGGCAATAGCAAACAGCGGCTGGCAACGGCAAACAGCGGCAGACGGCGGCGATCGGCAGCGACCGGCAGCGGGTGAGAAAAAAAAAATTTTTTTCTTACAGTTCTTCCTCCTTTTCGAGAAATCCGGCACAGATCCGGCGACCGATGAAGATGTCCAGCCAATAGCAGAACACTCTCTGTTCTTCTTCTTTTCTCCGGTGGACTGCAAAATCGTTCTCTCTGTTACAGAAAGATCGATTTTCTCCTGTGGGCCACAGAGATCAACACCACTGATCTCTTCTTCCCGTTGATCTTCCACGCACAATGTCGACTCTCTGATACCACTTGTTGTGCGCGTGTGTGTAAAGGTAACCAGATCAACAATCAACCATACAAGAAAATAAGCGATTTACGTGGTTCGGCAAAGATGTCTACGTCCACGAGAAACCAATTTCCACTATGTTCTCCTCCAATCTGTGAAATCACAGCCTTGAAATCTCAGCCTCCTTTCTATAGGGTTACAGATTACATCATATATATAACTATTACATCTTTATCCACCAAGAACTCTATCTCAGAAAAAAGAAAAGTCCTAACCTATTAGAAAACTGCTGTTTGAAAAAACAGAAAATTCCTAATATCATTAGGAAAATCACCCCAGATGCTGAACCCGTTAATGGTTTGGACCCACATGGCCAACAAACTTTACCCTAAACTTTATTCAATCCAATTCTCTCATTTATACAAGAGAGGAGAATAACATAATTAAAATTAAAATTAAAATTTTAAATCTTAATTCTTATCTCCAAAATACCTAACACCTGTTGTAATAGAAAACAGAAGAATAAAGGGAGGAAGAGAGAGAGCTCTTATTAATGAGATGTGTATGTGCATCATAAGGGGGAGGAAGGTCTTATTTATAGAACAAGAGTGCTTCCTCTCCAAGCAATTTAATAGGGAAAGACTTAAACCCTAAGTAATCTTCCTTATCTCATGTGGGTCCCAATGTGGGCATCCACCTATATGATACATATTGTAACAACACCTAAGCTTTATCTCTAATTGAGAAACAATATCTCTAACAAACCATTTGACTGACTCTAACAGAAAGAATAACCTCTCTCCCTAATTCTCACCAAAAACATAAAAAGAAAGATAGAAACCCATTTATGAAATGGCCAAGAAGTATCTCTCTCCCTCTCCCTCTGTCTCACACAAACACACACTTTTAACTTAGATATAAGAGCATCTGTATCACCTACCCTTCACATCTCTCTGATAGAACAGAGCAAGTGTCCGTCTTCCTGTAAGGTATGGTTAGGACAACCTCCATTTTTTCCATCTTCTTCATTGTGTTAGCCATAAGGCCCTCAGTTTCTACAACCAGGCTGGTAATCCCAAACAATGCCTCATTGCCACCATTGCCTCGAGAGCTGTCTGGTAAGATCCGGGTTGACCATTACTCCACAAACCATGCCACCACGGATTTTGGCAACATCACTCGAGCTATCCCAGCTGCGGTTCTCTATCCAACCTCTGTAAATGACATTGCTCTTCTCATACAAGCATCTTACTCCTCTAACCCCTTCAAAATCGCAGCGAGGGGTCGTTCCCACTCGACCCGTGGACAAGCACTGGTCCTTGATGGTGTGGTCATACAATTGAGTTCACTGAATTGTGGGGGAACGAGCCGGATCAATGTTTCTACGAACCCAGATCCATATTACTATGCAGACGTTGGAGGTGAGCAGCTGTGGAGTGATGTGTTGAAGGAGACTCTGAAACACGGGCTTACGCCTGTGTCATGGACGGACTATTTGCATTTGACCGTTGGTGGGACTCTTTCAAATGCGGGGATAAGTGGCCAAGCCTTTCGCCATGGACCTCAGATAAGCAATGTCTATGAACTGGAAGTAGTAACAGGTATTCTTGTCCAGTCTAATTAATCCCTAACCCAGCTCCCAAGCACCTTCCAAGTTCCTTATCCAATTCTGACGAGGATAATAATTGGACGAGTATTAAATTTAAGCTTGTGCCAAGTAATGGGAATAGTGAGCGTGAGTTGGGTGGATTGATGATGATAGAGGATCCTACTTCAGATAAAGAGTTGGTGCTCATTTGAGGACTTCCCTATATTGTTGGAAGATAGTATTTAAATGGGGAAATTTCAAATAAGGTTAATTTTTTACCTATGAGTGGGGTGGACTCATGATGATAAAGGATCCTACTTCCGATAAAAAGGAGGTGCTCAAGAGATGGTGGTCATTTGAGGACTTTACTATATTTTGGAAATTTTCAAATAAAGCCTTAAGTTTTTACCTTATTTTAATAAATGACATAAGTTTTGATTCATCGAATTAGTCACTAAATCTTTTAGTAAGTTTTCAATTAAAAACATCTAGCCATTTAAAGATATTTTTTGATGAATTTTTCCATCAACTTTTTTAAAATGCCAAAATTATTCTTCATTGAAATAAAACTCTCCTTCACTTCTTTTATACAATCCTCATTTGCTTCACCAACATCCTCATGATAATCAAGGAAAACCGGTATCCCCGCGATGATCGGCTACATGTAGAAACCATCCCTTCACCAACATCCTCATGATGATCATGGATAAGCAGGGTCCCGACTATGATTGGCTGCACTTAGGAACCATATCATAACTTTAAATGAAGAGTAATTTAAGTATTTTAAAAACTAAGGTAAAAAGTTGTCAAAAAATAGCTTTAATCAGACAGTGGACAGATGTCTTTAATTAAAAATTTCTTGAAAAATTTAGGTACTAAATTGAAAAGTTTTGAAACCTGTATCATATTTTTAAAGGAGGCAATTGCTTAGGGCTTTATTTGAAAATTTCCCCATTTCCATGCATGCACCTCACAATCTTACCATGGGAGAGTAGGGCCTACCTATGCACTTATTCAAATGGACCATCCAACAGCCCTCCTATATGTCATTGAATGCCATGGGTTTGCATTGTTCTGTTCAGATTGGGCCGTTGGATCAAGCATCGGATCAATCTATTTTAGAAAAGTCATTAAACTTGCCTCCAAGGATCAAAGGATTAGGACTGCCAAATTAACTTTGAGTTTGATATATGCAGCCTATCCATATGGATCTTTTCATCCCCTAATCCCATGATCTATAAAGCTCCAGGTGGGCCCCAGCAAATCCACCTCACATGCATATGTATAGGAAAACAGCTCATACTTATATATAATATCTATGATTTGTTTATATAGTATTCATGGATTCATGTCTGGGTACAGGAACAGGGGAGATTTTGACTTGCTCTCAACAAGTCAACTCAGAGCTGTTCTTTGGGGTTTTGGGAGGACTTGGACAATTTGGAATCATCACTAGAGCTAGAATTGCACTGGGGCAAGCACCGGAAAGGGTATGCACTATACAATCATAAACTCCTTTTCATCTTCGAAAATGGTTAGGCATGCAGACCAGTACTTGTGTGAACCTGTCCCGAGGAATTGGCAGCGGATAAGGTCAAATGGAAGATATATTAGATGTCGAACTCCATTTTAATAGAAAATATTATGAAGATTGGATATTTTTGAAAGGCTGAGTTTATTTAACACAACGATCCAGGGGACTTTCAAAATCTTAAATATTAGCAAGCTTAAAGAAACATAATATAGCTCAACAACAAGTTTTTTTCAACCACCCTTCATAAAAAAACCAGTATCTAGATCAGGACTATATTTTAAAAAGTTGAATGAATGAGTAATGTTAAAAAAAAAAAAAAGGTTCCCAAGCTTTTTGAGAAGATCGTAGACAAAATGTTGATTGATGGTGAAAAATAGTAGGCAATTCACAGGTGAGGTGGTTGCGCTTGATATATGGAGATGTATTGAAGTTCACAAAAGACCAGGAATATCTAATATCATTGAAGGGTGAGGACATGATGAGGGGCTCATTCGATTATGTGGAAGGAACTCTGGTGAATGATGCAAACCTTACCAGATCCAACTTTTGGGCCTCATTTTTCTCAAAGAGGGGCCTGGGGAGAATCGGCGCCCTTACAGCTCAAAATGCCACTTTTTATTGTCTTGAAGTTGTCAAGTACTACAAAACTAGTGCAGCTTCCACTGTTGGTCAGGTACCTTCTTCGAACCTCCTATGCTTCTCTCATTTCTCATTTTTCGGTGGTTGTTTCCATGAATGGTTATTTAGACATGTGGTGCTTACAACATGAGAGCTTTATATATATATATATATCGATAGAGAGAGAGAGAGAGAGAGAGTAATACTCATGCGCATTCATTCCTCACTATAAGGTGAGGGATATTTATATAATTAAAAATATTTATATGCAAAAGAAGAGCAGCTATACAGGGGTGGCTCGACCATTAGGCCAAAAAGGCCTTTGCTTTAAGCCCCACAAAAAATAAGCCCCCCCCCCCCCCCCAAAAAAAAGTAAATTTCATCTTTTTTTTTTCAATCTAAAAAATAAGGTCTCAAAAAAAAATTGTAGCAACTTAAATTTTTTTTAAATTAAAAAAAATTATCATCATTTTGTTTCTGCTAAAGAATAAGACCTCATAAAAGTAATTAAAGTAACTATCATCTCTTTACATTCCAGCAAAAACAGGTGTCATCTTTTCATATTTCAAAAAATAAATTAAAGACCATTTTCACCATTGAGAAAATGTTGCTATTAAAAGAAAAAAAACCCAAAAATCAAAACAAGCAAGAATCATTTTCTGTTCCAAAAATCCTCCATTGTGAACATTTTTCCCTCTGTAACTATGTCGCTTAAAATCCTTAGAAGACAACTTCATATATAATCTCTTTTTTTTTCATATTGAAGAAACTGCATTAAATTTAAAAGTAATCTACATCTATAGTATTTGTGCTAACATTGATTAATTACAAAATTAGCTTCTATGGTCCTATGCTTTTAAAAAAAATTAATTACAAGCTCATATTATATGTTTATTATAGTTAGTGTTCATTTTATTTGTAAATATTATTAGTTATAATTTATAAATATTAAATATATCTACTAGAAAAATATTGACAATACTTGTAACTGTTTCTTTTATAAAAAGAAGTTTTTCAAAATTAAAATTGATAAAACCTAATTTAGATCAACAATGCTACAAAAAATATTAAGTAGATTAGCCATACTAACAATTGAAAAAGATATGTTAGTAAAATTTGAATATAAAAACTTAAATAGTAATATTGCATTACAAAAAATGAAAAAAAAACAAATTTTAAATAAAATATTATAATAATATTAAAAAAATGCCTCATTTAGAATTGTCACTTTAGGCCTCAAATTGTCTTGAGCCAACCCTGCAGCCATATATGGTTATATGCAGAAGAGAAATATTCACGAGCAAAGAAAAAAAGCTGCGACGCCCCCAAATCCAGGCTATCTGAATAAGGCAGAAATCCAAGCTTAGGGCGCCATACAAACAGGATCTTTAATCTGCAGTGAAGACCAATTTAAAACTTTTCCCAACATTCAATCTGTATATGAAAAACAAGAAGGATATTTGCACAACTACAAAAGCAGTTGATGATCTATAATCCATATAGTAAATAGCATTTGTTACATTGGTCAAATAAAAAAAGTACTAGAAGTATACGTGTTATCTATAAAGTTTAAGTAATCCAAAATCACGACATTTTATTATAAAAATTTCTCAAAACTACTCAACTAACAAAACTGAAAGAAAACCCTTCTTAAAAAAAAAACCCCTTAACTAATGATGATGATCTTTGAGTGCTTGACAAAATTTCTTCACTAACTGCTGTCCATGTAAACTAGTCTAGTCGAAGTACCTCAGGGGCCTCCTACAACACCTTCCCCTCTGAGGTAAGGGAAGCGGGCTCACAGTCTACGCACCCAAAGCAAATAAGGTCAAGTCTTGTAAGCCTTAGTAAACGCGGCATGTAAATAACACCATATATATTTCAAGATAGAATAAGAAAACCAATATAATTAATGAGGTTAATGTTATCAATATCAAAAGAAATACTATCATAAATCGATAAGTAAGAATCAACTGAATTAAGTTAACATCTATATCATCTATCTCCTAAACAAGGGGCACATCCAAAAGTCCATTGCATGGTATGATAAATCAGTCATATCCGTTCTGTAGGACTTTTTAGAAAGAAGTTCCGAATCTTTGGCATAGGTTTGATACCGTAGTATCTACTGGATCTCGCATCCAGTTATAAAAAACAATCCCGTCAGATCTTAGCCAACCATGAGCCCTATAAAATATGCTTCTACCAAGGGTTGGCCTACCCAAGGTTAAGCTATCAACTGAGTGGATGTAAGTGCCTGTAGTATCGAATCAATAATACAAGGTCTAAATCTGGTTGAGCTCGTTGCGTGAGTAAGAGTATCAGTGTACAAGATCTCATCTACAATTAATAGTATCCATCCATCTCATCATATTTCCATCCATATTATCATGTCTCAAGTATTCATGAAGGTACCCATTCCTTTTGAGCATCCATCTATTCTATAGTTCAGTTATCCCATTCACACAGCTATTTAATAGCTGTCTCAGCCATAGACATTAATTCCATCTCCGTTTCATATTACCAAGTCATCTCTAAGTATACCCTAAATCAAATTACCATTTATGCTTTTAAATAATAGAGAGAAAGAACAATAGCATCTCATAAACATCTATAAGAAAGAGGAGAAGAATACAATAGCAATGTAAGATTGATATGATATCATCTCATCCATCAATAGAATGTATGACAAAAGTAACCAAACTTAGATTAAGCTGTACATTTTGAACTATAAAGGACTTCGAGTTACCCTATGATGGACATTCCAAACCTGTAGGGGTGGTACGCGTTGGGTGTTATAATGGTTAGGCCCCATCTAGATCCAAACATCCATCTACTGGTACAAATCTCTTAATTCCATCTCTGTTTCATTTTTCCAGGTCATCTCTAAGTATACCGTAGGTCAAATTATCATTTATGCATTTAAATAATAGAGTGAAAGAACAATAGCATCTTATAAACATCTATAAGAAAAAGGACAAGAATACAATAGCAATATAAGATTGATATCATCTCATTCATCAATAGAATGCATGATAAAAGTAGCCAAACCTATATTAAGTTGTACATTTTGAACTCTAGGGTACTTTGAGTTATCATATGATGGACATTCCAAACCTGTAGGAGTTATACGCGTTAGGTGTTATAATGGTTAAGCCCCATCTAAATCCAAACATCCATCTATTGGTACAAATCTCTTTCTTTATATTCTACTATGCTACAATAAGTGGATAGAGGCAAAACTCATACACTGAATCCACATGGGCATGTTTTATAGTTTATAGTTGGGGTTAGATATGATTTAAGTGGTGTCCAAGGTTTGGGGTTCAGAATATCCATTTTTCTTTAATTATTAAGTTTTATTGTAAGGACGCTCAGGCCCGATCTTGGAATTCTTCTCCGAATTGAGAATTGTATTCACATGTTCTCTTCAATTCTCATCCTTTTACCAACCTGCATACATGTATCTAAGCATGATCAATCATTCCTCCACCTCCTGTAGGTCCCCATCAATCATACCCATTCATTTTCAATATAACACAACATCATTCATTCTCCATTTCATTTATCCTAAACCATTCATTCTACCATTTCTCATTATTAATATAGAAATTATCATATGCATTCATTAATATAGACACTAGTATAAAATTGCTCATCATTAATACATTTAGGGCCATTAAAAGGGGTTTTCGCCTATACTTTTAAGTATGACATGAGCTTAGTTAGAGATGGATTTTTTCTAAATAATCCATCAAACATGTAGAGCACAATCAAGATAACATACATATATGGAGTTAGAAGCATGCTACTTGCCTTTGATGAAGAAATGAAAAGCTTACCAGTAAATCCAATCAAGCTCCAACTCGCACAAATCTAAACCCAACTCAAATCAAACCTAGAAATGCAATTAAGAGAAGCTAATGAACAAGCCAAAATTCATGTTAAATCAAAACTCCAATGACCAACCTAATGAGGGAGGAAAACCTTACCTAAAACTTGTTTGATTTGGGGAAAAATTTGAAGAATGGGTTCCTCGGAAAGATAGAGGCTTGGGGAGGAAGATGGAGGTAGAAGAGAAAGCTCCGGCGGCGGTGGCAGGCATGGATTCCGGCGGCAAGGGAGGAAGAAAACGGGGAAAGGGAGAAAGCGAGAAAAATAGAGAGAAATGGAGAAGAAAAGGAAAGATGAAGGGGGTGGTTGCCGGCGACGAACTTGGAGGAGTCCAGATCCTCTGATGGCTGCCGACTGGTGAGAGGATGGAGAAACCGAGAGAAACAGTGAGGAAGAGACGAAGAAATGGTGAACGAGGAGGCTGGGTTCGTTGCTGGGATGGGACTAAGGGAGGAGAAAGAGAAAAAGAGAAGGAAATGAGGAGGGAAAGAGGGGAGACTCGTTCTGGGAGGGGGAATGAGTGAGGTAGTGAGGGGGAAAATGGGAAAAGGGGTTGGGATTTTGAGATATTTACAAGATTGTCACACATTTAATAATTTGATTAGAAACTTGTTTTGGCCATAGCTTGTAAACGATAAGTCAGATTGAGTTATCGTAAGTGCAATCGTTCATGAAATAAAATAAGTTTTCCAATGAGTATACCTTTGGCATGCTTTCGAGGAAGAGAAATTTTGGCCTATTTAAATGAGTCTTTTAAGTATTTCAAGTGGGTTGGGGTTGGAATGACTAAGATACCCATGAGCAATGAATAAAAGAGGGCAGATATCTTAAGGGTAATGTGAAATTTGACAAAATTAGCTTTAAAATTTTTTTCCCAATGACCTCTAATTAAACTAAATTCCACCTAAGTCCTCTTCTACAACCTTCTACCACTAAGCTAATTATTACGAATCCCTCTAATCCTCTAATCTAAACATAAACACCATTAAGAAAATAAAAATAACATATATATAGAAAATAAATGGGCAGTGCCTCACAAAAGCCACGTATGCTTTTATGTATATCGGAACATTTTCAAGTGAAAACTAGTTTTCACCGTGCTTCCATGAAAACTATTGGAAACAACATTGTGGATGCATGCGATTCTTTTTTAATTTTGTTGTCACCGTGCTTCCATAAAAACTATTGGAAACAACACTGTGGATGCAAGCTATTCTTTTTTAACTTTGTTGTCACTTATTGGGCTGGGTTTTTATGGTTTGGATTTTCATGAAAATAAAATAGTGTTCTTCTCTTTTGTTTTTTTATTCCTCTTTTTTTATTTATTTTTTTGCTTTAAAGGGGACTCAAACTCAAGCATGAATACTATTTGTCCCTAATCAACTAACCAACAATGTAGGACAAAGGATGACATCTTACTCCACTGGAGAAGACAAATAGTTCTTATTGGACCTTGACGTCCTCTCTTGCACATGCGAGTTCCATCTTCTCCCATTTACAAGTTTGTGTTTCTCTTTGCATGTGTGAATTCCTTATCCTCGTATGTGTGAGTTTGTGCGCTTTTTGCCTTGCATATGCAAGTTCCTTCTGCCTGGATGTGTGAGTTTGTGCGAGTTTCAATCTTCTTGCATGTGCGAGTAATGCCCTTCTTGTATGCACAACTTTCTATCTCCTGCATGTGCAAGCCTCTCAAGGGACTGGCTAAAAATAAAGCCGAAGACAAAATAAAGTGCATTTTCTCCATGCCATTTTCCTCCTGCATTTTTTGCATTAAGGAAGAGAAATAAAATCTAGAAAATAAAGAGGGGTCAAAGGAGTGAGAATATTATCCTGCCTAATGTTCTCATGAGAACCATGTACAAGAGTGATTTAAATAACGTGGGGGCACACCTGTTAAACCACTCCTTTGCAGGATTCTCATGAGGATTTAAATAACGTGGGGGCACACCTGTTTAACCACTCCTTTGCAGGATTCTCGTGAGAACCATACACGAGATCAAAGTTCGTCAAAGGAGATAGCACAGGGATATATAGAAAATGCACTATGCATTGTAAGGAGCATTTAAACACCTTCACAATTTTTTTTCAGAAATTTTTTTTATTGAAATAAGTACTTTTCAATTGAAATCAACCTCGCTAACTGCAGCCCAAACCGGCCTCATTTTCATAATTTTTTTTTCAAATTGGTATGATCATATTATTGTAGCCTTCCATCATCTATCTATAGTTGACTTTGTGAGTTCTACAATTTTAATCTCTTCTTCTCTAACCCTATTTGGCCATTGGTTTCCTACCATTATCTATCAATTAGAAAATGGGCCAACTTGATTTGGCCGTGCTTGTGAGAACGAATGTGAATATGGTATTGACTTGGCCGTTGGCAGGATGTGGGTTGTTTGCTAAAGCAGCTGAGCTTTCTTCCGGGATATGTGTTTCCTAAAGATGTTACCTACATAGATTTCCTTCACAGGGTCCACGAGGAAGAGGAAAAGCTTCGTGCACTAGGCCTATGGGAGGTTCCACATCCATGGCTTAATCTCTTCATACCCAAATCAAGCATTATGGAATTCGACCGTCGCGTTTTCAAAAGCATTCTCAAGGGAAATTATGAGTCTATGGGCGTCACTCTTATTTACCCCATGATAAAACACAAGTAGGCATCTCAAACCTATGTAACATTCCAACTGGGCCAAGCCTGTCTTCATGCTTGCTTGGCTGCACCGATGCTAGAGTCCATGACGCTTGTCCCAGTTTTGGGTGTCAATGGACCTAACCCAAAAAGGTGGAGGCAATCTATTGTTTATTGATTCAGAAATCGGGTCAGAGGATCCGCCTCCAAGTCCAATAGGCTTCTTTTCATATTGCGTTCAAGTGAACTGTAGAACTAATGTAATGGGACCTGAGTTCTGGTACACCATGGACCGGAGAGAGGCCCTACCACCTCAACCCAGCATGCTTTGGCCTCAATTCTTCCAGAGTTTTTACAACTAGCCGACCCACTTTCTAGTACATGATATGCATGTGCAATTCAGATCTAGAACCGTCTCAAAGGCCAACTGCAATGATCCATTTCAGGGGAGAAAACAAGGAAAATAAAATAGGCTAAAAAAAAAATTTTTTTATCCCAGATAGGCCTTTGGCCTGGTTTGTGCATAAAATCCAGATAACAATATGGTCGACCCATTGTACAAGCTTTGACTGGGCCCAGTTATAAGTTTCACTAACAATAAGCATCTCATCATCATCATCATCATCATCATCAAAGCCTTATTCCAACCATGTTGGGGTCTACATGAATTCTGTTTCACCAACAATAAGCATCTAAGATTCTAAATTCACAAGAACATGAATTGCAGGTGGGATGAGAGGACCACTGCAGTAATACCAGAGGAAGAGATTTTCTACACAGTCGGATTTCTGCGATTTGCTACCAATCAATCAGATTTGAAATATTTGGAGGATCAGAATAGAGAAATATTGAACTTCTGCAATGGGGCCGGTATTAAGTATAAGCAGTACCTTTCTTATATTGAAAACAATGCTGAATGGAAGAAGCATTTCGGTGAAAAATGGGACATTTTTTACCAGAGAAAAATGAAATTCGACCCGAAAAAGATATTATCTCCTGGCCAGAACATTTTTACTCCTTGATAGTAGGGAGAGAACCCCATGATCAATGTTTATAAAAGAGTAATTCCTCCCAAGATTTCGAGGACATAGCATTTACATAAGAAATAGAGATGTAACAACCATTCCCACCTTGAGTGCAGAAATAAATGAATAAATAAAAACTATGTTCAACTTGTGTTTCATGCCTTTATATCTGGTGAATAGTCAAGAGTTGTGTCTCATTTATTTATAGTCTAATCCACGGCAATGAAATATTTGGTATTTGTTGTTGATATGTGAGGAATGCACTGAGAATATTACAAGCGTAAGCAAACACGAATCACCAATCAACTACTCAAAAAGATAAGAGATTAACGTGTATACCCAATGAGAGCTATGTTCACGGGCACAAAAATGATCATCTTTACTATAACAAGTATTGTGTACAGAGACCTTCACTCTTTCATATCGCATCTCCTATATGGTTTGGAAATACCACAGGCAAAAGAACTCATACTTCTCTTTAGTAAGATTTAGAGTTATAGATTATATCTTTTTTATAATCTTTGCTTTTTTTTGCTACCAAGAAAACCTCAATACAATTATCAAAATACCTATAATTTAAAGTCTGGTTCTTGGCTAACCCAATAGACCAATCTGATCAAATTGAAATACAAGACATGAACCCAACAATTTTGTGGAGCTCACCTGGATTCACCACAATTACAAAAGGCATGTTTGTTTGCACTTTATAAATAGGAACATGATCAAATGGGACCCACCTTTAAGTCTATTTGTTATGCAAAAAGGAGGGAAAAAGGAATGTAAAAATGTATGTGATGTAACATAAAATCTTACTTTATAATGTATGGATGGAAGAAGGAGAGTGAAAGTCTTGCTTCGCTATTTATCACCTAATAGCAGTGGACAAGGGGGAAGAATAAACTTGGATGTGATATAAAGGAAACCTTTTACCCCATTTTCCCCATTTTTTTTCTCTCCCCTACTAAATGAGGGGAAGGACATGAGGAAATCAACAAAGAATAAAAGGTAGTAATGTAGATGAGCTTGATGTTCTAGAATTTAATTATTATGGTGATGGTTGGGTGCTCATTTCCCATTTTTCCTTAATAAGTTTTATAAAAGGTAGGTAATTTAATGGTCATTTTTTTAATATTGATCTTTTATTTTCATTTTAATCACTTAGGGCATGCATGAATTCCTATTTATTCTATGCTAACAAATAGGGTAATGATGATTTGAGTTGCTGGTCTTGGCCCTACTCATCAATTTAAGCATTCTAAAGTTTTAATTTCAGGCCTTTCAATTGATAGTTAAGATCATGAAGTTTTTTCAATTTTCCCACAAACCTAATTTACCCTAAGATTTTTCACCCTAAGCCCTATTAGTTTACATGTGTGGCTGAGTAAAGGGGATATGTTGTTGAATTATGAAAAAAAAAAAAGTAAAAGCAAGGTATGCTAGTAAAAGGTAGAAGTGTGTCAAAATCCTCATTTTGGATGATACATATGAGAAGGAGAATACTACCATGCATCTATTTGAAGATATTTTCATATTTAAATATATTAACGTGCAAAAGATAAAAAGTCATGTATAAAATAGGTAAGCAAGAAAACATATATATAGTTTAAAAGCACATTTTGTGATAAGCTTTATTATATCATAATTTGTCACACTTTTTTATATAGTCAGTAAAAAGGCTTTTGGAGGAATAAAAGGTAAGTGGTGTCCCATTATAAGATTACTTGCCCACTCAATTTTTTCCGTGAGTTAAAAACATCACATTACATACCTATATACTTTTAACACTAAAATCTTGATGACCCCTAGGATTATCAACAAAAGTTTACATCTAACTGTTACTTCTAGGCGGTGGGGCGGTCACAATTTCACAGCGATTAGCAGGAGAAACTGGAAAGAGGATAAAACATAAAAATGGCATCCTCGGCGGCTAGTTACCAGTGGAGTCAGAGGAGGCATTTCCAGGAAAAAGTTTACATAAGCTCTTTCTCTCTCACATCTGAAAAATTTTCTTTTCTTTTGGGATTTCTGTATGTTAGATCTTTTCTTCTCATGTATCAGCTGGTTGGGGTACCAAGATAAGATAGACCACGAAGACAATTCCCTTTTTCTAACCCAAGAAGAAACAAAAATCTGATGTTTTAATCAGGTAAGAAGATAAAAGCCTCTGCTGAAAATCTCTCAGCTGTAACCAGGCAAGCAAATAGCTTTGCAGTGCATGATCCATCCATCCATCCTGACATGGGTTGCTTCAACACTCTCACTTCATCTTCTCCTACCCCTTCTCCACCTTTTGCTACCGCTGCCGCAGCATCATCATCAGTTTCACCAGGTAATGTAATCATCCAATTGGGAATTGATTTATAGTGACCCCAATATATTATTATGTCTGTTTGAATGATCTAACCTACCCTTCTTTTCTTTTCTTGTTGCAGGTGGGGTCAATGGAGCAGCAAGAACAGAAAGCCCGAATTCTACGACAACCCCAAGATCGAGCGATGGGGCGTCTTCCTCTAGGCTAGACCTGACTAGGGCATACACCATGTCTGTTCAGACCTCTTCCTACAATGAGATATGGGCTAGGGTCCACGAACAGTCACTGAGTGTGGTGCAAGTGCTTAACCCCGATCGAGATTCTGTCAAGGAGGCCCTTCACATTGCCGTTCCCAACAAGCTCACTCTCGTTGTCTCGGACTACTTTGACAGCAGTGAGGACACCTCCAAACTCTGCCTCCTCCTCCTGCAATCCATCAACCAAGCCCGGTCCCTCTACCGCCCAATCGCCGACCTCATCGACCACCTCCCTTCCTCTTCCTCCTCCATCTCCCAGCCCCAATGCGATTGGGCGTTCGACACCCTCACTGAATTCCATCGCCGGGAGAACCCCTTCCCTTCTGAGACCTACTTCGACCACACCCGCCTCTCCCAACTAAAGCTCCAGCTCGACCACCACCTCCCCAAGGCCCCCTCTCGCACCCGCCTTGTCCCGCGCCCGACCCGCGGCTCTGCCATTTGCCTCATTGGCAGTGTTGCTGGGGTCGCCGTCTCTGCTGCCATCGTCGCCACACATGTCCTTGCTGCCCTTGTTGTCATCCCCTGCTTCACCTTTCTGCCCCCTAACTTCGCCAGGCAGCAGCTCCGCAATATTTCTCAGCTGGATGCCCCCTCCAGGGGGACTTTTGTCCTTCACAATCATCTTTTCACTATTGATCGCCTTGTGGCCCGCCTCCACGCCATGGTCGACGGTGACAAGGAGCTCATTCGGTATGGGGTGGAGCGCGGCAAAGACAAGTACCTTATTGTAGAAGTGGTCAAGCAACTCCGGAAGAATCACCCCGACTTCCTTCACCGGCTCAGGGACCTCGAGGAACATGTCTGTCTCTGTTTATCTGCCGTCAATAGGGCTCGGTCTCTCCTCCTGCAACAGATTCATCTTCACCAAACTCGGAGCTCTCGACCACACTGTTCATGCTTTGGTAATTGAGCTGGATTGTTATTTTTCATTACCATCGACACCTAAATCATTGGCTTATTAATGTAGAATAGGTGGGGAACAATAATCTGCAGCTCCTCTTCAACCCAAAGATTTAGGAATTGTTAGCACATTCATGCTTTCAGGTTTCACACCAACAGAGTAGTAATTGCTCGTTTCAAACAAGCGGAGTTGTTTGGAAGGATTGCAGTGACATTGTGTGAGAAATTGTTGATTCCTTCTTTCTCTTTACATGGGGGAGGATCGATTTTGAACAAAACTAGAAGGTTTATGCTTATGTGAAATATGTTTAGATATGGCCCATGCCACTAAATCTACCATTTCAGAAGAAGAGGAAGTCAAGAATGTAGTCTTTTTTTTGGGTTTCCTACTATATTTTTTAGAGATTTTGGGAGATAGTGGAGGATATGATGATGGTGTTTCTAAAGGAGTTTGATGGTTGAGGCGGTTGTATATGGAGTTTGGTGCTTACTTTATTATGTTGCTTCCCAAAAAGGATGGCACCATCGATAAGAAATTATCAACCTATTAGTTCGATGAGAAGTGCATTTAACGTTCTAGCCAAGGTCGTGGAGAATCAACTTTTTTTTTCTTTTCCTTCTATCATAATGGATGATTAAGGCGCTTTTGTTTATGTTTGCCGAGTTTTAGTTAAACTTTGATTGCTTCTGAATGTATAAATTCTAGAAAGTTGTGGAGAAGGCTAGGTTTTGTTTGTGAGTTGGATTTTTAGGTGTATGACATGGTGGTGGGAGTTATTTACTTACATTTGGTGAAGGATAGAGTTTTATGAGATGTGAAGGGCTTGCATTCATGTGTTTGTTTCTTGTACTTCATTGTCTGGCTCAGCATAAGGTTTTTCAGAATTCTCAAGGTCTTTGTTAAGAAGATCCCTTTTCCCATTGTTTGCGATAGTGGTGGACACTTTAATTTGAATGTTTTAGGGTATGGAGGCAGGTTTAATAAATGGGTTTTGTATATGAAATCCGGTGTTTGAGATTACTCACCTTTAGCTCCATTGGTGGTATGATTGTATTTTCCTGCAATGGATATGGAACTTGATCTGAAGTGGTTTGAGCTCATTTTGGGCTCGAAAATTAATTATAAATTGTGAAATCATGAGGGTCAAGTTGGATCAGCAGGGGGCGGAGGGCTTTGCTCTTTTTCGGGTTGCCATCAATTTACCTAGGGCTGCTAATGCATCCTGAGAATCCATGGAAAGTTGCTTGGGATCCTGTGGTGGAAAGGTTTGAGAGGAAATTATCTATTTGGAGGGGCAGTTAGGAAGCACAGGTACTCCAAAAATATATGCGTACACGTACCGGGTACGTACTCGGTATGGGTACGGGTACGGGTATGGCAAAATACGTACCAGGTATAGTCAATACGTACCGGGCATGATGTTGACTTTTTGGGTACGTATCCAGTATGTACCCGGTATGTACTGGGTACGTACTGGTACCATTTTGTAACGTTTTATTAAAAAAAAAAAAAGAAAAGATGAGGGGGCAAAACGTAAAATTTCTTTTATATAAAAGCTTCAACTTCGTCCTAGCCCTAATCGCTGAAATCGCTTATGCCGTTGAGAGAAATGGAAGCGGGAAAGCACGAGAGAAGAAAAAAGGAGGAGGAGGAGGAGAAGAAGAAGGAGAAGAAGAGGAGGAGAAAAAGAAGAGACGGCTCATCGAAGCCCTAATATGCCAGAGCCCTAACTTGCTTGGCTGCCTCTACCTCTGCCGCAGAGAAAAACAGAAGAAGGAAAAAACTGATAGAAGAAAATAGGAGGAGGAGGAGGAGGAGGAGGAGGAGGAGAGGAGGCTCATCAAAGGAGAGGCTCATCATCGAAGAGAATGCTTCTCTAGAAATAAAAAAAAAAAAAAGGAGAGGCATAGGAAGGAAAAAAAAACATAGAAGAGGAGGACAGCGACGACGACGACGACGATGAGGAGGCGTACCTACTGCACCTACACATCCACCATGTCCACCACTGCACGTCATCAGCCACAACTGCAAGTCCTCTCCCCTTTTTTCTTTTTTTTGTCCCCTGCTTTGCTCTGCTGTGAACCCCTACTCTGCTGCTGTAGTTTTTTTTCTCTGTTCTTCTCTGCTCTGCTGATGGGTGCTTCTCTACTGTTAAATATTTTTTCCTCTGCTGATGGCTGTTGCTCTGCTGCTGTATATGTATATCCTGTAACACTCCGACCGAGTTGATCCGGTTTAGTGTGTAATTGCGTGTGTTTTTATCGCTAAGTGTGTTTTGATTTTGTTTGTTGTGGTTTTGACTTGTAGAGAGATCGTTTGGGTTGAGTTTGACTTGGTCTAGTTAGTTTGAGCCCTTTTTCGTAATTTTCGCTTTTGATTGACCTTGTCAGTTTTGCGTCATTTTGACGTCAGCGCGTGTATTTCGTTGAGCTTGTCGTTTTTCATAATTGTCTTGGATCCGAATGAGTTCGTTTGCTCTCGTTGGACCGCCATTTAACTCAAACTGACAATTGTGGTAGCTGTTTGGACTTAGACGTAAATTTGACTCATTTTAAGTATAAATATCCCAACCACTCCCTTATTTTCTCTCGATCGTCTCTCTCGCTCTCTGTTCGTCTCTCTCTCTCGACAGCTCTCTTTCTCTCCTTCTCCATTTCTGTTTCTGTGCTTGAGGGAGGAAGAAAGGAGCTCGTTAGTGTGTGTGATCCCGGTGGACTGAGCCAATTAGCGTGTGGATTTCGTCCGTGAGGCAAGTATAAGCCCAAGTTGTATGAACATCGATTGATAGTGATTTGATTGTTGTGTTCTTGTTCTTTATTGTGTTTCTCAGTATTAGACAGCCCCATTCAGTTCATTTCACTGTTATCTTTCGGTTTCCAGCCATTTCGCACACTTTCTGTATGACTGTAACAAGTTCAGGAAAATGAGTCCGTGCACTCACGGCTAAGCCGTGAAATGTGCTACGGCTAAGCCGTAAAATGGCTTACGGCTAAGCCGAGATCCAACCGTAAACCTAACCGTAGAGCAGTACAGACTGTTAGCTGAAAATAACTGGATGTTGGCAAAATGCCATTCTTCTACGGCCCAGCCTGATCTACGCCGTACATTGGCTTACGGCTAAGCCGTGGACCAGGATACGGCTGAGCCGTAGAGTAAAATACGGTTGAGCCGTAAATCCGGATGGATATTTGGGGAGCCTCGGCTCAGCCGCAGTGCATAGTACGGCTAAGCCGTAAGATGCCACGGCTAAGCCGTAAGGTTACCTACGGCTACACCGTGAGACCCTGAGAATTGAATGAAAATGGACTAGGTTTAAGTAACAGACCGTACATGACTTTCATGTTAGAATGTAGCTAACCTGGTTTGAATGACGTGAATGATCTCAAGGGCTGTGAATCATTCATACTTGTTATCCAGTTGTTTAGCACCTCCCCATGGGTGTTGGTTTAAGGGACTTCGGTGCACACTCCAGACACTGCAACACTAGACAATGGTGCATCGAACATCTTAAAACTACATCAACATGCACGGTTAGAAGCACTGGATAATTAGTGTAGGATTGGTTTGTAATTGACCTTGATTCGTATAAGCATTCTGAATTGTACAGCATATTGATTTCGGTTATGCCCTCTTATGTGTTCTGCGCTGGACCTCTCGATTCTGTGGGAAATGCAGCAACCCCAGAGCGAAGCCCGGGCGGAACCATTCTATTATTGTGTATTATGTTTACCGTTGCTCCACTGGAGTACTTGCATCAGTTATGAGTCAGTGATTGTGATTGCTACTTAGTGTCAGCACTTCTTGTACTTGTTTATGTACATTCAGTATCAGTTAGTGTCCTTATGATTTGCATTTCGTATCAGCTTCAGTATCCGTATCAGTATCCGTATTATGTGCATGCAGTATTTGCATTCAGTATCAGTTATGTGATGCACTTCCTATTGTTCGTTCAGTATGATAAGTGATAAGTGATAAGCGATAAGTGATAAGTGATAAGTAATAAGTGATCGAGGTGCATCAGCTATTTGATTGTGATTGGTATTGGCACTACTGAGCCTCAGCCTTAGGATACCCGACGGGGTTGACTTTGGTGTAGTTTATGTGTTTGCCTCTGCAGAGTGTTTCCGTCCTGGGACTCCGGACCCCGGGAACTAGAGACCCATGCGTGCCCTGGCCCGGTCGCTGGTGTTCTCATTCCGTCCGCTCTCGTAAGGGAGAAAATGGCCAATGTAGTTGCCACTTTGAGTGTTATCTGTTTGTGATTCTGATAGCATGCTTATTCATTATGCATTTGCACACTTGCTTAGTATACGATCATGGTTTCTATGGATATTGCATCATGACTATTGTTCAGTATTATTCAGTATTAGACACGATTCGTGTTATCTTCTTGTTGGCTTATACTTTGCTAAGTCGTTGTACTTATACGTTTGTCTTGTGTGTTGCAGGCTCAGATCCCTCTTCCGATCCTGCGTCGGTCGACCCGACTGCAGGAGAGGCTCGCGAGGCCCCCTCCGGCCTAGAGGAGTGGACTTGATCCATCCTCCAGAGTACGGTTTGCATCATTTTGTTTTCCCCATTCTTTGTGTTGGCGTCTATTGAGGGGATTTTCTGTACTTGTGAAGTGGGCCTTGAGTAATACCTGTATTTTGATTTTTGGATTGTTGTAAGCCCGCTCTATTGTCATACGTTCATGTATTTGTTCTTATCATCAGTGTATATCGTTTTGTAATCTCCTATGTCTCTTGGTATATTTGTGGTATGCCTTGATACGTACAGCTTCCGCGTTCAGTCTTTTGCACGTGTGATTGATCCCTTGTGTGTGTATACTCGGACGGGGTCCAGGTGTGCACGCACGGGAGTACGTGTGTCATTGGTTAGACTTTCTCTGACCCCCGGTCCCTGGGCTCGGGTCGTGACATACGTATTGTATGGTATCAGAGCATTGTCTCTATCTTAGTGTGTAAGCATGTAGGCATCTAGGACGTGGTGAGATTTCGTAGTCCAGTTTTGGACTGTTGTGTTTGGTCCCCTTGTCTTGTGAGTCTGTGTGCGTTCCCTAGTGTGTTAGCAGATTGACTTTTGTGTTTTGCAGGTTATGGCATCGGGATCTGGAACACACAACAACAATGATCAGGGAGATAACGAGAGTGGGTCAGCCGCTCCACAGCCACTTGTGAATTTTGATGAGCGCTTCTTGACTATGCTACAGGCGATTCATTCTTTGCAAGCGCAGGTCGTTTCAATCGTAGACCGACAGAGCCAAACGCCAGTTCGGCCTGCAGAGCAGCCAGTGGTTATCCAACCTAAGGAGAGCGATCCGAATGCGTTATACGACAAATTCAGGAAACGTGGAGCCACAGAGTTCTATGGTAATGAAGATGCGTTGAAAGCTGATCAGTGGCTAGAGCATACTGGAGATCTCTTCTCTACCATCGTTTGTGATGACCGGCAAAAGGTTCTGCTTACGGCCTCGATGTTTCGAGAGGTGGCAAAGACCTGGTGGAAGAGTGTTAGTGCAGCTTATCTGACCATGCCGAGTGAAACAGTGTGGGAGACGTTCCAGAAACAGTTTAGAAGGAAGTTCATTCCTGCTCATGTTCGACGTGTGAAGGAGGTTGAGTTTCTGGCCTTACAGCAGCAGCAGCTTACCGTCTCGGAGTACATTCACCGCTTTACCCAGTTGTCCCATTTTGCTGAGGACATGATCAATACCGAGGAGAAGAAGGTGAATCGTTTTATTTCTGGTCTACATCCGAGATATGCGAATTTTGTGACTGCCTTTCAGAGACCAGCTACTTTCGATGATGCGGTCGACAGAGCACACGCTGCGGAAGCCAACCACCTAGCAGAGAGAGCCATGGACTTTAAGAGGAGTGCACCAGTGAGTTCCAGGGGACAGAGTCAGAAGAAATGGAAAGGGAAGCAAGGCACGTCGAGTTTCTCTGGGAGCAGATGCGAGTTTTGTGGATTGGGACATCCGACGGAGAGATGTTGGAAGAAGTCCGGAGCTTGTTTGAGTTGCGGATCGAGGGAGCATAAGATAGCTCAGTGCCCGACAGCTAGGCCTCTCCAGTCATCTAGATCTATGGGGTCATCCAAGTCTCTCAGTTCAGCAGCTTCGAACAGCCCCCATCCGTCTCGCCAGAGTCAGAAGCCCCAGCGTCAGACTGCTCGTGTGTATGCAGCCTCTCATGATCATGCAGAAGATGCAAAAGTGGTGGAAGGTAAAGTTCTCATTGCCCGAGCTGAAGCACATACACTATTTGATTCGGGATCTACGCGTTCCTATGTTGCCCCTCGTTTTGCGGAACAGTTACCGCAACCCCCTCAGCCGCTACCCTATGTGTTAGTAGTGTCCACTCCTGTGGGCAAGAGAGTGGAGTGTAGTGTATACTACTCTCAGTGCGACGTGGTGATTGAAGGTCGCCAGCTGCCAGTTGATTTGATTCTGTTGTCCATGTTGGATTTCGATGTGATCCTTGGAATGGACTGGCTAGCGCGGTATCGTGCCTGTGTTAACTGTTACAATAGGTCGATTTACTTCGATTTTGCGAAGGGGTTTCGTTTCGAGGGCAATCAGGAGAGATGCCCGAGGCGTGTCATCTCCGCATGCAAGGCGGATCGTTTGATACGCAGAGGTTGTGCAGGATTTCTTGCTTTTGTCTCGGAGAAGAAGGAGGTGAAGCAGTTGAGTGATATTTCGGTAGTACGTGAGTTCCCGGATGTATTTCCGGAGGAAGTACCCGAGTTACCCCCTGTCCGAGATGTAGAGTTCGCGATCGATCTAGTGCCCGGTACAGCACCCATTAGTTTAGCTCCTTACCGTATGGCCCCTGCTGAGTTACTCGAATTGAAAACGCAATTGCAAGATCTGTTGGAGAAGGGTTTCGTACGGCCGAGTGTGTCGCCGTGGGGAGCTCCAGTGCTGTTTGTGAAGAAGAAGGACGGTACCTTACGGATGTGTATAGATTACCGGCGGTTGAACAAAGTTACGATCAAGAATAAATACCCATTGCCGCGTATTGATGAGTTGTTTGATCAACTTCAAGGTGCTGCCTATTTTTCCAAGATTGATCTGAGATCAGGGTATCATCAACTCCGGGTGAAGGAAGACGATATTGCCAAGACTGCTTTCAGGACACGGTATGGACATTTTGAGTTTCTCGTGATGCCATTCGGATTAACCAATGCACCTGCTGCCTTTATGGCTTTGATGAACAGGATCTTCGCTCCTTTTCTGGATCGATTTGTAGTGGTCTTTATTGATGACATTTTGGTGTATTCGAAGACCCCAGAGGAGCATGAGGAACATCTACGTCGAGCCTTACTGTTGTTGAAAGAACATCGTTTATATGCCAAATTGTTGAAGTGTGATTTCTGGCTCGAGCAGGTAGCTTTTCTTGGTCATACCATTTCACGAGATGGGTTGGCAGTGGATCAGATGAAAGTAGAGGCAGTGATGAATTGGCCCAGCCCAAGGACTGTGACGGAGATACGGAGTTTTCTTGGATTAGCTGGATATTATCGTCGCTTTATTCAAGATTTTGCCAAGATTTCAGCCCCGTTGACTCGATTGACCAGGAAGAATGTTCCTTTTCTGTGGACGGACGAGTGTGAGCACCATTTCCGGATGTTGAAGGAGAAGCTTACTTCGGCTCCAGTTTTGACGTTACCAGATGGGCATGAAGGATTTATGATCTATTCAGATACTTCTCGAGTCGGTTTGGGATGTGTTTTGATGCAACATGGCAAAGTGATTGCCTATGGCTCGAGACAACTTCGGGAGCACGAGAAGAACTATGCCACGCATGATTTAGAGTTGGCAGCCATTGTTTTTGCGTTGAAGATGTGGAGACACTATTTGTATGGCGTGACATTTGAAGTGCATTCAGATCACCATAGTCTACAGTACCTCTTCACGCAGTCCGAGTTGAATATGAGACAGCGAAGGTGGCTTGAGTTGATCAAGGATTTTGATTTCCCCATCAAATATCATCCAGGGAAAGGCAATGTTGTTGCAGATGCCTTGAGTAGGAAGTCGGAGATTCTTCAGGCTTTGGACAGCCTTTATTTTGTGAGGCACGCACAGCCAGTGGAACTGCAATCGGTAGAGAACCGTTTGACACTTGCCAGTACAGTGAGCTTTCAGCCTGATATCATTCAGCGGATTAAAGACCAGCAGTTTGAAGATGCGATGTTGAAGCGAATTCGGGATAGCATTGCAGATCGACCAGACTTTCGTTTGGAGGGTGATGTTTTGTATTTCAGGAGCAGATTATGTGTGCCAGCAGTAGATGCTTTGAAAGAGAGTTTGATGACCGAAGCACACCATGCACGTTATTCTATGCATCCTGGAAGTACGAAGATGTACCGAGCTCTCAAGGACAGATTCTGGTGGAACAACATGAAGAGAGAAATTGCTGGGTTTGTTGCCAGATGTTTGACTTGCCAAAAGGTGAAAGCTGACCATCAGAGACCTCCAGGTTCCTTACATCCTTTGCATATTCCCCAGTGGAAATGGGAGCACATTTCGATGGACTTTGTTTCGGGTTTGCCTCTGACGAGCAAGAAGAACAGTGCCATTTGGGTAATCGTGGACAGATTGACGAAGACAGCTCATTTTCTTCCATTCAAGAAAGGCATGACATTTTCCGAGATGGCGAAGAAGTTCGTTGATGAGATCGTGAGACTACATGGTACGCCCGTGTCGATTGTGTCAGATCGAGATAGCCGCTTTGTTTCTTCATTTTGGAGAGCATTTCAGGAAGCCATGGGAACGAAGTTGAGCTTCAGTACGGCGTATCACCCGCAGACTGATGGACAGTCGGAACGAACTATTCAGACGCTCGAAGACATGTTACGGGCCAGTGTGCTGAATTTCGAGAAAGAATGGGATTTGCATCTCTCGTTGTGCGAGTTTGCGTATAATAATAGTTTCCACGAGAGTATTGGAATGGCACCCTATGAAGCTCTGTATGGACGGAAATGTAGGAGTCCTGTTTGCTGGGAAGAAGTTGGAACAAGGAGTTTCCACGGACCGACAATCATTGCTGAGACTACAGAGAAAGTTCAGAAAGTTATTGACAATTTGAAGATTGCCCGATCGAGACAGAAGAGCTATGCAGATACGCGTAGAAGAACCTTGACATTTCAGGTTGGAGATTGGGTATTCTTGAAGGTCTCACCGATGAAGGGTACGGTACGATTCGGTCAAAAAGGCAAGTTAGCGCCAAGATATGTGGGTCCATTTGAGATCAAGAGTCGGATTGGTGATCTAGCGTACAGATTGATTCTACCCGTGGAGTTTTCTGGAGTACACGATGTTTTTCATGTGTCTATGCTTCGCAAGTATGTTCGAGACCCGACGCACGTGATTCGATACGATGACATTCAGATGCAACCTAACGCGTCATACGTTGAGCGCCCGCTCCGTATTGTTGGGACTAGAGAACAGCTCTTGCGTACGAGGACTATTCGATGGGTTAAGGTACTTTGGGAACATCATGGACCTGATGAAGCCACGTGGGAATTAGAAGATCAGATGGCGCGTCAGTATCCTTCTCTGTTTGCTCAGGTACGCTTTCATTCCGAGGACGGAATGATGTCCAAGTGGGGGAGGATGTAACACTCCGACCGAGTTGATCCGGTTTAGTGTGTAATTGCGTGTGTTTTTATCGCTAAGTGTGTTTTGATTTTGTTTGTTGTGGTTTTGACTTGTAGAGAGATCGTTTGGGTTGAGTTTGACTTGGTCTAGTTAGTTTGAGCCCTTTTTCGTAATTTTCGCTTTTGATTGACCTTGTCAGTTTTGCGTCATTTTGACGTCAGCGCGTGTATTTCGTTGAGCTTGTCGTTTTTCATAATTGTCTTGGATCCGAATGAGTTCGTTTGCTCTCGTTGGACCGCCATTTAACTCAAACTGACAATTGTGGTAGCTGTTTGGACTTAGACGTAAATTTGACTCATTTTAAGTATAAATATCCCAACCACTCCCTTATTTTCTCTCGATCGTCTCTCTCGCTCTCTGTTCGTCTCTCTCTCTCGACAGCTCTCTTTCTCTCCTTCTCCATTTCTGTTTCTGTGCTTGAGGGAGGAAGAAAGGAGCTCGTTAGTGTGTGTGATCCCGGTGGACTGAGCCAATTAGCGTGTGGATTTCGTCCGTGAGGCAAGTATAAGCCCAAGTTGTATGAACATCGATTGATAGTGATTTGATTGTTGTGTTCTTGTTCTTTATTGTGTTTCTCAGTATTAGACAGCCCCATTCAGTTCATTTCACTGTTATCTTTCGGTTTCCAGCCATTTCGCACACTTTCTGTATGACTGTAACAAGTTCAGGAAAATGAGTCCGTGCACTCACGGCTAAGCCGTGAAATGTGCTACGGCTAAGCCGTAAAATGGCTTACGGCTAAGCCGAGATCCAACCGTAAACCTAACCGTAGAGCAGTACAGACTGTTAGCTGAAAATAACTGGATGTTGGCAAAATGCCATTCTTCTACGGCCCAGCCTGATCTACGCCGTACATTGGCTTACGGCTAAGCCGTGGACCAGGATACGGCTGAGCCGTAGAGTAAAATACGGTTGAGCCGTAAATCCGGATGGATATTTGGGGAGCCTCGGCTCAGCCGCAGTGCATAGTACGGCTAAGCCGTAAGATGCCACGGCTAAGCCGTAAGGTTACCTACGGCTACACCGTGAGACCCTGAGAATTGAATGAAAATGGACTAGGTTTAAGTAACAGACCGTACATGACTTTCATGTTAGAATGTAGCTAACCTGGTTTGAATGACGTGAATGATCTCAAGGGCTGTGAATCATTCATACTTGTTATCCAGTTGTTTAGCACCTCCCCATGGGTGTTGGTTTAAGGGACTTCGGTGCACACTCCAGACACTGCAACACTAGACAATGGTGCATCGAACATCTTAAAACTACATCAACATGCACGGTTAGAAGCACTGGATAATTAGTGTAGGATTGGTTTGTAATTGACCTTGATTCGTATAAGCATTCTGAATTGTACAGCATATTGATTTCGGTTATGCCCTCTTATGTGTTCTGCGCTGGACCTCTCGATTCTGTGGGAAATGCAGCAACCCCAGAGCGAAGCCCGGGCGGAACCATTCTATTATTGTGTATTATGTTTACCGTTGCTCCACTGGAGTACTTGCATCAGTTATGAGTCAGTGATTGTGATTGCTACTTAGTGTCAGCACTTCTTGTACTTGTTTATGTACATTCAGTATCAGTTAGTGTCCTTATGATTTGCATTTCGTATCAGCTTCAGTATCCGTATCAGTATCCGTATTATGTGCATGCAGTATTTGCATTCAGTATCAGTTATGTGATGCACTTCCTATTGTTCGTTCAGTATGATAAGTGATAAGTGATAAGCGATAAGTGATAAGTGATAAGTAATAAGTGATCGAGGTGCATCAGCTATTTGATTGTGATTGGTATTGGCACTACTGAGCCTCAGCCTTAGGATACCCGACGGGGTTGACTTTGGTGTAGTTTATGTGTTTGCCTCTGCAGAGTGTTTCCGTCCTGGGACTCCGGACCCCGGGAACTAGAGACCCATGCGTGCCCTGGCCCGGTCGCTGGTGTTCTCATTCCGTCCGCTCTCGTAAGGGAGAAAATGGCCAATGTAGTTGCCACTTTGAGTGTTATCTGTTTGTGATTCTGATAGCATGCTTATTCATTATGCATTTGCACACTTGCTTAGTATACGATCATGGTTTCTATGGATATTGCATCATGACTATTGTTCAGTATTATTCAGTATTAGACACGATTCGTGTTATCTTCTTGTTGGCTTATACTTTGCTAAGTCGTTGTACTTATACGTTTGTCTTGTGTGTTGCAGGCTCAGATCCCTCTTCCGATCCTGCGTCGGTCGACCCGACTGCAGGAGAGGCTCGCGAGGCCCCCTCCGGCCTAGAGGAGTGGACTTGATCCATCCTCCAGAGTACGGTTTGCATCATTTTGTTTTCCCCATTCTTTGTGTTGGCGTCTATTGAGGGGATTTTCTGTACTTGTGAAGTGGGCCTTGAGTAATACCTGTATTTTGATTTTTGGATTGTTGTAAGCCCGCTCTATTGTCATACGTTCATGTATTTGTTCTTATCATCAGTGTATATCGTTTTGTAATCTCCTATGTCTCTTGGTATATTTGTGGTATGCCTTGATACGTACAGCTTCCGCGTTCAGTCTTTTGCACGTGTGATTGATCCCTTGTGTGTGTATACTCGGACGGGGTCCAGGTGTGCACGCACGGGAGTACGTGTGTCATTGGTTAGACTTTCTCTGACCCCCGGTCCCTGGGCTCGGGTCGTGACATATCCTGCTCTGCTAATGGCTGTTGCTTTGTGTTTGCTGCTTGTTTTTTTTCTTCCCTGCTTTGCTGTTACTTCTTTTTTTCCCTACTCTGCTTTGCGTTTGTTGCTGTATTTTCTTTTCCTTTTTCTTTTTCTTTTTTTTTCTGCTCTGCTGTTGCTTTGCTGCTGTATTTTTTTTTCTTTTTTTCTACTCTATATGTCTATTCTTTTTTTTTTCTGCTCTGCTTTTGCTCTATGTTTGCTGCTTAATTTTCTTTTTCTTTAATTCTGCTGTGCTGTCACTATTGTCCTGCTGTTGCTGTTGCTCTGTAGGTTGCCACAGCTATTGCTACTTGTTTTTTTTTTCCCTGCTCTACTGTTTTTTTTTTTTTTTCTGCTCTATCATTTGCCATAGCTGCTGCTGTTGCTATATATATATTTTTTTTTGGCTGTTTGATTATTTATTAATTGTTGTAGGATAAAAATGAGTTCATCAAGTAGTATGGGTTCTACTGGTGCAAATGTAAGTGCAAGTGGCACTGATGAACTTGTGAATCCTTTTTGGAATTACGCAACCATATTAGAAAGAAGGGGAGGAGGAAGTGCAAATGTAAAATAGTAATGCAATTATTGTAATGGTGATTTTCAAGAGTCATACTATATGGTCAAAGCATATTTGTTGCAAATAAAAGGACAGGGAATCAGATGTTGTGTAAGTGTGAAAGGTGATGTTCTCCTTCGAATGAAAAGGGAAAGTGAAGAAGCTGAAAACCGGAAGAAGATGGCTAAACTAAAAAATGTTCATTTACCACCCTCCTCTTATCCTATTAGTAGTAGGATGGCAAATGCAATGGATGTTGGAAGTGGAAGTGGAGGGTTTAGATTGGAAGGGTATGAGCCAAAAAAAAAAAGAAAGGCCATTGGAAATAGTGCCTTGGAGAAGGCATTTAATCAAGGTGCTAGGGAACATTTACATTCTTTGATTGCTCGTATGTTCTACTCCGGTGGATTGCCTTTTCATTTGACTAGGAATCCTTATTTTGTAGAAGCTTTCTAGTTTGCTGCAGAAAATCAAATTAGTGGGTATGTACCTCCCGGTTACAATTTGTTGAGGACTTCACTATTTAAAAGAAAAAGGGCAAATGTTGAAAGGTTGTTGGAATCTTTGAAACCATCATGGAATGAGAAGGGGGCAAGTATTGTTTCTGATGGATGGACTGATACACAAAGAAGGCCTCTTATCAATTTTATGAGAGCTTCGAATGATGGAGCTATATTCTTGAAAGTGGTTAATTGTGAGGGTGAGTTTAAGGACAAGCACTACATTGCCCAATTAATGTATCAAGTAATTGATAATGTCAGACCTCAAAATGCAGTTCAAGTAATTACTGATAATGCTTCATTTATCAATTCAGCTGGATTAATCATTGAAGGTAAATACTCCTATATTTTTTGGACACCATGTGTAGTTCACACCCTTAATCTTGCTCTTAAGAATATATGTTCTGCAAAGCAAACTGGAGTTACTGCCTATGCTTATGATGAATGTCATTGGATTACTCATGTTGTTAATGATGTGATGTTCATAAAAAACTTTATTGTGAACCATTCTATGAGGTTGTCAATTTTTAAAGACTTTGTACCTATGAAGTTACTTACTATAGCGGAGACGCGCTTTACATCTGCTGTTGTAATGCTAAAAAGGTTCAATCTTCTCAAGCTTGGCCTTCAGACAATGGTTATTAGTGACAAATGGAAAAATTACAAGGATGATGATGTTGGTAAGATAGCATTTGTGAAGGAAAATGTGTTGAGTGACATCTTCTGGGATAAGATAGCTTACATATTATCTTTCACATTGCCTATCTATGAGATGATTAGAGTTTGTGATACTAATAGGCCATGTTTGCACTTGGTTTATGAGATGTAGGACACGATGATTGAAAAGGTAAAGGCAGCCATCTATAGGCATGAAGGGAAGCTGGAAAATGAGGAGTCTAATTTTTATTTTGTAGTACACCAAATACTTGTTGAAAGGTGGACCAAAAGTAGCACACTACTTTATTGCCTTGCACATTCATTGAATCCTAGGTACAACCCAATACTTTTTATATTTGGTTATTTCTTTGAATATGATATGAAATTCATGATTTACTTATATTTTCATCTTTCTATAATTTAGGAATTATAGTGCAATGTGGCTTGATGAAAATCCCAATCGTGTTCCTCCTCACAAGGATGAAGAAATCTCAAATATGAGAACAATATGTCTTAAGAAATACTTTCCAGATCCGGAGGATAGAAGGATTGTTACAACAGAATATGCCAAGTTTTCAGGTTGTTTGGAAAGTTTTGGGGAATTTGATTCAAAATTTAATAGAGGAGTAATGGAACCAATTATTTAGTGGTATGCACATGGGTCTTCTGCGCCAATTCTCCAATCTTTAGCATTGAAATTACTTAGTCAGCCATGTTCCTCATCATGTTGTGAAAGGAATTGGAGCACCTACTCTTTCATTCACTCCATTAGAAGGAACAAAATGACACCAAAGCGTTGTGAAGACTTAGTCTTTGTGCATAACAATATTCCTCTCCTATCAAGGAGGAGTTGACAATACACAGAAGGAGAGACCAAGCTCTGGGACATTAGTGGAGATGCATTTGATTCATTAGAGGGTGTTGGCTTACTTGAAGTTGCAGATCTTTCACTTGATAAGCCTGACATGGAAGCTAGATTAGTTGATGAAGGCGATGCAATTCAAGTTGTTGGATGACTTTGTTTTCAGTGCTTTGTTTTATTGTTTTTATTGTAATCTCGGTGTTTACGTGGCTTTTGACTTTTGTTGTAATGATAGACATTAAACTTGATTGTTTGTAGGTTTGACTTTATAATGATAGTAAGTAATTGTTGGCTTGTTGCATCTAAGAGTTCTAACTTATTTTAAAATTTTAATTATTAGCCTATTGCATTATTAAAATTTTAAAAAATATAATTTTTTAATGGACGTATCCCAGCCGTACCCATATCCTATTTTTTAAAGATTTTGCTGTATCGGCGTACCCATTCCATACCTGCACCGGTACCCGTACTGGTACCCGTGCTTCATAGAGGGGCAGGTTTTGGTCAATTTCAATAATGATTACCTTAAATGAATCAGCTCTGGCTAGTTTGTCTATTTATTCTTTGTCTACTTTCCATTGTTTGGTTGGTGTTGGAATGACATTGATGATCATTGATCACCATAGCTTTTTCATTTTGTGAACAAAAAAATGTTTTGTAGACCTACATGTAGATGTGGTTTGAGGATTTGTCTGTTTGAGTGAAAAATACCGTGTTGTAACTTGTAAGTGCTTGTTGAGAGTTGGAAATGCAAGGGAGGTTTGTGGCAGCAAACTACGCATCATTTGTCTTATATGGTAGTTGGGTTGTTCCTAGTGCTTTTACACATGCTTCAGGAATTTGGTGATCGATTGTTGCAATCAAGGGGAGTTTTTCTCCAATTTTTGGGCATATAGCATTGGTGATTGCTCTGTGGATCATTAGTGTGGTGAGGTTTGTCTAGCTGTGTAATTTCTGGTGTGTCCTCTTTACCTGATAAGGGCATGGGCAAGGTGGCTGATTATCTGGATCAGATTGGTGGTATGGTTGTGTGGACTCTGGTTTTTCTATTTCTTCTATAACTCTAATCCTCACTAGTGATAAATTCATTCTGTAGGCCAGGTGCTTACCATCGGCATTGACCCGTTAGATCAAATATATAATAAGTGGATCTCATTTGAAGCGACTATGAGAAAAGGTTACTTCTCATTGTTTTTATGGGACATTTTATTCTACAAACATATCCTGGCATTATTTATATTTTTTCTTTTCATAAGGTAATTTTTATTTCTTGTTCCCTTTTATTTTGAATTTTCAAATATCCAGATTTAGGTCATTGAGCATTCTTTTTATGTTTTATTTATCGACGATATTTATATAAAAAAAATCTATGAGAAATTCTACTTGACCCTTCACTTGTAAAAGTCATACCTGTTGCTTCTAAAGAATTATAGGTCTTTAAATTTAGGTTTTTGAGGTGAGAGTTTGAGACTTAATTCAGATTTTGTAAGCACATTGAAATCATGTCTTTATTCCATTGGGCTTTGGTGTACTGGTAACAAGATTCAAAATTTGATCCAAGTTCTTGCCAACTTGGGAGTTGGGTCACATTCATGTTAAATATCCATGGTTGGCTCGGCCCATACCCATTTGGATGTAACTCGGCCGAGTCCCATGGGACTTGGTCATAGGACTTGGCCAAGTCGGTCATGACCAAGTCAGGTCCTAAGTCTGATGTTTTAAACTTTGTAAATATCCAAAGCATATAATTTGGGAGGGAATGTTTCTAGAGTAGATATTTGATGCTAGCCATGTGTTGCAGTCATTTATCTTTTAGCCTGTGCTATAATGATATTTGCTTTCCAATGATAGGTAGTGGTTGATTTCACTGCATCTTGGTGTGGACCATGCCGTTTCAGTGCCCTGTGCTTGCAGACTGGGCCAGGAAGATGGTAGATGTCATATTTGAAAGTTGATGTTGATGAATTGAAGGTAATATTTTTTTATTTATCTATTTGTGATTGTTTGTTTGCCCTGGAAAATTTTGTGAAGAGATGCCATGTGATGATGCATGAAACGTTTTTTTCTTCTTTTTTTTTGTTTTTATATTTTTAACTTATATTTTCTGACCCAGTTGTTGGTTCTGGTGTGGCTGACTTTTTCTTAATGTAAGCTGTTGATTTGGTTTAGCTCATAGGGATGTGTACAGTGTGCTTGGTAGGCCCAAGCTAAACCTGTACCAAATTATTTCTCTAGACCTGAACATAACAAACATCTTGCTCACAAGACCTTTACCTGCACCAGCTGATCTATGCTTAGAGACCCAGGCCCTGTAGTGTGACTGGAAGAGTTGGGGAAAATAATGCTTTCATCCAGGGAGCGAGGAGTTAGAGAATGCAAACTGAGAAGGCAGGAACTTAAATTTGGGAAGCAAGCTGGAATATGGGGTTGTCCTTGTGGATAAGGCACCCACTCCCATAGTGCCCACCAGGGTTCTAACCCTAATGGGCGCCCTTCCCTTCCTACTCTTGGCCATTGAGCCAAGTCAGCAAAAAAAATAAAAAAAATTGGGAAGCAAGCAACTAAGAATGATAAATAGATGACAATGTAAAAGATTGAACAAAAAACTCTAAAGAGAGAACAATAAAGAGATAGAACTCAGAGAAAGAAAGAAAACTAAATATGAGAGAGAGAGAGAGAGAGAGAGAGAGAGAGAGTTGTTTAGTTAGTTGTTACCCTTAAACAAAAAGGATGATCTATTTAGTTGAACATTTTAACAAGAGAGTCTTGTTTAGTTAGTTGTTTCCATTAAAAAAAAAAGAAAAAAAAAAGGATGATTGAACATTTTAACATAAATGATATTATTTATGGGCTTGACAGGTTGAGAGTCTTGTCTAGTTAGTTGTTACCATTCAAAAAATAAAAAGGATGATCTATTTAGTTGAACATTTTTACATAAATGCTATTCTTTATGGGCTTTAAAGGTTTCCTTAGCATAACCTGAACTACAATTTTGTCTGAAGCTGACTCTTATCTTTTTTGGGTTGGGTCCTTTTCGTAATCATAAATTCTGATAACGATTTGTACACCCTTACCACCAATATTTACCCCTAACAAGGTGACCATGTCTGCACATGTGTTAGGATCTTCTTGCGTCTGCAGTTTTCTCAAATCCTTAATTCTGGGTCCTGTCACACTAAGTCACTAATTACTTGGATCACTAAAGGGCCTGTTATGAAACTATATACCAACCCAAATGCATAAGCTAATAGGGGGAAGGCCCAAATACGTATATAAAACCCTGTTAAACCCTTGGGTGATGTGGGATGTGGGACTTTTCCAATATTACCCCTCACGTGCGGGCCCAATAGATTTCATGGACGGGCTAGCCATGTGAGTTACACAAGGACAACAAGAACCAGCTTTGATACCATGTTATGAAACCATGTACCAATCCAAATGCTTAAGATAATAGGTGGAAGGCCCAAACAGGTATTTAAAGCCCTGTTAAACCTGTTACTTGGGGATGTGGGTCTTTCCCTACAGCTGCAACATGCTGTCCCGACTCTGTATAGCTCATCATCATGAATAATGAAACTCAGCAATTGTTTTTTTTCGCTCGGTTTTTTCTCTTCATTTAATAGGTGCCCCATGTTATACTACTTCTAAAACCAAGTCATAGTGTTTTGATCTCCTCAGAGAAGGATATTATGAGAATTTAGAATATTGACATTAATTTGGCGCAGAGATTCATTTTGATGATTCTGTTTAAAATTAAGGGGTATTTTTAATGGACAGTTTTTATTTTCATTTTGTTATTTTATGAATGGATATATTGTCTGAAGTGAGCTTTTTCTACTGTTTTTTTTATTTAAAAAAATTACAAGGAATGAGCTGTTGTCTTGCAGAGTGAATGTAGGAGGCTATGCCCACCTTCTTGTTTCTTAAGGGAAAGTTGTCGACAAGCTTGTGGGAGCACAGAAGGATGAGCTACAGAAGTTAATTGAAAAGCATGCTGCAGCTTCATAGATGATAATTTATTGACAGACCCAAGAGCTTTCTTAAATTACATATATATAATGGTTAGCACTTGACTGAACTTACATAAACAGGTGCTAGGATTCTTCATAAATATGGGAAGGATGATATGGTTCACTTCTAAATTACCTTCTTTATTTCATTGTCCATCTATTGCTTATAGATTATATTTGCTGTTAGCTAGCCTTGGTTTTTACTTGATCCTGTAATGATCCCAAATTCCCTTGAAATATCTTGAACCCAAAAATCAATAAGAAAAGGTCTGATTATTTATTTATTTATTTATTTTCTGTTTCTTGCTCTGGTCTCTAACCATCGGTGCTACTAACGGAGATTGAATCCTAGTCATTTCTGTGGAGAGAGGTGCTTTTCTATTGAGCTAACAATGGATTGATATGACCATATGAAGAAGAAGAGAGAAAGCAAGAAAGAGATGAGAAGAAAAAAGAAGAAGAGGCCTGGTTCCAGAATTAGAGTTCAGGAAATAGGGTTGATGTAATAAGGCTTCAGTAATGCTCAGGGTGTAGTTGGCCTGATTGCTAGAAAGTTTAAGGGGATGGGCATTTTTGGATGGGACTGTCAAAAATTTCGATTTAAGTGGTCAATACAAGGATGGGCAGTCATGGAAAATTTTCTTCTAAAAGCTATAGTCCATCTCTATGGGGCCCTCTTGGGCCCACCCTTGATCAATGCAACTTCTTTCACTCTTCATCTCTCCATTATTTGCAATCATGGCCAATTGTATGTTCATTAAATCTTTATTCACTATCTTTAATTTTTTTTTTAAAGAATGGTTGAAATACTGTTAGAACTTTTAGGCGCTTGAATCCATGACTTTTATCCACAAAGAGATCTTTTTTTTTTTATTCCACCACCAATGATAAAAATGCATCAAGTGGGCTGTTGAGCTTGGCTACATTTGAACTCTATTTTATAGTCCAGGCAATCATACCCTGCAAGTAATGAATATACATGGTCACTCTCACTTATGTTTGATCCTTTTCACTTATAACCCATTGATACAGGAGCTTGTTTATCTGGCCAATTCGTTTGAAGAATGTGGAGAAAAAAAACAACGTTTGTGGTGGAAATTTATTTTGGTTGAGATTAGGATAAGTTAAGGCCATGTCGGCTTGAATAATTTGCTAAAGAAATGAATTTTTAGATTTCAACAATTCCATTGAGGGGGTTTCTGTTGCTGAAAAAAATAATAATAAAACAATGGAAGTCGAGATCCAGACCTTGTTGTTTGGGCCTTGCAATGGTAAAACTGTCTTAATTCAGAAAGCCCTAATCTATCAACCCAAAGGTCATCATTCCTGGGGTCTTCCATAGTCTAAAGGATGCTGCTTTAGCCGTCTTTCTTGGTGCCCAAGCGCCTTCACCTTGTCCTCCGCCCAAGAACACTGGGGCAAGAACCCTTCTCAGACATCCAGTTATCCATGGGTCATAAAACTAGAGTTTGGCAAAATTCAGCTCAACCCAAGAACCCGGCCTGACCTGACCCATTTTGACCCACCTAACATGACCCGTTTAAAATACAGGTCGGGTTAGGATTGACTCGTCTAACCCGCTCTAACTCGTTTAACCCATTTAGATTTTACTAAATTACTATGGCTTTTCAATTTTCATGTGACTTTTCTTATTCATATGGGTCATAAACTATATATTAGTAATCTTTTGTGGAGAAGTTATATAAAATTTAAAAATTAGAATATAAATTTTATTTTTTTATTTGAAAATATGATGTTTTTATAGTTGAAATATTGATATGTGGTTTTTACTTTTATGTTGGCATATAAATTTATCTTTAAAATATGTATATAAATGAAATACAATATCGTTGATGAGTCTTATACTTATACTCAAATATGAAATCATCAAATTGAACAAAAATTGAAAATGAATTATCTCAAATTCTTAATAAATGGGCTAGAAAATATTTATAAATTCCCCATTTTTTACATCTTGAAAATTGATAAATTATAAATTCATGCTCACTGCAACATTTTAAATGAATCTAGATATAATGAGAGCTTTGCAAACAAAATTAGGCCACATTAAATGTGTTAAATCATATACAAAATGAAAGATAAAAATGTTAAGTTGGGTCAACCCAACTCAACCCGCATCAAATTTGAGTTAAGGCAGG
Source organism: Sextonia rubra (assembly GCA_037013555.1). Taxonomy (NCBI): domain Eukaryota; kingdom Viridiplantae; phylum Streptophyta; class Magnoliopsida; order Laurales; family Lauraceae; genus Sextonia; species Sextonia rubra. The sequence continues at coordinate 32,052,339 of JASUAD010000010.1, read as the reverse complement.
TTAGGTTAGGTTAACCCCCCATAAGTGTAGGTTGAAGGTTTCCAACCCGTTTAAAAAATAAGTCGAGTTTCGGTTGAAACCAACAAATTCGATTTCAGGTTGACCCAACCCCAATTCGGTCAACTCAACCCATTTGCCAAGTCTATAAAAAACTATATTTTAAAGTTGTCATCATTACACAATATCACATTTTGATCACTATCTTAAATACAAGTGGAAAAAAAATAAGAAGTCAGGATCTCTACTGTGATGAATAGAAAGTTAGTATTAGAATATTATTAGTTTTGATTGAAGATAAAATAATAGAAAAGAAAGAAGAGTTACAGAATTTATAAAAGGAAGTTAAAAAGAGGGAGAAATTACAGTGTTTCAAATAATACAAAGAGATAGTCAAAATAAATTATAGAAGGTTAAAATTAATTAAATAAATTAAAATTAATTACTCAATTGAACTTAACCAGCCTAATATGTAATTATTTGCCCGTGTCTATGTGTTGACGGCCAATAAATTTTTGACAGCGTGCGTCCTTGAGTTCTTCAAGATAGTCCAGTTTTTTTCTTGTTCTTTTTCTTTCTGCTGGTACAGAGCTATGATAACTTGTCATTTCTCATTTCCTTATAATATTCTAAAAGTATGATTAGTGGATCTTTTAACTGAAAATGATTGGTAATCACTAAGCACTAAGTCGTAGACAACCGGTTACGCAAAAAAGAAAAGTCATAGGCAACCTGATTTGCCTACTGATTATCAATTCATCATCATGCAGACTTATCCAGTCCAATTGGGCTACTGCTGAAATGTCAAAGACCGATGGGATGTACGGAGAGTGGGATGAAGTTTTAATCAAAGATATAGTGATTAAAGAGATGTTGATAATATTTTAAAAGGCATCTGTGTTGGCATTTTACATGTGGCCTACTTGACTGAACGCCCATGTATGGATCCCACCTCTAGAGTCCAAAGTAATTAAATACTCATCTTCTATTTCGTATTTGGAAATCTTATTGGACTTGAAAACTAACAATTACTTCGTATTCAAATTACTAATAAGATGGATAATTCTAATCAACTTAAGAGTTCCATAATGAGAAGGAAACCATTACAGACATTTATAAATATATGGGTCGAAATAATTTGCTTTACTTCAAGAGAGTACTACTTGACTCTCTCATCACTTACATGCATCAAGGAGAAGTAGAAGTGAGTTGTAAACCCAACGTACGAATAGCTTGTTCTTCTCCACACGCTCAACATACTATGGAGCCTGGTACGTATATCATCATCATCATCATCATCATCATCATCAAAGCCTTATCCCAACCATATTGGGGTCGCCTACATGAATTTTATTTCTCTATTCCGTTCCAGTTTTGAGCTAAATCTTTCGATAAGTAAAACTTCTTTAAATCAGAATTAATGACTTCCATCCATGTTTTCTTCGGCCTATCCCTACCCCTTCATGGGCCCTCCAACTGTATATCCAGACTTTTTCTCACAGGTGCCATTACTGGCCTACGCTCAACATGCCCAAACCATCTTAAATGAGTTTCTCTAATCTTCTCCCCTATTGGTGCTACCCATAAATGTTCTCGAAACCGCTCATTTCTAATTTTATCTTTTCTAGTTTTACCACACATCCACTTAAACATTCTCATTTCCGCTACATCCATCTTATGAATATGCATCTTCTTAATTGGCTAACATTCTGCTCCATATGTCATAGCTGGTCTAACCACTGTCCTGTAAAATTTTCCCTTCAATTTCGTTAGCATTCGTTGTCACAAAGCACTCCCGAAGCTAGTCTCCACTTTAGCCATCCAACTCTTATCCTATGCTCCACATCTTCGTCAATCTCCCCATCCTTACTAATTATCGAGCTTAGGTACCGAAAAGAATCTTTACGTGGTATCTCATAGGTTTCAATTTTGACAGTGGTTTCAACACTTTGTATATGTCCACTGAAATTGCAATCCATATATTCTGTCTTTGTACGACTTATTGTAAAGCCTCTAAATTCTATTGCCCCCGCCATCTCTCAAGCTTTGCATTTACACCATCTATTGATTTATCCAGCAATACTATATCATCTGCAAACAACATACACCATGGTACTTCTTATTGAATATGCACAGTTAACTCATCCATAATTAATGCAAAGAGATAAGGGCTTAAAGTTGATCCCTGATGTAAACCTATAGTCACGGAAAATTCGCATGTTTCTCCACATGTGGTTCTCACATTTGTTATTGCTCCTTCGTACATGTCCTTAAAAATTTCAATGTAACCTCTGGGGATATTTCTTTTCTTTAAGACTCACCAAATTAAATTCCTCGGTACCCTACATAGGCTTTTTCCACATCGATAAAGATCATATGTAGATTTTTCCTCTTTGCTCGGTATTTTTCCATTAATTGTCTAAGTGAAAAGATAGCTTCCATAGTTGATCTCCCTAGCATAAAACCAATTTGATTTTCAGAAATCTTGGTCTTTTTTCTTAGTCTTTGCTCCATTATTCTCTCCCATAACTTCAGAGTGTAACTCATAAATTTAATCCCTCGATAGTTGATACAATTTTATATATCTCCTTTATTCTTATATAAAGGTACTACAACGCTTATTCTCCATTCATCCGACATTTTCTTTGTCACAAGTATCTTATTGAATAGTTTACATAACCAACTTACTCCAACCTCTCCTAAGCATTTCCATACCTCTATTGCGATACCATCTGGGCCTGTTGCCTTTCCTGTCTTCATTCGCTTCAATGCTTCCTTCACTTCCACCACTCTAATTCTATAGAGAAAAGTATGCTCTTGTAATGAAGTATCCTCCTCAACTGTTGTATCAACCAAATATTCTTCATTTAAAAGTTTGCTAAAATATTCCTTCCACCTTTCTTTAATATCGTTGTCCTTCACCAAAATATTTTCCTCATTGTCCTAGATACATTTGACATGATCTAAGTCCTTACTTTTCTTTTCTCTTATTTTTGCAAGCTTAAAAATATCCTTTTCTCCTTCTCTTGTTCCCAAACTATTATAGAGGTTATCATATATTTTGAACTTTGCACTACTTACTACTTTCTTAGCTTATTTCTTTGCCTTCTTATACAACTTAAAATTTTCTATACTCTTAGTCCCCTGCCAAACTTTATAGCAATTTTTTTTCTGTCGAATAACTTCCTGAACCTCCATACTCCACCACCATGTTTCTTTATTAATATGTCTCTTCCCTTTTGATTCTCCAAGTACCTCATTTGCAACATTCCTAACGCAGTTAGCCATTTGATTCCACATTACTGTAGTTTCTCCTTCAATATTTCATTCTCCTTTCTCAATCATTTTGTCCTTAAATATATTTGCTCTTTCCCCTTTCAAATCTCTCCACCTTGTTTTAGGGTTCATTTTTTTTATTACTACTCTCTTTTTACTTTTAATGCAAATATCTAAAACTCCGAGCCTATGTTGCGTAGTCAAACTCTCTCCTGGGATGATCTTGCAATCTTTACAAGCCAATCGGTCCTGTTTTATAACTAAAAAAAAGTTTATCTAACTCCTATTACTTCCACTTTTATATGTAATTAAATGCTCATCTCTCTTTTTAAAGTAAGTATTTGCTACTACAAGATCAAATGCTACTGCAAAGTCCAATATAGTGTTTCCGAATTCATTTTTTTCTCCAAATACATGCCCTCCATGCACTCTCTCGTATCCTCTATTATCTCTTCCTATATGCCCGTTTAAATCCCCTACAAGAAAAATCTTATCACTATTTGGGATTTCTCGCATTAAATTATCCTTCTCCTCCCGAAATTATCTTTTCACACTTTCTTCTAGTCCTACTTGGGGAGCATATGCACTAATGATATGAATTATGTCTTCCTCTAGTACTAGTTTAATTGCTATAATTCTATCACCAAACCTCTTTACCCCCACAATTTTCTCTTTTAAATCCTTATCTACAATTATACCCACTACGTTTCTTATATTACTCTTTCCCATATAGAAGAGATTATACCCATCCGTGAGCTCCTTAGCTTTATTCCCTTTCCACCTTGTCTCCTGTATACAAGCCACACTAATTCTTCTTCTTTTCATTACCTTAACCAACTTCATGCTCTTGCCTGTCAAGGTTCCTATATTCCAAGTAGCAAGTTTAATTTTCCTATTCATCATCTTCTTCTCATGGACTAACTTCTTTAACTGTACTAGCCCAAAGTCATGCGGTAGCCCTTGCACGCTTTTCACTGCAGTCGGGTGACGCTGTAATCCGTCGCTTAAAGAGGGGAACACCCTAACCTTATCATGAAATATCATTTGTTCAGAATTCATATTTGGGTTGTGACAAAGTTTTACGCTAACTGTCACCTATCTAATACAACCCTCCTCCTTTACCCGGGCTTGAGTTCGGCAGCAAAAACTGGCAGAGTTAGCCAGGTACGTATATAATTTATGCAATGTATTATTCAGATTTAATCCGTGAAAGTTAATCATATGATTATGGTAAATCTAACAGTATGACCTTTCATTAAAAATAGTACCCTCTCAAGTTTTTTTATTAAGAAGGATGAAGAGGATTACAACCCCCTTTAACTAAAAGATCCTTTGGTGTATCCATCTTCCGCAAAAGGTTTTACTATTTGGATGGAGGTATCTCAAGAATGCGGTTCAGGTGCATAAGATTTTATTCAACAATTCTTTGAACATGCTCTATAATCATGCTACAGCGCACTTGGTTTAGGTCAAATCCAAGCCTTATGACTCACTCAATCTTGTCATCGATAGTTTTGGAGTGGTGGAAAGAATTCCTTAGGAAATGTGACACGACTTTTAATGAAATGGTTAATCAAAACTAATACTTAGGTTTAGCCACGTGGTAGGCAATCATCGATTTCCTATTTTAAAGGTAGTGAGATAAAGCCCTTTAAAATACAAAATTATGCTAGTAGCTTGGTGGCTATCTTGAAGATCCAAGTTCAGTTGCTAAACCCCATAAAGGAATTATCGATTCCAAATTTTAGTTCTTAGAAGGATGTGACCTTGGATTTTATAGATGTTTCTTTTAGAAAATCTGATGAAACTGCTGTTTTGATTTTTTTTTTAATTTGATTAATACCGATATTTTTCATGTAGGTTTAATGGAAGGTCCCAATGTTTCTTCCTCTAAATAGGCTAACAAGAGTAATTCTCGCATTGCTTTTAAAGGCGAAGGAATGAGATCGATCTTAACAAGATTCTTTTATTGTCTGATGCACTTAAAGTTGTATAAGCTATTAAAAGGATTTTTTTATTGGCCCATCAACTCTATGATTAATATTAAGGTTACTGAAGAGTTGGGGGCTTGGGACAAAATAGAACAATTGCATCCTTTGATCGAGTTCGAGAAATGGGCAAGAGGAGAAGCATTTAGTAAGTTATTGTATGATGCACTTTAAGTCGTATTAGCTATTAAAGGGATTTCTGATTGGCCCATCAACTCGATGTTGATTAATATTAAGGTTATTGAACAGTTGAGGGCTTGGGACAAAATAAAAGAAATGTGTCCTTTCATCGAATTCGAGAAAAGGGCGAAAGGAGAAGCATCTAATTAGTAAGCTATGGGAAGTTAATCGGATAGAGGAAATAACTTGGAGGCGGAAGTCTAGAGTCTTGTGGCTTAAGGAGGTTGACAAAAATTCAAAGTTCTTTCATAGATCGATGACAAATACTCATAGAAGAGTTAATTACATTGGCAAGATAAGGAGAGGTGAAAGATACGTCAATAGCTCGGAAGAAGTGAAAAAGGGGATTGTGGACTTTTTCGAATCTCTTTACTCAAAAAAAAGATTTTAATATGCCTACTTTGGAAAATCTTCATTTCCCTTCTATAACTTTAGAGATGAAGCTGTGGTTGGAAAAGGAGTGTGAGAAGGAAGAAATTACAAAAGCCTTGAATGATTGTGCATGAGATAAAGCACTTGGTTCAAATGGTTTTAATTTTTCTTTTGTCAAGATCGGTTGGAGCTTTCTTCGTTAAGATTTTTGTAACGTGCTTTCAGGGTTTCATAGAAAAGGTCGGTTTCATAAAAAGATTAATGCCACTTTCTTAATGCTGATTCCAAAAGTTTCAAACCCAAGTGATTTGAAAGATTTCAAGTCCATTAGTTTGGTCAGTTGTGTCTACAAGTTTTTGGCAAAAGTTATTGCAAACATACTGAAGGTGGTGCTTCCTCCAATTATAAGTCTTATGCAGGGGGCATTTGTAAAAGAAAGACAAATTATAAATGCTATTCTTACTGCAAATGAACTTATTGATTCAAGACAACAATGATACAAGGAGGGTGTTATCTTCAAAATTGGCTTGGAAAAGGCCTATAATCACGTGAATTGAAATTTTTTTTGGATTATATGATGGGCAGGTTTGGGTTTGGTGAGAAATGGATGAAATGGATCAATGAGTGTATTTCTTCTTCTTCCTTCTCAGTCTTAGTTAATAGCTTGCCTTCTCGGTTATTTAAAGCTTCAAGAGGCTTAAGACACTCCCCTTTATCACTTTTTCTGTTTACAATTGTTATTATAGCCATCAGTGCTCTTTTGTTAAAAGCCAAAGAAATTGAGATAATTGGGGTTTTCAAAGTGAGAAGAGATGGGAAAGCCATTACTCATCTACAATTTGCAGATGATATAATTCTTTTTAACTCTTCTAATTCGGTCGTGATTTTGGCTTTAAAAAAAATTTTGAGTACTTTGAATTGGCCACAAGGTTGAAAGTTAATCTTCATAAAAGCTTTTTGATAGGGGTAAATTGTTCCAAAGAGATCTTAAGACCTAACACTAATAAATTGCATTGCAAAGTTGGTTGTTTGCTGATCCAGTATCTTGGGTTGCCAATTGGTGCTAATCCAAGATCAAAGATAATGTGGACCCTGTCATGGAAAATTTTGAAAAGAAGTTAAGTAACTAGAAAAGGCGTTACTTATCTTTAGGGGGAAGGATAATGCTTATCAAAGATTCCCTGTCAAAAATCCCAATTTATTACATGTTATTATTTAAAATGCCAACATCAGTGAGAAATATATTGGATCATATCAGAAAAAAATTTTCTTTGGGATGGTAAAGGCGTTAAAAAGAAGACTCATTGATTTCATGAAATGGAGTGAACTGGTAAAACCAAGATCTAGTGGAGGCTTAGGCATTGGGGATTTGGAGCTTAAAAATTATGCATTGCTAGCTAAGTGGTGGTAAAGGTTTGGAGAAGAAAAATATGCTTTATGGAGAAAAATTAGTATGGTGAAGATGAGTGGGAGTGGGTCCTTAAAAGTGTCCCTAAGTATAGGGGGTCAAGTTTGTGGAGAGTCATTTCTTGTTTTGGAGAGGTGTCCAATGTTAGGGGAGAAGTTTTCAATAAAAGTATAGGGCTTAGACTTGGGGATGGAAAAAATGTTCGTTTTTGGTATGATAATTAGGTTGGGATAGGAAAATTAAGGTCTTTTTTTCCTAAATTATTTAGAGTTGTGTGTAATAAATAGCCATCTATCAAAGATTGTGTCACAACTCGAGCCCAAGAGATCGGGGGTTAGCAAAAACCGAACCAATGATACACGTACTTCCGTGCATATGCACTTAGACCCAGTCTAGATGCACACGTACAAGGGAAGATCACACGTGCAAACATGTACGCGGAAGCTGTAAATATCAAATCGTAACACCAAACAACATAGGGGACCAAAAGAAAGGATATCCACAAGCTAACTAAATCTACTCACAAACATACAGAACATGAATATAACCAATGACATAAAAAGAAGACAATATGCAAATATGATAATGTCGCACTCCGATGGAGTGATTCCACACACTCCGCGAACCTGAAGAGACAACTAGAGTCTCCCTTGCAATTTGCAGGACCGACGAGAATTCGGTCACGGGGTCTGAGCCTGCAACACCAAGGACAACTCATGAATACAACGATTCAGCAAAGTATAAGCAATAACAAGTTAACACATGTGGTATCTACGAGAATAGAGACATTAGATAAATCATAGCATTTCCATTTCGTATTCTAGGCAATTGTGCATTCAAATGAAAACATGTTCTCAGAATTACTGTAGACAGGACATGTATATACTATGTGGCTACTACATATGCCATATGCTCCCAAAAATGGATCTTATATCCGTGCAGAGAACACCATGGGCTAGATGGGTCTCGGTTTCCTGGGGTCCAGATTCCCCAAGACGTTTCCTTACTGCAGCAAGGCCATGAAAACTATACCAAAGTCACCCCGTCGAGATCCTAAGGCTGAGGCTTAGTAAAGTCAGACCATATAGAGTCAAACAAACATAAGAACATGCATAACTTATCATAACGTGCATATCATAACGTGTGCATAGCATAACATGTATCTCTTATCAGAACGTAACGTGCATGTCTTGTTAGGCAGATATCAGACAGATCAAGAGGTCGTACGAGTGAAACTAATCATACATATCACCTAGAACAACCAAATCAAACTTATTAGATCAAACAATATAATAGAGGCCAACAGAGTAGGAAGAATCCGGCTACCACAAGGTGAAGGCATCTCAACTCATGCATCAAACAGTAGGATCGAATATGCAAGACCGCCGTTCCACCCGGGATTAACCATGAACAGAGCCAGAAAATATCCAATCATTTGCCCTAGCGCAGAACGCGTATAAGAGGGCAAGGACCGAAACCAAGATGCAATGCAAATCAATTATCTTGCGAGAATCACGATCTTTGACTAGCCAATCCTGTTCTAGTTATCCAGTATTTCTAACCGTGCATGATGATGTAGTTTTAAGTTGTCCGATGCACCGTTATCTAGGGTTGCAGTGTATCTAAAATGTGCACTGAAGTCCCTTAAACGAACACCCATGGGAAGGTGCTAAACAACCGGATAACGTACATGAATGAGTCGCAGCCCTTGAGATCATTCATGTCATTCGTACATTCCATTGGGCAAGTTCAGGTTATCTACATTCTAGCATGAGGCCATATCAGGTCTCTTCCTTAATCCTAGTCTTTTATTCAATTCTCAGGGGTGATACGGCTTAGCCGTAGGCATCTTACGGCTTAGCCGTAATCTGCACTGCAGCTCAGTCGTGGTTCCCCTTGCTGTTCATCCGCAGTTACGGTTCACCCATATTTTGTTTTACGGCTTAGCCGTGTTCTGTTCTACGGCTTCGCCGTAGCATGTTTAACGGCTTAGACATGACTAAGCCATAGAAGGTTTGTCAATTGCTTACTCCCAGTTGATCCAAAAAAAACCACCCTGTATTGATCTACGGCTGGGTCACGGCTGAGCTACGGCTCAGCCGTAGTCCATTACACGGCTTAGCTGTGACCTGGCCGTAAAAGAAATCTGGGTTTTTAACTCTCTGGATTATGAGCCGTATGCAGTTTTACGGCTTAACTGTAGACTACTCGGGGTTATATTCTGAACCTGTTACAAAAACAACGGCATGTATACACAAAGAACAAAATCACATAAAACAGATAGAAACTGACATGAACTGGGCTGTAACTTCATTCCCATGCAAGCTTACATGAATTCATCAAAATCAAACAGTTACCCACATGGTTCATATAAATTATGCTTATACTTGCCTCAAATGAGTTCTAACACGCTCTTTGTTGTCGTTGGGCGCATTCCACACTTCTTGGCAATGCTCTAACAACCATGCATGCAAAGAAGAAGAAACGAGAGACATGAGTGCAGGTAACAGTGGCTAACATGAAGAAGAAAGGGGAAGAAAAAGATGCCCGTAGCAAAACCCAACTCATACCTTAGCTCCCACAAGAGAGAAATCAAGACTTGAGTGCATGGAATCCCCTTCCCTGACTTGATCATTGGAGAAGAAAGGAGAAAAGAAGAGAAAACAAAGAAGCGTACAGAGGAAGGAAGAAGGTCGGTGATTATAAAGATAAGGATTAAGGCAATTTGCAAGAAAGTCCAAGTCGTATTACGAATTACAGTTCAAGTCATTTGCGGGTCTAACGGAAACAAACGACATATTTTGCGAATGGCACAGTTACAAGAATCAACGAGCTCAACAAAAGACACGCGTTGACGTCAAGATGATGCATGAAGGACAACGTTAAATAAAATCTAAAATTACGAAAAAGGGCTTATGACTACCTAAACCATGTCAAACTCAACCCAACTACCTATTCAAAACCTAGAACAAAGCAAAAACAAAGACAAAACACAATTAGCAACCAACTCATCAATAATTAGTCGCTAAACCAGATTAAGTTGGGTCGGAATGTTACAGATTATTATTTTTGCGTTGGTTCAAAAGTGTCTTGATCTGTATCTTGTAGGAGAGGGTTACGTCAATTTGAAGTTCTGGAGCATGAGTCTTTGTTAAGTATACTTGCTAACATCTTTATTTGTAGAGGCGCAGAAGACATGTGCATGTAGAAGCCATGTCCTTCAGGGAGTTTCTCTGTTGGATCTTTCTATGATCTTTCTCCTTTAATCTTTGGGAATCATTCTCATTTATCTTATGTGTGGTGTAGTTTGCCGCCCCCGCCCCCGCAACACCCAAGGGTTGAGGTCTTCCTTTGGTTGACAATTGCTGGTAAGATTTCAACAGCAGTGTCACGACCCGAGCCAAAGGAATCGGGGATTAGGGTTAAACATAATCAGTTATACACGTACTCCAGTGTATACACATCGAGATCCAAGTCTAAGTACACACACACAAGGGAAAATCACACATGCAATTGCTATTAATAGACCCTTGTCCAAGTATTCATACACAGAAGCTGTCAGTATCATCACAGAAACGAGAGGAACACTAAGGATAGCAACACATCAACACGTAATAACACAAAAAGAAAATGTATTTGTACAATAAGGAAAGAAATTTGTCTGGTAGGCTGGTACATTGGTATAGTACCCAAAATACAAGGAGTCATGGCCCATACAAAACAAAATGGACTTAATGCAAACCCAAGACTAAAATAAGGCCAAGTCACACTCCGGGTGGATTAGTCAGATGTGAACTGCAGTCCACTCCTCTAATTCCGAGGGACCCTCAGAGATTTCCTCTGAAGCCTCTCCGACCTTGGAGGGATCAGGAGTGGGATCTAAGCCTGTAACACCAAAGGACAACAAATGAATAAGACTATTCTGTAATGCATTAGCAAAATTAAGGTAACACACATTGTATCTACAAGGATTTTAAAGAGGTAATCATAGATAGAGTTTCAATTTAGTATATTAAGCAAATCATGCATTTGAATAAAGCATGTTATAAGATTCAATGAACAGAAATACTGTACTATGTGGCTATTATATTTGTTATATCCTCCTTCCACAAATCTATGTATTGAGAACACAATCGACCGGGCTAAGGTACAATGGGTCTTTAGTTCCTAGAGTTTGGAAGCCCCAAGACAAAACACAATGTAGTGGCAACAAACATGCTACACCAAAGTCAACCCCGCCGGGTATTGTAAGGCTGACGCTGAGTAGAGCCAAATCATTTCGATCATTTCACATATGTGAACCTGAGGAAGTCATGCCTTGAGGAAGGACACTAGCATATAGAATACATTTAAAGCATGCGTGTAATATGTTCATACTCAAATCACTTGTATTTAATTCAATGTCAAAGTTAATAGAAAATGTATGTCACGAAACAACACAAATAGAACCAATTGCGAGATGGTCATGCAGTTCAAATCATTATTAGAAGACTAGGAAGCAATAATCGTAATTCAACATGCTATGCAATTCAATTTAATAGAACCAAGGTAGTTTTACTAACCAGCCATAATCTAGTCATCCATTGTTTCTAACCGTACATGATGATGAAGTTTTAAATTATTCGATACACAGTTGTCCTTATTTTGATGTCATATTGTATTGAGAATGTGTATCGAAGTCTCTTAACCCAACACCCATGGGAAGGTGCTAAACAATTGGACAATGCACCTGAATGAGTCCCAGCCCTCAAGACTATTCATGATATTCAATTATTCCATTGGACAAATTTATGGGATAAAAGGATCCAAAACTAAGGTCCTATAAGGTCTCTTACTAGTGCCTAGTTAAACCTTGGTTTTCAGGGGCCTCACGGCTTAGCCGTATATGCACTACGGCTTAGCCATAGTTACCCAATTTCTTCCGCAATTACGGTTGAGCCACTGTTGAACCGTAATTCATCTTACGGCTTAGCCGTATTTGTTCTATGGTTTAGCCACGGTGTGACTACAACTTAGCCATAACACAATATATGGTTTGACTGTGGCTTAACCATAGGAGATTTTTCAAATTTTCATACTCTTGGGTTTTCAAAATGTAAATTGGCTTACGGCTGGACCACGGTAGGTTACGGCTCAGACGTAGTATATCTTACGGCTTAGCGGTAGCTTAGTTATAATAAAATGTCAAGTTTTGCTGCTTTCTGGACTTGGAGCCATGGAATCCTACAGCTTAGCCATAAGTTTCAGAAACACTGAAACTCCAAAATTCCATGTACAGTTCAAAACTTGAAAAAGTCCATGCATATTGAAACAAAAACATATGAAAGTATACAGAATGGCTGTAAAACATATGAAACTTGAAAGATATGTAAGAATCAAAACAATCAAGGTATACAAATATGTATTCATCCAAAATTTGCTTATACTTGCCTCCAATTAAGCTTTTCAAATTATTAATTCATCCCGTGGCTCAACTTGGGTATAATTAGACCTAATAGCCATGCATGCCACAAATGTGAGAAAAGAATGAGTGCATGCAGTGAGTTGTGAGTGCTCTAGACTCAACGAAGCTGTCATAGAAAACCAAACTCTTACCTTAACAATGGATTACTTAGAAGTAGGAGACGCAGAGTGCTTAATGAGGTGGAATAGAGAAGAAGACGATGAAGAAAAAGAAGACGTCGACTTTTAGACGCCTTGCATGCAATGAGATACAGGAGATAAACTCGACGGGTTAGGTGAGAGAGATATATATATTCTGAGGTTTATAAGGAAACCCAACTTCTTTCGAGTAATTACAATTTCAGTCAAATGCACAACCAATGAATTCAAATAACTTCAGTAGCATCCAAGGCAGTTACAGCAGGTAACAGGCTTGACGCAATACATGTGCTGACACCAATATGATGCAAGAATGACGTACCTACGTAAAGTTTAAAATTACAAAAAAGGGCCTGTATCTACTTAATCCATGTTAACCTCAACTCAACTACCTATCCATGACCCGAAACATGACTCAAAAAGACAAAATAGCATTAATTAAACGAATTCGCTGGAAAATCTCTAAACAGCGGAATCAAATAGTCGCTAAACCAGCTTAATTAGGGTCGAAGTGTTGCAAGCAGACAATCTAAGAAAAAGAGATAATGTCTGAAGCCATTTCAGATACTTGTGTCTTATGCGGAAAGGAAGAAGATTTTATCATTCACTTATTCATGCATTGCGAATATGCCTCCTGCATTTGGCAATCTTTCTTCAAAAATATGGGATTTCATGGTGTTTGCCAAGGGCTTTGAGTGAATTAGTAGAGGCTTAAAGGTTTGGTCCTTTCAAAGGGGTTTGCTTAATTCTATGGAGGTTGATTCCTTTCTTTATTCTTTGTTTAATTTGGGAGGCAAAGAATCATAGAATCTTCAATGGCAGGTCAAAGGATATGAGTGATATTATTTTTACAAGTAAGCTTCAAATAGCTAAATAGGCAAGTATTAAAAAAAGTTCGAGTACCTTAGCATGGATAATATCTTAAATAATTAGGAAGTTTGTTTGAGTAGCGGATATTTTAAGAAGAGACATTTAGTTATTTGATTTTCGCCTTTCTCCTAAAGTTCTTAAATTTAATGTGGATAATGCGGCAAAAGGAAATCCTAGACATGCAGGTATAGGTGGCATTTTAAGGAACTTCAAAGGAGATGTATCGTTTAGGTTCACAAAGGAAAAGTGTTGTTTATGTTCTCAAAATATATAGGCATTAAAGATTGAAATGAAGTGGAAATGTTAGCTATATTGGAGGCTCTTAGGATTTGTGCCTCAAATAATTTCTATAACATAGTGGTGGAAAATGATTCTTCAAATGCGATTTCTTGGATATTTTATTTGAAGAAGGGTCTATGGAAATTTCAATTCCTTTTCAATGAGATCAAGACTTTGTCCTTATCTTTGAGTGTTAGATTTCATCATGTGTATCGGTCGGCGAATGACATGACAGATGCTTTGGCTAAGTTGGGGGTAAAAAGAGATATAGCTTTGTTTGCTCCTTTATAATTTGTTGTTTTGTGTGAGTATTTAGTTCTAATATATCCGCTTGCTTTCATTTTCTCCATTTTTTTTTTGTTGTACCTTTCTTAAGTTCTTAATATAAGTTAGTGTTACCAATCTATATATATATATATATATATTCCAAAGTGTTTAATTAGGCAGTCCATGAGTGTGCTAAGCTAGATAACGTAATGAGTTTGGGGCCTGTTGTTGCAGGAGATCGTCATATTATATGATTGTAGTCAAGCCCTGCGTCTTACTTGTATTTTCTTCTCTTTTTTAATTTAAAGAAGCTTCTCCTTGCTAACAAACAAAAACAAAAATTCACCTTGGTTGACCCATGAATCGAAACAACCATGACTTCCTTACAAATACATAAATGTTAACATCCAGTACTATTTGTAAAATGCACGCACTCATACCTTTTAGTGAATGGGGTGAAAATTTAAGGACTACATCTTGCCAATTATTCTGCGATGATATCGATAAGAGTAATTATTTATAAAAATTCAACAACTCAAAATTTAAAATTTCATCTGCCTTAAAATAGGAAATCTAATCACATTCCTAAAAGATACTAAATCAAGTTACAGTAAAAAGCATACTCATACTAGCCAAATATAACCAAAATCTAATAAATCCAATCCAGTTTGAAACTAATTCATCCTTTCTCTATCGAATCCCTTCAATAATATTACCATAATAAAACATCCATCTAGGCATGCTTCGGTCCAAGTTTAAACAAAAGCCTACACGTGGGCCATTTATGATTAAGAAAGGCATGCCTATGTGTTTGGTGATGTATTATCGATATAATTACGTATGGTCTTTAGTTTATAAATATCCAAGTTCAAAGCATTGGTCTGTCTCTAGTCCCGAGGAACAGGGCTCCAGTGTCCTAAGGAAAAGGCGTCGGTGGTGCTTTACAACCTTTCTCTTCCTCTAGGGCCCACCACTTGATCAGGTTAACAAGGGCCTCTATGATGAATGATTACAGTGGTTATGTGGAAACGCTGCCTTCTCAGCTTTTCAATGCTTCCTACGCAAAATCATTCCGTCCAGCCCGGGAGCCTTGGGCGAGTCTGGGGGGCACTCTGATTCTAGACAGCTTAAAACTAATTTTTAGAGACACATACAAATTCGGTGAATATTTTCTTCCCTAAGGTGCTCCACTCTGCTGCCGGTTCTCTCCATGTATTTTCAAGTTGCTGCAAACAATCATATTAGCCCTTTGTGCATTTAACTTGTGTTGTGGTCTTCTTCTACCACAAAAAAAAAAGAAAAAAAAAAACCTTGTGTTGTGGCTAATTTTCAATAGTTTTTTTTTATCCAAGGGGCTAGGCCCCACTCTTAATAGAGAAAAACAAACCTCAAAGAAATAGATAGAACTCTCGAGCGAGGGAGGTGATAGACCTCGGGTGAGGTAACACTAGCCAGCTGGCAAGGAAAAGGCATGCCAATGTATTCAGTCGTAGACCGAGGAAATTCAAGTTGGGGGCTTTAGGCTTCTTCATGTGAAAGAAATAGTGATGAAATGGACAGATTTTTAAAAATTATATTATTTTTTTGAATTTATGGGAGGATTTTAATAAATTTTAGAAAATGAGTGGATGCTTCCGCCCAAGACCCATATACCTAGGTCTACCCCCGCTTGTACTGGTAACAGTTAAAATAGAAAATCCACATGCATTGGTACTAGTTGAAACTTGAAACTATAAATGTATTTCCATTATGTATAACTAGATTTATTTTTGTTTTTTTTACGAAATGGGTGCAAAGAGGGACTTTCTAGGAAGTCTATCATCCTATTACTATTCTTGCCTAAGATCACTTAAGATCGAAGTTTTGATAAAATCAACTGCATTAGCGTTGGTGGCATCCCCTTTACATTTAAATTAATATCAATAATATTTGTTTTCACACCTAACCACATAGGTACCAGCAGAATCAAAATGATTAAAAGCTTATCATGTAGGTTGATGGCCTTCAAAGAAAAAGAATAATTCTAAAAAGACATGGATAAAACCTATAAAGCGCGGGTACTTCCAAAATGTATATATACCCCATATCGGATATTTATTTGTATACATGCTGCGTATGGGTATGGCAAAAAACATATCGGGTAGGGTCAAATGTACCTGGTATGTTTTGACTTTATGGGTATATGATAGGTACATTTGTGGATACGGGATGGGCACATTCCTGGTACTTTGTAAGAGTTATATATATATCTATTTTTTTTTTTTGTAAAAACTTTTGTAAGAGTTTGAAAAGGCTAAAAATATAATTTTTAACTTTAGCCTTAACTCTTCTCAACGAACTTAAAAGGAAAAAGGCTTTAGCCCTAACTTATTTCCAATTCCTTTGTTTCTAACTGAAAAAAGGAAAATAAAAAGGCGGACGAAAAGGAAGGAAGGAAGGAATGCTGGATTATGAAATATAAAGAATAATATTATTGTTGCTCTTTTTTTTTCATTAGGTTGAATTTGTAATAGTATTAAGCAATTGTTGGCTTATTACATCTAAGAATTTTAATCTACTTTAATTATTAGCATATTGCATTGTAAGAATTTTAAAAAATATAATTTTTTAATAGACGTACTCTAGTTGTACCCGTATTTTATTTTTTTAGGATTTTGCCATATCGACATACCCGTATTGATATTCATGCTTCATAAGATAAAAGTAAATATAAATCTAAAGGAGTGCATCCCGAGATTTAGCACAAGAGACTTGAATGGGGAATCAGAAATTCATGCACCTGATAAAATATAATTGAAACCACAAAACTTTGATGATCATGATAATGAAGATCTAGTTAGCTTAATGATGGGAATTACTGTAGTTTTCCATGAAATAGGAGGGAGACTGACCTTTGCGGTTGGAAACTGATCCCTTCAACCACTTTTTGCAACTTAAAAAACCATTCAAACAAATCGTAAACCAATCGTGGGGTTCTCTAAAATTGTAATTTTGTCAAAAGCTAAGGACGGTCCGCCACCTCTTGTTTACTCACATAGTTAAATTGCACTTTTTTTTTAATTCACATCACGTTCTACCAACCCCAGAAGATTACAGACAAGACGGGCCCCTTGGTGCAGACTTCCTTTACCACGTGCTGGCTCTCTCATGGGATCCAGCCCTGAGGTTTTTTTTTTCCCAAAAAACAGAAAGACTACAGCCATTTCATTCATTGCCAGTCCAACCCTGGTTCTCAATAAGCTTTGATCAGGCGGATCAAGGTTGTTGCCAATGATGATCTAAGTGGGTCTCACTTGAGATGGCCACAGCACAAACATCATTTAGATCGGGATAATCCGAACCATTCAATCAATGGTTCTCTTTTAACTCTTGCACGGGACTCTTTGTCACTCATTCCTCAATGGATCAGGTGATAGGACCCAGAACTTGACTGTAAGAAATTCCTCTATTATGGAAGGTTATATATGGTTATATGTTCAACAGGTTCTCTCCCTGCACTTCGTGCTATAAACAGCATGTCTAAGCGGTGTGCACCATTGAATTAATCAAATGAAATCATTGTTATTGAGATGAAAGCTACAAAATGCTGTTAAAATATAAATAATTAAAATAATAGTACCGAATTATCTGTAGTGCTTTGGAGGGTTGTTGTGATGGATCAAATCTACGAAAGCATGAACAGCAGTTGTTGGCCGAAGCACGTCAACGGACGCTTTCTTTAGGACGAATTCCGCCCCTGGGGATAAACCCGGGTGCGATAAGGTTCTTAGTAAAAATCGCCCCCAGGATACAATGGCCTCCACACTACGATCTCCCCTAGTCACACACCAAGTCCAGACCAACCGAACTCCAACAGAGAATACTAAAAGGAAAGAAAATTGTGGAAACGCGGGAGGGAGAAAGAAATTCTGTGTAATTCGTTTGAACCCAGGTGTCCTTTTTATAGTAAAAATAAACGTTGTGTATTTAAAAATCACCATTAATAGCCCATTTAAAAAGACGTTTCAATAATAAAATCCATTTAGAAAACGTTAAAGAATTTAAATTTTAAACGTTAACGCCCTATTAATTAAATAAATTCTTTAATTATATAATGTATCATTAAAATAGTTTAATTAAAACGTTTTGAAATTTGAACATTATTTTTAATTAATAAAGCGTTTTGAATAATGAAAAACGTTTTAAAATAAATTATAATTTTTGCAAAAGCATGCAATTTCTATATCACAATATGAGTCTCCCGAGGAAGGGAGCTAGGATTTACACCCCTTCCTGCGTGCGATAATCACGCAGGCGCACCCGGTTAAACAATTTCTGAATCGAGATCCTCAGGCCAAGCCGGCTCTTGCGAGCGCATAAGGCTTGTAACAAAAGAGCTCAAAATAATTTGAAGTGTAAAGGAGAATAAATGCATATATAGTGCTTCAAAGGGTTTGTGCTTTTCCAATGTGGAACTCTTGAAAAACCACAAAACCTCTCATGTATAAAACTTAATTTTGAAACCTCAAAAAACCCAACAATCACGATATGTGTTCTAACTGTGAGTGTCACTCATGTGAGGCAATGTTTAGGCCTAGCATTTCATGGAACAAGTTATTGATTTAATGGTTTGGATTCTGTAAAAGTTGGGCCCTACAAGGAACTTCTATGAAGATCAGTGCCAGCAGATCCCGTCGTTTTTATGGTGGGCCAACGATTTGGATGCATATGTATGCCACCTTTATCATGGTTGGAAATTCCTTTCGTCTTATTGTTTCTCTTTCCCGGATGACAGCCAACATAGAAGTCCTATGATACAAGGAGAAGGAAATGGTGTAGACGGTGGCCTACCTCAAGGAAGCTATTTTCTTCTGGACTTGACAAAACATTTCTAGATTCTCTTCTTCTTTCTCCTGTTTTCCCTTTCATCTTTACTCCGTCAGCAAGCAATTAGCAGTCCTTGGAATCAAGGTGTTTTTTAAGTTCATCTGAAAGTGAAAGGTTCCCAATTTCAATTCCACCTAATATGTAATAGTGCGAAAAGCAAGCATTATTTTTTCCATCCTAAAACAAAACAAAAAGAAAAAAAAAACAGTGCATTATTGGGCACATGACATGTACCAAAATATAGGTTAATGGGGCCCACGCCATGCATACCTTATTCCCTAAGGCCAAATTTGTACCTCGTTTTTTATAGCAAAAGGTAGCAATCATCATTTCGGTAATTAGTCAAGTGGGTCCCATCATCAAGTAGCCATCCATGTCCTCACTGCTGATCTTTTTCACCATCCTTTTTATCATCCAATTGATTGTCACTGTTTGGATGGTTAAGATCAACTGATCAACGGCATGTAGAGACGGGGCAGCATATGTAATAAAATACAGCACATCACATCTCTTAATCTCGTAACAAGTGCCTTAAACTTGGATTAGGTCACTTGACATTTTTCAGCTCATTAAAGAGCACCAAAGTGCCTTGTTGCCGTAATAATAAAAAGCTGGGCCTGCTGTTCTCCAAGAGGGGCTTTTGTCAACTGGGGCCAGACGTAAGATGGGTGCCAGCCAATTGTCACATTTCTAAAGCACTTTTAGATAATGCTCAGAAGCCCATATAATCTTGTTGTACAAAATGGTAGCTTTTATAAGTTATGAACCATAATTAACTCTCTCTTTTGTGGAAAGTATTTTGTGAGTGAGCAAGCACATTTGAAATCTTTTTTCTGGGATGATCATTCTAAGATGTGATTTTATTTTTATGGTTTGCTATTTGAAAAGCTAAAAATGATTTTATTTTTAGCAATCAATTACTTGAGGATCCGAAGATAATTGTTTGGTTAAAAGAATGCTAGAAAGACCTACTATATTTTTTTTAAGGATACGGCCTAAAAGAAAAAAAGCAAAAATAAATAAATATCCTAGAGTGATCTCCAATGATAAGATTTGATGATCTACTCTGTTGCAACTTTTAAAGTTAATGAGGGGAATGCAAATTTTTATTATATTATTATTCTAAATGAGGAGGTATTGTGGATGCAGTTGCTTGCCAAAAAACTAAACTTGTCTTATTAAAAGAAGCCAAAACGAGGATAATCCTATTCGTGTAAAGGTAGATTATCGTGTTGAAAAAGGCTAAAAAAGGAGGATTCGGCAGGGTTCATGTAGTGTCTGATGCCAAAGAAATGATTGAAGATTTTAAAAAAAATGATGATGATTGGTCTATTAGGCCTATTTTTAGACATTAAAAGGTAGCCTCCTTATTTAGTTTTGTAAATTTTGTTTTATCTTTAGAAGTCTCAATGGTCAAGCTCATAAGCTTGTCAACTTCTGCTTTTTTATTAATCAAGATATTTATGGGTGAGGGTGGCTTTTGAACTAGGGGAGTGAGGGGTTGATTTTAATTTTTCTTTTTCTCCCTTTTTTTCTTTCGCCTTTGTTGCCTTCTCTCTATTGTTGTTGTCTTTTTTGTTAGTTTTATTATAAGGTTTTTTTTCCTGAAAAAAAAATCTCTGATTAGGCAATATAGATCACTAAATGACCACTCACGACAATTAACATTCATCCGGCACTATCTGGAATTGAAATTTTGATTAAAAAAGGTAACTTATAAAATTTAATGAGTTTCTCTATGCATGTTAAATGCCCCTAAAAAATAAAGAATAAGGTCAAAGAATATATAGATAGAAATAGCAATGATAAATTTGAAGAAATGTAACTTTTATAGATAGACTGGAATTCATATAGCTAACCTATATAGTTGGTACAATACTTTGATGATAATGATGATGATATGTTTGAGATCACATAATTCAAAGATAATAATAATTTCATTGTCTTGATTTTAAAACCAACCAAATCTACAGTAATACTTTTTTTTATCCTACTTTATGATTACTATGCCTCTAGGTAGGCCATTCAGAGATGTGCATGCCTAACTTGATGATCATCACCACCACCATTTAAAGTGATTGACTTGATTTTGGTTGAAGAACTATAATGGTTGAGGAATTATATAGAACTACATGAATATTTTACTTTACTATTTATAAGAAGTGTCCCCACTATAAGCATTCCGTTTATTGGCTATTTATTAAAGTCTAAAATCAAACATACTTTCCACTTTCCTTCTTATAAGAACTTTGCCATTTGCATATTAAAGATGCTTAGATCTAAAGCTTTCTAGCAGCTTGGGGTAAGATGAAAAGCAAAGGCCAATAATGTCGTCCATAATTTATGTGCTATGGCCTTTTTTTCTTGCTTAATTTATGTGCCGTGGGCCTTGTAGCAAAAGATTTTATAGGCATCTAATGGATCAGAGCGAAATGCATTATTTTAAGTGAAAACCCACTTATTGAGGAGCAAAATTCTTACATCCATAAGTTGCACAAGTGGAGACAGTCCATATCCCCCGATAATCTGCCTCCTAATCATTTAATGGATCGTAGTGGTTGCATGAATAAGGACCCATTTGTTAGAGAGAGAGAGAGAGAGATAGAGAGAGAGATTGCCTCCTGCTTGCATTTTGAATTTTTGATTTGGGTTTATTGAGTGATATCTTTATTTTCAATGGAGAAGAATTAAATTTCCAATGGAGCTAATTAGTTTTTTTTTTCTTTTTTTTCTTTTTTTTAACTTCGTTTTGTACCCAGCTTATGGGTTGGGATCAAAGCCTTTTGGCGAGGAAAGTATACCTGAGTGAGTGAGGGCTCATGAGGGGAATAGACCCGGATGAGGTAAAATAGCCCTACTAAGAAGGAAAGTGACTGTTAATTTCTTAATTCTGCGCCGTGAAATAAGAATGAACATCTCTTCCCATTGGGTTAAGAGATCTTTCTTCCAATGAAAACTAAGTTTATCAGTCTTTTGGCCCATCACCTAATCTGTAATGGAACCTTCAAGTTCTGATTTTCATCCATCCAAATGGGCCTCAAGGAACTGTGACCGCTTACTGGCCATCCACTGAATGAATGATCAATAGTTTGATTCAATGGGAGAAATCCTGTAGCTAAGATGCTACTATCTACAAGGCCTTGTGGGTGCTTAAATTTCACATTTGTCAAGATGAGTAGAATTAAACCTGATTTCACATTTTACATAATTGTAAAAAAAGTAATGCAATAATAATAGAGTAGCTTGCACTTATAATAATACTGTATAATATGATATAATGCCAGCCCCATATCTAAAAGAAATACTCATATAGCCCTACCATACCTACCCTTTTGTAATTTTTGAAGGATTAGGTATCCTCAAGCTTCAACATTTAGCGCAAAAAACAAAAATAAATAAATGGAGGGTGGTTTTCTTTTGGCTTTTATTTAAAGGAATCATATCGGTTGTGGATTGTGTTATCCACAAATTTACATGATTTTGGAATCTAATGATTGAACTTTACTGTTTAAATCACAATAATAATACCTTCCTAATTACGGATTCTTCTTATCATAAACAAATCCCAATCTATACCAAATCATTTTTCATTTTGGATTTCTCACCAGAGCTGTATTCAATTATCCATCAAAGATGGACAAATGACATGTTTGTGGGACCCACGGCCCCATTAAAGGAAAGTTTTTTTATATCTCCATAAATTAATTAGATGCAATATATGAAATTAGTTATTCAATTTAAGACTGTGAAATGAATGGACTTCAAAATGAGAGCTTCCAAGAAAGCACAATGAATACATATTCCTCTAAGTCATTGTATTCACAAAATTCTTGGCCAATTAAATTAGCACCTAGCCGTTCTTTTCTTAGTCAGTCAAGTGTATGTAAATTTTGTAAAGAACATGCACTATGGGAGAGAAAAAAAGGAAAATACAAAAACTTAAACTACAAAAGATCCTTACCGGTCAATGGAACATTGCTTGTGTGGCCTACCTCTTGCACAGTGTATTATAGTAGTTCTGCACAAGGGTGGTGCTCGATTTTCAATCCTTGTCGCCCACAAGGCAGGACCCCTTTCTTTAAAACAGGAGCCAAATTTCCCGCACCGGCTCCCTTAAGGAGATCAACATCCTATTTTCAATTAAAATAAATGTAGCTAGATTTTATTTCAAAGGAGATTATTTTCGTAATATCTATTTAGTTTTCAATTTGCTCTTTTCTTGTGTCAAACATAGACCTTCACCTGTGAACAATAGTTAACACAATAGTTTCATAAAGTTCCAAACCCTTACAATGGAATTTTTTTATTTCCTAATAGGAAACTAAAAACAATTAAAAAAACTAAGGACCTGATTGCTTCATGAAATTGAATTTCCATAAATTCTAAGACTTTGCGCAGCTATAAGTAGTAAAAATGGAAAACCAAATGTGAACATCAAAAAATGACCATTAAATAACCTCCCTCTAGTAGAAATTGGATTTTGGACATTTTGGACTTTGTAGCTCATTTTGATAGTGTATTTCATTTGAACCATACTCCCATAATTTTGAATGGCGGAGCCCATATGGCTGCTACGACGAGGCAAAATTGTGTTGATGGTATTGTTTGGGATTACATTGTCCCAGTTTGCTTGGCTGGGTTATCTTTTGCATTGTAGTTTGTGCTTCTTTTTAATGAATTAGTCCTTTTTACCAAGAAAAAAATTGAATCAAAGAAAATAAAAATGAATCAAGGAATGATGAAAACTTAAGTACTGCACTATCTAATTCCAACCATAAGGAAGTCTATGGTCCGATTTTTGTAATTACATTATATCATTCACCCCTTACATCTTTAATTACCCTTCTAAGGACTTCACTAGACCATAAATTCTTACATGCCCTATGCAAACAAAGAGGCCTTTTTAAGTGTTGATAACTTCCATTCACAGTGATTTTCAAAGTATTTGAAAGAATAAAACCTTAAAATGTGAAACCATAACTGCACAACAAAAAAAAAAAAAAAGGTTGCGGGGCACAAAGAGCGACCAAAATACAAAAATTGAATTGTTTAGAAATTATATTTTATGACATCACATCTCCCAAAGTTATATTACAAGCCTCACAGTCACAGACCCCTAGTAATAGTTATGTCCATCAACTTAAAGAAATCTCCTCTTCATAAAAATTCAAAATCACTAGCACTCCCACCAGCTTGTCTTACCTTTGCCTTTCTCAATACAAATAAAACAGGAAAAGTAAACAAAAAGAAACAAATACCCAATTGGATGAGGATCCACTTCAGAAAGATATGATCATGAGAATGGGTCACAAATACTCTTTTCCTTTTGGGGGGCCCCACTTTTTCCTTTTGAAACTCCTCACTCTCTGTAATTGAAAGAGGCTCCAACTCAACAGCACTAGTCATCACTCTTAACACTCAGCTGTTTCTCTTCCCCTTTGCTATAATAGAGAGAACAGCTGCATCACTCTTAAGACTCAGCTGTTTCTCTTCCCCTCTGCTATAGTAGAGAGAACAGCTGCTTCATAGGTTGAAAAGAAGGAAAAGAGGAGACAATCTCTTTCAGTTTCAACTATCTTCCCATGGGTTTGAAGTTAGAAACGTGCACCAAAAGAAGCTGCTGCAGATTCTTGTTTCTCTTAAGCAGCAACTTCACATTGCTGTTAATGTCCTCTTTGCGGACAGTCACCTCCTCTGTGACTTATGATGGAAGGGCCATAATTTTAAATGGGCAGAGGAGAATTCTCATCTCTGGCTCCATACACTACCCCAGAAGCACTCCTGAGGTATGCAAGTGTGATTTCATGGAAATGCTGGTACTGGGTTGTCTCTAGCTTCTCTTATTTCTGATTCTTTGGTGGGTTTTGGGTTGGATTTAGATGTGGCCGGATCTTATTCAGAAGGCCAAAGATGGAGGTTTGGATGTTATCCAGACCTATGTCTTCTGGAATGGGCATGAGCCCTCTCCTGGCAAGGTATTGATATTGACTCTAATTTAATTTTTCCTTTTCTTTTTGCTTTTTTCTTTTTTGGTTGGTATCCCTTCTAGTGAAATGTTTAATTTTCTCTAATTTTTCTATATCTTGTTCTTTTTAGTCCTGACCTTTTTAGTGAGCTGCTTGCTATATTTGCTCTGTTTTGTAGTATAATTTTGAGGGGAGATATGATTTGGTTAGATTCATCAAGCTGGTGAAGCAGGCTGGTCTCTATGTTCATCTCAGAATTGGCCCTTACGTCTGTGCAGAATGGAATTTTGGGTGATTATGAAAAAAAAAATCACTAAAAATCTCCTTTTTTATATCTATTTTGCAATGTGAGAGGTTTGAGAATTCATTCATTCATTCACTCTCTCTCTCTCTCTCTCTCTCTCTCTCTCTCTCTCTCTCTCTCTCTCTCTCTCTCTCTCTCTCTCTCTCTCTCTCTCTTCAGTGGGTTTCCTGTTTGGCTGAAATTTGTTCCAGGAATCAGTTTCAGAACCAACAATGGGCCTTTCAAGGTTGCATTCCACTTCCAGCACCTGATTTTGGCTGTTTTTCCTCCCCACATTTTATAAAGTTTTGTGCTCGTTCGATATTTGCTAATGATTGGCTTATGCACGAACTGTTTATGAAGGCGGCAATGGCGAGGTTCACGAAGAAGATTGTGGGGATGATGAAGGCAGAAGGGCTGTTTGAGACAGAAGGGGGTCCAATCATTCTGTCTCAGGTGAATGGATTGATCATCCAACTGGTGCTTTAGTCCCCTGCGGTTCCTTTTGGAAATGGGCGTGTGTAGTTTTAGTCAACAGAACAATCTAATCTGTCAGGAGCCATTTCACATTTAGGAGATGGTTTTTGTTGCTCTATATATCCAACCGCCATGTTGGTTGACTGTCAAGTCTGAATGTGGATATAAACATTAATCTTGATTTGTTGGATTGGGGAACTGATGGAGTCCTTCTGATGGTCGTTGCAGATAGAGAATGAATATGGGCCTCTGGAGTATGAGTTCGGTGCTCCTGGTAGGTCTTATGCACACTGGGCGGCGGACATGGCAGTTGGTCTTGGCACTGGTGTTCCATGGATCATGTGTAAGCAAGATGATGCCCCAGATCCAATTGTACGTGGTTCTGCCTCTTTTCTCTTTTGTTTGTCTGTTTGTGCTTTTTTTTTTTTTTTTCGTCGAGTTTGTTGGTAGTTCTCTTGAAGTGATGCTTCCTTTCCTATTCCATTTCACTAATCAATGTCCTGCTGTATTGAAATGGAAGTGCCAACTGCCAAGGGTTGGTTTCAAGTTGGTTTTATCTTATTTAACGAGACTTAATTGTCTTCTATTCTGTGACTTGTATCTCCCAACAGTCTTATTGGCATTTAAGAATGCCTTTAGAAGCAGGTGGATATTTATTTTGCTTCTGAGAAATGGCTCTCATTAGGTGAGTTAATGCTTTGCTCTCCCCAACAGCAAATGAGAAAGAAAAAAGAAGTTACAACCACCACCATTAACAATTTTGCCAAAGGAGGAAAGACTTTGTTCAAGCTTCTATAGAGAGAAGAGTACAATTCAAATCAAATTCAAACTGATCCCATCTCAAAGATAACCAATCCTCAGCTCTAAGTAATTTGACTGATTGTGACGACCTAGACCCACTATTCACATAATATTGTTTGCTTTGATCGAAGTCTCATGGCTTTAAAATGCATCACATGGGGTTAAGGGGCTAGCTGCACAAATATGCAAGAGGTTAGGAGTTGGATGGTTCAACCGAATCTACCACCTTGGCCTAGGCCTGCCGGATCTCACACCTATAATTTTTAACAACTTAACAAACGTTTTTAGTTTTAACACCCTCTCACAATTGCATGGTCCTTTCAAAGAAAGGAATTGTGATTGTTAACATATATATATATAGGGACATTCATGTGCATCCATGCCTCACCATATGGCAAGAGACAAACTTGATGGGGCCCACCTAGGGCCTCAGTGATCATGGGACTGAGGGGGGATGGAAAGAGATATCTTGGATGGGCCCATATATCAAGTTTGGGGTCAATGCCTTGCTGGTGCCCACAAATTTAATGACTTAATATCAAAGAAAAAATTTGACCCTTGATCCAACGGTCTAGTCCATTTGGATTAGTGAAAAATTCAGGGATCCAGTGTATTTCAGCAAACTAATCCTATCTCTATCTAAGGAAAGATAAATAATCCATTTCTCTATGTAATTAAACCTATCATCTCTAACAAGTTAACAAACATCTCTTAACAGTTTCCTGCATAATGTTTCCATTTTCTGCCTCACCCATAAATCATAATGCATAGTAGAACGGAATCTATTCTCCCCAAAAAACTCAAAATATTATCCATTTGATTTCTATCCAAAAGGACCTTTAGCTTTTCTAAGCATTTTTTTGCTTTGTCTCAACATTACTGATATTGCATTCCAGACCTGCGTCATTCTTTTTCCTTTTAATATCTTCAAGTTGTTGGGAGTCATAGTTTTTCTTTTTTCTGGTCCTCACAATTAAGAATCTTAATGGGAATCAGTTTGGAGTTCACAGTGCCTTTGATATTGAAATTTGTAAGCTTGCTATAGCCTTTGTGGTTTGATCGTATTAACTGTTCTGCTATCCTCTTTTTACTTTCTTTAACTTATATTGATCTTGAAACAGATAAATGCCTGCAACGGTTTTTACTGTGACTACTTCTCTCCCAACAAGAATTACAAACCCAAGATGTGGACAGAAGCCTGGACTGGCTGGTAAGCAATGCCTTTTGCTCTTGATATCTAATGTCATTCCAGTATCTGATTAATGTTGGTTCTTATACATTTGCACAAGGAATAGGTAGCCCATGAGGCTTTAAACCGCTGATTGCTCTTACTTCATCTGTTTGTTGCAGGTATACAGAGTTCGGCGGTCCAATTCCACACCGACCAGTTGAGGATTTAGCATTTTCTGTAGCAAAGTTCATACAAAAAGGTGGATCATTCATTAACTACTACATGGTTAGTGTTTATTTGTTCACTAATATGTGGAATTGATGAATACTTTTCATCAATTTTGTGGGAAGTTGAAGTTCCTAGCTGTTTGAATTCAGATCTCAACTAAATTTATTTGAATTCAGATCTCAACTAAATTTATCTTTCCATGTGCAATTCAGTACCATGGAGGAACAAATTTTGGCCGAACAGCTGGTGGTCCATTTATTGCCACAAGCTATGACTATGATGCTCCAATTGATGAATATGGTATGTCAAAACCTAAAATCATGATTTAGAAAATTTTGTTCCATATAAACATGAGTACTCCATGTGCAGTAAATATTCGTGTGCCTTAGTGTGCTGTTTCTTCCCTTCCCTCTTCATGTCCATGGTTTTCCAATATATGTAGGTTTTTATTTTTTTTAGTAAAAATAAAAACGACACTAAGGATTGGGATGCTTCAAAAACTACTCCAGTGGGAAATCATTACCTTCAGTTGATGACCTCCAAATAGTTAACTGAGAGGATATAGGTATAGAAAGTGGCAACAATCTAGAAAACGGTCAAAGATCAATGGTTTAAGATTTCCCAGTTCGAGGAGAAGTTTAGAGCATCCCCTATCCGCTAAGGGTCTCATCAGATGAACGGTGTAAGTCACCGCATAAGGGATAGTGACTCACGAATGTAGTTAAGGACTCTGTAACTCCTCCCATAACAAAGCCTTCCAATCAACTCTTGGAGGGAGTCCCTGATGAAGTTACTAGTATCCCATTGTGAGTTCTCTCTAAAACCCCTCCCATAACAGAGCCTTAAGGTTTCCAATCTACTCTTGGAGGGAGCTCCTGATGAAGTTAACCGGTATACCATGGTTGAGTTCTTATGAAAGACACGTTGCACAACCAAATCACATGGTCTTTCCTTGTCATTTTATAGGACTATTAAGGCAACCCAAATGGGGCCATTTGAAAGACCTGCATAAAGCCATCAAGATGTGCGAACCAGCCTTAGTTTCCGGAGATCCCACTTCGAAATCACTTGGAAGCTATGAAGAGGTTCAGCCAAAACATTCTTGTCTTCGGTAAAAATCTGAACCTTAAGTAGTTTATAACTGACTTACCATTCATCATTCAGGCCCATGTCTTCAAGTCAAAATCAGGAGCTTGTGCTGCATTCCTCACAAACTATAACCCAAGATCTTTCGCTACAGTTACATTCCAAGGCATGCACTACAACCTGCCTCCTTGGTCTATCAGCATCCTTCCTGACTGCAAGAACACAGTTTTCAACACTGCAAGGGTGAGTAAAATTTCAATTGGACTTCATCTTTTCTACTCAGTTATTCAATTACTTTGGTTCTCATAAAATAGTTTCCTGTGTTATACAGGTTACTTTTCAAACTTCACAGATGATAATGGCACCGGTGAATACTAACGGGTTTTCTTGGAAGACTTACAGTGAAGAGACTGCCTCTTATGATGACAATTCAATGACAGTGGTGGGGTTGTTGGAGCAGATAAACACCACAAGAGATGCCACTGACTATCTGTGGTACATGACCAAGTGAGTAGCCAAACTCCTGGTACATAAAGAAATCAGCCAGTTGCACAGTTCTTCTGAATGGAAGAAACTTTGATATGATGATTCACTCCTTAATCTGAATTTTGAAATCTCAGATGAAATAAGACATTACATTTCTGCGGCCAATTATGTGTGTATGGAAGCCATCATAACCTTATCTTACATAAAACAATGAGCTTTCAAAAATGGTTGATACATCATAGTTACATGTCATGTTTTCGCAGTTCACTGCATCATAGTTGCACTAGTTTCCGATTTACCTTCACACCCCTACTCAACTTGGCAGCTCACCCCTACTCAACTTGGCAGCTAACTGTTGGCTAACATCTTTATTCTTTCATCTCTTTCTCCCTCTCCTTTCAGCATTGCCATACACCCGGATGAAAGATTTTTGAAGAATGGTCAGTTTCCTGTTCTGTCTGTATTATCTGCAGGACATGCATTGCATGTTTTTATCAACGGGGAACTATCAGGTATCATATTCTATCGTATGCAAAAAAAAAAAGTTCATGAAAAGATTTCCTTACCAGGTTTTTTTTTTCCACTTCTTAATGTTTTTTTTTCTTCTTTTGTTGGCAGGGACTGCATATGGCAGCATGGAGAACCCCAAGCTAACATTTAACGCTAATGTGAAGCTTAGAGCTGGCAATAACAAGATTTCACTTCTGAGTATAGCTGTTGGCCTTCCGGTTAGTCGAATTTTCTTTTCAGTTTCTTTCTGTCGTTGCATTAGTAGCAGGTCTAACTCCAACAAGCTTTTCATTTTTATTGAGTTTAGAATGTGGGGCCGCATTTCGAGACATGGAATGCCGGAATTCTTGGTCCAGTAACATTGAGTGGTCTCAATGACGGAAGAAGAGATTTGTCTTGGCAAAAATGGTCATACAAGGTTTGGTTTGCTTTCATCTGCCCTGCTTTCCTACAATAGCTACAATTTGTTGCAGATGAGTGATTTAGATGTTCTTATCCAGATTGGTCTGGATGGTGAATCTTTGCAACTTCATTCACTCAGTGGAAGTTCTCCTGTTGAGTGGGATTCAGCTGTGGCTTGGAACCAGCCCTTAACATGGTACAAGGTGAGAAGACAGAAATCATTTAGGACCTTTTTTTTTTGTTTTTTGTTTTTCTAAGAACCGGCTTGAGAACTACATTTCTTGGGTATGAAATTAGGTGTCTTAACTCAGTTTCCTGAGTACAGGGTCAGAGGTCATCTTCTATTCATTAATTATCACATGATAAAAATCTTTGCACATTGTTTTATAAATAATTGAATTATTGTAACATGAAATGGTACCAGTGGGGCCATATATGCATGGATCCATACCCAAATATCCATGGGGCTGGCCATTCCAGGATATGTACCTAAGGGATTTGTAGGATTTGAGTAACAAAGTTTGAAGATGATTACAACTAGAAGCAGACTTGGTTGTGGGAGACTTAAGTATTGGAATTGAATCTTGCATTACGAAGGGATAATGTGACACTTTATATATTTTTTTCCAGACTACATTCAATGCACCAGCAGGTAATGATCCATTGGCCTTAGACATGGCTAGCATGGGAAAAGGCCAGATATGGATAAATGGGCAGAGCATTGGTCGCTACTGGCCTGCTTATAAAGCATCTGGAAGCTGTGGTGAATGTAGTTACAGTGGAACTTACAGTGAGAAAAAATGCCTAACGAATTGTGGGGAGTCATCCCAAAGATGGTCAGTTTACTGATTTGTCTCAGCTCTCAATAGCAATTTCAGAGTGTAGAACATTTCTGGACTTCAAAGAACTGATAGATGATTTCATATTTCAGGTATCATGTCCCTCGTTCTTGGTTACACGACTCCGGGAATCAATTGGTTGTGTTTGAGGAATGGGGTGGTGACCCAACTGGGATTTCATTGGTAAAAAGGAATGTAGGAAGTGTCTGTGCTGATGTTAATGAATGGCAACCAATAATGAAGAATATCGATGCTTATGGGAGTCTTGAACTGCCACAAAGGCCCAAAGCTCATCTAATGTGTGCTCCCGGACAAAAGATATCCTCTATCAAATTTGCTAGCTTTGGAACTCCACAGGGAGTGTGTGGAAGCTTCCAGGAAGGAAAGTGTCATGCACATAAATCATATGATGCTTTCGAAAAGGTATGGCCACTCTCACTCTCTCTACACCAGCGTCTATGTGTGTGATTGTGCTTTTAGAAAATACAAGTGTCTTTGAATTTTAACAGCAAGGGCCTGTTTGTTTCGTGTAATTGAATACATAGGAATTTGTAAGACCTTTACTTCTAGAATTGGTTAAAATTGAAGAAACAAATTTGAATTTTCAAAAATGGCAATTAAATTATCTGCCTTCTAATGGAAAATGAATCTAGGAGAGGTGGGAAATGAATACCCAACCACCACCCTTGTAATTCAAATCCTAGGAAAGTGAGGGTTGCATCTACATCACTAGTAGATATCCTTCACCCCTAACCTCATATCCTTCACCCTTCACTTCTTTAATAATGACCATGAATTCCTATGTAATATGAAACAAACAAACAGGCCCTAAGATTTTAAGCATCTTGCCTGTATTTGAGCATGCACGTGTAGTTTTGCTGCCTCTTTCCTCTTAACGTTTGTGAGAGTATAACAGTGAGGTCTGTTGCAGAACTGTGTCGGGCAGCAATGGTGCTCTGTGATCGTATCTCCTGAGGTTTTTGGGGGAGACCCATGTCCTCATGTAATGAAAAAACTAGTTGTGGAGGCCATCTGCAACTGATGGGCAGAAGTACAATAAATTAAACAAAGAAGATAAACATCATATTCTTCTTTTACAAATGTTCTTCAATAGAGGTACTGGTTTTCTTGTTCTAAACATCCATGATCCTGCTTATGAGTTTTGGCATAAGGATGAAGTTTACAATCTGCAACACCTGGTGAAAGCCTTACCATCATAGGCTGAGATAGCATATTAAAAAAAAAACATTGTGTGAAGCATTAAAGAAATTGGGTCTGTGAATGAAGCACAAGGGACAGCAAGTTATGACTATATTTTTTTCATCTTCATAGAGCAAGCTGTTGCTGGTTTCCAAAGTACTGGTGATTATGCAACCAACCCCTTCTAGGACAAGCAATTGTTCATTGCTTTATTAGATTCAAACACCTTATTTACTTTAAGGTATTCTCATGGCTTGGTCCTTTGTAACAATTTTTGAAATAAGTTTATTATTTATACAGTTCATCAATGTAAGCTATTGCAACTGTGCAGTTCTTTTGCAGCTTGTTGTGAACTTTGATGTGTGGTTTGTATCTTGAACTTTTAGTTTAATCGGAACGGTTCATCTGGGTCAGCCTAGAGTTTTAGGGTATTTTGGTCTTATAACCCCAGAAGGGAGAAAAGAAGAATAGATGAGAGTCAGTTTCACTTGGGCACACTATTGAATCTTTATGTGTTCTTCCAGTGGTCAAATCTTTGTGTGTTTTTTCTCAATATAGTTCGTCTCTACTGTGCAGTTGTTGAGTTGCATCTCCTTTATAGGCTACAGCATTCCTTTTTGTGCAATCAAACACGGAAAACTTTCAGGTTGACAAGAGAAAGAAAGAGAAGCAGAGCTGAGAGCGTTTTTCGTGTACTGTGTTCGACAGAACAACGTAGAAAGAGAAGACTTTGAAGAAAACAGGACTTTTTTCAAAATTGGAGTGTTTTAAGGACTACAAAGAAAGAGTGGCGGTATTTTCATGAAGAGAAAGAAAAAGTGGAAAATACCAGTAAATTATTTTTGCTACCATTTTACCGCCAGCTCCACTTTTGGACAGCAGCCAAATTTTCCCCCTATCCACTCAGAACCACTATCATCATAGGCTCGTAAAAATAATTATTGATAAACAATAATGCTAGCTACACTTTTCATTTCACAACTCATCTCACAACCGTCCTACATGATAGTTTTCCTCTCCCTCATCTCTATAATGTTAAAAGCAAAAAAAATTAATTAGGCCTGCCACATAAGACAGTTGTGAGATGAGTTGTGAGATGGAGAATGTGGCTAGCATTATTGGAAAACAAAAAGCCCTCTTTGCAACCTTTTCTCTCTTCGTAGTTTAGATTTCTCCCCTTATTCACAATTCCTAGTTTGGTGGCTGACGGATGACACCAATCTTCCTTAATGCTCCTCGTATTTGATTGCCCATGCTCCTTTGGCTCACTTGCACTATGAAATGGAGATCAGCCAAAAAGATATTATATGGGAAAGAAGAGGGAAAAAATGATAAGGAGCCTAACAATATCATCCAGGGATGAAAGATAAAGGACTATTGAAACCCACGGCACCCTAATTTGATGCTTTTAAATCTTTCATAATCAATTCTTGTAATTAAGATTTTGGGACTATTTTTTCATAAAAGTCCCTTTTTAACATAATGATAAATGATTTCTAATTAATGATCTTATGTAACCGCTCAGTGGGCTAATTAGTGATGGCAATTCGAGAACTAACCCACCGACCCAACTCTAATATTTATCTATGTAATGCATTGACCCATTCTTATTTTAGGGTTGGGATCAGATTGACATTTCTCACCCCACTTAATAAATGTGTTGTTTGAGACTAATTTCTTACTATTTAACTGATCAACCCACATTAATCAGGTTGTAAACGTCAACCGGCATCGAGCCTGGATTTTAAAACGGTAAGCTGGTGGATCATAGCGACGTTAGTCAGTTTGGTGGTTTGACAATAAGAATGATGTTATCACTAACACAATTGAAAAATGGGTTTCAGCTCAGTTATTGTCATTCATCAAGTGTGTTAGTAATAGCAATCCATATTCCATAATCAAACCTTTTTTCCATTTTTTGGGTTTAGGTGTAACCAGAATCTTGAATTATGAAATTAGGTGACAGGTCGGATCACAGATTGTCACAACCTTTGACCCACCAAATCGTTATATAACAGTGAGCAACGTGGGATGGCCCAGTGGTAAAGGGAATCCCAGCTCATTTTAAATGTTAGGAATCGACACTGGCACAAGCAAAGCACAGTAGGAACATGTCCTGCGGTGGAGAACAAAGCATGGAGCACTCTAATGGAAGTAACACGGGCAGAGCACGGCGAAAGAATGGAGAACTCAAGGCATAACTCTAGAAGAACTTAAGGGATGACTCTAGGCTGATAGATCAAGCTAGTTCTAATGGAAGTAACACAGGCAGAGCACAGCTGTAGAATGGGGAACTCAAGGGATGACTCTAGGCTGATAGATCAAGCTAGTTTATGACTAAGATAGCTGACAATTCCTTACTCGAAAAAAATAAAATAAAATAAAATAAACCATCAACACCCTTATTAGGAATCATGACTTTAAAACCAATGCAAAAATAAAGAAAAAAAAAACTTTTCTCCATAGTGGGTTGTTTGTATCATTTGTCAAATGTATTTCGAACAACTAGATTGTACTTTAATAAAATATAGAAGTCAGGTACTGAAAAAATAAGTATTATTAAGACTAACGGATAATTAGGCCAAAAGGTAACTCTGAGCCTGCCTGTGAGCTCTACCGAAGAATCAATTAATAAATAGGTGGGGAAGTGAAGCCACGAAGCATATAAGAATGGAGCCTTGACTATTTTAAATTTTGACTTACTAGGATAATGGCAGGATGCCGTCAAGGCGGTAGCTGAGTTGATTTGAGCCTTGGGTTTACTCCCCAAGGTTTCAAGTTTGACTACCGCCATTTGCGTTGTCCAGGTAATATGTGTGCAGCTATGTATTTATCCTCTAAAGAATTATCCTTCCTCATCAAAATCGGGTCACCCTTAGGTAGGAGGATAAAGGTCCGAAACCTGTGCTGGCGAAAGATACCTTGGGACATCAAAAAAAAAAAAGAGGGGGGGGGGGGGGGGGGGGTGTAATCGCTGGGTAATTTATTTCTCATCTTCCTTTGATTCAATTTTCCTCAAATAAAATATTATTTGATGATCATTTTTTAGAGCCAATTTATTCTTCATTTTAATCACAAATAAAAATACAAAGTCTTAAAAAATATTAGGAATTCAATTACATGAAAAAAACAAGTCCTAAAAGATTTTTTTTTTGTTACAACTAGGAGAGAGGGGGAGAGAGAGAGAGAGAGAGAGGTGTTACATTTAAGAAATCTATCGGGGATTCTAGCCAAACTAATCTAAAAAGTTTGACGAACCAATGGTCAAGGAAGTTCTTTAACATTTCATAAAAATAAATTTGGGGGGTTGTGGGTTCATTATAATTAATCAAACGACAGGTTTTTTATAATAATCCAAACAAGTAATAGCTATATGAGACTTTAACAAAAATATAGAAGCCGGGTAGTAAAAATTAAGTATTATTAAGACTTTTGGATAATTAGGCCAAAAGGTAATAACTTTGGGCCTGCCTGTGAGCTCTACCTACCAAAAGATTAATAAAGAGGTGTGGAATTGAAGCCACGAAAATATAAGAATGGGACCTTGACTTTCCTAAAATTTGACTAATAATTGGGTGTTCATTTCCCTTTTTTTTAAATTCAATTCCTTCAAATGGAACATTATTTCAATGATCATTTTTTATAGCTAATTCATTCTTCATTTTTAACCACTAATAGAAATACAAAGTCTTAAAAATACTAAAAATTCAATTACATGAAATAAACTAGTCCTAAAAGAACTTTCTTTTTTGTTACGACTAGAAGAGAGAGAGAGAGAGAGCATAGAAATGTGCTATTACTTATACATCTATTTTTGTCAATCGAGGAGCCTCGTGAATCCTTTGTGGGCTTGAACTCGGACTTAGAGAATTCAAATTTTGCAAAACAAGGAAAACAGCTGTTTAGAATTAGAAAAACGCATCTTAGCCCACTTTGTGGGTTTTGCTCGGGGGGATCCTGACTTGCAATAGGGTTTTAGTGAGCAACAATGATAAGCATCAATTTTATGGAACCAATATATGCTAAATCCATGGTATAAAATCTCGGCTGACATTGAGCTTTATCTCACCCCACATGTAGGTATGATCCAGACCGATTTGATACTGACTTTTTAATGAAATTAGCCCAAAACTTAAAAGAGTATCGAAGTTAATTCCACCACTTTTATATAATATTGTGTTATTTTATTTACACCTTGAACACCCCAGAAGTAACCAAAAATAAACTATATAACATTCTTTATTTTCTAGCTTTCCTTTTCAAAACTTTTTTTATAAAAATTGGACCCAAAAAATATGAGATCAGTCTCAGACCTATATACTGACTGACATATGCTATGAAGCCTAATCTTTCACATTTAAAATTTGTTTTCATGAAGGAAATCATAAGCTTTCGCGTATTGAAAATGACTTCTTTTCATATAAAAAAGTCCAACAGATCTTCCATATGGAGATCCAATATTTTTAAAGAGGAAGACCTTGGGAGATTTCTCATATTGAAAAATTCTATGGGAAACTCACTATTTTCAAACCACGAGCCCTGTTCGTGTGAAACAAAACCTATCGTCTAATATAGAGAACTCGAGATTCTCCATGTAAAAGCACTTTTCCATATGGGAAAATGGAAGAAATGAAACGACATTTTCATCCGAGTAACTTGTACAATTCCCTTTGCAAATGAGAGGGAAAGAAAAAATGTAGACACAATAGGGCATCCGAGTTAAAGCATAAAGCATCAAATGGATGATTAAAATTGAAACTCTCACTTTACCACTTATATTTCATTTCATATAGATTTGAGTAAAATGCCGTTAAGTGTCCCTCCAGCCTGCAAAGGATCCGGGCTTACAACTCCTCTTGCCGCCTTTATTAATTTTTTTTTTATTGGAGCAGTCCCCACACTGCATTGTGAACGTCCTAAAACAACAAGAAAGAAAGAGGTGGTTGAAGTCTCAAGACACCCTTCTCCTTGCATTATTTTCTTCCTTCTTCGACAAAACCAAACACCAATCCAACTGAAGCACACGTACATCTCTCTCTTCACCTCTACCCAATAACATTTCTACCCCCTCTTCTCTCTCTTGGTTCGCAATTCAAGTATTCAAACAATAACAATAACAAGATGACTACGTATGGAACCATCCCCACAGCCTCACAAGACGCTTCTCTGGATTTCATTTCCAGTGCAAAAGACCAGGCAAGGACCGCC
Source organism: Sextonia rubra (assembly GCA_037013555.1). Taxonomy (NCBI): domain Eukaryota; kingdom Viridiplantae; phylum Streptophyta; class Magnoliopsida; order Laurales; family Lauraceae; genus Sextonia; species Sextonia rubra. The sequence goes on along the minus strand of JASUAD010000010.1, from coordinate 32,014,578 downwards.
ATCACCACCCGTCGGCCATGGAAAGAGATGATCAACCTACACGCCTTCTCCATCCCTCATGGCCTTCCTGAAGCCATTGTCCGAATGAGAAGCAACGTGGCCTACTTCCGCACCAACTACGCCATCATCTTCTTGTTAATTGTCTTCCTTAGCCTCCTATGGCTCCCCATCTCCTTGATCGTCTTCCTTGTTATGATGGCCGCGTGGCTCTTCCTCTACTTTCTTCGTGATGAACCCCTCGTCGTCTTCCACCGCACCATTGATGACCGCATTGTTTTGGCTGTGCTTGCCGTCATCACGCTTCTCGTGCTCCTCCTCACGCATGCCACCCTTAACATTGTCGTCTCACTTGTCATTGGATTGGCCATTGTTGTCATTCACGCAGTGTTCAGGAAAGTGGAGGATTTGTTTGTCGATGAGGAGGGAGGTGGTGGAGCGTATTCACCTACGAAGGAAGGCGAAAGGCCCTCGGATGAGCCTTCCACCTCTTCTTCATAGGTTAACCTCATTGTTTCTGCAGATAGTGGGTTACTGTCTAATGCTCATATCTTATCTACCAGTGTAGTTCCTCCTCCTCTCTCTTATTCCAGTGTTTTGAGTTTAGAGAATCTATTATGGCGTGTAACCCTTCTAGTTTGGTGGTTGATTAACGGTAAATTCAATGAAAGAAGGGCTATTTATTTTCTAATTAGAAGTTTCAGGTTCCCTCCATTTTTCATTTGAGTGATTTTGGATGTCTACCTAAAGTTGCAAATGATTTGAATCTTTTTGTATAACTGATGCTTGCATCTTATGTTTTACTAACTGGTTCATTATTACTGACCAAACAAAGAACAAAAATGGAATAAAACTGTGGATGTAGTTCTTTACAGCCCCAAACTGCAGTGGTGCAAAATGGGTGGGTAATTCTCCCCCCCACAATTTTTACTTCAAAACCATAATGGTTTTTGAGAGTACAGTACTGCACAAAAATCTGAAGCCCTCTGAGCGCTGATATTTTCCAAATCTCAATCATGGATATTCTCATAAACACCATACGCCGAAGTATCCGGAAAACCATTCGGGAAAACAAAAATAAAAAGGAAAAGCAGAATTAATATAATGGCCCATCCAATGAGGACTCTACATAATTCATTTCAACTTCGATATGACAGAAATATGGGTACGTACAGTAGCAAATTCAAGATTTTCATTTGGGTGGAATTAAATTCTTATTAGACTTTTTCCCACATAAGTAAAAGAAATATATATTATATTTAAATAGATACAAAATATTTAACTGCATCAACTAATATACATTCCTTTTGTCAAAAATAATCTTAGCAGTAAAACAATAACATTCATTCATGTCATTGATAAATAGAGATGTTATCCATCTCTAATAAATTATGTAAATGACAATAGGCAAACGAAAAATAAATAGGTAACTACAAATAGATTTCATATTTGACCATTTCGTAAAGAGATTCTAACCTTAGAAAAATTAAGCAATTAATATCATATCATTTGTGAGATGATTATATTAGATGATGAATGCATTATGCATTGTATTGTATTCAGAGAAATGTGACAAACAACCCAAGTTTGTTCCGTAAAAGAGTCTTGGCCTTTTGATAAAGCCTAAAAAAAGCTAAATTGTTTCATCAAACTACTCACATTGATCGCAACCCAAAATTAAGGTGAACAAATGAAACCATGTTTCTTTCTTGCATTTCATCAAATGTTTGATGGGCATCCAACAAGAGGTCTAATTTTTACATATACACTGAGAATTGTATTCCAAGCAAACAAATACTAGCATAGAGACAAATAGATTACGCGCATAGAGAGAAATAGAGAGGAAGATGGAGGGAGGGAAACATAATGAGGGAAAAAGTCTTACATATATGGTTGTGATGAAGAGAAGCTTTACACAAAGAGCAAAGGCAGTCTTCCTAAGTCTAATTTTTTTTTGGCTCACAGAAGTCAAAATGCAATCAAGAATTTTGGAAATACAACATTTTAGGGTGGGGCATCCTTTGTGATATACATGGGATACGGCCAAGGCCCACTACATGATTGTGGGGATTTCATGAGTTGACCAAGGGCAATCACCCCGAGTTCTCTCCACATGCTTCCGCCCTGCCTACAAATCTTCTGATGATCAAAATCAAATGATTTCTTTTATGAGAAAATGAATGCAATAATCCTGATCTGTTGGTATGGAATTGTCACCTTTTGTTTTGCCACAGCTCAAGATTAAGCTAATTCGTTTTAATTATTGAATCTGCTAGCCACACTCCCTATCTCAAAACTCAACTCACAACCATCATCTCTACGATGTTAAACATGAGTGGAGCTCAAAACAAAACAAATGAATTGGCCTACCAAGTTGGATGGTTGTAAGTTAGGTTCTAAGACGGGAAGTATGGCTAGCATTATTGTTTAACTTTTTTTCCTTTCTCTTATCATGCACAATAGTCTCAGTTTCGGTCATCTTCCATATCTGTCTGCTTTCAACCAATGAATCGAACATTGCTTAAAAAGGGCATCTCGAAATTTCTCTTATTTTTACCAAGGCAATACAGGATTTTACCTGATGTCTATAATTTGAAGAGAACTAAATTTTTTTCTATTGCCTTATTCTGAAATTCTTTTGTTCTGGTGATATTTCTCCATTATGACTGAAAAAAGCAGACTTGTGAATGTCCTGATGTTTGATAGATGAGAAACCGACAATTAAGCCAATCAGGCACTAAAGATTCCAATAAAATATCAGCACTCCCCTGTCCTCTCATGCACCAGTGCCATTTTCTCTTGTACTACCTGTCTGGAAAAGCAAAAACTTTACACGTAACACGTAGAAATTATTAAAGAGGCCTTAGTTCAGGATTGGTCCATGTGCCATGTCCCACTTCCTAGACTAAATACATCAAGAAAATGCCCACCGAAAAGAGTTGCGAGCAATTCTATTGGTGTTTGATGCATATGGGCATTAGTGCTGTCGTGTGATGGATCTTTTAGAGATGAAGGCTTCCGAGTGGATCAAGCTGTCACATGGTCCCTGAAGGCCCATCTTGACATGCCCAGCTTGTCTTCACATTCATGGCTTCTTGGAAATCAAGTGTAACAAACAACCACACGACATGAGGTTCACTAATAGCAGAAGTCACAACTGTCGGGTATGCCCCCAAGACCCGTATCTCTGTCCTCTTTTTACTCCTTGTTCGGACCTTACACATCACAAAAGTTCCAACTCCTAACAGGCATCCTCCTTTTACATTTGTGAGCCACCCCTCAGTGATGTCAACCAGAGGGCAACAACCTCTGTGGGGCCCACTTTTGGGCTCCCTTGAGAACCCTCCTTCCCACTCACCACTAGATGAAAAGGTCCATCATTACCTATGACATCACGGAGTCCTACATCGACTATAGAAAGAAAAGTAACTAGGCTTATATGTAAAGCTTGTACTCTTACCATACATGAGGCCTTTTGGTGAGTTGAGGCCTAACAGACGCAAAACCATAAAACTCATGGGCCAAAGCAGATAATATCATGCATACGTGTGGAGTGGGCATTACAAATGGTATTAAAGCCGACTCTCGACTAGTTCGAGTGTGGGTCCCTGCCTTGGTCTAGTATAAGTGGGCGGGCCAAGCAAGTTAGCAGGCTACCCCACAAGGGCGTGCCCCCCTAAGAGGAGTGGATTGTGACATCTTGAAGTCCCACATCAACTATAGAGAGGAAAGTGATTAAGCTTATATGTAAAGCTTGCACCCTTATTATGCATGAGGCCTTTTGGTGGATCTCAACCCACCAAAAACAAAACTGTGAGGCCCATGAGTCAAAGTGAACAATATCATACATTCATGTAGGGTGCGGCGTTACATTACCCTCCCAACATTTATACATACACAATCTATTGGGACTAGGGCCAACACCCAATTGGGATCCACGGGGCCCTCTCACCTATGATCTTCATGGGCGACATTGCCAGGAGATCACGGCTGCATGCATGTATTTGTTTCAGTATTATGGAAAAAATAAGGACCTGTTTCGATGAATATATTTTTCATAGAACAATGGTAAAAGGGTTGCCTGTTTGGTCTTGAGGCAAGTATCGAAAAGAGAGTGAAATTGTCATGTCAAAAATATTGGGATTCAACTTATCTATCAATTACCAATGTGCCACATCATTAGGCTGTTGGGGAAGCCACGGTGACCTGAACATGCACATGATAAGAGAAAAATGATATGCTGTTAACTTGCAAGGTCATATTGGCATGTACATTCATCATAGGAAAGGAGGAAAGAATGCTAGAATGTCAGGAGGATCACAAAGACTAGTTTTCATCTTTTGTACAGAACTATCTTAGCTTATCAAGTTTATTTATTGAGTTCATTATCAGGAATTTTATGGACAATTTAACCAAAAATTCTTATGTACAGATAAGAAATAGAAAAATGCACCCTAATTTTCTAGACCACAACAGCCAAAGAATAATTTGTTTACTCTCAAATTTTAAGTTAAGGACTGTGGTTAAAAAGGGAAGTTGACATAGAAAACCCCAAACTTTTGATTACTGAGAATATATTCATAAATCATCTTGGCAGCCACTTCAGAAATGTATACATGTAAACATTTGATTGTATGTGTGCAAATGTATATAGATTATAGGGAATATACATTAGTCAATGTATATACATTGGTTCACAAATATAATATCAAACTGAAGTAGTAAGGTAGCAATAGATGTGCTGAAAGGGTTAAAAGAATGATTACATTGAACAGACACCATTGTCCAAATCTATTAAGGATTTTTTGGAAAGATTAACAATTGAATCAGCTATAACTTTGGCACTTGACTTCATATAACCACCTGAAACAAAGTGAAGATTAAGATTTTTTCACTTGACATCATCACCATTGAAGCCCTATCCTATCGCTTTGAGAGTAGTAATTTTTCACTCAACCTATTTGAACACTCAGTGCAGATTAAGCATGTTTAGAATATGTGAGTGACAAGATAGAGAAAAATAAAATTCATGGACCTGATGTAAGCATGACAAGAGGTATGTTCTTCTCTTTGGCAAATCTGAACACCTTCTCATCTCTGCTGATTACTCCACTCGGACTCACCTGTACCGGCAAATATAGGTATGCATATATATTGTGGCCTTCAAGAAAACTGTACTATTGTAGATATCAATACTTAGCACAGTATTCAGTTATTCATTTCCTTTATTATCCTAAAAAATGAATTTTTGCCCTGGAAAACTCTTACCATCTCTTTATGCAGAATAAGTAATTCGGTATTGCATGTCCGTATTGAGGTTCCTCATTTTGGCCAGTGAGGACCATGTTTGCATTCCTTCTCTTTAATTTTTGGCTTTCTTATTGGGCAAGGAATCATGGATTTTTTTTCCTTTCTTTGTCCTTTTTTTTTGTTGGGTGGTAGGTCTATGTTAACATTCTATTCAAACAGGAGTCACAACAAGGAATTAGAGCAACCTATCCTCCCAGAGATGCTCCATAACCTGTAACAGAGAAGCATCTAGAACAGGCCCTTGATTAGGTCTCACAAAGTGTCCAGGACAGGTCATCAAGGCAAAACTGACAACCCATTGTTGAAAAAATAATAAGAATTGGTTAGTCAGGCAAAGAAAGCTCAAATACCCAATGATTAGAACCACGCTAGAAAAATTTTAAGCCTGATTTGCCCAGGCACCAGCGAATGCCACCAGTTGATTACCATGTATCATATTTACTCAAATGAATAGATGATACCCAGGGGAAAGGCTGAGTTGAACTAGTTACGGACCTATGGTCTATTTTCCAAGCATTAAATCAAGCCCATCAAAATCTTTGACACCCTAATTATTGGTAAATAAGGGTACATGGGATGACTCCATAGTGAATGTGCAGATAAAATACCATTTTCAAAGTGGACCATTTATTTGCTTATGAGAAACCGGAGCTGTATTGGAAATGGTGAAGGCAAAAGACAATGGAAGAGTAGTTAAGTGAAACAAAAATCCCAATTTTTAAAATTTCTAAAAGGTTATCTGTAATTTTCTTAAATAGCCAACATGCTTACCTTTAACCTGCCTAAGGGGTCTCCATCTAGGATATCAGTGCCAGCATTGTACACCACCAACTCAGGATCAAACTTATGTTCAGCAACCTAGGATTCAGGTTTAAGAGTTCATGTTATCAAGAAATGAAAATATCCACAACTAGTACTATGAAGCAGAAAAGTGTCACCATTCATAGACATGACAGATTCTACCACTATATTTTAATCAGCAGATATAAACCAATACCCCAAACCACTTCATGTTGAGAAACTACAAACGCATTACACAGGCAGTGTTATATTGCAAGCAAAGAAGGTAGTGCATAGATATCTTCCCTGGGAATAGGAGCTAGAACAGGTTCAGCAACATGACTCTGTACACGCTCAATGCAAAAGGTTACTAAAGGCATGAGGAAACTAAACCCTCTTGCATTATCATTAAGCAAATTTGTGGAAACTTTCTAGTTAAATGGATTTTCTCTACAAAATGGACAACCATTTGCTGAGCAATATAAGAGCTTGGGATCATTTTACAGCAAATCCAAATTAAATAATAATAATAAAATAAAAATAAAAATTGGAGTATCTTTGTACATATAAAATATAGAGAGATATTCACAGAGAGGCATCCACATATAAAAGAGCAATTAGAATGGCCAACATTATAATATTTCCTCGCACTAAACCTCCATAATTTGGCTCACTCATATTTGATGCTCATCCAACCTATCATGCTCACCATTGGATTGGATCTCAATAAGACTAGTTAAAATTTGTTAAAACTTTTGCGGCAGTTACATGAAGGAATAGAATAATTCAATGGTGCTGATTTTTTACTCCAACCCTAATGAGAGCTGAGACCATCTAATCCCTATACCCCCAATGCTTGGCATGCGTGAAGGTGGGCCCTATGAACTAGCCCACATGTGAGCAATATTATCATCATCATCATCATTATCAAAGCCTTATCCCAACCATGTTAGGGTCGCTGCATGAATTTTGTTTCTCCATTCCGTTCTATTTTGAGCCAAATCCTTAAATAAGTTAAACTTCTTCAAATTTGATTTAATGACCTCCATCAAAATTTTCTTCGGCCTACCCCTACCTCTTAATGGGCCATCTACCTGGATAGCCAAACTTTTCCTCACCGATGCCATAACCAGCCTACGTTTAGCAAGCCCAAACCATCTTAAACGGGTTTCTCTAATCTTATCCCCCATTGATGCTACCCCTAAATGCTCTCAAAAGTGCTCATTTCTAATTTTATTTTTCCTAATTTTACTACACATCCACCTAAACATTCTCATCTCCGCCATATCTATTTTATGTATATGCATATTCTTAATTGGCTAACATTCTGTTCCATATATCATAGCTGGTCTAACAATTGTCCTGTAAAATTTGTCATTCAATTTCATTGGCATTCGTCCATCACAAAGCACCCTAGAAGCTAGTTTCCACTTCAGCCATCCAGCTTTTATCCTATGCTCAACATCTTCGTCAATCTCCTCATACTTACTAATCATCGAGCCCAAATAACAAAAAGAATCTCTACGTAGTATCTCATGGGTTTCAATTTCAACAACGGTTTCAACACCTTTTATATATCCACTGAAATTGCAATCCATATATTCTGCCTCTGTACGACTTATTTTAAAGCCTCTAGATTCTAATGCCCCCCACCGTCTCTCGAGTTTTGCATTTACACCATCTCTTGATTCATCCACACTATATCATATGCAAACATACACCATGGTACTTCTTCTTAAATATGTGCAGTTAACTCATCCATAATCAATGCAAAGAGGTAAGGGCTTAAGGCTGATCCCTGATACAAACATATAGTCACAGAGAATCCACATATTTCTCCATATGTGATTCTCACATTTGTTACTGCTCCTTCATACATATCCTTAAAATTTTCAATATAACTGCTGGAGACATTCCTTTTCTTCAAAATCCACTACAGTAAATTCTTCAATACCCTATCATAGGCTTTTTCTAAATCAATAAAAACCATAAGTAGATTTTTCCTCTTTGCTCGATATTTTTCCATTAATTGCCTAAGTGAAAAGATAGGTTCCATAGTTGACCTTCCTGGCATAAAACCATCTTGATTTTCAGCAATCTTGGTCTTATGTCTAAGTCTTTGCTACATTATTCTCTCCTATAACTTTATAATATGACTTATAAGTTTAATTCCTCGATAGTTGGTATAATTTTGTATATCTCTTTTATTCTTATATATAGGTACTACAATACTTCTTCTCTATTCTTCCGACATTGTTTTTATCACAAGTATCTTATTAAAGAGTTTACATAACTAACTTACCCCAACCTCTCCTAAGCATTTCCATACCTCTATCGAAATATCATCTGGCCCTGTTATCTTTCCTGTCTTCATTCACTTCAATACTTCCTTCACTTCCACCCCTCTAATTCTACGGAGAAAAATATGCTCTGCTAATGAAGCATCCTCCCTAGTTCTTGTATCCCCCACCCCTCTAGCTCCGCCAGTTTTTGCAGCAGGTTCCAAGCCCAGGTAAAAGAGAAGGGTTGCGTTAGGTAGGATGACAACCAACGTAAAACTTTGTCGCAACGCAAACATGAATTCTGATATAACAATATGTGAGAAATATGTGAAACATATATATACCATACAAAGCCCCAATGAATCGGCACTTGCACCAATTTGAGAGTCCAAACTTTTTCTCTCCTATGAAGCCTAGATACTGGATTCGAGGATACTAATCTGCACTTCCAGAAATCCAGGTATGGAAGGGCTATAATATCCATTGCATGAAACTTGATTGCCATATTAAGATTTTCAAATAAAGTATTAAATTTCAGCTTACTAGATTTCTAAATTAATGAATCTGTGGCTACTTACAGTCCTGTTTGGCATGTTTACGTTAAAAAGTAAGATAGCTACAAGCATGGTATGAAACACCAGAACTATTAAGGAAGGATATGCTGCAAGTGTATCAGATAAATATAAGTGCAGTATCCAAGTATTAGGACAAGTATTGCATCCTTTTGATATGGGTGCACTAGGCATATACAAGTATCCAGCTATCATGGTTGCTTACACTTAATCTGATCACGCAAAAAACATGAAAACAAACAATGTATCCAACAGTTAAAAATGTCCACTCTTCAATGCTCCTGCAACAATGATTAGAATGATTATATGGTCACAAAATAAATACCTTGAGTGCTTCATCTAATTGTTCCAAATACTCCACTGTTGATGTTCCACTCTGCAAGAAACAGAAAATAGATTTTAATAACAAATATCTAGTAAAAGAATTCGCATTATGTAATTTCATTTCGTAGAACAGTATGTAAGGTTACTGATATAAAAAAAAATTGAAATGGCTTACCACAAGTTCAACCTTCTGATCGATATATCTCCTTGCCTCAAAATCCTGAAAATAAAAGTATCTCTAAGTAAACATAATGATTACCAAAAAAAAAGCATAAACATAACCAATGTAGGAGTGATCTAATCCTCTATTGCCATCAGAAAAATTGAGGTGTTCCCTAAAATGTTGGTCTACAAGCAATAAAAGAAGTACAGGCCAGTTTCATGAAGAAGCCAATAATGCTATCTTGTGTTAAAAGAATCTAGAATAAGGATAGTTTCAAGCAGCCATGACAAAAGCATGGCCAGTTTCATCAAGGAAACCTGTAATGTTGCCAGGAGATAAGAATCTTACTTGAGGATAAACTTCAGTATTGAACATATCCAGAATATAAACTCTTCCTGTCAGCATTAAAGTACTTAGTGGAACTCATAATAGTATAATCATAATAACATGTTAGAAGGTCGAGAACACAACTGTCATCAGCGAAGTCCATTTCATGGCCATTCCCTTGATGAGCATCAAGGTCTATAATCATCACCCTGTTTTGATTACCACAGAAAAGAACTAGTCAATACTGAGAAGCCTTCATAATTTGATAGATGTTATGGGCTTCCACCTGCCTTGAAATATTTAAGCGTACAAAGGCATAGTGAATACAGAGGGAAATGTCTGCATATGCACAGAATCCACCTCCTTTTTCTCCAGAACAATGATGAAATCCACCACCAACATTAATAGCCCATCCCCGCTCTTTTGCAAGCTTTCCTGCCAAAATGGTGCCTCCCACCTACAGAATGTCTTCTTGAGAATCCTGAGAGATATATGAATTCCGGCCCCAGGAGTCCGGCGTAGGAATCTAACCTGCGTTCTGAATGGATGAAGCACTTTCTGCTGGACTAAACAGTTGGGAAGCAGCACAAGAGGAGGAACCTAAACAGAGTTAAAGAAATCAATCATTTAATGGTAACTTAACGGAAGTTCTAACTGCAGTTTCCATATCTCAAGCTAAACAAATTAGTCCTTCATAGGCTCATACTGTCACTGATTCAACAGAGAAAAAAAAAGACATAAAAGAATTTTAAAAAATCCTAATAGAACATGGACAAACATACTCCCAAAACTATTGCTCTAACTGACACAACCACTCGTTAAGAAGTTCCTTCAGAAGCAGCTCCTTCTGCTCTGTTTGCATTGTAATATGTAGAGAATAGAGGTTCTAAACAGCTAATACCAAATTTAAGAATGTCAAGGTAATCTCATTGCGATGGCAGGGTGAAATGAAATGAAGTGTAAAAGCCACTTCTATTGTCCATAGGACCAACTGTTCTCTCAATGACAAGAACGTATCAACAAGCAAAAACAAATGAAAAGCGTCTGCAATATTGATCAACAGAATAAAACCATTATATATTCCATCTATAATCTCTCTAATTTGGTTATTCGACATGAAGATTTCCTAGAGAACAGAGCAGAACATTATTTTCACTATAATGGATTAAAGTACCAAATCCGTTTTTTCCATTTAGAAAATAACTAACCAGTCCAGACCATTTCCTGATAAACTCAACCATATGTTGCATTGATGCATCAATGTCATATGGAGATACAACCTCTCTCAATATAGGTCACGATTATCTCCAATGCATTAAAATAAAAGGATCCATAAAAGCCATTTCAGAATGACACAGCTAGGAAGTTTCAGTGGTAAATGAAGAGCACAACTTAATCTAATTATTATTATTATCTAAGTTTACATTACCTGAATAATAATGGAGACTTTCAGGCTGCTTTGTAGGCTGTTCAAGTATGACTCTGAGTGCACCTGCTCACAAATGTAAAACTGAAAAATGAAGCGGATTTTTATCCACAAGGTATTCCTTTGAAGACATCTACTCGACAAGCAGAAAGAAATATCCAACTCTCAAGAGAAACAGGAAAAATGTTTAACCTATTAGTGCATTATATTAATTTAGATTCCTGTTGTTAAAGAAAAATGAACACAATCGGAATCCAAAGCAAGTTATTACAGGTCAGCCGTTGCATATTAGCTTTACAAAATCCCTTGCTTATAGTAAGCCAGATACAAAATGTAGGTCCACACAATGAAATAATAATATATCTGTATTATTAAAAAAATATATAATTAAAAAATAACCACTTCAATGGAGCTTAGGTCTGCAAATGTAATTTAAAAGAAGTGACAGGCAAATATATTGTATCATTTTTGTTTATTTATTTTTTGTTTTATTCTTTAATGATTATTGATACTACTAACAAAGAAAAGCTATTCAGCATTAAGAACTATAATGAGCACTGTACAGCCAATCCAAAACGAAAGGACTTTTTAACGAGAGAGGTTCATGTGATGCTCCAAAAGTAAAATGTCCAGAAAGAAAAGGCAGCAAAAAGCCTGATAACATCTTTGAGAGGAGAATCGTGTGAACAATGCCTGAACAAGAGAGATTCATGTGATGCTCTCTGCCTTTGGCCAACCCATCTGCCTCCTCATTTCACTCTATAGTACATGAGAAAGAGAGAGAGAGAGAGATGCTTTCAGACGTCATGTCAACCACCTCTTCCTATGTCTGCTAATCTCCAATGAGCAGGCATTGACCGCTAGCCCATTTGTAGATGGGACCTTCCCATTTAAACTCCCTCATGATTAGTGGTGGTTGCAGGCATTAACTCATGAAAGGGTTTTATATAAGGTTTGCATGTGATAAATAATAATCATCCCAAATAGATGGGAAAGATTCAATGAGGACCATGATCATGATATACAAGTCCTCCCCATTTTCAACAAAATTATCCAAATCATCATCAAGAACTTGCAAAATTGAAGCACCCCCAAAGTATAGTCCAACCATGATTTTTTTTTTTTTAGAGGTCACCAGTAATGGAGCATTCCTATCCACCAGGACTTGTTCATCAAAAGTTGGGTCCATCAAGTGCAAATACCTTCACATGCTAATATGGTGTAAAGCTTGCATCTGATCATTCCTTTGGATGCTGCTTCAAGTTGATAAAAAAGAAGTCTCACATCAACTCACTTAAAATAATAATAACAATAAATACCAGAAACAAATAGGTTCTCAGCTGACTACAGTCAGTGTGACACAAGGGTAAGATGATTCATCAGATAGGTATTGAAGAAATAAATTAAAAACAAAACTAATGAAAGAAGACCCTGAAGTGCATGCAGTATATACCACCAGCAAATCCTCCTGTGAAGCTTCTAATGGTTCTACAATCTGTTTTCTATCCAAAATGCCTTCTGTCATGAGGAATTGACATATGCGTCGCCATTTTAAAGAATCAAATGGATGCCTGCACAATCACATAAGATAAAACTAGTTAAAACCCGAATCTTGAACGCGAAAATCATACTGAAAATTGTCGTGTATCACTAAATAGAAAACGACTTTATGAATGCAATCAGGCCCTTTCAGCAAGAAAATATCAGCAGTGAACAAACTCATATAGTGTGTTAAATGTTGGCATCTAGGAGCCACTACAGAACAAAAGCAGAGTTTTTTGAGTTGTAATGCAAACAAAATCAACATAAATGTCATATATTATGCCTTCAATCTAGTAATTTTCAACCAATTTTACTCCAAAGCCTCTCTCTAAAAATGTAGCATATCACTTTATTACTTTCTTGTCTAACTAATTAAATCACATAGTCTGAAGACAACATCAGACTTGGAACTTGATGATGGTCCAGATTAAAATATATAAACCTAAAAACAACTTAAAACATAAGTAAATAAATAAATAAAACCCTAAATAGAATAAAGATAGACGGGTTGGACCCAAACAATAGTGGAGATAGATGAGCCGGACCCAAAAGCTAGCAGACTAATGGGACCATAGGTTTCTTGCATCAAAACTTTATATTGGTTTAGGGGCCCAAAGCAGATCCAACAGGACAACTGAGCCTCCCAGTACCCCGTAGACAATTCTTACAACCATCAGTACCCCTTTGTACATGTGTTGCATAATTTCGCTAAACCAACACGGATGCATCATTTTCTTCAGTGCCCATCAGATTAATTACTATTTTTAGTAGCTTTGACGAGTTCAGAAAAGTTGGTGTTTGGGGAAGTTCTAAAATCCTAGCAAATGGAGAAAAGATGTTAAATTGAGAGCAAACAAAGCCCAGGAATCGAAATCTCTCACAGCTTTTCGAAGCCGAGAAACGCAATGTCGTAGGAAGTCGAATAGATCAAAGGAACCTGAAATGAAATGAAAGAGATCCGAATAAGAGAAGGGAATTCGAACTTGGGAGATTGAAACCGATTATGTGAGAACGCAAAGAGAGACCTTGGAGGGAGGGACGTGGAAGTAGAGTTTGCTGGAGACGATGCGATTTCGACGTAGGGTTTCTCCTGCATCTGTTTTTGCAGACGAAGACGAAGAAGAAGAAGAAGAAGAAGAGGGATTGGGATAAGATGATGTCGCCGCCATGGCTTAGATATCTCGAATTGCACAAGGGAAAAAGAGAAAGGGGAAGGGAGTGGAGAGACAAGGCACAGAAGGATAGGGGGTTTTTTGGAAATTTATGCTCTTTATAGCCTCCAAGGTCTACTTCTTCAATTAATTAAAAAGATTCGCGTCACTCTCAAAATGGCGCCAAAGTCGCCTCTCTTTTGGGCACGAAAGCTCGTGTGGTGTCTCCCTGCTTGTTTTGTTTTGTTTTTTGCTTTTTTTTTTTTCAAACTCAATTTCTTTTGTGCAAGTATTGAATGCTGTGAATGTTAGTTGCAACTTAGCTAGTCCAAGAAAGGTATTGTAGATTTGTAACAATATTATTCCATATTGTCATAAGGAGTCATGAGAGTTTTTGGTGTGAATAAAGAGCTTGGGCAATGGTATAGGATTCACCTTGAATGATAATGTTTTGCTGTTGAAGTTCCTTTCATGAGTTAAGCCTTTCAATCTATTGGGTTTTGTCTTGTATTTCGGTTTAACTGAATCGGTCGTCTGGTTTAGCGAGAACCGAGGCTCAGGGTTAAGGGTGTTTTAGTCAGTATGTATGAGTTTTCTTGTTGGCCAAGAAAATAGAAATTATATATGGATGTACTATGACCCTAGATCCAGAGGGGTTTGAGATAGGATTATAATAGATGAATTTTCTCCTCCGTGGATGTAGGCAAAGTTGCCAAACCACATAAAATTGCAGTGTTCTGTGTTCATGTGTGTGATTACTTGGTGATGTGATTGCTTGTGTATTCATTGTGATTGATCCGTTGATCGTTGGTAATTCTGTTGCGCCACTTTTCCTAACAAATGCTATCAGAGCGAGGTGGAGATCACTTGCGGATCTTACGATTGACAGATCGTGTCTGGGATGTGCGTGGAAAAAAAAGATCGACACGTTGTGTCCGGATCCATCTTTCAATGGCAATACTCAAAGTTGCATAAGGACTAAGTGCATGTTTGGCATGTCTAATTTTTAAGCTCTTATTGTCTAAATGTCTAAATTTTATAGAGTTGAAAAAATAGAGGCATTTGGCATGTGTATTTAGCTCTATTTAATTTAGACAATAAGAGGTAAAAGCTCTATTTTGAAAAGGAGGCCATGTGATGCATTTCCAAATAAGAGGGAAAAAAAAGAGGCGCCCAGCTACAGTATTTTCATGGATCACACCTAGTATATTTTTTTGATTTTTCTCGAAATCCGAGCCCCTAAATCTACATCCAAACCGTTGAAAATGTTCACATGATCAATTACGGCCACCCATCCAAATTTCAACCGTTAATTCATCCTGAATCTCGAGATATGTGCAAAAAAGCGTGAGCCATTGGATATTAGTTTTTGAATTCTGTGGGGCCCAAACACAAGATCCAAACCATTGGAAATGTTGGGAAGACTAAAAACGGCTATAGGGTCAATTTTCAAGGATTGATTCCTTGTGAATTTCAAAATATTTGTGAAAAACTTTCAACCATTGAATTTAATATGCTGAATTTGTAACTAGTCCACAGGCAGCCCCTTTTTTATTTTTTTTATTATTTCTGGGATAGTAAATAACAATCCAAACCATTGAAAATGTATAGAAGGTCAATGACCATTGTGAAACCAAATTTCAGCCGTTGGATCATCACCAAACTTGAGATATTTATGTAAAAACGTGAATTATTAAATACTTTTTTAAAAAATTAGGGGCCTCAAACACAAGATCCAAACTGTTAGATTTCTTTGGAAGGCCAAACATGGTTATGAAGTAAAACTTCAAGGCTCGATACCTAGTAGATCTTAATATATTTGTGAAAAGCTTTTAACTATTTATTTAAAATGGTCTATTTAAAATAGATGCTTCCATTGCCAAACACATATTTTAATTCTAGCCTCTTTTTTTTAGCTCTTTTTTTAATGGCTCTATTTTGAATTGTCTATAAAAATAAGATTAGACCTACCAAACAAGCCCTAAGATCAGTGGGTTGTGATCAGAGAGAACAGATGGCTCTTTGGATTTCTTGTTGCAAAAATCGAAAAAAGAGATCGAAGTGGTTTGATCTCTGATTGGTTGGCCACGGATCAGGTTCTGGCTTGATTGGAGTAGAAGAGACTGGGTTCTCAGTTTTGCAAACGAGACAGAGAAAATGGAAACAGGGGTTATCGTGTCAGCTGGTGTACCGCCTTCTATGATGCTTCCACCGCCGGTCTCCGGTTCTCCCTTGTCGTGGCTAAACAGAGGAAGTGGTGAAAGAGAGTTGGAGGCCTGAAGTTGAAAAGGATCCGGATTTGTTGCCACCGGTTCTCGTTGCTCACTGTGTTTCGACCGTTGCTGCAACCTCTCCGCCCTACCACAGGCTCCGTTGATTGCCCATCATCTGGTGCTCGCCGCTGCTAATCACTGTTGCCACTGCCATTGTCACTTAACACGGAGAAGATCATCCATCAATTGCTAGATCCGCCGTCCCGCAACTGCAATTGTAGTTGCCGAAGAAAAAGAAAGCAGTCGTTGCTGAGAAAGCAGTCACCACTACTGTTGCCAGATCATTGTGCGAAGGAGAGCAGAAGGAGCGGCCAAGGTCTCTTTTTGTTGTAGAGAGATTGAAGAGGCTTGCTGTCTGTTGCCACTGCGATCTCCGAAGTTCTTGCCAGTGGCCGCTCCCGCCGCTGAGTCTACCGTCGCCACGGGGGGGGGGGGGGGGGGGGGGGGGGGGGGGGGGGGGGCCTCTGCATCTCCGCCGGCACTGGCGCCACCAATCACCGAAGTTGCCTCACCGCAGCTACCATCTCCAGGCCCTCGTTCTAGTCGCCGACCATCGTTGGTGAACGCTGTTGCCGGACCGGCCGTGAACCCGCCGCTGGTCACCGGGCCTGTCCATCGTAGCCAAAGGAGAAGGGGGTAGCATTTGGCTCCCTGTTGCAGAACAAGGAAGATGAGGTTAAAAAAGACGGGTCACAGGTCGGGTTGGGTCGTTCAAACTTGACCCGGTTAAAGCAACAGCCCAGACAGGTCAGAGGAGGTTGGTCTGGGTCGGGTTGGACCTGACCCGGTTGCAGAAAACGTAGTGCAGTCCAATTTATAATTCGAGTCGAGTCGACATAAACCCGTTTGCAGTAAGCCCAGCCCGCCAACACAGGCTGACGTCAGCCAACGTCAGCGAGAGTATAGTAAAAGGCAATTTGACCAGATTTGTGGTTGAAATTGTTTGTACGATATCTTGATTATCCGATGTCCGATCAGAGATCCGTTTGAGTCTACGGACTCGTTGTGAGGAGATCTAGGCGTATGTAGAAGAATATGGGCAGTTCAACGGTCAACATAGATGTTTGACCAATTGGAGTGTAGAAAATTGTTTCTACAATACCGAAGCCATCTGAAGTCAGATTTCAGATCCGTTTCTTTCAACGCGCTCGCGGTGATGAGATCTACGAGGCTAATAAAAGATATCGGCAGTTTGCTGGGAAAAATTGAGGGACTGAAGAAACTGACAGATTCACAATGATGCAATGGATTCAAACATCACAGGCCAGATTGAAGTGTTTGATGAAAAAACGACTTCAGGGATTGGTAGGAAAGAGTGTTAGACTTCGTGACATAGTAATGATTAAAAAGTATTACTTGATGTTATGAATAGTAGATTGCTCCGAATACTTTGATAGAAAGCTTAGATCCGCATCGAATGGGTCAGGAAGGAGTGACATGCCAATGTGGAAGAAAAAACAAAAGAATTAAAATTGGAAGGAGGTAATGTGCAAGAAACCTCGAATTCGGTTGACAAGGAATTAGTTTTGGTCGCTACAGATATGGATTGGGTTGATGATTCATGGAATTGGGATTCAGATTCTTTCTATCATATGTTCGTATAGAAATAGGTTTGTTGTAAATAACTTTCATTGTTGATAGATCTGTTCTTATGGGGGAGAATGCAACTAATGAGTATTTGAGATAAGAGCATTAGAGATCTAAGTGTATAATGATATTATTAAAATCCTAACAGATGTGATATATGTTCCTGGTTTACAAAGAAATTGGATTTCTTTATGTGCCTTAAACTTCAAAGGCTGCAAGTGCACTGTAGCATGTGGAGTTTTGAAGGTGGAAAATGGAACATTAGTCATCATGGAGCGCGAGATGGTCAGAAATCTTTACAAGTTGATAGGGGGTGCTTTTTCAAGTGAAGTAGTGAAGGAGACATCAAATAACAGGGGAGGAAATCTATGGTTCATGTGGAATTAGATGTGACGAATCATCGAAAGATGGATTGATAGGTCTTTGATGATATCACTTAATGTACATCCAGGAGGACCTGAACGGAGATAATTTTTTTCGGAAAAACGTAGTCTTATTAAGGTCGGAGTAAGCCAGTTTAAACATTGTGTCATACCTAACCCGCATGTGCTCTGCCCAACCCACTAAAACAAGCTAAAACAAAATAGTTGCAGGTTTGACAGAAATAACACCGGGATAGAGACAGAATGAAGGATTCACAAGGTGCTAGTAAGATCCAGATTTGAGGAGGTCTTCAGTTTTATCTTGACGAATAGAAATTAAATTCATTTGTATTACAAGGATGTATGCATATGGCAACAAAAGGAAAGCACTTTGGAGGTTCAAGATGGTGGTGTTAAGGTCAAATGAGGCAATTGTGAGAAGTCTTAAGTCAGTTTGGACTCGATCAACACTAGACAATACTGAGATTGCCTGTGCATCCGGGCTAGGTGTGCAAGTGCCACGCTTGATCGTAGCGTGTGTGAAGGTGTACCTTACAATGAGGTATGTGAAGTGCTGGTTCAACATGTTAAGGTATTGAAGGAAGAAGACTGTGCCATCGGTGTAGTGACGTACCATTCAGCAAGGTGCGTGAAGACATTATCGGGTATCTCAAAGTGGCTTTGAGGATTTGGGAATCCAAGCCAAAGTGGAGATCATTGGGTTTTGTCTTGTATTCCGGTTTAGCCGGATCAGTCATCTGGTTTAGCCAGAACCGAGGCTCAGGGTTAGGGGTATTTTAATCATTATGTATAGGTTTTCTTGTTAGCCAAGAAAGCGAAAACTATATATAGTGATGTACTGTAATCCTAGATCCTAAAGGGTTTGAGATTGGATCATGATAGATGAATTCTTTCCTCCGTAGATGTAGGCAAGGTTGCCGAACCGCGTAAAATAGCTGTGTTCTATATTCATGCATGTGATTTCTTGATGGTGTGATTGCTTGTGTATTCATCGTGATTGATTCGTTGATCACTGGTAATTCCATTGCGCCACTTTTCCCAGCACAATCCATGCTAATTGATCTCCTCCCAAATAGGATCCATCAAAATTAAATTTGATATACTGGTTTGGGGGTGGGGTTCATTGGGTTGTTGTAGAGAAGTATGATGTTAGAAGAAGTTTAAGGTCTGAAACTAAAATCCACTAGTAAGAAAGTCCATAGGCCTTGACACCAATAGACTGTAGGTGTAAAGGGGTCATATTAAAAAGATAATTATCACGTGATTTCCAAATGTACTAGCAGATAAAAAGGCCAAGTGATCTGTCATTTCCATGAGAACTCCAATACCAATGGCTAAGAGAGATGAAATTTTTAGGTCGAAAGTTTAGATTTCTTTTAGGTGCTATGAGTGGCCAAACTGATGTAGCAAAAGAGCAATGAGCAAACAAATAGTCAGTCGATTTGGGGGATTGTTTACAGCAGACCCAAAGTGCAGAATCAAACAAATTCTGACGACAAAAACAGTCCCATGTCGTTAGACAACCCTTTAGACACCGCCATATGAAAATTTTACTTTTCGAGGGATGGAAAGGGGCCAAAGTCGTTTCCAATTCAGCTGAGGACCCGAAGGAGTTGGTTGGATGGATGGCTTTATAAATGTATTTGACCGAGCAGGTCCCAACTGCACATTGATTCCAACATGGCAAATCTTGACCTCGTAGAGCTATAGTAGGAATTTTGTCAACAATATTTGGATCCCAATATAATTTCAAACGCTCCATGTGCCAAATCAAATGCCCATATGCTGATTTTCAAATCAAGTCGTGTACCATAAGAGAAGGATCATGATCCAGGGCTTTTTCCTTCAATGAAATATTACAGAGTTTGCCAACATTTGTGACGCATTCATCCTAAAAGATGATGTCACTAAACGTAACGGAGAGTGTCAAATCAAAAGAGAAGAAAGTATAATCGAGTGTAATCATAATGTGGTGCATTTATGTCTTTAGTAACTCAATAAGAAATCTTTTTAACATTTTATATAAAAAGTAAATGGTTTTTTTCTGTCATTTAGTAATTTGAAAATATTGTTATTTTACCTTTTTTTTAAAGAAAAAAGAAGAAAAATTTTTAAAATTTTATACTTTTGATATGGCCCCACATCTTTTTATATCTCTTAAATGAATGTTTTACTTCACTTTACTCTACTATACTTTAGTAAATATCCAAACAAAGGCTTTTGACTCAAATAAAACTTGAATTAAGGAAGTAGGACCCCACTTGGGTCCAAGCTATTCATAATCCTATTCATTTAAGTCATAGTTGTCATTTCTGTTTCTGTCATCATTTTGGTCTAATCTCTAACATAAAATATTTAAGTATTTTGAAATTCCAGCAAAACTTTCTGGCGTAATTTTTTTGGAACAATAAAAATTAAAATATATATACATATATATATATGACAAATAAAAAACTAAAAGTAAAACAAAAAATAAATAAAATAAAAAATATACATTCCCTGATATGGATATTGAGAAAAAAATTTTAAAAATTAGTGAAAATTATGCTCTAAACATAAATGGGCAACCAAAATTGAACCGAAATCTACCAAGATAGTCCGAAATAACTGAAATTGATTGAAATTTAATTTGAAAAATTTTAACTCCATTCTGTTTCTGCCAAAGGACCGGAACGAAAAAATCTAACCATTTCAGCCAAAACGAAACAGAATTGATTACTATAGTTTAAACTAAACTCCCTTCCACCTTGTTTGGTATCTTGCAATTCTACTTCAATTGGAATTTGTCCTCTTTAAAATAGATCATTTGATTAAAAATGTGACCAACACAATCTATGCATGCTCATTAATCACATATTGGGGGAAATAAGGATAATCTTCCAATGAAACGAACTTCCATTACAATATAATTTGGAAATGTGATATACATTGAGAGGATATTTATTTTGAGCAACTCAGATTTTTCAAATTGTGGAGCCCATTGTGAAATTCCACTCTTTTAATTAAAGAATTTTCCAGGTCAAAGGCTTAGAGACTCCTCAGTTAGATAGAAATTTATAGAAGAGGAGTGCTAGATAGTGTCCGAGCATTTTTAAAAGTGAAAACATCCTTTTTTGCGACGAATAGGAGATTAGAAATGTATAAAAGCAATTAATGTTACTTTTAAAAAGAAGAAAAAGCCATCACATAACTTATCTCTTGTTGAAGAATAGAAAGAGGGCAGGACATTCCTGATAATTTCTCTTTATCGAACCGTCAACACTTCCAAATACAACTATGGATGATGGATTAACTATCTTCATCCTATCATTGGTCCCAAACCTCTACAGATCACCACCATACTTCTCTCTTAAAATTGAACCTGTGACATAGTTTTGGAGTTTATGTAGCCACGAGCCCAGTCAAAAGTAAAGAAGGCTTTGTAAAATTAAACATTCATAAAATTCAGGTTTAACGAATCGTCAACTTTGATTGTGCATGCAGTTCATTTTTTATTATTCATTTCTTTGCCTTAGAGATAAAAAGTGAGAAGTCCAACATATCCATCATTTGAATGTGGTTACTCAAAGCTTATCCATCAATGAAAAGTATGGGGTGTCCCACAAGTTTATTTTCTCATTATTTCTTGCTTCTGCAGTGCTTCTATTATTATTTGTGCCCAGTTGTACCACCAAATGGGTTCATCCAGACTTTATTTACTTAGTACAGTTGTAATATTTTCAACGTTGAATGGGCCTCACCGTGTTTTTCACTAATTGTAGATTTATCTAGAATTTTCAGAGTAGGATGATCATGGTCATAACAGATTGACATGAAAATATTTACACGTTCTACCACGAGGAGATTAGCAGCCCCAGCTCTTTGGAGTTGACTCGTACCTATCTTTGACCAGTGTAGCCCCTTTAAATTATAGTAATCTTATAATGTAGCATTTTGCCCAATTTTACAATCATTCAACCTTCACTCCCCAATTTTACAATCATTCAACCTTCACTCCTTGTTGGATTAAATGTCAAAATGATCTACGATTTAGATGCCCTTAAATTCCAATAAATTTTAAAATTATTAGATTGAAGGTTAGGATAATTTGGTGTAGTAGATATATTTGGTGCCCCTATTATGAGCCGCAAGGGTGTCAAAGGTCCAGGCCAGGCTACACCTAGGGTTCTCATTACCCTACTCTCAATATAAGCAAGGTCAGGCCTTGGTGTGCCAAAAGGGCAAGGGCAGGGCAAAGGTAGAAAAGGGTTTTGGGACTCAAACACAAGAAACCATTATTACCAAGTATCCAATGTGTCAACTGAGCGTTATCCTATCTAACCTCTATTAAGAAGGGATCACTAAGAAAATGTTTCAAGAATAGAAGATGTCTTTAAAATCTTTCTTTTTATTAAATAAAATTATAATGCTTGGCGACTTGAGTTCTACACATATATATTTTTAATTTTCATCAAAGAAGAAACATGGTTAAATAGTTTGCTTTATCTCACACCTTTTACAAAAATTTAGTTTGCTTTATCTCACACCTTTTACAAAAATCTTCATGTACTAAATAAATAGGGTATCTTTTAGAAATTTAAACCATTTGCATTCACCTATTTTTTATAAATTGACATTACTTTCAATTTAACAGTGATATAGCTATTAGTTGTCATTGAATTTAAATTGCAAAAGTAAATGCACTTAAAAAATCAAAATTATTTGACTTTAAAAAATTAGAAGTTATAATTATCTAATTAAAATGATATTTGGATTACCCTGGATCCTTGAAGTTCTGTGCACTTGCAAACTACTTTTATAAACTAGTTAGGATCCCAAGTCGCGCTATAAAGAAAAAAAGTGTGTCCTTATTAATATGAATTAAAAAAAGTGTGTCCTTATTGATAGGAATCTACCCCCTTTGCACTAGCGAGAAAAATATAAAAAACGAAATAAAAAACAAAAACACCTATAGAAAGGGGATAGAAAGCAATCATGCAATGCTTATTTCTCATGCAATAAGTATAATATATAACTTTGATTATTAAATAGGGAAAAAATGAACCAAGTATGTGTGTGTATTGGTTTTAAGACATTTTGTGATGAGTATGAGGCTATAAAATTACCTTCATATCCCCATTTTATTTATGCTGAGCGACTATTATAAGGGTATTTTAGTAAATATTAAATATATTATATAAAATAAAGAAAACTAGGAGGGCTAGTTCTTGGATCAGGCTAGGCACAAGCATACGAATTTTACCAAAAAAATTATACACAACTCCTCTAATAGCAATTGATAATAGAAATTTAATATTTTGTCAAACATCAATAGCCATTTATTAGGTAATTTTTTTTATGGATATCCTCATAGATAACAATATTGTACCTATGTTTAATTCTATGCTTTCTTTTGAACGGCATACTTGATTCTACTTATGTCTAACATGGACATATTCTTTAATGAAAAGATAATTCAAGTTATTTTTTATTATATTAATTTTTATCGATGTAAACTATCAAATTTAAGAGTTTAGATAGATAGTCAACAACATTTGAGTGGGGTTGAGTTTTATCCACTAGTTATTAATCGATGCCAACTTCTTTGTATCCTTTTACTTTCATAACTGTTGTTTCATTCAGGTAAACCCCACATTTGAAGTTAAAGTGTGCTATTCATGAATCAATCATTTTAGTCATTCATTTTCGGTAGTCAAATTTTAGCTATTTTGTTGTGAAATTAAATTCAATGGTGACATTTTCAAGGATTACAAGTTAGGGTTAATGCTAATTATAAAGTAGTCTAATGTTTATTTGAACTACACATACCAAATACTTTATTTGAAAAAAGATTAATGCATAATTGAAATAAATCTAATTAAAGCATATGAGAATTGTCAAACATGATATGATGGTCCATATTATTGCTTTATAAAAAAAAATGTAGTCCATGAACTAGTAAAAAAGAGTACAGCAAGAAGAATTTCAACTGCGATAATCCTACTAATAGCTTAATGATAAATGAAACTGGATACACAACTTAAACTATATAATTACCGCAGTACGCTAAGGTATTTAACAATATCTTTTATGTTCTAATTTTATGTCACAAACTATTAAATTAGCTTATTTCATTTAATTTTAAATAATATTTTTATATGAGGACAAAGTAATTTATTTTTTGCATTCTTTTAAAAGTGTACTAAAACATTATCTTATGTATTGTATGAGACTATAATTCGAATAAAAGAGAGTTTGCATCATAAAATAAATATATATAATAATATTAAATGAATAATTTATTTTGGCCCTGCCTCAGCTTAAGCTGTCGCTTGACTTAAACATGGCCTGTTTATACGAGAGTAGGGTAATTGCTTACCCTGCGCGAGACAGGGTCATTGAGTGCCCTGACAATGTCCAACCCTCGCTGTGATGAGCAAGGAGTGGACACTAAAAAGTAGGTGCGGTGAGGGCTTAACCCCCCAAACCTCCACCGACAAAACCAATGGCCAATACACACAGGTTCATCCCGCCCACGAGAAGAGCGTGGGAAGATAATTATACGGATATATCATAAATGGAATCTGTGGAAGTTGTACGTTGTGGTCCATTCTGGAAAAAAAGTTGTACAGTAGGCAGAGCCTGAAAGCCATTTTTTTTTGTCCGGATCCGCTGGTTAAAAACCTCACGTGTCCGGCCGTGGCCAGACCCCTGAATCCAATTCATTTTTTTTTTATCTCCATCCATATTCTCACTCCTTTCTGCACAATAAAAGCATGACAACTGAAATCGAGCTGTACGTCACCCATGAGTCATGACCCTGACTGAGCATCAATTACATTTCGTCGTAAATTAGTAAACGACAAGGGTGAATGGACTAAATGACTAATAGTGACATCAGTGAAAGAAAACACGTGACCACGTTTAATTTTAATTCCCACAAAATGACATTTTAAATTTTAAATCACATGAAAGTCAAAAATAGCCAGGATGCCACATGAAACAAAATTCCCCTCGCCCATTGGGATCATGTGCCAATAACAACTCAGTAAAGCTCACCTATTAATAATTTATATCATTCAAAATGAATCTTTCCATCCTCCAATGGCACAAGGGAAAACCAAAGAATCCTTCTTTAAAGGGGAGGCCATTATGTGAAAATATTCTTTAAGGAGCTCACATATGAAAATTGAATGTAGTTTTTAAAATATAAAGTAGTGTTTTAAAATAAAAATTGGGGGTTCATATATAAGAAATTATTAAAATCATCTAAAGAAAAAACGGATTTTCAAAAATTTTTGTATAAAATCTTCTAAAAAAGGGGTTTTCAAATGAGCCTTTCCTTCCACATGCCTTGCTATTGGTGGAAGAAAGAGTGGCTTATCAACATTAACACCCATTTAAGTAAAGGTAATGGCATTGATTACCATCTTAAGAAATACAATTCACATTTATTATTCATATGAATTAAAAATAATCCTCATAAGTTCATACCTATGTGAAATAATATTATATTAGTAAGATAATTTTCAAAATCTAATAAGTAAGAATTGAGATTGTATTATGAATAATCTTACGGTGACCGTGGCGGGACCAATCAGTTATCTTGGATATCAATCCGATAAACCAGTCATCTTAGGTGTCAATCTACTGTAAAAAAAATTTTTTTGGTAAAAGAATATTTTTATTTTTCAAAATTCATGTTAGAGTTGAAATAAAAAATTTTCGCTACCCCATCAATCTTCTTAATTTAACCATCATCATTTATTTGAGATTGGAAACTATAGTTACAACAAACTAGTAGTTAATGTTAACAAACAAATTAAAATATATAGAACCCTTTTCTTAATCTGGTGATTATTTAAAAATTTCCAAATTGACTCTTCACTCTTATTACTCATCTTATTTTGACTAAGGATTGAGTTGGATATAGAAGAGACTCGGCTAAACCCCCTTAATTTTAGTTAGTTTGCATCCGAGCCATATTATAGATATATTTGATTTTAAACAATCAATGTTTATTTTTAAGTAAGCATACATGAGGTTTGAAATTAGCAATTTAAGAATAATGACCGAAATATAATTTGAAACTTATAAGTAATCTTTTTACATTTGATATTTAAACTAACAAATTACACACTATGGACTTTCTTTTTCTTTTCTTATTATAATATTTTTCTTGCATATATAAATACACTAATTTGAATTTGATTATCATGAATGCATGTGAATAAATGCATATTTATATTTTATATGTATTCCATCCATTTTTAAATACTTTCAAAATTATTTTTTATAAAAAGCATGGCACTCTTTAGTAACTGCCTTGACTTCATTTGAGTAAAATTTTTTGCATTACTCAAGTCAAATCCAAGTCACGAATTTTCCAAATGATTATCTATCATCGTTCAGCTTTTGATAGGTAATGTGAACATGATCTACCAATATTTAATTTAATCCCACCTAAACAACTAGGAGTGTAATAAAAAACTGAAAAACCATGTAACTGAACCGAGCTGTGGTTAATAACCGTGTTTCATAGTTCGGCTACGGTTATGGTTGCAGTTATTAAAATAAAAAAATTGTGCTTTACTGTTTAGTTTCAATTTTTAGTCTCGACTCATGGTTATTAATTGAACCGAACTGTAACATACGGTTTTGTTAATCGTACGCGATTAACCGAACTATAACGTATGGTACGGTTAACCATGTGCGATTAACCAAACCGTTACACCTCTAAAATTATAATTTTAATTCAATTTCAACCGTTGATTTTTTATCACAAAACCTCTGTAGCCATTCGATATTCAAACCATTTTTAATACAGTTAATCGTAATCGAACTATCTAATACGATTAACGGCTGTTCTATTTTTTAGAATACGATTACTGTTGCAGTTTTTAAAAACTAAAAACTGATGGTTTGGTTCAATTAACTATTTTTTTCAAAACCCATGATTAACCTAATCATTACACCCTTATAAATAACCTACTTTTTCATATAGGTGTTGTCTTAATTTAAGAGTGATCCGAACATGTTAGGGTTTGTTAAACTTGGAGGATCTCTAGGAGCTCGGATCATTTGACCTAATCTACATCTAAAGTGATTCGTGCCCACCATTGCCATGCATAGGGTAGGCCCCATGTGCAGTGTTGTACAACTAAGCGACATCTTCTTAGCTTCACCACCCAAGGGCTTTGCATAATCATAGCTCAGATCTTTTGACCCAATCTACATCTAAAGTGATACGCGCCCATCATTGCGATGCATAGGGTAGGCCCCACGTGCAGTGTTGTACAACTAAGCGACATTATATGAGCTTCATCACCCAAGGGCTTTGCATAATCATAGTAGTTGAGATCCATTTCCTTAGATTTTGCAAAATCGGCATTCTAAAAATTTCTGCATAGGAATTACCTTTGGAATCAAAACCCTTCAAAATTTCTGTCCCCATTTATGCTCTTTTGTGTTTATTCCAATTGAAATTAATCCTACAAATTAATCACATTTAAAACATAAAGTTCAACTTTATGATTTTTTTTTAACTTTCCCCTTGCGTAATCTCGTTCCTTTTTTTTTTTTTTTTGCTTGATTGCCCTAGTAGCCGACCAGGATATTGAAAGTAAAGGGCTCCAACAAAATTTCGGCTCTCACCAGGGTTTGAAACTTGGTGGCAGCTATAGGAGTAGGTGCCTCATCTACAAAGCTAACTAAGGGAGTACATGGTTCGGATTGGTGTGGATCAAAGTCAAATTTAGACACCAAACCACTCCCTACAGTTCTATAGATTTGTAATCCATAGTCAAACTATTGCCTACTTAAACCGAATCAAATTGAACCATGGAAGACCAGTTTGATTCAGTTAAAATCGTTCAATATGCTGTGTTTATTATTATTATTATTTTAAAACTATTACCATGTTTAATTGAGCTTAAACCTTAAGCACTAAAAAGGATTGAGAAGATTAGGACTTGGAAAGATTTTATATGGAGTAATGATGGGTGAGATTAAATGTTGGATGATTAACGGCAACAATGTTGCTTTTTAACATTTTTTATATAAAAATAAAAACATATGTATTACATGTCAACAGTTCGATTATGTTTAAATTCGTAAATAAAGGATAAAATTGTCATCAAATCATTTTTAACGAATTAAAAACTTTTTAATCTATAACTAAACCATTAACCATCAATTTAATTAAACATTCCCGAATTAAATTAGCTCGGTTTTATTTTACGGTCTGGCAAACTTTTTAAACTTAAGCCCGGCCCTCTCTTCCCACATTCTTGTTACTTTTTTTTTTTTTAGTCAGCCACATTCTCGTTACTTGCTGCACCAGGAAAGCATTAAAACTGGAATAGAGCATCAATTACATTTCGTCGTACATTACTAAATGCACTGGTAATTGGACTAAACGACTAATAATGACACTTGATTCCCATCATGGTAAGAAAACACGCGACCACGTTTAATGTTAATTCCCCCGAAATGACATTTAAAACACATGAAAGTGAAAAATAGTCAGGAAGCGACACCATACAAGATTCCGCCGGCCCGTTGAGATCATGTGCCTATGAAAAATCAGTAGCTCACCTGTTCAGAATTGTGTCAATCTAAATGAATGTAGTCTCCTCCAATGGCACGAGGGCAGGCCAAAGAATACTTCTTCGGAGGGGAGGCCATCATGTAAAAAGGGTTTTTAAAGGGCCCACAAATGAAAAGTGATTGTAGTTTTTAAAACACATAATAGTTTTTTTAAATAAAAATTGGGGGTTCATATAAAAGAAATTATTAAAATTTTTTTCAAGAAAAAAAGGATTTTCAAAATTTTTTTGAGGGCCACGTGCAAAAATTTATAAAATCTTCTAAAAATGGGTTTTCAAAAATTTTGGTAGGACAATATGTAAAAACTCATAAAATTTTATTTTAAAAGATAGGTTTTTTTTAATTTATAAAAGGTTTCTTTTATATATAAATTAATTGGGAGTGGGCTGTCCACCAGTGACTGACATATACTAAAATTCCACTTCAGTTTATCAGATATCTCTGAAGAGACAATTCTACTTCAATTTAAGTTTAAGATGGAACACATCATTTATATTGTGATCAACACTTTATTTTGCACATAAATCATGCATGTGCCCAATATAGAGGTGACAAATGGGCCTTTCCTTCCACGGGTCAGGCTAACCCACATGCCTTTCCAGTTGTCAGAGGAAAGAGTAACTTCCCAACGCTACTACCCATTTAAGTAAAGGTAATGGCATTGATTACCATAAGAAATTTAATTTACATCTATTATTCATATGAATTAATAGTAATACTCATAAGTTTATACCTATGCGAATTAATATGAACGATAATTTCCAAAATCTAACAAGTAAGGCCTATAACCCATTGATCAAGCCACTGGACTAGGCCATGCCATGCCACGAGCTACGGTCCCCTCACCAAGCATGACTTATATCTTGGATGGTGTTAGGATATTTGAGTGTTGGGTAATTCATGGGTTGGACAAAACTATAGAATCATTGAGTTGTAATTTTTTATTTTATAATGGATTGTAATATGCGTTACTAAATGCACAAAAGTAAAGTAATCAAAGAAAGATGGCAAATTGAATGTTTTGAAGTGATTTTATAAGAATAACATGGATTAAAAGGGTCATATCTCACAAAGCAAGTGTCGAATCAGGGCAAGTTACATACCGTTGGAAACATATTTTCAAGTAAATATCTATAAGTTCTAAATTTGCGTAAATCGAAGCTAAAATAACAAAATTATGATATTAAAAAGTTTGTAGAAAAGTGCATAATTTACATGTGCACTTGAGCACCTAAAACAATTTTCAGCTAGAAACTTATGCACTCGAGCGCGTTGACGTAAAAATTCAGTTTCCTACAGAATTGTTTTCTATTTGTATCAGAACTGTTAATTCCTAATCTATAAGGATTCTAATCCTAAAGGCATGAATTGTGGGTTATTTAGAGAGTGTTTTAATTTTCTCAACCATAAAGCACTTATTTCTCTATTCTAAGTTGAGAATATATATTTAAGATACTCTTCTTTTCTAAACTAGCTATTTGAGAAATTGTGTTGAAGTTTTGAATTTTAAAGACTTGCACTTCTACTTTCTTGTAGAATATCGGCTTTTCTTGTATAAGGTTTGTTTACTTTACGGATTCAAAGTGGTTGTTTTTCAAGTACGGTGAGTGGTGAACAATGAGGAGCCAACAAGAAGAAGAACTAGAGCTTTTAGGTTGAATTGCAACTCGAAAAATAGTTTGTGAGTATATCATGTAACTTTCGATCATATAGTTGTTTTTTATCTAGACTATAAGACTCATAGTTTTTTTCGAATAAGGTTTTTTACTTAAAAAATCTATGTACCTTCTTCTTATGGTGTATAATTAATTTATTTGCTCATTATTTTATTTTTTTGCTGCATATATTTTGAATCAGACTTGGAATGATATTTCAGATGGGTTGAGGTGTACTAGCAGGTCAAAGTGCCGGGCCATTCCAGGCTTGGGCAGCTTGGCCCATTTTACACATCTAGCTCAATCATAAAGTGCGACAACTCCTATTGAATCCAAAATTAAACATACGCATTGGATGGAAGACGTTGATTTTTAATGGTCCATATTAGGTCGAGCACGTGGAAGACACACAGCGGATCGGCACTATGTGCCAACGGGCAAATGTCCTATCCAACAGCAAAGCATTTTTGTTTGTTTCGGAAAATCATGCGCGAAGTATTTAAAAATCCCATTTTATCCAAGGAGCAATTTCCCACATGTCTTTGGTGTTCAGCAGTGGGTGCCTTTATTTCCCATTTCGAATATGTACACGTGGCTCTCTTTGATTGGTCAGCGAGTCTTTAAGTGTAGTTGCGAGGCCAGTTTTTCCACAGTGCCTCAGTTGTTGTAGAGACAGAAGTTGCTCAGCAGAAATGATGGCAATGAGAGTTTCCAATGTGCTTGTGCTGGCGATTGTAGTGGCTTTCCTTTCCACATCTTCCCTTGCTGAAGACCCTTCCCCTGTCCTAATCTTCAGCTCTGATGACACTCTCTCTTCACAGAATGATGGTGTGCAAAATGGTATGAAAAATTTGATGATCTTGTTGGTAGTGAATGACTGAATGTTCGCCCCCCCTCCTCATTCATCCCTTAAGTTTAATACAGTTCTAGGAGATCTCATACATAAAAACTTTGTACCGCTATATCATGAGCCCATTTATATGAGTCCGAATCTTCTTATAGAAACCCCATGGTGCCAATGAGGTAGCCCCCGTCACCACCAGTGGCCAGCCTGCACTGTACGCGGGCAGTGTGGCAGGCTTCCCACCGCTCATGTTGGGGTTTTCCCTCAATTAATCTCAATTCATTTATATATACACACAGATAAGATGATTTTAAAATTATTAGATTTAACCTTCAGGGTTAAAAGCCAAGGGAAAGCAATTCGTACTGCTTGCAAGTATACTGATGTTGAAATATTTGATAGCAGGTGATGGGCTGATGGGGGGACAGCCATGTTGCAATTCGTGCGTTTGCACCCGTTCTATGCCTCCACAGTGTCGTTGCATGGACACACACCTGTTTTGCCCCCCCACCTGCAAGAGCTGCGAATGCACACCTCCAAGACCATCCTTCTGCCACTGCAACGACGTCAAGACTTACTGCGACAAGCGCTGCAGTGCAGCCCATACGAATGATATGTTGAGGATGCCCCACCAAGACTAATCACAGCTGCCGCTGCTGTCTCATGTAGCTACTACTTAATCTAAATATCTAAATAAAAAATGATGAATGAGAGTGCAGCAGAGTGGTGATTGGGTTATTTCTCTTTACCGTAACGGCAGTCGTCACCGTATGGTTATGTTTGCTCTAGTCTTAATAGTAAGCTTTTCTTATTACTAAATTTTTCTGCTTCTACTTGGATATGCAGTTTTGAGTGTTTGAGCTAACAAGATTACACGTCTGATTGTTTACATAGGTTCCATGCTCATCGGAGGGCATGGCTCGATCAGTGTCACGAACATGAACAATCTTACTAATTAATTTAATTTCCTCACATGTTTATGTGAGGAAGCAGGGTAAATCAGAAGATTTTTTCTCTATGCGGCCGTCTAACCCTTCAGAGTCAATTTTCCTATCAACTTGATGGGGCGAGAAATGCATGAATAATATTCAAAATGAATGAAATCACATACTTTAACCCTACAAAGATACTGAGTTAAAGGAATGGAACTCCCAAGTAGGGCCATCTATTGGTATTTGATCTATTTGAAATCAACATCCTCCAGTTATAGGGTATTATCAAATCTTACGCTAATCTGAAAACTTTCCACCGTTGGATTGAATGTTTGACAAAATACATTATTAACACTTATCTCAGGCACTTTCATTATCACGTCTTTCATAAAAAAATCTGTGCAACTGGGAAAACACTGGAATTTGCATAAGTTGAACGTGTCTGACTTTAATTAGAGGGCTCCATTACAGTGTTCCACTCCTGTAATATAGGATTTTTCTAGGTCGAAGGTAACAAAAAGAATTGAAAAATTAAAAGAGGTTGGGCGTACACTCTCTTGGCACATTTTTTTTTTCCAAAGAGGACTGCTATTTGAAAACAATTTTTATCTCCCACCACATGAAAAAAAAAAATTCTTAAATCCCCAAAATACTCTTCTCTCTTCCCCACATTTCTCTCTCTGGCCCTCCTCTTGCCTTCCCTTTCCCTCTGGCCGGCGAGACAAGCTCCGACTGGTGGGAGGGGGGCTCTCCCTCCCTCTCTTTCTACGTCTTCCCCTTGCTCTTCCCCTCCCTCTCCCTCTTCATCCTCCTCTTTCCCTCCCTCTCCTTCTTCCTATTCCTCTTCCCCTCCTCTCCCTCCTCCTCCCTCCATCTTCATCTCCCCTCTCTTATCCTCCTCTCCCTCCTCCTTCCGTTTTCCTCTCCCATCTCCTCTCCTCTCCTCTCCTCCCTCCTCGCCTCTCAGCCCATTCGGTCCCCTGTTGTTCGGCCCAGTGAGGCTGAACATCAGTGTGATGTTAGGCTTTGCAGGGCTGAACGGGGTGAAGAGATGAGGAGAGGAAAATGGAGAGAAAGAGGGAGGGAGAGGAGAGGAAGAAGGAGGAGGAGATGAAGAGAGGAAGAGGAGAGAAAGAGGGAGGGAGAGGAGAGGAAGAAGGAGGAGGAGGTGAAGAGAGGAAGAGGAATAAGGATAGGAAGAGGGAGAGCCCCCCTCTCGCTGGCCGGAGCTCCTTGCTGGCCAGAGGGAAATGGGAGGAGAGATGAGGAGAGATGAGGGAGGGAGAGATGGGGGGATTTTTGGAATTTTATTATTTTTAATTTTTTCTTGTAAGTAAAGAGATGAAATTATTATTTATCCAGCAATTCTCTTTTTCCAAACCTCTATCTTTTATTAAATAACTTTATAGTTACTATACATAAAATATTCTTCTATAACTTTTGATGTATCGTTGATAGAAAGAAAACACAATGAATCTAGTATGAAATATCCCAGGCCGGCTCCTTCTAGATGCATTCTCCGTCTTGACATATATAACATGGACCTCCATCTATATTGACATATATAGCATGGCCCTACACCTATCTTGATGAAATGCTTAAACAAACCGGCTCTTAATGATAATGCTATCTTCAATCTTCATGATGTTCGGTGATGAAGATTGGAAGAGGAGAGGAAGAAGGGGGAGGAGATGAAGAGAGGAAGAGGAATAAGGATAGGAAGAGGGAGAGCCCCCCTCCCGCTGGCCGGAGCTCCTCGCTCGCCAGAGGGAAAGGGTAGGAGAGGGGAGGAGAGATGAGGGAGGGAGAGATGGGGGGATTTTTGGAATTTTATTATTTTTAATTTTTTCTTGTATGTAAAGAGATGAAATTATTATTTATCTAGCAATTCTCCTTTTCCAAACCTCTATCTTTTATTAAATAACTTTATAGTTACTATACATAAAATATTCTTCTATAACTTTTGATGTATGTTGATAGAAAGAAAACACAATGAATCTAGTATGAAATATCCCAGGCCGGCTCCTTCTAGATGCATTCTCCGTCTTGACATATATAACATGGACCTCCATCTATATTGACATATATAGCATGGCCCTACACCTATCTTGATGAAATGCTTAAACAAACCGGCTCTTAATGATAATGCTATCTTCAATCTTCATGATGTTCGGTGATGAAGATTGGAAGAGGAGAGGAAGAAGGAGGAGGAGATGAAGAGAGGAAGAGGAATAAGGATAGGAAGAGGGAGAGCCCCCCTCCCGCTGGCCAGAGCTCCTCGCTGGCCAGAGGGAAAGGGTAGGAGAGGGGAGGAGAGATGAGGAGAGATGAGGGAGGGAGAGATGGGGGGATTTTTTGAATTTTATTATTTTAATTTTTTCTTGTATGTAAAGAGATGAAATTATTATTTATCCAGCAATTCTCTTTTTCCAAACCTCTAGCTTTTATTAAATAACTTTATAGTTACTATACATAAAATATTCTTCTATAACTTTTGATGTATTGTTAATAGAAAGAAAATACAATGAATCTAGTATGAAATATCCCAGGCCGGCTCCCTCTAGATGCATTCTCCGTCTTGACATATATAACATGGCCCTCCATCTATATTGACATATAAAGCATGGCCCTACACCTATCTTGATGAAATGCTTAAACAAACCGGCTCTTAATGATAATGCTATCTTCAATCTTCATGATGTTCGGTGATTGGATGGTGGGCACAGATGTATTTCAGGCAACTAGTCAACTTTTTCTTTATTGTGATCTTTTTCTTTATTGTGATCTTTATCAGAAGGAACTCTACTAATGGCTGTAATTAGGGCTGTCAATCCGACCCTTTAGAGAGGGGGCCCGGCCCGGCCTGGCTAGCAAAAGCCCTCAAAACGAGGGCTTATTTTTTTCATTTAAAGCCCGAGGGTAGGGTAGGGCTTTATTTTCAAAAGCCCGCATTTAGAGGGCTGAGCTTAGGCTTGACTAATTAGGCCCGAGGGGGTCCAGCCCGGCCCGCTGTTTATTAAATTTTAATATAAAATATATAATATACACAATGAGTTTGAAGATGATTTTGTATATGATGCACCTACCAAAACATTGTCAAATGTGAATAAAGTTGATTTGGTAAAAAAATCTAATGAGTTTGAAGATGATTTTTTAGCTTTTGAGGAACAAATGACTCAGACAGTTGTAAAGGAAAAATCGAAATTAGATTGTCATTTGGAGGAGCCAAGGGATAAATTTGAAAATTTCAATATATTGGATTGGTGGAAAGTTAATTCAACAAAACAAGTTAATTCAACAAAATATCCAGTTATCTCCAGAATGGCTTATGACATTTTAGCAATTCCTGTTTCTACAATTGCTTCTGAATCAGCATTTAGTGCGGGAGGAAGAGTACTTGATCAATATAGGTGTTATTTAAAATCTGAGACTGTAGAAGTCTTAATTTGCACACAAGAGTGGATACGTACGCAGCAATAAAATGATAGTAATACATTCGATGATCTTTTAGATATTCTAAAAGTAAATTAAATAATTAAATAAAGAATTATTGTTATTTGTTATATATTAATTATCATTTATAGAATTATTATTATCCACCTTATGTTTTATATTGTAAAAATGATTTTATCCCACCACCAATGCCTTAAAAAAAAGTTTTTAACTTCACCATACTGCCTTTTCCATTGCATTGCCGGTCCCCAGCCCATGCAAAGGAGGAGGGTTTGTATATGGTTGGTTGGTGGTGGTGGCATAGGTTGTTAAATATAAGAAATTTATTTCCATTAAAAAAAAAAATTCCCCTTTCTTTTGGCCCTGGCCCGGCTCGGCCCTAGCCCTTAAGGGTTGGGTACGGGCCTAAAAATTATAGGCCCGCCGTAAAAGTTGAGGGCCTTTGTTAGATTAGGCCCGGCCCGCACATGTGAGGGTAGGATAAGGGCTTACTTAAGCCCGGCCCGGGCCTGGCCATTGACAGCCCTAGCTGTAATGGAAGAACTGAAGAAGTTGCCGAAGGGGATTCAATTTTACGAGTGCCCTAATGCTTGGCTTTTCTCTTAAAAGGGTGGTATTCATTTATAAAAAATCCCTATACAGAACAGACCAAGAAATGGTTTGGCTTTACCATGTAATTTCCTAAGCATGTAGGATATTACATATAATCACCTATTCCCTAAATAAGGAAATAACCTTCTCTCTTTCTTCTTACTCCTTTAAAGTCACTATTTTCCATATAAAACCATCTTTATTATAACCCTATCCCTTGGAAGTTGGAATATGCTTTATTTTTCATCTTTCATCCATTAATAAAATAAAAATGAAAAAAGGAAGATTCTTCTACCAAATAAAATTCCCTTTCCCCACATGCGCCTTTCCCCACATGCCTCTTATGATAAGTAAAATGGATGAAGTAGAGAATTGAAGAAATATCGTTCTTGGAATTTCAAATCAAGGTTTTCACAAAAACAAAAACTACATCAAATATTGTAAAAAATGTTGGCGTAGGGCCATCGTTTTTCCATCAAAACCGACTGCCCCCAGCTGTTGGAAATTTTTTTACCATTTTTTACAAAATGAAGAAAAAAGTTATAAATAAATAAATAAATAAATAAAGAGATAAACAAGGGCCTATGGTCTTCAATTATTTTTGGTGACGTTAATAATGCATTTTCCAATCACCAATGACCGTCATTTTTTCGAAAATGACAATCAAATTTTCGACGGCCTATGGCAATCGGTTTTCAATGGCCGTCGTTCTTCACAATTTCTCATGTAGCACCAAAGAGGCCAAAATTATCGTTTTCGAACCATATTTTATTGCAATAACAGCTTTGGAGAGATATTTTAAATATCATTATTTTTCTGAGTGCTGCTTACATGTGGGGTCGGCTTTACCATAAGGCCAATAAAGCCCTTGCATTAGGCCCCTACAAAATAAGGCTCCAAAAGAGTAACTATCATATTTTTATTTTTTAGATTTCAATAAAGGCTCCATAATAAAAACCGGCATCTTTTTAAATTCCAAAACAAACAACTTCCATTCTTTTATTTCTCCCCAAAAAATAAGGTATCATCTTTTTCATATTCCAATATATATATATGCACACTAGCGCTGCAGGCCCATGCTTAGCCTGGACTTCTATAAAAAATTTAAATAATTTATTACAAAGTTTATCAAAAAAATTTGATAGACTTTTGAATTTTTTTCTTTTATTTAAACTATGAGAATCATTCAGTGGCTACTTACATTTTTAAACTTTTTTAATTTTTATTTTATTAATTTAGTAGGTTGACTTTTGTAAAAATCTGAAATTTTATATTTTTGAAATTTTTTAATAAACTATTTAATTTTTTTATGGAGGCCCGGGTTAAGCACGGGCCACGTTGCTAGTTAATATATAAAATGTATTAAGAAGAAGGAAGAGAAAGAGAGTAGAGGGAGAAAAGGAGAGCTTTTCTTATTGAATGAGATGTGTACATAAAATGGGGGGAGAAGGATCTTATTTATAGAAGAAGATTGCTTCCTCCCCAAGCAAACCAATATAGCAAGACTCTAGCTTTCCATATCTAATGTGGGTCCCATGGTGGGCATCCACTAATAACAATAGTTTATAACACTCCCCCTTGGATGACCACCATTCAATAACAGTTGCCTCATTAAAACCTTGCAAAGGAAAAACCCAATGGGAAAAAAACCTAAGCGAAGGAAAAAGAGTACAACATTTTTACAAAGTTATTGAAATGGTGTTGGACGTGCATAATGCTGCCTCGTTAAAACCTTAACTAGGAAAACCCAGTGGGATAAAACCTAGAGAAGGAAAAAGAGTACAGCGCACATATGTCATAATTAATAGGCTTCAAGGTATCTATCCAGAATCTGTTATTCCCCCTGACGATAATACCCTTTACATTGTTTGATGATACACTTTCCGCATGCCGATCTCATATACAAGCCTTTGAAATGTTGACTTTGGTAATGACTTTGTGAACAAATCAGCCAAGTTGTTGTTTGAACGAACTTGCTTGACTTCGATCTCATTGTTCTTCTGAAGCTCATGTGTGAAGAAGAACTTTGGTGCAATGTGCTTTGTCTTGTCACCTTTAATGTACCCTTCTTTAATTTGTTGAATACATGCCTCATTGTCTTCATAGATAATACTCGGGGTACCTATATTGAGAGGCAATTGACAAGAACTACGAATATGCTGAATTAAAGATTTTAGCCATACACATTCCCTACTAGCTTCATGGAGGGCTAAAATTTCAGCATGGTTAGAAGAAGTAGCTACCAAAGTTTGTTTACTAGAGCGCCAAGAAATAGCAGCATTACCATTGAGAAATACATAACCTGTCTGTGATCGACCCTTATGAGGATCAGATAAATATCCTGAATCTGCATATCCTACAAACTTGGAATCTTTATAATAAAAGAGTCCTAAATCAATTGTACCACGTAAATAGCGTAGGATATGTTTGATACCAGTCCAATGCCTTTGTGTTGGCGCAAAACTATATCTAGCAAGTAAATTCACTGAAAAGGAAATATCCGGTCTAGTACATTGTGCTAAATACATTAAAGCACCAATAGCACTCAGGTATGGTACTTCTGGACCCAATACCTTTTCGTTTTCTTCAATTGGACGATATGGATCCTTGTTTATGTCTAAAGACCGAACAACCATGGGAGTGCTTAGTGGATGTGCTTTATCCATACCAAAGCGTTTCAGTATATTCTTGGTATAATTAGATTGATGGACTAATATTCCACTAGAACTTCTCTCGATCTGCAGGCCGAGACAAAATTTTGTTTTCCCAAGGTCTTTCATCTCAAATTCCCTTTTCAAATAATTAGCAGTTATTTCGAGCTCTTCTGGAGTTCCGATTAAATTTATGTCATCGACATAAACTGCCACTATTGCAAAACCTTTTGAGGATTTCTTTATGAAGATACATGGGCAAATGGGATTGTTTTCATATCCTTCCTTAGACAAATATTCACGGAGACGATTGTACCACATTCTTCCGGATTGCTTCAATCCATACAATGATCGTCTCAATTGTATTGAGTACGTACTCTTGGGCTTTGTTTCAGGCAAAGTAAATCCTTCTGGAATTTTCATATGAATTTCTGTGTCTAAGTCCCCGTACAGATAAGCGGCCACAACATCCATGAGTCTCATATCCAAATTTTCAGAAACCGCTAAACTTATCAGATATCTGAATGTCGTTATATCCATAACAGGGGAGTATGTTTCCTCATAATCAATCCCAGGTTTCTGCAGGAAACCTTGTGCCACAAGTCTTGCCTTGTATCTAATGATTTCATTCATTTCATTCCTTTTCCTTACAAACACCCACTTATAACCTACAGGGTTGATACCTTTTGGGGTTTGTACTATAGGTCCAAATACACCACGTCTATTGAGAGACTCTAACTCTGCTGTAATAGCAGTTTCCCATTTTGGCCAATCTTTTCTTTGTCGACATTCATTTATAATACGTGGTTCTGTATCATCATCCTCATGTTCCATTGATATATGTGTAGCTACCACATATGCAAATGCGTCATCGATGACAATTCTTTTTCGATCCTATCTCTCTCTTGAATAATTGTAAAATATAGAGATCTCTTCATTATCCGGTACCGGTGCCACTTCAGGGGCTTTTATAGTCTCATCAAGGACTTTCGTCATTCTAGAGAGAGTGGATTTTTCCATAGCTTCTTCGGGAGCGTTATGACCCTCTTCAGGAGGAAACTCTTCAGGAGTGTTGTGTGTATCTTTGGGAGGATATGATGATTGTATATTTCTCCTTTTCCGCGGAGCTATATCTTTTGAACCTACAGGTCTGCCACGCTTCTGGCGTATTACAGACTCTTTTGTTGCCACTTTTTGACTTTGTCCTACAGGGACATTAAGTTTAGCAGGTGCATTCATAGCTGGAATACGTGACTTAGTTACCTTTGCTGCATCGTTAAATGCATCAGGTAATTTATTTGCAATTTCTTGTAAGTGCACAATTCTACGGAC
The DNA here is from genome assembly GCA_037013555.1 of Sextonia rubra. Lineage (NCBI taxonomy): Eukaryota > Viridiplantae > Streptophyta > Magnoliopsida > Laurales > Lauraceae > Sextonia > Sextonia rubra. The sequence continues at coordinate 31,974,416 of JASUAD010000010.1, read as the reverse complement.
TTCATATTCACATTGTGAAGTACGTGGGTCTAAATGAGACAAAGTGGAAGCATTCCACGTTAGTTCACGCCGTTCTTCAGGAACGGGTTGTTCTGCAGGAACAATACGTTCTTTATCTCCCCCTAACGGTGGGAATTTTGTCCCATCGAATTGACAATCAGCAAAACGAGCAGTAAAAACATCTCCTGTCATTGGTTCTAAAAAGCGAATAATAGAAGGAGAGTCATAGCCGATATAGATGCCCAACCTACGTTGTGGTCCCATCTTAGTACGTTGAGGGGGTGGTATAGGGACTAAAACAGCACAACCAAACTTGCGTAAATGGGAGATATTAGGTTGATGTCCCGTTATAAGCTGTGCGGGAGAGTATTGATGGTAGGCTGTGGGTCGAAGTCGAATGAGCATTGATGCATGTAATACAGCATGTCCCCAAGTACTAACTGGTAATTTAGACTGCATCAACAGGGTCCTAGAAATAAGTTGAATGCGCTTAATCAGGGATTCAGCTAATTCATTCTGGGTATGGACATGAGGGACAGGATGTTCGACAACAATGCCTAGAGATGAACAGTAGTCATCAAAGGCTTGTGATGTAAACTCACCCGCATTATCAAGTCGTATAGACTTAATAGGATTATCAGGGAAATGGGCTCTAAGTTTAATGATTTGTGCTAATAGACGGGCAAAGGCTATATTCCTAGTTGAAAGTAGGCAAACATCAGACCAACGGGTGGAAACGTCAATCAAAACCATGAAATACCTAAATGGTCCACTAGGTGGATTGATCGGTCTACAGATGTCGCCTTGTATCCTTTGCAGAAAGGATGGGGATTCTAATGCAATCTTAACGAAGGAAGGTCGAGTGATTAACTTTCCCTGTGAGCATGGGACACATAGATACCCATTTGGTATGGTCAAACTATGGTTGTCTAAAGGGTGTCCAACAGAGTTATCAATGATTTTCTTCAACATGGTAACTCCGGGGTGCCCTAATCTATCATGCCAAAGCAATAAGGCTTGTGGGTTGCTAAACTGTGGGGTTGGTTTAAGCTTCGGGCTTAACTGTCTCGTTTTACTCAGAACCGAATGTGATTCGACGATAGATATCGTTGTATAATATAATCCAGACGAAAGTGCACTTAATGTTTCTAGTATTTGCTTTCGGCCTCCAATACTAGTAACGATAAGTAACATTTCCTTGTTACCTTCATTAGCAGTCTCAACATGGTATCCATTTATTCTGATGTCTTTAAAACTGAGCAAGTTTCTTTGGGAACTGCTGGAGAACAATGCATCTTTAATGAATAAATGAGTACCATTAGGTAACGTTATGTGGGCTCTTCCGGAGCCTTCAATTATTTGCACAGGTCCAGCTATGGTGGATACCTTTCGTGAATTCAATACCAATTCTGAGAAAAACTTCTGGTTTTTCAGAATGGTATGTGTTGTAGCACTATCTACAAGACAGTGAGTATCCCCATTGTTGTGATCCATACCTTTAAACAAAAAAAAAAAAAATGTAACTAAACAATCACATGATTAAGAAAACTTCATAAAAGAAATTTCATCAAAGTGATAAAAAAAATCACTCATCAGAAAACATCCATAAAATGTTTATCAAAATTTAGAAACTGAAAACTAAATCATCCAATCATAAAATATCCATAAAAAGGTAAATAGCTGAAAAAATATTCTAAATGGAAACTTTGAGAAATGTTTGTTTGGTCTTCTAGAACATTCCAGGAGGAGTTCCGATTTTAGCACTAAATGCCTCATTGCTTAGAGGTTGGCCATTTTCGTCTTCAAAAAAATCTTTAGTTTCCAAATTTGTAATGTCCAACTGGTAATTGTCATTTTGTAGGTCAGTATCCCAATCTTCCAGATCATTTGATTCTGTAGAATGAATAGAGGCTTTGTATGCTTTGTATCGTTCCACCACGTCTTTTGGTGCACGACAAGAGCGTGACCAATGCCCAATCCTTCCACATCTGTAGCAAGGGTTATCAGAACGGTGGGTAGAAGTATTTGGTGGATTTTGAGGTTGATCTGGATTTTGTTGCTTCTGAGGATCAGACCACTTCTGGTGGTTTTTAAATTTTTTATTGGGAGGACCTCGAAATCCTCCTCGTCGGGATGAGTTTCTTTTTTCACCTCTTCTGGAGGGATTATTTCTCCCACGCCCCCTTCCTCTGCCTCTGTTGGAATTGAAATTGACATTTGCTTCAGGCAGTGCCATAGATCTAGTTGGTCTGGAGTTATGATTCTTCAACAAGACTTTACTGTTCTGCTCAGCAACAAGGAGACAAGAGATCAGTTCTGAGTATTTGGAGAAACGCCGTTCACGGTACTGCTGTTGCAGGATTACATTTGTTGCATGGAAAGTGGACAGTGTTTTCTCTAACATCTGCTCTTCTGTAATCGTTTCCCCACACAATCTTAACCGGGAAACAATGTTGAAAAGAGCAGAGTTATACTCAGATACCGATTTGTAGTCCTGAAATCGCAGGTTTAGCCATTCATTCTGAGCTGTTGGTAATAAGACCATCTTCTGGTGATCATATCTATCCTTCAGGGATTTCCAAAGACCTGCTGGGTCCTCCTCTGTGAGGTATTCATTCTTAAGGTCATCATGTATATGATGACGTAAGAAGATAAGTGCCAATGCCTTATTCTCCGGGGACTCTTTATTGCCTTCTTTTATCGTCTCTCCAAGCTTCTTGGATTGTAAATGTAATTTTGCATCCAAGTGCCAGGATAAGTAGTTGTCCCCGGTAATGTTAAGGGCTTTGAAATCAAGTTTGGTTAAGTTCGACATTATGCAAGAGCTGGAAAAAATATATATATATATGATCATTGATATGCAAAAGATAAAATACAAATAAAAAATTGTAAGGCATTCAGAATAAATTAAGGGGTGAGCCATGTCAGATCAAGTTTGCCAATTTAAAATTGAATAACATCATGTTATCAATTTTTAATAATCCAAAAACAAACAGTTTAAACAAGGCTTCTGGCTTGATTTGGAACTGCAGGTTCCTGATTAGAACTTCAGGTTCTTTAATTGAACTTCAGGTTCTATCAAGGCTTCGGGCTTGATGTTATGGCATATTACTTTTATTTTTGGATCGAAATATCAAACTTCAGGTTTGATTAGGAATGAATCTGCAAGTCCATATTGTGGATCTGAGAACTTCTGGTTTCAGATTTGAATAATCCACGGAACTTCTGGTCCGGATTTAGAAAAGAACTTCTGGTTCTTACGGAACTACAGGCCCGTATTAATATAGAACTTCAGGATCTGAGAACTTCTGGTTTCAGATTTGAATAATCCATGGAACTTCTGGTCCGGATTTAGAAAAGAACTTCTGGTTCTTACGGAACTGCAGGCCCGTACTAATATAGAACTTCAGAATCTGAGAACTTCTGGTTTCAGATTTGAATAATCCATGGAACTTCTGGTCCGGATTTAGAAAAAGAACTTCTGGTTCTTACGGAACTGTAGGCCCGTACTAATATAGAACTTCAGGTTCTTATTTATGAACTATTCTTGATCTCCCTTTTTTAAAGATAATGATAATAATGAATAAATAAATAATCATAACATAAACAATTTATTAAACAAATAAAGGAATATAAATAATGAAAATTATGTTACCGTTAGATCTGCCTTCTTTCACTTGTATCGTATAGATCTGCTTCTGAACTTTCCGCAGCTTCTACTGGATCGTTGATCTGATGTTGAACGGCCAAGATGTCGTAGTTTGAAGTGGAATTGCTTTTGAATACTATAACTGGTAACTTCTTGTCGTCGTGTAACGTAACACTCGCAACGTTACAAAAGAAAAGAAAAGGAGAAAGAAGGAAGAGAAAGAGAGTAGAGAGAGAAAAGGAGAGCTTTTCTTATTGAATGAGATGTGTACATAAAATGGGGGGGAGAATGATCTTATTTATAGAAGAAGATTGCTTCCTCCCCAAGCAAACCAATATAGCAAGACTCTAGCTTTCCATATCTAATGTGGGTCCCATGGTGGGCATCCACTAATAACAATAGTTTATAACAAAATGGATGTTTTTGAAGAGTTAAAAAAAGTATATTAGAAAGTTTTATAGATAGAAAAAAAGGAAGATGAAAGTCTATTACGCTAAGCTTTTGCCCTCAACCTACACCTATTAGTACTTGATTAATGCTTAAAAAGCTCATAGGAGGAGACATGTAGCTATATCAGAGAAGGGGGTTTGGCCTCAGTTGCCCCCTAATGCTGCCTCTAGTCTAGATCCTTTTATGCTGGAACTCAGTGATATATTCCATGTACAGCTAAATAACTTCGTTATCACAGCCCACTGGTAAAATTCAACCCCCTCAAAGTAAATGTATCCATGCATGAGCTGTGCAGCAAAATATTTACTCCACTTGAAGTTGGACAATGAGAAGACGAGTGACATCACATTTTTGATAGGTAATCGATTCCTGAGAGCCAACGTAGACAGAGTTTTACTGTTGAGCAATTTGGGACTTTTATGACCTTGTAGTCCTGAATATACTGAGCATAAAACATATTGCTCTCATTCCCAACATTTGAAGATTAGCCTGAATAATACCATATAATATATAGTATGATATTTATAAAAGAGTATTATGTATAAACCCCCCTTAAGGTCTTTAGAACTTTTTAATAGGCCCCTGTTTTCTGAATATTTAGTAAATATTTCTTCTTTTTCGTCTTAGTAAATTCCATGTCCTAAAATCAGCACTCCTAACTAGAAGCAGCAACCACGATGAGGTTTGTATTAAACTTTTGTACAAATGGTAGGTTTCCCCTTACATCAATTAAATCAAATGTGAATGTCATTATTAACAAAAATACCATTATTTTATCACAAGTCCAATGGTCTCTCGCTTAAATCTTTTATGTACATGAAGCCTAATCATGTATTTTGAAACTTACATGAATCCCACTATGGGTTGTACATGAATTGGGTTAGTTATAATGAAGTACAAGTGCTGATTGTCATTATAATTGGTTTTGAATTTATTAAATGGGGTTCTTATTGATAAAAATAAAAATTTATACAGTTTTACTCTTCCACCAGCTATTTGTGGGATAGTTACTATTAGTGTTGCAAGCTTTAATGAAAAACTAGCAACAACGCCCGTGCTGAGCCCGGGCAAAATAAAATCAATTACCATGTCGAGCCTAGGTGTTATAAATTCAATTATATCTCAAATGTTTTATTATTGTTAACATAAGTAATGTTATTTATAAAAAAAATGGGACATCTTTATTTACACAAATCTACAATGACACTATATAAAAGGAATATTTTAATTTAATTTACTCGATGCAAAAGATTAATATTTATTTGTAATTTGTAAATATAGATATGCCATATGTCTCTTTGACTTCATTACTTGTGTTCAACGGTAATAAAACTATTGAGATGTACATACATATTATTTTTACATTTTATCAAAAGAATAAAAAAGTTAGGGTGGATGTCCTATTTAATAAAAGAAAATTAATACTTAGAGAGGATTTTAGGCTTAGGAAAAATAAAAAGAATGAAAACTTCAGAAAGGCAAACTTGGAACAAAACATATCTAATATAAAATACTAAGTAATATTTTTTTATAATTTTACAAAGTTAAACCAAATTCAAACCATTTGTTATCTCACAAGAAAATTTTTCATTGTTTTCCAATACATAATTAAAATTAGGATCCATTAACAATGTGAAAATTAATTGATAACACATCATTTTGAACAATATGCCTGTCAATTTACATATGTATAAGATGAAAATTCTTAGTGCTAGAACAAAAATAAAAATTAAAAAAATTGAAGACTGAAAGTGAGAAGAAATGTCATGAACAAGACATGATCATTTGATCCTCCTCCATTATTTTTCACTACACAAACAAATTAAGATTTGATAAAGAACATGAAAATTAGTGGGTTAGGATAAAAATGTGAGAAAATCTAGGTGGAAATATTATTGGTTGTGCAACAAAAGAAACAAAAGTCTTGAATTAAAAGAGATAAGTTAATAAATAATAAACTAATCACATGACTCCACACCACCACCTCTACCACTACCACTACCACTACCGCTACCGCTACTAGTACCAACAGGATTAAAAAAAAAAAAAGTTCAGTGCCCAGATTTTTCAAGTCAGGTCCTTAATGAAACCAGTTACTCGTACTGGGTGGGGTCCTTACATGACATCTCTGTTGACGTTTTGGGACCTTGACAATTTTTGCAAGGCATAACTCCATTGGTTGGCATCTTTGACCATGGGCATCCATCAAAATCTACTAAAATCTACCCTACCTATCACAAAAAATATATATTATATTAGTTGATTTTAGAGGTGCCCATTTTACAAAAATACAATAGTTAAATCCCTTTATTTTCACCATCAAAGGGTGCCCATGAAAAAACTGTAATAAAAATAAAGTTGCATCATGGAGAGGTCGCTTGCACCATTTATATCCTTTCATTTTTAAAGTTTGAATTCAAGAAAAAGAAAGAAAGAAAGAAAGAAAGAAACAGCCACAAGAAAGAAAGATATGTACATCAAATTTCTTTTCATTTTTTAATTAAGAGATTTAGCATCTACACTACATAAGACACAGTCAAAGAGACATACAAACAATCAAGAACAGTCATATGAAACTGCTTAAATCCAAACTTTACCATTTCTCAATCAAAACATTACACTGCCTAAAATAAACAGATAAAAAAATTAATGCAAAATCATTATATGTATCTTCAGATTCTCATGATGAAAAATAAAAAGCTCATGTTTTACCCTAGCATTGAATCCGACGCTCTCCTATTGAGTTCAGTAATAAGAAGCTTGGATCCTCTTCCTCCTTCTTCATCCTCAATCCTCTTTTTCCAAACCACCCCCCCCCCCCCCCCCCCCCCCCCCCCAAACCAACAAAATTTCTTCCCCAACTCACCCACTATCATATCAATGGCCCAAATCAAACTTTTCCACCCTCGCTCTCTCTCGAGTCTTGACCTCATTCATTTCATTGCTTCGTCTCTCTCTTTTATTGAAAACAGAACGAGAAAAAAAAGTGCTTTTGAGAGCTGCCATTATTTTTCCTCTTTCTACACATTCAAAAGCCTACGCCATCTTCTTCTTCTTATTATTCTTCCTCTTCTACTTAATTATCCATTGTTTTTCTCATTTCAAGGAGGAAAGGAGGAGATGAGATGGTGGTCATGGCTTCAAAAGAGGCAAATAATAAGCCACTTATGGCTGTCATCTTTGAGCCCTTTGAAGAAGTGAAGGAGATTCAAATGGTGCTCATCGTCCCACAAGATTCGCTAGCCCGTCAGAAGTATTCTGTTGATTGTGAGGCCACCATCAACGAACAGATCAAATGGGTTATCTTGCTTTCTTAGCTTTGTCCCTTTGATAACTTTTCTGAGGTGTTTTCTTTTTTTTTTGCAAACTTTTCACTTTTCATGTTTCAGTGCAATCAATAGTGAAACTGAGCTCTATTTCACATTTCACTGTCCATCCACAACAGTTATGGTGGTGATGGAACCAAAGGTTATCTCGATTATATTGAACTGAGATAAGATGTTGTTAACATTTAAATTTTAAAATGGGTTGATAAGATTTTAAAAAGATTTGGAGAGGAGATTTAAAAATGAGAGGAATAGATAGAAGGTCTCTCTAACCAAATCTTATCCAATGCCATTGGGATGCTGACGTGTTGCTTTAGAAAAAAAGAAAAATAAGGGGTGTTGATGTAGCATCCTCCAGAGGCCTCCATTTTTATTATCATAGCTTTAATATATATAATGAGTTCAAGCTTTTAAAATTAAACACAGGGATAAAGAAGCAAACAAAAGTGTTATTTCACTCTTAAGATTTATGATGGTTACAAGTCTATATATTTTAGCAACATAAAAAGTAATAAAATGAAAATGCAAGATTATATTAATTTGTTGTGCCATTTCCATCTTAAGGATACAAGAAAATTGTTAGGTGATGACTTATAATGGCTGAATTTCATGGAGGGCCAATTTAAAAATCTTGATTCCAGTGGGCCCCACCGAATGTCATACATACATGAAATGTTAACCTCAAATTCTTAATCCCCTTTTATCCCCTCGTCTGATCAAAACGTGTGGGTCCAAATGTACTCAGTGACCTTTAGGTGTCAATCTACCGTATACTGACAACCACAATATACAAAAAGTAAGGGCCATCGTAGAACCTTACCCACATCAATTGTGGGCTAATAAAATGTCCTTCATCTTCATATTCATCTTCATCGCTATCACCATCATTATCATCATCACCACCACCACTACCGCCACCGCAACCAATGGATACGTTTGGAATCGGGATAATTTTTTTGTGGAATTGGATAGCTAATACCATACAAGCCCATCCAATAGTATTATTCCATGGGATGGGATTTTATTTATCCCAAAGGTGAATGCAATCCCACGTTTGGATATGCCCGGATAAATGGGGAACAAGGACAAAAAGATTTAAAAAAATATAATGCCACTCTCCAGTCAAAGCCAACTCAAGTGGAATAGGGACAAAAAGACCTAAAATATGTAATTTCACCCCCACTCAAAGCAACTCAAGTTATCCTACCTCCCAGGTGAAATTATCTAAGCCTTTGTACTGGGTGTTAATCCACTATAGCATCGGGACTAGGATAACATTATCCCAGGTACTAAAGATGCAAACAAACAATTAATAAGTGGGATAGAATGCACAAAGTTACTTATCCCCCCTTATCCTGCAGCTAAACACATCCTATAAGAATTTCGCTTCTTCAAAATTCATGTTAGAGTTGTAACAAAAATTTTATGCTACCCGTAAATCTCATCAAACCATCATCATTTATTTGAAATTGGAAACTATAGTTACAACAAATTAGTAGTTAATGTTAACAAACAAATTAAACTATATAGAGCGCTATTCTTAATCTAGTGATTATATAAAGATTTTCTAGGTTGACCCTTGACACTCCTGACTCATCTCATTTTGACAAAAGACTGAGTCAGATATAGAGGAGACTCGGCTGAGCCACCTTAATTTTAGTAAGTTTGCATCCTAACCATGTTATAGATAGTTTTGATTTTAAACAATCAATGTTTATTTTTAAGTAAGAGCTTGTAGGTCTACTCTTATTCTTATAGACCATTCAAAATAGAGAAATTATAAAAAAGAGCCGTAAATAAGATAGGCTAGAATCAAATAATGTGTTTGGTAATACAAAGATCTATTTTAAATAGACTTTTTTAAATCAATGGTTGAAAATTTTTCACAAATTTCTCAAGATCCACAAAGAATAAAGCTTTGATATTCTACCCCATAACCATATTCATCTTTCAAATGAGATCTAACGGTTTGGATCTTGTGTTTGTGGCTCTCATATTTCAGAAAATGATAGCAAATAGTTCACGTTTTTTAGCAAATATCTCAATATTGGCGATGATTAAACCGCTGAATCTGGTCTTCTAATGATCATTGACCATATAAATATTTTTAACAGTTTGAATCATGATTTATTATCTCAAATATAATAATAAAAAGGAAAAAAGGGGACTATTGTGGACTAAAATAAAATTGATTCATGTTACATCAATGGTTAAGTTTTTTCACAAGATCTACAAGGAATCAAGCTTTGAAATTTGACTCTATAGCCATGTTAAGACTTCCAAACATTTCCAATTGTTAGGATCTTGTGTTTAGGGCCCACAAAATTTAGAAAAAAATCCAAACGCTCATATTTTTTGGATATATCTCAAGATTGGTGATGATCCAACGGCTAAAATTTAGATGAGTGACCGTGTTTAATCTTTTGAACATTTCTAAAGGTTTGGATCCTCATTTATGCTCTCCGATTTGACAAAAAATAAAACAAAAAAGGGATTGCACTTGATGACGCCATATGCACTGTAGTAGAGCCTTTTAAAAATTCTCTTATTTTGAGAAGCTCACATATGAGGCATTTCATTTTAAGCGGTTTTGCCTCGTTTTGCCTTCAGCATGTAGAGCTTTAAATGGCATGCCAAATACTCTTATTTCTCAAATCTCTGCCCATTTTAGACATTTAGACAATAAAAAGGAAGAAATAGAAATGCCAAACATGCACCAAGTATGCGTGAGGTTTTAAATTAGCAATTTAAAAATGATAACCAAAATGTAATTTGAAACTTATAAGTGATCTTTTTACATTTGATATTTAAAGTAACAAATTATGCACTATGGACTATCTTTTTTTTCCTTATTATAAGATTTTTTTTGCATATATAAATGTATTAATTAATTTGAATTTTACTATCATGAATGCATGTGAATAAGTGCATATTTATATTTTATAATTATTCGATCCATTTTTAAATACTTTCAAAATTAGTTTTTACTAAAAAAAGAGTATTTTATAGGAAAAAATCCCTTAGATGTATACTAATTACGATCAGCTCCTATTTTTTAGTGTGCATTTATCAGATCTATGGGGCTTGATCCTGTGTAAATTTTTTTTTTTAAATGTGCATTTGAGTGACCCACAAAAAAAAAGCGCAGAGACGAAGGGAAGAAAAGAGGAGGAAAGAAAAAGGAAGAAGAAAAGAGGAAGAAAGGGGGGAGAAAGAAGAGAAGAAGAGAGAAGAAAGAAGAGAAGAAGAGAAGAAGAAGAGAGAGAGAGAGAGAGAGAGAGAGAGAGAGAGGAATAAAAGAAGAAGAAGAGAAAAAAAAAAAAAAGAGAAAGGGATTAAGGTTTATTTTTTCTTCTTCTCTCTTCTTCTTCCTTTCTTCCTCTCATCTTTTTCTTTTATTCCTTCCTTTTTTCGTCTCTCCTTTTCTCTTCCTCTCCAACCTTCCTCTCATCTTTTTCCTTTTTTCTCTTCTTCTCCCTTTCTTCCCGTCTTCCTCGTCCTTTCTTTTTTCTCCTCTCTTCTTTATTTCTTCTCTACATTTTTTTTCACATGTAGGCGTCACTCAGCCACACGTTCAATTTTTTTTGCATATGATCAGTCCTTATGGACCCAATCAGTATACGCTAACAATTGGGACCTAATCGTGATTAGTGTACATCTAAGAGATTTTTTTCTGATAAAAATCCTTAAAAAAAACAAGGTACTTTTGAGTTCTGAGTTGACTTTATTTGAGCAAAATTTTTTGGTTAGACAAGTCACAAATTCTCCAAGTGATTATCTATCATCCTTCAACATTTGATAGGTTACGTGAACATGGTCCACCAATATTTAATTTAATCCCACCTAAACAGCCTACCTTTTTGTATAGGTGTTATCTTAATTTAACAGTGATCCGAACATGTTAGGGTTTGTTAAACTTCGAGGATCTATAGGAGCTTGGATCTTTTGACCCAATCTACATCCAAAGTGAGTCATGGCCTTGATTGGCATGCATTGGGTGGGCCCCATGTGCAAAATGTAGTACAGCTAAGTGCCGTCAGCTCTCCTTCACAACCCAAGGCCTCTGCAATCTGCAAAAGCGGAGCAGTCGAGATCCATGTCCTAGGATCCTGTAAAACCAGCTTCCTAAAATTGCCTGCACAGGGATTACCTTGGAAATCAAAACCCTTCATAATTTCTGTCTCCCTTCGTGGTTCTTTTTTGGTCTAATGTTCATTCGAATTGAAGTTAATCGTACAAATTAATCACGTGTGAAACTTAAAATTCGACTATATGATTTTTTTTTTTTTACTTTGTAACCACTTACGTTTATCATCAACCTAACAGTGCTTTTACTAAAAAAAATAATAATAACAAAATAATAATAATAATAACAATGGGTAACCTTGGTTGAAGTGAAAAATTGCTAGAGCTGATGTAAACTGAAGTATCAAGTGTGGGGTTTTTTTGTCACAGTTGAGCTTATCTGAAGAGTATATCCATTTGAAATATAACTACTACTGGTAGTTGGAAACTACCCATAACTACAGAAAGGCCCACAAAGACTTATCCAACCAGACTCAGACGTAACCCGACTCCTCTCAATTAAGGACTGGCTCATCTCGGTTTCCACTTGGGACTGGCTCAAATGAACTGCAATGCAAAAGAATCCTCAATGAGTCCTAAAGCTCCAAGCCCAATCCATGTCCTTACCCACAATTCTACTGTCAAGGATCCATGTAGGCTAACTTAATAGGATTAACCGAGGAGACGTATAAATGTCATTTTTTGACAAGTAGGCTTCATATTCACTATTTGAAAACTTGCAACAGTCCATTGGGTCAATTAGGGACCAATTATTGGAGAAGGAGTGTTTTGGTCATTGCATAAGGATTTCCTAATTATGAACAGGGTGAAACTTTGTTAGTGAATGGAAAACTAAAAAGATATATATTGTCGAACTATGTAAGTCCCTCGTGTCGGTTATGTGTTAGCTTGTGTTTAGTTATCAATGTAAATCTTCACTTCTATATACAACAGATTACACGCACACAACTGGCTTCTTTCAGAAAAAGAAAACTTGCTAGCACACCATCTATAAAAATACATAACTCATGGAGAGATATATAAATTATCAAATTTTATCAATGTTGAGTAATGATAGCACCTTAGTTTTATACATATGGAACGGAATTGCTAATTGGGTACTCATGGGAACCTAATCCCCAAACCCAATTAAAGAGAGATAAAAAAAAAAAGCCCACTTGCCAGCTATTCTTTACTCGTATGAAAATGACTCAACATCCAAAAATAAATGAAAATGACTCAACATACAAAAACAAAGAATCAGCTCCTAGACATTGATGAAAAATTATTCGTTTGCACACGGTGTAACAACAGGATAAATATTTACAGAAGACTCCAGACAATTGCTGAAATGAAAATTTTCATTCACACGCGGCGGGGTACATACATCAAGCTATATATGGCAGACAAACAAGGAAATCTTCTGGAATCCGAATCACATACAGCCGCAACCCAAAGGGCTCTCAGTTAAAAAGAGTAAAATTCCATAGTAGGACCCATCTATTAACATCTAAATAGCTTATAGGCATATTGGGGCATATGTCTAGCGCCTCTAAGTTTGAGTAAGATTAGCTAGTGGAGGAAATTTAATATATATTAGAATTTTCCAACTGCAAATTTGAATCTCAAGAGACACAACTTCACACTAAAATATATCTGTCATGAAATGTGTGCCAAGAGGGCTCCAATCCTGAGGGACTGTTGAAAAGTATCTTTGATATATCTACTAATGCCTTAAATATTAAGTATGATTGCTTAGCCAGTGGATGAATTAAATGGTATCTTCAAATTTTACATCATTATCACACTATTCATCTAAGAGAATTCATCGGTGGGTTTAACTTGGATAGAGATAAAATTTGAAGACACCCCATTTATGTGGAGGAAATTTATTTCGTATAGTCTGTATTTTAATAAGCTTGCCCCGCTATGTAGCTCCACCCTTTTAACTCGCAAGATTAAAGCCTAAGATGGTCTAGACTCAAATATTTTGTACTTTTTCCTTACAAATGAAGAAAAATGAAATTTCTCATGCCGTTGTGATGTCTTAACACCGGAGTCAATTTAACCAGAAGTAACGTCCTTGGTTAAATTTGAATCATGTCAAGATCAGAAAATCATTTTTTTTACTGAAAATAGGTTAGATTTCATCAATGAATCAATAAAAAGAAAAATCAATATGTAAATGCTGAAGAAGGTGGTTAACCAAGATTTCCAAAAAACCAAAAGTCTAATCATGTATAAATAGAAGAAGGCGGGCAGTCACTTATAGCTGTCACCAGATTGAGGATCAGAATCACAGGAAATTCACGTGACCCATGGAATCCATAAATAGTAGAATATAAACGGCTTAACATTAGTGCCAACCTTTTGGTATAAGTTGAGCTCACCTCTTTTATAGGTTATATTCAAGTTTTATTTTAATAGGAGTTAGTTTAGTATGAAATTACTCAAAAACAAGTACTAATTTTTTAATATTAAATATAGAACTTACGGGTTGTTAATTTGATGATAGGGTAAACTTCTATTAGAGTGACATTTATTGAAAGCATGCCAACACGCTCAAGGTTTTGAATGATATTAGCACTTAGTATCACACATATGCTTAGGGATTAGAGGGTTGCAAATGGGTACCTGACTCTTCGATTATCCGAAGGTTTCGATGTGTAAAAATTGGGTTTGAAATCTATTTTAGGTTCTGATTTATGAACATGTTTAGGTACGGAATCCAATTTAGGTTTCAATTAGTAAACATGTTTGGTTCTGGGTCCATATAGGTACTAACCGTTGCCATGGACCTGGTACAAGAGCCTTTAAATTGTAAATTATAACTTAAAATTAACTTTGGTTTGATATTTTTATATTTAATATTAAAGATCGTGAACTTGATGCATTGTTATAAGTTAAACAACATCCTTAATTGAAAAAAAAAAAGAAAGTTAAGACCAATTTTAGAACTAAATCCTAATTCTCCTGTAAAATTCGATTCTAAAACCAAATCTGAGTCCTCTTATTTGAACTAGGTCTGGAATCAACAAAACAAGTTTCGAGTGAGATTCGGCTTTAGACCTGGAGCCATCATTTAGAAATGGATTCGGGTCTAGCATAGATCCGTTCCGGAACCGACCCATTTGTAACTCTTGATCTTTCAAGTAGTTGCCCAATATAGAAAAATAAATACAAAAGAAAAAAGCTCTTCAAAAGTCTTATATGAGAAGCATTTATTTTTAGTGGTCCAGTAGTAATGTGTACAGAAATTTCTCATGAGTTAAAGCTTGTGAAATGAATAAACTTATAATCGGCACTACACTTAAAAAGCTACATCAACTTCAAAACTTAGAAAGTTGGAAAACTAGATTGTTTATGATAGTGGTAAATTTTTATATATACACTCTAGGCCCTAGCTACTGGAGGACCTAGAAATTTTGTTTGAGGGGTGTGGATGCTAATAGGCACTTTGGACTTGGAGGTACATTGAAGATTTTCATGTCGATTCGAAAGATGGACCCATGGTTATTAATCGGTTTTTTCCAGTGGCTCTTGAATATTATATAGGTTTTGGAAGTGCACCAAAGTATGCCTGGCGTGACCACACCCATGTGGCAAAGCTTAGGTCTGCCCTGGCCCTAGCAACTGCCACATCTCCGACACGCGCATGCTTTGCAGTTTTTTTGTGAGTGAAAGTGGCAATCTTTGGTTTGTAACCAAAATCAATAAATAGGGTCGTTGGAGCAGCTCAGTTTCAGGGCCATGGTGAGTCAGATACTGTTTGCTACGGTGGCGTGAAGATGATGAGAATTTCTAGTCTGGTTGTGCTGGCTAACCTTGTGGCTTTCCTTGCCACTTCTTCCCTGGCTCTTAAAGCCGATGTAGACGTCAACAAAACCGGTGAGTGCTCTCTCTACACATGCACAAATGCTCATACAATTTTCTTTACAGTTTGGGTTTCAAGTATTTTACTTACTTTGTTTTTTGGCAGTAGTGTAGTCAGGAATTTTAGTCAGTAGAGTCATTCAATACCATTGTCAATTGACATGTAAAAATATTTTTAGAATGACTCCCATTTTTAGTTTTTTTTTCAAATTTTACACAGGATCAATTTCACACGGATCAATTTCACACAACCCGAAAATTAATAAAATTATACATAAAAAATAAAAAAAATCTCAAATTTCAATGAAGCACCGCCCCAACCTTTTCGTTGCATTTCTGGTGGGTTTTTCTTCCCTTGGTGGGATTATTAAAAAAAAGGGACGCCTCAACAAGTATTAGCAAATAACAATGGTATTGGACATAACATAAATTTTGAAATCTCTCTCCTATTGATGACCTTGTGTTTCTTCTACAAGGCCATTATAATCATAGGAAGTTGGATAATCAAAATATCCAAATAGGACCTACCTCTGTGCAAAATTTAAAGTTCAAATCATCAGGGCCTCTTTTCTAATCACTAGTTGTTAACAATTAGGATTAGAGTAGAGACACAAATAGGTAGCGTTTGGTTCGCTGGAATGATTGCTGGGAGGAATGGAATGGAGGCTGGAATGAGCCTGGAATGGAATGAGGCAGGAATGGTAATTCTCATTCCAACGTTTGGTTAGGCAAAGGAATCATTCCAGTAATAGGACTCTCATTTCGATTCCTGTGTTTGGTATGATGGAATGATACCAGGAATGGAATAAAATTTATATTAAACTAACCAAATATAAAATTTATATAAAATTTATATTTTATTAAAATATTAAAAAATTAATAAATTTAGCTTTTTAAAATAAAATTTAATTTTTTTATGTGACCAAACATTGTATATAATTTTATTCTTAAAATTTTGATATTTTAAATTTAATTTCAACTATGTTTATTTTATGATTTATATAATAATATTTATTTATATTTTATTAAAATATTAAAAAATTAATAAATTGAGCTTTTTAAAATAAAATTTAATTTTTTTATGTGACCAAACATTGTATATAATTTTATTCTTAAAATTTTGATATTTTAAATTTAATTTCAACTATGTTTATTTTATGATTTATATAATAATATTTATTTATATTTTATTAAAATATTAAAAAATTAATAAATTTAGCTTTTTAAAATAAAATTTAATTTTTTTATGTGACCAAACATTGTATATAATTTTATTCTTAAAATTTTGATATTTTAAATTTAATTTCAACTATGTTTATTTTATGATTTATATAATAATATTTATTTATATTTTATTAAAATATTAAAAAATTAATAAATTTAGCTTTTTAAAATAAAATTTAATTTTTTTATGTGACCAAACATTGTATATAATTTTATTCTTAAAATTTTGATATTCTAAATTTAATTTCAACTATGTTTATTTTATGATTTATATAATAATATTTATTTATATTTTATTAAAATATTAATAAATTAATAAATTTAGCTTTTTAAAATAAAGTCTAATTTTTTTATGTGACCAAACATTGTATATAATTTTATTCTTAAAATTTTGATATTTTAAATTTAATTTCAACTATGTTTATTTTATGATTTATATAATAATATTTATTTATATTTTATTAAAATATTAATAAATTAATAAATTTAGCTTTTTAAAATAAAATTCGTCAAAAATAAAATTGGGAAAGGAATGGAATGGCCATTCCTCCGCTCCCCCGGTGGAATGGTGATTCCCTTGTATAAAGGAATGGTGATTCCTGAAGTAATGGTCATTCTGCCGTTTTTTCGCGAACCAAACGTGGGAATGGTCACTCCAATGGAATGGCCATTCCATTCCAACCTTCATTACAGCGAACCAAACGCTACCTAAGTTTTCTCCACTAGAACCTACTTCTCAACAGCCCCCCTTCCGGTGGAATCTAACTGGCTCACTTTTGTTATATAGAAGGGGGGTAGATTGATCGCTTCATCTTTTCTTCCTCGTTATGTCGCAAGTCTTCTCCCACCTTTCTTTATGGTTTTGTGACTGGGGAGATTCTGTTGTAAAGTTTCTTTAATCTTGTATCCATTTTCTTTTTTTCTCTTTTCAAAGAGATGTGAGAGAATGCAGCCTCTATCTTTTAGTAAATCACAATGATTCTATCAATGTTTGCGACTTACCTGGTCATATAATTAATACACCTTCATTTAAGCATTTAAATAGCTATATCTTTTTTCTTTTTCTTTTTCTTTTTTTTTTCAAGGACGACTTGTGGGGTCCCTTTGTCAAGCACATGCTAGTCATATATATCATATACTCTTTTCTTAGCTGTCTATCGTTAGGCCAATGGTTGAACCTAATCAGATTAAAACATGTGAGTCAGAATGATTTGGGATCCCAGTGCTTTGGGATATTTAGTTGCAAATCATTGTATATATATATATATATACACCGTAAGGTCCAAACCCGGGCTAATCATAAATGATCTTATTTTATTCTAATTGATATTTAATTATGTTAATTTAATCCAAATTTTCTTGATTTAGGTCATGTATAAGTAGTTGGGCGAGTTTGAACTTTACTTAGGTAATCAAGGACTTTATCGTAATTTAGATTTTTATGGCTTTACACCATTTTAATTGCATTATGTGTATTTCAACATATGGGTCATTCCTTATTCTTAGCCCAGTCTAATTTGAACCCATTTTGACCCAATTAGAATCGGTTGTCTTAAATTGAAAAATATACAAACAGTTGTGCTTGCTTGTATTTTTCAGAAATCTGACTTAAAATAACCCAAAAACCCCATTTGATCAAAATTCTTTTGTTCTCAAAATCTGCTAGAGCTACCATCACCTTCTTCTCTTCCTTTGCTCTCTCTTTTTAATAACATCCATGCCAATAAAGAGGAGAAAATCATTCAACTAATCAGCTGAAATCATGCAAAGCTACAGTCCATAATTTGTAGATCACAGCAACTCAAATCTCCTGCAATCTCTCTCTCTCTTTATTTATGCTATTTGTTTTCTTATATATAAGATATAGTATTGTTAAATACCAGTCAGATTGCAAATCAAAAACACAATTGAATTATTCAAATCATTCTAAGTTATTTTGGTATTAGAGCAGAACGGTTCTATCTCTCTTTTTTTTTTCGTATCCTTTTCTCTGCAACTCAGCTTACATCATTCTTCTTCTTCCCCTCCTCCATGGCAACAACTTCCAACACCACTTTCCTACTTCCAATGTTCACCACCTTGTCCCCATTAAATTCAATGAAGGAAATTATCTCCTATGGAAGTCTTTATTTAAACCAGTTTTCAAAACCCATTCCTTACTCGGCTTTATTGATGGATCTACCTCTTGCCCATCCCAATTTGTCACCCAATTTGATGGCTCTGTTAGCACCACTCCAAATCTAAAATTTATAGAGTGGATCTAATAAGATCAACACATTCTTATGTGGATAAATTCCACTTTGTCAGAGACAGTTCTTTCTTATGTGGTTGGCCTCAAAACCTCCAAATCCGGCTCTTAGCAAGCATTATTCTTCACTCCCTGGTTCTCATGTGCTCCAGTTAAAGAACCAACTCGAACATTTGAAGAAGGGAACTCTGTCCATGCAAGATTAACTACAGCACATCAAAGTCCTTACAGACAAACTATCCATGTCTGGCTCAACTGTAAGTGTAGGAGGATTTAATCCTCCATACGCTAAATGGCCTCCCAGCACAATATCGTCCTTTTCAAACATCAATTCGCACTTGCTCAGCAACCAATCCTGTCTCCATTGATGAGCTGCATGCACTCCTTATTTGTGAAGAACTCAGTTTGGAAGATGACATTATTCTAGCAACCACTAATGCAGCAACTGCCTTTTCGGCAAACAAAAATAACACTCCCTCCCATCATAGCCATGGTAACTCCTTTGGAGGTAGAGGTGGACGTAGTCGTGGCAAAGGTCATGGCCAATATCAAGGTAGAAACTAGAACTCTCAACTAGGACTACACCAACAAGGTAGGCTACCATAGCAATATCAAGCAGGACCACCAACTCAATCCAACCTAGGTCGATATCAACAAAATGATCATCGCCCTCACTGTCAGATTTGCCAAAAGGTAGGCCATACCACTATAGATTACTACCATAGAATGGATTTTGCATACCAAGGTAGAATCCCTTCAAGTCGCCTGGCAGCTATGGTAGCCTCACCCGGGTTTGATGACCAATCCCCTTGGTATACAAAAACCAGCCCCATTCATCAAATTACTTCCGATCTCTCTAATCTTGATATTTGCTCCAGGTATGGTGGATCTGACGCAGTTCAAGTAGGCAACGGATAAGGGCTCGCTATTGCACATACTGGTTCGGCTCTTTTACCATCTCCTTCTAAACCTTTTCATCTCAAAAACATCCTGCATTATCCAACTGTTGCCACTAATTTACTGTCAGTTCAAAAGTTTTCTCTTGATAATTCTGATCGTGCTTAAAAAATGATGTGGAAATGTGTAATGGATTCAATGTCCAACATTCACGCACTTCAAGCGTTAAGAAGAATGGGAATTAATTACAGTTTATCATTAATTTCCCTTTGTTTACATGGGTTCAAGTGCCCTGACCGCGGGAATGTAGGTTGTTTACATGCATGTTGAAAGTTTACAACCCCTCCTTCAAGTCTTAGATGTGATCTAAACTTGGAATTTTCAAGAAAAGTACATAAAATAACCAAGAAAATGCAAAAAAGTAGAAAAAAAGGGGAAAAAAAGGGGGGTGATCGTGACCCGCGGTCACTGCCTCAGGCCAGTGACCGTGGGTCACGGTCACTGGCAGACAGTGACCGTTTGGTCACTGTTTCGCCTTCGGTTTCATCCTGTTCATGATGGTTCTTTCTTGGAACTTCTTTCGAGTGTTGAAACTTCATTTTCATGACTTTGGAGTGGTGGACAACTATCAAGAAGATCACATTTAACCATGGAATCAATTGAAACCTCTGTAACTCATCATTCGTGCTTACGGACTACGTTTTTGTTTCAAGTCCGAAATGGGCAAATATGAAGCCGGAGTTGTGTCAATTTGAACCTATCATTTTCAAGGAACAAAATGAGGCCTAGAGAGGCTCCTTTCACAACTCTTGCAATGGCTAGGAAGCCTTACGAATAAGAGAAAC
Source organism: Sextonia rubra (assembly GCA_037013555.1). NCBI lineage: Eukaryota > Viridiplantae > Streptophyta > Magnoliopsida > Laurales > Lauraceae > Sextonia > Sextonia rubra. The sequence continues at coordinate 31,953,839 of JASUAD010000010.1, read as the reverse complement.
AGAGGTGACAATGTCATCCTCTCAAAAATTGCCGACATACGAACATATCATGAAATTTGGCCATTCCACTTTTTTCTCTTCTTCTGAATTTTCTTCCTCACCTTCAAAACTGAGAAAAGAAGGTGAGAATGGTCGTGGAAGTACTGCTGGAGTTTGCTTCTTGTTGCTCTAAGTACTTTCTTTCTTTAATTTCTTCTCTTTTCTTCCTTATGTGTGTTCCTCCTCTTTTTTTTCTTCAAAATTTGAACCTTTTATAGACTCCCAATCAATTTTGTACAATTTTGGGGAGTTAATAGCAGTTGTGGGGAGTTGGATTTTGAAGAAGAATGGAGAGAAACCACCTAAAGTCGTGGGAAACATCTTTTGAAGGTCCGTGACCGCAGGCCCGGTCACGGACGAGGCCCAATTTTGGGCTTTCACGTATGTAGCCCATTTTCATCTGTTTTGGGCTCAAACGAAGTCCGATTGCCACGAAACTTAGAGGGATGCTTTTGGACACTATTTTCTGCATCTCATAAAATTTTCAGCCCGTTTTGACTTCGGGAAATTGGTCAACCTTTTCATTAATTGGGCCCCGGTCACAGACAAGGCCCGTTTTTGGACTTTGTGTATGTGACCCATTTTCATCTGTTTGGGGCCCGAACGAAGTCCAATTGCCACGAAACTTGGTAGAATTATTTTTGACATTATTTTGACCATTTCATAAAAGTTTCCTCTCATTTTGACCATCTGAAGTTGGTCAACTCCCTTGATGAACAATCCCCGGTCACGGACAAGGCCCGTTTTTGGACTTTTGTATATGTGACCCATTTTTATCTGTTTGGGGCCCGAACAAAGTCCAATTGCCACGAAACTTGGTAGGATTCTTCTTGACACTATTTTGACCATTTCATGAAAGTTTCAGCTCATTTTGACCTCCTGAAGTTGGTCAACTCCCTTGATGAACAGTCCCCGGTCACGGACAAGGCCCGTTTTTGGACTTTTGTGTATGTGACCCATTTTCATCTGTTTGGGGCCCGAACGAAGTCCAATTGCCACGAAACTTGGTAGAATTCTTCCTGACATTATTTTGAACATATCATACAAGTTTCAGCTCATTTTGACCACCTGAAGTTGGTCAACTCCCTTGATGAACAGTCCCTGGTCACGGACAAGGCCCGTTTTTGGACTTTTGTGTATGTGACCCATTTTCATCTGTTTGGGGCCCGAACAAAGTCCAATTGCCACGAAACTTGGTAGGATTCTTCTTGATACTATTTTTACCATGTCATGAAAGTTTCAGCTCATTTTGACCGCCTGAAGTTGGTCAACTTCCTTGATGAACAGTCCCCAGTCACGGACAAGGCCCGTTTTTGGACTTTTGTGTATGTGACCCATTTTCATCTGTTTGGGGCCCGAACAAAGTCCAATTGCCACGAAACTTGGTAGGATGCTTCTTCACACTATTTTGACTATTTCATAAAAGTTCCAGATCATTTTGACCACCAGAAGTTGGTAAACTCCCTTGATGAACAGTCCTCAGTCACGGACAAGGCCCGTTTTCGGACTTTTGTGTATGTGACCCATTTTCACCTGTTTGGGGCCCGAACAAAGTCCAATTGCCACGAAACTTGGTAGGATTCTTCTTGACACTATTTTGACCATTTCATTAAATTTATAGCTCATTTTGACCACCTGAAGTTGGTCAACTCCCTTGATGAACAGTCTCCGGTCACGAACAAGGCCCGTTTTCGGACTTTTGTGTATGTGACCCATTTTCATCTGTTTGGCGCCCGAACGAAGTCCAATTGCCACGAAACTTGGTAGGATGCTTCTTGACACTATTTTGAGTGTGTCACAGAAGTTTCAGCTCTGTTTGACCACCTGAACTTGGTCAACTCTCCAGTTGACTTTTTATGACAATGGGCCCTTGTTTCAACTGTTTGAAGCCCAAATAACCTTGGTTTGATTTGAAACTTTGAGGGACTGACGTTAGAGGTATCTTGGAGTGTTCATCCAAATTTCATTGATTTTAGACCTCGGGAAACAGGACCTCGGTCGAGAACCCCAAGTAGACATGCTTGTAACTTTTTAGGTCAAATGATGTCCATTTGACCCGAAACTTTGCAGATTATCTCCTGAGTATGATTGAAGCTTTGTGTCCAGGCTTCATCAATTTTGGACCTCGGAAAGCAGGACCTCAGTAGGTGACCCCAAGAGACATGTTCTGTGCTTTTTCGAGTCGAATGATGCCGTTTTGTCTTGAAACTTTGCAGAGCTTCTCTCGGTCATAACTGGTTTAATTTTCATGAGATGTCGCTTTACACAGAGACTCACAGAGCATAGTATATTATCACTTCGACATGTAGGAATGCCAGGTCTCACAGTGATTCCCCAGGATCTGGCAAATAACCTCTGTAACCTAAATTAAGCTGAGATGAGGTGTCTTCACTGCAGTATTTGCAATTTTTTATGGGTCAACAATAATCATTGCTACTTTTCTTTGATGAATCTGGCTTTCTTATGAAGGAAAAAGCCACGCTGAGGACACTATATAAAGGAAGCACTTAACACGGCCTTTACCCATTTCATCCCACCTCATCTCATCCTATAGCCTTCCACAGTCCTGTTTCCTCTGATTAATGGCATGCTCAGCTCGGTCATCCTTCACTTACCATCCAGAAAGATATCCTTAAAATTTTTACTCTTCCAATTTCCAATAAGCATTCATCCTTTTGCTCTTCCTGTCAGTTAGGTGAAAGCAAAAAATTACCTTTTCATTTATCTATTTCTTCTTATTCCAATCCTTTAGATATTATTCACAGTGATGTATGGGACCCTCTCCTGTTTCTTCTATTAATGGAGATTGCTTTTATCTGCTTTTTGTTGATGATTTCATTAAATATTGTTGGCTTTATCCTATGCACTATAAGTTTGATGCTTTCTCCCTTTTTATTACATTCAAAAATATTGTGGAAAATACCCTGAATACCAAAATTAAATATTTTCGTTTCGACGATGGAGGAGAATATTTCAACAAGTCTTTTGAAAACTTTCTCGCCCATAATGGTATCACTCATCAACTTTCTTGTCTATATACCCTAGAACAAAATGGGGACGGAAACATCGTCATATCGTTGAAACAGGTCTCACACTTTTAGCTCACTCACATATGCCCACTAAATATTGGCTTGATGCATTCAACACTGCAGTATTTATTAAAAATTGTATGGTTCTCACACACTCACCTCCACAGTCCCCTTATGAAAAGTTGTTTGGTCATTCACCGACTACTCGTCTCTATGAGTTTTTGGATGTGCTTGTTACGCATGGTTGTGCCCATATGTGACCAATAAACTATGCCTACGCTCCACAAAAAGTGTCTTTATCAGGGACAACCCTGCCCATAAAGGCTATCATTGTCTTAATCCCATAACAGGCCGTGTATATGTATCTCGCCATGTTACATTTGATGAAAACACTTTCCCATTTAATGAGTGCTCCTCCTCATGCTTGCTGGATCAACAAATTTCAAAAGATTCATGGCATAGTGGGCCCCTATCCAGATGAATACCTAGCCCTCACCTCTCTGTCAATCCCCAAGGTATCCTTCCCACTCCCACGAACATTCTCTCTTCATCTACCCCTTTCAATCACTATGCTCCAACTGGCCCTAAACCTTCTCTTATACAACTACCAGTCCCAGCCTCTGTAGCATTTACACAACAAGCCTCTACAAACTCAATGCCCACACACCCACAACTTGCAATCCCTCTTCCAACCCAAGAGCTAGCAAAACAGGCAGCCCAGACCCATCTAAGTCCTCCAAACCTAGAGCATGTACCACCTTTAGGGGCCTTTCCTGATCCACAGGCCTAATGTTTTGAGTCAGGGATTCCTTTACCTAAAATGACTACAAGGCCCTCCAAGCCCAACCCAAAATATTATAATACAGATTTCATCACTAGCTTTAAAAAAGCCGGCCTACTGTAGACCGAGCATCCATATCCCACTGTGTTACTCGCTTCTCTTGCCGATAAGGGACCCAGTAACTACAGTGACGCTGCAAAATCACCTGAATGGCTCAAGGCTATGGATGCTGAATTCAATGCTCTCCAAAGAACAAGAACATGGGCTTTTGTCCCTCATTGACCCAATATGAATGTTGTGGGCTATAAATGGGTTTTTCGAATTAAACATCGACCCAATGGGTCTATTAGCCACTATAAGGCTAGGCTTGTTGCTAAAGGATTTCACCAACTTTCGGGTGTTGATTTTTTTGAAACTTTTAGCCTAGTTGTCAAACAAGCAACTATTCAGGTTGTTCTATCACTCGCTTTGACATATAAATGGCACGTTCGTCAACTTGATGTTGAGAGTGCTTTTCTCCATGGTGATATTACTGAACAAGCCTTTATGGCTCAACCTATTAGCTGTGTTGACCCAACTCAACTATCTTATGTTTGCCATATGCATGAGGCTATCTATGGGCTTCGTCAAGCACCGAGAGCATGGTACACCAAGTTCACTAATTACTTACTTGAATTGGGCTTTGAAATTTCAAAAGCTGACCCCTCCCTGTTTGTTCTCCAAACAGCATCCATCATCACGTATCTTCTTCTTTATGTAGATGACATAATACTCACTAGCAACAACCTCGGCTTCATAGCAACTTTGTTAACCCAACTTGGATCCAAATTTGCTATCAAAGATCTTCGCCGCCTCCATTATGTTTTGGGTATTGAAGTCCACCCTTACAATGGTGGCTTGCTGCTGTCCCAGGCTAAGTACGTAATTGACCTCTTTCACAGCACCATCGTGCTTGGCTCCCAGCCAGTTACGTCCCCCGTTTCTCACAACAAGGCTAACCCTTCCATTGTGGTCTTATTATCTAACCCCATTGAATACAAATGAATAGTTGGGGCTCTGCAATACATCACTATCACTCGGCCATACATCGCATTTACTGTTAATCAAGCATGCCATCACATGCATTAACCCACCACTCATCACATGGCTGCTGTCAAGAGAATTTTGCGGTTTCTAAAAGACACTCCAACACACAGTTTGCTTTTGCAGCCAGGCCCACCACATTTAGTGGCCTGTTGTGTTGCCAACTGAGCCAGTGACCCAATCAATCAACGATCTACAAATGGTTTTTATGTGTTCTTTGGGTCTTCACCCGTCTCATAAGGTGCAAAGAAGCAACCAACAGTTTCAAGATTATCTACGGAAGTAGAGTATTGATGCCTTGCTCTCACGGGTGAAGAATTATCGTAGATGAGGTCTCTATTAAGAGATCTACATATTCCATTATACAAAATGCATGTCATCTGGTGTGACAATATTAGCACTATTTCCCCGGCCTCCAATCCTATCTATCACGTGCGCGCGAAACATCTTGAAGTTGATTACCACTATATTCGAGGAAAAGTGGTTAACAAAGAATTAGCTGTCCAATATGTCTCAACCAATGATTAACTAGCCGATATTTTCACAAAAGGGTTGTCTGCGCAGAAAGTACGGCATCTTCAATCCAAGCTTTGTGTGTTCCCTAGACCCCATAGCTTGAGGGGGGTTAATAACATCTATGCCAACAAAGAGGAGGAAATTATTCAACCAATTAGCTGAAATCATGTAAAGCTACAGTCTATAATTTGTGGATCACAGCAATTCAAATCTCTCTCTCTCTCTCTCTCTATTTATGTTGTTTATTTCCTTGTATATAGGATATAGTGTTGTTAAAAATCAGTCAAATTATAAATAAAAAACACAATTGAATTATTCAAATCATTCTAAGTTATTTCTTTCATCTCTCACTTCATCAATTGAGGTTAAGGAAGCTTGAATCTGTGAGGGACCAACTCCATCATCTTCCCTCATCCCCCTTTCACTATCTTAGTGAAGTGGAAATCCTTTTTCTACACCCATTTTCCTCTATACAACCATTAGAGTTAAGGACCATTCTTCTTTTAATCTTCCTAGAAATCAGTTGAGTCTAGGTGTCACGACCCGAGCCCAGAAATCGGGGGTTAGCGAAAAGCCAAACCAGTGACACACGTACTCCCGTGCACGTGCACCCAAACCCAGTCCAGCTGCACGCACACAAGGGATCTAACACGTGCGAAACAGACGAACGCGGAAGCTGTAGATATCATAGCAAGCAACAAGGAAAATAAATAGCGGAAGCTAAAACAAATGCGGAACGGAAAAGACAAAGACAAATACACTGATATAAAACCGAATACACACCAAAACAATATATATACAAAATACACAGAATACAAATCCAAAGTCCAAAGTCCAAATACAGATCCCCTGAAACCAAAACTCAAAATCCCAAAACAAAAGCCACTGGAAGTATGCATGAACGCACTCGGCAGAGATGATCAGGCCCACTCTGCCAAACCTGAGGGTGCCTCTACACTCGCCCCTGCAGCCTCCTCGACCGCCGGGGAGCTGGGCAAGGTATCTGTGCCTGCAACACCACAGACAACACTAATGAATACAACGATCCAGCAAATACAAGTAACAGGGGTGTAACACTCATAGTATCAAAGTGAATATAATAAGGACAGAAGATGAAATACAGAGTTCCATGTTAGGAAACTAAGCCAATCGTGCATAGAAGTAAAACATGATATGTGAATCAAACATAGAAATACTGACTAAGTGGCTACTACGTTAACCATGTTCTCTCCAATAGAGAGCAGAGCAAAGCAGAGCAGAGGAGAACACCACTGACCGGGCCAGGGTACAAGTGGGTCTCAGGTTCCTGGGTTCCGGGGTCCCAAGACAAAGCGACACTGCAGTGAATACAGAGATACAGAGATCTAAGCCAGAGGTAACCCCGTCGGGCATCCTAGGGCTGAGGCTGAGTAGAGCCAGACTAATACCAATCAAATCAAATCCATAGAAAGGGAGATTATCCGCTTTGGACTCACCGATGACAAAGACCGGATCTTATCCTCACGTATTAACCTCTGGGCAGAGCCACCAGGGAATACCCAAACTCAGAGATAAACAAAGCCAGCAGAGCATAGATATAAATCCAAAGCACAGCATAGATCAAAGCATAGTGCGGAACGAAGCATAGAACAGAGATACAAGACGAAAACAAAAATGACTACGGAATGCATAAACTTAGATTAACAGAACAGAGGGCAAAACTATAAACAATATGCAATGCATCTCAGATTAATACGGAGTCAAGGTTCATTACAAGCTAGTCCTAAGCTAGTTGTTCACTGTCACTAACCGTGCATGTTGATGTAGTTTTAAGTTAGTCAATACACCGTTGCCATCAAAGTGTTGCGAAAACTTTGCATGCACCGACGTCCCTTAAACCAACACCCATGGGGAGGTGCTTAACAGTAAAACAACACTCACATGAATAAGTCACAGCCTAACAGACTATTCATGCGTTCCAAGAATCCATTTGGGCCGGTTTACATGAGTGGTCAACCCGTGTTTGAGCCCTACAAGTCTCACCATTATCCTAAGTTATGTTTCAGAATTGCCATGCCTAACGGTTTAGCCATGAGGGACCTATGGTTAAGCCGAAGACATCTTACACGCTCGTCGTAATATGCACTACGGCTTCACCTTGGTTCCATTCAAAACACAGCTAAACTGATCATCTTTCACCTCTGATCTGATGCCTTTTTCGGCTGAGCTACAGTCAGTATACGGCTTAGCCGTAGCCCAATCCACGGCTTAGCCGTAGCATTCCACGGCTTAGCCATAGCCTCACCGTAGGAGTACTGATATCAGAAAAGTTTCGACTGATCAGAGATTTAATTCACGGCTGGGGTACTGTTGGGTCACGGCTAGCTTACGGCTCAGCCGTAGGACAAATTACGGCTTAGCCGTAGCCTAGCCGTAGAACAAAAGTGAAATTTCAAGTCTCTGGATAGTGAGCCGTAGAAACTTACGGCTTAGCCGTACAATACAGAACACGAATTCGGGATAGTTACAGAAACTGAAATTTGGTACAGAAACATCTCCAAACAAGCTACAGAGGTTCCAAATTCACAAAATGTGGCTGTAAAACATGCTAGACAAAGCATAAGAAGTGAATCAAAGCCATCAAACAAACCACCCATATGTGTTATCAAAGCCTGTACTTATACTTGCCTCAAATCTCTACCAAATCCACTGACTCAAGCTCCCAAAGCAACTAAAATCAAAGCAAATCAAAGAGATACACCATGCATGAGATGAAGACAAAGCAATCATAGAATGGGAGGTGCAATTGGAGAAGAAGAGAGAAGAGTTGGGAAAGAACCCACTTACCTCAAGCAATACACAAAGATGAGAGAATGGAGAAGAACCCAATCCACTAAGAGTAGCAAAACCCCAATCGAAAGAGAGAGAGAGAGAGAGAGAGAGAGAGAGAGAAGAAACCGAAGTGAAGAGGGAGAGAGAACGTGGCTCTCCTGAAATTCTCCTTGCATGCAACGTTGAAGAAGGAAATGAGCTAGGGAGAGACATCTGTAAGATGACTCACTAATATAGGTTTTGAAGTTTAAAACAAGGTCCATGGAGTTTAAGCTATTTACAGTTCAAGTCACACGAAGGTCCAACTTCTCCAATTGACTCCAAACGGATCTGACACAGTTACGGAAATTGTCGAGCTCAACGAAATACGCGTGCTGACACCAAGATGATGCAAAGATGATATGAGCAAAACAAAAGCAAAATTACGAAAAAGGGCTTAGAACTACCTATTCCAGGTCAAAGGTCACTCAACTACCTATCCAAGGCCCAAAACCAAGTCCAAAAGAATAAACAAAACAAAACACACACTAATGAGCCACTAATCCGGCTCAAAGGGGATCGGAGTGTTACACTAGGAGACTCAATCTACCTTAATGCATGTCATCTTTGTTGCCAATTCATGCTTGCATGTGTTTAGGGGTGTAGAAATTGGGGGTTTTCCTTAACAAAGGAGCCAAAGGAGTTGATTTGGTAAAGTTTTGAGAAAAGGCAAGTATAATAAGTGCATGTAATTGCTCCATATATGTTATATTTGGTTGATTCTTGATAAATACTATGTCAATGCCAAACTACAACTTTTTTAATTCTTAATTTCAAGGTTGCGAATGGGTTAGGTGTTAATGATGATAAATGCAAGAGGAGAAATCCATTTGTGGTGAACAAGATGTAAAATGAGTTTGGTTGATAATTTGGTATAAGAAAGGCCAAAGAAGAAAGAAAGGAATCAATTTAGAACTAATTATGCTCGAAGCAATGCAGCTCCAAGGCCGATTGATCGTGCAAGAGCCCGATTGATCGAATTGGCCCTTTGGATGGTGTCCAATCGATCGGATAGGGGCCTGATCGATCAGTACCCAAATGTTAGACCCATGTTTTTTATTCCTTTATGCCCAATTGATTGAGTACCCTAATGCTCACCCATACTTTTTTATTCATTTATTTGGAATTGGTGGTTACTTGGGAACTGTCCTAGCTTTCTCTCAAGTCCTTATGGAGATGCCTTAAGCTAATCTTACCTTTAAGATATTAGTTATGTTCAAAGACCTTGTAAGGGTTTAGGATTTGCACCTTCACTTAGCCAAAGGTAAATAAACATTAAGAAGGAAAAGTGTGGAGCCGTCACTCATTCCCTCTTGATTTTTTGAGTAGTTTTTGACATCATCATGGGAGTTGGCATAAGAAGTAGTATCCACCACCTACACAATATAGCACCAAGACTTTGGTAGCACACTGACATCGAACATTTTATGAATATACCGTATTGAATGACTAAGGAAACATGGATTATCTTAACTTTGGATTGGCTAATAAATATTCTTGTTAACCTTTAATTCTAATTGCATTCATATTGTTAAATAAAGCTATACTTCAACATGATTTAATCATATACTTATTCTTCTAGGTGAACCTTGAGACAAAATTTAGCACAAAGCCTATGTATTACATGAGCCTATAAGTTAAGAGAGGATGCCCAAGGTTGAGGGGGTTTGATCACTATTAGCTCATCATTAGGTTCATTGTTCATTTAGTAAGAAATTCTACTCAGTTTCAATTATATGATTGCATATAATCTCTAGACTAATAATTCTTTTCTGTACAAATATGAGACAATCGCTATGACTGGTAATAAGTATGAAAGTTATGAATTCTGATCGGCCCACATATATTGGGTCAATACCACTTAGTTTGTACCCTTAGGAAGTTCGACGGGACTTAATTAGATATTTCATCTGTTACTACTGCAATAGTTATGTAAGAGTTGGTTGGCGCTCCTACGGTAGTTCGGCAGATCCTTGGCCGGACCGTTAGCGATTTCCTACCTTTAGATCCATACTATACTTTTAGAGAAGATATCATTGTGGATGCTAATTAGTATGCTACTGTATCTCCATTTTATGATTCTTTACTCATATTTATTAAATGCAGAATATGCTTAACTTCTGTAAATGCTTTCTTTAATTAATTGTCTTTGAATTCATTTGATACAAAATAATAGTTTTATATGCACCTATAATTGCTGAACCACCGTATTTAAAGTGTTAGTCTTAGTGTTACAGACACATAACTCGCTGCACTCAGGCAATCAACGCGTTTCCGAAGGAGACCACAGCGGTACATTAGCGGTACATTAGGGATTAAATGAGTGAAATGAGGATGATATTTTATACTAATTATCCTACCTAGCGCATCATGAGAGATGTTTTTGGTTCATTTGGGGTATAGCCATGGAATGGCTCATGTGTACATCATGCTATCATCATCATTATCTGGGTTTTATGCCATATTGTAGTTGATGGACATGTTCTTCCGAACTGACAAAAAAAAAAAACCGTAAACCAGAAATGTATGTTCCTAACAAAGCTTAATACTTACTACTGGCAGCAGAACATCAAATTTCGGAAGGCGTACATCATGATGGCTATTACAGTAACAATAATAAACCCATCACCACTCCTACCTACATTCATCATCCATTTATTTAGATTTTATTCATATATTAGATTGGATAGGCAGCGGCGCGCGGCTGTGATTACTTCCTGCAAGTCCTTTTCTTTTCTTCCGTATCATATGTCAAGATGGGCTGTCGTGCAAGGTTGGCAGTACTTAATGAATCATTCAGTGTATGGATTAAAATTACAAATAAGGTCCCCCATTCATTTTGAAGGACATAAGGTTGAGAAATCAAGATAAATGTTCCCTCTCTTGAATGTTCTCTCTCTCTCTCTTTCTCTTTCTCTCCACTAGTGTGAATGCCTTATTTAAGTGAGTCTTGGTGTAATGGTTAGACTTTAGATTGGAGATACTAAATCGTTTGTCAGTACACAGGGTATAATAATCAAGAGGATTCACTTGATCATTGATACACAATTTTGCAAACTGAGGCTTGAGTCTAGCAATGGGAATCTTTTTTAGGGTTTTAGGAATCTGAAAGCCATGCCGAAGATGAAGCATCTCCTCCGGAAACTCCACATCAGTTGCAGACCCAGCGATCATCACAGACTTCCACACGAAGATCGAAACAGCTCTCCTTCTCCTTCATCATCCTGGCCGTGGTACCACAAGCCCAGCTCATGAATCGGCGGATTCCAATTTCTTCGAGGAGGAGTCCCAGGTGCAGCTCGCGCTTGCAGTCAGCGCTTCCGATGGGCGAGAAGGCCCGGAGTCGAAGCAGACCAAGGCCGCCGAGCTGATGAGCCTTGGGGGGCTCGCCTGCGCCTGATGAAGCCCTAGTGGAATTCTTGTCGCTGCGGGATTGGGTGAGTTTTATGATACATTTTCAATTCTTGGGCTTTTGTATTGGTTTTATGAATTGGGGTGCGAGAAATTTCGTTTGGTTTGCTTGATTTTAAAGTCTGCCATGTGTTTGGAGAAGGACTTAGAACTCGAAATTGAAATTCACCCAATTTGGGACATTGATTTACTTATTGTTTACTCAATTGCATTCCAGTTTCTGGGGTTATGAATTAGGATGGAAAAGAGTGGATTGAAGTATCAATTTGATTTCCAATTGTCGTAACCTTTGATTTTTGCCTTTATGTTCAAATGCCTTGCAATTTGGGGGGTGCAAAGAATGCTGGTGGATGCAATGAAGTTGTGTGTGAAATGTTTGGTTGCCACTGTATTCATGATTGTACACGATAACAATCTACTGTAATCATCCAGTTCTATGGTGATCACTTATTCATGCTTTCGTATGAAGCAGCCAAAAATATCTACATCTGGACCCACTCTACCTTACAGCGATTAACATAATTTGGCTCTAGTTAAATCTCTTATGTTATATGTTCTCTCTACTTAGTACTCATTTGTAGAACCTCTAAATTGTGATGCACCTAACCTTGGATATAAGTCTTAGTACTCATGGGTTATCATTGATAATCACTTTATGTCACTGGGATTGGGTTCCTTTCGTTTATAATCACTTTTGAAGTTTGATGCATAAACAAGGAATAGTGATTAGGCATCAATTTTTAATTTTTACTACAACTTTGGTTAACTCGGATGAGCTTTTTTCCCGGTGTAACCTAAAATATGAAAAAATATTAAATTGATGACAAGAGCCTGTGTTGCTGGTGGGAGACGCTCGATCTAACCATGAGGTTGTGGGTTTGAGTTATGTTACCTATAAAAAAGGGTCCATTTTTGTTTAATTAGAAATTAATGTTAAAGACATGCATGTACTTACAAATGAAAACCTGTCTGGCTGGGATGACTATGCCTTGTTTTTAGTATAGGATTTGATGTCTTGTTGGTCAACTTAAAAGTATTTAATGGATAGTTTTACAATTTTATTTTTTTCTTTTAATTTACTGCAACATTATCTGGTCAGATTTTTTATTACTATTTTATTTCAGAGCTTAACACACACAAAACCATACATGTTTTTGTGCAGAACTCTAATGTTGAAAATTATGATGAAAAAGTGGCCGATGGATTTTATGACGTCTATGGAATTCTCTCCAATCCAAACATGCAAGGAAAAATTCCTTTGCTGGTGGATCTTCAAGCAATATCCATTTCAGATAATGCTGATTATGAAGTGGTTTTAGTAAACCGAATGGTAGATCATGCCCTCTGACAGCTTGAGAGAGAGGCAGTTTCTATTGCTTTGGAATGTAGGGCTGCAGAGCTTGGGCTAGTTGTGAGTGGTTTGTCCAGAAGATAGCTGATCTTCTTGTTTACTGCTTGGGTGGTCCTGTTTGTGATGCTGATGATATGTTAAGAAGGTGGACAAACAAGAGTGATGAATTGCGGACTTCTTTGAGCACTATTGTTCTTCCACTCGGTGGCCTTGAGGTTGGACTGTCACGCCACAGGGCCTTGCTTTTCAAGGTAGCAACTGTCCGGCCCCCCTCCCTCTCTCTAGTTTGATCTTTAAAGAACAGCTAAGTTCACATTTTTCCCTGTAGATTCTATTGTTTAAAAACAGTGATGTAGTGACTAGTGACTACTCTTTAATATTTTTTACTTGTCTCTTGGACGATGTCAGGTGTTTTCTTCATAATGTCGTGTATGTGTGTGTGTGAGAGAGAGAGAGAGAGAGAGAGAGAGAGAGAGAGAGAGATAAACATGTGGATTTTATTTATTACTACTACTACTGCTGTTATTATTGTTAATTTATTATTATCAGTTTGATCAGTTTATGTTTCATTGACAAACCCATTACAATGACCAACCATTACCTTTCTTAACTAAAAAGATCTTAATTCTTAGTAAGCAATGGTCTCCACATTTTGGTATCTCCATGTTTTAAAATAGATAGGACTTTAGTCTCCTACATGTTTTTACAGAAACCTAGAAGAAACAAACCCAGGTGGCCCCCATGATTTAGTCAACTCTGATTGAATGACATTCAAACTTAACTGAAATACTAACTATGAAATCTTTTAAGGAGCACAACACAAGTTTCAGACGTTCCATCTTGCGGACCTCATATATTGGCTGTAAGCCTGTACATCATGTCCCACCATATGGCATTTGGTTTTACGTGCTCTCTATGTGTAGACTGATCCCATTTTGACTGTAGTTTATAGTCAGGTGGGCAATTTTTGGTCATAGGCTTGATCCAATCATGCATTCATCTGCCAGCTCAGATGCCATTGAAGCCATCAATGTTCTCATCATGGAATCACATGGCCTCAACCATTAATTAAACCAAAACTAACCCAAAGCAATCTTCCCACACCTGGGACTTAAATGTGATGGATCCATTGATGAGTGATTTCTACTGCCAAATATCATAACTGCATCTGAACGCCTTTCCATGATCATGATTCATGATCATCAAAGCAAGGGTGTCAACTGGATCTTCACAGAGATGTTATCAGTTATCAAGCATGCACCATGGCCATGGATTTTACACAAAATTGAGTATCAGATACAATACAATATGGATGTGTTGCCTGATTTAACATATCCTGTACCATAGTGTATCAGAGATCCAGACAGCACAAATTACATTGTCAACAGGATACTTCCCATGTCAAACCATTTGAGTTAGAATTTCCCACAAAGGTGCCTCTTCAGTTTTTTGTCTAAGTGAAGAAGTAAAACCAACTATGTACTGACATTGTCAGATCCAACATCCATTCGCAGGGTGTGGCAATGAACTTCTATAATTTTTAGGGTAGAGAAGCCTGACAACTGATACAATCATAATATTTAGTTTGTACACAGAAGCTGATATGGGCTGCCGAGAACCAAAGGTCCTAACTCATCTTAAAGCTTTCTGTTGAAGAAACTCATCAAAACTTCTTCTTTTTTTCCCTGTCAATGAGGGAAAAAGTTGACTCCTGTGTGTGTTTTCTACCAGAGCTTTTAGATGCTTTATGTTACTGTTGCAGATTTTGTGGCTGAGTGTTGAAAATGTTGCCATACTTGCTGTTCCCAGGTACTTGCTGATCAGATTAATATACCATGTAGGCTGGTGAAAGGGAGCTACTACACTGGCATTGATGAAGGAGCAGTGAATATAATTGACATTCCTTCCAAAAGGTAACATTGATGGTATCTCTTCAAATGTTAGTAGTCTCCAATTAAGTGCACTTTAAATCCGATACCAGAATAAGCAATGATTAGGTGGAGAGTCTGTGGCCCTGTTTGCTGTTTCTGCAACTTTCTTTTAAATCATTCATGATGTCCTCTGTTAAAACCTAAACTAAGTGTCAATGCCTTTATAACAGCAAAGATAAATACACAGCTTGTCTCAGCTTATAAGTGGTTCATCTTGACTTAAGTACCAGAAATAAAGTATGATTTCTTAGGAGTTTGTGGGCCTTGCAGGCTGATACTGGAACTTTCTTTTAGATCTTTCATGGTGAATGTCCTTCGGTGAAAACTGAATGAAATCTGTAATGGTTGATCCAAAGTAGTTATTGTAAGCTTTTGTTGTTTTGCTTGTGGAACTCTAATTATCTTCCATTGCTGGCATTTTATTTCTATTTTCACCGGTCAATTTCTTCTTTTCTGTTGTTTTTCTCTTTATATATATATAGGGAAATATTCAAGTGAGAATTATTGGTGAGGCCCAGCTAGCAACCCATTCAAACTATGCACTAATAGGGAATCCCTCCATTGAGAATAAACAATGGTGCTTAAGTCAAGCCAGTCACCTATTGGGGGAGTGAAGCAGCGCAGGGGAAGAAGATTAGCCAACGGGCTAATCTCCAAGCCAAAAGGCTTAGGATAAATTGTCTAGGTGTCTCACCAAAGACAACTAACTCTCTCAACTGAGAACCAATGCCCAAAGCTTTATTCAATATCAAAATCTATCTCTCTTGAAGAGCTTACAACCTTTATTTATAACTAAAACATTCTCTAAAAAAGGAAATACCTAATTCTAAACAAATAAAAAGTCCTAAATCAAATCCAACTGGACTTGCCAAATATCAAGCAATTACTATTAATATAATCCTACTACAATTCTACTATGTTTTGGGCCTGCGGGTGTAGACTTTCAATCGGGGTCCATTATGATGGCCTGCATCAGCTCTCCCCGGCTTGGAAAAACTCGACTCTGGCGAGTTACTGGCTTGGTACTGCTCATATAAATCTGGATTGATCTTTTGAAAATCTGCAGCTGTAATCCAGGTAGCTTCAGAGATTGGTTTGCCTTTCCACTTAACAAGAAACTTGTGAAATCCTCCATTCTTGGTTGAAATGATCTGATCATCAAAAACATCTTCAATTTCGTCTGGAGGGAATTGATGAAGAGGAATGCGAAGAGCTTGTTCTTCAAAGGATTCATCATTGTGGTGCCCATGATATAATGTCAAATCTTCGACATTAAACGTGGAGCTGATATTCATGTCTGCAGGAAGGTCTAGAACATATGTATTTGAACTGATTTTCTTTAGAATCTTGAAAGGACCTGCACTTCGTGGATGTAGCTTCTTGTATTTACCTGTAGGAAATCGTTCGGGCTTCAAACGAACCATTACCAAATCACCTTCGGTAAACTCAACATGGCGTTTGTGAGAATCTGCGTGCTTTTTATATGCTTCATTACTTGTAGCGATTTGCCGGCGAACTTCATCATGAACATCTTTCATATGTTGGGCAAACTGTTCAGTATCCGGACTAGATCTAGAGTCAACTGGTAAAGGACTTAAATCAATAGGAAGACGTGGCGTAACACCAATGACAACTTCAAATGGTGATCTCCCTGTTGTTCTGTTGACAGAATTATTATAGGCAAATTCTGCCATAGGTAAAATAAGATCCCATGAAGCAATATGTTCTCCAATAAGACATCGAAGAAGATTTCCTAAACTCCGATTGACAACTTCTGTTTGGCCATCAGTTTGTGGATGATAGGCACTTGAGTATTGGAGTTTAGTGCGCATCATGTGCCATAAAGTCTTCCAGAAGAAACTCATGAACTTTGTATCTCTGTAAGATACTATTGTCTTGGGAAGGCCATGCAAACGAACAACTTCTTTAAAGAAAAGAATGGCAATCTTCTTGGCATCCGCTGTATGAGAACAAGGAATAAAATGTGCCATTTTGGAGAAACGATCAACAACAACAAAAATAGAATCTACTTTTCGCGCTGTTTTTGGTAAGCCCAAGACAAAGTCCATACTCAAATCTTGCCAAGGTGCATGTGGAATAGAAAGAGGTTGAGGAAGAGAGGTATGGAATGGAGGTGGGTTCTGCCGTAGAGGAGTGGAGAAAGATGACGATGACAGACGCTGGGATGCGATGGGGAAGCTGCACAATGGATGAGGACCGATGGAGAGCAGACGATCGGGAGAAAGAGGTTACCTCGAATCGGCGATCAGATGGCGATCCGAACTTGGATCTTCGTCTCTGATACCAATTGAAGCAGTGCAGGGGAAGAAGATTAGCCAACGGGCTAATCTCCAAGCCAAAAGGCTTAGGATAAATTGTCTAGGTGTCTCACCAAAGACAACTAACTCTCTCAACTGAGAACCAATGCCCAAAGCTTTATTCAATATCAAAATCTATCTCTCTTGAAGAGATTACAACCTTTATTTATAACTAAAACATTCTCTAAAAAAGGAAATACCTAATTCTAAACAAATAAGAAGTCCTAAATCAAATCCAACTGGACTTGCCAAATATCAAGCAATTACTATTAATATAATCCTACTACAATTCTACTATGTTTTGGGCCTGCGGGTGTAGACTTTCAATCGGGGTCCATTATGATGGCCTGCATCAGGGAGAGATTTCGATTCCCCAGTCTCATCCCCAAGTGGGGCCCTTGGTGGGCCCGCAAGAAAGGGGTGCTTACCTTATGCTTGACAGAGGGGCTTCCATATATATGTATGTATGTATGTATGTAACGGCAAACTCTTTTTGAGGACAGTGTGTAAATAGTTTATTTCATTCTTCAGTGGTGACGGTGAATACATCATTGAGCTAATGGGAGCTCCCAGCACACTAATTCCTGTTGAGATGTCTACCAGCCATCTTCAAAATTCTGACTTGATATAACAAACTCCAGTCCAGTTCAGCAGACTGTCAAGGATTTACATTCAACACATGATATGGGGCTCCACTGTCAATTGGAGATGAATAGTGTAATAATGGAAGGAAGTTCATGGGATTCCAATTCTGTAATGAAATTGGTTGGTTTTGGGTCAGTGGAAGCATCAAGAGTAGGCTTTCAACCAGAGGGAGATGAGCTGTGTCTTGGTGAAAAATATCAAACTGCTAGATTTGAACTTGAATTTGGAAATCTTCTTCCTTCATTAGGCAGGCCATGTGGAGGTTCAACAGGAACTGTGGATGCAAATTCACCTGTCCAACAGATGAAGTTAATGATGTTTCTAAGTATGTATGTGATCAGTGCATCACAAAACCCACAGTTTGTGCAGAGACTGCATGCTGTTCTGTTGGAAAGTGGTGCATCACCTCATTTTGATTTGTTATCTGATGTAAATTCTCCACCTGTTCCGGTAGAGGAAAGAGTGCTTAGTCAAAGCTGCACGGAAGGGAGGAAAATAGATGGAAAGCTTGAACTGCATCATGTTCAAGTCCTACCATACATGGATCATTCCCCCATGCCTATTCCCAGAGTGTCCCATTTTGATTGTGAAGAACTTTCTGATGGTTTGATGCAAAAACGTTGGCAAGATTCAAATATCTCTGAACCAACTCATGGACTTGATGTGTCAACTTTGAATTCATCATGTGCAGATAAACCAGGATTGAGCAGCATGGATCTTTGTTTTCCTGTTGACACAAATACTATCAATCCAGTTGTTCCCTTATCTTCTTGGTATCCTACTGAATGGGTTGTGGTCCAGGCTGATTATTTGGTGGATACCATTCCTGTTCTTGGTTCATCTACTGTGCTGTCAAGGACTTTGGATGTGAAAAATCTTCAAGAACTTTCCATTCCATGTGTAGCTGATTCTGGGCATAGACAGCTTGGGAATCCTTTTATGGTGGTTGGTGCCGAAAATGTTCAAGCAAATGCAGAAATAGTAGCAAAGAATGTGGAAACAAGAGTAGGTGTTTATTCACCAATTTGTCTAGCAAGCATAAGTGAACCTGTGGAAAGAATCACAGAAACTGCTCAAAATGATCCACATATTTCCAGAAACAATAATGAAGGAAGCTACTCTGTGCTGGATGGTATTGCCGAATGGGAGATTCCGTGGGAAAATCTTCAGATTGGTGAATGCATTGGTCTTGGTGAGCATGAAGTTCTCCATTTGCTTAGGTCTTTAGTTTGTATAATGATTGCGGGCAGAGTCTTCAGTTTTTATTGAGACATATTGTCTGTTTATGATTATTTTCTCTCATTTATGTTGTAGGTTCATATGGGGATGTTTATCGTGCGGACTGGAATGAAACTGTAAGTTATGCTCTTCCTATACTCGCTAAGTTTTATATCATGTTTCCCCTCGGCATATGATATACCAATACATGTAGGTTCTATATCTTATCAATCTAATGATACTCACAAGGACCAAGCGTCAAAAACTTCTTGGTTGGGCTGAAGAAATGTAAGCCCAAGTCCAATCAGCCCCAGCACTATTTTATTTATCATTTCCCTTTTGTATAGTGATAGAAAGACGTGCTTAAAAGCTATTCATTTACAGTTTTTGTTATTTTTATTTTATTTTTATAAATTATGTAAGTGATATTTTTGTGTATTTGTGTGTTACACAAATAGTAAACCTCCATGCTCCATACAAGAGATGATCATGAAAGCAGATTTTATTCAAGAGGTGATCATGAATTTATAGGGGGTTTGGCAAAGAAGCAGAACGGAGAATAACTATAGAGAAAGGTTATTCTACCATAGAGACAGGCTATTCTACAAACCTTTAGGTCAGTGATGAAGGAAAAAGAGTTCCCATATGGATAACCATCATGGGCATTTTGGCCACTGGTGTGTTCTGAAAACATGGCCAGACCCAATGGGGCCTCCATAGCATCACTCAATGAGTTTGATAGGGTATCATATCCATCGCATCCGAAGACATCAGAGAACCAACATGTGGAAATCATAGCCCTGTACTGCAGTGAGAAGTGAAGACGCTGAGGTAATCCAGATAAAGAATTTGATTCATATGATTCAAGCTTGTGAGATGGGTAGGATCCGAAATCCTAGACAATTTTAATAAGGATGAAGCCAGTTATCTGTCCGCAAAGCAGATCAGAATGGCTAGGATGGATCAAATTTTGGTGAACAAAACCAAATTGACGTAGCGAGACCATCAAGGAGACCATGGTATAGATAGATTGGCAATAATCCCTGTTATTTATAGTGTAGTAGGATGTTCCTGTGCAGAAACTGACACACATGAGAGGGGGAGGGAGGGGGTTAGGTCAGGGTGACTGAGTACCTGATGGTAATTAGGTAAAAATGTCCAATGGATGTTTCTTCCTTTTGACTCTGCCCCAATAAAACTTTAAACTAGTGCTATCCACAAACTTGGGAAAGCCAAGTTCAAAAGACAGGATCCTTTGAGGATTGTGTAGTTCAGAAAGGTCCAATGGGACCCGATAAGGAAACAGAAGAAAACTCACTTTAAGATGTTGATGAAGAATCAGTGGATTTTCAAGAAACAAGAATTGGGGACATTCATGGTAACCATTTTAACAGTAGATCTGATTGTTTCTTGAACTCGAAGTAGGGATATTCCATTATAGGAGTGGACTTGTCCAAGTCAAATTCCCATTGTTCTTCTTGTCTAGGGTCTTGTTGATGGTATCATGGTAACTGTAGTTAGTGAACTCAGATCAGTTTAACTCCCCTGAGCCTGACTATTACTAAAAATAAAAATAAGCACCGAATGGCGACAATTTGGGAACTGTTGTTTGTTTCTAGAAGTTTTAAATGCCAATGATGGTGAAATCTGTAGCTGTTTGCATTTGGGATCTTAATATGGTGTAATTCATATTGGGTCACAGGAGGTTGTGGTGAAGAAATTCTTGGGTCAAGACTTCTCAGGTGATGCACTGGAGCAGTTCAGAAGCGAAGTAAGCATCAGAATGCTCAAACTCTGTTTTAAACTGCCAATTTTTATATGGTTATCTCATGAAAGAAATAAATGATGATGAACTCCTGACCTCAGTAAGTTTCTTTTGAAGAATTTTATATTAATGTCTTGCCATTATGCAGATAAAAATGATGCAAAGGCTGCGGCACCCAAATGTTGTGCTTTTTATGGGAGCTGTCACTCATCCACCAAATCTCTCTATATTGACTGAGTTTCTTCCAAGGTTTGTCAAGATTGTTCTTTATACTGTTTATTGTGAGCTTATTGTTATTTTTACTAGCCTGAAGGAATGATAAATGGTAATGCTTTCGACTGTGAACAGTAGTATAGTTTAGGTGACTTTCTGTAAAAAATAAAAAATCATTTAGAAGTACAAAAAAATAGATAAGTGGTACTGCTTCATCCTCTAGACTTCCATGTGCTCTTATGGTCTAATGACTCAAATCTTGAGATTCTTATGCCGGTATAAAATGTAATATATCTTCCTTTGGAATGCCATCCTCTTTTTGTTTTTTTCTCTTATAATCTTAAAGCTATCTGAGGTAGGCTTGGGAATTCTGCATTTCCACTTAACCTTGTTGACAGCAATCTCTCTGTAACTCCACAATCTATAATGCCTTCTCTGACTCACTGCGTTATTCTGGGTTCTTATTGCTCTACCCCTTCGCCTCTATGCTCGAAGTTGTTGCACTCAAATACTTTGTATGTGGGTTGTTTCTGGTCACTTGTGTACTTGCCTGCAATCGCAGATGGCATTCCCCAATTTTCTCTTCTGTTGGACCACCGACAGATTTCTTCATATTTGCTGATTCTTTATTTTGTCCTTTCTTGTAACTCTGCACATCCATATTATAATATACATCTCACCCACATGTACTGTATCTTAGCATTTCTTGGTTGCCCAACAGTTGAGGTCTATTTTAGTCTCCATTCTATACTTCCCTGCTTATTTTATTTAATCTTCTCAATTTATATTGTTTATAACTTAGCAGTATTACTATGAAGTGCAGCTGGTAAATGCTTGTATTGTTTTTATTGAAATTGTGTACACTTTTGGAGTTCTATTTGTATCCATAGTTCCAGCGGTAGTGTTTTGAAAAGAAACGAAAAAATGCAGTTTAGCTTCAGTTAAAATAATAATAATAAAACAGCGTCAATTGAATATTTCCTAACCTATACTCATGGGCCTTGAATACAAAGAAAATACCCATTGCTACCAATATGGGTTGTCATGTTTCATCATCTCATTGTCTGTAGGGCGAGTTTAAACAGGTTGCTACATCGACCCAACATTCAACTCGATGAAAAATGGCGATTAAGGATGGCTCTGGATGTGATATAAGTTGGAAATTATCATTATTTTTATGACCATCAACAGTTCCTTCCAACATAAATTTGTTTTTACTTCTCAGGCAAAAGGGATGAACTACTTGGATACAAGCCATCCAACTATTGTGCATCGAGATCTAAAGTCATGAAAACTTCTTGTTGATAAAAACTGGGTGTTGAAGGTGTGTTTTGATAACCAAAGTTTAGCATCAAGCTTTTTTGCTAGCCTGGTAGAAGTCTTTCTATGGGCTTTTTAGTTTGGTTCTTAGTGGGCATTCTGTTCAGGTTAGGACTTGGAGTTGTACTGTTGGTGTTGGATGGAAGAGTCCGAGAAAGTTAAGAGTCCTATTGTCGAACAGCCCTAATGGGCAATTGGGTTATGTTTAGAAGTTAGTAAGAATCCCATGTTTAGTTGTCAAGTCAAGGAACCATTCAGTGATGCATGATGTAAAGGATCAGGAATTCACATCCTAGGAGCAACACAGGTCACCAACAAAGTTCTCTCTATACAGGGTCAGAGCCATGGGCTCTCTCTCAAAAAGTTAATAGGTAGAAATCAACTTCAAAACCTGATGCCATGGACTCCTACCAATTGGGTTACGAGAAATGACATTGTTCTAGTGGTAGAGATCAATTCTGCTACCTTTTCGTCACCTGGCACTTAAGGTAAGGGCAAATCCAATGCATTCCCACTATATGATGACTTGTGCCGCAATTAGGAAGGTCATTTGATTACTGAAATTATGGTCTGTCTCTCTGTCTTATTCTATTATGCTCTGTTCAGCATAAATTGTTATGTTTGTGAACTTATTTGGTTGAAATAGCAGCTGAAGACAAATAAATTATGTTATTTGACCATAACGAACCGTCATGCTCACAGCTTATCTATTGTTCATCATCTTACCTTACTTATATTATATTAATCTTGTGCTCATCAAACCAACCCCGTCTACTGAGAAATCTGCTAAATGTCCTAAGATCTAACAATTTTTCTCTTCAGGCTTGTGATTTTGGCTTGTCACGCTTGAAGCACCATACATATCTCTCTTCAAAATCTACTGCTGGAACTGTAAGCCTCTATGACGATTATTGTCATGCATTCAATTAGTTGGCTACAGTCTGGTACTCTGCTTATTATATTTTTCTCAGCATGATGGTTTATGGTTCAAAGTTCAAACTTTCGTTGGCTTCCTGTCATCTCTGAGGCACGCATTTCCATGTTTGTTTTTGTTTAATTTCTTTGTGCTATAATTTGCATGCTTTTCATCCCTCACTCTCTCTCAAGTTGAACGGTTGCTTTTCTCATGATTTGGTATGTCAATATCAAAGTGGTACGCTTTTGTTTTAACTAAAATGAATCATTGATATAACTTTCACGAAGAGACCACAACATTGCTATGCTTGGAGTGATTGTAACTTTCATTAAGTACCTCATTTAGTTCTCCTGAGCAATTAAGCTGTTTCTGATAAAATTCTTTGTTTAGTTGTAAACGTGGCTTGTTTGTGTCGTGTCCCCAGATTGGATTACCTTAATGTTCCGAGTTCCGAGACGTAAATAGTGTGGTGATGTGAGGCATTTCAACTCAAATTGAAAATTATCCCCACACTATATCTACAGGATATCACGTGTGAGATTACAAAGCATATTTTCAAAAATTTCAGAAGCATAATAAGCATATATTTACATATAATTACATCTCATAGGATAATCTCATAACATTTACAACCCAAACGTCTTTAAGTTACAACATAAAAGGAAAAGTGTTTTATATCATCATCATCAAAGCCTTATCCCAACCATGTTGGGGTCAGCTACATGAATTTTGTTTCTCCTCTCAGAATTCATATTTGGGTCGTGACAAAATTTTACGCTAGCTGTCAACCTACTTAACACACCCCTCCTCCTTTAGCCGGGCTTGGGACCGACATCAAAAGCTGGCGGAGTAAAAAGGAAAAGTGTTTTATACGCAATCCCAAAAGAAAGCTCATCACACAAGCCACCACAAGTCTACCAAATACATCCACCACAGAACACTCTCCCTATTACAAACTGTCACGTCTGAATTGCTAAGAAATGAACCCAGGAGCAAGAAAGTAATACAAGAACATTTGTAATGAATTGCTTGCTTTGGGAGATTGATCTTCATCCCCTTTTATAATCACAACTTGCCTTGTTTACAGCTTAAGTTATGCTCATAATAATTTACAGCAATCACTATCTAACACAAAAGGCATCTAATTATATACAATTGATTCTCTTGACTAAGTCTACCCACATGTGCTTAAATGTATATTGGGTCAAGGCCCATTAGATATTAACATGAATGACTATGCAGCATCATTAGAAGTCCACTCACTCAATCCCTATGTAGTCTCCTTGACCACCTCAGTCTCCTGGGTAGTGACAAAGGTGGTTTCTCCGATAGCGCCAAACGTTACTTTAGAACTGAGCAAGTAAACAGGTATAATAGACATAAACATGATGAGTTAAACATAAACACATAGAAAATCAGAAATCAAATAAACATCTGAATATCGTGCACGAATGTTTAAAGCATGAGAGGATCATATAATGACACATCTAGCAGGAATACTAACAATTTACAAAAAAAAAAAAAAAGAAAAAAAAGAAAAAAAAATGGAATCCAACAAGTTGGCATTTAATCCATGCCAGCTACGTTCTCTCAAAAAGAAAGCTTGATTGTAATAAACATAGCAGGGGTACCATCAGATATCATAACGTGGCCATCTTACATAAAAAGGGTACTTGGAGTATAATTACTCCCATATAGGGACTATGCTGTGGCAAGCCATAACAGAATACAGTCTACATTCATTGCGTCCAGTTACAGTAGGACCGAAGCTAAGTGGTGCCCACTTAGGAATAACATACACGTAGAAACCCAATACATTTTAATGAAAACAACCTCATTTTTTTTTATTTAAAAAAAGGCTTAACTTAACATAACAAATACATAAACCGGTAAGTCTTAATCTTAAACAGATCATATAATGTAAACAAAATGCATAATACAGATAAACAGGACATAATAATACCTGAATAGATCATGAGGATACAGATCCTGGAAATGATGATGCATGACAATGAAAGTAACTATAAAAGCCATTTCTTAAATCTGGATTTCCCAAGAGCATCATTAAGCAATAAAGTGTCTGTAGGGTTTCAATTATTGGTGTTATTGAAGTTAATTTGATGAACATGGTCCCCCAAGTAACATACTATTGCATTGACAATGCCATTGCTGATTTAAAGGCAATCTGTACGTCAATATTAGCTTTAGATATCACCTACTTTGGTCTCATAGAAAATCAAGGTCATTTGAAGATCATAGGTTACCTACCTTTCCAAGCTAGAAAACTAAGTCTAGAAATTAAAGCAGGGTTCTATGGCTAGCCTTATGGTTGGCCGTGGGATGGCCTATAGCTTGCTGTTAGGTCACCATAGTTCAAAATGAACTAGGGAGTATGCCCCCTGGAAAACCTAGCCAATGTACATCTACTGCTAACTTCTCCTGGAGTTATGATGGTTCAGAGTTGGTTTTTAATCTTTAAGTTTGAATTGGTTGAATCCTTCATGGAGCAATTCAATCATCCCAAGATGGCCCGCAAGGATCCCGACAAGTTTTGATGGAAAGCTTGGATGCAAACAGTCCAGTTTCTATTTCAATTTGAATATCAGGGACTGTTTTGGTAATATGGAGAAGTACGGGGGCTGTTATGCAATTTCCAGAAATTCTGAATGCAAAAAGAAGGCAGTAAGTGCAGTGACTTGGGCATCATGTTGATGGGTCAAAACTGACCCAATCTACATGGAATCTACACAGTGATCGCCCCTCAGTCCTCTTTCAACTTGCTTGAGACTCTTTAGGATCAAGTGGGCCACATAGGCCCCACAGCCAGATTTGCAACAGGATGCAGGAACGACGTGGAGTCTGAGAATCCTCAAATTTCTTAGTGTTTTTGGTATGTCATGGTTGATTTGATTAGGAAATAGTAATTGGAGATTTCTAATTATGTTAGGACTCAATTATGATAGGATTACTAGGTTTTTTTTATGGTGGTTTTAAACATTATTTAAAGTGATGTATGGTCGAGTTAATGTAGCACGCTACAGTGCCAGTATATATTTTTCAATGAAAACACAGCACTTTGTGTTTCTTTTTTCCCTCTCGCTTGGCCATATGATGTATAGAGATCGAGAAGGCTCTACAGTTCAAATTTTTGGGGTTTTTTTTTTCTGCACTCTTCCTTGCATAGTTAATTCTGAATTTATTTACTACTTCATTTCTGCACATCCATTGTTGCTCCTTTTTTTTTTTTTTTTTTGGGTTATTGATTGTTTCACAGATTGGGCACTTTGCAAATCCAACTGTGTTAAATCGAGACCGCATCATATGGCTAGCCGTGTGTAACTTACAGCAAGCTGTCATCATCATCATCATCATCATCATCATCAAAGCCTTATCCCAACCATGTTGGGGTCGGCTGCATGAATTTTGTTTCTCCTCTCAGAATTCATGTTTGGGTTGTGAAAAAGTTTTACGCTGGTTGTCATCCTACTTAACGCAACTCCCTCCTTTACCCGGGCTTAGGACCGGCAGCAAAAACTGGTGGAGTTAACTTACAGCGGGTTGTAAGCTTCCAAATTCTAATTTTTGAAATTGACTCAAGTCTGTTTTTGTTATAGTCATGCCTGTTTCAAATCCCTTTCCATTTTTTGATTTCTAAAACGTGACTCTAACTACTGCATACTTCCAATTAAAACATAAAAATCAATAGAAGACATGTTATAACATTATGTCCTATAAAACCAATCAAATACAGTTATACATAGTGGGAATTGAGTTGAAATCTTTCTTGAGCTGAAATTCAAACAGTCTATCATGGTATGCCATAAAATTCATTAAGATATCATACATGAAATGCAGATTATACAAGTTACTTGCTTTATCTGAGCTCTAACTGGAATCTCTCATTCCCAACAACCCCATTCTCTGAACATTCACTTACTATCAGAGAAGTGAAGAAGTTGCTGATATCGCACTTGAATGAAGATGAAGATGATGAATTGACCACGACGATGAATGTCTAGCTGATTGGAGAAGAGAAAAGAAGAAGAGCTAGATAGTTAGCTGGAATGAAAGAGATGAAGAGAGAAAAATGAGGAGAATTACAAAATTCTTTGGAATTTATAATTTTGGCGAAGTTTCTAGAAATTGTAAACTAGGCAACGATCGAACAGTATCAATTACTTGATGGCAGAGGGTAGCAGACTGGATGATCAAGAACATATCACGAGACACATTTTGGATTATTTCCATTTTTTGTATGACCAAGATGTTTCGAACAAACCTGCCCTTGACAATCTCAATTTTGACATCATTTATGAGGATAATGCTTTATGGTTGGAAAGGGCTTTTCTTCTTGAAGAAGTCAAGGAGGCTGTTTTCAACCTTTGTGGCGATAGACCGTCAGGTCCTGATGGGTTCCCCTTAGCTTTCTTCTAGCACTTCTAGGTTGTCTTAAATGAAGATATTATGCCTTTCATGCTTGAATTTCACTCTAGAGGTATTATATCCAAAAGCCACAGTTCCTCGTTTATGGTGCAGTATGGGCCCCACAAGTGGTCACCTTTCAAATTAGATTAGGACTATGTTATTTTATTAGTAGCTCTCTAATTGCATTATTAGGGAAGTTTCTATTAATAGATTAGGATTTTCTTAGGCATTATGTTTGCTTTCTTATTTTTATTGCATTGTAGTGAAATATTTTAGAGACTTTGATTATTGAATAGAATTATGGTTTTTTTTATCCTTGGAGGTGTGTCCTCGCGTGTTAAAGTCTTCTTGATGATTCGAGGTGTCCTCGGACACGTGCTCCAACACTCTACGCAAGGCCTAACCCTAGGGCCTGCGTCAATTGGTATCAGAGACGAACAATCCCTCGGTTGTCATCGTGTTACCCACTATCCCCACCCTTTGCCATACCGTTACTAACATCCCTCATCTCATCCACAAGCACGACCAAGCATCTGCCTTCGACCATCTACCAGCGACACCAATCCAAACCCCATCTCATCTCTGCCCATCCAAATATCCCCAATTACCCCAAACACCCACTGTCTGCCAATCCAGAACCCAAAACCAAACAACAGAAACTACCCGAACAAAATGAATCAACTACATAAGATGATCCTCTGGACAAATTAGAAACAGAGAAAACAATAGAATATGAAGCAGAAAAAGATGGTGAAACTCTCATGGTCATCAAAGAGGCTCTACTCACTGGTGAAAAGAAATGGTTGTAGAAAAATATTTTTCGTTCCACGGGTATTGTTCATGAACAGAATTGCACAATTGTAGTGGATGTCGGAAGTGAAGAAAACATCATCTCTCAATCTCTTGTTGATCCTTTCAAATTGAAAGTTTACAAGCACAATTGGCCTTATTTTGTCAAATGGCTGATGACAAGTGATTAAGCACACGTATGTTGTCAAGCAAGCCCAAGTCCATTAGGCTCATTTCATGTCAAGCAAGCCCAAGTCCATTAGGCTCATTTATTGTACCTTTTTGTTACGTTGTAATTAGTCAAAGGTTGTTACTTAATTTGTGGCTTTAGTTTAGGATCTAAGATTTGTAATTGATTGTAATTAGGGACTTAATTTGTGGCTTCAGTTTAGGATCTAAGATTTGTAATTGATTGTAATTAGGGACTTAATTTGTGGCTTCAGTTTAGGATCTAAGATTTGTAATTGATTGTAATTAGGGAATTAAACCCTTATATAAGAACAGTCGATCCTCAAAGGAGGCACGACATTCATCTCTCTTATGTTCTGTATTTCATCTCTCTCTAAATATCATGGTATCAGAGCTCGATCATCTGTGATCTTCTCCTACATCATCTTCCAAACATTGGAAGCCAGTATATGATCATCTGTGATCATTCTCTTCAGCCAGATCATCCTGATCATCTCAGATCCGACGTGGCCCACCTGTGATTCTCACCAACTCATTAGCGGAATCCTACCATCTTGGTCGCCTGAAGCTTCCAGGATTTATGAAGAATTTGTTTCTGATTTATTGATCATCAGAGTCATCTTCCAAGATCTGGAAGCCTTGATCATCCCCGTTCATCTCAGATCTGAAGTGGCCCACCTGCGATCATCATCGCCATTCAGCTGGACCAGCCCATCTTGGTCGTCTGGATTTCTACATTTTTTTTTGAAGATTTTCTCACCATTTATGGATCATCTGAGGTAGGCCATCTACCCTTTATTGTAGAAATTCTGTTTTGTCCATTTCTTTTCATCTCGGCCATCCAAAAGATATTGTTTTGCCAATATCCTTTCCGGACTGCTTTGTGCGGGTTTCTTCCTTCTCTTTAGTCATGGACAAACATGAGATTGCCCTGATTCGCTTTGATGGTACAAATTATACCTCCTGGGCCTTCCAATTTCAAATTTATTTGGAAGGAAAAGAACTCTGGGGACACATTGATGGATCTGAACCTCAACCTGCAGAAGATGATAAGAAAATTTTAGCTTGGAAAACAAAGGATGCTAAAATCAAGACCTGGTTGCTGGGCTCTGTTGAGTCACATTTTATTCTCAACCTCAAACCCTGCCACACTGCCCGTGCAATGTGGGAGTATCTTCAGAAAATTTACCAACAGGGCAATGCTGCTCGCCAGTTTCAATTAGAACTTGAAATCTCACAATTCACTCAAGGCACCCAGTCTATTCAGGAGTATTATAATGGCTTCCGCAGACTGTGGTCCGAATATGATGCGATTAAGTTTGCCTCGGTATCTGCAGCTCTTCTCCAGGAATTACTTCCATTACAGCAATGTAGTCATCGGGATCAGTTTCTTATGAAACTTCGTCTCGAGTTTGAGACAGTTCGATCTAACTTAATGAGCAGGGCTTCTCTTCCTAGCTTGGATGATTGTCTTCAGGAACTTCTACGGGAAGAACAACGTCGGGTCACTCAAACTACACTGGAACAACAGAGATCTGTTGAGACTCCCCTTGCCTATGTTGTTACAACTAGACCACCTTCTAGGGACATCAGTAAAGTTCAGTGCTATACCTGCAAGAAATATGGTCATTATGCAAATCAATGTAAGGCAAAAATCTGCCGATATTGTAAGGCCACTGGTCATGTTCTTGAAGAGTGCAGGAAGAAGAATCGCACTTCTCTTTCCCGCAACTATGTGCAGCCAGCCCCTGGTACTTACAGCGTGCAGTCAGCTCCTAGTGCTTACACTGTGACTACTCCACCATATGCTTCACCTGACTTCAGTGGTTCTCTGCAGTCTGATTCTTCATCCCAATCTACGTCAACAACTCCTCTCACCCCTGAGATGGTAAACCAAATGATCATCAATGCCTTAGCTTCCATGCACATCGCAGGTACTGCTTCCTCTCTTTCCAATACCTGGTACTTAGATTCTGGTGCAAGTAACCATATGACCACTTCAGCCCTAAAATTACACAATGTTGTTCCTTACACTGGTCATCTTACTGTCCAAGCTGCCAATGGAGATCATCTTCCTATCACCTCTGTTGGTGATATCCCTAGCCCCTTACCATTAACCAATGTTTTAGTTTCTCCTCATCTTGCTACCAATTTGGTTTCTGTGGGTCAACTTGTTGAAAATAACTGCAATGTTTTGTTTTCTCCTTCTGGTTGTGTTGTGCAGGACCGGGAGTCGGGGGAAGTGATCGCGAGGGGGCCTAAGCGTGGAAGACTTTTTTCCTTACCAGTGTCTCTTCATTTATTCTTGATAAAACTTTACATCAGTTATTTTGTTTTTTCATTAAGAATAATTCTCGGTTGTGGCATAATAGACTAGGTCATCCGACTGCTTCTACAATGTCTACTTTATTTCAATCTGGATTAATAAATAAACCTGTTGATTCTGCTTCTTTTGACTGTGATGCTTGTAAATTAGGGAAGAGTCAAACTTTACCCTTTCCAACTTCTAACACACGGAGCACTACATGTTTTGACTTAATTCACAGTGATGTTTGGGGCATTGCTCCGACCATTTCACATAGTCATTTCAAGTACTTTGTAACATTCATTGATGACTACAGCAGATTTACTTGGATTTATTTATTACATTCAAAGTCTGATGTTCTTAATGCATTTAAATTTTTTGTTCAATATGTTAAAAACCAATTCTCTAAATGCATTAAAACTTTGCGCTCAGACTCAGGGGGGGAGTATGTTTCCAAGGATTTTCAATCATTTTTAAACAATAATGGAATCATTTCCCAACGTACCTGTCCATATACTCCACAACAAAATGGAGTCGCGGAACGGAAAAACAGACATCTTCTTGCTGTCACTAGAACTCTTCTGATTGAAGCATCCGTTCCCCCTCGTTTTTGGACTGAAGCTCTCACCACAGCTGTCTATCTCATAAACCGCCTTCCATCACATACCATTGCTCATTTAACGCCTCATTTTAAATTGTTTGGTCATCATCCTGTGTTTGATCACTTACATACCTTTGGCTGTGTTTGCTTTGTTCATTTACCTCCCACAGAAAGAACGAAACTAACAGCACAATCTCGCAGGTGTGCTTTTTTGGGTTATGCCACTAATCAAAAAGGTTTTGTTTGTTATGATCCCATTGGTCGTCGTATCAGGGTTTCTCGGAATGTTATTTTCTTTGAAAATCAATATTTCTTCCCCACTCACATGGACAGTCCTCATCCCTCTTCCCCAGCTCTCTTACCAGGTTTTTCGGATCAAACCTCTGTTACTCGGTTTAATCCTGCTTTTGTTTACCACCGTCAGGAGAAACCTCCCACTGCGGATGGTCCTCCCCCTGATCCTCCACCGACACATGGTTCCACACCTACTCCTCCCTTACGTCGCTCCTCCAGAACTTCTAGACCGCCTGATAGGTATGGATTTACCCATACTTCCTTGATGACCACTCTCTCTTCTATCTCTATCCCAAGTTCTTATTTGCAGGCTGTCCAACACGATTGCTGGAACCAGGCTATGAAGGAGGAATTGGATGCATTGGATCAGAATCACACTTGGGATATTGTGGATTGTCCTTCCGGAGTTAAACCCATCGGTTGCAAATGGATCTACTCGATCAAGCTTAAATCTGATGGGTCATTGGATAGACACAAAGCTAGACTTGTAGCACTCGGAAACAGACAAGAGTATGGCATTGACTATGAGGAAACGTTTGCACCTGTGGCAAAAATGACATCTGTTCGGTTACTTCTCGCCATTGCTGCCTCTAAATCCTGGCCTTTATACCAAATGGATGTCAAAAATGCATTTCTCCATGGGGACCTGCACGAAGAAGTCTATATGCGGATACCACAAGGCGTCTCCTCTCCCTTCAAGAGGTCTGTCTGTCGCCTGCGCAAATCGCTTTATGGTTTAAAGCAAGCTCCTCGCGCTTGGTTTGAAACCTTCAAGGCTCGCTTATGCGAGAGTGGCTTTACCCAGAGTCCTTCTGATCCATCTCTCTTTTTATGCCACACATCTACTGGTATTACTGTGCTTCTCGTCTATGTTGACGATATTATTATCACTGGCACGGATGATCGTATGATCAAATCTCTCCAAGCTTCTCTCAGGGATTCCTTCCGTATGAAGGATTTGGGTCCTTTGCATTATTTCTTGGGCCTCGAGGTGCATCAATCTCCAAAAGGTTTATTTGTTAATCAGCACAAATACACATCAGATCTTATCGAGTTGGCTGACGTCAATGATTCTTCACCTGTTGATACGCCTGTAGAGGTCAATCTCAAGTTGAGTAAAGATGATGGCGATCTTCTTCCTGATCCTCATACCTACCGGCGTCTGGTGGGAAGTCTTGTCTATCTCACCATCACTAGACCTGACATCTCATATGCTGTTCATCTTGTGAGCCAATTCATGACAGCTCCTCGACACCTTCATTTGACAGCTGTGAAGCGCATTATCCGTTATCTGCTCAAAACTGTCCCTCGTGGTTTATATTATCCAAAGGATAATCCTCTTCATCTGACCGCTTATGCAGATGCTGACTGGGCTGGCTGTCAAGACACACGCCGTTCTACTACTGGTTGGTGCATGTACCTTGGAACATCTCTCGTTTCTTGGAAATGCAAGAAACAAGAACGGGTGTCCCGCTCTTCCACGGAAGCTGAATATAGGGCTATGTCTTCTGCTTGTTCTGAGATCTTATGGTTACGGGGACTTCTTTCGGAACTCGGGTTTTCTCAAACCTCTCCTACTCCATTGCATGCCGATAATACTGGGGCTATCCGAATCACTGAAAATCCTGTCTTCCATGAACGCACCAAACATATCGAAGTTGACTGCCACTTTATTCGCGATGAATATAAGCGTGGTGTCATTACTCTTCCTCATGTTCCTACAGCATTTCAGTTTGCCGATATCTTCACAAAGGGACTTCCTCGTCCTCGTCATCAATTTCTTGTTTCCAAATTGCTGCTTTATGACTCCCCAGCATCAATTTGAGGGGGGGTGTCAAGCAAGCCCAAGTCCATTAGGCTCATTTCATGTCAAGCAAGCCCAAGTCCATTAGGCTCATTTATTGTACCTTTTTGTTACGTTGTAATTAGTCAAAGGTTGTTACTTAATTTGTGGCTTTAGTTTAGGATCTAAGATTTGTAATTGATTGTAATTAGGGACTTAATTTGTGGCTTCAGTTTAGGATCTAAGATTTGTAATTGATTGTAATTAGGGAATTAAACCCTTATATAAGAACAGTCGATCCTCAAAGGAGGCACGACATTCATCTTTCTTATGTTCTGTATTTCATCTCTCTCTAAATATCATATGTCGCACATGCGAGGTTATGTTTTCTATGATTACAAAGATACAATTTGGTGTAAGTGCTACCTATGGACAGTGGTGATATCTTGTTGGGATGCCTATGAATGTATGATAACAATTGGACTTATGGTATGTGTGACAATACATACACATTTATGCATGGTAGAAAAGAAGTTACACTTCATCCTAAGAAGCCAGAGCCACTGAAGAAAAGTTCTCGGGCAGTTGTGACAAAGGAAGTCCTTCATGTTCACCATTTTTACATAGGCAGCCCGAATAAGACTTGAGTTCGAGGATGAACTCTTCTTTCAAACTGATGAGGATAATGTAGTATGAGCCCCACAAGTGGTTCCCTTTCAAATTAGATTAGGACTACGTTATTTTATTAATAGCTTTCTAATTGCATTATTAGGGAAGTTTCTATTAATAGATTAGGGTTTTCTTAGGCATTATGTTTGCTTTCTTATTTATATTGCATTGTAGTGAAATATTTTAAAAACTTTGATCATTGAATAGAATTGTGAGTTCTATCCTTGGATGTGCGTCCTTATGTGTTGAATTCTTCTTAACGATTCGAAGTATTCTTGGACACGTGCTCCGACCCTCTATTTAAGCTTTAACCCTAGGGCCTGCATTAGTTTATTGCCCTTATTCCAAAGAAGACCAATGCCGAATATTTTAAAGATTTCAGGCCCATTAGTCTCATTGGTGGCATTTATAAAATTTTGGCTAACGTTCTGGTGAGCATGCTTCAAAAGATCTTGCTTGCCATCATCTCTCCTTCAGTCCTTCTCAAGGTGCCTTTGTGCGTGGGAGACAGATTTTAGATGGGGTACTTATTGCTAATGAATGCATACACTCGAGATTCAATGATAAAGTGTGGTCTTGTTTGCAAATTAGATCTAGAAAAAGCTTTTGGTAGAGTCGATTGGAGCTTCCTATTATATTTGTTGATAGGATGGGGTTTGGTGATAAGTGGAAGAGGTGGATTCAGGAGTGTGGTTCCTCGTCTAAGCTTTTCATCCTCGTTAATGGAACGTTTTGTCCCGGCCAGATGAGGTCTTCACCAAGGTGACCCTTTTTCTGCTTTCCTCATTGCCATTGTCGAAGAGGCCCTTAGTCGCATGATAATAGTTGCAGGTGAAGAAAATCTCATATCAGGTTTTGGACCAGCTACGAACCTACCCCCTATCACCCACCTACAATTTGCAGATGACACACTCCTCTTTTGCGCAGTAGATGAAGATCAAATTAAGAATGTTGTAGCTATCCTTACATGCTTTGAAGCAGTTTCGAGTTTAAAGGTCAACTTCTTTAAAAATGCTTAACTTGGGATTTCAATGGATGATGCTTATCTCAACCAGCTGGCTAAAATCATGGGTTGCAGAGTGGAATCTTTCCCCTCCACTTACCTAGGCCTGCCTTTGTGTGTAAGTAGAGTTCCTTCGTCCCTATGGAACCCGGTTATGGAGAAATTACAAAAGAAACTCTCATTTTGGAAAACAAGATATTTATCAAGGGTTGGCAGAATCACCTTAATCAAATCTACCCTTACTAACCTGCCTATATACTTCATGTCTATCCTTAGGTGCCCGGGATTAGTTGTTGTCCGCATTGAGAGGCTACAACATGACTTTCTTTGGCAAGGCAAGCAGGTCAAGAAAAAATTTTCATCTTGTTGACTGGAATTCAGTTTGTATTGCCAAGGATTCTGGGGGCCTTGGGTTAGATCCTTGAAAGCTATGAACCAAGCTTTATTGGGCAAATGGTTCTGGACGATCGGAAAATATTCAGATTGTTTGTGGAGGCAGGTCATTGTGGCTAAATACAGTGCCATGAGGAATGGTTGGGATTTGACAGGTTCGTCTCTAGGGTGCTTCAATATGTGGAAAAGCATCATATTTGTTAAGGAGTCATTTGCTGCCTCTACCAGATTTCGCATAAGGCTTAGGGGACAAAATTTTCTTCTGGCATGATTTA
Organism: Sextonia rubra; assembly: GCA_037013555.1. NCBI lineage: Eukaryota > Viridiplantae > Streptophyta > Magnoliopsida > Laurales > Lauraceae > Sextonia > Sextonia rubra. The sequence goes on along the minus strand of JASUAD010000010.1, from coordinate 31,917,727 downwards.
TGGTTTGACGACAGAGCTTTAAATGCTTAGCTTCCAGATTTATACATTTGCGCTTGAGATCGCAGAGCTAAAGTTAGTGATTGCATGGATAGATCTCACATCCTTCTATTCTGGGGTTAGACTCTCAGGAGGAACCTGTTGGAATTGGAAGAGAGTTGCCTTCTTTTTTTTCTGGAGGACTTATATCAAACCTCCATTCATGGAGGTCAGGATGGGGTTAGGTGATAAGTGAAAGAGGTGGATTCAAGAGTGTGTTTCCTTGTCTAAGCTTTTTGTCCTCGTTAATGAATCTCCTAAAGGCTTTTTCCCGGCCAAATGAGGTCTTCGCCAAGGTGACCCTTTTTCTCCTTTCCTCTTTGCCATTGTCGAAGAGGCCCTTAGTTGCTTGATAATAGCTGCAGGTGAAGCAAATCTCATATAGGGTTTTAGACCAGCTATGAACGTGCCCCCTATCGCCCACCTACAATTTGCAGATGATGCGCTCCTCTTTTGCGCAACAGATGAAGATCAAATTAAGAATGTTGTAGCTATCCTCGTATGCTTTGAAGCAGTTTCGGGTTTAAAGGTCAACTTTTTTAAAAGTGCTTTACTTGGGATTTCAACGGATGATGCTCATCTCAACCACTTAGCTGAAATCATGGGTTGTAGAGTGGAATCTTTCCCCTCCACTTACCTAGGCCTGCCTTTGTGTGTAAGTAGAGTTCCTTTATCCCTATGGCACCCATTTTATGGAGAACTTAGAATAGAAACTATCTTCTTGTAAAGCGAGATATTTACCAATGGTTGGCAGAATCACCTTAATCAAATCTACCCTTACTAATCTGCCTTCTATACTTCATGTCTATCCTCAGGTGTCCGGGATTAGTTGTTGACTGCATTGAGAGGCTACAACTTGACTTTCTTTGGCCGGGGGGTAGGAGATGGGGAGCAAGAAAAAATTTTCATCTTTTTGATTGTAATTGCCAAAGATTCTAGTGGCCTTGGGTTAGATCCTTGAAAGCTATGAAGTAAGCCTTACTGGGCAAATGGTTGTGGAGGATCGGAGAAGATTTAGATAGTTTGTGGAGGCAGGTTGTTGTGGCTAAGTACAGTGTCACGATGAATTGTTGTATTTGACGGGTTTGTCTTTAGGGTGCTCTGATATGTGGAAAAGCATCATATCTGTTAAGGAGTCAGCCTCTACCAAATTTTGCGCAGGCTCAGGGGACAATTTTCTTCTGGCATGATCTATGGTTTAGTGACAGACCTTTAAATGCTCAGTTTCCAGATTTATACATTTGTACTAGAGATCGCAGAGCTAAAGTTAGTGATTACATTGATAGATCTCACATCCATCTATTCTGTGGTTTGACTTCCAGGAGGTGCTTGTCGGAATTGGAAGAGAGTCACCATCTTTATATTCTGGAGGACTTATATTGAACCTCCATTCATGGAGGTCAGGATGCCATGGTTTGGACTCCTTCTAAGGATGGTGTTTTCTTGGTTTCCTCCTATTCATCTCTCACTCATAGCTCCATAACTAATACTAGGTGGAACTTCCTTTGGAAGACTAAGGCTCGTCTAAAGGTTTTAGTGTTTGGATGACTTGCTCTAAAAGGGAGAATTCTCACTTTGGACAACCTTTGGCACAGAAATATGATCATTGTTAATGCTTGCCCTTTTGTCTTTTTCAGCTGAAGAATCTGTGGTCAATCTCATTTTAAACTGTAGTGTGGCTAACGAATTATGGAACTCAATTCCTTTTAGAGTTTGACTGCATCTGGGTGCTCCCCTCCACCTTTTCTGATTTGTTTGATGCATGGAAGCAAGGTGTTGGTTCTCCGAAATGAAAGATTGTGTTGTCTATCCTTCTTCGCTTCCATTTGGAACAATTGGAAAGAAAGTAACCAAAGATGCGTTGAAGGAAAAGTCTCCACGAATGATTCCATTGTTGCTAGGACCAAATTTTGTGCGGCTTCATGGGCCTCTTTTCTCCCAGTTTTTTTGGGGGCTGTCCATTGGCACAGTTATTCATAGCTGGAGGGATGTTAACTCTTTCCTAATTTGGTTCTTTTTGGGCCTCAAGCTTTTTCTTTTCTCCCTTTCTGCTCTGTTTGATGTTTTTTTTTTTTTTTTTTTTTGGGTTGTTGCTGCTGTTTTTGGGGGCTTCCTTTTGCCCTTTGCTTCTAGGTATAATTCTGTTGTACTAGTTAAGCTTTTAAATTCAAGTTACCATTAAAAAAATTTGTAAACTAGTCCACTATAATGGAAACGCATCATTTCTGATCAAATGACACAGAATCATCAGAGTTCAAGAACGAAAGATGCTCATAATTAGATCTTCTAACCAACAAAGCAAAGAAACACAAAAATATTATATTTACATATGGCCTCCTAACCTTCTCTCAAATTGTAGATAAGTCCTTTCTAAGATAAAAAAGTGACCTATGCTGTTGTTTTTCCCATAGTACACAACCGGAATATCTCAATATCTTGCTTTCAAATTTGGGTGCCTGCATTTCCTGGAATGATGCCATCTATATGTCTTTTCTTGTAATGTTAGATTTTTTTTTCAATTATTTATTTAATGAACTGCTTTCTGTTAATCTGCAGCCTGAATGGATGGCACCAGAAGTTTTGAGAAATGAACAGTCCAATGAAAAGTGAGCTCTTAAATCTTTTTCCTCTTACTATTGAACTATTGAAGAGAGTTCTTTTTCGAAACTCATTTTTCCCTCGTAGTATTATAGAAGTGTATCTCTTGCAGATGCGATGTCTACAGTTTTGGCGTGATACTTTGGGAGTTGGCTACCCTGCAGATGCATTGGAGTGGAATGAACCCTATGCAGGTAGTTGGAGCCGTTGGATTCCAAAATAGAAGACTTGAAATACCTAAACAGGTTGACCCAATGGTTGCAAAGATCATATGCGATTCCTGGCAGAGGTAGGTTTGCAACTGCATTATGTCAGCATCACAAGTGCATTACAGTTCTACCACTGCCTCTTTGTTACGCTTCTAATCTAGTTGTATGATAACTGAGGTTACTGTTGGGTCATTTGATGATCCTTGCATGTGGTTTTTGTTTGAGGGGGGGGGGGGGGGGGGGGGGGGGCCTGTTTAGCTAATGATAGTAAACAATTATTTTCCCTAAGCATATTAATTAGGAAAGTTATTTAAATAATCCTAAATATTAGCTTGGATGCTGTAAATGGATCTGCAGCCAAAGCCGGTATATTCGTATGGATTGAAGATATCTTAAAGTAGGCCGAGTTGAAATTTGTTGGTCAAATCCAGACCCTGATTCTATTCCAGCTGAGATAAATGGACCTAGATTCAGGCTTCACAAGGACTAGCTTTTTCTTTTTAAGTTTTCTACCTTCCGCTATAATATTAGCATTCATTGTAACCCCAAGGGGTAACTCCACTGGCCTAGGACCATGGTTTGCTCCCAGAGGCTGTGGGTTCGAGCTGCACTATCATACTAGGTTATAGGGAATTTACCCGGCTCCCCCGGGCCCAAAGGGATTAGTCCGGCCCAAAGGGCCGGAACACCCTCCATTAGCATATATATATATATTATATAGCATCCGTTGTGTTTCTAGATCGACCTGAGGCTGAAATGCAGCAGATGATATTGTGAAGGGAAGCTAGAAATATCCTGCACCCCGATTATGCTAGGACACATCAAATGGTTATTATTATTATTATTATTTTTTCTTTGTAAAAGGAAACAAAGAATTTGACATTTATGATTTGACGCAGTGGAAGTGGTAATGATAATGTTCGGGCCATGTTACTGTCTGCTGCGTATACACTCTGTAGAGCCGGGTCAGAGCTGAACGTAAACCCCTGTCATGCGGGGTTACAGTTACTTCTGCTGGATCCTTTTGTCGGTATGATTTATTTATGCCTGCGACTACTCTTCAATATTTTAATGGATTGTTCATTCTAACAGACTTTTGTTTGATTGTGCAGTGACCCAACTCTACGCCCATCATTCACCCGGATCTTGGCTCCACTGAAAAAGTTGGTCACCAAGGTTACTTATGCTCTTACTCAAAATGAAAAGGACTAATGGTAGTTGGTCATTGAAGTGCCACTTAGACACAGCTTCTGTTGCAGAATTGTTGGGCACAAAAAGAAATGAAACGAATATTCTGAATCCAATGACTGTTGTGGGATCAAATTCTATCATTTTTTCTGATACTCAAATAGACCATGCAACCCAGACAAAATTGGTGGGAAAATATGCTCTGTTGGACAACAGCTGTGCGAGCTGTTAAGTGCAGTGGAAGACAAACGGAAGTGCAGCACACGTGCGTCTTCTATTTATTAATACAAAGGAACAATGTTAAAAGAAAAAAAAGTTTAAAATAATCGATTTATTAATATTCTACTTGTTTCCAAGATATGATCCAGGGAAGCAAAGACGCTTCGGAAATGTGTTTCTCTAATTTTTGTTATAACTGTGAATCAAAAGTTGACTGGATATGTAATTATGAATGAAAAAGGTGCATTCCTTGTCATTTTCTAGGGTTCTTCGTTGTTTTTAGGAATTGCTTTTTCAACACTAGTTTTAACTCAGTATTGATATGAATTTTAAAAATTTTATATTACAATCTTGCCTATGTATGAAAGGTCCAGAAAGGCCTTTGTGCTATGAAACTTAAATTCCTAATTTCTTTTTATACACACCTTCTCATCTTCTCCTTCCTTCTTTTCATCATCCATTTCTTCCAATCTATGTAAGTGACCATCTTCTTCCATTTTCTTTGGTGATCATTTTCTTTCATTCTCCTTTTTTTATTCTCTTTAGTGACCATTTTCTTCCATTCTCTTTGGTGACCATCTTCTATTATTCTCGTTCTTTGTCTCATCAAATATGATTTTTTTTGTAAATATGTTTGCATCAATATCTTTTTTTGTGAATGTGGCTTGAAAAAACTCATATTTTTTTATGAAAAACATTCACAAAATCATGTTTTTTTATGCTTGACATTCACAAAAAATGATATTGATGCAAACACATTCATCTAATACAATCCAAATATGTATTTGATAATGGAGGAAGGAGACCAAGCTTTTAATAATGGAGGAAGAAGAGAAAAAGATGGGTGTTTTGTGTCTATAGAGAGAGATGGGTGGATCGGTGACTGTTGAGAGAAAATATTTAGAGAAAGAATATGTTTGGATGGGTGGGGATATGTTGGTTAAATGAGTGACTGTAAAGAAAAAAAAAGCTATGTGAGTAACTTAATCACTTGTGTATAGAAAGATATCTAAATTGAGTAAAAACTGGTGTCGAAATGCAGCACTTTTGTTTTTTCTATAGATTTTCTATTGTGCTGGATGGATATGTTCTCTCTCTCTCTCACACACACACACACACATTAAATATCAGTTAAAGAAATCAATTGACCATAAAATCATTGCAATCAAGGATTAAGGTGGGAAGGTTGGATAATCTCATGAATCATGATCCAAATGAACATGGAGATTTGCATGAGTACAGGCATATTTCTCTTTAGTATTCCTCTTCACAGACAGGTAAGCTGCAATGGAACATGACTCGGTATAGAGAATTTTTGTTGAATCCTTTTGAAAAAAAAAATCTCTGTTGAACACTTTAGAAAACGCATAGTAGATTAAAAAATCACGATTAAGCATGATCTATAGCACATCTGTTTTTAGACAGTGGAGATTCGTTTCTTTATCAATATTCAAAAGCAGCAAATTTTGTTCCATGCTGAAACAAGCCTGGTAATTACACACCCCATGGGTAGAGATGCAAATAGGGACAGTAAATGTCCTTCACAACCAATTTGGCTCATTCTTTTAAACAAATAAATAGTTGAATTTTCTCTAATTTTAGTTTATTAACCCCGTTATAAGGCAATTGTAAAGGGTGTCGCTATTTACAATTCTTAAAAGATTGACCATTATCTGTGTGACAAAAACTACTATTTGCTTCGATCTAATCTTTTTTTTTTTTTTTTTGGTAAAAGCTTAGATCTAATCTTAAATATCACAATATGCACTTTTATTTTATAGGTCAAAGTATGCATTAACTATTGAAATATTAGGAGCTAAGATAATAACAAATAAATAAAAACAATGACATCGTCTACACCACATTCCTTTACTCCAATACCATGACTTTTGTGCATCCTCATAATCCGTCATTTGTCTTCTCCTATAATTTTCCTTTCTTCCTCGTTTGCGTCTGGAATGAACTCATCATCCATTGAACATAAAATATCTTCCAGTTAATTTGATGTAGTCCATTTGGATCCATAGGATCCACATGCAACATTTAATTGCACTTGAGAATGGCCTCTTACTCTGGTGGTAAAAAGCATCAGATCTTACCTAGTTGCCCATGAACTGAAGCTGGGCATCCACCTTTCCTCACATAAGGATTATAGTTTTCTTCCCTCACCTGCGACTAAGGGCTCCGTCACCTCACCCAAGGTATACTTCCTTCCTCGAGGGCTGAGGTAACGAAAATGCAGAAAGGAAACTGCCAACAGTAGCCTGCCAACATAGTTCATGGGAAAAATTATGAACTGCATCTTCTGATATCTATGTCGTGATTTATTGAGAATGGCATATGCCTATTTATAAGAGTAAAACTGAAATATCAACCTAACAAGTTATGAAGAGGCTTACTTTTTTTATGACCCTGGTACCAAAAGATTCAGCCTTTGGGCTTTTAGCCTTCAGCCTAAGAGTTATTCGATTATGACGAGTAGGACTATTCCTTTGGAGTACATACATGTCTGTAAACATAGTGCCCACATAATGCAGGGGTGAAAATCAAACTCAAGATCTTGGAGAGCAAATCCAAGATTCAAACTATCTGAGCCACCGCCATGAGAGCTCAGAAGAAACAAATTTATAGCTACCCAATACAAAATTAACCCAAAAAGGCATTGTAATTAACAAATTGCAGTTCAATCCAAGCTAGATATCTACATTTTTTTTTCTTTTTTCTACCATAAAATCTATAGCTATCAAGGCAAGCATTCAAAACCCATTTCAGTTCTGAAGTGCCCGAGTGGATTCCAACATCATAGAAGACAAAACAAGGAACACATAGAATAAAAAGGAATAAAATAGCGGAGACCAAAGGACTCCTTGGGAGGACGAATAGGAGGTTCCATTGATGGAGTTGGATATGGGTTGGTACAAGGAGAAGAAAATAGAATTCTGATCTCTTCTTGTACTTTCTCTGTCCTGGGTTTATCGAGGTATGATCTTCTTCTCTTATGCTACTTGTTGAAATGAAAACAGAAGAGACTGGATGCGTTTGATGGAGATAATTAATACCTTTCTTCGGTTTGTTTGTGTATAGCTTAGGACCATCGCTGGATGGTTATTATAATTTACGCTCCTCCATTTTCAGGTTATTACATAAAAACTTTTTATACGGTTCTTTACACAAATACACTCCTCTTGCTTCAATATTGACATAAAACTCCCTCATTGGATCTGATATGCATGTACACCTCTTTATAATTCACCTATGTCTGGAACTACGAAAACCACAATTAGTTGGGAAATTTACAGATACACCCCTCCTTTTCCCATAACTCTAACTAGAGACAAATTTATGAATACAGCTCTTGTTATTATTATATATATTAAAGCAATCCCCCCTTTCGCAGGAGGGCGACACGTGGCACATTCTTTTCATTGGAGAGCGACACGTGGCGCTCTTTAATTAAAGTCCTAAGATTCTCTTCCATTTTTCTCTCTTAAAATCTCTCTTTACTATTTAATTTTCCTAAAATCTCTCTCTTACCCCTTAAATTTCTATTCCTCCCCTAACATCTCTCTCACCCTTAGCAATAAGATCCTAAACCTAATTCTACACTCATATAAATGGCGCATGGTTCCATGCGGGCCCTAAGAGCTCATGTGGAAATGCATAATATATATAATAATCTGCTCATAGGAGAAAATAGCACAAGGGTAAAATGTTACATTGAAATATTGAATTGTAAAACATTATAGTCAAATTCCTAAATGGAACCCTTTCTAGAGATGGTCCATAGTGTTGTTTTCTAGATATGGCCCATAGTGTTGTTATAATGAAATCCACAGTTGATGGGGAATCTTCTCTAATTAATACCATCCAAGATTATAAGATATATATATCTTTTCTTTTTCTTTTTTTTTTTCCATGCACTGCATTGTTTTTGGAGTTCACAATATGTAGGATGACACAATTAGCATGTTGGTGGGGCCGGCTTACTCATATGTGAAATATTTTTTATATTGCTAAAGTGGCCAACTAACAAATTGCAATATAAATCCACACAAATAAACGATGGTCGAAGGGTTTGAATCCAAAAGAAGTTGAAAAAGAAGCTACTGTAACATGCAAAAATCCATGGGTCCAAATATGACCCCATAGATATGCACATGATTAATGATTGAGGTACATCTTTTTGTGGCGTAACCCTCTTTATGAGAAGGCGACATGTGGCTTAATTTAAGGATTTCACTTATATTAGCTAAAATCTATCCATACCAAATCTCTAAAATCTCTCATTTGTTTTCTATAAAATCTCTTCTTTCCTAATTTCTCTCTCTTTCATCCCTCTACAACATATGTAAGGAAGGGTGGAGCCCACTGATGTAGTATGCATTGCATCTATGAACAAGTGGGGTAGTAGGGGTGTTCATGTGATGAGTTGGGCCAGGCTAATGCATATCCAATCTCAGCCCAACGTTAGAATTATTGGCCTAGGCCTGGGTCAAGCCCAACATTAGCTGTAAGCGAGTTAGGCCCGAGCCAGCCAAACAAAATTGGCTATTTGAATAATTGTTTGTATTAATTAAATTAAATTATATGCATTCATTACACAGGTCGGGTCGTGTTTTGGGCTTTCTATCACTTAATTTAAGATCAGTCAAATTATTAAAAGGACTCTAATTACATATCCAAGCTCGCCGAGCTCGGGTTGCCCTAACCCAGAATTACTCCTAAGTGGGGTGGTGTGTAGCAAGTGATTTTTCTTATCAAAATCCTTTCTTTACTTATTTTTCATGTATTCGAAATGTATCATTAATGCAATGTTTAAGTACTTATTGGCCTGTGTCATATAAGTTGGGGATCACTTCTATTTCATTAGTTATTGTAGCATAGTTGAGGTAATTAGATATTGAAATTTCGATTTTAATTTTTTTTTAGTTAAATAAGCAACAACACTACTATATAAGGAGAGAAAAGTCAACCAAACTTAAGTGGCCAGAATTTGTGCCACTAGATTTGTTTTTCTTACCTTTCTTTCTTTGTATAATTTAATAATAAAAAATCTAAGGAAGAAGTTTTATTAAATTTATTTTTTTGTTTGGTTTTTACCTCATTCAGACTCTTAAAACCTACTTAAAATTTATTTATTTACTCTTACGATTATATTATAATAATAATTACTATTATATTATTATTATTGATATTATTATTTAAATATCATTATAATAACTACAATGTTCTTTTTTTTTCCTTCTCATTACTAGCTACAATCATCGCTTACGTATTTTGCTTTTCTATTGACCATTTGTTTTAAACACTTATATCTTTTATTTAAGATTTAAGATTTATCTTAAGTTCATATATTGCAGTATCAAATTATAAACAAAATGTGAAATTTCAAGATGTTGAACCAATTACTTTCATTGCAATACCGAAAACAAATAACTTTATCGAGACAAATGTACAACTTAAAATAAGTGCATGAGTTAAAAGATTTGTACAAGATAAAATAAGCGCAACTGTCAAGATAAGCGGAGAAGATGAACCAAGTGCAACTACTGAAACAAGTAATGCCAATAAAAAAATATTAACATTTTTTTTCCTTTAACCACATGTAATTCCTTTAAGCATTCAAGGATAATCTAATATCAACGGTTTTTTTTTCACTCTCAACTTTTATTCATCTATGATTCAAAGAAAATATTTTCTCTTTTTAAAAAAAATAAAGATTCAATATTTTAAGTATGCTTTCTCTATGATTTATGTCATAATATTCATTAATATTTTATTTAAGTTATTAATAATTTTTTATAGGACTTAATTATTATTTTTTCATGGCCCGCGTTGGGCGTGGGCCCTGATGCGCTAGTATATATTATAATAATACCCCCTTTGAAGGGAGGGTGACACGTGGTGCATCCTTTTCGTGAGAGATGGACACGTGGCCCTTCACTCTTCATAAGAGGGTGACACATTGCGCAATTTAAGATTTCTATGAATATTAGTTAGACTGTCCATATCATCTCTCAAAAGTCTTGTAATTTTCCTAAAATCTCTCTCAAAAGATTTTGCTGAGAATGAAATTACTTAAGATTAAAATAGAAAGCGACCCAATTTTTTTAGTAGTACTCTCATTCGTTCTGGTTTTTGAAAATTCTTAAACTCCCTTCACAAACGCAGCTCAATCCCATGCCCAAAAGGGAAAAGGCATAGAGAATATAGAATGGAAGGACACAATTTTTCCGTAAGTAGGAGTACAGAATGGGAAATCAATCTAAGGGTGACAATGGCCAACAAAAAACTTTACAAAACTAGAGACGCATAAAGGCGATAATACTGTGATATGTGCAATCTTTATTGGCAGATTAGACTTTAATTTTTTGGCATTAAAGTGCTGAGTACGCATGTGAGTGGACACATTGCGCAATTTAAGATTTTATCAATATTAGCTAGACTCTCCATACCATCTCTCAAAAATCTTGTAATTTTCCTAAAATCTCTTTCAAAAGATTTTGCTGAAAATGAAATTACTTAAGATTAAAATAGAAAGCGACCCAATTTTTTTAGTAGTACTCTCATTCGTTCTGGTTTTTGAAAATTCTTAAACTCCCTTCACAAATCCAGCTCAATCAAAAAGGAAAAGGCACATAGAATATAGAATGGAAGGACACAATTTTTCCGTGAGTAGGAGTACTGGATGGGAAATCAATCTAAGAGTGACAATGGCCAACAAAAAACTTTACAAAACTTGAAACGCATAAAGGCGATAATACTATGATATGTGCAATCTTTATTGGCAGATTAGACTTTAATTTTTTGGCATTAAAGTGCTGAGTACGCATGTGAGTGCCTTTCTCCATCATTTCACATGCATTTCATTCAATGGGGCTTTTACAATTATTTTTTTAATTGTTTCTCTATTTCAAGCACTCTTTCCCAATGCTTTTTAGTACCATGATAATCTATAATTTCAGATTCAATGATTGTACATCACTATTTTCGATCCCTAACCCATTTCTTTTTTAAAATATTTAATTTTTTAAATTAAATTTTAACTATGTTTGTCTTATGATTTATATAATAATATTTCTTTTTATTTTATTAAAATATTAAAAAAATAACAAAATTTAATTTATGAACATATGACCAAATAGTTGTATAAGTTTCCTTTTTAAAATATATGATTTTTTAAATTTAATTTTAACTATGTTTGTGTTATCATTTATCTAATAATATTCATTATATTTTATTAAAATATCAAAAAATGAACAAAATGTAATTTTTAAAATCAAATTTAATTTTTTTCAATGGCCCACGTTGGGCGCAGTTTTTTCGTAGGAGAGCGGCATATGGCAATTCACTCTTCATGAGATTGTGATACATGAGAGTTTCTACTTTCTCTTTTATAGAATTTTACAATAATCTTCAACTATATCCTTATTATATACCATCTTAAATTATCAAAACTTTAGAATCCTTAAATTTTAAACTTTCTATTTTAATTCATATATTTATCGTCATTTATATATAAGCAATAGAGATAAATGGTTACGTTTCCACATATATATATCATCATTTATCCTTATCATATACCGTCTCCATATTTATACCTAATATATAGGTAAGCTTTAGCTGCTACAGTTCCTATAATGCAACAGAGATCCAAGGTTATGTTTCCACACTAACTCCCAAAGGAACACGTATCAGCTTACTCCAATATGCAGATGATCTCTTTATCATCTTCTGCAAAAATAGCCTATGCTAAATGCTTAAATAAGTTGTTGGACCAATATGGAAGAGAGTCAGTTCAAAAAAAAAAAAAAAAACATAAATAGAAGGGAGTCATGTTTTCTCTTTAGTTTTGGCATCGACCATACTCTTGAGGGAGACATTCTTACATTCATGAACCTTCTATATGCCCACAAATCAAGTTCCACTCTTACTACCTCAAGGAATGAGTGATCTCAGAGGCTCAATTAATCTCAAGGTCAAAGATCGTGAGAAAGTAACATGTGGCGCTTCTTTTTTACGGGAGAGCGATACATGGCATACTCAAATTAAAATCCTAAGATTTTCTCCCATTTCCTTCTCCTGAAATCTCTCTCTTTTACTATTGAATCTCATAAAAATCAGCATAATCCTTATCCCTATCATTATCTCATTCTTTCTAAAATCAATCTAAATCTTTCTTATTTAAAGCATACGATACCTTAAAAATTTTAATGCAATCCCTTGCATGCAATCTCACCATAATCTACTATTGATAACTATATCATATTTAATCTTGAAGAATGCCGTGTAGCCAAATGGAGGGTTTCTCATACATCTCAAACAAATTTTCATGCCACTCGTCATATTAATTAGGCAAATTACCTTTATCTCATTTCACACGCCATTAAATCCCACTATCCAAGTGGCAATTTGTGGGTCCACATGGTTTCCTATTAAAATCACAATAGGGTTTAAATTGGTCATGGGTATTCATGGGGCTGGGTCAGGACGGGCCAAGTAATGTCTTAGCTTAGCCTAAATTTTGAATAACAGACTTGAGCCTGGAGAAAGCTTAACTCGGCCCAGAAGTACCAACCTTGAGCCCAACCCACCTAGAATAGTTTAAAATTAAGCCATACTGTATTATATTTAAAAAATGAAAATATTTGTTGGTTAGGATGTTTGTTTTTATGTGACAGATTTCTTAGTGTCTCTCACCTAGACCAGATCAGGCTTGGGTTTTCTATTACTAAATCTCAGCCCAATTTAAAGTTTATATCTGAGCCCCGCTAGATTAAGTTAATGCTCAAGCCCTAAAATTGTTAGATCTTCCCTAAATTAATCACTTAGAATGACGCTACCAAGAGGCAAGATTTCTATAATCTCTCCCATTCTAAATCATATCCCTTAAAACTTGGTTGAACCAATACTTTGGATTAGCCTTAGCATAACAATTTTAAAATTGGATTAATGCTCTCACTCAATTTTAACTAGAACTCACCTTCTTCGCGAAAGAGCGCAAGGGAGTGACACGTGACATTCCTAAAATCTCTCACTATACTTCTAAAATCTCTTACTATGCTCATATTTTTAAAAGGGATATCCATACATATCGGCAACTTTAACATTCTTTTTATTTCTTTATTTGGATTAATCACCGTACCTAAATCCTAATGCTGATATGTCAATATTTATTTTGATTTCCTTATGAAGAAGAGTCTTATATTGGCAAAAAATTTAAAATATCTCTCATCTAATCCGCTTTCCTAAGATCTCTCTCTCAATCTCACCTTGAGCTACCATAAAATTTATTCAAATTCAAGTGTTACCTTAAGCTACAATAAGATTTATTACAATCCTCAAATCATCGCTTGAAGTTGTATATTCAAGCGTGGGCCCATGAGAATCTTGCCTTCTTCATCAAGATCCAAATACTTGGAGTTGGATTTTGGGCCCACAACAGATCACAGATCAAATGAGTTATGTATTTTTCTTCATCACAATCCAGCCTTCTTCAACAAGATCCAATAAAAATAAAGAAGATTTTTAGTTGTCAAATTAGTTTTTTTCTTTTTGGGTGGGGACTGATCGAATAAAATTTGATTGGAAATTGGAGTGAGGAGAATGTGTGATGTGGGGGGGTGGGGGGGTGGGTGTGTGTGTGGGGTGGGCACAGTGGCGGCTTGGGGTTTGGTAATCAAATAAGATTTGACTGGGATGCATCTATGGATGGGGAAGTCATGCCTAAGAATAAGGTCCCCTTATCAATTTAGCTCAACATAACTACTACAATGCGTCTTTAGCAATATCCTTGAGTATTTGATTAGGCATCTCATATTATATCCATAATCTAAATTTGATCCAATTGAGTTTAGATCTTTGGTTTTTAAACTTCTATTTTGATTGTATTTTGACTGGATTTATACTATGAATCATATGTTAATTTTGTTAAATAATAAATATTTTGAATAAGCGTTCTTAATTGTCTACATTGTGGCATTCAGTGACGGTTGGAAAAAAAACGTTAGCCTTTTATTTAAAGAAAACCTTAATTGTTCTTTCTTTATTCTTTATATATATATATATATTTTTATTTTACACAATTGAATAAACTTATAGAGATGCCACCCACCCCTCTTAATTGTTATGGTATTAGGTGGGCTCCACATGGTGGGCCATTCTTAAACTAGGAACCACATCCATAACAAGAGCATGTCTTGTAACTGCATTATTTGTTAAGTTGGTCCATAATTTGTGTTATTCTCTAATGTAATTTATCTTGAATATACTGAGAATCAGCCTCAAAATTTAATGTGGGGCACACCTGAGTGCAGGCCAATCATAAGGGTAGGGTGGGATTAAGATTTCTCGATGTAAATTAGAGTTGGAACAAACATCATCAATATCTTTAAGAATCCCTATATTTACTGATTATAAATATCATATTATATTAATAATTGATCCCCTAATAATCCAAATCAAAAGTTTTTTATCCTGCCTCATTTGTGAATATGATTTTATATATCAAATGGGCTAGATTTTCTAACCATGCCAAGTAGTTGCAACTTAGTCCCCATTTTAGCTTCAAATGATAAATAAGTAAATATTTTTGGATTCTGGCACATGCAAATATATCTACTATGTATAGTTGATTAGTTACCCCACATTAGACCTACACATAGTAATTTACATCAAGAGTACGAGCATGTAGCCAAAATTTGTATATAAATTTTCTGCTTAAAATACTTGATATTTTAAATTTAATTTTAACTAAGTTTGTGTTATGATTTATACAATAATATTTATTTATATTTTGTTAAAATATTAAAAAGATTAACAAATTTAATCTTAAAAAATAAAATTTAACCTTTCTCATGGACTGTGTTAGATGCAGGCCTTGAAGTGCTAGTTTATTATTAAAATCATACAGACACTACCCGTGAAAATTTACAAATAAACCTCTCATCCTATACCCCTCTTTATATATATATATATATAGTAACTACCAAATACTCATGTATGAGAAATTACAAATATGCACTTTAATTTCTTAAAATCACATGGGCATCCCGAGCCCGTGAGGAATTTCTTAATGCTCCTATGTGTGCCAAATTATCAAAAATCTATTGCACAAAATAAATGTCTCTTGCATGGTAGCTGGCCAAATTGTGCAACACATATAAGTTGGGCCCATCATCATATTGGTCATGTATAGAATAACATGTCATCTTATTTGGTGGAGTCCTTCAATAAACCCCACTTATGCCACATGACCAATCTTGGCTAACCATAGAAAAATTCCAATTTTTTGAATACATATGATGGTTATTTATTATTATTATTATTATTATTATTGTTGTTGTTGTTGTTTTGTTGTTTGTTGTGCTTTTAAAGGGATTTACACTCCCACACACACACTTCATTTGTCCCTCATTACCTTCTCAACTTGCGAGGAGTATGGATTCTTTAAGTTACTCAACCTAGAAGGAGTTGTACCCTAGAGGTCCCTCTTCAACAAATCCGAGCCATTTAAATTCAAGGTCCTACACTTGTGTGAGTGTTTTCAAATTTTACACCATAGGAAATTAATCGTCTCTGAATTTGGAAAAGGGATGATCCAATGTTGGATCAATAGCCCACCTACAATTGATTCTGAATCAGGGGATAGAACACCAATGACCGGCGGGAGGAAGAAGCTAGCCTGCCATGCTCGCATAAGCTAGCCGAAGAAAGAGTCTAAGAGGGATGCAAGCAGGTGGAAAGAGGCCACACAAGGAGATACTATTGGATTGAGGGTATAATTAATAACGTAATTAGTACAACCTTATTTATTATTATCATATTTGTTAATTATGTTAATAATTATATGCTCAATATTACAATGAGACTAACTCTATTTGGAGCAAGATTTGGAGATATTTCATGCTCGATAGTAAGTTTTATTAGGATATTTGTGTGTTGGCCAATTCATGGGTTGAACAAAACTCTATGTCTATTGAGTTATATTTTTTATTTCTTTTAGCATAAATTGTGGTATGAGTTGTTAGATACATTAAAGTGAAGAAATCAAAGAAAGAAAGCAAATTTAAGTATTTTGAACCAATTTTTTAAGGAAATATAAATTAAAAAGGTCATATCTCACAAACCAAGCATCAGATTGATGCAAGTTATCTATTGTTGGAAAGCTCTTTTCGAGTAGATATCCGCATGTTTTAAGATTGTGTCAATCGAAACTAAAATGACAAAGTTATTATCTTGAAAAGTTTGCAAAAATTATACTGAAAAAGCCATTTAGTCGAGCAAATCTAGAGCCCGGCTCGAGCGCCTTGACGAGTAGAAACCCACTTGTCTATATAAAATTATTTCTTGTTTGTGTCAAAGCTGTCAGTTTCTGTTCTACAAGGGCCCTAACCCTAAGGCACGATTGTGGTTTATAAAAAAAGAGTTTTTTCTCAACCCTAATGCAAGGTATCTTATTGTTTTGACTTGAGAATTTACATTGAAGATTAACTTACTTCTCTAGAGCTTTGATTAAAGAGATTGTGCCAAAGTTTTGTGTGAACGAATATTCCTTCTATATCCCTTATAGAAGATCGTCTTCTTTTTTGTAAAAGATTTGTTTGTTTTCAGTGGCTTCAAAACGTGTTGGATTAAGTACAAAGAGCAATGAACTGTGGGGAATCGTGGTAATAAGAATTGTGTAAGAAAAACTACAATCTTTAAATTGAGTTGCTAGTGAAAAAGAGTATGTAAGTTTGTCTTATAATTGCTCTTTATTAGTGTTTAGTTTTATTGGTCCAAGGATGATTCATAATTTTTCTTGAATAGGATTTTTCATAAAAAAATCTATATCACATTTTTGTAGTGTGTAATTAATTTATTTGCTAATCATTTTATTCTCCCATTTTATATATTTTGAACTAAAATAAAAAAACCCAAATATAAGACATTCGTTCATGTTCCTTATAGTGTCAGATTTTGTGCTCCAAAGTTGAGGTCTACTCCTCACACTCAAGAGGATTGAGACAGCTTGAGGGAAAGATCGAGAGAGAGAGAGAGAGAGAGAGAGAGAGAGAGAGATGCGGAATTGTGCCATTTGTCGTTCTCGTTATCCTTATCTTTGTAAAACGCTATATCGTTATCGTACCAGGACAGCCAGAAGTGGAATGTTACGAGAGATTTGGTGTTTGATTGAGAACCACTCGTTTACCATGAAATATAGTCCACTCAGTTTAGTAAAGGGATGAGCATTAGGTAATCGAGATTATCTGACAAAATGAAACCTTGTTGCTTTCTTTCTCCTCTCCACAATATTAATGCTAAATCGATGTGTTCTTATCATACTAATAATCGATCAACTCATATACCTGTCAGATTGTACCCATTAGTGGACTAGGTTTTGGCCCGAACCGTGTAGTTAACCCATTGAACTAGTTGAACTTTCCATTAATTATTTTAAGCATATAATTATTATTTTTATAATGTTTGAGCCAGGTTAACCTAGAGGGTCAAAGGAGGTTGGTCCAAACCATCCACTCTATTGGTTCACAGTTCAGTTCGTAAAACATTGGGCACAAGTTATAAAAACTGTCACAAGAATGTTGATAACCATGAAATGTATGACGGAAATGCCTTTATTATTGGTTGATTATCCATTTCATGCCTTATATCATGTCATAATTATTTTTATTTCTATTGTTATTATTATTATTTTATTTCTATTTTTTTGCTATTACATGGGAGGAATTGCAAACTATCTAGGTCCTAAACAAGCCTTATCTATCATCCTACGGTCATCCTTGGGGTGCTCCATTTCTTCTTTGCGCTCCACTTATTGTACTTCCACCATGGAGCTCCATGGTCTGTGCTCGTCCACACAAGAATTGGGACGTCCTTTTCCCATGTTTTTGATCTATTATTATTATTATGAAAGATTCTAACATTAACACATGTTAAGGTTCCAATATGGACTTCCTATATGCAGTTAAAGAAACAATTAACTTAAGTTAAAAAACAATCTACCACAAAAGATGGTTTTACGTGGAAAATTCAAACTGAAAAAACTATAGGACATAACACCGATCTACCAAAATCAAGCACTATAAACTCTGAAGTTATATAATATACTTAATACCCTTATCCAGTTGTATACAACCTAAATGACCACAGTTCTTCTTTTTGATGCACAAGCCGTTCGCCTTCTTTACATATTAGCCAACACATCTTGAACTCACTCAAGATGAATCTCCAGGAAGAGTAAGAGAAGAGAAATCTCAGAAATTCAAAGATTTAGCACAGCAGGGAAGACCTGCTTTGAAGAAGAAAGGGATCTCCCAAAAGGTATTCTAGGGTTTAAAATGTGAGAGAGGTGCTTTGGGCTAAGAGGAGAAGCGAATTTATAACTCAATATTTGTGGGGTACAAGTAAGGTTGCAATTCTGGAGAAATTAGGAAGTTCAGTTCAAATATGAAGGCGGTTTCTAAATAAAACTAGAAAGATCGTTGTTGACCGCTCGAATGGTCAATAGTTCTAAGATTTCTTTGACCTTAGTTCAGAGGCAGCTCTAACGCAAGTATGGCCGCTCAAACGCACATTAGCTCTGTGTGGGATTTGAGCATTTGGCCAAATTGCTTCAATCTTGTACTCTTTAACTCTAAAACTTTGATACATGCTTTAATCCATTTAGGAATATAAAATTACAACTTTATGAACCCAAGTTTTGTCCAATCCCATAAATATGGCAATATTACAATCTCTACATATATTGTTTATTATTATGCTACTTTTTCCAAACAACCGTACAAATAAGTTAGATTCTTCTGCAGGGTGGGGGACCCCGGAGAACCTGGCGAAAACTAGATGGGTTTGGATTTATCCATGTATAATTGAAAAGTTGTGAGGAGTATTCCTCACGGGCTTTCTTTCAGGAAACACAAATCCTGAAGCCCATGCCAGTGATTCAGAAGCCGTGTACGTTTCCACGCTCGTTATCGCATCTGTCCTTCCACTGGATAAGGAAACTTCTGCTTCTCCACACTAGTATATCTCCTATCCTCTCCTCCTTGGGTCTCAAGATTTTGCTGTCCCCACTTTTTTCTTTTTTTACTCCATTTACTTGGGGGCCCCATTTGTCTTTCATTGATGACATGTGGACAAGGCCCACATAGATTTTTAGTACCTTAGAATCCATATATATACTCATAAGGATTAGTTTGGGCTCAAAGATTTTTAGGAACATCTTTAATTTATAGGTTTGTCTTCGAAGATTATGATTAGATTGCATTAGTTAATAGCTGGTACGTGTTTCCTTATCTTCCCATTAAGTCATCCCAACCACATGTGATTGTTGTATCTTGTCGAACCAATCAAACTAATCTAAACTCTACTTTGAGACTTGATGGTTTTGACATTACATCACATCGGTCAATGATGAGATCTCTACATATCTGTTATTGTTATTGGTCTTAATTAAAGAATTTCTAATTGATTTTAAAGTGTCTAAGAGGTAAATAAGATTTGAGAATAAAGGGATAGCCCAGTGGTTGGGACTCTTGTATTCACCTAGTGATCCATAGTTTGATCCTTGGGGGCGCTCTCCCCGGCGCATTCACCACCATGTGAGTCAGGCCTCTCAATGATTCATACATATATATATATATATATGAGGAGTTTCCAAAAGCTCTCTATTTTAAGAACTCTTTTTTTTCTCTCCTATATTTTTAGGGTGTGGAGCTCACCATAAGTAATCTAATTATTTCAAACATACTACGTGGGTTTAATGACCAATTTTAACATTCATCTAACTTTTACTCACCATTAAAAATCAGAAGAAATTGATGCCTCTAAAATCATTAAACTCTGGGGCCATGTATCAAGGAGTAAGGACGATCGAATAAAGTTGAAAATCTTTATATGGGTAGACCTCATCTAAATTATTAGAGGGAGAGAGAGAAACCGTCTGTCATGGCGGTGCAATGGAACTTATGTATGATAGAAAAACCCAAATTTACTATGTCATTGATCGACTGTGCACCAATTCGAATAAACTGGATTTGTAGGCCACGGATGAAAGAGTTAGGGACATATGATTGGGGCCAAACTTGATATTTGGGGTGGTCCCACATATATCTTTCCATCTTCTATGGTCTTATCTCCAAATAGGACTTATAAGTATATCTCATAAAAAGTTCTCACAGTAGGTGCGTGAGAATATACATATATATAGTCCTTTTTTAGGCCTAAGAAGGTTAAAAAGTGTGATAATGTAATCATGCTTTTGTCCTTTTGCACATTAATATCTTTCAAAAAAGAAGTGCCCCTCACCATTTTGGTGAGGGATGTATGCACTTGAATATTGTCATATATATATTTGTATAGAGAATATTAATATGTATCCATCTATAACCATAGGGTGAAGGACACTTCTGCATTTGAATATATTAATGTGCAAAAGACAAAAACCTAAATGTAAAAGTGAAATGCTCAAGTACAAATATGGAAGGCCATGTAAGTATCTATCACCCTATGTTGAGGGAAAGATGCATACTAATATTCCTCTATATAAAAAAACAGTCTAACGAGATGGTCCAGTATATGAGCTAACTTTTTAAGGGCCACTAGAGTTGGGACAGCCATAAAGGGTACGAGGGATTAAAAGATCATGATGGAAACTAGGTGTGTAAAAAATTAGCCCATCCAATGTAGTTTGATATGTGAAATGACTAGAATAATGGGATGGGGTTAATTTTTTGCATACACCTACAGTCCATCATGATCTTTCAATCCCTTATGTCCTTCATGGTTGGCTCGACTCTAGATGGGCTCTAAAAAATTAGCTCATATACCACACTATCTCGTTAGACCATTTATATATATATGAGCTTTGATCCTGTGAGAACTATTCTCAGCGCCTACAATGAAAACTTTTCAAGTGGGCACCATTTGGAGTTGATACTAGTGGGATGGAAAGACCTATATGAGATCACCACAAATATCAAGTTTAGCCCAAATCATATAACCCTAGCTCCTTCATCCATTGCCTACAAGTCCAGTCCATTCAGATGAGTGTACAATCGATCCTATGATCTAGTCCATTTAGATCTAATCGAAACTTAGGGCATGTGACTATCAGGGAGTCTTATATATTGCAAGATTTTGATTGGATGATAAATGAGTCTCACCTAGAGTTCTCACCATAAAATGGTGAGAACTAGTTCTCATAGGTTTTTTTCTCCTAATATATATGTATATATATCAAATAGGGAAAACCTGTACAGAGCACCTATTGCTCACGATAAGGTGAGCACTAGGTGTCAAAATATTAGTAGGGCCCAACTTATGATTCATCCAAGTGGATTATAACAAAAGTACCCCCCGTGATAGTCATTGATACCAAGCTAGGCACCCATCCAAGATTCGATTGCACTCATTTTAGATGGTGAAAACTTGTTGACTATTGATCAAGTGCTAATGATGATAATTTGAGTCTTCATTACTATGGAAGGATTGGTAGTGAGGAGATCTTTCGATCCCTCTAGTCCCAATCTAGTGTTGGCCCCATTGGAAAGTGGTGCTCACTAGGTGCTCGAAAAAGGAGCTTCCATATATATATATATATGTATGTATATATAGGAAAAGACTATTATGCATTCATCCCTCACCTTGTGGTGAGGGACAATTTCTTTTTTAGACTTAGCAAAGTCAAAATGGTGGTTTTGTTCTCTTACACATCAATACTTTCTAAAAATGGAATTGTCCTTCAGCATTAGGTGAGGGATGGATGCATAGTAGTTTTGACCATATATATATATATTCCGCTAAGCACCGGTGCTCACGATAAGGTGGTCATTGTTTTCCAAAACACCTAGTGAAGCCTAACTTATGTTCAATATAAGTGGACAATAAAACAACAACCCCCCGTGATAGTTATCAACCCTATTTAGCAACCATCCAATTTGTTTAGATTGTGGATTGGTTTGCACTAATTTTAGACCGTAAAAACTTGTCAACCATTGATCGAGTGATTAGAATGATGATTTGAGCCTTCGTCACCATGTATGTGTAGGTATAGTGGAGATCTTTTCATCCCTCACGGTCCCATTCCCAAGTGGGCCCCTAGTGGGCCCCACTAAATAATGGTGCTCACCATGCTCAATAGAGATATAGCTAGGCGTCATGTAGCAAAAAACGCCCCATTACCTCCACCAATAAAAATGGCAAGGTTTTTTTTTTCTCCTTCCCTAAATAAGCTAGTATCCGTTAAATGGCAACGTTAATGCATTTAAATGCTTACTATCCCTCATAAATATGCTAACTAATCCCTTCCTAAATTTTTTCATCCTTAAAAACGAGTAATTCTATCACTCCTTATGGTTATTCTATGCATTCCTATTTTTTTCTATCACTCCTTATGGTTATTCTATGCATTCCTATTTTTTTTGCTTCTTAATAGGCCCTAGTTAATGGTAAATTGGAGATCTTATGGATAATAATGATAATCTAACTCACTCTCATCATATGCACGACCTAAGAAAGGAAGTTCCTTTATGTTTGAAATTTGAATCTCCTATTTAATTGGATAACAGTTTCAAATATATCTTTTCTCTGATTCTCTCTACGTTCTCTTAATACTCTTAACTAGCACTATCGGGCCTGTGCTTAACACGGGCCAAAAAAGCCAAAATACCTAATGATATAACAAATAAAGCAAATATAAAATATATACATATATGATTTAACATTTTGAAATTCACTATGTCAAATTATATAAAAAAGAAAAAGGAAAAAAAAGGTGCAATGAGTTAACATAAATTACAAATCACTCATGTAAGTTTTTTAGTTAAAGTTGTTGATGTATAAGAGTATAAATCTTAGACCAATAACAAATCTTTATACCCTATATTGATTTGGGATACTAATGAAATAATATAAAATGAGGCGATATATGAACTCAAGATAAATCTTAAATCTTAAATAAAAGATATATGTATTTAAAACAAATAGTCAATAGGAAAGCAAAATACCTAAGCCATGATTGTATCTACTAATGAGAGCAAAAAAAAAAAACATTTTAGTCATTATAATGATATTTAAATAATAATAGCAATAATAATAATAATTATTATTATTATTGTATAATCATATTTTAAGTAGGTTTTAAAAGTCTAAATGAGGTAAAAACCAAACGAAAAAATAAATTTAGTAAAACTTCTTCGGTAAATTTTCTATTACTGAACTATACAAAAAAAAAAAAAAAGGTAAGAGAGACAAATCTAGTGGCACAAACTCTGGCCACTTATTTTTTGTTGACTCTTCTCTCCTTAAATAATAACGTTGTTGCTTATTCAACTAAGAAAAAATTAAAATAGAAATCTCAATATCTAATTACTTCAACTATGCTATAGTAGCCAATGAAATATAAGTGATTCCTAACTTATATCACACATGCTAATAAAAAAATGCCCTTCAAACTCACCCACATACTTAAACATTGCATTAATAATACATTTCCAATACATGAAAAATAAATAAATAGAGGATTTTGATGAGAAAAATCACTTGCTACACACCACCCTGGGCTAGGCCAACCCAAGCTTGGTGGGCTTGGATATTTAATTAGAGCCCTTTTAATAGTTGGACTGATATTAAATTAAGTGATAGAAAGCCCAAAACTCGGCCTGACCTGTGTAATGAATGCATATAATTTAATTTAATTAATATAAACAATTACCCAAATAACCACATAATTGATTAAAAAACCCAATTTAGCTTGCAGGCTCAGGCCTGACTGTTACAGCCAATGTTGGGCTTGACCCAGGCCTGAGCCAATAATTCTAAAGTTGGGTTGGGAATGGATATGCATTAGCTGGCACAGCCCATCCCATGAACTCCCCTACTAACTCATTTATTCATGGATGCAATGCATACCACATCAATGGGCTCCACCCTTCCTTGCATATGTTGCAGAGGGATGAGAGAGAGAGAGAGAGAAATTAGGGAGAGAGAGATTTTATAGAAAATAAAGGAGAGATTTTAGAAAAATTGAGAGATTTTAGGAATTTGGTATGGTTAGAGTTTAACTAATACAGATAGAGTCATTAGATTGCGCCATATGTCGCCCTCTTATAAAGAGGGCTAGGCCATGTGTCGCCTTCCCGCGAAAAGAGGTATTGTCATAATATATATAATAAATAAATAGTAAATAACAGTAGTTGGCGGGGGTGATGGCTTACGGTTTCAAAAGGTTAATCACACCATGGCCCCGGCTGCTTTGGAGAGTTGAAATGTATACAAGAGAAACACATGAATGGCCCATTTGTTTGCTGGCCTTGGGAAGGTACGTTGGTCATTTTCTTTTTCATCTTTAGCCATTGTAGACTTATTTGGCATTAGATAATTGGACTAATGAAAATGCCCTTCAAATGGGGCATACATGGCGCCTGAGGCGTTTTACAAATAAAAAAGCCCACTCTCTTCGAGTGACTGAGGATGCACAAGTTCTTTTCCTTTGCTACGTTTTGGGAAGGGAAGTTAAAACTATTCTTTTTAGTTTCAATTAGTTTCAATGCTATTAAAGTGGAGAAAATAGGATAATATAATAAA
The DNA here is from genome assembly GCA_037013555.1 of Sextonia rubra. Lineage (NCBI taxonomy): Eukaryota > Viridiplantae > Streptophyta > Magnoliopsida > Laurales > Lauraceae > Sextonia > Sextonia rubra. The sequence continues at coordinate 31,892,894 of JASUAD010000010.1, read as the reverse complement.
TGCTTTCTGTAAAGAAGGATTATCTCCTTGGACATTGCACGGACGTTGAACGGGCATTTTCACTGGACATTGCATGGACATTGAAAGGGTTCCACCGGTTGGGTCATTATGCCCTGAATGTGGGACCCATGGACAACCTCCTACTTCTTGCGTGTGACACTGCTTATTTTTACAAGTAGACCCACTAATGAATTTTTTTCATTGCAACGTAGTGGGGTAGTGGGGCTCTCTCATAGGTTAGGGAAAAGAAAGTGAAGCCATTTTTTAACATTAGAAAACAACCATTGTAAATGACAACGGGCAAGAAAATCCATGATGTTCTTTTTAGGTGTCTCTCTCAAATTCCAATCTCCTAGTTTTTCTTCTATGGACTCTCCAATAATGAATGTATAGATAAACAAAAGTTGGTGGAATGGAAGGATTTCAATTTAAGTGCCAATAATTCATTGGCACTTAGATAGGGGCATAAACGCCCCACTTTGAAGAAGGCATTCGTTAGAATATTATTATGCATGTGATAAATGCATATTTCAAAAGATTCATGCAAAAGAAGAAAAATCATTTATGGTATTAAGAAAAAAAAGAATCTTAACATGTAAAGAGAGAAAGCCACATCAATATCTCTCACTACATGAAGAGAGAATGATGCATAGTAATATTCTCCATATATATATATATAAACATTACAAAACTCTCCAGATATTTAAAAAAACAGTTCTATTTTAATTCTCTAAAAAGAGGAGACAAGATCATGCAGATGGTAGAAATATGTGGCACTCATTGATGGTCACACTTCTAAAAAAAAAATATTAAGAGATGGCAGAAATTTGTGGCACTCATTGATGGTCCAACTAATAAAAAAAAATAAAAGCTCCTTTCTTTGTGGGCACTTACCAAATTTCTTTCACCATTAGTTGGTCATGCTAATAAGTGATAACTAAAAATATTTAGAATTTATAATTTCATAGTGGTGAGGGATTCACTATGCTTCTTGATGGGGCCCATTCATTAAAATAAAATAAATTAAAAAACTACGCAATGTTAGATCGGTGATTATAAAAGATTGTAATCTCATGGTGGGACCAACTCCAATTAAATATATATATATATATATGGGAGCCCCACTGTTGAGCACCAGTGTCACAATAAGGTGCGCATCACTTTCTTGTGGGTCCACCAAGGGCTCCATTTGGGGATGGGACAAGGGGATTAAAAGATCTCCTCCCCACCTATCCGTTTGTGGTGACAGAGGCTCCAATAATTAACCTAACTACTTGATCGATGCTTAATGGCTTTTCACCATTCAAAATTAGTGGAAGCCGATCTAACAAATTAATCCAATTGGATGGGTGCCAAACTTGGGATTGGTGACTAACACAGGAGGTCCCTGTTTTATGGTCCACTTGGATGGATCATAAGTTGGGCAATATATATATATGGAAAATTAATCTTATGAGAATTATTTATTATCACTGTTTTTGTAAGAACTCTAGGTGAGGCCCAACTATCACTCAATCCAAACCTTACAATACAGAAAGACCCCTTGATAGTCGCACGCCCTAAGTTTCATTCATATCTGAATTTGCTTGACCGTTGGATCGACTGTACTTCAATCCGAATGGACTAGATTTATGGGCCACGAATAAAAAGATTAGAGACATGCGATTGGGGCCAAACTTGATATTTTAGGTGATCATGCATAGATTTTTCCATCCACCCTAATTCCATCCTCAAATGGGACCCATAAGTAAGTCCCATAAAAATTATCACGGTAAGTTTCTAGGAACAGTTTTCAAAGGATCAAAGCTCATATATATATATATATATTTATACGTATGGGGCTTTTCACCTGTGCTTAACCATAAAAAAGGGGCATCCGCTCAAGGGTATGGTGCCCACATGAGGACTCACATTGGTATTGAGATGGGAAGGATTTGAAGGATACACCGAGGCTCTCCTCTGTATAAAAAATCAGCCCCAGTCTATAATCTCCATTTGGGCCCTATAATTTTAATGGTGCACAATTCATTCGGATTGGTGTGCAGTAAATCCAACGGTCTAGTCAATTTGGATCAGGCTAAAAATTGGTGGGCTAGTAGAATTCAAGAGGCTCATGTGTGTGGTCCATTTGAATGGAGCACTGGTGGGCCTCCTCTCTGACGCTCGTGCGCACAACCTAGTCATGTGCGATGAGAGATCATCCCCATTTGAAGAAGCTCAACCATCCAGATGATAAAGTCCCTCAACATGGCAATAAATATCCCGATTTTAACGTGTATCCTGATTTTAACGTCCGTTTAGTTTCCAAAATACAAGTTCATCTCTCTCAAACAACCTCTTTTTTTTCTCTCTCTCTTATGTTATCCTCTTCTCCACTCAACCTTTTACAAAAAAAAAAAGTTACTTGCGTTCGATTTAACCCAAATCAAAGTGCTTTGAACGGTTTTAACAAATAAAGATGATAATCTTTATTTTATAATGCACTACTTTTCTGCCTTTTCACACTATGTGATCTTCAAATGATTTGGAGCAAGAAAACAGAGTCACCCACTTGCAAAGAAATGAAAACTTGTTTAGATGTTGAATCCAAGATAGTTACTTCAAGGCTTAGTGTTACATGCTTGGCGAGATTCGAGATTAAGTTATAGAGCGAGTTATGTCGACCTGCTTCACAACGATGAAAGGAAACTTGGTTTTGATGTTTGAATGAATGGTAGTAACATCAATTTTTCTTTTGGTAAAAATTTAACCTCAATAGTTAATAATACATTCTTGGTTGCAGTTTTACAAGTTCGGTGGCAATGACAATATCCAAGACAAACTTCTACAATGTTCCACACAAGATTTATCAATTATTCGCAATGAAATCCTTTTTCAAATTTTCATTGGAGGCAGACAGATCAAAAGAGGGTTAAGGACGTATATTACCCAATACAGATTCTTCAGAAAATTGCTGGAGAATATGTAGCCATTGCCTTTCCATAAGAAGTCAATTCCTGTACACAATGGCAATGAGATATTCAAGATATTTAAAACACAAATAGCTATTTAAATGCCAATTAAAACACAGATAGTTTTTTAAACGCCAATATAGATTCACCACACAAATTCTGTAGAACATTTAGGATGGGTTAAATGGAGAAAAGGAGTACAGAGGAGAGGGAGACATAGAGATGAGTGGAGTGCTAAATAGTGCTCGAGCGTTAAATAGCGCTCGAGCGTTTTTAAATGTTACTTTTAAAAAGGAAAAAAAGTCACACATGACTTGTCCCTCGTTGGAAGATAGAAAGAGTGCAGAAATATCCCTTTTTAAATGGAGTATTCCTGAGAATTTTTCATATATATATATTAGTTATCTTGACTTTGCACCCTTGACATTGGGCCTCTCTTGAGACTAGGACAAGGGGGATTGAAAGAACTCCCTGGGCCTCTCCTACCTATAAAAAAACAGCGTAATCCCTTACCTATATCATCTCCATAGAGGCCCATAATTTTAACGATGTACAATCCATTAGGATAGATGTACAGTCGATATAACAGTCCAATCTATTTTGATAGGGGTCGGCATTGGGATGGGTGTAATTCAAGGGGATGTGTGTGTGTGGCCCACTTGGATTGACCATCAAGTAGGCCCCACGCCTAGTGCACAAGTTGCGCACCGAGACCTTATAACTCTTATGTGTGTGTGTGTGTGTGTGTAACTCCTCCCAAAAGCTTATGAGCTAATGATCTCAATTTGCAAATTACTAAGTTGGGGCCCATCTTATTATCCATATGAGTGGATCAAAAATCTAGGAACCCTCTTAGAGTTTGTCACTTATCTGCATGAACTAAAATGTTGGATTAATTGTACACTCATTTTGGATAGTAAATGCTTGTCGGCCATTGATCATGTAGTTAAGTTCTTCATCTAAACTTCGGTAGGGGGAATATGTTTCGATCCCTCTTGGTCCCATCCTTTGGTAGGCCAGGTGGGCCCCACAAGTAGACTTTATATATTATATAATATTAATAAATATGTAAATTGGTCATAAAGAGGGTTGGAGCACATTATAAATCAAACCAAAAGTTACCTCAAATAAAAAGTCAATTCATGGTTGAGTAGTGTTGGCATTATGGTATCACAAAGATCCATAAGGACCGACCCCTATGTGTTTAAGTTTATTGTATCGAGTGTTAGCTTTCTTGTAATTTCAGGATTATTGGGTACAAACAAATAATATACATATATAAATAATAAATTTGAGATATGAAAAAATTATACCTAAATCCGTAGCTCTTCGTCAATTTGTATGCTAAGAAGGTTGGCCTTACTAAGGGGTTTACAACTTCCCTATAGCATTTTCCTTTCATTATCTCTTAAGTGATGAAACCAAGACATTAATCGGTGGCCACGAAAGTAACCCAAAGGTCTATTTTGTAGAGAGCCCTTCCTCGCATCGAACAATGATTTCAAAATTTTTCCTAATATGTTCACCCAATTAACTTCTTTAAGAATGGCAGCTAAATCAATGATTTTTTACCAAGAAAATGCTTTATTTGGACACTTATGTAGGCTAACCTATGTGGTCATATTGGACCACAAAATAAATTGTCCAATATTCTCCCACTTGGTCCAATTGACCACATTGCTCCAGCATGAAGTAGTCAAGCTTGAAAAAGAAAAGGTCATCAAAATCTATAACCTATTTTTATTACCCACACTAAAACTCCCACAAAACCACTATCAACTCACTCATCTAATCCAAGTTCATACCAACTTATATTTATGTATTGTTGAGCATGATATCCTCTGACTTGTGAACCAACGCCAAAGAAATGGTCATTCATTAAGATTCAAGTGGAGAAATCAAATTTTCTGGACTCCGGAGAAAATCAAATGTTCAGGATCGTTCAGTACAAGGCTCCTGAGGTCTGACTCCTTACACATGGCTCTCATGGAATGGCTTGTCTGATTGGATTATTGGAATGCATACATCATGTACCAAATTTGCAAAGATGAATTGGAGGAGAACGTTTTCCTTTTGGGGAAGTACGTAGGAATCTTATCAGGTTTTCCAATTCCAGAAGTAAAAAACATCCAAGTTTTTCCCCAATGGCATTCCACAGATGACACCTATGATTGCCTGATTTTCGGTCCTGTGGAGCTTGGACAGCTCACAGCTAGCAATGGCCCACCTATGTCTTTTGTTTGCCTCTTGTTACAACTTGGCAAAAGAGGAAAAAAGCGTGGAGAAATTAAAAAGGGTTGACCAAGGAAAGCCACATTTATAGTGATCAAAATGGTCATATATATGATCGGTGCCCACCTATGCATTTTTTCATTTTGTAAGATCCTACTCCTCGAATGTTTCCATTGAGGTATTGACTCTCTTACCAGTCTAATACAAGGGCCTGTTTGAGAGTCTGATATATTTGAAATCGACGTATTTCAATTAGACCCTTTTACAAATGTAACATGTGTAATATATATCTCGTTTATTTAGTAAAGGCGGATTTGTCATTTGGAAAAGTTTTCATTTGATAGTTATAATAAAGAGAACTTGTCATATAATAATAGTTATATCACCGTGAAAGAGAAAAATTTAAAGATAGTCTTGAGTGTTAAGACACTTGCGAGTATGCATCTCGTCTTCAGAATCATAAGATTAGTATTCTAACATCTTGAATAATCTTATATGCATGGGCTACTCGATTTGCTGGTGGGCCACTTGTAAATTCATGTACATTTTTTTCCGGCAGGAGAGGGAAAGGCTGACAATTCCAGCAATTTTAGCTGAAGAAAGTAAAAGAAAATGAAAAAGCGGGGATGCAAAAGAGAGTGTGTGAGGGTCTGTCTTTGTCGCTTGCCTGCATAACCATTTAATGCATTTTGGCAAGACTAAGGAAAAAGATGCTCCCATGCAAAATCCAACCCAATCTCTCCTATCTGCACAATCTCCTAAAATTCCATCCTAGGGCTTCAACTGAATCACCATTTAATTGGACTGCAACTTAGGTAGGTCATGATAGGGTTCTTTTCATTTTTTGGATAAATGGCCAGTAACAAAACTCTCTCTCTCTCTCTCTCTCTCTCTCTCTCTCTCTCTCTCTCTCTCTCTCTCTCTCTCTCTCTCTCTCTCTCTCTCTCTCTCTCTCTGCCTTTTACCTTACCTGCCTTCTGTTGCGTTCATTTTAACTTGGAGTGTTTGGGCCTCATTGCATTAGTAGTCACGTGATCTCCTCTCTATCCTTTCTTTGTAGAGGGAGATATTTACTTCTCACCATGCATTTCTAGCTTATTAGCCTGATCACGACGCACCCACCACACTACTCCCTACGTTGCAATCGTCTGTTATTCTCTTGGACAAGACCACTCAATCCTCAATTCTCACACAGACTCTTATCTCCATGACTCCATTTTATGTCAAACCGCCTTCTCCTTCGCCCCACTTAGAAGGCAATCAAAGCCAAGATCACTTTCTTCTCACCCCAACTTCCCCAACCTGCTCTTCTCCATGCCCCATCTGCTTCAACTCAACCCATGAACAAGGAAACCATGATGATCATGATCAACCACGCAAACATGAGGTGAGACAAATAGATACAAATAATTTAAGTAAAAGATTTTCATTATATATGGGTGCAGGTGCATGAAGTTGAATCTCTGTGTAATCATATTAGTGCTACATGTCTAGGGATTTGTGGTCTAGATGAATAGCTTATGTGTGATTGAATTTAAAGCCTCTGTATATTGATGATATGATCTGAACCTCCGTTTATGTGCTGGTAGTTCTAAATTTCTTGTTAATTTGCAGACAGATGCGAGATTATGGACAGGTGGGCCTGGCGAACAAAACATGGACCGTGATCACCACTACAACAACGACTGCATCAAACCATCATCCATTTGTAAGCAAGAGGACCCATACAGTGGTGCATGTGGTAATTTCCGGGTTAAGTGGGTGTCATCGAACATGAGGTTGATGAGGAAAATGATGAATTCAGAGGCGGAGACTGTCACTAAGAACGTGACCAGAGATGCACGAACATATCCAAACGATATCCGATCGCGATCTTGGGACCGTGAAAAAACCAACAATTCTACCAGCAATGTGATCAGAGTTTGTGCTGATTGCAACACAACTAAGACTCCTCTATGGAGGAGTGGACCCAGTGGCCCCAAGGTAAAATTCTCACTCTCTATTCTTCTACATCTTTAATTATTCATCATCATCATCGTCATCATTAAAGTTAGTCCGAACTACCCTGAGATTGGCTATATGAATTCTATTTCACCATTTCAGTCTATGCCAGGACAGATCTGCTACACATCATATCAATCTCTTGGCTCTTTTGAAATACTAATACTCCTACTAATTTAATGGTGTAGTCTCTTTGCAATGCATGCGGAATTCGACAAAGGAAGGCTAGGCGAGCTTTGGCCGCTGCAGCAAATGATGGATTCGTGCGGACTGATCCATTGATGAAGAGAAAAGTTCAGAAAGAGAAGCGACTGGAGAGGGATTACACCGCCCAATACAACAAACGATGCAAGGTGGCTGGGCCTCCCACAAAAAAGAAGCTTCGATTTGATGATCTCAGAATAAGTTTGAGTAAGAATTCGGCTTTTCACCGCGTGTTCCCGCAAGACGAAAGGGATGCAGCAATCTTGTTAATGTCACTTTCTTATGGCCTAGTTCGCAGTTGATTGACTTTCTTTTCTATCTAGTATCAGGATCATTAGTTCCCAGTGTGGACAGTTGGTTTTAATTGAGAGGGGAGTGATCACATCTCTCAGAATAAAAAGAAATAAGTTATCTTGTGATCGTTTGAGTGTAGTAATTATGGTTGTTTATGAAAGCTTGTGAGTAGTAAAATGGGGCTTTGACATATTAATTTTTTTTAAATCTCATTTTGTCAATTTCTTAATTCAAATTCAGATAATATCACCAAAGCCATTTAACTTTAGTCAACATTTTTTAAAATCTTTTTTGCCCTATATTCCCTCATATCACGGGAAAAATGTATGTCAGAGAAACCATGAATCATCTTACTATTCCATGATTTTGTGGCTTTTATGCAACATCTTAGGAGAAAAAATTACAAATGATAAAACTTGAGAAATTGTGTTCAGTATTTACTTTTCACAAAATATCATTTTTTATATTCTATAAGAAACTGAATCTGCTTGCCAGTTGCAGAAGGTGTATTATACAGAAACTGGTAAATTCCGTGATTCAAGTGACTAACGTAATGTTATCTAAATTTCAATCATAAAATTAGAAAATCAGGTTTGAGGAGTACTAATATATCAAAAGCCCTAGTTAAACTACTGCTCGAAGTATTAATTTAGACTGAACTTAGTTATAAACTACAGATTTGGAAATTTCGATCAATGTACTCTTGACTTCGTAGCTCTCTCTCTCTCTCTCTCTCTCTCTCTCGCATTTTCTAAATGAGCTATTCATGTGAACGTTCTTAATTTATGGAGAGTGAAGAGTGGAGAAAATTCCTCAAATCACCTCGTGATCAAGTCACTTGACCCACCAAAGCCCTCCCAAAGTCCATTTTGCTTGCACTAGCAGTCGATTTCAGGTCATTTAACAGATTCTGGAGATTAATAGTATCCTAACTATATCCAAAACAACCATGTCTGATCTTCGATCCCACACCATCAAGACCTACATGGCAGCACCTTAGACCTATGTGATGATGCCTGCCCTGAAGTGAAGGAGGTGGGAAGGTTGACGTCATTCCCACAAGATATACTGTCAGCCCCAACTCTAGGTGAATAAAAGTCCGTAGTGAGGTTATGAATAAATGATCAAACACCATAATCAAACGCCAAAGCAACAATTCTTACAAATTGTGCAGCTGTTAAACCATATCCAAAATACATTAATAGAGCTAGTACAAAAGTTAAAAGATAGTTACAGAAAGCTCAAATTACAAAATCTCTAAAAAGTAGTTTTAGAGTCCAAATGGTGTGCATGTGTCACTCGGGCGCTAGTCATCAACGACTCATAATACATCATCGATGCTACACTCATGATGCCCACCATCTGGCAGAATCTCCGCCTCCTCCTCACCCTCCCATCGGTACCTATGCACTAAATGTAGAATCATCTTATTAACCAAAATCCGGCAAATGGATAAACGTAGATAAGCAGATATATATGCATCAAGCTTAGTAAATGACAATATAGATCATGTGAGTAACAATAAGTGGAAACCAAGAACTTGATGTGAAATTAAATTCAATAAACTACAAGTACACAATTGTTAATAAGTAAACAACGGCAAGAACAGGTTGAATCTATAGAGAACCAAACCAAGTAATACTAAAACTGATTTTTAAACTAAAAAACTAGAAAACAAGCAATTTGAGTGGATTTAAACTAGAAGAAAAGCAGAAAAACTAACGCAATTAAAAGTAAAGAAAATCATATATGTGAATAGATCAGAACGTTTGGAATTCACTAAGTAGTCAAACCGTTCAATTCATGAAGTCGTTCTAGCTTTGTCTCAAATTATAACTTAAATAAGAAACAAATCAATGTTCCTAAGTCTGAAGATGTGTTTAACTTTGTCTCAACATAAAACTCATATAAGAAATAAATTAATTTTTCTGATCTGGAAGATGTATACTTTTCAAAAATCCTTTTTTTAATTAAAATAAAAATTCAGTTAACCAAGACCTCCTTCACTTCAATATGAAATAAAATATATAAACATCACCTATAAAAATTAAGTATAACCCATCAAAGAAAGTTGGTTCTAAGCACTGTAATGACCCGAGTAGCCCACTAGCTCAATAACTTGGTAAGCCTGTCACATAGCGCAAAATACTTAAGTTCAAGTTATTAGCAGTAACCTATATAATTCATTATATACCAAACTCATATTTTATTCATAAGCGATGTGGGATGAGGTGTTACAATTTACCCCACTTAAGGCCACACGTCTTCTTGTGATTTCATCTAACTTCACCAGGTGATGTGGGACCGAAGTATTCCACACCCTTGTCTCATGCGGATTCTCCTATATTAATTCACAGGCTCGCGCACCCTGACTCTATACTGATGTTATCTCAACAGCTTTCCCAGAGAGATTGGGTGTCCTATATTTCCGGCTAGTGATAGGCTCAATACCATTTATCATGACTCGAGTAGCTCACTAGTCCAATAACTTAGTAAGCCTGTTACGTGGCCCAAAATACTTAAGCTCAAGTTTTTAGTAATAGCCTACATAGTTCATTATATACTAGACTCATATTTCATTCGTAAGCAATGTGTGATCGGGTGTTACAAGCACGGCTTATCAAATTTAAGCATAGGTAACCAAAATCTTTTTATTTTTCAGAAATCAAAAAACCGAAGTTGCCCCTTCTGCACAAAGACAAGCCTATTATTCTTTCAAAAACAATTATAAGATACAAAAAAAAGAATATCAAATACAGAATTAAAACACTAAACTACTTAGCTTCATCCCCTGGTCCAATTAGAAAATTAACCTACCATTGCAAAGAACTTTAGATAGATCTTTATTGATAACATCCGCTTTAAAATAATCTCTCTACAAAACTCTCTGTCTAAAATCCTAGTGTTCTTGAACAAGGCTCTAGAATATATTTAAAAAATTAAAAATTAGGAAAAGATGGGAGAGGAGGAAGTAGAGAAAAGAAAGGGGAGAGAGAGAGAGAGAGAAATGAAGAGGACTGGGACGTCCTAGGCTTGAGAGTGCACTCCCCCCCAACACACACACACAAGTGGGATCTCTTTTTATAATTGTTTCTTCATATGTTTGCTTATATTTGAACTTCTTTCTTATATATTAGACTTTAGTTGTAAATGTGACTTCGTAGCCAAGTTAGAGAGAGATTGGATTGGCTTTAGCTTCCGCTTTCTAGAGATAGAATTCTTCTTAGACAAGGAGAGCTTTGTTGATTGGTCTTCAGTTATGGTCTCAAATAAGATGTGGTAAAATAATTTTGAGCAGTGAAGATCTTCAAATGTTATATGCCGTGGGACCTGACAAGTGTCTAATAATGAAGTGGGATACAAAAGTTGTGCAACAATGGGGGTAGGACCCACCTTAGTTGTGTAAAATTGGAGGAAACTTTTAATTTATTTGCAATTCTATTTAAAAATGTAAAGTCAAATTTCTAATGCCATAACTTTATCACTTCAGCTCAAATTAGTACAATATTGAGCTCCATGAATATCTATTTAAAAAGAGCTTTCCATCGATGGGTAAATTGCTCCAATCCAACTCTTGCTATGAAAGTTATGACTATTTTAAACTATATTGTCTTGAGAAAAATGAGATTAATTTTAATCCTCCCTCATTTTGAGCTCTATCTCTTGTTTATCTTTTTGTTTCCCACTTGGATTGAATTATTATCTCTACAACCAATTCGAATTGGAGTCCATGGAGAGTTGATGAGTTTGTCTCTCATTCAAATTCCCTGACAATTATTTCATCTTCTGTTAAATTTGTCTACCACCAAAAATATCTTTTATGAATTATTCAAGAGATAATTCAAATTTATTCAAACTGCAGCGAATTTGGACCATGCCATGTGAGACATCTCTTTTGCTTGAATGGTAGGCCTCAGGAGGTGTTCTAATTTAATTAAGACTCTTGATAAAATTCTCCTTTAGGCTTCTCAGGTCCCAAGATTCTCATTTTCTACAAAAATAACAGCAACCTGGGAATGTGAAAAGAATCCTGATGTAACTAAGATTTCTTTGCAAAGAGTCCTGATCCAATTAGTATTCTTTGAATTTTTTGAAAATTGCACGGGATCATGAAATTATGCAAAAAATTGTATGATTTGCTTAAAATTTTGAATGTGGAAGTGAAAATGCATAAAATCATGAAATCAATTAAAACAGCGCATTTAACTAATTAAGTCCGTAATTCTATATGAAATGATAAATTTATGATGCAGATTTATCAACTTAACATGGAAGCTAAGCATAATCATGAGTAGCAACAAACCACATGAATCAAATGGAGACGAAATCTCTAACTACATACAATACAAAGTTCCTCCTCAAAAGCTATCATTAATGAAATCCAGGCAAATCCAGTAACCCAGACGAGCTGATTAAGCAAAAGCAACTCAAGCAAACCTGATCAGCTTAACTATGCATTATCTCACATAATACGCATTGGCCCAATGACGTGCCACTCCGGATCTGCATACGGTAACAATGCATGCACAATCCCTACCCACCGAGAGGTGCCCTAAACCTAGAAGGATACATTAATCTAGGGGTGCCATACTCAAGGACCAAGAGTACACATAGCCAATGTACAACCCAGCCAGCATCTCATACAATATCATCACCAATCAGACAAAAAAAAAAAAAAAAAAAACAAAACAAAACAAAATAAAACAAAAGATAACTACTCTACACGCGTGTTTTATCCAACATATCCATAATCATAATAAGTAGTCTTTGATACACATCCTCTAGCCCATGCCCTCTCCTAATGGATCACGTACTACCCCAACATCCCATGTTACATACCCATATAATATACCACTAGGTCCATTACATATTAGTTCACAATCATTACATATTAGTTAATAATAAGGTACTGATGGAGAGAGTGGATATACATGCACATGTCATGTACCATATGGAGATGCTAACCTATGTGGTAAGTATAATTGAGGGTTCAAGGGATAGACAGTAAACCAACGTATGGCCGAGGTTGACCAACATATGTGGAGTCCATACTGTCTAATACAATGGATGCATGGGACCGCAATGTAGGGTACGCTTATTGGTTCCTTCACGTAAATGACAAAAAAGCTCTTAGGTTTTACAATAAACCTGAGACAAAAGAGTTTACAGCTAGCAATAACTCATTTACAGCTAACCAAAAGAGCTGTAAGTTCACTGAAGTACAATTTACGGGCAACTACCTAAACCCTCATGCGGTCGATCATGACTCGTCCATGGTCGATGGTGGAGCTTCAAAAACGAGCTAGTAATGGTTCGAAAAATGAGTTTTTGGGTGGGCACCTTTTCTCCCATCTGTTTTGGGGTTCCTGGTACCAACAAAGGGTCGCAAGGGTGCCTATTTCCCACATCAAACTTTCCATTTAAGTCCCTTTTGCCAACTCACCATTAATCACATTAAAAGCATGTCTACTCAATCTCTAATGCCATAAATAAGCTTCAAGTGGGTATCTAACATGAATTTCAAACATCCAAGGCATAAATATCATATTAAATACACTAATCTACTTGCCTTTGTAGCTTTACCCCCTTTTCTTGGTGCCAAAGGTTCCTTCAACTCAATCTTCACACCAACCCAACACAAACAAGCTACAATCACCCCTACATGCCAAAAAGGGAAGCAAAACGCACACCAATCATGAATGCATGCTCCTATTACGAGGGAAATGAAACTACATGAGTTGGGGAAGAGTATGTATACCTAGAGAGTGAAAATGGGGAAAGAGGTGAAGAGATGAAGAAGATAACGGTGGAGGCCTTTGAAGCTTGAAATCTTGAGGGAGATCTCAAACCAAGAGATTGAAGAAGATGGGAGGTACAAAAACGAGGTGAAATGGGTTTTGAATGGTTTTGTAGAGATTGTTTTTGGTATTTACAAAAAGAGGGGTAGAGATTGTTTTTGGTATTTACAAAAAGAGGGGTAGAGATTGTTTTAGAAAATTACAAATAAAGGATCCTAACCTAGATCAATGTGGGTTCATGAGCCATGGTATTAATGGGCTCATAATAGGTTTGGTGCACTAGTTCATGATAGGTTAACATATGAAATGTGCTGCATGACAAGGACTACCCAAAACACACAAACACACAACTCCCTAAAATTCCATCCAACCCCTAGCAATTTATCTAAATCACGAAACGCCTCCTACCAAGACCAAACACAACCCAAATGCCCCCGACCTAACCCAAGTTAATCTACTATTTAAAACTAACATGCTAGGACACTAAACACAATTAATTAATCTTACTTCTAATCAATTACACTAATACCCCTAATTAAGGCCAAGTGCCTTACACAAATCCAAATAGCCCCCAATGCCTTCGCTGGCAATTGGATATCAAGCACGTGGTAATGATCTAAACATTCGTTTTCCCATTCCCCCTTCAATCCATGCCATCAAAAGCTTTATGAATATAGGGCATCATCCCACTTGAGAAAATCAAGCCTCCTAAACACCATATCACTATGTCATTTTGCTTCTCTAGCCATCTCTTCATAAGTTTAGTGAGAAATTCCCTATCAAGCAAATAGAAAATATTAATTAAATGAAAAGTGTCACAACCCGAGCCCAGGGACCGGGGGTCAGAGGAAGTCTAACCAAAGACACACGTACTCCCGTGCATGCACACCTAGACCCCGTCCAAGCATACACACACAAGGGATCATTCACACGTGCAAACAACTGTACGCGGAAGCTGTACGTATCAAGGCATATAGCAACACACCAAGAGACATAGGAGATCACAAAACAACATTAAACTGATGACAAGAATAATTACAAGAACGTATGACAATATAGCGGGCTTACAATGATCAAAAATCAAAATACAGATATCACTCAAGCCCATGGTACAAGTACAGGAAAATCCCCTCAATGGACTCGGACTCAAATGAATGGGGAGAGCAAAATGATGCAAACCGTACTCTGGAGGATGGATCAAGTCCACTCCTCTAGGCCGGAGGGGGCCTCGCGAACCTCTCCTGGAGTCGGGTCGACCGACACAGGATCGGGAGAGGGATCTGAGCCTGCAACACACAAGACAACGAATAAGTACGACGACTTAGCAAAATATAAGCCAACAAGAAGATAACACGAATTGTGTCTAATAATGAGTTACTAGTCACAGTGCAAGATCCATAGAAATCATGTTTGTATACTAAGCAATTATGCAAATGAATAAGCATGCTGTAAGAATCATAAACAGATAACAGTCAAAGTGGCTACTACATTGGCCATTTTCTCCCTTTCGAGAGCAGTCGGAATGAGAACACCAGCGACCGGGCCAGGGTACGCATGGGTCTCTAGTTCCCGGGGTCCGGAGTCCCAGGACAGAACACTCTGCAGAGGCAAACACATAAACTAAACCAAAGTTAACCCCGTCGGGTATCCTAAGGCTGAGGCTCAGTAGTGCCAATACCAATCACAATCAAATCGGATGATGCACCTCAATCAATCAATCATGTCATATCACATACCACATACAGATCTCACCTATCACGCTGAATAAACAATAGGAAGTGCATCACACATACTGATACTGAATACTGAATACAATAAGCTGATACTGAAGGCACTGAATGCAAATAAGCCATAAAAGAGGCACTGACAACTCAAGTACCAATAACAATAAGCACTGATGCAAGTACTCCAGTGGAGCAACAGTAAAACACGATACACAATAATAGAATGGTCCCGCCCGGGCTTCGCTCTGGGGTTGCTGCATTTCCCACAGAATCGAGAGGTCCAGCGCATAACACATAAGAGGGCATAACCGTAATCAATATGCTGTACAAATCAAACAAATCAAGTACTTGTACGAATCACGGTCAATTACAAGCCAATCCTACACTAATTATCCAGTGTTTCTAACCGTGCATGTTGATGTAGTTTTAAGTTGTCCGATGCACCATTGTCTAGTGTTGTAGTGTCAAGAGTGTGCACCGAAGTCCCTTAAACCAACACCCATGGGGAGGTGTTAAACAACTGGATAACCGCATGAATGATTCACAGCCCTCGAGATCATTCATGTCATTCAGACATTCCATTGGGCATGTTCAAGTTCGCTACATTCTAACATGAAGGTCATATACAGTCTTTTGCTTAAACCTATCCCTTTTCATTCAATTCTCAGGGTCTCACAGTGTAGCCGTAGGTAACCTTACGGCTTAGCCGAGGTATCTTACGGCTTAGCCGTAATATACACTGCGGCTGAGCTAAGGTTCCCCAATATCCATCCGGATTTACGGCTCAACCGTATTTAACTCTACGGCTCAGCCGTATCCTGGTCCACGGCTTAGCTGTAAGACAATGTACGGCTTAGATCAGGCTGGGCCGTAGAAGAATGGCAATTTGCCAACTCTCAGTTAATTTCAGATAACAGGCTGTATTGTTCTACGGTTAGGGTTACGGCTGGGTCTCGGCTTAGCCGTAGCACATTTCACGGCGTAGCCGTGAGTGCACGGACTCATTTTCCTGAAATTGTCACAGTCATACAGAAAGTGAACGAATCGACTGAAAAACAACAAATAACAGTGAAACAAACTCAATGGGGCTGTCTAAGACTGAGAAATACAAGGAAGCATGAAAACACAACAATCAAATCCATATCAATTGGTGTTCATGCTACTTGGGCTTATACTTGCCTCACAAATGGAATCACGTCGTGGTTTTTGGCTCAGTCCACCGGGAAACACGCACACAACTTGCTCTTTTCTTCCTCCCTCAAGCAAGCAACCGAAACAGAGAAGGAGAAGGAGAGAAAGAGAGCTGACGAGAGAGAGAGACGAGCTGGAGAGAGAGACAGAGGCGATCGAGAGAGAAAGAAAGTGGTTGGGATATTTATAACTTAATTTGAGTCCAAATTACATATAAGTCTAAATCGCTTATACAAATATCAGTTTGAGTCAAATGACGGTCCAACGAGAGCAAACGAAATCAGTCGGATCCGAGACAGTTACAAAGATCGACAAGCTCAACGAAATACACGCGATGACGTCAAAAGTACGCAAAACTGACAAAGTCAATCAAAAGCCAAAATTACGAAAAATGGCTCGATCTACCTAAACCAAGTCAAACTCAACCCAAACAATCTCTCCAAGACTCAAAACCAAAGAAAACAAAATCAAAACACACTTAACGCTCAAATCACACGCAATTACCCACTAATCCGGTTCAACTCGGGTCGGAGTGTTACAAAAAGACACTTGGAAAGTGAAATGAGTTGAGAGAGAGCACCCAGGTCCAACTCTTTAAGATAGTCATAAGAATTTTGTTGTGCACCTGTGGAAGCGCATAACCTACGATCAACAATCAAAGCCACATACAAGAAGAGACAGGCATACAAGAGCACATTTGAGATATTTACGTGGTTCGGCAAGATACCTACATATACGGCAAAAAGAAAACTCTACTCTTTTACTGCATTCTTCTGTTTAGGTTTAGGGTTATAGGTTACATCATATATATAACTTTCCTTTTATTAGCCCCTAAGAAGGTCTGGTACAAAGCTCAAAATGCCCCTGACCCAAAGCCTAGTCCAAGACTAACCTTATGGACCAATCTGGTGAACTCGGAATACAAGACATAAACCCAACAATCTCCACCTTAACTTGAATTCCGTAGAACTCGAGTCACCACAAGAATAACCGGCAATGTCTTCAGCTCCACGTACCCCGCTGAAAGGTACATTCCGGTGTCCACTGTCACTGGGCACAGTCTTCACTCTTCAATGATCAGTGACATGGATCAAGTCCAAGCAAGACTTGAACTCGTCCTTAACCATTTTCATTATGAATACCCCAAATCGCTTATACCAAGTCCAAAAGCTTGCTTCGACCTGTACAATGATTTCTCTAAATTATATGCATGATCAGAAATCTGAAACTTCACTCCACCTGCATGGGAAGTTCCTTCCTTATCCTTGTAGACCCACTTACATCCAACGGCCTGATTGTCATCATCAAGAGACTCCATTTTTTCATTTATGATTACTACCTATTGACCACTTTCTACCCTTCTACTAACTCCGGATATGTGGATGACTCAACCGTTAATGCATATGCAACCGCATTATATGTTACCAACATATCCTCGAAACCTATCTAATTGGCAGTTTCCTCACTCTCAGCGGTCTACTTGTGTGCTGCTCAGTCTGACTATCCTCAATATCCCGATAGGAGTTGGATACACTCTCCTTCCAAACTGGGATGTCTGACTCCACCTAAACGATGCCACTGCTGCTATTTAGTTCTGTATTCTCCACCTGCTTTCTCGTATCGAGCAAAATATCCTCATGAAATGTCACATCCCTATTGATGATATATTTAGGTGAATCCCGATCGGTACACTACAACTGTATCCCTTCACCTCAAAAGCATATCCAACCAAGATGCACTTCATAGCCCTTGGTTCTAACTTATTTGTTTTCCCATAAACATACGCCGGACAATCGAAAACCCTTAAGTTAGAATAATCAGATAGATTACCTGACCACATTCTTTCGGTTTTTTGCAATAAATCCCTGAGTGTGAAAACCTGTGAACCAAGTAGCTTGCAGCATGTACTGCATCAACCCAAAAGTCTTTGGACAATCTAATAGTAAACAACATACAACGAGATTTTTCCAAGATCATTCTATTCATCCTCTCTGCAACTCCATTCTACTGTGTAGTTCTTTTGGTGGTGTAATGTCGAACTATGCCTCTATCCTTGCAATAGTTCTCAAACTCATTGGATCTGTACTATTTACCATTGTCTATCCTCAACTTCCTCACCTTCCTGCCAGTCTATTTCTCAACCATTACCTTCCATTACTTGGATGTTTCAAAAGTTTGATCCTTTGTCTTCAGTGTATAAACCCAGACTTTCCTTGAATAATCATCGAGGAAAGTTAACACAAATCAGGACTCAGCCTTGAAATAAAACTTAAAATGACCCCACATATCTGAATGAACGTAATCAAGAATACCTTTTATGAGATGAATACCTGTTTTGAAACTGACCCTGCGGTGTATCTGAATATGCATTACTCAAAGAAATCCAACTTACCGTCTTAGTGTCACATAGCAAATTCTGCTTGCTTGGCATTATCAAGCCTTTCTCACTGATGTGACCCATACGTAAGTGCCATAAACGCGTTGAAACAGATTCAAGGTCATCTGATGAAGACAATGCAACTCCACCTAAAACAGTATTTTCAAACAAAATATACAAGTTTCTAACTCTATTGCCTCTCATAAAAACCAGAACACCCTTCACAACTTTCATGACTCCACCTTCAACTGAGAACTTCCAACCGTCGGTATCCAAGGCACCCAAAGAAATAAGATTCCTTTTCAGATCAAGGACATGCCAAACCTCTACCAATGTTTTGACGATTCCATCATACATCTTTATTTTAATTGTTCTAATCCCAACCGTCTTACACGCAACATTGTTGCCCATCAGACACTACAACTGTTGATCTCGCCATAGGTGATAAACCCAGTTCCTATTGGGATACATATGGTAGGAACATCCAGAATAAAAAATCCATTCATCCGGACATTGAATACCTTTTGATATCAAAGGAATGCACTATCAACATCAAAACCTGATCTTCCCTTTACAACACTGACTGAATCATCAGAGGATGAC
Source organism: Sextonia rubra (assembly GCA_037013555.1). Lineage (NCBI taxonomy): Eukaryota > Viridiplantae > Streptophyta > Magnoliopsida > Laurales > Lauraceae > Sextonia > Sextonia rubra. Next base: position 31,873,519 of record JASUAD010000010.1, on the reverse strand, counting down.
TCTTCTATTTCTTTTCCTTTCCTCTGCATGTTAGGACAGTTCTTTTGAATATGCCCTTTCTTATGCAATAATAACATTCAATATTCTTCTTGTTGGATTTAGACTTGGATTTATGTTTGCCCTTGTTACTGGAGTTGTTTGTTCTTTCTCTTGCAACCGAACCCCCACCCAAGTTATCATTGATTTCAGGCATAACCTTTTTCTTCAACTCCTTAGAGTTTAAGGCTGCCTCTACATCTTCTTTTGAAAGAGTATCTTTATTATTTATCATGATATCAATAAAATACTCATATAAGGGTGGTAAAGAACATAACAGCATAATAGCTTGGTCTTCATCACTAATTGAAACATTAATATTTTCCAGATCCATGATAGTTTTACTAAATGCATTAAGATGGGTATCAAGGGACATACCTTCCTGCATCTGAGAAAGAACAACTGTTTCTTCAGATACAACCGGTTCGTCAAAAACTTGGACATGTACAGGTTCTCTAATCTCAGCCATAACCCAGCAGCGATTTTCTTTTGAGCAAACTTTCACAGCACTCCATCACTCAAGCATAACAAAATCGCTCCATAGGTCTTCTCCAGCATATCCTCCTTTTCGTCTTCTGACATTGTCGTGAGAAAGGCATTCTTTCCCCTCAATGCTTTCTGCAGTCTCTTTTGAACTAACAAAGCATTCATCTTCATGCGCTACAAGCTGAAATCATTCTTCCCATTGAATTTTTCAATTTCAAATTTTGCTTCCATTCCTATAAAATTCCTACACCACACCTCAAATCTCGTCATCACAAACACGCTGGAAGAAATGGATCTGAAATCTAAGTCCGAATGGCTTTGATATCGCAGAAACAAGTTTTTACGCTCTGATTAGTCAAACCTCCTCGTTGACCATCAAACAGCCAATCATCCTCTTCACTACATAGATTTGCATAAAACGAGTCTGTAGGAGCAAACGGATCTCTGATCGAATACCGGATGATCAAGATATCGCAGAAAAAATTTTCTGCCGTCGATTCATGGTCAAATTACTTTGACCGTACCTACTGACGTTAGCCTGCACCTGCTAGCGGGCTAGGCTCTACATACGGACCAGGTCAACCCAACCAGATCTGACCTGCAACATGTGCTACTGCCTGGGCTTCACTGCTAACTATTGGCCCATAAAAAATCTGCAAATGATGTAGTGCAGACATTACAAGCTTTGGATTATAAATTTCCAGAATTTTCAAAGCACTTGAACCTCATCTCAGCTCAAATCAGTTTCGGAGAATCTTTGCCGGCTCTTTGGGAACCACTACGGGACTTGACACTTCCATACGTTGCAGCAAGCTCCTATTCAATGAAATGCTTTCAAGTATATCTAAAAACCATTCCTCAAAGATTCAGAGCATTTAGACATCATTTGGATCCAAACTTGGTTCAGATGATCGTATACTATGCTCTGCGAGTCCCTGTGCAGAGTGATATCCCATGAAGATAAAGTTAGCTGAAACTCTCGGGGGAAGCTCAAATAATGCCCAAGACAGGTTTTGCAAAATTTCGAGTTCAACAGACATCATCGAACCCAAAAGCCACAAGCATGTCAACTTGGGGTCAGTCCCCCCCAAGCTATGGGGTCACTGACCAAAGTCCTGCTTCCTGATACCCAAAATTGATGAAATTTGGGCAAATAATCCAAGATATCCCTGATGTCAGTTCCTCCAAGTTTCGAACCAAACCGAAGTCATTTCGACATTAAACAGCTGAGACAAGGGCCCACTTTCATAAAAAGTCAACTGAAGAGTTGACCAACTTCTGAAAGTCAAAACAGGTTGAAACTTCTGTCACATGCTCAAAATAGTGTCAAGAAGCAACCCTCCAAGTTTCGTGGCGATCAAACATCGTTCGGGCCCTAAACTGGCGAAAACGGATCACATATACAAAAGTCCGAAAACGGGCATTGTCCGTGACCGCGGCCCAATCATTAAGAGAGTTGACCAACTTCAGGTGGTCAAAACAAGCTGAAGCTTCTATGACACACTCAAAATAGTGTCAAGAGGCATCCCTCCAAGTTTCGTCAAGATTGGACTTTGATCGGACCCCAAACAGGTGAAAATAGGTCACAAATGCAAAAGTCCAAAAATGGGCCTTGTCCGTAACCACGGCCGTTTCATCAAGGGAGTTGACCGACTTCATGTAGTCAAAACGAGCTAAAAATTTTATGACATGGTCAAAATAGTGTCAAGAAGCATCCCTCCAAGTTTCATGGCAATTGGACTTCGTTTGGACCCCAAACAGGTGAGAACTGATCACAAATGCAGAAATCCAAAAATGGGCCTTGTCCGTGACCGCGGCCTGTTCATCAAGGGAGTTGACCAACTTCAGGTGGTCAAAACGAGTTGAAACTTTTATGACATGGTCAAAATAGTGTCAAGAAGGTTCCCTCCAAGTTTCGTGGTGATCGAACTTCGTTTGGACTCCAAACAGGTGAAAACGGTCCACAACTGCAAAAACCCAAAATTGGGCCTTGTCCGTGACCGCGGCTGCGGTCACGGACCCCCGAAGGACACTTCTTGCGGTTTTGGGTGGTTTTTCTCCACTACCTTTCGAAATCAAACTTCCCACAACTCCCCTCAACTCCCAGGAACCACCAAAAACTACCTGGAACCTCTATAAAAAGAAGGGTGTTTGAAGGAAGCAAAGGAGGACACACAGAAGAGAGAAAAAGAGAGAATCGAACGAACACAGAAGCATTGAACCAAAGAAAAGCATCAACCCCATGACCATTCCCTTTCTTCTTTAGTCACCAAGGTGAACAAAAAGATTCAGAGAGGAAGAGGAGAAGGGTGGGGTAACTACGGAACGAACTCTGTTCATGCAATGGCGACAATTCGAGGGATGACGTTGTCATCTTTGTTTTTCTCATTCGGGGGGGGGGGATGGGGTGTTTCTTAGCCATTTCAAACATTGTGAACAAGCCCCTTTGGGCCTCATTTTGTTCCTTGAAAATGATAGGTTCAGAATGACACAATTTTGGCTTTTTACGATACCCTCTTCGGACTTGAACAAAAGACAGTCCGTAAATAAGAATGATGAATTATAAAGTTTTCAATCGATTCTACAGTCGAATTCGATCTTCTTAACGGTTATCCAACACCCCAAGATGACATGAAAAGGAGTTTCAACACTTGAAAAAGTTTGGAAGAGCAACCAGCGTGAACAGCATGAAAAACGGAGGCGAACAGTGGCTTCCCGGCCACTGTCTGCCAGTGACTGTGACCCACGGTCACTGGAAGGTGCCAGTGACCGTGACCCATGGTCACTGGCCTGGGACAGTGACCGCGGGTCATGGTCACCCCCCATTTTTTCCTCTTTTTCGCATTTTTTCCCACCTTGTGTACATTTTCTGGTATTTTTCAAATTGAGATCACATCTAAGACTTGAGGGAGGGGTTGTAAACTTTGTAAACTTGTGTAAACAACCTGCATCCCCGCGGTCAGGGCATTGAACCCATGTAAACAAAAGAGAATTTAATGATGAACTGTAATTGATTCTCATTCTTCTTAACGCTTGAAGTACGTGAATATCGGACATCGAATCCATTACACATTTCCACATTACATTTTAAGCGCGAGCACTAACAAGTCAGGTCGACTGCGACCCAACCCAACTTGGACTGCCCAAGCCCTTTCTCCTTCCTCTATGCTTCGGCAACAGAAGACAGTGAGACAAGAGTCTCAGTTTAAGACTTCTTCTCCAACAAGCTCACTTCTCTGGCACGGTAGACAACGGTGAGCACCGGTGGACTGATGGCGATCGGAGATGGCTTCCCCTGGCGACCGCAACTACAACAATGGCAATGAGACTTAGATTCCAATGAGTTTTTTTTTAATCACAAACATTTCCAGAGTCTTTCTCAAATCTCTCTTCTCCGATGAGTTTCCGCTTCTCCAACGAAGTCCAGAGCCAAGAAAACAGAACCCTCTGCGTTCTCCAAACCAAGTCCGGTATCTTCTTCTCTAAGTTCTGCAAAACAGAGACTATGAGAAAGTGCGAGAAATAAAGATTCGAGTTTCCTTTGTGGCCCACAAATTTCTCTGTTACAGAAAGCAGAGATAAATCTCAACTGAATGTTGAGATTTAATCCATCGATCACAAAGCACAACCGAGGCTCTGATACCACTTGTTGTGCACATGCGGAAGCACGTAACCTGCGATTAACAATTAAAGTCACATACAATAAGAGACAAGCACACAAGAGCACACATGAAAGATTTATATAGTTCGGCAAGATACCTATGTCTACGACCAAAAGAGAACTCTACTCTTTTACTGCACTCTTCTGCTTAGGTTTAGGGTTACAGTTACATCATATATATATATATAACTTTCCTTTACTTAGCTCCTAAGAAAACCAGGTACAAAGACCAAAATACCCCTGACCTAAAGCCCTATCCAAGACTAACTTACGGACCAATCCGGTGAACCCGGAATACAAGACAAAAACCCAACAAATCCAAATTTATATTATTATGTTCCCCTATTAAAGAGCTAGAGTTCCAATTTATGCTATGCCGAATCTTATCACGCTGTTACATAGACGAAATTCCTATATTACTCACACATCCTTGTATTTATTTTAATATTCTTTCATTTACCTTTAGAACAATTTACTTAATTATTTAACTCATCCCAAATATCAGATTATTGCTTAATTTTTATTATTTATTTGATGACTACTTTTTAAGAGGCAATTTAGAGATACCTCATGGCTTTCCTCATCACTACAAAACCTCCAGCCTAAATGTTTTGTTAATCCACTACATCATCATCATCATAATCATTAAAGTATTGCCCCAACAATGTTGAGCTAGCTAATGAGCTCTTTCACCATCCCAATCTATTTTGGGCCAAATGCTTGAATAAATTGCACATTTCCAAATTAATCCTCACTATTTCCATCCATATTCTCTAAAAGCCTACACATTTTTAGGAGTAAAATAAAATAGCACTCTAGCTAGCTATTTGACATATAATTTATAGTTGATATGGGGATGAAATAATTGTAGGACATCAAAAATCACAAGCTAGTACGCTTTCTCTCAGCGTCTTAAATCCTAATGAGCAGGGGCTACGGCCTGCTCTTGCAGCACAGTAAATGGTGCTTATATTTTGAAAGTGGGGATATTTTGATCGTCAATCCTAGAATTTGCCTTTAATGTATCGAAGTTGCTATATTTTGAAAGTGGTGCTAATACTGTCAACTCTGTAAATAATCTTTAATGTATCAAAGTGGAGATATTTTGATAGTCTCTTTAGGACCTGCACCTTTTGATCCAGTCATTTCTTTAGTTTTCCTACACCAGGGATCACGCGAGTATTCAAAGTTAATTGACTAATTAGGAGAGATGAACGAGAAAACCACGAAATTTGCATAACATGTAGGGTTTTCCTCCCCCTCCTCCCTCAAGACACCCCTAAGACACCCTAGTTCTACATTTGGGATGGGTGTGATCAGGTTGAGCTTGGATTAGTTGCTTTAGTTCATGCTAATAGTTTTATTACTAATGTAATTGTCTCGCATGATGTTAATTTGCATTCCCTACTCATGATAATTACAAGGTCTAGAGCCACTTAATTTGGATAAATGGAGACATTTTCATGAGCTTACCAAGTATAATGCCTTTTCTTACTAGAAAGAGATAGCTCAACTTTTGATTGAAGAAAAACTTGATCAAATCACTAATTAAGTTTTACTTGTTAAAATATTTAGCACGGTGGTGCTCATATTTTTACAATCTAAACTAGTCATTTGGTGTGTAGTTCCCTTCCCTATAGCTATATAAATTTCAATTAAGAGATTTGAAAGGATTTTAACCTTGACATAGGTTAAGGTCCTAACATAGATTTCTTATATATAGATAAACAAATAGTTAACCTAAGTTAAAAAGCAATCAACTACAAAAGCTGGAGCAGTATTTTTACATGGAAAATCCAAATGGAAAAGACAATTTTTTACAAAAGAGTACAAAAAATATTCTCTAGAACTTAACAACTTCAGCATAACCTCTCAATGAATGCTCTAGAGAAGAAAAGAATTTCCAATGTAAAATCTCAACTTAGAATGTGGAGATGAATGCCTTAGGATTGAAAGAAACATCATTTAAATAACTCCAATTTTGTGTCTCATAATGGTAATCTAACCAGGATAGAAATTAGCACAAAACAGGAAAGCTCCACTTAAAATAGAAATAGAAATTTGCGTAATGGCAGATTCGTAATTTCGGGTAGCACAATTTCTGCAAACTTCGCAAAGCCATAACTTTATCGTTTCAGACCCAATTACACAATCTTAAAACCTACGGATATTTACTCGAAATAAACTTTTTAATGATAAGTTGCTTGCCTATATCCGACGCTTGATTTGAGAAATATAACCTTTTTAATCCAAATGCTTTTTTTCCAACTCTCTGAAACTCTTTAAACTATTCAAACTCCTAGTCTAAAATAAATAGAAATATAATTTTTACTAAAACTAGTATTTTGTCCAATCTATGAGTTTAACTAACATACTAAAAACCTTACATTCTCCCCCTTTAGCAATTAATAGATAAAACTCCCTAAAACAATAAAATTTGATTTACCCGAAACAAAACTCAAAATACATTGAATTTTCAGCAAAAATAAAAATTTAATTTACCATTCACTACTTGTAGATCTATATTGTCTCCATCTGTTTTTGAATATTTAAACTTTCAGCATTGTACCATTTACCAATTGAATACCATATATCTTCAACAGCTCTAAATCTTTAAATATTCATATCTCCCCCTGATTTTCTTATTTTCTCCTTTTTTGTCCATAATTGATAATGATAATAATATTAACATACAGTATATCTATCAATCAGGATCCAGCAATAGCTCTCTCCAAAATTTCGATCAAATTTCAAAGTAGACCTCTATACATGGTTTCAATATTTAGTTATACATCCCACCTTGTTAATTTTAACACCTTCTATCTTTTCATACTCATAGAGAGGAAGAGAAAGGAAAACCATCGTTAGGGTTGAGTGTAGAGATTGCAATTTGCTGATGTCTTTTTACCTTCATATGAATAGCTACATTCTTTCACATTCTTATGACCATTTTTACTTTACGATTTCTCTTCATCTCTCAGTTGATGGTGCCTTTTCATTCCATACCATATGATCCGGCCGGTGACCCCCACAGTCCATGATGGGAGACTCCTTCCCGGCATTGCGGTAATTTTCTTTTTTTAGTCTCTCTTAGAATGGAGACTTCTTGTGTGTTTTGTTAATGTGAGACCATGTGTGATTGTATGTTTGGATGGCTTGAATGATTTCAAAGATTTAAAAGGCTCACCGGGAGCATGTTACAGCGACCCTTAAGATAATTGGGGATTCTTACGATATTTGAAGCTGCATCAATTAATTGGGGATATCCTACCTGCACTAATCAAAAGGACAAAAGCGAAAAGATGAAGTTTGAATTTCCAAAACCTAATTTTCTCTAGGACATGCAACAATATACACCAATATCAATGTGAATCCTTGGGTATACAAATCCGCAATGAGGAATCATTGCTCCATGGGCAGTGAAGAATCATCAGAATTTTGTTCTGTTTTTCATGTTTAATTTAGATTTTCCATTTTCAAAAATATAAAGTAAAGAATTATAGTTAGAAAAACTAATTATCAATTTGACAATGGAAGTAAACATTGATGTAAATGTTCTAACAATAGAGTATTATGAAGTAAGGCTGTACTGAACTAAATCCTAAAGCAATTTTTAATTGAAAACATAATCCTCAAAGTACAATAGTAACTTTGGCCGCCAAATATCACTGCAGCATTTTGTAAAATGCCTTGTGTATATCCAAACCGAAGTACATGTAACTTTTGTTTTCATATTGTATTTTTGTGGTATTTTATCAAATCTTATTATTTATTATGTATTTATTTGTTTGATTTTAAAATAATGTTTAAAGTAAAATACTCAACTCATTTCAAATAAATTGAAGTGCTTTCCTTATGAAATTGACCAAATACTTTTCTTCTTTTTTTCAAGGACTTATTTATAATATTAAAAAAACAATAAAAACTTAAATAATATTTAGTCTAAATTATATTGAGGCGGTAAAATTTGCAATCAAAACTAAAACCTATAATAATAACAAAAAATGATTGGTAAATTCGAAGATTGGATTTTTTAAAAGGAAACTCCTTTTAGATTGGCCTCATAATTTAGATGTCTAAAATAGAAAATTTCTCTCAAATCCTTAAAATATTTCCCTCAAATTAAAACTGATTCAAGATTAACGTTAAAATTGAGCTCTAATTCTCAATCAATTGCAAAATTGGAGCTCAATTGACACCTCTACATTTAGTATGTGATATAATCCTGCAATCTCATTATCAGTTGATTGGTACAGTTACATGGTGGATCCCGATGTCTAGGTAGGATAAATGTCCCGCGAAATTGGTTTCTTTGTTGCCATGTATAGAGAGCACTGGACCCCTTTGACATTCACCAGTGTTCATGGGCCAGGTCAAGCTGAGGTTAGAATTTTATACCCATTTAGTTATCAGGCCTAATATGCAGGCCAAATCCAGTACATGCGTTTAAAGTCATCACATGCATAGACCATTTAAAAAATTTATAAATGCCTTGGTGCTGTACTGAGCCATTAAGGATAGATAGGCCCAGCAAGCCCACTTAACTATCAGGCCAGAAAAGTAGGTCAGGATCCAGCTCGTGCACCTCAAATCACAGTCCTTATCCATCTAAATGCGATGCTTATAATCTATTTACATTTTTATTACAAAAATAATATATATATATAATAAAATCTTTTGTTAAATGTTTAGAAATTCTTTCTGAGTGCTTAAATATGGGATTAGCTTACCTGTACCCCAAACCATTGGACGTATGGAATAGAATTGTACAAATGGGTTCGGACATAATCTGATTTGGACATAAAAATAATTAAATAAATTTAGAAATGCATTTGAACATACACTCGAAGTAATCTATGCCCATGTTAACCATTAGCCAAAAAAAAAAAAAAAAAGGTTCCAGTCCCCTTCAATCTAAATCATGTTTTGGATAACTACTACATAAGAATGATAGAGATAGGCATTGATTAGGTCACAAACCATTACAAAGAAAACCAACTATAGACCAACTTCTGAAAATTTTATTCATGCAAATGGAACTTGGAACAATGGTCCAGATAAAATTCTCCTTTCTTAAATGCTAAAACGAGAAGACGACAGATCCCGGCAAAAAACAATTTCAAGTTTATGATCTTGGTCTTATTGGCCAATATGGAGTTCGGGTGGTCTATGGTCTTGGTCTTGGATTGAATATTAAACTGGGTCATTTTATTATTGATAATAATTGGCATCTTCCCCACGCCTACTTCAGAAGATCTTATCACAATTTGGGAGAGAATTAAAAATGAAGTTTATCCGGTAAAGCAATATATCTTGAAGAAAATTGGCAATTTTCATTAAAATATGCATATTCTTTACTCACTAATCAGGTTTCTCAACTCCAATGGCCTTCTCTAATTTGGTTTATAGGGTGCATTCGCAAGCATTTTATTTGTTGCTTGATGCTCATCGGTGGGTGTTTGAAAACTAAGGAATTTCTTCTACAAGGAAATGTTCCTCGTGAAACTCATTGTGTTTTATGTGATGCAACAGAGTCCAGCTCTCATTTGTTCATCAAATGCCCATTTGCATCTCAGCTATAGCATTCTCTCCCTCAAAAGAGTTTGTTTGCAGCCTATTCTTTGAATAGTCCAACGGAGATTGAAATATCTGTCATTCTCCGGAATCAGCATAATAATGATATTCAAACTTTGGGGAAGTCAATATTTCCTGCATTTGTTTGGAATGTATGGAAAGAGCGAAATGCCATAATTTTTTAAAGTTAGTTCCTGGCAATGGCTATTGTTGAAAGGGGTATTCAGATTCAAGTCCGAAGTAGAATCATCTTCTTGGGGCTTCATATACCACATAATATTGGCTCTCATTGGGACCTCCCCGCTATAGGCCTCCAAGGTCACTACCTCCTGTTGTTCATTTCCCGAGTATGTGGCAGCTAACAGTTGCAAAATTATCCCCTTGATAATAGCCATGTGTTGGTCAGATATGGGATTCCCCTATCAAGGTGCTTCTTTTGAAGATTCTCTGTTGAGTGCTTTTGGAATTAATTTCCACCACAGGTGATTCATATTGGCGTTGAGTTGGATGGATATTTTCTTAAGATGGCTAGATCTCCCTCGATCTCGGCTTGTCGGTTTCAAACTAGAAGTGATCAGCAAACACTCCATAGTCTTTTGTCACACCGTATTCTTTGACTTTCTCGTTCATTATGGAGACCTCTAAAACAAATCAAGAGACTCTTGTATCCCCTATGCATTTTTCAAATATTATGCTTGATCAATTACATGAAGGGTAATTGTTGATGCCCATGGGTGAATAGCTTTCAGCATAGAGTTATTTCTAATTGTGTACTGTATCTGTACTTAATGAGAAGGGCGAACTTAACTTTCAAACAAAAAAAAAAAAAAAAGATCCAGGGGCAACTTGATCCCCCTTAAGTCAAGTCCAGACGCATGCAACTCAAACCTAGTTGCCCCTTACAATGGTACTCGGCCAACTCTAACTCAACCGGCTCGGCCAAATTGCAAACAGAGTAGGCTGTTTCCTCTTAAAACGGGGCTTGAACCTAGCTCAACTCGGTCAAGACCAAGTCCGAGCTTAGTCACCTAGAGTCTATTCGGACTTGGCTAAGTTTTATAACTATGATAGTATCAAGTATCAACAGGGGGAGATCGGCTGTGATTTTCCAGCGAAGGGCAGCAGATGGCACTGCTGAGTTGAATGGGCCATAATCCAAGACCCTTTCGGCAGGGGAGGTTCTAAACAGTGTCTAAACTTTAAACCAAAAAATAAAAAAATATATCCTTGGGGCCCATCAGGAAAAAAATTGAGGGTATAATTATTTGATTTGATTTAATTATCCAATTGAAAACAGTTCAATTTAATGTCGACCATCCAGTCATTAGTCAATGTGTAAACCATCCATTTGAATCTTTAAAAGACCCCCATCCCCAACTTGTGTACATTTCCACAACCCTAAGGTACAGATGTGTAGATAGATAACTACATTATTACTAAAACAATAAGGTTGGTGATGAGAAGAGAATCGTTTAGTATCCTTGCCGCTGAAGCCAGCTAATTTCAATTATTGCCAAGTCACTGTCCATGTCCTTTGTCGGCGGGCCCCACATGAACGCTGATCACATTGATGCATGTACCCATCACACGCCAGCCGAATTAAAGCTTTTGTTGGTATCATCTGCCAAACAAAGCCAGAAAATGAAAAAAAAAAAAAAAAAACTACCAGCAGGGAGATATTTGTTGATAAACTGAGCTGATTCCTTGCAGTCCTCATCAGCCACACATGTTCTTTTATTACTAATATATACTAGAAAGAGTCCAAATCCTCTCAGGCCTTGTCTTTGAGATATTAAAAGACTTGAAAACTCTATAGTGGGTCCTATTTTTTGAAAATTTAAGTTTTATTAAAACAAAGGCCCTCTCAGTACATCCTAAAATAAGCTAAAGTTGGTTCGGCCATAAGAATGATTGTTTGATAAAAATTAATTAATTAATATAATCTCATGGATTATGTTCAATCTTGGATCAATTTATATTGAGATACAATTTGGGATGTCCTTTTTATCTTGCACACCTGGAAGTTTGAATCAAGTCCGGACTCAAAAAAATAATATGATAATAAATAAATAAATAAAATAATGCACGTACGTGGTGGGATCTGAAATTGAAACCTTGTGACCAGTGGCATGAACCTGTCAGCTGTACCCCACACGTGTGGCACTGTACTGGTGTTTTGTCCGGTTTTTACTTGTTCATAAGCTTGCAGAAGAAAAAGGTGGGTCCCATCTTCTCTTGACCCTTATTGGCATTCTCCTTTTCATTCTTACTGTGGGAAAGTTGACGATGGAATCATCTTCGGCCTCCCAACTGCAGTCGAAGGAGAAAAGCAATTATTAAACACTACTATAGTTGGATCCATTCGTTCGTGCAACATACCATGCAAGTGGGCCATTGCAACAAAATATAAGATAATCGACTGCGTGACCATAATTGAGAATAAAGTTTCACCAGTATGGAGAGTATTAAAAAGTATTTACAAGCCTCTAATAATACATCGAGGTATTAATAAATTTAGTTAGCCAACCAATTAAGATGAGCATAATCTACTAATCCTCTTCTCTAATGGAAAAAGCAAATGTCTCATCGTTGTACACCACAAATTTTTTATCTAGCTGTAGCGCCATCAGTGTATCCCCCAAGTGGAAAGACCCTTTTGGACCTAAAATTGAGGGTCTGCTTTATATTCAGCCTTTTGATTTTTTTAAGACATTCCAACCCACCTGACCTGCATACATGTGGTCATAGAGTCTAGGAAGTTTACCATGCAGATGTCAGATATTTGTATGATGCAGCTAAATCAGTACAAGGGTCAAAGCTTCTAACCTGAACTGAGTAACAAAGTGATGGAGGAAGACGCAAGTTTCCAGCCTGGCCAGGTCCACTCCAGGACAAAGCCTCTGCCCTCCTCCAAATGGAGTGAAGTTAGAGGTACCCATGTCTCTCTCCTGTTAATTCAAAGTGTAAAAAAATCTGGGAAATGAATGGTAATTCATGGGATCACAATAAATTCCATTGGATTTTCTTTTGTCGGTGTATATTTATCTAAGGTTACGCTTGATAATAGGTGAGAAATCTCTGGATTACTCATTCATCCTAAAACATGGCTTTTCTCAATTGAGATCTGATAATTTCTTACAACACGTTTGGTAACATATGAAAAATATGCAGAGTTGAAGCTTTTGTACATTTTCCTTTCGGTTGAGGATTTTTACATCAAATAGGAGTTGGACTAGATAAATCTAAAAGATAAGGATATCAATAGCCCAAATTTTTAAAGATTTATAATTGCATAAAGTTTATAACTTTATAAAAAGCAAATGTCTTTTCCCTAAGATTTGCCAAGCCTGACCTAAATATGCTTGGGCACATTCATCTGTGTTTTTTTCATTATTATGTAACAAACTTGTTTGTGACTATGTAGAACTAAAGTGAAAATGGGTTGAACTAATAAGAAGAGAGAATCAGGGAGTTTTCTTACTTGCCACCTCCATGGATTAAATCTGTAAGGTTCTTCATATAGTTGTTCATCAAGATGAACAGACCTGAAGTAGGTGAAGACACACCATCCTTTGGGTATCATATAACCTTTTATATTTACATCTTTCACGGCTTTGCGCATGACACCTATGATTACATTGCCCATCCTTAATGTCTCTGTTACAACCTGTTTAGCACAACATTAAGGCCATGTCTAATCAAACATTTACTTCAGAGTTCAGCTGCCTGTATCTATGCTAAGAATGTACTACTGATATATAAAAGGCGAAAGTGGTTGGATGGTTTTATTTCTCCGTAGAACATTTCTTGTCCCTGCCGTACCTTTTATCTCGTTTCCATTTCCACAGTTCTATTCCTCCCCTATAAGAGGAATGAGATACGGGTTGAAATGTACTTTCATTTCACCATTGTAATTTTTGATAGAAAATGACCTTTTTTTTCATGTGGTTAGTTTGAGAAACTTACATTTTGTGTAAATGTTAGTGACATGTAGTCACCCCAACACAAAGGTTCCTCTTGTTCATCTTTTCGCCTTTTCAACTTCATGTTCTCCTCCTGAAATGAGATGCACCGTAGTTTGATGTAGTCCACTATGCAATGAAAATACTCAAAATTTTAGTGTAATTTGTTGGTTGGTACCATCAAATGTTGGAGAGCAACAGGGCAATCACTAAGGAATTTTACTGCGAGTGTCATGAGAACAGGTACTGAATCCTCCCCTGGAATCATCAAATCGATCATGTTGTCCGATAGCAGATCATCTGTTAATTGTTCGCTAGTGTCGCTTAACAGGACATCCAACACATCACGTGGAGCGCGGGCCATGTTGTTCGTCCTTCTCTCCTGGATAATTTTATGAACTAACTTCACCATTCTCTTCTTTGCCTACATAAAACAAGAATAGTGTCCCCACTCGCTAGTTACATACATGGTTAGTAGAACTTAGTCCTTTAAGCTATAGGAGTTATGTCTCTCAACTTGCCTTCAGTGATTTGTACAGTCTAGTCCCTGGTAAATTTATTGGTAAAGACATCAAGCCAGCAATGAATTCTTGAAATTGATGCTTTAGAAACTCCATATCTTCGTCTGGGTCCAAACTAATCAATGCCTTTACCAGTATTTGAAATGCAATCTGATGAAGCAATGGAAATTACCATGAGAATTTTGCGGATTGGAATGCTTTGAAAATATCATGGTTATCAAATAATGTCAACATAAATAGTCAATGATTGAAGATAACAGAGAAGAATAGGAAAAAAATAATAATAATAAGACGAAGATAGCGATAAAGAGACCCAATTTGCCACAATGAAATTTGAATCATGCTATAAATCCAGGGATGATTTAGCAAATCTATCTGAAGTATACATTCAAACTTTGGTACCTTTGAGGGTTTTTTTCCTTTTTTTTTTTTTTTTTTTTTTGAGAGTTGGGGGCACTGAAGCAAATCTATCAGAAGTATTCAAATCTATCTGAAGGTAAGCTCTAAGTTTATAACAAACAACATCTAGTATTATGAGAAAAATTCTCTGTTTCTAATGAAGAAAGGAAGTGACTGACATTTTTAGTTTGGTCCTGTATGTAAACAAGCTGACCATCTTCCCAGCCCTCCATGGACTCTTTCACATACTTTTGCATGTCTTGGGTGATCTGAGTCTTGAGGCTTGGAGATTTGAAGAAAGCTCCAATGAGACCATGAACCCGCCTTTGCAAGCTTCCATTGATTAGAAGAATGGAGGATTTCCCCATCAACTCAGTGAGTGACCTAGGGTAGGAAGGCACAAACACCTTAGCATCACTCTGGAGGACAAATCTACTCACCTCTGCATCCGTTGACACAATCGTCGGGCTGCCGAATATGTGAGACTTGAACACCTTCCCATACCTACGTTTAAAGGCACGGCATATTTCAACTTTTCTTGATTGAAATAGATTGCATTTTCCTTTATCACCACAATTTTGAAAAAGGAAAAAAAAAAAAGTAAGAGCATTCTCATTTTGTTGCAATTCAAGTTTTGAAAATGCCAAAATCATTGCAAATTCATTACAGATCAATGTCAATTTTCAGTGCGATTCAAAGGGATCAGGTGTGGCTTCATCAAGTTCAAAACGGAGGGTTTGCATCAAACAGGCAATAGGCTATAATAGGCTGTAAAAACTTGATGAACTAAAGTTTTCAGTACATTCATATTAAAGTAGCACCTATCCTACATTTTTAGCCGAAAGAGATTCAAAGCATGCAATCAAGGTACTAAAGCAACTTATCAAACCACACTTTTGAGTACATTATATAAAAGTACCTATCCTTTTTAGCAAACGAATATTCAAAGCATACGATCAAGGTGCTTTAGTGACTGCGTACCCCAATGTAACTATTACATGATTGAATTATGTACAGCATGGTTGACGAATTAAAAAGCAAATGCAAATAACAAAAAATTTACAAATGCATTTATGGTTGAGTGGTATTGACACTTCAATATCACACATATCCCCAGAAATTGATATCGATAGTATCACTCTAGTAGGAAAAAATTTGAAGCCAACCCACTTTGGATTAGTGGTAGGAAATCTACATTGGCCTTGGATAGACCATTGTTCAATCCTTATCATCATTATCATCATCATCATTATCAAAGCCTTCTGCCAATCATATTGGAGTCGGTTACATGAATTATGTTTTTCCTTTATATTTCATCATTATCATCAAACCATTGTTCAATCCTTGATGACCAAAAAAAAAAAAAAGAAAAAAATAACTTTCCAGTGGTGGGGCAAGTGGCACTAAAAAAAACCAGAAAGAAAGAAAGAAAACACACTTGAATCAATGGAGAAACAAAACAGTAGAACTAAAAATCAACCTAAGAAATGAGAAAAAGTTGGAACAAACTCAAAAGTAGCACTGGACGGTGAAAAGTCATTCTCAAACATGACATGGTTGTTTTCTTGTGGAGAAAAAAAAGACACTCACTTTACTCGTCTCTTGTCCATAAAACTTTCAGGGCGGGCAGTGTAGGCGCAGGAGATGAATTCGAGAGTTTCTCCAATAAAAGGCCATCCGAGAGTCCCCAGGGGAAGTTGGGTTCTGTTTTCTTCTTTGGTTCTGAATCTCCTCTTCATGCAGAGAATCATTACTGGTGCCAGAAGCACCATTGTAGTAATTACGCAAACGACCCACCAATGGTCCATACAAGATCTCTCTCACAAGTCTTTGGGTCTCTGGTTGTTTGGGATTTTGGGTGTTCTTCCATTACCAGTAATGATCTGATCTCTGACGCTCTTTAAGTATGGCTACCAAAGTGACGACAAAGATGACGCTGATGACACGACAGAATACACGAGGGGGTATCTATCTAATCTTGGTTTTGTTAACATGTGAACCGTGGGTTATAACTTTGACGGTAAAGTCTCTTACATGTAACTGCCTTCGATGAACTGCACTTAACACGGGAGAGAGAGAATTTTTGCTGGTGTTTCATGAACTCCAGCTCAAATATATAAATATATATATATTATATAGGATAAAATTACTATGCATTTATCCTTCACCTTGTGGTGAGAAACACTTCTATATATGAAAAATATTGATGTGCAAGAAGATAAAACTATTAACAATATGACACCTTTTAAATTTTGTTAAGTTTAAAAGGAGAATTATCTCACCACGAGGTGAATGATAGATGTATAGTAATCTTTCTCATATATATATATATATATATTCTATCGTCTCATAGCACAAATGCTTGTTTACAATATATAATGAAAATTAAATCACATGATTCTTTAAACCATAAGTGACATTTGACTGAGCTGATTTTATACATCATCTTCATTCAAATAGAAACTTTGGAATCCTCATATAACAGCAGCTGTTATCAAGCATGCATATTATCCTCCGAATTGCCTCCAAGCAAACAGGCCCAAGTCCGAGGCCACGTGAAACACTAGTTGTCAGGCCTGATTCTGAACTCAGGTGATATTAATGGTATATTTAGAATTTCTTTTTTATTATATTTGCAATGCTGGATTTTATGAATGGTGAGAGAACGGCTTGGCCATTTGGGCCTATGTGCGGAGTTTTTATGATCTATCTAAACTCGTCATAGATGATTACTCAAGAAATAACAATCACCAAGTTTTCCTTCGGTTTTTATAGGCCTTGGATTGATCGTTTACATCTATCTTAGCTAACAGCTAGAAATTGACAGTGGTGCGGCCCTCAAAATTTTACCTCCTATGATCTCCCCTCTTCCAACTCTCCACCAAAATCTATGATCATGATGTTTTCAGGTTGGCCTAACAAGGTAGGCCACTCCATGCATTGGAACAACTTGGCTAGTCCTCAAAGATGAGTTCTTATCATACTTTTTTCCATATTATCATGGCTAGGGCCTGTTTCATGAATTCAAAGAACTATTATATGGAGAATTTTTGAATTCTTTAACATGTGGGATTTTTAAATCCTCCTTTCTACTTAATCATCCTAAAATTCCAACAAAGAATAAAGCAGTTAGGATTCCAAAAATTCTAAAGATCATTTGAGATTTTTGAGTGGTTGAGATTTTGGAATTCTGATAATTAAATATATCATTTTTAAGAGATAAGACATCACATCATCTCCATGAATTCCAACCATACTAATTCTTGATAGAAATTCTAGTAAAAGAACAAACTATTAAATATGTAATCAACGTCCTAGCCAAACAATAATCCCACTTAAGCTTCAAAGTCTAGGCTTGCAAAAAAGCACAACCTAAATCTTGTTTTGGCAAGGGTTGCGTGGTAGGGGCGCAAGTTTATCTCAGCCCAAGGTAGACCCATAGCGCCTATTTGTTTGTAAGAATTCTGAGAATTCTTATGTAGGAGGTGGAGAATTCCAAATGTTGTCCCTAAAAAGATGGGATTTTAAATGTTCACTGCCCATCACAATGCTGGAAAATTGAGAATTCTATAGGAGAAAAGTGACTTTTCATATGTGCTAGAATTTAGAATTCTACAATTAAACAAAGCATTTGACAAAACTCAAAACCAATGTTAGGAATTCCCAGCATTCACAATTCTTATTAGAAGAACCTTCAACCAAACAAGCCCATAGTGACATTTCACAATTCAGCTATTTCCTATTTGAGTTTGCAATTTGTAATTTAAGAATTAGCTTGACCAAAAATTTTAATAAAGGTTGTTCACCCGAATCTCCTCTCAATTAATCTGAGTAGGAGTTCGAGTTCAATAAGTTTGATGAACTAATTCATCTTTACCCATGCAATAAGTCAATTACTAGGGTCCACAACTAAAATTCAAAACACTCAAAATATTGTGTTTCACAAAAATATGGATCAAATGTCCATTGAAGTCGAAGTTGTGTGAACATGTGGGGTCAGATTTTGCCACCCTGGACAGATGATAATAATACTAGCTTGCACATTTATGTAAAGCCATAGAAAACGAAGGATGTGTTCCTCTTTCATGGATAAGCATATCTTATAGCCTAGGTAGGACATCCAAATCCTTTTTAATAAGTAAAAATAGAGAATTTTACATATATTCTTATATATATTTGGCGGAAAAGTTGACGGCATACCAAACAAGGAAAAACTCATTCTGTTTCTGCAAAAATGTGATTCCACAAACAACCCCCACAGTTTTGAGATGTAAACCACGGATTTGTTATTAGTAGAAAGATGTAAACTTTGCGTTAAAAGTTAGAACTAAAAAATCACAAAAGGAAATATATAAATAGGGTTCAAACATTTGGTCCCTACGTCCATAATTGTCTCATGCCATAGTTGTTTGAGCGTCCCTATTAGTCCCAACTACTCACCTCGCACTTACATATGAAGTTAATCATTAGGGTCTACGTCTAAAATCCAAACCACTTAAAATATTATTTTTTACAAAATTGTGCGTAAAATGTTGATTGAGGTCCAAGTCATGTGAGCATGTGGGGTTAGATTTTGCCAGCCTTAGAGAGATGATAATAATACCATCCAGCAAATTTGTGTAAAGCCACAAAAAATGAAGGATGTGTTCCTCTTTCATGGAGAAGCATCACTTATGGAGGAGGTAGGATTTTCAAATCCTCTTTAATAAGAAAAAATGGGGATATTTCATATTTATTCTGCAGAGAAGTTGACAGTATACCCAAAAAATGTTCATTCTGCTTCTACACAAACGTGCCCCACAATCAACCCCACAGTTTTAAGATGAAAACCATGGGTTTGTTCTCAAAGACCTAAACTTTGGGTTAAAAGTTAGAACTCAAAAATCACAAAAGGAAAAGATACAAATAGAGTTAAACCGTCCGGTCCCCACGTCCATAATTGTCTCGTGCCATGGTCGTTTGAGCGTCCCTATTAGTCCCGGCTGCTCACCTCGTGCTTACATGTGAAGTCCATTCAATAAATCCAACTCACCCCTCCATCATCCACTGACGGCCCTTTTGTCCCTTTCTTTCTATCTCCTTTCCTAGTAGAATTACCTAATCCACACGCTAAACTATCATCTCATGTATCTTTCTACCCATCTTCACTCTTTTTTATATCTTCACTTACATGTGAGTACCCTTTCTTTATTAGTGCATCGCTTTTAACACCACTCTTTTAATTAGGTTCCAACATTAGCAGGGATTTGCTTTTCTTTTGTTTTGTTTTGACCATTCACTATTCATCACTATAATTCAAATCACCCATGACCCTTTTTTTAAATTGTGCTAGGATGGTTTACCTAATTAGCTTCTCTCTTTACAGCTAAGACCATTGATTCCTTCTCTTTGTGGTCCTCTTTGTAAAGTGCCTACTTAAGGATGCTGATGTAAAACTATTTCCTAATTGACCCTTGGATCTCCTCAGATAAGATAGCAATCATACTCCTCTTGTGGCATGTAACCCTCTTTATTTATTTGTACGTAGGGGCGTTCATGGCTGGGTTAGGTCAGTTCAAAGCTTGATCAAGTTTATTTATGGGCCTGATATTTATCCTCGGACCCAGCATGCAAACCAAAAAATAGAACCAAGCCCAAATACAATGCCCGCCCATTCACAAAATCTAGGCCCAATTCTAGCTATGCACCTAAAAGCACATTTGGAATCCAGCCTACTATAGGCTGGACACAAGCTTGCCCAGGCCATAAGTAACCCCATGGGTGCCTGTGTATTTGTGTGTGGGTGGGTAAGAGGTGTTGGATATTTTCTACAAACCAATAATTTGGGAAATAAATCTCGAAATGCACTTGAGAGTTGATTTGTCATTTTAAGATTATTTCAGATCTTATAGTTAAAAAATATTTTTGTACTTCTTAAATGAGATGTGTTTTGGGTTATTCATTAGTGCATGTGACCCATTTTCAAAGAGTTACGTCCATCTCTATTTATTAATGTAATTTTCAAAAGTTTCTTTTTTAACACTCAAAATTACAAAGATTATAGCATTTTTTTCCTTAGTTTTTTTCCTAATTTTAAGGGCAATTCTATATTTCTGATTCTAGTGTGATCAAAGTTGAACATTGTATTTTGAGAACAGAATTTCAACAAAACCACCTGCATGTGAAAAATTATTATCTTTAAGAAAGCATTTTTATTCTTTGCCTATTTTCTATTACTTTTGTAATTCAATTCATCACTTTCACTTTTATTTATTATATTTGTCTATTTGTTATTCCCATTGCACATTCTACGAGTGATTTCCCCAACAAGAGCAATGTTGAAATTTGGAAACTAAATCTTGCCAAACTCTTTCCAGTGATTTTCTTAGGAATAGCTAGCTATTATTTAAGGACACAATGACTCAAAAGGGGAAAAAAAAAAACTAACCCATATTAGAATAGAAAACCTAATCACACATTAAATAGGAAATCAATTAAATCATGTAGAATTACAACACTATATGGTCATACTGAAGTTCACAAATGGAAGCAGGTCTGGGATCTTCTTTGCCCCTTAAAGGCAGGTTTCAGCGGTGCATGGGTGTGCTCTGGGGATTTTAATGAGATTGTGGGTCTACATGAGAAGTGTGGTGGGAGAACAAGACCGGAGCAATAGATGCAGGACTTTAGAGTTGCTTTGGATATCTATTGTTTTAAAGATTGGCGATTTAGAGAGCCTCAGTATACAAGGTGTAACCATGGGGTGGGCTCAGCAAATATATGAGAAAGGTTGAATGGATTAGCGGCTAATTCGGAGTGGGTCAAAAAGAATACGCTTGCTGAGGTTGGGCATTGCATTGTGTCTCACTCAAGTCATCTCCCTATAATTTTAGACTCTTCTACTTGAAAGAGGTTTACCAAGAGAAACCGACTTTTCAGGTTTGAAGCTATGTGGGTGGGAAACAAAGAGTGCAAAGGAACTATTGAAAAGGCTTCGGATTAAAATACCAAAGGCTACACAATAATTGAATTGAGTTGTTTAATCAACAAATGCAGGAGGAATTTATTAGAGTGGAATAAGTCCAGATTTGGTAATATTCTCTTTCTGTTGAAGAAAAAGAAAAGGGAACTATAACACCTCTGCGAGTTAGTGCCGAATGAAGAAGCAATGATGGAGTTGAGGAGAGTAAAGAGGGAAATAAATGAGCCGTTAGAAAGGGAAGAAATAATGTGCAGGCAATGATCAAAGGCTTTGTGGTTAAGTGAAGGAGATCAGAATAATAAGTGTTTTCACTCAAAAGCATCTCAACGAAGAAAGAGAAATTTTATTGTGGATGTTCAAAACTCAAAAGAGGGAGTGGTGTGAAGCTGAGAAGATGGAGGACAAGATTATTGGTTATCTTTCTGAAATTTTCTCTTCTACTTGCTCCCCCAATTTTATACCACTCTTGGACACTTTGGACATACAAGTTATCGAGGAAATGATGAGAATCTACTATAGGAGTTCAAGACAGAAGAGGTAACTACAGCCCTATCACAAATGCAACCCACAAAAGCCCCCAACCTGGATGGTATGCCTCTTTTATTTTTTCAAAAGTTTTGGCATATTGTTGGAAAATTTGTAATTGATGTAGTTTTGTTTGGTTTAAATATTGGTATTTTGCCTAGAGAGATAAATAATAGTTTTATTGTTCTTATGCTAAAATGAAAAAGCCCTAAAAGAATTACCAAGTTTCGCCCTATAAGCCTCTGTAATGTAGTGTATACACTTATCTCAAAAGTTTTAACCAACCACTTAATGCTCACCCTCCCTTTCATTATTTCTCAAAGCCCAAGTGCCTTCATACCAGGCAAGCTTATTACAGATAATGTATTGGTAGCATACGATGCTATTAACTTTTTGAAAGAAAAGTGGAGGGGCAAGAAGCGCTTCATTCTATTAAATTGGACATGAGCAAGGATTATGATATGGTGGACTGGGGATTTCTAGAGAGAGTGATGTTGAAGTTAAGATTCCACTCGAAGTGGGTCTCTTTGGTTATGGGATGTATTTCCTCGGTATCATGTTCCATTCTGATTAATGGTGAGCCGAAGGGTGTGATTAATCCATCTAGGGGTTTAAGACAAGGTGACCCTCTCTCCCAGTTTTTGTTTCTTTTATGTGCAAAAGGACTCACTTCTTTTTTGAAGAGGGCTGAGCAAGAGAGAAAGATCACAAGTGTTAATATATGTAGAGGGGCTCCTCAACTCAGCCACTTGTTCTTTGCAGATGATAGCCTTCTTTTTTGTGGGGAAACCTGAGAGGAAAATCTTTATATATAGCATCTCCTTCAAATCTATGAGGAAAATTCAAAGCAAAAGATCAATAAAGAGAAGACCACATTGCTTTTTAGCAAAAATACAAGGCAAGAAGTTTAGGATATGATAAAAGCTACTTGCAGGGAAACTTAGATTAAACAAGATGAGAAGTATTTAGGGCTACCACCCTTAGTTTGGAGATCAACGAAGAGGACCTCTCAAAATGTCAAAAAGAGGTTATAGAAGAAGCTACAAGAGTGGAAGAAAAAGTTACTTTCCCAAGCGAACAGAGAGATCTCGGTAAAGTGGTTGTTTACCTATACTATGAGTTGCTTCAAATTGCCATTGAGGCTTTATGAATAGTTAGAGGGTCTGATGGCCAAATTCTGACGAGGTCAACATAATGATGAAAGGAAAATCCACTAGGTTAATTAGGAGAAGCTTTGTAAGTGAAAATATGTGGGGGGTATGGGTTTCCACAAGTTTCAACTTATTTCAACTTAGCCCTCCTCGCTAAACAAGGATGGCAGCTAATGCACAGTCAACAATTTATTTTTTACAAAGTATTCTAGGCAAAATATTTTCCAGATGTTCCTTCTCTCGAATCTTCGTTGGGCAAAAATCCTTCTTTTATATGGAAATGAATTTTTGAAGACAAAAGAATTTTATTGAAGGGATGTAAATGGAGGGTGGGTGAAGGCCACTCGATTCAGATCTGGGAAGACAAATGGCTATTAACTCCTCTAAGTTATAAGGTTACCTCCCCTAAGCAAGTCTTATCAAAGATGCAATAGTAAAGAACCTTATTGACCAAGATGCCAAATGATAGGATGAGCATAAGATTCGGAATATCTTCCTCCATCATGAAGCTGAGGTGATCCTAAAGATTTCTCTGAGTCCTGGTTCATCAAGTGATGTATTTATATGGGCTAAGAATAAATTAGTTGAATTCTCTGACAAGAGTGCTTATGGGGTGGCACTTAAATTGCAAAAAAATAATAGTCAGGGTGAGAGCTCAAACTTGGCTACCCAGATGAAGTTTTGGCTGTGGATATGAAATATGAAGCCCACAAATAAAATTAAGACTTTTACTTAAAGAGCTTGTCAGGAAATATTTCCAACAAAGATAAATCTTGAGAAAAAAAAAAAGGTCCTTTCTATCATCACTTGTGATTTGTACAGGCATGAGTTCGAAGATTGTATGCATGCTATAGGTTTGTGCACTGATGTACTTCGGGTGTAGAGGACTCGTTTTCCAAGAGTGGATTTTTCCTATCCTCATAACTTTGGCTTGTTTGTGTGGGATTTAGTAGAAAGGGATTCAAAAATTGATTTAGAATTGTTTTTCTCAATGGCGTAGGGTGTATGCCATAAACGGATCCCATTTATATATAAGAATGAGCTACTTGATCCGTGGTTAATCATTGACGAAGCAATGTCTTTAATTCAAAAGTTTAAACATTGTCAGGTGCTTCACAATCTTTGTAAAAGAGAAAACCTTAAGGTGGATTTCTCCTCCAGTGGGTGTTCTAAAACTTAATATAGATGGGGTTGTGTTTGAGACGATCCAGAAGGCAGGTGTAGGTGCGATGTTTAGAAATGAGAGAGGTGAGGCGGTGATGGCTATGAGTAAGATAGAATATGGAGTTAGGGGAGTTGAAGATATTGAAGCTTTGGCAACCCTAAGAGGTCTTTAGATGATTTGCCACATTAGAGTAAGTAACATTATTCTTAGAAACAAATTTTTTACGTACGGTAGATGCTTTGAAGAAAGTTTATCCAGTTCTATCTAGATAGGGCTCTTTAGTTGATGAAATAAAAGGTTTGCCACCTTCTTTTAAGAGTTTTAAAGTTTTTCATGTGGGTAAGGATGGGAATGCAATGGCTAATTTGCTGGCTAGGCATGCTTAGTTTGTAGAAGAAATGTTAGTTTGATGGTTTTCTTCCCTATATCCGATCAAACAATATGTAACCATTGATTCCATAATGATTTCTCATCATTAATATAAAAATGTCTTCCGATCAAGTAGTAATAATAATAATAATAAGACAATGTCTAATATAGCCTAAATTTAATCTAATAAGATGAGGTCAGCATTTCCACATCCAACATTGTTTAAAATATCTCTTTGGGGGGGGGGGGGGGGTGCGCATTCAAGTAGTAATTCATGTTCTGAATTGTTTTTTTTTTTCACCCCAACCAAGGGGGCAGGGACACAAGAGAGAGCCCGCACATATAAGAAAAAGGTAACTACCAAAGGTTCAGAGTGGCCAGGTAAAAATTGCCACTCCTTACCATTTGCATAAGAAGCCATACTTAAATTCTATTTTAAATTAATGAATTTCTAAGCGCCTAGTGTTTCTCAACTATTTTAGTTTCAAAGATACCATTTTAAGGATGCTAAGAAATAGTAAGAACAGAGTGGAAAACCTCTTAAATTCTTGAGAATGTCCTGCTTTTCAGTATTACTGCGGCTACATCTAGGATCCAACTGATAACCTAGAAACATGGTTGATAGTTCAATTAGATTAGATTTTACGTTAAATTGTTTAAGTGAAAATTTTGCTTTCTTTTATAATCATAACTATCTGGTAGGAGACCTTCCAAGAAAGGACTAAAGAAGTCGAATCGAAAAGTTCATTTTATATGTTTTGGATTCAGTTTATTTTTTATGTTCTTGATTCAGTGTTCATGATTGTCAAACCAAGTAAAATATATTCCATTAGGGGTCATTTGTTCACCACCATTTATATATGTAAATGATTAACATGCATAATAGTTATGCATATTTATTTAGGTTGATTTACAGATAATGTGTGTAAATGATGTATAAAATGGGTGTGTAAATGGTGTGGATTTGTACCCAAAATTTTCACACCTCAACAAATGAAAAAATGAATCACACTTCATTGTTACTATGCGGGTGAACAATGATTTTAATATCACATGTAAGTCATTTACATATGCAAAGCATTTTCACATATCATGTGAAATTAACAAACAACACCTTAGGCAATATATATCTATTCCACATCCATTAAGGTGGTTTTATTGAAGCCTGTAATGTAAATTTAGATATAATGTAATTGAATTTGTAAGAATTCTAATACTTGCATTTCTAAAAGTGATCAAAATTAAAGAAACAAAGATGAATATGTAAAAATGACCATCAGATGATCTCTCCTTTAGTGGAAAATAAATGAGGGGAGATGGATAATGAAAATCCAACAATCAATTATCCTAGTAATTCAAATCCCAGGAAATTGAAATTCCAATCTACATCTCCACTTTACATTTTCTTGCCCTTTACGTTTTTAATAATCCCTCATTAGAGCTCCTTTGCTTGTTAGAGCCATTTTTAAGAATATTTGCCCATGAATTAAAACTCATTGTAGGCCACAACTTGATGGATTGTATACCCACTCCACTGGATCTTTCTCATCTTGCAAGAAGATATACAATGAGAGGATTTTGCGATAAATAGAAAAATTGTTCTAATTGTTTTTGTGCAACTCATTATTCCGTTCTTTAGTGCAATGCTCTTTTTTTTATTTTGTAGAAGAAATAAATAAATTGTTTTTTATCAATAAAGGGGATTTCAATTTCTTATAAGAGGGATAGGATATGATTGCTACACTCTTTCTCTCCTATGGCAATAGAGATCCAATAGATATTTCATATAGGGTGTTCATTGGTCAGTGCAATTATGCTTAAGTCAAGTCAAAGCTCTTCTGGTTTGCTTATTTGGCACTGTAGTCAGTCCAGGATTCATCCCTTATGTTTGGTAAATTCACTGCGCTAGTAAGTTGAAGTGTGGTATTATTTCAATACACAATAAATAAAAAAGAGTCAAATCAAAATACTATATTTTAAAATTTTCTTCTACTTTTTTACACTAAAAAGTCAAAGCCTAATTTTACATAAAAATCTACATTCAAAACCTAATTTTACATAAAAATCTACTTTTACATAAAAAGGTAAAAAAGATTTATTCTCAAGCCACTAAAAACAAAAACTCACCATATTATGATTTGACCCCATTTTATTTTATTCTCTCTTTATTTAAAGTCACACGTAAAACTATATTTGTTAAATATGTTGAGTGGGCCAAGCTTAGCCTTTGAGGACATATAGAACCATGGCAGTCCTGTTTAATTATTGAGCGAAAATAGGCCCAGATCTAGCTCATGATTAAGACGCAGCCCAAATCTAGCCCAATCTGAGATCCATTGGACACTGACTGACCCAGGCCATGAACAAGCCTGATTGTAATTAGATTGTGTTTAGGTTCTGCTTCACAATAAAAATCCCAGAGCTGTATATTTCCAATTAAGACCTTTCTCGTGATTGAAACCTTTAAAAGTTCTTGATATGATTATCATCAACCTTCAGGCATTTGCCATCACAAGTCTAATGTGTTCTCAAGGGGAAGAGTTGCTGTATAAGTGCGACATGACCAATATATCATTGTCATTTCGTTTTGGGCCAATTTTGGTGAATGATGGAATCGGGCATATTAAGCCGAGTCCAATATCAGCCCAAATTCAGACACCACAAATTTCACAGGGTCCAGGCCTAGGTTTGGAACATCACAAAAACAGCTGAAACCTGAAAATGCTAGGGGTGCTCATGGCCCAGCCGAATTAGGCTGGTTTTTGGGCTTCGGATTTTAGTAAGCCTGGAACTAAAACTTTCACCCATTAATATTTCGACAAGGCATGGAATAAGTGATGGAAAGTCCATAGCCAAGCCCAGCCCAAATTAGTGGTACTTCTAGTACAGGACTGATTTGCCCCAACTAGTGATTAAAAGGCTGGCCCGGTTAGGCCTTCCTCAGAAGGGATCAAATTGCTACTCTATATCGGTATTTTTGTCCCCATTTCCAATAAACCAAGTTATCCAACCCAGCTTTGAATTATGGAAATCTAGAGCTTTCAAAAAGAGAAAAAAAAAAAGAAGAAGAAGAAAAAAGAAAGAAATGAAAAACATTCCAGAACAAGGACCCTCCTTTCTTGATCTTGGCTTCCCATTGTGGTTTGTTCGAACCATACTTAGCCTTAAGGATTATTTATTCACAAATGGTAGGGCCTTACATGAGCTAGGGTAGGCTAGGCTGAGCAATATCCAAGCCCGAGTGAATTGTTAATCATAAGCTCAGGTTTGGCCTAAGCCCAACTCAGGCCATAAGTGCCTGGCTTGAGCCTACCCACCTAAAATAGGTTAAGCCTGAGCGGGGTTGGATGGTGTTTTAGGGTAAAAAGGGCTTCCAGTTACCAACTCGGCGTAAGCTCAGCCAGTTAGGATGCATGTGTGTGCACGAGTGTGAAGGTGTTTGAGCCTCATTTTATTGTAATTTAAAACACCTTTATTTTTACTTAATTGTGTCATGCCTCGGCCAGTTCGGGCTTCATGCTTTCTACAACTAAATTCAAGATTAGCCCAAAACTCAGTCTGAAATGGATTGGGCTCAGGATGGCCTGGTCCATGAGCATTTATGTGAGCATTAATCACGTATTCTCAGCTTGTTTTAACTAGCAAGGCTAGGTTATTGTTTTTAGATTCTCTAATTCCTAACTTCCTTTGGTAGATTTGACTACAAGTTTCTTTCTTTTTATTTAATTTACTTACCCCCACCCAAAAAAAAAAAAAAAACACAAACACAAACACACACAAATACACACACCCCCAACCCCAACACACACCCAGACCCACCCCAAAGTCTCCTGGCCAACCTATCTATCCACACCATAGTCTTCCAATAAGGACCCACATGTTACAGATGGGAATGGCCGAGCCTGAGAATTTGATGAGAATATTTCTAATTGCCGATGGGAAGAGTGAGAGAGGAATTTGCCAAGAGTTGATCCTACATTCCTACCCCTAGTTTGTTGAGAAGCGGTTCAAAACTCAGAATTTTGTCTTCGAAAAAAAAATAATGGATTTCCCAGGAACACCCAAGTCTAAACATGGTGACACTAAATGAATATGTAATTCAACACACTGATGTTGTACCCCACGGCCAGTCTTCAAGCCCATTTGTTTGGAAGATATATGTGAATTTGTTGAAGGATGTGTGAATTTGAATTCCTTGTCGTGGGATTTACAAATGATCGAAGATACTCAAGCATTTGAAAATGGAATATTTTAGAATTTAGATAATTTTGTTAAGCAAAAAGCTGCAAACCTGAACATTGCCTCAGTGGTGAAGAGTGCTTGTTCTCAATGGAACTCCAAATTTCAAACTTACATATTTGAGTCATTACAGCATTAGATGTGTATAAGTTGTGTCTATGTCACATGTGAGAGTTCCTATTACGAATATCTTTTTACATATGTAAGTTTTCATTACGTCACATTGGCAATTTGTCTCTATGTCCTGTTGCATGTACGAGTCAGGTTCAGCCCTAGCTAAGTTTAAAAAGAATAAGAAATTTTGTCCGGAATCTTGTAAATAACACCCTCTTGGAGGTCTGCTTAAACTTGCTTTACAACATTGAATTCTGTCTTAAATTCTGTCCCTAGCCCAACACAAATTTTTTCCAATCCTGAGTCCAATCTGAATGCAAAAAGACTTGGTCCAACCTGACATAAAAATCAAATTGGGACAAGAGGGTTCAAGGGCAAATCAACCGTTTACTAATAGAGTGCAGAGGCTCTCTCTCTCTCTCTGTCTCTGCTTGATCGATGGCTGATGTTGTTCGATTATCGTACCAATCTCCTCTGCTATTGCCCTCTAGAGCATCCTTACACTCTCCAAAGCTGTCATTTGTCCCCTTGAAGCAACAAAGCCCAGATTCGAGGGGGGTTTCTACAGTCCCAGAAGCTGCTTCCTTCGCCTGCAATCAGCGATTGAGATTGTCTTCTTTTAAGGTGCCCTTTATTGCAAATGCCCCATGATTTTTTTTTTGTTTTTTGTTTTCATGAAAGTTGTAATCTTTCTGCAATTTGTGCGTGGTCTTGAAAAACCCTAATTTAATTTTCTGGGGTGAACCCCATTTGCTAGAATTGTTGCCCATGCGACTTTTCATCTGTTCCATTGCATCCATATTTCGATCTCTTACGTGGGTTTTTGGTACACTGTGATGGATGTCTTTTTGCCTTTTGGTTGTTGTTGTTTTGATGCACTCTGAGGAAATTAGGCTGTGTTAGGGTGTATAGTTGAGCTAGTTTTCAATAATTCAACTGCAAAAATAAAAAATGAATGATGGGCATCACGCACATTCATGCATTACGCCGCCTAAAAGGTGTCAAATGACCTTTTGGAATTTATAGAATTCCACTCTCCATGCATGTTGTTGCGATTTCAAATGCTCCACCCAGAGGGGGGATTTGGAATTCCAAATCAAGGGAACAGCTTTTGGAGAATTTGAAATTGCCCAAGGCATGAAAGAAACTGGCCCTTGAAATGCCGGTTAAAGAATGCATTTAGGAGTAAATGAAAGTGCCAGAATGTTTACTATATAAAATTTGACAAAGAATGGCAGTTGCTGATGCCCCCAGAAGAGAATTTTAACATTCAGAATATGAGAAGCAATTTGATGTTTGAAATCAATTGAAGTGAATCATGTACAATAAATGGATTGTAATTCGAACTTTGTTCTTCTGCTTGCAATGATTTACCAGATATGCTAACAGATTTCTTGATGCCGGCCCACCACTGACGTAATTTTCCATTGATTTTTTTTGGTTTACTAATTTCTATCCTGGTTCACATTGGTGGTGATTTAAAAAAGTTGTGGAGAGGTTATGCAAGAAAGAAGAGAGGAACTAAGTGTATTTTGTGATATTATTTTGAAACAAAGAGCCTCAAGAGAAATATTTCATTTCTCAAAGTCTAGGTGCAAGGTGTCACTAGGATGTGCTAATGACAAATTTTATACTAGCACCCAAGTAGTCGATCTAGACTCCTTCGATTGGATGGTTAGAAACATTTGGTGGGCGTTCTTTTTTTTTATATATAGTTTTCTAATCCAAAATCCCCTCTTTTATTTTGTAGGACTAGTGGCTCCCACTAACTTGTCATGGGCCACCTTTTAACAGATTTGTCAGTTAATGAAAGATTCATGTAGCCATCCTTTGCTTGGCCATTGGTGCCAAGGTAAAAAGTATTGCAGGTGTCAACATGGAAGGCGTAAGACTACTGTTCTAGTGGGTTCCAACTTCTTGTCAATTTATCAATTGTCTTGGTGCTTAATAATCTACTGGCGAATGATGAGCTACGCTGTAGGATAGTCACAGCAAGGGCGCTCATCAAGACCAAAATTTTGGATATATTGAGAAGAGGTAACATAAGACAATTGGCCAAGGGTGTCACAACTCACAACTAAAGATCAATTCATTATTTGCAACCATTGGTTGCTAAAGCAGTTTGATCTGTAAGATTTCCCTGTAAATATTATCTAAGTGATTAAATGCTAGGGTTGGCAGAGGGTTTGTAGGAAACACGAAAAAAAAAAGAATTAGGAAAGTTCTTTCATTTTTAGTGAAGAAGGTTTTTTCTTTAAAATGGTGTAAAAGTTTTGTTTTTGTTTTTTTTCTAAAATCTTGACAATATATAATAATTAAGCATCACACTTAGGAATGATGCAATAAGTACCCTCTTCTTCCAAGCTTTCAACCAACTCATTAACTGCTCATATGATGTAAAACAAATTCACAATCCAACACTATGAGATTTCAACTCCTTCTAGTTAGCCAATTCCACAGGATAGAAATGTTGGAATAACCCCCACTAAATTTTCTACTATCCCCTTGAATAATTACATTCATCGCTTGCATGTTATGGAGTTTCTTTGCACATTTGATCACAAGTCACAACCACAAGGTTGTGGCTTAGGGCATGGTTTAAAAAATCGGCCAGTTCCAAATCAACTCATACTCGGCCCAAACCCAAGTCGGGTCAGCCCGACTGGGCTGGGACTTGCCCAACTCAGCCGGGCCGGGACTTGGCCATGGAACTCAGCTGAGTCTCAATGCGACTCGGCCGAGTCGCATGGGACTCGGCCAAGTCGACTCGGACTCGGTCATGACCGAGTCAGTTCCCGAGTCCATTTTTTTAACCTTGGGTTAAAGTCATGTTACATATAAAAAAAAGTTCATGAAATTTCCCATTTCCCTATACCCCCTCAATAATGAAGGTTTGTTGAAGAAGATGTTGAGGTGATTGGCCAATTACTATTTTTTGCTTGAAAGACCTAAGAGCCTACACCATGTATTATTCTGCTGATAAAAACCTAGAAGTCTACACGTAGAAGGGAATGGCCAGAGCTTTAGACACCCAAATTTGACAAAGAAAAAGAAACAGGAAAAGACTCCCCAAAACCTGGAAAACAGATTCTGCCGGATACTAAAAATTTTATGAATAATGAAGAATCAAGGAGAACAACTTCATCAAATCAAGTTATCATAAAAACAGATCTGGGACTCCAAGACGAAGAAAATGATGTGCACCACATCAAGATCAGAGTTCGAAAGACTGGGGAGAGGCAAAAAATACTGCAAAATGGTGTGGGCACGATGCTTCGAGCCAAAATTTCAAAACTGACAAAGATCGACAAAAAGTGCCAACGTGGGCATGGGCATGCACTCCCCATGCGAAAAAATCCAAGAATTTACTTCACAAAGGCTTTCTCCACAGCACAACATAGTATTCTCTGCCAAAATGTAAAAGTAGCAGTCTTTCAAGAGCCATATCTCTCCCTGATGCAGCTTAAACCGAGAAAAACTTGGGCTTTGTAGACATCCACTCAAAAAGAGTTTTCTGACGGTATGAAGAACATCAAAATCTGACCGCTGGTTCTCCCAAAAAAAAAAAACTGACCATTGGATTAGAAGTTATGAAAGTTTGAAGTTTCAATTGGCAAAGAAAAGGTGGGAAAAACCTGGGCGTGGGAAGTGCCCCCCCTCCAGTCCCCACTCCCAAGTTTTTCATGACCCAAGGCTTAACTTGGACATGGAGGCACTTCCCCATGCCCAACAGTGCATTAGCCACATTTTAGATGTTATATCTCCCTCAATACAGCTTGGATCGGGGCAATCTTAGAGTTTATGGATATATACTCAAAATAAGCTTTCTAGCTATTCAACAACTCCAAGTGCAAAGTTGCGAAGTAGTAATAACCCGATGAATATGGGGTTGATCCAGAGGGAGCAAGAACAATTAGCTTGTAGCTGTCCAAAAGGAAATCTAACACTAACCTAAAAAAATCTTTACAACCAGGAACTACTTGAAAAATTAAATTAATTATAAGTTTTTACACACTATAAAATAATAATCCCAATAAAACTGCCTCCACCATAAAAAAAGAGTTAAAAAAATCAATTTAAAGTAGAAAAACTAGAATAAATTGAAATTCAGAAATAATAAAATGAAATTTGCAATCTAAGGATCAAGATCCGTTGCCTCTAATGACGAGAAGTATAAATGGCTTAGATTCTTTCCCATAAGGATCAGCCAATATGCAATTTAAAAATATTTTTAGTGAGAGATGTCACACTCATCAGGGCTCCAATATTCATATTTTCATTACTAGAGGTCTCTGGTTATCAAAAAAAAAAAAAAAACAAGAAGAAGAAGAGAAATTACTAGAGGTCTCTAGGCATTTCATATTTTTCATAAAAATAAGGAATCGTAGAAAACGTAAGTGACAAAAATAAATAAACTATAAAGAAATTTGCACCTTTGTTAATCACATCCATCCATCGGACTAACAGTAGAGTTACAACTTCACCTTCTTCTTTAGAGTACAATTAGAGTTCTAGCCCTCCATCTTCTTTTCACAAAAATACAGATTTATTGCTTGAAAAGCAAAAGAAAAGAGAGTAGAAGAGGAGAAAGAGAGAGGAATTGGCATGGATAATAGAGAGGGGAGGGGTGGAGAGTGGCCCAAACACTATGAAAGGGGTCTGTGCTCCCCCATTTCCAAGCTTCTGGCCACCATCACACCCCCCCCCCCCCCTCTCTCTCTCTCTCTCTCTCTCTCTCTCTCTCAGGGTGGCGGACCCAGGATTGTTGTTTAACGGGGGCAGATGATTATCAATTGAAAATCTCAAACATTATTTTATTGTTATGTACTCATATTATCTTATTATTATTTATTCACATTACCAGTCAAAAGAGAAAAAAAAAATCAAATGGTTCACATGATCAGATGACTGGGATTACTTGATGGAGGAAATTTTATATCCATTTCTAAAATCCCAGCTTGTGCTTGGTCTGAAGGCAGTCTTTCAATGTGATTAGTTTGATAGAATTGAGGAAACTGGACTCAAAATACAATACTTACAAATCAAAGTTAATGTACTGGCTGCAATTCCCAATCCTAGTCCCCTGTCTACGAGAAACATATTAAAAGAAGAAGTTAAATAGACTGTTTTGTAATTTCATGTATAGTAATTCCTCATTTGCTCTTCTCATAAAATGAAAAGAAAAACATAATCTTTTGTTCAGTTTTGTAGGTTCTAGCAGATAGCCACATACCCAATTATTCTTTTACTTAAACAAGAACAACAATACATGTTAAACAAGAAAAAATCATGTTAACATGCAATATAAAGTTAAAATTCCCAAATGCAATTAAATTTAACTTAACCAAAGGAATCCATCCAACATAAAATAGAACCCAAATACAAAAAAAGAAAAAAAAATCAAAGTCAAAACTTCAAGCGAGAAAAAAAATGACAATATGAACAGAACCCAAATTCCCCATTACTTAAAATACTATTAAAATGCCTGAAACTCAGTGAAAGGGGAAAAAATTCAAGTCACCACCCAAAATGAGAATTCAAATAAAAAAACAAAAAAGCTTCTAAGTGAGATGCCTTGGCCATAACCTCTCTGAGAAGTTGAGATGAGGGAGTCGATTTTGGAGGATGCAACAGTGGCGCAAAATAGTAGTGCTCCTTTTGAGTTAAATTTCTAAAATCAAAAATAAAAAAAAAACAAAGAAAGGTACATGTGCAGCTGTGCTTGAAGTTAAATTAAATTCCCAGCCTCTCACAGAAAAGCTTTTCTTTCATAAGGGAGAGAAGCAAGAGATTGATGAGATGAAGGGGACGGAGGAATCTGAGAGGGAGAGTGAGAGTGGATTCACCCAAAGAGAGAGAGAGACATGGGAGGGAGAGAGAGATGACAATAGAGACTCCAAAGGGAACGAGGGTGTTGCCATTCTTGGGTTTCATAAACGTAAAAGAGAAATGGCAAAAGGGATGGGGGTCGACCCTTTTGAGTTGAGGGGGGCGTGGGCCAGCAGTCCAGTTACAAGTATGTGAATGTTTGGATTCCAACGGGGTCCATTGCCCCCTATGGACCCCATGTGGGTCCGCCCCCACACAACAACAACTCTCCCTCCCCCCCCCCCCCCCCCCCTCCTCTTCTTCACTCTGTTGCATACTTTGAGCTCTTGTCTCCTAGGTCTCTTTCTCCGTGTTCCTTGGCTACCTTGGAAAGCCATAGTTAGTGAACCTTAAAATTGGTTCTCATATACGCCTAGTGTATTTCCCTCCGCCCTTGTGAGGTCTCTTGTGATGGTCATGAGACTCCTTGGGACAAGATTGCTTTATCCACTACAGTTGTTGCCTTGCCATTGCAGCCCCTTACGATCCAAGTACCATCTGCCCTCTTCTGTAGTCCTCACACTTAGTCTTGGATGTGTTTCAAGCATATGTGCCTGGTTCTTCGATGGTCTATACCTTCAGTGGTGCAACCCTTTGGATGTTTTTTTCTCCATGTTCAGATTCTCCAAGTGTCTAGAACAACCATAAGTTAAAAGGTTTTTTTTTTTTTAACAATTGTAGAAAATTGAGGACTTCAGATCCTTGAAAGATTGTGATCTTGAGGGTTTGTACAATCGGTATTGGCGGTCGTCAGGTTGACCAAAGATCTTAGTGTCAACCCAGAATCATTGGTACCCATACAGTGTGTACCTTGTCAGAAAAAGTGGTAAGAAACCCAACTTTCCCAATTTCTAGCTTTGTGTCCATTTTTCCTTTATCTAATTGAGTACTTTGTACTATGGTGACTCCACCATAACCATCCTCACAACTTTCTCATTCACAAGAGCATTTGCCAAACAAGGATTTGGAGACTAAAACCTTTGATCAAAATTCAGTGTATTGAATTTTTTTAATCTGCCAGATGATACATATTAAAAATGTTTGTTACTGTTTGTTGCTAGTCATAGAAATCCTATATATAATTTGCCAATACCTTTAGATAACTTTCTGGAACAAATCAAAACAAATCCCTTCCTAACAAATCCCCTCCTCATTAGGAATACTAACAACTAACCATCTATCTCATTTGAACAATGAGGAGGCTTATCGATTTGCTACGGTACCTTACTGGTCTGGTCTGCTGTATGATGTGTAATTGTTAGTTTTCTTCTAAGTCTTATTGATAAATGTAAGTGTTATCTTTCAAAAAAAAATAATAATAATAATTAATAAGAATTTCTAAAACCAAATTAGAACTTCTAACTTAACAAGCCATTTCACTCGACCAAGTTGGGGGAAATTGTGCTGTGAAATTGTGCAGTAAACACAGCGACCCTATACTATTTGTGGCTTGCTCAATTAAGATTAGTACCTACACTTTATTCTAATGAATTATAAAGGGCTTAGTTTGTAGCCATATGTTTCATTATTGTTGCAGAACATTACTGTTGGGAGGTTTTTTATTTGTGCCAACTTTTCCATTTCCATTTCCATTTGTGTTGACTTGGCTGAGTCAAATCCTAGATTGGACTTTTCCCACTTCATAGTGGAAGTGGTCTGCAAGTTCTAGTGAAAAATATTCTGGGTAGAACATCACACAGTTAGTAGAAATACTATTAAATATCATCACTATCTGCTTATCCATATATTTTTTTTCTCAATTTTTTTTATTCTCAACAATTAATCTATATCCATATAAAGCCTTGGAAATGCCTTTTTTTTCCCATCCATTGCATGATTGTGTTGTAGTTGTCTTTATGAGATGTTAACGCTCTAATGTTCTTGAAATTACTAATGTTGTTTGTGTATGCTGGGGATATTCTAATAAATGCTCTTTAATGGGTTCCTGAATTTCAATGTAATTTGGTTTTAGGTACATGCCACAGTTACTGAAAAAGATGATCAACCAAAATGGTGGGAAAGAAATGCTGGCCCAAATATGATTGACATCCATTCTACAGGAGAATTTTTGAGTGCCTTAAGTCAAGCTGGAGATAAACTTGTTATTGTTGAATTTTATGGCACTTGGTGTGGCTCTTGTAGAGCATTGTTCCCGAAGGTGATTTCTCTTTGACCCAGCATATAATATTCGAATTGAGATTCTAGAAAATATACCTTGAAAAGCTTGAAGGGTTACTGATGAAGAGAGGAAGACATAAAGATCAAAATCACTGCTAGAAGCAATCTGGCAGAAGCTTTCTTCATAAAGGAGAACTTCCCAGAGACTAATCATCGTCATTAAGTTCACAACAACAACAACAGTAACACCGCCCCCACCCCCCCCCCCCCCCCCCCCCCCCCCACACACACACACACACACAACACCACAACCACCGCCCGCGCCAAAAAAAAAAAAAAAAAAAAAAAAACAGAACTATCAAAAGAAGAAGGATAATAATAACAATAACAATAATATAGATATAGTAATAACAATCCATTTCAAAAATAAATAAATAACAACATTAATAGTAGTACAACCCTTCTATTAATTTAATTGTTTAATCATTTACTCTTAAACCTCAAAAACCTTGGAGTTGATATTTAGGATTCTCTGAAACAAATCTAAGATAACTATTCATAAACTCAATGGACGACCATGTCACTTAAAATTGAATGTGAAACAGACCTAAACAACCTAACCCTGACACCTAAAACACATTTTTCTTAAAACACATACTGCCTTGTCAAACTGTTTCATGACGGTTGCTTGATAAACTCAAGCATCCCTTGCATAAAGCCAGAACCCTGTGAGAAATCATTTCAGTTTTCACTACCAAGCTTCAAAGCAAATTGCCTATCCATGATCAACCACTCAATTTTTTGTCATCATTCTGGGGGTTGGTGGCTCTGTACTGTAGCTTGGGTTGTACATATACTGGGCTTGTGCCTAGATTTTGAACTAATCAGACTAGACCTATTCAAAGTTCAAGTTTCACTGGCCCAAGCCCTGCCTATCTACAAGCCTAACCGTTGCTTCGGGTCTACCGCTTCCTCAAAGTTCTTTAAATTTGTTTGTTTTGTTATAGAAACACACATCAAATTGCAAAAAAGAAAGAAAGATCGAGAAGCAAGTGATGAAAATGTGGTTTTGAGAGAAATACAAAATCAAATTTATCTGTTTTCAGATTCTAGAAGTTATGGTGTGAGATTCCATGCATAGCAGAAGTTTCTATTTTGGGGAAATTGATACAGGTGTTACATGTGAGGTGGTACAAGTTACACATACAATACAACCCTTGAAAGCGGGGATCATGTTGAGAGGAAAACTGCTGAAACATAATAATTCCAAAAAAAGAAAGAAAAGAATAGGTGAAAGAATGAAAAGAAACAAAAACTGCTTAAACAAAGAAATAATCAATTGCATTGATGATTATTCAAGAGAGAGCACAAACGTTCGGTTAGTACTTGTTCCTGCGTGTGGTTATTAGTACCAGTTTACTTTCTTCTTTTTTCATTTTTTCTTTGAGAGGCTTGACAATGAGGAAAAGCAAAACAACCACAAACAAAGGAAGAGCAAACAACACCGCTGACTACATCCAAGCCATAGAAGATACACAAACCAAAACAGAAGGCCAAAAAATAAATAGGGGAGCCTAAAGGCCCAAGAGGCAAACAGCAAGGGGAAGAGGAGACCACACTAAGAAGCCGCCACCTTCCAATTGAGAAGAGTAAAACCATTGAACACCATGAAAGGAAGGGAGGATCGACACCCAAGAGGCCACGAAGAATTTGATTTTATCACATAAAGAATCTATCGATGAAGAGACTCCTTCAAAACATCTTGCATTCTGTTCTTTCCATAAGACCCATAATACCCCCATGAAAGAGGATCTCCACATAATCTTCCCTCTTGCCAACCCCACACCCATCTTCCAGGCTTCAAAATGATGTTGCAGAGAGCAGGGAGGTGCCTAACTGCACTCAAACGACCCAAGGACCAAAGTCCAAACAGCTTGGGCCACTTTACAATTGAGAAGATGGTCCACAATCTTTTCCAAAGCTAGGCACATGAGACAAGCATTGACAATAATTTTCCTTTTGCGGAGATTGTCCGAAGTGAGTATCTTCCTTGGAGTGCTAACCAGCCAAAAGCCACAACTCTTGGAGGTACCTTAAATTTCCTGAGAGTATAGAATGGGCTAACTAAAGGAGGACCTCTTGATAATACCTGATAAAAGGAAGCTACAGAGAGAGCAGCATCCTGGGATGGAGCCCGAACCCTATCATCCTGACCCTCCTCATCGATAGGACGATGGTTCAAAATGTCCAAAAGACTCCTCTCCTCTGATTCCTGGAGATTCCTTCTGAAGGTTGGGCCCCATTGGAGTGTGTCACCTTGTTTCTCGTATTGATTGTCATCTGTCTCCATCTTGCACCTGGCGCAAGAGAATAAATGTAAGAATTGAAGCACCAATGGAATATCCCCATGCCAATTATCCAATCAAAAATGAATCCTCACGCCTGATCCAGCTTGGAATTTGATGTTGGCTGTGAAAGCTTCCTTTGTGAAAAGTGTACCTTTCCATAAATTCCAGACTCTATAAGACGGGCCTTGAATAACCCACCTGTCCCTATGGACGCCATAGTTTGATGTGACCACGTGACACCAAAGGCTGTCCTGCTCTTCTCCCAATTTCCACAACCATTTGCCTAAAAGGGTTTTATTCATCTGCTGTAGGGTCTAATTCCCAAAACCCCTCCTCTTTTGGCCTACAAACCGAGGCTCAATTGACCAAATGAAACTTCTTTCTTCTTCCTGTTCCAGCTTTTCAATAGGCTGCACGACAGAAGCAGGGCATTTGAATATAGACATAAAGTAAACCAGAAGGTTAGAGAGAACAGACTGAATCAAGGTGATTCTTTCTCCTAGAGATAATTGTTTGGCTTTCCAAGTAGCGAGCCTCTCTTTCACTCTTTCCGGTAGTAGTTTTCTATCAGAAGTTTTTTTAAACATTGGATTAACAAAATTATATCAGAATCAGGTAACCCCTAGGCCGGAGGCCAAAGGTTTGAAGGCTGTGCTAGCGATGGTTACCAAAAAAAAAATTTATGTCATGACATTTTGGATTTATACACTTACATCATTGCATTTTATGATTAGAGAAAAAAAGACATTTTACATTAAGAAATCAAGAACTTACTGGTTGGCTTTGTTCTCTTGTTACATTCATTGCTTCCTATACTAATTGATTTCTAGTCCTGATATTCTTTTGGGTCTTTTAGCTCTGCAAGACTGCTGAGGAACATCCTGACATTTTATTCCTTAAAGTGAATTTTGATGAGAACAAGCCTATGTGCAAGAGTTTGAATGTGAAAGTGCTTCCTTATTTCCATTTCTATCGTGGGGCAGCTGGACAGTTGGAGTCCTTTTCCTGTTCACTTGCAAAGGTAGGTAATATTTTTCCTTTCCTTTTCCATTGGGTAATTAGAAACTATATTTTTTTATGTGATGATCATCATAATAATCTTCAGGGAAAATAAAACAGCAATAACAAGTTAACCTTTATGAATTGTTGTATGATTAACTAGTGGCAACTCTCCGGCTCCTTCCAGCTGATGCCCCACTTATCTCATATATGATTGGACACACCGACTCCTGACTGTTATTGTTTGTTTCAAATCGATCGGCCAAATCTCTTGGAAGTTTTTCTCAATGGCATTTTTGGCATTTCTTGTAGAATAAGTAAACCAATTATGAAGTTAAAAGAATTTCCAATTGCAAGTAGATTAGCTTAGTGGACCATTTTTTATTTTTATTTTTATTTTTTTTGTAAGAAATAATGAACAAATTATGCTAAAACAGAATCAGCGGCCAGCATTTCCACCGTATAACAGAGATGTAAAGCGACTTCCAAAGTTCACACTTGATTATTTGTTGCTCTTTGTATTCATGCATTCATACTGGTTTCCGCTTTATTCCCCACTACACACGGACCTAGCAAGTACCCATGTCTACAATTACAAAAGATACAATTTCACTGGACTAATTGGGAAGATTTTTCTTTCTATTGACATATGTTATTGTTCATGCAATAAAAGAAGATTTTGCTATCAGCATGCTTCTTATAGTATGAAATTTAACTTCTTGGCTGTAATCCCTGTCATCTTGTTGCTTCTTTCAGCTCAAAAAAAGTTACTTTTAATTTTATATTTCAAAAGGTCTGATTTTGTAGCTCTAAGACACATCAGCAAGCTGTTTTCAGGTTTCTCGCTGCAAATCTATAAATTTGAAAATTAAAATGATAAGTTGCTGTTTGTCGGTGTGAGGCACCCAAGATTAAGAATTCAAATAAGCAAAAAAGAAAGCAGAGTTTCTAATTGTTCAAAGCTTGAAATTCCGTTAAAATCTTTTCTTTGGTACGCTTGATATTACTTTACATCCTTCTGGATGTAGCATGCCTTTAGAAATTTAAAGGGAAAAAGCAGCCTGCCTTTGGAAATAAGAGCTAATTATTTTTGAGAAAATCATAGAAATCAGTGTCTGATTGACAGCTCAAACCACAATCTGTTGTAATTGGCCAAGCCTGGACTGGCATGTTTGAGCGAATGACTTGAAATGAGGACTTGCTGAGAGACACGTCTTTGTGTAACACAAAGCTGACGTGATCTGTTTCTGTTTTCTAAGTTTCCTTTTTCTTTTGTGGCTATTCTATTGACCCTGTTCATGGAAAATAATATACAGTTTCAGAAGATAAAGGATGCCATTGAAACACATAATACTGCCCGTTGTAGTATTGGTCCAACAGTGGGTGTTGGTGATATTAACCTTCTTGGAGTTTCTAATCCGACGGACAAGCCTGCAGAAGCCAGTTCTAGATAATCTCATCAATTTCTCTTCAAGGTCATCAAAAGTGAAGCAGTTCCTGCCCCCTTCACCTATACTGTATAGGTTCTATATATTTATAGATTAAATTATTTCAGCAGAACTTGCAGCATTCTTATCATCATTCCTGATGTAACTCCTTCACAAGCGTATTAGGAGAAATTGCAAGGGTATAAGATTTTGTTAGTTTTCTTCATCATCATAGAATGGCTTGTCTAGCTAACATCCAACGTAACTTGTGCATGCTGTTGCAAGGGTATGTATGAGAATTTGTTGGTTTTCTTCGTGTTCGTAGAATGGCATGACTTATCTATAACATCCAACCTAAATTATGCATGCTTGTGAATTGAACCGATTAGGGATATATAAGCAAGCCAAGCTTAGTGTAGCCCAGCTTGAGCTTCTCTTGACTATGAACAGATTGCCTGGAGCTTGAGCAGGGCCTTGCCAAGCTTAGCCCAGCTTGACCTTGACCTTGAATTAAGGCTGGCTAGGCTTTATAGTAATAAATCAATCTGAAGCTTAGGCTTGGCTAGAAATCAAGCACAAGTATTAAATAGTATAGTCCACCTTAACAATGCATATTCAGTTTGAGCTTCATTATCAAATTTCCTTTTACACAATTTGTATAATCACCATAATGCAAAGATGTGTAATGGGTAGCAGAAATTGTATCAATAATAATAAATGATAGAAGTCTTATACAGTTTTTAAGTTATACACTGTTAGGGCCTTTGCACATTCAAGAATTTTCTTCTCTATACTGTTGTAATCCGGTTGCATACACCCTCATCCTAGCACCTATCCTAAGCACTGCCTTTAAGTACCGACCTGGGGCCATGCCAATGTTGTGGGGTGAAAAAATCTAAATTGACACCCAGGGATATACAAGATAGCAGTATACAAATCATATTGTACAATTTTCTCAATTAATTTGGTGAATTTCATGGACTTTGTGGAAGGGTTCCTAGTGTTCCCTAATGATATATTTAAAATTCTCATTGTTGAGATTTTAGTCCCGTCAAATCAAATGATCCGTTTGGTAGAAACAGGTAAAAAAATAGAATTGAGATTGAATGAGGAATTTCGTCATGGTGACCTTGGTCCCATGACATCACCACTACATGTCAGGCTGCCTATTGGTGATGTAGCTACCTGTTCACCGTGGGGTTTTAATCAGAGGATCTGGACTAAAAATATAAGTAACAGTTTTGGCACCGATATATTCTAGAGGCTGATTTGGCAATGAGAACCCAATTCTTGAACGATTCGGTAAAGTTTGTTCAGCTCTTTGCACCCACTTTTCCAGATCACATCGCTAATCATTAGTTCTCCCAAACTTCGACGGATGTGCTACTAATTTTTAATCATGCAGAAGTTAAACAACTTAAAATGCCCTATTGTACTTAGTTTCGACTGCCCCCAAAAGCCCCCACAAAGGTGACCTACCCACCAGTACCACACACAATATTTTGCATCAAGTTGCCCAAACCTACTTTCTCTGCGTCTGTGCCTTGACCCATGACCCCTTTACCACATTTGAATACTGCATCTTGATAAATTGATAGATAAAGGCACAGGAGGCGAGGGGATCCTGGCGGGCTTTGTTTCAGTGATCAGAATGAGTCCAACAATTGTTATCAGATTTAACCTTAAGGGTATGTACAAATGACAATAACTAATTAGGGTATATTGGTGTAGGGTCCGTGGACTTTGCTTTTCTGCAAAATGTTTTACCTTTCTTTCAATCTCTCCTCCCATTAGAAAATGTGTTTTTTGCTAATCTAAAGTTACAAGGACACTTATCTTCTTACAAAATTGTCTCCATCAAATGGAGACGAAGTCTGC
This sequence comes from Sextonia rubra, assembly GCA_037013555.1. Lineage (NCBI taxonomy): Eukaryota > Viridiplantae > Streptophyta > Magnoliopsida > Laurales > Lauraceae > Sextonia > Sextonia rubra. The sequence goes on along the minus strand of JASUAD010000010.1, from coordinate 31,829,718 downwards.
AAAGAATCACTTTTCCTTTTGAGAAAAATGCGGTACACACAACCTAATTAAAATAACTTGTTTTAGGCGTCATCAATTTAATCATAGTTTAAACTAGATAAACTTTGCTTGCGAAGTCCCCACACAACTTTGATACTGACAGAATGACAAGTGTGCATGGAATTTTCTATACAAACAAACGAAAAAATTTAAAAAAAAAAAAAAGACCCGGGAAGGTTCCATGGAGAGACTTTGAATACTATCAAGATGGAATACTTCCAGATTAACTGCCTCCTAGTTTGACCCTTTTCAACTGCTCGCGCCTTATGACTTTGACCACCTCTCTCTCTCTCTCTCTCTCACACAATAAATGGGACCCACATGGTTACAATGCAATAACGCATCTTCCTTTGTCTCTCTCAACAAATGGAGCCACATAGTTGCAATGCAATAAAGCATCTCCCTCCTTTGCCCCACCCCATACAAGGAAGGATTCCTTCTTCATGCATGCAACCTTCTTTCTCTTTGAATATAACCTCATCTGTATTCCCTTTGGTCTTTAACCACCAAACGAACATGGAGAAGTGGCATCTAAACGACTTGATCCAACAGTATCAACTGGGCGAGCCTCATTTAACACATCAAAGCCGAACTTCGTCGTCTTCCTCATCGCTCAGGTCACTCTCCATCGAAAGCCCTGATTACCCCTCTCTTCTTCACAACACGGTAAACTCCTCTCCCTCTCATTTGCCCCATCCAGTCCAAGATCCCCCAACTCACCAGCTGATAATTCAAGCTCACAACCAACTCCGCAGCTTCGAAGAGCTGGCAATGACCAGAGCCATGATCGCGGTCATGTCTTCTCCGTCGTCGTCTTCATCCTCCTACCACTCACAGATCCCAACCTGCCTACGCCAACCGGACACAAGAAGAACCGCATTCAAGGCTTATGGGTCAGCTCCTGGTCCCTTGTTTAGAAGAAGCAATGGCTCCTGTAGCCAAGCCAAAATGAAGCGTTTGTTTTCTTTCTTGAGGATTGTCGGAACCCAGATGCGAGACCAGTTCCGCCCAAGTGGAAACCAGTTGCACCACATGATATCCGAACGCAAGAGGAGAGAGAAGCTCAACGAAAGCTTTCGAGCGCTGAAAGGGCTGCTTCCTCCGGGATTAAAGGTATGAATTCTGATTGAGAGAAGTTATGTTTTTTAGGTGCATCTGTCCAATCAAGGCGTTGCTATAATAGAGTGGGAAATTTGTTCTGATTTTATGTATGGCTCAAGATTTTGATGTAAGGGAAAAAAATGAACTGTGTAGAGAGGATTTCCGTCTTCTATAGCAGAATCCTCTCATTACGTCAACAAGATTAAAAAAAAATTTCTCGTTGCACAAACAAATCCTTTGGATGCATTTATGCAACGAGAAGATTATGTGATATAGAAAAAAATTGTTCTAATTTTCTATAAAGCTCACTGCTGTGTTTAGCCATACAGATTTTCCTTTCATTAAAATGAAAATATGAATTGGATTTTTTCTGTTAGAGAGGATTTTGATTTTATATATGAAGGGTAGGAATACGTGGAAATAGAAATTCATATAGAGCAGAATCCTCTTATTTCACAAACGAATTCTAAATATGTGATTGTCCTCATAACTTCAATTTTTTTTTTTTTTTTTGAATTTTAGACAGACAAGGCATCTCTGCTCTCCAACGCTAGAGAATATCTGGGTGTCTTGAAAGCTCGAGTTCTTGATCTCCAGAAGAAAAATCAAGCACTAGAGACAAGTCTTTTGCCCGAAAAGGAAGATTCCAAAGACGTGGGTGGTGGTTATGGTGGGGGTGAAAAAACAGCTGTAGAAGTTGTGGGTGTCTCTGAGTCATCATCAGGAGAGAGGAGGATTGAATTGCGTGTGACTGCAAGAGTGGAAGAGTGTGATCTGATCGGTTTGCTTATTGGGTTACTCGAATATCTAAGGCAGATGCAAGATTTGAGCCTGGAATTCATCAATGCAGACACCCAGTTGCATCAAATGAGTCCTGTTAATCGAGCCATCTTGAATCTGAAAATCAAGGTATTCAACATTGAGATTTACTCATTTATTTGGTAAACTAGATTTTGCGATTTATCGGTGGGGAAGGATATTTAGCAATCAGTTTGCGGAGCAGTGCTCCATGATCAGACGGCTAGAGGATGGAAATAAGTGGGCCCCGTTACGTTTTAGGGAGTTGGCCAGGGTCTATCTAGATTTGGTCATAACTTGTAGAAGTCTGCATGTTTCTAGATGGGTAGTGATGACGGCGTTAGGTAGGCTGTGTAGGATCCCGAGTTATGATTATAGACCGTAGAGAACGTTTGTTAGTGCTCACATCTCTTTTCCTAGAAAAATTTGACTCTTTATTATGTGGTAGCAGTTTTTACTTGCCTGTTCACCAAGGGTTTCAACTTTATATATATATATATATATATAAAGAATCTTCATATGCATCCATTCCTCACTAATTTTTTCGTGAGAACTCTAGGTGGAGCCCATCTATCACTCAATCCAAACCTTGCAACACACATGGGACCCCATGATAGCAACTCGCCCCAACTTTTGATCAAATCCGAATTTGTTGGACCGTTGGATCGACTATACACCAATTTGAACGGAATGAATTTGTGAGCCATGGATGAAGTGATTAGGGATATGTGATTGGGACCAAATTTGATATGTAGGGTGCTTTCACATAGGTCTTTCTAACCCCCCCAGTTTTATCCCTTGGTGGGGTCCACAGTGGGCCCCACCAAAGAGTGTGCACGAAAAGTACACGAGGGACATATATACAGAAAAAGGCCCATATATATATATATATATATATTTGTGTCTGAAGACTTTGTTTTTCACATGTGCGAGCTTCTATTACTGCATGTGTAAGCTTCTTCTTTTACTTGTATGGGCTGCTTTTCCAAGTGTGCGAATTTCCTCCTAGACCCAGCTCCAAAAAATTAAAAATACAATTGATGAGCAAAAAATTATATAACTTTTGATATTTTTCCTCACGAAAGAGTATTTGCATCAAACAACAAAAAAAAAGTATTATGCATTAAACTCTCTTTCCTTTTTCATTTTTTATAAAAGCAAGTACACAAACATGTCAAATGCCCTCTAAAGCTACATTATTAAGGCCCGTTTGTTAATTTTTACTCATTGAAAAGTTAAAGTCATCTTTCATTTCACGACACAATAACTCAAAAAAGTCAAATCAAAATATCACATTTCAAAAAAAAAATTTTACCTTTTTACACAAAAAAAGTCAAAAAGTTACATTTTTATCCCATTAAGTAACAAAAAATATCTACTTTTAACAAAAAAAAGTCAAAAAATTACATTTGATTTTCACTAAAAAAAATAAAATCTAATCATCGGATTGATTTAACCCCTTTTATTCTTTTATCTTTTAAAATTGTCATTCACCTCACTTCACTCCACCAGTTAAATTAACAAACAGGCCCTTAGAGGTGATGGGACCGATTTCATGTAGCATTTGGGTTTGAACTTCTTTTTTTTTTTTCTTTTTTTGCACTTTCGTGTAACGCTTTTCAATAAGAAATGCGAAAATCATACAACTATTTCTAGTCAAACCTACAAAAGCTCTTTTCCTCCAAGGACACCTGGAGGGGATTGCTTTACAGAATTTCTCACCTTCCGCAGACGTGTCTGGCTGTATATTCACAACCACAAGAAGTAGAAAAAGATGGATGTGGAAAGGAAAATTTTCGCCCTGTTGCCATGATGGGTGCCGTGAAATTCATAGGGATACCGGTTGTTTGATGGAGACCCTGCTTCCCAACGCCCCTTATTTGTCATGCTTTTTCTTATATGTACTGTGACGGTAATGTGATGTGCTCTTTGCTGTTTTCAGAGAAGAGAATGGGACCAGGAGTCGTTTAAGGAAGCTGTGAGGAGAGCAGTATGTGACATGGCACAGGGAAGAACATCCTTCTCATAGGCTCTTCCAATCAGGGCAGGAGAGAGTCTGACTCGACTCTGATACAATAATTTAGCCCATCTTGACTGACCATTTAGTGGTCCCCACATCACATGAGCATTCGAAAAGTCACCCGCATCGTCTACCCACTCAGCCCATACTTGTAATTTTGGTTTAGTGCGGTTGTGGAATTGGCTCCCGCTCGCCAAGTTGTGTCTTTTTCCTGGACCTTTAGTTTTGTGGAATATATATCACCAAAGTCAGTAGAGACGGCGAGTTTGACCTACTTTGTTTTATCTTAGTCTTCTTCTTATTCTCATTCTTCTATTCCATTGTTATTATCTAATCTGAGTACTGACATTGAGTGATTAGGATCTTTTTGGTATCTAATTGCCACTTATTTACATTAAAAAAATGAAGTCCATTCATTGTTCATCTTTATTGAAAAATTGAACTACCTGTTTGAATAGTCAATTTCTTCTTTAATACGAAAATTTTGCTATTTAACTACTTTTTTTATTTTATCCGTAACAAAGATTTTCATTAAAAGAAAAGGCAAAATACAAGAAAAGAGCTAAAAGGAAGGTACAATAGCATTGTTCCCCACCTTCAAACACTTACATAATAAAATCATCCTAAGGATAACTCCTTACAACCCCATGGTTATAACTAAAGCATCAATAATCGAGTTGGCCCTTCCAATCTCATGGTGAAAAATAATTTTAATAGAAGAAGACAACTCATGGATCTCATTAAAAAGGAAATGCAATCTCCGTGAGTTAACTTTAAAACTCGATGCCCACACAATTGAATTAAAAGAATCAGTTTCCACAATAAGGTCCCCTTGAATATACTTTGTATCTCATCAAAAGGCTTTCAAAATGGTTAAAACATCTGCCTCATTAGAATCACACACACCAACACATTTTGAAAACATAAAAAGGACCTCTCCATTATTATTGTGAAGAACACATCAAATGCATGTGGGCACTGGGTTACCTCTAGTGGCACCATCATCATTGAATTTAAATATACCAAGGGTGAAGGCGACTAAAAAACTACTTTCCTTTCCTTCCTTGGGCCACACCCCCATACAAGCATTCCAATTTATGGCGATATTATTAATAGTAAAATTAGAGAACTATTTTCTCACCAACGCGCACTTAATTTGCAACCCTAAGGGTTATTTTTGAAATTAACTACCCTAAAGAAGAGAAGACACCTCTGAAGATTCTATTATTCCTTTCCCTCTACATGGACCAGGATATAAAAAATGGAAGTATCCTCCAAAGAGAACATTCACAACCAAAGAAACAATCTCCCCTCCAAAACTCAATCATGTCAGCAATCTTTTCTTGATTGCACCACGTAGCAGCACATCTACCAATAAAATGACTCTAGACAGTAGTCGCAACCTCACAATGACGAAAAAGGTGATTTACAAATTCCTGCTCTTTACCGCACATCACACAAGTATCCGAGTTAGCATTGGATATCAACCCTCTCCTCCTTAAATTTTCTGTGGTGGAAATCTTTGTTTGCTATTTAACTACTTTGCCCTCACAAATAACTTAAAACTATCCTTGGTCACGTGTGCGTATGGATGTTCTCACTGCACACTGATATCATATGCACCCGTTTGGGACTATAGTGGATCACATCAATTCATAGAAAAAGTGGAGATTGAAAGATTATAGCAAGACCTACAAAATGTACCCAATTTTATTAGATCTTAACCCTTTAATCCATGGTCTTCAAATTTATTGGTTTTAAAAGATATCATTTTTTTTAATTTACCAATTCATGAGGAATTGAGATTATATGAGTGTTTGCCCTACGCTATAGTGGGTGGATGAATCACCGTCCGCTACGTCACCATGAGCAACCTGCCATGCAATGGGGTAGCCTGCCCACGTACAAGGCAAGCTGCCCTTGTGACAAATGGTGACTTGTCCACCCATAGTCATCGTAGTGCAAAGCATCAGAGGATCCAGACTCATTCTTCATAGGGTTAGTGTGACGAGGTCAATTGATCACTAGGAGTCGCACGTGCCAAAAAAGGAGGGCACTCATCATGGGGATTGAGGCCGCTCACTTGAGGATTTTCAACATATATGATAAATATAATCTACTGCTCACTTAAAATAAAAAAAATGAAAATAAGATTTATTTTGTAACCATTACGGAAAGCAACTGCAAGTCTCTTGTTGGGTTGTATTTTTCTTTGGAAACTTTCTTTTTTTTAGTAGTTCTATCCATTAGATTTCTTACCATACCAGGTGTCCAAAATCGAAATAAAATTTGTCCATAAACGGTCCACCATTCAACAGATCTGTTCGACTGCGTTTACCCAACCATTTGCTGCAATTACAACTGTTTGATTTCTACAGCCTTCAAAAGATGTTAAATCATAGTTACCGCATTTTATTAAAAGAATCATATTTTCATATAATGGGCCAGCATAATATGAATCCAAACCGTCAATTCAGTCACCTCTCCATTCATCATTACATTGCTCAATATTTTTGGCCAATATGAGCAATATTGAACATTAAACTGCATATAGGTGAACAGGACGATTTTCTCCCACCTGGCGTGGGAATAATAATCTAGTGAACAGAATAGAATAATTTTTATCCAATCCAACGGCGGGCATAAATTTGATTGAGCTGGAAATTTATACATCATGGAAGAGAAAATTAACCAACACCCTAAACTCGTTTTCCTTTCTTGGAATAAAGATAAAGTCGGTTCCCAGCTTTGGATGGTGATGATCAAGAGTGCAATTAATAGACGTGCTCTCAAGGGCCAGGCCAGCCTACTTTGGGCTGGGTTCTGGCCTGTACTCATACTGGGCTTGATCTAAATATTTGGCCCATTTAGTTATGGCCAGTCTTGAATTAAGTGATAGAAAATCCCAAGCCAGGCCCTGTCCAGACTGATTAAGTAATGCATGTAATTTAGTGACCGTTTACCCAAACTAGTGTTTGGAAAGCCCCAGAAAGCCTGACCCAACAGGACCCAGCTGACTAGATGGGCAGGGACAGGCCTGAATGTGTAAGGTGTGCCATGCTGGGGTTAGGCACTGAAGGCCAAAGTTGGGCTCCAAAAGCCTAGATATCAGTCTGGCCAGTGAACAGCTCTAAGGAATGTACTCTCCATAACCCAAAATACAAATTTTATTTCTTGCGACATCTAACCAGCACTCATTAATATCATCATTGCCGTTCAAATGGCCACTATCTAGCATATAGTTAAAGCAATCAAGGTTCTAAATCCAATGAATAAATCAGATTTTTCTTTTACTTTTTTATAATTTTTTTAAAGTAGAACTACTGGTCAGGAGAGGTACATGGACCAAGGTTGATCCTTAGGCGTACATGTGATACTAAAAGTGTCAACACCACTCAACCATAAATGTGTGCTGACGAATATATCAGATATTTAGGATCTTCTAAATGATGTAAAACTTCGGTTGCACTTTATCCACCAATCCGTAGCCTCTCCTACTAACTTCATGCTCTTAAAAAAAATGGACAGATGACATTTGTCAAGCCCATTGACCCTACCAGGAACAAGTCAGGTCCTGAGATTAGTCATCTACCGAAAATCAAAGAGATCAAAATGTTATTAGCTCTCGCCCCCACTTAAATGTAACCAATAAGGATAAAAAACGAGGGAATTTCGTTCTGTTTCTATTCTCAAGGTTATTGCTACCTACCAGTGGATAATGATTTATTGCACCATAAAGCTTACTTGAGGTTACAAGGGTTACCCATGAAGTGCACTCTAGTTATTATCAAATCGACCCTCAAGGACTATGTGATGGTTCAGCGATGATCGTTTCTCTTCTAGCAGCAGAAGCCTATTAATTGTGCTACTTAAGCTCTGTTACAGATAAACATCAGTAATTATCAGCCTATCAAATGTAAAATGTAATGAAATAGCAATATAACCCTGATTTGGAAATTTTATGATATTCTCATTTGATAAAAGCTTTATGACCTCGTCAAATTTCAAAGGACAAAGTACTACTACTTGTGTGGTCTCTCTACAAAATCACATTCATCTGGAGACATTTCTAAGAGCTGAAGGAAAAAATCAAACCACCCTCTGTAATAACATTGGGATACCTGAGGAAAGATCATGTAATTTTCAAATTCAACACAAAATAACTGCACTGCCATTATAGAAACTTAAATTCGCCTGTTTAACTTGTGAGCATCATAGTCAGGCAAAAAAGTCGCCCATTAGGAGGGAAGATACAGAAAATGCACCTCTGCTTGCCCAGGGAGTACCCCAGCAATATGCCAAGCTCACCACACATTCTCTTCCCAGGATATAGTGTTTAAGCAGCTGCAACTTTCTTGCCATCCTCGATGAAGTAAATTGCTTTTTCTGGGACCTGAAATATAGAAAAAAGAAACAATATAAGCTGAAGACAATAAACAATAAAAGTAGTTATCTTCTTCCTCTTTTTTTTCCATTTTGTTGGGTCAGATTGACCCACTATCATTCTATTGCTGCAGAGACCCCTTGTGATTTTATCACAAGAAAGCCCCATCAGAATCGATCATTAGTTGAGCCCAATGATAGCAGTGGTGGAAGTGCATTCTTTTTCCATCTTTATAGACAGGTGCTTCATGGAAAGAATGTGTGAGTAGAGAGAATAAAGACAAATGGAAAAGGGAATTTTGACCTAAGTCATGGTTTTAAAACTCCAGTATCAGTGGTGACTCAATGACTGATTCGCACAAAAAGTCAGCCAATATTGGGTGGTTGGCAAATGACTTTGTAGGTTCGTTAGCTAAGCTAGGGCTGAATAAGTCTTCTAACTTGGTACCTTTCACTGTGTGATGTTCCTTTTTAATGGTATAACTCTTGTATACCATTAAGGCCTTTTTGGTTTTTTGATGGGCTTCTTGCATTTAGTTTTCTTCTTTTAATATAATTTATTTTCACCGATCCAAAAAAATACAAAAAACCAGCTAATGCACATGAGACTTGGCCAAGTCCAAGCAACTACTAGGCATGAGCCTGCTACATCTCTAGGTCTTGACTGGTTTCTAAAACCACTTTTTCATCAGGGTGTCCGATAGCAGGAATGTATCTTGAATTGTTAAGATTTGCAGAACTAGTTATTCACTTATCTGTAATTATTAAAATAAACACATCTTACACATAATAATAGTATAAAAGGCAGGTGGTTAATTGTAAAACCCTTCCCATTGGGAGGTTTTGTTAGTGTCATAGTCATATATGCACCTACCTAGTGTCGTCAATTCCATGTCAAGTCCAAGACCTTGCCTCTATAAGCGCCAGAAAGGAAGATATGTTCAAGTCTTGAAGGCCTGACGACATTCACTATGATGGACTCCAATTTGTGCAGACTTATTCAGGCAAAATGACCCTTAGGTTTAATCAACAACAGGGCCTTAGAACCCTTAAACAAGTTGGTAGATCAAATGGTCTTAAAAGGGCAGAACTGAATAAGTTCCGTTCAAAATTTTCAGAATCTACAGCAAGGCGTGTACAGGGCCACAGCAAGCCATGCGAGTCCTGAAGCTCACCGTAAACTCTAGAGCAAGCTTTTCCACTGAGACTAACTTTGGCCTGTTTTGTTCTACAGCGAGCCGTAGGTCCTTCATGGCTCGCCGTGAATCTTACTGTAGAACAAAATCACAGTTTTGACCAACTGTCAAACTATCTGTTGGAGCTTTAAGGCCAAACGTGGGCTCTTCACAGCTCACCATGGACTAGCCATTGGAACTCTGTCTATAAATACTAGAGCTCATTCCAAAGCCCATAAGCAACTTGATTTTGAGAATCCCTGGCAACTACAAACCAGCCCTTATGTTACAACCTCTTGAGCTTTCAAAATACATTCCACTCATACAAGGCTCTTCATACGCATATCAAAGAGCATTCAAAGCTCATTTAAGTGTGGTTAGCGGAATTTCACTCACTAGGGTATCCTCTCCAGCTCTCTTAGTAAAAATCAAATCACCCTAGACTTAGACCGCTCTTTCCTTTTGGTTGAGTACTTCTTGGAGCATCATCAACACCAAGGGAGTAAAGCAAAGAGGCCAATGCTTGGAGATTCAGTTTCAAGCACCAAGAACACACTCAAGGCATCATTTTTGTCTAGGAGAAAGCGTTCTTATTTTAATCTCAACTTCTATACATTGTAAAGTGGATTAGACCTTAGTGATTAAACCACTATTAAAAAATAGATTGGAGTAGATCTTAATGATCAAACCACCATATCAAAATATTGTAGGTGTACTTGTTGGAGGTGAACCTTTGTGGAACCTCATATAGTGGAGCCAAGAGACCATTTGGCTGTGGTGCTCTTGAGAGTTGAGAGTGGATGTAGGTCAAAGACAAAACCACTGTAAATCAAGTGCGCTTCTATCTCATTTATGCCTCATTGTTTTACATTTATGCTTCGAGATACATGTGGTAGATAGTCATACTTTTGATTGATTTGGCATATAATTTACATGTGTGCTAGAATGCCTTGAACAAATTGGGATACCATTGAGTACTTAGTACATATTCACTTGTTAGGTACTTCACACAGACGATCATTTAACTGCTTTCTTATATAGTTATACTTTGTTGAATAACTTAAGTGAACTTGTGGTTGTGTTCAATTGGACTAATTTGTTTAATTAAGCTAAAATTTATAATTAATCCTATTCAAACCCCCAACCCCACTCCTCCCCACACACCACCCCCCCCTTCCCTTGTCTTCCTTGCCTCCTCTAGGACTTGCATAAGTTTAGCTTCCAGTTTCAGGTTTTGAATACATGTAAAAGCGACTGGACCTTAACCATCAAAACATAGGAGAAACTGTGAAGATTGTAAAATTGATGAATTATATTATTCAAGGAATTGAAGTGATTGATAATCCAAAGAAACACATGATACTCGTTATAAAATGCGGAATAGAAGAAATTAGGGCAAAAGTGATTACAACTGGCCATGTCTCTGTAATGAATTCCACAATATCATAGGAAATGTCCCCTTGGACATCGATTTGCTCCTTCTCAGTTGGGCCCTGGTATCAATTATTCACACAATAATATATAAAACCAGCAGAAGTTTGAAGAAATATTCAGAATCATCATAACCAATTAAACTGCACCTTAACAACAGATGCTCCTGTTGCAAACTTTTTCCCTAGCTTCTTTGAAGCATCACTCAGTTTAACACCTGCAACAAGATTCACAAGCTGCGGGGTTAGAAAATTCAAATTCAGAAATCTTAGCAAATCTTAAGATACATTTGGCATCTTGCCATTTAAGGACACAATTACTTTCGTTGTTTCGCGGAATTAAACTCTTATTAGAGTTACAAGAAGCCCCAAAAATCAAAAAGGACGTTCATGGCTTCCAAAATGACAAGGAGCATCATAAGAAATTTATGAGCAAATTAACAAAGAAAAGTGCATCAGACATCTCTCACCAAAGAGTTCAAGGCCTTTCACAATGGTAACACATTTGCGCTTGTTGCGAACAACCTTTTCAATGACAATTTCTTGCCTCTCCTATAACAAAATCATAACTTGAATAATGAATCAACCAATGGAGCACTACTAGCTTGAGCATAAATTTATTATCCATTTCATGCATACTGTAAGCAAAAAACAAAATGTTTAAAACACTGCCACTCTGAAGTCACGGATGAATGGGAAGATAGACTGGCATCTGAGATATGAAATTGTCACCTGCAAGGAGAATCCTAACAGCTTCAAGTCGCATTGAGCATTTATTCACATAATTCACAATGTTATCAAACCATTTGTGTGGTTCAAAACTCAGTAAGATCAATTCCTACAAATTCAATTGGCTTCTTTTCGTGTCATAAGAGACTACATCCATGAGGACCATGATAGATGACCAAATACCACTGATAATTTTTAAACTCATGGTAATCATTGATATTCATATAACACTCATAATGTGAATCTCAAAGCAACGCCCAGCTTCAAAAGTTTTGCCTGGGGGAGAGGGAGTTCTAGCAATAGCTTCAATATTTGACAAGCTCCAAATCTCGGGGTCATTAAGTTAGAACTTCAATGACTTAATGAGCAATCTAGTTCAGGATGGGTCATGAAGTTAAAACTTTAAGTCACATTTAGTATTTATTCACACAATTCATAATGTTATAAAACCATGTGTGTGGTTCAAAATTCAGTGACATCAAGTCCTACAAATTCAAGAATTGGCTTTTTTCATGTCACAAGAGAATATATTCATGATAGATGACCAAAAACCTCTGATAATTTTTTGAAGTTGTAGTAATCATTGATATAACCCTCATAATGTGAATCTCAAAGAAACATCCAGCCTGAAACGTCAAAACTTAGGGGCAGAGTGATGGAGCAAGGGCCCACAAGTGGTCCCCTTTATAGGAGATTAGGATTATATTATTTTTATTATTAGTAGATTTCCAATTTCATTGTTATTAAGGAGTTTCTATTATTAGATTAGGGTTGCTTAAGCACTAGGTTATATTTCCTATTTATATGACATTGTAAGGAACAATTAAGGGAGTTTTGAGTTAATAATATCTTCTGTGGGGTTCTAATCGTTGGAGGCTCTCTTCTTCGTGTGATTGTTTCCATGGAAACCACCATTGTACCAAGGCACTTACTTTGATTACAAATCCTACCCTAGGATTGCATCAATTGGTATTAGAGCCAAAGGATCCTCGTGATCTTCTTGCGTGATTACCGTTATCCTTACCTCCATCAGATCCTTCCACCCAATCTTCCATCTTCGTCCATCAGTCACCAATCCACCTATACCTCTCCCAAACCCTCTTCCAGATCCCTTATTCTTTTGGCCAAATCCCTAACCCTCCCCACCTAACCACTATCGAGATCCCAAAGCCCAGAAAAAAAAAAAAAAAAACCTCAATCGAACCCCATCCCAGATCCGAACACTGCAACCCCGCCTTTCCCCAACACCACCTCTGTCGTCAGTCCCTAGCCCCAACCCTAACACCAAAAAAAAAAAAAAAAGAAAAAGAAAAACCTCTTAGATCCCTGCTGTTGAGTGAAAAAAAAAAGGAAAAAAAAAAAAGAAAAAGAAAGAAGGTAGAAGAAGGAGGAGGAGATTTGACGGAGAAAGCGTACCTGGCACCAAGAGCACCGTAGCAACCGCTATCAGCATCATCACCAATCACACTTGCGCTCATCGTGCACCGTCGCTTCCTACCGCTGGCCGTGCACCTCCATCACTACTCGCCAGAAGCTATCTTTGGAGGCCATTGCATCCATAGTCGCCGCATCACTCAATGCTAGTCACAGCAGCCCGTCGTCACACCTCTCTCTCTCTCTCTCTCTCTCTCTCTCTCTGGACAAAGCAAGACGGAAAGGCAAAGGGTTTTTCTGCCTTTTGTTATTCACCTAACACGAAGCACGAGAGCCTCGTCTACTGTGGGCTTGATACAAGCTTAGGCCCAATTTGGGTTTACATCAGGTCGAGTTGACCCATTGTCCCAACAGCCACACCCTTTTGTTTTAGGCCTGCTCACTTCAGATCAAGTCTAGTCTGACCCGACCCGACCCACTCCAATTGAAGCGCAAACATCAGTAGGCAGCAACTTTTAGTTCTAATTTGAACCCGACAAAGGAGACCAATAGTGACATCAGCAGACGTTAGTTCCTCATGCATAATGACCAGATCAACAACCAAAATTGTTTCGCCGATCACAAAAACATCTGAAATTAAATTTTAAATCAGTTTTCATCATCATTTTCCCCAGAGCAGATCTACACATCAGGTCAGTGAAATTTTAATTTTCCATTAAACAAATGCCTCCTAAGAAGCAAGTTGAGGTGGACTCTTCATCTTCTTCAATAGAAAATTTGGCTAGTGCCATTAGAGAATTACCTGCAAAAGTTGATGGCATACAAACCACCCTGCAACAATTGGAAAATACAATGACAAATTTGGAAAATAATAGTGCCGATAATTAAAGAGCTAATGGAGAAAATATTCGGAATCAACGAGATCCACCAGTCAATAATCTTGATCGAGATTTAGAGATTAAACTTGTAGTTCCCAAATACGATGGAAAATTGCAGCATGCAGAATTCATTGATTGGATTGTGTGTGTGGAGAATATTTTTGCACACGTGCTAATGAATAAGGGCCACAAAGTTATACTGGTTGCCACTCGATTTCGCAATTATGCTATAACTTGGTGGGTAAAATTGCAAAGAAAAAGGAGGAATCAGAGTATGAATTATGTTGAAATTTGGACTAAGATGAACAAATTTTTTGAAATAAAAATTTCTCCCTGTCAACTATGCCAAAGACATGCATTCAAGCTTTCAAAACCTAAAACAACGAACTAAGTCAGTTGTTAAATACTCTGAAGAATTCTTGACTCTACAAGCTCATTGTGGCTTGAATGAAAATGATGAAGTGGTTGTTGATAGGCTTTTTAATGGGTTGAGAATCAACATTCAGCACATCGTTACATTTCAAAATTTTGACAATGTTGATAAACTTATCCAACATGCCATCAAAGCCAAGGGTACTACAAATCATCAAGCGTAAAAACTCAGTGCATCTAAACCAAGTGGTTCATCTGGGAAGATTTTTATAAAGACTGAAGGTTAGAATAAGATGATTTGCTTTCATTATCAATAGCCCGTTGCACAGCAGAATGTCCAAAGCACATACATCTCATTGAAACTAAAAGTGATGAGAAAAATACTCCTGTAAGTGATGTGCAAGATACTCCAAATGATTACAAGGGAAATGAAAGTGAAAAGATTGAAATAGTGAATCCCCTAAAGAAAATTGACATACTCATGGTCATTAAAGAGACAACATACAGAAGGAAAGAAATGGTTGTACAATAATATTTTTCGCTCACAAGGTACAGTCAATGGGGGAAGCATGCACAGTTGTGATTGATGAAGGTAGCTATGAAAATATCATCTCTTAAGCCTTAATGGATCATTTGAAGCTAAAGGTTCAAAAGCATTATCGTCCCTATTTTGCTAAGTGGCTAATGACAAGTGATGAAGTGCAAGGACGACATGCATGTCCAGTTACTTTTGCCATTGGTAAAGACTACAAAGATACAGTTTGGTGCGATGTGTTACCAATGGATAGTGGTGATATCTTATTAGGGCGTCCGTAGATGTATAACAAAAACGGAACTCATGGCACGTGCAGCAACACATACTTTTGCTCACAATAGAAAGTATGTCACGCTCTATCCTATGAAGCCCGAACCACCCAAACAAGGATCCCAAGCCCACTTTACTAAGGACGCACTTCACGTACACAATGTCTACCGATGCAATACCAAGCTATACCGAGTTCGTAGTCTAACTCTTTTCCAACTTGGGGGGAATGATGCAGCAAGGGCCCACAAGTGGTCCCCTTTCAAGTAGATTAGGATTATATTATTTTTATTATTAGTAGATTTCCAATTTCATTGTTAGTAGGGAGTCCTATTATTAGATTAGGGTTGCATAAGCACTAGGTTATATTTCCTATTCATATGACATTGTAAGGACCAATTAGGAGAGTTTTGAGTTAATAATATCTTCTGTGGGGTTTTAATCATTGGAGGCTTTGTCTTCTTCGTGTGATTGTTTCCATGGAAACCCCCATTGAGCCAAGGCACTTACTTTAATTGCAAATCCTACACTAGGATTACATCAGAGGGAGTTCTACCAGTAGCTTTGCTCTTTGGCAACCTCCATATCTCGGGGTCATAAAGTTAAAATTTCGATGACTTAATGAGCAATCTCGCTCTGGATGGGGATGTAAGGAACAGTTAAAACATCTTGCCAGCATTATGAAGGGCCTGTTAGAGTGTGTAATTCTAGCTTGCCTGAAGTTTGGGCACTTCACAAAAGAGCAATAATTATGCTCCTTGTAGCATCTCTTTTATTTTCAAAGGCAATTTAGCCCACGCTCTTAGCAAAATGCAAAATGCCCCAAATAGGGAGTGGATCAACTGTCACTTGTAGTCGATCCATCATAGATACTTCTTCTTTGTATTCCTAGTTTTAGGTGCGTCTCAAAAATACCAAATATTGAGACAGAGATAGATGAACGGCTGGTGACAGAAAACGCTTCATGATACACAAGAATATAAAGCATACGAATTCTGGTGACAAATGAATTCACTGGCATAGAAACAAAAATTAAGGAAGCATTTGTGTGACCATTTATATTTTCACAGGGGGCATCAATGATCCATCAAAAGATCTCATAGTATGAAACAGGAGCCTTCACTTTTCCAGGTTCCCACTAAAGAATAATGCTTTAAAACAACTACAAAGCTTGTAATTTGCCTTTCATGCGGAGCACACAAGATTGGATCCTCTTAAGGAACACAGTAGCTCATCAGTTTCTATTGATTCAGATTATGATCAAATGACCATCAAAAACTAATCAATCATCTGCATTCCAGAATGCAAAACCAAATAGCAACTATGCGGCTATGCCAACAATATATATACATGGAAAATTGTACAAAATGCCCCCCTTAAAAAAGGGGTCTTTCCGCCCCTATCTCTCTTCTAATGAGAGAAGTTGAGAGGGAGACCTTTTCTCCTTTGAAGGGACTATTGATTACCTACTCCTATTTTTTCTCTTCTTTTAAAAGGGAGTAGTTGAAAGTTATTAATTATAACTCTACGCATATGAGTTTAAGAGCAAACATTTCAAACAGCTATTGAGTAATATATGGTGATTACAAGAATAGTGCATCATAGCATGATGTTTACACATACGGAGAATAACAACATTGGTATGGATGGCCTAATGTGATTGACATAAGTAATGTATGTTATGATCTTTAGCATCGTATGGTCCACTAATTTTCTAACTGCCACTATGAGAAAACATTCCTTACAAGAAGGAGAAAATGTAGGAAAAGCTTAATAGCAATCATTAATTCAAAGAAAGAGAAAAACTTGCGAATTGTTCAACCCGTTAAATTACTTTCCCTTTAAATTAGCTTATTTACAACATTCCTTTTAAGATGAGTCCACCGCAGCACAACTTGGAATTAACACACCATCTCTCATTTGTCAAAGGGGCGGGGCGTTCTTTTGCTAAAAAACGCATGAGGCATTTGCTAGCATTCCTGTGTGTGTAGAGAGAGAGAGAGAGAGAGAGAGAGAAGAAATGGATGGTGGAGAACCCAATTTGAAATTTAAGTCCATATCAAAAGAAAGAAACTGTGAAAGTGCAAGAGGTGCATATTATTAAATTATGGATAACTGAGGCCTTTACCTTCTTCTTTATCTTCCCACCAGGTAGACGTTTTACTTCTTCTTGCTTAGATGTTGATGTGCCTCCTACAATAAAAGGTAGATGCAAAAATAACAGAAGGCCCTTTACATTAGTAGGCAGCTAATATAAGAGAGACCACCACCACATCTTAAACTTGATTGTCATTTACCTAATATAATGAACCCGACTAATGAAGCATATGCAAAAATGACATATGGCTCTTTACAGTAATAGGCAGCAAATAAAAGAATGACTACCAAGGCACCAAGGCATCTGAAACATGATTGTCTAGCACAAGTGTTTAGATGACCTCAACTTACCAGTGATTTGAAACTTGACTACTATGGAAAGACATTTAGGTTATCACTCAGGTAAGATATTGCTTCTCTGGGGGCCAGCATGATTGCCATGTTAACTTCATAAAAACATGAATATATATATATATATGAACTATTAACTCTTTTTCTGACTATCAGGCATAAGCCTAAAGTGTCTCTCACTGCTGTATAGGCCAA
The DNA here is from genome assembly GCA_037013555.1 of Sextonia rubra. Lineage (NCBI taxonomy): Eukaryota > Viridiplantae > Streptophyta > Magnoliopsida > Laurales > Lauraceae > Sextonia > Sextonia rubra. Next base: position 31,811,974 of record JASUAD010000010.1, on the reverse strand, counting down.
TGAAGTGGCTTAAAAAGTAATGGGAATCTGAGCAGCAACATTTGACAATGAAGCTAATCACCAACGAAATCAACCAATAGGCATCCACAGGCAGCTATAGAAAGGATGTGCAAAAGATGTGAGACTAATTGCCTATTGTCAAAAGTATGATTCCTTTTGTGGTCAATTGACTTAATTTTCAGTTTCACATATAAGCTTTCCATGATGAATAGTCAGTGTGACATGGCATGCTTAGGTGGCTTCAAGTTGTCACACTTGTGCTATGGTTGCTCTAGCTATAAACATCAAGGAACAGAAAAAAGGTTTTCCATTCAAAACTTGATGTATTTTGACAATTTCAATTTGGCACCCCAAAAAAAAAAAAATCAATTACTTCAAAAAGTTTCCAGGTTCATTGTATGTATGTATGTGTGACATTTTCAGGGACAGTAAGGCCATCGCGAGGCATAGAATGGCATGGCCTGAGGGACCAGCTGGGAAGCATGACAATCATTTGTCTGGTTGTCCAAAGTCCTTACATTCACTTATGCCCATGAATTAGTGCTCATCCAAGTTTTGTAGGCCAAATTAAAATTTTTTACATTTAGAAAGTTATAAAAACTAAAAAATACATAAATAATAACAAATACTATAACCAAAATAAAAAATACAAAGCCATCTCACCAAACACTGATATTTAGAGATACGAAAGTCCGTTAAAACTACTACTGGAGGCTTTAGCTATAGCCATACAAAATAAACATTGCCAATGAGGATATACAGCTTGCATTTATTACAATGAGCCTTAGATAAGCCCAGATTACCCATTTTAATAAGAAAACAAACAAACACTAGAAATCATATTCTCCACATGATTTGTATTTTTATTTGAATGCAAGGAACCCATGCTAGACTACCCAAACCATTGCATCCCATTTAATCATTGCTAGATTCTCCCTCCGTCTGTACCATTGCTAGATTCTTTTTCTAAATGAAATCAAAAGAAATGCATGCACAAAAGTGCTTGGCACAGGAGTCGATGGTCAAATGTTAGGGGATCACATCCTAAAATTGAACCAATCCAAGGGTTTTAAAGAAATTGAATTAATCCAGGAGTACTTTTATCTGCCTTTTAAAGGGCCAAATCCTAAAATGGATGGTCCAGATGACTCCTATTCAAAATCAAAAGTGTTGATTTAAGTATTAAGTTAAAACAGTCTCGAAATAGGCAAAGTGGACCAGCTGATGGGCCCCCACCTATGATGCCCAGATTTGGCATGGTTACAACCAAGTATAGTAGGGACATGGATTTTACATACAAAAAGTTAAGTATTAAATTACCCATTTTGAAGCATCCGTGCATCATAGGCCACCATGGTGGGCCTGTTTCTTTACTAGAATTTCTGACAGGAATTTGGCAAATTGGGGTCTTTTGGACATGATGTGACATCTTGTCCCTTGGAATTTGAAATGCAATATTTCTTTGACCAGAATTCCAACTTCTAGCCACCTAAAAGGTCTCAAATAACCTTGAATTCTTAGAATTCCATTCTCTATGCATTTGGTTGGAATTTCAAATGCTCCACCAAGAGAAGGGAATTGGAATTCCACCTCAAGGGTGTTAACAAGGCCCAATGTAACATGAGCCAGGCCCATTTATGGACCACTGTACTATAGATCGAGAATCTGTTAGATTAGCTTGGTCAAATTAGAATAGCATACATTCTCTAAATGTAAATCACAATTAGCCTTAATAGATTGTAATTAGGCAATGATGGAGCCTTAACTAAGGCAACCATGACTGATAAATAGAGATGGGTCGTCCTTCTCTGGGGTGGCCAATTTCATTCAATCTCTCTCTTTCTATGCTTGTTCCTTCTTGTTATTCTAATGTCATGGTATTGGAGCCTGCCTATTTGAGATAGAGAGATTAGTCTCTCCTGTTTAAAGCCCTCGCAAATCTGTCATCATATTGAGAGAGCCCATCGTCTGCCTGAGGAAACCAACAAAGGGGCTGCCATTCAAAGATCACAACTAGACAAAAGATCCTTACGACCTTGGTCAACTGATATTATGGTATTTTTTGGTGACTTTTTCAGAATTTTTTGAAGATCTGATATAGGCTTTTTTACCACTGTTTGGGTTTCCCCATTTCTGCCGTATCTTTTCATCGCAGCTGTCTATCTTCTTGCATTGCAGCAATCTTTGGACTGTTAGATAATTTTGTCAAGCTCCAACATTTGATCTCTGATCTGGTAGATCGGATCACCAATGGGCCCCACTTGCTTGACAGTTCATGAAATATGGGTCACCTGGACCAGATATTTGACATTTTTTCATAACAATACTTATTTTTGCTCTGTTTTTTGTGATCTGCTACACACAACTCTATTTCAGCCACTGTTTGTTTGAGATCTGCTGTTTAGGATTATTTGAGATCTGCTGTGTAGGACTGTTTTTTGAAATACTGCTGGATTTGGCAAAAATCTGGTTCGGCTGGACAAGTTTTTTTGTAATTTTTTCCCAGATCTGCTGTGATCTGTTACAATTAATCTGGGCTTTTGCTTCTTGTTGCTGCCCATTTTTGTTGTGTGCTTTCTGTTGCAAAAGTGTGCCCCGCCTGTTGCCTTTGTTTATTACTGCTGGGCTATTGACTGCAATCTGCTTGTTACTGTTGATTGTTGCAATCTGCTTGTGGAATATGCGTACTTTCGACTAATTTGGTGTGTTGTGTCTCGATCACTTCTTGATTGTTTGCTGATTTTTTTTTTTTTTACGATGGAAAAATCAGAGTTACAATTGATTAAATTTAATGGAAAAAATTATGCTTCATGGGCATATCAATTTGAACTGTATCTCAAAGGAAAAAAATTGTGGGGTCACATTTCTGGTTCCATAAAAAACCCAAAAGAAAAGGAAAAACTTGAAGACTGAAAAAAAAAAGAAGCCCAGATTATGAGCTGGATTTTGGGGTCAGTGGACCCCCAATTCTTTCTTCATCTTAAGCCCTACAAAACTGCCCAGGAAATGCAGACATATCTGAAAAGTATTTATTACCAAGAGAATTCAGCCCGTCCAGTTAGAACATGAGAATGCCCAATATTCCCAAGTAACATGACTGTTCAAGATTACTATTCTGGATTTCTTGCTCTTCGGACTAAGTTCACAGACATTGCCTTTACTACCATCACAGGCTAGGAAGCACGGACACCTCTCCGGGGCCGGCGTGTCCGTGTCCGACACATCTGGGACACGGACACGCTCCGAACACGCTCGAACACATCTGGGACACGCAAAAAGTATCCTAATTTTTAAAATTTATTTTTTTTAATTTCGGACACGACTCGGACACGGCCCGACACGGATCAGACACGGCCCGACACAGATCGGACACGGCGGCCCAAAAAGAATCCCACGCCTTTTGCATTAAAATTAGAAAAAAAAATGAAAAGGGGGCTAAATGAAATTTTAAAGTCATTTAACCCATTCCTTTTAGCATTAGAATTAAAAAGCAAGAAATGAAGAGGGCTTAAATGAAATTTCAACGTAATATAACCCCAAGCCTTCGATCGAAAGTCGAAACCCTCTGCCTCTGCCTCTGAAGTTTTCCCCCAAATCCGCTTCTGAAACCCTCGCAGCGAAACCCTCTGCCTCTGCCTCTGCCTCCCGCTCGGCGAAACCCTCGCAGCGAAAACCAGCGGTGAGATCGCAGATCCCATCGAAGCTCCATCGCGTTTGCGAAAGCCAGGAACCGTGGGCGAAACGCCATCACCGTCCGAGGCTGTCGACGAGCAGAGGGAAGAGATCGTGGCTGTTGACGAGCAGAGGGAATAGATCGTGGCTGTCGGCGGTGGATCTGAGCAAGGAAGGAAAAAAAGAAGAAGAAGCAGCAGCGGCAGAAGAGGAAGACCCACAGTCTGCAGAGAAACACGCACCGTCTGCAGAGAAAAACTCAACGTCTGCGGGAAAGAGAAGAAGAAGGAGAAGGAGAAGAAGAAGAAGAGAGGGAAAGAAAAACCCACCGTCTGCAGAAAACCCACTGGCTCACTGCAGAGAAGCCCACCTGTTTTCTTGCTCACTGTAGAGAAAACCCACCGGTTCCAGGTATTTATTTTTGCAGGTGTGTGTGTGTTTGTGTTTTTTTTTTTTTTTTATATCTCCTGCTCGGTACTGCTTCCGCTGATTTTTTTTTTTTAATATCTCCTGCTCAATAGATTTTTTTTTTACTTCTCCTCGGTGCTCCTGTCTATGAAATCATTTCCTTTTATTTTTTATTTTGCTGCTGCCATCATTTTTTTTATTTTGCTGCTGCCATCACTTTTTATTTTGCTGCTGTGCAATATCAGTTTATTTTGATTTTTTATCATTCTTGTTTGCTGTGCAATACCATTTTATTTTGCTGTGCAATATCATTCTTGTTTGCTGTGCAATATCATTTTATTTTGCTGCCATCATTTTTTTTATGAAATGGTGTTGAAAGGCTTGCCTACCTTTACCTTTGCATTGCCTGCCTTTTGCTTGTACGTGGCTTTTTTCTTCCTGCTGTGCACTGTACGTTTTTTTTTTTTTTTTTTTGTTAATGCTGGAAGCTTTCTTCCGGCGCTTGCCTTTTTTTTTTTTTTTTTTGCTGTTGTCTGTTGTTAATTCCGGACATGTCCTATTAATTTGTTAATGCTGGTGCCTGGTGCTAATTTGCTGTTATATTATATAGATTTGGAATTTGGCAATATGAATTCCATTGGTGGCTCTGGCTCACACCCCCCCAATGAAGAAGATATAAACAAGCCTCTGTGGAGATATGTAACCAAGTTTGATAAACTTAGTGATGGAGGGGGAAATATTACTTGGCAATGCAATTTTTGCAGTCAAATAAAAAAGAGTTCATACACAAGGGTTAAGGCTCACTTGTTAAAATTGCCTGGTTGTGGGATTGCTGCATGTTCAAAAGTTACATCAAAAGATATTTCTGAAATACAAAAATTAGAAGAAGTAAAATTGAGGAGGACGGCCAATGCACCAAAAAAAGTACCTTTACCTATGCCTAGTGTTTCATCTAGTTCTGATTCTATGACTATGATGAGTATGATGCAAGGAGGGTTTGACCGAAAGAAAAGAAAGATAAGTGGTGGGAGTGGAAGTGGAAGTGCAAGTCCCATTGAAAAGGCATTTAATTTAGCAGCTCGTGATCAATTACATGCTGAGATTGCTAGGATGTTTTATTCGGCGGGTTTACCATTTCACTTAGCAAGAAACCCATATTTTGTAAATGCCTTCACTTTTTCCGCCAACAATCCACTTGTCGGTTATGTGCCTCCGGGGTACAATTTGTTGAGGACCAGTTTGCTCCAAAGAGATAAGGCAAATATTGAAAGATTGTTGCAACCTATCAAAAGCACGTGGAAAGAAAAGGGTGTAAGCATTATGAGTGATGGGTGGAGTGACTCACAAAGGAGGCCATTGATCAATTTCATGGCTGTGTCGGAAGGTGGGCCTATGTTTCTTAAAGCTGTTGATTGTTCAGGTGAAACAAAAGACAAGTATTTCATTGCTAATTTGATGAAGGAGGTCATTAAGGATGTTAGGCATGAGAATGTGGTTCAAATAATTACTGACAATGCTCCAAACTATAAGGGTGCGGGACATATCATTGAAATAGAATTTCCTAACATTATTTGGACACCATGTGTGGTCCACACCCTCAATCTTGCATTGAAGAACATTTGTGCAGCAAAAAATGTTGAAAACAATCAATTGACATATCATGAATGTAGTTGGATATTGGAGATTGTTGGTGATGTTATGCACATAAAGCATTTTATCATGAATCACTCTATGAGGTTGGCCATGTTCAATGAGTTTGTTCCTTTGAAATTGCTTTCTGTGGCTGACACACGCTTTGCTTCAGCGATTGTCATGCTTAAGAGATTCAAACTTATAAAGCGTGGTCTCCAAAGTATGGTTATAAGTGACAAATGGTCTCATTATCGAGAAGATGATACAGGGACAACAAAATTTGTAAAGGACAGGTTGTTAGATGACATCTGGTGGGATAAAGTTGATTACATTCTTTCCTTCACAACACCCATTATGATATGCTTAGACTTTGTGATACGGATAAGCCTTGTCTTCATTTGGTATATGACATGTGGGATACATTGATTGAAAAAGTGAAGACCACAATATATAGGCATGAAGGGAAGCGGCCTGATGAGTCATCCTTATTTTATGATGTGGTACACCAAATACTTGTTGATCATTGGAACAAGAACAATACTCCACTCCATTGCTTGGCACATTCTCTGAATCCTAGGTGAATTCTAGTCCTCAGCTTTTCACTTTTCAGCCATTTCCTCTTAGATAAGTTATAAGTATTTCTTAACATATTACACACCTTTTCATCATATAGTAATTTTGAAATCCTTCTCTCTTTTATTGAAGGTATTATAGCGACGAATGGCTTCAAGAGGACCCGAGTCAAGTTCCTCCACATCAAGATGTGGAGGTTTCTAGAGAGAGAAAGAAATGTCTTGTCAAATACTTCCCCACTTCCGAGGAGCGCACAATGGTTAATATGGAGTTTGCCAATTTCTCACTTAGGACGGGGGAATTTGGGGAGTATGATTCTTTACATGATCGATATCATATGGACCCAACAAGTTGGTGGGCCATCCATGGAGCATGTGCACCTATGCTTCAACGCTTGGCTTTCAAGCTACTTATGCAGCCTTCTTCTTCATCTTGTTGCGAGAGGAATTGGAGTATATACTCCTTTGTGCACTCCGTGAGAAGGAACAAGATGACGCCAAAACGTGCCGAAGACTTGGTTTTTATTCATAGCAATTTACGTCTTCTGTCAAGAAGAACCCCACAATATATGCAAGGGGAGACTAAGATGTGGGATATTGCTGGGGATTCATTTGATTCCTTAGAAGATGTTGGGGTGCTTGAGGTTGCTAATCTTTCACTTGATGAGCCAAAGTTGGAGACCATGGTCTTTACAAATGATGTTGATTGTGATGAAGTTGTTGGTGATGATGAGGCAGTTGAAGTTGCATCAAATGACTGAAATTAGCATTGAATTAGCTTCTTTTTTGTTTTTTGTTTTGTTTTGTTTTGTTTTTTTTGTTTGGAGGAAAAAGGGAAAATCTTCCCTTTTCTTTGTAAGGATTTTATGGTAATATGGATATTTTATATTTAACGATTATGAATTATGTTTTAGTGTTGTATTCAATGTATTGAATGTTGATTTTTTTTATTCATTATATATATATTAATAAATATATATTATTAATTTATTAACGTGTCCCCGACGTGTCCGTGTCCTACTTTTTTGAGAAATGCCGTGTCGGCGTGTCCGTGTCGTGTCGTATCCGTGTCCCGTGTCCGGGTCCGTGCTTCTTAGATCACAGGAGACGCCTTATTAGAAGTTCAGGAAATCCATAAAATTTCTCAGCAGGACCAACTTTTAATGAAACTTAGGCCTGAGTTTGAAAATGTCCGCTCAAATCTCATGAGGCGACATCCATCTCCTTCACTTGAGAGCTGTCTCAATGAGGTCCTTCACGAAGAACAACGCTTACTCACTCAAAACATCTCTCCCAACAATCTTCCAGTGTTCCAACGGATGTTGCTTATGTCGGAAAGATCTTAGGACGCGGCACTCCATCCAAAGATATAACCAAGGTTCAATGTTTTACTTGTAAGCAGTTTAGTCATTACTCTTCTTAGTGCAAAAGGAAACTCTGTAACTATTGCAAAGCCAATGGACACGTCATCTCTGAATGTAGGACCCAGCAGGAAAATCGGAAGTCTCGTGCTTATTCTGCGATGACTTCAAACTCTCACTATGTGGCATCTACTTCTCTATCTGCATCCATGTCTTCGCAGCCATCTGTACCTATCTCCTCTGTCACTCCTGAAATGCTGCAGCAAATGATCCTCCGAGCCTTTTCTACATTGGGTCTCTCAGGTAAACCTTCATCATCTTCCATGTGGTATTTTGATTCGGAAGCATCTAATCATATGACTTCTTTGTCTCGTCTACTTTCTAACCTTACACCATATGATGGCAAACTCCAAGTACAGACTGCTAATGGGGGTCATTTATCCATCACGGCCATAGGAGATATCCCACATTCCCTACCCTTGAATCATGTTTTTCTCTCTCTTGGTCTCTCTACAAATTTATTATTTGTTGGCCAACTCGTTGATAACCATTGTAATGTGTCTTTTTCCTCTTCTGGTTGTGTGGTGCAGGATCAGGGGACGGAGAAGGTGATCACAGAAGGGCATATGTGCGGTTGATTATTTCCACTTTGTTTCCTAACACCAGATAAAGATGAATCCCCTTCTGCTTTTTCATTTTTTTTTCCCAAAATAATGTGCATCTGTGGCACAAAAAATTAGGACATCCAAATTCGACTATTTTGTTATCTTTACATAATTCTGGCTTGATTAATAAAAACTAATTTTTCTGCTTCTGATGTCAATCTTAATTGCTCTATTTGCAAATTGGGTAAACGTAAGACACTTCCTTTCTCTGTGTATCATTCTATAACAAAAAATTGTTTTGATTTAATTCATAGTGATGTTTGGGGGATAACACCTATTATATCTCATGCACACTATAAATATTTTGTTACATTCATTGATGATCATAGTCATTTTACTTGGGTTTACTTCTTAAGGGCAAAATCATAAGTGCTTGTTGTTTTTAAAAAATTCCTTGCCTATGTTGAAACACAATTTTCCACTTGCATAAAGATTCTTCAATCTGATTCAGCAACAGATTTCAAAATTTTCTTCAAAATAAAGGAATTATCTCACAACGGACTTGTCCTCATACTCTTCAACAAAATGGCATTGCTGAGCGGAAAAATCGCCATCTTCTTGACATGGTCCATTGCCTGTTACTTGAATCATCTGTCCCACCTAGATTCTAGAGTGAAGCTCTATCAACTGCTGTTTATCTTATTAATCGGCCTCCATCACCTAAACCTCAAAATTAGTTGCCATATTTCAACTTTTTCACTCTCCTCCTATATATACACATCTTCGTTCTTTTGAGTGTGTATGTTTTGTTCACCTTCCTTAGTCTGAACGAACAAAATTGTCAGCTCAATCCGCCATATATGCCTCCCTTGGTTATGCCACTGCTCAAAAAGGATTTGTTTGTTATGATCCATTCATCAGAAGGATTCGAATTTCCCGCAATGTGTTTTTTTTTTAATTTATATTTTTTTTCCTCATTCCACTATTTCTTTTGATTCTATGACCATGACTACACTACCAAAATTTTCATCTAATACTTCTCCATCTTCCTTTGAAAGGTTCAACCTTGCTCTTATGTATCGGAGACGTCTGCCAACAATCACTGCTACGACACAGCCTCTTCAAAAACCACCAAATCTGGCACCTGATCCAATTCTTGTGGAACCTGCGCCCTAGCCACATAGCCTACCCCCTCTTCGACGTTCCACGCGCACATCTCGGCCTCCTGACAGATATGGATACTCTTACCCATCTTTACTCACCACACTGGCTTCTGTTGATATTCCCACGACCTATACTCAAACTGTGAAGCAAGAATGTTGGCAGCAAGCTATGTCAGAAGAACTCGAAGCTCTTCACACTAATCAAACATTGGATGTTGTTCTATGTCCACCTATAGTTCACCCCGTTGGGTGTAAATGGGTTTATTCGATCAAACTAAAATCTAATAGCTCGTTAGACCGATACAAGGCACATCTAGTAGCTCTGGGTAACCGTCATGCGTATGGAATTGGCTATGAGGAAACCTTTGCTCCAATCGCAAAGATGACTAATGTCTGCGTGATTATTGCCATTGCAGCATATCAAGCCTAGTCACTTTATCAGCTAGATGTTAAGAATGCTTTTCTTCATGGCGATCTTAAAAAAGAAGTCTATATGCGCCTTCCTAAATGATATCCAACTACATGTGAGTCCGATGTAGCTAAACTCAAACGTTCCCTCTATGGTCTCAAACAAGTTCCCCGCGCTTGGTTTGAGAAGTTTCGAGCCGCATTACTTGCTTTGGAATTCTAGCACAATCCGTATGATCCATCATTGTTTCTTCATCTTACCACAAATGGCATCACTATCCTTCTTGTATATGTAGATGACATTATCATTACTGGTACTGATTCAGCTATGATTTCCAAGCTTCAAACTTCATTGTATCAATCTTTTCATATCAAAGATTTGGGTCCATTGACATACTTCTTAGGTCTTGAAGTTCATCAAACAAGAAAAGGAATTGTTCTGCATCAACACAAGTATACACTAGACCTGACTGAATTAGCAAGACTCCAAAACTTGAGCCGAGTTGCTATTCCTCTTGACTCTTGAAGTAAATTTGAAGCTTTCTAAGGACAGTGGAGATCTTCTCCCTGATGCCTCGGTATATCAACAGTTAGTTGGCAGCCTGATTTACTTAACTAATACATGCCCAGATATTTCTTATGCTTTTAATCTTGTTAGCCAATTCATGACTGCGCCTAGGCATCTTCATTTGGCCGATGTTTAACGAATTATTCTTTACCTACTTGGTACGACTACTCATGGCCTATTTCAAATTCTTTTCCATGTTTGAATGTAACTAGGATCCCTTGAGTAAGTTTTCCGTAATCATTAGGATTATGATTAATGGTTGTGATTTGATCATAAGTTTAGAGCTGCTTTTGTATGGAACAAGGGATTCATTGTCTCGAATATTTTTACAAAGTTGAATAAAGTTGCAATTTTTTCAGTTTTATTTTTATTATTTTTCTCCCCTGATTGAGCATCACCTATTAGAGTGAAGATCTTACATGTTGAAATGCCCCCAAACATCACCTTCTTAAAAATTCCTTAAACCCACTGTTATCATTTCTTCTACGTATCTGGAGCAGCCCGGGGGAAAAAAAAAAGCCACATCAGTTGGCGCATTGGATTTCTGCCTCTTCTGTACCAACTCATCACCAATCGTCAATACTGAAATAGCGTCGTTTCTAACATACCCATTTGGATCTCCATAAATCTGAGTCCAGGAAACTCAATCCAAACATAAACCAGAAATCCTACGATAACTTGAGCTACATCTAACCAACATAAGCATTTGCAAAGGGGGTATTAGATTAACAGCTAAAACTAATTGCAGGAAACAACCCAGTCGGGTTCCAAATCAAAACAATGCCAATCTAATTCCCAATTCCCTTTCCACCCCAAAATCATTCTCATCCAAACACACCCTCAACTGTGATGGTGCAATCAAACAAAATCAAAGAAGAGCCCAAAAGAAAAGACACCATACCCGACGGAGCAGCTGCAGCACCATCCGCGCCCGAAATCCCAACCGACTGCAGCTGATCAGCTGTCTTCGAAGCTTCCCTTTCATCCGCTTCTGCAAACGAAGAAGAAGATGGTGGATTAGGGTATGGGAAGAGAGACGGAAGGGGGGAAAGGAGGTACCTTTGAGGAGATCTGGGTAGAGATTGGGCGCGTTTAGGATCAACCAGTGCTTGCATTTCTCGAAATCGGGACCGAATTCGCAGTATTCGGCGGGGAGACCGCATACGCCGCAGTAGAGAACTCGAACGGGTTGGGGTTTTTCAGCCATTAATCAATCGATCGATCGATGGATGGATGGATGGATGGATGGATGTTTCGATTTCGATATCTCCCTCGCGCGCGCGCGTGCTTTCTCTGTCTCTCTCTCTCGGCGTCTTGAGTGGGATTTGGTTTTTATTGCAGCAGCAGCAACAGCTGCAGAGGACGGAAAGTTTCCGAAAGGAAGAGAGAGAGAGAGAGAGAGAGAGAGAGAGAGAGAGTACGTGTGTGTGTGCGCGCGCGTGTACGAGAATCGCAGTCGAAAGTAGTTGCGGGCTTCTTCGGCTAAGTAAGTGGTGGGGCCCACTTGTGATCCTTGGATACGTTCCTGCCCATGCTGAGCCGATCACAACCATTGATTGGCGGTTCCGATCACGACGGCATATTTGCGTACAAGATTTTATGCAGAAAAAGCATGAAAAGCCAAAAACGGCTTATACGTGCCATGTCATAATTCATATGTGAGATGTGCCGAAAATCAAAGTGCGATTTCAAGAAAAATCAATTCCTACGGGGTTGAACTTGGTTTTTTCATGGAACCGCCAGTAGCACTTACACAAATGTGTATTTAGAGAATTCCTCTATTCAGAGGATTGAAACTCTAGGGTGGGCTCAGCTACTTGCGGTGAAACAGGCTTTGCCCCAGTACGGAATGCCCCCATTTTTATTGTAAAATAGTTGGCCCTGCGAGATTGACCATATGATGAATCAAATGTGGTTGATAATGCATGAGATTGTGTTAATGATTTTATTCAATTTGCAATTAATCCTACCATATGGTCAACTCTTATTAGAGTTAGATTAAAAAGATATCCAAGTAAAGACATCCATTTTGAGCGACTTAGAGTTTTTAATAGGTGTCCCTCCTTGTTTGTTGGTTTTACTCCCCCAACTCAGAAAATCTCATAGTCAGCGACTCAGAGGATGTAGACCCATTGATTACTGACATAGAAATTCGATGTGGTTGGATTGCTCCAATTCTTAACCTGTCTAAGCAAAGTTCAGATCCTGTACAAGGGTATGACATGGAGGAAAATGAGTTGAATGAGGAGAGGTCCGTAGTGGGGGCTACCAATCGAAAATTTGAGGCACTCAAAATAGATGTCTCCATAGTTTATTGGGTATTCTCAAATTTTATTCAAATGAGAGCTCGTCCCTATAATATTTATCGTTCAACAAAAATAGAATTAATAAATCTGCATAAGATATTGTTAATCATGTTTTTAATCAAATGGTTATTCTTATCGTCGAACCAACTCCTATTGGCGGTAAATCATGGAATACACCATACACTGAGAGGGCCTTTATTTAGAAAAGCTAGGTTATGCAATGGGTGCGTCCCAATATGGAGTTTAACTCCTTGAAATGAGGAATTCTGAGTCGAAGCCCTTGAGGATTTGGACTCCTAAGTTGAAGTTTGGGGATGATTTCCATTGGAATGACCAGGTGTATCCGGGACAAGCCCAACTTGGGCAGGAAGTGCCTAGCCAGCCTCGAACATTTCAGGCCAAGCCCACCTATGCAGTCAATAAGGCCAGGCTGGGATGGGCTTTCGATCAGTTCTTTTGGTCAATTTCAGACCAGGCAAGGCTTCAGGCTTTCTATCACTTAATTAAAGAAAGCTTGACCCAAATATTAAACAAAACCAAGTTTTAGATCATAGCCCTACTTTAGTACGAAAACCTGAGCGCTGGGCCGGCCTGAGTACGAAACCAAGCACTGGATCCAGACTGAGCCTGAGCAGGCTCGGCTCTGAGCACCCCTAGTTGGTTGATGTTACTAGATATCAAATCCAAGGCCAACTCACTTTAGGTTGCTCCAGCTCTTCGGTATTAGAGCATCCACAGATGCTTTGATAGCAACCGGGAGCCCGCCAATTTTTGGGGCCATGCCAAACTTCAGGTGGCAGGTATGAAGCGCTGCTTTGCTTCACATTCATTGTATTTGAGTGATTTGAGCATCACACTCAAATGTTAACAATACGAAGGTAACTGATAATTGCAAATGAACTTTACCCCACCTATCTAGGAATGCAGAAAACTATAAAAAGGCCACCGATAGGTACGAATTAGAATAGGCTTCGAACTGACCTACTCCGGCACCCAGACCACACATGTTCTGATATATGTTCACAGCTTTTGGAGTGGCAATTTAAAAAAGGTTAAAACTTTAAAGCCCAATAAACTGCTCTGAAATGGGCCCATCCCAAATGCAAAGGGTTGAGAGATAAATTAGGTGGGCTCCTGCCTAATGAGTTTCAAAACACTTAAAAACCTTACACACCCAACCACTTTAATTCGAATGTTTAAGTGGGCCTCGCCGGCAATGCACACCAAATTACCACAAATCATATGGGCAATCAAGGATTCCGACCAGTATCTCTTCCAAAGAAGCCTTCAACAAAGGGCTCTCGGCATTACATACTAAAACACACAAATTTTGGTGAATAGTTTACTTGAAAAGATGGAAGGAACCACCCCAAAAAAGGAGAACACAAAATGAGGGTTCTTTATCAGTATCATGTTCCAGAATATCCTAGGAACATCCAAAAAGAAATAAACCTGGAGAATCAAAATTACAAGCTTCAGAGATAGGCAATGCACACATGCAAGTCATCATACACTCCAGAGGCGGCAGATTGGATCAGTTTTAGTAAAATACAAGAACAAGAGAAGAAAGAGGAATGGGATCACGCAGATGAGGTATGATCTATTAGATGCTCTGCAGCTGAGAAAAAGAGATGCGAATGATGGACCCATCAATGGAGCTGGCATGCTTGCAAACGAGGGCCTCGGTGGCCTGCTCCTCGTTTTCAAAAAGGACCAGTGCCTGCTTCTTCCCGTTCGCCTCAAAAAGCTTTGTGTTGATGATGGCACCATGCTCTTCCAGATAGTTCAGAATATCCTCCTCCGTCACATCCTGGGGCAGAGTGGACAGGTGAATCATCTTGGTGGGGGCACAGCAGTAACGGTAGTTCTTGGCTGCATTGCGGTTGAAGCGATTGAGATTCGAGCCTGAGTACTCATGGGTATCCGGAGCTGATGTGATGTTAGCATGCTTTGAGAAATTCACCTCCAGATGCTTGCCAAACAGGACCGCCCCCTGCAGAAAATTTGTGAAAAAAATCAGCAATCGAGAGAGCATCAGTTGCAGTCAAACAATAGAAAATGCAAAGTACAATGGAATTTCTATAAAAAGAATCAAATAATCCAGGATCAGAGGATATGCAATGTCTTCAAATGCATGCAAGTGGGGCCTATCACTGGTGATCCAGATGACCCACTCTGCATGCAATGGGCTCCAACGTCTCCCACTATAAAACCCTTCAGCCAGTGTCCCGCAGAAAAATGATGAAGAAAGTGATACAGCTGCAGTACAAAACAATGCCAAATATTGGAGTGTATTGTTCTTTCAACATGGATTATACTTGGATCATAGACCACAGTGTGTTGCACCAGGAATTGCTGAATCATCAGTCCAACAAGTACAAGTTCATGGATGCATACGCTTGGTTTGGCTGAATGTAATTATTCTTCAAAGATTTCATACAGTCAACAGCTGAACGAACGAAATAATCAATTGAAGACCATGATTCGAGGTGACCAAGAATGGACCTACTACACTAACATGAGATGTGTTGGTGCTATCATACACAGACTAGTTCCTAACTCCTTTCACAACCAAGACTCCAAGTGTTGCCAACCAAGACTCTCAAGTGTTGGCTCTCTCTGTGTGTGTTCTCTAGCGGTCTATAACAAGGCACACTATATGAATAGCTTGGACTACATGCAGTTTGTTGACCAAGCAAATTGTTCAATTGAACACAGAATAGAGCAAGTGCCTAAAACCCATCACAATGACCATGATAAGTAGATGAGTGACAGCAATAATCGAAAGAGCACAGGAGTGCAAAGGAATGTGTAGATATATCAGAAGGCAAGAGATGATTGACAATCAAACCTTCAAGAAGTGAACAGCCAATTCAGCTTGAAACCCATCTCCCATCTGAATAAGGGCGTGATCTGGCTTGTTGCGAAGCATTTTGATTCTGACAATGTTCCCATAAAGGGAGAACAGATTGAAAAGCTTACCCTCATCAACTTTCTGAAAATCATGGCCAAAAAATAAAATCAGAGATTGATAGCGAAAAAAATTAAAGTGAAATAGGAGATGATTTGGGAATATCTTACATCAGGATTCAGATTAGAGACTAGGATGGTGCATCTATCATTGGTGCCACTTATTCCAGGAGGCAAACCTCCGCCAAATGCAGTGGCAATAGCTGCAGCATTGCTCATCTAGGAAGGCAAGAATTATACAAGGAAAAAAGAAAAGAAGCATCAAGTGCATGCCTACAATCTGCAAAAAAAAGCAAACTACCTATGCAACTGAGTATATTAAATATTTGAAAAATTTTTTATGAGAATCCTGCAGAAAATGTTGCAACACAGTGTACCTTGTCTGGACTGGGCTGGATTAGGTAAAAGTGAATCACCAAGACACTTAGTTATTATGAATAATATTCATGCCCAGATCCAGCCTGAAAGGCAGGCTCCAGTCCTCTACAAAGTATTTTCTTTTTTATGCTATGTCAGGCCGGGAGAGGCCACATCAGCACTCAGAATTTTAAGCATAAATAGGCAAAATGGGCCAGTTGAGCTCTCAGAGCAAGAAATAGGGTTAGTGGGAACCACCATCTACTAATACAGAGTCTAAATCCAGCATATTGCAAAATGGAATCAGTCTGGACTCACGCTGGCGAAGTGCATAAAGAGCCAAGCGGACAACACAAGATTCAAGCAGTGTAACCACTTGAAACATGCCTCATCCCCTAAAAAACCAAGTAGCCTGCTCCTCAAAAGAAACACATGCACTTTTTTTTAATCTTAAATCTTCACTGCTCAAACATATGCAGCGCAGCTTACAGGTGAATCAACACAAATTTTGGGCTAGGCCTCTTCAAAAAAATTCATGCCAAGCAGACGAATCAATCAACACATACCATGAGTAAAGTTATTCCTTCCTAGTTAAACAAAAATCTCAAAACAAAACAACCTACAACCCGTAGAGGGATCACAAACATTTGCCAGGGCAACACCTACCTGTGGAAAAGCAACTGAAACATGAAAGTGCAAAACATGAATCAGCCGATGGTGGGATGATAAAAACACTCAAAAGCAGGAGGGACAAAACAAGATAAGCACCTGGTCTTGCTCCAGGAGGTTGAAGTGAGTACATACCACTGTCAGCATATCCAGGCTATCGTAATAAACAGAGCACAAAAATGCAAGGTATGTCAGCATGTGTACCTTAAAATAGTTAAGTCCAAAGGGGATTAATATGATCAGCAGTTCAAGAACATAATGTGTTCTGGGAATTTGATTTTGAACTATTGAGGCCCAAGCCATAATCTAGATAGGAATGAAAACAGATCATCAGGTACCCGAAATCCTGAATATCCAAATGACCTGCATTGAATATACCATGCATGGATCCATTATTTGGACCCACTTTTTTATTCTTGTCTGGGTTTGGTTCACTGTCTGCTTCTGGTATAAAATTTAAATTCAGGTTCAGGACCACATCCTTCGTACCTAAGGACCATGAGAATACCTGATGCGACGATGCCATAGCCATGTGTGCATGTCCATAGGCTTATTTGATCTATACAATAATATATAATGTAATATATCACTACATATATTTTGACCTCAAATTGGGCCTGGGCCCAAGCCTTCCATTCAGATCTGAGTTTGGGTTCAGGCCCTTAAGTTTCGGCAAGGGTCATCTAATCTGATCCCATGTTGGGTACAGCACCAGATATAGTTGTCAATTGTGTTCTGATCACCATTCCAGTTTGGCCTTGAAATGGAAGATTCGCGGCCATTCCGGTTGTTTTGGCCAAGATTTTATTATCATAAAAACAAGACCGGTGGGATAGACAGATTTAAATGTCAATTAGAACATGTTGCTGGTGATGCAAAAGCTTGCCCAAATGTCCTCAATAAGGTTAGACAAGAAATGAGAGCCCAAATGTGTGTGTATATATATATAGAGAGAGAGAGAGAGAGAAAGAGAGAGAGAGGAAAAATATGAGGAAAGGGTTGTGAGAACATTTTTTTATGAGGATGATAATGATGACAACGATAATAGTGAAGAGCTTTAGCAATTAAAAACAAGATGCCCCATAACGACTCGAGAGCTACTTACAAAAGCAGCCTCACTTGGATGAGTTACGAGGGAAATCAGTGCTTACAATGTAAGGAATTGACACTACGCTGGAAAAGGAAAAGATTACCCGTGGGAGCTAAAGATGAAGAAGATCCCCATACCAACTTGAGGGATCCAACTATGCGGGGGTCCATTGATCCTTCCTAATACAGGATACAGAATATGAAAGAGCCCAAAATTTCTCTGGTTGGTGACATGAAGACCAAGGCACGAAGAATGGGTCAATATTTTTTCATTACTATCAAATTTCGCCATGTTATCAGGCCATGGTCAACAACATAGCTGAGGTGGGCCCAGGAGTGGAACCTCCTTCCGCATATAAGGCGGAAAGTAACTTGATAAGGAAGTCGTCAACATTAAAAGGATTGCAACACAAACACATAAAGATATGAGCCACATATGGTTGCATCCTCATGACAGATGGATGGACAAGAACATTTTGGAGGTACTCATGCTCGTCCATCCTATAATGTACAATGAGTGGGAGGAGCCTCCTCCTACTTTCCCTGCCATATGGATATAGATATACGGGCAGAAGTCAGAATGATGATGAAGAGAATGACATTCAAACAGACAGGCACTCCACCTGGCATTAGGTTAAAGGTAATATTTGTTTTGGAGTTTGCTACTGAAGTTTTTGATTGGTCATCTCCGTCTATTGATTGCTGTTGGAACAACAACATGCCCCTTCACCAAAACAGGGCAGAACAAAACACAGAGTAAGCCATAGTGTCATACTCCAGCTGGAACAGATTGAAACAGCCAAAATTATTGCCGGTATTTTGTGGGGTTATTTTGTTATTCCATTCTGGTTTCCTCCCCAAAAGTATCGCTCTGGGAATTCAGGCTCAAACATATTCACAACTTAAGTTTATTTACTTACTACTACGAGTTTGGACCTGGATTAACTATGGACCCAACCTATTTTCATCCCTATATGTTGATACAGTTTCAGCCTTAGGTAAGTCATACCCCAAAAAATAACAAGGACGCAGCAGAGATCCTCCTTCCTAGACACGTATTTTTTTTTATCCCTGAATGGTAATTCCTAGCCATGTTTAACAAAAGCAACTGTATTTTTTTACTGTTGTACACATCACCAACAATTAAGATACTTCCACCTGAAAAACATTTTGAGAATGGCTAGTACAAAGTGGAGCCATCAGATTAATGATCTGGATCATTTAACAATGGGCCCACTTGTCAATAATCAAACCTCAATTATAGTATGCGTATATCCGAGGCCAAGGATCATGTAAATCCTCTAAACCCAAAGCCATGGAAATGCAAAGCACCAAATTTATTATGGTAAAAATTAATACATCCATATAGGGAAAAGCACTGAATAAAGATAGCTAAGTTGAAAACGATGATGAAACAAGGAAGCTTACTTGTGAAGACCTGCCTCTCTGTTCAGAAGGCAATGACGGATTTGTGAAATCCCTGCAAGCAACATCTATCCAATTAAACATATGAAGGTGATATTGACAACAGAGGAGGCTTCAAGAAGTAGCACCATAAAAATCAATAAAATGAGGCTCATGGTAAAATATGCCATTGACACACCTTGATCGCTCATTATTGTAGTTCACTTGCAACTCAGTGAGGCTGGATGTGCAAGAAGAACAAAAACACTCAATTACAGCATAAAAGAAAACCAAGACCAATGCCTATCAAGATTCTGAAAAGACATACTTAGAGAACTGAATATCTAGCTGGCAACAACCATCATAAATATTGCGGCCCTGTAGAGAAGTAACCAATAATTAGATTTTTTTTTTCCAATCTTATGAGCTGCAGAAACAGTGTCAAAACTACAAAACATTCCATGGTGGGGCCTCTGTAAAAAAATAACAAATAAAAAAAATTCTTTAGGGCCAAATAAAAAAACGTATAAAGTTTTGGGGTTTGTGAAATTTCTTTTGGTAGGGTTTTTGTCGCTGTTTTGGGAGGGAGCATTGCCTCCTGGTTCCACCCGTATCTAGACACTCTTTTTTCACAAATTTATTGAAAAAAAAAATGGAGAGAAACAACGAACTGACAAGAAGCCACAGCACAGTTGGAAGTTGCCAGTGTCGCATCACAAGGTTATGGGTTCAATTCATATTTCCACTCAAAAATTAATAAATAAATAAACAAGGAACTCTTTCATACCCAACCTTTATAGGCAATTTACATGCAAGCAGTCATCAGAATGAACTTGCCAAAATCTTGTAGATGCAGAATACCCAAAATCACGCAAATGGATATTCCAAGCAGTCAAAATGGTGGTTGCGACATACCCAAAATCATGTAGATGCAGAATACCCAAAAGCACACAAATCATAGCAACGAAATGGTGAGAAGATGAAAAAAAAAAAGGTAACAGAGCTACAGCCACCAAGCAAATGTCCAATTTGATAGTAGGCCATCCAATCTAACTCATTGTGGTGCCACCCCACCTAAAGTCAGGCCCATGAGCTAGAGAACCTTATACATTATATGAACTTGTCAGCAAGCATATCGATCTCATACATCTTCCCTGCTTGTCCCTCCACCCCCAAACCAACCCCCCATAACAGGACCCCATCAGCAAAGAACTGACAGTCATATTGTAGCAAAGAATCTTTGTTTTTCTGCAAACATAAATACATACTTGCAGAGCATTCCTTGCTTGAACCGCACTTGGGAGCAATTGATACTGAATAAGGGCTTGAAAACCTACATGATCAAATAAAACATTAAAGAAGTCTACGCATGGGTCACCTTGCGAGATTAGAAAGCTGACCGGACAAGATGCAAGCATAAGTTTTACCAGTACAGGTCAAGAGAACATGACAGCCTTCTTTAGAAATAAATAAATAAATAAAAATAAAAAAAATTCAATCAAGAAATCAGAAGAAACAATATTTACAACAAAGAAAAAGCTAAGATGAACCTTCCCAATAGAAAGAAGAATAATAATAATAATAACAACAACAACAACTATAATCAAACTTAGGAGTCAGCAAGTAGTCAAAACTCAAAAGTGAGACAGAGACAGAGAGAGAAAGAGAAGCATTAAAAAATCTGACCAGCAGACTTCTGAAAGGTGACGATCTTCTCCACAAACCCATGAGGAGAAAACACTTGATGCAGCACTTCCACTGTTATAGGGTAGAGCAGGTGATGAATTGTAACTAACAGGATTCGATTGGGCTGTAAATCCTGAGTGCCCGACAGCAGACCGGCATAGAAACAATAGAGAGAGAGAAAGAAGAATGAATAGAGAAGACTAAATAGAGGAAGAATAAAAGAGAAGAACAATAGAAAAGAATGAAATACATAAAAATTACCAGTTATTATGTGTAACACAAGATAAATAACCACTTCAGGAAAAGGTAAGAAGAAAATTAAATCTACACAATTCTTGCTGATATTTTTTTCAGTATAGTTTAGGTAACTAACTCTTCAAACAAAATCCTTAAGTTGGGTTTATGACTGTGCAATCGATTCTCTAGCAGTGTACTTGACGTGCCTTTTTCATTGATACCATGAGACAAAATTCTGCAGGTCTCATCCATGGGAAGATTTTCACCTACCAGCAGACTGCATACTATGCTCGTGTGGTCCAGCTCAAGGGGCCCACTTGGTTACATTACTGTCATTGTGGGATGGATGGATGGAAAGGTCACTTTAGGGTCACACAAAAAATGAGCCCGTCAGATTGTCCTATCCCTTGATTTAACAGATTTAGAAGTTTAGTAGTCTTTTAACCATAGATTTCTTTGAGATTCAACGGTCAGTAGAGGTTCAACGTGCATAAAATTGGGTATGGTGCCAGATCATGGGGGAGGTAGTGTAAAAGGAGCTACACAGATCAAAGATGGGAGAAAATGGTTCCCATAGAACTAGACTATAATGCCGTCCGCTCTCCCTCATCCATGTCTTTATCACTTAATTGCAAGGAAATTTCAAGGCAAAGAAAAAAGGTTAATTGTAGGGGGCCAATAATATGTTCGTATGCATGTTATATTGAATATGCAGATAAGGTTTCCATGCTTTATTTATCAAGACTGATAACCGAGGTAGTGATGCAGGCTTTAGGGTTAAGGCTTGCGTAGGGGTGCCGAAGCACGTGTCCAAAGACACTTTAAATCGTCAAGAAGACTTTCACACATGATGACGCACCTCTCGGGAATAAAACCCAATTCTATTACTCAATCAAGTCTGAAAATCTCTTCTCTACAATGCCATATATATAGTAAAAGCAAACCTAATGCCTAAGCAAACCCTAAGCTATTAATAAAAACTTTCCTAATAGCAATGTAATTAAAAATCTACTAATAAAAATAATATAATCCTAATCTAATTTGAAGAGGGACTGCTTGTGGAACCTAGACTGCATCAGGTAGCCATGGATTTGTTAGAAAAATGTTATTAGTATAAAGAACACTATTAAATTCCAGAAAATAAAAGATAGATTAAGTTTCCACTTAGAAAAAAGCTTCATACATACTAATCTAAGAGGTCATACTACACACTACAGATGCCACAATGGCATACAAGAGATGCCACAGGCAGCACCCAATCCACGAATTGTAATTGATAATCTTTACCGACCCAAAAAAAAAAAAAAGGCATACAGGAGTCAGTCAAGCCTCCTCTTTAGTAAGACTGCACTTAAGAAAATACCCTAATCAAATCGGTGGCCATATCGTAGGCCAATAAAGAAAAGGAGAAATTGAGTAGATTCCAGCTAAATTTCATCAGTCAGCCCATGCCCAATCAAAATTTTGATCTATTAATTCTGAGCTCATGACTGGCTCATTTGCAGAATGACCAAATGTAATGAGAATATTCTAAACTCCTGGATTAAAAAAATGATTAAAAGTAACATAAAGGTATAATAAACATTAGCACAAGAACAAAAAACATGGAGAAGGAGTAACACGAGCAAAACCATGGAGAATGGAGGAAAGAGGTGAAAACCTGCTCATCAAGCAGTAGCATCAAGATCGAGAGAGATCATGTGCAGATGTCTTGCACAACACCTACTATGTGGCATCCATGTGAGGCCCACCAAAACCCACCTCAGATCCATCCAAAACCTCGTCAACCCACCTTTCAACGTCCTCTCCCCCTCCCTCTCCCCTCTTTTGAATGTCACTAGGCCACATGTTTTACACCCATCCAAATGGACTGGCCATTGGATTAAAATCATGAAAAATTGATGCCTTCTAAAACCATTAAACTTGAAGTTCATGGATCAAGGAGTTAGGATGATCTATGGATTTGAAATTTTACACATAGGTGGGTCACATCAAGATCTATCAATCCCCCAACTCCCTCATGCTCTGGCAGGGTCCTAGGTGGAACCCACATGGATGTCTGCATGGTAAGTGGCGATGATGATCTATGATGCAACTACCATGTCCATGCCATGTCCCTATTGTATCAATACCATATTTGGGTATCATAGATGATCATGACGATGATATATACATATTCATATGTATATACACAAATGATAACCTAAGCAACATAACTCGCCTATATTGTAAGTAATATGATAATAGCCCACGTGGGGTCCACTTGGGTGCATGTCAATCATCAGCAATGACAAAACAAACGGAGTTCATCATGGACAAAGATTATACATAAATAAACACCACCTAATTTTTCTATAACTCGAATAATGGTTCCCATAGGCGCAACCGTGCATACATCTTTTTTACGGATGTCCATGAATAATGTGACTCACCATTGGATACAAATCCAATAAAAATGTTGCTTTCTAAAACCATTAAATTTGAGTTCCACGGTTCCAGCAGTTAGGACAATCTCAAGGACTTGAACTTTTGCATAAAGTTAGGTCGCATCTAGATCTTTCGATCCCCCCCCCCCACCTCCCCCATGATTGTCGTGGCCCCAACAGGGATCCACAAATCCATGCAAACCATCCGCAAGAGAGTATGGTGGGGCATGCTCCAGTGTAGATGTCTCGCATGATGGGGCCACATAAGGTCCCACCAATCATATGTGAGATGGGAGATCAAAAAATCCTAATGGGACCAGCCCAAATATAAAATTTCAAGTCAATCACATCATGCTTTATTAGTGGCCTTCAGCTTTAACAGTTTTAGAATGCAACATTATAGTGGATTTCAATCCAAGGATCAATCTTATTCAAATTAGTGTAAACCCATGGGATCCATAACATCCAAGTAGAGTGTTAGTAGGTGGGATTAGATTGATCATGTCGAGCCCCAAGTGCACCCCATGGGCTGTCTTGCATCATATGAGACTTCCACACAGCAGCAATCCTAATACTCACACCTGTGCTCTCCTAAGAATCATGAGAGTCAGCTTTGTTAGGCTCATTTGAGGTTATGCCAATCATAAGGAGGTGGGGGATGGAAAGATCTCAACAAGAATAGTGATGTGCAAAATATCAACTCCAATAGATCATCCTAACTGCTTAATCCATGGCCCTCAAGTTCATTACAAGGCATCACTTTTTCTAGGATTTCAATCCAACGAGGAGTTACAGGTGGATGAGCATAGCGAATCCCACATATAGTTAGGGGGTTTAGTAAGTGTGAGTGAATTGAATTCATCAAAGGGAATCTCACATGCCTAAAAGGGGGATCTACGCAATGTCTCTCGTAAGAGACGTCCTCATAGGAAAGTCTGCCCATATGGGAAATCCTATGATGACTAATGAGCACATACGCGTACCATATGGTGAGTTCATTGAACTCAAACACCTAGTAGGGGCCACCATAAGATCCATTCGAGTGGACCATAAAATTGGGAACCCCCTCCCCCAACCAAACCCACCCCACCCCACTATAGTCACTAATTATGGGTTTGGCAGCCAATCCAAATGGACAAGACCGTTGGATCGATTATGTACTCCTTTTGGACGGTGAAAACTTGTGGGTAGTTGATCAGGTGGTTAGGATAATCAGGTAGGCCCCAAATCTTGAATAAAAATATGGCCCACCTAGATCTTTGAATCCCTACTTGTCCCATTCCCAAGTCAGGCCTACAAGGAAGTGAGCTCACCATAAGGTAAGCACATGTGCTCAATGAGGCAGACAACAAAATGCCCAGGTGTTCTTTTCATCCCTTTATGCCCCTTTTTCCTTGCAATCATAAGTCTTATTTGGCAGTTCGAATTTAATGTCATTAACTTTAGTAATTGCTCACCTGTTTTGATGCCTCGAAATATTCACTCTTGTAATAACTCTCATACCAAAGAAAACTAGTGCAAGTGTGCAACAACTCACTCATTTGTTTCCTTTCATTTAAGAGATTTGAAGGGAGCAATGCTAATCCAATCATGTAGCTTAGTTTTCATATGGATGATTGGGCTGACATAAAAACAAACCGATCAACTAAATGGCCAGTCATTTTTTTGGATCGTCAACAAATTTCAGTCAAATGAGTCAAGCCCACCATTAGATTGAACACTATAAAAAAAAATTTATTTACCCCAATTAACAATGGGACCAACTCATATAGGAGTTGTGAATGGTTTAGATTATTCTCTCAATTTTTAATAATTCTCGTATTTACTCTCCGATCATATCTAAAACAATATCTTAAAAAAGAGGTGCATTCGAAGGAAGTTTAATGGCTCAGTTAATATTACGTTGCTGACTGCTTACAATTGGACAATCCATCTCATTTACTTTCTACGACTACAATGTGAGGTGGTTTCATTTAATTGGACTAGTCAAAAGGGGCAAAAATGCCCCTTTCCAAATAGAGCATTTTGTAGAATATATATATATAGAGAGAGAGAGAGAGAGAGAGCTTTAATCCTATGAGAAATGTTCTCACACCTACTGTGAGAACTTTTTATGGGGCCCACTTGTGGATTTCATTTGGAGATAGAACCAGGGGGAATGAAAATATCTATGTGGGACCACCCTAAATATCAAGTTTGGCCCAATCACATGTCCCTAACCCCTTCATCCATGGCCCACAAATCTAGTCCATTCGGATTAATGCACAATCGATCCAACAGTTTAGTAAATTCGGATTTGACCAAAACTTTGAGGCATATGACTATCAGGAAGGTCCCTATGTATTGCAAGATTTGGATTGAGAGATAGATAGGCCCCGCCTAAACTTCTCATACAACAGTGGTGAGGACTAGTTCTTAAAGGATTATTTCCCATATATATAAAGGTCATATATGTGTGTGTATGTATGTATGTCTATATGTTTGTGTGTGATATAGAGTTTCATTTTAGAGAATGCCATTTGCACATATCACCATGTGAACACACCTCAGGGGCTCACTTGGGGCCATGCCAATCATGGACGACGTGGGAAATTGAAAGATCTAATGGAAGTCCCAAAAGGCCAAAAATCAACCCATTAGATCATCATAACCCCCTTGATCTATGGCCCTCAAGTTTAATGATTCTAGAAGGCTTTTTTATTTTAAATTTTAATCTAACGAAAGATCGAGTAAGTGTAAAATTTGGGCTTGTGGCAATTCAACAGGGGAAGTAGCAAGTGTGCGCACGCGCGCGTGTATGTGGGCACAAGTTGGCCGAGTGGCCAAGAAAGTAGGGTGGACTCTACATAAGATCCATGTTGACTGTTCTCATTTGAATATTTCTATCTACATCCATGTGTGTAGTGAAAAGATTTTGTTCAAGCCCGAGGTGCCCAACATCCCCCCACCACCAACAACCACAACCTGGAAAAAAAAAAACATGAGTTAAAGCTTTCCCCCTTGTTGGCACCAAATAAACATTTTAGGCCCCCAAGTGACTATGCATTGTTCGGCACTCATTCAACTTTATCTAATGGCAAAGGATTGGAAAACTTTAAGGCCACTTAAAACATTTCTCACAAAGAGTGTGTTTCCACAAGCACCTTAAAACTTCTGCAAATTTAAGGCTCATCCAACAGCTTAGGATTAGACAATACTGAGGCTCCCAAAACAATACCTATTATGATTAGATGGTTCCCATTTTTTGCACACAGGTAGGCCCAAGGAAACCTTTCAAACCACTATGCTCTCTATGATTGTTGTGATTCGGGTGGGCCTCCAAGGTGAACTAGTCCTCCAAATGAAAGGCCTATCCATTCTCGAAAATGACATAAATAACCAAACAACAATGTAAATTACCATAGGTAGTAGCCCTATTCATAGCTCTCTGGAAACTTTTATCAATGTACATCACAATAGTTCAAAAAACCGTGACTTTCCCATGGAAAATCATAGCACTACTCATAGCGATCTTGAAACCTTGTTTATGGACTCACAATTCCAAATGGCCCCATCTCAATTCTCAACCCGCCCGTTCACACACAAGCAAACACAACAATCCCCCCCCCCCCCCCCAACCAAAAAACCCCCAAAAAAAATAATAATAACAATAATAATAATAATAATATAATAATAAAAATAACCCTAAACTTTAACCTACATTATGAAACATGAAGATTGAATACAATTGGACCAGAGCACAATCAATAAAATTTCATGCAGGGAGAAAAATCCCTTTGTGCTGGAGATTTTGTCTAGAAGGAGAATTACAGAAGCTGGAAAATGATTGCACACAGCTTCCACCACACAGGGAATGTTCGATAGCAAAACCTCTACTTTAGTTCAATCAAACTGAAATCCATAACTGCCATGACCAAGTATATATTAAGCTCCAATGAACTAGTGTGCTTCTCTGAAATCTACTGGCATTAGACATTCAAATGAACTAGAAATGCTGGTCCTCTTGTAACTTCTCCTTGTTGATTAAGAGCAGGGATTCTCTTAAGGTTTGTTTCTATGGAGGCAATTTCTGCAAATCTGTTGCCATAAAGATAACATTACCAAGATAGTGCGCTGAAACTGTTGAACAACCAGCAATCACTACTCACATCACAAAATTGCCTAATTTTAACTTTTTAATAGCCTAATAGTACTCTATAATGTTTGTTTTATTGGACAATCCTGCCACTTAGAATTAAATTAACGTTAGCAGCGAGATTATCCTTATTGTGTGTAGTTCTGAATTGAATTTGTCTCAGTGATAACACAAGTTTACGCTAACCCTCAGCCATTAGTTTGCAAGTACCAAAAATAATTGTGATTGTTAATCTAGTTCTTATAGTTATTCCTCTACATAAATATTTGATATTTGTATGGCTATTTCCTGTATTGCTATTGCATTCTTCCCTTCATTGTGCATACAGTATTAATCAATTATTCAAGCAGTTGTGATCAGCAGCAAATTTATCAGATTACCAACCTGATCTCCCTTGCGTGCTTGACCATTCTGGTCCACTGTTGTTAGTTCTTGATGTGAAGAGAACTGCATATAAACATTCCTACCCCTGAAATGAAACCATAAAAATAAGCAGAAAATGAGAAAATAACCAATCATGAAGTAGTTTTTTTCCCCTTACATGGAAGTGAATTGTAAACTATCCTATTCCTAAACTAGCCTAATCTATCAGCCCAGAGGGTCCCTGGGGTCCTCCATGCACTGTCTGCTCCGCCTGCATATGCTCCGTGCCTTAGTACTCAGTTTTTCATTGTCCTCCATGCCGCCCAAGTACTCAGAGCAGTACTCTGGTAGGGGGTAGGGACAAGGGTTGATCCCTGTCACTGTGGGTGAGAACTGATGCCTCTTACCAGTAAGGCACCTTACACTTCAAAATCATTAAGTAGTGGAGTGACAAGCGACGCCTCTTTCCACCGAGGCATCTCACACTTCTCAATCATTAAGTAGTTAGTCATCATCTATAATCAACAAAAACACAGTACGAAGGCTGTAGAATTTATTTTTGGTGTCCCCAAACAGCATGCAGTTAACTGTTTTGGAGAACAAAAGATCGTCCATAGTCCGTAGATCTAATCATTCTGGTAGGGAAGAAACAAAAAACATCAATGAAATACTGTCTTGCAGCAGTGATTTTTTGCCCCAAGCCATTACCCAGTAAAGATATAGAAAGAAACAGTTAAAATAACAGTAATTACAAATGGTGGTGACAATGGCAATGGCTATGAGGATTGAGGACGAAGATGATTATATTCCACTCAACGGCCTTCCAAATATACAAACAAGATGTAAATGAGTAAATGCGCCTAATGGATAAGTTTTCAAATTTTGAAATGTGTAGTGATTTAGATGTCCAACTGACCACTCAAAAAAAAAAAAAAAAAAACAGTATACGTTCAAGTGAACCATGAAAAACACTAAAATGACAAATAAATGCACACCCCCTTAGTTGCATCAAAATTGAATTCACTGTCCACGTCCAAAAATTTGACATGCTACATCCACCCAACAAAGAAGTATAAATAGGATTCTAAGCTCCACACTTGTTTTTTCCTTTTTAAGATATGTGCCCAATCAAACCATGAAAGCTAAAGGCAGATGTCATTTAGTTTCATAGTAATTGAATTCAGATACCATATCTAAAATTGACCTCAGACTATATCCAGATAACCAAAGACTAAGAGTAAGACATCAGTATCACAATACCTGATGCTTGCTTGGACATTTGTGTAGTATTGCAATGCACTGACAGCAGACGCCACATCATGCATCTGGAGTAGTACCTGAACAATAAGTGAGGAATTAATCATACAACAAAGATCAATTGTGAAAACATAAATACCTATACAGTAAGGCCTCCAGCAATAAAAAATAATGATACGAATTCTTTTAGTTTAAAAAATATATTTGTTATTAGTTTTGTTCCATTTTTCAAGATGTTATTAATAATTTTCAACTAAAATCCTCAGCAAAACTAAAACCCCATGCAACTTCTCCTCTTTTTTTTTTAAATCTGCATTTTTAATTAACAGGGCATTTATAAGTTTAGAACAGCCATTCTTCATAGTTCATTGAACCAGGGTTTCCCATGTATGATTGTTCCACTATATTTAACAAGATATCCACCCTAGCAATTTCATCATCCTCATTGGACACACGCACACACAACAACATTCATGCACAATGTTTGCATGAATAGAGCATAATGTCAGAGTTAACAATGACCATATGCTACAACCTTTCTATTACTTCTCTACAGATCTTAAACCTTTCTAATAAAACCTTCTACAATCATTTCCTTCTCCATGCTAGCAGTGATTAATGGGCTGCAAGAATATGAAGAGTTACCTCCATCCCTAAACCTTCTACAATCAAGTAAAACTCTTCCTTTCCTATTCTAAGTCCATTTCCAAGGAGGAGCCTTTCGCACCACTCCACGTCCATTGCCTTTCCAAAGATGATAATAACAGTACATGCTGTGTTGTTGACTTGTTGTCTCTCTCCTTCAAAATGAAAAGCCGCACTCAAAACACAAGATCTTTGCGTC
Organism: Sextonia rubra; assembly: GCA_037013555.1. Classification (NCBI taxonomy): domain Eukaryota; kingdom Viridiplantae; phylum Streptophyta; class Magnoliopsida; order Laurales; family Lauraceae; genus Sextonia; species Sextonia rubra. The sequence goes on along the minus strand of JASUAD010000010.1, from coordinate 31,781,842 downwards.
TCATTCTCTCACTGTCATCTCCTTCTCCATGCAAACTCTAATTAATGGATTGCAAGAGTAAAGAGTAGCTCCCATCTCTCAACCTTCTACAATCAGGTATAATCTTCCTCTTTCTAACTAGGGCTCAAGATGGAATATCTACCTTCCCCATTGAAAGTTCTTTTGGCGACTTTAGGGTCTATTTGTTTGTGGTGTAGAGTACGGTGACATAAAATAGTGTCAAACAGTGTTACAACATTCAGTTCGTTTCGGCCAAATAATTTCAATTCATTCACTCTACTGAACTGAACACAACCCTTGTAATTATTCATCCGATTCAATTCAAATTTCATGATTTCAGCCGGTTCATCTGATTCATCCAATTATTCATCCTGAGCATGTACATTGCGTTTACCATGGAAAAATGAAATTTCCAGGGGCTAAACATTTTTTTTAACTTAAAGTAAATTTAAAAATAACTTTTTCGCCTTTTGGCTTAAAGAAATTCATGAGCTCCACTATGGAGCCCATCTATTAAAAATCTAAATATGTTATCAGATGTATTATCATAAGTGGATGCCCACATTGAGACCCACATGATATAAAGGGATTACTTAGCGTTAGAATTTTCCCTTACTAGGTTGCTTGGGGAGGAAGCAATCATATTCTATACATAAGATCCTCCTCACCCCCCCCCCCCAAATTATGTACACACATCTTATTAATAAGATCTCTCTCCCCTTTCTCTTTATTTCTCTCTCTGACTCTCTATTATTTTTAACAAAATAACTATTTGGGCCCTAATCAAATTTTACTCCAATAAAAAAGCATTTTAATATGAATAAGCTAACCAAGTTTCACTCTAATATGAAATAGCCCAACAAATATAAATTAACATGTTGCATTGATTTAGTACAATAAATTAAATCATATATTATTTTTACAGTTTTATATACATAATAAATTTTTCCAAATATTTCACCAAAGTTTCTGAATCAGCCAAAACAATTCATTTGGAGGCCAAATCAAAATGGCAGCTAAACCGAAATTCACAATTGTGGTGTCAAGTCAAGAGAAAAAGAAAGTGGAAGGTGCTCGTTGTAAAAGCGCAAAATGACAAAATAAATGTATTCTAAAAAAACACACAAAATGACAAACAAAGGTGTTTTTATTCCCAACTCCCTCCACTTTCTTTTTCCTTGATTTGACACTCAATTTTATTTTATTGTACTCCACGCTACAAACAAACAAGCCCTCTTAGGGATCTTGTTTTATGGTTTAGGAGATTGAAACTAGAAATTCAACACTAATTGGATGGTCCAGCCGAGAGGGCACCCAGATACTTCAGTATAAGCAACATCATACTATTGTATTGTACCCAATAATTAACTTTGTCTCTGCCCATGGCCTGTCTCTGCCATATCCATGCCGCATCTAAGCATCATATGTGGCAATAGAACCTTTTTTGGAGGCTTGATTTGTTAGGAAAAGCATCTTTACATCAATGTTCTAATGTATAATTTCCCAATTTCCTCTAAATTTTTTTGTAAAATTTGTTTTTTTGTTTCCTCATTTCCATTGATTGTATGATGTCTCTGAGTTATCTTTAGTATATATAAATAATTTTAAAAAAGTATGGTATAAATAGGAAATAGCCGCATATTCAAGTATCCAAACTAGAATTGGGTTCGGGCGCAGGTATAATAACATGTACTGTTTGAGATATGGGTCCAAATGCCTCAGTTCAGGTTTCAGGTACAGGTACGGCTCCACCATGGACCCACTCTGAACCCAACCGTTTTCATTCAAAGGATTAATGTTCTTTCTCTACAATTGATTTTACGTAATGTGTTACATATATGCTATAATAAGGCAAAACATGCATTTCAAATCTTCAATACATAATATTTTGTCCTTTTTGAAAGGTAAATATTGGTAATCCAATACAAATATTGCAATTACATATATAATATTAGGAAGTCTTGGAAATTATTTGTTATCAACATCGAACAAAAGTTACGTCTTCAAATGTTTATTTTTTATTAAATTCTTTTTTCAACAAAATTCATTACTGGAGAGCCTAATGTAATAGAAATCGTTGATAATTAGCGAAAAAATATAGGACCAGGGGAAAAAAACAAACCTGATTTTTTGCTCGTAACATCACAAGCTTAGTGACAGCCCCAAAAGGTTCCACCAGTTGAAGTAGATCACTCTGAAAGACAAGAAAAAATAAATAAATATAGAAAAAAGAGCAAGGGAGAAAAAACTGGCATGCACAGTTGTTCTACATGCAGCATGCATGTACTTTCATCCAACTGATGAACATTTATTTGCATATTAGACCATTAAACATTTCTTATTTTCATCCAAATTTTTTCTCCAAAAAGGAGTTTCCACTTTCTATTTGACAACTGCAAATCATACAAATAGCCCCACCCTCTGAATGTGATTGCTCTACAGTTAGAGCAATGATTTGGCACATTCAGTTTGTGAGACATGAAAGTGACGTGTATTGTGGCATGCATATATATATAAAAAAAAAAAAAAGCTAATCATTCTCTAGTATAGAGACCTCTGAAAACAAAGAGCCACAATATTTTATGAATCATACAAAAGAGAGAAATAAAATACCTCAGATATCTCATGCCCCACATTACGGACATGAATAACTTTGGAAGGTTCAGTCATCTTAAAACAGGCCCCTGTAGCAGTTATAACTGGTGTCCAATGGATTAACTTGACCACAGATAAAAATCACCAAAGAAATACAGCCTCTATCAACACATATGCCAACAGGCTTCAAGCACATAACGTCTGATGAAAATAAAATATGTTAATATATTTCATTTTCAGGAAAATAAGATATGTTATTAAAATGCCAAGCAAGTTGATGGCCCACCAAAAGGAAGGGTCAACTAAAAAGGACACGAATGAAGGTAGTAAAAATAGATCTGAAAAGTGAAACTTATCTAACGATTTTGGCTCGAGATAGTTCAGAGTGGAGAAAAAGAATTCATATTGCCAGCCTCCGCATTGTTGGGACAAAGCTCTAATGATGATGATGACGATTATTATTATTATTGCATTTTCAAGCGTGGCTGCTTTGCAACATTTAAGTCTTGGTCATGTTCAAGCCAACCAGATCAAGTCGGATCAGACTTGACCAGTTGATCTGCAATCCACCTGAGTCTACTGAGGACTCCATTGAGTCACAGGGGACAAGCCTAAGTCATCTGATTGTGAAATTGCTGACTCATACTTCTTACAGGCCTAGCACAGAAAGTCATTTGAGCATTTATGTCCCCCCCCCCCCCCCCCCCAACCACCACCACCACAAAAAAAATAAAAAAAAACAAAAACCGGTTTTGGCTTGGAGAAGATGTCAAGGGCCTTGCTCAAGGCCCCTTATTTGTAAAGATTCAAGGACTAGCAGTGAAGTTACTGTCCATCCAAATCAAAATAATAATAATAATAAATCTATACTTTTTAAGTTTTAACTTTTTATTAATCCAAAAGTAATACACCACAACCATGTGGGGACCATCAATCTACATGTTAGAGTTCGAATAGTACGAAATGTACTCTCTTTTCTTTCTTTCTTTCTTTCTTTTTTTCGTAATGGTGACTTGAATTTAAACAAAAGCTTTCCAGTATAAAAGAGCTATACTGAGAAATATATAGTATAAAAGAGCCAGCATGAAATGTACTTTAATTAAGTAAAACTTCATTCATTTTGATTTTTCAACTAGTGCCTTTTATTTTAGCACCCAAATAGAGGGAAGACATCGAACATGAAGATGAAGATGAATACGATGACGGTGCGTTGATGATGACCAAATGAGGAAAAGAATATGCATGTATCAATAACCCTAGTGGAAATTAGGATTATTGTCACAAATATCAGCAATATTTTGAATAAATCACAATAACGTCGTGGAATTTACATGAAATAACATTTTGCCTGCAATATCATGATATTTTCAAAATATTTCCAAACTTGAAAATATTGCTAGTAATTTGAGATAATACATGAAAACTGAGTTTGTAAAAAGAAAATATATAAAAATATCTTTTAACAGTATTTCTGTTTATTGTGTCAATTTATCATACAAAGTATCATAAAGTCGTTTATTTTTCACTGTGCCAATCCACCAGTGGCTCAGTGGTGATGCACCAACCCTCCACAAAAAGAACCAGAGACCAATCCTTAGTTGTGGCACTATCGGTGAGGCTCTTAGGGAGGGGTGTGAGTGGGATTGTAAGTATTTACACGGATCAAAATAAATAAATAAATAATATTTTTTCCACACATTTTGCTAATCATGTATTGAGAAACCCCTCAGATTATAGAATATCCAGATATTATCAGAAACAATGTTTCCTCAATAATGAAATTTGTGACAATGATTAGGAGTAGGGTTTGTTCCTCAAACGGAGATTAGATAATGAAAATAAGCGCCTACTATACTTAATTGAACTTGGGATTAAATTCACTAGTCAGAATAGAGACCAGAAATGGTGAACATATCACATGATACAGTGATATAAATACGATGGCCCAACATCATTAATCGCACAGAGACTGCAACAAATCACGGCGCATAAGAAATACCCAATTTCTGAATTTAAAACAGGCCAGTTAGGGACTTGTACTGCTCATGTATCAAGAAAGCCTAATGTCAAAGACATTCCAAAGCAGTATTCTCGTACGCGATCAAAACAATATGTAAACAGAAAAATAAAATAAAATCAGACCTTCCTTCTCTGAAAAAAGGAAAACGAAAGAAAGACTAGCATATTCTGCCTTTGAAACTCTAAAGTATTATAAATTCAATCAAAATGACCCAATTGTACTTGGTTTTCTACCAAGAAATGTGTTGGGGTCGCATCTTTTGGGGGGTTGTTCATCAAGAATCAGGCAAATACGGTATGGGTGACCTAAAATGGAAAAAATAAGATTAGGGTTCCATCAGAAAGTGCCGTAGTAGGGTTAATTTCAGGTGAATGTTATTCACTAGTGGCCGTAACGGAAAGTTCCGATCTCCGTGATACGTATGTTCAATAAGAAAGGGTGGTTGCAACAGATTGAAAGATAAGGTCTCAGTGAAAAAAAAAGATCGTCTTGATGATGGATTGAGGAGTTTAGCTAAAATGGAGTAAAACATCCCTTTTTGAGCCGTTTCAATCATTGTATGTCCATGGCTTCCAAGAGAAAGGAAACGGACAACAATAAAAGGCTCATATTCAGGGTTTTGGTTTAGGGTTTTGCCCTGACAGACAACCATGAAAGACGGAAAGAGAGAGAGAGAGAGAGTTACCTGAGAGAGAGAGTTACCTGAGAGAGAAAGAGTTACCTGAGAGAGAGATATAAGAGAGAGAGAGATGAGTACGAAGAGGTAGAGAGAGAGAGAGAGAGAGATGATGATGATGATCGTGGAAACTGGAAAATGATGTTCTTATAGGATGTGCGATTTGGTTGTAGGAAAAGCAGTTCTCTATCTGGAATTGGTGTATACTATTGGCGGGCGTGTGTGGGCGTGGGGGTGGGGGTGGGTGGCGCCTCGCGATGAGGCCCCCGCGGCTTAAATCCAAACCATTCAAGGTAATTATTTTTTCACCTTAGTTGGGATGGGCCATATCGCAATGCATGAAGTGGGGACCACATTAGATTCATCACCTGATCACATGCTTGTGTGATACGAGATGGCAAAGTGGTCCAATGTTTTATGGGACGAAACTATATGTAACTGTTTTTTAGGGATTTTTATGGATTTAAAAAAAAAAAAAAGAAGATAATCCTGAGGGCATTTTTTAAAGGCATTTTTTGGTTGATAGCCCATGGAGCTGAGCTGTACTATTCTCTCTGGTGCTTGCCAACCTATAATCCAATGGCTCTTCCACTTAGAAATTCTTGATCCGGTTTTTTCACATGAGTTTATGAGAGGTGTTTGGGAAGTTGGAGATTTTATGACATGATGTGATGGCTTGTTTAACATTTTCAAATGCCTTTTTTTTTTTTTTTGAGAAAGTTTTGATTTTCACCCAAGAGGATTCAAATGTCCTTTTTGGGAATTTTAAAATTCCACTTCCTTTTATCTTTTGCTGCAATTTCTTGATACTCACATACAAATGCCATGTTAATTCGAAAAGTTCTTATTTGAGAAATTTTAGAATTCTCAGACAAAGTAAAATTCTTATATGCTCACTTGTATTTAAATATTCAAAAATTTCAGTAAATGGTGAAGGATGTACAATTCTTGAATTCTCAAAGGCTTACTTTTTGAGCCTGTTTCTTTATTACAACTCAAAGAATTCATGTCCAAGGGATTTCTAAGTTCCCAGGCACAGTGGATTCCTATATGCTCCTTTATACTTGAGTATCTAGGAATTCCAACAAAAGCTGCCGGAGATGAAACTTTAAAATTCCCACAAGACATTTGAGCCATTGTAGTTGGGTGGAATCCAGAATTTCCTGCAAAGAAATGTGGCATTTGAAAATGTGAGCAAACAACCCACCACATCATGTTTTAAAATCCCCAACATCCCAAGAACCTGTCATAAATTCTTCTAAATAAACAAGTAAGTGGAATTTTTGAATACTTGTAAAGAAATAAGACACTTCCAAATAACAAGAGACCAAATATCACATTATGTCCCAAAAACCTCAAAACTCAAGTTCTTGGTAGAAATGATTGTAAAGGAACAAGCTGAAAGGAACATCCATGAATTCCGCTATGTTTGGGATTTCAAAAATTTTTCATATACTAATTATCTGAATTTTATGAAAGAAACTAGCCCCCCAATCCAAGGGAGAATGAAAGAGGAGTGGGTTGAAATAAATGAGTAAATGCATTATTTTTATGTATTTGGATGGTTTGTGTGTGGTAAAGAGTTTTAAATTTGCATGTGGTAGGATGAAGGAAATGGATAATGAGTTACTTCGCCCGTTTTATTACAGTATCTTCAATTTACTGTGGGAGAGAAAAAGTTGGCTTGAAGTAACTGCCAAGCTGAGCATCCATATTTTATTTACTCATCTAGACTAATGCAAATGAACACCCCATGGAGTAAAGAATCCAATCGTTAGGATTAATTTCAATCATCCGCATACATATTTACATTACTTGTCTAGACGAATGCAGATAAACACCCCATGGAGTAAAGAACCCAATTGTTAGGATTAATTTCAACCCTCTTTCATTTTACTCTTCTATAAACAAATAGGCCATAATCATGTTTTGGATAGGTGAAAAATAGGGTAAAATGAAGTTAAATGGGTCTTGATAGTTTAAATTTTCAACCATATCCCATTTGGATGAGTATAGTCGAAAGATGAAGTATTGTTGCCGGCCATGTGTCTATTTATTTAACTTTAACCCTCAGTGCTATAGTTCGTTTGAATAAAAGTCAATCTACTTTCTTCTAGATTTCACTTCACACCAAGCATCGGAATATAGTGAAGTAAAGTACTATACATTAACTTCATCTCACTTTTCCTCCGTTCCACTCATCGCGTGAAATCTACTTTAATCTACTCTACAACTCATTTGTCCAAAGAGGCCTTGAGTCACTCCTTGTAACTTAGGTGCCTAAATTCTTATGTGGATTTGCAAAATTCAATGGAGGAGTTGGAGACTAAGGAATTAGTAGAGGAGATGATTTTTTGGTGGATTAAGAGGATTTGAAAAATTCTCTCATGTTACCCAAACATTCTTTAAATGGATTTGCAAAATTCTCTCATGTTACCCAAACATTCTTTAACTCAGGTGCCTAAATTCTTATGCGGATTTGCAAAATTCAATGGAGGAGTTGGAGACTAAGGAATTAATAGAAGAGATGATTTTTTGGTGGATTAAGAGGATCTGAAAAATTCTCTCATGTTACCCAAACATTCTTTAAATGGAACTCAGGGAATTCCCGTCCCCAAAACTTGTGAATGCTCTAACACAGCGGAATTTCTATGTTTTCCCTTTGCATTCAAGCATTTAAGAAATTTAAGAATCCCCCCACCCCTGGCCAAAAAAAAAAAAAAAAGGATGGGAAGGGGGGGTTGGGGGTTGAAATTTCAAAATTCTAGTAAGACATTTACAGACCTTTTAGGTGGTTGAAATTTTAAAATTATTGCGAATAAACAAAACATTTGTAATTGCCAAGGGACAACAAAACCCAAAAGCACAATATTTCATTGGAAATTATAACAAATAATTAAAGTAAAAAAAAACAACACAGACACAAACACTTTATAAATGTTGGCATACCGCATTTTTCGACAAATTTGCTACCATTCCACGATATCACGGAATGTCAGGTAATTCCATAATATCTTGAAACATCCCTTTTGTCATTAAATTATGTGTGGAGTAATACTGTGATATCATAGAATGTTGAACTGTGATATCATAGAATGTTGAATATTCCATGATATTGTGGACTTAACGACCTCTATCGTGGTTATAAAGTGTTTGGACCCTTAATGATTTTATGATTCAAATTTTATTAAGCATGGTGAATCCTTTCATGATTTTTATTTATTTACTGTTTGACGAGTTATTTTTTCCCACTAATATCGACTGTGGGTTGGAGAGTACATCGATCTGTGTTCACCTTTGTGCAGTCACAAAGATTAGGCGCCTCTTTGCCACTAGATTGTGAGCACTTCTCACTAGATTGTCGATTAGAAATAGAGTTGATTCAAATAATTCTGTTTTGAATATAGTTACATTAGACTATAGCACAAACATGTTCATTAATGTGCCTTCTCAAGCTTGTCTTACTACTTATTTGAGATTTTTTTAGCACTCGAGTTGCCTAATGGGCTATTTGATAATTTCACCTTTAAGTAAAGTCAAAGTCATATGTCCTTTCAAAAAATAATGAAATAAAAGAATCAAATCAAAATCCCACATTAAAAAAATTTTCTTTTACCTTTTTACACAAAAAGTAAAATAATTACTTTCTCATTCTACTAGTTGACAAAAATATCTACTTCTAATACAAAATGTTAAAAATTTACATTTTTTTCATTAAAAGATAAAATCTTATCATGTAATTGATTTAACCAATCTATTATTTTTTCTTTTGAAATGACAATTCACCTCATTTCACTCGACTAGTAAAAACTAACAAACAGCTCTCAACATACTCAGTAGACCAAGGGCGCACACTCCTTTTCAACTAAGAAACACGGCAAAGCCCTATCCCTGGAACAACCATGCCCCATGCATGTACCAAATACGCTCAATATGCTATAGTGAATCATTTTTGTAACGTGTTGAACGCATTTTAATTGGGCTAAACACGTTACGTTGCCGTTTGTTTCTTCCCAACCACACCAAATGCTGAATCATTACAGTCCCCTTTTTATTGGTCACTATCTCGTTTGCTAAACACCGATTTCATTTCTAATCCTAAATTAGGGCAAATACCTGTTTAAAATTATGAGACATAAGTTAATCGGTGTATCCGATCATGCACCAACAAGCAGAGCAGCTAATGGGCCAAGTGGCCTGGCTGCTTTAGGCTGGGATCAGAGCTTATGTTTAAACACTCACGCTGCATCTCGGTCTAAAATTTGGGCATGTTTAATAGTTGTTGACTTTAGATTAAGTGATGGAAAGTCCAGAGACCAGGCATCAACCCAAAGGAGTGGTGATTATAGTAAAGTGATGGAAAGTCCAGAGACCAGGCATTAACCCAAAGGAGCGGTGATTATAGTTTAGTGACCCAAACAAGTGACAGAAAGCTGGACCCAATTGACTAAAGGGTGGGATTGAGAAAACATGATTGATGCAAGCCAGGTTTGGGCTGGTGTTTCTAACGTCACGTCAAGCCTGAATTTGCATTAGCCATCAGCTCAGCCCAAATCTGCTCATGAAACATTTAAAAAAACAGATAACCATCCATAATCTCCAACGGTGTTGAAGTATTGCTAACTCAACACGCACACGAGGGTTGAATCGGTGATGTTATATAGGGAAGGATATTATTAATAATATTTCATACTTAGATTAGTGAGATTTATGGTACCCAATTATGCTAATGCACTCCTTGTTATATCTCAATTCCAGTTGCAAAATCAATTTTTTTTGTTGGTTAAGTTGCTGCCGAATCCTAATACACTTTCCGTGTCAATTTTGGATCCATTTTGTTATCCGCGCATGATCCAAGCCATGTACACCCCCGATTGTGAAAGCAAGGAGAACGAAAACAGAAAAACTCCATTACATTGAATGGGTCACTACCGTTTACAAGAAAAAAAAAACATTGAATGGGTCACACGTTTTTTCGTGGAAACCCACCATCACAGAGTAAATAGGCTCCGTGAGTTGAGACTCTGCATAATTAACCTGAAGTCGCTCATATGAGAACGTTGGCCTTGTAGATGACAGCAAACAAGTATCCCCTTAACTATTAACATATATGAAAATTTTGATACACATAGCTCCTAGCCCCAAATCAATTTGAGGGAGTAGGCACGGTGCCTATCTACCCAACGAGCTCATAATGCATTTATAGACCACTGCAAAAAAAAAAAATCATCAAGGTAGTGACTCAATTAGTTTGAGTATTGAATTTGCTCTTTAAATTATAAGTTCGATTTTCACCCTTTGTATTATTCAATACTATTCGTACTACTATATATATACTTTGAATGAATAATCCTGCAGAATTAGGTAGTTCTTGGCCAGAGGCTAAAGGGCTAGGTGAAAAATAACGTGAGCCATAAGAAAACAAAAAAGAAAAATAGCAAAGGATATTTCTCAAATTATCAAAAAACAGAGCTCATGCTGTTAGATAGGAAAGTAAAGAGTGCCACTAAAGAACCATAGCACCATACCACACCATACCATACCATACGAGGGCTTTCTACCATATTATAAAGCAAGAGAGGAGTCTATCTGTAAAAACGCCTTATTAAACTCTGATTAGGTGTAAAATCCCAAAGCCGTGTATCTCTAGACTCTTATTAGAGACAGGCGTCATCTCCAAGTCTCCCATTTCCTCCTCCTCCTCCACCTCCTCCTGCAAAGTCTCTCTCTCTCTCTCTCTCTCTCTCTCTCCTCTCCCTCGGACTCTCAAAATCTCATCAAAACCGCCTCCGATTCCCCCAAACTCGATCTCCTCTCCTTCTCTCGATCATCTTCCCAGGCCCCATGTTCTTCCCCGATCGATCCTCGCCGTCCATTCCACTACAACCGAGGTGAATTCCAAAGGAGGTTCTTTTTGTTGTTTTCCTCCTCTTCTTCTTCTTGATTCCTCTTTCTAGGGTTAGGGCTTCGCTCTCCGATTCTTCTGTTTCGCCATGGAGCCCCGCGTGGGGAGCAAGTTCCGTCTCGGCCGCAAGATCGGCAGTGGCTCCTTCGGAGAGATCTATTTGGGTTCGTCTTTTTTCTCCTCTCCAATTTCGTTTATCCAACGTTCTCATCTGTATGGTTTTGGGTTTTGATTGGTTGTGCTGCTTGTTCTTTGTATCGTCCGCTTCAGGTGCTAACATTCAGACGAATGAAGAGGTCGCAATTAAACTTGTGAGTGTTTCCTTTTCTGTAAATCGTTGGGTTGGGCTTGTTATCCGGTTTCGCAATTCGGGGCGTTGTTGGGTTTTTGTTTTGGGGGCTTAGATCGGCTGGAGGCGTTACTTTTACTGGGAATTTGTTCTGTTCTGAATGTTATGGACGTGGGATGTGTTTAGACAAATATACACCAAGGAATGCTACTTGGAAAGAAATAAAATTTCATCCACTCCTGGGGATGTTAAGAGCTTTGTTTGATATGGGCAAACAGAGTAAGTTATTGGATAGACAAATGCATGTACGAATTAATTCCCAAGAAAGAATTCCCATCCAGCCGAACCATATGGAAAATACATTGACAAATGGTCTATAGTTTGTTATATATATATATATAAAGAGGTATATAGTTATCAGGATCAGTGAACATGATATGTGTGTGTGTTGTAGTTACCGTTTTTTCTCATTTTTAAATGGTCTATTGTTCTTAGCCATTCTGTGAACAAACAAAAAGCTGCTATACAAGATTGGGGCTGCAATTTTTAAATTGAAAGTGGAACTAGCTGCTGGAAAACCTGTGAAAGAAATGAATCTAAAGAAAGATTTTACCGAGAACCTCCCCATCGCTTTTGGGTCACCAAATACATTAATCATTAAGGGCCGTTTTTTTTTTTTTTTTTACTTTTCCAATAACAAAAGCATGCCTATGTCATCATCAACCAAGTTCCTTTAAGAAGTATGTGTGTGCCTTCCTTATGGTCAACAGCTGAATTATTAAGACTAGTAAATAGCGACTGAAGAGGAAATGAACCACACAAAGTGTTGTCCCAATATGAGTTGGTGTATCTATCTTTCACTCTGTATCGAATTCCCCTCTCATGTATTAAAAATTGAATAGCTCTCTTATTTCGGATGCCTTATAATGCGTACAAGATAAATGCTATGCAATATCCAATATTGTGTCTCGACAATAAATGTTCTTTGATGATTGACATCATGATGTAGTATGGGCCCCACAAGTGGTCCCCCCTATAATAGATTAGGACTATATTATTAGTAGATTATTAATTACATTCTTATTAGGGAAGTCTCTATTAATAGATTAGGGTTCGCTTAGGCATTAAGAATTTCTCAGAGAAGAATTTCTTAGATTTTATCCCTGGAGGTGCATTCTATTTTGAAGTCTTCTTCACGATTTGAAGTGTTCTTGGACACATGCTTTGGCACCCAACGCAACCATAATCCTAGGAACTGCATCATATTGGGATCAGAGCCGAACAGTCCATCGCGGTCATCAGCGTGATTACTGCTATCCCTATCTCTGTTAGATCCTTCCACCAATTAGCCCGCGAATAGTACCCATCCCAAACCCCTCCATCTCTCCCCGCTGGAACCCTCTCCATCTATGTTTACCAACAAAACTCCATCATAACCACTCTTGAATCACCCACTACCTTCCCCTGTATCCATTCCATCATCCTTGCCAAAAAAGAAGAAGAAGAAGAAGAAGAAGAAGAAGAAAACCCTATTTCCAAAACCCAATCCCGACACCCCTAGCCCTTTCAACCTCAATCAAACCAAACCCACCTCCCAAACCCTTTTCCAAACCCATCGCTAGGACCGAAAGCAGGAAAAAAAAAAAAAAGAGAGCAGCGAAGAAGAAGAACAAGAGGAGACGCGTACCTGGTATTTGAGCTCTGACCGCCTGCGACGTCGCTCGCCATCTTCATCAAACGCACGTGTGTTGCCGCAAGCCACCTGCCATTGTCTTTGCCTGAAGCAATCACTGTCAGCAATGCCCCTATAGCTGCACGCTTGTGGCCTCTTTGTCGTCGCCAACCGTGCATCACCGAGTTGTTCTGCTTGTTGCTCGCCATCGCCAGTCTTCCTCGACATTGCCAAAGTCCATCTCTTCACCAGCCCTCCTGATCGTTGAAGCAGTAGGTAGGAAAGGAGTTCTTTCCTTTCTCTCTGTTTTGACACAGAGAATGAGGTCGAAGGAAAGCTGACACGTGTGAGACTACCTTTTCTTTGGTTGGGCCTTTTTTTTTGGTTAGGGTTCAACACTTCAGTTACAAGCCGGGTTTGGATCTGGGCATTCAAGCAAGAAGTCAATATGATGCCCAAATATTTCAAAATGGGCAACGTTTTGTGTCGTATTGTATCCAATGCTTCACTTTTTACTTGTAAAATCCATGTCCCTGCTGTGTACATGGCGTGTCTTTGCCATGTCCATGCCATATTTGGGCATTATATTCATCTCTGTTGCCATCATCACTGACCACAAAAAAAGGCAATCAACGTCTAGAATTTGTTTTTGTAATTGCGTAACCATCAGAAGTCCGATTTAAAATCCGTTTTTTCATGTGCTATCGTGGTGAGCAGATCTACACATCAAGTTAGTCATATTTTAAATTTATATTAAAAAAATGCATCCTAAGAAGCAAGTGGAGGTTGAATCTTCATCTTCTTTAATAGAAGATTTGACTGGTGCCATTTGAGAATTATTTGTAATAGTTAATCAAATGCGAACCACTCTGGAAATACTTGAAACTAGAGTGACAACTTTGTAAAATAATCCGCGTGTGGATCACAATCGAGAAGTTGGAGAAAATATTTGGAATCACCAGTCAATAATGTCAATCGAGATTTAGGGACTAAACTCCTTATTTCCGAATATGATGGCAAATTGCAGCCCGCTGAATTTATGGATTGGTTAGTGTGGGTGAAGAATATTTTTGCACACAAGCTAATGAATGATTGCCACAAAGTTACATTGGTTGTCACTCGATTTCGTAATTATGCTGCAACTTGGTGGGCTAAATTGCAACGTAAAAGGAGGAATCAGAATATGGACCCTCTGCATGGAATGAGATGAAAAATATTTTGAATAAAATATTCCTTTCCTTCAATTATTCAAGAGATCTACGTGCAAGTTTTTAGAACTTGAAACAAAGATCTGAGACGGTTGTTGAATACTCTAAAGAATTCTTGACTTTGCAAGCTCGTTGTGGTTTGAATGAAGATGATGATGTGTTGGTTGATAGATTTTTTAATGGCTTGAGAGTAGACATTCATCACATCATTGCATTCCAAAATTTTGAGAATGTAGATGAACTCATCCAACATGCCATCAAAGCTGAGGGTATTGAAAATCATCAGGCACAAAAATTTAATGCATCTAAATGGGTTTTGCAGAAGAATTTATTTCTGCAAGATGCCAAATTGAGTGGTTCATCAAGAAAGATTTTTGGCAAGACTGAAGATCAAAACAGGCTGATTTGTTTTTATTGTCAACAACCGGGCATCGCTCAACGGAATGTCTAAAGTGCATACATATCATTGAGACTGATAATGATGAGAGAAATACCCTAGAAAGTAATATAAAAGATGCCCTAGATGCTCCTCAGGATAAAGATGAAGAAGATGTGGAGTACGTAGACGCAGACACCATTGGTGAAGCTCTCATGGTTATCAAAGAGGCTCTACCAACTGTTGAGAATAAATGGTTGAGGAAAAACATCTTTCGTTCCACGGTGCAGTATATGGACAGTATGTGGACAGAATTGCACAGTTGTAGTTGATGGTAGAAGTGAAGAGAACATCATCTCATAGTCTCTTGTTAATTGTCTTAAGTAGAAAGTTTACAAGCACTATCGCCCATATTTTGTCACATGACTGATGACAGGTGATCAAGTGCACGTACATCACACATGCAAGGTTACGTTTGCTATTGGTGATGATTACCAAGATACAATTTGGTGTGATATGCTACCTATGGATTGTAGTGATATCTTTTTGGACGCCTATGGATGTATGACAAAAATAGGATTCATGGTATGTGCGACAACACATGTACAATCATGTATGGTGGAAAACAAGTTACACTTCATTCTGAGAAGTTGGGGCCGCCGAAGAAGAATCCTAAACCACTGCAGCAAAGGAAGCCCCTTCATGTTCACCATATTTATAGAGGTAATCCGAAGAAGACTCAAGTTCGAGGGTGAACTCTTTTTTTAAGTTGGGGAGGATGATGCAGTATGGGCCCCACAAGTGGTCTCCCTTATTATATATTAGGACTATTATTAGTAGATTCTTAATTACATTGTTAGTAGAAAAGTTTCTATTAATAGGGTTTTCTTAGGCATTAAGTTTGCTTTTATTATATATATGTCATTGTAGAGAAGAATTTCTCAGATGTGATTATTGAATATAATTGTGGGTTTTATCTCTGGAGGTGCATCCTAGTATTTTGAAGTCTTCTTGACGATTTGAAGTGTCCTCACATCAACTGATAAAAAAAAAACAAAAAGAAAAAAAAAACACATGACAAAATAGGATTACTGTACCCTCTGTCTTAGTTATTATTGCAAAATATATTGTTGAAGATAGTTTGGCCTTTGACCACAATATATCTAACTTGAATTGTAGTTAGTGGACACCTCACACCACTGTATAGTGCAAAAAGAGTCACTTTAACAATGGCCCAGCCCCACGCCAGCAAGCAAATTGGGCAACAAACTCAAAAAAGTTTTGGATATGCCGTGTGCTCACTCTAGTGATCCTGAATTACCTTAGCAATGCCTACTTGCATGGACTTATGGGTGTTAATGAGCCACGCCAGCCCTCTTTGGGCCTTAGGTTTTGGTGATCGGATAGGGCCTGCATAAGTAGTGCTTATACGTTAGTGACTGATTTGCACACACAAGTGATAGAAAGCCCGGCTTGGCCCGAGAGTGGGCTTGGACTTGACATGTTTGATGGGGGCTGTGCTCAGGCCAAGAACTGATGGGCCATGGCTTGTGTTGGGCTTGGGCTGGATATGGGCCTGTGTTTCTAAAGCAGGGCTAGGCCTGGATGTGCATCATCCCTACCCAACTGTGCCCTTGAACACCGTACGTGGACTACTCTGATGCATTGCTGTAAAAAATAAGCTTGCATACACTGAAGGAGACCACCATGATATGGCTCTTCTTTGGCTATCTCTCTCTGAGATTAGTGGCTTGAAAACTTCTAAACTCATACTTGGATGACCTTGCTATCCACCTGAAAGCTATGGCTTTCCACCTAACCTTGACAGCCACACTTTTTATTTTTTACTCTTTTTTTTTTTGTTTGATAGAATCCTAATTGCACCTTTTTGAGTCTGGTCTACTCCTATAGGTGGTGTTATTTCTTTCAAAACTGTATTGATGAAGAAACATCAACAGGAGTGTGATGTGCAAGGATTACGCGAGCGTAGCTAGAATGTGCTCATTTTTGCAAGCACAAAAAAATGGGTTTCGAGTACTCTTATCTTAAAATAAAAATGTGAGAGAATGAGACATGACAAGATATTCCTAGGAGTTAAAACAATTATGCAAGGCTTCAATTAGTTGTGTGCTGTAATACCTTGGCATTTCATAAATAATTTTAAAGAGGATTCGTTGCTCATTTCCAATTTCTTTGCAAATCATTCTTATTTGGAGAGGAAAGTTCCTTTTATTGGAGCCCAACTTATTAAGGTCCGTGAACTGCCTGTAATACAGCTTCATCTGCATTTAGGCTCCCTTCTAAGATTTTTCCTTTTTTTTTTTTTCATTACAAACTTTTCATAAGATAACAGATGTCAATAGAATCATATTAGTTTTATGGAAGGATGAACCTGTCCAGCCAATAAGTAAATCTTTTATTAATCCATGGATCATGCCATGTCATTAGTGATTAGAGGCGATCAACCTTCTCATCATACTTCTATTGCATACATCACATAATTGAACACTCATTAATTTTTTCCCAAAGATTTTCCAGTGTTAAAACTTTATCAGAGATTCTTGATCTTTTAGTGGTGTAGACCTGGAGATTGTGGTTGCGTATATTCTGTGTGAGTCCAATGGGTAAGCTTGTCCAAAGGGGATTTATAGTTATGAATATATTTTGGCAATCACTTATGCCCAAATGGATGTCATTGTGTGTAGCAATATACATATATTTTGACTGGTATCACGATTCATGAATCGAATCCACGACATCATAGTTGCAGTGATGACCACTTTTGACATTATAAATTACCCCAAATCCTGATCCTGCATTTTCTAGTCATTTATCCTTATTTTTGTTGTTTTACCTTGCTTTAGTCTGTTCTAGCCCCATTTAATTGTGGGCAACTGGGTATATATAATTTCTTTTCTGTTTGGGAACTTTTATCAGCATAGCAACTCAAAAGCAGAAGTCTTTCTCCTCTTTTAAAACTGCAAGCCGTATATTCTAATAGATTCTGTTTATCCTTTTGATTCTCAGGAAAATGTTAAGACAAAGCATCCTCAATTGTTATATGAATCAAAGTTGTACAGGATCCTGCAAGGGGGAAGTAATGGAAGCTTTTGGCTATTCTTCTTTTCGTTCACTTTGTTCCAAGTCATTTGTCTTCTTTTATTCACTGTTTTATTTATACTTTGGCAGCTGGAATTCCAAATGTGAGGTGGTTTGGTGTTGAAGGTGACTATAATGTTCTTGTGATGGATTTATTGGGACCGAGTCTAGAAGATCTTTTTAACTTTTGCAACAGGAAACTATCATTGAAGACTGTTCTTATGCTAGCTGATCAGATGGTAGGTTTTCATTTATTGTTTGCTATGGTTGCTTCCTCAAGGCCAGTTTATTTTCTTACTAGTGTAATCCACTTGATAACTTGATTGGACTCGCCATGTTTTGTAATCATGATATTTCCTACTAGATCAACCGAGTTGAATTTGTTCATGGCAAATCTTTCCTACACCGTGATATCAAGCCTGACAATTTTCTCATGGGCTTAGGGAGGCGTGCAAATCAGGCATATCTTTTTACCTAATTTTCTGTTGTTAAGTGTTTGCTTTGATGTTAGGATATTTGAGCTAATGTAATTAATTGTGGTGCACTTGCATCTAGGTATACATTATTGATTTTGGTCTCGCTAAGAAGTACAGAGATAGTACTACCCATCAACACATTCCTTACAGGTGACTAGCTTATTTTATTTATGGGTACAGTTATTTACATCTTCAAAAATTTGGAGGAATACAGGCCTTATAGGTACTTTCATTTATGCTACCTTAGTGAAGATCAATTTTGAAGCATTTTCATGCTATTCAGACAAAACATTTTGCTTCAATTTGGGGAGCGTCATGCTCTTACAGATTTTGATAACTTCTTCCTTCATGGTGTGCTTGATCATTGGTCGAAAGTTTGAATGTTTCATGGTTAAAATGAAAGTTATATTGCTTGTTTGTATTGGTAGTTCACATTAAGTTTATATTTGAGGCTTTCATCTAACACTTCAATTTAATGCAATACACCAACCTTCTTGAATTATTGGTCTAGTAGTAGCACCCCTTTATGTGCCTTGTTGATCTCTACCATCTTGGCAACATGCTGATGAGAATCCAAATCAATGTAAAACACCAAGTCATTGTTTGACAACACCTCTTGTCGAATCTCTACCATGTTGTCAACCTTTTGTTTTTGAGTTTATATCATCTTGGTGAATGTGGAAGCTGATTGCTTACCAAATCTGGGCCTCGCAGGACAGAACTATTCTTTGGCGATTAAATCCCCTGATAAGTGAACTAAGTAGTTCCATGCAGTTAGTTGGATGTCCAACTTATTGGAATGTGTGTACATGTAAGACTTCCGAGGAGAATAAACGAAGTCATTGCTATACCTTAATGCAAAGCGATCTTAAGTGCACGAATTGTGGGAGGCAATGGTTCTTAAAAGATAGATGAATTTTGTTATATTCATTTCAAGAGTTTCACCATTTTGGTTAATGGTATGTTGCCCCCAACTTGTTGATTCAGGCACTTGGTCCTTGCATGAATCATGGCTATTTTTTAGGGGGATGGATGAGGCTCTTTTCTAAAGGTTCTTAAAGATTATGGGATTTGTCCTGGTCAATCTATTGAATCTCTATTAAGTGCTAATGTGGCGTGTTTAGAAGACTCTACTATGGGCTTGTTTCTTTACTAGAATTCATAGAATTCTTGTCTAGAGATTATCAAATTCTCAAAAAACTGTCCCCATGGTTTAAAAAATCGGCCGAGTCGGGTCACAGGGACTCGAACTTGAAACATGAGACTCGGCCGAGTCGCAGAGTCGCATGGGACTTGGCCGACTCGGTTGAGTTGCATGGGACTTGGCCATGGGACTAGGTTGAGTCGACTCAGACTCGGTCATGACCGAGTCGGGTCCTGAGTTTGAGTCTTTAAACCTTGGCTGTCCCCTGAGGTGGAATTCCTAAAATGTCCTCTTGGGCATAGGACTTGAAATTTCAGCAAAATGCAAAGAGATTGGAATTCTATGAATTCGATAAGGATATTTGAAACTTTTTAAGTTGCTGTAATTTGGCATTCTGGTAGAAGAAACATGGCATTTCAAATGCTAGGGGACAAGCCATCACATCAAGTCTTGAAACCCCAACACACAAAATTCTTGTTGGAAATTCTAGCGAAGAAACAGGCCTTATCTAACCATAGTGGTGTACGACTTACTCCTTGACCAAGAATTTGAGTTAGTTCATTTTCCAGTAACTGATGGGCAGGCCATCAACCATGATCTCTTTCCAGCATCTACCCACCATCTCCTTGAAACCCTTGACCTATAGCCAAGCTAGTTCA
This sequence comes from Sextonia rubra, assembly GCA_037013555.1. Classification (NCBI taxonomy): domain Eukaryota; kingdom Viridiplantae; phylum Streptophyta; class Magnoliopsida; order Laurales; family Lauraceae; genus Sextonia; species Sextonia rubra. Next base: position 31,761,723 of record JASUAD010000010.1, on the reverse strand, counting down.
AATTTGAATCTGGTGGGCCCTGGCTTCCTTCTTCCTCCTACTCACTCCTTGATCACACATTTGAGTTTCTTCATTTTATTTTTTATTTTTTTGCCAATGACTGTTGGACTGCCCATCCAACCAGTGGCCGTAGTGGTGGACAGATGATTGGCTATACGGGCCAATAACCTATGACCACTATAACTGATGACCATAGGGATGAACAACAGACAACTCGTGCATTTGAGTTTTTTTCAATTTTATTTTTATTTCTCAATAATTGATGCCTGCCTAACCTTCATCCATATTATCATTCCCCCCGTTTATCATCTCCTTGAAATCTATCATCTTTATCTGACCTAGTTCAAATTTGAATTGGTTTGGCCCCTGACATCTCTTCAACTCGAAAGGCTTTGGGCAAATGGTCCTGAGACTGGTTTTGGAAGGGCAAGAACTGACACTCGTATGAACAAACTTGTCCACTCTCCATCAGCCAAGAATATGTCCACCCTCAACATAAGAGGAGAATTTAGGCCATGGGATTTAGCAATGTGAAGGTCAATAGGAGCCTGGCATTTGATTTAAAAGGAGAAGTCCCACATTGCTCCCAATATATCTCTTGCATCATTGCATGGATATTCTTGTATGTTGAAATCCCCACCAATGTATTGAGGATTCACCCATGCTCTAATCAAGTCAGGCTATAAAATTCTCCCCTCAAATTAGGGATATTATACCATACACATCAGTTGGGATCCACCTCCACTTCCTTGCACCCTCAACTATTTTTCAACTATGTATCTTTGCTATGCTTCACTTCCAAGGAATGTAGTAGTCAGCCTTTGCCAATTCTCACTTCAGCTATCTTTGTCATAATGCATGTAGTTGCTTTTACGGAGCTACATAGCATCTTCTATTTCTTATGATCTAGCTCATTCTAAAGATTTTGCAAGTTTATGGCCTTCTAGTTGATGCAAATTCCCTGCCTTACCTAGTGGCTTGGACTAATGCCACTAATGACAGTGTACAGGAACATGACATATTTATCTTCGCACTGCATAAGAGTTTGATCGCCACTACTGCATTTAGATTTTCAAGATATGGCCTCGAAGAATTTTTGTCATTTTACTATTGCTAATTACTATTCTTCAGACATTTCATCACTGTCATTAGTGGCACATTCTTTTAGGGGACTTTTTTCAAATAACTGAAGACTGTATTGTCTTTTGATATGTAAACCAAGCATGAGGTGCTGCATTTACTATATATCCAATAAGGCTGAGGCTTTGTACAAAAATATTAATAGAAGGGCAGGTTGGTTGCATGTCTTGGTACCTATGATGCCCAGATACGGCATGGACACCCCATAGACATGGCAGGGACACGGATTTTGCATGTAAAAGTGAAGTATCGGATACAATACGACACGATACGTCACCCATTTTGAAGTATCCGTGCATCATTGCTTGGTACTAGTGTTGCCAATATCAAAGAGTCGGCATGATAGCATAGAACTCTTAGGGAACCATAAAGGTTTTACCAGCCTTTGGAGGCTTTGGTCTATTGTGTTTTCAGTTTAGGGGCTGCATTAGGTGCCCAAAAGTGAATGCACCATTGGGTGAGAAAACCACCCTATACATAAATGTTTATATTTATGAAGATTCATTCACCGGTCAGTTGGGGTCAGTTGGGGCAACTTGTTCCGTGATTTTGAGATATTTTTGCAATCCAAGATGGAACCGACTGATGCCTTCAATAATCCTATCAAACCCTTTTTTGTTAATAAGGATAGCATTCCATCTACCAAATTTCTTTCTTCAACCATCAGTCTCTTATGCAATTGTTGTATGCAGTCCAGTCCACACATCGCACCTGGATTGCTCAACCACGTCTTTCATCTGCCCTGCTTGTCTTGTAATTATTAAAATGATAAAAGAAGATTATTTTTCCTGATATTAATTTTCTCTGTTTCAGTGCAGCAGAAAAAGTGAATTCAGCTTTACACTTAGCTACATCTTTTTTGTTTCATTATTGTTACTTCAAATTGATTTTTTTTGTATTTCTTCTTAGGATTTTTTTAATTAACATTTGGTTTAAATGAGATATGCTTATGAAGTTGAGCTCTTTCGTTGCTATGTCATTTTGTGGCTGTGAATGTTATTCAGAGAGAATAAGAACTTGACTGGGACTGCAAGATATGCAAGCATAAACACCCATATTGGAATTGGTATGTGATTTACATTGTGATGCTAATGCTCTGTTTTCTCAATTTTGTTAAGTGAACATTGACCATCAGTTGATGAGGCAGTTCGCTTTTTTCCCCATTTCTTTCTTATTTCAGCTGGCTATTTTATTAGCGATCTGAATTTCTTACTCTATGGAATATCTGATCTCGGTTTGTGGTTCTAATCATGTGTGATTTTCTTTTTTATTTTCTCATAAGAACAAAGCCGGAGGGATGATCTAGAATCACTTGGATATGTTTTTATGTATTTCTTAAGAGGAAGGTACTGATTTCTCTCTCTCTCTTTTTTTTTTTTTTTGGGAGCTGCATTTGTTTTTTGTTTCCCTTGTTTGATTGAAGCTGTTTTCTTTTCCTTTTTAGTCTTCCATGGCAAGGTCTGAGAGCAGGGACTAAGAAACAGAAATATGAAAAAATCAGTGAAAAGAAGGTCTCCACATCCATTGAGGTAATATTCTATTGAGAGAGAGAGGATTTATCTGGATTTTAGTGCTGAAAAGATCTAAAGTGGAATGAGTTCCAGCATAGGAAGTTTAAGTTTACTGTGAGGTGTTAGACAGGGCTTACTAATTAGTAGTCACCAAGATTGAATGACCTTAGTTTTTCACAGTCAGATTTTTCTGGCCATAAAAGTTGATGTCTAGAATGATCTGAACAACCTGTTTTTGTGCCATCATTGATCTGTAGTGAGCGCTACTCATGCCATGCCACCCACATGCTCCTCCATGATTGGTGGGCCTGGGGGGTCCTTAGAGGTAGAGGCAGACCACATTGTTTGATACCTTGGTTCCTTAATTTCACTTGTTCTTTTTGTTATGATGAAGATATGATGAGAAAACTTGTTATTTCTTCCACAGGCATTGTGTCGAGGTTATCCTATGGAATTTGCATCATACTTCCATTACTGCCGTTCGTTGCGTTTTGATGACAAGCCAGATTATGCTTATTTGAAAAGACTATTCCGTGACCTTTTTATTCGTGAAGGTCAGTTCTTTTTTAATTCTTTTTGGTATAATTTTTTATTTAATGGTGTTTTATCCCCTATTGTTGAGATGGGTTGGTTTGTTCGTTGTAATCCTTCTTAGTCAATCTAATTTACTGTTTCCGTTAAAAGAAAACTGAATTCTCAATTTTACAAGAAACCCCCAGTGCAGCAATGCTATCTTTGTATGATTTACTATTAATTTTAAATACTTCATTTATAATTTTCAGGTTTTCAGTTTGATTACGTGTTTGACTGGACCATTTTAAAGTATCAGCAATCACAGATAACCAGTGGCCCTCCTCGCAATCCGGTTAGTAATATTATATTAGCTTATAGTATCTTTGCTGAGTTGGCCCTTCTATGTTTGACTGATGACTTGTTATTTCTTAGGGTCCTGGTGCTGGTACAAGCTCAGGGATGGTCCCTGCCATTGCCACTATTGATAGGCATTCAGGTGCTCTTGAAAATTTGTAGTAACTTTACCACACTATCCTTGAACTATTGGTGCAATCATCATTTTGAGTGAGGTGATGTTTTTATGAATTTCCTAACTTTCTTTTTCAATGCAGGTGGCGAAGAAGGAAGACAAACAGGTTGGTCTTCAAATGATCCCCGTCGGAGAGTCTCAGGACCAATTATAAATGCAAGCAGCTTGTCAAAGCAGAAAAATCCAGTTGCAAGTGAAGCATCTGTCTCTAAAGACGCTATGGTGAGTTGTTTTTAGTCTAACCACAGTACTGCTTATACAGGACTGGAAGAGAGATAACTTTTAATGAATTAAGTTTTCAAAATTGTTCTTCCTTTCATGCTAGATTTCTAGAATCATTTTACTGAATGCTGTAGCTTGGCTTAGTTGCTGGATTTTTTCTATATGGAAATGTTGTAATATCCACTTGTAGATCAAAGAAAGAATCAGATTTTTTTTAGCTGTAGAGGACTCATGCATGCTTGTCTCCCCTAACCAGGGCATTATGTGTTCCTAATAGCTGAGCTACAGCCTGGGACAAACTGGAATTTTATGTTCTCTTTGTATAAACAATACATTTTTGTGCCAGTTCCTTGCTATAAAATTTGTAACTATTTTTCATGTATAATTTGTTAAATTTTAATTGTTCCTCCTGGGAAGCTCAGAGTTCCTTTTCTCTTTAAACCCATTGCTTGGAGAGAGAACGTACAGGGAGCTTGTTCTCTCTCTCTCTCTCTCTCTCTCTCTCTAAAGATATATAATATTTTTTTTTGGAATGAGTTCCGTATAGAGTTACATTCCCATAGCTACCTGTGAAAAAATTTTCATCATGGAGTCTCAATATTTATTGCCCTAACCTTGCTGGATCGTCATCCAATTTTTGTTCTTGGGGAGGTAGGGCCTAGTGCCCATCCACCTATCCAAAAAGAAAAAACCCACCCACACCGACATATTCTGAAAAAAAAATGTCTAGTTACTTTTTCTCGAATGGTGAATATGATTTGTTTCTTATGATTCCAAAACAAAGATCACATTCTTGAGACTTTATTTTACTATTTTACTAGGCTGATGGGATGCACCTGTTTGATATTTAATTAGTAGAGTGAAGTGAAACCTCCACGTAAGAGACATGAAAAGATGAGGGGGTCATATCAATAGTATAAAAGTTCAAAATTTCCCCTCCAAAAAGGGTCAAAAAGCAACCTTCTCAAGTTACTAAATGACACAAAAGCCATCTACTTTTTACAAAAAAATGCAAAAAAGATTCCTCACAAAGCCACTAAAGACAAATAGCCATCACATTATGATTAGACCTCTCATATTTTATTCTCTCTTGATTTGAGACTTTACTTCACTTCACTTTACAATACCATTACAAAAGCAGGTCTGTGGAAAATTTTGTTCCATTTATTTTTGTGTTTTGTACCATTCACATGGTGCATGTGGGCTGTATCCAAACATTATGTCCTAGGTGACACAACTTTTGTTGGTCAGTTACAAAAATTGCCTCATTTTCTTGCGTCTGTGCATGCACTGATGCATGATACCCTTTTTTTGTTTATTTAATTGGAAATTAACCATAATGAAACTGGTCCTTGTGGACTTGAGCTTGAATTTCTCTGATAGTGCGAGTATGCCTCAGCCTTACCATTGCACTAACATGTTAGTTCAGCATTTATTTTTATCACTTTGACTGAAGAGGTGGTTATCCAACCCATTTTTATTTTTATTTTTAATTTTTTCATATATCTTGCTCATGGGTGGTTCAGATATATTTTACATGAACCACATGGACGCATGAAGTTGGTGGACCACTTTTTAACAGTTGAGATGGATCCTAGGAAGTCCTTACCACAGATGTAATCTGGGTCAAATTAGATTGTTTTTGGGGCTGCATCCACCAGGGTAGGCAGGGGTTTACATAGTAGCCCCAAGGAAAATTTTCTGTTCTGCCAGTGTGTGTGGGCGCTACTGATTCCATCATTGTGATCTCTCTCTCTCTCTCTCTCTCTCTCTCTCTCTCTCTCTCTCTCGCGCACACAGACGCATACACACACACATCCCTATGAACCTCAAAAAATCTTGCTAGTGACAAATAACCTCTAGTAGGGACTTTGACGAGTGGTTTACATTTTAGGATTTTTTTTTCTTTTTTAAATCTGAAGCTGTTAAACTATGTTTTTGTTGTTCAGTTCTGCTGTTGTTATCTTTCAAAAGTGAACCTTGTGCTTTCATGATGCAGTTGTCCAGTTCCACATTACTAGGGCGATCAAGTGGATCAGCCCGGCCTGCTGCTATTTCCAGTAGCCGTGATATGACAGGTAATGAGATTGACCCCTCCCGTCCTCGAACCATGGAGGCTAGTGCTGGAGGATTCTCGAAGGTTTTTAGTGGGCAGCAGCGAAGTGCTCCGACTGGGTCCTCAGAGCCCAAGCGCTCTACTTCCGGCAGGAATGCGTCCAACATAGCGAACTATGAATCTACAGTCAAGGGCATTGAATGCCTGAGTTTTGACAACAATGAGCGGATCCAATATTAGTATACATGCTGTTACGGACTGCTGTCTCTTTCACACTACATTCTGTAAATCATGAATTGGTGTACTAAGTACGCTTTGGAGTGGGATTTGCTGTTTCTTGTGTTGTGATTGAGGGAAGCCATGGTTAGGAGTTGATATTGCTGTGCGCTGGTTGAGGAAAGCACTCCTCAAGGGCGACTGCAAAAAAAAGGGATCCAAGGAGCTGGGCCAAACTGTACTGCAGCTGAGGTAATGCTGTCTATATGTATTTTGAGTCAGGTCCGCAAGTCATTTATTTTATCATGGCCACCCACTTATCATTCAGATTTTTATATTCAAAATTTCATTGATATTCTAGGCTATATTTGCATATAGTCACTCATTTCAACAGTTGTGGGACTGCTGAGTTGGTAATGATTTTATTAGTTTTCCCTAAATGCTGAATCTTGTCTCCCAAAATAGAAAGTGAAAAAAAATTCTGACTTGTGATGTGACAGTGTGGTTTGGAGGGGGTCTTTTATTTGGTCTGTGGTTTGCCCTATGGGCATGTTTGGGAGAGGAGTAGGGTAAAGTAGGGTAGAGTAAATCCAAAATCAAAAGAGAATAATATATGATTGGGTTATGATGGTTTTTTGTTTTTAGTTATTTGATAAGAAATCTTTTTGACCTTTTGTACAAAAAGTAGAGATTTTTTTGTAGTTTAGTGATGACTTTTTGACTTTTTTTTTTAAGATGAGGAAAATTTGAATTTTTTTAACAAAAAGGGGGAAATCTTGAATTTTCAAAATTTAACTTTACTTTACCTTACTCCTTTGCCAAATATGCCCTAAGGGATGCTTTTATGTCCTACTGACGGACATATAGCAGTAGAGTTGCTGAAGTAAAAAACACATGCGCTTGGATACTCTAATGGCTAATATCCCTGAAACGTAGTAAATGGCTAATATTAAAGAAAATGTAGCAATCCTTTAACGTTATCTGAAGCACCCATTTCATGCTATTGCTTGGACGAGCTTATTGCACTTAACTTTGCTGGTGTCCGGATCTGGAAGTTGTCATTTACAGGTGGATCCTGTAAGTTAAGAAGTTTGAGTTTGGGCATGTTTTTATCTTTGTGAACTGGTTGTGCATTAGCTAATCCGAGTTGAATTGCTACTGACAGTAGTTGTGTTCTTGCGATGGCCAACTACAGGTAGATAGAGTTCGAGATAATTAGTTTTATAGATAAAACGAGCTGGGCGCCCAAGTTCCGAGGGTCCAAATAGGTCCAGCTGGGCAAACTGAGATCATGGAATTGGTCTAAACATCTAATTCCTAAATTCCTTAGCTTCTGAAATTCTGCCAACCATTACCAAGCTCGTAATCATTCAGGGTCAACTTTGCTGCATGTTTTTTACGGCATTGTCATGTCCTCTGTCTTATTATTATTATTATTGTTATTATTATTTTTAGCGTGAAGAGAGTGTCTTCAGTACAAAAGAGAGAAGACACTAACTGAAAAAAAAAAAAAAGAGCTCCACTCTACACCCTGTACAGGTACTGCCTTGCTGATGAGGTGGAGGCTGCCTGACGGTCCCTGCGGTGAGGGAGGGAGTTGTTCAGATGTGAACTTTCCCAGTTTTCAGAGTCTTCCCGCACTAAATTTTAATGACAGTTACATGTCGTGAATCATAGGTGGGAGGTGTGTATTAAAAGTGGTTGCCAAAGGATAGGAGGGTTTTGATGGAGCATCTGCTTTCCCTGTTGGAATCCCATCCATAGTAGATGATATTCCAATGTCTTTTTTTTTTTTTTTTGTTGCTATGGTAGGAGAAAGTCTTCATTAGAAACAAAGCAAAACAAGCAAGAGACAAAAACAACTAGGATACACAATGGTTAGAGCACCAAACTCCTGTAAGAAACCTAGCAACCCAATTTGACCTGTACAAATTCTTAGCAAGGTAATGAGTAAAACCATTAAGATTTCTAGGAATCTAAGAGAAAGAGATGTCTTCAAAGTCTGAACTCAAATCTCTAATATACAGCAAAATATGATGGATAGACGAATCCATCAACCCATTGATCGCTTGATATTCCAGTGTTGAAATGTAGTAAGGGTATCTAAGTGATGCAGTCCTCTTCAATCAGAATGTCTGTTTAGTGATTCCTTGATCTTTACAGATGAGAACCCTTGTGAAGAGCTTTGAATTCTGCTTCCATAGGACTCTCAGCCATGGTTAACTTCTGAAAAAGGCACCCTCATAGTTCCACATTTATCTCATTGAATCCCTCCCGCTGCTGCTGAACCTGTGAATGTATTTAGAGATGTATCAAAATTCAGATGGGGGCCTATGTGGCCTGATGCCAATACCACTCCCTAAAAGATGAGAATTTGGTGTGGGATTAGGAATAAAGGTCGAAAATTGGTTCCAAATAAGGATGGTAATTCGACAATTGGTGAATAAATGATCGACAGGTTCTGCTTGCAAAGGTTGCATATAGGAGAGGTGTCAGGAAATATTTTGCCTACATTGGCCCCTGGTTGCGAGCCGGTTATGGAAGAGGCGCCAGAGGGAAACAAAACCAATCGTGAAGGAATATATATTTTCCAAACAAGTTTCCGATGAAAGTTAGGACTCCGGGTTCAGAGGCTGTGAAACTTATGGCTTTTGTCTGTACAAGTTCCAGATGGTTCCTTAACCCTACACTAAAGATCTTCTCCCCCAACCCCTCAAGGAGAATTAAGGTTATCACTCCAAGAGGGATTTATCCCACCTTGTCTTTAATATACATAGGGTAATTGTACGTGGCACCCGGGCGTTTTGCAAATGCAAACAGTGCAAACCTATTGATTGTTTGTTTTTTTTCTCCTTATCCCTCTTCCCATAGTAAATGCTGCTATATTTCATTGGTTGTTATAGAGGGGTAGAAATGCCCCATCTTGAAAGGGGCATATATATATATATATTTATATATATAATGTATTTCTTCTCATGATGGCATCCATGTTCTCACCAAGTCTCCTTATTCCTAGAATCCAATGATAGTCAAATACATTGATATGGGAAGGGACCCATGACCACTCTGACAACCCATCTCTGCTTGATTTTGAAGAAGTTTTCCACGCCGAAGACAATCTAGTCCCTTCCATTGAGAAATTCTTCATTCAATATTTAAGAAAATATTTTTGGCCTCAGTTCCTTTTCAAGAGTTTTTTAATTAACTCAGTTAGTAAACCAAGATGCCCAAGCGTTTCATCCTCTCTTGAGTCTCTTTAATTGCTCTCTTTTCATCCACTGGAGTTCCTTTGCTGAAGACCAGTTGGGATTCTTCATGATTGACCTACTTCTACTTGACCAGATTCACGCGCATAATTCTCAAGAATGTTTGCTATACATTCTTCTAGTATTTCTTTACTTAGCTTGGAAAAAAAGATGAGTAAGTCATTTGCAAATTGATCGAAGGAGGGCTAATTCCATCACTCTCGGGGGCTAATGAAGGGAAACTGTTAATGTGGGTGTGACTAAATCTTAAAATATCTCTAGCAAAAGCCTCCCCACCAATGAAAAATAGATACGGGGAAGTGGGATCTCCGTGATGCAAACCTCCTGTGGCCACGATCGGGTCTGTCAGATGACCATTAATGGAAACACAGTATGTTGCTGCCCTTGCACACAGCGGAATTCGGGTCACAATGCTCGGTTGAAAGCCTTACTTAAGAAGACATTGGGTTAGGAGAGGCCAAGATATCAGGTCATAGGCTTTCTGAATATCGAGCTGAGAGTAATCAGCTGGATGAACCTTTGAGTTGGGATTAGTTTCGAAGCTTTAGAGCTGTATGGCGAGTAAATTGAATGGGCTGCTAGTCACATGCCTTGCATTTGGCAACCAAGTCCTTGGAAAAAAGATTTTTACTTTCTACATAGGCGTGGAGAATTCATGTTTGGCAATTGTAAACTTTTTAAGGATTTTAAGTCTTTTTAGATCCTCTTTCTTGTGGATTCAGATGTGAAAATCCGAATATGAAAGGGGGAGGTTATAAACAAATCTACGGATTCCTCACATACTACCAAATTCGACCTCAACTGATCCTCACCTATACAAATCCTCAATGAGTAAAGCCCTCTTCTAGGGGTAGTGAGGATTAGGAATCCTCACAACTGCAGATTCCATACCTATTATCAAATGTGACCAACATGTTTATGAGACAAGGAAGCGTACATGATGTTGTGCGCCTTTGGCAGGCTTCACAAAACTGTGTCTCGATCAACCAGGGCTAACAAATATGTACTCAGAGAAGTTAGTAAAAGTCAAGTTGATGGTACCTGGATGCATGTTTACATTGACCAGCACATCAATATTTCCCATCATTTTATTCCTACAATGATTTAATTTTCTTTAGAAAATGGGAAATTGAAGACCACATTTTTATTAAATGGCCAATTCACTGGTATCTCATGAGGCGCCTCTCTTCCACATATACAATCTCTAGTTGTAGTATTGATGGAGTGAGATTTGGGTGAGTGTATCTCTTTACCAGAGCATAAAATAAAAAGAGAACTTCATTTTTTTAAAAACTGTTTTAGGTTCCTATTTTCTTTTACCTCTACCGTATAACCATAGAAAATATTGATTCCTCTACCGTAGAACTGTAGAAAATATTGATTCACCTAAAAAATGACAATGCAGAAAGAATTGCCGCTAAACGTTGTAACGAATGTGGAACCAACAATGGAAGATACTGTGCAAATGCCCAACAGGGTTACTGGTGGACTTAAAGCAGCAGGTGGTATATGGGACAACAGATCGTGGGAGGATTTATGGTGAGCAGTGACCACTCCCAGGTTGGTGGTTGCAGTATCTTTGGTCATGGATGGACCAATCGCACATGACTAGGTTGGAGTTTCCTTTGTTATGTACTTGTCTAGGATGTCTATTATCACTCTCCAGTGTACCACACATCCATGATATTACGTTGTCTGTGTTCCTCTAAATTATCAAAGTTCCTAGGATCCTAGCCATCCATGATCCAATGCTAAGATACTATGCAGATTTGTGGGCCCTCACGTATGAAAACTATAGAATAGGAGTGTCCAGTTTGGTTGGGCTTAGGATTGGACATCACTCTGGTAGGGGACGAAACCTATGTTAGTTACTACTCAAAACTTTGCTGACCAGAGTTAGTGACCCCAGATCATTTCAGGCATTATCATGATAGATCTGGGATCGGCATGTCTAGCAGGTTGCCAGTGTAAAAATGGATCGGGCTTATTTTTACAGGCAGCATCTGGACAGGTGACAAACCGCAAGAGCCCTGTTTGTAGCTTCGGATTGCAGACACTAACAGGGATGTAACATGCAAAAACAGGCATGTAACATGCAAGGAGAGCGTAGGGCCCCACAATTGGCCTTATGGTGGGCCCCACTTCCATCATCGTCCGAACAAGACTACAGTGTCATTGCATGAATTTGTCCCAACCAGATCATCCCTACCAAGTCAGGTCTCGATCTCTCACTGTTTCATGTTCCTCAATTGGGTTGCATGTTTCATGTGTGCACAAAGATTATTGTCATGGTGATCGAAAACAAGTGAGCAATGGTCCACATTCGTGGGACAAGTGTGGCCCATCTGAAGAGCGGTCTAAGATGATAACTTATGGCCATGATTAGTGGCTCCAGATGAACGGTAAGCAATCCAAATTAGTGGGTCCTATCAAATTGAACAAAAGAATCAGAACCATCGTTCTTGTGGGGCCTGATCAGATTATCACAAGCAATTTGGAAAATTTGCCTATAATACGAAGAGTCCTCATTGATGATAAGAATTGTACTGCTACTAGCAAGTAAATGCAACTGTGCACTGTGCACTGTGCACTGTGTGGAGTTACAGAATGTGATGAGTAGTGTGACCCATATGGAATTCATATCTAGCATAGAGGTGTGGAGCGTTTGGGCTTTCTATACCTCAGTAGATGACAACAGACATAAAAAGAAGCTACCGAATTTAGTGGGGCTCTCCCTAAGGTTCCAAAACCCTAGCTCTACTTCATTCCAGATTATTGGGTCCAGTCAACCTGAAAGCTTAGGGTGGGTGATGAGAGGAATCTTTGATATAGAGGAATATTATTCTGATTTTCTATGTTGCTCTTTTTTTGGGTCATTTGGTTCAATATAAAAGAAAAAACGAACTAATTTTATCTAGTAAAGAGGATATCAGTTTTCTATTTGATAGGTAAGAGTGTAGGATTTTTCTTTCACGTAAAAGAAAGTCCACGTAGAGTAGAACCCTTTCACTGTACAAACTCTTAATGTCTAAGTAGTTTATTGAATAAAAATGAAAGGCGAATGAGTTAGGACCTCTTCAATTTTGACTGCTTTTGTGGCTCTGGCGCCGACTCTAGATCTTCAATTCTTAGATTGAAAATCATTATCAAAGACAGTCAACGATCGAGCACTCAACATTGTATTAAACAGTGGTAAATAGTATTGTACGAACTCACCTATCGAGCCCATATTGGGCCATACCAATCATGAGGGAGGTTAGACAAAAAAATATGTCAATGTAATCCAGGGATGTGCAAGTTAACAACCTTATCAACCTATTTGATCATCCTAACCTCTTTATGGATGACGTTCCTGTTTAATAGTTTGAAATGAATCATATTTTTCCAATTTTAATCCAAAGGTAACATTTGGATGCATGGGCATGCTCACATGTATGGTTATGGGGGCAGTTACCTCATTGGACTTGGGTCTATTTCCAAAACTTACATGGAAATCTTGGGTCAGCCTCCAAAATACAAATGCAAATCCTATGCATTTATCCATAAAACCCAACTACTTGTTTAGGTCCAACCCCCCGCCCCTCAACAATGAAAAATTTGGATCCGCCATTGGTTGGATTAGCATCAAATCCAAGCTCAATACTCTGCAGGAGATTGGAGGCAATATATGTCAAGGGAAAGACTCGTTCATATGCGAGCCAGCCTAATTTGGGCATATCCACTTTTTGTTGTACTAGTCAGATCTCTTAAAAAATGGCCAGCTTCCCTTGTGGCTTTAGTTCCCTTATTTTCCTTCTTTGCATATTGCCTAGTATAGAGTATTCCCTCATGGTCCTATTGAGATTACCGATAGGCCTTTAAAATTAATATTGTAGTTCACTTGAGTAGAGGACATGCAACTTAGGTGGGGGCTTACTAATTATATCATAAAAAAGGATAGTTTGATAGATTAACTAGTAATAATCAGCCTTATTAAGCATTGTATGTTGCATGATCAATGGTAATTATTTTGGGTTGTTCATTACTTCAATGTTCACCATTTAGTTTCATTTCTTTTGATCAAATGACTAATCATGCTCAATGAGACTAATTTTTTTAAATATAGGATAGGAGTTGAATCGCAGTCACTTGCAATGAGTATATTTACAAAGATTGAAGGAAAAATTTTATAAGACAATAAAATATCTAATGTATGCAAAGATGGGAAGAGAAGAAAATGTTGAAATGAATGTACAGTAAAACTAAAAAAGATGACTTCAAAATGAGCATGTAGGAGCATTTAGTGGTAGTATCAATGAATGATAAATTGAAAGAGCCTTCTATGAGATGGTTTGAATATGTGTACACAAGAAACAATGTGAGGGGAAAAAAAAAGGCTTTTCTATGACCCATGACCTTTTAGAGGAAAGGGATAGACCAAGGAAGATATGAATGAAAGTTGTAAAGATAGATATGAAAAAATGCAATCCATCCATGAATTTAGCTCAGCATAGCCTATAATGACGAAACAAAAATTAATGTGACTAAACTTAACATAATTGGAAAAAGGCTTCGATGATAGCTGATGATGATGATAAATAGTCAATCCAATGAACTCACTTATAGGACGTATCCTCCATGCCATAGATAAACTTTTATCCCATGGCTTCTTACAATACTTGTCATGTAAGTCATAGATAAAAGTAAGAGGTTAACAAATTTACATGATCAATTTCACAGCCCTAAACAAGTCATATGAGTGAACTGGTGGATCAAATCCAAGAGAAGCAACGAATGTAATAGGCTTAAAAATTGATCCTAGAAGGGGGAGAAGGACAATGTTGAATTCTAATCATAAAATATGGAAGAATCTGTAATAGATAATAATAGTGATATAGATGTAGGGATGGTAAAGTGCCCTGGGAAGGGTTGAGTACGAAGTCTTTCCCATGTGTGGGAATTTTAGGGTATCAGTATCACTTACCCATCCAGTGGATGCTCCTCTATTAAAATTCGTACACTCTTCAGAAGTTGGGCCTACATGCACGGAAGTTGGGAATCAAGGCTCAATAATTCTCAAACCAATTTTGGTACAGAAGCAGTACATCTCTTTCGTTCCCTTCCATTAAAGCAAAAATAAATAGACAGAGGGAGAGACATTGCAAACTCTCGTACTCTGTTCAAGCAACCAAGTAGCAGTAGGATGGGCAGAGCAAGGACCCAAGGAGCATCTCATCTGTAACTATCAGCCAGGCTTCCTTTCTCTTTTCAACTAGAAATCATTAATAAATGCACCCATCCATGAATGTTTGATGGGTGCCCAGGCCACTCTCTCCATCATAAACTGACCACAGGCTGCCTTGATCTGACAATCCCAGTTGTTTATTGGTGTGGGGTCTCCAATCTCATTCCCTGGTGGGCACAATGAAATAAAGTATGTTTATTGTTTAACCTCCGTTAGATGATACTAACCTTTAATTTTAGGCCTTTGAAGTCCAAAAATTTTCCAATAAAGGGTTGGGTAAATATCACTCAAATTGAAGGAGTGCAACCCATCAAAGGATTTTGCCAAAATAGATCCATATTGAGAATAAAAATTCACACAGCTCAACTCAAACACTTGAGACAGGGCTTTGATGATGATAAAGTGTCACTCAATTTGAGCCGTGTGCCAATTTCCGATGGGTTGAGTAGGCTTGAAATGGGCATGTGTGGGTTGTGAATCTGGTCGGCTGGAGGTGGTCATGACCCCTCCAAAAATTTTGAACTTTAATAGCACTGCTGGTGAGAAGCGACACTTGGTACCACTGAGGCGTCTCAAGCTTCTGTTGCTGGAACTTGTTTTAATAATAATTTCTAAAAATTCAATTCCACTTCAAAAAAGGCTTCAAATTAAGTTCTAATAAGTTAAAGGGTTACTCCTTGATAGCTTGAAGTGTTACGGAAGCATATATCAGGATCATAGAGCTACTATGAATGCAATCATGGCAACGTTGGCTTGTATCAAGTAATTAATGCAGAGATCTGTAACTGATTATAAGAGATCAATCACGTAGGATTCACTCTTTACGATCTCAATGCAACGATGACACTCTTAATGAAGAAGATGGTGACGGATGATTTAAGTCTAATTTTTTGTTATGACTATAAGTGGATCCCATCACATTGCCAACACTTCTATGTGTGAAACTTGGTGGGACAAACTTTAGATGTGCTGAAATGGGAACTAAGAAGTAGATGGTAAAATTTGTAGCTGCAATGCCATTTCAAACAGTGGCAGCTCACAAGGGGATAAAAAGAAGTATTGAATGTGGAAGGGATGGGCGTACCTGGATTGAAAGGAACACCTACTATACCAAATGTGAGTGGGGATTTATCTTACCACCATTAGATCATAAGACAGGCCCCACAAGATCCACCCACCTTCTCCTCCTCTAAAAGGTCAAAGAAAGTGTAGCTTTCTTCATCACTTTCCAGCCCCTCATCTACAATTAGATTTCTCACTGCTCACTACTCTTCATGAGTTGTATGTCCAAGCCCACTAGCATTGTCCCATCAACCGTGGATGCGCTGCGAGATAAAAATGAGAAGTACAACCTGGTAGGTCGGGTACTCAGGTCGGGCATGGCCCAACTCAAGTAGTTAGACCCAAATTGCATGTTGGTAACACTGTCGCAAATATTGATGTTGTTTTAAAAAAATCGATATATATATATATATATGTGAATTAGTGAAACAAAATTCATAATGGTGATTCCAACATAGTTAGAAAAAGGCTTTCATGATGAATGATGATAGTGACATATCTGAAATGATATGTTCTTGTTAATATCATGATGATCTCAAAGTATTGCTACAAAATGAAAGAATTGTAAGAGAATTATAATAAAAGTAAGAAAAAGGAAAATAAGTAACAATATTGTTTAAAATTATTTTGACCATTTATTATTTTAGTTACTTAAAATTCAATTTCATTTTTTGTGACATTTTCCCAAAAATACCTCAAGTGAAACCCTAAGCTTGAAAATTTTCAAAAGATAATAATTTTCCGATAAAGATCTTTGCAATGAGGGTGGATAGCAATGAAAACTGAGTCCATAGGTTACTAAATAAAATGCTGATCATATGTGCCTTATTCAATTCGATGAAGAACATACGAAATAAATGGTTGGAGCAATAGAATTACGAGCCAGCCTAGTGCTAAGGGCGTCTCCTTCTCAGCAGCAATGCCAATGACCGATCCCTATCACCAGATGGTGATGGAGGATGGATGCGAGTGCATGGAGCGTAGTACGCGCGCCCCAGTGATGATCCTGGGGTTGTAAACTAGGCTCGTTTAGGAATGTGATAGCTCATCATTCCTCCTGAATGTAAAAGCTCACCATTTCTCATATGTTTCTCTTTTTTTTTCTTTTTTCTTTCTTTTTGACGCAAGGTATTTCTTGTTAGTCGAGTTTTCAAACCAATGGCCTCTGGTATGGGGGTTACCTGATTCCGACGAAAAGGAACTATTCCTTTGGGGATGCATATTTCGCTGCACGAATAATACCCGAATAATGTAAGGGATGGAAGTCGAACTCAAGATCTTAGAAAGCAAACCAAAGCTAAAACCGACTGAGCCACCATTCCTACTATAATAAAAAGAAAGGGTCAAACAAAATTGATATAGTCAATTTTTGCTTCATGAGATGGGATCATAAAGAGCACTTCCTATGGCCAAATATAAGTGGGCATTGGGGTCGAGTTTGGGTTTCTAAGGCCCAAAACCTAGTCAAGCTCGAATTCTATGTGGGTTCCAAAACTAGGTTTGAGCCTGTCTTGAACCTGAACAAATCTTATCCAAACTTTAATTTTGATTAAGTTCCTTCATGGAGGTTCAAATTTAGCCGCCTAAGGTTTTTTTTTCTTTTTTAAAATCTTTGTTGGTAAAGAAAAAGGATTCTATTCAATACCAAAAGAAAAAGTACAATGGGACAAACACCTCAGACAATCAGATTGGAAAATCAGCCGATGACCATCTCATCTAATAGCTGACAATTCAAGTTAGCCATACACTGAGCAAAAGTATTGGACTCTCTATGGATAAAACAAAAACCATTCTAGACACAAACTTCAATAATGTTCCTAATATCCAAAATCCCAGAGCTAATAGACCAATCGTTGTCACAACTAATCGCCTTGACTACTTCAAGGGCATCCTAGAAAATGAGTTTTAGAGAAATTAAAACTCTTCACCTTACTCACTGCATGAGGATCACTCTCCCTTCAACTTCTTTAAAAGAGATTTAACTTGGACCCCTTAGAGAGTCCTCCACAAAGCAAAGCACCATTACTGACCATAATAAGACTAATTATGGTTGAAACTCTATTGGACGCATTAACGGCCACATCTAGAAAACAAAGAAATCATCCTCCCTTCCTTTCCTTTTATCATATTTTCAGCCCACGACATCTATTTTTAAGGTTTGAATTACTAATCTTAAAAATAAAATTATTCCTTGCTTTCCAAATGGCCCAACACCACCACTTGATCAAAACTTTGGAAAGGATTACCCAAGGAAATGAGTCACTTGATGGATTGAAGCCAATTGTGAAGGTTTTTTGGGGAGATCCTCTAAAAAGGATTAATGCGATCAATTTCAATACTATGTGTGCAAACAGTCAACTACGCAACAGAAATAAATCAAACAAAAGTATATATTACAAGAAGACACAATTTTTACGTGGAAACCCAAACCTAGAAAAAGCCACGACCAAGAATTAAGCATTATGAATCATACCATAGTTACAAAAGAATAGTCACAACCCTTATTCAGTTATCGAGCAACTTAAAGATTTTGTGATTTAATTACACAGCACCCCGTTGCAACGATCACCTGCTATTCTCTGTTACATATCCAAACACTTAGACACCTTTTAGATGTAGCACTTAACTCCTTACAACTATCTTCTACACTAAGAGAAGTAGAAAACAATTATCTATAAAGTAAAACTTAGCCCTTCAACTCTTCAATTAAAAAACTCTAAAGGAGATGATCTTCAAAATACATTCCTTACTTAGAACAATGAGATCTCTATCTTAGGGTTGAGAGAAAACCCCTTTTTTATAACCCCAAATTCGTACCTCATAAGTATATTTTAATAAAAAAAGAAGTTAGCAAGAAACAAGCAAGTTCCTCTTCAAATGGGACTGAAAAATCGCAAGTCAAAAAATTTTTTTGCACCTGTTCGATCAGTAGGATTAATGGTCCGATCGGTCGGATTAAGCCTCTACCTGGGTGAAATTTCAGCACATTTTCTACAAACTTCTGGAGACTATAACTTTATTGTTTTAGTTTCGATTGAGGCAATCTTAGGCTTTACAGATATCTACTCGAAACGAGCTTTCTAACGGTAGATCGTTTGCTAATATTCGATAATCGGTTTGCGAGAGATATGACCTTTTAAAACTATGTTGTCTGTAGAAAAGCACTTCAATTTGTCGCTCTTTCTTCGACTTTTTTACTTCAGTGCATCTAGCGACTTAAACCATTGTCCATACTTAATGATATATAAAATACAACACTAATGGACTCAAGTTTTGTCCAAACTATGAATTAGTGAACATAAAAATCCTTACAATATCTCCCTTTGACAATTCATAGACAAAACTTCCTAAACAATCAATCTACCAAAAAATAAAACTCAAAATAAATTGAGTAAATTGAAATTAGCAAAAATTTCACTCATAAGCTCTTCACCAATTACAAAAGAAACAATCTTCCGCTCCATCTGTCTTCTAATTTTGCAAAAATTTTTCTTCGCAAAAAATCATTCTCCCCCTTTTTTGTCCATAATTGATAATGGTAATGATTATTATCCAGTAAATTTGTTAACTTGGATCTAGTAGCAGCTGTCCTCAATTACATCTCCCCCTTAATTGTATCTTCATAGCAGTACTGGGGGTAAAAGCTTGATCATTTTGATCAAGATTTATTACATATAGCCACTCATATTTGTATAGTTTGATTGTTTAGCATAGTGTAAGCAACTTCTTTGGATAGATCAGACTCAGATTTGAGCATCTTTTTGCTAGATTTCTTGTCCTTTAGTATAAATGGCTTTATCATATATGTGCTTCATTGATTGAGCACCATTCTAAATATTTTTTAGGATCAAACACAGCAAATTAGTGTAACCTGCTTTGATGCCACTTGAAGATTTTTTTTGGGGATCCTTTAGAATGGATGAATGCAATCAATCTCAATACTGGAATGGATTAATGCAATCAATCTTAATACTATGTGTGCAAATAGTTAACTACGCAGCATAAATAAATCAAACAGAAGCACACACCACAAAGAAGACATAATTTTTACGTGGAAACCCAAACTGGAAAAAAACCACAATCAAGAATCAAGTACTATGAATCATATTACAGTTATAAGAGAATACTCACAACCTTTATTTAGTTATTGCGCAACTTAAGAACTTTGTAATTCCCTTGCACAACACTCCGCTGCAACGACCGCCTGCTGTTCTCTGTTACAAATCCAAGCACTTAGACGCCTTATAGATGTAGCATTTAACTCCCTACAACAATCTTCTATACTTAGAGAAGTAGAAGACAATGATTTGTAGAGTAAAACTTAGCCCTTCAACTCTCCAATTAAAAAACTCTAGAGGAGATGAATTCCAAAATATATTCATCACTTAGAACAATGAGATATCTATCTTAGGGTTGAGAAAGAACCCTTTTTTTATAATCCCAAATTCGTGCCTCATAATTATATTTCAATCAGGAAAGAAGTTAGTACAAAACAGGCAAGTTCCTCTTCAAATTGAACTGAAAAATTGCAAATCGGCAAACTTTTCTGCACTTGTCCGATCAGTTGGATTAAGCCTATGCCCGGGTGAAATTTCTACACATTTTTTGCAAATTTCCGGAGGCTATAACTTTCTTATTTTAGCTATGATTGAGACAGTCTTGGGTTCTACGGATATCTACTTGAAACGAGATTTCCAATGGGAGGTCGCTTTCTTATATTCGATACTCGGTTTGTGAGATATGACCTTTTAAAACTATGTTGTCCGTAGAAAATAATTTTAATTTATCGCTCTTTCTTTGACTTCTTCACTTGAATGCATTCAACGACTCAAACCATTGTTCATACTTAAGGATATATAAAATACAACACCAATGGACTCAAGATTTGTCCAACCCATAAATTATCCAATGCAAAAATCCTTACAAATTGTTTTACCATTTCGAAATTCCATCATTATGAATATTGTAAGTTAAAAATCAAAATGAGGATAACCAAACTAACTACTCAGCAAAATGCATCCAAACAATGCATGCTCAATGGACTCCTCCCTTTCTCCTACAAAAGAGACATTAAGGATTTAATTCATTAATTTTAATGGTAAGCAAAGTTCTTACCAGAGTGGTCTTTCTCAAACTGTTTCTAGCTAATAATGAGAACTTCTAAATTGAACCCCCTACTAAAAGTCCTATTGGAGGAGGCATGCAGTGATAAAAGTCCTCACTCTCTTTTATGGAACATCCGCTTACAGATGGCCTCTATTGTTCAATTGGCATCAAAGATGATCAGATCTGATCTGTTGGAGGTGGGCCACTTCGTTGAGGATACGGTCTACAGGCAATTGTGGGCCCCACCCCACCACCTTGAACGGGCTATAGCTAGACAAGATCACAAGAAAAAACTGAAAAACCATTGGACGACCATCTTTTATAGCTAATATAAAGCGATAAGGTTGATGGGGGCCAAGCATGGATGGCCCACTCCTTGAAGTGGGTCCCACCCAGAGTCCATGGCCCACATTACGAACCGCTAATCCTGGTTACCCGACAGTTATATTTTGCTTTCTCTCTTCGTTTCTTGAGGCCGACAAGAGAGACGTTGGATTAGAAAAGGAATGGAGAATGTGGGCTTCCCTCAAACTCAGAAACAAGCAGCTTCCACTTGTTGGGTTCTGCTCTTCTGATGCTGATTGGTAGAAATGATGGCACAAAACTAACTCCTCTCTCTCTCTCTCTCTCTGTGTATGTGTGTGTTTCTTTTGTGTTTCATGAAGCAAAAACAGACAGTTTTGGAGATTTCAATGAGCATGGTCTGATTCTTAACCAGGCTTTTGGATTGGACACTGTAAACAGGAAGCTGATGGAAGATAAAGCTAAGAATAAGTTCAAGAGGGTCTGTGTCTTCTGTGGGAGTAGCTCTGGCAACAGAACTGTCTTCAGTGATGCTGCTCTTGATTTGGGACATGAACTGGTCTGTCTTTTCCTTGCTTGATTGGTTCCTTCTGCTTTATGTTTTTACACTTATCTGCTATCACTGTTTTTACTTTTGAATTATGGGGGTTATGAATTATCATAATGTCTGTGTTTGGTCATTTTTTTGTACCATGAGTTGGACTGTGGAGAGAAAGCGTTTCATATTTTCATTGTCGATTTTGTCAAAATTTTAATGGTTTTTGAGGAATTGGGCAATTGGTGGTGGTTTGAAAAAATGGGTTCTTATTCTTTGATGACGTGCTGGATTTGTTCTTTGAGATTCTATGGTGAATTTTGAATTATTTCTGATAATGTCAGTGGCCGTTCTGTTTTATATACCATGTTTTAATAGTAGGGGAGATAGATTTTCATGTTTTGATGGCCAATTTGCTTATTCTTTTTACTGGATTATGAGAAATTTGACAATTGGTGGTGGTTTGAATAAATTGGTTCAGATTCTTTCCTGATGTACTGGATTTTGCTGTGACTTTCTGTTTGTTCCTTGAGATTCTATGGTGTTTGTTTGTGGGTTTCTTGTGTTCCAGGTGAAGAGGAGGATAGATTTGGTTTATGGTGGAGGGAGTGTAGGGTTGATGGGCTTGATCTCGCAAACTGTCTATAATGGAGGTTGCCATGTTCTTGGGTAAGAATCAGGCCCAGAATTCACTTTCCTTTTCCTTTTTCGTACCTGCTGGACTGGTATGCATTCTAGGGTCTTGTTGATAATATATCTCTACCCCTTTTTTCCCTCCTTTTTGTCAGCGTTATTCCAACAGCCCTATTGCCTCTTGAGGTATGTTTTTAACACCATTCTCTTTTCCCTCATCTTTTGATTCTTCAAAATGGTTTCAATTTCTATTTCTTTTTCCTCTTTTGATTAGGCTTTATTCATTTGTAACGAATTTGGTGGTTGGGTTTTGGTTTTCGAAGGCTATTAAATCTCACAAGAGTTAGAAATGGATACTCTGCAACTTGCTTTTGGTATGTAGTCATTATTCTTAAAAAACAAACTACAGAGTGCAGTTAGAATTTCATAATAGTTTTTAACTAATGTGATAGCCAGTGAAATTCTCCTTTGTCACTGATTTATAGCAATTAATACTAGGAAAAATAATGAGATAAAGGTATCTTCAAGTTTTGAATTAATTGGTTTTTCTGAAGGAATGCTTATATATCTATATATATTTTCTTTTGAGAGATAAGGACTTACTTTATTAAAATATTATAATAGTACAAGAGTAGAGGTATATGAAGGAGATACATCATCAAGAACAATTCAGCTCCTGAAAATGATTATTTGTGACTTGGATACCCTAGATTTTGCTAGCGTCCGTCTTTCCATTCCAATCTCTTGGAATATATGCAAACTTCACCTTCATAATATTCCATCTATCCTTTGATTTGTTGCAGTCCATCTAATGGTTCATGCTGACAATATTAGTGTTGTGATCTCCATGAGTTTGTTTTTGGTTCCATGGTCGTTGTTCATGGTTTATGAATTTTGAAAATTTACTTCATATTTAGGTATCTTCCCTTTTTGGGCTTCTTTTGAACGATGTTCACTAGTGAGATAGAATTTAGTTCATAATAGTGCATGGTGACTGCAAGAATATCAGGAGTCATCTGTTTGAAACCCTAAGGGGGTGATGAGTTCAAGGCCACTTAGTTTGGTGTTGTCTACTATTGCTGTTACCGAGCACTCAAAAGCACATTCTTATGTTTGATAGAAATGATATTAGCCATAACTCCATGACAAGTGTTGCTGTTGAAAATTTTGAGAAAACATATAAATTATACAGACTCACGTTTGTTGTTCAGTGTTTTTACAATTTTAAACTTAAGATTGGATGTGCATGCACTTGCATGTATTGTGGTTAACATAAACAATGGTATGAGGAGCAAATTACTGCTGCTATATTCACAGATATCTGGCCAAACCGTGGGTGAACTAAAATCAGTTTCAAACATGCACGAGCGTAAAGCTGAAATGGCCCGACAAGCGGATGCTTTTATTGCTCTTCCTGGTACGTTTTCTGTAACATGGATACTTCAACTGAACCAAGGTTTTCTAGCATGTATGGTCCATAAGAGTATGAATGTATAGGAGGATATGGTACATTGGAGGAGCTGTTGGAGACGATAACATGGGCACAACTTGGAATTCACAGCAAACCGGTATTATCCTTATGCCTGTGTCAACAAAAGTTGCTCTGTGGGAATAGAAGGAGAGGATTACAAATGTTCTAACTTCCACACATGCAGGTGGGTCTATTAAATGTTGATGGGTACTACGATCCCTTGCTGGCTTTATTTGATAATGGTGTTGCAGAGGGCTTCATCCATCCAACTGCACGGAATATTGTTGTATCTGCTCCTACTGCAAAAGAGCTGATAGTCAAGATGGAGGTAAGCACGAACCACATCCAACATAATATTAAATTGTGCATTTTAAGTGACTTTCTTTATTTAGATACAAAACTCTTCACCTTACTTTCTTTCCCCTGCTAACATTTTCTTGCTATGTAGTTTGCAAGGTTGATGTTTTTTTTTTTCCTTCTCTCTCTTTTTTACTCTGTATTTATGCATCCACATTGAAATTGCAGCTATATACTCCATCTCATGAACAGGTTGCCCCACGTGAAAGTTGGGAGATCGACCCAATTGGCTTCTCAACACAGTTGAATAAATCCTGAAGCATATTTCACCTGATTCTGTACCAGCATTTTTTTACTTTTTTTCTTCATTAGATTTGTACAAGAGAATCCTGACTATGGGTGCAACTGCCCATCAGTTTTCTTTCTCTTCTTAATTGAATCCTACTACAGTAGTCAATGATCCTGTAGATGTGATTGCAAAAGCCTTTGATTGTTTCTATTAACTAACGGAACGGAGTAGTAGATGCTAAATATACTTTCTGGTGGAACTGGATGTAGTTCATCACTCATAAAAGAGGCAAGATACCAGTAAAATGAGAGTTAGGATAGGCACCATTTGAATTTAGTTTTGCAGCATTTTTATTTTTTGGTGGGGGAGGGGAAGAGTGATGGATATTTATTTAGAAGATCTTATATGCTTGGCATGCGCTTCTGTTGATATTGGGTATTGCACCCTTAATCAGCATTTCAATCCTGAAGGGTGCGTAGGACATTTTCAAACATTGTGGTAGGATAGATGGTAATCTGTTCTGCTATCCTTCTTGTGGGCATCAGAGATTGAAATGCATACTTAGTAGAGGGATGTCTTTTTTTTTGTTGTGAACCCAAATCTCTTACAACAACCAATCATTGATGTTGACCTAGAGCAGAAAAATCTGATCTGACATTTCCCAGCAAATCTGATTTCCAGTTACGGGACACCCCCGAGCAGCAGATTTAAATACCACCAGCCATAATTTTTCAACTAATGCACATACCTATGCGTACAAGATGAATAACACCACCCTCCATACTGTGTATGGAAATGCAAGCTTGCAAGGCATGTCACTTGAGCAACATAATTGATTATTGATGCAATCGAAGAAGTCACAATTGCTGGTTTCTTAATGTAATTCTGTTGAATTAGTTTAAGAAGTTGAACTATTGATTGTCTGTTAGTCTGGTTGGGTGTTAGCTGTGAGCGGTTGCATCATGGTATGTATCAAAAGCACTAAAGAAAATGCAATGTAACGGTTCATTTGCTCTAAAATTAAATTTCAGTTCCAAGAGAAAAGACAGATAGCTTTTTTCCCCCTTGGGAGTGTGAGCAACACCACCGGAAAGTCCAGGGATGAGTGATTCTGGAAGGTACCCACAATTGGATCCAGCTTTGCTCGTCACCATCACGATGATCTCAATCCACAACCCATCCTGCTCCTTCCCTCGTACATTGTCTTTCCTGACGATTTTTGTTATCTCTTCGTGGGAAAATACAATTCAGGACCTATCAGACTCAACATTATGCTCTGGTAACATTTCACGCAGATGAGTCCATTGCTTCATGATCCAGATTGCTATCTAGTGTGATTTCTTTGGTTGGTAATGTAGCAAAGAGCTCCCCCAACAGTACAATAATGGCTATCTGATAACTGGCTTGAAATGGATGGTTAAAATTAGAAAAGCAAGTAGGTTGACAGGAATTTTTCAATTGAGACCATTGTTTTATGCCTTTCCAAGTTGAGAGATTCTATCACAAGAAAATCTGGATCACTGAATTATGGCCCCACATATACAGAATGCTACTTCTTCGACCAATCAGACTCCTCAAAATTTCTGAGCTCCTGGGAGTCCTAGTCAATGTTGAGAACTTTTAAAGAGTTCCAGCTGTTTTTGTTTGCTTTATGGGTGAACCTGACCTTATGTGAAACGTGACCACCACCCACATGGAGGACTCAACATGTGAGAGCCCGTATAATCACAACGTTAGGATAGCCTTCTTGTTATAGTGGCTCAAGGCTGCCTTCATCTCGGTTTCATGTGCTTTGCTGTAATTGTCTAGGGATATTGATCAAAATCAAAGTATAGTGGGCCTAAGGACTGCTCTCTGGTCTGTGATTACAAGAACAAAAGAAAATACAAAGAGGTGTGGTTTCTGTTCATGTGGACCCCTTCCTCTTCTGCAAAGACGGAGAATGGTTTCTGACTGCATCGAGAAGCTAGTCACTCTTTACTAGTCACATGCCTTGAGGATGGTGGGAAGGGTTGGAAAAGAACCTGCTGTGTGGATCTTGTTCATGTGGGGACCCAAGTTCTTTTCATTCTAGAGAGAGAGCTGTGATGGCTGAAGGGGACATAGTTATGGCAATTGACTCTTCATGCCCCTCGATACATTTTGGTGTTTGTTGTCATCATCACTATCATCATCATCATCTCTATGATCTGGGATTTACAGATCTAATGATCCTAAGATTCAGGGCCGTGGGCACACATGGTGTCCCAGAGACTTTGTGCATGTGCAATCCAAGGTTTGGAGCATGGTGATCCAGACCATGGATCTGATGGGCCACTTTGGTAAGATACTGAAAAATAATCCAGATTGTATCTTAATCTGATGACTTCCCAATAAAGCCGAAATTGATTGGACTAAGCTAGCTGTATGTTCTATTTGGATAAGGATTAGCAGATCCAATCTTATTTATATAGAAACTCCTATTATATGAGTTTCTTCACAGAAAATGTGCTGTCCTTAGAGGATCTTAATACTTAAGGGCCTGATTGGCTGCAAGTATTAGGAGATATATTGCTGCACGTGGTGTCCTTAGAGTGTATAATTTCAAATGCTAATGAAAAAGAGCATTCTGAATTCCAAAATCCAGAGAGCTTGCTTGGCCAAAAGTGAACTTTCACTTGGATAGCTCAATAAATTCCAACCATTGAAACAACTTTTTGTTTGACTGAGAAATAAGTATGTTTAGAATTTCTGATAGTGTTTCAGACCATGACCATGTCCCCATGGTCAACTTTTAGGAGGCAACATTGAGAGAATTTGGTATTTCTCCATAAAACCAAATAGGTCTAAAACCCAATCAATCTGGGAATTGTGAATTCCTGGGGATAACTTTGCACTTCTGCTTAAAACTTCCAATAAAGAAATTTCTCTTAAAAAATGCTCTCAATCAAACAAGCCCAAATCCTCGGGAGTGAAAATCCACGTGGAGCACATTTACTGAAATTTAGAGTCGCTCAAAATAAACACCCTCCCCTCTATAGTTGACTCTAAGTTTTTCCTCCGACTTTCATCGTGATAAAACTTGGAGATACCCAGAAACAGGGATGGTCTGTGTGTTTATCTATAGCAGCTCAAATTTTCAAATGGTGCGCCCTGCAACTTGGAATTTCTCCAAGTCAAAGCTCGGAGATCCTTACTCTTCTTTATTAGGATGAAACTAGCTAAAGGCCTCCTTTCTTTTTTAAACTGCTAAAAAAGGACAGGAGAGGAACCTCCTTTTTGTAGTCTTGTCATGCATAGATTCGTGCTAATTGGAAATGGAAAGAATCCAATTGCATTTGCATGTAGAATTGGGAAGAGAGTATAGTCCTCGTCCTGAATACTGATTGAGTGGAGACTACATTCGACTGAATATGGTTTCAAAAGTCTAGATCTTTGAGTCACACTAGCCAACACAACTACCCATTTTGACCAGGAGAATTTGGAAATTTCATCTGGGTTGACCACCTTCTTCCCCTTTTTGCTATTTTTTAGCAGTTTTTTGCAACTACGCTCACCACTCCGATGTTTTGTGCCATTGACTATTCATCAACAAACTTGTGATAGACTATTTAAATTAGTGGATGATATTCAAAATAATATTAATAAGCCACATTCTACCTGTTGAATCGGGACTTGTAAAACAAGACTTGCATGGGTTGCGATAGAACGTCTCATTTATGCATGGATTATGAAAAAAAGTTAAGCTGCCAATCTATCTAGACTCGTATGGGTTGTGATAGAACATCTCATTTATGCATGGATTATGAAAAAAGTGAAGCTGCCAATCTATCTAATGCAATCCTCATTTATATGGGCTTGAGACTGGCAGTTAAACTTGGCTATAAGTTGACATTACCTCTCTTGACAAATCATTATTATCATCATTAAAGCCTTATCCCAACCATGTTAGGGTCGGCTATATGAATTCTGTTTCCCATTCGTTCTATTTTAAGCCAAATCATTCGATAAGTTAAATTTTTTGAAATCTGATTCAATGACCTTTATCAATGTTTTCTTCGGCCTACACTTACCTCTTGATGGGCCATCCATCATGTTGGGGTCTCTTGACAACAATGGAAGGAAAAAAAAAACCTTAAAATAGTGTAGCTGATTTCCAAAGCCTTCTGTTTGTTATCCAAGATCAACTACTGATTGAACATGCTCAATTGACTAGTAATTAAGTAGCAAAAGGAGTCAGATTTACTTGATGATTGGGAAATCTTCACAAGACAAATTTCTTTATTCACATAAAATAATGAAATCAGATACATAAAAATGGTTCAGCTAAAATTAATAATGACTTGCAAACTATGGTTCAGAAAACTAAATAAAAAGGATCAATACCTAAATGTCAAGTGTAGAGTGTCTTGACTGTCTTCTAATCTCGTTTATTTTTGTTATATCATCTAAAAAACAAAATTAAAAAAATGACAGATTTATATGAGCCACTACTTCTAAACACTAATGACTGGAACCAACCTGTGTCAAATCGCCAAATTACTATGCTGTTCCAGCAACTTTGCCGATGAAAGAGTTCACAATAAAAAGAGAGACTATTTCAGAGTGGAAAAGGCAAATTCTGGGGCTGGGAAGGCCCATGTATGCAAGCCTCGGAGAGACCTTGACCTTAGGACTAAGATGTGGAGAAGGGATTGGACCAAAGTTCCCAGTGGGTGCAGTTGTGACCCTAGGTGAAAGGTTTACTTTCTCAAGTGCTCTGAATTGTAGCTCTGTGGGGTAGTGCCTCACACATCCAATATGCGGACCAACTCCAGTGCTCCATTGGCATGACAGAGGCTTGATCAAGTCAAATGCTGGTGCTTTAACATTGTCCTCATCTTTGTGACGATGGACCTCATCTTTGTGACGAATGGCCCTGGCTGATGCGGTGGTCTCTGTAGCAGATTCATCCATATGTATACCACCTCTGCCATGGTGCGACACATTGCCTCCTCTCTACGAAGCTCCTCCTCAGGAGCAGTCTTGAATGGAAGACTATCATTGTCGACTGCACACCTCTGAAGACAGTGCATGATGAACATCAGCTAAAATTCAAAGGAAACAAAATCTATCATGCTGAAGATCGAAACATGATGTGAAGTAGGTGCCACTGGCTTTGATTTCTCAGGATCAGGAGAAGCTCATTCCCATCACCACCCAATCATGGTCGGATGGTGATAAGGCTCACCTAAAGTGAGATCCATTTACTACTTCTTTATGATTACACCATCTCTTTATTTTTAAACTACAAATACCTTGGCAAATTAGTTGGCTTTTATATTAGTACTCTAGAGAAGAGACCTCCATTCAATGAAAATGACTGAAAAGAAGAGAAATAGGAGTAACCTTTACATTGGTGAGATCCACATTGTGCTCCCCTAGGAAGCTAATGAACTCCTTGAAATTCTCCTCTGTTGGCCAGTAGTGACCACTGTATGGCCA
Organism: Sextonia rubra; assembly: GCA_037013555.1. Classification (NCBI taxonomy): domain Eukaryota; kingdom Viridiplantae; phylum Streptophyta; class Magnoliopsida; order Laurales; family Lauraceae; genus Sextonia; species Sextonia rubra. The sequence goes on along the minus strand of JASUAD010000010.1, from coordinate 31,731,887 downwards.
TATAGCCTAGAGAATACAAATGATAAATAGATTACACCACTCTTATTAGAAGGTAAGAGATGAGAGACTTCATTCTTTTTTATACTTAAGCTTCAATTTAACCTTTAACCTAAATATTGCAGCTGTAATGAAATGATAGTAATGATAATGACTAATTCAAACAAGAACAAGAAAAACAATATCATGTAAGCTGAAGAAAGAATATATCTTGCAGCATGAAATTCACATACCTTGAGACTCCCACGTTCAGCAACCAATCTTCCAGAAGCTGTGGTTGCTCCCCCAGAAAGAAAGCTTGAGTGTTGAAATGTACCTTTCTTCTTCTGCACATATATATGATCAATAACATAAACAAATATGGTTAGAAAAGAGAGCATTCAAGCATACAGGACAAACAAACTGAAACTCAGTCGTATATAGAACCATTGAGTTTGATATCCACCTGCCCCACATACAGTGCTCTGGATGTGCTAAGAACAAATATCCACTTGGAACCTTCAAACGTGTTGACAAACATGCCACTTTTTTTGTAGACAAGCTTCCCATCATGTATGATAACTTCATAGGCCTCCCTCTCATTCTGCGCAAAGTGATGAAAAACCAAAAGAAAAAAATAAATCTTAACAGGATTATGCAGTAGAATCTGTGTAGAATACACAAAAAATTTAGAATACACAAAAAATTTATGTTTACATTCAATTAAAAAGGCAAATGTAAATCCACTAACAAAACATAATTGAATAAAACTAACTTTGCCAAGATATTTGATGCGCTGCCGCTGAAGCTCGACCCTTGAGCACTTTTTAAGGTTTACTTCTTTTCCGTCTCCTCTATCCAACCTTCAGTTTCAAAATGAAAAGGAAGAAAGAAGGTGAACTTCACCAAAAGACACCCTGGCTGAGGAGAAAGTTTCTGCTCATATGAATTATTTACCAATAGAAAAATGGCTAGGCGCTCTTTCTAACAGACCAGACATCATAATAGAGACCGAGATTATGTCCATAACGATGACAAGAGTCAATCTGTGCATGAGGATGAATATGTCAGTATGCTTATAGTATCTGACCCTTACCATAATACTTTCATTTAGTACTGGGATATCTACTCAGAATAATGTGCTTTCTCTAAAATCAGATTTTAAAAATGTCAATAACTCACTAATATCTGGTTCACTCCCAAAAACACTTTAGTATCAAGGCATCCCAATTAGGGGACTGTTTGTTTGCATGACTAAATTGGAATTGAATACATAAGAATTCATGGTCAAATAAGCTCCAGTGAAGGATTATTAAAGAGGTGAAGCGTGAAGGCTATAAAGTAGTGATGTAGTTAGGACCTCGACATTCCTAGGATTTGAATTACTAAGGTTATAGCTGGGTTCATTCCCATCTTCCCTTCATTCGATTTCCATTAAAGGAGAGCTTACTTGATGGTCATTTTTCAATATCCATCTTCAAGCCTTCATTTTTAACCACATACAAAAATATGAAGTCCTAGAGTTCCTAGGGATTTAATTACATTAAACAAAGAGGCTGTTAGATTTTTTAAGACATAATAAAGGGATGATAGTGATGGAAATGACAATGACAATACCACCAAAGGCACCAAAGAAACTAATGTTGGCAATGGTCTGTTACAAGTAAAAGAAAGGCAGCTTACTGCTTCAAGCCAATGTCGCAATGCTAGCTTTCAAGCCTTCTCAGCCTTGGATAAACCCTTACCTACCTGAAAAAGCAGAACATACCAGGTTATGAAACTAGAATAGAATCAAACATCATATAGCAAATATACAATGTTGGAATATTACTCAATACCATCGCAACCCTTTTATTTGCCGTTTCCATCGTGAAACTGCAGTTTCATGTTTTTTAACATCGAAGAATGATACAGAGCTCCAAAGCAGAGCTGCAGAACCTAATGCCTTCACTTATTTATTGAAAGGGATGCTTTCATTAAAACCACATCATAATACATTAAAGCCGAAGGTTTTGAATTCAATTTTGACCAGATTACTTTCAGTTTTGAATTTTCTTTATTTGACTTCTTTTATTGAGCCATCATGGAAAAAAAAAAAAACAAAAATGTATATATAAGTTAGGAGATTTGATCTCATGACCTTTTTCCTTTTCAAATAAAGAACCTAACCACTATGCCACACAATGCCTATGTTCAATTATTTCTCAAAACAATGTCAAAAGTAGTTAAATGGAGCAGGGACCCTAGCTGCGTGGGTCGTGCCCTTGCTTCGTACGGGTTATAGTGCTAGTTAATAATTATTTGAAATACGAAATTTTGTATTAAATAAAAAAAAAGGCTTAACTGGACAGAAAAACCAACGGGACAGAGATAGGGAGACAAACCAAAGTTCCTCCACCACAATTGCGCAATCTGCTACTTTCTGCAACTTAAATGCAGGAGCATCAAGCTTGCTCATGGGCCTAGGTGAAGATAACTCGGGAAGGTAGCTTGGGGGCTTTGATTTAAGAACAGTTTTATTATCAGTGCTTGTTAATGTGGTTGACCCACCAAACTTCTCATTTTCTAGACCTTCATTCTTGAATGGAAGTCTAATCTCAGACTTAACTTTGTCAACTTCCCTGTTCTCAAAGCTTACTGATTCTTCAATGGACAAAATTTCACCAGACCCATCAGGTGTCAAGTTGGTTTCAGCATCTGCTCTCCTGAAACTAACAGATCTTGAAGTTATCTTTGTGTCTGAAGTTATCTTTCTGACTTTCTCATTGGAACTGATGGACTTAACCATAACGGGATTCTCATCGCTCTCCAAATGAAAGATCTTTCTTTTCATGTTTATTTTCCAGGGAAAAACGAGTAAGGAAAGGAATTATCACTGCCAGACAAAATAAGAGCATGGATTTGTTATCCTATGGCTCAACGACTATTGACCAGAAGGAAATAATGTCATGCCCAAATAGACATTTGACAGACTAGTCTAATGGTAATGGAAATGGAATAAAAAGGAACATCAAAGTCCGAACAAACTAAAGTCAAAATTAAAAAAACAAAAAAAATCTCATTCAGGAATAGATCTTATCTTTTTCAACTCTACAGAATTAGAGAGCCAAATTAGAAGAAAGATCCGATGAAAAAAGACTATAGAATCAAATGAATCAGCCAAAGAATTCCATTTTTCAATCACATCACAAAGAACTAGTTCATGACTCAAAACATAAAAGAAGAAAAAAAAATCAATATCTGATAGTCTCAAAAGCGAAAAATCAATATCTGATAGTCTCAAATGTGAAAACAGACCATTTTAATCTTCAAACAATACCCACAAAAACCAAAACCAAATGATGTTTTTTTCTCTTTTGTTTTTGATCGGTGACACAGGAAAATTCATTAATATCAAGAAGAAGAAAGAACCACAAACAAGAGGGAAACAAACGAGTACGAGAGCATTGCACCCCTAACAAAACTCAACCTACAAAACAACTCCCTCTCAAGAAGAATCCCTCTCGACCTCCTCCATGGACATGCATAAGCCATGCAACTGGCCGAGCTAACAAAACCAAATGTTGTTTAGGAGCATACCCACCAACTCACAACCAGTCCACCACTATTATAGTTACTTTAAGGTCGGCTATCCGCGTGGCTATCCTCGTAGCGGAAGGTAAGACGAAAAACCCCAAGGACGAAAGTAAGTCGTATTCATGTGGCTCTGCCAAAATCCAAGTGGGGTTTTTGAAACTGCACCATTGAGTGAAATGACTCATTAGAGAAGCTTGTAAAAAAGATAGTTGATGCGAGACCCGGAAGACTTCGAGACTTCTGATACAATTAAAAAAACATGCAGCAGAAGTTTACAGCGAAGCCCACTCATTAAAATTTAAACGGTTTAAAATAAACACCAGCTCTGCGTGCAACGTGTATCCTCAAACTTTATGTTAATGTTAAGTTTGTTTCACCCGTGAATCAACTGTTTGATAAAAACATGTGACTTTTTCTTAACATATTGAATTACGGGTGTAGGGTTAATTCTTTAAATTAAGGACTAATCAGAATTAATCCCTAGAAACTAAAAGTGTCAGCACCACTCAACCATCTTGAGTGTATTAGCTTAAAAAAAATGACATAAATATATTTGTTATCATGCTTTTCATCCAATGGTGAATCCAATCACAGGACAGTCTCCAATAGATGTAAAATTTAAAAATATCTCATTTACCGGGAGGGTGCATTTTTCTTTCACAAATTAGATTTCAATGAAACTTCTTTTAACTCAAGATTCCTCTATTTAAAGGTGAAGAAGATGTGAATTGAACAAAGAAAAACAGTAAGATCATACCCACACCAATGCCGCAAATTCAACAATTTACCAAATATTTAAGAGATTAGGATTAAAAATTTCATAGTTTTAACTCTTGCTACACCCATTAGAAAAAGAACCAAAAAAATCTTAACTTTAAACATAAAATATTTATAATTGGTCAGCATTACAAAAATTCCCTTCACCATACGCGGACACGCTTACAATATGACCCCGAAAATTAGTTACCCTCGAGAGTTTCAAATTTATTTCAGATAGTGTTTTTTTACTTTGTCCGAGTTCTTTGTTTGACAGAGGGAATTTTATTAACCACTAGATTGTTCATGTTAATTAAATGGCAGCAGTAATTTATAAATATCTTCAAAATCCATAATTTCAAATAACCTTTTGAGATTAGCATTTAAGAAATTCCATTAAAAAAATTAAAGGGGTTTTCGAATTCTCTGGAGATGACTCTTTTTTTGCTATGGATGCATCCGTTCAAAGATCAAAATTGGATTTTCATGCAGCTGGAATAAGGAATAGGTTACTAGTATCATGGGAAGAATTCTTCGATATATAATTATGGCATAGAAGCTATGTCCTTGTGATTTCCGTTTGAGTCGGAATAAAAAGGCCTTGTTTGATTCAGCTGTGAATTCCTTTTGAGATTATAGGAATTCTAAAAGATTCCTTACATCTAGAAGTGGTTAAAAATGATGAGTTAAAGGTGAGTATTTAAAATTAACAGCCATATAACTTCCACTCTAATGGAAATTGAATCAAACATAAGATATGTCAGGCTCATATCTTTCAATTTTGGGTCGAATTGGTTTGTTGGGTTTGAATCGGGTTGAGAGGCTTAGATGGATGCTTGATAGGCCGTTTTACAGATTTTGAATCTTTGCATGCATGGCAGTTTTGTGCAAGGCCTATTGGAGATGGGTTGATTAGACTTCTTGGGCCTCGGGCCGGAGTTGTTTGACCTTTTAAGCCAAAAGCCCTTTTCTAAAATTTTGTAAAACCCACTAAAAAGCAGGGAACTTTTTCTTGTAATTTAGAAAAACCTTTACATAAGACAACCTTAAAGGCTTTCGATCGTCTTTTCTTCATACATAAAAATTTTCCATTCTTCTTCCTCTCCTTTATAGCCAAGCCCTAGCAGCTTGCCAAAGAAACTAAGGCTTGATCTAAGAGCTTAGATAACACCATCACTTTCATCTTCTTCCTCTCTATTTGTCTATTCTGACAGTGCCTGTAACCTAATAAGTATCTATCTCCAAACTACCATTAGATTCCTTTTAGTTTATTAGGATATGTTCAATAGTTTAAAGGATTTGTGTGTCTCTTAGATCTGTAGGATTTCAGATCAGGGAATTGAGTCAGGATAGAGGTTTGTGCCTGATTGGATCTAGCCTTAGCAGATTTGAGTTTCTGTATATGATTTGAGGCAAATGGATAACTGTAAATAATGTTATTTTATTGTTGTAGTTGATATGCTGAAAAATCTGATTTATTTGATTGGGTTTAACGTTTTGATTTCATATTAATAATGGGGATTGAATTTTTAATCAAATAAGAAAAAAAATCAACCGGGGGGGGGGGGGGGGGGGGGGGGGGGGGGTGCTTTCCTGGCAGTAGGCAGTGGGTCTGCTGCCTGGGTCGCCGTTTGGGCATTGGGCATGGCCTACTATTGGGCTGGGCTAGTTGCCTGGCGAGCTTGGGTCCGCTGGGCTACGTTGGGGTTCTGGGGAGGAGCTTGGCAGTATAGCTAAGTGGGCCTAAGGACTGAAATTTTGGATTTGATCTTTTTGGGTTCATATTTTATTTTTAATTTGGACTTTTATTTTGGGTTTCCATAATAGATTTAGGTGTGATTAGAACACTAAATTACTATTTGATTAGAATATTGATTTGGGTTTAAGTGTGACTTAATTAGAATCTTAATTAATATTTAATTAGGTGTGTTAGAATTGTAATTAGGTTTGATTATAATTTAATTGGGATTTAATTACTTACGTGTAACTAGTATTTTAATTAGTTCAATTAGAATTTAATTAAGATGTAATTAGGGATGATTAGAAACTTAATTAGAATGTATTTGGGATTCTAATTTGGATTTTTAATTTGAGTTAAATTGCAGATTTGAACCCGGATTTTGGTTTCCTTTTTTTTTTGACATAAAATAATTAGGTGTTTTAATACACATCAATGATGATTAAGAACTTAATTGTTCCTTCTCTTTTTTATCATAATTTGATTTAGTTCGGATTTAGAATTTAAATACTTTTTACCTAATTTGTAAAACACATTAACTTTATATAACGGGATTAAATGGGTTCCTTTTTAAGAAAAGTTAGTTGAATATTCACATGAAAATTAAATTGGATTCAGAATGATAATGTGAGTTCCGGGATGCACCATATGATAGACACCGAAAGTGGGATATTAGCATCGTGGAATCTCATTAACATTGTAAAAAAAGGTTGGTTCCCATGTGCATACTTAATGAACCATGACCGCTAGGTGGATTAGTGGTTATCCTTAGAGGAATCGAAATAACACACGATCATAATATACCTTTAAATTAAGCAATCTAAGTACTTGCATTGATAATAGTTTGGATATTGTAAGTTAAAGGTTTCATAGCATGATTCATCAAGCAATTGTATATAGTATGAATTTATATACATATATCTGACCCATTGCAGTTGGAGGTAGTCGTATGCCATTGGGACAGCGTGTACTGTGGAATATAGTACACAGCTGTATCATTTGTTATATCTAGTGGGAATACCCATTTTTGTATATTGCATCTGTAAGAATACCCATTTTTTTATATTGGATTTGCAGGAATACTCGTTTTTGTGCGTTCATACCATTGGATTTGCATTCAGTATATTCTGAGTAGGGTGTAAAATATGCTTTAATTCAATTGATTAATATCATTACTTGCAATCTGCAATTTACCTCTTGGCAGATTGCGTCAATCTGACTTACTAGTTTTAGTATCTAGGTCCCATTGCTGGTGCCGAACCGAAAGGTCAGGAGACGTAGGAGATCCCACCAGATGGGGGAGTTGTTTAGTGGAGCGCCGATGACATCGTTTGAGGTGTCTTAGTGATGGTGCTTAGAATCGAAATAGTAGTCTCTTGAAATAAGGTCATGTTTGGGGCCATTAGTGTAGACATTAAATTCAGTTGTCTTGGAATTATAATTTTAATTGTTATTCTTTGGAGTTCTTGACTAATTATTAATTATGATTGAGGTTTGATTATATGATTTGAATTCGATATTCAGTTGCGCAGATTATGAATTTTAGTTCTGTGTGTGATTATGGTTGCTTGATTAACAAGCATAGTGTCATGAAGGACTTCGATCTACCTGGAATTGGGGCTTATGTTGTTATTCAAGAAAAATTTAAATTGACCCTGATTCTCACACCCTTAAGACTAAATTTGGATCTGGCTCAATTTTGAGGGCGTGACAAGATATGAAATGAATATCTATCTAGTACTCTAGTATTTCAAATCATAGTAGATTTTATTGTCTAATATATTCTTCACCCTTCACCACTTTAGTAATTCATAGAGCTTATTTGACCATGAAAATTCCTATGCATTCTGAGTAAACAAATAGGCGATAAATTGCCAATGGTTGGAAATAATATTTCTGTGAAATAGAGGCTGCTATCAAATAATGAATAAAATGAGAGAATGGTGATACCCAATTAAAAATCCTGAGCACATTTGATGATATTCTCTTTAAGACATAGGATGAGTTCCTCCTACTGGGGTGAAAGCATGAATACATCAATCTTCTTGCAGGATTCGGACTTGGTCGCACTTTGAGGCGAAATATCAAAGTCCAAGGTTAGATAAGAGAAATAATACCGGAAGGGAAAATGTTAGAACATTTGCCTTCACCCCCCACCATTCGTCCGGTTGAAAGTTTCGAGACAAAGCACCTCAAAGCCTGACCTTGTGGCAAAAAGCTCAAAATAAAAAGGACGTGTAAATGCTTATAAAGCCCACAAACGTTTTGAACTCTACCACTGTGGGAACCTATGCAACAACATAACGACATCTCTTCCCACTTTATAAAATGTAAGTAAAGGAAAAGGACAAATACCTTTTTAGAAAAAGCAAAAAAAAAAAAAAAATACTTCTTAAAATTTTGAAACACACAAAAAACCCAAGACCAACCCATATTAGGTTATATGAGTTACACATATGGATGATCCTTATTGGCTTGTTACACATATGGATGATCCTTATTGGCTTGTATTAGTAACATGTGTGCATGGTTCATATTTTTGGCTGAGACTAGTTCATATCGGCTAGCATTAATGGGTCTCGATCTCTGCCATTTCGATATCAGCTTGTGTATTGGTTGTGGTTTCATCTCAACAGAATATTCCCACATTTTTTGTATTTATCAGCCAGCATTTCAAAATATCAGTCTTAGCTATTATGCTAAAATATTGGTCGACAATGTTTAAAAATCTTCTTTTCATTTCCTCTGTCACGTTCACTTCTTCTTTTTTTGAAACTTATTAGTTGCTATCCTTCTTTTTCTAACACCTATTTCACTTCAAGCCATCAAAAAGGCTTTTTTTTTTCGGATTTCATCCAAAAGAGTCGTAAACAACTCTACCAATTAGGTGGGTATTACGAGTCGTTTTTACAATCTTTTTACAAGATTTGTTCAGAAATATTAACAAATGAGGATTGCATGCTTTTTTTTTTTTGTTGTGGATACATTTAACTCTCTTTTATTTGTACATTTTGAAGCTAAATCTACTAGGGTTTTGAAAATTAGAACTTTTGTCTAAATCTTATAGATCTTTGCAAAATAATTACTCAAATTTGTTTGGAGTGTATTTAAATTCCTTGTGACTTCTTAGTTGGCATATATCTATTGTGTAATGAGTAAAAGCTTTAGTTTCTTAAATTTAACTCTAGTAAATAGCTCATAAGTTATTACCATGATCACTGTTAAAAAAATTGGCCGATACCGATCCGTATCGGCCGATACAAACCGGTATTGGCCGGTACCGAGATAATATTTTGATGTGTATCGGTCTCGGTATAGGTATCGCCAAATATCACCAATTTATCGCGAGATATCGGCCGCCTTTTCAATTTATCGGCAGAATCGATATATTGGCCGATATTTTCAAAATATTGGCCGATAATATATATATACCGTCTAACCCTAAAAATATCGGCCGATAATATATATATACCGTCTAACCCTAATTTTTCCCTCTTTCTCCCCCTCTACTCATCCTCCTCTATTCAAAGTCGGCCATCTTGCTGCTCCTCCTCCATTAGCCTCCAAAAGCATCACAAAATTATTTTTTTTGGTGGATTTGGCTTATAAAAGTAAAGGAAATACATTTATAAGGTAAGTATATTAAATTTCTTTTTTTTTTTTGAATATTTGTTTAGTAGGAGCTTAGATGTGATCCATGATAATGATTCCACTTGTTTTATGTTGTGATTTATGAGTGTGGATCTATTATTTGGTTTTTTAAAATATTAAGATTTTAACATTTATTAAGATTTAGAGTCTTTTAATGTTAAGTATTATTTTTAATTTTATTAGTATGTAAAAACATGATTTTATGAAGCAAGTTTGATAGATTTAGTTGTAGAAGACATAGATCTATAAGATGTGGATATTTTATGTTTATTTATTTTTGGATTTTTAAATATTTTAATATTAAAATAAGATTTTTTGAGGATTTAATCAAAAATTTGTTATTTTGTTGTATACTTCATGTATGATATGAATATGGTAAGTTTTCATTTTTTTTCAAAACATTATGTAAATACTAAATAGTTTTATATTTTCAAATTTTATTTTCTTGTATGAAATAATAATTTAATATTTAAAACTAATATTTTGAGGATTTCACTATAATTTTTTTAAAGTAAGCATAATCTTTGTAAACTTCATGTAGGATTACATTTTTTATTGTTCTTTAATGTAATTAGTTTTATATTTTTTAATTTATTTTCGGATTTTTTTAATTTTAGATTAAACTATTATATATTTAGATTTTCATTATAAGTATGATTTCCTAATTTTATATAATCATTGTATACTTCACATATGCTAATTTTTTTATGGTTGCCTCATCATTTATGTGAATATGTAACATGTAAATATTTTTTATATTTTTGAATTTTTTTTGGATTGTTAGAACATGGAATTAGAAAAATTAAATAATTAATGTATCATTTAAAATGTACCCTTTTGAGATTCCAATTACTTTTATATGAATGTATTAATTTCTTTGTTTTTATTATATTTTGGATCTTAGTTTAAATGTTATAAATTGTACCAATGTGTTCTTTTGTTTTGAAGAGGCGAGATTAAAATGGTGCGTGACATTGATCCAGCATGGAACTATTGTGAAGAAGTTGGAAGTAAACACAAGATTAAATGTAATTATTGCCAAAAAATCATAAATGGAGGGATAACTAGATTGAAGCAACACTTGGCTCATAGGCAAGGCCAAGTAGCAAAGTGTCCTCGTGTACCACCTAATGTGAAAAAAGAAATGCTAGAGTTGTTGGATGCAAGAAAACAGAAAAAGGTTGTCAGAGAGAAAAGAAAAGAGGAGGACATTGAAGCATGTAAGGAAGAAGTCTTTGGGTTTAGGGAGGGAGATATTATTTCCTTCGATGATGATGAGGATCCAAATTTAAGTAGGGTTAGAAAAGAAAGTTTGAGGTCACTTTAGGAGGAAGAAGAAAGAAGAAGAATGCAGTATGAGGCAGCTATGAGAGGTGTCTAATATGATGAGGGTGGCTCATCTGGATCTAGGGGAGTGGGTTTGCGTCGAGCATTTAGTCAAAGACAACCCCGCCCAGTAGATATTGAGGATGATGATGAACCTCCTACACAGGTACCTCGTAGGCCAAGTGTGATGGGTCCAACGGATCCATTTGCATATAGAAAACCAACAGTCAAGCAACCTAGCATTGTAAAAGCATTAATGGGAAAATTTAATAAAGCAAGAGATAATTTGATAAGAGCTACTGGAAAGTTCTTTTTAGATGCAGCTATTCCACCACATAAGGCAAACTCTCCTTATTTTACCACTATATTAGATGCAGCAGCGGAACATGGTCCCGGTATAAAAGCGCCCACCCCATATGAGATTGGTCATCTCTGTGTTAAAAAAGAATATGAGGAGTTACAGCTTTGGGTGGAAACTTTTAAGAGGATTTGGAGAGAAATGGGTTGCACACTAATGTGTGATGGGTGGACGACCCTCACAAAATGTCATCTCTTGAATTTTCTAGTTTATTGCCCTTTAGGAACAGTTTTTATCAAATCAGTTGATGCAACTGATTATGTTCAAGATGCTAGATAAATCAATAAGTTGTTTAATGAAGTGATTAATGATGTTGGGGCAGATTGTGTAGTTCAAGTTGTCACCGATAACGCTGCAAACATGAAGAAAGCAGGACTGATGCTTATGTAGCAGAGGCCAAATATTTTTTTGTCACCATATGCAGCACATTACATAGATTTAATGCTTGAAGAAATTTCCAAAGGAAAAGTCATGAAACAAGTGATTGAAAAGATGAAGAAAATCACTAATTTTTTCTACCAGTCTTATAGACTTGTTTCAATGATGAAGAAATTTACAAACAATCATGAACTACTACGACCTGGCATTACTCGATTTGCTACCTACTTCATAGCCATTGAGAGTATTTACAAGTATAGAGGAGGGCTTCTCCAACTCATCAAATCAGATGAATGGCTGAATTTTAAGTGGGGAAAGCGGCCAATTCCCCTAGCAGAAGAAGTATGCAAGACCATTGAGTCTAATAAGATTTGGCCTCATGTTAAAAATTGCTTAAATGTTTTTGAGCCTCTAATAAAAGTTCTTTGATTGGTTGATGGTGATGATAAGCCAACTATGGGCTTTTTACATGAGGCCATGGAGAGAGTAAAGATGGCTATTAAAGCAAACTGTAGATATTATACTAAACATTGGAAAATCATCGATAGTCGGTGGGAGCGTCAATTGCATCATGACTTACACACTGCTGGTAAGTGGAGACTGATTTCTTATTAACTTTCATTATTATATTAAATTCTTTTTAATACATTACTCACGTAAATTTTTGCATTTAATAGGTTACTTTCTCAATCCATAATTTCGATATGAATCTTTGGATCGAAATATAACTGATGAAATTCGAGTGGACATAAAAAATGTTATTGAAAGACTAGCAAATGACGCCGATGAGGCTATTAGGGCAACAAACCAAGTATGTAAATTAAATTAAAAAGTAGAGATCTTATATAATGTATGTTGTTTTCTTCAATTTAATTTATATCATTATTCATTCATAAGTCATAATAGTTGATATTGATAATTCTTTTTCTTCTTTAATGCTATTAGATTGATGTATATAATGAAGGAATGAGAAGTTTTGGCACCACCATTGTTCGAAGAGCTGTCACACAAACATATTCTGGTAAGGATTGTATAATATAAATAGTAAATTATACTTTCATTATTTGAAAATTCAAAAATTGAATGTTTAATATTATTTTTTTTATTTTTAGCTGAATGGTGGTTAAATTATAGAGATAGTGCTCCAGCATTAAGGACGATCGCAATTAAAGTTCTCAGTCAAACTACATCTTCGTCAAATTACAAAAGAAATTGGAGCACCTTTGCTTTCATCCACACAAAAGTAAGGAATAAAATCACGATGGATAATTTGAACAAACTGGTCTACATTCATTATAACCTCAAGCTCCGCAGTCGAAATTGAAGAAGAAGAGCATTTGAGGATCAATAAGATTACTTCTGCCCAATTAATTTAGACTATATATTTTCAGAAGATGATTTGTTAGGTGAGTGGTTAGAGGAGACAGAAGAGCCATTATTAGATGGAGATCCAGAGCTAGTAGAAATGGTTGAAGACTTGACTGGGAAGCAATTTGAGCCAATGAAAGCCTCTAAAAGATTACAAGAGATTAATTTGACACAACAACAGAGGGGTACTACGGTTGATCCTACAGAAGCAAGAGGAAAGGAGGTGGGTGAGGAGAGTGAGTCAAGTATCTCTACATCTTACTCATCAGCAAAAATTCCTCCTGATTCTCTTAGGATTGGCAGTCACTATGGAGATAATGAGCCACCAATGTATGAAACAGTTGAGCATTTTCCTGGTGCTACAGACTTAGATCCCCATCGTGGTTATGTAAGATATGTCTCACAAACTGAGACAGAGATTGGTAGTAGCATCGGTCAAGGAGGAGGGCAATGTACTTCTGCAGGCAATGTTGAACAACAGCAGGCTAGGTATGGTTCGTATGGATACAACCCTCATTGGCCAGCTCAACTGCCTTTAGTTCCACCGTTATAACCGTGGTATGAGTATGGACAAGGAATGATCCAACGTGAACCCCAAGGTCCCCAACAAGCTATTTTTTTTCCTCATGAATTTTTTAATTTAAATTTGGGCCCCCAGTCATCTCAATCTACTGAGGATAGCTCATCATATTATGAAGAGATCTTCGCTCCTCAGCAACAATATCAATATGGCCAAGGGTATGAGAGTGCAATGCAAGAGTTTGGATCATATTATTATAACCCATACCAAAGAAGAAGAAATGATGATGATGATGATATTGAGCCTGAAAGACACTCCACTTGGAACTAGGGTATGTATTGATTCTCTCCAATTGCTTTATGATTTGTTTTACTGTCATTGACTCATTATGTCATATGCTATGTTAATATTCATGTTCTTGAATTTTACAACTTGCTTGATAATTGAATGATAAATTGATGGTTGATGAATGATGAATGATAATTGATGACTGATAAATAATGATTTATATACTATATAAGATACAAGTATAACTTACAAGTGTACGACACTACAAGTTTACAACCACTATATATAAATTAAAAATAAGTTGTATTCTCTAAAATTTCATACTAATAGATAGTTCATATTTTATAAGTCAAAATTATGATTTTTATTAAAAAAATCACAATTTCGGACAAGACAGCAATACAGGATACCATAAGTTAGGGGGACCGATATTTTGATTTATATGTGTTACTAATGAAAAAAAACATTGTTTTCCAGTATTTTCTAATATTTTGGATTTTTGGATATTTTTTCAATTTTTTTTGGATTAAAAAAAAATTTACACCGCGATGACCGTGACGGACCGCGAACCGCGACCAATACCGATACCGTATCGGTTTTTTGGACCAACCGATACCGCGACCGATACTGCGATTTTTATCCATGACTATGATTGAATTTCATAGAATTTGTGATATTTCAATTTATTTTAGTATATACATGTTAATCTAGTTAACTTCAAATAGAATTATATGGTTTCAACTAAGACAGTGATAATTGATGTTATGCCTTATGGGACCAATATTGTGATTTATAGTTGTTACTAAAGAAAAAAAAATTATCTTCCAACATTTTACAATATTTTGGATATTTGGATAAATTTTCAAAATATCTTAAGGTAAAAGAAATTCACACTGTGATGACCACGATGGACTATGAACCGCAACCAATGCCAATGTTGTATCAATTTTTGAGATTGACCGATACCATAACTGATACCATAATTTTAAACCATTTATATGTAGACCATTGCAATAGATAGAATCTGCTCATGTTACTCACTTGTGTGTTATGTTTTTTTTTTAAATTAAACCCCATAAAATCTCAATGAATTTTTTGACACTTTATAAGAGACTTGACCTCATACGCCTATGCACACTTCACTATGTCCTTAACTAGAGGGAGAATAGAGGACTTTGAACAAAAATTGGTTCTTTCCTCCCTTGTTTTTTTTTTTTTGTAAAGTTTTCTTCTTAGCGTTGAAAGATATTTTAACTACACCATTCTCAACTATATCCTTATGAATGAAAACACTTTGTAATTTACTCTTTTAGCAAATCTTGATTTGCCTTTCTTTGATTATGTTTTAGTCTATTACGTACCTTTCTTTTGCATACTTGCTAAACGTGGAATATTTTTTTTTAGAATGGTAACAAAACTTTATTAAAAGAAACACCAAATACAAAGCTTAAGAAAAAAAAAAGGAGAAACAAAGGGGAAGATATTGTACAAGAGCTATTCTACCACACCCCAATCAATACATAACCACACCTATCAAAGGAGAGACCCTCTTAACCCCCTACTTGGCCAACGCATTTGCATCGAATTGGCAGACCTAACCTCATGAAGGAAAGAAACATTGATACTAGCTATCAACTCCCTAATTTCATTTAAAAGGAAATGAGATTTTCAAGGACTCGCCTTCTGGTACTCACCCAAGTGGTCACATTATAGGAATTACTTTCGACCATAAGAGAGCAAAAAAATATACTTGAAAATAACCTTAGACTTCCAAGATTGCTAACATCTCTGCTTCATTCGAATAATAAACTCCCACATTTTTAAAGAATATAAGTAAGACCTCACCCTTACAGTTTCGAAGCACATCTCCAATTCTTGCTAGAGCTGGTTTGGCCCTTGAAGCCCTATCAATGTTGAATTTAAAAACACCAGAAGGATGGGGAGACCAATGGACAAATCTCATCTCTTTAAAAGATCTACACCCCATACAAGTTTTCCAATTGAAGATAACATCGTTTAGGTTGAAGTTTGAGAAATCCTTCCTTACTAGAGCCTAGGGGTGTAACAGTTTAGTTAACCGTGGGTTTTGGAAAAACCATTAATTGAACCGAACCGTCGGTTTTCAGTTTTTAAAACTGTAACTGTAACCATACCAAAAAAAACAATAAAAAACTAAACCATAGTTAACAATATTAGATAGTTCGGTTACTGTAACACTCTGACCCAACTTAAGCCGAATTAGTCGGTAATTAAGTGTCTTTTTTGTTGCTAAGAGTGTTTTGGTTTTGCTTTTCTTTGGTCTTGAGCTATGAATAGGTAGTTTGGTTGCGTTTGACTTAGTTTCGATAGTTTGAGCCCTTTTTCGTAATTTCTGCTTTTGTTGGACCTTGTCAGTTTTGCGTCATTTTGCTGTCAACGTGTGTATTTCGTCGAGCTTGTTAATCTTCATAATTGTTTTGGATCCAAATGACTTAGTTTACTCTCGTTGGATTGTCAATTGACTCGAACTGGAAATAGAGGTAAATGGTGGACTTGGTTGCAAATTTGATTTCTTTTATCTTATAAATATCCTACCTACCACCGTTCTCTCTCTCATTTGCAACGATCTCTCCTTCTCTCGTTCAGCTCTCTTTCCCCCTCTCTCTCATTTCTGTCTTGTTTACGTGAGGAAGGGAGCAGCATGAGTTTCGTGTGTCTCCAGCGGATTGAGCCTCTAGCAATGACTGTAGTGTGTTTGATTTCGGTTTGAGGCAAGTATAAGCACAAGTAACGTTAACACTGATTGGTAATGCTTTGATTGTGTGTATATTTTACTCTTCTTGTATGAATCATTGTTAGACAGCCCTATTGAGTGAGATTCGTTAGTATCTGTCTGTATTCAGTTGAGAGTTAGCCATTTTGTATTTCTGTAACTGTTTCAAGAAACTGATTCAGCGCACTCACGGCCAAACTGTGAATTGTGCTACGGCTGAGCAGTGAAATGGCTTACGGCTATACCGTGACCTAGCCGTGACCTTGACCGTTGATCAATGCAGGGTGACATTTGAAATAACTGGGAGTTGGCACATTTGCTACTCTTCTACGACCCAGTTAGATCTAAGCCGTATAGTGTGTTACGGCCAAGCCGTAGAGCAGTATACTGCTGTGCCGTAGAGTAAATTACGGTTGAGCTGTAAATGCGAATGAATAGTTTGGGGAACCTCGGCTTCGCCGCAGTGCAAATTACGGCTACGCCGTAAGATGCCTACGGCTAAGCCGTATATTCACCTACGGCTACACCGTGTGACTCTGAGAAATGAATACAAAACTGAGTAGGAGTAAAGAAGAGACCTGATATGACTCTCATACTAGAATGTAGGCAACCTGAACATGCCCAATGGAATGTTAAAATGATATGAATGATCTCGAGGGCTGCGTCTCATTCATGTATGTTATCCAGTTGTTTAGCACCTTCCCATGGGTGTTGGTTTAAGTGACTTTGGTACACTTTCACTAGAAGATGCAACACTCCTTGATGGAACAATTGTGTATCGAATACCTTAAAACTACATCAGCATGCACGGTTAGAAACACTGGACAACTAGATTAGGATTGGCTTGTAATTGACCTTGATTCACCATGGTATATCTGATTTGCATAGCATATTGATTTCGGTTTTGCCCTCATGTGTTCTGCGCTGGACCTCTCGATTCTGTGGGAAACGTAGTTACATCCCCAGAGCGAAGCCCGAGCAAGGACACTTCATTTCGGTGTATTTGTTATGGTTTATATGGAGTACTTGAGTTCAGTGATTATTTGTTATTTGTACTCATTCGTCAGTGCTGATTTGTATTTGCTTATGCTCATTCGTTATTCGTATTGTTATTTGTATTGCTTATCAGTATGAGTCGTATTGCTTATCAGTGTGTGATGCACTACTATTGTTTGTTTATTATGATCGATTGTGATATGAGATCCGTATGTGATATTGCTTGCTGTGCAACATCTGATTTGATTGTGATTGCGATTGTCTATATATGGCACTACTCAGCCTCAGCCTCAGCCTCAGGATACCTGACGGGGTTGACTTTGGTTTAGTGTGTGTGATCGCCTCTGCACAGTGCTCGTGTCCTGGGCTTCCGGACCCCGGGAATTAGAGACCTATTCGTACCCTGGCCCGGTTGATGGTATTCTTATATTTGTGTGCTCTCGAAAGGGAGAATATGGCAAATGTAGTAGCCAGCTTGAGTGTGTATTTCTCTGGATGATTCTGACAGCATACTTATTCCTATGCACGATTTGCCTAGTGTACGAACATGCGCACTATGGATATTTGCATTACTACTTTTACTCATTGGTAGACATAATTCGTGTTATATTCTTATGGCCTATATTTTGCTAAGTCGTTGTACTTATGAGTTGTTCTTGGTGTTGCAGGCTCAAATCCCCCTTCCGATCCTGCGTCGGTCAACCCGACTCTAGGAAAGGCTCGCGAGGCCCCCTCTGCCCTAGAGGAGTGGACGTGATCCATTCTTTATAAAGTAATGTGCATCATTTTGTTTTCCCTCCATTGTATCTGAGCGTATTTGTGGGATTTTTCTGTAGACTTTATTTTGGGTCTGATTTATATATGTATTTTGATTTTGTGGACTAGTCTCTTTATTTTGTTGTACATCTTTGTGAACAGTCCAATCTTTTGTAATTATTATATCTTTTATTATTTTGTGGTATGCCTTGATACTTACAGCTTCCGCGTACACTTGTTTGCACGTGTGATTGATCCCTTGTGTGTGTACATTTGGGCGAGGTCTAGGTGTACATGCACGGGAGTACGTGTGTCACTGGTTAGGTTTTCTTTAACCCCCGATTTCTGGGCTCGGGTTGTGACAGTTACAGTTAACCGTACTAAGAAATTGTTTAAATATCGGACGATTGTGGAGGTCCTGTAATAAGAGATTAACGGTTGAAATTGATTTACAAATATGATTTGGGGTGTAATGGTTTAGTTAACTGCACATGGTTAAATTTACCATATATTATAGTTTGGCTAATCGTGTGCAGTTAACCGAACTTTATGTTACGGTTCGGTTTGGTTAATAACTGTGAGTCAAGACTAAAAATCGAAATCGAACCGTGAAGTATAGTTTTTCAATTTTAATAACGTAACCGTAATCGAACCGTTAAACACGTTGATTAACCATTGGTTCGGTTCAGTCAGTTAGATGGTTTTCAGGTTTTTTTTACACCCCTATTAGAGCCCTCTTTGTAATTCTTAAGGTTACTTTAGAAATCAAAATGGTTGTCAAAGATGAAGGGCCTCTAAAAATTTTTATTGTTTCTTTCTTTCCAAATAAATTATAAGCTCGCAAATGGAATTATCCTCCATAAGACGCGTCCACAATCATAAAAGAAAACTCCACACTAAGAGTTCGCCGCCTTTGCAATAGCCTTTGGACAACACCAAGCAACAGTGCTATTGGCTCATAAAAAAATCATAAATGCATTATGCAAGGCGGTGCTCATTTGAAACATTTACTCTGCTTAAAGTTCCTTCAAACCCTAAGATTTTGGGAATTTAAGGTAAAATATTGTGAGGTTCCCATAGAAGGCTCCAAACATGACACACGTGCATTGGCTCCAACTTCAGAGCAAATAGACTGCAAATGATTAGCTAACCATATATCATCCATTCTCAGTGGCCATAGAATTAGTTAGCTCAGTGGTCACTGAGTGGCCTAGAAATCTAGGGTTGCTCGATAAAAGGAAAATGAGTAAAACTCTCTTAAAGTCTTCTAAGAATGTTTCTGTACCAAGTTTCTAGACTTAAAATTATGGTTGAGAGATCTCAAAGGGCAAAGGCAGAAGATGTAGTTCAAGACAGAAGACTTTGAAAAAGTGTAGAGTAGAAAAAACAAAAAAGAAAGTGTTAGACACCCACGGCGGAGTGATTCAGTCGTGGGCATGTGTTTTCTTCAATTTTGCATTTTTTATGCAACTTTTGTGTTTTCTTCCTATTTTTACCATATATGAGACCAGAGGGAAGGACTATTAGTTGTAAAAATTTATAAACAGCTTGCACCCCGGAGG
Organism: Sextonia rubra; assembly: GCA_037013555.1. Classification (NCBI taxonomy): domain Eukaryota; kingdom Viridiplantae; phylum Streptophyta; class Magnoliopsida; order Laurales; family Lauraceae; genus Sextonia; species Sextonia rubra. Next base: position 31,711,886 of record JASUAD010000010.1, on the reverse strand, counting down.
TTAGAGCCATGAACCCAAATATAATCAAAGGGAATGAATGAATATTAGTAGTTCCTCCTATTTTTCTGTTTAATAGAATTTGTGAGGTTGAATACAAAGTTCCTCACAAATTTTCTATAAACAACTGTATCTCCTAATACAGTTGCCCCAAACACTAACCGCCACCTCACAATGAAGAAAGTGATGGTTTATCATCTCCTCCTCTTTGCCGTACATCACACAAATATCTGAGAAACCGAAAGATGTCATCCTTCTTCTCTTTAGATTATTGACCGTGGGGACTTTTGCCGTAGCTACTAACCAACAAAAAACCTTCACTCAAAAAGGAACTAGTCCCTTTACACATAAGAATAAGGAGCCCTATAAGGCCGAATGCCCTCCAGGGCCAAAGAGAATACTTTTACCGTGAGCTCCCCAACTATGGAAGGTTTCCAAATTCGGGATTCTTTAGAATCTCTACAAAGAAAATAAGTTAGTAAGAAGATTTAACAACTTTTCATAAACTTCTCCCTCCAACTCCCGAAGACTTCTTCTAAAGGACATACTCGACACCCTACCACCATTCATCACCTCAAAGAAATCTTCAATAGAAGATTCCTTCTTGAATGCTAATTTAAAAGACCTTGGGAACAACCCACATAAGGAACCCACCCCTATCAAATCATCCAACCAAAATCTAATATTTCTATCATCTCCTACCACAAACCCTACCCCTTTGTACAAACGTTCTCTCCTTTTATCCCCCTTCGGAGTGTGAGCAAATCCACTAGAAGACTCAACAGGTCAGAGCCCATATAATCACGAAGGTGAGGATAGACTTCTTGTTATAGTGGCTCAAGGCTGCCCTCAACTCATTGTCATGTGCTTTGCTGTAGTTGTCTAAGGTGATTGATCAAATCAAAGTATAGTGTGCTGCTCTCTGGGCTTTATGACAAGAACAAAAGAAAATACAAAGAGGTGTGGATCTTGTTCATGTGGACCCCTTCCTCTTCTGCAATGACACAGAATGGTTTCTAGCCGCATGGAGAAGCTAGTCACTCTTTACTAGTCACATGCCTTGACGATGGTGGAGGGGTTGGAAAAGAAAGGGCTCTGGATCTTGTTCATGTGGGAACCCAAATTCTTTTCATTATAGAGAAAGCTATGATGGTTGAAGGGGACATAGTTATGGCAATCGACTCTTCATGCCTTTATACATTTTGTTGGTGTCAGTGGGTTTGCATTTGTGAAAAGAGAGGAAGATATATGCTTCAAGGCGTGTGATCACTTTCCATAAGGCGTTTTCAGACACCCTTGGTGGGACCAAGCAACAATGGGTTGACAGGCGGGCTGCCCTCAACATACTATAAAGCCTAACTAAAGTTGATATTGATCTGCATTTGCTAGCCCAAAGATCAACCTTGAACTCATTGGTCCTTTACGGACCCAATAGCAGAACCATACCATATGACCAATAATATGCATGAGAGATGAGACCCACATAATGATGATATCACACTACTAACACGATGTGTTGCTGTGTCCAATTTATTAGAATTGAATCGTAGCATGACTGTTGGTATAGGATGGGATAAATTTATGTTGGTATGGGATGAGGTGTTTGTAAATGACTGCTGGAGATTTGAAAATGAGTTTTGGAAACTCTACATAACTCTGGTTGATTTGTGAAAGAGTATAAGAGAGACATTAGGACATAACTACTAACAACTATAACCACCCCTGAGGCCTATTAGGTCAAGTTTAACCTAACCCATAAGCACCCTTTCTTAAACCAAATAAGAATGGTTCATCTTGGATTAGGAGTTATTTTCCATGAGATATTCAATATTGAATATGAAAAGTGTTTTCTAAGAAACCAAAATCTAAACCTTGGATTTCTTATTTTTGAAAATTTCTAACAATCCCCCACAATTTTCAAAAATCTCAGACAACCCTGCACAATTTTGAAAATTACAAAGAAACCCCACAATATTAAGAAAGCATAAAGACCCCCACAATTTCAAATAATGCATCTAGACTCCCACAATTTAAAATAATTATGAAGGACCCCCACGATTTTGAAAAATTTTAAATGAACCCCACAATCTAAAAATTATGAATGACCCCCATAAAAAATAAGGCACGTGATTGCTTTCTTTAAGACGTTTTCCGCAACCCCCTTGGTGGGACCAAGACAGCAATGGATTAACGGGCGGGCTGCCTCTAAGATACAATGAAGTCTTGCTAAAGCTGATGCTAATTTGCGTTTGCTAGCCCAAAGATCACCCTTGAACTCATTGGCCTTTTAAGGGAAAGAATGAATACTAACATGACTGTTGGTATAGAATGGGATACATGACTGTTAGAGATTTGAAAATGACTGTTGGAGAGTTGAAAATAGATTTTAAAAACTCTGAGTAAGTCTTGGTTGGTTTGTGGAAGGGTATAAGAGAGACATTAGGACATAGCTAACGTTGGTAGTTAAAACAACCATAACCGTCCTTCAAGCCCATTAGGTCAGGTCCAACCTACTTGATAAGCAACGTGGCTCAACCCAAAGAAGAATGAGTCAACTTGGATTAAGAGTTGTTTTCCATGGGAATTTCAATATATTTTCTGCATAAAAAATTGCATCAACATCAAAAGTATTTTCCAAGAAACCAAAGTCCAAACCTTTCTAGAGTTGAATTGATTCCCAAAATCAATATTAGAACTTACATAAACATTCCGTTTAAATACGATTTTCAATGCATAAATGAAAATAAACTCGGAGAAAAAAACCAAGGGTTGGGTCAGATATGCAGTCCCCGCTAAAAACTTGCTACTCTCTACTTAAACAGCGCCTCAGAAACGCAGTCTGTATTTATACAAGAGACTAGATGGGAAGAAAGAGGTGAGAAAGAAGATTACAAGAACATCTTTTTCGGGCTTCGTGAGGCCTATCAATGCTCTCTTCCAATTTCCTGAAGTACTCTTCACTTGAAAGCACTTGATTCTCTTCTATCAACGTGTAACCTTATAAAACTCTGCTTTTTAGTAGAATAGAAGACACTGTGAGGAAAAGAGGTGAGCTGATTGCTGCACCCAGGGATCTTCTAGAAGTAGTTTGGTTCAGGGAGTAGGAGAAAAATGGAGAAGTGTGGCCCACATGCCACAGGTCCCAAACTCAGATGAGGGAGATGGTTGTTGTTGAGATATAAATCTGGCTAAGATAATACTTGATCGTTCCGTTGAACATTAAGATTAGTGGATTCAATTTTATTTAGACACAAACTCCCATAAGGATCTTAAGGGCCTGATTTATTGCAAGCATTAGATATGCTATCGCATGAGCTGTCCTCAGAGTATATAATTCCAAATGCTAATGGAAAAAGAGCATTTTGAATTCCAAAATTTAGAGAGCTGGTGTGACCAAAATGACCAAAAGTGACTTTTCACTTAGCTAGCAATAAATTCCAACCATCTAAAGGGCCTATTTGTATAGTGGTATTTTCAACTTAATGCTTAGAATTTCTGTTTGTGTTTCCAACCATGTCCCCATAGTAATCCATATGAAAAGCAACTTTTAGCTTTTTAAATTCTGTTAATCTTAGAGTGGGGTTAATAATTTAGATATCTAGTACTGGGGCAACATTGAGGGAATTTGGTATTTCCCCATATAACCAAATAGGTCTAAATCCCAATCAAATAGGGAATTGTGAATTCATGGGGACAACTCTTTTACTTCTGCTAAAGATTTTCAATAAAAGGAATTTTTGTTAGAAATGCTCTCAATTAAATTAGCCCAAATCATAAAAAAAAAGGCCCAAATCATGGGTTGGAGGAGGAAAATCTACATTGGAGCACACTTAATGATACATGGAGTTGCTCAAAACAAACGTCCTCCCCTTCTACTATTATCTCCGAATTTTTCCTTCAACTTTCATTGAGATAAAACTTGGAGATACCCATAAAGGGGGAGGATCTTTGTGTTCCATCAACTTGGGATTTCTCCAAGTCAAAGCTTGGAGATCCTACTCTTCTTTATTAGGATGAAAATAGGGAAAGGCCTCCTTTTCTTTTTAAAAACATCTTAAAAAGGACAGGAAAGGAGCCTCCTTTTCTTTTTAAAAACATCTTAAAAAGGACAGGAAAGGAACCTTCTTTTTTATTCTTGTCGTGCATGGATTCGTGCCAATTGGAAATGAAAGGAATCCAATTGCATTTGCATGTAGAATTGGGAAGAGAGTGTAGTCATTGTTGGGTTTGGCTCACAAGATCGTATTGGGCCTATGAGTGGTTTACATTAGAACTCAGTTAATTAAGGCTAATCTTACATATTCTTTTCGATGTTTTATTCTTTTGTAACCAAGCAAGAAAGCAATATAGCAAAAGGACATAGAGAGAATACTGTAAGAGGGTGAGAGGGATTTCTTCGTAGTGAAATTTTTGTGCCCGTAGACGTCCGTAGACGTAGGCAATTTGGCCGAAATACATAAATTTTGTGTCTTTTGTGTGTGGTTGCATATTCTTTTTCTTGTGTGGTGTGTGATTGTATGTACTTAGCCTAGATCCAGATCTAACGGTCCTTGTCCTAAATACTGATTGAGTGAAGACTATATTCGACTGAATATGGTTTCAAAAGTCTGGATCTTTGAGTCACACGAGCCTACACAACTGCACATTTTGACCGGCAGAGTTTGGAAATTTCATCTGGGCTGATGAGTCCAGTAACTTAGACGACTTGCACTTTGAACAGAAAGTAGGACTCATACGACCCAGTCAGTGCCCTCTGATGTGAGGCAGGCAACTTGTCCAAATTTGAAAATTGGATATCTAGTTGAGTTCCTTATCTATAAATTCCAAGTTTGAACCAACTAGGCACGATGAATTTTATCACAATAACATTAGTTAGGAAAAAATAGAAAAACTCTTCCTCACCACATTGCTGGCCTGTGTGGGACATGTTGAATTCCCATCTCATTTATGTATGGGTTGTGATAAAACATCTCATTTATATATGGATTGTGACAAAAGTTACGCTGTCAATCTACCTAATGCAACTCTCATTTATATGGGCTTAACCTTGGCTATGAGTTGACATTCCCTCCCTTGACAACAACGGAAGAAAGAAAAACGTAAAAAAAAAAAAAAATTAAAAACTTAAAAAATGTTTAGCTGATTTCCACAGCCTTTTGCCTGTTATCCAAGATCAACTACTTATTGAACAAGCTCAATTGACTTGTAATTAAGTTGCAAAAGGAGTCAGATTTAGTGATGATTGGGAAATCTTTTCAAGACAAATTTCTTTATTCACATAAAATAGTGAAATCAGCTGCATAAAAATGTTTCAGCTAAAATGATGATGACTTACAAACAAGGGTTCAGAAAACTAAATAAAAAGAATCAACACCTTAAGGTTAAATCGACACCTATAGGTTAAGAGTAGAGTGTCTCCTAACCTCATTTATTGTTGTTATATCACCTAAAACATTAAATTAAAAAATGCCAGATTTATGTGCCACTACTTCTCTGAACACAAAGGACCGCAACCAAGCCGTGTCAAATCGCCAAATTACGATGCTGTTCCAGCAACTTTGCCAATGAGAGTTGACAATAAAAAGAGACTATTTTGGAGTGGAAAGGGAAAGCTTTGGGGGAGTGGAAAGGGCAACCCGGGGGCTGGGATGGCCCATGTATGCAAGCCTTGGAGAGACCTTGACCTTAGGACTAGGACGTGGAGAAGGAATTGGTCGGACGTTCCCAGTGGGTGCAGTTGTGACACGAGGTGAAAGGTTTACTTTCTCAAGTGCTCGGAATTGTAGCTCTGTGGGGTAGTCCTTGACACATCCAATACGCGGACCAACTCCAGTGCTCCACTTGCATGACAGAGGCTTGATCAAGTGAAACGGTGGTGCTTCCACATTGTCCACATCTTTGTGAGGATTGACCCCGGCTACTTTGGTGGTCTCTGTTGCAGATTCATCCACCTTGGCCATGGCGATGTCTACCACCTCTGCCGTGGTGCAACGCTCCACTGCCTCCTCTCTACGAAGCTCCTCCTCTGGAACAATCTTGCATGGAGGAATATCATCGTCGATTGCACACCTCTAAAGAGAGAGTGGGTGCTGAACATTAGCTAAAAATCAAAGGAAACAAAATATAGCATGCTGGCCATTGATCCATGATGTGAATTAGGCGCCACTGGCTTTGATTTCTCAGGATCAGGAGAATCTCATTTTCATCACCACCCAATCATGGTCGGATGGTGATAAGGCTCACCTAAGTGAGATCCATTTACTACTTCTTTTTGAATACACCAGCTCTTTTTTTTTTAAACTACAAATACCTTGGCAAAGTAGTTGGTTTTTATATTACTACTTTAAATAAGAGACCTCCATTGAATGAAAATGACTGAAAATCAGATAAATAGGAGTTACCTTTACATTTGTGAGATCCACATTGTGCTCCTCTAGGAAGCTAATGAACTCTTTGAAATCCTCCTCTGTTGGCTGGTAGTGACCACTGTATGGCCATATAGCCTAGTGAAGACAAATGAAAAATAGATCACTCTTATTAGAAGGTAAGAGATGAGGGACTTCATTTTTTTCATACTTAAGCTTCAATTTAACTGTTAACCTAAATATTGCAGCTGTAATGAAATAATAGTAATGATAATGACTAATTAAAACAAGAACAAGAAAAACAATATCATGTAAGCTGAAGAAAGACTGTCTTGCAGCATGAAATTCACATACCTTAAGACTCCCACATACAGCAACCAATCTTCCAGAAGCTGTGGTTGCTCCCCCAGAAAGAAAGCTCGAGTGTTGAAAAGTACCTTTCTTTTTCTGCACATATGATCAATAACAAAAACAAATATGGTTAGCAAAGAGAGCACTCAAGCCTACAGGACAAACTAACTGAAATTCAATTGTATATAGAACCATGAGTTTGATATCCACCTGCCCCACATACAGTGCTCTAGATGTGCTAAGAACAAATATCCACTTGGAACCTTCAAACGTGTCGACAAACATGCCACTTTTTTTGTAGACAAGCTTCCCATCGTGTATGATAACTTCATAGGCCTCCCTCTCATTCTGCGCAAAGTGATGAAAAACAAAAGGAAAAAATAAATCCTAACAAGATTACGTAGAAGAATCCATGTAGAAGAAAAGGGCAAGTGTAAATCGACTAACAAAATATAATTGAATAAAACTAACCGGGCCAAGATATTTGACGCATTGCTGCTGCAGATCGACCCTTGAGCACTTTTCAACGTTTACTTCTTTCCCTTCTCCTATATCCAACCTTCAGTTTCAAAATGAAAAGAAAGAAAGGAGGAAAGGTGAACTTCACCAAAAGACAACTTGGCTGAGGAGAAAGTTTCTGCTCATATGAATTATTTACCAATAGAAAAATGGTTGGGTGCTCTCACTATCAAACCAGACAACATAATAGAGATGGAGATTATGTCCATAACGATGACGAGGGTCAATCTGTGCATCAGGATGAAGATGTCAGTAAGCTTATACGACCCTTACCATAATACTTCCATTTAGTACTGGGATATCTACTCAGAATAATCTGCTTTCTCTAAATCTAGATTCTAAAAATGTCAATTAATAACTCTACCCCCCAAAAAAATCTTTAATATCAAAACATCCTAATGAGCTCCATATAAGGATTACTAAAGAGGTGAGGCATGAAGGATATAAACTAGCAATGTAGATAGGACCTCAACATTCGTAGGACTGGGTTTATTTCCCATCTTCCCTTCATTCAATTTCCATTGAAGGAGATGTTACGTGATGGTCATTTTTGGATATTCATCTTCGAGACTCCAATTAAACCACTTACAAAAATATAAAGTCCTAGAGTTCCTAGGAATTTAATTACATGAAACAAAGAAGCTGTAAGATTTTTCAAGACATAATAAAAGGATGACAGTGAGGGCAATGATAATGACAACAACACCAAAGGCACCGAAGAAACTCATGTTAGCTAGTAATTGTCTGTTATAAGTAAAAGAAAGGCCGCTTACCGCTTCAAGCCAGTGTCGCAATGCTAGCTTTTGAGCCTTGTCATTCTTGGATAAACCCTTCCCTACCTGAAAAAGCAGAACAAACCAGGTTATGACACTAGTATAGAATCAAACATCATATAGCAAAGATACGATATTGGAATATTACTCAATACCTTGGCAGCCCTTGTTCTTGCTCGTGCCCATCGTGAAACTGCAGTCTCAGGTTTTTTAACATCAAAGAATGATACAGAGCTTTGCTTCAGAGCTGCAAAATCTAATGCCTTCCACCTATTTATTGAAAGGAATGCTTTTATTTAAACCAAATTAATAATTATTTCAAATGCTACATTTTGTATTAAGTACAACAAAAAGGCTTAACTGGACTGAAAAACCAAGGGGACAGAGAGAGACAAACCAAAGTTCCTCTACCACAATTGCGCAATCTGCTAGATTTCTCCTAGTCCGGTAACTCTTGTAGACTTTCTGCAACTTGAGTGCAGCTGCAATGAGCTCGCTCATGGGCCTCGGTGAAGATAACTTGGGAAGGTAGCTCGCGGATTTTGATTCAAGAACAGTTTCATTATCAGTTCTTGTTAATGTGATTGACCCTAACATTTCTTTTTCTAGACCTTCATTCTTGGATGGAAGTCTAGTTTCAAACTTAACTTTTTCAACTTCCCTGTTCTCAAAGCTTACTGATTCTTCAATGGACAAAATTTCACCAGACCCATCAGGTGTCAACTTGGTTTCAGCATCTGATCTCTGGAAACTAATTGATCTTGAACTTATCTTTGTGACTTCCTCATTGGAACTGATGTACTTTACCATAACGGTATTCTCATCGCTCTCCAAATGAAAGATCTTCCTTTTTATGTTTATTTTCCACGGTAAAACAAGTAAGGAAAGGAGTAAACCCATCACTGCCAGACAAAATAAGAGCATGAATTTGTTAGCCCATGGCTCAATGACTATTGAACAAAAGGAAATAATGTAATGCCCAAATAGATATCTGACAGACTAGTCTAAAGGTAATGGAAATGGAATAAAGAAAAATATCCAGGCCTCAACACACTGAGGTCAAAATTAAAAGAAAAAAAAATCTCATTCAGGAATAGATCTTTATCTTCTCAACCCTAAAGAATTAGAGAGCCAAATTAAAAGTAAGCTCTGATGAAAAAGGATTATAGAATCAAATGAAGCAGCCAAAGAATTCCATTTCTCAATCACATAGCAAAGAACTAGTTCATCACTAAAAACAAAAAAAAACAAAAAAAAAAATCTGACAGTCCGAAATGTGAAACAGCCCATTTTAGTTTTCAAACAAGACCCACAAAAACCAAAACCAAATGATGTTCAAAAGCATATCCACCAACCCACAACCAGTCAACCACTATTATGGTTAAACGGAGAAACTGCCAATTTTAATCAAAGGTTGGAAAGCATTCAATCAAAGATTAAGAAGCAAAACCAACGAAAAACACAAATCAAACGCAATGCCTATCACCTTGAGATAAAAACCACCAAAAGCACCAGACAACTTCTATCTGAAAGCTTACATGCAACATGTTATCCAACCATGTCCCCGACATATTTATACCAAAATCCAAGTGGGTTTTTTTCAAACAGCACCAGAGAGTGAATTGCGTTCTTAGAGAATATTGGAAAACGATAGTTGCACCTTCTAGTACGATGTCAGACTCAGAAGCATTCCAGGCAATTAAGGCCTTGAAACTTTTGGTACGATAAGCAAAGGAGTGGGGAGAGGGGTGCATTTTTTTTTCAATTTTCTACGGCTAGATCTTCTTGAGATCCAAATGGAATGGAAACCACAAGAGACGGGAGGTTTGAAGGATTCAATTTCAAAGTTTTGAACTGCAGAGGAAGAACAAAAGAAAAATGTCTCTTTCATTTTTTCCATTCTCTTCTTTGTTCCTTCGCGTGCAATTAGAGGCGGAAACTTTTCGCGTTTAAGATGATTGGGTCGATGGTAAACGGCTAAGATTGATTGATTTTATTGAGTTTCCTTTTGATCTCTCATTTGTTGGGTTTGGCTCAAAAGTTCTTTATTGGGCCTAGGATGAGAGTGGAGAGAAAGAAATATAGAGAGAACATTATACGAGGTGAGAGAGAAATTTTTTCATAGTAAAATCTTTATTCCCATGGACGAGAGGATGAGTGAGAGATTTCTTCACAGTGAAATTTTCATTTTCATGGATGAGGGAGATTTCTTCGTATAGTGAAATTTTCGTGTCATTAATTATAGGTAGGGAAAACTTCAAAACAGGGCCCAAGGTTTTAACAGATTTCAAAACAGGACAAAATAAATTTCACATATCAAAACAGGACTTCAGTTTTCCAATTGCCTTTCAAATCAGGACATCTGACAAATAAAGAGGTTTTCGGTGACTTTTTCCGTTCATTTTCTTTAAAATACCAAAAATACCCTAATGGTCTTTTGCTCAATTTCTTCCACAGAAGAGAAGACGAAACCTGGGAAAAATTCTAGGTGCCATTGTCCAATATTCTACTAAGATTAAACGACAGAAGATCGGATTGAATGCGGTCATGCAATCCACTTAGGGTTAGTGCAAGCAAACTCTTCATAATTTTCATTTCATCTTCATTTACAATGCTGGTGGTGGCTAGTGAGTCGGTCACGCTTCTCCCACCATGAGTAGACAAGGAAGAAGACCCAAGAGAGGCTGAGGACAAAGTCAACAAACAAGCTGGCGAGGCCAATCGTGTGCAAGGTACTCGAGGTAGCGCTCACAGTAGATGCGCCAGAGGGCCATGGAGAGGTGGAGGAGGACGCAGCCCTTAGCGAAGAAAATCTGAAAGTCACAATCCTTGACAAAGGCGACCATGAAGAGGAGGAAGCCGATCGCGAAGCGCAGCAGCCCAGCGAACGAGTCTGAGGTTTGAATTAGTAGCTGGTCATGCGGCATCGAGCCCAGGAGCTTACTTGCCCTCTCGCTTCCACACCTTCATATTCTCAAGTCATCCTTTGCAACCATGGCAACCTCAGACCCTGCTAACAGGCAAGCTAAGAAGCCTACTGCCTACCCATCGTAGAAATGATTTAGGTGAGCTTGATGTCTTTGAAGTTACAAAATACTTCTTAGGCGGCGCAGATTCTGCCCATTTTGTCACTTCTGTTGGTGTCCAAAAGGCTTGCATGGGGAAGGGAGGTAGGAAGAGCCTAGAGGTGAACATGCAAACCCCACTTCCATCTGAGTCTTAAGGGGTTTGGAAGAGCATCAAGGAGAAGAAAAGCATGCAGTCGAGCACCCCTGTAAGCAAATTGGCCAGCTTCTTGAATTAATAGCTGGTTGTGTTTGGTTGCTGGGCATTATCATCCTTGCATAAACCCGGTTTTTGGGTTCAGTCAGTGCTTTTGATCTCGGGGGCAAGTCCGATTTTCAGAGAAAGAAGGAGATCGAGTTGATCTCAAGGTGGGCCACTTTCATATACTGGAAGATCAGAGGATCCAGAGTCCGCAATGCAATTGTAGCCGCAGATGGCCTGAAACGCAAAGAAATCAAAGAAGGGCAAGAGGATCTCCAGACTCAACGTGTTTGAGCAGAGAAGATGACTTGAGATGAAGGGCTGCTGGCTTGCAGCGACTGAAGAAGAAAATTAGAGAACACACGAGTTTTTTTGAGTTTGATTTTTCCGATTTGCAGGTGCAAGCAGGAGACAGATCGCAAAGCCGACCCTCATTGATCAATCTAAATCTTCTAAGCCTTTCAGATTCCAGGAGGAGGAGAATTTAGATTCAGAAGGATTTGTTCTCTGATTTCCATAAGGGTATTTTTGGTATTTTAAAAAAATTGATGAAAAAAGTAACAGAAAACCTCTTTATTTGCCAGATGTCCTGCTTTGAAAGGGAATTGAAAAACTTAAGTCCTGTTTTGATATGTAAAAGTTTTTTGGTCCTGTTTTGAAATCTGTTAGAAACTTAGATCCTGTTTTGAAATTTTCCTTTATAGGTAATCTGGCTGAATCACGTAAATCCTTGTATTTATTGTGTATATTGCTTGTTCTTTTTCTTGTATAGTGTGTGCTTAATATGCTTGCTTTAGATCCAGATGTAACAATTGGTATCAAAGCACTTGTAGAGATCCTCAGAAGATTTGGTGGCTGAGGATTTGAACGGATTACCGGAGGAAGAGATCGGTTTATCACCGGTTAGCCTCTATGAAGAAGAGGCAGTTTGCGTGCGCACAGCCGCATCTCATTGTCACTGCCGCTGCCATTGCTGATATCGCCGGCCAGCACCGTCGCCGGACCGATCACCGCCGCCGCTACTTTCGACGCCGTCCATCGTCGGATTGCCGCCGTGCGCAGTCACTGCACATTCGCCGCCGGAATCGTTCGCCGCTGCATGCATCACCCGCCAGAACTGGCTCCCGTGCGCAGCAGTCGCCGGAGCACCACAGCCGTCGCAAGTCCATGGACGCCTACTCGCCACCGTCCTCAGAGCCCACCGTTGCCGAGGAAGAGAAGGCAAGAAGCCTTCGCGCGATGGCGTCGATCGCTATTGGAGAACAGAGATGAAGGAAGGAGGAAGGTGACACAGTCGGGTCACACCAAGTCTGGGTCGGGTTGACCCGAGTAGTCCAACAGCCCAGCAGCCTAGAGAAACAGATAATAGGTCAGGTCATGCGAACCTGAACCACAGCAACAACCGCCAGCCCAGTTTGAGACCAGTTTCAGGTCAGGCTCTGGTCAAGTGGACCTGACTTGGTTTTGCAGCCTAGTCCAGTAAGAACAGTGCAATTTTTTTTTTCAGTTCGGGTCAGGCTGACTTGAACCCGTTTGCTGAAGCACCCAGTCCAGCAGCAGTGCTGACTTCATCCAACGTCAGCTAGTTGACTGAGTTTGACCAGATTCAACGTTCAATATCCAAACTCAATTTTAACTCAATTTTCAGAGTCATCCGGACTTGGAATTGAGCTTCGTTTTTTCCAGCGAACTCATGGTGACGAGATCTACAACGTGAACGTAGTAGATTGACAGTTTGACAAGTAAATATTTTGGTGAGTTTTCCGATGCATCTTTAGATTCATAATGGCCACAACAGGAACTTTTATTGCAGAAGGTATCAAATTTGAAATTGAAAAATTTGATAGGAGAATAAACTTTGGTTTATGGCAGTGAAAGATAAAAAATATTTGATTTAACAAAGTATTAAGGTGGCATTGTTAGGCAAAGAAAAGAAGCCTAAAAAGATAAAAGATAATGATTGGGTAGACATTGATGAAAAGGCAATCAGCTCCATTCAATTCTATCAGTATGAGCTAATATAGTAACCGATATTTTTAAAATATCCGTCAACAATATTTAAAAACCATTTTTTTCATTTCCTCTCTTGCACTCATTTTTTCCTCCTTTTAAACTTATTAGTTGTGACCCTTCTTCTTTTCTAATACCCATTTCACTTCAAAGCCATTAAAAAGTCTTATTTTTTTGTGGAATTCATCTAGAAAAATTATATATGACTCTACCAAGGTGAGTATTATGAGTCTTTTTTTACAATCTTTTTAATAGATTTGTTTAGAAATATGTTAAAAATGAGGATTGCATGCTATTTTTGTTGTAGATACATTTCAGTCCTTGTGAATTGCATATTTTGAAGCTAAATCTACTACTTGGGGTTTGAAAGTTGGGACTTTTGTGGAAATCTTATAGATCTTTGCAAAATAATTATTCAAATTTGTTTGGAGTATGTTTACAATCTTTGTGACTTCTTAGTTTGGCATAAATTTATTGAGTAATGAGTAATTCAATCTTTAGTTTCTCAAATTTAACTTCATTAGTTTATAAGTTATTACTATTATTGGTTTCATAGAATTCGTGATATTTCAACTCATTTTAATAATGTTAATCTATTTAATTGTAAATAAAATTTATACAGTTTCAAATATGACAGTTATATAGGATGTTATGACTTTGCGGACTGATGTTTTGACTTATAGTTGTTACTAATGGGGGAAACATTATTTTCCAATATTTTACAATATTATGGATTTTTTGGATAATTTTTCATAAGGAAAAAGAATTCACACCATGATGACTGGGACAAATCATGAACTTTGACTGATATCAATACTGCATTGGTTTTCAGGTTGGCCAATACCGTAACTAATACTACGATTTTAAACCATGCATTTGTGGTCCATTCCAATAGATAGAATGTGCTCATCTTACTCATTTGTGTATTATGTTTTTTTTTAATTAAAACCCATAAGATATCAATGAAATTTTTTTTTTACTTTACAAGAAACTTGAACTCACACACCTATGCATTTTTCACTATGCCCCCAACCGCAGCTAGAACGGAGGACTTTGCATAAAATTTTGTTATTCTCTCCCTAATGCGTACTTCTTTTTATGGTAAAATCTCCTCCGTAATGTTCGAAGACATTTTAGCTACAATATTCTCCACTATCTCCTTATGAATGAAAACACTTTATGATCTACTCTCCTTGTAAATCTTGATTTTTGTTTATGTAGTTATTTGTAAATATCTTTTGCATTTTTTTTGCTGGAAAGATCTATATATAAATAAAAGCAAAACAAGTGAAGACTACACAAAAGTAGTAACAAAATACATACACCTAAACACCCATAATAGACCATCACTTGCTATACCCATCATACACCATCACTTGCTATATTTACATTAAAATCTATTTGCAAAATATTAGACTCAGTAATTATATTTTCAAGTCATGAAGACCTGTAATTCCCTGAAGTGGCTGCCAAACCATTGTGCGCTTCTCACTTGTCATTCACAAATCTCATTTCTTTCAAATATAAGTTCAAAGTTTATTGAGATTCTAGTAAGCCAAACAAAATGCAGTGGAATAATAAAAGTAAATTTGTAAACAAGCAATCAACCATACACTAAGAAGACGCACATATTTTTACAGGGAGACCCTAATGGGAAAAAAGACGAGTCACACCGAACTAATCAAGAACTAATTTCAAATAGTTTCAAGATATGCTCACAACCTTACACAGTCTATACCTCGACCACAGGATGTAGTTCTTTTACAACACAACTAAGTTTTGTGTGCCCAGCTCTCTACATTTTAGGATAACCTTAATTTTGAAAGACTAAACACATCTCACATGTCGAGACAAAGATTTCTTACGAAGAAGTAGAAGCAACAAATCTCAAATGATGAAGTGGAAGCAAAAAATCTCCTACGATGAGTAGAAGCAGCAACTTTAGAATTAAAAGCCTTCAGCAAATTCTCTCCTATAGAAGCTCTAGAGAAGAATGATAATTCCTAAAGGGTATTTTCTAGTTAGAATAATAAGATTTGTGCTTTAGGATTGGGGGAGAAACCCGTTTTATAATCTACAATTCGTGCCTTGTTAAAATAGTCCTTGTAGAACCCAACTTACTAATCTTGGTATAAATTGGAAATAATTTAGCAAAAAGTCTGTAGGTTTTTAAACTCCATCTGACCAATTGAGCAAGAGTTTGATCAATCAAATTATGGTTTTGCCTAGAATCTAATCAATTGAGCAACTATCTGATCTATTGAATAGCCTTCGTTCGGTTTTCTTGATTTCTTTTACTTTAGATTTTCTGGTGACTCGAATTATAATTCATCTAAAATAAGCATAAAATACAACTCCAATGGACTTAAGTTTTGTCCAACCTATGAATTGGTTAATACAAAAATCTTAATATAAGTGTTGAATGTGAATAGGTAAAGATGTTGTGAAGAGTATTGTCGATGTAGGTTTCGACTCAGCTAGTTTATCAACAGTATGGTTAAAATATCTTCTGCAAAAAGAGACTATCCAAAAAAAGTATTGTAGATTTGTAACAATTGTTGTTCCATATCCTGATAAGGCTCTAAAAGAGTTTCTGATGTAAATAAAGGCCCTTAATAATGGTAAAGGAATCACCTTCAATAATGATGATTTGCTATTGAAGTTCCTTGCATAAGTTGAGCCCCTTCATGAGAGCTAGTAGTTTTGCCTCTAAAGCAGATAAAGCCATTTTTAAGCTAAAAAAAGCAATGAGGAGTTGTGCATCATGGTTATGGATGATGCCTCTAATCCTTGCCAGTTGATCCCCTTCCAATAATAGGATCCATCAAAATTAAGTTTAACATATTGGTTTGAGGGTGGTGTCCATTGGATTGTTGTAGAGAAGTATGATGTTTTAAGAAGTTTTAAGGTCTGAAACAAAATTCCACTAGTAAAAAAGTCGGTAGGCCTTGACACTAGTAGACTGTGGGTGTAAATAAGTCATAGTAAAAAGATAATTGCAACGTGATTTTCAAATGTACCAGTGAGCCAAATGATCTATCATTATCGCGAGTGGTTGGGAGAGATAAAAATCTGTAAAGGAAAATTTAAAAACGCCTTAATTTTTTTGTCCCTTTCAAACTAACATGTAAAGCTTTGTTATTCCAAAAACATTAAAAAAGTTTTTGATACTTAAATTAAACAAGCATTCAAAACAACTCTACATCAATTTGTCTTCACCTTTTTTTTTAAAGATGATGCAAGAAAGCACTCCCTTTTTTTTTTTTTTATCAACAACTAGAAATTATATTAAAAGAAAGAAGAAATGGTACAAAGAAATAGACAGTCAATCCAACAAAGGAAAAACAGAGGAAGCGGTATAAAAGAATTATATTGACAACAATAGAATTGAAAAAGACTATTGAGCCCTACAAAGTAGCCACCAAATTTGAAACTCTATCCACCCCTTGTTTTGCCTAGGAGTTTGAAAAATTATTTTGAAAACGCTTGACATGGTGAAACTTCACGCTAATGGAAGAAGAGAAAGACAAAATCTCATTAAAATAAAATTTAAACTTTCATGAAAATTTGGTTGTCAACGCTCATGAAATAGAATTCAGATAATCACTTTCAATAATCAAAGGCACTTGGAAAGAAGAGGAAGTGAAAAAACAAAGGGCTTTCAAAATAGCAACAACCTCTGCTTCATTAGACTCTATACAACTCTCATTCTTAGAAAGCAAGGTATGAATAACACCATTTCTATTACGGACCACCCCACCAACTCCCGTCGAGTCTAGTTTCTCCTTCGCTATCCTATTACCATTAAACTTCAACTCCCCCAAAAAAGGAGGAGACCAATAAATTGATATAGTTTCCTTTTGAACCATGTAATAAAGAAAAGCCTTCCAATTATGTTACCAAAGCATCAACTCTAAGACTATTAACCTCCTTCCTGCAATATGCCCACTTAATTATTCATCGCAATTCCACATGAACTTCATCTTCTACAAACATCGAAAAGCCCCTGAAGACTTTATCATTCCTTTTTTTTCCAAATAAACCAAAGAATCACATAAGGGATGAACTTTCATAAAACAGCTCCGCACCGATAAAAATGAGACATCCCTCAAGCCTCAATCATTTTTACCAAAGAAGCTGAAAAGCACTGAAGAACGCTGCACTATCTAAGAAAAAACTCCACAAAGAAGCACCCTTATCTGCTATCTTTTAAAAAACTAGAGTTTTTTACTTTTTACTTTAAAACAGAAAATAAAACCTTCCAATTCTTCTTACGAAAAATAGAAAGACTCTACCTAGTTTACCATAAGAATGTTCACATGCCAATGTCACATACCTTCTTCGACAATGGGTGTAGTCGTCAATGATCCAAACCCATCAGACAATCATCTAGTTAGATATTAGGAACCCTAAATTTCTCATGTTGACCTAAATAAGACCTGGTCCTTGATTAAAAAAAATAATGGATTCTAAAACCTTTCAATCAACTCGACAGTAGAGTGACTGAACAAATTTAAAATTTTGCATGCTGGTAAATCACATATAGATCTTTCAAAACCCCATATCCCCCTGATTGTACATAGAAACATTTCCCCGTGTCAGGGCTCTTCTAATGAATAGGAGATTCTCATATTGTGGCTCCCTGCTGTGCCACGTGTCCTGTATTCAACTCATTCTTAACTTACTAAATGACGAACTACCCGAAAAAGGCTCCTTGGTGGTAGGGACAGTTACTACTTACAAGAGGGTGGACCCTTGTCTACACCTTCAAGAAGAGCGGGGTTAAGATTGTTTAACAGAAACCTGAAAAAGGAAGAAGAGAGAGCCGCCAAAAAGAAAAGGGGTGGAGGGAGGAGGGAAGAGATAACCAACAACCAAGTCTTTCATCCTTCGATTTCTCCGACCCTCCACGCCATCTTCTCTCACTCTCTCGATTTCGAATGGGTGTTCACGAAATCCTCTCAGACCCATGGAACGGATCTTTGCCTCGAATGATTCTTCACCCCTCTTTCAATCTCCATCCATCTTTTCCTTGTGTTGATGTATCTCAACGCTTCCGGATTCGATCCCAGTGCAAAGAAACCCCACCAGTTTCTGAGCACTCTCCTTCGATTTCTGCTCACATTTCGGCAGAAAGGCTTCTCCTTTTGCCTCTCCAGAGTTCGATGGGATAAGGAGTTCGTCAAATTGCGGGCAGGGTGATTTGGGGTTCTTCCGCTTTTGCTACTTTTTCGATATTTTTGATCTGGGGTGTTCGGATTTTGGATGATTTTAGTTGGGGGAGAGAGGGATTTGAGATGGGTTCTTCGCAGGGATCGACGCTGACCACGTATGTGGCGGAATGGGTTGATGGGTCGTCGGCTCGTGGGGATGTTTATTTCGTTGATTGCTCGCCGGTTTATGTTAAGGAGCTGGTTGCTGGAGGTGCAGCTGGGGCCTTTGCGAAGACTGCGACTGCTCCATTGGAGAGGACCAAGATACTCTTGCAGGTCACTTTGATCATACTTAATTTCCCCCTTCTTGTTTAAACAAAAAAATAATTCGGAGGAATGTAATGGGTATTTTATACAGCTTTTTGATGTACCAGAATTGGCAAGGGGATTAATCACCAATATCCAATCACCATAGTTATCATCGATTGCTTGTAGATCAATTTTCGATAATATTGTTGGAGTTATAGCTGAATCATGTATAGGGTAAAGAATAGACTCTGCAATTAGAGGTGTTTTAGGCGATGAAATAAGGTTATATGCTTAGTTCACTTATTTCCTGACATGCATAATTCTCTGTCAAAATTTTCTTATTTGACAAAAAAAAAAAAGGAGACATTCTGGTTTACAGAGGTTATTGGTATCATTATATCCTACGGGCCCATTTGCATACTTCATAGTGGATTCCTTGGAAGTTGGAATTAACAGGAGAGTAAAGTAGGTTTTGAAAGAGGAAAATTAAATCGGTGATGAGTGATGGATATAAGGTGAGTATGGATATTGGTTTCTTACTTGGATTAGATTTGCCAGGGTGATGGGTGGGTATCATTTCCTACAGAAGGACAATCAATTTGATGGCCTTTTGTGGATCTTTAACTCCTTCACTTTTATCCTCTTTGATAGGAAGGCAATGCTCATAATTCCTATGATTTCAATGCAGATCAAATAAATGGGTACCTAAATTTATAATTTTTAGAGAGAATTGTAATTGTATTTCAATCCTCACATCTGCAAGGAAGTAGCATACCTAGTTATTTTTTAAAATTGCTTTTTGGTTTTGTTTGAAACATACGCTATCACAATGCTTAGTAAGTAAAGGTCTACTACAGCTATGAGTGAATTTCTTTTTCTTTAGATTTCCAACTTAACAATTGTCCTGGTTCAGGCTAATGGACTATTGTACTATCACGCATTTTCTTGCATTTAATTTTTAGTGTATGATCAGCTCTATTGGTCATGTGCTAATAAGGTTGCTTCCAAATCCAGCGCTGGATATCTAAACATGGTCACTTTTCAAGTGATCTTTAGCATAATATCAGTTTATAACTTTACAACTTGTACAATGCATTTTTTAGATTGTAAACTATTGAATATATTATGGATTATGAATTTTTGGGCTCTGCTACATTTTAGACAGTAATTGTTTTCTTCAACCCCATTTTTTCTTAGCCATATCTTTGTTTTCTCTTAGATTTTGGTTGGCAGTGTTGTGGCATATATGACATTCTGTCAGTTCTTTCTAATTCTTTGGTTTTGATGTTTACAGACAAGAACGGAAGGGTTTCATTCTCTTGGGCTGTTCCAGTCTTTGAATAGGTTGATGAAGATTGAGGGTGTTCTAGGATTGTACAAGTGAGTTTGAAACCAATAAAGTTTGATAATTTCTTTTGAAAGTGCTTTTTCTTCTCGTCTTTGACAGATTATTTACATGTTTTTATTTGTATTTATTTTTAATTCTTATCTTTCAGAGGAAATGGTGCCGGTGTCATCCGTATAGTTCCTTATTCAGCACTACACTACATGACATACGAGCAATATCGCTGTCGGATTTTGAATAACTATCCTTCCTTGGGAACAGGACCTACCATTGATCTTTTAGCTGGTTCAGCATCCGGAGGAACAGCTGTTTTGTGTACTTACCCATTAGATTTACCACGAACAAAACTTGCTTATCAGGTAATTTGCACAGATCTTTTATGCCATTTCAGGAATGTAAGTGAATGCATATAAAAGTACTTTTTAAATAAAAAAGTATACTAAGTTAACAAGATATACATGATGCTTGAGTATGTAACTTGGTGTTTTCAGATATTGGATATGGATATCACCTGTGATGCTTTTAGTATCATGACAAGAATTGTGTCTTGAAAGAAATAACCAAACTTGCATTAGACTGTATCAGACATCATGTCATCATGGACTCAACGTGCTACCAATGCCCTAACCAAAGCCCTAACCAAAGACAACACTATATTAATGGAATTGTATTTACAATATGTTATATCAGATATCACAGCATTATGGATACAACATGCTGCTGTTACACTAACTTATACTCAAGGTGCTGCATTGATAGATGCAGTGTAGTGTGATTTTGCACTTCCCTGTTTTCTTCCCGGATTTACTTAAAGCTTAATGGAATTTTATGCGGTGCCAGTGTTGGGCTTTACACTTTTTTTGGGCAATTTACTTGGAAGTTATGTTTCATTCATTGAACTTCTTTTCTGTTATTATTTTTCAGGTGAGAGGCGCAGGAGGAAGTTTTGGGAATGCTTTGAGTGGTCTCCATGTCCAACACGCTCACAATGGGATCAGTGATGTCTTTAGGAGTGTTTTCATGAAAGGTGCATATGTGCACTTTGTCGAGGAGTAGGTATGTGATGGCTATACATTGTTTTAAGAAAAATGATGCACATATGTAAACTTGAGCGTAGGGTATCAAACATATAGGCTTGGGCTTCAGGTACTCAAGCCTGTTTAAAATTCTATTTAGGCTTTTTTTTTAGGTTCAAGCTTTATTAGGCTACATGCAAGAGAAACTCAAAATTTTGTTGCCATGGTTTTTTGTGATGAAAACTTGGAAATGTCTGTAAAATCATAGAACCTGTTTCTAGTGAGCTTATAGTTGAATGTTCTGATTAAGAGACTAAACTTTTAACATATGAATTGCTGATTAGTTTTTAGCTATGAAAAAAGAAATGCCCTCATGCAGTGCATAAAGAATTAGTCCATTTATCTTGGTCCTTTGGCATTCCCAAATCATGCACTTAGAAAGTTAGTCCGACCTTCAAGCTTAGTTTCAAGTTTTATGTGTATTTAAAGAGAAATTTTGAAAGCTCTGGCAGTGTGATTGGTTATGAGAAATGATATTATCAAATATATTTTAAGCAAGGGGTCAGTACTTAGCATGTAACACATCTACCATAGTTTTGAAACAGTCACCGCAGTTTGTTGGGATGTTTTATTTTCCAAACTTGAGTTACCGTCTTTTTCATAAAGCATTCTTTTGCCAGGTCCAACATTGATTGGCATACTCCCTTATGCTGGTTTGAAATTTTACATATATGAGGACCTCAAACACCATGTTCCTGAAGAGTATGAAAATTCTGTTGTAACGCATCTCGCTTGTGGGGCTTTAGCTGGTCTGTTTGGACAAACTTTCACATACCCATTAGATGTGGTCAGGGGACAGATGCAGGTATTATTACCAAATAGTTGTTCTTATCATAATTAGTTTCAGAGTGAAGAGCTGAACATGTTTATCTCGACTATCTCTTCCTACCGTCAGGTTCAGAGTCTGCAATCATCAGTTCAACAAGGTCATCCCGAATTCAGAAATACAGTGCAAGGGCTTACCACCATTGTTCGTAGTCAAGGATGGAGGCAGTTATTTGCTGGTCTAAGCATTAACTGTGCCAAGGTAATAAGAGAAGGCTTGGTCTGATGACTGTCCAGTATCCATCTTTATTTTTTATTTTTTAAAGAAAACAAAACAAAACAAAACTTTCCATTACATAACTGAGTGTGTCTCTGGTTTTACTGGAGATCAGTAGAATTTGTAATGACACTCATCGAATGATCTCCGGAGTGAAGTTCTCAAATAGCTCAGCAATGACCCTGCCTTATAGTTTCACATAGGCACAAGCCACTAGACATAACTGTACTGCATATCCCTGGTTATATAATATGAAATTGGAGGATCCAAAAGGTGATACTTTTAGATGCTTCATGATGGATCACTTGGCAGGAGTGTTGGTTGGGACTGTTTGGACAAGCACATACTATTCATTTGGTGATCCTATCATGGATTAACTGATCAGGCCACCAACCGTCCAGTTGGTGGCCTGATGATTCATGGTGTTAAAGTGAAAGCAAATGGATAAACTCTCTATGATCAATATCGTTAGGATTGTCGGTTAGAGAAGATTTTGGCCTATGCATGTGCGCGACCCATTCTTCAGACCCTGATAGAGTTTGTAAGGGGTTTTATAATTGCAATCTGCAAGTACCAAGGAGTTTCACACCTTAAATGCATAATAGGGCACACGTCATCATGTTTTATGATATCAACATGATTGCTTGAAACATCTGGGAGATGTACGTGTACCATATAGTCCATTTCGTGTTTTTGACCATGTTTTAACAACTAGCAAGATGCTCTGCACGATAAACATGAATATTAGTCTCCATTTCAGAAGAAAATGTGTTTGCTAATTTTTATATTAATATCTATAGGTAATTTTTACATTAATTATCTATAGGCATTGCATTCCCTTAAAGCTGAACTCGCTTACTCCCTTTGTTGACATTTCGATTTTAAATGCCTTGCAACTCTGTTACTGTTAATTATGCCTTCCACTACTCTTTTCCTTTCTTCCATTTCTTTCTTCTTTGAAGACCTTTATCTTATATTATTTATTCTCCAGTTGCGAAAGAAATGCCTTTCCTCTAGTACCATTGTTTTTTATCAGGTATCTAGTACCGTGCATAGCCTATGACATAACGTTGAACTCAATTTAAAAAAAAATATTTCTGCACTAATGACTAAACACAAGCAAAAAGTAAGCAATGATTTTACAATCTGATTCCGTAAGCAATGCTTTTTACAATCTGATTCCGTGTGTGTGTGCGCACTGCAATTTTTCAAACGATGGTTGTTATTGTTGAGCAGAGATGCCTTCTAATTATCAAATATGTGAGCATCTAATTGAATGCATAGCTCTGTAGATTGTTCCTTCGGTGGCCATTGGGTCCACTGCCCATGACATCATGAAATCTTGGCTAAGAGTACAACCTCGAGAGAAGACTTGTTTTGCTTCTGAATGAGGTAGGAAGGATTGGACACATTGGGAGCTTCTTCAGACCCTGGGATGAATTCATGTGTTTTAGGACACCCCCGTTAACCAATTTGAGTTGACATAATCCTCATCCCCACCTTGGGGGCTTCGTCATCTGTTTTATCTTCATTGGTTGTAGCAAGAGAAGGTGATGTCCATTTTTTGTTAGCTTGCTTGGAATATGTGCGTATGCGTTGCTCATTTGTACAGAGGAAATTATTATCTCTAAGAGAAATGAAATTATAGAGTTGATATATTTGCTGGAAAGAATTGAAGGCAATTTATAACTTTCTCATGGCATTTGTGGAGATATCCAAAGTTAAGAGTTTTACTAGCATCATCATTTGTTGATCAGTTCAAATACACAATTGTTGGCCTGAGTGAAACGTTTTTTTTTTTCTGTTGTGGGCAGCTGTGTTACAAGTGGAGCCCCCGAAAAAATAAAAAATCCGTCAAGCAATCTTAGGCCACCTAAGTTTACCTAGAATTGGAATGGGCTATCCATCTTGGGTGACTAGATTGAGGTTCTACCTTAGGCCTTACGCGGTTCAAGCCTCTTCTTATTCTTTTCCAACAAACGTAAAACATTTACACAAATGATAAATGAATATGGCTAGGTGGAAGATGCTTTCTATTGCAACCATGAACTTGTGACATTTAGAATTCCTTTTGCTATTAAGGGTGTCACGCTTCGAACCCAAGATTAGGTCAATTTAGATGAGCCTGTGACGTGACATGCATAATTTCGTAGTAATTCAAGCCGCACTAAGGCAAACATGAACCATTACAAGGGAATTTTCAAACGTTTCTCATATGTGCAGAAGATTTATAGCAAGCACATTCAATTCAAATTGCAGAACTTAGTGCTTAGTTTATCCAATAAACACCCTCTGGTAGTATAAGAGCCTAAACAAATACTTGTTTAACATTTCATAATTAAATTACTTAAAGAGTTATTAAGATGATTATAATCCCATGCATAAACTACTTGTCTGAATGCATATAAAGTGATAAAGTGCGGAAATGCATAACGGTCAAAGATCGAAAGTAGAATACATATCCTCAAATGAAATAAACATAAATTAAGTCTATAGTCATGAAGATAAGATAAAGCGAACTATTATAGCTTAAATCCTAAATGCCCAAAGTAACCTATGTTGCTTTATGGATACGCCTAATAAAAGACGTCATTTGGTCCCCACTTAGCTAGTTCTGAAGGTATTGTTGTGGCAACCTCCGGGATTGCATCAATAATTAGGTCGGTATTGGAGCTTGCTTCTGCAACACCAAGCGTAGTACTCTAAGCATGACAGATCAATACGAAATAGGCAAGTGGTACACTAAACATGTTGTTTCAAATAAAGTTAAAGGCAGTATCAATTAAATAGGGAAAAAGTGAAATTTAAGCATATTAGCATAAGATAAAATATAATCATAAGGAATCAAGATAAAAAAAAATATTACAACTAGATGGCAAACTACATGGCTACAATTCTCCCCGAAAAGAAACAGATATCAGAACAAAAACGGAGATCAGGTAGCTAATCTGACCGCCCAAAGGAGCATCAACTTACTCCATATAAAATCAACTTCAGTGGTGAATAGAATTTCAACCCATATTTAGCCCCGCTGGGCCTCATAAATTCCAGCTCAATGGTGCCGACTGTATGAATTAATATATCCAGAATAGATAGCACCATCGTGCTTTCATACTTACCTTCTCAACAGAACTTACTAACCTAACATTTATAGTAACAGAAACATAATGATATCGATAATGATAAAAAAATAACAAAAGCGGATGTGAAGGTAACGGGGTAGTATAACTGAACTGATAACATAATAAAAGGAACATAACTGAGCTGATAACATAATGAAGGAATATAACTAAGCTGATAATATAAGTAAGTGAAGGATATAGAAGTTATCAAATTATGTATAATTTTCAATTAATTAAGAAATAAGAATAATTTACAAGTTAAGCTAATTAAGATGTTTGTATCCTTAGTTTTCCACTTCAGTATGACTATAAGGATTCTAATGCTATGTGTTACCAAATTTCAGTATCGCATTGTGTACGAATCTAGACACTAGCTCCTTATATCCATACATTAAGGGCATAATATTAGAACTAACCGAATCATTTAACAAGGATGCATAAGTGACAGTTAACACATTCCTTATTTACCTTATTTGGTTTCGTTGAACAAGGTTTAACGTATAATGGTTCCAAGAAACAAGGTCCTATATAGTCATACGGTTCACCTAATAAATTTAAAGTAATACTTGACCACGGGTTAAGTCCCAATGTGCCTAATGAAAGATCCAGTATAGCCAATCCAACTCAGACGGAGATTGGAATAATAAATAAATAATTAAATAAATGAATAAATAAATAAATAAATAAATTGGGTGTGTGCTCGAGAGCGGTTGAGCATGTGCTCGGGTGGGCTTCACAGAGACTAATGCGCGTGAAAGCGAATGAGTAGGTGCTCGAGCTTGATATACAGTGCTCGAAATAACTGAGAATTTTAACTATGTGCTCGAGCGCGCCCAAGTCCGCTCAAGCTCGTTGTTAAGTTTATGAATTTGTATATTTATGTATCATTTTGAGATGAATTGGGGGTTTAATTTGGTGAAAAACATTATTATTCATTCAAATTCATCATTCCATGAATTTTCACCTATGAACTTGAGTTTAAATAATTTTTCACACATTTTCTGCATTGTTTAAGAATTATTGCAATTTTTCTCCGAAGAGCTCCAGTTGGAGTAGAACTCTGTCCGGATGGGTTCCACTTCAATGTGGGCTCTTCAGTATTTGATGAGTTTAATTAGAATGTGTAAAAAAATATGGGACTTGCATTGAATAAGGAAAGAAATTGAAGCCAGTAGGACCATACACTACATTCTATGCTTTTTCAGTTGTGCCAGAGGGAGGGTCCTACTAACACAGTATTTATTGTAGAGGATTTTGAAGAAATATCTTTCAAATTTGAATTTCAAAATGGAGTCCACGGCCAGCAATAAAAGGTGGCTTCTACTTGATAAAAATTCAAGTCACAAGATTACATAAGTGGGGTCCACTATGAAGACCCACTTGGGCATAAGATAAGGAAGAAACAATATGCTTATGGAGCACAAATGCATGTTTTATCATGACTAGAAATAAGGTGGGGCCTACACATGGAGTTATATATTAGACAGCTTTGATGATGAGTGGGCCGTGATGATATAGATGGTGTGGAAAAAAAAAAGAATTAGAAGGCTATGGTTGTTTGAATGATGAGATTAGAAAGTGGGTCTCAACGTTTTCTACCCATTCACTGTTCAAACAATTTTCTTTTAAACAAAGTGGCAACTCATCCATGTCACTTTCTTGGTTGTGCTGAGTTTTTGCCAAAGAAATTTAGGGACAACTTGTAGTTGCTGTCTTTTACTCCTTTAAAATACTGGCATATGGAAGGCTTATTAAGAGGGTCAATCTAAGAAGATCTGAATAAATATTTGTTTCCAAAGGAAATGAGGAAAAAAATCAGCAAGGAAGACTCTTGGGCTACAAAGGGGAGCTATAAAAGAGCCAAGCAGAAGATCCAAAAGGCATGACACTCCATGTGCAAGACTATCATTCTATCCATCTCTCTCTCTCACATCCCTCACTACCACCCATCATCTCTCTCTCTCCACTTCTCTCTCCTCTCTCTGCTTTCTTCTCTTCTCTTTCTCTAGTAAAAAAAAAAAAGAAAGAATATTTGTGGGTATTATGAAGACTTATTCCAGAACTAGGCTAGAAGATTGTGAAGAAAATTGGAATTGCTATGAAGTTCTCGATGAAAATCACATATTTTGCAATAGAGGAGTAGATCCCTCGATTAGAATGTTTGATAAAGTTAAGTATTTCTCATCATTATTCTATGTGATTTGATTCAAATATATTTTATCTCTTGCGTATTTATTATAAAAATAAATTTACCTTTTGTCATTAACAACCTATGGTATTCAAATTTTTATTTGAACAATACTTTAATCATGTGTGCTTTCTTAATAGATTATTCTTAGATTGAAATTCTTTGATAATCTTTCTTTGATTAATATGTGAAATTTAGTTAAGTTCATAATTTCAGTAGATGAAGGAGATTTTTGCCTTAAATAAGTTGTGAAAAATTGTGCTCTTTGATAGACGAATTATTCAAATAAAAAACATTGATTTGATTCTAATTTAAAGGAATTTTGGGACAAATTATTTTATCAATTGCATAGAATGATAGTGGGACTACTTAATGAATTCATGACATTTAGATCTGCATTTTCTCATTTTTTATTTCTGTACTTTGGATCTAGAAATTTTCAATTTTATTATTGTTTACTTTTTTTTATCTCTCTTGTCATTATCATAAAAAGAATCATATTTTATTAAAAAGGATTTCAAAAGTGCTCCATATGGGATCGACCTGTACTTGCCATTGTTTCAAAAAGACAACTTAGTTTTAAGTAAATTGATTAAATTCACAGCACTCATCGGCTCAGGACCTAGATCTACAGCTTACTTTTACATCTGAGTTTCTACAGTTTCAACAACATATTTTCACCTGCAGTAATACATGCATTCACACTCCAAATCTTCTACATTTATTACCATTTCAACCTCATCACAAATCATTTAATCCTAACATTTATATATTTCATTTATAATCCATTTCCTACTCACCATAGCATTCTAAAGCATATGAATCTCAAAGAATCAAGTGTAAATATAATCATGTATGTTACTACTTGCTTAAACTTACCTTAAGGTGCTCTCAAAATCCAAATGCAAAGCTTTAAAGTGCAAACTCCAAAATCCCTAGCTCAAGTAAACCCCTAATCATAGAAATGGCATGAAAAAAGAGATGAATTATGAGATGAATACCATGAAAGAAAGAGTATATGAAGCTAAGCTTGAGAAAAATCCATTACTATACTATATAATGGCTCAAATGCCAAGATAGGTTGTCCTTCTTACCTCAAAAGTTGAGCCAAAAGGTGTAGATGAGCTTTTCTCTCCAAATAAACAATAAATGAGTAAAAGGAAATGTGGAGGAGAAGGTGAATCTAACTTCTAATGAATAAAATCTTTCTTTCTCTCACACTTTAGGCTTGTAGGAGGAAAGCAGATGGAGTAGGGAGAGCTTATGGGGGCTAGGTTTTTAGCTAAGAGGCACAAGGAACTCTCTCTTTGAGAAGAGTATCTTTATATAGTGTTAGGGTTGTTAGAACACTTGAATATTTACTAGCAAGTCCATAGGTTTATATTATTTACCAAAAGAGATTATAAGGGTCTCACCTAGGTGACTTAAGTGTTAAATGAAATTGGTTCACCAATGTATTATGATAATGCAAATGACATGATTAATGAGATGATGAGATCGTGCAAATTAGGCTAGTTAAATTACCAATTAGTTCTCAAATTACCAATCTACCTACCCATTTTGTAATTAAGATTAAAACATTATTAATTAGCAATAAGCATGAAAGATTAGCAATTACATTACAAAGGGAAATGCCAAAAATATGTTGACACTCACTTAACTCCATGAATCAAGGTTTGGCTCGATTTGACAATGACATTACTATTTATGATCGTTGGATTGGATTCTAAAATAAAGATGCCCTTCCAAACCTAATTTTAGTTTGGCACACTCCACTAAAAGAATTATAAAAAAGAGAATTTTACCAAAAAAATCATGTAAGGAGACTCCCAAGCCGTAAACCTCACCAAATGTGTGGGTGTACTGCAGTGGTCACGTATGACCACTGCGGTATTTTCTTTTACATTTAATTGGAGAGCATTGAACTGGCTGCTGAGGGGCACTTCTGTTGGGAGTGTAAAAAAAAAAAAAAGACTAGATCGGAGAGTGAAGACGTCCTTTCATTTAGAGGTGGGGCTTGAGTTACAGAGGTGAGTGAAGAAGAAAGAAAAAGATGAAGGAAGAAAAACAAAGAAGAAGAAGATGGATAGGAGAGGTTGCTGTATTTTGCTGTGTGCAATTTGTTTGTTGGGATAAGTGGGTTGGAGGGAAAGAGGAAGGAATCTAGGTGCAGTTTATTTGTAGGGAAATGTGGGTTGAGTAGGTTACTTCTAGAGTGGGCGAAGCAGAAAAAGTCGCAGTCAGAGTCAGGAACGTAGAGGGGGAGAGGACTACGAGGAGGGAGATGGAGGCGACAATGGCATGGATGAAGTTTGTACCGGTGTTGTTGTAGGTGATGTAGATGTGGCCGGAGGAGGGATGGTGGAAAGCCGACCGGAGAGGGGAGGGAAGAGGGAGAGAGTGTGGGAGAGCGGTGGAAGACGGGGAAGAGATTGTCGGAGGGGAGAAGAGGGGGGTTGAGCAAGATGCTCTCTTCTTTTTCTTCTTCTTTTTCTTTTCCTACATAGGTTTTTTTTTTTCCCCAACGGTAGCATTGTACTCACCGTTGGAACGGTAAGTTCGATGCTCTCCAAGTAGATGAAAAAAAGCACCGGAGTGGTTACGTTGAGTGAGATTTATGGTTTATGGATCCTCTTATATGAATTTTTTGGTACAGTCCTCTAAATTAAAAAAAAAATTGCACTAATCAGTGGCGATGGTTATGGTCATGTCAGATTTGGGTCAAATTGAACACGGAGAGTAACCTATAGGTAGGCTTAAGTCAAACTCGTCCTTATAAAGTTAAAACTTAAAAGCATCAATTGATTTTGGAAGTTACAAGGTCAAGTGAATTCGATTAAAAGTTAAGGGTCAGGTTGGCTTGCTGGATAATAGTACGATAGGTTTGGGTCGTATCAGTTTACTGAGTTGAATAGCATGAACGGAGTCGATTCAAACACTACTCATTTATTAATTTAGTTAAAATTTAAAAATGTCAACTGAAAAATACAGGCGATCAACACAAATCGTGAGTTACTTTGTTGGTTTTGGATTGGTTGGTGCATTAGGTCGAGGACTGCCACACTACGAAACCAATATGCAACTCTTATGAACGCTCTCACCTTAAATGGTCAATTCATGAGAGAAGAAGAACGGGGAGAGGTCAAAAATATAAGTACTAAATGACAAAAAAAAAACACCTTTTTTTTTTGTTAAAGAAAAGACAAAAACATACTCTCTCATAACAGTAAATGATAAGAAGCTAATATAGGGAACAATAGTAAAGCAACGAAGGATGTGTCTGTGCAATAGTTTCTGTGAAAATATAGTACAAATGGTTTACATTTTTCTACCTTCCTTTACGTTACATGTTTGGTGTAATGAGTATTCTAAGCAGAAAACATTCCTTTTAGTCTTTTTTATTTGTTATCAAACATTTGGAATTCTCACTTTCCCATGTTCGAATCCTGATGTTACGGAAGAGGAAATGCGGTTTCCTTTGTGCCTCTGCACAAATGTCTCTTGACAGTGAGCTGGTGTGATGAGAGGATTCCACAATATGAAGAAAAGTTACTTTGTGTTTTCATGTTTAGATATTTGATATGATACATTTTTGTGAAAATGAAAACAGCGAATTAAATTTCTTTGATAGGAGAATTTGATTTCATATAAGAGGGGTATGAATGCAAGATCACTTTTTTGTGGAGACAAAACCTGCAGAGCACAAAAACCTACCATTGCACAAACATGTTCATTTTCATGGAAGGGGCACTTTGGTCTCTCATTAAAGTTAAATAGGCTTGGCCTTCATCAAATTGACAAATCATAAAAAACTAAGGACTAATAAATAACTTTCGTGACTTCAAAGACCTTAAAATTTTGGCTAGTGGATAAGGATCATAGACTTTTAACTCTTTGAGTCTTTTTGTTTGCATTATAATACACATGAATTTAATAAATAGATTTCATACCACAAGTCGTTAAAAACAAAAATCAAGTGCGAATATTTAAAAATCAACATCAAATAACCTTTCCTTTGAGAGACACTGAACCAAAAGGAGATGGAAAAAATGAATAAACCAACGATCACCCCAGTAGTATATTTCCTATCTTTTGTTTTATTCTTTTTTCTTAAAAGGAAGGATTATTTAATGTCCATTTTTGAAAACTAACCTTTATATAATTTTTCATTTTTAACTAGCATGTATTTTAATATAAACAAACATGCACTTTGGCTTTTGTCATCATTGTAGTTGTGAGATCTAAATTCTAAAGACAATGTTTTCATTAGCTTTTTATTGTTCTTTTGATGACTTCAGACGGGACAAGCAACATAAAAAAGATGTGAATTTCATCGGATGAGTAGGTTCAAAGCTTATTATTTATCTATCTGGCAAGGCAGTAGACCCAACAAATTCTATATCCTATTCTAAAAAGGCTACAGGAGTGTCTTGCTAAAGAAGAAGAAACTAAAACCCCAATATGTTTGCACTATTTTTAACTAGCAAAGTTTGTGTTTGTGGTCTCAATGGCTCCACCATATGAAAGAGGATCTTAGACACTATCCATCTCCCCACCCCTCTTCTGTCCTAGATCAAGCTTATCAAATGTTTTTAGTTGTCTGATCTAAAACAATGAAATGCCTGTTGATACGTAGAAGGTGAAGAGTTTTTTTTTTAAACCAGACCTTAAACAATAAATCGAAGAAATGACATCTTGGAGAGGTCTAAATGAGAGCGCTCCTTTTTAAGTTTCATCTGATAGCTTAGTATGAGAGTGGGTGTCACAAACTCTAGTGACGCATTTTGGAAATCAATAAACAGCTCTACACTGCACAAACAGTTGAGGATCCGGAAGCATGACAATAAAAGCACGTTTCTTTATGGGTTGAAGAGAGAAGTGCCGCATCTGCATTTCCAGCTTTCTGGCTTGTAGTTTGCATATTGAAGGTCCAAACGATCAGGTGTTGTGGGCACTTGGATTGCTTCACATGGATGGCATCTCCCACACTTATGGACACAGCTTGGTGGTCTAGACCCAAGAGTTTTAAACCATTTGAATGCTTCTTCAGGCACTGTCACTACCTCTCCCTTGCCAAAGGAACCCTTCAGGAAACACAACACCCACGCTCAAAAGGTCAAAACTAAGACAGAGAGAGAGAGAGAGAGAGAGAGAGAGAGAGAGAGAGAGAGAGAGAGAGAGAGAGAGAGAGAGAGAGAGAGAGAGAGAGAGAGAGAGAGAGAGAGAGGTACCTGCTGTTTTGGCTGCCACTGAACTTGCAAGGAGTGTGAAGTTTGGCCTGACAAAGAACAGAAAATAAAAAAAATGAAAAGCCAAATACTACATGGGCTGGTTTCTTTGGAGCTGCAAAAGAATATATCTGTGCATACTATCTCTAAAGTATTGAAATGAAAATGAAGTTTCCAGAATAAAGTAAAGATTGATGGAGACCTCGAGCTTCATGTGGGGAAGGCCTGCTTGCTACTGAAACCCAAGTCATGATTTGAAGAACAGAGATAGAAACAAACCAAACTCTCCTCTTCTGCTCACCCCACATGATGATGTCAATCAAATGATGCTGATGAAGAATGGGGCCTCGATTTACTTCAAGAAGAAGAAGAAGAAGAAGAAGAAGAAGAAGAAAAAGACATGATTATGCCATTATATCATGCCAAGATTCCACACAAGTATAGCAAACTCCAACCTTTTATTGTTGGTTTCTCTTGTAGTGTCTCTGTTATAGATCTTGCTTCACGTGCAAGCGATGCTTATTTCTTTTGAACACTCCAAAAGTCCCCAAATATCACCTTCTTCTTGACAAATGTCGTCAGCTATTGGTCTCTCTCTATCTAATATCTAATATCTATACAGGTGTAGTGAGTGATTGAGGTGTCCTTGATTCCAGGGGAAGGAGGTCCTTTATGGGGTCCCAAAGCTTTTAAGAGGCTCCTGTACGTTACCTGTGAGAAAAATTGAAAGGGAGATCTCACTTCGACTGCAGAGCTGCTTTTTCGTCCTGTAACGGAAAGAACTCCAAAGACCCGTTTGGGAAGAAGCATCACTGGTAGTCACTGTTGCTGAGAACTGAAAAGTTAGCATATAACTGGCACAAGAAAAGTACAAAGAAAAGTACTTGAAAACAATTTGACAAGAATACATCTCAAAACTGGAAAGATCATGAATCCTGATTAGGCAATGTTGATGCTTCTACCATAAGAGTGGGCCCATGTTTTTTGCATCCCCCAAAGTCGAGGAAATCTCCCCAGGTTAAAGATTCCAGTCAAGCAGCCATCAAATCTGTAGTCTTTATTTTTATTTGATTTTCACTGACTCATCTGGAGATGGAAAATTTTCCATTTTCCTTGGACTTTGGAATTCTTGAAGACCCTTTTGGACCTGCAATCAAAGTTTTTCTTGATAGAAAATGGCAAATAATTAAAGTGAAGTTTTTCTTAATACATATTATAGTAATCAAGAGCTGTGGAGAAAGACCCTGAACTGAAGTCAAATGTGTGAAAATTAGAAAATGACAAATTATATGAAGTGCAAGTTTTCTAGCCAGTAGAGTATAAAGCTTTGATAGACATTTATTTTTAATTTTAGAGAATCTTTAACGGAAAAATCACCTTAAAAGCTAGAGGTACAAAAAATACTCTCTTAAGTTTCCCCTCAAGAAAGTGGTCCCCTGCTGTTTTTTTTAGATATATGGAGGCTCCCCAGTAATTTTTTAAAGGAAAATTTTAAAATAGGACTCAAACTTTTGAAAATTTTCAAATCAGGACAAAAAGAAATGCACATTTCAAAATGAGACTTAAGTTTTCCAAAGTTCTTTCACTACAGTACATTCAACCAGCAATCCTTCCTTCCGACTAGTTTTTGGGTTTTCTTTTAAAATTTTCTATAATGCCCTTTTGATTAAAAAAAAAAAAAAACCCTCATTCTCAATCAGTCATTTCTCTCCATTTTCTTCGATTCTCTGCTTCATCCTCCTCTCTTCATCCCCGTCTCTCATTCATCAATATCGACTGGATGCAACAATGGATGATGTTGATGATACCCCATATCGTTACAAATGTACATTAGACAGATATCACAAACCTCATTGTAATAGTGCTCTGAATATACGCTTTTGGAGGACCATGGTAATTTGGTCTTCTCTCACGTCTCCTTGTCCTGTTAGCTACAATGCCAAGTGTCGCATGTCTTCTCTCACGTCTCCTTGTCCTGTTCGCTACAATTCCAAGTGTCGCATGCATGAAGTTTGTCTCTGTTGGTGAGTTGCCACTTGTTGGTGTTGATGAGTAGCCTCTACTATTCTAATTTTTTACAAGTGTTTCACTCTGCCACTTGTACAAACAAAAGCTTAAATGTAAGTGCATGCATGTATACAATATATTTGACTTCCCTGTTGGACTTTGGAAAACAAGACGCATTGGTCAAATGTAGCACATTTTTTGGTGAGTAATTTGGGCATTTAGCTTTTATGTCGTATAAGTTCAGTTTCTAACCCTCCACATCTTCATCAAAGATTTCCTAGGAGTTTGATCGTTGGTGGAGATGGAAGTTACATGGCTCCTTTCTCTCTTCATAGACGCAATGTTGTTACTAGACTCATGAGTCAAGCTATAGGATTTGGGTATTGTCAGTATGGTTGTGTAGTGTGTTGTTGGTCTAAGCTACCGTAAGTGGAGATAGTTCAAATGTACAAGCGCCAAGGTATTTGTTTTATGAATGGAATTTTTGTACATGTGCGCATTTATGCGTTGACTGGTGTTCGTTTATGGTTTACAATGTTCATAGTACGTTTCATTGGCTTATTGCTGAATGTCCTTTTATGCATATTGCAGCTCATACTCAAGTCATTTTTTGTTGCCTGCAGTCGCAGAGGTTGCCATTGATGGAGGAGAGATGAGGATGAAGAAAGGAGGAGGGAGAGAAAGAAGGGGAGAGTAAACAGAAATGGGGAGAAATGACCGATTGCTTGAGTTTTTTTTTTTTTTTTGAAGGACGATATCGGAAACTTCACAAGAAAATCCAAAAACTGGCCGGAGGGAAGGATTGCTGGCAGGATGTCTTGAATTGTAATAATGTTCGAAAACTTAAGTCCTATTTTGAAATGATTTTTTTTTTGTGCTGGTTTGAAATCTCCCCAAAAGTTAGGCCCTATTTTGAAATTTTTCCTTTTTTAAACATGTCTCTCTTTTTCTCCTCTTCCTCTCCATCTTCCGAACCCCATTATTTCATCATCATCACCGGCTTCTTGAATATCAGCACAGGTTGGCATTTCCCAACACTTACAGCCTAGCGCTCTTGTATGCTTCATCGTCACTAGAAAGTTGGTTAGATTCACCAAATATGCCACAGTCGCATTTTCCACGACCAGCACCACCATAAACCAGTCCTCACTAGGAAGAGGAAAAGCAGAAAGAGAGGGGGAAAATGTGAAATACGCGAGGGATGGCTCTCCGCTTGGGTGCTGTTTGCAGTGACCAAGGGACCTGATGGAGGGAGGTTTTTGCAAATAGAAAATTTTTATGTATCTTTAAGTATGACAGTCCTATTTAGATCCAAGTTACTCCGATATATATATATATATATATATATTTCTGTTTTAGGCTTTCTTTTCGTGTTCCTGCTTTTGATAGTCTTTTAGATTAACATTTCTCAAAGCTGTTAGAGGATTAAGCAAGTACATTTGCGGTGGCAAGAAACTAGTGAAATCCTTGTAAATGTAAGCCCCATTTTTTATAACCCCTCAAGTGGAGCATCGATATGGCAGCTCTTCCAAATCTGAAAAGAAATTAGAAGATTTTATTCAAAAATTTTCTTTAGACGATACCTACACTGTATTGTATTAAGTAGTTTTAACCACATTCAATTGTTCATTTGGGCCCTTTCTCGTTAAAAATATATATTCTAGAGAGCACTGCTAGTGGTTCTTGTTTATTCATTAATATGTACAATAAGCAAGAGCTGTTAGCGGTTCTTATCTATTAGTGCAGTGAAAAAGAGAATTGAGAGATGCTCGAGATGAGGCCAAGCCAGGTATCATATATTTGTATGGAGTACTTCTCCTCTTTTGTTGAGAAAACAAGTCTTTTTGGTGAAAGTTGAATTTCGAATGAGAAATTTGAAGTTTGTTTGGTGGGTTGTTTGTGATGAGTATAAATAGAGCACGATGGCTGGGTAGGAATACGTGGTCCCCATTACTGAATGGTGTCACATGTCCATCCCAAGGAACATTATTAAATGAACTAGAGCTCAATTCTCGTTTTCTTCTCGAGCATAAACCGTCAAATGCAAAACTCAAGTTGTATAATCTTAACTCGCAGTGAACTAGTGCCACCAGTGTCACTCACCATGAACGCTGCTAGCGATGCTTACACAAAATATACTATAAAAACAATTACTTTTAGCGATGAAAAAAATAGATTTAGTGCCGGTTTTTTATTTTCATTGCTAAAAGTCACTTTTCATGATTGAAATTTACACAAACTAGCATAAAAAACTTTTTGTTACAATAATTGACCTTTAGTGGGAGAAAAAAAAACCACCGTTAAATATTTTTTTCAGCCACTAAAAGTCATATATATATATATATTGTAGTATTTGAGCATCGCTAGTGGTGCTCATGGTTCAGTGCGAGTTAAGACTAAACAACTTTAGTTTTGTGTTTGATGGATCACATCGGAGAAGGACAACGAGGATTGAGCTCCAATTCATTTGATAGTGTTCCTGGGCTAAACATGTGACACTGATCAGTAATGGGGACAAGTTATTCCTACCCAACCGTAGATACTCTATTTACACTAGCACAAACAATCCACCAAACAAACTTCAAAGATTGGGAAGAGAAGCGCCGCTAGTGACTCTTATATATATATATATATATATATTTATAGCCAAAAGGCCCCTGAGATACAATCTGGTGCAGTCAGAACTACTGCGTTCAACATAGTGTAGGTGTCATCTAAGGGGAATTTTCGTGTTAAATCCTAAAAAACAAAAGTGGCCATGTAAGGGAAATCAAGAGGGTCTTTTTAGTTCATTTAATAACTAAGTTGATTTTTTAACAATAAAATTCTCCTACTTATACTATACATGTTTTATTTTGACCTCTTTATTTTAGCAATCCACCGTTACTTAAAGTGAGATTTTTTTCTTTCTACATTTTGGTACTTATTTTTAAATGGATGAATAATATTTTTCTCTTATATTTGGAACTTTTTTTATATAAAATATGTATTAAATTTTCATTTCACATAGTTTTATTTTCTTATTATTTTTAGGGTTAACGACCACACACCTACCTTTATATCAAGCTATTGCCTCATATTGGTCAAAAAATAGATAATTCTGGAAGAACTATTGTACCGAAAAAGGCATTTTGAATTTACTATTGTACCCTTAAATTCATGCAATATGCTGGGATGTGATATCAAATTGTGTGATATCCCATGGCTGTAGGACATTATACAAATTCAGATTTTTTTTTCTACCCTCTTCCTTTTTATCGAAGAGAAAAAAAAAACATGCTTGTTGCTTTCCAATATGCACAGAAAAAAACTTCAGTAAAAACCCCTTCACTGAGGTGGTCTTCTTCGATTCTCCTTATGTTTTTCCTCCCTTTTGATTTTACCCTATTCCTTCTAATATCACACGAATACATCCTTCCAATTCATTATGCTTCTTGATTCTTTCCACATAGCTCTTGTAATGATTGAAATGAATGAACTCTAAGAGCCCAAACTCAAAAATCCGCAACAATTAGTAAAGGAAAAACAGAGTTATGAATTTGTGATAATATGCGCTTCGGGTTTGGACGGAAAAGAGAAATTGTGCGATATCCTATGGATGTAGGCTATCACAAGCTTAAAGATAAAATCATCACTTTTCAAGTATCCTTTCTTATATGAATAACTATGTGGGAATTATCTATTGTTTGATTGTTTTGAAATAATAGCAATTAGGCATGAAGGCAAATGTATGGTTATTATCCCTTGTTTTTATTTTCTTTTTGCTGGGATCAAAGTGGATTTTATGATGGCAAATCAAATTTTTATAGCGAATCCCCTAATAGCTCACTTCGCGAGGCACCTGCACCTCCCCTTCCTCAAAACCAAGAAAGAACCAATCTCACTATATATATGTAGCACTATTGGTGAGGGACATTGGGGAGTACTGTTTTTATCAGCAAGTGTTTTGAGTAATTACTGAAAAATAGAAGGAAAAAAAAACCCACATATGTGCACAATGGGCGCATGGTGCACACATGACCATATGGCCCATTGTTGGTCCATCTAATGGCCTACATATAGGGATTTTCCTGAATTTCAACGGATCCCGGGGTTTACTCCTATCCAAATGGATTGTGCCCAAGATTAATTGCATTTTTTTTGGGTAATTTAGGTGGAAGTTTAATCCTTCAAACTTAATTAGATAAAAGTCCACCTCCTAAATTCTTATTTGCAAGAGTCCATTAGTGATATAAGATTTAATATTTCAAGTCTATTTAATTTTATATATTTTATGATAATAGTTATTCTACCCCTAGGGTTCTTTTATTTCTTTTTAAGGTTTATTCACCGGCCATTGTTCCTTCAACCACTTGCGATTGTTTGCCGGTGACTTTTCTGGCTAGCTTTCAATGACATTTTCTGCGGTCAACAAGTATTTTAGTGACTTTTCTAGCCGACTTACAACTCCTTTTCCAATCAACTTCTGGCAGCTTTTCTGCCTGGCTTTTGGCGACCAGAAAAACAAAGTTTCTATGCTCAATTTCACTTCTTAATTGCTCATCTAACTTGAAACGAAAAAAGAGTAATTAGTATGGCACATGTACAGAAGTGACACTTTAATTCGAGAGCCCAATGATCATTTCCTTACATGTCTTTGGTGCAAAAGTGTGTGTTAGCTCTACTCAACCATATGTGTTGGCAATTAATATGACTTCTTGAGCTATTAGTTGAGAAGTGGTACTTGCATTGATCAGTGATCACTGGGCATACATGTGAAACTGAAAGTAAAGTACGAACACCAGTACTCAATCAAGAGTGTTAATATTATGCTTTTTGTGGTCCATCTATTATATTTAGATGTTGAACATTAAGAATTCTAATCTTTCAATGCATAAATTAAAGAATTAGGAACATGATACATAGAAATATTAAGAATTCTAAATTTTCAGTGCACAAAATGCAGAAACATGATAATGTATTAGTGTACATGATTAACATGAACATTAATCAGATGTTGCAGAAATAGGAATATATTTGAAATTAATGAAACAAATTACAAGATTAAAAAAAGAATATGTGGTCGTGGTGCAAATGAGAACATGAGATACATGAATATTAAAAATTCTGAATTTTTAATGCACATATTGAAGAAACAGGATCATGTATTAGTATACATGATAAGTAGAAATATCAATCTAATGTGTCAGAAATAGGAATATGTTTGAAATTGATAAAACAAATTACAATATTAAAAACAGGAACATAGAGTCAAAAAAAAAAAAAAAAAACTGCATTGGTGGTCGGTCACTAGTCATCAGTGTGGGTTGTCAGTGGCCAGAATATAATATCACTTGTTTTAAATGAGGGATACAATGAAAGTATTTTAGTTTTTAGGGGCAAAAATATCTTAGTAGACTTAAAGCTCTAAAGTCTTTCGAGATTAAGTTAATGCTATATGACTTTTAAAAAATGGACTTGAGCCAAAAGGGCTATTTTGTTTTTATTTATTTATTTTGTAAAAGCTTTTGAATTCTATGGGTTTTTGATGAATGGGTTAGAATGATAAGATGGATACCATTTTTGCTAAGAGGTAGGGCCCACCTAACTGTTGAAATCCGCCTAAAACAAAACTGGGAGTTTTACGAAAAAAGCCTCAAATAGTTCTATTCTTCCAAAAGCATCCTCAAATATAAATAATGCCCCAAAGCATCTTATACAGTAGAATTTGAAATTTTTTGGACAAATTGCCTTTTTTTTTTCCTTCTTGCAATATCGAGAATTGAAACAGTCACGCATTGAGTCTTTTCTCGACATCATGAATTACCTATATTTGATTAAAATTTTGTCATTCGTCACTATTGAACATTTGTCGTTGATGATAAGTATTTTTTAGCCATTTAGGTAATAAATACCCAATTTATATTTGAGATTAGATTGAAAAAATGCCATTGGTACAAACATTTAATTTTTAACTTAAAATTTACTTCAATTGTTGTCACTCTAGATTATGGATCACACATTTATATATTATGCTACTTACGATGTCAATATGTACAGTTGCGTGCTTGAAACGAAAATTTTGATATTGAGAGTTTAAATCTCCGCCGAGAAAGGTTTTTACATGAGTACTTATGACTACTACTTCCATTCAGAGAATATATTCCCTTTGACAATGCACTATGAAGCAAGGAACATGATAGTGGCATTTTTTTTTCCAGTCCAATCTCAAATATAAGTTGAGTCTTTATTATCTAAATGGCTAGAGAATGTTCATCATCAATGACAAATGTTTAATAGTGATGGTAACAAATTTAGTCAAATTCAAGTAAGTTGCGATGTCAAAAAATGACTCAATGTGTGAACGTTATGTCGAAAAATGACTCAATATGTGAACGTTGTCGATTTTCAATATCGCAAGAAGAAAAGGAAAGGGAAAAATTTTATTCAGATATAGGTAAGTCGCAATGTCGAAAAAAATACTTAATATATGAATGTTATTGATTTTCGATATAGTGAGAAGGAAATGAATGGGAAAAATTTTTGTCAAATACAGGTAAGTCGCGATGTCGAGAAAAAACTCACTGTGTAAGTGCTGTCGATTCTCAATATCGCGAGAAGAGAAGAAAATGACAAAAGTTTAGTAAGATCTAGGTAAGCTGCGATGTCCAAAGAATTTTAAAGTGTGAATGTTGTTGATTCTTAATATCGCGAGAAAGAAAAGGAAATGATAAAATTTTAGTTAGACACAGGTAAATTGCGATATCAATAAAAGACTCAATGTGTGAATGCTGTTGATTTTTGATATCGCAAGAAGAAAAGGAAATGGTAAAAGTTTAGTAAGATACAGCTAAGCCGCGATGTCAAGAAAATTTCTATGTATGAATATTGTCGATTTTCAATATCACCGGAATGAAATGAAAGGATAAAATTTTAGTTAGATACTGATTAATCACAATATCAGTAAAGACTCAATGTATGAATAGCATCGATTCTTGATATCACAACAAGAAAAGAAAATGACAATTTGGAAAGAGAAATTTCAAAATCTAATATATAAAATGCTTTTAGACATTATATGCATTTGAGAATATTTTTAAAAGTATTAAAATACTTAATTCTTTTAGTAAAATTACCAACAAGCATTCATAAATATAAATATAAAAATTAAACCCACGTCAACCCAACCTCAGGAGGCTGGGCATCGGATACAGAATGCTTTCGACATCCCAAACTAAAGGCGGGAACCATCAGGTCAATACTTCGAGTCGAATCTTGGACTATCACGAGTTATTCTCTTCTGTGTATGTGTGGCCCACCTAACCAGCCAATGCGGGGTCCACCATTAACCTGTTGGATGCTGAGGTCCGATCTTTCTCCTCGTGCTCGTTATAAAAATAATCCTGCAAGGGAAAGTAAACTCTGCTGCAGTAAAACCCGTCTCTCCGTTCTTCCCCAAATATGTCCGAAGCAAAACCAGACCTTCCAAACTCCTCAGTTGGTAAATTCCTTTCTTTCTGCAATCATCTTCTTCTTTCTAATTCCCTTCTTGGATTTATGGGTCTATTTTTATTTGGGTCTCTGCAATTTTTGGCCATGTTGTAGGCATCTGCACTGTTGTCTTCTTTTCTTGTATTTTTCTTTCCATGCATGGATTTTCCTTCCTTGGGTGATCTGAAATTTATGAATACTTTTGTTCTCCATGCTGATTTATACTTCATAAAGGATGTTTTTTTTTTTGTTTCTTATTATCTTTTTCTTCTCTGGGTCTATCGATTTATAAGAAACAATGGCTATTAGTATTCATTACTTGTTTTTTTCATTTATTATTAGATCTTTTCTCATGGGTATCAACATATTTTTTTTTCTTTTTTTTTTTTTATGTGGAAAGATGGAAAATTTCTTTTTGCCCCCTTATATCTAGAATGTGCAGAGTCATCCAAAATTTGGGTTTTTTTCCCTTCAAAATTCAAGACTTCTGGAATCATTCTCCTATATGATTCAAACATCTCTCTGCTTTTTTAATGAAATGTTGTTTCACTGAGAAATCTTCATGATTGTATAACCTATTTTATTTCTGTTTTTTTAGAAACATCTTATTGTGCTTTCCTATAATTAAGTTTCCTATAACAAAATTCCTTCCTTTTGGATTCTTAATTCATCCGGTAGCTCTAGTTCTGGTTCTTTGACACAAGTGTTTGATGAAGAAACTGAATTTTTTGTGTGTGT
The DNA here is from genome assembly GCA_037013555.1 of Sextonia rubra. Taxonomy (NCBI): domain Eukaryota; kingdom Viridiplantae; phylum Streptophyta; class Magnoliopsida; order Laurales; family Lauraceae; genus Sextonia; species Sextonia rubra. Next base: position 31,668,926 of record JASUAD010000010.1, on the reverse strand, counting down.
GTATGTGTGTGTTTTTTTTTATGAAGAATCTGTAGAAAAGGATATAAAAGCGCCAAATCTATTCGAAAGAGCGAAAGAAGAGATTGAAGCAATCATACACCCAAAGAAATCCCACCACAAGGAAACTCATGGAACTAGTGATGACATTGATGAAAACACCCCAGTAGATGAAGTCAAAGCTCCAGGCTTTTTAGGACGAGCCAAGGAAGAGATTGAGGCGCTCATTGAGACAGTGCATGCCAAGAAGGTATCTGACCATGCCTCACCGGATAAGAGCTAACTAAGATTTGTGAAAAATCCTTCTGCTCTTCAGATAGGGAATTTGGTTACTTTCGCAAAAGTTCATCTTGTTGCTATAAGAACTCAAGCAGTTGTTCTTTTCTTCTGGGCTTCCTTGGTATGTGTAGAGTGTCGTAAGAGAATGTAGAATATCTTTTGAGGTTGTTGTATTTGGCGCTTCGGTGACTGCCTTTCTTTTGGAGAAGCAGTACCATTCCTCTAGTGATCAATCAAAATAAAGCAAAGTGAACACTTTGGCAGCTTCTTTGTTTTTACTGTTATGATTGAAAGGATTTCCAATTGCTCTAGTGATTAATCAAAATAAAGCAATGTGAACATGTTGGTAGCTTGTGTGTGTGAAGTCTTTACCGGCCATGCACTCTCTTGGTTGCTTGAACCTGTAGCCTTCAATAAATGATATAGACATTTTTGTTGTTGCATCCAAACAATCTCAAACGGAATTTCTCGATTCTCTTCTATTGAAGCTGCTTGTTAGTTTTCCCTTGTGTGTTCATTCATAATTGCAACGTTTCCTATAACTCCATGCACCCATCTTGGCATGTGCATCTCAAGCCACACGGCCCACACCTACGTTTCTTCTTCTTCTTCTTTTTTTTTTAATCCCCATCATTCATCTCTATACATGAATGGGCGCAAATAGGGTGCATCTTGTCTAAATTTTCATTGTGAAAACTTCTAGTTGGATATGGAATCAATAGGGATTTTTTTTACTTTGAGGCCAACCAAGCTAACCATGCCTTCAAAGCATTCACAATCACCGCCTTCTGAAATGCATGCCGGTTCATGCAATGGATCTTGACTTTAGTCATACTTGAAATATGTTCAACTTGTTGGTTCTTCTGAGATTGTATTGGTGATAATCACCTTCTCGTTGCTTTTGTTAATCTCTGAAAATTGTCTGTCATTGACCTTCACATCATTTGGATGCAGATAAAACTGGAGAAAGGTTGGAAGGTCTCTAAGCTAGTGGTTCACATTGTGTCTAATTTCCTAGTTTTGAGTTGTCATTGATCAATTTCTGTTGATAGTGATCCTACTGCTCGCTTGCACAAATTGCATATTTGGGAGTTTGTCATATATAATCTTGCAGTTTCAAGTGGTAGTAATTGGCGCCAAAGAACTGGGCACTGGATCAGCTATTAGTGTATGAAACCAGTAAGGTCGAGTTAAATCCCTAGACACATCTTTATTTCCAATGGTTTAGTGTCATTGGGCACCCTTTAACTGATAGATGTAGTATTACAAGTTAAGGTTGATCGATGAGGGATGAGATCAGGTTGTTTTATTTTTTGTAATGGAGAGAGAGCTTTTCTATACGGTAGGGATATGCATTGGACATGGAAAAGATATGGATTTTACATATAAAAAGTGAAGTATCATATATAATACGGCACGATACATTGCCCATTTTGAAGTATATATGCATTATAGCTTTTCAGATATCCACAACTCCACTCTACCATACCATTAATGCTACAAGTAGGGCTGGGGAGGGCGGGGGTGGGGGGTGGTGTGGTTTGGTTGTTGCTTTACCACTGAGCTACAGGTATATTGCCAAATTGTTATCTGATTTTGCCGCAATCCTTTTCTTTATTTCTTCATTGATTGGTGGGTAGGTTAGGAATGCACCTCAGGTATTGATCTATGATGGGATTCTTATCTTGCTTGCATAGGCCGAAAAAATTAGTCATGCATAGTGTGGTTTTTTGCTTACTTTTGCTGCACCTAACCTCTGCAAAATGGGTAAAATTTTCTTCCTGCTTTCGAATGAGTATTAAGTTTGAAGGTCAAGATCGGCTTCGATAAATGACTGGTCATCTCATTGGGTGTTTCAATTGCAAACCTGAGGTAACATAGCTGTGATTCATTTGGGAGGACCACCAAACCAGTCCTCAAGCTAGGAAGTTTTTTGCATTTCAGTAAACTTTTGGACAAACAGTCCCTTGGGACTGACACTTTGTTCGCGGCCGGGTCACTAATCAATTGGAAAATCCTATAGTTGCCACCATTGGCAGATTGTCTGTTTCTGCTTAAGAAATAATCTAAAAAGAAGGTAGTTCCACACAGGTTAGGTTACCAGACGGCAACAATTAAAGGGGAACCATCAGTATTTAACTAACATTCTAGGTGCAAAAGGAATTTGTTTTACTTTTAGGTCAAAACTTGTGGGCCAAGCCAAGCTTGCAAGGTCCCACATTGTGGGTTCCTTAGCTACGTCATTTTCAAAGTGGCAGTTGAGACTTGGACCTCACCTGAGGTCTCTCCCCTCACCAGGGGCGAGGGGACTAACCCCCCAACCTAGGGTACCTTAAAAACAGGAAAAAAATGCCGCAGCCTTATCTTCAGTCACAGCCAGGACTTTGCTTTTTCTGGGATTTCATCTTGGGTTGAAAGTTGAAACCCAAATTTTACGACAGCCAATTTGAATTTCCACGCAAGCGGCGTTGCACAAGCACAACCAATTTTTAAATTTGAGTTGCTCTCTCCTCGATCTGAAGTGGTTTGGGAACTTGGAATAAATAGGTTAGTTTTGATGTTAGTAAATCGGACTGGGTTGCAGGCCCAATTCCAAATTCCGGTTGAGGAGACAAGGGCCTGACCTCCACGTTCCAACCCAACCTGACATTAACTTGTGATCGGGCCTGAACCAAGTTGCGCTAGTACATAAATATATATAGAGAGAGTACTTTTCCACATTAATACTTTTTAAATACGGAGTGTCTCTCACCTTTTTTGCGAGGGATGCATGCACATAAACATTGTTATACATATATATATATATATACTTCTCTTCTCCTGCGCTAGTACCCTGAAAGACGTTGGGAACTCAGACTCTCCTCACTTTAGAATATTTCGTATGGTCAATATTAAGATCCGTTCCAATGAAGGCTGGTTAGAAAAGTCAAAAACTTTGGTTTCACTCTCCTCATGTGCTCTGTGTCTCTCTCCCTCTAATGCTATTATCTTTTCATCTCCATGTCTCGACCCATTCTTTTTCTTGCGCATACTAGATTCTAGATAAAGGCTCTCTTTCCCTCTTTCTCTAGCTCTCAAGTCGAATGGATCTTCAATAAAGAACGCTCAACTACATATCCTTCTCTGTTTCTATGTTGGTCACTTGAATTGTCAAAGTTTCATCTATGTTTCAAGCCAATGAGAGCCCCAGATGAGGTTTTTGGCCATCACCTAAGAGCACAAAATCTCTCATTTTCATCCATTTCATGCTTACTACAGCACACATGTAAATGATAATGGCAGTTCTCTACCTCCATGATGTCTCTGTTCTCCATTAAGTAGAAATTTCGAGGCTAGCAAAGGAATAGTTTCACTCTAAAATATTTTTCATTTAAAAAGTAATTTCAAACAATATCCCACATAAAAGATAAAATACCATCAAACAAGGAAAAAAGTCCACAACATAATTTCTCCCATTCCGGATTTCTATGGATTTGAAGAGTTCTTCATTGTTTCAGACATCCAAAACAAAATACAAAGTAAACTTCGAACTAACTAAATCTGCAAATTGCCACATGGCTAGTTCTATGTCACAACAGGGACAACCTTATTGTAGTCAAAGCTATGTTGAAGATCTAATTGTTGCTACATACAGAGATGAAAATAAGTTTGGTTAAGAATATATTGAGAGAGAGAGAGAGAGAGAGAGAGAGAGAGAGAGAGAGAGAGAGAGAGAGAGAGAGAGAGAGAGAGAGAGAGAGAGAGATGGAAATGAGTTCTTTTCTTTCTAGTTCATTTGGTGTTGTGTATGAGAGAGAGAGGTAGAGAAAGAGAAGTGGAGGTGGGAAGGAAGAGAATGGCCATGCTTGCAGAGGCTTATGCAACACATAGGAGAACGAGGAAAAATCCACATTTTTAAATGACTGAAATTATAGTGTTTTTCACACAATGTGAGTAGGAATCAGTCGGACACTATACATGGTTTTCGCTGTTCATGAATGAAAATCAATTTTCACTAGGCATTCACATAGAGCTATCTGTCACACATTGTATTTGGTTTTACATCAAGTATTTTTACATACAAGAAGATGGCCAGTGTTTTTATACATCAGGTGTTTTAATAGCCAAGTAAGAGTCTCAGCAGGTGATCTTTATTCTAATTTAATAGCCATAACATGTAATTGCATAATGAAAAGAGTTCCAAGGGTTGAGTAGAGAACAGAAAAAGAGAAATAGAGGTTTAGAGACGGAGAAAGAAGAAGAAAGATGGAGAGGAGCTACAGAGAGTGGCACTTAAAATGAAAGAGAGAAACAGAGAGAGTATGCAAGTTCATAAGGGTTGACAAATGGAGTGTAGATGAGAAAAAAGGGGAGAAAGGAGATGGAGGGGGTTTAAACTACAAAGATAAGAGAGATTGGAGCGAGAGACTCATGAAAGACGCAAGGAGAAAGTAAAGCCATAATGGAAAGAAAACAAAGCAAGAGGGAAGAGAAATATGACTTTTTGACGTCCTTTATTGCCGTTTCAATTTGACATTAATCTACACCATTGGTCAATTTTAATGATTGAGATTTTCTTGCGTATGCAAGACTTCCAGGGCACGAGCGTGAGAGGAGCTCTCTCTCTCTCTCTCTCTCTCTCTCTCTCTCTCTCTCTCTCTCTCTCTCTCTCTCGATCTCGACACACATATATATATATACATATATGGAGAATATTCATGTGCATATGTCCCTCACTATTTTGGTGAGGGACACTCCTTTTTTGAAAATTATTAATAAGCAAGAGGACAAAACTTCACGCCTTTTTAAGTTTGAAAAGTCCAAAAAAAAGGAAGTGTCCCTCACCAAAATGGTGAAGGACATATGCATATGAAGACTCCTCTACATATATATATGGAACTAGGCCATCCATCCAATCACTGGTTGTTTGGATCACTGGAGAGATCACACATCCCAATCTTACATATTCTGGATAAGTGAGACATTTAATGGTAAACAGACAGAATAATAAGAAAAAGGGGCACAATTTTGTTACATTGGATTTTGTTGTTTCGTGGACATTCTTTTTTCGTGAAAAGGCAATTTTAACCTCATGGTAGAAGTTTTCATAATTTAAAGAAAAATAGTTCTTTTTTTTTTCTTCTTTTGGTTCCAAGAAGATTGGTTTATATGATCAGCATATTACAAAAGTAACAAATGTATAAAGTCATGTTTAGCAATCAAATTCTTACAGATTTTTCACTGGTTTTTTCAAAAAAGTCATGTAAACCATGTTTAAGAAATTTTAAATCTCACATGATTTGAGGTCACGGAAGTCCTCTTTTTATTTTTTTTATTGATTTTGAGGTTTGGCATATCTAGCAGGATTTAAAAAAATCTTACTTTGAGGGGATATACATTCACACTTTTCAGCTATACACATTGATACATACTGATATTGATGTATAATTATCAGCTATACAAAATTGCCAATGGCAAATCTTTATTCCAAGAGCAATAAAGAATTCTTAAATTTATAATTTTCTTATAAACTCTTCCCTAGATACAAAAAAACACACCCAAAATATTGGGATAGAAAATTTGCATTTTTAACCCCTTCATAGCCCAATATGAATTCTCTCATTAGAAAAAAATCATTTCATTAAAGATTTTCCACAATTTATATAAATAAGAAAAAATTTCCACCCTATCATGTTATGATCTCCTAACACAATGACATTAATGCACTCCCACCTAGGACTACAAGTGGGTCAATTCTAGACCAGAGCCATATTGAACCTTGGTCAATTTTTAAATGATGATATCGATTTAAACTTGAGTTTGATTTAAGTTTATTTTGTTGGTTTTAGACCTGATATCAATAAAAGACTTGAATTCAGTTTCAAAATCGAGTCCACACGTTAAAACCTCTATAGACTTACAATCGGGCTTATTTACTAATCAAAATTTAAATTAAACTTAGGACCAAAAATTATTTAAAAGTCAAAATGATAAATGGATTTCAAATTCAGTTTTTCGCATGTCAAAACCTTCAAATAATCGAAAAATCGAATGCCCATTTTCAAGCTTTTCGCGCAATACTTGACCCCAGATGAGGGAAGTGAGGGTGTGAAAAAGAGAAAAAGTGGAAAGTTGTATTTTGCGGGAGAGTACCGACAAACAGACTTAGGTAGGGTTTTAGGAACAGCTGAGAAGAAGAAGAAAAAAAAAAAAATCAACAACAATGGCGTCTAAAACCCTAGTCAGGACAGGCGCTTCTGTCATCAACCGCTTCCTTAATCCCTCTCTTCCCCAAAGCTCAAACCCAATCCCCTTCCTACATCGCCTCGTGAACCCTTCAATCTCTCTCCCAAATCCCCCACATTTGCAGGAAGACTACAATGAGACCCTCAAAAGAGCAGCAGCTTTCGACGGATTCTCTTTCCCTTGTGGGATTCCTTCTCTTCGATTCTTCATTCACAATGGTAATCTATCTTTTCCTCTTCTCTATTTCTTCTTCTTCTTTCGACTTCTTCATCCCTTATGTGAGAGTGACTGGATTTCAGTGCCAACGCCGATACCCCATCGCTCTGATGCCACTTCGTTTCATTTCCTTTGATTTCAGTATATGTTTCTAGCTATGGGGACTTGTTAATATGACGTTTTTGGTAGTTTTTGGATAACCCAGATGTGAATTTTTGGCTTATGGTTCATTGCTGGGAGATTTGTATACATATCACTAGTTCTTGGTCTCTGTGTAGGGGCAAATAAAAGGAAATTTGGATTCTTTGTATGTTTCTCCTGAGTAGTGTGTTTGTACTTTATAGAGATTCTTTCCTCTCATGATTTTGAGGGAGACCCAGTGCAGGTTTTAAGATATTTGAGTTTACATTAATGGATTGCAGTTGATTTGTTTTGTAATGATTTTTGAAGACAAAAAGGATTTTTATTGACTCTTGTATGCGAACCAGCGGAGGGCACATTCTTTTCATTCAACAATGGCCTGATTAGCGTATGGATGCCTAGATTTTTCTCTCTCATTTACAAATCCAAATTTCAGATAAATAAGCCTTCAATCAACGTTGCCTACTAAATTGTTTCTATGAATCCGGCCATGTGATATATTGCCTACTCTCCAATCTGTTGGAGATACCCAAATATGGGTAGCTTTGTGGCGTGGAACTGGGACAAGAATCTTTCTGTTTTGCACAAATTTGACCTTAACATTTCTCTAGTTACCAATTCGTACAGGATCACTTCCACAGTCATATTCAGACAAGTTTTTTTTCTTTTTTCTCTTTCTTACCAGAGGTTATTTGGTCTATATTTGTGAGGTGTTTAGTATCGATACATCTGTGTGGAGGATGGCACTGGTGAATGTCATGGAGATCAGCTGAAAATATTGATTTGGCCTTGTAAGATTACAACTAGATTTGAATTGTTTGGAATTTGGATAACATATATTTTCTGTCCCCATTCCCTAGTGGGAGGAATTTTGCCAATGGCCATTATGACTGTTGAGAAGTTGATGGGTTGACCTGAGCATCTACTGGTCTACTTAGATTAGGGATGTGTTGCCTTTGTGAAGTTCAAATGCCTCTTTCATGCAGATTATTCTCTGCTTCTATCCTGTTATTTTCAGTCTTGGCATTATGGAAGATGAAAGATCGCTTTGATTGACTGCATGACAGAAGGTTGAATCATATATTTGTATGCGTCAACTAGTATGAGCTGACGCTTGAGCAGCATTTTTATTTTGTGCATTGTTTTTAATTAACTTCATTCTAAATTTGTGTGTTATACTTGTGGCATCCATGCAGTCAACTCCTACTTTTCTCTTATTGAAGCTTGATTTTAATGACTGATTTAGTCTTCTCAGGCCTGATAAGAATTAACAGTGTTGTATGAGAAGGCTGTGGTGCTGTAAGATTGTACTTTTTCTGTTTCTTTTTTTTTTTAACTTTCTTTTTCCTTTTTTTTAATTTTCCTCGTTTTTTATTTTATTTAACTCACCTATTGGCGTAACAAACTAACAAACCTGAAGTTAGGATCATTTGCTGCCTTGTTGTTTCATCTCTTTTCCATAGAAGTTGCTTCTGTTTTTTTCAATTCAACATAAGTTGTATTTTTTTATCAGAAAATGTAGAGCGTAGGGGAAAGACCTAGCTGTTGTTTGGTCAAGGAAATCAGAGCATCCCTGTTTGGGATGCTCATTTGCAGTCTTCAGGAGATGTATCTTCTGAAATACCTAAAAAAAGAAACAAAAAGGAGCAAAAAAGAAAAAAAAAAGAGTCCTTGAAAAGCTTTTTAAAGTTTTGTCCATGTCGGGGGTTCACATGTTTAGTGCTCAAAATGGATGACTGGACCTTTCTGATTCTAATAATCTGGACAATCCAATCCATTCACCAGATCTGATGGCGAGAATTATGTGATTGAAGTTATTCAGGACATTCTTTTGTGTTGGCATTGAACAGATGGTCAGGTTTATTCTTTGTCCAGTCATATTTCTTGGGTGGAACAGGTAATCCAAGATGAGACACACATGTTTGTGTTTCAGGAAGTACAAGACAGCGAAACCAAATATCGGAAATAAAAGAAGTAAAGTCATAAGTGCACTCTCTGTGAATCACTCTTTCCAAGGAAGTGCATTTGCATATGATTAAAAAAAGTACATTTGCCTGGATATTCATTTTGTCCTATCTATATTTAGCGAACTGTTATATTGTTCTGCTTGGAAACATATTGAACTGGAGGCGATTTCTCCTGTATCATCCCCTGTTGTTCTGTGTTTATTTGATCTATTGTTTTTTTTACTGTAATATATAATTTTATGCGATCCGTTGAACTCATCATTCTTGCTCTGATATTTTGCCGACTTTTTGTCCTGTTTTCTTGTTTACCTATTATTTACCTGCTGAAAGAAGTATTTGTATGCCTTGCAGAAGAAGATGTTGATGCTTCCTTGAATAAGCCAATGCTCCTACTCCCAAAAAGAACATATCAGCCTAGCCATATCAAGCGGAAGCGGACCCATGGGTTCTTTGCACGGTCTCTCTCTCTCTCACTCGTATTAATCTATCTATATTTACGTTGAACACAAAATATAAATAGTTACAGACACTAAGGGTACATGTAAAGACCAAAAAACAAAAATGAGAAAGGAATGGATAAGGTAAACTTTATGTGGAGCTATATTTTAATGCCAATATAACCATCAGTTCACATTTGGAGCCTATATATCTTTCCATACCTGAGTTTGTGGAAACTGTGGAGTCATTTTTGTTTATCTGCATATAGGCACATTTCCTTATCATTATGGAGTGTGTACTTGACTAATCTTTTTGTAACTGCTGCTTTACATGTATGAGCAGTAAGGCGACTAAGGGAGGTCGGAGGGTCATTGCTCGAAGGTTGGCAAAAGGTCGAGCTAGGATTACACCTTAGCTGCTTGTTTTCCCAAGCTATACATGGAGCACATAGAATAAGGATTAGGTTCACTTTCACTGCATGTTCAACTCAATTCTTCTGGGAATAGAGAGAAGTGCTGCAGCCCTGTTTCACTCTGCCAACCAAATTGTCATGCTCGGAAAGTTTATTGTGGTCAGTTTCTTGTAAAATGTTTGCTAACTAATTATTGTTCTCAGGAAGATGACAGTGTTTAGTTTCTTGTATGGCTGTATTTCCATTTAAACTTCTTTTGCTTTATCACTGAAACATGATGTTGCAATAATGTGTTTGCTTGTCAATGGTATTTCCGTTCTGTGTTCAGCATTCTAAGCAGTAGGTTTATCAGGTGTAAGTTGACATTACCTGCTTTGACCGGCTTGCTGGGCATTCATCATTAATATGATTGGTGAATGCTTGTCTGTTGGAAGGAGTTGGGCTAGATCTTTGTTTATTGCTCCTTAATTTGTCTATTATCTTCTCCCTTTCAAATCCATTAGGATAAGGTTTTTGGTCAGAAATATATCCCTGGAGTGAAATGTGGGATTTCAATGACTTTGGGAGTAAAACAAGGAGGAGGAACTAGTCTCAAATAACAATACGCGCAGGATAACCCCAAAACCCTTTTCGGATCCCTGTAATTTGGTTGCTCTAGATGTTTTATGCCCAGGTCCTACCTAATCACATCGTGTGATGTTCCCTGGTCCAATCAATCTTTAAAGGCACATTAGTATAACATCCGCATAAAAGGGATACTGCTGTTGCCTCATAACATGTCAATTTCAATCTCCATCATCACTACTACTTGGACGGTTGCCCTCAATCTACTATAAGTAGTTAAAAATGAAGATCAAAGGCTATTGATTTTATTTCTCTAAAATGAAAGGTTTTTCTATTTCAAAATTCTCCTTTCATCTTTATTTTTAATCACTTCTAGTATGAATTTTATGTTTTTTTTTTTGTTGTTCTTTTTGAAGTTTCTGCTAGTTGAGTGGTCCAAACTCCATAAAACTATCCACCCGCTCAGAGATCGATCTCTGGGCAAATCTTATACATTTAATTTTAATGTATTTTAACGCAAATAAACAGGCCCAAAGGAGTGGTTCAATTGTCATGTGCTAAAGGAGTGGTTCAGAAATGTTACCCCAAAGTTCCAACCAACGGGCGTGAGAGCATTAGCCCAAATCCAGGAGACTTCTGTTATCCCTAGGCCAATACAGAGTCTTTGTTTTCTACTTTCCAGAGTGAGCTTCCGTGGAAGCAGAGCTCCTGTTTCCTTATCGGTGCAGAAGTAAAAGCATAAAAAGTTGGATTTTAAAGTTATCTCCACAAACACTTCCTAAGTATTCTTGAAATTGTGGGATCAAGTCACATTATCGAAAAGCAAAATAAATAAAAATAAATAAACAAAAGACAAAGAAAGAAAAACTTCGTTCGAGGTTGCCACCTATTTATGTCCATCAAAATGCCTAACATGATGGCACATCCTAGTTGAGACTTTACTTAAACAGTTAAACATGCCATCAAGCACGGTATTGAGCTCATGGGCTCTGTTGCACCTGGGCTGTAGTTCATGACCAAGCTTCAGGCTGATCCTGCCTACTTGTAAATTTGTAATGCCTTTGTTAACAACATTACCGAGTTTCTTTTGGGTTTTTTTTTTTTAGCTTCTGTTCTGTTCATATGAGGCCCAAATCATTTCCTAATTTCAACTGAAGTAAAATCTTTTAACCATTTAATCTTATTAAAATATTGAGAACTAACATTTAACGACGTGCCTTGTTTAATACCGACCCGCTGAGCCTCTATTTTTGGTTCTGAACTTCTACTTCTGGTTTTTACTTAAAACCAACTGTACTCTCATTACAATATGGGTCAATTACCTTGACTGGTAGACACATTTATGGGGTGGCCAACCTAATGTTATATTTTGAGAAGACTAAAAATACCCTTGTCTCAAATTAGTTTATGATCGTTTAGTGTTTAAACCTGGTTAGAGTAGCTCGACTAAAATACTAAATAAAATAGTCCCCAAAGTTAACTAGAATTATCATGTTATTTTAAAATAACTTAGACAACCAAAGTTTATTTTCAAGCTAAAACTTAACCAACTATAACCTTTGGCAATTGGCTACAGTCAAATGGCAGTCATCCTTTCAATCATTTCGAGCATGTTTGTTTGCATAAAATACTTTAGAATTTATAGTAAAAGGATCTCCTCTATATAATTTTTAAATAGGTGAGAGATAAAAGCCTATGATTGGAGGGGGGTGGGGGGGATGTAACATTGTAGATGGGTCCTTAACTTTGCTAGGATTTGAATTAGTAGAGTGATGACTGGTATTTATTTTCAATCTTCTCTTAATGTAAATTCTCAGAGGACATTGTTTGACAGTTGATTTTGGATACTCACTTTGATTCTTCATTTTAGTTCTTAAGAATTCAGTTACATGAAACAAGTGGATCCTTAACGAAGACCCCACCAGAAGTGGTCGAAAGACTTTTTTGTGAACTTTGACCGCTTTGCCAAGGTGGGTGACTGATAATGCCATTATAGAGTATAAGAAGTAACATAAAAACCACAAAGAAAGGTAGATGGTTACACTAATATTCCCTATTATTAGCGAGAGAGAGAGAGAGAGAGAGAGAGAGAGAGAGAGAGAGAGATTCCAATCATGGCACGTAGAAACTATATAGTTGAAATTTAAAGGAACTTTCTTAACCACAAAACTTCTCATATGGCTTCCAAATATGTCTCAAGAAACCTATACAAAGTTGCAGATTGAAGAAACGTCCATATGACATGCAACCTACCAATATCAACACACCCCTCAATAAATGTTGTCTTCAATGCATTGCATACATTAGAGGAGTATCCCATTAAAGTCCCATCCTAGGAATCTCATGTTGGAGGCAAGCTAGGATTTATAGGAAAATTCCCACAAAACAAGAAGGATGATGAGGACGAACCCGTGATAGTATTCATGTAATCCAACTGATTCACGGGTACGCATGAATCATATGAATAAGAACTAAATGGAAAACAAGCACCCACATCAACTTCAGATGGAAAGAACGAAGATGGCATGGCACATTCATCTACTTCAATTATCTCACATAGTTGCGGCGTTGTCGAAACTGCCAATGGATCAAATGGCATGATGAACTTTGAATCAAGATTTTTCACTTGATTGTAATTTGAAGGAGCTGTTTCGTCGGCATATATGTCGACACAGTTATAATCCACTTGATGATGATGATGTTGATTAAGATGGTGATGATCAATAGGCCACATGGAGTCATGAACGGATGAATCTACTGGCGGGGGTGCACTTCCCCAATTTGAAGTGTAATTGATCATATCTATTTTTAGATGTTCATGTCGAAAATCATTTGGCATTGATGTTGCACTTGGAAGGAGCAGATTATCTTGGGCATTCGTCATTGGATTTGGATTTGCATTTGGAGATGATAAACACCCAATAGAGGCAACCTGGTCGGACATCCGAGGAAGGGTTATTTCAGGCACACCACTACGGGAGATGAGCTTCTTCTTTATGGTAGAATTCCAAAAGTTCTTCACTTCATTGTCTGTTCTTCCTGGAAGATGCTTGGCTATTTGCGCCCATCTATGAGTCATGACAAAAACAATGGCTTTACTTCCATTTTATTTTATGCCATCTGCCTACCATGAAACTGATAGATTACTAGAAGAAAGAAACGAAGATATTTCACCTGTTCCCTAGAATTTTGTGAAGCTCAATGATGATTGATTCTTCTTGAGGAGAGAAGCTTCCGCGTTTTAAATCTGGTCTGAGATAGTTAATCCATCTTAACCTGCAGCTTTTGCCACATCTTTGCAAGCCTACACCATGAAAATAGCACATCTGTTTGATAGATGAAGCTAATGTACTACATGAGCAATAGATAATCACCTTTGCTCTAGAAATAAAATCCGATGAAAAAAAAAAAGCAGAAAGAAAACGCTTGCAAGGTGGAAATCCAACAAAGAAAAATAAGGTAAAAACATATGTAATAGTAGGGTAAAATGAGGTATGAAAGTGAAACAAATAAAAAATAATAAATAAATAAATAAACAAAAAAAAAAACGACTCTTGATAGTAGATGCAAAACACATCACATGGTCTTCAGCAGTTGGTCACCTTAACAAGAATAGGAAGAAGACAAGAAGAAAGAGACTGTTGCATGCTCATCAGCCAGTTTTTGGGTAGAAGGAAAAGATTAAAAAAGGAAAATAGACACTGGGGCTTTCATTTGTTAAAAATTTGTCACAACATATAATGATCCTACTAAAAAACTTTTGAAAAGAAGAAGAAGAAGAAGATTAGAAGTGCACCTGCTTGTCTTGGAACAGAACTCCAGGAACCATGGCCATAGGTAGAAATGTAGTTGATGAGTTTCTCATCTTCCTCAGGTGACCAAAGTCCTCTCCTGACTTTCTGTTTGCTGCAGCAAGAATGGTGGCCCATTTTTCTCATAAAATTTAGCAAAAAGGCCCCCTTCTTGTTTCTGTTGCTGTAGTCTCTTGCTGCTATCTATCTCAACCAACACGACCACCAATGTGAAAGATTAACAAAGCTAGAGAAATGAATAATGAAACCATAACCTTAAATAACCCTGACCTATAAAACCCTACAAACTGAGAACTGCATTGTGCTCTGAAGTCTGAACTTGGTGCCTAGGTGATGAATTTAATGAGTTGGTGTGTGCTTGTCCTATGTGGAAAGAATATAAACTGCTGCTGTGATAATGTTACCAGCCTTTTGTTGAGTATGATCTTTTAGGTTTTTGGGCTTTCTGTGTTTGTTACAAGGAAGTATTTGGTAATAGAACTGTTCAATTTCAAGGCAATTTCTCAGCCAATTTATCTCTCCCCACCTTTTTTTTTCTTGAGATTTTAGGAATGTGTTTTATTATAAGCTGCAAAATAAATGTGGGACATTCCAAAATTATAGAGGGAGGCATACAGTGGAAGCTATGTGAAAGGAATTGGGAACTCTATTCCGTATCCGCAATAAAGGTGGCCTTACTCATTTGTAGGGGTGACTTGGGTCATACCCAATGATCTTAATTGCCTCTTAACCGGAAAATGCCTATTTCCACTTGTAAATTAATGAAAAAACAATACAAATTCGATACTTGAGGTACGCTTTTCTCAATGTCCATGTCTAGTTCAATGTTTCAAAAGTTGAAGAACATCTGATCCTGGAATGTTTAAACAGATCAGATCATTAAACTCTTGGGACAATAGCACATACTGCTAAGAATACCTACTTATAGCTTAATGTGTGGTGCATGGCGACTTCTATTACTACTTTAATAGATAGTTGCGTAAAAAGGATTGGCAATCGCATTCTCAAAAAAAATCAATCGATCTGCAGACCATAGTGTCTTATAACGGGGTTTCTATAATAGGCCATTAGAGTAACTTGCTTAGCCATTCATTTGGCATGATCTTGATTAAATGATTATGATTATAGATCATTAGCATTTCTATTAAATATTTTACTAATGAGTTTATCTAAAAAGTAGGACTCACAAACCCAGTTCCAAAAAGAAGAGATAGATCATTATGATGGTAGAATGAAGATCCTTCCTATCTAATGATTCACAATACATGTAGATGGGAATGAAATGGACTTGGAATCTGGATTGCACTAGCACAAACGTTTGGATTCCAGCATTTCTTTACACAGTGCTTAACAGTGAAATTTTCAGGTGCTCCATGCTTAACATAATTTTAGTGCTAAACACCAAGCACGACCACAAATGAATAGCTGGTGTTTAGTGTCTATTACCAAAATGGTATTAGGAAAGCTACTTGTGCCTAACATGGGAAAGTTTTATTATTTTTTTATTTTTTTGTTTTTTTTTTAACCTAGCTCAGGGGATGTGACCTAGAAACTCGCATCAATGATGTGTGACACAACTCATATATATGAAATAATGGAAATTCACATATGTGAAACATTCTCACACATGTTTTTTTTATGCTAGGCATTTGCCCAGTTGCTCAAAATCTTTGTTCTCTATATGGACCCAATGAGCAAATTTTGAACAACTTCTAAATTCGTTGAGAAATGTGTTGACCTAATCTGAAACCTATTACTATTAAAAAGTGCTCTATTGGATCCGTGTGGAAAAAAAAAAAAAGAAAGAAACAATGCAGTCAATTTGATAATGGTCGAGTGATACTGATTTTAGTCTACCAAAGAATAAATTAGTTTTGATGCAAAATGAATTGCATTTCATCGTTGAAAGATTTCAAATGCGTGAGACCTGTCTTTTACTGACCCATTGCAATAGAACAAACATATACACGGAGAAATTGCAATCTTTCTATGTACGCGCCACTCATAAGTCTACTATTAGGTCCCTAAAACTTAAAATTGATACTGCATTTGCATATATCTTTTTTGAAAGAGTTTCCTATAAAGCTTTTTGGTATATGATAAGCTTGCTAACATAAGTTTTACCATATGAAAAGTTTGCTTTTAATTAGTACATAAGTTTAATGAAAATAATTCTATTTCAAACAAATCCAATTGTCTTAGTTCTATTTCAAACAAATAAGAGTTTCAAATAGGTCTTACATTTGAGTACAAGAGTTAACTCAAGTGGTAAAGGAAATCTTATCTTATCACTAGGCATGGACCATTGGCACTGGCAGAGCAACTAGACTAGTTTACTACTAGAAAAGTTTTCCATTCCTGCTGTTAAAAAAAAAAACAAAAAAAAAAAATTATTCAAATATTTTCTAACTATCTACCAACAAACTTATTATGATCTGGTGGGTTCCACCAGATGAACGATCTGGATGAAGAAGGAAGAATTACTAGCTTCGATGGAGTGATGGGCATGGAATTTTCTCATGTAACTAATGTTATTTCTTTCAAAAGATACATGCCTGGATATTATAAAAGAGAAGAATTTATTGGCACTTTCAATGTATCAACGCACAGCTTGAGAAAGACAAGTAGAAGTAATTCTCAATATTGACTTTGATATACGACGAGGGAAGGAAGCTTGGAAGGTGATGAAGGCATCTTCCCTCCATCCTTTACACTGCATGGTAGAGAGGGGAAAAGGGTAATGGGAAAAGTACGTGAGTCGGATTTTGCAGCCAAGTCGTAGGTTTTAAGGGACTGTACCTATTCACATATTTAATTCTTGTCCACCTACCTTTGGAGAATGCACCCAAAAAAGACTAGTTGGTTAGGAATTGGATGTGAAACTTCAACACCCATTTCACTTCTTCTGACTCCTCTCCTCAATTCTAATCACAATTCTTGCAGTTTTAGATTTATCCTGGAATTGTAAAAGAAATTGGTAAATTGAAAATATAGATTTGTCATGATATTTGATCTCTCACAAATTTGCATGCAAACTGACAGGCCCGGTTGTAGACTTTAGTATGATCATATATTTCTTTTTCTTTTTTTTTTGGCACATGCCTACAATAAGCTAGGCCTTTTCATCTCCTAATGCTGCACCTGTATATTTGTTATGCATTAAGGTGAGCCTCACACAAGGACTCGTTTTTATCAAAAGCCAAACTGTTAGGAGGAAGCCCTGGCCTTGTTTTATTTATAAAAATTAGAAAATCAGCTATGAAGTTATGGGCATATATACGTTACGTTTTTTATAATTTAAGAACGGTAGTAATGTTTGTCCTGCTTAGTTCAAGATACAACAGCTGCTCTCTTTATTAATATCATCATCAGAAGGTTGGTGGGAGGCACCGTTTCTCAAAACTCTAGCGTTAATGATGCAATAATATGAATTAGCAACCAGATGACAATTCTTCTGTTCAAACTTAACTATCATCATTCAGCCATTAACATTGTTTTGTTTACGATTGTCAGACAGATTCATTGTAGTACCGTACTTACCGTGGCTTCATTTTTTACCAAAAAATGTTGGAACAAAGACTCCCTGCCATCATGATTGGTAAAGGGGCCAAATGGAACTCAGATCCATTTTCCCCGTTGGATTGAATAAGCACTGATGCCATGATAATAATATCATGGTCTAATTCAATCTAACAGTGGGTCAGAAATATCTGATTTGAGTGTTATCATTTGAGCATTCCCAATGGCTTAGCTTGGTGAGAAGTGGCCCCCAAAATACGAAAAAAATTGAAAGGACAGAATAGAAAGAAGAGAAATCAAACAAAATAAACAAAAAGAGAAATGATTTTTGGTTATACCCATGTTGATTAATTTTTATAATTAGTAACTACTAGCTTTTATGGTTTTCACCAATCATGAGAAATGCCTAGAGTTTTATGCAAAATAAAGATGGAGGCAAATGGGAGAGAGAGAGAGAGAGAGAGAGAGAGAGAGAGAGTTATCTGTAGATATTTAAATCGTGCCGTGCTGGCAAGGTACACATAGTGTTTTATACAGTGCGCACCGTGCTAGCCTGCCATGCCATCTTTTTAATGTTCCATGCTGTAAATTTTTATAACGTCTTAGCCTAAAGAATTTAAAGATATATACATAGGAGAGAATAGCATACAAATTTAAATTATTTGAGCAAACTTAACCTACTCCACTAAAAAAAATCTATTTAAATTTATTTTATTGAAGGATTTTTCATAAGATTATCTTCAATACTTTTGTAGTTTTTATAGATAATAAAAAAGTAAAAAGGAAAAGACTACATTATTTTATATTTATACTAAAAAAATAAAAAATATAAACTACAAAAAAATATAAAATGGGCCATTATAAGGTGAAATGGGCTGTGCCTCGTGCCATACCCAGAATCATAAAGTACCGTGCCTGTGGGCCTGGCAGCCTTGGCCCAGCACAGCCAATGAGTCCGGGCCGTGCCTGTCATGCTGTGTCAGGTTGTATTGACTGTCATGCTAGGGCGCGCCTGGCTGTGTTACATCTCTATTTATGTGTTTAAGTAATGTGCCCACACTAGCTTAAGGGTGAGATTGAACATTCACTATATCTTTTCAGAAAATATGGTTAAAAAGCCTCTTTAGTTTTTCCTCTCATCTTGAAAGACTCTTCTATTTCAATAATGAAGCCCTAATACAAGAATTAATGATAAATAAAGAATGCATTAATTATCCATAATGCCCCCAAAACATCATGTAATGTACAGGCTTACCCTCTAAATTAAGTACAGTACATGCCACGCGATGGGTCTTCATAGTATACAGAACATCTAATATAATATCACCTAAAATCTGCGTCAGTCTCTGAAGTAGATACACATTTGCTACTTATAAATTAGTAACTTGGCTCTCTAATTTTATAGCAAATCTTCCAACAGGCTTACTTAACTTCATGCCTTATGTGAATCATCTTCAGCTGAAAATTGCTTATGAAATGACACTTAAACTGCAAGCATGACTAGAAGTGCAAAGATTGTGAATCTTTTAAGTCAAGGAAAAGAAAGAACCACCTGATTGAAAATGAGTTCAGGGTTGTCTAAAGCAAGTTTAAGGTCATAAACCAAGTTAAATGAAAACTGAAGGAAGCAACAAAGAACATGAAATAGTGTTTCCTAGTCATGATTCATCAGAAAGAACCAGAGAGTGGAGAATATCATTGGAATGTCTGAAACATGTTGACTCTCTTTTGCATGGGACCAAGGATGTTGCTTGTGGGATGAAAGTAGTTTCATTTAATAGGTAAGGCTGTGGTTCGGTAATAAGAGAAGTGATTTTTATTGTTTTATGTTTTCAGCAGAAGTTATATTGCCTCATCTGTCTCATGTTTTCAGGAGAAATTATCTCTGGATTGTGTATTTGGGATTCCAAATTCTGGATCAAGAAAAATAAAGTCAGTAACTTGCAATATTAATATAATTAGCGGTATAGGGTGGGTTGGGCCTGGCCTGAGTCCTCATGTCAGACAATTTGAGATGGGCTTGTTGGGGCGGGCGTGGGATTGGGCCTGATTTATTGGACCCGAGAAAACATATTGCTTTGCTTCAGAACGATCTGGCTGTCACTCATGTGGGGCCAATCTTGATGTGTGCTAATCAGGTGGCTAGTGGATGAAGAGATCTGTGTCAATTCATTGGCATAGGGGAGTGTGAAGGGACATGATTTTTCATGGAGACGCGGGTGAATCATTGGGTCCAAGGAAGAACTTCTTTTTCCAATAGGCAGATCCACGAGATCATTCAAATTTGGGACTGCTAGTATGGGAGGCATAAGTGAGTTTGTAGGTTTGGAAAGTTTAGATTGATCATAATAAAGGTGAAAATTCTCTGTTTTCTACATATCCCTCTCATTTTTTTAAACATTAAATTTCACACTTACGCCCTTGGCTGGACGTGAAAAGTTCTATTTAGGTATGGTGATTATGAGAAGGGATGCATAGAAAGTTCTAGGGGGGGGGGGGGGGGGGGGTGGGGGCGGGGGGGCTCAGGTCCCAAGGGTGTGCAAGAAATTAGAGCCATTTGATCATCTTATCCCTCGATTTGAATGGCCCAAAGTAAACAATTTTCAACCATTAGATAAAGTTCTAATTCATGACTCATTTTACGTGAACAATCTAAATGGATACAGAAAAGTTCCAAACAGTGTTAAAATTGCGGTGAATGTTAATTCACCAGAAGATGAGATAACTAGTTTGAGTTCTTCGTAAGAACTAGTAAATAATAACAGTAACTGAGCCCACATAAATCAAGAAATGGGGATCTTTTAGGTACACTACTTTAAGATGGATTTGCCCTCAATGGGACGAAAA
Source organism: Sextonia rubra (assembly GCA_037013555.1). Classification (NCBI taxonomy): domain Eukaryota; kingdom Viridiplantae; phylum Streptophyta; class Magnoliopsida; order Laurales; family Lauraceae; genus Sextonia; species Sextonia rubra. The sequence continues at coordinate 31,648,509 of JASUAD010000010.1, read as the reverse complement.
AAATCTTTTGAGGATCGAAAATTCCCATGAGAGGAAATTGTTTTAGCTCCATGGAGCCCATCTTATCCCCCATGGAATGGAATCCCTTCACAGTCACTAATATCTCTCTCTCTCCCCCCTCTAGTGCAAATGAATGCATTTGGTACTTGGCAGTTGTCCTTGGGAAAGTGACAAAATGATTTGACCCCCACAGTAGCTGAGAAGTTGATAAAGAAGACAAGAAGATGGGACTTCCTTGAGAGTTGAGACCCCATTACATTCCTTCTGTGCATGGCAATCCCATAAAATGTTGAGAGAGAGGTAACTGCTGCTTTTACTGCTTTTCTACTCGTTCGCTCTCAAAAAATCCATCCGTATATTTCCATATATTTCATAGCTTTCGGCAGTTGCCAATCTCTTTGCCATCCTTTTTGACATCGTACATAGGCCATGCAGATGCAGTATGCTTAAAGTCAAACTACTAACCACTTTTGGAACTTTACATATAACAACTTGTCCTCTGTAACTATACTTGAAAAAGAAAATCACTATTTTTGGTTTTTCTACGCAACCACCTTCATTCCATTGACAATTACCGCTACCCGTAGTCGAAAGCTAAAGGGAGTCCTCTTGACCACTTTGAACAGATTTTTATTAATTAAAAAAACTAATTAGAAAGGTAAATGCAGCGGGATTAGTCCTTGGGATTTTGATGGGTTTAGGAGTATTAGATCAAAGCGCGGCTCGAGAATAAAGTTTGAGAAATTACATCATCTACACAATGAACCCAAAATCTAACAATTCTTAAGTTACAAAAAAATATAAAAAATTCAAACTTTCCAAACGAACTTGAAACTCAAGGAAATTCGCACACACATGATCCTAACAACAAGCCAAAGTCACTGCTAACAACAAACCAAAGTCACTAACCTTCTACTTATCTTTAATTAACAAAATACAATTAACTAATACCAATTACACTATTAAGGGCCGGGACCTTAAATAGTTAATATAGGTCAATTTGATAATGAGTAGCTAGAAGTTTGCAAATGAAAGGCATGTAATATTGGCAATTTTATGGGATGGCTAAAACTTGGGTTTCTAGCGTTGTAATTTTATGTTTTAGATGGACTGAACACTCTATTGTAGCTACAGATGATGATCTTCTACACAAACATGAGCATCCAAGTGTTTTATCTTTGGACCGGTCGGACAGCTCAACAGACCGGTCGAATTTCCCGTATACTGACATCTGAAGACAGAACCGAAGACCGACTGATCGGATGAGTACCCGACCGATCGGACCCCATACCCGACTGGTCGGCTTGGGTAACCGATCGGTCGGCTGGGTCAGTAGTCACGCGATTCAGAAGCTCTATTTTTTCGATATTGCCTTGTGTGCTTCCTTATCTTTCGCGAATCAATGACAAAAAAGATTATAGGGTTCCTCCTTATTTAAGGAACACCTCTCCATGAAGAGAAGGAGCTCTTTAGATCAAAACCTTAATATATTTAGAGAGATTTCGTCTTCCCAGAAGGTATTCTGCTCTTGATGTTTTGCAATGCCTCCTTCTGAGTTCCAGTTTGCTTCTCCGCTGTGCGTGTTCGTCTTGAATGGTTTCAAGGTGTGAAGATCAATCCAGAAGAGAGTGAACGACGTGTGCATCGACAAGAAGAGCTTCTGTCCCTTAGGTTGTGTTCAACTGGATTAAGGGCAGTAAGTAGTCTTGTAACTTTTTCTTCATAGTGATTGTTCTTGATAGACCGGTGGTAGGTCCCGTGGTTTTTTTCCGGTTGGGTTTTCCATGTAAAAATCCTGTATCCATCTATCTTGATGATTGTTTGATTGTTTGTAATTACTCATTGTTTATATCTGCATAGCATACATCAATTGAAACCTTAACATGTGTCAAGGTTTTAAATTTTTCAGCAAATTTTATGATTTTATATCCTTCACCTTTTAGTGGATGATTTTCACAACTTTGAGGGAGAGGGGTGGCACAGACCTAAGAATCCTATAAACTGAGAAGCTTAAATAGTTAAATTCTTCAGAATAATTTACAATTGTCAAATATGAATTTTTTTACAACTTTAATGAAATGAGAAATACTTTTATCAAGATTTAGTGCTAAATGTGATCTAACTTTCCAACATACTAGTGTAAGGGTACCTTTATCTTTTTACAAAATATTAGTTGGGTGATAACAACGTGACAAGAAAAAAAAATTTAACCACTCGGCAAGGCGTTTGACTGATATGGACAGCAAAATATGTGGTTGCACATAAAAATCAAGATTTCATGATGAAAATATCCAAGAATATGCGACACAAACAGTAGAATATTCAGTCGATGATGAACTCAATAAAATCACCTCATTGATTAGCAGGAAATATTCAAGCATCTAAAACAACATAAACTTCAAATGAACCCATTAGGACCTTTCTTGGGAGTCTCATGTGGTAAGTTATCCGAGCTCACGGTCGAAAACGACGGAAATTAATTAGACCCAAAAGCTCGAAAATGGAAACCCCCAAACATATTTGAAAGTGATGCAGGGACTCCAAGTTAGCTTGGAGCACATCGACTCAGAGCTTTGGCGACTCCAAGATAGCTTAGAGTACAAGGACTGAGAGATCGTCATGATTCTTCGCAGAAACTAGAACTTTAAAACTCAAAAGAGTTTCTAGAGACTCCCAAGTTCTTTTCTTTTTTTGAACTCCAAGGAGATGGATCTCCTACCCAACTACAGGAAGGCCCAACATCTACTGTAAGATTTCATTGTATCATTATACATGAATAATAGCAGCCCATTCCATGAAGTTAAATTTGTACGTGGTTCCATCACAGGTAAGAAGCACTTTTAGCATATAAAATGGGCTTCCCTTTCTGGATCCAATTCATCATCAGAGTTAACAGTGGTCCTCCAAGACTGACCCGTGACCCGTCAATGGGCTATTGGAGTTGGCTAAAGCCGGCCCTTATCAAACCACTCGAAGAGTCGGCCACAGCCAACCCCATCACCCACCCAGCTGGTCGCTGACACTAATTTCAGAGGTCGATCCAATGACAGAACTCCAGCGTCAACCCAGATTAACCACTTTGAAGGAAGGTAGGAGGCAGCCAATGCTAACTCCATTTCTAGAATGGAGCTTTTTTCATGTAATTGATTTCTGAAATTCTAAAAGTTCCTTTGAACTTTATCACAAGTAGTGTAGTAGTAAAGGTGATGATGTTAATATGTGTGACATTTTTCACTTTTCACATTTGAGCTAAAAAATTGAGAACTAAGGGTTTGTTTGCATAGACGCGCCGTGCCCAGGTAGAAAATTCGGATCAGCGCTCAGCACAGGAAAGAAGGCAGGAAAGTCGGAATCCAACCTCTTATCCCTACTAGACTAAACAACTCCAAGAAAGCCTTGTGATGCTCTCCCATTTTAGCATAAATATACCTTACACAAATAAACTCTAAATTTATGATGTGACACCACTATGACCCCTCTACAAGCCCTTTTTTTTAATCTTTCTTTTTTACAAAAAAAAAAAAAAAGCGGTGAAGTTAACTTTATCAAAAGTGCTTTTTAATCTACACTTCCTTACTTATACTTTGCTCAATGCTATAGTATAATGGAATAGTCTTCATGTGCATATGTACCTCACTATTTTGGTGAGGAATATTTCTTTTTTTGGACTTATCAAGTTTAAAAAAATGTGAAATTTTATCCTCTTGCATATTAATACTTTTTAAAAAAGGAGTGTCCCTCACCAAAATGATGAGGGACATACGCACATGAATATTCTCCAATAGAATGACCTTTACCACACCTCTATTTTAATCTGCACCTTTTACTAGGATGATTTGACACACACTCCTCACCCATACTGCTCTACACATACAGCCAATCAAGCCCTATAGCCCATAAATAAAAAGATGAATATCCAAAAATAACCATAAAAAACTCTAAAATTGACCATAAAGCATTTGTAAATGAATAAAGTGAAGATCGAAAATGAATATCAAACCCTCATGTTTTTTAGTAAAAGAAGTCATCACCCAATTATTAACTCCTAGGTCTCATCGATATGTCCACCATATATTCTTCACCCTGACCTTTTTAATAATTCTTTGTTAGAGACCATTTGACCAGAAGTGAGGTTATTGCCTAGTTGGTTAGAGGAATTTATTAATAAAACATCAAATAATCATTAAATTTATATTGAAATTTGTGTGTTAGCCAATGTTGTAATATTAAAAGAAGAGTGAAAATGTAGTACTATCATGATACTTAAAAAGCAACGTTTGAAAACTCCCTAAGTTCACTTTTGACTCTCTCAAGTCATCTTACTTTGATGAAGAAGGGAGTCAAATATATGGGAGATTCACCCAAGTCACCTCATTTTAATAATTTTTTTTCATTTTTTTTTTTTGGCATTTTGAACTAGTTGATAGTTAGATCCCGATTTTAAACAATTACCGTAAATAATTAAGTAATTATGCATGAGATTTAGAATCAGTAATTTAAAAATGATGACTAGAATGCAATTTGAAACATATATTTGGTCTTTTACGACAAATATTTGGACTAGCAAATTATGTCATATGCAAAAAAAAATTTCTTTTTATTTCCTTACTATAGTATTTTTCTTGCATACATAAATCGGTTAATTTGAATTGATTGTTATGAATGCATATAAATAAATATATATTTATCTCTCGAGTCCTCGCGTTGACTCTATCCAAGTCAATTTTTTTTTAACATGGGACGAATCGTGTTACAGTGACGAGTCTTCAACCTCGTAGAAGAGTTGAAAATAAATAACTAGTCTCCCAAGCAATAAAGAAAATCTGTAGGAACATGGTCTCCATTACAAAAATAGAACTTGAATAATGCTTTCCCCTGATGGGCATTATAAAGCTCAAGAGGCGGCCATAGTGGAGCTTGACAATATCTTCCCATCACGCACACCTTCTACCACATAACCAACTCATCATGCATCCAGCCATCATGAGGTAATCATATTAGGAGAGAACAAAAACATGCCAGCATGGAAGGAATACTACCATAAGGTGTCCTGTGAAAAAAATAATAATAAATAATAAAATACAAACATAGGAATCACACTCAGGTGGATTTTGTTCTGTATCTCTTCAAATGCTCGTAAGATTTCTATTTTCTCAAAGAACCTCTACAGAATTCAACTAATCATCAAAAGAAACCATAATTATACTATCCCTGAAAAGAGAAGCCATGGTAAGCAGAGTTTTCTAAGAATATAAGGTGCTCATCGTCACAACCACAAGGCGCAGGTTTCTGTCATGTTACAAATTGAGATTGAAAAATAAATAAATAAATAAATAAATTCCAATCTTCCTATTCAACATCATGCAGAACTCAGGGGTACAACACACAGCTATGTGCATGAAGGAAACAAAACTTTCATACCATCTTACATGCATTAGCAGGACAATGAGCAACAAGACTTACAGAACGTTACTCTATAACCACTTTGCATCAATCATGTGCCTGTTTCAGTCGATGCACCTGGTGGACATAGGAAAAGAAGGATATCTGATCATGCTATTACCTTCAATATTCGGCATCTTCCTCAACATTGTCATCATCACCATCGTCATCATCGTCAGTATAATCCTCTTCTTCTTTCTCTTCATCAATGTCATTATCATCAACAACTTCCTCTTCTTCCAGTTTATCCTCATTGACTATGAAACCACCTAAGGTGTCATCATCCTCATCCTCATAATTTTCATCTTCATCAGCACTGATAGTTTTCTGTGGCACTGATTTCTTGCCTGAAATATCTTTACAGGGTTTTTGTCTGTCTTTCGACCTAGTTGAGTATTTGGGTTGTTTACCATTTCGTAGTTTTGAGACTACAACCTTGTCATCTATGCTTTCACCTGTCCAATCATCATCATCATCATCATCATCGTCAACTTCACCTCTCTTCCTTTTCCTCCTGCCTTTCCTGCTTCTCCGTATCTCCTCCTCGTCAGCTTGATCATCCCCACTATCTTCTCTTGGTTCCTCTAGGAACCAATTCCAATCCTTCAAATGCCGGATCTTTTGCTCTGGAAACTGGTTAAATTCTTGGCCCATTACCAAAAAACCAAACTCTGCATGGGAAGTCGAAATCACTTAAATAAGGATGACTTTAGCACAAAAAGAAAATACAAATGAAAGAAACATTTCCAAAGGCACAAACTAATAAGAGATCCAGTTTGAAACACTCATTAGAAAAATACAGTGAGCATTTTTCTGGAAGGCAACACCTTAGTGCACAAGATTACATCCTAACAACATAACAGCAAATGGTGGCTCAATTCCCATCACCATCTGATATTTTGAAATTTGCACAATTATGGAAGTTGATGTAATTAGCATTAGCCAGCACTTTGCACGAATGGATGGAAATTGCAAATTTATTGGATTTCATGATAAACTAAACTTCAGTTAGCATATTTGTATGGGCATTTAATGTGAAAGGATAATCTGGGAATCTTTAGAACTCAATGGATCAAAATGGGCATTTCCATAAAGCAGAGCCATCAATCTTAGCTGTTGACTGATGACACTCCTGAACTGTAAATGTTTCTTCAAAGAGACAGGAGAAACTGCCATTGATCTAATACTTCATGAATGATTCCAGAAATTCATTTGAACCCAGATTTGTCTAAAAATATCAGCTCGATATACATATCAGCAGAATCCATTTGTGAATCTGTAAAAAATGCATACGTGTGTGAGAACTAGTTTTCTACAATTTTTTATTCTTTATAACATACATTTTCGCTGAGCGGCAGTCTGATTATCCATCTAGTCAGCATGGCAATCCACACTGTATTCATGGCCCAAAAGTGTTGGTGGTTTCATGCTTTAAAGCATAGCAAAGTTATCACTTTTGTGTATATTTTGGAGTCGACAAGTTTGGATCCCCCTCCACCTATCTGGCATGGCCCATTTCTGATTGTAGCCATTGGGTGTTTGTGTAACTGCTCACAACGTATCTCCTGGTTTTATGACTCGCTATTGTCATATGTGATAATGTCTTCCAACTTCCTGGAAGTAGTGGTACGCTACTGCCATGGGTTTATGAGGTACGTTATTGCCGCGGAAGTGGGTACATTACTTCCACAGAAGTGGGTACATTACTTCCACAGAAGTGGGTATGTTACATGGTAGTGGGTGCGTTACCACCAAGTGACGATAACATGCGTTTAATGGCGCTCCTCATTATATAGAGGTTCCACGGAAGGGCTCAAATAGAACACGCACACAACACCACTATCATAGTAGAATATTTCTCTATTGCTCTCTGTTTTTCGCTGCCGTTGCTACTGCAAGCAAGTCTAAAATAGTGGTATGCAGGGTTCGAGTTATTTATCCATTTGAGTGCACACAAGTGGTGGAGATATGCAGAATCCGTTGTACCCTGGTACAGATACCCATGAGTCCACTACAGATTTGTGGTGGTGAAATCTGTCTAAAGACAGTAGTCTATGTCACGTGCTTCGGTTGCCAATTGTTGGAGTTCCTTCTGTCTTTCTCTCTTTCTTTCGTTAAAATTAGAACTAATTAATTAATTTATTGACAATTTCCACAGACCTCATATCCCCACAAAAAATACAGTGATCAGGCTGTCATGCAATTCAATGATTGGGCTAAATGCAGATAACAAGAGTGATACTGTTTTTTGAAAGTCTATTTGCAAGTTCTTGATCAGAGGTGCGCAACAGGGAATCCCGTAGAAAATCTGACAAGACTGATGATATGAAGCCCAAACAACCAATTCAGACACACACAAGGACAAGGTCATGGAATGTATTCATGAATACAAGAAAGCAATTAATCCCACAGAAAAAAAGAGGAAAATATGACTCTTGCATGCAATCTGCAACATATGAAGCAAACTGGCGTAGCCACGATTCCATGATCGATAAAATGGACCAATCTTTCAAAGGACTGATCGAATACAAGAAGGATTCAGCCCCTAGGAGCATCCTCACAAAAGGAACAAAAATTATAAGAGATAACATCTCAAAAGATAACTTTATTAATTGTAAACTGAGCATGCATAATAATGAGGCCCAACATCCTTTATGTAGAGAAGTTGGCTTGATTCCTAAGAAACAAAACTTATTAATATTAGAATGATCTTATACAAGAGAGGAAACTCATTAACATTAACTCTAATGCAATCAAACAACTAATAATATTTCTAAATAACTAGGTGTCCTATTGGGCTTATGGATTGAGCCCAATGGGTTGGCCAACCTATGATCTGGCTTACATCAACTCTCCTTGGCTTGGAAAAAATTTACTTTGACGAGTTTGCCAACTTGAGATATGTCGAGAGGAGTTTGACCACAAGGTGAGGGAAACTTTCTCCTAGGTCGAAAATCAATCCTACAAACTTTTGCCTTCTCTTTAGAGCCACATTTTCATGACACGGCTTGAAAACTTGCTGTATTCTTTTCCTCCACGTAAAAGTATGCTCCATGTGTCTTATCTTCAGATGTATGAATGTAGCTTGGTTGTTTAATTGGAATAGTTGATGCTTCAATTGTTGGTTTTCAGATATCCATGTTTAATCCTCAAAGATGAAGTAAATGTGGGAGACTTCAACAACTTGATCTTCATACGAAACCACTGGAGCAATTGATTTGATTTCCGGTGATCCAATGTGAGTTGCTAGAAGTGGAGTTACGATCAGATCAATGAGATGACTAGACTCCTTGTTGTTTTCTTTACTACTGATGTCTTTATGTTCCATCTATATTGGTTGATTAACATTGTCAGGAGAATGGGACTCGAATTCATTTGCTTACAGTGCACCTGAAGTAGAATTATTTAAGGGAAAGTTGTTTGTTACCTCATCTGAATAGATGGTGGAATCACTTGTTTCTTGCTTTTGTTTGTTGAGATCAACCTTGACATCCTCTACAATGGGTTTAACAACATGACCTTCAACAATTTGTGGAGATTTTTTTCTTTACATTTTTTATGTTCAAAACGATAGCATTTTATCAAACGCTCAACACGGATCACTTTCTGAAATGCTTCATATATGGTCGTGCAGGCTGTCATATTTTTCCGAATACTTGGTTTCAAACCTCTAACAAAGATAGTGCCATAATGTTCATCACTTTCATCTAGTCCACAAAAACCATGTAGCCTTTCAAATTCAGCATCGCAATCAAGAACTGAGAGCTTGCCTTGTCTCAAATTCAGAAATTGATCAAAGTAGGTGTTATTATCATCATACCATTGTCCATAATTAAATGAATAAGTATCACTAAGCACAGCACTGTGAAATTGCAATGATAGTTCTTCTTCCGATTCCATATGGAAGACTTATAAAATAATGCGCTTTTTGTAAAAAAAAAAAAAATCAATCTGATTGTTGTGTAGATCTCTTCAAAAAAAGTGCACGAGATTAAATAGATCTGAAATCGGAGTCCAAATGGTGGAGATCTTGATATTTGAAGATGGATGGTTGAAATTGTATTGACAAAGAGCCCTTGATTGATGAGATCTACCTCAATACCTATTTGACTGAACTACTGATGTCAGCAGACTGCTAGCTTGGCTAGGTTGCACTGGGTCTGCCTGACTTGAATCTGAACTGTCTTGCACACAAAAACCAAAACCAAGCTGGACTTTGTTGCTGAACAGGTTGGGTTAGCCTATTATAGTCTTGGCCCAACTACAGTGCCTCTTTCTCTCTCTCTCTCTCTCTTTTTTTTTTTTTTTTTTTTTGCACAGAGGAGATGAAAGGGTCAAAAACCCTTTTTTTATTTTTATTTTTTGTCCTTAAATCTTTGCGTCGCAAGATGAGATGGTGATTTGGCAGCGATGGTAATGACTAACGGTTTGCCTGAGGCAACAAGCAACAAGGGCGATGGGTTTGAAGGTAGCAACAAGGCCTGATGCTTGATGGTGGCAATGATGAAGGGAGACAACAATGGAAGTGGCAAACTGCATTGGAACTGTTGTTGTTGCTCACGGTGGATGACGAGGCACATGGCGAGCGGCGATGATGATGGAGATGACGAGATTCTTATTTGCTGTTCCTCGACGATGAAGATGGTGGCGTAGGTCTGTGTGACGATGGATTCCATGTGCAGGCAATTGTTACTGTAGGGCAATGGTGGTGCTCTGTTGGATGTGTGAGGCGATGTGCCAGGCGTGCCATCTTCCTTACTTCATTGCTCTTATTTTGTCTCTTTTTTTCTTCTTTCTTTTTTTTTTTTTTTTTTTTTTGTGTATGTGTGTTGCGCGGGGCCCGGGGGCGGGGGCGGGGGCGGGGGAAGGCCGAAGATGGGAATGGGGTCTTGATTCGTTGGAGGAGCACAATAGACAATGGGGATTTGGCTGACGAGAGTAGGGTGACAGGATGGGAGTTCGGGATCTAGGGATTTTGGGGTTTGGATTTCAAGATTAAGGAGTTTGTAGGGTGTCGACAGTTTGGGAAAGGTGAATGGGTTTGGGACTGGGTTTTAGTTTGGGGAAGAGTGGCGAGTGGGTGATGGTGGTGGTGTCATTTGGATGGATTGAAAGGGTTGATGGGTGTTGGATGGTGTCGGCTGGGGATAGAGGGTGGCTAGGGTTGGTTTGTATGTGGGGTTGGGAAGAGAGAGGGGTCTTAGGAGGAAGGTAGGATGGTTCTAGGTGGTTGGTGAAATGGAATGGAATGATGATGGGTTTGAGATGGTGGGAGATGGATTTTGGATGACAGAGGGGAGGGGTGTAGGGAGTTGATCCTTTGTCGATGGGGATTTTAGGATTGTGGAATGGATGGGTGTGGTGGAAGTAGCTGGTAGTGGATGGAAGGATGATGAAGATTATGAAATAGGAATTCCATGAAGTATTGGTGTCTTCCCAGCGATCACTCTTCGTCTCTGATACCAATTGGCATAGCCACGATTTCACGATCAATAAAATAGACCAATCTCTCGAAGGATTGATCAATTTCAAGAAGAATTCAGCCCCTAGGACATCCTCACAAGAGAACAAACAACATAAGAGAACATCTAAACTGCACATGTATAGCAATGAGGCCTAGCATCCTTTATATAGAAGAGTTGGCTTGATTTCTAAAAACCAAAACTTACTACTATTAGAATAATCCTAAACAAGATAGGAAAATCACTAATATTAACCTTGATGCAATTAAACTATTAATATCATTCCTAAATATCTAAGTGTCCAATTGGGCTTATGGACTGAGCCCAATGGGTTAGCTGACCTATGGTCTGGCCTGCATCACAAACCAAATAGATTAAAATAAAAAATAATAATAATAAAAAAAGAAGAAGGTGGGGCGGCTGCATTTTGAACATCAACCAACCAGAGGAAGTCTACCGCTACTTCATTGACATGCAAGTTAGCCTTTTCCTGCCATGTAACTACTTATATGTGCACTCGAAGGGTATTCTGAATTCTGGCCATATTACAGAAGCAAATACTCCTATCGTCTTTTTGTAATTCTAACCGTTTCGAATAATTCATAGAATTCAGGGAAAGATGGTCTAATAGGAATTCAAAATTCCTAGATGGAGTAAACTCCCACCAGAAATATGAGCTAACAACTGTATAAAGTCTAAATGGCTACATCTCCATGAAGTTTTACTGTAACTTTAGTAAAATAAATTCTTCCATTAATACAAGGAAAGAAAGCAATTGTGTAGATGATATTCAAATGCAAATATTCAAACATACCCTTAGCGCTAACAAACTATTACTACTGTCTCTGACAACAACAAGACCCTGAGACAGCAGAATTAGCTGTCATTTCTTTCACTTTCACTCCTTGCCAATCAATAAGCAGCTACTGGTTATTTAAGGAAGAAGAATGATAAAATGAATAAACACCCATGTCATTTCAGAAGGATGAAGAACTAATTCAAGTCAATCATTCATTCACAAAGAATAATCTTCAAAAAAAAAAAAAAAGGTTTTGCAAGTTCTTATCAGTACTGAATGAGAATCAAATAGTAAATACAAAACTTCATAAAACTGATAAAAGTAGAAGCTTTGCATGCTTTTGGAAGTATTAATAGAGAAATCTGACCTTTAACAGGATCGATTTGCGAAAGATCCAACGACCCCAATCCCAAGTCCCCACTTCCACTCGCGTCCTCGCCATTGCCGAGAGAACATTCGTCCTTCAAAACCCTTTTCAGTTCCTCTTCTTCTTTCCTCTCCAAAGTCCTCTTCTTTCTCCTTTCTACCGCCTTCAAAACCCTCTCATCGTCATCTTCTTCTGCATCAAAAGCCCTCTTCTTCAAAGTGAGGAAAAGGGGGTTCTTCAGTGAGATAGAGAAGCGGTCTCCGGCTCTCAAATCCCCCTTTTCCGAATTCCTGAAAACCCTTTTCTCTTCTCCGTCTCTGGTGAGAACCCAGATGGGATTTTGCCCGATAACATGAAAAGAGGCCGCAATTTCTCCGTCTAGGTAGTTTTGCTTGGAGGGTTTTTGGGTGGATTCGTCGTGAAGCTGTAGTGAGATGTGGCGGCGAGAGACGGTTCGGTCATCGGGAGGAAACCCCAGTTGCCCTCTTCCGAATTCGATCTTTGAGCCCTTCTCGATGGGAAATCTCTTCGAGCCGTCCTCGGATTCGAGCTCCATGGCCACTGGTCTGCCCTCATACAAAGAGAGTGTTTTCGAAAAGAAGAACAAGGAGGGAGGCCACTTGTTAATCAGCTCCAATCTGGACACGAATTTTTAGAGCTCTTTTGTTTAATTAGACATCCGAATCTTTTATAATAAGAGTTATTATGGAAGGTTCGGACCTGTAAAAAAATGGATTCGGAAACTATTCTAATGTTCGAATTGAAGCCCAAGGACTGTAAAATTGGCCGTGCCGGCGCTCTGAGGCCGGCCAAAGCATGCGTAGGCTGCGCCACGCCGGACCGGGGAAACCCACGGGCCCTGTCCAATCCTCGAAGGGGTAGGCCCAGCACAGCCCAAGGCACATATGGAGCCATGTCGTCCTGCCCCATTAGCTGGGCTGGGCAGTGCTGCCATGGACCGGCCCTTTTGTTTCAATTTTTCTTATTTTTTAAAGTTTAGTTTTGAAATAATTTAAAAGATTTTTTTAGGATTTTCAACTTAAAATAAAAGTATAAGCATTGAAAATCAACATGAATTAAGTATTTATTGTTATTTGCTCCAAATAAGATTTACAAGATTGCAAGTGTTTATGAATTACAAAATGCACATTATAAAGTCTTTTTACAGAATATGCATTGTGCTTTATCCACTATTTTTATAAGTATGATTAGTAATCCAAATTATTTTTAAATATTCTCAAACTTCAGTAATAAATTTTTTTTTCTTGGAGTAGGAGAACATTTAGCTTGGCTCACTTGGATGATAGATGCAGAAGTATTCTCTACTGATGGAGAGAAGGGGATGTGCCAGATTGAGACCCCGATTTGACCCATGATCAAGCGCACTGCCCGCTAAGCCGAGCCATGCTACCAACCACCTTAGCCAATGATCCAGTTGCTTCAGTTGACTTCGTAGTCTATGCAGTTCGTTCTGTTACTTCAGTAGAAGAGTCAGCAACATAGCTAGTTGTTGAGCCAGCTCCATAATTATGTATGTAAGCAAGTGATCCAGTTGCTTATAAGTTGACAAAATAAACAACAACAAAGTTTCCTATAAGTTGACGAAGTACTTAATTCATCATCCTCATAAACGTGCTAGGTGCATTCAATAACCTTTTGGGCATTCAATAACCTTTTGGGCATCTATTGGCTTTTAATTTTGATCTAAAGCCAAATGTGCAACATTTAAAACAGTTGTAATGGTCTAGCTATTTTTGGGACCTTGAAGAGAGTTTTTGGCGTCTTAGAAAACTTAGAGAGAGAAAGAGAACTAAAAAAGATAAGAGCTTAGAGTGCTTGAAGAGAGAGAAAATGACTTTAGAAAGTGTAAATTTAAGGTGTTGAGAAATAAAAGGGGAAGAGGTATTTGACACAAAATACCCATCATTTAACCATTTTTTGGCAGTTGGGGAGGGTAAGTAAATTGGTAAAATGGTAAAAACAAGTCTAAAAATATCCCCACTAGCTGTTTTTGGACCGATTTGGGGGTGGCGGTGGCTTATAGCTGTTCGGACAGGCCATACCTTGCGGTGCCGCGGCCCAGCAGCTAAGGCACGAGTTGTGTCTCAGGGACCCCTGGCCCAACAGTAGGCCTGTGCCGCGTTGGGCCAGCACATCGACCACGGTCCAAAAACAGCTGTATATAGAGAGCTCTAATGACTGTATATAGAGAGCTCACCTGGAATTATGTAATTCAGATTACATACTATTTTCACATTATTCTTAAATCAATTGTGAATCTGTAATATGAAAACAACAGGGTCAAGCACGTTTTGGAAGCTTGAATGGCTTCTTTCTCTAATTATTCTCTGGTTTTATATCCTTCTCAGTCCGGATTGGGCCATAAGTGCCTAGTCCATGCTCGGCCTGTCTAAACTAGGTATAAGTCAGAGCCTAGGTGGATGATGTTTTAATGAAACAAATAGGCTTTCTAAACTATCCCAAGTTGTCTGTCAATTGATTGAGATGCAAGTGCATTCGTGAGAGTGCATGTATTTGAGTTTCATGTCCAGCAAAAATACAATCATATTTGCTTCAACTGTGTCTTTCACCTAGGCTAGCCGGGCTTCAAGCTTTCTACCACTACACCCAAGCGCGACCCATATACTAAATGGACCCAAATTTTATGTCCAAGCTCGGCCAAAGCAGTCTGAGCCCCAGACAAACCAAGGCCAAACCAAAGCCAGTCCAATCCATGAGCACCCCTAGCTTTGGGCTAAAACCCATTACACTCAGAGTTAGATCTACACTCAAATTTATAATCATTATTATTATTTGCTAAATGGAGGATTTTATTGAACAAAACAATAACTACAAGTAACAAACACAAGTAACTAGATACATTTGCAAAATGAGAAACTCTGAAGGCCTTAGCTCTTGTCTATTTCAGTATTACTCCTCACATCAGATGCCTGCGCAAGTCTTGACACATCAGGAAGATGATATGGAAGATGGCTGAAGGTAATGAACAATGGAGGAGCCCATTTAGCAATTGTATAAGCCATCATATTGGCTGAACGTTTGCAGAAATTACTTCAAATTCCTGATATTTTCAAGACATTTAGTTATTTTCTTCCAATAGGTCATCAATTCACAAGGAAAGATCCCTTCACTTTGTAATGAATCCATATGATAATAAATCAATCTCCCTCCAAGATGATGTTACTCAGCTGTATAGAAATACATTGTAAGGATTTTTGTATTGGTTAATCATGGGTAAAACAAAACTTGAGTCCTTTAGCCTTGTATTTTATATATCTTTTAGTATGAACCATGGTATGAGTTGCTGGATGTACTGAAGTGAAGAAATAGAAGAAAGAGCAACAAATTGTAGTGTTTTTTTAAGATAACATGGCTTTAAAAAGTAATATCTCACAAACCATGTATTGAAAATAGTAAGCTACCTACCATTGAAAAGTTCGTTTTGAATAGATATTTGTAAAGCTCAAGATTGTGTCAATCACAGCTAAAACAACGAAGTTATGGCTTCGAGAAGTTTACAGAAATTTGTACTAAATTTCATTTGATCAATCGGGAGACATCCAAACAATCCAACCTGAGACAGTAACTTAATCCGATTGATCCGACCTTCGACCGATCGATTGGGCATTGTGTTGAAATCCACCGACTTATACAAAAACCTTTTATGTTTGTGCCACACTTTCCTATATTGTTCCTGCTTGGACTTTTATCCTAAAGCATGAATTGTGGGTTATAAAAAAAGGTTTCCTCTCAATTCTACGTATAGATCTCATTGTTCTAAATAGATATTACTTATTGAAAATCATCTTCTCTAGAGTTTGTAATGCAAAGTTAAAAGGTTGAAGTTCTACTTTAGAAATCTTTGTCTTCTACAACTCTGAGCTTAAAAAATTGTTATGATAAGTTAAGTACAACATCTAGAAGGAGTCTAGGTGCTTGATATGTAACAGAGGACGGTAAGAGTTGTTGTAGCAGGGTATTGTGCAAATGGATTATAAGTCCTTAGATTGTGCAAGAACTAGATCAGGGTTGTGAATATATCTCTTGTAATTGTGGTCTGTTGTAACTATAGTCTAATTCAATGTACTTGCTTTTCGGTCGTGGTTTTTCTCGGTTTGGGTTTTTACATTAAAATCATGTCTTCTTATGGTATGTGCTTTTGTAATAATTTTAATTATTATTTTCGCTGCATAGTTGATTACTTGCACACGTAGTATTGAGAGTGATTGCGTAGATCTATTCTAGAAGGTCCCCCAAAACTGGCATCCCTAATTTCTAATGTTAAAGGATTGTAAAAGTGAATTTTGCTTGCATATCCTTTTGAGTGACACCATAATATTAGCAACTTGATTCACTGAATCTATAGACCCATCAAAATTAAGTTTTACCCAACCCTTAGGAGGACAGGTCCAACGATCCAAAATACTCGCCATGACTTGCGAGCAAATATTAAGATTTTGGTTAGTGTTCCATTAATGAATCAAAGAAAATTTTCCTTTTGGAGGATATAAGAGGTTCTGCCCCAACATTTTGAGCTTTTGCAAGTTGGGCGATATAGAAATTGTTGATAATATGAATAGGTCATAATGAACCCCTTTAGAGGAGATTGACATAAAAATATGTTGGTCTGAGGACCTTTAACAAAGTGACACATAAATTGTTCGGTCCTGATGATGGATCTGGATGCGAAGACTCCGTCACGCGGTCGGAGATCTGTGCATTCCGATAATGGGAAGCTTCATGGATCTCTTCACCTCTTGTCTTTCCTACGAAAATGGAGAATATCCCCAACCTTAGGTGTAACACTCCGACCCAGCTTAATCCGGTTTAATGACTGATTAACGATTAATTAATGAAGTTTCAATACTAATTAGAGTGAATTTATGTTAAGTTTGTCGTTTTAGTCTCTTGAGATTTGTCTCGGTTCATAAACAGGGAATTTAGTTGAGTTAAACGTGGTTTAAGCAGTTTCGAGCCCTTTTTCGTAATTTTTGATTTTGTATGGGTTCGTCATTCATGCATCATCTTAGTGTTAACACGTGTATTTTGTTGAGCTCGTCAACTTCCGTAACTGACTCACTTGTAAACGAGGTTGTTTGTTTCCGTTTGACCGTTAATTGACTCAAACTGCAATTAGCCCAAACTGTTAGACTTTGATATAAAATTTGCAATCCTTATCTTATATATAGAAAGAAACCACCGCCTCTCTCTCTCTCTCTCTCTTTCATCTCCTTCTCCTGCATGCCAGCTTCCTCTCTCTCTTTCTCTCTCGTTTTCTCTCTGTTTCTCTCCTTGTTCCTCATATATTTTTCTTCCTCTTCCTTGCGATCAACTAAGAGAAAGGGGGAAATTAGCATGTACCGGTTGCTCGTCTTCTTTGTGGGTTCACCGGTAGCTTCTTGACTCAACATCTCTCTCTCGTTCACTGCCCTCATCTTCAATTCGTCTTCTCTGTCTCTTCATCGTGGACAAAAGTTTAGTCTCATCTTCACGATTTGTTTAAGGTGAGAAGTTGAGTCATAGTCTCCATTATGTATTTAGACTGTGATCACACCGCATGCACCGGTTCTCTTTTACTTATTCTTGGCATGCATGGTTTTAGGATTGCATTTCCGGGATCGTTTGGGCCAAAGAATAGCTAAATTGTGGAAAGAGTTCGTTTAAGGCAAGTATAAGCACAGTATGGATGAACACATGTTGATACACGTTGCTTGTTATGTTCTTCTACTATTTCTCGTAAGTGTGTGGTGTTTGGCAGCTCTTTAATCTTATACGACCTTGTTACACGTCATTTTTGCAAAATGGAAATCATGTTATACAGTGACTTTGTTCTGTACAGAATTCGGTAGTCCGACCGATCAGGACTGGGGTCCAACCGATCGGACACTCCCAGAATCGAAATTCGACCAATCGGGCTTCAGAGCCGACTGGTCGGTTCTGATGCATTTTTGCTTCGAGGGAATTGGGGTTCAACTAAATCCCATGCATCCCCATTTTCCTTTCCTTGTTCTTGTTATACCAAGGACCTTTTATACTACCTTCTAGGTTCATGTGGAGACAATATAGGGCCTTCCCCCATGGACTGCTGAACCATACAGTTTGCCCAACGGATTACCTTGGATGCATGAATGGTCTTGCGGGCTATGACGCATTCATGTGTGTTGTCTAATTGTTAAGCACATCCCCATGGGTCCTGAGTTAAGGGTCTTCGATACATGTTTATGGATACAGTGTAACACTCCCCAAAGGAACAACTGTGTATCGAATAACTTAAAACTACATCATCATGCACGGTTAATAACAATGGACAACTAAGATAGGGTTGGCTAGTAAAAGACCGTGATTCCTGCAAAATAATCCGATTTGCATGGCATATCGAGTTCTGTTTTGCCCTTTGATTCACATGGTATGCATTCTGCGTTGGGGCAATAATTGGATATCTCACGAGGGCTCTGTCCATGGTAAATCCTGGAAAGAATCAGCTGCCTTTCATGTTCTTTGTCTTGTTCCTTGTTCAACTTGTAATTATTTAATTACAACATTATTGATCCAGCATGATGCACTTACTGTATTGTCTGACTGTGACACATATACTGCATTGTAATGCATTGCTTGACCAACCGACTGATATTGATTGACGTGCATCATAGGGTATGATTGATCTTGTTTGTCTAGCTCTACTCAGCTTCAGTCTCAGGATACCCGACGTGGTTGACTTTGGCGTAGTCTGATTGTTGCCTTTGAAGAGTACTCCTGTTTTAGGATTCCGGACCCTGTGAACCAGAGACCCATTCGTACCCTGGCTCGAACGATAGTGTTCTCGTACTGACTGCTTTCGAAAGGAAGAATATAACAACTATAGTAGTCACCTACCCAGTTTATCTGTTTTATGATTCTTACAGCATGCTTATTGATATGCACGATCTACCTAGTATATAAACATGATCTCTATGCATTGATAATTGTTAACTGTCTACTATTCTGCTAGATACAGCACGTGTTAACTTATTATTGCTTATACTTTGCTGAGTCGTCGTACTCATAGGTTGTTCTTGGTGTTGCAGGCCTAGATTCCTCTATCGACCCCTCGTCGGTCGGCTAGACTCCAGGAGAGATCTGGGAGATTCAGTCAGGGCTAAAGGAGTGGTCTTGATCATCCCATGGAGAGCGGCATTGGCATTGCATTCATCTATTTTCTTCCCTCATGTTTTGTTTTGCTTTTTTCTTGTACAGCTTTTGGATGGGCTTTTAAGCGCTATCTCTTCAGCTTGTATTATACATTTGTAATTAATGTTATTTTGTTGACTCTATATTGTTATGTATTCTATTCTCTTCCTTGCGGCTATGATACATATAGCTTTCGCGTACACTTGGTTTGTATGTGTGAACATCCCTTGTGTGCGTGTACTTAGACTAGGTCGAGGTATACGTGCACGGAAGTACGTGTGTCACTGGTTAGGTTTTAACTAACCTCCGATTTCTGGGCTTGGGTTGTAACATTAGGGCTCCCTTTTTCGTATATAAATAAGTCCCAAAGAGTAACATTTATTAGAGACATCTTCCACTATAAGCCTACATCCACTGATCCTATTGGGAGTCTTATTGTGAGGTTCAGATTAAGTCTTACACTAAGATGAAATTACAATCTCTGTTGGCAACCGTTCTGCTTAATCTGATGTGGGATCCGTGGCATGTGGGGCCACACGATTTCTTACACCTGAGAGTTTATATGCCGCCCAGGCCAAGCACATGGAAATTTAGGTGCCTTTGAAAGAACTTTTGTATGGCCTTAACAGTGCAACTAATCAAAGGGTCTAGCACCCTAGTTTCAAGTAGAATAATCATGTTTGGCTTATATTCAAAAACTAAATTTTGTAAAGTAAAAGTAAAGAAAACTACAGAGTCCTTTCGTTTAGCTCCTCTCACATTCGGGGCTAAAATTTTCGTGGTCATTCTATTATTCATTCATTAATATCAACGGTGTTTTTCCCAAAGAGATAGTTACCCAAGTGCCAGATTCGAGATACACGACACTCAAATTTTGTTATATACGAAGTCACGTGGCTTTAATCTGCCCCAATATCTATAACAAGTTGCTTGCAAGTTTTGAGTGACTATGGTGATATAAAATTCGGTGTGCCCATCACCAGTCAAAGAGCGCCCATGATACGAGGGACACCTTGGAAACATCAGAGGTTACAGCTTGGGCTCATATGGTGGCATAACCTTAACTTTACATAAGGTTCCAAACCCATGAGACTTCAGTCAAGAAGGAGAATATTATGTGGATAGCAGGCTTGGGTCGTCACAAAATGATATCAGCTCAGTTTCTGGGGGGTGGGTGGGGCTGCTCATGGGCTCAAAGAACTTGATCCCAATCTGGCCCATCCCTCTTTAGGCTACACTTGGATATGTAGTTAGGGCCCATTTAATAATTGAACCAGGTTGAATTAAGTGCTAGAAAGCCCAAAGCTTGGCTCAACCTAACCTGTGTAAGGAATGCAAATAATTTAATCCAATTAGTCCAAAGAATAGCTTGAATGCCCCCAAAATCGATTAGAAGCCCGATTCGGCTGGCCCGATTAATTAAATGGGGGGGATTCAGGCCTAACATTTTATGGCCCATGTTGAGCTTGGACAGGGCCTAGATATGGCATTGCCCAGCCATGTCAGCCCATGAACACCATTGGGAAGAGGGTGAGATTCAGTGGGCTTGTCCCGAGGTGCCGTTGGAATCCGGTGTGCCCATTACTTAATCTAGAAATGGTGATTGCCTGCCCATGGTGCTTTTCCATATGTACATATATATTATTCTTGCGGAGTTATTGGATGTGGACCTAAACTCAATTATTAAATCACTTTCATGGCGGATGCTACGTCCCCCGATCTTTCAGGTTGGATCTTAGGCAACTGGGTAATTAAAGGTACGTTAATATATAAATAAATGGCAAAAACCTCAAATAAGGACAAGAAGAAATTTTAAAAAAAGGACAAGAAGAAATCAAATGAGGACAAAGAAACAAGCAATAGTAAAATCTCTAACACTTTTCTAAGTGACTTTGGCCCCTGAAAAGCTCCATATATAACTTATTCTTTCTATAATTCGAAAACTCTTCACGGTTAGTGAAAGGTTGGTGAGTGATGACCTAACTTTCTTCTCTTTTCACTATTTAAATATTTAATTCACCACACTCATATAATAAAAAATGTTTATTAACTTCATGATATGATCACAAAAGGGTTACCAATTCCATGGCTATCATTGTTTGATCTTTCCTTTCTTCTTTAGACAACATATTAAATAGAAACCGGTTACCCAAAAAATAATAATAATAAAAACCTAAAACATTAATTCTTGGATTCAATGATTGGTGTATGCACAATGATTACTCCATCAATCTTCAAATTTTCTAGATTTATGTCTTGCATTTCGACTTAATCAAATTGGTCCATTGACTTAGCTAGAGACCACAACTTCAGTCACAAATATTTTGATTATTGTACTGAGCTTTCTTTGGCTTAACAAATAGAAAATTATAACTATTATGTAATTTGTAAATCCTAGATCAATAAGAGTGTAAAAAAGATGAAGAAAATTTTACTTATTTGTCTGCCAACACCGTCGAGCTATGTGAGCAGTTTATATAATTTCTTCCTTATCTGTTTGCTTTTAATGGTTGATTGTTGATATTTAGTTTTCACTTTTGCATATGCATACAATAGAACTCATAAAAAAAATTAAAAATGAAGAAGTTGTAAGTGTAAAAACCCATTTGAATTTTCAGAGGGCTATTGATTGGTTGGCATTGTTCATGTTAAAGAAACCATCATCAAATACTTGCAAGAAGAGAAAACAGTAAAAAAGAAAGAAGGAAAAGGAAAAGAAACGCCAAAAGTGGAAGCAGAAAGCTAGACAAGACGTGGGTTTTGGGTGGGTGTAGTTTCTTTCTTAGATCCTTTGGCCACTAGCAGATACAACCTTCCCCTGGTCCTACTTTGCTTTAATAAGTTCCCAAAGAATTGAGAGATGGGAGGCACAGGCATTATTTGATGGTGGAACTCACAAACATCTTTTTGGAGTGTGTGGGTGTGTGTGGTTCCTCCTTACTTTTGTTACTGCCTACTTTTACTACAGGCTAGGAAGAATAGTGACGCATTATTTGATGGAACTAGGGGAATACTTCCTTTTGTGCTCACAAGTTTTCTAGATGCAAAATGTTTCTTTTGAAATCTTCCAAAAACATGATAAATTTATATCTTCCAAATAAAATTGTTTCTTTGGCTGAATGATTACGAGAAAAGTATGACCTAATTGTGGTTGAGGTTGAACAAAACGATGATAGTTTTTTGGTAGAAACAGAGCGATGATAGTTACAGTTATGTATTGCAATGCTACAATTCTTATTTGATGAAATTCAGGAATTAATAATATCTGAAGCATCATGAGATAATTAGATCACCGCAAACTCAAAGGGGTTACATGTGCGGGAGGGTCACAATGACAGAATGTGGGTGACCAATATGAAAACTCAAGAAGATGCGCCAGGATATTTGTAGGTTCTCTAGTGAATTTGCAATATTTAAATTTCATCGTCTTCAAAGCCTTATCTCATTTACTTGGAGCCATTTGTCTTCATTTTACCACATATGTGATTGATAATCATATTTTCAGTAACTTCATAATGTGTTGTATCATTTCATGCTACATTATATTGAGAAGTAGGCTCTACTCAATGGAAAATGTTAAAAAAATATTTTTACTGCCTCTACCAACGCTTCGAGGTTTTTATAGCAATGATTAGTTGATGAAATTTAATATGGTATTAAAGCCAACTAATGGCTACTTCTCGGAGTTTACTGTCGTTATCTGTTAAGTTACTTCACCACCTTATAAGTAACATTTCAATCAAATTAAACATGACAAACTACCCCATATCCTTCCTCTCATCCAAAGCCTCGAAGTAGAAGGGCACCTCCACAATCCACCACCAGCAGAGACTATGCTCAACGACAAAAATGAGGTTGTGTCTAATCCTATCTCCACAACTTGGAAGGATCGCCATCTTCCACTTAGAAGTTGGTTAACAGGTACCTTGTCTGAAGAGGCATTATATTTTGTAGTTGATTATATATTAGCCGGCGATGTCTGGAGTGTACTTGAAGAAAATCTCCTTCAAGTCACTAAAGGCAGAGAAGTGCAATTAAAAAAATAATGGCAAGACATGAGGTTAGGCACCCAATCTCTGTCTGAGTATCTTAAATCTTTCAAAATGGTATTTGATGGATTAGCAATCATACAAAAATCAGTGGCCGACGATGACAAGATGTTTTATTTGTTCCACTGTCTTGGAGAAAAATTCAATGTTCTAGTCACTTCAATGCTATCCAAAGCACCTTCCCCTTCATATTCTTAGTTTGTCACTGCAGTCCAAGGATATGACCAGCGTCTCATAGTATGATGATTGAATCTCCACAAACTGATCTCAATGTGGCCCTTTTTGATAACCACCCAAGTGGAGGTGGTCGTGGCCGGGTCAAGGTAGAGGTAAAGGAGATTACAACAGTGGGTTTAGCTCCAAGGGGAGAGGTTTTGTACCTGCTAGCCAGAACTATAACAACTCTTTTCCTACAAATTTCAACAAATAGCATCGTGGCACAAATTTCAGTTTTCGCCCATATGGTCAAAACAGCCGCGAACAAGCAAAAAAATGTTTCTGTTCCCAACAGCCATAGTTTTACACACGGTACCATAGGTCAACAACCTACCAGCAAACCAAATGAATCTATTTACAGACGCCACCACTTATTTGCCAAATCTGTGATCGTCGTGGACACTCTGCTGTCAAGTGTTGGTATCGATGGAATTATGCAAATCAAGCACGTGATGATGTACCACAAGCAATGGCCAGCTGAGAAAATTTTAATATAGTATCAGAATTAATTGGTCATAAGTTCAAATTTCAAAATGAATTGCTCGGTGCAAAAAAAAAAAAAACTGTGTCGCCAAAAGTACACCGTCCGAGTTCCACTTAAGGGGAAGTATTGAGAAGTGGCTCCACTCAAAGGGAGAATATTGAAGAAAAGTATTTGCATTGCCTTTACCAACACCTCAAGGTTTTATTAGTAATGATTAGTTGAAGAAAATTTATACATTATTTAAGATTTTAACTCATTATATCACTTTTATATACTGAGAACATGCTTTCAAAAGTGTGTTTTGTGTAACAAGTGGATTCAACCTTATAAATGAATATTATTCTGATTTTTCGTGCAATGATGATATGTTGTCATTTTGTGTAACATTTTTTTTTTGTAAAATGATAAAAAAAAAATAAAAAAGAAGTTACTTGATTTTCCTTGATAGATAGGAATTTGATTTCATAAAAGAGTATGGAAACAAAGAGTCACTCTCTATTGTGAAAATTGAAATATTGATAGCACGGATTTCTTTGGTAGCGCAACAAGTCTCAGGAGAATCACCCTTTTTTGTTTTAACTGAATTTCTTTGGACGATAAAAATCTTTAAATTAAATATGACAAGCATTTGGCATAAATCTATAAACTATAAGTTTGAGTCATATAGCCAAAAAAACAGAGAGAAAGTTTAGGTGTTGCTACGCAACTAGTGGTTCCCATGGACCTCCGTGTGGATGGCCTTGTGTGGTCCACCTATTGCCACATCAATTTTGGGAGAAGTGGGGGATTGCAAGATTTTAATGTGAACCTATGTGCGAAATTTCAAGCCCATCTGATCTGCCTAACCCTTTAATCCATGGTCCACAATTTTAACTACTTTTGCACACACAAGTCCCCATGCGGACAATAAGAATTTTCTTCAAAATTATAATATTAATAAACTGCAAACACATAACACACCCATTTGATAGAGTTAGGCGGGGGGCATCATGGCAAAATAATCACACCCATCAATTAATCGGCTGACTCAGTCCACTCATCACAGACAGTCGATCAGATTTAAAGCTCCTGCCTAACGAGAAACATTGGCTCTATTGGTAAAGAACAAATGCGAAAGGCAAAATGGTTATAAAAAAAGGGCTCCATGGTACAGACACAAGACTCCAGACAGAATAGGTGAAAAAAATAGTTAGAGATGGCTGCATCCAGTACCAATAATAGTAACTGTCCACATTTTTGTCCACCTGATTTGCTCTTCACCTATTAGCCAAAAAAAATTGTTGTTCATCTTTCAATGTGTTTCCTTTTTCCAACCTGTTATTGCAGCGAAGGCAAGGCGAAAAGAAAGATAACAAACAGAGAATATGCAAAAGACCGCATCAGAAACTTTTTTTCCCAAAACCATCCCCATCCCCATCCCCATCCCCATCCCGATCCCCATCCATCATCATCTAATTCTATTGCCATCAGTTTCAAGAAAGAAAAAACCCATCACAAACCGACAAATATGCCCTCAAAAAAGAAAGCCAACTTCCTCTAATTATGGAGAAAACTTCCTTTTCATCATTCATTTCTTAGAAAACGAAGTATCATATGAAAGCTACAAAATATTGTCCACTTTCCGTGCTGGTGGAATGGCATGAGCCCCAGTTTACTCCCCCATACCTTGTGTTTGAAACCTGCTCGTGATTTACTGACTACTAGTCCTAGTAGCTAGGCAAGCTACTAAATAATAACAAAGCTAACAAGCGCTAGTTTGTGGATAGGGAGCGAGGGACATACATATGACTATGATTGGATGATCATATCCTTTAATCAAACTAGCCTGGGCCCATGATGATGTACATGTACATCCTGTCACCTGTATACAACACATCTGTCTTTCTCATCAAATGTAACACAAAAGTCAATTTTTTTTTTCTTTCTTTCTTCATACATGGAAACAGATCTGATTGCCACAGAAGAGAGAGAGAGAGAGAGAGAGCTACTACACATACATACTTTTTTTTTCTTTTTTATGTTCCTATGGAGGGTATTTTCCATTTTTGAGCCAAACTATTCATAAAGCCAGGCAGATCTTCTGCAGCTATGTGGTAGTTCAACTCGAATCTGCAATTTATCGGACCAAGTTATGGTCCTAAGCTAGCTGAGTTACCCCTTCGATTAACTACTATCCGTACATACATACATATAATAAAATAAATACAGAACTAAAATACACAATACTACCCCTCCCCGGAATGTTTCTTTATTTTTATTTCTTTTTTGCGTCATAGCCAAGCGGCACCGGCCTCGTGGAGCATGGGCAGGAGCCGGCCGCTCAGATGCAGAGCCATGAGGCCCTCCATCCCGCCCACGTGGGACCCACCTATGAAGACTGCGGGCCCACCTGAAGATGGGCCTTCCGGGCTATCCTGCGCCCCGAGCGCGGCACGAGCGGTGCCCATCTCGTCGTCGTCGAGCTCAATGACGGTGGGGTGGACGCCAAGCGTGGCCAGGAGGTGCCTCATGACGTGGCACATGCAGCATGATGAACGGGTGAAGATGATCAGGGGGTTCTCTGATATCAGCCGTCGGATCCTCGCCTCCGTCGTCTCCGCCACGTCGATGGATAACGGCGTCGATGGTGATGATGTTGTTGCCGTCGCCGTCCTCGTGCGCTCCACCAGCGACCTGCAGCTTATGCCTTGCATCTCCGTTATGGTCACTGAACGGAATCCGTTCGTTATAAAAAAAAATTACTTCTCCTCTCTCGTTAAGAGGTGAGAGTGGGGGGTATAAAAAAGGAGGGAGGGGGGTGGGGGACTCACATGGGAGCGTTTAAGTGGAGGGGACGACCATGACGTCCCATACACGTCACCACATGAGCTGACGAAGGTGCTACTACTGGACAAGGAGAAAAAGTGGGAAGATATAATAAATAAAAGGAAAGCAAGTGGACACTCCTAAGTCCTACCTAGGAAAGAGGCTGTTTTGCCCTAATTGTGAGTTGCAGCCACTGTTTGAATACGATGGGCGGGGGCCTGGGCCTGTTGGTAGCCTGTTTCAAACTAAGAGTTGGGGCTTTTTATGGGAAATGGTTTTCTTGTACCTCAGTAAAGAGAAAGAGGCTTTTATATACTCTAGAAATTTGAGATGACAAAGGTACAATTTTTGGCATTTGGTGTAGCAATGAACCAATAGGAGGAAACATCAGATTTTGCTATATTTTCTGCCCAAGTAAGAATTGAAAAAACAATACAATCCCTACCGTCCTCATAAATCAGTGCAATGGAAGAGAGAATACTTTAAGCCACACACACCGAAGATGGTATTAAAAACGGTATCTATATTTTAACTTTGATCCAAGAGTTATTCAATCTTAACGAGTTCTAAAAAAATGCGAGTGTAAGTCGAACTCAGTACTTTTGAGAGTAAATCAAAGTTCAAACCCATTGAACCACTATTCTGTTAGACATCTCTTGCGTTTCTTTAAATCAGATATGTTAATGAGGCACTAAAATCCAACTGATGCATTTTTTTCGTTTTGATGACAAAACAAAAAACCCTATTGTCATCTCTCCGTTTTTTCTGACATAAATATACCCGACTAGTAGAAATACTGTCGTTTTGCTAAACTACATGATGACATCAGGATCTATAAAAGTAAGGAAAGGGAAAGTAAGAAAAAGAGGAAGATGAAGAAAAGGGAAAGTAAAGATGGCCAATGGAAGCTGCCTGCTGGCCAAAAACAAAAAACAGGAAATGGAAGGGTTGCGTCAGCCCACGGCCCCACACATAACTGCACTCTGCTCGCTTTGCAAATTATGTCTGTATGCGCGTGACGTCCAACGTCGGCCTCCTCCACGTGGCATCACTCCTCTCCTTCGATTCCCCCTTGTTTTACCCGATTTCCCACCCTCCAGGGATCCCATCCGAAGCTTTCGGCGATTCAGAGCCACCAATCAGAATCCGCCACGTGGAATCCACCTCGATCGCCCCCAACAACCGTTATTGCTTGTCTCCAACGACTTTGGCTGCATTCGTCGAGGTTCGCATGCCAAGCTGGCACCAGCTCTGCTTCTTCCAATAATTAATCGGCTCGTACCTGCAATGTGCCTGTATTTACAGTTTAATGTAAAATAATCTTACAACATCTACACCTGATTAACATGTGTAGGTCCCACTGTTGACCAACTGACCATATTTCACAATTAGAAGATACATGTGCATCGGTGGATGCATCAATGGTTTAATCATATATCAAATATAATATAAATAGTTACATTTTTCATACATGGTAACCCAACTATACACAATCTATATATGACCAAAATTTATGTCAAATCTTATGTTAGGAGTGTTTGGCAAGTTTATTTTCTTTATAATGTTTATTTGTGTTGAAATTTATTTTAAAGAAAAATATTTGAATGCTTTATATTGATTCTGAGTCAACCAACTTTAAGATTTTTTACTAAAATGAATCCAAAGGTGAAAGTCTAAAGCATATTTATTATGTTTTTTGGTACAAACCTCATTTTTACGAATGAGAGGTTTACCTATTTACTATTTGTATTTTATGATAAATTTGCTTGTCTTACTTTAATAATATCACAATTTTGCTCCTACAATTTTCGTAGTATGGAAAGTTTATTTTTTAAAATTAAATAAAGCACATGGAATTGTCGAAACAACTCTGTTATAAATAGATTGATATGAATAAACTCTTATAAGTAGACAAGAGTTACTCAATAACCTCTCATGTGAGTCAAATCAAGTGATGAGTAGTCATTTTAACCGATTAAATGATGTGGATTGTTTAGTTCGACACATTATATTCAATTAGCAAAATATAATTCTTAAAGCATCATGCACACAAAGCGATAAAAAATAATCAAGAGTTAGTCCAATTGGTGACTCATAATGCTGTGACCAATGTGAGTGTGGGCCACAACTAGGATGAGAATGAGTCCGGTTATACATAGTGACCAGCCTCTACCTGGTTCAATTTGGTCGATGTTGTGAGTTCTAGATAGGTATGGATATTCACATGGTGTTGGATGTGTCAACCTGCTCCACTCCGATTATGATTATAAACTTTTTTATATTATTCTAAATATATATATATATATTGCAATATCCTCATAATAGAAACCGGTAGAAGTACTTTACTTGATCATAAGGTCATAGCTTTGAATCCTATCCTTAATAAGACAAAAATGTTACTTTTAAATTAATTATAACTAAAAAATGGAGAGATTAAAGTTGACCCAAGCCCTTTTATGAGCTGAGCTTGGTGCTGCAAAAATAATAATAATAAATAGGTGGAGCTACCAGGGTCGGGGTAGGTTCGTGATGAGAGTGGGGTCATGTTTAGGTGTATGTCAACGGAGTCGGGTTGAGGCCACCCGATTGGATCCGTTGGCATTCCCAAGTCCCAACCCTAAGCAACCTGCGAATGGTATGCATGCATGACGAGCATGAATATGAAGAGATGCTACCTTTTAGTCAAATCTTCCAACTGCAGTCAGCACACCTCGCCCTTAATTCCTATTCATTCCCTGTTGCCCTTGCCCCCACCATATTCTGATTCATAATTTTAAAGTGGAACTAGCTTTAGTGGTGAGGCCTTGTCTGCCATGGAATCTGAAACACTTGGCAAGGGGAAAGAGAAAATGACATAACAAAGTGGAAAAAAGTTAAAGGAGGTGCATCACTATGAATAGGTGGTTCTCCTTTGACTTTACCATTTTGCTTTGCATGCTTTGATTTTGTTTTTCTCTGGATTGTATGATTTCCATTTGAGCCAAAAAAGGAAAGTTGATTTTGATGTATACATTCTCCAACTCTTCTTACAAAGTTGGACGTGTTAAACAAAGGGCAGGATGGAATGGTTTAGCCAGCATTAGAAAAAATAATAACAATAATTACCAAGAAGAAAGGTTTTGCAACTACATACACATTAAACAAAACACAAAACACCTATCTTCTATACTATTTTGCTATCCACCGAAAAGCAATCTTTAGAGTGGATTATTGTATAAAAAAATCAATGGTCTTACCATTGTCATTTCTAAACTACAAGAAGATCAAGCGACTCATAGGAAAAAATGCTCTTCATCTTTGTTCAACTTGAAGGGAAAATTGCTAACACTAAATTTTATGATTATATATATTTTTATAATGGAGGGTGTCCGAATTCTTTAGGCTAAACTAATTCCTTCGAGCCCAAGGCAGTCAAATTAAATTTTATGTGATCCAAAATTTTGTAATTAAATAAGTATGTAAAGTTGACATGAATGGATTCCTGAAACATATGAGGAGGAGGAGGAGGAAAAGAAGAAGAAAAAGTGATATTGAGTACTCTTTTTCTAAGTGTAGTGAGGTTGTAAGAGTTAACTAACTGAAATCATGACAATCCTTGCTATAATTAATTGCATTTGAAAGTGTTATATATTGTGCTTTTAGAAAGAATTCAACACAATCGAACCTTCATTTGCCTCTCTTAATTACCGTTGGGTGGACACTTTATAACCTAATCTATTAATTGGAGTGATCAATGGGTCAACTAGGGATTTAGAGGTCTATAGATGAGATGATGGTTTGGCTAAACTTTTTAGGGTTTACAAACTATAAAGAAGAGTTATATATAACTTGTAGCTTGTGAGTTGTAGAAAGAAAATAGTAAAAAGTGTCGGCTTATTGTTCCTAATGAACAACTTGCCTGTTAGAAAACATATTAGACAAATTAAAGGCTACAGAGGCCGTAGATCCTGAGGCACTTTGTGTCAAGTATTGGATTTGCAATGTTGAGTTGAGCATGTCATCTCACAAAGATATGCAGACAAAAACAATCTCTTCAAAGTATTTTTTCCCTTTAATAGCCATATATAGTGATGTACTTAAGAATTACTTCAATATCAAATACTAAATTTTATTATATTTTTAAATTTTTTGTCCCACACTTAACATGGACCCAACATGGACCCTCCTTGCTTGTATGTAAGATACGAAAAAATATCATCCCATCTCAAAGAAAAAATAGCATTATAAATATTTTCTTTGAATCATATAAAAATATTCAATTAGACTTCTTGCTTTATGAGCAAGATAAGAGAGGGAAAAACTGCATATGCTTCAACGAGGAAGATCTGCCCTTTGATTCTTGTTAACTGGAAACTTGTTTTAGTTGATTGATATTCTTCAATGGCAAGTAAGACAGAATGAATGAGATAGATGTTTATGCAAATTAACTGACCTGATTTTGTCCTTTTGTCCAACATCTCGGACGCATGGCACGTGCCACCGAACACGGACGTCAGAGTGATTAGCGTGATGGTGTCGAGCCTCGCATTCACGTCACGGTCCAGATCCAATGGATACTGCCTTGGCTTTGATGCTTCAACAAATGGCCCCCACAACCCGGGTACTTTTACTGGTTCCCAGAGGTTTGTCCTTTTCAAAGTTTTAAGTCTTCCACCAATTTCAAAAATCTTCTTATTGGCAGTGCAATTCCTGCATTAATAAAACATCAACAAAATTATATGCATTATTTATTTATTTATTTTTCTTACTAGTAGATCTCATGCATTATTAGTTACATACGCATGTATATAAAGGGGCCTTTTCCTGTGCATACGACCCTTCCTGATTTTTTGTGCACACTCTTTGGTGGGGCCCACTGTGGACACCACCAATGAATGAGACTAGGGGGTTGGAAAGATCTATGTGAAAGCACCCTACATATCAAATTTGGTTCCAATCACATATCTCTAACCCCTTCATCTATGACTCACAAATTCATTCTGTTTGGATTGGTGTATAGTCAATCTAATGGTCTAATAAATTCGGATTCACCTGAAAGCTGGGGCGAGTTGCTATCATGGGGTCCCATGTGTGTTGCAAGGTTTGGATTGAGTAATAAATGAGCACCACCTAGAGTTTTCACAAAAAAAAAAAAACGGTGAAGGATGGATGCGTATGAAGATTCTCCATATATATATATCACATTATCAGTTGTATAGTTTTGTATTATTATGAGACCGATTATTTTGGAGTAAGACTTAAAAAGCTATGATTATTAGTTTTATAGTTTAGTATTATTATGAGACCAATTATATTGAATAAAACCTAAAAATATAGCTTCTTAAGAAAGAGGTCGGTCATTTCAACTGTTCAAATTTTCAGTAGGGGGAGTAAGATCTACTATAGAATTTCTTTTGCCCATCATTTAGAACCAAGCCATGGCGATTCCACATCTTCCAAGGCTTAAACTTAAAGAATCTTAAGAATGGAATAATACAGTGGGATTTATCTATTAAAAATATGTAATTTTTAAATTTTACTCTAATAATGATCAATCACCTTTTTTCCAATCAAATAGCTAATTTCAGTGTGTGAGGGCAAACTGTTGAAGTAGAACTAGAATTTAACATAATCTTTATTCCATGATGGGGTACTCATCCGATGAGAGAAAAATGAGAACATATTGTATGATTATGATATGAAGGGGATATTCGAAGCATTATTGTTGGCAGGAGGGGACTCTTTTATCAGGTTGACTGTGGGAGAGTGATGTATTGTAGGGCGTGGAGGAGAGGACGGATGGCATGTGGATGACGACAGTTATCTGAAATCTCTGTCGCCTTCTGTTTGTGTGTATGTATATGTAATATATTTTTTACTTTCTTTCGTTTCTTTGTGCTTTTTGCTGTCCCATAGGATAGGACCCAGAGGACCTAAGTAGAGGCCCAGAGTCCCAGACCCACTTGGGGTTCCACTATTTGTTAGGTCGTTTTAAGCATCCACCCCATCCATATCTCTCACACATGCGCGCCCTGACATGACTCTGCTTCACCCACGTGGCATTTGATTTGCGTTCCACGTATACCGCGGTACAAGAGGGTGACAGAAAGAGATGGTAAGGCGGGTTGGGTGGGGTGAGTGGGTTTATATGAACGGTTGGGATCAAGTGGCCATGAGTTCAATTGCGAGAGGTGTGGTTTGTACGGTCCAATAGGAACGATTGAGACAGTGCACGCGTACAGACAAGAATTTTTTTTTCTTTTGCTTTAAATGATTTTATGAAAAAAAATAATGAAATGAGGGCTGACTGGCTGAGTAGGGAAAATTTTAAAATAGGGCCTAACCTTTTGGGACATTTCAAAGCAGGACTAAATTAAACACACATTCAAAACAAGCCTCCAAGTTTTTCAGACGTCTTTCAAATTAGGACATTAGGTGACAAATCCTTCCCACCGGCAATTTTTTGTATTTCCATTTTTTTTAGTTTCCAAACCCTTCTTGTAAGTAATGGGTGGTTGATGATTGGGTGATCCGAGAAGTTATTATGTGAGCCCGTTGGTTGGTGGAAACATAGCCAATTCTGTAGGGTTAGTAGGAGGATACTTAGATTGTCCAAGTGCTGGCAGAGAGGGAGAGACAGGTAGCTTGGGTGTCAAAAGTGTTTGTTGATTGGATTTGTAGAGATTGGTGAATGGAGGTGGTTTGTTGGTTTGTGGTGTGTGTGATGAAGAAGAAGATGGGTGTGTTGGGTTTGAAGAAGATGACTGAGGAGATGGTGAGAGGAAGAGAGGTGTTGTGGGTGGTGATGATGTTTGTTATTGGGTTGAGTAACACGTGGGGCTAATGGACCACTGGGTGAATATATTACACGTGTATTGAAGTGAAGAGAAGATGTTTGGAGGTTTGACCAGTTATGGTGAGTAATGGCTAGGGGCGTGTAGTGTTTGATTAGTGTATAGGCAGACAAATGATGAGATAAAGGATGTGAGTAGTGGAATGGTTGCAGTAAGGTGACTAGCTAATGGAAAGACAGGCCATAAGGCCGTTAGGTTGACTGGGAAGTGTTTAGTTTGAGAGTGATGGGTACTGTGGGTCGTGATGAGTGGCTTTGTATGCAGGTGAGTTTTCCTGCTGTAGTGATATTGATAGTAACACCATCTTCTGTGTCCCTCTCTCTTTCTTCTCCACACAGCCCATTCAGACTCATCTCACCACCTCCACTTCAGCACTACATCTACATCTACATCTCTCTACCGTCCCTCACCACTGTATTTACATTTCTATATCCATCCAATATTCTGAAAAAAGCTCCAACCCGAATGAAACTTTTCATCATCATCACCAATCAACCAAACCAAACCTTCATCATCTCTCTCACCCTCACTGCAGTTTATTTATTCTCACCCATCAGCCCACTTGTTCATCCAGCACCATTACTAAACCAACACACTCGAAGGGATACAAAACTCCAAACTCGCAAATCCAACTACCTTTCATCCGAACCCACTTCATCTCCGCACAATGCTCAACAGCTCACTACCAACCACCCTCCTTGCCAAAACTGACCTGTCTTTATCCCTCTATTACCACTCTCTCTGTTAACAGCAATTCCAAACCACAAAAGGCCTCCATCTTCATTGAACCCACTTCACCTCTATGCAGGTCGACTGAGTTCGAGGAAAATAAGGAATTTTTTCTCATTCATTGGAAGTAAGGCTTAGGGCATTCTCGGCATTTTTGGAAGAGAAAAGGGGAAAAACGCTGGAAGCTCTTGAATCTTGCCGATTGTCCTATTTTGAAAGATGAGTGGAAAACTTAAGCTCCATTTTGAAATGTGTTTTTAATTTTGTCCTGTTTTGAAATGTCCCAAAAACTTAAGCCCCATTGTGGAAAACTTAAGCCCCATTTTGAAATGTGTTTTTTAATTTTGTCCCTGTTTTCTAATGCCCAAAAAACTTAAGCCCCATTGTGAAATTTTCCCTTATTCATAAATGTTTTTGTATAGAAATACCTTCATTGACAATATTGTCACACATTTTATTTTATTTTTCTTCTTCCATGGTTGATGTGCGCTTTGATTGGTTTCATTTGATATGAATTTCTTTTAGTTTTTCTTTTATCCATTTTCGCATTTCTTTTAGGTATTATTATCATTTATGTTATAAGACTTGATTGAATATTGTTGAGATATAGATGGTGTTTGGATAGTGCCTTTAGATGATAGATATTGATGATTTTTGCGAATTCTTTGGTGGGTTTGCATTTGTATACCTTCTTGGCTGGTTATTAGGGCTATTTCGGACTAGATTTGTATATTTTACTCTTTATTCTAATTGATTTAGTTTGCCTTTGTAAATCTTGATTGAGATGAATGATTTTTTTATTCCTCTTTTAAAATTTTGGGTACAACTTTTTCCGGCGGTGGGAAATGAGGCATTTATTTTCTTTATATTAATGTAGTATACCCTTTTTTTAAGTCATGGAGTCATGGAGCCGGAGCCAATGAGCTTTGTTTTCAACACCACCCTAAAAGTCTCTCTCATGATGCTTTCTGAAGACATTTGGATGAGAGATTTTAGAAAACCAATTTAAGAAATTAAGTTGAAAAAGATGAGGAGAATGAGAGAGATAAAAAAGCAGAAGAAAAGATGACGTTTTGTCCTAGACGTCTGAATAAATATCAGTGCGGAATGTATGAGAGGGCTTTCTTCGGTCTTATCAATCATTGGGTGGGCATTATTAGTTTTGGTAGAACTTTTTATTATTCTCTATCGGGTAGAATCCACTCCTTAATACTCCACCTCAGGTGGGACATGCTTTTTTTTTAGGGCCAAATTATTTCTCAGGGAATTTGAACTTGTGATTAGTCGGCTTTGATATTATATTAAATTTTCTCAGCTAAGTATTGCTATGAAAACCTTAAAGTATTAATAAAGGCAATCGAAATACTTTTCAATATTTTCAATTGAATGAAGCCCATTTCTCAATAGGTAGAAAGTGAGTCAGAAGAAGATCAACATTTAAAATCATTAAAAAAGAAGAAGACAAATTAAAGTTGCAGAAAGTTGACGATATTGCCAATTTTCATTAAAAAAATATAAGAACAACCATTTTATTATTTTTGTTTATAAAAAACATTTAATAAGAGCTTACGCTTAATTATTTTATTTAAAGACCCCTTTTTTTAAGTGTGTATGTTGAATTCGACTTCCGGGCTTGATCATTGGCCCCCACATGGAAATTCCATAACCCTTATTTGAAAGCCAAGTGGATTCAAATTTTGAGAATTATAATGATTATTTGTAACTTTTCAGATGAGTTGGAATTTAAAAATCTAACTATGAAACTTAGCAATTTTAAATATTAAATGGACAATTGTCACATCAATGTTAGAAATACCTAGCATGAAAAATTATTAATGTATAAAATACTTTAAAAAAAAAAAGCGCTTGAGAGTTGACGCTTGTTTGTGTGGTCGTCCCATGCGGTAGTTAAAGTGGGGTCTTGTTTAAACTAGGCAGTTGAAGAAGAAATTACTTGCAAAAAATGCTTGTTTCGATTGATTTTATTTTTATATTAGAATGGGCCGCACCAAACGGAATACACAGGAAAGTTGAAAAAGATCATTTCTGCTTCTACGGAAACTTTCATTACAACGCCTTTTGTTTTTTTAGCTATACTCCTTGCGATTGGATGCATTACTCTGTTATTTGCACAAAGCAATATATGACAACAGATTTGAGAAATTCTAGCATGGAGGTAAAATAAGGCTTACGAGCTAGGAACTGACAAAGTGATCTCTGCTCATACCAAATTTGTCTAGAAATTAGGCCATGGATCAATAGATTTTCTCTTAGTTGGTCCTATAAATGGAAGAAAGCATTCGACCAAGACGACTAGAAGAAACATCAATAGGGGCTAAGGGACCATATTGACTATTGTACCATTCCAAAGACCATCAAGGAGGGTGTCCCTAATTACACACTAAACTACTATTATTTTTCTTAGAGAGAATTAGCAACTTTCATATGTACAAGGTGGGCCATATTGGATTCATGGCTCAGATGTCCCACAACTTTGTCATCTTGCCAACTTAAAAACGGATATATAAGCATAGCAAACCACTCATTATGCCTTAGTTTAAGCATTTTTTGTAATTTTGTAGGGTTTTCTTCTTTTCTATTTTGGCAAAGCTTAAACAGTCATCAACATCCATAGCGGAAATTATCTAAATTTAGCACAGGAAACCATAACCACAAATTATCTAAGTTTGGAACAAAAACCATAACCAATTAGCAACCGTTCTCCTTATAAATCCTTATAAATATTAAGGAGCTTCTTTTCTCATTCTGTTGACACAAACATGACCATGCCGACCCACATCGTCGTTATCTTGGTCGTCCTGTTAATGGTCGCTGCATTTGCCCACGGGCATGACCAAGGTAATAGATTTTACAAATCTTGGTTGTTGTCGTCGTTGTCAACCTTGTCCTCATCATCTTATGTCTCATGATGATGGTATCATATAATCATGGACTTAGATAGTTTTTCTTCTTGATAATTAAAGCTGATGTGAAATTCGTAAACATGGCTATGAAGAATGCCACATTTTTTTAAGAAAATGGGAGAGAGAATTCATGTAACTGACCTGGCATAGTTGGAACAAGACTTTGATAATGATGATAATAATTAAC
Source organism: Sextonia rubra (assembly GCA_037013555.1). NCBI lineage: Eukaryota > Viridiplantae > Streptophyta > Magnoliopsida > Laurales > Lauraceae > Sextonia > Sextonia rubra. Next base: position 31,611,024 of record JASUAD010000010.1, on the reverse strand, counting down.
TAATATAGATGTGATCTTGATTGATATATATATGATTTTGTTATGGGTTTCTTTGCGCAGATGGAGAAGTGCAGTTCGGCTACAAAGGGGAGATTGGGCCAGAGAAATGGGGGAACTTGAACAATGCCTTCCAAGACTGCTCCAATGGCAAGCTTCAGTCTCCTATAAATATTGTGAAAAAAGATGCCTTCGTTAATAATAAACTGGGAAGTTTGAAAAGGGAATATACCAAAGCAAATGCAACGTTAGTTAATAATGGCGTCAACATCGGCGTATGTATGACTTTTTTCTTCTTCCTTTCATTTTAATTTCATAATAACTACTGATTTTAGAGGGTGTTTTGCCCATTACAGATACAGTGGGAGTGTGAGACTGGAAACCTCATTGTTGATGGCAAAAACTACCTTCTCAAGGAATCCATTTGGCACACTCCTTCAGAACACTCATTTGATGGCGAGGGGTAAGCCTCTGTTTCATTTTTTGTCTCTTCATTCTTTTTTTCTTCATCTAGTATAGATAGCTTTATGACTCTCTTATGGTCAACAAATACCATGTCATCTACTAGGGCTAGAGCTCATTTATTTTCTTCGAATACATAAAAACTCATGGTCAAATCAGCTCCATCAAAAAATTTTTAAAGAGCTGAGGGTGAAGGATACGAGGGATACAAGTTAGGATTTTGACTTTCAATAATTGGACGTTCATTTCCCTTCTTTTCTTAATTTGTTGGTCATTTTTGGATCATCACCTTTTATTCTTCGCTTCTAAACACCTGTAGAAACACAAACTCTAAAGATTTATAGGAATTCGGTTAGAGAAAACAAATAGGCCCTTAGTTTCAAATTTCAATGATGGACCCGTTTTGATGTCCCTTTTAACTACCCCTTTTGATGACTCAATCTCTCATTTTACTACATGAAGGATAATTCGTATCTGGATGACTAATTACAATCTCTTTTTATTTATTTATTTATTTTATTTGAGATGCATTTTAATGGCACCTCTAACACCCTTACTTTTGACGGCTTGTTTCAGTTTTTCACCGGCATCTGTTATCCTCCAACATGTGTGTCCCAAGTCCATATATAAGAGGAGGGTGGCAACTTGCAACCATCTCAAAATCTATTATAAAAACTTTCCAAAATATGTTCTAAGTTTGAATGGAGAGATTTAGCAAGCCATCCTCACTTGGGATGAAGCTATAATGACCATGACATAGCACAATATAATAATAACCGTTTTGCTACATTTTATTGCAAGTATATGATGAATTGCAACTCTAATAACAACAGGTATGCTGCTGAACTTCAACATTACCACTATAGTGACGATGGGAAGATCGCTGTGGTGGCAAGCGTCTACAAAAAGGGAAAATCAGACTCATTCCACACTGAGGTATGCATGTAAGCTAAAAGGACCTATTTGGATCCTCAAAACTTGCCCAGCCAGCAGTTCATCTGCAAATCTAGTTACTTGTAACTCTGTTTACCTGTGATTAATTTTGACGAAGGACAAAGCAAATGTCTCTTGCAGGTAACTCAGGTTATCAAAACTCATATACCCTGATTTATGCATAGCTCGAGTTACCTGCACTCCGTTTGCGAGGATCCAAAACCGGCCCAAAAGATTTCAACCATGATAAAATAGAAGACTTTAGATGAGATAGAGATGATTGAAGGGGAATTCCCTTTCCTGGTTTTGTGTGTGTGAAGCTAAATGATAGTTTGGAAAAGCTTTCTAAGGAGACCTGTGCCGGTGATGAACAAGCACAAATCTTATTTGGATTCGTCGACAGTAAGCACCTGATGAAAAGTTCTAGCAAGTATTACAAATACATGGGTTCTCTAACCTTTCCCCCTTGCACAGAGAACATCACCTGGATCATCCTTGGCAAGGTACATACATACTCTAAGTGAATACTCATAATATCTTCACTTCTCCAAAATCTACTGATCCAAGAAAGAAGACTAACTAATCCTAGATTTTACAGGTGAGATCTTTAACTGATGAGCAAATAGAGGCATTGAAAGCACCCTTGAGTGAAGAATACAAATTAAATGCACGGCCTGTGCAGCCTCTGAACGCGCGAAATCTGCATGTATACGAACGAGATTGATTGAAACTGATGGCTATAGAGGATAACAAATTACTTGTATCCTGCTTATGATCATCTCCATCACCTCCTTCACTATTGTAATGCAATGTTATGCATGTGAAACATTTCTATGTAAGCCCCTTTGTTATGGGCTATGGGTCATCGTGTTTTTTTTTTTTTTTTTTTTGGGTAAATAGGGTCATCGTGTTAGGAACAACAAAATATATGTACTTTGACATGTAATGAATTTGATTTGTTTTATTCTCTCTCCTGAAGGTGCCCATTGCAGGCAGGGTTGATAAATACAAGAATTATGTTTGTTAGGCGAGAATGTGAAATGTCTAATAAAGAATATTCCAAAACAATGTTAGATATGAGAAGGATGAACAGGGGCGGACCCCGGAAAATTATGGAAATCCTCTTCTATTTGTACAAAATTTAATGACTTGATGATTGGATCCCAAGGATTTTTCTTTTTTACATAGTGGCCCCCAAAGGCCGATTTGTTGACTATGATTAGATTAGATTTAGATTATATTAGACTAGTATTATCATTTATTACATTTTCTATTTATTATGTGATTAGATAATTTCTTCTAAGGGATGAGAATAGGCTTCCTTGTTTGGGTCAGTATTTTTTATTTTATTTTACAAATAGCAATGGACTATAGTTAATAAATTCACCACAGAATATTTGACAAAGATGTAGTCCATAACTTTCTACAATATCTACCTTCCTCAAAGTCTCACGCCATCTTAAATTTCAATGGTTGTAGTTCTGCCATCGATTTGTGAAAGCTGTGGTTGCACAGCACTGCTCTTTGCGTTAACTGGTTGTGACATAATTTCCATTATCTAATTAAAGCAACATTAACTGTTCTTTGATCGTAGATCATGCATCTTCCACATCCGTATGAACAAATGATGAGTGAGTAGGATGTGCAATGCTGAGTCCGGATCGTTTTGATTGTTTCCCCTTCGGTGACCATGGGTCGATCACTCACAATCTGACACATCACCGAGGATAGCTTGTCGTGCATGTGGACATGCAAAGTGGGGCTATCCATGCATGGCGATGTGGCAGACCTTAAGTGGTCTACCCACCGTCACCGTGAGGCAAACACTCAAGGATCTCAATTGGTGTAATACATGCAATGTACCGCAACAAATAATTAGAACACATTATAAAAAAAATGCAATAGTGTATGAAGAACTTACAACGTAAGACATGCGTATAAAACAATAAAGTAATTAACCAACTTTTCTAGGGGAAACATCTTTTGTGTTCTCTCCTATGTACAAGAAGACACACATAGCGCTCTTTTTAAAAAAAACAAAAAAGTAGATTAGTAGATCACAAAGGGATTCCCTAAAAAAAAAGCATAACAACAAAATGTCTAAAAAAAAAAAAAAAAAACACACACACACACACACACCATAATACCTTATTAATTCCTATAAAATCCTATTATTACTATCATCATCATCATCATCATCAAAGTCTTATCCCAACCATGTTGGGGTCGTAATAAAATCCTATTATTACTATGAATCAATATAAAGTCAAACTCCTTTACTTATATAAATTAATATACTAAAGTTTAATGTTAAGTAGTTAGTTTGCCACACCTTTAATGCCAATATATTTTGGGTGAATTGATTAGCAACTTAAGATTTAATACTTAATAAAGTAGCATCAAACGGTAATAACATAAAAACAAACTCATTTGTGATGGTCGAGGCATGTCCAACAGAAGCCAACAATAATGTTGGTAGGTTGATAGCCCCTCAAAGGAAAAGGCGTACCATATAAAGGACATGGATGAAAGTTGTGAGGGCAAATTTGAAGTTGAGCAACGATCTATCTAGGTAATTCAAGTGCCATTTTAGCTCAACGTGATTGGGATAAAACTTTGATGATAATGATGAGTCTAGCACGGTGTCGGATCGCTACTTATGGCTAGGCTGTCGGTTAAATAAATTGAGATGAGAATTTGAGCCCACACAATAATCGTATTGGATTGAGTCTCATAATTGTTTGTTTCTTTTTTATCCTCATTTTGATCAAGTCTCCAAAATAAAATTGTTCGACCGACTGCTTAGTACAAATGAAAACTGTTTCAACAGTAAGTCATTGGAAGCAGGGCAATAGGTGAAAATGGCAGAGAGAGACCCGTTCCATAAGAGCGCACTTCCACTTGTCTGTATTTGACTAAGCATCTATTTGACTGCGCATAGGTTTGCGGTCTTTTGGTTTTGACTTGTAACCTCACCTAAGTATGGCTGGTCCTTTGACTCATGACCTTTATTAATGAATATGTGAAAATACAAATATAACTTATACATGCGAGGTAAGGAGGACCCACGTATACAAGGAAACAAGACACAACTCACATATGTAAGAAGATAAGACACAGCTCATACATGTAAGGTAATGAAGACCTACACATGTGTGGAGATAAAATACAACTCGTACATGTGAGGTAATAAAAAAACTCGCATATACAAATGATGGGGAGGCTAGGTTTGAATCCAAGATCTCCTACTAAAAACATGCACTCCTTAATGCAATAAAGTGTTCCAAAAAAACAAAAAAAGAAAAGAAAAAGAAGAGGATTTTAGGTCCCTTAGTTGGGACCTACATTGAAAAAGACTATAATTCCTAACGCACATGAAAGGTCCTTGGGTTGTTTTTGTTGCAATGTCTTTTTTTTTTTTCTAAATATTTGGATGCTCTCTATATCACCCGTCTTTCCATACCCATCTACCATTATTGTCCACAAAACCACATCCCTCTTTCACAAGCCATCAAAGATTTTCCAAGCGGTACCCATATCTTGATTTGAAGAATAGAACTCAATGAGTACACTTAGCACAAAAACATCATCAGAAAATCCAAATTTGACAACATGGCCATGGATGAAATGGCCGAGCTGCAACAAACAAGGGAGGAAGAGAGTACAAGCTTTGATTAAACGGGAAAATGTGTAGTTATTGGTAAAAAATTCCCATTCTAACATATCAACATAATAGAAGATGGCAGAATTGGTTCTCTATTTGGACATAACCTTTGATCATGGTGTTATACATGAAAATGTTGCGGTTATAGAAGATAGAGCGCACATAGGCAAAATGTAGTGTCGCCTGAAACTAAAGTGGCCGGGAGGAGAAAGATGAATAAAAGAAAAACTTTAGTTTTTCAAATACTTCAAGACGAGCAGAGAGAGAAAGGAAACAGGATTTAAAAAAAAAGGAAAAAGAAAAGAAAAGACGCCATCAAACCATACGTGAGAGAGAGAGAGGATCAAAATAAGAAAAGATGCCATCAAATCATATGTGCATACCCATGCTTTTTTTTTTCCCTTCTCCTATGTATAGTGTTTTCGAAAAAAAAAAAAACCCCCATACATGTCAGCCTAAAACAAAATAAGAAAAGACGCCATCAAATCATATGTGGATACCCATGCTTTTTTTTTCCCTTCTCCTATGTATAGTGTTTTCAAAAAAAAAAAAAACCCCCATACATGTCAGCCTAAAACAAATCTCCATCTCATAACAGGTAGCTCTTTTAGTTACATCCTCCTAACATTTCTAGCACGACCTTACTGGCTGCTGAAAGGACTAGAACTCTTGTGCCAATTCATGGTGCTGGGGTGGTATGTTCCATGTAAAGTGAAAAAAATAACCTTTTTCACCATTTCATCGGGTCATGTTCCTGAGTTTTGGCTTTCTTTATTTCTTATTTATTGCGGATTATGTGTCCAGATGGTTGAAGCCAATCATTGCCGGATAATTGATGCTAAAATTGTCTAAAATTGAAGGCTGCCAGGTGGACTATAGAAAGGGACTTTAGTCATACCATCTAATGGACATTTGATGTTAAAAAGACTTCAAAACATTTGCTATAAAATCCGCCAATAGGAGTGTTAGAATTTTATAATTGACTAATTCATGGGTGGACAAAATTTAGGGTCAGTTGAATTGTAATTTTATATTTATTTTAGTATGCAGTGTAGCGTGTGTCGGTGGAAGAGTTGAAGTGAAGAAACGTGAAGAAACCCCAAAATTTGTAAAGAAAATCAGTATGGAATAGAAGCATCATCAGCTCAAACGTAGATTAGGAATTTGCTCAAACAGAAACTTCACTTGCTCGAGTGAGCGGATGACTTACTCGGTCAAGTGGATAACGAAGAAAACTTCACTGACTTGTGTGGAAGTATTACCTTTTTGTGCCATGATTGTTATTTTGTACACTACACAAACCTCAAATCTAAGACACGATTTGGAGTTATAAACAAGAGTTCTCTCGACACCTTAAAACAAGAATTTCATTGTTCTGAGTTCAGAAAACTTATTAGAGATCTATCTTCCTTCCTAGATCTTTCATTGAAGAAATAATGCTGAAGTTTTGAGTTCTAAAGGTTGTTACTTCTATATCATTGTAGAAGATTGTCTTCTCCTATAAAAAATCGTGCACCTTGAGGATTCAAGGTGGTTGGATCAAGCTCAATAGTAGTGAATGACAAGGAGTTGACAAGAAATTATAGTCCTTTGGTTGAAGAAAATTTGGAAAAATATGTGAGTATTGCTTGTAATTGTTCATTCATGGTGCTTGGTTTTTTTTTGTCCGAAGAGGGCTTGTGGTTTTTCCTGTGTAGGGTATGTAAAAAATAGTATACCTCATCTTCTTAATGTGATTAATTGATTTGCTTTTTTTTTATTTTTCACTATTATTAATTGAACTACAATCTAATAAATCTAATTGGGGCCATGAATCTTAGTGATTCTAAATACTTTCAAGGAGTCCTTGTATTGTAATTAAAATAGTCTATCAAAAAATTGGAGCGGGAGTTGTTCTGTTTTGTGTCAGTATCCATATTCAATTTGATATTATCAGGAGTAATTAATTCAAGTGGAGTCAATGCTCATTTTAAAAGCGAATTTTAATTAATCCTTTAATTCTTTTAGGTAGAACAAAAAAAAAGATATCTATTTCTTTTTTTAATTAAATTATAGTTATCAAAGCAGAAGTTTGAATAACATTCAAAGAAATTCAATATTGTTCGTTTTTTTTATTTATATTTATTCAAAGTGGAAGCTTTTGTTGAAATAACATAATCATAAGTTGATTTACCACCTTCGGTGTTAAAAACAAAATTCGAGAACATGATAAGCACGTCATTTGAGTTGAGTTGGTGGTTAAAAAAATTCATGCATGATAAAAAAAAATTTTGGCAGTAAAAATATCATGATTTCAGTTAAGTTTACACATGAAGGGTTTGTAGGTGGAAGAGGGGGCCTGTCAGATAGGTTGAATGGGTACAAAAGATTACCTTTTGTCAGACTTCATTTGACCCTAATAACATTCTCATGTCAGGCATAGAATGAGGAAATATCGATAACAGAGAAAAAGACGATAACCATATGATCGATAATGTATAAACAGGCAAGTTATGTTATATTTACTGCTAGGAAGGATTCAAACCCTCACTAACTCATCATTATCATCAAAGTTTTATCTCAATTATGTTGGAGTCGGTTATATAAATTCTATTTTTCCATTTCATTCTATTTTAAGCCAAATCCTTAAATAAGTTAAACTTCTTTAAATCTAATTTAATATTCTCCATCAATGTTTTATTCGGCCTATCCTTACTTTTTTATGGGACATCCACTTGGATAGCAAAACTTTTTTTCACCGTTGCCATTACCGGCATACACTCAACATGCCCAAACTATCTTAAATGGGTTTCTCTAATCTTATCATCTATTGGTGCCACCCTTAAATGCTCTTGAAAGCGCTCATTCTAATTTTATCTTTCTTAGTTTTATTACACATCCACCTAAGCATTCTTATATATACCACATCCATCTTATGTATATGCGTCTTTTTAATTGGCCAACATTCTGATCTATATGTCATAGCTGGTTTAATTACTGTCCTATAATATTTATTCTTCAATTTCGTTGGCATTCGTTTATCACAAAGCACTCCAGAAGTTAGTTTCCACTTGAGTCATCCAACTTTTATCATATGCTCAACATCTTCATCAATCTCTCCATCCTTATTAATCATCGAGTTCAGATACCGAAAAAAATCTTTATGTAGTATCTCATGGGTTTCAATTTTGACAGTAGTTTCAACACTTTGTGTATATCCACTGAAGTTGCAATCCATATATTCCATCTTTATATTACGTATTTTAAAGCTTCTAGATTTTAATGCCCCCTGCCATCTCTCTATTTTTGCATTTACATATTCTCTTAATTCATCCACCAATACTATATCATCTGCAAATAACATACACCATGATGCTTTTTTTTTAATATGCATAGTTAACTCATCCATAATCAATACAAAGAGATAAGGGCTTAAACTGATCCCTATGCAAACTTATAGTCACAGGAAATCTATTTGTTTCTCCACATATAGTTCATACATTTGTTATTGCTCATTCATATATATTCTAAAAATTTTCAATATAACCTCTAGGAACATTTTTTTCTTTAAAACCTCGATACCTTATCATAAGCTTTTTTAAAATTGAAGTGAAAAGATAACTTTCATAATTGACCTCTCTAATATAAAACTATATAAATTTCCAGCACTCTTGATCCTCTGTCAAACTCTCACTCCTGTCCCCTAATTTATGATCTCTACGGTAAGCTGAGCTCCTGCAGGGAACAACTTAAGTGATGAATGGTAAACATTGGATAAATTTTTGTACAAGAGGAAGAAATCTTGAGTGACGAGTTTTAATCAGATAGGTAAGTAGGGGATAAGGACTGACTAATTTTATTGCAAGACGCCAGTAGCAATTGCAGATGAATGCCACACATGCTGTCATGCAGCTGTGCAAAGATGGCAGATGGCATGATTTGTGGAGAGACTACGGACACACGCCATTCACTCTTTGTTGAGTGGTGCTCGCATCTTGCTTTCCCACGCATATGGTCATCTTGTTTTTCCACACATGCAGAGGGAATGAGGGATTGGATGATCACTTTCCTCCAACAAAGGTCTCATTCCTAGACAAGTAAAGGACCCCAATGTACTGAAGCCAATAGACTCTTTTCCTGACCTCTCTCTCTCTCTCTCTCTCTCTGTCTGTTCCTCATGGCAATGGAAGAAGTGGAAATCATCAGAAAAACAAAAACCAACAACAGCAACAAAAACAGTGAGCATGTGTTACTGCTACCATTCATGGCCCAAGGTCACCTAATCCCCACCATGGCCCTGGCCAAACTCCTGGATGAAAGAACCCCACACACCATCACCATCCTCAACACCCCTCTCAACATCCAACGGCTCAGATCCTCTCTCCCTCCAAACACCACCATCCAACTGCACCGACTCCCCTTCAACCCCACCGACCACGGCCTCCCTCCTTCCTCCGAAAACACCGACTCTCTCCCTCGCCACCTCATCCTCCCCTTTATCCGCGCCTCCGAATCCCTCCAGCCCCACTTCCACCGCCTCCTCTCCTCCCTCTGCTCCGCCGGCCGCCGCCCCCTCTGCGTCATCTCCGACGAGTTCATGTCCTGGTCTGTCGATACGGCTCGGGAATTCGGCATCTTCCACTCCGTCTTCAACACCGGCGGCGCTTACGGCTCTGCCATCTTCTTCTCAGTCTGGACCCATCTCCCATACAAGACCAAGACCACCACCACCACCACCACCATCAACGCCGCCCACGACGATGAAGATGAAGAATTTCCGTTGCCGGACTTCCAGGATACGACCCTTCGGCGGTCCCAGCTTTCCGACTCTAGACGGAGCGCCGACGAGAACGATCCATGGGCGGTTCTATTCCGGAAGCATTTCTCGTTCTTTGACAAGTCTGATGGAATCATTGTGAATACTGTAGAGGAGTTGGAAACCAAGGGGTTGCAGCAATTGAGGAGGAGGAATCGAGTTTGGGCCATTGGCCCTTTGATCAGAGCTCCATCTCCTCCTCTTCCTATGGTACTTGAAACTAGTTGCATTGAAATTGAATGGCTTAATCAACACCCACCTGCCTCTGTTCTGTATATTTCATTTGGGTCTCAAAATTCAATCAGCCCCTCACAAATGTTGGAGATGGGCAAGGGATTGGAAGCGTCTGGGAAGCCTTTTATATGGGTCATCAGGCCTCCTTCTGGGTTTGATCTAAATGATGAGTTTAGAGCAGAGGAATGGCTGCCGGAAGGGTTCCAAGAGCGGATTTTGAGGAGGAAACAGGGGATTTTGGTGGAGAAATGGGCGCCCCAGATGGAGATACTTGGGCATGAGTCTACAGGTGCATTTTTGAGCCATTGTGGTTGGAATTCTGTGCTGGAGAGCCTGATCTGTGGGGTGCCCATCATTGGGTGGCCGATGGGCGCGGAGCAGCCATTCAATTCGAAGCTGTTGGAGGAGGAGTTGGGTGTGGGGGTGGAGATGGCGAGATGGAGTAAGGCGGAGATTTGTGCGGATGAGGTAGCGAGGGTGGTTGGGGTGGTGATGGATGGTGAGTCTGGGAAAGGGAGGGAGATGAGGAGGAAAGCAAGAGAAATAGCAGAGGTTATCAGGGCAGCTTTTGTAGAGGAGGAGGGGTGCAAGGGGTCTTCTATTAGAGCCATTGAGGACTTCATACAAACTGCTCTCTCAAAGAAGGAGAATTGATGATGGTAGTTTCAAAGCACACTGCTATTAGTTTTCCTTCCGTTGTTACTTGATACATAATTCATATGCTTCATACTGTTATTTTTAGCGTTTTTGTAGTACCTCTACGATTTGCAGTACTTTGAATTCGAGTTGAGATTCAACATGATGACTGACCCTCACTCAACTTCGCTTTTGTGCTACATGTCAACGTAACCCAAGCTAAAATAATGAACCTAGCTCAAGCTCACCATCAAGATCCGCTCAACAGCCAAGTGCCACTGTAAATTGGCACAAACCCAAGCAGATCCCACAAAGTTCACCTGTTACTTGGGGCTCACCTGGCCACCTTCTGATCAGTCTAAAGGCCTCACTCTCCATTCGCAAATGAATGAGCACTCACTCTAAATTTGAGTTTTATAGACGCTTTGATTGATAATGCAAAGAGAGGATGTACATCAGCCACCCGAGCTCCGAGGATTAGAAAGGAGAAAAAGGAAGAAAAGATGAAAAGCAGAGAACATTATCTTTCTTAAAAAGAATTAAGACCCACAAAGGTCATGATGAAACCACAATTGGCAAAAATAATAATAAGAAATAAATAAATAAATAAAAACCATCAAATAAAAATTGGTGTAAACAGTCATTGGAATCCTGTTAACCAGAAGTTCAAAATCTTTCCTTGAGAAACAAATTCTATAGCAACAAAAAGTACTCCAAATTGCCAGTGAAAGTTTATAGCACAGATGAATATCTTCTTTTCACCAAGTCCCCAGCTTTCCTGACATAAACATACATTCCCATGTGCAGGACAGTCTCAGATGCCGCTTCCCACTCAGAGTCACAGAAAATGGAACATTTTCTCTAGTTTCAACCAATCTCATTGTCAACCACAGATTATGGAATACTCAAATTTTCCACTTTCTATTACATTTCTTTGTTATATTGATGGATCTAGAGGGATAGATCTATGATGCACGAAGACAGATTTGCTAGATCCATGATTTTCTTTGCCTAGATCCATGATTTTCTTGAGATCTTGCTGAGAGATTGTACTTTAAATCAGTTTAATTACAATTTACAACCTCATATACAGGTATCTTCCAGAGAATATTCTGGGGGCTTCTTGTGATAAACTAGTGTTCACTTTGATTTGATTGCATATTCACCTATTGCTCAAGGCTTGAGTCCTACACTATCTTTCACTGCCCATGTACAATGTATTATGCTCAAAATGTTTTATGTACAGAAAGCCAGGAAGTGTGCACCATAGTTTAACACCGTCCATTTTTCGAAGTCTCAAAAGGGCATGGAAACACATAAGAGCTCTTGAATGGAAACTGAAAATATATGTAACTCCAGCTCCTTCAGAAATAGTAAGATCTTTGGCACAAGAAGAAGGGGTCGATCCGTATCATCTTGACTTGGTTCTGCTTCCGCCATGGTCTAACATAGTTCACTCAACTTGATCAAATTTCAGGTCAAGTCACTTTGTTTACGTAGGACTTGGAACCTGGTTTGTTGATTCTACTTGATCAAATTTCAAGTCAAGTCACTCACTTTGGATATATAGCACCTGAAACCTTTGTTCAGAAGAATAAAGGAAATTGGACACAATGGTGATACCCCCACAGAGGTTGATCGCTTATCAACCAAATTGGTTTTGGGTTCATCTAATCACCCTTGGATTTTTTTTTTTAAGGTTTTATTTTCTTCTTTGTCCTTTATCAATGACAATCCATTATTATGTTCAATGAATAGCTTGCAATCAGTAAAAACAGTTACATCCAAGGGTAACAAAAACAGAGGTGATTTCTTTATTGCACGGTTGCTTTGAAACAATTATGCCAATCACACGTTCAACACGATTTTACTTGCTTTTCCTCAAAGCATTCAGCATTCATCACCAAGTTGTCATGGAACAAAATAGATTTCGATATTTGTCAGATCTGATTTTATCAGAGTGGACCATTCGACCAAACCACCCATCCTAAGATCTGCAATGGCCCCAATTAGAACCTGTATTGGAATGAGATATCTACCATTTGATAGGAGTCAATCCTCTTCTCCCTCTCTCTCTCTCTCTCTCTCTCTCAAAGGGAAGACGACTTTAATTAAATAGTTATAATACTCCTGTTTGATTGATATTTTAACCAATTTCAGTTCACTAGCTTGTGTGGTGGGTGTTGTTTCGATGCAACTATGCACTTCGGTAAGAATGTAAACATAAATACTTTTCTTGCTAGTTTTCTTTCCTTTTTTAAGTGGGTTAGAAGTGTTATGAGCTATTACTATTTTAACACTTTTGATCTTTGTAACGTTTGTAATTTCTTGTGTCCTCTCTTCATTGTTGCGTTACCAAAATACCATCAGGTTGGACACTTGTTGGTCTTGGTCAATGCCTCATTGAATGAAATTTTCACTTTGCTCTCAAAGTCCAAGGTGAGGTAAAATTAGTCTGATAAATGATACTAAGGGCACCAAACAAAATGCTTTGGAGTCAATGATATGATTGATTGATTTATTTATTTTCGTAGAAGTTTGATGTTGTTCTTGCTGCCTCAACTCTGTGAGGTCCACTTGGGACCATAACTAATCAAGATGGAGCGTGGCATTTGGCCAGAAAATAGTACCTGTTGGATCATGATGGCTATCAGTTGAAGGGCCCCAAAGATTTGACAATGCATTCTCTCCAACAGTGAACATCTTTGGTAGCCATGACCGATCCATGTTCACACGGATGGAAACTACATTTGTGCTGTTATCATTTTTTAAAATAAATGGTCATTTTTCATGTGTCAAAAGCTGCTTGAACGACACAAATTGATTCTGAAAAATTGATTCTAATAGTTTTTTATATTATTGTTTAGATGGTTTAGATTTATCTTCTGATTGTTTTTGGTGGGAAGCCATATAAATATGTCATTGGAGTTGTATATCATTTTTCTTGTGTTGTGAACTTCCGTGAAGTTGGTGTTTCTCAAATTTCAAGCCTCGTCATGTGGAATGTGTAATAACCACTACCTGGATTGGCTTATTATATCGGAAAATATTCTCTGTCCACGGTTCTCATGTGAGCCGTTTATTTGTATCCGTTGCAGGTGAATTTTAGGGGTGGGTCCCGTCTCTATGACAGTCTGGATATGTGGTGTGCATGAGAACTGTGCAGGAGAAAGTTTCCCATTATATGTTATCATTTGATTTTCTCTTACTACTCGAGTACTATTGCAGTTTTTGTGGATTTTGAAACAAACTACTTCTGGCATTGGCCATACCTTAGAGCGTTTATGGTTTTGATTGAAATCAAATTACCACAGAACTCATCTTTCAAGAGTGTTACAACTAGACTTCTCTACAAGCTTACTAAACTTTAGCAGGATTCCAAAGAAAAGTCAATGGCTAATGCCGAGTCTAACTTGACTTATCCTGACAACTTCCCTCAAACTCAACATGCTGTGAATCTTGAGTTTGCATTACGAGAAACAGATGAGCTCATAAATTGATGGATCTGATGGCTGTTGATGTGTGGCATGATGTGAGAATGGAAAGCTTGGGAGAACAAATCCAGTTGTAGATTGGTGATCTTGATAGTGTTGCAGCTTGACAGTGAAGACAAACTGACTTCAATGTACAATTGCGCAAATGAAGAAAATTGAGACCACAGAAGAAATCAGATGATAAATATCACTGATATGATGATAGGGACAAATCAACGGAGTGCAAACAGAGAGTAAAAAAAAATTCTGCTAAGGCCAGATAATAAAATGAGTGATCATATATGAATCTATACGGGGATAGTAAAAATTTTTGTAAGAATGTCCATTTCAATGCTATTATAGACAAGGAGTTGTTTGCTCTAATCATCATCATCAAAGCCTTATCCCAACCATATTGGGGTCGGCTATATGAATTTTGTTTTTCCATTCCGTTCTATTTTGAGTTAAATCTTTTGATAAGTGAAATTTCTTCAAATCTGAATTAATGACTTCCATCCATGTTTTTTTCAGCCTGCCCCTACCTCTTGATGAGCCTTTCACCTGTATAGCCAAACTTTTTTTCACTGGTGCCATTACTGGCTTACACTTAATATGTCCAAACCATCTTAAACAGGTTTCTCTAATCTTATCCCCTATTGGTGCTACACCTAAATGTTCTTGAAAGCGCTCATTTCTAATTTGATTTTTCCTAGTTTTACCACACATCCACCTAAGCATTATCATTTTCGCTACATCCATCTTATGAATATGCGTCTTTATAATTGGCCAACATTCTGCTCCGTATGTCATAACTGGTCTAATTACTGTCCTGTAAAATTTGCCCTTCAATTTCGTTGGCATTCGTTTGTTACAAAGCACTTCCGAAGCTAGTCTCCACTTCAGCCATCCGGCTTTTATCATATGCTCCACATCTTCGTCAATCTCCCCATCCTTACTAATTGTCGAGCCTAGGTACCGAAAAAAAATCTCTACGTGGTATCTCATAGGTTTTAATTTTTACAGTGGTTTCAACACTTTGTATATGTCCATTGAAGTTGGAATCCATATATTCCGTCTTTATATGACTTATTTTAAAACCTCTAGATTCTAATGCCCCCGCCATCTCTCAAGCTTTGCATTTACACTCTCTCTTGATTCATCCACCAATACTATATCATCTGCAAACAATATACACCATGGTACTTCTTCTTGAATATGCACAGTTAACTCATCCATAATTAATGCAAAGAGATAAGGGCTTAAGGTTGATCCCTGATGTAAACCTATAGTCACCGGGAATCCACATGTTTCTTCATATGTGGTTTGCACATTGGTTATTGCTCCTTCGTATACATCCTTAAAAACTTCAATATAACCTCTGAGGACATTCCTTTTCTTTAAAACCCACCAAATTAAATTCCTCAGTACTATATCATAGGCTTTTTCTAAATCGATAAAAACCATATATATGTAGATTTTTCCTCTTTACTCGATATTTTTTCATTAATTACCTAAGTGAAAAAATAGCTTCCATAGTTGATCTCCCTCGCATAAAACCAAATTGATTTTCAAAAATCTTGGTCTTTTTTCTCAGTCTTTGCTCCATTATTCTCTCCCATAACTTCATAGCCTGACTCATAAGTTTAATCCCTCGAGAGTTATTACAATTTTGTATATCTGCTTTACTCTTATATATAAGTACTACAATGCTTCTTCTCCATTCATCCGGCATTTTTTTTTTTGTTACAAGTATCTTATTGAATAGTCTACATAACCAACTTACTCCAACCTCTCCTAAACATTTTCATACCTCTATCAGAATACCATCTAGGCCCGTTGCCTTTCCTGTCTTCGTTCGCTTCAATGCTTCATTCACTTCCACCCGTCTAATTCTACGGAGAAAAGTATGCTCTTGTGACAAAGTATTCCATTTAACTATTGTATCGTCCAAATGTTCTTCATTTAGAAGTTTGCTAAAATATTCCTTCCACCTTTCTTTAATATCGTTGTCATTCACCAGAATATTTTCCTCATTATCCTTGATACATTTGACATTATCTAAGTCCTTACTTTTCTTTTCTCTTATTTTTGCGAGCTTAAAAATATCCTTTTCTCCTTCTCTTATTCCCAACCTATTATAGAGGTCATCGTATGCTTTGAACTTTGCACTACTTACTACTTTCTTAGCTTCTTTCCTTGTCTTCTTATACAGCTCAAAATTTTCCATACTTTTAGTCTCCTGCCAAACTTTGTAGCAATGTTTTTTCTGTCGAATAACTTCCTGAACCTCCATACTCCACCACCATGTTTCTCTATTAATATGTCTCTTCCCTTTTGATTCTCCAAGTACCTCCTTTGCAATATTCTTAATGCAATTAGCCATTTGATTCCACATTACTATAGTTTTTCCTTTGAGATTCCATTCTCCTTTCTCAATCATTTTGTCCTTAAATATATTTGCTCTTTCCCCCTTTAAATCTCTCCACCTTGTTTTAAGGTCCATTTCATTTACTACCGCTCACATTCTACTTCTAATGCAAATATTTAAAACTTCGAGCTTATGTTGCGTAATCAAATTCTCTCCTGGGATAACCTTGCAATCTTTACAAGCCAATCAGTTATGTTTTCTAACTAGAAAAAAGTTTATCTGACTCCTATTACTTCCACTTTTATATGTAATTAAATGCTCATCTCTCTTTTTAAAGTAAGTATTTGCTACTACAAGATCAAATGCCACTGCAAAGTTCAATATAGTGTTTCCGAATTCTT
Source organism: Sextonia rubra (assembly GCA_037013555.1). Classification (NCBI taxonomy): domain Eukaryota; kingdom Viridiplantae; phylum Streptophyta; class Magnoliopsida; order Laurales; family Lauraceae; genus Sextonia; species Sextonia rubra. The sequence goes on along the minus strand of JASUAD010000010.1, from coordinate 31,594,061 downwards.
TCATTTCTTCAAATCCATGCCCTTCATGCACTCTCTCATATATCCTCTATTATCTCTTCATATATGCCGGTTTAAATCCCCTCAAAGGAAAATCTTATCACTATTTGGGATTTTTTGCATTAAATTATTCATCTCCTCCTAAAATTGTCTTTTCACACTTTCCTCTAGTCCTACTTGGCGAGCATATGCATTGATGATATGAATTATGTCTTCCTCTATAACTAGTTTAATTGCTATAATTCTATTATCAAACCTTTTTACCCCCCACAATTTTCTCTTTCAAGTCTTTATCTACAATTATACCTACTCCATTTTTTGTATTACTCTTTCCTATATAGAAAAGTTTATACACATCCGTGAGCTCCTTAGCTTTATTCCCTTTCCACCTTGTCTCTTGTATACAAGCCACACTAATTCTTCTTCTTTTCATTACCTCAACCAACTCCATGCTCTTACCTGTCAAGGTTCCTATATTCCAAGTAGCAAGTCTAATTTTTCTATTCCTCCTCTTCTTCTCATGGACTAACTTTTTTAACTGCACTAGCCCAAAGTCATGCGGTGGCCCTTGCACACTTTTCACTGCAACCGGGCGACGCTGCAATGCGTCACTTAAAGCGGGGAACGCCCTAGCCTTATCGTGAAATATCATGTTCTTAGAATTTATGTTTAGATTGTGGCAAAGTTTTATGCTGGCTGTCACCTACCTAACGCAACCCTCCTCCTTTACCCGGGCTTGGGACCGGCAACAGAAACTAGCGTAGTTAAGAGTAAATAAGTCTCGAAAGAAAGGGTGACTTTGGTTTCAAACAAGACGTCCATACTCCATACTACTATTACCCATAAGATGAAAGAGTCCAATAATGGTTGTGTCCATCTTACGGCTGATACAATTAGAAACCATCGTAAGGTTTTGAAGAAAAAAGTGTTGCATAGGTCACCGAGCTTCTTAGACCATTTGGTTTCGGGTTCGATGTTGCACAAAACGAATTATAGCAACTGATGATATGTGCCTCTTGGATACAGGTAATTAATTGATTTTTTTTCCAAATATTAATCATTTTTTAAAATCCAAATTAAAATTTGATCTACTAAATTTTGTAATAGGGCTACCCTGATGGTTTTTCATGGTGATCAAGATGTTGCCACTGGACATAGTGCTAGGCCTTCCACTTATGTAAGCAATGAGCCTCCTCCTATGTCAATGAGTAGTCCAAACACGCAAATGTTAGGTTCACTAGCTTTGATGACCTGGAAATGATGGGAAGTGATGGAACCTCAAGGAAGAGGGATCGTAGTAAGAGGTGTAAGGATGTGGACAATCACATTGCATCAGTTAATAGAGGATCTGATAAGATACAAAATACGCAATTACCAAAGTTGTAGAGAGTATCCACCATTGAAGAAGCATATTTCTAATGATGTGGTCAAAGAACTGGACCAAATTCCTAGTCTTAGTGACGAGGATGCAGAAATTGCCCACAAATGGTTCATTATCAATGCGGATATGGCCATGGTCTTCCTTTGAGCAAAGGATAAGTGTGTATGGATCCGGCGCCGCTTGCCAAAGATTTGGAGTGATAACTTTATTGTCATTTGATGTGTTCTATGGTGGTTTAGGACTGCGAATTCTGGTTGGACAGTTTGAGTGGATGTATCCACAAAAACTTTCCATTGATACTGTTGTATTCTTTTTTGTTGTCCATTCCATTCAACTATTTCTTTTGGGCTTGAACCTTGGCTTGAGGATATGTTTTTAAACTGATATGGATTTTCGTCTATGCTAGTCATTTTCTATTTCTGTAGTGACATTAGTTTATCTTTGGACACGTGTTATCATATTATATGAGTACGCACAATGGACCGAATGCTAATATGTGATGCATCCCATATTTGCTTTTATATTCACTCGACTCTTTTTTTTTTTTTTTATCCTTTTGCTTCTCTAACATTCATTTTTTTTTAATCCATGGATTTGCAGCTTTTGTCTACTTTATCAGAGAATGCCAAGATTTCATTATTATGTTGTATGTACTGGGAACTCGTCCTGTTTATACAATTGATAGGCTGAATGTAAAGCATGAATGCTTGAGTTCCCAAATGCACTTTATAAGGGATACCCCAATTTAGCAGATTCTATGGAGAGTCTCCGGAGTTACGGAGGGAATGTTCATGAATCCATTCAGCATGTGGTACCAGTTCAGTGTACTCGTCAAAGGTCACAAGAGGGCCATGTTGATCGTGTGGACAAACTAATTAGACTTGTGGTTTTCATTGTTGCTACTATGTGTATCATATGGGTTACCACACTTTGAAAATAGATTTTGATAATCTACTTCTTTTAAAGTAACTTTTTAAGAGAAACTAGTTGTTTGGTTAGCTTGACATTTACATTTACTTTTTAACATCAAAAGCATCCAAAGCTGTTTGATTAGATATGCTGAAAGTAGCTTCTAATAAATAAAAATCAATTGATTTTATACAGATTTTTATAAAAAAAATATATTACACATTATACAAGAGCTTGTAGGTAAATAAAATGACGCTAGATCAACCCATAGATGTGTTATTTTATGTGGGCCCCAATGCAAAGACGCTTGAATTTAGTCGTCTTTACAAAAATATAAAAATTAAACTTATCGCAATGTTTGCTTTGCATTCACGTAGAAAACGCCAACATATTGGGAAAAGTTAGGATTGTACTTTAAATGTTTACAAAAAGATTTATATTAAATAATTTCTTTGATTCTTTCATTATATATTAATTGCATGGTTTTCCTGGTGCCATTTGTGAATGGAGTGTCCATCTGTCATATGTGAGAATCATTTTATCAGTTACCTGCCTCTAAACAGCCAATGTCCTCTGAAAGAAGAAATCCATGATACAAAAAGGATGCTTCTTTATATCCCTACCCTTTCTTTTAAGTGTAAAGGGACAATTTTCATCTATCAAAGGACAGGGATGCAATGCCCAACGAACATTATGGCCCACCATCACAAAATCAGCCTCCATCTACTTGTCCAAAATCCTCCCCTCCCAACCTCCACCTTGGCCTGCCGATCGTTTAACCCACCAAACATAGCCGCCCGCTCCTCGTCCTCAAAACCCACTTCCTCGGTATCAGGCCTTTTACTAGCTGAATTACCCCTCTTCAATTCTTGAACCAATGAGTCAACCCCACCCCTAATCCCAACGGGCCGACAATGAACCAAAACAACCAATGCCAGTTGAAAATCATTTCAGCTCCACTTTACCCACTTTTCTGGTTCCATTGGGGTTCATTACATGCCTATTTTTTAATGTTGGCTTATATCGTTCTACGAATAGCTTCACCTACATTTTTTACGTAACAGGCATGCTTGGATGTTTTTTTCGCATGTTGTTGACTATGAAGACATCCTGTCATGCTGAGGTTGCAAATCGCTTCTCTTTAGTGGGATTTTTTTTTTGTGGGGGTGCGAAGGGTTTTGGGAGGTGGAGGACAATGGAGGTGTCGGTGGCAAGTGAGAATTGGTGGCCGGGGAGGGCAAATGAGCTGCTGTTGTGGCTATGCTTCCCACTAATGAAGGAGAAATCATAGCCAGCGATCTCAAGTGTAGGAGAAGCTGAGGAGGAAGATATTACAACGGATATTGCCGGAAGTAAGCAGGGATTGGAGGGAGAGGGATCGGTGGAGAGGAGTACATCGGATGATGAGGGCTTGGCGGAGATGGGTGATTGGTGGCGAGGGTTTGGAGATGGATGGTTGCATTTGAGGATTTGGAGAAATAGGGGTTTAGAAAATGCACGGAGAGAGAAAGGGAGACAAATGAGGAAAGTTGGGAGAAGTAGGTGATTTGCAAGGCAGAGGGAAAAGAAAGGAAGAACTCCAGAGGCGATAAACAAAATAAAAAAAATAAAACTTAACGTTCCCATTGTGGGTCCCGCTTGAGTCAAAAAGCCCATTTTCAACACGAAGTAGGCCTAGAGTTTCTTAGTCATAAAGTGAGTCTTAACTTACTTTACAAAAAGGTCATTTAAAAATGTAATTACCAAACACATCTCTCTGTGACTTTTTTAACTTTTTCAAAGCACAAAGCCGAGGAAGCCCCTTCAATAATCTAAACCAGACACAACCAAAGTCAATTTATCACTTAGAATATTTAGCAAACCCATGTTTTTTTTAATTCCAAGAGAAGGTGGTTGTAGATGTTTAGGCCAGGGGTTTAAAAGAACTCAACTGAAAATCAGCCCAACAGAGATTCTGCTCTAGTGCAATCGGTGCACCAAAGTTCGGTGGTTGGCTTTGGTTAGAGCTTCGGATAGTCTTGGACCAATCAATATAAAAGAGAATAAAAGTAACTAATAGATCAATCAATAATTTTTGATAAATTTTTGAGTGCTCATATTATTTCATTTCTATAAACAGCTACTCTTTTAAATTACAAAAACCACATAATATCTGTTTCTCTATATTCACACCATTTGAACGTGGTAAAGTAAGGTTGAACACTGTCAACCACCACAATCCAAACATCTTTTTTCACATTTCACCAAAAAGTTACCTCACCTTTGAGAACACCTTTAATACCATTTTGATGTTACCAAACCATTCACTGTTCATAACCGATAAGACCTTCAAAAATAACCCAACCGTTCTCTCAAAGCTCCTCAGAGCAGAACGACTACATCCATATTCTGTCCAGCTCATAGGCCCGCCCATAGGTCCACTTAATTGGATTGATGAAGAAGTCTCTTTTGAAATATAGAACATGCACAAAATCAGCACCATCAAATTATCTTAGCCCTTACCTTTTAACCGCTTTAGAAGTTAATAAAAAAGCCCGGTCACCATAGAATTTTTTTTTCCTGAAATCCAATCCAATCCAATGGTCAGTAAAGGCTCTAGAGAATAAAAATTGGCATGATCCAATGCCAGGGGCATAAGTAACAGGCAGTTCCCATGCAGGCCCAATAGAGGTGGACTGCACACATGCAGTGCAGAAGCCTGCAAAACCGCAGCTTCCTAGTTTAGAATTATAGAGTTGCACCTAGCAGATCTCATGAATAAGTAATACCCATGTATTCAAGGAACACACATTTCAACTACAAGAAGACTGCACCCAGCTCCATGGGAACCACCTTTAGACGATGAAACTCCTCCCACTCTAATCATCCATGACTAGAGCCGCACTGGATTAAAAGCGCCATCCATTGATAATCTGCACATGCTTTATCGTCATAAAGCTACAGAACATAGCACACTTAAAACGTTCACTTTTTTCACCCGACACAGAGCAGCCCTGCAAGTGAACGTTAAAACATAACCAAATCCTCACCATCCATAAAAGCAGTTTCCTCTCTGAATCAAAGTCGTGGACCATGAAACGTAACTTCTGGCAAACAATACACAATCACAATTAATTGTTGAGTAGTGTTCACACCTTAGTATCGCCCGTACCCAAGGATCGATTCCAAAGCCTTCAAATTTAAGCATCACTGGGACCAGCAGTCCAACTTCGTAAATTCAACAAAAAAACAAAAACCCTAACTTTTGGTAGAACAGGCCGATACTTAACGATGGCTAACAGGAAATGTGCACTGTAAAAAATCCCAGGTCAACCTTGCTCTACTCATTTCCATCTGTAATAAACCACCTCGAGGCCATATACTGTTAAAGAGTGAAAACAATGATAAGGCCATAAACCATAAAAGAGCAACGTGACCTTCCAAATGTTTGATGTGCTCCAACAGTGCAGGCTATTAGTATTGTGCACTGTACAAGTATATTATCAAATGATCCATATTTGATAGAACTAAGTCTAAAAATATTCAGATGGAGGGCTACCATATGCAATCAAGGAAAAAAAAGTACGAACAAAACGCACTGCCGGCAACTCAAGAGAAGACCTGCAAAGATCTCATTCAACACAAATTATACCTAAGCTTTTAAAGCAACATGCCCAATAAGATGGTAATATGACAAACACGAAAGACACCATCCATACTACCTCCTTTTATGAAACGTCAACATGATACAGAACCCTAGCTATAACAAAAGTTGCAATGAAGAGATTCTCTATTAAAAAAAAAAAAAAAAAACACGTCCATCTGTTCAAATGGACACTAATTGAACTCAACATTGCAAATGTGCTCGATCAACATCACTCAATAGTTGGATAAAGTTACGGAGTTTATCAACACCAGAATCAAATACTAAACCTCTTAAGGAAAACTGAAAACATCAGGTACCAATAAAAAACGTCTTACCTTTATAAATAAATAGAGAGTTGCTCATCAAAGGAGATCGGCAACATTCGATGGCAGCTCCTCTACCACCACATTATAGAACTTCTGAATATCAAACAGCATCCTCTCATCATCCTGGGTCACAAAGTTAATTGCAACACCTTTCCTTCCAAAACGACCACTTCGTCCAATGCGATGAAGATAGTTCTCTGGTTGAGTCGGCAGATCATAGTTTATGACTAGTGAGACTTGTTGGACATCAATGCCACGGGCCAACAGATCGGTGGTAATAAGCACCCGTGAAGAGCCAGAGCGGAACTCACGCATAATGATATCTCTAGTGTTCTGGTCCATATCTCCATGAGTGGCAGATACAGTGTGGTCTCGGCTGCGCATCTTATCAGTTAGCCAGTCAACCTTTCGCCGAGTGTTTACAAAGATAACACTCTGTGTGATTGCCAATGTCTCATAGAGGTCACAGAGGGTCTCCAATTTCCACTCTTCCTTTTCAACATTAACGTAGAATTGCTTGATTCCCTCAAGGGTGAGCTCATCTCTCTTCACCAAAATTCTCACTGGCTTATTCATGAACTTGCGGGTAATCTCCAACGCCTCAGGAGGCATTGTAGCTGAGAAGACACCAACTTGAATTTTTGAAGGAAGGAGCTGAAATATATCATAAATCTGATACAAGAAACTGTCAGAAACATCCAGATCCAGACAATCACTTGTAAGAATGTGTTAAAATTAATAAATCCGCTCTACAAAGGGCTAAACATGAAATCAAAACTTGAGCAAGATGGTTGAATATATCGTAATGTGCATTACAGCATACACACAAGAAATCCAAGTCTTATATATTCCCAAAACTCAACATATATTTATATTGACCTAATATAGAAAGGAAGTTTAAATCATGCAACATGGCCAGATATGGCCATGCTAAAAAGGCAGACTATGGACTGACCAGAACAGACTGTATATCTTTTTATGAATTGTGAACAACTCCTTCCTGCCTCTTCTTCTTTTTTTTTTTTTATTCAAATGAAATGCTTCGTGAAAAACTAATTAACACATTTGTAGATAACAGGGAGGTAAATACATAAAAAGGAAGTTTAAATCATACAACACAGCCAGATACGATCATACGACCATGCTAAAAGGCTAGACAAGGATGACTAGAAATGACTGTATAGCCTTTCAAGACTTGTGGAAAACTCCTTTCTGCTTCTTCTTTTCTTTTTTCTTTTTTTTTTTTTTTTGAAATGATATGCTTCATGAAAAAATCACTAACACATTTCTAGATGACAGGGAGGTGAACAGTTTGACAGAACACATAATCACATCCAATCATAGCATCATAAAAGACATCACTTGCAATCATCATAATCATGATAATTTAGCATAATCCTATTTGTGCATCACAAGGGCATTCATTAAGGCAAATTCATTCATTCCATCAATAAAAGACGCAGTTTAAGGTACGGTAACAGGAAGAGTTTAGCTGCATATCCAAACAGGCCCTTATTGAATGAGCGATGCCCTTCCAACATCACTTCAAAATAATGCTCCAGATCCTACTTCCAAAGATATTACATTTAATCAAAAGGTCGTTCTTTACCCTCCTGCAATCTAATCCCCTCCTTATTCATGCATTTAAGTCACAAGTTTTTTTTTTCTCAGTTGGGCTACTGATCTAGAGTGATACTTTAAACTTGAATGAGATAGATTCAAAACCTCAGAAAATGATACAGTTTCTTGGATTCTAAACATCTGGCGCATAACTTTCAAAGATTTGGAAATGCTCTTCATGGAGGGCATATACACCAGCATACTGTTTTTAGAGGGAAAAAAAAGGACCAATCAACCAATATTTGACAATAAACTGAAACGGATTCACAAGGATTTATACCATAGTCCTAAATCTTAGAAGATGAAACAGGAAGCTAAATCGCCTTACAGTAACACTTAGTTATGCTAAATTTATCAGGCAATAAAAATGCATGCCTCACTTCACAGAACCCTACTGGATGTAACTTAATGGTCAAGTGAGATGAATACATGCCAATCATACCTCTACTTCAACGACTGTACACGTATTACCATACGGTTTGCACTAAGGATCCATCCTAAAGGGAATCAACAATCAACAAGAAATATGACAACGCTACGCCATACCATTTAGTCTAAAAGAAAACAAAGAATCAGCTACGTGAAGTTAAAGACAAAAAGAGTTTCAGGTATTAAAAAAAAAAAGGACCTGATCTTTAAAACCTCGAGAAAGCATTTCATCAGCTTCATCCAAGACAAACATCTTAATGTAGTCGGGCCGAAGGGATTGTCTTCGCAGCATATCAAAAACCCGACCAGGAGTGCCAACAACGACATGAACACCACTGGAAAGAATGCGCTGATCCTCACGAACGCTAGTTCCACCAACGCATGCATGAACCTTCACACCAAGATAATCACCAAGTGCCCTCATAACCTTTTCAATTTGTTGCGCAAGTTCTCGAGTTGGGGCAAGAACCAAAGCTTGACATTCAACAAGGCCATAATCTAGCTGCTGCAGAATTCCAGAGCAGAAAGTTGCTGTCTTGCCAGTACCAGATTGTGCCTGCTGAATTACATCAAGTCCTTTACAGAAAGGCACAATTCCCCTCTGTTGGATTGCAGATGGCTTCTCAAAACCTGCAAAGAAAATTTCAGAATAAATTCAGCATCTTTTTCTATGATATACAAGATAGAAGATTTTCAGTTATTACATAAAACAAGACAAATTTGCAACCTACCATAGGCATAAATGCCTCTTAGAAGGTTCTCCTGAAGACCCATCGAGTCAAACGTTTCAAAGACTTCATCATACGATGTAAAAAAGTCTTGGGCATCTGTTGTAAGCCTAAAACCATCCACACGTCAAGACAAACATTAGCGTTAATGATGGGATTGACACATCACTTTCAGCTGTTTACAGTTTCTGCTTAAATAAACATAGCATGAAACAAATGGTAGTACTAATACATAATGGACAAAAAAATCTTACAATTCATTCATTTTGGCATCATATTGGCGAGCATCAAATTGCGATCCTTCTGGTGCCACTCCTGCCATGACTGTAAAAAGAGAAAACCACCTCACACACAGATCAAGGACAGGCAAACGCAAACTTACATATTAAGAGTGTTGAAAAATAGATAAATAACTTTTAAACTGGAGTTTCAGATGCCATCACATTGATGTATTTTCAATTAAAAGGATATTCTATGCATGTTCTATTAGAGATAGCAATATAAGATGGTCAGTGCGACCGAACCAGATTATGTTACCGAAAACCATCATTGAAAAAAAAAAAAAGTACCTTTCTGAGCTTCTACTAAAGAAAGTAAATAATGGCCAAAAAAGAAAGAGAGGAGAGAAGAGGGAGGAGGATAGTGGTTTGGGACAACAATGTCTATTTGAGGGACAGATTGAAGAATGCTTAGAGCAATCCTAGCTTTGGTTAAATATGCCCAATCCCTTGCTATAGAAGTATAATGGTAGCATGAATAGAGATAAATAATGATGGGATCATGGAAGCCTTTTCAATCTTAAGGATACTCTACAAGTTAAACTGGTTGCCATTAACTGGGAATTATAAAGAGTGAGAATCAATTTAAGATCTACTAGTATAGCTAGTAGGGACCAGTGAGGCACTTCCCCTCCACAAAAGTTAGAGATCGATCATTGGCTGTAGCGCTGACGGTGAGGGACTTAGATAGTGTGATACGTGGGTGAGTATTTGCCAAGAAAGGAAAAACAAGGGTCAATTTAAGATCCTGGCCAGATCATGACGAGGAAAAAAGAAAACCAACTGGTGCTGTTGGCAAATTCACTGTCATTGGCAAGGCCTTAGTAAAACAAAAAAATGAGATTCAAGATTGGTTGCAATCTCTCATTTTCAAACAATATGCACAGTTAGAAGCAAAATATGAAATGTAATTATCAACAGTGGCAATTGCGAGAACATCATACTAAGGGATATGTTGATATACTCGAGAGTCGAGACAAAGACAATCAAGCATACTACACTTCACACTCTTCTATAGCTCAAGAAGGGTTAGTTAGAGGAAGTGATCAGAGAGATTTTCTGTAGGAATAAAAAAGTACCATGATCAATTGTGGTGTGTCACTGTATGGTGTAACTATGAATGCAGGCCACTTCTAGCCAAATTATGCATTGGATTAAAGGCCTACATCATTGTGGCACCTATTGTGCTGTTTAGAAACTTTAAAGTATCCAATTATATGTTTACATGACCCATATTACGTAGAGTTCATCATTATTAAAAAGTGGGGTTTTTTTTTTCCTCTTTAGAACCGACCATACGACCAAGGGTCATCTTCCATCATTTGGGTTTAAGATATCAACACCATCCAGGGAGTGATTTCTGCATCTTTTGTGACAATTTAGCCATCTTCTTCAAGTTCTGGATTATTTTACATATTTATGGAGAGATTTGGGCCAGTTATATGGTCCTCTAGATAATTTTATCTTGATATGATGGATGCGTAGTGCCATCCCTATCCAAATCCAGCCCTTTTCTTTATAGAATTCACCTTCCTAATCAGGTTAAGATTAAGATCTATAAATGATGCCTTAGCATATTCCATTGGTCCATGGTCCATACTAGGTTAACTAATGATCTCATGCTTGCATTCATCCTTTTCATCATCTTCCAGGTATCTGATGTGCTGGAACAATTTAAAAAAAAAAAAAAAAAGACCCATATCTGATGATTATGCCCACATCCACACATACTACTTCCAACCATTTTCAAATCATCCAACAGCAAGCTCATGCAATAAAATCCAATCTCAAACCAACCAACTAATTTCTTCAAAAACAAAAGGAGAAAACATATCATGCATATCCCGGATCAATCAGAACATCAAAGTTAAAATCGACCGACCAATAAACGCCAAAAACCTAACGCTATATCATCACATCAAACCCTAGATCAGTCCAATCAGAGAAATCGATCCAAGGCATCTGCATGCATACATGATGCATCTTAGCAAAACCAAAGGAAGATCTCAACAAAAAACAGCATCGAGATTTAGGGATTCTAAGCTTTGCAGGAAGAGAATAGCGACAGAAGCTCAGATCCAGAGCAGATCAAGAACAAAAGAGAGATCGGTAGACGTGAATTCACCTGAGATCGATGGATTCGATTGGGAATTGCCGCGGAGACGAAGCGATACAGAGAGCGCAAAAGAGAGAACTAGGGTTTTTTCACAACTCCAGAGAGTGAAGTTGAAGAGGCAGAAAGAGGAATAATACTAACAAGCGTTTTAGGGGTACATATACATATATAGTCTTTAATTAACGATACTTTTTATTTCCTAATCTGCCCCCCCTTCTTTTTATTTTTTCTCTCTATTTGTCCCTTTACATGTGTGTATATGATGATTGTTGGGGTTGCAAAGCCCAAGTCCAAGTTGGGACCGGCTTGGGCTTCGTTCGGCCTGGGCCTTGAGCATCTGAATTTAGCTTTTGGTTCGGAGTAGTAATGGGTTGGATTTAAATGGTCCCTGACGGAACCCGTTCTATCAGGGCCACGTTTGGGCATTCATGTTAAAACCCATCATGGGCGCATGGAGTGGGTTGAGCTTGGGCTTAGTTAACTCTGTTTTAAATTGGATTTTTATTATCCTAAATAAAATTTCCTACAAAGTGGATTGTGGCAAAGTGGATTGTGGTTAATTCCTCATACTTTTGACATTCTGTGGTTGAACGCAAGTAATGATAAGTCAATTGTGGAATAAAAAATAAAGAACTAATGATCAACGAAGTTTAGCATTTCTAACACACTTGAGAGTATTCGTCTTATGAACACGTTCATTGTATTCTAGCATTACATGGATTCCAAAAACACCTGAGCTTATTCAAATAAACACATCAGGTATTCTAGCACTACATGGATTCCAAAAACACATGAGCTTTTTCAAATAAACACATCAGGTACCCGTCAACTCAGTCAGAATATGAGTTTATTTCGTAACACATGGATGCAAGATGCAACTATTTTTTAAGATCCATAAATCACCTTAGATCATCAAATGCAAAAGCATATCGTTGATAGATCTCAACTGCAAACATTTTGGAGAAAGATGTAGTACCCTTGATAGAGCTTAAACGTTTCATGGGTTGGGAAGTTTAGTAGTGTTTTAGTGGTCCATAGTTTGAATTCTCTTTGAGTGTCTTAACCGATACATGGTGTTTATGGGTAGTGTCATATATCCAGGGTTTTACTGTCGACCCTACAATGTTTGTAAGGTGGGGTCGAGGGGTTCCACTTCATAGAAAAGAAAAAAAAAGACGTAATATCCTCACCTTGGTTCTACTAGAAATTGAAAACCAAATATTAAAATCAATCGAAATCTATTAGACGTGAGTGGTCCTCATGACTACATGTTTAACATTGTTTGGGCCCCATGCATTGAGTCTACTAATTTAATCTACTTTTTTCTTTAGTTGTGATTTTAATAAATATATCTTGGATTAACAGTTAGAAAGCCCAATTTATTAGGACTCTTGTTTGGCAAAACTTTGAACAAATTAAGAAAATTTACCTTTAATAGATTTCTTTAATTGGAAGAAATCTCTTAAAGCTTATCTATAAAATTAGTTTTTCAGTCTTCTCTCCTAATTGACGAGATTTACAAAGCACCCATCAACGGTTAAGCATATTGGAGTGGGTGATAAGGGAGAAAAGAGTAAACCTATTTGAAAAAGGCGATCTAATATTAATTGTCATCAATATCATGGCAGAAGGGACACTTCTAATCGATCATATTATTTATTATTTGATGCATAAGTCTATATCCATAGATTTAACGTTTTTTGTTACAAACCATATTAGATTTTACAAAAATAATATAAAAATCATTAGAAAACACTAAGAATGTTAGAATTAATGGTTGGGGTCCACTGCCATGTCAGCTACCAGCCCCAACCATTTACATAATGAGAAAAATGCCTCTCACATATCAAAAAGTATCTCCCCTTTCCTTTCTTCAAAAGAGGAAGCGTATATGCCATTAAAGGCTACTAAAGACCTCTCACTCTCTTCTTAGACTGCAATTTATCCTTTGCCATGTAAGAAAATAGTGAAAGAAGAAGAAAATACAGGTGGAGAGTCACCATGTTCATCTTCCACCATAGTATTGTTTGTATTAAGCAAGTGTTCTAAGAAGCCATTAGGAAAGTAAAGAATGGAGAACATGTTCTTGAGAATCATTCCATTCATCCACTTGATCACTCATCAAGCACCCATCTTTAAGCCTGTGGATAATAGGGAGGTACTTGGGTGGGAGAGATTACTTGTAAATCTTATATGCCCTCTTAACAAATACACAATCTCTTCTTTTGCATGAATTAGTCTCTCACTTTGTACCAAACTTGCAGTACTTCATTCAAAGCTTTTGTGACAATTTTCGACCAACAAAGATTAAAAAAAAAAAAAAAAGAACAGCCTCTTAGCACAATGGTAAGAGGCATCAATTCTTACTTGGGCACCCATAATTCAAGGCTAGTTGTACGCCATCTCTTCTTATGTGAGCGGACTCGCTTTCCACTTATGTGGGCTTTCTTCTCGCATATGTGGGCTCTTTTTTCCACATAGGTGGCATTTCTTCTAGTGTGTATGGGCTCTCCCTTTGGTCCCAACCCTCTTGGTTGAGCTTAAAACAAATAAAGATAATCACAAGAAATTTTTTTTATAAGATAAGTAAGAGACAAAAGTAATAATTTCTTATTAAATTTGGAATGAATGTATTAAAGAAGAGTGAAGAAGTGAATAAGAGAAAGACCTCACCTTTAAAGAGGAAGAAAAGACGTTCCTTGACTTCAAGAAGGCCAAGAAGCTTCTTCCTTCAAAAAGGCAGCGGTAAGCATAGGTTTAAAATTGTTAAAGTAATCTCTTAAGCATAGGATAGTCACATCCTTAGGATTTTTGAAAGATTAGTTTGGGAAATTATTCTAGATTGAAGTTCAAATAATACCACTTCCATGCAGCAGAAAATAAAAGCAATCAATCGCATAAAGAAGGCGACACAATATTTAATGTGGAAACTCAAATGGAAAAAAACCACAAGCCCAAAGCAAACTAATTAAATACTAACTCCTTTAATTATAAGATATACTCACAATCCTACAATCAGTCTCTGGACATATGACATTGTAATTGTTCTTGCTAGATTCCCTTGACACGCAGCCCATCAATGCCCTACTATTAGTGCTTTAATTACCACCTTAAACGAATCTCTTCAAAGAGATAGCAATCTCCTATGAAGATGTAAAAAACACAAATTTAGAATTTGAACTCAACATAACTCTCGAATAGAAGCTCTATATGAAATCTCCAATGTGAATTCTCAACTCAGATTATGGAGATTGATGTCTTAGGGTTGAGAGAAATAACACTTTTATAACTCACAATTTATGCCTCATTAAAGATAACCCTTGTAGAACCCAACTCACTAATCCTGGCGCAATTAGGAAATAATTCAGCATAAAGTCGGTGGGACTCTGAACACCATCCGATTGATCGAGCAAGGGTCCTATCGATCAGGCATAAGTTCTATCTCTAATTCGATTGACCAAATTCATGCTCGATCAATCGGGCAACTCTGATTTTCTTGATTTTTTCTATGAAGCTTTTTTGGAGACTCAAACCATAATTCATCATCAAAGAACGTAAAATACAGCTTAACCCATGAATAAGCTAACGTACAAAAATACTAACAATTTTCTTAGCAACTTTAAGGGAAAATAATATTTAATGAAGGGCATCAAAGTTAACCTATAGCTCAAGAGGTTTCAACTTGTAAAGAATTTATGAAAATGAAATGCCATCATAGCTCAAGAGGTGAACTTGAAAATATTTTCACTCTAAAAAGATCATTGGAATTGATATTATTATTATTTTTCTAATTGTTAGCCTTTTTTTTTTGTGCGTGTGTAAGAGCATGTTTCATATAAGTGAGGAATCTGTGGATCTAAAGATTCCCCAGTACTCCTAGAACATATATTCCTTCTTGAGAAGTCGTATAGTTGAGGATCTCACATTTTTGTTGGTGTATATAAATGTATATGTTGGATATCATGGGTGGTGGCCCACATGACCACCACTCACTTTGATATGTTCAAAGTATACGTCTTCCACTAAAGCCACGTCCCTGGAAACTCTCCAGTCGTGCGATAATGGAAGGCTTTCCGTTGATGGGGAGGAAAGCATTAACGGAGTCTATAAAAGGCATTGGGAACTCTCTCATCTTCACACATACTATTACTGCTTGGCATTCCCATCGATCAGCAGGCATTACGAGAAGACTGAGAGAGTTAAAGTTACGGATCTCCTCTTCGTTTCGCGATGGATTCAGGTATGCCCAATATTGGTTGTTTTTCATAATGCAAATCGATCCGTCAAAATGCAAATCCAATCCGTTAAAGTTTTTCCTAAGGGCCATTTATGCTTACAATTGGTATCAGAGCCATAGGTTTTCCATTGATAGGGTTGGATTTGCATCAGGGGGTTTACAGTTAAAAAAAAAAAAATTCAGAGCTCTGGGCACTGCGCAGCGGGAACTGCGCGGACTGGGCAGTGCACGCGGCGCAGTCGGGCGCTGCTGCGCGCAGCGCCCAATCTTGGCGGAAGCAGAGCGCCGCGGCCGGTCTTCAGCAAGAACAGAATAAAAAAAAAAAAAATTTGCGAACGCAGCGCCCAGCGGGGCGCTGCCCCGCAGCAGCGCAGCAGGGCGCTGCGCTGCAGAGCCGCCGCGCCTGACTGGGTGCTGCGCGGCGGTGCAGTCGGGCGCTGCGCAGCGCCCAGTCAGGCGCAGCGCCAGTGGCAGAGGCGATAAATAAAAAAAAAAAAAAAAAACTCACCGTCGCCGGAAATGTTTCCAGCCAGCGAAAGATGATGCCGGCGCCGTGCGCTCGCCGGCCTTCCGCTGCGGCCAGAGCAGTTGCTGGCGCGTCGGAGGAGGAATGTGCCGGAAAATGGGCAATCGGTTTTAAC
Source organism: Sextonia rubra (assembly GCA_037013555.1). NCBI lineage: Eukaryota > Viridiplantae > Streptophyta > Magnoliopsida > Laurales > Lauraceae > Sextonia > Sextonia rubra. The sequence continues at coordinate 31,577,774 of JASUAD010000010.1, read as the reverse complement.
CGATTGCCCCCTGTTTTCGGGAAGATGGAGAAGATGGCGTGTTGGGTCAGGTCGTTTGGACCTGACCCGACCCGACCCGGTCAGGACTATTTAAAGAAATGGAACTGGGTTAACGGATCGGGTCGTTTGGACCTGACCCGACCCGACCCGGTAAGGTTTATTAAAGAATAAAGACTGGGTTAACGGGTTTGACCCGGCCTGACCCGAACTGACCCGATCCTGACCCGAACGGACCCGGGTCATTTATATATAACGTCAGGTCAGTCTGACCTGACCCGATCCGACCCGAACGGACCCGGGTCATTTCTATAATGTCAGGTCAGTTTGACCTGACCCGATCCGACCCAACTGACCCGGTTCAACTGGAATTAAAGTAATTGGGCCTCGGACTCGAGTTTTGACTGACCCGGGTCGACTGACCTGGCCCATCCCAACATAACAGAATATATAAATGGCAGGTCAGATCCGACCTGGCCCAACCTGTCAAGCCCGACTGGACTGAACAGGTTATTTTATGACTTGGGTCTGACCCGACCCACTGGCCTGGCCTGATTTGAATAAAGTATTATTAATTTTTGATAATTGTATGTTTTGAATAATTGGGTCATTATAAAATTGATCTGTTCCGATCAGAACCGTCCATTTGATATATTTAAATGCTGTAATCATTCTGATGGGACTGGATCATTTAAATGTGATCAGATCAAGGCCAGATCAAGGAAAAATGAACGATCAAAATCTTATTTTGATCATTACGGACACATATGATATCGGATTTTCGATCCGTTTCTTTTGTTGTGTTCCTTATGATGAGATCTACCATATTAGTGAATTAATTCCCGATCCAATGGTTCAATGGTAATATCATAAGGTTTTATGCATGTTTAACTCATTTAAATTCATGTTTTCCGCTTATTGTTTGCATGATTAATGTTGTTTGAGTTATAATTTGTTACATGCATGAATGTTTGATAAATAAATTAGTGTCATAGGTTTCAATTATGAGTTAACTAGGCAGTCACCAAAGTGGCCCAGTTATGATGAAACTCATGTTTCAATTATTGAATTAGAGATACCATAAATGACACTAAAATTGCAACTTCACTTAAAAGATAGATAATCGACCCAAAGGAGTTTATCTTTCGATTATTTGGAGATTAGGATAAAACACATTAAAGATGTTTTGTGAATTCGTGTTGATCTATGCCCAAAGGTGGGATCTCACTTATTCACTTAATAAATTGTGGTTTTATCAAATAAACGAGAATAATAAATTTAACGTGTTACATTTGACCCAAAGGTTACTTGTAATGATGTAAAACTATTATTTCTGTTGTAAGTGTCCCTTTTAAATTCAAAACATTATAGAATTGTGAGAATAATAGTTTATCTCTTCTTTTACAGCATCTTCCGCCAGATCCTTGTCTCTTCCCTCATGCTTAGGAACTATTCCTTCATTAGACGGATCAAACTACCCTGACTGGTTAGACATGCTGTCATTAACCATAACCTTTCTAGACTTAGAGATGGCTTTAGATGAACCCATGCCTCCTACGCCTACCGAACAGAGCTCTGAATATGAAAGGGCAAAATATGATCAGTGGCACAAATGTGATAAAAAATGCCAAAAGATTATTATGACTTCAGTCTCTAAGAGTATTAGGGGATCGCTTGATCAAGGAAAACATGCCAAGGAACTCTTAGATGAAATTAAGTCACAATTCGAAGTGACAGACAAGGCATTAGGTGCCACCTTAATGAATAAATTGACTAACATGCAGTATGATGGGATAAAAGGAGTTAGGGAACATATCCTACTCATGTCCAACCTAGCATCAAAATTAAAGGATGTTGACATGAGTATTTCCGATGGATATTTGATCCAATTCATTCTGGACTCCCTTCCCTCTGCATTTGGCCCATTTAAAGTAACATACAATCAGAGCTCTAGTCGGTGGACCATTACTGAGTTGATCGCACGATGTGATCAAGAAGAGAGGAGACTTAAAGCCGAGGGGCAACTTCAGGTAAACCTTGTCTCCCATGTTAAGGGCAAGAAAGGTCCTAGAAAATTCAAAACTAATGCCAACATGCCCAAGGTAGATCCGAAAAGTAAGAAACCGGTGAAGAGTAAGGGAAAGAAGGGATCCGAAAAATGTCACTTTTGTGGCAAGAATGGACATTTCAAGAAGGACTGCCTCAAAAGGAAGAATTGGTTTGAGAAAAGAGGTAAGCAAAGAAAATTATCTCTTGTATGTGAAACCAATATTATTGATGTCCCATCCAATACATGGTGGGTCGACTCTGGTGCAACCGTTCACATTTCTGGTTGTATGCAGGGATTCCTTTCAACCCGGAGGCCAAGTGATGGAGAAAGAGCCATCGTTATGGGAAACCGGAAGGAGTCAAGAGTCGAGGCAGTAGGCACGTATAGGCTGGTGCTAGATACAGGATTTGTTCTGGATCTGCCGAACACCTTTTATGTTTCGGATATTTCCCGAAATCTGGTTTCTATTTCAAAGTTGGATGTAAAGGGTTTTGTGTTTAACTTTAATCAAGGATCTTTGAAACTTTTCCACAATAATATAATGATTGGTAGTGGTTTATTATGTGATGGCTTGTATAAGTTAAGGTTAGATACTTTATACACACAATCACCAACTGCACACCATGTTACTTGTGGGATGAATGTTGGCATGAAGAGAGGACTAATAAAAGAGAACTCCCCTAAGTTGTGGCATAAACGGTTAGGACACATCTCGAAGGAGAGGATATTGAGATTGGTGAAAGACGGGTTATTACCAACCCTTGATTTCACTAATTTCGGTGTCTGTGTTGACTGTATTAAAGGAAAACAGACACAAACAGTCAAGAAAACTGTCACACGAAGTTCTGAACTCCTGCAGTTAATTCATACGGATGTTTGTGGAAAAATTGATATACCTTGTTTCACAGGAGAACAATATTTCATCACATTTATAGATGATTACTCACGTTTTGGTTTTGTCTATCTTATTAAAGAAAAGTCTGATTCTTTGACTATGTTCAAAATATTCAAAGCAGAAGTGGAAAAACAATTAGATAGAAAGATCAAAATCGTGAGATCAGATCGAGGTGGTGAATATTATGGTAAGTACACTGAAACAGGTCGTAACCCAGGCCCGTTTGCTAGATTCCTAGAATCCGAAGGTATTGTTGCCCAATATACAATGCCTGGAACACCTCAGCAGAATGGAGTAGCTGAAAGAAGGAATAGGACTCTTTTAGATATGGTTAGGAGTATGGTTAGTAATACATCGTTACCTGCATTTATGTGGGGTGACGCACTAAAGATGGCCATGTACATTTTAAACAGAGTTCCTACTAAAGCAGTTCCTAAAACTCCTTTTGAGTTATGGACTGGGAGGAAACCCAGCTTAAACCATTTTCGAGTTTGGGGATGCCCATCTGAAGTGCGGGTTTATAACCCACAAGAAAAGAAGTTAGACCCTAGAACAGTAAGCGGATATTTTATTGGATATCCAGAGAGGTCTAAAGGGTATCGATTTTACTGTCCTAATCATTCAATAAGAATAGTTGAGTCCAATAATGCTAAGTTTTTGGAGAATCATGAAAACAGTGGGAGTTCTGAGGCTAGAAATATTGAATATAAGGAGATTAGGAATGAGCCTCAATCCTCTTCTCAAGGTGGATTAATGATTCCACTTGATATAAGGGTTTTCCCAGAACGATCTGTTATTCCGATTCCTCAAGATACACAACCAACTTTTGAAATACAGTCACCTGTTATTGAAGAACATCCAGAGGAATTGAGAAGGTCAACTCGTACGAGAAGACCAGCTATTTCAGATGATTATGTTGTGTATCTCGAAGAATCAGATATTGGAATTAAAGAAGATCCAAAGACTTTTAGAGAGGCAGTAGAAAGTAAAGATTCTGATAAGTGGTTAGACGCTATGAATGAAGAGTTAGAATCCATGTTTATAAACAAAGTTTGGGATCTCGTTGAACTACCTGAAAGGTCCAAAACAGTTGGTTGTAAATGGGTCTTTAAGACCAAAAGGGACTCTAAAGGGAAAGTTGAACGATTTAAGGCCCGACTTGTAGCTAAAGGATTCACTCAGAAAGAAGGTATCGATTATCATGAAACCTACTCTCCGGTGTCTAAGAAAGATTCATTTAGAATTGTTATGGCACTTGTAGCTCATTATGACCTAGAGCTATATCAGATGGATGTAAAAACTGCTTTCTTAAATGGGAATCTAGATGAACAAGTGTATATGGAACAACCGGAAGGGTTTGTTCAACAAGGTAATGAAAGGAAACTGGTTTGTAAATTAAAGAAATCGATATACGGACTAAAACAAGCTTCCAGACAATGGTACTTAAAATTTAATCATGTTATTACATCTTTCGGTTTTACCGAAAATCCAGTAGACCATTGTATATATCTCAAGGTCAGTGGGAGCAAATTTCTTATTTTAGTCTTGTATGTAGATGATATTTTACTAGCCAGTAATGACCTAAGTATGATTCGAGAAACTAAAATATATCTTGAGAATAATTTTGATATGAAAGATATGGGTGAAGCAACCTTTGTATTAGGAATCGAGATATTTAGAGATCGATCTCGAGGATTACTTGGGTTGTGTCAAGAAGCCTATGTCAAAACTATTCTCAAACGTTTCCGAATGGAAAGTAGCAGACCACAAAATGCACCCATTACTAAGGGAGACAAGTTTAGTAAGGATCAATGCCCCATGATTGACTTAGAAAAGTTAGAAATGAATAAATATCCCTATGCAGAAGCAGTAGGATGTCTAATGTACCTACAGACTTGCACGAGGCCAGACATTAGCTTTGCAGTCGGAATGCTCAGTAGATATCAAAGTAATCCCGGTTTGCCTCATTGGGTAGCTGTCAAGAAAGTGATGCGTTACCTCAATGGAACAAGAAGATATATGCTCACATATCAAAGATCCAATCAACTGGAGGTCATTGGATATTCAGATTCAGACTTTGCTGGATGTCTCGATACAAGGAGGTCAACATCAGGTTACATTTTTCTGTTGGCCGGCGGGGCAGTATCGTGGAGGAGTGCAAAGCAGACGCTAATCACTCCATCTACATTTGATGCAGAGTATGTGGCATGTTTTGAAGCCACAGGTCACGCATTATGGATGCATAACTACATCATGGGACTTGAAATTATGGGCAGTATGTCTGAACCGATAAAGATTTACTGCGACAACGACGCTGCTAGGCGTTTCGCTCAAAATGACAAGTGTTCCAGTAAATCAAAGTATCTGGAAGTAAAGTATCTTGTACTCAAAGAGAAAGTGCGAGATCGTTTAGTGTCAGTTGTTGGAGCTCCATCGAAGCTCATGATTGCTGATCCATTGACAAAGGCATTGGCGCCAAAGGATTTTAAAGACCATGTAATAAATATGGGCTTGAATGAAATGCCTTGTAAAGGTCAATGATGTATGACACTTAATGTATTGATCAAATAAAGAAACGATTTTGCAATTCTTACTTTGTTATGGGCTCACATGTGGTAATTGTAAAATAAAGTAGGAATATAAAAGCATTATGACATTACAGTTCCCATTAAAGTAAGTCATATTAAAGATACTTATTAAGTGCTGGATTAGGTGAGAATATTGATGTTGTGATTGTGGAAGGAAGCATATCACTTAAGATGTGTAACCGCTACAGTTCGCATTAATAGACTAACCTTATCACAGATTAAAGGATCTTAACATTAACGTTAAATGAAAACCGGTATTTTCAAATGATGCGCATCAGTTAGAGTTATTTCTTTCAAAGTTTTTTCTTATATTTGCAACAGTTTTATAAAATAAACAGGAATTAATGGTGGTCATATGGACCAAGTGGGAGATTGTTGGATATCATGGGTGGTGGCCCACATGACCACCACTCACTTTGATATGTTCAAAGTATACGTCTTCCACTAAAGCCACGTCCCTGGAAACTCTCCAGTCGTGCGATAATGGAAGGCTTTCCGTTGATGGGGAGGAAAGCATTAACGGAGTCTATAAAAGGCATTGGGAACTCTCTCATCTTCACACATACTATTACTGCTTGGCATCCCCATCGATCAGCAGGCATTACGAGAAGACTGAGAGAGTTAAAGTTACGGATCTCCTCTTCGTTTCGCGATGGATTCAGGTATGCCCAATATTGGTTGTTTTTCATAATGCAAATCGATCCGTCAAAATGCAAATCCAATCCGTTAAAGTTTTTCCAAAAGGCCATTTATGCTTACAGTATATACATGAGAAAATACGGTTAATTTGTTTTTGGTGTACAAATCTACAACAGCAAGCATTTTCAAATCTGATGGGCAAGGTTGGATTGGAAAATCCATAAAAGTGAGAATTTTCATTGGTCAAAGTTATTGGAAATTTACAATTGCTAAACATGAACTTTTCACAATTTTATGGATATAAAAAATATTTTCCTCGAATATTTGGTTGCAAATGTGACTTGAGTTAAGGCAAGGGTGAAAAAATCTAAACTCAAAATGCATTTGACCGACGGTCACGGGTCAAATAGAATTCATCTGCAGTTAGATGGGCTAGGCTGCAAATTACCGACATAACCTATAACCCAATTAAATGGATCGAGTTTGAATTGACTTGTGTTGTTATTGTTGTTATTTTTACTACCATCCCAATCTCAATTAACCATCAGATGGATACCATGTGAAATTTTGTTGGAACGAGGCGAGTTTTCTCTTTCCTCTTGGTTTTTGGAAGTGTTGGAATGTTGGAACCTTCTATCTTGAGTGTTGAAATCTCTATCTCAACCTAAATTGATCATCATGTGGAGATTACTACTACTATTATTATTTGTACTCTGGGCTTTCTTTTCCTATAATATAACCAAAATATTTGAAATAGATTGGACTTAAGCCAAATTTCTACAAGTTGGTTAGGTCAGATAAAGTTAAAGGGGTTGACCTAAGTTGGATCCTGGTTCTGCAGTTCAGGTCAGGTTGACCTGCATCGAGCGTGGGCTGATACCTTATTCATTTTGAAACTATCCATTTTAAAAATGGGTTGGTTATGGGTCGGGCTTCAACCTGAAAAGCCCAGGTTAAATAGAGCCATTTTCAACTTGACACTACCCGATTCCACCCTTAGTTAAGGCTTTACACGGTCTCTCTAGGAGGGTCAGGGCGGGCTGTTCATGGGCTGAGGCAACTTGGACACATTGGGCTATATTCTGATTGTCTTGTCCTTCAACTATCATGATGGTCCTCTGAAGCTTGCGCTTAGGCCTATATTCTGATTATCTGGTCCTTTAACTACAATGATGGGCCTCTGGCTATGTATAATTACAGGCTCAAGCATAGGCTTAGCATATTTATGACGAAAGGGACATAATATTTTGCAGAGAAGATGAGTTTGGACCTCCTTCTTAGGCCTGCGTCTGTATCCTGTCCATAATGTTGGGCAAGTAAATGTACTGGGATTATTGGACAAACTTCAGCCCAGAGCCACCTGGCCCCTGAAAAACTACAGCCACGACCATTTTAGATCAAGGCAGACAGGATCTATGAGTCCTATTATCAGAGGCGGAACCAGCCAGGGGCAGGAGGGCACACCACCCCCCTAGCAGCTTAAAAGAAATTGTGGAAAAAATTAAGCAATCACCCCCATCTCACTTTCTTTATTTTTCTTCATTTCTTTTCTCATTCCCTCTTCTTCCTTCTCCTTTCACCTCACGGCCAGCCACTCCCCAAGCTACCAACTATTAGTCTTCTTCCGGCATCTTTTTTCTCTCATCACCTTTATCCTATGGACACAATTTTCCAAAGTTCTTCCTCTTCCTTGAGCTTTAGGTAAGCTCTCAACCTCTCCATGGTTAAGTCTTTTGGGTGTTTCGATTAATAATGGGTTAGAGGAATTTCTTAGAATCTTCTTGCCCATTTTTTAGGTGTGGCTTGGCTTCGGGTTTTCTCTCCATTTGAACACTGTGGGTTTGGTCTTGAGTTAGCATTTCTCTTGTTTTCCATTTTCTCTCATTATAAGGCAAGTGAATAGCATTTTCATTTTTAATATGTTGATTTAATCTTGATTCTAGCAATGTTGATTTAATCTTGATTCTAGCATTTTAATATACTGAACATGTTTTGTCTATTTAATGGAAATACAATAGTATGACCATGCCATTGGCATTGAGCATTGGATTGTGAAGAGAAAAAAAAAAATTTTTTTTTTTGCCCTAATCATGTATTTTGATTTCTAAAGTATTTTTAATATTTGTGTGATGACTGAATTAAATAGTAAAAAAATTTTAAAAAAAAAACTACTAGATTGTGATTTGTGAATAATTTATTTTATCATAGTTGCTAAAATGTGCTTGTTATAATTTAATTTAATTTTTAGATGGGAAAGACAATTTTAATTGATGCATATTTCAAGAGAAAAAATGATAAAAAATCAAATGTCGATACATCATTGCCAACCTTCAATTTGCAAAACTCTTCCAACGTTGAGATTTCAATTTCTGAAAATTTTAGGAAAAACTTGAAAATATAATAATTGCATAAAAAAATCTTCTAATTTAGCCTCCCTCGGTGCATAGTACTCCCCCTCCCCCTGCGCGGCGTTTTATGACTTGGGTGCCACAATAAAGAGTCGTTTGTTATTTTCACATATCATGTGAAAATACTTTACATAGGTAAATGACTCACATGTGAGTCATTTGCATATGCAATTAACTCACATGTGAAATGCATTCAATCATTTGTCATTTTCGCACCTCTTCATATGTAAATTAAAAATAATCCAACAGTTCATCGTATATCATAATATTTTTGCCACTTTTTATGATTTATCACAAATATCTTAAAAAATACATAGAAAAGGACTACATCTCTAAGCCAAAAAAGGCATTCTAGAGAGTTTGGACAGTTTAGATCATCAAGATGGGGCCCATAAAATTAAGAATTTCAGATTTTTATTGTTAGATCTTTTTGTAAATATCTCAAACTATATTATGATCCAATGGTTGAAAATTGGTCGCATGGCCGTTTTTAGTCTTCATAAGAGTTTCAATGGTTCTGATTTATATTAGGGAGCCCACAGGAGTCAAAAAATCAAGCAAGGCAAACTGAGTTCTACCATCGATTCAATCACGTCCAACGAACTCAATTGTTTTGATCATATCTCAAGCTGTATGATGATCCAACGGCTGAAAATTGTTCTTATGGCCGTTTTTAGTCTTATAAGAGTTTCAACGGTTCTGATTTACATTAGAGAGCCCACATGAGTCAAAAAATCAAGAAAGGCGGATTGAGTTTATCATAGGTTCAATCATATCCAACGGTCTGAACTGTTTTGATCATATCTCAAGTTGTATAATGATCCAATGGCTGAAAATTGATGTCTGAGCCGTTTTTGACCTTTAGAAGAGTTTAGACGATTCAGATTACTATTTTGGGGTCCACAAAATAAAAAAAATAAAAAAAGGCGGACTGCCATATATGGTTACTGTTCACCCGCTTGGTAACAATAACATATGTAATGTTTTCACACCAATTGAGGTGTGAAAATTCTTACCTGATTTTCAAGCTATTTTCATACTATTTTCACATCTACTTTATACATTTCATGCGTAAATGAGTGAAGACAAACGTAATGGTGTATAACCATTACACATGTGGTTCATTTACATATATAAATCACCCAAAACAAACGACTCCTAAGTGAAATGCCCCATGCATGAGGTGGGCAACTCATAGAGTGTGGATCCTTTGATCAGATTTCAGTTAAACCCTTGATTGGCCATGGGATTTGGTCTGCATCATCATCATGTACCCCACTTCATGAGGTGGTAGTTTGGTCCAACCCACATTTGTTCCTTGTGTATCGCTTTGGTTCATTTGGATAGTGAACTTAAATTCTAATCCCACAGATGACAAGGATTGACTTATCTAACAAAAGCCAGTGGTCCAGTCGTATTGGGACGCGATGGTCCGTCTTGGCCAAATATTCAACCCAACGAGGACCAAATGTTTTGCAAATACATAATCAACTTTTTCAATCAATTTGGAAAATGCATCTCTGGCTGCAATAGTTGTTCATTTAAAGTTACTCTTCTTCCCAGCAGATAATTAAAGGTTAGTGCCCATGTAACTTGGTGGTCCAAATTGATGGGTGGCCCATTGGCTACGTTTTTACAATAGAACCATATTATCCTTTTGGGTGTCACTAATCTCTGGCAATTCTTAAAAATCATATGTTAGAATAATTGGGCATTAAGTGTGGTCCAATAACCACATGCCAATGTGGGTCCCCCACTTTAGTACACCACTATTAATTAGGTCATCAATGTTAGTAAGTCTCTTTATGGAAATATATTTGGTGTTCAAGTAAAGTTGTTAACCTATTAGTATTTTCTATGTTTAAAGGAATCTAAATCCTAATTGAAGTAAGACTCTATGATAGAAAAAGAGTTGTTTATGAAAACTATATATAAAGTCCAGAGGTTACAACTCCTCTGTACACATTACATTGATTATCCCATCAAAATTATATATTTGAACCACAATAGCACAGTGCAGTAAAGCTCTATTCAAATATTCAAAATATAGTGATATTCAAACTATTGTGATGTCAGTTTCAGACTAACGTGACAGTGACTGGTTGCTTGGAATTTAATCAGACGAAAAGGTTGTCCACTTACTATGATCATCAAATGCAAGTTTATTAGAAAGTTGACTACGATCTTGATGAATAATGAATAGGCCCTCGAAGTCCACTGACAGGCTCCAAAATTGATTGAAATCTGCGTCAGCAAACTCTTCCGTTTGAGTTTATCCCACCTTTGTTTGTCTTTGTGAACTCTGTTCCATAAGTTGGAAGTTACCAAATTCTGCTTTGAGGATTCAAGAAAATCTCACACTTATTAACAAGTGAGAAACCCATTTTGGAGCCCTCACTACCCTTGGAAGAAGGATTCACCGTCGAGGCATCAAGGATTTGTATAACTGAGGACTTCACATCAAAATAGCTAAGAAAAGTCGGTATCAGTATGTAAATCATTAAAAAATTTTGGTCGGAGGAAGAGGTTTGCTAAATTCCTTGAAATTGGTAATTTTCGCCTGCTCAAGACCCTTAGAGATTTACAATTGCCAACATTGATTAATGTTAGGATTTTTGTATGTTAGCCAAATCATGGGTTAGCTAAAACTCTGGGTCCATTGAGATGCGATTTTTTATTTCTTTTAAAATGGATAATGGTATACTTTCCGAATGCACTAAAGTGAAAAAATTAAAGAAGGAATGCAAATTGAATTATTTTGAAGTGATTTTTTTAAAGTATTTTAAAGTGATTTTCCTTGGATAATATAGATTAGCAAATCTACTGTATGTTCGTGGGAAACTACCTACCGTTGGAAAGCTCTTTTTGAGTATATATCCATAAATTCTGAGATTGAATTAATCGGAGCTAAAACGATAAAGTTATAGCCTTTGAAAATTTGCAGAAAAGTATAGCATTTATATAGGCACTCGAGCGCCCGTGCACCCGCCTTTGAGCACCCAAGGCTGTTGACCTATAAAAATTGCAAATACTGCAGCGAAGACACCTCATCTTAGCTTAATTTAGGCTACAGAGGTTATTTGCAGATCTTGGGGAATCACTGTGAGAACCGGCATTCCATGAAGATCAAGATAGCTGGAACTCTCAGAGAAAGTTCAAATTTCGGGTTGAACAGACATTATCGAACTCAAAAGCCACAAGCATGTCAGCCTGAGGTCAGTTCCCCCAAGCCAGGGGGTCACTGACCAAAGTTCTGCTTCCCGATGCCCCAAATTAATGAAATTTAGACGCGAAGCTTCAGTCATGCTTAGAAGATACTTTGCAAATTTTCAAGATGAAAAGACTCTGTTTGGCCTAAATTACATTACATGTCAGCTTAGAGGACAATAATCCCGAATTTGGGGGTCATCGGCTAAGATCTTACTTCCAGAAGGCCAAAGCAGATAAAATTTGAAACAAATGCTCAAAGAATGCCCCAAGTTATTCTCCCAAAGTTTCAAGTCAAGGAGAGGCTGTTCGGATAGAAAACAGGCTAACTATCTCAATGTGGAGTGAATAGTGACCTAACGCATGCAATGAATAGGTTATTGTTCGAAATCCTACTTCCTCAAATCTAAACTGCATGAAATTTGGATGAATACTCCAAAATGTTCTTGATGTCAGTCCCTCCAAGTTTCAAATCAAACCGGGGTCATTTGGGCTTCAAACAGCTGAAACAAGGGCCCACTGTCATAAAAAGTCAACTGGAGAGTTGACCAAGTTCAGATGGTCAAACAAAGCTGAAACTTCTGTGACAGACTCAAAATAGTGTCAAGAAGTATCCCTCCAAGTTTCGTGACGATTGGACACCGTTTGGGCCCCGAACAGGCGGAAACAAGCCACATATGCAAAATTCCAAGAATGGGCCTTGGAAGTGACCGGGGGCCCACAAACAAAAGGAGTTGACCATGTTCAGGTGGTCAAACAGAGCTGAAACTTCTGTGACACACTCAAAATAGTGTCAAGAAGTATCCCTCCAAGTTTCGTGGCGATTGGACACCGTTTGGGCCCCGAACAGGCGGAAACAAGCCACATATGCAAAATTCCAAGAATGGGCCTTGGGAGTGACCGGGGGCCCACAAACAAAATGAGTTGACCATGATCAGGTGGTCAAACAGAGCTGAAACTTCTGTGACATGCTCAAAATAGTGTCAAGAAGCATCCCTCCAAGTTTCGTGGCGATTGGACACCGTTTGGGCCCCGAACAGGTGGAAACAAGCCACATATGCAAAATTCCAAGATTGGGCCTTGGGAGTGACCGGGGCCCACAAACAAAAGGAGTTGACCAAGTTCAGGTGGTCAAACAGAGCTGAAACTTCTGTGACACACTCAAAATATTGTCAAGAAGTGTTCCTCCAAGTTTCGTGGCGATTGGACACCGTTTGGGCCCCGAACAGGTGGAAACAAGCCACATATGCAAAGTTCCAAGAATGGGCCTTGGGAGTGACCGGGGCCCACAAACAAAAGGAGTTGACCATGTTCAGGTGGTCAAACAGAGCTGAAACTTCTGTGACACACTCAAAATAGTGTCAAGAAGCATCCCTCCAACTTTCGTGGCGATTGGACACCGTTTGGGCCCCGAACAGGTGGAAACAAGCCACATATGCAAAAATCCAAGAATGGGCCTTGGGAGTGACCGGGGCCCACAAACAAAAGGAGTTGACCAAGTTCAGGTGGTCAAACAGAGCTGAAATTTCTATGAAACACTTAAGATGGTGTCAAGCAACATCTCTCCAAGTTTCGTGATGATTGGACATCATTCGGGCCTCAAACAATGGAAAATAGACCGCATATGCAATGTTCCAAAAGTGGGCCTTGTCCTTGACCGGGGCCCAATTAATGAAAAAGTTGACCAACTTCCTGAAGTCAAAATGGGCTGAAATTTTTATGAGATGTAGAAAATAGTGTTAAGAAGCATCCTTCCAAGTTTGGTGGCAATCGGACTTCGTTTGAGCCCAAAACAGATGAAAATGGGCCACATACGCGAAAAACCTGAAATTGGGCCTCGTCCGTGGCCCAGTCTGCGGTCACGGACCTTCAAGGGAGGTTTCCCACGATTTTGGGTGGTTTCCCTCCACTCCTCTTCGAAATCCAACTCCCCACAACTGCTATTAACTCCCCAAAACTGCACAAAACTGATTGGGAGTCTATAAAAAGAGGAAATTTGGAAGAAACAAGAGGACACACACACATAAGGAAGACAAGTGAAGAAATTGAAGAAAGTCACTACCTAAGGCAACAAGAAGCAAGCTCCAGCAGCACTTCCACAACCATTCCCACTTCTTTTCTTAGTTTTCAAGGTGAGCAAGAAAATTCAGAAGGAGAGAAGGAAGGGAAATGGCCAAAGTCCATACCATGTTCGTACGACGCCAATTTTTGAGAGGATGACATTGTCACCTCTGTTTCTCTCATTCGTAGGGCTTCTTAGCCATTACAAGAGTTGTGAAAGAAGCCTCTCTAGGCCTCATTTTGTTCCTTGAAAATGATAGGTTCAAATGACACAACTCCGGCTTCAAATTTGCCCATTTCGGACTTGAAACAAAAATGCAGTCCGTAAGCACGAATGATGAGTTACAGCGGTTTCAATTGATTCCATGATAAAATGTGATCTTCTTGATGGTTGTCCACCGCTCTAAAGTCATGAGAATGGAGTTCTAACACTTGAAAGAAGTTCCAAGAAAGAACCAGCGCGAACAGCACAAAAAAAGACGGAGGCACAGGGCCATTGTTTGTCAGTGACCGTGATCCCCGGTCACTGGCAGGTTCCAGTGACCGCGGGTGAGTCACGGTCACTGGAAGGCCCCAGTGACCGTGGGTGAGTCACGGTCACTGGAAGGCCCTAGTGACCGCGGGTGAGTCACGGTCACTGGAATGGGCCAGTGACCGCGGGTCACGATCACCCCCCATTTTTTCCCCTTTTTCCACATTGTCTTCCACCTTATGTACATTTTCTTGTATTTTCCAAATTGAGATCACATCTGAGACTTGAGGGAGGGGTTGTAAACTTTCAAAATGTATGTAAACAACCTGCATCCCCGCGGTCAGGGCACTTGAACCCATGTAAACAAAAGGGAAATTAATGATGAACTGTAATTATTTTCCCATTCTTCTTAACGCTTAAAGTGCGTGAATGTTGGACCTTGATTCCGCAATTCATTTCCACGCATTACATTTTTAAGTGCGATCAGAAGATTGGCTCCGTCTGTGGGAATGTATATGCCCTAATTTGTGATCAAATTTGATGAAAAATGCATGAAAGCGCTGAAAATTGCTGAAAAGTGCTGCTGTTGCCCTGAAAACTGCCGCTGTTGCACTGTAACTGCTGCTGTTGCATTGAAAGTGCCGCTGTTGCACTGTGACTGCTGCTGTTGCACTGTAACTGCTGCTATTGCATTAAAAGTGCTGCTGTTGTGTTAAAGAGTGCTGCTGTTTCACTGAAACTGCTGCTATTGCACTGGAAACTGCTGCTATTGTGCTGGAAACTGCTGCTGTTTTACTGAAAACTGCTGCTAAAAGCCTGTGACCGGGGCACACGGTCACTTACCTATTTTTATGATGACAAAGGCTTATTTAACCTCCAATTACACTCATACAATACCTTTGATGTCTGCAATGGGTTTGAAAATATCATCAAAGGACTTTTGCACCTTGAAGTGCATATTGTTCATACAAATGAAGGCATTGGGCACCTTGATGTGCGTACACTTGCCATTTAATTGGAAGAATTTGCACTTTGATGTGCATAACTTGATTGAAGAATTTGCACCTTGATGTGTATGAACCAAATCATCACCCTTTTCACTTTAGAAGAGTGATGATTCAGTTCAAAGAGCTTCTTACCCATATAAAAAGTTTATTAAATCAGTGATAAGACCAACGACATTGTAATTATGCATTGTCTGGCGTCAACCACTGATGGATCTTGTGTGGTCATTGTGATAGTGGTGCAGGCTTGATCCTGTGGGCCCTATCCCTTTGATTGATCCAACCCTCTCTTGCTTATAAGTCTGACACAGATAGTCTAGATATGCTGCTGAAATTTTGGTAGCAAGGACTAGTCAGCATAGCGTGCTTTTAAGCCTGACTCGATAAACCCGAAATGCTGCAGAAATTCTGACAGTAGGGATAGTCAGCAAAGCATAATGAGATGGGATTTATGCCTATATCTAACCATTTCGGTTCAAAACAATGTTGGTCTAGATGGCATCTATAAACCATTCCGGCTAGCCCAAGAGGCAGCCATGTTGGTTATACTACTAATATAGTCTCATCGGCTAACTTTTTAAAGGAAACAACATGGGTTTTTTTATTATCACTTTTGACGAAGCTAAAGAGAGATTGTTCAAAATCTCCATGGCTCAGATCACAAGGGCACCCAAAAGGGGCCGAATGAACACCAATGCTCCTGCATCAAGGGTCTCGGTCTTTCAAAGGCTTTCTACTCCTTCAAACTTCATGACCTCAGCTTACAATGGTTCATCAAAAACCCTGAAGCCCATCAAGAATGCAAAGACTCCTCAAACTTGGGTCTTCAAATATGCCCAAAACCCCTTTGGAGTCTTCCACAAAAGTCACTATGACTTAAAACACAAGGTGAGGTCGGAAGGCGGTAATTTTCAGATCACCAAGCCTCGACTGGGGGCAAGGCAGGTTCGGTTTACGAACAACAAAACAGAGATACCCGTTGGTTCACAGCAGGAGGCTTTGCAGAAACAAAGGGCACATCTCAAAAAGCAAACCACTCGCAAGCAAGCCCTAGCCCATGAAAAGGGTCAGAAGGATGTTGTTATTCGAAATTGCCGTATGTGGTCACCACAGCCACGTATGCAGAAGTCCAGAAAAGCTGAGGAGAAACCCTTGGCCCCACTTGAAAAGAATGTCTTTTACCCTTTGACCCAGAAGGAGGGACGGAGGTTCGGCAGGAGGCGCTTACCTTCTGTGATTATGGCACCATCACCATCACTTTCAACCCAGCGCCCGTCATATGGCAGTAAAAACAGGAAATATGCTGAACGATTGGTCATCAAAAATTCGACCGATCTCGTTCAATTTAAAAATCTGCTTCAACAAAAGAAGGAGCAGAAGAAGAAAATTGAAAGAAATGCTGTTAACATCCTCTCGCTTCCCACTTCCGACCCTATAGATTAGGAGCAAGTTGCTAGCACTTCTAGGCCATTAGTTGCTAGATTCAGAGATCAAACTCTAGCAGCCAGATTGGCCCAGCAAATAAAGAAGAGGGCTTTGGCTTGCTCCAAGAGACATGCTCGGAAGCAGTCACAGCATAGAATCACTAAAAAATGGGTGATTAAAGAAGATGAGCCAAATCTAACCTCCTCATGTATGGTCGGACCTGGCTCAACCAGGAGAGTTACTCGAAGTATGGCTCGAACTCAGTCCCAAGATTCTGATTTAAACTCTCATTCAGATAGGACCTCTGACGATCATGGTTCTGATAAGGACTCAATAACTCTCCTGGACACCGAAGATAGTCAATCCACTCTTCCTACATCCTCTTACCCCCGTCAGTACACCGTATTTATGGCTGAAGGGAGTGGGACCGGTAATGAAGAGGATGTCGGTGGAGGCAAAGATGTTAGCGAAGAAAATGCTGATGAAAATCAAGAGAATGACGTCAGTGATGTTGTCAAGCAACAAGGAGCTAAAATTGACCACCTGACGGCTTAATTGAAAATCTTAGCAGACAAACTGGGTAGTCCAGCTGAAGCTCCTGTTAACTCCTTATTTGCTGATAGAAGAGAACAGGCAATGATCAGGAGGAATGCAACCAAAATTGACCTACTTACAGCACAAATCAAGGCACTAACAGATAAAGTAATCGCTTCGGGTTCAACTCGAGGTGATCACTCCTCAATCCTTGGTTTCCACGCAGATCCTGAAAAACCTGTAACTTTTAAAGAAGTGGAGGAAATTTTAAACAAATCAAAAGTGGAAACCAGGATGAAGAAAAAGGGTATTACATCTAAATACCCTCCGGAGTTTGATTTGGTTCCATTTCCGCCAGATTACAAACTTCCGACTTTCCAGCCTTACCTTGGAAAAGGGTCAGCCTATCAGCATATAGTGCATTTTAAGTCGCTCCTTGGCAGTTTACCCGAATTGGATGCACTAAAAATAAGGCTGTTTGTTGGTACATTGAAGGGAGTTGCTTTCGATTGGTACAAACAATTGCCAGAACTCTCCTTCACTACATGGCTAGTTACAGAAGAAAAGTTTCTACTTCACTTTCAGGAAGAAGATCAAACGGTCACCTTCGCTATGCTCAGTAGTACAAAGCAAGGGGATAATGAAACTGCACAAGCCTTTATTAATAGATGGAGAGCATTGTCTTACAGATGCCTAGAACAACCATCCCCAAAGGCGACAATTGAAATGTGCAAAACCAATTTACGGCCAGAGATTAAGGCTATCATACTTAGTCATAAAACTAAGTCTTTGGCCAGATTGGTTGAAGTAGCCACTGATGCGGAGTTAACCCTGAAAGAAATTAGCCAGAAGAAAGCAAGTTCCCGAAAAATGGAATCATCATCATCTTCTGCTCCAAAACCAACTGTGCCGAAACCCCAGAAGAAGCAAGAGGTATTCAATGTACAAACCTCCAAACCAGTTCCTCAAAAACCACAGAATGGTAAGACGGAGCAAAATAAAAAGGAAGAATATGAAAAGAGGAAGCAAACTAAGTACCCTTTTGATGGGGACATTGAAGTCATCTTCCAAGCATTGATGGAGAACAACAAGCTCGAGCTTCCACCCATGAAAAAGCCAGAGCAAGCGGGTCGTGTTAATGATCCAAACTATTGTGCATACCATCGGATGGTATCTCATCCTTTGAAAGACTGCTTTATCCTAAAAGAAAAGGTCAATGAGATGTGGAAAAATGGAGTAATAACATTTGACCGAAAATATGATACGGCCCCAGTCAATATGATTTCCTTCGGGCAATTTGCACCTGTGGCAATACCCGCTCCATCAAGGCCACCAATGGTCGAATTCCGGGTCATCAATGCACTACATAATGAACAGGGGTTGATACTTATCAAAGATTCTTCAGGGCAGGAAATGTGGGTTCACCCAGACTTAATAAATGATGAAAGATGGGAAAAAGTGAAAACTAAACCCACACCTGTGGAAAGAAGAAAGATCAAAAGGCAAATTAAAGGTCTCCAGAAAACTGCTCAAAAGAAACAAGAACAACAGTTTAAGCAGAAGAAAGACAAGGCGGTCGAGGCCCCAGTCTTAGAAAATCCTCCCAGATCAGCCAAAGGTCATTTTACTCTAGCCGACTACATCATTCCAATTCCAAAAGATGAGGAAGAACCAGCAACATCCAGCTGCAATCGGATATCATGGGATGGTATACCCCCTAACTCCGATGATGAAAATCAATGGTCGGATTACTCTGATCTTGAAGACGATCAATGGACCGATGATTATTTTGCTGATGAATACCCTTCTGATGAGGATGAGGATTTCGAACAAGCCTTTGACCCCGAGACGGGAACGCTTAATATCAAGCACGGTCTAAATACACTATCAGTGACCTTGTATGACATACACAGGCCAAGTTCAAGTGGCTGGTCGAATGATCCTCCTCTTTTTCCACTACCTCCAGAAGTTCATCCGGATCCACTACCATTAGTCGGGCACGATGAAGTTCAGGATCAGCAGACGGTTTTTCCTCCTTCCACGCCAGATGCTTCTTCCACACCTAATTCAGAGTTGATCTTTTCAAATGAAAATTCTGAATTAAGTAATCAGTTTGTTGACTTTAACTCAGTCAGGGAACTTGGGTTACCGAGGAGACATAATAACCCTAGTATGAGTAATATTGTCGAGAATATCTCTGACTTCGAAGAGGAACTGTCAACGGCTCCTTCCCTGGTGGTTTTGAATGCTGCCATAGAACCCCAAACATCGCAAGCTATTTCTAATGGTGTAAACCAAGAAGTAGGCCTGGAAGAGGTCAACCAGCTTTTCATCGAACCAGAAGAAGTCAATGCCATAAGAAGAGACGCACGACCAGAAATTGACCGAAGCAACATGCTTAATGATGGCACTCGCTCTGGTCGTAACTACAGGGTCAACTATGATAAATCCTCTGTTCCTTCCTCTTCTTATGTAAACCCTTCGGGAGGCAATACCAATGTAAATGTAACTTCTCCAGAAGTGAATGATAATGCAAGGCCACCAGAGCCATTCACGTATGATGTTGTTGAACACCTTAAGCACATACCTGCACGACTTCACATTTTTTATCTCTTGCAGATGTCCAAGGAGACTCGTGACAACTTCATACGAGCACTACAGGCCTTGAATATTGAGAATCATACTCATATAGCACAAGTGCATCAAATAGAAAAGAATTATTTGAAGGCGAAATCCAAGAAGCCTCAAAAGCAATGCAAGGAGTGCCTTTTAACTCACAATGCTTCTAAAGCTACTATCTCTTTCACCAAAGAGGATCTCCTCTTGGGAAATATGAAGCATACGAGGCCACTTTATTTCACGGCCTACATCAAAGATATGCCTGTCCCAAGAGTTCAAGTTGACCCAGGGTCAGCGCTAAATCTCATCACAATCACGGCCCTTCAAGAGCTCGGTATTCCAATGAGCAAGCTGTCTGCTACAAAGACTTCTATTCAAGGTTACGATGGGGAAGTCCAGGATCCGATTGGTAAAATCCGAATTCGATTCCAGTTGGGAGATTTAGTCTCAGAGGCCACTCTGCATGTAGTAAAAACTCGTGCTTGCTATAACATCCTCTTGGGGAGACGATGGCTTCATGATTATGCCATAGTACCTTCTACTCTTCATCAATGTCTTAAATACATTGACAAAGAGGGGAAAGTACATCGAGTATTTGCAGAGGAAAAGCCATTCAAAGGAAAGGAGGTTTATTTCACAGACGCAGCAATGTATCAAGAAAAGCCTACAAAATCCAACTCAGATACAAAGAATGCTGCTGTGAATGATAATCCTGCAGAACCTTTCACTATTTCAGCAAAGAAAGTTGGTCAAAAATCTAATCTCCCCATAAAGTTGGAATGTGCAGGAAAATCTGCGGCAAAATGCGTGGATATCAAAGCTCCTTTGATAATTAAAGTGAAATCTGAAATCAAAAAGCCAGATCCACCTTTAATCATATCCACAAAGCTATCAAAAGTAAAAAGTGCTGAACATCAGAAGTTTTCATTTTCGGCCAACATGGTATCCTCGAGCTCTAATCAAGAAAGCAATGATATACCTCCCCCTAATAGGGGAATATTGCCTATAAGGCCTGATTCTCCTATCACTTTTAGTCAATTGATATTGACATCACAGCAGAGGGGAGAATTATCCGACAGGTACATTGATAGATGGCTCCGTTTGGCTGAAAGATGTGAAAATCTTCCACACTGCTCCGCATGGATTCACTTGTGCTGGGTAGGTTTTCGGCCAGCTCTCCGCAGCTTAACCATGGCAATGGAATTTCAAACCTTTGATGAGATGTCTCGAATTATATCATCTCTCGAAGTGGCACTCCACCGGCTGCGCAGGAGGTCTAGAAGAATGCGTGCAATACATGTCATTTCAATGATCAGAGATACAGATTCGGAGTTGGATTCTGAAGACGCTGAAGAAATGAGCACCTTCGTGCATTCTATGGTAGACTGCAATCTTCCGCTTATGTCATGGCCTACTCCCTCTCACATTTATGAATTCGAAGGTTCTTGCTTTTTGGTACCTTCATCTAAGCAGTATAATCATCCGATTATTTTTCATCGGGCTGAAGATACTTCTCCACCAGATGTCATTGACAAAATCAGTAATGAGGGAAAAATCCGGCTCGATATTTATAATCCTGTGGTCTGTAACATGATGAAAAATATGGGGTACAATCTCAAGAAACCTATGGGTCTTGGATTAACTGCAAATGGCATACGGGCTCCTTTGGATGTCTTTACTCCAGAGATGAAAGAAGATCTCCAGACAGGGGGCAGAATTGAGCAGCTGCGTCATTGCATAGGATATGTTCCTTACAGTAACATTCCTAAATTTAAACGAAGTGTTAAAGCCAGATCGGTAGTCTTCACTGAAGAATATGACTCGGATGACTCTCATGAAATTCCTGTGCTTCAAGATCCCGTTGATTGGGCCATTTTTCAGCATCCTGAGGGGGCAAGTGATGAAGATGATGCTGCATCACAAATCACTGACTATTGGCCACCTGAACTCAACGAGGAAATAAGCTCGTCCCAACATGTCCGCTGGGAATGCTTAGCCCTTGATGTAAAAGCCAAAGAGCCTAAAAAACCAAATCCTTGGAAAGGGATCAGGCCTTGGCTAAAACCTCCAACTGAAACCCCAGAGGGTTTCACAGAGTTAGAAACTTCCAATAACAATGTAGAAACACTTCCTTCTAATCCTCCAACTGAGGACCAAGTACAAGAAATAAACTTGGGAACCCCAGAAAATCCCCGACCTACCTTTGTAAGCTCTCAAATTAAAGGAAGTGAACTTGATTTGTATGTGGGATTCTTGCGAGAGTTCATAGATTGCTTTGCATGGACTTATGCAGAAATGCCGGGTTTAGATCCAGAAATCTCCATACACAAATTAAATATAGCAGATGATGCTAAACCTGTAAAACAGGACCAAAGGAGGACTAAGCCTGAAATCATGGAGAAGATAGAAGCAGAAGTTCAGAAACTCAAGGGCGTTAATTTCATCCGTGAAGAACAGCATCCAGACTGGTTGGCTAATATAGTCCCAGTTACTAAAAAGAATGGACAAATCAGAATCTGTATTGACTTCAGAGATCTGAATAAAGCCTGCCCAAAGATGATTTTCCATTACCTATACCAGAAATAATGATTGACAATACTTTTGGGTTCGAAAGAATGTCATTCATGGATGGCTTCTCGGGGTATAATCAAATCAAAATATTCAAAGAGGATGAGAAACACACTTCCTTTAGAACTCCATTCGGCATATACTGCTATACTGTCATGCCATTTGGTCTCAAAAATGCTGGAGCCACGTACCAAAGAGCAATGATGAAAATATTCAAGGACTTACAACATAAATCTGTTGAATGTTATGTTGATGATTTGGCAGTCAAGAGCAAGCATAAATCAGACCATCTCGCCAATCTTCGCACTGTCTTCGAGAGATTACGGAAATTCAATCTTCGAATGAATCCCCTGAAATGTTTTTTTGGAGTTTCTTCTGGAAAGTTTCTAGGATTTGTGGTGCGAAAAAGGGGCATTGAAATAGATCCCGTCAAAATCAAAGCCATATTGGAAATGCCTTCGCCGAGAAATTTAAGAGAATTGAAAGGATTGCAGGGAAGACTTGCCTACATCCGACGGTTCATTTCCAACTTATCCGGAAAGTGCAGACCATTCTCCAAATTGATGAAGAAAGGAGTAGACTTTGTATGGGACAAAGCTTGTGAAAATGCTTTTCAGGATATCAAACAATATCTTACAAACCCGCCAGTTCTTTCAGCTCTAATTCCGGGCAAGCCTTTCATTCTTTATACAAGGGCTCTTGATCATTCCTTGGGAGCATTGTTAGCTCAAAAGAATGATGAAGGAAAGGAGGTGGCACTCTATTACCTGTCAAGGATGCTAGTTGGTGCTGAGCACAATTATCACCCAATAGAAAAAGAATGTCTAACACTTATGTTTGCAATACAAAAGCTGCGGCATTACATCCTCTCTAATGTGGTGTATCTGGTTTCCAATATTAATCCATTAAAGGTATTAGTGACAAAAGCCGGGGCGTTGAGTGAACTTCTGGCCAAATGGTCCATCCTTCTTTCTCAATATGACATCAGATACACTCCTGCGAAAGCAGTAAAAGGACAAGCTTTTGCAGATTTTCTAGCAGAACATCCACTGTCAGAAGATTCTGAGTTCATAGACAATCTCCCTGATGAGTCAGTCTTCTTCACTGAACAAACACGAAAATCCACCATTGATTCAGATCTACATTGGACCATGCATTTTGATGGAGCTTCCAGGACTAATGAACGAGGAAAGCCAGTATCAGGGGTTGGAATTATTTTCTGCAGTCCAGAAAGATTTTATGTTCCTCACTCCTTTTCATTGATCAAGCCATGCTCGAACAATGTGGCAGAATACACGGCATTAATTATGGGGCTTGAGTTAGCTTTAGATGCTGGCATTAACATGCTAGGGGTCTATGGAGATTCACAACTTGTGATTAAGCAAATGAATCACGAGTATGAAGTAAAGAAGCCAGACCTAATTCCCCTTTTCAATAGGGCATATGAACTCAAACAAAGGTTTAAACTGATTGCGTTTCATCATGTTCCGAGATGCCAGAATGTCAAAGCAGATGCCTTAGCAAGCTTGGTAGCTTCAATGGCAATCCCTGAGAATGACAAGATGATATTGGAAGTTGTTGAGAGAAGACTTCTACCCCCACTCGATACTTACAAGGCAGTAGAAGATAGCTTCACTGTAATCAAAAATCGAATTTCATATTTCCAAAACTCATTCAGGGATTGGAGAGATCCTTTTATTGATTACATTCTGCATGGAGTATTACCAGAGAATCCTAAAGATAGAACCAGTATTCAAAGGCGAGCTCTCAAATTCCATTTTGATTTGCCCTCAAAAACTCTTTATCGCAAATCATACGATGGAGTTCTACTTCGTTGTTTGTCCCCGAAAGAAGCTGAACAAGTTCTCAAAGAAGTTCATGTGGGCCTATGTGGTGCTCACCAAGCTGGACCAAAACTTCATGATCAAATTCGAAGATTAGGCTACTATTGGCCTACCATGGTGTCCGGCGCTATTAATTTTGCTAAAAGATGCAATGAGTGCCAAATTCATGGTGATTACATTCACCAGCCTCCTGAACATTTGCACCCTACAACCACTTCTTGGCCGTTTGAATCTTGGGGAATGGATATAGTGGGGAAGATCAGTCCACCCTCAGAACGTGGACATCAATTCATTTTGGCTGCAACCGATTACTTCTCCAAATGGGCAGAAGCAGTACCTCTCACAGAAGTTAAAACTGATACAGTCCTTAGCTTCCTGAAAACTTATGTTATTTGCCGTTTTGGGGTGCCCAAACGTCTGTATCATGACAATGGCCCGCAATTCAATAATAATAAATTTTACAGATTCTGTGACAAATACGGAATCCAGTGTTGTCCATCTACAGCGTATAACCCCGCGGCCAATGGACTTGCTGAGGCTTTTAACAAAACCATTTGCAAGATTTTGAAGAAAATGGTTTCTGACAACAAAAAGAGTTGGAGTACCAGGCTTCCTGAAGCATTATGGGCTTACAGAACTACAGTTCGTGGTCCTAACAAATCAACACCGTACTCCTTGGTCTATGGTTGTGAAGCTGTAATACCTTTGGAAATTCAACTTCCCTCTTTTC
Source organism: Sextonia rubra (assembly GCA_037013555.1). NCBI lineage: Eukaryota > Viridiplantae > Streptophyta > Magnoliopsida > Laurales > Lauraceae > Sextonia > Sextonia rubra. The sequence goes on along the minus strand of JASUAD010000010.1, from coordinate 31,552,733 downwards.
GGGTGGCTGTGATAAACAAATATACTGAAGAAAAGAATGCCAAACTCAGATTGCAAGAGCTAGAAAACCTTGATGAGAAAAGACTTGCCGCTCGACAAAGTATTGAGTTGTATCAAGCTCGTATGGCTGCATCTTTCAACAAAAAGGTCAAGTATAGAGCTTATAAGAAGGGAGATCTAGTCCTTGCAGTTAGAAGACCTATGTTTTCCACGCACTTGTCGGGAGGCAAGTTCGAACCTAAATGGGAAGGACCTTTTGTTGTCGATAAGGTTTACTCCAATGGCGCATATGCGCTCCTCACACTTGAAGGGGACAGATGCATGATGCCTATCAATGGAAAACTTCTCAAAAAATACTATACCTAAATGTCATTGGTACACCCATGCCATGTACCCAAATCATGCATAGTGTACATTTTCATTCCAAAATCAAAATCCTTTGGTTTCGAGCCTTACAACCTATGACTCGTAACCAAAATCCCTCAGATTTGTATAAAATGACTGCGAGGATCAAGTCCTTCCACCCCTCTAGTCAAACCTTTGTTACTCAGATAATGTCCTTACAAGACCCCTTGTAACATCCTGCTATATAGATTAAGTCTTTTTGCAGACCCTGTATAGCAAAACTCAGCTGTGTGGAATAAGTCTTTTTTTAGACCCCATATAGCTAATCCTTAGTTGTATAGAATAAGTCTTTTGTAGACCCTATATGACTACCTTCGGTTATATAGAACAAGTCTTTTTGCAGATCCTGTATAACCAAAATCAAAACAAAAACCAAAACCAAATCTTTGTCCTAAGGAATAAGTCATGGATCCCGGGGAAAGCCTCACACATGGGCACCGAATAACATCCACTTTGTTTGACCCCTTTCGACACCAAAAGGATCAAGTCATGGACCCTGGAGAAAGCCTCACATATGGGCACCGGATAACGTCCACCTGTATGACTTCCTTATTTTCGATTTGTGGATCCAAAAGATCGCAAATCACACCTTCATACAAGTCTGAGAAAACCAAACCAAATAAACCATCCATACAAACCAAACAAACCATCCACATAAACCACATCAAACATCCACAGAAAATCAAACCAAACACCATACCAATGACAAAAATAGAAAGGAAAAACATTTTCCATTGATATCCATTTTAAGGTTTGAATACAAGCAGTGAAGTCAATGTACACATGGCCCCTAGGGCTAATCAGAAAAAGCAAAACCATCAAATGGAAGGTGCAGCAGAGAATCTCAGTCCAGGAACTCCTCCAGTTTCCCCTTGGCATTTAGCACTTCTGCCATGAGGATGCGCCCTTTGTAGCTTGCATAAGCTGGAATAGCAGTACTAATGTCAATCTCGTCCAGCTTACGAGTTTCTCGGTGACAAAGCTTTAGCCCTCTGGAGCCACAAGCTAACATCAGATGCTTCATTTGGGTCTTTCGGATCAGGCCCTCTTGTGGTCTTACCCTTGGCACGACTCTTAGGTGCCCCAGCAGTTGCAGTTGCAGGTGCTTTACCTCTTCTATCTGCAAAACAGATCAAAAGAAAGAAAAGATGGATATCAGTAACAATGATATGGAACTTCTCAAAAAAAAAAAAAAAATTTCGGCAGCATCTCCCCTTAGTATAAGACCAAAAGCAGAAGGCAATACTCAATTCTAAGACCAAGAATTGGCATCAAAGGCACACTTAAGTCTCAGAACCGAGGCTCCCGGTCCAAACAGATGTTCAAAGCACCTTAAGACCTTTTCAGGGGGCAGCAGGTTCGTGTTCAAGCACGAAAATGGCATTCTATAATTCCCACAGAGGCTCTGATCACAGAAAGTTAGAGGCGTGTTCAGTGATATGCATGTTACTACTCAAAAACAGGTGGATGTTCACTGTGACAACAGCAATAAGTGCTAGATAGTCAGGATTGACCGTGATATGAAGAAGTTCTGATAGAGTTTAAGACACAAGGGTTCTTCTCAACCGGATATGGCTGTAAAAAAAAAAAGGATGCATCCAAAAATCCAGGCTTGGATTCTGTCATGAACAAACACAAGAGAAGATGAAAAGGAAATTCTTACCAGCCATAATCTGTGCTTGAGATGATGAAAGAAACCCGAGTCCTGCTTGGTAACTAAGAGGAAGATGCACCCAGCACCTCTCTGCTTCCACCCTTTCTTTCGGTCTTAATTTCTTTTCTCTCTCTTTCTTCTCTATCCCTCCCGTTCTCTCTCTTCTCTCCCGATTTTCTCTCTTTCCTCTCTTTTCTCTCTCTCTCCCGGTCTCTCTCTTCTTCTCTTTTCTCTCTCTCTCTCGGTCTCTCTCTTTTTCTCTTTTTTTCTCTCTCTCGGTCTCTCTCTTTTTCTTTTTTTTCTCTCTCTCTCTCGGTCTCTCTCTCTCCCACTCTTTCTCTCTTTCTCTCTCTTTCTCGGTTTTTCTCTCTTCTTCTCTTTTCTCTCTCTCTCCTGGTCTCTCTCTTTTTCTCTCTTCTTCTCTTTTCTCTCTCTCCGGTCTCTCTCTTCTTCTCTCTTTTTTTTTCTCTCTGTCTCGGTCTCTCTCTTCTCTCTCTTACTCGGTCTCTCTCTCCCACTCTCTCGCCTTTCTCTCTCCCTCTCTCTCAGTTTTCTCTCTCTCTCCCAATCTCTGTTTCTCTCAGTTTTCTCTCTCCCTCTCTCTCAGTTTTCTCTCTCTCTCACGGTTTCTCTCTCTTCTGCTCTGTCTCACTCGGTCTCTCTCTCCCACTCCCACTCTCTGTCTCACTCGGTCTCTCTCTCTTTCTCGGTTTTTTTTTCTCTTCTTCTCTTTTCTCTTCTCTCCCGATTTTCTCTCTTCTCTCTCTCTTTTCTCTCTCTCTCGGTCTCTCTCTTTCTCTCTCTTACTCGGTCTCTCTCTCTCCCACTCTTTCTCTCTTTTCTCTCTCTCTTTCTCGGTTTCCCTCTCTCCCACTCTCTGTCTCTCCCGTTCTCTTTCTTCTCTCCCGATTTTCTCTCTTCTCTCTCTCTTTTCTCTCTCTCCCGGTCTCTCTCTCTCTCTCTTTTCTTCTTTCTCTCCCGATTTTCTCTCTTCTCTCTCTCACGGTCTCTCTCTCTCTCAGTTTTCTCTCTCTCTCCCAATCTCTGTTTCTCTCAGTTTCTCTTCTCTCCCGATTTTCTATCTTCTCTCTCTCTTTTCTCTCTCTCTCGGTCTCTCTCTCTTTCTCTCTCTTACTCGGTCTCTCTCTCCCACTCTTTCTCTCTTTTCTCTCTCTCTCTTTCTCGGTTTCCCTCTCTCTCCCACTCTCTGTCTCTCCCGTTCTCTCTCTTCTCTCCCGATTTTCTCTCTTCTCTTTCTCTTTTCTCTCTCTCCCGGTCTCTCTCTCTCTCTTTTCTTCTTTCTCTCCCGATTTTCTCTCTTCTCTCTCTCTTCTCTCTCTCTCACGGTCTCTCTTCTCTCTCTCTTTTCTCCCTCTCCCGGTCTCTCTCTCTCTCTCTCTTTTCTTCTTTCTCTCCCGATTTTCTCTCTTCTCTATCTCTCACGGTCTCTCTCTCTTTTCTCTCTCCCGGTCTCTCTCTTTTCTTCTCTCCCTCCCGGTTTCTCTCTCTCCCGGTCTCCCTCTCTCCCAGTCAGTTCTCTATCTCTCCCGGTCTCTCTCTCTCTCCTTTCTCTCTCTCTCTCTCTCTCGAGTCTGCAACAATAGCGGGGTGAATGGAGGGGCTGGGCGCCCGGCTCGGCCGGTCATCGAGCCGTTACGGACCGGCGGCCGTGTTCAACGGTCCGGTCCGGAAATGGAAAAAGACATGGGTACCCCTCTCTTTTTCTTCCCCTTCAAACCCTCCTTCCTCCAACAGCAACTCTTCCCATCTCCTCCTCTACAGATGGACCCCCATCTCTCAAAGCAGCACCACCGCCAAAGCTCGTTCTGCTGCAACCGGAGAACCCCCTCGCAAGAAGTTCCGTTACGTGCCGGTTTCTGTGATAGAAGAACAGAAGAAAGAGGTTTCCGAACAGGTTGATGATGAAACCAAACCAAGTGATTATGCCACAAGAGATCCAACCCCCATGGCATCTAAGGATGATGATACTGATGGAAAACCTGATGTTAATGATGCTTCAGTGGAAGAAAGTCAGGCTTCTGACACGGATCAAGTAGCTCCACAACTCAATGAAACTAGTTTGGATCTAAGCTTGGGCTTGAAAGCTCATGACAGAGACCACACTGCAGAGAAAGTGAAGGCAGCCACTTAGAAAGAGTCGACTCAGATGGCAACACTGAGATGAAGGTTGGCCCAAATTCAGTACTTGAAAACAAACACAGAAGGAAATCCATGGCACCTGACCTTGAAATGAGGATGAAACTGCCCATATTTTAATCTCACTGTAATGTATATTTCTTTAGTCCTGTTCTACATAATATCAGTATCTGTGCTGGGCTGCTAGACTTATGCAGGGTATATGGTATGGAACTTTTGCCTGAACAGACAGTAATTAAGGGCATGTCTTCTCATTGTTGCGTGGAAAGACTGAAATATGGAATGCCACTGTATGATGATAACCGTATTTCTCATTTTATGTAATCATCTGTATCAGGAAGAATCAGAGAGTTGGGGTTGAAAAAAAAAAAAAACCTGTTTGGCCTCCTTACCCACGGTCATTGCAAACTTGAACTGGTGGAGCTCATTGCTGAATCCTAATTTACCAAAGAAATAATCCTATTTTTAGGGTATTTCGAGGGAAATTATATAAAAAAAAAAATATGCGGAGTCTCTTTCCAAATCAACTTTGGGTCAAAATTTGATTTCAAACCAATGTCTCAAATTGTTTTTCATCAAAACCCATAAAGGCCAATCTCTTTCAAAATTACATCTCATTTTGTCAAAATTGCATCTCATTTTAAATCATGTCAAGCCAAGTCAAAACCCAAACTTTGATATTTGAAAATGAACCAAAAAATCCATGAAGATCCAAACCCAAATCCATTTTCTCTAAAACTTTTGATTTTCTTAAAACCTTATGGATTCTTTTTGTGGGTGTTCCCCACATCCCCACAGAAACGCCACTCTGGATATCTGTGAAAAATAGGTCAAAAGAAAATCAAATTCATTTCCAAAATCCAAACAAAATTCATAAACTTCTGGGATTCCTTTGTGAGTGTTCCTCACAGTCCCCACGGAGATGATACTTTTGATATCCATAAAAATAGGGCAAAGAAATTCAGATTTCTTATGTCTTTTCAAAATTCCGTCATCAAACCCTTCATGGTTTTATCAAAATTTTCAAATCCCAAAGTTTAAGCCTACAACCTACCTTGACAAACTGTTTTTTCATCAAGCCATCCATCATTCCCACAGATTGGCTATTTCGAGGCACAATGATTATTATACCATAATCATTGCACCTCGAGGGGGCACTTGTTGACCTATAAAAATTACAAATACTGCAGCGAAGACACCTCATCTTAGCTTAATTTAGGCTACAGAGGTTATTTGCAGATCTTGGGGAATCACTGTGAGAACCGGCATTCCATGAAGATCAAGATAGCTGGAACTCTCAGAGAAAGTTCAAATTTCGGGTTGAACAGACATCATCGAACTCAAAAGCCACAAGCATGTCAGCCTGAGGTCAGTTCCCCCAAGCCAGGGGGTCACTGACCAAAGTTCTGCTTCCCGATGCCCCAAATTAATGAAATTTAGACGCGAAGCTTCAGTCATGCTCAGAAGATACTTTGCAAATTTTCAAGATGAAAAGACTCTGTTTGGCCTAAATTTCATTACATGTCAGCTTAGAGGACAATAATCCCGAATTTGGGGGTCATCGGCTAAGATCTTACTTCCAGAAGGCCAAAGCAGATAAAATTTGGAACAAATGCTCAAAGAATGCCCCAAGTTATTCTCCCAAAGTTTCAAGTCAAGGGGAGGCTGTTCGGATAGAAAACAGGCTAACTATCTCAATGTGGAGTGAATAGTGACCTAACGCATGCAATGAATAGGTTACTGTTCGAAATCCTACTTCCTCAAATCTAAACTGCATGAAATTTGGATGAATACTCCAAGATGTTCTTGACGTCAGTCCCTCCAAGTTTCAAATCAAACCGGGGTCATTTGGGCTTCAAACAGCTGAAACAAGGGCCCACTGTCATAAAAAGTCAACTGGAGAGTTGACCAAGTTCAGATGGTCAAACAAAGCTGAAACTTCTGTGACAGACTCAAAATAGTGTCAAGAAGTATCCCTCCAAGTTTCGTGGCGATTGGACACCGTTTGGGCCCCGAACAGGTGGAAACAAGCCACATATGCAAAATTCCAAGAATGGGCCTTGGGAGTGACCGGGGGCCCACAAACAAAAGGAGTTGACCATGTTCAGGTGGTCAAACAGAGCTGAAACTTCTGTGACACACTCAAAATAGTGTCAAGAAGTATCCCTCCAAGTTTCGTGGCGATTGGACACCGTTTGGGCCCCGAACAGGCGGAAACAAGCCACATATGCAAAATTCCAAGAATGGGCCTTGGGAGTGACCGGGGGCCCACAAACAAAATGAGTTGACCATGTTCAGGTGGTCAAACAGAGCTGAAACTTCTGTGACACACTCAAAATAGTGTCAAGAAGCATCCCTCCAAGTTTCGTGGCGATTGGACACCGTTTGGGCCCCGAACAGGTGGAAACAAGCCACATATGCAAAATTCCAAGATTGGGCCTTGGGAGTGACCGGGGCCCACAAACAAAAGGAGTTGACCATGTTCAGGTGGTAAAACAGAGCTGAAACTTCTGTGACACACTCAAAATATTATCAAGAAGTGTTCCTCCAAGTTTCGTGGCGATTGGACACCGTTTGGGCCCCGAACAGGCGGAAACAAGCCACATATGCAAAGTTCCAAGAATGGGCCTTGGGAGTGACCGGGGCCCACAAACAAAAAGAGTTGACCATGTTCAGGTGGTCAAACAGAGCTAAAACTTCTGTGACACACTCAAAATAGTGTCAAGAAGCATCCCTCCAAGTTTCGTGGCGATTGGACACCGTTTGGGCCCCGAACAGGCGGAAACAAGCCACATATGCAAAAATCCAAGAATGGGCCTTGGAAGTGACCGGGGCCCACAAACAAAAGGAGTTGACCAAGTTCAGGTGGTCAAACAGAGCTGAAATTTCTATGAAACACTTAAGATGGTGTCAAGCAACATCTCTCCAAGTTTCGTGATGATTGGACATCATTCGGGCCTCAAACAATGGAAAATAGACCGCATATGCAATGTTCCAAAAGTGGGCCTTGTCCTTGACCGGGGCCCAATTAATGAAAAAGTTGACCAACTTCCTGAAGTCAAAATGGGCTGAAATTTTTATGACATGTAGAAAATAGTGTTAAGAAGCATCCCTCCAAGTTTGGTGGCAATCGGACTTCGTTTGAGCCCAAAACAGATGAAAATGGGCCACATACGCGAAAAACCTGAAATTGGGCCTCGTCCGTGGCCCAGTCTGCGGTCACGGACCTTCAAGGGAGGTTTCCCACGATTTTGGGTGGTTTCCCTCCACTCCTCTTCGAAATCCAACTCCCCACAACTGCTATTAACTCCCCAAAACTGCACAAAACTGATTGGGAGTCTATAAAAAGAGGAAATTTGGAAGAAACAAGAGGACACACACACATAAGGAAGACAAGTGAAGAAATTGAAGAAAGTCACTACCTAAGGCAACAAGAAGCAAGCTCCAGCAGCACTTCCACAACCATTCCCACCTTCTTTTCTTAGTTTTCAAGGTGAGCAAGAAAATTCAGAAGGAGAGAAGGAAGGGAAATGGCCAAAGTCCATACCATGTTCGTACGACGCCAATTTTTGAGAAGATGACATTGTCACCTCTGTTTCTCTCATTCGTAGGGCTTCTTAGCCATTACAAGAGTTGTGAAAGAAGCCTCTCTAGGCCTCATTTTGTTCCTTGAAAATGATAGGTTCAAATGACACAACTCCGGCTTCAAATTTGCCCATTTCGGACTTGAAACAAAAATGCAGTCCGTAAGCACGAATGATGAGTTACAGCGGTTTCAATTGATTCCATGATAAAATGTGATCTTCTTGATGGTTGTCCACCGCTCTAAAGTCATGAGAATGGAGTTCTAACACTTGAAAGAAGTTCCAAGAAAGAACCAGCGCGAACAGCACAAAAAAAGACGGAGGCACAGGGCCATTGTCTGTCAGTGACCGTGATCCCCGGTCACTGGCAGGTTCCAGTGACCGCGGGTGAGTCACGGTCACTGGAAGGCCCCAGTGACCGCGGGTGAGTCACGGTCACTGGAATGGGGCAGTGATCGCGGGTCACGGTCACCCCCCATTTTTTCCCCTTTTTCCACATTGTCTTCCACCTTATGTACATTTTCTTGTATTTTCCAAATTGAGATCACATCTGAGACTTGAGGGAGGGGTTGTAAACTTTCAAAATGTATGTAAACAACCTGCATCCCCGCAGTCAGGGCACTTGAACCCATGTAAATAAAAGGGAAATTAATGATGAACTGTAATTATTTTCCCATTCTTCTTAACGCTTAAAGTGCGTGAATGTCGGACCTTGATTCCGTAATTCATTTCCACGCATTACATTTTTAAGCGCGATCAAAGGCAAAGTTCCAAACTAGAAACTAGCGCTCTTGAGCACCCATTCAGCTGGCTCGAACATCTAACGTGTGGAAACCCACTTTCCTATATAGAATTATTTGCTATTGGTGTTAAAACTGTTAGTTTCTGTTCTATAAGAACTCTAACTGTAAGGCACGAATTATAAATTTTAAAAAGGAGTTTCTCTTAACCCTAATACATCTATCTCCAAATTCTAAGTTGGGAGTACATATTAGAGATATTATTCTTCTCTAGAGCAACTATTATAGAGATTGTGCTAAAGTTTTGTATTAAAGAATGTTGCTTTTAAATCTCTTGTAGAATATTATCTTATCTCTCATTGAAGATTTGTTCATCTTAAGTGGCTTCAAGGTGTGTTAGATCAAGCATGGAGAGTAATGAACAGCAAAGAGTTGTGACAACAGGGATTGTACAAGAAGAGCTAGAGTTCTTAGGTTAAGTTCCAACTGGAAAATGGGTTTGTGAGTATGTTTTGTAATTACTCATTATTAGTATTTGGTTTTTGTTAATTCAAAAAGGACTTGTGGTTTTTTTCAAGTAGGGTTTTCCATGTAAAAGTCAACATGTCTTCTTCTTGTGGTATGTTATTAATTTATTTGCTAGTTTTTTATTTCTTCTGCTGCATATATTTTAAATTGCAATGTAGGAATTTGGATCTAGGACATTCTTTCATTTGGTATCAGAGCGGGTTACACTAAGTTAGTGTATATTGATCTATTGAGATTTTTAGAATGGATTTTAATCGAGAAGGTACATCTACAACTAAGCCATCATTATTGAAAGATAAAAAATATGGCTTGAGTATTCACAAACATGAGAAAAGTCTACAAAGAAAAACCTAAATTTGTTCAATGCTATGAATGCAAATGGTTTGGGTATATTGCTTATCAATGTGTAAATAGAAAGCTGAAGAGATGTGGTGAAGTTATTTCAGCAACGTGGGATGATAATTCTGAAGATGCTGAATCTACTTCTTAACACTGTTAGCTTCACGTTTGTTACGTTCATGGCGAGATCTTCACATGGCACATCTAATAATATTTCTTATGATGAAATGTCAAAAGATAAATTTGATTTGAAAAGGGAGAACAATATATTGTTGAAGAAATACAAGCAGGTGTCAAACATTAATGAGAAGTTGTCACTTAAGTTGAAAACCGCGGAATCACAATATTCTTCACAAACATCTGAATTGGAAGATACACAAGCAAAGGTAAACTAATTAGAAACTCAACGTGCAAGCTTATTTGACAAATTAATTGATGTAGATGTTAAAAAGAACTTGCTTTCAAAGCATGCTAAGAAAGCTGAAAAAAATTGTGAACAATTAAGAGTGAAGTAGTTATTCTCAAGGTTGAAAAGGATGATTTAAATGGAAAATTAAAGACGGTACACAAGGAGTTAGAATCTACCAAAGACAGAGTAAAGCGCATGACGCTCGTTGAAATTCTAAGTAGCCAAAAGAAATATTTTTCGAAAACCGGCATTGACAATAAACGTGGAGCTTCAACGTCAAAAAACAAAGGTAAATCTTGTTTTTGTTAAAGGCATTACTGTGATTTCTATGGTATCTACTGCTTCACATGCTGAATGAGTAAATCATGTTAGGAGTACATCTAAGAAGAATATGTCACATCCTAAATCTACACCCACATGTTATCATTATGGAATCAAATGACACATTCGACCCTATTACAATAAGTTCAAAAATCAACAAAGAAATAAGCAATGAAAGAAGCAATTATCTTCATTGAAGATTAAAACTAGAGCCATTTGGGTCAGCGAATCTAACTTACCTACTGATTTGGCACACATTGCATTGACAGCTTCAAATTCGCAAGTGTGGATACCAAAATCCAAAAGACCCTAACCAAGATGTTCAAACTCCCACCCCCAGTACTGAAAAAAAGATGATATTAAAAAAGAGTCAAAATTAATGACGTGTTGCTGGATCCTGATTGACAAATTGTTGCATGTTGGTTATTCTTTGTCAATCATAGGCAAAAAGCGGGAGATATACAGGGGGACATAGAGATAAAGACATGTTATATGTTGAACGTACAAATTTTTTTATTTAAATATTCAATAAATTTTTTGTTTTATTTTTTAGGAGAATATTTGTTAAGTTTCGAGAGTTTTGTCTATTAATTGCCAAAGAGAAAGATTGTTAAGATTTTTGTATGTTGGCTAATTCATAGGTTGAACAAAACTCTAGGTCTATTGAGTTGTAATTTTTTATTTCTTTTAGAATGGACTATGATATGACTCTTTGGATGCACTAAAGTGAAAAATCAAAGAAATAATGCAAATTAAAGTATTTTGAAGTGATTTTCTAAGAAAAATATAGATTAAAAAAGTTATATCTCACAAATAGGATATCGGATCGAGGCAAGCTACCTTCCTTGAAAAGTTCTTTTCGAGTAGATATATGTAGGTTCCAAAATTGCGTTAATTGGAGCTAAAAAGACAAAATTATGGCCTTTGAAAGTTTGCAGAAAAGTGTAGAATTTACATGGGCACTTGAGTGTTCGTGCACCCTCTCTCAAGTGCCAAAGGCAGAGTTTTCAACTAGAAACTAGTGCGCTCGAGCACTCAACGCTAGAATTATTTACTGTTTGTGTTAGAACTGTCAATTTCTATTCTACAAGAACTTAAATCTAAGATACGACTTGTAGATTATAGAAATGGGTTTTCTCTCAACCCTGAGGCATTTATCTTTAGATTCTAAGTTGAGAATACACATCGGATATATCTTTCTTCTTTAGAACAACCATTATAGAGATAGTGCTAAAGCTTTATGTTAGGGAATATTGCTTCTACATCTCTTGTAGAAGATTGCCTTCTCTTTCGTAGAATATTAGTTCGTCTTGAGTGACTTCAAGGGGTGTTGGATCAAGCATGGAGAGCAATGAACAGCAAGGAAACTTAGAACAGGGATTGTGCAAGAAAAACTACAGTTCTTAGATTGAGTTGCAACTGAAAAATGATTTATGAGTATATCTTGTAATTGCTCATTATTAGTACTTGGTTTTTGTTAGTCCGAGGAGAACTCATGGTTTTTCCCAAGTAGACTTTTCCATGAAAAAAATTTATATGTCTTCTTCTTGTAGCGTGTGATTGATTTATTTATTAGTTCTTTTCTTCTTCCTCTACATATATTTTAAATTACAATCTAGAAATCCGAATCTGGAACATTTTTTCAATCAATTTCCATAACTTTGTACAAACCTAGGAAGGACTTCCAAAGGATTTGATTTCAAAACATGACTTTAGTTCTTGCTTCTTGATTGTGTCTCTAAATAAGGGGAAACACCCTTATCTATAGGTTTTAGGTGGGTCCTTTAGGGTTGGAAGCATCACTAAGATGGTTAGGTTGAAAGCATCACTCCCTTGCATGAGGCAATAAAAGGCGGGAAAAAAAATCCCCTCTCACATCTCTTTCACTTGAAGACAAAAAAGGTAAGGTGATTTTATCTTTTCCTCATTTTTTTTCACTAAGATTTATTAAGTTTATGCATATTCCCCACATTATGCTTCAACTATTTAATTGTAAGTATCTTACTGAACTATTTGGTTAGGATAAGTAGTAAAAAAATTTTGACATTAAAGATACTTATCATATGAATTCATTTTCTTACTATAATTGTTCAATAGAAGATTGAGGATTTTACCGAAAAAATCATCTTAGAGTAACTCCATACCAAAAAGGACCTTAAAGACGTGAATCCACCACAGTACTCTCACAGGTCCTTTTGGGTTTAAATTTTTGGAATTTGAGTTGGGCAGGATATCCCTGCTCACATGTCCACTCTAGATCTTTTTTCCTCTTCCTCTTCCTTCTTTTTCTCCCTCTTGTTTCTTCTGAAAAGTGCCAGTCGATTTGTGTTATCTGACACGAGTGGGGATAACTCTACTCACTCACGTACATGAGCGGAGATATCCTTGCTCCTCTTTCTTCTTCTTCTTCTTCTTCTTCATCCTTTCTTTTCCACTCATTTTTTCTCTCGGCTGAGGCTATTTGACACGAGCAGGGATATCGCCGCTTGTTATTTCTTTTTCCTCCTCATTCTTCCTCTAACCCGAATATAGACCCTAAAGATAAAAATAAAAAATAGAGGATAATGAATAAAAAGCACCATTCCCAAAAACCCAAGGTGAAGATGAGAGAATGAGGTGGAAGCAATATTTTCAAAGAGGATGGAGAGATCTAGAACTTTGAAAGTTGGAGAAATGAGAGAGAAGAGAAGAGAGTAGAGATAGATGATGATGATTGGTTTTGGTGAGTTTAAGGGAAAGGGGAAGAGAAAAATGAGATAAATGAAGAATCATGTTGGTTGATTGGTTGGTGAGGGAGGGGAGAAGTTTGATTTGGGTTTAATGTTTAATGGTTTTTAGTTTAATGAGTGAGTGTAGTGAATTAGAATTAGGTCGTTGGGTTTATGTTTGAGCTTGAGTTGAAGTTAGAGGAAGAAAAAGAGCCAACGGAGGAGGAAAGAAGAAGAAGAAAAAGAACTGGAGGAAAAAAGAAAAAGAAAAAGAAAAAAAAAGAGCGAGGATATCCTCACTGATATAGATGGGTAAGTAGGGATATTTTCGCCCAAGTTAGATTCTAAAAAATTAAATAAGAACAGACTCATAGGACTAATATTGTGGAATCATATCTTAAAGGTTTTTTTTAGTTTAAAGTAACTTTAAGAAGAAAATAATCTAGAAGATTTTCATCGATGACAGCCTAACTTTGGTTTGTGTGGATAATGAAATACACTGACATATAATATGGAACTCCCTTTTCTATAATATATCAGCACCGTCCATTTTCGTCTTCATTGAATGGAAGAGAATTTTGAAGAGCAATGGGCGACCCTTCCTACCTCACTCTTTTTTCAAATGCAAAACGATGAATCGTTATTTTCATGGTTTTTAACTTTATAATGGGTTGATTGGAGGCCCACTGTCATTGTCATAGGCCTTTCTTTAGAAATAGAAATTGAACTTTCCATACATGTGTTGGTCATGATTTAATATTATACCACTACAGTGGTGTAAACTGTCTTTTTTTCTTTCTTTTTTAAAAAAATTCTAATTAAAAAGGACCAATTGTATGAGAATGGAAAATACATATATAAGAATAAGTAAGATTGCACTTAAGCAAGTCATTACCTACTAAGTAAAATTGTAGGATATCAATGTCTCACCTATATTGCTCTCTGAAATTGTTTCTTCTTTCACTTCTTTCAATCACTGGACTCTTGACAAGTTAAATCAATAATTTTGTATATATTCTGTTTCTACGTATTTCTTCATGTTAATAATTTGATGGTGAAGTTGTATATAATCAGTTCCTATTGCGGATTTTGTCATGTCATAAGGATCTTACCCTCACATGCTTATGATTACTTGCTGTCTTCAGACATTTTGAAACCAAAATAAATGGGCTGCCATCTTATTCATAGACATAAGATTTTGATCTTTCAGACGTTATCTTACAATATAACTACTTGGCATTATTGGTGGATGATGTGCAAGGTATTATTCTATCATTCTTGCAATTCTTGTAATAAGAAAATAGTGAGGCTTTCATGTCCTTTTTGGTATTAATAGCTGTGATTGGACTCACAACAACCAAACATGACCCTCCACCAGCTCATCTAGAAAATTAAATTGAGGTCCTTCCGTGAATACATTTAAAAGATGATAAATGCAATTTTAAATAAAAGGTTCTACACTTCCACCTTGGTAATGTGCTTGAAAAAAATGTATGCAGTCTTGCCAACATAACAGATGTGTGTGATCAATCTAATCTTCATGCAGGCCCAATGTTTCTGTCCTTCTGCCCAAATCATAATTCTAAAATTTAGGAACTGGATTAGACTCAAGTGAGTTCGATTGCTGAGTACTCAATTGTGCAAGTCACCCAAGTCTAGGATCTATCTCTGATAGAGAAGAAAAAAAGAAAAAGATGCAGTGAAGATGTGAGAATTTGAGCTGGAAGAACAAAAGATAAAGAGTAATAAGAGAGGAAAGAAAGAGAGAAAGAGGAAGAGAGTCCTGATTGCAGACAATGGACAAGTAGGCGCTGATGTGGCTAGCGATGCACACGTGGCACGCTGTTATTTGCCTGTCCAGACATGATTCTTGTGTGGGGGGCCACTAAGGGGATCCAGAGTTAAGTAACAAAATAATGAGGCTTTCATGTTTTCTTGGTATAAATACAAGAGTGATTGGATTCATTAACAACCAAATACTACACCCCAACAGCTCATAAAGAAAATTATACTGAGATCCCTATCATTGTATTGTATAGAAGAAGATGCGTGTAGTTATCAATGAAAGGTTCCACACTTCCTTTGTAATCTGCTTGGATAAGAAAAAATGTATGCACCACTCTCGCCCACATAACAAATGGGTGAGTCATCCCACTTCCATGCGGGGCCAGTGTTCCAGCCCTTTTGACCAGATCATAGTTTTAAAACTTCGGAACTGGGCTAGACTCGAGTTCATTCAACTCGATGACTCACCTCAGATCAGCTCACATTGAGTTGAGTAAGTCAAGGCCGAGTTGTCAAAGTATGGCTAAAGTCAAGCATGTGCAAGTGAAAAATTGAACGTGTACAATCAACGTTTTAAAACACTATTTTATCAAACTATTTCAAACCTGCTTTTCTGTCTTTTATTGTATGAGTCTGGAACCCTAAACTCGATTAATTTTTGTTATAATTATTATTTTTTTTACCTTTCTCACAATTTGATTGTATTCTATAGTTTTATTCAAATCTAGAATGCTCTAACGCCGGTTAAGTTTCTTCAGCTGATGAGTGATGGAGTTTGATTCAATCAAAAATAAAGCACTCGTTGAATTTTGGGTGGTCATATCAGGGCTACTCTCAACCACCGTCGGTTTGATAGGTATGGACAAGATTCAGCAAAGCAGCAATTCATTAGTGTAAATTACGCATTCTTGTTACCCTGCAATCCCAACTAATTAACAGTTAGTGGAGCTTGAACTTGAATTTAGGCCTGGTAAATAAATGGGCTGATCTTCATCCGGATGAGCTCATCCTCACAATTGTCCATCCATTTTGCTACTTTTTATTTATTTATTTATTTATTTATTTGGTTTTTACTTTTCAAAGCCTACCTTCAAAATACCTTTCCACATAATCGGACAAAAATTATGCTATTTTTGATGAATTTCCTCATGGAACAAACCAGACCTGCTTTCCACATCTTCTTTTTGCAGAGAAAGCAATTACACCCAATAAAATAAAAGTCTGCATAGCTCTGTTATATGTTGTGAACCCATTGGAAACGCTTATTTGCCAATTCATGAAAAGTTAGATAGTGCACAAAAATGCATTCTGTTTGATAAATTCATTTCATTAATAAGTTGAAGTGAGGTGTCTTCAAAACACAATAAATAAAAATGAGTTAAAATAAATATCGCGTTTTAAAAAATGTTGCTACCATTTTATGCTAAAAAGTTTAAAAGCTATTTTTTCATTTTCTGGTAAAAAAATATCTACTTTTAATACAAAAAATCAGAAAAAGAAAAAAAATCCTTCTCAAATCTCAAACCACTAAAACCCAAACTCATCATATTAAGACTTTCACCCTATTATATTTTATTCTCTCTTAATTTAAAATTTCATAACACTACACTTTACTGCAGCATATTTAAAAAAATATGGGTTTTCTACAAAAAAAAATCAGGCTTTTACTTTTTGTTTTTACAAAAAAAAAAAAACTGTTGTTTATAACTGGGAAGGTGGGGTTAAAAAGGGTCCACTTGCCTTTTTTTTTTTTCTTTTTCTGTCCACTTGCCATTTTTTTTTCCTGCAGATAACACAAAAATGTGCCCTTTGGAAACAATAGTAGGTAAGAGTAATTCTAATAAAGTAGAGAGGAGGTGAGTGATTAGTCAAGAAGCCATTGCATATGTAATTTCTTCCCTCCCTATTATTATAACTAAACTTTCAAGATTCCTCTTTAGGATGAGGATGAACAACAAACTACGTCAGTTTGGTGAAGGGTTCTTTTCATTTTTTATTTATTCTCTTCTGTTTTTTCTCATTTCCCCTTAAAACCCTCAAAACCTCTAAATCCCAAAACCCCAAATCCTCCAAACCAGAAAAGATAGATTTTAGAGAGACCCCAAATCCTCCAAACCAGAAAAGATAGATTTTAGAGAGAGAGAGAGAGAGAATGACAGACAGAGTCCATCCATCTGCTAAACCCTCCCCCTCCAACCCCGCACCCCAAACCGTCAACGGCGGCTCCGCCCCAAAACCACACCTTCCCAACCCCACCCGCCACCTCTACCCCCTGACCCTCAAGCCCCCCGGCCCCCGCCGCCGCTGCCGTAGTTGCTGCCTCTGGCTCACCTTCATCCTCCTCGCCCTCATCCTCCTCGCCGCCATCGCCGGCAGCATCATCTGGCTCCTCTACCGCCCCCACCGCCCCTCCTTCTCCGTCTCCGCCCTCAAATTCACCTCCTTCAACCTCACCACCCCCTCCGGCTCCGCCCCTCGCCTCAACTCCCGCCTCGACCTCTCCGTCTCCGCCCGGAACCCCAACAAGAAGCTCGTCTTCTTCTACGATCCCATCTCCATCAGCATCTCCTCCGGCGCCGGCGTCGACGTGGGCGACGGGAGCTTCCCTCCGTTCGTCCACGGCACGAAGAACACCACCACGTTGAGGGCCGCCGTGTCGAGCGGTGGGGCCCGGGAACTGGATGCGGCGGCGGCGAGCTCACTGAGCTCCGAGCTGAAGGCGAGCAAGAACCGGTTGCAGGTGGAGATTCGGATGGAGACGAAGGTGAGGGTTAAGATGGGAGGGTTTAAGACGAAGAAGGTGGGGATTAGGGTTTTGTGCCGTGGGATTGAGGCCAACATTCCGGAAGGGAATTCTACTGCGACCATGCCTTCGTCTTCTTCTTCGGATTGTGCGGTGAAGCTTCGGATCAAGATCTGGAAATGGCACATCTGATGCGGATTGTGAGGGTTTTAGTGAGGTTTTAGGTGATTGTAAATTAGTCTATACTTGTTGTATACTTGAGCTGCCAAATGCCAATCAATGCCGAGGTTGGGAAGGCGAGGGACTCATCTGGGCCCACTCAGAGCCATAAAACATTCATGGGGTTGTGCAAAATATCAAACCATAGGCAGTTCATCCTGGCCCTTTGATCTAGGAACCTTAAAATTTTAAAGATATCAGGAGATCTCATGGTTTTAGATTTCAATCGAGCTGTGGGTACTGGGTAGGTTTGGATGATTTGGGCTTGTGCTAACTTATGGAGAGGATGGTTTCAGGTTACACCATGAATATGCATTGGTTCATCATGACTGGCATGTATATCTATATACGCTTTTTGTTTTCGTTTTTTTTTTTTTTTTGAGTTTTGTTTTGATGTAATTGTTGTGGTTGTGATTGTTGTAAGAGAACTGTGTATTTGTTGGATTTTTTTGTTGTGACAATAAGATGAAGAGAAATCTATGTAGTTAGTTTCTTTGCTTTTGCAGTGATTGGTGTGATGTGCGCAAGTCCATCCTTCTATTTTATTAAAACTACAACTACAAGAAGAACATGAAAGCGAATAAATGAAGAGTTGGATCCAAAAAATAATAATAAGAAGAAAAAGAGGAGAAAAAACTTTCTATTTTTTATTTTATTTCTATTTTTTCCCCGAAGAAAAAGATAAGGTGGGGTATATGTGGTTATGAGAAGGATTCTCACCTACAAGAGAGGATATGCTCATGCAGTCATGCTTGTGGGCTCCACCTGGATGCTTTGGGAGAGTATATGCTCATGCGGTCATGCTCGTGGGCTCCACTTGGATGCTTTAGGAGAGTAAGAGCATATATGCTCATGTGGTCATGCTCGTGGGCTCCTCTTAAATGTTTTAGGTGAGTGAAGGATGGAATGTCTCTATTTTCTTACAAAAGTCATGCAAAAAGTCTACCCCATTAGAAAATTGTATCCTTGATTTAACATTTTAACTATAGACCTTTTTTTTGGTTTGGGTCTAGTTTTAATTTATTGTTGGCAATATGGGCACAACTCACACTCATATATATGGGAGGGGGGGCCTTATAGACCTGGACTACGCAGGTTGTTGGGGTATTTTGAGTGAAATGAATAGTCAAATCAAAATAAATAAAAATTTCTACAGGAGAAGGATGGAATAAAAGTAAATGGGTTTAAATCAAAATGTTTGACTTTTTGGCATTTAATGGCTTGAAAATGTATCATTAAAATTTTTTTAAAGTAAATGATTTTTTGTGATTTAGTTGAATGAGAGAATTGCTTCGTGACTTTTTTTTAAAAAAAAGAAAGAGATGATTTTTGAAATTTGATACTTTTTTTCTGTATGCCCCTTTCATGCCCCTTTAATTGAGCCTTTGCTTCAATTCACAGTAAAAGCGAATTTACTACTTGATTATGGTGTTTTTGGTCTGCAGTATGTGGTGCTGTGATGAGGGTTTCCACATCTGGATCGCAATTTCCACACATTATTAATACTTGGGCTAATAGTCAAGCATGCTCGTGAAAACCTCGCAAAGCTTCTGACCATCAGATTGGTGGCCTTAATAAAGATGATCAAAGGCCCGTATTGATGGGCGTCAATGAATTAGCCATTTCACCCATCAAATCATGATGAAGCTCTAGTAATTGAGAACTCAAGCATGAGATCTCCATCCCACGCCTCGTGTCGATCAAATACCTTTCTTTTTTCACTTTTAACCAAATTTAAATCACATAGTAGTTAGTTCCATGGTCAAAATAGTCACTAAAAATGAAAAACAAAAACAAATAAGGAGAATGAGTCATCATTGCTATTGGGTGGCAGTAGATAGGGCACAACAGGTCGAACTGGACCCTCCATGCACAATACAATAGACCCATCCTTCCCACTAATGTCACGGATCCCATGTTTTTTAAACCTATCAGATGAGATTGGCCATTGGATTGAAGAAAATTTTTTTTAAAAAAATAATGCATTCTAAAATTGTTGAACATGTTTTTTATTAACCTGATCCAATGAAACTGACCGTCAGATTGAAATAAAAATTAAAAAATAATAATGCACTCTAAAACCATTAAACTTGAGGGCACAAATCAAGGGGTGGACTTAGAAATTTGGTACACAGGTAAGTCAAATCTATATCTTTTGATCCCTCACACACCTCAAGATTAATGGGTCCCCACGTGGGACCTGCAGGTCAGACATGATATTCTGTGCGAGACATCTGCACTGGAACAACGCACTTCTGCACATGAGCAGGCCCATAAATAAATCAGGTGCATTGCATTGTACATCACTTGCTTGCCATCCAATTCAAGGCCAGTAAATGGGTGGGTGCAAGAGAGGGGGAGGGGCAGCTTCTATTTGGACTGACCATTTCTAAGTACCTGCATCAATCATTAGGCATCCCTTGTGCACTCAAAGCCTAACAACAAGATCATCAGTCCAGTAGGCTCCAGAGGGGTAACATACCTGCACCAACTCTGCATCCAAATTACCTGGGATCTAAAAGCTCCCATCTAAATATTCTAAGGGAAACTTGAACAAGATTTATACAAATTGTACATTTTTCTAATCAGGTATACAAATATATTCAGCCAAACAGCGTGGACTTGAAGATACAAATGTTGACCAAACAACCTACACATTCAGTGGACATGGATGCACCAATGGAGCTAGCTAGTTAGACAGGGACGGCTGCTGGTGGTGATGATACAGGGACCCTGTTTTCGGCAGGGATTTCAACAAACTCAGACAGAATAGCTCGGAACTCATCACCTGTCATAGTTTCCTTCTCCAAAAGTACCTCCACTATCTTGTCAATGGCTTCCCGGTTATTCCGAATGTGGCTCAATGCAATTTCATAAGCACTGTCAGAGATTCGCTTTACCTCAGCATCAATGTCTTCGGCCAGCTTCTCTGACATTGAGTTCCGTGCCATCATTCTCATGATAACATCACTTTGCGCTGAGGACTCCATAAGCGACCATGGGCCAATCTCAGACATTCCAAATGTGACTACCATCTACAATTGCACGAGATAGATCAGCCATTTGGTAAAAAATGATTTTACTGAGTGAGGGACTTCTTTCTGAAGGTATAAGCAACCTGGTTCTACTAAAACAACACAGAATCAGGCATCACCTGACTTAAGATAGTTTTTCATCCAATTACTAAAGAGTTGGACAAGTACACTGTCAATCAGGCCTAGCCCAGGTCATATCGTAGAAGCTTTGGTTGGGTACACATCAAATTCTAACCTGCCAAATATAGAGGCAGGGCTTGGACTTGGGCTCGGCATTATTTTCTATTGAGGACTAGACCAAGCTGGCATATACTCCCACTTATTGCTGCAATGTGCAGGCTTGAGCTCAAATAGCAGGCACAAAATATAAACAGCATTTTCAATAAATAAATGGGTATGCCTGGGCCAGAGTTTCAGGCCCAATAGCCGTCATGTTAGGCTTAGGCTACCCCTGACATGACTCGGTCTAGGCTGACATGCTGAAAACCATTACCATAAACAACAATGATATGTCCACCTGTTCTACTCTAGTTTGTAAATGGCTCCTTGGTTTGCTAATTGAAGTGAAGAAAGCTGTTTAAAGATGACAAAAGTAGATTACCTGTTTGGCCAAACTCGTGATCTGTTGCAAGTCACCAGCTGCACCTGTGGTAACTTCAGGCTCTCCAAAGATGACTTCCTCAGCAGCTCTGCCACCAAGACCGCCAACAATCCTTGCAAACAGCTGTTGTTTAGAGATCAAAGTTGGATCATCATTTGGAATGAACCATGTAAGTCCCCGTGCTTGGCCACGAGGGACTAGTGTCACCTTTTGGACTGCATCATGCCCTGGAGTCAAAGTTCTACACGAAAAAAAGATGATCTTCACCCATGTGTGGTTGCAGTAAAAGAACTTTTAATGAAAATCATCACTAACTCTTGTTATGGATAGTTCTCCATCCATGGTTCGCAGTTTGCTACATTCTCAATAAAAAGAACAGAAATGACTTGATCCATCTAGATTAACTAGACCAATTTCCAGTTGGGAGCAGCGAGAACATGGTAGCTACAGGATAAACAGAAAATAGATACATATTTTATTCCTGCCCCTGAAACAGATTTTTTTTAGCAGTGTGGTGTACACGCTTTTCAATTCTTAATAAAATTTACATACCACTTAATATATATATAGAAATTATCCAGTGCACACAGTGAATTCTATCCACACCCAGTGAAGCCCACAGGATGGTCCATCCAAATGGACCACACACAGGAACAAACCCCACCCCCTACATCATATCCCTGGGTTTGCACTTTGCATCCATCCTATTGAACTGGACTGTCGGATTGATTGTGCACCCGCTTTTAATGGTGAAAATTTGTGGGACATTGATCAATGGGTCAAGATGATCATGTGAGTCCCTACCACCATCCACCAGCAGGGCCGACCTAAATCTCCCAATCCCCCAATCCCATCTCAAGGTGAGGCCCCACAACAAGGTGCGCAGGGGGATCCCATGTGCATGAGAGAGAGAAAGAGAGGGAGAGGGAGAGAGAGAGAGAGAGAGAGAGAGAGAGAAAGATGATCCAATTGACGTATAAGCACAATTGGATAGAAAAACCAAGTGATGCAAGTTGAAATAACTAATGTGAGACTAAACTTTCAGGACAGATGACCATGACAAGGAATGACAATGCACTGGATATACCAAGTTTATTTCCATGTGACAATGGCATTATATTTTCTCAAGAAATTACTATTTTCAGCTCTCATATATAGGCAGCATTAGTGGTTTGAATATCAGCATAAAATCATATTTTCAGTAGTTTCCCTGTGGCAGGGGCGTCAGCATAAATACGATATCAGCTCTCATAGGGAGCACAGCAGACAACTTACACAGGCTTCAAACCCATGCTCCAACCCTCCTAAGGAAGGCTTTTCGTGTTCTCTACCACTGTCAGTTATCGTGCTCCACGGCACTAATCACGTCAAGCAAACATGTATAAAATTATAAATATGATCAGAACAGTTGGGACTATCTATAGTGACGGATATGAGAAAAGAATCAGATGATATTGGAAATTAGCACTCAATGTCTAGATTTTAATAAACAAAATCTAGAGGGCAGATTTTGTGGAGGATCATTCCTTTCTCTATACTTTGGTCCATTTGGAAGGAAAGGAATGAGAGAATTTTTAGCAGGAAAGAATTGTTTTGGGGGGAGATTCTATCTAAAGTGTCTATGAGAATTGCTCATTGGGCCCATGCTATAAAAGAATTTTCTAATGTAAACACAGATAATATGGTGTATAATTGGGGAGCTTGTTTGTTGATGAAAGTAGCAAAGAAGAGGAAAAAAGTGACTTGGAGTCTGCCGTCTGGGTATCTAAAGTTCAATGTAGATGGAGCAACTTGTGGCAAATAAGAGGCCGGCTAGTATTGGCGGTGTTCTTAGAAATCACAACGGAGAGGTGTTGTACATGTTCTCAAAAAATATAGGGGTTAAAGACTCTAATGAAGCAGAAGTTTTGGCCATTTTAGAAGCTCTTCGCATCTACTATCGGTCCTTCTAGTCTAGCACCATTTTGAAAAGTGATTCTTTCAATGCAATATCTTGGGCAATGGCTTTCAAGGGCCCTTGGAAGATGAAGTTATATTTTAATGAGATTAAACATCTATCTTTGGAGTCTTGTGTTTTGTTTCAGCATATTAGTAGATCTGCAAATGGTATGGTAGACACTTTCGCTAAGCAAGGAATGGACCATGTCTTCATTTTAATATATATCATTGTTATTTTCTTTAAAAAAAAGGGCGTGGATTGTTGACCAACTTTATTTTCAGAACTACGAAAGCATATATGAATGTGTTTTTAATACATCAGTGGAAAGTGAAGGATGTAACTATTGATGAAGGATTTACTTAGCAAGCTGCTTAATATAGCCACATAAAAAGATGCTTTAGTTCTTGCAGTTTTAAAGCAGCACAAGGCACTACATCCTTGATAAACAAGCCAAGGACAGATGACCATGACAAGGAATAATAATGCACTCGAGATACCAAGTCTTCATGTGACAATGGCGGTGTATTTTCTCAAGGAACTATATTTCTCACTTCTCATATAGGCTGCATTAGTGGTCTAAATAATGGATGAAAATAGTGGCCGCTACGCTGCTATATCAGGCATAGCGGCCACTACGCCCGCTACGAAGTGTGATTTATGGCTGTCTTTCAAAAAAAATTTGAAATACATATTAAAGCTTATTGTTTTACTTCTTCTCTTCAAATAATATTTTTTTACTCAACTATTCTACCCTTTTATACTTGAAACAACACCAAAACACATAGGATCCCACTTCTATCCTTGAAAGAACACCAAAGCATGTAGGATCTCACTAAATTGAAGTTGATCCAGAGAGTTCCTCTCAAGTTGAGTGTTTTTATGGAGTTATTAATTATTATGTCATTCCACATTCGTTGTATTGACTACTGACTATTGACTATTGAATATTGACCATTTACTATTTAGTGTTTACTATTGCACTTCTAAGTTTCAACTTTTAAGTCTTGAGTCTTGACTTCAAGTTCAACACATTGTTTATTTTGATGATATTTCTTCATTACAGTTTTTTTAATAAGCCTTTCATGGGTTTCTAAGTTAGCATAACAACATGAATACATGTGAAAAAAAATGATCATCACTCTATTGTTTTCTATTAATACAACGATACATGACCTCATGCAATGAGAGGACTGCTACACCCCTTTATTTTAATTACTTTTGCAAGAAAATCATTTATTCTATCATTTTCTAATATTCTATATTTTCTCAAAAAATTTCAAATTTTTTTTATGATTTTTTCAAATTGCGCCTTGCGCCGCTATGTAGCGCCTACTCATGGAGTTTCAATAGCAAGCTGCTATGCCCGCCACTACCACTACATCCTTGGTCTAAATATCAGCATCAATATGATATTTTCAGTAGTTGCCCCATGGCAGTGATATGATGTTTCATAGGGAGCACAATGGACAACTTACAGAGGCTTCAAACCTGTGCTCCAACCCTCCAAGGTAAGGCATTTGGTGTTCTTTACCTCTGTGCCAAGCAGGTGGACCATGGAAGCATCAATATAATTCTGGGTGAGAAGGTTGTACTAGTGCAGTGAAACCAATGTGGAATAAGGCATATGTAGTTTTCTTATAAACACCATATTTGAGTATCATCTAACGTTTAGAAAGCCACAAGGATTCAAAAAGGAAATGAGGCACACCCAAAGGCTTTCTATAAGAGAGAAAAAAGTAATAAGAGGAGGGGGGGGGGGGGGGGGGGGGGGAGGAACTGATAAAAACATGAAAAAAAAAAAAAGAAAAAAAAAGAGAGGAGGGCAGACATTATCATACTCCAAGCACTAATCAAGCAAGGCAATCATGAATACAATTATAATATGATCAGACCAGTCCGACCATCTATAATGATGGATATGAGAAAAGAATTGGATGATATTGGAAATTAGTACTCAATGTCTGGATTTGATAAACAAAACCTAGAAGTATTGATGTTATTGAGAGGCCAGAATGAGCAACTAGGGAAGCATGCATGCGTTTTTAATACACCTGCAGAAAGTGAAGCATGAAACTATGGATGAAGGATATAAAAGCACACTGTTTAGACAAAGATGCTATAGTTCTTGCAGATGCAGTTTTAAAACGGCACAAAGCACCTACAACCTCGGTAAGCAGGCCAAAGCGAGGAATATAGAATTAAACAAGGTTAGAAGATAGGCATGAGATCAAGAGTTTTCCAATGATAAAGGGGACTAAAGAGGTTATAACAATTATAATGAAATTTCCATCAAAGTCAAATAACTCAGAAGAGAGAGAGAGAGAGAGAGAGAGAGAGAGAGAGAGAGAGAGAGAGATGAATGAGTGCATATGATATTGTTGGTAATTATAATTGAAGTTAATCCAATAAAGAAAATTCTCTCCCTACCCGCAAATTGCATGGCCCACTTCATGGTAGGATACCAGGCTTTTGCTTTTTCCATCAGTCATAACTGTTCCTTCCATTCCAGCCACAATTCTATCAATCGAATCATCGACCTCCTTTGATGAAATTGCTGTTTTTCCACGACGTCCAGCCAATATGGCTGCTTCATTTAAAAGGTTTGCAAGGTCTGCTCCACTAAAACCAGGTGTTCTCATGGCTATCACTTCAAGAGAAACATCAGCATCAAACTTTTTGTTGCCTGCATGCACTTTTAATATCTCTGTTCGCCCCCGAACATCTGGAACATCAACAGTAACCTGCACCAGCATTTTGAAGAAATAAAATGCTCTTCAGATTTTCATCATTAAGTTGAAGAAACAAGGGTCAGAGAAGAACAACACGATATTGTGATGCCAAGAAGGGGAAAATAATAAAGGAAGCTAACCAAGCAAGAATGGGTGCATGCTCACCTGTCTGTCAAAGCGGCCAGGTCTTAGCAAAGCAGAATCAAGAATGTCTGCTCGATTAGTGGCTGCAATTACAATGATACCAGTATTGCCTTCAAAACCATCCATTTCAGTCAAAAGCTGATTAAGAGTCTGTTCTCTTTCATCATTCCCTCCCCCTATCCCTGTCCCTCTTTGCCTACCAACAGCATCAATTTCATCAACAAAGACAATGCATGGAGCATTCTCTTTAGCCTTCTTGAAAAGATCACGAACTCGGGAAGCACCAACACCAACAAACATCTCTACAAATTCGGAGCCTGAAATAGAGAAAAATGGAACACCTGCTTCACCAGCAATTGCCTTGGCAAGCAACGTCTTTCCAGTTCCTGGAGGACCAATTAAGAGAACACCTTTAGGAATCCGTGCACCAACAGCGGTAAACCTCTCAGGTTTCTTTAGAAACTCAACCACTTCCATGAAATCCTGCTTTGCTTCATCCACTCCAGCAACATCATCAAAAGTCACTCCAGTGTTTGGCTCCATCTGAAACTTAGCTTTGGATTGGCCAAAGGCAAGAGGAAAACCAGGACCTCCAGGCCCACCAATTCCTCCAGATGACCGCCTTGATAGAAGAAACAGCCCTCCAATCAGGATTAAAGGAAAAGCGAGGTTTCCAATCAAGTTGAACAAAAACGACCCTGACTCTTCCTGGGCATTGTGGGCTGCAAAGTCGATGTTCTTCTCTCTAAATTTTTGAAGAAGCTCTTGACTAAGGCCCGGGAGTTGCACGCGTACTCGCTGCACTCGGTTACCCAACTCTGGTGAAACAGCTTCAACAATTGCAATGGTACCATTCTCAAAGAGATCCACCTTTTTAACTCTATCTTTGTCTAGATACTCCAAAAACCTTGAATATGACATTCTTGAAGATGATACACCTTGGTCATCAGCATAAGCACTCTTAACACCAACAATACCGGGTAAGCTGAGTCCAACATTTCCAAGCAACAACTTTAGAAAGCTTCTTCTTCCTTCTTGTTGCCTCTGTTCCAAGGAAGCTCTTGCAGAGACTGATTTGGCCACCATACGTGATGAAGGTAAGCCCGAGAATGGAGCCAGATACCTACCAAAAATTTCCTTGTTCAAATCTAGTCTATTGCCACATGTTGTTAACCCATTTGCACAGAGACATGGTGATAAGGATGCCATCTGTATAAAACAAAGCAGTTTTCATTTAAGATCAGGAAGGAAAATTTGGATAACAGAGAGGAAGTAACAAAGATAGTGTATAGAAACAATGGAAGTCACCATCGCTGACTGAAAATTAAAAATCAAAATCAAACAAAGATCATGGAAAAACAAACAAGTATCACTCCTAGATAGAAAAAAGAGAACAGCTTGAGGAACACTTGCAAAGCATCCATGCATGAATGAATGCTAGCACTGCTTTGATTTCCATAGTTCAAACTTTGAATTGAATCTGCCATTAGATTTGTTTTCTTGGTTGGTGCAGGGGAAGGGTGTGTGTCCCAGTTTAGGGCCTCCCTGTAGCGACAACCAGTGGATCGGAGAGTCCTACCATGAATTGAAATTAGCATAGTAAAGATTATAATAGAATGTTCAAAGCCATTCCAATACAAAGGCCAGCAATGCAGACAGTTATCCAATCTCTTTCAAACTGCCAGGCCAATTTTGTAGGTCTTCAGCATCAGATCAGTTTCAGTGTATCCTAATTGTCATATTTCGATTCATGGACTTGATTATGCAAATTTTTATTTTTGTACCACTCGCAATCCATGGGGTGACACTCCTATCCACTGGCAGCCAACATCAACATACACTGGTGCACTTGGACCACACAGAATGGAAATTAACATCACACACTTTTTATTCTCAAAAAGTTATAACTGTATTAATCATAGAAGAGGGAGAACCCCTTATAGAAAATGAATCAGCCTCCATTCAATGGAACACCCCACTAAGGCAACCAGCTATGCAAAGCATATGGCAACCTCCAAAGGGTGAGCAAAGGAAAAAAAGCTTACCATTTATTTCAGCTTATGAAAAATATTACAATCATCAAAACATTTTTTTTCCAAAAAAATAATAATAATAATAATAACAATAACAATAAAAAATAAAAGAAAATTATTACATGATGATAGGCCATTTAGACCTGATTATGTCTACTATAAATTATTGGCACTGTAAGAATTAAATATGGTAAGAACAGAAACAACAACATCCACTCCACTGGGGCATACACAAATTTCTCCCAAAATGAATGCTTTGCCAAAGTACTTATGCAGCAGAACAGAGAATCAGATACCATCAAATAAATTGCCCCACAGATCATAAGATCTCAGAACAAGACACGAAAAAATTCCACACAAATCCTAACCAAAAAACAGTCGCGATGTCACAAGTGGGAGAGAGAGATCGAACGGTGGAACCCAACACTAATAAATCAGTTAGGGTTTGTTGAGAAAGAGAGCAACTTCAGCTTACTTACCCTTATATGAGTGATGAGTGTGAAAAACAGAAACAAAGAAGAGTAGCTGAGCCTTCGAACACGGAGAGAAGAAGAGGCGAGATAAGGATTATATATATATATGTGGTTGGTTATACGTGTGTGCGGCCAAGGCGCTTATTAACTTGTGGTGGTGGTGGTGCCGGTGAGTCCTGTTTCTCAAAATTATCATGTTGTAACTGAAAGACAGAGGACTTTGATGGTGGTGATAGGATGGCCCACAAATGGACGGTTAGTAATAAGGCCAAAGACGTAAAAGAAAAGGCCAAAACAGTGTCATTGGTTTATATTCAAACACAATGGCATTGTTAGAATAGTCTCAGGAAAAAAAAATTTTACCGTTTAGTTGATTTTTTTTTTCACTTAACTTGGCCTTTGAAATGTAAAAATTTAATACAGCATCTAATAATATCCATTTTAATTTAAGGTCGCGTTCGATAAATTAAGCTCTCCCTTTTTTTCACTGATTCAAAACAACCATGGGAAATCATTAGAAGGCAATTTAAGTGCACGTTTGGTTAATAGAGATCCCAAAGATTTATCCTTTTTGTGGATTTCTGAGGGAGGGAATCAAACATTTGTTTTGTATTTTAGTTTTCTAAAATCAGTAGGGGTCACTCGTTATAACTCAGTGCTTTGTTGACTACGTAGATTTGTAAAATTTGATGGTGGGATGCAAAGACAAAAAATAAATAAATAAATAAAAGGGGTCTTCATATGCATATGTCCCTCACTAAAATGGTGAGGGACACTTCCTTTTTTGAACTTTTGAAGCATAAAAAAATGTGAAATTTTGTCTTATTGCTTATTAATACTTTTCAAAAAATGAGTGTCCCTTATCAAAATGGTGTGGGACATATGTACATAAATATTTTTCAATAAATAAATAATGGAAGAGATGATGTTTAACGTGTTGGGAGGATTTGGAAAATCCTTTTACTTTCTCTCTCTTAGCCTAAATGTAGATTTGTCTCGAAATCAATAAAAAATTAGAGAGAACACCTCTTCAAAGACGTTACCCAAACATATTAGAGTTTAACCCGTGAAAATCCTAATTTTTTGGAGAATATTTGGGTCTGAATGAAATTATCATTTTTTTCTGATAACTGATACTAATTTTTTCCATGTAAATTCCTCAGCGATATAAATTGTTAGGGAAAAAACTCGAATTCTTCACAAATTCTTCACCTATCAAATGTGCCCATATATAATCGAGGAGCAGTAGGACCCAGACGCAGTAATGTATCGCTTATGGGACAAGTTATGCTGACCACGGTGATTCAAAAGTGGCACAGTGAGCACCACGTACATTGCGTCTCCCACAAGGGAAAGGTTTGTGGTATCTATTATCTAGACGTAGCATAGTATCCCTCCAGCCAATCTTTGCCGTCCAAATTGTGGGCGCCAACTATGTAACCCCAAAACACCATTCTAATAAATGATCCTGACCGTTGAGTCGGAAAGTTCAAAGTTGATCGTAATCAGCTGTTGTGTAAAGTTCCAAATATCGCATTACTGCTGATCACATGGAGTGCAACTCGAAGGGGTCGGATAAAGTCTGTGAAGGAAATGAGGCCCTCGTCACGAATCAGACGGTCTGACTCAAAACAAGCCTTGATTTTATTTAGTCCTACGCACTTTGTTATCAATCCAAGTTGGGCCATGTCGAGCCAAGTTAGGCTTGATTGGATTGGGTTTAGTAGTTTGGGTTAAGATTAGATAGGGTTGCAAACGCGAATGTGAATTACAAAGGATGTATCATATCAAAACCCATTTGGGATCCAAGAATATAGTATCCAGAACATTCGGATCCAAGTTGGGATCCTTGTATGTTCCAACCCGAGCGTTAATTTGATATTTTAGGATTTATTTAGTTTCAATTATTTATTATAATATAATAGCCACACTCATTTATTAAGCGAAATTATTTTTAAGCCCTTTTATCCCATTATACTAGTGCACAGCGGATCTTATTTCAAATCTCGATCTAAAATTAGATCTCTCTTTTAGTTAACACCAGATCCGGATTGCTATTCTGTGCTTAACATATACTGGCCATCTCAACTTTAAGTTGTGTCTCCTTGCATGTTAATTTTTATCATCTCACATGTGTGAATTTGTGTTTCCTCCATGTGTGAATCTCCATTACTTCACCCCTTGAATGTGTAAGTTTCCTTTGCCTCGCACGTACGAGCATCAGAGGACCCCGGCCCCTTAGCCGATATTAAAAATAACAATTCCCCTTATATAGCATTTTGCCCTACCCAAGTCGCATGGCCTGGGATGCCATTGGCACTAGATCGTGACAAAGAGGCCCCGCAATTGGGTCTGTCCACAAGCAGTGCTAGCTCAAAAGGCAACTCGGCTTCGCTTGACTGATCTGGAACTTTTCTTAGCCCCTATTCAACTTGTCTCGCAATGGGCCTGTCTTAAGCAAAATCAGCTAAGCTCATTGCTACCCCCAAGGCCCTAATAATGTAGAGAGACAAGGGCCAGCGAGTATGGATTTTGCAACAGCAAATTAGAATCCTGTAAACGGTTTGCAGTAACCAGTGGGTGGTAATTGACGCTTTTACGTCTCATGTCCTTCACAAAATGAAGCCAAAAGGATGAAGCAGCTGGTTTTTGGCTCGGATGGAAACGCCGCAGGTGTGGTGAAGGACCTGCATCTGTACCATTTTGGTTCCAAAGATCTGATCTGGGACGAGGCTACGCACACTTTTTAATATGACCTATGTACTGATGGAAATAATAAATGTGAGAAAACAAAGAACAGCACAACTGTCCATTATTTGACGGTTATTTTTGGATATTCACCTTTGTTGCCCCCCTTTTAACCAATTTTAGAAATACAATTAGAATAATTCATACAACTTCAATCACATGAAACAAACAGGCCATAAAGGAAAAATTATTATTACTAGTATTATGTGCCCCCAGCATAGCTCAATTGTTGTTTCTTCAATTGTAGCATTTTTCACACACACACACACACACCAAAAAAAAAAGGTAAGATGTATGTATTTCCAAAAGGACAGTGTAAAATGTACAAAGAATTAGAAAAAGCTCCATTCAGTTGTCACAACAAGATAGAGAGGGAACCAAAAGGAGCTAGACTGCCCAAAAAATTGCTCACAAAGCCAAATGGAAAACACCATAGAGTAGCTAAAAAATTACAAGGCCCAGGAAACATAACCACAGCTCGGGTGAAGCGAACAAAGGACAAATATCAGCAGCATGCTTAATCAAGTTAATCGACACTTTATGAAATATATATATATATATGAAAATATTATAACTCATCCCTTCAAAAAGTTTTTATAATACTAAGAGAGGTAAAATGTTGGGTCCAATTTGATTGTGAAGGGCAAATCAGTGCCTTCACAGTCAAATACTAAGAGAGGCCTCACCCAAAGCCTATCTGAAGGAGCAATTTTAGCCGCTTTTAGAGAGACATTACGAAAATTTCAAGGAATTCAACTCCATTTAAAAAAATGGCCCATGAAAATATTTCAAGTAATTTTTAAAAGTGCCCTGACCTTTCTTCGCTTAAGAAGAGGTTGTGGAGCCCACCTGAAAGCATTCCAATCGGTGGCTTAGGGTTTTGAAAGGACTCACTGAGACCCAATTGTGTACCAAAATACAGAAACTGTCCAATCAAGAAAAATATAATTGAGGCCTCCAAGAGTTGCAAAACCTTGCTGGTAGATGAAGTAAGATGGTTTCCTAACTTCTGGATGATTAATGTTAAACCTCAACTGTGTTAATTGAGAGGAATATAAAGAGTTTCAATTTGATCATACAGGAGAACAGGTAAGTCTTATAAGGGAACATTCATCAGAAAAAAAAAAAACAAAAAAGGGCCTAGTAAGGGAACAAGTCCATAGCATTTTTTTTTTTTTTTTTGCTTAGTTGGCCCAATGGACAGGACATAGGAACTAAAGGGCTCCCACCAGGCTATGGGAGCGGTGCCTTATCCACAAGGCTCACTATCTATTTCCGACAAGTTCATAACTTGGCAGCCCCAAATTAGGAACAGTTCGGCCACTGACCGAAAATTTGGATGCGACATTCTCTTTCTTTAAATTGACTAGGGGCACACAGTCCAGCACACATACAAATGGGGCAAAATGCCGAGGGCTAGCACGAAATATCCAGTAAGTTGCATTACTAAAAAACAGAGACCTTAACTGGAGACGTTTTATCTTCCACAATAGTCAGAGAAGGGGAAGAAACCAAACGAGTTAGATGCAAAATCATAAATAAAAGATGGAAAAGAGTACATCAGCTATAAACTCATTATGCATACCTAAACATCACAAAAATTTCAAGAATTCCAGAAAACGAATTGCTCATGTTAGGATTTTTTTTACATTGATATGATGATCCTCCCATTGCCATGTCAAAATGTCATGCTTTTTGCTAAAATTTTAAATTCCAACCACATGAAAAGTCGCAAATATCGTTTAAAATTCTAAAATTCCAACCTCCTCAGGGCCCCTATTTGATTTCAAGCATTGAGGACAATGTTGTCTAGACAATTTGGAGAATTCCAAATGCCGTCCCGCAAGATGTAAAACTCCAAAATGCTAATGACAAAAACAGAGCATTCTGATTTCCAAAACTCAAAGAACAGCTTGCCAACAGTGACTTTTCACTTAGTTCCAACAACCAAACCCCAATCAAACAAGGAATTGTGAATTCCAAGGGGCAACCTCTCCATTTCTGACAAAGATTCCCCACAAGAGGAGTTCCATCTCAACCAACCAAACCCTTAAAAGTGACATTTCAAATAGTTAGAATCGGAAATTGTAGCAAAGAAACATGACATTAGGAAATGCCAAGAGGACAGCCATCACCTCATGTCCAAAAATGTCCAAGATCCCAAATTCTTGACAGGATTTCTCTTAAAGAAACAAGCCTTCAAGTTGGGAATTCTCCATACAAGAAGTTAGAAGTGCTTGTTTGTTTACTAGAATTCCAACAATTCATGTATGGAGAATTTGAAATTCCCCAAATGCAATCCCTAAGGTAGTATACACAAACATTAAAGGAGGTGGAATTTGAGAATTCCAAAGGTTTAAGGGCTTGTTTAGAGAGTTTTAGAATTCACCAGATGTTGTCCCCCATTGGAACTACAAAATCCTCCCTGCCCTCCTAGCATTTTAAATTTCTAAAGGGCTTGGAATTCTTAGAATGCCAAAAGCCTTTAAAAAAAAACCTAAAAAGGGCCTCTTTCTTAACTAGAATTCAAGGAATTCATGTATGGAGAATTTGTAAATTCTCCAAAAGTTATCTTCTAGAGTGAAATTTCTAAATCCTCATCTTAGGTGGAAGATTTGCAAATGCTAAGGAAGTTGGAATTCAGGAAATTCCAAAGGTCAAAAGTGACTTTTTAAGTGATAAGAATTTGGAAGTCTAGTAGAAAAACATGACATTTGTAAATTCCAAGGAGACAAGCAATCACATCATGTCTATGAATTCCCAACATCCCAAATTCCAGTAAAAAAAAGGCTATTAACCTAAAAATTATCAGCCCCCTTTAAACATTTATGAATGCTACCTTCAAGACGAAGATTTGGAAATTCCATCAAGGGGGACATCATTTAGAGGATTCTAAATTCTCCATACATGAAGTCTTAGAATTCTAAATTCTCCATACATGAATTCTTGGAATTCTAGTAAAGAAACAAAGCCATAGGGCCTATTTCTTCCACAAAATTTCTAACTAGAATTTATGATGTTAGGAATTCAAGGACATGGCGTAATGACTTATCCCATTGACATTTGAAAATGCTATGTTTCTTTACTAGAATTCCAAATTCTAGCCACTAGAAAAGTCATGTTCAACCTTTGGGATTCTCAGAATCCCAACATCCTTAGCATTTGCAAATCATCCACCCATGAGGAGAATTTAGGAATTCCACCTAGGTGGACAAGTTTTTAGGAAATTTACAAATTTCCCAGGCATGAGTTATTTGAATTCTTTCAAAGAAAAAGGCCCCATGGACCTATTCTTTTGCCAAGATTTTTTTTGTTGGAATTTGTGATATTGGGACTTTCTAGACATGATGTAATGGCTTGTCACTTTGGCATTTTACAAATGCCATGTTTGATTGGTAGAATTCAAAATTCCAGCCACCTAAAAAGTCTCAAATGACCTTTGAAATTCTACAAAGTTTTAGCCTCCTTAACATTTGCAAAATCTTCCACCAAGAGGAGAATTCAAGAATTCCAACCAGGGAACAACTTTGGGGGTCAGCTTCTTTACCAGAATTTGAAGAATTCATGGCAGGAAATTAAAGGAATTTCAAATTCTCCAAAATCTATCCCCTTAGGGTGGAGTTCCAAATCCCTCATCTTGGTGGAGCATTTGAAATTCCAATCAAATGCATAGAGAATGGAATTTCAGAAATTCAAAAGGTTATTTGAAAGCTTTTAGGTGGCTAGGATTTAGAATTCTGGTGAAAGAAACAAAGCAGTTTAAATGCCGGGAGACAAGATATCACATCATATCCAAAAAAATCCCAATATATCAAATTCTTCTTTGGAATTCTGATACAGAAACAAGGCCCTTGGAGAATTCACAAATTCTCCATACATGAATTCCCTAAATTTTCCTAAAGAAATAAGCCCTATATAAACCTCCCAACATTTTGAAATGCTAAAAGGAGTTGGAATTCTCAAAATTCCAAAGCCCTTTTTTGACTTTTCATGTATGTTACAATTATGAGAATTTGGAATGAAACATAGCATTTCTAAATGCTTAGCCTATTTCTTTATTAGAATTTGTGATGTTAAGAATTCACTAACAATTCGGGATGCTCTATTCTTTCGCTCGAATTTTGAATTCCAATCAAAAGCAGCCTTTTGAAATTCTCAAAATCCTAAACTCCTTGGTATTTTTGGATGCTCAAGTGGAGAGGAGGATTCCGGATATGACATGGGGGCCAGCTTTTGGAGAGTTTCTAAATTCTCCACATAGGAGTTCTTGGAATTACAGCAAAGCAATGGGGCCTTATGGGGCAAGCTATCACATCATGTCATAAATTCCTAATATTAAGATTTTCAGTATAAAATAGTTGTAAAGAAAGGGCTTGTTTGGCTGCAAAAATTCCTAAGAGGATTTCTCTATTTCCTATAACTTCTACACTAGTAACACTACAATTGCTATCTCCCTAGAATTCAAAATGACTAACTTGATTGAGAAGAATTCTACAAACTGGAATTCCAAATGACAACTTTGCCACGTACAGTTCTCAACTATCCACTTTTTGGAATACTACTCAGCATTTGTCATTCCAGAATTCCACTTGGCAGGATATGCTCCAAGACAAGAAATCCCGAAATGCTTGCAACTAAACAAGCCCGGATTTCAAAATTCTTCTCCAGCCAATAGGATTCTGGAATTCCATGGGGGAACAACACTTGGGTAATTCACCAGATGTGAATTCTTTGAATTTTTCTAAAGAAACAGTCCCAAGAAATTCTTCTCAGATACGTGGGTTCTTCAGTACCTTTTAGTTGATTTGGTCTAAAATTAGTCCCTAGCAGAGGCAATTTTTGCCCAAGTAGGATCAGTAGATCCATGAAGTTTCCAAATGGAAGCTAGAGACCAGGTGAAAATAAGCAATCCATCCCCCCAACCTGTTAGCAGTTAGTTGCATCCAAACTTCTAAGAACTATAACTAACAAGGGAAAAAAAGTACTTGAAAGGCAATAATACCACTCAATCCACACCTGCAGCAAACATGCCAAAACAGTTTATTGGTTTAAGCTTTTGATAATTTTTTGAACCAAATTCTCTGTTGGAGTAATTAAGTTTCACTGATGCAACTTACCACTTCAGTTGCAAGTCTAATCTTAGTTATTTGCACAGCACTATGCTGTGTCTTTGTATTTTCAGAGCCACAAGTGGTCAAATTACATTTTGTTAAATAGGAACAAGTAAATAACAAATACTAGAAATATGTGACCAACAGTAAATCCAATGCCAACTATCACGGTAAAACAAAACAACTAGATCAGCATGCATCCCTGTATCATGAGGCATAAACAACAAGAAAATAAAAACAACTAAGTAGTCATCAAAAATATCAATTCCTCCAACCTTCAATCCCAGCACACATACTCATTCAACATCTTAAATGTCAACATTCAATAGATGATAATAAAAGTCTCGCCAGCTCAACATGCACAAGAAGATCATTAACACTCTATCGTCTCACATTCCACAGAAAAATCTTAGGATCACAGAAAACAGTTTTTAAGGCACAGTTTCACCAACAAAATGTTCCTCTAGCCAGAACAAAAAACACTATAGTCCAAATGAGCTGGGACTACAAAAGAACAAGCCCAAGCTCTGATGGTCTCAAGCCCCGTCGTATTCGATAGTTATACAGATAATAGTGAAGCTGGCCATCCCCAGGGCCAAATTTCAATTCCTTCAAAAATGTCTCATTATGCATGACATCCAATGCATTGAAAACATCATAACCCTTCTTCTTGCCCACAATAAGCATGTCAT
This sequence comes from Sextonia rubra, assembly GCA_037013555.1. Classification (NCBI taxonomy): domain Eukaryota; kingdom Viridiplantae; phylum Streptophyta; class Magnoliopsida; order Laurales; family Lauraceae; genus Sextonia; species Sextonia rubra. The sequence continues at coordinate 31,515,637 of JASUAD010000010.1, read as the reverse complement.
TCATCAGCTGCAGCAAAGGTGTCTGAGTAGACACATTGTAGTATGAATATGCAGCTTTTAAAATCGAGTAATTCTGGTTTCCAAGTATAGTTGATGGGAGTGTATAGAAGCTGCAGAAATCAGTAATCTCATGGGTCTCTGGGCTCTCAACCACAAAACTATCCACAACATCCTCAGTTGGAAGGAGCCAATGCTCTACATCGAATACATCGAAATCTGGGGCCACAACAAACTGGCCCAAATAATTCCTAAGCAGCCGAGTGACTGCCGGGACATCACGCAACTCCATCTTCCGGAACCCCAGGGTAACTGTTGATTCAGGCAGCTTATAGAGCTTGATCGTACGGCTCATGGTCATGCGTGCCCCAAGCCTAGAGAAGCCAACATCAATCAGTTTCTTTGGATTCAGTGACCTGTGCCAATACTGGCAAGTCGCAACAGGAGTTGGGAGAACCACCCCAGCTGTGTAAGCCGCCTGCCACATATCCTCCAAATGCACTCGCCTTGTAACCTCTTTGATCATAACAGGCGCAAGCCGTTTGGACCTGAGCTTCTTATGAACACACAGGAAATTGACCTCGGCCATCTTCACGACCTCATCTCGAACACGGATCCTGGCAGGCACCCCTGTGATGAATGCGACAAGCTTCTTCGAGGCCTTGACACGAACACCAATGTGCCAGCTGCGGAAGTACCCCGGTGGACGAAGTGCCCACCGAAGGAACTCCTTGGAGTAGTTGAACCGGAACATATTCTCATCGTCCTCAACGTAATTGTTGGCAAGGAGATTGTAGATCTCAGTGCACATCTGTTCGGAGTCGATATCACAGGTGGTCCACTCAAACAGTGAGGGGAGACTGTAGGGCTCCTTCTGCACATCAGACAAAGGGGTTGGGGGCTCGATCGGGCCTTCGGGCAGGCTGGAATCGCCGAGATCTTTGAACTGCCCGACGGGTTGGGTCTCCCAAAACATGTGCTTCTTCCCCAGCATCACACTGTCGTGGACCCTCCGAGCGAGTCTTTCGATCAACCCATCGCTCTCAGGAGGCAAATTCCCATCTTTCGCAGTCTTATCAGGGTCTTGTTTCGGGTCTCGCTCAGGAGGACCTGATGTCGAATTCCCATCCGCCATTCCTATCCTTGGAAAAAAGGGGATTCTACAGATTACTGATATGCAGACTCTATCGAATGAAGGGGGTTCTACAGATTACCGATTTCCAACTTGGATCCAATAAAATTCGAATTTAAGAGTCCATAGACATGATCTTTTGGAACGAGAAACAAAATTACAAGCTTTGGGTGATCGGATAAACCCTAGATTAGCATTGTTGTATGAATAAAATCAGCAATCTACAAGGGTTTTAGTGGTAACATGTGATTCAGTTCAGAGATAGCAAGAGATCAAGAAGCAAACAGACTTTAAAAAAAAAAAACAAACAAACAGAGAGAAGAAGCAGATGATTACCTTAGAAAGAGGAGAAGATGAGAAGGCTTTGATCGCCGTCGATAGGTATCTTGACTCCGGAAGATCTTGGGGGCGCGCAGCTGGAGAAGAGGAATTAGGGTTTGATGTTGGAAATGATGGGGCTTTGGAAAGGCCACCGAGAAATTAGGGCTTTCTTCTGCCCAAGTGAGATGGAAATTTGAGTTCTCGCATTTGCGTGAGGCTCGGATATATATACACCGAAATAATATTATGATAATTAGTTTCCACCACTTTTTTGTGAAGAGTTTAGATGGGGCTCATCAACCACTTTATTTATATCTAACAATACACAAAGACCTCTTGATAATCATATGTCCTAAATTTCTGTCAAATTTAATTTAATGGATCATTAGATCAACTATGTACCAATTCAAATGGATTAAATTTGTGGGCCGTGAATGATATTTGTGGTGCTCTCACTTTGATCTTTTCATCTCTCCTAATTCTAGCTACAAATGAGATCCACAAGTAGGCCCATAAAAAATTTTCACGATAGGCTTGTGAGACCACTTCTCAAAAGATCAAAGTTCATATAAGTAAATGTATATATATATAAGAAACGATCATGTAAGGACAGTCCTTACGGATCATTTCTCACTATTTTAGAAAGTGCAGCTCACGTTGTGATCCATCCAAATAGATCACACACATTACCTTGCAAATTCCATATATTTACCAATTTTATATATAAATATATATAGGTAGGGCTTGTTTTTCAAAATAGACCCTACCCTATCTTTTTTATTTAACTTTAGTTTAGTGTCTCTTCTATGGCCCTTGATGGTTTTTGTAAATTGTAAAAAAAAATCCGAATTGATCACTAGTCAACTCACCAAAAAATAAAAAAGAACTACAATTTATGTATATAAGAAAAAGACCCAGCTACAAGAGCCTACAAACTTATGGCTACTGTGGTGTTGGCTGTAAGGATTTTTGTGTTGGCAAATTCATGGGTTGGATAAAATTTAAGTCCATTAGTATTGTAATTTACATATCTTTTTAAGTATAGAAAATAGTTTGAATCACCGGATGCACTGAAGTGAATAAATCGAAGAAAAAATGACAAATTGATGTGATTTTCTACATACAACAAGAATTAAAAAATGTCATATCTCACAAATTGAAAGTCGGATATGGGCATGTGACCTACTGTTGGAAAGCTCGTTTTGAGTAGATATCCGTAGAACCCAAGACTGCCTCAATTAGAGCTGAAACGAGAAAGTTCTGGCCTTCAAAAGCTTGCAGAAATGTGTTAAAAATTTACCCGGGCAAAACCTTAATCCAACCGAATGGGTCATTCATCCGATTGATCGGACAGGTGTAGAAATTCGCCAACTTGCGATTTTTCAATCCAATACGAAGGGAAACTTTCTTATTTCATGCCAGATACTTTCTTGATTGAAATATACTTATGAGGGATGAAATTGGGGCTATAAAAAGGAGTTCTCTCACAACCCTAATGTGTGGATACAGATCTTATTGTTATAAGTAGAGATTACTTATGAGAGATCATTTTTTCTAAAATCTTTTATTGGAGAGTTGAAGGGTTGAAGTTCTACTCTAAAGATTCTTGTATTCTACATCTCTAGTAGAAGATTGTCTTATAAACGTAAATAATCTGCGGAGTCAAGTTAACAACTAGAAGGCATCTAATTGATTAGATTTGTAGCAGGCAACGACAGGCAATTATTGTAAAGTGATTCTTTACAAGAGGTTGACGTTACAAAGTCATGCGGGTATCTGTAAATGGCTTGTAACTACGTGATAATCCATAGTGCTTGATTAATAGTCCATGTTAGACTCGTGGTTTTTCCCAGTTTGGGTTTCCACGTAAAATCTGTATCTTCTTGTAATGCGTGCTTTTGTTTGATTTATTTTCATTGCATAGTTGATTGTTTGCACACACAATATTGAGATTAATTACATTAATCCATTCTAGAGGACAATATACAAGTGCATACATCCCTCTCCAAAATAAACATATATATATATACATGTTAGTGTGATGTGTGGGTGTGATTTCAAAACATTTATTCCTTTCTCTTTGTTTTTCTTCTTTGCCAAAAGCAACAGAGAACTTAGTGTATTTGTAAGAGTCTCATGTTGAAAAAGTGCAAAATATTTTAGCACTATATAAGTACTTCTTTGTGCTTTATACTTTAACACCTTTTGGGCTCTTTTACCACAGGCCCTATGTGCGCGCACTAGTCGGGTCTCACCTGGGGAGTTGGATTTAGAAACCGTTTACCCTAGCACGCGTTTGCGACAAGCATCCTATGTGATCTCAAGTGCAGGGGGTGCCAGCTCGACCTACCTTGGGGTTCATTTTAATGTTCCTAATTGTCTTTAAATGTTGTCTTAATTGAGCAGGTTTATTGATGCACTAATGACCCAAGCGGTAAGAGTTTAAATTATAAAACCAGTAGGGTTCTAAAAAATGATATCTACACAAACTCTTTTCCTTCTCTTTTTACCCTTTAACTTCGAACAGAGCATCCTCTGGCTGCCGAAGTTTGATCTGTTCTTCATGTGCGACCAAGGTAGATTCATATTTGTTGGGCAGTTGCCGCTGCCGTTCTAAAGAAAGCGTCTAATGATGTGCCTTTGCTGATTGTTGAAGCCATTGATTCTCTACAATCTTTGACAACAGCTCCACCAACAGTTAATGTTGCTTTCCTGCACATCGGTATAATTGTTTTTACTTTGAGAATGATGGGGACTAAAATTCTACACTACCCCTTGTGCCGTCTCCCACAGCTTTTAAGTGTTGCCTAGAGATTAATTTAGTTATTTATGCGATTTTTGTTTCCTTGTTAATTTTTTAATTGCTTCTGTTTAAAAATGAGTACGAAATGATGGGTTTTCATGTTTCAATGATTCCTGATATTATTATGTTTGAAATCAAAAGAAACTAATCAAGTTCTATGGCTGTGTTTCCATCTTGATTACAATCCTGAAAAGCATAAGAAAAATCATTGGAGAGGATTTGGACTGTCAACTAGGTACTTCTGAGAGGCTCAAAAGCAGAACTTTAAGATAAATTTCCAGTTATTTTTAACCATAGGTCTAGAAATTCATTATGACTCACGTCGGCTCATCCTGACTCATCAGACTCAGTTTAGTAAGTATAGATAATTGAGATGAGTCAAATGAGCCTCGGAGTGGAAGTCACTTGATCTAGACTTGCTCAACTACTCAGCTCGGGCTTGTCTAGTAGGGTATAGTCTTATTCTTAAAGACCATCCAAATAGGGCCATTAAAAAAACTATAAAAAAAAAGAGACTAGAATTAAAATATGTTGGGTAATGGAAGCATCTATTTTAAATAGACCATTTTAAAACATGGTGAAAAGTTTCTCACAAACATCTCGAGATCTATTAGGTATCAAGCCTTGAAATTTTACTCCATAACCATGTTTGGCCTCCTAAAGAGATATAATGGTTTGGATCTTGTGTTTGGGGCCCATAATTTTAAAAAAATTAATAATACACATTTTTTAGAAAATATCTCAAGATTGGTAATGACCCAACGGCTAAAATTTGGTCTTATAGTGGTCATTGACCTTCTACACATTTTCAATGGTTTGAATTGTTATTTATTATCCCAGAAATAATAAAAAAAAAATAGGGACTATCTTTGGATTAGTCTAACATTGAGCATATTAAATCAATGGTTAAAAGTTTTTCATAAATTTATCTGGATCCACAAGGAATCAATCCTTCAAAATTGATCTCATAGCCATTTTTAACCTTCCCAACATTTCCACTAGCTTAGATCTTATGTTTGAGCCCCACAAAATTCAAAAAATAAAATTCAATGGCTCACATTTTTTTGCACAGATCTCGAGATTCATGATGATCTAACAGCTAAAATTTGGAGACATGGCCGTGTTAGATCAGGTGAACAGTTCCAACAGTTTGGATCTGGATTTATCCTTTTGGATTCCAAGAAAAATTGAAAAAGTAAAATTGGGCGTGATCCTCACAAATGCACTATAGCAGTGCCTCTTTTTCTCATCCTCTAATTTTCAACTACATCTTAAAGTGGGTTGTGAATTTATGAGGAAAAGGCTGTACTTCTCTAAAATATGTAGAGGCTAAAAAGAGCTATCAAATGCTTTATTTTTTTCAATGTCTGTCAATTTTAAAGAAATAGAGGAATAGAGGCTAATTTTAGACCTGTCAAACATAGGCTTAGTGTCCTTTTCTTTAACATTCCCCAGCATGTAGAGGAAAATCAAAGAAGTTGCAAATAGCCTGTTGCTTAAGGCTCAGTTGTTATCCTCATAGCTAAATGGGCTGGGATTGGTCAACCTTTGGTCTGGCCTGACCCAACCATGCGCAAAAAATGTAGAAGTCAGACCTTTTATCAACTGTAAGGATCTTAAATCCTGATTTTTGAATGAAAAATGATGCTGCCCATGGGTGGCTGTGAATTGAAAAGGCCAAACCAGTGGGCATTTGCCAATGTGAACCCATGTTTCCAATATAAGCCCAGGTGCATTGGCTTGCCCAAAAATTGATCCCAAGCACAGTTGGATCCACCTTTGAATTCAAACGTGAAAACTAAAATTTCTGAATTTTCACTTTTCAGGCCTGAAACTTGATGGTTATTTGCATCCCACCAGAGTGATTTTTCAATGGTCCCTAATCATTGTGTTGTCAACAGTCCACTATTACCCTAATGACCGGAACCGCAGAAGCTGGGAGGATCAATTCTGGACCCGCCGACATGCAAGAGGATGATTTAAGGGTAGCTCCAATAGAGTACTCATGCAACCCATATATAATCGGCAATGATGTTACATTGACAATAAAACTATATAATGTTAATTGTAAGGATTTCTGTAACTGGCTAAATTCATGTATTGAACAAAACTTGAGTCTGGTGATCTATATTTTATATTCTTTATTGTTGACTATTGATCGCGCCACAAGAAGGGTTGAAATTGAAAAAGTAAGAAATCATTGCATGCTCTCGAGCGGACTAAACAGAGATTACTGCACTCAAGCCAATGAAGACCGCGCTCAACCTTGACATGATAGATCACAAATAACTGGATATGTGTAGTATGCGCCACGCCACGTGTATGCTGCTAAAGTCGACCAACCTACACGGATTTGTTTTCTATTTGTGTTAGAATTGTGTGTTTTACTTAGATTTGGTTTACAACCCTAAGGTATGAATTTTTTGCTATAAAAAGTGGGTTCCTCTCTACCCTAAGGATATACGCGACACTTTCTCCATATTCTTAGTTGAAATTACACATTGAAGATTCTATCTAGAGCTTTTATGAGTATTGGGCTAAAGGCTCAAGTTCTAAAATTTGTACTTCTTCTTCTTCGTAGGAGATTTGTGGCTTTTACTTCATTGTGAAATATTATTCTTTTACTGTAGAGATCCATTCATTGCAAAGATCAAGGAACTAATAGCGAGGCATCAAGGAAAACTACATGTTGTGGAGATCTATTAAGAACAACTACATATGCCTTGTGTCAAGAGACTGATTATAAAGTTGTGGGTATACCTTATATTGTGGAAGTTAATGATTAATTTTATTTACTTTGAACTCGTGGTTTTTTTCCGTTTGGATTTTTGTGTTAAATTGTGTATTGTCTTCTGTGTGTGACTTATTACTTTTAATTTTTTGTTGCATATAAGTGGTAATTAAATCACAATCTAAAATAAATCCCTGGCATTAAAATCTTTCATTAATGATAATCAACAATTATGTGGACAAAAACAAAACTATCTTAAATCTTAGAAAAGGTTTAAAAAAAAGAGTCATTGCTCATTATTATTCATTTGCTTGTTCACAACTATGGGAGAAGCAGTCCAGGAAACACGTGCAATGGTGTTTTATTTCACTTCAAGGGCACCTATCATTTTGACCAGGCCCTCCAAAATAGAAAAAGGGATCTGTCGAACCCTCTCTGTCATTAAAGGCATCATAGCAATTATACTGGCTTTGATAGGTTGAAACCCATTCAGGGTACTTCCAAAAGAGTGAATTGTCTCTGATGCGAACCTGTGACATAAAACAGGAACGACCAAATCTAAATCCTGCAAAGTATCCACTTCCCATCGCAGTGCGTGTGTGAGGGGTCCCCAGTCTTCGGCTATAGACTTCTCCTCCCCAGAACACAGTCGTTGCAGCAGAAAACAAGTGGTTGAATAAGGAAGATGGCCAGTAGCCTATATTAGTCTTGTTGTCAAACACCAACCACCATTTTGAACCACTTGGGTCCTAAAACAAGCAAAGAAACACAATTTCATCTCATGGCTAGGAAAATATATTTCAAATTTCCAACACATTTTGATTTGGGGTTATATCCAATTCCAAGTTCCAACATTTAAAGACCTGTGCAATTGTTCACATGTGTCTCAACACCAACAACAGGAAAAAAAAACCTGTTTCGGTTCTCTATGTCAGTGGGTAGTATCTCCACCTTTGCTCTTAATTGTTTATAGTCATTTTGAGGAACAACAACGCGTTGTGTTATCTACACATGAGATGATCAAAGTTGGATAATTGCAAATTTGGATCATCAATTCAAGGGCCTACAGATTGAACATGGGTGGGGTAGGTACCAGTTTAAAAATGAACTTGATAGGAAGGATCTCCCATTTAGTAAGATAATACTAGGCAATTCTATGGCAAGCGAAAAGTGAAAATAGAATCTGTTTTCTTACCATTGCAATTGAAAGAGTTATCTCATACTGCTGTGTGCCTGTTGAAACTGGTTCTATAGCACCTCCAAGGGCTATTTCACTGCTAGTTTGCACAAACCCACTGCAGAAGAGGTCATAGCAACCGGTCGTGTTCGACTGTAAAACCACACAAATGCATACAAACAAGTATGTAATTTCTTATCCCAAAAGGGAAAAATTATATCATAATGATATCCTTCAATTTTTATGTTGACACATCTAGACAATTTCTCTGGACCCATCTGACACTGAGAAATGAGAAATCCATCTTTGCTTGATGCACATTTTTCATTTCAGTATCCTCACCCAGGTAATGTTCTGGGTTCTACTCCAATTTAAAAGTCCGAATTCTTGTGAGGGTTTATCTCATGGTGATCATGAGTGGACCTATTAGGGTCCGCAGGTTTGCCACTTCACCCTGGGTAGACGGCCATGTACGTGGGGCTGCAGCCCTACCCAAGGAAAGGGCTGACCCGCATGTGACACCCTCTGATAGGTTCACCCACGATCACCATGAGAAAAATCCTAGGAGGATTCCCATTCCCAATTTAAATGAAGCTTGGACTAATGGTATCATGGAAACAGAATCCAATATACGTAGCTATCAACCCAGTAGTGTGCGTTGCGTCGCTTCTGGAAGATCAAAATTTGAGCCAAGGTATATACATTCATTACTGAGTGTCTGATAATATATGGCTTGCAATTAAAGAAAAATGGCATGCTTGAATCAACAGAAGTCATCCACATAGAAACTCCCACATCTGCATCACTACAATTTTATTTCAGAAAGTCTATGCGTACCGAATAGCGGTACCCACTTGTAGCCCAATCGGAGCTGTCAAGTGATGTGGCGAGGGTTGAAAGATTGGGCTTCAAGCCAGTACCGCTATTCGGTACGCATAGACTTTTTCATTTTATTTTTCCTCATCCAGTTGCTAATTGCTGACAAGTAAATCATAAATATGATGTTATGTGCACCACCTTGGATAGAAGTGTTCGTCGGCAGAGTCTAGCAATGAGTCAATTGTCAGGAACTGTTCGTTCGTGGGGTCTTATTAGTGGAAACTATTTGTTTATGAAGCCTCGATTCTGGTTATGTTGATGAGTAAATATAGGAGAGTTGTTCATTCCTTCAAATTATAGTAGTCTCTTAACGGCAGAATGGTCAAATAGTTGTGAATGAGTAGGTCGGTGAGTGGAACGATCACAACAAAAGTGCATATCTTTTCTTGCAATCAGTGAAAGAAGCATAGAATTAGAGGGAAAAGCATAGAAAGCTTTATTCCCAAAATTATCTATGGGGGTGGACCCCTCAAAGTGGTCACTTCTTTGTAATTTTCATACTAATACTAAAAGTCCATAACATTTGGTTTCAAAGCTAGTTATGGAAGATTAGCATAAGTAAACATGAAAAAGAGATAAGTTCACTAAGTGCGGAGAGAATGTTAAATGAGATACATGAGATATTATAAGCTATGAATGCCCAATTTGATCAGCTTCCGGTCAACCGTGGTCGTGAGCAAGGGGAAGACTTCGCTAATCGAAATGGGTCAGACAGATCAATTGGGCATTCGGGGTTTAGCTCAAATGGTTCATTTGGATTGGTGGCACCCAAGATTGCCAAGTTAGACTTTTTCCAATACAACGACGGGGAAAGCCCAATAGTTGGGTTTGCCGAGTTAAACGATACTAGTGGGGTTTCTGGAGTTGCATATTTTTGAGTTCCAACAAACTTTCATGGAGTATAGTGTTCTATTGGCAGCCTGTCACTTGGACGATGAGTTATTTCCTCAATTTTATGGACCATTTCAGATTATCTAAAAGATGGGATTGGTGGCATACAAAAAAAACTTATGTTCAGGATTGTGCATACACCCAATTTTATGTGTCCTTACTAAAGATGTAGCTTGTAAGAGGGGAACAATTTTTAGAATTTCACTTTAATAAAGGTTGGTCCTACCATTTTGAGTGCATGATGGAAATTTGATTAACTCCATGTTCGTAAAAAACCTCCATGTTAGGAATGAATTGACTCAAAAATTCATCATAAGGCCTACTTAGGGATAATTTTGACCATTCAAGATGAATGCCTTTGGAAATATATCCTAAAATTTCATAACAATAGGAGTGGCGCCATTATATGATTAAACACATGAATTATTGAGTTTTTTAATTGATCATCATCCACGCCACTCTAATTACAATCCTAAGTCCGCAACTGCTCGCAGTGGTCATTTCTTTGTAATTTTCATACTAATCCTAAAGGCCCATAACATCTGTGATCATAACACCTGTACTCAACCAAAAGGAAACTTGAATTTGGATAAAGATTCCCATCTATCAAAGAATGGATGGTTAAGAACCAATCAGTTGCACAACCAATTAATGCAGTAAACCAGCATGCATATAAAATGGTTTCAGGTCAGGAGCTTACTATCCAATATGAAAAAAGTCGAGAACGCCTATCGCCATATACGCTCGGGTTTACCTACAAAGTTCAAGAATTCTTTGAATATATACCAAAACTTCAAGAAAGCAATGATTTCATGCATCCAGATCAGCCTTAAATTTTCTGATCATATATAGTTATCAGATGTGAAGACCATCAACCAGACTTTCTCCGGTTGGTGGGCACCACACCCAAACCATTATAAGAAGTGCCTTCCAACAAATAGAGATGTCACATTACTAACCGTCCATCCCGTTTCGATGGCATCCTGCGAATAGTAAGGACCATTTACAAGCCAAATCTGAGCACTGGTGTATTCATCATCTGCTTCGACGTTAGGATTCCAAACATTTATATTTGCATGAACTCCATTGTAGCTATATCCTTGTGTAAGTAACACTGCATCCTAGTTATTACACCACACTCAAATGTTAGCTAATAGAAAAGCATGACAAATAAAAGACTTTAAATGAAGTAGTGAGAAAAAATTTACATAACGGGTTCCTGAGTCTCAAAGGAATTACCATAAATAAAGTTGAGTGGTGATGAAAATGTTAATGGTTGCACGTTAAAAGAGCATCCGAATTTTTTGTAATTAGTAAATTATTCCGCTAAAATATTCTTACCGCATAATTCCTTGCATTGAGGTCATTCGGCGAGTTGGGAATATGTTTGCTTTTCATGCCATAGTTTTCGAGAGAAGAAGCTCTAAGTAGATGGCTCTTTTGAACTCTACGGATAGGGATTGTTCCATCTGGACAGCTTCCACTCTTGCGCCACACTTGAAAATTTGTAGAGATGGAAGAAGCAGCCTCTTTATGTACTTCATCAACCATGCTAGGTCTCATCTGCATCAACGCTTGAAGTATTATTACGAATTTTTTCAAAATGATAAGAGTACATTGGTATCTTATTCTTGTTGTTGTTGTTACTATAGTTGAAGATAAGCTCTAAGCTATAATAAGATAATTAAACTAAAAAATAGATAAAATCTCATTGCATATGCATATAGTGTCTACGTCGTTGCACAATTGAAAAATGTTGTGTCACATACGAGAGTTTATGTTGTAATACCAATTGCACAGTTCAAATCTTGATAATGTGTTTTAGGTGTAATTATTGAGTAAGGACAATGACAAAATACATCTACAAGATATTGCTAAATCAAAAATTCTCAGACAAAAACTGACATTAAGCCACTTTTCCTTTCCTCTTTCGGATGTGGAATGAGGTCCAATGCATTCTCATTCATCCTCACCTCCAAGGGTGGACCTAGGAAATTAAGCTTATGGGGGCTCTATGTAAAAGAAATATTAGGGGAAGGGACTAATTTAAAAAAAAACATACTAATTTCTAGAATTTGCATGGGGCTTATTGAAATTTTTAAACATTTTTCATATATGGGTGGAGGCTTCAATTCAACCCCCAGCCTTTATAACTGGGTCTGCCCTAGCTCACCTCTTTTTTTAAGTATATAAAGATGATTGAATGAGCTGAAAAAGATGCATGAAACATATAAGAAATGAAAATGAGATGAAACAATAGAACGCTTACCTGAATTTTGTGATTTTTGAGTAAAGGATGATCAAAAGCAGGCTGTTTGTTGATATCAACACAATCAATGATATCTCCATCCTCACTCTAAGGTGAAAGGACAAAAAGATAATTATGTATCAAAATATTTATATGAAAGATGATTAATTAAGAAGAAAACAAGCAAATGAGGTACAAAATAAGGGGGTGTTTGGATGCAGGATAAGGAGGGGAATAAGTTACTTTTTCTTCCTATTCCATTTATCCCTTGTTTGTTTGTACTTTTAGTGCATGGGATAATGTTATCATAATTCCGATGCAATAGTGGATTAATACTTAGGATGGGGGCTTAAGTTATCCCGCCTGGAAGGTGGATTTATTGCGAAATATGAAAACCACAAAAGCCACCCAAGTGAGATTGATTGCACAATATGAAAACCATCAAACACCGCCCCCCCCCCCCCCCCCCCCCCCCCCCCCACAACACTAAAACACACAACCAGAATCTTTTCTCAGCCCGGCCAATTGCAAAATGCATGAATGACTTAATTTGGCTGGGCCCTTAAGAATAAAATCGATAAATAACCCAATCCTGTCAGATTTGGCATTTGGTCTGGAAAACTGGGCCTGGGTACATCCAACAAGCCTAAAACAAGAGACAAATCCAGCCAAACAAGGTCTGAACTCTGAATAGAGGTTGCAGACTTGGCGCTGCCTATGGGCACCCTTAGAACAACTCCATAAAGAGCCATTGCCATCTCACAGCAAAGAAAATCTGCGGACAGAATAAATGGATGAAATTGACCACAATACGGTTTGAATCCTCCATTTTCTCTACCGTTTCTCCACATCTGAGCAGGCCCTACTGCAGAAATTTTGTGCATAATGCACATGTCAAACAACCTTAATCATCCAACAAATTGTGACATAGTGGTTTTATCTTTTGGCCTTGCTTCTACAAGAGCGGATTTTGTGCTTGGCAGATTTCTATTTCCACGTGCATTGCTACCCTCTCAAAAGAAATCAAAATTTTCTCTATCCCGGAAAACTGGTTCCTTCTTTTCTCTTTCCTAAAAATGTTATGTTGGACCATACAACGAAGCAATGGACTGCAGAGAAATTAGTACAGATTTCCCCTTTGTCACAAAATCCTATCATCCCAAAGACACGGCCTTAAGATAAAAGTGGTAAGAGATTAGGAACAAGAATATCTAGACCATTGAAATATGGACCACACCTGTACAGAATGCTTGTTCTACAAACAGGTAGATTCTTTGGGCAGTATGATGCGTCTCAAATCCGGCTGTGGGTACACGTACAAAGTGACAAATGAGAAGGAATGAGGGTAAAAAAAAAAAAAAAAAACCTGAATGCTTTTGACAGCAGGCTTATTCATTAGCTTCAGCTTTCTCTCTATTTCCAAATCTTTTTCTGAAGTAGTAGCTGCATTCCTTGTACCATTTACATGATCAACCAGGATGATAATAACCAATGCCAACAAAATGATTTTTCTACTCAAACCCAAGAAGCCATTATCACTAGCCCTCTTCTCCATTATATTTTTCAAATGCATTAACCTCTATTCACCAAAAGATGAGTAGAAACAACCCACCAAAAGACACAGAGAAGAAAAGATTATTTATACCCACCCAAGAGCACAGAAGAGATGCCCTACTAAAATCTGGTGTCCTTGTGTATTATTATCTGATATTGGATTGACAATAGAAACGGCTGACTTCAAAACGCATTGAAGAGTTAATAGAGAGATAATTGGAGCATTTTATTGTTACTCAGAAAGATACCTGTATTAAATTTTAAAGGCTATTTCCCATGCTTGACACCTTGAATGTAATTAAAATTAGTAGATAATCTCTCCTTAATGGCTACATAGATAAGGACACCCCTTGTAGGAACATATACTTAAAATTCTGTTGTAACTCAAATTTTTTAGGCTTTGACTTTCCATGTTTCGGTTTCTTGCCTTTCTAACAGGTGGCTTCTTTTGTTTTGTTTTATTATTATTATTATTTTATATTCCTTTAACAGGTGTTTTTATGTCCTGAGATCCATCCACATTTGGGTGCACCAGGTGAATGGTCTTGGAATCACCAAGAGAAAAATTTTGACTTGTGCACTCCTAGCTTGGTCTATTGGCAGTAGTATTGTGGTTTTATTTTGAGCCAAAATGGAAAGGTTGGCCTTTTATCCACTCATATTCCAGATCTGTATGAGCCATTTCGGCAAAATAGGGGACTCCACAATAATACGGTATAGGTACTTATATGTCAGTTTTTGAAATCATGATTTAATAATAATTTGATATTTTGGGATAAGGTTTGATGATGATGATGATATTAAGAAAAATGTTCATATATAGCTTTGATGATGATGATGGCGAGCTTAGTGGGTCAAATTCTTCCGATTTAGGTGTGTAGTTATATGTCTATGGGGATTTTCTCCTACAATAATCCCCTGTTGAAGCCATGCAAGATTTTCAGTTGGAGCCTTTTGTTGGAATTAGGATGGTCCACTATGTTCGGCAGTGGAAATTGAAAATCCAGCATGCTTATTGTGCGGCTCTAAAGATACTTGATTTGCAATCTGGGTCGTATGGTTTGAAATTTGAATCATAATGGATCAAAGGTTCAACTTGTCATAAGCAAAAAAAAAAAAACCTTCCAAAAAACAAAAAAAAAACTTCCAAAAAAAAACCTTCCAACAAAAAAACCTTCCAAAAAAAAACCCTTCCAAAAAAAAACCTTCCAAAAAAAAAACATTCCAAAAAAAAGGAGTAATATTATTTATGTTATAAGATATGTATTATGAGTGGATGTCTACATGAGATGAGTTAGATTTAGAATTTATTATAATTAAGATTTCTCAATGAGGAGATTACCTTACCTATAAGTAACCTCATCCATTTGTATTTGTATATACTCTCATAATAATAAGATCTCCCTCTTGGTTCTTTCTTTTACAGCAATTTATAAGCTTTTAATGGAGACTATTTGTGCTAGTAAAGTCCGTGTTCAGCGATTAGTTCAATTGGTCATACATAATAGGCAATAGATTGAAGACAAGCTTTCATAAGGAAAAAAAATTTCTAAGAAAAGAACCCAGCTGGCCCATCAATATTCGAAGAGTAATAATGGGTCAATAATACAGCCATTCAAATTCTTCAAGATCTTACGATCTATTAGCCATTCTTGCTTGAGATTATTGTAACCAAGTAAGGCAAATTCAGAGCTGGCATTCCATGCTTAAGGCAATAATTGTGCAATGTTCACATGTATTTATTTTGATAATCATATTGAGAATTGAGTTAAAATTTGTTAGAATCGATTTTGAGTATGTATATAGCTTAGAATGCCAACCTTGTTAACTGTTGTAATCTTGCCCCATGTTGCATGATTAGGTCAAGTAAGGATGCAATTGTACTCGACGAGCTTGCATCTTATTATCACCCTTCTTGTTTTTTTTTTTTGATCGATCTTATGATCACCAATTCGCAATCAACTAAAGAGTAGCTGCTTCCAAAACCACAATATCTAACACAGGCTTCACCCGCCATATCAAATCCTTGTGTTGTGGCAACGTAACCGTCACTAGAGGTGGAAAGTGGGCTCGATTGGGTCAACAGGTGAGACCCACAATTTGGAGCCCAATCATATTTAACCAGTTTTTAAAATGGGTAAGATATGCCGAACCAATTGACCCAAAACTCATGCAGGTCGAGCAGAAATGACCCGAATTTACTTGCATAACCTGCATACTATGTGAGTCAATGTATTAACTCACAGGCCTGAGCCCAAAATTGGTTTAAGAACTGTGTGACGTCCATTACCCAACTTTCTATGTGAACAAGTTAGAACAAGGCCAATTAGCATTTTTAAACTCCAAGCACTCAACCAATCTTTCTAATTCCTGACCTATTTGGAAATGCTTAGCTGAAATCAAAATTCATTTTTTAATTTTTTTTCAAATCAAATTATGCAGGTCATGAGGATTAAACGGGCTTGAAGGTCAAGAAAAGATGACCCATGATGGACCCATATGTGATGTGGACAGGGTTTGACAGGTCGAATAAGAGTCAAGTTTTTCCAGCCCTAGTTGTAACCTTACCTTCGTGTAATAGCATTCCATATACCATGCCCTGTTGTCAACTTCAATCCAACAGCTGTGGTTTCTTCTCATCGTATGCTTTCTTTTCATCCTAGAAATCAATCATGTTTTATTTGTTAGAGATCTTCAATAAATTGCTCATTTGACTAATGTTATTTAGTTTTTTATCTTAATTATTTTAAATAGTTAAAATTTTGTGTGAACACACAGAAAAGTTTCACTTACAAAACTTTTCAAGAGCACTTGGTTTCTTGGACCCCACTTTATTTTCACCTGCCCTTATCCCACACTAGTTCCATGAACACTTAGGTGTGACTTAAATGGCTCTCCACAATTTTGATACCTAGTTCCCTCCTTGGGAGTGAACAAGTAGCGTGCCCCAACTAATCTCAACCAAATGATCTACATAATACTACTCACTTGCACTCTCTCTTCTGCTCTAATCTCACTGTTATTTGGCAAAATGGGGTCATTTTATTAGAAAAACCTGCTTAGGTAAAATACTACAATCAGGAGCTACAATCAGATCACCACATAGATTGAGAGTAATAATCAAACAGGTCAGTCCACTTAAAATTAGCCCCTTAACAAAAACAAATTTAGCAAGCTGATGAGCTCTATGCCTCATTCATCCTTGTAGGAATAAGGCTTTTGTATTTGGTTTCAATCGCAGTGAATAAGATCAGTCTCACTGCTGCCTCTTTGAAATTGAACAGCCATGGCCCCTTGAGCGTTACTGCAGTAAGAAAATTTTTATTATAAACCATAATGAACCCAAAAGCAGTATTACAAATTAAGCATAAAAAGCAGCGTCCGAAAACACAAGAACCTCATGGCACAAACCGCAAGGCAGCCCACATATGGAAAGAAAACAAAAATCGATGC
Source organism: Sextonia rubra (assembly GCA_037013555.1). Lineage (NCBI taxonomy): Eukaryota > Viridiplantae > Streptophyta > Magnoliopsida > Laurales > Lauraceae > Sextonia > Sextonia rubra. The sequence goes on along the minus strand of JASUAD010000010.1, from coordinate 31,498,451 downwards.
GTTAGAATTAGCTAAATGGCTATTAGTTTGATTGTGTTATTGACTTTATAATAATTCTTACAAAATATTGCCTTCCTAACAAATAGGCAAAGAAACGAAGGTAAATATGTCAAAAAATGAACATCCTTTGGTAGGAAAAGATACCTCTCTGTCACCCTAGTAAACTAAATGATTTAAAAGTTAATAACACTACATGCAAGCCCCTCTAATGTATCCCTCTTTAATGTCCATACAAAGTAGACAAACAAGCCACCAATGGTCATTTCAAATGGCAATAACAATTTTTTACCTTAGTGTTAAGGAGTGCCCGTTCTAATTGGGAGGTCATGGGTTCGATCCTTGTTTCCCACATCCTTTGCATTTGATAGTTTTTATTAACTCATTTATGGGTGAGCTGTGCTAGTATCCTTACATGTGCATGTCTCCATTACTTTGAATGTGTGAGTTGAGTTGTGTCTGTAATTGGATTACAATCACTCACCTTAGTTACCATAAAAAGGGCAAGATTTTCCTCAAAAAAATATTGTTAGAATTGTAATAGGATTTTAAGTTATTATATGTTGTATTATAGTTAAACGTGTTAGTCAAAGTTGTATTTTTATTTATTTTAGACAAGAAGTTAAAGAATTCTAGAAGAGCTAACATATTGAAGTATTTTTTAAGGATAATATGGATTAAAAAGGTCATATCTTACAAACTATGAGTCGGATAAAAGCAAGCGAGCTATCGTTAGAAAGCTAATTTCGATTAGATATCCATAGGTTCCAAAATCACATCAATCAAATCTAAAACAACCAAATTATGGCTTCGAAATTTTGTGCCAAATCCTTTCGTGATTGAATTACCATTATGAGGCACGAAATTGGAGCTATAAAAAGGGGTGCTCTTCAACCCTAAGACATAAAACACATATCTCAATTTTCTGAGTAAACATTTTATCTTGGTAAATTATCTTTTTAAAATATTTCATTAGAGAGTTAAAGAGTTGAAGATTTGTTCTATAAATCATTGCCTTCTATATCTCTTTATGAAAGATAATCTTCTTTCATAGAAGATCTGAGAAGTCAAGCTAACAACTAAAATGTGCCTAATTAATTGGATTTGTAGCAGGCAACGACATGCGGTCATTGTAGAATAAGTTTTTACAAGATATTGATGCTACATAGTTTTGTAGATGTTTGTAAGTGGTTTGTAACTGCTTAATAATTCATAGTGCGTGATTGTTGGTCTAGTTCGGACTCGTAGTTTTTTCTCAATTTGGGTTTTCACGTAAAAATTATTTTCTTGTGGTATGTGTATGCCTTTTATATTTAATTTAATTTCTACTATATAATTGATTGTTTGCAAACATATTATTGAGATTGATTACATTAATCCATTTTAGAGTGATTACATTAATCCATTTTAGACGGTCTTCGAAAACCTTAGAAAATGACTAGATTTTAAAGGCTCTTGAAATGCTCTCAAAATAATAATAATAATAAAACTAGCAACAAAGGCCCGTGCTAAACTCGGGCCAAAATAAAAATATGTTATGATTTAAGATTTTTTTGAAATATAATTAAGAAAAAATAAATATAAAAGGAAAATATATTATATATAATTCTTAAATTTTATTCTATGAATCAAATTTTAAAGAAGAAAAGAAATGTAAAAGATCACTAAATAGTACTAAAGAGAGAAGAGAAGTATAATTCTAGAATTTAAAACAAGATTACAAGATCTGAGAATAATAGAGAAATTGAATGAGATCATTATTAGATCATGTAAAACCTTTAAAAATGAGAACAAATTTGAAATTAGACAATATAAGACTTTTATGTGGTATTTCCTTGTTTCTTGTAGTTTTAATATATGTAATAAATTTTTTTCCTTACATACTTAAAATAACCTTTAGCCCTTTCCTCTTCCTCCTCCAAAGGATGTTTATAGGCTATATTAGAAGCTATCCATGGATATGAATTGAGATGATCGTGCAGATAGTTGAGATGACCTAGACTTAATGTCGGGTTCCTCGATGATTGCAGAGAGTAAATCTCCTTATTGGTCAAATTAGATGGGTGAGGAGTTAGAGAAACACCCGAGTTGAGTCCATGCGATCTTTTAGAGAAGATTTCCAATCTTGAACTGGTGGGTTTTCTCACAGTGACATGAAGCTTCCCATCTTCACCCACTTCAACCTCTGTTTGCAGAGGCTTCTTCCTATTTAAAGAGATGATATCCGAGTCGACCCTGAAAGATATGATCGACCCAGTAGCGTCTGGGAACTGCTCTATAATAAGTAATCTCGCTCTCGTGTATTCAAACAAGAACATCATCAAAGTATACCATATTATGCACTGCAAGACCATGATTTGCACCATGACAGTGGCAGAATCTGAGCCATACATCCCTTTCAAGGGGGGGAATCCCATGACAAGAGTGTTGGGGAGAGTGGAGAGGGAGAAGAGAGTAATTGTCCACTCCAAACAGCCTCTGGAGCTGGTTTTAGTCCAGTTAGCACCACCGAAACTATGATCTATTGAAGAGTGTTGGCTACAATAAATCTTAAGTTCATGGTGTACGGATTGTTGGTGGAGATGATGTGGAAGGAGAGGACAGGGACGGCGAAGAGAGCGACAAAACGGTTGATTCCTGAGCATTGATCGGGGCTTAAGATCTTCCACCATTTGACAGAGCCATAGGCAAGGATCATTGTGACGTAAAGAGAGACGACAGTAGTGAGGATGTGGTAGAGGTCTATTCCTATGATTATTTTTGAAGAAGAAGACAACACCCAGATGAGGAAATGAGGAGATGGAGAGAACCCAGAAGGGGATTGATGAGAATATAATGGAAAAAACTGTTCCTGGGGTTCTCCGATTTTGATAGAAAAGCTAAGACTGGAGAGAGGGTGGGTGGTGAAGATGAGGATGCAGGTGATAGTGAGATGATGATGATGGAGTTGATTTGAGATCTATAAAATTTGAATCAAATGATATTAAATGCAGGAGAGAAATTATAGGGATTATGATGATGGTAGGGATTCTAATGATAAGTAAAGGAGAGATTTAGAGAAGTGAGGTGTCAGAGTGTTTTTTTAGAAGATGATGTGGCGCTCTAAAAAAAAAGAAAAAAAGTTTGCTAATGTGGCACCCTCTAGAGGCCTCAATTATCAGAGCTTTAATATATATAATGGTGATAAGAATCTTTTAGCTGGACCCCCCTCTCTCAAGCCCGCCCCAAAGTTAAAACTTCAACTATGTGGTCTCACCATTGCACAAAAGGCAACATCAATTTTCTGTCAATGTCAAGGTGCATAATATCCGTGGGGAACAAATTTCCTTGGTGGATGGTCACATGGGACACATTTGTGCAAGCTAGAAATCTTCAAGAGCGATGACTTTTTGGATGCAAAACACCTTAAAAACGGACTAGCATGGAAAATGGGAGACTGGAACATATCAAGAAACTCAGTTTAGGGTCACAATAATTACACTAGAATTTCTCAGCGTTTAGCTTATAACACTTGAAGAAGACAGCTAAAGACTTATAGGGCAACTGAGGTTGTTATAATCATTTCTAACATGAAAATCAAGAAATAAAATAGGTTATCATATTCCCAACTCACAACTGGGAGCCTAATTAGAAATTACCTGATGTGGAGGATTCTGCTATATCTAATTTTCACCAAGGTTTTGGAAGCAACTTTGTTATGATTGGTCCCACAAGAAATGAAAGGTCCCCATCACTTGAACGAGAAGTACCCATCAAGTCCAAGAGAAAAATTTATAAATCGAAAGAAATCAACGCCATCCCTATCCTAGGTGGGACCCATCTGTCTTACTCTTTGATCATCCAAATTATAACCCCCCACCCCCACATGTCCGGGTCTCATTAATTGCCTCATTTTCTGTGTGGCCCTGATTTCATGTAAAGCAGGTCAATTTCTCAGTTACATTCTATAAAGAGTGAGACCTATAAATGAGGAACAAAAATTAAAGGCGCTTGCCAAAAATCCTATAAGGCCGCCTCAACCTACAAAAGATGCACTAGATAGGATCATCAATTTGCTCCAAACAAGATTATTATGTTTTAACTAGAGCAAAAATCAAAATCTTTTGTCCTAAACCCTATGCATGCTTGTGCAGCACTGTGGAGAATTGGATAATGTGAATTTTAGTATAGCGCGAATTTTTTTTTTCCTTTCCATGCTTTTTTCGCTGAAAAATGGTTGCGCACATACGTGCCTTAAAGTTTGCAGATAAATTTCTCTAATACTTTATTACTTAATTAAATTTGAAATTGATCCCTAGTTACAGAGTGTATGTTATCCATGTTTGAGTCAAAAATTTCAGGATCAAAATTCTTATTTCTAATTTACCAACTCACTACAACTCTACAAGATTACTATACTCTTAACCCTCTTCAACCAAATCTATAGCTCTTAATTGCTCAATAACCGTAAACTTTGACTTTAATTACTAATTGGATTCTGCAGAGGGCTATCAATTCCAACCGTCATGCTCACTGTCCCTTGATTGTTTGTGCTCTGCAATGATATATACCTGCAATGATACCCAGCTACCACACAAGTAAACAAAGAGACGCAATATGGGCCCTTAATTTAACCTGCACAATTTATTGCCTGTAGACTACAGTATAGTATCTACAAACCAAAGAGAGCGACCCACAGTAAATCATGTTAAAACAAGACAAAAAAGAGTCATTACATTAGTTTGTATAATTTACATTACTCACGGGGGCTCGTTTGTTTCATGTAATTGAAATCTAAGACTTTTGTATTTCATAGCCAGATAAAATGAAGAATTAAGGTAAATACCAAAAAAATGATGATAAAGTAACCTTCTATTTAATGGAAGTTGAATGAGGGAAGATGAAAATGAATATGCGGCCAGTACCCTAGTAATTAAAACACTAATAAAAGGAATTTTCCTTGTGGATATATAAAAAATATCTTGAATGGAGGCCATATGCAAAAATAAATGAAGTTTTCTAAAACTACAGGTTAAACAAAAAAAAAAAAAAAAAATTGGAGGGCCATATGTGAAAATAGAATAAAGCTTTTTTAAAGATTAGTTACAAGGGGGTTTTAAAAAAATTTCTCTCATAGTCCCACCCCCTAAGGAACCATCTGCATTGTTATTTTATGTGTTTCACCCTTCTCAATAATCCATGGATGGAGCTCATTTGATGGGGCAAAAAAATGATAGTGGTCAGATGGGAAAAGCAAAAGGACTAAATCATGTGATCTAATCTAGATTAAGATTAATCAGCAGGCCGATGGTGCAGTGAAATTAGCGGACAAACTGATTACCTCAAATACATGAGAAAACTCTGATTTTTTTAGTGCTTATTTGTTTGCACAAAGCCATGGTTTCGGTAGGTTCATCGTCATAAATTGAGCTGATGAGTGATGATGGAATTAACGCAAATATGATCTTACACTTGGTAAATTCCTTTAGTTCAAATTATTAATAGGTAGGCTCCACCGTAAAGTCCCACACATCACATGATGTGAGAGACACACTCTCTCACACTGGCAGCATGCCAAATTTTACTTTAAAAAGTTTCATACATCCCGGATTTTTGTTTTCTCTCTACCACAATAACGCACTGCTGAAAGTAGTAAGACTCCTAAACTACAGGAAGTACAAAATGTCAACAAAATCACCGAAATCTCTTTCTTCATCACACTGAGAGCATGCCAAATTTCTTCTACCCACGCTCGTCAGCCTTAGACATTTTTCTCATTGCACATCATCAACATTAAAAAGAAAAAAAAAAAAAACAACCACAGCAGCAGAAGTAACAAAAGAAGAAAAAAAGTAAATTTCAAACAGATGGCATGAAAGCATACAACTTATGACTACTCACATCATTACATGGACATAGATGATATCTATCACACACATAAAACGATCCACATCCAAATAGTGCTTAAAACGATATTCATCATTTTTTATATTCCTAGATCTTGAAGATAGATCCAAGCAAAAAAAAACAGGTGAATGGGACGAGCACAGCAGCAGCAGTGAGAACTGGAGATACAGCAACAGCGGCGGAAGCATTCCCCGGCGCTGGAGCAGGAGAGTCCGCTGCGAACGATTCTCCAATGAAAGAGACGGCGATGAGGACCACCATTAGAGAGCAGACCAAGGTTCTAAAACTGAAAACTGCCATTGATTTTTCTTCCTCTACTTTGAGAGAGAATAGAATAGCAAAGGAGAAGGAAAAGGGTATGAGAGAACTCAGTGGGGGAGGGGGTTGTGAATTTATCGGAGTGAGACAGGACAGCGTGGCAGTTCCCGGCCCCACATTGGTTTCCTGTTGTTTTGAAGGCCTTCCTGGTACCTTGCCTTGCCTTTTTTGTGTGAACCTGGTGTGAGTGTTTGGATGCAGGATAAGAGGGATAAGTGAGGAGATCAATTACTGTTTGTATTTTATCTTATTTATTTCTTGTTTATTTGTACTTTTAGTATATGGAAAAATGTTATCTTATGCTATAGTGGATTAATACTTAGTATGAGGGCTTAAGTGGGAAGTGAGATAACTTAAGGCCCTATATCTTGATTTTTATCCCTATTCCATCTTAATTGTCTTTTAGTGGGGGTGGGATTATATTTTTGAGATATTTTTATCTCATGAATCCCATTAACCTGGACACAACCAAACAAGGAATTATATTCACTTTTCGGATAAATGAAATCACATTCTATGCAATAATAATATTGGATGGGCGTAGATGATATTAACTATCCAATCATATTAAAACTTTATCCCACTTCTAAACACACCCTGTATGCATTAAGAAAGAAATGGAAAGAGAAGACCATTACTTTCAGTAGCTTTGTTGGTAAATCAATTCAAAGGTACCATACCAAAGCATTCACACTTTTGGAAACCCTATCAAGGGATCTACATAGAGATCATCTTATCAGTTCAAATTGAATGTTATCCTCTTATATTATGTATTTATAAGTTTTAATTAAAAAGTAGTGGGCCAGCAAATTGAGTTTTTTCTTGTGAATTATGAGGGTGTACCCATGACTTTTGTTACAATTCTAAAACTGGATTCAAAATTTCATATAAATTTTTAAAGTGTACTGAGGTTTGATGAGTGAAGCCGCACGCCCGAGTGCCCGATAATTGGGTCCACCCCTAATTAGTAATATGCCATGTTAGGCAGTGGGACCCCCTCGTTTCCAACTAAAACTAAAATTTGAGAATATATCAATGGTGGAGACTTGTATTCACTGTGATAAGTCCAGATGATTTTTATTTGGGGCCCTCAAATATCTCTGGTATCGTGATATTAGCTAGGACTAGCTGCTCTAATAAAAAACAAACCAACAAATTGCCATCATACTGCAAATGGATTTGCGTCAAAAGCAGAAACTCTCGGTTGGGGAAGAGAGCAGATTGCGTGTGAAGGGGCCCACTTTGGTCCACGTTTGATAACTGCTGCCGACATTTGACACTCAGAAAAGCTGAAACCTTCATTCCGCAAAGAAAAAATATTATAAAAAAAGAAAATTTATCATTGAAACACCATTATACTATATTAAGTTCAAAAGTTTTCAATCAATTTAAAAGATTAGTGATGATTTTGATTGTAAGTTATTTTCACTTTCTCTTCCCACTTCTAATCAAATAGTTTCACTTTCACTCCCAGTACTCATCTCTTGCAACTACCTGCTTCTCACTTTTATCTCATCAAATTACTCATCTTCACCTTTCTTTTCTTTTCTTTTTTTAATTTTACTTCTTTCTTTCTACAAAAACTATCTTTCCACTTTACCTCTTTTGTTCTCCTTCTACCTAAAAACAGGTACTTGAATAACTTTTTTAATATAAGAATTCTTTTTTTTTTTTGCATGAGAATACATGTGCTAAGCACGGATTATTATGCTAATTAGGTAATTAAATTTGGGGCCTTTTCCTGTGCATACGTCCCTCATGGACTTTTCGTGCACACTATTTGGTGGAGCCCACTGTGGACCCCACCAAGGGATGAGATTGGGTTGGTTGAAAAGATCTATGTGAAAGCACCTTACATACCAAATTTAGCCCCAATCACATATCCCTAACCCATTCATCTATGGCTCACAAATTCATTCCGTTCGGATTGGTGTATAGTCAATCCAACGGTCCAATAAATTCGGATCCTACCAAAAGTTGAGGCGAGTTGCTATCATGAGGTCCCATGTGTGCTACAAGGTTTTGATTGAGTGATAGATGGGCTCCACCTATAGTTCTCACGAAAAAAATGTTGATGGACGGATGCGTAGGAAGATTCTCCATTAAATAGAGGGCTAAACTAATATGTGGGGGATAATTTTTTGGGCTCACCATTCTTTGTAAATAGATATTTCCATTAATTACAAATCCATGATTTTCATTTGAGAGGGACAGAAGATGGCCAAAATATTACTTTTTCATAATTTTGTCAATTGAACGAGCAAATGTTTATTTCTGAGAGCGACATGATCAACTTTTTTTTTTTTTTTTTGGCTATTTATGACTGGGCATAGGCTTATTCGGCCGCTTACCACTTGCCTTTCGAATTCTTTCTTGGATGGACTGGGGCACTTGCCTCCAATACCCAAAACCTGAGTCCACAACTACTTTCTATTGATTCTGTGTGTCCTTTTGATTGATAACATGATTAATGCATATATGATTAATAATGCATAAGATTGTGCTAATAACATCATCGGTCATGTTGCTCAATTTTATGGTTGAGCCTACTTATATTGAATAAATTTAAGAATACGACACTTGAGGGAATTGCATTCATTTTAAACAATTTGAGTTGTTGTTAGGTGGGTCCTATAGTGGAGTTCCACACATCACATTCACGGAAAATATGTAAAAAATGCTCAGGGCCTAGGATCAAAATGTAGGGCACCCAACTCACAAGGACTGACCTTTGGACGCACCTCTGAAAGATTTTAAACCTCCTCAAAAGTGAAAGTTTCAGACATTTGATAGTTGGAAATTCTGAAGGGAATTTCATTCTGTTAGAGCATTTTTAACAATAATATCAGTTGTTTTCTTATCAAATTTTAGATTTCCATATTCAATTAGTGGAATTTTAAAAAGTCAACTCCTAAAATATGATCTGTCTTTCAAATACTCCAATTTTCAGTGTACTCAATGCTAGGTTGTACTATAGTATTGGAAAATTTGAAGAGGTCATCTATTGGAAAATTTGAAGAGTTCATCCAAGAATTATAAATTCTCCCAAACAAAAATTCTCAAAATTCTAGCAATTAAACACCTCCTAATTACTTCTTGCTTGAACATATATATATATATATATTCATGTACATATGTCCCTCATCAAGGAACCGTGCATACTCCTATGTGGGGCCCATGGTGGATCCCACCAAGGGATGAGGCCCGGGGGGGGGGGGGGGGGGGGGGGGGGATGGAAAGATCCATACATGACCACCTTATATACCAAATTTGGGCTCAATCACATGTCCTTAACCCCTTCATCTATGACCTACAAATTCATTCCATTTGAATGAGTGCATAGTCGATCCAACGGTTCAATAAATTTGGATCTGACCAAAAATTGGTAAACGAGTTCAATTCAAAAGGATCGTATGTGTGGTCCACTTGGATGGACCATACAGTGGGTTCCACTTAGAGTTCTCAAAAAAAAATATGGTGAGCGACATATATACATGAATATGCCCCTATATATATAAATATATATATATATATGTTTTGAACTTCTTGAACACTGTTTCGATTGGAGATGCCTAGTGGTGAAGCAATCCAATGCTCCGCTAACACTCATTGGAAATGGAGGGTCTGTAACAGAATCAGTTATGGGAAAGGGCCTCGACAACATTTTGTACGTTTAAGTTAACATTACTAGCACTCTTTGGATTTTTACAAATTCCATCCTGGAAGATGACTTGCCGTATAAGAGAAGACAGAAGAAGAGAGGACAACACTGGACAAAGGGAAAAGAAAAATGAGGAAACTAGCTAGAAAAAAAATGGAGGGAAAAGGAAAAAAAATACAGTTTGAATGCTACATAAATCCTAAAAAAAATTATCAAAATTTGGTTAGAATACACAAAGGAATTTTTTTTTTGATCGGTAACAAAAACTTTCATTAAAAGAAAGAGAGAATACAAAGGGAAAGAAAGAAAAGAAAATAAAGAAAGAAAGAAAATAAAAAGAAAATAAAAACTTTAAAGAGAAAGAGTACAAGAGCAATGTACCAACTTATAAGAAATTAATTAAACAACACCCACCAAGGAACACTTCTCTCAGCCTCTAATTTTGTTAAAGCATCAGCCATAGAGTTGGTTGGCCTACACACATGATGGAAGACAACATCTTAGTTTGTAGATAACATGCAAATTTCATTAAAATGGAATTAAAATTTTCAAGAGTTAGCCTTTCTATTAGACACCCAAGCCACTGCATTAGAATAGTCATTTTCCACAATAAGTTTGCCATGGAAATAACTTGAAAAACTCCGAACAGCCTCTAGAATCACTAAGACTTTTACTTCATTGGAGTCACATACGTCCACAAATTTAGAAAACATAAATTATACATCACCATTGATATTCTGAAGGACACCACCAATACCTGCAAGGCCTGTCTTCCCTCTCAATGCACCATCGAGATTAAATTTGAATGTACCAAGGGGAGGAGGAGACCAAACAATTGACTTTGATACCTTAAAGGAGCCACACCCCATACAAACTTCCAATTAATAAGGATGTCATGAAGACTGAAGTTAGAAAACATTCTAAGCATTACATCTCTCTACTATGTCTTTGTTTAGCCAAAGCATGGTGCAATTGCCCTCAACTTTTTTTTATATTTGTTTGAATTCATGGAAAATTTTCAAAAATTTTACTGGGAGTTTTATCCCTTACAATCCTGATCTATTTTTTATTTCACAAAAGGAGAGAATTTTAAAAGATTTAAGTATATTGTCATCTTTTCATAGTTTTCAAAATGGCTAGCCCCAAGGAGATTACAGTCAAGTAAAAGCTTTTCCTTCCATCCTTTTTATTCTCCTTCATCCTTTTTATTTTCAAAATGGTTAGTTTTCCTTCACTACAATGTGAGAAAATCTTTCTCTACAACTATTGGATTTGGGCATCAATGGTGTGATTGTTCACCCCAACTGTTCACCCTATTATGGCATTGTAAATCACTATCAATGGTGTGCTGTCAATCATCTATGTTATTGTAGGCATTGTGGCCCATCAAACAAACAAGTAATCAGTCAATGGATTTTCAGCCATTCATGTCTATCACAGGCATTGTGATCCATTAAATAATCATAACTAATTGATCATATCTTCCTCAATTAATTATAGGTGGATTAGTTTACATGTGATTAGTCCGGCATGGGCCCAACTTTTTTTTTCTTAACTATCCTCAAAGTTGTGTCTATGTATGTGAGTTCTCATCACCTCGCATGTGTGAGTTGCATCTTATAACTCCTCAGATGTGCGAGTTTCCATCACCTTTTGTGAGTATTGGGTTGAAGCCCATAAGTAAAAAAAAAGAAAAAAAAAAGAAAAGAGAAAACCAATCTGCTAGAGGGGCACTGAAATATGCCTATTGCATCAAATATATGGAAAAAAATTGCTTATTTTTTGAGGGCCTATATGTTAGCACATAATAATTGTTAAATTTTTGAGGGCCTATATGTTAGCACATAATTGACTTTTTGAGGACTCTAAGGAATATATATTTTCCTATTAAAGTGGCGAATTCAATGAACTTAATTATCAAAAAAATTTGATAGAAAAAGAATGGGGATCCATTATCTTATTAAACAAAAACCAAATAATAGAAAAGTGAGGACCTCATCTAAATCTTCAGCTTTTATAGCCATTACCTCAACCACTTTACCGTGCCCTTACATTTTTGGAGGTGGCTGTCCTCCTTTGCTACAGATGAGCAAAATGTGGAGGATGCATTGGATCCTTTGCCTCGAGATATAATGGCAAAGATCATAAATGTCCTCCTCCCAGTGAAATCTTTGAAACTTTGAAATTTTATTTTAAGAGGAATTGGGTATTGAAACATGGTAAGATTGACTTCATGAAAGAAAACATAATTAACTGTGTATGATTAATAATGCATAAGATTGTGTTGATGTTCTCATCTAGTCCAGCCCTTTCAGGCCACTTGGGTGCTCCTTTGATTAGTACATCTCCTTTGACACTTTCCTCATTCTATGATAGGGTGTCATGACTTCTTCTACACTCAACCTAGGATTGAATATGAAAAAAAAATTGCTGTTAATTTTAAGGCTCTTAAATGAAGGGCTATGATAATATACGCTCGGGGTTGATTCTTTTTAGATCCCTTCATGTACACAAGGAGAGCTTTTGCGTCTGCAGGATGCAAGTGGGCCCCATAAGCTGGATTGCATGTCATAGAAGAACATTCTCCATCAGTAGTTATGGGCTCAATCCTTCAAAGGACCCGATTCTTACGGTTCAGATTATTTACACTAATCCAGATTCTTTGATTAAAACCCCACAATGACCGTGAGTTCCCCCCACATCAGCATGGGGTAGCCTGCCATGCAAGCGGCAGTGTAGGCAGGCTACCTCATGATGACGTCGGGGGACAAGATTGGTCCCCCATGATCACCGTAGGGGTTTTACACATATAATCTCAATTTTGTTTATACATATTATTTATAGGTAGGCCCCACTGTGTAGGTCCATTTCTCCAAAATTTTTAACGTCCCAACTCCCAACGTATTTCTCACACACAATAAAACAATGCTGAAAGTAATAAGATTCCCAAGATAGGATGTATAAAACCTCAATAAAATCACTCAAATCTCTCTCTCCTCCTGCCTTACTTTCTATTCATCACCATCAACAAATCTTATTTACCAAAAAAAAAAAGATAACAAATCTTAAAATTGAAAGAATCACAGTAATGGAAATAGAGGTATGGCTCAGTGGAGAAGGCGCCCACTCCCACAGCGCCCATCAGCTTTTGAAAATTGGGCGCCCTTTCACTCCGGCCACTAGGCCATCCAAAAAGAAAAAAAAAATTCAAAGCAATAAAAGTAACAAAACAAAGAAAAAAAAATGCCAATATATAAAAATATATGTCTATATATTAATATTAAATTGTCTCAAACATAACATGCAACAATTTATTCCTAGTTACAGGATGACCATTCCATACAGACACTTCGCATATTTTATGTCAAAAGAGAAAGAGGAGATCTCCATCTGCGTCCCTAGATCTTGAAGGTAAAATCGAGCAAGAAGCAGGTGAATGGGACGAGGACTGCCGCAGTGAGAGCTGGAGAGCCAGCAGCAGCAACAGCAGCGGAAGAAGGCCCCGGCGCCGGAGCTGGAGATTTCGCTCCCAACGACTCTCCGATCAAAGAGAAGGTGACGAGTGCCACCATTAGAGAGACGACGGCCAAGGTTCTAAAACTGAAAACAGTCATTGCTTTCTTTCTTCTTCTTTTTGAGAGAGAAGAGCAAATAAGGAAAAGTGAAGGATGAGAGAAATGTGAGAGAGCTGGTGGGGATTTTATAGGAAACGGGCAGAACGGGCATCTGACAGCCTGGCAGTTCGCGGCTGAGCATTGGTTTCCTGGTGTTGTGTAAGGTCCAGGTACCTTCCGCTCTCACCTCACCTTTTTAGTGTGAACCACGCATGCGTTACAAAAGGAACTGAAAAGGGCCCCTACTTTTTTTCAACTTATTGGGCAGTTTTCACGGTGGTGTTATGCATGTGGTGATATGGACGAAGCACAGCCACTCATTCATAATGTCAAAAAGTATTAACACTTAAAATTTTGTTCCACACTTAAGTGGAGCCCATTAAATTTTGTTCCACACTTAAGTGGAGCCCATTTTGCGTGACACATGAAAAAATACTCTTATTTTATTTGCCGTATTGGACCTTGCATTGCGTGTGTGGAGGCCTATTTTGACTTTTTTCAATTTTTAATTGTCAATTGGTGGATCCTACGTGCGTGGAGCTTTACGCATCCCACTTGCAAAAAAGTATGTAGGACAGAATAAGGGATCCAGGATCAAAATGTAGAGCCTATCGATGAAGTTTAGAGTCTGGATCCGACCACGTACGCCAGTGATGAGGATTTAATGGGATGCATCGCTACAAGATTTTATTACTCCTATATACATTTGATTATTGGAATTTCTAAAGTGAGTTTCATTGTATTGGGCATTTTTTACAATAAACTTAATTGTTTTTTTAATCAGATTCCTAGAATTCCTTCTTCAATTAGTGAAATATTAAAAAACTCAACAACTAATATATGCTCAGCCTTTCAAATTTACCAAATTTCCTTGCACTCCATGCAAGGTTGTACTACAGCAGGGGTGGACCCAGGTGTCTCCATACGGGTGCGACTGTACCCACGTGATTCGAAAATTTTCAAAAACTAGACATTAAATTTTTTATTTTAATATTTTACTTCTTCGCCCCGCCATTGCTTATACCACCCAAATGAAAATTCCGGATTTGTCATTGTCTGTCTGAGAATTTGAAGAGAAAATCATTGGACGATTATAAATTCTTCTCAATGATAATTCTCTCACTTGCTTTGAACACGGTTTCATTTGGAGATGCTTAGTAGTGAAGCAATTCAATGCTCTACCAGTACTAGCCCTATGAAAATGGAGTGAGTCTGTAACAGAATCAGTTATAGGGACTTTTGGCAACCTTTGAGACTATTGACACCACTAGCACTCTATGTTGTTTTCGTGAATTTCATCCTGGAAGGTGACTCGTAAGGTGCAAAGACAGAGCATCTCTCCACTCTTTGTTGGAGAGCATCAAATGCTCATTTGCAAATCGCAAAACATGCAAAAATGACACTTCCATTGACAAACTTGAGATCCCAAATCTTCCTAACAACTTAAGAAACCACCATGGAGCTGCAGCAATAATTTTTAACCCACTTTAATTCATTTGAATCACCACCATTAATTGTGATTTTAGCTCCATAGAATATTCAATGTCCGCCCTGATGAATGAACAATTTGAATCCATCCACTTGAACTTGACTCATCATTTATGGAGGCCTACTTAGAGATATAAACTTGGACATCCATTCTGAAATTACACCAATGTCAATACACCCCGTAGAGTTGTGGGGGCATTTGACTCAGGACTCATCTGATCGCTCTAGAAAAGAAGGGATTTAACAGTTAGTAGCAGAAAATCCAAATATCTATAAGGGGTGGAAAGAAGTATATGGAAACAAGCAGGATGAAGTCCCCGCTATTTTCCGTCAAAGTATCATTGGCTTGAAAATGGAACGTTTTCTTCACCAAGATCATCAGGTGTAGGTTAACTTCTTTGCCAGGGACTTGGGGATGTCAATTTCGTCCTGTGCACACCGCTGCTGTGGATGCAACAGTAGCACACACATATGCCTGAGCAGTGCATAGAAAAGACCATGGAGACACCGGATGACGTAGCCCTCATGCTTACTAATGTCACCAACAACAACCACCAGTGCACCATACACATTATTCCGGCAGTACCCCACATTGAGATCTTCAAGGAGATAGACCACGTCCAAGTGGAAGCGATTCCTCTCTTCACACCAGTGAGGGTCAGATAGCACGCCTGATATAGAAATGTCACCAATGGCATCCACCAGTGCACCATGCACATTATTCCAGCACCTCTCCACGTCTCGATCTTCATGGAGAAAGACCACATCCAAGGTGAAGAGATTTTGGTCTACAGGCCAATGATGCTCAGGTGGCACACATGATCTACACTATATGAGGATCTGAAAAAAAAAATAATTATTATTATCATTATCATCATAACATGGTTGATTATTGGGACAACAATAGACAAGCAAACAGGACAGTCTGTAGCAAATATGATAGTTGTTCTGAATCTTTGCTGGAATATGGGGAGTTTCTCACATCCTCACTAAACAACTGCTCTAATATTCATTTAGTTGATTAAAAAATTAGCCCATTTGACTCAATTCAGTTGAACTTGGAATTGCTACTCACTTTAAGATTACACATTGAGTTAAATCTTTAAGATGAAAAAAACGGTCTACTTGGGGAAGTTTGCTAAGACGGGCATTAATCTGTTTCCTTAGTTTTGTAATACAGCATTTAATAACACAGAATATGGACTTTATCATATACTGATATAGGGATTCAAAATGTGAATAAAGGATTATAGCACCCTATTCATAAAATGTCATTTATGTCTATTTTATGTCACTTACTAAAAGAATTGTGCACTGCTGCTATATTCAGCTTTAATAAGGGCCCATTGGATTCCTTAATTGAATTCATAGATTTCAAGATGTAGTGGGTTCCAATGAAGGAAATTTAAGGAGATGAAGGGTGAAGGATATAAGGCGGAGATGTAGATGAGGCAGAAAAATCCATTTAAGATGGTTTGGGCATATTGAGCGTAGGCCAATAATGACACCAGTGAGAAAAAGTTTGGCTATACAGGTGGATGGCCCATCAAGAGGTAGGGGTAGGTTGGAGAAAACATTGATGGAAGTAATCAATTCAGATTTGAAGAAGTTTAACTTATCGAAGGATTTGGCTTAAAACAGAACAGAATGGAGAAACAAAAATTCATTTAGCCGACCCCAATATGGTTGGGATAAGGCTTTGATGATGATGATGATGATAATGATGCAGATGAGGCAGATGATGATAATGATGCAGATGAGGCAGACTTTCTTAAGATTTGATTTACTAGAGCAAAATCCAGGTAACAATTCCCAACCAAAGGGGAGACAGTTTGATGGCCATTTGTCCACAAGCATACTACCTCCAATTCTTCAATTTTAGTTGCTTTGATAGGAAAGCATTTCTTAGTGCCTCAGGGAATTCAATACCATGCAACCAAACAGACCCTAAATCATCATCATCATGATCATCATCAAAGCCTTATCTCAACCATGTTGGGGTCGGCTATATGAATTCTGTTTCTCCAAAATAAAATATTATATAATATGTAATGTCTTTAAACTTACTAACTTTGAAAGTGTTCTATGATTATCCGGAAGCACTTCCAAGTGCAACCAAGTCTCAGCTTGAAAATTTGCGAATCCCTCTGTTACTTGGGCCCAACTAAATGCATGCCAACTGACTTGATTAGTGGTCAAGTGATTAGTGCCAGAAAAGACTAGTCTCATGAGAGAGAACTGGCAAAGACGATGTCAAACTTATCTGTTGTTATTTGATCAGGCTCAGTACTGAGGTAGCAGATGGTTGGAGGGCTATTCTAAGGGGGAGGCCTAATGGTGGTGCTCGAGTCAAGGCAAGATTGTAATTGAAGTCTAGATGGTTTCCAATGCCCTTCTCTTGAATCTTCTACTAGAAGCTAAAATACATAATCAGTATTTCCTGCAGACGGTTATGAGGCAGGTAAGCTGAACAGTGAGTTAGAAGAGATGCAAAATATATACATTAGTATTTACCCCCGACTGCTATTGGGCAAGTGGGCTGAACAAGAGGTTGGGAGCTTCATTTATCATGCTGGTTGTGAACATGAGAGACTCGAAAATATCAAAGACAACCAACCATTTAGCTTTGTAGATTGACTTTTTACGAACGTCTAAAATACAAGCTAATAGATTCCATGTCGTCTTAAAGCTTCATACTTGGTCGGCTCAAGGGATTTCATTTCAGGGATACAACTTAGGATGGAGACTTGGCAAAGAATGGGTCAATTAAAAGAGGACACAAGGTATGCACTCTGAATTTAAGTTGTAAATTGGATGCATGAAAAGTTCTAATATTCTAGAGATTGGGGCTTCTTGGACTACATGTTGAAGATTAAGGCTTCTGTGTAAGAGGAATTTGATACGTGAATGGTGATGCCATGATTGTTAGCATTTCACAAAACTCAAAGAGCCTATTCGTTTTGTGTAATTGAATTCCTATGAATTCTAAGACTTCCATTTCTAAAATAAAATTGATTAAAAATGAAAAATAAGGGTGAAGACCCAAAATGACCAGAAAACATCTCCCCTTTAATGAAAATGAATTAAAGGGAGATGGCAAATGAATATCTAGCCATCACCATAGTATTCCAATTTCGAGGAACCTCAAGATCCCATCTTCATCTTTATCTTATATCTTTCACCCCTCACATGTGTAATATCCTTGGTTGGAGCCCATTTGGCCATGACTTCCTGTGTATTTAATTTCGATGCAAAAAAAATTACCCAAAAGGTTTTGTCTTTATTTACCAATGAGAGATTTTCAATGCGAGACATTCACCCAATGTTTTCCTTGTCACCATTATCATGGGGGCTCTAAACTAGATGTAGAACAGAGGATTGCATGATAGCGCTTATTTGGGAATTTTATAGAGTCAGTGGAACACCATGATAGGGCTTTTTTGGGAATTTTAGAGTCAGTGGAACACCATATCCTCACCTCCAGTTTGTAATATGCCTTGAAAAGCAATATTGCAATATGCCTTGAAAGTCAAAATGAGATGCTCTGGATTAGAGATGTACCAGGGGGTGGAAGGTTGGGCCTCCTTCGATGCAAAACTCGTTCTTTCCTCTCAACAAACCTTTTCATAATTAAATGATTTGTCCCTGCTTTCCCCTTTGTATTGAGAAGGATAGTAGACTCTTATCCAATGGTTGGATACAAACTTTCATCTTTTAAAAAAAAATGACCACAAACTCCCATAATGGAAATACCAAACATCTCATCTTGCCATTCAAACTTCTCTTACCATTTACATTATGTGATTGTGTAAATGTCTTGAAAGGTGGCATAGTATTTCTTATGGAAGCACATATGAAAGAAACATAAGAATCACCCGGTAGGGATGGTTGGGGACCAAATGACGAAATCCCCCTTGAGATTGTGAATAAATATATACATTTTTTATTTTAGCATTCGTGGTGGGGAAGAGAAAGAGCTTGAGGAGTGATTGTGCTATTTATTGATTCTGTTTCATGTGTTGCCAGAGGAGATTCAAGAAATACAATTCCATACTATCGCAAATAAAACACATTGCCCACAGAGAACTCATTTGCATTTGATCACCAAACTCTTAAAGAGGCAGAAGAAACAAAACCCACAAAAATAAATAGTAAAAATGTAAAATGAACAGAACCAAATAAAACATACCAGTCTGAGAATTCGAGATTCTGTGATACATCTTGTCGCTTCCACGGCAGGTATTTGAAAGAGCTGAGTGTGATCTGCATGCTCTTGTGATTGTGAATATGAATCAGGGGAAATATCATCTATTGCATGTAGTACTGAATCAAGCTCACTGCTGAGCTCCCTTTGAACCTAGCAAAAATTCAAGACATGGCACTTGAAGAACTAACAGTAAAACTTCTCCCAAAAAATCCTTGAAAATTGGATACTACATTTACAGAGAGAGGAAGAAAAAAAAAACACATCCCAGAAATAGAGGAAAAAGACGAAAACCCACCCACCAACAAACCCATAGAAGGTTTCAGGCATTGAATCAAACAAACCCATCAATGCATCATATTCGAGCTAAACCCATCAACATGTTTAAAAAGGTTCCACACTAAAACACATCGAAATCCTATACAAATGGGGAAACTGGAAAACATGTCTCAAGAAAATTTTCAAGAAAAGACACAGAATTTGGAACGAGAAATCTCCGCGGTTGGAGCAAAACCCGCCTACCAACAAACCCAAAAAAGGTTTCAGACATGGAATCAAACAGACCCATCAACGTCCGGGGTGATGGAGGAGCAAAACACATCAACATCTTTCAAAGATTTCACACTTTAAACCCATCTAAATAGTGTACAAACAACATGGAAATCTGCAAACCCATTGAACATTGAAATTTTCACAAAGAAAGTCCCTTGGTCATCATAATGAGGCGGAATGGTGGTATATACCCATGAGATGGATGATTGGGAGAGTGTACAGAAGGCGAATCGATGGTCGGCATTGATGGAGAGGTTGGCCTGGACAAAGAAGCTGAGCGCCATCAGTATGCAATCAATGTTCCAGACGACACGGTCTCCGAAACTCGTCAACTCAGCCTTCTCATCCATTATTGGATCCACGTCCAAGCAAATCAGAATATCTTCGTGGGCGAAGAACCAAGGCTGCAGAGAATAGCCACTCATTTTTCTCCTCTCTCTCTCTCTCTCTGAAAGAAGATATGAATTGTATAACCTGGTGCTGTGTTTCGGTTAACGGCCCAACTAATCAACTGCAATGTGTGAACTGAGTGTCGAGAAAGAAGAAAAACAAGAACCGCACAATCACAACAATGGACACGAGATTTATGTGATTTACGTTATATGAGCTATATTCACAGGGAGATTCAAATATATCCACCATTATTAGAGATCACCACAAAAAAAAAATAATAATAATTCCCTTCTTGTGATTACAAGAGTGCAAAGCTCTCTCTGGGAATCTTCTCTACCGATCTACAACTCTTTTTCTCTCACAACTCACAATAATACAAAAGCCCTAATTAATAATACCATGAACATTTATAACCGTCAGATTGTCATCAACATATCCATCTCCCACTTGAAGACTGATCACACTAAATGGCAATGACAACAGAAGAACACAACTTCAAATTTCAACACTTTGTCTTCAAACAAGAAGTTCAACTAAAGCTAATTATAGCTTCAGTTTCTCTATATTCACAACCCTTGCAAACATATCGGTGGGATTTTAACTCTGAGAACTGGTGGTTGGTTGCGAATGACAAAAATGTATGTATTACTTTCACCATCCGAGGAAAGTGGGGTCCCCTTTTCAAAGCTCCAATAAGATAGAAAGCTCTCATTGTAGATTATAGTTAAAAAGAAAATTCATCCTAACCATATTATCACAACTATTTCTTGCGGGCCTCAAAGTTCAATAATTTTTCTGAGTTACATAAATTCTAATGTCAAATGTAATTTAGGAAAGTATCAAGGTCAATTTATAAGGAAGATTAGTGAGGGGTGAGTCTCACAAGGTACTTAAAATTTGTTGCTGCTAACAATAAAAGTTTAGAAGTATAGATGCCCAAAGCGATCCCCAAGCTATAGCTTAGCTTTTGAGGGAGGCGAGTGTATTAGTTAAGAGTACATGGGTTCAAGTTTAATTCAACTAAATTGGATTAGATAAATATTTTTTTGTGGGAGAAGGCCCATCACAGTAGCTTGCTATTGGGGCCCTCAAGCGTTGGCCCGTGTGTTGCACTACAGCGCGGGCCTGGTGCACCCTTGGATAGGAAACAAAAAATGGAAAATCTAAAAAAAGATCAACAACTGAAACACCATTCAACTCAAAGGGTTGTTCAATACACCTTTCTTATGTGTGTGTGGGCTTCGTTGTTGAGTGTATGAGCTTCCTTTTCTATGTGTGTGGACTTCTACTGCTGCAATTGCGGGCTTTCTCCTGAGACCCAGCAACTTTGGTTGGGGTACTCAAAAAAATAAACTTTTGAAAGTATTAAATCAAAGACTAAAATAATGTGACGGAGCCTGATTTACCGGCTCACCCTTCTCCTGTAAAGAGAAGTTTCCATCCATTTTTTCTTCCCAACGATGACGTGATCAATGTATATATTTTTGAACAGTCAAGTCGGGATCCTACTACTCACCGACTGACAGAAAATTCAGGAGACATTTTAGACATCCTCAAAGGTTATAGCACCGGACATTTGATTGTTAGAATTTCTAGGGTGAATTCATTGCGTCTGCCAATTTTGACAAGAACGTCAGTTCTTTTTTTATCAAATTTCTTGAACTCGTTATTCAATTAGTAAAATTTTAAAATCTCCTCCTAAAAATATGATCAGCCTTTCAAATTCCCTAAATTCCACCATACTAAGTTACGGGATGTACTGCAACTTTGAAGAGAAAATCTTTGAAAAATTATAAACTTTCCCCAATTAAATTTTTTGAAATTCCACCAATGAAACGCCACCCTTACCCAGTTTCTTGGAACTATTGGACACCGACCTCCAACTCCAATTGGAGATGCCCAGTAGTGGAGCAGCCTAACGTTATCAAGGTGGTGGAAAGAGATCATGGAAGGATATTGGAAATGGAGGGTCTGTTAACATAATCAGCTATAGGAAGGGGACATTTGGTAATCTTTGAGACTTTTTTGGCGCCATTAGCACTTCTTGATTTCCACTAATTTCATCTTGAAAGGTGGTAGCAGAAGAAGAGAAGTAAACACTAGACAAGGGAAAAGAAAAGGACAGTTTTTTACACACACACACAAAAAAAAGGCCCATTTTTTAGCCTATAAGATATTAACATATGCCATCAATATTTTTTTAAAATTAGCTATTTCTATTTTTTTGTTTTGCACTTATAAGGTGAAAGATTTTTATTGGACATGTCAAAAGGAGCATAAAACTCTCCTTTTTTAAATGGAAAGTTTTTGAGAAATCCTATATATTCAAAAGATGGTTTGAATACACAAATATCATCTAAGGATGTGAGGGATCAAATATATCGAGATTTATAAGTAAATGAGCTCCACCAAAGAATTATTAAAGAGGTTAGAAGTGAAAGACATTAATAGTTATGCAGATGTGACATTGACTTCTTTGATCTATTTGTTTGCATTAAAATACATATGAATAAATGCTCTACTTAAGAATTATTAAAGATGGTGTGGGAATGATATAAATGGGTCCTTGGCTTTTGTAGGATTTGAATAACTAGGAGGATGGCTAGTATTCATAACCTATCTTCCTTAATTCACTCTTTTTAATCAGGGGAGGTTATTTAATGATGATTTTGTATATTCATTTTTAACCATTCATGGCAAGAATTTCTGTGGATTCAGTTCCCATGTGTTTGATACAGACAAACAAGCCACAAGCATTACATCTCTCCTCTCCTGGTTTAGGCCAAAGCATCATCTGCCTGCGTATTATGAATCATGCACAAATCACACTTCCATTGATGTAATTGAGATCCCCATAGAACTGACACATTTCTTTAACCAATTTTATTGCATTTGTAGCATCACCATTCATTACAACTTTTATCTCGTTAACGTTGCAATTGAAGCCTAAAACTGTCCGAAGATTGTGATTTTTGCTCTATAGAATATTCAATGTCTGGCCTGATGAATGGACAACTTGAATCCATCCACCACTTGAACTTGACTCATCATTTTTGAAGAACTAGTTACACATGTAAACTTGGACATCCACTCCAAAATTACAGAAGTGTTAATACAACCTGTAGAGTTTTGGGGCCACTTCAGTCAGAACTCATCTGATCACTCTAGAAAAGCAAGGCTTTAGCAGTTAGTAACAGGAAATTCAGCTTAAAGGGGATGAAAGAACTGCATGGTAGCAAGCAGGAAGCGTCTCTCTGCTATTTTCAGTCAATGCATCGTTGGCTTGACGATGGGATGTTTTCTTCACCAAGAACATAGTCGTCGGCCACTTCTTTGGCTTCACAGGACTTCTTTTCCAGGGACATGGGGATGTCGATTTCATCCTGCGCTGTGCGTTGCTGCGGGTGATACAGTAGCACACACACATGCCTGAGCAGCGCCAACGGAAGACCATGCAAACACGTGATGACATAGCCCGTATACTGACTAATGTCACCGACAATATCCATTAGTGTATCATATACATTCTCCCAGCGCTTGTCAAAGAGAAAGGCCACGTCCAAAGTGAATAGATTCGGGTCCACAGGCCAGTGATGGTCAGGCACACATGAACTAGAATATATGAGGATCTGAAAAAATAAATATAATGATCATCGTTATCATCATATCATGTTCAGTTCTTCGAGCAACAGTAGATAACAAGACATGACAGTCTGTAGCAAAATCAAGAGATTATATATCTGAAAGTTGTTCTAAATCTTTGCTGGAATGCAGAGTTACAGGTCATCATATCCTCACTAAACAACTGCTCTAATATCCATTTAGTTGTTTCAAAACTCTCTCAATTTGACTTAATTCAGTTGAACTTGGATTCATCACTTACTTTAAGACTGCACATTATGTTCTACATTTTTTTAGATGGAGAAAAAACAAGGTCTACTTGGGGAAGTTTTCTGAGAGGGGCATTAATGTGTTTCCTTGGTTTCGTAATACAACATTTAATTATGCAGAATATGGATATCAACATATACTGAAATAGAATTCAAACGATGAATAAGGATTACGGCACCCTATCCATAACATGTCATTTATGTCTTTTTTATGTTATTTATGAAAAGAAATGTTCACTCTGACTATAGATATTCAGCATTACTCAGGGTCCATTTGGTTTCTTGTATTGAATTCCTAAAAATTCATGGAAAAGTGGGTTTTAATGAAGCAAATTAAAGAAATAATGGGTGAAGGATAGAAGGTGGAGATGTAGGTGAGATGCTGACTGTCCTAGGATTTGTTTTAATAGAGTTAATGTCTAGGTAACTGTTTTCAACCCAAGGGGTGATAATTTGGTGGCTGTTTTTAGCTACTTTGATAGGAGTGCTTATTGATTGTGCTTCATTTGTTGCCAGAGGATATTCAAGAAATACAATCCATACCGTCACAAAGAAAACACATTGCCTACACTACATAGAACTTATTTACATTTCATCACCAAATTCTTAAAACAGCAGGAAAAAAAAAGCCCAGAAACAGAATAGTAAAATCAACAGAGCCTAATAAACATACCACTCTTAGAATTCGAGATTCATTTTTGCATCTTGTTGCTTCGCAGGCAGCTATTTCAAAGAGCTCAGTAAGATCCGCATTCTCATGTGACATTGAATCAGCTGAAATATCAAGAAGTGCAGCTTGTATTGATTCAACATTACTGATGAACTCCCTTTGAACCTACGGAAAATTCAGGACACGGAGCTATCAGGTTTAACAGTTAAACATGTTCCCAGAAAAATCTGAGAATTAGATACAATATTTAGAAGAAAAATCCCAGTAATAGAGGAAAAAGTGGAAAACCAAGGTTTCAGCATTGAATCATACAATGCAATGGGTGAATTAGAGCAAAACACAGCAAAATCCTTCAATCTGTTCCACACTAAAACCCATCAAAATCGTATAGAAAAGGGAAAACTGGAAAACATTTCTCAAGAAAATGTTCAAAATTAGATACAGATGAGGAAATAAAAGAAAGAAAGAAAGAAAGAATAAATGAACGAATGAAATCCCAGTAATTAGAACATAACACACCCACCCATCAAACCCATAAAATGTTCAGCATTGAATCACACAATCCCCTGAATGAAAGGGGTGAATTAGAGCAAAACCCATCAAAATCTTTCAAAAGGTTCCACACTAAAGCCCATCGAAATCCTATACAGAAGACGAAACTGAAAAACAAGTCTCAAGAAAATCTTCAAAAGTAGATAAAAATTTTAGAAAAAGAAATCTCAGCGCCTGGACCAAAACCCACCTACCAACAATCCCATAAAAAAGTTTCAGACATTGAATCAAATAAACCCATTAAAATGTTTCAAAGATTTCACACTTAAAACCACCGAAATCCTACAAAACCCATCATTTCCAGGATGAATGCAGCAAAAGTGCGACACCCATTGAGCATTGAATTTCTTTGGACATAACCCATGAAATGTTCACAAAGAAAGTCCCTTGGCCATCAAGAACACGATGAAATGATGCGAAAGAATTGAAGAGTAATTGGTGAATATACCCATGAGATGCATGAGTGCGAGAGTGTACAGAAGGCGAATCGATGGTCGGGATTGATGGCGAGCTTGGCCTGGACAAGGAAACGAATCGCCGACCTCATGCAATCCATGTTCGTGTTGTATCTGCCGCTGCGACTCGGCACCAGAGGCTTCTGATCCAATATCGGGTCCACGTCCACACAAATCAGAATATCTTCATGGGCGAAGAACGAAGGTGGCAGAAAGTAATCACTCATCTCTCTCTCTCTCTCTCTCTCTCTCTCTCTCTCTCTCTCTCTCTCTCTCTGTGAAAGAGGAAATGGATTCTCTCTTTCTCTGTCTCTGTGAAAGAGGAGATGGATTCTAACCTGGTGTGGTGTTTCTGTTAACACTTATAACAGTCCCAACTGCAATTTGTGCAGTGGACAGTGGCGGTTGGGACTCCGGAAGAAAAAATGTCTATTCTTTCACTCTCTGGGAAAGTGGGCTCCTGTTCAATGGGCCGATGATTGTGGGACCCGGTAAAGGAGATGGATGGCTGTCATTGACTCATTGTTGTAGAGATATTTGCTTGGTTTAGACCGATGACTGTTGGAACCAGGATTTTTGAGGGGCTCGACCCAAAGAGCTAAGGTTTTAAGGCACAAACCCAAGATTTTTATGGCGGTTTAGGGGTGAACCAATGTTTTTTATGTGGGTTTTAGGGGTGGATGCATGTCGGATGGAGCGCTTGCTCTATATTTCCATTATAATTGGTGCAGTCCAACCTCATTTTTCATTGTGATTGGTGGAAAGGAAAAAGGCGTAGGTACTTCCGGAGTACCAAATAATTACTCCCATATCAACTATATAGGTATCCTATGATTATACCACTGTGTCAGGCTGATGTATTCTATTTCCGGTTAACTAAATTGATCCATTGAGTTAGCAAAGGCCTAGATTTTGGGTCCAAGACCATTTTAGTAATTGTATGTATTGTAGGCACACATCTGAAATACTAAAATTCTCTATATAATTTCTTCTCCGTGTGCTTGCTTTCTAAAACTTAACTGTCTATGCATGGTTTCCATTTTCGCCAGCTCCTTAAATCCTTTAGTACAATCAATTCGCTTATATTAGCAAGCTTTTTTAGGAGGTTAAAATCTAAATTTCACAATGTTAACAGTAAGGGGGGTATGTAAAATGGAATAACAATGTGATAGGAAAAGCTCATCCTAACCTTATCATCAGAACTATTTGGCAAGGGTGTTGTATATACCATCTGTTAATGGCCCCTCACATATGAAAATCACCCAATCTATGTCGGCCATTAAATCGTATATAGATTTTATATATTGAATATAATTATCATGTATCCAGAAACACAGGTCCAAACATATTAGTATCCAGTTTCAGATCCTATATGCATGGATTCGGAGCAAATTTTGAATTTCCCCAGATCCAAAAGTAGGCTCCAAACTTGTTTTATTAGTAATAAGAGAGTTCAGATACTTTGCTCACTATCAGAATTGGTTGGAGATTAATCCCTGCTCATCCATGTGGGATAGGAGATGCTTATCACAATATTGTTCCATCTAGTTCTAATTGTTGGATGTTTAAGATAGTTTCAAAAAATAAAAATTTGTTGTATTCCCAATCACAGCCACTCATTACTTTATAAATCCACATAATCCTAAATACCAGTTTTTGGGGGGACCATGTTAGCACGAATTAGCTTAAGTTTATAGAAGAGTGAGGGGGCATTTGGGAAGTCTAGTTTTTGTGTCTATTTCTCTCAATGCATTTTGAAATAGAGGTTTAGAGGTAATAGACTGTGTAGATGGTGCACTTGATATGTCTCTTTGAACTGGACAGTAGACATAGAATTTCTATTCCATATGAGCCCAAAAGTAATGCTTTTTGCCACCAGAATGTCTTATCTGGATAGACATGCATGCTGTAGTACAATATTTGGCAGTCCATTTTTCTCAGTTTTTTTTCCAAATTCAGGGCTTGAAATGATAATCCAAACCATTGAAAGTCTTTAGAATTATGATAGCAAACATGACACCAAATTTTAACCATTGATTCTTCATGAAACTTGAGATACATATGAAAAATCGTTAACAATTAGATCTACATTTTTGCATTCTATGGGACCCCTTATCAAGATCTGAACCGTTAATCCTTCTTTAAAGCCATATAATAGCTACTTTATCAAGTTTGATCTTTTGAATCCTTGTGGATCTCAAGATAGTCATGAAAACCTATTGACCGTTGATGGTAAGAGCTTTAAAATGGGCTTGGTTTTAACCCTATTCAACCCAATATTGTTTTCTGGATTTATCTGTTTACCATAGAGCTGGAAATGTTAATCCAAACCATTGGATATGTTAAGAAGCTTACACACGGCCAACACGCCAATTTATAGCCATTGATCTTTAACCAATATTTAAATATTTGTTTAAAAATTGATCCATTGGATTTGAATAGCTGAATTTTGTGCGCCCTAAGATCAAGATTTAAATGGTTGAACTTCTTTAAAAGGGTACTAGTGCATATCAGTTCAAATTTCATCCATTAATTTCTTATGGATGTGAATTTATCCTTAAAAATATGTTACTTTCTGATTTTTGGATTTGTTGAGTGGGTGTCTTTGACATGCTAACATCCAATCTGTCTTATATATAATATCAGATCTGGACCACTGACTTTCTTAGAACCTCAAACACAATCACGACGTCAAATTGAACTGTTGATCTATCATGGATCTCAACATATTCATGAAAATGGCAGCACCTTAGATCTATAGTTTTGGATTCTTTGTGGGCCCCATAATCACGATCCACACCGTTGATCCTCTTTGGGAGTTTGAAAATTACTAAGCCATCAAATTTCATCCCAAGATTCATTGTGAATCTTTAGAAATTTTTGAGAATCCATGAACCATTGGATTAAAAAATGTCAATTTCAAATAGTCTTTTCTTCTTACCAAACAGTATATTTGAAAAACATCTATTTAATATAGATCTATTTCAAATAGATCTATTTTATGTAGATCTACTTCATATAGATTTGGCAAACAAGCCTTGAGTGTGTTCCTTCACCCTTCATTTCACCTAAGATTGCTTGATTTTCATCTTTATTTTCTTTTTCTTTTTTTGTTTCTTTTTTGTTTCTTTTTTTTGGCATTAGGTTTTTACATATAATCAGATGCTTCTTAGGCTATTCACGCTCTTCTATTACATATTGTTTGGATTCTAAACAATTTCAAGCAGTCCTTGGATTGGATGACGAAGATGTATTTTATATTTTTACCCATTTGTATAAGTGATTTAACTTCAGGGTGGCGGTGAAAATACTGTCTGCTCCTCAATCGGATGGTTAGGATTTAGATATTATTCTCTCAAATAGACCATCTAAGATTCCTTCTATGTAAACCCCCTACGCTTGGATTTATAACTTCACATAAACCAGAAACAAATCACAAATGAATGTAATCAAATCCCCAAATAGAATGTCTTATTGGAAGTAAAAAGCCATAACTCTCACCTTTGCCAGAAGACAAAACATTTATCAGCAGTTGAATAGAAAAAACATGCCAATAAGATACAAAGTTTAGGGGAAAAACAATCTTTATTTACATGAAAGCTTTATACAAACTTAATCAATGGAAAGAAGATTTACGCATTCAATGCAAAAATCATTCCAATTCAAAAACTTCAAATGACTAAAGGCTACTTGCAGCCTTGTTAACCCAGTTGATATGTGCAGGGGTTTCTCTTTCTCCCCTCTGGCTTCTTTGAGCTAAAGTCCATGTAGCTGCAGACAAATTAACATTCTTAGGAGCCAGCCACATTGATGTCAATGCAGATTTAACCCTTCTGTGTTGTGAAATGACCTGAAGCTGTTCACAGTGCCAATGTTACAATCAAATTCTTGATATCAACCAAGGGCTCAACAGTCTAACCGCAGTGTCTATGGTAGTCAGGCTTCAGGCTTCAGGTTTCAGTCCCTGTCAAATTATTGGTACCACAATAGAATCCAATCAACTGCGCTAGCCAAACCGATCGCTCACCTGGCGGGCATAAGCCACAACAGCTTTGGCCCATCTCTTGATCTCAGCCTTCAGTTTGTCTGGATCAATATTCTTCAATCCTCCAGCCTCGATCGGGATCGAAATTTGAAGACCAGAGAAACAGTGATCAAAGCACTCGGGCTGCGCTGGTTTCTCATTCTCAGCGGAAGCAGCACCAACAGCAGCACCACCAACAGCCAAAGCCTCTTCATCAACAGACATATTTCAATGCAAGCGTAGCAGCAACTCAATTGATGCTTAATGAAGAATCAAGTAGGAAGAATTTATAAGGTTTGAGAGAGAGAGAGAGATGATGATGAGTCGGTCTAATCTAACTCCATGCGTGTAGCCAACAACCATTCGTTTCCTTGAATTGACTAATGAGATTAAGCGACGGCTTGCCTCTGTTTTCCTACACGAATGGTTTTGAGAAGTTACTTTCGTGGAGAGTCCCAGCCTTTGTTGCCACTCTTCCAAGGTATTAAAGTTTGATTGCGTCCATGTCAAAAGACAGACTTCTAAACATATAAGATTGCCGAAGGATTTATGTATATTTTTCAAGGAAACTATCATCATTATCATTACCATTAGAGAGATCTCGGGGTCCCACCGAGAGTCTAGCTCGGGCTACTCATTCAAAGTACAATGTCCTGACCACCCCGCCCAGTTTTTATATAAAATGTGTCATTTGCTAGTGCAAACTTCATTAATTAGGGCCCATTGGGTGATTGGCCCATTATATCTAAGTCAAAATTTAAGCAAATAACCACACGTGTATCCGAGTCTGTAGGTTCTTAGACCAAATTGGAGCATTATTTAAAGACTTGACTCCGTTTTAAAGGTCATCAACATGAGTAACTCGGGCAATCCCATGCGAGGAATCAAGATTACTTCACGTACAAGCTTCAGGGGATGCTGACTGTACGAAATTATCACCTACTTCATTGTTGCATATAAGTTTATGCTGTGTGCAAGACTAAACACCTGTTAATGACCTGTACAATATATTACTAGCAAAAGACGCCCGTGTTGAACATGGGTGAATATCAAACTAATATTACTGTGGATACAAAATTTATAAAGAAAAAGAGGATGCGGGTTGAATGCTTTTTTTTTTAGTGCTTGTTGCTACTATAATTCAATTGATAAATTAAATCAATAATAGTTTACTAGTAAAAAAAGTTAAGGAGGAATATAATTATTTTTTTAAAAGGAAAATAAGGAAACAACAAATTATGCACCGCATCCTATTTTTGCCCTAACTATGTTCTCTTATAATCACAGAAATGCAAAGTATATTGGTTTCAAATACATAGCACATCAGATATTATTATAAAATAGAGACCATGTCACATTTGCGTGGAGCTCTAATTTATTTATATAATTTTTCCTTCTATTGTAAATAATTCCATTAAATATGATTATATGGTTTTTAAGAGTTTAAAAGAAGAGAGGTTCCTTGCATCAACCATTGTGTTTTGCTATATATTGTAGTTGTAATATATTATCTATTGATTGTATATATACATCAAAGGAGAATCTTCATACGCATCCATCCTTCACCATTTTTTTTGTTGAGAACTCTAGGTGGGGCACATCTATCACTCAATCCAACCCTTGCAACACACATGGGACCTCATGATAGCAACTCACCCCAACTTTTGATTAGATCCAGATTTATTGGACCGTTTAATTGACTATACACCAATCCGAACGGAATGAATTTGTGAGCCATGGATGAAAGAGTTAGGGATATGTGATTGGGACCAAATTTGATATGTAGGGTGCTTTCACATAGATCTTTCCAACCCTCCCAGTCTCATCCCTTGGTGGGGTCCATAGTAGGCCTCACCAAAGAGTGTACACGAAAAGTCCATAAGGAACGTATGCACAGGAAAAGGCTCCTACATCAAAATAGACTATATAAAAAAATATGTTTTGTTTCCTCGTGACAATAATTTTACAATATCATAAGCTCTTTTGCATCTCAATTACGTTCTTTTATAAGGATGATGCATATCCATAATCAGGTAAAATATTTGTCCAAGGACTTTAAATTTCGAGTCAGACTTGACCCAAAACATAGCTAACTAAGATCAATGATCTTTAATTATCTACGATCCAGGTCAGGTAGGATATATATTAGATTTATGTATAAACTCTTAGTCTTGATTACATATTAGACTGCCATAAGTCTTAATGTTTGACTTTATAGCTTTTATAAAATTTATATGATATATGTGGTATCAAGAATTAGATTTGCTTCAACATTGGTTATAATGATACAACTGATGAATTTAAATGTTTTTTTTAGTTGATCATGAAGTATTTTAGGATGAATTATTGGTTATTTTTCTCTCAAACTTGTTTTTATAATATATTATTAATTTTTATTGGCTATATTTTTAATTAGGGTCCTATTTTAATTTTGTGTCATGGATTGCTTAGCCATATGCTACCATAAACACCTCAAGCTCTATCAATGTGACCATGTAAAAGAGGAAAAAAAAAGAAAAGAAAAAAGAGAGAGACAAAATAAGGTCTAACAAAGCAAAGCCTAAAATAACATAGGATGGTTTTTCAATTGGTAAATCTAGAAAAATCATGAAAGGAACTTTTATTTTTTATTTTAATTATTTTTTTCTTCATTGCTTTGAATATCTGCTTTTCATGTCTTCTCTTAGTATTTTATATAATTTATTTGCCATTCTCATTGACAAATGAATATATAGATTTTTTTTTTCTCAATTCACTTTATGCTTTTTGCTCAAATTTAATATTTTTGATTGAGTGCAATACTTTTATTAATAACAATATTGCCCTTTATTATTTTTCACATGAATATCGTTCTTTTACCATAAATATCTAAGCTTCTTTTCATGTTTTCTCTTCAAAACATTATGAAAAAAATAACAAGAGTAATTTTTTTTCAAGTTTAACAATTTTATTAATTAATATATCTTTGCTTTGGCTCAACTCAGCATGGGCCTTTGTTGCTAGTAGAAAAGGGAATAATTAAATATTTTTTATGATGGCTGTATTGAATGGAAAATTGCATACCATTAGTTTTAATTGGAATTGAAGATTACTTATAAAGTATTAGAAAAATAATTTCTTAATGATAGGGATATATCTTAATAGAAAAGAGTTTACTGATGTTGCTCACGTAGTCAAAATAAATTAGTAAAATTTTAATTTGAATAAGTCTCTTTGATATATAAAAAAAAGATGTAAAATCACTTTACAAAAAATGAGAAATAAATTTGTGTAAATTAAAATCCACCAAGAGACTCGAAAAATGTACATACTGGACCTGTTTTGCTTATAGGAATGAAGTAAATTGACTTACCTACTATGCGATGGTACGCACATGACCATCCATTGAATGCTATAGATGTCACGAGTATTACTTGAAAGCTTTTCTTAAAATCCATTAACTCTCTATTCCCAAATAAAGAGAGAAGTGAAAATATAAACCTATGAATTTCATGGACTTCCAAACTCAACTCTGTTGCATTATAGAGAAAGAAGAGATTGCTTTAAAAAAGTCTTATAGAAATTACTGTCAGTTTAAAATTTTGAAAGAGGGGAAAACAAAGAGCTAGAATCTCTACTTTGATAAATGATATTATTGGCTTTGATTGGATGTGTAATGATAGAAGAGAAAAAGGAGTTAGAGGATTTAAAGAGAAAAATTAAGAAGAGGGAAGAATTATGGTTCTCTATAGAATATCAAGGGGTAGTCAAATAGCCAGAATCTCTACTATGATAAGGGATTTTGTTGGCTTTGATTGAAGGTGTAATGATAAAAGAGATGCAAGATTTTAAGAGAGAAATTAAGGGGAGGAAGGAATTATGGTTCTCCATAGAATATCAAAAGACAGTCAAAATAAATTATGGAGGGTCAAAATCAATTAAATGAATTGAGGTTAATTTTTCAATTGAATTCAACCAGCTTAATATATAATAATTGGGATATTTTTAGAAAAAAAATCAATATTAAACACAAACTATAGAAAAACCGATTATATATATATATATATAAAATAGAATTGACAGATTAGGGTGCGACATATTTTTTTGGATATAATTACCCTCATGACAATATCATCACTTGTGTTAATCTTTCGTTAAAAAAAAAAAATCTTACACGTTTGATAACCCAAGAAAAATATTAAAAAAATTATTTTTTAAAAAAACTTAATATATATTTCTATAGCTCCCCATATAAAAAACTTTCTAGAATATCATTTTTTTTCAAAATGATAGTTACAAAGTAGTAGAGTAAATTTAAGGCTTTACTTCACCAAATCTATTATAATATATTTGTTCTCATATATGGTAAAATAAAAGTTGGATAAGTATATGTAAAGTGAAGTGGGAGGGAATGGTAAAGTAATCTCTTGTTTTAACTTTACTTTATCACAGTTTACCATAAATTTATATGGTAAATGAAAAATGACTTTTGATGAAGTGACTTACTTACACATGTGGTAAAGTAAAAAAAATATTAATATCACATAATAGTAAAAGGTGAGGTAAAATAAGTTAAAGTAAAATAAGTCAAATAAAGTGGTAGAGTAAAGTAAAGATCTTAGTTCACCAAATTTATCATGATGTATTTATTTACATACATGGTAAAGTAAAGTAAAGGTAAATGTCACATTATGGCAAAGATGGAGTAAAGTAAAAGTTGGGTAAAGTATATGATAAATAAAGTGTGAGGGAATGGTAAAGTAACTTCTTTTTATTTGAATTTACTTTTTTACATTTTACCATAGTTTTATATGGTAAATAAGAACTGACTTGTTTACATGTGTGATAAAGTAAAATAATAATTAATATTACACCATGATAAAAGGTGAGGTAAAATAAAATAAGTCAAATAAAGTGGTAGAGTAAAGTAAAAATTTTACTTTACCAAATCTATTATGATGTATTTGCTTATATGGTAAAGTAAAAGTTGATAAAGTATATAGTGAAGTAAAGTGGGAGAGACTGGTAAAGTAGTTTCTTTTTATTTGTTTTTGCTTAATGACATTTTACCATTGTTTTATGTGGTAAATAGAAATCAATTTGTTTACATATGTGGTAAAGTAAAATAAAGATTAATATTACATTATGGTAAAACGTGAGGTAAAATAAGGTGAGATAAAGTATGTTGTGAAATAAAATGAAAAAGACAGTTGTAAAATTGTTATTTTTAATTATTTACTTTACTTTATTACACTTTACCATATTTATACGCTTTAAAATAAAAGGAGCTTATGGTTAAAAAAAAAGTGGCAGTTGATCTTTACTTTACGATACTACTTTTTTGTTTAGTTGTTGTATTTTACATATAAATTGAAGTACCTTATAATGAACTTTACTTTAATTGTAGCACCTTTAAAACAACTAAAATTTAAATACGAAATATTATTAAAAAACTATCAAACAATAAAAATATTATAATATTTAAATATTATATTATTTTATGCTCATAAAATTGAAATCTATAAATATCTTATTCAGTAAACATCCAAACGGACCCTAAATTTTTTTCTTGAAGAATTTAAAAATGCAGGCAGGCCCTTTTTGCTGAAAAGTGGGAATATAAATGATAAATCGTGCCTTATACGTAATTATTGGAAATACATATGCTGTCACTTGAAAAAAAACCCAATGCATAATCGCATATTTGCATACACATATACATACAATAGAAAACATTTCTCACGGTTGGGTTGGGTTGGGTTAGGTTGGATTGGATTTGATTTGGGTGACGACGAAGCATTCAATGACCGAAATCCCCTCCTTGCCATAAATTGCAAATACCCCCCTCTCCCTCTCACTCTCCCGTTTCCCTCGCAGATCTCACCCTCTCTTTCCCC
Source organism: Sextonia rubra (assembly GCA_037013555.1). Taxonomy (NCBI): domain Eukaryota; kingdom Viridiplantae; phylum Streptophyta; class Magnoliopsida; order Laurales; family Lauraceae; genus Sextonia; species Sextonia rubra. The sequence goes on along the minus strand of JASUAD010000010.1, from coordinate 31,462,871 downwards.
TTTCTCTTCTCATTTATCCCTCCCCTCCATTTCATTCACACCTCAAATCTCCCCCGCCATGAATCCCGAATAGTAAGTTTATCATCTTCTTCATATCTGCTAGGGCTTTAATTCTACATCTTGTGCACCTTCTGCTTTGATTTCGATCTCGATCTCCATCTCGATCTTGTGAGAAGTTTTGTGGTTTGTTTGAGATGCGCTTTTGCTTCGTGAATCTGGCGCCTTGATTTGGTCATTTAGGGTTTGTAATTCGAGCGCGTGATTTAGAAATTTGATTGCATGATTTGAATGATTGTGTTGTTTGATTTTTGTCTTATTATTTTTATCTCCGGGTCAGTTTGCTTGTTTGTTTGTTTGCGTCAAAATACATAGGAATTGAAAGCATACGGTTTATGAAAGTGAAGATCAAAGGTGAATTTTAGAAAACGAGCGTCGAATGAGCTTTCCTCTTTGGGAGTGTAGTCAAATGAAGATGGGAAATGAACTGTTAAGGTTCTATGCGTGAGTTGGGACCTATCATTTGGTGTGCTCCCTCAGGTCTGTTTCTTTTCTTCGCACAGAAATCACGTATGTGTTGATGATGATCAATATGCAAACTTCTTTTTAATTCTTTTTTCTCCTATTCATGTGGATGGGATGGAAGCGTCGTCTTGCGTGATAATGATCCGGGTCTCTCACATTTGTTGTTGTTGTTTTTTTTATTTTTTTTGGTACTTGCTTCTGTGTGTAGCTTTGCATACTGAAATAATGAAATGTTTGCTCTATTTTCTCTGCGTCTACATTACGTTGGAGCCAACCTTGTTGATGTTTTTAATATGGTTAATGCCTGGATCTAAGGGATATATAGAAGTTATAGTGGTCCTTAGTCACCAGTTTCTTACAACTCTTATGTGTCTATTGAAACATCTAATGGAAAAGAGGCATTTGAGTTTTATTTATGTCTTAGTTGAAATTCAGTAAAATAAAGATGGCTTAATAGTTCAATTAACTATTACCGCCACAGTTTAAAATGGTGTTCAACGAGGGTCCATACTTCAATTGGTGTTATTTTTATTTTATCTCTTTTTTTTTAAATATGATAAAATTGCTTGCATTTGTTGAAGATGCCAAAACAAAGTGATGTAGGCCATAGGGTTAGGGCTTGCGGGACGTGCCCAAGCACAATTGCCGGAAGTGCCAAAGCACAATCGGGTGCCCAAGGACACTTCAAACGTCTCCAAAGAGACAATAAACGCGGACGCACCTAAAATGGAAAACCCAAATTCTATTAATCAACTTTGAATAATTCTTCATTACAATGCCATATTAATAAGAAAAGATAACTTAGAGCCTGATAAACCTACTTAGACTAGGAAACTAAATAATTTAGGAAACTAAATCTTAATTACAGCTCATTAAATAAAATTAACAATCTAATGACATATAATTACTAAATAAAAATCTTAAATTTAAGTGGGCCCTACACACGTGGCTATGGAGGTCAATATTGCATTGGAAAGTTGCAACAAGAATAATTACACATGACTCAAAGTAACAAAAAGTGATAACATAAAGATGCCCCAATAAGATTAATGCCCACAAATTGTCTAAGAGCTCCTTCCTTTGCTAGATAGTGGGTATTTGCAATTGCTTATTAAGGTACATGGAACCAGCTATGTTGGAGTTCTGTAGCTAGGTCTTGAATCTTCCCCATCCAATCGGTTATCTTCAAGGGTACTCACTTGAATTCATTGCCTTGTATTACTTTTATGACACATTAAGATTACCTCTATAATAATGTCCCATATGCTTTTGCTACCACTGTGACTGTGATACTTCCAAGTGGGTCCGATAAGTCAGCTTAGAGACAGCCTGGCCATCCCTGAAAATGATTCTTATATATAGGACTATGTTCACATGCAAGATGGTTGGGGTTGACATGAATGCATGGCAACTACAAGGAGTAAGGGGATGGAAAAGTATGCATGTATTAGAGATGAACTATGGAAATTAATCTGATCAGATCATTATAGTATGGATTTTACAGCCCTAAAGATAAATGGTGAAAATAGTTAGAAGAAGTGTATCAATTGAACTATTAAGTATAGATCTAATCAGTGCATAGCTGGTGTGAGTTACAATTCAGTGAGAGAAGGGATTTGGTGAACAAAAAATTTTTTTTACAAGATTTGGTGAAAACAGTTAGAAGAAGTGTATCAGTCGAACTTTTAGTAATGGTCTAATGAGTGTATAATTGGGATTAGTCACAATTTAGTGAGGAGAGGTTTGGGTGAGAGTGTGAGGCATGGTGTTAGATCTTGGTTGGGATGCCTGTGGTCTGCACCTCTACCAAGTCATACTGACTTGGTAAGTTCCAAGCTGGTATAATTGGGTCTAATTGTAGTTTTGGAGCATAGTTTTTTACATTGTATTGGCCTATGCCGAAACCTTTAAGCATCAGTTCCTAACTGATATTTTGTATATTTTGGTCCTTTTTTATAGAAGAAATAATCCCTATTAAAAAAATAATTTAGGAAATACAGTAAATAAAGATTGTGAACCTTTAACATAATATGATGGTGGTTGAACCGTTGAAGTAGAGTTCTAAATTCCTATAGAAACTCTAGCATTTTTATCTCAGGCTAAACATATTAAAAATTATTATCAGATGTCCAGAGTATACATATTTGGCAAGACAACTCAATTCAGCTGAGTTTTGGAACCATGGATCGAGTCTTATGCAACTTTGGTGAGGTGGTGATGAGTTCAATATTGGCATTGAAATTTAGCACCATGACCTTGGAGGATTGGATAGATCATAAGTAGGACCAATTGGGCATCCATGTGCGTAGGATAGACAGAAATGAAGTGGTTCTCATATGTGTCTGCATGTACTCTCTCAACACATGTGGTTGTCTTTCCATCGCTTAAACATATGTTGAATTTCTTTTTTTTTTTTTTAATGATAAACTAAGTTTCCCACTCCTCTAGTACTCAAGTATATGAACAGATTCTGACCATCTGCTGTATTCCAGCGACTATCTTTTCAAGCTATTGCTTATTGGAGATTCTGGTGTTGGCAAGTCATGCCTTCTATTAAGATTTGCGGTAAAATCTCATCCTTACATTTTAAAATTTCCTCTCAATCCCCAATGAAATTTTAGATACCTGTTGATTCCAAACTTAGTTGTTGTTGTAATATACTCAAAACTCTGTTTGCTAAGGAAATGTAGTTTGCTATTACAAGTATAAATAATTTTGGTGTAAAGTTTACCAGTCTGTTTTTTGCTTTAAACTTGTACATAAGCTGACCACATATCACATCCACCCCTCCCAATGACTTGTCGCTCTTCCAGTTTCACTCAAATCAAAGTGGGGGGCTGCCATTGGATTGAGCATGCAAATTGCATGATTAACCTCGCATAACCTAATGGAGTTATTTAAGTGTATTAATGAGATCAATCTAAATTCTAAAGGTGGCCCCATTCATAATGTAGTGAACTTGGGAATGGTGACTATACATTCAGAGTGTTTATGCGAGTGTGATCAATTCAAAGGTAGCCCCGTTCTATAAATACCATTGTAATCGCTCCTTTGTTGGGAGTCAATAGAAATTATCTCATTTCCTCTCATTACTGTGAATGCAAGTGCTTCTCCCTTGTGGGAGGACTTCTCGAGTTGCCAATAGTGATGACTGATGACCCCAAAAGGCAAGCATCCCTAGTGAATATGTGAAGATGAACATCATTTGGTCCCATCAGAGCAGCTTGGAAAATGGGTGATTAGCTCATGTATGGATTTCAAAATTTTGAGATACCACTACTTTAAAGCTGGAGTCAAGCCATGGACTAATAATTTTAATGATGATGATAGTAATAATTATTTTATTGTCATTGAATTATACATTAAAGCATGGTTGACAGAACCCATGGCATAGCTGAAAGGTGCTTGCTGTTTCAACCACAAGGTTGACGGTTCAAGCCACATTTCATAGTGAGAAAAGGGAGAAAAAGAACTTAAACATGTGATGGGGACATCAGGTCTGATCCCTCTCGTTCTTACAAAGTGTATCAAAGAAGAGGGCGCCGGACACCATATCATGCCTTAATTTGGATGGATGAACAATATCCAGGTTTTGATCACCAAGAAATTACAAATCCACCGTTGATCCGTTATTGTGAGGACATTTGACGGCTAGATTTTGAGGAAGACCCCATGTGGATTGTCTTGAAGGCCCCACATTGAGAAGCCCACATGAGAGGAATAAAAGAGTTTATTTGTTTTATTTAGAGGAGCCCAAGCAAATAAAAGAGCTTTAGTAGAAGAGAAGGGGACCCATGTTTTTATTTTATTGAGACATAAGTAATAAAAGAAGGGTCCACAAATTAAAAAAAAAGGCTTTTACCTTGGGATTCGTGTGCACATCCCATGCACACAACTCCCAAGGCTTGGTGCAAGTTGTTTTTATTTTATTTTATTTTATTTTGTTGTCTTAGTTGTGCTGATGTCATCATTAGGGTTATATTAAGACCTTTCTTGTACTCTTATGCTTATGTTATGAATGAGAAAATATTGAATGAAAAGAGAAGTTCTCTTTTTCTTCTTCCTTGAGTCTCTTGAGCCTCCCTTTCTCTTGAGATTTCTTCTAACGCCTCCAGATCGGAGTTTGGTGAGAGCCCAATAAAGATATCAATATCTCTTCCACTTTTCTTCTTTCCAAGAGCATTTTTAGTTCTTCCCATTCAGATTTAGAGCCATTCGTGTATTGTTAACAGATCAACTACCCAAATCTGAGCCCTGCAGATCTAGAATCCCCTAGTTACCAAACTTCAGATCTGAACCGTAAACCATCCTAGATCTGAAACTTATTTTAGATCTGAACTTTTGTTAGATCTGGATCTCTTCTAGATATGAAAATATTAGATTTGAATTTTGCCATCATAGATCTTCTCTTCAGACCATTGCCAAAACATTGGATGTGTACTACTGGCCCTAAGCAATCTGGAAGTTCTATCTTCCATTAAGATCCTACTAATTTAAATACCAAGAAAAGGACTTACTGCAGGATCTGTGAGATCATCTTGGACCGTGGATCTATTATTTACTTGAAATCCATTGTATAACTTACTTGGGTTGATTATAACTGAATTTTAATTATTAATTCAGATCTGATCTCTTCATGTTAGGTTAGATCTCATATTGTCTTGCACCAACATGCTTTCTAGACCGTCTAATAGAACACTATCATATAAATTAAATGTGGTGGTATCCTGACTACATTAGTGATGTGGCATAGGAAAGGGAGAATAGCCAATGAGCTAATTTTCAAGCTAATGACTTAGGGATAAAGATCCTTAGGATAAAAAATATCTTGGTCTCACATCATAGACACACACCTAAGAGAAAAACTCAAGGAGAAATATTATTGATCAATGAACTTGTCCCTAAGGAGGGATAACAATCCTTCATATAGACTCATACTCTAATCTATTCTTGGAGACAATTGTAATTAAAATAAACTCTAAATCAAATAAAATAAAACTTTTTAAGTACTCTCATAACTTTCCCTAATTATAGACTTAGATGAAAATATGTCGGAAATATCTGTAACTCTTCTTTAATGATCTTTCGTGGGGGTGATGCAGTCTAGGCCCCACAAGCAGTCCCTCTTCAAATTAGATTAGGATTATATTATTTTTATTAGTAGATTTCTAATTACATTGTTATTAGGGAAGTTTCTATTAATAGCTTAGGGTTTGCTTAGACATTAAGTTTGCTTTTACTATATATATGGCACGGTAAAGAAGATATTCTCAGATTTGATTGATTAATAGAATTCGGTTTTATCCCTGAGAGGTGCGTCCTCATGTGTTGAAGTCTTGTTGACGATTCGAAGTGTCTTTGAACATGTGCTTTGGCACCCATATGCAAGCCCTAATCCTAAGGCCTGCATCAGTTTGGTATCAGAGCCGAAGGATCTATACTATCGTTCTGCGTCATTACCCCTATTCATCCATATTCGACACCTTTTGCCATACCCGTCATCTCCCATCACCATCCATCTCCAGAACCGCAAGCCATTGAGACCACTACCTGACTAGCGACCTTCATCATCGAATCGCTGTACCCCAGATCTACACCCCTTGCAGAACACATCAATCCGAGACCTAATCGTCAGCTGGACCATATCCCCATTGTCTGCCCCTTTCAACTCCACCCTATCATCCCAAGACCCTAACAACCTCTCACCGGCAAATCGGAAGCCCCATCTCTTCAAATCCCTCGCCCCTTGAGACTTCGCAGGCAACTGCTGTTCCTAACCTCAATCCTACCGCACCACTGTAGACCCTAACCCTTATTCGGTCTCCTATACTCCACCTTCGCCAATCCATCCCTTGTTCTGTTGAGCGAACGAAAAAAAAAAAACAAAAACAAAAGAAGCAGCAGACAAAGAAAAAGCAGAGAGAGAGAGAGAGAGAGAGAGAGAGAGAGAGAGAGAGAGAGAGAGAGAGAGAGAGAGAGAGAGAGAGAGAGAACCTGGTGCTTACTGTGCAAACGCCGCCTGCTGCCATTTGCCCTCTGTGGAAACCATCGTCGTCGCCAAGTCACCACGCCAAGGACCTCGCCCTCATCGTTGGATTGGAATACCGCTGCCGTGCTCTAAGACGCCACCTTCTTCTAAGCCACACTCTCGCACTCAGCAGTGAAGGTCGCATGCTGGAAACACTTCTCTCTCCCACCTCCCCATCTTGTTGCAAAGGAGAGGGTTTTGAAAAGAAAGAGCAGAGGCTCCTCTTTTGTTTCCTTCTCTGGCACACAGTCCAAGGCAAAAAAAATAATAATAAAGTGTTGGGCCTGGTTTCAGATCCGAGCCAATTCTTTGACCCACATGCAGAAAAGAACCAATTTGATTCTTTTACTGAGATCACCACTGCACCAGGAGAAGTAGTCCCCGTTAGATCAAGGGCTAAAAATTGTTTGCGCAATTTCGGAGCCATCTATAGTTGGATTTCCGATCCATTTTCGCCAGTGTGTTAGTAGAGTGCAAATCTACATATCAGGTCAGTCAGATTTAAATTTTGCATTAAAAAAAATGCCTCCTAAAAAGCAAGTTGAGGTTGAATCTTCATCTTCCTCAATTGAAGATTTGGTTGGTGCCATTAGAGAATTATCTACAAAAGTAGATAGCATATAAATCACCTAGCAACAATTGGAAACTAGGGTGACAACTTTAGAAACTACTCAGCGTGTGAATCACAATCGTGATGATGATACAAATATTCGGAATCCACAAGATCCATCAGTCCATAGTCTTGATTGAGATTTATGGATTAAACTCGTGATTCCCGAATATGATGGCAAATTGCAGCCCGCTGAATTCATGAATTGGTTAGTGTGTGTAGAGAACATTTTTTCACACAAACCAATGGTGAGCACCATAAAGTCACACTGATTGCCACTAGGTTCCATAATTATGCTGCAACTTGGTGGGCTGAAATACAACAAAAAGGAGGAATCAGCACATGGACCCCGTTGAAACATGGACTGAGATGAATATTTTGAAGCAAAAAATTCCTCCTGGTCAACTATGCACGAGATCTACGCTCAACCTTTTAAAACTTGAAACAAAGGTCCAAGGCAGTTGTTGATTATTTTGAGGAATTTCTAACTCTGCAAGCTCATTGTGGTTTAAACGAAGATAATGATGTGGTTGTTGATAGATTTTTCAATGGATTGAGAATAGACATTCAGCATATCCTTGCCTTCTAACATTTTGATAATGTCGATGAATTTATCCAACATGCTATCAAAACTGAGGGAATTGCAAATCATCAATCACAAAAATCCAAATGGGTTCCACCAAAGAATTCATCTCTATGAGATGCTAAACCCAATGGTTCATCAGTACAGGTTTTTGCAAAGACTGAAGGTCAAAATAGGATGATTTGTTTTCATTGTCAAAAGCTGGGGCATTGTGCAGCAGAATGTCTAAAGCGCATACATCTAATTGAGATTGAAGGTGATGATAAAAATATCCCAGATGATCCTTAGGGTACTGACACCGATCCCAAGGATATCGAAAATGAGGAAATTGCTGAAACATATGCAGATACCACACGTGAAGTTTTTATTGTCATCAAAGAGGCTCTACCATCTGTTGAGAATAAATGATTGACAAAAAATATCTTTCGTTTTGCGGGTACAGTTCAAGGACAAAATTGCACAGTTATTATTGACGGCGGAAGTTGTGAAAATTTTTTCTCCCAAGCTCTTGTTGATCGCCTTTAGTTGAAAGTTTACAAGCACAATTGCCTTTTTTTTTTTATCAAATGGCTGATGAATGGTGATCAAGCGCATGTTCGACATAATTGCAAAGTTACTTTTGCCATTGGTGAGACTTACAAAGATTCAATTTGGTGTGATGTATTACCTGTGGATAGTGGTGATATCTTATTGGGTTGCCCATGGATGTATGACAAAAATGGGACCTATGGAATGGGCGCTAACACATATACATTCTTGCATGATGAAAGGCAAGTCACACTCCATCTTGCAAAGCTGGAGTAGTCAAAGAAGAGTTTTCGGGCAGTTGTAATAAAGTCCTTCATGTTCATTACATTTACAGAGGCAATCTAAAGCAAACTGGAGTTCGAGGACAAATTCTTCGTTCAACCTGGGGAGGGTGATGTAGTCTAAGCCCCACAAGCAGTCCATCTTCAAATTTGATTAGGATTATATTATTTTTATTAGTAGATTTTTAATTACGTTATTATTAGGAAAGTTTCTATTAATAGCTTAGGGTTTACTTAGGCATTAAGTTTGCTTTTACTATATATATGGCATTGTAAAGAAGAGATTTTTAGACTTGATTGATTAATAGAATTAGGTTTTATTCCTGAGAGGTACGTCTTTGTGTGTTAAAGTCTTCTTGACGATTTAAAGTATCTTTGGACATGTGCTTCAACACCCTTACACAAGCCCTAACCCTAAGGCCTGCATTAGGGGGTTAGGCCCAATGTAACTCTTCTTTAATGGTCTTTAGTGGGGCTTAGGTCTAATGGGCTGGTCGATCATGGATTTGGCATGCATTAGTTCTTCCCCTTTTGGAGAGAGAACTCGTCCTCCAGTTCGGTAAATGTCCTCCTGGTCGGAGATCAAGTGTTCCAACTTTTGATCCTTTTGTTAAGCTTTATTCGTTTGAAATGGCTTGGAACAATCTTTTCCTTTGGTAGCTTTGCTTGTTTTGATGGTCCAAATTTGCTTGAAAGTGCGATTTAACATTCGGATACTCCAGTTGTAGAATCTGCATGATTGGATCATAATCTTTAGTTTTCCATTGTTTACTGCCAAATATAAAGTCAATGTGGGGTACTTCAACGTATAGATCTTCTTGTGAAACGATTGGTACAATTAATTTGTTGTCAGATGATCGATTTGGCCTTTCTAATATTGGTGTTGCAATCAGATCCATTGGATGATTTGTATTGAAGATCAAAGTCTCCAATGTCCACTTGTACTTCATTTTTCTCTGCTTCTTGCTTGTGTAGATCAGCACTGCCCATAAAAAGAAATTTAGTTTCTTCCTCTTCAAGTTTAGTTGAAGCATTATCCATATCTGTAGTTTTACAACCCCTTTCACTCGAATTTGTCATGAGAATATCCTTTCCTTGAACGTGCTTTTGAACATCATCCTTGGGTTCTGTTTCTTCTACTTGTTTGCTCTTTTGTGCTCTAGTTGAAGGTGATGGTGTGGATAGAGATGGAAGGAGTGTGACCCATCATCCTTTCAATAGGAAGGCCGAAGGTATATGAGTTTTTCTCTATCATTGTTCAAATTTTGATAAAAAGTCTATGGATGTCCCAAAAGAATATGAGTGATATTCATAGGGATTACATTTAGATCACACCAAATTTTATTTTCATAACCACCAATCTTGAAAGATACTAGACATCTTTCATTCATAGAAATGACAAAACCATTAGACCATGTGACTTTGTATGGTCTAGGTAGCTTCTTAGTTGTCCAATAAAGCTTTTCAAGAAGCTCTCGTGCAATGAATTTTATGGCACTGCCATTGTTAGTAACCAAATTAGCTTACTTCTTGTCTTCGCACTTGCATTCGGAATATCACAGTTTGTCTCCACTCTTCTTGTTTCTTCTCATTAGTGGTGAGAATTTGGCAAATAACAAGTGTACAATTATCTTCTTTGGAAAAATGTGTCTCAACGACTAAGAATGATCAACCAAATGAATTCTGGATTGTGCTTTGGATAGACTGGGCTGAGCCCGTGGGTTGGGCTCATTTTTTTGTTTTTTCTTGATGCTGTTGATTACTGATGAGCCAAAACTAACCTGAACTCAAGCCTAAAAGAGGGGGCTCGGTCATATGAAGTGGGACACGTGCAATAGAAAGGGGAAAGGAGCCCTCTTCTGGTTTTATTTCGATCTCTGAGCATGAAAAGGAAGAAAGGGGTGAGGGGTCTTTTCTTTGTTTGTCTTTGTCGAGCTCTCAATTTGAAACGAGAATAGGGGCTATGAGGAGGAGAGCGGAGAAGATGGAGGTAGCTGCTATGTAGGGAAAATGCAAGGGCTACAATAGTGGTTGTTTGACAATGAAGGTGGTGGTGGTGCTGGGTTTTCCTCTTAGTGATGGAGCTTGGCGGTGAAGAGGATGATGTCAAAAATCTTTCTTCTTCTACTTTTGCTTTCCTCTCTCTCCTCTGGGGTTTGGGACTGTTGGTGGGGTTTCAGTTTGCGGTGTTGGTGGGGTGTTTTTTTTTTTTTTTCTTTTCTTGAGTTGGGTTTGAGAGGATAAAAAAGGACTTGGGTTTCTAGCAAGATGGAATTGGAATGGGAGTTGGTCATGCTGGAATGGGTTTGGCTGTTGGGTGTTTGTTCTGTGGGGTTTAGGTAGGGAGTGGACGGTTGTGGGGTTTGAATCTAAGTTAAAATTTGGAGATGTTATAGGGGATTTTGGGGTCAAGAATTGGGGATATGGGTTAGGGCTTTTGGTAATTTGGGGTTTTGAACAAATTTGGGTCATTTGGGTTTTGAAAATTGGTCATTAGGATTCAGATTTTGGGGATGAGGTCAGGGCCTTGGAAGATTTAAGGTTTCGACAAAGGAGAGGAAGGGATGATGCAAAGGCAGGGTTCGATTGTTGATTGGCTTGAGAGTGTTGGGATGGATGGGTTTAGTTGGGCTAGATTTTGTCATGAAAGAGGGGGCTTTGAGGTTTTGATGGTTGGGTCTGTGAGGTTAGGGTCAGATTGAGTGGATCGGAATTTGAGTTTGGGTTGTTAGGACTTCTGATGGCTAGGATGGATGGGGTGGATTAGGGTTTTGGTGCAGTGCGAAGAGGTTTGGCTAGCAAGATTTTTTTTTACTTGGTGTTAACGGGGATTTTTTTGGGTTCGGTAGAGATGGGAATGAGGCGTAGGGTAACGGTAAAGGGTTTTGGGGTTTCCGGTTAGGATTTTGGGTTTTTCTAAAGTGGGAATTAAGGATTTTGTTGGATGTGTTTGATGAAGGGGGTTGGGGGAATCGCAGAGGGTTCGGGGTCAAGAATAAGGATGTGGTTGGGTAGTGGGTAGATGAGGATGATGTTAATGGTCGAAGATGATGAATAATGGATTGACATAAAAATAAATAGAGAGATAAGATAGTGGGTTACTTCATATTGACAATCTGAATGGCAATCCTAGCGATGAATCTTTACTTTGATACCAATTGACGCAACGCTGGAAAGGGAGAATAACCAATGGGCTAATCTTCAAGCCAATGACTTTTAGTGATAGAGATCCATAGGATTGAAAACATCTTGGTCTCACACCACAGACACGGTCTTCAGAAAATTCAATGGAGACATTTTGTTAATCAATAGATCTGGTCAATAGATCAAGGAGGAATTGCAATCCTTTATAGACTTATATCCTAATCTATTATTGGAAACAATTCTAATTAAAATGACTTCTAAATTCAATAAGATAAAACTTTCTAATTACTCTCATAACTTTCCCTAAAATTCAGCTCATGTTAGAAAATATAAAACATAGACTTAGATGAAAATCTGTCGGACATATCTCTTCTTTAATGGGCGTAGTGGGATTAGTCCCAATTGACTGACTGATCATGGATCTGGCCTACATCAATTAGTCAAAATGCTGATTCTAACCAACTTCTAATAGTTGACACATGACATACTATGGGCTCCGTGGAATCATGATACGGATTTCGAATTTCCAGCTAACTTCTGCCATTTGAATTTAAAGAGGGGATCAAGGACTAGCCATCTACCATAACTAGGCTCAGTGGCGGACCCAAGATTTTTGTTTGACGGGGCAGACAATGGAAATAATATTATTTCCTTCATTAATTTGTTGTTTGAAGGGCGGCTTGGCCCAACGGTAAAGGCCCAACGGTAGCGTCCTGGAGGACACGGGTTTAAGTCACGGAAATAGCCTCTTCAAAATAAAGGTAGGTTGCGTACATCTTGCCCAGACCCCGCTATGCGGGAACCTCATGCACTGGGCTACCCTTTTTTTTTTTTTTTTAAATTTGTTGTTTGAGGGGCACGAGGGCTTATTTCTTTATAGGGCATGGCCATCTAGCCTATAGTTCCTTTTGTGCTTTTTAGGGGCCCGCGGGGTGAGTGCCCCCACTAGCCAATTCCTAGGTCCGCCCGGACTAGGCTCCATCAAACGTTCCTAACTATCATACTGAAGGCTTGTTGAAGCAGGCGATCAGCATTATTATCAGTGCTAGTAGACATAGGTGTGAATTAGATGCCTAGAAATGTCATATAAATCTGATTTTTGGTAGATGACCAATGTAATTGTTCTCAACCTTATTATTATCGGTAACCTCTCTTAAGTTCATGTTGCCAGTGGGACCTTACTGCACCCCCTACCACCTGTTAGCCAGAATCACCATCATGATTGCTAAACTTCACGGTATCATACAAATTAAAGTTCTTTTGTATGGTCATATGATGCTTCTGTGGTTTAGAGGTGAGAAAAGCTTAAGTCACATTTTCCATTTCTGTATTAGTGGAGATAAGTTTGGAAATAAATGGAGAGGGTCAAGCTTAGTCCCATTTTCCCTTTCAGTATTAGTGGAAATGAGTTTGGAAATACATGGAGATGGTTATTATGCCTGAGGTTGCACGGGGCATTTGGGATCTAGATAACAAGAGTTTGGGCCCTAGATTATGTCTGGGTGTTAGGCAAGTTCTAAGTGTGGAACCTAGCTTTTCAGACTACCAAAACATTGCTTTCAATCCGGATCTGATGCCATTGTAAGTCTTGAAACTTGAAAGAGTATTTTATTATCAGACAATTGATGGGAATGCAGTTTCATAAGGCATATAAATCCAACTGTGAAGCAATGTGACGTGTAATTTTTTTTACCCTTTTTGTTCTATTTTATTTCATGAAATATGACTGTTTTTTTCATTGTTTTCTGCAAGGCTTTTTTTCCCTTGTAAAATACTGAATTAAAATATGAGCCATTGTTTTCTTCCTTTTTTTTTCTTATAAATAATGAGTTCAAATATCGGCCATTGTTTTCTTCCTATATTGTGTAGGACGATTCATACCTGGAGAGCTACATCAGTACTATTGGTGTTGATTTTGTAAGTATACTGATATCTTCTTGCACATTTTTTTTCTTGGCTTTACTAGAGGAGGCTCTGAACTAACACACCAATATCATCGTTCACTTTTTAACTGTATTTCTATTTATCATTTTTTATAAATTCATCATGTCTAACTTTCACTACTTTTTTTTTTTTTTTTTTGCGTCTATAGAAAATTCGGACTGTAGAACAGGATGGGAAAACCATTAAACTTCAGATTGTAAGTGAATACTTGAACTGCTCATTTCAATCTACTTGTGTGGGAAGATCACTTCTGGTTTAACTACCAGCTTAGCTGACTATCCCTGATAGTAAAATTACCATGTTATGATAGTGGGATACTGCTGGTCAAGAACGTTTCCGGACAATCACAAGCAGTTACTATCGTGGTGCACATGGCATTATTGTAAGTTATTTTTCTCATCGTTCTTTGGTAGTGGTCATACTGGTGAGTGAGTACATTGGAAATAACTTTTGTTGTTTTTGGGCAGATCGTTTATGATGTTACTGACCAGGAAAGCTTCAACAATGTCAAGCAGTGGCTGAATGAGATTGACCGCTATGCAAGTGAAAATGTGAACAAGCTTTTGGTTGGAAACAAATGTGACATGACTGCCAGCAAAGTTGTTTCTTTTGAAACTGCCAAGGTCATTTAGCTGCTATCTGCATGTTATGCTTCATTTTGAAGAATGGTAGTTTATCTTAATGCAAAGGATAAAATTTGTTGCTGTCTTATATTTCTTATTCCTTTCCCGCTTTATGAATTTCAGTGATGAAAATAACGTTTGCTTCATTGACTGACACTCAGATTGTCAAGGTCCTTAAATCTGTTTTTGACATGATGCATTTTTTTCTGCTCCAAAGGCATTCGCTGACGAAATTGGAATTCCCTTCTTGGAAACAAGTGCCAAGAATGCCACCAATGTAGAGCAGGCATTCATGACCATGGCTGCTGAGATAAAGAATCGGTGAGTTCTTCACTGTTGCCTTTTTAGACCTTAGTGCATTCTTCTAGTGCCTGTTTGTTTACATAAAATACATTGAATACACATGAGTTGGTGATGAAATGAACTTCACTGAAGAATTATTTTGGGGGAGGGGATGTAAATGGGATCATGACTTTGGTTAGTTATTCGTTTTCCATCTTCCCTTCATTCAATTTCTATCAAAAGGATCTTATTTGATGGTCATTTTTGGATTCCAGCTTTGATCATTCATTTTTTTTACCTCGTATAAAAAAAACTAGGTATTCAATTACATGAAATGATGAGGCCCTTAATTTTTTAAAATATTTTTATTTGGGCACCCTAGCCTTGGGGGCTAGGACGCAAGAGAGCCCACACAAGCGGGATGATCAAACCCACCTAAGTGGGGGAAGTGGCATACTGAGGGATGGATTCCTGAGTAGCAGGGTGACATGTGGGGTTGCCAATTAAACCAACTGAACAATCCCTTGTTATCTTTTCAATGCCTTTGAGGAGGTTTGGATAGGATTCAAGTTGGGTCCTATAGTTTCAGTTGTCGAAAAGTGTTGTTTGCACCTGCTCACTTGTGTTAGGAGCAGAGACTTGATCTTCAGACCTTGTTCTTCTTCTCTGCACTGTTTTGCTCAAAATCCTCAGTTCATTTACTCTGTCGAGTGTTTGCAGGATGGCGAGTCAACCGGCCATGAATACTGGTAAACCTGCGACTGTGCAAATGCGGGGACAGCCAGTCCAACAAAAGACCACCTGCTGCTCGTCCTGATCTTATAGCGGGAAATCAACTCCGAGGGATGCTCTGTCAAAGATACTGTGATTGGCAGCCTGTATCGGTGGCAACCAGTGCTACGGGTTGGGGTCCTCATTTGTTGCAACTTTTATGTGTATATAGAAGAAGCCAACGACTTTCAGCATGGTTTGCGAGTATGCGCGTTGTTGGCACGTACTCTTTAAATTGGTATCAATGGCATTGTCTGTAGCTTGTGAAACTGAAAAGAACTTTTTATTCTTCTCTTAATGTTAGTAATTGTCTGTATTTGGGTCCAAGTGGTGTCTGACAGCGGGCTTAATCGATGCCAGGTCTGCCCAGATTTGCAGTGATCAAATTTATAGGTGAATCTTAATTTCTGAGCCAAGTCGTAGATTCTGAATCCGTCTCAAAATGCATGGCATAGATTCTGACATTTGAATTAAATTTAGATCGGAATTGAAACTTGCTTGCTTAATCCAAAGGCAAGATCGATATTTGGCTGCCCTTGAATTATCATCATAACTGCTAGTTAACGTCTTAACTATGGTCGCCCTTTCTCCTTCCCACCTAAGAAGAGTTTGAGATCTTCTTGGGCAGTAAGTGGCAATTCATGTCTATATGGCACTGCAAGTTAACATCTAAGCTCACGTGGCAATTACCATCACCATACCTAACCTACATGGTCTCCACCCCATGAATTGAGGTTATATGAGGGCTTGTCCGACGGTAATTGATCACAGTCCGTCATGTCACTAAGGGGTAGCTTGTGCCATTCACGTGGGCAACATGGCAGGCTGTTCCTTGGTGATGTGGTGGATCATAATAGGTTCCGCCATGGTCACCGTGGGGTTAATTATTAGAGGCTCTGGAGTCCCACCCAATTATTCCAAGCATACATGGTGGGTTCATCTAAGCTAACTTAGCCTACTTCTTGCCACTTATGCACTGAGTCCTTGTGGCGGCCCGCTTGGCACCTTATGGGAAGGGGTGCTCTTTTGACCCCACCACCGACAAATTGAGATTTTGTGAGGAAAATGGGGGACCAATCAAGTTCCCTACGTGTCCTCCCACACTGCTTGTATGCATGGCTGGTTGCCCCATGATGACGTGGGTCTCCCTATAGTGACTGTCGGGATTCTCCTCAAAGGATCCAGACTCTCTCTCTCTCTCTCTCTCTCTCTCTCTCTCTCTCTCTCTCAACTCCTAACGATCTCATTCCCTCTCATTTCAAATTTCAAACCAAAGTTGCATTGAGAGAATGCAATCCATAAACCCAATCCATGGGTCGTCCAACCCAAATGAGCCACAATGGTTGGGTCTCCCAATGGGTTGCTCCTCTTAAGGCACAAAAAAGGACTAATTGACACATTGGCCCCCAATTTGACCCACTTGAATCCATGCAAATCCATATTTCAAAGCCCATGTTGTGACCCATTCACCCACTCATGGACCCGCGTGATTTTCTCTGCCAAATTCAGCCAAACTGGTGCACCATGTGTGAGCACAAAAACAAATTTCCAGGATATTTGTTGAATATAGAAGAAGGCTTCTAAGATGTTTAGAATCAAAGATCAATGGCTTCGAGAAAAGAAGATTTTAATTTCACTATAAGTAGAAATTTAGTAGACATGAGGACCCCAGCCTTAAAAATTCAGAAGAGAGTAGAAGATAAGGAACCTTATACACATGCACCATTTGGACGGATTTGATGCCCTTATTGATTCCAGGTGTATACTTGTGCTCTTAGTCTTTGATATTTAAAGAAGTTCAATGAAAATAGATATGGAGAAATTAAACGTCAATTTTGCTACACAAGATATATGTAAAATGGTGTGTTAGGTGGGATATATGCAAAATGAGTCTTAAGTGGATAACGATACCATTACATAGGTAATGATATCGTTAAAAAAATGTGTTTCACCCTAATCAGTTGATTCTACTTTTCACAATCGATTCATTTAATCAATATTTAAGAATGATTTTTCATAAGAACCCCTATTATCTTATAGGAAAATCATTGTATAAAGTATTGATTTTTGTTTTTTATGTGTTCGTGTTTTCTACAGAGTATTACTCGGATGCTCTCAACGACAGTGAGGGTACATTGAAAATTTACAATAGCCAAGAAGATAAGTGTGATTTCCGACTCGTGACTTTGGCTTATCTGCCTTATCTTATTGGCTATTGTAAATTCCCAATATATTGTGCTTATCTTCTTGGCTATCGTAAATTCCCAGTATATTGTGCTTATCTTCTTGACAATTGTAAATTCCCAATATACTGTGCCTATCTTCTTGGCTATTGTATATCCTCACTTCTATATATGGTTACATGGTGTGGTAGGCGTGATTTGTGCCTCGTGACTGTACCCTTTCAATCCGGCTTTGCTCTATTGTCATGAAGATGGAATTGACGTTTTCCACCCTTTTAAGGCAGTCCCTCTGTGTTATTTAATTTCTGGATTGCGTGTGCTCTGTTTTTCAGGCTGTCACAAGAGGATCAATGGATCACCAGGGAGTTTTTAATCAGTGGATCTAGACTCTATACCTAACCTAGATAGCCTCCGCCCAATTATTCAAAGCGTACATGGCGGGTCCACCTAAGCCAAAATAGCTTACTTTGCACCACTTATGCAATGGGTGGGTCTCCCAATAGGCGGCTCCTCCTGTGGCGCAAAAAAAAAAAGGCTCCAATTTACCCATTTGCCCTCCAATCTGACGCTCTTGAAACCATTCAAATCCATACTCATAGGCCATGTTGTGACCCATTTCAGCCACTCATGGACCCACCTCATTTTCTCCACCAAATTAAGCCAAATAGGTGCACCGTGTGTGAGCACAACATCAAATTGGTTCCATTTGACCCTAACCTAACCAAACCACGATCAAAGGCCCATGTTCAAGTTAAATCCCTCAATCCCCACCTCAAATCAAACCATCAATGTGGGCTCCACACGGGCCAGCCCTTTCTCCAACTCATCTTGGTCTATTGGACCATGTCAGACGTCACGACAAGTTTCCATGTTCATTCTCTTTACAATTTTTTGCATTCTCAAGTACCAAATTGAAATGTCGATGGAAAAGTTAGATATCCTTACCCATCTTACACGTATTTTTGTCCTTTCTTGAAAAGTACAAGAAACATGTTTTGAAATTTTCCCCAGAGAAGAAAACTAATCAGTTTACTCCTCGTCTTTTCCCTTTTTTCAGATTATCAGGCAACCCAGGGGCTATTTTCGAATATTTCCCATCATTTCCAAATTCCAATCAGACCCTCTTTAGTCTTTATAATCACTTCGTAAGAGCTCTCGCCAAAACCCTAGCGAGCAGCGAGAGGAAACCCATCTATTTCCTCGTGTTCTTCTTCGTGGACGCTCCAAACCCTAAAAACCCTAATCTGTCTGCGATCGAAGATCCAAAGGCAAGAACCCTCTCAAATCCTACGCAGCTTGTCGTCGATCTGCTTCCGTCTTCGTCTCCTAACTTCTTCCTCGATTCATTTCAATCGTTGCAGAAGATGGTGGAAGCAAGGGACAACAACGAAGCCTACGAGGAAGAGCTTCTCGACTACGAAGAGGAGGAAGAAAAGGCCCCCGATTCCGCCGCTGCGAAAGCCTCTGGAGAGCCGGTCAAGAAGTAAGCTCTTCTTTTGAAGGTTTTGGGGTTTTTTTTCCTCTCTCTCTCTCTCTCTGTGTTGATTGTGATTACTGAAAAGTTTTGATGGATTATCTCAGTTGGGTTTTAGTAGATCTGAAGATTTTATGCAGTTTTAGGGTGTTTAGGGTTTGATTTTGATCAATAAATCCATCTTCTCGGTCATTTCTTTACTAATGCTTTTCGTTTGAAATCGGACATTTTGTGTTAGTCTTGAATTGCGTTGTTACTTGAATCTGATTTGACAAAAAAGGGGTTATTTTTTGTGTATCTATCTGTTTTAGGGTTTATCAGCATCTTTTGGAAAGCTAGGGTTTTCCTTTGTTTATTTTTTTGGCAGAGTTGATTAGAACTTGATTAGAAGTTGTTCCTTCTTACTTGGTGAAAGCAAGCACTAGATGGAGTGGGGGTGGGGGGGGGTGTGATGTGATTTAGATGGAGTGGAGGGTGTCATGTGATTTGGGTGCAGTGTATCTGGTGGTGTAAACACAAGCAAAGAAGAGAAAGGCCTTTCTAACCTGCCTGGAGGCACTTGTGCTTGTGAGTGGATGTTAGGCTTGCATGCTGGCTTTTGTGTTGTTGCTTGTGGTAGATGTTGCGCTGCCCAACTAGGATAAATGGTGCATCTTTCATTCTGAATTATACATGCGGAATTTCTGCTTTGGAAGTCCATCCTCAGTTTTGAATTTGGGGTGTTTTTTTTATTTCTTTTGCTTATTATTATTGATGTTATTATTGTACACCAACTTCTTTTTCCGCGGATATCCAGCGCTTGAGCGGGCATGGAGATTTATACCTTTCTACACACTACACATGGGAAGGAAAAGACCATGTCTTTTTCCAAAGAAGAATTCAAGATGAGTATGATCCAAGATGAAATCAGTGGAGGCAAAGATTTCAGACCAGTGGCCCGAAGTTGTGAAAAACACCATATTCTTCCAAAGGATGGCCGGCAGACGGCAAAGAGTTGAACTTAAGTGTATGTAGCTATTGAATAGGGTGGAGTCAATCTGTCTGTCATGGAGAAATTGTGCATGAAACAGTGAAAATTTTTTCTTTAACTTACTGACGATGTAAAGCTGGAATAAGCCAACGCTTGAGGAGTTGGGAGTGGGCGAGCTGATACTTTTGAAGGCTTCAGTGAAATATTCAGGAGAAAAGAATCAACTGTTTTTCGAGATTGGTGGAGATTGAGCTTTGGGATTGTCTGGTTTTCATGTGAATATTTCAGGTGCACTGGGAGGTCATAAGAAAAAGCACTTCCGTTCCAGAGGATTTTAAGTGGATAGATAAGGACACCTGCCATTGTTCTAATTCAAATGGTGCAGCTGCGGACTTTATAGAAGTTAGAACAATTAGCCATGCTTGAAGTGCTGATGTGGTGATGATGATGCGTCTTTTGGGAAGTGCTGACAAGACATTATCCAAGATGTTGGCTTATAGGTTAATGAAAGGTTCACCGGTGCTGAGCAGGAGCACCTTCTTATTCTTATTGTTATTTTGTTTAAGAATCAAGAAGAAATGTTAATAGAAGGGGAAAGGTGCAGAAGTTGGTGTTCCTGTTAAGGAGATGGCATGCATAATATATATGTAACTTTTGGGAAAGTTCAGTGAAGAATGGAATTTTTCATAAGCTGAAAAATATTCTAGTTGGTGTGTGGCAACTACTTGATAGAAGTGCTGTTGGCTACAAGAAGGCAGGCTGTGATACAATTGTTTGTAAAAATAGCATAGAAAGATAATAAGGAATCCGTGGGGCATCTTTGGAGAATCAAGGGTTGAATGAAGCAGATTTTTTCACTCTCCTATTTTGGTGTAGATGGCTTCTGTGTGTGGATTATTCGGAGGTTATACTGCAAACTGATCTCTTTTTGGCAATCCAGGCATATGGGTTGCCCTTGCCCTTGCCCTTGCCTTGAAGGGATGTGATTCGGTGGATGAGATTCATGAATGCATTTTTCACTTTCTACATTCGGTGGATTCTGAAGCCGACGCTTTTGTAAGTGAATGACTTCATTTATTGTCTGTAATATGTGGTCCTTCTGGGCTCTTTTAGATTTTTATTATCTTTTTTTATGATTTAAAGGAAGTTTATCATTTTGACAAATATGTATGTATGTATATAATTTCTTTCTATGAATGACTGAAAGTCACTTATATGGTTTCTTTCCTATGAGGAAGATGCCTTTGCAGAAACATTAAGATTTACCTTTCAGAGGTTTGGTTTTCTTGTTTGCACTAGTTCAATTTTGCTAATCAGGGAAATGAAGAAGCTCCATATATGATTTTTGTTTGATAAATCCATTGTTATTCCGTTTTAGTAGGGGTTGTATATAAGGCATTATTTGATATTTACAGGTGATTTTATTGAGGAAGTGGTCTCTACATAGTTTCTTTGAACAATGCCTCTTATTGTGTTTCACGTATATTGGGTGTGATTCTTGGTGTAACTTTTTCCTTATAAAAGAATTGATGTATTCATATTCCCTTGTGCTGATTCACTTAATTCTTAAACAGTCAAGTGTATCCTTATACTCCATTCTTCTGTGATGTAGGGGCTATGTTGGAATTCACAGTTCAGGATTCAGGGACTTTCTTTTGAAACCAGAGCTACTTCGTGCTATTGTAGATTCAGGATTTGAGCATCCTTCAGAAGGCAAAACCTCTTCGCTATTTTCTTTTATCAATTGCACATGGAGTTCCTTGTTCAGTTGTACTCAGTAAATTTAATAAACTGCTTCATTTTCTATATGATGTGATGCTGTTCTAAATAATTTGTCTGATAAATTTCAGGTAACACTACTTCCATACTTGCGTTTTGGAGGAGAAATTTTGTTTAGTATAACTTGTATTAAACTGGCCCGGAGATCATTTTTCATTTATCGAGGTTTCCTTTGGTTCGATTTTTTCTTTTGGTTCTTCACCAGTGCAACATGAATGCATCCCTCAAGCCATCTTGGGAATGGATGTCATCTGTCAAGCAAAGTCCGGAATGGGTAAAACTGCTGTCTTTGTTCTGTCAACCCTGCAACAGATTGAACCTGTTGCAGGTCAAGTTGCTGCACTTGTTTTATGCCATACAAGGGAGCTAGCGTACCAGGTTTGTTGTCAAAGCTCTCAGCTTGATGTACTTTCGCATACCAAGCGTGTTAAAATTTTAATATGGAAGACAACTTTCTCAGAATCACATAATTCTTTGTTTATAAATTCTTAATGGTATGTAATTGTGACTTGCAGATCTGTCATGAGTTTGAGAGGTTTAGCACCTACTTAACTGATATTAAAGTTGCTGTATTCTATGGTGGTGTCAACATTAAAACGCACAAGGACTTACTTAAGAATGAGTGCCCGCATATTGTTGTTGGGACACCTGGGAGAATACTGGCACTGGCAAGAGACAAGGATTTAACCTTGAAGAATGTTAGGCATTTTATTCTTGATGAATGTGACAAAATGCTCGAGTCACTTGGTATGCCTTAAAACTATTGACTTTTGAACTTTGATATGCAACCCTGTAAGGGTCATGCATGTACTGCTTTGTCATTTTATTCCCTCTTACTTGATTCAAACCTTTAATTTACTGGTTTATGTTCTGTAGACATGCGGAGAGATGTGCAGGAGATTTTTAAAATGACCCCGCATGATAAGCAAGTTATGATGTTCTCTGCAACACTGAGCAAGGAGATCCGACCTGTTTGCAAGAGATTCATGCAAGATGTAATGTTCTGTGGCCAGTGCTCCTTGAATTTTGATATTGGCTCTTTGTGCGTGCACACATGATATTGCTGTGTGTGCTTTTGGGTCTTTGCCTATTTTTTTATTTTATTTTATTTTTTGGTGTGGGTTTTTTCAAAGCTAGCTGGTGATTACTGATGGATGTATGGCAGGCTGCTTTAGTTTCCCATTTGTTTCTAATGGTGTCCTCTACCTTCGTGGAGTTATTGCTTCTGCTTTTTGGTTTAACCATTACTTGTTTAAGAACCACATTCTGTTTTTATCTGGGTTTTTGTTTTCTGGGAGCATTATGGGGTAGGAAAGTGTGTGGGGTGTTGTGGGTATAGTACGTTGCATTCACTGTCTGCTGTATAGCAATTCTACCAGTACCAAGGTTTTGTGCAGTCGATCAGTGATTTGAGTAAACAGGTTTCTATGAGGACATGCCCCAGTGATTAGTTTTTCAAATCAGATGGAATGGAATCATGGGTTCCAAGAGTTGCTTGTACACCGTTCATTTTCTACTCGATTCAATTAGCTTGAGGGCAGGCTTCCCAATGTGATATTCATCTGACATTCATTCCATTTCAGCCAATGGAAATTTATGTGGACGACGAGGCCAAGTTAACCCTGCATGGACTCGTACAGGTAATCTTTTTGCATGTCCACATCCAAGAATTTCTCCCTTTGTGAAGCATATATTCTTTTGACTGGCATTGATTCTCTTGCAGCACTACATCAAATTGAGTGAGTTGGAAAAAAACCGCAAGTTAAATGATCTGCTGGATGCATTGGACTTCAATCAAGTAGTCATCTTTGTCAAAAGTGTAAGCAGAGCAGCTGAGTTGAACAAGTTACTTGTGGAATGTAATTTCCCATCTATCTGCATCCACTCTGGAATGTCACAAGAGGAGAGGTCTGGAACATTTCTATTTGCCCTTATCTGCAAAAAATTATCATTTGATTTTCTTAGGGATCTGAATTTAGCTGAGTGCCAATAGGTGCTTTTGAATGTTTGCCAAACCACAGCTGTATTTCTCGAGTATAGTTTTCTCTATAGTTTCTGCGCAGATTGATACTCCATTTTATGTCAGACATGATATGGATATTCTGTGTATGGTTTTGCGTAAAAAGATGAAATCCTTGCAAGATGATGGGACTTTCAACTGATAAAAAAGTGACCCTTATTTTTCTAAGATATTCTGATTTCCAAATGATAAAGGAACTTTCAAACTGCTAGGAGGCTTTTTCCTTAAACAAATTGTAACAGATATACTTAATTGACTTGTAGTTGTAAGTCTAATGATCGATGGCAGTAAACTGAGGCAACTTGTCCTTGCTACCATCACTTTTTATGTAAATGCAATGTTTCTTTGTTGTCTTCAGCTCATTGTTAGAGTACTTGGGTTGTTCTTCATGTTCTTGTTCATGCCTGTGCATGAAAAACTCTATACTCCTGTTGTCATGGTTACATGTGATTTTTTTTTTTGTTTTTTTGTTGGGGTATCCCCAACAGAGAACCTGTACACACAAAAAGAAAGCCCACTTAAGTTGGAAAGAGAGCCCGCACATGCGGGAAGAAAGCCTATAGAAGTGGGAAGGAAGCCCCCATATGCAGGAAGAGGTGGCATACCCAGGGTTTGTACCTTGGGCAGCCAAGGTAAGCATACACACACCCCTTACCACTGGGGTAAGAGGCTGTTCTTTACATGTGTTTTATTTTTAAATTCATGACGGCATTTTTGAGTTCTAAAATCCACTGGCATTTTATCAATACATGTTGAGCAAAACTCCAGAGACATTTTATCAATACACGTTGAGCAAAACCCCCCAGACATTTTATTAATACATGTTGAGCAAACTCCACTGACATTTTATCAATACATGTTAAGCAAGCACTCATACCAGTACGACTGTGTATGCATCATATTTAGCACATCTTGGCAGGCCTGTCAGCATCTGTTTTATGTTTATACATGTGGACTTAATTATTCTGGCATTGGGACAAATTTACCGGCTTTAGATTTTCTTTTGAATGGTATGTACCTGGCAGAGATTTACTCAAGTGGTATCCTATTTGTAGATTGACACGCTACAAGGGCTTTAAGGAAGGTCACAAAAGGATTCTTGTAGCGACAGACTTGGTTGGCAGGGGAATTGACATTGAGCGTGTCAACATTGTCATCAACTATGATATGCCCGATTCTGCTGACACTTACTTGCACAGGGTAAGGACCCACCTTTTTTTCTGGATTTGTCCAGATCTTGCTTTTTCTATGTGCACGTTTATCAGTCTAAGTTGGGTTTGCTGAACACTTTTTTTATTACATAATTACAGGTTGGCAGGGCTGGCCGATTTGGCACTAAAGGACTTGCAATTACATTTGTGTCATCTGCTTCTGACTCGGATGTTCTTAATCAGGTATTTACTACTTATTCATGTGATTCTATGCATTGATCGTCCAATTATGTCATCTGTAATTCTTATGTGTGTTTGCATCATTCTGTAGGTTCAAGAAAGGTTTGAGGTTGATATAAAGGAGCTTCCAGAGCAAATTGATACTTCTACCTACAGTAAGTTGTTACTCCTTTTTTCTTTGCCTAATACGTTTACCGAACCCCAGTCTTCTTACACAGCATGTTGCTATTTGTGCTATTGCAGTGCCTTCTTGATGAGATTGTATATATCCAAACGAGGGGTTCGTCTTTGGCTCTATGGGTCGAGAAGACTAGCCTTGACCCTATCTGTTTTTGGTTCGTAAATGATGTGATGGTACAAACATTTCTGAGAGGAGGACACAACTACTTATGCTCAAGATAGAAGAATTTGATGTCGATTCTGGTGTTTGTAGTCTCTTCCCTTTTGTAGGCAACTGCTAAGATTGTCTTATCATGTTAAATGGCAAACTCTGCACCAGAGTGACTATGGGTCCCGGACCCATTCTACGTTAGAGTATCTCTTTTTGTGCTTGTTTTTGTTTTGAATTGGAACCGAGTAAAACTAGATGCTTCTGTTGGAAAATGTGATTCAAAAACCTAATGAAGTAGTGATATATTTTGAAGTATCATGCCAAGAGTAGGTTGTGTTTATTCTATTTATATTTTGTTCTGCCTGATGTATTCCCATTGGATAGCGGCCCTGGGCTGCATTGTATCGTAGTTGAAGTTCCAAAGATGTGGGTTCACATTGGCAGTATCCCCCTATAAAATTCGGAGATCCAAGGAGGTGGATTTTGCATGAACAATCCGCCTCGAGCATCTGTATATTTTGAGGATATAATTGGAAAAGGAAAAAAAAGGGGTGTGTCTCTCCCAGTCCCGGTTATGACGTCGGGACTAGTGACATGTTGGATGAACTTGATGGATGCCATCTGAACCGTTGACACTTTGATAATCCCTCAAATTGATGATAGAAGCCAACACCATTGCAAACTTTGAAGTAACGTACAAGGATCTTCCAAAACTGTACTAATCATGGGCATCTATTTATTTTTCTTTTTAACTTTATTTTGCTTAAAATCATGGGCTTCTACCCATCTTCGTGAGAATTGTGGATCTATATGAAGTTTCAGTCTGTACCGTTTCACGAACTTGGCAAGGATTCTAGGTCAGGATTCCTTTCCACTTTCTTGAGTTAGGAATTTTTGTAGAGATGAATCAAGGCGTTAAGTACTTGTAGCAAAATCTCTTTTTCTTTGTTTTCTTGGTTAATACTTAATAGCAAAGTTTGTTTTACAAAAGATGGACACGTCTGTGTATAGTTGAACTTTAAATCACCCAATTCATTGCTGTCTAGTTGAACTATAAATCCCCCAATTCATTGCCGTCGAGGTAGTGGCTCGGTTTGAGCCTTAGGTTTGCTTTTCAAGGTTTTAAGTTCAACTTTCAATCCTTACGTTATCTGGGTATTATGTATGTGATTATTTATGTATCCTCCAAGAATTAGTTTTTGTTTAATAGAATTGAATTGTCCGAGGTTAAAGGTTTGAAAATTGGGCTGGCAAATGGTACATTGGGTTAAAAAATAATAATAAAAAATCACCCAATTCATTGGGATGGCAAATGCCCCATCTGAAATCAGTAGAACTCGGTGCTTGACTTGGTGACAACACATATATATATATGAGATGAAAGGTTTTATTATTGGTTTCGTGGGCGTATATGAGCATGCTAAACACTAAATCTTTCCTATTGCCACATTATTTTTTGTTAACTAACTAGGCTTTTATTCCCCTCAGAAAGCAACCAAAGAGAAGAAGAAAACGATAGCAAGTTCAGCACAAACATGCTATAGACAGGTAGCTCAAACTAGCCTACTCATATGACTACTAGGATTAGTTAAAGCACGAAAGAAAAAAGAAAAAGGAAAAAAAAAAAACTACAGTACAATCTATTCTGTTCTAAAAATGAACATGTTCTTTGGCATTTCTTCCTGCACCCTCCTGCTATGAGAGATTGCCTGAGTCACCACCATATTCTTCAAACCAGTTAAACCATTTTCCAGCACACACAATAACAATCTTCTAGTCCAAATTCAAACTCATTGAGATCAGTGCAAGCGTCTGCAGACAGTGAGCCCATCACCGACGGGTACTTGAGATATCTGAATGCGAGGATCAGCTGCCAATGCTTTGTTAAGTGCCTTGACCTGGCCTGTGTATTCCTTGGGGTATTCATCTGTATCTGGAACTAGAGAGTCAGGATAGGCAACCGTTCCTCCCCAGAGTGTGTTGTCATAGAGAATGAGACCCCCAACTCTCACTAGTTTCATCAACCTCTCATGATAGTTTATGTAGTTATTTTTGTCTGCATCAACGAAGGCAAAGTCGAATGAACCTTCATTCTTTGGCTGCAAACAAATGAAACCACATGAATGGATTAAAGCAAGTGGAATTACTTGATATGTGCAAAGCATATTGTTGACTTTAAATTGCTCAAAGTAATGTCAGAAATGTGGGTTTGACTATTGGAGAGAGAAAACTAACATCTTCCAACATTTTATCAAGAACAGGGAGGGCAGATGATTCAATGAACTCGATCTTGTCTTCCACGCCAGCCTTTCTGATAATTGGCAATCCTATATTGTATGCTTCTCGATCTATGTCTATGGCTGTGATCTGCATACACTAAATTTTTAAGTCATAAAAAGAGATCGGAGCAGTTCATTATGAAAATATGGGATCACCTTTCGAGAGGATATTGGGATCCACGTTCAAACAGGATAAGAAGAGTCTACATTTATCACTAGATTATCTATCATTGTGTTTGGATGAATTTTGGTACACCAACCAGAGATTGTGAAACCGAAAGTGGTCCAACACCATTATACATACTAGGATAGTAGGTAGGACGTACCCAATGCCCCATGTAAAAGGTCTTCACAGTATAACATGGATTATCAAGGCTTTATAAAGGATCAATTCTCAATTGATAGACAAATACATAGGTAATATAGATGAAAAGTCAGAGGAAAGCCATATTATTGATGGTTTTGAGGAGAGACCTTTCCATCCTCGGGTATGGTGAGAGCAGTTAGAAGGAGAGAGTATCCTGTAAAAACTCCAATCTCTATTGTCTTCTTGGCATTGGTGAGCTTCAAAAGCATGGCCATTAATTGTCCTCCATCAGGCGCAGTACCCATGAAACTCCTACAGAAGTAACACAAGGCCTCATGTTCACATATACACTGTCCCTGGATAATTTCATAACAGAAATGAACAAGTGCAAGTGTACAATCTATCTGATGACGATCTGTTTCAACTCATGCACACAATATTATGGTGCAAATCATATGTTTTGGATATGGAGATGCAGACTGCATTAAGCAATATGCAGTTCAGCTCCTGGGGCCCACTTAAGATGCCTTCTTTTTAGTGCGGTTGGGTACATGTAAAGGTATCCTTAAAGAGAAGAGCCAACAAAAAAAAAGCCCTATAAGATAATCCTATCCCTTGATTTAATAGACTTACTATTTAGTGGTCTTTTAACCACAAATTTTTTTTAAGTCAATCCAATGGTGTGGATAAAGGTTTGATGCTAGGGAAATTGGGCCGAAGTAGGGCCCCGCAGAACTGGACTGCATAAGCTGTAGCTGGTAGGAGAACATTAGACATCATCAATAGAGTGTATCCATAGGGCTCCAGTCCACTCTTCACGGTTATAATCACACTACTGCCCCTTTCTCATCCACCGATTTGATGTGGAGTATCTTATTGTCACACGGGCAATCAAAAATGTAACCTACGTGATGACCAATTCCTATCAATGATCTTGGACCAATCGATTTTGCAGGCCATTGGTACAGAATGGTTAGGATCAATTAATCAGTGCGATCCAACTGCCTCGCACAATTGGTAACAAAAGAGGCAGAAGTCTTTATGTTTAAGCCATATTAGGTACAAGGAGAATGGTTCTCTCTAAAAAATTCCCACCATAGGAGGTTTCTCCAGTCCATTTAGGGACCTAAAAGAAATGAATTTGGCTCTGTTTTTCATGGTACCATGCTTGAGTAGATGAAAACTCTGGAGAAACCTGATGAATTTGGCTCTGTTTTTTAAACTCTGAGGTTGAAGCATTCATGCGTTTAGTATTTCTTTCTATGCAGCATAATATAGTATTTCCACTTTTTGCCTGCTCCTTCCCCAACGTAGGCAATGGAAGTAAAATTTCTAGTTAGCCCCATTGAAATGGATTTTCTTTACTTCTCTTGCTCTCCATATTTCCATGCATTCATGCCAGCAACATAGTGAATTACCAAAAGAAACATCGTTTTGACACTATTTAAGAAGCCTACATACTATAGAAGTTGAGAGAAACTACCATGGATGGCTGTCAGCAACTTCCCTTAGCTCCTTGAGAGGCTCTGGCTCTCTTGGATATACACTTGTGTCCATTATATACTATCAAATGCATTAAAAAAATTGCTGTGTCAGGATTGACGTAATAGTAAAGAATGACATGCGAGTTAGAGTGAACATGGCCTTTAAGGATCGAGCAGAAACTAGGAACTCCTCCAAACACATGATGAAGCCTTTGATAGTGATAATTACGATGAGTGAGGAATGGGTTTATAATTAAAAACAAAAGCAGCAGTAAGACCCAGTGACAAAGGATGCAAAAACCTCACGGATCTTATCATCATGTGGCTGACAATATGAGTTTCATTTATGTGTCTTTTTTTAGGGTCACCGTGTGGCCAAGGATTGATAGCAAACTCATGACATAAATTTCTATCCAATTTGAATACATTCCGTCAGAAGAATCGAATTTGGAGACTTGACAGTACCTGATACAGCTCTTGGCTTTGCAACAATCCCTTACTAAATTGTGAACCTTGGTAGGATGCATCATGTTTGGAAGCTGCCTCCATCTTGCAAGTGCCAACTATTTAGACAGCAATGTCATTATCAGGACAATGCAAGTGTTCTACCTTTTATATTGAAGATCAGAATCATTAACAAAGATGGGTACAGAAAATGTAAATTAGACATCTCCAACACAAATGAAGTCCATGTTTTGGTCCTGAATGTTCATCAATTGAGCCTTCTGTGGATGGGTCATTGCCTAAGTTCCACCTACTGTAGGATCCCTTCCAAACACCCAGTAATTGGACTTTCCATTGAATTCTCCTGTTCGTAGAACTCCCTCTATCCATGGTAGTAATTGGCTCAACCATGGGTGGGGGTCACCTTGCGAACGTCTTTGGAATCTATTCAACAACTAAAAAAGTTCAATGGATCATTCACGCTCCATGACTAATTGTAGCAGTAAAACCAGGAAAAAGAGAGCTTCATTCGGGTGTATGCACCAGTCCTTTCTTGGTATCCAATTACACCATCCCCCCTTTTCTACCCTTTCTGGAAGAGATGTAGTATCATACAAATTGGGAACGTTGGCTGGTACATGTGAAGCAGGTTTTGATCAACATGGATCATCCATACTAACCTCCACAAACAGATGATTAAAAGATTAATGAGCACTTGTCATCACACATCCAAAATGTCCATTAGCTGGATGGTTATCTTATAAAGAGAGATGGTTTAACTAGTCTTACACAGAACATGAAATCTATGAAGAAAAGGCCTTTCAATTCCAAACTAATATCTAGTAAAGAAGCATTATGATTAGAAAATTTATGTAATTTTACTTGATTACATAAGATAGCATCTGATGTAAACAAGCAAGAAAGCCAACATGAGGAATCGGAGAAGCAAAAGAAGCCAATTAGAAGAAGAATGAGTTAAATAACCATACCCAAGTTAAGGCAAACTTGTTGAGGAATGGAGAATCCAAAACTCAAAAACACACACACTTATTATAGAAAGCAAGGCCTTCAAATCCCCACAATGTATAAAGTCTCTATTGACTATGTAACTTTTACTTGCCCGGTTGGTGAGATGGTGGGCAAGAAAGTTCAGCAAAACCAACATGGACGTCTTTTTTGGAGGGCTTGGCAGAGAAGTTGGCCCCATCCGACAATTGCCCAGAAAATTAGTGGGGCCCACGTAGACTGTATTCTATTCAACTCTAGTACCTACCGATGGAGAGAAAAAACGAGGATGGAACTCCGCCCTTCTGTGAGGCCCATTTTGATTAGTTGCATCAGCCGATGCTGACCGTGTTAAGAGTATGGAAGAACAAGTGACGATGGGAGTAGAGACTGCTATCTCTTGGTGTAGTAAATAACATCCCTTCAGCATTTGATATCTGTTTGTAGGTTCCTACACTTTCAGAAATAATTTTACAAGATTCAGGTTCTACAAATCTTTGCATGGGTGTGACATGCTTAGAGTTGAATGGTGTTGGCATTTCAATTTCATACTATGTCCGCATAAACCCTTTGGTCTTCAGGTTGACAGTATTAAGAGGCTCAACTAGAATGTAGACCTCATCGGCCATCCAAAAAGTGGGACCTCCCTCAATTTCACCTTAACTACAGTCAAAGTCCCTATAAAGAAATTAACAAAAATTAAAAATATAAAATTTCTAGAACCTAGTTATAAAAATTAAAAATGATAATGAAAAGCAAAACTCCTTTGTCAACTCAGAAGTCCAAGGCCAAGGTCGATCAACATCAAGGTCCAATTCGATGGGAGACAAAAATACCTTATTAAAAAATAGTCTAGCTCATTTAAGGTTAAACTCAAATTCATGACAATGCCTGAACATCCCAAAAATAGTTGAGCTCCTCACAATTTCTTTTTAAATAGAATTTTAACTACTTTCATATTGATCACTTGTAGAAGATGATGACAAAATACTATAATAGTTTTTAATATTTTATTGTTCATCTCGATAGTCACCCATCAACCGTTGAAGTGTATTTTTAGGAGTGCTTATGAAAGAAGGGGACATCATTCTTAACCATTTTTTTTTTAATTTTAGATTTGGATCATCAATGGGTCACATTTGTACTTGGGTCCATCGTGCCGCTGCTTGGTTGGTGGTGCATGATGCATTTATTTGGGTTAAGTTAATGGATAAAAATTAATAATAGATGCATTGCAATCTGTAAGGCAAAGTAAATATGGTATCTTCATAGTATCATTCTTAACTATATTTAAGATTACATATTGGTCAAAGTCCAGTGCTGTACAAATAATTCCCTCTTTTCAATAGGATATGGTCAGATCACCTTAATAGGAACTAGGCGCACCATAACATTGTGACATAAAACGCATGAATAAAATACCATAAAACCATTGAGCTAAACTATGATAAATTTGACTGTAGATCATATCCTATTAAAACAAAATTTGGGTAGAGAATATACAAGAGGACGGGGGGATTTATTTGAGAAGTTTAAATAATGAATAAGTTACCCTATTATAGAACCAATAATTTTTCTATGAGTTTGGGCCTAAGAGGAACGACTTTATGAAAACGAAATTACGTGGATTTGGAATTTTTTTTTTAGTGAATACTTTTATACATTCTTCTAACAGATCTACAATTAGAAATTCATTTTACCGACAATTGTAACATGCATCCTAAATTCCATTGCTGCTCCATCTTGATGCACCACTTTAGTCTAGATATGTCTGTGGGAGCTTCCCAAATTCTATTTCAATTAAAGAGATGTATCAAATATCAGAGCTATATCATTTTATGTGGTTCATTTTTTTTTTTTGGTTTTTTAATTTTGATCAAGTTTGTAATGGCCAATTTAAAGGTGGGTCCCACTTCAATACAAGGTACTATAGTATATACGGAAAACCACTTCTATTAGGGAGGTGAGAAATCTGGTCAAGCTTATATAACCATTAGAGTGGTAAGGGCCCATTTTTTATATTTATGTGGAAAAAACACTGAGGGAGAAAAAGATAATGGGGCTATAAACTTGTTATTATTATTTGACAATAGAGGGTAAGATTTAAAAAAAATGTGGAGGAGCTACTTTAGATGATAAGTGTAAAAACGGAAAATACAATGCATTTATTGTCTCTCACAAAATTCTACAGTTGTCATCCTAGAGTACATGGGGGGCTGCCATTGAATATACATTGATGTTGCAGTATAGTATGCTGAATTAGTGATGTATCTAAGCCCTCCCCTATAGGGTAAAATGTAAAGTAAGAATTCTCCCACATTGTTGGGACAAGACTTTAATAATGATGACGACAATGATGATATGATAATGATGATAAAGATAAATATAAAGCAAAGAATTAGGATCCTCTCATTATCTCTTTACAGTGGAGCCCACCTATTAAAATTTAAACAATTCAAGATAAATTTCTTTCTCTTGACAATGGAGCTCACATTTACAAATTTTACTCTAATTGAAGTTAGTCAGACTATAAACTTAAATTGAGAATATATGATTGAGAATGTCTCAATATTCTTATGTTGAAACCAACGACTATTTGTGTAAATTTTGGGGTTAGCCAATTAATTGGAAGGGACTCATTTTTAGTGGTTTAGGTCATCAACAGGTTGAGCCCATGGTAGAGTTCTGTAGACCTCATTTTAGTGTAAACGTTGGAGGTGATGAGACTAAATGAGTGAAAATAGGGATTAAGAGCATATTAAATATGAAAGGGTTGGTCATTTTTGGCAACCAAAACCTTAGAGATTACCGACAAGGTTTTATTCTAAGATTTAAAAATTTTAGTTTTGACAATTGTAAATTATAGAGGATTTGTGTCTGCCAAGGAAATTCCAAAATTCTTATCTAGAGAATTTGTAAACCTCTCAAAGGCTGATGTCCCCTGTATAAAATTTCAGAATCCTCCTCTCCTCTGGAGTATCCACAAAATGCCAAAAGTGTATCTTCTCCACACATCCTATTCAACAGGCCCTAAAGGTAATTTAGACAATTGTGGCAAAAGTGTATCTTCTCTACACCTACTATCCAACTAGTCTTCAGTTCCGTCCAATTTGCCAGCGGAGTGCCATCCAAAAACAAGACAGGTGCAATAAATTCTTCGATACTGGGCGGGCTTTTAGCATTAAGACAAAAGGTATCGTCAATTGTGGGGAGTAGCCATTGGCCGTATATTTTCTAAACAATGATCTCATTCATCCACATGAATGTCTTTGACTAGGAACACTTTAGACCTAGGTGTTTGCTTTAGAGAAAATTAATAATATATCAAGCCGTTTTGACTGGTAGCTTAGATGTTCTTTTTCCTTTATCTTATCAAATTTTGAATATTTACCCATAGCTACAATTACATTATTTTAAGATAAAGATACCCTTTTATGGTGAAGCCATACAAGAGATGAGCTCTATACATTTGTATTTAGTTTATATTTTTATAATGCCTCATCACTTCACAATGACTTCAATAATAAATAAATAAACAAATAAATAATCATTATAAGGAATTTAGGAAAATCATCCAAACTTTTCATAAATTGTTCTAAGCACTAAAGAAGGCTTGGGTATTTTCATCCAAAATGTAAAAGTAAAAGTCTTGATAGTAGAAAAAGAACAATACTGGTAATCTCCAGTAAGCACTCTCTACACTTATCTCTATAATTACTTCCTTACCGACTTGAAAATAACAGCCTCTGCACAATTGTTGAAATTCTAGTTATTAAAATACTTTGTATTTTTATGACAAATTTTTTTGATAATGAAATTTTTTTAATGAAAGAAGATTTTGTGATTACTATCTTTTTTTTAAGACAAAAGTTTTTTTGATGTCGATAATTTTTTTTTATGAAGAATGTTTTTTATGACGAATTTGTTAGGAGATAAAAATGCAAATCATCATCAATGTATGGGACTTGGCCTCTATTAAGTACAATCTTGATCAAGTGAGCCTAAACCCATTTAGTCATTGGACCTACTCCCAAACTCTTGATTGGTGACTACTTTATGATATGGAATCACACCACGAATCATACCTAAGGGATTTGTTGGGTCTCGTCAGATTTGTGGGATTCAAGCCAACTTTTGGCCATAAATAATGTTCTAATTCAAGGTCCTGAATATGATATGCCTAATATTTAAATGAAGTCACTAATCGTTTTGCCCCTTTAAGGTATAAGATATGATTAATATTTAACAACAATAATCATCACCAGTAGTGTCATTATAGATCTTCTTTATCCAACAGTTGTTATGACCAATCAATCTATATCTTTTCAGCCCGTGATCCCTCTACAACAAGACTCACATTAAAATGGTCTATATTAATGGCCCAAATGTATTCCATTTCTTCACTATCTATCCGCCTTCGCTACTAAAGATTTTAAATTCCACTATGACATTTACTTTATGAAATTCTCAACATGCACACCAATTTTATGGAAAACCAATTCCTATTTATAAATGCATATGGCCTACAAATTGCAATTCCTATTTGGAGATGTAACTGTTGATGGCCACATAGATTACTTTATCATCTCTTCATCTA
Source organism: Sextonia rubra (assembly GCA_037013555.1). Taxonomy (NCBI): domain Eukaryota; kingdom Viridiplantae; phylum Streptophyta; class Magnoliopsida; order Laurales; family Lauraceae; genus Sextonia; species Sextonia rubra. The sequence goes on along the minus strand of JASUAD010000010.1, from coordinate 31,427,291 downwards.
CAAAGACGGCGCTCAATGGTGTTACCAACCACTTTCAAATCTACCTTTTTTATTTTCCACTACTTTCTGCCCAAAAGTATTTCATGTCCATTGTAAATTTGTAACATGCAAAACTCCCCAACCCAAAAAAGAGAAATCAACCCACAACATCAGTAGGCTGTTTATATGCTTTCAAATGCACAAGTAGAATGAATTGAATTCATCTTATCACATTTAAAAACTCGTAGAATATAAAAGTCATTGAGCCAGGAAATTAACAAAAAAAAAAGCTCTAGACATTGTTAAAAAAAACACCGCTATACATTAGCTTCACTGTACAACTGGGTAACACACATAAGAACAAATTGAAAACAACAACAACAATGAGAATTAGGATACCAATAGAGTTAGCATACTGCACTGTAAGCAAAGAGCAACACACATCCGGACAAATTAGGTGGTGTAGCCCTGGATCTTGGATGGATAGTAGAACAATCTCCCGAGGGATTGTTCGAATCCGATGATTCAATGGTAGTCACGATGACAATATAGAACGAGAAATTCTAGAACAACTGAAATTTTTATTAATAAAAAGCATACTTAATACAGTGAAGAATTCCTCTTTATATAGGAGTGATCGTTACTAAACATAGAAGGACTAATTTTAAACAAATAAGACCTACTAGATAGGAAATAGATAAATAAGGATAGGGATCCTTGAGGAAATCGGGAATCAAGCGGATGTCTTGCGGGCCTGTGATCTGGACCGTCGGACTTGGGTTCGGCCTGCATCATTAGGGTAGTTTGTCTTTTCTCATTATACATAAGAGGTGGAGCGAATATTAGAATTTTTGGTAATGCAAAGAGAAAAGACACGTCTAAAGATAATCTACTCATCAAAACCTCATATACCAATGTCCCCTAATCACTACAGAGGAGAAAGACCTTGTTATATTGCTGGAAAGATTTCAAGCAAATCTTCCAAGATTTCCAATGCCAAAATTTCTTCCAACTACTATGACCCTTCAAAAGATTGCTCCAACTGAAAATGAAATCCATGACCCTTTTAAATCCCCCTGCACAAATGGATATAACTTTTGTGCCTGGAATTTTAGGATAATGTCCTTGCTTATAATACAATGGATAATAACATTCGACCCTCAATCTGCCTTATTCCCCACAAAAGAACACGACCACAATAGTGTTTCTTCTTTGGACAAATTAGTTTGTGCAAAGTCCAAGGAAAGATAATATGAAGGCTTTGTGCGCCGACAAAGGATAATGGAGACCAAAAGGTCTTAAGACTTCGTACACCACCAAAAGCCTCTCCTCACTGGTTTCTTAAAGATATATACACCACAGCACAAGGGAGCATTTGTCCAATGCGTGAGAGCTTTTGACAACTTCATTTATTGCAAAGGAGGTTTGCCATCACATGCCATAGACCCCATTGGAAGAGAAAATATGCTATAGGATAAAGCTAGATACAGAGAAGGATCACCCTTTCCAAAGCAGACATCGTGAGCACTGTTTTGTGGGCCCAGCTCAGCCCCTCCTAATCATAGCTGAGGAGGGAATCCATTGTATCACGCTATCTCTTGAGCCATGACGCTCAAGTTTAATTATTTTATTTTATTTTGTTCTAATTCAACAATGAGTGAGAGTTGAATGAGGATCAAATTAGAGCATACGTCAAACGTTGCCGTGTTTGAGGGATTTTATTTTTTATTTTTTTATTTCCTTTTTTATTGTGTTCAAGTATGGTAAAACAGCTTAAATTCATAATTTTCAGGAGCAAACCGTGGTCCTAAGCCAGCTGGACTACCTCCGGATTTAGTTCGAGGAAATTGAATTGAAGTTAGAGTCCCTCATGCTAAAAAAAAAAAAAAGATGGTGTTAACAGAAGAATGCTTACTTGACAAAATTAGAATGAATCCAACGACAACGCCTGAATCTTTCAACGACAACGCCTGAATTATTTCATTGTCTTGGTAGTCAGTCACCGCGGCCCAACTCCCAAATCATACATCCAAAATCCCTGCTTTAGTTTAATCAAGTATTCTCACGCACGATGAACTCTGACAGCTTCTTAAAGGGTTGAGACAAGACCGATGGAGGCTGTTGCGTGTAAGTTAATATATATCCAATCATAAGTTAATATATATCCAATCATAATCCTTTTCCATTGAGAGACATAGCAGTCAATGTCAGGGCATTGTGAATTGTAAGTTTGTGAGCAGTTTGAAGCATAGAGGTAGGCTTCAAGGGCCTGTTGCGTTAACGGCAATTCTCTACTCTACGGAATTCCTCTGCCTATGAGGATTCTGAATTCGTTGTTTAATTTACTCTCAAGGGTAAGAGTTAGACCTGGCCTTATAAATTGTCACTTTTGATCAGCAAAATTCTCACAATTTCAAATTTCTAAATGCTACCATCCACTTGAGCATTTTTAGTTTTTTCTTTGGAGAATTGCATTTGGGATAGATAAGATATCTCCAAATGCTTGCAAACAAACATACCCTGATGAATTTAAATGACACTAATGGCCTCTTTACTTGCATTAGAACACATAATAATTGAATACATGGCATGGTTAAAAATGAAGATCAAAGGTAAATTTTCAAAAATTTAACATCAAATAACATTTCTTTTAGAAAAATAGAATCAAAAGAAGACATCGTTTGACACTAATTTTGAAATTCAAATTTGAGCTCCAGTTTTAACTACAGTACATATTCAATTTCTATATATCCTAACGGAAACAAACATGGCCCTGCAATTTGTAGTTCAGAAGGATCAAATATGCCTAGACTCCAGCATTTTCTTTCATGCGGGACCTAAACAATATGGCATGGGAGTCTCTCCAAAACCACTTGCCCGGTAGTCATTTGTCAAACCAAGGAGTTTGGTAATGACACTATATAGTTTTGCAATTTCGTCTCGCAAGAGGGCCATGGTTCTAAAACCAGATTGGTTTCATCACATTATTTTAAAACCTAAACTCTAAGGGCTAAGATTATCCATTTAGGTGTTAATAACCAAAACCACCAAAAATCTGAGTTGTTAGTGAATAACAGAACAATGTATATCAATGAGTTTTGATAGCTCCTATTACATGTGGGGCTCCACAAAAAAACGAACCTTGAGATTCTAGCACGTGGCTTTAATACCATGTTAGTAGAGGTAGAGAAATACAAACAAAGATAAAAATGATAAGTGATGTGGCTAAAGGTCTACCCGCCCCTTTGGGATCCGATGAATTTATAGATCTCTAATGCGAATCGGATGGCTACACAATCAATTGCAATGAAATCACCTATCTAAATATGGCACAATAAAAATCTCCTACAATTGGTGCCTCTATATTGTTGACTAAGATTCACGTATCTATTTTGACGATTGATTAAGTAGGCTGAATTTCTAATGGACTTGATTGGCCAGGGTCATGTGAGCCTAGACTTCTACACTCCCCCTCAAATTGATGCTGAGTTGAAACATGACAGCGATTTGGCAGAAAGAAAATCATGTCTAACATGGAGCAATGCTTTGGTAATGAGATCCATAAGCTGGCTATCTAAGTGTATCCAACGAGCTGGAGTGGAGATATATTTAGTCTTCTCTCATAGAACATTACCCTAAACTGAAGGGTCCCTTTTTTTTTGGGTTGTCACAAGTCAGTTTTACCAATAGAAAAAAAAAAATTATACCACTACAATTATTACACTATAAACAAGATAACGAGGTCGCAGAAACTCTCACATGAGAAAAGATTTGATAAATGGGAAAATTGTAGCTTTTGTCAATATCTGCTTACATCAGAAACCTACATCAATGAGAAAAGATAAGACAAATGAATGAAGTCGTGAGTAGAAAAAATATCCACAGGGAATCTTTCCTTAAATGAAACTAGCCAAATAATCCAATTGGTTTAGTGGCAAGGCACCAACCCTGCTGCCATTGAGGTGATAGGTTTCAGTTCTTGGCAATGGAAGAAAAAGCTTCGCTATTAGGGCAAGTAGAATGCCAAATTTAAAAACAAAAATAAAACAAGCCAAATCTAAACAATAATAACTGAAAAGCAAGAATTGCACTTGGCTCATGCAGCACCACATATCCAACAGACAAGATGGACAGATCACCCATGATCAATATCTTATACTTCTGCATATTCAGGCCTCTTTTTCGTCATCTTATCCTCTCCTAATGTATTTGTTGCTTAATCATGGAGAAAAAAGCTAGGCACCATCACACCCATATGGACAGTCCCAGTTCATCAACATATGCCACAACAAAGGAGCTGACCACAATGAACCATCATTCATGACCACACTTAAATTAAACCACACATTATAAAATAAACATGCTTAAGAAAAGGAAAAAGGAAAGAGAAATTATCTGGTGTTGGGCGAATGTTACAAATTCTGAATGATAAAAATACATTCCCCATAATCCATTTCTTATTGCCACCTCCAAGATACATTTCATTCATCAATAGCACAATTTTTTTTCTGAATAGTAATAATGCAACTTGTTATTGGTAGGCCTAACACCATAGCATTCCATTAATTTAAAAGAAACAAAACCTACTAATGAAAGGAGCTTAAACAAAACCCACTAATGAAGGAGCTTTGTCATGTATGAATAGTCTGAATTACCTCTTATTTCATTCATATCTAAGCTTTCATAATACCACGGATACAATAATAACAAGGATTATGATTCAGAACCAGACCAAAAGCGTAACATCAGTAGGCACGTAGGCAGACCGTGACCCCATCACCTGCTGGTACGTGAGAAATGTGAATGCGGGGATCAGATGCCAATAATTTGTTAAGCTTGATTGTGTGAAGCCTTGAATCTTTCATGTTGTCTGGCACTGAAGAGTCATCAGGCAAGGCAACCGTTCCTCCCCATAGTGTATTATCATATATGATGACACCGCCAATCCTTACCAATTTTAGCAACCTCTCATGATAATTCCAGTAGTTAATCTTGTCCGCATCAACATAGGCAAAGTCAAAAGACCCCTCGTTTGTTGGCTGCAACCACAACCTTACGAAAATCAGACAATGGAGACGAAATAAATGAGATGCAGAAGCACAAGTAGAAAAAATTATGACTCAAGAACATGCTTACATATATATAGTGCTTTGCTAGGGAGTATCTCAGATGATAGTGTTCTTGATTTTACGGGTACATAAACTCATCCCGTTGTGGAGTTGTGTTAGCAACTTGGTTTCACACATGCTCAGGGACTGATCTCTAGGTTGTCAAGACTCAAGATCAGTCTCCAACATAGAGGCCGCCCCCACTACCACCACGACGCACACCCAAAAAATAAAAAGAAGTTTTCCATTGCAATCATGCTTAAAATTAGTAGATTCAATTAAGTACAATGCCATTAATATGTTATTATTATTATTTATTTTTTTTAATCAATAGCGGTAACTTTTATCAAAAGAGAAGAAGTTACAAAGAGAGAACAATAAAAAAGAAGAAAGATGAAGGAACACAAAGGTACAAGAGTACTGTACCCCTCTCATACGACAGCTACAAGATAAAACCCTCCCAAGGGAAAACCCTCTCAACACCTTGTTTGGCTAAAGCATTCGCCATCACATTTGTTGACCTACTATGGTGTCGAAAGCTAACATTAATGTTGGTAGATAATGCCCGGATTTCATTAAAGAGGAACTGGAACTTCCATGGAAATGTCTTCCAATTTGAGACCCAAGTAATCGCACTAGAAAAATTGCTCTCCACAAGAAGAACACCATGGTAGTATCTCGAAAAACATCGGAAAGATTCCAAAATAGCTCTAACCTACGCTTCATTAGAGTTACAAACCCGCATGAATTTGGAAAACATAAATAAAACATCCTTACTACAATTCTGAAGCACCCCTCTAATACTAGTTGGTCCCGACTTCCCTCAGCCCATCAACATTAAACTTAAACCAACTAACAGGAGGAGGAGACCAAAGAACATCTTTCCTCACTTTAATTGGGCCACACCCCATACATGATTCCCAATTAATAAGAATGTCATGAAGATAGAAATTAGAAAACTTTTTTCTTACAAAAGCCCAATTTGCGATCCTTAGAGTGATCTTTGAAATCAATTCTATAGAAATTGAGGAGGACCCCTGAAAATTCTATCCTTCATTTCTATCCAAATGGACCATAAAATGGCAAACAAAATCATCCTTCAAAGAGTACAACCGCATCCCACAAAATAACCTCCCATCCAAGACTCTATCGCATCAATAATCTTCTGTGGACAACACTAATCAACACCACACCTACCAATAAAATGGACCCAAACACTGGCCATAATTTTACAATGAAGAAAAAAATGGTTCATTGACTCCAACTCCTTATGACACATCACACAAGTGTTTGCGATGGTGGATGATGCCAATCCTCTTCTTCTCAAGTTATTTGCTGTTGAAATTTTAACTGCAACTGCTAACCAACAAAAAGCCTCGACCCGGGGATGAACCAAACCAACCAAACCAGGGAAGAAGATACTCTAGAAAAATGGTTCCCCTCCAAAGCCGAGTGAAAAGATTTCGCTTAGAATTCTCCAGATAAAGAGGGCTTCCAAATCCTAGAATCCTGGGAATCCCTACACAAAAAGACATTAGAAAGAAGACTTAACAACTCCTGGACTTCCTCTAACATACGAAGACTCCTTCTAAAGGTCACACCCCAAAAAGTACAACCACCCCTCATCTCATAACAATCCTTGACAGTAGACTCCTCGTTGGACACTAATTTGAAGACCTTAGGAAACAATTCACAAAATGGACCCACCCCAACTCAATCATCCAATCAAAACCTAATATCCCTCCCATCCCCACCACAAAACCCACCCCTTTGGACAACACTTCCCCACTTAAAGAAGACACATCCCCAACTAAAGCAATTGCACCCCCACAGACCAGATCTACGAGACCTATGACCTCGATTAGGCCATGATCTCCACTAGTCCATACCATATTTATTGGCAATGACCTTCCTCCACAGCGCCTCCCTCTCCTCACCAAACCTCCACCAGCACTTCACCAATAAATCGCACTTTTATTCTCCAAATTACCAAGGCCTAAACCCCCACAAGGCTTTGGTTTAATCACCTCATTCCTCTTCATTAAATGCAATTTCTTCTTATTTCCCTTACCCACACAAAGAAAGTCCCTACAAATATCGTCCAGCCTCTACACCATAGCTTTCAACAACTTGAAGAGTGACATATAGTATATCGGGATATTTGACAAGCATGTTTTTAACAAAGTGATCCTTCCGCCTAATGATAAATATTGTCTCTTCCAAGAAGACAACTTTCTCAAATTGGTGAATATGACTAGATCCCACAAAGACTTAGATCTCAGCTTCACCTTTATTGGAAGACCAAGATATGAAACGGGGAATCTCCCTCATTTGCAATGTAGCATGGCTGCCAAAGATTGAACAGTCTCTTCAGAACACCCAACTTCAACCAATCAACTTTGGAAAATGTTGACCTTCAAACCTAAAACCAACTGAAAACACCGCAAAATTCTTTTAAGAAATATAATTTCCTCCCTATTAGTAGAGCCAAAAAGAATCATATCATCTTCAAATTGCAAGTGAGAGATAACCTCCCCATTTCTAGTCACTTCAAACCCACTTATCACTCCCATCTCTCTAGCTTTCACCAAAAGTGAACTTAGAGCCTCCACCGCAATAGTAAATAGAAATGGGAAAAGGAGATCCCCTTTATCTTTGAAAAATGAATATCAATGAAAACTTTTAAGTGATCAACTCTTCTGGAAGTTAGATCTTCCTCAAGAACCTATTTTCTTTCTCTTGCATTACCCTATTAAATCAAATTGATAGAACTAGTTTTTTGGTCAAAAATGGGTTGAAAATGGTTTGTAGGAAGTACACCTAGCATTTTCAAGATACAGAGTCAAGTGCATTGCATGTGAGGGAAGCAAGTTATTTGCGCTTGACTATCACACAAGGCGTATGGCATGGTTGATCAGTTGAGTCACCATGTGCACGAGGTATAGCCCCCAAAATGGACTAGAAGTATCTTTACTGCAGATTCAGTGGTACTGGACTGTTGGGTTTATTTAGAATGGGGATTATGACAAGTTTGCATCAAAGAAAAATAATCTAATATTTGATAAAATCTGGTCCCACATTTACCATCCTAATGGGCCAACTTTGAAGTTAAATGGTGCCACTATAATGGCTGATAAAATATGCTTTCATTCTTTTCGGATTACAAAGGTCATGTTGAAGTTGTATTTAAATGGAAAACTTTTCCTACAAAGATGGTATAACAGTAGAAGTTGTATTTAAACATTGGAAAGACTGTACTTACATTTTCGAGCAACTTATCAAGAACAGGAAGGGCAAGAGAATCAATGAAATCAATCTTGTGTTCAACTCCAGCCTTCTTGATAATTGGCAAACCTATCTCGTATGCTTCCCGATTCTTGTCTATGGCTATGATCTGCACCACTAAGTTTGGTCAAAAATATAAAGATACACACACACACACACACACACACTGCACATATATAATATGGATAGATAGACGGACTTTGCCATTATCAGGAATAGAAAGAGCTGTAAGTAAAAGAGAGTATCCAGTGAAAACTCCAATCTCAATTGTCTTCTTTGCATCGATAAGTTTCAATAGCAAAGCCATTAGTTGTCCTCCATCAGGTGCAGTAGCCATTTCACTCCTAAGAAAAACAATACATCAAAATGTTAATAAATCCAGAATATACTTAGAGATTTAAGTGTAGGTATGCTTAGATAACCTTATAAAAAACTGCTATGATGCATCCCCCACTCCACGAACTCACTCTAGAGTCCAAATAATGACTTGGGGTGAAAAAGTCAGATAGATTTAGGGGGTGTTTGGATAAGTACAGTATATAATATCAATATATGTAAATATCAGAAGATTTCATTACCATAAAACAAAATAGTGACATTATTATATTGGATTACTTATAGTGTTTGGCAATTTTCACAAATTTCAATATATCTTTGAAGTGTTTGGAATTTAATTAAAAAAACTCACAATATGGAGAGAAAGTAATCAATTGATCGAATGCAGGATCCACTAATTAATAATTACACGTATTAATAATCATGGTAAAACCCATCAATTGTTAAAAAATCACAAGATTAAATGTTAAAATCATGAGATCCGATCTAATTAAAGTGGGTCCACCAAATATTGTTAATTATAGTGTAATAACACAGATCAATCTAATGGTGCTTATCATTGATGAATCCATCTATTAGAAAGCATTCTAAGACGTTTTGATGTTAGCAGTCATGTTAATAGTAGGGGAGCTACCAAATAGTGGGGCCCATAAAATGATGGCAATGTGATAATTGCAATAAAACAATTCAATCTTGGTAATCAATGTAGGACCTAATTAATTTTGGAAATATGGGACCCACCTAATGTTATTAATCACAATGAAAGCCCACCCTAGTGTTATATTTGTAGGACTCACCTAATATTGATAATTAACAAGCTAAGGGCTACATAATCATGATATGGCTATAGGACCACACATTAAACTTGTGGCCGTTGTGGGGACAATCTAATAGTGGAAGTCATATTGGCACTTCTATAAAAATCATTGATGTTAAAACTTAAGTGGGCCACTAGAATTAATGGTTACTCATGAACTCTCAAATGGGTTGTACTAAAACTCTAGATTTTTTTTTTTAGAGAAGATTGTTTTATATAGCATCTCCTTGAATAATGTAATATGAAGGTTTTTTGGAAGAAAGTAAGATTTGTAAGATACTTTCTAAGTTATCCAAACACCTCCTTTTTAGGAGAGTAGATTATATTTTAAACTAGCAGATAATATTGCAAAATCTCATGAAATACCTCATTTCCAAATACCCCCTTAATGATTTATTTCCAAACACCCCTTTTATGATTTATTGGAGTCCTTAGGTACTGTCCTACCCAAAACTCTGTTTTGCTAGTGAGTTGGATTAAATCCAAATGCACCTTGAATCACTCATGTATGGCATTACAGTTGAGAATAGAAAATTGGCAGGTCATTGATAGCCTAGAAGCCCTTTGCAGTCCACCAGGTCGTGGTCATTTAGAACATATGGGTAGATTTTTTTTTTTTTACCTTCTTTCCAACTCAAGTCCCCGCTCTCCAATTCAGATAAAAATTAGGTAAGGAACCAGATCAAAACCATCATCTTGATACTGATTAAAAGAAAAAGAAAAAGAATGTTACATAAGGTTAAAATGTAATTATCTGTTACATTGGATGGCTGGCAGTAGCTTCTCTCAACTCTCTGAGTAGTTCTGGCTCTCTTGGATATACACTGGTCTCCAGTATATACTAAAAAAATAAATAAAAATTAGGATAAACAATGATGGTAAAAGCATAAAAAAAGAAGAAAGAAACCCATATAAAGATATTTAGCATGCAAGATACCTGATATAGCTCGTCACTCTGCAGCAATCCCTTATTAGCTTTCATAAGAGTTTGATTGGGAGCAAGTTTGGAATCCTCTTCCATGGCTCTCAACTGTAAATCTGTAATGCAGAAGAGGTTAGATTGTTGTCACTGGTTTTGGAATTAATAGAGGAGGCTATTTGGTCTAGATTTGCACTCTGCATGTATGCCATTTAAGAGAAGGGGAAACAACTGTAATCTCCCTTATTTTTCTTAATCTTTTTAATGAATAAATTTATCTGATGAAGAACTTTGTATGGAACTTTGGAGGGAGTCAAAGAACTTTCCATTCTTATTTTGTGGGGGAAGAAGAGCTTTCTGCAACATGAAAAATGACTTTCCTATGTGGTATCTAAGGCCCTAGAAAGATGAAAACTCAGAGTCTGCAAAAAGTCAATTAGCAAATCCAAATGTACTAGAATACAATATGAGAACACAATGAGGTAATATTAATTCGCACTCTAACAAATAATGGTTGGAAAATTGACACTGGAATAACTTCAATTATCAGTAATTAGATGATCTGTTATCATTCAAGTAAAAAAAAATGAAACAAAAAAAAAATTAATTTGATGATCTATCAGCATAAATCAGTAAACTTAAAGTTACTGATAATGGGAGCTATACACCAAAACTCATTGGCTCCTGCCTGAGCATTTAATTTTAAGATAGGCTGTGGTGCCTAGGTAAACCCAAAGTCATGCAGGCAACATATTCTCAGCCGAAAAACTTTCCCGGTAAGATTCAGAGTCCTCGTTGTGGAAATAGATCACTTTGGGACCATCAAAAGAATTCACATGCAATGTTTCACAATATAATCTGTTGACACATTTAAAATCTCCCAAATCAGATGGTCCTAATGGGGGCATCTTTTTTTTGTCAAGTCTAATCTTATTTTTATCATATTTATCAGAGTGAAAGAGCTCCAAACTCAACTTCTGCAGCAACGTTAGCCCTCTGATCTCTGTTAACATGAAAATAACAGTCCAAAAGCGAAAATGACCATTTCATTTGATGTGGGTGAATTGGGTGGGTGATTGACCATTCATCCCAATTTTTGGATGATTATACTGACAACCCTTTTCCAGTTTGATTATGACCCTCTACTTAGTCAAATAAATCTGGATTTACACAAGACCGAAACAAAAAATTGCTTAACAATACCCAACCAGATATTAATTTCTGTTTGTTCTCTATTCAGGAGGTTTATAGATATGTGAGAGGCCCAGATCTATGTTTGAAGATCTGTACTTTTCATTCATGGACTTTGATTTTGAATGTTCAATAAAGTCAAAGCATGAATAGAAGAACATACCCCGATAGGAAGAAGGAGCCTCCAACAGCACCACCCAGACCCAGTTGGCCGCCAACACGCCACAGGACGAACAAAGGTAGAATTTGGGAGGCTGAAAGCGCCGCTCTATGTAGACAGCTTCGATACGAGAGAGAGAGAGGTGTCAAAATATTGTTTGTCGCATACGTGTGATGATGATGGGCTATAAAAAAAATGGGCCACCATCATCCAGTATTCCAATTTTGTTTTCCCGATTGCCTGCAGCCGGGCTAGGATTTATTATTTGGTCTTTCATCAGAGGATTTTGAGCCCTGAGTTTTGAAGCTGTGGGTCCCCACTTAGTTGACTGGACCATTAAATTGGTGGCCACTTAGTTGATCTGGACCATTAAATTGGTGGCCTATGGTTTTGAATATGCATATCGGATGACAGGGATGACAGCGGGTCCACACATATAAAATGTTAAAACAAAACTAAAATTGAACCAATACAGCTAGTCACCCATGTGACCGGTTATACATCATTATGAAAAGAGTCTCAATCTTATACACGTGGAGCCCTCTTCGAAGAGGATCTGGTGTGTATCTCTCCGTGTCCTTTTGTCGAATTCCTCCTCTCATCCGAAAACATTCTCCCTATAAATGTGTATCCAAAACATCCTTCATCTATCCTGAGTAATGGGGTTGTGGGTTCTTCTCTTCATATGCTAAAATATTGGAAAGATGTAAATTTTGTTCTTTTTTATCTGTTTGAGTTTTCTCACTTGGGGTAGTAGATAGCTTCTTGGATGGATCTTCCAGAAATAGCTTAAACCCATTGAGAGTTTTCATGAATACTTAAAGCTCAGGTGTGCTGAAGGAGATGGATAGCAGCTAATGGATTGAGGTGTTCCTCCATTAAGTTTGAAACCCAAGCTATCTTTGGTCTCTTAGCTCCTGATGTAGAACAACCCCACAATTCTATCTTCACTCGCCAAACCGACCAACAAGAGAAACCCAAATTTATACTTCTCTCCGTCTCTCTACATGACATTTCCGAGATATCTCTCATCTCATTCTGTAATCAGAGAGCACATGAGCAGACCCCAAATTTCTGCTTTCAGGTACCGGAATTGAGCTTTTTTTTAGGGGAGTGGGGAGGGGTTCTTTGGGATTCTCTAATGCCAAATTGTATTTATTTAAAAAAAAATCTCCATCTTTTTTTCTCAAAAAATGTAGATATTCTAGGTTGGATGTTGATTTTATAGTGTTTATGGACCTTAATTATATGTCATTTATGTTTGCATTTAAGGAGAATGTCCTGCATTTATCAATGGGTTAATTAATGTTGGCTTTCCAACTGAGCTAATGGAATTTATATATATCAATGTTCTCCTATGGGCAGACTACATCAGGGGGCCCACTTAGATACATGTCTATCGATAGAACAGGGCAGATGGAAAGATCCCTTTTACGGATGAGGGAAAGCCTAATTAGACTCACCAAATTATCCTATTCCATGATTCAACAGCATTAAAGTTTCATAGTGTGTTGGCCATATATATTTTTTAGATTCAATCCAAAGTTGAGTGAAGTTTCAATCTGGTTAAAATTAGTCTTGATGTCAGATCAAGAGATAAAAAGAGTATTGAAGCAGTTGCAATGATCAAAGGTGGGCCCATAGTGCTGGACTGCATATCATAGGAGAACATTCCAATACACACCCCATTCAAATTATTTACACTTTTAACAAGAGATAGCAAGGTTGTAGTGTAGAGAAAACTCTTACATAAGAACGCTATTATAAATAAGAATAATAACCCCAAAAAAGTAAAGAACTCCTCCTTATGGTAAGGAGTGGTTGTTCTTATTGGGCTATCCAAGGTTCAACATCTTAGATTACAATATTTTCAAGCCTCTTTTTCTGTTTTTTCTCCTCTCCAAACATGTGTTGCTTAAGCATGGACTAAAAGCATTCAATGGCCCTGTTTCATATTCGTTTTGCTTTTTGTACTCTTACCAGCACTCACACCCATATGGACAGTCCCAATTCAGCAGCATATGCTGCAACAGAGGAGCTGAGCACAATGAACCATCTTTCGCTGCCTCGCTTAAATTATTCCATATTATGGAGGAAACATGTAAAAGAAAAGGAAAGAGAAATTATCCTACTCTTTGAAATTATGAATGCCAAAATCTTGTAACCTTTCTAAGTCTTCCTTTTTTTTTCTTAAAAGGAATGAGGGTAGTTTATGATGAACTTTGGTCCCTTTTTCTTTTCTTAAAAGGTATGAGGTTTATGAATTATGATGAACTTTGGGTGGAACTCTCTCTCTGAATGAGGTATGTGATGAACTTTGGGTGAATCTCTCTCTCTCTCTCTCTCTCTCTCTCTCTCTCTCTCTCTCTCTCTGTGTATGGCAATCCATATTGGCCAGCAAACATACCACTTTTTGCAAGTGAGAACTAATGCATTCTCAAACAGTAAGCTGTGGAAACAGTGCCTAAGTCATTCAACTCTGCCATTGTTCATATCCATTACACATAAAATGGGAAACAGAAATGATATATGACTGCCTATTTTGATGTCTCCTAGTATCAAATGTCATCCAACTTAGTTCCCATGAAACAGGAAGAAACGGAGGACAGTCATTACATTTAATGGCATACTCTGCACAGCATAACCATATACCAAATTGTGCTTTGTGCTATATTCCTTTGGACCCTAGTTTAGTATTGGAACGAGGGATTAAGATTTCACTGTTAGGAATGAAGGAGCTACTAGTATGATGTGATTAAGGTATTTTTTAGACAATTTCTCATAAGTCTTCTATAGATTGTAACTCTAAAATTTGTGCACTGCCATTGCATCAGAAGATCCAGATATTGTCTACTAAAAACAGTTAAATTAACAAAATAAAATAAAACATTGATCAAGTTTGTAATTTTCTTGGTTGTTTTTCCTCATTCAGTGTAGAGTGGAGCTTTCTGAAATATGAGAAATGATTTTCCTATATGGCATCTAATGTGAGGACAGTGCCAATTCTGGTACACTGGTAGAACATGATACCTCTATCAGAGTGATTTTTTTTTTGGATAACTACTTGTAAATCTGTTCTTGACTTTTTTTGCATCTAACCTTGTATTTATCCCCTGAGAGGGGTATTCCTATAATTATACATTGTCAACATCTGTACCCTTATTTTATAGATAGAAGAGAAGAAAGTGTGCTGGATGATTTCTCTACACTGCACTCTTGTCTAAGTTTCTCTACACACCCCTCTTGTGGGTCCTACTTAGATACCTATGGGAGACTAGATGCAAAATGTTACTCTACCCTTTGCTTGTTAGCTTGTATGTAGGTTGATACTAAATATTAGTTGGTTTGTTTTCACAGTTACCTATGGGAGAAAAGTATTGTCGGTAACACATAATGAAAATGTCTGGTGTTATTCATCAGCATTTAGAAATATATCATATGACAAGAAATGAGTTTTGTCCAACTCCCTCTCCATAGATCCAGGTAAATAGAGATAAACAAAGTTAGAAATTGACATATGAACCCAATTTCTTTTTGCTCTCGTTATTTCATAGAAGTATTTACATAAAAAGAATCTCTTGCTGGTGACTGTTTCTTTCCAAATCACATCATAAAATCAAGAATGAAATCCCTTCTTGGCATTCATAAAGTTCATTTTTTTTGTACAACTATTTACTAGTATTATTATCTTGCGCAACCTGAGTTAAGTTCTGCTTATATCCATAAGTCTTTATTTAAAGCAACCAGTTTTCATGGTTTCTATTTTCTTATTTTTTTAATAAATTTTCCTTAATGTATTATAATCTACGGGATCACTATCATCTCAGTTCTTTCATTTTTTTCATTTTCCTAAAGTTGGATTTCTTGATTTCCTTTCTTTAATGATATTGCAGATCTTAAGTCTTGTTGATACTTCCCCCTATCTGTCTCTTTAAATTATGGGAAACGACATTATTCTACTATTTTGGAATGCTAATATAATTGTTATATTTTCTATTTATTATAATTTTATCCGTTGGAGTTCAATTTCTTTAGTTTATTGATTTTTTTATTAATAGATGCAAGTCAATATGTTTCAAACACATTTGTCATTTAATTTTAGATATTTCTCAATTTTCAACTTCTATGTTATATGGTTTTTTTTTTCAACTTTGTTGATAGAAGGAAAAATGGCAGGGAAATCTATAGAGGTAAAAAAATAGAGGGAGAAGGACTCATTCTATGGCTGTAAGCTCTCTGATGATTCATCTCCAACATCTAATAGTTGCTTCAAGGTTTAAGAATCCTCCAAGGTTGACGTTGTCAATCATTCAACCCGAAATGCCAATGGTAAAGAGAAGTTTCTTTATTTTAGGGAATAAGATGAACTGCTAAATTTCGTTCTGTAATTAAATTTATCATTCGAAATACTGTATCATAGCAACTTCCGACATTTTTTAATCCTTTTTTCGAGTTACAGCTTACAGGTGATCTTCATCTCTATCCTCCTGTCAAGACACACAATCTGGGAAAAAGCTAGAGTTGCAGGTTAGTTTATGTGATTAATGGTTTCGTTGATTATATAATATGGCATAGTAAAAATAAATTTGTTATGCTCTCAAGAATTGTGTGTCTCACTGGCACGCATCTCATCTTAAGTGGCTGTGGTCTAATTTTTTCTGGATTCTTTTTCGGTTTGGTAATTTTACTTGGACTAATAGTAACTAAAAACTGTATATGAGTTAAAATTTAGAAATTGACATAGGACTTGTTAGTTGTTAAACTTAAAATTGGCATCGAACTGCTTGTTGTTAAACTTAAAATTGGAATAGAACAGCTTGTTTATTCTCTGTTAAGTAAAACTTTCTCAAATACTTTACTTAACCGCATGCTAAAGGCTTTGTGCTTCTACTGAAATGTATTGACTGGTTTGGAATATGCAGTTAAATCCAGAAGATTCTTATATGGATTTGAGATAGTTCCTTCTTGATGTTTCACAGACTTGTTTCTTTACATGTTATGATTTGATACTAGAGGACTACAAGGAAATTTTGAAAGTCGAAAATATTAGTACTGGTGGTTGCTCCTTGGAGATGGTAGCTGGTATGTTCAACCTATCCAATTAATGTGATTAATACATTTATTTAGTATGATTTGTTAGAAATTTATGACCCTGTTGGGGATGCACATTTTCAGCTTTGTATGATGATAGATCTATAAGGTCTCATGTCCACTGCGCTAGAGAATCGCTTTGTCTATCTATTCTTCATACTTCATTATCAATGTCACTTGCATTGCAACATGAGAAGTTAAACACAACAAAGGCCTCCAGGTTCTATTCTTGAGTTCACTCCTGCGTTTTTTTATTTTATAAATTTCATAGGGTGTGTTTATGTTCTCTTCCTCGCTGTATGTCTACTTTCTGCCTCTTCTGTTGTTCTTTTCTGTAAATAATTATTACTATAGTCTAAAGCTGCTTGTAATTTTCTATTTACCATTTCAAGGTTCTATGAAAGAAGTCCCAGAGCTTGATGGCTTGGGGTTCATGGAGGATATTTTTGGTTCTCGTCGTATTTTGGTATCATCTTCATTAAAAGAGATCAAATGTGTGGTGCCACCTGTATTTTTCTTCATATATTTGTTTAGATATTGCACGTGGAAGCTATGATGCATAGATATTGTCACAACCCGGGCCCAGAAATCGGGGGTTAGCGAAAAGCTAAACCAGTGACACACGTACTCCCGTGCACGTGCATCTAAACCCAGTCCAGATGCACACACACAAGGGATCTAACACGTGCGAAACAGACGAACGCGGAAGCTGTAGATATCATAGCAAGCAACGAAGGAAAATAGCGGAAGCCAAAGCAAATACAAAACGGAAACGACCAAGACAAATACACCGATATAAAACCGAATACACACCAAAATCACTATATACAAATACACAGAATACAAGTCCCAAAGTCCAAGGTCTGAATACAATCTCCAAAAACCAAAACTCGAAACAAAAGCCACGGGTATGCATGCACGCACTTGGCAGAAGTGATCAGGCCCACTCTGCCAGACCTGAGGGTGTCTCTACACTCGCCCCTGCAGCCTCCTCGACCGCCGGGGAGCTGGGCAAGGTATCTGTGCCTGCAACACCACAGACAACACAAATGAATACAACGATCCAGCAAATACAAGTAACAGAGATGAAACACTCATAGTATCAAATAGAATAAGGACAGAATAGTAATTGCAGAATTTCATCTTAGTATGCAAAGCAAATCGTGCGTAGAAGTAGAGCATGATATGTGAATCAAAACATAGAAATACTGAACTAGTTGGCTACTACGTTAACCATGTTCTCTCCAATAGAGAGCAGAGCAAAGCAGAGCAGAGGAGAACACCACTGACCGGGCCAGGGTACAAGTGGGTCTCAGGTTCCTGGGTTCCGGGGTCCCAAGACAAAGCGACACTGCAGTGAATACAGAGATACAGAGATCTAAGCCAGAGGTAACCCCGTCGGGCATCCTAGGGCTGAGGCTGAGTAGAGCCAGACTAATACCAATCAATCAAATCCATAGAAATGGGAGATTATCCGCTTCGGACTCACCGATGGCAAAGACCGGATCTTATCCTCACGTATTAACCTCTGGGCAGAGCCACCCGGGAATACCCAAAATATACAAAGCCAGAAATGTACAAAGCATAGCCAAAATACAGATTAGAACATAGATTAAATCAAAGCACAGCATAGATCAGAACTTAGTGCCGAACGGAGAGTAATACAGATATACAGGACGAAAGCAAAATGACTGAGGAATGCATAACATAGATTAACAGAACAGAGGGCAAAACCATAAACAATATGCAATGCATCTCAGATTAATACGGAGTCAAGGTTCATTACAAGCCAGTCCTAAGCTAGTTGTTCACTGTCACTAACTGTGCATGTTGATGTAGTTTTAAGTTAGTCAATGCACCGTTGCCATCAAAGTGTTGCGAAATCTTTGCGTGCACCGACGTCCCTTAAACCAACACCCATGGGGAGGTGCTTAACAGTGATCAACACTCACATGCATAAGTCACAGCCTAACAGACTATTCATGTGATCCAAGGAATCCATTGGGCCGGTTTACACGGGTGGTTAACCTGTATTTGAGCCCTATAAGTCTCACCATTATCCTAAGTTATGTTTCCGAATTGCCATGCCTAACGGTTTAGCCATGAGGGACCTATGGTTGAGCCGGAAGCATCTTACGCGCTCGACGTATTATGCACTACAGCTTAACCATGGTTCCATTCAAAACACAGCTAAACTGGTCATCTTTCACCTCTGATCTGATACCTTTTTCGGCTGAGCTACAGTCAGTATACGGCTTAGCCGTAGCTCAATCCACGGCTTGGCCGTAGCATTTCACGGCTTAGCCGTAGTCCACACCGTGGGAGTCCTGTGTTGGAAAAGTTTCGACTGATCAGAGATTTAATTCACGGCTGAGTTACGGTTTGGGTCACGGCTAGCTTACGGCTCAGCCGTAGAACAATTTACGGCTTAGCCGTAGCCTAGCCGTAGAACAAAACTCCATTTCGAGTCTCTGGAAATCAAGCCGTAGAAGTTCACGGCTTAGCCGTACAATACAGAGATGAATTCGGGCTGAGTACAGAAACTGAAATTTGACACAGAAACATCTCCAAACAAGCTACGGAGGTTCCAAATTCACAAGCATTGGCTGTAACCATCAGATACACTAAAGAAGATGGAAATCAAAGCATTCAAATAGAGTACCCATGTGTATTATCAAAGTCTGTACTTATACTTGCCTCAAACTCTGAAAAATCCTCTGAAATCAAGCTCCAATCCACTAAGAATCAAAACAAATCAAAGCAATAGCACATGCATGAGATGAGGGAAACACACATAGCTTGGAGAAGGAATCCAATCGAAGATGAAGAATGCAAAACCCACTTACCTAAGCAATTACAGAGAGGGGAGAAGAAAAGAACCCAATCGGTGGGTGCAAGCTCCCAACCCAACTTAGAACGAGAAGAGGATGAAGAGAAGGGAGAGAGAGAGAGAGATGAACGAACGTGGAGCTGCTCCTAATCTTGCATGCAACGATCAAGTGAATGAGCATGAGAGGGGGACACCTGGAGTGACTCATATATATATGGTTTGGGAAGTTTAAAACAAGATCCATGGAGTTTAAGCTATTTACAGTTCAAGTCACACGAAGGTCCATCTTCCCCAATTGACTCCAAATGGTTCTGAGACAGTTACGGAAATTGTCGAGCTCAACGAAATACGCGTGCTGACACCAAGATGATGCAAAGATGATATGAGCCAAACAAAAGCAAAATTACGAAAAAGGGCTTAGAACTACCTATTCCAGGTCAAAGGTTACTCAACTACCTATCCAAGACCCAAAACCAAATCCAAATGAAATAAACAAAACAAAACACACACTAATGAGCCACTAATCCGGCTCAAAGGGGATCGGAGTGTTACATCCTCCCCCACTAGGAATCATTCCGTCCTCGGAATGACTACCTACCTGCGCAAAGAGATGCGGGTACTGGCGCGCTAGCTGCTCCTCTAGCTCCCAAGTAGCCTCATCTGGACCGTGATGTTCCCACAACACTTTAACCCATCTGATAGTCCTGGTACGGAGAATCTGCTCTCGTGTGCCAACGATGCGAAGCGGACGCTCAACGTAAGTGGCATTAGGCTGAATCTGAATATCATCGTAGCGAATCACATGGCTCGGATCTGGCACATACTTACGGAGCATCGACACATGGAAAACATCGTGCACACCGGAGAACTCAACTGGAAGCGTCAACCGATAAGCCAAATCTCCAACTCGGCTCTTGACTTCGAACGGTCCTACATATCTCGGAGCTAACTTGCCCTTCTGACCAAACCGCACCGTGCCCTTCATCGGAGAAACTTTAAGGAACACCCAATCTCCGACTTGGAATGCCAAGGGTCTCCTCCGAGTATCCGCATAGCTCTTCTGTCTGGATCGAGCAATCTTCAGATTCTCTATCACCTTCTGCACTTTCTCTGTCGTCTCAGCAATGATCGTCGGACCATGGAAACTTCTTGTTCCAACTTCCTCCCAGCACACTGGAGTCCTGCACTTGCGTCCGTATAGAGCCTCATATGGTGCCATACCAATACTCTCGTGGAAGCTGTTGTTGTAGGCAAACTCACACAATGCTAGATGCGTATCCCATTCCTTCTCAAAGTTCAGCACACTAGCTCTGAGCATATCCTCCAATGTCTGAATGGTACGCTCCGACTGTCCGTCAGTCTGAGGGTGGTATGCCGTACTGAAACTCAGCTTCGTGCCCATAGCTTCCTGAAATGCTCTCCAGAATGAAGACACAAAACGACTGTCACGATCTGACACAATCGATACTGGGGTGCCATGCAATCTGACTATCTCGTCAACAAACTTCCTAGCCATCTCTGTGAATGTCATCCCTTTCTTGAACGGAAGGAAATGCGCTGACTTGGTCAATCTGTCCACTATTACCCAGATCGCATTGTTCTTTCTGCTGGTCGGCGGAAAACCGGAGACGAAATCCATCGTAATGTGCTCCCACTTCCACTGCGGAGTGTGCAATGGATGCAATGATCCTGGAGGTCGCTGATGGTCAGCTTTTACCCTCTGACAGGTCAAACATCGAGCTACGAACCCTGCGATCTCCCGCTTCATATTGTTCCACCAAAATCTATCTTTCAAGTTCCGGTACATCTTCGTACTCCCTGGGTGCATTGCATATCGGGCATCGTGTGCATCTGTCATCAACTTATCTTTCAGCTCATCCACAGCGGGAACACACAGTCTATTCTTGAAGTACAAAACTCCATCCACCAAGCTAAAATCCGGTCGATCTGCAATCCGATCTCTGAACTTCACCAGGAGAGGATCCTCAAACTGGCGATCCTTGATCTGCTGAATCACCTCAGGCTGAAACACGACGGTAGTAGCTAATGTCACCGACTCACCTACCCTCCGAACCTCAACAGGCTGATCATGCACAAGCATATAGAATCCTGCCAACACCTGAAGACTGTCTGTCCTCCTGCTAAGTGCATCTGCAACTACATTTCCCCTGCCTGGGTGGTACTTGATCGGAAAGTCATAGTCTTTGATAAACTCCAACCATCTACGCTGCCTCATATTCAAGTCATGTTGATCAAACAAGTACTGCAGACTGTGATGATCGGAATGGACCTCGAACTTCACACCGTACAAGTAATGCCGCCACAACTTCAGCGCAAATACAATGGCTGCTAGTTCCAAGTCATGTGTGGCATAGTTCTTCTCATGCTCTTTCAGCTGTCTGGATCCATAGGCAATCACCTTCTGATTCTGCATCAGTACACAGCCTAATCCAACTCGAGAAGCATCGGAATAAATCACGAATCCTTCACTACCATCCGGGAGAGTCAACACTGGCGCCGTAGTGAGCTTTTCTTTCAACATCTGGAAACTACGCTCACGCTTCTCTGTCCACTCATACGGGACCTTCTTCCGAGTCAACTGAGTCAGTGGGGCTGAGATCTTCGAGAAGTCCTGCACAAACCTGCGGTAATATCCCGCCAAACCCAGAAAACTCCGAATCTCTGTCACTGATCTAGGACGGGGCCAATGGACTACTGCCTCAATCTTAGCCGGATCCACCATCAATCCGTCTCTAGAAATCTTATGACCCAGAAATGTAACTTGCTCGAGCCAAAATTCACACTTGGACAACTTTGCATACAACTTGTGATCCTTAAGCAGCTGCAATGCTTTCCTCAAATGGTCTGCATGCTCCTCAGCAGTCTTCGAATAGACCAATATGTCATCTATGAAGACTACAACAAATTGGTCCAAAAAGGAAGTAAACACCCTATTCATCAACGCCATGAAAGCTGCGGGTGCATTCGTCAAACCAAATGGCATGACAAGGAACTCGTAGTGTCCATACCGAGTCCTGAAAGCTGTCTTAGGAACATCCTCATCCTTCACCCTGAGCTGGTGATATCCTGACCTCAAGTCAATCTTAGAGAAGTAAGCTGCACCCTGAAGCTGATCGAACAACTCATCAATCCTAGGCAATGGATATTTGTTCTTGATAGTCACTTTATTCAACTGCCTGTAGTCAATGCACATCCGGAAACTGCCATCCTTCTTCTTAACAAACAATACAGGAGCTCCCCAAGGTGAAACACTTGGGCGTATGAACCCTTTATCCAGCAGATCCTGCAACTGTTTCTTCAATTCCAACAATTCTGCAGGTGCCATACGATATGGAGCTCTACTGATGGGTGCTGTACCTGGCATCAAGTCAATAGCAAATTCTACCTCCCGAACTGGTGGCAACTCTGGCACATCCTCCGGAAAGACATCCGGAAACTCGCTGACTACTGGGATCTCACTGAGCTGTCGCTGATCTTTCTTCTCTGAAATGAATGCAAGAAATCCCTCACATCCCCTACGAAGCATCCTGTCTGCCTTACAAGCAGATATCACACGCCTTGGGCACTTCGTCTGGCTGCCCTCAAATCGGAATCCGCTGCCCAAATCAAAGTAGATAGCCTTGCTGTAGCAATTGATACACGCATGATATCTTGCAAGCCAGTCCATACCAAGGATCACATCAAAATCCAGTGTCGTGAGCAACACGAGGTCTACTGGGAGCTGATGACCAGCTATCCGCACATCACACTGAGGGTAGAAAACACTGCACTCCACCCGTTTACCAACCGGAGTGGATACTAACAACAAGTAGGGAAGTGGTGTGGGTCGCTGTCGAAGCTGCACAGCAAAATGGGGTGCTACGTACGAACGCGTAGACCCGGAGTCAAATAAGGCTAAAGCTTCAGCATCATAAATTAAAATTTTACCTTCCACTACCGTGGCCTCCTCCGCGCCCTCATGCGTAGCAGCATAGGCTCGGGCTGTCTGGCGGTTCTGCTTCTGGGCTGGGCGAGCTGGCTGAGATCTGCCCTGCGCTGTAGATCCTGTCTGTCTCGTCTGTGGAGAGGACTGAAACTTCGGGCATTGGGCCCGCCTGTGATCCGTAGAGCCACACCCGAAACAAGCCCCACTCTTCCTCCAACACCTGTCGGTGGGGTGATCCTTCCCACAGTGATTGCAAATCACCTGAGTACTGCTCGAACTGCCCTGTTTACCCTTGAACTTCTTCTGGAACTGACTTCTGCCACTGAAACCTGCTGCCCTTTTAGCCTCTGTTCGCTCCTCCTCAAAGATGGCCTCTGCATCATAAGCCCTGTCAATAGCGTCGTCCAAGGTAGCCGGCCACATACAAGCAACCACGTGGCGTTTGTGCCTCGGATTCAGACCGTTGACGAAGCGAGTCACCTTCTTATGCTCTGTGTTCACCATGTCCTCTGCAAAATGAGACAACTCGGTAAACCTGTGTACATAATCTGCAACTGACATCTGTCTCTGCTGGAGGTTGAAGAATTCCACTTCTTTGGCTCGCTGAATGTGGAGAGGCATGAACTTCCGACGGAATTGCTGCTTGAAGGTCTCCCAAACTGTGGCACTGGGCATAGTATGAAATGAAGTCTTAATACTCCTCCACCATGTCTTGGCTACACTCCGAAGCATAGAGGCTGTGAGAACTACCTTCTGCTTGTTGCTGCACACAATCGTATCAAATAGCTCTTCAGTCTGCTCCAACCATTGCTCCGCCTGCAATGCATCCTCTATCCCATGAAACTCGGTCGCCCCTCGCTTACGGAACTTGTCGAAAAGAGCATTTGGATCTGATTCCTTGGGCTGGAAAATCACTTGCTGATCTATACGAGGTGATGCTACTGCGGCAGCCTGACTCTGCCTATCTACCATGGATGCCATCTGTGCCTGTAATGATTGCATCGACTGCATCATCATCATCATCCGCTCCTCACTACTGATGTGTGGGGGTACCGATCCACTATCACCGTTATGGCCCTGTTGATTCTCATCCCGAGATCCTGATCCAGATGCCATCCTGCAAAAGGAAAAGAAATATAGTACACAAATATAAAATACCCTGAGTTAGTCAAATCCCAATCAACATATGAGACTTCGAGTCAAATAGTTGATATCGTTATCTCACCACGAGCTTAGATGCCTACATGCTTATAACCAACCTGTCTCTGATACCATACAATACGTATGTCACAACCCGGGCCCAGAAATCGGGGGTTAGCGAAAAGCTAAACCAGTGACACACGTACTCCCGTGCACGTGCATCTAAACCCAGTCCAGATGCACACACACAAGGGATCTAACACGTGCGAAACAGATGAACGCGGAAGCTGTAGATATCATAGCAAGCAACGAAGGAAAATAGCGGAAGCCAAAGCAAATACAAAACGGAAACGACCAAGACAAATACACCGATATAAAACCGAATACACACCAAAATCACTATATACAAATACACAGAATACAAGTCCCAAAGTCCAAGGTCTGAATACAATCTCCAAAAACCAAAACTCGAAACAAAAGCCACGGGTATGCATGCACGCACTTGGTAGAAGTGATCAGGCCCACTCTGCCAGACCTGAGGGTGTCTCTACACTCGCCCCTGCAGCCTCCTCGACCGCCGGGGAGCTGGGCAAGGTATCTGTGCCTGCAACACCACAGACAACACAAATGAATACAACGATCCAGCAAATACAAGTAACAGAGATGAAACACTATAGTATCAAATAGAATAAGGACAGAATAGTAATTGCAGAATTTCATCTTAGTATGCTAAGCAAATCGTGCGTAGAAGTAGAGCATGATATGTGAATCAAAACATAGAAATACTGAACTAGTTGGCTACTACGTTAACCATGTTCTCTCCAATAGAGAGCAGAGCAAAGCAGAGCAGAGGAGAACACCACTGACCGGGCCAGGGTACAAGTGGGTCTCAGGTTCCTGGGTTCCGGGGTCCCAAGACAAAGCGACACTGCAGTGAATACAGAGATACAGAGATCTAAGCCAGAGGTAACCCCGTCGGGCATCCTAGGGCTGAGGCTGAGTAGAGCCAGACTAATACCAATCAATCAAATCCATAGAAATGGGAGATTATCCGCTTCGGACTCACCGATGGCAAAGACCGGATCTTATCCTCACGTATTAACTTCTGGGCAGAGCCACCCGGGAATACCCAAAATATACAAAGCCAGAAATGTACAAAGCATAGCCAAAATACAGATTAGAACATAGATTAAATCAAAGCACAGCATAGATCTGCCGAACGGAGAGTAATACAGATATACAGGACGAAA
Organism: Sextonia rubra; assembly: GCA_037013555.1. Classification (NCBI taxonomy): domain Eukaryota; kingdom Viridiplantae; phylum Streptophyta; class Magnoliopsida; order Laurales; family Lauraceae; genus Sextonia; species Sextonia rubra. The sequence goes on along the minus strand of JASUAD010000010.1, from coordinate 31,401,239 downwards.
GCAAAATGACTGAGGAATGCATAACATAGATTAACAGAACAGAGGGCAAAACCATAAACAATATGCAATGCATCTCAGATTAATACGGAGTCAAGGTTCATTACAAGCCAGTCCTAAGCTAGTTGTTCACTGTCACTAACCGTGCATGTTGATGTAGTTTTAAGTTAGTCAATGCACCGTTGCCATCAAAGTGTTGCGAAATCTTTGCGTGCACCGACGTCCCTTAAACCAACACCCATGGGGAGGTGCTTAACAGTGATCAACACTCACATGCATAAGTCACAGCCTAACAGACTATTCATGTGATCCAAGGAATCCATTGGGCCGGTTTACACGGGTGGTTAACCTGTATTTGAGCCCTATAAGTCTCACCATTATCCTAAGTTATGTTTCCGAATTGCCATGCCTAACGGTTTAGCCATGAGGGACCTATGGTTGAGCCGGAGGCATCTTACGCGCTCGACGTATTATGCACTACAGCTTAACCATGGTTCCATTCAAAACACAGCTAAACTGGTCATCTTTCACCTCTGATCTGATACCTTTTTCGGCTGAGCTACAGTCAGTATACGGCTTAGCCGTAGCCCAATCCACGGCTTGGCCGTAGCATTTCACGGCTTAGCCGTAGTCCACACCGTGGGAGTCCTGTGTTGGAAAAGTTTCGACTGATCAGAGATTTAATTCACGGCTGAGTTACGGTTTGGGTCACGGCTAGCTTACGGCTCAGCCGTAGAACAATTTACGGCTTAGCCGTAGCCTAGCCGTAGAACAAAACTCCATTTCGAGTCTCTGGAAATCAAGCCGTAGAAGTTCACGGCTTAGCCGTACAATACAGAGATGAATTCGGGCTGAGTACAGAAACTGAAATTTGACACAGAAACATCTCCAAACAAGCTACGGAGGTTCCAAATTCACAAGCATTGGCTGTAACCATCAGATACACTAAAGAAGATGGAAATCAAAGCATTCAAATAGAGTACCCATGTGTATTATCAAAGTCTGTACTTATACTTGCCTCAAACTCTGAAAAATCCTCTGAAATCAAGCTCCAATCCACTAAGAATCAAAACAAATCAAAGCAATAGCACATGCATGAGATGAGGGAAACACACATAGCTTGGAGAAGGAATCCAATCGAAGATGAAGAATGCAAAACCCACTTACCTAAGCAATTACAGAGAGGGGAGAAGAAAAGAACCCAATCGGTGGGTGCAAGCTCCCAACCCAACTTAGAACGAGAAGAGGATGAAGAGAAGGGAGAGAGAGAGAGAGATGAACGAACGTGGAGCTGCTCCTAATCTTGCATGCAACGATCAAGTGAATGAGCATGAGAGGGGGACACCTGGAGTGACTCATATATATATGGTTTGGGAAGTTTAAAACAAGATCCATGGAGTTTAAGCTATTTACAGTTCAAGTCACACGAAGGTCCATCTTCCCCAATTGACTCCAAATGGTTCTGAGACAGTTACGGAAATTGTCGAGCTCAACGAAATACGCGTGCTGACACCAAGATGATGCAAAGATGATATGAGCCAAACAAAAGCAAAATTACGAAAAAGGGCTTAGAACTACCTATTCCAGGTCAAAGGTTACTCAACTACCTATCCAAGACCCAAAACCAAATCCAAAAGAAATAAACAAAACAAAACACACACTAATGAGCCACTAATCCGGCTCAAAGGGGATCGGAGTGTTACAGATATGAGCATGGGTTTGGACACTGACATGAGGAACGGGGGTTAAACATGCCAACTTCAAAAAGTTAGGACACGAAAATGGATATGGCATCACAAATTATATTTTTAATAAAGGATTTTATTGATAAAACCCCTTCGGTGGCTCTTGAACCCCAAAAAACCCAGCAATGTTATGTATCCTAATATAGGGCATTAGCCTAATTAAATTGTATTTTAGCTAATTAAGTCCGTTAGAGTCTAAGCGTGTCCGAATTAGTCTAAGGATTGTTTGTGCAAAGTTTCGTTAGTTTCCGAGCTCGTTTGAGCATAGTAGGGGGTGGTTTTCAATTTTAGAAAAGTTTGAGGCCTTTTTCCGTAGTCTTTTGTTTCATGAGATTTCAGGCTTATTAGGTAGAAGACTTAGTTTTGAAACCTTTTCACTTCTTCATGAAACTCATCTGAATCCATCTTGATCTCCAAATCCTAAAAATCCCCAAACAGCCCCTTTACTTATAATTCTCCTTCATTAATGGCATTTTCATAAACAAGCCCAAAACCCACCTTATAAACACCACCATCGACTGAGCAACTTCTTCCTTTCCTCTTCTTTTGTTCTCCTTCCTCATTTCTCCATTTCTTCTCTTCCTTTTCACTGCCAATGAATCCCAGCCACCTTTGGAGCTTCGGCCATTGCCATCTTTTTCCTCTCACTCCCTGGATTCCGGCCAACCCATTTGTTAAGCTTCTCCTCCACCCATCTCCTTTAGGTAAGCTCCTACCTTCACCAAAACTAGGCCTTATGGTTTTTGAGCTTAGGGTGTGTTTAAGTTGCTCATTAGGTTATTATTCTTCTTCCTCCAGCTTGGTTTGTGGTGGGTTTGAGTTTGCTCTGATTTGAGCACCATTTGGGGCTTTTGGAGAGCAAGGGCTTGCACCCGTTTTTTATTTCTCATTGTAAGGCAAGTGGTTATGCATTTCTATGGTTCATATGCTTTTATTACTTGATTCTAGCATGTTTATTGTACGTGATTTGATTTTGCCCATTGTGTTGGATTTTAATTGAACATGTTAGATTAGGTTGATGTGGATGTATTTTGGATGGAACGGAGGAGCTGAGCCCCATTTTTATTGGTGAGACCACCATTGGACTTGGATGATGTGGACCACCCTTCTTACATTAAATAGGAGTGATATTGGGTAAATGTACTCTTACGAGATGTGCGGTTTGGGTATGATGAACAACCTACGTGGAATCCGGTTAATGTGGAGATTGAACCTATGCACCTGTGGTTGTTTGAGAGGACGTCCAACTTCACATCACTTATGGTTCAAGTAAAATTGTCAAGTGCTCGAATTGTCGTCATGATTTAGGAGGTTGGTTTGTAATTCTTCCTTGGCCTATGGGCATGCATTGTTGCATCATGTGGGTGCGTTCTTAGGGATTGTATCCTATCTCACTGATTGGACCACGTTGTGGTTTGACGAGCACGGTGATACTCTAAGAGGACTACTCCCTGTGTGTATGGACCTGATTTGGGGACTGAATGATGAATGTGAGTAGTTACTCAATGATTGGACTGTTTGTACGAAAATACTAACCCTTCGCTTAACTTAGGATTTATTGTTTATTGAATACCACTAATGCTATTATTCCAACACATGAGGGACATCTTTGTGTAGGGGCTATGTGTGTGGGTGTGGGATCATGGTCTATTGGACGACTATAGATCGGTATTGAACTCGAAGCTATACACCATGGTATATTGGACAAAATGCGTATCATTCAAAGACAGACCAATCAATTGTATTGGACAGAGCCTTGGCTCTATGAACATTAGACAAGATGGGTTGATCTACTGTATTTAGAATAGGATGTGAATCATCCGAAGATGGGGGAAGCTATGTATTGGATAGGTGTATGCCTGGAGTTTAGCTAGAGTGTGTGTTCATTGCTGTAGAGGTGGTTAGGGTGTTTCCCTTTCTTCTTTATTATTCTTACTTCTCTGTAAATCGTTTGGTGTACTCTTCACATGATCATACCTGTCTTTACTAGCTTTCCTATATTGCATATTATTATGGTTAATGTTTATCAACTTGCCATGACTTTTGTAGTCTGATGTTGCCGTCCTTGGTGCATAGATACCAAGCCCGACTATACCGAGACGGAGGCGGAGGGTGAGGGGTTTTAAGCGCCTGAATCAATTGATGTGCCTAAGGGGTTGTTTGTTTTGGGTGATTTGCATAGGTAAATGAACCACATGTGTAATGGTTACACACCATCACGTTTGTCTTCACTCATTTACGCATAAGATGTGTAAAGTAAATGTGAAAATGGTGTGAGAATGGCTTGAAAATCAAACTAGAATTTTCACATATCAACAAGTGTGAATCCATTTTACAAGGCACTATTACCAGGTGGGTGAACAGTATTCATCTAGCAAGTCTGCTTTTTTGCATTTTTTTATTTTGTGGGCCCCAAAATAGTTATTTGAACCGTCCAAACTCTTCTAAAGGTTAAAAACAGCTCAGACACCAATTTTCAGCCGTTGGATCATTATACAACTTGAGATATGACCAAAACAGTTCAAACCGTTGGATGTGATTGAACCCGTGATGAACCTAATTTGCCTTTCTTGATTTTTTGACTCTTGTGGGCCCCCTAATGTAAATAAGAACCGTTGAAACTCTTGTAAAGACTAAAAACGACCATGAGACTAATTTTCAGCCGTTGGATCATCATACAGCTTGAGATATGATCAAAACAGTTGAGACCGTTGGACGTGATTGAACCCATGGTTAAACCCAATCTGCCTTTCTTGATTTTTTTTTTTTACTCCTGTGAGCCCCCTAATATAAATTAGAACTGTTGAAACTCTTGTGAAGACTAAAAATGGCCATAAGACTAATTTTCAACCGTTGGATCATAATATACTTTGAGATATTTACAAAAAGATCTAACAATAAAAATCTGAAATTCTTAATTTTATGGGCCCCATCTTGATGATCTGAATCATCCACACTCTCTAGAATGCCTTTTTTTGCTTGGAGATGTAATCCTTTTTTATATATATTTTTAGATATTTGTGATAAATCATAAAAAGTGGCAAAAATATTATGATATACGGTGAACCGTTGGATTACTTTTAATTTACATATGAAGAGGTGTGAAAATGATAAACGATTGAATGCATTTCACATGTGAGTCAATTGCATATGCAAATTACTCACATGTGAGTCATTTACCTATGTAAAGCATTTTTACATGATATATGAAAATAACAAACGAGCCCTAAGTGGGGTGCAAATGAAGGCTTCGGAACCTTCTAGACCCACACCTGAGTGACACGGTCTCGGTTTTTTTTTATTATCATCTTTTGATGCTTGAGTTTTGAATGGGCTTTATTTTGTAACTCACTACTTTTAATTATTTTGAAACTTAAACTTAAATCCAACATCTTTAGATGTGCAAAACTCTGATTATTATATATGTGATACCAATTGTTAGAAAGTTGTGTTTCCGCAGGCATTGGTAATTATGTTTGTGTGCACTCACAGCGGACCTACGATCCTATGTGGGATCTTGATTAGAAGCCACGTGCGGTACTTTGCACGAAAAACTTTAATTGGCCCTCATCTCATGTTAATTACAGTTTTATTTTGGGGCGCATGACAAACCCTTTAGCAATTTGCCTTCTAAAGTGGTCCCAAGAGACCACTGTGGTTTTTTTTATTTTTTATTTTTTATTTTTTTATGCTTGTAAAAAGCAGTGTTGAATTCAACATAGGGTTTTTATACCAGTGTCGAATTTGACACTATTTCTTTACTTTTAAAGTCGACAAAACCCTCTCGGTATCTATGTTTCCAATTGGGTATTTTTAGTATGATTGAGATTCAACAGTACAATCTTTAAGGGGCTCACTCCTAGGGTTCCCCCATCAGTGCCCTATATGATGTGGGGTCATAATCCTTGATCGGGTGAGCCACATGGACCCTTATACAAGAATGGATTTTTGTCTTTTTTCTGTTTCTATGCACCACCACCATGCAAACCCACATACCAGAGTTCTCCTAGCCCACCTTAGATCTAAAGTAAACAAATAGGATCCTCGTATTTGACTTGTGCTCAGCGCAAAGATCCTCTTATTTGCAAGAACTACCAAATTGCGGCCTTGACAATAATGATGTGGCCGGTTGAGACCAGCAGTGGCACTTTCTTCTTCAGTGACAAGAGACGCACACGACTCTGGCGACATTGGCGGCATAAAAGAGGTCTCTTTTCACCACAGATTGTGGCCCAGCACAAGCGCCCCCTCAAATAGAGCTCCTCTTTGTCTTAAAGTCCGAACCAAGGTGCACCTCGATAGCCGATTGGGGTCTTCAAACCTGAATCGATCTCTTCTTCAACACAAGTAGCCCAAGCCCTACTCTCTCTACGATCTCTGGGGGAGAGTCATAAGCTAAGTCCTGATTTGATCTCCTCTGTCCGCAAGCACCGCCAGTCGAAGCCAAAGCCCTTCTTAGGTGTGAGATAATCTGAGCTGTAGCCCACTTGATCAAGGATCAAAACCCCATATCATATAGGGCACCGATAGGCAACCCTAGGAGTAGGCCTCCTTAAGGATTGGACTGTTGAATCTGAACTATACAAAAAGTCCCCAGTTATAGACATAGATACTCAAATGGTTTCGTTGTCTTCAAAAGGAACAAAATAGTGTTGAATTCAACACTAGTATAAAAACCTCGTGTCGAATTTGACATTGCCTTTTACAAGTATAAAACCAAAAAAAAAAAAAAAACCACCAAAGTGGTCTCGTGGGACCACTTTAGAAGGTAAACTGCTGAGAGGTTCTTTCAGGTTCAAAAGCCACCTAAGAAGTTTTTACTAGTAAAATCCTCTTTATAATATATATATATTAAAAATAAAAAATAAACACAAAAAATTTTAAAAATAAAGCTACTTTTCTGCCTTGCCCTATTATAAGATTTGCCTTAGGCCCTAGACTAATTTTAGAAAACTTGCCCTATGCTTAGGGCCTGGCCCATTTAAGAAAATCTTCCCCAGAGCCAATGTTGCCTTTTCTCAGTAATAAAATGCATTTTCCTGATAACTGTTTTGAAAGACCTTTTTTCTTGAGAGTCTTCTCAGTTCACCCTTTTTCCAACAAAAAAAAGAAAAAGAAAAAGAAAAAAAAGAAAGAACAAAGGCAAGGAAGAGAGAGGAGGAGGAAGAGAAGAATAGGAGTGAGGCGGGCGGTGGAAGCAAGCGATGGCTATAGCAGATGTTAGTGGCGAGTGATAGTGGACGTGAGTGGCTACAAAACAAACTCTAGGGCATAGAGGACATAGGTAGCTCTGTTGTCTTTCTTCTTCTATTACTTTTTCTTTCTTTTTTTTTTTTCACTTCTTCTCCTCCACTTCCTTCTTGCCTCCACATTCCCTTAAATTTTTTAAAAGCAGAGAACCCATTTCTTCTTTCTCTTGGTCGCATAGAAGGGAAAAATGGTTAGGGTTTGCCGTATCCTTAGATTTTGCTTTGTTTCCCAACCATATTTTGCCATATTCTGTACCTAGATTTGTATCGAACTGTATGGGTACTGGTACCAAGGGTGAAATGACATATCTAGGTATTATAGTGTGCAAGGCATATGCAAGGTATGTGCATCATGCGGTGGTGGACCTAAGATTTATATTTAGGTGGGGTGAACTTTATGCATTCTTCTATTCTATTCTTTGTGTTAACTCTCCCATCTAATGCCACTTGGCTTGCAAGCTATGCTATTGTGTAGCGGTGAAAACAACCCAACTTAAAAGAAAAAAAAAAAAAGGAGACCCCTTCTTGACCATGCCCTCTTTTCCTTCTTTTTTAAATTCTCTCTCTCATTCACCTCACCCTAGAAGAGGATAAATGATGCAGTCTAGGCCCCACAAGCAGCCTCTTTTCAAATTAGATTAAGATTATATTATTTTTATTAATAGATTTCTAATTAAATTGTTATTAGAGAAGTTTCTATTAATAGCTTAGGGTTTGCTTAGGCATTAAGTTTGCTTTTACTATATATATGGCATTGTAGAAAAGAGATTCTCAGATTTGGTTGATTAATAGAATTAGGTCTTTCCAGAGAGGCGCGTCCTCGTGTGTGTTGAAGTTATCTTGACGATTTGAGGTGTCTTTAGATACGTGCTTAGGCATTTCTACGCAAGCCCTGACCCTAGGGCCTGCATTAGTTTGGTATCAGAGCCATACGATCCCTGATCATCAACGCGTTACCCATTCTCCCCTTTTCTGTCGATCCAGAAAATCCATCTTCGAAACTCCATTTGCCTCATGCTATCTCTCTCCCACCGATACCCCCATCTGCTGTCCCAGCCGGACCAAACCTTTCACCGATTCACCCCTGCCATCCATTCTATCAACACAGGCCCCATCATCATCCCCAACCATCCTCGTCACAGAAGCCCCCATCTCCATTGTCACCGTCACTGAATCCCAAAAGCCCACACGACCAAAAAAAATTCTGATCGAACCCAAACCCCACCTCCTTCCCTGTCAAGCACCAGCCATCGCCACTTCAAAAAAAACCTTGATCCCTGAAATCCGTCTCAACCCAATCCACAGTCCCGGGACCCAAATCCACAAAACACTAACTCTTTCCCACCCTGATCCCTATCCAGAAGAAGCAGAGAAGAGAGAGCGAGTGGAAACCATCGTCATCGCCATCTCTGCCATCTGCCGTGTTCCTTCAATGCTTGTTGAGCCGCCTGTTGCTGTCACACTTCTTATTTATGACATGTACACCACCTTGCAACAATTGGACACTAGAGTGACAAATTTGGAAAATAATCAGCGTATGCATCACATCCGTGATGATTGTGCAAATATTCGGAATCAATGAGATCCATCAGTCAATAATCATGATTGAGATTTAGGGATTAAAATTGTGATTCCCGAATATGATGGAAAATTACAGCCCGCTGAATTCATGGATTGGTTAGTGTGTGTGGAAAATATTTTTGCACACAATCTAATGACCGAGCGTCATAAATTCACACTGATTGCTATTAGATTCCGAAATTATCCTGCAACTTGGTGGGTTAAATTACAAAGAAAACGGAGGAATTAAAATATGGACCCTGTTGACACATGGACTGAGATGAAGAATATTTTGAAGAAAAAATTCCTTCATGTCAACTATGCAAGAGATCTACGTTTCAACTTTCAAAACTTGAAACAAAGGTCCAAAACAGTAGTTGATTATTGTGAGGAATTTCTGACTCTGCAAGCTCGTTGTGGCTTAAATGAAGATGATGGTGTGGTAGTTAATAGATTTTTCAATGGGTTGAGAATAGACATTTAGCATATCCTTGCCTTCCAACATTTTGATAATGTCGATGAACTCATTCAACATACTGTCAAAGCTGAAGGAATTATAAATCATCACGTACAAAAATCCAAATGGGTTTCACTAAAGAATTCATCTATACAAGAAGCTAAATCCACTGGACAGATTTTTGCAAGGACTAAATGTTAAAATAAGATGGTTTTTTTTCATTGTCAACAGCATGGGCATCGCGCAGCAGAATGTCTAAAGCGAATACATCTGATTGAGATTAAAAATACTGATAAAAATATCCCAAATAATACTAAGGGTACTGACACTAATCCCAAGGATATTGACAATGAATAACTTACTGAAATAGATGCAGATATCACAGGTGAAGCTTTTATTATCATCAAGGACGCTCCACCAACTGCTGAGAATAAATGGTTGCGAAAAAATATCTTCCGTTCCGGGGGTACAGCTCAGGGACAAAATTGTATAGTTGTTATTGACAGCGGAAGTTGTGAAAATCTCATCTCCCAAGCTCTTGTTGATTGCCTCCAATTGAAAGTTTGTAAGCACAACTGTCCTTATTTTGTCAAGTGACTAATGAATGGTGATCAACCGCATGTTCGACATATTTGCAAAGTTACTTTTGCCATTGGTGAGACTTACAAAGATATAATCTGATGTGATTTGTTACCTATGGATAGTGGTGATATCTTATTGGGCCGTCCATGGATGTATGATAAAAATGGGACTCATGGTATGTGCGACAATACCTATATATTCATGCATAGTGGACAGTAGGTTACTCTTCATCCCGAGAAACCACAACCGCCGAAGAAGAATTCCGAGAAAGCTACCACAGAGGACGTCTCTCATGTTCACCACATTTATAGAGGCAATCCGAAGCAAACTCGAGTTCGATGACAAACTCTTCTTTCAACTCAGGGAGGATGATGCAGTCTAGGCCTCACAAGCAGCCCCTCTTCAAATTAGGTTAGGATTATATTATTTTTATTAGTAGATTTCTAATTAAATTGTTATTAGAGAAGTTTCTATTGATAGCTTAGGGTTTGCTTAGTCATTAAGTTTACTTTTACTATATATATGGCATTATGAAGAAGAGATTCTCAAATTTGGTTGATTAATAGAATTGGGTTTTCCCAGAGAGGTGCGTCCTCGTGTGTATTGAAGCCATATTGACAATTCGCGATGTCCTTGGACATGTGCTTAGGCATCTCCACGCAAGCCCTAACCCTAGGGCCTACATCAACAAATTTGACATAGCTTTTCTTTCCATGTAATTTGACTTTTCATTTTTCATCTGTCTTATGATAAGAAGAAAGCCGTTGACCTAAGGTTAAGAGAAAGAAAAGAACCCAAAGGATTTAAAGGTGCCCAGAGAGGGAGAGAAAGAGGAGTCATATCAACTTTTCTTCTTCCCCAAACATTTTTTTATAATGACTACTTCGCCAAACATTAGTTGGAGAAGAGGTTTCTGGTTTTGAAGGCGGTGCAGGATCCATTTGGAAGGTGGGGTGCAGGCCATGCTTCCAATAGCCCATCATGGGCATTTTCCAATATCCAAATCGACTGGGTGCAACCACACCGACATGCTTCAACATGGTCTTCCCTTGTGTGCATGGCTACACTAGTTAATATAAATACAGGGCACTCTAGTCCAAAGAGGGTGCAACATGTAACACCAGAGCCCGCTTAATTGTAATTATCACTAATTAATGATAATTAGATGCTAATTGAGTTAGTTTTAGTGTTAACTAATTGGTTTAGCGGTTTTGTGAGGCTTTAAACCTAAATACGTGGTTAGAAGGACCTTTTCTTAACTGTGGGTTTTATGTGAGGACTAGATTAAGTTTTAGAAATAGGGCAATCTTGGGCCTATTGGCTATGCAGAATTATCCCATAAATTCTGTACTCACGCTATGATACAACAGTTTTTATGCCAATCGGGAGATTGTTATCTGAGGCCCCAGAAACCTGAATACTCACTGTCTACACAGAAGAAAATAAAAAAAAAAGTTTGCAAATCCCAATTTAATATATGAAAAAAGGAAACTAATAAAAATAAAACCATTGTCATCTAAGGCCCTAGAAAGCTGAATTCTCTCTCTCTCTCTCTCTCTCTCTCTCTCTCTCTCTCTCTCTCCCCCCTTCTGCTTCTTTGTTTTCTGTATTTCTCTCTATTCTGCTTAGTTCACATGGTATCAGAGACCATTGGGAATGCTTTGCCTGTCAATCCAAACTATTCAACTGTAAAAGCAGACTTTTTGTATGTAAAGCTGCATGCCAAAACTCATTGGCCCTGGCCTGAAATTTTAATTTGAAGCGTAGATGTTGTTAGAATATTTGAGAGTTGGGTAATTCATGAGTTGGAAAAAAACTCAGGTCCATTGAGTTGTACTTTTGAATTTCTTTTAGTATGAACTGTAGCTAGTCGCCTAAAGAGTTGAAGTGTCGAAAGTGAAGAAAAAACATATTTTCATAAAGAAATTTGCCCAATACAGAATACTCATCTACTCGAACGGATAGACCCTGGTTGACAGAGACCCAAACCCCGGTTAGCCCCGGGCTGGAAATTTTTGAGAGTCAGAATGAAGGCCCACTCGAGTGTACCTTGGGCCCACTCGAATGGATGATGAATAAAAAACCAAATTCTTGCACGATTCACTTTCCTTTCTGCGCCAAGACTACCTATGTTAGTTTTATATGGACTCTAATCTTAAGTCATAAATTGTGGGTTATTTAAAAGGTTCTTCTCTTGGTCATAGGTACCAATCTTCTTATTCTGAGGATAGAATACCTTTTGGAGACCCCTTTTTTCTTTAGAGCAACCATTGGAGAGTTTGCTGAAGTTCTAAGCTTCTAGAAATTGCTGCTTCTACTTACGTAGAAGATTCCTTCGCCTTGTGGATTCAAGGCGTGTTTGATTCAAGCATGAGAAATTGAAGAACGGTGAATGGCATGATCATTGGAAAGTGAGAGTACTATAGTCCGTCCTTATGTTGTAGCGAACTAGGAAGGGATTGTGAGTATCTTGTAAATGGTTAATATTATAGTGCTTGATTTTCCATTGGTCCAGTGATAGGACTCGTGGTTTTTTTAGTATTAGGTTTCCATGTAAAAAATCATGTCTCTTTTTCTTATTTTGTTTATTTTTTCTAGCATTGTTAATTGAACTGTACTCTATAAATCGGATTGGGACCTTGAACCCTTCATTTGGAGGTTTTAAAAAACCCTTCGAGGTTGTACCTAGGTTAACTCACGGTTATGCAAGCAACATAGTCTCGGCCTAAAAACTTCCCCAGTCAGTTTCAGGTGTCCTAATTGTGCATGTAGACAACTTTGGGGCCATCGGAAGAAATCACATGCAATGTTTCACAAGAAAGTCTGTTGACCCTATAAGATTGATGTACTATAACCTGATTAGTTCAAAGCCTTAAAAGTTTCCCAAATCAGATGGTTCTAATGGGGGCATCTTTTTGACAAGTATAATTTTATTTTTATCAAAATTTTCTGAGTAAAATATCTCCAAGCTCAACTTTGCGCAACTTTAGCATTCTATTCTATATTAACTTGAACATGACAGTTCATAAGTGCAAAATGATCTTTTTTTTTTATATGAGGGAATTGGGTGATTGATGATTCATCTCAACTTTTTGATGATTATACTGATAACCCTTTTCAGTTTGATTATGAGCTTCTTCTTAATCAAATAAATCTGGATTTACAAGACCAAAAGGAAAAGATTAACAATACCAAATACCAACTTCTTTGTATTCTCTATTTAGAAGGGTTTAAGATAAGCATTAGATTTTGGGTTAGAGGCGTAAATCTCTATTTGAAAATCAATGCTTTTCATTCATGGACTTGATTTTGATTATGCAATAAAATGTAAGCATGAACAGAAGCACGTAACCGGATAAGAAGCAGAATGAGCCTTCAAGGACACCCTGTTGGAAGGTAATGAGGAAGAAGAGAAGTAGAAATTGGAATCCCAAACGCACCACCTTATGTACACTCCTGAGAGAGTGTGTCAAACCGTTGTCTGTGGCACACGTGTCATGATGAAATTTAATATCAAAAATCATAAATTTATTAAAAATTGAATATAAGATAGTGCGTATATGAGTCAAACTTCCAAAAAAGAAAAAAACCTTCCAAAAAAAAAACCTCCCAAAAAAAAAAACTTCCAAAAAAAATCCTTCCAAAAAAATTTTATGAGTCAAACTAATGCACACGTAGGGCACTAAAATTTTGGATCGAAATTGGATACTGTGAAAGTGGGTGAAATCAGGTTCCTCGGTGGAATCTGTTCCTCTTGAGGGACAGATGCTAAAACCCACCATCCGGCATCCACACCACAAGCACTCTGTATGAGATAAATCCTCCTGCTACACACTTCTTGGGCAAAAAAACAAATACACTTTCAGACCCAATCACTGACATCACTAGCTCACCGGGTCACCACTCACCATCTCTGTCCTCGACACTAGCGGTCCCCGGTGGAGAGCATGGGTTATACAAATCCCTACTTGCTTTTCTCCTTTGGTAATTGCTGGACGAATTAGGAAGAAAGTAGTTTGTGAAAGTGGAAATAGATCTTAGCTATTAAGATATTTATTATGAGAATGCTTTGTAGGAGAGAGAAGTAACAAGGATAGAGGGATATGGATAAAAACAGTTCTGGTTTGATCAGAGGCAAATCACATTGAATAATACACTGGATACCATAGCCTGGGTTGTGGCCAAATCACCTCCCTTCGGGTTCAATACAGTTACTCTCAAGTTCTAGTAAGTCGACCAAGACAGTTTATGCTGGGGATCCGAAGCAGCGGGGTCCCCCATAAACCGGGCCCGCACCTCCCATGGAAATTGGAAACCGTCTATGCCCAAAAGTTATAAGTTTCTTTGGGTGGAGACTGCTGCACAGTTGGACTCGGCTTAATACCAACCATCGGCCCTGCCCTGCCTATATTTTCCACCGCAAGGCACGCAAGACAATAAACCACGTCTCTGTGTGGGTGCCCTACGACAACTGCCGGATTTAGTATGAGTTGGGAAAAATTAAAATCTGCCAAGTTTATCTCATCAAAATCGAATCAGGCTGTGACCGGTCGGTGGTATATCATATCAAACTCACCTTGTTTGTATTGAAATTAGATTAAATTTAAAGTTTAAAAATTTTAAAGTATAAAAATATATAAAAATGTATGTACTATAAGATCAAATATACTACCTTCTCTTTCAGCATGCCTTAATGCCTAACACCACCATTACCATAGGCATTTTTTAAAATTTTAGTAACAGATTAATATGCACACATGGGGCAGGTCGGGATAGAACAATAAAACCGAAATCCATTCTAAGCCAAAACAAAAAACCACTATAAAACCCATCATGAGAGTAGGGCTCGGCAGGTCCCCATCTAAACCCAAACCATTGGCATCATCCCTAGCGTGCCCCTTATCATAACTAGTTTTACCTTACCAGCTCAGCATCTTTTAACCTTGGTTTTGGAACTCGATCTATGTCACATTTATGAACCATGGCCTTATCCGTTTTATTGGTATATGCGGAAGGCGAAACTATTACCCCTTCTTGTCACTGGCCCCTACAACCTCGTTCTGTGCATCCAATGGCCGTATCCCTCTCATACCATTGGAACCTCATTGATAAGCTAACTATGATAACCGTCCGCAAGGGCACAATTTTTGTTCACAAGTAAAATAAAGGGTTAAATTAAGACAAAATAAAAGAGAGGAGGGGGTTGCGGGTAAATGACACTAATCTACTCTTTAAATGCACTATATATATGTGTGTACAATATAGAGAAATAGTCCAGCAAGATGGTGCAGCATATGAGATAACTTTGTAGGGCCCACCTATACTTATGCTAACAATAAACGGCATGAGAGATTGAAAGATTACGATGTGAAATATGTATGTGTAAAAAATCAGCCCCTAGCTCATACAATGAACTATCTTGTTGGACCGTTTCTCTATATTATGTATATATATAAGACAATATTTATATGCATATTGCTATCACCGTTTGTTTATGAGAACTCTAGGTGGGGCCCATCTATCACCCAATTCAAACCTTACAACACACAAAGGATCCCTTAATAGGCACACACCCAAGTTCCAATCAGATCTGAACATATATAATATAATATAATATAATGTGAGAGAGGAGTAACTGTTTTTTATTTAGTGCCGATTACTCTAAACCCAATCATTTTTCTTTTGCTTTTGACCATTTATTTAATTGCACTTCTTTCCTTGTGCAAACAAAAATATTTGCGTGACACAATAGAGAATCAATTTTGAAGAAAGCCCTCTCCATAAAAAATGGTTTTCCTCACAAAACTAGTTTATTTTTTGCCTTGTTTTCGTGGAAAATCAATTGTATCAAACATGGAACTTTCATTTTGTTGCATAAAATTGTTCACATGTACGCTATTTTTTCTTCAGGAAAGTGGCCATACAAACAAACCCTAATTAGAGTCATCTACGTCATTTTTCTTTTCTATTCATTCTTATTTGTAATCATGTTTTAACCAACATCATAATTTATCATAGCTTTTTTTAGTATTTCATTAAAGGTATTTTATCATCGTACTGCTCTTAATTTCTTGAACATGAAATTGTACTCTTTTTTTGTTACACTGTACAAGAGTTGATTCTGATTTTTTTTTTGGGTCCACACCCAAACAATTTCAATTTTCAAATGACACCCTCTTTTCTTTTTCCTTCTAACGAAAGGTGTCTCCTGCTAACAGAAAGTATCTTAGCCCTTTGGGCCGAACTAATATTTTCGGACCTAACAAAAGCTGGGTAAATCTCTTGTAGCTCAAATGTGGTATCGCAATTCAAGCGTGTAACCTCCGGGTGCAATCCATTGTCCTAAGCAAATTGATCTACCCCTTGAGATTCAAATGACATCCTTTCATTTTAACTTTCAAAATTTTGGATAATTTTAATCATATTACATCTATTTTAATTTGACACATCCCTCCCTAACACATGAATATTAGTATCAAGTTTCGTTGTTTCTCATTGCTTCTTTCTCTAGCACCTAGCTCTATATCGATGCCTTTGTGAGCCTGACACTAAAATGTCACTGTGTCAGCCGACAATCCCACAACAATTCATCAATTCGTCTTTACATTGACATTCATCATTGATATCATTAGTTATTTCCAAATCCAACCCTCTAAGTTCAATTTAACAAATCCCAATAATTATTATTTCAAAACTACTACTTAATCAGCCTATTCTAAAAAAGAAAATTATCATAGAAGTTGTAAAAAAAAAGAAAGAAAAATCAAATCGAGTAGTTTGATGATTATGTCAACTCAGACGGGCATGCTTCACGCGTGCTACTCTTCTATGAACCGCGGAACGAGCGGCATGTTACACGGCATGTACGCAAAATGAGTACGATGAAATGATTTTGGTCCTTCGACAAAAAAAATGATGTTTGGTCCATCCATTTGCCAACCATGATGGGTGTGGCCCACCACCATTAATCTAACTTGATGATATTGTTTTAGACAGGTCGTGCTCGCAATAGAGAGGAACCTTTCAGGCGTGGCGCATGCACACACATTATCCACACACTAGAAATTGATGGTCGCAACATGGACTGTGATAGCGAAAAATATGAGGTGCCATGTTAAGGAGCCGAGGCCCTCTTTGGTCAAAATCAAAGGAATTTTGAGGCCAGTTTGTTTGCAAGAATTTGAGAGTTATTGTTAGAGGGTTTAAATTAACCAAAAGCTCTCACCTACTTTTACAAATGCTTAAATACAATGTAGCATTTTAAAAACAAAAAATTTAAACTTTTTACAAGTCAAAAATGACATTTCAAAATATAAATTTTATAAACTTTCACCATTTAAATAGAGAAATTAAAATTCTATGGGGATATCAGCCGTGATTGCTGTCAGATTTGGCCATTCAAAGATGGATTCAGCCACAAGGATCGTTCAAGCCACGCGAGATGAGATGTGGGGATATTACAATGCACTCGGATGTCGTATACATCAGTTGTATGGTTGGCATCTCTTCAAATTGGTGAAGTAATGAATCAAGTTGCTGCTTTAAGGACCTACACACATAAGTTGGTTGCACATAATCTTGAGTCCCGATCAGTTGGTTTGATCATATTAGGTCGATTAGATTTAACACACACAGGATTTGCAATGAAAGCTGAAGAAGATCTGTCCATTGTCATTCTTCCGTTAAGCAAGACAAACCATGCAAGCTTCACTAGTCTACTATTAACTAGATCCGTGCAGGGCCATTGCCATTTCAAATAGAAGCTTCCAATGCTTTGGATTAATTTGCCAGCTTATAATCTCCATCACTTGTGGTGCCTCATCACCATTGAGTATTTGTAATCCCTTTATACATGTTATACCCTACTCAAGAATCTAACATAGATCCTGTGAGGCCGTTCCTATAAATCAGGAGCCCAAAGTTGAGCCCAAAGTTGAAATTCAAGCCGCTCGGAAATCAATGCCACCCATGTGTAGTGCTGAGCTGAATTTCACTCCGTCCAAGTTTGTCTGATCAGATTAATCACGTGTTAACGCTCTATGGTTGGCTCAACGACTCTTTAACTGAAGCCTAAGCACTAGTACGTGGAGCTACGAGGGATTCAAAACGGCTTGGGTTTCAAAGATGCTCCCTGCTGATCCTTTCTTTTTTTTTTATATGTCAGGATTTAGAGAAGTCCGTGACACATGCCCAGTGGGGACTTAGATATAAAAACACGCTTGTTTTTAGGTCTAAGGGTATTTTAGCAACGTATGGGGCTTTCTTAGGGCTTATATAGGGAGAAATTGTGGAAATTAAGACGTAGTTGTAGGCACCAGCAACGTAAATCTCTTTTTGTATCATTCCTACTTTGTTTCTGTTTTTAATGGTTTAATTATCTGATCTCAGTTTTCTGCTTCTGCGTACACAGACAACAAAAGAAGTAACAAATTTACCACAAAAAAACAACAAAAGAAGTAACAAAATATTCACACTCATAAGGGAAAGAAAACAAGAGACAGGATTCTCTTGCTGCATCCAATACATATACTTCAAAGATTGCATTGCTTGAAGACAATATATCACATAATATTACCGAAAAAATTGCAGACATCACACAAATACAGCAATCACCGGGGGAAAAACTGACAGCATGCCTTCATCAAACCAAAAAAACCATAGAAACAGAAATACTTAGTTCTTCATTTATTGAAAGTCCGAGCCTGGTGTGTAAATGGCAAGATCAGGCCACCCATTTCCACCGTCACCACTCCAACAGCTCGATTCACCCTGCAAGCCCAGGACCGTTTCTGGGTTGCTTATGCTCTGAAAATCCAATCCCGGGTTCCCCATCAAATTTGAATTCAAACCAAGAACTGGGTTCTCCGATACATCCTCGAACTTCAAGCTTGAAACACTTGAACTAGTTGGATTCATGCTTTCCATCAGATTCCCATGCTGCCCATTTGAATTGAAAAGGGAGCTGAGACTCCCGGAGATGTCGGGCATTCGATAGTCCTCATCGATCGCAGTCACTGTGGGGTAGCTCACGGCAGGCATCTGGGGCCCTGGAACTGGTTGTGGAGCTGAGGAAGAGGAGGAAAAAGAGCGTTTTGGGTTCGTCCTCTGCTTGTTCTTGCGACTGCCACCTCCCACAGGAATGTTGCGAAGAGAACCACCTTTTGTCCAGTAGCGTCTGCAGTTCTTGCAGAAATGGCGAGGCTGGGAGAGATTGTAGTTGTTGTAGTAGCAAAATTTGGTGTTGGTTGAATCGCAGCGAGGGCATTTCAGGTGCTCCTGCTCCACACCCAGATGGGGGTTTATGGAATGGAATGTGGTTGGATTTTGCATTTCTGAGAAGAGACTTTGGACTGAACTTCTCTACCCACTTCTTCCTTCTTTTAGAATCTGGGAGGGGTTTTATTTTTCATCGAAGGAAGAAGATGAGCATGATTGCGTTTCCTAACAGGAGGAATGAACAAACAAGGTAGTAGAGAATGTACAGGGCGGTCCGAGGGGGGTTGTCCACCCTCAATCGCGAGTGTCTCACTCATGCATAGCAAGGAGAGTCAAACTCATAATAGCGTCTACCCGTTGAGAATTAAAACCATCCAAAATGACGGCCTCATTTCTATTGGGCTGCCAGGGAGTATTCAAACCGCCCAAAAATGAAGGACCTCGTGAGTTTTTATTGGGCTGTTCACATTTGGTCTTATTATAAGATAAAGCATATGATATTTTTGTAATCAGACAAGTTCCTATAGAAGTAAAGTTTGGGGAACGTACATTGAAGGAAAAATATTTATTTTAAATAGTTTGGATATTCAATGTTATGGGAGAGAATAATAAAGTAAAGACTAAGAAAAAAGACTAAGATTTCGGAAAATCAATTTGGTTTTATGCTAGGGAGATCAACTATGGAAGTTATCTTTTTACTTAGGCAATTAATGGAAAAATACCGAGCAAAGAGGAAAAATCTACATATGGTTTTTATCGATTTGGAAAAAGCCTATGATAGAGTACCGAGGAATTTAATTTGGTGGGTCTTAAAGAAAAAGAATGTCTCAAGAGGTTACATTGAAATTTTAAAGGATATGTACGAATGTGCAATAACAAATGTGAAAACCACATGTGGAAAAACAGGCTGATTTCTCGTGACTATAGGCTTACATCAGGGATCATCCTTAAGCCCTTATCTTTTTGCATTAATTATGGATGAGTTAACTGTACATATTCAAGAAGAAGTACTATGGTGTATGTTGTTCGCAGATGATATAATATTGGTAGATGAATCAAGAGAGGGTGTAAATGCAAAGCTTGAGAGATGGCGGAGGGCATTAGAATTTAGAGGCTTTAAAATAAGTCGTACAAAGAAAGAATATATGGATTGCAATTTCAGTGGACATATACAAAGTGTTGAAACCACTGTCAAAATTGAAACCCGTGGATACCACGTAAAGATTCTTTTCGGTACCTAGGCTCAAGATAAGTAAGGATAGGGAGATTGACGAAGATGTGGAGCATAGGATAAGAGCTGGATGGCTGAAGTGGGGACTAGCTTTGGGAGTACTTTGTGATAGACAAATGCCAACAAAATTGAAGGGAAAATTTCACAGGACAGTAGTTAGACCAGCTATGACATATGGAGCAGAATGTTGGCCAATTAAGAAGACACATATTCATAAGATGGATGTAGTGGAAATGAGAATGCTTAGGTGGATGTGTGGTAAAACTAGGAAAGATAAAATTAGAAATGAGCGTTTTCGAGAACATTTAGGGGTAGCACCAATAGGAGATAAGATTAGAGAAACTCGTTTAAGATGGTTTGGGCATGTTGAGCGTAGGCCAGTAATGGCACCAGTGAGAAAAAGTTTGGATATACAGGTGGAGGGTCCATCAAGAGGTAGGGGTAGGCCGAAGAAAACATGGATGGAAATCATTAATTCAGATTTGAAGAAATTGCACTTATCGAAAGATTTAGCTCAAAATAGAACGGAATGGAGAAATAGAATTCATGTAGCCGACCCCAACATGGTTGGGATAAGGCTTTGATGATGATAATGATGAAGTTTGGATATTCAATAGGTGGAACTTACTGTGAAATTTCCACACCTCTCAAGCAAAGAATGAGTGAAACACACCAAAGATCCAAACTTATAACTTTGCATTATCATATCATTAACATCTTCACCTTTTAAGGACCACCCTCTTACCCTAGTGGTAAAACGTGTGTGTCTTTACCTAACTGCTTAGGGTTTAAACCTTAGGTGTATTACCTCTTTCCGTATGTGCGAGCTTTCTTCACTTTTGTGGGCTTTTTTTCCATGTATACGGGCTCTCCATTTAAGTCCTAATCCCCTTGGCTATGTTAAAAAATAAAAAAAAAACATCTTCACCTTTCTTGATCATTAGTTACTTGTGTAGCATAGTGGCATATCAAACGATCACAGCTAACTAATCAACAAATTTATATTAATTAATAAAAGTTTAGAATATGCGGGATTTATTATAGATTGCGATTCGATTACTACTTTATGTAGCGAAAAATAAAAGTAATTTATTACACAAAGAAGACAATATACAATTTAACGTGAAAATCCAAACGGAAAAAAATCACGAGTCCAAAGTGCACAAATCAATCATTAACTTCCGCAATACACATATACTCACAAACCTACAATTAGTCCATCGACACAAGGCATTGTAGTTATTTTTTATGGATCTCCACAACATGCAGTCCTTCAGTGATTCGCTATTAGTGCTTTGATTTCCATAACGAATAAGTCTCTCTACCAAGAGAACAATCTTTTACAAAAATGTAGAAGCAGTAAATCTCCTACAAAAAAAGTAAAAACTTCAACTCTAAAACTTGAAGTCTTCGGCCCAATCTCTTATAAAAGCCCTAGACAATATTTTCAATGTGATCTCTTAACTTAGAAT
Organism: Sextonia rubra; assembly: GCA_037013555.1. Classification (NCBI taxonomy): domain Eukaryota; kingdom Viridiplantae; phylum Streptophyta; class Magnoliopsida; order Laurales; family Lauraceae; genus Sextonia; species Sextonia rubra. The sequence goes on along the minus strand of JASUAD010000010.1, from coordinate 31,379,730 downwards.
ATAGAAATGTGCATTTTGAGTTGAGGGAAACGTGCTATTTATAACCCACAATTCGTGCATCATTAAGATAGCCATTGCAGAACTGAACTTATTAATTTTGGTACAAAAAGGAAATAATTCTATAATAAGAAAGTGGGTTTCTGGCGCATTCTCGCTTGAGCGCAGGTGAGCACCCACTCGAGCACGTGCTTCATGCAACCAGTTATTTTTTATCCTTCTGTCAAGTTTGAGCGCGTTCTTTATGGGCTTGAACGTAGTTGCTTTTGTCTAGGCTCGCTCTAGCACGCCCTCTAAAATTTGTTTTCTTCAATTTCAGTACTTCTTGTGACACATTCAACTGTCCATACTAAAGATTATGCAATATAGATCAATAGACTCAAGTTTTGTCCAATATATGAATTTAGCCAATACAAAAAACCTAACAATTAACAATGGGTGAATTGTTTCAATACATGTGGTTAATCTAATATTAGTCTTACTGTGTGATTGGAGTGAGATACAACTCTCAATTATAAAACCAGGAGAAAGATTATTTTTGAGTGGCTTGGATTTATTGAGAAGAATGTAGTCTTTATATTCTTTAATTGTGCTAAAAAAAGTTTTATGAAAACATATCATAAAAAAAATGTTGACTAGAATTCTTATTTGGAGATCATTGAAAAAGGGTTGACCTGGTGGATGAGGCACCCAGTCCCATTGTGTTGACCTGGAATTGATCCTGTTTGGTGCCCTTTCATTTCCGGTTCTTGGCCCCACGGCCAAAAAGAAAGAAAAAAGAAAAACTTTCAAAAAAGAATTGTTTGTATAGTGAAAGGCGTTGTGAAAATTTAAATCTTACCCTTAAAATGTGTGGTATCCTTTGATTGTAGTATATGGTATTCTACTAAGAATTCACCGTTTCCTCTAAATCTGAAATTTCTTTTTTCTTTGCAACATGCCTGCTTTTGCAAAAAACCTGACCTCAAGCTCTTAGAATAGCATCTCCCCAGTTCATCCATCTCACTCATTACAAGAGGTGTGTGGGCCTATCTCATCCTTTGAAGACATAAAATAGCAGTTTTAAGTGGTATAAAAAAATTTTTCATTTTTTTTATGAAAATGTAAAATTACATAGCAAGAATTAGATCCTTATATACCTTTGGGAAATTTAATAGGAGAATATGAAAAGGAAGAAAAAAGGGAAGGAGAAAAAAAAAGATGGGTTGCAGTAAAACTCATATTCTTACCAGCAAATAGGGTTTAAAGATGCATGAGAAACGGCAGGCTTCATGTGAATATCTGATATCTTATGATCTTAGGATTTCGCACATTAATTTTAAGGGTAAGATCATAATTTTCATAGTGCCATTTTTTTGGTATAAAGAGGTCCAAAGGTCTTTTAAAGAGGTTTGCTATTGGTACTTAAAAAATAACTCTTCTCACTTAGTTAATTTTTTTAAAAAAAATACTAAACTTCCCTCACCTCCTTCCCACTCTCCTCCTCCCCTTCCCCACCATCCTCTCTGCCCACTCCCCACCACCTCCGCCTCTCTCTCTCTCTTCCCCTCTTTCCCATCAGTCTGCCACTTTTTCTCTCTTTGTTTCATCTTCCTCCCTCTCTCTTTTTCTCGCTCACTCCTCCCATCCACTATATCAAGGGGATCGGGCGATAGTGGGAAGAGAGGGAGGGAGAGGAAAAGAGAGAAACAAAGAGGAAGATGGAGAGAAAGCAAAAGTGGGGAGGGATTGGGCTGCACCGGCTTGGAGAAAGAAAACAGAGAGGGGGATGGGGGAAGAGAGAGGAAAAGGAGGAGGGGGAGAGAGGAAAGGGGAGGGAGAGGGAGCTAGTGGGACAGAAGAGTGGGGAGTAGGCGGAGGGGCTGGTAGTGAAAGGATGAGAGAGTAGGGGAGTGGGGAAAGAGGTCGGGGTAGTTTAATAATTTAAAATATATATTTTGGATGAGTGGAAAGAATTAATTTTTGAGTGCTAGCAAGCCTCCACTTAAATCTCAACGGTAGAAGAAAAAGATAGGTTGGTTGACTGTACAAATAGTTAAGGTGGGATGAAATCTCTGCGTCAAATGAACCGAACCAATGGTTCGAGGCACTTGAACTTTGGAAAATGATGGTTAGACTATCGTTGATAATGGGTCTCACCCCTCAATGATGGGCCTCCATTTTGATTGACAGATACTAAGGACGAAGGAGGCGCCCTTCGTTTTCATGGGATTTTGAGCCCCTCATCACGGGAACGCTTAAAATGCCAGTCTAAATTCAAATATTTTTAGTGCCTGTACAAGAATATGAGACGCACCATTTGCAAGGATGTCTCATCTTAAAAAGATGAGAATGAGCTGGAATTCTCACGCAGCGGGATCTCGAGGATCTGAATTATTTCGTAGGCTCCACCTCTTTAACTATTAGATGTGACTATTTGCATGCAGATGTTCCCATGAAAGAAAATTTTGAGAAGAGGATATATTTGAATTTTCATCTAAGATGACTGCATCCTTTTTGTGGGGCCCGATTTACCAAATAAAGGGAAAGATTAATACTGTGTGGTTTGATTTTCAAAAAATTGGGCCCCACTGACTGATTTAATTGGCTGCCGACGGAAAATACACCGGATTCGGTGCACATGTGCAAGTTGAACTGATGTGCCATAAGAACGTACGGAAAAGAATCTTCCACGTACATTCCTGACTCTACCTATCAATCTACCAAGTCTTGAACATGCTTTGGCAGCCCAATGTACACCGTCACTTGTTAATAAGGCCCTTCGTTGTTAATTTCACTTCAATGCAAAATAAAAGTTTTTTTTTGTGATTTCAAGACACAACAAACTAAAAAAGTGAAATTGAAAAGAAGTATCAGTGACGGGTCTTTTGACATTTCACGTATCGGGAGAGGTCCATCATCTTTTGTTTTAGGAATAGAGATTTTTTTTTTAATTTAAACACTTAAAAAGTCTAAAACACCCTCCTTGTATATATAGTACTAAGGTTTTATTATGTAGATGTTTCTGCAACAGGCAATGGCAAGGCAGTGGGCAATGAAAGCAACGGTGACCGGTAGTGCAACAACACCGACAATTTTGGCCTCCCAAAGACTGCGATCCAGCGGCGACGACGATACAAATGAAAGCCTGACTCTAACTTTTTTGCTCCAGAATCTTTTTTCATATTGTGCTTTCAAGGTTTTTGTGTAACCTTGATAAAATTTACCAAGGTTTTTGTGTAACCTTGATAAAATTTACCACACAATGAAGCCATATGAATATGGGTTTTGGATTTTCTTGCTGACATACTCCATCATAATGGTCTCTTCTTATGAGACAACGGAATTTATCCATACAATGGTGACTAGATTCTTACTCATAACACTTGGTGCTACTATTTCTTTGGTTGTAAATATATGCATTTATCCCATATTGGCAGGTGAGAAACTGCATAATCTGGTGGTACAAAATTCATGGTTGTTGCCAACTCACTAGAAGATAGTGAATGACCTTGTTTTTTTTTCATGTTTATGCCATGTTTGTTTCTTGAACATCCTTAGCTAATACTTTTTTTCTCCTGCCATTGACAATTGGAACCCTCAAAGATGAATAGGGGGATGACAAAGGAGAGTCGCGTATAGTTTGAATTTAAATTATGGATTAGAAGTATTATCTTGTTAACATTTATTTGAGTTTATTTGAGTTTGAATTGAATTTATATAACTTTGAAGAGAATTTATATGAGTTTTTGTGCATAGTTTGACTGACGGCCGTATTTAAGCCTCTGGTTCACTTATTTTTCGAAATTATTTTGACCTAAACTTCTGAGATATGAAAGATTATAATAAACTTTAAATTTCTCAACTTTCATTGAAAAATAAGATGATTAGGCTAGTCTACCAATTTCAAACTTTTTGCCAAAAACTATTTAGTTTTTTATATAACTTTTGAAGAAATTTTTATGAGTTTTGTAGAAATTTATGTGAGTTATGGAATTTCAAAGTTTTGAAATTCCTTCTCTGTTTCTTTTCTTCCCCTCAATCTTTCCTTTTATTTTCTATTTTCTTCTTCCACAACTGATTCAAGTCAATGGTTCACCCATCCAAATATAATCTTGACCAAATTGATATACCAATGTAATCCAAATTACTTAGGCTCACTCATTAGTTACTTTACTACATCTCTGAAATCTAGTATCTGCCATTCCCTTTTCTTCCCCCTCCTGTATTCTCTTTCTTTTTTTTTTTTTCTTTTCTATACCAAGTCATTTAACCCCTGACTGACCTTACATATATATGTACACATCAGGATAGTTCAACAATTCATGGGCCCCATTTCCTTAACTAGTACATAGGTTACCAACACAAAATATAACTTGGTTGAACCTAGTTGTTCCACTGGTCGAGGTCCTGCTCATTCCATCAAGATACATGTGCATAACCTACTTTATCTAAATTCCTTCATTTTGTTACTTTACCATGTGCTAGTCCAAGTTCACTTCATTTAACATATGAGTATGGTCTCCAATTCGACCCAAAGTGCAAACTAGTGCATAAGTATGGCCATTGTACTAGTTTGGTTAAAATTATCAGAGTTTGAACTAAATTTATATTAGTTTGATCAGAATTTTTGAACTGAATTTATATGAGTTTGATCAGAATTTATCTCAATTTGAACAAAAAATATAGAGCTTGAACATAATTTATAAGTTTCTGTGCATAATTTATACGTCATTTTTAACTAACAGCCCATGTTTAAGCCAATGGTTCACTCACTTTCCAAAATTTTTTTTACTTGAAATTTTGGGATATGAAAGACTACGTGCTAAACTTTAAATTCCTCAAATTTCACTAAAAATAAGATGATTACATTGGTCGACCCATTTCAAACTTTTTGCCAAGAACTATTTAGTTTTACTTTGAGGTAACATTCAGTATCTTTAAGCCTCTGGTTCACTCACTTTCTGAAATTTTTTTGACTTGAAATTCTAGGTTATAAAAGACTATATGCTAAATTTTAAATCCCTCAGACTTCATTGAAAATAAGATGATTAGACTGATCTACCTATTTCAAACTTTGCCAAAAACTGTTTAGTTTTACTTTGAGGTAAAATCCAACATATTTAAGCCTCTGATTCACCCACTTCTCGAATTTTTTTTGACTTGAAATTCTAGGATATGAAAGAATACACGCTAAACTTTAAACCCCCTAAACTTTACTGAAAATTAAAATGACTAAACTAGTCTACCTATTTCAACTTTTTGCCAAAAAAAATTTAGTTTTTCTATGAGTTTTGTAGAAAGTTATCCAAGTTTTGTAGAAAGTTGTCTGAGTTCTGAAGAAATTTATATTAGTTCATATAACATTTATATGAGTTGTGCTTTAAGGTAAAATTCAGATTAATTTTGATAATTTTTTTTAGAATTTCATATACAACATGGGTGTTGTTTGAAAGGTCTTAATGAGTAGAATCCAAATATATAATTTTTTTTTAAACTGATACCATGAACAAAGTTATGAAATTTTAAGGTTTTGAAATTCAAAACACAAAAGTATTGCTGAATAACAAATCAGTCATGAAAAGAGATGAGTTGACTAATTAGGGACCACTGCTTAGAATAAGTCTAAGCGAGGATTGGACTTCGTAGAACTATTTTAGCAGGGATGTTTGGTTAATTTACTCAATTAAAATACCATATTTCAAAAAACTCTTTTACTTTTTTATACCAAAAAGTCAAGAAGCTACTTTTCCATCCTAATAAATGACAAAAAAATATTTACTTTTAACATAAAAAATTAAAAAAGTTACATCTCTTTTCACTAGAAGATAAAATCTCATCATGAAATTAATTTAACTCTTCTTATATTTTTTTATCTTTTTTGGGGGCTGGTTTTGTAGTGATTTTTTGATGTTGATGATATTTGAATTTTGTTATCCCTAACACATCTTTAGGAATTATAAAGTGGAGTCACCTTTATTTTATGAATGTGGATGAGGGATGCACCCTTAGAATTTTCAACGTAGTGTTCACTTTTAAAATTAGAATATGGAGCCCATATTTATAGGATTTACAATGTGGTCCTACCTTTATAAGATTTATAATGTGAGCTCATCTTTTTTTATTGTGACCATAGGACTCACCTTTAGAAGTTACAAAGTGGGGTTACCTTATTTGGGATTATGAATGCGGGGCCTACATTTAGGATGAGTGATAGGGTCTCGAGTTCTCTCTAAATGAGCTTCTTTAGATGGCATGAGATAATTGAGCTACAATCAACCCTCCTCGATAAGGATTAGTTAATTTAGACCATATAAAGGACTTCAATCAAGAAATCATTAGCCGAATTATACCTTAATTTCCAAATCAAATCAAGATTGAATATGATCTCTTTTGTTTTCACTTTCATTCAAAAATTTACATTTTGGAATAATGAAGATCATAAATTATAAATAAATATTTATTCAAATAAAGAATAAAAGAATGCTTTAGTTAAACACAATTGCAAACTAAACATCACAACTTCATTAGGTGTTCAATTGAAAGGTGGGATCCATGTCTATTGGAATGAGATTTTCACATATGTCATTGGAGTAGTTGAAATTCATTTTAAATGATTTATATTATAATTATGTGGGAACCATGATAGGTTTTCGGAGACTTGTAAGTTAACATATAATAGCTGCAAATAGAGAACAGGATTCATCTCATCATCACCTAGTGCCAATTCCATCATGTGCTTAATTAAACAGTGGGATCCACATTTATTGAAATAAGATTTTAATATATGTCATTAGAAGGGTTGACATTTATTCTGAATGATTTATATTATAATTTTATGGGGCCCACAATAGATTCCAAGAGACTTATAAGTTCACACATAATAAATGCAAATAAAGAACTAGACTTTTCTTAATCACCACCTCCACCTAATCATAGTTCTATCATCTGCTTAATTGATTAGTGAGGCTATTGAAATTAAATTTTATTATATGCCAATGGAGGGATTGACATTAATTTTAATTTGTTCGAATTATCATTATTTGAGACCCATGGTAGATTCTCGGAGACCTATATATTCACATATAATAGCTAGCAAATAGATAATCAAACTCACATTTATCATCACCTAATTACATTTCCATCATGCACTCAATCAAACAGTAATATCCACTTTTATTGAAACAAGATTTTAATATATATTATTGGAGGGGCTGACATTCATTTTTGAATGGTTTGAATTATTATTATGTGAGGTCCATAATAGATTCTTGGATTGAGAGAAAGAGAAATTTGAAAGATGTAGATCCTGCAAGGGTTGTTGGCGATGTAGCTCTCTAGAAATGAGTTTAAATAAGTTTGGGTTGCATTGATAGTTATTTTCTTATCATGATAAGACCATTCTCATTTGAAAAAATAAGTTACAGTCAAAATTCGAAACCCATATTGAGAGCAAAATCAAAATTGAGAGTGGAACTGCATCAAATTGAGATTTAATTTCCAAATCAAGTCGCCCAAAAGTTATATATATAAATTGATCTTACTCATGTCTAACTTTTTCAAAAAAATTCATATCGTAACTAAATATAACTTAATTTTTTAAATATAGTTTTGCTTTTAAATCTCCATAGAAAATGGTACTTTGCATTGAGTTGTAAGAACTCATACTTGCAGCAATGAGCACCTTTTACATAGTGCTTCTTGCCTTGAAGAAGAACTAAGGTAACGTTTGATTCGCTTGAATGAGGGTTGGAATGGAATGACCATTCTGTCGAAATGCCCATTCTCGCATTTGGTTCATTCAAAATGAACGGAATACTCATTCCAAAAGGAATTACCATTCCCCTATATGAGGGAATGGTTATTTCATTAGGGGGGGTGTTGTAAGTAATAGCCATTCCATTATAGGCTCCTTATTTATTGAGATAAAAATGCTCTCACCTACTACCACCAACATGACCACCCACCCGCCACCACCCCCACCGACTGTCGCCCAACACCACTGTCACCTTTCACCGCCGTCACCACCGCCACCACTACTACCACTATTATATACCCAAAAATTGAAGAGAAAAATAGGGATATTTAGGTACAAATACTAGATGTTTTATTCTCATGCTTTGACTCATGCATATCAAACATGAGGATAGAAATAGGAATTCCATTCCACCTACCATTCTAAAGATAAACCCAAATATTAGAATGAAATGACTATTTCTATCTCATTCAATTCTAGGTCCATTTCAAACTTCATTCTATTCCATCCAAAAATCATTTAGGTGAACCAAACACTACCTAACTATTCCAGTATATTGTGGCGACAACGCAATGCTAGATTGTGGCACTTGTTTTTATCCACTCAAATCTCCCCTAGATTTTTCTTTGTAAAGGAGAGAGGAATAAAGTGTTCCTACCCATCTCATAAAAAATCAAAATCAACTATATTCTAAAAAAATAATTTCATCTTCCGTCCCTTGCCCTTCTACGAGGAAAATGGATCCTACGAATCAACAGTATAGTGCATTGTGAGGAAAGTAAATACAATATAATTGAGGATTTTACCATAAAAACTTGTAAAGGGTCCTCCAAACTATAAATCTTACCCAAGTTATGGGTATCCCGTAGTGGTCACATATGATTGGTCTTGTAATTTTGTGGTGCATAATTGGGGAGCGGCAAATTCGTTGCTCCCTGGTTTCCTTCTTCTTCTTCTTCTTCTTCTTCTTCTTCTTCTTTTTTTTTTTGCTTTTTCTTCTTTTTTGGTTTTTCTTCTTATGGTGCTATATCATTTCACAACTAACACAATAGGACAAGAAAGAAGGGGAAAAATTTTCAGAGGAAATTTCCTGTTGGGTGCAAATAATGGTTTCGGCAACTTTGACTCCCGGTCAAGTAAGCATGAAATTAGGTTTTTGTTTTCGATCAATTCGGTTTTTGTCGGTTGAGATCAGGTCTGGATTGTCGGTTGCATCTCGCAAGATTTGGTGGAATTCATGAAGATTTTTGTGATTTAAGTTGATTTGATTGATGTAGTAGAGACATCAGTTGCTTGATGTGATCTTGAATTACTGGTGTGTGGAGTTTGATGTGAATGTATCAAATTCTAGCAATATGAGGACATAGTAGATGAGGATTGCCGAAAAGGTAGAATGATTGGATAATGCTCGCTTCCTGATTGGTGGCCGAATGGATCGTTAAAAATGAGGGCTTTTCCAGTTTTGAAGATTTGCTGAAATGGAAGATCAGAATGAGATCTTGCTATATACAGATTTTTCTCTTGAGATTGATTTATGACTTCATTTGAATAGACATTTAACTTGAGCACTTTATTTTAATCAGTGGCTTGGGGAGCTTAGGCAAGTTTTGAAACCATGAGTAAAACTGGATTCCGTGAAGGTCTCCAACCAATGCTGTGTGGTAGATAGAGTGCATTACTCCATTACAATATTTGAGTGAAAATGCTAGCCAGCTCTCATGGCTCGTATAATCTATATTTATTCATGTCTGAGTTCTCTTTTAATCACCTAACTACGGACAGCATTCCAGCTTTGCCAAACCTTTGTTTTATTGTTCATCTCTTCACATCAAAATCATTATTCAATTACAGTTTGTCGAGTGTTGATGTAGATGTATATATTTTCTTTGGAACACAGTCACTCTGGATAACAGAAATCTATATTCCGTAATATTACCAAGCTAAGAAACCCAAATATAACATGGATACCCTAGGAAGTAGGGACATGCAATAGATACTTGTGGAACATAGTCCATAGATTTTACACAAAAATCTGAAATTAATTTGGCAGTGTGGGGGGAATGGCCACAGATGAGAAAAAGATGGGTGCTGTTGGGTTGAAGGAAAAAGGAAAAATATAATAAAGAGAGGATAGCTAGAAAACCCTAAATCCTTATTTTAAAGGAGGACATGTTAAGTCCTTATATAAATTTGTGAAAAATATCACCACATAGGACCACTGGAGAGATTTTTGAAAAATGACTGAAAAACTTATCAATTTAATTGAGATAAGCAATCATGACTTATGGGATACTATATTTTTTTTTTAACTCACAAAAGTTTTAATACCTTTTTAGAAGTATCTCGAAACCTTTTGGGCTAGGGCTCAAGAGAGAACTTGCACATATAGAAAGGCAACCCACTCAAGGGAAAGTAGCCCGCATGTGCGAGAATGAAGTCCACACATGTGAAAAAAGCTTGCACACGCATGGAAAGAAAGTGTATCCAGGATTCGAACCTAAATTAAGAGGTGAGAGACATTCTAAAAAATTTCCCAAAACTTGAATCACAAAATAATGTACCGTTATCTAGAAGCATCCGGATATCACTCCAAGGTCTTAACAAAGGCAGGGGTATCACAAATGGCAACTAATTAAACTTTGATCGACAAAGGCAAAGATTTACACGACTTCACGCAGGTTTTACTATTTGTCGTTTGTAGTTGATGTAAGTGAGAGGCCTTTAATTTACTGTTGGCAAGATGGCCCGACGTTATATTGATTCCCACCCTGATTACATTTCCTAGATAGTAAGATTAAAGTCTTCTAATGTTTTGTATTGTCTTCAACTGATCACTTGAGATATATTGTTTTGTTATTGACATCCATTTTATTAGCTACAAAGGCCCGTGCTTAGCCCGGGTCCTATAATAAAAGAATTACATTTCAAAACTTGTTGTATTATTTGCACTTAAATATTATATTATATTAATGTAATAAAAAATAATGTATAAATTAATTTAGTGCATTTGCTAAATCGGTGGAGATAATTGAATATTATATGAATTTAACATAAATAATTTATAAATTAATTTAGTACATTTGCTAAATCGGTGGAGATAATTGAATATTAAATTAATTTAACATAAATATTTTTAAATTAATTTAGTGCATTTACTAAATTGATGGAGATAATTGAATAATAAAAATATAATTTTGGAGAAAATAATTGACAAAATTTACTGCTTAGCCCGGGCCTTTGGGTTGATGTAGAAATTATGGATAGAGGGAGAGATTTAGTGAGAGGAGAGATTTTAGGGGAAAATTTTAAATTGATGAGGAAGAGGTTTGAATACCATTCAAATGGAGAGATTTTTGGAGAATAAATGAAATAGATAAGAGAGGATGGTAGAGGAAGAGATTTTAGAAGATAATGTGGCGCTCTAGAAAAAAAAGAAAAAAAACATTATTGATGTGACACCCTCCGAAGGCTTCTATTCTTGTAGCTTTAATATATATATATATATATATAATGGCAGCGGATTGAAGCTGTTGAAGATTCTTCCTTGTGGATGCTTCATTCATGATCCTCAAAAATAACAAGGGATCTCCAAAAGTATGTGATAAAATGCCTAGAATTTATAAAATATTTACATGGGTTGCTAGGTGGGCCCACCAATATTTTTCACTACTTCTCACTTGAATAGTTTTCTAGGAAATTCTAATGAATGCCCTACTAAAAAAGGGTGCTTTTGCCCTTTATTTAATGTCAAATGGGAGAAGGTTGGCACAAGACTTTTCCTCCATCTTTAATGAAATCATTTATCACCTTCTTATTTTTAGCTTCTTTCAAGGAAAATGCCTCACAAATCTCCTTATTTAGTTTTTTGAAAATTTTATAAAATACAACACTTAATTGCCTTTAAATATCATTGGATGTAGGAGATAATGGGTTATCGGCCTACAATTAGTTTTATGAAACTAAAATCTCCTGTGTTTGTAGGAGAAAATAAAAGAAGTGGACGGGACAAAGGCTTAAATGTGAGTTATCTTTATTTTTTGCATTTTGAAATGTTTTTTGCTCTCTTTCCAAGTTTATTAAATGCCTCCACTACATTAAATGATGCATAGGACATGGATGCCTTTTATTGGATGAGGAAAGCGGGCATTTTACTTTTGAAAAAGCCTGGGAGTTATATAGACCTCCCATATATATATATGAGTGTCAAACTTGGTACTGGTGACTTTTACGGGGGTACTTGTTTCATAGTCCACTTAGATAGATCATAAGTCAGACCGTACTAGTATTTTGACACATGGTACTCACCTTATCGTGAGCATTGAGTGCTTTGCTCAGGTTTTCTCATACATACTTATATATAGCGAGAAATAATCTTGTGAGTATTAGTTCTCACCATTCTTTTGTGAAAACTCTAGGTAGGGTTTATATGTCATCCAATCCAAACCTTGTAATACATAGGGATCTCCTTTGACAGTCACACGCCCTAAGTTTCAACAATCCGAATTTACTAGATTGTTGGATCGACTATATACCAATTCTAATAAACTGGATTTATAGGCCACGGATGAAGGGGTTAGAGACATGTGATTGGGATAGTCCCACATAAATATATCTTTCCATCCCCCTTGGTCTTTTCCCTAAATGGGACCCACACACAAAGTTCTCATGGGATCAAGCCCCGTATATATACATATATATAGAGAGAGAATATTAATATGCATTCATTCCTCACTATAAGGTGAGAGACACTTTTATATTTAGAGATATTAGTATGCAAAAGGCAAAAAGCAAATGAAAAAAAGAAATGTTCAAGTACAAATAAGGAAAACAATATAATCATCCCTTACCATATGATGAGGGAAAAATGCATATTAACATTCCCATATATATAGAGGAGCGCTACACAGTGCCTAGGCATTTTTCTAAGAAACAACATCCCTCTTGGTTGGGGCCCACTGAGATGCATGATGATCATGAAAATTTATTTGCTGTGAAGATTCATATGAAGCCTACCTATGTGAAAAATTTTGAGTCTGTATGATTATCTTAATCTTTTAATCCATGGCCTTAAAATTTAATGATTTAAAATCATCATTTTATTATAATTTCAATCCAACAGTGAAATAAAATGGGTGTCAAATTTGAACATGTGACCATACATAAGAAGGTAATGCGTATGAAAAGACTAGATTGACTTAACATGGGCCCCATGATAAAAAAAAATAAACAGGAGAAAAAAAGGGGCTTTTTTTAGAATTTTTCATATATATAGAATAGTTAGATGGATAGATAGATAAAGCTAGCTAGAAAACATCCAAGTGACTAAAAGATTTGGATATAGATGAGAAAAGTGTAGGATATCAAGGTGGAGGAATGTTAGTATGCATTTGCATAATTGAAAATATCTATATGTAAAAGAAGAAATGTCATTTATGGTTATATACACAAGATAAATGCTCAAATACAAATAGAAGAAGTCATGTAAATATCCATCACCGTATGGTGAGAGAAAGAAGCATACTAATATTCCTCATAAATATGATTAGATTATCTTTAACTTTTATTTATAAGTTTTAAAAGTTCAACTGCTATACAATTTCTCATGATGAAATCCAATTGTTAGCTTAGTTCTGTGTGGTTGGATTGGGTCGGCTGAAGATGGCCCCACACCTAACCCAAAAACGAGAAAGAAGGAACGTTTTGTAGATTTCCAATAGAGAGAGAGAGAGAGAGAGAGAGAGAGAGAGAGAGAGAGAGAGAGAGAGAGAGATAAAAAGTATGAAATGGTAATCCCTCATTGCCATCGAAATCTAATGGAGATAAGAGTTACCAGTAGTATCTAACCTAATCTATATCCAACTGTAATCCCAACTTGATATTATTCTCCGGGATGAAGATCGAGTAGGTGAGGCCCAAAACTTAAACATTAAACTTTAAGAAGAAAAAACCATTCTCAACTGCCCTGCAGGCTGCAGCCAGAGTAAATGGCCTACTTGTGGGCGTCATAGGAAGAATAGGGAGTAGTGTGGGGTTCATGGGGAATGTTTTAGATCACCATTGAATTATACGACTAAAGGTCATCACTTCAGAAAACCATTAGCAATTACAAGCATTACCGCATTTTTTTATGTTTCTAAAATCCGCTAATATGGAACGGCTTCTGTATTCGTTACCTCAGGGGCTGCAGTTACACATATCCACACCAATCAGTGGCACTCAGATTGGTGTGATAGCACAACGACGATGACAATGAATCAACATTTTTTTTTTATTTTATTATTGTAGCATCCCACTAATTTGAAGAATAAAATCTTTTTGTCTGGGGAGAATCATTGAAGGTGGGCTCTACTCGATGAAAAATGTTTAAAAGTATTTCTGACCAACCGGTCGTAAGTTCGAATTTTAAAAGGAACGACCCAGCTCTAAAAAAACGAAATGCGTGTCGTCAAAAATGTGTTGACCGAATTCTACCTGATGAGAAAAGTTGAAAAGTATTATACTGCCTCTATTAATATCTTTAGGTTTTGATAGATATAATTAGTTGAAAAAATTTAATAAAAATATGTTTTGATGATATTTATGTGCGACCTTCGAGTCTATAATTGTTAAGAATCACTTCTCCCCTTGTTCTTCTCCACTCTTGGATGACGCAACCTCTTTATTAAAAAAACCTTCTCATTTCATTGCACATCATGATCTTTAGCCTCCTACATAGGCAATCTTTTCCGTTTCCTTTTCTCCACGTTCTTTAGCCCTTTTATACTAGTTTTATTCTGTGTGTCAGTTTGGTGAAACCACCAGAAACCCATTTTCAAATAAAATTTTATATCTTAATATTTATTTGTGACATATTTATAGGTGCGACTCTTTCAGGAGAGCACATGGTGGCCTTTTCATCGGGCCCACTTTCGACTACATAATTATGGAAAGTCTGGATGTGACCCACTTGTCTGCAAAATTTGATTTCCATCATATCATGTTGACCTTTTCATCTAAAGGCCCGATACTAGAATGCACCTTTTTTCTATTCCACTCTAAGAAGGGTCAATTTCATTAGGATCCGTGCAACAAAACATAAGATTGGTGACAATATGAGTGCGGGGAGCGCAGTGTGTGTCATTCAAATTAATCATATGAGATCTTTTAATGGGGTCATGCATATTTCAATTATTTGCGTGTGAGGTCATCTGAAAATTTTTATATACATTTATTTAGATAGAGACACACGTATGAGGATGTCATCTCAACACAATATACACATTGCAGACAACAATTCCTTATGCATTAGTAAGGAGTGGTAATTCTCTTTAGGAGATTTAGGATTAGAACTTTGCCTCTCCTCTCCTTGGATATGTGGTCGAGCCGACAAAAGTCAACCCGACCCTTCAATCTCGCTTAACCCAACCCACATCATACACGGGCCGATCGTGGTTTAAGGTTTCCTAATCTGCATTTAAACACACCAGGTTAAGGTTAACCCATTTAACCCTTATAACCCTTTTTTCTTTTTCTTACAATTAAAAGCTAGACACAATACTCAATTCTATGCGGTGTATCTTTTTATTTTGATATGATAGTATTTAATTTTTTTTTGAAAACTTTTAATTTGTTTCTATTAGTTTTGCTATTTTAATTCTATAGTCACTATTTAAAATATATATACACCATACTCAAGGTATAAAATAATTCATTCTCTTTCTTTTTTCTCAAGTAGGCCCTTTGTTAGCTTAGTTAAGAACATTTTAGTGTGCTTTTCTCTCTTAGGAGAATCATGGACAAGAAGAAAATATAATGATGGTCTTTTCCATTGCAGGTCGTGCTAAAGTAGGGTCCTGGGAGGGTACATGATCAAAACAAATCTAACTTTTGGCAATATTGCACAAAGTGCCTGCTCAATATAATGGATATGACATAAATAAAATATAACATAATAATCAAGTAATGGTTGAGTTCATGCTAGTTTCCATGCTATTTTCTCCTTAAGCTAGAAAAAACCAGAGAAAATGGTCAATTATGGGATCATAAGCTAGGTTTAGGCCTAAATTTTCAACCCAAAATCAATTGAAATCAGGTTTGGTTTAAGATTCTATTTGAAGAAAATTAAAGTTAGGCTTATCATTGTTGGATTTTAGTGTATGCGGATTACTCGAAATAGCTGTAAAACAACACAATTGAGAAAATTGTTAGAAATTACCAAAACAATTAGTAGTTGAATCACGTCTTTGAGATGTTTTTTTAAAGTAGATTTTGCCCTCACACAGGTGCAAAATGGATTCACGGACATCTGCCTCAGAATAAAACGGCTTCCTGATCGGACAAACTCAATCAACCATGCACTCGGATGAGTTGAGAATACTTGCAATCCCAAGGGACTACTTTTGCAGATTCGCGACAGCAAAGAGAGAGAAGAAAGAAAGCGTAGGAGAGAGTAGAGTTTTCTCTGAGAGGAGCAAAACTCTATTCGCACGAAGAATATAGAGTGGGCATAAGGAGCTTACCCGAACCCTAAAAATAGGGTTTCTTCAGCAAGAAGCCAAAAGGAGTTACGGTCTCACAATTGAATGTGAGACATAACTCCCTATGCAACGGTCAAGTAACGTTCTCCGCATTTATTCAGAGACGTTATACTAATGGTTATCCACAAAAAAAGGGAGTGGGTGACGGTTTCGGATTCAAATCCACCAGCGATCTAAAAATACACATACCAAGTCAAGGTCCAATCCACAAGGAGGAACAAGCCTAATCCACCTCATTGGGTGAGCTAGCCTACAAGGCACGACCCAACAAAGATGGGCAAGCCCGGTTTGCTCGCCTCACTCATACGGATGACACGGCTGGTTGGTGCGCATTCGGTTACCACCACTAAACCCACTCTAAAGACAAACAATATAAGCATATAAGGAATCATTAATAAAGCCTCACTAAGAGTTCTCCATGACCAATACTAGCGCAAAAACCCATGTTGATCATAGGTGTGACCAATCTTGTAACTTAAATATTCATTTATTAAAGTTGTTCATCCAAAAATCTTAGAAAGAAAGTAAAAGGAGGAAAGATTATGAGATACATGTTTATGAAATCTAGCATGTAGGAGCTAGCAAGAAATGGATAAAGGAGAATTAGAGAAGAACTGGAATTATAGGGTATGAGTGGAAAGGAGAAGTGAAACTTTGAAAAGTGAATAAGTGAGTGGTTTAGATATATAAAGAGATAAAAAGGTAGTTTTGCATAAATGGAGAGAAAACTGAATTAAAAAATAATAATAATAACTAATTTTCCAAATCATAACCGTGGTTAAAATTGAAAGCAACAGCCTTTGAGCTTAATATATAATAATGCAACTCTAGAAAATTAAGAGAAGTAAAGAGAGGGATAGGGTAGGGGAAACTCATGTTCTTTAATGCACATATACCTACAATCATAACCAAGATAGAGATTGTTCTATTGCCTATTATGATAGATTTTAAAATGCACCAATAGGATTTTGGAAGTTGAGGATTGTTAATTTATATCTTATCTCATTTTTATGAGTTAACATACCAATGTGGGTGTAATTAATGAATTTAGGTTTTGATACAGGTCTCCCATTCTTGTAATTCTTCCTCTTGAGCATGTTTAACTCCGGAGTTCTTATGGGATCGTAGGCCACACGTCTTGTTGAGTTAAGATGGGTGGTTTCACTTATAAGTTCAAGGTTAGGTCTTGTATAATTCCGATGTGGGACTTTGACAAAGCCTCATGATGTTACCGAAGCACTCTATCCTTACCCCAGTAGATTTTTCTTTCTTGGCTTATAGGACTACTTAGGCTCTATCCTTACCCCAGTAGATTTTTCTTTCTTGGCTTATAGGACTACTTAGGTGGGATGTGTCTCCTTGCATGTATGAGTTTTCATCACCTTACATGTATGAGTTGTGTCTCCTAGTATGTGCGAATTCCCATTATATTGCATCTGTGAATTGTGTCTCTTTGCATGTATAAGTTCTCATAACCTTGCATGTGCTAGTCTCACAAGTCCCAACCCCTTAGCTGGGATATAACAAAAAAAAAAAAAAAACACACACACACACACACACCCACACCCACATGCACGCGCACGCACAATATACATCCAATAACTTGCACCCACACAAGTGTTCAAAGTAACTGCAAAAGTACATTAGTTTTATTTATTAATTAGGGTTCCAAATTGTCGAAAGGATATCTTATAGTGTCGAAAGCATATCTTATTCCTGCATTTTATACGCATAAACATGCTTATGCAAATCATGTTACATAGGAAATTTTGGGTGGGTCTAGCCACAATTTAGAAATTTGCAATCCAGTTTCGTGGTCCAACTGATTCGTACATGCCAATTACAGGCAAAAATTAATGATAAGCTCTTAATTTTATTAGTAGTACCACACTCACACAAAAAAAAAAAAAAACAAGAAGATTTTACAGGAATTGATTATTCAAAATTTATCTATCTAATACCTAAATCATTAGCCATTATATTACTAAAATGGTATGGAACCCCCAAATGAATGGTTATGATTGAGAAACTTGGGACAGCCTAGTGGTAAGGGC
The DNA here is from genome assembly GCA_037013555.1 of Sextonia rubra. Classification (NCBI taxonomy): domain Eukaryota; kingdom Viridiplantae; phylum Streptophyta; class Magnoliopsida; order Laurales; family Lauraceae; genus Sextonia; species Sextonia rubra. The sequence continues at coordinate 31,361,428 of JASUAD010000010.1, read as the reverse complement.
TTCTCATCTCACGCCTGCCTAGGGATCAATCTCTCAGCACGTATATAGTCTCACAAAATTAATACCACTCACAAAATTAATACCATTCATCCAACTAGCATATCCAAAAAAGTTCCCTTAAGCTCAAGGTTAAATAAGAAATTCAATTAGCTCAAGCCTTTGGGGCCCACCCTTGGTCCATCCAAATGGACCAAATACATGACTCACCTGGATTTCATATGTCTACCAATTTTTGATTAAATCCGAATTTATTGAACTATTGATTCAAATGGACTATTAACTATTGAATTTTTAGGGCCCATATGGAAATGATAGAAACTACGGTTTGGGCTCATTTTTTACAGAGAGGAGAGTCCCACGGAATCCTTTAAATCCCCCTATCTCTATCCCCATGTGGGTCCCATATGCATCCTCAACACACTTTAGCTTTTTGTATCCTAAGCTTAAGCTTAGGGGAACCGGCCTCGATAAATATATATATATATGAAGAATATTACTATACATCCTCCCTTCCTATGTGGTGAGGGATAATGATATGGCTTTTTCTCTTTACGTATGAAAATTATTTTTTTTCGTAATACCATATATAGAGAGAGAGAGAGAGAGAGAGAGAGAGAGAGAAAGAGAGAGAGAGAGAGAGAGAGAAAGAGAGTTATGATCATGACTGGCATGAATAGATGTAGGCTTCGGGGCTGATCCTCAATCTTTCAAAGTTGGGACTTGGACCAAAGCTGAATTTTCCTCTTTAATATAATTTACTCTCTCTTTTTTTTAGCTTTAGGTAAAAAGGCCCTTGCATATAATCGTTTTTTCATGATTTTCATTGCTTCGAAAATCGAAACCAATGTGCCGGAAAAACGAACATGAAAGAGCAAGAGAACCCATTACTGACGTGGCGTGAAAATCCTGAGAGACCGGAAGTTTGTCGTTTGGACTGACTACACAGTACCATCAAATCTTCTCCCAAGTTTCTTCTCTTTCTCTCTTGAACTTTGTTGGCTAATCAAAACTATATTGAGGTGTGATATGGTGCTTTCATCATGTTAACAGAATTTAGCTGCTCTTAATTCTACTTTGATTTGGCTGAATATTGTCCATTCAGGTATATGGCTCTGATTAAGGCTTCCAGAAACATATTAAGAGACTGTTAATGATGGATTTGATCTGTCATAGATTGGGAAGTGAGGGTTCTTTGTTCGAACACAACAACCGACAAAATGCGATGAGAAAACTGAAAGACAATTGAATGTATCTTAAATAATAATAAACAAAGACATGTGTCATGGAGCAAATACTAAAATGAAACAAAATCTAGATGAACACCCATCTCATCAACCACAAAATTTTGGTATGGATCTCATGGAGATTGGGATTTGGATAGTCTATATCACTGACATGTGATAACATAACAGCTGTATTAAGAAATAAAAACTTCCCTTCTTTATGCCTCTCACCAATGATTAGGCACTTTTTGGATACAACTTCTGTCATGCAATCTATAGGGAGAAAAAAAAAAGTGGGACCTTGGACATGAATCCATCTTATATATGTGGTTGCTTTGACGAGGTTTTCAAGTGCATCTGTTCAGCTTTCCTCCACAGAGACCAGTTTTGGAGGTCTTCTTTTGAGAGAAATCCTTGATATGGCTATAGAGGTTAGTTTGTCAGCAATTGCAGTTTCTGAGACACATGGAGAAGACTCCCCTTACTTTGCAGGGTGGAAAGCTTATGATGAAAACCCCTATGATGAAGTGAAGAACCCTTCAGGAGTCATACAGATGGGATTAGCAGAAAACCAGGTAAGAAAATCGGGAGAAACTAGAAAACCAAAAAACAGATCATTGTCTATTTTATGAGACTAGGAGAAATCTTGTACATACTATACACATGCTTATACATGTCAAAAAATATGCAGCTATTGGTTTTTGTACCTGATTTAATCCATTTCTTTCTAATCTACCAACAGGTTTCATTTGATATGATAGAGGAGTATTTGGAAGAGCATCCAGAGGCTTCCAACTGGGGTAGTGGTATCTCTAGCTTTAGAGAGAATGCTTTATTTCAGGACTACCATGGACTCAAAGTTTTCAGACAGGTCTGCTCCCTCTTACTTTTACAATTTAAATATTTAACGAACTGAGTTCCAGTTGCTTAAGTTTGCTAGAAACTATGATTGACTATGAGTTCAGTCGTAACCTCATTTTTAAACAATTGAACTTTTTATCAGGCAATGGCAAGTTTCATGGAACAAATAAGAGGATGGAGGGTGAGATTCGATCCCGAAAGGATTGTCCTCACTGCAGGAGCAACTGCAGCGAATGAGCTGCTAACATTCATATTAACAGACCCTGGAGATGCCTTGCTTGTTCCCACTCCATATTATCCAGGGTGAGAGTAATAACTATTGGGGATGTGATTATGATTCCTGGTTTAAGTCTGATTACATTTTCTATATTGAGTTATTTTATTCTTATAATTTTTGGCTATTCTTATTAAATTACCATAGAATATTTAGCAAGATGTAGTCCTTAAATACTTGCAAAGACGTCTCCTCACCTCATGATTATTCCCTCATGATTATTTAGTTAAAAACAGCTTTTGTTTTTGTCCTTGGCTAGAATAGAAAATTTCTAAGTTTCTTTATGTCGTATGTTAAGTTTATGTCTTGTATTCTGGGTTCATTGGATTTATCTATTAGGTTAGCTAGCGATCGGGCTTTCGGTCGTATGTATTTTAGTCTTTGTGTTGGGCTTTCTTAGAGTCTAAGAAAGATATAATTATATATATCATGTAACTTGTAACCATATACCTAAGAGTGATAGTAAAGAGATAGTGACTTCTCTTTGGCTGTGGATGTAGGTGCAACATCAAATCACATAAATTTTGTTTGTATGCTCTCGTGTGGTTTTTTCTTTTCTTATGTGTAGTTTAATTGTCGATCGCAACTTTCATGCTTCCGCATGTGCGTAACATCATACATTTGCATTTATAGTAGGATAAGAGAGCCGAATCCACTCTATCTCCCTTTGAACATAGTAACAATTAAACATTCATCCCATTTGTCCTGGGTCGACTTTCTTTCTCTTTCTTACAATCCTATGAACTGTTATGGTTGTAGGAACTCCACAGTCCAATTTTTGTTCTGCTGTCATATTTTATCCCTTCGTATCTTCCCATTTGTTGAAGTCAACCCACACAATATTGTCTCGTATTCTCATTTCTAATTCCATCCTTTCTTATAACTCCACACTTCCAATTTGACAGCCTTGTGTATCTTTACTAAAGTGTGCCAAACTTTTTGTTGTTGAAGTTCAAGTAAACATGAGTCAAGTTAATGTTCTTAAAAACATGTCAATGAAGATCTCTACCTAAACTATGCACAATGCACATTCCATGCATTTCTATACCTTCTGCTTTAGGTCTATAGAATTTGAATTCAAAATAAACTTAAGACTATTTTATTTTGTGTTATGTATTTCATATGCTTAGATATGTTGATTAATGTTATCAGTGAAATTCTTCTGTAGATTCGACAGGGATCTAAGGTGGAGAACCAATGTTAAGATTGTACCTATTCACTGTGACAGAACCAACGACTTCCAAATCACTACCGAAGCCTTAGAAGAAGCATATAAGGAAGCTTCAGCCATGAACATCAAAATCAGAGGACTTCTCATTACAAACCCATCAAACCCATTAGGCATGGCAGTACAACGTTCAGTTCTCGAAGAGATTCTTGACTTTGTCGTGCAGAAAAACATTCACCTTATATCCGATGAAATCTACTCCGGTTCCGTCTTCTCCTCCTCCAAATTTACGAGCATCGCAGAGATCCTTGAATCTCGAAATTATGAAAATTCTGAAAGAGTTCACATTGTTTATAGCCTCTCCAAAGACCTCGGGCTTCCTGGTTTTAGAGTTGGAACGATATATTCATACAATGACAAGGTTGTAACTACTGCTAGAAGGATGTCTAGCTTTAGCTTAGTCTCCTCTCAAACCCAACACCTCTTGGCTTCGATGCTTTCGGACACTGATTTCAGAGAGAAATATATAAGAACAAACAGGGAGAGGCTGAGGAAGAGACATGCATCTATGGTGAAAGGTCTGAGGGAGGCAGGGATTGAGTGTTTGGAAGGGAATGCTGGGCTTTTTTGCTGGATGAATTTGAGCACATTGTTGGAAGACCCCACAAGAGAAGGAGAACTGGATCTTTGGAATTCAATACTAAATGAAGTTAAGCTGAATATATCTCCAGGATCTTCTTGCCATTGTTCTGAACCTGGTTGGTTTAGGGTCTGTTTTGCTAACATGAGCGAGAAGACACTGGAAGTTGCACTAAGGAGAATACATGATTTCATGGAGAAGAGAAAGAGAAAGCAGTATTCTTCCCATCCACCTGATGAAAACACCTATTTGATGAAATGGGTTCCTCTTGGAATTGTGTAAATTGGAACATCTTTTATATTTTGATACCATCAAGATAAATGAGATTTCTCTCTCTCTCTCTCTCTCTCTCTCTCTCTCTCTCTCTCTCTCTCTCTCTCTCTCTAGCTTCATAGAAACTCTATAGGCATGATTGGCTTTTTTGTCAATTTCACATTGTGACAGAAGTTGGACCTTGGACCGCCCCATTGCATTAAAAAAAAAGTTTCCAGCTATGGCGAAACGACCAGATGTTGGAGGGTAGGACTGCTCTTTGAAAGATTGAATTGTTAAAATGCCCTTAACACCGCAAGATGTTGGCAAGACTAAGTCACTCAATACGGTGAGTCTTCCCCATTTTGCATTATTTAGCCAAAAAAAAAAATCCCAAGTGAACCCAACGATTTGCGTTAAGGGTTGTTTGGTGATTATAGGTCGTTATTGGTGATTAAGAGAAAGGATAAAAGCAATTTGTTTTTGCTGGAAAAAAAGGAAGAAAACATTTTAAACCTCTGTGGTTGACACGTTCAAAAGCAGCTTTTGTTATTTCATAGTATTCTTTTAGCTATAAGTCAAAAGTCCACTTTCGTTTGCTGAAGGCTTTTTCTTGTTAATTAAAATTAGAGGTGTACACGGTTCAAATTAGATCGGTAGATCAGATTAATTCAAATTAAGTCTAATTCATCACCAATCTTTTACCTACAAATTGATCATTTTATAATTCATAGTCAATCCGATCTCTATTAAAAACCGAACCAAATCAAATCGTAGATCAACGATTCAATTTAATTAAAACCGTTCAATCTATTAGATAACAAAATAGACATAGAAATCAAAACTTAAAAACAAATATATATATATATTCTCATAAGATACTGGAAGAACTATTCCCATAAGAACGTAAAAACTCATTTTCATAAGATATTGTAAGAACTATTCCCAATCAAACCTTGTGTGAAAATACATATTATATACTTTATGTCAACAACTCGGTTCCAATCCACATCCGAAGGGTAAAATTCATCACGAAATCTGTAATATCCCGGCCCAAAATTTAATGATTAATTGCTAATATTTCGTGCTTATTGCTAATTAATGATATTTTAAATCTTAATTTCATAATGGGTAGGTAGATAGGGGGAAACTTTCTCTTAATTAGGTAGTTTTTAGGACTAATTGGTAATCTAACTAACCTAATGTATATTATCTCATCGGCTCATTAATTATGTCATTTGCATTATCATAATACATTAGTGGACGTACCCATTTCATTTAACACCTAAGTCATCTATATAAGACTACTTTGACCTATTCTATAAAGTAACTTAGTCCTATGAACTTGCTAGTAAATACCTAAACTATTGGAGCAATCTTAACCTTATATAAAGGCACTTTCCCCAAACCAAGAGCTCCTTGTGCTTCACAGCTAAGAAACTTAGCCTCCAAGCTCTCTATACTTCATTGTCACTCCTCCTATAAACCTAGAGTGGATGAGAAAAAGAGATTTAACCCATTAAAAGTTAGATATATCTTTTTTTCCACATTCCCTTTTACCCATTTGTTGTTTGCTTGTAGAGAAAAGCTCATCTTCACCCTTTAGTACCATTTTTTAGGTAAGAAATACAACCTATCTTAGTATTTGAGCATTAAATAGTATAGGAATAGATTTCTCTCAATCTTAACTTCATTTATTCATCCTTTCATGGCATTCATCTCATATTTTTTTCTTCTCTTGATATCATTGCATTATTAAAGTGTTGGGTGAGCAAGTGGATTTGGGGGCTTACACTTAAAGCCTTGCATTTGGATTTTGGGAGCATTATAAGGCAAGTTTAAGCAAGTACTAACATACATGATTGTAGTTGTGATTGATTCCTTGAGATTTCTACATTTTTAGTATGTTGGTACAGTTCATTCTCTATTTGTTTCATAAATGTGAATGTTATGATGGGTTGGAAATGGATTTTTAAATGGAATAAATAAATGTTAGGATTAAATGGTTTGGAATGAGGTTGAAATGGCCATAAATGTGGAAGATTCAGAGTATGGAAAAGTAGATTTGAAACTGTAGAAACTCATATGCAAAATAGAGCTCAGATCTAGGTCTTAAGCTAACGCTCGAGTGCGCTGTCACACCCAAAACCTGGAAATTGGGGATTATAGTGTATTCCGAGGTGCAACACATGTAACTCATAGCAATCTGTGTCATGTCAAAACACGCACGAACTGCTACAAAGGAGATTCCACAAGTACATGTGAGGAAAATCCATATACATATAATAACCATTTTACGTAATTAAGGAGAAATCTGGAGAATTTACCTGTAATTCATTATAGGCATTAATAAAACCACAATTCATCCACATAATTAATTTCAAATCTATAGATTAACCATCCACATGCACACAATACTAAGAAACATAAACATGGACATCATTATAAATGTCATGTCCCTCAAATAGGGACTTCAAAATATCATAGTTCGACCACAACCAAGCATGGTCGTGTTCTAAACAAACTTCCAAATATATACCCCATGATGCACTACGTAGGATGATTAGTAGAAGACATCATCCCCATTCTACTTGTTACACCCCAAGGTACCATTGAGGTTCCCTTCGATGACGCATCGATTGCCGGATTAACATGGGTTCTTTAACTATAATACCAAAGGTAACACTGTTAACATGACGGTTAAGTAAATATAAGAGTATATAAGACTATCATAATGTATCAATTAAATTAGAAAACCATATTGATTAAAAGAGAGCAATAATTGGAAGCTAGGCATATTGTGCATGTAAAAAAGAATGAATAAATAATCATATATAGAAAAATAATCACATGCTAATTGGCAACCACATGGTTATTTTCTCTCTGGAATGAGAGTATATCATATAGTGGGAAATCACTAATAGTCGAGCCAAGACCATCTTGCTACCATAGAAGAGCCGACTAACTTTTCATACAACTACTACAGTAATTAACATATATAATACACTCATTCAATCCCGTCGAACCTCCTATGGGTACAGGCTAAATGGTGCTGACTCAATGGTCTCTAGTTTAATCAAAATTCATACTTTCACACTTATCATACGCAATACTCGATCCATTCTTATATAAAACATATAACGGTCTCGAGATCGTGTACAGTCATAAACTTAGAATTAACAAAGTGACTATTATTCAAACAATGCATATTCAAATGAGCTAATAGAGCTTGAATCCTCTCAACCTTACTTACCCCTTTCTTGGCTCACGGGCTCACGCTCAGTAGAAGCTCCATCTCCGATCTTGCGTCAAGGTTCACAAAAAAAATGGGTACATGATTAAATTATGTTGAGAGCAAAATTTATTTAAACAATATGAATGCATTTGGATTAAGTGGATAATAAGGATATTTACTAACCAACCCTAATTAAGATGATCCGTGTTTCCTTAGTCATTAGTACGGTGTATTCATAAAATGTCCGGCGTTAATGTGTTACCAAAATCTTAGTGTTATATTATATAGGTAATGGACATCACTTTTTATACCAACACCCATAACGTAATGTCAGGAACTAACTAGAAAATTAAGAGAGAGTAAGTGACAGCTCTACACACTTTTTTCTCTTTATTTGACTACCATTGGGCTAATTTAATTGAGGTAAAGGTACCACTTGCAAGGTCTTACATGATCTTTGGATGTACATAAAATCCTAAAGATAAGATTAGCTTTAATCCATCATTCTAAGGTCTCCTAAATAAAGATTGAAAGTGACTTTTAAAATAGTCTTTGAAAATTAGCAAAGTGCGCTCGAGCATAGCCTTAGGCGCGCTCGTGCACCTATGGCTCTATTTTAGTAAAGTTTTGACTAACGAGTTTTTCATCAGATCTTTGGACATGTGCTCGTGTAGGGTCAAAACATGCTCGAGCACATATTGTATCTGTCTCGAGACAAAGACTACTGACGCATTCTGTAAGGTCCCATACCCTAGATAATTACGATTAGTAGTAATTAAGTTGGTTTTATTCTAATTAATAAGTAATTAGGTTAATTGAGCCCAAATCTCAAGAGTTTTAGGTCATGGATTGGTAGATGGGTCGGGTTCGAACCTTTGTTAGGTAATCCAAGGCCTTTTCATTTAGTATTTTCCTGATTTGGCATCATTAAAGCATCATATTGGTTGCATTGGGTGAGTTTCGCCATGTTGGACATCTTTTATATTTGGTCTAACTTCGTTTGGACCCATCTCAGCCCATTTTAAGCACATTGATTCAAACTGGAAATATATTGAAACCAAGAGGGCTTACTTGCAATTTTCAGAAACTTCATTTATATAAAAACCCTAACCCACCAACCACCACCGATATTTTTCCTCTTTCTCTCCCTCGTTGTAGCATCAACTTCCCCCTTCTTCCATCGTCGTCTTCTGTAACACTCCGACCCGAGTTGATCCGGATTAGTGGGTAATTACGTGTGGTTTATCGCTAAGAGTGTTTTGGCTTTTGTTTTTATTTGGTTTTGAGTCTTGGAGAGATTGTTTGAGTTGAGTTGACTTGGTCTAGTTAGTTCGAGCCCTTTTTCGTAATTGTGGCTTTTGATTGACCTTGTCAGTTTTGCGTCATTCTGACGTTATCGCGTGTATTTCGTTGAGCTTGTCGATTTTTGCAACTGTCTTGGATCCGACCGAGTTCGTTTGCTCTCGTTGGACCGTCATTTGACTTAAACTGATAATTGTGCAAACTGTTGGGACCTAAGTGCAAATTGGACTCAAATTAAGTTATAAAAATCCCACCAACTCCCTGTCTCTTTCTCGATCGTCTCTCTCGCTCTCAGCTAGTCTCTCTCTCTCGACAGCTCTCTTTCTCTCCTTCTCCATCTCTGTTCGATTGCTTGAGGGAGGAAGGAAGGAGCTTGTTCGCGTGTGTTTCCCGGTGGACTGAGCCAAGCAACGAGTGATTTCCATTTGTGAGGCAAGTATAAGCTCAAGTTGCATGAACACTGATTGATATGGATTTGATTGTTGTGTTCTTGTTCCTCATTGTGTTTTTCAGTATTAGACAGCCCTATTCAGCTCCTTTTGCTGTTCTGTTTCTGTTTCTAGTCGTTTTGCACACTTTCTGTATGACTGTAACAAGTTCAGAAAAATGACTCCGTGCACTCACGGCTAAGCCGTGAAATGTGCTACGGCTAAGCCGTAAAATGGCTTACGGCTAAGCCGAGACCCAACCGTAACCCTAACCGTAGAACAGTACAGACTGTTATCTGAAAATAACTGAGAGTTGGCGAATTGCCATTCTTCTACGGCCCAGCCTGATCTAAGCTGTACATTGGCTTACGGCTAAGCCGTGGACCAGGATACGGCTGAGCCGTAGAGTAAATTACGGTTGAGCCGTAAATCCGGGTGGATATTGGGGGAACCTCAGCTCAGCCGCAGTGTATATTACGGCTAAGCCGTAAGATGCCTCGGCTAAGCCGTAAGGTTACCTACGGCTACACCGTGAAACCCTGAGAATTGAATGAAAAGGATTAGGTTTAAGCAAAAGACCGTGTATGACTCTCACGTTAGAATGTAGCGAACCTGAATATGCCCAATGGAAATGTCTGAATGACATGAATGATCTCAAGGGCTGTGAATCATTCATGGACAGTTATCCAGTTGTTTAGCACCTCCCCATGGGTGTTGGTTTAAGGGACTTCGGTGCACACTCTTGACACTGCAACACTAGACAATGGTGCATCGGATAACTTAAAACTACATCAACATGCACGGTTAGAAACACTGGATAAATAGTGTAGGATTGGCTTGTAAATGATCCTTGATTCGTATCAGTACTTGATTTGTTTGATTTGTACAGCATATTGATTACGGTTTATGCCCTCTCATGTGTTCTGCGCTGGACCTCTCGATTCTGTGGGAAATGCAACAACCCCAGAGCGAAGCCCGGGCAGGACCATTCGATGATTGTGTATTGTATTTTACCGTTGCTCCACTGGAGTATTGTGTATTTGCATCAGTGTTTATTGGTATTAGTACTTGAGCTTATTCTTGGTAACTGCTTATCTGCATTCAGTATCCGTATCAGTATCCGTATTATGTGCATTCAGTATTTGCATTCAGTATCAGTTTATGTGATGCACTTCCTATTGTTCGTTCAGTATGATATGTGTGATATGTGAGATCTGTAAGTGATATGATATGCTTAATCGATCGAGGTGCATCATCTGATTGATTGTGATTGGTATTGGCACTACTGAGCCTCAGCCTTAGGATACCCGACGGGGTTAACTTTGGTTTAGTTTATGTGTTTGCCTCTGCAGAGTGTTCTGTCCTGGGACTCCGGACCCCGGGAACTAGAGACCCATGCGTACCCTGGCCCGGTCGCTGGTGTTCTCATTCTGTCCGCTCTCGTAAGGGAGAAAATGGCCAATGTAGTAGCCACTTGACTGTTATCTGTTTATGATTCTTACAGCATGCTTATTCATTTGCATAATTGACAAACATGCTTTCTGTAGACCTTGCATCATGTCTATTGCTCACTTTAGATGCAATTCGTGTTATCGTCTTGTTGCTTATACTTTGCTAAGTCGTTGTACTTATTAGTTGTCTTTGTGTGTTGCAGGCTCAGATCCCTCTCCCGATCCTGCGTCGGTCGACCCGACTTCAGGAGAGGCTCGCGAGGCCCCCTCCGGCCTAGAGGAGTGGACTTGATCCATCCTCCAGAGTACGGTTTGCATCATTTTGTTCTCCCCATTCGTTGAGTCTGAGTTTATTGAGGGGATTTTTCTGTACTTGTAATGTGGGCTTTGAGCGATATTTGTATTTTGATTTTTGATGGCTGTAAGCCCGCTATATGGTCATACGTTCTTGTAAATTATTCTTGTTATCAGTTCATGATCCTTTGTAGCTTTTGGTATGTTGTTATATGCCTTGATACGTACAGCTTCCGCGTACAGTTGTTTGCACGTGTGATTGATCCCTTGTGTGTGTATGCTTGGACGGGGTTCAGGTGTGCATGCACGGGAGTACGTGTGTCATTGGTTAGACTTTCTCTGACCCCCGGTCCCTGGGCTCGGGTTGTGACATCTTCCATCGTTTTTCAGCTCATTTTGTGGCGAATCTTCTTCTTCCTCTTCATCCTTCCTTTCTCTTTGTTGGAATCAAGGCACCCTCAAACGAGTTGAGGTTTTCATTATAGAGAGCTTTATTCTTCATCTAATCAAAGGGCAAACCGATGTGGGTGAAGCACCGAACCTAAGGCAAGTATAAGGATGCATAATCTTACATGTATAGCTTGATTTCTTTGATTATTGATGGATCGTGTGATTTTACCAATTTTACAACTTTGTGGAAATGCATGGATTGAATGGTGATTTGGTGGGATATGGATGTTATTAGCCTTTAGGGAACTCAAGGGTGTAAAATGAAGGCTTTTGGAGCGGTTTCATTGTAGGTAAATTGGAGTTTTGAAAGAGAAACGCATTTGGGAAGAAAACCCACTCACGACAGAATGCTTCAGGGCTGACCGATCGGTCCTGAAGCTAAATCGGTCGATTGCCTCATTAGGTAGTCCAACTGGTCGGCTACATAGCCCGACTGGTCAAATTCCACTTCTGGAAGGGTCCGACCGGTCGGACCTTCACCCGATCGGTCGGGTAAGTCTGACTAACATCTTGTCGAAAGGCGTTCAAAAATGAATTTTAAGCTTGGCTATGGACTTTCTATAGTCTATGGGATAACCTAGTGATGAGTTACTCCTTTAAATCACAGAAAAGAGACCCTAGTTCAATATCAAACCATGGGTGTGGGCATAAAGTGCTGTGTCCCTACATACACGTGTGATAACACTAAGAACAGTAACACCGGGACACTGAACACCTTATAAATACACCAAGTTAATGACCTCGGAAACCCGGATTATCTAATATAGAATTGATAAAAATTGCCCTTGATAACCTATAATCTATTGCATTGGTTTATATTAATATGCATTGGATAATCAGTATTTTATTAGTTGTGGTTCTATAATAGACATCTCCAATGCGAGCGAGGGGTGTGGACCTCTTGAATAGGTACTCACAGGGTGCACTGCCTAGCAAAGTCCCGCACTGCTTAAGAGAGTGTATATAAGGACGTGCCTTCTTCCCTTGTGACGTGTCCTGGGTACTCCCTTGGGGCTCTGCCCAGAAGCCATAACGCGTTTTAGGTATTCCGTGGCGGCTCTACCCAAAAGTGAAACAGTGCCGGTACTCCTTGAGGGCTCTGCCCAAAGCGGACAATATCACGGTGGGGAAGAGAGGAAAACATTACCCCTCAGTTCTATTCCTCATAAGAGGTTCGGTTGCCAATTGGGTATGGGAATTCAACAGTATAATTTCATAGATTACACAATTAATTTCCTTTAATTGTTGTGCCATTTTAATCTAGTTGATTTATCGTGTTAAGCTTATGTACCCTTATCTTGCTTAACGGTCGTGTTAACTGAGTTACTATGGTGTTACAGGTACGGGACCCGTTGCCGACCCGGCAGTCGACGCGATTCCGGAGGCAACCTCAGCGTTACCTCGGGACGTGAACGAGTGAAACGAGGAGGACATCTTCTCGTGATTTCCCTCCATAGTGCGCAACAGGGACAGACGGGAATAGGCTTAGGGTTCATTTTGGTAATTATATCTCTTGTATTATGTATGGGTACTCCTGTACAAGCATGTAGGTGTATTTAATTCATGGTCTTGTTTGCTTAAGAAATGAAATGAATGGATGTTCTATGGATGCTCATGATGCATTGCAGGTGAAATCTCTAGGTTTCCGCTTGAATTCCTTATATGGATAATAAGTGATCGTGGATTTTCCTCACACGTACCTATGGGATTACCCTTGTGACGGTTCGTACGTGTTCAATCATGTCACGAATTGTCACGGGTACGTGTGTCATTCCTCGGAACCCACATTTAATCCTCAATTTTCGGGTTTGGGGCGTGACACATTCTTCGTCAAAAATTTGCATGGGCGCTTGTGCGGGTGCTCATGCTCGCTTTCTCGAATTACAGTTCAAAATTTTACTATAAGCACTCTTCTTCTTCATTTCATTACCTGCATGGAACCTTTATTCCCCCATCCATTTGAAATTCATTCTACACTTTTTTAACCTCAATAAAACCATCATACATTCCTAATTCAACTCATTAACCCATAAATCATTCACATTTTCAAAATCAAAGGCAGGAGAGTTGTAACTTGGCATTAATGAATAACTCATTAATAATGAACCATGCATGTAGTAAATATACACTTATACTTGCCTCTAATCTCAGTGCTTTGTCCAAATCAAGCTTCTTCTTAGTTTGATCGTGGAGAAAGCCTGAATAGAAAATGATCTAAACCATGCAAAGACATGCAATGGGTGAAATGGATAGGAGATGCATACATGTCACCAAATTGAGTCTCCTTAACTCTATTGGACTCAAATAAATGGAATAGTGATGAAGCTCTTACCATAGGAAGCTGTAGAGAAGATGAGGGAATAAGTTTGTGAGACAAAAAAGAAGACGATGAACAAGGAAGTAAAGAGGAAGGAGTGGGAGCTGTAACTCTTGCATGCACAACTCCAAGGCTTAAGCTCTAGCTGTTAGAGAAGGAGAAGAATGAGAAAAAAAATGAGGAGAAGATGGAGCTCTAATAGTAGAGAATAAGGAAAAAAAGGAAATCTGCTGGAGTGGGTTCTTTAAATCCAAGTTTTATGAGATTTCTAAGTAGATCCTTTGGGTTTTAGGGATTTTACAGTTTGAATCATTTGAAGTTCAAGTGAGCCAAGATGGATTCGAATTGGACTGGGCCAAATATGAAAGTTGACCCAAAAGATAAATACATTTTTTACAATTAATATATTGCCTTATTGATGCAAAACCATGTAATTTTAAATTACATGAAAAGGTTCTTTGCTACCTAAGTAAAGTTCGAACCCTACCCAACTACCTATCCATGACTCAAACTCAAGGGGATTTGAATTGAATTAGCCTAATTATGTATTATTTAAGTTAAAACAAGCTTAATTATAATAAATTAAGATTAGCTCAGGTTTGCACCTTACACACGTAATTAAAATTCCCAGTCATTTCGTCTATGTAAAACCCACTCGAGTGTACATTCATTCACGCTCAAGTGCGTTAGTTTCTGTGAAACCCGCTCAAGCATATGCTCAACAGCGCTCGAGCTCACATCTAATTTATTTAATAATTTATTTATTTATTATCATTCCAATTTCTATCTCGATTGGATTGTCTAGACTAAACTTTTCATCAAGCACATTTGAACTTGATCCGTGGTCAAGTGTTACCTTAGAATTATTAGGTAAACCTATAACTATGTAGGACCTTGTTTCTTGGAACCATTATATCTTAATCATTGTCTAACGAAATCAAATAGGGTAAACAAGGAAAGTGTTTGCTATCACTCATCCTTATTAGATGATTCGGTTAGTTCTAATGTTATGCCCTTCGTGTATGGATATAAGGAGCTAATGTTCAAATTCATACATAATGCGACACTAAGATTTCGTTAACACATGGCATTGGAATTCTTATGGTCATGTCAAAGTGGAAAACTAAGGATACGGATATCTTAATTATCTTGGCTTGTAAATTATCTTTTTTTCTTAATTGATTGAATATTATGCATATTTTGATGACTTCTAAATCCTTCAGCAGTTCAGTTATATACCTTTCATTATGTTATTAGTTTAGTTATATTCATTTCATTATATTATCAATTCAATTATGTTTCTTTTATTATGTTACTAGTTCAGTTATATTCCTTTCGTTACCTTTATTTTTTTTTTCTTTTGTTATCATTGTTCGTTATTAATATCAATATGCTTCTGTTACTGTAAATGTTAAGTCAGTAAGTTCTGTTAAGAAAGTAAATATGAGAGCACGATGGTGCTATCTGTTCTGGCTATATTGATTCATACAGTTAACACCACTAAGCTGGACTCTATGAGGCCCGACGTGGTTAATTATTAGTTGAAATTCTGTGCACCACTGCAATTGGTTTTCTGTGGAGTAAGTCGACGCTCCTTTTGGTGGTCAGATTAGCTACCTGATCTCCCATTTTGTTCTGATATTTTTCTCTCTTCAGGAAAGATTGTAGCCATGTGGATTGCCATCTAGTTGTGATATTCTGTTATCTTAAGTCATTATGATTATGCTTTACCTTATGCTAACATGCTTAGATTTTGCTTTTACCCTATTTAATTGCACATGTCTTCTACTCTATTTGGAACAACATGTTTAGTGTACTGCTTGCCTAGTTCTTATTGAGATGTCATGCTTAGAGTGTTACCCTTGGTGTTGCAGGAGTAGGCTCCAATCTCAACCTGATTATCGACGTGATTTTAGAGATTACCACAATGGTACTTTTATGACTAGCTGAGTTGAGATCAAATGACATCTTCTATTAGGTGTATCCATAGAGCAACATGGGTTCCGTTGAGCATTTAGGATTTGAGCTATGATAGTTTGCTTTATCATATTATCATGACTTTAGACTTTATTTACGTTTATTATATTTGAGGATATGTATTATACTTTCGGTTTATGACCGTTATTTATTTTTGGCACTTTATTAGGCGTGGGTTATGTTCACTTTGATAATTCAAAAAGTATTTTAATTATAGAATGTTTAAACAGGTATTTGTTTAGGCTCTTATACTATTGCAGGGTGTTGATTGGGTGCACTAAGCACTAAGTTTCGCAGTTAGATTTGAATGGGCATGTATTATGGATCTTCCGCACATATGAATATTGTGAAAATTCCGTTGTAGTGGTCTGTATTTGCTTTAGTGCTGCCTGAATTACTACGGCATTATGCGTGCCACGTCACGGGTCTATCCGTAATGACCTAATCTCGGGACCGGAGCATAGCAAAATTATTATGACAAAATCGTTACTAACGAATTATGATTTCTTCAGTCCATTACCAAACCATTAATGATCAGTTTGGTTAACAAACCGTAGATCGAATTGGATCGATTCGATTTTATGGATCGGTGGATTTTTTGTACACCTCTAATTAAAAGAATATAAAGTCGAGAACATAATAACTTAAAAGATTTTTAAATTTCATTCAAATTAATTTTAAAATTAAAAAGTGACCAAAAGAACCTGATAAAATAGTTTGAACATTATTTAGGTTGTATATAACCATTTTTGACCCTCACAATTATGGGATTTGAAACCATGATTTCAAACAATTCATGTTTGTGAACGGTCTGGATGGATGGAACATAAAATTTGGCCCCACTACATTGGCCCTCACCATTTGAGGAGGGATAGATGCACATGAATTAGGAACATTCATGGTTGTGATGTCTCTTTCAATTTAACACATCATAGGTACCAAACATTTGAGGCCTTGTTTTTGAACAAACAGTTGGTCCCCAGGGTAACGAGGTTTGAAAAAAAAAAAAAAAACAAATGCATTATCAAAATATGTACACATTATTCCCTCATAAACATAAAAGGAACACACTTCAGAGAATATCTATTATATAGCAAATCACAGACAGTAAAATAATCAAACAAATCAGATGCATATCCACTCCTATGCATTTAGGGGGTGGGCAAAAACACCAACATGTGGGATGTCTTCATTCTTTCCTGCCATAGTTAGGTTTCTGGTGATTGGTGAAAAAAGGGAAAAAAAGGAAGGAAAAAAAAACCATCAACTTGTGATTTCTATGGACATCCAATACACTTATACACACTTAGGGCTTGTTTGCGTAACGGCAAGTGCTGTGGAAACAAAGAGGAGACATGGGCGCCAAGACTTTCGGCCCCTTCTTCCCTTGTTTGGTGCAGCCCGTGGAATCCCTTTCAAAATTATCGGCGCCTATAGATTTATGGGAGAAATCTTCTCATAGAAAGGAAGATCGTTTACCACCAAGGTGGGTTGAAAATGGTTTTCAAACTTCCGCAGTGTCTCCCAAACAAACCCTTAAGCATTAAAAGTGAGGAGAAGTATATTCACATTAAATTTGATCCATATAATCCTGCTTCAACTACACAGGGACCAGATGTCTGAAGTTAGGCATCTGGTGCAGTCGGTCTTCTAAGAAATGCAAATGGAACCATGTCCATATGTCGAGAACAAAGTCTAGACATAACCATGACCCATGCCATATATATGCACACCTCAATTGCCCAAGGGATCGATTAAGAGATGAAGAGGTCTTTTGATCGAAGGCCCTAGTTTCCAACCTTTTTGCGGTTGTATTTAGATGCATTGCAAGGGCTTGATGAGTGATGACGATCAATCACCCAAATAAAGAAGAAATAAAGAAAAGGAAAACACAGCAAACAAATTATTTAAACTAGAATTGCTTAAATTACTCCCATGTTAAAGCGGAAAACAAAGTATTTTGGCAAACTTGAACTAAATGACTTGACACCTAAACAGGCAAGAAGGATACTAGCGGGAGCAGACTGCATACTTCTCATATGGAGTTTAGCTAGTGGGACCCACTAAGAGGCGGGAAAAAAATTTGCCCTATCAAATCATCCTGGACCTCATTCTAACAGTTATAAAATCTAGTGGGGATAAAGTTTTGATGAGAGTGAAGTTGAGCATAATGGCAGAATTGGCACAACCCCAATTGGAAAAATAGGTCAATCTTCCAAGTGACTGATCAAATCTGAAAATGGATTGGCTACTGAGCACACTCAATACAAGGCACAACAGTGTTGGAAATTCGAATGCTTGACCTCCTATTCTGGTACTATGTTGACAACCATCTACTCTCAAAGATTAAGCTAATAAAGAACGGTATAATAATATATATCAAGGTCAAAATTACAACAAAGAGGACAACCTCATATGTAGATGAAGAAAAATCTTCTGATACAGGATGTCGGTGTGTGAACTTTTCAATCCAATGGTAGTTTAGCTCGTTTTTAGAAATTCAATCCTAGAGTTAAGAATTTCTGTCTAGATGAATAGCTAACCACCATTTGATGTCCTGTATAAGAAAATCCTCCCATGGTTGAAAATCTCAAACTATGGGGTGTTGATTGTTGAGGGAGAAGGAAGAGAGAAAATTGAGAATACAATAACATCGTGTTTATTGCATTCTATGAAAAACCATTACATCTACTAATATATATAGAAAACCCTAAGCAATCCTACTGAGTAAGAATCATACCCAAATTAGGAAACATACCATAAAAAAAGAAAAACCTTAACCAATCTAAATAGGGAAACCCTGGACCTATTTGGCATTATTCTTGTTTTCAATTTTATACTAATATTTGATTGTGCTGAGATCAAACTCTTCAGAACTTATTTGGCAATATTATATTAAAGTACTCTATTGAAAATATGTTATACAGAACTTGTTTGGTAATGGTGTAAAAATTTTTTTTCAATGAACCGAAGCAAAAGGATTAGAGGATCTAAAATATGAGACCCACCTTTTAATGTTTGTTGCACTTAATTGTTAGTGTACATAGGACTCACTTGTACAAGTTACAATGTAGTACCAACTTTTAAAAATTAGAACATGAGGCCCACATTCATAAATAATTGCATAGTACACACTTTCAAAAATTAGAATATGAGCCAACATTCATAAGATTTATAATGTAGGTTCATATTTTGTGATTGTGACTACGAGACGCATATTTAGAAATTAAATATTTTTGAAACATTAGATATTTTTTAAAAAAATTAAATATTTTAAATATTATTTTTTTTTGAATTTTTTTGAAATAAGAAACATTTTTTTTGAAAGTTGAATTTTTTTTCTTGAAAGATAATATTTTTTGAACCATATAATCCAAATATTGAAATTAGAATATAGGGCCCACACTCAAAAGATTTATAATACAGTCCCACCATTTTAAAAAATTAGAAATTATAATATAGGCTTACCATTTATGATTGTTATTATGTGACCCATTTTAGAAATTAAGTAGTACCTTAAAATAAGTAATAAACAATTGTGCCAGCAAATTGTTTTAATTAAAAAAATAAATTTTTTTGTTCTAAGTTTCTTATGCATGAGTTAAGATTTTGAGATTTCTTCTCGCAAAACTAAACTTTGAAACATTAATTTGTACATATCAAACATATTTTTTTCAGGCTTATTTCGCAGGATTATCATAGGAACATACGAATAACACAATGCCAAACGCACTCCTATCCTACCTTGTATAGTGCCAATGACCCAATCCGTTTGGTGGATGTGCTGAGTCAGCGATAACTTCAACATGGGCCACACATCCTCAAAATAGCTTTAAAATTAAGAAATTTTATTGATTAATTGATCAAAGTTATATTTATAGTTACACCACCACATCATATCCACAATGTGATCGTCTCCACGTACAAGCCTCTCTCCACGAATTAGATGCACCTCACGAGGTAGGAAGCCGCTAACTTAATAAGGGAGTGAGGCCCATGTGCACCACATGCAAATCCCTCACGCCCCAGGACACTAAAACCAAATCACAATGTCGAGTACCATGTAATCAAATTCCTCTGCCCTAGAATCTTTCTCTTCTAGTGTGTCTCAAAACTCCCTCCTTCCTCCCTTACAACAGCATGGGGACAGACAACGCTGCTTCTCTCTAAATCCCTCCTTCAAACCAAATAAAAGTTTCTATCTTTGAGAAAGACAAGTGAAGAAGAAGAAGAGTAGGAGAATCAATGGGTAGGCGAAAGGGAAGCAGCAATAACAATAAGAAGAACAGTACCGGCAGCTCTGCCACCGAAAACAGCAGCCCACTGAATCTCCAAGTCACGGCGGACGAAGACGCTGAAGAAATATCTAATCTGGACAACTCCACGTGCGACCCAACAACAGAAGATGTCATCGGCAGTGACAAGACCAGCGCCGATTACTACTTCGACTCCTACTCCCACTTTGGTATGTATGCCATTTCCAGTGGTTTCAATCTTCCTTTCTTTTTCCTTTCTGGGGCTTCTCACTTGGTTTGGGCAAGTGGGGTTGTGTTATTTTTGGTTAGCTTGCTTGAATTTGTAGTGGGTTTTTCCTTTTTGGGCTTTTTGGATAAAGGACTGAAGTTCTTATTTTCATGTGTTCTGTTTTGCAGGTATCCATGAAGTAAGTACATTGAGTTTGGAAGGAATGACTGGTAACACTTTTTTTTTTTTTTTTGCTGGGGTATTGTGGAAGTAGATGGGACTCATGTAGATTGGTTTATGACAATGCAGAGCCATGTAGATTGTTTTATGACACTGAAAATTTGTTTTATTTTTTTATTTTTTGTTGTTTTATTGGGAATTTCATGCTTTTGAATATAAAGTTTGCTTCTTACCTTCATATAGTTTTTTTAAATGTTGATAGCATTTAACCTTGGTGAGCATTTTGTATACATACTCTAATGTGAGGAGGGGCTGAGGTGGCTTTTGGGATATATTTTTTTCTAGTCAAGGAACTGCAAATATTGTCCTGTGGTTTTCTCATACATGTCAAAGATGAAAAAAAGGGAAAGAAATCAAAAGAGGATGTGATGCAGGCCATAATAATGGGCCCCGTTTGAAAGTCTATACCCGCAGGCCCAAAGCACAGTAGAATTAGAGTATACTATATTAATAGTAGTTGCTTTAGTTGTTTTATTAATATTTGGCAAGTCTAGTCATGTTTGATTTATGACTTCTTATTTATTTAGAATTAGTTGTTTCCTTTCTTAGATGATGTTTTAGTTATAAATAAGGATGTAATCTCTTCATGAGAGATAGACTTTAATATTGAATAAATATTTTGAGTTGGTTCTCAGTTGAGAGAGTTTGTTTGTCTTTGGTGAGGCACATAGACAACCTATCCCTAAGCCTTTTGGCTTGGAGATTAGCCCATTGGCTAATCTTCTTCCCATGCGCTGCTCCAATTGGTATCAGAGACGAAGATCTACTCTCGGATCGCCGTACGTCTGATCGCCGATTCGAGGTAACCGTTCGTTTGGTCTTTCTCAGTCTTCGTTCATCATCTTCCTCTGTCGTCTGTTCCCATCCCACCATCTCCCTCACCTTCCACCATACCGAAAACCCTAGCCCTCTCCCGCATCACCACCGCGCTCCATACCCTCCACAGACTCCTTTCCATCACCCACTGCACACCCTAAACCCTACTTAAGCCCAACTCTTTCACGGAACCCCTTTCCGAGACTTATTCCTCACCGCCAGCAAAAAATCCCCAAATCCTCACCGAACCCCATCTGCCCTTCATCATCATCACGGAACCCCTTTCCGAGACTTATTCCTCACTGCCAGCAAAAATCCCCAAATCCTCACTGAACCCCATCTGCCCTTCATCATCATCATCTTGATTCCACCCCTACTCACATCCGCAATCCACATCCCTTCCCCACTCCACTGAAACCCTCACCGTAACCAAGCCAGATTTATTCCCCTTCCTGGCGCCGACCCGTTCCATCACCGACCCGATCCAACCCTGCCGCACACCGAAAAACCACCGCCGACCCCAGCCGAACTGTCATCCATCCCCAAACCCAGAACTAAAAAAAAAAAAAAAGAAGAAGAAAGGACACGAAAGATAGAGAACAGAGACAAAGAGAACAAGACAGAGAAGAGAGCGATCAAGTACCGGCCGTCGTACCTAGGTTCTCTCACCATCGCCTGCTGGCGTTCTCTCTTGCCATCGCCGGCTGAAATCCACCATCGCCATCGCCTGCTGGAGTCCACTGTCGCCATCACCTGTTAGAGTTCACTGCCAGCATCGAGAAGTAGCATCATCCACTGTCTTCATCTCCTCATATACCAGTATCCACTGTCATCGAGCAAATAAGCCTCTTCCTTCCTCTCTTTCCTTTTCATTTATGAAACAGAGAGACACACTTTCCCTTTTTATCTATCTTCTCATTACTGTAGCAAGAGGACAAAAAGTTGAGCAGTTGGGCCGACAACAGTTTGGGCCAAAACTGCTGACCCGACTCCCACCCTAGTCCACACCACTTTTGGTTCAGTCCGGGTCTGACCTGACCCATACCTGACAGGCTTGACCCAGTCCAGGTCCACAGCAGAAAAAAAAGAAAAAAACCCAGCAGTCTTTTGTTTCCTTTGCTTTCTATAAGTAATGTTAACCTGCAGCGGTCAATCATATTGGGGCAGATTTTCTGATCATCAACGTGATGCCATGTTAATAGAGTTAACTAAAAGAGTACATGTGTTGGAAGAACTGTCCCGCGGTTCACAGAGGCCTCTTGCTGCCGAAGCATCCTCTAGCGCTAAAAACCAACAAAATTCCGTCCAACTAGCAGAAACAGGCCCGCAAGAATCAATTCATGATTTCATTCAGCGTCTTCTTACTGAAAAAGACCCTGCAGACGCACCTGTTGCGCCAAAAATTGATGATATCACAAAGCGCGTCAAAATTGATATATCTGATTTCTCTGGCCGTCTCAATCCAAAGGCTTTCATTGACTGGCTCAATTCTCTCGAAGATTATTTCTCTTTGTGTCATATGGATGATGCACAGCGTGTTGCATTTGTCAAAGTCAAATTTAAAGGGTCAGCACGTATTTGGTGGCACAGCGTTGAGCACAATAATCTTGTTATGGGACGCCCTGCTATTACCAAGTGGGATGATATGAGTGAAAAGTTTGAAGGTAAATACTTGCCCTCCAATTATTTAAGTCTCTTTCAGCAAGAATATTTTGTTTTCAAGCAAGGCACATTATCACTGGATGAGTACACATAGAAGTTCAATGATTATGTTATCCGGTGTAAAATTCAAAATGATGATTTCACACTAGTCAACAGGTACAGAACTGGTTTGCATGATGAAATAAGACGTGAAGTCCTTATGCATGATTTTGAAATTGTTGATGATATTTATAACAAGGCAAAACGGGTTGAGCTAAAATTGTTGTCATCCACTTTGAGACGATTTGGCTTTCAAGCCGGGGAGTCAACGACTCATCGAGCCCCTGCCTTTCAGACTAATAATCGTGCTCCATCAAATCAGAGTTCTTCTCAATATAACCGTGCTCCACCAGCAGGTTATCCACCCAATCAAGCTAATTCTCAATATAACCGTGCTCCACCAGCGGGTTATCGTCCACCTCCAAAACAGCAGCACAATCAACACAATCAGTGTCCTTTTGCTCAAAATCAAAGGGGGACAGTGCCATAGGAGCAAGATATGCGGAATCGTGGACCTCCTCGTCAGGATTGACAAACTGATGGTTGTTATCAATGTGGTCAACCAGGGCACTTTGCTAATGCATGTCCTCAGGTTCGGAATCTTTATTATTGCGATGAAGATCCTTATTCATCAGAAGATTATGATGAGCATCTTGAGATGGAGCCTCCTCCTGACCATATCCAATCAGAAGCTCAGCCAGATCCACAACTAGAGGCTCAATCTGATCATCCTCCTCACGCCGCCACCGGTGCAGAAGAAGGTGGCCCTGTCCTTATTATACGTCGACTTCTCCTCACCAATGAACAAGAAGAAGCTGATTGGCAACGTACTTCAATCTTCAGGACACGCGTGAGATGCAAGGTAAGTTATGCAATTTAATTGTTGATGGAGGAAGTGCTATGAATGTTGTTTCACAGGAAGTGATCACTAAGTTCAATTTGCCTATTGAAAAGCACCCAAAGCCTTACAAGGTCGCTTGGGTAGATGATCATTCAATCCCTGTTACCCATCGTTGCTTGGTTCATTTTAAAATTGGCATATATGAAGATGACATATGGTGTGATACTATGCCCATAAATATTGCTCATATTCTACTTGGCCGACCATGGTTATATGATCGAGAGGTACATACTGATCAAAAAAGGCACATTCATTCTTTTAAATGGAAGGGACAAGTGGTGAATCTTCTTCTATTGCCTCCATTAACATCTTCTCCGACTGTTTTTACCACCCCCATCAAACCGTCATGTTCTCTCTATGAGGAAGTTTGAAATGGAAAGCAAAGACCAAAGAGTTGTTTATGCTCTTGTTCCTAAAGAAACCCAAGAAGCAGATGATAAACAACAGGATTCTACACCCCTAGAAATTAAGTCATTGCTCCATGATTTTCACAATTTGATTCCATCCGAGCTTCCTAATAAGTTACCTCCTATGCGAGACATCCAGCATGCCATTGATTTAGTCCCTGGATCTACCCTTCCTAATTTACCTGCTTATTGCATGAGCCCCGCCGAACATGCTGAATTGCGAAGAGAGGTTGAAGATTTACTCAAGAAGGGTTATATCCGAGAAAGCATGAGTCCTTGTGCAGTTCCAGCCCTCTTAACACCGAAGAAAGATGGTTCTTGGCGAATGTGTGTTGATAGCCAAGCAATTAACAAAATTACCATCAAATATCGGTTTCCGATTCCCCGAGTGGACGACATGCTTAATATGGTGTCATGATCTTCTGTCTTTTCTAAGATTGATCTCAAGAGCGGATATCACCAACTCCGTATTCGGCCCGGAGATGAATGAAAAACAGCATTCAAAACCAAAGATGGACTATACGAATGGTTGGTCATGCCGTTCGGTCTAACGAATGCTCCTAGCACTTTTATGAGAGTGATGACTCAGCTTTCACGACCTTTTCTTGGTAAATTTGTTGTGGTATATTTTGATGATATTTTAATCTTCAACAAATCAAAAGAAGCTCATCTCGATCATCTGAGGTATGTCATGCGTGCACTTCGAAAAGAAAAGTTTTACATTAATTTGAAGAAGTGTATATTTTTTAATTCCAAAGTCGTATTTTTGGGCTTTGTTGTCTCGGCCCATAGAGTTGAACCTGATCCAGATAAAGTCAAGGCAATCATTGATTGGCCCATTCCCACTTCTATACATGAGGTACGCAGCTTTCATGGTTTGGCTACCTTTTACCGGAAGTTCATTTGTAATTTCAGTACCATCATGACACCTATAACTAACTGCATGAAAAAAGGAGAGTTTACTGGGACCAATGCCGCCTCTCGAGCATTTGAGCAGATTAAGCGAAAAATGACTGAGGCACCAGTTTTAAAACTTCCGGACTTTGACAAAGTCTTCGAAATTAGTTGTGATGCTTCCCATGTCAGTATTGGTGGAATCTTAAGTCAAGACGGTCATCCAGTTGTTTATTTCAATGAGAAATTAAATGACTCCTGTAAGAAGTACACTGTTTATGATTTGGAATATTATGCTGTAGTTCAAGCTCTTCGTTACTGGCATCATTATCTCATTGAAAAAGAGTTTGTCTTATACTCTGACCATGAAGCCTTGCAACACTTGAATTCTCAACAGAAGATGAGCGCCAATCATGTCAAATGGAGTGCATACCTACAGGAGTTTACTTTTGTTCTGCGTCATAAATCTGGCACGGAAAATAAAGTTGCAGATGCATTAAGTCGTCTAACTCACATTCTTACGACAATTTCCGTCAATGTTCTTGGCTTTGAAGAACTACGCAGAGAATATGTAGTTGATTATGACTTTGGTCGCATTTATACAGATCTTCTTAATGGTGAAGTTTCAGACCATCAAAAGTTCTCTCTTCATGATGGATATCTCTTTCGTGGAAATCAGTTGTCTGCCTGCTACATCTATCCGTGAATTTATGATATGTGAGTTACATAGTGGCGGATGTAGTGGACATTTTGGGTGTGATAAAACATTGGCTCTTGTGGAAGATCGTTTCTTTTGGCCACGCTTAAAAACAGATATTGCCCGAATTTGTGAATTATGCAGAGTATGCCAACTTGCAAAAGGTCAAAAGAAGAATACAGGTCTGTATCAGCCCCTTCCTATTCCACATGCACCTTGGCAAGATTTGAGCATGGACTTTGTCTTGGGTTTACCAAAAACAGCGAGAAAGGTAGATTCTGTCTTCGTTGTTGTTGATCGTTTCTCAAAGATGGTACATTTTATTCCTTGTTCTCACACAGCGGATGCCAAGAAGATTGCCATTCTTTTTTTTAAAGAAGTTGTTCGTCTGCATGGCCTTCCCAAGATAATAGTATCTGATAGAGATATAAAGTTCATGAGTTTCTTCTGGAAGACTTTATGGCACATGATGCGCACTAAGCTCTAATACTCAAGTGCCTATCATCCACAAATTGATGGCCAAACAGAAATTGTTAATCGTAGTTTGGGAAATCTTCTTCGATGCCTTATTGGAGAACATGTTGCTTCATGGGATCTTATTTTACCCATGGCAGAGTTTGCCTATAATAATTTTGTCAACAGAACAACTGGGAGATCACTATTTGAAATTGTCACTGGTGTCAAGCCACGTCTTCCTATTGATTTAAGTCCATTACCAGTTGACTCTAGATCAAGTCCAGATGTTGAACAGTTTGCACAACATATGAAAGATGTTTATGATGAAGTTCGCCGGCAAATCGCTACAAGTAATGAAGCATATAAAAGGCACGCGGACTCTCACAAACGCCATGTTGAGTTTGCCGAAGGTGATATGGTAATGGTTTGTTTGAAGCCCGAACGATTTCCTGTAGGTAAATACAAGAAGCTACATCCACGAAGTGCAGGTCCTTTCAAGATTCTGAAGAAAATCAGTTCCAATGCATATGTTCTTGACCTTCCTTCCGACATGAATATTAGCTCCACCTTTAATGTTGAAGATTTGACATTATATCACGGGCATCACAATGATGAATCCTTTGAGGAACAAGCTCTTCGCCTCCCTCTCCATCAATTTCCTCCAGACGAAATTGAAGATGTTTTTGATGATCAGATCATTTCAACCAAGAATGGCGGATTTCACAAGTTTCTTGTTAAGTGGAAAGAAAAACCATTCTCTGAAGCTACCTGGATTATGGCTACAGATTTTCAAAAGATCAATTCAGATTTATATGAGCAGTACCAAGCTAGCAACTCGCCGGAGTCGAGTTTTTTCAAGCCGGAGAGAGCTGATGCAGGCCATAATAATGGGCCCCTTTTGAAAGTCTACACCCGCAGTCCCAAAGCAAGTAGAATTAGAGTAGACTATATTAATAGTAGTTGCTTTAGTTGTTTTATTAATATTTGGCAAGTCTAGTCATGTTTGATTTAGGACTTCTTATTTGTTTAGAATTGGTTGTTTCCTTTCTTAGATGATGTTTTAGTTATAAGTAAGGATGTAATCTTTTTATGAGATATAGACTTTAATATTGAATAAAGATTTTGAGTTAGTTCTCAGTTGAGAGAGTTTGTTTGTCTTTGGTGAGGCACCTAGACAACCTATCCCTAAGCCTTTTGGCTTGGAGATTAGCCTGTTGACTAATATTCTTCCCCTGCACTGCTCCAGGATGGGTTGGGGGGCTGTTGGGTTAACAAAATTTTTCAGCTTGCTTTTGAAATTAATCATGTTATCTTGCAAAATAACATAGGTAGGATATTCAGTTTTAGTGTTATTGTCTATGAATCTGAATTGTACGTGACAGTTCAATGCAGTTGAGCTATAAGTGATGCTAACTCAAAGGTATCTAAATTCTAAATAGGTAATTTTTATCTAAACTTAGTCTGGCATTTGAAATTGGGTCAGTAGATTCTTTTGGCAGGGATTTGTTCATCTATTGAATTCATTATTTCCTTTATCATGAAATAAAAAATCCACTTTTAATCTAGGTGCTTAATTAATCTTTATTATTGTCTTGTTTAGTACATCAGACATTGTCTTTTCTGCTAATGTAAAGTTCTCTGGTCTGATTGCTTTCAAATCAATGTATAGAGTTCTATAGATTGAGCTTCTAACTTTATCCTCTCGTAATTGTGTTTGGTGTATGATTCAATATTAATTGGAGTTCGATAGATATTACTTTTTGTGTTCTTTTTCTTAAATCTGGATATAGCTATTAACTTGTTTGGTTGTTTGAATCATGGGCATCAAGGTGGTTTCTAGAATTCTAAGGCGTAGCTTATTTCTCTAATGGTTTTGTCTTGTAGGAAATGCTGAAAGACACTGTGAGGACAAAAACATATCAAAATGTTATATACCAAAATAAATTCCTCTTTAAGGATAAAATTGTTCTTGATGTCGGGGCAGGGACAGGAATCTTATCCCTTTTCTGTGCGAAAGCCGGGGCAAAGCATATTTATGCGGTGGGTGCTCTATTATTTAATTTTTTTTCCAAACTAGCATGTTGACCTTTAGGTTGTTTTCTTTCTAGGATCAATTATTTGGAGTTGTAAGTTTAGCTTTACCTGGCATAGCGATTACTGTTGAAAGAAAAAAATTGTGTTTTGCATGTATGTTAGACCCATGATGGTTTCTAGAAGAGAAGACAGAGTCCACAAAATCCTACGTTATCTATTACCCTTCCCTTGTTTGTAGGTGGCATTTATGTAATAGCAATTACTTTGATGCAACAATTTGACAAACAATGGTTTTGAAAATCAAAACTGTAAAAGAAATCGTAAGATTCTTTTGCCTTTAAATGAAAAGTGAAAAAGATGAAAGCAACGTATTTATAATTAAAATCCATTTTATATACATACTATCAATGTAATGGCAAATAACATGATAATTCCATATGAATAATAACATGAATGGCAGTTGTTGAAGATCACAAAGATAATCATTAGAATAATATATAATAATTTCTTTATCAGTGTGCGATCCTGTATAAATAACCCATACATGGACATGCATAACACATGCAATTCCAAATTGGTCCATGTTCATCCACATAACATATATGGTTGTGCGTCAATCAAATGTTCAGGACTAAATAAGAAACAGTTCCTGAGTGCATCCATCATCCATGGTTCATATGTAACTAAGCCATATGGGATATGAAACCTGTTTTACATAATCAATGAGGCCTATTTTAATGGTACTGCAGTATTCCCATGAACATTCTTCTTTGTGGATTTCCTTTTGAAAGATAATCTTCCATTTGGATATATCATATTTCATATAAAAAAAAAAAAAAAAAAAGACAAAGAAAAACCAACAAGTCAAAAGGTCTAAAATGACAGTGACTACACAGCATGTTCACTGAAACTTGCAGAATAGGGCCACTGTCTTATTGGCTCTCGTAGACACTAAATTCAAACACATTTGAGAGATGTTCATTCACTATCATAAATTACCATATACATGAATTAACATATGAATATGGTAAAGTTGAGAAACAGGTATGTGTGTTGGTTTGTGCATTCCCTTCTTTGCCAAGTCTTGATGTGTCCAGGTATGCTACATGGCTTGGCTCATGTTTGAGTGAGTTGGAATAACTCGAGCAAGTTTCAAATCAATTTGACAAAATTTAGAACTACGGTAAAATAAAAAATAAAAAAAATAAAAAAATCCTCTTGGAGTCTGGTGGCTTAGCTGATGGGATTAACTGGTTTTCACCTGTGAGAGGGATGAGTGGTGTTATTTTACTGCAAAAACATGTTAAGGTTTACCATTCAAAGAAAAGGAGTTTAAGGTTTCTTTCTGTTTTGCAGCATAGTTTCTGGTGACGTAGCTTTAAAGCATTTGCCATCTTTAATTTTTCCCTTTCCATCAATGATTCCTTTAATGGTTTCAATCTTCATTTTTTTTTTCAAATTTGGCATGTTGATGTTTTATTTTTTTTATTTTTTTATTTGGTGTCCAATCCGTAATGCTTCCTCTGAAGCTTCATAGTGTGTATTCTTATGCTATCATCTAATGTGTTGGGGGAATGCCAACTTTTGGCTCTGCAGGTTGAATGCTCCCTTATGGCTGATATGGCAAAAGAGATTGTTCAAGCAAATGGGTTTTCTGATGGTGAGATCGTCCCCTCAAACCTATTTAGCAGTGACTTTCCCCCTTCTTCGTGATGTTTCAGTTCCTATGGATCAGCATTTTTTGATCAATCGCCATTTTTTTTTTTTAGTCATAACAGTCTTGAAGGGAAAGGTTGAAGAGATTGAGCTGCCTGTCACCCATGTGGATATCATCATTTCAGAGTGGATGGGCTATTTCCTACTCTTTGAAAATATGTTGAACACAGTTCTGTATGCACGCGATAAATGGCTTGTAAGTGATGCTTTTAAACACATCGATATCTGGTTCCAGCAAGTTGCCTTATGTTCCTGTGATGCTGTGTTAGGTGCCATTATGCATGTGATTATGCAGCAAATCTGATCCACAAGTAAATATGATGAAATATAGTAAAAGACAACAGAATGCTACCAACTTTTGCACTGTTTAGTTGTAGAATTTTTTTTAGCATTAAATCTTATCGTATAATTGAACTCTCTTTGTAAAGTACTAATATATTATTTGATAAAATTCCTATTAACTCAAAGAAAACATTAGATGAACTGAGAATCATAAGAATGCTAAAACTAGAAAAAAATTTGTAAATGGTAAAGTAGGGGAATGACATAATATCAGAGAATAATGCTCATTTGGTATTTTGAAGGTTTCACCTCATCAACCTCTTGGCCCAATTATTAGTAAATCTGTTGAATGAATCTCTGAATTGCTTGATAATGTGTGCTTGGTCGTATCTGCAGTTTCTTTTGCACTCTTCACTTTTTATGATATTTGCCACTTGCCAGTGTCTTATGGGCTTCACATTTGAAGGTAGGGCAGCATCACAGGCTTGTAATGTTTGGCTGTGTAGCTGTGCTGGTAATTGTCCCGAAAAGATTAAAAAAAAAAGGAGAGTTAAGATGAATTTTTAACAAGCATTAGGCTGTTGATTATCAAGAATTTTGCTGTTGTCAACTTTTATGTAGCCTGGCTTTTGCAAGGCGCATGAGAATTCTCTTTGAATGATAAGGCTTATAAGAATTTGCAAAACAAACTCCCAACAGCCCCCCACCCCCTTGCAGACACATACAAAAAATAAAATAAAATAGAAAATGACAAAGATTTGCTAAGCTTGTCTCTTTTTTTATTACAGTAAATTTTATTGCTCTGAAAAGGAACAGGACTCAGAAAATACGGACCAGCTCTACGACAAACAAACAGGCAACGAACAGAAGAACAATTGGATAACAAAATGATGTGGAGTGGGGTAGCAAACGCGGGGCAGGCCAAGATGGAGAGATCAGAGATGGAAGGTGGAGGGTGGGTTAGACTTTTGCCTGCACAATT
Organism: Sextonia rubra; assembly: GCA_037013555.1. Lineage (NCBI taxonomy): Eukaryota > Viridiplantae > Streptophyta > Magnoliopsida > Laurales > Lauraceae > Sextonia > Sextonia rubra. Next base: position 31,329,966 of record JASUAD010000010.1, on the reverse strand, counting down.
GGCCTCACTCCAAACTCCCCATCGTAGGCAAGGAAGAAGATAATCCCAGCAAACCCAAAAGCACTTCAGACAATTTTTTATTCATCAATAACTCTGCCTAGCCAACGAGGCTTTACATCATTATATAGGAAAATAAAAACTTAAAAATAATTTGGACCATTGAAACACACTTATGTCTAAGATTAAAACAACCAACTAAAATAACCAAAAAACATAATAAAAATCCTAAATAAACTAAGATAGGTGGGCTGGGCCCAAAGGCGGGTTGACCCATGAGGACCATGGGTTTGTCCTACATCATAAAAAGTGTTCATGTGATGTTTATTTCTCTAGCAAAAGTCATCTTGTGCGGTATAAATTGAGTTATTATTATTATTTTTTTTTTGGACTCTCCTACTATTTAAAGTGGCCATTGTTTTATATTCACTCCCATTTCTGACTTCTAAGGCTTCTATAGTTTTGGTGATTGAATCCCTTAGATTGAACAAATGATCCACATTTTTTCTTGGTCTATTCACTTCAGCAACACTGTATTAGAACAAATAATCCATTTCCTTGGGACAATTGACTCTGTTGCTTGGCTAACTTACAAATCCCCAAATTCCAGAAAAATGATTCTACTGGTGTTCTTAACCCGAATTTGTTTTTGGCCTCTATTCAGATTCATGATGGAATTGTGTTGCCGGACAAAGCTTCTCTATATTTGACAGCAATTGAGGATGCTGAGTACAAAGAAGATAAGATTGAATGTGAAGCATACTCCTGTTTATGTTTATATTTTTCATGTACTTGCATATGATGTCCTTGTGAATGGGAATTTAGGCTTTTGTTTGACTCATAGTTCTGAAATTGTGACTTGCCTCAGGGCATAGTCAACTTGGCTTGGTTCAATTTCAGGTCTGCTCATCATTTCTAGTCCAAATAGATTTAGTCTAAATAATTAAATTGAAAATGAATTATTCTGGATATTTATTGCAAGCATTTTTTTTGTTACCTTTTTTTCCACTTTTGCTGCATTCATATCCTATTCATGGGTGAATGAACCCACTGAGGTTGACCCTGCTGAGTTTTTTTTTGTATATTTTTTTATAATTTTTAAAATAAATTTGATGATTGGACCTTTAGTCAAGATGGTTGAGGTTTAGATTACCAATTGAATGGATTTCGCCTTATTCGTTTGGGTGTTCCCCTGATGGTGTTTTTGTATTTCAGTCTGGGATAATGTATATGGGTTCAATATGAGCTGCATCAAGAAACAATCAATGATGGAACCTCTTGTGGATACAGTTGACCAGAACCAAATTGTAACAAACTGCCAGTTGCTCAAGGTGTAAACTGCATCTTCTTGTTGTTACTCTCATTTTGTATCTTTACTTGTTTTTTGGCTTAGTGACTTATATTGATTTGCTGTTCGTTCAGACAATGGACATTTCTAAGATGGCTCCTGGAGATGCTTCCTTCACAGCACCGTTTAAGCTTGTGGCTGAGCGGAATGATTATATCCATGCTCTTGTCGCATACTTTGATGTTTCTTTTACTAAGTGTCACAAGATTACAGGCTTCTCTACAGGTAATTTTATTTTCAATTATTGTAGTCATCTACAAAGATTCAATATCCATTCTCAAGGGGATTTAAGGTGTTGTCTGCCACTTCCATCTCTTTGTTGCCCGTGTGCGCAGTGTTGGGACCCATGTAGGTGACTATCACCTTGCTTTTAGTAGGTGGTCTTGCTTGGCCTTTACAGATGATAGAAAAGAAATTTAACTATCCATTTGCAACCTGTGTGGGGCCAATTATTTTCAGGTTTTTGCAATCTTGGATCTCCCTAATCTCTGTTGCCTTCTCCTGATCAGTAAAGATGTGACCCTGAAATGTAGGAAGGAATCGAATTCATTCAGTTGGTCCTTTTATTTGCTAAGCTTCCATTGAGAATGGGTATGATAGTTCTGCATGTGGGATTTTAGCATTATGAAGTCAGTGTATGTCTATAATATAATTCTTGGCTGGCTAGTCTTCTTGCATGTCCAGGTTGGAATTCATCTTCTGATATCATCACCATTTATTGCTTAATATTTTCTGGTGCATTTTAACAGTGGAACCACTTGTGAATTTATGTGCTTTTCACATAATTTTCTCTGGTTAGAGCTATTCACAAATTTCTTTTTACATGGTTTTTCCTATATGTCATTTCTCCAACTCCGTAATCTTCATCTTAGGATGTGCATATTGGCCAAATGTACTTAGCTTTTTAATATATTGAGTTCTGTACAAGAAAACATGTCAACGTGCCATCCTGTATCTTGTGATTTATGACATTTGTCCTTAGCAATTACATCAAGAGTTATATATGTCATATGGTATCAAAATAATAATATCAGACAGTATTACTATCTTTGTTTTTCTTATTTGTGGTATATTTTTCTTTCAATATGTTACCATATCTTATTTTAAAATAACTGGAAAGGATCGATCAGTAAAAATCATTCATAGTCCCACAACCACAAGTGGAAGAAGGAAAAAAAATTACAAAGGTGTGATCGTGAAAGCTTTGCATTAGAAGATCGCATTATGGCATCAAACTAGGCCTTTGCTGGACAATGGGGCTCATCTTTGAGTTCCCAATCTCAGTTTTTGTCACACCCTGGGGAGCATGCATGAAATTATAGCTGTCCACCTCCACCTGCCCTATATTGGTGCTTGAACCTAGTTTTCATAAAATCCAAGCTTCTCACACACTATCCAAGCTCAAAATGAAGAAGCCTCAATTCTCTAGCTCACCTAAGCTCCTACAACAGCGAAGGAGAGGAATGAGCTTGAGAAGCTTGCATGCAACGAGTCTACACTCCTTAAGAAAGGAATGTTCGCTTAACAATGGAGTGCAGAGAAGATGAAATGGAGAAGTGGGAAGCTTGTAGAAGAGGTAGAAGATGAAGGAGATTCACTTGAACTTGCCCAGACCCACATGCAAGACCTTCCTAGCTGATTTGAAGCATCCAAAGAAGAGAAGAGATGAAGAGGAGGTGAGAGTGCTGGCATGGATTGTTTGCGAGGAGAGAATTGAGGTAGAGATCGGTTGAGTTGGGTTTATTAGAGTGAGTTTTGAGAATTACAAGGAAGCTCTCTTGGGTTTAAGTTATTGGAATTGGGTAATTGGGCTGGGAAAGGGTTTTAATGGGCTCAAATGGACTCGGTCAAAACGCAGAAGTTAGTCGGGGTGAAATCCTCTACCCAATGAACCCAAAATCACCCTATTTCTGAGATTATGAACAACCCCTCACTCCTGAAATTACAAAAAAGGTCCTTCTAAGTACCTAACTTGGTTCAAAACCCCACTAATCTACCTAACCACAACATTAATACACAAAACACACCAATTAGCATGATCATGATCATTAAAGCCTTGTCCCAACTATATTGTGGTCGGCTATATGAATTCTTTTTCTCCATTCCGACCCATCTTGAGCTAAATCCTCAGACAAGTTGAACAGCAATTAGCATCTAATCAACATTAATTTGGCAGTAATTACAATTAAGAAGGATCAGGGTCTGACAGTTTTATCTTCGGGCTTACCCCTGGCTGCCTGATTCCCCCCTTCCACTACGCCTTACAATCATCTTTATCATTGGATCTTTGTTGTCCACCAAGGAACTTTGAATTTTAATATTTAAGTTTGGTCCAGCCTAACTTTTTGGAAGTGATTATTCTTGCACTACCAGATGGTTAGGATCAGTGATTCAGTCCTTTTTTTTTCTTTTTAATTTTTGGGTATGGTTAGCATTGTTATCAAAATCCTATGATTCGTATCCCGAATTGTTGGGCATCGCCGTTGGTTAGGATCATTCATTCTTGGTGACAAAAGTGGATGTACGGCAGCTGTAGCCGGCATTTACAATTCAACTGTTCTTTAAAAATTTAAAAATTACATTAATAATTATGTATTTGCACATGCACTGAAGCTTTCGGTTTTAGTTCATTTTCTCAAGTGGTTGATATGTTCCAAGTATTCTGAGAATGAAATGTCATGCAGGACCGAGATCCCGAGCTACTCATTGGAAGCAGACTGTCCTATATCTTGAAGATGTGCTAACCATATGTGAGGGCGAGGCAGTGGTGGGAAGCATGACCGTGGCGCCCAGCAAGAACAACCCTCGCGATGTAGACATTATGCTCAAATATTCACTGAATGGTCAGCATTGCAGCGTCACCAGAACTCAACATTACAAGATGCGTTAAGGTGAACTATCATTGGTATAATTCCGAGATTCTTGACATTCTCCAGAAGTCAAACGGTATGAAATGGCAGGGCTGTTGGAATTTTTCTTTATTTAAGTGGCTTTGAAAAACATTTCAATGAGTGTTTCTGAATTGTAAGAGTATAATTTTGATTTCTGATCACTAATTTTGTGCTCCTTTTTGGTTTCTTCCCCTTTGATCTGTTTCAAATCTGGTAATTGTGACCATTCACCCAGTTCTTATTTATGTTATTACCCTTTCTATTATAATTCTGATTTTCGTAAAAGCTTTATTAAAATGAAAGATGGGCTGAATTTCTATGGTACAGCTGGTTTAATAAGAAGTTGCATTGCATTTGATTCCCAAACTACTAAATGTTTTTTCGGTTTTCATCTGTGGTATCAAGATGTGTAGGTAGACTAAATGGTTCCCCTGTGAGATGTCCTTTTCTTTTAGAAACCCATGTGAGATGGTTGTGGTCATCAAACTGATATGGCACATTGACTCACGTGAAACTATAGTGCTTACCTTTTTATCAAGTCATCATCTATAGGTGTGGCATAAGTGGGCCACGCAATTATCATATATTTTTGGATCCACAATATTTTGCCTCGTTTCTTTACATGGATCATTTCTTGTGGGGCTCCTCCAAAGTCATATCCTTTTGGAGGTACATGCGGATGATTATAAAGAAATTTTATGTTGATACAAGTAAGGAACTTTATTTTAAAACATACATGGATGCATCCCAACTATGCGCAAAAAGGACGAAGGGATGGGTAGGATAACAGAAATTGTCCTAATTAAACTATCTTGGTCCTCACCCCAAAAGTTCTAAAAACTCTACAGTTGCACAAGCAATTGATTTTCCCGGTTCTTTGTTGGTGGGCATTTAAAATTTTTTACGAAGCTCTTACATTGGTGGGCTTGTAAAAGTTTTGACCAAGCCTGGTCTCTGGATGTTTTTAGGAAAAACAGAAGTCCTCATTTTGTAGTCTTTTGAAGAACCGGGTCAGGTCGGGTACCTTCAAGGGAGGGTCCAATTTCCAGCAATCGATGGAAGGATTAAGAATTGGATATAGAGCCAGCAGGTGGAAAAAAAATTTTTTCCCCCACAGAAGGACGGTCTCATATTTTTAATCCCCGACATCCATAAAGCGAGAATCCAATGCTAATACCACCTTTGCTACAACCTTCCCACCCAAATCCCCACCCTACTACGCAACCCACGAATCTTCAAATTTTATTTCAATCTTAAATGTGTTCCACCATAATATCAAGCACATGACTAATAATGTGATTAATATACAGGATGAAATATCACAGAAGGTTATGCTAATTATGTTATTAATTTGGATTATGAAAAGATGAGTCTTATTGTAGGTGGGTTAGGGTAGAGTTCCTTCAACCATGACCCATCCAACTGAGGGGAAGTTTTCGGATTCCGGACTACCCCTCTAAAACCAGCACCGTTGCTTGTATGGTCTCCAGAATCTGTGACTACGACAGTATGACCTCATGATAATGGATAGAGGCAAGCAAGGATGATTTAATTGATGCCACGAAATTTATTGCTGATGATGGATGGTTTGATGAATGTCACTTGGGCAGAAACCGTTGGTTCGGTGTGGACCGGAGCTACATGTGCAGCACATTATGTAATGTAATGTGACAAGTGACTGGGCAATTCGGTAGCGGTGCAGACTGATATCGGATCGGATTCTCAGTACTAAACCATTCTCACTCATGCGCCTCATGAGTCATGCCTATGCCCGGTGGGTGATCATCAATCCGTGAGTTCTACCGTTGGATATCATTCTTCGGACAGTCATTCCAACGGTACAACTCACTAGGATTAATGTAAAATTTGACAATACCTAACATAACTGGAAGACATTCATTTTGAACGTGGACTTCTGCTCGGCCTGTGGGGCCCACCTTTAAACATCACCCATCTGGTTATTAATTTAGGGGTGTAACGGTTCGGTTAACCGTGTATTTCGAAGAAACCAGTAATCGAACCGAATCGGATGATTTTTAGGTTTTAAAAACCGTAACCGTACCATACAAAACCATTAAAAACCGAATTGCGGTTAACCATATTACACGATTCCGTTACAGTTAATTGTCAAAAAGAATGATAATTCCATCACTATAACTTTCCCTAAGAGTTAAGGTAGTTCGGGAAACGGGTCAATAGGTTGAAGGGCTATATTTGAGGCCAATTGCTTTTTTTTTTAATTTTAACCCTACAGAAAGTTCGGTTAACCATGTGCGTTGGAGAAACGGTTAACCGAACAGTGTGTTACAGTTCGGTTCAGTTAATAACAGTAAATGAGACAACAAACCGTAACTGAACCGTAAAAGACAGTTTTCTAATTTTAAAAACCAAACCGTGAACCTTGGTTATTAATCGTCGGTTCGGTTTGATTTGGTCGGTTTGATGGTTTTTCAGTTTTTTTTTACACCCCTAGTTGTTATTGAAGTCATGTGTTTGACCATCATCTGAATGAAATTGATCATTGGATCAAAATTATAGAAATATAAACTCTTATAGAATTATTAAACTTGAAGGCCATGGATCTAGTATGATCTGATGGATTTGTAATTTTGTACGTATGAGTTAAATTAAAATTGGTGCATAGTAGATCCAACGGCCCATTAAATTCAAACCTGATTGAAAATTGGTGGACATGTGCAATTCATAGGGGCCATGTGTATGGTCCATTTGGATGGACCATACAGTGGGCATTGCCTAAAGTTCTTATAAAAAAATAGTGAGAGATATATGCACATGAATATTGACATATATATAGGGCTTTGATCCCGTGAGAATTATTCTCATGCACCTACCATGAGAACTTTTTATGAGGCCCACTTGTGGGTTCCATTTGGGAATGAGACTAGAGGGAATGGAAAGATCTATATAGGACCACCCCACATATCAAGTTTAGCCCCATTCACATGTCCTAACCCCTTCATTTGTGGCCACACAAACTCAGGCCATTCGAATTAGTGTACAGTCAATTCAACAGTCTAGTAAATTCGGATCTGACTGAAACTTAAGCCGAGTAACTATCAGGGGGGTCTTTGTATATTGCAAGGTTTTAATTGGATGATAGATGAGCCCCACTTAGAGTTCTTACAAAAGAATGATGAGAACTAGTTCTCATAAGATTATTTTCTATATTGTTGACTCATAAAAAATTGCAAATACTGTAGCGAAGACACCCAATCTCAGCTTAATTTAGGCTACAGAGGTTATTTGCCAGATCCTGGGGAATCACTGTGAGACCCGGTATTCCTACATGTCGAAGTGATGATATACTATGCTCTGTGAGTCTCTGTGTAGAGTGACATCTCATGAAGACTAAACCAGTTATTACTGAGAGAAGCTCTGCAAAATTTCAAGACAAAACGGCATCATTCGACCAAAAAAAGCACAGAACATGCCTCTTGAGGTCACTGACCGAGGTCCTGCTTTCTGAGGTCTAAAATCGATGAAATTTGGATGAACACTCCAAGATACCTCTAACGTCAGTCCCTCCAAGTTTCAAATCAAACCGAGGTCATTTGGGCTTCAAACAGCCGAAACAAGGGCCCACTGTCATAAAAAGTCAACTGGAGAGTTGACCAAGTTCAGGTGGTCAAACAGAGTTTAAACTTCTGTGACACACTCAAAATAGTGTCAAGAAGCATTCCTCCAAGTTTCGTGGCGATTGGACACAGAACAGGCGGAAACAAGCCACATATGCAAAAATCCAAGAATGGGCCTTGGGAGTGACCGGGGCCCACAAACAAAAGGAGTTGACCAAGTTCAGATGGTCAAACAGAGCTGAAACTTCTGTGACACACTTAAAACAGTGTCAAGAAGTGTTCCTCCAAGTTTCGTGGCGATTGGACATCGTTCGGGCCTCAAACAGTTGAAAATAGATCGCATATGCAATGTTCCAAAAGTGAGCTTTGTCCGTGACCAGGGCCCAATTAATGAAAAAGTTGACCACCTTTCCGAAGTCAAAACAGGCTGAAATTCTTATGACATACAGAAAATACTGTCAAGAAGCATCCCTCCAAGTTTCATGGCAATCGGACTTTGTTTGAGCCCAAAACAGATGAAAATGGGCCACATACACGAAAACCCGAAATTGGGCCTCGTCCGTGACCCAGCCTGCGGTCACGGACCTTCAAAAGATGTTTCCCACGATTTTGGGCAGTTTCCCTCCACTCCTCTTCAAAATCCAACTCCCCACAACTGCTATTAACTCCCCAAAACTGCACAAAACTGATTGGGAGTCTATAAAAGGATCAAATTTTGAAGGGAAAAAGGAGGAACACATACACAAAGAAGAAAAAATAAAAAATCAAAGAAAGAAGCACTTAAAGCAACAAAGAAGCAAACTCCAGCAGTACTTCCACGACCATTCCCACCTTCTTTTCTTAGTTTTGAAGGTGAGGAAGAAATTCAAAAGAAGAGAAGGAAGTGGAATGGCCAAAGTTCATGCTATGTTCATACGTCGGTAATTTCTGAGAGGATGACATTGTCACCTCTGTTTCTCTTATTCGTAGGGCCTCTTAGCCATCGCAAAAGTTGTGAAAGAAGTCTCTCTAGGCCTCATTTTGTTCCTTGAAAATGATAGGTTCAAAATGACACAACTCCGGCTTCATATTTGCCCATTTCGGACTTGAAATAAAAACGCAGTCCGTAAGCACGAATGATGAGTTACAGAGGTTTCGATTGATTCCATGGTTAAATGTGATCTTCTTGATGGTTGTCCACCACTATAAAGTCATGAAAATGGAGTTCCAACACTTGAAAGAAGTTCTAAGAAAGAACCAGCGCGAACAGCACAAGAAACGGAGGCAAACAGTGTCTTCACGGCCACTGTCTGCCAGTGACCGTGACCCACGGTCACTGGCAGGTTCCAGTGATCATGGGTGAGTCACGGTCACTGGAAGGCCCCAGTGACTGTGGGTGAGTCACGGTCACTGGAAGGCCCCAGTGACCATGGGTGAGTCACGGTCACTGAAATGGGGCAGTGACCGCGGGTCACGGTCACCCCCCATTTTTTCCTCTTTTTCACATTTTTTCCACCTTATGTACATTTTCTTGTAATTTTCAAATTAAGATCACATCTAAGACTTGAGGGAGGGGTTGTAAATTTTCAAAATGCATGTAAACAACCTACATCCCCATGGTCAGGGCACTTGAACCCATGTAAACAAAGGAAAATTAATGATGAACTGTAATTATTTCTCATTCTTCTTAACGCTTGAAGTGCGTGAATGTCGGACCTTGATTCCGTAATTCATTTTCACGTCATTTTTAAGTGCGATCACATATATATATATATATGAGAAATGCTAGTATGCATCCTTTCCTCACCGTGGAGTGCTATAGCCTATGGTGAGGGAAGGATGCAAACTAGCATTTCCCATATATATCTATATATATATATATATTTATGGAGCGCTACACAGCACTTGAGCATTTTTTTTTAAAAAAACTCCTCCTTGTTTAGGCCCACTGAGATGCATAGTGATTACGAAAGTTCATTGGATGTAAAGATCCGTATGAAGTTTACCTATATACAAAATCTTTAGTCCATAAGATAATTCTAGCCTTTTGATCTATGGCCCTAAAATTTAATAGTTTGGAAACATCATTTTATCATGATTTCAATCCAATGGTGAAAAATAGTTGGATGAGTTAAAATTGGACTTATCACAAATTATAGAGGGGTACTGTGTATGAAAAGATTAAATTGAATTAACATGGGCTCCATAACAACAACAACAACAACAACAACAACAACAACAAAAAGGAGGGATGCAAAAAAAAGGGTGCTTTTAAAGTGGGACGCCCATTAAAATTCTTCATATATATATACTCATCTGGTGAGCACCACTTTCTGGTGGGGCCCATTGTAAGATTGAGGAATTGAAATATCTTAACTCTACCAACCATTCTATAGTGATGGAGGCTCAAATCATCATCCTTAAGCACTTATTCAATGGCCCACAAGTTTTTCAATATCCAAAATGAGTACAAGCCGATCCAATAGTCCAATCAATTTGAATGGGTGTCAAACTTAATATTGGCGACTATCATGAGTGGTACTTGTTTTATAATTCACTTAAATTGATCATAAGTTGGGCCCTACTAGTGTTTTGACACACGGTGCTCACTTGCTCAGCAAAGGTTTTCCCATATATATTGTTAGAATATTTGTGTGTTGGCAAATTCATGGGTTGGACAAACCTCTAAGTCTATTGAGTTGTAATTTTTTATTTCTTTTAGAATTGACTGCAGTATGAGTCACTGGATGCACTAAAATGAAGAATCAAAGAAAGACAGCAAATTGGAGTGTTTTGAAGTAATTTTCTGATGACAACATGGATTAAAAGGTCATATCTCAGAAATCAAGTGTCGAATTAGGGCAAGTTATCTACTATTGGAAAGCTCTTTTCGAGTCGATATCCATCAGTTCCAAGATTACGTCAATCGGAGTTAAAACGACAAAGTCATAGCCTTGGAAAGTTTGTAAAAAAGTATATAATTTACACATGCAAAAAACCCACTTTTCTATAAGAAATTGTTTCTTATTTGTGCTAGAACCGCCAGTTTATGTTCTACAAAGACTCTAACATTAAGGCACAAATTGTGGGTTATTTAAAGAATGTTTCTCTTAACCCCAAGGCATCTATTTCCTTATCTAAGTTGAAAACACACATTGGAGATACCTTTTTTCTCTATAGCAACCATTGTAGAGATTGTACTGAATCTTTGAGTTCAATGAATATTACTTCTACTTCCTTGTAAAGGATTGTCTTGTTGAAGATTGGTTGGATTAAGTGTGGAGAGCAAAAACAGCAAAGAGTCGTGACAACATAGATTGTGCAAGAAGAATTATAGTCCTTACATTGAGTTATAACTGGGAAAAAGTCTTTGGGTATATCTTATAATTGCTCGTTATCACTGCTTGGTTTTTGTTGATCCAAGATGACTCATAATTTTTTCCCGAGTATTATTTTCCATGTAAAAAATCTGCTTATCTTATTCCGGAGTCTTTTATTCTTTCACTACATATATTTTGAACTACAATTTAGAAATCCGAATTGAAGACAATTTTTCATATATATATATATGTATATATATAGGGAAACAATCCTATGAGAACTAATTCTCACCATTTTTTTTTGTGAGAACTTTAGGTAGGGCCCATTTATCACTAAATATAAAGCTTGCAATACACAAGGGCTCCCTTAATAGTCACACGCCCAAGTTTTGTTCAAATCTTAATTTACTGGACTGTTAGATCGACAGTGTACTAATTCGAATGGATTGAATTTGTAAGCCACGAATAAAGGGGTTAGAGACATGTGATTGGGCTTAAACTTGATATTTGGCATAGTCCCACATAGATTTTTTTTTGTAAGAACTCTAGGTAGGGCCCTCTATCATTAAATATAAACCTTGCAATACATAGGAACCCCCATGATAGTCACACTCCCCAAGTTTGGCTCAAATCCTAATTTACTATACCATTTGATCGACAGTGTACTAATTCAAATGGACTGAATTTGTGGGCCACGAATAAATGGGTTAGGGACATGTGATTAAGCTCAAACTTGATATATGGTGTGGTCCCACATAGATCTTTTCATCTCCTCTAGTCCCATCTCCAAATAAGACCCACAAGCGGGTCCCATAAAAAGTTCTATATATCAACTCAAGCAGATAGGAGAAATTTCATCTACCCGAGAATGCGGGGCCACTTGCGGTCTATCCAAATGGACCATCCACAAGAACCATACACAGGGACCCTTAAATTTCACATGTCAATAGAGTTTGAGCCCCATTTGATTTAGCTGGACCGTTGGATCTAGTAACACCAATCCAAATGGACTGTACACTATTAAATTTTTATGGCCCAAATGGAAATCATAGAAATCAAAGATTGAGCTGATTTTTTTGTAGAGAGGAGGCCTTTGTGTGTCCTTTAAATCCCCCTATCCCCATTTCCATGTAGGTCCCCAGGTGGGCCCCACAGCCTTAAGCAAACACCCCTATCTATAGCTAGGCGTAGGTGAGGATCCCCCATATATATATATGATATTTGGCTTATATAATAGGAAAATATTTCAGTGAGAATTGCCCTCACTAGTTTTCCAGTTGTAACCATGGGTGGGGCCCATCTATCACCCAGTTCAAACCTTACGATGGATAGGAACGCCCTAATAGTCACACACTCCATATTCAGTATACATCCAAATGGACTTAACCGTTAGATTAACTGTATACCCATCGGAATGGACTAAATTGAACCATAAATGAAGGGTTTAGGGACATGTGATTTGGGTCAAACTTGATATATAGGATGGTCTTGCATGAATCTTTCCATCCTCTAGTCTTATCCCTTGATGGGATCTACAGTGGCCCAATAGAGCAGTTCGCATTGAAAAATTACCCTATTACGAACCATTCTTTCTCATACACGCACTTGGAAAATAACCCCATTATGAACCATTCTCTCTTATGCGTGCACCGTGGATTGCACATCAGTGCTGTCCACCAAGCGCAAACCACTGAAATACAAGGGGGTCATGCCTTCAGCGACGATCCTCTTATGTACGTAGGAGCAAATGCATAGGAGAAAATCACGGCCCAAATAACAACTGGGTCTAAAGTAATTTTGGGCCAAAACATTTACAAAACAGGATAGTGGAAGTCCTTGATATCCCTATGCAGAGTAACAAGAAAACAAGTGGTCCCTTTTAATCAGTATGCACCGTTTTATAAGATAACATTGGTGATTTTTGGCTGACTTGTTGAATACTCACGAAGAGACATCCAATGGCCACATCATTTACAAGATGCAGGAAGAGGGTGTCAACATCTCTATCCATTTGACCTTTTACAGGTTATCTATGCTGGACTTCAATTAAAAAAATGCTTGACCACCTTTGAAGCATGTGTATATCCATACATTCTTCTTCTAAAGAATCCAAGTCAATTAAATCCCTTAAAACTAGTAAAAAGGGAGAGTGCTAGATACTTCTCAATCAAGAATTCAGATCATTAATCAACTCCATTCATCTAAATGCTATATTAATTTCAGTCTGAATATGCTAGCTGATTGTCTCCGTTTTTTTAAGAGTCCATCTGCTGACCCTTGATCAGATGCTCGTAGTCCTACATAATACGAGTGTATGTTCTTCTAAGAGTAAAGATGTGTTGCTTTTTGAGGGGTTTCAAAAATTTATATTCATAGGCTTTTTTTTCTCACTATTTTTTTACAAAAAGAATTTTTTGTATTTGGAAGAGTCCTACATTGAAAAAGTGCAAAACCTTTAAATACTACATAAGTTCTTCTTTGTCCTTTATACTTTAAGATCTTTTGGACATTTTTGCTACAAGCGTATACACATGCATGGGGAGGGCTTAGCCCGAGAGGTTGGATCCGAAAAATATTTAACTGAACACGTGTCTGCGCGTACATCCTACGCAATCATTGCGCACTGGGGAGGTGCAAATCCCAGCCGAGGTCTTTCCTATTGCTTTGTATCTTCTGTGTGATTTGAGCATCCAGTGACTACCACCAAGATTCTAAAACAAGAAATAATTATCACAATCTCTTTTTCTTCCCATTACTTTGTACCTTCTGTGTAATCAAAGTATCCTACTGGAGTGCGATAGATCAATTGTAGAGGCCGTTGTTACCTAGTTGTGGTTGCCACTAAAAACCTTTCGCATCTAGGTTTTATCCAAGGGGCAAAACTCATCATAAAAAGAGTGTCGCACGATGTGCCTTGGCCAATTATTACAGCCACCAACTCCCACTGACTCTCTCCAATTTTTGCAATAGTTCCACCAGCAAACTACTTTACTGTTTCACAGACCAGTAACATTGTTCTACTTATTTCAATTACTTAGGCCCCAATTTCTGTAGCTTCAATTCCAACAAGATGAGAATCACAAATAACATATTTCTCATCTCAACAAACAAGCCTGGGCACGAGAAAAGAGAGAGACACATAATATCAAAATTAACTTAGGGCACATTTTTCTATTTTTAAAAAATATTAATTCAAGATTATATTGATTAGAATTTAAATAGGGTGTTATTAAAAAATAGATATCTTTTTTTTCTAACAAAAAGTAAAACCAATTGTAAGGAAGTGTCTTTGTAATAATTAGAAAAAAAACGTCAAGCTACATCTATAATTTTTTTTGCCACCATCATCACGATCAAGGCCTCATCCCAATCCTAGTTAGGCTAGCTACATAAATTCTATTTCAAGTCCAAATTATCTAAAATGAATTTGATTAAAAATCCCACATCCTCTTCTTAATTAAAATTTAAAAACTAAAACCAAGTCATGCAATGCTGTCAATCAACCAAAGTACGATAACCACCCAGAGGGTAAAACAGACAACAAACAAAACCAGCGCCAACGAGAAGATTTAAAGGGCAAGCAATGCACTGGATTTCCCTCCCGAAACATGGGCTGGAAAGCATCCTCTTTACTTCTAGCCACCGCGTACAAGAGGAATATAATAATAAGCCACGGCCATCGTAAAGAAAGAACTGCTGGGGCCCACTTGGGACCTTCTCGGTCAATCCAGACCTCTTACAATCACTGTCATTGTAAACTAGCAAAATGAGTCCGTACTTGGCACAGGCAAGCAATAAAAAAAAATTTGCAAGACAATATTTGTATAGAAAATATGGGAGATGCAAGATTTTTTAAGTGTATGCATTTACTACGATGCAATTGATAAGTTAAATTGCTAATATTATGCAATTAAAGTGTTAGATATTTATATATATATATAATAATACAATATCCTACAGTCCATCCTTGTCCCGAATTTGACCTTCTCTTGTCCCAAATGTGCGAAGCATATTATTTTTTTAAACCATACGTGATAACCTCCATATAAGATATTATTATATTAATGAAGTGGAGTCTTGTGGTTTAAATGATTTTTTTTATAGAAAAAGAAGGATTTATGCTCAGCGATTGACTTCATTTAATCCACATTGTGGATTAAATGAATTAAAACTATATATAGTAACATTAACAATCATAAAACTAACGTCTATGCAGAGCTATTGCCTCCATATAATTAGTGTACAAAAAAACACAACTAAAAGAAATCCAGCAATGATAAAGGTTCCTAAGCTGGGTTGGGTAGGAGATGCCCTAGGCTATTAGAAAAAAAAAAGTAGAAATCTAACAGCACTCCAATCCAAAGGAATGCATCAAAAAGATTAGATGGCCAGGATTTTGCTGATTTACAACACTCACTATAGGGGCAAATGTTGCAGTCTTACAGCACCCACTATGGGGGCAATTACATCAACAACTTCAATCATTTAATTGTGAGCTAAATCAAAACTATAATTTATGGCCTACGTATTGGATAATTCAATGAAAGAAGTAAAGTCATTATAGGTAGCTGCAGATGCTCTTTTTCCTTACTAGGGAAATGTTCTGTAACGAAACCTACACACATCACTCACGTTAATTGGCATGTAAAGATCTATTACTATTAACTAAAGGCAAGAACCAAAAAAGCCAAATCTATTAAGAAAAATAGAATGCTAAATCGCAATAAATAAAATACATCAACTTAAAAGAATAACACGAAATTCATAAAGTGAAAAGATAAACGTAAGACATATAATTAGAGAAACAACTATTGTGCTATCTTGGCTATATGTAGAAGTTGGTAATTTCTTTCTAAAGATTTGGTGATATTTTTCTAACACCAAAGAGGGTACAAGTGTCATTGCAAAATAAAACAAAATATGGGAGAATCATAAGAAGTATTATTTCTTTATCTATTTATAAAACAATTATGTATTGGACATTTTCTCATATTTGTGGCTTGTGCCTAATGTCCAAGTTCCACAAGGACCCAATTAGTAAATGATACTTAATACTAAAGAAACACCAAAGATTGAAGTAATACCCAATATTGGATTAAAAGAAAATGAGATTGTCTTTCATGAATATGAAATTATCATCCCTATCGTCAATTGCTGAGCTAAATTCCAACAACCTAATATTATAATTTAAAAATACCAACCACTCTAATCTATATATAAAACACTCAAGGTCTCACGCTGATATCCTTTATGAATGGAATTGTTAGAACTTGAAAATCCAATTCCAAGTTCAATGAATTAATTGATTCACTGATGAAGAGAAAGTAAATATATATATAGAGAGAGAGAGAATATATATAATGGGGCCATGATCTTTTCACATCAAGGAACTGGATGATAAGAGATTCCTCGTGTATAGAATCTTCTTATTGAACCTTGTTTGAGTCTCTTGTAAATTTACTCTTGGACAACCAATATAGTAATATCTAGTATAATTTAGGCAATCTCCTTAAAAAAATGGCAGTAAGATCTAGTATTATTTATAATAGTCAGTATTTTGTCTCATCATACTTAGTGTCTTGTCATAGCATTATGGCATTGAGCAACTACATGAGTGGGTCCTGAAATTGAGTTGACGAAAGATATAGCATTGAGGCATTTCTTTCTGAAAAGCATTTGTTAGCATCATACAAAACTAAGCGTTCATCTTCTCCCTTACTACTTGATTTGGTGAGTCTCATGCTTGTCATTTCTAGTTTTAAACTAAAAAAAATCATTAGGAAAAATTAGGCAGTTTCATGATGTGACTGTTTCTGTAAATGTTTTGCCCATGCTTTTGTACCATCAACTTGATGAGACTTCCTATGCTACCTTCACTGGCTCGTGTACACATTTTTTTTATAGTGGAATTTGATTAACATGTGAATAGATATATGTCGATTATTGCTATGATTGAACACAACCATATATATGCTACCTTTACTGAGAATTATTGTTATAAATGAAAAAATAATATAAATCTGGCAAAGCTAACTAAAGGAAAGTAGTTGTTGCATTTGTTGTCTTGTAGGCCTTACTAGGAGAAAACAATGATAAAGACAAGGATATTGATCTCATACTATATTCATCAAACATAAATTGAAACATCAAACATAAATTGAAACTACCCAATTCATTCCATCGAACTCAAAAACCACATGCCCAACCATAATAGCATTTTTTAATATTATATTGTAAAAGAAAATTGATTAGAGGGATAAAAAAACTAACTGCAAAAACCATAATCGACTCTATGACGCTTGTTATCCACTCATACCCTACGATACAACATATAAAAAAACATGCTTTAGAAGGAAATCATAGATCCTAAGGCTAAAAAAAAATCAAAACCAAATAGTGTAAAAGACCAAACAGAGAATTAAAAAGAATACAAAAGCCACAACCTAAAAATATTGTTATAGAGAAAGTTTTGCCGTCATGCAGCGTCCACATCTATCACTTGCCCATAACATGTTAGTGCCAAAAAAAAAATCCAAAGGACCACAACTAAAAAAGTTATTCCAGATAAAGTTTTGTAGCCATGCAGCATCCGCATCTATCACTTGCCCATAGTATGTTGGTGTTGGGTTTGCATGTGTGTCTATCTAGAATTGTATAGTGTGTTTTGGTTTGGAAATAGTTACATAATATTTGAGAACAATATACATACACATCCATTAAATTACTTGAAAATATCATACATAGATGATATGAGATAGAAATGAATACAATTATCTAACTCAAATAGTATTTTCATTTTTTTATACAAGAAACAAGAAACCGGAGAAAGAATCCTATGTTCACTGTATACAAAGAAATGAACTCTAATTATATTCCACCGTGGCCATCTAGCAATGGTTGGAAGAAGCCCTTTGAGGCAATGTCTAGTTTCTATTTTAAAATCAAAAGGCTTATGTCGCAAGGTGCTGATATAAACCAAATTGGGTTGTAAACCAAAGAACAAATTAGAGAGAGGTAAAAAACTAGAAAATAAGTGCAAAGCCATAACATGTAGAGAATTGAAGAAATCAATACCTGCGTTAATTAGAATGTTAATTAGAGTGCTTGACAACAACATTATGGTCTTGAGCACCCTCTTCCTCTTTGATCTCCATCAAGAGATAGGAGGAGATTACTCCTCCCATAGCGGGTCTAAGAAGAAAAAGATGATGAAGGAGATAAAGATGAGAGAGGGAAAGAGGAGACAAAGAGAAGAGGAAGACTAAAGGTTATGTGTTGAAACCATTATTGTATTAGGTGTTGAAGAGAACAAAACTATTCCTATTGATGGGTCATTAGTGAGGCATTTGTTGGGCCATTAAATTATTCTTATAAATGGGATTTAGTGTGATATTAGTAGGCCTGGTATTAGTAAAAGGTAAAAAATTGTAGATAGGTCAAAATCAATATTGAAATTGGAAAGGAATTGGCAATTGGGTTCATTTCGATTCATATATATATAATTTCCATGAGCCCAAATTTAAGTCATTAACTATTACTCACGAAGTATGGCTCCTTACCCTAGTAGTAAGGAGTGTCGGTTTTTATTGGCTTATCCGGGGTTCAAACCTTGGATATGCCCCCTTTCTTTCCCCGTGTTTGAGTTGTCTTTTTGCTTATGTGGACTTTCTTATCGAATGTGTCAAGCCTTCTCTTGGGTTTCAACCCTCTTAGCTGGATTAGAAAAACATACTATTACTCATGGCTAGTTTGAAATGCAAAAGGAATAAAAAAACAAAAAAAAAGCCTTCCGAAATAATTGAACTTTGGGCCATAGATCAAGAGTCAGGATGATTTTTTTTTTATGATATAGGGCATTCCTTGCCAACTCAGCTTTTGGACCTTTGGCGCTAGCTTTTAGACCTTTGCCATTTGATCTGAAAATTACTCAATTCCGACAAACAATGACCAATCTCTAAGAAGTACATACATAGCCGCACACATAATACGTGAATAACGTAAGGGATGAAAGTCGAACTCTAGACTTTAGGGAACAAACTCAAGACTCAAATCATCCGAGCACCTCCTGGACATAGTGGCAGGATAATATATAGGGGTTGATACTTTAGACACTATTAGTTTCACTAAGATCTTTCCATCCTCCACGTTGCAAGTTCCATGAACGGCATGGCCAAAGTGGCCCCGATAAAGCTGTCTCTTTCGTTGTCTCCTTGAAGTGCATAGCCCAATATGTACAGCAGGAATAAAATGTAAGCGCAGAACATATCCATTAGGCTAGTTGCCACCTCAAGAGGCCTGCTCCCAATTCTACAATCCACGTAATGAAATATTTTTCGTCGGGTACAAAGATTTCTTTTCTCTCCGATGGAGAGTGAGACATATGCCATGCCCTATCGGCTATAAATACCTCAACCTGTGCCAGTAATTTAAGTAATCTCATTGCCTAGATAGATTTGAGTTCTTCAGGAAGAGCCACCCTTGAAACCCTGAAAACTTACTGGTTTCTATGGCCGGAGTTGTGGTGGTTTTCGATTTTGACAAAACGATCATCGACTGCGACAGTGATAACTGGGTGGTGGATGAGTTGGGTGCCACAGAGCTCTTCAATCAGCTTCTTCCCACCATGCCATGGAATTCTTTAATGGTACACTTTATTCCTCTTTCTTTGTTCCCCTCTAATCTTTTGGTTTGTGTTCAAACCTCTTCATCTACATGTTCATCGTTTTTGGCCTTTTCTTTTCTGTTTTCTAATGTCTCAATTCCTTTTGGGAATGCTTCTAGACTGTTTGAACCGATAGTTGTGCAAGAGAGGACAAAAGAGCCGGCTTCCTGAGTCCTCTTTTTTCTCATGTCTGGTGCAATAGTATATTAGCTAATAAAACCCATAAAAATTACATACACTAACATCCCCTAAGGGCACATTTGTACAGCCACAATTCCACAGAAAAGGAAGCAAAAGTGGGATACTTTTTTTGCGAGTTTGCATCATTTAGCGCGAACACTTTTCCCTATTGAAATACATAAAAATGAGCCTTTTCTACAATTTTGCGTAAAAACATTTCGTAAGGTTAGGATTTTTTTACTAGAGAAGTGCAGGTCAACAAAACTGATTTTTTGCGGACGCTGCACAGATGATTCTTACATTTCTTACATTTTTTTAACCATTCTCGTTCTCTCGTAAAAAATAATGTCACGATTAATGCAAATATATCATAAGAGGATAGCCCGTCATATGATTAGATCTGAATAAAACAGAATACTAATGTCTTATTCGATCCTTTGATCTCTTGATATACACAATCCAAGTTTGTTCTTCTCATGGGTTTACAAATTTCTTCTACTTCCCTGTCTACTTGTATAATTCTTTGTTCCTTCTCCGCCTTTTCTACAATCCTCTTCTACTCTTGCAGAGGACAGGGGTTTTTTGTGTATTTCTCATTGAGTTTATTCTTTTATTATATAGCATAATTCTAGTGTGATCCTGATTGCACGTCTCATTAAATAGTAGGTCAATGTAGATCAACATTGAAATAGCGTCCTTGAAGATTTTGCAACAAGTTTCAATTTTATAGTTTTCAAAACTAACATTCGAATAATTCAAAAAAAAATTCAGTGTTTTCTCTTGGAGGTTTACTAAATATATGGGCTTTCCCACGTAAATGTGTGAATGTTTTGTGTCCCTCAACATTGATGTGGTTGTAATGCTTTCAGGATAGAATGTTGATGGAGCTGCATTCACAAGGAAAAACAATTGAAGAAATTGCAGCTGGCTTGAAAAGGGCTCCTTTGCACTCAGAGATCATCACAGCCATCAAATCAGCTTATTCTCTAGGGTGTTCTTCCAAATCTTTCATCTTCTTCCATAAATTCAATTTTTGGTGCATTCTTCATTCTTGGGTCTCATCTATTTTAATGCATTTTACTTATTGCAAATGGACTTTTTAGGTGTGATTTAAGGATAGTGAGTGATGCTAATCTCTTCTTTATTGAGACCATCCTCAAACATCATGGGTTAATTGATTATTTCTCGGAGATCATCACAAACCCAAGTTTAGTTGATGAAGATGGGAAGCTTAGGATCTTCCCTTACCATGACTTCACATGTGCTCCACATGGATGTGATCTCTGCCCTCCCAACATGTGTAAGGTAATTTGATCATTTAACTATCAATGCAATATATATTCTGTTTGGGAAGTTGTTCCTCTATAACCTTCTGCATTGTTGATTAATTCTTTGTTAGATGCAGAGTTGCTAAAAATTCTTTTTTGTTATATAGATATACTCAAAATTCTTTTTTGTTCTTCTAGCAAACAATAGTAAGTATTTGGTGATTGGTTGGTTGTTTTCCATAGTTAGTTTTCTTTTTCGTTTATTCTTGGTAAAACATAGTTACTTTTCTTGAGTGTGGTTCCAGAGCATGTAGTTACTTTTCTTTTTCTTCTGTTTTTGGTAAAACATAGTTACTTTTATTTTCGGTAAAACATAGTTACTCCAAATGATACATGTGATTCTCATGGGTTTATGTTTTTCTAACCTTTGAATTATACTGGCCCTTGTAGTTTTTGCAGCTTTTGTAACTACCCAAGAAGGCTCTCCATCATTAATTTCTCATTAGCTTATTTATTTATTTATTTGTTGCATCAAGGGTATTATCATGGAGCGAATCCGGTCCTCCATGTTGAAAGAGGGTAAGAAGAAATTCATCTACCTCGGTGATGGAAATGGTGATTACTGCCCATCTCGGCAACTGGGAGATGGGGACTATGTGATGCCAAGGAAGAACTTTCCTTTGTGGGAGCTCATTTTTACCAATTCATTGGTCATTAAGGCAAAGGTACACGAATGGAGCAATGGAGAGGAGCTTGAGAGAGTCCTCCTCTACCTTATAAAGACAGTTGCTATTGAAGTTGACACTACCTTTCTGCTCAATTGATCTGCAAGTTTCAAACCATACCATTGTCTTCACATGAGCTTGATGCTCTTCCATGCGCTGCCTGTACTTATCATATTCCACTCTCCCATGTACCAAAAATTTTGAATTCTGCCAAATTTAAATGCCATTTTCCAGTAGTTGATACTTAAAACTTGTATATGTTGTATTTACAGAAAGGAAGATTGTTAGGATGCTTGATATGGGCTTGTTTAAAACTTTCATAAATTTCTTTATCATGAATCTGCTCCTTTGTTGGTTTCATGGGTCCCTGCCAGTTTTAATGGATTGGATTGTATAACATTGCTGATTATATGGTAGATTCTGTGATGAATGGTCAATGTCATAGAAATTGCAATTAGGGAACATCACAGCCCTCCACATAAACGATACATGAAAAAAAAAGTGAAAAAAATGTCTCTAAGGCCACAGCCCATAGGTGTGGGCCTGTTTGTTCATGTAAAATGAACATAAATTCATGTTGAAATGAGCTTCAACAAAAGATTATTAAGATGAGAGGGGTAAACGGTATGATGCAAAGGGTGAAGAATATAAAATGGAGATGTAGATGGGACCTTTAATTTTCCGAGGTATTGAATTACTCATAGCTGGGCATGCATTTTCCATCTTCCCTCAATTTGATGGAAATTATTTGATGTGCATTTGTGGGTATTCACCTTTGGCTCTTCAATTTTGAACTACTTAGGAAAATATATTACTAGGTATTTAATTACCTGAAATGAACCGGCTCTGAAATCCTGCTGGACTAACCATCAGACCACGTAAACATGTTACATGTATTGATGCATTGTATTTGACCCAAGTTCACATGACCCACGGTCTGGGCTCAATAAGACTGCAAGGCCTGAGTCTCAGTCTTAGGGACGGACCTAGATAGTCTGGGGGTGGCCATGGGCGCCCTCTGAATTTCCAAAACCCCCTGGGTGTGCCACATTATTAGAGACAGTAGCTAGGGTATTGTCTTTACATAATTCTTTTTCCACTCTTATCATTTTACAGCATCATTACTTTTTATTGATGCATATTATCTGTTTGTTTACATTTATTTATACATTAAATTCTTATAATCGGGTGATCCTACATTTGGTGCTTAGGTACCAAAGCCCCCTCTCAGCAGAAGGTTGAGGCGGTTCCAGTGGATCGGTCAGTTGAGAAGTATCACGAATGGAACATCAACGATATAATTTAAGGTGGTTATAGCTACACTTACTTTTGGACATATTTTATATTTGAGATTATACATGGACATTTTGTGGGCCATTGCTTTGGTTTTCGGCCCTGTACTTAACCTTTAGCTAATTTGTTTACTCAACACAAAGTAATTGCCTTTATGTTGCTTGTATAAGCTTTGTTATTATTATGATGTGTTGATTCACCATCTTGGCAGATTGTATAAATTGATGCTTTCGGAATTTGATTATAGTGATTGATCATCACGCATAACCTCAGTGCGGACTTCTATCCATCTAAAGTTGAGGGCACAAATGTAAATTAGAAGGAAAATATTAATTGGCCTTGATTTTCACACGCAAGAATGCCGTTAGGATCCAAATGGATTGGGGGCATGACAAGAATCATAAGGGTTTAAGAGCAAGGTTTAAAAACTCGTGAGTCAAACTCAAGCCATTCAATGCAAAAAACAAAAAAAAACAAAAAAAAAGATATTCGAGATAGTCATGTTTTTTTGTAAAATTATTTTAAGTTATTTAAAAATGAATCAAATACTTATAAAATATAAAGAGACTTTTTTTTACATGCATTCACAATAATAAATTCAAATTGCTAAATTTATATATGCTCAAGAGAGGGTGTAAATGCAAAGCTTGAGAGATGGTGGATGGTATTAAAATCTAGAGGCTTTAAAATAAGTCGTACAAAGACAGAATATATGGATTGCAATTTCAGTGGACATATAAAAAGTGTTGAAACCACTGTCAAAATTGAAACCTATGAGATACCACGTAAAGTTTCTTTTCGGTACCTAGGCTCGATGATTAGTAAGAATGGAGGGATTGACGAAGATGTGGAACATAGGATAAGAACTGGATGGCTGAAGTTGAGACTAGCTTCGGGAGTACTTTGTGATAGACAAATGCCAACAAAATTGAAGGAAAAATTTTACAAGACAGTGGTTAGACCAGCTATGACATATGGAGCAGAATGTTGGCCAATTAAGAAGACACATATTCATAAGATGGATGTAGCATAAATGAGAATGCTTAGGTGGATGTGTGGTAAAACTGGGAAAGATAAAATTAGAAATGAGCACTTTCGAGAACATTTAGGGGTAGCACCAATAGGAGATAAGATTAGAGAAACTCATTTAAGATGGTTTGAGCATATTGAGCGTAGGCCAGTAATGGCACCGGTGAGAAAAAGTTTGGATATACAGGTGGAGGGTCCATCAATAGGTAAGGGTAGGCCGAAGAAAACATGGATGGAAGTCATTAATTCAGATTTGAAGAAGTTGCACTTATCGAAAGATTTAGCTCAAAATAGAACGGAATGGAGAAATAGAATTCATGTAGCCGACCCCAACATGGTTAGGATAAGGCTTTGATGATGATGATGATGATGATATATGCAGGAAAATACTATATAAGAAAAATAAAAGAAAAAAAACATTATATATTATGTAATTTATTAATTCAAGTATCAAATGTAAAATATCAAATATATGTTTCAAATTATGTACATTCCAACCATCATTTTTAAATGATTGACTCTAAACTTCATGTATAATTACTTAAGAAGAGCAATGAATTGTTTAAAATCAAAGCAACTTATCAAGTGGTACATACTGCAACATGTATTAAAGAGGTTTTTATCTATAAATTACCCGTAGAGACGTGTTTCCCTTCCACTTTCTCAAAGAATCTAATTTTTCCCAAACCTTCTCCATGCTAGGGGAAATCGCAAAACTACCCAACTTAGAAAATAAATTCGAACCCCAAAACCCTTACAAAAATATAATAAAATAAAATAGCCTTCTAATAACATATTTCCCTAATAATAATGCATTATCCTAAAACATTTGCACATATAAATATTAGTATACCATTTGATGTATCTTGGTTTAAATAGAGTATAAGATGAATGATCCATTGATCTACATTTCATTGGTTAGAACATTTATCTATAGCAAAAGAAACAAAAATCCCATAAGACACATTTTCACCTAAAAAATTAAAGATTGAAGACCCCATGCATCTTATTTTAGAGTAGAAAGATAAATATATATATATATATAATAAATAATTTAATTAAAGTTGCAGAAAAGAAAAGAAAATACAAAGCAACCAGTTTTAAACAAAATACAAACCAACCAGTTTTAAGGTTGAAAAAGAACAAATTTATGTGAGATCGTACAATTCATAATTCTATGCTCTATCACACAGTCAAGGAAAAATAAATAAATTTATTCAATATTGCACTATTTTATTCATTTTATGCAATTTCGGACAATCAAAGACATCGTAGTCCTTCAATAATGTAATCGTGGCTTTGTGAAGATACTCAAATTTTGGTAAGTTTTCATGAAAATCCATCTCAATAGATAAGCTTATTGTCAAAACCTCTTTGTTGAAATGAGGTGACTCGGCCGCATTTTGGTCCTTCATCCAAACAAGATGACATAAGAGAGTTAAGAGTCAACTCAAGGACTTTTCCAAGTTGGTTCAAAAGGTCTCCTCCTAAGCAATGTATGTGAGAGAGTTATCTAGAAGATTTTCATATCCTAACCAGCTGGATGAATCTTTCATTATCTCGGTAGAATGAATCTGGAGTTTTCTTGATTCAATTTGAAGACCTACGAAACTCAAGGGAGTTCTAATTGAGGTGGGTTGTGAGTGTCAGGGGTT
The DNA here is from genome assembly GCA_037013555.1 of Sextonia rubra. Lineage (NCBI taxonomy): Eukaryota > Viridiplantae > Streptophyta > Magnoliopsida > Laurales > Lauraceae > Sextonia > Sextonia rubra. The sequence goes on along the minus strand of JASUAD010000010.1, from coordinate 31,304,023 downwards.
GAGATTGATCATATATGGGACAGTTGGGAATCACTAGCCTTGATTTGATTACTGACATATGGTTGTCACTGAAAATGCAATAGATTTATTGTTGGGTTTGGTTTTGTATTCCTGTTGAGCCGGATCGGTTATCTGGTTTAGCCAGAACAGAGGTTCAAAGTTAGGGGTGTTTTATTTATTATGTATGGGCTCTCTTGTTGGCCAAGAAAGTAGGAACTATATATATTGATGTACAGTAACCCTAGATTGCAAGGGAATTGAGATGAGATCATGATAGATGAGTTCTCTCCTCCGTGGACATAAGTAAGGTTACCGAACCACGTAAAATTACTGTGTTCATGTGTATAATTGCTTGATGGTAAGATTAGGTGTGTTTATCGTGGCTGATTTGTTGATCGTAAGTAGTTTCCATTACGCCGCTTTTCCCAAAAGGTGGTATCAGAGCCAGGTGAAAATCACTCGGGTTTCGATTTCAACAGATCGAGTCTCAAATTGGAGTGGAAGATGATGATTGGCAGACCATTGCTCGAATCCATCTTCCAGGCAGATTTGAGACTAGACGGTCAGAAAAAAAGGGTTCCTTGGGTCTCTCCGGTGATCGAGTAGCAACGAAGAGGGCATTGATGGAGTTGAAGGAGACAGAAGGGAGCGAAATTGGTTCAATGCTCTGTTGCAAGGCCAGAGTAGAGGGTTCGATCGAATAACTAGGGTTCTTGGTTGCAAGTTGCCTTTTCTTGACAAGGGGTGCCCGCCACCGTCGTTGCTATGATCGTTGGTCATTGCCTTAGAAAGGAGCACGCTACTCACTTCTACCTCCACCCTTGTAGCCAATTGTTTCTCGTTGCACCATCACCACCGAATTTGCAGTTGCTGGAGAAAGGTGAGTGGTTGGATCTGGTGGTTGTAGAACAACGCAGGTTTGAAGGCGTCACAACCCGAGCCCAGGGTTCGGGGGTTAGCAAAAGCCAAACCTAATGACACACGTACTCCCGTGCATGCACACGTAGACCGGATCTAAATGCACACGCACAAGGGAACAAGCACACGTGCCAAGCAAGTATGCGGAAGCTGCAAATATCAGAAACATAAAACTACAAAGCAAGAAGAGGATACAAAGGACGGACTGACATAATTACATATGAAAGTTTTACAAAATGAACAAAAGATATATACAATGATAACAGGTCAAGTCAAATACAAGTTTGGAATCCCCAAAACAAAATAACAAGAACAAGACTCCAAAGATATGCATGCCATGAACGCTCTCCTGCGGAGTGATCACATCCACTCCTCTAGACCTGATGGGGCCCCGGGGGTCTCATCTGGAGCCTGGCCGACCGGCGAGGGTTCGGCAGGGGGATCTGGGCCTGCAACACCAAAAACAACCGTGAATACGACGATTCAGCAAAGTATAAACCATAGCAAGTTAACACACGCTGTATCTAACAGAATAAGGAACATCATGTGATTAAAGAAGGCATTTTCGTATACTAGGCTGTCATGCAAGAAAGAAATATGCTATGTGAATCAATGAAGACATGCTGTGTACATGACTAGTGGCTACTACATTACCATATGCTCCCAAAAGAGGGATCTTATAACATGCAAAGAACACCATTGTCCGGGCCAGGGTACAATGGGTCTCGGTTTCCTGGGGTCCGGTTCCCCAAGACAAAATCCATACTGCAGCAGGTCCTTATAAACTATACCAAATTCACCCCGTCGGGATCCTAAGGCTGAGGCTAAGTAGAGCCTGACCATACAGAGTCAATCATGAAAATCCTGAGTAGATCGTGATAACATATCATACGTGCAGATCCGTGAGTGAACATATCATACATGCATACTCAGGGTAAACAAACCAAAATGTGAAAGTAACGAAACATACGTAATCATGTAGAGTGTTGAGATCAATGATCGAATGCAATATGTTATGCAACAATTCATGTGAAATCGAATCATCTTGCTTTACAAACCAATTCTAATCTAGTTATCCGGTGTTTCTAACCGTGCATGATGATGTAGTTTTAAGTTATTCGATGCACCGTTGTCTAGTGTTGCCTTGAATCGGGCGGTGCACGAAGTCCCTTAAACCAACACCCATGGGGAGGTGCTTAACATCCGGATAACGAACATGAATGATTCGCAGCCCTCGAGATCATTCACGCGTTGTATCACATTCCGTTGGGCAAGTCTAGGTACTCTACATTCTATCATGAAGGCCATATCGGTCTTTTCTTTACACCTATCTTTGTTTTTTTCTTTCATTAGTCGAATGTGGATACGGCTTAGCCGTGTGTGGTCTACGGCTTAGCCGTGGCTGGGCCGTAGAAGGTCTGTCAGTTGCTGACTCTCAGTTATTCCAGAAAATGCACCCTGTATTGTTCTACGGCTGGGCCACGGCTGAGCTTCGGCTTAGCCGTAGGGCAATCCACGGCTTAGCCGTGCCCTAGCCGTAGAGGAAAACTGGGTTTTTCTCCTCTCTGGCTTGTGAGCCGTAGGTGCTATACGGCTTAGCCGTACCTGCACGAATACAAATTCCTGCAACCTGTACAGAATGTCTGGGAAAGCATCCAAATTGCAATTTATCAAGGAAGATAGACAAAGTAGTAGTCAAATGAGTATCAAATGGGCTGTAAACTCATGTTTCCATATCAATTCATGTAAGATCAACCAAATTCAATGCATACCAACATGGGTTCTCAATGTTATGGTTATACTTGCCTCAATTGGAGATCACTTGCACAATTGTAGTTCTTAAGCCCAAACACAATCTAATACAAATCAAAACAACATGCATGCATGAGGATTAGAGTCATAGACACACTATACAACAATGGAAACAAGAGGGAGAAGAACTAGAGAAGAGAGATGAGAAGGATGAAGGGATTTCCACCAACTCACCTCACATGCAAGAACCACAAGCTTGATCAATGGAGAGAAATCAAGTGAAGGAGGGAGAACTCCACGTGCAGTGAGAAATGTTGAGAGAAAACGAGTGAAAGAACATGCCTTGGTCGATGGATGAAGTTTATATAAGTTAGTGGGTTGTTCAAATTGCAATGAAGGCCAAGTGAAAAGTGTATTTTCAGTTTGAGTCAAACTCGGGTCCAATCGAATCACACGACCTCGGTTGCAAATGACGTAGTTACGAAGGTTAACGAGCTCAACGAAGGACACGTGTTGACATCAAGATGATGCAAAAATGACCATGTCTAAGAAAAGCTAAAATTACGAAAAAGGGCATTGGTCTACTTAATCCAGGTCAAACTCAACCCAACTACCTGTCCATGACCCGTAACGAAAAGAAAACACAAACAAAACACGATTAGCAACAAAAACAAGATTAACTAACCGCTAAACGGGGTCAAGCTGGGTCGGAGTGTTACAGAAGGTTAGCGTTGATGCCGAAGAAGAAGACTTAAGGAGGGTCTAAGTTCCACTACTATTCTGCCTCACTAGAGAGGGAGACATCCTCTGACGCTGCAAAAAGAAAGAGTCCTCGCCACTGCCGATAGTTCACCGTCAGCCTTGCTATGGTTGGTGAGGAAGGAGGCAGAGGCCTGGGGTTTCTTGTTCTGGTAAGAAAACCAGAACTGTAATAGAGGAGAAAAAAGGGCCTGGGTTTCTTAACCCAGGTCGGGTCTGTTCCAGGTCAAGGTTGGGTTAGTTTGGAACTGTCCCATCAGGCAACAAGCTCAGCAGCAGTTCAGTCCAAGTCCATTCGGGTCGGGTCATACCTAACCCTTAATATAAAGTCCAACCTGCTAGCAGCAATGCTGACATCAGCATACATCAGCAGGTAGTACAGTCAAAAGCAGTCTTGACCAGATTTGTGGCTGAAGTTGTTTCTGCTATATCTTAATCGTTCGATGTCCGATCGAAGATTCGTTTATGCCTACAGACTCATTGTAAGGAGATCTGCGCGTATGTGGAAGAAGATGGGTAACTTAACGATCAACAAGAAGGTTTGACCAATTGAAGTGCAGAAAATTGTTTTTACAATATCGAAACCATCCGAAGTCGGATTTCAAATTCGTTTCTTCTAGTGTGCTTGTGGTGATGAGATACACGAGACAAATAGAAGATATTGGCAATTTGATGGGCAGAAATTGGGGGACTAAAGAAACTAACAGATTCACGATGATAGAAATGGATTCAAGTATCATGGGCCAGATTGAAGTGTTTGATAGAGAAATGACTTCAGGGATTGGTAAGAAAGAGTGTTAGACTCTGTGACACAGCAATGATTAAAAAGTGTTACTTAATGTCATGAATAAGAGATCGCTTCTAGTACTTTGATAAAAAGCTCAGATCCATGTTGAACGGATCTAGAAGGAGCGACATGCCAAAGTGGAAGGCAAAGCAAAAGAATCATAATCGGAGGGAGGTAGTGTGCAAGAAAGCTCGGATTCGTATGACAGGGAATCACTTTCGATTACTACAGGTATCAATCAGGATGATGATTCATAGTATTGGGATTCAAACTCTTCCTATCATGTATTCTAATAGAGATTGGTTTGATACAAATAATTCTCATTGTTGATGGATCTGCTCTTATGGGGGAGAATGCAAATTGATGAGCATTTTAGATAAAAGCGGTAGAAATCTAGGTGTATAATGATGTTGTTCAAACCCTAATGGATGTGATATTTTGTCACAACTCGAGCCCAGGCGATCGGGGGTTAGTTACAGATCTAACCAGTGACACACATACTCCCGTACATATGCACTTAGACCCAGTCTAGATGCACACGCACAAGGGAAAATCACACGTGCAAACATGTACACGGAAGCTGTAGGTATCAAATATAAACACGAAACACACAAGAAAGTTAACTGAATGATATCCAACTGGAACATACAGGTCGGAAATATACAAACTGAATCCAATCACAGGGATACAGAGCATGAGTACAATCAATGACATGAAAAGAAAGCAATATGCATGCATGCAGAGAACAGTCGCGCTCTGGTGGAGTGATAACGAACACTCCACGAACCTGACGAGACAGCTGGAGTCTCCCCTGCAAACTGACGACCGACAAGAACACTGTCGAGGGTACTTGAGCCTGCAATACCAAGGACAACTCATGAATACGATGATTCAGCAAAGTATAAGCAGTAACAAGTTAACACGTGTGGTCTCTAATAGAATAAAAGACATAAATAATCATAACATGTCAATGTAGTAGTCTATACAGTTGTGCATTCGAATTAACATATGTTCTATGAATCAATGTGTAAGTAACATAACCTGTACATACTAGTTGGCAACTACGTAGGCCATATGCTCCCAAAGTAGGGATCTTGTAAACGTGCTGAGAACACCATGGGCCAAATGGGTCTCGTGTTCCTAGGGTCCGGATTCCCCAAGACACTTCCTTACTGCAGTAGCGCCATGAAATCTAGACCAAAGTCACCCGTCGGGATTCTAAGGCTGAGGCTCAGTAGTGTCGGACCATATGGAGTCAAACAAACATAAGAACCTGCATATCGTGACGTGCATATAATAACGTGCATATCATACCGTGTGCATAGAACGTGACGTGCATGTCTGTTCAATAGGTCATACAATTTAAACTAATCATACATGTCGAATCGAACAACCAAATCAACTTAGTAGATTGGATGTCAACAGAGTAGAAAACATTAGGATAACCAAGGATGAAGACATCTCAACTCATGTGCATCCAACGGGAATATCAACCATGCAAGACCGCTATTCCACCCGGAATGAACCATGGACAGAGCTAGGAATATCCAATCGTTTGCCCCAGCGCAGAACGCGTATAGGAGGGCAAGAACCGAAGTCAATATGCCATGCAATCAGATTTTCTTGTAAGGATCACAAGCTTCTACTAGCCAATCTTATTCTAATTATCCAGTGTTTCTAACCGTGCATGATGATGTAGTTTTAAGTTGTCTGATGCACCGTTGTCTAGTGTTACAGTGTATCCGGAATGTGCACCGAAGTCCCTTAAATCAAAACCCATGGGGAGGTGCTAAACAACCGGATAACGTGCATGAATGATTCGCAGCCCTTGAGATCATTCATGTCATACATTCACACCATTGGGCAAGTCTAGGTGATCTACATTCTATCATGAAGGCCATATCAGTTTCTTTTTTACACCTATCCTTGTTCTTCATGTTTCAGGGGTGATACGGCTTAGCCGTAAGTGAACCTACGGCTTAGCCAGAGCCATCTTACAGCGTAGCCGTAATCTGCACTGCGGCTCCACCACGGTTCCCTTTACTGTTCATCCGCAAGTACGGTTCACATGTATTTTGTTCTACGGCTTAGCCGTGTGTTGTTCTACGGCTTAGCCGTGTGCTGGGCCATAGAAGGTCTATCAATTGCTTGCTTTCAATTAACCCATAAAAAGGCACCCTGTATTGATCTAAGGCTGGGTCACGGCTGAGATACGGCTTAACCGTAGGACAATATACGGCTTAGCCGTGTCCTAGCCGTAGAAGAAAACTGAGTTTTCCCTCTCTGGACTTTAAGCCGAAGGTGACTTACGGCTTAGCCTTGATACACACGAAGCAGTTTCTGAACTGATACAGAATTACTGAAACATTGCCAAGCTGACGAAATCACATGTAATAGAGGGAAGTGATCACAAGATGGGCTATAAACACCATTCATAAGCAAGAACACATGACTTAATCTTAATCAAACACATACCCACATGATTTAGCCAAGTTATGCTTATACTTGCCTCCAATGGGGTCTAACACACTCTTTGTTGTCCTTGGGCTCAATTCACACTACCAACGAGCTTCTAATCGCCATGCATGCAAGGAAAGAACAAAAGAGAACCATGAGTACATGTACCAACTGATACTGAGAACGAGAACGAGAAGGAAAAGAAGAAGCACTGTAAGAAACTCCAACTCACCTCGAATCACACGAGGGATGCTCAAACATAGACATGCACAACTTCCTTCCCCGGCTAGATCAACGAAAAGGAAGGAGGAATGAGCAGCAGAAGAAAACTCGAGAGAGAGAGAGAGAGAGAGAGAGAGAGAAACAGAATGGTGAGAGAGAAGGAGAAGAAAGGCGGTGATGGCTTATAAAGATAAATATAAAGACACATTTGCAAGAAAGTCCAAGCAGTAAGACTAATTTCAGTTTGAGTTATTGGCGGGTCTAACGAAAACAATTGACATACTTGGCAAACGACGTAGTTACGGGAATCAACAAGCATAACAAAAGACACGTATTAATACTAAGATGATGCATGAAGGACGACATCGAACAAAATCGAATATTACGAAAAAGGACTTATGTCGACCTAAACTAGGTTAAACACAACCCAACTACCTATCCATAACCTGAAACCAAACAAAAACAAAAACAAAACACAATAAGCAACCAAATCATCAGGAATTAGCCGCTAATCTAGATCAAATCGGGTCGAGGTGTTACATTTTTATTCCTGGTTTACGAAGAAATTAGATTTCTTTGGGTGCCTTAGACTTCAAAGGCTGCAAATGCACTGTAGCAGGTGAAATTATAAAGGTGGAAAATGGAACATTGGTCATCATGGAGGGTGAGATGTTCAAAAATATCTACAGATTGATTAGAGATGCTTTTTCAGGTGGAGCAGTAAAGAAGACATCAAATAATAAGGGAGAAAATCCGTGGTTCGGGTGGAGTTAGATACAACGAGATCATCGGAAGATAGATTGATGGGTTTTTAATGATCTCATATAGAGGAAATCCAGGAATAACTGAACAAAGATGATTTTTTTAGAAAAGGTAGTGCAATTCAGGTTGGAGTAGGCCAGTTTAGCATCGGATAATAGGGTCGCACTGAACCCGCATGTGCAGTGCCTAACTCGCCAAAACAGGCTAGAACAGGACAGTTGCAGGTCTGACAAAAAAAAACACCAGAATGGAGATAGAAAGAAGGATTCACAAGGTACCAATGAGATTCGGATTCGGCAAGGTCTTCGGTATTGTCTTGATAGATGGAAGTTAGGTTCATTATGTTGCAAGGATGCCTGCATGTGGCAACAAATAGAGGGCACTTCAGAGGTTCAAGATATGGGTGTTGAGGTCAAAGGAGGCATCCGACATCCGAAACTGGTGAGATTGTCAGTGCATCCTTGATAGGGGGTGCAGAAGCCGCGCTTAGTCGTCGCGTATGCTGAGGCGTACCTTTCAGAGAGGCATGTGAAGTGCTGGTTCAATAAGTTAAGTATTGAAGAAGATTGCACCATCGATGTAGTGACATACATTCAGCAAGGTATGTAAAGACATCACCGGATATCTCAAGGTGACTCTAAGGATTTACGAAATCCAAGCCAACGTAGATATTGTTGAGTTTTGTATTGTATTCCAGTTTATCAGGATCGGTTGTCTGGTTTAACCAAAACCGAGGTTCAAAGTTAAGGGTATTTTAGTCATTATATATGAGCTTTTGTATTGATCAAGAAAGCGGAAACTATATATATTGATGTAATATAACCCTAGATCCTAGGGAGATTAAGATGTGATCATAATAGATGAGTTTTCTCCTCCGTAATCGTAGGCAAAGTTGTCGAACCACATAAAATTGCTATGTTCATGTGTGTAATTGCTTGATAGTATGATTGTGTGTGTTTATCATAGCTGATCTGTTGATCGCCGATAGTTTCCATTGTGCTACTTTTCCCAACATTTATTAACTGAAACATTAATGAGAGTTCATCAGATTCATATGGAATCTTAGTATTGAATGTGTGAATCGGCCACTGTGTGTGCATTGCTGTCATTTAATATAGTTTATTTATACAATGAGAGAAATAGCGTCAAATCAAGATCTAGTATTGGTGTCAAACAAGGCGATGATGGGCTCGAACCTGGCTTGATATGGATAAAGGAAGTTTGAGAGCTCAACTCGACTTGAACTTGATTCCACATTAAGCTGAGCTCCAGCTTGCAAGTTGAAATAGCTCGACGCTTTCAATCTTGATCCAAAACTGAGTTGAGCTTGATCTCAGAAGTTTGATTCCACATTGAGATGAGCTCAAGCTTGAAAGTTGAAATAGCTTTAAGCTTTCAATCTTGATTTAACTGAGTTGAGATTGATCTCACAAGTTTGAAACAGCTAGAAAGCCACCAATTTGTGTCACGTAATTATTGTTTATAATCCATTAATTAAATGAGTCACATCAGCATCTGCTATTGCTCTAGTCAAGCCCATTAAAAAGCTTGAGCTTTAGACACGCTCATTGCTTAGCACATGAAGATTTGAACTTAGCTTGACAATGCCGGACTTGAGCTAGTTCAACAAGCTCTTGACCGAAGCTTGAGCCCAGCCCATTAACAGGTTCACGCATTGGTTAAGCCCATGGCTTGGCAGAGCCCAAGTTGTGCCGAGCTCAACAATGCCTGTCTTGAGCTAGCTCAAAAAGCTCTTGAGCTGACATCAAGCCAATCCAAGCTTGCTTATGAGCTAGCTTGGCTTTTTTTTTTGGGGGGGGGGGGGGGGGGGGGGGGGGGGGGGGGGGGGCCGCTAGGGCCTAGGAACTGGCTTGGCTTGTTACCATTTCTTAAACATACTAGATTGAGATAGTGCCAATTTTGACAGTGTCTTATTGCATATTCAAAGAGTTTCCATTCGTTCACTTCAAAGTTCAAATTCCTTGTAATATTTTAATGAAAGTGTCATTCCGCTAGCGATAGTTCCAATACTATCCGTTTACACACCTTTATCGTTATAAATTAGAACTCATTGATCTGAATAATCACAAAAGAAATGCAATTTACATGAATATTGCACTTGACTCATGTTCTAATGAGAGGTACCTTTCACAATATGAGTAAAAATTAAAGTCCCTTTTGTCACTTTGTTGATATGGTTTTGAGAAAAAAAAAAAAAAAAAGAAATGGAGCTACTTAACGTCCTGTTTCCTTACAAGAATTTTTTGAATTCTTGTTTAAAAAATTTCAGAGTTTTCAGATACAGTGGAATCCCTGAATGCTCTTTTATACTTGAGCATTTAGGAATTCCAGCAAAATAAGAAAGAAGTGAAATTCTAAAATTCCCAAAGATAATTTATAACTTTGTAGGTAGGTGGAATTTTGAAATGTTTGTAAAGAAATATAAAATTTGGAAATGTCATGAGATAATATGTCACATCATATCCCAAAAACCCCAACCACCTAAATTTTTAACAGAAATTCTTAATAAAAGAACAGGCCCAAATCATCAAAATCATGATTTGGGTGTTCAAAGTTCAATGGTTTCTCTTATTATATATTTTAATAAATTCAAAATTAAGTATAATTTAAATTAATATTAGGTTTTGGGGAAAGAAATTAAAATTTAGTTTTTTTTTTAAGATGAGGAACCAGCCTTTATAATTTATGATTGGTAAATTTTTAGATACACAACACCGTCCACTGCCACTCACAAATGGTTTCAAATCAATGACCACTGGCGAGCCAAACTTCTAACCGAACAATTTAAGTATGGCATACAAACCATTGGTTATAAAAACACCTACATGGTCCTCAGAGGATGGTCTCCCCTGAAAAAATTATCAAGTTTCAAGTTTCAACTGGATAGCCGCTAGCCGATAAAAAAGGACGGCAGAGAGGAAGAAGACGAAGGAGAAAAGAAGGAAGAAAGAGAAAGGAACAGTAAATTAGGAAGCAAAAATCCAGCCTTCCATCATCTCTAATTTCCAGGTTTGTGTGTTTTCCTCCTTTCTACATTTTTTTTTTATTTTTGCATTTTCTCTGTTATTGGGCGTTCTAGAGTCTGTGAGTTCATGTGGGGGGTTTGGGGAACAAATTTCTTTTGGAAAAGCAGAGGTCGATTGGGGTTTCCACATTTAATTATGGGGTTTCAACATGCAATTATTTTAAGCTGTTCAACTTTGATTTTGGGGATTTTTTTAATATGTTTGGTTGAAATGGCTGGGAATGCTATGGGTTCCTGTGAAAACAAGTTTGTGATTAATTCTAATTTGGTATCTAAAATATTTGAACATGGAATTTTCTTTGGATGTTATAAGAATATTTAGAGGAGCTTGGGTCCCAAAATACCAGAATACCTAACAAGAAAAAAAAAAAAAGACCTTTGAAAGTAGAGAGCACACAGGAGCTCCAACTGTAGCTCACATTGGCCTTTTCATGTATGCACCAGTTTCTAGTGTACAGGATCGACAAAGATGTATGCAAAGAGCTAAGTCTTTGAACATCAGATTTTTTTTTTTTATTAATTTGGCCATCTAATTTAGGTGTGGTAATCATCAATCTATATAGAAAAATAGTTGTTTGGAGATCAATTACCATAGAACGGTATTGATACTGATTTTGGTTTTTGCCAAGTCTATAATTTACATGGATATTTTTATGAATATTTTTAATGATTAAAATTTTTAATGTATAACATGAATGTATTAATATTTAGAATAGATTTAAATTCAAGAATGATGCCAAGCATGATTTTTTTTATTTTGCTCCTTAGAAGAACTCTGGTAGATTTATTATCTCTGTTGAATATAAGAAGAAACTACTAGCTCGTTGAAATCTGAGCTTCTACAAGGTGCATATGCTGTATTCCTAGCTTCACAAGATCATAAGTTTTAAAGTTTAAGGTTTAGGATGGGATATTAGATCATATTGAGTATGATTTCATTTCTCTTGATTCGAAAATGATGCTAAAGAACATAGTGGAGAATAGTTGAAATATAACGCAAAGAGGACATATTTAGAAACAAAAGATGATCTAATAGCTCAATGGTGAAGCACCTCTCCATAGAAACAACTAGTGATGGATCCCTACTTTATTGGTGAAGTAGCACAGGGAAAAAGAATAGCCAACGGACTAATTTCCAAGCCAAAAGGCTTAACGGTAGAATATCTTAGTACCTCACCGAAGACAAAAAATAATTCTCTCAACTAAGAACCAAACTCAAAACTCTTATTCAATGTCAATGTCTACATCCTATAAAGAGATTACATCTTTATTTATAACTAAAATGTTATCTGATAAAGGAAACAACTAATTCCAATCAAATAAGAAGTCATAAACCAAACATGACTAGACTTACTAAATATTAAGAAAGCAACTAAAGCAACTACTAATAATAGAATCTACTCTACTCTACTGGGCTTATTAGTTTTGGACCCAATGTGCTAGCCAATCATGGATCTGACCTGAATCAGTTATCCCCCTCTTGGAAAAGAACTCGTCCTCAAGTTTGGTAAATATCTACTTGGGTCAAAAATCATTCGAACAAACTTTTGTATAGCTGATTGAACGTCATGTTGAAGATATGCCTTAAAAGCAGGATCTAATCTTCTATTCTACCCAGAAGTAGGTTGGAGGCAATGTGTCTTTTAATGGCTGCTTGTATTTTGACGGTGTGATTTGACCATTATATGCTTTAATAGTAGACTCTATAATAAGATAGCATAATTGTTGATTAACATTGGTTGATCTCTGAAAATGAAATCAACATGGTGCACGTTAATCAATGTGGACACATCTTCTTGAAAAACCATTGGGGCAATTGATTTGTCACCCGATATGGCAATCAGATCCATTGGATGATTACTGTCTGCTTGTACATCATCTTGCTTTACCTCTTGCTCCTCACTTGAATTATAATGAGATCTTACTTTCCATGAACGGGCTTCTCAACATCACCCTTGGAATTTGTTTCTTTTCTGTGTTCATCTTGTGACTTTTCAATTGATGGCGATTAGGTAGATGAAGAGGTTATTGGTTGTAATGGAACAAGGTAAACATATTGTCCTTTCCAAGTGAAAGAATAGATATTCTTCTCTTTGTCATGTTACACTTTCCAATCAAGAAGCCATGATTGTCCCAAAAGAATACGAGTGATATTCATAGAAATTACATCACACCAAATTTTATTTTTATATACATAAATCTTGAAAGATAATAGACATTTGTAAGTTATAGTAATAATAGAAGTATTAGACCATGCAATTTTATTAGGCTTTAGGAGAGTTTCTGTAGGCCACTTGAGTGTGTTAATAACATCTTGTGCAACAAAATTAATAGTACTATCATGATTAATAACCAGATTGGCTAACCTATCTTCACATCGTACTCACGTCTGGAATATCATAGTTTGCTTGCACTCGTTGTCTTCCCTTTCATTGGTGGTGAGAAGTCTGCGAATGACAAAAGTGTGAATATCTTCTCCTGCAAAATTTATTTCCATCAGATGATCTCTCATTCATTGTGGAGAATGTTTTTTCTCATGCTTAACTTGTCGCAGGTGGGACCATTGAAGCATGCGCTCAACATAAATTGCTTCTTTATATGCTTCATGAACATTGTTGCAAGGTTTTATCTTCTCAAGAATGTCTGACTTCAAACTTCTGATAAATCGAGTTAAATCGTGCAACTCATTTTATTCCAAGTCACAAACTTAGTGCATTATGATCGAAGGAGAAGATTATTCTTTTTACCAAAATATGTCGATCAAATCGTGATCTTATAATAAGAACAAGAGATCTTTCTCGATCAATCCCTTTGCCCTCATTCTTCGAGAATCAGAAAGATCCTTTTTGAGTTTTAATTTGTTCATTTGGAATCTTTATTTATTTTTTATTTATTATTTATTTATTTTCTTTGATTCTTTATTTCGATTTTCTTTCCCTCTCTTTTCTTTTTATTCCCTTCCATCATTCCTTAAGTCCCATAGGTTTGATCCTGTAGAATCTGACCCATTTTCTCATCGAACGAGGGGTATGAAATAAATTCAATTGATTTTTCGATCAAAAGTACTATGTGAAATCTTCGGTTTTTTTCCTCTTCCTCTATCCCATAGGTACAACGTTTGAATCAATAGAGAACCTTTTCTTCTGTATGAATCGATATTATTACATTCCAATTCCTTCCCAATACCTCCCAAGGAAAATCCTGAATTGGATCCCAAATTGACGGGTTGGTGTGAGCTTATCCATGCAGTTATGCACTCTTCGAATAGGAATTCATTTTTTGAAAGATCCTGGGTTTTGGTGCTTTGGCGGGTCGTCCGAGATCCTTTCGATGACCTATGTTGTGTTGAAAGGTATCTATATGATAAATTGATTTAAATATTCATAAACTGTCAAATCTATCTATCTGAGATTGAAGAATTATTCAAAGTAAACCTTATTTGCAAAATACCAATCTCTATATTTATACTCATACAACATGCTTTGAAATTCATCGAATAGTTCAAAAATTAGCATATTGATTTTGCAGAAAAAAAAATCCTTCTAAATTCTCAAAAATGAACGGACCTAATGGCTTGGTCTTAATGATAAAACTATGTAAGTAAAGATAGATCGTGAATCAGACTAAAATATCATCCTTTAGAGAATCAATGGTGCAGATCAATCAATCCAAAAAGACTGGATTGTTTTGGCTGGGCGCAATTGCATTTTTTTCTTTTTACTTTTCTTTTTTTTTTTACCTTTCAACTAAACGGGTTCGGATCTTAGTTGGATTGAAGCCCAGAAGATGGTTCGGCCTGCTGGCACTGAAAAAAGACGACTCGCACCTGAAAGAACGAAAAAGGGGTTGCAGACCGTTTACTTACGACTTCTGCTACTCTTCGGAAGGAAGGAGCAGGGAGAAGGGAGAAGGGAGAGGAGGGTATTGCGGCTAGCGACGGCGAACGGCAGGAGGCGCTTGGGTAGGCGACTCGCAGTGAAGATAAAGTCGACAACGTGCAGGCAGCAGGCGGTTGGTGAACGGTACGTCTGGTCCTCGTCTTCTTCTCTGTTCTATCTCTCTCGTTCTCTCCTTTTGTCTCAGATGAAGATCGAAGAGGCTGAGGTAGCGTTAGGAAGGGTTTCGGGAGTGGATTCGGGTTTCGTGGAGTGGATTTGGGGCCGTTGATAGTGGCTGAAAGAGTTGAGGGCGGTGTTGGGTGGTTTCGACTGGGACTGAAGAGGGGAGTGGGCTTTGGTGGTCTGGGGAAAGTGGTGCAGGGTCGATTGGTCCTCGGAATGGGGTTCCGGTGGTTAGAGTTGATCCCAGGGGTTGAGGGTACGGTTTTGGGGAAGTTGGGCTAGGTTCGAAAGGGGTTGGGGTCTGGATAGGGGCTTCGGTGGTGTCGGGATGGGCTGTAGGTGCCGCCAGAGGTGTGATTTGGGGATTTGAGGGGATTGAGGGCGTTGGATCTGGGTTTAAGGGGTTATCGGTGAGGATATGGGGTCGACGAGGGCTCGGGGAAGATGAAAGGGGGATTGTTGGGTGCTATCTGGGAATCGGTTTGATGGTGAGGGTTGGATAATTCGCGAAGAGATGGGGATGGACGGAAGTGGGTCGAGGTGGTGGTAGATAGGTTCGGAATAGGTGTTAAGGCCTGGATGAGTGGTGTGTGATGTCGACAGGGGTTTTGGAATGTGATTTTGGTGGTCGGGAATGGTTGACGAAGATGGGTGTTGGGATCTGTTGGCTTAGGGTTCGGTAGGCTTGGTTTTTGGGTTTTAGGGTTTCGTAGAGATGGGTTGTGGCTGACGGGAATGAAGATGAACGAAGATGAGGATGATGGGGAGATGGTAATGAACGATGATAATGGAATGGTGAAACGAGATGGAATACTGAATCGGTGAACAGTCCGGATGGCGATTCGAAATTGGATCTCTTCTTTGATACCAATTGAACCAGGGCATGGAAGAATAATAATAATAAAGAAGGTAGTGTGTATTTATCAAAAAACCCCGCAAAACTCTCTAACTTCTCTAATTTATATCAAAATCATAAATTCATCCTGGGGAAAGAAACACACCTATAGAAATCATGTTGAAAAAAAAAACCCTATAGAAATCTCTGAATCTCCTAAAAACCCACTAGGGTTAGCCTACATGAGGTAAGATTCTACAACGCCCCAGAAAAAGAAAAAAGAAAAAAACTTTGATGTTTAGTCTTTCTCTACAAAAACTTAATGGTGTGCCAATAAAATATATATATATATATATATGTTCACTGTTCCTAGATGTACCATTAAATCCTGACCCAAAAGGAAGAAAGCTAAAAATACTATTAAAAAATGGAAATATCACTTATTTTTCCTTTTAAAACAATCTAAATAAATCAAGTCATGTGCAATGCTTCTTCTCTTCTGTATTATAAGTTGGATTCTCAATTATAATGGACTGTATTGACCTATCCACCAAGCAAGGCAGATAATTAAGGAAGATGGTAGAGGTGAAAGTCTTCAAATCTTAACCATTACCTCTCCCAGAAGGGGGAAAAGAAAAAAAAAAGGGCAGAGGTGAAGTTTGTTTCTATGTTTCCCTCCTACTGTTTTGTCCTTGTGAGCACCATTTCTTCAGTTTTATGAATTCTAGTTTTACTCTGGACACTTTATTTATCTTTTTCTTCTCTTTTTTGTATGAATGATATGCTCTTTTCCTTCTCGTTTATTTATTTTTAGTCTACCTTTGCATTTTGTTAGTACTGAGTCACTTAAATTCTCCTATCTCTTTTTAAAGATGCTAGAGAAGAGTTTCGTTTAACAAATGCAGTTGGCAGTAGCACTTCTTTTTTTTTTTTTCAGCATGTTTTTTTACAACATACAGAAAGCGCACATTTCTCATTGAAAAGTTATGAGAAATGAGAAATACCAGTATCCCCACTCAGACTCAATCCCCCTTGTGTGTAGAGGCCAACAGAATCAACAATGCCAGCTGGAGAGCTCCTTTCTTGTCCTTCAACTGCACCCCTTTCTCATCCTACACTGTCATCAATTGAATCCAATGAAAATGATTCTTCTCAGCTATGGTCCGAAATCAAAGCCGAAGCCCGTGGCGATGCTGAGTCTGAACCAGCCTTAGCCAGCTACCTTTACTCAACCATCATCTCTCATTCATCTCTGGAGCGCTCCCTTTCATTCCATCTTGGCAACAAGCTGTGCTCCTCCACTCTCCTCTCCACCCTCCTCTATGATCTTTTCCTCCACTCTTTCTCTTCAGATGCATCTCTCCGTTCTGCTGTTGTCGCTGACCTTCGTGCTGCTCGCATCCGTGACCCTGCCTGCATTTCCTTCTCCCATTGCCTTCTCAATTACAAGGGTTTCCTTGCTTGCCAAGCACATCGTGTTGCCCACAAGCTTTGGACCGAGGCTCGTCGACCCCTTGCCCTTGCTCTTCACTCTCGCATTTCTGATGTCTTTGCTATAGACATCCATCCTGCTGCAAAGATAGGAAAGGGGATCCTTTTTGACCACGCCACAGGTGTCGTTGTGGGAGAGACTGCAGTCATCGGGAATAATGTTTCTATTCTGCATCATGTAACATTGGGAGGGACTGGGAAGATGGGTGGAGATCGACACCCAAAGATTGGAGATGGTGTCTTGATTGGGGCTGGAGCTACAATTCTTGGAAATGTGAGGATTGGGGAAGGGGCAAAGATTGGAGCAGGTTCAGTGGTGTTGATCGATGTGCCACCAAGGACAACAGCAGTGGGGAACCCAGCAAGACTTGTGGGAGGGAAGGAGAAACCATCGAGGCATGAGGATGTGCCAGGGGAGTCAATGGATCATACATCTTTCATCTCTGAATGGTCGGATTATATAATTTGACATTTTAAAGTTTTTGTTGTACTTTAAAAACTGTTTCAATGATCATATATATGCTACTGATATATAGATGTGTTAAATTAAATCATGTATGGAATACGGTGCACAACTTGTGACTTGTTGGAGTCTCCTCTTTCTTAATTCTCTTTATGATTTTTTTTTTTTTGGTTTATTCATGGCAATGCAATAGGGTTTTTTTTCTTTTTTTTTTTTTTAATTCGTAGTTGTTATTAAGTTGTTAAAAGAAACACATGCACAAAATGAGTGCAGTAGAGATGAGAATGTTGAGGTGGATGTGTGTTAAAACTAGGAATTATAGAATCAGAATTGAGCACTTTTAGAGCATTTATGGGTAGCATCCACAGGTGATAAAATAAGAGCAACCTGTTTGAGATGGACTGGACAAGTCCAAAACAGAACAACAGCAGTGCCAGCAAAGGAAAAGTTTTTCTATGCAAGTTGATGCCCACCAAGGTAAAAGGGTTGGACGAAGAAGACGTGGATGGAAGGAAAGGGATGTTGGAGCAAATCAGATGAATTTAGTTAGAGTAGCAATAGGGAGTAGTCCGGAGGTAGGGGAGGTAAATAATGAGTTGTTCTGGACAATGGAGTTAGAATTTGGAGTCTGAAGCTTTCTGTTTGTTTTTGAGGTGGACTGGTTGGGAATCTTAGGTGGTATACTATTTCACAATATTTCTGCAGGGGATGTTGATATTGCTATAGTAACGATGAAGTGGAGGAAGAGCAGCAGTATGCCCTTTTTTTCTTTTTCCTTTTTTTTTTTGGGTGCTAAATAACAGTGTGCCTAGGCTGAAAAACATGCAGTGTCCCATTTCCTTTTGAAAGTTCAATTGATGCCATGCCAAATTGGAGAAAGAATCAATGAGATGATCTTTTTCCATGACCATAAAATTAAAAGTTTTCCTTATGAAAGTCTGTTTCCAAAGCAGATGATCTATTACATTCGTCCAGAGATATCAATCGCATGTAAATGGTATGTTGTGGAGATTGAAATACTCTGTAATTACAGAAAAGCTTTTGCCCATATGACTCTGTGGTTAGATTGAATTGCCTTAATAAACATCTGGTTTTAGCAAATTCTCTCTCTATATTAATGCTCTAGTAATCTATTTTAGGCTGTGTGGTTTGGACCAAGTGGGTCTGTGATAAGACATTCAACCAGTATTCCCATGGTTCATGGAACTGTCTTAACGTGCAAGGAAAGTATGTGGAAATATGGTGGAACTTATATAGCTTGCATACTATAAGTTCCACCTATACAATGAATTGATGAATGAATGATTGAAAAATTATATGATGTTGCATCGTATGTCAACTTATAGATGTGACCTGTTGCATCGTATGTCAACTTATTGATGTGACCTGATCTTAAACCTTAAGAAAATGGTTGAAACATAGGTATTTTGTGTTGCACTCCGATCCAACTTAATCAGATTTAGCGACTAATTAATGATGAATTCCTTGTTATTTGTGTTTTGACTCTGGAGTACAATAATTATGCCCCTGATCATATCCTCACTGTTATTGGAGCTACATTAGAAATTTAGTAATCTGAAAGAGAATTACTTACATCCTTAGCACATAACTAGTCATTTTGTGTTTCTGAAATGCAAATGATCCCTTTAATTTCATTCTCTCTCAGATCTTATCTAAAATGTCTAGCATGCTTCTTTTCCCAATTATATGTTCCAAACAGTGGGAAACATTTATTTCTAACATAAGGAATTTGGAATCGATGGTTTCAATGGAAATGTTGTCAAGCAAAACCTGCCTTGATCTGTTTGGGAAATGTGATGGTGGCTTTGGCATTTTGTTTTTCTGTTTTTTTTTTAATGGAATTCATTGCTTAAACCACGAACTTAAGCCGGAATGCGAACATACAAGAGGAATTTACAGAGCTACTCTACTGTCATCATCTGAAAGATCTGGATGCTATTGAATGCTGCTTCCTGGAGCTGAAAAGAAATTGTGGGCGAGGAAATGTGGGAGATGGCCATGGAAGACTTGCGGAATAGGTGAAGACCTCATTTGTGCTGAGAGCAGAATCCGGCCATCATGGAATCCTTGGAGGTTCATTTTCCACAGTGATCTGTGGTAACATTTTTTCTGCCTTTGGTGCAGTGAAGGAAACAAGTCTGAATTCCTCAAAATTGTTGTTTTGTTCAACAGTGAATTCCTCAAGTGGTTCTAATGTGTTGGTGTTTGGTGCAATTTGTTGCTGCATGGGAAACTAATGTCGTGCTTATGAAAGTTCCAAAAATTGTTCATAGAGGCCTAGAGCCCACTACAAGACATCCACAAACTTCATTACATTCATCATATGATATTGGCCCTATCAAATAGTCACAATTGATTCTCATGTATTGTAGACAGGACATTGTTATTTGTATATGCAAGACCCCATCTGCATCACAAATCCATCGATTCGACTTTTAATCGGATTCAGCTCATGGGTTAAGCATGCCTTAATGTATGTTCCAAACCAAGAATGATCAGTCTTATGCAGGTGGTATTGAGGACTGCAGATGGATCTAATAGATTCTTTAGTTATGGCCCCCATTGTACCAGTTCTCTAAAAATTGAATAACCATCTGATCATGAGCTTTAATAGAGATAGCAAAATAGAAATATAAACTAATTCACTTTTATAAAATTCTAACAACCCAAGTCTTGTTCAAACATGAAAAAACTAATGTTATTAAATAATTCGGAAAAGGTAGCCAATCCCCAACGGCTTTTCTAAAAGAAAATCGACTTTTATACCCAAAATAAAGATGCCATGATCTCGCTGAACCATTTTTGCGGAAATTCCTCTTTTTGCTCTTTGCTTTTATTTATTTATTTATTTCTTCTTCTTCTTCTTCTTTTGGCCTAAACCTGATGATTTAATTAAGCATTAACGTTCATACAAAAGATAACAAAGCATGTTAAATAAATATAATACAAAAATGTCCCTTTCAGTAATTCAGCTGGTTTGGAACATGATGTAGGAAATGAGGGTGCTTGAATTAAAGTCAATTGATCATATATATATATATATAGAAAAATTCTTAGGAATCCCCCATTTAAAATTAGATGTTTCTGCTCTGCTATCATCCAATAAGTGTCTCCTTTTTAAAAGTAACATTAATTGCTTCTCCACGGTATTAAATCTTCCTTAGCTCCTATTGGTTGCAAAAAGGGGCATTTTGAAAACCCTCCACTCCTCACACACACACACACACATATATATATACACACACACACACTAGCAACAAAGGCCCGTGTTAAGCCCATGCCCAAAATTTACAATATATTAAATTTTTATGCATATTATTGAGAAGGATAATATTAAAATGAAAACGACGATTTTATTAATCAATCTTAAATTTATTTAACAAAATATAAAGAAGACGAAAAATGAAACTTAAACATTCTATAAATAAAATTCTATTTTATAATTCTCATTTTTTAATTTATAATTTAAGGAAAAAGATAATTTATAAATCTATAAATTAAAATAAAAATAAATGTAAAAATCAAATGATTTTTAAATAAGTTACTTATAATAAATATCATAATTAAGTCATGCATGAGATCCCTACAGAGAGGGCCACCATGACTTAACATGATGAGGAGAAAACTTGATGTGAATGTGGCACCGTGAGGCCCGGGTTACAAAAGAAAAAATATTAAAGTCAAATGAAAAATAACAAAACAATATATAAGATATAGAAAGGAAATATGATTTAAAAAATGTCACAGGATTTAATAATAAAAATTGAAGGTAAAAATAAAATGAAAGAAATCCATGAATCATTAAAAAAAGACCAAAGAAAAACGAAATTTCAAGTGTAAACATGTACTACAATAAAAATAACAAAATAAAATAGAAAAAACTATTAAAAAAATCTATAACAAAATACAATAGAAAAGAAAATCATGCATCTACTACATCCCCTCTTGGATCTACAACAATTGGTGTATTTAGTACAAAAAAAAAACATAGTACAAAATAAAAAAAGAAAAAACAGTACGATAAAGTGCAAAATAAAATAAAATTATACCTCTTGGTGAATAAGACCTCAAACTCCTCAATGTGGAAAAGCATCTATGTCTAAATTGAAATTTTATTAAAATTTAAACTTATAAGTATAATTAATAAAAATAAATCTAAATATAAATATATTATAAAGAGAAATGAAAGGAATTGAATCATGCTAGATTATCAAATCCATTAAATATAGAATATCTATTTTTTAAATGAAAATTCAGAAGGAAAGATCCCAACAAATCTATATATACTTGATCTTCTTCTCCTAGGAAAAAAACAATGCATAAAAAAAACCTAATAAACTCTACAAAATGTGATCATGGTCTCTTTAAAAAATTAAATACACAAATGATCAATGTAACAATGTTACACAATACTATAATTTTTGTTTATTTTTATGAAAGATAAGTGAGTCTTTTATATTAAAACTACATTTATTCAAAACAAAAACCACATCTCATCGATAAACAAAAAAAGGGAGCAACACATAGGGACAATAGCAATGGGAGCATAGTTAACAATCAGAAGGTTTTTGCCTGGAATGATAGATGTTTGCTGGAACCACCGTCCAACTTTTTTTGTTGGAAACTCAAGTCAACATTGTTTTTTCGCCATGGAAAGAGTGCACCGTGCATTTGTTTGTGACAAAGAGTACTAGGGTTTGTTTGTATGATTTTAAGCAATCTAGATTTGAAAGGGATATGGAAAGAGTGCACAATTAGATAATGTAAGGAATGTATTATTTAAATTTTAAATCTTAAAGTTTTCATTAGATAGTGATAGGAACCTGAATTTCAAATCTTTAAGTTTGTAGTAAATAAGTCTTGCTTTTGCAGCAAGGACTTTGTGAAAATGGATGGATGGTGAGCAAAGGTTGGATTATGGGCCCCAAGTGGGTTCCACAGGCTGTCTCACATGTTTATGGGCATTTAACTAGGGCAAATCTTATAAAATGGGTCATGCTTTACATCCTAATGGTAATACCCATTTTCCATCTGAGTATGGATCGAAATTTTTTATATGGCACATGCATGAGATGTTAACCAATCATCTACAAACCCTATTTTTGATGAAAAATTACTTAAAAATCAGACTAGTGCATGTACATTTGAGTATGGATCGGATTTTCTTATATGGCACATGCATAAGATGTTAACTAATCATGCATAGGCCCTATCTTGGATGATTGATTACTTAAAAATTACACCAATGCATGTACGTTGATTTGGAAATCCACTTGATCGATTGCTTTGACTTTTTCTTAATTTAAGTTTGAAAGATTATATATGGAAGATTGAAAGAACTTTCTTCAATGATGTCTCTATAAATCATCTTTGGGGTTATAAAGAAGGAATATATAAAAGATCTCTCTAACCGAATCTTATCCTTAAGATGCTGATGTGATGCTCTAAGAAAAAAGAAAAATAAGGGGTGCTGATATGGCACTCTCTATAGGCCTCCATTCTTGTAGCTTTAATATAGATATAATATGCTTTAATCCTATGAGAAGTGTTCTCACATAGCTATCGTGAAAACTTTTCAAGTAGGCCCCATTTGAAGATGGGACCAAGGGGATGGAATGATCTATGTGAGACCATCCTAAATATCAAGTTTAACCCCAATCACATGTCCCTAATCCCTTCATCCATGGTCTATAAATCCAGTTCATTCGAATTAGTGCACAGTCAATCCAATAGTCTAGTAAATTTGGATTTGACCGAAATATGGGGTGTGTAACTATCAGGGGGGGTCTTTGTATATTGCAAGATTTGGATTGGATAATAGATGGGTCCCAACTTCTCACAAAACAATGGTGAGAAGTAGTTCTCATAGGATTATGTCCCTATATATATATATATATGAGAAGCGCTAGATAGCGCCCAAGCGTTTTTAAAAGTGAAAACGCCTTTTTTTACATCAAATAAGAGATTAAGAATATGGAGAAGCAATTAATGCTACTTTTAAAAGGAGAAAAAGTTTCCACTGACTTATTCCTCATTAGAGGAGAGAAAGAGGGCAAGAACACCCCTTTTCAAATGGGACATTCTTGAGAATTTTTATCTTTATTTATACGATCTTATCTCATTGGTACTACTTAGTATTCGCTAACACATGGATGGTTGAGTGACGTTAGCATCTTAGTTTCACTTACATAACCAAGGATCAATTTAAAAGTCTTCAAGTTTAAGGTGACACTACTGACTAGTAGCTCAACTTAATAATATTCTCTTAACACCTCCATTTTCAAAATTCCAATTTCATCCAAACACCAACTCAAGAACAAATCAAAGAAAGATCATGAAAGCACCATCATTTCCGTAATTCCATCTTCAATGACAAAGTTAAAAAAAAAAAAAGAATGTAAACATCTCTACTTTCAAACAAATCAAGAAGTCTCAAAATTTGAACTTTCGCTGGACATAGTAAGTCCAATGGTTGTTGCGCCAAGGACGCCTTTGTTTGCATGAAATTAAATAATATGAATTCGTGGTCCAAAGGGCTACAATAAAGCATTATTGAAGAGGTGAGGGATGAATGATGGATATCCAATGGAGATAATGATGCAACCTTGACTTACCTAAGTATTGATTTATTATGATTTTGGTCCTATCTACGCTCGATTCATTTTCCACTATAGATTATTCAATCATTTTTTAGTACTTATCTTCATTCTTCAATTTTAAGATCACTTTTAAAAAATATCAGTCTTAGAATATTTAAAATTTTAATTAAATGAAAGAAACATTAATGATAACCAACAATCAATAAGTAAACCACTTGAACTAAACTTACAAGGGCAAATGACACTAGAAATCTAAGTGGTTAGGATTTATAAGTTACATCATTCTTATAGATATATTTACATCATTCTTATAGATATAACCTCTTCCCAAATAAGACAAAATTGCAAAGTAGACGTAACCCAAAATCTGGTCCCGGCTAACTCAATGGACAAATATTCTAATCAACCCCGGAATACAAGATCCCAACCCAAGAGGCGGTTAGAGTAGGGGGTCTGCTGATTCTGCTTCCAATGTCAGCAATACATCAGCAATCAATGAAGGAGCTGAGATTGAGCTTGTGGTAGATCCAGTAAGAGAACCCCAAGATGCAGATTCTGCTCACATGTGTCTTAAGTGAACTCACATGCCTCATGTTTCCCAACGTCATCTTCTCACACTACCTTTGAAACAAGGCCAGGTTGATATCGATCTAAGAAGCAAGACCTTCAAACATCTGCCAATCCTTAAGAGACTGACTTTGATTTCTTATCTTCCGTCCATACATTAAGAAAGTAGCACAGCATGATAAAAAGAGATGAAAACACTCTTCTAGAAAAAGTGAACTTTTGTAAGGAAGAGAATACGGTACATAAAAGTCGCCACAAAAAGTCGCCTAACTTTTTCTTACATTGCACACGAACCCAGCATGAAAAAAAAAAACAAACAAAAGTAAAATAAGCTTTATAGAAATCAATCCATTTATAGGTGAGTGGTGAAGCATCTTTCCCACACGTGAGCATAGATTGATCTTGTAAGATTTTTTTTTTTTTTGGTATATTAGTTAATTCATTAGTTGGATAAAACTCCGATACATTAAATTGTATTTACTTTTTTTTTAAATTAACTATTGCATGAGTCACCAATAGAGTTGAATAAAGGTATTTAAATTAAAAATATCATATCTCACAAATAAAGCATCAGATATAAGTAAGTTGCCAACCATTAAAAAGCTCGTTTCAAATAAATATCCATAGAGCCACGATTACGTTAATCGGAGCTAAAATTACAAAAGTAATGGCCTTAAAAAGTTTGTAGAAATTATGTTGTCCGTACTTATAAAACTGTCATTGCGGAAAAATTATAAAACTGTCATTGCACGAAAACCGTTCCTTTTTGTGCCAAAATTAGTAATTTGAGTTATACAAAAACTATTATTCTGAGGCATGAAATTAAGGTTATTTAAAAGGTTTCTCTCTCAACCCTAAGGCATCCATCTCATGTTTTGAAACAGAGAATATACATTGAAGATACATATTTCATTATTTTTGAGTGGAGATTATACATAAGAGATTACCCTTCTTCTGTAGAGCATTCATTGAAAAAAGTGCTGAAACTTTGTTTTAGAAAAAAAAAGTGCCGAAGCTTTGTTTTATAGAAAAAAAGTGCTGAAACTTTGTTTTAGAGATTTTAGTCTTCTACATTTCTTTATATAAATCATCTAAAAAGTCAAGGATAACAACTAGAATACATCTAGTTGGTTGAATCTATTACAGTGGACAGCAGGATTGTTGTGGTGTAGAACTCCGTGCAATGAGAATTGTAGTTCTTAAGTTATACGAGAACTAGATAAAGGTTGTAAGGTATATTTCTTGTAACTGTGTGATTCATGGTGCTTGATTGGTAGTCCAAAGTGGAATGTGGTTTTTCCCCATATTGGGTTTCCACGTAAAAATCATGACTTCTTATGATGATTGCTTGTTTGTTTTATTTTATTTCCACTGCATATTGTGTATTTACTTATAATCTAGAAAATCACATACTTGGGAGCACTCCCAAAACTTTCAATTAGTATCAGAGCGGGTTGCACAAAGTTACCATGTAGATATATTTCTTCTTTCTAGAATGACAATTAATCAAAAAGGCATATCAACTACTAAGCTTCCCTTGCTTGATGGTACAAATTATACATATTGGAAGGTGAGGATAATTGATTTTCTTAAGTCTATTAATATTGAACTTTAGCTAATTGTTAACGAAAGGCATACCAAACCTACGGTTGTGGTTGATGGGCAAACTACTCATAAACCTAAGGACCAGTGGACTAAGGATGAAAAGCATGCCTCTAATTGCAATAATAAAGTCATCGATGGTATCTATAATGGAGTGATTGTTGAGGAATTTCATAGGATTTTCACATATAATATTGCCAAAGAAGCATAAGATGTTTTTCAGACTATGTATGAAGGTATTAATACTGTGAAGCAAACAAAATTGCAAAAATTGAATAAATCCTTTGAAACCATTACAATGAAATAAGATGAGACCTCTAATGAGTTCTATACTATGCTAAATGATATTGATAATTTTATTTTCAATTTGGGTAAAGAAATCCTGAAAAATAAAATTGTCAAGAAGATTCTAAGATCTCTACCTACACGGTTTGATTCAAAGGTTATTACAATTGAAGAAAACATAGATCTTGACACCCTTAAAGTAGACCAACTAGTTGGAAACCTTCAAACTTTCAAACCAAACCATTTGGATAAAGAAAAATCTTAGGTGAAAGGTATTGCTTTGAAAGTTTTCAAAGAATCGGCGAAGAAATTTGAAAAGAAAATTATGAGATAATTCTTATTCCGATTCTAGAGTTAATGGTATGGCTGAGTTTATAAAGCAATTTAGAAAATTCATAAAGATCAAGAAAGCTAAATGGAAGGGCTCAAAGTCTGAAAAGAAATCATCTTCAAAAAGGACCAAGTGTTTTGATTGTCAAGGTTATATTCATTTTGCCAGTAAATGTGCTAACAAAAAAAAAAAAAAAAGAATCCCAAGAAAAAGGCTTTTAATCTGACATGGGATGATTCTTCCAAAAAAGAGAAAGAAGAGGAAAAAGAACCTAAGCCTGATAAGTCTAACATAGTTAATGGCAAGTTCATAGTTTTCATGGTTAGATCTTCTTTACATGATTTGATGTTGATGGGGATATTGATAAAAAGTCAAACTCCAAGAAAGATTGGGAAGAAGCTTATAATACTGCATACAATGATTGTGTGAAACTAACCAAGTTAAATCACAAGAACCTAATTAGGTTAAAGACTTTAGAAGAAACAATTGATTCACTCAAGATAGATTTTGAAGAAGTAAATTCAAAGGTTAATCTCTTGGAAGGTAAAAAAAACTCCTTGGTTAACAAGTTGACAATTGATGGTCATAAATATGTACTGAAAAAGAAATTTTAATAGCTTAAATAAGAGATTGAGACCTTGAATACAGAGTTGATACAGTAAAAGCTAAAAAAGATAACTTGAATGACAAATTGAAAACTGCATTGTTTGAAATAGATTCTTCAAAGGCTTGTTTGAACAAGATGAACACAATTTCGATAATTCTTAAAGACATATAGTGGAATAAGAAAAATCCTAATGACATATGTAGTCTTAGTTATAATTATAGTGCATCTACTTCAAAGACTAAATGTAAAACTACTTTTGTTAAAAGTTTTGCTTTAAATTTAATGGCACATACTACTCCACATGCTGCACATACAAATAATGTTGAGAGTACTTCAAAGAAGAAAAATGTGTCACATTCTACATGCATATCCACTTGTTATCAATGTAAAATCAAAGGACACATTCAACCTCATTGCAATAAGCTGAGAAGTTTACCTAAGAACAAGCAATAGAAGAAGCAATTACCTGAGTCAACGGTCAAGAGAAGAGCCATCTGGGTTAGTAAATCTGACTTGCCTATTAATTTGGTACACACTATTTGAATATTTCAAATTCGCAAGTGTGGGTACCAAAATCTCCAAGGCCCTAATCAACAAGATCAAGTTCCCACCCTAGCTACTACGAAGATATAATTAAAGGGGACTTGCAATTGAAGTGGAGCTTTGCTGAATCCTGATTGACAGATATGTTTATCAATTATGAATAAAAATTGGGTGAATGAGTAGGAGGAGAATAAGGTATACAAGGAAGGATATGAAGCTCCTTGAAATGCTCGAACTAAAGACTCATGTACTCAATTGATAATTGGTATAGACAAGTGCTAAAAGTCTTCTAAATATTTTGAAAAAAATCTCAACGTATTTTAGGTTTTTATTTCACGTAGAATATTTGTATGTCTAGTGAGTTTTGTCCATGAATTGTCAAAGCAAAAGATTGTAAGGTTTTTTGTAAATTGGTTAATTCATTAGTTGGACAAAACTCTGAGTCCATTATATTGTATTTTATATTTGTTTTAGAATTGATTTTGCTTAGTCACCGAAAGAGCTGAATAAAGGTATTTAAATTAAAAATATCATATCTCACAAACCAAGCATTGGATATAGGTAAGTTACTTACCATTGGAAAAATTATTTCAAATAGATATCTGTAAAACGAAGATTACATCAATCGAAGTTAAAATAATAAAGTTATGGCCTCAAGAAGTTTACAAAAATTGTGATGTCCGTAATTACGAAGCTGCCATTGCGTAGAAACCTTTTCTTTTTTTACCAGAATTAGTAATTTGAGTTCTACAAAAAATATTATTACGAGGATGAAATTAGGGTTATTTAAATGGTTTCTCTCTAGACCTTAAGGCATCCATCTCATGTTCTAAGATAGAGAATATACATTGGAGACACGGATCTCATTATTTTGAATGGAAATTATACATTGGAGATCACCCTTCTGCTTTAAAGCATTCATTGGAGAGAAAAGTGCAAAAACTTTATTTTAGATTTTCTAGTCTTCTACATTTCTTTGTGGGAGATCATCTAAAGAGTCAAACATATATAACAACTAAAAGGCGTTTACTTGGTTGAATTTGTTGCAGTAGACGGCATGACGTTGGTGCGGTTTATAACATCTGTACAATGAGAATTACAGTCCTTAGGTTGCGCTAGAACTGGATAAAGATTATCAATATATCTCTTATAACTATGTGATTTATAATGCTTGATTGGTGGTCGAGAGTGGACTCGTGGTTTTTTCCTAGGTTAGGTTTTTACAGAAAGATTGTGTTTTTTTTTTTTTTTTTTTGTCGTGGTTGCTTGTTTGCTTTATTTTATTTAAACTGCATATTTTGTATTTACTTATAGTTTAGAAAATCACATACTTAGGAGTACCTCCAAAACCCAGATCTCAAGCTATACGTCTTGTGGTTAAGATTGGATAGCATATATATGGGTGTGGGAGTATCTGCCGGAGCAAAAAAGAAAGAGAAAAAAAGGTATCTTAGAATCACATAATCATAGAGATGGTCATGCAGGCTACCATGCAACCATAGCAAAGGAAGTACCGGGCACTAATATAGTACATCAATAGTGGCCATATGGTTAGTGATTTTTTTATTTTAGTTTTTACTAGAATTGTATAATCATTAGTGAATAGGGTGATCGGGATGACTGAATCTATCATAGCATTATTGATTCAAATCAACCCCATTTCAGAGCTGTTATCAACCAGTGTAATTGAGGAGAAGAGACCCCAGAATGAAGTACCTCAAGTTCCACAAGTTCTCTCTTTGAGATACAGGAATGAAGATGACCCAGAAAAAAAATATATCACCCAGAAAAACTATCAGGAAAAAAGGCCAAATGAGTCAGATGGTACGTGCTCAAACTAAGATTTTATAAGCAATAGTATAACAGTAAAACCTACCCACTCTACACAAATTGGGCGAATAAAAAATACTTTCAGAATAAAGGCCCATTAACCTCTTTTGCATCTTCAATTTACTAGCCAATCAGATTTGAAATAAACGCAAATAGCACATCATTGTAATCACCCAATCATCACCATTATCATCACGATCGCCTTTTGCCATTAATCAGTCTGATCATCATGATCATGATGAGAAGCCATTGCCACAGCCGCCAGCTTTTGAAGGTTCAATTTTATCACTGTGTCCACAAACATCTTTGTATCTTCTCCTGTATTGCCAGCAGGTATGTCCACGACATAGGACTCCAGCACCATAGTGTACACCTTCCCTTCCTTGCTGCTGAACTCATTCAATGAGGTCACAGACCTATAGTTCTTTAGCCTGTGCTCACCACCCACCACACTGAAACTCACTATGTGCTTCTCATCATCCAAAATCTCCAATCTTTCAGTGCTCGTCGACGCAGGAATGCCTGAAACCACAGTTACATCCCTAATGCTCCCCACACCCCCATCTCCCCTCATGGAACAGCTCTTGATGAAATGCTTGTACCTTTGCGGGCTCTTGAAGTTCCTCACCAAGGGCCACACAGCCCCAAGTGGGCCGTCAATCTTCTGCTTGATCAGCGATGTGCATGTATCTGGGGCGCTCTTGAATATGTGGTAAGTGTGAATGATTGGTTCTAGCTCTGCAAATTCTTCTTGGGTGAGGCCTAATGGGGGACTCTGGCCATGGTCGGGCTCCATAATATGAGAGAGAGAGAGAGAGAGAGAGAGAGAGAGAGAGAGAGAGAGAGAGAGAGAGAGAGAGAGAGCATGCAAAATTGCAAAGGTTGGAAGGAGAAGCAGAGGTAGAAAGGGAGTTCGTTTTTATTGCATATGTGGTGGTTGTGAAAACAATGGAGACTTACATGCCCTCGTTTTGTAGCTCTTATTTATGGCAACAAGCTTCAGTGTGTCATTTTCTTAAGAAAAGCAAATTAGACGAATCCGTGCTGAAGTTCGAAAATTAAGAAGAGAGCAGCTCATGAAAATAAAAGCAAAAGATGGGAATCCGGATGAGGCTAAGTAGTTCAAAAACGCAACCATGTTTGAAATTGTTCAAAATGAAAAGAATTGCGAGACGCAACTTTTATCGGATTAATGATGAATTCCGATGATATAAAACTATAAATTAATTAATTAGTTGTGCTCATTAATGAATCAATATAAGTTGATTTTTGTGGCCGATTCAATGACTTTAATTAATTGATAATATATTACTTCACAAAATCAATCTCCATGATCATTATCTACAACTGTAGCACAACTGGTTACAAATATGGGTGCATAAGTAGAGCGCACGAGTCCAAATATAGTGGAGCAAAAGAAGTTTGATGATCCATCCCTAGATCCTCTCCTTTTAGAAGACAATGTGTATGGTCATTGTTTTCATTTCTCATCTTTTTGTCTTGCTTGAGTGTTGCCAATCATTCAGCCTTTCCACAGGTTTCAAAAAATAATAAAGAATTAAAATAAGAAGGTTAGCGTCAAACAGAAAATCAACTATAAAAAGTTGTGTAGCATTTATTGGTCTTACGCACTATAATATGAAATTAAAGATTACATACATGGAATGTGATTTTTTTTTCTTTTTTTGCATAAACATGGAATGTAAATCTGATGACTTCAATTCAACAAAATGAACATATTCAATGTTAAGCAATATTTGGGCCAATCATTATTAGAGACAGCTGTATATCTTGGGGAAGGGTAGTTTAGAGTTGTTCATGTCATTGTCAATAGTTATGTTTGCTTCTGGAAAATAGTGTGGCTCACATGCCACTGTTGCACGATAGATCAAGAAGGGTATCAGGTAGCAAAGAATACAATCCAGTTACTTAATTTGTCCTCACAAATAAAACTTTCAATAGGATCAAGGAATGTAAGTTTGTTGGCAAAGAAGTGTAACTTTTGGAACCTGTCTATATAAAGATAAAAGAGCTTTGAAATTGGATAGCAAAGGCCAAGAGAGCTTTAAGTTTCCCAATTGCCAAAACGCACATAGATTTTCATCGGAGTCCCCATGTCCAAATCCATCACTACTCATTAGTTTTACGATCTAATAAGATGTAGGGATTGCCATTAACATGCTCTTGAATTTCTCCAAGGAATATGTCCATTATAGAATAGGACGGGCAAATGAGGGTTGATTGTGGCAGCCTCGATGCCATGTCTGGTGGTGGGCCACACCTTCCTTACCCGTCCTTTTTTTTCGTAGACTTCCAACTCATGTCAGTGAGACGAGGAAAATGGAAAAGGCATCTAGAGAGAGATCAATAATGTCTAGTATGACAACCATCTTAACCATTTAATCTTGAGAAGTGTATTAGATTTTCTTCATGAATCTCCTCCATGAATTGTTTCAAGATTTAGTGGGCCATGCTGATAAAATGCTTACGAGATGCTCCAGTCAACAAAGAGAAGACAGCGACCTTTCAAGGGAGCGTGTTACTTCCATTGAAAAGGCAAGGTGTAAATTTATGAATCATGTGACGATTCTAACAAACACTGTTAGTGATCTTTCCTCCCTTTGCATGATTCAAGCAGCTCCAATATGTGCGCCCATATTTTAGTGATCATACTCCTTCGGCTGGTGGGACCAGCCATGGATGAACAGTTACAATAAAGTGTATCACACTCGTTCACCTTCTAATGCTAGGTCCAACCAGGCTGTGGACTCTCTAGCCTGTCAAATACTGGACAGTTTGGATTGCCCCATCCATCGGACTTCAGTGCAATGGGCGATCGACAGTAAGGTAGGCCATATAGAGGTGCATTGATGCAGGTTATGCGAGTGGGGTCGGTTGACCTGTACTGTCTGAAAGTTCGAAGTTACCTGACTCGTTTCAAAAACACATTCAATATAGGACTTCAACCTGTAGATACCCTTTGTCACCCTACACATTTTGGCCCACGCCAACCCATTTGCAACCCCTAGTTTCTTATACCATTTTTATATTTTCTTTATCATCCAATTATGTTTAAGTAAACAATAAAAAAATATAATTGCATAAAGCATATTCGCAGTTTCTTGAATGAAGAAATTTCAATTATTTTGCTCTCCAATGGTGAATAGTTAAGACCACACGCTCTAAAAATATAATTAATTGAAGTTTCCAGAGCCAACTTGGTTTGATTCCGCAGTTGATTCCAATAATATCTAATTCAATTAAACAGTATTATCATATGAAGTAAGAGTAATAAGATCTTACTTATAACAATAAAATATTACCTAAAAAAATCTCGTTCTATATATGATATGTTTATTTAATAGTAGGACCTACATGTATCAGAAAGGAAAGGAGGAGAAAATTTTATACATAAAACCCTATTGAATAAGCATAATCATGTGGTGGCAATTACTTAGCCTTCTCGTGATTGGAAAGTCAGGACGTCGCAACATAATTACACAAAAGTCAAAGGTGCCTACTAGTGCACCAACTTGCCAGATTTGGCAGACTCACGTGGCCGTATTTTTAGAAGAACTGAAGCCTGGGTTGCGGGATCTGAGGAGGCCCGAATCGGCCCTAAGGTTTATATGTATTAGACGACAAAGGCCCACCTGTAAGTGTAGGAGCATGTAACCTAATAAATCTGATGGAAATTGATATGTGAAAGCCTGAAGAAAACAGCTTGTTTAGATTCAACTGTTAGTTACCATTTATCAGTTATTGTTACTGTATATGTATTATATATACTCGCATATCATCATCGTCAAAACATTTTCCCGACTATAGTGGGGTCAGCTACAATCAAGGGTGGACCTAATACATGGATATCGGGCAGTCGCCACCATCGGACCCCGATTTGCTACAAAACATCACTTGGAAATAGCGTCCCTTCCTACATTCACATAAAAAATCGACATAGACCCAAAAATCCACTTGAAAATTTTGGGTTTACCCCTATAACCACACTACCTATTTGGGTCTGCCCACCTCAAACAAAAATTCTAAATACACCACTAATTATATGAATTGTATTCCTCCATTAAGAACATATCTTGAGCTAAGCCCTCACATAAGTTTTTTTAGTTCTACCCTTTTTACTTCCATTCAGGTCTTCTTTGTCCTAATCGTTTTTGTTTGTGTGTCATCAAATTTGCTTTCAAAACTTTTCCTTGACGGCATCGTTGCTAATCCACATTGGACAAGTCCAAACTTTCTCTAATACGTCTCTCTTAATTTC
This sequence comes from Sextonia rubra, assembly GCA_037013555.1. Classification (NCBI taxonomy): domain Eukaryota; kingdom Viridiplantae; phylum Streptophyta; class Magnoliopsida; order Laurales; family Lauraceae; genus Sextonia; species Sextonia rubra. The sequence continues at coordinate 31,269,806 of JASUAD010000010.1, read as the reverse complement.
TTACAAATTGATGGTGACTTTAAATGCTGCCCCAAGCCCTCTATCTCTTCTCCACTTATTTTTTACATGTGTTATTACATAGTTAGCCAACATTTTTGTTTCATAGGTTATAGTTGATCTAATCGCCATCAAGTAAAATTGTATATACACATGTCTTGTAATTCTTAAAATTAAGTTTATAGTACACTTATACTAGTTGTGTGTAGTTATTGTGAGGCATGGAAGCAACCAATCAATTATGGATCAACAAAACTTCATATCCAAAATTTGGTCAAATGTTTCCCATTTGACCCACTACTCATTGTCACGACCTAAGCCCAAGAAATCAGGGATTAGGGTTACCCCAATTAGTGACACATATACTCCCGTACATTCCACACCCAGACAGGAATCCTAATGGAATTACACAAGGGATATTCACATACTTACACGTGTGAAGTGCTGAACAAATCATTCGTCTAAACATTCAATGCGCGAAAGCCTGATAATATCGCCTATAATTTTTCTTCACTTTTCATAGAACAATTCAGCAAGCCCATTACAATAGTGGAACAGTGCAAAATTTAATATTCAAGAACATAAGATTAATAGATTAATTATACACATTACCTGCACAACCCAACATAATGTGCTCATGCATGCAAAGGGATCAAGGGTAACATTCTATGAAGGAAAATACATAATAAGATTAAGTTATACATATGGCCTACATGGGTATAATTATATGCAAATGCTAAAGAACCCAAATAAATAAATACAATTCTTAGCTACTAGTGAGTTGCTCTCGACAAATGAGACAGTCATCAAACTTCTGCTGTCTACCAATACCATCTAAAGGAACGATTGCAGTCTCCTCCTACGTTACCTGGGTCTCTGCCAGACCGAGTTTAGAACCTGAACCTGTAACACCATTAAACAACTTGTGAATAAGACTATTCAGCAAAACATAACCAAAATTAAGGTAATACGCGTTGTCTCTAATAGAAGGAATGACATGTGATCATTAGAAGTCAAGATAGTACACTAGGCGTATCATGCATTTGAAATAAATCCGTTTTGAGTCAAGGAACCTGCACGGCTTTGCTTCTGGCGGGCCGAACACCTGCTCCCACCAAAACGCATTGCCTAAAAAAGAAATAAGGACTAATCATTATAGGTAAGAGATAAGAGGTAAGAGAGGTTTTTGGCGAAGGGAATAAATTTTAGGAAAGGAGATCACCTTGAGGTTGTTTATGAGATAAAATATAAGGTTTTCTATTATTCAATTTCTCTTATCATGAAAGCTGAGAAATAAGAGAGATTTTTTGGGAGGGGATTAAATTCTAGGAATACACCATCAAGAAATCAATGCTGAATTAATTTCATAAGATGCCGGATCAGTGATGTGTAATCCCCAACACAGTCCACTTTAACATACCTTGCTGATGTGGGTCTCTCATATTCACAAACAATTTTCACGCTTAAGAACAAAATGAATAGTATTCACAAAACAGTCACTTCATAGCAGGGCCTAAAATTTCAGTGATCATCACAAGAGAAAGTTTGCAATGGCCTTTAAAATGATTTTACCTTTCTTCTATGAAAACTGTTTCAAAGATCCATTAACTATGAACTCTGTAGCAATTGCTAAAGTTCCCTTAGGACCATCACGAACTAGCTTAGAAAGAAACAACATTGGAATGATACAATGAACTTCATATCAAAGCCTCCTTGCACAAGTATGCAATCTGTTAGAGCAACAGAACAAATCCATAATCAACTTACATCTAAATATTGAAGATAAACAATGAAAAGGAAAAAAAAAATCTGATACCACTCTCAAGGCCATAAGATTTTTCAGCAAGGCTCAGACAATTAAGTACATGGGTTGTTAAGATTTGAGGGAAGATTTGAATTCTCTAACATAGATTACAATATAAAGACTTACTTCCTATTTATAAGGAAAGAAAATAAATTTAATGGGAGTTGGTGGATTAAGAGAATCGTAGCTAGAGGGAGAGATTGTAAGGGGGTGATGGAGAAACCGTAGGAAAGGCAAACACTTTAGTGGGGGGCGAGATTTTAGGGGATAGACTTTAGTAGGGGAGAGAGATTTTAAGAAAATAAATCAAATAGATGAGAGAGAATAGAGGGAGATAAGAGATTTTAGGGTTGATGCAAAAATGGTAGAGGATAGATTTGAGGAAAACCATTTTATTCATGGGGGAAATGCCACACTTTAGATTTTTGCTCAACTGGAGTACTGGGCTTGATGGCTTCTTGCGCAATTCCCAAATCACCATTCGTCCCAGCCAATGCAATCCCCAAGCCCCACCACAATTACTAATTGTTAATGGAAAGGGCCCACATATATTCAATCCAATAAACAATATAGATTTAGATAAAATACTGTTATCTGCCATTGGATGTGAAAAAAATATGCACATTTATAAATATATATATATTTATACCTCTTTGAGGCCTTAAATAAGACAGATTTAGATAAAATACTATGAGACCCACTTTAATAGGTCCGACCATTGTCTGCCACTGGTGATCATAGCCATCTAATTGGGCCATTGACATTTGGGTTTTAATGTATCTGATGAGAAAGATTTAGATAGACTACGTTGATCATAGCCATCTTAAGAAGTAGATTTATATATTGTCAGTTATAGATTGATTTTAGAAAGAGAGAATTGTTGGAATGAGGATGTGACCACACCATGAAAAATAGAATGATCATAGTAGTATTTTGATAATGCATTAATCATCATCCCAGATAATGCATCACTCTATCTCATATTGCTCTGCAAAATAATTTCAATCTTTTTATTTTATGTTGAGAGAAATTAGGGAGGGAGAGATTTTATAGAAATCCAATAAGAGATTTTAAAAAAATTGAAATATTTTGGAAAGGTAATATGGATAGAGTCTAGCTAATATGGATAAAATCCTTAAATTGCACCATGTGTCACCCTCTCATGAAAAGTGATGTGCCATGTATCGCCCTCCCACGAAAGGGGGTATTGTTATAATATATATAACTAACACTGAAGGCCCGGTGCCCAACACGGGCCAAAAACAAAAAGAGAAAAATGTATATTCAAATATAAAAGCAATATATGTATATAGCATAAAAAATATTTAAAAAATTAAAATATTAATAAAAAGATCGTAGAAGAAGCAGAATGAGGGAAGGAGTAAGGAAAAGATAAAAAATTGAATTGATAAGAAAAGATAAAAATTTGAACTGATTAGGTGGGCCTATAATTGATAAAGTATTCTGGTTCAAGTTTTAATAACAACAACAATAATTATATTCATGTTTATATGCCAAATTTAATTGTTGGGTATGGTCAATGGTCAAATGTGTGGGGTTCACTCTTTAGTTATGTGCTATATATAGATAATAATTATATTTTTAAATGATTATTATTATTTATTTAATTCCTTTTAACTGCCCAAAAATTTAGGTTGGCTATATAGAACCTTGCCACCTATTGTGATGAGAAAATGTGCTTAAAAGAGTTGAATGGTATCGTTCGTAGATTCAGTTGGCTTTCACATTTTGAATTCAAATTTAGAGAAAGATTACTCAAATAATTGGATTGTCCAAGGCTCTCGGTCCATGATGGCAAATTAGCTGGCATTCGAAGTTTGAATTTAATTTTATGTTCTCTTTCATGGCAAAAGCAAATTTTGTTGTATATAATTACGTAGAATAGAACAAAGATTTTAGGGGATGGGAATATTATGATAGAGATGAATAGATATAGATTGCGTTAAAGGAGAGATTTTAGGTAGAATATTTACCCAAAATGATTAGTTGGATAGAAGGAAAATGATAGAAAGCGTCTAGGTCTCCATAGTAACACTGGCCTTCGATGCTAGGCTCTGGCCCAGATATGATCATGCACTACCAATGGCTAGGCCATGTTGGGCCATGCTAAGTTCAACAAGTCCAGGTCAATACCTATTAAAAAGTAATTATATTTCAAAATAAAACCATTTAAATCAATTGTACAAATATTATGATAAAAATATTATACCCATAGAATCTCATTAGAATATTAATAAAAAAAAAGTTAGATCATTTTTTCTTTAATCCAAAAGCTCAACTTAAGAGGAAAAGAAAGATTAAATAGTAAAAAAAATAGATAGAATATTCCAATGTATAAGAATCATTAGGTCAACCAACCCTTTCACTATGAAAAAAATTGATGAATTGGAATTGAATAGAAAAGAAAATAGACCAACATCCAATGCTATCCATTTGATAAATATATGTAGGTGGGCACCTTGCCTTCCCACTCGTAGCCACTGGGCCAACTTAGGAAAAAAAAAAACCAAAATCATAGTGAGTGTTAGGATGTGTAAAGAATTTTTAATAGGGGTCTTCATGGGCCAGGCTAAGCCGAGCTAGCCTAAGGCATATCCAAGCCTGACCAACTTTAGAAGCATTGGCCTAGGTCGGCCCAAGCCCAACACGACCTATAAAATTTAGTCCTGAGTTTGCCATTTAATTAATTGGGCCTAACCAAATTATTAAAAAAAAAATTAAAACGATTTATACATGGAAGTAGAATAAGTTAGTCGAATGTCATCCATAGAGAAAAATAGCGTGGTTTGGACCAAGTGAATTTTATTAAGATTTTAGATACAGAAAACTGCGTATTAGAAAAGATTTTAGGAAGAACTAAGAAATTAAGATTAGCAAGTAGTGCTTTAAGGAATGAGTGGTCTTAAATAAATTTAAATTTCAAATATATAAAAGTAATTACTCATGGGAAAAAAGATTAAAAAAAACAAAAGATATAAAAAACTTGAAGATATGAATGAATAGAAGAAAGAACTTCAAAAAACTGGTGGCCCAATGAAAGACAAAATCGACCAATCAAATAAAAAAGAACATCTCAAGACCACTATGGAACCATGCATTCAGAAATTTAATTCATGTGGGGCCCATATTTTATAAAGGGCCCAGGCTAAGCCTTTGTTGGATGAATTTTATTTTTAAGCAAATGAAACTTGACCAACAGCACTTCTCACATCAGTCAACCTAAAATAGATTGTCGGGTCATGACTCATGAGATTAAGCGGCCCAACTCGATGCCATCGCACATGCAAAAACATGTGCAAGCTCTCCGATTCAAGAGTTAAACTTAGGGAAAGTGGAAGTTTTTTTTTTAATCAACTTCTGCAAATTGTGATCAACAGTTGCAAATTTCCCTTTACGCTTTTCACACACGTCAATAAATCTTCTTCCTAATCCTCTTTCTTCCTATCCAATTTTTGAACCTCCTAAAATATTGTCTCTCTATTCCTCATCCTAAAATCTCTCTCAGCATGATGAACTTACCACCAGCCTACTATGGTAGATTCTCTCTTTTCCATTTTTTTTTATCATTCTCACTTAAACTATAACAAATAGGAATAACGAAGAGGTCAAGATATGAGTTGGCACATCAATGATAATCGATCTTAGACTGGTACTCTTTAAAACATTAGATTTGTATGAGGATAATTGGAAAGTACTAATTTATAATGAAGTAAGAAACTTGAAAGTAAAGTTTTTAGCGCTTAGGGCCCGGGCCCAATGCAGGCCTTGTTAAAAAATAATTATGATTTTAATAAAATATATATAAATATTTAAATGAATCATAAATAAATATTAACATATTATTCATTGAGAATCATAATTAAAATAGATCTTTAAAACCAAATATTTTAAGGATTAAAGAAGTAAAATGAGCGTATCAAATTATCTAGCATGTGCCATTAGAACAATAGAAAAGTTGAAGTAACACATGATGAAGAAGGAAATGAAGAATTATATTTTCCTACCCGAGAAGGAAATGACATAGATTATATATAATTTTAAAGTTCATATTTAATTTTTAATTATATGAAAATTATATTTAAAGTCCAAGCCTAGCCCATGATGTCATGGCCCCAACTAATTGTTAGTTTGGCTTAGATTCATGCACGTGTCATATTATGGTCCTTCAATATTATAAAATAGAGTTCTATTGACACCTTTATATAAGTAATGCCCCACACACCCCACACCATTTCAGATTTGCATTGTTAGGTTGTCTTGAGATCATCCATATGCTTTAGAGAAGACCTAACTAAGAGAAAAGAAAGTAAGATAAAAAAAAGTATTAATTAATTACAACAAAGGAAAAATCAAAAGTATATACCATAAAAGAAGAAAAAAAAAAAAGTCATACCAGAAATGCAATAAAGAATTCATAATGTTGTTTGATGGGAAGCTTTGAGAACTTTAGAGCATCCAATATTATTTTTTTATAAGGGACTCAGTTGTGTTTCAATAATTCAATTAAAAAAGGGACATCTTCAATCGAAAAAAGAATCTTGAACTATGTCGATGCTTAAGTTCATCTAGTTAAATCTCATGATTTACACAAACAAAAAATCAATACCTAAAGAAGAAGAAAGAAGAGTTACCTATTGTGGATGGCTCCAATCAAATCAAGAACCACAATCTTGCAAGATTAAAGATCTTTTTAAACCTTGGAATGAGAGAAAAGAAGATATATAATGCATTTAGATATTACCAACTTAGATCCCCCAATTGAAACTAGATTTTCTGCAATTAGATGTAGGTAAAGAAGGAAAAGAGTTTGATTTCGGTTTGTCTTGTACTATTTCGGATGTTGAAAAAATACTAAACATTTTGATGAAAAAAATATTTTTACACATAACTTTCATAAACAGATATTCAAATATGTCACAAATACAGTAGGGTTTAAGCCATACCCATCTTAGATCTTTAAAAAACATTGACCAAACCAACCTAATTAGGGTTGAGTTGAAGAAGGTTCATTGGGTTGCTTCTTATATAGTTTGTATGTATCGTTTTTCCATCTTGGAACATTTAATATTTTACCATTTTGAATAGTTTGTGCTTTTAAATTAGTTAGAGAAGACCAACCCATATCTTACCCACTTAGGAAATGACCTGATATATCCAATGTACACCCATTACTAGTCAACTGACCCAACCCAGGTAAGCCATCAGAATTTGCCTTTCTTATTCTTTTGTAGTTCTATTACATGTGGGCCCACATTTACAAATAATTTATTATGGGCCCATAACAGGATGTCGCCCAAAAAACATTAATACTATTGCTGCAAAAAAGTGACACTTAAAAGATTGTTTTACTTAATAAATGTGTGCCGATCTTAATTTTGTTAATATAGGAGATTCATACAGGTTAATTGAGTGTGCCATCCCTTGTCCGACCAATGGAACTATGAGTCAAATTTGGATTAGAACTTTCTATTTTTATTTTTGTAGATAGATACACGTCACCTTGGATCTCTAGAGGATGGAGTGAATTTTGTAGTTGTATGAGATTAAGGAGTTTAGATCGTTCAATGTTCTTTCTAGATTAATTTGATACAATGGATTGCTTAAAGAGAGATTTTAGGAAAATATATGGGAAAGAGAGTGGATAAGATATAAATAGCTTTTAGGACTTTAATTAGAGCATGTCACGTGTCACACTTCCATGAAAGGACAGCACCACGTGTCGCTGTCCTGTGAAAGGGGTATTGTCATAATTTATATATAAAATATAATTTTTTATTTTTATTTTTGTATTATTTATATTTCAATAAAATCTTATATTTTAATATATTTTCATTTTGGACCTGGGCTCACGCCCACAACATGATGATTAAGTGGGCGAATGAACAACAAAGACCTACATTCTCAAGTGGTGCCCACATCATCACATTTCATGGCATAAGGATTGAGAGAGATTTTAGGAAAATATGTCAATCACTGCATCTAATTGGATATACTTTAGATTGATTGTACCCAATAGATTACCACAATGAAACTACTATTACCGACAATCAATGGTCTAGCTTACCTTTAACTTTCTAATTTTAAATAAATTTGGTATTACAACATAAACATGTTCCAAATCTGAGTCAAGTACAGGCTAGACTAGGTGTGATTTGGGTGGGTTTAGTTTTAGGGCGACTTGTATCAAACCTGACCTATTCCATCCCAACTGATATTTGGCTTTTTTTATCTATCTGCAATGCATAACTTGTTGTGTATGTGATTCCAAATCTGCAATGCATATTATTGACTCCACTCATACTGCTTGATATATTAAATGGTGGTTGGGCTATTGCTGAAATATTTTTTGTCGTGGAAGGTATATTGTAGTACAATTTAGAAAGAAGTGAAGGATAACCCCTGCCATGCTATTTCTTGTTTCTTTTAAATTACGACACAACTTGACAGTTGATACTTGCAGGTTAAAGAAATAAATGCGCGGTTAGAGAAAATTGAGCCGTGCAAAGTCCTCAACTAATATCAGTCACCGTATAGGAGGAAGATTCTGATGGATTGTACCCAATAGATTACCACTATGAAACTACTATTACCGACAATCAATGGCCTAGCTTGCCTTTAATGGATAGACCATTATCCACCATTGGATTTAACTATGATAGAAAGTGCATTAGTTTCTTAGCAATTACGTCACTTTCTATTGTCATCAAGAAATCAGTGGGAATTGGTAGAGATAAGAATGGTGAAGATTTTATATAAGAAAGATATTTTAGATTTTAAGGAGAAGATTCCTATAATATTTAGGACTTTCTTAGAGATAAGGAAAATTTAAAATTTTAAAGAAAGTTATTTTAGGGAGAAGATTTCTATTTTAATATTTAGGACTTTAATGAAAGTGCATCACATGTCGCTTTCTCACGAAGAGGGCTACGCCATATGTGGCCCTCTCACAAAAAAAGGTATTGTTATAATATATATAATGCTTATTGTTAACTAATATTCAATTTGAACAGTAATTTTAATATACGATTCAATTTGAACAATTCTTAACCCACATGATAGGCTTTATGGTTTTACAAATTAAAAAGGCATCAGTAGTTTATCAACCAATACTAACACTCTACTTATTATGTTTTAAGCAAGATTTGAAGAGTTTAGACTCTTACTATTCTTAAACAACACCCCAACCGTCCTTCATATGCTTATAAGATTATGTCCCTTTGAACATGATTATTATATCCTTATGTTAGCAAATGAAATGATAAGCTATTTCAACTTGCATTTCTCCTCTGACTAGGTATTATGACAAAAGTGTGTGCATAACTATTAGGGCCCGTTTATTTATTTAACTTGTGAGTGAAGTAAGGTGAATGGTTATTTTAAAAGATAAAAAAAATGAGAGGTAAATCAACCTAATGATGAGATTTTGTTTTTTAGTGAAAAGAAAATGGACCTTTTTTATTTTTTGTCTTAAAAGTAAATATTTTTTGTTAGTTAATTGGATAAGAAAATAACTTTTTGACTTTTTTGCATAAAAAGGTAGACAAATTTTTTTTTAATTTGGTATTTTGATTTAACTCTTTTAGGTTGTTATGTATTGAAATAAAATATGACTTTAACTTTACAATGAGGTGGAATTAACAAAGGGACCCTTAAGGGTGTTCTTTAGTGATTAGGGGTAGTGATCGAAGTGAATGAGCACCAACCTACCCAACAATGGCCTCCACTTTTAGAAAGTGAGTGGGTACTAGGGGATCTTCATAAAATTTCCAAAGCATGCGCATTAGAGTCGAACCACAAGCTAAAGGCTACTACTAAAGTAGAAACTGCAAACTGAACAAGTAGAATTTGAGTTCAAGATCAAGACATTGTGAATCCTACCGAGGACAGAGTTAGAGAATATAAAATTCTCCACAACAGAAATTCCCTACGCTCCAGCAAACAAACACCCTCTAATGGCCTATTTGTTTGCATCAGAATCCATAGAATTGAATACATAACTAATTCCTTAAATAGTAAAAAGTAAAGATCAAAAAAGAATTTTCTAAGGTGATCATCAAATAACTTTTTCTTTTGAAAAATAGAATCAAATCACCTTTACTTTTAGAAAATAAAATCAAAAGATGGAGAATAAATACTCAGCCATCACACTAGTAATTCAATTCATATGTATTTTATTGCCAACAAACCAATCCATCGTGCAATTTCAATTTGATCTGTTGGAACCAATTCTCCCCCCATCATTTCTCCACCTGTTCCCTCACATTCAAACTGTCACCTATTTTACTAACAAAAATAAATTTTAAACAAAAAACCAATTTTTTTATGTAGCAAAAGTAAGGTTGGTGGTGGATGCTCAGCCTAAAATATGACTTTGAGCTTAATCAACTTGTTTTTTACACGTTTTTTACACTAAGATCCATCAAAATTCTGTGGGCCCAACCTAAGAAACCAACCTTGCACGTACAATATATTCCAATAAAACAAATTACATACTCCCTGATCGGCTATATGATTATGAATACAAATTACATTGGCCATAAAAGACCTTAAGAACATACACCTAATTTAGCATCCATCTAAAATCATATCTTAAGGGCCCAAGTCCCTACTTCGTACTGAATGCCTAAGAATTCACAAAGAGGATCTTAAAGTAGAGATGCAGACGGTACTTAGATGGGTTCAATTTAATTCAGTAATGAGTAGGCAATTTTTACCTTATACATCCCCTTGGAGCCCCTTTCATACAAAAGCATTGAAATAGAGGGCCCAAAAGGGTCCGGATGGATGAGGTGATATCATGGAGAAGATGGAGTAGGTTGCGATTGACAGTTTTCTCCACTTATTTTCTCCACCTTTCACACCCAGAATGACCCTTTTTATATTAATTTGGTACAAATTTGCATCTAGAGTAAAGCAAACTGAAATCCAAACAAACATAGATCAAGCGCAAACTCTCATAATGGGGTTGCCCTACGCACCCAATGGTCAGACTCTCCTTCCTTTATGTAGTTCACATCTCTTCCTTCGATGCACTAGTAGCTCCATACAAATAGATCCATCTTCCAAGCTAACCCCATAAATACTTACTCTCTACTCATCAACTACTCAAGAGTGCCCATTGATTCTCTTTCCTCTGTGCTCATCACACCTCTGCCCTTTTGATGGGTCTAATAACACCTTTCACTGGAATAGAATCACCTGGTTTTCCTTTGTCCTCTATGCTCACCACACCTCTTTCTTCCTTCAAGGGGTCTTCTTCTGCAAACAGACCCATCATATAAGGGCACTCCACATATAATATAATCTTCATTGACATGACCTTTTACCCGAGCAGAAGGACTTGGTTTTCCTTCTTTCGTAATTCCTTCGCTAGATGTCACGTGTGTAGGGATTAACACGTTAATCCTCTTTCCTTTGTGCTCACTACACCTCTTTCTTCCTTCAATGGGTCTGCTGCTGCAAAAAGACCCATCATGTAATGGCACTCCACATATATTGTAATCTTCACTAACAAAACCTTTTCCCTGAGCGCAAGGCCCTGATTTTCCTTCTTTAGGTATCACATTTTTAGAGATTGACCCGTTAATCCTCTTTCCTTTGTGCTCACAACACCTCTTTCTACCTTCAATGGGTCTGTTTCCACAAACAGACCCATCACCCAAGGACACTCGACATATATTATTATCTTCATAATCCACACCACTTCCTGAAACAACTTGAGGGCGGTTTTTGCTAAATTTGAAAAACTGCCAAGCGAGATTATGTTTAGGATCACCAGCAGTTTCAGTATCTTTTGATGGCATGCTTGCATTGATCCTGACTCCATGTTTTCCACTGAAGAGATGTCGATGCAAGTGGGGCAACTTGGCCAAAAGATCAGAATGTAGAGTGCCTGAAGTAATTTTATCTAGTTTCAGGAGTATGTCGGCTCGGCGACGGGCACCATTTCCACCTTTGTTCCATGCATAATCAAAGTATCTCAGCAGTTGAGCTTCCATCTTCTCAGCTTCGTTTTTGTTTTTCATCTGTATAAAGGGTAAACACACAAGAAACAATTAATTATGAATAGAGAATTTGACAAAAGCGAAGAGTGAGGACTTGGCCCACGATAGATTGCAATGGCAAAACAAAATTCATGTAGCTAACACCAACATAGTTAGGATAAGGCTTTCAAATAATTGATGATGAAGATGATATTAAAAATAAATTGAAATAACTGTGCATCTTGCCCACATATACACAACAGATGAAGAAATTTATACAGGCCAAAAAGAAAGGAAAGGGTGATATAATCAATTATTAGAAATATATTTATTTACATTACACATCCAGTTGAAACATTTTTCTATAAGCCATGATGGAGTAAATGCTTGGGATTGATCTTAAAATTAGCTATGAGACATAGTCATGATTTAGCAATCGTGAACTCTGAAAACACAAGCTAGACCACACACCAAGTCCTAGAGGGGGGTGAATAGGACTAATTTAAAAATCCTTGCCAATTAGAAGTTAATGCCCAAGCTTTTGCCCAATAATTCCAATTAATCACAAACTCACAATCACTTCATATATGGACAAAGGTATAACAGCAGAGAAATTCACTTATGTGATCAAGTGAAGATATAGAATATAATGTGTGTGCTAGCAAATTTTAGCAATTTCAACAAACATAAGTTAAGCTAGCACATGTGAGCAAACAGGAGAGAATAATATAATCTATGATAAAACAATCAATCCCACCTAAAACAAGAGTTTAGAGTGGTTCGGTCCAAGACCTACATCCACTCTCAAGAGCAATCACTCCCGATTCCATTATATGAGGTAACTACATAAGTATTCCTTTTTTTATTTGGCGGTTCGATCTCAAAGATCTATTCCATAACAACACCCTTTTTGATGTGGTGATTCGAACACCAAGTTCTACATCCACCAAATACAATGAATAGCTTGAATGAAAGAGAAGAACACTAAACCTCTAGACAATTACCTAAGTCTTGAGGGTGTTCTTGTAGCTTGAATGTAGACCACCAAGCTTCAACCCCTAACAATGGCTCCTTGGCAAAGAAGATCTTCCAATGAGTGCTCAACCAATGGAGAAGAGGTTTGGGTCTAAGGAATGGTAAGGATTTTACTAAAGATGGTTCAAGGTATCCCTTAGATGAAGATTTCCACAAATCACACTTACAAGCTTTTAAATATGCCTAAGAGATGATAAGTGTGAGTGGAAAATGAGGTTGGAGACTCGTGAAGAGTTTCCCAAGTGAGGGCACAATAGTATGTGCTATGAAGCATAGACACGGATATAGACACAGGACATGGATACGACACGACATGGACATGATATTTCTCAAAAAAGTAGAACATGGACACGTCAACGGCACGTTAATAATATACATTTATTTATATATATATAATCAGATACTACAAAAATATCAATTTAGCTTTTTAATCAATTTAGCAATCAAAAAATAAATATTCAAGTATCAACTAACAAACATATCAAATTATCAAATATCAATACAATACTAAAACATAATTCATTGCATTGCCAAGTAATATTTCCCCCTCCATCACTAAGTTTATCAAACTTGGTTACATATCTCCACAGAGGCTTGTTTATATCTTCTTCATTGGGGGGATGTGGGCTAGAGCAACCAATGGAACTCATATTGCCAAATTCCAAATATATATATAATATAACAGTAAATTAGCACCAGCATTAACAACAAATTAACAGGACATATCATCAAATTAACAACACACAACAGCAAATTAATAGCATCAGCATGCAGTAGCAAATTAAAAACAGGGTTTATCAATTCAGTTAATTAAAAAAAACTTTCAACATTAAAAAAAAAAAAACACAGTGCACAGTAGAAAGAAAAGAGTCACATACAAATGTAGGAAGGCAAAGGCAGGGAAGGCAAAGGTAAAAGCAAGCAAGCTTTTCAACATCATTTCATAAAAAAAGACAAGTATTAAGATATTGCACAACAAACAAGCCTCAGCACATCATTTCATAAAAAAAGGCAAAGGCAAACAATAAATCAAAAGGAAAAAGAAATACAAATGTGCACAGCAGCACAATAAAAAAACAACAGCAGTTGATTGATTTTTTTATGGAGAAGAGGGATTAAAAATAAAAATAGGCACACATAAAATAAAAATAAAAATAAAACAAGACAACACAAACAGTGGAGCAGGAGCAGTACCGAGCAAACCTTCTTCTTCTTAAAATTGTAAAAAAAAAATTAGAAAAGAGGCAAGAGCAGTACCGAGCAGACGGTGATGGGGTTTCGCAGACAATGGCTACTTCTTCATCTTCTTCTCCTTCCTGTAGACGGCGGCTCCTTTTTTTTTCCCCCTCTCTGGGTTTCTTTAGGTTCTAGAAGGGGGTGGGGTTACGCAAACGGCGCTACAGGTGGCTCCTCCTCCTCCTCCTCCTCCTCATCTCCTTCTTCTTCTTCTTCTTCTCAGATGGTGATGGGGTTTCACAAACGGTGATGGGGTTTCACAAACGATGATGAGGTTTCAATGGAGTGAAGAGATGGTTTCGATGTGGGATGGGGTTTTGGTGCAAATGGGTTTTCGATGTGGGTTTTAGGAAGGAAAAAGGGTTTCGGGAGGGAAAAAGAGGGTTTCAAGATTGGGGTTCCCTCTCTGGCCTTTGTTTAGTGAGTTCAAAATTTCATTTACCCCCTTCTAGGTTTTTTCTTTTTTCTAATTTTAATGCAAAGAAGAGCATAGCTGACAAATTTTTTGGTGAGCCGTGTCCGTAATTTATAAAATAAAAAAAAGGATACTTTTTCCATGTCTCAGACGTGTCGGACACTGATACGCCAGCCCCGGAGATGTGTCCGTGCTTCCTAGAGTATGTGAGAGCACTAAGAATTTTCCAAAAGAATGTGGTTCAAAATGAGCTTCAAACATATATAGAATAAGCCCCACCAACCTTACAACCGTCACAAGCAACAGATAGTTTGGCTGAAAATTAAAAAGTTCATTTGAACTATGATGAGCAAAGGATCTCCCTTTAGCTAGCTGGGACCTCGCCGAGAGGCCGCTGAGAAGCCTACCGAAGAGCAAAATTGGAAAAATGCTCTACCTGGGCAAGCTCACTGAGAAACAATATGAATTCTTCTTTGGCTAGCCAAGGACCTATTCCAGGCTCACCAAGAAGCCCCATAAATCAAAATGAAAACAGAGTATTTTCCAAAAAAGTTTTGGGATCACTTAGAGGCCTTTCCAGGTTGTTTCTAAGAATCAGTTTACCTTACGAAGCACGGACATGTGCCTAAGGTCCCCATATCTGTGTCAAACATGACCAAACATGCATCTGTCGTGCCAAGAAATGTATCTGCTATTTTTATTTTTATTTTTTTAATTTGGACACCGCAGGGTTATTTTAAATCCCTCTTTTTTTTTCTTTTTTTCTTTTTTTTATCGTTAAGTTTGACCAAAACCTATTATCAAAAACAAAGGAAAAAAGAAGAGTATTAAATGAAGTTTTAAAAGTTCATAAATAATTCAAGAACAATCTCAAACCAAATATAAAATTTCTCAAACAATCTTTGTTTTTTTTTGTTTTTTTGGCTACCCTCAGTTCTAACTCTTTTTTTTTAAGTTTTTGCTAGTCTCATATTTTTTTTACTTTTCCAATATTAGTTATGTTTTTCTTTTCTATTAATTGCGATGTTATGCTTCTTAATTTGGCTAAAAATGTAACTATTCTTTAATATTTGGATTATATATAAAAAATCTATATTTATTATTTGCCGTGTCCATATCCTACTTTTTAGGATTTGTCGTATCACCGTGTCCATGTCGTATCGTATCCATATCCCGTGCCCACATATCCATGCTTCTTAGAATTTACCTTTGGCACTCATGAAAGTCTTCCACTTGATGAACTCCATGCCTTCCCAACCTTGATCTTCCAACTTGAAAATGATTTTCCTTGAAATGAGCTTCCTCCTCCAATCTTCTAACATTTTCCAATATTCTAGATTTTTTTTAATATTTTTTCGATTCACACTACATCGTAGCATTTTGGCCGGCAACTGCAATGCCCACCTCAACCATTATTTTAATCCTTATAACTTACAACAGGACCATTTGCAACTAGCATTGTGGCTCCATTTTTACCCATGTGCAACCCTACATCCAACTAGACCTTTGTTTATTAGTAAAATCCAACCAAACCATTATCATTCGAAAAAAAAAAAAACAACTAAATCATGGATTTATCGTGACTAATGAATTAATGCCATTTCCATTAAAAGAGAAAAAGCAAAAAACTTGAAATGTAAAAGATTCAACTAAATGGTTTCTCATTTGTAGTTCTCTGCTGATCCTCTTGATGCCAACTCAAAACTAAAAATATGCATTTTCTAACACTATTTTGGTGAAAATATACACATTTTTATTGTAACAAGAAAGAGCATTTCTAGCAAAGTTATATATATACTTGAAATGTGATTTACAATAATCATTTTACAAAAAAAAACATTATGATTCTATCATTTTATTCAATTCAATAGGCATTAAAGTTAATAATATACAATCCCACATGTATCTCAAAGTTTGCATTTAGTTAATCACTCAAACAAGTTCAATCTATTGCATTCTACAGCATAGAGAAGAGGAAGGAGCATAATCTGATATGACCCACATTTGACTGCCATAATCCAAGTATCCAACCACATATGACCAGCATAAACCGACCCTCATCCTATATGACTCAGTCACAAGAAAGATAAATCTGACCCGAGTTGGGTTGGATGTGGATTATGCCAGTTGGGTTGGGTAAGGTGAGGTTGGCCTGCATTGGATGCGGGTTGGATTATCTGACCCTTTTTATTATTAAAAAAGGGGAAGAGGGTGGGGGTGTTTTTGGGGGGTGGGGGGTGGTGGAGGGGTGGGGGGGTCGGGGGCGCGGTTAGATTCAACTTAAACCTTAACCTCTAGATAACCTGACACCCCTAGTGTACTGCAAAATGAAGTGAATATCCACTAAATAAAAAGGCATTGGTTTCTCCAAGGTTCAAGACTCAATCCAATTGACAAGGATCTTCAAGCAAGTTATACTTTTTCTTCCCTTTTAATTGTGAAGCAAGTTATACTTACCGGAACCCATCTAAACACAATGGGAAAGCCCCTTAAGAATACTTCCCGAAACAATCCAGGTCCCCTCTGCAAACATGGGCTTGTACTTTCAATTGAGTTGCCATGGTCTAAATGAGAACCTGCCCGACCATAGTGTTGGAGTCTTGTTCTAACATTCTCAGCTTGTCCAAGATAAACAACAATAATGCAATCAGGACTAAACTCTCGAATCTTACAGTCTTCGTCATTGTGACTGTCATATTTAGCTATACCAAGCTCATAGAGACCTGGACATGAACAGCTTATCGGGAGGTTATGCAATCGATATCTCTCTATTCCATCTTTGCCAAATGAGTAATTTTCCCAATCAGAAGGCCCAATAAGAACCTGTAATAAAATAGCAGATAAATATAAATAAAGCCCTCTGGAAGGAAAGCTAGGAATCATTCAAAAATGGGGGAAAAACAGAATAATAATATTATAATGCAGTCTTACAGTGACAACTACATATTAAAAGTTTATAGTGCATTGCATTAAAAACTTAATTCCACCACTTTATTATTTCCCAGTGTTTGTTAATAGCATCATTATTCAAAAATGCTTTGTTATGTTTTCCTAAAAATAGGTACGGAACATGTCTGTGTGTGTGTGTGTGTGTGTGTGTGTGTGAGAGAGAGAGAGAGAGAGAGAGAGAGAGATTACCTAGGGATGAAGAAGAGTCAATTTCGTGTTTACCAATGGGTGAAGAAGGGTCAGTTTTGTATGGCATTTATTGAGTTTTAAAATAAAGAAAAAGAAACTGTGACTATATTATGCATCGTTCTAAATAACTTAGAGAAGGCCTATGAGTAGTTAGTCAAAGATCCACATAATGGCTGTTATTCCACTAACACTTGTTTGACAAATTAGTTGAAGATTCGCAGCATGGCTCAAGATTGAATGATCACACCACCACAAATTCATATTGCATAAAAGATCCCACGATTAAAAATAAAAAATCTCAAATAAGAAGACGAGGACGATAAATACTTTGTCCAGTGCGTATAAAGAAAAGACCATGAAAACCATTTATGTAAAACAGTAGAAAGAGCAAAAATTATTTCAGTACAAATGATCAAAATAGGAAATAATAATGAAAAAAAGTCGAAAACTATTATTTTAGTGGAGGATGTTGTTGAGTCTATTGTATGTTCTGTGTCTGAGTGGGTGCACAAGAGAAAGGAATATGAAAGTGTTGATTCAATTGGTCTTAATAGGTCTTGGGCTCATATATTTATGGGGGGTTGACTTGTGAAGTCATCATAGAGACTTTCATGGATAAGCCCTCCACTGGGAGTCCTTCGGCTAATTTGATGACAGTTTTGTTAAATCTATTAGTAGAGGAGGTATTGAGGGTGTTATTTAAGACTTGGCTAGGAAAAAAGTTATGAACTATTCGAGGCTAGTGCAGTCCTCAGATGCTAATAAAGCTGAAGTTTTCGCTCTTCTGATCAGTTGTTGTTAGTTACGTAGATTAAATGGAAACAATGCCATTATTGAAGGTGGTTCTTTCTCGACATATCAATGGAGATAAGGAAAGTCTTATTTTCCTTGGAGATTGGCATACTGGGTTGAGGAGATTCGGGATATCTCAAGTCGGATGGGTGCTTTATTTCATCACATTCTAAGGGAGGCAAATTCTATGGTGGATAATCTTGCTAAGGAGAGAGTTTTTCTATGATTTTTGAAGTTTAATTTCTGTGGTGTGTAAGCTCTTTCATGATTTTTGAAGTTTAATTTCTGTTTTTGCGCTTCAGTTTTTTTTGTAACTATTTTTGAGTTTTTTGGGAGTAATAAAATTTACTATTATCAATATATATATTATATTTTCCTCTACTAAAAGATAAACCCTTTCACTTATACTAAAATATCTATTTCTAGCAAAATAAAATTATTTGTATAGAAAATAAAATCACCCACTAGACAAAGGGATTATTTTAAAAAACCCACCTAAGATAAGTCTTCCAACCTTGAATAACAAAATTTTCAAAAATAACTACAAAGTGCTTGAATCACACAATATCATGATATTCTGACCAACCCGCAACCTGGTGGGATGTCATAAGACTCCCAATATCATGGTATCATGGGTCTCCTCACCTTCTTTTCATCTGTCCAATTTGTTCTTCAAAGCTCTACTCTGGTAAGGTTAGAGGATGGCACATAGAAAGGTCTCTTCGTGAACAAGGGGGATTCCCAAAAAAAACAGCCGCATCACAACACTATCCTAGCCCTCAGTTTAACATCATTAACATTAACATTAACATTTAATGGCATCTTAACCGCATATTTTGTTGAGATTCAATCCAAGGGTTAGTGATGGTACAGTAAGTGTAAAATTAAGCCTAATGTATCATGCAATGAAAAGACTATCAAAAGGTTTGTATTGATGAGAAGTGGGCGCCACGGAGCTGGACTGCACTTGCAATTGCTCGCAGGAGAACTCATTATGATATTTGGTGCTGTAGCTTCCACAGCCCAAACCCTCAAAATCCAAAACCCCCATCTTGTGTCCTTAATAAAATCACCGCATGTCCAAAACCCCATCTCCTTCCTTCACAAAATCACCCCACATCCAAACATCCCCATCTCCACAAATCAGAAAATCACCGACATATCTTCTCCATCCAATTTCCTCTGCTTCACAAGATCACCCCACATCTGAACACCCAATCTCCTCTCTGCCACTCACGATGAAAGTGCAAACTCGAACTCATGATACTGTTTTCTAGGTTCTGGTTGTGGCACTAAACCAAAACTAAAACCCTAATCTACTTCTCTCTCCCCTCAAAAATTGGAATTTTTTTGGTCAACAGATTAATCGATTTGAAACCAAATCAAAATCAGTAACTATTAATCCAGATCAAGAAGATGAATGAGAAAGATGGCATGATGATGATGATGATGATGATGATGACGACGACGACGACGACGACGATGAAGTGGTACCTTCCACTTGGAGAAGAGGTGATCGTGTTTAGTGCATTTGCATTCTTCCCTCTTCTTCCGCCGGATCTCGCCCGCTTCCATCTCGTTGCAATTGCAGCCCCTCCTACGAATGGTCCGATCAGTATCATATATGCCTTTTACTTTTGAGTGCTGCCGTTGAGACACAGAATCTCTCTTTTGAGTAAAAAAAAATTTTTTAATTAAATTCCCAAAATACCCATACACCTCTCTCGCTCCTTCCTCTCTCCTCTCCTCTCCTCTCCTTTTCCTCGGAGGAAAGTAGGCTGGCTCTCCCTACTTTTCTCTCTCTCTTCCTCTCCTCTCCCTCCCTCCCTCCCTCTTCCTCCTCCTGTTCCTCTCCTCTCCATCTTTCTTCCTCTCTTCTCTATCTTCCTATTCATCCGCTTCCTCTTCTTTTCCTCCTTCCTCTCCTCTCCTTCCTCTTCCTCTCCATTTTCATCTCCTCCTCTCCTCTTCTCTCGACTATGTTCAGCCCTACAAGTAACAAATTGTTGTTAGGCCTTGATGTTCGGCCTTACAAGGCCGAACATGGTGAAGAGAAGAGGAGGAAAGGAAAAAGGAGAGGAAGTGTGAGGAAAAAAGAGAGAGAAGAGAGGAAAAGGAAAAAGAAGAGGGGGAGGGGTTCAGTGAGGAGGATAGGAGAGGAAAAGGGAGAGGAGAGGAGAGGGGGAAAAGAATAGAGAGAGGAGAGAAGATGAAGAGGAATAAGAGGAAGAGGAAGAGGGAGAAGGAGGAGAAGAGAAAGAGAGAGAAAGCTCCCCTCCAGCCAGTCTTCTCTGGCCGGCGGAAAAAGGGAAGGATAGAGGGGAAGGGAGAGGGAGAGGGAGAGGTGTGAGGGGTATTTTAGGAATTTAATTTTAAAAAAAGGTTTTTTACTCAAAAGAGAGCTTTCTGCAGCACTCTTTACTTTTTACCCGTGGACCAAAGCGCCCATTCCATGATCATCATCATGGGGCTGTCAGAATTGGGCCTGGCCCAGGGTGCACTTGTCCTTCAGCTGGGAAATAAACAATAAAAATGTAATTTGAACTTCATCAACATCCAAGCTTATATTATCCACTAAAATGTAACACCATGACCTCCACTGGAATTTTCTTTTTAATATGTATTAATAGTTGTCGATCTAGGATTTGAATCGGGATTTGCTAATCAATGGTGACCATGAATCCTTAAACGGGTTTTTGGTCTTCGAAATCACAAGTTTTTTACTTTAATAATGTTCAGCCTCATTTTTATCTCCTTTTCCTCTAGACTTAAGTTCTGGCCTTAAAACAGTAATCAAAGTATCTATGATTGGATGACAAAGTCACCTCCCCCAAGGTAAAACAAAAGCAGTAGACATGAGAAGACCTCAAACCAACTCATTTCCACAAATGTAGCAATGGGTCAATAAAAGAGCAATATTATAAATGGTGGTGGAAGAGAAATAGATACTCCGAACTTTAGGCTTTCGTTTATTTACTTCAATCTCCTTTATAGGCAATGTACCATAAAAAAATATTGCATTTACATTATTTAATGAAATGAATGTCACAGGTCAGCAATGTTAATCTAGTTTCATAAAAAGATTTCAATACATTATGATTGCGTGTCAAAATATTTGTGTTATTTCATTCATCATTTAATATAATAGGAATATGATATTTGATTTCTCATAGTCCATAACACATTTAAGTGATGAAATCTAAAATGGTTAAGTCTTTCTTTTGCAAAAAGGGAAACCCTTGACATTTTTTTCCCTCGTAAGTAAAAGAAGAGAAATTGCAAAACTAACTTGGTTTCTTAGGTTCCAAATTTTCATTTCATAGGCAATAAGTCCAAAGAGAGACTAAACCCTATATTATATCCTACATTTATTTGTACACACTACCATTCAATTCCATAGATGTAATGTAAGGATAGTCTTAAGAACTTTCATTTTTAGAAAAGCAAATGGTTAGTTTAGTTGTTACCTTTGACAAAGGCGATAGAGAGGAAGACAGAGATTAGGGCTTTAATAGTTTAGGGTTCTGCAAAATCACGATCTCCAATGGAAGTAAGACCCAATAATCCTAGTACAAATTCCACACACGGCAAGTAATGTTAGGTATTAGCAAACAAGTTGGCGAGAGGGCAAAGGAAGGAAAAAGATAGGAAGAAGAAAACTTATAAACGAAAAGCAGAGGAAAATGAGAGAAAACAAAGTTTGACAGTGTTAAAGCAAAAAACTAACATGCGAGTAAACTTGTGATTTCGCATAAAATAACATGCGAATAAACTTGTGATTTTGCATAAAATAACATGCGAGTAAATTTGTAATTTCACATATAGTAGCTTTACGATTTCACAAAAAAAAATATGACCACCTGACCGGAGTTGTAGGTAAATAGTTGGTTTTTTGTTAGGGCTTAGAAAAATCCTCTTCTAATGGTATATGTGCGTAAAAAACTCCATTGATAAATCATGGTTTCTATCATCACATTGAAAAAAGGATTGCTTTTGATGAGACACCACTGCCTTGCCATGTGAATGGTATGACAAATTTTTCCCACACTAAAGATGAGGGGACTAATCTAACAAGTGGGATGCTTGCTTTAGATGGGGCAAGCACTACCCACGTGAATGTCAGGCATTCCCAGGTTGACGTGGTAGACAGTGATTGATCTCACTCCTGGTCAAAGTAAGGAAAAGCCTTAGAGGATTCGATTCCGTAAATGGCATACATCCCTTGGTGATGTAGCGTACCGTGATTGATCAACTCATGAACACTGTGAGGAAAAATCATAGATGATCCGGACTCCTAGGATTTTCATTTAAGGGGTGAGATCCAAACAAATAGTTGGACTTTAGGTACAACGTGGGTTTTTGGGGTGGACAATTTAGTATGGGTTATAGAAGCAAATCAAATATTTTCAGTTGTGTTTCGCAAGTAGACCCAAGCATGGCAAGAAACATTTTATATGTAGGTCCACCAATTCTCATTTATGACTCCATCTTGGGTTGCTAGCATGGCTGTTTGTTTTTTAAATAGGGTTTAAGTTTTCCAAATTTCTCTCGTAAAGAACTACCAACCAATTTCAGGTTTTTTCTTGGCCACTTTTCTCCCCCGTCCTTAGTAAATGAAGATAATGCTCCTTCGGGCTTTTCAAATTAAAAATGGTACGTCAAGATCGAGGTCTCTCTCTCTCTCTCTCTCTCTCTCTCATATTCATCTTTTTTCCTTTCCTTCCTTCGACTGCTTAATATTAGTAAGCAAAGGTTGGATTGCTGTGAAACCTTTGCTTTGATTGCTGTGAAACCAACCAAATCTTCCTCTCATTGGCTTCATTGAAAGGCAATTGTGGGGGCCACCTAGGACCACATAGATTGTGGGAGAGATGGGGTCTAAATATCCAATGGACAACCCAATATATAAAGTTCGAGTCAACTCAATGATCCTAACCCATTGACCTGACTCATGATTTTAACAGTTTTGGACCAAAAGCACACTGGACGTCTATATTGACTGGTTTAGTGTCAACTGAAGTCGCAAGTGGTTTTGTTATACTTAACTGGGCCTTGCCCACTTATTGTGTAGGCATTTCCTACCAACCCAAATGACAAAATTATATACTAGCACCTTTGAGAAGTTATTACAGTTCTTAAAGTGATCTGTAATACTGTGGTGGAACTTGGCTTAGTCAAAGTAAAGCCTTGTAAAAACCAGACCCACATTAAATTGCATGACCAATTGGTGGTCAGGGGTTGGCTTTTGAAAGCCACGTGATTTTTTTGCCCTATTGTTGGGTTTGTCTTGTTTTCCGGTGTAGCTGGATCGGTCATCTGGTTTAACCAAAATCGAGGTTCAGGGTTAGAGGTATTTTAATCATTATATATGAGTTTTCTTATTGATCAAGAAAGCGGAAACTATATATATTAATGTACTGTAACCCTAGATCCTGGAGGGATTGAAATGAAATCATGATAGATAAGTTCTCTCCTTCGTGGACGTCGGCAAGGTTGTGAAACAACGTAGGTCTACTGTGTTTATATGTATGATTGCTTGACAGTGTAATTGCTTGTGTTCATCGTAGTTAATCCATTAATCGCAGATAGTTTCCATTGTGTTGCTTAACCCAACAAGCAGTATCAAAGTGAATAGAGGATTCTTGATTTTCTAGGTTGTTTCTAGTATTTGAAAAAGACAGGGGTTTCTTTTTACGTTATGCAGGAAAGAAGGTTCTTGGGAAGATTGTTTGGGTTCTGGATAAGTTGATCTCCGTTTGGCCATATAGATCGAAGAGAGCCGAGGGTTCTCGTTCTCTGATCTTGAAAAGGTGCTTATGATCTCTGCTACTGCAGAGCAAACCTATCGGCTTCAAGGTTCGAATCAGACAAAGACGAAGAGGATCCAATTCTTAAGTTTTTGTTACAGAGAGGCCATTGCCAGAATTTCAAGAGGGAGAACCATTGCTCCATGTCCACAATGCCCGCCCCGATCCAAGTCACCGCCAATATCCGGTGCTGCACCGGACAAAGGAAGAAGGGGGGGAGCTTTGGGTTTCAATCCCCTATTGCAACGGCAAAGAAATGAAAAGGGAAGAAGAAGACCTGAAGTAGTCAAGTCTGGGTTAGGTCGATTCGGACTTGAACCGTGAAGTAGTAGCCCAAGGTAGTTAGGTCCAGGCCAGTTAGGTAGGACTTGACCCATTACACAGAGAAGACCAGCCCAGCAGTAGTTCAGTCTAGGTTGGTTCGGGTCAGGTCAGACCTAACCTGTGATACAGAGCCCAGCCTGCCAACAGCAATGCTGATGTCAGCACACGTAAGCAGGTAAAACAGTCAAAGGCAGCTTGACAAGATTTGTGGCTGAAATTGTTTATGCGATATCTTGATCGTCCGATGTCCGATTGGAGATCCATTTGTGCCTACGAGCTCATTGTGAAGAGATCTATGCGTATGTGGAAGGAGATGGGCAGTTCAACAGTAAAAAAGAATGTTTGACAAATCGGAGTGTAGAAAACTATTTCTGAGATATCGAAGCTATTCAGAGTCAGATTTCATATATGTTTTTTTTCGTGTACTCGCGGTGACGAGATCTACGAGGCAAAAAATATATATTGGCAGCTTGATGGGCAAAAAATTGGGGACTGAAGAAAATGATAGATTCATGATGACAGCATTATATTCAAGTATCATGGGTTAGATTAAAGTGTTTGATGGAGAAATGACTTCAAGGATTAATAGAAATGAGTGTTAGACTCCTTGACATAGCAATGATTAAAAAGTATTACTTGATGTCACGAATAGAAGATTGCTCCGAGTACTTTGATGGAAAGCTTAAATCCGCGACGAAGAGATCGGAAAGGAGAGACGTGACACAGTAGAAGGAAAAGCAAAAAAATCAGAATTAGAATGGGGTCGTATGAAAGAAAGTTCTGATTTAGATGACAGGGAATCACTTTTGGTCACTACAGGTATGGATCGAGTTGATAATTCATGGTATTGGAATTCAAATTCTTCATATAATGTATTCGAGCAGAGATTGGTTTGATGCAAACAACTCTCATTGTTGATGGATCTATTTTTATGGGGGAGAATGCAGATTAATAAGCATTTGGGATAAGAGCGGTAGAGATTCAAGTGCATGGTGATGTTATTCAAACTACAATGGATGTGATATATGTTTTGGGTTTACGAAGAAATTAGATTTTTTTTTTGTCCATTGGACTTCAAAAGCTGCAAGTGCACTATAATTGGTAGAGTTACGAAGGTGGAAAAGGGAACACGAATCATCATGGAAAGTGAGATGGTCGAAATCTCTATAGGTTGATAGGAGATGCTTTTTTCAGGTAGAGCAGTAAAAGAGATATCAAATAACATGAGAGGAAATATGTGATTCAGAGAAGTAAGATGTGACGGATCATCGGAAGATAGATTGATGCGTCTTCGATAATATCATCTAGTGAAAATCTAGGAAGACCTCAATGAAGATAATTTTCTCAGAAAAGGTAGCTTTGTTAAAGTTAGAGTAAGCTAGTTTAGCATCGGGTCATACCTAACCCGCATGTACTGTGCCCAACCTGCTAGAATAGGCTAAAACAGGACAATTGTAGGTTTGACGGAAAGGACACTGGGATGGAGACAAAATGAAGGATTCACAGGTATCAGTGAAATCTGGATTCAATAAGGTCTTCAATTGTGTCTTGACGGATGGAAGTTAGGCTCATTGTGTTGCAATGATGCATGCATGTGGCAACAAATGGAGAACACTTCGGAGGTTCAAAACGATGGTGTTGAGGTTAAAGGAGGCAACTGTGGAAAGTATTAAGTCGGTTTGGACTTGATCGACACTAGACAATATTGAGATTATTTGTATATCCAGGCTAAGGGGTGCAGGTGCCGCATTAGGTCATAGCGTGTGCTGAGGTATACCTTTCAGCAAAGTATGTGAAGTGTTAGTTCAACATGTTAGAGTGTTGAAGATAGAAGAATGTGCCATCGGTGTAGTGATGTACCATTTAGCAAAGTGTGTAAACACATTACCGCGTATCTCAAGATGGCTTTGAGGATTTATGCAATTCAAGCAAAGGTAGAAATTGTTGGATTTTGTCTTGTATTCCGGTTTAGCCGGATAGGTCGTCTGGTTTAGATAAAACCGAGGTTTAGGGTTAGGGATAATTTAATCATTATGTATAAGTTTTCTTGTTGGCCAAGAACGCGGGAACTATATATATATTTGTACTGGAACCCTAGATCCTGATGGGATTAAGATGAAATCATGGTAGATGAATTATCTCCTTCATGGATGTAGGCAAGATTGCCGAACCATATAAAAGTCAATCACAGGTAGTTTCCGTTCTACTGCTTTTCCCAATGCTTATCTCATCAAACTTGGAACCTTGAGTACATATTGGTAATGCAATACTCAAATCATGTATAAAATTATTATTAGATATTAACAATATCAGCCTGGCTCTTGGGTATACCGTATACATATAAGCTTAACCCTATGCCCAAATTATAAATATAATTCAGTACAAATATTATACTTACAATATCAGCCTGGCTTGGCTATTTCTCGATGGCAAGTGAGCGGCTCAGGTGATCGGAATTCATTCATTTTATCATATTCAAGGTCCATCGACTCAACCAAGGTGGCGAGGTTCATGCAATGGCAGCGAGTCACTGACCATGCATGTGCTGGTGGGTCATGGATGATGAAAATTTGATTGGAATTGGACGAGGCTTAAAGGGCGCCTAAGACTGTTTCCTCATCACGGACCCATGTGTCATGGCCTGACGGCCAATATGTAGATCCTGTATCGAAAGTCAAATTCTTTTTTGAAATAAGTCCGTTTTAATTGTATATTTACAAATAAATTATTTGATATGTCTAATTTAATTAGAAAAATCGAGCTTATATTATTAAAAAAAGTTATATGGACAAAGCAGTCCAATAAAAAAAAAGTAGTATATGTAAATTTGTTTTTTGCGTAATTACTTGTAAGGTAAATTAAAGTAAAGGATGACTTAAGGGGTAATAAAAAGGAAGAGATGATAAAAAAAACATGTACAAAATTTTTGAAAATCACATCTTTTGTTAAAAAAAGGTAGAAAGAATAACAGAAAAACCAAAAAAGTAGAAGTGACAAAAAATATGGGACGGCTCTGATCTTCGAATCTGGATCTACGGTGATGATGATGACAGTAACATTAGCGGTCAAGATTATCCAATCGATGAGCCACACATTTCTCAATTCTCACACGGTCAGGCGATGCTCATGTTTGCGATCCGCGGCTGCTTCGCATGATGCGATCCCCAACAGCTATAAATACTTCCTTTCCTTCCTACGTCACAGATGTAGCTCGATCGTGCAGAGACTCTGGTCTTACTTCTCCAACAAGCTTTCTAGCTTAACTCTCGATCCGTTGATTTCTCTCTTGTTTGGATATTGCGGGTACGTAAATCTCTGCTTCCTTTCCCCAGTCTCCCCTTCGAATCTGCTCTCCGAGACGAAGATTTCAAGCTTTGTAACGGATTAGCACCTGATTTCTGCAAGACCTAGGTTTCTGTATCTTCTACATCTTCCGATCATAGACAATCGGCTTTTTCATCCCAATCGAACGTGGAAAGTCGATTCTCCGGTTAAAAAGAGATCAGATCTCTTTTTTGTGGTAGAGAATAGCTGATTTTACGAGAATCTTAGATCTGCGGATGCCCTAGATCCGTAAATCCACTCATTTTCAAGTGAAAGGTCTGTAGAAACTTCATCTAGGGTTTTCTGTACGAATCTGTAGCTTTAGACGGAGTTTTAGGTGATAAAAGGTGGTTGATAACCGAATTGAGGCGTTTTAATATAGATCTGGAGTTGAGAAGAGAGGATCAGCTGCCGCTCTCTAGATCATTTAGATCGGTTGCATTGTGTAAAGGATGTGGAGGATCAAGCAATTCATGCCGAAAGAACCAACTGGCATGACAGGCCGCACTGTTGAGATCGGCAATCTGAAGGTTCACGTCCGCAACGCCATCGCAGAAGGAGGATTCTCTTGTGTATATCTTGCGCATGATGCGGTTCATTCATCGAAGCAGTATGCTTTGAAGCACATGATATGCAACGACGAGGAATCGTTGGATCTGGTGAAGAAGGAAATCTCAGTGATGAAGTTGCTTAAAGGACATCCAAATGTTGTGGCGCTTCATGCGCAGGCTATTTTTGATATGGGACGGACGAAGGAAGCGTTGCTTGTGATGGAATTGTGCGGGAAGTCGCTGGTCAGTGTGCTGGAGAGCAGAGGAGGTGGGTTTTTTGAGGAGAAGCAGGCCCTCTTGATTTTCAGGGACATCTGCAATGCAGTATTGGCAATGCATTGCCAGTCACCGCCCATTGCTCATAGGTAAATGACGGTGAATGTTATCGATGTTGTTGATTACTTCTTCTATGTTGATATTTTCTCACAATTTTATCTATCTGGATCTAGAAAAAAAAATCAATAATTTCAGAAGAATCATTATGAGTTCTTGACAATATGTTATCTTCTTGAGTTCTTATGTCATGGATGTTAAGATGTTCTCTGTTGAAAGTCGAAGGAATCCTGTTAAAATTTCGCCTACAAGTGAACTGCATGCTATAAGTTGGATTTTCTGTTTTAGTGAGCGGTTAGAAAAGTTTCATCATTGATCAGGGATTGGTTAGGGCAAAAGTTAGCTCTATCACATTATTGCAACCCTTTATTACATTAGACTCAGTTGAGGTTCCTTTTAGATATACGTTTTTTTTAATTATTATTATTATTTTAATCCAATTCAATAGTTTAGTAAAGCCTGGATAAGTCTTGAAAAACAAAACCATTCCAAAAAAAAAAAAAAAAGAAAGAAAGAAAGAAAGAAAGAAGGATTGGATGAGTCAAATTTGGTCACGTTCCAATATGTGGGCAGGGGGGCATTTCTGCGTTTTTCACATTCATTTGTTTCATTTGGACATTCTGTTTGGTTCTGAATTTACATAATAATTAGATTTGCTTAAGCTTGGAAGACATGGTTGCTACAAGGCTGCTACCTTTTCCTTTCTATTGCCTTCTTTCTCCAAAAATATATATTTTGTTTTCAAATATTGACAAAAGTAAAGGGAGATGCCAAATTGCTGACTACTTCATGCATAATAATGCGTTTTGCATTTTATTTTGGTATGTGATTAGTAGGAACCATTTGAATCCTTTTGTTCTTACAGTTGTCACAATCCATTCAATGTATTCTTAGTCATTTTGTTCCCAGAAGAAGATAGCCTTAAAAAAAGGTCATTACGCAGTGTGGTCCTCCCAAAGCAGAGTCCTGGGAGAGCAGAGTCCTGGGAGGGTCGAGATTGGAGACAGACATAACCTTTGGCAACTTTACAAAGTTTGCAATTTTGTACAAAGTGGTTGCTCGTCGGTTTCAAACCTGCGTTATCATGCATGGTCATTGCACCAAAGCAATAATAACCCTAGAAGGAGATACGTTCAAAGATATTTAAATTCTTAGTTCTTTTCTGATGAACTGTATCTTTCACTATGAAGTATGAATTTTTCATTTTTTATACTTTAAATGTATAGAAAGCCAATTTTAGCGTTCGTTCCCAGTATGTTTGGATACTAGGAGAGTTCTATTTTAATCATATCAAAAGGTACTCGGTTGAGAGTTCTATTCATCGTTTTATCCCTCTTGTGCTGAAACTGATGTTTCTGGTTAACTGACGTCATGAGTGTTCTGCAGAGACCTCAAAGCTGAGAATGTTCTACTAGGACCTGACAATGCATGGAAATTGTGTGATTTTGGCAGTGCTTCAACCAATCATAAGTGTTTTGACCGGCCTGAAGAGATGGGTATTGAAGAAGACAATATACGAAAGCATACAACACCTGCCTATCGAGCTCCTGAGGTTTAATGATTGACCAATCTGCTGTCATTTAGTTTGTTTTCTTTTTATGATCCTGATATGATAACTATCAAAAAAAATAATAATCCTGAACCCACTTTTTCATGCGTAATCTCACTTTTTCATGTTTAACCACAGATGTGGGATCTGTTCAGAAAAGAAACCATAAGTGAGAAGGTAGACATATGGGTAAGTTTGTTATTGATTATTATATTGTTCCCAACAATGGATTTCATGCAAAAGTTGTTTAAGACAATGGCCTAGATTTACGGATAGCTAAAATAGGCCAGCTTTATCTATTTAGTGGTTTTTTATGGAGTTAATATGTCACTTTGGTGCATTAAACTGATATTAGGCTGATATTTGCTTCTGTTTCCTTTAACTTTAACAAATGGATCTGTTCCTTGTAAGCTGAAACTCTTTAAAATACACTGTAGGCTCTTGGATGCCTTCTCTACCGGATCTGCTACCTAAAATCTGCATTTGATGGGGAATCAAAGCTACAAATCCTGAATGGGAATTATCGCATTCCAGATTTACCAAGATACAGTTCTTCCATAATAGACTTAATCAAAGACATGCTTCAGGCCTCTCCAGACGCCAGACCAGATATCACGCAGGCAAGAGATTTGCTTGATTGGCCATTCATCTCCATGAATCTAGGTTTGTTCTAGATTGTTTTTGTCGTGATGGTCTTGGATGCAAAGGCATTTGCCTTCCACTAACTGATATTAAATGGCTTTTTTGACAGGTCTGGTTTCGTGTCAATGAACAATTGCCACCAGAGTTGCAGAAAGAGAGTCCTGATGGGCCAATATCAACCGTAGCAGCTGATATGCACCTACTGACAACAGATGCACATAATGGTGAGGATTCAGAACAAAATGGTATGTGCCCTGTCATGCATAGCTTGTCGGTTGTGCCCACAGACACGAAAATCTTCTGCCAAGAGAATGGGACCTTAAATTAGGATTATGGATTGTTCATCTGGTCTCTCTCTCTCTCTCTCTCTCTCAGAGAATATCGCCATGCATATTTTATGTGTGTGTGTAAAAACATAGAACATGTATTGCATTATGATTTCTGCTCATCAGTGATCTTTCTATTTAAAGATGAAATTCACTTGTTGCTATAGTCCACTGAAATTGTTTACTTGATGTTGACTATTATGCTACATGGCCACAAATTGTATTCTTGACATAAAGATGGGATTCTGTAGGTCCAATGCATGCAAAGAGGGCTTCCCGTAGAACTACTCCACCCCCACCCTCTTCAAGAGAACAAACTCGAAATGCTTCACCGTCATTCCTTTTCACAAAAGAAGCACAGAAATCAAAACCATCTCAGGGTACTCCAAATGCAACTGGTGGGGGAGCTCCCTTAGGTGCTTTTTGGTCCACCGAACATGCTAAGGATCCACCCGTTTCAGAAGACAGTGGTCCAGTTTTTGACGAAGAAGGTCCAACGGGTGAAAGCACATTTAATCACACTCGACAAGATCCTGAAAATCACCATTATATGGACAGTACTAGTCCGCCCAAAGGTCAGACTGTCCATGTTGGACATAACAAGATGAGCTTGCGTGGGAACTCCCAGAAAAGATATGATGCGAGTCCTGAGGACATTGAAATTAGATTTTTCTCAAAGGATAACGATCGTGATTCTGAGAAAAATATAACATCAAATGTCATGGATGTAGAAATCTCTAAGAATGAAGCTTTTAATACTTTTGTCGCTGAATTTGATAGCACTAAGCTCAACTCAGGGAAAAACAGAACAGGAAAGGAAGCTTTGGAGGCAGAGGTGGAGAGGCTGAAGGAGCAGCTGAAGCGAGCTAACTTGGAAAAGGCTGAAATAACGTCAAAATATGAAAAGCTGTCAGCCATCTGCCGTTCCCAGCGGCAGGAGATCCAGAATCTTAAGCAGGCCCTCTCTGTGAGGCCCCCATCACCTAATACAGATGGTTCTAGGATGCAGCAGGGCTCTCCAGGAAGCTCGCATACCACGGAGGTATTGTCACATCATGCTGCTCATATCATTTCTAGGTGATTTACTGCTGTCTTCATTTTCATTTTAATTATAAATTAATCTAGAAAGTAAAGAAGTATGCGCTAGAGGAAATTTTAAAATGCTTAGTTTTTTTAATGGAAGCTGTTGTTAATGGTTCTAAAAAATTTCCAATTGAGAAGATTTTTTGACAAGAGCCTGTGGTACGGTGGAAGGTGCTCACTGTTGCACCCATAATATTGTGGGTTCAAGCCACATTACCAATAAAATAAAAAAATTAAGGTAGTAAAATTTTCCCCTTATAACTTTTTAATTAGGAAAATGAGAGTAGGGCTCATATAATGCTACTAAGTAGAGGGCAGAGATGAGATACTTTAGGATTAATGTAGATGGACCTCAGGCCACATGTGTAGGGCCCAAGTAGATTTATAATTTTAATTATATGTCATTAATTTTATTAAAAGAGTTACTAATTAATTGAATTGGGTTTTCCCATTAAAGTGTGTCCTCGTTTATAGTCTCTCCAAAGATGACTTGAAGTGTCTGAACTCTGAAGCCACTTTCTTCAGCACTTCCAGGCAAGCCTAATCCTAAGGGGTTAGTTTGTGATTATTGTAAACTAGTTTGTGTAATGCATTATCTGCGGAATGGTGTTCCGTCCACGGACTTCTTTTGGCGCAGCCCTGGATCGTGGATCAGGTGTAGAACAATCTCCCGAGGGATTGTTCGAATCTAAAGAGGGATTCAAGCCTAGGGCATAACACAACTCACGATATCAAAGAGAAAATTCTCAATAAACTGAATTTAGTTAATAAAAAAGCATGTCTATTACAATGAAGAACTCCTCCTTATATTGGAGTGATTGTTTCTAAAATAGAAGGACTAATTCTAAACAAACATAATCTACTAAAAATAAAATAGGAAGTAGATAATTAAGAATAGGGATCCTTGAGAATGTCAAGGATTAATCGGATGGCCTGCGGGCCTGTGATCTAGGCCGGACTTGGGATCGGCCTAAATCAGCTTTTTTCATTTTTGGTGTGAACAATTTTCCATGAGGAATGCAGCTTTTTTGGCTGGAGCTGTGAATCTGTAGAAAGGCCTTTCTGATTAGTGGGTATAGGAAAAATATGGAGCGTTTTGTGGAAAAGCTAAGTTTGCTGACTTCAGTTTCTGCCAAATCCACACAAGTGCACCCTAAGGTTTTCCTTATGGCCAGTTAAAACTATGTAGGGATGTTGCCTGAACGCTTGTGGTGATTTGATTATCTAATATATGAGAATAAACAAAGTTTCAAGTCACAAGAAGCCCTGGGAGTGACTCTATCCCCATGGTGTGGTGTCATTGGTTGCAAAGAGGTTGAGTTGGGCATGAATCTGATTTCAATGATACATTGCCATTCTTATTCTTTTCTTCTTTTTGTGATTTAAACATAAAACTTGGTTAACGCAGAAGTCGTAGCTTTTGTATTCATGGTGATCTGCTGCTGTTATTCTTGTAAATGTTGCCATTGGGAGCCAAAAAACAAGCCATCTTCATTATTAGTGCTTGGCTGCTGTCTCAAGTCCATTGACGGGTCTGACATATGGTAGTGGCTAGTCTAATGTGTGAAGCAGAACAATATTCCAGCTGGCTGAAAAACTTTGGAAATTTCCATACAAGTGATAGTAGCAGTCCAATGGTGAGATGTTTTGTGTGGTTCACTTTGCTGAAAGAACCTAGAGCTGCTCTCTTTAAATTACTTGTTGGGCAGGACTTTGTACTGTCATTTGTCTCTCTGCTGGACTGCTTGATGCAAAATCATGTGCCTCTTGGGAGTCGGTCCTTGGTTTGCTCGAGTTCCCCAACTATGTAGTTACTGCATCGCCATAATGATTTGATTTGCCATCGGCTACTGAAGATAATCTTTTGTTTTGAATACTGTGGTTGAGTCTGAGTGGTCTTAGTTGATTCTAACTAGCCTGAATTTGGTCTCCATTAACCCTGTTTGTGTCTATTGGCTCAACCCCCTTCTATTTTATCATGCTCATACACACTTCTTTAGTAGTAACTGCCCTTCTCTCCTGCTACAGCAACGGGAAATCATAAAAGGATCTGTATGGGAGCTTCAGGAGGGAATGCTTGCGAACAGCTCACCTATCCCAGCCTCTGAACCATGGAAGGCTTTCACCAACGAGCCAGAAGTACAGCCTCTATCAGCAAATAACCAACCCAGATCTGTTCGGACGTTGAATAGCCACCAGATGAATAAGAAGGCTCCTGTCAAATCTCGTGCTGATGATGCATGGGGTTTTGGCAAGGATGCTTTTACGGCAGTCCCTGCCACTTCTCAGATGCCTCTCTATTCCGGCCAAGGCAGTAACTCCCAGCAATTTGGCAACCAGAGAACTGTAGAGAACAAGCAGAAGTCTACTCAGCCTGCTGGGTGGGCTGGTTTTTGAGCTCTAAAGACTTGGAGCTTCCAGTTAGCAAGAAAATACTTTCAGCTTATACCAGAATCTCTCTGAAGCCCCTTTCTGTATTAATTATGAAAAAGGAAAAAGAAACAAAGGTCTTCATTGTTTTCCTGTTCTTGTTTTATTGTTGGATATTTTTGTTTTGTTGATGTCCTGAAAGGGTAAAAAGAGAGCATTTATGAAGTTCTTCTAATGTTTGGGACCAATCAGTAAGCGGTATTTGTAAAGATAGGTTATTATTGCAAATTTGCAATATTCAATAATGATTTGTGTTATGTCATTTTAATAAAAAAAATAGTGAAATAAATGTCTTTGCATAGGTGTGAATTGGGTATCAGATCGATACTTTATGCATTGGTTTCTGAAAAACATTCACATTGGCGGCATTTAAAACGTGGCCCATCTGTGAAATGGTTGGATCTGAAGCTTCCTTTGCGATATGCATAAAAGTAATCTTTGTAAGAACTAAGAATGGAGGAGATTCCCCATTACTCTCACGCTTATGAGTTATGACCCATCTGGATTTGCTTCCGTTGGCTTAGTATGGCAATCAGGCTTCAATTGTATTGATTTGAGAGTTTTTAGGCCGGGTTGTTATCAAGTCCACCTGACATACATTTTGCGAACAGGGGTGGCGTTGGTCCACACACACATTCCTGAACATCCATCTAAATGGGCTTCACATCATTGACCTTGCGAGGTCTGATAATGCAGGTTCCAGAGTTAATGTCCACAGACATTTCATCTATTCTCTACAGAGACCATAAATGAAGACACACCTGATGGGAAATTTTAAATTAATTAATAATTGTCAAGACTCTTTTTTAATAATTTTTTCTTTACAATGCCATATCAATAGCAAATTGTAATTTAGGCAATAAAAAAATAAAATAGAAAACTGATAAAACACATTCTAATTAGGACTCTTTAAATAAAATTAAAAAACTAATGGTATATATTAAAATACTAAATCTACTTGAGCCCTATACATTTGGCTTGAGGTCTTATCTCCATCATCTAGATGGAAATGATAGGGATTAGGTTGGGATTGATTTTTCTCCTTTTCTAGAGATGAAGGGCTTAGGGAGATCTTTTGACCATACCAGGTCTCAATCCCAATGGGGTCCCATGCAGGCCCCACATTGAGGTTCACATATAAATCCACACTGGAGAGAAAATTTTGAAAACTCCCCTTTTGCTCCCATTACTGCTTTTAGGATGGGCAATATATATAGATATATATATATATATATATATAAGTATATAACACTTAGGCCCCTTTAATAAATCATTAAACTTTAAGGCCTCACAATCAATAATTTCGATGATCTTTGCCCAAAATCACATCCTTAGTAAGACCTTTCTATCACACTAACATCCCGACACGCATCCAAGTTTAAGAAAATAGGTTAGATTTAATAAAATCTGTTAGCTATTTGACCTAACTGCGTGAAGATGGTAAGCAAAGTTTCTCATTTTAAGTGTTCATCACTACCCTGTGAAATGCACGCTAAAAAAGCCCTGTTTGAATCGATTTATAAATTTAAACTAATATCTAAATTAAATTAGAATGAATAAAAATGCATGGATTGGGTGAATGGCATGTGCTCAAAGTTCCACAATTTGAATATTTTATTGCATACTTCAGTCATTGGTCCATTTACCTAAATAACTAAGAACCACAGAAAATGTAGAATTTGAATTAAGGGAAAAGAGAGAAAGATATTGGAAAACAGAAAAAAAAAACACTATCTTTCTAAAATACTATATCTCATAATAAAATAAATACCTTAGGGTTATCATATATTTAGGCCATTAGGATTATATACACAACAATTTTGATTTCTTATTATTCTGTCTAATAAATAAATAAGCAACATAACAAATAAATAATGATAGTGCCAAATAAATAAATAATCAACCTTAGAAACTTAAATTAACAAAAGGGAATATAGCATATTCCTTGTGGATAAGGCATTCGCTCCCATGGCGCCCTTTCCTTCCCACTCTTGGCGATTGGGCCAAAATCAGACAAAAAAAAAACTTTAAATTGACAAAAAAAGGCAAATTTTGAAAGAAGATCTAGTCTTTAAAAAAAAAAAAACACTGTCGTTCTACCAAAGTGTAGATATGCTTATACTATGCAATCAAAGGGGAATTCAAGTTGTCATTCACTGTCTTTCTATCCCCTTACGTTCATAATTGATTTTGTTTTATTAAAGCAAATCTCCAATATAGAGTTAAAATTTGTGACTTATGCGTCAAATCATCTTTCTCATTTATCTTTGATTGTTAAAGTTTAATTCCTTTATTATAGAGCCCAATGATTGTGTTTTAAAGAATTACAAGTTAATGTTAATGCTAATTCAACAGTAGTATAATATTTATTTGAACTTTATTTATAAAAGGTCTAAAGCCTATTTGAAGTAAATCTAATTGAATCAAACTGGAATTGTTAAACATGTTCTGAGGATCTATATTATTAGTTTACAAAAAAAAAAAAAAATACAATACATAAACTAGTAAAAATATTATAACTTGTAGAACCTCAACTACAAAAAATCTTACTAATAGTATCATGAAAAATAAAATTGGACACATTACTAAAACTATCTAAGTACACCTCTATGTTAGAACATTTAATAATGTCTTCCATATTCTAATTTTATGTCACAATATTATCAGATTAGCTGTTTTTTCATTTAATTGCAAATAATATTTTTATGAAAGGACAAAATAATTTATTTTATGCATTCTTTTAGAATTGATATAAAAGAATTGGCTTTTGCATTACACATCAGATAAAGGAGAGTTAGCGGTATAGAGAAATTATTATATGTAATAATATTATTTTAAAAAAAGCCATTTTTTTGGCCGGCCCTTAAGCGGCCCCAAACGTTGTTACTTGTCATAAAAGTAGCCCAAATCGAAACTCATATCATGGGAAGGATTATACTTTATAGTTTATACCCTCGACGAGACAAGAGGGGGCGGAACTCAAGCGAACTATTAACCAAAAAGAAAGCAGCAATGAAACGCCTTTGGGGTCCGTGTTTTTTCTCTTCTTCGCTTCCTGGCCTCCCTCCCTCTCCTCTCCCTCATTCGCTCTCCTTTCCTCCATCTCAACCCGGTTTTCTCCACCTCCGGTCGTTCATAGCTCTCATTTTGAAGCCTCTCGACGCCTCCCCCTCGTCGATTTTAGGGAAGAGACTCGAAAGGAGGCTCAAATCTCTTCTTTTTACCCTCTCGCCGCTTCGTTTCTCGAAGAATCGCTCCTCCTGTTCGGCTCAAGGCCTTTTCCGCGGATTCTAGGGTTTGGATTTGACATGTACAATTCTTCTGACAGCAGCGGTGAGTTTCTGTCGGATCCCTTTCCCTGATTCTCGTTGTTTCCGGTTTTTCTACTTTCTCTCTCTCTCTCTCTCTCTCTCTCTCTACTAGGGTTAGGGTTTGGAGATTTCCAACATTTTGGTTATGCTATCTAATTGAGTGCCTTTAGCGGGCTTTCGAACGAGGATTTGAAGGAATTTGTGGTTTAGCTTGTCTTCCTGGGAAGAAGCTCAAGGAATTAGGGTTTTGAAGTGGAAAGTGGGTGGTTAGGGTTGGGGTCTGAGGTGAATTGTTGTGTTTTCCTAGCATGTTTGGGTGTTTGCGGCCGGGCGTGAAGCTCTGGACCTTTGATTTGATGAACTGGTTGAGGCGAAACATGATGGAGATTTGGTGCTCTTCGATTTTGTCTGTGTGTTGATTTTCTATTGCTTGGGAGATGACTTGAGGAAGTTGAGATGCAATGTTAAACATGAAAGAAATGAATTTTAAGGAACAGGAAAAAATGGTGTTCAGGAAGCTTCGTATGTATCTACATTTCTTCTTTTTTTGTGACATTGTTTTTCTTATTTCACCGCAAAAACAAAAGCCCCTGAGATCACTCATACTGTTTATGGGGAGTGGAAAGTTTCTCATAGGCTTGGCCGTTCGTTGAGAATGAATGCCTAAATTTGATATGCTTGTAGGTTATTGACCGTTCAGGTAGAAAGTTAGAGCTTTAATTCTTAAATGTGTTTTTTGTCACACCCCCGGCCCGATAATGCAGAATTAGACGCGAGCACCGTTGAATGGAGATTTGTTTGAGTCCACCGACTCGCGTGAGTCACCCCAAAATATCCGACACAACATAAACATATTTTTCGTGGAAGCTTGTGTAATTCATTGTATCTATATAACACATAATCATTTGTATTGAAACATTCCACATCCATAGCATATTTAGAGATGGATACAGATCATAAGAAAGTTCATAGCTAGTGTTTAAGTTCAGGTGAAAGTTAAGAGTATGAACTAGAAAGAAGTAGCGGAAGCATTAGTTTAAATTTACAAAGTCTAACAGTGTGTGTCCTAACAAATTGGCATATCCACATCTGCTATATTCTCCCATTTTGGCTACTATGGATGGCCTAGGTGAGAGCATGAACATAACATGACATGACATGATGGTGTCACTTGGAGGCATAGGGCCAAAGGCCTTCTATCACGTACCGTAGAGCACCGGTAATCTCCCATAACATAATCTAGATTGCAGCTAGTCCATAACATAGTACTAAATCCGCACTCAGCTGCGCCCGACCTTGATAGGATCTAAGCTGAGTGGTGCCGCCTCGGGGAATGATATAACTGTAAGGGAATCATGTGCAGATTCACGTGGCATGGCAAACCGTAATATATGAGTAACCTCCAATTTCCAATAAACTTACATGAACAAGCTATACTTACATAATCAATGTATAAGGTCATAATGCATCATTTGAAACATGGGCATAATACGTAGAAACATTTGATGCAGATCCAGTCATGTGAATATCTTGAATGTAGACAAAAGCGTGCGTATCAGATTGGTGACATGTCAAGGAATATGTGTCACAAACCAATCCTATGGTCTGGATTACCCATTGGCATCACTATCCAATTATGTGTAGTACCAAGGCCCTTGATGTCTCCGGGCTATCTTAATCTTGGATTTACTTGAGTTTAAGGACATCATAATACCTTTGGCTAACACCTTTCACTTAGTTTAATTGATTACCAAAGTTTGGGCATCCATGTAGGTGTATGTCAGCTCAAACACCACCTACAAAGGTTTAAGAATACATTCAGTATTGTTTATGGTCCAGGGGTTCTAATACTAGGGTCCAAAACTAGGTCCAAAAGTCCTAAATATCTTAGGTTTCACGATTATGTAAAGGTGACCTGTCGGTTAACCTACAGCTAACCACCGTATAAAATGCCTGAAATGCACGTTCCTGGAAATGTGACCATTGGAGCTCGCGGTTAACCACGGGGGTCTTGAGGTTAACGCTGGCTTCTAGAAACCTGCAACTTGAAGTTGTTGTGTGCATTTTCGAGTGGGATCGCTTCCCATTGTATTCTAGTTTCAGGACATAAGAGCTTTCAAACTCATCCTTAAGCTACAATACATAGCATTTTGGAGAACCACATACACATTAACAAAAGAAACTAGGAAACATGCCTTGAGCTTGAAAGGGTAATCTAAACATGTGAGTCTTGTTGAGAATCTTCAAATAAGCATGCATGCAAGAGGTTAGAAGTGTTTCGCTTGCCATGGAGATGATGCTTAATCTGTTTCGCACAAGATCCAAGCTCACATACACTCTAACCAAGCTCAATAGCAAAACCCCCAAATCTCTTGCTCAAAGGAAACCCTGCAATGGTGAATGAGTAGAAATGGGGTTGAACAAACATGCATGCAATGAATTTAAACTCCATTAACTGATTTCAAGCATTACCAATGGCACACGTAGAGTTGGAATGGAGCTCAAGAGAGGAAAAAGAAATGCTTGGAGAAGATGAAGTTGAGAAGGAAGATGAAGATGGAGTTCACCAAACTGACATGCACAAATCACCGATGTTTGGTAAGGGAAAGAAAGTAGGCAGGGATAGATGGAAGACAATACCCCACCAATTTCCCACATTCCTAAACGTGATGGTTTGGTACTAAAACCATGTGCTAATGATTTGACAATTTAAAATCTCGATGTGGACAGAGAGTGATCCAACTTAAAACCTCTCTAAGCCTTCTCTTTGATGAATATAATGTACCAGTTTCTTGCAGATAATTCTTAGTCCAGATTCTTACATAAATTCTTAGCTCATGTACTTGATTGAAGGCGAGAAGATGAAGTGAAGAGGGAGAGAGTAGAAGAGGGAGAGAGAGCTCAGCTGAAAAGAGGATGAAGGAAATGAGAGAGCGAGGGTCGATCTAGGTGGGATGGGTTTTAGTCTGAATTTTCTGGAAATTGCAGGAAAGTCCAGAATTTAAAGGGTAATTTCAGACTTGATCTTTTGGGTTGGAAATGGGCCTAAATGGCCTCTAATGAGCTAGGTCAAAACATGAAAGTGGTTTGTTATCGAATGCTCTATGCAGTGAACTGGAATTGTGTTATTCCAGGAATTACAAGCAATCCTATGCCTAAAGCCAAAATTACAAAAAGGTCTTCGAATTACCTAGTCAATGTCAAAATCCATCTGTTCTACCTAACTACAACCATTAACATGCAACACAACGCATTGGGCATTCAATATCATTAATTAGACATTAATCATGATTGAGAAGGGACGGGACCTTACATTTAGGGACATTTCGTTTAAACACCTTTTAGTCGACTCCGTCTGCTACTCTTTGGATCTGGCTGTACCGGTTAGGCATCCCTGGGCGGGTCCCCTGGTCATACCTGAATCATTTTTATAATGGATCAATGATCAGCTTATGTTGAATTTTAGTGTCTTATCTTTTTGTGATGCATCAAATGACTGTGCAAGTACTGTCCCACCAGTTCGACTCCTTTCTTTAACATCACACTGCCTATCAGAATTGCAAATAGGGCCACTTATCAACCCTCTTACTCTGGCTCTACCATCCGACAGGTGCTTAAAGTTTCATATCACGGTGGTGTTTTTATATGAGCTCCTAGGTCTATTTGCAACAAATTGTTCGTTGAGACTTGATCTGAAATACAGGAAAAACTCCTAACCACAACTTTCTTGTTGCTTATCTTGCCACATTTATATATATTTACAGTCATTTGAAGTTCCACTCCAGCAAAATTATGATTGAAATGTGCTCATGTTTTTTGGTAGTGGAGGCAGGACCTGAAGGTGCGATGAGTGTTGAAAAGGCATCCACATTTAGGGCCATTTGTT
Organism: Sextonia rubra; assembly: GCA_037013555.1. Lineage (NCBI taxonomy): Eukaryota > Viridiplantae > Streptophyta > Magnoliopsida > Laurales > Lauraceae > Sextonia > Sextonia rubra. The sequence goes on along the minus strand of JASUAD010000010.1, from coordinate 31,227,819 downwards.
TGCTCCGTATTGAATTTCTATAAATTCACTATAACGTGAGGTTTGAAGGAGGAAAATTAAAGGGGCGAGGAGTGAAAGATATGAGGTGGAGATGTAGACTAGAGCCTTACTTTCTTGGGAGTTGATTTGCTAAGGTGATGGTTGGGTAATCAATTCCTACCAAGGAGCTCTTTGTAGATCTTCACCTTCGCCTTTTCAATTTTAGCCCCCCTTTACTAGCAAGGCCATACTTAGAACTCATTGGATTTTAACAAGGAAAACTAATGGGCCCGTATCGCTTTCTTGGCTTGGGAAGCTGATCCAAATCTACTGATGACAAGCGCTGCACAATGACCTACACCATCCTCTTCATATATTGCTTTCACATGTTTTCTTGATTACCAAACTTTTCAGATTGTACCAAACTAGTCTCCTTAGCAAATTTGATCCTAGGTGTGTACATAGCAAGTGGGAGAAATTCTTGTCAAGAGAATTTCATAACTCCTCACCTTCTTGTTTGAAACTCAGCCATTGGAATCTTTAAATGCCAATACAATGATAGCTTTTGGACTTCCGGGAACTATCTTTAGGTAGAAAATCCTTGGTACTTTTTTTTTTGCAACTCTTTATCAGATGGGGCATATGGAGGTTATAAAAAAATGGGGAATACAGAGAAGAGATTAGGTCCAACAGGAATTTGGAATTTGATGACCATGTGCAGTTGTTGTAAAAGTTCCACTTGTCAAACTGACCAGAATAAAATTGACGGTTCAGACTTCAGACTGATTTCAACATCGTACTACCAGAAAAGGGCATGCTAATCCTGGGCCCTAAAAATAAACTAATATTTTATAAGTTATAGAAATTTATTTAAGCTGACCAAAAGAATAGATATATTCAAATTTAAGGTTTTCCTTGTGATGTTATTAGGAAGAAAACAAGTCCGATGTAAAGATGAGGGAGAACCTCTTGACTGAGGTAGAGATGAGGGAGAAGGAAAGTGGTGTGATTTTCTCATAAAAGTTGGGCGTCCTGAAAAAAAAAAAAAGGAAAAGAAACCAATACTAATTAAATAATTATCTAAAAGGGTGTCTCTTTGTATGACTATGTTTGAAAGAGAAAGAGAGTTACAATTAGTTGAATAGTGTTAAACATGAAACCCAACTTAAAGAGATGAACCACATTTGGGTGCTTAACCAATTTTATATTTGGTATCTTCCTCTTAATCCAAATAATCAATGAGAAATTCATACGATTAAACAAGAGACTACCCATCATCAAAACTTCTCTATTTTTTTAAAAAGGAAAAATAAAAAAAGAAAAACCCAACCAATTCCCAACCCCAACCCAAGGCATAAATAACTTAGAATAGAAAGAAATACATATAATATAGAGAAATGATTTTTAATCATGAAACTCACCTCAAAAGGATGAACGGCATTTAGGTGTTTAGCCAATTTCATCGTGGAAAACTCCCTTTTAATTATCATCATCATCATCAAAGCCTTATCCCAATTATGTTGGGGTCGGCTACATGAATTTTGTTTCTCCTTTCTTAGAATTCCCTTGTAATCTGAAAAAAAAATAACCAGAAATACATACACTAAAACAAGACTATCCATCTTAAATAAATTTTTATTTTTTTAAAGCCAAATTGCATTATTTCTCAACTCCAACCCAAAATTTAGACATTCAATTCTTGATCATGGAAGCCACCTCCAAAAAGATGAACTCAATCTGAAAAATCAATAAGAAATGCATACAATTAAAAAATAAATAAAAAGACTACTTATCATGAAAATTTTTCTGACTCTTGCTATTGTCCATGGATTTAGTCTCTAACTTGGGTCATTTTTTAAAAAATTGGCTCGGGCCAGGTTTGAGCCTGTGAAAAATGAGTTCTCTTAAGTCTCAACCATAATTAAGCTTAGCCCCAAAAAGAAGAGTCACTAGCTATCTCAGCTTGTTGAGAGGACTAATTGATCCGATCTTTTTCACAGTTACGCATACCCAAAATGCAGGGCAATGTAGTTCCAATAACCAAATGGGGCCTTATGGAAATAACCCATTAAATTCTCAATACATTCCGTATGTGTTTTTGCACATACCAAGAAGAAGGGTCCCTTCTTCCACCTATTAATCTTGAGTCAATGTTAAAATTTGTAATCAAAACAGTCCATGTACGGTTGGCACAGCACACGCACGGAGGGAGGGAAGGAGGAATGACCTCCTTTTGAGGGCTTCTTCCAAGGAATTGTGGTGCCTTTGAGACATTTTTTTTTTCATGTTTTCACCTGAAAACAGAAACTATTGTCTACTATGGTTGTGCAAAGCCCAGTTTGCTAACCCATTGGGTCAACCAGTCTTGGCCATTTGCCATATCAAGTTGGTTGAGAAAGTAGAAACCCAACAGATTGACTAGGTTGGTGAATAGATTACTCTGTAAATATCTTTATTCTAAGTGTATGCATTTATTATCTTGGCCATTTGCCAGATCAAGTTGATTGGGAAAGTAGAAACCCAACAGGTTGACTAGGCTGGTGAATAGATTACTCTGTAAATATCTTTATTCTAAATATATGCATTTATTATCATTGTTTTAAAAATTGGCCAAGTCTCAGTCCACTTGCTTGAGTTGACTCTATCATATGCACGCTCAATCTTAATCTTTCCTTTTTTGTGTATACAGATAGATAGAGCTAAAATCTGTAGTAAGTTGTGAATATATACGAAATACCAATGATGCACTAGTGCAACTCTACATCATCTGATGCTGATGTATAGGATGTGTCTCTTGTGTATCTCTGATGCCCTAAAATGGCATGGACACTGCAGTGGCATGGATATGATGCCCCAAAATGGCAGGGATTTGGCAGAGAGGGTTTTTATACTCATAAAAGTGTATAGGATTCACTGTGGACAGATTGCCTTTTTCAAGAACCAATGCATTATAGGCTTCAATTTGGATTTTTCCCACCTCATTTCATGATACACTGGTGGTGGAAAGTGATTCCTGTAGCGTGGTTGGGTGAACTTCAAACAGTTGATCTGTGACTTTGAAATTTTTGTTTCATATTAATTAGATTAAGGAATTATCTTCAGGTTTGCATGTACCTTTTCAGCATTTGTTTCGTTCTGCCAGTGGTATGGTAGATGCTTTAGCCAAACAAGAGGTGGATAGAACTTTTCGGCTTGAGGCGAGGGTGGGTGGGTTGTAATAGCTTTGATGAGGTGGATGCTCTTATACCCTTGTTAGGTTTTGGTTTGAATTTGGTCTTGTTAATTAATAAATGCTTGTAAGTTGCAGATAAAAAAAATGTATTATAGTTGTGTATGGCAGTACCTTGCAAGTGCTTGAGGGTGACATTATAAACCATCTTAAGAGTCAAGAAGGCATTGAAAATAAATCAATTGCTGATGAGGGTGTGGATGCTGAAGCGCAGCAGTTTTTTTTAATAGAAATCAAGTTGAGCACTCAACTTTGCCATGGTTGATTAACTGTTATTATCTGTTTGCATTTTTAAAGCTGGTTGTAAACTTGCCTGGTTTGAGAGGCTATGTTCTTTCATTTTATTAATTCTACTTTATATTAGTGTGCATCTGATGAATTCACTCTTTGAGCTTTGTCATCCTTTGCCACTTAGAGTATGATCAATCGCTCATTGATTTTATAACAAAGTTTCTACTTGTTGGCTGTCCATGCCTACTGCTTTATTTATGTTCAATTCCCTTCTTTATAAATGATGGCAGGAACGGATGATGATCTTCCTCCATCACACCAAAATAGAGTTGTGAGAGGAAGCCGTGTCAGTGGCAATGGAAGGCCTGCTGTGGTAGGCACTCACCCGTTTCCTAGGGTACAAAATGATATGGAGACTCAGATCCACAGACTTGAGCAAGAAGCATACAGTTCAGTTCTTCGGGCTTTTAAAGCTCAATCCGATGCCATTTCTTGGGTATCATTCCAAACTTCATTTGTGCATTATGCACTGCATGAGTCTAATCTATTTCTGATCATCATCTCAAATGGCCACCATAATATAACTTCTTCAGGAAAAGGAGAGTTTGATAACTGAGCTAAGAAAGGAGCTTAGAGTGTCTGATGAGGAACACCGAGAGCTTCTTAGCAGGGTCAATGCTGATGACATCATCCGGAGGATAAGGTCTGAAGTTATTATTGAAGGCCTATTACTTTTAATATAAGCTGTATGCAATACTACTTTTTGACCAAAACAATATCTTGGTGATAGGGAGTGGAGACAAGCAGGGGGCCTCCAGACTGGCTTTGTCAGTAGTGCTCAACCTGTTCCAGAAGCGATACCTAGTCCAACTGTGTCTGCTTCTCGAAAGAAACAGAAGACATCACAATCGATGCCTTCTATGTCGGCAGGTGCACCATCCCCTGCTTTGCACCAGCAAGTGATTGCCCCTCCCATTCAGCCATCATCATCAGTTGCGAAAAGAGGAGCTGCAGTAGGAGCCAAGGGCAAGAAGTCTAAATCAGTAAGTATGGAATTTTCAAATGACTGACTTACCCAAGGCAGTATACTAATATTCAACCGGTTTCCTTTCTTTTCTTTTTCTTTCTTTTTTGTTCCCATTTTCGTTTGTAGGGTCAAACATTGGCTGGTGTATCCTCAATGAAGTCCTTACAATATCCCTCCTCTGCTCCTGGGAGGGCCCAAGTTGCAAATCGGGGTTCTTCTGGCGCCCTTGTGACAAATGAACCTGCTGAAACAGCGGCTGTGGATCCATATATTGGAAAGAAAGTGCTGACAAGGTGGCCTGAAGATAACAACTTCTATGAGGCCGTTATAACAGATTACAATCCTGCAGATGTATGTGGTACCTTTGACGGCTTCAGTTCTAACCTTCTATCTCGATCATCTGTTCACCCTTGTCTGTTCTTTGTCAGGGCCGACATGCTTTGGTTTATGACATCAATACAGAAAATGAGACTTGGGAGTGGGTCAATCTCAATGAAGTAATGCTTGAACTTCCCCTATTGATTAATAGCATTTTCTTTTTCCACTCTGTTATTGGCTTGTTGCTTTAGTTCCATTCTGTAGTTGTCAACGAATACAGGCTCAATTTCTGTTGACTTGCTACTATTCTGTACTAATGTTCTAAGGTTGCTGACGTGTACAGAGTTTTGTATCTGAAGTTAGTATTGAAAATAAAGGCTGTTCAATCGTTCTTATGTATGCAAGATGATGTTTACAAGTACGTATTGCCCTGAAAGTTAATCTCTGTTATTTAAATGTCAAAGTACAATAGGATCTTGACTTAAAAGATCTCGGGGGAGATATCTTCCATCTGATCCAGTTGGCAGTTCTACAGGAACTAAGCCACCATCAGGACCATCTGGGCAGTTGGGCAGGCTGAACTCCACTACACCTACCCTTGATGCAGTCCCAATTAATGCAATCAGACTGTTGAGGGCCCAAAATTCACAAACGAGAGAATTTAAAAAAATTACAGAAATTCAGAAATTTTAAAGATAAATGAGTAAAAATGGACACTACAACTCACCTTAGATGCAGAGATATCTCAATCCAATGGAAGCCTAAGTGGACCATGCAGAGAAGAAAACTCAGAAAATTTTATTGCTGTTGGCTATATGTGTTGAATATAACCAGTCAACCCTGGTAACACTTGTAGAATGCTATTAAAAGATTTCCAAAAAACCCTAACAAAAATCCTAAGACTTCTTATACGTTTTTACTTTCCTCCTGAGGCTAACAAGATTCCTAATCTTCACTAACTTAAAATTAACAAGAATATAAGAAACTGGAAGTGGATGGATGTCCTGGACACCTTGCATGTTTGCTGCTGTAGGTCCTACATGGCCTCCTACTTGGGGATCAGGGCCCCACCTTTTTAAAGAGAACGCTTGGGTGACCTGGGTTCTATGTCCCATTTGTGATTAACCCAGTTAATTAGGCTCAAATTCCTGTTTGCTCCCTGTTTTCTGACAGTTTACAGATTTCTGTAAATTACAGAAAACTGCTGCCGTTTCTGAAATTTTTAAAACATCCCTTGTACACAGTATACTAATGAATTTTATGGACTGTTTCTGTGTTTCAGCCTAGTCTTTAATCTGAACCGTTCAAACTTTGGTCCAGGCCTTGTGGATCGTTTTGGTGTCTTCATATTGCTTGATGAATTTGCTGGCATGTGAAATTACACTTTTTCCAGCTAGATCACTAGCAGTCATGCTTCTCATGTTGAACTGGGTTGATAATTAAAAATTTGCTGAACTGCATTTGCATGGCTTCTTGATTGAACTGATGGATGAATAAGTGACAGTTCATAACAATTAGGAGAGTGTTTTGGAAAAAGAAAAAAAAAGCAATTAGGAGAGCTTCTTGACCATCCACTCGATTTTAGACGTAGGTAGCTTTATTACAATTCAGCTAGGATTTATTTACTCTTCTATATCTATGTTCTAAGATTCAAGGTGCTACACTTGATCATCCCAATAAGATGGGCACATTGTAGACCTGATGTGTTTTTCCTTTTGTTTGAAGGATAAGAACCTGCCTTTGGAGAAGCTATTCATGATCCCTGGTGTTTTACTGGTGATATCAAATAACCATAAAGTCGCAACTTTTTAGCCAGTCTTAGTAGCAGCAGTGTGAGATTTGCTTGATTGATTGATGGCTGAACTTTCACATTTCATGAAGCTATTAGCGTAATTAACATGCTTGTATTTTTTTAATAATAGAGTCGCCATTTCCAAAAAAAAAAAGGGTTTTCTCATGGAAAAATTGACTTAATTTTACATTTTGTGCTCTACTGAGATGATCATTATTTGGCTATCTTTACTTCACAACTTCACAAGGTGCTCATGATATATGCCTCAGGGCCTAGATTAAATGTCGATTTATTTATTTATTTATTTTTATATGTAAAATTGACAGATTTCTCATGAAGACATTCGATGGGAAGATGAAGATCCAGGTATCTCTCGTCGAACAGGCCGTGGTGGACCAGGGCGTGGGATTAAGAAGTCTGTAGGCCGGGGTGGTGTTACTCCAGGTGTAGGCAGAGGACGAGGGGGCCCAAAGAACCAGACCAAGAAAGATTTTCCTCCATCACAGAATGGCATTGGAAAGAAAAGCTCAGATGACATTGAAATACTTCACACAGATACATTGATTAAAGAAGTATGTGTATAAATCCTTAACCCATTTTTTGAATTTAAACACACCAATTCAATTTATTGACAATTTTTCCTTCTCTGATTTTAAGCAGGTAGAAAGGGTTTTTGGTGCCAGCCATCCTGATCCCCTTGAGATTGAGAAGGCAAAGAAAGTGTTGAAAGTAAGAAATGCTGTTTTTGTTTTTCTGGTGGTTGTTGCTGCATTGATCCAATGACCTCTTCTGCAGTGAAGAAATGCCTTCACAACTGATTTGTTTTCAACTGCTGCTTGTTTGGCATTGCTAGTTCTTAAACCTACTGTTCAGTAAATCAGAAGCTTTTGTTTTTGTTGGCAGGAGCATGAACAAGCTCTGATTGATGCAATTACAAGGCTTGCAGATGCATCCGATGGTGAAAGTGGTAATTTATTGTTTACATGACATTTAATATTTATTCTTCTGCTTGCAGCTTTTGAATCCCCTAACATCAAGTACTGTTTGGGTTTATATAAATCAGATTTGCCTTCTTTCCCAAATTCTGTTACTGATTCGGTGCTTTCCAGATTTGGCTATTTGACCAGGTTCTGGTGCACCCAAAAATTGCTTATGTTGATGTAATAGATAAAGGCGATCTTAATTTTAAAATAAATTAGCTTACTTGAAACGGTTTTATTTAACGCTAGGAGGCTGATAAATTACTGGAATTCGAGCATTATATGCCCTAGTTCCTAACTATATGGTGGATACAAATAGGTCCCTCATCTGTTTAATGAATATCGACTCTACTCATTTTAGCAAGAAGAGCCCATTGTTGCTCATCTACCAGTATCCAAATATTTATGCTTAATAGGGCAGTCCAAACTGCATATGTATAATGACCGGTTTTCGCGCAGTTGGTTTGCAGCAGGATCTTTCAGCACATAATTCCCCATACCGATAGAGGCACCTATCATATGGAGACCAGCCATGGAAGTTGACATTTCCATGTCAGTGATGCAACTACAACCAACCGGCATTGAAGAAGGGTTAGATACTTGTAGTTGCACTGTTATAAATAATCCCCCCACTCCTACTTCACCCAAGAAGCAACATAAAATTTCACCTTTTCCACAGCCGAGTATTCATTAGAAGTTTTCCAATTATGGCAAACCAAATAGTAGCCAGAAACAGTGTTCCACATTTCTATTCCTCTTAATGGACCACTTCCATTTTCTATTTATCAAACAACCGAGAAAGATTATTGGGAAGGACCAGACTACAATCAAACCACAACATGGAGACCTTCGCAGGACTCGAGCAATAAATATCCCAGATCTCAAGTCAGTTGGGCACGTAGCCAAGCATTAACAATGACCTTCCACCTTCAGACGCTATTCATAACAAGAATACTAAGAATTACCAACTAAAAGCAAGGATCCTCAGAGAAGTTTTCGTGTTCCATAAGCAAGATACATTGTTAAGAGCAGATGATCCTCACTTTATGCGAATGATGTGACTGAGGAGCTAGCATCTGTTGTCCCAATCCACAGAATTTAAGAGAGCAAGCATAGAATAGACTTCCATAAGATTAGGGTCCTCCTAGTTTTTACTGTTGATGTTTTTTGTTTGATCTCAAGCTGATGGTTAGAGCACTCATGTCTCTTTAGCTTATACAGAATTGATGTTACCACAAATTTTTTAACATTTTTTTTATTTGTTATAGCTAATGCAGCCACTGAAGCAGCTATTGGGTTGGCTATTGTTTCTTCCATACATTTTGGCATAAAATCAACTCGTATCAACGAATCCAATTTGTTCAATAAATAGTTGCAATGCTCTAAGTAAAGACATGCATCTATCTATAGTATATTCATCAATTTAGAACTACTGTGTATGACATTTGATTTTTATTGTCCTTGCCTATTATTTTTTTAGTTGCTTTGGTAGGCATGGTTGGTAATAAGTAATAGATAGTGGAGATTTACTACGAGGCCAACACACTCATGGTTTAGTAGTGTTGGCACTTCAATCTCACACGCTTGCCCAAAGATTGATCTGTGAATCCTCAACCGGTATTCCAAAATAGCCCAAAAAAAAAAAAAACAAAATGGTGTGTTAGTGTGGGTTCGACTTTTCCATGTAGTAACAAAAAATAGAGAAAAATGTGTTACTTAGGCAAATCCTCTTAAACCGTTTGATGGATATGAACCATAGTGAAGGTGACAAGTACTAGTAATGTTGGATTTTATCATTCATGATCATCATCATCATCATCAAAGCCTTGTTCGAACTATGTTGGGGTGGGCTACATGAATTTTTTTTTTCATTTCAATTTTTTCTGAACCAAATCCTTAGATGGATTGCTTTTATTCAAGTCTATTGCCATTACATCCATCCACGTACTCTTGAATAATGCTACCCACACTTTCTATCTCACAGCTCACAACCATCCTATATGGCAGGCTTAACTCGTTTGTTTTATTTTTAACATTGTAGAGATGTTGGAGAGGGAAACTGCTATTTAGGATGGTTGTGAGATGAGTTGTGAGATGGGGAGTGTGACTAGTATGACTCTAATACTGTTTGATGTGCTGCATCCTCCTGCTGCTGGTTATTTATTTATTTTTGGGTTTGAACGGACTCTTATCTGAACAAGTGGTGGAGGATCTGTGTAGTGTGCTATAGCACTAGATGTGCATAAGATGTGCATTATGTAGTAGCATGATGTGTGCTGACATGGGGTGTTTGCTATTCAGAAGAAGGGGAGCACCGGTTTTCACATGGGCAGTCCATTGATCGGGAACGAGGGTGGAGAAATAGACAATATGGCCGTGGTGCAGACTATGATGACATGACTGGAGAAGGCAGGGGAGAAGGCTTGGATGGTGATCATTTGGCAAGGGGGGGCAGAGTTACTTCTGATGATCAGCAAGATGGTGATGACGGGGATGAGGACATCTAATTTAGATTTATCAACATGGGCCTCCAGCCGGACCAGCTGTGCAGCTCCTGAGTCTGTCGAATGGATTGGGAAAATTTCTTGCTTTTTGTACAATGATGTGTGCTAATTATATTATTCACCACATTAAAATAACAGCTCCTTGCATTGCTCTCGATGAGTAGCAGGGAATCTCAGGAGGGGTGGTGTCTTTTAATTATCCACATCTTAATATTAATTTGCTAAGAAAGCTGGAATGCCTCTGTAAAATTATTGGGCAGTGAATATATAGCCCTCGACCGTGTAACATGTTTTGAAATTGTCCCCTATTTTTATTTTATTTTATTATTTTTGCAACCGCTACATATTAGTCACCCAGGCTTCCCTGTAGAATTTCTTTGCATGCTTTATGCCTGAAGCCATGTACACTAACTAGCTAGTTAGTACTGATTTTGACTTTGAAGGGCACGACTCCCAGTTAGATTTATCACTTTTGGGCATCTCACCTGATACACTAGGTGTGTTTTTTTAAGTTTTTGGCATTTGAAATGTTTGATCTGTGAATGGTGGATGGTTGGTTACCTTTCATGGGAGCACGCCTTGAAATGGTGTGAGGACTGTACTTTAGTGATTTTAGAAATAAATAAAAGCAAAAAATAGCACTGGGGGAATATGATATTTCCCGAAACTGTTCAGGAGGTAGTCGCCCCTTGCCGGAATGGATAGATCCTGGGTCCTTAAAACTGCATTTTTAGAACAAGGGGTGTCCAAATGGCTGGCAAAACCCGTCTCACCTTAGTATTTAGGGTTCAAACTTTGGACTGTGGGAATGGGTGTCATCTCTGAGGAAGGGAGTTTCTCACTGCTGGAGCAGATAACAGCTCCAAGGAGTTTCTTTCTGCGGGATCAGAGATTATCTTCCAGGGATGGGATCATGCGTCCCAGGCCCCCTGGGCAGGGTGAAAAAAAATTCATTTCATCAACTTGCTTTTGAGTGGTTGGATGGCTTTGTAGGGTGAGTCCATGAATTGGCGTCTGCCCATGGTGGGATATGCTTCTAAAATGTTGATTTTTAACAAGCCTTAGGTAAATTGTCAGTTTCTGCAGAAGAGGGAGGGATGAGGTGCTTGATGGTGAGATTAATGGAGCCGTTTGTGGTTAAATCATGTAGTGAACGCCCATTTCTGCATAGCAAAAAAGTATCAGCAAGTCAAAATATTAAGACACTCCCTAGGAACGAAATCAGGGCTATGTAAGGTCACCACCACCTTTAGCCCAGGCCCCTGCATCAAAGTCTTCACCAGTTCACCTAGCCCTATGCTACCGAAATGTTGGGCAGGCACGTGCATTTTGTCAACATCTGGTGCGGTCAGCTTTCTTTGGAAGTCCAGCTATACAATTATACCCTGCTGATCGGAGAGGTAGTCCCCTCTGCACCTTAGGACACTTAATTGGGTTATCCTGAAACAAAGATTACAATGGATCTGCAGAGAGGCTACCGATGAAACGTGGTGCTTGACAAAATAGAAAGTCAGGGCACAAATATTGATCTCCCAGTTGTTGGCATACACAGTTTCCTTAAATCTTCTTCTACCAAGAAAGGTAGCATACCGATTAAAAAAAAAAAAAACCCCAAGAAAGGTGTAGCGTTTACATGTAACTGATTACTCCAAGCTTTTGGGGGATGCTGCACCTATAATGATGGAATGAACTCTATGATAAGATCCACCATTCTGGCATCAAAGGCAGGTCCCTCCATTTGGAAGTGGCTAACACCTTCAAGTAGATGAGTTTCAGCACGCCCTGCTGCAGATTTCAGCTTGTTCTCCAACTGCTTTACGCTTGTGAAGAAATCATTGGTACCCATGACAAAGAGCTTCGGTTTGGTAGATTCCAAAATAGCTTTCTGATGTCTCCCGAAAGGGATGGAAGCCATCAAACCGAAAGGGTACCCTAAACTCACATAACCCACAACTTGTTCAACCTGGTCTACTGCAGAACCTGATATTGCTGCACCTGAACCAGAAAAATGGAGGTTAACATGGCCTTCTGAATGCACCCAGAGTTTCACGTCTTATTTCGTGATAATAAAGATAAAGTGACACATATAGGGATTAACAGAAATAAGTTCATCCTATTCATAGTTGACTGTTGCACATTTGAAGACGACGTTGCAGTTGTTGAAAAATTGATTGATGATGGTAGTGACCAAACGGATTTGAGACATTGGAAAAGAAACTCATAGTGATTAAATAAAGATTTGGAAACTACTCAATTGGTGATAAGAGCTTCTGAAATATAGACTCATGGTTAAAAAATTATTTTTAGGAGCCATAGAAGCTGTCATTTGATCACAGCATTTCAACAATTGTAGGATATTTACTCCAGATAACTGACATCAAGTAACCAACTTGCCTTTCTCTCATTCAATTGCAAGATGCAAATGACCTAAATACAAGAACATCCAGAAAATTAAAAAATATGCCTTCCATTTGTAATTTGCTAGTAAAGCCCTTCACTACAACTATTTCGGACCACTCTTACTCCTGCTCTATTTGCTTTAAAGCTCTGACCAGTTACACTATGTACCACACAATTGACTTCATGCTCATGTGACATTCTTCTGTATGCATTGCAATATCCAAAAACCCAAAAAAAAAAAACTATAATTGGCAATATGACAAGGACAGTAAAACAGGCTATGTAACAAGAACATTAATGTCTGGGAGACATGACATGTCACCTAAAAGCCACACAGTTACCCTAGCATCTTCCAGCTCACAGTGAACAGTCCTAAAGATATTCAGTGGTCGGTGTCCAGTTCCTCTGGATTGCACGATGAGCAGTTTTCATCATCCACTTTCATCATCCACAGATAATTTTAATTGGGCCATTACAAAGTGTTGAGTATGTCTAGTGGATGGGTGCGTAACACTACATAAACACAGAAGATATCTTTCATATAATCGCTACCACCATCAAAACCACTGAAGGCTAATCCCACCAGTCAGGAATCAGGTTTGTGAGTTCTACTTTTCCGTTCTTAGAGCCGTACATTTAAGATATTAAGTCATTATATGACTCCATGTGTATAGAAGGACTGGATCATAAATGATAAATCAGTTGGGGAACAAAATGGTAAATCAGTTGCGGAACAAAATGGCAGTACAAAACTCCAATATGTTCATATGCATCACAGAATACAAAGTAGAAGGCAGCATGCAAATTCTAAGTATCCAAATAAATACACTAAAGGGAATTTCCAGATCCTGCTGCTTCAAATTGCATTCAGAATCTTGGCTCCCCTGGCCTGGAAAGAAAATGGAATTTGGAATATCTCCCTAACCATTTGTGCTCAGAAGTTTAATTGGATTCTTGTATTTGAGGATCCGCCCCATCATATCATTGTATATTGACGAGTAATTACAGGATCCAGGCATCATAACATTGATACTTAACCTCATGTGCAATACCCATTCTCAATAGGTTCTAAGTTCTAACGTGCATAGAGTCCCTCGATACTCAATTCAATATAAAATTCTGAAGCTTCAAATTCTTTCTTCTGACTACAAAATTGCGGTAAAAAAAGCACAAAAACTGGATCTCTAGGACCTAATAAAGATTGTACTGATGCAACTTTCTCTTTCAAGAAACAAATCTTATTCAACTTATTTATCTTTTTAAAGAGCAAGACTCTATGAACATCCTTTACCCAAAAGAGACTTTTTAAAGAGCAAGACTCTATAACATGAAAAACATTCTAAGAACCCCAAAAAAAAAAGGCTTGAACCCGCAAAGGCCCTCTTTGATTCGTGTCAAATTGTACGGTCTGGGCTCCGTGGGAAAGGAAAACCAAAACCTAAAAACCATTTTTGAGTTTTTTTTTCCCATATTTTGATGTCAACTATAGGTTTTTTTTTTTACCCGCCAGTGTAATGGTCCACTAGCACAAGGCATGTGTTTGTTCCTCACATCTTGTATTCGAGTCCCGCCCACACTTGGTGCACATTTGTTGCGCGGTCGTGCATGCACCTGTGGGAATAGTCTTGTTGGGTAAAAATACCATGGGGATACCCATGTCTTCAGGCCAAAAAACAGATGTTAAAACGAGGGCCAAAAAATTGAATGAGAAAAATGTCTGCAATCATGGCTGAGTTCGAGATGTTAAATTGGAAAACTTAGCTATTCAAGAAGGGCTGTGAACGGTGCATAGGAAACTGTTGCACAGCATATACCATTTCATGGACTAATTAAGAAGCAACATTCTTTATAGTGTTTCTACCATGTAGTCTTGAAGTGATCAAGAACAACAATCCACCAAATTTCAACATAAGCAAATTTAGAAGATGAAAGCTTACACAATGAGGTGCATCAAAGGACAATCTTTCTATAAATATACGGCTGTAGTACATGTGAATGACTATGTTACCTTCTTGCTTACATTGATATCCACTTTTCTTTAGTAATCAATCATAGAAGTTTTGTTACCATTCAAAATAAATAAATAAGTAAACAGATACAAGCTCCCTCATCAGCTATATAGAGTCAAGCCTCAAATTCTATGATAAAAAAAAATCACAATAACATAATTCTCGGGCCCTGGCACAATATTATATCCATCCTTTCCACTGAACCTAGCTTTTGAAACTGAAAACAGAATCTATAAAAGAAAACAATAATGATGATGATTAGAAATAGAGTAGCAAATGGTTGTTCGCTAGAAGCCCATCCTAAAGAAATCTTTGAATTTCAACAAGAGCTAGTTTGATAAATGGGATTTCTGATGGGAATTCAAGTTGAGGAATTGCAAATTTCTCTCCGACCATGTACAGAAACTTTCACAGAGGAAACAACAAAAGGGGATATATGTGTGTGTGTGTGTGCGCGCGCGTGTGTGTGATGGTTTTGTGCAAGTCAGGTTGAGGAATTCCAAATTGCTTTCAGGCCATATGTAGAAATTTTCATAGAGGAAACAACAAAAGGGGATATATATGTGTGTGTGATGGTTTTATCCTTATGAACATTTATGTTTTTCAAAAAAAAGAGTGTCCCTCAATAAAATGGTAAGAGACATATGCACATAAATATTCTCCACACATATATATAGGGCTTTATTTGTGAGTACTATTCTCATGCACTTATTGTGAAAACTTTTTATGGAATCTACTTGTGGATCCCATTTGGGGATGAGACTATGGGGGATAGAAAGATCAATGTGGAACCACCCAAACTATCAAGTTTAGCCCCAATTACATGCTCTTAACCCCTTCATCCGTAGTTCACAAATCCAATTCATCTGGATTGGTGCACAGTCAATTCAACAGTTCAGTAAATTCTAATTAGATCGAAACTTAGGGCGTGTGATTATTAGGCGAGTCCCTATATATTGCAAAATTTGAATTGGGTGATAGATGGACCCCAAATAGAGTTCTCACAAAAAACGGTAAGAACTAATTTTCATAAGATTATTTTCCATATATATGTATATATAAGATTGTTAAATAGCGTCCGAGCGTTTTTAAAAGTAAAAATATCTCTTTTTGCAACGAATAGGAGATTAAGAATATGTAAAAGCAATTAATGTTATTTTTAAAAGATGAAAAAAAGTTACCATATAACTTGTCCTTCATTAAAGGATAGAAAGAGTGCAGAAACGCCCTTTTTTACCATTTTTAAATATCATGATATCCTTTTGACGTTGTTAAGTCTAAAAAAGCAAGTTGTCAGTCACCTTGGATGCATAGTAGTTTTGTCCAATATATTGACAAAACTAATTCATACTATGGTGAGGAACACTGTCTTTTTTAGAAAGTATTAATATAAAAAAAATAAAATCATTATACATTATAACACTTTTTGACCTTGATAGATAAAAAAAAAAAAAAGAAGTATCCCACAGTATATACAGAGAATCTATACCTGCAGAAGAACCCACGAGCAGAATCCGATGAGAAGACAAGTTTTCAACAACCCAATTGCAAACGGCGATGACGTCTTGAACTTCTGCAGAACCTGTGAGAGAAGGACATCCCGAAGATCTCCCAGCTCCTCTCATGTCGAAGGTGACAGCAGTGAATCCTCTCTCTGCCAATCCAAGGGCCATCCCTCTGAGAAGGCCCTGGCAGCCGCCGAGAATGGAGAACGGATGCACTAGTACAATTACCAGATTGTGATTCTTGTTGTCCTTGTCCTTGTCCTTGTCCTTGTCCTTGGGTTTGAAGACTCGGGTGTGAAGCTTAACGCCATCGCTCGTCTCCACTGTGCAGGGCTCCCTAGTAGACCTTGCTCCTGTTGCTTCTGTACTCGTCGTCATAGAGAGAGAGAGAGAGAGAGAGAGAGAGAGAGGACAAGCAGAAATGATGGAAATTCAGAGAAATGGTTGGGTTTCTTGGGCATGGCAGAAGGATGATAATGACTTTATTAATGAGGGTTAGGTGACTGGTGTGGGGGTTAGAGCTGTGTTTTTTCATTTTATTTTTCTTTGCACGAAAGGAACTGTGAATGGTAAACTATCTTTTACTAAACTAGCTAGCCAAGAATGGCCTCTTACATGATTCGTCTTGGATAATCGCTCTAGGCAAAATAGGGAGCTTGCGTGTGTGACCCTGCGAATTAAGATACAAGATTTCACGGAGATACAGGTGAAATGCTTTATTTAGTATCATAAGACTTTTTTCACATAAAAAATATTTAAGTCCTCATCTTGGTATATAAATATACCCTTAACCTCATATTCCTAAATATTCCTAAACTGTGGGGGCCTATAATATTCCTAAATTATCTGGCCTACTTTTTATCTAAATGCTAAGATTTAAGAGGCCGCAGATTTCACTTGGCTCATATTTTGTACTTCACAAATAACCCTGTCACTTTGTCCAAAGTCTATTTACTCTCCCAAGAGGGCTCCACCACCTTTTACAAATCCACAATCGTCTCGTGAGGGAGTCCCACTCCCAGCTCTTTATTGTTAGAATTTTTTAAAAGAAAAATAGCTAGCCTAATGTTGGTTCTGGGGTCTTGTTAATCTAATTCTACATTAATCATGCTCAGCTTGAGTGCTTCGTGCTCCATGCTCGGTGCCCACCAGAAACATTCAAATTGTGCTCTGGTGGTGGCGGGTGTCAATCTTTGCCAATCAAGGTGAGCTGGAGTTGGAGATGGGTCGTTGTCTCGTCTTTCGAATCTCGTCCTTTTCTTTCTCTTCCGGGGCAGAGATTTGACTAATGTGTTAAGGCACTTGTTTCTCCTTTTATTTTGCATGTAAATCGAGTTCCCGTGTTTGGAGGACTCGGAGTGGGAATGGGAGGCCTTTAATTATGAATGACTTTGAAGACGAAGGCTTTCATGGAGTAAAATGCACAAGGATACTGGTTTGCTATTGGATAGATATATTCCTTTTTCAACCCAACCAGAGGAAAGTTTTTGTGCCACATGACATAATTTAAAATTGTGCAAGATTGCAAAAATGTGGGAAA
The DNA here is from genome assembly GCA_037013555.1 of Sextonia rubra. Lineage (NCBI taxonomy): Eukaryota > Viridiplantae > Streptophyta > Magnoliopsida > Laurales > Lauraceae > Sextonia > Sextonia rubra. The sequence goes on along the minus strand of JASUAD010000010.1, from coordinate 31,210,305 downwards.
TTTTGTCATTTCCCCTAATGTGGAGAACATGTGAGAAAATATCTCAACTTTCGTAACAAAGTGAGATTATCCCATCCCTAAAGGGTAAATATTAGATGTAAAGCGAATTTTTAAAATTTTAAAAAGCTGTGGAATTACTAAATCCTCTTCTAAGGCGAAGGATTTAACAAATGCCGAGGAGGTCAAAATTTTGAGAATTCCAAAGGTTAGTTTAAAATTTTCTAATGAATGAAATTTAAAATCTTAATAAAGAAACATGACATTTTCATATGCCAAGGAAACACCAATCACATCATCATATCTTTTGGGTTTCCAAGAACATAAATTTTTGTTGATAATTCTTTTTTCTTAAAAAATAGGCTATCTTAATACATTGGAGGTTATGGAATGTTCCAAATGATGTCCCCCAAGTAAAATTTCAAATGCCAAGCACAAGCACAAAGAATGCGAGGATTTTTTGAACTTGAAAGGTTAAAAGTGACTTGCTATTATTAGATTGGTTTCTAAAATTCTATCAACCAAATGTAAGATTTTTAATGCCCAAGGGCAAAATTAGACACCAACATCAGAGATTCCAGTGGTCCACAATTTCCATCAAAAACACCTCTAAACTAACACGTGTAAAAATTAGTTAAATTAGAAGAACAAATGTGTATCCATTAATGGTTACCAAATACTTTCACAATACATCATAACAAGAGTTTTATCTCAACTATGCTAGTCAACTACATGATTTTTATTTCTATAGTTATTCTAGCATTGGCCAAATTCTCACATTTCTTCAAATTTATCAAATAATCTCACATTTAACCAAAAAATAAATTAAGAAGGGACGGAAAATAAATACCACGCTATTAACCTACTAAATCACCTGAAAGAAAAGCAGGGTTTCATCTACATCTCTACTTTCTATCCTTCATCTCCCTCATTTCTTTAATAATTTCTTGATGAACTCAATTTATCGTGAATGCCTAGGGATTCAATTTGGTTTTCATGAAAACATGGTTGAAATCTAAAATTCATAAATGATACTCTTAAAAAAAAAAAAGACAAAGTATAGGTCTCTGATTTACATGTTGAATAAGTTCCGCAAGATAGCTTACCTGTTATAGTCATCTTTTTTAGGTTTTCTATTTCTATAGGTGCTTCACCTTTGAACAATTTGATCACTTCACACCTAAGTTCTTTGAATTGGCATTGATCTTAGTTTCACATTATTTCCAACATTATTCACATTTACATTTACTATGCACAAGGGATAAGCTTTAAACTTTTAAAATTGAAAACTAGAGGATAGGATTGCTTAATTTGCTTGATATTTTATATTCACATACTCCACATCAAAATCTCTTGATTAATGTGCCCTCTTAATTTCCATGCACCTCAGTGAGGTCCAAGGTGGCTTTTTCTAAAAGAAAAATGCAGGACATCCTGTTTCAAAATTTACTTCTTTGAGTTTGCCCAGCCGCAAGATTTTGAATCCAAAGTATTATATTCCTAATTGCACTTGATTTATATGTTCATGTGGGACCACCCAATTGGACACACTTCTAAAATAGGTTTAAATTTAAAAGTCATTTCTCTTCGTTTAGCTCTCACTTGTCAATCCATTAGTAGCTTTGTTGTGAGGCATGTAAGGTCCCAACTCATTTCTATTTGTTTATTATGCTTAATTAATATGCTTGTGTGATTTTAGAGCTAATTAGTGAGGTTTAGGGTGTGATTAGTAACATTAGTGGGGTTTTGGGCTTATTTCCAGCTTATTAGGAGATTATTTATGATTTTAGAGTGTTACAATGGGGTGTATTGTAATTATGGAAAGTGTGGGAGGCTAGGCCCTTTGTTGGAATTTGAGAGAACCTTGAGTCCTTGGGAAATTTTTTCATATTCTATGACTTTTTCAAAAATGCCCTTGAGTCCCATGTGTTACACTACGCTTTAAGTAAGGGCACTTTAGTCATTTTCTTTATAACACAATTTATCTAAAAACTCACCCATTTTCAACTACATGAAGCCTCTTCTCTTTTCCCTCTTTCTTTATAACACAATCTATCTAAAAACCCACCCATTTTCAACTACATGAAGCCTCTTCTCTTTTCCCCCACTCTCTCTCTCTTTTCGTTCCTCTCCAGGCTAGGGTTAGAACTTGAAGATCCAACCGTCCCAAGGAAGAGTTTAGCTAGCAAAGAAGATTTCCAAAGTTCTTTTTCCTCTCATCATTCCTCTTGATATATCTTTCTTCCCTCATCTCAAGAAGTTAAATTTCATTCCTTATTTCCATCTATTGAGATTTGGGTTCTTTTGTTGAATTTCAACCCTAAGAAGCATTTTCCCTTTGGATTTGAGTGTAGGAGTGAGAGGTCAATTGGTTTTAGGGTTTTGGAAGAAGATCTTGGGTGTTCTTGGTATTGAGAGGTGTTTGCAGTTTTTTCTACTTTAATTGGCTAAGGCAAGTGCAATACATAGGATTCTTAGCATGCATATGTTTTCATAAGGACTCTCTTAAGCAATTACTTGATTTCCATTGATATATGTAGAAGATTACATGATCTATGCTCAATTTATGGATTGAAACCCTCTTGCCATGTTTCGAACCCAATTGTAGTAGAAATGTTCAATTCTTATGTATTTTGATGTGGTAATGGTGTGTAATTGATGGAGTCAAATGTATTTGATGTATTTGGAATGATTGGGAAGTAGTTTGGAAGGACTTGGAATGGATTTTGATCAATGGAGTTTGGTTCGGAGCTCTATGATAGACCATGGTCCTCTAGAAAGTTGATCTTAAGGTAAGCGGTTACAATTCCAAAACTGTGTAAAATATCTTGAGAATACAACGGTTAACCAGGGGTCCCCTATGGCTCGTCGTAAGGATAGCCTTAATATAGTATGGGGGCTTTTAGTTACTTTTTCAGAACTGTGTTATTTTCTTAGTTTATGCAGCAGTTAACTTGTGGTTAACTGTGGGCTTCACCCCCAATCGACAATGAGCCAACCGCTGACACTATGATTAGCCGGAACTAGGTTGCGCTAGCTATTAGCCTGGGTTTTATTGTTCCATTTGTGGGCTGAAGATACATCAATATTATTTGGTTTAGTTGAAAATATAAAGCATTATTATGTAATTGAAGAATGGTGATATAGCATGCATTTTTATTATATTCTTTTGGATCTAAGTGCCTATTTGGATATATACGGAATAAAATATTTATAGAACTAAAGACAAGCATAATAAAATATTGTAATATTACAATATTATAATATTGTTGCCATTTGTCAATTTTTAGAATATTCAATAGATTTTGAATTAAGTTGTTTGCCAATTCTCCATATTATAATATACATTAAATTCATGATTGAATTAAAAAAATGGTCAATAGCTTTATAATTTTTAAATATTTTTTAAAATAACAAGACAACAACAATGTTTTCTAGGAATCTAATTCATGAAAATAAAAGATGTTGACTTTTATTTTCAAGATAAGGAATTCAAAATAAAGTAAGTTTCTTTGATTTTCTAAGAATTATATTCATGTAAAAAACATGTTGTGATTTTTTTTAGATAAGGGAATTCATGGTAAAATGAGTTTTTATGAATTTGTAAAAATTCAATTTTATGCGAACAAATAGGTCCTCTCTTTCATAGTGTAATGGACTCCTTTGAATTTTTAGAAATCAAGATTCATACTAATTGACTGGCCCAATCATATTTTAATGATAATGAGATCATTTATTTAAAATCCGTGAGAATTCAATTCCATGAAACAAATAGGCCTTGATATTTTAGAATAAAAAATTAGTGGTAAAATGGTTCCTTATAATTCCTAAGAAATATTTTCATGCAGTCAAATCGCCCATAGGCAAGACAGACAACTAAGATTTTAGGAGTCTTCCATCGGCACCATATAGCAATTAATGTGATTTTTGGTGATATGATGTAGAAAATATAAATTTTGAATCCTAGACAAAAAGACTTATTTCTTTTAAAGAAATGAAGAAATAATTAATTTATCCTATTTAAAGGCTACCTTTCATTATTCAAACTTAATCATATGAAAAATCATTCCCAATATATTCGTTCTTTCAAATTCCTCTTCAATATATAAAGGTGGATTATTCACACAAAGGTGGGCCATATAGGTTATAATGACCAAATGTTTGGTTAAAATAAGAGTAAAATATAAATCATACTAAGAGGGAAAAAAGAAAGTAAAAAATGAGGAATGGAGGTGCCTCAAGAAAATGTGTGGGCAGTTTTGTCTTTCTCCCTTGCATAAAGATGGTATGCGAAAATTAGAGTTTTTCTAAAAAAATGCTGCTATTTGCATGCCAAGTTTTACTCTTTGCATATAAGACTAACTTTTTTTTTAAAATAACCCTATGAAAATACCAAAATGCCCCCACCTCGTCAAAGGGGGACCACCCCCTCCTCCCCTCTCCTTAACTCCTCTCCCTCTCCCTCTCATTCACCCTCTTTGGTCTCTCTCTTCCCCCTACCTTTCCACCATTCTTCTCTCTCTCCTTGTTTCCCTCTCCCTCTCTATTCTATCTCTCCCTCACCCCTCCCAAACCCTTTGCCCCCTCTTCTCTCTGTCCCTCCCACTCTATGCTTTGTCCCCCACTGCCTCCCTCTTCTGCCCCTCTCCCTTTCCATGGTCGCCGTGTGGAGAGAGGTGGAGTGGCAGAACAATGGGGGACATTGGGAAAGAGAGGAGACAGGTGGGGAAGGAAAAAGAGAGGGGAGAGGGATTTGGGGTTATTTTGGTATTTTCATAGGGTATATTTTAAAAAAATTATGTGTGTAAAGAGAAAAACTTGTTGTGCTAACAGCAACACTTTTTCTAAATGTTTGGGAAAATCCATTTTAAGGATAAGATACATGGAAAAATCTAAAGTATTGTTCTCTAGCATTACTGTTCCTAATAAATCTAGGGTGGGACTTGAATATAAGACATTCAAAATAGTTCCCCATCTTTTGGCACTTGGTGTGGCATAGTTTTTTCAAGAAAACCTTGCATGTTTGGATACCATCCTCTAGGAGGAATCTTGACCCATTTTCCTCCATCGCAAAGAAAACCCATGTTTGGACAAAAAGAGAAAAAGTGAGAAAAAATTTTCTAAATCCTTTCCACCCACTAAAAATCCTCTCTTCCACTGATTCCGGCAATTCACCGCTCCATATCAAATTTTACAAATCCATGAAGGTGAAAAAGTAATTATAAATGAATGTTGGTTTTTTCTAAACATGAGATGCAATGATTTTTCTTATAAAAAAATTCTTTGAGAGGATAATTTGGTTCCAAGAAAATAAAAGAATCCTCTAGCTGGATTTCCTCCAAATTTACAAAACATGCCCAAATCTTAGAATTTGACAGAATTCTCACCTGTAATTGAACGTGTCCAAAATTTATTAAATCTTAGTAGCGTCCCAGAATACCATTTTCTGTGTGAGAGCCCAAATCATTTTTTAAGATCTCAGAGTAACCTTTAGGGCTTGAACATTGGTTATGCGACTCCTGTTTGCCCTCTCTTCCAACATTTATAGGCCATCCGTCCCACCTGGTGGGAGGGACGAACATGCATACGTTCCAGTGGCGAGCAAAATACGGTAAAGTCATATCATTAAGAAAAAAGGAACGAACAACAGCAATAAAATCCACACACTATGCATCACTAAAATCAATTAAGTTAGTTTAAATCGCCACCGACTTTTACACCACCAAAAACACTGGCGTTTTGACAGAATAAAAATTAAAAAAAAAAAGAAAAAAGATAATTGGTTACAGAAAAAGTCCTACAAGACACAATAATTTACAATACCTACCCCTGCCGTCATCTCCTCGCTCGCTTTCTGGGCGGAGGGTGCTTCGCCTCCGTATCCACCGTCTCCTTCGCTCTCCTAGACGACGTCTGAACAGGAGGAGCCGCCCTCTTCGGCGGCCGACCCACGCTCCTCTTCCCAGCCGGACTTTTCTGCTCCTCCAGCTGTTTCCCCGAACCCTGCCGAAGACTCGAGTCTCTTCGTCCATCTCCTCCCCTCCCACCTTTCTTCTTCTGCTCTGATCCTCCACCACCGACGCTCATCGCACTGTTGTTAATAGAACTCTTCAAAGAGTCCAACAGCGTCCTCTCCATCGTCGTCGACGAGGTCGACAAACTCCTCTTCATCCTGTTCAAGAAATTCGCGGCGCTCCGCTTCTTCGCAACCACAGCTGAATTTGCAGCACTCTTCTTCTCCAACTTTGCCTCCGAATTCTCGTTCGTCGCAACAGCTTTCACGGTAGAATTACTATTAGAACTGGGATTCGGGATAGGATTGGAGACCCTGGTGCCAATAGAATTATTATTATTACTATTACTGCGGTTGTTATTCGTTCGAGTCCCTCTCGCAACCGATGAAGATCTCTCTCTCGTCCTCTTCTTCGTGAATCGCGCTTCCACAGCTCCCAGGTTCGCAGGAGAACGTTCCGGTTCCTTGGGCTCAGCTGCTTCATGTTTCTCATCAGCTATTGTTTGAGCGATGGGCTGCGCCTTGGCAGAGCTGCGTTTGCCGAGGGTGGTTGCAGGAGCCGACGAATTGGGTTTTGCCGGGGTGGAGTTGGAGGGCTCCGGAGCGGATTTGGGCAGAGCCAGAGAAGGAGGAGGCGGCTCTTTGGAGGAAGGAGAGGGTTTCGGGAACAATCTTCCAACTTCCTTTGAGACGATATCTCGAAGGTTGGCAGCGGCTCCGGATTCCGTAGAGTTCCTGGGGAAGAAGACGATGGCGTTGTTGAAGAGGAGCAGCAGATCGCGGAAGAATTCCGGGTTGCGATCGGAGTAGATGCCTTCTTCGAGCTTCGTCCTCACCATCTCTAGATCAAGGTGCTGCCTGATTAGGCTGTAATAACGGGCCGTTTCCTGTATAGATAGAGATTAGAGAGAGAGAGACAGAGAGATCGATTGCAGCTATTTAAACGGTTGTGTAATGAGGAGCAGAATGCAATCAAAGATAAATAGTAAAAATCATTATATTGGGTTTGGAAAATGATTACAGTTAGGTAGGGCTGTCAAAGGGTTGGGCCCAAACTGGGCTTAGGTAAACCCTTATCTTACCCTCACATGTGCAGACTGGGCCTAATTGAGCAAAGGCCCTAAACTTTTACGGCGGGCCTATAATTTTTAAGCCCTTATCCAACCCTCAAGGGCTAGGGTCGAACTAGGGTCAAAAGAAAGGGAGATTTTTTTTCTTTAACAAAAATAAATCTTTTATATGCAATAGCCTATACCACCACCACCACTAATCAATTTTATACAAACCCTCCTCCTTTGTCCAGGCTGGGGATCCGCAATGCAATGCAAAAGGCAGCATGACGGAGTTAAAAACTTTTTTTTAAGGCATTGGTGGTGGCGTTTAGGACATAGCAGCGTTTAGCGCTTTTTCATTTTACGTTTGTCGATGAGAGGGAGTTGCTTATATACAATGACATTTAGGGCTTTATCTTTTAAAAGACGAAAATGCCCCTCAAATGTTATTGTTTTATGACCGTTGGCTAAGTATTTTGATAATTTCTCAAAAAGTGAAAAGTAAAAAACACTTGACTGCAGCATGAACATAGCTTTTGTCAAAAAGTTTAATAGGCCCAAAAGGCTTATGTATATTATATATTTTATATTAAAATTTAATAAACAGCAGGCCAGGCCGGGCCCCTTCAGGCCTGATTAGTCAAGCCTAAGCTCAGCCCTCTGAATGCGGGCTTTTAAAAATAAAGCCCTACCCTACCCTCGGGCTTTAGATGAAAAAAATAAACCCTCGTTTTGAGGGCTTTTGCGGCCCGGGCAGGGCGAGGCCCCCTCTCTAAAGGGCCGGATTGACAGCCCTACTGCTACTGCTAGGTACTAATGGAGTATGTGGGGCCCTTCCTAACGGCTGGCGAACCTCATCCTCATGTTCGAAACATTATCATGCTGTGAGGTGTGATCTATCGTTCTGATTTATGGCCATGAAGTAAGCGATTCAAAAAGAAAAAATAATAATAATAATCACATCAACTTTCTGTCTTTCCACTTGGCTAAATATGCAATCCTTCCGTACGTGTCTGTTCGAAAAAAAATCGACGATCCAGATTTTTTTTTTCCTTTTATACGTAAGCCCTAGAGCCCTCGCCTAGGGCCTACAATGTCATTGGCTTTTTCCTTTCAAATTTTCGCAAGGGAATCTAACGTGGGCCGGTGATGGTGGCGCGGATGTTGCACGCTTAATCGGAACGTCTCGGGGAAGAGGTTTGTTTTGTCTTGGTTAGCACACGTTAGCAAATGCTAAACTGAGTCGGAAACAGATATTCAAAACTAGAAATAAAGAACGACGATCCGGTGCTGATGACCCTATTTAACCATTTTGACCCACGTGGACTCACTCTGATTGACCCGATCCAATCAATATGATTCCACGACACGACAGGGCATAGAATTCCTTTGTGATGACCGAGTAATTTACACTTCAATTTAGGAAAAATAAAATATGATGGGTCTAATTTAATGGTTTGATATTCTTATTCTTTTACTTTTTATTAAAAAAGAAAAAATTTAATTTTTTTATTTTTTTTAATATGACCCTTATCTTTTGATGAAAATAATTGAATTACCCAAATGGAACTGATGGTAGTTACATCGATTTGCTAGTCTTAATTTTTTGTATGCCTTGGCAAGCGGTCAACTGACTGAGATGGGATTTCTATTCTCGCTATCATCTTCAACTTTTGTACGATACAATGTGTGTCGTACGAACCGGGCAGATACTCGTGAGCCGTGAGAAATAGTAAAAAGAGGAACCACCTTAAAGAATACAGACGAAACCCGAAAGGTGATTTCTTGAAAATACTTTCCCACCTTTACAAATTAAATTTTGGTTGGAACTAAGAGATAGAGATAGATAGGAATTAGGATTTTGTGGTAAAAATTCTCGCGCGGAAACAAAAGAGTACGAAAATTTTTTTTTCCCTAGAAATCCGTTTCTCCTTTTCCTTCTTTTCGTTCGCGGAGCCCACCCACAACAAAACACAGAGCCGAGCCTATAAGAGCCGAAACCCAACTCGGCTCGACTCGGATATTTCAGATCAAAATATCAGAAATTGAAATTCCATGATTAAAATTTTAGGAAAAAGAGATTTTTAGTGTTCTCGGGGAAATAATAATATACACGAAGAAATTAAGGAATAAAAGAGAACGAAAATGCGAAGTGAAAGGAGATAATCACGAAAGCGTTAAAATGCAGATCAAAATATCGTGACGAAAGAACGGTAAAATGGAGAAAGATATCGTGAGATATTAGAAGGAATTACCTGGCTTTCGAGCCGGCGCTCGAAAACGTAGCCATGTTTGTGAGATCGGATAATCTCGAGGAAACCAACCAACGGATGGGATTTAACAGAGATCCACTTGCTGACCGGTGAAACCTCGTCGGGTTCCGGCTCGTCACCGGAACTGCCGCCGGCAATAGCCTTTTTCCGGCGCTTCCTCCTCGAGAGGCTGGCGGAGCTCTGCACGTCGCTGTTCTCCTTCATCCCCTCCTCTCCCCCCTTCGACTCGGCGACCGACTCGTGAAGCTCGGCCGACTCGCCGACCTTCGGCGCCGGAGACTTCACGGCGGAGGAAACAGCGGCACCTCTTGCAATAGTATCGGAGCTACCGTTGTACGACCCCTCTCCGGCGGCCTCATCCGCCGGGAAGTCGCCGCGGGGAACGTCCGGATCCGGCTTGCGAGGAGCTTCGGCGTCCGCGTCGGCGTCCGCGGCCTCTTCTTGTTCGGGTTTCGGAAAGCGCTCCTCCGTGTTCCTGTGCTTCTCCTCATCCGTTCCGATTTGGATCTCTGGATTTCGGTCTTTCGAGTCGGTCGAGTTGGATTCGTTGAAGGAGTGATTTTCGCGGTCGGAATCGTTGCCTGAAACCGGCTTCGATCTCTTCTCTTCTACTTCGAAATCCAATTTCGCGGCATCTCTGTCGTTTTCCGCTCCCTCTTTCTTCAGATCTGGCTTTCCACCGTCATTATCCGTTTCTTTCGAGCTCTGCTCGCGATCTTCCTTCAATTTCTTCACCTTCGATTGCAGAGACCTGCAAAAAAAAAAGAAGGCAGAGATCACGAATCTTCCCTCGCAAACTTCTCATCATCATCATCATCAGAAGAAGAAAAGGCAGAGATGAATGAATGAGATTTACACGATCGAAACGTCGTATCTTTGAACCTCGCGTCGAAGCTCTGCAACACGCAGCTTTCGGAGCTCATCGAGCCAAGGGATCTTATCATCTAAGTTATTGTCAGAATCCTCATCGAGACCGTTCGTTTTCTCATCTGCGGCCGTGAATCGGCGCTGCAGTTCGTGATATTTTTGTTTACAGTTATTAGCGGTGAAAAGGAGAGAAGAGGAGGTGCGATTTTGAATTTCTATGGCGATCGATTCCCAGCTGTTGGTGCCGTGTCGATTCACGGCGAAGGCGAGCAAAAGCTCCTCCCAAGTAGTCCAGTTAGCGTTCGGATCTTCCGTTCTAGACATGTTTTCTCTCTCATAAACCCCCAAAACAATGATTCCTCCTGCCTAGGGTTTTTCTTCCCCTGTTGCCCTTTTAGTTTCGTGTTTTGATTTTGTTCATTTCTTCTTCTTCTTCTTCTTGTTTCGTCTTTCTCCTGTTTTTGGTTTCTCTCTCTCTTTCTCTTTTTCTCTCTTCGCGTTATAAGGGTTGAATCTGGGGCACGCAACTCCGTCGTTCAGATTGCTCTCTTTTTGGAGACGAAGTTACGAAATTGGCCCCGAGTTTTAGGGAGAAATTACATCATCTTCCCGGGACTTTTTTGGTTTTTAAAAAATAATAATAACAATTTGCATTTTCGTTCTAGAGGAAGGAAATGAACTGATGGATCTATGATACCTGCATTCTCGTTGTCGTTTGTTTTTGGGTAGGTGAGCAGCCTGCGATTCACAGGCCAAAAACTCCATCGGATGGACGGCTGCGATGATCAGACCTGGTTCCATGTGTCCTGCAGCATGATGATGGGTGTTATTCGCGATTAACGGCTACGATCTCTAAACCATCCAAGCTTCAAGGAAAGCTAGAGGGTGCAGAGGACCCTTGCTCGAGTTGGGGGTACCCGCTCGAATCCCATCCTGCCCCCTTTGAAACACGTGGGGCCCACTTATTTGTTGGTTAGTGGGCCATGGGCCCCACCGCCCAAATTTGATCCATTCAATGGGGAAGTTATCCATCGGGCTAGTTTGAATTCTGGGCCCCGTCAGCTCCAGTATGAAGGAAAAAAACACAGAGTTTGATCAAAGCTGTGACTTTATAATTCAAAGTTACCCACTGCATCCTCTGCTTATCACGTGCTGTGCAGACGCTGGACTCCTGGAGGAAAGGGGAGGGAGGGGGGCCTTCCTACCTTTCATCAGCAACTGCGACACATGGATGACGCTGTCAAGATCTGAGGTTTTTTTTTTCAAATCATTTGAAAGGCCTTCTGGGATGAGTGTGTTGAATGGACGATTAAGCAGATTTTGATAACTTCTCTTATTTGTGGAACTTTCTCCACGTATGTCACACTCAAATTAAGCATCTTTTCACTTCCTAAACTATCATCAAATTATACTCCAATAGTAATTGATTTTACCGTAAAACTAACAATCTGATAAATAAAAAACTTGATAATGAATAATGCATTATTTTATGTTAAATCATATTTCCATTCAAAAGGTAAATCTTACGGTGGTATCAACTTATATTAAACCAAAATTTGTGAATAAATTTAAAGTTAAAAAGAGCTTATTTTAAACATATCAGATCTTCAATATTGGGACCTACTCGTGGAGTTTCACTATTTAGCTAAGGATTTCACTGAGTCAAAGCCACGAGGATCCGGTCGTTTGTGGTTAGGTGCATGCTCTTTCCAAATCGGCACGTGCCCGCCAAGAGGACCCAAGCATGTAAGCATGTAACTCATCCAGGGACAATAAAGCATCATGAGACTCGATGCTCTGGAATGGAGGAAATGTAGAGTGTGGGACCTTTATTAGGTTTCATGGCCCAGCCCGATTAAAGTGTAGTTTTATTGCATTTGTATTTTTAATTAGATATTCAATTCCTGAGTGCTATTTTACTACCAAACATAGGGCTATTTATTTGCTTGAGATTGAATGTATGGTCAAATTGGCTCCGAGTAAAGATTACGAAATAGTAGATGAGCAAAAGGTATAAGCCTATAAGGTGGTAATATAGATTTACGATTTTAATATTAGGGTGATAATTGAATATTTATTTTTCATCTCCTCTTAATTTATTTTTCATTAACAAATTTATTTTGTTTTATAGAATTTAATATTTAGCATTGTATTTACATAATATTTAAAGATGAAAATCAAAGATGAATATCTAAAAGTGATTCTTTAACGAAAATTGAATCAAATGAAGATGAAAAATAATAGATAATGAATTCCCAACCATCTCCATAGGACTGCAATGCCTAAAAAAGCCAATATCATATCTACTCACCTTATATCATTTACTTCTTACCTATTTGATGAATCCGTCCATAGAGCTCATCTCACCATCGATTCTTATATCTTTTATGCAATGAGAAGATTTGCACTCCACATAATTTCATTCCCATGGGAGAGAAGGATTTACTTTCCTACTATACCATAAGAAATTAAAATCCACCCATTTAAGGAAAATACATTCATTTAAAAAAGTCTCACACCAAACAAGGGAAGAGTCAGCTACACAAAAAGCAAAGTAATATTCCCTCTCTATTACAAAATCCTAGTATTGCACCAACATATCTTGAATAATATAATTTTAATTTTTTCAACATGGCCGACTTAGATGCATGCCAATTATAATTAAGGCATAAGAATTTAAAGGTTTTGTCATGTAATTTGAAAGGATGAGAGACTGACATGGTGTATAACTTTTGGTGTTAATTAGGACTATAAAAAATAGAACTTTTATTCAAATTTTTTTAATGTTTAAAATTAATAATAAAAGGCTTGCAGTACAAAAGGACTATACAACAAGCAAAAAACTTAGAACCCAAAACGAAAAAAATAAAGGAGAACCATATACCCTTGATATACCTTCAACAAAACAAAGAACTTTTATTCGAACTGTTGCATGTGCTTGACTATGATAAGCTACTACTCTATGTTTAGATGAGCTTGAGACGGACACATCATTGATTAATCTTAGAGTTTTGCATCGTTGATGTAAAATGTCATTAAAAAAGAGGAATGGAAAACCATGACACTATGAACTATGAAGCCTTAGCTTATAAACATCGCCAAAGGAGGTATTCTACAGTGGGAGGCCAGGATTCAAAAGTCGTGCAAGGAGTGAGTGCCTAAGAGAAGACTGGGCCAAGTGCACTGCCTAATTCATAGACGATGATGGATGGGATTGGCGTAATCCTTAGAATAACTATATATCATACAAATCTCCATAAACGATTGACACAGTTTTTGTTGGGAAATTTTCCTAAAAAGAATGTGCGTGCAATTTACAAATAAATAGACCAAGTAAATAATGTAATAAAAATAAAGTGGAGAAAATAAGAATGCACAAAATAAACATGGGCAAGGCAAAAGGAATAACCTGATGCTTTTGTAAAGACAAGATTTTCCCAACATGCAGGTGATATTGCATGAAAAATTGTCCATTAGTGTACAATGCTCAACTTTTTCTCAAGTCCTATACGGAAGAGATAGAAATATATAATTTCAAGGGTTAGCTCGGCCACACTTTGCTATTTGAGGTTGAAGGTTCTTACTGCACTACCACACTAGGGCCACAGTGGATTCACCTGGCTTCCTCGGGGTGGCCTGAAGAGACTAGTCCTACACAAAGCACCGGGACACCCTCTTTCATAAATAAAAATATATATATATTTATTTATATGGATTTGAATGCCTAATTGGATACGTTATTGGTGAGGTGAGGCTCCTCACGTGCCTGCTATTAAAGCTGCAGAGCAACGTTCATGGAGGAAAAATGATCGTGAGGTGATCCAACCGGGGGTGGATTTTTCATATTTAAAGTTGATTCTTATTAAGGACAGAAGGCTTTGAAGAATGGGCCATCGTTCATCCATGGTCATCCGTTGATATTAAAGAGATGTGGAGGATGTTTGTACGGAAGCATAAACAGGAGTTTCGCACAATTCCTGTGTGTGTTAGATTCCTAAATCCAGGGGTGGATCGACCATTGGGCCAAAAAAGCCTTTGCTTTAGGCCCCCTAAAAAATAAGGCCCCAAAAAAGGTAAATTTCATCTTTTTTTTTCAATCCTAAAAAATAAGGTATCAAAAAAGTAATTGTAGCAACTTAAGGCCTCATAAAAGTAATTAAAAGAACTACCATATTTTTACATTTCAGAAAAAACAAGTATTATTTTTTCATTTTCTAAATAAGAATTAAAGACCATTTTCATATTGAGAAAATGTTGCCATTAAAAAAAACCCTAAAATCACAACAAACAAGAAATCATTTTTTATTTTGAAAATCCTTTAGTTTGCACATTTTTCCCTATATATCTATGCTGCTTGAAATCCATAGAAGACAACTTCAAATATTATCCTTTTTTTTCATATTAAAGAAGCTGCACCAAATTCAAAAGTAATTTACATCTATAATCTTTATGGCCAATACTGATAAATCATTAAAATAGTTTTTATGGTTCTATGGTTTTAAAAAAAATTAATTACAAGCTCATATTATATGTTTATATAGTTAGTGTTTTTTTTATTTGTAAATATTATTAGTTATAATTTATAAATATTAAATATGTCTACTAGAAAAATATTGATAATACTTGTAACTGTTGCTTTTATAAAAAAAAGTTTTTCAAAATTAAAATTGATAAAATCCTAACTTAGATCAACAATGTCACAAAAAAGATTAAGTAAATTAGCCATACTATTAATTGAAAAAGATATGTTAGTAAAATTTGAATATAAAAACTGAAATAGTAATATTTCATTACAAAAAATGCAAAAAAATAAATTTTAAATAAAATATTATAATAATATTAAAAATAAAAAATACCACATTTAGGATTGTCGCTTTAGGCCTCAAATTTTCTTGAGCCGGCCCTGCCTAAATTCTAACTATTGCTTTCGTTCCCACCCTGCCTTATGCAAGCTTTCCAGTGTCATTGGAAATCCATTATTTATGGATCAGGTAGCAGCAAAAGGTGCTGCACTGACTTAGCTATTCAAAAGCAGGGGTGGACCCTGGTCTTGGCACAGAAATTTCTAAAACTAGACACTAAAAAACTCTATTTTAGTATTTATAAATCCGCACCACCCAAATAAAAATTCTGAGTCCACTATTGTCTGAAAGTATGTATTGAAGTTGATGTTGATGTGGCACTACTCATGTTTATCAGATGGGTTGTAATGGAAAAACTTTAATCACGTTGCCAGAGTATGAATGGCGACCTTGCAAAACATTTAATCATGTTGATAAATACTTTCCCAGTCAAGATCAAGCAAGATTGGGTTCCTAAGCAAAAAATTTCAGCGCCTCCTAATTCAAATGATACAACCAGTGCTATTGTTGTGGAGTCTTAATGCTACTGCTACTGATTGGACTATTGTTTCTAAGATTAAACGATCTTCAAAACATGGTCTTAGTTCTGACAAGCCAAGGAAGGAAAGATTTGTCTATTGGTAGTCCTTTTTTTTTTTTTTCAGATCGGTTAAGTCTATTGGTAATCTTGATGGTGATAAGAATGTCGATAGTCAGGAAATTGAACGCAACACTGCTTTCGAGCTTGGACGGTGATTCTTCAGTTTCTGCAGAGGAAATTGAGCACACCACTACTTTTGTCCTTGCGTATGCAGCGTGTGCTAATCTTAGCGGCTTCGGAAAGGGATAGGCTTGTTCTTCCTCCTCTAATTCGTCTGAGAAACATCATATGCCAGAAGGGTTAAATTTAGAATTGTGAGTAGTGTCGGTTGGCTTTATGGTATTATTTTCCAATAGAATGCATCATTTTTTTTTTTGTTTGCTTGTTCCCAGGTTGTGGGTGAGATTGTATGAGGAAAACTCCTACAGTGGTCGTGATGGACCAATCAGGTCCCGCCACTTCACCTATAGAATTTTTAATTAGCGGATCCAGACTTGGTGGAGTTTTGTTGAGGTATGCCCTGTGGGGCTATGATTTTTTACCCTTTCGTAGCTTATTTCCTTTGAATGAAATTTATCTTATCATTCAAAAAAACATGGACTTGCCCAAAGGAAACAAAATTATAAATAGATTTTTTGGAAATAAATATTTGAGAGGGAATTATATATAGGAATAGTATTTGTGTATGTATTGTTCTTCCAAATACTCGATGTAAGACTTTATATGGAGTTTTAGGGTGAAAAAAGAGCTGGTGGAGAGAATTATGGAAAAAAAAAGTCGTTGGAAATTGATAAGAAAAATAACCGTTGGAAATTTATGAAAGAGAGTTACTCATCATTAATTTTCTCATTATTTCTCTCCCCCATTTAATCTCCTCCATCATTTTATTTTATTATTTATTTAAAAAAAAAACACAGCGGATCACTTTTAAAAAACAAATCAAAGAGAGACCTCTATTATAGCTTCATCTTTTAGTGTTATCTTAGGAAAATTATGTGGCCCAACTGCCATTGAGCTTATGGCAGATTGAGCCTGATGGTGTGCCGCAAATGAACTCCCAACAAGTCCTTACCTGGTAGAGTTAGATAGCGATCAAGCTCTTAGTTGCAAAGTTGGGATCAGGATCAGACTCCTAGTTTGACAGAATTCCCACGGTGGTCAGGAGATGTGGGATTACAGGAGAGACAGAGTCCTTGTTGGTCATGACTCCTAGGAATTGCCCTATTTAAGGTAGATGAGAAACTCTTAGTTGATCATCCAAAAGATCTAAAAGCAGTCGCAATATCAATCTCATAGTGACACATAAAAAGGTTCTTGGCGGATCTGCATCTCTAACATGCACTATAGTGTGACAATTGGTGCAATGGAAAAGATTTTTTTCTAACTCAATGTGTAACTTGTATGATGCATGTATTTTACTCCATCCAACCATGTGAGATATATTCACCTTTCGATCATCAGATGGAAACCCATATCTTTAGGAACTTGAGTATAATTGAGATCCTATGAGGCTGTTGACCTACGATGACTGTGAGTAGACTAATCACAGTCTACAACGTCACCATAAAGAAGGGCGGCCTTGGATAAGGCACCATTGCCTATATGAATGTTTGCATCCATTGGTGACGTAGTGGACCTATCACGATCTGTATGTTACCATGGAGAGGTCTCCTTGGATGAGGCACCATTGCCTACGTATATGACATGCATTCCTCGGTGACATGGTAGATCATGATTGGTTCACTTATGGTTATTGTGGAGAAAAGCCTCAGACTATCTGATCACTTTAATAATAATTGAGACTTTTTAACTTAAAAAGAACCTAAAAATCTTAATAGCTTTTCATTAAATAGATTGGTGAAGTGGTTTTCATTTTCATCTTTTAAAATCCTTGTAAACCCCAGTAATGATAAACCCCACCCATTGATATCACATCACTAAATGGAGTTCGGATCCTATGATTAAAAACCACACGGTGACAGTAGCGAAACCAATCAGGTCTTGCCACGATCACCGTGAGAGTTTTCCTCACGCCCTCCTCCTTTAGTCATACAAAAAATCACTAAATTATGAATGCTCCCATTTGCGAGGGCATGTTTGTTTCATACAACTGAATACACGGTAACTGTAATACATTTATCTTCAAAATTAGTTAAAATTAAAGAAACAAATGTAAATTTTTAAAAAATGACTTTCAAATAATCCAACAAGGGCCCTTGTAATACTTTTATTTTCAAAAATAGTTTAAATTAAAGAAACAGATGTAAATTTTTAAAAATGACTTTCAAATCCAACAAGAGGGGGGGGGGGGGGGGGGGGGGGGGGTGGAATACTTAGCCCCACCATAAGAATTTAAACCTTGGAAAAGCGAAGGTTCCATCTTCATCTTTACTTGGCATTCTCACATCACAGTATATACTCTTTACTATTTAATAATTTTTTTGTGGGGTTTATTTGATTATAAATTCTTATGCATTTTATACAAAAAAAAGCATACTTGGCTCATTTTAGTGGTAAATACATCCCTGATAAGTTGATATTCCTTCACTTGTTCCTCTGTGGAGGAGAAGCTATTTTTTTAAGGCATATATTATTTTTTAAGAGGTCATTTTTTAAATTCATTTTTTTATAGGCTATTATGAAGGATCTTCGGTGCCTACCGAAAATGATGTTTGACTATAAATAAATTTATCAAAACAACTGTAAATGGGGAAATGGTAATTGGTAGACCAACCTTGCCCGTTTTGTTCTCCGGGCTATTTTTAGGTAGGATTCTTGGAAAAAAATTTTTGTAGGACATTTTTTTAATCACAGATACAGCAATAAGCCAATAACCGCTGTGAGAGACTCTCATGTGAGGTCTTATCATTCTCATCATCATGGCCCATACAAGGACTGATCATCATCATCATCATCAATCATCATAGATCATCATCATCCCCACCCCACCCTGCGCTGGACAATTGAAGTTTCGAGGATGGAAATAGCACTCACTAAAAGGCTGTCAGTGGGATGCGCTTGACCTTTTGGCCTTTATACTTCTACTGACTGGTCAACTTCACACCGGATTTGAGCAAAGGATGTGGGTCAGGCCAAGACCCAAATAACAAGCTTCTTCTGGAAGTCTTCTGGTGGCCAAACCAAGAGAAAAGTATGATGATGATAAAAGTCTTGTGGCAAACTCCTCATTTGAGTCGCCAATTTGACTCGAACCTGCCCGGTAATTTGGGAGTCGGGTTGCCATTTCTTGAAGCTGACATCCCTACTTGACTCCCTGTACGTATAATTTAGAGCACCGGCGCAAAATTTTTTACCCATATTAATTTGGCTCTAGGTTCTGTCGCTAGTGGACCCGAACTTCATACCTAGAGATTCAAATGGATGATGACTTCCATTCACATTCAGGGCAGGTTCCATACACGTTTTCAGTGCAAGGCATGGAAAGTGGATGAAAACAACTTCTGTCCAGTCTCTTTTACATGAGGAAAAGAAAAAGGAAAACAAAAAGGAACTGAGTTTTCCGCAATTTTGTAGAAAACTGATTTCTATGGGTGGATAGACCCTGGAAGACCTTTCCCCAAGTAGTGGGTTTCCGTACTTGTACGCAAGTGCACCCATGTTTGGTGCATCTGTGGATGAGAGAATTCCATGAAGTGAGGGAAATTGTTTCAGTTCTCCTTACAACGAATGGTACGATGTGACACTTTTTATTCAGAATTAAAGGAATGATTGTTTCTCAATGGTTTTCATGGGAGAGATAAAGAATGCTGGATTCCTCTCTCCCATGGCATGAAAATAGAAATCTAACATGGCGTGGAATTCTCTCATTTCACAAACAAATCTTTAGATGTAGCTAATGCATATAGCTCATTATAGTTTCAAATTATTTTATTGTACTACCATTCTGGAGAGAAAACAATAATTTTACCTTCAGGGGCAGGTTCATTTAAAAAAATCTTGGGGGATATGAGCTTGAGGATATTTTCTTAATATAAAAGCGCTTTTCTATTTTTAAAAATTGTTTGGTGGCCTGTCCTGATTATGCTCATACTTTCAATACATTTTGTATACAAGGGTGATCATGGGACCACAGCCCAAGGCATATCCAGGCCCCAACCAACTCTAAAAGGCTAGGCTAAAGCCGAACACGGCCATCAAAGTTAGGCCCAATCTCATGACATTTAATCAACTGGGCTGGGCTGAATCTGTCTTTCTACCCATTATTGGGGAAAGATAGGCTAATTTACATGCATTAATCGGGTGGGCTAAGCTGGACTTGGCTTTGGGTTTTCTATCACTTAATCAAGCATGACCCAAATACTAATCAAGCACAATTTATATGTCCATCCCTAGCCCAAAAGCGAGCTAGGGGGCACTGGCTGGGCAGGCCCGTGACAACCCCTATTTATAGCTTCACCAGCGCCTTGTTCCTTCTTTTTTTTTTTGGGCATAGAATGGAAATTTATTGAAACTGAAAGATGAGTTACAAAGTAAGCCTCACTTCTTTTATGGGCAAAATAGGAGTGATTTGAGTACAGTCCGCATAGTGATAAAAAAAGCAGTTAAAGGAAATGAACAGAAAGAAGATGTGTGTTTATGAGATGGTGGGGTGCCTGGGTGGTGGAAGAGAAAGTGGCGAGCGGAGTGATTCTCCTCTTCTGAAGAGCCTAGCATTTAAGAAGCAACAAGATTTCATTAGCCAAGGTGGCTTGAATTTGAGATGTTTGCACATGACCGAAAACCCTTTTCGATTCTTCCCAGTGGTTGCCTTTCAACTCAAACACAACAACACAGAATTGAGTAAAATTAGGTAAGATTTTCTCTATCCCATATAAATATATACACCAGACTACAACATGCAAAAAAATTATACCATTTTCCACATCTTCGAAGGATCTTTGGGATTACATAAATTATATACATGCAACTAAACTCTTTTGCTACTTGAGAAAGAACTAAAGGGTCAACATCTATGAACAGAAAGATATTTATATTTCCTAGACGATGATTTAGGGTGGCAGTGTCACAAGACTTTTGAAAATGTTATGAAATTATCATAGAACAATAATTTCTCTATTATATAACATGATATTCTCAACATATGATATTGAGAATAAACTCAGAAGATCATGATATCCCCTGATTAGAATAACAAAACAAATTATATAAGCCTTTTTAAGGAAACACACATTTGTAAAAAAATTAATATCTTTTTTTATTTTAAAAAATATTATCCTCAACTTTTTTCCAATTTTATATAGAAAACAAACCCACCCTAAAAAATGAAACAAAGCCTCTACAAAAACTTCTTTTTTTTTTTTTGGTAAACAATCCTCTATGAAAGTTAACTTCCTAATAAAAATTTCTATTACACTATATGATAAGTGGAAGTGCGTAGTTTGTAGGGTGGGGCAACACACCCACCCCCCCCCCCCCCCCCCCCCCCCCCCCAACCAAAACAACAAAATGAGGATCAACTTAGGGCATGTGCGTGGTGAAGCTAAATTACCAACACTGCTCAACCATGAGTGTGTTAGTTTATTAGTTGAATGTTCTAAGTACTACAGCTAGCTGGGATAAATATGGTAAATTTAGATGAAGGATTGGTAGTGAATTAGGTTCAATCTAATTTAATTTCAACCGTGTACACCTCTTATGGCAATCCTCCTATTAGAACTCGATAAGCCTCTACGAGAATGTAGTGGCATCGTGGGAATCTATGCTGACCTGGAATAAGTATGGTGTCCCACTTCAAGACCAAACAGCCTACCTTTGCCATTCAATTTGAAAAATTAGAAATGACTTCACCTTCAACAAGACCCAATATCTGCTCGCTCGCCCTGGTATCATGAAGAATTTGCTTGTTCCAGATTTAGGCCTCAAAAACAGATCCTCAATTCAGGTTTGCATCCAGCCGCGTGACCGGAGGCTCATGTGGTCTGGGTTCAGGCGACCCTATACAACTTCGACCTGACCCACATTGCACCATTTTCATCTTTTGCACACCACATATTTATTGGTACAGCCCCAAAAAAATTTTTTAATTAATCATAGCTTCCAAACCTATTGCCTAGGCCAGTAAGAATAAATAAATAAATAAATAAATAAATAAGGTCATTCAATAAAAATAAAAATATTAAGACCTAAAATTGATGAGTTTGGATCCACAGGATTATAGACCTGAATTGGTTTGGGTAAATTTTGCCAATATTGCTCCATGGATATCGAAGAATTATGGCTTTCATTAAGGGTGCTCTCGTCATTTTTATAGACCGTACCGGTTTAAAATGCCCTAACATTTGCGGCGCGGTTTGCGAAATCCAAATAAAAACTTCCGCCTGCGTGAGCGGTTCCTCTCTCTCTCTGTCTCTCTCTCTGATAGGGTTTTTCAACCTCCCGCCCTTTTTTGGGTTCTCCTTAACAGGGTTTTGCAGTTTCTAGGGTTTTGTCCCTCATTCTCTTTCTTTCGTTTCTATCTTGATCCTCCCTCTGCTAGCGATGGATTCCTTAGCCCCGGGGACCAAAAGGGCGCGGCCCGGCTCCGGATTCAACGGCTACAGCGGCCCCTTCGGACCAAAACGATCCAAGCAAGGTTCCTATCTCCTCATCTCTTTGCCATTTCGATTACTGTATTGATCTGCTCCTTCTCTTCTGCTCATCTTGATGCTGTGTTTCCGGTTTGATCTGTTGTGTGGAAATAGAGATTCTATGATACTATTATTGTGTTGCCACCTAGGCATTTGTGATTGTGAAGGGTTTTCGTTGGGAGTTTCATGTGTTGGGTTTTTGGGGTTTCTAATTTGTGGAAATGAAGAAGTTAAGCGGGGTTCATTCATTCATTTGTTCTATTTAATCCAAAAGAAACTAGGGTTTTCGAGGCTGTTGCCATTATAGGTAAGGAACAGAAAGTTACTGTGGCTTGATAAAAAATCCTTCCAAATCTTGGGGTTCCTACAACTAACTGAAAATTTGGAACCGTTTTAGAATTTTCTTGGTTCGAGATGCTACAGAGAGCCAGCATTCATATTCTTGTGCCTATCACTTCCAGGTTCAATGTTGATATATTCATGAGGCTTGGGTCCTTTTTTTTTATGGGGTCTTTGCTTTATGAATTCTTTTGTGACAGTATACATCTACTCTACTGTATAGCTCTTTTATTTTATTATTGTCAAATTTTTAAGAAAAAAAAAAGAGAAAAAAAAAATTCAAGTTCAATGTTCTGTTGGAGATCCTTCCTTTTATCCCTCTGTGTGCTAAACCCTAATCCCTATTATTGTAGCACATGTGTCATTGCACAGTGGTTCTTGGAACTCTAAATTTGACAAGAGCAAGAAACCCTGAAATACAACAGAATTTACTTGATTGGAAATTCTATCTCGTTCCAAATAAATTAAAAGATGTTTTTGTGGAGATGTGTTGTGGTCCGTTGAAAATATTACACCTTTTTTTTTAGAAAAAAAGAAGTTCTTACTGGCCTTTAATTTTGATAAGCACCTTAAATTCTCTTTTGACCTACCTGGATCTAGTTTACTGGTGTTGTAGCCTTTGGGAGAGGCTGGTACTTCTCTCTCAGTTTTGAACTACTATTGATCTGTTAGAATTATGTGAAAGACTGGAAATTTTGCTAATGATATTAACTGATATTAATGGTAGTTTTCAATTTTACTGAAGTAGCAAAATGAATAACTCACGGAAACTTTAACTGAGAACACGTAATTAATGTCCTGCAACAGAATTGGAGTCCATTCCAACTGCTACAGGAAGCAAATCGAAGCCATGCACCAAGTTTTTCAGGTTCTAATCTTAACTTATCTAAGATAAATATGTTAAATGCAACTCCTACCTCTCGTAAGTATTTATAATTTCTAATAATATTTTTCTTCTTATACACAAAGATAATATTTTTAAAGCTAATGAAATACTATTGAACAGGGATAATAATTGATGAGTACATTTGGATCTAATTTCTTCAGGACTATTATCTATTCTGATGCCTTTGTACTAGGGTCTTGGGAACTGAATGATGTCCTGCTGATAATGATGACATTTGGCACCAACTGCCATGTGATTGACGATTGTTTAGATAATCCTGCTTTTCATAATTGATAAAATGGCAATGCATATAGTTGCTTTATCTAGCTTTTGCTAAGTTCAAATATTGATTGATTGTTTACTATTACGTAAACAAAAATTTCATATTCATCCTGATTTACTTTTTTGCAAGTGTGCAATACTAATTTACATCCTTTTTGTGGTTGAGTTTTCCGGATTCTTAAGCAACTTCTTCAAAAAAGTAACCAAAGAAAAGAAGTATATTCAGATGGTATTTGGAAGTGATAATTTTGAGATTTGATAATTAGAGAAATAATCAATTGATTATTTATATCCCATAGCAAGTGGTATTGATGGTTAAATGTTGAAATCCCGATCCGTTAAGCCCTTAAAAAAAACTTATAGAGTTTAAGGAAAAGGAATTCTCAGAAGTGAAATTCAGCTTCCTTGTTTTTCCCTCATTTTCATACCCCTGTGCACTTCATTCCATCAGACATTACCAAGTCATCTATTTAAAGTAGTAAGTGCATTAAGTAAATCAGGCAACAAAATTTTTATATAATTTACCAGGTTAGAAGGAAATATGATTTCTGTTGAGCTCAAATTTAGCGTAGAATTTGTTCTTTTGTTGGGACATACTTACCAAATTATTGTTTGAAATTAGTTATACTGGTAATATTTCGCGATAAACATTTCACAACTTAATGGAACCAAAAGATGATGTGTCCCTAAGAAGCACAGACACTTATAAGAAAGTGACGTATCCGTGTCGAATATGTGTCAGACACCGACACTCCTCGGACACTCGCGGACGCGTGTCCGATACTATTTTAGATGTATCCATAATTAAGATCTAAAAATCTTAATTTCGGACACCTGTTCGATACTCTTTTTGCGACGTGTCCCATAATTCATAACTCGTGTTTATGACTAAAAAATAAACATGTGGCTGATATTTTTTAGACACATTGTTAACATGTGATTAGTATGATTGTTAATATTAATTATATAACAAGCAAAAGACAAATAAATCTTTCACTAAAGAATAGGCCTCGAGATTAGCTTATTTTTTGTTTTTGTTTTTGTTTTTGTTTTTGTTTTTTTTTGAGGGAGGGGAAAGAGATGATCTTCCCTTTTCTTTGTATGTATTTTATGGAACTATAGATATTTCATATTTAATGATTATAAATTATGTTTTTGTGTTGTATTGATATTTGAAAATTTGATATATTTGTTAGTAAGTACTTGAATGTTTATTTTTTTATTGTTAAATTGATTAAAAAGTTAAAATGATATTATTTTTTTAGTATATGATTATATATATAAATTAATATATATTATTAACGTGTCCCCCGACGTGTCCGTGTCCTATTTTTTCTGAGAAATGTCATGTCAGCGTGTCTATATCATGTCGTATTTGTGTCTCATATCCGTGTCCATGCTTCTTTGATGTGTCCATTATGACATTACTAAATTTAAATCTTCTTTTGTTTTAACTGTTGTTCTCTTGGTAAGAAAAGTAGTAATGTATTATGAGGTGTGATATTGTTGGAAAGTTCTATTTATTATTATTTTTATTAGCAGTACCATAATCACCATGATATTGTCGTCGTTTCTGTTTCCCAACTAATGGGTTTTATTTTTCCATGGATCCCTATTACGTCTACATGAACTCTTGAAAATATTTTTGGAACTTTGTAATTGGATCATTTGACACCTGACACTGAATTCTTGGGTGAAAAAAATAATTGGAGTAGCTCTATTATTTCTTTGATCTGCTACTTGGAGTAATTCTGTTGGAGATTTTCATTAAAAACATTATTACCTTTTTTTTATTACATTATACCATTAAGGCGAATTAAAAATGCATTAAAAAAAAGCTATTATACTATTAAAGAAATATCTTCTGGGAACTTGAGATTATGTGCTAAGAGCAAAATTTCCTCTGCTGGATGTTTGCCATAGGTATCCTGCTCGAAAATTGCTCAAACCCAGTGATGCAGGGTGATGGGAATGTTTTCAACAGGTTGGGATTTATTTTTGTGCAGGATGTTTGTGCAGATGTCCTCAGCGAAAATCTTCTTATGCTGAGTACTTTTCACTTTTGTACCAAATCCTTCCTTTGCTAAAGTTTTATTTTATGGACAAATATTGAACCAAGTGACAAATCAGTATATATATGGAAGCACATGTTCTTTGATTCTAATGATTAAGGATTTTTTTTTAAAATTTCTTACCCATAAATAGTTTTGTCTGAATAGCTTCTTGGATTTAATTAAGATATTTGATAAACTTCTTTGACTCTTCATTTTGTGAGAACATGAAGCAATCTGACTCGTTGTTTGGGTTCTGTATCAAACTCCAATCGATCTGAAACTTCACAGTTTGGGTTCTGTGTCGAACTCCAATCGATCTGAAACTTCACGAAACGGTAAATCAAGAGTGAACTCATTCATAAGTAGCACAATGTGTTACATGTGCTCACAGTTCAAAGAACTATTAGCATAAAACTCAAGCATTTCTTTAAAATTTGTGTCATTGTATATACTTTTCAAGTAAAAGTTCTCGCTGTCCAGTCCCATAATGGTTTGAATAGCTGAAACTCTTGGTGTGTCTATAGAATCATTCAAACACATACACAATGGTACACAAAAAAGTCCTAAATATTCCTCTTGCTTCTTTTGAAACTTAACAAAATCAACAAAACTAAATAGAACTGAAGTCTGAAGTGCTAAAAGTTAACTAAGCTATGGGTCTGGACTTCAAAGCGCCGTGAAATTTAACTCATTGGTTCATTGTTCGGTTTGTGTGGATCATATATGCTAACTTGAGTGTGATCCCTCCTAGTCACATGTCCTTTTTTTTTTTTTTAAGTTGTTTCATATTTTCAAATTTCTTTGCCTTGTACCTGGCCAGTTGTTTGAACAACTAACTTGAAGGGTGTTAGAATACTCGGAGGTGAAGAAAGATGTTCTTTGTTACATCTGCAAGACATGCGGTCCTTAATAATACAAAACTGAGAAATTTGCACATTTGAAACTTGTTTTAGACTGTTGTCAATTAGTGGTATTGGTTTTCTTATTTTAATTTTTGGCTAGATAAACAATTCTAAGTTAATTCCACCTAAATTTTTAGAACTCTAGCGATCACGAACCTAAGCTCAGAGCCCTCCTTCATTGTTATTTGTTAGTTTTATTTTTTTTTCCTGGTCAACTGGGTGATTTCTATATTTTTAGGTTGTCAAACCTGATACTATGTATCAGTATCAATTTCTTGCACTTTTATGATACTCATGCAACTTTGTAGGACCTTTAGAAACAGCTCTTGTACGATATATTGCAGGGCTACAAGTTCTAGGAACTTGGTGGAACAGGCCCCACTCAGCTAGAGTTTAATCTGGATTGATCTTATTTGGACTCATTGTTTAGAATGTTTCAACACATGTTGTGAATTTACTTCACCAAAAATATCCAGCAAACAAAAATGAAAAATCGAATAAGTAAATGATTTTCAGCCAAAAGATTTAATTTTACATAGACAAATGTGTGTTTGTGTGTGTTATAACCAAGTTGGATAGCCCGAATAACTCTTTATGATATTGGCAAGCAAGTTAACTAATTTCATCAATTAAAGGTACTCCATGGTAGTCTCTGTCTCACACAGTATCATGTTGAAGGGCAGAAATTGAAGCTTATCAACAATAAACAGGTAATCTTCTGGTTATGTGTGCGTGTGCGTGTGTATATGTACCTACATTAGTATATCAAAATTGTGAATGGAGAAGACTGCTTAAGAGGTACACAAATATCCCAACACTGTACACCAGGAACTTCATCCTGGTTTTCTGTCATAAAGTGGTTCTTAAGTGAGTTGGTATTTCTGTCATCTCTCCGTGTCTCTTCACGTGACTTCTGAACTTGTTGATGCCCCTTCATGCGTGTCTTGTCATCATCACCCTCCTTCTCAAAGGATTGTCCTATCTATGGTGGTTTTGGTTGCATGACAATCTGTCTTGAGCCAAATCCTTGGATAGATCCAACCTTACTATTTTCGTTCACCTCTTCTTTGGCCTACGTCTTTCATTTGGTGGGCCATCAACCTGCATAGAAAATCTTTTCCTCACCAATGTCATTGTCGACTTGATTGTACATGTCAAAACCATTTTGACGATTTTTCTTATTTTTATCACCTATTGTTAATGCCACCCCTAAATGCTTCTGAAAACATTCATTTCCAATTATATCCATCCTACTTTTACCACACATCCACGTCAACATTATGTGCTACACTCATTTTGTGTATGTTGCTTCTTGATTGGCCAACATTTTCCTTCACAGTCCATAGCCGGTCGAATTGCTGCTATGTAAAAATTTTCTTTTAATGTTTTTATGTGCTCTGATCACATAGCACTCCAGAAGCAAGCCTCCGCTTCAATTATCCTGATTTTATCTTATGTTCTGCATCTTTCTCAATCCTTCCCTCCTTATTGATTATCGAGCCAAAATATCAGAATGAATCTCTTTGTTGTACCTCTTATGCAGCAATTTTTACAGTGGTTTTGGCTCTTTGTACATGTCCATTGAAGTTGAAATCCATATATTCTATCTTTGTCCGGCTTATTTTAAATCACTCGGATTCTAAAGCCTCTCGCCATCTCTTATGTCTCGCATATCTTAATTATTCATGCATGTCTTGTATTATCTCAATTATTCAAGATATATATGTTGGTAGATTAATTGTCGTGGTACCCTTATTGCAGGCCTTCTCTTGCTGTTAAACTTAGGATGAGTTGTCTTAATTGACAATTGTCTTGATTGACAATGCCTTCTCTTCACATGAATAATTGCAGATACATTCTTGGTGTTTGTCCGTTATCCATCTTCGGAAATTATATGGAAAAAATTTCAAATTTTTGGCCTTGTTTGGATCTTTGCAAGCTAAGATTTGGTAAACTTGGCTTACACATTAATGAGAGATCATGTGTTTGGATAACTTGAGCTACTTGTAAGGGACAGTGATGAATATTCAGATATTGATCATCTAATTCTACTTGCCAAATGGTTCATGGACTCATCTAAGTCATGGACTCATCTGAGAGATCTAAGAGGGCTCGCGAGGTCTGTCCATGTTTGTGATAGCTTTAGATCAGACCATGGATCTTCCCTAATATTTGAGGAAAACTATGTGACTGGCATTTTAGATACGACAGAAGACTGTAGGCAGCTTTGTACAAAATCTGGAAATTCCTGCTGAAATTCCAGTGAACTTTGGGTTCTAAATAAATGGGTGTAATTGGGCAAGATCCATGCTTACCCTATACCGCCAGGGTCAGCCATTTGGAAGAAGAGCTCCTAGTAGCAGCTGTTGGGATTTATTGGTGTCCAATTTGTGTTCCTCGCAAGCCACACCAACATTCCCATGCTGATATTGTAATAACCAAATTCTCCATTTTATATGAGTTGAAAAATGGATCTAAGATTCTAATGTATATTTGTGTTGTACTTACCATGTCAGCTGCGTGTTGCTTTTACATAATGTTAGCTGTGTGTGGCACTCGTTTATTAAAAAGTAGCTGCTACAAGGAAGAACAATGAGGTTCAGTGTTGTTGTCCTTTACATTGCTGATTATAACATGGCTTCTATTTTACTGTGTTTCCTTCCTTGTATGCCCTTGTTTTTAGTTAATTGTAACTGTCAATTATATGTTATTATTTTGTACTATGATTGTTTGGTGGACTTCTGTAGTTTCCTATTGGAAATCGGAGTTTGTAATATTTACAGATGCAGAAGGTTAGATGCATTCCAGTTTGACGAAGTTTTCATGGGTTAGTGTGTTTTTAGTAATCTGTCATTCAACCATATTGCTTGGACATGTACTGATGTGCATGGTAAACTCTGCATGTACTTAGTGATGGTAAACTATCCATGAGTGTCGTTTCACCAATGTTGTTTGTTTTTAGTGACTGTCATTTTGCCATGACGCTTGCACATTTGCATGTTTTGGTGTCTAACCTGGACAGACACTGATGGCAAACGGGAGTTACGGGACATCTTGAGAAGTTTAAGCAGGTACACAATGATGCTAAGAAAATGTGTTATGCAGAGACATATTAAAAAAGAGCATGGTATTACAGAATAATATCAAGATAACTTGGAAATTAGTATATAGTTGATATATGAGAACTGTTTAAAGACAAGATAGAAAGAACGGTCACAGTTATCAACTAAGAAAGTTGAATTAAAATTTTTTTATTGCTCGAATTGTTAATGCATATGTTCTGTACTATTATGTCAGCTGTATGTAAAGTGGAACGTGTGACTGCATGTGTGAATTTTGATCTTATTATCGACATCCCTTCATCCTGATGGTATCTTTTTTGCAGTACTGCTGGATGCCCTTTTGGCGAGGGCTGCCACTTCCTGCACTATGTGCCTGGTGGCTTCACTGCTGTTGCCCAGATGACTAATTTGAACAGTCCAGCTCTTCCTCTTGCCTCTAGGAACGCAGGACCTCCAACTTCTGGTGGATCAACTCAACCATTGACCAAAACCCGCATGTGCAACAAATACAACACAGCAGAAGGCTGCAAATTTGGGGACAAATGTCATTTTGCACATGGTGAGTGGGAGCTTGGCAGGCCCATTATCCCATCTCATGAAGAGCATCCTCCAGCCCCAATGATGGGTCGGTTGGCAGGTCGGCTTGAGCTTCCTCCACCAGGCCTTGCAGCAGCAGCAGGCTTTGGTGCCTCAGCCACAGCCAAGATAAGCGTTGATGCCTCACTTGCTGGTGCTATAATTGGGAAAGGTGGAATGAACTCAAAGCGTATCTGCCACATAACAGGTGCCAAGCTTTCTATACGGGAGCACGAGACTGATCCCAACCTGAGGAACATTGAGCTTGAAGGGACCTTTGATCAGATCAAGCATGCAAGTGCCATGGTCCGGGAGTTTATTGTTGACATTGGTACTGCCACGGCCCCAGTGAAGAACCTTCCTGCGGCAGCTTCCATGGGATCTGGGAAATATTTAAAGACAAAGCTGTGTGAGAATTTTGCGAAGGGATCATGCACCTTTGGGGACCATTGCCACTTTGCTCATGGTGCAAGTGAATTGCGCAGGCAGGGAATGTAAGATCTCTCGTCATTTGGTGTTGCTATCTTTTTTCCTTTAGTATTTTGGGATCATTTTGTTTTTGTTAACTAGTGATGGGCGGTATAGGATTGCACTTCTGGAAGGAAAAGATTGTGTCAACCGAGTTGCTTAGCATTTTCCATGGTTACTTGTGCCTTGTTTTATGATGTTTTCCCTTCCCTTTTCTGGCTTTGGCGGTGTTCCCTTCAGATGTGGCTTCCCTTCCTACCAAGTTGCTTGACCTCCTACTGAAAATGTTATAAAATGTTTTCACCATGGTGATTTTCTATAATATACACTTGCATGCACAACCACACATTCCCCAAAGATTTCATGAAATTTTATCATCAACGGCTTCAAAATATTTTTAGAAAACTTGAGACTTTGAAACGAGAAGCGAAAATGCCCTTGATTGTGAATTTATGGATGCAAATCGAAATGCCCCTTGTTTCAAACCTGGAATCCTGTCTTAATCCAAATAACTTCACCCTCTCAATGTTTCTCTACTGTCTGAACGTACAACAGAAGCAAATTCCTTTTGAGTTGGGCCCATAATGGTTGTTGAAGTAGGGGGGACTTTTGGGTGAGTTAAATTGTGGAAGAGTTTTGAGTTTGAAATAAGCTGCATTTTAATCCTTTAATCATAGAAGGAGAAAAATAATGTTTTCAACAAAGCCAATTATTATTGTTGTTATTATTATTATTATTATTTTCAATTGTTTTGAATCCTGGGGTGTTTTTGGAATGCTTTTTAATGGTCCTGTTACTTTTCAGAACTGAGGCAAACCTTGGAGTGTGTTGTGTGGGCCCATGTGGGCATTGAGAGAAATGATCAGGTTTGGATATGAGGATTGTTCCTGACCCCACTTTTGATAGGGATGTCCCTTTTCTGGTTGATCCAATCCATGAACAGATGCTGGCCGAAATCTCCGACTGGGTTCGCTGTTGGATTTATTTTGTTTAAAAATAACTATGGCTCTGTTTTTTTAAATAAAATATGTATGGTGGTAAAAAATGAAGGTCAAAGGTGAATTTCCAAAATTTAGTGTCAAATGGCTATTTATTTTGATTCAATTTCTTAGAAAAGAAAATGTTAGGTGATCATTTTTGGAAATTCTCCTTTAATCTTTATTTTTATCTACTATGTATTCAATTCCTATGTATTCTAATAAAAACAAATATATCTTCAATTGATCCTAGGATGTATTTGTCTCATCATGCTTGAAGTCTAGTTTAGTCTGAATCTTGAAGTTACGAGTTTACAGCCCTTTTTATATCTTATTCACCTACTGAGGAAGAGGATCCTCCAAGCAGAATGAGGAAGAAGAGGAGAAATCAGACATTTCTTCGACCATGAGGGTCTGCCTGTTTGTATATAATTCACAGGAATTCAAGCTCAATGAGCTCTACCAAAGAATATTTAAAGAGGTGAGGGGTAAAGAATATAAGGCAGTGATGGAGATTGTAGGTTGGACCTTTAATTTTTTAGGATTTGAATTACTAGGGAGAGATCTTTCCTCATTCAATTTCCACTGAAGTTGGGTTGTTGGATGGTCATTTTTTGATGTACTTTTTGATTCTTTATTTTTAGTCACTTTTATAAACAGTCTTTGAATCCCTAGGAAGTTAATTCCATAAAACAAACAGGACTTTAGACTACTCGTTATCCTAAACTCAGTGCGAGAAAATTGATTTTATGTGCTGGAAACCAATGAGATACGGATTTTCGTTGCCTGTTGCTGAGGTTTTCAAACGGAACGCTTGCACAGCATTTTAATTGGAAAACAATTGCTAAGAATGCTTTAAAGACTCTTTAGAATTGAAACTGAAATTAGAAATTTGACAGTTGAACGCTTAATTTGATTCAAATATCACATTAAGGTTTCATTCTATCACTAGCAAAATACATCCGTGCTTAGCACGACAACATAATTTATAATATTAAAATTAATAAAAAATTCAATTATATTGAGATGGTGAAACTTGCAATCAAAGTTAAAACCTATAATAATAACAAAAAATAGTTGGTTAATTTGAAATTAACAGCACTTTAATTTGTTTGAAACCAGTTGAGCGTTTCACTTTAAAAATTCTTTTGAAATCAAAAGAATAAACCCATAATAGAAACTTTTTTAATAA
Source organism: Sextonia rubra (assembly GCA_037013555.1). Classification (NCBI taxonomy): domain Eukaryota; kingdom Viridiplantae; phylum Streptophyta; class Magnoliopsida; order Laurales; family Lauraceae; genus Sextonia; species Sextonia rubra. The sequence goes on along the minus strand of JASUAD010000010.1, from coordinate 31,177,336 downwards.
AAATACTACAAAAATATAACATGAAATTAAAAGTCAATAGCCAATCCAATAATAAAAATAATTCAAAAGAAACATGAAAAGTACGTAAATAAGAAAAAAGCAGTTGAAAAACATTAAACACAAAAAGATACATTGAAGGTAAAAAAAATTAAGAAAGGGAAGAGACACACATGATCATATAGTAAAAACATTGAAAATGCAGTTATGAGAATCTTCGTGTTTTACTCTCTCTCGTTAATTTGAATTTTATGATTAAAGAGAGATTGAAGAGTATAAATTCAATTAAACCCCATCTAGAGTCGAATATCATGATGGAATTGGACAAAATAAGGGATGAATGGTTCAAATGATAGACTCTTCAATATAGAGTCATATAAGATTTTCTTACTTACAATATTACATAATAGGGCTGTTCACGGGCCATGCGTGGCTAGACCTGGATCGACTTTTGAGCTCTTGGACAATGCCCGGACCTAACCAAAACTGGTTGGCCCAAGTCAAACCCACCTGAAGTGCATTAAGCCCAAGACCAACCCAAATTAAAATTATAACAAAAAAGGCCCTTTTTGAGTCGTTAACCTAAAACTTGTGGCCAATGTTTAATGCAATCTCCTCTTGATTTTAGAAAAGGTGGCGGACAAGATCTGAGCCCTTCATCATTTGTAAATCTGGATCCTCTGAGTCATTAACCTAAAGAAGCCTAAGTTAAAGGAGTACAACTCCACGGTGGCCTTACCTATACGACTCTAAGTTTGCTTCAGCATTAGATTGATTATTTTATTAAAAAATTTGGCATATTCTTATCACGTTTTTCATCAAATAGTTAATCGAAAGGAGGATAAAATCGGATAGATGTAAATTTGAGAATATCCTCTATAATTGAAGTGCATTTATTTTCATTCGTCTAAATTTCAATAAATAGTCCCCACCGTTGAGTTCCTTTCTTTTAATTCAGGATGTCTCTAAAATAAATCCTCATGCGACAAACCACAAAATGAATCAGTTGAAACCATGTGGGGGCCCAGTACCCAAGCCACTAGCAAAACGAGCCATTTGTTTTTATATTGACACTGACAGCTCTTCTGTGAAAGCTTACTGTCGGGATTTAGTCCAACGAGAAGACGTGTATTTTGGGCTATCTCACGTCTTTTGTCATTCCGCAACCAATTTGCAAAGTTCAACAAAAACATCCAAAATCAAAGAGAAATGATAGACACCCTCTTCAACTCACAATCCATCTCACAACTGTCCTATGTGGTATGCCTAACTAATTTGTTTTGCTTTTAACATTGTAGAGATAAGGGAAAGGGAAACTGCCACATAGGACAGTTGTGAGATGGGTTGTGAGTTGGAGAGTGTGGCTAGCATTTCTCAAAATCAAATCTAGGACCCCAAAGTAGTCCGTTGAGTGACTTGAGTCCCATGCCGTAAACCCGTATATCATCTGCTTGCATGGATTGCTATTTCATCAACCACCAGGATCTTCATTTATAGTATAAAATGGCAACTGAGGAGGCCGAACCCATAGGCCTGATATGAATGGGTTCATCGTGTGTTTGTTTTTTGTGAAATGGAAAAGGTGGGCCTGAAGCTTTCAGAAGGCCCAACCTCATTCGGGCCAACCTGTAGACAAGCTCGTTGCCACCCGCAATGACTCCTAATGGACTAGAACGCCTGCTACTGGCCCAATTGGACCAACTATATATTGCTGTGGTTTTAATCTTGTGATCTTGTCCTATAACGGCATGGAATCTTTGAGACATGATTTTTTTTATAAATAAACCTTGTAAGATCTTAATCTAGCTTTTGTATAAACCACAAGACCCAAATGTTCACAGCAAATAAAGGATAGAAAACAGGACAAGGTGGCTATAGAACTGATCATATGATACCACACCAAAGGAGCTTCTGAGAAGTTGAAATTTAAGACAATAGACATGAGTCTATATCAATATATTAATACCATATAATTGGTTCATAGGTAGATATCTCAGCCCAACAATTATTCCCTAAACATACGCACGCACGCACAAATAAAAACACAACAACAACTGCTCATCACTGGGATTCTGGGCCATTTCAGCATAATCAGGAACAACCAATGGTTAGGCCCTAGTTGTGGGTGCTCCAGGCCCATTCAGGACATACCCCCTGGCTCTTGCACCGCTCCAAGGATGTCCATGGGCCATCCTTTCCTCATTGAGACGGATTGCACAGGCATTGCACAGATACTGAAACTTGATATTGGAAAAACAAAATGAAGAGCTAGGTGAGATTATGTATATATATTAATCATGTATAGAAAGTTTTCACATATAGATGGACATATGGAGCTCACCAAAATAATTGATTTGGATGTGAAGGGACCATGTAGATGGATGGTGTATCAAATTTTAGCTGGACGCAAAAAACTTCTAGTTGTGCGATCTAGGTCCAATTTATTTCAGCTGTACAATTTTGTGAGTGGCGTGCAAAGCTATTTCTGCATGGTCCCTTTCATGTCACATATTACGCTAAAGAGTGTCCCGCACTTTTATCTAAATACATCTCATCTAAGGGTGCATCTAACCATGACTGATAAAAAATACAAGATTTGTTAAGGTAGGGAGAAAGTATTGAAAAGTATTTCCACTGGCTATACTAACATACGGCTTGAGGTTTTGAGCGGCATGTTTAGTTAATTAAGGAGGTAAAAGATCGAGTTAACCGATTGTACTTTTGAATCTCAAGAGGAATAACTTAGCTCTAAAAAAAATTTTGTGGTACGAAAAGTTCACTGACTAGATTCCCCTCGAGGGGGAGTGTTGAAAAGTATTTTATTGCCTCTATTAATGCCTTAAATTTTACAATGTATTTTCTTTGATTTTCTTTGTAACCAAAGACAACATGTTAGGATTCATTTGGAAAAATGAGTGTTGCAAAGGATGAATGCAATAGACATCCTCATGTTGACATTTTTTGAACGGATGGGAGTACTGTGTATAAGAACCTGGATCATCCATCCCCAGTCTAATGGCTGTCTCACTAGCCTTTTATAGAAGAGTGTTTTTTTGGCCCTCATATATGCAAAGGAGTTTGAGGATAAGCTGTCTATCATAAATTTAGAGTCAACAGAAGTTGCTAGGTATTGAATCTATAATTCTCTATCCATCTAACAGACAGTTGGTAGAGAAAAGAGAGTTCTCTTTATGGACTTCAATCCTATAGATAGCAACATCAAATGAAACTAATTTTTGGTATATCAGTTAATCCGTAAACACTCCTTTTAACTGGTGGGGGCATATCATTCATATAAACATGCCACATACGATTTTAGAGAGAGCCTTGGGCGCAGAAGGATAGGATTCAGACTAAGAGTAATTGTCTGATATAAAAATCAATCATCCATGTTTTAGATTTCTATGTGTATGAATAAGAGTGATAAATTCTGGGGTAATTTTATACATTTATTGCAAGGCATGGTATTCTGTATTGTGAGAACTTCAACTATACAATATTCCGACACATGTAGTTTTAAAAGCTAGAAGTAGAGAAAATGCATGTCAAAATTCATATACTACATTTTACAACCTTATAGTTCAAGATTCATAATAGCCATAAAATCTCTAACCCACTTTACTAATATGACCCAAGTTTAATCTAGTTTGATCTAAGATGAACTCATCCTTCCGGTATTCAACTTCTCTAAAATAATCTCTAATAATGCCCTTGATCCTTACTAGCTAATATGAAGTTTGTCTGTATCACATTAAGCCTCAATGGAGAATGATTGGGATCTTAGAATTTATTCTTGATGATGTCAATCTATTAATGATTTGAAATGCAAATTTAGGCATTTAATGGTTGTAGGTAAGCTCCTAGTATCTCCCACCTACTCTTTGATGATGATAGTTTTATCTTTGGAAAGGCAACTCTAGAGGAAGTTAGGGGAATGAAAGACCTTCCAGAAGATTATTACAAGGCTTCTGAACAACTTAAGAACTTTCATAAGTCTGTGGTTTATTTAAGTGGGGGAGCTTGCCAAAAAAAATGGCAGGACCATTGTGACGGCTTTTTGAATGCGGATCATAAGGAGGGACGAGAAATATCTAGTAAACTCATTGATGATAAGAAGAAATAAGAATATTTGCTTTGGGGCTCTTATTAATAAAACTAAGTGCATGTTTGGCATGTCTAAATTTTAAGCTCTTATTGTTTAAATGTCTAAATTTAATAGAGTTGGAAAAATAAGAGTGTTTGGCATGTGTTTTTAGCTCTATTTAATTTAGATATATAGAGGTAAAAGCTCTATTTTGAAGAGGAGGCCTCATGATGCATTTCCAAATAAGAGGGAGAAAATAAGAGGTTCCCAGCTACAGTAAATTCATGAATCACGCCCAGTTCGGTTTTTTCGATTTTTTTCAAAATCCGAGCCCCTAAATCTACATCCAAACCGTTGAAAAATGTTCATATGATCGATTACGGCCACCCATCCAAATTTCAGCTGTTAATTCATCCTGAATCTCGAGATATGTGCAAGAAAGCGTGAGCCATTGGATATTAGTTTTTGAATTCTGTGGGGCCCAAACACAAGATCCAAACCATTGGAAATGTTAGAAAGACTAAAAATGGCTATGGGGTCAATTTTCAAGGATTGATTCCTTGTGGATCTCAAGATATTTGTGAAAAATTTTCAATTATTGAATTAATATGCTGAATTTGTAACTAGTCCACAGGCAGCCCCTTTTTTTATTTTTTATTATTATTTCTGGGACAGTAAATAACAATTCAAACCATTGAAAATGTGTAGAAGGTCAATGACCATTGTGAGACCAAATTTCAGCCGTTGGATCATCACCAAACTTGAGATATTTATGTAAAAACGTGAATTATTAAATATTTTTTAAAAAAATTAGGGGCCTCAAACACAAGATTCAAACCGTTAGATCTCTTTGGGAGGCCAAACATGGTTATGAAGTAAAATTTCAAGGCTCGATACCTAGTAGATCTTTAATATATTTGTGAAAAGCTTTTAACTATATATTTAAAATGGTCTATTTAAAATAGATGCTTCCATTGCCAAACACATATTTTAATTCTAGCGTCTTTTTTTTAGCTCTTTTTTTAATCGCTCTATTTTGAATTGTTTATAAAAATAAGATTAGACCTACCAAACAAGCCCTAAGTATAGAATAAACTCTTGGCAAATCCCTCTCCTATCTTAGGCAGGAAGCTAGGAACACCCTAATTAAATCTATTGCCTAGCAAATCCTATTTATAATATTTTGTACTTCAACTCCTCAATCTAATTGCTAATACTATTATGATGATATATTTAGGAAGTTTTGGTGGGTTGAAAATTAGAATAAAGAAATTGGAGAGAGATTTGCAATCCCCTTGGTGAAGGGAACTTCAGTATCAGAGACTCTAAGAGCAATAACCTTGCCTTACTACCTAAAACTTATTATAGATGTATTAATCAGAATAACTTCTTATGTTCAAAATATTGATAATAACGTGGGGTAGATTATAGATAATGGAGACAAAATTTTGTCTAGAATTGTAGATGGATTCCATGCAAAGGACTTAAGAGGCCTCTCTCCAATATAATAGCTCCAAATTTGATACTTAAGGATCTTTAGGGTCTAAAACAAAACTTTGATTGAAAATCTTTTTAATAATCCTACGGCCGTAGAACACATTTGTAAAATCTACATCCTTAGGATAAACTATGTTGACAAGAGGATTTGACCTTTTTACAAAAAATGGCTGACCTATTGCTAAATCTGCTAATAAATTGATTATAAAAGATAGGAAGAGAAATTGCCCATGCCACTATATCAATTGGAGGGCACTTTGGAAGCATCCAATTCCCCAAAGAGTGTTTATTTAATTTGGTTGGAAATGCCTCAAAGAGGCCATTTTTGTACGAGCCTCTTTGCATTCTAAAATCAACTCTATTGATCCTTTATGCGGTATTTGTGATAAAGAGGAAACGACAGACCATGCTTTTTTTAGAGACAACTAAGCAAGGACTTGTTGGCTTGGATTTCATATAGGGCTTTCAATCAACAGGATCCAAGATTTTAATGTTTTGGGATGATGGAATCGTTTATGTGAGCATGATCCATAGATTTCTCCTCTAAATAGCAGCCACACAAAAGTGCGGATCCTTTCCATGTGGTGGAAAATTTGAAAAGCCAGGTGTGATTTCCTTTTCAGGGCTTTTCCCTCAACCTAACTAGGTTGATTCTATTGTTGGTATATAAGTTTGTAGAGGAATTTAAATCACAACCTACTAAGATAATCTAAGGAGCTAACTATATGACACTTATTACTAAAGAGATTCTATTGAGGAGAATGTATTTATCTTCTCTGATGCTAATTTTAGAGTTAGCACCAATGGCAATTCCAATTTTTATTTTTTTTTTAATGGAGTTAAACGGTAGTATTGTGGGTACTAATGCTTTTTAAGGACCAACTGTCTTGTCAAAAAAGGTCGAAAGGAGGGTAATCTATTTAGCCCTTTTAAAGGCTAAAGCCATTGGTCTGTCAAAAGTTTTTATTTTCTTGAATGCTAGCGAGGTGGTTCATGCAATCAATGAAGGGTTTGATTGAGAAATTAACCCTATAATTTTGGATATTTTATCTTTAGCTCCTAATTTTCATCATGTTAAGTTTATTTTTATTCCTAGAAACATTTCTGCTAATTTATTTGCAAAGTTGAGCTACTCTTTGAACTAGGATTTTTTGTGAGGTATGAACTTTGTAAGATGAAGTTATGTTGTATTGGGCATGTTTTTGTTGGTTCTCTTTTGTTTCTTGTTGTTTGTTTTTCATTTTGTTTTTAAATAATAAAGCTTTCTTTATTAAAAAAAAGGGTATTTAATGGGTGTGGAATGTTTGGGCCTTTTTGAATGTGGGTAAAGCTGCCTTTGCCCTGTTTGGCTGTGAAAGTGATGACCAATTGGCAAATTTTTTTCTTCACCTATTGGGGAAAGCAAAAACGCAACTAAAGAATTGACCAGACAAATTTTTCAATATTTCCTTTCTCTACTTTGAGCTTTTTCTTGCGAACATCAAATAGGAATAAAGTGCAAAGGTGGGTATTTCTAACTTGGGGTCCTCCCCCTTTTTGGAAATTTTGACTTTTACTCTCATTTTTTTTATGTCCAAGAGCAACCCAAGTGCTTAGGTATTTTCATGTGCCACCGATACATCATCATTATCACTACAGTTTTGTCTTAACTATGCTAGGTCAGCTATATAAATTCTATTTCCCATTTCATTCTTTTCAGAAATCTACCCTCATTAGATGCTAGTGCTTATTAAATATTAAGTTGGATGATCAATTGCAGATATAAATATGCAATAGAAATTGTTAATGTTTTTGAGGACTCACCTGTACACCTCTTGGACCATTACGCCACAGCGAAGTTGAGTTAGATCCGCATGCAACACAGATCCTGTCGTTAGAGATGGCGGAGAGCTCTCCCCTCATAGGAGGCATATCAACATTGATAGTTTGATACCTTCCATAGTTACTGTTGTAGCCATTTGGATAGTTTCTGTTGTAGCCATTTGGAATAGCAGGAACTGCACCTAAAGAAGAGCTTCCATAATAGTAGTAGCCGTTGGTATTCATTGGTACCCAATTCAGGTTACTCGCACCCACATTCCCCATGCCGATATTGAAATAACCAAGAGCTCCATTTGGCACTCCATGATTCTGCATCATTTGGTTATCACACACAAATTAGAATAATATCTACTCTAACCATTGAGTTAGATTACACTATGTATGGTGTGGTCTCACTGCCACACAATGTCCTATGACGGGAATTTCTACTTATGTGCAATAGGTTAGAGAGAGAGAGAGAGAGAGAGAGAGAGAGAGAGAGAGAGAGAGAGAGAGAGAGAGAGAGAGAGAGCAATCGACCACTTCCCTTTCTAGGAAAATACTTGTCATTAGGGTATTATTAACGAATGATGTGACAAAAACCAATCACCTCAAAGCTGCATTAGTGAGCACCTTAACTGTGCCACGGCTATATCTATTAATTCATTTTCTTAGAGCCTTGAGAAGAAAGAATCATAAAAGTCTTTCTCCATCACTACTTCATGAAACATAACCATATTGATTTCATATTTCCAATTGTACAAAATCTTTGGAAAATTCTTTCCTTTACATGAGAGAAGATAATTTTTATTAGTTTATATTTTTAGGATATGACTCTGAATTATTGTTCAATTTCTTATTAGATCGATTATGTTACTTAAGTTAGATTGATTTTATCCCATCCCATATTATTGACATAGGCAAGCTCTCTTATTTTGCCTGTTCTCAAACATTGCTAACAACCTCTACAATGTAGAAACTCAAGGACCAACTGTGGTAAAGAATAGCAATGACTATTTACAAGAATAGGATGACTCAAAGAGATAAAATGAGAATAAATGACAGCACAGTGGTTGAGAGGCCCCGTTCTCACCCAACTACTCGGTATTCAATTCTTAGGTACTCGCCCTTGTGTATGCGGGCAGTCCTCTCCCTAGGTTGCGCTGGGTGCACTCCTATGTCAATTTAAGGGCACAACCACCTTGGTTGGTATGAAATACAAAAGGAAATACAAAATAATTCAATCTAGGAATCCTAACCACATAATTAAAACCTTCTCTTCAATATTCTCTATTATGTGGTCTTCCTTTTAAAATTACATTCTATATCCATACAGTGCATTCTTTAAGAAATCACTTCATTATAAAGCAAGAGTAACAGTAATTTTTTTTTTTTTTTGTAAAATAGAAGCTTTCATGTTGGGTGCGGAAAGATTTGGGAAATAAATTATATTTCTAATAATTATAACATTATATTATGCGACTATTATCCTATTCTATTGATTCTTCACTTTTCCATTTTTATATTGACATTTCCATCATTTCACTCTTTCTTCATCTTCTTTTTAAAATTCTTTTGCTAAGTAGAAAATGGAATTTCACAACTTTAACCATTTCTATAGCTATTATTTTTATTTTGGAGATATTTCAGAAATATCATGATATATTAAGAGTATATACCACTTAAGGTAAATAATATGATATTTTCAAGATATTTTAAAAATATCATGGTAATTTATGATATTGTTGACCACCCTAAGTGGTCCTAAAATCAGATCAAACTTGAATTTGCTATAACAAAGTGAGAATTAGTAGTGGTTGAAGAAGCTTGTAGCAGCGTTTATTATTATTATTTTTTGTTTTTTTTTGTTTTTGCTAGTAATGCTAACTTTTTGAGGTGGAAATGCTGGATTGCCACTAAAACCCAGTGTACCATCTAAGAATTTGGGATGGAATTAGCAACTGAAAAACATTTCCGCCGCAAAAAATGGTATTAGCAGTGGAAACATAAAACCACTGCTAGTTGTCACTTTTTGTAGTGTATATATTGGACCTGTAATACTTATGAGTAGGGTTATAAATGGGTCATTGATTCTCTTATTACTCGAAGGTTCCAACTCGTTAATAACTGAATTTGAGTCCTCGTTTCGGTCCCGATAAGTAAATAAGTTCGGGTTTTGATTATATTTTTGAACTCGTGATTTGAACGGTTCCGGATCTAGTTTCACTTTGGTTTTAGCCATTGGACTCAAGATTCGATATATTACCTCAAGTTTTAAGAAATTTTCTTAAAGTTAATTGTTCTCCAAAGCATTCTTTACATAGACCAGGACCCAAATCCGAACACGCTCTATAGAACCGGTTTGGGTTCTGGTTCCATATTCTTATTAACGGTTCCAGTTTTGGAATAAGAAAACCGGTTCCAAATCAGTTTCAATTCCAGATCCATCTTCTCATTAATGGTTCTCGACTTATATCGGAGCTGATCCATTTACAACCCTATATATGAGTCAATCACAGGTAAGAAAACTTGAGTCAATTTAAACAGTTTAGGTTAAGATCTGCATATCTGACCCCATCTAAATGTTTGTTAGTTTAATATTTTGTTACTTTGATTAGTTTGTATGTTAGGGATCTTTTTTCCCGTTTTGCCTGGATCCAACCTAAAATATGGACTTCATGATTGAGATTATTTGGGCTTAAACAAAGATTGAAATTGAATGGGTTTAAACAAGATTATATGAGTCGAGTTAGGTTGGGTTGGGTTCAACAAGTTGACCCGCTTTAACTTCAGGTTTCGTGGGTTGGGTTGTATTAGACTACATTGAGTGCCAATTTTGTGACTCGAGTCATATTGACCCGCATGAGTGAGGATTTGGGTTAATTAAAGAAAGTAAGCCAAATAAGCATTAGAGTTCTACCTATAGATTAGAATGCTCATGGGCTAGGCTTGACCCAAGCCACACCTCAATTGGCCTAGTTTTGGAGATTAGCTCTTAGTTTCCAGGATGGGCTTGCACTGAAAATTGGATTTGTTTAATATCTAGGACTGGCCCGATTGACTAATTGGCATCCGAGGCCTGACATGTTTCAGGTGGGCCAGGCATTTTAACCTGGTTGGGCTTAGGCCACAAATGCCCTTTGTTTTTACTTACGGGTCCGACCTATGTTGACTCAGCCTGGCCCAACTTAGCCCTTGAACACCTCACTTTTTGACACCCTTGGTCAACCCGGCGCGACCCATCTGCTATGCTTTGGACTAGTATATCATAAATATTATTTATGTAAAGTAAAGTTTTTTTATAATTAGGTGGAAAAGATAAGGCAGTTTTTAAAGAACTCTTAACTTTTGGCCAATGCGTGGATCAATCTCAATTCTCAGTGGTCTGTTTTAACTCCATTCAGTTAGAATTAAGATTCGTCTCAACAGATATCAGAGATAAGACCAGTAGTGACACCATTAAAAAATGAAACACATGTGAGTAAGCTTTAAAATAAACGCAAGAAAAAAAATTTTCCTGAATAAAGATCGACCATATACATTCTAAATATATAGGCTCTCTCTCTTTCTTTTTCTAATTTTTTGCTCTACTTTTTGCTTTGCATGATGTGTGAATCTCTTCTAAAAGAGAAGAAATGAGATGAGTTCACGGATCCTATGAAATTATGGCCTTTTTAAGGTATCATTCCTTTTACAATGTTAAAAGCGTAGAAGGTTATTACCATCTAAAAAGGGGCCATCAGTTTGATCAAGTATATTAAATCACACAAATGAGATGGACAAGGATAGAAATGTAAAGATAGAACGCAAATATAATTGTAACAAGACTTTGATGATGATGACGACGAATAAGATGTACATAGATACATAGGAATGGAGAACAAGAATTTATGTAGCCAACGCAAACATAATTTGACGTAGCTTTGATGATGATGAATGAGATGGATATCATATACACCTGGGGTGATGGCGCTGGTAGGATCGCATGGATGTTGTTGGGCGCATCTGTGCGTCTCTTTTTGCGAGATGGAAGACCAAGCTTCAAAGTACAATCAACTTCCTCATCGGATTCGTAGTCAGAACCAAGCTCGAGTCGACTTATGAGGTCTTGCTCTTTCACTTCACGCCTGGGATAATATCCATGAAAGGGAATGAAGGCTCCATTGGATTCCATCTCCCTGGACACACGAGAGTTTTCTATCAACAAAAAGGAATTCCTTGAATACATGCACATCTAAATATGGTCATCATTCAGATCGGAAAATGAGATGGAAAGAGTAGGTCTACATTCCATGGCCACGGCCCAAAAAAGGACGACGGCGATGGGAAAAACCAGAGCTGTAGAAACATCAAAAAAGAACTGAATGGGACATGGAGAAAGGTGAAAAATAATCAGATCTGGTGAGGTAAAAAACAATCAGATCTGGTGACCCATTTATGATATCTCAAAGCCCATAATAAAACGTGGCATCATGCAGGAGAGAATATGAAAACACTATGAAGAGGTAAAGATAAAGAAGTAGAAAAACTCAATATACAAGAGAAGAAGGCTGAAAAACTAGATGCAGAAAAGGAAGAAGGAAAAGGATGAGGAACAATAGTAAGTGGTGTCATTTCTACATACTCTTACGAAATAGATCGTAAAAGGATGGCTCTCTTAAGCAGAGCTTATGAAAGAGAACAGAAAAAGATGGCTACTTCTGAAAGAGCTCTAATGAAAGAGAGCACAAAAAGATGGCATGTTGGGAGAGAGAGAACCAGATACAAGGCTGCGTCTGGAAGAGAGGAGGGCTTCTCCTTTTATGGTGTGTGGAGAGAGAGGCAGATTAGTGGCCCATCTGATACAAAGATGGATTATAAATCAGCCATCTATGAAAAATCAGATGGATTAGAGATGAAATGAACGGTCATCGAATAATGGAAGGGTTTTCAATTTTAATCCCTTGATTACCACTAACTGGGTCTTGCCATCATGGCACTCTGGGATGACGCTATCTCGGTTGTCGCATTATAGTTTTCGACGCTGGGTGAGTAATACACCTGTGAGACCACTCGTTTCTATTGTATCTCTCCTTGTCATTCTTCATGGCTTCCACTTCTATTTTTAAGCAGACATCGAATCCAAAATATTTGTTTTCTCCGCCATTTCAAAAAAAAGTACATGGCATGTCTGGCATACTGGAATATCAATTAAAAAGACTGGCATTAGAATTTAAAAAAACTGTCTTAATATTGCTAGCAAGTGATGAATTGATAATTGGTACGTGAAGAGATTTCAATTTTGACAGCCTATTTTATCACCTCACCCACGCTAATTGGATTTTATTTTTAAGTTCGTAGCAAGCAAGAAGACAGTTTGCATTAGTGGGAAGGGAGCCTGCACTTACAAAATTAGGCGATGTACCCCAGCTCCAAAGAAAACTTGCCTTTTGCTTTGAAAAATGACAGGGAGAACTTTCTGTTAAAGGGATAAGCATATTTGAACTCTTTGATGATTTTCTTGTGAACTCAAAAGTGGAAAAAAGTAATAAATGATGTGCGATCCGCTCTTTTTGGAATTGTGGATCTTGAATACGACAAGGACACACCATAAGTACGAAGAAATAATATTCTAACTTTAAAGTGAATGCATTTTACATTTTGAAATACCTTGGTATTAAAAATTTCCAAAATTTTAATATATATACACCAACAAGTGAGGCATATCTTATGATAGATCTATCTTGCCATGATTAAGTTTGCAAATATGATAATGGTGTCCGCCTTGATTCAAACTAGTCACAGGGGTAGAGTGGGATAGTGCCATTCTCAAGTTGGTGTAGGCCTTACACTAGCATGATTTAATGGTCAAGCCTTTAGTTTATATTAATGTGAGGCGTAGTTCATATTCATAATGAAACCTTTCAATGCAAGGGCAGAATCGGAGAGGGAGTAACAAAATCTCATACATTAAAAAAGAAAAGAAAAGAAAAGAAAAGAGAAGAAACCATTGTCTTTCGAAATTTTAGTGATTTTTACATTGGCGCCCCAAACACAAAAATTCCCAGTGGCCCCTCCGCGGCATCTTTTCTGATCCCAGCTGCTTCAATCTCAACTTGATGAATGGAGTGAATTACCAACGTGACTCCCTCAAAAGTTCGCAATTTTAAAAGTTTTGGCCAATATTTTCTTATGAGATTTCCTCTCGATTTTAGAAAACATGGCGGATTGGATCTGAGCCCTTCATTCACGGGGGTCACACCATAGCTATGCAGGCTACCATAACAGTGGGGCAAATCTACACTGCAAGCTCTTCTGTCACAGCTCACTGTGGGTTTGGACTTCGGAGTCCGAATGAGAAAATGGGCGTTCCTTTGCTAAAAATAACTGTACGGTTGGCAGTGCGTGCATGGCAACAAATGTGAGATCAACCTTGTTATAATATGAGTTTCCATGGATAAACATTGGCATAAATAGGGTGGGACCCACTGATACCAAATATCAGTATCACATACTCATCGCCTTCGGTTTTGAAAGTAAATTTTCTTGATGTCCGTAGTAAATTTTCTTGATGTCCGTTTCAGTGGAACCCCTTGGTTTACAACTATCCAAGACCCCAAAAACTAGTCCACTGAGTCCCATGCTGTAGACCGCTAAATCATCTTCTTGCATGGGTTGTTGTTCCAACATCTTCATTTACACCATCAGACGGGTAAATGAGCAGGACCAAGCCCAAGCACCGGTATTAACCGGCTAACTAGATGGGCATGGTCCATGGACATTGGAGAAGCCTTATATGGTTCTGGCCTGGGTCAAGCTTATTGTCACTCCCAATGATTCTTAGTGTCGCCTAATTGGACTAATGATTGTTGTAATTTTGATGTTGTAAGATCTTAATAAATGATTGCTGTGATTTTATTCTTGTAAGATCTTAATCAAGCTTACATAAAAGCATGACATCCATAAAATGAAGTTGTCTAATAAAGCCTACAAATAGCGTTTGATGGGCTACAGTTTCTCACTTAAAAAATCGGTGACTGCCCATCATTTGATTGTGTGTTAAGAAGAAGAAGAATTTAATAAATTCCCAACCTTAGGGAAGACCATATAGATTTAACGTTTGTGATGAACCATGTATCCGTGTTTATGTTTCAATAATAAGTTATTAACAAATCTATCCCATAGTTGTGTAGATCCGATTGGCGTTATGTTGATCAAATATGAACAGTAAGATGACAACTGAGATTAAGTCTATAACATTATATTAATTCCACATAATTAGTTCATAGACAAATATCTGAGCCCAAGCTTATTAGTAGCATTCATTTATTCACAACACAAGCACCTAAGAAAACACACGAAGAAGACAACAAGAACAACAGCAACTCATTACTAGGATGTCAGGGCTCTTAAGCAAATACAGCAACAGCTGGTGATTAGGGCCCGTTGGTGAATATTTCAGGCTCATTCGGTACAGCCCTACTAGCTCTGGAACGGGTGCCGAGTTGACCCCTGAACCTCTTCATTTCGTTCTTGAAACGGATTCCACAAGCATTGCACAGAGTCTGAAACTTGATATTGAAAGAACAAAAAGGAAGAGTTCAGTGAGATATCTTTAATATACAGAGAGAGAGAGAGAGAGAGAGAGAGAGAGAGAGAGAGAGAGAGCTCACCAGGTGATTGATTTGGATGGGAAGGGACAATGTAGATTGATGGTTATCAAGTTTTATCTTGAGGCAAAAAAACTTCTGTGTGATCTAGGCCAAACTTATTTTAGCAGTTGGAAATCATGTTTGTGAGTTGCCCCAAGGGCTATTTCTACGTGATCTCTTTCATGTCATATTTACCAAAGAGGCCCATACTCGTACCTTGCAAGTAACAATGAGCTTTACAACCCTTCTTGGAGGGTGGAATGAGCGCCATAGAACTCTACAGTGATTTACACGTATTAGTCCTCCTTGAACTCGATTTTAACAATTTTATGACCGAAATTATAATAATGTCATTAGATTCACTTGACTTTAGTTAACCTTTTTTTTCAACTTTTTTGTCCCAGATGATCCAATGATCTCATGGGAGTATGGGACTGTCCCAAGATGCCACGACTTTTAGGCAAAATCTTAGAAATTGTTTTGCAAATGAAAGAACTTATGAAATGATGGTCAAATGTGAATATAGACTTTAAAAAATGTCAATTTTTGTATTGTGTAAAAAAAAATGTATTCAATTGCTGGTGCAAAAAGTGTATAACATAGAAACTGATAGATCCCATAATATCATGGGACATGGCATAAAGAAGTAAAAAAAAAAAAAATGTTGATCAGAGTCAAGTGACTCGAATGACATTATTTGAATTTCGGTCATGAAACTGTAAAGACCAAATTTAAAAGATACTAATACGTCAAAACCCCAATTTATACAATGTTCTCTCTTTGTATCCAAAGAAAAAGAAGTTAAGGTCCATTTAGAACCAATGTTCTAAAAGGGTGTCTGCTATAGACATCCTTACATGAACATTTTCTAAGGCAAATGGGCAGGTTGTGTAGTAGAACTTAAATCCTATCCATATCTACTTTAATAGCGGTGTCACAGGCCCTTTATGTAAGAGGACTTTTGGTAAAGAAATATTGCGTTTGTAAATGCCATAGGGATAAGCTATTACATCATATTATGAATTTTCTAACATGCCAAACTTTTGTCAAAAATACTAATAAAGATATATGCCCTGAAGTTCAAGGTGGGGTTTTTTCTAACCGTGGTTCTCTGCCTTATGAGGATTTTAACTTTTACCCTTAGTTCCCTACATCCAGAGTCCAAACATAATTCAAGTGTTGTAACACTTTAATTTACTATCATCATCATCATTATCAAAGTATTATTCAAACACTGATGGGGGCATCAATATGAATTTGTTTTTTTTTATCTCAGTTTATTTTGAAACATGCCATTAATACATACAAGTGATTATTGACCATTACAGATAAATGATAAATTGTGAGTTTAAAGATGCAGTATAAAGTTTTAAGGTTTTTTTACAGAATGGCTCCTGAAGTTTTATAGGATTTTCAATTTATCCCCTCAAGTCTAAATTTGTGTGATTAACCCCTTGAATTTATTAATTATTATAATTATTAGGCACTTCTATCAACCCACTGTTGTAATTGACAATGGAAGTCTCAGCATATGAGGGGCATGTGAGTTCTTAAGAGCAATTTGGTAGAATAGACCATGCTTGATGATCACGCGCTTCACACGTGATCAACTTCTTTAACTATATCTTCTTCAAAATTACGTGAGCAACGCTGGCTTGGTCCATTCTGAAGAAGAATGGATCATTGGGATTAGCCCATTCTGCCGAAATTACCCTTAAGAATTCACGTGTCTCTCATATGCTAAGACTTTTGTTATCGATTTCGATGATGGGTTGACAGAAGTGCCTAATAGTTATAAAATCCATAAATTCAAGGGGCTAATTAGATAAATTAAAACTTGAGGGGGTAAATTAAGAATAGTATAAGACTTAGGGAGTATTCTGTCAAACAACCAATTTTTAATGTCTTTGAGGATTGTTTACCTTTGCACCTCTAGGACCGTTGCGCCATAGTGGAGTTGAAGTAGATCGACAGACATCACAGATCCTTTCATTGGGTTTGGAGCGCAGCTCCGGCGTCCTGGACTGCGTTCCAGCATTGATGGCCTGAAACCTTGCACAGTCATTGTCGTAGCCGTTCGGAATATTAACAGCAGCAGCAACTGAAGAACGGCTTCCATAGTAATAGCCACTGTTGGGATCCATTGGTGCCCAGTTCATGTTACTGACACCCAAATTTGCCATCCTCATATTGTAATAACCATATTGTCCGTTTGCTGCTCCATGGTTCTGGATTATTACGTTATCACACACATATTAGAATGCTGCTGATATCTCTGTTGAAACCATGTGAGTTAAAGACATTACACTTTGGCTGGGTCCACTGCCTGGGTGTCCCAGGATAGGAACTTCTCCTTGTGAACAAATGACTGGTGAGAGAGAGAGCGGTCGCTAGGGATCTCACTGTGCTAACCATTTCCTATCGAGTAATTTTTATTGTCAACTAGAGAACCTAATCACATCCGTAATTGAAAACGGAATTACATAATAGCACTAACTTAATATAATCCAAATCTAATGTAATTTAATCTAAGATGAACTCAGTCTTTCGGTATCCAACCTTTTCTTTATAATATTGGTGTTTCCTTTATCAATTGGATTGTATATCTTTACAGTGTTTCTTTAATAATTACTTGATTGTACTGCATGACTAACATTTTTTTAGAATAGAAATATTATAACAGCATTATGAGAAATTGAATTTTTCATAAAAACTACAGTACTGCTACATTAACATAATATCATCGTAATATTCTCGATATTCAGCTTATTGTCCTTTATATCTTCAATTTACATTTTTTTTATTTTAACATTTTTTTAAGTTTCATCATATCATTTGTTGATAATCTATGGAAAACTCAAAATATTTAAAATCTTCCTTTAATAACACTGTTATCATCAACCTACTCATGGTACACCTCGGACAATGACGAAAAGATGAAAATCATAATATTCAAACACCAGTACATTTTTTTTACTTAGTTATCTCATGCAGCCTACAATGAAATATATCACAACGCGCCCCGTGAATGGTTGTATATATCATGAAGCATTTGTCATGTGGAAAGCTTATAATTTATCTTGAGTCATGATTCTATTTCAATCCGGCAGTGAAAATCAACTAATATTAATGTTGGTTCCCAGTTTATGTTAGTTAAAGAGGTTTTCCTCCTCTTTCCTTTTTTAAAAAAAACTTATTTTTATTATTTGTATAAGAAAATCCACTGTGAATTAGTTATTTTGATAATAATTTATTGACATTGAATGGTGTTGGTACCTAATTATGACACACATACTTAAAGATTGATCCATGGGTCGTCCAGTTAAGAGTATCACTCGTGACCAATAGCCTCACTTAGCGAAAAATGATTTATGCCCTTCAATAAGGATGTCAAGTCCTATTAATTGTAAAGTTTGTAAAATGCTCATTTCACTAGTTCATGATTTTCATGCTTTTCTTAAATTGATGGTTATTTGGTTACTAACATTGTTGTAAACATCATTTTCAAAAATGACTGAGTGTATTTTTAGAATTCAGAGTTTTCACAAGATAATATCTGGAAGATTTTGGAAATACATTAATTTTTAAATGATTGTTGCTCTAAATTAACAAAAATACTGTTAACAGTATTCTATAAAATTTTCCTTTTTTCCATTTTATTCCGAAATTCAACTATTTCTATGGACGTAACTTTTTTTTTATTATGAAGATATGTAAGAAATAAGATAATTAAGAGTATATCATAGAAGGTAAATATTATGATACTGTCACAATACCTTCAAAATATCTCATATGTTTGTGACAGTGTTGATCACCCAAGAAGTGACGGCAAAGGCTGGCTAGATTCACTTTTGAACAACAATACATATGATTGATCATGGGGTAGCTAGGAAGATTTGACTCGCATTTAAATGATATATGTTAGTTTAATCATAGTTTATTATGTTTGGAAGGGAAGAATTCCTATGCCAATTATGCAGCTCTAGTTATAATGAGCCGAATTGGTTTCGGATTTGGATGACCAAACCCATTAAAAAAACAGGCTAAATAAGAGTTGGGTTTCAACTTTTAACAGGGGTGCTCATAGGTAGGGCCTGATCCAAGCCTAACCCTATTTCGCCGGGATAAGCCATTAGCTTTTGGTATTTGGGATGGGCTTGTTTCTGAAATCTGGCCCATTTAATATCTATGCCTAATCTGATATACTCAATGGGCAGGCCTGGGGCTGACATGTTTCAGATTGTCCGGGGCCTACTTATAACTGGTGCTCGGGTTGGATAGGATGTGGCCCTATATATGCTTTTAACTTTGTGCTAGACCCTGGCCATGAACACCCACCTGTGGACGCGTTGGTCAAACGGACCCGACTCGTCTGCGACCCTACCACTAGGGACTAGTTTGTTTTAAACATTATTAATGTCAAGGGTTTGATTTTAAATAGAACCCTTTTATAATTAGAACTCTTAACTTTAATTGGCAACAGGTGGATCAGTCTCGATTTTTTCGTGTCTGTTTTGACTCCACACTCAGTTTGAAGATTCCTCTCAACAGATATCTGATCAGATAAGGCTATTAATGACACCATGCAAAAATGAAACACATGTTTATGATGGTTAGTGAGAAATAAATTTTTAAAAAAAATAAATGAATACAAGAAAGAAAATTCCTAGATAACGATCTACCACATATGTTCTAAACATATAAGCTCCTTATTCTTTTTCCTGCAATAGAAGAAATGAATTGAGCAACATCTTCCACGATCCTAAAGAAATTATGGGCTTTTTGGGGTCAGCGTTATTGAACTGTCAAAAGCTTAGAATGGGATGGTCATCAGATCTACTCGATCATATACGTTTGAAAGGATCTAGGAAAAGGGCCATTGGTTGATCAAGGAAATCAGATCGCATGGATGAGATGGAAATCAGATATATACCTGAGGTGGTGGGGTCGCATGGATGTTATTCGGCACGTCGATGCGTGGCCTTTTGCCACCATGAGCAGATGGTAGTCCAAGCTTCAAAGTACAATCTACGTCCTCATCGAAATCGTAGCCAGAACCGAGCTCGAGTTGACTGATGAGGTCTTGCTCTTTCAGTTCACGCTTGGGATATCCATGAAAGGGATTGAATGCTCCATTGGATTCCATCTGCCTGGACAGATGAGAAATTTCCTTCAACAAACAGGAATTCCATGTATTCATACATATAAATATGGCCATGACCAAAATGGATAAATGAGATGAAACAAGTGGGGCTATGGTCGTTGTGAAAGATTCCATTGGCCATGCAAAAAAAATGTTTACCTTCTAAAAATAAAAAAATCACACACACACACACACAAAAAGATGGCTTTCTCTCGCAGAAGGATTCATGAAAGAGCTCTCATCAAAGAGAACAGAAAAGATGGCTACTTATGAAAGAGCTCTCATGAAAGAGAACACAAAAAAGTTGGCTTGTTCTAAGCCAGAGAGAGAGAGAGAGAGAGAGAGAGAGAGAGAGAGAGGCTCACCTGAAAACGCAAGAGGTTCCAAGAGCCATCTCGCTCTGCAATGGTGAGTGTGAAAGAGAGGAGGGCTTCTCCTTTTATTGTGTGTGCTCCATATAGGGAGACAGAGGTGGGGAATCTGAGAGTCAGAGTTGGGGAATTCGAGAATCCGACACCGCTGTCTTAGATTGGTCATGATTTTGCAAATCACCCCCCAGTACCTTTATTCATTTCTTCTGCGTCCCTCAAGTTTCCTATTTAGGGTATGAACGTCTCTCTTGTTTGTCGCTTTATGGTTTGTGACGCCAACTGAATAATACACTTGAGAGATCAGACGTTTGTATTATCTATGTAATTAATGTTTTCCATATGCTCCACTTGCCTCTTTTAAATAGGCATCCAATCTTAAAAATCTCTTCACCTTTTACAGAATATACATATATGGCACATTTACAGGGCCTACTCAACCATCAAATATAAAAATTGGAGAAAAAATTTAAAATTGAGTTGATGTTGGTACCAAGTGATCCAATTGATGGTTAGTATAAATAAATTTGAATTCTAACCACCTATTTAATCACCTCACCGTCGCTCATAGTTATAATTTTAGGCAAATTGCCAATTAAAAGAAAGCCTTTTGATCTAGTGATCATATCATAAAAAAAGGCAATCTGATGAGCTCCACAAATATCTAATGTCTTTATTTTGAAAATGTTGTAGGAAAATACTTTTCGTTAAAGGAGGGAGCCTATCTAAACTCTTTGATACGTTTCCTATGAACTCAAAAGTAAAAGTGAGCAATTGATTATGTATGATCCACTTTTCCTCGATCTATGAAACTTGAATACGATAAGGCCATGCCATGAATAGAATAAAATAACGTTCTTGATGTAAAGTAGATACGTTGTCTATTTTGAAGCAGAGATTAAGGTAAATACATTATCCATTTTGACGTATTTGGATATTAAGGATTTTTTTTTCATTTTTAATAGACCAGAGAGTGAGGCATACGCATCTTGAGTGAAATCTATCTTTGTCCATGTTTTAAGTTTGCAAACATAGTTGTGGGAACCCCCTTGGTTCAAAAAGCCTTATACTAGCATGATCTAATGATCATAGCTATCTTTTTCAAGGGCTTCTAATCCATCAGATCATGCTGGGTGAAGTTGCCTCTCTTCCACAACGAGACCTTCCAATCTCACTGTACCCCAGTGATAGAGACGAACCAGTATGGCTCTACAAAGTTTCCCAATTTAGAAGTTGTGGGTGATTTCTAATAAAAATTTCCTCTTAAATTTAAAAGCTTCATAGGGTCACACAACAAAATGGACCAGTTGGAACCACGCAGGGGTCCGGGACATAGGTTAACATCAAAATTGAGGAAACTGACCTTGCGACAGTAAGAGCTCTTCTCACAGAGCTCCATAAGACCATAACACATAAGACCATTAACGCATGCCACGCGCATGGCTGGCATCAACTGCAAGATAAACCTTGGCATAAATAGGAGTTGAGTTGGCAATTGACAAGCAAGGTTAGATAACCATTGTCATTAATATGGTAGGACCCAAAATTAGAATGATCATACAATCTTAGCCTTTGATTTGAAAGAATTTTCAGAATGTCCCTTATAGTGGCACCCTCTTTGTATACATAACTCCTTATAATGGACTGGATATTATTTATGGTTGGCTTTTATCCCAAAAAAAAAAAAGAATCTCATGGTTTTAAGATTTCTTTCTTTTTACTTTTAGCAACCCCTAAAACATAATTTGGAGAAAATCCTATTCAATGAAAGAAATTAAGAAAGTGAGAACTAGTGTTTGCTGACAGAGTAACTGCACCTCAAGAAACTATATCAGTTCAGAAGTGATTTCAACGTATAAAAGTGGAAAAGGAGAGAATACGAGTGGATAGGCATCTATGAGAAGGTCCAAAATGGTCCAATCCAAGCTTGTGTACTTCATAGATTTTTCTGCTATTTCATTAAAAAGAGGATACATGATTTATTTGTAAGGCCAATTCATTCCAGGGACCCCAAAAAAATAAAAAAAAAAGGGGCATTCCTAATTTATAGGGGTGATCATGGCCGAGATGGGCCAGTCTAAGGGAAGGATGATCAACCGATCACCACCACAAGAAAGCCGAGTTGGGAATTTCACTAATACGGTGGGGGCATATCCGTCTTTCTCTAGCAATCACCCTCCCCCTCGGTCGGCGAGCAGCTACTCTCCTCATCCTTTCCTATTTTGTCAAGAAACGACAAGCCTCACGAGATTTTCACATCCTCTGACGAAAATGCCCCTCTTGCGCTACATTCCTCCACCCCTGCTTCAGTTTCTTCACGCTCTTTCGTCCTTCTCTCAGCTTTCGACATTTCGCTCTTCTTCCGATTTCCATGGCTTCCGTTCTCGATCTCACTCCCTCTGTGGGAGGAGTGCGTACTAGACAGCTTTCTTGTTCTTCTTACTCCCTTTCTCCGTTCCTATGCCCGACGAAATCGATCGGATTCCGCCGCCGGAGCGCCGGCGGATCGAGCGGAGGAGGTTGCAGAGCAATGGTCCAGCAGACGGTGCAGGGAGCTTCGGCGAACTACGCCAAGGAGATGGAGAGGCTTTCGGCGAAGGAGTCGCTTCTGCTCGCCGTGAGTCATTCTAACCATCATCTTCTCCTCGCCTTCCATTTCTTTCCCTTCTTTTGGATTAGGGTTTTGGTGGAGCTTGATATGTTTTCAGCTGATTTTGTGGAAGTGCTACTGTACGTTAGCTTTTGATTTTGATGTGAATTAGGGCTCTGGAAATGTTGAATACCTGGTGCTCTTTAGGATTCTGGTAATATTTTAGCTGAAACTTATGGCGAATGTTTGGGAGATGTTGGTTTTTGTTACTGCATTCTGAACTGAGTTCCACTGTTTTGATGTGTTCATCTCTGGAAATGTTGGATGCTCGTTTCTTTCTTTCTTTCTTTCTTTTTAATGCTATTAGGCTCAATGCTGCTTGTGTTTCTTCTGATGCTGAGGTTCAATTTGGGAATAGCATGGATTAGGTTTTGTTGAGGTGTCAGAGCTTGAGTTTCTTGCATGATTGATTAGGGAATAATCATACAGGTGACAGAAAAGTAAAGTTCTTTTAAATACATGCATGTAAATTCTGCATTGGGGAAGCTCACTTCTTGCCAAGGTTGGCCATTGAAGTGATACTAGCAATTTTTGATAGTGACCGGCACTATTGTCACCCACATCTGATTGCTATTCACTTTTGAATTGAACCCATTTCTTCATATGGTGATGTCAGTTTGTATTTATTATTATTATTATTATTATTATTTTTTATTTGAGGGTAGGGTGGGGGGAATTTCAACCCCATCCTGACCTGAACCATATTAGGGCCTGTTGCGTTTTGTGCAGCCCAGTACCAGACCTTACAGTTCTTTTGCCTGTAAATAATACCGTTCTATTGCCTGTAAATAATTATTTCTCAGTTCAATACTGGGCTTGAGCAGTGGCGGACCTAGCAATTTCATTTCATTTGAGGCGTGCGGACCTAAGTTAGGCAATTGGATTTTTGGAACAAATCTAAATTTTCATGTGGGTTATGGGTGGAAATGTAGGATTTTTATGTAAATTTTTAAAACACCACCATCATCATCATCAAAGCGTTATCCCAACCATGTTAGGGTCGGCTACATGAATTCTGTTTCTCTATTTTGTTCTATTTTGAGCTAAATCCTTCGATAAGTTAAATTTCTTCAAATTTGAATCAGTGATCTCCATCAATGTTTTCTTCGGCCTAGCCCTACCTCTTGATGGGCCATATACCTGTATAGCCAAACTTTTTTATCACTGGTGCCATTACCGGCTTACGCTCAACATGCCCAAACCATTTTAAATGGGTTTTTCTAATCTCATCTCTTATTGGTGCTACCTCTAAATGTTCTCGAAAGCGCTCATTTATAATTTTATCTTTTCTAGTTTTACTACACATCCACCTAAGTATTCTCATTTTCTCTACATTCATCTTGGCCAATATTCTGCTCTATAATAAATTTTTTTTAAAACAAAGACAATATTTTTATTATAATTTTTAAAACGAAACAAAGCCGATGGGTGCGACCACCCCCACATTGTCATAGCTTGGTCCGTCCCTCGGATTGAGGAAATAAAGAAATATCTAATAAAATTTGGGGTATTTTATTATGCTTTAAATCACTGTTTTAGTTTTCTGGATATTGATGTTTCCAGGTCTATGTCTAATTAAGTCAGTGCATTTTTCTTTTCTTTTTTATTTATTTTCATTCCCAAGTCCAAATATTCTCACATCGTTTTTTTTTTCAATGGATGATATTTAAATAACATAATTCCCAGTTTAAGGATTCCGGTGGCTTTGAAGCTTTGGTTAATGGAAGGACAACAGAAATGCAGCGGATTGACGTCAATGAAAGAATCACTAGCCTTGAGCGGCTCAATCCTACTCCCCGGCCTACAACGTATACTGCTTTTCAATGAACCAAGTAGAAATTTGGAAATTCAGATTTCATGTGACATTTTTTTAAATTGAGGTCATATTTTGCAATTATGTATTCAGGTCACCCTTTTTGGAAGGTCGATGGAACTTCGAGTGGTGTGGTTCTGGTAGCCCAGGATTATTTGCTGCAAGATTTTTGTTCGAGTAAGTGCTATTTTCTAGTTGGCAGTCTCTTACTTCTTTGTAGTACTTGAGTTATTTTGTGCAACATTGAAAAAAATTTTGGCTTCGTTCACGTCCTTTCAGTTTTAGAGCTGAGTACATTCTTTCCTGATTTCCTGGTTGAGCTTGTTTTCTCTATTACTGATAAAAACTTGTTTTGGTTTCCACCCTTATCATAATTACCGAAACTCTGAAAACTGGAGAATGTTTCTCTCCAGTTCCAGTTCCATCACATTGATAGGAGCGCTAATGTAAATGCTGATTCCTTAGGCAAAGAAAACTGTGGATAGAGGATTTCTTTTTTTCTTGCTCCTTGTTTCCAAATTTCTCTGTATTTTGGTCGGATATTTGCAGACCTTTGGATCTTATACTTGGGCATGCAGGTCATCAGATGGTAAATGCATTTATATTGTATAGACATTTTGCAAGGTGGCTGTTTGATGCATGCATAGGACACACCAAGTGTCAATGGTCATATGAACTGTGGAAATTGTTACAGTTGAGAGTATTATTATATCATTTTCCGATGAAGGCCCAATTCACATCTCAAAAAATGAAGCGGATGCCATTTCAGCAACAATTGATGAAATCATTGTCCATTTGTACAGGATGACGTTGGGTTACAAATTTATGGTTAAATTGTGCAAATTGTTACAATTGAAGTAGTTTATCATTTTCCAAAAATGGCCCTACTTTATAAGTCAAACAATGTCTGAATGGCATGAACAGGATGCATATTGATGGGTTATTTAATTAGCTTTCGAAGGATCCCAAGCCTATGCCATTCCAACAACAATTGATGAAATCATGGTTCATTTACGATTTACCATTGGATGAGGTTAAGTTTCAAATTAATGATTATATTAAGCAGCTTTTTCATTTTCCAGTGATTATGGAAGATATAAAACGTCTGAATTTGTTACAAATAGAGGTGAATGTCTTAGATGATTTTTTTTTTTTTTTTGGGTGCTGGAGTTTTGTTAGAAACCTAATAATATATGTTGTTCAATATAAATAAATATATAGGTTCTCATACCCAGCAATTTTATTATTCATTTAATAGAAAGCTTCTAAACTATAGACTATCTGAAGGGAAAAAGGAAAAAAAAAAGAGAAAAACAAAAAAAGACTTCAAAATTAAGAGAGTTTAGTTGTGAAGCCTCTTTTTTGGGTGAGAGACTCTTATATTTCAGTGTTGGTGTCAAGCTAATATTTGTTCATCATATTTGGTGGGAGATTTGCTTATGATTGGCTTGCTTTTGTATGTTGTTGACTATGATGGACAAATACTTCAAAATTGGAAACGTATCGTGTTGTATTGTATCAAATACTTCACTTTTTGTGTGTAAAATCTGTCTCTGCTATGTCTATGGCATGTCCTTGCCGTATCCATGCCATATGTGGGCATTATAGGTTGTTGAAGTTAGATGTAGAAATTTCAAATACGCAGCCTTTGTGTGTGAAGCTTGTGTACCGCCCCTGGCCAGAGATCCACATAAACACGGATGGTTTTCTAGGCGCTATGTCACATGGGGATTTGAGTCAACTAACTCATTGTGTATTTATTCCCCAAGTGAGAGTACAAACATCCACATCCATATCATAATCAGATAGGGAATCATAGCATAAACATGTTAATAAATGAGGGTTAAGTTCAAGTTCGGTTAACATAACAAGTAGAAGGTAAATAGCGGAAGCATAAAGATTAAGTTTTTCACAACCCATCAAATTAAAGTTTGAAACATTCATAAAAACATGGCCAACCGGGTCCAACACTAGGGGTTAGGTGATGAAGGATCTCATGCGGTAGATGTCTAAAAGGCATCATTGGAGGTCCACTCTACTACATCCTGCGGAGTCTCCTTGATATCTGCAATCTCCTTGGTAAAGGCATGGCGTTGTCACTTGTAACGCCGAGTGTAACAACATTAGATACGACGATCTAGCAAGGAGAACAAATATAATAAACATATGCATGTAACAAGAAATGACTATGAAGACGTGATCATAAGATGTCAGGGAAGAATGATCTAGGCATGATTATGCATGAATAGCATGTGACATAATGGATCATATGAGATAGTGCCTAACAATGTATCCTATCAAATTGGCATAATCCACATTAACTATATTCTCCCAATTGGTTGCTACGCATGGCCAAGAGAAGAGCATGAATATAATAATTAAGTCGGGCAGGAAGCAGGATGGTACCACTAGGAGGCAAAGGGCCCAAAACCCTCCATTGTGGACCTAGAGCATCGATAAGCTCCCAAAATATACTATGCTATAAATAGTCCAAAAAAAGATACTAAACCCACACTCAGCCGGGCTCCATTGGAGGTAAGGTCCAAGCTGAGTGGTGTGGACATAGGAGTAATATAGAAGGTCATATGCATAAGGAGTATCCTAACATGCAAGAATATATAAAACACAATGCAAAATGCATAAGCAAGTACCAAATAGGATAACTAGAGTATGAGACATGTCATGCGAGTAACTAAAATGTAAGGCAGATGCATGCATAAACAGATTAATGCCAGTCAAGAAGAGAAATACATTCCAATCCTATGGTTTGGATCACCCGCTAGCATCACCATCCAACTATTTGTAGTACTAGGTCTCCGATGTCTTCAGGCTACCTTAGTCTTGGCTTTACTTAAGTTTAATGACATCATAATACCCAAGGCCGACACCTTTGGATTGGTATAAATGATAACTACATTCTAGGCATCCATGTGGGTGTATGATAGCTCAACCATCACCTACATTGGTTTAGAAATCCATTAGCCCTTAATTATGGTCTCCTAGGGTGCACAACTAGGTCCAAGACCACCCAAGAATCCTAGGTTCCACAGTTGCTTCCCACTTTGTTCAAGCCTCAGCTAGAGGCTTTGTTACATTAAATTAGAGCTTAGAATCCAAGCTCTCCTTTCCTTTTTGCCATAGTTGAGGAGGCCCTCAGTTGTATGATTTCTGCGGCGAGGGACGCTAACCTAGTTAGCAGCTTCAAGCTAGTACCCATAGGCCCTGTCATTTCCCATCTTCAATATGCAGATGATACATTGATTTTTTGTGATGCGCAGGAAGATCATTTAAGGAACAATATAGCCATCCTTATGTGTTTCGAAGCCGTCTCAAGTCTCAAAGTGAATTTGTTTAAGAGTGCAATAGCTGTTATATTTGTGGACGAGCACATTCTTCAGGATTTGGCGATTATTATGGGCTGTAAAATGGTCTCTCTCTCGACTTGTTACCTAGGGTTGCCTCTTTGCATTGGTATTGTCCCTTTGTCAGCGTGGAACCCCGTCGTGGAGAGGGTTGAGCAGAGGTTGGCATCTTGGAAAGCAAAATACTTGTCTTTTGGGGGGAGAATTATGTTAATTGAGTCGGTTCTTTTCAATCTCCCTACATATTTTATGTCTTTCTTTAAGTGCCTGATTTCAATCATTAAGCGGTTAGAGAAGCTTCAAAGAGACTTCTTGTGGCAGGGTAAGGGTACCAAGAAGAAATTTCATCTCGTTGACTAGATCTCTGTTTGCAAGTCGAAGAAGTTGGGTGGTCTTGGTTTCAGACCTCTTAAGCAAATGAACTAGGCTTTCTTGGGTAAGTGGTTATGGAGGCCAGGGGAGTACTCTAGTAGCTTGTGGAGGTGCATTATCTTCGCTAAATATGGGGTCAGGGGAAACAGTTGGGAAGTCTCTCGCTTGAGTTATAGGTTGTTTGGGTTGTGGAAAGGCATTGCTTCTATTTATGAAGAGTTTCACTCTCATATTAGATTCTGGATTGGTACCGGGGCTCATTTTTTCTTTTGGCTTGATACCTGGGTGGGGGATAAGCCTCTTGCAGTGCAGTTTCCAGATCTCTTTAGATGTCCTAGAGATAGCTGGGCTATAGTTAAGGACTACATGGAAAAGGATAACCTATGTATTTCCTGGGTCCTCTTTTCAAAAGGAACTTGCATGAGTAAGAGGAGAGAAATCTCTTCTCTCTTTTGGATATGTTCGGTTAGATCTTCATTCCAAAGGATGGGAGGGATGGCTGAGTGTGGAATCCTTCTCAGGATATTCTTTTCTCTGTGGCTTCCCTTTTTTTTTTTTTTTTTGGATCTTAACAGCTTCGGATGCTCCTCAGAGAACTTATAATTTCTTGTGGAAATCTAAGGCACCGCTTAGACTTCTTGCTTTTGGGTGGCTAGTGCTCTGAGGTAGAATCTTAACCATGGACAACCTCCGTTGCTGCAAAATGATCCTTGTCAATACCTGCCCTCTTTGTCGTGCAGCTGAAGAGTCAGTAGATCACCTTCTTCTCAACTATGGGTTGACCAATCATATTTGGAACATGTTTCTTTCTGATTTTGATTGCGCTTGGGTTCTCCCTAATTCCATTTCTGATCTTTATGATGGGTGGAAGTTTGGGTTCTCTTCAGCTAAAGGGAGACTTCTGTGGTGTTCTTCTTTCTTGGTCATCATTTGGGCCATTTGGAAGGAGAGAAAGGAGATTGTTTTGAGGGAAAGTCTTCGTTTATGGCTGCGGTTCATGCAAGTGCATGATTTAATGCGGCTCCTTGTGTTTCTTTTCTACCAGACTTTTGGGGTGTTCCTTTAGAGACCATTTTGCGTAATTGGAGGGACTTGGTCTTCTCTTAATTGTCGGGCCAGTTTCTTCCTTTTGGGGGCCTATGGAGCTCTTTTTTTCTTCCTTTCGATCTTATTTCTTGTTTTTCTTTTCTCTTTCAAGTACATTCCTTTTTTTATTGGCTTTTTTCAATTTAATACAAATCACCACTAGAAAAAAAAAAAACCCACTCAAGTTACAAAATCATGGCGATTTGGATAAACACATTCCATTAAGTATAAAAAAAACTTTAAGCGTTAGAGAGAGAGAGAGAGAGAGAGAGTGTTCATTCCAATAGAGAAAGAGAGCAAGAAAAACATAGGATATGCTTTTGTCAAATTTGCTACTTACAGAGAAGCAAAGAAGGCAGTTGATCTAGCATCAGGAAGATCATGGGGGTGGTGGTAAACTCCATGTCAACATAGCTCAGTTCAGCTACAAAGGTGGAGTGAAAAGTGGAGAGGAGAGATCCATAAAGTCGTAGGATTCTCAGAGCGAGATAAGATGAAAGATGATGAAGCAAGGGAGGAGGATTGAGTTGGGAGGCTGAAATCAAAAAAGGAGGATGGGACCTTACAGCTTGAAGGGAATGTTTGGATTATAAACCTAATATTTTTTTCTTTGTGTGACAATTCACATTGAGTTATCTATATATATTTGTGATTTATGGGCTTGTTTGAATATCTTGACAAGAGTTCAAATTTATGACCTAATTCCTTTGACATGAAGTTCAAGACGCCCAATATTCACTGGGCTCAAATCACTACTACATTTATTATAAAAACCAACTAGTCTTTCCAATTTTTTACATCCTTGGGCTTGATGGTCTAGTTTTAAAAGATTTTTGACATTGCTATGGGCTTGTTGATCTAGTTTAAATTTTTTTTTACGTTGCTGCTCCTATAGTTATAATAGTTTGGATTGGCTCCCACCATTCTAACTGCATGAAAGTCTCCCGTCAAAGTATTTAAGCACCCAATAGAAAATTCAGCTCCAGAAGTCATAAATTTTGGCAAATTACAAGAATTCCAACGAGCAAGAGACAAAGTAGTCTAAGGAAAGATTGGATTCTCTGCATTGATATCTTACAGTAGCCCTATATGTGAACCTCATGTCTGACCAATGGTACAATTAATGGTTAGCCATATTGGAATTAATATGTTATATGGGGAGATTTTTTACTTTCTTGTGCAATGACTATGATGTGATATTGTTAAGGGTTTATTAATATAAGGAGTAGACTTTGGTGATTCACTTGTTTTCTTCCCTTCTCTCTCTCTCTCTCTCTCTCTCTCTCTCTCTCTCTCTCTCTCCTTTTTACACTTAATGTAAAAACCCTAGAACTGGATCATCCATATTTTTTTGGTGGGCAGCCACACTGGTTGGCATTGGATGTTTTCCAATGGGGTGAGCTGAGCTTGAACCCTGGTGGGAGTTCATGTCCCTACAACCATGCTATGTGTGCCAGGATCAGGTCATCCATATTGACAAGTTGGTATCATAGCCTCTACTGGATGTCTCATTTACTAGTGCTAGTGCTGACCGTAGCAGCCCTACAACTTATGTCAACAGGTCGTATGGTCAACTGCCGTAGTACGGATCAAGATCAATGTGATCTAATTTGTCCTCATTTATGAAGATTTTCCATAATGTTTATTGAGTCTTTTGAAGTCATTTGAATAAGGATTCTCAACTTTTACTAATATATTCATTAGAAAATCAGGTTTGAGTTTTGGCTTCCTTGTCTTTCTATTTTGGTTGAAGGGATCTATCAGATGGTCAAAAGGTGTAATTGATGATCTCTCTCTATCCTCCAAAAGTATACGTGGAAGAATGAAAGGTTTTCTTTGTGTGAGGTTACTCTGTATTTCCAAAGTCTATGTGGTAGAATGGAAAGTTTTCTTTGCATGAGGTTGCTACTTGCTGCACCATATTTACTTAGACATGAGTTGGACCCAATTACCTAGATCTGATTGATGACAAGATTTCAACTAAGCAGATTGAATCCATAGGAACTCATCCACATTCAGGTCTTTACTGCCTTATGTTCTACTTTCTGGCAATGTTGTGTTATTATGCGAAGTTGTCTTTACTTGAATTATTGAAGAGAAACTAAATATGTGTAGCAGCTTTTCAAATATCAACTTGGTTGAAGAAGGTGCTTTAATTGAATTGATGCAACTTTGACTTTCTTGGCAGGCGTTTCCCATCAACTTTAGCAAATTTATTAGGAATGGATGTGCTTGTCAAGGAAGGATATGTTAAAGCTACAGCAAATCTTAAGTTTTTCAACTCGGTAATGCAAATAGGATTACCTAACTCTAGAAATGGAAACAGTTTTAATTTATAACTGTTTCATGACTACTCTGCTAAGTCGGTGTCTTAAATTTTTTTCGACATCTTAAGTTTTTTAATGTACATGCGTTTGACATAGCAAATTGCAGTTGTCTTTGTCTTTAGATTGTAATGCATAATGTGGTAATACTTGTGCAATATCTGTGCTAGCTTGTCCCATGCCACTTCAATGCTGGGAGTGCAATATATGCTGCTATATCCTATAGACATTTGTAGGATGTTGGTTAGATTAGAACTTCTTAAAACAATACTTTATGTTGCCCATGCACAACATAGGTATGGGAGGTACACGCCATGAATGTAAGTGGGATAGATTTTACCCATAAAAAATGAAGGACTGCAGTACGATTTGTATAGGGTGTCAAATTTTTAGTATCTAGGTATGATGGACGCCACTTTTGGTTCTCATTATTTCTCATTTGACTTGCATGTTTACTAACCTTTTTCCCCTGTTAACAACTAAATTTTAGTAGGATAAATAGAGAGGTACAAAAGCAGAATATGCAGATTACAACTTCAATGGGGATATGCAAACTGCAAAGAGATGTAATTCCAGAGTGTCGATAGATACCACAAAGAGATTCCTTTCGATACCTTGGATCTATAATTAGTTAGGATGGAGAAATTGATGAAGATGTTATGTTGAACACAAGATAAGAATTGGATGGTTGAAGTAGAGATTAGCTTTTGGAATGCTTTGTATTGGCACATACCAACAAGACAACAATTAGACCTGCTATGGACCTATGGAGCAAATGTTGGCCAATCAGAAACCAACACATGAAAAACGAGTGTAGTAGAGATGAGAATATTGGGATGGATATGTGGTAAACTAGGAAATACAGTACAAGAAATGAACAACCTAAGAGCATTTAGGGGAGCATCAATAGGTATTAAGTTAAGAGTCTTGTTTGATATGGTTTGGACATGTTCCCCGTAGTGAGAAAATATTTTTCTATGTAGGTTGAAGGATGAGGGGTGGACCGAAGAGGAAATGGATGAAATTAGTAAGGATTTATTGGAAGAATTGTAATCTATTCGAGGAATTGGTCCCATCTAAGATTAAATAAAAGGTTCACATAGTTGAAATGATCCCAACATAGTTGGAACAAGGCTTTAGTGATGATTAGAAAGGTACACAATATAAATAAAGGTGAAGTCAAAGAGTCAAATGCATAGGTATGAGAACATTATACCATACGCATGAAAACTACAATAAAGAAGCATTTAAAGCTATAACCCTATCCAACCCTTGCTTTAGCCAAAGAATTTACCAATCTCCCCACATGGAAAATTCACTTGAACAGAAGAAGACATCTTAATATCTTGGAAATGAAAATAGAATTTCCTGTATTTCTGTTTGTGGTTCTCTTTAGAAATCGTACAACAATTAGGCATTGGATGAGTCACTTTCTACAAGTTACCTGTTGAGTAAACTGCATGAATGTAAGAGAGCTTCCAAAGTATCTCACATCTCCTCATTTGAATCTTTAACCCCCACATGTTTATAGAACATAAGCTTCACCTCCCATTTATCATTTCGGAGAACAGCACTAGTACTTGCCAGACCTAGATTGCCTCTAGCTGTCCCATCCATAGAATAAAATAGCGGCCGCTACAAAGCGTAGCGGCCGCTATATCGGCCGTAGCGGCCGGCACCGCTACGCTACGGAGGTGTTAGCGCCGCTACGGCCGCTATTTTGCCGCTACGGCCGCTATTTTGCCGCTATTTTCCTGCTGGGCCGCTATTTTGCCGCTACGACCGCTATTTTGCCGCTACGGCCGCTATTTTGCCGCTATTTTCCTACTGGGCCTATTTAAATGCCCTGACGCCCATTCTTCTACATTTTTCACTCCTGTCTCCATCTTTCCCTTTCCCTGTCCACTGTTTTTTGGTCCGACCTCCCTCTTTCTTCAAATTAAAGGCAACAAGAGTCCAAAAACACATTAAGATTTATAAATCTAGATCATTTAGCTTCTTTGGAGCCAAAAGGCATCTCTCAAAAGGTATTTTTTATGTGATTTTCTTAGATCTATGGCTCTATTCCTCTTTTCTCCTTCATGAATCTCTTGGAAATGGCTTGTAAGTGATAAATCTTTGTTTCTCATAGATCAAACCACCCATTTTCTATGATTTATTTATTTATTATTTATTTTTTATTCTCGGATTTTTTTATTTTTTGAAAAAAAAAATTTCTTGAAAAAACACCAACTAAATCACTTGAAAATTACTCCCAAGTGTTAGATCTATGAATCCCATGCATGAATTACACTTTCTTTCTTATTTATTTGAACTTATTTAATTTTTTATGTTCATATTAATATGACTTTTGGTGGTAAAGGTATTCCTCTAATCATTTCTCAAATCTCAACTTTATATTAACTCTCATGTCTCAGTTCTTTAAGTACAATGTTATTTATAAAGTTATTATTTACTATGTCATTTATTGTGTTGAATGTTGATTGTTGCGTCACTGACTCTAGTGACTAATCTCTCTAAATCTTAAATTCTTAACTCTTGAGTCTTGACTTTGAGTCTTGAATCTTGATTCATGATACCATGTGAAAATTAGGAATGATACTATTATTTTTTAATTATACAGCGATACAGGACATCATGCATTTAGGGGACCGCTACGCCCCCTTATTTTAGGCTTTTTTGCAAAAAAAAATACATATTCTAGCTCATTACAATTTTCTGGATTTTCTAGAATTTTTTCAAATTTTTTTGATAATTTTCTAGAATCACACCGCTACGCCGCTATGTAGCCCCGCTACCGCTACGTAGCGCCCGCTACGTAGCGTTTTGGCGACTGGCCGCGACGCTATCCGCTACCGCTATTTTGATCCTTGGCCCATCCACATGAAATTTGAGATAACCTTTTGGAGGAGACTTTTGATTCAATTTCACCAATTTAGCAGACCCTGATCCCATGCATGCTTCCTAATATTACGGAATAGTCTTACTTTGAATTCTTGAATTCCTTGCTTGAGATGACCCCCCTAGCTAGATGGCATTCAAAGATGATGAAGTACCTCAAAAAGTTCCTTCACCCTCTCCTCCCATATAGACTAGAGGATAGCAAATGTAGTCTTCGAAAACACTAAACTGCATCCACTAAGAGGGGCCAATCTCCAAGCCCCTATCAAATCACCTATATAATCTGGAGTGCTCCAAGGCACCTTCAGCTGCTAAGAAGATCGCCTCATAGATGTGATGTATCATAATGAAGAAACAAGTGATTGACTGTCTCCCTATCCTTCATACACAAAGAGCAAACATTTGGAGATATACTCTGAAATGTTGTCCTTCCTTCTGAGATAATCCGCACTATGGAGCTCTTGTCCCCACCAACCAACAGAAGATCTTGTCCCTAAGGGGTTCCAAGCCCATCCAGATCTTCACATGAGGAGAATGCTCCATAGAAGATGCCTCTAAAGCCAAGTAGTGAACTTTCACGTGGGATTTGGCTTCTAAATATGAATATCCTTACCCATTTACTACTGAATGTGTAGTAGCCATTGAGCACATGCACTAACAGTTTTAAAGGTGTTTCAAGGTCGATGGAAGAGACCCTTCAAGTTTTGCATCTAAGGTTAGCAAATTGGGTCATCTACAGAAAGGAATTTAAAGATTTTAACGTTGATAATGCTCTTCTTAACTGGGACGCGCTGGCTTTCCAAAGGAAAGAGTTTAGTTTCTTGAACTCCTCCATATGGATCCTAAAATTTAAAGTGGACTGGGGATCCGAAGAGAAGCCAGGACCTGGAGGTATTAGTGGTGTCCTTCCCAGTGATAAAGGGGTAATGTTATTTATGTTTTCTAAGCGTATGGGCAGTGCTAAAGACTCTTAATAGAGCGGAGGTGCCTGCGATCTTAGAAGTTGTGTGCATTTAATCTGATGTTTTCTCCGGTAGTTTGATTATTGAGTGTGGTTTTTCGAATGCCATTTCCTGGTCAAATAGTCGTTCTTGGAAATTCTTCTATTATTTTCAAGAGATCAGAAGCTTCTCTAGTTTTTACAAGTGTGTATTATCAACATGTGGGAAGGACATCAAGTGGGTTGGTAGATGTTTTGGCCAATCAATGCA
This sequence comes from Sextonia rubra, assembly GCA_037013555.1. Lineage (NCBI taxonomy): Eukaryota > Viridiplantae > Streptophyta > Magnoliopsida > Laurales > Lauraceae > Sextonia > Sextonia rubra. Next base: position 31,141,097 of record JASUAD010000010.1, on the reverse strand, counting down.
GGAAAGGGTCATTCCTTTTAGTGCTAAGGTTGGTAATGTTGTTATACCTCTGCTTTTTGCGTGGTTGTTGGCTTGTCTGTGTTGTGCCCTACAATCCTTTTAATCTAATAAAATTTGTTGCTGTTTTTTTTAATGGTAAATTGTATTGAATAGAAAAGGCTAGTACAAAAGGGATGTACTGAAAAGTGAGAAAGAAAAACAAGAAACAAAAAACAACATAAAAAATGATATGAAATATCAAACAAGAACAGAGAGAAGTAAGGAGGAAGAGAGGGATCTTCTTATTGAAAGATCTTATGTGTACATAATAGGGGGGAGGAGGATCTTATTTATAGAATAAGATTGCTTCCTCCCCAAGCAACCTAATAGGGAAAGGCTCTAACCCTAAGTAATCCCCTTATCTCATGTGGGTCCCAATGTGGGCATCAACCTATAATAATACATCTTATAACACTTCCCCTTGGATGACCACCATTCAATGACAGTTTCCTCATTAATACCTTGCAAAGGAAAAACCCAGTGGGATAAAAACCAAAGCAAAGGAAAAAGAATACAACGTTCTACAGGATCATTGACTTGGTGTTGGACGTGCATAATGCTGCCTCGTTAAAACCTTAACTAGGAAAATCCAGTGGGATAAAACCTAGAAAAGGAAAAAGAGTACTGCGCACAGATGTCCTGGGTAGCATACTTCAGGATGCCTCTCCTTGATGACTACTCCTCCTGATGATAACAACCTTTCACATAATTAGGCATGTTAATCTTGTGTACAGGTGTGTAGAATACTGATTTTGGCAAAGATGTCGTAAACTGATCAGCCAGGTTGTTGCTTGAACGAACTTGCTTGCCTTCAATCCTGCTATTTTTCTAAAGCTCATGAGTGAAGAAAACTTTGGTGTAATGTGCTTCGTCTTGTCATCTTGAATGTATCATTCTTTAATCTGTTGAATACATGCCCTATTGCCTTCGTAAATAATGTTCGGGGTATCTATACTAAGAGGCAATTGACAAGAACTACATATATACTGAGTTAAAGATTGTAGCCGTACACCTTCCCCACTGGCTTATAGAGGGCTAAAATCTCAGCATGGTTAGAATAAGTAACTACCAAAGTCAATTTTAGTAGAACACTAAAAATAATGATATTGCCATTAAGAAACATACAACATGTCTATGATCGACCCTTATGAGGATCAGGGATATATCCTTAATCTGCATTTTCGACAAAATTTGAATTCTTACAACCAAAAGAATAAAATAGAAGCAAATATAGTAGGATTCGTTTGATACCAATCCATTATTTTTTTGAGTTGGTGTGAAACTATATGTAACAACCATGTTTACAAATAATAAAATATCTCTTTAGAACTTCTCTCAATCTGCAGGTTTAGATAAAATTCTCTTGTAAATAGTCAACATTTTTCTCGAGCTCTTTTGGAGTCCTGATTAGATTTATGTCATCTACATGAACTTTTACAATTATAAATCCATTTAAGGATTTTATAAAGATATACGGGCAAATGGGATTGTTTTAATACTCTTCCTTATATAAACATTCACTAAGACGATTGTACCATATTCTTCTGGAATGCTTCAGGCTGTACAATGAACGTCTTACTTATATTGAGTACGTACTCTCTGACTTTGCTTCTGGCAAAGCAAATCCTTCTGGGATTTTCATATATGTCTGTGTATGTTTTCAATCCCAAGTTTCTGTAGGAAACTTTGTATCACAAGTCTTGCCTTCTATCTAGTAATTTCATTTATTTTCCTTACAAACATCCTTTGTAACCTACAGGGTTAATACCTTTTGGGGTTTGTACTATAGGTTTAGATATACCACGTCTATTGAGAGACTGTAATTCCTTAATGGCATCTTTCTATTTTGGCCAATCTGTTCTTTGTCGACATTCATTTATAGAACGTGGTTTTATATCCCAATTATCATTCTCATTTTCCCTTGATATTTGTGTAGCTACTGCATATACAAATGCGTCATCGATGATAATTTTATTTCTATCTCATCTCTCTCTTGAATAATTATAAAATATAAAGAGCTCTTTATTTATTGGGTACCCATTGCCTCTTCAGGGGCTTCCAAAGTCTCTTCTGGGACATCAATTTCTTCAGGAATTTTAGAGAAAGTGGATTTTGTCATAAACTTTTCGGGAGTATACCTCTTCTGGAGCATGAATGGGATATGATTGCTCATTTCTCCTCTTTTGGGGAGTTGAGTCCTTGAAACGTATAAATCTACCACGTTTCTGGCGTGTACAGATTCATTTGCTGCCATATTTGGACTTTTGTATCCGACAAGGACACTAATTCGTGCTTGTGTGTTCATAGCTGGTACATGTGACCTAGTCACTTTTGCTGCATCATTAAAAGCATAAGGGAATTCGTTTAAGTGCACAATTCTCCGTATTTCATTCTCACGTTAATTCTCGCCGTTCTTCAGGAATAAATTGTTCTACAGGTACAAGGTGTTCTTCAGGAACTCTTTTATCTCCCCCTAACGGCGAGAAGACCGTCTCATCAAGATAACAATCAGCAAAACGAGCAGTTAATATATCTCCAGTCATTGGGTCTAGATATCCAATAATTGGGAGTGAAGTATAACCAACATAGAGTCTACGTTGTGGGCTCATACAGGTCACAAACCTACGATAACAAGCCTTATAAATTTAATAACATGTTCAAGGAGGTGTACCCTAGGTTTAATAATTTGTTCTAATAGGCAGGATTTGATGGGTTTACAAACGTTACACTATATTCTTTGCGGAAAGGATGGTCAATGAATGGTACTCTAAGGAGTACTTGACGGAATTATCAATAATTTTGCCATAGTATAGTACACCTAGGGTGACCTAACCTATCATGCCAAAGCATTAAAGCCTTATGGTCACTAAGTTTAGGGCTTAGTGTGAGCTTCGGGCTTGACTTTGTTGTTTTGCTCATAATTGAATGTGATTCAAGTTTTGAAGCTTGTCTTGTAATAAGAAGGCACGTAGCTTTTCTAGTATCAGCTTCTGGCTGTCAATACTAGTAATGATGTACATATTTTGTGTGGACTATTCTGAAGCATTCAAGTATTTGTACCGATCCAGCTATGATCGATGCCATGCACAAATTAAACACTAACTCTGAGAAAAACTTTTGGTTTTTTTTTCAGTATAGTGTGCTTTATTGCACTGTCTACTGGACAGATATTATCCTCAGTTTCATACATTCCATGAGCCATACAACAAGTAATAATAAACTTACATAACTAGTTAATCGCATCACAAAAATAAAATTAAGAACAACTAAACAATTTACCATTCAAAGCAAATATGGCATGCAAACACAAGATATGGGGGATAAAAGAATAAGTTTAACATCCAACAAAATATCGAAAAATTGAACTCAATATTCAAACTCATAAAAGTAGTTGTAGGTCTTCTAGACCATGCTTGGTGGTTCGCCCAATTTTCAAACAAAATGCCTTATTAATCACTTCTCCTGGGGTAATTATTTGCATCTCTACTGGAGAACTATTATATCAACCTCTTCTAGAGGGATTATGTTTGACTAATCTGGCATTTATTTTAAGCATTAGGTGTATGACCATCTGCTGGTGATCATCCTTATCTAATAGGGATATAATCACACAGAAAATAAGAGCATATGTCATATCCACCAGGGATATCTTATGTCCGACCTTGATAGCATTACCAACCCTTGTAAAATGTGTAAAGATCGATTTACCAATAACAATTAAACAAAAATAGAACTTTAGGTTCTCAATATTTGATGACAAAGTATAATGAAGAATTGGCCAATTAGAAAGTTAGAACTTCGGGTTCTTAACTGACGAATAAGAACTTCTAGTTTTGTAAAGACTTCAGGCTAGAGATAGAACTTCAAGTTCTCAGAACTGCTGGTTTTATCAAAGCTTCAGGTTTGAATCACAACTTCTGGTTCTGTTAAAACTTCAGGTTTGATTCTATGGCCTTCGTATCGATCTACACTACTTCGAATCAAAGCTCCAAGTTTGATTATGAATATAAATCTTCAGGTTCATATTCCAAATTTTAGAACTTCTGGTTCTAGATAATTTATGGATCTTCGGGTCCAAGTTATTCAGTTGATGAGAACTTCAGGTTCTATTATATACAACTACTGCTTCTGGCAATAACAAATTCATCAAAACTAAAGTTTCATATAATCATATAGTGATAATTATACTGAAGTAATTATATCAAGCTTGCAGTACAATGTTATAGAATATATAAAAATAAATGTGTGTGAGAAACAGAAATAAAAGGTAGAACTTCAGGTTCTCAACATCCAATCAAAGATAATAACAAAAATGTGATGAAGAATTGAGAAATTGAAGTTTAGAACATCGGGTTCTCAACTTAAGAATCAAAACTTCTGGTTTTAAATTAGAGTAGTTCATGGATCTTTCAGTACGAGTTAGAACTTCAGGTTCTAGATTAGGATAATTCATGGATCTTCAAGTCCGGGTTAGAACTTCTGGTTTTAAATTAAAATGACATACAGAACTGCAGGTTCATGTTATTTATTCGATATAGAACTTCTAGTTCTAAGTATCATATGAAACTTCGAATACATATTGTGGATTTGAAAACTTCTAGTTTCAGAGTAAAATAACCAACAGATCTTCTGGTCCGGATTCAAATGAACTTCTGGTTTATAGGCTAAAATAATTTACGGAATCTCGAGTCCGAGTTATTGATTCCATATAGAACTTTTAATTTTAAATATCGTATGGAACTTCGGGTTCCAATTAATTATATAGAACTTCTGGTTCTATTTATAATTTGTGATTTTTAATTCTATCATGATCTTTTTTTTATAAGAGAAAATGAATCATTCATCACAAGAATTAAAATTATAAATATTTGTAGATCTAAAAGGAATAAAGATAAATGCATATATATAATTATTAAACTAATAAAAAAATTATAAAATAAGGAGAAATTACTTAACCTTTGAATCATCCTCCTTTTGGTGCCAATGTGTAGATCTGCTCGTGAGCTTTCCATAGGTACAAACGGATCTCAAATCGGACTCCGGATCGTCAACATATTGCAGTTTCAAACCTCAACGCTTTGATCTTGTAAAATAGTCTTTTGAATCTAATCTGCATTTGATGACATCATCAGTGATGTCACACTAATTATGGGCCTTACTCGGGTTGGGCTGACTCGAACTTGGATTGACTTGCCCAAAATCGAGGCTTGAGGGATCACAATTGATTGTGGTGCCTCGGTGCACCATGCCCAAAGTGGGGGACACACCCATGTGACAATGTCATCTCTGAAAGACAAATATGAGAATGTCAACTTTTTTTTTTTTTTTTTTATTAAATCACCATGTCCAGACCTTCCTTTTCCTTCTCTGTGTCGGTTCTGTAAAGAGAACCTGAACTAGAACCCCGTCAGCCCGCAGATCGTGGGCACCGAGTGGGCTTGTCGGGAGCAGCGACACCAGAAACGGAACCCCGCAGATCGTGGTCGAGCAGCAGCACTGGAACCCCGTCAGCCCGACCTTTTTTTTGGCATGCTGAGCACCGAGTGGGCTTGTCGGGAGCCAGTCCGGACGTTGCCAGTGGCGACGAAATGGCCGGCGACGGATCTCGTCGCTCGTCAGCGGCCTCCATCAGATCTAGTGGAGAGATGACGAAGGCACAGATGGGCTTCTCGATAGCCATGGTCGCGGTGGAGGCCTGGTTTTCTTTGAGGCGGAGGCCTTCATGGAGACGACCCAGTTTGGGTGTATGTCTTCTGGACAAAAACTGGTTCTTGGTGATGATGAAAAGAGTGAATTCTTTGACAACCGACAAGGCACTTTCAGAGATCTCTCCCTAGAGTGGTGTGAGGGGATTCAAAAAAGGAGATATGATTACAAAGAGAAATGGAGCGCTGGACTGGCCTGTGATGGTGATGCAACCTTTGTTCTTTTGGATGCCTGTGATTCTAATGCAAGGAGAGGAAGAGATTTGAATTGAAATGCAAGCAGTCTAGAAAGTCTACCACTGCTTTCATTTTCTTAAAGATTTGGAAACGCTTTTCATCCTGCTTCTCTTTTATTTCAAGAGAAGCCAAAATAAAACTTCTCAAATCCAATCATTCAGATCTAGGACGATCCCTTCATTGATGGCAAGGACTTGGTGTAGAGAAATCGTACTGATAACGTGATATGAAATATCAAACAAGAACAAAGAGAAGTAAGGAGGAAGAGAGGGATCTTCTTATTGAAAGATCTTATGTGTACATAATAGGGGGAGGAGGATCTTATTTATAGAATAAGATTGCTTCCTCCTCAAGCAACCTAATAGGGAAAGGCTCTAATCCTAAGTAATCCCCTTATCTCATGTGGGTCCCAATGTGGGCATCCACCTATAATAATACATCTTATAACAAAAAAGTTAAAAAAAAAAAGACTCCCCAAAGGCTCCAAAAACGAAAAATAAACCACCCTAACAATTAAGAGGAGACCAGGTCCCTCCAATTCAGCAAAATGGTCTCTAAAGGCACACCGTAAAAGTCTTGAAGAATAGAAACCCAAGAAGCCGCATGAAATCTAGCACTTGGAAGAACAATAGCTAGAGAAGAAGACTTCCCCTCAAAACCATCTCTTGTTTGTCTCATTCCAAATATCCCAAATGATGGCCACGAATGATGAATGCTACAGAAGTCTCTCTTTAGCTAAAGAGAACCCAATCTTCCAATTGTCATAAAGATGAAAAATGGATTTAGGGAGAACCTACGCACAATCAAAATTGGAGAGAATTGAGTTCCATATATGATGCGCCGAAGGTGATTCATTCTTCAATTGAAAGACAAAGAGGACATGCATTGACAAGGTTCATTTTGTGGCGACAGAGGTTGTCCATAGTTAATATGCTACCTCGCAGTACTAGCCAACCAAAAGCAAAAACTCTAAGAGGCGCCTTAGATTTCTACAAGAAATTATTCCCTCTCTCTGGAGCATCTGAAGCATTCAAGGGTTCAAAAAAGAAGCCATTGAGAAAACACCATCCCGAGAAGGATTCCACATTGTTATCTCTCCCATCCTCCTCAATAAAGATATGATCCAACATATCCAAAAGAGCAGATATTTATATCCTCTAACTCCTACAAGTTCCTCCTAAAAAGCGGACCCCCGGAAATTTGTAGGTCATCCCTTTCTATGTAGTCCTTCACTGTAGGCTAGTTGTCCCTGGCACATCTAAAGAGATCTGGAAATTGCACCGTGAGTGGCCAAGTATTGAGCCAAAAGTAAACATGATCCCCAGAATCAATCTGGAATCTGATGTGAGAGCCGAACTCTTCAAGAATAGAAACAGTACCTTTCCACAACCCAAAAAACGTGGAGCTCGGGCTAGAGATTTCCCAACAATTTCTCTTGATCCCATATTTAGCCAATATAATGCTCCTCCCCAAGTTATTGGAGTCCTCCCCTAGCCTCCATAGCCACTTATCCTCCTCTTTCAGCCTACAAATAGAGTTATAGTCAACCAGATGAAATTTCTTCCTAGTACCCTTAACTTGCCACAAGAAGTCTCTCTGAGGCTTCTATAAGCGCTTAATGATTGAAATTGGGTACTTAAAGATGGACATAAAATATATGGGGAGGTTGGCAAGAACTGACTTAATCAAAATAATTCTTCCTCTAAAAGACAAGTACTTCGTTTTCCTAGAGGTCAGTCTCTACTCAATCCTCTCCACAACCGGATTCCACATTGTCAAAAGCACACTTCCAATGCAAAGAGGCAGCTTGAGGTAAGAAGTTGGGCGATAGATAACCTTACAACCCATAATAATCGCCAAATTTGCACCTGCCCATCCTTGAAGTTACCAACTATTGCAATCTTAAAGAGACTTACTCTAAGACCCGAGCCAGCTTCGAAACGCGAAGATGGCTATAGCATTCTTTATTTGATCTTCCTTCTCATCACAAAAGATCAAGGTATCATCTGTATATTTAAGATGTGATACAATGTGGACAATGGGTGCTGGCTTGAAACCATGTTTTACAATCCCAAGTGCAAGGTTGTGAAGTAGCAATATCTTGGTGAGTACGGGGTCTAATCCACAGGGAGCAAATCACAATCGATAATTTGTAATTGTCCTATAGGAAAATCTAATACTAGCCTACCAAAATCTATACAAAACCATCAACCTACTTTTCTGGAATTTAAAATTAATTACATAATTACAACCAATAAAAATTTCTTAATCTAAAAACCTAGGCTAAAAATCCTAATCTAATACTATGATAAAAGAAATCATATTCTAACTATGATGCTGCATCCACCAAAAGAATAGTCATAAAAACAATTGGTTAAATTTAAAATTCAGAAATAATGGAATTGCAATGTAAGGATTATGATCCGTTGCCTCTAATGACTAGAGGTATGTATGGCTTAGATTCTCTCCCATAAGGATGAGCCAAGAATAATCATCATCAATCATCATCATCATCATCATCAAAGCTTTATCTCAACCATGTTGGGGTTGGCTACATGAATTCTATTTCTCTATTCCGTTCTATTTTGAGCTAAATCTTTCGATAAGTGAAACTTTTTCAAATCTGAATTAATGACTTCCATCCATGTTTTCTTCGGCCTGCCCCTACCTCTTGATGGGCCCTCGACCTGTATATCTAAACGTTTTCTCACCGGTGCCATTACTGGCTTATGCTCAACATGCCTAAACTATCTTAAACGGGTTTCTCTAGTCTTATCCTCTATTGGTGCTATCCCTAAATGTTCTCGAAAGCGCTCATTTTTAATTTTATCTTTCCTAGTTTTACCACACATACACCTAAGCATTCTCATTTCCGCTACATCCATCTTATGAATATGTGTCTTCGTAATTGGCCAACATTCTGCTCCATATGTCAGCTGGTCTAACCACTGTTCTGTAAAATTTTCCCTTCAATTTTGTTGGTATTCGTCTGTCACAAAGCACTCCCGAAGCTAGTTTCCACTTCAGCCATCTAGCTTTTATCCTATGCTCCACATCTTCGTCAATCTCTGTATCATTGCTAATCATCAAGCCTAGGTACCGAAAAGAGTCTCTACGTGGTATCTCATGGGTTTCAATTTTGACAGTAGTTTCAACACTTTGTATATGTTCACTGAAGTTGCAATCCATATATTTTGTCTTTGTACGACTTATTTTAAAGCCTCTAGATTCTAATGCCCTCCGCCATCTCTCAAGCTTTACATTTACACCCTCTCTTGATTTATCCACTAATACTATATCATCTGAAAAGAACATACACAATGGTGTTTTTGAACATGCACAATTAACTCATCCATAATTAATGTAAAGAGATAAGGGTTTAAGGTTGATCCCTGATGTAAACCTATAGTCACGAGGAATCCACCTGTTTCTCCACATGTGGTTCTCACATTTGCTATTGCTCTTTTGTACATATCCTTAAAAATTTCAATATAACATCTGGGGACATTCCTTTTATTTAAAACCCACCAAATTAAATTCCTTGGTACCCTATCATAGGCTTTTTCCAAATCGATAAAGACCATATGTAGATTTTTCCTCTTTACTCGGTATTTTTCCATTAATTGCCTAAGTGAAAAGATAGATTCCATAGTTGATCTCCCTGGCATAAAACTAAATTGATTTTTAGAAATCTTGGTTTTCTTTCTTAGTCTTTGCTCCATTATTTTCTTATATAACTTCATAGTATGACTCATAAGGTTAATCCCTCGATAGTTGGTACAATTTTGTATATTTCCTTTATTCTTATATATAGGTACTATAATGCTTTTTCTCCATTCATCTGGCATTTTCTTTGTCACAAGTATCTTATTGAATAGTCTACATAACCAACTTACCCCAATCTCTCTTAAGTATTTCCATACCTCTATCGGAATACTATCTGAGCTTGTTGCCTTTCCTGTTTTCATTCGCTTCAATGCTTCCTTCACCTCCACCTCTCTAATTCTACGGAGAAAAGTATGCTCTTGTGATGAAGTATCCTCTTTAACTCTTGTATCGTCCAAATGCTCTTCAGTTAGAAGTTTGCTAAAAGGATGAGCCAAGAATCAATTTCAAAAATGTTGAAAAGGTGAGATGTCACACTCATCAAGGCTCAGCATTCATACTTTCATCACTAGAGGTTTCTAGGCATTCCATATTTGTCATGAAAATGAGGAATCGTAGAAAACATAATTGACAAAAATAAATTAACAATAAAGAAATTTGCACTTTTGTTAATCATGTCCATCCATAAAACTAGTATTGGAGTTACAACTTCACTTCTTCCTTAGATTATAATCAAGGTTTTACTCCATCGTCTTCTTCGTCGTCACAAAATTATGAAATTGTTACTAGAAAGGAAAAAAGGGAAGTGGGGGGGGGGGGGGGGGGGGGGGGCACTTGAAAAATAGAGAGAGGATGGGAAAGGAATGGGGGATCTCCCCCTATGGGGAGTGCAAGCATGGTTTTGGACATTCCACCCCACTTTTATAGTTTTTGTTAACACTTCTTCCTCTTGAATAAGAACTCCTACCTACTCCTTTGATAGGAACTCCTAGTTGTTGTTTGCTTAAACTCTAAGATAATTTGAATTTTGAAACGTCATGCTTCCCTATCTAGAAATGCAGGAGTCAACTCCAAGAGGACATATCTCCCTGAATATAGCTCCAATCAATGTAATCTTGGGCTCTTCGGATATCTACTCAAAAAAAGCTTTCCAACAGCCCGATCCAAAGGTTGGATTAGAAGTTATGACCATTTAAAGTTCACTTGTCATGAAAAATCCAGGAAAAAGTTAGCTCTTCTTTCTTCTTCGTAACCAAGGATTCTCTTTAAATTTAAAATTTCAATTTCAAAATTATAATCTTCAAAGGATAGGGAATGAGTCTTTAAAGTTCCAAATCTTCATAGTAGATGAGAAGTCTTCAAAGTTTGCAATCCATCTTGGACTCTCTTTGGATTTGAATGTCAAAATTTTCAAGTCTTCCACAGAATAAGAAGGTTTTTTAAACTTTTGCAATAAATAAAGTGGGGTCATGTGTGGGATGTCCTACATGGGGATTCACAACCCCCACACACCCCCACACACACACACACACGTGGGTATTCTTTTCTTGATTTTTTTTCTTCCTTAATTTAATTCTTCTCTTCCCCAATTTCTTCTTCAATTTATCTTTTCAAATTCTCCTGAAAGTGGGTCCCAAAAATTTGAAATTCCTGTATAGAGTTATAATAAAATTCAGAAATAAAAATTGCATGTATAAAAGAATAATGCAACACTTAGGACCCAATTGGAAACCCAAGTAGGGCTGGTATAGGCAGTTTGGTAGGTGACAATGATGGTCATACTCTTGTTGCTTACTCGGGTCTTACCGGCCTTTCTACTGTAAATAGAGCTTAGTCATTAGCTCTCTTGACTGGCCTTCATGAAGCCTCCCGCCTTAAGCTTCTTCACTTGAGGGTGGATTCTTCTTGTACTAGTCAGTGGGCTTTCGGTAAGGCTAATCCTCCAGGGCTGTTGGCAGACATTTTTGAAGAAGTGAAGGGCTTATCTACAAGATTTAGGATCTACAAGATTTAGGGCTTCATTCAATCATATCAATCGCAGTGCGAATGGGGAGGCAGATTGTTTAGCTAAAGAAGGAATTGGGAAGTTAAACCTCATATTTTCCTCCACCTGTGTCATGCCTTCCTGACTTTTTCTTTCTGTCCTGTTTTTGTTCTGCTTTCTTTTGCTTGACCCAGCTTATTTTTGTTGCTGAGTTTTTTTTGGTTCAGTATAGAGCTCTTATACTGTACGGAGATTCTCTTAAATAGATTTCAGTCAATCTTTCAAAAAAAAAAAAAAAAATATATATATATACACGGGACCCAATTCACATCGTATGAATGCGCATGAATATACCATGTTCTTTTATTTTTTGTGCACAGTGCTGTAAAGAATACACATAATTTATCGTGTGAATTAAGAGAGGATCCTAGTATAATAGAATCCTTGTGAGTATAGGTTTCCATGAAATCATGCAAATTAATGGAATTTGACTGATTTTGACTTAATTTCTATCATTGGATTCTCAAATCCATGCAATCGTTGAAATTTCATTAATGTAATTAATCCTAAATAAGTTCATATTTCTACATGAAATGATAATGAAATTATGCATTTTTATGGACTTATGAAACCGCTCACCAGATTAGCCTCCACTGCTGCAGAAATCATATGACTGAGAGAAAGGATATAAATATCGGCCGATATGAAGCGTGTCGGCCGATAAATCGGGCGTAGCGCTCATAAGCGCTACGCTTTTTTCAAAATATTGCCGCTCACATGTGTATCGGCCGCTACGTACCCCCAGCCGATTTTTTAACCCACCTTTCCCTTTCAACTCCCCTCTTCACAGCTCCAACTCCTCCAAGACCCTTTCCTTGCCTCCATTTTTCAAATCATCTCAAAAAAACATCAAAATCATCAACAAAAACATCAAAAACATCCAAATGTGGCATTTAAGATTCTAGCATCAAGCTAAAAAAAGGTGAGTTTTGAAGCTTTTTTTTTTCAACTTTGTGCTTATTTCTCTCTTTTCTTCTATGAATCACTTGAAAATGAGTTGTTGTTGTTAGATCCATGTTCCTCTTTGATCAAGCCCCTCTTTTTTATCACTTTCTTAACTTTTTTTTTGAATTTTATTTTCGGATTATTTTATTATTTGAAAAAAAAAATCTATTTTGTTAATGGAAAACCAATCAAATGGGTTGAAAGTGGTCCCTAAATGTTAGATCTATGCTTCCCATAGATCAATCCCACATATTTTTGCGTTCTTCTATTTTTTTCATATTTTTTTATTTTCGGATTTTTGTATTTTTTTTAAAAAAATATTTTTTTATAGAAGCAAACTCAATCAAATGGGTTGAAAGTGGTCCCTAAATGTTAGATCTATGCTTCCTAGAGATCAATCCCACATATTTTTGTGTTCTTCTAATTTTTTCATATTTTTTATTTTCGGATTTTTGTATTTTTTTAAAAAATATTTTTTTATAGAAGCAAACTCAATCACATGGGTTGAAAGTGGTCCCTAAATGTTAGATCTATGCTTCCCATAGATCAATCCCACATATTTTTGTGTTCTTCTATTTTTTTCATATTTTTTATTTTCGGATTTTTGTATTTTTTTTAAAAATATTTTTTTGTAGAAGCAAACTCAATCAAATGGGTTGAAAGTGGTCCCTAAATGTGAGATCTATGCTTCCTATAGATCAATCCCACATATTTTTGTGTTCTTCTAATTTTTTCATATTTTTTATTTTTGGATTTTTGTATTTTTTTTAAAAAATATTTTTTTATAGAAGCAAACTCAATCACATGGGTTGAAAGTGGTCCCTAAATGTTAGATCTATGCTTCCCATAGATCAATCCTACATATTTTTGTGTTCTTCTAATTTTTTCATATTTTTTATTTTTGGATTTTTGTATTTTTTTTAAAAAAAATATGTTTGTATAAAAGTAAACTGAATCAAATGGGTTGAAAATAGTCCCCAAATGTTATATCTATGTTTCTCATTTATCAATCCCAATTCCCACCTACATAGATGTGTGTTATTCTAATTTTTTCATGTTTTTGAAATTTATTTAAATTTTAACCTATTACTTTTAAATCTTGTTTAGGTATTGTGACGTGAAAAAATGCCGCGTGATATAGATCTTGCACGGAGCTATGGTGAGGCAATTGAAAACAATCGGTTGAAGATTAAGTGCAAGTTTTGTCACAAAGTGACCCATGGGGGCATTACAAGATTTAAACAACATTTGGCCCATGTGCAAGGCAATGTTGCAAGGTGTCCTGAAGTGTCCAAAGAAGTTAGGGAGCAAATAAAAAATTTATTGAATCAAACAAAACAAAGAAAAGTACAAATTAAAGAGAAGAAGCAACAGGGTGTTGATGCAGCACGCCGTGATGTATTTGGGGATGAAGGTCTTGGTGCTGCTTCTGATGATGAGTTTGATGACCCAGAAATGATGGCTGCACGCCGAGAGTCCCTTATGCCGTGCCAAGAAGAAGCAGAGCGTTGAGCCTATAGCCAGCGTAGAAACTATGATGAAAGTGGCTCATCTGGTGCAACAAGCAAGGGCAAAGGCATTGCGGGTAAAATGCGTAGAGCATTTAGCACCCGATAGCGGGATGATGATATAGAGATTATTTCTACTCGGATGGCTACACCTACACAAACTGGAAGAGGGGTTAGTTTTGTTGATCCTTTCGCACATAGATCGGAGGCAGCTAAGCAACCAAAAATCTCTAATGTTGTCAAGGGTGTTATGAAGGCTGCAAGAGATAGATTAGCCAAAGCTACAGCAAAATGGCTAGTTCATAAGAATATACTCCCTACCGCAATTGATTCTCCTCATTTTCAGACAGTTCTTGATGTTGCGGCTCAAGTTGGGCGGGGTATTACGTCGCCATCCGTGTATGATGTGGGCACCAAGTACCTTGAAGAAGAGTATAAAGAAATAAAGGCTTGAGTAGAGACGTTTAGGCCCATGTAGGGGCAAAATGGAGTCACTATTATGTGTGACGGGTGGACAAGTGGCACCCAAACACAATTAATTAACTTTTTGGTCTATAATGTCACTGGGACCGTCTTTGTGAAGTCCGTTGATGTATCTGAAGAGAAACGGACAGTAGATTATATTTATAGGCTTATGGATAAAGTTGTAGAAAGTGTTGGAGAGGAGAACATTGTCCAAATTGTGACAGACAATGGAGCTAATTTTAAGAAGGCTGGTCTTCTTTTAATGGAAAAGAGGACACATTTATTTTGGACCCCATGTGCAGCACACTGCATTGACCTTATAATGGAGGATATTGGAAAGAAGAAGAATGTGGCCGCTGCAATCAAGGCATGTAGAGGCATTACAAGGTTCATATACGACCATTCATGGCTCTTAAGTTTGATGAAGAGATTCACAAACAATCATGCCTTAGTGCGTCCAGCATCCACTAGATTTGCTACCCATTTTATTGCTATGGAAAGCCTAGTACGTTGGAGAACGGAGCTAATTCAGATGTTTTCATCAGAAGAATGGCTTCGTTCGAAATGGGGCAAAGCAACACGTAGTCCGGAGTTTGACATCCCAATTCTAATGAGGGATAATAAATTTTGGGCCAAAGTAGAGAACATATTAAAGGCATATGAACCTTTAGTGAAAGTGTTGCGGCTTGTAGATGCTGATGAAAAGCCAACAATGGAGTACATTTATGAAGCAATTGATCGGGCAAAGCAAGCCATTATAGAAAATTGCCGATATCATGATGATTATATAAAAATTATTGATGCCCGGTGGAACGATCAGCTGCACCATCCATTGCATGCTGCAGGTTATTTTTTAAATCCTAAATTCTACTATCGCAATGCCTCACACCACACTGAAGCAATAGATACGGAATTGCGAGTATGATTAAGGACAGTGTTGAAAAGAATTTTGAGTGAAGATGATCATATCGAAGCTATACAAGAGGTAAGCTAATTAAGAAATTTATTTAATCTTTTAAATATATTTTAGATAATTGTATTGATATGGTGTACTTATTTATTTCTAATTTTTTGCATTGTAGATTTCTACTTATACACATAAAGAGGAACTTTTGCTGACCCATTTGTAAAGCGAGCGATTGGAAAATGTTCACTTGGTAATTATACTTATATGCAATTGACAATACATAGAAAAGGAATTTTCTACGATTTAAAGATGTCTAATTTTTTTTCTTTTTTTTGTATTCCAGCTGATTGGTGGGAGAGTTTTGGAGAGAGTACTCCACATCTAAGGAGAGCAGCGATTCGCATCCTTAGTCAAACAACATCATCAAATTGTGAAAGGAATTGGAGCACTTTCTCCATGATCCATACGAAGCCCAGGAATCGGATAACCATGAGAAAACTCAACAAATTGGTATACTGCCATTACAATATCAAGTTGAGGAACAGAAATAGAGAGAGAAAGGCAAGGGATGATTCTACTTATTGTCCAATTAATTTGGATCACATATTCAGAGACGATGATCCTTTACTTCCATGGATAGCCGAGACTGAAGATCCATTGTTAGATTCAGATCCGGGCTTTCAGCAAGAAGTACAACGTTTAATTGCTGAAGATGTATAAATGTCAGGGGGACAGCCACCTCAGGGAGAAAGAAGTAGTGGAAGTGCAAGTGCAACATCTAGAGGGAAGGAATCGGCTCATATTATGTCATCTTCTGAAGATAGTAGTTCTACTGTTGCTTCTTCCAGTAGCCATGGTGGAGGTCCTAGAGGAGATGGAGGAGACAGCGGGACAGGTGGCACTGCTGAGTCTTATCAACATGATGAAGAAGAAAATGTCATTCCTGTTGAGACCGTAGATGAGTTTCCCGAACAATCAAGAATGGCTCCACAACGTGCTTATCAAAGGCGACGGAAAGTGTCATCACCCGCAGACATAGATGAGTAAGGGAATGTGGGTGGAAGTGGAAATGTAAGAGGGGAACAAACAGCATCTTCGAACCCTATTTATAATGTTCCACTTCCACATTCGGACTACAGGCCGTATCCTCATGAACCATCACAATATTATCAGTATGGTCATGTGCAACAAGAAGAAGAACAATCTTCGGCTTCAGGGTCTTACTCATATGGTGACTATGATGATAGTCAACCTCAATATAGATATCCACCTCCTCCAAGCTCCTTTGATTTCTTCTTTGCAATGCAAGATCCCAATGCTCACCAATATCAAATTCAATTTGGGGAGAATGTGCAATATAATAGGGGCACAAACACAACAAATGATGATGAAGATGATGACACTGATAGCAATGTGATTTCTGGAAGACATTCCCTTTGGTACTAGATTAGAGCTAATCAGCAAGGTATTCCTCCATTACAAAGTCTTTGCTCTTTAAGTAGATTAGTATATTATTTTTTTATAAAGTTTGAACGTAGTTTATCTTTCATTCTTGAATGAATCTTGATGAAATTTGTTTATAACATTTTTTGTTTAAGCCTTAAGTTACTATTTAAGTTGACTTAACTAAACAACATGATTCCATATGAAAAACATTGATTATTCATATTCTTTTCTATTGATACAGCGATACAGGATCTAATGCAATGAGGGGACCGCTACATACTCATATACTAGTTGCTTTTGCAAAACAAACACATATTCCATCATTTTCCAATATTCTGGATTTTCTGGAATTTTTTCGGATTTTTTTGAAGACTTTTTTAATTCACACCGCTACGCCGCTACGTATCGCCGCTACTGCTACGTATTGCCCGCTACGTATCCTTTTGGCGACGGGCCGCTACACCCGCCGCAACCGCTATTTGCATCCTTGACTGAGAGCCTCCCCAACTATGGCAAAAAGGAGAGAAGGAAGAGGATCGACTTGCCAGAGGCCATTTTGAGCATGGACAAAACCTTTTGAAAAATTTTTTTTGTTACTATAAAAAAAAGGTGTTGATCAATTGTCACAACCCAAGCCCAGTAATCGGGGGTTAGTTAAAACTTAACCAGTGACACGTACTCCCGTGCACGTATACCTCGACCTGGTCTAAGTACACGCACACAAGGGATGTTCACACGTGCAAATCAAGTGTACGTGGAAGCTATACGCATCATAGCAAGCAAGGAAAAATGAACAGAATACGCGACAATATAGAGTCAACAAAATGACATTATTACAAAATGTATAATACAAAATGAAGAGATAGTTCCTTAGGGACCAATACAAAATAGATGTACAAGAAACAAAACAAAACCAAAGGAAAAGCAACTGATGGATGCAATGCCAAGCCGCTCTCCGTGGGAGTGATTAAGACCATTCCTCTAGCTTTGACTAGATCTCCCAGATCTCTCATGGAGTCTGGTTGACCGACGAGGGGTCGGTAGAGGAATTTGGGTCTGCAACACCAAGAACAACCTATGAGTATGACGACTCAGTAAAGCACAAGCAACAATAAGTAAACACACGCTGTGTCTAGCAGAATAGTAGACAGTTAACAATTATCAATGTATAGAGATCATGTTCATATACTAGGCAGATCATGCATATCAATAAGCATGCTGTAAGAATTATGAAACAAATGAACTAGCTATGTGGCTACCACATATGCCATATTCGAGAGCAATCAGTACGAGAACACCATCGACTGGGTTAGGGTACGAATGGGTCTCTAGTTCCCGGGGTCTGGAATCCCAGGGTAGGAGCACTTTGCAAAGGCAGTAAAGAGTCTATGCCAAAGTCAACCCCGTCGGGTATCCTGAGGCTGAGGCTGAGTAGAGCCATACAAACAAGATCAATCATACCATATGATGCACGTCAATCAATGTCAGTTGGTCGGTCAAGCAGTGCAATATAGTACAGTACATGTGTCTCAGTCAGACAATACAGTGTGTGCATCATGCTGGATCAATATTGTTGCAATTAAATAATTACAAGTTGAACAAGGAACAAGACAAGGAACATGAAAGGCAGCTGTTTCCACCTGGGATGTACCATGGACAGAGCCCTCAGGAAATTTTCAATCGTTGCCCCAGCGCAGAATGCGTACCATATGAATAAGAGGGCAAATCTGAAGCCAATATGCAATGCAAAGCAAATTATTACAGGAATCATGATCTTTTACTAGCCAACCCTATCTTAGTTGTCCATTGTTACTAACCGTGTATGATGATGTAGGTTTAAGTTATTCGATACACAGTTGTTCCTTTTGGGAGTGTTGCACTGTATCGTTCAAAGTGTATCGAAGTCTCTTAAACTAACACCCATGGGGAGGTGCTTAACAATTAGACAACGCACATGAATGCGTTACAGCCCGTAACCCATTCATGTGTTTAAGGTAATCCGTTGGACAGGCTATATGGTTGAGTACTCCATGGGGAAGGCCCTATAAGGTCTCATTATGAACCTAGAAGGTAATATAAAAGGTCTTATGGTGTTACGGGAAGCAAAAGAAAAAGAATGAAGAAGGTTAGGATTCAGTTGAACACTGAATCTCTCAGAGCAGCAGTGCTTCAGGGCCGACCGGTCGGCTTTGAAGCCTGATCAGTTGAATTTCGGTTCTGGGAGTGTCCGATCGATCGGACTACAGAATTCTGTACAGAACAGGGTTGCTGTATTACATGATTTCCATGCGCAAAACGACGTGTAACAAGGTCATACAAAACTAAGAGCTGTCAAACACCATACACTTACGAGAAAGGATAAAAGAATATAACAATCAACGTGTATCAATATATGTTTATCCCTACTGTGCTTATACTTGCCTTAAACACGCTCTTTCCTTAATTTAGTTGTTCTTTAGCCCAAACGATCCCGGAATGCAATCCTAAAACCATGCATGCCAAGAATAAGTAAAAGAGAATCGGTGCATGCGGTGCAAGCATATCCAAAACTCCTGCGGAGATCGTGGCACAACTACTCACTGGAGATAAACCGGAAGAAGGGTGCAAGAGTCTTGTTCATGACAAGGAGATAAGAAAGAAGAAAGCGGAGACGAGAGAGAGACGTCGGGTAGAGAAGGGAGTGGCAAACCCAAGGAGAAGACGAGCAACCCGCGCGCACGAATTTCCCCTTTTCTCTATGTTGATCTCAAGGGAGAGGAACAAGAAGAAAGATGGAGAGCAGGGAGAAGAAGAGAAGAAAACGAGAGAGAGAGAGAGAGAGGTCTGGCGTGAGGAAGATGAGAGGGAGAGAGGAAGAGTCGGTGGTTATCCTTTTATAAGATAAGGATTTGCAAATTTTATATCAAAGTCCAAGAGTTTGGGCTAATTACAGTTTGAGTCAAACGACGACCTCATGGAAACAAACGACCTCGCTAGCCTTCGAGCCAATTACGGAAGTTGACGAGCTCGACGAAATACACATGTTGACACCAAGATGATGCACGAATGAGGAATCCACACAAAATCAAAAATTATGAAAAAAGGGCTCGAGATGGCTTAACCCACGTTTAACTCAACTCAATTCCCTGTCTATGAACCGAGACAAATCTCAAGAGACTAAAACCACGAGTTTAACATAAATTCACTCTAATTAGCACCGAAACTTCTTTAGTTAACCGTTAAACCAGATTAAGCTGGGCCGGAGTGTTACATCAATTTTTGTATACTTCATGTTACTGGCTGTTACATTCGGGTCATGTAAATGCATTATTTTAGCTGCCCTATAAGTGGAAGGTATTTATTTAGAAAATAAGTAACCATTGTAGGATGAACCAAAGTGCTACTTATGCAGCCTTTGAATGATTGGTGTCTCTTGTATGTTGAGCTTTGAAACATAGAGCACCATTTCCCTATATTTTTTATGTTTGTAATAGATCACGTGAAGTTCAGTTTCTCATGTCTGTACCTCCAATTTCCAAAGTTGTAATCATATGATACAACTATTATGTGCTGACGTTGAGATAAATATTTAAATATTTGTCTTATGGCAGCTGTACTTCATTTCATTCTATGTAGTGTGAAATATGTAGCCTGAACTCTCTCTGCAGGTGTAGTATGTAGTCTCAATTCTTCGCCTTTTCATTCATGTATTTGCAGCTTTATTTTTACTATAGCTGGTTTGGCTTTAATGTGTGAAGTGTTCTTATCATCTGTTCCTTTGATGTGTAGATTGAAAGCAAGTTCGTTCTGAACACGAAGTTGTCTGTAGAGGGACCTCTTCGAATGAAAGAAGAGTACGTTGAAGGTGTATTAGAAACACCTACTATTAGTGAAGCAGCAGTACCTGAACAGCTGAAGAGTGCACTTGGACAAGCAGCTAACTCACTACAACAACTTCCTCCTCCTATAAAGGATGCAGTAGCGAATGGACTGAAGATTCCACTTAGTAAGCAATTTGATATGTCACAATTTTTGAATTTTAGTCATATCCAGATTCAGAATATATATTTTTAAATCTTGGAAGAAGGAACTGATGTCAGCTGCTTATTGATTTAGATGCTCCAAATGCTTACTTGTCATGCTCGTATACTCAATACCCCCCGAGATTAGTAGTGGTGTTTTCTTTACTTCTTCAGGCTTGGTACTGTTGCAATTTACAGGTTAGGAAAGCATGAAAAAAGAGGAACAGGGAAATTTAATGAGCATGATTGTTTATCTCCACATACATGCTGCTTGACTAGGTTTTGATGGTATGATGTGGAGAGCATTCAATAGGATTCACCCTTTCTTTTATTTATTTTCTGTAAATTAAAAAGGAATATCTTATTTTGTACACCGAGAGTCAAAGGGTATGAACTATGAACTATGAAGCACCCAACAGTAGTGTATCCATTAAAGAACCAAAGATTGTGACATACTCAAATTCTGGGTTAATTGGTTGTAATATTTGCTTTTGAATGAATAAGCGAGTCAGGAATGAGCCCTGTTCATGAAGATTGCAACAACCATGAACATGTGGACTGTAGCCTACAAGTTGCTAGAGAATCTCCAAAGTCAAAACTCATTTTAACTTAGTAAAATAAAGGTTTTGGACAGTGCCAAAGGTATTGAGGACTATGAAAGACAGGTCTGCTGTCTCCAGGGCAGAGAATTGTGGATGGTGACTCTTTGAATGCAAAAAACTTGGCAAAAGGAAAGGGGCAGTTCCCTGGAGGTTACCTTTTATAGAGGGAGAGATATGGGCCCTTAGGTATCTGAACCTTTATTTATTTATTATTATTATTTTTTGATTGGTACTTTAGCTCTCTCTTGTCTGTGCGCACATTTTTTTATTTCTTATTTTTGAATGGTAGTGCACACTTTATGGAGTGCAAATGATATGGCAAATTGTTTGGCTAAACATGTGGTACATGGAGAAGAGTTCATTCTTAAGCAGTTTTTTTTTTTTTAATTTGTGATTTTTGTTAATAACCAGTAACACCAAAAGCTCAAGCTATTAGTGAATGACCGAACAATGTATATCAAAGGGTCCTAACAGCCCCCCTCATGTGTGGGGCTTTACACGTGGACAAAAACATGCTAAATGACCATGCATGGACAGAAACACGTCCCCCGGGATTCGAACATTTGACCCCCTCGATATGATACCATGTTTACAACCAGAGACACCAAAAGCGTGAGCTATTAGTGAACGACATAACATTTTATATCAACATGTCCCCTCTGAAAAGGAAGCTATTCGAATTTGAAACCCAATAGATAGATAAGAATGATAGATGGAGATAACTTGTCTCCAAAGGGTTTCAAACTCATGAGCTCTAGCTTCTGATACCATGTTAAGTTGCTAATCAATGCACAAAAAATGCCTAGGTGCTAAAGGTACGGCAAACCAGCTACTTAACACCCCTCCTCGGCCGGGACGCCGCTTGGACTCAAAGCACATGCCCGCACAAGACACGGAATGGGCCCTTTTTACCTTGGGCACATGCACCCATTTGAACCTGGGACGCGTTGGCTTTGATACCATCCATGCGGCAAACTAACTAGTTAACAATTTTGTGAAATTCTATTGGCCCCACAAAAGTGGCAGCTCTTTGAATGCAAGAAATTGGGCTAAGAGGAAAGGGTAGTTCCTTGGATGTTACCTTTTATGGAGGGAGAGATGGGGCCTTATCCGTTTCAATTTTTTTTTTTTTCATTTCTTTCAGGTCTATGTCATTGGAACACTTTTATTTTTATTTTTGAATGGTAGTCACGAGGGTTGCAAACAGGTACCCAATTCTCTGATTATCCGAAGGTTTCGACTCGTGAAAAACTGGGTTTGGAACCTATTTTAGGTTTCAATTCTTAAACAAGTCCGGGCTTGGAACTCAATTTAGGTTCTGATTAGTAAATGGGCCCGGTTTTGGGTCCATATAGGTTCCGACCTATGGACCTGAGACTCGGAATAAGAGCCTTTACTACTGCAAATTGTACCTAAATATCTAATTTTGGTTTGACATCTTTATATTTAATTTTAAAGATAGTAGACTTCATGCATTGTTATAAGTTGAACAATATCCTTAATTAAAAAAAATATATAAATTAGAGCCAATTTTAAAACTAGACTCCAATTTTCTAGTTAGACCCGGTCCCGAAACCGAACCCCAGCCCTCTTATCGGAACCGGGTCCGAAACCAACAAAACATTTTGAGTTAGAACTGGTTCCGGAACCGGAACCATCATTTTGAAATGGGTTTGGGTCCGGATCCAGTATGATCCCATTTTGGAATTGACCCATTTGCAACCCTAGTATTCACACACATTTTATAGAGTGTAAATGATATGACATATGGTTTGGCTAAACTTGTAGCATATGAAGAAGATAGGTTCATATGCTATGCAGTTTCTGTTTTTTGGATTTGTGAGTTTGTGAAGTGATATTGTCCCACCCTCACTTTTTTGGGGCATTTTGTATTTGCAACAGTATGTACCTCTTCTTTTAAATGTATAGCTACAATACATTGTGCATTTATTCCTTTTGAATGAATTTACATTACTTCATCATTATCAAAGCTTTGTTCCAACTATGTTGGGGTTTAGTTGTATAGATTTTGCTTCTCCATTCTAGTCTGTCTTAGTTCAAATCTTCAATTAGGTTGCACGTTCTTTAGACCTTCAATTGCTACTTCAATCCATGCCCTCTTGTCGGCCTACCCCTTTCCTTGAGAGGCTATTAACCTACATAGAAAAAACTTTTTCTCACTCGCGCCATTGTTGAATTGCATTAGACATGTCCAAACGATAAAAAAAAAAAACTCTTAATTTATCATCTATTAATGCTATGCCTAAATGCTTCCGAATGTACTCATTTTTTTTGTCATCTTTCCTCTAAACCTTTTCATTTCTACAAAACGTTTTTTCGCATGTGTTGGTTCTTGATTGGCCAACATTCTGTCCCACTGATTATAGCTGACCTAATTGTTATGTTGTAAAAATTTTTCTTCAATTTTGCTAGTATGTATCATCACATAGCACTCTAGAAGAAAGTCTCAACTTTAACCATCTAGCTCTTAACAGTCTCCTTAATCTCTCATCCTTAGTAATTATAGAGCTAAAGGTGTTGGAATGAATTTCTTTGTGGTAGCTTCTGCGCTTTAGTCCTCACATGAGTCACATTATGTTGCAAATCCCCATTGAAGTTGTAATTCATACATGCTGTCTTTGTTTGTTTTTAAAGCCTTGTATTATGAACTTTCCTATCATCTCTCAAATTTCGCATTTATGCCTTCTCTTGGTTTATCCACCAACATCATATCATTTGCAAACAACATAAACCAATGTATCTCCTCTTGAATATGTGCAATTAAATTGTCCATAATTAGTGCAAAAAGACGAGGCATCAAACAAATCTTTGATGCAAATCTATGGTTATTAGGAGCTTACCTATCTCTTCACAAGTAGTTCTTATATTAGTTAATCTCTCTTACACATGTCTTTAATGATGTCAATATAATTTCATGGCTTAACGTCACTTCCTCGGAACAGATTACTGTGATAAAGGACCGTAAACTAAATATGCTTTATAAGCAACGGGCCTACAAAACACCTTAATGAGAAGAAGCCGGCTTTAGAAGCTCTTTCAATAGAGGCCTTATCAGCTACATGTGTTTCAGGGCAATGATGGCCAGGGAAAAATGCGAATAATTAAAAAAACTTTCCCATAGCCATGTGTTTCCCGTAGGATTCCGCAATGTGAGATTCTATTGGGTACTGTGGAACCGATAAAAGTAATAGCGGAAGCTTGTGTAAACGAATTAATAGACGTAGATATATAAAATGAGACAAATATCATAGTAAAGCATAACATTTCCAGGATAATCATTAACCATTAAAGTTAAGCATTTACAAAGGTGATAGTTACAACCCTAAGGCCAATGAAAACCATGGCCTAAACAAAAGTACAAGAGATATAGACTATCCCAAGAGAGTGATAAAAGCCCAAATGATATGACTCTTCAACATCATCTGTGCTCCATTCTACATAGTCCTGTGGTTCCTTTTGGACCACCTCAATTTTTGGCTCTAGAGGAGTTGATGCATGACAATCGATGTAAGGCCAACATATGTGATTTAATGAGAGAATAAATTATTAACAATTATAATCTGAAATATAAAATTGAATTGAGATTCTACCCCTTTGTATCAAACTTCAACTGAGTCTAGAGATGAATCTAGGTGTTGTCACAATCCCCCAATATGAAACCCTCAAATTAGGATCGGATGGAAGAGAATCCCTTCCACTAGCTTAGGAATCAATTAATTTGACAAATGGGCCAGGTTCAAATAGATTTTCAATACAATTAATTTGTGTCTATGTAGTGCATGAAAATTCAAATTTGTACAATTAGTAAACCCCACAGTTACTTTGACTAATCAATCCAATAAAATTTCTGATCTGATATTTGGTAAGAAATTTGATAGGGTCCAAAAAAAAGAAAACCTGAAAATCAAATTCAGCTGGGCTTAGAATGGTCTGGCCTGTTTGGACCTGGATCTGGTTTTTCTGAGGCCTTGGTAGCTGGATCTATTTGCTGGCAGTGTGGGACATGCTTAGGTGGGTTGGCTGATGGGTTATGAGTATGAGGCATGGAGATTGGGCAGTAGAAGGATTGGGATTATGTTGGACTGAGTATGGGGATTAGGAATCTGCCACTTGTGTGTCTTCATAAAGGACTTGACACATGTGAATCGAGCTTGGAGGTGTCAGGCTGGTCAGGTCTGATGGTTATTGACTTCTTTCTTGTTTTGGAAGAGGGGCCAATGTCAAATGGTCGTAGGTTGGTAGGATCTGATTATTTGATGCTACTAGTATTTGGCTAGTAGTTTTAGTGGTGTTGCGGCTGGTGGCTCTGAAGTGGAGGTGGGAGAAGAAAGGTGTCCACCATGTGAACTTGGGATTTGGATTTGGGTTTTGGCGACATTAGGATTGTACGGACATTGGAAGGCGAGATTTAGGGCTGTCCATTCTGGAAAAGGCTGATAGGGAAACAAACCAACAACTTCTTAATGAAAGGAAAAGAGGGGAAGAAGATAACTTTATTTTGCCAAATTCCACTAGTGGCTTTGTGCCAATTCCTTTACAGGAGGGAGAGAGTGAGCACTCAAAGCATTCAATCATTCATTTCCATTAGATTTGAAAATGCCTTTACAATGTTTAATTAGATAAACTCTTAACCTTGAACTTGATCTCAATTCTCAACCATAGGAAACATGCAAATGGATGAGATTAAAACAACTGCTTAAGATCTATGGACCCACGACTAAAACTCTAACTATTAAAAAAAATAAACCAAACACTTAAGGAAAACATAAAGCAGGCATGACTTCTTGAACAATGAGCGGTACGGCCCATATACGAGTCACTTTGTGGGCCCCTTGATTGGCCCATCTTGATCTTGGATCTTCTTTTATGCTTCTTTGTCATCGTTCCCTCCCATGCGGCACGTTCCGATGTGAGGCCTTCTTGATGTTTGCCACATGAGATCTTAATCTCGATCATGGGTCACGTATTAGATTGGGTTGGATCCAATAGTGGATCTACATTGGGATCAAGGTCCAACGGTGGATTTGCATTAGATTTGTAATCCAACTGTGGGTTTGTGTCGGATTTGCGATCCAATAATGGATCTTCATTGGATATGCAATCTAATACCAATAAGTAACCATCTAATTGCAAAGAAGGCTGCATTTGAGATTTCTTCTTCTTTTGCTGGTAGACTTTGAACATAGGAGCTATGATTTCCATATCAAGAGTGGGGTGTTACCTACAACAAGTGGAGTATTAGACTATGAATAGGCTAAGCAGGAGATCAATGTAAATGACATGACCATGCTGCTTCAAAATAGAGTTTAATGACTAAATATCAAAAGAAAGCAATAAAGACTGAACTAAGAATGCTTATGGATGATTTGCATAAATTGTAAACAATCTTCTTAGACAAGACTATGCAAGATACTTCTAACGTAATAGCAAATTGGCAAACCATGTCGCTAAATTCCCCCAGTTTCATGGTGAGTCAGTGACTCCAATGTGGTAGGGAGTAAAATTACAAAAGTGTACTTAGTACCGAGGTGAGCTCCGGGACACCTCCAAACAAAATACTACACTGCTGTGAGTTATGATTAAATCCACACTCATCTTGGCCTAGCCTTGATGGATTGAAGCTGAGTGCTGCCTACTCAGATTACGGGGACAAAATGGTCCAACAAAAAGGGACTGCCCAAATGCTAAACAAATTCTTCATACTTTCAAAATGGCAGCCCTCCAAAGTCTCAAAACTTACTAACTTAGGCAAATTGACAAAGGCAAAAGCTTTCGAAAGACAGAAATGGTTAACTATGTTCCAACATTGTTAAAATGATCAAAGCCTGACAAACCCGAATAGTTGTAATATATTGGCTTTCATTTAAAACGCAAGCCTCTTTACATCGAAGCCTAACCCAATTTGGGCAGTATTTCGGTACAAAAGGACTGGTCTCGAATTTCGGTACAAAAGGATTGGTCTCGAAAAGGGTGAAAAACGTCAAGTCGGATTTGGGTCACTCGGAAGGTGGTGGGCATCAAGGCCATGCTCACTAATTAAGTAGATCCCAAACAACCTCTGGACACACTCAAAATATTAGGGTTTAGTCCAAGCACTAAAACACAAATCCAACACTTGAACTTCCAAAAATCACTAATGGAGAATAGTTGGAATTGAGCACTGAAATTGAGGATTTATGGTTAAAATACAACCCTACACAACATAATAAAAAATTGAGAGGATTCCCTTACCCTAGGGTGCTCCAAAAATAGAGATTTCAATTGAGGATTTATGGTTAAAATACAACCCTACACTATGAATTTTGACGAAAAGAAGTTGTGAGATCCACCGGGCCTGGGCTAAGGTGGCAGATCTGATTAAAATTTGGTGTTCCTATCACCTGCCAAAGAACCACTCACGATGTAAGGGACTCCACAAGTCCTACATTGGAAATATCCACATTTTGACCCTGGGTTTACAAGTTAAATCTCGTATTAACTCAACATGATGCGTTTTCAAGTCATGCAGCTTTAGATCCCATGAGAACTTCGAAGTTTAGTGTGCTCAGGCGGGAGTAGTACTAGGATGGGTGACCTCTTGGGAAGTCCTCGTGTATGCATGTAGGGCCAAAACGGACAATATCATGCTGAGTTGGGCGGGACTATGATACAAATTTAGGTGATCATGTGGACAAGGAAGATGACTTCCATGAATTGAAATCTTGATAAGAGAAGGAGATTAAAATTGGCTCCAAAGCTCTACTTAATGGGAGACTTGTTGAAGAAGAAAGAACAAAGAATAAGAAAAGGAGATGAAAATTGGCTCCAAAGATCAACTTAATAGGAGACTTGTTGAAGAAGAGAGAATAAAGAATGAGCTGGGATTTGTCCTTTCTTATATAGACTTGCTTTTGAGGAATTTTAATTTCGCCCTTGGATCTTCTGGAAATGTTACTTCAGCCTTTAAACAACTCTTCTGGCCATCAAAATGAGTTGTGTTCTACATGAAAATTCCACGAGATAATTTCTTCTTTCCAAGAAGCCAAAGTTTGACAAATTTTAAGATATTAGTAAAAAAGTCAACTTTTCTGAAATTAACACTTTGACTGTAACTTAGGTGAAAAGCAAACAGCCTTAACGAAGATCTTCCTGACCTCGGATGGGTACGATGGAGTCTTCATGAAAGTTTCTCGCAATAGTATTATTTATGCAAGGAAGTCGAAATGACAATTTTTGAGGCTTCGACAGAACACTCCACTTTTACCAAAATGACAACTATGTCCCGACGCTAGAAATGTTGAGAAATGAAGGGTTTTCTTACATCGAATGGCCACATATTAAATTCTCATAATTATTTGGGATGTCTGCTGAACCTAAATTGCTAATTTTCTGAAATTTGCAAAATGTCTTTGACAATGAATGAAGTGAGAAAACTGCCTTTTCTAAGTCGAAACTTAGTCTAAATGTGATCAAACAGACTTGATCGTTAAGCCAACATTAGAACCTACTTAATTAACACTAATCATACCTAATTAGCATTTAAATAGGGTAATTAGGATTGTGGTTTTATAGATACTTATTTTATAAAAAATCTACGAAGTTAAATATCTAGATACTCTATCATAGGCTTTCTCTAGATTGATGAAGACCATATAAAGATATTTCCTCTTCTTTTGGTAGTTTTTCATTAATTGTTTATGTGAGAAGATGGCTTCTGTAGTTGACCTTTTTGGTGTGAAGCCAAATTGATTTTAACATATCTTGGCCTTTGTCTAAGTCTTTGCTCCATTACTCTCTCAGATAGTTTCATAGTGTTACTCTTAAGTTTAAACCTATAATAGTTGGTACAACTTTGTATATCTCTTTTGTTCTTACATATAGGTGCTACAACACTGCTTCTCTATTCTTTTGATATTTTCTTTAATATTTTATTAATAAGCCTAGTTAACCAAATTCATCCAATTTCTCACAAGCATTTTTAAGGCTCTATCAAAATGCCATCTGGCCTTATAGCTTTTCCTTTTTTCATTCTTTCCAATACTTTCTTCTGTTAGTGTCATTGTAAGAGTGTGTTGTCAATTACGTGACCAAAGTGTAGTTCGATTCTAGAACGATGTAGTTCACCTCGGAAGTTCATTGAAGATCAAGTCAAGTTCAAAGGAGTCCAAGCTAGTTCAAGACCATTCAAGGAAAACCTATCAATGAAGACTAAGCAAAGAAGTTCAACATCAAAGAAGATCATTTGTGAGTGCCAAGGGATAAGGTATCTGTGATCCCTAAGTGTCCTTGAAAACAAACTAGAAAATTAGGTTTTTCAAACACCCTGTTTTGTTCTACGGCTTGGACCACGGCTAAGCCGTAGATCCTACGGCTCACTTTCCAGAGAGTGTATTTTGAAGCCTTTTTGTTCTACGGCTGACCCTACGGCTACACCGAAAAATGTTACGGCTAAGCCGTAGTGGGTTTCACGGCTAAGCCGTAAAATCTACGGGTCACAATCCAGAGAGTGTACTTGGTCATATTATGCTTACGGTTGACCTTACGGCCAAGCCGAAAGGCCTTCACGGCTAAGCCGTAAGGTTATTCACGGCTAAGCCGTAAAGATTACGGGCCACTCTCCAGAGAGCTGTTTCTGGGAAATTTGAGCTTACGGCTGACCCACGGCTAGGCCGAAAGGTGCTCACGGCTAAGCCGTATAAGAATTTACGGCTAAGCCGTAGGCCTAACCGTAAGAAGAAATTTGTGCTGAATCTGGTCAAACTAGCCGTTGGATGTTGTCAGAACTTACGGCTAAGCCGTAGACCATTCTGTTCTAAGCCGTAGAACTGTCCGTTGGAGCTCATCTGTATTTAAAGAGGACCCCTCCCTTGCTCCAACTACTGAATTTATTGCTGAGAAAATCACTAGTATAGCTGAGCCTTTGCACCTCCATTAAAATCATCTTCAAAGCTCCCATAACCACCTACTCTCCAACATCAAAGAGTGCCATTATTGTTACAAGTAGAGTAGTTGGTGACTTAGGAAAGGCTTCTTCAAATCTGAGAGAATACCTTAGCCTTCCAAACCCTCTTGGAACATCTTCCCTTGGCTGAGCTCACATCTGAAGATCTTCATCTCCAAGGAGCAAGAACAAGAGGCCAAAGCTTGGAGGTAGTCTTCAAGCATCAAGAGCACCACTCAAAACCAAGGTATTCAATTCCTTAGGTGTTCTTTAATATTTCAATTCATATTGCTGTATTTGGTGGAAGACAAACCACCGCATCAAAAATTGTTGTAATTGGTGGACTAGATCAAGGATCAACCACCTGATCAAAAACTCTAATTGGTGGAAGACAAACCACCGCATCAAAAATTGTTGCAAGAGGTGTATGTTATGTGAGTACCTCTTATTTAGTGGAACCAAGAGAGATTGCTCTTGAGAGTGGATGTAGGTCTAGGACCGAACCACTATAAATCATTGTGTTTATTGTTTGTTGTGTGTGGATGTTGCCTTGCTTTCTTGTCACTTGAGTTGATGATCTTTTGTATGCTACATCTCTATTGCTCTAGTTGCATTTCTAGACACTCACAACTCTGATTATCTCTCTCAATTTTAATAATCTTTCAGATTGTTCTTTAATAACATCTAAGTTTTGAAAAGAAATTTTAATAGTCCTATTCACCCCCCCTCTAGGACTTGGTGAGATCTAATTATTGCACTTTCATCTTCAATCTTACTACCCTAATTTTGCGGAGTTACGCCTACTAATGAAGTATCGTAAGTAGTTCCTAAGCATCTCATAAATCTTCATTTAAAAGTTTGTTAAACTTCTGTCTCCATCTTTCTTTAATATTATTGTCTTTCACTAAATATATTTTGGGTCACTGTCTATGTGTTTTTATAATCTAAGTTCTTACTTTTCTTGTTAGAAAAAAAACCATACTTCTCTTTTTCTTCATTCTTAGAATCTTGAAATTATCTTTTCTCATGTTCCCAACTTATTATATAGGTCATGTGCTTTGGACTTAGCATCACTCACTATTTTCTAATTTACAGTACTTGATGATAATAATATCAAAATCTACTATATGTAGCAAAATTTTTTACTTGACTTGCATTTTAAGATTTGAATTGTGTACACTGGATCTATCAGTTCAATGACTGTTTCAATATCATACTGCCTCTGGTGCTGCTTACGTTTCTAGCACAATCCCAAATTAGCACCAAATTCTGGTTGTTTATTTTTCAGGTGGGACATTCCAAAGGATGTTTATGATTTCTTATCTTGATGAAGAAATACTAGTGAGTTCTTCATTTTGCTTGATATTACAATCTTACAACTTGAGATTTGCCGGGCAAAAACATGTTTTTGAAAACCCAAATCTTCTGAGGAAACTGAATTATTGTCTGTTGTCTGAATTTACCTTTGAGCACTGAAATTTGGCAAATCCATTGCATCCTCTTGAATTAAATGTTGCTATTCTATTACCTAACTTATGTAAGTTGAGTCAGCCCCTATCAAGTTGTTACTCCCTCAACTCTCCTCTGAATGCCATGGGGAAGAGTGCATGTATGAGGCTTTTGGGGGAATCCTCAGTCTGATTTTGGGAAATGAAAACCAAATTTTCTAGTAGGTTTCAGCATTCAAGGATCAGAGACAATGTTCATCTAGCCAGATTAAAATCAAATGCAACTACCTGCTGTTACAAAATATTCATTCTAAATAATTAAACACACGTGGGTTACATGTGCTTGACTAAAAATGAGACCTTATTTTTCTATTATGGTGTGCATGTTTGTCATCTCTATTTCCAACTTCAACTCGTCTAAATGTCTAAAGCAGGTAGAGGTTTGGAAAGCAAGAATGTTTGGTGCACGATTCTACCCTCCACCTACTTTAGAGAAGTAGAGGCAAATCTTCTCTTAAAATGAGAAGCCCCAATTCCAGGGGTACAAGAAAAGTAGAGAAGGAAGTATTTTTATTATTATTAAAGGCGAAACATATTTTCTGATTTTAGCCTCTTGTTTCTCTATTGTGGATGGCTCTGTCAAAATAAGAGTAGAGATACTAAAGAAAGGCTATGTTTTGTTATTGTTATTTTTCATGAATTTTTATTTATATAGTTTTTGTAGGGATCTAAGGTTTGACTTGGTCTGATTCAGCCGAGTCCCATTCGATTTGGCCAGGTCCACTTGAGTTGAGGGCGACTGAGTCACTCTCCAAGTATTTGAGTTTTGAAACCTTGCTTCCATCTGTTTTGACGACTGGAGAAATCCATCAATTATGTAGATTGTGGTCATATCTATGCCTATTAGATAGTCTCACATTTCATAAATTGATGTGGATTTTCTTCTTCTTGTTGCCATTTTTGTTTTGGAAAATGTAGTACTCACAAAATGGACCTTGGATGCCATAAGGGTTTGATGATGATGGTGATCCATTGTTTTTGTGCCTGCTCTTTACTAGGATTCATATTTTAGGGAATTCGTTGAGCTGAGAATGGATTTTGTGTGTGTTTGCTTACAGATAATAAGGGATACAACTGGAGTACCAGATGTTCTGACGAAGTTGGAGGGGTCTCCAACACCCGTTGATGCTGAACCAATTACAGAATATGAAAGTTAGGAGTACCTAACTCCTTTGGTTTGATAGTGACTTAGAAATTAATGCATTTTTCCATTCATAGCCTGAGATCGAAGTATGAACCAGTTGCCTTTGATTGGGGAGTTGATCAGAGAAATAAACACATTTTTCAATTCATTTGGATATGAAATTTTTGTATAAAAAATATATAAGCTGTAAACGTCTCTGAATCTCTTCCGAGTGTTGTTTTGTAGTGCGGGGCAATTGGGTGCAGCGTGGCTCACTCTATTACAGTATAGCTACATGTTCTCACGTTTTTTGGAATTTCAAATGCATTCATACCTTCCGAGTCCGGTTGTCAAAGGGTCGGACCGGAGTAAACCCTTACCCTCTCCTGCTTAAGTTGAGCGGAAGCGCATCCTAGGTGGGTCACATTTTTAGGTTATTACTCGACCCTCTAGGGCTAGATTGGAAAGAAAATGAAGTTTTTATTTATTTATTTTATGACAACTTGCAAAGTCACATAATGTCTACTTCTCAAGGTAAATTAAAAGCTAGTGTAATCCGGACATTTTCAACAATGAGCTCGAAAGCATTAGACATATCATGCATGTCTACAGTAGGCCAACAACTTTTTCACATAATAGCTAGGATTGAGAGCATTATTTACAAATGTGTTAACATCCAAATGAACTACAATCATCAGTAATCACTAATCTGCAACCATATCTAAAACACAGGAATTATATAAAGAAAAAAGATAAAACATATTAATGAAAAATAGAAGGCATAAATAATCAGATAGTATATATATATATTGTTAAGTAATTATTCGTATGTGACAACTCCTATTGAGACCTCATCATAACTTCAATTTTCTGTGAGATCAGTTTGATGAAAACCAACAATAATTGAGATTTCTTGATAACGTCTATTTATGTCGACAAGCATACAGATATTCCAAAATTAAAGTTACACGTCATTTACTGCTTTTTTTCTTTTCTTTTTTTCCTAATTATGTCCCATGAAGAGAAGTTTTCATCGTCCAAACACAAGTACACAATTGAACTAGTGGTCCAATCCATTTAGAGAAGTGTCAAACCCAGGATCGATGAGGGGTCTCTGTCTTATGGTGGTCCACTTGGATGGATTACTAAGTTAGCCCCACTAGCTATTTGGGCAAGCGATTCTCCCCTTATTGATGACCAATTCTCACATGTGGTTATTCCATATTTTATATATTAAGTAGCGTTTATAATATATAAAAATAGACAACATGCCGGGCCGAATTGGGTAGCTTGGGTTGAGCTCTTTATCCTAAAGATTGTTGGCTTTTTAAGATTGTGCCCTACCCTACCCTCGAGCATTAGGAGAAGATTAGAAGCCTTCGCTTTGTGAGTCAGGCTCCCTCATTTGAAGGTCTAACAACCCAATGGATTTGTTGTGAATTGTGATATACATTGTTATGCCGTTATTTATCACTTTAAGCTTTTAAAGTGGTTGTTAAGGGGAGTGACAACTCTACTTCTAACATAATTTCACCTTGAGTGAATTTATGTTATTTTCAGTATTATTCTTTCAGTTACACTTTCCAAATTGTCCTTGATCACTTTATTTTGAGGTATACACACACAGGGCAAGCCTCTCCTAAGCACAAACTTTTATAATAAATTCTGTAAGCTCGAGCACTTGGGGCCCCACCTTTAGTCCATCCAAATGGACCAAACACACAACCCCCTTGAATTGCACTTGTCTACCAATTCTTGGTTCAATTCAAATTTATTGGACCATTGGATCAGCTGTGCACTGATCCAAATGGGCCGTTAAACAATTAAATTTTTGGGGCCCAAATGGAGGTGATAGAAACTACGGTTGATGCTGATTTTTTTTGCAGAGAGGAGGGCCTTAGGGAATCCTTCAAATCCCCCCATCCACATTCCAATGTGGGTTCTCAAGTGGGCCCCATAGTTGTGAGCCATACACTTGAGCTTACCTTATCTTAAACGTGAGCCTGGGAGAGGGGCTCCCATATATATATATATATATATATAATAGGGAAAACCTCTGTTGAGCTTCAGTGCTCACGATAAGGTGAGCACCATATGCTAAAATATCTAGTGGGGATCAACTTATAATCCATCCCGGTGGACTACAAAATAGGGACCTCCCGTGATAGTTACCGATTCCAAGTTTGGCATCCATTCAATTTGATTCGAAGGTTAGATCAACTTGCACTTATTTTCAATGGTAAAAACCTATTGGCTATTGATCAAATGATTAGATAATGATTTGAGCCTCCATCACCAAATATGGGTAGGTGGAGGGGAGATTTAAAGTCCCATCCCCAAGTGGGGGCCCATTAGGGGAACCCCACTACAAAATGGTGCTGGTGCTCAGAAGAGGAGCTCCTCTATTTATATATATATATATGGGAAAACCTTTACTGAGCACCTGGTGCTTACAAAAATGTGAGCACTGTGTGTCAAAATACTAGTAAAGCTCAACTTATGATCCATTTAAGTGGACCAAACACAAGTACCCCCTGTGATAGTCATTGATGCTAAATTTGGCATCCATCCAAATTGATTGGACCGTTGGATTGGATTGCACTCATTTTGAATGGTGAAAACTTGTTAGTTATTGATCAAGTGCTTATGATAATGATTTGAGCCTCCATCACCATAGAAGGATTGGTGGTGTGGAGATCTTTCAATTGGCCCTAGTCCCATCTAAGGGCCCTATTAGAAAGTGGTGTTCACCATATATAATACACACACACACACATATATGGGATAACCTTTGCCAAACACCTGTGCTCACACTAAAGTGAGCACCATTTGCCAAAATACTTAGTGGGGCCCAATTTATGATCCATTCAAGTGGACCATAAAACAAGGACCTCCAATGATAGTCACTAATCCCAAGTACCAGTTTGCACTCATTTTGAACAGTGAAAACTTGTCGGCCATTGTGATCGATGGCCCCAAGTGCAAGGCCTTAATTGTAGTTTTATCCGGTGAGTCCAGGATCATATCCATAGGGTGCTAATATTCCTAGAAAACTTGCCTTAATTGAAAAACTAAAGCTATCATAATAAAATCTACAAAAATACACACTACTAATTTTGAAAATTAAATTTAATGTACAATTCCAAATCTGAAAAAAAAAATCACAGATTAAACCTAACCTTAAAATGCTAAACTAAAACAATCCTAGAACTAGAAATCACTAGACAATAAACCACCAATGTAAAGGAATAAATAACAATACACTAAATTAAAAATCACAAATAAAACATTCAGATATAATGGAAAAAAATAAAATAAAAAGAATTCTAGTTTCTTTTATTATGGAAAATTAAAACACTGTATTGGCAGAATTAATAAAAATCCACAAAACACTGCACCAAGTGTCACCGCACCAAGTGTGTGCTGTCACCACACACAAATACACGATGTCGAACCAATGCGGAACACCTTGACTTCATTAATTGTATCTTTTTAAATTAAAAAAAACCAATACAACCAATAATACCCAAAAATAATTAAAACTATAAAAAAAATCTATCCTTACGCAAGATCAAGAAATCAAGAAAGAGATGGGACTTGCGCATAATCCAGCTTCAATCTTTATGCTTCGTACCAAGAAAGATTAGATGAAAGAAGGAAGATGGATGGAAGAGATGGATGGCGTGGATGATCACCAAAGGTGGCTGACCATGACACCCTTTGATTGATGAAAGAGAGATGGAGAGAAAGAGAACTTGGGACGTGTGGTATAGTGGGATGCAGAGAAGGAGAGAGAGAGGTTTTGAGTTGGGCGTGGAATTGATGAATAGGATGGCTGGGATGGATGTATGGATGGTCCTCCTTGAAATGGCTTTTAACATCAATATGTATATATGTATGTAAAAGAGAAAGTGTATCTATCCGAGTTTATATTTTTAATGAGGATTAATCTTGACCCTTGTTTTAATCTTAATGGACCCCTTATGTGATTATTATTATTTTTATAATTTTATGCTATTTAAATTTAATAATTAATTAGTTGTTATGTGGGTCCCATAAATTACTAGAGATTGAGAATCTTAGAGTTGTGCTCAAATTAGAGTTTTATTTGGATTAAACCTCCTTAAGTGTATTGATTTATCCCAACTCTACTTTGGATGGAATTCAATTCAAATTGAGTTTCTTTGGCTAAGTTTAGCTTGGACTAGAACTTCTTTTAGGACTTTTGCTTTTATTTTTTTTATAAATAAACAACCCTCCTTCTCCCTTGAATTACATCCACGAACTCCGAGTCTTCTCCCTCTCTTGTGTTAAAGTTTTTTCTTTTCTCTTAAAGTACGTTTCCCTCTATTTTCTCTCGTTCTTTTGTAATATACTATAATAGTAAGTTACTTTAGTAGCTTGTCATGGTAACATAGATTTCAATTTTATCATCTATGCCATGTAACGTAACTCATTACCTTCATCTTCATCCAAGCATCATCGTCAACATCATCCATCCATGAAGCCCATCTAGTCATCACCATCAGCCATTCATCTGATCAGGCCACCATATGCCCCAGCCGAGCCAGGAGCCGTGGACCACCTCTGATTAGCCCAGACCCGACCATAGTCGAGCCCGGTCCAGCAAAGCCCAGTAGTCATCGTCTCTTTCTCCTACACTGTTCATCATCCTCTTCCTCGCCGATTTTCTCTGCTCATCTTCTCTTCCACCCATCTCTGCACTCAGCACGATCTCCACTCCCCCACTGCACCCTACACTTCTCTTATACTACATCTTCATCACCCCATCCACCCATCTTTTCTTTTTCTTCTTCCTTCATCGAGTTCTGCTGTTGCCCACCATTGTTTCATTCAACACAATCGATGACTCTAACTTCAGACAAAGGCCCACTTGATCACAAATCGAATTCTGCATCACACCACCTCCACCTAAGACTCAGTTAACAGAACCCATCTTTCGTCCCGTCTCATCAGAATTCCACAGAGTCAAACGGCCACCAATTGTCGTTCCTCTCTCTATGCACCTTTAAATAAACAGAACCCAAATCCACTTTCCATTCAAGCTTAGAGCCCAAGGGTCAAGTCCATTTAGCTCACCACCACTGGCCTCCTGACATTTATAATTAGGTCAAGCCATTCAAGCCCACTGGTATGATCTAGTAACTTAGGCCGACTGAGAGAGACATTGAAACCAGGTTCTTTCCAAAATTCAGGCAGGCCCATAGATACAACCTATTTGACCCACTGCCCCTAGCCCACTTGATACATATGCATTATTCAAAATATTCAGGCCCACTTGATAGATTTCATAATCTGGCCCAAACCAAGATGTGCTAACCCATCACATGTAACCTATGCTTAAGCCTGATCTACTAATCCACACATGAACCCGAATCATGGCCCATTCTTTGATGTTCCGTGATCGAAATTGAAACCACCAACCTGTTCATTGACCCCAGGTCCAGCCTATTTAGTCTATGTGCAAGCATCACTCCATTACACAAGGACCACTTCCATTATCTAAACCCGGGGCCAAAATCAATATGCACCAGCTCATTACACCAAAACCGTACTCAAACCTAACCTATAAGTTTTATTCATAATGTGTATGCTTAAGCTCATGACCCATATCCAAGCCTGATCTGAATTTAGCTCTAGTGCATGAACCTAATCAGTGGGCCCAATTGCTAAAGTTATTTGTTAAACATTATTATCATGGCCTTACATTGAGATTCCAGAAGATTCAGGACAAAACGGGTTTGACCCTTTGATCACCGTTAATCTAGGCAAGTAGTCTTACCATGGTTCATTAGCCATAGAGTTTTCAAACCTTGTCTTATTTTGATATAAATATATGAGACTTTGAACTATTGAAAGAATCTTAAATTATTAGGATATTTTGTTGCTTTTAACATGCTTATACATGATGGTTACATCATACCTGATCTTGTTTCCTTGACACCATCATGCTACAATTGATAAGATTAATTATCATTGGATTTCCAATGCCGAAAATTGTGAAAAATCTTGATAACATGTAATTCAATTTGTGATCTTAACACTTGGTCATCTTTGTGGTAAAAACAACTTTGAATTCTTGGATTTCCTATTTGTACCCTCAAGGCATTCTCTAAAGTATAGGCAATGCACTGTGGGGATGCTCACACACGGATTTTAGCCCTTTTGGGTTTGACATTGGAATTGGGATTGGGATCCCTTTGTGCGACATTTCTAGTCTACAGTTAGACCCACTTTGTTTTGGAGATTACCGATATCTTAGGCCTTGTGCCAACTTTGTATAGATATAAAACGATTTGTACGTAGCGAGTACCTTGTGCTTGGTTCAGGCCAACTCTGCCAAGCACACTTTGATATTTTGTTTACTGTAGAGATGTGTGATGCCTTTTTATTTCTTGATTTGGTTATTTGCTCACTTATTTGAAATACTTTGAATTTTGGTCACATTATCTTTTTGTCGCTTCCAAAATGTTGCACTTACCTCACTTGATATACCTTGTATATGCGAACCATGACTCTAAACCTGATTTCTTAGATTGTTACATATTTGCTAGGTTTTGTGGTTTGTATTACTTGTTGAGTTTTACTCACACTTATTTTTTTCCTATAGATTTCGAGGTTGAGTCGGAACTCGAAAAAATCTAGCTTGTTTTACGAAATCGGGGCCGAAGGATGAGCTGCTAAAACTTCAGCCTCAGATTTGATGATTGATTTAGAACTTTATTAGATTTTGAGAAATTTATGAGAGTCGTTAGCACTTCAGATTTATTAATTTTTTTAAGTGGATTGATGTTATTTGTTTAGCTTGAGATGTTAATCATAATATTTCATTTAGATTATTTAATAAAGTCTGGATATATATATATTTTTAATTTAATTATTGTGGACCCATCATATTACGTGATTTGAGGGTCCGAAGGACCTCGGATTTCGGAATGTGATAAAAAGAGTTTGGGACAATGGGTCGGTGGTATGGAGTAGTATAAATGAAATTCTTTTCCAATGTGGAAAGTGCTTGGCTGTTGACTTGGAGAGAATCTTGGACTTCTTTTTGTGAGAGGAGTTCTAATTGGAGTATATATGTATGGATTTGAGGAGAGAAAATTGGGGTGGTTGTGAGGAGTATGGAATGTGTGGAGAGATGAATTTTTTTGTGAATGGGTTGACGGCGTTGGGTAATATTGTGTAGTCCCCTGTTGCACGTCCACTTGTGGGATTTTATATTGATGATAGCCGCTTAATTTTCTCTCTTTAACGGTCCTCTTTTTTAATTCTTTCCTTCTTTCCTTGGCTTTTAATCCTAGTCTTTCATCTTGAGTGCAATCTTTTTCTTCACAATATGTTTTGGATTGAT
Organism: Sextonia rubra; assembly: GCA_037013555.1. NCBI lineage: Eukaryota > Viridiplantae > Streptophyta > Magnoliopsida > Laurales > Lauraceae > Sextonia > Sextonia rubra. Next base: position 31,100,645 of record JASUAD010000010.1, on the reverse strand, counting down.
CTGAGTTTGAAAATGAATGGATATCACAAATTATGGCTGATTATGACTTACATAATATAGCTGGCTGGAAACATCCTTGTGATGCATAAACTTTTTTTTTGTTTCTTTCCTTCTTTCATTTTATCTTCTACTTGGATTTGAATTTCTTCACAAATAATTTCTCTGTCTTCAAATATTGATGTGGGCCCCTTGTCTTCAATTTTCTTATACACAAATGTGATCTTTACTTAAAATAACAAATTTGATCGAAAGTCATAAATGTACTAATGTGGGCCCAATTTACATAAAATGACACCATAAATTCAAATCATTGATTATGGTTTATCTTTAAATAATTAATGATGATAAAAACATTTGTCATTTTTATGTAAAATCTTGAATTTGAAAAACCTTCTAAAAATGTAAATCTAAAAATGAAAAGTTTTATGTTTTTATGAAAAATTGATAATTTTCAATGAATTTTTGCAAGAAAACATTACATTGATGTTCAAATCCATAAACACATAATTTTTAACTAAATGAAAAAATTTCTAACAAATAAGTCTTTAAAGTCCTCGGAAAATGATAATGAAAATGATGCATTTTTATGCACTTATTACATTGATTATATGAATTCGATTATGATTTGAACCTCCGTCACCACACATGGGTAGGTGGGGAGGAGATCTTTTGATCCCCTCATCCCCAAATGGAGGCCGTAATGTGCCCATTAGAAAGTGGTGCTCACTGGAGGGACCCTCTCTCTTCTACACTTTCTCGTCACCGTCTCGTCGCTCTTCTTTCTCTTCCCATTTCTCCATCTTCCACTTTTAAACCGAGTCTTTTTTCCCCTCTTTCTCAACTTAGCTCAGAGAAACCCGCCGCTCCATCTCCCTTTTTCTCTCTCTCGATCACTCGAAGATCGCATCATAATCCCTTTTCGTCTCTTTCTTAACTCAGATCTAATGAAACACTAACGAACCTTCAAAATGAGAGAGATTAAGAGAGAGAAACCCACCTTCTCACATCTCATGTCTTCAACTGGTTTGCCGAGTCTTTGTTTCTCTCAATCCAAATGCCTAAGATTTTAAATTTTGAAGAAAAAAGATAGAACACGCAAGATGAAGCGGCATATGAAATTAAAATCTAATCAATTACTGTATCCAAAGTGAAAATCTCGAAATAAACAAAATGAAAAACATATCCATTAACATCCTTAGCAAGAGACCACTTCCATGTTCCGATGGCTGAGTAGTGGGCATGTTATGTTATCATCGCAATGCAATACTCAAAGCATCCAAATCATTTGATGATGTGAAATTTTATGTGGGTCACATTGCTCTTTATCTATACGTGGTAAGGCATTCTCTGCGCTTGTGGAAATGGCCTCTTATGTAATCAGTTTCTTTATTTGGCCCATCAAAAACCCACGGAGGTCTCTCTAAATCAAAACTTCCTTATCTGTCTCTTCATCTCTGATATTTGAAGGCTCATTTAGGTGTTTCCTTTAGACTAATTCGGGAATATAATACTCAAAGATTGAGTTTGAGGGCAGGGAGAAATAGAGAGAGAGAGAGAGAGAGAGAGAGAGAGAGAGAGAGAGAGAGAGAGAGAGAGAGAGAGAGAGAGAGAGAAAGAAAGGGAGATGGAGGAACGAAAGTCTCTCCGGGCTCAGTCGAGAGAAAGTGAAGAACAGAGAATGGGTTGAGAAATGAAAGGAGATGGAAACATGGGAAGAGAATTCGAAAGCTTGATGGTGAGGACAAAGCTTGATGGTGAGGAGAGAGAGAGAGAGAGAGAGAGAGAGAGAGAGAGAGAGAGAGAGAAATATTTCGTGTCGGGAGAGGTAATGGAGCGGAGGATGAACGCCTTTGACTGAGTAGACCGTTACATCTATATAGATCTACATTGGACTGAGGAGACCGTTACTTACATCTATATAGATCTATATATAAATATGAAAAGTTTTTAGGAATACCCAATTTAAAAATGGGTGTTTCTATCCTATCCTTCAATTAGGAACAAATTATGTGAAGACTTTTTTTCCTTTTTAAAAGTAATAATAATTGATTCTCCATAATCCTAATCTCCTATTCGTTACAAATTAAAAATAGGTGTTTTCACCTTTAAAAATGCCCGGAGCGCTCCTTTCTCTCTCTATATATAAAATCTCATGAATGTCTCATTTAAAAAGGGGCATTTCTGCCCTCTTTCTATCCTTTAATGAGAAGTCATGTGGTGACTTTTTTTTTCTTTTTAAAAGTAATATTAATTGCTTTTCCACATTCTTAATCTCCTATTCCAAAAAGAGAGTTTTCACTTTTAAAAATACGCGGGAGCTATCTAGCGCTCCAATATATATATATTCAAACCTTACAATACATAAGAGACCCTTTAATAGCTACTCGATTGCCCAAGTTTTGGTCATATTTGAATTTACTGAATTGTTGGATCAACTGTGTAATGATCTATATACAGTGGATTTGTAGGCCATGGGTGAAAGAATTTGGGACACGTAATTGGGGCCAAACTTGATATCTAAAGTAGTCCCGCATGGATCTTTCCACTCTAAATACAACTTGTAATCACAGATGGGTTGAGACCTCTATTTAGCACTTATTGTATCATTGATTTAAAGGCCTTGATTTGATCCACACCAAATGTAAGTTGATTGGATCAGTTTTCCTTGATAAAAAGTCCATATTATATTATAAGGGACGTACCTATAAGCACGATAATCAATGAGAGGCAAAATGATAGATATTTTTTTGAGTTCATAGGTGGGCTCCCATTATATGTGAGAGGCAAATGTGGGTCCCACTCTTTTTAGAGAGCTAGTCAGGATGCTCTTGAAGCCAGTTGTCCAGATATGATCCTCATATTATTATTATTATGATGATGATGATGATGATTATGATGATGATTTGAGTTAATAAAATATATTGAATTCTAATGAATGGTCTAACATTAATTTAAAAAACCTGTCTTAATCTCATGCTGTTTCTTCTGATAAAGCTCTAGCCCAACCAGCCTACCAATGGAAAAGAAATGCTGTCGACTTGCCTCATTAAGCCAGCCGCTCTGTTAATTCACAACCCGAAAAGTCAGGCCTTGTGGGGGCGGCTGTCGTGCCTGTGATACCAACACATGTGACGTGAGGTTGGCCTGGCTATATGGTAGGAGGGGGAAAAAACATTTATGGGGCTACTTCATCTCTATTCCATTATAAAGCATTCTATTGGCCACCGAAAATACAAACCATGATTACTTCCGAGTCAGAATAATCAAAACACCAATCTTATAAAGGTGAAAAGCACCAATCTTATAAAGGTGAAAATAAAAAAAAAATTAAGGGAGAAACTAAGCAGCAATAGAAACTATAATTTGCAAACTCCGGGTTTGTACAGGAAGTAGTAGTAGGTCATACATCTAGAGAGAAGGCAACAACATCTATCAAAAAAACAAAAAAGGTAACAACAGAATCTACCTTTCGCACTATCTCAACTATTTTCTCCAAATCAATCCATGCATGAAGAATTCAATGGAACTAGAGGGAAGTCATCAATAAGCTCTTGTATGAGACCATCCAAATCTCCAATCGACATCCTGTTCTCCTCTCCCCTCATCTTTTCTTCTTCATATTCTTCTTTCGCTTTATCTCTGGATCCTGAACTACACAATCCGGCTGTCTCCTTTCCTTTATGGTTATTGTTTTCCAATGCCTCGATTTTATTCTTTGGCTCCTCCTTACCTTTCATTCCCGTGAGTCTCTGCACCAGTTGCCGAAAACTTGAGGCGTCAGTCTTTATGATCTGTGGAGCTACTTCATGGATGATGCGTATCTTAGGCTTGATATTTGATATTACATGCGATTCATTTCGCATGTTGAGAGCACCAGTAGGGGATGAGGAGGTTTGGGACGTGTGGGGTTTCATGTCTCCCTTCATGGGTAGGATTCGAATTGCGGATATATGTGAGACTCTGAGAGGTGGGAGAAGCTTGAGACTAGAGAGGGGGGCCTTTAAGGTGGACTTTTGTAATGGGCATACGAAAAGATAAATACAAACTCCAGTTTGAAAGAGCCAAATGCAAACAGTACCCGCTTGGGTGAGAAGAAAATTACAAGTGCGGCGTTCGCAGTAGGTGGAGAAAACTGGAAAAATTAACATTGTATTTGGATTTGAACAGAGTAATTAAGTTATGTAGGAGAATCATTTAAAAGATTTTATTTTCCATAACAAAAGGCTAATTATAAAATGTTCAAATGTCACTAGTGATAATAAAATTCATTTACACTTATACAAAAAAGTGTTTCTTATCTATTTTGCCTGCTTCACGCAAAAGTGGTTAAAAATGGATTACTTCTCTTGTAAAAGAAATAAAAAATAAAAAAGCAGGTTGTTTTTTATTTTTTAAGAGAAAAATTGCTACTCTCTGCTTTTCTCCTTATCTGGAGGGCTCTCACCTTTTACTTTTTCTGCTTCAAGTGAAAAAAAAGGTGTTTTTTCCATATCTTCATGTGGTTCCTTTTGCTTTTCTCAACCGGGGAAGAAAACTTCACCTAATTATTGCTATCTCGTTTTTGTTAATTTTTTTTTTGAAAAAAAAAAGGTTCTTAATAGATATGACAGTGAATTTTCTCTGCCCGATAATTGCTTCTGCCTCATCAAGTTGTGTTGGACCTTCGAGGTACCCAAGAGAAGCCTCTCTCCACAACTTGCTCTTGAAGCCACTGTCGATTAATAACAATTACTCAATGCACCTTGACTTTCATAACATCGAGAGAGAGGGTCATCAAGTCAGTCAGCGTTTTTGAAGAATAAAATAATTCACCACCGGAGGAGGGGAAAAATTCATATATATATATATATGGAGAATCTTCCTACACATCCGTCTCTCATCATTTTTTTCATGAGAACTCTAGGTGAAGTCCATCTATCACTCAATCCAAACCTTGCAACACACATGAGACCCCATGATAGCAATTCGCCCCAACTTTTGGTAGGATCCAAATTTATTGGATCGTTGGATTAACTATACACCAATCCGAACGGAATGAATTTGTAAGCCATGGATGAAGGGATTAGGGACATGTGATTGGGACCAAATTTGATATGTAGGGTACTTTCACATAGATCTTTCCAACCCCCCAATTTCATCCCTTGGTACGGTCCACAGTGAGCCCCGCCAAAGAGTGCACGAAAAATCCATGAGGGACGGATGCACAAGCCCCTATAAATATATCTATATATATAACTGGTGAGAGACACTTTTTTTTTCTAAACCTATACAGGTAAAAAAAAGTATATGAGGTGTGATGATTTCATTCTTTTGCACATTAATACTTTTTAAAAAAAATATATTCCTCACCAAAATAATAAGAGACATATGCACATAAATATAAGTTTTAACTTGGGACTTTCCTCCTATTTTGGTAATAATTTTCCTTACTAGCTTATCTTTGCCGATAGACGTGCTCGTATATATTTTAATAGATGGTTTTAGTCTTCCGGTTCCTATTGCCTTCACAAAGACGTTTCCTCCAACTGCCACAACTTGAACAGAAGCTTCTTAACTCTTAAGACAAACTCTACAAGCTATGAAATTTCTATGCGCGTGCATGTTTTCTTATTCATTTTTAGTTGATCGTTTAAGAGCCAAGCCTCAATTCTCTGCGTTTTTTCTCTAAGTGAGCCCCTTAGAACTCCACGTTTTGGGACAGGTATGAATGGAAGTGCAAGACATGTTGGAGACACGAGGTGGGTAAAAATTTCATCCTCACCATTGTAAATATGAGTGCACCTATCCATTGAATTTTAAGGGTCCATTTATTTGCATGAAGTTGAATTCCTACACTTTTTTTTTTTGAACGGTAACAAAATTTTATTAAGAAAAATAACAAATAAAAAACTCAAGAAAGAAAGGAAAAATAAAAGGGGAGAAACTATACAAGTGCATTGTATCATACCCAATCAATACATAACCACACCTACTTAAGGAGAGACCCTCTCAATCTCTTGCTTGGCTAAAGCATCGACCATGAAATTGGCAAACCTAATCTCACGATGGAAGGAAATATTAGTACTAGTTCCTAACTCTCTAATTTCATAAAAAAAGAATTGAAATTTCCAAGAATTTACCGTTTGGTACACAACCAATCTCATTAGAGAAATCGCTTTCTACAAAAAGAGAGCAAAAAAATCTACTCGAAAAGAACTTTAGACCTTCTAAAATTGCTAACACATATACTTCATTTGAATTGTTAACTCCAAAATTCTTGGAGAATATAAGTAAGACCTCGCCCTTAGAATTTCGCAACACACCTCTAATTCCTACAATTCATGTAAAATGGGTGCAACAAGAAATATTAAATAGCTGAGGAGGGTAGATGTAGATAGGATTCTTATTTTTTTAGGATTTGATTTACCAAGGGGATGACCAGATAATCATTTTTCACTTAGGTAAGATTACCTAGTAGCCATTTGTGGATCTTCACCTTTATTTTACCAAAAAAAAAAAAAGGAATCTATTTCTTAAAGTTTTCAGAAATTCAATTTAAACAAACAAACAACTCCCAAAGTGGTGACTTGTGTCAAATAAATCTAGGGGTAGACATAGGTAAAATGGAAATTAACTACCCCTAAAGCACCAAATCTACATCAATGAATTTTAGTAGATTGATCATTATAGATGACCACGAAAATAGAGTATTAAAATTTTCTTTATTTTACAGACTGCTTTCCTGTACAAAAACCCAACTAAATATCAGACCGCCAACACTACAAGTCACTTGAGGACAAAAAGACCATTGAAAGAAGAACAATTTTTATTTTTTTAAATAATTACTACACTCGGTTGAAAAGTTTGCATTAATTGGATGGGTACGATTGTTCGATCAAACAATGATTGAGCCAGGCCAAAGAAAGGAGATATGCGTACGATGCAGATGCTATAGAAGGGTGATATATCAAGAACAGCCACAAACTTCCATTTTTGTTTTTGCCTGCCATAGCTACATCTTCAAATTTAGAGTTCTCTTAATATTTTTATGAAAATGTGAAAAATAATTTTTTAAAAGTAAGTACTCACGCACACACAAGTTCATCATCATCAACACTAGTGGTGAGCTATTAGTGAATTAAATGCGGATTGTTTCTATGGAAGAAATGTGGCTTACAACTGATAACTATGGAAGGGAGGTGCCTCACAACTGAGAAATTAGTTGACTATTCTTAAATTACAAATTACTCTTAAAATATTATTAAAATAGAATGATTCTCCATTTATTTTGTTTGATATCATTAGACGGTACTTTCAGCTTGCTACATCATAGCATTATAAGAAAAATATCATCTTAGATGGACATTGCATTATGATAACAACATCACCGATTTTGAACTTTTTTCTTTCTACAACTTATTTTTTGAAGTGTGGCTTTGTTTACGTCTAGCTAATTTGAATTGCGTATAAGTCTTAAAGTCATAAATGTAAAGAGTCAACCCTCGGGACCTCGTGTTTGAAAACGGGGTAAGCCGTAAGTAGCCTCTAAGTCGTTGTTGCTTGGGGCGGAGTAGAAAGACAATGTATCGAACTGAAGTACTGAACAATGAAGCAACCCAAAGTTACCCCTTTCTTCTCCAACCGAAATGATCACGGCATTATCTGGTTGATGGATTTTTTTATTCATTTCTGTTGTGAGGTATTCAAATCACATCCGACCATACCTTTTCACCTTTCCAAATTTCACTCTAATTGGAGTAGCTTAAATAATCTAGATATAATTTAAATTATTCTATTGACATGAAATTTAAAATATGTAATACTCTGCCCATACTCATGCATGATATTGTCATCTTTAATACATAGGCTTCACAGTTTTTGTTTTTGATAGGCCTCAACCCACCAAAAAGCATCACGTAAAGTAAGAGTGTAATCTTTATATCTGAACTTATACATTTGCTTCTTTATAGTCGATGTGGACTTGAGGTCGACTTGAGGACATCATAATCCATCCTTAAGAACGCACGTCCCTACGTAGTACCACGTTAGCCCTTTTGGCCCACCTACATGGATACCCTCCCAATTGTATCAGATAACGACAGGGACCTACACTCAAACTAGTCTAAAGTCGGCTTTAATACCATTTGTAACGCCTCACCCCACACGCATGTATAATATTATCCGATTTAGCACATGGACTTCATGCTTTTGCTTTTGGTGGACCTCAACCCACCAAAAGGCCTTATGGAAGGTAAGGGTGCAAGCTCTACATGTAAACCCATTCACTTTCCTTTCTATAATCGATATGAGTGGATGTGAGACTCAAAGACGTCACAAAATATACTCACACGTATATTAAATTTCATTGACTAACTATTGCTACAAAAACCTTAAAGTGTTAGTAGAGGTGGTGGAAATACTTTTTAATATTTCTCATTGGGTGGAACCCACTCCTCAATACTCTCCCTTAGTAGAAGCCGGTCGGCATACTTTTGAAAACACGCATTATTATTATTATTATTTATTTTTACCGAGACGTTCCTCCTGGTATTCGACACGAATGGGTGGTTTCTAATACTATATTAAATTTCTTCAGCTAACCATTGCTTCCAAAACGTTAAGGAGTTAGTAGATATAGTGGAAATACTTTTCAATATTTTTCATCGGGTGGTGTCTACTCCTCAATAGTAAGGGTCCTTATGCTAGTTAGTATCGAGTTCTTAGAAAGTCATAGCAAAGTGGGTTTCAGTGAAAGGGTGTTTAAGTGAGCAACGAAGCATGTAAAGGTTAAGATGTATATTAGATTTGATTTGTTAAGATAATAACTTGGTAGTTATTATCTACAAAGGAGGAGATCACTATTGATGGCCCCCACGGTGGATCACCCTTTACTCCAAATTTAGCCCCCCGTGGTGGGAATGAGTTTCTAATATTACGTTTGGCAATTAGACCCTCTGGGATTCCTCACCTGTTTCCCACAAATTGTGAAAACTCACATTTAGCAATTGTAGTCCTTGAGGATTTTTGCCACTGGAAATACTTTTTCTTAATGATTTTCATGTCTGACCTTTCCCATAGGATTTGTAAATTCTTATTTTTATGGTATGCTAATTTTTCTTTAGCTATACACATCGATACACACTTATATGTAATGACTTGAATTTTGATTTTAAATTTGAATAAATTTTGACCTTAGATTTGATCTTTGATGGACATCATTTGCATTTAATTTTCTTTTGTGAATTGTTGCTATTTAAAATTTAGTAATTATTTATTGTGGGTCCCATGTTGTATTAGATTTTGAGACTTTAGAAAGCTCGGCTCAACTAGGAGATTCAATTCGATTGGACTCCTTGAGTTTTTTCCATCCTAACTCTACTTGAATACGAGAGTCTCACTTTGTTTCAAAATTCTCAGAGTAGTTTTCTCATCTCAAACCACTTTGATTACTAGTGTCTAACTCAAATTACTTCTCCTTGTCAGATCTAGTATAGGACTCTTCTACATTTTAGACTCTCTTCATCCTTTCTATAAAAAGGAAATCAACCCCTCTAGTAACATGCGAGTCCTCTCTTCTCTCTCTCTCTCTGGGAGTGCTCTCTTCTTCAGTAGCTCTCCTTTCTCTCTTTCTTTTCATGTTACCATTGTAGTTAATTCTTTTATTACTTTGCACATGATAGCATGGTTTTCATTAGAATTCGACATCTTCACCCTCCTATCATTATCATCATCAGCGTAGACCACACATCATGTTTTCTTTTTCATCGTCATGCATCACATCACATGGCATCATCATCTCCATTGTGCCGGTCACCTCCCCTCTCCCATCCAACAGCCGATCTGAGCCGATCATCGGGTAGGCTATCCCTGGGCAACCATAAAGAGAAGAGACCCACATGGACTGGGCTCCTTTTGGCCCACCATCCAATTGACCCAAACCCTGCTCACGTATTGAAAGCTACCGTCGACCATGATATGCCATTGTCTTGGGTTTAAAACCTCTTCCCTGTACTTAGAATTCTGTGGAATTATGTTGCTAGGACAATTAGAGGTTACAATTTACTTAACTCAGCCAAAGATTGGCCACAAATCCCAGCCACAATGGGAGTTTTGCAGAACCAGGCCATCACAAAGCATTTTAGTCGATAGGGTTGTGGGATCCCGTGGGCCACTTGGTTTGAAAATGCAAACCCTAAATCTCAAGACCCACCTTGGGCGACCATGGAGATCTAGTCCTTTGTCGAATGGGCTACTAGACCCTTCATCCCAGGGACACAATAACAATACTCGTCAGACCCTCTCGAAGTACTGGGTTGCTTTCTTTGTTAACCTAGTAGTTCAAGGAATTTCAAATAAACCCTTTCTCTTTAGAGTAAATAATAGGAGGATTCCTATGTATTCACAAGTTGTCCCATCCTAGTATAATTTACCGCTTGAGCCTATCTACAGTATGTCAAACTAAAACCATTTTTGAGCCAACTCACTGACTTCTTCAACATTGTTAAACTATGTCGGCCGTTGCCCCTTGGCGCACCTGACATGCATGATGAATTCAATTTAATTCGTGAACTCCACTGGTATGATCTAATGACTTAGGCCGAAACATGTGGTGTCTACCCATACCTTAGCCCTAGGCAATCCATTTAAACCACTGTCCCTTGCCCACCTAATGAGTTTCCCACTCATTGCTTTGTCACCCACCTCATTCACCCGAGCCCATTCAGTTGAAACATCTAGCCTACTGTCCTTGGCCACCTAATGGAATTGTTTGACCTGGAGTTCTTAGGCCTACTCATCATGATTATTTCTTGGCATTGTTAATTGACCCCTTTTCACCTAGGTGCATGCATGGATCTTATTACTTTATTCTACTTAGGGCCCACTTGCATACACTAGCCCTGGCCCAAAGTCAACATGTAACAATTCCATCAGTTTTGACCTGTAATCAAGCCTGATCCAAGTCAAACAATTGTGTATAAACTTGAATCATGGCCCCATTGCTAATCTTTTTATGAAACATCATTATCATGAATTCACTCTGAGACACTTGAACATCTAGGTCAAGGTAAATCAGATTCTTTGATCATCGTGAATCCAAGCAAATAGTCTTACTATGTTATCCTAGTATTGAGTTTCGTATTTCTTGTCTCGATTATGCTTTAAATCATAGGATTTTCGAGGACTATTACTGCCTTTGATTTGTTTAATATTCACTAGATTTGATATTGTTTCCATTGACACCACCTTGTTATAAATTAAATTGATTTGTATATTATTATCAATGATTTATTATTTGATTTGAAAATGATGAAACTTTGATTAAAACTTGATAACATTTGATTAATTCGTATTTCCAACCCTGATCCTATTTGTGCACTTGAAATTGTGAATTAGAAATTCATGGATTTTTGTTATTTGTATATCATTGATCTCAAAGGCATTCTTTAAAATATGTGTAATGCACCGTGGGGACGCTTCCAAGATGGTTTTAGCCCTTTTGGCTATGATACTGAAATTGAGACTCCTTTGTGCGATATTTTTAGTTTGCAGCTAGACCTACTTTATTCTGTAGAGATTATCGGTATCTCAGGCTTAGGGCTAATTTTGGATATGAAATTGCTTGTACCTAGCGGGTGTTGTGATTTTGACATCACCCGTTGTGCACATACATCAATCACAAGATCAACAATTAACTAGTCACATACAAGAAGAGACACAAGATTTACGTGGTTCACCCAAATAGGGCTACGTCCACGGGCACAGGGACGATCATTTTCATTATAACAAGTAAAGCATACAGAGACTCTCGTTCTCTCACATCGTCTCACCTACGTGATGTGGAAACACCACGGGTAAGAGAACTCTCACCTCTCTTCAGCTGCGCAGGATCTAGGGTTACAGACTATACATATATATAATCTCCGCTTTCTTAGCCACCAAGAAAACTCCAGTATAATTACCAAAATACCCTTGACTTTAGATCAGTCCATGGCTAACCCAGTGGACTCATCCGGCTAAACCGGAATACAAGAAATAAACCCAACAACGGGTACCTTGTGCTTGGTTTTGATTTAACTCCGGCAAGCATACCATATTTGTTTTGTTTTTGTTTTTATGTAATGCAAAGATGCCTTATTTTAAGTTGGCTTTAGGATATTGTTCCTAAATTATGTTGTTCTTGATTTTGCTAAAATATGCTCATACCTCAGCTTTGTATAATCTTAAAGATCTAACTCGTCATTTTGAACTCAATATGATCATATTATTTGACTTTATTGCTTACAAGATTGCTATTATCTGCTTTTTGTTTATTTGTTTGAAAGCGTAGCTCTAAAATTTAATATCTTTGATTGTTACCTGTTTATTATGATTTTATGGTTTGGTTACTTGTAGAGTTATACGTTTTTCCTCGGATTTTATAGTTGAGCCAGACATTGAGGATACTTATCTTACATATGGGACCGGGTTTGATGAATGAGTTGCGAGAATTTTCAAATTAGTCAATAGTGACATGTTACAAGAATTTATCTAGTTATGTAATCTATTGTTCAATGAAATTTATTTTAAAGAAAATTTATTTTTATTATTATTATTTTAATTATTGTGGACCTGTCGTGCATTGTAATTTGAAGATCTCAAGGATCTCAAATTTCAAGATGTGATACGATATCTATGTGAAATCCTCACCTATGCAAATCCTTAGTAAGGAAACTTCAAATTATGAATTTCTTATGAGTTTGTCACCGATAACCATTTGATCTAAGAATTCGTTTGAAAATTGATCTCGAATAAAGAGTCTCCCAATGGGTATTCACATATGTTGATTTCCCTTTTTTTTTTTTTTTCGCTGTGTAATCCATTGTTGAAAAACTTATAGAAAGTGCGGCGATTGATTAGAATCAGTTAGGTTTTCATTGACTTAGTTACAAACTCAACAATGTTATCAATTGGCTGACTCAATCAAAAGAATCCTCTCTATAAGCTTGGTTGAATTTATATATTCACATTATTTTTCAGAATTTTATTTACACGACTTGATCAAGGTTAATTCCAACTTGCGCTTTCACACAAGTTGGTGCCAACAATGGTCAGAGCCAAGACATTTTTCTGGAGTGTTGCCTCCATTTCATGATTTTAGATTGAAAATTTAGTTACACCCAGCAGACTTAAATCATATCAAACAGAGTTCCTAGTCATCTAATATTTGATATGGTCAATGAGCCCCTCAAATTATGCCATATGCCCCACTTTCAAATGTAAAAGCTATACACTAGAAAGTCTAGATACTTAATCGTCATTTCTGTGCGCTGTTTTACATATGTAAATGATTAACCATTACGCATACGTCACATTTATTTGCACTGATTTACGCGTGTTGTACAAATGAAATACATTTGTAATGTAAATATGAGGCCATTTACACACCTTCATTTTTACACTTCCAGGGTGTGAAAGTTCTTTATAGTCTGAATGGAAGAGGCATTGGTATAGTGTTTTTTCTGGCATTTTTTTTTCTTCCGAGGGGCCCCAAAAACCTTTTTTTTTTTCATACCCATAATTCACGATCGGTATAACTCATCTTATTTTTATGGCTAGAAATGGCTAAGAGATAAAATTTCTAATCCAAATTCTTCATAAACTTTGAGAAATATGTGAAAATCTCTAAATACCTCTATTGCTTGTGAAAAAGGTGATTTTAAAAAACATGTTTGTGTTTCATAAATGTATCATAATCAATTGAATATGTAACACTTGCATATATATATATATATTTACATATATAAAAGACAAAAAGTTTTTGCTTGCTACATAGGTGAGTGATACATACCTTGCCTATCCCGGGATGGATCATTGGGTGTGAGATACTGAGATGAGACACCCTTGCCATTTTGGTTGTCTCGTATTTCTCAATGCCCTTTGTGTTTTAGCAATAAACAGCTTTGCATATTTGGTTCCCAGATCTAGTTCTCTGTGTTCTTTTCCACCTTCACTCTTTCCTAGAACAATTTGGTTTTCACCTTATAACCATGATCAAATAAGCTAAAAGAGTAGTTTGTAGGTCGTACTAGGCACCTACTCATTTGTGGTTGTGCTTAGTGTCTAACACCAAAATAATGCAAAGACCTACCACCTCAAAATTTTACCTCGGTGAACTCGCTCTAATCAAAGGCTCACCAATTTAACTTGGGGCTTGATTGAGCCTCAGACTCTTCGGGTGTGTTTGGCGTCGGGCCAATAGAATGTTCCCGTGTTCCCATAGGACAAAGACCGTGTAAAACTTGTTTGATAAGAGTAATCACCGTTTCAAATTTTATTTGCCTGAAACAAGTCCGAAAAAATTATCCAACAGGAGTAAGAAACGAAAAACAATAAAATATTATTTTTATTTTGGAACGATCAGCGAGCACGATCACATGTCGTGATTTTTTTTTCCTCACGTTGCGACTGTACATGTTATGGCATCCGCCCAGTCTCTATCCAAAAGTTTTTCTGGCATGCTCCATCCCTCGCTTCCCTCACTCTCCGATGAAGATTCGACCCATCGACCCTACTTCTTTCACTACAAAGCTGACCCTCTACTTGTCACAGATCTCTCGCCTCTTGTTTCTCTTCTACCTCTCTTTACCCTTACCACACACCCCCACTCTCCATCCCTCGCTGCCCTCACTCTCCGATAAAGATTCGATCCACCCTTCCTGCTTCTTTCACTACAAAACTGACCCTGTACTGGTCAGTACCTCTCTCAGGCCATATTCCTCTCTCCAACAAGTTCGACCCACCACCTCTCTCTCTCTCTCTCTCTCTCTCTCTCTCTCTCTCTCTTCAAGGGCTTTTATTTTTTATTTTTTATGATTTGATTAATATGCCATGTTTGTATGTCTTTTGCTGATAATCGGTAAGTTCTTTTGCTATTGTATTTTATCATTTGAGTAACTTTGAGATTAAAAGATTTTATTTTAATTCATCGGAACTGACACCATCATTCCACAGCTAATAGCAATGTGCTTCACAGTTTTAAATTCATGAGAACCAATATCATCATTCCGTAGGCGAGAGTAATGTGATTCATTGGGGTTAATGCTTCCGTCATAGATAGAGACGAAAATTGCCCCCGCTGAAAAAGCGTAATTCAAAATCTGCATACGTCTTCACGACGAAGTTTTGATTAGGCGTATAATGATAGTAATTGGATAAAGATCTATGAGATTTACAGAGAGAGAGAGAGAGATATGTTATTATACATTTTTTTCTAAGAAGAAAGATGATAAATTTAAAAAAACAAATACATAAAACAAACATCAACATAATAAGCATGAGCTGATAAAGGGGGTTGGCAATAGGTTCCATGTCATGTGTTATCAAATAAGTTCCGCATAACATATTTTCAATGAAACAATATAATATAATATAGTCAAATAAATTTTGCAGGACACAACCCAACCTAGCACTACTGGATCTTGGCATAAAATAAACAATAACACAAAACAATGCCAAACGGGACCTAAGTTGTGGCATTCTATAAAAATTTGGTCTTGTTTTCAAGTATTAAAACAAACCTCGTCGATTCTATGATGTTGGAAAATCACTATTATTAGTCAGGATTAGTCGAATGTCTATGACGGTAGAAAATCACTATTATTAGTCAATCCTGACAATCACATTTGCAGGCCAAATAGATGGTTAATGCCATGTTAAAACTAGGCTTATACCAAGTGGCATCGCCTGTACGTAGGGCTTCGGCCATGAGCAATATCAATGTCCTCCTGTTCCATTGGAAATAAAAGTTGTGTCGAGACTCTATTCTCAACACTTTTAAATAATTTTTTTAAAATTTTATCTCCATCTAAAACAGGCAGTGCTCCACAAATTTTCTTTTTCGCTTTTTTTTAAAATATTTATTTATAAAAAAAGAGAGTTGGAGCATACTTTAATTCTAGTAGGACCCAATTTCTTGCTGATATATAAATTAAAGTTTCAACAAGTGGAGATATATTGTTCGAACCATATTTCAAAGCACGATCGGGATTAGTGGGATAAAGCTCTAATAACGACAACGATGATGATAAAGACAAGGTATCACATTTTGAGTTAGGACTACTATATACACATCTTATAACCGCGGAAGATTTTGAGTTAGGACTACTATCTTATAACCACCTTCCGCATATCCAAGCAAGGATGTAAAATACCAATGAAATTGAAATAAAGCTCGGGACAGTGCGTGTATATGCAAGAGGGGGTGATAGTTTTAGGTGTTGTGGAAGTGTAAATCAGGATCATAGGGCCGCTATAAATGCGCATAGATTAGGATTACAGGCTGCTACGGATGCAATTACGATAGCGTTGGCTTGGATCAAGTACTGTACGTAAAGATCTTTGACTGCTTACTAGAGATCGGCTATATAGGATTTACTCTTCACAATCTATGGGCAAAGATGAACACTCTAATGGAGAAGATGATGATAAATAACTTATGTCTAAACTTTTTCTTATTAGTATTCAGGTGCTCTACAATCATCCTACTATATGTATTTATAGCATCTTGTTTAGTGGATGATAAGCTTCAATTCAAGTTAAAATAGAAAAAGGAAGGAGCGTTAGATTAGATGCTCTCAATTGGAGTTTGAGTTTTTGGAAGATTTACCCTTTATATATATTAAAGCTACAAGAATGGAGGCTTGTGGAGGTTGCCACATCAGCACCTATTATTTTTCTTCTTTTCTGGAGCGTCACGTCAGCATCCTCAAAAATTACATGTGGCACAAAAAATTTACTAATTCCCCTAAAATCTCTCCATCTACTACTATCACTAAAATCTCTCACTTATTTTCCTTTTTTGCACCTTTTTTTGTTGCCTAATCGTCTTTGTTGCTTAAATGATAGCATGATAATTTTTCTTGTAGGGCCTCCTTAAAAAGACTTGACACCAATCAAAATAGATGGCTCTATTTCTTATAGGAGTTAGGCTTATGATCAAATTATAATGCTATTTTTTCCTGTGGGGCCTATTTATAAAGATTTGACACCAATCAAAATAGATGACTCCATTTCTTACAGTACCATCAAATTATAAAAACTTTGTAATACTTTCAAAATATGGAAGTGGGCCTCACCAAAATCATTCCCAGAAGATATATCTCTGGGCCACCATTAAGTTATAAAAATGTCAAGTTTTTTTATAGTTATAATGGGCTCAGCTTACGCTCATTTGAAATTTAGTTTGGATAAATCCAAGCCCGTAATACTTACTTCTCCAATTTGATATGAAATGTTGTTTAATCTAATTTTTTCTCTGAATGATTTCCAAGTTAAATAAACTTTATTCAAGCAACTCCAAATAAGAATGTTGATGTTGCATTTTTTCAGATTATGAAAATGAAGCTTATTAAGTTATTTTGGTATTCTGTTACTTGCTTATTTCTAATTGATTCTGGAGATAAGGATTTTATGATTTTTTCCTTGGACATTTAACTTGGTGGAATAATGTTTGTATAATATCCTTTATTTTTCCTTCTTTTTTATTCTAAGTAGGAAGTGAGCTTTTTTAATAAAAACTTTTGGGATTTAAGTAGACTCAAACTACAAGAATTGTTTTCCTTTGAAGATGGTTTTTTTTTTAATTTTATTGAGATAAATTCTCAATCATCATCATCATCATTTTCTTTTTTTAATTCTTTTTTTATCAATCTTAAAACAAGTAACATTAGTATTTCAATCTAATTCTAATAAATAAATTAACTTGATAGATAATATATTTATCTATTATTTATTTATTTTTATTAATAATATTTTGAAGAATACAATAATATTTGATGTATTATTTTTATGCAGCAAAACCTTTAAATATCTATCTTAAGTAAGGATTAACAATACAAGCCCGTGCTTAGCCCGGACCTATATAAAAAATTTAAATAGTTTATTACAAAGTTTATAAAAACAATAAAAGTTCAGATGTTTATAAAATTTAATAGACTTTTGATTTTTTTTTTCTTTTATTTAAACCATGAGAATCATTCAGTGGGCTATTTACATTTTCAAACATTTTCTAATTTTTATTTTCTTGATTTAGTAGGTGGACTTTTATAAATATCTGAAAATTTGTATTTTTATAAATTTTTTAATAAACTATTAAATTTTTTATGGAGGCCAGGGCTAAGCATGGGCCTGTGGTGCCACATCAACAAATTTTTTTTCTTTTTTTCTAGAACACCACGTCAGCATTCCAATGGTATTGGCTACCTAAAATCTTTTGATTGATAGCATTCAATAAGATCCAGTTAAGGAGACCTTCTATCCATTCCTTCTTCATAACCCCCTAAAATCTTACCACTTAAATATAGAAATTCCAAAATTGAACCCTTTAGCGACAATCTTTTATTAGTACATATAAGCACCATCATCCATTAATAACTAATGTTGCCTTGGGTCCGTGATGGCCCACGTGTTGATGCATGCACCCATCAATCTTTTGTAGGCTCTACAATCTATTTTATGATGCTGTGCTATTGCAACTATTATTAATGATGACCATGTTATGCTGACCATGCTACAGCCAACACGTTTATACTTACCTTTTTATTAATAATGCAGCTCCTCAAACACATGGGCCATCAATAGATGATGATGCTTATATATTTGTGAGATTTTCATTTTAATACAATATAAGATATTTTCCATCAATTTGTCAAAGTCTAAATAAAATAGTGGATCCCATAGGTAGATCTATTTTAGACAGATTTTTTTATTAGTCTTTATCATCATAGGCTGAACAGTAATTACTTTTTCCAAGTGAGATGGAGGATAACATTTTAAATCTTGTTTTAAGATTAATTCTTATGAGTCTAAAATGATCATCTTACCAAGTCTTATAAGTATTATCTTAAGAAACCTTATTACGTAAGAATAATATTTGAAGAGATAAAGCCAAAATTAATAGCAAAATCATGTGCAAAATTGAACTTCAATTTCCTAATCAAATGGCCCAAAAATTATTTGCAAAAATAATTTTGCAAGATCTTCTATTGGTTTTCCAATCGAGTTCAATCTCGAATACCATAGATCTTTTAAGCATAGTAAAGATTTATTATTATCCACATCAATCATGAACCAAATGGAAAGACTTATCTGGAGAATAAAGACAACTTTTTTTATATTTAAAATACTTTATGTTTATATTTGTTCTCCTTTTAGATTTTTCTTATTTCAAATATATCTATAAAAATTATCTATAAAATTCCAATATATTATTGCTGTTGGGCCCAGGCTTAACATGGGCCGTTGTTGCTAGTTCTCTTTATATCTAAAAGACTCTTTGTGAGGGATGTCTGTTTGTGTTGGGCCTACCTATAAGTGAGCCGCATCACAGATGCCAACAGGGAGGAGTAGCACATAATTTGATTTACTGGTGAATTGGTTACTTGGGAATGATAAAATCAGATAAAAGTTTTATTGGGTCCTGGATTTTTAGATTACAAGCCAAATAAGATGCAGCGGAATAATAAAAATAAACTTGCAAACAAACAATTAATCATATAAGAACAATACATGTAGATTTTTGTGTGGAAACGCATATGGGAAAAACCACAAGCCACACCGGACTAATCAAGCGTTAATTTCATATAGTTACAAGGTATACTCACAACGTTACACAATCAGTCTCTCAACCACAGGATGTAGTTCTTTTTGCAAGAATCCACGACACGATTAAGCCTCATGTGCCCTGCTCTTCACGCTTGATGATTACATTAATTATCTAAGGTTGAACGGATCTCACGTACGGAGATAATGATCTCTCACAACAAAGTAGAAGCAATAAATCTCCTACAAAAAGTAGAAGCATCAACTTTAGAACTAGAAGTTTTCAGTAAACTCTCTCCAATAAAAGCTCTAGACAAAGGGATGATATTTAAAGAGTATTCTCAACTTAGAATTATAAGATCTATGCTTTAAGGTTAGAAGAGAAACCTTTTATATAACTTACAATTCATGCTTCATTAAGATAGGCCTTGTAGAATCCAACTTACTAATTATTGTACAAATTGAAAATAATTCCGTAGAAAATCGGTGGGTTAATTTTCACTATCTGATCGATCATACCATCACTCGATCGAGTGGGCAAAGCTTTTACTTCCAATTCGATTGATCAAACAAACAGGCGATCGATTGGGCAACCTTATGTCCTGTTTTTTGAATTTCTTGTCTTTAGCTTTTCTAGTGACCCAAACTTCAATCCGAACTATAAGAAATATAAAATACAATTTCAATGGACCCAAGTTTTTTATTCAACAAATGAATTAGCCAATACAAAAATTGTTACATCAGATCAAGTCATATTTACAAAGTTGGATTGTCACAATTATGAGAGGGGTAAAAGAGCGTTACAGTAATTTAATTTACATGTAAACTATTTGTTTTGGGAATGCCAAAAATCATGCCAGGCTTGGAGGCACAGTCACTGTTAGAATTATTGCGCTTAGGTGTGGCCCAATGACCACATGCCTATGTGGGTCCCCAAAAAAACTAAAATTCCATAGCTCTAACCATCACAAATAACAGAGCAAAAAAAAACCCACATCTTTTAGCATGACAAGTCGAAGAAGAAAACTGTGTTCAGGGAGCAAGCCGCATAGGATTGACGGTCCAACATGATGACCCATCTTAATGGAGCACACACACAGGATACCCCTTGAATTACACTAGTACCCCTTTTTTTTCCTAACTACATTCGAATGGACCACAGTGTTGGATATGTGATGGGCCAGTTTTTTAAGAGGTGAAACTTGCAGTGTTGACGGTTGAGTAAGAGGTTAAGATGATAAAATGGGGCCCTCAAGGTCTGATGCCTCTCTAAGTGCATATATTTTTGTGGTTGTTATTTTATCTACATTTTCTTTTTCTTTTTAAAGTAACTAATTTTTATGTAGAAAGAGTAGAAACGAACTAAATTTCAAGTTAGGATCTAATTTATTGGCCAATTTACAAATGTTACAGCAATTGTAGATACACGGTTCAGAACTATATTTTAGAAACTTGATCTAGATTATTGGGATTGAGCTCTATTGACAACAATGATGGTGATTAAGAGGAGAACAAGGAGTTGCCCAGTTGGCTAAAACCACATTTGTCACCTAATTTCCTAGGTTCGATCTTAGGTTCCGTTATTGAGAATCATGCTTCTTTTGCCATGTAGGGTGTTCAAGGGCCAGGTTGAGTCGGGCCGTGGTATATCAGGCTTGGCCTGACTTTCAAAATACATGCCCCTATTTGGCTCAAGCCAAACACAGGCTGCAAATTTGAGACCCGATCCCACCCATTAGTCAATTGGGTTGGGTCAGGCTGAGCTGAACTGGTCCATCAAGCAATGTTTGGACAGATTAAACACTAAATTAGAGGAGCTCTTCACTTGGGCTGCACCAAAATTTGGGCTTTCTATCACGAAATCCAAGCCCAACTTATATATTAAAGGACCTTGGTTTGCGTACAAGTTCGGCCCAAGTGGGCTGGGCCTACATCTGGCTTAGGCTTGCCTAGCCCATGAGTACCATGGCCCATAGGCTGTGGCTGGGGGTCAAAAAAAAAAAAAGAAAACACACGATGGTGATTAAGAGGAGTGATCACGTCCTAACTTGTGTTTAAGCTAAAAATAGAGTCCACTGCCATTAAAAAGGCTTTCCAAATTTTGCCTCTCAAAGATTTTATTTGATTTAAATCAAATAAAATCTTCCTCTCCTCTCTCTTCCTCCCCTCCCTCTTCCTCTCCCTATTCCTCCTCTTCCTCTCCTCTTCTCTCCTCCCTCTTCCTCTCCTTAAGGCCGAAAAAGGGCGGAGAGGGGATGAGAGGAGGAGAGGAAAAGGGAGAGGAAGAGAGAGGGGAGGAGAGGAAGAGGAATGGGAAGAGGGAGAGGAGAGGAAAAGGAGGAAGAGGGAGAGAGAGGGAGAGAGAGGGACCTCCCCTCCTGCCGGCTGGACTTTGTTGCCGGCTAAAGGGAAAGGGGAGGAGATTAGAGGGAGGGAGAGAGATGTGTAAGGGGTAAAAAAAAATTTTCTCTTGTTTGTAGAGATTTTTTTTTTTAATCCAGCAGCTCTCAAAATAAATTGACTTTTAAGGACAGTTTTTTTACACCGCCAAAACTGTCGTCATTGCCTATTAAGGCACCGTCTAAGCAGGAGCAATGCAAAAACAGTCAAGCGAAAAAAAAAAATTTGTAGTCACTTTCTTGTTATTAGTTTTGCAGTGATGGAACCGGCGGGAGGAGCACCCATAAGCTTTTAAATTATATGTCAAGCAAGCTTTTAGGTTTTTCTAACATTGGCCCCTCCAAAGCTTTTCTCTTCCAGATAATTGGCCCCAAGGAAAATTCTCGATTATGCCACTGCAGTTATTTATCTCTAACGCTTTGGCTAGAATGAGCTGCCCTTACTGCAAAAGCTATCCTGTAGTTCTCATACAAAACAGGGAAGGAGGGCGTGCGACAAAAGGTTGGACAAGTAAAAGTAGCGCCACATTTGTCTCTGTGTATGTGAAAATGACTAATATTTGCGCTCAATATTGCATCATTACTTTTTTTTTAAACGGTAACAATTTATTAATAAAAAAGTCAAATTACAAAGAATAAAAATAAAGAAAGAAAAGAAGGGGAGTGATACAAGAGTATTATATAACACTCAACCCCAATTACATTACCTCACCCACCCAAGGAGAAAATTTCATTACCCATTACTTGGCTAAAGCAATCGCCATACAATTAGTGGATTTAACCTCACGTCGAAAGGAAATATTAATGCGAGCCAATATCACTCTGATTTCATTGAAATGGAATTGAAATTACTAAGGTCTTGCCTGTCAATTTAATACCCAAGCTATCATATTATAAGAATCACTTTCAACAAGAAGGGCACTTTCATATCTTTTAGATATAGAACAATCTCAGGCATTCTAAAATAACTAACACTTCCACTTCATTATAGTCGTAAATTTTGACGTTTTTGGAAAACATAATTAGCGCCTCTCCATTATAACTCCTTAGCACCCTCCCAACTCCCATTGGCTCCGACTTGCTTCTTTAAGTTTTATCAACATTGAATTTAAACACATCAAATAAAAGGGGCCGACCAAACAACTACTCTCCTTGCCCTAAGAGGACCACAACCCATACAAGCTTCCTAATTGTAAAAGATATTATTTAAGCTGAACATTGAGAACCCCTTCCCACTCAAATCCCATCCCTATTCAAAGCCCAATTGCATCATTACTTTTATAGTAGAAGTTTAGAGCATTCTACTATAGTGGGTTCATCGTTTCAGTTATTTTTATTAGCTTTCTTTTAAGAAGTTGGAAAGGAATATAAACAACATAGAAATGTTCTAATGACAAAACTATAATAGTCATATCCGTACTAGTATCATGAGTTTTGGAGGAGGCCAGGAAATAGAAAGAAGAATTTTTATTTCTCCAAAGTAGAAGACGGGCTACACAAACGTGCCGGTACAATCATTTGTTTTTGCAGAGTTATTGTTTCATTTATTTTTGTTACAGTTTTTATATCTCAACGTAAGAACAGTACTTAGAAAAGAATATAGATAATGACAAAATTAAGACAATCACATCCATATTAGCTGGATGAGGCATAGAAGCACAAGGGCAAAAGTCTTTTCATTGTGCTTGTCCACTGAAGATGGGCTGGGCTACACAAACATACCAATACGTACTTTGCACAATTACATGTCTGGTACAAGTTTAGAATAACCTACTATACTATGTTCATTATTTCATTTATTTTTGTAAGATTTATTATGTCTATACATAAAAACCGTCCAGAAAAATATAAATAACGACAACTTCATTAATCTACCAATGACAAAATTATGACAAACATATCTGTATCGATGTCCTGAACTTCGTACAGTAGACTAACTCATTCATCTTGTTTACTAATGGGTTGTGTTCGGGTTGAGTCGTTCTTCTTGTTCTACCCACTAACATGATCCACTTGACTCCACTAATCAGGCATCCGAAACCAAAGCTAGCATGTTGATTTGATGTTTTGTTTGACCCTTTTAACACCCTGGTTGGATTTAAGTTGCCTTTTTCAACTTGATTAATAAATGAGATAGAGACCAAGTTAAGCCTAAACCTCGACCAGTGCCCCAGGCTCATCCAGACTAGATTAGCGAGCATTTTCACCCACTGGACTGGATGCATGGGATATATATTTAGTTTGTACATAAGCTAACAATAGGGTCTATTGCCATTAAACACACTTTACAAAATTTGCCTATCAAAGATTATATTTGATTTGAACAGTCAGGCAAGCATTGCCCAAACAAATGTATCTAAGGCTAAGCATCCAAAGCTTGGAAACCCTAGTCAAGTCTTCTTGTTTTCAATTAAGCCTTATCCCATCCTAGCACATATAGCCTTTCGAGCTTATTGAAGACGAGAGTCATTAGGATTGAAGAGGTGGTTTTTGTAATTTTAACAATGCAAATACCCCCACACATTATATTCTATAAAAGACCCCACCTAACTCTTTGCTAGGTTTCAAAATCTTTCACTTCCTCATTTCCATCTAGGTCCCACCTCTCAACATCTTTCTTCATCCAAACATTTCCTTGGCAACAATGGAAAACCATGCAGGGTCTAACAGCCGCCACACCAACCAAGCTCATGAGCCAGGGTTCAACCCAAATGGCTGGCAAAAACTAGGCATTGGAACCCAAGGGAGACAAGCAGCAAGACAGACTCATGGGTGCCTATACTGCCCAAGAACTTTCTTGAGCTCTCTCAGGCCTTGGGAGGGTACCAACACTTGCACTGGAGGGAAAGAAGGAGAAGACAGTATGCAGCTATGTTCCCACCAACCCATGTGCCCATCATTTCCATGTTTGGGCCCATTGCACAGGTTGAACCCCCACCTGGGCTCCAGCTTGGTCTGGGTCACGGTGTAGGGGCTGGGGGAATCAAGCCAGTGCCTCCAAATGTCAATCCAGGCCAATTGGAGAGGAGACTGGGGATAACGGTAGATGATGATGAGGATCCATTCAATGGAAACGATGATGCAAATGAAGTCATTGTATCCTGTACTGAGCTGAAGAACATGGATGGGAGACATAAGAGTGGTGATGATTTTATGAGTGAGGAGGGTGGGGTTGAAGTGAGCTCCAAGGAGTTGGACTTTAACATTGAGGCTCTAAGAGAGACGATGAGGGGATTTGCTTTTGTTAGTTTTTTTTCTTCTGGTTCTACCCATGTTATGGTCAGTTTAGCTAGTCTAACTCTTCTGTCTGAGATATGAGTGCGTTAACAATGAGTCCCAGTGATATGCTAGAGATTAGATGGTATGATGATGTTGTGATAGATTTTAGTGTAATTGACATTTTTCCATTCAGACTCGTTTCCTTGTTTTCTATGCAAGCACTTAGGGTTTCTCTCTCTCTCTCTAAAAAAAATAATAATATTGTCCTTGAGATCTCACCATCTTTTGCATCATCCCTCCTGGCACGAGATGCAAGACTCTGACTAAGCAATGATAACTGAATTACATTGAACAATGAACATAAAAGAGAGAACCATATACTGAAATAAAAAGTTTCTCCAGTATAAACCAAATCAGCATATAAACCTGAGCAAATATTGCACAATTACGCAAAGATTTTATATAGTAAAGATGGACTAATTAAAGTATGGTCTGCAAATTAACCAAGGCATGTTCTTTGAAAATGCTTCCCTCCCGTGTTGGCCCATTTGGGACGCATGAGATTCACTGACCAAGCTTCTCTGTGCAGAGGTATTGCAGGTAGAGGGGTGCAAATATCACTCTTGACCAGATATTCTTATCAGTCATTTTTAAAGCCTTAAGATTTTTATGGTTCTCTAATTGCTGATATTTTCGTGGTCGAACCAACCATGGTTAATGCTTGGTGATTGTCAAATTGAGAAGAATGCCAATTCATGATTAATGAGAGTGAGAGTGAATGGCTTGGATTTGTCACATGTGGCCTCCACTAAACAAAATCCAGAAGCGACAGAAAAGGAAGTTAGTAAAAGTAGGACAATTTGAAAACAACTAGCACGAAAGCTTCTACAGGCTATCGAAACTATCCCATCTCATGGAGGGCTGTCAATGGATCGGCAAACAAACACCACCCACGCCCCCAAGGAAATGTAAATTCTGCCTTTTATCCATGAGTAGTTTTCAAATGCTAGATGCCTAGCACGTCTTGTGCCTACAAGTACAGCAACAAATGAGTGGCAATGGCTTGTGCCTAGCACCTAAGAATTTCACTTTATTTGTTGACCTAAAATTTCATGGTTTTAGAATGGAACATCAGTAACATTCATTGGACTAAAATCAAAGTCAAATAGATAGTTCCAGAGCACTCTGGTATTTGATAGGGTCAATGAGCCCCTCAAATTATTCCATATGCCTAATGCTAAAAGCAGCACAGTAGACGATCCAGATCGATATCGTTTTAGCAATAGATAATTTGGTTGAACTGATCCTTCTGCGTTTTCTTCAACTCTTTGAGGATTTTTTGTATAGACTAGGACCTCAGTCTCAGCACCTCCACTCACATACCCATGTCCTAATCAGCTGATCAACAGCTTGTCACAAACCATTTGGTTTCCACCTTATTATAACCTTGGTTGTATATTAGCGCTCCACTCAGCTAACGGCCCTAGTCAAAAGCTCACCAACTTCACCCAGCAGAAAAAAAAAAAAAAAAAATGCCCACCAACTCACCCATGAGCAAACCCCTAGTTTTAAATGAAAACTCCAGCAGTTTTACATATTGGCCCCTCCAAGATTTTCATTATCAGAGTGGCGCCCCTCTAAAGCCATATTTCTTGGTTCCACCCCTATCCCCGAGTAGGCAACATGGAGCTTCTGTCCGTTCATAGGGAGAATTCTCCCTTAATTGAGTCATGCAATGAAATTATAGGACTAGAAGTATAATCGTGCTTGACCAAACTCTTCCTGTGTCAAGCCATGTTCTACAAATTACAATGCCTAGGTCAAGTCAACCGAACATTGACCCAGTTGACCAACTTTTGTGAGTCCTAACAGCTTCAATTGAACCCTTGTAAAACACCCACCCAAGGCATCCTCTAGAAATTTGGTCTGGTTTTCTAGTACTAAATCAGCGCTTGTGGGTTGTTTATGATCATTGAAAATTACAATCATCAAACAATCCTGACCATCAGAATTCAGGGCAAATGTATGGTTGATGCCATTCTCAAACTCAGCTGAAACCAAGTGATACCGTCTGATGCGTAAAGATTTGGCTATGAGCAATATCAGTGTTCTATTGATTCATTAAAATGTATTGCACTATTATCACTAATTTTGAAATATATATTTTTGTTGGTATTTTCCCATTCGGTTAGCCATTAATGACACGTACAGATTTCCTTCATATCCAAACAAGGGTTTCTATTTCGACGCCTTTGGAAAATGAAAAACAAAACACATGCTAATTGCTAACTACAATGATGTTTCACTGAGGAAAAGCAACACATAACTTCCAAGTTAATTTCAACTTCTTCATACCTGAAAAAATAAACCAACAATATCATGTAGCAAAGTAGCAGACATGAACCAAAAAAAAAAAAGGAAGAGTGATAGGGAGAGGGGCTACAACCATGGTACTGACTTTAACTTCTCCAAAGAAATGAACAGTTTCACAAAATATGCAACCCAAACATCCCGTGAGAGAACAAGTCCAAAAATATACATCTATAGTCGACAATTACCTCCGAGACTAGGGCAATTACCTCCAACAATACAGCCATGGTAGGGTCCTTAGAAAAATACCTGACTGCCATGAGAAAACTATTGCCATGCCATGAGAAAACTATCCAGCTAAAAATCAATAGAACAAAAGTTCATAAGGTCTATTTTGAGATCAAAATCAAAACCCTAATAGCAAATGTTCCATTCCTAAACATCATCAACACTTCAACTGTACCAAGACTGGCGTTCCCTTTTACGTAATAACCAAAAATTGCTTCTCTAGAAACTTAATTCTAGTAACAAATCAAATTGAGAGAGGGAGAGAGAGGGAAGGAAGTAAACGCTGTTAGACCTTCTATGAGGAAAGAGGAACCGAAGAGAAGGCAAGATTTGTGTGTGTGTGTGTGTGTGTGAGAGAGAGAAAGAGAGAGAGAGAGAGAGAGAGAGAGAGAGAGTAGCATGAGTGAAGCAATCTACACAAAACAGAGTCGCGGGAGACGGCAAGCAGAAGGAGAAGAGAAACAAAGCATGCGACTAGGGTTTTTTGCACTCAAGGGTGCAACCGCACCCACATGCTCAATGTAGGTCCAACCCTACTGGTGATGAAATTTGAGATAATTCTATACAAATACTCATGCAACTTTTATGGACTAAAATGCCCTTAACTACACGATATCACATAAAATTATAAATTGTGGGATATCGCATAGATATATTTTCCTCTTCTAACCCAACACAATGTAACTTTGTGCTGCACAAATTAAAAAATGGCGAAATCGCAAAAATATGGTATGTGATATCGCAAGTTAATGATATTTTAGTCTATGAAGACTGCACAAGTACTTGGAGGGAATTATCTCAACTTTCTATCACAAGGTGGGGTTTTCTATGGCTAAAGGTTATCGTACAGGAAAAACCCCTAATTCATTTCTTTTCTTTTCTTTTTCTTCTTTTTTTCCTTTTTAAATTATTTACATTTAAGAGTCAAAACAAACTAAAATTCTAATTAGGACCCAATTTGCAAAATGATTTCTAAAAGTTTTGGCAACAGCAGATACATTGTTCGGAACCATATTTTAGAACCTTCATAAAATATTATTATTATTATTATTATTATTATTATTATTATTATTATTTACATGGGTGGAATGAAACTATCCTAAAGTAGCCTAGTCTAAATCCCAGGGCTCATCCTTGAGGTGCTCCACCGCAGTATGCTCTTGCATCCATGCTCCACCGATTGCAGGCGTTGATCCCTAACACTTTGGTGAGAATCAAACTCCTATACCACTGGGTTGTGTTGTAATTCTCACAGGAGTAGGGAGGGGGTGTCCACTACTAGTGGGTTTTTTGGGGTAAAACTAGCACCACATTGCTCCAGCATGTAAGTGAAGAGTTTAGAATAACTTAACCATGCGTCCATGTTAGATTGACGCCCCAACCGTATTAGCACTCATTATTGCAACCGTTACTTATATGGTACATGTTTATAATATCGAACCATACCAGGTTCATAATTTGTATTATTTTTATTAGCTTTTTCTGAAGAAAGTTAGCAAGGAATATAAATAATGATAATTTCATTAATTTGAAAATGTTCTTAACTATAAAAATATGACATTTGTATCCGTATTAGCCCTAAATTTTGGAGAAGCAACGAAAGTGGAAAGACAAGTCTTCCTGATCTGCTTCCATAAAAATGGGACTATATAAATTTGCCTGGCATTCGTACTTGGACTGTTACCTTAATGGTTCAAGTTCAGAATATCCTATCATACGTCGTTCATTATTTCGCTTATTTTTGTCAGAGTTTGTATGCCTCACATAAAAACAGTTAGAGAAGAATATAAATAATGATATTTTCATTAATTTACCAATGATAAAATTATGAAAATTATATCCGTATTAGTTGAGAGGTATGGAGGCAGAATTATAGAACTCTATCCGTGTCTCTTCCATAAAAGATGAGCTAAACAAATATCCATGTACCAGCATCATTACATTTATGGTACAAGTTTAGAATATCCTACTATAATAAGTTTATTAATTCATTTATTTTAATTAGTTTTCTAATTACATAACATAAATACAGTTAGAATATATATATGGACAATTTCATTAATTTACCAATAAAAAAAATTATGACAATCATATCAATATTAGTTGGAGTTATAAAAGCCAAAAAAAAAAAAAAAAGTCATTCTGTTCTGCTTTTGTAGAAAACAGGCTACAAAAACATGCATGTACTGGCATTCATACTTACACCGTTATAGTATAAATATAGAATATCCTACTACACTTAGTTTATGATTTCATTTATGTTTATTAGATTTCTCATGTCTAAACATTAAAAAAAAAAAAGAAAAAGTTAGAAAAGGATACAAATAATCACAATTTCATTACCAATGATAAAATTAGGACAATCATATCCGTATTAATGTCCTGAATTTTGGAAGAAGATGAAACTCAAAAGGACAAAGGCTATTTTGTTCTGCTTCTGCACAAGATGGGCTACAAAAACATGTCTGCACCAGCATTTGAGCCTGCACCATTACATTTACTGTACAAGATAGAATATCCTACTATGCTAAGTTCATTATTTACGTTTTTTTTTATTGGACTTCATAAGTTTCAACATAAAACTAGTTAGAACAGAACATAAATAATTTTCAATAATTTACGAACAGGAAAATTATGACAATCATAGCAGTATTAGTTGGAGGTATTGAAGCAGAAAGACAAAAGTCTTTCGTTCCACTTCAAAAGAAGATAAGCTACAGAAACATGCATGCATTAACGACTTAGTTACTTGCACAATTACATTCATGGCCCAAGTTTGGAATATCCTAATATTCTAGTTCATAATTTCATTTATTTTTGTTAGAATCCTTATGTCTCAACATAAAAACAGTTTTTTTTTTTTTTTTGGTAGGAACATAAAAATAGTTAGAAAAGAATTTGAACAAGAACAATTTCATTGATTTTCAAACAGAAAAACTATAACAATCTATTAATATCCTGAATTTTGTATCATAAGTTTGTTCATTGTTGACTTGATTAATTAATGGGTTGGGCTTGGGTTGAGCAATTCTTGGTATTCCACCCACCAATGTGATCCACCAACTCAACTAATCCAGCAACCCTGACAAAACCTAGTATGTTACTTAGACATTTGGTAAGACCCTTTCGACTTCTAGGTTGGATTTAAGTTGACATATTCAACTTGATTAATAGATAGGTCGAGTTTGGGTTGAGCCTAGACATTTTGCCCAGTAAGTACTTACCTCCACCAGCCACTGGTATAAACAGACTAGATTAGAGAGCATTTACACCCACAAGACTGGATATATGGGACATACATAGAATTTGTGCATAAGTTAAAAATAGAGTCGTCTGCCATTAACACACTTTCCAAAATTTACCCATCAAAAGATTATATTTGATTTGAACAGCTCACACTTGCTTTTCTCAACAAATGTATCCAGGCATCCAAAGCTTGGAAACCATAGTCATATCTTCTTGTTTTTAATTAAGCATTATCCCATCCTATCTCACATATAACCTTTCCAGGTTAGTGAAGACAAGAGTATTTAAGATTGAAGAGGTGATTTTTGTAATTTTCACAATGCAAACACCCCGCGCCTAATCCTATAAGAAGACACCCCCTCTCTCTAAGGCTACAAACATCTCACTTCTTCATTTCCATCAAGGTCCCACCTCTCAACACCTTTATTCACCCAAATATTTTCTTTGCAACAATGGAAAACTATGCAGGGTCCAGTAGCCGCCGCCGCCCCCACCAAGCTCATGAGCCAGGGTTTGACCCAAATGGCTGGCTAACACTAGGCATTGGAACCCAAGAGAGACAAGCAGCAAGACAAACTCATCCGTGCCTATACTGCCCAAGAACTTTCTTGAGCTCTGAGGCTTTGGGCATACACCAATACTGGCATTGGAGGGAAAGAGAGAGAAGACAGTATGCAGCCATCTTCCCACCAACCCATGCACCCATCATGCCCATGTTTGGGCCCACTGTACGAGTTCAGCCCCCACTGGGGCTTTACCTTGGTCAGGGTCTCAGTGCAGGGGCTTGGGGAATGAACCCAATGCCTCCAAATGGCTATCCAGGCATATTGGAGAGGAGGTTGGGGCTAAGGGGTGATGAGGATGAGGATCTGCTCAGGAGAATGGATATAGCAGAAAGTGAAGATGGGGATGGCGATGTAACAGAAATGACTGTAACAGAAGATGAGGATGATGTAACAGAGATGAAAAATATGGATAAGGGACATGAGAGTGGCGATGGTTATGAGAGTGAGGATGGGGCTAAGGAGAGCTCCAAGGAGTTGGACTTAACCTTGAGGTTGTGAGAGAGGTCATGAGGTTTTTCACTTCCGTTAATGGGTGTGTTCTTGTTCTACCTATGTTATGGTTTGGCTAGCCAGTCCAGCCAGTCCTAATGCTAAGCTTTTGTTGACTTATGATTGCATTAAGTACCCAAGTGGTATGGTAATGATTTGATGGTATTATAACATTGCAATAGGTTTTAAAGTAACCGAATGGTGCATTTTTGTCTTATGTTTCTGAATTGTTTTCTTGGTGTCTATGCAAGCACCTAGTCTTTGATCGTGTGACTTGGTGAACATAGCTAGCTCTTCCGTTCCATGCACTTTCTTTATTTTGATCTCTTTATTTTATTTTTATTTTTAGTGGGTGTGTGGGGCATGGTGATGCAGGCCAGACCATGGTCAGGCAACCCATTGGCCCAGTCCACAGGCCCAACAGGATATCCATTTAGTTAGAAGTTTTAATTACTTAAGAGTCTTATTTAGAGAGTTATGATTTATTTAGAAATCCCTAAAATTAGTAGTACTATTTGATTTAAATTATTAAGCAAGTTTAGTTTTCTTTATTATTTAGAAAAGCAGAGTCCTACTAGGAAAGGGGATGTCCAACCCTTCCTATAAATTTGTAATCTCTCCATTAGGAGAGTAGTTCATAATTATTCAATAAAGATTGGTATGTATGGTTATTTTCTCTTCAATGGTATGATTATTCAAGATTAGATTTCTTGCTTCTCAACAGAAAAGCAGTTAGAATGGAATAAAAATTGTGACAATTTCATAAATTTACCAACAACAAAATTATGACATTATCTTTTAGTGTCTTGAATTTTGTACCATCTGCTCACTTTTTATTGATCCGATGAATAAATGGGCTGGGTTTGGGTTGAGTCCATTCTCCATACTCCACCAACCAACTCGACCCATCTAAATAATTGCATTGATCTGGCTACCCAACCAAATCCAGCTTTCGAATAAGATATTTGGGTTGACCCTTTTAACTTCCTTATTGGATTAAGGTTGCTATATTAAACTTGATTAATAAATGGGTCGAGTTTGTGTCAGAACTGTACACTTGCCCACAAGTCACCCCTGGTTTATGCAGACAATTAGAGAGGATTTACACCCACAGGACTGGATATGCTGGTATATACATTTGAATTTGTGCTTAAACTAAAAATAGAGGCCATTGCCATCAAACACACTTCCAAATTTTGCCCCCCAAAGATTTTATTTGATTTGGACAACTCATGTGTGCATGCTCAAACGAATATATCAAAAGCAAGCAAAGCTTGGAAACCCTGGTTACAACTCATGTGTGCATGCTCAAACAAATATATCTAAGCATGCAAAGCTTGGAAAGCCTGGTTACATCTTCATGTTTTGAATTAAGCCTTCTCCCCTCATTTCTCACATATAACTTTTTCAAGTTCAAAAAGACGAGTCATCAAGATTGAAGAGCTAATTTTTGTAATCCTATCAGAAAGACATCCCCTGACCTAAGGCTTCAAACATCTTCCACTTCTGCATTTCCATCAAGGTCCCACCTCTCAACATATTGCTTCACCCAAACATTCTCTTGGCAACAATTGAAAACTATCCAGGGTCCAGCAGCCGCCCGAACCAAGCTCATGAACCAGGGTTTGACCCAAATAGCTGGTTAACACTAGGCACAAGTCACCAAGAGAAGCAAGCAGCAAGACAGCCTCATGCATGCCAAGTTGCCAACACTGTCCAAAAACTTTCTTGAGCTCTCAGGCCTTGGGAGGACACCAAGACTCACATTGGAGGAAAAGAAAGAGAGGAGATTATGCAGAGATGTTTCCACCAACCCATATGCCCGTCATACCTATGTTTGGGCCCACTGTACAGGTTGAGCCCCCACCTGGGCTTAAGCTTGGTCTGGGTCTTTGTACAGGGGCTGGGAGAATGAACCCAATGTGTCCAAATGGCTATCCAGGCCTATCGGAGAGGAGATTGGGGCTAAGGGACGACGTGGAGGAGAATCTGCTGGGAAGAATGGAAATGGCAGAGAGTGAAGATGGGGATGATGATGTAATAGACGTGACTGAAATGTGTATTGAACGGAAGAACATGCATGGGGGGCATGAAAGTGGTGATGGTTGTGAGAGGAAGGACGGTGGGGCTGAGGAGAGCTTAAAGGCGCTGAACTTAACCTTAAGGCTATAAGAGAAATCATAAAGGGATTTGCTTCAGTTAATGGTTTTTTTTTTTCTTTTTCCTGCAGTTAATGGATGTCTTCTACTTCTGCCAAAATTACAGTCTGGCTAGCTAGTTCTAGTGCTCTGTTTTTTTAATGAGTGAGTGAATTAAAATAGAACCCAAGTAAAGATTAGATCGGGTAATATGTAGAGGTACATTTTTAAAGTAATTGAATGGCACATTTCTGATTTATCAATTAGACTTCTTGCTGTCCATGCAACCACGTAGGGCCCGATCATTGTTTCTTCCATGCAAATGAATTCCTAGGTTGTGCTTCTATGTGTGATTGAAAATGAATAATCAAAGGTGAATATCCAAAAAATGACCGTCAAATTACCTCCCCTATAATGGAAATAGAATCTGAGGGAAGATTGGAAATGAATATCCAGCTATTACCCTAATAATTCAATACCTAGGAAAGTCAAGGCCCCATCTACATATCCTAGTCATTTATTTATTTATTTTACATTGAGGAATGGTAAACTATCCTAATCCTAAATTAGCTAACCTAATATACCATCCCAGGGCTTATCCCTGAGATTTTTTCTTTTTTTGTGTGTGTGTGTGTGTGTGTGAAAAGTTTTTTTAGGAGTTTGTTTTATTTTTATTTTTTTATGTATAGTCATCCCTGAGGTGTTCTGGATTAGTATTCCATGCTTCTGCTATAGTGTTCCA
This sequence comes from Sextonia rubra, assembly GCA_037013555.1. Lineage (NCBI taxonomy): Eukaryota > Viridiplantae > Streptophyta > Magnoliopsida > Laurales > Lauraceae > Sextonia > Sextonia rubra. The sequence goes on along the minus strand of JASUAD010000010.1, from coordinate 31,065,691 downwards.
CAAAATTTCTTCCACTGTAGTGCTCCACCATAGTATGCTCCCAGATCCATGCTCCTGCAGTGCCAGGCATTGATCCCTTAACACTTGGGTGAGAATGAAATGCCCTCACCACTGTGTTGTCTTGTAATTCTCATGGGAGGAGGAAGAGGAGAGACAGGGTGTGGTATTAATGGGTTGGATTAGGTAAAAGTAAAGCCACATTTATCCTGTATATAAGTGAATAGTTTAGACTATCATAGTTTAGACTATCTTACAGCGCCAAGTCACATGTCACCTTCACACAGGATCATATTGGCACTCATTATTGCGTCGATGCTTCAATTGTACAAGTGTAGAATATCCCATCGTAGTAAGTTCGTTATTTCAGTTTTTTTTTATTATCATTCTTAAAATGAGTTAGAAAGGAACATAAATAGTGATAATTTCATTAAATTTAGGAACGTTCTATTGCCAAAATTAGGAAGCCGTATCCGTATTAGTGTCCTGAATTTTGGAGGAGGCATAGAAGCAGAAAAACAGATGTCTTTCCATCCAGTTTCCGAAGAAGAAAGGCTACACCAACCTACCTGTACTGGCATTTGTGCAGCATTACATTTATGGTACAAGTTTAGAATATCCTACTATACTAGGTTCATTATTCCTTTATTTTTTGTTAATTTTTAGGTCGCAACATAAAAAATAGTTTGAAAATAATAAATGAATGAATGTTCTGTCAGATTATAAGACTCATTCACGTTTTATTTCATGATTACTTTTAAATTATTTCAAAGTTTATTGATGATATGTATGATAGTGGAAATCTTATAAACTGAGAATTTTTTTTTATTTTTTTTATTTCGGGATGTTTGTATTGATTTTTCTCGGTAGATTATAGTTCAATAACATTATCAAACACTATTCTTGTGATGCTATTTCTTGAGAGGATTTTTATAATAATGCTGCCACAGTTGCCTCATTTTCTTCATCACTTTTGAAACTCAGATGTCCAATTGAGTACATTAGAAAATCAATCAATTACTAGAAAAGCCTGATCAAGTAATTAGAAAACTTTGAGTCACCAAAATCACATATAAAGTGAATTCAAGAGAATGGGGATTGAAGATATGGCAAAGTTGGACGGATAAGAGATTGTTGGTCGTTGTTCTTTCAAAACTCTCTCCAGTAACAACGACTAGGGATCTATTCGATTTATTCAAGGAGGCAGGACCAGTTCTTGATGGTTTTTTTGCCAAGAGACAAGATCACAGGGAAAGGTAGAGAATTCTGTTTTGTTCATTTTAAAACGGAATGGGCTGCTAATAGGGCTATCCAGAAGTTGGATGGAAGCTTTTTGGGAAGAAGGAGAATTGGTGTTCAGAAGGCCAAATTTACTGATAGAAATTTGAAACACCCTGAGCAAGGACTATCCATTAACGACAGAAGGTTTGAATCTGCGGTTGTTTGTCATAGAAGAGGAATTCCAATACTGATTAGTAACAAAAGGGATGAGAAGATACAGGGAACTCAACAGGATTGGATCGAGGATGAGGGTATTTTAAAAGTGGTTAAGATTGCAAATTCTCTATCTTCAGCTTTGAAGCAGAAGGTATGTAATACGTTTGTAGCAACAGCTAGTCGACTTGATGTCATTGCTTGTGATATTCAACAGTGGCTATCGTCCAAGGACAGTATTCAATCAGAGGTGAAAAAGTTAAATTGTTTTTTTTTTCTTTTTTTTGGATTAAGCCTGTCGGGCAGGAGGATTTCTCTAAGATGACTAGGTTGGGAGCTGGTATGAATGATGGTCTAATTAGAAGGTTAGATCAGCAGACTGAAATTATAGGGCCTGTTTACACCCAGTTTGGGTTGAGGGAATCCTTTGCATGCGTGGCATGAGAGGATTTTTGTTAGTATTGGTGAATGCCTGAGTGTCATGATGGAAGTGGATGAAGAAGCAAAAGATAAAAACAGAATCGATCAAGTTCATGTACTTATCTTGAAGGACCCTCTTCAAAGTCTGCCAGATATCGCTGGCTTGGTGGTTGCAGGGATTAGATTTTCTGTTTCTGTTAGCAAAGAAGATGATTGTCAATGCTCTAGGGAGATGCACTCACCGGAATTGCCTTGTCGGAAAATTGATTTTTCTGCAAATCACGTCGCACCACAAACGGAGGAAATTCCAACGATCTCATGCGATAATCCAGGGCCTCTTGGTTTTCAAATTCAAAAACCTAATTCCAAAGATTTTGTCACTGCATATTTGGTAACAGATCCAATATCAGATGACATTAGGGGAATTTCTTCTAAAGTTTCCGTCCAAAATCATGTGAAATAGAATCGTTCATTGCAAAAGCAACATGAGGTTGGGTTACGTCGAACTCCAGGGAGTAAATAAGAACATTCAGAATACCAAACAGGCCATTAAATCTGATTATGATTCTCAAATGCATAGCAATGTGGTACGTGCGAACAAAATTATGCCACAATCGTATCTATGTGGGGACCCAGTGGGAGTTCACATTCCTATTATGGGTCCTACAGATGCTCAGGCTGATGTGGAAAAAAACATCTTCTGACTGTGAAGGTGAAATTGAATTGCAATTGAGGGATGTTGGTGATCGATGGGGAGATCGCTGCTCAGATGAAGAAGACCAAATGGCTATTGATGGTGTTGAGATGGATGACAATGTTTGGCCTCTAGACAAACCTTTAGCAGTGGTAAATGATGATAGTTCGGAGGCTTTTGTTGTGAAGTAAGGTTTCTCTGACCAAGGTGAGAACGGTGTTAAATGTCTAATTGAAGAAAACCGTTTGAAATTGCTGAAAAATTGGGAATTTCAACAAGGGGCAGAATTGGGGATTGGAGGAAATTTCTTCATGAAATGGTGGAAGAGGGGGAGGGAAAGTGCAAAGTAGGTAATAATAACAGGAGAAATTGAAAGCTCAACAAGAATTAGACAAATTGGCATGCTCAATTAATTATGATCGTCTAAACAGTGACAGTCAAAATGAGTGAAATTATTGGGTTTATGAAGAAAATATCTTGGAATATTCATGGTATGAATTCTTCCTTTAAAAGAGCAGTGTTGAAAGGCATGGTTCATTCATCTAAGGGTGAGTGCTTGTTTGCTCAAGAAACAAAAATGGAGATGATTGAAGATCAGATTATTGGACCGATTAGTCCTTGGCAATCTTGTCAGTTTGTCATTTGTCCTTCTTCAGGTGCGTCTGGATGTATTGTACTTTGGAATGCTAAATTTTGGCATAAGGTGGATGAATTTGTGGGGAGATTTTCTGCTGAAAGATGTTAGATGTGATGCTGAATGGGTGGCTACTTCAGTTTATGGGCCTAACAGTGCCAATGATACAACTGGCTGCTTTCCGGGCAGAACTCAATCAGGTGGCAGATTGTGGAATCATCCATGGATGCTAGGAGGAGATTTCAATGTCATTCGTTTTCGTAATGAGAAAAAAGGAGGTGGCTCGATTAGTACAGCTATGCATGGTTTTAATGATTGGATCAGATTCAGGGCTCATGATTTCTGTGATTTGCCTTTGTGAGGAGCTAAATTCACGTGGTCAAACATGCAAGAGCATCCTGTGATGAGTAGATTAGATCGGTTTCTCGTATCGATAGATTGGTTGGACCTTTTTCTTGCTTGTGTTCAAAGAGTGTTGGCAAGACCAATCTCTGATCATTGCCCTTTGTTGCTTGAGACAAGTATGGAAGACTGGGGTCCTCCTTTGAAATTTGATTTCTTTTTTTTCCTCGCTTGGTTGGCCGAGTGGCTAGGACATAGGAAGTGAAGGGTTCCCACCAAGGTTTGAAACCTAGTGGGAGCTATGGGAGCAGGCATTTTATCCACAAGGTCAGCACTCTATTCCCTTAAATTTGAAATTATGTGGCCATGTGAAAAAGGTTTTTCTGATGTTAGAGAATGGTGGGACACGATTTAGATAAGAGGTTGGATGGGTTACCAGTTAGCTCAGAAATCAAAAGATTCTCAAAAATAAAATGAAAATATGGAGAAAGGAAGTTTTTTGTAGGATTATGGAGAGAAAGAATCTTTTCTTGGCAGATATTCAGAGTATTGATGAGAAGGATGAGGAGGGGATATTAGAAGAGGAATATCGGATCCATTAAAAAAGTTTACAGGAGCAATTACTCACGGTGATTTTCCAAGAGGAGATAAAATGGAATCAGCATTCAAATAAACGGTTGAAAACAGGAGATCGAAATACTTAATTTTTCCACTCCATTGCTAGTGCTTAGCGAAAGCTAGAGGAAGAATGGGAGAAAAGAGAAGATACAGAAAAAGTAGTACATTTCTTCAAGAAGCTATATACTTGTGACAACCATTCAAGTCCTAAAATGGATGATGTCCGTTTTAGGAAACTTTCTCATTCAGGAAACTTTCTCATTCTCCAATTTCATTTCTTGAAGGGTGTTTTAATAAAAAGGAGAGTAGAGAAGCAGTTTTTGGCCTTGGCAGTGATGGTGCTCCTAGTCTAGATGGGTTTCCAATTGTTTTCTTTCAACATTTTTGGAATCTCTTTGAAGATGATATGCTAGTTTTCTTCAATGAATTTCATAAAAATGGTATGCTAATAGGAGAACTGGGTGCCTCTTTTATTAAATTGATTCCTAAGAAGGATGGAGGTGTTTCTATTAAAGACTATAGACCGATTAGTTTGATTGGAAATCTTTATAAATTTTAGCTGAAGTTCTAACTAATCGGATAAGGAAAGTGCTTACTGTGATTATTTTAAAGTTCCAAGTTGCTTTTGTTGAAGGGCGCCAAATCATTGACAGTGTGTTAATATCCCATGCGTGCATTGATTCAAGGAATTGGCAACAACGTCTTGGGTTAGTTTGCAAGCTGGATTTTGAAAAGGCATATGACATGGTGGATTGCAGATTTCTTCAGTACATGATGGATAGGATGGGATTTGGTAAGAGATGGTTTCCGTCATAGTTGCCTTTCCTCTGCACATTTTTCCATTTTGGTAAATGGATCTCACAAAGGTAATTTTAAAAGTTCTAGAGGTTTGTGACAAGGGGATCCTTTATCTCCTATGCTTATTGTAATTGTGGCGGAAGCTTTTAATGCTTTAATGGAGAAATCTAAACATCAGGGATTGATCAAAGGCTTTGCTATTGATAATGCATATCAAGAGGTAACTCATCTACAACTTGCTGATGATACTATTATATTTTGCGATGCATCTATGAATCAGGTGATTAATCTGAAATTTATTTTGAAATGGTTTAAAATATTATCTTGAGTGAAAATCAATTATGAGAGGTGTAAAAGATAGGCGTTCAGATGGAGGACAGAAATATTACAGTTTTGGCTAGTGCATTCGGATGCAAAGTTGGAAAGCTCCCATCTAAGTATTTGGGATAACCTTTATGTATTGGTTTACCAAAGAAAAGCCCTTGGGACGCAATTGTGGAATGGATAGAGAAGAAGTTAAGTTCGTGGAAAGGACAGTATTTGTCTACGGGAGGTCGTGTTGTTTTGATCAAATCAGCTTTGTCAAGCATTCCTATTTATTTTCTTTCCTACTTCAAATGTCCTAAAAGCGTCTATTGACGAATTGAGAAAATTTAGCGTGATTTTCTTTGGAATGATTCAGTTGAAAAAAGGAAGTATCATTTGGTTCAATGAGAGGAGGTATGTAAACCCTTGGCGCAAGGTGGTTTGGCTATTCGCTCTATTGAAAATGTTAATAAAGCTTTGTTGGCAAAGTGATAATGGAGGGTGGGGTATCCAGGCCAAGGTTTTTGGAAGCGGCTTTTATTGTGTAAATATAAGCTGAATAATGGCGGTTAGTGTATTCCAAGCCAAGATTACAAGGCCTTCATTTTATGGAGGTCTGTTATTTCTGTTAAAGAGGACTTTGATTCTTGGATTCGTTACAAGGTTCATGATGGTCGTCGTATTAGATTTTGGCAAGACGAGTGTTGTGGGTAGTTCATTTTGAAAAATTAATTCCCAAATTTGTATTTGGTGTATTGGAGATGAGAGGCTTTTGTAGCTGAAAATTTTGTGATTCTAGAGAAGGTGTAGTTTGGGATTTGTCTTTTCGAAGACACCTAACTGACATTGAAGTTTCTGACCTTACTGTTTTGCTTGGCACTCTTCATAAGGTCTATTTGTTAGTTGGTAGAGCTGATGAAAGGATTTGGAAACCTGATGTAAAAAGTCAATTTGTTATTAAGTCATTTTATAACGTCTTGATTAGTAGTACTAGTAGAGTGGAAGGTCGGAAATCTTTTTGGAACCCCTATGTTCCTCCAAGAGTTTTGTTTTTTTGTTGGGTGGCAAGGAAGCATAAAATTCTGACTATAGATAAGTTGCGAATGAGAAAACACCTCTTAGTAAATGGGTGCATTATGTGCTTCAAGGACAAGGAAACGGCACATCATTTGTTAATTCATTGTCAATTTGCTTATGAAGTTTAGGTAGGCTATATTATAAGTCTTTAATATGAGTTGGGTGACGCCTAAGACTGTAAGATTTGTTTATTCAATGGCGTTCGCAAAGTAAGTTTTTTCGTGACAATATTTTGTGGAATTAGCTATTTATGCTATGGTTTGGAAGCTTTAGTTGGAAAGGAACAGTACAAGGTTCACAAACAAAAGGAAATCTATTGAGGAAGTTGTTGAGTCCATCATTTTGACTGTGTCCGAATGGGTTTGTAATAGCAAGGATTTTAGGAAGACCTCAATAAATCTTGGGCAGCTGTTTTAAGAGGAGGTCGGTGTTCTAGAAGGGTGCAAAGATAAGTTTGGAATCATCCCCCTCATGGTGTTCTTAAGTTGTACTTTGATGGTAGTTTTGTTCTAAGTGTTAAAAGAGGAGGTTTTGGTGGTGCCGTCAGCGATTGGAATGGTATAATTAATAGAAATTTTCAGGGCCAGTAGATTCTTCTGATGCTAATGAAGCGGTGTTGTATGCTCTTTTTATTGGGTGGCATGAGCTGTGCTGAATGGGAAGTTTAAATCCTATACTCAAAAGTGATTCTTTTTCTTCTATCCAATGGGGTTCTAGAAAAACTATTCATCCTTGGAGAAAACTATTCATCCTTGGAGGCCAGCAGATTGGGCGGAGGTGTAAGATATTTCAAGTCACTTGGGTGCTTCTTTCCATCATATTTTAAGAGAAGCTAATACTTTGGTGGATGGTCATTCCAGGGAAGGAGTTTTTTGTTCCTCTATTTCTTTTGATGTATAAGATCTACTAGGTTTTTCCCTTGTTTGATGTTTTTTCAGTGTAATATATCTTTCCCTTTCTTTGGTGGAATAAAATTTCACCCTTTAAAAAAAAAAAGAGTTTAACTCATCCCAATCTCATAATGAGAAAATTCTCAACGCAACTGACTCTAAGAATAGACATATTCTTAGCATAAAAATGATGACAAACAAGCCCTTAACCTCATCAGCAATTGAGCAAGATTTCCTAGACTTCTTGTTCCATTCCCTCAACCATAATTTTTATCACAAACACCAATCTTTTATCACTGTAAAATGTTCAAATCAACATTGTAATCTTTCGATTATAGAGAGGAGTTCAGCCTCCATCCATGATTTCGATTGAAGAGAGGAATTCAGCTTCCATCTATGATATTCCATTATACCGAGTAGCCATCACAGGCATCCATTTCCTACTCTTCATTGAGGGAAAGATTTCCTCTTGGTTAAGCCTCCAATGGGATGGGTTTAAAGGATAGCTGCCAAAACTCTACATATGGGTGGGAAACATGTTACCACAACTCAAAAAGAGAGATGATGATAATCTCAATACTTTGTAACTGATTATTAAACTTTTAAGAAATGTTTCCTGAAACAAACCATTTTGTTTGGAGAAACTTACGAGAAACAAATGAGAAATGTTAAACTTCTAAAATGAAATGAAAAGAGAAGCCATTGAAGCAGCGCAGAAAAGAAGAATAGCCAACGGGCTAATCTCCAAGCCAAAAGGCTTAAGGATAGAATGTCTTGATACCTCACCAAATACAAACAAAACTCTCTCAACTGAGAACCAAACTCAAATTCTTATCCAATATCAATATTTATATCTCATGAAGAGATTACATCTTTATTTATAACTAAGATATTATCTAATAAGGAAACAACTAATTCAAATCAAATAAGAAGTCCTAAACTAAACATGACTGAACTTGCCAAATATTAAGAAAGAAACTACTAATAATAAGATCTACTCTAATCTATTGGGCCTTATTGGTTTTTAGTCCAATGGGCTTGCCAATCATAGATCTGACCTGCATCAGCCATCAATATGTGCAATTAATTCTTACTGTGTCATTTGACACAGTGCATAAGAGTAAGTCTCAAAAAACAAAAAGCTGTATGTAGCAGGCACACCTACGATCAATCCAAACCCACGCACCCACCTATCTAAATGTGTCCAATGTACTCCTTTAATGCTTCTCAATTGCTTCGTACATGTTTCGCTTGTGTTCTTTAGTTCACTTCTCAAATGTTTTTTTTATAGAAAACTTCCCCTTCCTCCGGATCTAGCATTGAGCAGTCAAGACAAGAAAAGCCAGCCTTCTTGCTTCTTCGGTCCAGTTACCCTCTAGGAGAATTCGGATCATAACCCTCCAATATATGGGGATAGATGTCGACGCAGTGATAAATGAGTTACAGAATTCGCTATCTGAACCTTCTGCTCACTTTGTCACGGTTTCATCCGTGGTGGGGGAAGAAGCAATTCCAACATATTCCGTTGCCACCTCCCAAGCCTTTCGGAGAGAGTTGGAGATAGCTGAAATGCGCTTCACCTTAAGAGAGAGACTTTCTCTTGGTGATCGGTTCAGTGGCAATATGTAATTTGCTTCATCATTGGTTCCTAATGAATTTTCTCCAATGGGATGTCTGATGTGGACGTCCATGGGCGCCTTTAATTCAAATGGGATCCCGATTTTGTGGTAGGCGCCAGTCTCTTTTATCATCAAATAGGAACATCCATGTGGTAGGTATCATTGGAATCATCATGGTTGGCCCATCAATGCCTTCTTCCTCCTGCATCTACCACATTCACGTCACTGCCATAAGGAGCAGTGACCATTGCTCTTGATTTGAAAATGAAAAAACACTAGATTGTATTCCTAGACTGCAGCTGATATTCACAATTTGTTTACATTCCAGTATCTTAGGAAGAATGTTACCAACAATGGAAGTCAGAAGATTAATCAGGGTCACCATTCTCCTGTATGAAACAGACCAAATGTCTAACCACTTTGCAAAGCGCTCAGTGATACTCATAATTCCTCTCATCCACCTCTTGCAATAATTTAAGGCCTAAATTTTAATGTCTGTTCTGCTAGCATATGATGGGACCATCTGTTCCCTACCCAAAACTTCTCTGTTTAGAAATGGCCTACCCAAGCCTTTTTCAATTAATTTAACTATGAAGTTGCTGCTTATACAGGAACTGTTTCAACCTTAATAACCAACCTCAGTTTCTATATGGACATGTCTCTAAGTTTTCAGCTTGTCGACAAATGCAGAGGATTTAATGCAAGTACTCTTGGTTGTCTCCTCTTTCTCCTCATTTTGGTACGCCTCTTTATGCCGGCCAGGTTTGGTAGGTTCTTTCTTCAGACAGAGATGCCTTTGGAAGAAAATGCACCACTTCGATTTTCTTCCACGTCACCTCAGTCCCTTTTCTCCTCAGAAATGACTCAAGTCCAAGCACTTTGGCAAGAGGACTTCACCATCTAGAGCCAAAATTCTCTTGGCAAGCCGTCGTTTAGAGATGACTAAATCTCTTCTAGATCACTTGAAGTGCGGAACTATTCACCAGATTCTGAATTTCTTGGCAGTTACAGATTCCTGATTTTCGATATCTCTTTTCCGGTTTTCGGTTTTGGGATCATTTAGGACTTTTATTCCCTTTTGTACATTTGTTTTGTAGCTATCTTGGCATGTAAAAAGAAATAGAAATAAAAAAAAAAAAAACCATACTCACGTTTGTCTGCTCATGAACACTAATCCAAGATAACAGAGCCAAGGGAAATAGTGTGCAGCTATGATGCCAAGATACTTGGACAAGCTCAATGTATCCATATATCCATGTCTGACCAATAAGACACTTGTGTTGGTGCCTGATACTGCACCAACACTTCTATTGTACAAGTTCAGCAAACTCTACTTGTGAGACCCCACTTGTCCAGAGCCACCAATAGGAATCTCAGCGTGATGCATTTTAAAGTCGTAGGCCCAAATACATAAAGAAGTCCATATCCGCATCTTTGCAAGTCAGAATGGAAGAAAAAAAAAGAAAAAGAAAGAGAGGATCCAGATCCCATCCTAATGACTTGAAAAAACACAATTGAAATTCATCTTTAGGATGCCAAATGTCCAACCACTTGTATTATTAATTAACCCTGGAAACAGTTCCTTCTTTGAGATTCCCTAACAGAGAGGTCACTGAAGCATAATCACCTGAAATCATTTTTGAGCACATACAGTGGTCCAAATCGAAAAAAAAATTTTTTTTCTCTACTTTGTTACCTCTCTCGTTGAGAGAAATGGGATTGTGATGAAGGAGATGTGTGAGGTTGTGGGACATCGGGATCTGCTGTGTCGATTGCGTCGCGCGTGCGCTCGAGGAAGGGCTTGAACACGAGCTGTGTGTTCAGCCACCCGAAAGCTAGGGCACAGACCACGACCAGAGCCGATTTCATCGATTTCGTTGCGGATTCGCGCCCTCGAGTCACTCCCGCCATTTTCTCTTCCTCGCTCTCTGTTTCTGTGTGGATGGTTCTTCTATTTCAGTGAAACGAAGAAATATGCAGTGGAAAGGCAGCAATTGGCAGACCTGAAGTCGATGGGGGACTGACTCACAGAGTGAGTAGTGACTCAGTCGTATGTAGGCCGTAGACCATCTGATTTGAGTCGGGTCGGGCGGGTCCAGCTGAGTTTCGAAGTTATGGACCCCATGTTTTGAAGGTTTATTAGTCTAAGTATGTAATCCACTGAAAGGGATAGCTTAGCTGGCTCAATATAGAGGCTTGCTTCCCAAAATTAAAAGTTCCCATTGCGCTACCACAGACCAAAGTGAATTTACCAGCCTTGCTGTATTTTATCCCTTTGTCAAGGTTATCCACATTAAATTCAAATATGTGAGTGGGGTAATCTTTAAAAACGTTTGCATTCAAATCTGTTCTCAAAACGTTCACGAACCAAATTGTTTCAAAACCCAAATTATGTGGCAAAGTTCTTCATTACTATTTGATTATTTAGTCGCCATGTGCTCCTTAACAGCATCATATGGTGGACTGTTGTCTTGATCGTTTTTTTTTTTCCGTCACTAGTTGATGACTTAACTGTAGTATTTGAGGTATTTGATGAATATGTGATCTTTCTTTCTCTCTTTCTTTCAATCAATATCATGTACCTCTTCTCCACATAAAGTATTGGATCCACGATCCACACTATGATAGGGCCAGCATACATGTTCCCAAATAGAGATATCATGTACCTCTTCTCCATAGAAAGTATTGGTTCCATATCCAGACTATTGATAGGCCAACGTACACGTTCCCCTCTAGAGATCTATTTGATCACAAATAGGGCTGTCATACTTGAGGTAAAATGGTTTTTTTTTTTAAGATTCTTAAGCAGTTTAATTCTTTGTCCTTTTTTTATAATTTGGGCTTGTTATTCTGTGGATCATAATTAAGTCATTCTTTCAAAACCTTGTATACTAAATAAATTGATTGGATCATTTTACAATTTTTTTTACTTTAAACCCTTGGTATTTTGAAGTTCAAATTTAATTGTGAGTTTATATTATGAATTATATGATAATATCATTTATAATTTGTTTAAATATTTTTTTATCACACTAGTCTATTATAATGGAAAACCTCTTATAGAATCCTTTTATAGTGAGAGAGAACATTTTACCTGCAAGAGATTTTTATTGATAAATCCAACCCACTCATAATCACCAACCCCAATCAATTGATAGTCACTTTTTTAACACTAAACCAAATTATATTTGACATTGATTTGAGTTGCATAGAAACTATACTTAAGATAATGTTAAGTTATTAAACTTTAAAGCCCCTAAATAAATGGTTCTGATAATTTCATTGAATTTAAATTTTCCTAATATTGTATTCAGGAGACCTTTCAATCATCCTATCTTATTATGATTGTCATTTATCCATGAGGATCTGATAAGGACATAAAATTGTGTATTTCATGCAAACTGTGAGAAATCTCAGGATAGAGTGGCCCATTAAAAATAGATCTCATATGCATGAGTTTTGTGTCAACTTATCCACTATATCTCATCATTTCTTGGTGTCATCTGCCAAGAGGCTCTTACATGGCAGCTTTTGTTGCTTGTAACTGTATCAAGATTTGGGCCCTATATTAATTGGAACGGTTATAGACAGAAAATTACTTGGATTGATTTTTAAATGTAGTTATTTATGTGCAGTAGCTACCACAAAGTCACTCTTTGAGGTCAATTGGGTTCACTTTTGATTAGCACACACCTTTATTCACCCTTTCCTATTGAATGGATAAGAAAACTCAGTAAAACTCTTATAGCTTATTTCTTTTGTAGAATTTCTAATAGAAATTTAAGGTGTTGAGATTTTTTTACCATGATGTGATGGCTTATCTTATGAAATTTATAAATGCTATGTTTCTCTATAGGAATTTCAAAATATCAATCACTAAAAAAACCTCAAATGTCCTGGAGAACTTTAAAATTCTGTCTTTTTGCTTTTTAGTGGAATTCTTAGATACTCAAGTCTAAAAGGATTTTTGGAACTATGTTAAGACATTTAAAGATTTTAGGGACAGAAATTATCTGAATTAAAACAAAGAAAAAGGCTAAACCATTATAATCAGAGCCGTCGTTATACTAATACAAAATGTATAGTAAAATGACTGTTTAACGCAACAAATGAACAAGAACACTTAGACTCTTGTTTAAGGCCAAATGCATTTTAGCAATAGTGCATTGTTAAATTTTATGCAATAAAGGTTGGGCAGGGGCTTGCAAATAATCCCATGTAAGACACATGATTGAAAATACGGTGTAGAAAAAAGTGAAATTATATGTCGAACAAGTGATCGATATGAAAAATACTTCTTTCTAAGCATTCTTGATCCGTCATGTCAGTTTAACCTCTAGCAATCTCCTCACTTTCCTTTGTTATTGCAATTGTTACATTGTTTTTAGTGGCTTGACAGGGTAAGTGCACCACAATGATCAATTTAAAAGTTTTCTAAGTCCTGAAATCATAGGATCTAAATTCAATTACATGAATGGCAATATTGAAAAACAAATCTTCTTAAGAGGTTTATTCAAAGAAAATCAGTTATGGCCTATTTGTTTACATAGAATGCATTAGGATTCATTATTTAAAAAGCACTTTTTTTTTGGTATCCTAATGAGTTCAAATTTAAGATTAGTAAAGCGCAAAGGAGATGAAGGATATGAGGTGCAGGATGAAACATATATAATAACAATGTAAATCATAACTTTACTTGGTTAATATTTGAATGGGTGGGTCTATGGTTGGGTACTATTCATATCTCTTTCTTTTCTTGATTTAATTTTCATAAAGAAAGAGTTATTTTATGCTCACTTTTTAATATTTACCTTTGGCTTCATTTTAATTATCTAGCGTATGAAATTTTATTTACTCAATTCATGTGCATTCTATACACCTAAACAAATTATATATATTAGAGCTCTAAGAATGGAGCTCTCTGAGGGGTGCTACATCAGCATTTTTATTTTTCTTTTTTTCTAGAGCGCCACATCATCTTCCTAAAATCTCTCTCTTTACCCTCCTCTCTCTTATCTATTCCATTTATTCCCCAAAAATCTCTCTATTTCAATGGCATTCAAAACTCTTCCTAATCAATTTAAATTTTTTCCCTAATCATTTTAAATTCTCGAACCCCTAAATTATCTCCTCAAACCAAGCTAACATCTATCCTCTAAATTTTATACAACCTTTCTAAAATAGAGTGACATAACCAAAAAGATGTATTCAATCAGATCAAGCACTTGAACAGGTGGACCCATGTTCCACTTATATTTCCTGATTGTTATTCTCGTGGACCCATTACGGATATGTTGTAAATGGATCCACCTTTGCATGGCTGAAGTTTATACAGGTCCAATTCATTTAGCTGCTAGCCTTCTCAGGTCCAACCACAACAGCCCATCAATTAATCTCAGTCCAGCTAATGTTCTGTTTAGTTATTGAAAAACACAATAGGTGGGACGGACTTGAGTTAGGCCTGGGTTGTGTAGATGACTTCTAGCCTTACTTTGGATCAGTTGTATGATAATGAAAATAGGAAAGACAAGAAAACTACTGTTGGTTCTTGATGAAAGGTGGGCCACACGGTAACAATGTTCTATCATTTCTCTTGGGGAACATAGATATCAAAAGCACATTGCATCGAGTCACACTCTAATTTCCATGCAAAAGGGTCGCCACAAGTTCCACATTCAGAAAGAATTCCCTCTTAGGGGTCCTATGCGGTCGAAGGTGGGTCACAAGGTATAGGATTCGATTTCTTAATTGGAGTTCAATTTTCTAATTGATGTGAGAGATTGAACTCTATTTTATAATTGATTTGAGAAATTGAAGAGTCCAATTTAGCTCTAATTCACCAATTGAGCAATTGATTGATTTTAAAGAGCCAAGTTTAGCTCCAATTCTCCAAATGAGCAATTGATTGAACTAAGATATATCATATTTCTTTTTTTTATTTCAAAAATTCCTTTGAAAAATACAATTGGGTAGAAATTTATAATTTTGGATTATGTTTATATTTTTGTAAGGTTATTTCAAATTTTTCTTTTTTATTTAGAATGTTATTGTGTAGAATAAATATAAATGATGAAAGATAAATACATTATATATATTTTTTATTCAAGATTTACTTATCTTAAAAATATTCCCAACAAAAATTAAATTTTTGATAATATATTTTAATTTTTGGGCCCAAGCTTAGCGCCGGCATTTGTTGCTAGAAATCTATAACTAAGTTTATTACACTTTATATTTGAAATAAAAAATTATAATATAAACTTTAATAAATATTAAATAATGTATAATTATTTTTAAATTGGTATTATTTTTAATAAAACTTAAAAATTTTAAATTTTATTATTATTTATTTTTCAGCACGGGCTTAACACAGCTTTGTTGCTAGTTAAAATTAATTAAATATAAGTGGACTTTCACTCTCAAGTCTCAAGAATCTCGTTAAAGGGCAAAAAGAAGAGATCTTGACAAACTCATTCAATGCCATCATCAATTATCATTGAAAGGTGATGTCAAATGAAGATCCTACTTATCTTCCTTCAGCTTTACTATATCCATCCAAATCAGGAAAAATACATCGGGAGTTGCAAAATACATAAGCATTTGCCTAGAAAGCACTAATTACCAAGTAAAGTTATACGGCAATAACCTGTAAGCTCCAAAGTATAGTTATAATACATCATGTGATCACCGGTCCAGATTCACCAAGCCCTGAAGCATCAACCATTTGAAAGCCTGTCCTGTTGAAAGAAATCAAAGGAGACATGTCATGAGCAACTCCTGCAGCAGACAAGCCAAAAGCACCAGGACACCTGTCATAGGTGCAGTGATTTTGCAGGAGTGATGATCTACATCGAGCCAATTGGAAAAGGAGGACATGAAAGTCCCCATCTTGCACTGTTTGTAAGAGGTTCGAATTGATGAGAAAGGGACTTGTGGATGGATGGGTTGGTGGTGATGTGAAGGGCCGTAAATTTGTTGGGAAGTGAAGTGAATTTTGGGAGTTGGAGTCGCTTTCTTGTAGAACCATGTGAGGGTTTGAGCAGCATTGTCTGGGAGAGTGTAGGGTTGAAGATTCCAGCACTGGAGGCAAGGAAATCATGGGAGGGGCAGATGCTTCCAGGAAGCATCCGTTGTTGCTTTTGATACATGGGTTTTTCTTCTCTCCCCGTGTCTTGTAAAATATCCTACAAATCACCCATTCATCCTGCAAGCAGTACACCCACACCTGAGAAAAAGGAAAGATACAAAAGCAAAATAGAAGATTTCTTTGCGTCACCATTCATCAAAACCAACAGAAGGAATGACTGAATCGGTGCTCACTTGGCCCTGTTTGTTTCATGTAATTGAGTACTTAAGATTATATTTATTTATGGTTAAAAGCTAAGATCCAAAGATGAGCATTCAAAATATTGACTATCAAATCACTTTCCTCCCCCTACCAGGAAAAAAAAAAGGCCTTGAATTAAATAATAGAGCTCATCTCACCGAGATTTTCAAAATATGCTATGCAAACAAGCAGTTCATAGTCCTAAATTAATAAATATATTTAATATAAATATCTATAGTTATTATTTTTTTTTTTTCTGATTTGGCCCAGTCGGAGTAGGAAAGGAAAGGGTGCCCTGGTGGGCGCCATAGGAGCGGGTCTCCATCCT
Source organism: Sextonia rubra (assembly GCA_037013555.1). Lineage (NCBI taxonomy): Eukaryota > Viridiplantae > Streptophyta > Magnoliopsida > Laurales > Lauraceae > Sextonia > Sextonia rubra. Next base: position 31,049,207 of record JASUAD010000010.1, on the reverse strand, counting down.
ATCCACCATCTAAATCGTTCGAGAAATGGGCCATCTCTTGCTCCAATCGCAATGTTGACCATACTTGTTTCTTTCCCTCACATGGCAGACAACGATGCAGGATGCCCACTCTGTAGGACCCACCTTTGATGGTCATTAATCACCCAATTAACTAAAAGTAGGAATAGCTTGAAGGCCATGGTACATACCTTGCAGGCGGGTACATACGAGAGCTGCCCATCAAGGCGATATTCATGCATTACCCACTTGGTTTTTTCCCCTCTAGGAGCTCTCCCTTTGCAGAAAACAAGAGTTTTCTTCATCCCAATAAGTGCTCCATTGGAGGCACTGTACACCTCTCGGTCTTTTCCTGTGCCTTTCCAATACCCCGCTTTAGTTGCTCTGTTGGTCCTCATCCCACTTGGGTATTTTCGATCTCTGAGGCTAAATAAATACCACTCGCTCTCTCCCATCTTGGCTACATCTGCAACCCATTAACATTCTTGTGATGATGAAAGACATTGAGTAGAGACCATGTTCAACAAACCCCAAGTACCAAAAAAAAAAAAAAAAAAAAACACCTCCATGCTGAAAGGGGTCATATGAGATTTTCTCTTAGGATAATATAAAATAAATGAGTCATTGAAATGGGTTTCTATTCATAGAAACTGGGTGCAAATAGTGATGAAAAGTAGTTGAGTGTCACGTCTATTAAGTTGGTTATACCTGGAAGCTCCCATGGCTCCCACCTTTTAAGATCTACCTCGGCGATTTCCACAGCAGAAAAGCTCCGGTTGGAGACCTTGGAAGCCAGGTAAAAGGTGATGAGCTCCTCATCAGTTGGGTGAAATCTAAAGCCGGGTGGCAGCCCATGCTCGTTTGTGTCCTCCCACAAAACTTCTTCCAGGGCAAGCATGTCAAGCAAGCAAACCAAATGGCACGCGCCAAAGGGAGATATCTAAAGATAAAATGGTAGGAGACAAGATGAAGAAGGAGATGTAAGCTGATTGGAAGGTGCATGGGTATAAAAATGGAGGGCAGTCATTGAAATCGCAGCGAGAGCTATGAATCTTTACCTATCCTATGCAAGGCTACTGATGGCGTACGTAGGACTATTGGAGCACTTGGCAGCTGCTCAAAACAAGAAATGAGAGTAAATGCAATGGTTGGTCTGCATAAGGTCTGACTAAAATTTCCTCTCAAAAGAATTGTGGCGTCAATATTCAGATTTACTACATAATAAAATTAAGTTCAATTATATGAACTAAGGGGTTTTTACCATTTAATCTCTACTAAATTTGATTTCTAAGAGAAAATGTCAGATACCCAAAACTACAGTGTTTTACTTGATTGACTTTGCTTTTTTTTTTCTTTTCTTTTGACTACTAGACCCATAATAATATAGGATTTAAAAGATTAATACATTGCATGCTATCTTTCATCTAATTAATAAAGAAAATGGTCTTGCGAGGATGGTCCTTATAGTATGTATTAGGAGGAATTTTTAGTAAAGCCCACTTTATAGGTTATTCAAATAGATTACACATATAAATTTTTATAGTCACTAAATCCTATATATTTGCATGAGTTTGAATAAATTGAATTATAAAATTGAAAACCAATTTGTATTGTTTAATATAAAGCTAATAAAAATACGGACCACCAAAAAATTAAAGTTATTACATTTGCTTTAAATTTGATACTTCAATTGTCCATATTTGAATCTTTCGATCACCCTCTCTCTCTCGTAATTAGTGAAGTCCGATAGAGGGCTCCACTCGGCGGTCCTGACGGGTCTCAGTTCCCCTGAGAAGGTTTTTGTTTTCTTGTTAGGTGAACCCCAACGCGTGCAACCTCCTCGCCACCTGCGGTAACCGACTGAGCTACCACTCATGGCATGTAATTGTAGACCCTAGGTGGCTTCCCATGGGCACGCACATCACCATTACGAGAGCACACGTGAGAAACGCAGCTATCGAGGCGACATGACCGCTCTGATACATTCGTGCACACGCTACAGTCCTAGATGTGGGGTGGACAGGGACTAGACTCTAGAGAGGAAGAAGATAGGGCTCTGTCGTTTCCGGCATAGGCCATTGGGTTGGAAACCATCTTTCCTTTTGGGGTAACGCTAGTCTAGAAAGCACAGGCCCTACGTACTAAATCGATATAGAGGCAGTGGCCTGTATTTGCAGTAAAATTCATTTGTTCTCTTCTGTCAATGGCTTTGCCTCTTTGAAATTCACCACCTGTCCAATGGCCTCAGGGCATTCTTGGGGCTGGGTTAGGGTAACGTAGGATGAAGTAAAATTTTTGAAATTCAAAATTTTTTTCTTTTTTAAAAAGATTTAAATTCTGCTTTCTTTTTTTTAAAAAGTCAAAAAAATTATCACTAAATTAAAAAAAATTCTACTTTTTATACAAAAAAGTAAAGTAAATTTCATATTAAACAATTAAAAACAAAAAATCTTCATAACTCAAATATATATATATCTCTTGATTTTGGGTTTAATTTATTCTACTTTATCCTAGCCTTTCTCAAATATGCCCTTAGTGATCTTGTGTCTTAAAAATATGGGCCATATCTTCCAACGATCGAGATCAATTACGTCAACTCTTTGGATATAAAGAAAGGATGAAAAGTTCAAATATTGCGAGGATCTGTTAGGGTGCCATAGGTAAATTAGCTAAGGCCAATTTAAGCGCAACACACTTTGTACTAATTTGAATTAAGTGAGAGAAAGCACAAATCCTAATATAGGAATAATAAAAAAGTATTGTCTCTAAACAATTGCTAGAAATTCCCTCAACTGATACGAACATTTTAAAACATGCCTTATTTTTTGATACATTTTGAATTAGAATATATGTAAAATTATATTTTAAATCGGGTTTAAGTTTTCTACTTTTATTTCAGATCAATACAAACCTTTGAAATGGGCAGTTTCAGAAGACTTTTTTTTCCAAATTTTTCAAAATTTTAAAAAAGTTGGCTAGGACTATGCAACAATTTTCGACATTTTGGTTTTGCTTTATTTTCCTTCTTTGTTCTTCCACCTTTTCTCTCAAAATCTCAACATCTTGGTCTAAACCCATGGATTCAGATGAAGTGGTTATTTGAATTCAGCCATAACCGCAGTTTGGAAGGGAAAGAAAGTAGGCAAGGATAGATGGAAGATAATACCTCACCAATTTCCCACATTCCGTCATGATGTGGTATAAAAACCATGTGCTAATGATTCGACCATGGAATTTAAAATCTCGATGTGGACAATGAGTGATCCAACTTAATAAAAAACCTCTCTAAGCCTCCTCTTTGATGAATAATGTCGGGATTCTTATATTAGTTCTACCCAAATTCCAACCCATTTCCCATTTCTTCACATTTTATAGCATGATATCTCAAAATTGTATCACAGCCACTTGCTTTGATTTGATGATATCTCAAAATCATATCACCGCCACTTGTTTTAATATGATGACATCTCAAATGATTCCTTTAATTGAAGTGAAATGCCTCGGAGGATTGATCAAAGCATTAAAAATGAGAGTTTCACTTGGTAGTTAATTTTATTTTCATGCATTGTTCAATAGTATATATTAAAAGAACATGGAATCATTGCATGGATCAACACAAGGAGATTTGTATTTGAACTTAGAAGAAAGCGGTGTCGTTAGAAGAAGATAATATTGAGTGATGTGGTAGTGGAGGATAAATCATGAGCGTAGATATCTTCTGTTGCTTTTCTTTGTTTGTTACTTTTTGCCTTTTGAGTGCTCTTCCTCGAGAGATGATGAGATTAAAATTAGGGGATCTTTAACAAAGAGCAGTGTAAAAGGCAAACACTGAGAGAAGATAACTGTTTAAAGTTCTAAATTTTAAAGAATTTGATATAAATAAGTAAATTAGAGTTTATTTGAATGCACAAAGAAGAGCAAAACATAAGAATATAAGACAATAATAAAATATGATGGTCTGAGCTATATTCAAACAATGGTAAATCGATTCTACCTTGTACTTGCCCAAGGTCAGAAAATCTCACTAATGGAATAATCTAGACTGTTTAATCACTTGCCTTTGATAAATAGTTTCAACATCATCATTGTTAAAGCCTTATACTAATTACGATGAGTCAGTTATATGAATTCTATTATTTCATTTCAATTTAACATTGGCAAAATCCTCTAATGAGAGTATTGAATATGGGTCCAACTTTGCCGTCCTTTATTATCCATCTCAATACTCTCATTATCCCAAACTATGCAGTAAACAATTTCACCAATTATATCAGGAAGGAAAATGTAGACAAGTGATTGTTCAATCTTTCTTTTATTTTTCTTTTTCTTTTTCTTTTCTTTAAGTGGTAGATTATTCAAATTAGACATAATCCATTGATCCATATGGCAAACTTGTGAGAGATTGAGATTCTTGGCCCACCGACGACCTATCCTGTAGGAAGTGTGGTCCATGGACCAAGCCCTGCTGAATCAGCGCTAGTTCAAATAAATAATATCTTCTACGAGTAACATTCGTTTTTTGTAGGATAGCAGTTAGCAGCAAGAAGTACGTCCTGTGGTCGGTCTTACCGTGATCCAACTTGGGTCTTTCACAAACCTCTCCATACATTTGACACTCTGACTCAGCCCAAATGCCAGGCCTATCAGAGGGATAAGTAGATTAGATTCGCATGTATACCATATTTAGTAGAAGTATCAATTCAACATTGAATCTCCCTTTCTTTAAAAAAAAAAAAAAAGTAGAGTGTATCCTTTTTCCATGTTTGGGAAGAGATATTCAATGTCTACACCCCACAACGGGGGTAGACCCAGGTGAGAGCCAATACACTCGGAAAGTACTCCGCACATGCACCAAGAAGGAGCATACCTAGGGTTCAAATATTAAATAGCCAGGTGAAAACTATCATTCTTACCCTACGTAAGGATCCATTATCACCCTACTTAGAATGTCACTTGGACCATTTCTATAGGATATTTTTATTTGATATAAGTGGGTTTGATGAAGCAATACGGCCCCCACTATTCAGATGACTCTCAGAACAGCACAGGTCTTTTGTTAAAGGGATTCAGACAGTCTGCTGATTTCTTAGTCCTGCTGATTTCTTAGTAGGGGCAATCAAGGGCAGGCATATCCGGTCAGGCCCAACTACTAAATTGTATGTCCAAGCCTGGCCCAAGCCTGAATAGGGCCCTAAGTGGCCGGGCCGAGCACAGAACCCCTGCAAGAGGGTAAGCCCGAGGCCACACAAGTTGACTTTGTAAGAAACAAAAAACCGCATTCTAACACTGTCTCAGGTTGTAGCTAAAGTAGTTTGGTCTCGTGTTTGTGTTAGCGAGGGGATGTTTTCTAGTCCCATCTCTCTCTCTCCCTCTAATTTTTTTTTTTTAATAGTCAGGCTAGGCTGGACCGAGCCATCTAATTAATGGGAGCAAATATAAAATCCGAGCCCAAGGTCCATAGCAACCCTATTTCTAAGCACATCACTGTACTATCTGCTGCATTTTATAGTGGGACACTCGACATAACTTGTATGACTGCATTAACTCTAAAAGTAGCAAACCAAATCATACCAAATCATATCCATCCCTCCCCCAACAAACCCCACGAAAAATCCAATTCCTATCAGATAGAAGAAAGAGATTCAAATTCAGAAAAAATGAAATGCAGACAACACAACATATAGTTTAGAAGAAAGAAAAGAGGTATAAAGATTAAAAAAAAGAGCTCCATATTTACATTTTGATCCTTTCATTTGGAGAAACATTCACCTCTAACTTCTGTAGAGAAATTATAAGAAGAGGAAATGGACAGGTTTTGTCTTTTAAGACCCAAACTCTGCATGGGAATTGATCAGGCCAACAAACCTTGAAGAAAAGGAGTGGGTCCGATAGAAATCCTCATCTTCCTTCTTCCACACCCCGTCATCGAAGTTCTGCGAATAGCTGTAGGCGTCGTAGCTTGTCAATACCTGCTCATTCGACCTTCTCTCACGTACCTTCCCCGCCACCCTCCTCTTTAAATGCCCAGAAATCCTTGCCACCCTCCTCACGATTCCCGCCAGGACCCTGTACTTTCCAACATAGAATCTGATCGATTTTGCAGCCACCCACTTCCTTCTGCTACCCGACAGCTGCCTGTAGAGCAATTTCCGGCCAAAACTCCCACTGCTCATTGCCTATGCCCTCTCTCTCTCTCTCTCTCTCTCTCTCTCTCTCTCTCTCTCTCTCTCTCGGTCGGAATGTGTATTTGGACTAATTATAAGAAGGGATTTTCCCTCTAGTCAGCTGTCACGAAGTTATGACGCTCTCTCGGTATGTGTATTTGGAAGGGATTTTCCTTGTCATTTGTCATGAGGATATGAGAGAAATGAAGGGGGACAGAGTTGGAAGGATGGGAATCGTTCAAGAACCAATTAATTAGTACAGCGAATAAGGCTTTGGATTCCTTTGCATATTAAGCTATTTCATTAATTAGTTTTTGCATGGTGATTAGAAGGTTTTTATTATGTTCTTATCCAATGGTTTTGGTCAATTCTACCTAGCCTTGAGAATGGCTACTTACCCTCATGTGGCTGCCCACAGTTTGAACTTTGGGTGTGCCTCTTCAAGCACTGTGGAGTTCTCTTTCCGCTTGTATATAGGCTTTTTCCCCATGTGTTGGCTTTTTTCCTGTGTGAGTAGCTCTATTTTTATTCTTTTTTATTTGTGCGAGGGCTTCTCTTGATATGGCATGTCTAAGCACAAACATCAAACATCATGACATTCTACTTTTTTTTAATCTCACAAAAACTGTGGTATTAGTTACGCAATCTAATTCCAATGAAAAAGTGCTCTCTCTACTTTATCACAGGCAATCCAAATAAATATTTTACCTTACATCTTCTTTTACCTCATCAGGTGTAATCCTTATTTTTTTTCATTTTGTTAAATTCACTTCACATTTACAATTTCACACATGTAAACAAACATGAGAGCCCAATGTAACTGCCCAGGTCGAAAAAATTGGAGTACATGATGTTGGCGGGCCTGGACTGAGCCCACATGGTTTTTGGAAGATCAACTCCAGTTACAAGAAGCTTTGGTTTGGTTCGGTCTAGAGGAAGCTCAAAGCATCGATGACCTTTCCATGTTAAAGTTACTGATAGGATTTTTGTATATTGGCTAATTCATAAATTGATCAAAAGTCCATTAAGTTGTACCAAATATTCTTTTAGATGGACTATGGTTTAAGTCACCAAAAGGAGTTAAAGAGAAAAATTGAAGAAAACTTGGAAGCCTCTATCCCATTGATCGAATAAAGCTGGGATTGATCGGATCTAAAAAAAGTTACAGCTACACATGTGAAATTCGAAAAAGTATCCAAACAAAATATGTACCTTATTGATTGGACGATGAAAAAAACCCCACCGACTTATGGGATTTTATTTTCTTTTTAAAGTTGGACTTTCCTGTTTTATCCCAATTCCTATCCTGATTGAAATAATATTATGAGGTACAAACTTAGAGTTATAAAAAGGGATTCTCTCTCAAACTTAAGGACAAATGTCTTTAACTTAAGTAGAGATTACTTATTAGAAAACATCTTCTCTAGAGCTTTCGTTAAGAGTTGAAGGGCTGAAACTTTTTTCTAGAGAGTAGTTGCTTCTGTATCCCTTGTAGAAGTGTTTAAGCCATTTTGCGTGGTTAATGTACAAGTTAATTAAGTAGAGAGCAATACACGGCGAAGGAGAGTCATGTGACAGAAGGATTTACATAAAAAAAAACTCAGTCCTTAAGATGTGAGTTTATTTTGTAACTGTTCAAATTTACTTGATAGTTAATTTTTGTTGAATTCGTAGTTTTTTAAACGGTCGGAGTTTTTCTCATTAAAAAACTCCATAGTTTGGTATGTACTTTTTTATTTGATTGATTTATTTTCTGCTGCGTGATTGATTATTAGCACACATATTGTTGAGTTGATTGATTTGATTCATTCTAGAGGCTCACCCAAAATCTTCATTTACTATTAATTTTTGGAACTTAATTTTGTCAAGACTAGAGTTTGGGCAGTTTGGGATATTCAATATTTCGATTTTCCTTAGTCTTGGCCTAATCGATTGAAAATGGGTTGGGTTGGTTGACATCTAATATAGACCCAATCTCAGACGCAAGGATTATATATTGAACCTCTTAATACAAATTATGGTGTTTGTGGAAAGAACAGTTTTCTTCGATGCTTATTTTTGTGTTAGGACCGATTTTGACTTTCCCTTATTTTAGCCTGAATGGATTCGATGCTCATCCCCGATTACTTAGAAAAAAAGAAGTGGAACTAGGGGACCACTTCCAATCACAAAAATCTAAGACAACCTTTTTTGGTGTAGTATGTCTCTAGCATGATTTTTTAAGTAAGTTCCTGTATATATGGATATATATAGTACATTTATTTAACTTTGCATTACATTTTACATATAGATAATGGTAATATTAATGTAGAGAATGGCCTGCCCATGTTTTTTTTTTTTTGGTGCATAATTTCACTTCGATCTTTGTTTTCATTGTTGAAGAAAATTCAGACATAGAGTAATTTATACTGATAAGGGTCATAATACCAATACAAATGCTAGTACTAGTGCTAATAGTGATCAAGTAGAAGAGATGGCTTCAATATGTTACTCTCAACAATGAGACTCATTTGAAATGTATGAATTCTTGCTAGGGACGAAAGTGATAAGTTCTTAAAAATGCATCAATTCATATATATTGTAGCGAATTCTAAGGACTTATAGATTAGAAAACTCTTCATTTAGTTAAAAATCATATTTTTATGATTTTAAACATTATTGTAGTATTTTCATACAAAATTCTTTGAAAATCATAGTTTTTTCACAAATTCATGAAACTTCCCAATTTTGAATTTTCATTTTTTTAAAAGTGTTTCAAATTCATATTTTCACATAAAATGACAATGGTTTTATCATCATTGGGTAACTCAAATCAAAACATTTTCAGTGGTGCAAATTTTTTGTGTCATTTTATATGAATTGGGCCCACATTAGTGCATTCATAACTTTTGGTAAAAATTATTAAATTAATTAAAAATCACTTTTGTGAGTAGGAAATTTGAGAAAAGGGATCCACATTGAAGATTTGAAGTGAAGGAATAAATTGTGAAGAAATCCAAGGAAGAATTGAAGTGAAAGGTGAAGAGATGAGATTTGATCATCAAGAGGACCCCAACAATGCAACATGCACACATATGCATTGATTCACACAAGGCAAGCGATGCCCAAGGGAGGGTCCCACATGCATCTTTGTTGAAATTATTTCAAGGAATTTCCATGAGAGTTGAATTTGAATTTTGGAGAAAAACTCTCCAAATGATGGACATTCCAGCCATGCAAACCCAACACAGCCTCTTTGCTGCACGTTCCATACTTAGCAGTCCAAACTATCTTTCAAGATTCTCCTCTCTAAATTATTTTCTCAAAAGGAGGATTTTTATGAAAGGAAATAAGTGCTGTAATTGGAGAAAAGAAAGAGGAAACAAGATTCACACATGAGTGTGGAACATCCATATCAGGCTAATACAATACATGAAAAGAAAATTAAAGGAAGCTTCCTAAAAGATCACGTGAGCTAAAAAGGAAGACAAAACAAAGGCAACTAAGAGAGGAGAAAAACTATATAATGAAGCCAAGTTATAGTCTTCACCCATCTCCACTTCACCTTTCTTCATCTTTATTTCTCTCCATCACACGTCCAGCCATAGGTGGGTTAGGCCAACCCCCTATTGGTCCATCCATTCAACTTCCTTCATCCCTTTTCCATCTATCCTCTCCCTTTGTGATGCATGAAGTTTGGGAGTTGGGTTGTGTGCGAAGTCCTTCTCTTCTTTTTGTTGTCCTTGATCTAGGGTAAGGATAGTTTCTTTTTCTAGATTTGATTATTATTATTAGGCATTATTGGTTATATAGGTCCATTTTAATTGAAGAAGCACATTTAGTGAGGTCAAGGTTTTACTTCTTGGATTGACATCATGTGTTTGGGTGTGGTGACAGTGCACACTTAGTGTGGTATTTCTGATGTCTTTACTAATTCCACCAATATGATATTTTAATTTCCCATAATAAGACGATCTAAAATTCTTTTTATCTTATTTCTTACCCTTTATATTTGAATGATTTTATTTTTTATTTTTATTTTAATGCATTTTATTTTTATTCCATTGGCGGTTTAATTATGTTTATTGTCTACCAGTTTTTAGATTAGGATTCTTATATTAGGGTTTTTATTTGGGATGGTAATTTTAATTTGGGACTTGTAATTAAATTTAATCTTCAATTTAGTGGATAATTTATTTGTATAGATTTTTCTAGGCTAGTTCTAGCTTTTTTCGACAGGACAGGTTTGTGTGTTAATTAATCATAGCTCCATGTGAATTCGACCCAGTATTTTCCGGGTTTAACTATGATTGAGGCCTTGCACTTAAGGCTATCCATTAGGAAGGGAATGGATTATCCACGAGGAGAGGAAAAGGGGCAGAGGGAGGGGAGGGTGAGTGCAGACAGTTGCCCTTACTGAAATTTTTGAAAACTTTCGGGATGTGGTGCGTATTTTTGTATTTTTGGGGCATTTTATATTTTCATTCACCTTTTACCCTTCTTCAACTTCTAACACTAAAAAAGAATAGAATAATAAAGGGATGATAATGTCTTTTCCTCTTATAGAAAAAGAAGCAATCCAAAGTAGACAACTCATAGTACATTTTCACAAGACAAGTTATCTTCAACTATTTTACATCTTCTCATCTAAAAGGCATTTTATCAAAATCAATTATTTTTTTCTCAACTGCAAGCAATATTCAATCTTTTTAGTTATTCTCATCTCAAAGGCATTTACATCTTTAATGAGGACGAGCAATTCTCTCTAACCCATTTGCATCAAGTACTTAAAAAGGGCGGCCCAGTACACGAGGCTCCCACATAGCAGAGTCTGGAGATGGCAAAATGTACGCAGCCTTACTTTCATTTTGAAAAGGCTGTTTCCGTGACCTGAGCCCGCATCCTCCAGGACGCTACCAGTAAGCCTTTACCATTGGACTAAACCGCCCTTCTTATTTGAATCAAGTACCTCTTACTCTTAAAATTTTATTTGTTTTTTTATTTCATATTTTACAGAAATAATATCTTATATTTTGATGTATGATGTTTCCTAAAAAGCGGGCCTTATCGATTGATAATTAGAACCATTAATCTTGAATTCTTTGATGTGGAAGATGATGTTTTGTATTACATAGATATAGATGTGGCATGTTGATTAACTTGAATAATATGTTCTCATTTTTACTATTAGAGGCATATCTCCAAATTATATTAGATTACTTTAAATCACTATTAAATCTGCTATCAGAAGGTCTAATGTGAGCGTAAAATGAAGTCTGGGCTTGGGCCTAGGTTTAACTTACCTAATCTTTAGTTTATAATATCACTTGATCTCGGGGTTGGGTCATGCTCGAGCTTACTGACATTCAATTTCAGCCGAGCTTTAATGGTTTAATAACCTACTCATAAACTATATATTGGACTCTGAATCTGTAAGCAAACTAGGAGTACCAAACTAGCTGGCCATGGCTAGCTGTAATGAATCCAAGCACCTTATCTACCATTAGGACCATATCTAGCCCTCTAAGGTGTTAATGTTGAGCCTATCCTCTCTTTTTTTTAATTTAAATTTAATCCAAGCCAAGGGGGAGTATCAACCGCATATGCAGGGAAAGAGGCCCACACATGTGGAAAAAGAGCCCAAACAAGTTAACAAGATTAGCGGTCTTGCTAAGAAGATGGTTGAGATAACAAAGAATATTTTGTTTCAATTAGTTTATTTGCTTATGACATTAGCATTAATCTTACCAGTTGCCACTGCCACTGTCGAGAGAGCGTTTTTTTCTAATACACATCATAAAGAATCACCTGTTAATCAAATGGGAGATAAATGGATGAATGATTGCTTAGTGGCATATATCGAGAAAGATATTTTTGATAGCATTGATAATGGGGCAATCATGCGACGCTTTCAAAACATGAAAATCCAATGAGGACAATTTTAAAGAAATCATTTTTCTTGTAATGGAATTAAATTTGGAGATACCCCTTTTTAATCATACTAACTATAAGACTTTTTTTGTAAAATAAAAGCTAGCATTGTGACTTTTAAAAGCCGTCGCATAAGTATTTTCTTTTCATACTTTTTTTCTAGGAATTTAACTACAAACATGGTGTGTGGGAACTCTTACTCCATTCAAATTTGAAGTATTGTTATCAATAGTACTCCCTTGCCAAAAAATAATAAATTTAATCATGAGTATTTATTTTTTTGAAGATTTTACAAGAAAAATCCTCTTAAAGTCACTATATACCAAAAATGACCTCCAAAGCCATGATTTCACCATAGTAATTGTAGAGGACCTTTTTTTGTTCAAGTTTTTGAAATCTGAGTTGAGTAGAGATATCCCTGCTCACGGATATACATGACTAAGGATATCTCAACTCATTTATTCTTTTTCCTCCTCCTCATCTTCCTTCTTCCTCCACTCATTATTTTGTTTTTCATCCTCCTCCTTCCTCCTTTCTTTTCCAACCAAGCTGCATAAAGGAAGATTCCCTCTTTGGATGTCAAATAAAGCCTAGAATTGCTTTTGTTGTGCGTGCTTGAAGGTGGCTATGCTTAAACAGTTCCTTCCAACATCTGGCGGCATCAACAATCTACAACTTTTTAGCCTTTCAAAAATTAGACCACCTTCTCAATGTCAAAAACTAACAAAAAAAAAAAGCAACAATAATCTGCACATAAATTGCAGCACATACAAAAGTTCCCTCGGTTAGGCATGCGAATAGCCATAAATATTCACAACCAGACAATCAAGATCGTCCATCCCATCAGTAATGTGGCGTACGAACTATTTCATCTATTGACCTTCACCTAATGGAAAAAAAATTTAGTATCTATATTAGATTTTCTGCATTCAAACATAGAATCCACTTGCAATCTCTTAATTTAGAAAATTAAACCACCAAATCCAGAAAAAGAAAGGTAAAAATCCTACATAAGATACAAATCCTACAAACTTTCTATGCTATTATGCCAATCAATTTAAAGCAGATCGTAAAGAGAGAGAAACTTCCTTTTTATTTGGTTGGTGCACGAAGGAGGAGGAATGAGGAAGGAGGGAAAATAAATGAGCAGGGATATCCAGCTAGTGTTCGTGGGTGTACAGGGATATAACGAACAAAAATATCTTTGTTTGTGTATGTGGATGAGTACGAATATTTCGATCTAACTCAAATTCGAAAAACTTACATAAAAAAAGACCTTGCGGATCACTACAGTTGAATCATGTCTTTAGGGTCCTTTTTTATATAGAGTAACATTAAGAGGATTTTTTCAATATATATATATATTAGTTCAAGAATGCCACTTTTTAATCGAAAGACATGGGATCTATCTCTTGCATGTGTTGTGATAGTATGCCAATGAACCAGGGATATTTTGACCAGACTAAAAGTATAACTTCAATTTAAAACACAAAAAAGCTCACTGTACTCTTGACTAGGCCTGCCAGGCCTAAGCATTTGTGGAAAAACCAAGACGATTTTACTAATAAAAATCCCGAAGGTAGCTCTTGCACCCGAAATAGCCTCTTAATATTTTAGCTTTCAAAGTGATCCCACGGTACAACTTCGATTTTTTTTATGCATCTAAAAAGTAGTGTGGACTTATACGCTGGGTTTTTATACCTGTTTCGAATTTGACACACAGATATGTTCCTCTTTAATATATATAAAATGCTCTTAATATCTATTTTACCAATTGGAAGCTAAAATACTAAGAACTTTTCTAGGGAGAGATCGGTATTAATCGATCTCTAATTGGCTGCAAATCTTCTCATTGTGAATTCGAAGTTGCAGAGAATCTGGGTTTTGCTCAGTTCACTGCCGACTGCAGGAAAAGGGAAGAAGAGAAAGTGGGTTTTTACTAAAATTGGCTTTTTCGGGTTCAAGACCACCTAACGGAATTTACTAATAAAATCCTCAAAAAAAACAATAAATGCTTCTCACTTTCTATACGTGGGCAAAGATCCTACAAATCCCCATATTTCTCATGCATTCTGACGCATGCGCTGATGGCACTCTCTCTCAGGTGTAATAACCGGAAACAGAGATACAAAAATCAATATAGGATTAGTACATGGGAAAGGCGTGCAAACAATCGTTAATAGATCGATGCAAAAATAATGAATAAATAATTCTAGTGTTTGTAACTAGAAGTAGAACTAGGAGAATTCTGTTGGGTTGTGTTAGAGAATATGTAAGGATGTTGTTAGAATTAGTTTGTTAGAGATATTAGAGATAAAAATAAGTTTAAGTTTTAAATTATTGTCTTGAGTTCCTCTTTTCTTGTATAAATAAAATATTAGATTACTATGGTTACTTGTATCTTAAAAAATACATTTATTTGAAATTCTTAAGGTTGTTGTTTTTTTTTAGGATTTTACGGGGAAAAGCCCCTTATACTTGTATTAAATACGATTAGGCTCAATTTTTCAATGTCTATGAATTGAGTCAATTGGGCTTGAATTTATACAAATTATATATATATTTACATGTGTGACTAAGTGATGGTAACTGTAACTGTATATATAAAAAAAATGCAAAGAAAAAGGAAAAAGAGAGAAGAAAGGAAGAAGAAGAGAGGAGAAAGGAAGAAGAAGAGTGGAGAAAGAAGAGAAAAATAAAGGAAGAAGAGAGAAGAAGAAGAAGAGAGAAAGAAAGGAAAAAGAAGAGAGAAGAAAGAATAGAGGAAAGAAAAGAAAAGAAAAACCTTAATCCCTTACTTTCTTCCTCTCTTTTTCTTCTTCCTTTCTTCCTCTCTCCCTTTGTCTTCCTTTCTCCTCTCTTCTTCCTTTCTTCTTTGCATTTTTTTTCTGCAGGGCTGAGTTTTTTTTTTTTTTTTTCAGGGCTAAGTGACGCCTGCAAAAAAAAAAAAAAGTAGAGAAGAAATGAAGAATATAGGAGAAAGAAGAAAGGAAGAACAAGAGAGGAAGAAGAAGAGAGGAGGAAGGAAAGGAAGAAAAATAGGAGAGGAAAAAAGGAAGGAAAGGAAAAATAAGAGAAGAGGAAGAAGGGAATGGATTAATATTAAGGATTTTTTCTGTCTTTTTTTTCTTCTTTGTCCTCTCCTCTTCTTCCTTTCTTTTTTCTGCATTATTTTTCTTTCTTTCTTCATCTCTTCTTCTTCTTCTTTTCCTTCCTTTCTTCTCTCTTCTTCTTTCTTTTTTCTCTATTTCTTTTTCCTCTCTTCTTCTTCCTTTATTCTTTCTTCTTCCTTTTTTCTCAACATTTTTTTTATCTATGTAAAGCTAAGTCAATCACACATGAAAAAAAAAATGTAAGAATTTGAACCCAATTGAATCCAATTCATGGATATTGAAAAGTTGGGTATAATTATATTTAATGCAAATCTAATGAGCTTTTTTTTTAGTAAAATCCTCTTTTTTTTTTTTTTGCGAAAGGTCCTTTTTTTTTCGAAGGTCTTAAATTTTTGGAAGGTCTCAAGGTTGTTGTTCTGCTGCTTTTTTATTTGATCTTAAGGTTGTTGATCTGCTGCTTTTCTTTTTGACAACCGAGCCTGCAGCTTTCTATAGAGCAGCGAGTATGAGTCCTAATGCGGGACTGTGGAGTAGCTGCAGCAATGCCAATGAGGTCTTCTCCCGGTCTTCCCGAGATGAAGACGATGAAGAGGGGCTGAAATGGGCAGCGTTGGAGAAGCTTCCGACGTATGATAGGATCAGGAAAGGTTTATTCGCTGGAGTAGCAGGGGAGCACATGGAGGTTGATATTCAGAGTCTTGGGTTTCAGGAAAAGAAGAACCTGATGGAGAGGTTAATCAGAGTTGCAGAGGACAATGACAAGTTCCTCTTGAAGCTTAAGAACAGAATGGACCGGTAAGATCCAGCGCCTTATCCCAAGTACTATTTCTACTACTACTAAGTGCTACTTATCCACTTAATCCTAATTAAACAAGTTATGACAGGCCAATTCATCTTTGTTTTTTAAGGAAATAATTCTTCTCCCCTTTCCTTCCTTGTCTGTTGAAAATTTGATCCTTCAATATGTATGCAAGGGCTGTTTCTAGTGTTGTATGTATATTCCTAACCATTTCAAACGATGGCCTTTGATTTGTCCAAGGTCTTTTATTTCTCTTTTAGTATACTTCTTTTCATCAATACTCAAGGTCCTGAGTTCCCTTTTTTGAACTCGCCTTCAGTTGATCATTGGTAAACTCTCGGATACACGACACCACCCACATGCACCGTGTATTGGTTTATTTTACATGATTCGAACCAGGGACCTCTTAGAGGTGGCTGAAATGCCTTAACCACTAAGACAAATATACAGTGGGTGAGGTCTGGGAGTTCTTGTTATGCAGTCTTACGTTGATGGATCATTGCCAAGTTTCTTTTCTTTTTTTTTTTTTTTTTGTCTCTTTCTTTCTTTTCTTTTGATTTCAATTCTCAGAGTTGGAATCGAGAGTCCCACTATCGGAGTCCGGTTTGAGAATTTGAACATCAACGCAGAAGCTTATGTTGGTGGCAGAGCTATACCCACAGTGCTCAACTTTACCATCAATATTGTAGTGGTAACACACTTGTAAACAACTTCATTTTTTTCACATTTGTATTTTTTTAGTCACCTATAAATGTCCTGATAGGTAATTTTTTTTTCTTTTTTTCATAGGATTTCTTGAACAATATCCATATTATTCCAAGTCGAAAGAGACCTGTATCAATCCTTCACGATGTTAGTGGAATCATTAAGTGGTGCAGGTATATAGGAAGAAAGCATTGAGTTTAGAATTGGGTTTAATTGGCTTTTGATTTTCACTTTCTTGGGGATTTATGGTTCTGATAAAAATTTGAATTTGTCAATGAAAATCTTGCAGAATGTCTCTGCTTTTAGGCCCTCCTGGCTCTGGAAAGACTACTTTACTATTGGCTTTGGCGGAAAAGCTTGATAAAGAATTAAAGGTGAAGAAAGATTAGTGTTTTACCTCCAACTTTTTGTGATGTTCTTGTTCTTTGGAGCACTTCTGAGAATCATTTATTTTGAAGACATGAAACTCACATGGTCTTCTTTTATTATTTTGAACTACAGGTTTCTGGGAAAATCACTTACAACGGCCATGGAATGGATGAGTTTGTACCTCAGAGAGCCTCTGCTTATATCAGTCAGCATAATCTCCACATAGGAGAACTGACTGTGAGAGAAACGCTGTCTTTCTCTGCTCGATGCCAAGGAGTTGGAACCCGTTATGGTATGTTAAAGTGGACTGTTAGTTAATGAGAGAGAGAGAGAGAGAGAGAGAGAGAGAGAGAGAGAGAGAGAGAGAGAGTTGAGGGCTCAGCTCACAAACTCCTGAAAAAAAATTGTAGAAATGTTGGCGGAATTGTCCCAAAGAGAGAAGGAAGCAAACATTAAGCCAGATCCTGACATCAGTGTCTACATGAAGGTAAAAATGAATATCTTTTTTTTTAATCATTATTTATTTTCTTTCTTCTGAAGAGATATATAACCACACACATTCATCCTTCAATTCATTGTAAAATGTCATTACAGAGTTCTGTTTGAGTTTCTCTTGATTAAACTTATGGTGATTCAGTAACATAAATCCTTTTTAGCTACTAAAAGGTTTGACATCATTCTTCTATCATGAAAAATTAATTAAAATAAAAGTCATTATTGATTGAGATTTTCTCCCATTCTATACTGGCAGGCTTCATCCCTGGAAGGTCAGGAGGAAAGTGTGGTGACAGACTATATTTTTGAAGGTACCTATTCCCACTGAAATATGCTATTTCTGCAGTGATAATGTCATCAAGGTGGAGATAAAGTACATAGCTTAAACTGGTTGCCTTTTGTTACTTATTCCTCTTGAAAACTGCAGATTTTAGGAGTGGATATCTGTGCTGATACATTGTGGGAGATGAAATGCTGAGGGGTATCTCTGGAGGACAGAAGAAGCATGTCACAACAGGCAGACCATGCATAAAGAAAAAGACAAAAAAAAAAAAGAAAAAGAAAAAAAGAACTGGGAAATTTATTATTTTTGGATGAATTACTCTGGTTCCTGTTTTGTAGAGGTGAGATGCTTGTTGGACCAGCAAAGGCTCGTTTCATGGATAAGATATCACAGGTCTGGACAGCTCCACCACATTCCAAATTGTCAATTCTCTCAGACAGACAATTCACATCCTGGGTGTGACAGCACTACTAGCCCTGCTTCAGCCAGCACCAGAGATTTATGATATTTTTGATGACATCATTCTTCTATCGGATGGACAGATCGTGTGTCAAGGTCCTCGAGAAAATGTTCTTGAGTTCTTTGAATCTGTTGGTTTCAAATGACCCGAGGGAAAAGGTGTTGCAGACTTTTTGCAGGAAGTAATATTCATAGACTTCTCACTTCTTTCATGAACTAGAAACTTGGTTCATTTTTCCCTTAGAATTAGTCATCTAGCAGCAGTTACTTTCATGTTCTGTTTTTTATTTTTCATTTGGTGTTTCCCCTGTTGATATGATAGGTAACATCAAGAAAAATCAACCACAATACTGGGCACGTAGAGATGAACCATACAGTTACATTTCAGTTAAGGAGTTTGCAGATGCATTCCAATCATTCCATGTTGGTCACAAATTAGGAGAGGAGCTCAGCACCCCGTTCGACAAAAGAAAAAGCCACCCCGCTGCCTTAACAACATCTAAATATGGGATTAGCAAGAAGGAACTGCTGAAAGCTAATATTGCGAGGGAATGGCTACTAATGAAGAGAAACTCATTTGTTTACTTCTTCAAAGTGAACCAAGCGAGTAATGCAGTAATTCCCAAACACACCTCTTGAGTTATGAATCCACAATGCCGTATCTTACTTTCATCTTCTGATTTCAGCTTCTCCTTATTGTATCAATCACAATGACAGCCTTTTTACGAACTAAGATGCATCAGCATACCATAGAGGATGGAGGAATTTATGTGGGCATTCTGTTTTTTGCCCTGTTTACTGTCATGGTCAACAGGTTTGCTGAGCTTCCAATGACCATCACCAAACTTCCTGTTTTCTATAAGCAGAGAGACCTCCTCTTTTATCCCCCATGGGCATATGCTTTGCCATCGTGGATCCTCAAGATTCTTATCTCATTTGCAGAAGTTGCTGTATGGGTTGCCTTGACTTATTATGTAATCGGCTTTGATCCAAATGTAGGAAGGTGAGATCTAATGTCCTTGGAATCTTGTAAGATCTTATTCCATTGGCGTATTCATGTTGTGATTTTGACATCACCGTTGTGCACATACTTGAATCACAAGATCAACAAAGAAGCAACCACAACCAAGAAGAGACAGAGATTTGCGTAGTTCACCCAAATAGGGCTATATCCATGGCACAGAGATGATCATCTTCACTATGACAAGTAAAGTATACAGAGACTCTCACTCTCTCACATCGTCTCTCGACTCTCTCCTACGTAGTGTGGGAAACACCACATGCAAGAGAGCTCTCACTTCTCGTCAACGCAAGATCTATGGTTACAGACTATACATATATATAATCTCCGCTTTCTTGGCCACCAAGAAAGCCCCAGTACAATTACCAAAATACTCTTGACCTTAAACCCGTCCCTAGGTAACCCAGTGGATCCATCCGGCTAAAGAGGAATACAAGACATAAACCCAACAGTTCAAACTTCAAACCATTTCTCTTCAATGTCTTTTCTTGATCAGATAATGATTTCTGTTTCAAGAATACTTGAAGCCAAACACATTTTTTCTTGTTGCGGAATGTTCAAACATTATGTGCTGCGTGTGTTGATTAACCAGATGGCCTCCGGACTCTTCCGTCTAATGGCTGCATTGGGGTGAAACATGATCATTGCAGACACATTTGGGTTATTTGCATAACTAGTAATGATGGTGCTTGGAGGATTTCTCATATCAGGAAGTATAATTTACATCCAGTCTCCGATTTAAACTTTAGGCATATGTGTTTCTTATTCTTAAGACTTCTATGGTTGTAACATAAATTAAGGATTTATGGTCTGGACAATCTTATTCTTTACTTTTTGATCACGGAGGATGTGAAAAAATGGTGGATTTGGGGCTACTGGTCATCACCTTTGATGTATGCCCAAAATGAATTTCAGTAAATGAGTTTCTTGGGCACAGTTGGAATCATGTAAGAATTTAGTTATCTAAGGAGAAAGTGATATCCATGATTTTGTAATGGGAGTTCATCTTGTTTAACTCTGGTTCTCTGATACAGCCTCTTGTGAATTCTAATTCAACAAAATCACTGGGAGTTCTAGCCTTGGAGGCGTGTGGAATCTTTCCTGAGGCAAGATGGTATTGGATTGGTTCAGGGGCGTTGATAGGATACATTTTTCTATTCAATGGCCTTTACATTTGGGCTTTTGACTATCTAAGCCGTAAGCATCTTTGTATCTAATATGCAATATAATTTCTAAGCATTTGGAAACCTTTATCTAGAAAAGATGTAGGTTCTTTCCTTTTAGTTTGGACTGATGCTGCAGCATTTGGGAAAGGTCAAGCTGTTATATCTGAAGAGGCCCTGCAAGAGAAGCACGCTAACAGAATAGGAGATGTCAGTGGTCTTGAGCTAACATTCAGGGGCAAGTCATCTAATGGTAACCTGATTTGATCTTGGTTCTCTTGGGATGCTTCATTTTTCCCCTGTGCTGGTCATCTAACCAATTAGCATAATTATAACAGCAGGAAATGAAATTACATCAACTGATAGATCTAATAACCGCAAGAAGAAGGGCATGGTCCTTCCATTTTTACCACTGTCAATTACATTTGATGAGATCAAATATTCTGTAGACATGCCACCGGTAACCATGAGTGCTAAATCAATAATGTGATATATGTACCTCATAGTTTATTAGACAAACAACTGATTGTTCAAGGACCGCAGGAGATGAAAGCTCAAGGTGTTCAAGAAGATCGGTTAGTACTTCTAAAGGGCATAAGTGGTTCTTTTAGGCCAGGAGTTCTTACAGCATTGATGGGTGTCAGTGGTGCTGGTAAGACTACCCTGATGGGTACGTTAGCTGGAAGAAAACTGGTGGATATATAGAAGGAAACATCACAATAAATGGCTATCCCAAGAAGCAAGAAACCTTTGCTTGCATATCAGGATATTGTGAACAAAATGATATCCACTCTCCTCATGTCACAGTTTATGAGCCTCTCCTTTATTCTGCATGGCTTCGATTACCCTCTGATGTTGATGCTGCTAAAAGAAAGGTTGGTAGGGCAAAAAACTATTTGACATTCTATTTCATGGGCCCTTTTAGTTTGTTGGCATTGAACTAGAAAAGTGGTGACTGCAGATGTTCATTGAAGAAGTCATGGAGCTTGTAGAGTTGACTTCATTGCAGGGGTCGCTGGTTGGGTTCCCTGGTGTGAATGGATTATCAACTGAGCAGCATAAAAGGCTAACAATTGCAGTTGAGCTTGTAGCCAACCCATTTATAATATTCATGGATGCGCCTACGTCTGGACTAGATGCAAGGGCAGCTGCTATTGTAATGAGAAGCATGAGGAACACTGTTGACGCTGGAAGAACAGTTGTGTGCACAATTCACCAACCTAGCATTGATATATTTGAAGCCTTTGATGAGGTTAGAGAATTGAAACAGAGTACTTGTTATTTTCCTGTTTGGTATACAAGTAGAAAGATGTTAATGTATCTGCTTTCAATTGTAACTCTTCCTGATGAAAACAGGTGGAGAGGAGATATACGTTGGCCCATTGGGTCGCCATTCTTTTCATCTGATAAAATTCTTTGAGGTAAGATCTAATGAAAAGGAAAAAACTGAAAAGAAAATATTGAAAAAAAATTCTCTTTTCCTTAAAACACAAATGCGGGTACTGATAAAACTGCGTTCTGTTTTGTCGAGGGAATTGATGGAGTTAGCAAGATAAAAGATTGTTACAATTCCACAACATGGATGTTGGAGGTTACCACCATGGTGCAAGAAGAGATTCTTGGGGGTTAGCTTTGCTGAGTTATGCAAGAATTTGGATTTGCATCTGTGATTTAACTTGCATATGCTTTTATTGTCAACACGATTTAGAGAACATTCACATTTGTTGTACTTATCTATTGCAATTTTGCAAGAGAAACAAAGCTCTGATTAGTGAGCTGAGCTCATCTCCTCCAGGCTCCAAAGATCCGTGCTTCCCCACTCAATACTAGCAGCCCTTCCTCATGCAGTGCATGGCTTGCTTGTGGAAGCAACATAAGCCGTACTGGTGGAACCCACCATAAATGGCTGTGCGAATGCTCTTCACAGCCATCATTGCCTTGATGTTTGGGCCTATATACTGGAGTCTTGGTTCCAAAATGTATGATATTATCGTGCACTACTAGATTTAATAGATTCTATTTCGTTAATTTTCCTTGGGTGCTTATTCATTTTTTTGGCTTTGGCACTCACTAGAGTACACTAAAAATGATGAAACAATTTGTAGGACCGGAAGACAAAATTTGTTCAATGCGATGGGCTTCATGTATGCTGCAATTCTTTTCACTGGAATTCAAAACGCTGCAACCGTACAACCTGTGGTGGCTGTGGAAAGAACAGTTTTCTATCGAGAGAGGGCTGCTGGAATGTATTCTACTCTACCATATGCATTTGCACAGGTAGTCATTAACTGATTATCTGTACAAGTTTATTCTTTAAAGGGATTCCTGGCATCACTTGCAAAACTCAATTCATCATGTTCAACTCATTATCTTACCTAAATGCACTATGATTTCAGGTAGCAATTGAGGCTCCTCATATCTTTGTTCAGACTTTGTTGGATGGGGTCAATTTCTGTCAATGATTCAATTTGAGTGGACAGCCACCAAGTTCTTCTGGTTTTTGTTCTTCATGTACTTCACATTGCTCTACTTCACATTCTGTGGGATGATGGCAGCCGATATGACCCCAAATCATGAAATTGCTTCAATTGTCTCTTTGCTATTTTATGCCATATATAACCACTTCTCCAGGTTTCTAATTCCAAGACCTGTAAGTTTTTATTCAATCCTCTTTGTACATACTAACATTTCATGAATTGTTGAACTAATGAGCATTTTTTGTTCATTGAGAGAATTCTTATATGGTGGAGATTGTACTATTGGGCATTTCCAGCTTCTTGGACCTTGTATGGAATGGTTGTTTCTCAGTTTGGAGACGTACAAATGGTCATGATTGAGGCAAATGTAACATTGGCACAGTGTGCTCCTCGCATTCGTAAGTGTGTCACTGTGACATTTGCGTCAGTCATGACCATTTGTACGTCTCCAAACTGAGTGACAACTGTTCTATACATCCAAGAAACTGGACATGCCCAATAGTACCATCTGCAGCATATAGGATTTCTCTGTGACGAACCAAAAATGCTCATTGGTGCAAACCATTCATGAAATGTTAGTATGTACAAAGAGGATTGAATAAGAACTTACAGGAAACCCGAAGAAGAGGTTTCATATTGCATAAAATAGTGAAGAGACCATTGAAGCAATTTCATGATTTGGGGTGATACCGACTGCCATCATCCTGTAGAATGTGAAGTAGAGCAATGTGCCTTGGCCTTCCCCATATCCTTGCATATGCAAGTTTACCTCTCCTTGCATGTATGAGTTTTGTTGCTCCTCACATGAATGAGTTGTCTCTTCATATGTGTGTGTATTTAGGGGATCCAACTTCCCCAAAAGCTGGCATACCCAAAAAAAAAAAAGGAAAACTTCCAACATAGATGAGAGCGCCATTAAGGATGAAAGCATGTATGTTATTGGGTCACAACTTGAAGAGCTAGGGGACTATGTAACATGTACAATAAGCTACTATTAGTGGATTATATGGTATATTTCTATGTAAAGAGTAAGTTTAATGATAATTCGTCATGTTTCAAACCAGAGATACATGGTTTTTTTTTCTCTTTTTCGTTGTAGTAGATGTGTGAGTGTCTAATGGTGCAATTGAATTAGCAGAAAAATTGGTTTGATGTAAATAAGGAGATAAAACTCTTGAAACTTTCCACATTTGCTTGTGTCAAATTTGATGCAAAGAAACTATTAGGTTAATGCTTGTAGCAAATATGTCATTTGCATGTCCTTGAAACTTTGAATGTGTTGGATCCAAACAGGTATTTGTACATATCAGTCTAAACCTGAAACCGACCCAGCAGACACATGCCCTGCCCCGTGCCATACCCGACCTGAGCAACAGCACATGAGCAGAAGGTGGAGGAGAGTGCCTCGGGAAGATAGTCCATAATATGGTGATATGACATCTATCTGTGTATCATAAGGGGGCTCATATTGGGTGAGGACCATGTACAGGTTTACTACAAGTAGGGCTAAGACGGGCAGTTCAAGCGAGCTAAAACTTGCTGAAGTGGAACAAGCCTAGATCATTTAGTAATCAGGTCAGATCCGGTGAACAAGGCTGAAACAGGTGAGGCCTAGACCATTTGCAAAATAGCACTTTTGTTTGTGCTGAATATTCTTGTCCAAGTGGCAAGATAACGCCTTGAGCATGGATAGCCTCTATTGGCCAAAACATAGGTTTGGGCATTCTTGGAGCCTGAAATCCAGACTAAACAATTAACATGAGTGTAGCTCAGGCTAAGCCCAGGATGGCACAGCCCATGGATGTCTCGGACTTAGATTTTTCAGGCACGCCTAGATACTTCTTAACTTAGGAACAATCCCCCCTGTGGGGCCAACCTACCCCCTTCTATGATTGATTTAAGCCCTTCACGCACATAATACCCGTCAAGCCTAAACTTAAATTTGAAACTCATTTGAATTGGTCTTTTTTTTTTTTAACCCAGCCAAGGGTTACTTTTGCATGATATTATCCCATCATGTGGATGGGGCAGACCTTTTCCACTCCCACGTAGGGAGTTGGTTGCAACTGTCTGTAAGGAGTGTTGTGTAAGTGCGCATCAGTTGGATTCTTTGGTGCGATCTCCCTTTGGAGATCATCTAACTCTCTTCCTTGTTACCTTTTTTAGCAGTGCTTAAACTTCTTAGCACTATTGCCCGAGGTTGATGAGATAATATCACGTATCATTCCCCAAATCATTGCTGGAAATCCTGAGTGACGAACATTTTAAAACAGCACCAATGCACTTGAGTAGGACACTTAAAAAAGCTACACTTTAAATCAGGGATTAAGTTTTACACATCCTTTTAGAGTTAGACAAATCGTTGCAATGGGGTAGTTTGCCGCCACTATTTTTCCCTTTTCTCAAAAAATCCTGAAAACTCCTTCAAGTTTTCCCTTTTCTAGTTGCAATTGCAACTATTTTAGATATTTTGGTTTTGTCTCTTTCCTTTTTCATTCTTCATTTTCCTTTTTCCGACTTTCCCCCTTTCTCTCTCGAGTCTCAACATCTCATCATCTTGAACGGAGGGGGTCTAGACCTGTGGGTTCAGATGAAAAAGTTATTTGAATGCATTGATCACCGATGTTTGGTTAAGGGAAAGAAAGTAGGCAGGGATAGATGGAAGACAATACCCCACCAATTTCCCACATTCCTAAACGTGATGGTTTGGTACTAAAACCATGTGCTAATGATTTGACAATTTAAAATCTCGATGTGGACAGAGACTGATCCAACTTAAAACCTCTCTAAGCCTTCTCTTTGATGAATATAATGTACCAGTTTCTTGCAGATAATTCTTAGTCCAGATTCTTACATAAATTCTACCCGCAATCCAACCCATTTCCCATTTCTTTACGTTTTATAAGATGGTTATCTCAAAGTAGTATTACAGCCACTTGTTTTGATATGAAGATATCTCAAATGCCCTTTATTTGAATTGATATGCCTTACAGGATTGATCAGAGCCTTAAAAATGAGAGTTTGACTTAGTAGTTGATTTTATTTTCATGTATTAATCAATAGTATATATTACTCCAATTGAAAAAGGAATGTGTCACTGCATGGATCAACACGAGGAGATTATTATTATTTTTTAATTTAGTGGTAAGCGATGTATAGCTATTAAAAAAAGAGAATATTGAATAATGTGGTGGTGGAAGATAAGTCATGAGAGTAAAAATCTCTTCTTTTGCTTTGAGTGGTCTTCTTTGAAAGATGATGGGATGAAAATGAGGGGATCTTTAACCAAGAGGAGTGCAAAAGGTACACAATGAAAGAAGAGAAGTGTGTAATTTCTAAATTTTAAAGAACAAAAGGATTGATGCTAAAATGAATAAATTAGAGTTTATTTGAATATACAAAAAAGAGCAAAACATAATAATACAAGACAACAATAAACCTGAATGATTTGAGCTATATTTCAAACAAATATGGTTAATGGATTCTACCTTGTACTAGCCAATGGTTAGAAAATCTCACTAATTAAATAATCTAGATCATTCAGTTACTAACTTTGATAAATACTTTTAACATCATTATCATCAAAGTCTAGTTCCAACTATGATGAGTTAGTTATATAAATTCTGCCTTTTAATTTCAAATTAAACTTGAAAAAAAATCCTCGAATATACAATAAAAAATTTCACTAATTATGTGGAGGAAGGAAAATGTAGACAAGTGATTGCTTGATCATTCTTTTCTTTTTCTTTGTCCTTCTTTTTTTAAGTAACAGCCTATCCAAATTAGACATAATACACTGACGACGTGTGATTGTTGGCCCATCCATGACCCATCCAGCACGCAATGTATTCCATGGACCAAAACCCTGCTGAATCAGCGCTAGTTTGGTGGTCAAATAAACAGTATCTTCTACAAGAAACAATCGTTTTGGTATGATGGCAGCTAGCAGCATGATGTACATCCTGTGGTGGGTCTTACCGTGATCCTACTTGGACCCACCACAAACCTCTCTATACATTTGACACTCAGCCCAATCGCCAGGCATATGACAGAGGGATGGGTAGGTTAGATTCACATGTATACTATATTTAGCTCTTCTCCCAGAACAAAAAATACATTGAAAATCTATTAATTATACCCAAAAAAAAATAAAAGCATTGAATATATCTTCCGAAACAAGAAACAAAAGAGGTTGTCACTTCACTTTTTTTTTTTCCTTACACCAGACAAGGAGCTAAGACGTGAGAGAAAGCCCGTACACTAGGGGGGGCATCTCACTTCCGTGAAAAAGTACACCACACACTTATAAAAGAAGCTTGTAAGGGTAAGCATACCTGAGGTTCAAATCTTAAATATCTAAGTGCAAACTGCCACTCCGTGCCATTTGGGTGAGGACCCATTCTCATTGAAACTAGAACGTCAATTTGACCATATTCTTGTTGGGTTTTGTCTTGTATTCCGGTTTAGCCGGATCGGTCATCTGGGTTAGCCAGAACCGAGGCTCAGGGTTAAGGGTATTTTAGTCATTGTGTATGGGTTTTCTTGGTGGCCAAGAAAGCGGGAACTATATATATTGATGTATTGTAACCCTAGATCCTGAGGGGATTGAGATGGGATCATAGTAGATGAGTTCTCTCCTCCCGTGGACGTAGGCAAGTTGCCGAACCACGTAAAACTGCTGTGTTCATGTGTGTGATTGCTTGATGGTGTGATTGCTTGTGTAGATCGTGTTAGATCCGTTGATCGCGGGTTGTTTTCGTTGCGCCGCTTTTCCCAACAAGTGGTATCAGAGCGAGGTTGAGATCTCTCGGGTTTTGCTATTAACGGATCTAGGATTTGCGTGGGAGAAGAGGATGTGTCCGGATCCATCAGTTTGAAGTGGAAATCGGTTCTGTGGTTTGCAGAGAAGAAGACCGGATTTTCTTGGAGAAGAAACCAAGATGCTGAGAAAGTCTGCTGCCGCTGCAATCTCCTGAGTTTCCGCCAGTCGCCGGAAGCCGATCGTCGTCGTCGCCGTCTCGGCCACCGCTGTCGCCGGTTCCCCGTGCAGTCCACCGGAGCCGCAGCAGAGGGCGTTCTGCAAGTACCGTCTTCAACTCTGTCCGGTTGCAAAGGACAGACACAGAGGTTGAAGACACCCAGGTTCCGGGTCAGCCGGGTTCGTCGTGGCTGAACAGAGGACGACCGGAGGAAAGGAAACAAAAAAAAAAAAAAAAAGTCACTAACCTGTCGTCGCCGGCCGCCGGTCCTCGCTGCCAGCCGTTGCCGTCGCAGCTGTCGCCGCCGCCGGTCCCAAGCGGCCGACGCCGGACCAGGACACCAGAGCCGCAACCGCCGCGGCCGCTGCAGCGTAGCGTCTGCAACCGGGTTGCAAACGCAGCGCCCGCCTGGGTCGTTGAAGACGACCCAGTTTACTGGGTCGATGGGCTGGGTCGGGTCCGCTTGACCTGACCCGCTGTGCAGAAAGCCCAAGCAGCAACAGGTCAGTTCCAGGTCCGTTGGGTCAGCTCGACCTGACCCGCGGTAGAGAAGCCCAGTGACAGAAGAGCAGGTCAGTTCCGGGTCAGGTCAGACCCGAACCTAGTTCGGCAGAGATGCCCAGCGCCAGATTCAGTTCAGTTCAGTTCCGGGTCAGGTGAACCCGACCCGGATCCGTTTCAGAAGCCCAGTTTGCCAGCAGCTGTGACGTCAGCAGTGACGTCAGCACAGTCAACAGACTGGTTTGACCAGATTCAACGGCTGAAATTGTTTCTGCGATATCTTGATCATCCGATGTCCGATCAGAGATCCGTTTGAACCTACGGACTCGTTTTGAGCAGATCTACGCATATATGGAAGAAGATGGGCTGGTCAACGGTCAACATGATGTTTTGACCAAATGGAGTGTAGAGAATTAATTCTGCGATATCGAAGCCATCCGGAGTCGGATTTTAGATCCGTTTCTTCCAGCGTGCTCACGGTGACGAGATCTACGAGGTAGATAAAAGATATTGGCAGTTTGATGGGCAGAAAATTGGGGGACTGAAGAAACTGACAGATTCACGATGATAGTAATGGATTCAAGCATCACGGGCCAGATTGAAGTGTTTGATGGAGAAACGACTTCAGGGATTGGCAGGATAGAGTGTTAGACTCCATGACACAGCAATGATTGAAAAGTGTTACTTGATGTCAAGAATGGTAGATTGCTCCAAGTACTTTAATGGAAAGCTCAGATCCGCGTCGAAGGGATCGGAAAGGAGCGACATGCCAAAGTGGAAGAAAAAGCAAAAGGAATCAGAATTGAAAGGAGGGTAGTATGCAACAAAGCTCGGATTCGGTTGACAGGGAATCAGTTTTGGTCGCTACAGGTATGGATCCAGTTGTTGATTCATGGTATTGGGATTCAGATTCTTTCTATTATATGTTCGCGTAGAGATTGGTTTGATGCAAATAACTATCATGGTTGATGAATTTGTTCTTATGGGGAAGAATGCAACTGATGAGCATTTGAGATAAGAACGGTAGAAATCCAGATGTATGATGATGTTATTCAAACCCTAACGGTTGTGATATATATTCCGGGATTACGAAGAATTGGATTTCTTTGTGTGCCTTACACTTCAAAGGCTGCAAGTGCACTGTAGCGGGTGGAGTTACGAAGGTGGAAAAGGGAACATTGGTCATCATGGAAGGTGAGATGGTCAGAAATCTCTACAGGTTGATAGGGGATGCTTTTTCAGGTGGAGCAGTGAAGGAGACATCAAATAACAGGGGAGGAAATCTGTGGTTCAGGTGGAGTTAGATGCGACGGATCATTGGAAGATGGATTGATGGATCTTCAATGATATCATCTAGTGGAAATCCAGGAAGCCCTGAACGGAGATGATTTTCTCGAGAAAAGGTAGTTTTGTTCAGGTCGGAGTAAGCCGGTTTAAGCATCGGGTCATACCTAACCCGCATGTACTGTGCCCAACCCACCAGAACAAGCTAGAACAGGACAGTTGCAGATTTGACGGAAAGAACATCGGAATGGAGATAGAATGAAGGATTCACAAGGTACCAGTGAGATCCGGATTCGGGGAGGTCTTCGGTTTTGTCTTGACGGAAGTTAGGTTCATTGTGTTGCAAGGATGCATGCATGTGGCAACAGATGGAGAGCACTTCGGAGGTTCAAGACGGTGGTGTTAAGGTCAAAGGAGGCAACTGTGGCCACGCTAGGTCATAGCGTGTGCGGAGACGTACCGTTCAGCAAGGTGCGTGAAGACATTACCGGGTATCTCAAGGTGGCTCTGAGGATTTGCGGAATCCAAGCCAATGTGGAGATTGTTGGGTTTTGTCTTGTATTCCGGTTTAGCCGGATCGGTCGTCTGGGTTAACCAGAACCGAGGCTCAGGGTTAGGGGTATTTTAGTCATTGTGTATGGGTTTTCTTGGTGGCCAAGAAAGCGGGAACTATATATATTAATGTATTGTAACCCTAGATCCTGAGGGGATTGAGATGGGATCATAGTAGATGAGTTCTCTCCTCCCGTGGACGTAGACAAGTTGCCGAACCACGTAAAACTGCTGTGTTCATGTGTGTGATTGCTTGATGGCGTGATTGCTTGCGTAGATCGTGGTAGATCCGTTGATCGCGGGTTGTTTTCGTTGCGCCGCTTTTCCCAACAATTCTATAGGGCACTTTGTTGTAAGTGGGTTAGATGAAGCACTACGGCCCCCACTGTTCAGATAACTCTCAGAACAGCGCAATTCTATTTGTTCGGGATTCAAGCAGTCTGCTGGTTTCGAAGTAGGGGCTTTCAAGGGCTCATATATTTGGGCCCGGCCCAACTTCTAAACTGTATGTCCAAGCCTTGCCCAACCCTGAATAAGGGCCATAAGTGGCTGGCCCAAGCCTAGACCGCTGATAGAGGTTAAGCGCGAGCCCACACAAGTTGACTTGGGAAGTAAAAAAAAACGAAGCATTCTTACAGCGTGTCAGGTCGTGGCTAAAGTACTTTGGTCTTGCGTTTGTGGTAGAGGAGGGATGTTTTGTTAGTCTCGTCTCCATCTCTCCCTCTATTTTTTTTTTTTATAGTCAGGATGGACTGGACCGACCCATCTATTAAACGGGGCCAAATATAAAATCTGACCCCAGCCTGATTGCCGAAACCTAAGGCCTAAGCTCCATACGAACCCTATTTCTAAGCACATCACTATCTGCAGCATTAGCTCTAAAAGTAGCAAAGCTCTAAAAGTAGCAAACCAAATCATATCCATCCTTCCCCCAACAACCTCACTGGAGATCCATGCACATCTGATGTGCCCCAAACATGACCATGGAAAAATCGATTTCCTATCAGATAGAGGAAAGAGATTCAAATTCAGCAAAAACGAAATGCAGACAAGACAACATAGAGATTAGAAGATAGAACAGAGGTGTACAGATTACAAAAAAAAAAAAAAGAGCTCCATATTAACACTTTTTGATCCTTTCATTTGGAGAAACATTCACCTCTAACTTGGGTGGAGAAATGATAAGAAGAGGAAATGGAGAGGTTTTGTAATTTGTCTCTTAAGACCCGAACTCTGAATGGGAATTGATGAGGCCAACACCAACAAACCTTGAAGAAAAGGAGTGGGTCCGATAGAAATTCTCATCTTCCTTGTTCCATACCCCGTCATCGAAGTTCTGCGAATAGCTGTAGGCGTCGTAGCTCGTGATCAATACCTGCTCATTCGACCATCTCTCGCCTACCATTCTTACCACCCTCCTCTTCAAACGCCCAGAAATCTTTGCCACCCTCCTCACAATTCCCGCCAGGACCCTGTACTTTCCCACATAGAATCCGATCGATTTCGCAGCCACCCACCTCCTTCTGCTCCCCGACAGCTGCATGTAGACCAGTATCGGCCCAAAACTCCCACCGCTCGTTGCCCATGCCATCTCTCTCTCTCTCTCTCTCTCTCTCTCTCTCTCTCTATTTGGACTAGTTAGTTATAGGAAGGGATTTTCCTTCTTGTCATTTGTCATGAGGATATGAGAGAAATGAAGGGGGATGCGTTGGAAGGATGGGAACCGTTCAAGAACCAATTAATTA
This sequence comes from Sextonia rubra, assembly GCA_037013555.1. NCBI lineage: Eukaryota > Viridiplantae > Streptophyta > Magnoliopsida > Laurales > Lauraceae > Sextonia > Sextonia rubra. Next base: position 31,017,191 of record JASUAD010000010.1, on the reverse strand, counting down.
GTACAGCGAAGAAGGCTTTGAATTCCTTTTCATATTAAGCTATTTCATTAATTAGCTTTTGCATCAATTGCATGGTCATTAGAAGGTTTTTAGTATGTTCTTATCCAATGGTTGTGGTCAATTCTACCTAGCCTTGAGAACGGCTGCTTACTCTCATGTGGTTGCCCACAGTTTTAACCCTGGCCTGCCTCTTTAAATGGTGTGGATTCTCTTCCCACTAGTATATAGGTCTTATCCGTACTAAGTGGGCTGTATTTATGTGTGTGGGCTTCTCTTGATGTGACATTTTTAAGCAAAAACATCAAATTTCATGACATGATGACAGTTCTTTTTGAACCTTACAAAAACTGTGGTACTATGCACGCAAGGTAATTTCAATGAAAAAGTGCTCTCTTTACTTTACCACAAACAATTCAAACAAACATTTTACCACACATGTTGTTTTACTTCTTCAGGTCTTGTCTTTATATTTTTTTTCATTTTGTGAAATTCACTACACATCTACTATTCCACTCATGTAAACAAACATGAAAGTCCAATGTAACAGCCCAGGTCTAAAAAATTGTAGTACAGGATGTCAGCGGGCCCGGACTCAGCGCACATGGTTTTTGAGAGATCAAATCCGGTTACAAGAATGGGTTGGGTTGGTTGACGTCTAATTTAGACCGAACCATAAACACAAGTATCATATATTGGGTTGAGGAAATTAGTCAATCTGAGCTAAAATGTTAATGGGCCATATGAGGCCGGCAGTCACAAATATTTTAGGGTTATTTCCTCAAAAAAATATCACAATATTCACCTAGAATTTTACTTTCCTGATAATATTGCCTCATTTTCTTGGAAATATTGCCTGAATTAAAATGCTGAAAGAAAATCACTGCAATGTAAGAATTTTACCCCTAAAAAGTTGGTTTTAACAGTATTTTGTATTTTCTTTTGTATTTTTATTTTATAAAAATAATTATTTTCATCAGGAACTGCCAACCCGACCGGCATCCATGCAATTGTTTAGCATCACCCAATTAGATGCCAAACAACTGAACAATACCAAATTCCATTTTGAGGACAGGTAGGTGCAGATGACAGAAAGGAGTTAGGTCGTTGAAAGCCCAAGGGAATCGGTTGGTATTAGCACTTCATATCATATGTTTATTATAAATAGGAAGTAGGTTGGGTAGCATCATTTTTACTGAAAGAGGGAACAACTTTATGGTGATAGACTAGTAATGAGTATTGAGTTTGTTCTCAAAGATGCTTCAATTAGGTGAATGCTCCAAGATGTGCTAATTTTCTTTTTTGGCCCCACTTCCACTAGAGTTGGAACCCTCGGTCGCCCACTTCGAGAGTCTGGACGTTGTTGTCTTTAACCAATTACAAGCTACAGTATGAAACCTTCTGACCTATTCCACAAAGATCTGGAGTGGCTACTCACCAAAGTTTTCCTTTCTTGGGATTTTCCTAAGATCTCATGTGGCAGAGATTAAAACTAAATCTTAGTCCGACTTACTGTCATAAAAATACAAAAAAAAAAACAAAAAAAGTTTTTTTTTGTTTTGGGGGGGGGGGGGGTTTGAGCCCATTTGGTATTGTTTCTCTGTTGTTCCGGGTTCTAATGTGAGGCCAAGTTGTGCTGAGACTAATTAGAACTTGTTGGGCAACATGCTCTTTAATTGTTTAATTGAAAACATACTATGGAGAACTTATTTGGTAATGACTTAACAATTTTTCCCAAAAAAATCAAGAAAATCATATGTGTCAATAATGTTGAATTAAAATCAATTATGAATGTTCTTGAATTCATCTTAAATTACATTAAAAAAAGGTAGGGCCCACTCTTAGAGGAATATAACTTGAGCAACAAATTTAAAAATTAGAATATAGGCTCACCTATAGAAATTACAGCCTATATAGAAATCATTTTACCTGAGACCCACCTTAGACGTACTATTTTTTACCCGCCTTTACTCAGTAGAATATGGGGCCCCACATAGAACCTGCAACGTGGGCTGACAATCCTACCCCATGTGTAGGGTTGTCACGATGTAGTAATAACTCTATGAATCCAAAGTGGATCCACAGGGAATGGAGTAGCACCACACTTAACCTAATCTATTTAAAAATCTACAATTATCCTAAACAAAAGCTATAAACCAACAATGAATATTCTGAAATTAAAATTAATTACAACTTTAAAACCGATTAAAAATCCTAATCTAGAAAATCCTATTCTAAAAACAAAGTGCTCAATGACTACCGTAAAAAATCAGAAAACCAGTTTAAAAAAGATCAAAATGGATAATTTTGCAACCTAGGGAATTGGATCCATTTGCCTCTAATAACTAGGAACACATATGGCTTAGATTTTCTCTCCCATCAGGACAAGCCAAGGTCCAATTTCCAGAATTGTTATTATGAGAAATATTACTTATCTAGGCTCCAACCACTTTATTTTCATCACTAGAGGCTCTCTATGCATTCCATATATCACATAAAAAACAAGAAATCGTAGAAACTCAGACTAATTAAAAAAAAGAAGAGAAAAATAGCATCTTGATTAATCATGTTCATCTGGTAGAACAAGTAGTAGAGTACAAACTTAACCTTCTTCCTTAGATTACAAAGATAAACTCACCCATCCGTGATTCATTTTTTCAAACATCACAAATTAAGCCTCAAAGGCAAAGAAAGAAAAAGAGAAAGAATGGTGGAGCGGTTATCTATGGTTGTATTCCAATGTGGGACGTCCCATGCACCCTCCATTTATAGATTTTTTTCAACGTTTTCTTCAAGTTAGTGGCTACAGAGAAAAATATTCAAACATTACAGAAGTATTCTTTTCAGTAGCGAACATAAGAAGAGTGGTGTTTAATTATTTTCTTCTTCCAGGTACTTTTAAATCTCTTATATTTATCATCTACCTTTCACTACTAGCCTTTTTTTTTTTTTTTAGCTTTGACAGTTAATACTTCATACTGACAACATGTTTGTGTCATATTGTAGGCAATGGCTCTGTAGTAACCATGTCGGATAGTGTGCCCCTGCCGTTTCCATCCCATATCTAACAATAATTGTGAGCAAATAGAATTTGAGCATTTTCAAAACAATTCAGCATACTTAGGATCAATTAAAATAGACTGTTTACTCATGGCATAGAGGTCTTGTATCATTGAATGGCTGAATGATTAGAGAATAATAGCATTAATCAATTTTTTATTGAATGAGATTCGGGTAAACTACTATTTCTTATTAGAGTTTGGCTGGGCGAAATTCCTACATAACGAAATTTAGCTGGGGCCCTATTTCCCATTAGAGTGAAACTTGACTAAAGTCCATATATGAGTGCGAGATTTATTGTAGACCATTTAGATTTTTAATACATGGGCCCCAACATGGCTTTGCAATGGCCCCATTGGAATGAATTATGCCTCAAACCATCCAAACTCAACTCATAAAAGCCTCTTCTTCCCAATGACCCAATTCCTGTGAAGAAACCCTTAAAATGGGTATTAAATAAGAAATAAATAAATAAAAAGGAAGATATCAGTCGACTGGGTCGATTCTGGACAGAATCAGAATGACCCAATTCTGATCAGGATATATGGTCGCCAGTCGTTGCAGCCGCTACAGACCAGTACGAATGCTAGCAGCAATATTTTGCAATCAGCAGACAGGCCACATACATGATCCATGCTCTGTAGAAGTTAGAACCCACTTTACAACGAATTTCTAAGAATTCAAAACCATGCAGGCAAACAGGCCCTAAACGTGCTTGATTTATTTAAAACAAAATTAAAAAAGGATCAGAGAACATGTAGACTATCATATAGAACAACAAAAAGCAAAGTAGCACTGCCGAATAAATTATAGCTCCTATGGATCAACACACAAGTTCTAATGATAGCAAGGATAACTCAAATCTCATTCAATGGAAAAAGGTATGCAGTACAACATTCTTTCCGTCACTTGAAGCTGCTGATGGTACACATCTCATCATATTTGAAGAACATTAGAGATACAGTTAGATCAACAGGCTGATAACAAGAGGAGGATTTCAGGGATACAGAATTTGAAGCAGAGAGCAAAAGAATATTCTCGATGGCAATCTTTGTCTGTGATGCAGAATACCATTATGAACACCGGTGCCACCGAATCCTCAATAGATCAATGCCCCAGCAACTATTTAGTACGAAATGGGATAAAACAAATTATAAATAAGAAAGCAGAGAAGGCCTTACTAACAGAGGTTCTAGCCAAAATAACAAACTGATCCAAATGAATACTGTTGAGTCCAAGCTTCAAAGCATCAGGATTCAGGTCATGGAGTAGTCCATCCCATCATGCTTCCTTTTGTTAGGCCTGGAGAAGAAGCAAAACTGGGCCCAAGTCTTCTTTGCCTTAAATGGTTGTGTCTTGACATCCTTCTTCGAGACAAATTCCACCATGTACCGAACAACAGCCTGAAAAGGATGGCACCAATCAAATCAGCCACTGAAAGCAAAAGCACATTTTAATGTAGTTTCAGTTTAAATACGGATTTCAATTGAAATGCAGTGGGGTGGTGTGCTTCTTCTTTTTCCACCAAGGTAACCCATGCATTTAAATTAGAAGAAACACACAATGGATATCCATTTTTAGTGGCTTAAGGTGGGAAACTGTATCCCACCATCTGACTCAGTTCTAGCTTACCTTAGCTCCAATTGACCAGCACCAGCAGTTTGGAGTTATATATTTAAATTCAAACAAAACGGTCTTTGTGCGTGCATTGTGTGTGTATTTGAACAGTCACCCATAATAACCATATGAACTGGAAGGAATTACCTCTGCCCCCATTTCAGCTACATGCCTTGGTGGTACCTCCAAAGGATTTTCTTGGATATGGAGAACACGCAAGTTTGAAAGCGACCCGAAAGAGTCTGGCAGTACCCTTATCTGGTTATTACTGATGTCCAACTCTTCAAGGTTCTCAAGGTTTCCAATGGACCGCGGAAGTGATTGTAGATCAGCGAAATTATTTCCCAAATTCATCTTGACAATCGAAGTAGCAAAACAAAAGCTCTCTGGTACTGACTCAAGTTCATTGAAGCTCACATCAAGATCCTTCAACTTTGTCATGGATGCCATTGTCGTGGGTAATCCTTTAATGTTGTTATATCGAACAGAGAGAACCTCCAAACACTCAAGTCTGCCTATAGCTTCTGGCAAGGCTTTAAGACGATTGTAATCTGCACGGAGCTCAACCAGAGAAGAACAATGGCCAATAGTAGGTGGGAGCTCTTCAATATCATTTGTTTCGATGTTCAATTTCTTCAGACTGACAAGATTCCCAATTGTGTCAGTGAGTGATGTTAATTGGTTGCAACTCAGATCAAATTCTGCAAGACGAGACAGTTTGCCAACAGTTGATGGCAATGCTGATAGCTGATTACTCCTCAAGTTAAGAAGCACCAAGCAGAAAAGATCGCCAATAGAGTCCGGGAGTTCGGATATACGATTCGAATGGAAGTCTAGTTTTGTCAAGGAAGAAAGGCCACCGATTGTGTTTGGAATGGCAATAATCCGGTTCTCGGACAGATCGAGAGTTATTAGACCAGAGAGCTTTCCAATCGAATCAGGAAGCCACTCAATTTGATCCGTCAGCCTATTGCGCAGGTCAATGTCGCGCGCACCTTTCTTTGCAGATACCTCAATCAAACTAGCAAGTTGTATCAGGCTTAGCTTCTCACCATCTCCTAGTGAATCCATCATAAAAAAAATAAGAAAAAAAAAGAACTTCATCATCGTAAACTTGCCTTTAAATTCATTGGACGTAATATTAAATTAGAGAAACACAGTACAATAAGATGATCTTAATGAAAATACACAATATCAATCCTTTTTCTTTTGTAGCTTGTATAAATTTCCATTTCTAATGAGAGAGTGAGGCATGCAATTACAGTAAAAACAGAAAATGGATTCCAATCACACAAACCCAGAAAACCCACTTACCAGAACTAATTGCAGACTTGATGGAGGAATTCGATGAGACACCCTGCAATGGATCCACGCCAAGACCAACTCCAACTCCAACTCCATCAGCATACATACTTGCCTTTGCTTTCTTCAAGCAACTGTCGTCTTTGGAAAAGAGCTCAGCGCTCCTCCTGATCTCCTTCTCGGAGAAAGGTCCAGATGAAACCGCCGTAAAAGAATCAGAACCACCCGCAGAAGAAGAGGAAGCAATTGTGCTAGTAGACAAACTCCCAGAGACTGTTGAACCCAAGCTGCTAGAATAATCAGAAGCTGGGTTGTAATTGTCAGAAGCGGGTATGCATTTTGAAGCCCTCTGAACGTTGTCATCAAACAGAGCATGAACGCTCTCCAGATCGAGTAGCTTCAGAGCTTCCCTCTTCTGCTCTTTGCTCTGGAAATATACCAGATTCTTCTGCATCTCTTGCAGCACAAAGAAGAGCTCCTCTGGGACACTGGGGCTCTTCCTCTGCTTCATGATTGCATCGATTCTGAACTGTTCTTCCTTGTCGACATTCTGAATCAAAGCCGTTGCAGCATCCACTTCGTCGAGAGACGGCCTTGTGGGAAGAGATCGGTGGATTCTCATAATCTCTTCAACAACCCCATGAATGGATTCTAGGAAAAGACCCATCTTTTTTTTTTGTTTGTCCCCAAGTCAGAATCACGAATTACAAAGATCCGACTTCTCAGTGAATCTAAAGCCAAAAAATTCCCATTCTGCTCACTCAAAACAAGAAACCCAGATCAGGAAAACCGCTCCAGAGCTTCCACACAAATCAAACGTTCAAACGAAAGAAATTAAAAAAAAAAAGGGTGGGAGTTCTGCAAAAAAGACTCCATTTTTACCACGGAAACATTCGAACAAGAGATTCAGATTTGACCCCAGACAGAAAGAAAAACCAAAAAACTGAAACCTTCCAATCCATTTTCAGGAAACGCCAAAAACAGGGGCATAGCCCATCACAAAGATAAACAAAACCGGCTCCAAATTGCAAAAGACCCAGATCAGAAAGAGGCCCTAAAAGAGACAGAGAGAGAGAGAAAAAAGACCTGATCTTTTCAGCTTCATCCCATTGAAGAATCCCCCGTCTGTGTCGAGATTGCCTGGAAATCGGCTCTGCTTTGAAGTTTACAAGGCTGGCTGATACCTGAAGAAAGAAAGAACGAAAAACAGAGCAGAAATAAAACAAGATTTCTGTGGGCTGTATAGAACAAAACAGCTGCCAAAGCAAAACTCTCCAGAAATCCTGCGCTGTTTCCTGTTCTCTTGTGAGAAAGAATTCCTTGGGCGGATTTGGGAGAGCACTTTGGTTTTTTCCGGTTTTGTTTTGTTTTATAATAAAGAAGGACTGTTTTTCTTTTTTTTTTCAGGAAAATTCAGATTCAGAACTCTCTCTCTCCTCACGTCACGTGGATTTTCAAGGAATCACAAAGCAGGTTAAAAGTCATATACATACACTTTACAATTTGCATACATTCTCATAGAAGAGGGAATTACTTGTTGGATTCTTACCTCTTCTATTTAAGAAATTTACCTCTTCTCCATCCCAGAGGAAGACCAAGTTTTGGTAGTTTTTACGTATTTTGCATGAGAAAAGAAAATTTTACCATGCCCTAACATTTTGATAGAGTATATTACACTTATCCTATAATGATATGCACAAGAATGGATCCTAAGTGTTACATGGCTACCGACCATCAGACCTATGAGATTCAAAAAAACTCCTTATATATAAAAGATATTAAAAGATTTATTTTAAATATTTAGCTTCTTTCCTTAACCATTTTCCGCATCATCCAAATAAAAAGCATAAATCGATAAGATGCACAGGTTTTTTGCATGTGTCATTCATTGGGGTGGCACTGTAGCAGATGACGATTAATTTGGGAGATGAGAATAAAAGAAGTAAGCACTCTTTTATTATGCTTTGGATTAACTCACTATATTAAAGCATGACATAAAGTAATCTTTATATTCTTATAAAAATATCGTGAAAATATTCCATGGAAGTGATGATTAGGTAATTTTCTGCACAGGCATGGTATTGAGGTTAGGAATGCGTTTCCGCTGCGGTTGAAGTTAAACCAATGAGGGTAGAGCAAGATTGAAATGTGGGGGAAATGGATATCTCAACTGGTGTCATCCTTTTCCGTTGCCGTCTTCTTCAACTGATAATACAGTAAATGGCTTTAAGAGACAGACGCGTGTCAGTTTTAAAACAAGTCTCGAATGGCTAGGAGAAGCCCGTTCGGAAAGGGGCCAGGCTCATTCCAGCTGCCGCTCGCTCTATGCCCTACAACTGCCACCGTTGTGTTCCGCATGACCACTTTCCTTCCCTTCTCATTCTATTTCTCTAGATTTTTTTTTTTTGAAAATTTTATTGAAAAAATCCTCTCAAAATCATTGTATATCAAAAAAGGCCCTAAATATATCGTTCCACAATATTAACCCTATAAGTCTTTTTTTTATTTACGTTAATATGACTTGGGCAGGAATGTTCTCGCTTATTCTTTTTCTTTTTCTTCTTTTCCTTCTTTTCTCCTTCACTTGTTTTTCTTCTTCTTCTTCCTTCCTCCCTTCAACTTTGATTGAAGCTTAAACATAAATCCAGCGACCTAATTCTAATTTACTAAACTCACTAATTAAATCCAAACCCATATCCTTCTCACCCTCACCAACAAATGAATATGATTTTTTCTTTGTCCCCTTCCCTTTACAAGAACCCACCATTGTCGGCTATCTCTACTCTCTTCTCTTCTATCTCATTTTTTAAACTTTCAAAGCACTAAATCCGTCCATCATCTTTGAAGAAATTGCCTCCACTTCCTTTTCTTATCTCCACCTAGAGCTTTTGGGAAAGGGGCTTCTGATTGATAATCCTCTTTTTTTTTTTTTTTTGTTTTAATCTTTGGGATGATTTTGAGGTTGAGGGAAGAGGAATGAGGAGGACGAAAGACAAGGAGAAAGAAAAAGAACGAGTGAGATATCTCTGCTTGTGACAAAAACTCAAATCATACTAGCATTGTTTAAGAAAAAGAGAGACAGAGAGAGAGCAAGGATATCCCCGCTCACTCATTTATGTGGGTGAGCGGGGATACCCTCACTCGCATTAGATAACTCAAATCCAGTTAACATTTTTTAAAAGAAAAAAATATTATAAAAGGAAGGTTAGGGAAGAAAATAAAAAACGAGAGCGGAGATAACTCCGCTCATATACGTGGGTGAGCGGAGATATCCTTGCCCAACTCAAATTTCAAAAATTTTAATAAAAAAGGACCCCTAACACTACTAAAGTGAAATCATGTCTTTGAGGTCCTTTTTTGTATGGAGTGATTTTAACAGGATTTTTTTGATAAAATCCTCTATTTTTTATTCCTTGGCCATTTTTTTAAATGGGCCCCGTAACTTATGCTGATCTACACCCATCTAAGAAAGTGGTAAGAACCTGCATTTTCAACACCTGGGTTCATCTCTTTTTGTTGAAGTTAAAAAGAAAGAAACAAAAATTTTCACCTCTCCTTGACTAAAAGGAAAATTTTTGGAGCTGCTCCTCATAGTTGTTTTCTCAGATTCTAGCAACCTTTCTATAATTTTCCTATACAGATTTCAATATTACATTGATGTTGTTATAATATTTTCAATTTAAAGATAGGTTGGATTTGTCATGAGATCATTAAGAAAATATTAGTTCTAGCAAATATAATGATATTAAATGCATATTACAAAATATCAGTAATACTTTTTTATAATAATCCACAAATGTGATCTTTTTTATTATGTCTAACCAAGTGATCATCATGCATTCAGATATGGGACGATTTTCTCCTCCGCACTACGCATTATGCATTGGTGTCACTAGTCATATAGTAATATGGGACTGATGAAATTTAGGAGGATCATGCTTTTAATACAGTATGAATTCACACTCCCATCGGAGAGTACAAAAGAGAAAGTTTTCCTTCACACATAGGCACATTATATTATATTAATGCCATAGGTAATTTTGACTATAAATTTTTTTTTTATCTTTTGTCCTTACTTTTCTCGTGTGTACTCTCTACTTCGTGTCCCATGTAAATGTCCAATTTATTCCATTATCCACTAATAACCACTCCTCAATTTTTAAAGTTTCACTTTTTTTTTGTGCAAATATTTCATTGTTATCTAAAATCTATCATTTTCTTTTTACTCAAATTCTCCTCTTTCTTTCTAAACCATTAACTTTTGGATTAGACAAACAAGTGCATTCGTAATTTATTTTATTTTATTTTTTTCTAAAATCTATGAATATTTAAATTGCAGTGTTGACCATATATGTGCTAAGCACGGATTATTATGCTAGTAATAAATTGTGGTTTAATTTAAACCTTGGACTCAATCACTTCTCATGCTAGCAAACCGTCTCATTGTCATTTCATTGTGGGTAATGTGTATACCATTAACTCCAAAGTGTTTTTCAAAAAAGGGAAAAACCAGAAACTAATTTCTAAATAAGTGTAATTTTAAAATGACTAGGTTGTCCTCGTGACTAGTAGTTAGTACAGCCACAGCCCACAAACATTGCCACCAGACCTACATCGGTTTCGTCATTTTCATGTTGTTATCCTAGAGTTGCATCCCATGCTAATAATTCCAGGGAAAACTGTCCTTTTCAATCGCAGTGACTGGGCCTCATCAATGTTTAATGGGTCGAACCATTCCTGTCAGGCTAAATTTTGAGTGGCAATCCAGACCCAACCTGCTATGCAATCAGGCAATTCAAGGTTCCATTTAATCTTTTCCATTGTCACGTTCTCAGGAACCTGACTCATCGTGACCAACTGCGACACACCAACGCAACACGAATATAATTTATTAAGTAATTGCAAGTTGAACTACATTTTCGACTTGGTTAATCATAGATGAGGTTTTTTTTTTTTCCCTGTAATCCAACTGATGGGAATTGAGACCATTCAGAGTCCTTAGCTATGGAAAGATAATATCCGCTCATACAAGAAGAATAACCTGCTTAGGAAGAGAATCTAAAGATCAAATAATGAATAGTTGGGTGAAAAATAAGACAATCCAGCCAACTAGGTTTGCCATACATTCACAATAGATGACTTAAGAGGCTACTGGAGTGTATACATATTACAAATAGGGTGCAATCAGACCCAAACTTGACCTGTAAGTTTCCGGCTCAAATTGAGATTTCTGGTCTACTTAATTAATGGGTTGAATTTGTGTTGGGCTATACAAATGACATGGAAAAGGCTATCCCAACATGACTCCTTACGACACCTAATTGACAGCTCCAAACAGTGGCGGATTTAAGATTTTCATTTGACGGGTGTGAGCACTGATAGTTAGCTTGGATTTGGAGGTGAATTAAGGATTTTCATGTGGATTTTGAAAATAGGCCCATGACTATTATTTAATTTTTGGAAGTGGACCGGAGTTTTTATCTAAGGTTTGGAGTTTAATGGGTGCAACTGCACCAACGCGATAGTACCTATATCGGCCCTTACTCCAAATCTATAGTTTCAATCATATTTTGTCAAGCTCTATTTTGTTTTATTTTTCCAAAAATAGGAGAAAGAAAATAAAAGGCAAGGATGCTTTTAAATAAAACACAAAAGTCCATATAAACTAGCACTCATTAATTCTAATAGAAAACATAAGTCTCTTGTAATCATCTTAGATTATCCAATTAAACTAAGGATAAAGGACCGGCTGAAAGAGTCCTGAAGACATGTTTGAAAGAAAGTAGACACAGGGTGGAAACAAGGGGAGAAAGTCAGTGATCATTACAAGTGAACAGTTCCCTCTTATTTTTCTCCTCTTCCAATTAGACCTTAATTTGTTGCAATTATAATCATCAACGTCACCATATACTTTAGAACGGGTCATAACGTCTCAAAGGAGGAGTAGATGTGATTGCTTTACCTGTGTGTCATTTTAATGCAATAAACTATGAAAGAAGGAAACAGTAGAAAATGAAAGCCGTGCAAGCTTATAAGAGGGAATAAGATCATCCTTTTATTAAACATAATCTTCTATGAGAGGGTCTAGTTAATGAGGTTTACATAATCCACCGGAAAAATTAATAATTTTTATAAGGAAAAGGTAAAGATAGTTAGAAAATGAGAATATTATGGGCTTGACAAAGAGGTATTGTTGACCATATGCAGTAGGTAGACTACGACATCAACCACTCGAGAGTTTAAAATATGACCCGCAATTAGACTCATCTAAACTATATGCAAATTTATCTAATTTCATCCTGTGCCCATCAAAATGCCTCCATTTCACTATCAAGGAGTCCCTTAGTGGAAGGAAACAAAGGTGACAATCTTAGAATTGGCATGAAAACTGCTACACCCTCTTTAGATGAAGTGCTTTGCGTTTATATTAAAGATTATACTATAATAATATATATAAATACCCATTAGCAACTGTTTAAAGAAATGAGATGTATAAAGGTAGATTATGAAGAACAGATGGACAAGTAGTTATCAACTTATTTCCAAATTCTTTGAATCAGTCTTGTAGATGTATTATATAGTACTCTGCGGATTTATTGAAATCGGTTCTCTGTTCACAAAAAGATGGAGGAAATAAAGTTGCTACAAACTTTACTTTAATGATAAAAAGGAAAGCCATGCATTCAAGATTACTAGTGGAAGAAGATTTACATAATGGTTTATTAATCTTATCTTATTTATACCGGTTTTCATTTAATGAGTTCTACACATGCCATTGGTAAATCATTATTTTTATAGGGGAAATGACAGGAGAGAGAAGGTGGAAATGATTGTTAACAAACTTCAATTGTAATGGTATAAAAAACTAATCTGAGTCAAAAGACATACATACAAGCACAGATCCAAAAGAAATATTTAGTTCTTAGGAGACTAAGCAAACGACTAAATGAAATGTTTAAGGGGTGTTTCAAAACTCTAAAAATAAGCACTTTTTTAAAAAAAGATTTATAGTTTATTTCCATACTAGAGCATATGATAAAGCTCTATTTGTATTTTTTATTTTTAGAGATTTTTATAAATAAGAGTTTTCACCTTTAAAAAAAAAAGCTAAGTAGGGCCTTTTTTTTTAGAGTCTTTTTACTTACAGCGGTTGGACTTATACAATGCAAGATTCACAAGTATTTTAGAAAAAAATGACCTTATAAAATTTTTAAAATGCTGGAAATAGTGGGTTCTACATTGTAATTCTTAGAAAAAGGCCCCAGTCACCCCAGTTATTAAGGGTGGGACCTAATTACCTCTTAAAAGAAGGTTGTTTTTTGATTATTTTACCAAACAGAGCAATTGTAAACTTTTACATAAAAATTAGCTCTTATTACTTGGAGTACAATTTCCAAATGGCTCCTTACTATTATTATTATTATTATTTGAGTAAAAATTGTTAGTGACCCAAACACTATAAAAAAAGTCTTGAACTTCCTGCCTATTAGTTAAGGGCCTCCTGCCTTATTCCAACTTAATAAAATTATAACATTGCAAACATCTAAGCTGGAAATATGCTTCAAATCTATTTTCATATAAACCCATATACTTTCTAACACTCTCAACGTTACTGGTTCTACCCCTAGTTTTCATGGGCCTTCATAGGTTGAGTTTTATTCATTTTTAAGAATCTATTTAGCTTTAGTTATATAACATTTAATAACCCCACTTATATATTTAGAAAACTTATTTTTAAAGCTCTTTTTATCCAATTTTCTAATGCATTCCACATCTTTTCTTTTTCGAATATCAATCCTCCTTATTTAATTTGATGCCGAATGTGGATCTAACACAAAGGTTCTACATCAGATCCAAATCTGAGTTTGAATCTATAAAGTTGAATTTAGTACTGTAGCCACCATAGTTCCACCTTAGTCCTCAGATCTAATCCGTTTACATCCCTACAACCACTCGCTTTGATGAATATGCTCTCTTTCCAACTTGACAACACATATATCCTATATTTGACATTATATTGAGATAAAATAACATGTCTTCTATCAGTCATTTTGAAACCTTCAAATCTATGCCGAAAAATCTATGTCTATGCTTTATCTAAACAAGAGATTGAAAGGGTGTATCTTTGGGAGGATTTTATTATGTAAAGTAAGTTGAGTGAGGTGAGGTACATTACTCTTGTACCTCACTTTTTACTCTTCTTCTTATAATCTCCTTTTTCTTTAATAAAAGTCTTTGTTACTCTCTCTCTCTAAAAAAAAAAAAAAAGAAAAGAAAATCCATGCCTATAAGCATATGATTGAGCTTATTTTCTTTATTTTTAATCCCTTTTTTTTATGGATAGACCATTCTGCCTTTAAAAATTAGTTGCGGCCCAGATAGGCCTGACAAAGTGATGTATAAGTGTTACCATTTTACCATACAAAAAATTTATGCTATTTTTCGTATAATAGTTATTTAAATACTAATTAATTTCTCACAATATTTCACTTGTGATACTTCCAGGTGGAAAAAACCAAGGAAGAATTTGAAAACTCAATTTTTATGGGTGAGAACTATAAAATTTAAGAGCTTATTTCAAGTATTAGGGCTGAAATGAGACCATTTTTTTTTTCCACACAGTGACATTTCTTGGCCATGGGATGACGTGTTTTGATCCGGTGGTCTGTATATTGACAAGAAGTGCGGCTCACTCTTGTTATTTGACTTTGTCAAGACTGCATTCTTTTGTTTGAAACACTCGAACGTGGATATTTGTTAGCCAAACATACTAAAACTTTCAACATGCCATGTGCGTTGGACTTCAAACATTATATAAAGAAATTAAATGAATGTGTGGATAAAGCCAAGAAGAGAGCAACACACGAGCTGTTATGGGACGAGGTAGGCCCCATAAGCTTTGCAGGTAATAGACACATGAACCCCCGCAAAATAAATTATGATAATCAAGCAAAAAATAAATAAATTATAATAGTGTGAGTGGGACCCGTAAAGATAGAGACCAATAGTGAAAAACCATGCTTGTTCCTAACAAAGAATTTCAGTACCATGCCGACAATGACTCTCCTCACTGCCTACGTCAGAATGTAAAATATTTTATCCTAGTGGAATTTTATGCAGTCTTTATGAGGGGCTCCCCATCATTCCAAAAGCGAACCCCTTCCTTCCTATTCTCATAGTCTAGAGAGCCTTCAAGTGTAGACCATAAGAAGGTCGTGGCAGCTGGTTGATGCACCAAATTATCTTAAAATGGCACTGGCCATCGGTTAGGTCAGCACAGGCCCGGCCTGCCTTGTCTCCCATTTGGGATTATTACCTTTTTTTTTTTGGGTAGAAATGTGGGCTTTGTTCTTGATCTTTGAGTTTGGCTTCGTTTGGGCTACTGCCAGTTCTTCTTTATAATTATCTATGATCTTCCTCTGATCCGTTCTGCATGATTTTAGTACAAGAGGAAACCAGATTAACCATCTAAAGAATTGGGAGATCATGAGATGTATCAAATTTAACTCTAGCGTGACCCATCTTTTGTCCCGGTTGGCCAGGGACATTGTTGCTTGTGCGGGACAGCGTAATTTTGAGTCTCATCTGCAGCAATTCCTGTTAGAAAGTGGTTGGACCCTAACATTAGATCTGGGCCCTCTATATGTCCTATTTGTGAGTTTGAAGCAAAATCTGTTGAACATGGCCTTTGTTTTTTTGTAATTATGTTAGGGTAGTATAGTTTGGTTCTAACCTTAGATTTTTGGCCCATTCCATAAAGAATATGGATATTGTGGAATGGTCAAGGAATCTCATGAATTTGAATGATATGGAATGGTCCCAATGTCCCTTCGATGGTTCTTACTATATGGTGGGCATTATGGAAATCCAAAAACAATAATTATTTAAAAGGATAACTATTGATTCCAAAATAATTATAGAGTTTATCCAAAATATGAACCCTTGTAATAGAAAGGGTGAGTACATAATAAAATGTTTTTCTAGGGCCAAAGTTTTAGATATATCTGGCACCTACTCAAATGATATTTTACTAATCTTCATAGATGCAACTTTCAATATTAAAGATGGGGAGTCCTCCTTTGGTTATTTGATGATGATGAATAACTCTTTTGTTTGTGCAAGCACTTATTATGGGCCAAAACTCTCTTCCTCTAAAGAAGCAAAGGTGAAGGTCATTCTCTTTGCATTAAAGGAAACGTCCTGCATAAATTTCTTCAAAAAGAGTGTTATTTTTAGATGCTAAGAAAGCGATTGACTCAATCAACAGGCTTTCAAATTGGACCATTAATCCAATTATCTTGGATATTAAACTTTTTTGTAGATGTTTTTCTTATGTTAATTTTTGCATCACTCTAAATGAGGCAGCTCATATTTTGGCCAAGTATAGTTCTAGGCTTTGTAAGAACTTTTGTAGGATTGATGTCATTTCGGAGTGAATTAGGGCTGTTTTACTTCCACTTTTGTTGATATTATTTTGTCCTTTCTTTCTATGAAAATTTCATTTTACTAAAAAAAAACTGAAACTGAACTTTCATGCATCAAGAAAAATAATTTTTTAATACTAATAAATCATATTAGTATAGATCTGGGCCTAGTGGTGGCTCATAAGATGATAATGATTGTGAAGGGGTGGGGGGAACTGATCAAAAGTGTCAAAGTAGGCCCCATATAAGTACAAAAGAAATTTGTCGTCTATACAGCGAGAGAATTGGGAATTGTTAGGGTAATTTGTTCATTTTATGCAATAGGTATGTTTGTTTGCCCACATGCATAAACGAAATGCGTAAATGAGGCACTTTGATACACATGTACCACCTCATGTATAGGTTGCGGGATCAAAATCCTTTTTCCAAAATGATCTGAACCTTATTATTATTATTTTTAACTTTATGGACCACGAATTCATAATTCGGATAATTAATATTTTCATATTAATGATAAATATCAAAATATTTAGTTTCATATCTAAATATTTATATAAAAAAATTATACATGAATACTTTACAAATGCAAAACTCATTTTCATATTTCATGCGTAAAAAGCAAGCAATCTAGCCATGTTTGTGCAACATCTATCCTAAAATGCAAAAAATGCATTAAGTCTAATAATTAAACAATTGGTCTTTACTAATTGACTTTCGTCCACTGAACATTGATTATGATAGTCACTGCTTTAATTATGTGAGTACAAAGGCTTAAAATATTAAACATTTTTAGAGTATTGACTAAGTATCTAAAACAAGAGTCCCACTCTTCAACTTAGAGAAGCCTTTAGTTGAAAGAGTTAAACTCTACGGTGATGCCCACTTACTCAAAATCTAAGTCACTCAAAATGTACGCCGTCACCATATATGGAATTATCCACTAAGACATATCTCTATGTTTTGAAAAGGTGTTTTTTTTAGAGAAAAGGTGAGCTATACAATGAATAACACGATTCATAATAACGAGAGTCTCTTGCGAGCCATTTATTGATTTTATTTGTAAACAAACCTTCATTAAAGATAAAATTAAACTAACATAACAAAAACAAAGGGAACTGATGGAGAACAATTATCGTCTATGAAGTTCTTTACATAACTATCCCAAGAAAAATTTTTCTCAAGCCGAGAACACTACTTGGCCAAAATACAAGCAATCTTCTTAGTTTCTTTAGGAATGGGACGAAAAACTGAAGTTGAAGATAATAAACAAATAGGCCAATCTGTATTTCTTTTGTGCCCTCAGCAACTTTCAGGATTTGACAATACATGGATAAATAGGAAATCGTCCACCGAGCACTGCTGCTCATGAGAGGTGAGCACCGTGTGCTAAAACATTTGGGGAGGTCTAACTTATGATCTATCTAAATGTATTATAAAAAAGGACCTCCCATAATAATCACCTATCCCAAGTTTCGCATCTATCAAATTGGATTTGATTACTAGATCAGCATGGACTCATTTTGAATGGTGAAAACTTGTTGCCATTGATCAAGTGGTTATGATCATAATTTAAGCCTTCATCACCATAATGTGTAGGTGTGAGAGAACTTTTAATCCCCCCTCGCCCCATCCACAAGTGGGGCTCCGAGTGGAACCCACTAGAAATGGTGAGCGCTTATGCTTGGGAGAAAACGCCACTTTTTCTAATTGGCCAATGTGTTATTCTTGACTATTATTTAGAAAGTCAAACAATATAAATATGCCTATTTTTTCTCTTTTAATATGAGTTAATATGTAAAAGTGAGGCTGCATGATCTCATGAACAAATTAAGAGAGACAAAAAATGCCCTTTTGACAGGGGGAGTTTTTGAAATTTTCTCATATATGTATTGAAAATCCCTCTTATGGTTGTTTTGATCAACCCTGTCTCCACTCATTGACTGAAGTATTTTGTGCGTTTGGCTAACTTGACAAAAGATTTGATCTTGACGGCCAATTAAGGTGTTTGAGTGTGACCAATAGTCTAACTATTTGTAAAGGGCATTATAGGTGGCTGTATATAAAAATCAGAAATTAAGGTAGTTTCTTGTAAATAATAAAAAGGAAAAAATGGTTATATGCAAATTTCTGTATTTTTATTATATCAGGGGAAAGACACCCGAAAAAGCTCGTAAGGATTGAAGATTTCAAAACTTTAAATTGTACAAATTAGTAAAGTAGTTATGGCTGTTTTGCGACCAAAAAATAAAATAAACTATGGGAAAGCGGTTTAGGCTATCTAATAGTTTATTATTACTATTATTATTTGGGGGTGTGGGGTGGTTTTGTTGGTGCTTGTTCTGTACTTTTGCTTGACAGAGAACCACTCCGAGTTTCTTGTAATTACTCTTACTACTTCTATAATAAATTATAGCCACTCAGTGGCTACTGACCCATTTGTAGTTAGTAAATTATTTTTGCATTAACAAACGCAGGTGGTGGTAAAAAATTTCGCTTCACATTGTTACTGATACCGAGGGCCTGTTCGATGAGGAAATTTGGGGAATCCAAACTGTGGGGTGTTGATGGTCGGAATTTATCACAGTATTGGGATGGTTTGTATTATTTTGGTGTTCATGAGCTGAGCCAGCCCAAGCCCAGCCCGATCTTGGCTCACCCCTCTTTGGGCCAGGATTTTATATGCAGTAGGGCCCATTTGACAATTGAGCCTGATCCTGGCCCAGTCCGCTTTGTGCCACGATTGGATATGTAGTTAGGGCCTATTTAATTATTGGGCCGGGCTTAGATAACGTGATAGAAAACCCAAAGCTCAGACCGAACTGGCTTGTGTAAGGAATGCATGTAATTTAATTTAATTAATTCAAATAACTGCTCAAATGCCCACAAAATTAATAAAAAAAAGCTTGGTTCGGCCTGGCCATAGTGATTAAAGGGGCCGGCTCAGGCCTAACTTTATGGCCCGTGTAGGGCTTGGGTGGGGCCTAGGCTGGTGCTTTTAAAGTTGGGTCTGGCTGAAAATGCCTTAGCCTAGCCCAGCCCATAAACACCCTTATTATTTGATCACTTAAGACCACATGTGGTTTGGATTAATTAACGAAGTTGTGTTTTAGGTTTCTTCTTATTTAAAACAATATAAATATTAGCACTAAAATAGAACCCACATCTTCGTCCATGTGTTTTATAATCTCTATTTGCAAGAATCCGTTCTTGGAGATCTGTGCATTATCTATGCGTTATGCATATTTTCTCTCAATTAGTGAGTGATAGATATATATATATATATATATTTGCATTATGTGTTGTGCATGTTATTTCTCAAAATTGGTGAGTGATTGTGTATATTTTCTTTAGTTCCCTTTGGTGTTTTTTATTTTCCCATTCTGATTCATCATCTTTTTTTTTTTTTTTTACTGCATACGTGAGAAGAAAGATGGCGTACTCATGGTTTGCACTTTGGATAGCCAGATAAGAATCCTTACCACTAAGGTTAGGAGCCCTTTTTGATTTATCATCTTTTGCTAGATAAAATATAAAAGTATAGTCTAGAGGTGAATATTTTCTAAAAACCAACAATTTAAAAAAAAAATCTCAAGAGGTGCTTAGAGTTGCGTGTGTCATTTTAAAGTTCTTTATATAACAGTGAAAATACAAAGATTACACTATTTTACTAATTATTATTATTTTCTTATTTTTAAGGGGAGTTTCATATTCCTAATCTTAATATACAGACTTTGAAATAGAGTTGGACCTTGTATGCTGGGAATAGTATTTCATCAAAAGTACCTATATGTGAAAAATTGATATCTTTAATTAAAAAAGCATCTTAATTAGTGTTGCCTTGCCCATTTTTAGCTGCCTTGTTAATTCAATTTCTCACATTCACTTTTATTTATTAACTATTTTTTCTAATTTTCTATTTTTTTATTGGACATTCTTTGTCATCGTTAGTAACTTCTCTACTATCTAAAGAGATAGCCCTTTATAACTATGTATAACAGTCACATAAGAGCTATAGAGTTTGTATTTTATTATATTTTTTAAGATTGGCATTTGAGAAATTCTAATGAGAGAATTTGAGGCACAAGATAATAAGGGCAGCGAGATTCTTTCAGCATTAATTGTTTGAATTCTTGTCATCAAACTAGCCCCAGGGGTCTCTTTTGATTCGGACCTCTTAAATTATTTGTTTGGACTTCTTAAATTATTTGTTTGGTAGTGAGATCAATTTTTGGAATTTCAAGAATTTCTTAAATATCCTTTTGATCTAAATCTTCACTTCTAAGGACGAAGGGTCGGGCTGTTGGGTATTTTCTAAAAACTAATCATAATCATCATTAAAGCCTTATCCCAGCCATGTTGGGGTCGGCTACATGAATTCTGTTTTTCCATTCCATTCTATTTTGAGCGAAATTCTTCGATAAGTTAAACTTCTTCAAATCCAATTCAATGATATCAATCAATGTTTTTTTCGACCTACCCCTACCTTTTTATCGCCATCCACCTGTATAGCTAAACTTTTTCTCACTGGCACCATTACTGGCCTACTATCACGATCTGCTAGATTGCCCCACATTTTGTGGCTTAATCATAGCCTAGATGGATCTTCGGGCAAGGCTAATCTCATGACCCATGACCAAGGGCCCATTATCTAGAAGTTTTTAGTATTCTCTACAACCTTAGAATAGTGTAGAAACTTAGATATTTGTAAAGAATAGTGTAGAACATTCTAGAGAGAGTTCTAGAAGACTCTCAATTAATGTATGATTGACAAGTGGCACATTCTAAACCACACCTTATATGGCCTAAGTGTATATAAAGGAGTGGCCTCCCTCATTTGTAACCATCCAAGAGTTGTACGAAGCTCTTTAGTTTTCTTAGCATTCTCCAAGTGTTCTTCTCTTGTAAGTATGGTGTTAGCCTTAGAGTCGGGTGAGTTCCAAGTAGCTTGGGAGAAAAGGCTGACTCGCTAAGTGCACGGGGCATTAGTTGAGTGCCGCACAGGCTATAAATCGTGGGTGAGACAATCGGTCCGTGACAGGTAGTATCAGAGCAAGGTTGGTTCGTCACCCTTAAGGCAAAATCACAAGGAAGAAGTTGTGATGGCATCTCATGAAAGTGAAGTCACCGAGGTCCTTGGCAAGGGTGGAAAGAAGGGGAAGGGACGAGATACTTCCTGTAAGCCAGTTGGGGGCTTGGACTTGGCTACCCTAGAGAGGCGTCTAAGGTCCTTAGAGCGAACCGTTCGTGAGGTAAACGGTCATGTAGGCTTGCTGGAAGATATCATAAGTAATCGGGACCCTAGGTTTACAGGGAAGTTGTCACGACCCGAGCCCAGGGACCGGGGGTCAGAGAAAGTCTAACCAATGACACACGTACTCCCGTGCATGCACACCTAGACCCCGTCCAAGCATACACACACAAGGGATCATTCACACGTGCAAACAACTGTACGCGGAAGCTGTACGTATCAAGGCATACCACAGTATCAAGACAATGGGAGATTACAAAATAACATGAACTGATAACAATAACAAATACAGGAACGTATGTTACGGAAGAGGGCTCCCAAATAATCAAAATACAATATACAGATATCACTCAAGCCCACATTACAATTACAGAAAAAGTCCCCTCAACAGACTCCCAGACAAGGAATGGGGAAACCCAAAATGATGCAAACCGTACTCTGGAGGATGGATCAAGTCCACTCCTCTAGGCCGGAGGGGGCCTCGCAAGCCTCTCCTGGAGTCGGGTCGACCGACGCAGGATCGGGAGAGGGATCTGAGCCTGCAACACACAAAGACAACTAATAAGTACAACGACTTAGCAAAGTATAAGCCAACAAGAAGATAACACGAATCGTGTCTAATACTGAATAATACTGAACAATAATCATAATGCAATATCCATAGAAAGCGTGTTCGTATACTAAACAATTTATGCAATGAATAAGCATGCTGTACGAATCATAAACAGATAACAATCAAAGTGGCTACTACATTGGCCATTTTCTCCCTTACGAGAGCGGACGGAATGAGAACACCAGCGACCGGGCCAGGGTACGCATGGGTCTCTAGTTCCCGGGGTCCGGAGTCCCAGGACGGAAACACTCTGCAGAGGCAAACACATAACTAAACCAAAGTTAACCCCGTCGGGTATCCTAAGGCTGAGGCTCAGTAGTGCCAATACCAATCACAATCAAGCGGATGATGCACCTCGATCACTTATCACTTATCACTTATCATGTCACTTATCATACTAAACGAACAATAGGAAGTGCATCACATAAACTGATACTGAATGCAAATACGGAATGCATAAGACGGATACTGATACGGATACGAAATGCAATACAGATGCTGAATGTACATAAACTGAAACTGATACTGATACTGATACTGATACTGATACTGATACTGATACTGATACTGATACTGATACTGATACTGATACTGATACTCCAGTGGAGCAACGGTAAACACAATACACAATAATAGAATGGTTCCGCCCGGGCTTCGCTCTGGGGTTGCTGCATTTCCCACAGAATCGAGAGGTCCAGCGCAGAACACATAAGAGGGCATAACCGAAATCAATATGCTGTACAAATCAGAATGCTTATGCGAATCAAGGTCCATTACAAACCAATCCTACACTAGTTATCCAGTGTCTCTAACCGTGCATGTTGATGTAGTTTTAAGTTGTCCGATGCACCATTGTCTAGTGTTGCAGTGTCTGGAGTGTGCACCGAAGTCCCTTAAACCAACACCCATGGGGAGGTGCTAAACAACTGGATAACAAGCATGAATGATTCACAGCCCTTGAGATCATTCATGTCATTCAGACATTCCATTGGGCATATTCAGGTTCGCTACATTCTAATGTGAAAGTCATATACGGTCTTTTGCTTAAACCTAATCCTTTTCATTCACTTCTCAGGGTTCACGGTGTAGCCGTAGGTGACCTTACGGCTTAGCCGTGGCATCTTACGGCTTAGCCGTACTATGCACTGCGGCTGAGCTGAGGTTTCCCAAATATCCACCCGGATTTACGGCTCAACCGTATTTTGCTCTACGGCTCAGCCGTATCCTGGTCCACGGCTTAGCCGTAAGACAATGTACGGCTTAGATCAGGCTGGGCCGTAGAAGAATGGCAAATTGCCAACATCCAGTTATTTTCAGCTAACAGTCTGTGCTGTTCTACGGTTTGGGTTACGGCGGGGTCTCGGCTTAGCCGTAAGCCATTTTACGGCTTAGCCGTAGCACATTTCACGGCGTAGCCGTGAGTGCACGGAGTCATTTTCCTGAAATCACTACAGACATACAGAAACTGTGCAAAACGGCTGGAAACAGAAACAAAACAGCAAAATGAGCTGAATAGAGCTGTTTAATGCTGAGAAACACAATGAAGCATAAAAACACAACAATCAAATCACTATCAATCGGTGTTCACACATCTTGGGCTTATACTTGCCTCACGGACGAAATCCACACGCTGATTGGTTCAGTCCACCGGGATCACACACACTGACGAGCTCCTTTCTTCCTCCCTCAAGCAGAGAAACAGAAATGGAGAAGGAGAGAAAGAGAGCTGACGAGAGAGATGAACTGGAGAGTGAGAGAACGATCGAGAGAAAGATGGAGTTGGTGGGGATATTTATACTTAATTTGAGTCCAAATTACATGTAAGGCCAAATAGCTTATACAAATATCAGTTTGAGTCAAATGACGGTCCAACAAAAGCAAACGAACTCATTCGGATCCAAGACAGTTACGACAATCGACAAGCTCGACAAAATACACGCGCTGACGTCAAAACGACGCGAAACTGACAAGGTCAATCAAAGGCCAAATTTACGAAAAAGGGCTCGATCTACTTAGACCAAGTCAAACTCAACCCAAACGATCTCTCTACAACTCAACCAAACAAAAACAAAATCAAAACACTCTTAGCGATAAAAACACACGCAATACGCACTAATCCGGATCAACTCGGGTCGGAGCGTTACAGAAGTTTTGGACAGAATTGTTCAAGTTGTTAAGGTCCGACCTACACTTCTTCACCAGTTTTCTTCCTCAAACCGATGGGCAGACCAGATGGACCAATGCACTCTTGGAGGAATACTTATGGCACTACATCAACACAAACCAAAAGGATTAGGTAAGTCATCTAGACGTGGCGCAATTCTATTATAACCTTTAAAGAAGTGAATCAACAGATCTAGCCCATTTGAGATAGCAACAGGGCAGCAACCCCTCACACCTCACACGGTCACAACAGGCTATGCGGGGAGTACCCAAGCTGCCTTCACATTTGCCAAAGATTGGCATGAGCAACAAGACGTCGCCAAGGCTTACTTGCACAAGGCCACCAATCGCATAAAGAAATAGGTGGATAAGAAGATAAGGATAATGCAATACAATGTGGGCGACAAGGTAATGATAAAGTTGCAACCCCAACAGTTCAAAGTATTTAGGAAAGTCTATAAGGGGTTAATACGAAGGTATGGGGGACCATTCACAATCATTAAGAAGATGGGTAATGCAGCATATAAGTTAGATCTTCCATTTAACTTTAAGATCCACCCAGTCTTCCATGTGAATTGTCTTAAGCCATATCATGAAGACAAAGAAGACCCGTCAAGGAATTGCATCAATCGACCATCTGCTACAATGATGATATCATTTGATAAAGAGGCTAAACGCATCCTTGGCGACCGAAGAGTAAGTCGGAATGGTGTCCCTCCATATATCGAGTACTTGGTGAAATGGAAGGGCCAACCCAACCATGAAGCAAGTTGGGAACGAGTGGACACTTTATGGCAGTTCGAGAAAGTTCTTGAAGACTATATAAGGAGAACGCCGCCACGAAGACGTCTGCGGATTAGGTGGGGGAGATTGTCACAATCTGCTAGATTGCCTCACATTTTGTGGCTTAATCATAGCCTAGATGGATCTTCGAGCAAGGCTAATCTCATACCCATAACCAAGGGCCCATTATTTAGAAGTTTTTACTATTCTCTACAACCTTGAAATAGTGTAGAAACTTAGATATTTGTAAAGAGTAGTGTAGAACATTCTAGAGAGAGTTCTAGAAGACTCTCAATCAATGTATGATTGACAAGTGACATATTCTAAACCACACATTGTATGGCCTAAGTGTATATAAAGGAGTGGCCTCCCTCATTTGTAATCATCTAAGAGTTGTAAGAAGCTCTCTAGTTCTCTTAGCATTCTCCAAGTGTTCTTCTCTTGTGAGTGTGGTGTTAGCCTTACAGTCGGATGAGTTCCAAGTAGCTTGGGAGGAAAGGCTGACTCGCTAAGTGGACGGGGCATTAGTCGAGTGCCGCACGGGCTATAAATCGTAGGTGAGACGATCGGTCCGTGACACTACGCTCAACATGCTCAGACCATTTTAAACAGGTTTCTCTAATTTTATTCTCTAGTAGTACTACCCCTAAATGCTCTCAAAAGCGCTCATTTCTAATTTTATCTTCCCTAGTTTTACCACAGATCTACCTAAGCATTCTTATTTCTGCTACATCCATTTTATAAATATGCATTTTCTTAATTGGCTAACATTTTGCTCCATATGTCATAACTAGTCTAACCATTGTTCTATAAAATTTACCCTTTAATTTCATTGGCATTCGTCTGTCACAAAGCACTCCAGAAGTTAGTCTTCAATTCAACCATCCAACTTTTATCCTATGCTCCATATCTTCATCAATCTCTCCATCCCTACTAATTATCGAGCTTAGGTACCGAAAAGAATCTCTACGTGGTATCTCATGGGTTTCAATTTTGACTGTGGTTTCAATACTTTGTATATGTCCATTGAAGTTGCAATCAATATATTCTAAAAACTAATAATTTTAAAAATAATAATAAATTCCAAGAGACACTTGAGTGTCTTTTCAATATAATTTCAAATATTTATGTTATAAAATTTAAAAGGTTTTGTGTTTGTTCAATAAGATGTGTATCTTAAAACCTATTTGAGTGGATATGACCTAATTCTGAGAGATGCTTTCCTACTCTATAAATTTAGGTCTTTTTTTAAATTCTGATGAGGGATTCAAAAATACAAAGATTATAAAGTTTTATCTTTTACATTTATTTTCTAAGTTTTAAGGGGCATCATTATAGCACGGTGAGCTGCGTATATAATTTTATATTGCAATATCTTGCATTGCATGCCACCTCAACGTTAAAGGAGAAAATCGATAATGCGTCTTTACTCCTAAGCATGGTTACTTAATGAAAGTTGATTTTTTCCAAAACTATCAAATATATTAAAGTTTGTGAAGGATATTGTTGGAAATAGTTTTTTTTTAATTGATGAGGGCAGTTTTTAAGGAAAAAAAATCAATTTTAGCAGTTCACAGATTTTCTGCGGTGAATGATGACTTGGAATGCAGTGATTTGGTAACACAAGATGCTGCACTATATGCTGCACTATATTATTTTGTAGCATCAGCTGCATCGCTGCACAGAAACTGGGCCCAATGACTAATATCATATCATCTTCTCACAAAATCATGAATTATTGCCAGCTAAATAAATTTCAGTCTGACCTTCCTCCAGTTTTCCGACAAAAGGACTTTTGCTTTCCTTGCTTTCCTTGGGATTCTTCCCCTTAAAAATTCTCAAAGATAATACCAACCCACAAGCATGCCAAATATTCAAGTCCTATTCTTTGGACACTCTTGCTCTCCCATTGAAGGGGCATTTTCAGAAAGTCATACTAATTAGATCATCCCTAACCATTCAAGTTCTCGTGTACATCTAACCATGACTCCCATTTTCAACCATCCATTGGAAAAAGGCCACTAATAGCATAGCCAAGATCATCCAATTGATTATATTTTATGGGCAATGCCCCACTCACACCACATAAATGGTAGCACTCTAGATTTTCTAACACTGAATGAATCTGAATCACATACATTGATGGGCATATTACAAAGGCTATTGAGGAAAAAAGGTGGAATGAAGTAGTAGAAGCAAAAGAAGGCAAATCTTGAAAAATACAGTCAAAAGAGAGCTAAGGAGAAAGAAGTGGAGGGACCACACTCATCTCATACATGACATCCCCAGTAATGCTAAATCAACCCAGACACAAAAGCCCAGCTCAGAGCTTTACAGCTGATTACATACATATAAAATACAACCCAAAACAAGGACTCAGGAAAATAATCAAGTGAAAGAAAGAGCAAAAGATGCTTTTCCTCATGTTATTTCAAGAGAAGCAGGGGGAAGGGGTGAGATCAGAAGTCACTGGTGATAGGAGTGTGCTCACATGACATGAAGACATTGCCATAGATGAGACCAGCTAAGCCTCCACCAATAAGGGGCCCAACCCAGTATATCCAGTTGTCCTTAAAGTCTCCGCTTGCAACCGCAGGCCCAAAAGAGCGAGCTGGGTTCATGGATCCACCAGAGAATGGGCCGGCGGCGAGGATATTGGCACCCACAATGAAACCAATGGCAATGGGGGCAATGGTGCCTAGGGAGCCCTTCTTTGGGTCAGCTGCAGTAGCATATACAGTGTAGACCAAGGCAAAGGTTATGATGATCTCCATCACTACTCCTTCTATGGCTCCCACCCCAGCTGCTACAGTGTGGATGGGAATTGTCTGCAAGAGCAATGCCAGCCGTTAGATTAAGTATAGGCACTTACAGCAGGTAGCACACTTTCAGGCTATTGTGATGGTTTGACTTGTAAGGGTGTCCCTGCTTGCTTGTTTTTGTTTATTTTGCAAACAAACTTTAGAAGTCTAATTCTAATCATAATCATCGCTCAACTATTTTAGAATCAACCAACTACAAAAAAAATTATAATTTTTAAAAATAAAGACTATCTTTTGTTGAAATATTAAAAAAAAAGAAAAAAACACCATCATTGACTGAGAGTAAAAACTTTTGGGGATGGATTAAGCAGTTTCTAGAATGTCTCTTTCTCATAAGATAAGGATGTCCTTTTCCTTTTAGAACAAAAAGTAAATATTTTTGGGTGGAGCCAACAAAATTATTAAGAAAACAATTCAAACATGGAAGGAACCACCTAAATCTCACCATCACCATCTATCCTTCCAAACACAGCTCTATTGCAATGTGATACAGATTGAATAATATCATGATAAGCTAAAGGTAAGGTACACCATTATTAGATAGTCTTTATTCCTTGTGGTGGATCATTTGGATGGTCCACTATATTTCCTAGTCTTTTTTAAAGGAGAAAAAGAAGTCTAACTTTAAAAGAAGACGCTTTTGACTTTGCCTTAAACCCATCTAATAGAGTCTGATCGGCATTTGTTTTTTCAACAAAAGATTATTTTTTTTAAACTCTACTCACACACATGGCTGTGGGAGGGACAAGGGCATGTTTTAAAGAAGTGATCCTGTACAAATATTTTAGGAGTATAAGATGATTCTCTTTCAGTACAAGGTGACTGAAATTGCAAAAAAAAAGGACAGGGAACTTCCTTACCATGCCTCCTGTAACAGCCTTGAGGAGGAAGCATGCAACAATAGCACCCACAAGCTGGGCAATCCAATAGAAGATGCCAGTTAGGATGGTGATCTGGCCTCCCAGAGCCAATCCAAAGGTGACCGCTGGATTAACATGACCACCCGATATGTTGGCACCAACAGACACTGCTACGAAGAGCGCAAACCCATGACAGACGGCCACAGCCACCAGCCCCGCCGGATCTAGGGCTGCACCGGACGTCAACTTACCTGCACATACAATCATCAATTAGCTTAGTTGATTTTTCTTTAATTTGCATGCAAACCAAATCATACTCCTTTAATCTCAAAAACTTGAAAGAAAAAACTATAGTACTGATCTTCTTTAACAACAAAATCCTATGTCATAACATCCATGACACGAAAATAGCCAAGCAAAAACCAAAACCTTTACTTATAGGCCCATATATATTGGTCCTAGACTTGCATCCTAATTTATTTCATCCATAAGCAGAACTTTAACACAAAGTTCAAAAAAAAAAAAAAGGAGAAATCAAATCTGTGTTTCCAATTAGTGTTGAGGACTTGAGGTGATCTATATGTAAATAAAATTAACAACAAAATACAATAAAATGATTTTGAGAATAAAGTTTCACAAACCCAAATAAAATGGCTTGTCATAAATGGAACATTTATGTATTTCAGGACAAGTAAAAAAGGAAAGAATTCTAAGAAGTAGTTTACTAACTGTAAGCTATAGCAGACCCAACTCCAGCAAAAACAAAGAGTAAGGTGGAAATGAACTCCGCAAGGTAAGCCTTGAAAGACCCTAAGCTGAGGGAGTCATCAAAGCGACCAAAAGCAATCCCGGCCATTGGGATCTCTTGAAAGAAAAATTTACCAGTATAGGGATATTAATGTGAAAGAGCTAGGCACAACACAAGCACAAGCTTCTCTCTCAACACTAGTACCCATATATATACACATATTGCTAATTTTTCACAATATAAGGTTTTGTGGGGGCACTGTAGCTTAATGTTGTGGTTGAAGATAGAGGGAAGTGTGGAAATTAACCGATCATGGCAGTCCTAGCTGTCACCAACATGCTTTGTTGGAAACGTCTGGAAGCAAATAAATGAATCACCCATGTGACTGACACAAAAAGTAGGCGTTGGACCCATCCCTTGCTTGTGACTTTATGTGAAATAATGAGGAAGAAGATAAAGAAAGAGTCATAAGGCGTTCAACTCATGAACTTGTTTAAGGTGGTAAGTGCACCGCCCTCGTCGTGTTGATAACAAAGAAGTAGTGGTTTAATAGAAATAATTGGGGTTGCGTGCATTTTAAAGTGAGGCGCTGTTGTTGTGTTTATAAGTATTTGGCATGTGAGGGTCGGTAAGGAGGCTTGGCATATATTGTGGTTTTGAGTGGGCCAAATGACTGGACACTGACAATGCAGCAGCAACTTTTATAATTTTCGCTCACACTTAAGACCAGTGTCGCATGCAATGATATAGATTTCCTTAAAAAAAAAATTTTGAGTAGTCTGCTGCAGTATTTATTAGTGAAAAAAAATTGAACTAATTTTCATTGATATTATGTAAATTTGTGAGTTGTGAAAAGTTACGGTGTTATACAAACGTACTAACTAGGTGTACATTTGTGTATATATTTTCTGTAAAAAATATGAAACGTAAAAAATATGAAACTGAGTTCCAATGGAGAAAAGAGTAATTGTTGTTTCATATAAAAAAATTAAAATTTTAATTTTTAACTGTGAAATATTTTTCTAAAACTTTTGTGGCAAGAAAATTCTAGCTTATGAGGTAGGAAACTATTTTATGCTGTCTTGCAAAAGAGGCAAAAGTAAATTAATTAGTTGAATAAAATGGTTTGCCACACAAAATGACATGGACTCAAATCTCTGTAGAAAACAAAATCAGTTGTTTTTCACAAATCAATGGAAGTCCACCAAATAATTTGTGATGGGATACAATTACAAACTTTACTCTCACTCTAGCTTCAAAAAGCATTTTACATCCAAGGGAGAGATGGAGTATAAAGGAGCGTTGACCTTGACTAAAAAGGCATCCCTGACGACTCCCTAAATGGATAGGGATAGGGACAGGGATGGGTATGGATAAAAAGGAATCTCAGAGTGTCTTGGCCAGCTTGCTTTTGATATATCCTTGTTCTTTTTTTTATCCAAGGGCGATAAGTTTCAATTGGTGACTTTCAATAACCGTGTTTCTTTCAGTATTTTAGGGTGTCAAACCGATCATACGGTTACACCCAACTCAAAAAATTTGAGCAGGGATCTATTTTTCTACTACCTGATTGATAATCGGGGCAGAGATCGGGTCCAAGTCCACATTTCAAGCCTGTCTAAAAAGGTCTATGTCGAGAATAACAGGATGCATATTGTATAATAATAACCAACCAACCAACCATTTTTAAGCATAGAATTTGCAGCATTTGTAAGTAAGGATGTTGAGATTTCTACATTTTTAATATTTGATCCTCTTTCAACTATAAAGAATTTTAAAAAGTAATGAAAATTGAATTGAGTGAGGTGTTGATATTGTAGTCCTCAATTTGTACTGACATTGGATTGAGTGTGGTGTTTTAACATGCCTTTATTCATTTTTGATGGAGATAGAGAACTACAACTATTCCTTAATTCTTCAATCGGAAGGAAGATGAGAATGATTGCATAAAGTATGGTACTACCTTTTTTTATTGTTGATGAACCATCGTAGTTATCAATTTTGTTTTCTTTCCATTAAGACGGCTGAAATTTTTTCCTTTTGGCCATGAATCCAAAACATAATGTATATTGTAATTTTTCAGTTTGACTATCGATCAATTTCAATCATATTGTTCCATCTTGGTCTAAAATTTTAAATTTCGGCCTTTAGGCCAAAATAATTCTTGACATAATTTTTTTTATCTTTTTACTTTTTCTACATATATAAACTTTTTACTTCTTATATTTTTCAATAATTATTTTTCATTTTTTATTTTCCTACATATATATACATTCTTGTTTTATATATTTTCTCGAAATGTAATTTCAAAAAGTTTTACCGAAATTTCGAATCAGTTGAACTTTTTTTATTTTGGAGGCCAAACTAAAATTGCGTCCGAAATGATATTGACAACTATGTAAATCATTATTAAAGCATTATGGCTGATTTACTTAAAGATGTATCTGCAAAAAGAATGTACTAGCATAAAATATATCCTTGTTCGCACATCTTATGTTTAAACTAAACAAACTATAATACTAAAGTTAGTTATAATTCTATATATTAACATTGATTGAAAAGAAGAAAATGCGGCAAACATATGTGAAGTAGAAAGTGCTACGATTTAAAGTCATAAATTTATTTGTTAACTCATTTACTTTTTTATTTTATTTTATTAAAAAAATCATTAAAACAATTGTCTCAACATCTACAAGAATATAAATTAAATTTTGTAAAAAAATTGGATATTACAAAAAAAATAGAAAACTATGGCTATAAACTTTGAAACACAATTCAAGTAAATGTACTTATTACATTGCCACGATGCTTTCAAACGGACTAATATACAAATACCCACAAACCCCTTGTGGATTCTAATTAAGTGTTGATATCGAGTTGAGATAGTGATTTCCCTCTTTGGTCTTCTTCTTGTGCTTCCGCTAGGCCAGTTGGTATTAGAGCTTGGAACCTGTCGATAGATTTAAAACGCAAGATTATACAAAAGTAGTAAATGTCTATAGCACTGTTAAATCTAAGCCTCTAACAAAACTTCCTACTATTTGATATTGGTACTCATTCCATATTTGAGACTCATCCTGCACAATTATCCACAGTTGGGTTGAAAAATTGTTGAATTCAAGGTTAGTATGAGATTGGCCCTGTGCATGGGCGAGGTGGGGCAGTTGTCCGCGCTAAAATTTTTGAAAAGTTGAAGAATATGGTGGGTATTTTCAGTTTTCTTTGAGCATTTTATATTTTTATTCACCTTTTTCATCCTCAACTTCTAAGCTGAAAAAAAATAAAATAATAAAAAGGTATAAGGATAATGATGTCTTTTCCTCTCATAAAAAAAAAAAGCAATCAAAAGTAGACAACTCATAGTTCCTTTTACACAGCAAGTCATATTCATCTTTTTTACTTTTTCTCATCTCTAATGCTTTTTACCAAAAGCAATTATTTTCATTTTACACTGCAAGCAATCTTTAACATTTTTTGCTTTTTCGCATCTCAAAGGCTTTTACCAAATGCAATTGCTAACAAGGTAGAACAACTCCCTCTAACTCATTTGCATTAGGTTGAGGTGCCCCATACTTTTAATATTTTATTTTATTTTATTTCATATTTTACAGAAATAGTATCTTATATTTTGATGTTTGATGTTTCTTAAAAAGTAAGCCTTACTGATTGTCGATTGATAATCACAACCTTTAATCTCATATTTTATAAGGTGAAAGATGATGTTTTATGTCACATAGATATGGATATGACATCTTGGTTAACTTGAATAATATGTTTCCATTTCTATTATTTGAGGGATGTCCCCGAATCTTTAACAGCTATGGTTTTTTTAATTCATTTAATCTTTATTTTGCAAAACAAACACATGTCATCTTGCTTCTTTGTCTTTATTATGCATTAATTTCAAGATCAATTTTAGGCCTATGGCTGGCTCTATGGAGTGTAGAATTTTTGTTTTCCAGTTTTTCCTATTTTGACATGCAGTTTAGCACAGGAGCTGTAGGTATTTTTAGGTTTTCCTAAATAAAATTTCCCTCACAAAAAACACCAAACAAATAGATTTGTGATATTAAAATCTCTATCAGTGATCATAAAGCAAAGAAACAATTTCATCTTGTCTAATCTTCATAATATGAAATTTAAGGACTAACAAATTTAAGGGAGACACACTTAAATCTGGAGAAATTCCTGCTAGTATTTTAAATACAAGTAAAAACATCTGAACATAAAAAATAATCAAAAAAATGTAAATTTAAAAAATAAAGCAAACTTTAGAATCATAAATGAAAGTACCCAAGAGCCATCGGACCTGAGCTTCTTGGCCAAAGTAGACACATATATTCTGTTGGCGCTCCCACAGTGAAAGAAATCATGTTTTATATAATGAAATAATTTTTTTTGATGAACAACTATTTATATCTATACAATTATATTTATAAGTCTTTTTGTTTAGTGAATTATGTTGATTCTTCGTTGCCTCCACTGAGAGAATTTCCTAGCTCAGCCACTGGCCTTGTGTACCCTAAGCCTATAATGGAGTGAGAATCTAGAAATAGAACCTCTTTTTCTTGCAAAGAGCAGTTTCTTGTCATTATGATTGTAATTTATACTTTGTATTTAGGAATATGTGGGTTCTTTTGCTACGACTATGTTAAGAAGAACTACTTTTTAAAAATAAACAATAAATATATATAAACAACTACAAAAACATAGGTAGAATGCATGGAGAATCGTGTGTACAAAGCATAAAAGAAAAATGAAAAGAAAATAATTATGCGTATTAAAAAAGAGATGAATTTCTTTCATCATTATTTAGAGGATTTTATTAAAAAAATCACCTTACATGACCAATAAACCAAAAAAGCCTCCTTAGCTATATACCCACCAAAGTAGTCCAAGGTGACCACTAATGTACAAGGACCTATTTTCTAGTCAGATAAGGGTTGGAGGAGAAGGATAAGGGTCCAATTCAATGCTGGTGTGTAAGGACTTGAGTCAAATTTGACACTTGTCCCACTAGTTAAAAAAAAAAATATCAAAGTGGTTACTTGGGACCACTTCGGTGGATATATAGCTAAGGGGTTTTTTTTTGTTCCCTTTCACCTAAGATGAGTTTTTTCAGTAAAATCCCCTTGTCAACAATAGCTGTTATCCATTATTATAACTCATATACACCAGAATACCAAGAACACAGAATTCTTGGTTATTAAAAGCAAAGAGAAATAGGTCTCCACCATTACCTCTTGTGACCTAGTAGCCAGTCATAAGGATTCACAAAATGAAATTTGTGGATTCCTTCCAACGTTATCATTTTTATTTTAAAAAATTGTACTGGAAGAGCTAAATTAGCAAATATATTTTTGTTCTTTTCTGTGATACTGACTTATAAAAAATTTCTTGAAAATGGCTTTAGAGTACAAAGAACCGTAAGCCTTAACATGGAACACACGACGAATGCCTGTAGAACCACGAAACTACACATACTAATCAACAGCATAAAAACCCCTTTTGTTTTCCAACACCTCCATAGATAATAATTAGCAACCTCGTTAAAGTCCTCTATTTCCAAGTAGATTTGGTTAGGTCGTTTTCTATTGGATAAAATTTAGCAAGAGCCCCATTGTTATCAAAATAACATTTGTTTACGGTCATATTTTCTAGGAGAGTGAAATTAACTATGGCCGTGTTATCATAATGAAATTCGGTTAATTAATATCTAAAAATGGTATTACTGTTCTTTTATGGTAAAAAAATTAAGAGAAAATTAACAGCACGACTTCAGAATAGGAAAAGAAATGAATAAAAAGTCCCTGTTTGACATAACTGTTGGACTTTAATGGGTTTCAAAATTACACATGATTTCAAAGAGGTGTCTTTGTTATTTCTCCTTTTTTAAAGAGGCAAAAGTTTTTTTTTTTTTGTGTGTGTAAGGGATCCCACATTTGAAGAGAGTAAATGTTTGGAATACTATATAAGTAGTTCTCTCTCTGTTTTGTGTTAAGCTATTTGTATCTTTTTGTCACAAGCCCTACATGCGCAAGTAAGTAGGGCTTGGCCCAGAAGGCCAGATGTGGAAACCATTTAATCGGACATGTGTTTGCGGCGTGCATCCTGCATGATTATCTTATGCAGGGGGTGTAAATCCTAGCTTATCCTTCCTTAGGGACCTATATTCTGATATAGAAGAAACAATTTTACTTAAAATAATAATGAATTTATTTTTAAAAAACATTTTCCATTAATGGGTTGATTAAAACCATTTAAAAAACAAATGTTTAAAATTTGAATTTAAATGAGTAACGTTTTTTTAAATGTTGTTTAAAGTTCTTATTAATGGGTGTTTAATGCTATTTTAATTTCCCAATGGCAATTTTCTCAATATTAGGGGGCTTAAAAAAAACATTGCTTTTTCACGCTCTTCTTCTTCACTACCCTTCTCTATTCCCATCATTTTTCTTTGTGAGCATTTTGTTTTAATGGAGTCCAATCGGTACTTGGTATGCGACTGAGTCGGATCATGCAAAGGCCGTTGTATCTTGGGACGATTCTTGCTGAGACCTTCTCACACTTAAGTTTAATCCAAAGGGGTAGAAATCATCCTAAAAAAATAGTCAAATTGATGTGCCTCTGCCACTTGCTGTTGTCGCTACTTCTCGTCGATTTCTGCCAGCATAGTCTTCCTCCACTGTGCTACAAATCAATATTATTAATATAATTTATTTATCTATTAATTTTAATCTCAGCCCTTGTTCTATAACTATAGTAACAACAATTTTAGGACGAGCATATGGCTACCTTTGCTATTTAGTTTATGCATTAGGATTTGGTTCGGTTATACCGCTTTGACAGATCAAATTTTCGACGTTGGCAACAAAAAGTGTTGTTTCTGTTGACATCTCTAAATGTTGCATATGTCCTGACCAAACCATGCCTTGACCATGAAGAGTAACCAGGTGGCTCACATGAACGAAAAAAGTGAAAAGAATATGACAATTTGTGCAAAGGCTATATTCTAAATTTGGTTGCAGACAATATCTACAACCTTTATTATGATGCCCGATCTGCTCGAGAGCTATGGAAATCACTTGATAAAAAATATAAAACAAAAGAGTTTGGGGCAAAGAAATATGCAATGGATCGTTACCTGAACTTCAAGATGATAGATGATAAACCCACTTCACCCCAAGTACATGTTTTGTAGACCATAGTGAATGAGATGGTTAAAGAAGGGATCCGAGTTGATGAACAATTTCAAGTGGCAACTATAATTGAAAAATTGCCATCAACTTGGAAGGACAATCAAAGGACCTTTAGACATAAACGAAAGGATTATTCACTCAAGCGCCTTCAACACTACTTGCAAATTGAAGAAGAAGTCTGTATAAGTGATCAAACTACTCCACCTGAGAATGGTGGAAAGATAAATGTTGTTGAACCTAAAGTTAAAGGTGATGGGCAACAGAAAGAAAAATTTGATCAACATCAGGGTAGAAACAAGAAAAATAAACCTTTATTCAAACACAGGAAGCCCAATCAGAATTAAAAAAAGGTCCAAATAAGAACTAAAACCAAAGGACCAATAAGCCACAAACTTAGGGTGGCTGTTTTGTTTATGGCAAAAAGAGCCATTTTGTAAGAGAATGTCGTCTTTGAAAGAAGTTCCTACAGCAATCCCAAACCAACAAGCTCGAAGCTAGTATCACTGAAGAAGAGCACTTTGTGGCAGTAATTTTTGAAGTAAATGCACTCAACACAGGAAAGAGCGAAGGATGATGAATGGACACAGGAGCAACCTCTCATGTCACTTATGATAGAAGTGCGTTCAAGACCTATGAGGAGGTTAAGAACAATTGTACAGCCGCTCTGAAAACTGCCGTTACTACTCAAGTAATTGATAAAGGGAAAGTTGAACTTCAGTTTACTTCTGGGAAGACTGTGACATTGCTGAATGTAGTTCATGCTCCAGAGATGAGAAAGAACTTAGTTTTTGGTTTTCTTCTCAATAAGGCAGGGTTTAAATAGGTAATGGAGTCTGTTCAATTTGTAATCACCAAAAAACGTATTTTTGTTGGAAAGGTTTATGCTAATGACGATATGTTTAAATTAAATGTTATCATTGATACTACATTTTCTTCTGCTTACATAGTTGTTTCTGTTTATGATTGGCATAGTAGACTAGGTCATATTAATTTCAAAACCATGAAAAATATGAGTAATGATGGATTGATTGAGAAATATAAAGATAAATTCAAGAAATATGAAGTATGTTCTCAATCCAAAATTACTCATAAACTTTTCATCATATAGAAGGAGAATCTGAGTTACATCAGTTAATGCATTCTAACATATGCGATTTAAGTGACATTATGACTAGAAGTGTCAAATATTATTTTATTACTTTTATTGATGGTTGTTCTAGATATACATGTGTATACTTACTAAGAACTAAAGATGAAGCTTTATCTAAATTTAAAATCTATGTGTCTGAAGTTGAAAACAAATTTAATAAAAAGGTGATTAAGTTTAGAAGTGACAGAGGTAGTGAATAAGGCTCAAAAGATTTTTTGGAATTTTGTGAATATAAAGGTATTAAAAGAACCAGTACTACCCCATATACACTTCAACAAAATGGAATAGCAGAAAGAAAAAAATTAGACTTTGATTAAAATTGTTAGTTGTACGTTGATTTCATTTGGTAGTCCAACAAATTTGTGGGGTGAAGCTTTATTCTCTACGTGCTTTATTTTAAATCGAATATTACACTCTAAGACAAATAGTACACTCTTTGAGATTTTGGAAGCAAGAAAGCCTAACCTTAAATACTTTAGAGTTTGGGGTTGTCTAGCCCATGTTAGGATAGTATATCCAAAAAGGCTAAGTTAGGACCCCATTCATGGGAATATGTGTTTATAGGGTATGTACAAGATAGTGTCGCCTACAGATTTCTTAAATTAGAAGAACTTTGTCTGGTTGAATTTAGAGATGCAGACTTCTTTGAAGATATTTTCCTTTTTAAAACTAGGATTACAACTGAACCTTCCTTATCTAAAAGAGTACAAAAAAGTCCTGGGGAAGATGAACCCCAACTTAGAAGGAGTAAGGGAATTAGGATATCCATTGCTTTTGGCCCTAACTTTGAGATTTATTTAGTAGAAAAAGACCCATCTACTTATAAGGAGGCAATGTCCCATGATGCTGCCTTTTGGAAGGAAGTATTATATGATGAAATTAAATCCATTCTAGCAAAAAATACTTGGGAACTAGTTGACTTACCTTTAGGTACTAAAACTTTATGCTGCAAATAGGTTCTTAAGAAGAAACTTAGATCCGATGGGTGAATAGAGAAATATAATTCCAGACTAATAGCAAAAAGCTTTAGACAAAAGGAGGATGTAGACTTCTTTGACACTTATTCTCCTGTGTCACGAATCAGTTCAATTAGAACTTTGATTGCTATAGCTGCTATACATGATTTGCATATTCATCAAATGGATGTTGAAATTGCTTTTCTAAATGGAGATTTAGAGGAGGAGATTTATATAGAACAACTTGAGAGTTATGTGATAAAAGGACAAGAACATAAAGCTTGTAAATTAATGAAGTCCTTATATGGACTAAAATAAGCACCAAAATAATGGCATATGAAATTTCATGAAGTTTTGCTTTCTAATAGCTTTAATATAAATAAGGCTGAAAAATGTATTTATTATAAAACTCATGGTAGTTTTACTGTAATTTTGTACTTATATGTTGATGATCTGCTAAAACCTTGTTGACGTAAAACTTTCTCACAACCCAAACATTTGAATCAAAATAGAACGGAATGGAGAGACAGAATTCATGTAGCCAGCCCCAACATGGTTGGGATAAGGCTGTGATGATGATGTTAATGAGCTGCTAATTTTTTTTGTCAAACTTAGATTCTATTGCAGAAACTAAATCCCTTTTTTCTAATAATTTTGATATGAAAGACTTGATAGAAGTAAGTGTAATATTAAAAATCAAAATTATTAGAGATGACTCTGGAATTAAATTATCCCTGTCACACTACATTGAAAAAGTGTTGAAAAAATTGGATCACTTTGATTATAAGCCATTGTCTACTCCTTTTCATCCGAGTATTAAATTAGTTAAAAATTATGGTGATAGTGTAGCACAACTTGATTATGCCAGTGTAATTGGTAGTTTGATGTATACTATGAATTGTATTCACCTTGATATAGTTTATGCTATTAGTAAATTAAGTAGATATACAAACAATCCTAGTGTTGAACATTGGAATGCTGTATCAATAGTAATTAAATATTTAAAGCATACTATGGATTATGTATTGTGTTATTCTTGTTATCCAGCTGTTCTTGAGTGTTATAGTGATGCTGATTGGAACTCAGACTTGACCGATTCTAAATTTACAAGTGGTTACATTTTCACCTTGGAAGGTATTACAATATCTTGGAAATCTAGGAAACAAGGTTCAATATCACATTCAACTAATGATTCGGAATTCCT
This sequence comes from Sextonia rubra, assembly GCA_037013555.1. Lineage (NCBI taxonomy): Eukaryota > Viridiplantae > Streptophyta > Magnoliopsida > Laurales > Lauraceae > Sextonia > Sextonia rubra. Next base: position 30,977,045 of record JASUAD010000010.1, on the reverse strand, counting down.
AACTCTGGAAGCAGCTTCAATGGAAACTGAATGGATTAGAAATTTATTATATGATATTCTTTTGTGGACTAAACCAAATTTTGCTATTATTATTCATTGCGATAATACTGCAGCAATTATAAATGCACATAATGCTACATACAATGGCAAGTCTAAATAAGTGCGATTGCAACGTAATTATGTAAGACAATTACTTGGTGGAAAAGTGATTGCAATTAATTATATAAATTCAAATGACAACTTAGCAGATCATTTGACAAAGAACTTTGTAAGGGAAAAAGTAAAGAAAACATCTAAAGGGATGGATTTTAAATCCATAAATCATCAATAGTGGGAATCCAACCTAATAATCGAAGATTTCAAGAAATGGGTTTAATGGGAAAATTAAACTCAATGATTGAAGTATTGACAAAATGAGAATGTTTTTTCAACAAAACTCATCTCTATCATGTTATGACTAGATGTCAATACATTACCCGTAGCAAGTGAGGTTGAATTCAATCCTTAACGAGTTATATAACTTATATGGTGTGGTGCATAGCTGCAGGAGCACTCTTGATGGACTTACCTATACAAGTGTAAAAGTGTGGCTGTTTTCGATGAGAATTAGGGCAAATTCTCTAAAGAACTCATGAAATCATGGATAAAAGTATATAGCTGTAAAGTGCTAACCTATAGACTCCAGGTATAAAACTTGATATTTTTTTAACTAATATAAATACTTAAAGTTCAAGACTCTAATCACTTTAACTCTTAAAGGTTTGAAAATTTGTCATGACGGTGAGGCTCAAGCTCGATCACCTTACTAGTATAATTCTCATTGAATATTTTGAAACATGGGGAGATTATTGGGTTTTAATGGGTTTCAAAAATTCATATGGTTTCAAAAAGGTGTCTTTGTCACTTATCCTATTTTAAAGAAGCAAAAGTTGCTTTTGTGTGTGTATCACATTGGAAGAAAGCAAATTTTGGAAAGGTATATAAGTAGTTTTCTCTCTCACCCTCTTTGATGTTAAGCTATTTGGATCTTTTTGTCACATGCCCAATGCACGCATGTGAGTCAAGCTTGGGCTGGGGGACCAAATTCGGAAACAGTTTAACCAAGCGTGTGTCCGTGATTTATATCTTGCGTGATCATCGCGCATATGAGGTGTAAATCCCAACTGGGCCTTCTTTAAGGACCCATATTCTGATATAGAAAAGGCAAGCTTTTGTAAAAAATTACAATTTATTTCAAAACATTTTTACTTAAATAATAATAAATTTATTTTTGAAAAACGTTTCCATTAATGGGTTGATTAAAACCATTTAAAGAAGAAACATTCAAAATTTGAATTTAAATATGTAACGTTTTTTTAAATGTTGTTTAAAGTTCTTATTAATGGGTGTTTAATGCTGTTTTAATTTCTGAACGGCAATTTTCTCAATATAAATTGGGGCATAGGGGGGTAAAATAAAAACACTATTTTTCATGCTCTTCTTCTTCTCTGCCCTTCTTTATTCCAATCATTCCTCTTTGTTAGCATTTTGTTGCACTGGAGTCCTATCGATGCTTGGTGTGCGACAGAGCCGAACCACATGGTGGCCGTTGTATCTTGGCGGCGGTTCTTGCTTAGACCTTTTTGCACCTGGATTTAATCCAAAAGGGTAGAACATGTTCTTGAGAAAGTGTCAAATTGACGTGCCTCAGCCACTTGCTGCCATCGCTACTTTTTGTCGATTTCTGCCAACATAGTTTTCCTCCACTATGCTGCAGATCGGTATTATTGCTCTAATTTATTTGTCTATTAATTTTAATCGCAACCCCGGTTCTGCATCTATAGTAACAACAGTAACTCCCACTATCATCCACTGCAAAAGGTAACACCATCAAAATGCGAAACCTAATAGCACCTCCAAATTCAGAAACCTAAACAGCACGCGTCAAAATGCAAAACCCTAGATCACCAACAAAACACTAGACTTAAGTCACAACTAAGTCTCCTTAGAAAAACCTAGAAACGTCTCCTATCGAAATCCAAAACTTCTGAAAACTACTAGAAGTGAACAATATATCAGTCATTTTTCATCAAATAATACAACAAATTTATAAAGCCGCCCACAATTGGACATCACTCACTTCATCTCTCCCAGGTGTACATACACTAGACGGTCAGCGCTAAAATAAATGCCATCTCCCATGTCTTGAAAGGAAGTCGGGGCCAATAGCATCCGATAGAATTCCGTGGGTCCACCCCTGGGCGCCCACTCACTTTATATATTTAAGCCATTAAAAGTATAAAAACTGATGCATTTCAACTTATTCTATTTTCTTAAATTAAAAATAATCATGTTATCACTTATACCATCAATCCGAAGGTGGCCCTACTAATGGGTGAAAAAACACCACACGATCTTGACCGTCAGATGCACACGATGATTGATGGCTAACTAAACTAGGCTCCAAACTTCCAATCCATGCCCTAAAACGTTTGAAAAAAAAAAAGAGAAATACTTTTCATGCTATTTGTAATCAAAAGGACTTTATAAGTAATGGAATTAGCATAAGCAATTGTATGCGGGTAATTATCCCAAAATACGGTAAAGCTATGGTGATATAAAATGTTAATAAAAGATATTTATATATTTTATGTGTCAACACCATCATGATTAGGTTACACATAAACACGTAAATTATAGTATACATAAAAATATAAGCATGTAAATATTTTGCATCAACATTTTATGTCATTTATAATAATAATAATAATAATAATAATAATAATAATAAAAGTAATGAAGAGGGAGAGCAAGATTATTAATAATTACAAAGAGAGAGGGAGAGAGAGAGAGCAATAGCAAATTGCACATTGCAGGGAAATGAAATGTTGAGGATTCTTTCTTCTTCTTCTTCCTCTGGGATGGGACCTTCATCGTCCCTGCATGTCTCATCATTCCGCCCTCTTTCCATCTTCTCTTTGTCTTCCTCCTTGAGATTACCAAAATCAAAATCGGTTAGAACTCGCGCCTCTCCTAGGACCCCTTATCCAAATCTCTCCCTCTCTTCTTTTGGCACCAGCAGCAGAGGTAAGCTTTTCTTTTCCAGTCTTTCCTTTCTCATGATTTCAATGCTTTTGATTGTGAATTTTTTTTTTTTGTTTTCTGGATTTGTTTGCTCTGTTCATGATGATATTTACAATATTTTGATGAAAAGAAAATGAATCAATTTGTATGCAGTTTTCTAAAGATAGGATAGAGAAAGAAAGAGGACATCACTACTGAAATGAAGAATCATTTGTTTTTATGGATATATAAATGTTGTACTTGTTGTTACTGATTCACCCATGCATTGATTTGGCATTTCACTGGTTTTTAGATCTACCCACAAACAGATTATAGATGCCTGTTGGTGCATTTACCCATTTCTGTCTTGAACTGATGATGACTTTCCTCTCCTTTGGTTGGTTGCTACTAGATATTCATCAACAGGCGCACTCATTTGGGATTAAAACATCCAATTTTTTAAGAATGGAAGGAAACACTATAGAGGCTGGTGCAGCTGGAAATGTGGCACATGCGAGCACTGCAGCTAGCCAAGAAGATGTCCTAGAGTGGGTGAAAAAGGATAAAAGGAGACTTCTTCATGTCGTCTATCGCGTCGGGGACTTGGAGAAGACTATAAAGTATGCACCACTCTGCAGTATATGGAAGAATACTTCAATTTGCCTCATCGGCATCATGATGCATGAATGAACTTAGAGCTCAGAGCTTATTCATTATTGTTATGATTGCAGATTCTATACAGAGTGCTTGGGAATGAAGCTGTTGCGGAAGCGTGACATACCCGAGGAGAGATACACAAATGCTTTCCTTGGATATGGGCCTGAAGATTCACATTTTGTTGTTGAACTAACATACAGTAAGAAATCTAGTTAAACTTTCAATGCCACTACTGCTTGAGAGTGAAAACATGTTATGGCAATTAACTTCCATCTCAATTTCCATCATCAAATCTTGGAGAGATGGAAACTACATGGATAATTCTCATTCCTAGATTGTGAAGGTGTCTTATTTATTTGCATTTAAATACCTTGACAGATTATGGCGTACATACGTATGATATTGGGACTGGCTTTGGGCATTTTGGAATCACAGTCGAGGATGTAAGGTTCCAGTACTTTAGAAAACTATTTCCTTTTTCTTTTTTTTATTCTTTTTTTCTTTTTGCACAACATTTTCTTCATTATAGTCTTTCAGTTGTATAAGTTTTTATTAGATACTTTTCTTTGTGCACAATTCTTTCTACAAAAGCTAAAAACCATCACATGTTACTGGGTGAGTCCTTAACTATTAAAAAGAGAAGTATGATTTTTGGGATCTTGAGTAGCTCAAATATCATAACAACAATGCATTAAGAATACATATGCTTTTGGCTAACACACTTATGTTTGAGTTGTGTTTAATCACTAGGTCTTTAAGTCTAAAGTATCACTCCTGACCAGTAGCCCAACCTAGGAAGAAGAAGGGGAAAAAAAAAAGAAGAAAACAGGTGTTTTGGACTAAGTAGAAAGCTGTAGATATCATGAGGAGTAATATGATAATATGAAATTTATCAGAGTACTGATTTTATCCATGGTTTAGCTAGACTTAGGAGGGTTAAACACATCTCATCTCTTGGAGTGGGGAAGAATTTTGTGCCGAACAATATGTGATTGTGCAGACTGTAGAGCCCATCGACAGCTATTATAAGGTCTTCTAGAGGCTCGGACCTGGCAGAAACCAAGCTTGAACCATCTATTCTTTGGTGGTTTTTATTTTTTAAGGTTTCTGATTGGCTTCAGTGACCCTTTTTGAAAATTGATAAGTTAGGACTTCAGCGTTTGATTTGGTCTTGCGCCTGGGTTAAGTAGGGTTCTGTTGGTGGTCTTCCACTATTCTTGGAAGGCAATTAATATTGATTTATTAAGTTTCAATGAAGAATGTTGTCAGATTGGGAGCTTAAAGAAAGAGTTGGGTATCCTTTATCATTCTAATTTGGGATGAGTTAATGATTTGGCTAATGACTTCCACTGAATCAACATCAAGTGTCCTAGTTTTAAGATCAGGGAAGGTGCTTTGCCAGAGGTCATTTACATTAGATAAGGCTCTCTGGCCTTGGGAAGCTGGCACTCATTCCTAATGAATGCATGCCCTCTTGTTCCAGGGCTTTCGATTTCTGGATTCGGGAGAAACATACTATATTAAAGCCCTTTCTTGCTATACTTTTTGTGACTCATGAGGGTCGGAGTTTACAAAGGAGTTGGATGATGGTTGATTAGTCCGCTTGCTACTCAGCATTAATCATGAGGAAAATGTAGATCAATGGTCTCTTCTGGGTGATAATAATCAAGGATGCTTTTGTTTCAAATCTAGCAAGGGATGTAGTTCTCTGGTTAAATATTTCTTTCGATGTTTAGTTATTTTGTTTTTCCTGCCTCTTTTTTTTAGCCTGTATCCTGTTTTGCCTTGCTCGTTTCTTTAATGAAATTTAACGTTATAAAAAAAAAAAAGGATCAGCTGAAATCATATCTTATCAAATCTATCGAGGTAATACCCAACTCCTAATATATCCAACAAGTTGCAGTGCAGAGGGCTAAAAGTAGGGTGATCTCTTGGCTTCATTGCATCTGATGTTTTGATGTGTACTATTTCACCTGTGTCAGCTGTGGATGAATTGAGTTGATCTCTTTAGTCAATGGATGGCTTGGCATGGAATCTGGAGTTTTGCCCACCACTATTTGGCTTCATAAAACTTAGTTTTGATGGTTGTTCATTGGGTAACCCAGGCCAAACAGGGATGTGGGCTTCTTTGGGGGTACTAACAAGAACTTCTTAACAATTAGTATCTCAGCTGGTTGGGACTTGTATGCATGTTTGAAAGTGCATGCGTTCGAGTTTCTATCCCATTAATAAAGATGTTTTTTTCTTGTTTCTTTTGCTTTAACTCCCCGCGTCTAAGTTATAAAAAAAAAGAGCTTCTTAAGAGCTTCATCAGCCAAGTTAGCATCCAGGATATGTCAGCAGCAGAACTTAGGCCCTTTGTGAGGGTCCTAAGGTGGTGATGTCTATAGGAGCTTACTGCTTTGTTGGGGAAGGAGACTCTAGTGATGCTAGCTTGTGGGCAAAGGAGGGTGAAGAGTACTGTTCGGAAGCTTCATTGGTAGAATAAATTAGATAATTTTTCTTTGTCTTCTTTCTAGTTGTTTTTCATTTGTTTCTTGTGCGGCTAGTACTAGGTGGTTGTGTTTCCTATGTAAGGCATTTTTTTTCTACATGTTGTGAGAAACCCGTTTAAGATGGTTTGGGCATGTTGAGCGTAAGCTGGTAATGGCACCAGTAAGAAAAAGCTTGGATATACAAATGGATGGCCCATCAAGAGGTAGGGGTAGACCGAAGAAAACATTGATGGAGGTCATTGAATCAGATTTGAAGAAGTTTAACTTATCTAAATATTTGGCTTAAAATAGAATGGAATAGAGAAACAGAATTTATGTAGCCTACCCTAACATGGTTGGGATAAGGCTTTGATGATGATGATGATGATGATGATGATATGTTGTGACCCCCTCTTGCTCATAATTTTTGTTTGCTTCCAAGAGGTTTTTTCATCTTTGAAAATATGTGGGGGAATTTCAATTTAAATTCTCTTTCCCAAATGGCTATGAATGACAAATTGGAAGCGAATATTAAAGAGAATTTAAAATTGAATTGAGTGATTACCCATTGTGGTTTGATCCTGTATTTATATTTACCTCTTTTCTTGTTTACAAGATACTTCCAATCATCATTATCAAAGCCTTGTTTTAACTATTTTGGGGTTGGCTACATTAATTTTGTTCTAACTCCACTCCGATCTATCATGAGCTAAATCCTTAGATGGGTTGCTATAACTCATGTTTAGGCTGTGATGAAAGTTTTTTGATTGCAGTAAAATTTGGTGAAGTGGAGTACTAGAAATATCTGTGGTATATACAAATATATGTCCTCCACTAAGTTCGGTAGTTCACATGATTATAATATTTTATTCACCCCCCCTCAAATGATACTGGAAGATTAACTAGCAGCAATTTGCATACAAAGAACTGATCCAGGTCACAAGTTAATGCCTTAGTGAAATTACGTGGTTTGGAGATTGGAAGACACATGTGGGAGATTAATTGTGTTTCCATCAAAAGCTTCCCGAATATAATGACAATCAACTTCAATATGCTTGGTCTTTCTGTGGAAGATCAGATTTGCTGTTTTTAGTAGGACCTGTATTGTCTGTATGAAGTGGAATCAAATGGTGCTGAATGAATCCAAGTTTGGCCAGAAGACCACAAAGCTAAATAATTTTAGCGTAAGCAGAAGAAATAGTGAGATATTCTGCTTCGGTGGAAGATTTAGGAGCACAATATCTGAGTGAATTAAAATCCCCATGCAAAATAGTTCTTTTCATAAAATTAATAGGTAGTACTTAAGATTCCTCAGCTATAGTGCTCAAAAATAGCTCAAAGAACTCAGAACAATGAAAATTTTAAAGTGGATAGCAAAAGCAAAAAAAAGGCCTGAGGGTCAGAAGTGTCATAAATCAACCACCAGATCTACCAAAATCTCTGAGGAAATAGGATCTGATTATGCGAAGTATATGAAGAAACTGGTGCAGAAATCGTTAACCTTGTGGAATGAAAAAAACTATCGAGATGACCTGTCTGGTGAGTACAATTAAATCTACAGACCTTCAGGAATGATCTTATCCAAAGATTAGGTACAAGATTGACAAATTAGGGCAAAAAACTGACCCCTCAGGAGGAATTTTTGAGGAAATTTTCTTACATCCACAAATCTAGACGGTCTAAATAAAAAAACTGTACTGAAAATCCTCTCAACCAAAGGAGGCTAAAAAACCAACCTCTGAGCACTGAGAAATTCCCAAAAAATGTTAAAAAATAACTTGAATAGCTGATGACCCTACTCCAAATAGAACCATAATCCCTTAAAAATCTCTGGATGGGCCCTGCAACAACTCGTGATCTCACAAAAAATGACGTCCAATTCTTCTTAAGAAAAAAATGCAGAATCTTTTTATGTCTCCGGTACCATGGCAAACTGGAAGCAAATATTTAAATAAAATTTGGATTGAGTTGAGTGATCTCCCATTGTGGTTTGATCCCCTATTTGTATTCAACTCTTTCCTCACAAGATAATTCCAGTCAATTTTCTTCTAATCACTACCACTCAAATATTCTAATTGTTGTTGACATGGATAATGAGAATAAAAAATCCCTATGGTACACCTATGGTACACACAACTATATGTCCTCCACTAAGTTTGATGGTCCACATGACTGTCATATTTAATAATGAATGTAACTAAGGCAATGCTGCATTGGAGCTTGCTTTAATTTTTCTTTCTTTTTTTTTTCCTCGGTTGGAACAAATGTTTGTGAAGTGTGAATTTTGGTATCACCTTTGACTCTAGTTGGTATCATTTCCTTTTGACATTTTTAACCATGTAAATATGCAATCTCTATTTGCTACGTCATTGTGTGGCTACATTATTTACTTATTAGTTGTTGTTTTATAGTTCTGTGGATATAGTTGAGAAAGAATGACATCGTATTTATGGATGCCTTTCCCCTCAATTATTCAAAAAATATTTCCAATGGGCTTATTTTTACTTGATTATTACTATAGGTTTCCAAGACAGTGGATCTTATAAAAGCTAAGGGTGGAAAAGTAATCAGGGAACCTGGTACTGTTAAAGGTGGCAATAGTGTTATTGCTTTCATTGAAGATCCGGATGGTTATAAGTTTGAGCTTTTGGAGAGGGGGCCTACACCGGAGCCCTTGTGTCAAGTGATGCTTCGGGTAGGAGATATTGACCGTTCCATAAGTTTCTATGAGAAGGTGAGAATATAATAGGAGTGTTGTCCAACTGCACTGTCCATCAAATGCAGTTTAATAGACTTCTTTTTTCATGTTTTATCTTATATTTTTAATATAAATCTCTTCATTAAATTTCTTATCTATGCCTCCTGTATCTGCAGGCTTTTGGCATGGAGCTTCTTTGCAAGCGAGATAGTCCTGAGTACAAGGTAATTTTACAGCTAGCAACAGAATGTGCATTTTTCGTTGGTTATACATGTACAGATTTTTGGACTCTTTTCTGTAATATATTAAGAATGATATGATCCTGATCCAGTGAGGTACAAAAAAATAGGGCACATCATCTTCTTAATGATGCAGCTGCCTAGTTGGTGCCATATCACTGTCCTGTGGGTATCTTTTGAGCTCTTTTGTGCCACATTGCATTGTCTTGGAGCTCATAGAAATTATGTGGCTTAGTCCTTGTAAGTTGTGTTTGTTTTGGGTATGATGCTAGTTGCTTAGTAAGTTGTAATATTTAGTATTATTAGGTGTGTAGGGAGTGGTAGTAGTCAATCTAGTAAGTTGTAGTTTTGAATATAGCAGCCTTGGGAATCAAGCATGTATTCATGAGGGGAAGAGTGCTATATATTGTAAGGGTCCAATGGAGAATGGAAGATAATTTGAAGATTATGTTTATTTATTAATTTGGCATTCAGATTGGTTCTTTGCCTTATCCCTTATTATCGCGTTTGTATCTCTGAACCTAGGTATTCTATTAAGTAAACCTCAGTACACAGAATTGTAGCTTTAGAATTTTGAGGTCGAACCTTAGTATTTCTTGTATTCCTACATCAGTTGGTTTCAGAGCACCTTAGTCTCTTGTTGCTTCCTATATCATTTGGTAGTTGAGCTGCCTTCCTTCATCAGATCCTTGACGCTAGAATATTTGTATAGTAACTCAAGCATCAGTTTTTACATGTCTAGGCCATGGCATGGTGATCTAGACCATTAATCCAATGAGTGCCTTGGAAAAACAGTGCATAAAAATAGGCAATTTGAAAGAACTCAGTGTAATTTCTACGTTGAATGTTGATGGCTATTGCTATTTTGACCCTTAACTTTGAAGATTGCTGATCAAAATATTAGATTTTGGTGGGTAAGATTTTTTGAGATATTGCCCCATGTACTATGTGTCTCACTTGATCTGTGGTCTCATTAACCAAATAATGGGTCCATGTTCAAGCGAAGAAAAGAAACCCCTTGAGGATACCATTCAAAGCCAGAGGTCAAGAACCACATGGGGTGTCATGATATGGATGCTCAGTATTGATGTAATAAAAGTGTAATGATGGGTCCAATAATTGGACTAAATAAATGACAAGCTGAGTCGGGGGATGAATCCAGATTGTTTACCTATAGCAACCTGTTTCACAGTTATGTAAGTAGATAATAATCTGATGATTCAGAAACAAAGGAAATTAGAATTTTTTTTCAACTAATCGGTTAGGATACAAGAAGGGACAAGGTTCTGCATATGGTTTCAGCAGCTTCACTGGTTTTAATCAGTTGACTAGGGCAGCCCTAGGTGAACTTGTAGGTATAATAGAAATTGAGAGGGGGTGAATTGGCAGGGATCAAATTTAAAGATAATAGGGTGGCAAGAATTTCAAGTTCGAAGTATTAATGACTAAAGAGAATATTGAGCGCTTCTCTAGAACAGTATTGCACGATGTAAAAAAAAAGAGTGTATTGCACACTCTGAAGTTTGACTAAGGGCAGACTTTGTAGTGGATTTAGATCAGGAAGCTGTCGTTAGTTTATTCCTCTTCTGCTGTTGGCCTTGAATATTTGAAGAATCACACCCGTGGAGCAGAATCAGGTAGGCATCATGTTAATCCTTGATGTGGCATTCAGGAAGTTAGTGGGTCAGAGTGTCACTCACATCCTGACTTTGCACCAAAAAAAAAAAAATAAAGAAATAAAATAAAATAAAAGAAGACTAAAAATCACAATATTCACAGAAAACTGGAACTTTCACCAGGAAAGGCGGATTCTAAACAATTGCAAGTTAATGTAAAAGGTGGATGGCTGACTGACCTGAATGGTGTTTGTATGGCTTTTTTTAACTCCCAAGTCCTAAGAACATAGATTCAATTCTTGCATTCTATTTAACCAAAAAAAAAAAAAAATCTTACAATGTAAATATTAAAAAACCAACGCAAAGTGGAGTAGGAAATATCCTCAATGAAGAGTCTTAATGTAAATGGAAAACCTCTATCTCCTAAGTAATAAAAAGGCTTTTTTGTTTAAGGGCATTTGTGCAACTGCTGGCCCAAAACCCATTCTGGATTTTACTTCCGCTCAACTTTTGAAAGTTGTTACTATGCTATATTTATATGGGACGGGGTCCACCGCAACTGAAGTGGGGACCATCATATTTGTAGACATATGGTAGTAATCTTTATGTTACATGTAAAACCCTTAAGATTAGGATAAGACCCAAATGAGTGGAAATCACCCAATTATGGAAACGTCAAGCTCACGCATCCCCTTACCATTGGTCCAATCATATTAGTTAGTTGCCTAGGCTAAGGGTTCCAATTCTCCAAAACTCAAAATTCTAGAAAATGAGCCTATGGTCAGCCATGAGGTCACCGTAAGTCTAGTATTGCAGTCACAACCCTCATGATGAACAATGACCTTGAGATAAAACTGATTTACAGTTAGCCGTGGGGTCTTCCATAGTTCCATGGTTAGCCGTGGTCTGCTACTCTGTTAGACATGGTTTCAAGATTTACAGTAACCATCACGGCTAGCTGTGGGTGGCCATAGGCCATCTACAGTTAGCAGAGACCTAACTGTAGTTCAACCCCCTACTACACTCAAACTCACTCTGATCACCATGAAACTTACTGAAACTATTCTTGACACTAAAACTAATGCGTTAAGCCACTAACAATGATTAACTAATCTTTATCCTAATCGATTACACTAATCCACCTAATTATGGCCAAGGGCCTTATTTTAAACACCAATTCTTTGTTAGCAATTAATGTTGGTTGGTTCACCATCATCAATTTGAGAGAGGTGGGGGGAGGAGGAGGAGGAGGGGGAGAGGGAGGGAGAGAGGACTGGAGTAGGGACACCATATTTGTAGTTCTTTATGATAAATGTAAAGTCCTTAGGATGAGGATAATACCCTAGATTAGAGGAAATCACCATAATTGAGGAATACACATCCAGTAATTGGTTTCAAATGATTATAAGAAGGGAGGTTGATTACATTGATCAACGGTACACTCAATATGGTAAAATAGACCTTCTTCAAATGCTCCCTGTGATATACAATTCATGTGGCAGTCTATTATACTCCTGCATCATGTATTATGCTTCCTTGGTTGTCTTAAGGAATTAATCTTGGTTTTATGAGTATACTCAGTTTTGACTAAAACCTTTGCACTAAGCCAATGCTCAGTTGTAATGGTTTACTTCAAAGTGTGTAGCCTATATGTATTTTTCTTATTATATCATGTCCAATACTTCAATTTTTTTGTGTAAAATCCTTGTCCTTGCCTGTTCAAGGCAAAATATAGATTATGGGCTCGTCTATGCCGACATGGTCTTATTAGAATTTCACGTAAATGTTATGCCGTTGTCATCATCATCATCAAAGCCTTGTCCCAACTATGTTGGGGTTGGGTCGGTTTTCCTACCCTAGGCTCTTAGCAGACTTGATTGAGGAAATTATAGATATATCGGATCAGTTTAGATTATCTTTTCGTCATGTTCTTCGCGAGGCAAATTATGATGCGGATGGGCTACCAAAGGAGGGAGCACACTGTCTCTCTATTTCATTTGTTGATTATCTCTCTTTTGATATCTGCTGTTTCTTGCTTTCTATTTGTATCTCTTTTCTTTTTGTTTTGAAATAAAATTTAGTGTTATAAAAAAAAAATTATGTTGTGGTCGGCTACATGAATTCTGTTTTTCCATTCTGACCTATCTTGAGTGAAATCCTCAAATAAGGTAAACTTCTTCATATTTAATTTTATTACTTCCATCCACGTCTTATTTGGCCTATCCCTTCTCCTTGGTGGACCAGCAACTTGCATGGTCAAACTTTTTCTTACCGGCATTGTTGCCGATGTGCATTCAACATGCCCAAACCATCTTAAGTGTGTTTCTCTAATCTTATCCCCTATTGATGTCTATTTTTAAATGTAGAATTTCTTCCCTATAGAGGGGAGAGCTCCAACATTTTACAAATTTTGTCCACTGGAGAAACAACCTTCCAAATCAGTGAGTTTCAAGCAATCTATGGTTTAGTAGTCTGATTACTCTCGAACCAACTTCCCTGTGAATGTGTAAAGCTTTCGTTGCCTTAATTGAGGACATGTAATGTTTTCATTATCATCAAATTACATTTTTTTACTCTATTTGCATTTTCAAAAGCTGTTTTCTTTAATTTGATCCCATTGAGCAGAATAGATTTCTTACTTGCCTGCATTACTTTTCCTAGGTTTGATATGTTGCTTTGCTAATTTGCAGTATACAGTAGCCATGATGGGCTATGGGCCTGAAGATAAGAATACTGTTCTGGAGTTGACATACAATTATGGAGTCACAAAATATGACAAAGGAAATGGTTATGCTCAGGTAAAATTTTCACATTGCTCTGATATCAGCAGTTCAAACTTTAGATGTTTTTGAGCAGCTAATGTTAGCCGATGCCTTCTAAGCAAATTTCCACTGTAATTGTTTTAGCAGTTGTTCACAGACAAGTTCCAGAGAAGAAAACAAAAATAAAAATAAATTTATTTTTGTTATAAAATCATTTAAGCATTTTGTTTTTCATGCCCATTCTCATTCTCCCCTTTTATGATTCTTGCTAAACACAAGTTATATTTGTACATGTGTATCACAAATTTGCAGGATAGGGTAGAAAGTTCATAGCTTTGGAACAATCCAGCTTGTAGGGCCCACACACAAATTTTGTCACTCATCCTGCTATATCTTAAGGCTGGGATTTGCCAATTTTTAAGTAGTAACTTTCGGCATTGGATGGTTGCCATTTTTCTCGCATAGGTAGGTCATAGGAAGATCTTTCAAATCCCTAGAACCCATGATTGTCATGCTTCTTTTCAGTTGGGCTGCACAGCATGGACTATTCATAAATTTTCATCATCATCAACATTGAAGTCTTGTCTTGACTATATTAGGTGTTCTAGTACGTGAATTTTGTTTTGTTATTCTAATCTATCTTGGGCAAAATCCTCGAATAGTTTTCACTTCTTTAGATCTATCCATACCATAGTTACTTGATTCAGGATTCGACAAATTCGAATTCGAGTTCGTAATTCGAAGCTCGATACTCACTCAAATTTGAAAATTTGATTGGTAGGTTTATTTAATTTTTTTTTATTTGCTTGATTCACAATTCAAATTCGATTAGTAGGTTTATTTCATTCGTTTTTTTATTCGCTTGATTCGTAATTTGAATTTGATTAGTTCGATAGTCTAATTCGTAAGTCTCATTAAATAAATATTTTGATATTTTAATGAAGTTTTAGATATTTAATAAATAATATTTTGAAAAAAAAGAAAGATAAAAATAATATATAAAGACCATTATCTCAATATGAACAAAGTCTTGTAACTTCTACACTGGGTAAGTTGTTTTAGTTGTAATAATTAATGAAATATATGCTTCCATTAATTAGCGTGGTGAAAATTTGAATTTGATAAAAGAAGATCCCATCATCTTAAGAGATGGTGTAAATGTAAAACTCGAGAGATGGTGGGGGGCATTAGAATCTAGAGGCTTTAAAATAAGTGTACAAAGACAATATATGGATTGCAACTTCAGTGGACATATACAAAATATTGAAACCACTGTTAAAATTGAAACCCATGAGATACCATATAAAGATTTTTTTTGGTACCTAGGCTCCATAATTAGTAAGGATGGGGAAATTGATGAAGATGTGGAGCATAGGATAAAAGTTGGATGGCTGAAGTGGTGACTAGCTTTTAGAGTGTTTTGTGATAGACGAATGCCAACGAGATTGAAGGGCAAATTTTATAGGATAGTAGTTAGACCAGCTATGACATATAGAGCAGAATGTTGGCCAATTAAAAAGACGCATATACATAAGATGGATATAGCGGAGATGAGAATGCTTAAGTGGATGCGTGGTAAAACTAGGAAATATAAAATTAGAAATGAGCGATTTCGAGAGCATTTAAGGGTAGCACCAATAGAGGATAAGATTAGAGAAACCCATTTAAGATGGTTTAGGCATGTTGAGTGTAGGCCGGTAATGGCACTAGTGAAAAAAAGTTTAACTATATAGGTAGATGGCCCATCTAGAGGTAGGGGTAGGCCGAAAAAACATTGATGGAGGTCATTGAATCAAATTGAAGAAGTTTAACTTATCTAGGGATTTGGCTCAAAATAGAACGGAATGGAGAAACAGAATTTATGTAGCTGACCCCAACATGGTTGGGATAAAGCTTTAATTATGATGATGATGATGATGATGATGATGATTTGTTCAGCCCCTTCTATAGGCAGTGATGGGTAGAGATATTGGAGAGGGTGAAGTGCAAGGGCAATGGGAGGAGGTGGGTTGTGAAGGGTAGGTGAGTAGAGGGTGGTGCAATGGAGAGGAGAAGGTGAAGTGGGTGGTGTAGTTGAATGGTGTTTGGTTGGGGAAGATGAAGTGGGTAGTGGCTGTGTTTGCGCAAGGTGAAGTGCAATGATGAAGAAGATGAAGTGGGTGATGGTGGGAGTGAAGTGTAGTCACTGTGCAGTGAGGAAGATGAAGTGGGTGCTGTAGTGTAGTGGTGTTTGATGAGGAAGATGAAGTGGGTACTGCAGTGTTTGTGCAAGGTGAAGTGCGTGGTGAAGGTGGATAGGATGGAAAATGAGGGAAAGAGAAAGAAGGGCAAAAGAAGGAAAGGAAAGAGAGAATATAAATGGGAAAGATCAGGATAGCAGGGAGAGGAAAAGAACCTGGTTTTTGGATCTACTGATGATCCTCGTGAGGAGGTAGATGGCCCCAAGTTTGGTTAAAGTAAAAATTTGTTGAATTGTATAAAAGATAAAAAAAAATCATTTTCATCTATTGGATTTCTAATAAGTGGGCCACCATAGTCCCCACAATTCTTCATATATTTAACTTTTAAAACTCTAGAACTATGATACCCAGATACTTGTATAAGCCCAACGTATCCGTATTCGACCAATACTATACTTGTATTGGTACCTGATACTACACTGATACTTCCGGGGTATAAGTTTAGTATATCCTACTTAGCAAGTCCGTTATTTCATTTATTTCTTCAAGTTTTGTTACTTTTCAACATAGAAAATGTTAGAATTGAACATAAACAATGAGAATTTCATTAATTAAATCGCAATTTAAAGAAAAATTAAGGACACCCGTATCCGTATTCGTGTCCTAAAATTTTCATAGTGCAGAGTTGTATCCTCGATCCTCGTATCCGTGTTAGTACCCATGTTCGTATCTAGGCATCATAGCTCTAGAAAGACTGGATCTTGATAGATAATAGAGAAACACAAAGCTCTATCTTAAGAAAGCTTTAGCTATTTGGATTTCTAATAAACATGTCTTTTTGCTTGAAAAGAGAGGATTGAGATGAGAGAAAAAATATTAGTACATTGGAAAGACTTTTGAAAAGATTGATGGGACTCTTACCAGAAACCAATGGATTTAAGAAAGTTTCTTTTGCTCTTTTATAAAAACCAATAGATATGAGAAGTTTCTTTTTTTTTTTTTTTGAAAATAGTGATTGTATTAAATGCTCGAACAATTTTACAATATAAAAGAGCTATATTGAAAACCAAAAAACCCACAAGAAAATGAGAGAGCACACACAACAAAAAACAAAAAAGAAAAGATAAGGGGGCACAACAGCCCCTCAAGGATGGGTTGCGATCCAAAAAAAGGAGAACTTAGATGGGGACATGACGCTAGTGGCCTTGTATATTCCTTCTTAAGCAAGCCTATTGGCCTCTGAGTTAGCTGTACGACTAAGATGGGAGAATGATAAATTGAGCCTGTTGGAAAGGTGATGAGTCTCTTCGATTAAGTCTGCCAAGTACCAAGGAGCGGAGTAGGGGTTGGATGCCCACTCCAAGACACAAAGGGAGTCACCTTCAACCAGGAATCGATTGGGATTCAAACCGACAGTTTCACCTAGCCCAACATTTAGGGCTAAGAGTCCGGAATTGTTGACAATACAGAATCCCGCTGGACCTAAGTAACTGAGAAGAAAGTGGCCATCTTCATTTCTGACGACCTCCCCATGGATGTAAATAGCTGCTAATACGCTACCGGCGAACACTGCTATGCTTTTTGGTATTTATCAGTGCTCACAAGTGTAGCAGCCTTTAGCAGCCGCTAATGGTTAGCAACAACAAAAGTTAAGAAAAATAAAAGAAAAAAAAAAAACCCATACCTTTGCATTTGTTCAACCTAGTGGAAGAAGATGATAAAAAGAAGAAGAAGAAGAAATAAACAGAAAATAATAGTTGCAAGAAGGGAGACGTACTAGGAGAGCGGGAGCACTAGCAGCATCTTCATCTAGCACTTGAAGTAGCCTCCACCAGCCACCACAATAGCAACCACCTCTGTTGCAGCACCAACACCAGCATCAAATAGTTACAGGCAGAAATCGCAGTAACATCGCACGCTTAAAACAACCCTCCTCCTCCCCTCGCTTTTCCCTTTCCCTCCCTCCCTCCCTTTCCCTTTCCCTTCCCCTTCCCCTTCCCCTTCCCCTTCCCCACCCCTCTTCCTCTATCTACTTTTGTTATTGCAAAACCAAAGGGCAACTACTGGCCTACTCGATGCCTCCATCTTTTATAGAGGGTTCCATATGGGCCCCAATTGGCCTCTTTTATAAGGGTTACATATGGGCCCCAATTGGGGCCATGGCCAATCTAATGGTAGATTCAAATAAAAAATAAAGTGTGACCATTAAAAAGAAAAAGGTACAACCTTAGTAACCGGTGGGCTCCACAATGAGGCCCAAATATCAGAATAAAAAAAAAATCACTCCTTAACCAGATTTTACTAAATTGAAATTATGGCCTTAGCCAAACTTCATTCTAATTGAAAATAGCACCCAATCAAATTTTCACTCCAATTGAAAATAGGCCCCAATCAAAATTCAAAATTCCACTCTAACTGAAATTTTTATAAGTCTTTCATTAGCTTCTAAGTTGGCATAATTAAACAATATGAATCAATATGAAAAAATTTGATCATTCATATTCTTTTCTATTGACACAGCGATAGAGGACCTCATGCAATGAGATGACCGCAACATAGTCCTATACTAGTTACTTTTGCAAAACAAACATATATTCCATCATTTTTCAATATTCTAGATTTTCTGGAAACTTTTGAGATTTTTTTGAAGACTTTTTTCAATCACACTGCAACACCGCTACGTAGCGCTACTGTTGCTACATAGCATTTCGGTGGTAGGCTACTACGCCCGTTGCAACTACTATTTTCATCCTTGCCCCCAACCACCCAACCCTATCTAAATTTCCAATCGCACTACCATTTCAAAGTTCAGTTTGAGCGTACCCGAGGGGGAGGGAGTCCACCAGACCATAATTTTCAATTGGAAAGGCCTAGAGACAGCGGTCTTTCTCCAGTTGTGAATTATGCAGTTCACCGTGATTCTCTTGAAAATAGGGAGAGGAGATACCCATCGCACCACGATGTTCTTTACCTTATCAGTCACATAGCACTCCCCAATCAGTCGATTTCCCTTCAAAGCATCTAACATTCCTTTCTTTCCAAATTGACCAAATGGTTGCCATCAAAGCAAGACTCCACATGATTCTGCCTCTCTTGATGCCCACCCCACTCCTCCAAAACTCAAACAGATCTTTGAGGGCAGGAGGGAGAGGCCCGGGATAGTTAAACCACCTTATGATGAGCTTCCATAGAGTGGGCAGTCAGACAGTTGACCAATAAGTGGTCAATAGACTCCTCATCAGCAAGACAAAACGGGCATGCATTCACAATGATCATGCGTCTGTGTTGAAGGTTGTCCATCGTAAGAATACCCCTTATAAGAGTAGCCAAAGCAAAGGCTAACATCCTATGGGGGGCTTTGACCGACCATAGATTTCACCACCTGATATGGGCAACATCTGTCTCCGTAGACATAGAAGAGAGAAAAATGCCACAGAAAATGTGCCTGTAGTAGTGGCTGTCCAAATTTGTTGGTCGGTAGCATTATAAGGAAAAAAGAGCTTGGCTAATACAGTCAACATGGAGCAGAACTTGTTTTCTTCTCCTTCATTTAGGTGTCTTTTGAAGATAGGACCCCAAACAACAGTTTCCCCTCTCCACTGAAAGTCATCTCTAATCTTTGAATCCTTAATGATGGCACAATTATATAATTCTAGAAATGAGATAGCCAAAGGCTCATTTCCCATCCACAGATCAGTCCAAAAGAGAATTTTATCTCCACTTCCCAAGCGGTATTTGACATGTTTCATGAAGAGATCCTTGGCTTCAAGAATTCCTTTCTACAAACTGGTGCATCTAGCAACAGGGCCCCTAACCATCCAGCCTTCCCTGGAGATGTCATACATGGAACAAATTGCGAGCTTCCACAAATCTTGAGATGAAGAAGTTTCTTTTCCTCTCTCACAAAAGGACCAATATATATAATCAAGTTGTACTACCATGCATTAAATGCCCTGTTTTCTCTCCCATGGATAGAGAAAGTTGCTTTTTCTCTCCCAGTGAAAACAAATTTCTACGAACTCGGTTTCTGCAAAATCCAGAATCCAACTAAATTGAACAACAATTTGTTCGATTTGAATGGTACGAGATTTGATGGCTACTTGACTGAATCAGGTAACTATGGTTCATACTACTTCCATCCAAGTCATGTTCAGCCTACCTTTGTTCCTTGAGAGCCCATCAATCTACATTGAGAAACTTTTCCTCATTAGTGCCATTGTTGACCTACATTGGACATGTCCAAATCATTTAAAAAAGTCTCTCTTATCATGTATTAATGTTACACCTAAATCCTCCCAAATGCTCTCACTTCCGCTTCTATCTTTCTTAGTTTACCGCACATCTGTCTCAACTCACATTTTTGCTGCACTCCTTTTTTTCATGTGTTGTTTCCAAATCAGCTGACATTCTGTGCTATTGGTCATAGTTGGTCTAATCATTATCTTGTAAAATTTTCCTTCAATTTTGTTGGTGTGTGCAAATCAATACTGTAGAAGCAAGTCTCCACTTCAACCTTATAGCTCTTATTCTATGTTCAATATCCTCCTCAATCTCTTTATCCTTACTAATTATAGAGCCAAGTATTAGAAGGACTTTCTTTGTGGTATCTCTTGAGCTTTAATTCTCATTGGAGTTAATCTCTTTGCACATCCCCATTGAAAATGCAAATTATATATTCCATCCTAGTGCATCTTAATTTTAAAGCCCTTGGATTCAAAAGCCTTCCACCATCTCTCAAATCACCTTCATGCCATCTCCCAATTCATCCACTAGCACTTTGTCACCTCAAACAACATTTACCAAGGTACAATGCATGTAAATGATCTGGTTATATCCATATACTAGTTGGATCCCGTAAACTGATTGGTGCATTTGTATCTTACCAGATTGCAGTAGGCACAGATGATGTTTATAGAACTGCAGAAGCAATTAGACTTTGTGGTGGGAAGATTACACGTGAACCTGGGCCTTTACCTGGTATCAACACCAAGATTACTGCCTGTTTGGATCCTGATGGATGGAAAACTGTATGCTTACTAAACATTTTACATGTTATGTTTATCCCTTTAGCTTGTCCGTTTGCATGCTTGTTATCATATGGTGAAATAGCTTTAGATATTTTCCCATTGAAATACCTTTATTTTGTTTATTCCAACTGGTAACACATCTACTTGGTTTATGGATACAAAATGCTGTTATTTAGCTGTTTCTTTGATGAGCATGTGAAAATTTTCTGTATAAAAATGTACCCAATATTCAACAATAAGACTTGGCATTCATGACCATGCATACATGTTATGACATTGCATACAGCTGCATAGAAATAAGTGGACCTTTTTAAATCCAATAAATCCTGGGTCCTACGTTGTTCTTTCCATATAGCTAGTTAATCTAAGGAAGTTTCCATAAGGCATTTCGGTCCATTTGGATGAAATTTGATAATCAAGAGTAATTTCAAAAAGTGCCAATAGTGGATGTGAAGAAAAGTAAGGTTTCAATGTGATCAGTGTTCATTATTCGAGTGATTTGGTTATTACAGGATGATTTTGGCTCCCAAATGTCCCAATTTCTACCACATTTCAAGGTCAGCTAATGAAATGGTGGATGGTTCATGGTTAAGAAAGACTCTTAATCTAGAAATGCCTTGATATAGGGTTTTGGGGGTAAAATTGTGGGAGGGGATCAGTTCATTTAGTTGTTTTAAGGCTAATATTGTGGGAGG
Organism: Sextonia rubra; assembly: GCA_037013555.1. Lineage (NCBI taxonomy): Eukaryota > Viridiplantae > Streptophyta > Magnoliopsida > Laurales > Lauraceae > Sextonia > Sextonia rubra. The sequence goes on along the minus strand of JASUAD010000010.1, from coordinate 30,955,655 downwards.
GGATTAGTTCATTTAGTATATAACTCTTATAATGTATGACCTGCTTTTAATATATTTTTTACTTTTTATTAATATAAAATTTTGTTATCGTTAGGGAAAAAAAAATATTTGCTTTGTCTATAGAGCATGATCTCGTTTGTTGCTTTTTTATGCCTTTTGAATTTGAGATAGGAAACTGCCATATCTGACAACCTCATCTAGAGGGCATAATGTCATGTATCAGCATGGGTTGTCCCAATGCTGGAGGACAACCAAGAGATGTAATGACACCATTTATAAGAGATTCCCATGAAGTGAACCTTATATTGTCATTCCACTTCAGCAGCTTGTCCAAAACCACCTTGATCATCTTGTTCCTTCCTTGAGAAAGCATTTGATAGTAACAAAGAGACCCCTAAACAAAATGCCAGATCGTGTGAAGGATGCTTCCTCTAGTTATCCACAGTACAAAATTTGATATGTGAATTGTCTTCTCAAGTTCAACCTTCTCGCATCATCCAAGCAGATTTTAATTGAAATGCATTTCATAGTTGTCCTTTAATATAATGATCAAATTGACTCTGATTCAGTTCTGGTTTTGTGGGGGCTGGGAGGTGGGCAAATATATTTCCAAGGTGCATCTGCTTTAGATATGAAGGGGGACTGGCTTTCTTAGTTTTTATGGGCTGACACTGATTTTGAAGGATCAGATCTAATGCCCCCTGCCAACCTCATGCATTCGACTTTTATACATGCACATTCTGTTGGTGCCCTGGGTCCTTTGGGCAGATGGGAATGTGGGGCTTATAACCTTTTCAAGGCCAGGCTGATTGGGAAAATCAAACAGGGCAGAGAATAGCCAATTCACAAAGGCTTCAGGAATTTTGACTATAGTTTCTCGGACAGAGTTTTGAGTTGTTCAAGAAAGTTAATTGGTTTGGTTGGTGGCAAGCCTGTGGAAACGTGTTGTATCAATGTGCGCACACAGTCTATGGAAATTTGGAGACTCAATTTGGTGGGACATGAAAATAAAGCTTTTCTTCTAAAAGTTAGTGCAGCTTTTTCCAACGTACTAAGGGAGGGAACTATCAGGTGGATATGTCCTACTAAAATTTGGGTTGCCCCTCAGTGTTTTAAGGCATGCAAACTGTCAATGTACCTCAATGTTTTTATGCTTGTTAGCGCTATACTACAGATCTTGGTAGATTGTTTTGTTGTACAATTTTGCTGTCCTATTCCTTACATGATTAAAACATCATTAATCCTTGAAAGTAGGCATTGAGTTACCCTGATTACTTGTCAGCCATTGACTTCTCCATATATTTTCTTCTATCCTTATCCAATTGCAACTCAATTGGGTATAAATGTTGCACCAAAGTCTCTGTTTCAGGCTGACTGCTAGAGACACTGAACTTTCGAACCCTTAGTGCCGCATGCAAGTGCAAATTATTAGTGCTGCATGCAAGTGCAAAGTAAAGGAATTTTGGCCTGAAAGTCTGATTTTTGCACAGTTAATTTACAGGATAATGTACTCTGGTACTTTTTTACTTAGTATATAATTTGTGAGAAATTACTTTGGAAAGAAGGAAAAGAACAACTCAAAGCTTAACGGGTTAACTCAAAATTCTGTTGCTTCTGTTTGGCATTTTTCTCTTTTCTTTTCTTCCTGATAACTTCTCTTTGGGTTTTCATGGAAATGGGTACTAGGCATTACTCTTCAGTGCCTTTTGCCGTCCTTTTTTTTTTTCTTGTTGACATTCTTTGCTACTTAGTGATTGATTCAGATTGTCTTATATTCTTTCATTGTTGGTGGTTGAAGTCTTGCTGCATTGCATCAATTATTTTATGCAACAGGTCTTTGTTGATAACATAGACTTTGTGAAGGAATTGGAGTGATAAAAAACAAGAAGAATATCCTCAAGCTTCTCATGGCCAGTTCACATGGAGATGCATTGCTGTTTTATCTCTTGATCTTGCCTCCAAGTTTTGACTTGCAAAGCCCGCTGAGAGATCACTTTCATCCCAGTTTTGTAGATCAGTCTTTTCACGTTCCTAATGGTAGCAGTAATTAGCTTTCTTGTACTTCTACAATGTGACTGGTGGATGCGTTATTTTTCCATCCTTTGTAGATTTCTTGTCAAATACATAGTTTGCAGTCATCCAAACCTGTGCTTTGTAACCAAATCATCACTGAAGGCATTTTTAAAATAAGTGGTATCAATTTAATTGTGGGTATATTTGTTGCAAATGGTTTGACTGGGTAACCTCTCAAAACTAATGGGAATGAGCATTTTGGAGCCCCGGCTAGGTCTTTGAATTTACATTCCACTGGTTCTGGGGGATACAATTTTTCCTAAACATAGTTCATAAAAAGAAAGAGCTTGATCTGATGAAGACCAAGGTTGCCTGTAACAAATGACAATGGTTGATATTTAGTGATTGATATTTGGAGTGCCAGCGGGGTTGTCTGTAATGCTGGTTCCTACACGAAGTGTGCTCTCTGTTCCTTGCTTCTCCATTCCCCCGAGCCATGCTAGAAGATATTGCAGCAGACGTATAAAGTGACGTCTGAAAGCACAACGTTGCTTATTTTTGAGACTATTGGCATTCAGGTATTTTGAGGTATAAGGTGTGTATTATATTTTTTTTTATGACTAAGGGTATTCTTTGCCAATCCAACTTTCAGACCTTTGGCCTTTGACCCGGGAGTTGTCTAATTTTGATAAGCAAGGACTAAACCTTATGGGTACAGACATGGCTGCACGCATAGTATCAGAATAATGTAAGGGGTAAGAGTCGAACTCGAGACCTCAGGAGCATAATAGGTTTACTCTTCTTTTTAACTTAAGTTCGAGCTATTAAGCCTTTTTTTTTTCATTTTATTTCTTAACTGGCACTAACAAACCTGCAAATTATCATCCAGATTAACAGCTAGTGATAGTGATTTTTGAAAAACTTCTAATTGTAGTGCATAAATCCAAGGGAATTTGCCCATACCAGGTATAAAAGACCTGGTATTCTTCAAAACATTGTTGACCCAAAAAATATCCCATATATGGATATCGTATAGGGTAGCTCCTTTATTTGTTCCAGCTTTTGCCCTTGTGAGTTAAAACTCTTACTTTTAATCTTTCATCATTTTACCTATATAGAAAAAAAACTTTAGACACTGAAAGAGAGCACGGACGTGAGTTGCAGAAGGAAGAGAAGAATAACATTTCGGATTCAGACTGGTTCTTAGCTGCTATTGCTGCTTCCCATTCATTGTTTGCATGCGCAGTCGCCGAAAAGCATTTCGTCGGTACGTACTGTAGACACTGTTTGAAGATGTTGCCATTCATCGTTGCAATGGAGGACTTGGTTTTGGTTTCTGGGTTGCAGGACAAGAGGTTAGATCAAACAGATGATATCTCTTTAACCTTCCGGCAAAGGTTGCTCCTGCATCTACTTTCGCTATCTTAGATTTGTAAAATTTCTTATGGCTTAGCCATCCATAAATTCACCCGCATTTATGATAGAGCTGTAGGTGCTATTCTATGGCTTAGTCGTTTGTGCGATATTACCCAGCGTGCGATATTGCCCACTGTGCGATATCGCATAACGGCTAAAGAGTCAAAATGGAAAACACTTCGGAGAACACCTATTGAAAACCCTACGGCTAAGCCATAGCCTAGTATATAGCTGAGCCGTAAATGCGGGTGAATTTGAGCATACTTCGCCCCACGGCTAAGCCATTGATCGATCGTGCCCCAGCCATAGGATTCATACGGCTAAGCCATAAAATAGCATTCGGTGGAACCGTAAATGCAATTGAATTTAGGCACAACTTAAGTCCCATGGCGAAGCCGTAGATTAGCTGTAGGCTTTATATGGCTAAGCCGTAGACTAACATACGGTTGAGTCGTAAATGCGGTTGAATTTAAGCACATTTTACTGTGGGTTAAAATATGGCTAAGCTATACGAATAGAGTGAATTTAGAAAATTAAATACTTGCAAGCCATGCAAGAAAAGAAAAAAAATCCAACAAATATGTAATTCATGATTTTTTTAATCTCATCATTGGATGAAAAAAATAAATGTACAAAATAGTTGTTGGGGAGAAACATTTAGATTCTTTTGAGAAAAAAACAAAATTAAAACCTTTCCTAAAAACCTTTTTAAATTATGAAGAAACTTGAAGAGCACAACGGAGAAAACTGAGGAGAGGCAGAAGGGCGGTGCGGTACGTGCAATATCGCCCACTGTGCAATATCACACAGAAGGGTATATTTTGAAAAAAAAAATTAATGAAACATGAGAAATACCCATATTTGGTATTAAATTTTGGTCAATATCATTTTGAGAAAATCCAACTCTTTTTTACCTTGAATGGGCAAATTAACTTCCTTTGCCCTTGCTTTTTTTTTTGGGTTTGGGGGGGGGGGGAAGAACCGGGGTGGCGGGGTATGGGCATGGAATCCTTTAGTTCAAAACTAGAATGAGGAGGAGGATTGGTTGTGATAAAATGGATCAAATGATGTGTATGTTGGGTACGGGGCCTGCCCGATACACAGGGGTGGTGCAATGTTAGGGACCTTGGCCAACCCAGCACACAATGGTGGTTCAATGTGAAGGAGAAAGGTTCTTGGCCTTTGAGAAAGTTTATCCCTATCGTGGAAGGATTTTGAGTTTATGATACCTTCTGATGAAATTTCCAGTTTACTGAATGTGATTTTAATCTCTCTTTAATCATAACTCCAAAGCAAACAAATGCATTGAGTGAAACTTCCAGGAAGTGATGATAGCAACCGGGTTTGTTTGGAAAATTTGTTAAAGCGACAAGATTACTACTACAGTCGTGTAGGATTGTAGTATTATGTATTTTTTGCCCTTCACTACATTTATTATTGGGGTTTTGACATACTAGTTCTCTTTATAATTGGTTTTCAATTCATACAATGTCACCAAAGTTGCTTAATTTTGGTCAATATTTTTTCAAAACTTCTTTTGCACCATATCCCATGATATTATGGGATTTATCAGTTCGGTATCATATACTTTCTGCAACTAGTAAGGGATTTTGTTTTTAGTAGAACACTAAAGACGACATTTTGTGAAAAGCAAATGCACATCTAACAACCATTTCTGTCCTACCATTTGGAAAGATTTTTCTCTAAGATGCTACATAAAATTCATGACATCGGAGGACAATTCTATCATATTATCAGATTTATCAGTTTTTTTGACAAATACTGTTCCAATGATATTATCGGATCTAGGGCAACAAAGTTAAAAGCAAAAATGTTGACAAGTGTAAAGTGACTCTCTTGATATTATCTAAATTTCAGTCATAAAATTGGGAAAATCAGATTTAAAAAAAGACTACTTTGTCAAAACCCCATTATTATTTGTTATTTTTAATTTAATTTTCTTATTTTAAAATATTTATTCTGTTCATAATTGTGTTATTTGCTACACCATTGTGAATACTATGTTGAGAAAAAAACCCAAATTTACAAAATATTTTTGAGGAAAAACTTTTCTGAGAGTATATTTGTGACAACGGTGGTCTATTTGCACTGCTTATAACATTTTACTCTCTTCCCCTCTTCTACTCCAGTAAGGCAATAGGAAGTGTCTGAAGGGGACGTAAGACGAAGAAAAGAAAGAGAGGATAACATGCACATCCAGTGGAATTAGAGGACTTTCTCCTCTTCCACAGGGTACCCAAAAAAAAAAAAAAAAACTGACCCCATAGGAAAAGCCATTATGTGGAATCGAAAAAATTTTAGCTCTTTCTTTTTTCTTTTTCATGACTTTTTCACTTTTTCTTGCAAAAAAAAAAAAAAAGAAGTTGTTATAAAAAAAAAATAATAATAATAAAGTAGCGGCACTAAATATAAATTTTACTATAGTGTGAAAAAGTATTTCCATAATCCTCACTTTTCCATGGACAAAGCCGCATAAAAGTTGAAAATGGCAGGAGATTTGGAGATCTGAAATGAGAGAACAAACAAAGTCACAGTTGCTTCACATTCTTCACTTTCTTCTCCACATTCTTAACGTTCTTAGTTAAGATGGAGTGATTATTTTGGAAGAGCAAAAAATCAAGTTGTCCTTTCATTTTGGAAGCTTCTTTTTCCAAATTTGTCTTATTTCTTTTCCCTTTATTTATTGCTTTCTTTCCAACAAACCTCTTAATAGTGGGCCTATTGATTTTAATTGGTCAAATGTTTGTCTTCCTCCTTTTATAAGACGTGACCAAATTGTACTCGATATAGAGTATGCCCAATTGTGAGATTGAGCTTATGTACTCGTACATTAGAGCCTACTTTCTCAAAGATGTATGCAATATAACTTGGACTTGGAAAATTGAGAAAATCATATTATGTCCAAGACTTTTACCATTTTTTAATTCGGATTATGTGATTTGAAAAAAAATAAGACGTTCATTTGAACAAATCGGGCTTGATTTTAAATAAAAATCAGGTTTGAATATTAGGTTGGATACAAAGTCGATTGCATTGACCTAAATATGAATTTCTAAATAGAATAGAAAATAAAAAAAATGGAATTATTTAATTGGTTGGATGAATGGTGGTTGTAAGAGAAAATTCTCCTAATTTTTAAATTAAAAAGTGTAAAAGAAACTTTTCTTTATAAAAAAAGTAACACTTTTATTTGGCAACAACTTTTCAAGCACTACAAAACCTGAATTTCACTATTTCAATGCCTTAGATGGAAAAGGCCCCGCTAGTATCTGTTTGAGAAGGTAGGCCTTGATGTTTGAAGAACATTATATTTTATATTTTATTCATGTCATTATAAAAGTTTAATGTCACGGTGAAGTCTATTCATAATGGAGTAAAATTTGACAAAAATTCCTCAAAACGAAGATGTACATCCGAACGGTTTAGATTTCTTTCGTAAAAGGGCCGACCAGCAAGTGCTTCATTGACAAGAGTTAGAAACAAGGGTCACTTCGGAAAGAGATTGAACTGGAAACGACAAAAAACAAGGGTCATTTCGGGAGATTGAATAGGAAACGACAACTTTCATTTTAGTCTCTCCAAAAAACAAAAACGAAAACCCAAAAGAAAAAAAAGAGACCCTTTCCATCTCATCTTAGAATAGAAGGCACGAAGGAACTTGTCATTCTTTGTTTCTTTCTTTTAAGATCTAGCTTTATCTTCCTAGCACTATTCAAATATCTACCACTACTGGAATGCTTGTGGGTATTTGATTATCCGTGTATTCAAAGTCTTGGATAAAGCGGATATGAAAACAAAATTTGGATCGGAGTGAAATTTGGATCCAATGCACATCTATGTATGTTCCAACCCGAGGCTCTAGATCTAAGACAATTACATTTTCATAATATACATAGGTTTTGCGGGGTTACATAACGTGAGTTAACATTTCAGTTGGAAAGTATATTTAGCTTTAGTAGGCCAAATGTTTGAGAATTTTATTTTGAAGCTCCTTTACCAATTATAATAATGCACCCCACATCATTCGCTTTTTAAGTTGATGTTGGATCTAGCTAGATACAACACAGGTTCCATTTTGGGTTTGGATATGGATGTGGTTCCGTAGCCGTAAAGATGAATCTGAGTTCGTGCGTTTCATCCAGTTCTATAAATATGGATCCCAGTTCTATAACCCCTTCCTTTTGGACTTTAAAACCCTTAGAATTCTTCTCATAATTTCTTAGTAAAATATTTCTACATGTTTGATCCGATTAACATATATCTTAAAAATCTCTACCCAAAAAAAAAAAAACATATATATATATATATAAAGAAAAAAAAATCAAATGTCTCCACAAGAATATCATTGTGCACTGTCTAATGCTGAAAATAGCGTTGCATACAGGACTAAGCACCATTAGCTAACATGGAGGCACAACCAGTTGAGGAGGAACCCATCGTCTCATACAGTGTCATTACTCCAATTCATGTTGCATCTCTGATGGAAGGGGCGGAGCATCAAAATACACACCTTTCAGAAAACCCAAGGGCTAGGGGATGTGACCCAAGGTAAGTTTCGATAACCCTTCCTTATTCTACAACACTATTAACTTAAGATCTATACATAACAAAGATATAGTGCTAAATAATTATATGACTTCCTCTTCAAGAACTAAATCCATGGGCTCTAAATGAAAACTTATGTGGAATTATATGGAATTGCAGAGGTGCAAAAACTGCTGGACAGTGAAGGAAATTAAACGATTGTGTAGAGCACACAACCCAAATTTCCTATTTATTTTGAAAACAAAATCTGATGAAAGTCAAATGGAGAAATTGGCTAGGAAATTAAATTTAACAATCTGGATGTAGTTCCGACCAATGGTAATGCGGGCGGTTTAGCTATTTTCTGGAGTGAAGATGTGGCTCTACAAATCATTACCAAAGGAAAATATTTTTTCCACTGTCTTATCAATGGAGCTGATGGAAACTTATGGTGCTTAACTTGAATCCAAGGTCCCCCTTACCCATCGACAAAAATAAATTTTGGGATTGCATAAATGATTTAGGGGAGGGATGTGTGGAATTGTGGGTTATTGCTGGTGATTTTAATGAAATTTCTTAGAGAAGAAAAATGGGGTGGAAAAGGATTTAATCCCAAAAAAGCAAAAACATGTCTTGATGTTTTAAATAATTTAAAGATGTTTGATTTAGGTTCTTGTGGGCAGGCCTATACTTAGTCTAATAAAAGAAAGGGCTTAGCTCATATCAAAGAAAGATTAGATAAAGTTGTTATTAATTTAGAATGGCAAAATTTGTTCCCAGAGGCTACCTTAACCGTTCTTGCAGCTAGTGGATCAAACCACTCTCCAATCTTTCTCTCCACTCATCCTAAAACTCCTAAGTTGCCCCGTCCATTTAGGTCTCATAACATGTGGTTAAGAGAAGTGGATTGTGAAAATTTAATTAAATATAGATGGCATAAGATAAATGGAGTGAATGGAATTAATATAAATAATACTTTAACTACTCTAAGCAAAGAATTGCTTAAGTGGAATTGAGAGAAAATTGGAAAGGTGGATGAGGTTATTAGAATAACTAGAGTCAAACTTGAAGCCATTAGACCTAAAATTCCAATTGGAAGAATTATAACTAAAGAATTGGAACTTAGTAGCAAATTAGAGGATTATTTAAATAAGGAGGAAGATATGTGGTGACAAAAAATCTAGGGAACTCTGGCTTAGAGAAGGAGATAAAAATACTAAAATTTCCCACTCTAGTACTATTAATAGGAGAAGATCTAATACAATTATTAAAATAAAAAAAAGATGATGGGAAGTGGCTTAATAATTGGGAGGAAATAGGATCTGAGTTTTGCAGCCACCATAAAAACATAATGACTTCAATGGGGCCTAGAAATTTCGATATAATTGAAGAAGTTATTAGCCCGAAGATTTCCTAAGAAGAGAACTCTAAGCCTAGAGCCATTCCTATGGAGTATAAAATTAAATAGTTTGTTTTCAATCATAGGCCCAAAAATCTCCCGGACCTAAAGGTTATCCTCCAAAATTCTACCAACATATGTGGGAGACGGTTGGAGATGATATTGTTCAGATTGTGCAAGATTTCTTTAAATGCAATTTTTCCTTGAGAAATATTAATAAAACCTATATTGTTCTTATTCCTAAAAAAGGTCAAGCTCTAGTGTCAATGATTTTAGACCTATAAGTCTTTGCAATGTTATCTATAAAATCATCTCTAAAGTTATTGCTAATAGGCTCAAGATTATTCTTTCTAATGTTATAAGTCCATTCCAGAGTGCCTTTCTGAAAGGGAAATTGATTACTGATAATTACATTATAGCCCATGAGGTTATCCATTCTTTTAAAACTAACAAAAATTTCAAAACTATGGGAATTAAATGTGACATGGCCAAAGCTTATGATTGCATGGAGTGGGATGTCTTGGAAGTGACCCCTTGTGTATTTGGTTTTTATGAAAACTTTATTAAATTAATTAAGGAATGCCTTTCTTCTGTATCTTACTCTATCCTGTTGAATGGATCTCCTTTCGATAATTTCTTTCCTTCTAGAGGGCTTAGATAAGGAGACCCGCTTTTCCCATACTTGTTTATTTTAGGGGTAGAATTTTATCCTGTATGCTTATTAGAGCCAAGGCAATGGGATCCATTTAAGGGGTTAGGTAGCTAGGAGAGGCCCAAGAGTTTCTCATATGTTATTTGCCGATGATAGCTTCATTTTTTTGCCAAGCTAACCTCAAAGAAGCTAAGGATATTAAGTTTTTACATGAAGACTACTGTAGCATATTGAGTCAGTTTATAAATTATTATAAATTTGCAATCTATTTAGCAATGGGTCTTATCAAAGAAGATGTGGATCTATTTCTTCAGCCTTTGGTATGAGGTTAATGGACAAGGATGGAAAATATCTAGGTCACCCCTTATCTATAAGAAGGAATAAGAGTTTGTGCTTTGAGTCTCTAGTTAATAAAATTAAAAACAGAATTAGTGGTTTGGCAAATCCCTTTGCTCTCTCAAGTTAGTAGGAGTGCCCTTATCAAATTGGTAGCTATGGCCATCAATGTTTATAATATGTCTTTTCTTCGGCTCCCAAATAAAACCTCGAAAACCATTGATAAAATGTTTATAGCCTTTTGGTGGGGTGAGAATGGGGGAAAGAGAAAATTTCACACAATCAAGTGGTCCAAATTAAGTAAGCCTATCTCTTAAGGAGGTCTTGGAATTAGGGATACCACAAATAATAATCTAGCTCTATTGGCCAAAACTTGTTGGAGATATGTAACAGATGATAATCTTCTTTACTCAGAAGTTCTAAAGGCTAAATATTGTCCCAATAGTAACCTTTGGTAAACTAAATTCAGAAAAGGAAACTCTTGGTTTTGTAAGGGATTCGTTGAGGGGGTTAATTTAATTATTGAAAAGGTGAGATGGATTGTTGGAAATGGGAAAGATATCTTAGTGTGGAAATGTAATTGGATCCTTTGTAAGTAAGGCTTGAGAAAACCTTTTTCTTCCATTGTTAATCCAAGTCTCACAGTTAAAGATCTATGGAATGGAGAAGGAAAATGGAATGCAACTATCATCAAAAGCCTCTTTAACAATCATAATGATGTTGAAGATATTTGCAGGATTTACATCCCTGTCCATAATGATAAGAATAAATAGATTTGGCCTTTTTTCAAAGAACGGCTAAGTTACCACCAAATTAGCCTATAAAGAAAGGTGATGAGGCTAATCTTATATCCACTGTCAATTGGAAAGCTTTTTGGAAATTGCCACTTCCTCAAAGAGTTCTTTTGTTCGATTGGAAATATCTTAAACATGCTATCCCGGTAAAAACCTCAATTAAGGTTAAAATAAATTCAATTGATGAAAGTTATCATATTTGTGAAAAAGAGGTAGAATCAGTTAACCACGCTCTTATGCGATGTGACCATGCTAGAGCTTGTTGGTTTGGCTTGCATCTTGGAATTTAAACTCAAAACTTTCTTTTTTGGATGTAACTAATTGGTGGAAGGTATTCTGTCAGTAAGGCCGTCTGATTTCTCCTCTTGGAGATGATCACTCTAAGATGTGAGTTTTATTTTTATGGTTGGGCCATTTGGAAAACTAGAAATGATTTCATTTTTAAAAATCAACCTTTGGAACCACCCACCACACCCCCCCCGACGAACCACCAAAAAAAAAAAAAATTCATTGGCTTGGTAAAAAAAAAAAAGCTTGAAGGACCAACCATTTTTTCTAAGGATATGGGTGTAAAGAAAAAAGGAAAAATAAGTGAATATCCTAGAGTGATCTCCAATAAAAAGGATCTTAAGATCTTCTCTGATGTAGCCTTCAAAGCTATTGATAGAAAAGCGGCTTTTGGTTATGTTATGTTTGTAAATGGTAGCATTGTGGATGTTGGCGCATGTTGAGTTTAAGCTGCCTCTTCAAAAGAGGCCAAAATGAGAGCGATCCTAATCGCATTGGACAAGGCTTTAGAAAGAGATTTCAGTAGTGTGCATGTGATGTCAAATGCCAAAGAAGTTATTAAGGCTTTAAATGAAGATGATAATTGGTCTATTTCATCTATTATTTTAGACATTAAAGGATTAGCCTCCTCATGTAGTTCTATGGGTTTTTCTTTTATCCCTAAGAGTTTCAATGGTCATGCTCATAAGTTTGCCAAACTTTGTTTTTCTTCTAATTAAGATATTGCATGGGAGAGGGTAGTTTTTGAATTAGGGGTGGGGGGTTAATTTTGCTTTTCCGTTTTATCCTTTTGCTCCCTCTTTGTTGTTTGTCTCTTTGCATTGGTTTAATATATATTGCTTTTTCTAGAAAAAAAAAAAAAGAACGTCACTGTGCAGACATGAGCATGTTTAAATTGAAGAGAAAAGGCAGAGAAAGTTGACATGGAGACAAGTGCCTCAATTCAAGTTTGTAAGGCATCACTAAAACCTGCTTGAAATGTTAGCTAGGTACACATGGAAAGGAAGCCCACAGAATTGGAAAAAGAGCTTATACACATGCAGGAAGAGGTGGCATTTTCAAAATTCAAACATTGGGCAGTCAAGTAAGAACACACACCTCTTACCAATATGGTAAGAAGCTGTTCTTTGCACTTTGTTCTTGTTACTTCTTAGTTAGTACAATTCTAATCAAAATTAGTACACTATTTTAAGGTAATCTATATCAGATTTAATCAATTTGTCAGTACCCTAATCCATATAACAAAGCTCCTGCTCCTATTGGACTATAGATTAGCCACTTTATCAAGTGTGGTTACCATCTCATTTTCATTGCCTCCCATTATTTCTTTTAATTAATATATAGTAAAGGAGATTAGGATAGTGTATTTTCTATGATTTAAAGAGAGAGAAAATGTACCTTTCAATTGAGAAAATGGCTATTCTAACCTCACGAGATATGCGTGGGATTGAGGAACTGGACAAAAGAGCAATTAGGATCCTACCCCAAACAAGCCAAAAGTTCTTTTGAGAAGCCAGCTAACTGTTAAAGAGAAGGGCCCACAAAAACCAGAACACCTGAAAGGCACCCCCTCTTCTAATCATTAAATGTCAAAGCTTGCATTCTTCTGTCTTAGCTATCAGTTGCTACAATCAAATAAGAATTCTGAAGAGAACAAAAGAAAACAGGAGTTGGAAAGTGAGGCCACGAACCTTATGCTTCCTCCTGTTCATGTTGGGATTTATCACAGCCCATGGGACATTTTTCAGTTTAAACAGATTTTAGGTTATGGTATCTTTTATTTTTTCCCAGAAAAGAGAAGTGAAAAAAGGTTGAAATGTACAATATTCTCTCTTCTCTATCTTCTTTCCGATATTATATGTAAAAAAAACTAATTTGAGTGCATTATTGATTGAGATTTGATTTCTAGCATGCATCGATCTTATTTTCAACCATCGGAAATGCATCACATGTTTATTGAATGAAAAGAAGAGAATTCAATTACAAAATAACATAAATAGTCAACAAAATAGAAGCCCAGATGTGCCGCTCATGACGTCCGCCAGCCAGCAAAGCTTCCAACTCCTCCTAACCCTCAAGGCACATCAGTGCCTAAGCACCAAACGTAGCATCATCAAATTTATAGAAAACTGGCAAATAGATAAATGTGGATAAACAAACATATATACATCAAAGCTGAATAAAACAATAATAGATCATGTGATTAACAATATGCAAAACTGGATATAAGCATGAATAATAACAAACCATATGAATCAAACGGAGACGGAATCTCTAGCTGAATATTTTACAAAGTGGCATGCCGCATAAGCTATCGGAATGAACCCAGGCAAATCTGGTATGAAATTATCATTTTGCATCATCCTATTATCACATTGATTTTTTTCAAAATTCACACATAAAATGAAGATTTTTCTTTGCACTATTGCATACAATACGAAAAATCAATAAACATGGTATATTCTTATGCATTCATGCGATATGAATTGGTTCCTATGCATTGCATTATTTTTTTCCTTATAAAATTATTATTTCTGAATTGAATTTATTGTTTGCGTAGGAAAATTTTAAATTCTTAGGACCAACTTTGAGGAGAATTTGAAGAGAGAAATCAAAGAAAAATTAAAGAAGAGAAAATTGAGAGAGAGAGAGAGAGAGAGAGAGAGAGAGAGAGAGAGAGAGAGAGAGAGAGAGAGAGAGAGAGAGAGAGAAATTCAAGAGAAGGAAGTCCACAATGGGACCCACACCACCTTGGGCATGAATCCCAAGGTGGACGTCCAAGGGGGGCCCACTTTCAAGAGTTGCAAAGCTAGGAAGTCTGAAATAATCTTTTTAGAATCCAACTTTTGAGAGAAAAAAAGAATGAGAATTGAAAGATTGGGAGCAAGCAAAGCAAAGAAGGAAGAAGAGAGAAAAGAGGAGAGACGCTTCTTGCGCAAGAGAGAGGAACAAGCACTCCTTGGACCCCCAAGGTGGGACCCCCTTTTTTTATACAAATCTGAAGATTCAAACCTTCAAGATAATTGCCATATTAGGTGCAAAAATTTCAAGAGAATTCAAGAAGATCTTAACGTAGAGAGTCTTATTAGTCAAGTTGTTTGAAGGGAAAACTTTTATTGTAAAGCTACTTTTCTCTAAGAATGGTTAAAAACCTCATCATTGCTCTGAGTATATGCCAACAAGCTAATAAAGAGGATTAACAAAGAAGAAAACGAGGGAAGCAATGCTAAAAATAAACAGGCTTGCTATTTCCCATTTAAATAAATAAATAAATAAAATAATAAAATGACCCAAATGCCCTCCTCTTCTCTCACAACTCACCTTTTCCACATCTCTTTCTCTTCTCCACCTCCGCCTTTCGGTGACGATATCACTAGCTTTGAAAAAAGGAAGCCGGCTGACTCCCCCTCCCCGTTTTTGCAATATCAGGCCACCCAGCCTCCCAGTCAATGGCGACTGGGAGATCGGTCGGCAGCGGGGCCGTGGCCTCCTAATCACCGGAGCTGCCACCCACGAGGAAGCAGCGGGAGGGGTCGGCCGAGTCGAACAAGGGGTCGCAACGCGAATTATGTCGGAGCAATCAGATAGCGTCGGCGGAGAGCCGGTGCTTGGGGGCAAGGCAGTACTCGACGAAGACGACGATGGCGGGGGTATTGCGAGCCATGAGCTCGTAGAAGGCATGGAAGGGCTGGAAGGTGGCGCTGAAGAGGATGAGGCCTCCGCCATGGAAGTAGATGATGTGGGGAGGGTATTGATTTGGTTTTGGGGATGGAAGATTCGGGAGGCTGGGGGCCTAGTGTTGGCTACCGATCTCTCGGTCGCCGTCGACTGGGAGGCCGGGCGACTTGTTCTTAAAGAGAGGGGGAGGGGAGGGAAAGAAAGGAAGATGGAGAGGGAGGAGAGGGAGAGGTAGGGAAAGGAAGAGGGAGAGGGGGGGGAGAAAGGAGACCGGCCGAGACCCTTCCCTGGAGCCAACGATCATCATGGGGACCAGAAAGTGGAGAAAGAGGCAAAGAGGAGGGAAAGGTGAGTGGAGAGACAAGAGGAGGGCATTTAGATCATTTTACCTTTTTTTTTCTTTTTATTGAAAATAAGGTTAGTGAATTGAGATAGAATTTAAATATAAATTAATAGGTCCTAAATAAAATTTCAATAGAAAGGGGGCATTATTCATGTCAATAATCATTACCCCTGCTTAATTTTCCACCCTCCACCTCTTGTCTCCACCTCTCTTTCTTCCTTCATGACTCACCCAAAGGGCCAAGCCCTTGGCCAACCACCACTTTGGGCCCGTTCCACTACCATTAATATTGTTGATCCTCACTTCTGTGCTTCTTTCTTTGTGCTCTACATAGATAGAGTGTTGTTGAATTTTCAAGGATGTTCAAGTTGAAGATAGGACATGTTAGCTTTTCTTTTCTGGGCAGAAGGGTGATATTATTGTATCTTCTATTGATTTTATATATAGACGATGACTATATGTTAAAATTTTCATTTTCTTTATAAGAGCGTTTTCATTGTTATTCATCTTGCATAATAACCTTTTTTGATGCTTTGTCCTTTCCAGATGTATTACATGCTTGAAGGCAATGCAAATGTGAACAACAGAATGCATTTTAGGCTATGAAATTACTAGAAACAACTTTTGAAATTATTTAAAATTTTGTCATTAATTTCATAATTTTCTTAATTTGGGTTGACGACCCAATTTGCGAAGGAGGTCCTGCTCTATCCATACCTCCAATGATTAGATCAAGAATGAATCCCCAATTCCTAGAAAGCGTTTTATCTATTTAATTTTCAGCAATTTTTATTTCTGATTTTTATTATCTATTCCATTGAATTGGTTGTTTGATATTATTTTTCTTTTGATGCAGTCTTGTAAATTAAGTTTTTAGATTAAAGGTTTTTAGTATAGAGACTTTTTAATTGGCTGCAATTCATGTAATTAACATTCAATGGTTGTATAGATCTTCATTGGCTAGTGTTGAATTTTCATTGGTATGTACACATAAAATATATGAAAAAAATGAAAATGAAATATGATTTTGCACGATGAGTTGGTATTCCCAATTTCCTCACCAACACAACTGGAATCAATGCCTGATTATTTTTACTCCTGACCATATTTAATGGATTGGCATAATTTTCTCATTTTTAAATTAACGATCTTAATTTAACTAATGAAAAGCCAAACTGTTCTTGATGCTAAATTACACACCATAAACACCATTTTCTTTCGCCATTGTTTACCTCACGAATGGAATTCCTCCTAGTAGCTCTGCCTCATTATTGTTATTATAAACTTGATAGCATAATACATGTGCTCCCTACAAGAAGTCGTGTTTTTATCACATGAAACTCTATATACTATCATCATATATAGAGACATTAGGCATGATACATGGCCATCAGTAAACATCTCTTTCATGGGTTGTGAAGTACTAGACCCGATCTCAGAGCCGTGCTTGTAATGCAGTCTCTCAACTTTTCCTCTGTCATCCTCCCTTGCCTCCTCACCTGTTAAAAGAAGAAAGAATTTCCTATTTTCTTAGTTCCAACATCCAAACAGTCCTACCTACTCTCCTATACCGACAAGAAAATGAATTCCCAAGTCAATACCATGCACCCGTACAGTCATTGCTGTCTATTTATTCAGTTGACTTTCCTTGGTCTATAGATGTTGTTTTCTGTGGTTTGCCCAAGTCACTTTCTATGGGGTAGTTGGTAATATTTTATCTCGAATTTTGCAATGCCCAACTGTGATTTATTGTTCAAAATTCTATCCTACCACGGTCCACGTTTCTTTGAAAAATATATGAAAAGAAGAGGAATTAGACCGTTACAAAATTCTATCCTACTGCGGTCCAGATTTCTTTAAAAAATGTATGAAAAGAAGAGGAATCAGGGCTTTACCCATCAGGTTTGTACAGTTCTTTGGCCCCAATATGAATGTCTTTTTATGCAACTTGCTTAAGAGAGAGAGAGAGAGAGAGCTTTCACACTTAGCTTTCAATATAATACAGCTTATTGGTTTATCGTTAATAAAAAATACTTTTTTTAGCTGAACCCGATTAAGTCCAAGATGATGTCGATGATGATGACCATAAATGCTTCAATAAAAAAACACACTTAAAAAGGCAACACTAGATGCCGGCTATACGGAGTCCCTAAAAAAGGGCCACTTCTAGCTTCTGCCTAGAACAATTACATTCAAAGAATGTACGGGGATCGAAAGGTTTGGACATATATCAGGAGTATCCAAACTACTGAACAAATCAAATGATTCTAGTCATCAATTTTAGTCATAAAAGTTTTAAGATTATACATTCTCTAAACTTATTGTAATAGAATCTAACAGCATTAACTATTTCAAAATATGTGTAGAGCCAATTCAAGGTGGATAGTTGTGCGAGTGGATTACATCGATCACAAGTGAGCTAGCCACTCATAATAAGAACAAAAACAAAAGGATTGCAAACTAACCCAGGTCTCCTTCGGAATTTACCAAACTTTTTTAATATGAAAATGATCCAAGCTGTTGCATAAATTGTTCAAATAAGGAATACTTAATGGCCAAAATTCAAAAGAAGAGACATTTTAGTCAAACCCTTCATCATCTGGATGACTCTGATTGAAAATATCAATGACCAGTTTATATCTTTATTGATGAGTAATTGTCCATTTAGTGCGCACTAGGGTTTGTCAAATTTAGGGAACATGGAAATCTATTGAAGAAAGGGAAAGCTGCATTAAATAATTTTACTTTTACGGCAAAGTGGCAATCAAGAGTCAATTAACACCTACTGTGTAAAAGAAGTGAGATTCGCGATATCTTTTCTGGGACAATATTGGCAACGATTACATCAAATTAATTTCAAAGTTTGTGTTTATTCTGAAGAGCAAATGAGAATATCCAAAAAAAAAAGAAGTAAATTTAATAAATAAGAAACTTAAATACTGATGAGAAAAATAACATTGGAAGAAAATACTTTTGAAAAATAAAAAAAGTAACAAATTTTATTTCTTACTACATGTTCCGACTAATAGAGAGAAATATTCTAAGATTTGGAATAGGTTACATTAGGGTTGTGAAATGATTAGGAATATGGTGTGATTAGGTTATATTAGAGTCGTGACGTGATTAGGAACATGGGGTGGAACTAGATGGGCTGGTGGTGGCCATGGCCCCCCAAAAAGTTTGAAAAACCCCCTAGTGTTCTTAAACTTTATTGGTTTATTTAGCATTGGATTCTCAAAAAATTTGAAAAACTCTCTAATGTTATAGAAAGTTTTAGTTTATACACACACTTATTAAAAGGTCTTTATTGTATTTTATAAATAACCATTGGCTATTCTCAAGGAAATATGCCATGAAGCTGTACTCACAACAATTCACATGCTATGTAGTAAGGTTTATCAACTCCTTGCTCTACGTTTGGTATAAGTTTGAGCCCTGTTTCAACCTATGGTATTTTTTATTGGAACAGAGGTAATTAAGAGTATGAAGTTTTCAAGAAAATATCACTGTAATGTTATGATAAAATATTCAAAATTAATATTAGCAGTATTTACAATACTCTCATATATCAACTTATTAAACAAGGGGAAATACTGTGATGAGATGGTGAGATGACTTTTATAAGGCCCAACTGGATTATTGCCAACCACAAATGGCAGTGAAAATGAAAGAAGTTGATGCGGGCTAGGTATGTGAGAAAAAAATGTCAATGCTATCTAAAAAACCTTGGCCCTTCATCTTAACAGTTTACAACTGCAAAGATGAATAAGATACCCATTTCACATATTAGATGAAATTAGAATGTGATGAGGGTGACAACAATAGTCGAAGTTTTTCTCTTTCCGGTGGATAAAGGTAAACTTGTCAAACAACATAAGTTTTATTGTGTTCACTGTGATTTTTTTTTTCTATCGGAAGGCATCTCGGTCTTTTGTGTTGGACTAATCCCTTTGGGACTAGGGGAGCCGGTTAAATCCCCTGTAACCCCAGTGTAGTAACGCAGTTGGAATTCGCAACTTTCAAGAGCAAACCGTGGTATTAGGCCAGCTAAGCTATCCCTTGCGATTGTGTTCACTACGATTGATTTCTTAATAGTTTGTATCTGTGTGCATCGTGTTCACTTATCAGAGATTTACTTGGCTAAGCTACAATAACTAGGTATTGGGTGAGACCACTCGATCGGCAGTTAAGCATGTAAGTGGATGTTTCACTCATACTGGTGTGTAGTCAGTCCACTGCTGGATTCGTCGTGGGCAATTCTAATAATTCTTTTCTGTTTTCCTCCTGCTTAGTAGATGGACGAATGTTGTTGTTTTTTTTTTAGGTACAATAAATTGTAACTGGTTGAAGTCGTTTTTGTTTTGACAAGGAAGGTGGAGTAGCCGGCTCACACGACCAAGCCCACGGCTCCACCACTCTAAACCACCCACCTCTAATCAATCCCCATAGTGGTGAATTATATATGAAAAGTGGACCAGACCTTTCAGCCCAAGAAGAGAGATTATTACTTAAATGGGACTTATTTCTTTAGTAATATCATTAAAGATGATGTATACCCACGCCCTAGTTTGGGATTTTATATGTTCATTCAAGCGAGGGCTGCTTCCCTTTGGTCTCATGCTCACACAGTGGAGAGAGAAACAATAGTAACGAAAGCTTACGTTGTCTTTACGTTGTCTTTCACCAACTTTTGGTTCAAATTAAATGATTATAATGTAATCAGTGTATCTGTTGGCCACGTAAATACTCATTCTAATTGTCCTAGTTTGGAAATGATTATTTCTAGTGGGATGATCTCATAAGTCATACCCGCATCATGAATATATAGAAAGATGAGATAATAAAATCAGAGATTAACCCTATCATTCAATTATATATGATTCCTACTTTGTCACCAAGCTCAAATAAAAATACATATGTATAAACAAGCAGAATGGTCATCAAGCGCGTCAAGTGTATTGATTTTCTGACTTGAAGACAATGAGAGAGATGTTTTGATAAGGCCCTATAGAAATTATCCTTTAGTCGGCCAACTACTTTCCAATAGGATTTCGCGCATTATTATATTACTCCGATGTAAAATACATGCTTTAATGTACTCCTTTCATTTTGTTTTGTTTCATTCTGTTTGTTTGCATGGTGTTGGAGTCCTGGAAAATCAGGGTCAAAATGTTAAGTTTTAATGAACAAATATTAAAAAGCTGAGATGTGAAGGATGTAAGATCAGAATAATAGCTGAGTAGAGCTTATTGGATGGACATTTGTGGACGTTCTCCTTTATCATTTTTTTTCTTCAAATTTTGTCACTTTTGATAGGAAGAGATCACAAAGCTCCTTAAAACTCAATACCAAGTTGGATAATTTTGTTCTAAACCGGATGAAAAAAATAAAAATAAAAAATTAATGTCGATAAAACGAACTTACCCTAATGAAAACGGTGCTTAATACGTGCATGGGCTTGATTTGATCAAGAGCTGTGTAAGTAATCTCGAAACCTAAGGACTCGATCACCCGCAGAACTTCTCCACCGACACCTGCTCCCCCTTTGCTGGTTATCTTCACAACAAATCTCCTATCCTCGATCTTCTCTGTATCTATCTGTTACATACACCAACCACAAGCGTCTTGATTCATAACAGTTCATACTATACTTCATAACAGTTCATACTATACTCTGAGAGAGAGAGAGAGAGAGAGAGAGAGAGAGAGAGAGAGAGAGAGAGAGAGAGAGAGAGAGAGAGAGAGAGAGCGCCCTAACTAAAGAAAAGAACAGGGGCAGGAGGAGAAAAAAACAAGGAGAGTAGTTCTTTCTTTTACCTCAAGAATCTGGGACTTGGGCTTGGAATAGTTCCTGGGTGGTGGTGCAAACACTCGCGAGGGCAGCACTTTGTTGGCAGTGTTGTTTGAGAATGGTTCCAAGTTGTGGTTATATTTGGAAAATGAAGACGAGCTCTCTCCGAGTTCCTTTTTGATCCTTGCAGTCTCTTCATGTATGCTTCTGAGATATGCCAAGGCGTCCACCAAAACCGACCGCTTATCCATCTGCACTAACCCATCAATTCAGTATTCCCTTGAGTACACGCATTCTCGTCAAATCAAAATCAAATGGAACGGACAAAGAAGAGTCCAAGGCAGGGGTGTCTGGATGTATCCTAAATCAATAACCTTTTTTTTTTTTCACATTTTGGCAAAACAATTGGGTAGGCACTTGTCTTTAGATTAGTTACTTCCCTTTATCATGTCACGTTAGTTGCCAACCACAAAGGTTATGTGACATATTTCCGTGATGGAAACCCCAGAGAAAAGCTGTTCATTTGCTTGTGCTTTAATTTTCCTCTTCTCTTTTGAGTCCTTACATTAGGAGAGAAATCACTTCTTTCTTCTTTAAATTGGGATCTTTCTATTAATGAAGTCACCGTGAATTTGTTGAAATGTAGTGCATGTGAGAGCCAGATAACAAGTTTGCAAAATGAGGTCAACCATGCATATAAAGTCCTATACCCTTTTGTGATTATCTTATTGCTATTTTCTTTACACTGGTCAATAAGAGTAGGTTGTGATTTGAAGTGGACCTACATATATTCATGTGAGGGTGACGCTCCCATTGGACCTCAGCTATTAAAATTATAGTAAAAATTCTATTTAGTTTTCAAAAATTACAATAAATTCTACTGCTTCTCCCAAAATTTATACGAAAATTTTGTATTTGTTCTCAAAACACTATTTAGGCCTGTAACTCTTAAATGAAAACTCTGGTCGTGCTAGTTGCAATCTATTATTCATCATATTATGGGTTATATAATAATAACGTAATATATATATATATAACGAGATCTGCAAAACTTATTTTCTTCCTCTCCATTTTTTATACTATATCCTACACATCCTCTCTTTGGGAGAATGTATCATGTGAGGGTCTAAGTGAATAATAGACAAAAACGAAAGAAGGATGGAAACATCAATCATCAAGTCTTGAATTTTACCTTGGTAATGTTGGGAACAAGAGCACGGAGAGCGAGTAACTGCTGACTGAGTCTCTTTCTCCTATTCCTCTCCGAATATAAATTCTTGCAATTAAATGCAACTGGTTTTGGATCCTCGTCCATCTCTTCGTCCTCTTCTTCCTCTTCCTCCTCTCTATTTCTTCCCACCCCATCGTTCGATGAAGGCGACAGTAGTAGATTTACCCAGCAAGAATCCTCCATTGCGGTGGGTGTAGATGCCAGTCCCATAACATGATCGAGGAAATTCTCATCAGTCTCATCTGGGGTGACTGCATGTAGATCATCATTTAGAAAGCAGTCACTGTCATCTTCTTCGATCAGAGCTGCTGAATGGATCATGGGTTCAGCTGTCGCAGTTATTTCGGTGAGAAACTGGTTGTAATTGGCTGTCAGGTCGGGTTGGGATTCTGCGTGGTCTAGTAGACTGAATTCCTCCTGTTGAGGGATGAGAGAGAAAGGGTCGGATTCGAAGTCGGGGAGAGAAAAATGGGGAAAATTGTCTAGGAAGTGAACGTTCTGTAATTGTTCAGGACAGTTAGGGGTATCAATGTCATTGTTGTCAAACCAAGAAGAGATGATGTCTGCACTACAGCTGTCGGAGTAAGTGGGCATTTGGCTCAGCTCTGGAAAAGTGAAGGGACCCAGTTCCATTTCCATCGTAGTTTGATTGAAGAAATACCTCTCGCTCTCCTTCCCTCTAGATTGGAGGAAAGACCGCTCTGGGTTCTTTAGTTTAACTTAGTTGAGAGGAGAGAGAGAGAGAGAGAGAGAGAGAGAGAGAGAGAGAGAGTATGTTGGTCTTTCATTCTCTCCACATAAACACATGCTCTCTCTCTCTCTCTCTCTCTCTCTCTCTCTCTCTCTCTCTCTCTCTCTCCTTGCAGCTCTACCTATCCAGCTGGAAAGGAGCCTGAGTGACTATCTCTTCCTACTTTCAATTAGAGAGGGGGAGCATCGGAACACATATATAGGAAAAGGGGAGGAAGAAGTACGTGGCAAATTTTTAGAATTGATTTAGAAATGTCCAAAAGAGTTGGTGGGTGTCTGATTGCACCAAGTTTATATGTTGTTTATAGAAAGTGGACGGTAAACATGATACAAAGAAAATGCATCAGATGATGTGGGGTCCTCCATGAAACTTTGCTTCGATGGTAATGGTAACTTGATCACTGTTCACCGATGCTGCAAAAGGGGCGGCCTTTGAAAGTAGAAAGTAATTCCTCACCCACATGGGTTTTTCTCCACATTTGCCTAATCTGGGCCAGGGGCCTTCACGCCGCCTACCTGAAATTTTCTTTCATATTGAAATTTTGTCTTTCTTCAGAACTCTCTCGTGACTGCTTGAGAACTCTCTCGTGACGGCTATCCTTCTGTCATTGTCTACGATCTTACTCTCTTGACGATTTCATTTAATAGCATAGCAATGATATACTTATACTCTCATTTGTTCTTCCGGTTACTCTCTAGTGCTTTTATAATTCAAAAAAGCAAAGGGAGAGTAAGTGGAGGTGTAAGTTTAGCATTTCTCTTTTGAGTAATAACAAGATATTTTTAGACTATGATGCTTCTCAATGTGTAATTAAGACTGTTGCAAAAATAGAGTAAATATTAGAAATGTTTAAAATATATAAAGAAAAGAGTGTACAGTAAAATAGAGAGTAATTACTAGTAATAAACAAAAGATGACAGTTATTATTATTATTATTATTATAAACATGATGGATAGCATAATACATATTAGTAATAGCTCCATAATAATTGCAATGACTGTATACTGATCAAAGTTGGAAATGGATAGGTCCTCTTACCAAAAAAACATAACTCAAAAAGATAACAAATGTGCATTATCTCCATAAATAACTGAGTTCAATCTTTTTCAACTTCGTGAATAATTATAAAAATGGATATGAACATCTGAGAATGGCTAAATCTTATATCCCTCTTTATTTAGTTCCACAAACTCTGTTATATATCCTGCTACAAAAAGAAACAAAAAGCTTGTAGAGAATCCCATTAGCCATTTATCTTCCATTATGTCTATTACATATAGAGTGGTAACTAAAAAAAGATGATTTTTTCCACATACCCGCAATATTATGTACTATTGTTAAAAATCCTACTTTTTGAGTAATTAATATAAATTCCCTAATTCGTGTGTAAAATGTTTGAAAACACCCCTAGATCACCACCAATAGAAATTTTTGCTAGCCTTTTTTTTAAATATATGATATCAATATTACCTTTTGGCATTGATAAGTATCAAAATATGATAGGTCTCCTCCTACAAGGCATCCAATGCTAATCAAAACCAATGGAAAATATATGAGCAGTGATTTAACATTTCATAGGTGGTAGGGGTTTATAATAAATTACTCAAAAGATAGGGATTTTGGAATATGAAGAAAATCATAAAAAAAAAACACAAAACCTAAAATGAATAATAGAATAGAAGGGCACATCTTCATTAAAATATTGAAAATTTTTTTGGTTATGTAAAATTGATTTATGTTGCAAAAAAGAAGCGGCCAAAATTCATTTTTGTAAGGATTTTGAAGTCCCTGATAATCTCAATCGATTCAATCAAGATCACTTCTGTTTATGATAATTGAATGAACATGTTAATTATAAACCATTCAAACTAATTACTTTTTAAAGAGCAAGTCCATATCTAAAATTAGGGACAAAAACTAAATATTAAATAACTCTTAAACTTTAAATTGGTATTAGATTCATTTTTAAAACTTTAAAATGTAAACTTAAAAGCTGTTATTTTTTAAAATTCACACTTTTATGATTTCATTATTTTTAATATTTTCTTAAACTAATCATGATTTCTTGTAGATATCATGCATGGTTAGTCAACTTGTAACACCAAATTCGACCAGGTTTGTCCTATCAACCAGGTTCATCCTAGTTGTCGCTTTCATTTGTTTGATGGATGGTCCAGCATTCAAATTGCGCTCGTCAATCTGTGTCTAAATAATGAGTAAATTGCCTAATAGGTTGTTGAACACACAATCCAAACTAAGGGATGAGGAGAATAAATACCACTGAGTTTCTGCTTCTTTGCTTTCTTTTCTTTCAACCATGGGATACAGACCATTTAATTTCTTTTCCCTCTTCTCTATCTTAATTTTGCTTCAAGTTAAGAAGTAACAACATATTCCAGCCATGACGCTTTCAATGTTGAAAAATCCAGGTTGGAAAAAGCGACTAAGGAACTGGAAAAAAACCAATGTATAAAATATGGAGCAAGGTTATGGAAGTTATACACCATTTCAGCTATTCATTTTCCGGTTTACAGTCCAGGTCAGGATTCTCCTTTCGATGAGTTCATATGAATAGTAGTTCTTTCTTTACTTGCAAATGTTTAAATGGTTAAGTTGAGTGTCCATGGGCCAAATCAGGTTAGGAAAGGCCAAAGGTTGTCCAAGCTTGACCCATTAATTAGATCAGGTCTGCTACTTAGGAATGAATTCAGCACATACTGTGCCTTTTGGCGTTAGGAAAGCTTTGATCGAAGATTAAATTAGCCACTAGAAACATGAAAACAATCCCCGTCTGCATGTCTTTTCCTTTATCTTTTGCTGTGATCCAACTCACATCAACTTTGACAATAAGTGTTTTACCATAAACTTTTACAATAAGGGGTTCCTCAGTTCGTTAGCAACTGCCCATCTTACCCAGTTGCACACTGATTGATCTTACCCGATTACCCGGTATGTCAAGCTTGCCTACTTATGTGGACTTACTCTTTCCACTGTGTGTAGGCTATGATTTCTACTTTGTAGGCTTCCTCTTCTCACTTGTATGGATTTGGATAAAAAAAAACACACACACAATGACACATTCACTCACATGCAACCCAAGTTCAAACCATTAGCTCCATGGGCTGGTTTTGAATGCAATGCATGAAACATCCAACCTCTTTGTATAGTTCTTTGAGAAATTTTTTTCTTCCTTGATTTAGAGGTTAGTTTCTTAATTGCTCAAGCATAGTCTCACTGTTGACATCTTAGAGAGTGGTAGCAAGATCTAGAGTCCAGATCCCAGAGTGCTGTCCCATGCTTCTCGTGAGTGGGATATGTGAAAATCTACTTGTGGGCGCCACTTATTGATAATTCAAACCATTCAAAATGCTTGTCAACCCTTCCAGTGACAAATATTTGCTCAAATTTTACGCCATAAGATTGAGCAAATGGCTACTAACGTGATTAATGCATAAGATTAATAAAGCATAGGACTGTCATAATCACATATTACTCGTGTTATATCTTCTAGTGAGACTAACTTCTGTTGAAGGAAAATTTGAGCATAAATCATTGAATGGGATGGCACTTATTTTGAATGGTTTGGTAGATGGGAATCAGAGTAGATTTTCATACACCCAGTCATTGGAAGCATGTGAGTGAAAACTCGAGGGATCCCCATTCATTGGAAACGTGTGTGAGAAAATTCTGGGGATCGGGATTTTATGATCTAAACTTAGCAGAAGCCCAATATTAAAATCTATCTCAATTATTTCCACAATTAAGAGTCGTATTATATTTTTATGTGGCGGCCCACCCATTGTGATCTCTCATGAGCCCTATGTTATAGATGCCAACAGGGAATAAGGGTTGGGCATAATGCAAATCAGGCAATTGAGTCTCATCAGTAGCTGGAGGACTCATGTCAGTTGAACTCGCCTCAACTGAATCCAAACTCAGGAGCCATTGTAACACAGCAACTCAGCTGATGTGGCAAATCTGTTGGAGGCTGAAGTCATTTGTTTTGAGTTGCATCTGACATGGCATCAGTTGCAATTAATTTCATATTGTCTTAGTCCGTTGTAAGAGAACTTTATAAATACAGATGTAATCCGTCATTTGTAACTAAACAAATCAAGAGAACCTCTTCTTCTGCAACATTTTCTTCTCTGATCTTCTTCTCCTTCTTTTTCTGTCGGATTGCTGCTGTTCTAAAGAGTTGTTAGGGCATAGCCCATTTGTAAAATAAATAACAACATCCGTCTAAATTAAATAATATGATGGGCCTAGACTCTGAGCATATTAGAAGAAGCCCAACCCAAATAAGTACCATGGTTAAAAACTGCGGGTATTAGTTGCAGTTCACAGTCCATCATGGTCATTGCGATTATGAATTTTCTTAACTAAAAAAACTGAGAATTTTTTTAAAAAAATTCAGAATATTGTAGAATGCAAGAAAACAATGATTTTTTCATTAGTAATAACCATAAATCAAAATATCAGCCCCCTAAATTATTACATCCTATATCGATATCTTATAAAAAAAACTATATAAATTTTTTCTACAATTAAATAGATTTATATATTTATAAAAATTGTGATATTTTAACTAATAAAATAATTTATTTGGTTTTAGTTTCACATAAGAATTTATTTTATCTATAGTTTTAGTGTTATTTATCTTATCTTTTCATATGCAATAATTTTGGTACGAGTATTAAGTCCAATGATAATGAATAAATGAATGCTTTCTCAATTATATTGTATTTCTCCATCATTAATCTTTCTTTAATTTAATCAGTATCTTAACTTATATTTGTATAGCCTAGTGTTGTTGATTTTCTTATCTGTCAGTTTTTATAAGTTGTTATCTTTTCTTGATAATTTTCATCCTTAATTTAATGTTAAAAAATCATTATAACAGTTTATGTAAGTTGAGAGTGCTTTTCTCCTGTTTAATAGATTTTGATATATATATATATAGAATCTTAATGATGATAAAAAATTTGCACAGGCCTGCTTTTCTAGTTTATACAAGGGAATCAAAATCATGGAAATCTTTCTACGTGAGGACCCTTGCATCTGTGTAACTTGAATTAACTTAAATGAAAGTTAAATGTACTTTAGATCATGTACTTAAATGAAAGTTAAATGTACGTTAGTCTTACAGGAGAGTCTCTTGTTGACTTATATCATGTGGTGATTAATGTTTTGGGTCCTTCAAGGCTCTTGGTTTATTAGATATTACCTATGAGAATTAGTTAGGTCATGTTTGGCAATCAAATTCTCAAAAGAAAATTTGCTTTCCACAAAGTTGTGAAAAATCCACAAATGGAAATTGTAAATCTCCAAGGAGTTGTACAAATAGAGATCCTCATTTTTTTAGGATTTCAGGTCCTACTTCCCCCATGAGATTTAGAATTTTTAACTTTAGCGAATTTGCACACCGAAATCAATTTTCTCACTTATTTACATTGATATTTGATACACATTGATATCAACTTTAAATCCTCAAGGCCTGTTTAGGATAAATGAGGAGTAGACTAGAGTAAAGTAAATTTTATGTAGAGAGTGAAGTGGAGGAGAAGTGGGTTAAAGTTAAGGTATATTAGTTTACTTTATTCTGTTTGGATGCTTAATGTGAAGTGAAATTAAAAAATATTATGGAGCAGAATTGACTTTTACTAAAGGAAATTGAAGTATTTAGGTTAAAGTGAAATGAAGTATATAATGGGCTAATAACAATACTTCATCTTTGGGCAAGACTCATCCAAATAGGGTCGAATTGAAATTTTAAGCTGTTAGGGCTCATTTAACTTCACTCCACTCTATTTTTGCTTATCCAAACAGGCCATCATGGAGGAATCCCATCACCAAGTGCATTAAAGAATCCTTAAATATGAGGATTCCTCACTCATTACCAAATGTGCTTAGGGTGGGAGGGAATTCACTTCAAATTAGACTAGAGTAAAGATAGTGAAAACATCAAATAAACATGTGTAACCAACAATTAATAAGCAGATGAAAATAATGAAAATACACTTTTGTTTGAGGATGTATACATGCTATTCTTTTTTTTTTTTTTTGGAAAAGTATAAATCATCATTCCACTAAAAAACCAATACATCTTAAAAAATAGTATCATGTTCAACACTTACAACTTCGTGAATATAGAGAGACACATTTTATAGCCAAAACTTATCCACCCCATAAAAAGCACCCTTTCTAGCTAAAATATGGGCGGCGTGTTAGCTTCCCTCCTAGCATATCTAACACTCTAATGTTTAAAGGTCTTGACCCTTTCTTTCGCCTCCTAAATAAGTTGATCATACTTTGCCCTCACCATTTCGCTTGATTCTATGGCTTTTACTATAACCAAGGCATCTCCCTCCAACGCGACATCCCAAAAGTGTTGGAAAAATACAGGTTTATATCCATAAAGCATCTCTTCTGGAATCAATTCAATAATACAAGAAACATAAATCTAAACAATTGGATGGGAAAAATATTACCTGAATGTAGTATCTTGAGCCTCCAATCTAACCGAAGGTTGGTCTTCAATGGGGATTATAACTCTTTTGTCCTTTGCCTTTCTTCTCCCAAAGTTAGTGATGGATAGGAAAACAACCGTAAGTAAGAGAATTATCCGATGATCCCTTTTATAGATCCAAAAACCAAAATCTCTCCTTCCATCAAGGAGAGAAAATCCCTCTATTAATTTATTATGTCCCTTAACCTTAGTATAGATGGAAACTATTTGAATATCGTTTGACTAATATAAAAGGAAGTCATCAAAAGGTGGAAAATCAAATCTTATTGTGATCATGTGGGCCACAATAATTTAACATTATGCCACTTAGTCCATATGACCACAAAAAAAAATTATGAAATCCAAAAAACTAATTTTGAAAATGACCTTGACTGGTGATCACCATTTGAAAATTTAAAAATAAATAAATAAATAAATACCAGTGGCCTCTTAACCATTATGTTAATTCTTAATTTGTAATTAAGTTAGTTTGCTGATGAGAACTATGGCGGTTACAGGCCTTAAACGGCGTGGTTCCTTCCATAGTTACTTCACTAGCATTCTTACTTAACACAATCCTTTATAAGGGTAAAATTGGATAATTTAAATGGCAATCCTATCTAATAGGTGCAATAATGCCATTCTTAAATATTCTCACTTTATACACTTCAATCATATGTAACAATAATTTCAATAATTAACAAAATATAAAATTTTATTTCAATGATGACCAATTACAATGTCTTTACTTGTCCTCACCAAGGCAATTCAATTAGGCTCATGTTTCTAACGTGCTCCTTATGGACCTTTGGTGCCAATGCCTTTGTCAAAGGATCTGCTATAATGAGGTTTGTTGGGATTCCAACAATAGACATCAACTGATCTCGTACATTTTCCTTAAGTACAAGATATTTAACTTGCAAAAACTTTGATTTATTGCAAACTTTGTCATTTTGAGCAAATCTTCTTACAGCATCATTTTCACAATAAATCATCAAAGGCTTAGAAATTGTGTCCATAATACGTAGCCTTGAGATAAAATCATGCATCCAAAGAGCGTGACCAGTGGCTTCAAAGCACGCCACGTATGCAACATCAAATGTCGACGGAGTCACTAATGTCTGTTTTACACTTCTCCATGAAACTGCCCCACCAACTAATATGAATATATATTTTGAAGTCGACTTTCTAGTATCGAGGCAACCAGCGAAATCAATATCCAAATAACCAACTACTCCTAAGTGACTAGACCTTTTATAAGAGAGCATGCAATTTCTAGTGCCACAAAGATAGCAAAAGACTTTCTTAACTTCTACCCAATGTGCCATTCCAGGATCACTTTGATATCTACTAAGCATGCCAATTGCGAAACTAATATCAAGTATAGTACATGTTTGTGCATTCATTAAACAACCGATAGCAGCCGCACAAGGACAAGTTGCCATTTGTTGTTTTTCAATTTCATTTCTTAGACATTATTCTTTACTAAACTTATTACCCTTTATCATAAGGGCATTTTGTGCCTTACACCCTTCCATACTAAATCTCTTAAGCGCATTTTTAATATAGGTTTCCTGTGATAACCCAAGTAATCCTCAAGATTTATTGCAGTAAATCTCAATTTCTATTACAAAGGCTACTTCACCTATATCTTTTTTTATCAAGATTGCTCTTAAGATATTCTTGGGTTTCGTAAATTATTTCAAGATCATTACTAGCTAATAAATTGTCATAGACATATAGGACTAAGATCATAAACTGGCTCACACTAACCTTGAGATGTACACAATGATCAACAACATTTTCGGTGAATTCGAAAGATGTAATAATACGATTGAATTTTAAATACCACTATAGGGAAGCTTGTTTAAGACCATATATCAACTTTTTTAATTTATCAACTAGTTGATGATCATTTTGCTTTACGAAACCTTCAAGTTGTTCCATATACACTTCTTTCTCTAGATTTCCATTCAAGAAAATTGTTTTGACGTCCATTTGAAGTAAGTCTAAGTCATAATGAGTTACAATTGCCATAACAATTCTAAATGAGTCCTTTTTTCAACACCGGACAATTGGTTTCATTATATTCTATACATTCTCTCTGAGTAAAACCTTTGGCCATGAGTCGAGCTTTGAATCGCTCAACTTTACCTTTGGAATCCCTTTTAGTCTTAAAAACCCATTTGCAGCAAACAGCCTTGGAACCCTTGGGTAATTCAACTATATCCCAAACATCATTTGTGGCCATTGATTCTAACTCATCTTTCATGGTGTCTATTCATTTATCAGAATTCTCACTTTCAATGGCTTCCATGAACGCTATAGGATCTTCTTTAATGCCAATATTGCTTTCTTCCAAATAGACAACATAATCATATGAAATAGTAGGTTTTCTTATTTGAATTGACCTTCTTAATATCTCTGGATTGGGTTCAATTATGCCTTGTGTATATGGAAGTGGATCATTATTTTCCTCAGAAAGTACCTCATGAATGGGATGTTCAAAGTTGGCTCGTTTTGAAAATTTTGTGGTTGTTGTATCTATTGATGATCATTTAATACGATATCAAGTGGGATAACAATTCTACTTTGTTCAATAGGTAGCTCAATTTGTACCCTGATTTCTTTGTAGGTCACAATTCTATTCTGATCACTCCCACTTTTCTCATCATTATCTAAAAATTTAGCATTTCCTGATTCAACAATCCTAGTTGTATAGGTCGGACAGTAATACATATACCCTTTAGACCTTTCTGGATAACCAATGAAATATCCACTAATTATTTTAGGGTCTAATTTCCTTTCTTGTGGGTTATAAATTCTTGCTTTAGATGGACATCCCTAGACTCTAAAATGATTTAAACTGGGCTTCTTACCAGTCCATAACTCGAAAAGAGTTTTGGAAGTTGCTTTCGTAGGAACACGATTTAATATATACATTGCCATTTTTAGTGCCTCCACCCACATTGAATCCGGTAAGTTTGTGTTACTAACCATACTCCTAACCATGTCCATCAACGTTCTATTTCTCCTTTCAGTTACACCATTTTATTGTGGTGTACCTAGCATTGTATATTGAGCAACAATACTTTTCATTTCTAGAAATCTAGCAAACGGGCCCAGATTACGGCCTGATTCGGTGTATCTAGATAATACTCACCACCTCTATTTAACCTCATTACTTTAATTTTTATGTCTAATCGCTTTTCTACTTCTGCTTTAAATATTTTGAAAACATTTAAAGCATCAGATTTTTCTTTAATCAAAAAGATATTACCACATCGTGAAAAATCATCTATGAAGGTGATGAAGTATTCTTCTCCAGTAAAAGATGGAACACGAATTTTACCACATATATTCGTATGGATTATTTCTAAGGCTGCAAAACTCCGTGTGGCATTTTTTTTATTTTTATTTGTTTGTTTTCCCTTAATAAAATCAATACAAACACCAAAATCGATGAAATCAATATTGGGTAGTAAAGCATCATTCACCAATATTTTCATTCTCTATTCAGAGATATGCCCCAATCTTTTAGACCATAACCTTGATGAGTTATCTGTAAGTGGTCCTCTTTTCGTGCCTATAGTCAATCCACAAATAATGTGTGGTGTGTGTAGAGTTTGTTCATACATAGAGTCTATTTTTAATCTATACAAACCATGACACATATAACCATTTCCAATCAAAATATTATTTCTAATAATATGCATGATCCCATGTCTAAAGCTAAAATTAAATTCATTACAATCAAGTTTTGAAACTGAAATCAAATTTCTAGAAATATTAGGAACCAAGAAAGTGTTATGAAAATCCAGAACATATCCAGTGTCAAGCACTAGCCTATAAATGCCTACAGCTTCAACTCTTGATTCCTTCATATTGCCCATCGTAATGGTTTTCTCTCCATTATTTGGAGTCCACCTTGAAAAGAATCCCTGCACAGAACCAGATACATGAATAGTTGCTCCAGAGTCGACCCACCAAGAATTTGATGCGATATTAGCTAAGTTGGTTTCCTTACATACAAAAGATAGGTTTTTACCTCTATTTTCAAACCAGCTCTTACGCTTTAGGTGGTCCTTCTTAAAATGTCCCTTCTTTCTACAAAAAAAAAAAAAAATGTCTTCTGTATCCCCTTTACTTTCTTGTTTAGCTTTGATTCCTGAACATTGGCTTTCTTTTTACCCTTATCTTTTTCCTTGGACTTATTTTGAGAGATAAAATTAATAGTTAATTTTATCTTATCCTTAAGCCTCCTTTCTTCTTGATCAGTCTTCGTAATTAACTCATTCAATGACCACGGAGTTGAGCTCTCGTTATAGGCTACTTTAAATGGGCTAAACGCAAAAGGAAAAGAATTGAAAATGAATCATACCAAATATTTTTTTGACACACTCATATCAACTTCCTTCAATTTGAAAGCAATATTTGTCATTGATAATAATATGTTCTCTTACCTCCAACGTCCCATCATATTTTATGCTTGTGAGGCGGCTAATCAAGGACACACCCAAAGTTTTATTAGTTATTTGAAACTGACCTTTTTATAGCTTCTAATAGGTCCTTTGCATAATCCTTTACTTCGATGGACCTCTAATGGTCCTTGAAATTGAGTTTAAGATGATTCTCATCACAACCTTATTAGCCTTAATCCATTTATTATAGTAAGCCCTTTCATCAGCCGAGCTTGCATCCGTGAGTGCATTTGGCTTAGGCTTATCCAGATTCATATCAAGGTCCAAGAAAGTGATAGCCAACAACAACATGTCCAACCATTCAATAAAGTTTGATCCATCTATCATTGGAATATTTCCTAATGTCGAAAGTGATGCCATAGAATTGGAAACTGAAAAATAGAAACAAATATCAATAAGTAATGTAATTCTTTGAATTTAACGATGCAATTAACCAAAACTTAAAAAGTAATAAGTGATAAGTATTTTATTGTAGAACCACCTTTGGGTTGGAAAAACAATATGTAAATATATTACTTTTTCTTTAATTAATATAATTATGTTAATAATATGTGATGTAATTGTGTAAAATATACTTTTGTGCATAAATCAAACAAAACAATACATTTATTAATCATGTCATTTTCCAAATTCAAATTATGGATAATCATACCTTTGGGTTTGATTCAACCATTTCTGTAATGAAAATTGCATTTTAAGTGTTGTCATATTCACAAAAAATGTAATTTGTGATATTCCTTAGTTTAATTTAGAGAATCACATAAATATTAATAACTGGGTCACTTTGGTGACTTCCAAGTTAAAAAAAATTGTTGACTTTGCTAAATTGATAACAATACTTAAGTGATGAAGTATGTTTACTTTATTATCAAATGACTTAATTCAACCGATCTAATGGTTGATTGTTCCAAAATATTGATATTTAAAACAATTATATTATACCAACTTGATTAGGTGTCATAGCATAAATCAATGATCCAAAATAACCTTAATTGGTCATTGAGCATCACCTAATTAAATTCTTTAATGGATTCAATAGAAATATTTATGTAACAAAACAAATGATAAATAACTTTAACTTTTAAATATAGGTGAGCATATTCTTATGACCTAACTTTGATTATATAAAACAATTTAAATTTGTAGTGGAGATAACACAAATGAGACTAAGAATAGCATTAAAATAAAATATGCTCTCTCTTAGAGTCATTTATTAGTCTATCAGATCCATTCAAGTGATAGATCTCATTGCCATTAGTATATAGAAGAAAACGGATCGTCAATCTGAGTTCGTATGTGTCTTTCATAATCAAAATACAATTTGGACCATTCTTTATCAATCAATCTTTTTAACTTTGATACTGACCAATAAATTCAAAAAGTTAGATATATCCAGTAAAGTTACTTTAATGGATCCAATCGGATTGAATAACCACCATATAAGAGTAATTAGAATATCACTTTAGTGATCAATTATACTTGTTATTGACAAATTTATGTCTAATAAGTATTAACGAACTACAATTAGACCTTATATGTGTCCATTATGTATTTTTTACTAAGTGGGTCGAACTATTTTTTTTTTTTAATTACTTGGCTTAATGGGCCTTAACGGGTTATGCTCAACTTTAACCCAAACTAGAAAACAAGCCCAGATCTCATCCAACCAAAGCAGGCTACCAGGTTGGGCAGTTCAGGTTTGGCTGACCTGACCTATAAGCTTGTCCTGGCAAAGAGCTAGGTTGTGCAGGTCAGGTCAGTCTGGCTAGACCTGCCTAACCTGGCCTAGCTCAGCCACCCATTATGGGTGGCTAGCTTTACAGCACACAGCCAGCGCACATGTGCTAGAACAGTACACAAATTGTGTTGTTCCAGCACAAATCACATGAGACGTTTTTTTTATTAATAAATAAACGTTATAATAAAACATCAAAATGGAAAATCAAATCTATCTATATCATATCACCATACATCATTATATCTTTATGCTCAAGACCAAAAGAAAAGAACACAATGATGACAGAGACATCATTATGCATTTCATGCACAAGATCAAAATATACAGAGAATGGTCAACTCGTATATTTTTGAAATTAAAATATTTTGTAATTCTTTTAAAAAATATCATTTACAATAAAAATAAATAATAAAATCTGATATTCCTATCTCTTTCAGATTGGGTTGTAGGTTCTGTAATCCTCATTTGAGGCCTTGCATTCCAATGAATGGAATATCTGTTATCAAATACCCAAAAAACTCTTTCATCTAGGTATTTGGATTTTAATCTCAAAAAAAATCTAAGAAACCCCAAAATTATAAATAAAGAATACCATTGATCGTTGGATTGAAACCAATATGGCTCTGATACCAAACGTTGGAAAAATACCAATTTATATCCATAAAGCATCTCTTCTAGAATTAATCCAATAATACAAGAAACATAGATCTAAACCAATGAATGGGTTAGATATTACCTGAATACACCATCTTGAGCCTCTGATCCAACAGAAAGTTGGTCTTTATTGGGGATTACAACTTTCTTGTCCTTTGCCTTTCTTCTCCTAAAGTTAGTGATAGATAGAAAAACAACTATAGTCAAGAAAGTCACCCGTGGATCCCTTTTATAGATCTAAAAACCAAAATCTCTCCTTCCATCAAGGAGAGAAAATCCGTCTATTAATTTATTTTGTCCCTTGACCTTAGCATAGATGGAAACTATTTGAATATCATTTGATTAATATAAAAGGAAATTATCCAAATGTAGAATAATCAAATGTTATTGTGATCATATAGGCCAAATCAGCACAAAGTTTGACGGCCTCTATAGAAGCAATTGCTTCAACCACCGTAGGATCAATAAGCAGACAAACTTTGCTCGAGTGACTCGTGGCAAGGACAAGGCTTGATGAGTTTGGAGTACTACACCCACTCCAAGCCTGTTTTGATGCTTTGCAAGAGCCCCATCCCAATTGAATTTACAGGTAGTAGAAACAAGCTTATCCTTTAGATAGTGGTAGCTGGAGTTATGGGTTTGATTGTTTTTCTTCATTTGCGACAATTGAAAATGCCGAAGTTGAGACTTGATAGACGATTGAAAATGCCAAAGTTGAGACGTGATAGCCTTAGCTCTCTCATTTGAATTTTCCATTTGCCCGTGATGCACCCAATGATTCCTTTGAAACCATACACCCCTTGCTAACATAACTAATTCTTCCATTTCCTCTTTGATCAATAACATCATCAAGTAGTGGGTTAATATTTCCCTAAAATCCAAATTTGAGAAGGAACATTTTGTATCTTCCTACTAGCTTCCGTCCAAAGGTCAGAGGCAGCAGGACATTCCTATACAGCATGAGAGACATTCTCATTGGCTAAGTTGCACATGGACAACTGCTATCATCCACAACTTGCCTCTTCTTGAAGTTCACTTTAGTGGGAAGCACATTGTTACATGCACTCCACAAAAACATTTTTATAGCATTTGGCACTTGGAGTTTCTAAATAAACTCCCATGTTTTATCTTTATCCCTTCTATTAAAGCATTCCCCATTAGTAAGCTGTAGTTTTTCCTTCTCTATGTGATAGGATTCCAGACAAAAAAAATCTTCATTTGTCATACCTCTCCAAATAAGTACATCTTGAATCTTATAACTACATACTGAGATTTGAGAAATCACCTTTACTTCCTCCTCAGAAAAAAACTCCTTAAGAAAGTTTGTATTCCACCAATTGGTTTGAGGGTTACCTAGCTCTAATACAGATGCATCCTCCAGTAAAATATGAGGAGATTGCACCATATAGGTAGATGCCCTGAGTAACCATTTGTCCTTACATATTTTAGTTGTAGTTCCATCACCAACTCTCTAAATCAAACTATCCCTTAATAGATCTCTTGCTGAACATATGCTTCTCCAAGCAAAGGAGGGTTGATTCCCAATTCTTACATCCAGAAAATTAGCCCTAGGAAAATGCTTCTCCTTTATAATCTGTGCCACCAATGTAAAGACCCGAATTTCAATTTTAAATTTAAATTAATCTTGACCTTTGATTTGATCCGTGATGGACCCCACATGTATTTCTGTTATTTAAAACTTGGAATTATTTGTAGGACCATGTTTTGTTAAAATTTGGCTTATTAGGAAGTCTGGCTCAACCAAGACACTCAAATTGATCAAGTTTCTTGTTGTTGAGTACTACAAAAGGCGCCACCCCTGTTTTGCTAAAAGTGCCATATTAAAGATCTCCAAGTCCCGGAACCCAGATCGTCTTTAGATTTAGAAGCTCCCATTTTCTTCTAGCTCATCCACTTAATCTTTTTTATCATTTTCCTAGTGACCCCACCAGAATTTTTGCATGATTTTATTGATGTCTTACATAATTTTTTTGGGAGTTTGAGAACACTCTTGCTACATGTGGGGATTACTTGGATAACTACTTTCAAGAGAACTTCTTTCCCAGCATGCGAGAGCAATTTGAGCTTCCAATTTGCTAATCTCCTTATGATTCACTTTTCAAATAGATAAATCTTGTAGTATTCTTCAAGTGATTGCTAATTTTCCAAGTCCGGATTGTGGAATGCAATAACTTGTGAGACAAACTTGCAATCCAGTGCACTCGTTGAAAATCTAAACTCTTTAAAGTATTTTTTTTTCTTTTTTTAAATTATCAATTATAAGCTCAACCTTATAATGGGACAAAGTCGAATTCAAGTAATATTTGGCTAAATCTCATATACGATGAGGAGCATCCATTTAACAGCTGGGCTCTATTATAAGCTCATCCATTTAACAGATTGAATCGGGTAACACCCGAGCGTTACCCGCCGAGCGGTAGGCCAAAGATCTAAAGGCTAGGCTGACGAGGAATATCTTGGGTCATAATAATAATAAAAGAAAACAGAGTTACACATGTATCACTTTCCATATTAGGAGTGAGAGCCTCCAGGTCAAAGGAGCCAACTCTTACTCTGTCGTTAAAGATCTGTATTCTTAATTTAAAGCAAATTGTTTTATTTTTAGAATATACCAAACTCTTAATTGAAAGTAACTTGTTTTAGCCTTTTGTCCAATACACTCATGGTTGAATCATATTGGCTTCTTGGTATCATATACATGCCTAGTGAGCCTAGAGCTTCAAGTTGGATCATATCACTCGTGGTCAGTCGCCCAACCTAGCAAAAAAGTAATAATAAGTTACTTATTTTAAGAACATAGCACACCAAGAAGTAGCTCTATGCAAGAGATCCTCCTACACCCTAATATTTTCTTTTTCCCAACCAAAGGAGCTAGAACCCAAGAGAGAGCCCCCGCACATGCGGGAAGGCAACCCACTCAAGTGGAAAAGAAGAAAGCACATGCTGGAAGAAAGACGGCACAAGTGGGAAAGCAACACACACATGAAAAAAGCCTACACACATAAGAAAAAGGTGGCATACCTAGGATTCAAACCCTAGATTGTCGGGTGAGAATTGTCACTCCTTATCACTTGGGTAAGGAGCCGTTCTATCCTACACCCTCATATTGTAGTGTCTTATGCGGCTCTTTAGATTGATTTATGTGGTGTTTACATATTAGTCCTTCTAAAATCCAATTTTTTCAATTTCATGACCGAAATTTAGATTATGTTATCAGAGTTGCTTGACTCCGGTCAACATCTTTTTTTTCACTTTTTTTCACCATATCTCATGATATCTTGGGATGGGGCCATGATATCTTGAATTTTTTTTTTACTATATCATACACTTTCTGCTACCAACAAGTGAATTTATTTATTTTATTGAACATGAAAAATGATATTTTTTGAAAAGGTAGATACACACATTTGACCACCATTTCTTAAGTTCTATCGTTCAGAAAAAAAATATTTCCTAAGATACTACAGAAAACCCCTAACATCATAGGACAATCCCATGATATTATGGTATTTATCAGTTTTTGTGATATACACTGTTCTTATGATATTATAGGGTTTGGGGCAAAAAAAATTATAAAAAATTATTTACCAAAGTCAAGTTATCTGGTGACATTATCTAAATTTTGATTATCAAATTAAAAAAAAATTTAAGAAGAACTCATATGTTAAAACTCCTTGATTTATCTCCACGTCACATGTTTTGGTGTGGCATTCATGTATTAGAACCAAAAGACTTTCTATGAAACATAAATTAGAAAGATCCAATATCCCTGGGAGAGGAGCAGAACCCAAACTGCGAACCCTGCCATCCTCACTTTTCATACATGACTCAAGTCGGCAAGCTCTTAGCGCAGCTGGTACATTGTATCTACCCATCCACACAAAACTTCAAACTAACCTGGATTAACTAGAGCTTCACTTTCATTTACATTTATCCTCTTTCATCTTCGTCGGTGCCAACTTGCGTAGTACTGCTTCATGCGTTTTTGCTAGTCCAATGAGACGGCTCCGGGTCCATATACAAATTAGAAAAAAGGAAAAAGAAAGGCAGAAAGATGGAAGTGCAATAAGAATTCTTTTCTCTCTTCTCGCACGCTTTTTCCAGTGGTGGAAGACATGCATACGTAGCACGTTTGTCCCGCCTCAGAATTTATAAAGCTCTAGCAGTTGAGCGGAGTTTGTCTTTGCATAATAAAACAAGCTGCTTATTTCAAACGGAATGTTCCCAACTTGGATCCGATAGTGGCCTTTGGGAAGCTGCTTTTTAACCCACCTTTGGGAAGCTGGGACCCAAGCCGTCTGGTGAGGTAAGATTGCCCTCGATAATTGCCGCTCTTGGATCCATCACGTTAGAGTCAACTTGTTTTTAAACATGTGATAGAATTTATGAGACTCGAAATCACGAAATACATGGAAAGAATTGAGATTTGGACATCTGAAAGGACTGGTGAAAAACAGAAGGATATTTGGCAAATTGTCTTATCTAACATTAGCAAATAGACCTTGTTTGTAAAAAATTTAAACTTAAAGTTCTTCTTTCACAAGTGATTTACCTGGCTTCCGCTGGGCCTGAAAGGATTAGTCCGACTCAAAGGGCTGGGACACCTCTGTTAGCGGAGAAAAAAAAAACTACTAAAAATGTTTGAAAGCATGTTTAGGGCTAGTTCAACAACCCTATTTTATGTTTTTAGTTTAGACTGCTAAAAATGGCTAAAAGCAAGTTTAGACTTTACTAAAATTCAAAGAATTCCTATCTTGGAAAGCTATAAATTCTCTAAACGTCGTCTCTCATTTGAAACTCACAAATCCTACTTTGTACTATTAAGCATCCAAAAACTCAAGCAAAAATTAAGATGGTTGGAATTTTAAAATTTTTAAAAGTTTGTGTAAAGTTATGAGATTTTTGGAATTCTTATAAAGAAACATGACATTTGCAAATACCAAGGGAAAAGCTCTTTCATCATTTTTTGTGAATTCCTAATTTGAAAAAAAAAACTATCAAAAATTCTAGTAAAAAAATATGCTCTTAATAACAAGTGAGGAATCCATAAAGAATATGTAAATTTGAGGATTTCTCACTGCCTTTGGAACAAGGATTTCTTATTGAATTTGTTGAGCTCTCGCATTGATATCAGTTTGCATGGATGTGTATTTCTGAGAAAAATTAGTTTTGATATGTAAATCCAAAATGGGCCTCATAATATTAGGCGGGAAAGTGTGTCGAGTGGTCTAGTTATTAAAAGTGGGCCCATGATGAATTTCTAGAATTTGCTTTAGATAATTCTCGAGGCCTCCCTCTGGGAGATCCACAAATTAGCTTTGAAACGCAAGAGGAAAAGTCAACAGACTGACTAAGGCATGCCGTGTGTCCCACATCAGAGTACTGTCTCTCTATTCACGGATCATGTGCATTGCACACATGACTGTATATATGGCATTCACTTACGTGAACCCAAGGTCACACAACTCCTGGGCCTACCTCAGAATTCTAGAATTAGAAATTCACATTGTTTGGACTAGGGGTGCTCATGGATCCGGCCATGGCCCGGAACCAGCTGATCAGCTTTGGTCAGTCTTGAAACTTAGCCTGTTTGGCTTAGATAAAGTGGTGGAAAGGCCCAAGCTGGTCCAGCCCGGCCTGAGTGAGAGGCGTTAAAATATATGTATTTTTTTTCCCTAAGGAGAGGACTTGAACACAAATTCCCTCATACACAATCAAACATACTAACCGGATGAACTAGCCCGGCCCATGAACAACCCTAGTTTGGACTTCATTTGATGGTCATGTTAGGCATTCTCAAAGGCCTAGAGTCGAGAGAAACTAATATCACTGACTAAGATGATTTTGTTGACCAAGTGGGTCCAGACCAATTGGCTTCAGTGTCTTAGGTAGTTTTCCTAGTTATATTAGAAATTTCCTGTTTATTAAACAGTAGTCTCTTAATAGGATTGGAACTTTCCTTCCTTTAAGAATAGAGTTCTTGCGGAATAAGGAAATGATGATTACATATATGATGTAATTTGTAATCCTAGAGATATACTAAGATTCCAAGGCTGTGGATTCACAGATTGGAGGATAACATAGTAGAAATTGGTTTCCCGTGGACGTAGACATCTTGGCCGAACCACGTAAATCTCTTATCGTCTTGTGTAGTTGATTGTTGATTTTTGTTATTCATACATACACTCGCACAACGGTGGTGTTATATCCATAACAAGTGGTATCAAAGCCAGGCTAGGGTCTCCTAGGGCTTGAAGTTTGTGCAGCGGAAAATCAACGGGGTTGAATCGTCTTTGGGCAATTTGAATCTGTTTCATACGGAAATAGAGAGGACAAGATTAGTCTCATGATCTCTAGTTGGGCACTAGAAGAAAAAGAAAGAGTTGGGTTCTTGTTGCTGGTGATCTTTGTTGGAGAAGATTGACGGGTTCTGTTTGGGTTTTTTTTTTTTTTTGCTGCTAGATTTCTGAGAAAAAGCCCAGAGAAGAGGAGCTTGCCTGGCTGCAAGAAAGGAAAAAAAAAAAAAACTCACCAGCCGCTCCCTGTCGCCGCCATCCCACCTTACGCAAATGCTGCATGCTCACTAGGATAGCCGCTCCACGCCAGTCGTCGTTCTTTGCTGTTTCCGCTGCGGGTCTCCGTCCCTTTCGTCGGAGCATATCAGGGGTGCCGAAGAAGACGGGGGCCTGAAGTTTCTTCGGTCTGTTATTTTGGTCCAAAACAGAGAGCACGAAGGTTGAAGAAGGCAGGTGATTAGGGCCCGGGTTGTCCAGATCAATCCAGGTCAAGTTGGGTCAGGTTCACCTAACCTGTGAAGCAGAACACCCTAGCCAGAGAACATGTGCAATTTCCGTTCGGTTCGAGTCGACCTGAACCCATTTACAGAAGCCCAGCAAGCAGCAAGCGTTGACGTCAGCATACGTCTACAGGATCATACGGTCAAAGGCAGGTTTGATTGAGATCGACGGCAAAAACTTCTTTCTGCAATATCTTGATCATCTGACGTTCGATCGGAGATTCGTTTGCACCTACGGACTAGTTTAAAGTAAGTCTAAGCGTTTGTTGAAGAAGATTGGTTGTTTGACGGTCAACAAGAGAGTTTAACCAATTAGGATCATAGAAGATGTTTGTATGATATCGGAGCCATCCGGGGTCGGATTTTAGATCTGTTTCTTCTAGTGTGCTCGTGATGACAACTTCTGCAGCTTGGTGCAAAAGTTAAGGTCAGTGTTAGTTGTTTGTTTTTTTTCCTGTTGCTTAATTTAATTAAGATGGAGAATAACACTATGAACACGACCATAGTTAAGCTCAACCATTCCAATTGGTTGATCTGGAAACCAAAGATTAAGGATATCTTCTATTGCAAAGACTTTTATGATCCCATTGAGGGGGATTGTGCCCAACCAAAAGATATGAAATACGTAGAATGGAACAAGATGCATAGAAAGGCGATTAGTCACATCAGACAGTGGGTTGAAAATAGTATATTTCATCACTTGTCTAATGAAGCCAAGGCACATACGCTTTGAAAAAAGTTAGAAGTAAGGTATGATAAAAAAAACCACAGTGAACAAAACTTTCTTGATTAAAAAGCTTGCAAATGCGAAATTCAAGGACAGTGGTTAAATCAAAGATCACATCAATGAGTTTCAAAGTGTGGTAAATCGGTTAGCCACAATGAAGATGATCCTCGATGATGAGATGCAAGCTTTGTTGCTTCTGAGTTCTTTGCCAAATACATAAGAGACATTGGTTGTTTCCATGAGTAACTCTACTCCAGATGGTGTATTATCTATGTGTCAGGTTACCAGTAATTTACAAAATGAAGAAACTAAAAGGAAAACTGCAAGGATGGATAATGCACAAGCCTTTGTTATTGAGAACAAGGGAAGGAGTAACAGTAAAACACTAAGGGGGTCATGACGCATTTAGAGGTGATCACATACCGAGAAAAAGACTGTGAAATGCTTTTTCTGTAGCAAGATGGGCCATATCAGGAAACTGTTTTGCCTTGAAAGAACATAAAAATCCAACAATGAAAAGAAGAATGACAGTGATAATACTACAGCTACTTTGAGACA
The DNA here is from genome assembly GCA_037013555.1 of Sextonia rubra. Classification (NCBI taxonomy): domain Eukaryota; kingdom Viridiplantae; phylum Streptophyta; class Magnoliopsida; order Laurales; family Lauraceae; genus Sextonia; species Sextonia rubra. Next base: position 30,910,934 of record JASUAD010000010.1, on the reverse strand, counting down.
GAAAATAGTGGTGCTCGCCGGGGATGATGACGAGTGCTTGAGTATTGCAGATGATCAAGTCAAGTGGGTTGTTGATATAGCAGCATCCTATCATGCTACTCCTTGTAGGGAGATGTTCACGACATACAAAGCAGGTAACTTTGGTACTGTGAAAATAGACAACACGAGTCATTCAGAGATTGTTGCTATCTGTGATGTCTGCATTCAAAATAGATATTGGTTGCACAATAATGTTGAAAGATGTGCGATATTTTCCTTATCTGTGGTTGAATCTAATTTTCGGAACTGCATTGGATCGTATAGGTTATGAGATTTATTTCGGAAATGGCAAATGGAAGCTCAATAAAGGGTCTCTTGTTATTGCGAGAGGGAAAGCAGGTAATATGCTTTACAAAGCACATATGAAACTATATACAGTTGTGTTGAATGTTGTTCAAGATAGTTCTTCTCCGAATCTGTGGCATAAAAAACTTGGTCATATAAGTGAGAAAGGCCTGCAAATGTTGGCAAAGAAGGATTTAATTCCTTGCTCCAATGGTATATCTCTTGACCCTTGTGATTATTGTTTGTTTGGCAAACAGCATAGGGTAACTTTCTCTTCGACATCAAAATTGAAACCGAATGTGTTAGATTTAGTAAATTATGATGTTTGTGGGCCCATAGAGGTCGAATCATTGGCTGACAATAAGTTCTTTGTCATATTTATCGATGATGCATCCAGGAAAGTCTAGGTTTATGCATTGAAATCAAGGATTAAGTGCTCCAAATTTTTCAAAAGTTTCATGTCATGGTTGAAAGAGAAATAGATAAGCTCTTGAAGTGTCTCTGCACAGATAATGGGGATGAGTACACATCCAACCAATTTAAAAGCTATTTCTTGAAGCATGACATTCGACATAAAAAGACAGTTCCTCGTACTCCACAGCATAATGGTAGGCAGAAAGGATGAACTGCACTATTCTTGAAAATATGAGATGCATGATGAAATTAGTACGGTTGTTTAAGTCATTCTGGGGTGAAGCTGTTCTGACTGTCAATTATTTAATTAACAAATCTTTCTCAGTTCCTTTGAATTTTAATCTTCTAAAGAGAAAATGGACAGGTAAAAATGCTTCATATTCACACTTGCATGTGTTTGGGTGTAAGGTGTTTGCACATGTACCAAAGGAGCAGCGTTCAAAGTTGGACAATAAGGCAATGAGTTGCATCTTTCTTAGCTATAGTGGAGATGAGTTTAGCTATACGTTATGGGTTTCAGAGAGGAGAAGAATTATCAGAAATATAGATGTGGTTTTCCATGAAGACCAGTTCTTTGGAGATGTTAAGAAGATTGATAAGTCTTCTGAAACAGTTGATGAAGTGGTTGATCTCACACTGACTCCTTCTCTGGTGCAGACTATAGGTGGAGAAGGTGGACAAAATGATCCAGATCATGATGAGGCACAAGGGTTGCCAGATGATGAGAGTGTTGAACAGGGGGTGCTGCAGTCTCCTAAGTTAAATACCACAGAACCTTAAGCTAAGAGATCTACACGAGAGCGTCAACCATCAACTAAGTATCCTGCATCCGAATATATTTTGCTTACTAATGCAGGGGAGCCAGGGAGCCTCCAAAACGTAATGACTTATAATGATAAAAATGAGTTGATGAAAACTATGTAGGATGAGATGAGTTCTTTAAATAAGAACAAGACTTATGAGCTAGTGCAACTTCCTAATGATAGAAATGTTCTGAAAAATAAATGGGTGTTCAAGCTGAAAAAGGATGAGAATGGAGAACTGGTGAAGCACAAAGCACGATTAGTGGTAAAAGGCTTTGCGCAGATGAAGGGTATCGACTTTAGTGATGTTTTCTCTCCTGTTGTAAAGATGACTTCTGTCAGAGTCGTCCTAGGTCTAGCTGCCAGCATGGACCTTAACTTTGAACAGATGGATGTGAAGACCTCGTTTCTTCACGATGACTTAAAAGAAGAGAACTACATGACTTAACCAGAGGAGTTTGAGGTAAAAGGAAAAGAACAGATGGTTTGCAAGTTGAAGAAGAATCTCCACAAATTGAAGCAAGCACCGAGACAGTGGTATAAGAAATTTGATTCATTCATGTTGAGTCATGGGTACCAGACGACGGCTGCAGATCACGGTGTTTATATTCGTCGATTTATCAATGGCAAGTTCATCATCTTTCTTTTATATGTAGATGATATGCTGATAGGTGGACAAGATAGCAAGTTGATTGGCAAGTTCAAAGAGGAGATATCAAAGACGTTTGATATGAAAGACTTAAGTCCCACACAAACGATACTTGGCATACAAATACATCATGACAGGAGTTTCAAGCAACAGTGGTTATCACAAGAGAAATATATTGAAGTAGTATTTGAGCAGTTCAATGTGAAGAATGCTAAGCCAGTTAGCATGGCTCTAGCCAGTCACTTCAAACTAAGCAAGCGCTTGTGTCCTACTACAGATAAAGAAAAGGAACGGATGGCATCTGTTCCTTACTCCTCTACTGTGGAGAGTCTTATGTATGCCATGGTTTGTACACGGCCAAACATTGCTCATACTGTGAGTTTAGTGAGTAGATTTTTATTTAACCTTACAAAAGAGCATTGGGAAATAGTGAAGTAGATCTTTAGGTATTTGAGAGGTTTTTCCAAGTTATGCTTATGTTTCGAGGTTCAAACCCAATGGTGGAATATTATATTGATGCTGATTTTGCAGGTGATCTTGATCATCGATTGTCGACTTTTTGTTATTTGTTTACTTTCATGAGGGAGCTATCTCTTGGCAATCGAAGTTGCAAAAGTGCACAGCACAGTCTACAACTGAAGCGGAATACATAGCTGCTAATAAAACAGGGAGAGAGATGCTTTGGTTGAAGAGATTCCTTCAAAAACTAGCTAGGTTTGAAGCAAAAAGAATTGTAGTTTACTGTGATAGTCAGAGTACTATGGATTTTAATGAGAATGTTACATATCATGATTGCATGAAACACATAGATGTCAAGTATCATTGGATTCATGAGGTGATCGAGAAGAACTTCATTAAGCTGGAAAAGGTTCACACTGACAAGAATTCCTCAGACATGGTGACAAAGATTGTGTCTAAATAAAAGCTTGAGCTATGTTAAAAATTAGAAGGGCTAAACTCCCAGTAAGGGGTTGAGGGTGTCTTCCTTATAGTTTGGAGGGGGAGATTGTTGGCTAGCTGGGTCCAAACCAATTGAGTTCAATGTCTTAGGTGGTTTTTCTAATTATATTAGGAATTTCATGTTTGTTAAACAGTAGTTTCTTAATAAGATTGGGATTTTCCTTCTTCTAAGAATGAAGTTCTTAAGGGATAAGAAAGTGATGATTATATATATAATGTAATCTGTGACTCTAGACATATGCTGAGATTACAAGGCTGTGGATTCACAAGTTAAAGGAGAACCTAGTGAAATTGGTTTCCCGTAAACGTAGGCATCTTTGTCGAACCACGTAAATCTCTTGTCTTCTTATGCAATTAATTGTTGATTTTGGTTGCTTACGCACACACGCACACAACGGTGGTGTCAAATCCACGACAGATTTATTGGTCGTGACCACACTATCTTGATCTATTTTATATTTTGTTAGAGTGTCACATACAACAATTACAATTTAGTACCATATGGGACAAACAGAAGCTCTAGCCAATGGCTTCTATTATGTCCAGTCAATGCACATGCTCACCAACTTGGACTATCTAATCACTTGCATCTTTGAGTCGTTAGGTGGGTCGTTGCCTATATAAAGTGATAAGGGTGGTTGATCATATCCAGATGAATATGATGTACAAGTTCAAGGATCTGAAAAATTCATCCCCAGGTGGATTACCATGAAACCATTATTGCTTGAAAATACTAGTCCTCTTCCTATAGATTTTTTCTTTGTAAAAGTGGACGGTATGCTTTTCTGAGAAGCAAGGGTGAAATCAGTATAGAGCAGGAGGGGGCCAGGCCCCTCATCTTACTTTATTTCTTTTTCTTCATTCCTTTCATCATTCCTTCTTCTTCCTTCTCCTTCCACCACACCGCCAGCCACCCCCCAAGCCATTAACTGCCGGTCTCCCTCCAACATCTTCTTCCTCGTGTCGCCTTCTCCCATGGACACCATTTTCTGAACTTCCCTCTCTTCCTTGCGCTCTAGGTAAGCTCTTAACCTCTCTATAGTTAGATCTTTTAGATTTTTAGATTAATAATGGTTTAGAGATATTGTTAGAGTCTTCTGCCCTATTTTATAGGTGGGTTTAGCTCGACTTCAAGGTTTCTCTCCATTTGAGCATTGTTGGTTTGATCTTAAGTTAGGGCTTCTTCTCATTTCCATTATCTCTCATCGTAAGGCAAGTGGATAGCATTTTCATTGTTAATATATTGATTTAATGTTGATTATAACATTTTAATATACTTGACATGTTTTACCCATTTTAATGGCCAGAAATGCATTACTATGACAACACCATTGGCATTTAGTATGTGATTGTGAAGAGCAAATCATGCATTTTGATTTTTAAAATATATATTTTCAATATGTGTGTGATAACTGAATTGGATAGTTAAAAAAAAAAAAAAAAAGAAAACTACTAGATTGTGATTTGTGAATCACTTATTTTTATCATAATTGCTAAAATGTGCTTATTATGATTTCAATTAAATTTTTAGATGGAAAAGATAATTCCAATTGATGAATATTTCAGAAAAAAAATGACAAAAAATCAGAAGTTGATACATTATTACTAACCTTTGATTTGCCAACCTCCTCCAGCGTTGAGATTTTAATTTTTTTTAAAATTTTAGGAAATACTTGGAAATATAATGATTGAATGAAAAAAAAAATCTTCTAATTCGGCCCCCCTCGAAGTAGAACCCTGCTCCTGCTGAGAAGGTACTTCAAATTAATGGTTGGGGTTGATCAACCAATGTGATTTTGGACTTTGAAATCTTAGATAAAGCTTACTGGTTTACAAACTTGAATATAAAAGAGATCATTGATTTCATAGCATAACATTAGATGACAAAGACTACTGGGCCACATTTGCAGCCCCCACCCCCCCCCCCCCCCCCCCCCCCCCAACCAAAAAAAAATAAAAAGACTACTAGGCCACTGAGTTGGTACTTCTATTTGTAAGTCTATAATACACAATCACTTACTATATCTAATGGGGCCAAAAGAACCCTTCAAAATACCACTTGTCTCTAGGGCTGTCAATCTAACCTTTTGACGAAGGGGTCTAGCCTGGCCCGCAAAAGCCCTCAAAGCGTGAACTTTTCTTTTTTTATCATAAAATCTAAGGGTAGGGCAGCGCCTAATTTTGAAAAGCCCGGCCAAGGTAGTGCTTGACTTAGAAGGCCCGAAGGGGCTCAGTCCTACTTATATGTAAAATAAATAATATGTATAATGTATATATATATGCATAAGAATTTTTGCCAAGAAATTATAAAGAACTCCTCTAATTAACAATTAATAATGAAGATTATCACAACCCGAGCCCAGGGTTCGGGGGTTAGCAAAAGCCAAACCTAATGACACACGTACTCTCGTGCATGTACACGTAGACCGAGTCTAAATGCATATGCACAAGGGAACATTCACACGTGCTAAACATGTACGCAGAAGCTGTAAATATCAGAAACATCAAACTAACAGTGCAAGAAGAGAATACGAAGAAAGAACTGACATAATTACATGTGAAGGTCTTACAAAAAGAACAAAATAATATATACAATCATTACATGTACACAAGTGTGAAAAAAATCCTCAAAAACAAGACTCCAATGCCATGCATGCCAAGAACGCTCTCCCGTGGAGTGATCACATCCACTCCTCTAGGCCTGATGGGGCCTCAGGGGTCTCGTCTGGAGTCTGGCCGACCGGCGAGGGTTCGGCAAAGGTATCTGGGCCTGCAACACCAAAAATAACTGTGAATACAACGATTCAGCAAAGTATAACCCATAACAAGTTAACGCATGCTGTGTCTAATAGAATAAAGAACGTCATGTAAAGATTTTATATTTTGTGAAACAATAATAACCAAATCTTAGGTAATTTTTTATGGATATTCCCATTGATCACATTAATATTTTTACATTTTGTTTGTCATTCTTTAGAATGATTTTTACCAATGTAAACCATTGAAGTTTAAGAATTTAGGGTCATTAACATCATCATTGAGTGGGGTTGATTTTCCGCCACTGACGAGTGATCAATGCCAACTTCTTTCTATTCCCTTACTTTAATAACTCTTGTTTCATTCAAGTGGACCCTACATCTAGATTGCATCAATTATTTTAATTAGTCATTCATCTTTGATAGTGAAAGTCTAATTGCCTTGTTATAAAATTCAATGGTATTGATCAAATAATTATGAGTTAGGGTTAATGCTAATTTGATTCGGGCATAATGTTTATTTGAACCACACGTACTAAACAATTTATTTTGAAAAGTTATAATGCCTATGTAAAATAAAACTAATTGAATCATCTGAGAATTGTTAAACATGATCTAATAGTCCTTATTATTGCTTTATAAAAAAAATGTAATTCAACAACTAGTAGTAAAAAAAGGGTGCAACTAGTAAAACTTCAATTGCGATAATTTTGCCAATAGCCTAACGATTAATAAAATTGGGTACATTACTTTGACTATGTAACTAAGCTAGTGTGCTATGGTATTTTCTATTATCTTCCATTTCCTAATTTAATGTCACAAAACTATCAAATTGGCTTATTTCATTTCATCCTAAATAATATTTTTACATAACTACAAAATAACTTATTTCGAAAATTATTTAAAAATTTCACAAAAATATTGAATTTTACTTGGCACACAATAGGGAGAGTTAGCATCGTGGTATAGACAAATTATTGTATATTAGTAATATTAAATTTATTTATTAAAAATAATATTGTTAACAGTACATTTGTGTATTGTGGACCTCAAGTGTGGGGTCAACGACTGTAGTTTTACTTGGTGAATTCGGGATCGAATCCACATGGAGCTAGTTTTAGCAAAAAAACCTATTCTAATTAAAAAACTAATGCTAGCCTAAATAACAACTATACAAAATTTAAAATATTAATAAATATAAAATTAAAATTAAAATTATAGTCCAAAATCTTAAATTAAAATTAAAATTATAAATCAAATTTAAAACCTAATCTAAAAAGCAATCGACACTAATTACTACAAAACAAATAGACACAACAAACCACTAATTGAATGCTATTAAATAAATTTGAAAATTAAAATCAAATGTAATAGAATAAAACAGAAAAAGATGGATTTCAATTCTTTAAATCCAAATTTAAAACCTTATTTGATGGAATCAAAGTGAATTTAGAACCACTGTACCAAATACCTACTGTCAGTACTCATGAACATACAATGTTGACTCTATAGTGAGAACCATAATATCACCAATTTTATTTATCAATGAAAAAATCAATCCAAATAAATAATAAATTTAGGTTTATTAAATTAAAATAAATAGATCAATCCTACCTAAAGATCATAAACTTTAAGAAAATAGAATTGGTTGCCTAGCTCTTCAACTTGTCTTCACTTCAAGTCATGCTTCAAATGTGAGGAAGATGGTGGAAGAAAATGGATTTAATGGATCCAAAGGGGTTGGTAAAACTCCTTATGGCGGGAAAATTGATGGAAGAAAAATAGATGAAAAAAAGGTGAAGTGGGGTCGAAAGAGCAGGAGGTGTATTGGATGTGCAATTCTCCTTTTGGGGTTCTTTTTATAATGTTTAGTCTCCCTTTTTTGCTATCTTTGTTTCCTCTTTTGTAACTTGCAAAAAACTTTAAATTGGAAAGGTCTCTTTCTTTGGCCAAAAGTTAGCAAATATATAATAAGTTAAAAGATTCTTTGTTGCTTTTCTTGTGCAAATCCCTCCCTACATGTCACAACCCGGGCCTAAGAGATCGGGGGTTAAAACTGAACCTAATCAGTAACACACGTACTCCCATGCATCTACACTTAGACCCGATCAAATTGCATGTGCACAAGGGAAATTCACACGTGCCAAATACATGTACACGGAAGCTGTAGGTATCAAACATAACAAGAAAATATGCATTAACAAAAAGATATATTAACAGAAGATTACATAAGTTCAAAGTTATACGAAATGGGCCAAAATACAGATATACAGATCATGAATACATCAAAATTTCAAAAACCGAAGAGATCCCAAATAGGGGAAGACCTATATGTATGCATGTTATCGTCGCGCTCCGGCGAAGTGATCACATCTACTCCTCTAGTCCTGATGGGACATCGAGGGTCTCCCTTGGAGTCTGAGTGACCGACGAGGGGTCGGTCGAGAGATCTGAGCCTACAACACCAAAAACAACTCATGAATATAACGATTCAGCAAAGTATAAGCAACGACAAGTTAACGCATGTTGTATCTAACAGAAAAAAGCAACAATTGATAAATCATGGAGTTTCAAATTCGTATACTAGGCAATGGTACATTCAAATGAAGCATGCTATCAGAATCAAGGTCTACATGATACATACATAACTAGGTGGCTACTACATTTGCCATATGCTCCCAAAAATGGGATCTTACATACATACTGAGAGCACCATCGATTGAGCCAGGGTACGAATAGGTCTCAGGTTCCTGGGATCCGAAAACCCCAAGACATAAACTCATTGCAGCGAGGCCATACATATACTACGCCAAATTCAACCCCGTCGAGTATTCTAAGGCTGAGGCTGAGTAGTGCCTGACCATATAGAGTCAATAAAATACTAGAACTTGAGTAACTCATGCATATCATATCGAGCATATATCATTTGTTCCCGAATCATGCATTCCAATCATACGTACAATACTCAAGTGAATGGATATCGATCGAACATAGCAAACAAATCAAACTTACCATAGCAAAGTCATAACAAGGACTATACAAACCGCACAGAAGAGTGGAGGTCAATAAAACCTCATTCAAGATGTCATGCAACACAAATTTGCTCGAATCAAGAGAATTTACTAACCAACCTAATCTAGTCCCCCAGTGTTTATAACTGTGCATGATGATGTAGTTTTAAGCGATCCGATATACAGTTGTCTTGTATAAGTGTTGCATTGTATTCAGAAAAAGTGTATCGAAGTCCCTTAAACCAACACCCATGGGATGTGCTTAACACTGAACGACACACATAAATAAGTCACAGCCCTCAAAACTATTCATGCGATTCGCATATTCCATTAGGCAAGTTAAGGGTCACCAAGATTGTAATGTGAAGGCCTTATAAAGTCCAATTCATACCTACCATTTTATGGAAAGTCTCTAGGAAGACTTTCTTACCTAGTTCACGAGCCACGGGGCCCCGGAATATGGTCTAAAAGGTTCTTTGGTTGACGTGCAAGGTGAGGGAATAGGAATGAGTTCAAAAGTTTTCAGTGTATAGGCTTAATTTCTTGAAGCAAAGCACTTCAAGACTGATCGGTCGGTCAGGGAGCCCGACCAGTTGAATTCGGTTCTGGGAGTGTCCAATCGGTCGGCTCTGAAACCCGACCGGTCGGTCAGCTTGTTCTGTTACAGAACGACTAGAATGAACCTGCAGTGTACGGTGAAAGTCAAACACGAAAATCACATCACAAGGGCTGTAATTCAATACATACTTATGAACTTGAAGGAAATTCATAACGATCATGGTATACCAATATGAGTTCATCCAATCATGCTTATACTTGCCTTAATTGAGTTCCAAAACGCAACCGATTGTCTTTAGGCTCAAATTCGACTTCCAAACACGATTCTAATCTACCATGCATGCGAGAAAGAGAAAGAGAGAGTGAGCACATGCGGTGGTTGACAAGAAGAAGAAAGGAAAGAGGAAAAATCCAAGCTTACCTTAGCCACACGAGACAGAAGTTAAGACGGAATGCACAGAAGCCCTATTGCTTAGCTTGATCAAAAAGAAGAAAACAAGAGAAGAAGAAGAGGGGAACCCACGTTGGAGAGAAGAGGAGAAACGAAGAGCGTTGAGAGAAAGAGACAGAGAGTCGGTGGTTATATAAGAGAAGGATGAGAAAAATTAAATAACAGTCCGATAGTTTATACTAATTACAGTTCAAGTCAAATTGGGATCCAATGGAAGCAAATGAAGTCGAAGGCATATGAGTCAGTTACGGGAGTTGACGAGCATAACGAAAGACATGTGTTGACACCGAAATGATGCATGAATGACAGCGTCTTACAAAATCTAAAATTACGAAAAAGGGCTCATGTTTACCTAATCAAGGTTAAACTCAACCCAACTACCTATCCGTGACTCGGAATAAAACCAAAATAAAGGCAAAACACAATTAACAACTAATGCATCATTAATTCATCGCTAAACCGGATTAAGTTGGGTCGGAGTGTTATACTACACCTACTTTTCAAAATTAGATTTTGTACAAATCTTTATGGAATTTGCCCACCTTTGATGCAAATTTATTGTACATGGTAAGAGTCAACTTGAACTTCAATTTTATGTAATCCTGCCTAAAAATACACAACCAACTTCCCAAAGCCATAACTTTATCATTTAAGCGTCGATTGGCATAATCTTAGGTTCTATAGATATCTATTTAAAAAGAGCTTTCTAACGGTGCCTATATTGCCCTGATCTGATAATCGGTTTGAATTTTATGACTATTTTAATCCACACTATATAAATAAAAACATGTTTGACTTTTCATTTTTTATCTTTCTTTCTTTGATTTTCCTTTTCTTGAATTTCCTCTACCATGGCTTTCCTTGCTTCATTCTAGTTTGAGATCTTGAAATCTAAATTTAAATTCATGCTACAATTGAATAGTGCAACCCTCCAATGCAGGACTTTTTTCTTCAATTTTCCCTAGACACAAAAACAACTTTTAATTAAAATGACAATTTTAACCAAAAGCCACGAATGCACTAATGCCGGCCCAATTCACCTAAAATGACTCCATAAATTCACACCATTGCGCATGATTTAACTAATGATGATGACAAATTGTATCATAAAAAAAAGATTTTGAAAAATCTTCTAAAAATAGAAATCCAAAAATGGAAAGTTTCAAGATTTTATGAGAAAATGATGGTTTTTTCAAAAAAAATTTCGTGAAAATAATACTATGATGCTCAAAACCATGAAAGCATGGTTTCTAGCTACATAAAGAGATTTCTAATGAATAAGTCCTTAAAATTGCCTAAAATAAATATTAAATGATGCACTTTTAAGGACTTATTAATAACCATTTTTCCATAGAAACAAAAAGGAAAATTAAGATGCTTTTTCTATTAATCTTTTCTAACAATATTGTTTGGTGCAAACATTCTTCTACAATAAAAGCATAACAAATACAATTTTTCACATTTTTGTAAAAAAGTGTTTCCGCAAATTCTTCGTAGTAAGAGATTGTGTGGGTATGTTGTAGTTTATTTTTTAAAATAACCTAATTAAAGAATTAAGGGCCTGTTTATATTACAAGAAAAAATAAGAATATAATATTTAAGAGATTTTTTTTAAACAGTAACGAGTTCACTTCATTAAACTAAACCAAAGGCAATGAAAGATACAAAACAAAACAAGAAGAAAATATAATTTTTCATCAAAAAAATCTTGGTATGTTTGGCAATGAAAGAAAAATAGAAGAAAATATTGTTTTCTTAATATTTTCTCCTATAGCTACTCCCTGAAAAAAAAAACTCTAAAATATAAACATCTTTCAAGATTTGGTTTACAAAATGGTAAACTAAAGTTTTTAATTCAATAAATCTATCGTTTACGTGTGTGGTAAAGTGAAGGTGGATCTCATATCACAGTAAAGATAAGGAAATGTAAATGTAAGATAAAGTATCTTGAAAAATAAAGTAGAAGAGAGTTGTAAAATTATTAATTTTTTCTTAATTTCCTTTATCATGGTTTTTTGTGGCAAGGAAAAAGCAGCTTTTGACAAAAAAAAAAAAAAGGTAAAAACCCCTAGGTGGCCCTTGAATCCGAAAGGACATCACAGCCCAAAAATTATATTTGTATAATATATATTGGGCTTTCAATGGGCCAGGGCTGGGCTCTGGAGAACTGGATTAATTTGTATAGGCACAATCCTTAAGTCTTAACCCAGTGACAGACTCCTATACAAGTATCGGTGGCCAAATCATGCAGATCCGAACAGATCAACTAGCTTGACACCTTAGGTGAGAAACTATATACCACTATGTGGTGATCATTTTGAAGTTGGCTATTATCACTCTTTCCGTATAAAATTTTTCAGTAGTTTATTTCAAATCTTTATTGGGCTCTGCACTCTAGTAGTTTTTGCCCTTTGGAAGAGCTGTTTTTATCTATTGTGCTTGGGGCAATGAACATGTGCCTAAAGGAGAATTCACAATCTCACCATTTAGGATTGTGGCATTACAAGCTTCACATGAATACATTTAAGTTGTAAGTTGTACTTGTAGCCCAGTAGTGAAGCATCTAATTATCCGCAGATACAGTCAAGTCAACTCCTTTGTTTGCTGGATTGTAGGTGCATGAGTATGGACGAGAGAATAAAAAAATAAGGTCGTATGAAATTCCAATACAAATATTGAAATTATCTCTGCATCCAAAACCTGATCTTTGGCTGACCCATTGGATCAATGCGACTAAATCAGAGTAGAAGATATCAACCCAAAAAAATGCTTTCCAAATGGCCTCTTTGGCCTGATCCAGGTCTGTGAAACTAAGATTCCTAGGTCTCTTTCATGACGGTTTAAACCTATGGTTTGCATCATCGGGTCATAGGTTCCAAATATGGCACCAAGAGAGAAGGGCTCCTTAATAATAGCCACATGACATAACGACTGAGAAATTTTCATTTTTTCTTTTTTGTTTTCTTATTAGAGCCAACTGAAACATCTTAATCCAAGCTATTACTAAAATTGCAAAATAGGTCACGCTAGGCCAAAGATTGTCCTAGTCCAGCCGTCCAGCATGAAATGTGGAGGCTGATATCCAGCCCGTAGGCTAGTTAGTTATTGCTTGTTGAAACCCTTGGCAAAACACTAGGGTATAGGTTTTCTACGGATTGTGTTAACACTCGCTTGGGTCGTCGCAAACTCAAACCCATATGTCCTGACGCAGCAAAAAATGAAATTCGGGTTGGGACTCTCGGGCCTCTCCTCATCTCCTTGGGCACAAGCCTAGGTTTTAGTATCCACATGAGATTGAGGTCGGGTTCATGTTTGGGTACCCGCAGGAGTACCTGCATTTTATAAATTTTATACCTTCTGAAAAAACAAGCAAAAGCATTAGATTTTGGGATTCCAAATTATCCCAAACCCAAATTTCAACAGGGGACACCTCTCTTCTTGCCGCCCATGATTCAAACACTGAGCATACCACCATCCCTCATATGAGGGCTTCTTCCCACATCCAAAGGCTCCTTACCTCAGCCAAGGGCTCTTCCTATGGTGTGGGTTCATTGGGTTGATCCCCAGCCCCTTAGCTGGGGTACCAAATTAAAAAAGCTAGTCTATCTTACAATATGAAATGGAAAATTGAAACAAAAATTTTCAAATAATTAAAAGACTTAATTGTTTAGAAATGGGTAAAATACAACTCTTTTGGCTCTAGTAAGGCCAATGAGCATTGTAAATGATGCCACATGTTCGCATTTTGAAAAGCTATTAATCATTTTTCACAATTTCTGCAGTAGAGATCCAGCTCATACGGTAATAGATATCAGAAAATATTATAGAGAAAATTACAATAAAATCTTGCATTAATAGCATGGAGCCTGAATTTTTGCATATTTTAGAAGTAGTGTCGTGTTTATGGACCTCTCTACTTAAAAGAAGAAAAAAAAAAACCTGGGCCAGCCGAGTGATCCATAAGATAATGTCGAGGATGAGGAAATGGACGGGATATATTATATAGAAGGTAGGCAAGCAATAGAGCTACAGAGAACATCATAGAATATCAAGCCTAGTACCATAAAATCAAAGATAAATAGTGCAACTTTCCCACAACACAATACCGTTTGCATCCATACGGGGAAGGAGAAAGAGAGCTCTTTTGGACCAAAGACAGACAAGACAGAGAAGCCTAGTGACTTTGGATGCACAAACCACCAATGACAGTGAAACCGCAGAGGCTAAAACTGGAATGTGGGTCGACCACCTTGTGTAGGTCCCAGCAACACGTTGCCGGAACTAGTGACACGCCAGATCTTGAGTGTGCCATCAAGGCTTGCGGTGCAAACCATGCATCCATCTTGGCCATCCGTGGTGAAGGCGGCAACACACCTTACTGGGCCCATGTGACCCTCCAACACAGCCAAGCAGGTGTGTAGGCCCTCCCCATCCCTCACCCACACTCGACATGTCATGTCAGCGGACCCACTTATCACATAATTGGACGTGCAAGCAAGGCAGAGGACCGCATGGCGGTGACCTTGAAGGGGCCCACTATAGTGCATATGCCCAGAGAGCCAGCCCTTGACCCAGCAGTGCACATATCCATCAGTGCACCCTCCATAAAGGACCATGCCATCCGCGGTCAATGCCAGTGCCTTCACCGGAGAAGAATTCGTGGGGAGGGTGACCGCAAGGGAATGAGGGCAGTCCCCACCGCCACCGTAGGAATGGCGCCGCCAGACTCTAACAGTTGCATCATCAGAGGCAGTGTAGCACACACCATCCTCACCCACCACAATCGCATTGATGGGCTCGGTATGGGCCCGAATGGTCTCGATGCATTTCAATTTGGATATACGCCACACCTTCACCGTTGTATCTACTGATGCAGAATACAGGAGATCATCTGCAGCGTTGATCGCCAGCGAAGAGATGGCCCCCAGATGCTGCTTCATCTATCAGTTTTTAAGTAACAATATTTAACAGCAAGAAACAAACAGTCCCATCATTTATCAACTTCGAATGGAAATAGAACCATGAAATCTTTATGGTAAAGATTATGGAAAACAAAGACTCAATTTATCACAATTCTCGTCCAGAGTTGGGTAGAATAAATGGTAGGGGTATATTATTCATGATAATAATGATAAGAGTAATAAAACATATGCATCATTCACCAATCAAAACATGATAAGAGAGCTTCTAAATACACTAGGTTTTTTTCTCAATACACAGTCAAATTATTTGTTAAAAAAATTTCCTAAACTACGCACACCTCCTTCCCAACTCCCTTCCTCTCTCCTCCACTTCCCCTCAACCCTCTCGGCCCACTCCCCACCTTTCTCTCCTTCCCCATCTCTCTCGCATGGGCTCTCTCTCCCTCCACCTTCTGCTCCGTCCACTCCACAACCCCCTCCAACACACCTTCCCTTCCCTCCTCGGTTTTCTCTCTTCCTCTCCTCCCTCTCTCGCCCCCTTTTTGTTCTTTCTCCCCCTCCCATTCCCCATGTCAATGGAAACAAAAAGGGGAAGGGAGACAGAAGGGCGAATGGGGCTGGGGAGTGGGCAGAGAGGATGGAGAGAGAAAACAGAGAGGGGAAGGGAAAGAGAGGGACAAAGGGAGTTCGGGAGAGAGAGAAAAGGGTGGAGGTGGTGGGGAGTGGGTGGAGGGAATGGAGGCACAAGGGGAGTGGGGAAGGAGGTGGGGGTAGTTTAGGAATTTTCTTAAAAGAAATTTGACAGTTTATTAAGAACAAAAACCTAGTGTATTTAGAAGCTCTCAACATAATAATATGATATTAAATAGGGATAATTACCGTACGGATGCCCTTAAACCCAACATTTACTTAAAAACTCTCTACAAAAAAATAATTACCACATAGTTGTTCGTACAGAAAACGACGCCCTATAAATGATAATTTTACCCTTAAAACTTACAATATCCTACAATAGTAGGATATCGAATTGTGTGATATCCTACAGATATAAGATATTACAAGTTCTATCGCTCTCCAAAAACCCAAAGGGCATTCTCACCACAAAACCCTATTTTATCTTCATCACTTTTCTTTTTTGGATTTCTAAGTTGGGGCTCTTTTTAAATCGTTCTCTATCATCTTAAGATTATCTATTTCAGTAAAAAAAAAGTTTTACTACATGACTTCTTCGTTTATCATTGATCGAAAAGAGAAACAAATAATTTTTCCTTTTTTTGGTAAAAAGAAAATGGTGAAAACATCTAGATTTCGTGCAATATCCTACAGAGCAATATGATATCACATCGTTCAATATGCTACAAAGGGTAAAATCGTTATTTACATGGCATCCTTTCTTGTACGAACAGTTGTGTGGTACTGATCTATTTTTGAATAATTTTCAAGTAAATGTTAAGTTTAAAGGAATCCGTACAGTAATTATTCCTACTAAACATCATTGTGAACTTATTAATTCGTAATTATAAGCTCTATATTACATATTTCTTAGAAATGCAATAGGTATGTAAGACCCCCTCTGCCTGGGTAATCCCTTAGGGCAAAATATGGCCAATTGCTCCTGTGAACCAAAAAAGGGCAATCCACCAAGGGGTGTGGGAGAAGTGCTTCAATTAGCACCATGAGACTTTGTTCAAGTCTTACTTGGAAATATATAAGTTGTAAGGATTTTTGTAATTGGCTAATTCATAAGTTGGATAAAATTTGGGTCCACTAAGTTGTATTTTATATTTCTTTTAGATGGATTGTAGTTCGCATCATCAAAAGAGCTGAAGGGAGGAAATCAGGAAAAAAAAAAAAACAAGCAAAATCTGAATTTGGTACTCTAACGGAATAGGTACATGATCGATCAGATAATGTACAAAAACACCTTGACCTTAAGCGGAATTATTTTCCATTTGTGCTAGGATTAATAAGTTGGATTCTACAAGGGCTATCCTTATGAGGCAAAAATTATAAGTTATAAAAAGGAGTTCTCTATCAACCCTGAAGTATAAATCTCATTATTCTAAATTGGGAATACTCTTAGGAGATCATCCTTCTTCTTTAGCACTTCTATTGAAAAGAATTTGCTGAAACTTTAAGTCCTAAAGTTTACCATTTTTACTTTCTTATAAAAGATTACTCATCTTGTAGAATCAAAGTGATTGGATTAAGCACGGAGAGCAAGGCACGAAGGCCAAGTCGTGTTGTGGATTCTACAATAAAAGGTCAAGTAACTGACTGGAAAGTGTTGTGAGTATATCTTAAAACTATTCAAAATTAGTGCTTAATTTTACTAGTTTGGGAGGCTCATGGTTTTCCCGTTAGGGTTTTCCATGTTTAAAATCAACGTGTCTTCTTCTTGTGTGGATAATTGTTTATTTACAAGTTTACTTTTATTATTCCGTTGTATATTGTTTGTCTTGTGATCTAAAAGTCCAAAGCCCAAAAAACTTCACAAGCCTGGTCCGGGGCTTATAAATCAAACACCATATTAACTCAACATGATGCATTTAAAGCCATGAGGCTTTTAATCCCATAAGAACTCTAAAAGCTAAGTTTGCTTAAGTGGGAGCAGTACTAGAATGGATGACCTCCTAAGAAGTCCTCGAGCATGCTGAATTAGGTTCGATTTTTTTTTCCTTTTTAAACGGTAACAACAAAATTCATTAAAAGAAATCAAAAAAGAAGGATAACAAAGGAACAAGAGTTGGGGAGGGTGTAAGGGGGATACAGAGATACATCACCCCAACCTTAAGAGAAAAATCAATTACATAATCACATTACACAAAGAGAAAACCTATCAACCTCTTGCTTACCTAATGCGTCGGCCGTGGAATTGGCAGATCTAACCTCTAGCCAAAAGGATATGTCAATTCAGATTGACAACACCCAGATTATATTAAAGTGGGATTGAAATTTCCATAGGATAGCCTTTCGTTTAGAAACCCATGGAACCGCATTAAATGAGTTGCTTTTCACAAGCGGTGGACCACCATATCTTATAGGGAATATTCTAAGGCTTTCCAAAATAGCTAATATCTCTACTTCATTTGAATCGTACACACCCTTATCTTTGAAAAACATAAGCAATAGCTTCCCCTTGATATTGAGCAACACACCTTCAATCCAAATCAGGCCTAGCATACCCCTAAAAGCTCCATCCACATTAAACTTCAAAGCCCCAATAGGAAAGGGACACCAAAGGATAGATCTGCTTTCCCTTAGAGGGCTACACTCCATGCATGCTCCCCAATTCACAAAAAAGTCATTCAAGTTAAGATTTGAGAACTCCTTTCTATTCAAGGCCCACTTTGCAAACTTTAAGGTCATTTTAAAGATTAACTTCAATATTGAAAAAGAAGTGCCTCTGAAAATTTTATCATTTCTTTCTTTCAAAATCAGCTATATGATAGCAAAAGGAATCATCTTCCCTAAGATACGACCACACCCCATAAGGCACTAACCTAACCAGGACTCCACCATATCCCCCAAATTCTTTAGAGAGCACCATACAATACCACACCTTCCAATATAGTTATTCCAAGCTTTAACAGCCATGTCACAATGAAGGCAAAGATGGCTAATCGACTCCTCCCCATAGCCACACATCACACATATATGTTTGGCATGTTGTTTGAAGTCAAACCACTTTTCTTCAAATTATCTATTGTGGATACTTTACCTACAACTGCTAGCCAACAAAAGGCTTCCACCCAAGGAGTAGCCAGACCTAAACACACACGGGAAAAGGGAGCCTTATGAGCATGGGTTCCTTCAAAGGCAAAGTAGAAAGTCTTAATTGAGAACTCTCCCGAAGTAAAATACTTCTAAATCTGAGAGTCCTTACAATCCCTAAAAAAATATATGTTAAAAAGAATACTTAATAACTCGTGATAACTTTACTCCTCCAACTGCCGAAGACTCCTCCTAAAGGATACTCCCTATACTATTATAACCACTCCTCCTATCAAAACAATCACTTACAAAAGACTCTTTATAAATTGCTCGCTTATAGAGTCTTGCAAACAAAACACATTGAGGCCCCACATTCACCCAATCATCCAAACAAAGTAAATGCACTAAGCACAAGCAAATTAACTGGACAAATGGGATTTCGTGCATGAGTCTAAGCCTACCCGATCTATAGTTCATGCTTGCTTGGTTACTTATTTAGCCCGGCTTTAGCTAACGGCGCGTTAAAATATATCCAAGCCTGACAAAGTTCGTGGGCTATCATTCCCAGTGTGGTCTTCCTCATCATATTTGTGTAGGCTCTCTTGGGAGTCACAGCACGTAGCACGTAGGTTGAGGTTGAAAAAAAAAGGTCCACCCAGCTCATTGCAGCCCAATTAGGCCCACTAGTTAGATATACTCTACAAATGAAAAAAAAAAAAAAAAAAGAAAGGCATGTGCTATTTTATAATAACAAATGCTAGGCCCACTAGTTAGATACACCCAGCCCAGTGACCTATGACGTCCCCCTCTTTCCGGTTTTTTCCCCACCTGCTATATATCATCAATCCAACTTTGCTGCGCATGCCCTCTTGAACTGGCACTAATTCTAATATCATTCTAATCTTGGCATATCGTATTTTTTAATCTTTTTTTTTTTCTTTTCCATTTTTTTTTTTTTTTGCCCCTTGTTATCAAGTCCGTGCAACGGATATGCCGCCATCAGTCGTTCATCGCATGTATCTATCTAATAAATCTATTATACCATTTCTAGGCACTTAACGGAGGAAAAATGAAAGGAAATTATTTTAAAAGAAAAAACAGAGCAGAGATTCTGCTAGTACGGCAACTTTTAGCCAGGTATTCATGCAATTTTTATGAATTAACAAGTGTACGCTATTGCATTCTTTTTTTTTTTTTTGCGATTTTGTAACTTTTTAATTTCTACAATATTGCACAAAAGCTGTCATCTTGTTAGGTTTAAAAACAAATATAACTATGTAAATATGGTACGGTTTATAATTTTATGTGATGCCCCAAAGGTTTTTATTTTTTATTTTTTGATCTCACATGTGAAATAATATATCAACTCACATATATAAGGAGGAAGACCAAGTATGAAACAGTGGACCTCCCCATATCAATCGGGTAAGACGCCGTGCCCATGGATAACCCCTAAATTAAATGAATTTTACTCTATAAAAATAAGAGAGCTTCTAAATACACCATTATTTTTTTTTCTTTTTTTCCACACCCCCTTTCTCTCTATACCACCATACTATATGATAATTATTGATTTTATTCTCTCCACCCCCTATTATACCTGAACTATCTTCCATCCATTTTTCTCTATGCCACCCCCCCCCCCCCCCCCCCCCCCCCAACCCTTTCTAGGAGAGAAATAACAAATAGAGAAAGAACAAGTAGAGAGAAAGTTAGAGGGAGAGAGAGAGGGAAGGGTGTGGAAAGAGGGTAATCTCGTTTTTTTATTATAGGGGTATAATTGTAATAAAAAAATTTTAAAATATAGATATAAAAAGTGAAATGAAGGGTGTATTTAAAAGCTCCCCAAAATAGAATCACTAGAGGGAGAGAGAGGAAAGGGTGAGGAAAGTGGGTAATCTCGTTTTTTTTATTATAAGGGTATAATTGTAATAAAAAAATTTAAATGATAGGAGTAAAAGGTAGAATGAAGGCTGTATTTAGAAGCTCTCAAAAATACAATACCGAAAATTAAAAAACCCAAGCTTCTTAGAAAATTTGGCTAAGACTGCCGCACGGACAAAACAACAAAAAGATGTACTACTATTTCACCTACACACCCCGGTATCGTTTAACTCTCATAATGGTGCGTGGAAAATCCAACTCTCGCATTTTTTGGAACGGTGAGCTGCAACTTTCGACAGGTACGTTTGTGCAGGCCAAATTGTTATACTTTAAATTTAAACAAGCAATGAAGGCGTCGGACGATATAATAGGGCCAAATGTAGGTACGGAAGTGACTTAAAAATGTTGAAGGAAGGAGGCAAATAAATTACGTAGACAGCTCTGCGCATTACATACGATAAATAAATAGAAAAATATTTATATATATATATGTCCCTCGTTATCTTGGTAAAGGACACTTTTTTTTTAGAAAGTATTAATATGTAAAAGGATAAAACTTCACGCCTTTTTAATCTTGAAAAGTTTAAAAAAGAAAGTGTTCCTCACCAAAATGGTAAGGGGCATATGCAAATAAAGACTCCTCAAATAAATGTTTTCACTTAACTTCCCATCCCATAACCATATCCAACTGAATAAATGATTACATATGTACTTAGGAAAGCAACTCCATCGTATTAATTTTTTTAATGCACCCAAGGGAGGTTTTTTTTTTTTCTTTTTTTTTTAATTCACCCAGGTGAGTTAAAACAATAGAGAGCTCGTGGAAAAAAGGAAGCAAGCCCACTCATGAGCATAAAGAAAGCTTATTGACCTGAGAAAAGAACCCATACACATATACGCAAAGAAAGCTCATACTAGGGGAAAGGAATTCATACATGTAGAAAGAGGTGACATATCCAAAATTGAAGCCTTGATTCTCATGTAAGAACTAATGCCTCTTACCACTTGGATAAGACTTAAGAAACTAGTCTTACTTGTATAAACTACATATGTATAAACTACATAAAGCCCTAAGAATTTATGGAAAAAATCAAAGATGACTCCTAAACCAAAATGACCTCAATAGATATTCTGAAACCGTTGTCTTGTGGGCCGTTTTTGTTTTTCTTTTTACTATATATGAGTGGGGTGATGATATTGTCACTCCTCTCAACACTACATTGTACAGAGCTTGAATGTAAATGAGTTGTAACTTTTTTATAAAATAGCTGAAATATATTTGTAAAGAATTACTTCTTTTTTGTTGTAGGACTAGCATGGATGCAGATGCAAGATTTTGCATGTTTATATTTATAATATTTTCATTTATGATATTACCGATGTTTGCATAAACGATGTTGTAAATGGATAATTTTAATAAGATTTACATTTGTTGAAGGAGAAATTGACAGAAATTTGAATGGAAGATGTCAATTGAGGATTTTTATAATATTTGCATTTGTTGCATGCAATAACATGACAAATAATTGTAAAATAAATTCTGTTGGTTGATGATACCATCCCAAAATAGCAACAACAGCTAAGAAAACATTGAAGTGGCAACAAAATCATCACTGGAGATAGAGACAATTATATCTTACATAAAATATAGCGGTTGAAACATTTCCTCATATGTAAGGCTTGTTAGGTGACAATATCATCGTTCATAAAAAAATGAAAAAGAAAAAGAAAAAGAAAAGAAATTTTGACAAGAGGACCAAGCTATTATGTAAAAACTATTGACATCTCTTCTGTGCAGTGGACATTTAAAGAAATTTTTTAATAATTTTCTCTTTTTTCAGCAAAATACCCGTTTAGCATCATTCCGTGGGACGGTGGGCCAGCTGCTGGGCTCCCATTGGAAGAGAAACAAAAAAATATCTCTAACAACTACTACATACTCTTTTCAAAGCAGTTTTTGAGGATTTTACTAGAAAAAGTACCTTAAGTGACCACTTTACCAAAAAAAAAAAAGAGATATGAGATTTGCGCATACCAATTTTTATGTATAAAAAATGAGGGTTGAATTCAAAGCTTATTTGTACATGCCTTAAATTCGACCCTAATCTGTTTTTGTAATAACTCTTTTTCCTACCTATCAAAGGGCTAAATCCAAGAGTTCATATTCACCGAATCCGAGATTTCTGTATCAATGCAACTGAACAGGCTCTAACAGTCTCATCTATAGTTGAAACCCTTGGTGCTTGTGGTTTGGTTCTTGAAACCCGATCATTTAAAAATTAAGTTGATTAGGGGGCTCACGTTAAATTCAAACAATTATATTATGGAGAATGAGAGTCAAATTCCATGTTTTCTTCTTTTTTGACTTTGTCTAGATAAAAATGAAGATGAAGAAGAAAACACATACCAAGGCCAAATTCGAGGTAAACATGTACAAGTAAGTTTTGAATTCAACTCTCGTTTTTTATACATAAAAAAATACATATGAACAAATTAAATATCCTTTTTTTTCTTGTAAAATGATCACTTAAGGTAATTTTTTCCATAAAATTCTCAAGGTTTTTTCAGACATTTCTCGTGTGGACGACAACAAAAATTGTGACAAAGGGTGATTTGTTAGGATGCAATTTTTTCTAATCTCATGGGGAATCTCCCTAGTCCCCCTTTTAGAACGTTAGGTCGCTATACGACCTTAAGTCCTTTGACTCTTCTTCTCACAAAAACAATAAAAATTAAACTAAGTTCTTTTCTTCCTCTAAACCCCCACCACCAACCCACATCCAGTTAAGTTTTTAACATTACTAGGTACAAAATTGGTACTTTTTATGAGAAGAAGGACATTCAGTGGGGCCGCCTACCGCTAGGCCTACACCGGATTAAGTAGCAGCTTGTTAATTATCAAGAGATTGGAATCACATGCAGTCCTGTTAGAGAGTAAAGATTGTCATCCAACTTATGTGAGTTATCTTCTCATCCTGGTCAAAAGGCTTGAAGTTTCTAGCGGAATAGTCTAATATATCACAGGCGTGCGTGAATCCCTCGGAATTGCTCTTTTACATTGATATGGAACCAAATTAGAATATCCAGACATCTTCGGCATTTGTAAGCCTTTTCTTGTTGCTAATGACTCGCAATGCACAAAGCTGTTCCAGTAGAGCTTGTATCGCCCCAAGCCGGAACTAGCAATTGTGGATAAGGATGACACTTGGCCTTGTATTTCACCAAAGTGAAGACACACAAGCACCCAACCAATCCGCATACATCCACATGCCAGCCATGGTTGATGAGTCCAGAACCCGAGTGCTTCCCACTCTGAGTGTAATGCCTGGAACTCCAGGATAGGTTTCGCACAGCGATAGTTAAAATCGTTCAAGATAAATTTCATTCACTCCAACACTATATGTTCTAATTTTACATTTTGACTCGGTCCCACTGATGCATCGTAGATGATTTTATGCATTATTAATTTTATAATATTAATTATATTATCAATTATACGCTCAAGCATGCAGAGAGACCAAGTGCTATTATTAAAGAAAATTTTGAGAATAAGTTACTGGCGAGAATGGAAGTTATTTCAAACAATTAGGATTAAGCCTCACGTTGCAAAACGAGGGGCTCCGGGCTCTCAGGAATCATGAGTTCCCCTTGAAAACCACTTTGGATGGATGGTGTGCTGTTTGTTTGTTGAGGAGTCCTTTTTATGGCTTAATTAAAAAGGACGTCCTTTATCCAAATCTGGACTTGGCCTGCGCAATCTCCTCGAGGTGGAGCCTACATTTAAGTAAAGGTACTGGCCGTGAAAAGGAGTTTTACTTTACAGCTGACTTTGTACAATTGTACCTGTATGTTTAACACCCAATACCCAGTTGTATTCAAGTTGCAGGCAGAAATAGAAGCTCCTTCGGACGAAAGGAAATTAAGGCAACTCCAATTCAGCTATGACATCGATGGGCTAAACTAGGCCAGCTAAATGTCGGAATTTTTTTTTCTTTTTGTTTTGGGCAGAAATGCCGGGTTTAATAAATGGGTCGTCTGCTCCGAGAATCAAGTTTCTCTGAGGCTAAATGATTAATAGGTTGAGATCTGCCTCTTGCCTTAGTAGTAAAAGTAAGGTTGTAAATAGATTTTTTATGCTTCGAATATCCGAATGTTTCAACCTGTTAAAAATCATGCCTAGTCCTTATTTAGGTCCCCGTAAACAAATGGTTCCGATTTGGGATCTTTATTTTGGACTGGGATCTAAATGAGTCTGGTTCAGATGCATGGACTCGATGCATACACTTGCTATAAAATGAAGATTTCTTGAGATGCCTTCAATGTTAGGGCTCCTCAAATTGCTCCCCTTCTCTACTCCATAGAACACAGATAGGGAAACCATTTTCTAACCAAAACATGAGGGGAGAAATCGGCGCCCTGGTCCCTGGCTACTCAGAATCCATACTCTCTCTCTCTCTCTCTCTCTCTCTCTCTCTCTTCTTGTTTTCACTAAGAAGGGTTTTGCAGTGAAGATGGGCTTCGACTGGTGAAGAGGAGTTAGGGTGTTTGAAGGTGATTTGCTGCTGCTCGGTATCAAGGTCTCAACTATAGACTTGAGATAGGTTCAGTTTCCCTCTCTCCATCTTTTTTTGGAATTCTCTCTCTACATCCCCCTCTTTCTCGTCTAATTTTTTTTAATGTCATCTAGTTTCCTTTTTTAAGGGTTTTTAGTTTTTATTATGATGAGTTATTGTTGGGGTTTTGGTTTCTTTCAAGACAAAAACGACCTTCTGATTCTAAACAAAGAGATGAAGTTGCAAAGACAAGCCTTGATCTCGGAGTGAAATGCCTTAGTCCCAACTCCTCTAATTTGAATGTAAACCTATCAACTCTTGATTACCTGTATGTTTCTTGTGATAGTGATCTCTATGTATGTATCTGTGTATTTTTTTCGTATTTTTTTATGATGGCATGAATTTGAAATACATGCATTTCATCTCTATCTCCCTCTCCTTCTCAGTCCCCTAATTAACTGAAACCAATTCCCAAACCGAAACCTAATTCTCTAACCAGAACAGGTTCGGGAACCTATCTTTTGGTTCCGATTCAGTTCCAATTCTAGGTTCACCATTCCCTTAACGGTTTCGATTCTAAATCTACATAGGAACCGAATCTGAACCAACCCATTTACAACCCTCGGTAAGAGGTTTGTATCTTATCAACTTAACAAGGGTTCAAACTTTATCAGAAAATCTTTCTTCACCTGAGGATTTATTACCCTATCTGAGGTGCCTTCCTTCACTAAAGGGCTCACCATAGGGTGAGAACCCTGTGTGTTATATCCACAACAAGCATCAACACTAAAAATAATTAGGTTCCAGATGCATATTTAAAATAAGTTGCAAAATACATTAGTATAATTGCATAGAAAAGCATCAAATTTTTGCATATACAAGTAATATTATTAAAAATATATGATTAAAGCTAAATAGACTCTCAAATATAAACAAACTCAAGCCATTTGAAAATTACCTTTTAATGAGACCCACTTTTAGCCTCCTTTCCTCACCATAGAGTGAAGATGCTTTCATGGCTTTTCTTATTTATACATGAGTATTCATCTATTTCATATACCTTTTTCTCTTTTGCATATAAATATTTTCAATTGTGCAAATATCCCTTACCCTATAATGAGGGAATGATGCATATTAATATTTCTCATACATGGAAAACAATCCTATGAGAATTAGTTCTCATTACTTTTTTGTGAGAAGTCTAGGCGGGGCTCATTTATCACCCAATCCATATCTTGCAATACACAGGAACCCCCTGATAGTCTCACACCCCAAATTTTGGTCCAATCTAAATTTACCCCGACCATTGGATTGACTGTGCAACAATCCAAATGGATTGAATTTGTGGGACATGGATGAAAGTATTGAGGACATGTGATTGGGGCCAACCTTGATATTAAGGTGGTCCCACATAAATCTTTACATCCCTCACAATCCAATCCTCAAATGGGATCCACAAATGGGCCCCACAAAAAGTTTTTACGATAGGTGTGTAAGAACACCTCTCATGGGAGCATTAGATAATGCTCGAGTATTTTTAAGAGTAAAAACACCCCTTTTTACAACGAATATGAGATTATGAATGTGGAGAAGCAATTAATGCCACTTTTAAAAAGAAAAAAAAGTCACTATATGACTTGTCTTTATTGAAAGATAGAAAGAGGGCAAAAAAACCCTTTTTAAATGGAGCATTCCTAATAATTTTTTATATTGTCCATATATATATAAAGATATGAATGTAATTACCCTAGATAGGAACATATAACAATCTGGTATTAAATCCTAATATTCTTTATCCATATACATGGATCTGGATCGAGAACTGGATCCATATCTGAATACAAAAATAGGTTTCATATATAAAAGGTGACCCACAAAGAACTAACCTCCAATTTAAATTGTAGTGATCGGAGGACCTGATCTTTTACTTAAATTTCTAACATGAATTTACTATATTAGAATTTATGGACTTAATTTGATGCATTATCTTGTGGCATTTGCAAACGTCATGTTTTCCTAACAGAATTCCAAAATTCAATGCACCTAAAATTCCAACATTTGTGATTTTTGTTTTTTGGGTAGAAGCTCTACGTTAGAGTTTATAAATGCTTAAGTACAAACGACAATTTAAGAATTTCACCTACTGGAGAATTTAGAGATGGGAATTCTCTGGTTAAGAAACAGGCCCTTACAGTCTGCAGATTGTGGACCGTATAAAAACTAAGGAACCATAAGAAGAAAATTCAAACTTATTTAGAAAGTTTAGAGGACAGAGGTGGGTCTCATTAAAAGGTGGGCCTACTGTGTAAATGGCCGCACGTGAGAAGATCTCATGTCGCACCAGTGGCTCATGTCGCACCAGTGGTTTATAAGTGTTGCTAGGGTAGCTAATGTGTTTTTTTTTTTCCTAGTCAAAAGGCCGTGACTAATAAAAAAAAAAAAAAAGAGCCCACAGACGTAAGAAAGAAAGCCCTCATACACAAAAAAAAAAAAAAAAGGAAAAAGAGACCTACACTCATGAGAAAGAAAGCCTACACAGTAAAAAAAAATAAAACCTCACACACACAATTGGAAAAGCCCTGGTAAGCGGAAAAAGACTCCACATGGAGAGTTTAAACCCTGAACAACCACATCAGAACTAACGCTCCCTAACACTAGGGTAAGGAGCCATTCGCCAAAAGTAACACTTGTGTGAACCAATTGCCCAACCTAGCCATAGAGAGAATTTCAAAGCCTCATTTTAAAACAATTACATAAAAATTTAAATATTTAAAAAAATATAAAAGTTTTTCATATTTATTTCAATAAAGTACTCATAAAGAAATAAATGTTTGAAAAATGATTTAAAAAAACACCCTATATCATTTTTCAAGATTTTTATTTAATATAAAATATTGATATCTCATACATGATCCTACACTTTTCAATTGAAATTGGCTTTCAAGATTTGTTGCGCTCCCCTTTTTTTTTTATTGTTGTTACTTTCTGTTGGTTTTGTTATAAGATTTTCTATAAAAAAAATTGGAATTGAAACATTTTTTCCTCTTTTTGATTATTTCTATTTACATTGATGTTGCAAACCAATTTTCAACAGATTTTCAAAATTTGATAATGGCTCTTTACCTTCGTGGTATAGAGTATATGTTCTCACCGAAAGATCATGAGTTCAAACTTAGCCCTCTCCCTTTTTTACTTATGTAAGTTTTTGTTACCTCGTATATATAAGTTTTGTTTTATCCTCTCATATATAGGGATCTCCATTACCGTGTATTTGTAAGTTGTACCTTAACCCCTCATATATGGATTGCAACATGTGTGAGAGTTGTGGGTTGAGTTTTTTAACTGTGCATGTATTCCCAGTTACCCCGAACCATAGGTTAAAAGAAAAGATAATAAAAATCTGCCGTTCTTGAAACAAACAAACCAGTGACTCATGGCAAAGTGAAACCAGTTAATTATTCCTCTCTTGAGGATAAAATTTAGCCTTAAAAAGATTCAGTTCCTTCTTCATTTTCGCACTCTAGTAAAAAGCAAACGCCACTTTCGTTTTCACTATTTGGTAATAATGGAATTATGATGGTCCCACATATGCTTCCGACAAGTGGAAAGCAATCATAGTAGTATTCATAAGACGCTGACCCCACATATTAAGAGGATAAACCACATTTGCACCCTTTTCTTTTTATTATTAAAAACGGTCCAGTTTTATCCCAACATGAGTGGGCTCTTGGCCCCACTATAAGAGTGTAAACTTCAAATAAAAAAAATTAGTATCTCATACACAATTCTACACCTTTCTATTGAAATTGAAATAGATTTATTTCCTCTTTCTTGTTGTTTTACATAGATGCTCCAAGCCAATCTTCAATAAATTTTCTCAATTTGAGTCATCCATATTTTTAAAATCAATTTTGTTACTAATAATTATTTATGTATATACTAAAAAATATATATAACATATAAGTGGATATATCTCATGAGGTAATAATAAGTGTACTTATTTTTATAAAAATAATAATAAATAAAATATAATTATTATTATTATATAGTGCCACATAAACTATTATATATTAAACGTGCACCTATCGTAACTAAGTTTCGTTACATCATCGCATATTCTATTTTAACAATATTGCTAAGGCTTACGGGTTTCCAAGAGAAGCGGGAAAAAAACGGAAGATGATTCCAAAAGAGTATCTGCCAGCGTACGGGAATAGTCAGTATTCATTAATGATTCAGTACATGAAATGAAGGGCGATTGGGCAACCGAAAATGATTCAATACCCATTTATCCGCACTTTTTTTTGTCTTCTCTACTTAATAACTTGTTGAGTTAAATGCATAAGGTCGTGTTAATTACATTCATTTATGATTTAGTGGGACATCTAAGATCATCTATTACCGACAAGGGCAAGGTTGATGGATGACACTGACACAACTGTCTTTTATTTATTTTAAAAGCTGTCAGTGTATTTCATGTACTCATTCAAAATATATCGGGATGGTAGCAAACCCCACACTCAAAGATTTAATTGGATTCTTTCATGCCCTCATTCAAATATATGGATGGATAGCAAACCCTTCAGCCAAAGCATTAATTAGATTATGATTGATTGCGAGAAGAGAAGGCCAAGGTGATGGCCGATGGAGAGGGGGAGAGTACGGAAAATATGGTTTGCAAAGGGAATCCGAATAGGTGTAAAATATTTAAATATATGGTAATAGTAAAATGTGGTGAGGTTAAGTATCAAATTAAGAAAAAATAAAATATAATAAGATATACTTATAATAGGATGAGTTTTTATTTTTAGTAGTTTAAGAAGGTATGTTATTTTACTTTTTTGTGTAAAAAATAGATAATTTCTTTTGTTATATTTAGCGGCTTGAGAATGTTGATTCTTTTATTTATTTAAAAAAATGAAAAATTTTATTTATTTATTTATTTATTTATTTTTTTGATATGACCACAAATAAAGGCCCTACTTCATTCTACTCACTTCAATCTATTGAAGTGCAAGTGCCAAACAAGCACACGCTACTAGAGCGTTGGTGGAATCCCATCCACAGGTGATCACACATTAAGCAGAGGCAAAAATAAAAAGATTTGCCTTTTGAATTAGGGGGCCATCCTGTTAAAGTAAATAAACAAATCCATGGGGGACCCAATGTGAAAAGAACCAAGAACCAGAGGTTTTGGGGGGATTTCTTGGTGAGGTGACCAATGTTCAATATGGCCCCATCAAATGTGGGCCGCTGATCACATGTGGGCCCCATCAAAAGCACAACAACAACAATAACAAGCTAGGATTCACGTACCATGTTCCTGTGATCTTTGCCGGTGATGTAGTTGCGGAGGTAGTCGGTGATAGTGGGGATGGTGGCGAGGCGGACGTGGAGGTGGGCGCCGAGGCCGTCCCAGGACCGGCGCCACACTCGTATCTTGCAGTCGGCGTAGCCGGCGAAGAGGCGGTTGTCGGAGACAGCGAGTGCGAGAACAGCGCCGGAAGACTTGCTGGGCTTGAGTTGGGCGAGCTCAGAGAAGTCGGGGAGCTTCCAGATGCGAATGGTGCTGGCCTGGGAGCCGGTGTAGACGAGTGGGCCAGAGAGGGCTATGGAGAGGATCTGACGGTCCTTGTTCAAGGTGGAAGAGATGCATCTGTGGCTACAGTGATTGTTGTTGAAAGAGAGGGGTTTGTGGCGAAGTGGGGTGGGGGAGCAGGGGGAGGAAGAGGCGCTGAAGCGTGCGGGGGAGAAGGTGAGCTCTGAAAAGGAGGGCTCTCTCGTGGAAAGGCTCTTGTAGAGGTGGGTTGGGACTTTTGTGGAGGTGGTGGGTTTGAGTTTGGGTTGTGGTTGGGGTTGGAGTTGGGGTTCATCTGCACCAGCTCTGTCATCATCTCCCCCTCCTCCTCTGTGGACGTTAGACTGAGACGACGATGCCATGAAATGTGCTCTCTCTAAAACACACACAATCTCACTTTCATGTGTTTTTATTACTTAACGACTGTCCGTATATCTGACCATTGCCCACAAGCCTAGAAATTTAGATGGGGTGCTTCTAAATGCTTTCCGCACACACCACTTAAAAGAGAGAAGAAAAAATATTAAATACGGCCTTAAGTTTTTACCTTATTTAAAAGAAATATATTTTTTAAATATTTGTAAATTAATCCCTAAGTTTTTTCAAGAAATTCTTAATTAAAGACATTCATCCATTTAAAGCTAGTTCTCAGTGACTTTTTTCCGTAATTTTTTTTAAAAGACCAAAATTACCCTTTATTAAAATAAAATCCTTATTCATTTTCTTTATATTCTTCTCATTTTCTTCTCTATTATTATCAAGATTATCAAGGACAACCAGCGCCCACACAATAATTGATTTCATATAGTGGCTTCTTAAACCATTGCATGACTTTAAATGAAATGTAATTTTGGTATTTTAAGAAAATTTAGAGAAAATGTCATTTGTTAGTATTTTTAAATTATCGAATGTCCTTAATTAAAATTTTACTAGAAAACTTGGAAACTAATTTAAAAAGTTTTAAAACTTATGCCCTTTATTGAAATAAGGTAAAAATTTTGGCCTTATTTCAAAATTCCTTTAGGGGTAGCCATTTTCAACAAAACCTATTGTTTGGTTTAATCCAACTCAATTTTGATTTAAAAAAACATCTAACTCAATTTTGATTAAAAAAACCTGCTTGAACCATCAAAATATTTTTTTTAACCTATTTTAATCATGTTTTCACCAGTTAATTCGTATAATTGAAGATGAACTGTGGGGTTAATTTCTTTGTATGTCTTACTTAAAAAGTTGAAAATTTGTGTATTGGCGTTTGAGGTATATAACAGTCATTAGAACTTAAAAGGCCCTCTTAATGAGATGGCCCAACTAAGAAACAAGTCTACAGTGTTTTATCTAGCAATTAAACTAACTATAAAATTATATATTGTAGTATGTTACTTCCTTATCGTTGGATTAAAGGGGTTAAAATTATCTCTTGTTGTTGATATTTTACAGCCTCATTAGATCTTTTCATCTTCACCTTCTGTATATGACATTGCTATAGCTCCAAAAAATTATCTCTCATAAATGCCTCTTCGAGAATAACTCAACCTATCTTTAAAATATAAATTATGCGTATTTCCCACACATAATAAGACTTGGAAAAAATTATAATGGTTAACCATAACTGAACAAATCTTTTGAACATGTATTTTATATTGTGGCAAAAAAAAAACCTATAACAATTAATCGTAACTGAACTATCTAATAAAGTTAACCACGGTTTGATTTTATTCGATTTTTACGGTTACAATTATGATTTTTAAAAACTAAAAACCATAAAATATGGTTCAGTTAATGGTTTCTCCAAAACATACAGTTAACCAACGCGCTGCACCTCTAATTTTTTCAAAAAAAATTACTCTCATAGTCCCCGTGTGTTCTCTCTTTCTCCCTCTTAAAACTCCATTTCATGGTTTGAAGATCCTCTGCTGGAGATCAAAGGGTCGTTCATTTATGGGTGGTGCCCCATCTATGGGGAAAAGTGGCCTAACTGGCCGAAAAAATGTGACCCACGTTCAGAAGGCAACAGGGACGATGCCAACGCGGTACTCGGCGATCTTGAGGAACATGGGCCTGGCGAGGACGAAGTGTGGGGCTAGGAGGGTCGCACCAGCGGCCATCATCCGCGGGTTTCTAATCCTGCATCCAAATCTATCTGATTCTCCACATCTTTTCAACTCATATTTTCTTTTCTGTTTTCCTTGTTTGTAATACTTTTTTGTGGTTTTTGCAAAAGGTGCATGTGGATATGGGAATCCGTACAGCCAAGCGTATGGAGTGGAGGCAGTGGCTTTCAGCACCGCCCTCTTCAACATTCGAAGCCTGCTTCGAGCTAAAATGCGCCGAAGACCCGAAGTAATGCCACTTTGGAGGGAGGGGAAGGGGGGAGGGGGTGTGGGGAGGAAAAATAGGGAGGAAGGTACATCTGTCATTTCAGTATGGCGGTAATTTTTTTAAACGGCATTGTGGAAAGAAAAACAGTGTTTGGATTTAATGCTTCCTTTCGATAATTCACACAAAGCTTTTTTTACAAAAGAAAAAAAAAAGACTCTACAAAAGTGTTAATTTTACCGTTGGATGAGTCTAGATCATGTGAGAAAAAACACTATAGTGAACATAAGTAGACCAGCCAAGAGTAGCCTGCCATACATGCAAGGCTATTGCCTCATCTAAAGCTGAGAGTTGCCAGCGATAATGTAACAAACCTGATAAATCCATTCATAGTCACTATAAGGTTTTTCCCTCAAAGGTTTTCGATTCACTACAGATATTACACTGCATGATATCACGCAATCATAGGATGTCGCACAATTTTCCATTTCCACCCAAGCTCAAAACAATATATTCACCCCAATTTTTAAATCTCCGTTTTTGTCTTCATCCTTTGTGTTTGCTATGGATTTCTAAGTTGCAGCTCTTACAAAATTCACTTTAATTACAGTGAAGTGGTTTTGAATGTCATTCTTTTTCTTTTTTGGTAGGAAGCAACATGTATTTCTTCTCTCTTCAGTAGGAAGAATGAGAGAATAAAAATTCTGAATTTTATGCAATATCTTGCAGCCTTGGCCGGATATTGCCTGATGCGATACCTACAGCCTTAGGATAAAGCATAGTAAAATTATCCATTTCATAGCATCATTTCTTAAAAGAACAACTTTGTGAAAATTATCTAAACTAAGTTCCGTATCCACGACACACATCTACATATATTTTCATAGAAGTCCATGGTGGACCGCCCCGCCCTCATCGATTGCAGTGTTTTTGGCGCACTTCAAGGTAACAGATAGCTCTAAATTTTTAGCATGTTGCAGGGGTGAACTCTTAATTGGGAACCCTGAATTCCAGGAACGGATTCCAAATCGTCCTCTAGTTTTGAACTTTTCAAAGTTTTGTGTAATATTTGGGTGTTTGAGTGCTTGGATGGGTTCCCCATCGATTAGTGTGAGTTCAAAGGTTTTTTTTATATTCTCAAATATTATATTTCTCGGAACCTCAAAAGGCTAATTAAATTGAAAACATTAATAAATCACAATTAATATAATAAAACAATATATCTTTATAGTTTTTTTTAATTTCTCTATTATCATAATTTTTCATCATAATATGTTAAATTCTAAGAATATTTTGTGAAAATGATATTATCATAACGATATCCATTTAATAATATTAGTTGGACAGCTTTCAGAACGCAATCTCTTTTGCATTCAAAATTCATGAATAGTGCAACTGTGCGGAAGGAAATGACAAGCCATTCTCGATAACTGCACGTAGAAACAAGTAA
Source organism: Sextonia rubra (assembly GCA_037013555.1). Lineage (NCBI taxonomy): Eukaryota > Viridiplantae > Streptophyta > Magnoliopsida > Laurales > Lauraceae > Sextonia > Sextonia rubra. The sequence continues at coordinate 30,876,588 of JASUAD010000010.1, read as the reverse complement.
GAGTTTCATCAGTTTTTAAGCGTCCAGCATTTAAAGCCACCCAGCGATGTGACCACTGCAAGTGGTAAGCAGTTGGCCACTTGGCCCTGGGCCCAACCCCTCTCCAGACACAATCGTCACCCTGACCCCGCGGAATAACAGCCACCTATTCTATTGCACCCTAGCCGTAGAGCATAGGAGGCACGGGTACTTTAAAAATCCACACACGTACACGTATGAAATATATATCCAGGATAGGTACACATATATATATATATATATATGTGTATGGTGGAATATGTACCGGATATGATCAAACATATTCGGTACACTTTTCACTTTTGGGTATGTATATGATACATAGCTGGTACATATTTGGTAGGCACTGGTATGTATCTTGCATTTTTTTGACTTTTATCTTAAAAAAAAACCTGAAGGGCCTAAATGTAAAATTAGTTATACTTAAAACTGCAGGTTCAGCCCTAGCCCTAATCTGCTTTTGTCGCTAAGAAAAGCAGAAGAAGGAAAATAGCAAGAGAACAAGAAAGGAAGAGGAGGAGGAGGAGGAGGCTCATCGAAGGGGAGGCTCATCATCGAAGGGAGGCTCCTCTGGAAATAGAAAAAAAAAAAGTAGGAAAAGCTCAGGAAGAAAAAAATGTAGAGGAGGAGGAGGAGGAGGAGGAGGCATACCTGCTGCACCCATACATCCACCACGTCCTCTACTGCAAGTCCGCCACTGCATGTCCGAAACAACTATAGGACTACAGGTCCTCTTCCCTTCTTTCTTTTTTCTATTTTTTTTTTTTCCATTGCTATGCTCTGCTGTGAACCTATATTGTTGCTATAATTTTTTTTTTCACTGCTGATGGTTGTTGCTCTGCTTGTGTTTTTTTTTCCTGCTCTATTCTACTGTTGCTCTGCTCTGCGTTTAGTGCTTTTTTTTGTTTTTTTTGTTTTTTTTTTTTTTGCTATGTTGTTGGTTTGCTGTGTATTTTCTTTTTCTTTTATTTTTTTCTGCTCTACCCTGCTGCTCTGCGTTTCCTGTTTTTTTTTTTTCTAATGCTCTACTCTACTCTGTCGTTGGTTGTTGCTTTGCTGCTGTATTTTCTTTTTTTTTTTTTTGTTTTCTTGCTCTGCTCTGTTGCTCTATATTTGCTATTTTTATATATAGATATAAATGCTCTCTACTCTGCTGTTGCTTTGCTATTGTACTTTCTTTTTTTTTCTTTTTTTTTTTTTTGCTCTGCATGTCTGATGCTTAATTTTCTTTTCTTTTTTTCTTTTCTGCTCTGCTGTTTGCCACAACTACTACTATTGTTCTTTTTTTTCGTTTGTTTTTTGCCATTACTGTTGCTCTGTCGTTTGCTGTTGTTATTGTCCTTTCCATTTTTTAAGTATATTGGCTGTTTTTTTAAATGTTTGGTTGTTTGGCTATTTGATTATTTATTAATTATTATAGGATAAATATGAGTTCATCAAGTAAAATGATATTGTCCACTTTGGCCCATAGGCTTCACGATTTGGCTTCTGGTGGATCTCAACCCACCAAAAGGCCTCATGCAAGGTAAGGGTGTAAGCTCTATATATAAACTCATTCACTTTTCTCTTTTTAGTCGATGCGGGACTTGAGGATGTTACAATCTATCGCCTTTAGGGCTGCACGTCCCTATGTTGAGCCTGCTAGCTCTCTTGGCCTACTAACATAAAAAACCCGCCACTTGCACTAAATCACGGCAGAGACCCACACTCAAACTAGTCGAGAGTCAACTTTAATACCATTTGTAATGCCCCATCGTATACACATGCATAATATTGTCCATTGTGGCCCATTGTAACATTCTCGAGTCCCACATCAACTATAAAGAGGAAAGTAATTGTGATTAGATATAGAGCTTGCACCTTTTTTTTTACATGAGGCATTTTGGGGCGCTGAGACCCACCAGAAGCAAAACTGTAAGACCTATGGGCCAAAGCGGACAATATCATGCATGCGTGTAGGGGTGGGACATTACCAATGGTATTAGAGCCTGGTTCTCAACTAGTTAAAGTGTGAGTCCTTGCCGTGACCTGATGCAAGTGGGCAGGTTCTTATGTGAGTGGACCAAGAGGGCTGACAAGCTACTACAGAGGAACGTGCAGCTTTAAGAGGAGTGGATTATAATATACTTGAGTCCCACATCGACTATAGAGAGGAAAGTGATTGGGATTATATGTAGAGCTTACACCCTTACTTTGCATGAGGCCTTTTGGTGGGTCTCAACCCACCAGAAGCAATACAATAAGGCCTATGGGCCAAAGTGGATAATATCATCCATGCATATAAGGGTTGGGCGTTACAGTAAGTGCAAGTGGCACTGATGAATTTGTGAATCCTTTTTGGAAGTACATAACCATATTAGAAAGAAGGGGAGGAGGAAGTGCAAATCCAAAATGGTAATGCAATCATTGTAATGGTGATTTTCAAGGGTCATAATATAGGAATCAGATATTGTGTTAATGTGAAGGGTGATACTCTTTTTCAAATGAAACGGGTAAGTAAAGAAGCCGAGAACCAGAAGAAGACTGCTAAACCCAAAAATATTTCTTTACCACCCTCCTCTTGTCCTATCAGTAGTAGGATGGCAAATACAATAAATGTTGGAAGTGGAAGTGGAGGGTTTTAATTGGAAGGGTATGAGCCAAGAAAAAGAAAGGCCATTGGAAGTAGTGCTTTAGAGAAGGCATTCAATCAAGGTGCTAGGGAACATTTGCATTCTTTGATTGCTCATATGTTTTACTTAGGTGTATTACCTTCTCATTTGGCTAGGAATCATTATTTTCTAAATGCTTCTTAGTTTGCTACTGAAAATCAAATTAGTAGGTATATTCCACCCGATTACAATTTGTTGAGAACTACACTACTTAAAAGAGAAATGGCAAATGTTGAAAGGTTATTGGAGTCATTGAAACAATCATGGAAGGAGAAGAAGGTTAAGTATTGTTACCGATGGATGGATTGATGCACAAAGAAGGCTTCTTATCAATTTTATAGGAGCTTCGGAGGATGGAGTTATATTCTTGAAAGCGGTTAATTGTGAGGGTGAGTTCAAGGACAAGTACTACATTGCCTAATTAATGTGTCTAGTAATTGATAATGTCGGTAATGTCGGATCTCAAAATATGGTTCAAGTAATTACCGATAATCCTCATGTTTGTAGTTCAGCTGGATGAATCATTGAAGATAAATACTCCAATATTTTCTGGACACCATGTGTAGTTCATACCCTTAATTTTGCTCTTAAGACTATATCTTCTGGGCACCATGTGTAGTTCGCACCCTTAATCTTGCTCTTAAGACTATATGTTCTGCAAAGCAAATTGGAGTCGCTGCCTATGCTTATAATGAATGCTATTGGATTACTTATGTTGTTGATGGTATGATGTTCATAAAAAATTTATTATGAACTATTCTATGAGGTTGATAATTTTTAATGACTTTGTGCCTTTGAAGTTACTTACTGTGGCAGAAACATGCTTTGCATCTGCTGTTGTAATACTAAAAAGGTTCAATCTTATCAAGCGTGGCCTTCAGACAATGGTTAGTGAAAAATAGAATAGTTACAAGGAAAATAATGTTGGTAAGGCAGCATTTGTAAACGAAACTGTGTTAAGTAACATCTTCTAGGACAACATAGCATACATATTATCTTTCACATTGCTTATCTATGAGATTATTAGAGTTTGTGATACTAATAGGTCATGTTTTCACTAGGTTTATGAAATGTGGGACAGGATGATTAAAAAGGTGAAGGCAGCCATCTATAGGCATGAAAGGAAGCTGCAAAATGAGGAGTCTAATTTTTTTTTCTATAGTGCACCAAATACTTGTTGAAAGGTAGACAAAAGTAGCACACTACTTCATTGCCTTGCACATTCATTGAATCCTAGGTAAAACTCAATACTTTTTGTATTTGATTATTTCTTTAAATATGATATGAAATATATAATTTAGTTATACTTTCATCTTTCTATATTTTAAGTATTATAGTGCAACGTGGCTTAATGAAAATTCCAATCATGTTCCTCCTCACAAAGATGAATAAATCTCAAATATGAGAACAAAGTGCATCAAGAAATACCTTCCAGAGCCGAATGATAGAAGGGTTGTTACAACAGAATATACTAAGTTTTCAGATTGTTTGAAAAGTTTTGAAGAATCTTATTCAAAATTTGATAGAGGAGTAATGGAATCAATTGTTTGGTGGTGTGTACATGGGTCTTCTACACCAATTCTCCAATATTTAGCATTTAAATTACTTAGCCAGTCATGTTCCTCATCATGTTGTGAAAGGAATTGGAGCACCTACTCTTTCATGTACTCCATTAGAAAAACAAAATGACACCAGAGCGTTGTGAAGACTTGATCTTTGTACATAATAATATTCGTCTCCTATCAAGGATGAGTTAACAGTACACGGAAGGAGAGACCAAGCTCTGGAACATTAGTGGAGATGTATTTAATTCATAAGAGGATGTTAACTTACATGAAGTTGAAGATCTTTCACTTGATGAGCTTGATATAGAAGCTGTATTATTTGATGAAGGCGATGCAGTTCAAGTTGATGAATGACTTTATTTTCAGTGCTTTGCTTTGTTGTTTTTGTTGTAATGATAGAGCTTTGGTTTGTTGTTTTTGTTGTAATGATAGACATTAAACTCTTGGTGTTTACGTGGCTTTTGACTTTGTTGTAATGACAAACATTAAACTCTATAGTTTGTAGGTTAACTTTGTAATGATATTAAGTAATTGTTGGCTTGTTGCATCTAAGAGTTTTAATTTATTTTAGGTTTTTAATTTTTAACATATTGCATTCTTAAAATTTTTAAAAATATAATTTTTTAATAGACATACTGCAATCGTACTTGTATCCTTTTTTTTTTAAAGGATTTCACCAGATCGGCATATCCGTACCATACCAACACCGGTACCTATACCATATAAATACCAATACCCATATCGGTACCTGTGCTCCCTAGCGTGGAGCAAATTGAGATTATATGAGTATTACGGTTAACCGTGGTTAGACCACACACATCATATCTCACTATTGAGTGACATGATAGACTGTGAGCGGTCCAAATCTCGCTATTGAGTGACATGATCGACTGTGAGCGGTCCAAATATGGCAGGGAGAAACATGGCAGGTAGAAACAGCACAAGAGCGAGAACCGCAGCACTTTCCCCAAGTTGTTTTTCTCTATCATCACTTTACTGTTCTGTCTGATCTTTACTGGCCCTCATCAAGCGACATCACCCCCGCCCTCTCTCTCTACTTTGGAGTTAGATCCACTGCCACAGTAACAAATGGTGAATAAAAAGACAGACCGAAAATTTCAAAAAGGTATAAAACTTTTGTCACATTTTAAATATATATATATTAAATATTTTAAAAGAGAATAAAAGCTTTCCATATTTATTTCAAAAAAAAAAACTACTCACAACAAAGAAAAGGTTTAAAAAATGAAAAAACCACCCCCATATCAATTTTTAAGATTTTTCTTTAATAAATCAGTTAAAAGAAATGATCAAGACCAATCCAAATGACCTAGTGAGGCCCACTTCAACTTATCAAAATGGTTGGTTTTGGGGAGAAAAAAGATTAATAAAATATAATAACAAAAAATTTCTCATAAAGGAAGGGTATTTTTTTTCATTTTTTAAACTTTTTTTTGGAGAGGATTTGATTGAAAGAATTGTGAAAAAGTTCTATAAATTTTTTAAAATCTTTAAATCTTCATGTACTTTTTTAAAAGTTTTCCAAAAAAGAGCTCGGAACTCCATTGTGAGGCCCACTTACAGATAATATAGATCATTCATATGAGCTTCATCTCCTTTCGGGATCTATCCTCAAAGATCAATAAAAAGAGTGGGTCCTCATCATATGATTGATCACATGACAAGAAGTATGACTAATACAATGCCAATAGAGATGCTACACGGTCATGTTTCCATCATGCGCTGGGTAGAACAATGCGACACTCATTTTGAATTGAAATTTAATGAAAGTCACAAAAGGGGATGAGATTCATCTTGAACAGTTTGAATTGTCCATATGTAGGCCCAACAATGGAGCCCCAAGTATGTGTTCCGGAGTAACAGCAGCGACAGAGGATCAAGATTCAATCCCCAGCAAGTGACAAATTTCTTCTTTCTCAAAAAATTTCCTTTCGTTCCCCAGCCAAGGTGGGACCCATGAAAGAACCCTTATATGCAGAAAATTAGTCCATACAAGTAGGAACTGGGAAGGGAACCAACACACACAAGCAGGTAAGATCCAGTATACCCAGGCAGCTGACTGAGAAATGAGACCTCTCGTTCTCGTCTCTTAATAGTTAGATAGAAAGTAACGCTTGAAAATTTGCTTCCTTCTCATCAATGAAGCACGCAACAAGGAATTTCTAGTGGACCCAAAAGATCAAACACAGAACACAGTATCAATCAGAAAATTGAAATCTGTCAATTCAGCAGAGCAAGCTTAAAGAAAGAAATCCTCTCGCCCTTAAAGAAGAAGGGTTTTCTCCTTTGTGATATTGGAATCAAGAAAGTGAAACAGAGCTTCTGGTCATCGTGGGTCTACGTAAAAGAAAAAGACACCCACCCCCAATAGTGCCCAACCCACGAGGGCCTGTCTGTTCCACTCTTGGCCACTAGGCTAGGATAGCTAATATATATATATATGTGGGATAAAACTACTATGCATATGTCTTTCACACTATAATTTTGTCCTTTTGCACATTAATACTTTTTAAAAATGAAAATATCTCTCACCATAGTGTGAGGGACATATTATATCCCTCACACTATGGTGAGATACACTTCCATATTTGAAAAGTATTAATGTGCAAAAAGATAAAACCATCAAACCTCATGATACCTTTTAACCTTGCTAAGTTATATATATATATATATAGAGAGAGAGAGAGAGAGGAATTTTAAAAAAACTCCTCATTTAAAAAAAAAAGAGTTTTTGCCTCTTTTGACATGTCTAATAAAAATTTACCACCTTAAAAGTGAAAAGCAAAAGAATAGAGAATAACTAATTTTAAAGAAATTAGATGACATGTGTAAATCTCATAAGCTAAGAAATGGGCTTTTTTTTGTTGAAAAACGCATGGAGAGTTTTGTAGTGTGTGTTATATATATATATATATATATTTATATATTTATATAAGGGCTCCATGCTCAACAGCAGATAAGGTCCGCTAAAGGGTGTGGGGCCCACCTAGGGATGAGGATGAGAGGGATTTGAAGGACACACAAAGGCACTCCTTTATACAACTTAGGCCCATCCTTGATGTGTATCATCTCCATCAAGGCCCCACAATTGTAATGGTGTACAATTCATTTGGATTGATATGTGGTAGATCTGACGATCCAGTCCATTCGGATCAGGCCCAAACTCGATTGACATGTGCAATTACGGAAGCCCTGTATGTGGTCCATTTGGATGAACCACAGGTGGGCCTTACACCTATGGGCGGATGGGAACTCCCTCTCAGCGGTTGAGCACATGTGAGGGAATCCCATATATATATATATATATATTGAAGGAAGCTGCAAATGTATAAAAATATTAATTTTTAGAATTTATGAGGAGTTTCTTAAGAATTTTGAACTTTTTTTAAATATGGGTGAGAGACAGGTGGGGGCTTCAGTCTCCAGACCTTGTACCTGGGCCTACCCTTGGTTACAGGAGAGACCAAGGTTGAGTTGGAGCTTTTACAAGCAGAGAGAATGATGGTCGAAGAAAGAGTCGGTTGAGGGTGAAAATGAACAGAATGGAATCATAGATCAACCAAGCTCGTACACAGGCTCAGTTAAGTCGCTCGCTTAAAAAAATTCCTGTAGAACTTATAATTGAGCCCAACTATTGAAAAATCCAAACGACTCAAAATAATCACCTTGACAAATATATAGGATTTTTCAAAATTTTACTCTACTAAGAGTTTATGCCACCCTACCTAAGATTAATCATATGATGTATAAAGTGATTAATAGTGCATAAGATTGTAAGAATCATGTTATTCATTATATTTTCTTTTTTCTTTTTGGGTAAAGCATTTATTATATTTTCAATCTAATAGTAAGGCTAACTCCTAACCCGTGAATTCTTTAGAAGCAAGAGAATCGAACTCATTTCTATTTGTTCAGAACAAATATAAGATAGACAGATGAGTGATTGAAAGGGCTATTGATAGGCAATCATCTCATCTCCACAGATCTCACAAATTACCTATCTCAGCAGATCTGATCACATACCTCTCGGATTAAGGGATAAGGAATGTGCATCCATCTTATTTACATTTCCTGACAACTGGTAATTTGAGACGGCTGTATAGCATCTTAGAAATATTGTAACCTGGCGGTACTCTGTCGTCATGATCTGTCACTATAATCAATAAAGTCGAGCATACAAGTAATAAAGGCCCACAGATCAGAGATCTCCAGTGATGTGTAAAACGTATGAGACTAAGGTGTCAACACCACTCAACACCACTCAATCATGAGAACTTTTTTTTCAAAAGAAAAAAAAAATCCATTTTTAACACCTTCTCATATTTTCAAAGAATTGATCTTGTTATCAAGTATCAACATTAGTGAGAAAGAATCCCTCCTCACAGAGGACAGTTTGTCAATCATCCAAATTAGCCCTCAACATATTCACGGGAAAATGTCCCTAATTATTTTTCCTTTCATTATTGATTTCATGCAGGCCATAACATCACATTTAAATGTCAATAGAACGTCAATAGCACAATACTACAAGAACTAATTTGATTTGGGATAAATGAATCTGTATATAAAGATTTTCATAGAATAATCACAACTTTAGCTGGTCAAAGAAATTTACCACATGTAAAAGCAGAAGAACAGTGAAAAGAAACCTATTGCGTGTTTAACAACTCTCTTCATTTTAGAAGAGCCAAAACAAGAAGGGTGGCGCAGCATGCAAATAAGGTCTGATAAGCCTTTAGAGGCAAATCCCCTACTTCGGCCGCTATTTGGATTAAATGGAACCCCACCCAGGCCCTTGGTTCCAACGTAGTATGGGTCAATCAGCCCCATACATGTAAAGACTACCATCCCTTAAAAATAATTTTCAATTTTTTTATTCTGTGTGAAATCTAAATACCAATTACCGAACCCATTCCATCAATTTCTTATTTTATTATAGTTTAGATATAGAAACATTTTACCCCTTCATAATAGCAAGCAAGCCAATATCTCCATTTATTTTACCCCCTGAAATGTACCCCTACCATCAATATCACCAGCGGACCACACTCATAACTCTAAAGCCTATTGGTCGAAGAGAATGAGGTAAAACAATGCTGAATGCTGCTACTGCCACGGACCTTTTTGAACGAATTGTCAAATTATCACAAAAGCATTCTTAAATATATTTATTATTTTACTACTACAATAATATCAATTTATCACATCACTGTTAATATTCAGTGTTCTTGTAGAACCCACTCAGATGCAAGTCTTCAATGGATTAAAGGCAGATGAAAAGGTCCTACTATGGACAAGGCAGAACCAGAAAAATTGGGCCCACCATTTTTACCTAGACGTTTATTTAAAAGCCTTCAAAACTAATAGCATCTCAACTGTAGATTTTTCATGAGATTTAATCCGATTACAGGTGAAGGTTCAGTGAGTAAAAAATCTACGTCTGATGCCAAATCATGGGATAAAAACAATATCAAAGGGTCAGCATTGATGAATGGTGGGCTGGACTGCATTTTCAGTTGCAGGTAAAACATTTCCCCTCAATGTTACCTGATATGAAGATAATATCAGCCATGAAACTCTAAGAGGTTTAGTGGTCGGCTTCTCCAAAAAAAAAAATTTTTATTTTTTATTTTATTTATTTATTTTTTTGAAAGTTTAGAGCACAGTAAATCTCCCCCTAAGGTCCCTTGAAGAGCATGTTTGGTTGAAGGGTAGAGTAAAGTAAAGTTGGGTAAACCCAAAATTAAGAAAAAATAATATATGATTAGATTATAATGACTTTTTTTTTTAGTTGTTTGATTTGAAATCTTTTTGACTGTTTGTAAAAAAAGTAGAGATTTTTTTTGTTGTTTAGTGATGCATTTTCTACTTTTTTTGAAAAAAAGATGACTGAAGTTTGAATTCTTTAAAAAAAGAAGGAAAAAATTTTGAATTATCAACATTTAACTTTACTTCACCCTACCTTTTTACCAAACATTACCCAAGTGTTAAATTTGAAGAATTGATAACATCCATACACAAAAATTGATGCGACCAATATCAGCCCATCTCTCCGACAAATTTTATGCAGTGATGGTGCCAATGCATTCTGTGAATGCCAAATACATAGATCCAATGTATGGGCTATTAATAAGAATTCAATATATAATAGACACTATATTATACACATTTTAAAATTTTTTATTCTTAAAATGCGCCTATTGGCACTAAAATTTCTCAATTAATCTCAATAAAAATAGAAAATATGAACAATCCAATATCCTGTCAAGTATGCAACGTCGAGGCAAATAATGCCATACGGAAATATATCAAAATTGAGATTTGGTATAGGAGAACACTTCTTGGTCATCCATGATCCAAGGTCGGGGAATGCTGCCCTCTCAACGTTTTTTCCCTTTTTGTTTTCTAAAGTTGGGCTGCGAGTCTCCAGGTGATACAATCAACTGGATGGTCAAGGTATTGATCCTTGAGCATGTGTGTCACATAAGGGCACCAACACCACCCAATGGCTAGTGTGTTGGTGTAAAATGTACACCTTTTAGGAACTCAGATGTTTTGTAAAATTCGTACCTTTTGAAAATTCAAGTGTTTTGTAAGACGTATACCTTTTGAGAATCTTTGTAAAGAAAGTTTTGAGACAGAAATGGCTGAAGGCTTACTGAATTAAAAATCCGAACAAGCTCCAGTCTGTCATGTTCTGCCACCGAGTTGAAATGCCCACTTGAATGAAATGAGGCCCTGCTCATGGACAACTCTAACAAGGATACCATTGATTTACAGAAGGAAAATATGATTGCCCAACAAACAATAGAAAGCCTTTCCACAAATTCTATCGACTCAACTTATTTGGCACCATAGACCCATCAATCCAGACTCCATAATCAAAACTTATTTAGCACCATAGACCCATCAATCCAGACTCCAGAGTCACAATATTCAACAAAATATCCGTCAGAAATCAGCAACTGAGCTTCAACAATTCAGCAGGGAACAGAACAAACCCCTAAACCCATGTATCAAACGTTCAACAAGGGCTTCTAAGACACAGCAATAACTAACGTTTCTGTTGAATTTTTCCCCCCAATTTTTATGTGGGTGATTCACCAATAGCTTCAACAATTAAGCAATGCTTATTATGCCCAGAAAACTTCACTGCACAAGCTTAGGCCGCCTTAAAGCCTTGGAAACCTTAAGAGGGCAGTTAATCCCCACAGAACTGCTAAAAGAACCATCAACCATCGGCATGTACCTGTAAAAATGACTACCTGCTATCTCTGAATCACAATCCAAAACAGCAATTTAAGCACAACATAGAGCGCATTGTAGTAATTTAGTACCAATGGGCCCATGGCAGTTTCATGTTGCAACCCTCTCAATAGCCCCAAGAAAACCCCAATAAAAAAATGCTCATAGGAAGTTTCATAAGTCATGACTCAAACCTCACTTTACCGAGTGCTCCAACTGGAATTAACTTCGCAGAAAAGCTCACTGTCTAACATCCTATACCTTATACCGTCAATGGCAAGGCCAACTGGCTGCATGCAAAGAACTGCCCCAACATGGAACCAATCTTCACAATGTATAAAACCCCTAATTCTCTTGCACAAGAGCCAAACCGATAGAAACCATCAGGCAACTCAATGCTTTCAGTGGCTCAGTCAATCTCACCAAAACCAACATGGTCAACAAGCAACTACCACAGCGCTAGATGCCATCTTAAAAACACTGCAATAAACATAACCGGCGCAACCTGTATGGTTGAAACCTTTATCCAAATACCAACTACAACCACAAGTATCGAAGTAAATATTCACCACCAGAACAGTAGATTGCAAAATTCAAACAGCTCTTTCGGCAGCTATAGATCCTTCTATAAAACTGACAGATTGGAGCTGAATTGCTCTCGTTTGTTTCTGTTCACATACACGGTATGTGATGTCAGCTATAAATATGGAAAGAATTTCAGTACCTTGAAACAAATCAAGGGCAGCATCACCCACCAAAAGCAAAGGCTACAGAAGATGGATTTTCTTTCTTTTTTCATTATTTCTTTTCTGCACAATTTTATCGCTTGATACAACATATTCAAAATTCCTGCAAGCTTCAAACAAACTGCAGAAAATTCAGGTCCAATATTTCATGACATGGTCGAAAAGTTAGTGCAGGAGGAATTATATATTTCTCAACCAAAGGAAATACAAAGAACCTTACACCTCGAGTATGCACAAGGAGGGCCAAATTTTGTGTCACATAAACAGAGAAACAGAGAGTTCTTTCTTCCTATGTGAGGTAAAAGCAATATTCTTACTGACGCAAAAGAAAAGATGGTTTAGAAGATCCCACCCATCCAATATTTGGCCCCTTTTAACTCTTGAATATGTATCATTATTGTACTTCATCATTCTTAGCAATTCATTTGCAGCCCATAGGTCAAATGGAAGGCTCTTTATCAGAAATTTATTTGAGGCACCGCAAAGGAACAATAGCCCCGATGGCAGAATCTGGTGTCCCACATGTACAAACTCAACCAAGGATACTGTGCAACTCTTCAAGTCAGACAGAAACAGTGAAATACAAATAAACATAGGTGGTGACTGGTGAATTTTCCTTTAGCCCTTTTATAGGTAAACAAACATCAGTGGGACCCGAGAAAAAATTGGTAGTGTCAATAGAAGTATCAGCAAATGCTTGGCAATATTCTATCCAATGTTCAGCATAAATATTGAAAATTTTGCCACATCCTGGGATATGGAAATAAGAAATATCTGTTGCTTCTAAGAAATAGTAGCATTAACTTCAATTAAACAGAACAGATTTCATTTGCGTAAGAAAAACAGGGCCTTTTGGTTCTTTTTCCCCAGATCAGTGCTTTGATTTCATCAAAATTTAGAATTCTCTCATATATCTGCCCTATTGTCTATTGGCAATACATGTTTGCATAAGAAAACATCCAGCCACCGAAATAATAATATCTCATGGGGCCCATGAGGGTGCCCTATGATCATGCAAACGCAATCACACTTTCTACCACCCATGAATTGGCCCTAAACCAATTTTGACACTCATCAGACATATACTTATTGTTGGATTAAGCACCATCTGTTTTAGCAGTTTTAGTGCTGTTGATTGAGGGCCTTAAGAAATTAACACCTAAGACACTCCAACTGGGCTGATTGCCCATACATCCCTTATCCATGTATAGACCTTTCCATCCCCCCAATCCTTTGATTAGTAGGGGTCCTGAATAAGTCCCGCCGTTGTGCAAGCACCTTTAAAATGCGGTGCAATAGAACCTTTTTTGTGTAAATAATTGAAAACATCAATCTAAGCACCACTGCTCTAAATCAAATAAGATACTCTTGTGGCCTCATCAATGCCCGCCACCGCCACCCCCCCGCCCCCCGCCGAGCTCATGCATGGATTGGCATTTGCATTATCTCCAACTATCTCCAATTTGGCACTCGTTGGACATAAATTCGCCATAGGATTAAAACACCTTTGCTGACACTACACCAATGATTTTGAGCTCATAAAACACATCAAATTAAATATGATTAGGCTGGTATTTGGAGTATCCCCTATCCAGAGACATTCCAGCCCTCCTCCGGAGATTAGCAGTGCCTCAGGGGGGGTCCAACAGACTGCCGTACAAGTGTCATAAGCATCACGAGAAAGTTTCTGTAAATTTATATTTATCATGTCAGTCTATTGCAAGTTTACCAGTTGACCAGAACTAGTTCTGTGGCACGTATGCTTGTAGACCTTTCGTATTCCTACACAGGTAACAGTAGGGATTTAAGGGACTAGCCCAGGTGATGGCATGGGCCATCCAGGCTTTGCAAGGGGACCAGGAGATTATCTGCAGCACAAGGAAGAAATCACCCATTCACCACCCATGTGACTTCACTCCTTCCTAACCTAAAGAAGTTAATTAGGGATGTCATTCCATCCCTATTTTTAAACCCCTACCATTTGCAAGGCACATTAACCAAGCTTCTTCATACACCTTATGGACAAGTTGTCCACTCCTACCATCGCCAACTTTATAGGTGGTAGGAGTCTACAAAGGGCCTCAAATGAGAAACAACAGATGATGTGGTTTGACTTTCCCGGATCTTTCGGATCAACAATTTTTTGGATGGTGGCCTCTCAAGGACCTGACCAAACTTTTTACATGAGGTGGTCACCTTCAGTGGTTTACACAATGCTCTAAGTCTGGCAAAAGTGGTAGTTTTTATGGCGTGTCTACTATGAGAGAAGCAAATGCACCAGTAGTTACCATGTAATCTCTGTTTCTCCAAGATACTACATATTGAAAATCATTTTAAACCCAACTATAAGTCGTTTTTTTTTTCTTGGTTAATTACGATGGATAATTTTTATTTATTTGTCACATTTACACTTTCTTACATGTAACAAGGTCTATTCGCAAGAGAAACATCATGCATGTCTCAAACTGAAGAAAGTTGCATCCAATGCAAGGCTCCAAGGCAATATATACATGAACTAGAAAAGTTGGTGATTCAAACAGCAAGAATCTATTTCAAACCTCTTGATTCATAGGGTGTAACCAATTCTCGTTGCAACTGCAGCGAAATCCAACAATTGTGGGCTACAGAAAATCAATGCACACCTCAACAGTGCACAAGCATACTTAATTTTTCCACAAAAATTTTAAACCAGATCAAGAATGAGAAATGAGATAATGACTTAATAGAGGGTGGCCAGATGGCTTCTTGTAACAATCTAGTATTGCCAATAATATTAGAAGTGTTTAAGAAGTCTCTTTGTGGTTTTTTTCCCCACAAGGTACTGGCCATTTAGAAATATAAACCCAAGTTGTCATTATAATCAAGTAGTTGAAAAGGAACCATCTATAAGAACACAATTTCAACAAAGGCCTACTTTTGCTAATACCAAATGGTCTGAAATTGAGATCCATGCTTTCATCTAGAAGTAAAAGGTTTAACAATGAAAAAAAAAGTTCACTTTACCTAACCTCCTAATTAGTGGCGGACCTTGGATTTTGGTTTTAGGGGTGCAGACTCTAATAGGTAGTTTGGTTTTGTGGGGGAAATTAAGAATTTTTATATGGATTTTGAGGGTGGAGCCATGATTTTTATTAGATTTTTTTATAGTGAAACCGGAACTTTTATATAAGATTTGGAAGCGTACCGCCGTGTGATGGGTGTGACTGCACCCACATGTCTCCATCTAGATCCGCCCCTGTCCCGATACATGTATATTTTCTCCCACTGAACCAAACACAGCATCACACAGAAAATCTGGAGACAGAAACGAGGTACACATGTAAATATCTTAGAAAACAGAATCAATAAAATAATATCTTACAAACTAGTAATTAACAGGAAATCCTTTATACCTGAGGAAAGGTCCATAAAAGAAAGCATTGAAGATTGGCACCTGAAACACTACATTACTGTGCCTTATTCAGATCCGGAATATAAAATGATCCACGTGAACATATGTCTTTGATACAAAGAAAGCAATCGAAAAAACAGAGGAAAAAAAATGCAAGTACAGCATCCTGAATAAAATGAAATAAAACAAGCAGAAATACATCAGAAGCAACCAACCATGTAGCAGAATGCAAACCTTATGATCTATTAACAGAAAAAATGGAATAAAACACTTAACATGTAATCCATGTTTACATGGATCCATAAAAGCAAGACACTTGTGAGTTATCCACAAGCATTACAAGCACAACAGCAACCAAGCTTATGAGAACACACCAAATTTTAGCATCACCCAATGTGTAGTCACCTTAATAAAAACATAGTGTCCTGATATCCAGAAAGTGACTCGAGCAATGAAAAGTCACAGGCACCTTCATAGCATCTACAATTGTGTTCGGTGAAACTCCTCTCCAGGACCAGTACTGAAACCAAAAAGTACTTGAGTAAATGTTCAATGTAAAAGAAATCATATAAAACATGACTAATATCATGGCATATGCACGAAACAGATTCTGCATGTCTGACATATAATGTGCACATACGCCAAAGGTTTCCTTTAAACGCATTACATGCATACATGTCACACAATGATAAATGTGCACATGCATGCAAATGGAGCTTTTAAAAACAGATGATTTGAGCTTTGGAATCATATTAACATTTTCATACCACTCATTTGGCAGATGAACTGCGATGGAATGATGGAAGCCAGCTGCTTGAAGTACCGATGGCATTTCCCCCTCCTTGACCTATGTTTGCAGCTTCAGTAGGCAACTTGGAAACACCTGAAAGTGCAAATGCAGTAGATGGCACGTGCATCCTGTCTGCAGAAGTCCCTAATTTCTGTAGCATGGAACCCAATCAACAGCAACTTCTCAGGAAAGGAGAAGAATAAGAACAATACGGTGAAAGAAAAAAAGGTCCAACTTTTCTATGTATGCAACCCCTGCACCGGCACCACCACCCCCCCCACCCCACCCCACCAAAAAAAAAAAAAAAAACTGTGTTCTGTATCAGACAAAGTACTTGATAATTACACGGTAGTCACATCAGATTGGCTATGATGGAAATCATTGGCCAATGCTAGCAAACTTGTTAATTTTATATGCCAACCACAGTATAACTTACATTCTTTTCAGTATGAGGATCACCACCATTCAAATTATTATCAGTTGCTGATCTAATTTGCATGCGAACACCAGGGCGAGCAACACTCCTTGATCCCATGCGATCTGTAAACTCAGCTGAACAAGATACATCATTCCTCCCTGAAATTAGAGTGAAGCAGGACCACAAAGTTGTCATCAGTACAAAACCAAAATGGAGGGTGTCCATAACATTTACAATTTTTGTTACAAAGAATTAGGTAAAAACTAAATAAAAGTTGGCAAAAATACAAGCAGCCCCTTAGTTGGAAGGTTATCATAGTCGCAATTGGGGCTGTGTCTATATTAAAGAAAATCGAAGACAACTCTATGTGCCATTTTATTTTTCCTTGTTTTATATTGTCCGTGATAGATAGTTCCAAGTCTAATAACAGAACAAAAGGAAAATAAAAAAAATATAAATGGGAACAATACAGATGGTTTATAGTCTAATCATTCTACATAGACTTCGATTTACAGAGAAACATGTGGAAAGTCCAGATAATTGAAACAGCAACGAAGGATCAACATTCAATCAAAATGTAATCCTTCAATGGTGATTTAGAGAGTTGCTGGTTTGCCAAAAAGGGCAAACGCTTGCACCACAAAATGTCCTTAAAGCAACATCTCTTGGACCTTATATACTGCAAGAAAGCCAATGGTTGGACTTTGGAGTTCACTAGGCTCCATTCATGTCCCTTCACCTTTAGTGCACTTACCTTTTTTCCAACAAACTCAGGATCACATCAATGGCCAAAGGGCTGTAGGATACAAAAGCTACTAATAAACACTTGTCTGCCAAAATGCTAGTAATGTCACAAGGACTTGTTGATTGCTCACTATTGGAAACACTGTAAGGGCACCTTTGGTGGAGGCTAGCCTGGTAGGGTTGTAAATGCGTCTCCAATTCTCCGATTACCCGGAGATTTCGACCCGTTAGTAATCAGGCTTGAGCCTTTATTTTGGACCCGATAAGTAAATGGGTTCAGGTTAGGTTTGGATCCTATTTTTGGACCCATGACCGAAACAGTTCTAGGTCTAGTTCCAACTTGGTTCTGGCCCAAGGACTCAAGACCCAACATGTTACCATAGTTTTTGGAAAATTTTCTCTAAAGCATTCTTTACACAAACCTGGACCCCAACCCCACCTACTACATGGAACTAGTTCTAGTTCTGGTTCCATATTCTCATTAACAATTCCAGGTCCGGGTCCACCTTCTCATTAATGGTTCCGATTGGGATCCACCATGGACCATGACCGGAACCAACTTGCAACCCTGGTGGAGGGCCAGTGATGCACAGTTTTAGTAGAGCAGCACCTCAAATTCCCAGCAAGCATAACCCATTTGTTTGCCTTTCCCATCATAATTTGATGTTTGGAATGAATTTTGATTCTGATGAAAAAAATACTTGTTTCTGAGGATTCTGTTAAAAATAACAATAAAGAATCCATGTATCCCAGCTAATCTCCATCCATACAGAGATAAGTGGATGTGCAGGTTTGGTTCTTTACAAGCGATTGATAATGTTGCACCACCATGATGAATATGTGCTACTTCAATGAAGCTGGACAATACCTTGACACTTGTCAACATCCATAGGGATTGCTCGGTTGCTAGTCCCAACAGGCTGAAAAGGTAAAAAACTTTTGATCAGCATACATATTTAAACAAAAAAAATTCAAAAAAAGATCCTCCAACAGAAGAAAGAGTTATAAAAGAAAATAGAATAACAGAAGTTCAAATTCTTCATGCAGTTTAAGCTCAAGCAGTCAGGGAACATAAAATTATGAATGCCACAATTTCGTTGATGCAAGCTTCCAATACATAGTTGTAATTAGATTACTTACAGAAACTCGAGGTTGAGCCTTTGTCCTCTGTGATTGCTGATACTTAATGATGGTCCAATCAAAGATATAATCAAATTCAAATCCTGCATGCAGGGGGGAGATCGAATAATGCAGGTCAAATGACAATGTAGTAAATGAAGCAGAAACATGACATATTAGTTCAGATCATGCACCTCCACCCTGAGATGATATTGACAATAAAACCCATTTGGGGAATCAAAAGTGGCTACTAAGAGAAGTATGGAGTTCAGACAACAGCATTTTCGTCATCCAAGTGAAATGTAGGCCCCAAGCCATTATGCAAGTTCTCAGTCCCATTGATTAAGATAGTAATTACTAGTCAATAGTGTGCTAAGTGGTCAACATATGCTATGTCACCAAAAACATTAAATATGTAAATAACTTTAGGATAAAATGGTCAACTAGTTTGCTGAATTGCCACTACTTCATGGCATTGGCAGCAGACTTCTAACCACGATCCAGATCAGATTCACTTTTTCAATTGCTAAGAAACAGAAAACAAACTGAGGAATGAAAAAAGGAACAGTGTGGAGCAGAAAAATTAAGCAGTATGGATAATGCTGGACATATCATAAGACATACACATACAGCCACTTGCAAAACAGTAAACAGATGCGACTCCAACCAACAATGGGGTGAAGACTTTATCATCAACATCACTTCTGTCGTCAATATCACCAACACCTTCCCATCTCCCTATGGTTACCTTACAAGTTATTCAAAATTTGTTTGGACTTGGTTTGGGTTCAAGTCTTCTGAGCAGGAAGCATAATGCTGTGTTTTCTTCTCTTTTTATATTTCATTACAGAAAAAAATGGCTTTGTAGGTCATCCCTAAAGGCAGCATTGAACTCCTATCCAAAAGCAGAAATTAAGCTCTCACAATAAATGAAAAACACTGCCCACACTAAATAAAGAAAAAGGAATAGAGCTTTCTTATAATATTGGAATCAGAATTGCGAGTGGGGAAAACCGGTGACTAACAATTCATTGTTTAATATTGACCACAACATTATACTAAATGAATTCTTATTTAAAACTGACTTCAAAAGGAGAAAAAAAATTAGAAACTAAGGCCGGCCATACATACCTTCACGAGCAAACAAATCACGGAATAAGCGTTTCAAAAATCCATAATCTGGGCGTTGATCAAATGTCAATGAGTGGCAATAGTGAAAGTATGATGCAAACTCCACTGGATGAGACTTGCATAAAACCTTCCACAAAGGATAACACAAAAAGTAACTAACCCAGGCAAAGGAAAGATTTATGAAGGCATCAAAGCATCTGTCAAGTGCATAAACATACTTCTATAGGAGTTGACAACTTTTTCTCACATATTTTGTCGTATTTTTGCTTCTTTGTAGCAGCTTTTAAACCCTGCCATGGAAGGCTGCAACCAGTAAACAAAGATCAGCCAAACATAAACAGAAGGGGAAGAGTCTAGAATATTACTAACAGAAAAAATTACACAAACTAGCATGTCACTAAAAAAAGATTGCACAAACTAGGTCTCTTGAGTACTCGAATCATATTGCCAACACAACATTGCTGCCACTTCATGTCATTCAATAACATCACATTAAGGGCAAAGAAGAAAGCATTACAGAGAAAAAAAACCAAGTTTAAACGTCATTTGAATTTGGGAAAACATATGCTATTCTTTACTTCAATGATGCTGTTTATCCCCATAGTTCAGGTACTGCACCCTTCCAACAGCACAATCAGCTGTAAATTGTAATACAAGCATAGTTCCCAACCACAAGTTGATGAAAATGTGAAGATGCAACAATTAGGCCCTAAAATAACACTAAGGTCCTGTTTGTTTGTGGAAAAAAGTAAAATAGAGTAGAGTAAATCCAAAATAAAAAAAGAATAAAATATGATTGGATTATGATGACTTTTTGTTTTTAGTTGTTTGATAAGGAATCTTTTTGACTTTTATTTGAATTTTTATGAAAAGGAAGGAGGGAAATTTGAAATTCAAATATTTAACTTTACTCTAATTTACTGTACCTCATATCCAAACACACCCTAAAAGAAAAAATTGGGTGTTCCAAAAATTTTAGGTAATGTGAACATGCAACAAACAGGTTCCATAAATAATTGAGTAAGAGGAAAAAATTATATGAAACTTTGCAGTCAATAGAAAAATACATACCTTCCTCTCAAAAAATACAAGAGGACATAGCCAAGAGATTCCAAGTCATCCCGCCGGCTTTGCTCTAGAGAACATAGATGAAAACAAATTAGTACTGTTCTTAATTTCAAATTAAAATAGTAATTAACTGCAATTTACTCACCAATGCCTAGATGAGTGTTGCAACTTGCATAGCGTGCCGTACCAGTTAAATTTTTGTTCTCCCTGCATGGGGGAAACATTATAAGTTAACATAGAGAGAGAGAGAGAGAGAGAGAGAGAGAGAGAGAGAGCATTGATATGGAACAAAAAAGCATTACTCTTACTTTAGCAACCACTAGACTTAAATTTGGTTTAAATGCTTAAACCACAGAGCACAACAGAATGAATAAATTGAAAAACCAGAAATGGAACACAAAATGCAAATGCATAACATGTGGGTGGCTTTGTTGAAATCAAGATATGCAAATGTAACACAGAGATAAGATGTTTGAGCAAAATTAAGATTAGAAACTTTTGACTTAAAAAGAGAATACTTAATAGCAACCAAAATTTAACAAAAGAACAAAATATAACCTGTAAGGAATATGGCGATTGGTTGCAGAATCCCGGTATCGCTTTGCAAGTCCAAAATCAATGATGTAGACCTGAGCAACTTACAATACTTAAAACAATGATGGAAGACGATAAAAAATTCACACAGGTCAACTGACAAAAGATAAAGAGTAGTGACCTGAAAACAGCATTACCTGGTTAGCCTTTCGACCAAGACCCATGAGAAAGTTGTCCGGTTTGATGTCCCTATGCAAGAATCCTTTTGAGTGCACATACTCAATTCTCGTAATCTGGAATAGCAATAAAAATAATAAATCAATTACCACCCAAAATAACTTCGCATCAAACATGTGGAATTCATGTGTCAAGATTCAAACGATGTACAAACACACGGAACAAAGAATAACCTAGGCCATTCCCAGGAAAAAGTTAAGACTAATGTATGCCTAAAAAGATGTGACAAATGAGTTATCAGTAAAACACGGTATACCTAATTTATTTATTCTTAATGAGGCTCTCAGACTGGAATTGAACATACAACTACATGGTGGCCACACAATATAAAGTAAAATTTGCCACGCATCTCAAATAAGAAGTTGTGTTACTCCTTTCCTATCACATAAGTCTTCTGACAAGTGCAACAGTCTGACTGACATCAAAGACACCAATCCAAGGAAATAAAGAGAAGCCAATTTTAAAAATTATAGGGGCATCTTGAACTACATTATGATGGCTTTGGAAACATAAAATTACACTTATGATACATATGACTTGACTTAGAACAGTATTATTACAATAGAATTGCTGGGAGTTGGAGTAAGTTATGTTACCATCTGATCGGCCAACATTAACACTGTCTTCAATGAAAACTTCCTTCCACAATAGACAAACAGGTCTTCAAGACTAGGTCCAAGCAATTCCATAACAAGAACATTGTCCTCCCCATCTATTCCGCACCATCTGATGTTTGCAATACCACCTGAAGACACAAAAGGAGTCAAACAAGTGATGTTATTCTGAATTTATGGGAACACTAATTACAAAAATAGTGTAATACATACTTCCTCCCTGAAGAATGTTATATAACTTGGCCTCGTAAAGCAATTGCGGGTGTCTTGCCTTACTGCTTTCCTGTAGACCACCAAAGATGATTCATTGTCGATTACAGCAAAAAAGATGATAACTATGTTCTTCAGCACTGCAATTTAACTTCCTCCCATATGCAACATTATACCATAATACATGGATCCATGACAGCATTTTTAATGCCAAGATTAAATATGAGACACAACATGGGAATCAATAAGGGCTTTTAGCGGATACTAACAGTCATGCAATAATATTTAATATTATAATATAATATATGTTTGTAAAAGAAAATGAAGAAGTGCAGACTATATTAAATATAGTAAACCATCTAAAGAAAGGGCCTTCGAAGCATCATTAGATCTGACAGAAAAGCAAAAATTTGGAACAAAATGATTCTTGACAATAGGACCAACACCCACAACAGAACCCAAAGTAACACCCTTGTATAAAGTCAACAGCATATACATTTTATATCAAATGAACAAAAACTTTCGAATGCAGAAACTTTTTCATCATTAAAATGTGAAAACCATGTCAATAGTATTTAGAGTTAGGTGAAACTGTTGGCACTACACAGCCATGCCCAGTGCGGCACATGTGCCATATCTGAGCCAAACAGCAAACCCCCCTTTTTTCCATCTTTTTCACACACGCACCACTAATTTGAGATCATTTTGTCTACATACTGAGGTTTACCAACCTCCACATATGAGCCTAGACATGAAGATGTGCATGGAAAGAGAAACACTCAAGTGTGTGATTACAAATAATGTAAAATGTAAGGGCATAAAGAAATTAAAGGTTTCATCATTATTGGCATGCAAAATTGGAATTACTCGGTACAAACTACAAAGAGTTCTATTCTGGATAATTCAATATACAGCTATAGGCAGAAATATGTATGTTCAAATTGCTGCCAGCTACGTACAGCAGCATAGATTTCTAGAAAAGCATCCATTGTGTAACCCTTCTTCTAACTTTTCTGCTATCATCAGTGTTTCAAACCCCACTTGAGGCTTTTTTTTTTTTTTTGTTTCACAGTAGAGACTTAATATTGGTAGTAAAACCCCACCTTTTTCAGTAAGGGTTTATGGATTACAAAAGATCTAATGGTAAAAAAATAGCATATATTGCCCTCTATACAGAAAAGACATAATTTTTATTATTTTTTACTTTTGTTCAAGATGATGAACTGTTAAACCTGTTACTATATATCATCATCGTCGTCGTCATCATCAAAGCCTTATCCCAATCATGTTAGACGTCGGCTACATGAATCTGTTTAATAGTCGGCTATGCAGGGACAGATAGATTTTTCTGAATCTTTTACTAAGAACACATCACACAGCAACGAAAAACAACAACAAAAGATTGAAAAACATCTAAAGATCCACCAATTTGCAGATACCACAAACGAATCCAGAACCACAAGAAAACAAACTAAATCCGATCAGAGAGATGCTTACAATCTTCACCGCGACGATCTCAAACGTGTCGATGTGTGTTGCTGCATAGATTGAATTCAAAAGGAATCAGACGAGAAAGGCTTGAACTTTCTAATAG
Organism: Sextonia rubra; assembly: GCA_037013555.1. Taxonomy (NCBI): domain Eukaryota; kingdom Viridiplantae; phylum Streptophyta; class Magnoliopsida; order Laurales; family Lauraceae; genus Sextonia; species Sextonia rubra. The sequence goes on along the minus strand of JASUAD010000010.1, from coordinate 30,852,492 downwards.
AAATCAAGCTGAAACAACAGAAAAGTTGAGAATCACCGAGATAGATCTCGCCGAACGATCCACTGCCGATCTTACGGCCTAGCTTGTACTTGTCGCCTACGATCCTCTCCATGGCCCAATCGGTCTCGATCGCAGTCTGGAAAGCTCTCAGATCATATAAAAGTAGCAGCTAGGGTTTCTGAAATCGTCTCGTTCAAAGAAGAAAGAGAGAAAGAGAGAGGGAGGGAGTCGAGGAGAAGAAATGATAGGGAAGGAGAGGGAGTAGGAAGAAAACGATAGGTCTGTTTTTCCTTGTCCTTGTTTTTTATTTTCCTGTTGTGGAGAAACTGAAACCACACACGAATCCTCTTTTTTCCCGAGTAGACTGGTTTAGGTGGAGTCTTTGTGTATTTCTAGTTTCTATACTTTCATCTTCCCAAGGTGAGTAACGTTGTAAATGGGTATCCCAACTGGAGATTTCAACCTATTAATGACCGGCTTTGAGTCCTTATTTAAGAATCAATAAGTAAACGGATCTAGGTCTAAATCCTATTTTCTAAACTCGTGAGCTAAATAGTTTCAAATTTAATTATACCTTAGTCCTGGCCTGTGGACCCGAGACGCGACATAGTACCTCAGTTTTTTAATTTTTTTTCTAGAAGTTCATTTTTCTCTAAAGCATTTTCTATATAGACCCGGATCCGAACCCAAACCCACCCTCTACATAGTTCCAGCTCCAATTTCGAGTCCATCAACTCCTTAACGGTTTCGGTTTCGAATCCAAGAAATTGATTCCGATTTCGATTCTAAGTCTATCCTCTTACTAACGGTTCTAGTTCCAGGTCCGGGTCCATATGGACTTGGATTGAATTCAATCCGTTAACAACCTTAATGGTAAGTGGATTCCAAAGTAGAACTCTAGACTTTAGTGGAGCCTACCTATTGAGCCAAATTTTAGTGGCATCTTGATTTTAAAGATGGATAGAGGTTTTGAAATTAAGAAAGTTTGTCATGTAGATTGACCATCTATCCCTGTTTTAGAGAAGTACAAGAATTTGTTAAATGGCTCCATTTCTAGGCTTATGAAGATAAGATGCTCTTTTTTTTATTGCTCTTTAGATGATTCTAGTGGAATAAGAGTAGAGATACTAAACTAATGTTATTAGAAATTGGTCCCACTATGAGATTAATCATCAAAAAAATCAGTTAAATAACTTTTATTAAGATTGCATTAATCATATATTTTTAATTTAGTGATCAATTTCCTATTGGAATAAAATTTGGAGGTTTAGTCCCATTTGGGAGCATTTATTTTGAATGAGTTTGATTTTCAACAAATGAGTTTAGTTTAGTTTCACTCATCCAACGCAACATTTTCAAGGGACTTGCTATTTGGACACAAAATCCGATTCAGTTCACTCACTCATTTAAAAAAAAAAATTTTTTAAACTTCCCCAAGTTGTCCCAAACCCTCCTTTCCCCACTAACCTTCTCAACCTCCCCCTCCTTTCTTCTCCCCCTCCCCATCTTCCCCTCTAGCAATAGTCAGCGGCTTAGGTAAAGGGAGCTGCTGGATCTCCCTCGCCATATTCCTCCCCTCCCTCTCCCTCTTCTTTTCTCTCCCTCTCCGTCCCCCTATTCTTTTTCCTTTCTCTCCATCTCCCTCTTCGTCTCATCCCCCTCTCTTCCCAATCTCGTGACTAGGAGATCCTGATTGAGAGACCTAATCGGAATCCCTCTTCCTCTCCTCCCCCTTTATTCTCTTTCTCCCTCCCCCTGCCCCATCATTTCCCTTGCAGGGAGATCGTTGTCTCCCTAATGCAGGGAAACGACGAGGAAGGGGAACAGAGGGGGAGGGAGAAAAAAAGAGAAAGGGGAAAGGGAGAGGGAGAGAGAAAAAATAGAAAAAGAGGGGACTACGGGAGGGAGAGTCCTTCCCCACCCCCCCCCCCCCCCCCGCGAGCCATCGATTGTCGCTGGAGGGGGAGGTGGGGAATGCGAGTGGGAAGAAGATGGGTGGGGCCATCTAGGGCAAGGTTTTTTCATTTTTTAATGGGTGAGTGAACTGAGATGGTTTTTGTGTTCAAATAACTAGTTTCTTTTTCAATGAGGCAAAGTTTCAGAGGAGGAGGGGTCGGTAGGTGTTAAATTTAAATTGACAAGAATATCCATGGAGTGAAGAAAGAATAAGACAAACGGAGTTTTGAAGGATTGTATAGTTTTGAAAAGGTATTTTTGTCCATTTTACATGTTTTTTTCCTGTTGAAGTTTTACACATATTTCAAATCAGGACAAAAAAAAATCACATTTCAAAGTAGGGCTTAAGTTTTCAATTTCGTTCGGATCAGGACATCCGGCTAGATTTGGGGTGTTCCGAGGAGTTTATTCTCTTTTTTTCTCTAAATACCCAAAATGCCCTTCCACCCCTTTATTCCCCAACCCTCTTCTAGTATTTCTTCTTTGCCAACCATCACCACCTCTCTTCCTCCAGCGATCACCAGTTGCACCATAGTGAACCCAAATGAAGTGTCATGCCTAGATAGGATTCTTCTTCATCTTTTTGAACCGGGTTATGTTCTTGAAATTAGAGTTTTTGCTTCGTTTTCTTCCCCTTTCCGATGGAATCTAGTCATGCATTTGAGAGTGACAAAGAGAGAGAGTGAGAGTTTTGGTACTTCGTTTTTTTTTATATCATGGGAACAGAGATGCGAGAAGCAAATCAACAACGGTGGCAGTCAAATGTGTTGACTGTCACAACCTGAGGCCAAGAAATCATGGATTAAGGTTAATCCCTAAGCGTGACACATGTAGTCCAGTGTATTCCACACCTTGACCAAAGTCTACGCGAAATTACACAAAAGATATTCACATTACTTACACGTGTAAAGTGTTTTTAGCGGACATCTGTCCAAGCATATATCACGTGAAAGCCTGTTAATACTGCCTAAAATTTTCTTTGCCTTTCCAATAATTAATAATTCCCAAAGTGTCAATTCATGAAATAGTACTCACTAAAATACCAATAATAGGAGAAACATAACTATATGACATAATATATATATATTTACAGGAGTAATATAAAGTTTGTGGACAATAACAAAATGATATATACGTCTCAAAATACAAGGAATCATGAACTATGTATGACAAAATAAAAACTAATGCAAAGTGTCATAAAACCCTAATGTATCCCAAAACTCGAAATAAGAAGGCCTTTATGATGACCGTGTCTCGTTCTGTGGGTAGACCAGTCAGATCGCTTCTGCTATCACTCGTCGAGGCTTGAAGGGACCCCATAGGCCTCCTCTTGAGTCTCATCGATCTTCACAAGATCTGGACTGGAATTTGAGCCTGTAACACCATTAGATAACGTATGAATAAGACTACTTAGTAAAGTATACGTATAATTAAAGTAACACGCGCTGTATCTAATAAAATCATTAACAAGTAATCATAGAGGTCAATCTAGTATACTAAGGATATTGTGCGTTGAATAAAGCATGCTATAAGAATCAAATAAAAGAAATATTTTACTATTTAGCTACTACATTTATTATATTTTCCCTCTAAGGATCTTTGCATTGAGAATTCCAATGTCCCGGCCAAAGGTATAATTGGGTCTCTACATTCATAGAGTCCAGAAGCTCCAAAGGCATACTGTAGCGGCACCATATTAATCTATTAAATCAAAGTCAACCCCGCTGGATATCATAAGAGTGAAGCTGAGTAAAGCCAAACCATTTCGATTCATATAATTGAAATTGAGTAATTCTTGTACTTCGTTGCATTGTAAATAATTCATTTGATGTTCGATTCATTCTTACTCAATTCAATACTGGCAATAGGGAAACGTATGTCTATAAATGTTTAAAGAAAAATCAATTCATATGATGATAAATTTCAAATCATTTCAATAGTAAAAAGCACGAAGCTAATTCAATATGCTATGCAATTCGAATTAGTAGAATTAAGGTAATTCACAAGCCAACCATAATCTAGTAATCCATTATTTATAATCGTACATGATGATGTAGTTTTAAGTTATCTAATATACATTTGTCTTTATTTGATATTATATTGTGTAAAGAAGGATGTATCAAAGTCCCTTAAACCAACACCCATGAGGAGATGCTTAACAATTAAACAACATTTCATAAATGAGTCTCAGCCCTCAAGACCCTTCATGTTAAAAACTTTTCCATTAGCCAAATGATTTGGATAAAGAATTCCAAGAAACTAAGGTCCTACAAGGTCTTCTCATATGTTCCTAAATTTCCTAAGTTTTCAGGGTTCTTACGGCTTATCCATGAATAACATACGACTTAGTTGTGGCTTTTACACTATATTATCCCGCATTTACGACTCAGTTGTAATGTAGCCTATGGCTTGCCACTACTTGGCTCTGGCTTAACCGGAGTGCACTCACGGCTTAGCAGTGAACTCAACTGCAAAAGGAAAGTCAAGTTTTGATCTTTGAAAACCTAGCCGTAATACAATTTACAACTTAACCTTAAACTCTAGAAATTCTGGAGCTAAAGTTGTTTTAGTATAGTACTCTTTCAAGTTAGTTCCACTGTGGTTTTTCCTTGCTCCATCTGTTATTTTACATTTCTAAATTCATATTTCATCAGTCATTAAAGAAATCTCATCATGCATTAGAAATTAAATAGAATAAGGATATAAGGGCTGAAAAATCAAATGTAAAACTCAATAGATTTACATGAATCACAGTATTACCAACATGCAATCAACATTAATTAGCTTATACTTACCTTAAATTTGCATTTAATTCACTACTCCTTCTCTTGGTTCATCTTGAGAAGAAGCACCCAATTCTTGACCCGAAGATGACATGCATGTAAGAAATGATGAGGAGGATGAGTGCATGCTTAAGTTAGGAGTCTCCTTGACTCTATTAAACCACAATTCTATAGATGAGTACAAGGCCTTACCTTAAAATTGATTTGGAATAGAAAGTGCTTATATCCTACACTTCAAAGGTGTAAGGAGAGGTATAGGATGATGGAGATGGAAATGGTGACCTTCAAATACACATGCAAGCTCCTTACACCTTAATCTCATGGGGGAATGGTGATGGAAGGAAGAAAATGGAATAGTTCAATAGCTGGGAGAAGAGAAGTGTTCAAATGGCTATAGTTGGCCACTTTTGTACATCAAAATTTTTGAGATTTATAAGAAGATCTATCTCTCTTGAGGTATTTTCAATTAAGTCAAATAAGAGTCTAATGAGTTTAAATGAAGTTGAATGTATTCAAGTCAAGCATGAAAGTTGACAAGTTCAACGAGACAAACGCGATGATATTAATATGACGCATGTATGATGTAAAACTATAAAATCTAAAATCACAAAAGAGCTTTCATCTACATAATTAAGGTTAAACTCGACCCAAACTACCTATCTATGACCTGAACTTAACCCATTAGTCTCAATCGGATAAAAGTAAACTAAATCTATCTTAATTAGATGTTAAACATTATTATTTAGATTAATACTATATTAATTAGCTAATATCTTACTTAATTTATATTTAATCCTACTTAACTGGGTTCGGCGTTTCACATCGAGTAGATTCATTGTAGTCACAAGCACGTGGCGAAAGTGGGCCCTTATTAGTCAACAGATGGATCATGAACATAAGGGTTATTAATAGGGCATTTCGTGGCATTTGATGCCGCTGTCAAAGTAGAACAATCAATTCATGAAATGCATAATGTCACCACCGTGGAAAAAGAGATGCAGAACTATTTCTCAAAACACTCTGAACATGACCCACTTCAAGACAATGAGATAGAATCCACATGACACTTTGCTTAGGCTTGTGCTGATGCATTAGGTTATTATTAGAGAAAGAGAGGTGGGTGATGGTTGGCAAAGATGAAATGGTAGATGGTTGGGGAAGAGAGGGAAATTTTCTGTATTAATAAGAAAAAGACAAGAAACTCGCCAAAAAAATCTCAAATCTCTCGCCAAATGTCTTGATCTAAAAGAATTATGGAAATCTTAAGTCCTATTTTGAAATGTAAGATTTTTTTTGTCCTAATTTGAAATCCAAGGAAAACTTGAGTCCTGTTTTGAAAATTTCCCTTTTTTTTAATTTATAAGAAGAGGGTATTTTTGGAAAGTACATTTTAGGGCTATAATATCCAAAGTGCTACTATTGACACTCAAATTTTTTTATCCATACTCATCATTAAAAAAAAACCTCCCCCTCATCTCTCTACCCTTCCCCACCTCCCCCTCCTCCTCTTTTAGCTCTCTCCCCACCCCCTCCCTCCAGCCCTCCGTCAGCATCCTCCCCCCCCCCCCTGCCCCACAATGCTGCCCCCACTTCTCTCTTCTCTCCCTTCCCTTCTCCTTCATTGTTCTCTCTCTCCCTCTTCCCCAACCCCACCCTCCTCCACCCTTCTCTCTTCTCTCCCTTCCCTCTCTTTCCCTCTCCCTCCCCCGCTCTCCAGCAGGCGGATTTCGCTGGGTGGAAAGGTAGGGAGGGAGAGGGAGGGGCGGAACAGTAGGAAAGGAGGCGGAGGTGGGGAACGGGATGAGAGAGGAGGGGGAGGTAAAAAGAGAGTAGGGGCATTTGGATAATTTTATAATTTTTTTTAAAATGATGAATATGGATAGAAAAAATTTGAATGCCCATAACAGCTCCCCTAATAAGAGAATTTATTTTAGCCAAGTGACAGTGTGAGTGGATGATGCAAATTTTGTGGGTTTCCATCATATGAATCTGGGGTCACTACAACAAAAGAGACATATAGCGGCAGTTTTTTTCTGCCGCTAAAAGATAAAATCTGCCACTAAAACTTTATTGCGGCAAACATTTGTCTGCCACTATTTTTGTCACTAATACCCTCTGTCGCTATTTCTCACCACCTTTTTGTGGTGGAGAAGTGTCTGCCACTAATAATAAGGAAATAGTGGCAGTTAGACAACTGCCACTATTAATTTTAAAATGTGCCACTAAATATGTTTTTTAGAATTTGGAGAGTGCCTGTTTAAGCAGTTTTAGCGGCAATTTTTTTCTGCCACTAAAATAATTTCCTAAATCCAGATATTAGGATAATTGAAATAGCTTGATTGATTTATTACCTGAGAAAATAAGGTGCATTTGCAACAAAAAATTTTAAAAAATTATTTCCTTGCAACAAAAAATTTTAAAAAATTATTTCCTTTCACAAATTATGAAAGAAAGGACCAATATGGAACTTACTTTATGTACTTAAATAAAGTACATTTCCATGAAACATAAATAGCCAAACACAGCCTAAAACCTTTTTTTTTTATCGTAGCAAAAATATACTCCTCTTTCACAGTCCAAGCACGACAACATCTTGTTGCTTTCTTAGCCATATCTCAATTTTCGATTAATATACAACTTATGAGTCTCTAGATTAAAAAAAAAAAAAGTAGACTACTCCTTTTTTCAGATTGCTTCTACTTTACACGTCTTTTGCATCATTAGCTACAAATCCATTCATTCAATAAATAATCATTTGTTTTCAATCGAAACAACAAAGGAGAAAGTCACTGCAATCGTTTCAGATTAACATCTTGCTCCATCCAATAGACAGAAGAAAGGATTACAAAGCCCCAGAATGCATGAATCTCCTTGGAATAGTTGGCCATGTTGTGCAGACTGCAGACATGAACAGGTAGTCTCTCTCTCCACACACAAGACTCATTAACAGATTAAACAAAAATTTAGAGCCATCCCACTCAGTTGCCAGAGAGAAGTTGTGGAATCAGTGATCTGATGCATCAACTGATCAACAGTAGATCTTTACACCTTCTATTATTATAAAATACCATGAAAATAATTCAATAAAAAAAATCCCCCACGTAAGATCATGCAACAACTTGGTTATTTAAGGGCAGAAAGAGATTCTTGTGGTTGTTCATTTGTGGATCCATGGAAAACAAAAATCACTACTACATACATTGCATTCTCACTGAGGCACAGTAGGGAGTCTTTTCAAGGAAAAAGTTTATTGTACTCAACAGAGTCCAGTGTTATTTGTCTAATCTTCAGGAGTATGACAAGCAAGTATTATTTTAATATTTTCTAAAGGAAAAACTACTACTCTTCTATTAAAACTGATAATGGATGGAATCATTATTTGACGGGGACAATTAGCTCCTGTAGTTCAGCCCCTCGTGCTGTTTTTGATCCATTCCAGACACTTGAGGTTACCACCGGTGATGGGCAATGAAATGACTTCAGGAACCCTGCAAGGCATAAGAAAAATCTCCATTTCAGAAAGATTTAGATGCACATCACCTAGGCAAAGGCTATTGGCCAAGCACAAATAACTAAAGTTAACTTAAAACAGATCACAAGCAATGTTGTCTATATCAGATGTGACCCAGAGCCCAAAAGTCACATCAATTGGATGACTCCAACAATTTGTTTAAAAGTTTCTTATTTTACAAATAAGCAAATGGGAATTAAGAGAATAACAACCCAAAATTTTCCAGAATGGTAGGATAGTCCGATCAAAAAGCATTATGGGGGCTGTTGCTAGGATGATCATCACAGTCTAGTATGAGTGCCTTCTGTAACGAGATAGAATTGGTAGTAGGTCACCACATCACGCTAAAATAAGTGTTCAAACACCTTTTTTTTTTTTTTTGCCAATCAATCATATGAGTGGGAAACTAAGAATCCTAAGAAAACACATGTTAACTCTTATCCCTATGCATTGTTGTACATGTACAAATCATTACTGTTTTCCCACTGCACCTATTGTTCCAAAAACCACAATTATCCTTCCACCGTTTCCAACTATGCACCCCTGATGTCAAAAATTCATTTAACTTTTATATAATTGCCCATTTGTAATACTTGAAATTACTCCGACAGGTAGAGGTCAGTATCATCTTACTGGTGATATTCTTGTGGTTGCACCATCAGTGCTAGGGCAAATGTAAGGAGTACATTGCTCAGATAATCAATGTAAAATATAGGTGAAATCATATGGCATTAACCATAAGAAAATATCAAATGTATAATCCTGCCTACAACACTAATTAAAGATTATCTTAACCTTGTTATAGAATGCATCAATCATGTCAACCACAAAATGGTACAGAATGACACTTCAAAATTTTTAGGAAACTACGCAGAGGGTGAAATCTGCCATGTTCTTCTTAGGCAACAAATACACATAGTTGGAGAAATCTGCCAATTAAGTTAGAAATGATCATTTCCTAGTAATAAGAAGGTTAAGCTGTTATCACAAAATCCTAACACTGCCAAGCAGATACTGAGAATCAGTTCTCAAAAGAGACATCAAATCAGTTATAATCATAGTTATGAAACGAGACATCAATTGTAGAGAGGGAGATAACCTCTGAAAAATGCTGGAGAGATCAACCGACATGCTGAATGTCATCGGGAGAAGCACCATAAACCTATTACAAAAGAAATAGTGATTTGAGTATGAATTTTAAAGGGAATTAAACACAAATATATCTAAGTTTTAAAACTATGGTATGCTACGCACAGCCTCAGATGAAGAAGACGAAAGGCCACTCCCAGTGAAGCGCTGGAACCATGCCATCACTTGGTTCAATTGGGTTCGCACCTCGGTCATTTCCTCTTTCAAGGCAATTACCATTTGCTCACTTGCTATCCTTTGAGCTCTCTCATTCTCTGCTATCCTTCGTGCTTCAGCAAGTGATGCCCGTGGACCATAGATATCAGAGGGAGTGACACCTAATCCAAAAGTGCGAACCCAACCACGTCTATCTTCTCCCATCACTTGGGTGAAGATAGCATCTCGCGCTGTGCTGCTCTGTGAGTTCTCCGACTGGCTAATTCTTGCATTAATCTCTCTCTGCAATTCACAATCAAACACTATTTCATCCGAAACCTCCTCAGAGTTCATAGTAAGTGCATTCTAATAGGGATACCAAATAGTAAAAAACTGAATAAATCACATGATATAGGTATGCTTTTCCAAAGAATTTCATTATATAGCTTCTAGCATAACTTATTCACCATAAAAATGCATTAAACAAGGCTTTGTTTGTCTTCATTGAACTTATGCTTATAAATATGAGTAAATGCAATGTGGAGAGCAATGTTAGTGAAAGATTTTTCTTCTTGGAAAAGCTTTTTTTTTTTTAATTTTCTGAACATGTTACTGGTAGATTTGAAAAAAGATTACAGTGGTGCAATTTTTTGTTGCAGTGTAAGCAGTGGGTGAGTTTGTGGCATGTATATATTAGAGGTGGAAGTATTAGTTATTGAGTAGGTCAAACTGTGGTGGTTATAAGCGCATGCATCTTGCATTTAAACAGGGCAACTTAATGAAAGAGATATCTCTATCTTCTGACATCTTGCAACTCTACTCTCCATATCAGATTAGAACAGACATGTAGGCCCCATGTGATAGACTATATGAGGCTTGTATATGTATCAGGAGGGTCACGGATGACACATTTATGTGTGTGCACAGCATCTAGCTACTGGACCCAAATCCATCCATATGCCAGAAATTTGGTGCAACCCAGCCCATGCAAAATATCACATCCTTTTTCTGTTAATGTGCCAGGCCAAGGTAGCATGAAAAAAAAAACTATAAACATAAATAGGATTATCGCAGCCAGTTTTTCATTCAGAAAATGAAAATCAGACCCTGGCCCTTCCCAATGGCCTACCAATATACCTGATTCTGGCCTGATAGTGTTGTGATTTCAGGTCAGGAATGGGCTTGCCTAACACATGGATAGCCTTATCCAAAGTCAAGACTCTACAAAAATTGTAGGATCTTGTTTTGGATGTCCCAGAGGCAATCGAAGAATAACATTAAAAAAATGGGAAATACACCAAGTGCAATGAGAGAGTATACGCTGTTGATTGCCTCTGTTCAAATGGGTCGGAGTGTTAAATTCTTCAATTAACAATAATATGATGCACCCCCAATGCTAGTCAATAAGAAATGCAATATTTTCCCAAATAAGAGTACCAGAATTCATTTGGAAATCGGAACTACCCACACCCAATTAGATTGCTGATTTAGACAGTAAAGCAACTTGCTGACTTCAGGCAAAAGAGAACAAAAGTTAGTAAGGATCTTGGAATTTGGCAGTCACAAACTCGGTTTAGATGAGTGGAAGTGGGGTAGGGGTTTACCAAAAGAATTATCATTGCCCCATTCGGTAGCACTTTTAGAAAGGAAAAGTGGAGAGTTCTACATGGAGTTTTCACCATTCGGAGAGAGCAAAAACCACAGAGGTAAGTGCAGGGATAGCACAAGTTTTCACACTTCATCCATGGGACACTTGCACCAAACAAAGTTAAACTGAAAGGTGGGATTCTCCAACTCCAAAAGTAAAACTCAACAAAAGAGGACTAATCAGGTCAATATGATCTTGCAATTTGAAATCCATGAAAGCATTTTTTTTTTCACCAGGTTGGGCCAGTATTCGGGAGTGATATTACCAACTGACAGAAATGAAAATCACGAATTTCCCCACTTGAACCAATAAATACCCAGCATGAAACAAGAGTGTGAGGTATAGGGTTTCTCCGCATCAGAGTAATTCATATTGGTTTTGTCACTGTTCAGGTCTGCTGATCCTGACTATCAGAATATCAGGCTGCAATGAAAAATCAACCAAAGGCACAATTTTTTGCATGGAATTGTATCATTAGGGAATCTAACACATGCATTCCCAAAAAGTGGCTAAAATCTAGAAAAGAAAAGTGATCAATAAATGGAAATGAAAATTTCTATCTTTCATGGAATACGAACTAAAAGGAGAAGGAAAATGAATAGGATAACAGGAAAACAGGGTTGTGATTTCGGGACATGCCAACTCAAAAGAAAGGGGCCAGTTCCATCATGCACCCGTAAAGACCATATCAGACAAATTACAGATATCACTGAAACAAAAAATTACTGAAAAAAGAAGGAAAGGACAAGCTACAAATCTCATAATTTTACTTGCAAACAATAAGAGAGACCATGTAAATCTCACTCGGGCAAAAACTAACATCAAGCACATACATATTTACATCCCTTCAGGGCCAAAAAACAAATGGGGTAAAAAGGGCAATCACCCCACCACCCGAAACACTCAACCAGGTGTATTCACAAATTCTTATCTGAACAGACTCTACAAGTTCCACCCTTTCAATGCAACACATCCTCCCCCTAGCTCTTTTTCAGAGTACAGTTAGCTCTTAAAATCCGAGCTACAAATTAGAATAATTTCACTGTTCTTTTCAAATGAGCAACCCAGGGCATGTATGCAGACTAAGGGACATTCTCACTTCTCAGTTGGATAAAACACAAAAGATAAATAAACATTTATATCCACAGAGACTGTTTGATTTATATGTTTGATTGCTGCTCAGATACTCTCAGATACTCCACTAAAAACCTTTATCATGTATATGGTCTGATTTCTATACTAAAAATGCCGATAACGTGGACTGTATTAGATGTCCATCTGTGCACATCAAATCTGAGTTTCAAACTCAGTTTTCAGCATTGCTTTAGACTCAAAAACCTCATCATTTGCTTCAAATCTGATTTCTCTTATGAAGCCAGTTTCACTTCATGAACAATCTTCATTTGGTTCTACTACATAAAGGGTGGTAATGTCAGAAGATTAAAATGCAAGAGCCGCAAAATTGTATGATTCAAAACCAAACTGTGGGGAAAATTGCTGGATGCGGTCAAGAAGACAGAAGGCTATAGCATCAAAGGTGACTATTACTACAATCCTAAGTTAAGAGTCAAGCTTAAACTTACCATTACTTCCGCTGATGCTTGATCCACCGGTCGTCCATCTCGACGCATATGAGTCAATTTGAACATCTCCGTCCGATCCAGTGGCTGCCCATCAGGATTTCGTGCCCGCTATCATCATTTGAAAATAATTATATTAAAAAGTAATAAGCTGGATATCCAAATTATTATATAAACAATAATAATTTAAAGAAGAAATTACCGCTTCCTCACGTATCTATATTTACCAAAATCATATTTATGAAACATATGTGTTTAGTTGTTATATATATGTATATATATAGTAAGAAAATCTTTTACTTACATGAGATTCAAACCATTTGGGAAATTGATAATTGTGCATGCGTTCTCTATCCATTAGTCGCTTGTGACGATTATTACTGTAGATTATTTGACGGTGTTCTCTACGTGCAAAAATGACCCTCAATTAGAACACTAAGAATGATATTATATTTAATTGCTTAAAATAATTAATAATCAACATGAAGTAAGTGTTTTACTCGAGAAATGGGGTCACTTCGGCGCAATTAAAGAGAATATACCGATGCATCTGCTCCCATGCATCGTGCATCAAATTTATTAGCGTCTCCCTCCCAAGTACACGACCTGACCTCAAGAAAATTGATGACATTTGATTTGTTTCTCCTGGGCCATCATCATAATTCCTTGGTGTACGAGTCGACCTTGTCTCTATATCATGCAAATACCTTGAACAGAATGTCAAACATTCTTCTGCCAGGTATCCCTCTGCTATTGAACCCTCCGGTCGACTTTTATTGCGCACATATGACTTGAGAGTAAACAAGTACCTATGAATAATTAGAAATAAGAAATTATAAGAATAGTTTTTACAAAAACAGAACCATTCCTACATTGACATGTTGAAAAAAATGCAATGAAGTTAAACACACCTCTCAATTGGGTACATCCATCGGTATTGTACGGGTCCAGCAATCTTGGCCTCTCCTGCCAAGTGAATTGGCAAATGAACCATGATATCGAAGAAGGCTGGTGGAAAAATCATTTCAAGATGGCACAATGTTGTTGCAATTCGAGACTCTAGTCTATCAAGAACTTCGACTTTACCAGTTTTTGAGCATATTTCCCTAAAGAAATTGCTTAACTCAATTAATACTGCACTAATATTCTTTGGCAAGGCCCTTCGCACTGCTAATGGAAGTAATTGTTGCATTAAAATATGGTAGTCGTGACTCTTCAATCCAGACAATTTGAACTCTTTCAAGTGCACACAACGTGATATACTAGCCGCATAACCATCTGGAACCTTCACCCGAGATAATACCTTGCAGAAAATATCTTTCTCTTTCTGAGACATTGAGAAACATGCAGGAGGCAAATGTATTTTGTTTCCTTCCTCATATGGATAAAGGGCAGGCCTAATGCCCATATGTTTTAGGTCTTGACGTGCCTTTACGGTGTCCTTTGTTTTTCCTTTAATATTCAACAATGTCCCAACTAGACTAGCACATATATTCTTTTCAATATGCATGACATCCAAGTTGTGGCGTAATAAAAGATGCTCCCAGTATGGTAATGTGAAGAATATACTCTTCTTCTTCCATCCACTCGTGTTATCATCCCGTTTTCTCTTCTTACTTTTCCCGAATGTGATGTTGATGTCACGACATTGTTACAACAGCTCCGTCCCAGTTCTTGACAAAGGAGCGGATCTGAATTCCGTCTTTCCATCAAATTTTGATTTATCACGACGGAACCTGTGATCGGCATCCAAGAAACGGCGATGGCCCATATAACATAACTTTTGCCCATTAAACAAGAAGCAATGACAAGTGTCCTCATTGCAATGAGGACAAGCAAAGCGACCTTTAGTGCTCCATCCTGAGAGGTTTGCATATGCAGGATAGTCATTAATCGTCCACAACAATACTGCACGCATCAGAAAATTTTGATTGGTTGATGAATCCCAAGTGTGCAATCCATCCTCCCATAACTCCTTTAACTCATCTACCAACGGTTCCAAATATACATCAATATCATTCCCAGGTCCCTGTGGACCGGGAATAAGCAATGACATCATGAAAAAAGGTTGCTTCATGCACATCCATGGTGGCAAGTTGTATGGCATTAAAATAACAGGCCATATGCTGTGGGCAATGCTCATTGTACCAAATGGGTTGAAGCCATCACTTGCTAACCCAAGTCTAACATTACGAGGCTCTGCTGCGAAATCTGGGTATCGATCATCAAGACTTCGCCATGCTTGAGAGTCAGCAGGATGCCTCAACACCCCGTCATTGGTGCGACCCTCTGCATGCCATCTCATGAATGAAGCCGTTTTATCTGACATAAAAAGCCTCTGAAGCCTTGGCTTCAAGGGAAAGTGACGCACAATCTTCGCAGGAATTCTCCGTTCATTGGAAAAAGAAGGTGATGCACCGTCATCATTGGATTTCCACCTTGAAGTGCCACATACAGAACAAGCAGATTCCTTCGCAGTTTGTTTCCAGTACAACATGCAATCATTAGGGCATGCATCAATCATATTGTAACCAAGGCCCAATTCTCCAATGATCTTTTTGGTTTGATAGAAGGACTTTGGTAAAGTTTCCCCTTCAGGAAATGCTTCTTTTAACAATTCAAGCAACATAGTAAAAGACTTGTCGCTCCATCCACTCAGACACTTTATATGGTATAATCGCATAACGAAAGCAAGCTTGGTGAAATTCTTGCATCCCGGGTACAACTCTTGCTCGGCATCTGCTACCAATTTGTAAAATTTCTCTGCTTATACATTAGGTCCTTCTTCAAGTCCTTGTGAACTAGATTCAGGATCTTGAATTCCAAATGCTGACCGCAACATTCCATGCATATCATCAACTTCATCCGGTGCATCTTCATCCAAGGTTACATTACCAGACATTTGATGTGGCGGTGAAAATGTTTCCCCATGGAAAACCCAAGCACCACGAGCGTAACTCTGTTCAAATCCATCGCATATTAGATGTTCATTGTCACGCCCCAATCCCGGGAATTTGGGGATTTGAGTGGGCCCCCGGGGCGTGGATACGTAATCCCGTAGAAATCCGTGCCCTGAAGAATTTTGCACGAATTCCTACAAGGGAGATTCCACAGGAACGTGTGAGGTAAGCTGACACACGTACAACATAAACTATCATAATCGAGAACCTGTGAAATACTCAATAATCATCAAGAGCACATAAAGTTCATAGTCTATTAAAGCATAATTACATACAATAGTGTTATAGTCCTTAAAAATACGTTCCCAAAATCAGTCCTTAAGGTGATACACAAGTCTTCAACATAATATTCCCCGAAGAGACGCTCTCCGTAGGATGGCTAGTAGTAAACGTCGCCATCCATCCATTCACCTACACCCCGAGGTACCGTTGGGGTATCTTTCGGGGCCGCGTCAGTATTCGTGTCGGGAGCGGGTGCTGAATCTGCAATACCGAGGGTAACACTGTTAACACGACGGTTAAGCAAGTACTAAGCATAGGAATTAATATAACAAAATACATTAGCAAGAACAATCACTAAACATGATGCATGAGTGAAACTTAGTGTTATACATACTGATTGGCAACCACGATGCTCTATTCTCCCAAAGGGAGCATACATAACGTATGGGTCGCTAGGGGATCAAGCTAGCTTCCCGAGGAGCGTCGACAACCCCTCCGTAAACCTACTGCAGTGGTGACATATAATACCCAAAGGGCAGAAGCCAAGTGGTGCCGACTCGGAGTCAATCATACAATCATAACACATATATAAGAAATAGATAGTCATGAAACAACGAATACTTAAACGAAACACATGCAGGTAGGCTACAAGGCCCGAGCCTCCGCTACACCCTTGGCTAGCAAGCACACACTCAATAGAAGCTCTGGCTTGTCAGACACGCACTCATTAGAAGCTCAGGTCTGAATTGCCTCGGGGTTTGTTAGAGGAAGTGAATGCGATAACAGTCATGTCAAAGGTAGTGTTATGTATCAATATGATATGATTGCATTTAGATGAAGCAGTCTCCTAATTCCCCAAGTCTCCTAATTCCCCAAGGACATTCAGTACGAGGTACACATGAGATGTTCGGTGTCGCTGTGTTACCGCGTCTGGGTATTACATTGTGTATACGGAACACCCTTCTCATGCCAACATCCATGACTTACCATTGGGGAATCCTTCATTCATTCCAACGTATAATTACCAATGGCCAAAGGGGGAGGTATAGAGGGTACCGTGACTAAAGCCCTACAACATCATCGAGACTCCTAACATCTTACGTTCACTGGGTTCTTACGGCTTAGCCGTATACAGGGTTACGGCTTAGCCGAGAGGGGGTCACAGTCATCCGGACTTTTCCGTGGGGTTACGGTTCAACCGTATATTGGCCTACGGCTTAGCCGTGCTAAGCCTACGGCTGGGTCACGGGGAGGTTACGGCTTAGCCGTAGGGTATTTCACGGTGCAGCCGTATGCAGGCCGTAGAAGGAACTGGGTTCTGTGAGCTCTCTGGAAAGTTCGCCGTAGAAAGACCTACGGCTAGGCTACGGGCTGGGTACGGCTTAGCCGTAGTGGATTTCACGGCGTAGCCGTAAGTAAGCCGTAGTACAAAACCTCATCTTACTGCTCTCTGGACATTGAGCCGTAAGAGCTCACGGCTTAGCCGTAGCTTCGCCGTAAGCTTCAGAAAATCTACATACAGTTCTGTAGCTTAATTTTCGGTACGGGATCACTACAGAACTCCCTTATAAGGGAAATGCTGAGGCTCAACTGAAGTTTTCTGGAGAGTATTCCATACTCACACACCTTCTATTCCCCTCCTCCATCATTCCTACTAGATTCATTCATACATATAAGAAAGAAGAATGACAATGAGCACAACTAACTCAACATGCAATGACAATCCCACATGCAATGAATATAAACTTAAGTACTTGCCTCTCCTAACAGCACTAAACCTTCTCCCACTGTAGATTGCCGTGAGGTTAGAAGAACCTTCAAAATGGAAATGGGTTTTGCCACTTAGAGAGGGAGGAATGCCCAAAGGAGTAAGGAGAGGATGAGTGGAGACTACTCCCTACACATGCACACTCCCAAAGATAGCCAAGCACTCCAATGCAAGGAGAAGAAACCCAGAAAACCAGAGCTCCAGCCAAGAGAACGAGAGGAAGAAGAACGAACGTGGGATTCCCTTTTAAACATAATTCCCTGGAGTTACATGCAAATCCATTTGTTTCTAGAATTTCCAGTTTAGTCCGGAAGGGCTCCAATTGGCTTAAGATGAGTCCGGATTAACTTGGACCCAACACAAAAGATGATCTACGCGATAAATCACACGTAAGGAAATAGACGGTGTATCCCAGAGGTGCAAGGACAATTTACGAAAAAGCCCTTAACTACTTAAGTGGGGTCCAAACCCAATAATTCACACTGAATTAACCCTCAACAAGTCTTAATCAATATAAAACAAGATTAATTAACGTAACTAAGATTAGTGGGGGTTCGGGTCCTTACATCCTCCCCCACTTAAGATCATTCGGTCCTCCGAATGCACGTACCTTAGGTAGTAGCTCTGGATATTTAGCCCGGATTTGATCTTCAAGTTCCCAAGTGGCCTCTTCCTGTCCATGGTGATTCCATAACACCTTGACCCATTTGATCGTTCGTGTACGCAGCACCTGTTCCTTAGTGTCAACGATACGAAGGGGTCTCTCTTCGTAGCTCACATTTGGCCGTACCTGTACATCATCCAACTCAAGAACATGTGACGGATCTGGGAGGTATTTCCGGAGCATTGACACATAGAACACATTATGGACTCCTGCAAGCGAGGGTGGCAACTCCAACCGATAAGCTAAGTCTCCCACTCTACTCTGTATCTCAAAAGGCCCGACGAACCGAGGAGCAAGCTTACCCTTCTGGCCAAACCTGATAGTACCCTTCATTGGGGAAACTTTTAGGAAAACTCTGTCCCCCACTTGGAACTCGAGGGGCCGGCGGCGGTTATCTGCATAACTTTTCTGGCGCGATCGTGCAGTTCTCAGTCTATCTTGTACTCTTTGTACTTTCTCTGCTGTATCCGCTACCAGAGTGGGTCCATGGAAACTCCTAACCCCAACTTCTTCCCAGCAAACTGGCGTACGGCACTTTCGTCCATACAAGGCTTCAAATGGGGCCATACCGATGCTCGCGTGAAAGCTGTTATTATATGCAAACTCGCACAAGGAGAGGTGCTCATCCCACTCCTTTCCGAAATCCATTACGCTAGCTCGTAGCATATCTTCCAGGGTCTGTATCGTTCGTTCCGATTGCCCATCTGTTTGAGGATGGTAAGCCGTGCTAAAACTGAGTTTGGTGCCTAAAGACGTCTGGAAAGACTGCCAAAAGGAGGACACGAACCTACTATCTCGGTCGGATACAATTGAGACCGGGGTACCATGTAGCCGTACAACCTCATCAATGAAGATCTTGGCCATTTCCTGAAATTTCATCCCTTTCTTGATGGGAATAAAGTGGGCTGATTTTGTTAGTCGGTCGACAATCACCCACACTACATCATGGTGTCTACTTGTTCGAGGTAGTCCGGAAACAAAATCCATCGTCAGATTCTCCCACTTCCATTTAGGAATCTGTAGAGGGTGTAACAAACCGGGAGGCTTCCTGTGCTCAGCCTTCACTCGTTGGCAGGTAAGGCATTTGGCCACAAAGCCCGCTATGTCCCTCTTCATGTTATTCCACCAAAACCTGCCATGTAGATTCCGGTACATTTTTGTACTCCCTGGGTGCATGGAATACCGAGCATGGTGTGCTTCAGTCATAATTGCCCTCTTTAGGTTATGATTTTGAACTCCTGGAACACAAAGCCGATCTCGGAAGTACAACACACCATCTACAATCCTGAAGTCCAGTTTCTCAGAAATATGGTCACGAATCTTGGCAAACTCCGGGTCTTCAAACTGTCTCTCCTTGATCTGCTGAATCAGGGTGGGTTCGAAGACTGACATAGCCACTAACATGACCTTATCATCTACGAATTCAACTTCCGCATCCAGATCTCGGAATTCCTCCACTAGGGACCATTCACCACACAAGGCTGCCAACTCGGTGGTGGATTTCCTGCTTAAAGCATCAGCTACTACATTCCCTTTTCCAGGGAAGTATCTAATCGGAAAGTCATAATCCTTTATGAATTCCAACCACCTGCGCTGTCTCATGTTAAGATCATGCTGCGAAAACAGATACTGGAGACTACGGTGATCACTATGGACTTCAAATTTCTCTCCATATAAGTAATGTCTCCACATCTTCAGCGCGAAGATCACTGCAGCCAATTCCAAGTCATGCACGGCATAGTTTTTCTCATGTTCCTTCAATTGGCGAGATCCATATGCTATTACCTTTCCATTCTGCATGAGTACACACCCTAGCCCAATCCCTGAAGCATCTGTATAGATAACAAATCCGCCACTCCCTTCTGGCAGGGATAAGATCGGGGCTGAGGTTAACTTCTCCTTAAGCAGTTGGAAACTCGACTCACACTCAGCGGACCACACAAATGGTTCGTTTTTTCGTGTCAACTTAGTCAAAGGGGCGACTATTTTGGAAAAGTCCTTCACGAACCTTCTATAATAACCGGCCAAGCCAACAAAACTTCTAATTTCTGCAACGGTTTTGGGACTCTGCCAAGTAGTTATAGCCTCAATCTTAGCTGGATCTACTGCAAGCCCATCCTTAGAAATTATATGCCCTAGAAAGGCAACTTGTTCCAGCCAAAATTCACATTTGTCCAGTTTGGCATACAATCGGTGGTCCCTTAGCAATTGTAGAGAGGTCCTCAGATGCTCCACATGCTCGTCTTTGGTCTTGGAATACACCAGAACATCATCAATGAAAATTACCACGAACTGATCAAGATATGACGAGAAGATCTTGTTCATTAAGGCCATAAACACTGCGGGGGCATTTGTCAATCCAAAAGGCATAACCAAGAATTCGTAATGCCCATATCTCGTCCTGAAAGCTGTCTTTGATGCATCTTGGTCCCTAACTCGCAGTTGATGATATCCAGACCTAAGATCGATCTTCGAAAAATGTGTTGCACCCAGTAGCTGATCAAACAATTCATCAATTCTAGGCAGTGGATATTTGTTTTTAATTGTCACCTGATTCAACTGCCGGTAATCAATACACATTCTAAGGGTGCCATCCTTCTTCTTCACAAATAAAACTGGGGCTCCCCAAGGAGATGTGCTAGGGCGAATAAACCCTTTATCCAATAATTCTTGTAACTGCAGTTTCAGTTCACGTAGCTCTGCCGGGGCCATTCTATATGGGGCCTTAGATATGGGAGCGGTACCGGGTACCAGCTCTATAGTAAAATCCACTTCCCTGATTGGTGGAAGGCCGGGTACTTCATCCGGGAATACGTCCGGAAATTCGCAAACCACAGGTATTTCTTCTAACTTCTTAGGTGATTTCTTTTCTACGATGAAGGCAATATAGCCCTCACAACCACTATGTATTAATCGTTCCGCTCGAAGTGCTGAAATCAATCTGGTGTTCGAACTCTTCTTGTCACCTTGGAACACCGCACTTGGACCATCTTCACTCACCTTTACGGTGACGGTCTTACGGTAGCAATCCAAACAGGCCATATATTTGGTCAGCCAGTCCATGCCTAGGATTACATCGAAGTCGTGCATGGGTAGCACAATAAGTTCCGCTGGGAGAAGAACTTCTCCGATGAGAACTCGACAACCAGGGTAATAGTCATCACAGGTTACCCGTTTACCAACCGGAGTGATAACGCTCAGCACATATGGCAACTGTGCTGGCGATTCCTGTATCCTACTAGAGAACCGAGGTGAGATGAAGGAGTGCGAGGATCCCGAATCAAACAACACTTTAGCTTCAATACCACAAACAGAAACCTTACCTACAACCGCATGTTCTGCCGCTTCTGCCTCTTCTTGTGTCAATGCATAAGCGCGGCCTTGCCTTTGGGGTCGGTGTTGCTGTCCTTGTCTCTGTTGTCCCTGGCCTTGTCGTGTCTGCCCTTGGCCTTGTCTCACTTGCTGTTGCTGTCGGTTAGGCGCAGGAGGGGGCTGCTGATACTGCTGCTGTTGATAGCCTTGGCTAAATTCCTTCCTTCTCGGGCACTCGGACAAGCGATGGTCCAGGGAGCCACAGCCAAAACAGGCTCCCATAGCCCTCCAACATTTACTAGTCTCGTGACCCTTCCCACATGCACCACAAACTGGTCGGGACGTGCTGCTAGCAACTCCCTTCTGTTTTTTAGAGTACTGCTGACCTTTCCCCGAAGGTGGAGCACTCTTCTTAGACTCCCCCAAGAATAGGCTCTTCTCAATTTCTTCCGCTGCATAAGCCCTAGCTACTGCATCATCATATTGAACGGGACGCTGAAAGGCAGTGGCATGTCCCTTGATAGCAGGCCTTAACCCTTCCAGAAATCTTTCCACCCTCTTTTCCTCAGTATCAATCAGGTCTAGAGCAAACCGAGAAAGCTGGCTGAATACATGCACGTATTCTGCAACGGTCATGAGGTTCTGCTGCAGGGAGAGAAACTCTGCCTTCTTTTTGCGAGTAACATGGTCAGGGATGAACTTCTTCCGAAACTGCCTCTTAAAGGCTTCCCACACAGTAGCATCCGGCATAGTCCTCATGTGGTCCCGGATACTCTTCCACCATGTATCCGCGACGTCTCTAAACATGGATGCTGCGAGGACCACTTGCTGTCTAGATGTGCAAGTCAAGGTATCGAAAACATTTTCCGTGTGGACAAACCATTCATCTGCTTGTAACGGATCCTCATGTCCAGTAAACTCTGTTGCTCCCCTTTTTCGAAACTTCTCATACAAGGAGTTGGGATCTCCTGGCTGATCCTGTCGGTTCAACATGGCGGCCATCTGCAACTGCATGGCGGCCTGATTGGCGTTACTAGCTGCCAATTGATGCATTAACATCATAAACCGTTCCTCTGTATTGTAGGTGGGTTGAGGGGGAGGTTGTGGTGGAGGATCAGCGCCGTCCAACTCAATATTATTACGGTTATTATCACCGGAGCTGTTGTTCGTACCGGATCCAGACGCCATGGTTCTGCAGTCACAATGGTCATTAATCATATATGTTTAATAAATGAACATACATACATACTACAGTCATACCATAGTTATCATTTATAATAGAAACCCACTTAAACGAATCTATCGGAACCTCACCACGCTTCCTAATGTTGCTAAGTCTTTTAAGTGACTTCTTGAAATGGCTCTGATACCATTACTTACGTATGTCACGCCCCAATCCCGGGAATTTGGGGATTTGAGTGGGCCCCCGGGGCGTGGATACGTAATCCCGTAGAAATCCGTGCCCTGAAGAATTTTGCACGAATTCCTACAAGGGAGATTCCACAGGAACGTGTGAGGTAAGCTGACACACGTACAACATAAACTATCATAATCGAGAACCTGTGAAATACTCAATAATCATCAAGAGCACATAAAGTTCATAGTCTATTAAAGCATAATTACATACAATAGTGTTATAGTCCTTAAAAATACGTTCCCAAAATCAGTCCTTAAGGTGATACACAAGTCTTCAACATAATATTCCCCGAAGAGACGCTCTCCGTAGGATGGCTAGTAGTAAACGTCGCCATCCATCCATTCACCTACACCCCGAGGTACCGTTGGGGTATCTTTCGGGGCCGCGTCAGTATTCGTGTCGGGAGCGGGTGCTGAATCTGCAATACCGAGGGTAACACTGTTAACACGACGGTTAAGCAAGTACTAAGCATAGGAATTAATATAACAAAATACATTAGCAAGAACAATCACTAAACATGATGCATGAGTGAAACTTAGTGTTATACATACTGATTGGCAACCACGATGCTCTATTCTCCCAAAGGGAGCATACATAACGTATGGGTCGCTAGGGGATCAAGCTAGCTTCCCGAGGAGCGTCGACAACCCCTCCGTAAACCTACTGCAGTGGTGACATATAATACCCAAAGGGCAGAAGCCAAGTGGTGCCGACTCGGAGTCAATCATACAATCATAACACATATATAAGAAATAGATAGTCATGAAACAACGAATACTTAAACGAAACACATGCAGGTAGGCTACAAGGCCCGAGCCTCCGCTACACCCTTGGCTAGCAAGCACACACTCAATAGAAGCTCTGGCTTGTCAGACACGCACTCATTAGAAGCTCAGGTCTGAATTGCCTCGGGGTTTGTTAGAGGAAGTGAATGCGATAACAGTCATGTCAAAGGTAGTGTTATGTATCAATATGATATGATTGCATTTAGATGAAGCAGTCTCCTAATTCCCCAAGTCTCCTAATTCCCCAAGGACATTCAGTACGAGGTACACATGAGATGTTCGGTGTCGCTGTGTTACCGCGTCTGGGTATTACATTGTGTATACGGAACACCCTTCTCATGCCAACATCCATGACTTACCATTGGGGAATCCTTCATTCATTCCAACGTATAATTACCAATGGCCAAAGGGGGAGGTATAGAGGGTACCGTGACTAAAGCCCTACAACATCATCGAGACTCCTAACATCTTACGTTCACTGGGTTCTTACGGCTTAGCCGTATACAGGGTTACGGCTTAGCCGAGAGGGGGTCACAGTCATCCGGACTTTTCCGTGGGGTTACGGTTCAACCGTATATTGGCCTACGGCTTAGCCGTGCTAAGCCTACGGCTGGGTCACGGGGAGGTTACGGCTTAGCCGTAGGGTATTTCACGGTGCAGCCGTATGCAGGCCGTAGAAGGAACTGGGTTCTGTGAGCTCTCTGGAAAGTTCGCCGTAGAAAGACCTACGGCTAGGCTACGGGCTGGGTACGGCTTAGCCGTAGTGGATTTCACGGCGTAGCCGTAAGTAAGCCGTAGTACAAAACCTCATCTTACTGCTCTCTGGACATTGAGCCGTAAGAGCTCACGGCTTAGCCGTAGCTTCGCCGTAAGCTTCAGAAAATCTACATACAGTTCTGTAGCTTAATTTTCGGTACGGGATCACTACAGAACTCCCTTATAAGGGAAATGCTGAGGCTCAACTGAAGTTTTCTGGAGAGTATTCCATACTCACACACCTTCTATTCCCCTCCTCCATCATTCCTACTAGATTCATTCATACATATAAGAAAGAAGAATGACAATGAGCACAACTAACTCAACATGCAATGACAATCCCACATGCAATGAATATAAACTTAAGTACTTGCCTCTCCTAACAGCACTAAACCTTCTCCCACTGTAGATTGCCGTGAGGTTAGAAGAACCTTCAAAATGGAAATGGGTTTTGCCACTTAGAGAGGGAGGAATGCCCAAAGGAGTAAGGAGAGGATGAGTGGAGACTACTCCCTACACATGCACACTCCCAAAGATAGCCAAGCACTCCAATGCAAGGAGAAGAAACCCAGAAAACCAGAGCTCCAGCCAAGAGAACGAGAGGAAGAAGAACGAACGTGGGATTCCCTTTTAAACATAATTCCCTGGAGTTACATGCAAACCCATTTGTTTCTAGAATTTCCAGTTTAGTCCGGAAGGGCTCCAATTGGCTTAAGATGAGTCCGGATTAACTTGGACCCAACACAAAAGATGATCTACGCGATAAATCACACGTAAGGAAATAGACGGTGTATCCCAGAGGTGCAAGGACAATTTACGAAAAAGCCCTTAACTACTTAAGTGGGGTCCAAACCCAATAATTCACACTGAATTAACCCTCAACAAGTCTTAATCAATATAAAACAAGATTAATTAACGTAACTAAGATTAGTGGGGGTTCGGGTCCTTACATTCATGTACTTCATCCCGAGATCTATAGTATACATTACTGCAATTCTTACATGGACATTTGATCCTATCCCTTGATATTGCATTAGCAAATGCAAAGTCAAGGAATCGTTCAACCCCTTCTTCATATGCAGCGCTCACTCTCGACTCAAGAGTCCAACTCTTGCCCATAATGACTTTTCTGAACAAATGGACCGTCAAAACAGAGTAATCTTATTGGAGACTTGATTCAGAAACTTGATTGGGTAGGTTCATTTGATTCACTTTCCGGTCCATCTGATTTCCCTACCTAGTGACATAAACAATCAGAAAGATTACCATCATCTATATTTCACTATTAGATGGCATAGCACTTGAGGATGGATGCAAGCTAGAAACTCTAGTAGCCAACAAAAGATAAAATTGTCATGTTGACAAAATTGAAGATGCTGGTTTTCCAGATCCAAACACAGAATTGTCTGTCCCAAATGCATTGATGCCAAATGATGACATTGAAGAAGAAAGAAGCCAGCTTTTGGATACTGAGTATCGAAATAAGATTCTTGATGATTTATTTGAGGTATGATTTTGTCTTTCTTTTGGCTGTGTATGCTTCTTGTTTTGTGGTTTATATACTTGTTACTTTCTTACTTTGCATTCATATTGGAATTAGTCTGATAATAAGAGTGTATGAAAAATGTTAAATTGGTGGGCTTTGCAATTGAAAAGCTGCATTAAGGGTTTATATACTTGTTACTTTCTTACTTTGCGTTCATAGTGGAATTATTCTAATAATAAGAGTTTATGAAACATGTTGAATTGGTGGGTTTTGCCATTGAAAAGCTGCATTAAGTTTTTTCATGCAGTTGGTTGTTTTGTCAGAACCATATACTGTTGGTCTGAGCACTAGTTCTTAATGGTTCACATGTTTCTGTAGGTTGATATGCATACAATAGAGATCTCAATATGCAAGAAAATCAGCTCCTATATTAACAAAGTTCCCATTCTTTTAGTTCATCTCAGTATATAAGCACATCAGTTCCTATATTGATTAGAATTTAGAAGTTTGTCTAAGAGCGTCATTTTGCTTCTTTGCTGTTACTAAATTGGGGATTGTTAATTCTTGTTTGTTATCATATTCCCTGGGTTTGTTTGGTTGCGGTATTAGTAGAATGGAATGGAATGGAATTTGAATTATCCCATGTTCCAAGAAATTGGAAATTTCTTGTGGAATCCATTCCATGGTGATATGATATCATCATGAACCTGACTCCAGGAATGGGGGAGAAGGCAGTTTAAAATGCACTTTTTTAGAATCTACGAAATTCTGAACTCTAATCAACCAAATAAAGTATTGTGACATGGAAAAATCCGCAGCAGCACACGGTTCCAATTGTTGCCACACAGGGCAATTACATTCCTGAAGGTTATAATTCCTGAACCAAATGAAACCTTTGACCATAAATGATCCTGTCCCGGGACAAGCCCATGGTGTATCTGGACCTGACTGATATTCTATGTGCGGGCCCATACTTGGGCTCAGATCATTTACCTGATTATTGTTAAATTATAAATATATTTATAATATAGAATGCATATTTTTATGGTCATTACCATACAATATCTGTTTTGTATTATATTTTTCTATATAATATACTTGGGTAAATAGGTATTCAGGTATGTGCTATAACCATATTTCCCAGGTTGGGTCAAGCTCTGGGCGTTATGGGTCCATTTACAGCCTTATTCCTAAGTAGTTGGTATTGAAATATTTTTCCTTAACATTTGATTTATATAACCCAAATCTGTTGGAATTGTAGATTTCTGGATAGATTAGTGTCCAGTATAGAGGAAAAGAAGCATCATGAAGTGAAGTTGAAAGAAAGCCTGAAGGATTTATCCAGAAGACGAATGGAGCTGCAAAATGCATTATCCTCATCTTGGCCGAAGCAGGTAAATCATTCTCTGCCGATTTCTTCCCATATTGACATGAAATATTTGCTGCTTTTGTTATCTTTTATAGTGAAATATTCACATCATTGTAGCTTAAAAATATCACCATATTTTTCAGTAGGAGATCAAACATTCCATATTCCATAAAATGCATTGCCCTGTCATCTATACAACCCAATAGTATGCAGTGAGATGAGAAGGCCTGAAACCTTGTGGTTGTAACAATGAGCACCTGTCAACTGAACTATAGGCTCCTTCCATCATGGGTCAGCTTATGTATAGGACGGAACAAAATATCAAAAATTGACATTTAAATTTAACTCAGTAACGAGGCCATGTCACCCAAATCAAACCCAAGTTTTTGAAGGGTGGTACATAGAAAACTTAAGGTTGAATTGAAGTTTACTAATGGAAAAAGAATGCAGACTTACTTCAATTGACCGTAGGTTAGGAGGCAAAGATTAGCTTCTTTGAGTTTGGATATTGCTCCTGGATTTCTAAAAATGGCTCTGACTTCTGATACTATCCCTTGCAAACCACAGGCCACACTCAGTTTGATGGCCTCATCCAAGGAGTTTCTTCTCACATCAGTGTAAAGTTCTGATCCCCCATCCGTGAGGAAGAAAACCTGGTTTAGACAATACCGATGTCATTCAAATAGTTTTCATGCTAACATATCCAAATCATCCAGCAAACATATCAATCAAAGATATCTTCTCCATTTTGAGATAAAATCCCAAGATAGTTCAGAACTTCAAGTAAAAACATGAATTGAGAGTGTGTCAGTGCCTAACAGAACAGAAAAACTGGGAAGAACAGACTGCGGGGAACACCGGATGCAGAGGTTTATCGACCGATTCCTGTTTCGTCTTTCACTTCAGAGCAACCAATCCATCAAGCGACCAGTCCAGGAAGAGATCGGTAAACCGCTGCGTCCGACGAGGCCACAGAAGAACAGACAATAAAAACAGAATGGATCTGATCTTGTTTCCACCACAGCAGCAAAGAAAAGAAAGCAGTCATTCCCTTCACTTCACTCAATTACAAAACTAACATTTGAATCAACAAAACACCAACACCAACACCACACCAGTAGATATTTGGAAAGAGAAAAGAACAAAAACAACAAAGGAAATCACACACACACACACACACACACAGAGAGAGAGAGAGAGAGAGAGAGAGAGATTAAAGAAAATGAATTGGGATATTACATTTTTGATGTGAGAAAGATTCAAAAATAAAATAAATAAAAATCTGGATGTTTTAGAACTGGGGAGAGTGGATGTAGAAGCAGACTTGCAAAATCTGGGGGTTTTAGAACTGATTTAAATCAGGACACTCTTTATCACTTTAATGTGTTTTCTTTTTTCTTTTTCCTTTCTTTAATCTATAGCTGTTGTGTCTGTTGCTGGACTGCTATGGCATTGTACAGTTAAACTCCTCTTAATTTAATATAATCTGCTTTATTGCTTTTCAAAGAATGAGAACTATAGTTATATAAAAAAATCATGATGGTAATTGTGTTGGTCTGACAAATGGTTTGAGATTATATCTTGTGGGGTGATGTCTGATGACTAAATTGAATGAAGAAAGAAAGAAGAGAGAAGGAAGAAGGAGAAGAAAAAAAGACAAGTAAAATGTGGGAGAGAATAGTGCGGTGACCCTAATCAGCTGGACTAACAGTCATTTGAGTACCTACTTCATTGATCTGACAGAGAGAATCTAGTAAAGAGGTAAAGAAAATGCATAGTCAATGACCATAGTGTTCCCTCCTGAATTGAAAGTGTTAACCATCAGCCTCTGCATGGGTACTGATAATCGTGAAGGCTGTTGCGATCAAATAGCCTCCGTTTTCTGCACATCAACACATCTAGTTGTAGATCACTAAGATGCAAGATGCCTCCCGAAATATTCAGGGGCTCTGGCAGAATGATCCCAAAAGAGGGCAAACTTCCTTGCTTCAGAAAGGAGATGCCAAGTATAACATTGGTAGGCAGTGCCTTCTATTTCATAAACAAATATGAGCCTAAATTCACTTGTGATGGGGAAATTAGCATGAGCATTCCTCTGCTAAGGCCAAGTGAAAACACATCAAAATTTTGCAGAAGATTCATGGCATAAACCTTGTGAATGCATACTATCATTATTAAACAATGGCATGACTCTAAAAATAATCAGTTAAATCTGGTGAATGCATACTATCATTATTAAATACTATAATACTTCATAAAACCAAAGGTGGAATACATACCTCTACTGCCACCACCTTTACTCCCAGATCCACCCCTGCCCCTGCTAATCTGGTTCCAGTTCGCACTTTGGTTGAAAAGTTGAAGAGCAAATATCCCTGCTATAGCTATCCTAAAATGTAAGTACCCCAACTGGGTTAGAGAAGCTGTTCATGATTTCAGGAAACTGGGTTAGGAAGCTATCCTAAAATGTAAGACCCATTTTTTTTTATTTTTGACAGTTACATAGAGGTGGATCAAGAAGCAAAGCCAAGTTCAGAGAAGCTGAAAAGGTTAGGTTGGCAATGCAGGTCTTTATAAGAGACCATCATTGACACTATTGAATACTATCAAGAGGCTGGTATCCTCACCTGCAGGAGAAAGGGAACTCAAGGAGTGAAACAATGAAAGCAGGCCTGCAAGCAAACATTGAAAGTGTCTTTAGTTAATCCCAATGTTCAAGTATAATCAGAAGCCACGAGTTGTCATTATAACTAATGTTGTCAACCATCAAATGTTAGCAGGAAAACAAAAAAGGCAGCAACTACTTAAAATGCTAGAATCAGGTCCTTACTGTAGTGATGTCAACCATCAAATGTCGGCAGGAAAACAAAAAGGCAGCAAATACTTAAAATACTAGAATCAGGTTCTTACTGTGAGAGAGAGAGAAGCATACAATTTGATGAAAAAACTTGAGTCAATTCAAAAATCTAAAATGGTATCAGAATTCAAAAAACAGAGCACACAACAAATTTGAAACTGAAGGAAAAAAAACCACAAATTTGAAAAGCTACAAAGAAACCCTAGATCTAACATTAAAAAAGAAAAAACGCAACAAACTTACATAGATCTGGAAAGAAATCAAACGAAAATGCTAGAAAAACAGATGCATATGAACAGATCTTGAAGGTAGAACGAAAAAATGGAAACCGAAATGAAAAAACCCTAGAAACATTTCAGAAAACGTATGCTTGATGTCAACGATTCTGATATACTGTGATGTAAAGCAAAATTGCTGTCCACTGATGGAAATCCACTCGCATATGAATCAAATCGAAATCCACTTGCATATGAATCCACATAGCACATCAAATCACGTGAAATCACAGATTCTTACCAATGGAGAAGGTAGAGTCCCTTCTCTTGCTTCAGGAGCTCTTTTGCAGAGAGAGGATTAGGGTTTCGAGAAGAGATTCAGTGGGAAATTTCGCAGAGGCAAGGGTTTCACACTAGATTTGGGATTTGCAGAGGTTCGGGTTTCGCAAAAGATTAGGGCTCGCAAAAGAATCCACGCGCAAGGATTTCGCGAAATTCGCCAGAAATTGTGCGAGCTTCAGTCGCTTGCTTTAGGATGCTTCAGTCACTCCTCTCTCGCTTCATCCGCTTCAAATAAATCGTGCGACAGTCAAGTTTCAAGAGAGAGTTATGCTCAGTCACTCCTCTCTCGCTTCATCCGCTTCAAACAGTCAGGTTTCAAGAGAGAGTTATGCGATCAGTCATGTAGGGCCATTGTTTAACAGTTGAAAGAAATTGGCTCCATTTCATCTGACGATGGAATTTGTTTAATAGATTATTTCATTGTATGAGCAACCTAATTAACGATCCAAAGAAAAACACGAGATCCAATTCTATTGGAAACTTTTATACACTAGCCTAAAATTGGGCTATTTTATTTTTGTAAATGACCATTTCTAGCCTGCTGTTGCATATATTATTTTTTCAGTGCCAAAAATTAATTAAATAAGTCAATAGTGCACCGATAAAAATCAATAGTGCACCCACTGGTTAAAATTCTAACTATATAATTTATCCCTCTATATATAATTCTCTAAACCTCTCTTGAGTAGCATATAATATATTATGCTGTTATATATAAGCTTTTTCAATTACACTAATATATTATGCTATATACACTAATATTATGTATTTATGAGTAATAAATAATGATTTATGAAACTTTAGCGGCAAACATTACTTTGTGCTGTTGGAGAGATGTATTTTTTTTAACTTACAGTGGCAAATAGCAAATATGCTACTGATAAAGACATTAGTGATAGAATCTCAATACCTACGTACCTATGATATACACCTACTTACCTACTACATATCTTTATAGCAGCAAACAATATTGTCTGCCGCTGTATATATTAATTTTCCACTACTATAGCAGCATACAATACTGTCTGCTGCTATATACACTATAGGATAATGATATGATAAAACTTTAGCGGCAAACATTTTTTTGTGCTGCTGTAGAGAGTAAATTTTTAACTTACAGTGGCAAATAGGAGAGTGTGCTGCTGCTTAAAGACATTTAGCGGCAGAATTTAAAAATTGCCGCTATAAAAGTGTCGCTAATTGTCATTTTTCTTGTAGTGGGTGACTGGTGCGCTATTCTTGACGAAACCTGCCGACCATACCAAAACTCAAATCTAGTTATTTCAGATTCTAGTGAGCATTTACAAAAGTCAGTAACGTGTTCGAGCCAGGTTTAAGCCTCGTGTTTTGGAGTGATTTTCTCCTGTGCTGCTACGTGGTCCATTTGGATGGGTATTGTCATCACAGCCAAAAAATGTCAATTATAGGGAGTCCCACCTTTGGGGAGCACATGCGCGGGTTTTTCCTCAAATTGGGTACTCAGGTCTGATATGTATCTATAAGCTTGGCCCACTCAATTGTTGGACCAAGCTGGATTAAATGAGAGAAGCTGAAAGTCTGGTCTAGCTTGGCCCAGCTGGAACAAGAGGTATAGCCAAAGCGCATTTTCAGCTTCTGCTTCAAGGTAAAAGAAATAAGTGGGTTTAAATTAAAACTCCCTATTTTCTATTTACACACCTAAGAGTTGATTGAGTAGCATAAGGTGTGGATTTACTACCCACGTCTTATATTCGAAACCGCTCTAGTTTTTATTTAGTGAGCTCCACTTCAGAGAATAGTCCCATTTGGTGACTTTGCTCGATTTAATAAATAAATAAATAGAGCTTTCACACTATTCTCCAATCGACCCTTTACCTTCTTACACTCTTGCCATTGTTGAAGATCAAGAGTCAAGACCATGCATGCTCGACAAAGCCCAAAACTTTCCACTCGCCAAATTTGTTAGGTATTGTTTTTTCTATCAGTTATCTCTTTTGGGTTTTGTCTTGTATTTCTATTTAGTCGGATCAGCGTCTGGGTTAGTCAGAACCAAAGTTCAGAATTAAGGTATTTTAGTCATTATATGTGGATTTTCTTGTTGGCCAAAAAAGCGAAAATTATATTACCCTAGATCTAAGAGGATTGAGTTGTGATTATGACAAATAAGTTCTTTCTTCCATTAATGTAGGCAATGTTACCGAATCACGTAAAATAATTGTCTCATGTGTGTAATTGCATGATGGTGTGATTGTGTGTATTCATCATAATTAACCAGTTGATCGTGGTTTATTCTGCGGCGCCACTTTTCCCAACAATCTCATGCTGCTACTCCTCTTTTGGATTTTGGTTTCCACACAAGGCCTTCACGAGGCTTCCACCTGCCCTTTCTCTTTGAAATTGACATGAAATGCGCCCACCATTAGAAACATTTGAATATTTTATAACCCCATCGATTCTTTGAAAAAATATATATGATGTGGGTTCACCATCAAATTATTTATGAGGAATATTTAAATAATTTTTAATGTTTTATATAAGAGTATAGGACGGTGGGCCATATTTAATTTGAGTAAAAGTTGAATCATTCACATTTTCTTAAGTGGGCCACACTTAATCAAGCTTTATTCGTGATTGAGCCCAACTGACTAGATGTATAAGCTTAGGCTGGACATATCTGTTTGAAGCAAGCCAAGCACTTACGGCCTATGCCGGGCTTAGGCCAGATGTGGGCTAATACTTTTAAAGTCAGGTCAAGCCCTACTATGACTAGCCCTACCGAAATGATCCACAAACACATCTGGAAAGCTGTGACTAGTTTAGGTAAAAGTTTAGTTCCTAGCTCATACCTAGTATTTAACTTTAAAACCCTACCCGATCTTGGTCTGTCTTGATTTTTTGTCCCTCAACCTGCCAACATGACAAACAAATTTGTGAATTTGGGTTCGCTAGGCA
Source organism: Sextonia rubra (assembly GCA_037013555.1). Taxonomy (NCBI): domain Eukaryota; kingdom Viridiplantae; phylum Streptophyta; class Magnoliopsida; order Laurales; family Lauraceae; genus Sextonia; species Sextonia rubra. The sequence continues at coordinate 30,818,646 of JASUAD010000010.1, read as the reverse complement.
TATTGACCTACTGCCCAATTTCAATGGCTCGAAACTGTGCGGCCCATCATGCCATTGACCACTTGTCAAGTTAAGCATTGGCTAAAGAGTCTCCCACCTGAAGTCTTAACCCGTGCCTTTATGAGATTTTGAAATGAGATCCAACTCTAATTGGTGGCTGAAAATCCCGATCTCATTCAGAAATGTATCCAGGATTGTTATATAAAGGGTGATGAGAACTTAGAATGGATCATCTAGAGATTAGAGCACTGTCATGCAAGATGGCTGTCTAGGAGCCTTTTTTTAATTAGTAATGACCGCTTAGAACGTACGAAGACATTTTGATTCGAGCCTATATTGACTCTATCGTGGATTATCACAAATGGAGCACATATACAGTAACCCAAATGGACTCAGCCAGAACCCTACCTCAACTGGCGACACATCCTTTTCAAAGTGATAAGCATTGAGAATGAGACATTAGGTGCCACAGGTGTTTCTGTGTTGCGGTTGGGGTGCAATAATGCCTGTGGTAATGAGTCTGGTAGTTTCGGCCTCAGGATGGGGGTGAAATATGATCAAATTTAACTCAAGTAGTTCATTGAACAGGATTGAGGAAAGCTAACAAAAGTGAAAGGGACACACACAAAAAGAGGTGACATTTTTAGGGTTCGAACCCTAGGTAACTCGGTAAAAACTAACACTTTGTACCATTGGAGTAATCGGCTCTTCTTAGTCAAGTTAGCTGGTTGAATTATAATTAAAAGATAAGTAAAGATGTTTTTAAATGGCACATGAAGAGCATGCATGAACTGAACCAACTCGAACAACAATGGGTAAATTTGGTGCATAAATCGGAAGATCTTCTTCCACTTCCTTAACTTTTGCCATTTTACTATTAAATGGCTGTTTTGGATTTTTTTTCCCTTTATAAAAAACAAGAATGGTTTTAGGTCTGATCGGTTCTTTGTCCAGTGAAAAGGGCATTTTAGGGTTGGTTCCAAAATAACAAGGCATTCTCTATGGCTCTTGAGGAAATCTTGTTGGGCTTATGTCTTGTATTTAGGTTTAACCAGGTTGATTCATTAGGTTGACCAATGACCACGTTCTGAGTCATGGGTATTTTGGTAATTGTATCGAAGCTTTCTTAGGAGCTAAGAAAGAGGTTTATTGGGAGAAAGAAAGTGAAGATTAGATATTGATATAATCCGTAATCCTAAACTCTATATGAGAGGTGAGAGCCCTCTCTATGTGGCTGTCAAAGATTTCCGAATAATGTGTAGCTAAGAAAAGTTAAGTTTCTTTTCCGTAAATGCAGGCGAGTTCACCAAACCATGTAAATTTTTTGTGTATGATTTTCTCTTTTTGTCTGTGGCTTGATTGATTGTCGATCGCAATGTTTCATAATTCCACACACACTTATAATAAGTGGTATAAAAAATACAACAAGTGGCATTAGAGTGAGGTTGGGATCTTTGAATTTTCCACAAGGTGTCGAGTGGTAATAGGAGATCACCTAGATTTTGTGATTGATGTTTTAGAGCCTAGGGTTTCCTAAGGTTGGAGTTGTGCCAGCACAATCGATAGTGGAGATCAAAGGATCAAATCTCAAAGGCTTATGATCGGTCTTTGTTTCATCAAGGAAGTGGAGAAGAAGATCAAATCAGTTTTTTGGTCTAATGGAGGACCACACAAATCATGTTTTCTGTTTCGAAGTTCCGTAGTTACAAAGGGCTTGGTTTCGCCTAGTTCAAATCACCAAAAACACAAAAGGAAAGGAGATTATGTTTCTTAGTAGATCCACTTTGATCAAAGAACTGAGGTTCTCAGTTGTTGGCCATGCCCAAAGCAAAAGAGTAGCAGAGGATCTAGATTTGAGCCTGACCTTAGAATTGCAAAGTGTATAAATTCGATTTCTGCTTTGAGATTGAAGAAGTAGAAAGAGACCCATTCGATTAAGAACATATAAGGCTTGGGTTGTATATCCTAGGCACTCCAATCTCGTCGACTAAGAAAAAAGATCCTAAACTCTGGGTGTTTCTCGGGCTCTGCTGCAATTGCTGTTGCTAGAATTGGAGAAAAAACAGGAACAGTCGCATTAAGAAGAACGAAAAATGGCACCTAAGAGACTATAATGCAGCAATCGTTCTTCTTAGACCTGGTTTTCTGTTGGGAAAAGCGGCGCAACGAAACAACCCGCGATCAACGGATCTATCACGATCTACGCAAGCAAACATACCATCAAGCAATCACACAAATGACACAGCAGTTTTACGTGGTTCGGCAACCATGCCTACGTCCACGGGAGGAGAGAACTCATCTACTATGATCCCATCTCAATCCCCTCAGGATCTAGGGTTACAATACATCAATATATATAGTTCCCGCTTTCTTGGCCACCAAGAAAACCCATACACAATGACTAAAATACCCCTAACCCTGAGCCTTGGTTCTGGCTAAACCAGACGACCGATCCGGCTAAACCGGAATACAAGACAAAACCCAACAATCTCCACCTTGGCTTGGATTCCGTAAATCCTCAGAGCCACCTTGAGATACCTGGGAATGTCTTCGTCCTCCCGTACCTCGCTGAAAGGTACGCCTCCGCACACGCTACGACCTAGCGTGGCCACAGTTGCCTCCTTTGACCTTAACACCACCGTCTTGAATCTCTGAAGCGCTCTTCATTTGTTGCCACATGCATGCATCCTTGCAACACAATGAACCTAACTTCCGTCCGTCAAGACAAAACTGAAGACCTTCCTGAATCCGGATCTCACTGGTACCTTGTGAATCCTTCCTTCTGTCTCCATCCCGGTGTTCTTTCCGTCAAACCTGCAACTGTCCTGTTCTAGTCTGTTCTGGTGGGTTGGGCACAGTACATGCGGGTTAAGTATGACCCGATGCTTAAACCGGCTTACTCCGACCTGAACAAAACTACCTTTTCTTCCCGGAGAAAATCATCTCCGTTCAGGGCTTCCTGGATTTCCACTAGATGATATCATTGAAGATCCATCAATCCATCTTCCAATGATCCGTCACATCTAACTCCACCTGAACCACAGATTTCCTCCCCTGTTATTTGATGTCTTCTTCACTGCTCCATCTGAAAAAGCATACCCTATCAACCTGTAGAGATTTCTGACCATCTCACCCTCCATGATGACCAATGTTCCCTTTTCCACCTTCGTAACTCCACCCGCTACAATGCACTTGCAGCCTTTGAAGTATAAGGCACACAAAGAAATCCAATTCTTCGTAATCCCAGAACATATATCACAACCGTTAGGGTTTGAATAACATCATCATACATCTGGATTTCTACCGTTCTTATCTCAAATGCTCATCAGTTGCATTCTCCCCCCATAAGAACACATCCATCAACTATGATAGTTATTTGCATCAAACGAATCTCTACGCGAACATATAATAGAAAGAATCTGAATCCCAATACCATGAATCAACAACCGGATCCATACCTGTAGCGACCAAAACTGATTCCCTGTCAACCGAATCCGAGCTTTGTTGCACACTACCTCCTTTCGATTCTGATTCCTTTTGCTTTTTCTTCCACTTTGGCATGTCGCTCCTTCCTGATCCCTTCGATGCGGGTCTGAGCTTTCCATCAAAGTACTTGGAGCAATCTACCATTGACGACGTCAAGTAACACTTTTCAATCATTGCTGTGTCATGGAGTCTAATACTCTATCCTGCCAATCCCTGAAGTCGTTTCTCCATCAAACACTTCAATCTGGCCCGTGATGCTTGAATCCATTACTATCATCGTGAATTTGTCAGTTTCTTCAGTCCCCTAATTTTCTGCCCATCAAACTGCCAATATCTTTTATCAACCTCGTAGATCTCGTCACCGTGAGCACGCTGGAAGAAACGGATCTGAAATCCGACTCCGGATGGCTTCGATATCGCAGAATTAATTCTCTACACTCCATTTGGTCAAACATCCATGTTGACCGTTGACCAGCCCATCTTCTTCCAGAAACGCGTAGATCTCCTCACAACGAGTCCGTAGGCGCAAACGGATCTCCGATCGGACATCGGACGATCAAGATATCGCAGAAACAATTTCAGCCGTTGAATCTGGTCAAACCTGCCTGTTGACCGTGCTGACGTCACTGCTGATGTCATGGCTTGCTGGCAAACTGGGCTTCTGAAGCAGATCCGGGTCGGGTTCACCTGACCCGGAACTGAACTGAACTGCCCTGCTCTGCTGGGCTTCTCTGCCGTACCGGGTTCGCGTCCGACCTGACCTGACCCGGAACCGAACCGGCTCGAACTGCTGGGCTTCTAGTACACGGACCAGGTCGACCTGACCCGACCTGGCCTGCACTCCTGCTAACCGAACTGGGCTTTTTGCAGAACCGGGTCCGGGTCCGACCTGACCCGGAACCAAAACTTCTCTGCTGCGCTGGGCTGGACTTCTCCGCGGGTCAGGAAAACTGACCTGACCCGACCCAACGACCCAGTAAACTGGGTCGTCTTTAACGACTCTGTCGCTGGGCACTGCGTCTGCAACCCAGTTGCAGACGCGGCGAATCCAACGTAGGCTCCGGCGCAGCGGCTGGTCCGGCGACCAGCGGCGCGGGACCGGCTGCTGACGGCGACGGCACGGCGACTGCAACGGCGGGCAGCGAGGACCGGCGGCCGGCGACGACAGGTTAGTGACCTTTTTTTTTTTTTGTTTCCTTTCCTCCGGTCGTCCTCGTTCTCAATTCTGCAACCAACCAAAGCAGCAGCAGCGGCGACGGCGAGGGCGATGAGGTGCACCGACCCCCCTTCGATGGCATCCCTCATCGACTGCGTCTCTGTTTTTCCCGATCTGTGGATCTCTTCTCCATGAAAATCCGGACTTCTTCTCTGCAAACCACAGAGCCGATTTCCACTTCAAACTGATGGATCCAGACACATCCTCTTCTCCCACGCAAATCCTAGATCCGTTAATCGCAAAACGCGAGCGATCTCCACCTCGCTCTGATACCACTTGTTGGGAAAAGCGGCGCAACGAAACAACCCGCGATCAACGGATCTATCACGATCTACGCAAGCAAACATACCATCAAGCAATCACACACATGACACAGCAGTTTTACGTGGTTCGGCAACCATGCCTACGTCCACGGGAGGAGAGAACTCATCTACTATGATCCCATCTCAATCCCCTCAGGATCTAGGGTTACAATACATCAATATATATAGTTCCCGCTTTCTTGGCCACCAAGAAAACCCATACACAATGACTAAAATACCCCTAACCCTGAGCCTTGGTTCTGGCTAAACCAGACGACCGATCCGGCTAAACCGGAATACAAGACAAAACCCAACATTTTCAAACCGGGTTAAGTCAAGGCTCAGTATCAAGTTCAGGTCAAGTTAGGTCTAAAAGAGCCCAACAAAAGCAGCTCAGCCAATAGAGTAAGCTGACATCAACACAAGTGATGTAAGCGCCACAAAAGTGCTATGATCAACAACGGTTTGACTGAGATGAACGTGTAAGACTTCTTTTTGTGATATCTTGATCATTTGGTGTTTGATCGGAGATCCATTTGCACTTAAGGACTCATTGCAATCAAATTTATGTAATTGTAGAAAGCGGTTGGAAATTCAACTATCAACAGGAAAGATTGATTGTTATGATGGTAGAAAGTTGTTTATGCAATATTCAAGTCATCCGGAATCAAATTTTAGATCTTCTTTTCTAACGAGCTTGTGCTGACGAGATCTACAACATGATGTAAAAATCTAGAAAAGAGACAATAGTTCCTTCTCACTGACCTAAGTTGGTGAAAGAGCCAGATTTGTATACTCAACTCGATTTCTCCTTTTCAGATTGTTGTTTGTCATTAAAAATGTATAAACATGCTTGGGATCATGAAATCATGTGGATCCGCATCATTTTCATTGTTTTATATGCATAACTAAAATAGATATTCCATCATTGCCATCATCATTCGAACCTGAAAATCCTGAATAATCGCAAAACAACCGTGTGCCACCCTCCCTACACCCAGGTCCTTTGAAATAGGGATTCGGTCCCTGGACCTTGGTTTCTTTATCACTTTGTTTCAAATATGTTAGATCCATCTCATCTAGTTTGCATGAAGACATCGAATTGAGAGTTACACATCGAAAACTATGTTGAAACTACTAAAATACATTTAGATATCCTAAACTGTGATGCCTAGGTGGGCTTTGGTAGATCAACACTAGTCATTCGATTGTATGCATTTCATTTAGTTAGAAACAATTATTGTTCTGATAATCTTGGTTGTTTACCGTGTTTTGGCATTTTGAATCACTATTTTTATTAGAAATGCTCATGGGCTGGGCTGGGCTGGCCAGCTTTTGCCCGGGCTTGGGCTTTGAGTATAAGTCATTGGGCTAGGCTGGGATAAAAAATTTAGGCCCGTTTGTTAGATGGGTTGAGCTTGGGTTAAGTGGTAGCAAGCCCAAAGCTCAGCTCGACCTGAATAGGTGGATTAAGTTGTAATTTTTCCTTCTTACGCTTCTTATGTTGTATGCAAATCTTCATAATAGAAATATTAAAAATAATTTATCAATGAGCATTATTCAAAAGGCAGACAAAGTTCATACTAAGTGGTTTATACTAAACAAAGATCTATTGGTTGCACCATTAGAGTTATGTTTTATTATGAATCATATGCTTTTATTAAAAAAAAAGGTAATAACAATTCAAGGAGCATAAAAAATAGCTTTTTATAAAAATTACAATCACTTTTAATAAATATTTTTTTGTATTTTAGATGGATTCATTTGGTGCATAATAGTTATGTTGGCCTCCACCAGAGACCAACTTAAGGGTGTTTAATAATAGGCCCGAATAAGGTTAAGCCCGATTAATATATGGGCCAAGCTCAGACTTAATAGATTTTATATGGGCATGGGCCCACCCAGTCACTTATGGCCTTAGTCGGGCTTGGGATGGGCTTGGGCTTGTCGAATTTATTCCAAAGGCGGGCCCGGCCCTGAGCACCTCTAATTTTTATCACATAAACTACAAAATAAAATTATAGAATCATAAAAATACCGAAAAAAATCATAAAACAAAGTAAAAGCGATTTTAAAAACCCAAAAACTTTATCCGACCACAGTGAGATTATGCGAAGCAGCATCGATCAATCTGGTAGAAACTCCCAGCCATGAAATCGAGAGATCCAACTTTCTCTCTTCTGTAAGCCCTCACCTTCTCTTTTCCGGAAAGAGAGTTTCGAGCACGATCAAAACCCCGAAAGGATAACTTGATTTCTTTTTTGAAATTCGATTCGAGCATAGTCTTGGCAAAATAGGGTAACCCTTCCTTTTATTTTATCATAGAGACCTTGCTTTCTCTTCGTTTCCAAGAGAAATCCGAGGTCCCTCTCTTTTCTGCAAAACAACAAAACCCAAGCCACTTGTTCTTGTTGTTGTTTTAGCAGACCTCTCTAGTTCCTCTCTTAAACAAACTGCGTTCTCTGGGCAGCACCGAAACCAAAACAACCCCGATTTGTTTGAGTTTCAAGCACAGGGAAAATCTACAACCCACCATAAGATTTGTACCAGATCTCTCTCCTCTCTTCTTTGTTTCCCACAAAGGTCCCTCTCTTTTCTGCAAAACAACAGAACCTAGAGCTCTTCTTGTTGTTCCAACAAACCTCCCTAGTTCCTCTCTACAACAAACTGAGTTCTCTGGGCGGCACCGAAATCAAGCCACCTCGATTTGTTTGAGTTTCAAGCAAAAGGAAGATCTGCAGCCCGCCATAAGATCTCCAGAAGATCTCTCTCCTCCATTCTTTGTTTCCCGCAAACAATAACTGGATCCGATCACAGTTGATAGCGCCTACACACAATCTATCCTTTGATCTGAGCTTGATCTACAATGTCCACCGAGCATGAGAAATCAGCTGCCCTCGACTTTTCTCAGAATCGGCGACTCGCTCTCACACCACTCATTGAGGGAGAAGGGAGGAGAGAAATTGAGAACACAACGAAAAATTGGTTGATAGCATTCTACTAAACTCATTACATCCACTAATATAAGTAGAAAACCAATAAGAATCCTAATCTAAATAAAACATAACCACAAATCTACTTAAATAAGGAAAACTACTCATGGTCCTCATCTAATTAATTAGCATCACCGGCCCAACACCTCCAATGCATGGGCATAAAGATGACTTCGACATTCAGGTCGGTCGGACATCTAAACCTGCGTCCTTTGCCGCCTCTTTCCTCGAATAGGGACTTTGGCTATCCTCTACATGGGATGTTACATGCATGCGACAGAACTATCTGTACATAGAGAAAGACCCATTAATTTCAAATGAGGAACACCACTTGCAGTAAAGTAAAATGATTCTCTATTTTATCAAAAGCATCTTTACATTACTGTAAACACTGCCAGTCGTCCAATGAAAACTTACATCACAAAGAGAATCTCGAGATTAAGTCCCTCACTTATATCTCAAGAAAGCAAGCATCAATCCTACTTACCACAACTTATGTCACTTTATACCTTTGTTTTCCTCTTTTGTTCCTTTTTACTTGACAATAAAGCTACGTCATTCAGCAAAAGGAGACCAGATACTCCCAAATACACCCCATGGAAGTCACAAAAAATAACACACCCCGGACAACACACTGTAGCTACTTTAAAAACTCATGCATCCATAAAAGATATGTTCATTGAATTGTTAGGCTTCTTCTTTCACACTGCAGTTTTCACATGTCTTGCATTTCATACATGAAAAATTAGCGTTTCGTTCTGAGATTGCAATAATGATGAAATCAGCTGGTTCATGTATGACTAGGCCAATCCATTCATCCCAAACTTGCTATAATTTCAGATCCAAGTCTAGTTCTTGCGTGTCGGTTGACCCCAGAGTCGTCTGACTGCTCGAGCCCATTGAATCCTATAAAGCAATGGTCGAAGAGAGTCAATTAACTTTCAAGGAACATCTGATTATAAGGGAAATGCTGATGGGATCATATGAAAGAGAATTTTTAAGCCAACCTTCATGGGTGGCCTTAAAAATTGTTGTGTCATACTCGCCTTCGCTGGTTGTTGCGGTTGCAGAATCCCATTGTACTGGTTCCATCTGGTTATTGGGAAATTCAAAAGGAGATTAGCTGTTTGAGTGTTTGTCGGAAAACAAAGAACATTAAGCAAATAGAAAAGTACCTGGCTGCAACACTAGATTGGGATTCACCATGTCTGATGTTTGTTGTTTCCCCTTCTCCCAAGCCCATCTGAAGCCATGTAGAATTATCAGAAGTCATATAAACAAGAACACTTGATGGAAACGGCAGTGGTAACGATGAGAGAGAGAGAGAGAGAGAGAGAGAGAGAGAGAGAGAGAGAGAGAGAGAGAGAGAGAGAGAGAGAGAGAGAGAGAGATGATGTTCATTAAACGCACATGATGATGGTAGAGGCTAAATACAAATCATCCAAAGAAATTATAAATGCAAAACCCATATGGTATTTTTTTTTTCTAGTAGACTGATAGATTTCAGGCACGGAGAACCTGTCATGACTCATGAGACATGGCCCATCAATGGAAACCCACAAAGATTCAAGAAAAACAAAAACCATTTATTTCTTCATTTGAAGTTTTCCCCTAAGCCATTCAGTATGATAACAAAACGCAGTCTGAATCATATATAAAGATTCATACAGCAATAGCACCGGGGTGAATAAGAGGATAGAAACAAATGAAAATTGAAACCAACACTAAAAAAAAAGAGACATGATTGAGTTGAGTGTGGGATGGACATGCACTGTGAAGGAAGAGGGTTACGGGAACAAACCATTTGTTCTCGTAGTCGGATCTTCTCCAGCTGTGCTACTCCAAGGCCTCTTTGGGGCTGCTTGGGCTTGTCTGAATTGCTCTTTTTTCCCTTCCTAGAAGACCCAGATCTTCCATTTCCCAAGCTCAGGTCTCCGTAATAGCTGCTACCCATATCTCTTCTCTCACCAAGATCCACACCAAAAACCACCAACTAGAACATGCTTGCAACTGAACAAGTCGACGTCCCCCAATACCCCTTTTAAAGCTGTTTGCACCAAAACTGTTTATTGCTTTGTCGGATATGATTAATGAAAGATACTCGACAATATAATTGGATTCTATGAGTTATAGAGATTGATATTCCTTTTTCTGAAGAACTACCATGTATATATCATATATGTGGTGCTCATTGGTATATATACTATATTCTAATGTCAGATGCATTGTCAGTTTGAGGGGAAAAAAAAAAGAAGTGGTAAATGTAATGCGGACCCCACAGTAGTGTTGAATCAAATCTGCACATGAGCCTTCCACTTTGTGGGGATCCAGACCATCTGCGAGTTCTCTAAAATAATTAATGTGGAGTCCCATTAATCACAATTTTTTAAATAAAATCAAACTTTACATGCAATAAGGTACAAGTAACATGGATCTACACGTCAATTCAATCCTTCTTTTGTGTATTTTGTAGATGCCCCAAATATCTGGTTAAGTAATGTGAGATTAACGGCTGGATTGAACATGTATTAAAAGTGTGACCAAAACTGTGTTTCGCAAATCAGACGGTGAATAATGCTCTCATTAAACTTAAATTTCTAAGGTTTTAGGAACAGTAAGCTGCACATGTTGCACATCTATTGGTTCTTTTTCTTTTTCTCCCTAATTTTGGGAATTTCATCTGTAGCTCTTGCAACTTTGGTTTCTGGAGAGCTATCAACTTCTCCGCAATATATCAACAAGCATCAAAACCATCTACGCATTCAATTCACAACTGGATCAAGAGCCTATAAGCCACATTGCCATTAACTATGAAATATTCCACTTGACACAAACGGTTGTCATGTTTTCTATTTTCGAACTTTTTACTTGAAAGATCTAATACATACATATTTTCTTCTTGTCTTTCTTATAAAGTTCCAAGAGAAGCACAAATGAATTGTGTAGATATCATAGTAACAAGCTTTTTTTTTTTAATCCCTTGCTTAGTTGCAATGCACAAAATCAAATGAAGCCATTCCACCCATGATATTGTGTCTTCGTATTCATTTTATCCAAATTCCCTAGGCATACAAAGATTCTCACTCTTTCATATTCTCTCTTACGTGGATAAGAAAGTACACTCTTTTTTTTAAGATCTAGAGTTATAGATTATATAATATATATAATTTCCGCTTTCTTGGCCCCCAAGAAACCTCGGTGCAATGACCAAAATACCCATGATGTTAATGCAGTCCTTGGCTAACCAAATGGACCCTTTCAGTTAACCCGAAATACAAGACATAAACCCAACATATAACTAGGAAGCTCCATGCTTATTATTACATTTGATATTTAAGATTTTCTGAGGCCTACTGGTCCACTAGTTGTAGAAGGCTTTACTAATGGAGTATAATTAGCAAACTATCCATTTTAATCATTAATTTTGAGGCCTTAAAAAGTCAGGTATAGATGAGCTTTACCTTTTTAGATAATTAGATCTTAAAATGGTCTTGCTTCCAGCTGGTCAATGTGCCAGCAAACTTGCCCTAAAGCTTTTTCCCATGATGACTGTGAGTAGACAAATCTTAGTCTGCTCCGTCACGAGGGGATGCTTGCCTGTCATTCACATGTGCAATGGTTGCCTCATCTAAGCATTCATCCTTATGATGATGTGGTTGACCGTGATTGGTCTAATACTCACGATCACCGTGGGTTACAAGCCTCGTATAATCCCAATTCTTGCCAAATGACTATTCTGTAAAATAGTGAAAAGCATTAAAAGATCCTATGCCATCATCATATGCATGGACAGATGGAAGGAACAAATTGAAGGGAAGAAACTCCGATCTGTGATGGTTAAGTTACTAATGTGCCTTGGAATAAAGTCACTCGTGATGCAACCAACGAAGTAAACACATCAGCTATAGTAAAAACATATATTTGTTAATCTTAAAGATGGACCAATTAGGGTTTTTACTTTCTTCTTGCAGCTGTATGTGGATACTCGCATAGAAAACTGTTCTTTAAAGTATGGCCTTTGTCAATTGAAGTGATTTGTTGGGTCATGAGCATGGTCCGCTTTAAGCACTTTGTTTGGACATTTTGAAAGTTTTGTACTCCATGGATTCTTTTTATAGGAGAGAGGAATAATCTCACAATGAGCAATAGCTTAATATAGGAAATCGCCCGGTATCTTCTCTATCAATGAGAAACAACTTAATTTTTTTATTTTTCAAGAAAAATATGTCATATCAAACCAGGGACCAACAGGCTGCATAGAAAATCAAAATAATGTTTCTCTTTATTGCATACTCCTTTCATCTCACAAACACACCTTGAGATAACTAAGCCAAGTAAATTGGACTAGTAAGTACTCCTTCAACTCACTTACTTTACCAAATACTTACTAGGACGCTTAGGAGGGTTTTGACAAATCAAAATGAGTTCATCAACAACCAGTAATATGAGAGCCCGGCTTTGCTTGGTTAGTTAGCAGCCTGTTTCTATCCTTTGGTATGATTTTCTGCTTCCACAAATATTGCAAATTTTCTTTCTCAAGTGTGCAATCATGTATCCCAGCGCCTGCCCTTGATTGGAGAGAGAGAGAGCACTCACTAGTATGAGTTGGGCATGGACTCTGTTAGCTCATGCCAAGTGCGAGACACTTTCATCAGAAAGGAAGAACTTCAACTTATTATCATCATCTTTAGGATGGCATCATACCATGCTAGGTCATAACGTTGTGCCATATATATCGAGCTTTCGGTAGAAGTCGGAGCCTTATCTCATTATTTATTATTTAGACCACTGCCATAAAAGTACACAATTTTTTAAAATGTAAACTGTTTCTAAGATCCAGAAATGATATTGGATTAGAGCACGGACATGATTTTACCGTCTTTTTTCTGTGTGCAATCTAGCAGTTAGTTTTTGCCTGAATGAAATGAAATTGGAAGTCCTACCAATCTAAGGCTGATGCTTCTTAGGTTCCTGTGTGAGCTTGTGCAGGAGCGGACCCAAATGGATGTACGTGGGGGCAGTCGCACCCCGTTGGACCTCGTTCTGCTTTTAAATCAATAATAATATTTTTTTTCCTCGGCCTTAGAATTCACATAAAAATACTGCATCTAACCCTAGTACTCACATGAAAATTTTGAATTTATTTTCAACGTTCAATTGGCTGTTTTAATCTACACCATTTTTACGAAAATCCTAGGTAGACCATAGAGCTTGTAAGATAGTAAATATAATAGAAGCATTCTTTATTATGCGATTCACTTGATTTATTATAAACCTCACATAAAAGCAGTTCTTCCCTCTCTTTTTTTTAATATTAGACATATGGGAGAGCAATGATAAGCTATCATAATCCTAAACTAGCCTAATCTTCCATTCTTGGGTCCTCCACATCAGTGCTCCGGGCTCCCATTGTAGTGCTCTACTAGTGCCAAGGCATCCAGCCCTATCATTTTCGTGAGAATGAAACACCCTTACCACCAAGCTATCTCATGTGTGTCTACATATAGCCACAATTCTTGCAGTTGCAAACCAGTCCTATGAGGCCTGCCTTGACTCATGTCAACTATGAACGAGGATGAGTTTAGAAGTTTTCAATATCGCTAAAAGTGGGCTAAATATCAGTTCAATCTAATTAGCATGGTCATCTATTTAAGAGCGACACAATCTAATGACTAGATAGCTATGCCCTTAAAAAACCGTTAATTTTCAAGCTCTTTGGCAATTAAAAATCATCAGATCTTCACAAATATGGTACAAATGCTGATCTCTCCTTTTTTTTTTTTTTTTTTTTTGCTAAAAGGCAAGATTTTCTACAAAAAGAAGAGAAGGGGCCAAAGGCCCCTAAAAGCCCAAAGGTTAAGGATACAAAGCTCATGAAGAGAACAAAAAGAAAGAAAAGAAATGGAAAACCACTATGAACAACAGAAAACTATCAACATAATTATGGGGCGGGATCACAAAATGGAGAAGAAAGGGTTGGTGGCTGGCACAACATCAACAGAATTGAATCCACAGAGATGTTTAAGGATCCTATCCAAGGCAAGAAGCTTCAGCTTGCTTGTGGAGATGAAGTTACATTTATGGATGATCTCATTCCTTGCTAACCAAAGTGAGGAGATGATGTGAAAGAAAACCGCAGGAGTTGCTTTTCTTCCAAGCTCATCTCTCCCATGGGGGATTGCATTCCAAAAAACTCTAGCAGAGAGATGAGATAGCATAGGCTTATTATAAAGAGAGAGTAGCCAAGCCTACAAATCTGTGACATCCTGGAGTCCCACATCGACTATAGAGAGGAAAGTGAATGGGTTTATATAGAGAGCTTGCACCCTTATTTTGCATGAGGTCTTTTGATGGGTTGAGGCCCACCAGAGACAAAACCGTAAGGTCCATGAGCCAAAGCGGACAATATCAATTTGTAACGACCCAAGTAGCCCACTGGCCCCATAACTTGGTGAGCCTTTCACGTGGCCCAAAATGCTTAAGCTTAAGTTATTAGTAGTAACTGACATGGTTCATTACATATTAGACTTATTTGAATTCATCTAACTACACCAGGCGATGTGGGACCGAAGCATTCCCCTATCTTGACTCACAAGCTCGCGTACCCTGGCTCTGTCCTGATATTGCCTCAAGGGCTTTTCCAGCCGGGATTGGGGGTCCCACATTTCCGGCTGGTTATAGGCTCTGATACCATTTGTCACGCCCCACCCTTCACACATGCATGATATTGTCCGCTATAGCCCATGGGCCTCACGGTTTTGTTTCTGGTGTGCCTCAACCCACCAAAAGGCCTCATGCAAGGTAAGAGTGCAAGCTTTATATTAAATCCAAATCACTTTCCCCTTTATAGTTGATGTGAGACTCCAGGATTCTCACATCAACTAAAGAGAGGAAAGTGATTGGGGTTATATATAAAGCTTGCACCCTTAACTTACATGAGGCCTTTTGGTGAGTTGAGGCCCACCAAAAACAAAACCGTGAGGCCCATGGGCCAAAGCGGACAATATCATGCATGTGTGAAGGGTGGGGCGTGACAAATGATATCAGAGCCGACTCTTGACTAGTTCGAGTGTGGGTCCCTGCCGTGGCCTAGTGCAAGTGGGCGGGTTCATATGTGGGCAGGCCAAGAGGGCTGGCAGGCTACTGCATAGGGACGTACAGCCCTAAGGGGAGTGGATTGTGACATCCTGGAGTCCCACATCGACTATAGAGAGGAAAGTGAATTGGTTTATATAAAGAGCTTGCACCCTTACTATGCATGAGGCCTTTTACTGGGTTGAGGCCCATAAAAAACAAAACCGTGAGGCCCATGGGCCAAAGCGGACAATATCATGCATGTGTGAAGGGTGGGGCGTGACAAAATCTACGGCAAAATAGCATTTGAAGAAGAGATGGATGTCTGTCTTTGAATCAGAATTGCATAAAAGGCATTTAGAAGCCAAGCTAATTCCAATTAATTAAGGCCAACACTGAGTTGGTGTCTTCCTATGGAAAAGATGCCAGATGAGACAAGAAAGATGCGGGTGAACCATATTACTCCAAACCGGATTAGACCAGGGAGAAATAGATCCTAGGTTCGCACCTACTGCTACACTTCATATAGGGAGAATTTCCCACTCAAATTACTAGTCCAACAGAGTTGATCTTCAACTTGGGTTGTAGGGAGTGGATGGCAACAATGCTTTGCAGAATTTGTTGAATGGGATTCCGAAAGTCAGTAGGGATCATCATTTTCTAACTTTTATAATAGTTGAGGCAAGGTCAAGGCAAGAAAGCCAAAATTGAGGAAAAAAAGATGCAATAGGAGAATGTTCCATCCACCTATTGTAAGGTCCTGATCCCAACTAACCTTGATTTGTATTAATTAATCTTATTTTACACTAATTAGAATGTGTTTAGGCTAATTTAATTCAAACCCTTTGGGACTTGGGCCATAGATGGGTCGTTGGGTCGGGTTCGAATCTTATCTAGGTGGTTAAGGACCCTTTTGTAATTTGTTCTTGCATCATATTGACACCTCCTTAGTTGCATCTTATGTAATTCTTCGTGTAGACCATCTTTCATACTGGGCTCAACTTGATCCAGACCCATTTTGGCCAATTGAGATCCAAATGACCTAAACTGTAATTTTTCAGAAATATTGGACTTGCATGTAAAACTGCAGAAAAAATTTGATTAAAAGGAGGAACCCAACGTCTCTCCTCATTCTTCCTCTGTGTTTTCGTTGGAACCATTGCTCATCTCCACTCTTCTTCACCCTCCATCTCAACTTGAAGCTGCAAACAAAGATTTGAAGTCTTGCATACATTAGTGAAAGCCTCTATTCTTCATCTTCTTCTTCCTTTGTGCATCTTTCTCCTTGGAGGCACCTTTTTTTTTCAAGTTATAACTTCTTAAGGTGAAAACATAACCTCTAATTCAATTCTTTGGATTTAATAGAGTCAAGGAAACTCAATCATGCAACATACGTGCATTCCACATTAGATTCATTATTTACATGTCTTTCATGTAAAGAACACATTATTTTATTGAAACTTTCCCTAACCACATATCAAGGAAGAGTTAGTACGGTCAAGTATTGTGGAAAAAGCAAGTATTAGAGTACATATGATGCTGCATATGTGGTTATAATTTTGATTCTTGGATGATCACTTTAATTTTCAAGTTACAGCTCCTTTCTTTTGATTTAAGTATATATATGTTGAATTAAATGAATTAGAGTGTGAATATGAAATGGGAGTGTTGTGTGAATACTGAATAACTCTTAGGGACATTTTGAAGCCATAAGAAGCTCTTTGTAACCCCCTTCATTTTCTGTATTGAGTTCGAGCTATAGAATTACTTTTAGTATTTATAAAGTTTACTGCTAAGCCTTGGCTAAGCCGTAAGTGAGTACGGTTTAAAGTCCCGAGAGTAACAAAACCCATTTTTGTATTACAGCTAACCCTAGGCTAATCTGTAAAATGAACTATGGCTTAGCCGTAACTATCCCGTGACCAAGTCGAAAGCTATTTTATGACGAGCTTTTCCGAGAGCCTGAAACCCAACTTTCCTTCTACAGCTAATTCACAACTAAGCCATGGATTGTACTACGGTTGAGCCGTATTCTAGCCTAGCTTAGCTGTAGGCTTAGCACGGCTAAGTCGTAGGCCAATATACGGTTAAGCCGTAAATACGTAAGAATTTGAAGAAAAAACTAAGCCACCTGGCTAAGCCATAACGTATGTACAACTAAGCCATAAGAACACTGTGAACTTAGGATATTAGGGATTTCAAATAACCTTGTAAGCCTTTAGATATGACACCTTTTCTACCATTAAATTGGTCCAATGGTGTTCAAATGATAAGGAGGACAAGTATGAAGCTGTCACTTATCATTTTTGATTTTCCAAATGAATTCCAATGTCACGTCATGGGTGTTTGCATAAGAAGAGGTGTCCTTTGCATACACAATGTAACGCCACGATTGGTGACATGACACCGGACATCTTATGAATATATCGTGTTGAATGACCTCGAGTTCACAGATTATCTAATATGAGGTTCGCTTGTAATTTTCCTTGATACCTACTCAATTTAAATGCATTCATATTGTTAAAAACCATGCCCTCAATATGATGTAGTTCAATCTAGTATGCATTAATTGATTATTAGATACTTGTTAAATTCCGATTTCTATGAATGAATGTGATCTCAAGACCGAACTCCCTTATGTATGATACGATAAGTACAACCGAAATGTATGAAAGATGTGAATTTGAGTTGGTCTTGATACGTTGAGTCGGCACAACTTAACTTGTGTCTTTATTAGGTTCGACGGGACCAGTTTAGGTATCTTTATGTCGCTACGCAGTAGTCCACGGAGGAGTTGTCGGCGCTTCTCCGAAAGCTAGTCTGATCCCCTAGCGACTCATATGCACGCTCCCTCTAAATGATATGCTCTTTTTTGGGAGAATATAGTATCGTTGATGCCAATTAGTGTGTACTATATTCCGTTTATAATTTGTTACTCATGATTACTCATGCACAACATGCCTAGTTTGCGTTTATTGCCCTCTTTAAATCTATATATATATATTTCTTAATTCATTTGATACAGCATGCTGGTCTTATGCATCTTTATATTTGCTTAAACGTCGTGTTAATAGAACTACCCTTGGAGTTATAGGTACAGCTTTAGACCACAACCTGAATGTCGATACATCCCCGGAAAGTGCCCCAACGGTACCTCGAGATATAGAAGAATGGAAGGATAACGACGTTTTCTATTAATTATCCTACGAAGAGTGTCAAGTGACTTTATCGGGTTAATCAATTATGACTATGGTCCTTTGTTTAAAGATGGTTGAAAACTGGACATTATGTATAAGACGTGTTTTAAGGGTATGTATGTGCTTAGGAATTTTTAATTAAAAGACTTAAATTATTATATGATGTTATGATATTCTCTTCTATGCATTGCTTATGATCATTACAGATGTATTTCACAGGTTTTCGGTTTATGTTAAAATTTAATCTATGTGTTGTTAGTCTTACCTCACACGTTTTTGTGGAATCTTTCTTATAGTGTTTTGTGAATATCTTTACATAGCACGGATTACTACGAGATTACGTATTCACATCCTAGGGGCCCATTCTAATCTCCAATTCCTGAGATTGGGGCATGACACCTATTATACCATATGCTAATTTTCCTACTATCACTATAGTCAAAGAGCAACCAAGTTGAAAAATATTGGCTAAAGACTAATCCTCTTCCAAATGCACGATCTAACCAAAGTATTTTCAGGATAACAGAACAATGAATGCTTGAAATACGTCGCTTTAAACCAATTAGCCCACAAAGAAGTAGAAGTCATTGCCTGCCAACCAAACCGAGAAAGTATACAGGCATTATTGAGCTCACCAACTCTAGGAAGCATACAAAAGTTGATCTCTTAAAATATCAAAAGAAATGAACTTTCTTAAACTTATTACTAAGCTGTTAGATTTACCTTTAATCTGTTGAAAGTTAACTCTTTTGACTGGACAAAGCTACATTTTTCTAGTGGTTTGGGCTTAACCATATGCCTAGGAAGTTGAATTGGTTGGCTCACTATTTGGCCGAGGTTGGACTCTCAGGGCATTTTGCGGTGGTTTGGTCTGTTTGGTTTGTTGGGGTTCTTGTAATAGAATTGCCTTTTTACCAAATAATAATAATAATAACGATGATGATGATGATAAAATTTGTTGGAAACTCTTGTCCCTTCTCTATATGCACTTTTCGAATTATGAAGGAAATCAACAAGGATTTTATGAAATCTTAGATTTGCACAATGCCAATTTACATCAACAATGTGTTAATGTAGTACATGCTAACTCGTCTTTTTTTTAAACCCAACCACATGGGCTTGGGATCTAAGAAAGAGCTTGCACAATCGAGAAAAAAGCTCACACAAGTGGGAAGGAAGCCAGCACACGTAAGAAAAGGTTGTGTACCATGGGTTCCAACCCTCGGCACCCAGTTAGAAACTACGCATTAGGATTAGGCACAAAATGGAAAAATGGAAAATGGAAAAATTACTTGTCAAAGACAGAAAATGGAAAAATGCTCAAAAAATTGGGATTAGGCCACATCTTGTCCTAGCACCAGAGTTACTGATCTAATCTCTAACTTGGTTGGTAAGTACTATCATCTACAACTCCAAGTTGGGTTGGTAAGCACCTACTTTGTATGGAGGGATCTCTGTGCTAAAGCAGCATCAAGATAACTAGTAAGTAATCCCTCACCTGCTGACAACATAACAAACACTTGTGGTTTAAGTTAAAATAATTGAGACTAATCTCACTTAACCACTTTTAATTCTTTTTTTATCACAAGGGAAACAATCAACTTCACTTTTGCTGCTTGCTTCTATCTTTCATGATGATTACCTCGACATCCATCTCATTGGTCTTCTCAGGCGAAATGACTTCTCGTTCTCAATCCTTTCCCAATTAATTTCTTGAGGCTTTATTTGGCAATCAACATAACAAAATATCTCTCTTGTCATATTTTTAGATCTGAAGGAAGTAGAGAGAATAGTTATGGAAAGAAAAATAATTTTAATAGTGTGTGTATATACATATATCCACACAGAGAGCAATATAAATTATCATTGATATATTGTTTATATGTATAAACTTGTCAACTATTATCACTTTATTTTGATAATGTCAAGATTTTTTTGGGACATTCCCAATTTTGTTGATTGTTGAGATATTGTGATATTATAAATTTTCAATGTTTTCTCATAATATCCTAACAAAACATAGCATTTCAAATGCTTAAATTTGTGACAACATTCTTAAAATCTTTGTTGTTGCAATATGGGTCGTACAGTTCAGACTTGAAATGATCTTACTTGACCATGTAAGACTATGAACCTTTTGTTATCATGATGAATATGTATATATAATGGATGGCTTTGATCTTACATATAGAAGCCGCAGACAACTAGACCGTATTAGCGATCCTTTTTTTTTTCTTTTCCTTTACCTTTTTGCATTTTTTTAAACAAATGGGTTTGAGGAAGGGAGTAGCAACCTTTTGTGGATTGACATGCTTAAAACAAGTGTGGATGTGCTGAGGTTTGTATTATTCAAATAATCAAAAGAAAGGAATAGAAAAGAAAATAGTTGTCCTAGATTTTGACACGCTGCAGGTAATAATGGAAGAAGAGAAAACTAGTGCTTTTTGTTAGCTAGATGTGATTTTATGTACATGGGAATATATTATTTTATTAAACACAAGGACACAAGGAAGTGGAGGATGAGCAGTTTCATGGCTGGGAAAGGAACAATCCATATCTGAAGTAGATTGTGTCCACATGCAAACTATTCGTGCATTGCTCCAAACCATTTGTAATCATCCCTTTTAAGAAATGGCATATGTAGTGTTTAAGATCCAAATCAACTTTAGATTCCAAATCAACCGACCAAGATTTCTCTCTCTCTCTCTCTCTCTCTCTCTCTCTCAATGTTTTTTATAATGCACACCCACAGCTTGGAACGTTTTCCTTCCAACTTCAATAAACAATAAAATAATTTTCTTGAGAGGAAAGATTTTCTCATCCTCGTCAAAACAATCTCAAAGTTGATCTCGTGGATTTTGACGGCTATTGGGAGTACTGGTCCACAGTGATTGGATCACTAGAGAGCACTCTGAACAATATTGTCTATGAAAAGGATAAATTCATCTTAGATTATGATTAGATTATAAAATATTCATGTGCATATGTCCCTCACAATTTTTTTCGTGAGAACTCTAAATAAAATGCACTGTATGGTCCATCTAAATGGACCACACATAGATGGACCACACATACAACCCCCTTGAATTGAACCTGTTTACCAATTTTTTGTCAAATCTGAATTTATTGGATCGTTGGATCAACTATGTACCAATTCGAATGGAATGAATTTGTGAGTCATGGATATAGGGGTTAGAGGCATGTGATTGAGGCCAAACTTAGTATATAGGGTAATTTCACATAGATCTTTCCATCCCCCAGTCTCATCCCTTGGTGGGGTCCACCATAGGCCCCACATAGAAATATGCACGGTCCTTTGGTGAGGAACATATGCACATGAATATATCCCTATTTAAATTATGTAATTAGCTAATGTTATTATCTTACTAGTTTTGTATATATTGTGTGATTTAAGTTCCTCGCTATGGATGGGACTAGATTTCTAAGGCCATATTTTTATAAATACTTACTAGCTATTTTTAATAAAATAAAATAGATTTTGGTGAGATGTAGCTAGCCCCTTAATTTTCTACAACGATCACATATGTGGCAAAACCACAAAAAAGAAATATGGATTGCTCCCTCTTCGACCCAATTAGTTGATATATCGGCCCCACTAAAATGCTAGGCTTAAATTAGGCCGTGATGCCTACCTCGGAAAAGACGTGGAAGTTCTTTTGTTGGACATGAAAATTACACTCCGGCCTAATGCTTTCTAGCTTTTTTAACCTTATCATGGTGGACACCTTTCCTTAATATAAGATCACTGCTTCCAAACCAAACAAGTCTTTGTCGATTTTGTTCCGAGTGTCTGCAATACGACCTCGGAAACTACTAAGAGACATCATGCCCACCCTACATGTATAGAGATTCTAAGCTTTTGACAGCTCCCAATATCAAGCTGAGACTTGGAAATCGGAGATCCATTAATCTAGCTGAATTATATATACATATCAAGGAATCAACATTCCAGTGTCATGAGGAACTAGATTTAGATGTGATTTGTTATGTAATACCGGTGTAATTCAGTCATGTATAGAAAAACTACGGGCTTTTTCTTATTTTATTATTATTATTATTATTAATTTTTTTTTTTGGCTTTGGAGCAGACGGCTAGTACATCTTAAAATGGCTTTGGTGAGGCAGTTTTTATTTCACGGAAACTTAAAATGAGACCGGCCAAGGAATGTCTGATGAAGCTCATTTTTAATAATTGGATCATCGATGCACTCACCTTAAGTTTCACTAGCCAATGGAGCCAAGTAGCATGCACTGCATCTTAAATATCATTGCAAATTCTCAACTTACTATCCTCACCAGTACGGGTGTTCAAGGGCCGGGCTACGTCCAGGCTAAACCATCTCTATGCCCAACTCAACTTTAAAAACATAGGCTCGAGCAGTGCATCTTAAAATGGCTTTGGTGAGGCAGCTTCTATTTCACGGAAACTTAAAATGAGACCGGCCAAGGAATGTCTGGTGAAGCTCAGTTTAATAATTGGATCATCGATGCCCTCACCTAAAGTTTCACTAGCCAGTAGAGCCAAGTAGCATGCACTGCATCTTAAATATCATTGCAAATGCTCAACTTACTATACTCACCAGTAGGGGAGTTCAAGGGCCGGGCTAGGTCCAGTCTAAAGCACATCTCAGCCTAACCCAACTTTAGAAACATAGGCTCGAGTCTAGCTCAAGTCCACCATGTAGTCTATTGGGCCAGGCTGGGCCGAATGGGCTTTCTACCAATTGTTTATATAAATTACACTAAATTATGAGCTCCTATTAGTTTGCTTGAGACAGGCTTTGAGCTTTGCATCACTTAATCCAAGCTAGACATAAATACTAAAAGGGCCTAGATTTTACACCAAAGCGTGGGCCAAATCACTCTTCGGCTGGCATAGCCAATGAGCATCCCTATCACCTGCTGGGGAGGTTTTGGACTCACCCAATAATGCATAAAAGTAGGGGTGGCAAAATCCGACCCTAGTCGCCAACCTAACCTGTATTTGACACGCATAACCTGACCTACAACATTTATGGTTAGTCATAGGTCGGGAGAACCTAATACGCATTCAAGTGGATCAGGTTCTAGTCAAACCACATAGTCTACTTAAATGTGTTCGGTTAGTCTTGAGCCACCTATCTAAACCCATTAAAAGAATTTGGTTATTTAATATTTAATACTTAAAATAGTCTATTTTATATAAAATGCCTCCAACTTGAGTTTGAGCTAGGAATCTATAGCTTGGGTAGTTTTAAATGGGTTGACCCACATTTGTGCAGGTTGAGTTAAATTGACTCGCATTGGGTGAAGGTTGAAATTACATGAACCATTTTAAAAATAGGTCATAGACAAGTTGAACTTGGACTTATACACACCCCTTGTAAACCTGACCCATAATCACCCATAAATAAAATAGGTTGATTTTAGGGATTTTTCAAAAGCATACGTAACACAAAAAAATTGTTTAAATCATGTATGATCAAGAACTCGTCTAAAAGCTTCTTTTTTGTATGGGAATCATTACAGGAAATCATAATTGAAGAGCAAGATACAAGATTTTCAAGATTAATAGCTTAAATATAAAGGGCAAAAATGAAAGAAGAAGAAGACATGTAGTATAGTGCTCCAGTGATAGTTTTTTTTTAAATTCAAAATCAAGCAGTTTTTTTAAATTGAAAATCAAGCTTCTCGGATGAACTGTTTCTAATCTCTGTTTCTTTTTTTTTTTCTTTTTTTTTCATATTTGATAGTGACTATTTGGTGAATTTGATTGAAACCTATATCAGATTAGATTAGGCTCAACCATACGTGTGCCAATCATGAGTTGTGGACAGGGCAAAGGTATCTGGTCAACTTCCATCACGGAGGATGTAATTGTTATCTTTTATGTTGTAAGCGTTTTGAGGCATCTATACTCTTTGTTTCTTTATTGTACAGCCCATTTAGACGACATGTGTCGTGGGTACTCTTTCCATCAAGTCCACCTACAATACAAGGAAGATCACAATCTTAAAAGACCATGGCTTTAATTGCTTTCCTCGCCTAACTTTTGTGTTCCTTCTGTTCTCTTCCAACTTATCTGTTCCCACCATTTGTCACAACCATAGCTCCAAGAATTAGGAACAGAAGCCCCCGAATCATGTTAACTCACTTACAAAGTCTCATAAAAATTGAATAATAAATTAAATTAAATATTCAAATTGATAATCAGTAAAAAAAACACATGAATTAAGTGAATGATGATCTCATTATGTAATCAACCTAATATAAATTTATTTTAAAATATAATTAGTTTTTAAAATCTGTACAATAATGCTTTAACAATATGTAAGCAAATATCTGAAATTCTTCTAACTCAAGTTACTAGTATATGTATAGTAAAAAGTTCACATATGTGAACTCATTTTCTGGTATATTTAGTTAAATGTCCACATGTAGATTGTACTGACTCTACTAGTGAAATAACTAATGAACAACTAAAATGTCCTTTTATTGATATTCAAATAAAATATTGGAGTGGATCCACTAAATAACATAATCATTGTGAGATCACATGAATAGTACACCCAAACCAATTAGATACAATTAATATTCCATATGCCTATATGAACAGTGGTTCCTACAAAAGGGTAAATGGTTTGATATGATGGGTATCAATTCTATAGAGACAAAGGGTCGATTGGGTAAGTGAAGTTGCTTATAATAGATCCCATCCAAAGATGATCATATGCGTGGCTGGTGTCATCTTATATCTGGTGGTTGCATATAATATAGGTTGTTTGTTGTACCCACTTAGAGTGGTGCGTATTGGTTAATGGGTAGGAATATATATATATATATTCGGTAGTTCTCACTAAGATGGCTGCAGGCTACCCTGCGCCGGAGCAAATGATCAAGTCTTGGTGGTCAAATTGATGTATTATATGTAATGCATGCCAAATGATAATGCAGGGAGAGGCCAAATATGTTCCTTGAAACACTCTTTTTGGGCAGCCAAGGGGGACCTCGACCTAAGAGAGTCCATACACATAGGAAGAGAAAGCCTACATTGTGTGAATGAGAGCCCACATACTGTTATGTGGATGTGTGTGGAAGCGTGAACCAACTATGAGCGGCAACCAACAAACCACAAAAGAAGAGAGTAATTACAAATATGGTTTGGCAAACTTGCCAACATCCACGTGAGGAAATAAACTCTATTTCCCTTAAGTTTTAATCTCAGCATCTCTACTTAGATATATGATTACAGATTGCATCAATATATAATTTACTGTTTCTTAATCCCTGAGAAATCTTACTTATTCAATAATAAAGTTCCAGTACAATTATCAAAATACAAATGATCCTGAACATACTTGCCAACAATCTCTCCATCCAAATCATGGGGGAGACGCCCTGAACCCACTTTACTGGGATTTAAGTCCTGCTAATTCTAAACAACTTCAACTTTTACTTAGATACAATCTTTATCATTATTTTAGATGGATTTTTATCTGTTTGAATCTTCTTCAGTTTCATAAGGTTTTTCTTGATGACCTCACGAATTTAATGGTATCTGCTATCAATATGCTATGTACGTGTAGGCGTGGTATGTAGCATTCTTGCTTAGATTCATAACACTTTAACTATCACAATAAAGTAAATATTATTTATGCTTTAAACTCGGTTCTCGAAGAAACATCTTCGCCCCTTCCCTACTTCCTAAGCAGTATGTATTTTGTCTCAATTTTGACAATCCGTGGATATCTACAACTAAGATTGACATGAAATAACATCCGCTGTAAAAGTGAACAAATATCCAAGCATCGATAATCAATAATCAAGATTGCTTGCAAAATCAACACCTATAAAACCTTCCACCATTGGATTTGAGCATCAAAAATACATACACAACTTGGGATTTCCTCTCAAGTACCTAAAGATCCACCACTACGAAGAAATACAGTGAAATATGGGTTTTTGGAACTTTGAATAAACACGAGTTGAACATAAAAGTTGTTGAGTATGATGAGACCTATCTTCTAAACCAAAAAACAATAATATTTAAAATTTCTAAAATACCCTTAATTTTTGAAAACTCCAACCAAATGCCCTTTCAAGTACTGAACCAAGTTGAAAACATCTTGAAACTTCCCGAAACTTCTACAATACGCTTCTAACAAGTAAAACTACTAGATTAATGCATAAATATATGTTGTTAACTATTAATGCTAATTGCAGCAATTAAGGGTCGGGACCTTACAACGAACACACCTCCAAACTTAGTCAATGCACTACCAACTCACTTGAAACATGACTTAAACCTTTATTTCTTCCAAATTAGAAACTAAACACACTTGGCTGGTTAAGACTCATCATTAATCACCAATAATCAGAATAATTTACTAATAAATATAATTAATTGGGGTTGGGATCATACATTGGGTCTCCTAAATGAGTTAGTGCGAAACAAGCATGCATGAGCAGTTCAAATCAATATTGCAAATATCGTTAGTGGGATAATTTCAGGGATAGAGATGATATTGGAATAATTTTAAGTTTACACGTTTATCGAGATATTACCAATGAAAAATCTTTTCCAAATGTTTTCACAAGTTGTTTCTCTGCTTTCTTATTACACAAGCTATGTTTGGGATTTATAAAACAAAATTACAATTCAAACTTTAAAGTTTTTAAATTGAGCTCCCGATACTTTGTTTGAATTCTTCTTCTTCATTTTTTCACTCTTAGGATCTAATACATATCTTTTTTGAAGTTTTACTTTCGGGTTAGGAGTGAGGGGACTCATTACCAGACTGGAATTGTCTCGTTGTAATTTTACAACTTAGATTTAATAATGTTTTGGGTTGCTTCAAATCAGGGTGCGTTTGGCATCATGCATTGGGATGTTCCCATGTTCTTGCCTAATAAGTCATAGAAAGCATAATTGGTATATGCAAATCATTGTTCCGAATTTTGGTTTTACGGAAAGAAATATCAAAAACTTAACCAACTAACATAAGAAACTTGAAACAAAAAAATTTAGTTTTTTAAGAACAACTTACTGGTAGAGTAATTCCTACTTATTTCAAAGTAATTCTATTTAATTTCTAAAGCGGGTCATATGTCAACAATCACAAAAGGTGAGCCCATATTAAGATTTTTACTTTCTTATAATGGTGGGACCACATTATAAATTATTTAAATATGGGCCCCATGTTCTAATTTCTAAATGTGAGTTTAAGATTAAAAAAATTATCTTTCAAAAAAGAATATTTAATTTTTCAAAAAAAATAATATTTCAAAGAAAAAACACTTAAATTTTCAAAAAGGATTTAATCTTTCAAAAAAAATATTTAATCTCTCAAAAAAATTTAATCTTTCAAAAAAAATTTTAATCCATGAAAAGAATATTTAATCTTTTATAAAAATATTTAATCCTTGAAAAAGAATGTTATCTTTCAAACAGTATTTAATATTTCCAAAAAAATATTTAATTTTTAAAAAAACATATTTAATATTTTAAAATTTTTAATATTTTAAAAAAATATATCTAATCTTTCAAAAAAATATTTAATCTTTTAAATATATTTAATCCTTGAAAAAAAATCCTTAATTCTTCAAAAAAATATTTAATTTTTTTAAAAAAATTTAATCTGTCAGAAAAAATTTAATCTTTCAAAAAATAAAAAAAAAGTGGAGCCACATTGTAATTTCTTTGAATGTGGGCCCACATTGTGAATCCTATAAATTCAGTCCAATGTTCTAATTTCTAAAGGTAGGTACCACGTAATTTTTAAAGTGAAACTCCTATTTATAATTAATCTCCTATAATTTTCAAAAGTGGGCACAACATTGTAATTTCTAAATGTGAGGCCTATGTACAAAACACAAAAAATGTGGCTTCGCCTTGTAATTTCTAAATGTGAGCCCCGTAGTCACTATCACAAATGGTGGTCCTACATTATAAATGTGCTATGTTGTAATTTATAAAGATAGATCTCATATTTACATTAAAAAAGGTCAGCCCACATTATAATCTCTTATAATTTCCAATGGTGGGCCCACATTATAAATTTAAAAAAGTAAGTCTATCTTATAAATCCTATGAATATGGGCCTCATTTTCTAATTTTAAAGGTGGATACTACATCGTAACTTCTATAGGTGGGTCCCATGTACGCCAATAATAAAGTGCCGTAAACATTAAAAGGTGGGTCCACATTTTAAATCTTATAATTCTCTTACTTTTGTTTGTTGGAGAAAATCTTTTGCACCATTAACAAACAAGTTTTATATGACAATTCTCAACAGAGTATCTTAATACAATGTTACCGAACAAGTTCTACAGAGTTTCATCTCGGCACAATCCAATTTAACACAACTTAAGTACAAAATTGGGAACAACATGGTAATAATGCGAAACAGGCCCTTAATAACCGCCTAAAATAACAAACTCAAAATGGTAAGAAAGACCATTGTTTGCTCACATCCTTCTCTCCTAAGGGTGTTCATGGGTTGTGGTAGGCCAGGCCTGCATGGGCCACATCTAGCTGGCCCAAGCCTAGCAAATGTAAAAAACGTGAAGCCCGAGCCCAGCCCAAATTACGTTTATACTATACAAAACGGGTCACTGAACTTATCGCAACTGCAGTTGAACTAGTTTGGTCATATGTTTGTGTTATATTACATGCCTGATGCCTATGAATCTCGACCTTTTTGCTACCACCATCAATATATTCGGGCTGGGCTGGGATTCAGGCCCCGTACAACAAAATCCAAGACCATCCCTTCTATTAAGTGGGCCAAAATTAAATAAATTGAGCCCAGGCCAAGAATTATAACCCAAGGACAAAGCCCAGCCCAAAGTTGGGCTAGGCCAGGCTCGGGCCAATCTGGCCCATGATCACTACTACACTCTCCCTGGTCAAAGCATCCACATTTATATATTTTTTTTATTCCTAAATATCCAAACGTCAAACATCCAACATTCCATGGTGGGTTTCCTTCACAAAACACAGGAACCTAGTGAGGGCTTTTCCGAAGGTCGGCCCATACAACTCCCATTGCACATCCCAGCTTCCTAAACCCTTCTTTGCTTCAAACTACTGCTACTACTCAATATGGTATTCGTCTTTCTCTATCAAAAATAAATAAATAAATAAAT
Organism: Sextonia rubra; assembly: GCA_037013555.1. Lineage (NCBI taxonomy): Eukaryota > Viridiplantae > Streptophyta > Magnoliopsida > Laurales > Lauraceae > Sextonia > Sextonia rubra. The sequence goes on along the minus strand of JASUAD010000010.1, from coordinate 30,789,230 downwards.
AAATAGAAGGTAATTAGAGAGAATTGAGGGCTAGGAACATTGAGGACCAAGCAATAAAATGGGTGAAAAATAAAAAGGAAAAATGGGTTTCTACTATAGTTTTATGTATGACATCAGATAAGTGCAAAAAAGTATATTAAAAAAAAAAAAAAGGAAGGCAAAGTCAACAGTAGGCATTCATGTGTAAGTATGAAACGTTTGATCCCACTACCGTTGTACACGAGTGTAAAAACCCCTACAAAAAGAAAAAAAAGGAATTTCTTTGGAAGAAAACCCTTGAATCCCTTATAAACGACAGAGGCACCAAACACTTACTATTGACGGTGTCCCGCTACTCTTTCTTTTATAAATTTTTTCCCTTCTATCACAATATCACGAATTGTCATGTACATTTTGTGATATCATAGAATGTGCTATCTTCCAATACAATAAAACCCTCCATTTGTAGTTTTCTTTCTTTCTTTACTTTTCTTTTTTTTTAATTTTTTTTATGCACTAGTCTTTGAACCCTTGACCTCTTTTGCATGTCTCTAATCATGGAACCTGTTTTTCTTTTTAAATATTTTGTGCCCTCCTCCCACATATTGTTAAAAATTATATATATATATATCTATATGAATATCTGTATGCATCTTTCTCTCCCTATAGAGTGAGTGATACTTGTATGACACTCCTTATTTGTATTTGATCATTTCTTTTTTTTTCATATAATATTTCTTTTTTCATATTAATACTTTCAAATATGAAAGTGTCATTCACCATATAGTGAGAGATGAATGTTTATTAATATTCTTTATATATAGATCGGGTGACGGACACTTTCATATTTAGATATATTAATAAGCAAAAGACAAAAAGCTATATAAAAAAATAAATGCTCAAGTACAAATAGAAAAAATCATATAAGTATCCTCAATATATATTTTGCACATTATACTTAAAAAAATGAAAGTGTCCCTCACCAAAATGTGAGGTCCATATGCATACTAGTTTTGTCTTATATATAAATATATATATATATATATATACAAATACACATATTTCATCAAATGCCTTCACCTAATCATCGGAATACATGATCTGATAAAGCGACCACATAAAAACAGGCAGCAGAGACAACATATCTGTAAACCATGTCTCATTTTGAACCCTTTGCTACTTTGACCCCCAATGGATGTTTGCCTCAACATGATGAATGTGCTCAAAATCTAAACAACAATTGTCGTCAAAATCAGTATAACCCTACTAGTTTCACCGGGACCGACTGATAGTGAAGCCCAAAACCACGAAATAAGAAAAAAAAAAAAGTGAGCAGTGGGGGGTCGGCTTTGCTGTGTAACACGAGTATTTTTTTTTTTCTGGGGCTTTGCAAGTTTTCTAGTTCCCTTAACTCATGCTTTTTTAAAGATATCATTAGGACTTTTTAATTCTCCTTTCACAATGAGGAAGCTCAGAAAGTAACTCAGTTTAGTTTGACTGAAATTTTGGCATGCATATCAATTTAAAGAAGCATTGCCCTCCGGGTTAGGTTAACTCGGGAGAGGCTGGACAAGTTGAGTAGACTTTTTCTCCAGTAGTTTAGTCGATTAAAAGATTCAAGGAAAGTAAGAATGCCTCTTTTCACAGTGGTAAAAAGGAATTTTCATTGGAAGGTCAAGTTTAAAATCTGGCCTCTCCGCTCCTTCCATATGTGAGTTATTATTATTAAACAAAACTTTTCATTTAAAGGGTGCAAATCAAAACAAGCAATGGGATTTTGAAAATAAACTTAGGATTTTCTAAAGAATTTAGGGTAGATAGGAAATTTTTATGTAAGTTTTCAAAGCTAAGCCAGAATTTCCATTTTAAATTTTGAGGCAAACCGAGGTCTAATGATTGTGACCACCATCATGTAAATGGACTTGGGTCTGTCCATGCATGCGAGTTGTGTCCAGTTGCAATTGTGAATTGCCATCACCTTGCATGTATAAATCTCTGGGTCCCAACTCTCAACTCCTTAGCTGGTTACCGGATAAACGAAAAACAGATAAAAGGAAAGTAATTACAGACCCCACACACAATTTTGGGAAAATAGGAGCAGAAGGAAGAAAGGTGCCTGGTGTGCTAAAAAAAAAATTCTGAGTTTGGCAGTTTTGCCATCTGCCTTTTCCCACGTTTGGCATCTTTGTTCCTTTTTCCCGGTGCTCAGTTGGCACTGGCAGGGGACTCAGTTTTTCAGAACCTTGCGTACATTTGCCAGCTATGGTTATTGTAACTTACTCCCCATAATCGTACACGGCGACTGCACCGCCTCATTGGATGGGACACACTGCAATTAGCTCTAGGATTTCTCATCAGAATACAGAATCAATGCTCAAAGAAAAATAAAGCTACACAATTGAGCCGCTGATGAAATTCCCGGTTCAGTTTTTCAAAAAGTTAGACTGGTACTTCAATCTAATTCATTGTAGTCCTGAATGAATTCATTGCAGTCCTGTGACTTTCCATTTCCTTTCATTCTTTTGGCACAAATGAATCTCTCGTGTTTCATATAGCACTATTCATTGTAGGGAACCTTGTGCTGCAGCACAAATGAATCTCTGTATTACAATTAAATCTGCATTTGATGTAGCCACTTTTCCCTTGATGAAAAGCATAAAAGAAAAGCTGAATTATCCACAATTCTGTGGATATTCCTTCAGTTTTAATTATTTTTAGATGCAGAAATCTTCCACAATATCTATGTATTAAATCACAAGAAACAAATACGGACTTTGTGAAAAATTAAATTGGAAATTAGATATGCAAAAAAAAAAACCCCTCATTAATTTTGGGGGCCGGCCCCTTCTCTTAGAGAGCCAAATTGATAGGCTTATTACAAGGGGAAATTAGCTAGGTCGATGCCACCTTCTTAGAAGTAGGAATTCATGTTTAACCTTATTTAGTTTGATTCTGCAAATTATTACATGTTCTAATTACTTGTCTTTAAATTCATATTGAAACAATGTGTCTTGTTATTAATGTGTACCACTTGCTATGACTTCTGTGGTGCTGGGCTGGGAACTTTTACATTTGGGTTTTGTTTAACTTTTATGTATTAGCCTTTTTTTGGCCTCCGCGTTTGAGGAATGTAATTAAAAAACAAAATTTTTTTTTACTTATGTAACTTGAATATAAGGAAATGAATCATTTTTTTTTTTTTGGTCTAGCACTGTTTATTCATTGATCATGTTTATGCCAGTCCGATAAGTTATTATGTTATAATATACACATGTGAGACATTAGTAATGCAACAGGAAATTCGATATGCTTTGGACTTCAGATTGCACTACAATGAAAGCTTCTACTAAATATTTTACGATGGTGATGGACCTTGTACCCCAACAAGTGCGGATCTTGGAGAAAAGAAAAGATTCTGCTGCCTTTGTTACACCAATCCCCAGTCTACACCTAGAGATGCGGAGTAGTACCCTAACCCAATCTGGGGTAGTGACACTTAAGTGAAGGGTTTTTTTTTTTTTATATGAATCAATTTTTAGAGATTTTAAGACATCATGTCTATAAGTGATTAACAATAAAAGAAAATTCCAAGGTTGAATTGAATACAATTAAAATCATAGAAGAGTCACATCATTGTAACTTACTATCTTATATTCTTCACTTCTCACATAATTATTTTTTAGCAAGAATTTCAAATCCGCCCATCAAATATTTGGCCAGGGCTACATCTGAGAAACCAAAGGTTGCATTGTAAACTTGCACATTTTCTCCGAGGCCACTTGCCGGGTTAAGAAAACAGAGGATGGTTAAGAAATTGCGTCTTGTCCGCGAAATGAAGTTTAGCCAAAGAGAAAGTGAATGAACCGGTATTTTTGGTATTTGACCCCACAAAACGGCCTGAGATTCTTCCCCATGTAAATTTACATTTACTATATAGGGTGTGGACTCGTCCTAGTCCTTGATCAAGAAACGATAAAGAACCAATTCGGCCTTTTTGAAAGAACCAGGGGCGTGGGCAAACAAACCATTCAAAATTCAAGTGGGAATTGGTTAAGGAAATCTACACCTGCACCTGCACCTGCACCTGCACCTACACCTACACCTACAGAGTCACCACACCATGAAAACGCATCCAAAGCTCAAGACCACACCTCGCCCGCTCTTCTCCTGCGGCATTTTCGGCCAATGCACTCAGTCCGTCGTCAGCCCCACCACCCCTCACAACCCCTCCCACCACCTCCCTCCTCCTCCTCCTCCTCCTCCTCCTTTTCCAAATGAATCTCTTCCTTCTCCTCCTCCTACTACCACATCATCTGACCCACCACCACCTCCCTCTTCCTCTTCCTCTTCCTCTTCCTCTTCCTCCTCATACCAAAGCTTCACCCAGTGGCGATTCCCCCTCTCTAAACCTCCCTTCTCCCACAGCCTCCCCCCCGAATCAGTCTCTGAATCCGAACACCCCCCGGAACCCGCGTCCGAGCCCAACCCTCCCACCCCACCACCACCACCACCCATGTCGTCCTCTAACATGGCGGAGCTCTTCCACGTGGCAGAACTCCAGCTAAGCTCCGGTGTGGACGACGCCCGGATCTCCACCCTCCAGCTTCTTCAGAAGAAGCTCGTGCCGAATCCGCTCCCGGACGGGGGAGGACCCGTCGCCTGCCCGACGGCCGTGATGGCGGGCGTGGTGGGGTGCCTCAACGAGGCGTCAATGGCGAAGTCGGCGACGAAGGTGCTGTTAGCTCTGTGCCTGGCGGAGGAGAACCGTCGCGTGGCGGTTGAGGTCGGGGCGGTGGCGGACGTGGTGGAGTCGCTGGTGGGGCTGGAAGGGACGGCAGTGGAGAGGGCTCTCGCAGCGCTGGAGCTGCTCTGCACCGTGCCGGAGGGGGCGGCAGAGCTCCGGTCGCACGCTCTGTCTGTCCCGGTGCTGGTGGAGATGGTGGCGAAGACGGCGGGGCGGGGGAAGGAGTGCGCCATCAGCGTTCTTGCGGCGATATTCGGTGGCGGAGACGGGGAGCCTCCTCCACCGGTGGTGGCGCAGGCGGTCTTGCTGGCGCTGCAGGGTGAGTGCAGCGCGAGAGGGAAGAGGAAGGGTACTCAGCTGTTGAAGGCCCTTGAGGAGAATGGACGGCTGGATTTGACCGAGGAAGGAAGCTGAACAAGATCCGAGGGCTCCTGTACGACCACTGCTTCCATGCATTAGTCTCTGGCCGTTGGATTCAATCATAGCGATGTGGTTTTGATCAGTAGCATATAACGTAACGTATCGTATATCGGTGAGAACTGAGACGGGGTAATGTCACAGGTGTTGCAGTGTGCAACAAAACTTGGGAAATGTATGTATGTATGTATGTATGCACGCATGCTACGTTTTAATTGTCTTTTAATCGTCGTCATCATATGAGCATCAGATGTACATTTGCAGTGTAGTGCAGTGCATGGAATGGGACGTGTCACATGTCACATCCGGGCCCAAGAGAGAGATCTGAGTCATTCAATGTTGTGTGATGACAATGATGATGATGGTTGGTTCATGGCTATTGATGGGAGTTTTGACTCTGAGCTGAGCTGCAACATGGCGTCCGGATCGAGCAGCTGTTGCTTGTGTGACCACTCACCACCCTAATGTTTCAATGGCAGTTTGTAATTGGAGGTCTGACAAACTGACACTAGTATCATGGGAAGAAAGGGGAGGCTACTTGCTACTCTTTGTACACTTGTTTTGTCTATTTAGTAACTGTGCAACACTGTAACGATTATTGTTCCCAGTGCCGTGGGTCCAACTGCATCATGATGATTAAATTAAAAGTTGATAGATACCGAACACAAACATCACCATGATAAATAACTCTCGTATTGCATTGTTAGACTACGAAGGAGCTGATTCTTTGCTTAGAATTATAATTCATATGATCTGAAAATTAAAAAAAAAAACTCTCAGATTAAAAATTATTAAAGAGGTAAGAGGTGACAGCGAAAACGGGACCTTGGCAATTCATAGATTTGAAGTACTTAGAAGATTGTTAGGTAGTTATTTCCCATTATCCTTAGTTTGATTTAAGTATGAGTTTATTTGAAGTTAATTCAAATTTTTACATGAATTCATTTTTTAACCATGCACAAAAAATAAGAAAGTCTTAAGAATTCCTAGCAGTTCAATTACATGAGACAAATGGTGCCTAAAGTTTAGTGGGTGTTGAATAGTACTGCAATATAAAGACTTGTTTGTTTGAATACAATACATAAGAAATCATGCCTTGATTAACTAAAAATAAAGATTCAAGGTGAATACGAAAAAAAAATTTTCATCAAATAACCTCCCATGTAATGGAAATCAATCAAGAGAAATGAGAAATGAATGTCCACCAATTACCTTGGTACTTGAATTCTTTGGAGAGTCAAGGTGGGCAGAATCAAAATTTTTTACTTTTTATTTTTGGTTTTGTTGTGTGTTGTTTGTTTGGGGGGGGGGGGGGGTGGTTCTCTTTACTTATAATGGATGGTGCAGTCTCTTTACTTATAATGGATTATAACTCCATTTGGATTAAAATTTCTCATGATAGTACAATGTAATTAAGAAGTAATTTCGAGCGGGCTGGATTTTAGTAATGAGCCTCATTGATTGAAAAGACATAATGATGCACGGATAATTAGTATAATAATAATTATAAATGTATAAGGCAAAAGAAAACCATTCTTAGAGTTTGTTTGTATAGACGCCGAAGAAGAGAAAAAAGGCTTTTCCACTTCCGCAGCAATAGAATTCCCATATATAAAATAAGAAAATAAAAACCCCGCCGCCTTTAAAAGTAATATATTTTTAGCCGTTTTCATCAACCAGTAAGCTTGCACAAAACAACTTCTATTTTTTATGTGTAGAAACTCGAGATAAATTTGCTCTACTTCCACAAAAATAGGGCTTGCACAAATGCACCCTTTAAAGTGGGTTCTTGGCTTTCTCTTCTATTTTACCTATACTTTTATATAAGAACCAAAAGGTAATCAATGTTTATGACCCATATTTGAAATTCAAACCATTTAATTTAATATTAATAATCAAAATTAAGTATTAAAAAATAAAAAAATTTCTCTATCTATGATGGATCTAATTCCAATCAATTTAAAGTTTTTTGTACTAGTAGAACATAAATAACGAGTAATTTGAATGGGTTAGATCTAAAGTCTGAATTTTAAGACCGGTAAGAAAAAATGATGCTAGAATTAATGCATTTATAATTATAAATGCATAAATTGCAAGAAGGGTTGCTTTATTAAACTCTTCTTCTCGTACCTATGATAGGTCTCGAATTAAACTATCATGATCTCAAATTAAGGTATGTATGCAATGATGACAAGTCTAGATTTAGGTAAATAGTTTTTAATCCATTCCTCATCCTTTTTTTTATTTTATTTTCTTTTTTCTTCCCTTCCATTCCTTCCCTTTCTTCTTTCAACCCATTTTTCTCCTAAAATCAGCTATTATTTAGATTTTTTTTTAAACCTAGATTATATTCCTAGTATTTAATTTTTATAATGTTGGAGGGGACATCCATTAAAGGATTACCTTTAAGAGGACGGGCCAGAAGATATATATATATATAATCCAAAATAAAGAGGAGGCTATGCCCCTGCCCCCTAACTCCGCCCACAGTTAAGGTCTTATCTACATTGCTACAGTATACCCTTCGACCCTTTCCCCATATTATTGGCACACTACTTCTTTAATAATCAATTGGCAGTGCTCATCTGACCATGCCTGCTTATGCATTCATGCAAACAAATATTTTCTTATCAGCCTTACAAACAAACATGCCATAAGTGTAATCTCGGACCGTTGTTAATTTGAGGGTAAAATTGCTTCCATTAAGATTGGAGTTGAATTTGGTCAACTAATGGGTTCTAAGAACAACAGCTCCTATAGTAGTTGATAAAGATATTGAAGGCGCTTAAATTACTTAACTAGTGAATTTTCTCTAGATAACATCACATTTTAGACCAAGTGTAAAGACATTTGTCAGGCTTGGTTGAATTTTATTCAATTCTCAAGCCATATATGAAGGTGGTTTAAGCCATCGATACTGTCTATGTTCTTCATCTGCATATGTATACGTACAATATCAGGAGCCATAATGTCAATAAATTTTGGTCCGTACTTTAAATTGACGTACCCCTTTCGCAATTTTGGTTTAGAAAAAACACATGATTCTTTAAAATATTTTATTGATTAAAAGATTTTCTTTAAAATAAGCGGTTGTAATTATTATTATTTTTCACTAGTAATGTCGGATTCACAAGAGAAAGTTCAGTTCCCTGTGTCTGATATTTATTGAATAAAACCAATCTTCTAATGATTACAACGTGTCAACTCTTTCGTCAAGATCAGATGATGGGTACCGTTCAGATGAGGTGAATTTTCAGCTACCATTGGCCCCATCCCCGAATAATTGATGAATTTCAAATGACTGACAACAATGGGAATGGGGGGAACATCCTAATGATTTTACAATGTGTTGCCAAAATTCGAAGGTCAATTACCCCATAGATTGGGGTGAAACTTTAACCCATTCCTATTATACTCTTCCCATCCAGATCTCTCCACTTCTTTGGCCCACTTTGGCTGTAGAGATATCTAATAACAGAAATGGATTAGCTCTTCGCCTCTACTGTTACATAAAAGAATTTTTCCCACCAAAAAAGTGACATGGAGTCCATTGGGCCTACATTAATTTGAACAATGTATTTCCTTTAAACTCCCCACCGCTGCACATCTGCCACTAGACTCAATTTGACACTCATTGACCATTGAGCTGAACCTAAAGTCAAAGACGGAAAAGGAAATACAATTAAAAAGACTGGGTTAAATCTGGGCCTTGAACATAAGCCTGAAAACAAATGGACCAGGCTTTCACAGGATTCAACCATTCCCTTGAGTTCAATGCATAAACTCATGCAACTAACATTAGATATCTCAGTTTGTCATCTCAATGTGGCTCCTGGATGATAATCAATCGATAACTTAGCATGACCAAGTTGAAAGTCACGGTGAGTGAGTCGTCACAACTAACAACATATTCTAGGCTGCTGGCCTTAGCTCAACCGTGCAATACAGGTCCAGCCTGGGTTGGCTGCATTTTAGTTGTGCTTTAACCTCCATTCTTGGGCCGGGGCCTCAACTCAGAGCCAATAAACTAAATTGGCAGGCTTAGTCACCCAATCAACAAAACCCCAGAACACCCCCTCAGCGTGAAGAAAATTTTGGTGTTGAGCCGGAGCTGACTAAATTTCACAAATGGGGTGCCAAATTCTGCATGCCCAATGGAGAAATCCAACAACATCGTAATGAAAGTAAAGTTCGATCATGCAAAAATACACTACATTAGTAGGCTTCAAAGGGCTGGTACATGGCTTGATCTTTAATGAGCAAGTGGGCCACAGAGACCATGTCGTTCCACGGACCCCTGACACCAATTTTTTTCATCCTTCATATGTGAATATGACAGTTCGCCTGCCCCTCAATAACTACACAAAAAATAATAATAACATCTCAATAATGCGCAATACTTCTCCAGCCCTGAGAGTTTAAGGTCTAACGCGAGAGTCTTATGTGCAGATATTGTCACCAGCGCCTCGTTAAGGTCTAAGTCCATTAGAAGCTTGTTTTAGGCTAAAAAGCTCTCTTTTTATAGGATTTAAATAATTACTTGAAATTTTTTTTTTGTTTTTGTTTATAAACAGATAACTGTACAAATACATATACATGTATTTCAGTCCAACGGGTCTGGATCCCAAGTCTGACATGGGTCGGAGCTGGTCCATTGGGCTCACTGTCCAAATCCTCAATGAGTATCCTTGGGCTTGGGTGAATTCTGGTGAGACCTCAGTCTATTGCAACCTCTAGGCGTGATCCATCAATCTCTCACGCCTACGACTCTCACTTATTTTAACTTGAAAACAAAGGTTGCCCGGTTGATTGGCAAATTCCACTACCACTCTTGTCACTTGTGTAGGCTCTCTTCAATTCCAGCACCTTTTTCTAGATCCCAAAAATAAAGAAACACGAAACACCACCGGGTTTTAAGTATCAGATAAAATTTCCAATATTCTAGTTACTTAGAAATCACTAAAATCAAAAGATCAAATGAAACAAAAGTTAGAACTAAATTTTTATCCAACCCTAAATGTCAGCGAGCTCTTTTTAGCACTATTTGATGAGAAGATGGATGAGTTCACCGTGGATTGTACGACAATTACAAGTTGCAACTGCTTTTCCCAATTGACTTTGACCACTATGAATTAACTTGGACTTCCTCCATTTTGGTTTTCCTAATCAATAAAAAACCGAACCATTTCTTCTTCGTTATTTGTTTTAATTTGTCTCTATACGTTTCTCACACTAAATGTAGTTGAACCCTTTCCTCTTCTCTTCTCGTCCTAACACTTTCTTTTCTCCCCAAGGCATAAACTCCCAAAGTCATAAACCCCCAAACCCATTATTGGAGCTTTGATCATGAGATATTCCTCCTTTTCTTTTGAAATTGGAGTGTAGTTTAATCAATTTATTTTTTAAAAAATAGAAATTATAGGTTTTGAATTTTTTGGTGGGGCCTGTGACATCATTTTCATTGAAGTGGTCTTCACTTTTATTGAGTTTCTACTCATCTTATTCATCTGGCGTGGCAGAGATGACAACAGATTGGTGGTGGGCTACTGTCTAAATATGTGGCAAAACAAATATGTGGGGTCAACAGATAGTGCTACTAGGGTGATGTACTGATGTGGCAAAATAACAAGAGATAAGAGTCCCTCCCAAAAGGAAAAACTACCCAACATTAAAATCTGAAATTCAAGTTGAAACTCTTTTAACCAAGTTCCCTCATCTTTTCACAACAAATGAGAAAAAAGAACTGAGACACCTACTTTTCAAAATACCAGTTTCTTTTTCTCATTCTCTTCTCTGCAGCTTATACAAGTTCAAGAGGAAAAATGCCACTTCAAGTGTCTATCTAGATTACTATCAAGGATCTCTTTAATGAGTTAAATCACAAAACTCAAGTAATTGAAGTCGTTTCAGTGAATTCTAATTCTAGGCATAGAACAGAAATACAGGCTCATGATCAAGAAATAAAGCAACGTTTTAAAAGAGAATATTTATGTGTACTATTTTCTATTCATTTTTATGTTGATCTGATCAACCACTGTTGCCCAAAATTAAAATGTGCTAGTTCTATACTCACATGTTGATCTGATTTTCATTGTGGGAAGACAAACACTCGGATCATGGTATGTGAAAATGTGTCAAATGAAGATGGATACAGGTGAATATAGGTCCTGATTCATTTGCTTATTTTCTTCAAATCTTCTCATTATACATTCATCTAAAGGTATGTGTGTATTCAACATTTTCAATTTGGTTGTACAATTTATCTGAAGAATTTTAAGTATGCTGGAAAATATAAATCGTTAATAGTAAATAAGAGCTAGATTTGAATATTTATGAATTGTTGAGTTTTTGTATAGGAACATGAAAATGATAGAAAATAGGGATTAAGCGAGAGAATTATAGCTTTAGTTTACCTATTATGATGTATATATGTCTCACTTTTAATTTTGGACTTTTAAAGTCCAGCTCTTTCAATATTTTTTTCAACTGAAATTTTTAATCAATTCATCTTCTTTAATTACCTTTCATTATTATCTAATATCGTCCCTTTAATAAAGACAGTTAAAAGTAAGAAAATAATCTAGTGCTATTATTATTAGTAAAAAAATTTTTGATTCCTGGTGAAAGTTTACTTTTTTAAAGTGTGTTCTTTTCTAAAAAAATAATTTTCACATAACTTAAAGCGGCAGCAATCCTCTCTTTTGATATTGAACTAGGGTTTTTTGAGTTGATGCCCCTGATTTTTTGCTTTGCTAAGTTTCCTTTCCCTTCTTCTTCTATTCTCCTTTGGAACTCCCCTTCGATTGGTGAATCTAACGATCTACTGCAAGATTCCTCAGATTTATTAATCAAATCATTCATTCAATGTAAATCTTTATTTCTAGCATTTTTTCTGATAAAGATATTGTTGGACCTCTTGTTGGATTTCTGTGTGTTTTAAAAATCTAAAAATTAAAGAAAAAAAACTCTATCTTCTTCTAAAGAGGCAATTTTATTTTTTGTGGGCCTTTATAAGGATTTCTATTGTCTTTCTCCTAAGTTGTTTTGAGCCTTTCACCACATGTCCTATGTGCGCACGTGAGTCGGGCCTGGCCCAAGGTACTAAATCTGAAAATGTTTATCCTGATGCGTGAATCATCATGTGCATGGAGAGAGAACGGGGTCAGGGGGTTTGTAAATCCAGCCCTGGCCTGGTTGAGTGAACCCATGTTTTGATAGAATTCACAACCTTTTGCAGTAATTTTACTTTTCAAATTACACCAATTTATTTATTTGCTCATTTTTATATGGTGATTTTCTAAACTTTGTCATTAATCACATTTATCATAGCCCAATGAATTCCTACCTTTAATTTTATTTATCATCTCTCAACAGACATAAATCTCATAACCAAGCCTGAATCCTAAAAAGGCCCTTGCATCCTAGGGGGTTATGCCGTGAGCCTTTGCATCTAGATTTCATCCAGTGAGTGAAACTCGTCCTATAAAGAGTGTCATCAGACGTATCTCAGCCAATTGTTGTTTCTCTCGTTGATGCTCTTCCCATTCCATCAATTGTAAACATTTTCAGGCTTCATAGATCCGGTGTCATTGTTCTTATTTATTTAATTTGACAACTGCCCCTATTTATGTAACTTTATTTCCAACAATTTTAGAATGAACATGGCTATTACCATTGTTAAACTTACACATGAGGATTTAGTGCGGCTGGGCAGTTTCGACAGATCTAATTTTTGATGTTGGCAGTAAAAAGTGTTAATTTTGCTAACATTTTTTAAAATAAGATATGTCCTAACCAAACCATACCCTAATTGTGAAGAACAGCCAAGTTGCTCACAAGCACAAAAAAATGGAAAGAAAATATTTACTTGTGCAAAGGCCATATTCTCAACCTAGTGGCAGACACCATCTATAACATGTACTTTGATAACCGAAATGCTAGAGACCTATGGAAAGCTTTTCATAAGAAATATAAACATAAGAGTTTGGGCTAAGAAATATGAGTCGGTCGTTATTCAAATTTCAGAATGATAGATGATAAATATGTTCTCCCTCAAGTCCATGATATCTAGACTTTGGTGAGTGAAATCGTCAAGAGATCCAAGTTGATGAATAGTTCCAAGTGGAAATTATTATTAAAAATTTCCCCCACTTCGAATGATGTAAAAAAAACACTTAGACTTAAAAGAAATGATTATTCTTTAGAGAGCCTTCAGCACTATTTGAGAATTAAGGAGAAAGCCTAGATTAGTGATCAAAACGATTTGACTAAGAATGGTGGAAAAATAAATATAGCGGAATATAAATCCAAGGATTATGGTGAAAAGAAAGGAAAACTTGATAAACACCTAGGTAGGAACAAGCAAAATAATCCTTTCAAATGCAAGAAGTATAACCACAACCAAAATAAAAGACCAAATAAAAATTAAAACCATGGGACAAACTCTTTTTCTTTTCATTACCTTGATCAACTTTGTGATCTTGATTATCAAGCTTCCCATATTTCAAGTAGCAAGTGGAATCCTGGTCTTCTTTTTTTCAAACTTCTTTCGCCAAACTTATCCACAATGGTGTGTTAGCCCGCCCTTATTTTCCACCACAATCGGGTGGCACTGCTATGCATCTTTTAAAGAGAAAAATGCCTTAGCATGAACTCGAAACGTTTTTATTTCACAATTCATATTTGGATTGTGATAAAATTTATGTTAGTTGCCAACCTATCTAACGTATCCCCTCTCTATTACCCAAGCTTGAGACTAGTAAAACTGGCAAAGTTCAATGACGACGCAGTATTAAAGAAAAATGCAGAATCTCTACTTTTGGTAAAGTTCAATTCAACACAAATTTCTATAATTTAATTTTTACATATTCTAATGCAAATAAACATGCACTAAAAGTTTGATAGCTATTAGAGACGTGAGTTTAGAAGAATAAGAGTGCATTTGACTATTGCATACATCATTAGATAATATAGTTGCATTTCGTTATTTACTACCACCAATAATATATATAGGTGGAATATGATTTCTCATCAGTATAAAAAATTATCTTATGGGATTATGGAATATCCATCATCAGAAGATATTATCATCAACGAAAAAAATTTCTCAAGTAATAAAAAAAAAAGCCAGCAATTCCAAGGTTTGCAGGTACTCATCTCTTCTCGTCTCCTATTCTCCTTAACATGTAGTTTTTACCATAGCAGAGCAAAGAAGTAAACGAAAGCTTTTGGGGGAGAGCCTCCAGAATGGATTAATACTAATCTTAATATTATGTGTGCAAACAATCATCTACGCAGCAGAAATAAATCAAACAAAAGCACACACCACAAGAAGACACAGATTTTATGTGGAAACCCAAACTAGGAAAAAACCACAGCCAATAATTAAGTACTATAAATCATACTACAATTACAAGAGAATACTCACAACCTTTATCCAGTTACCCCTCAACTTAAGGACTTTGTGATTTCTTTGCATAGCTCCTGCTACAACGACCCCATGCCGTTCTTTGTAACAGATCCAATCACCCAGACGCCTTGTAGATATAGCACTCGATTCCCTACAGCAATCTTCTACATTCAAAGAAGTAAAAAACAAGAATCTCTAGAGTAGAACTTCAGCCCTTCAACTCTAAAAAAAACTCTAAAGGAGATGATATCTAAAATATATTTCCCACTTAAAACAATGAAATCTCTGTCTTAGGGTTGAGAGAAAACCCTTTTTTATAGCTCAAATTTCGTACCTCATAAGTATATTTCAATCAAAAAAAAAGATTTAATATAAAATAGGCAAGTTCCTTTTCAAACCAGACCGAAAAATTGCAAGTTGGCGAAGTTTCTACACTTGTTCGATCAGTCCGATTAAAGTTCTGCATGGGTGAAAATTCAACACATTTTCTATAAACTTTTGGAGACTATAACTTTCTCGTTTTAACTTCGATTGAGGCAAACTTGGGCTCTACGGAATCTAGTCGAAACAAGCTTTCCAATAGTAGGTTGCTTGCTCATATCCGATGCTCAGTTTGTAAGATTTATCCTTTTTAATCCATATTATCCGTAGAATATCACTTGGATATATCGCTTTTTCTTTTATTTCTTCATTTCAGTGCATCCGGCAACTCAATCAATTATCCAATTTAAATATATATAAAATACAATACTAATGACCTCAAATTTTATCCAACTCATAAATTTGTCAATACTAAAATCCTCACAGTAAACTATAATGTGCTTGGTGAAATAAGAAGTATGGTTCGAGGTGTGAAGTATGCTTCATTTTAGGCAATAAAAGATTCCATTTCCTGAAGAAATCAGGCATCCAAACAGAGACTCACGCGGTCTACAGTCGACTGCTTAAGAAATAAATGAGAGTGTACGATAAGCTATGGTCGCACGAGGGCTCAAGATTTCTTTCGTATTGTCGTCCACTTCGTTCATTAAATAGATGTCTCCTCATCCACCTCATCAAGGGCCCCGCAACTGTACTAACAGGTCACCGTCACCTTTATTTCTGTGTCTTGTTCTGCGCAAGTGGACATGAACATTGAATTTTTGGGTCAAAAGCCAAATTTTCCTCTCATTTATTTATGGTGTTCCACTTTGTTCTATGTAGTTAATCAAGTTCACCCGTTGTACTCCACATTGTTTCATTCAACCCCAATTCCCCTGAATTATCAATCGGAAATGACTCCCATTCCAAAGGAACTTTCCTCTGTATCGAGATATATAGCAGAAAAATTCTCTGCTCTATGTCACTACAAGAAGAATTTTCTTTCTATGGAAAAAGCCAATAAATCTAAAGATGCGGTAGAATTTTTGTTTCAAGGAGAAGGGTCCATCTGGGGAATCAACACTCCGTGAAAAAGCTTGGGTGGCATGTCCCAGCGTGTCACGAACTCTTATGACCATAGAAAAAGGTAGAATAATGGCTCCTTTTTCCAGAATTTGGATTTTGAGATGACTGCATGACCCGTTGAAATCCCAATAGATAACCTGCTGTGTTCATTGGACCCATCTTTAATCTAGCTTAATTACACCCATGGCAGGGGACCCCTGAATGACCCTTCAACTACTAAAAGGCACTCTTGCTCATTAGATTAAAAAGAGAGAGAGAGAGAGAGAGAGAGAGAGAGAGAGAGAACTTTCCAAATTCTTTTGTTCTTTGTACTCTCCTGCTTTCTTTAGTTCCTCCTTATCTCTCTTTGGAAATACAAACACTCAACTTTTAAAAAATAAAATAAAATAAAACTATTGGAGACATGCCTTGACATGTCAGTTTATACCAGGTGCGTTAGGAAAGAGGCAACCTCCATCATCAAAAATTTCCCCATCAAAAGTCCTACCATGTGATCAAGAGCAGCCCTAAGTATAGTAGTGCACGTGCGGTCACACCCACAAAATTCAGTATACCTTTAGAAAAGATAAAAAAATTTTAAATAAAACTTTATAAAATCTGATTTTATTATTCAACTTGCTCACTTTAATCATTGCCCGAACCACTGAAGTGAAAATCTTGCGTCCACCATTCCATGGGATCAACCTAAAGTTCAAAGTTCTATACCGAACTGCTAGCTTATCAAGAACTGCTAGCTTATCAAAGACTATTATTGGAGAGGAACGCAGAGGGTTTTTCTAATACAACGTTTGAAAAAGATAAGATAGTTTTGGATTAGTAAATGAAAAGAAAATTAAAAAATAAAACTAATTAGTGATGTTTGGAGATCCTATACAACATTTTCCTTGAGAGCCATATCAAAATTTGTTTTCGGGGCCTTGTCTCTGAGATCCATTTCAGAATTCAAGTTCAGAGTATGACAACAATTTGCCGTCTACTGTAAACCTGACAGAACCCTCCTCCATCAATGCTTGAAACCGCCAGTTACAACAATGGGCAGAGTAATGGAAAATCCTAAATCAAACTTTAACCCGATGAAAAATAAACATTTGAGCTGCTGTGAGGCCCTAATAAAGGTAATCATCATGTGAAGGTAATTCTAGAGAAACTTCAATTCAAGCATCCACAATACATACATATGGAAGAGGTGGGGTCCCAGAATGACAAGGCGGGTTAAATCGTTTAATCATTCCTCATCAATAATAGCTTTTTCTTCTGCAGCACAAACAATGGTGGAGATTTTTCACATGCCCAACAACCGCCGAGACACAACATATGAAAAAGATGATAGCAACATCAATCATTTACACAATGTCTATGGACGGGACAAGGACAATCCACAATCACCACTGTCCTGCTCCACTCATATATTCCCCATTTTCCTCTCAAGGGAATCCTGGAAGTGGAGACCCCACCGATTTTTTGTGATAACGATTAACGAGTACCCCAGTGGCTCCTTTTGAAAAATGCCCAAGCTCGTTTTTGTTGTTACTTACTGGAATGGAATTGTATCTCACCTGCGTTTACATAATAACGATAAGACGACAGCAGTTGCTGGGACTCATTCAATTTGTCGCCTCCAAATAAAATAAATCATCATCATCATCGTTATCAAAGCCTTATCCCAATCATATTGAGATCGGCTATATGAATTTTATTTTTCCATTTTATCAGAATTTATTTTTGGGTTGTAACAAAGTTTTACGTTGACTCCAAATAAAATAAATAAATAAATACATAAATAAATAAACCCAATGGGCGTGGGTTGGGCAGATTCGGCAACCATCACAGAGAATAAAAGAGTTAATATTTAGCATTGTTCTTGCAAAACTCCTTGCTGATATAATTACAGTTACAGCCACAAGTCCCCAAGCTGCCCAGGGGCATGGGTGTGTGAGTAGACTGAGTGAGTTTGAATCCCAGCTCAGCGTATTTTAGTTAAAACTTCTGAGACCCACAAAAATTCCCATCATAGACTAAAATACAAAAGCTTCATTAGATTAATTATCCATCTGCGAGGGTTCCATTTTGCAACAGCAAACCATATACAGAAAAATGAGAAATATAATAAACATACGGACCATCTAAAAGGAAAATATCAAACCTTAGAAATATAAAACCTGGAATATGTAAAGCCTGCACTGACATAAACCCCTCTAAGACCTTCCAGTTAGGAAAGGCTCTTGAAATCCTTTTTCCATTAGGGCTACAAGGTAGCAGCTGCAGAATTGCTAGTTAAGGTTCTTGCACTTCTCCATAGCCCTTGGAGCTGCAGGTAGAATGAAACACTCATTAAATTGAATGCCAATGTTGGATTACGGTGGTTGAACAATATTATATTAGACTGTCATGATTTAATGATTTATGTTTATGATTAAATATTTTATTAGTAAGATAATAGATCAGTCAGGGTAGATCTGTTTTACCAAAAAAAAAAAAAACCAGGATAGATCTGAAGAAGTGTAGCTTATCTACGGATTTAGCTCAAGATATAGATTGGAACGGAGAAGTAGAATTATATAGCCAACCACATAGTTAGAACAAGACTTTGATGATGATGATAAATAGATCATTCGGATTTTAAATTTGAATGGCATCTTGGTTACTTTCAGGATAAACTTATAAAATGTGAGGTTATGTTGATGTCCATTAGTAGATGAATAATGACACATCAACAGGCATGGCACATCATGTAATAGTGGAAAGATAATGGATGTTTTGATTATCTTCAAGATGGAGAGCAAAAGAACATGGTTGTACTAACAAAACAAAGTGTTGGACAGCCTATGAGCATGGGTATTTTAGAACTATGAAATAGGCTACCAACATCATCACATGACATTCTATTTGGCTCAATCTCACTGACCTAGTCCAATTGCCTCTGAACCCTTCATGATCCTCAGCTTCTTACAGGAATCTGTGAACATCCTGAAATAAGAAAATAAAAAAGAGGAGTAAAATTTCAACTAAAGATAATATAAAACACCAGCAAAGGACTATTGTGTATGCAACCAGATTATAAAAACTTTCAAGAATAGCAAAAACGAATCATAAGATTGCAATTCCATGTTCCAGTTGGTGATGATTGATGTCAATACAATACATGAGAGGAGAAAAAACAAAGAGAAAGAAAGAAATAAAGAAAGCCAAACATGTTCATTATTTAAAATAGCAAATGTGCCCATCTTATTTGATTTTAACTTAACAGTATTATTAAACCAGATCCCATAAACTGTGACACAAATAGCAACGAATCAACTGATACAACAATCCAGACAATAATATTAATACATCAACACAACTACTCATTTCTGGTAGAATTACCAAATAATAGCTTTTGACTTCATCTTAAAAAACTTTCTATGGATCTTTGGGAGAACAATGATTAACGTAACATTCCTCAATTTATAAATCCCTTGACTTGAAAGGATCAAGTCCATGCCAAACATAGCAATCTCATGATTTCAGATGGATTTAAGTGAAATGACATGAACTCAATAAATTGGTATCACTCAATAAATAATAGGCATATTGAATGCTTAAAACATGGGCCTTAAGATAAGGTAAGTCATCGTTCAGAAACAGAGGAAAAAAGAAAAGGATTAAAGAAGTCTACAGTACTAATATCAATTACATTCTTTCTGCTGTATTGATGTAGTAATATATTATTATCATCATCATCATCAAGGCCTAATCTATCTGGGTCTGGCTGTCACAGTACATATATTACTTGGATAGACAAAACAACGTGGGGTATATCATCAAGCCTCCTCTGTGGGGCACACTTTCCTCAATCCAAACTGTATGAGTTTGCCTTACCAAGTGATTGGATCAGTGCCCAAATATCACTTTGATCAAAATTGTATCTCCTATTATATTGAAACGTCAATGACAGTGATGAGATCAACACAGACATTTCAATCCTATGAAGAGAGTGGTGAGCGTGTGATATATATATATATATAGAGAGAGAGAGAGAGAGAGAGAGAGAGAGAGAGAGAGAGAGGTGTTTGAAATGGGGGTGTAGATTGATAATAAAGTTGGGCAGCTGGCCTCCAAGTCTGTTCAGCACATAGCTTTAACAGAGACTTCACTTAGGAGAAAATTTCCTTGTGTCTGTAGTTACAAGGAAATGATTCCATACAAGCATGAGGACCACCTACTGTGCATTATCCCATTAAAACATACAGCCTTCTACGCAATCTATCACAAGGTATAACTTAACACAGCGAATCAAAGAAGCTATCTGAAAACGCATACTAAGTGTGTGCCTGTATACTTCTTGCATTTGCATAAATGACTGAACAGGACCGACCAGGAAGAAGAAAATATGTAAAGCACATGGTTATGGTTTAGGTAAATCTCAACAAATGTGAGAAAAGTCAACAAGTAAATCCAGAATCCTACTTACTCCCATGGGACATCACCGACAAGCATCCAATCTCCATCTTTATCCTCATAAGTAAGCACATATTCAGACCCATGAAGACGATCCATTAATCGGCTCTCAGTGAAAACTTCTCTGCCTGGTACTCCATGAGTCCCACACTGCCCTGCAATCCATAAAATACAAGTAAACCCTCATGCAAAATCACACCAGCATCATCAAAAGAGTGGTGACAAAAGAATCACAGTACAGTAAACTATATAAATTAGAAAGTTCGACAGTAAAAAATAAAAAAAAATGTCAATCCTGTTTGTTTAAGAAAATAATATTTTCACATGTACCTTCAAAGAAAATGGAAACAAATGAACCAAGTTGTGCATCAAGTCTTCATGAAACTAAGTTATGACAGTGCCTTTGATGACCTTTTCAATAAAGTACTTTTGCATGGACATCACTGGAAGGGGAAAACTTTATATTGATAATAACAAACAAATAAACTCTACATGTTAGTAAATGATAGTTACTTATTTCCACGTGTTGCGAACATCAATAGTGAATGAAGAAGCCAATTGGGTCACAAAATAATAAGCAGAGTGTTGTCTCCGTTTTGTCCATAGAACAGGGTGTCTCCACATCAAAGTGGCAGAGCATTTCTGGTTTCCCACAGTTACAAATCTTGTAAAGTCATGTGCAGATCATATGCACTCAAGCAGGGCAATCATAACCCATCACTGAAACCCCATCCCATCTATCTGGGGTTGGCATCTTGAGAGCTCAACCCTGTTTAAATCCGCTGCCTTTGTACAAATAGAACTCATATTGAAGTATCAAGTACGGAGAGATTATGTGGCCGACTGCTAATCTCACATAACCTCCTGTACCAAGCTTGGCAACTTGACAAAGCACCATCACATAGGAGAGTTTAAAAGGCAAAGCCCAAGTATAGGGAAAAAATTAGACAAAGCAGAGCCCAATTCTAGGAAAAAATTGGAAAAGAAATTATAGCACAGAAATAACCAACAGTGTATTGGGTCTGGAACATAGCTCACCAATGGTAAAACAGCCAAACATCTTCTCAAGTGCCAATGAGAGTTCCATATAGTTAGAGTAGGTTTTGAGATCAACCTTCCTCTGGTATGGAGCACCTTCCATGCTAACTTTAACATAGAGACACGCAATTCCTAGTTTACCTTCAGCATTGTCACTGTTCTTAATAGGGTTCGTAGCCATGGTGTTCTTTCGAAAAGATCGAATTGGAGGCCAACCCACAACCTGTGCCCTGCCACAAAACTGTGAACTTAATTTCTTTATCATTGATGCATAGAACACTGCAGTTTAAAATTAAAAAAATTATGTAAAAGCTAGATTTCAAGAACATGAAAAGGCATCAACCTCAGACATAACTTGAGAACATGAAGAGCTAAATCAAAAATAAAAGTCTCAGAAAAATCTCTGAATAGCTGATGCGAGAAATGGATTTCTCACTTGACTAGTTGACTTTCCCGTCAAACAAACTTAACACACAAATAAAAGTAGCCCAGAATATGGCAGGCATTTCAAATAAAGAAGAGTTGAGTCAGAAAAATAGATGTGCCATAATTAAAACATAAAAGTTGACAGTAACAAGCAAAGATCAAGCATCATTCCAAGCCTACATGAAATCTTCTTCTTCTACTTGTAATTGATAGCTGATATGATTGTCCTCAAGACCTAAACCGCAATTCCACTTCGATTCCATTCAGAAACGTATAATGAAGAATAAAATCAAAATTAACCAAGTCAATGTAATTACCAAAACCATAATTTGAAAAATATAGTACCAAAAAAAAAATAAATAAAAGATAAGGAAAAATTATCATGTTTCTTTTATCTCGTGAACATGTCAATGGGTTTGGTTCCACCCCTCTTTGAAAGCATAGAAAAAGTTTTCAGATTTATTCCCACTGGTAGACTTCTGGAAATCATGAAAATTTGTTACTTCAACACCCAAACCAGAAAGGACATAAACCAAGCTACAATTATTCTACTCACTCCAAGATTCCAATCATCTTTTGCTATAGAATGGAAACGAAAAATTAATTTTTTTTTTTTAAGAAAATGAAAGAGCTGTGGAGTTCTCTCTCAAACCAATTCAGAGATTGCAAGAAAGCGCAGCTTAAAAGAGATGGAAAGAACATTAAGAAAAAAAAAAAAGAGCATAAGATCATTCAAAAAAACAAAGAGCATAAGAACACCCTAACCAACATAACAGAACTTGAAAAAGTAAAATATTGAGTAAAATTAAGTTAACAAAGGTAACATGCATGACATCCACCAATGATCCATAGGAGAAAGAACAGGCCCGACAACCATCAATGACACATAACATTTACACAAGAAGCAAGAACATAGGACCTAAAAAATAAAAAATAAGAAGGGAAAAGAGAACAAAAAAAAAATCAACTTTTCACTTTTTTTAAGGAAACCAAAAATCACAAAACTCACATTCCACAAAACCCAATAAATAAATAGATTCTAAACTCCTATTTGCAGCAAGGCAAGAACTTTACTTTGCCGAAGGACCAACTCCATGGTCATTTGCAGCAGACACCTGAGGCTTCTTCTCCGGCGCCGGCTTTGGCGACGACACGACGTCTTTCGTCGCCGGCGACGGAGCTGACTTCTGGGTCCCGTTGCTTTCCAAAGCCCCAAGAAGCTTCCCACCATTCCCACCCCTCGGAGAGAACAAAACACCACCTTTCCCCAAATCCCCCTCAGATCCATTCGCCCCAGGAAAACCCCACTTCCCCGAACCATCAATCGCGTCGGAAAACCCCCTCTTCGCGCCAGACACGAAGCTCTTCACTCCTCTCCCCAGCACGCATACCCCAGACGCTGCAACAGCTCCCTTTCTCTCCGGAGACTCAGAACCAGGCAACCCAAGCCTCAGCTCCGTCTCCTTGAGGTTCATGACATTGCTCTCGTCGTCGCCTCTCGAAGTGAAAGTTGCAGAAGCGGACGACATCTTGTCAGAGACTTCCATGGAAGAAACCTCCGAAAAACCTATGTAATCAATCATGCTCTTGTGGCCGAGACATCAAACTCCAAGCAAACAGAGAGTGACTTTTCTCAGAGGAATTCTCACAAACACGTAACAGGCAAGCCAAGCCAAGCCTAGAAAAAGAAGAAGGAGAAGAATACAAAGGAGATTGGTTTTTCAGCGTGTGTAAAAGAAGCTTCTTTCTATAGAGAAAGAGAAATCCAAGAAAAACCGAGACTGTTCTACTTTTTCCTCTCCTTTCAATTCAGTACTCCGCGGGATAGTGGAAGATCTTACCGTTGTAACTTTTTATTTGGTGTAGGAACGAGCTTTCCCTAGTCCCGCGGCGTACCGACACTTTCCGGGCTTCTCTTTTCGGTTAAATCTACCGACAGGGTACAGCAGTGCTGAATACTGTTTGGTTTTCTTCCTTTCCGGAGGAATCTCTTTTCCCCGAGAAATTCCACTAAAGAGATGGATGGTAAAGTAAAGTGAGCCGGTTGTGGTAAAATGCGAGCGGGCGAAAGAGAAAAGTGAGGCCTGAGGGAGAAAGGGATTTTACGATCAGATTCGGAGATTCGCTGGGACTGTTTGGAGATTTGCCTGCTACGATTAGGTACACAGAGATTCGCCGATAACACGGTCCTGTTTTTGTTGTTGGAAATATAAAAGAGAGGAGTGAGATGGCAATGGGTCGGAACGACATCCAAGTACAAGTACCACAAGACTAGGGAAATGGGATGAATGGTTGATGTATGGACAGGATGAGGCTCTTGTGAAAATCATGGGAGATTGATGGATGTTTGGATTAGGGGAACCAAAAACAGCCTAGGTGCCATAATAATAATAATAATAATAATAATAATTTCTCATCTTTATATTATTATTATAATATTATTATTATAAACTTTTTTGTTTTTTTTTCCTCAAAGTGTTTTTTCAAGGGGCTATGCAAAAAAAAATCGAAACAATTTTTAAAATGTAGGGCATTTGCTAGATTTGAGCATTTTTTTTGTAAGCATGCATTTTTCCTCTGGTAGGGTTAAGATGATGATGATTAAACTAAACAAAACAACTTATTTACCCTTTTAAGCCAATCCAGAGAAAGACACGAAGCCAGAGCACGCTGTTGAGTTGCTATCGAGTACGACCGGATGTATTTTTGCAGTTGTATTGTGACGTATCATTGCACACGTTCATGACGGCCGTCAGATCCCCATCATCATTTAGTACATGGCTCATTGATCGCACATCAATATACAACGAAATGGCGCGATTCAGATTAGCAAACATGGCCCCATCCATGTATCAATGGACTGCACAAAAGATGCACAATTATCTTGTGAAAAAATATGATTAGTATCACTAATGAAAGCAAACAGCCTGGGTTAAAACAGGATTACTTGATCTAAGTAAGAAGGAGATATGGATCTGCTCGGTGACCAATTATCAATCCAATTAAATTATCTTAATCCACATGTTTCTAATAGATTAAAGTTAAGGGGCCACCTTACCCACAATTTTATATAACGGAGGCTAGTTGTAAGATCCTAACCCCAAATTTAGGGCTAAATTCCTAAATCATGTTTTACCTCTAATTACTATCATGTTATCTTAATTGATGTATAATTTGGTTCATTTGGTTTGGTTGGGTACACTAGTGGGACAATCATGTGATTCATCATGTTGCATCATCTCACTTAAGCATGCTTAGCTAACAAGCCTATTTAATTACTTTCATTCACTTAATTAATTTCTTTTGAAGTCTGATTATGTCGATTATACCACACTAACCGAGTCCTTGTAGGTTATAACTGAACTTATCATAGGGTCAAACCATGCCTTAGACTCTAGATTTACCCTTATGACTCTGTAGAGTCTTACCTAAGGACACTTTCATCGTTAACACTTGACCAATGGTGAAATTAACAAAACAACAGAAGCATAAAACAATCACCCTTCCTTGGTAGACGTGCTTAGTTGTTCTAAAGGCATATCATTTGTGAATAGGCAAAAGGATCCAATGTTCATCTCATATACAATGCAACGCCAAGAAATGATGTTACATTACATTGGGGACCTTATGATCATCCAAGTTAAAAAGCTTGGGACACAAGGTATCTTAATTTAGGATTGGCTAGTAACTCAGCATTATACTATAATATCATACACTCATTCATCTTGTTTTTTTACCTTCATGTACATATTAGCTGAATCGATTATTGTTCTATTTATTATTATTGCCACTGTTATTCATCTATTGTCTCTAATATAATATCAAGTACGAATGTAACCAAAATCATGCAAATAAATAAGTTAAGGAAGCAAGTGTAAGTATAAGTATGCAAGTAACTCGATTATTCTTGATTCATTAAGTTTGTGTCACTAACTATAGCTTTTATGAGGCTCTTTGAGATAAGTATGAGTTGATTACATGATGCACATTTACCCCACTATAGTAGTATTATAATATATTAAGCTTGTTGGTTTCAATTAAGAAATCAGCCAATATTTGTCCAATTAATTTTGACAGTCAACTTTTATTTTGACCGCTTTAAATGATTTCCACCCTCCCCCTCTAAACGATTCTTCAATACCATCGCTCCTCCTCTTAAACAGTTAACTCCTTATTTCTCTTTCCTATCGTGACTCCCACGCCCTTAATTCTTTTCATTACCGTAACTCTTCAAGCCTGCACATTTCTGCAAACATCTCCTCAAATTACTACATTCTTACTTGAGATTCATCAAATGATTATAACTATTCCTCTCCTCCTAACTTCTTTATGCGTTAAACCCATATTTGGATTCTTACTACCCTCTTCATCAGGTTTTGAATTTGCGCATATGCATCTTCTAATTTGCTGAATAATAGTTTCATTTTATCAAAATCTTTCTCTTTAAACTTCCTATTATTCCTTTTCCCTTTTTTTACTTTGTTTTTTCTTTTTCTTTTTTTTTTTTACCTTAACTTGCGTCTTTCTTCACGAATTTATCAATTTTTACATCTATTTTTTCAAATGCTTTTTTTTTCTAAGATTTGTTCTGTTTGATATTTTATGGTTGATCTGTTTGGTTTTGTAAATCCTAAATACTTATTTCTCTTCCTTTTTAAGAGTCAAAGCTGTTGAGAAAAAAGAAATGACGAGCATGAGCCCTCGAAAAGTTGCAATTCATGTTTCTACTAAAGTAAGGAATTCTACCATGCAGAGAGAAAAAGAAAAGAAGGCTATAATTCATCACACTACATTTCTTCCGATCAATCCATGGTACCATCAAAATAAAATCATCTTAGGTGTACTTATCTTTTTCCTTTTTGATAGTAATATCCTTGATTCTTTCTTTCTTTTTTTTTATTTCGTTTGATGTGTCGATAGATTTGTGTATGAGTTTTTTTTGGTATGTTTCATTTGTAGGGATTTTGTTTCTATGTTGAGATATAGATTGTGTTATTGTTATTGCTGTTGTTTATAATATAGGATCATAGATTGTAACTTTTGAATGTTTTCTAGAAAAATATAGAGTTTGGGAGCTATTTTCTCACTTTCTTTTTTATAGATTTCCTTTATGGGCTTTTAGGTTTTTTTTTTCAATTGTCTTTTCTATATCTTTTCTTTCTTTCTATTTCATTCAGTTTTATTATTTCATTTCTCTTTCTAGTGTTGTATTTTTTTAAGTAATTATATATCCATCGGTTTCAGATGCCATATTGAAAAAGAGAGTTTTTAGATTCTACAATTTGGTTACCTCAATTAAAATGATATTGTTCAATGCCTGGAGTAGAATATTAATATTCATAATGTGGCTCTTGAAATAATCTATCAACTATTTGAAATTACATTGTATCGGATTTAGATTTTGGCACATGATATTACAATTATCTTTTATAAGAGACTTTTCAAACTCAATACCAAACAGTATGAGGCGTCATGATTGTAACTATCTAACCGATTCAAATACTGTGTATTCAGAAGGTAATGAGTTCCTTAAATTTTATGATGACATGGGAAAAAATCAGAGTACGACCAAAATAAATGGGGGTGTACTGCTCAGTTAGGCATTGCAACTAAAACAAAGCAGCTCACCAACTAGGCCACTTCAAAACAAAGCGGCACACTAGTGTTAAAGGTAATTCATTTTTCATATTTTAAATATTTGTATTTTTTATCACAATCTTGCTCTTTGTTTGTCACGAGAAAGGTTAGTAGTTCACTGAGAAGAACTTTAAATTGGACTTGAGTGCTAGCTCATCATTGAAAAAACTGAGATACTATTTTATTAGATTATCTTTTGTAAGCCATCTCATTTTCTTTTTTTTCCTTTTATAAAAATTTCCAATGTCTTTTCAAGGATTTTTTTTTATTATGTGTTTGTAAAATAGCTAATATTGCAAGGAATCCAATGGATAATACTAAATATGACAAATGCCTCTTCGCTCATGTTAATTTTTACATTTCTTTTTGCATTACTTATCAATTTAATTTTTTTATACTTTTATAATATTTGGAGTTCTATTGTCCGTGCTAAGCATGGGTGTGTTTTGCCAGTACATATTTAGAGTGAGTCGACACTCCTTGAGAGATTGGAATCACAACCAAATTCCTTTTCATGTCACGATATTATATACTCTTTGGAGAAATGAGAGATGTGGTATGCCAATTAGCAAATCTTATATTATCTCGATTCTTATTTATATTTCATACATGATAATACGCTTAGAATTCAATTCTAACCTCTTTAATTATTGTGTCTTAAATTATGCTTGAAACTGTGCACTAAACTCTAACATTTATTTAGATTCGTCAAACATAGTATTTAAGGTACTACTCTTGGTGTTGCAGAACCCCTCCTAGACTCATATCAGGGCGTTGGCCCTAGAGCGGAGGATACCCCTGCAGTAGCTCCAGTAGATATTGGGCGGGTCCCCAAGGTTGTCTTTTGATGGACATCACCATGAGCACATCATGTTCAAACAGTTAGAATTTGGGCCCAAATGGTCCTTTTCTTTATCTATCTTAGTTTCATGGATTTTATACAGTGATATGAATGTTTATGGCATGTACTCGGTTATAAGACTGTTATTTACTTCCGCACTTGAGCCCTCGTGGCAAACTTATTAGTTCGCATATTGGACATCTATAATACATGGGTGTTAACTAAATCTTTTAGTTTAAGTAGGATTATACATGGAATGTTAAGCAAGAAATTGTTAGTGTTCTCCACTATTACAGGATCATAAAAGTACATGATTAGCACATGACTTCCGTATATTTTTAAATTGATAAATGATTACTCATATATAAGGATCTTCTATGCGTA
Organism: Sextonia rubra; assembly: GCA_037013555.1. Lineage (NCBI taxonomy): Eukaryota > Viridiplantae > Streptophyta > Magnoliopsida > Laurales > Lauraceae > Sextonia > Sextonia rubra. The sequence continues at coordinate 30,760,472 of JASUAD010000010.1, read as the reverse complement.
TAAATGGAACAAAATTTCTTTTATAGTGGTCCATATTTGCCTTAGTACGACGTGAATTATTACGAGATATGCATGCACACGCCACAAGCCTGGAGTTTTTACCCTAGGCACGGGCTTAGGGTGTGACACAAGAGCTGGTAAAATGCGATTCAACCCACAAAACAGACCCGACCCATGTATAACGTGCATAACCCGACCCGCATGATAGTTGGGTCAATAATTTTTAACCCATAATTGAACGGGTCGAGTTAGGGTTGACCCCAATAACCCACATTAAATTTTGTCGTTACTGATAACCTAAATCCATTTAAGAACATCAGCAATTAGTATTCCTCACGGTTATCTTTACTTCCATAATTTCACATTCGTTTGTTTCTTCTTTTCTCTCCACTTTCTTCTTTATTTTCAACTTACATCCAACACATCTAATCATCAAAGTATCGGTGCTTCAAAAAAAAAGAAGAGAAAATCTTGTTCTTTAATGCTTTGGGATTTTAATAGTTGTAATATACAATAATTAATTTAAGGGTGATGCATGATACAATTTGTTAATATGACAATGATTTTATATTTCATACTTGTTATAATAGGAATAAAAAAAACATTTATGCTTATCATGAGCAAGACATTTTAGAATTATTCATCTTATATGGATGGCTTTTTTTTTTTAATGATTTGTGAATTGTGATGCATCTGTACTAGTTAGATGAGTCATACTTAATTTGTGGTTGAAAATTTGATTTAACAATTGTAATGGGTGTGGGCATGGGTTATGCGGCCCAACCGACTCACATAACCCACATAGGCTATGCGGTTTAAGTGGGTCAAGTCAGGTTGACCCGTAGTGGGTGTGAGTTAGTGGTTTTCAACCCATTTAGCCCAACCCAACCCGGTTGTCACCTCTAAATTGTACACTTTTGATGATTAAATCCACCATTAGATATTGGTCTATTTACTGTCAAGTTAACGTCTGACATAATCCACCAAGTGAATGTGGGTGTGGAGTGATTGAATTAAAGGGATTCAATTAACGTTACACACATTGGTAAACAAGTAAAAAATAAAAACATAATAATAATAATGAGAGAGGGAAAGAGCAAAACTATGAGGGCACTACTAAAAAATAAAAACATTATATATATAAAGAGAATTTCCCTATTCGCAAGAGAGCAACAAGTGGCGTGCTCTTATTAAAATTCTAAATCTTCTACTTTTCCTCAAAGCAAAAGTCCTAAATCTTGTGCAAATCTATTCCTAAAAACTCTCATTTAATTTTACACTTTTCCTTTTTTTAATCTGTTATCCCTAACATATTCCAATTTTATACAGAGGTTCGAATTACAATGCTCAAGTCCAATCGAATAAACGGATTGAATCTGATCTCCCTATTGTATAATCGAAATCTTTAATGACCGAACTCGAGCTCCAGCTTATTATAGGTATAATGTTATGAGAACCATGTCATCTAGGTCAACCAATGGTTCAACCATATGGAGAATCTTTCTCATATAAAGACCCCACCTACATGTAATACAAATTCTCCCGAAGCCTACTTTTCAAATAGAAATATTTATAAATATTTAAAGGAATTGTGAATTAATTTTAACATAAAATTCATTACACATTCATAATTTAAATAGAATCCTTAAAACCAAGCGTTTTAAGGATAAATAAATAAAATGGGCCAATCAAATTATGTTAGCATGCCATATTGGAACGTTGGAGAACTAGAATATTAATTATAAATAATATAAAATGTGATGAAGAAGGAAACTCAAGAAAGTATTGTCAATTTGAAATATTAATTGTATATATAGCGAATGAATAAAAAAAAATAGAGGGTTATGTTTGGAAGGCTCTAAAAACCAGAAACTTCAAGTTCATGAGGTGGCCCTAAAAGTAACCCCCGAAAAAAAAAAAAATCCATTTTACTACCTACATTGCTTTCAATTTGCGTGCCTATAACCTTGAAATATCCAAACAAAAAAAAAATGGAAATCAACAACAACAACAAAGTGCATAACAATATTCATCTGACATAGATTCCTGGATTTTCAATTTTATCAATCAATCTCCAATGAAAGTTCATGATTATGGTGGGGCCCACCATGATGCATAACTAGATAAATTGGTTCATAGAAACTTAATTCCATACACATTCTTTCTAACGTACAAACCCAATTCCACTCAAATCATTTTCTCTAACCTACAGACTCAATTCCATTGAAATCAATATTTTTTTCATTTTTATCTCTAAATCCAATTCAAAGTTTTTTTTTTCAAAAAAATAAAAAAATAAATTTAAAAACTCCTAAAACTCCTATCCATCAAACTCCTTGGAACAAACTTTCTGAAGGGCTCTCCTCCCTATTTTTTAATCTCTCACAGGGACTAACCTCTTCTTCATCTCCAATACACGACCACCTTTCCTCCCACTTTCCTTTCCCACAAACTCTCTCTCTATATAGTTTTTTCATATTTATCTCGAGACCCAATTCAAAGTTAATTTCTTTTTTCAAAAATCAATTTGGATTAAAAAAAAAACTTGAAACACCTATCCATCAAATACTAAGGACTTTATTCTTTTCTTGAATTTACTTTTTATGTCATTTTATTTTAGTATTTTTTGGGTTTTTGATGGGTATTTTTATGAACTTTACAAACTTATTTTTGCATTTTTACAATTGATTTAAATAGTTTTCTTTTAAAATATAATTACTTTTTAATAGGTATTGACCTACACTTTGATGTACCTTAGCCCAACACTGCCCAACCATTGGTAGTGCAATATTGGGCTAGGCCTAATCGGTTTAAAATCTAGACTTGAACTTTAAAAGGAATTAAATAAATAAGAAAAAAATTTAAAAGAATAATCAATTATTATGTATATATGACACAAAGATGAAGTTGGGGTCCCACATATTTGACCATTGACCGTATTCAATCATTAAATTAGGCATATAGATATGAATATAGTAATAACAATAACAGCCAGTATGATTATTATTATTATTATTATAGCTTGGATTAGACATTATATCATTAGGGGTCCACCTAAGCAATCCATATCTTTATTTTTCCCTAACTCCTTCCATTACCTTGCTTCCTTTATAAAATTTTTTTGTCAATATTTTAATTTTTTTAATCATATTCTTTTCATATGCAAAGATATTTCTTTTATATATACATAAACTTGTGGCCAGTGCGTCTTTTAAATTAGAATATATGTTTTTTTCTTTTTTGGTTAGTATAGTAAGAAAGGCACTTATAATCATGTCTTATGGTCTTGGTCATATGGACAGTGGTTTATATTTTTTTGAAACATAATGTCATCACTTATTTATATTTTATAAGTATTGCATTTATTTTTAAATGTTTTTAAAATTATTTAAAAATAGGATTAACAAGATCTTATGCATAATTCATTATAATGTTATTATGTCAAATGGTGGATCTTACAGTAGACCTACTCTTGTTAGACTAAACTCCATGCATAAGATATGCACGGGACGTTTTTTTTTTGTTTAAGCTTGGATTTTTAATGAGTGGACCCAAGTATAAAGTATTATTTTTTTACCTCAAGTTTATCTTAAGTGAGAGGCGAGGATCAAAACTCATGAAATCATGTATTACTTTTGTCCTTGGATAAATATAACAAAGCAACAATTTCAAAAACAAATTAAAATACAACACTGCACTTCTCTCCAAGTCCCATCCTCGCAGCACATATGTAACAAGCACTAATTACAACCCGTGATCAAGAAGCCACAACTTAATGGACCCACTGACACTTTAAGCTACACTTCCACAATATAGTTGGTAAACCTAATTTTTTCATTATGATTCATAGAAGTTTTTTTTTTAATTTCTTTTTAAATAAATAAAGATTCAATATTTTGACTATGCTTTTGTTATCATATATATATATGATAATATTTATTTTTATATTTTAAAATTTTAATAAAAGCTAGTTAATTTTTTTTAATGGCCCGCCTTGGGCATGGGCCTTGAGGCGTAATAATAATAATACTAATGAGAGGGGGAGAGAGCAAAACTACGAGGGGACTTTCTAAATTTCATCGTACAAAGTCATAAGGTAACTTCTGGTGTAATATTTTCTACTTGTCATTATTTAACCTGCTGAATAGAAGGGGCTGCACTTGCCTTTTTGTACCACGCCTGCTGGAGATGGCATTATTGTAACGGGAAAGTAACCAATACATCCAATGGCGTGGCTGGCGAGCTTAGTTGATCCACATCACGCGTATGGGTTGTTAGGAGACATGCCATGGTCTACTTTGGACGTGATTGCAGAAGATGACGACCATTGACTGACCCTTATGACAATCACCATGTCATTTGACTGTAGCCAAGTTTTCACGAGTCCTTGCTGTACTACTGAATCCATTGCCAAGATCAGGTTTTTGTTAAATGCAAGGTTTTGCAAACCCCATTTTACCTTGGTGGGTCCTTTCAGTAATTCAGTATGGGGTCCATATTCCACTGCTATTTTGATCTGAGCATGAGACTTGGCATTTTGTAAATATTACTTAGGCACTTTTATTTGCACGACCGATGGATTATTAAAAAGGTGAATAGTGAAAGATATGATGTGGTAGGTAAATGATATAAGGCATTTATATAAATGAGATCTCAGCACTTTTAGGATTTGAATTACAACAATAGATTATTATGTATTCATTTTTATATTTTTTATTAAAATTTTAATTAAAAAATTCTTTTAAGATTGATTTTTAAACATTCACCTTTAATTCTTTACTTTCAATCAATAACAAAAATATAAAGTCATCAATTTTGAGGGGTTTGGCTGTAAGTGGTAGACTACACCAATGGATCCAGGGGTATCTCTCACAAGTCATTACTATGTCATGCATTGAATTCTCATGAATCCAGTGAATTTATATGATAATCAGTTATAAAAAAAAAAAAAAGAGTTCATGATGAATATTAAAAAATGAGAACCAAATAATCTTTTTTTCAGTGAGAATATTAAAAACAAACATTTCACCATCATTTCGATAATTCAAATATGAAGAAAGTCACCATCCTATCTACACCCCTTTTATCGTCCTCTACTCTTCTTTCAATGTCGTTATAATTGTTTAGTGGAGCTTATTTTTATTCTTTGACATATTGGGTGATTAGTCCAAATTTGCATCTTGAAAGTTCAAAGACCAATCCTTGAATATGTATGTGAAATCATATGTCAACACCAGTCAATCATAGATTAATTAGATTCGAATCTCTCTATGTAATTAAAGCCAAAAAAAAACCCTCTGAAAAAAAAAAAGCAAACAAACAGGCATTTAGTCACTAAAAAAAATCCAACTTCCTATCAACACAAACAATGAAATTGAAAGCCTAATGGTTTAAATCGACAGAACAGCCAGCGAATCAGGTCTCTTTTGCTGTATCATTCAGCAGTGGACCCCACAAATGAAGTGTCGTACTGTGCCCCTGGCCGACACATGTACGGCTCAATAGCGATGAAACAAGCCTTTGTCAATCTCTGTAATCCATTGATTCCAAGAAATTTTACTGCGGTCTGTTCTCTGTTTAGTAGGTCCGGGGCAGAAGAGAAGAGAAGCTGTCTTCTTTTGCGGGGTTGGGACAGCTCAAAATCAGAAATCTGGCCAAGATCTCTAATGAAAGTCCAGGATCAGCTAGTCTCTCACGAGAGGTCCCATAAGAGCACACTTGCATTGCATCATCTGACAAGTGGCCAGAGCCGGAGGGCTCTTTGCCTATTCAGAATCTGCAAGTCATTTCCGTGTTCACCTTGGGCTTTACTTAGCAGGTTCTTGGCTGGGTGGGTACAGGACACATGTTAGTAGGGCCATACAAAATATGACCCCTTGCCAACACTTTTTAGTTGGTTTTCACACAACATGCCCCCGGTGGTGTACTTCTCTTCCTTTATTTTTTTTTTTTTCGCCTCTTGACACGTGAGGCTGTACTTCCCACTTAACACATGGGCCTATCTCAATTTCTGCTTTTTTACAGTTTTTAGTGTAAAAGGCAATGAAATTTGTCACTGGAAAATCCGCTTCAGTGAGGGTGTGGAGCAGTGCAACCTTTTGATTGATTGATTGATTGATTTATTTATTTATTATTTTTTAAATTGCATTTTGGACCAAAAAAAATAAAATATTTTCCTAGCCGCATTTGGTTGAAAGATTTGGAGATATTGCTTTTGGAGCATCTGGATAATTTCAAATGTTCTCTCGCTAAGTCAATTTAAAAAATTTTCAATGTAAAAGCATCTTTTTAAAATCTAGAATTCTTAGAATTTTATATGCCAAAAGTGACTTCATGTGGGCTCATTTAATTCTGACTGTTCAAATTCAATCAAAATTAGAATTTGGAATTCGTAGGCACAGTTGTTGGTATCTAAATAACTTGTAGATCTCTAAAGCTATTCCTGGGATAGAATTCCTTAATCTCTTCTAGAGTGGAGCATTTAAAAATGTTTGGCTTGTTTGATCATAAGCATTTAAAAATATCCTGTCTTTGAGATTTTGTAGAATTCCTATTACCCTGCACCCCCAAGCGGAATTTTAGAATGCTTGGATTAGGAGCATTATCAATTGCAAAAGTTAGAGAATCAGCTATCCAACAGGGCTTTTCACTTGGTTAGCTTAGCAATTCTTACTTCAAAATCCCAGTCAAACAAGGATCTTAGATCTATTAGGGACGGCCGCTGCTCTCTTCTCAAAAACTAGTAGAAAAAGGTGAATTCCTGGAAGAAATGATTGAAAATAAATAGTAACTATCTATTCTTCTATTTTAACCTGATGGATGATTTTGAAAATCCAATTTAATTGAGCCCAGTTGCCCACTGTATTTTGAAACATGAAAAGTAGCTGCGTTCAAATTCGAATCGAATGTGCAGAGAGTTAGGTTGATTATGTCTTGTCCCAAATCCAATCGGACGAGTGCCAACCTGAATTTTACGCGTCTTTGCTTGTATAAGGGGTAAAATAAAATAAAATTAAGTTATGAAATTAAAAAAAAAAGTCATAAGTAGCATAAAATGACAAAAGGATACATGAATGGCATAATATTAAGACACCCCTGGTTGGCAGGTCTAAAATTTGCTTACTCTTCTATTTCTCTAAAATGGACAGAGGTTTGAAAAAATAGAGTGTTTGGTAACTCTATCTAAACTACCTACTTTAGAGAAGTAAAGCCCTTTCCTCTTAAATCCACAACCCAATTTAGAATACACTTGAGAATTAGAGGATGAAACAAGAGGCGCCGCTACAGTGCATTTTTGAAGATCACACCAGTCCCTTTTTCAAATTTTTCTTGAAATTAGAGAGGATAAGTCCAGATCTAAACCGTTGGACATGTTCACATGATCAAGCACAACAATCATTCAAATTTTAGCCGTTGGATAATCATGAAACAAGAGATATGTGCAAGAAAAAGTGATCTATTGGATATTATTTTTTGAATTCTGTGGGGCCCAAACACAAGATCCAAACCATTGAAAATGTTAGGAAGGTTGAAAACGGCTATGGGATCGATTTTCAAGGATTGATTCCCAATGGATCTTGACAAATTTGTAAAAAACTTTCGACCATTGATGTAACATGCTCAATTTTAGACTAGTCCACAAGCGGTCCCTATTTTTATTTTATTATTATTATTTTATAAATCACAATCAAAACTACTTAAAATGTGTAAAAGTTCAATGACTACTCTAAGACCAATTTTAGCCATTAGATCATCATCAATCTTGAGATATTTTATAAAACAACATGAATTATTAAATATTTAAAAAAATTGCGGGCCCCAAATATAAGACCCAAACTGTTAGATCTCTTTTGAAGGCCGAACATAGTTATAGAGTAAAATTTCAAGTTTTGATTCTTAATAGATCTTGAGATATTTATGAAAAACTTTCAACAATTGATTTAAAATGGTCTATTTAAAATAGATGTTTTCATTACCAAATACATTTTTTAATTCTAACCTTTTTTTTATAGCTCTTTTTTTAGTAGCCCTATTTTCAATAGTCTCTAGGAATAAGATTCGAGCTACCAAACAATGCCTAATAATGACAAAAAAGGGAGAAGTAATTGTTTGTCTCTTAGTGCTTTTACTTTATTCTCAGCTTCCTCTTCCTTTTTCTCTCTTGTGATATGCCCTTTGATTTTATAATATTTCACCCCTGATGCAAATAAAAAATAATAAAAAACCAAGGTAAAGGGGAGTCAGACAAATCATCATCACCTGTTTGGTGGGGCCACAACACATGATCAAGGAAAAAGGCAAATTGTGACTACTGAGGGCCTAAATTTTGGTGGCCCCATTTTATTAACGTAGATAGCCGAATGAATAGTAATTGCTAGAGCAAACAGCTAATTAATTTGCTTTGCGCTTAGTATAGCTTGACCGCTGTCAATGTAAACAAATTTTTTGCTTTTACCTGATTATTTTATTGCCTTGCTGAATTTATATTATGTAAAAGCATAATCATAGAAGAATAAATTAGTACCATCACACTATGCGTAATGATCATGTACAAACATTTCTTATGGTACAAGCTACAACGTGGGGCGCTCTATTAGTTCATTCAACCGGACGATTCAAACTTACCCCTCTTATTTACATAGATGCCACCAGATTTTGATAAATTAAAATGGAATGTACCATTTGATTGAGAATCAATCATATATATATATAAGAACTAAACTTGTGGACCATGGATAAATAGATTAAAGGTATTAGACTGAATTTGATATCTAAGATGGCGCCATTTGGATCTTTCAATTCCCCTTCTACTTCATGATATATGGGGTTCCAAGTAGACCACACGTGATTACTTGTACCATAAGGCCATAAGGAAAGTTTATACAAGTTCACTAGTCGGTTGGAAGCGAATCCAATCCACAAGGCCAATTATAGGGCCGGGTTTAAAAAGGGAATTGCTATTTCAACACCATTTTTAACTTAGACATGAATTTTAAAATTTTTATATAACAATTTAGTCCACATATAAAAGGACCAAAAAGGCTTTTGTGCCATGAAACTTAAATTCCTAATTTCTTTTCATAGACACCTTTTCCTTTCCTCTTCCTATCATCCATTTTTTTTCCAATCTGTGCAAGTGACTATCTTCTTCCATTCTCCTTGGTGACCATTTTCTTGTAGTCTCATCGGTGACCATTTTCTTCCATTCTTCTTGTTCTTTGTCTCATCAAATATGATTTTTTTTTTTTATGAATGTGTTTGCATCAATCTCTTCTTTGTGAATGTTTAGCATAAAAAACATGATTCTATAAATGTTTTTCATGAAAAAAATGAGTTTTTTCCCCTGGAGAACATCCCAATTCGCTCCTGCGAGGCCAAACAAGTAATATCCTGTTCATCATCGCAGGGCCAAACACGACGTTTTGAGGGATGAAAAAATGATTTTTCATGAAAAACATTCACAAAATCATGTTCTTTCATGCTAAACATTTACAAAAAAAAGATTGATGCAAATACATTCATTTAATGGAATCCAAACATGCATTTGATAATGGAGGAAGGAGACCAAGCTTTTAATAATGGAAGAAGAAGAGAGAAAGATAAGTGCTTTATATCTGTAAAGAGAAAGATGAGTGGGTGAATGACTGTTGAGAGAAAATGTTTAAAGAAAGAATATGCTTGGATGGGTAGAGGTATGTTCGAAAAATGGATAACTGTAGAGAGAAAAAAACTGATATAACTAACTTAATCACATTAGTATAGAAAGACGGTATCTAAAATGAGTAAAAACTGGTGTTGAACTAGCAGCACTCTTTAAAAATCATCACTTCTACCAAGAGATGGGGGTGCAGTGCAACTCAGGCGGCTGCGATAGGTGTTGGCTCAACCCAAGCCTGATGTAAAATATCCTGAACCTGGCCCAAATGAAATCCAAGCGCCTCAAGCAAGAACCTAACTCCAATTTGTATTTGTTGGGATGAGACTCGGCCGAGTCCAGCCTGTTTGTTTCAATGAAGACCAAGTCCAAGTTTAGTCAGCTGAATCAACTCAAACTCGGCCAAGTTTTAGGACTCTGCACACATCTTGGCGGTTAGCAGTCAGATTTTCTTATAAGTATCAAGAAGAACGGGCAGTCATTGCTGTCCCTTGTCGGTTTTGTTGGTTTAGCACCGGCGGGTTGTTCTCGGGGGGGTGGGGGCGGGGTGGGCGTGTGGTTTGTTGGGGTGGTGCCAAAAATCCAATGTAGGAACTCAACTGATTCCCAGGGACTTCCAATCTCTATGGAAATCAGAGGGCTCGTAACAGTTCCACACAGCCAAAAGAATGCCTGCAAGAGCACACCAGTGCTTACAACCCCACAAGAACTACAGTGCAAAATGGAATACAATATCATTTCATACCCAGTTTCCAGCAGGCGTTTAGTCACATTTTACACACCCAGTGTTTCTGCACAACACCCATGGAGAGTTCTAATCTTAGCCAAAAGGCCGAGAAAGGTATATGGATAATGCTAATCAACCTATAGGTGCCCATTCCGTTTTGTCTGATTCAATGCTGGAACTTAATCTGCCAACCAATCGTGAAGCATAAAAAAGCCAAGTGTCATAAAGCGATCAAATGCCTCCACCCATCTGGGAAAAAAAAAAGGAAAAAACCACCAAAAACAGTGGCTTGGGTTTCTCAGATCAGTTTAGGCGGCAGCAAAGCTCGGCCTACTTTCAGAACGAGTACAAAAAATTACAAAATACAATAGTGAAGTTTTCATCATATTCTCCTGTTTTATTTGTAGGATCAAACTTAGAAACTGCAAAACTGCTAAAATATCCTCCATAATAAACTCATGACATGGATGTTGAAAACCTGCAGAATGAAGTGCTAGATCCGGATAAACCTACGTAACACAATCCCACTTGTGAACCGGTTCTCAACAGCTACTCTCAAAGAGCATCATAGTGTGTAATAGGCAGCTTGCCATCTTTTACTCTGTTATCCCAGTAGCCGAATTGTCTAAATCAATTTCACCCATCCCAGTATCTTCCTCTTCAGAGCTCACGTCACCATCAACCTCCTCATTCTGGAAATGTAATTTAGCCATGTGCTCAGCCAGTAGCTTGTCATCTCGTTCACTCACCTATACCAATATGCCAGCCAAAGTGAATAAAGAAAATAGTGAAATCTATAGTGTCATGCATCATGCAAATTACAAGTAAATGGATCAATTAAAGGACTCAAAGAGCCTCAATAGTCACTAGCATCAAAAGGGGAATTACAGATTTAAGGACTGCACATGCAGCCTACCTTTTGGGGTTAGAAACCACTCATGATAGGAGATCCAATATAAGTCTTTACCATAGTGATCAAAAGTATAGTTATCAAAATCCTACGATTAATATCTAGAAATTTAAAGAAAACGATTCATATCTATACAATGAATATTATCTACAGATGAATCTTAGGATTTAGGTGTAAATCTTACGATTTGATACTCATTTCATAGAATCTTACAATTCAAGCGATTCGGCTAAGTGAGAATAACTACAATCAATAATTTAATATTAATAATATTTTTTATTTTTTATTCTTTCTTTTAGCACTTTTGTTTTTAAAACGTTATTTAGTAGTTAATGAAACATCCTAAGAATTCTTACGGCTTTGATGAAGCTTTAAAGATGAATAAAGAATATGCATTTAATTAAAGCGTTCGCCTGTGTATATGCTTGTCTATATATTCTTCTTTCAATCTATTTCAGTTTTTTTTTTTTAATTCATGAACAATTTCTTAACTTCAAGAGATATCTTACTGCGTATGATTGATAGTTTGGGTTTTATCTTTATTTTTATATTTTGATTTTAAGATAACAAAAAAAAATATTGATACCTCAAACTTATTTAACTATTTATACATCATGATGTTCTTGATATGATTGCATGATATACTTGTTATTGTATTTATACTGCTATAATGGAAAAATGGATGAACATAAATAATTACTTTTTATTTTTTAATTATTTTTTATTTTTATTTGAAAAGTAAAAAATCCTATGATTCGCGATACGATTTGCGATTCAATTCAATTCGATTCATCGGTATGAACAATTTGTGATATGATTCTAATTTTGAAAACCTTAAAAAGTTTTGCAAGAATCATATATTGTTAACATTGGTTGTTTATCATATTTAAAAATTTGTAAGTCACCAATCTAACAACTAGGATCATCATATGGAGGAGATATCAAGGCATGGGCCATTCTATTATTTTGGTCCACCGGATGATGGCTTGGGTTCAGTTTAGCATCTCTACTATTAGGGTCTATTTATCTTAAAACAGTTTCAATCAGATGTTTATTCATTTTAGATTGTTTGGATGGAGTCTAATGCAATATCTATTTCAAATGTATTTAAGACATATTTCTCTATTTGAAATATGCCAAGAAAGACTCCCATTTCAAACAGAGCAAAACGTCTGAAGCGGGTAGATGTAAATTGTAAAGTTTCCAATTTTTGGAACAAGTTTACCCCTGCAGAAATTTAAATATTACAAGTTTGTCCCTACATAAAAGGAATGACTTTCCCTATTTCCTGCTCATTTCAGCTATCAAGTCTTGGAGGAAGCCCTAGCAGAGATTTTTGAAGACTCCTTTCTCCTATGATTCTCCCAGAATTCTGGCCGCTTGTGTTGATTAAAAAATCTTTGTGAATACAGGACTATTCTTTCTATGCTCTTATTTGCATTCTTAGGGTTCCTACTTGTGCAAAGAACACTAAGAAATAACAGAGGCATTCACAGACCCTCGTAATTTGTTTGTGCAAAATCCTATTGTTTGGCTTCATCATGTTAATATTGCTTCACAGCCATTACCATCAACGAACAAGAGACCTGCAGCAATGGAACCATCCCCCAAGGCCCAATCTAAGTCTCTGGAATCTGTTAGGTCCAAGCTGAGTGAATCATTAGTTGCTGCATCTGCCTTGGTTTGTCAGCCAAAGAACAAATTGTTATCAGCAGGAAAGAGTGTTGAGAATGAGACTCCATCCACACATAGGCAGGCTGGTGTGGACACTCAATCTGCCAAATCTAGTGGTAAAATTTTGGATGCTGATGCATGCCATATGCAAGAAAAACCATGGGCCCACATAGGACCTAAAGAAACAAAGCTTATTTGCTCATATCTCTCTTATGCTTCAATATATAGATAATTGGTACTGTGCGAATTATGTATCGTCCAGTTCTCCTTGTCAGTTTCTTGAGGAACAGAAGTGTGGGTCAACATTCAAAATAATGGTGATAGCTAGGAAAGTGCACATTAAACTAATTAATCTATCTAAAGCAAGTCATAGAATCTTGAGTTCCAAACCCGCTGTAAGTTTAACACATTATCATCTTATGACTAGAAATTCATTTTATGAGTTTTACATGGGCTTTAGAGAATTATAAAAAAAATTATAATGATTGACGCAATAGATTTCTCTACTATATTAACTTTTTTCTAAAAGGACAAAAAATGCCCCTATAATAAGCTCTTATTTGTATGTTTACCAAACAAGATATTTCAAATAGATCTATTTTTTTCAGATATACAACAGGTCTTACCAAACAGTCTATCTGGAACAGATCTACTTCAAACAGATCTATTTCAAACAAATAAGACTTGCCAATCAAGGCCTTAGATTGATTACAATTGGAGCCAACATGTACACCATTACTGGCAAAAATAAATAAATAACAAACCGTTTCTCTTTCAAGGCATCCAAGAAACTGTAGCACCTTTTTCATCACCAACTAAATTTTTATTGAAATGAAACCACTATACGATGCAAAATCTAAATACTTAATAGATCTGAAGGGCCCTCAAGCAGGTCTCAATGTGATTTTGAATGCAATAAAGAGGAGTTTGTGTAACTTGCGCAACTTGTGTTTGGTGCTTCTTAAGAGATTAGTTGGGAAGAGTCTTACTGCCACTAAGTGTTTTAACCATTAAAGAGTCCAAGTAGTTGACAATCTCTGTTAAGTTCCCACACTTAGTATGAGTATCTGTGTCGTCTTTGGATTTAATATTTCTAAATATATGGTGTATTGGCCATAGGTAAGAACTTATTTCAACCCCCATTCATGTTCGGCCACCAAACTGACAGATTTTGGCTTTAGAATTTTGGTGAAATGCCAGATCATAGGATGCGAAGAAGATCCATAGGGCTGAACTAATCAAAGCTGGACCCAAGTGGGCCACATAGGGTTGGACTGCGCATGCAGTCCGCTCATTGGAGAACATTGTCCCATAAATTGATACATTTAATTTATTTCAGTAAATCAACCATGCAAGATGTTATTTCTACATGACGAATATTTGAGATTTTGTTTGAATTTTTTTTCAAAAAATAATAATTTATGGGGATTTCTTTACAATTTTCTATTGAAAAATTATATTTGATCAATCCAATGGGCTCATTTTCTATTAGAGCGAAATTTGGTTAGGGCCCCATTTTATATTTAGAATGACATTTGGCTAGAGCAGAAATCTTCCTCCTAAAAGTTGGAAAATGGTTGGTAAGTGGAAAGATTTGAGTATAAATTGATCCTACATTCAGCCATGTCAGCATAAGAGACCCAACCTCCTACCTCTCAAATTTGAAATTTGAAAAATAACTGTTAAGAGTTTCATTTCTCCCTCTTCATCAAGATTACACACATTGAAATGCCTCATCAACGCCTCTCCATCTACATGAGACAGTTCTCCCTTTGATGAAGTATACCCAACAATCTCTCTATCGTCTCATCTGCCTGAACCTGAGAATGCCCCTCTCTTAGGCTTGGTCCCAATATAAGATGCTTTCTCCCTCTCTCTTCATCACAATTATAGGTAATTCTTAGAAGTATCTCATATCTATTCAGCAACTCTCATTTCCCTCTCACGTCTCTCCCTATAAATCTCTTAAATCCACCTTTCGTCAATCTCTGCAAATTCCAATCTCCCCATTCATTTACTCTCCGTACCACTTCATGTAAAGCAGGTTGACGATCTTGAAATCGAAAGTGAATAGATAGAAGTCTTAAAATTTGGCATGGGGCAATGTATTTGTGGGACATTTATTTTATTTCAGCTTAGGGCCCACATATTTTATATTAGTCTGAACCGTTCAAATTTTCAATGGAGTAGGCCCCACTGTGGGTTCCATTCCTCAAGATGGTGACTAATAGTCGTACTCATGCAGCTGGGCCCAAACATTGACCCATAAGCGAAACTCAGTCCATTGGGTTCAGCCATAGACCCAATTGGCTGAGAGCTACTGTGGCACCTTTTATAATTATCCTATTACTATTATTTTGCTTAAATAGGATTAAAAAGTTCTTGTTTAAAAGGATTAGGAAGCACTTTGCTTTAATTAGTAAGTCTTGTTAGCCAAGAAGTAAGTTTATTATCCTATAAATAAGAGAGACCTCAATGTAGTTGATTATGTTGTTGACAATTAATAATATTCAGATTGGGTTTTCCCTTTAGTTATGAGTTGTTTTTTTGTTATGGTTATGCTTGAGCTTTAGGGTAGGAATCCATGTGGATTTGATCAATCCTTCGGGAGATTGATTAATTCTTCTCGATCGTGGATCGTGGCTGCGCCAAGTACTAAAGGGCGAAAGACGCCTTTCGCCCCTTTAATGTAAATTTTTTGTTACCGAAAGGGGGAAGAGAGAGAGATCACAACCAGCTCCTTTTTTTAAAGAGAATTCCAACCAAAACTCCAAATTTCAACCATTTCAGCCAAAATATGGAATTTTGGGCCCAAATTCAGATTTCAACTCAAATAGTCTGAAATCTGGACTGAATATTTCCAAGGGGGTATTCAATGCGGTCAGCAAGCCAAACCAAAATTGTTCGTGAATTCAGCCTAAACCAAACCAAATTTCATAAGTAAGCTATTGGCCACTTCATAAAAATTGAGATTCTAGTCCCATCACTGCAGTAAGACCAAGAAGGCCTCTACTTATTTATGTTTTGGCCATGTTAATAATTTTCATATATTGTTTTTGGCATAGATTTTCTCCTCCAATATAGGTATGGTGAGACTCTATTGCCACTGCCAAGTGTGACTCTTTAAGTTGACAGTACGAAGAAGATGAGTGCAATGCTGATACACTATCTTGCCCCACTGTATGAAAAGACTATCCAGCCATTAAAACATAAATTACAAATTCATTTAAATCAGCAATGACTGTCCTACAAATGTGGAAACTCTTCTAATCCTTTGTTTGGGAAGAATATATGCTATCATATTAGCTTCCATAAGAATGTGCATAATCAAAATAGCAGTTACTTCCACAAATTACAAACTCATCTATATCAGTAAAATGGCTTGATCTACAAACATTGGGACTATTATCACCCCTGGTTTTGCCATACCATTAGCTTCCATTGGAATGAGCATGACCAAAATAGCAGTTATTTACACAAAATCCCAGCTTATTGATTAGTTGAGAAAACTTTGATATCAGTATACAGAATAAGCACCACGAGAACTTTTTTTCTCTCTGTCAGTTGCAAAAACATCTAAAAGTAAACGCATATTTGTGTTTAAAAAGTAAAAAATTAGATTATTTGACACATGTAAACAGGAAAGTGCAGAAAAATTTCAAAACTTGAAAGGAAACTCACAGCTCTAGGTGCCTCCTTCACTATAAGTTTTCCCTTATGTCGGTCTATTTCCTCAGTGCATGCTTTAATTGCATTATTTAGGATTGATATGCCTTGCTCCTGCCAAAGTGAACATGTCGCAAAATTCAATACAGAAAAGAAAAAAATGGCACACAATGGTTATCATGCCCAACAGTTCTCTGAATGCACAACAGTTTTCATTATGTAGAGATTAACAGAAAACTAAAAAATGGATGCAGGAATTAGTTCCAATATAGACACGAGAAACATAGCATTTTAAACCTTTTCTCTCTGAAATGATCTTTTCATTTTAAACCATTACAATAGTACTCAACAAAATGCAAGAAACGGATCTGAGATGTGCAGAGACAAAATAGTTGTACAATAAGTACATCTGAAGGGAACTGATTTCCTAGGTACACCATATTATATAAGACTGATTAAGTAAATCAAGTAATTAGCTCCACAAGCACATTTGAATTTTGAGTGCAAAACGGTATTGTGGATCTTGCCAACGACTTGATGGAGTAGCAAATATCAGATCCAAGGCACATGGCATAAGAAAAATAAATATGAAAATGTATCAAAGACGATCACATGCATTGAGAGGGAAGGGTGTTGTTCATCTTTTTGGTAGTAAAATTACATATTTATCCAAATTATATTATAGTAGGAATAACTCGGGCATACTGAGGTCAAGACTTTGAGCCTCTTTTTTTTTTTTTTGTTAAGATTGAGCTTCTCTCATTTTTTTAAGATTGAGCTTCTCTCATTTAACAATCAATGATATAAGGTCAAATGATGATGATGATACAAGGGATAGCTCTGTAATTTCAAGCAAACATTTTTTTTTACACAAGTAATTATGTTAGAAAAATTAATAAATGGGAAGAACCCTATTCAGTGTATAGAATGTTGGCCTACATGTACCAAGCATTGATTGATACCAATAATTACTATCTGTATCAGTATAGGTGTATCATGGATATCAGCTGATATTATTTGCTGATATGACTTATCAATTTTAAAATATCGGCCAGTGAACCGATAATTTGACAATATTGCCCACAGCCCTATTGAAGCTCTCTAATGCCCCATTTTGGGGTTTCTTTTGTATGAAAGACTTCTTTTGGCTCCTTTCCACCTTGTGAGAACTGAGGTTTTCCCCCTTTTTTTTTTATAAACACCAAACTAGTGTTGTTTCAACAAGATTGAAATTCCTACAAAGACTTTAGCTTGAGCAAGGTTCATAAACGCATATTCGTATGCTTGTTCTTGTGGATTTATTTCAAGCAATTGATTAGAGGGAGTATTTTGTTTTTGATCAATACATGAAAGCTATGATGCTCGGATATGGCATGGATACGGCAGGGACATGTTATGGACACTGCAAGGACACATAAAAAGTGAAGTATCAGATACAATATGACACAATACATTTGCCATTTTGATGTATTTGTGCATCATAACATGAAAGATTTGGAGACTCCAAACCTAATGTAGAAAGACTTAGATTTTTTTTTTCTGGATCTTTTGGAATTATCTGATTGTAGAGGTGATGTAATCACATTGACCTCAAAATAATAAGGGCCTGATTGCATGTCTTATTGATGTTTGAAATAGAGCTGATTGAGTTAATCTATTTGAAATAGAGTTGTTTCAATTAGACCTTTTTAATAAAAAAAACCATTTAGGGTGTTGGTCCAAGCGCATCCATCTAGAGAGAGGGTGGGGGAACTCTACAAGACTAGGAATGCAGTAGTGCATAAATCCCACATAAAAAACCTGTAAGTCCCGATCCTACGTATATAAGTGCAGTTTGGCCTTAACCCCACATGAGGTCTTTTAAAACCGTGCGACAAAATTAGATTGAAATCCCATGAGCCAAAACAGACAATATTATGTGGGCAGTGGGCTCAAATCCTTACAAATGGTATTAGAGATGACAATGGCTTTGTTTTCTAGTGGGGGAGTATGTCACCGTAGAATGGCATTGGGTCCGACAAGCATCCGCCTAGAGAGAGGGCAAGGGAAACTAGGTATGAAGTAGAAATTAGTCCCACATAGGAAGCATAGTGCTGATCCTAGGTATATAAGTGTGGCATGGCTTCAACCCCACTTGAGGCCTTTTAAAATTATATGGCACTATTTGGTTGAAATCACATGAGCCAAAGCAAACAATATCATGTGAATAGTAGACCCAGATCATTACAACATGTCTATAGAAAAGGCTCCCAAAGATTAGCTCCAATGTCTATGTTCTAGGTGTACCATCAAACTCAAGAATCAGTTCTACTTTCAACGTAGACGATCTTACGCTCTACTGTAGTCATGACAATGATGAATACTCTAAAGAACAAACCATTGCTTTAGTAGTTACTGCTCCACCTGAAGATAAAATTGGTGATTTATTGATGATCAACTTCTCAATACTCGTCGAGGAGGATTCCAGAAGTTCCTTGTCCGTTAGCAAAACCACCCGATCTTAGATGCTACATGGATTACTCCTATTGACTTCTAGAGCCTAAATCCAAGCCTCTATGAACACCATCAAGTGATTAACTCACCAAATTCGAGTTTCGCCAATTCGAGGAGAGTTGATGCAGTACAAACAAGGCTCAGGTCCAAAAAGAAAACTGGGCAAGCCCACTTGCTCAATTGGTCAACCCAATTCCCTTGGGTTTAGTCACAAGCCCAATTGGATTGAGAGCTACTATGGACTTCTAACTATATCTCATCAAGGATAAAAATAGCAATTGTAGCGGGTGTACTAATCAGCAGTCAAAATGCTATGCAATACATAACAGTTGCAGCGATACATAGTAGCATGACAGAGTGAGATTTTTTAAGTAGTTAAAAGAATTCAAATGTTGTACAATAGCTGATCTTGTATTTTTTTAGAAATTTGAAACTATATAAGGGTAACGACAACTTTTGTAGATGATATAGTATTGGTGGATGAATCAAGAGATGTTGTAAATGCAAAGCTTGAGAGATGGTGTGGGGCATTAAAATCTAAAGGCTTTAAAATAAGTCGTATAAAGACAGAATATATGGATTGCAACTTCAGTGAACATATACAAAGTGTTAAAACCATTGTCAAAATTGAAACCCATGAGATACCACGTAGAGATTCTTTTCGGTACCTAAGCTCGATGATTAGTAAGGATGGGGAGATTAATGAAGATGTGGAGCATAGAATAAAAGCTGGATGGCTGAAGTGGAGACTAGCTTCGGGAGTGCTTTGTGATAAACAAATACCAACGAAATTGAAGGGCAAATTTTACAGGACATTGGTTAGACCAGCTATGACATATGGAGCAGAATGTTGGCTAATTAAGAAGACGCATATTCACAATATGGATGTAGCGGAAATGAGAATGCTTAGGTGGATGTGTGGTAAAACTGAGAAAGATAAAATTAGAAATGAGCATTTTCGAGAGCATGTAAGGTAGCACCATGGATGTAAATATCGGCCGCTACAAAGCATAGCAGCCGATATATCCGCTGTAGTGCCCATCGGTGCTACGCTATGTTGAAAATAGCGGGATTCACAAATGTAGCAGCCCGTAGCGGCCGCTGCGTAGTGGGTGGGGTTTTTCGTTGACCTTTTTCACTCATTTTTTTCATCTTTACTCAATCTCTTCTCTATTTTTCACTGCTCCAAACCCCTTTCCTTGTCTCCATTTTTCAAATCCTCTCAAAAAAACACTAGAATCATAACTAAAAACATCAAGAACATCAAAACATCAAGGTGGTATTCAAGATTCAAGCATCAAACTCAAAAAAAGGTGAGTTTTAAGGCTTATTTTTTTCTACTTTGAGTTTTTTTCTCTCTTTTCTTCCATGAATCACTTGAAAATGAGTTGTTATTGTTAAATTCATGTTCCGCTTTGATCAACCCCCTCTTTTTTTATCACTTTCTTAATTTTTTTTATTTTGAATTTTATTTTCGGATTATTTTATTATTTGAAAAAAGAAATCTATTTTATTCATAAAAAACCAATAAATGAGTTGAAAATGATTCCTAAATGTTAGGTCTATGTTTCCCATAGATCAATCCCACATAGTTTTGTGTTCTTCTAATTTTTTCATATTTTTTATTTTCGGATTTTTATATTTTTTAAAAAAAATATTTTTTTTATAAAAGTAAACTCAATCAAATGGGTTGAAAATGGTTTCAAAATGTTAGATCTATGTTTCCCATAGATCAATCCCACATATTTTTGTGTTTTTCTAATTTTTTCATATTTTTTATTTTCGGATGTTTGTATTTTTTAAAAAAATATTTTTTTT
The DNA here is from genome assembly GCA_037013555.1 of Sextonia rubra. NCBI lineage: Eukaryota > Viridiplantae > Streptophyta > Magnoliopsida > Laurales > Lauraceae > Sextonia > Sextonia rubra. Next base: position 30,739,529 of record JASUAD010000010.1, on the reverse strand, counting down.
TATAAAAGCAAACACAATCAAATGGGTTGAAAATGGTCCATAAATGTTAAATCTATGTTTCCCATAGATCAATCCCTTTGGTATTAGAGCTATTAGCAAGATATTCCTCCATTACAAAGTCTTTGCTCTTTAAGTAGATTAGTATATTGTTTTTCTATGATGTTTGAACATAGTTTATCTTTCATTCTTGAATGAATCTTGATGAAATTTGTTTATAACATTTTTTTTATAAGCTTTAAGTTAGTATTTAAGTTGACATAATTAAACAACATGAATCCATATGAAAAACATTGAATGTTCCCATTCTTTTGTATTGATACAACGACACATGACCTCATGCAATGAGGGGTCCGCTACATACTCATATACTAGTTACTTTTGCAAAACAAATATATATTCCATCATTTTCCAATATTCTGGATTTTCTGGAATTTTTTTAAAGACTTTTTCAAATCACACCGCTACACTGCTACGTATCGCCGCTACCACTATGTATCATTTCGGCGGCGGGCGTAGCCACTATTTTCATCCTTAGGTAGCACCAATAGGGGATAAGATTAGAGAAATCCGTTTAAGATGGTTTGGGCATATTGAGCATAGGCCAGTAATGGCACCGGTGAGAAAAAATTTGGATATACAGGTGGATGGCCCATCAAGAGGTAGGGGTAAGCCGAAGAAAACATGGAAGGAAGTCATTAATTCAGATTTGAAGAAGTTTAACTTATCGAAAGATTTGGCTCAAAATAGAACAGAATGAAGAAACATAATTCACGTAGCTGACCCCAACATGGTTTGGATAAGGCTTTGATGATGATGATAATGATGATAAAGGTAGCGACAACTTTAGGAAAGACTATTGAAAAGAAGAAATATGAAAAATCATCATCATCAAAGCCTTATCCCAACTATGTTGGGCTTGGCTACAAGAATTCTGTTTCTCCATTCCGTTCTATTTTGAGCCAACCTTAGATAAGTTAAACTTGTTCAAATCTGATTTAATGACCTTCATCAATGCTTTCTTCGGCCTACCCTTACCGCTTGATGGGCCATCTACCTGAATAGCCAAACTTTTCCTCACTGGTGCCATAACCGGCATACGCTCAACATGCCTAAACCATCTTAAATGGGTTTCTCTAATCTTATCCCCTATTGGTGCTACCCCTAAATACTCTTGAAAGAGCTCACTTCTAATTTTATCTTTCCTAGTTTTACTACACATCTACCTAAGCATTCTCATCTCCGCCACATCCATTTTATGTATATGCATCTTTTTAATTGGCCAACATTCTACTCCATATGTCATAACTGATCTAACCACTGTCCTGGAAAATTTACCCTTCAATTTCATTAGCACTCGCCTATCACAAAGCACTCTAAAAGCTAGTCTTCACTTCAGCCATCTAGCTTTTATCATATGCTCAACATCTTCGTTAATCTCTCCATCCTTACTAATCATCAAGCGCAAATACAAAAAAGAATCTCTATGTGGTATCTCATGGGTTTCAATTTTGACCGTGGTTTCAACACTTTGTAAAGACTATTGAAGAGAAAAAATAAGAAAAATAATGTTTTAAATTAAAATTGATTGGCTCTACTAAGTATAGACCATGGAGCCACTATTTTCAAAATAACATAGCAGTCACGATTGCTACGGCCGATAATGTGGCTGCTACCATTATTCCTATTTTGAATTATTATTTTATTAGGATTAATATTAGCAAGTTTTCTATTTTAATTAAGTTAGCTAAATTATATAACAATGATCAATGCTTCATAGCAAAGCATGCTTATTACAATTAATCAAGAATTTCTGAGTTTCTCTTCGATATGGTGTTTCCCATTACCGAGTGTGTGTTCTAGTTTTCAAAATTCAACCTTGGATTCGATCAATCCCCTAGGAGATTGATCTAGTTTGATTGAGGATCCGCAGTTGCACCACGTGTCCTTCAAATCTTCAGCTAAGTGGATAGCAATAATGCCCATACTCATTCATCTGTCCTGAACAACTCACTTCAGTACATGCAAGGATGTCAAACACTAGCCAGAAAATCCAGCACCTTTCAAACTCTTTTAACATTGTTTGAGATAGGATAAAACTAAAACTAAAATCCTCAACAATTTTTTTTATCTTTTTTTGAAAAACCGTATCATCTAATAACTGACCTCTTTCAATTTAACAGGAAACTAGCACATACAGTATAGTTCATAATATGTTTTATCTTTCATGACCACCTTCCAGAACAACTAGAAAACATACTAAGCTAACTTGTTAAAATCAGTATGTACCATCAGGCTAATGAATAAAAAGCCCAACGGAAAATTAGCCCTTTGTCCATTTAATATCTAAGAACTAGCTAAAAAGATGAACCGTGAAAAATGACAAAGGTAATGCTCAAGTAAAAATAACAGTGTACGAAAAAATTATTCTCCGGGTATCAGAAAATATCATGGCCATAAACCAAGTAAATTAGCAAAAACGACAGCTTTACATATTATGAAAGTTCCCACTAACCTTGTCCAAAGTCTGAGTTGTAAGAACATAAAGTGGAGGAGCCACCAATTTAATTTTCACTGGGCAGTCATCATTTCCAGCCGCTTCAGCTTTCCTCATAGCTTCCTGCAAAATTAAAAAGTTCCAACTTCCAACTAAACAAGGACATAAACAGTTGATAATTTCACAATCATAGGAAAAAGAAATAGAAGCAGACAACACAAATAGATAATCAGAACCTTGATGTGAAGAACCCCATCAAACTGAAAACACTTCATTTCAATGTCAGCACGTATCTTAAGAGGTTGTGGGGTCATTCGTCTCCTAATGTTTTTAATCAAAGCATCTTTGACCTCCTCTGACATTGCAGGCACTACCTTGGTCACCTATAAGAAGTAAGAGGGCAGAAACAATATAAGAGTATATGTTCAGATTCATTGTCAATGTGAAGTTTTTTATACAAGCATAGAAATTGCCGCATTTGACTCCACACCATTTTAGAAAAGAAACTTTCTTCTGCCTTTCAGGAAAAAGAAATTGCCAATAGAAAATCCTGAAAATTGGGATTACTATTTCTACACCCAAATGCAAGGGAACTGGAGCCATGTGCAAACTACACTAGCATTACCTCCTGTCCATCAGGACCAATTTCCTTAACTTCACGAGTGAGGGAGTTTAAAACTGAATCAGGATCCGTTACAATCAACTTGAATGCCTGCCAAACAAAAAGGTTTAAGCCAAATGTCAATAAATTATTAAACATGCACACACGCAAATGATCTTGCAAAAGTTGGTCTGCAGTGTCACCTCAAAAGCATGTCCATATTTTCGATACAAAGGCCATCCGACGTGGATATATAAATCCTGTCAAGAACAACTAACGTAAAAATAGTAGCCAGTAAGGATTTTAGGTGGAAAACAGAAACAGCAACAACAATAACAAGTTAACAACAATTTGACCTGTACATCTCTGCTGTAATGAAAGCCATCAATTTACCAGTCACTGATGCTGCTATGATTTAAAAGAATGGCTGTCCAGTAATGGCTTCACTCGGTACAACAAGACGGTTTCAGTAATCAGTAGTCACTATTACTTTTTTGAATTTATAGGTTCAGCATGAAGTATAAATGAATCATATTATTTGTAGACCAGAGCCAACAACACTATTGGAGGTGCTCATTGTCACAAACACAAACTTTCAGATTTGAATATATAAAGGATGGTTGTGAGGTTGACAGCTGGCATAAAAATTGTCGCATATACAACATAAATTCTAAGACATTATTCCGTGACTAGGATGGTGAAGCAGAATTCCTGTGGCTAACCCCAACAAAGTTGGAACAAGGCTTTGATAAGGACCATGATGATTATATATCTATTAAATTGTATATATTATAGTTGTAATTTTTTTTATTTTGAAAGATAAGTTAGTCCTTCAGTCGACAGGAAAATTTATTACGTGTGGAGGTGTGGCCACATTCATAACGTATAAATGCAACCATCCTCAATGAGGCATAACCCACTTATTAAAGGAAAATATATTACAGGGAAATATATTACATTTGTATTTTAGTTACATGTAAAACACTCTTAAATGACCTTTATAGTGAAGATGTTCAAAATTTTCATTTTTGACATTACAAAATGACTATGGAAGAATTTAAATAAAAAAAGAAGGAAAATGGTTGTCACAAAATGGTTTTGACAGTATATCAGCTGTTACATAACGGTTTTGGACCTGACCATTGCTGAAGCCAAGTTTTCGAACAATGGACCCTGCAGTCCCGCCAATTAGCAACTAAAAAGTCTCTAACTACCATTATCATAATTAATGAAATTTAAAAAAAAATTGAAAGTTTCCAACTCACCGGTGCAGACAAAGAGACTGGCTGAACTGATTATCCATTTTTTTAATATCATATATCTATATATTTATAGCTGGCAGATGACACAACAAGGGGAGCACATGTATTCCCAAACCCAAATTCCTTGCAAGAAATTTCTTCCCTATGGATGGAAAGTTCAAACATAGAGCATATATGTAAGTGGTAGCTCCTTCCAAATGTTGATCTCAAGCAGAATTGAGATAAAAACAGCCATTAAAACTTGTAATGAGATCTATAAAAGAAGGGTTGCCAACATATCTCTCTTGTACTGTTAAGCTCCTTAAAAAATGTTAATATTCAAAACAAAAAAAAAAGGAAGAAGAAGAAGAAGTCTTGTTTTTACAATCGCAGTACATGAGAAATTATTCCATTTCTCTCCCAACAAAGTGCTTGAGATACTGACAAGCAAACGCAAAGTAAAATTGTTCCAAAATTTACAAATAAGAATGGCCACAACATAATCAGGTTTCTCCCAGAAAAAAAAAAACACATAATACAGTGAAAATCCAGATCTACCGTGCTCAATATGGAAAGAAGAATACAGCATTGAACCCAAGGAAGATATAGTGCAAATACAAAGACGAAAAGAAGATAATTTATTCCACAGAGAAAACCCAGTATAAACTACATTAATTCAAACAAATGGATGAAGCAAAATCTTTTTTTAATAAATAGTGATAAAAAGAAACTTTTATACCAAAACTTTACCTCACAAGCACAACTGTTAATCCCACCCAAACTGACAACCTTACAAAAGGATCTCAGTGTGTGGATTGTGGATACCCAGGTGCAATCTATGACACCCAGTTACTTGTAAAAGCCCAATGAAACCGTGTAAGACCAAAATGACATTTGTATTGATAACCAATAATTTAAGGGTAAAGTTCAACATATCCTACTTAACATTAAAAAAAAATGTTAGAAATGGATGTAAACAATGACAAATTCATTAACTCAAAAGTGAGCAAAAGAAAATTAGGATACCTATATCCATAACTGATGCAGCCCAAGGGTTAGGGCTTGCGTGGAGGTGTCTAAGCACGTGTCCAAAGACACTTCGAACCGTCAAGATGACTTCAACACACACGAGGACACACCTCTCTGGGGAAAACCCAATTCTATTAATCAACCAAATCTGAAAATCTCTTCTCTACAATGCCATATATATAATAAAGCAAACTTAATGAGCAAAAAAACCCTATGCTAGTAATGGAAACTTTTCTAATAACAATTGAATTAGAAATCTACTAATAATAATCCTAATCTAATTTGAAGAGGGGCTGCTGGGGCCTAGACTGCATCATCCTCCCCGGGTTGAAAGAAGAGTTCGTCCTTGAACTCGATTCTGCTTCGGATTGCCAGTGTAAATGCGTTGAACATGAAGGACTTCCTTTGTAGCAACTTTCCAGGAATTCTTCTTTAGCGGTTGTGGTTTTTCAGGATGAAGAGTAACTTGCTGTCCACCATGCATGAATGTATAGGTGTTGTCGCGCATACCATGAGTTCCATTTTTGTCATACATCCAAGGACGATCCAATAAGATATCACCACTATCCATAGGTAGTACATCACACTAGATAGTATCTTTGTAAATATCACCAATGGCAAAAGTAACTTTGCAAGTATGTCGAACATACGCTTGATCACCATTCATTAGCCACTTGACAAAATAAGGACGGTTATGCTTATAAACTTTCAATTAGAGGCGATCAACAAGGGCTTAGGAGATGAGATTTTCACAACTTCCGCTGTCAATAACAACTATACAATTTTGTTCCTGAATTGTACCTGCGGAACGGAAAATATTTTTTCACAACCACTTATGTTCAACAGTTGGTGGAGCATTCTTGAGGACAAGAAGAGCTTCACCTGTGGTATCTGCATTAGTGAATTCAATTTCCTCAGTGTCAATATCCCTGAGATTGTCAATATCCTTAGGATCAGTGTCAGTACCCTTAATATCATCTCGGATATTGTTATCAGCACCTTCAATCTCAATCAAATGTATTCGCTTTGGACATTCTGCTGTGCGATGCCCGTGCTGTTGACAATGAAAACAAACCATCTTATTATGACCTTTAGTCCTAGCAAAAATCTGTCCATTGGATTTAGCTTCTTGTATAGATGAATTCTTCAGAGAAACCCATTTGGATTTTTGTACTTGATGATTTGCTATTCCCTCAACCTTGATCGCATGTTGGATGAGTTCATCGACATTATCAAAATGTTGGAAGGCAATGATATGCTGAATGTCTTTCTCAACCCATTGAAAAATCTATCAACTACCACATCATCATCTTCATTCAAGCCACAACGAGCTTACAGCGTTAAAAATTCCTCAGAATATTCAACAACTGTTTTGGACCTTTGTTTCAAGTTTTGAAAGTTGGACCGTAGATCTCTTGCATAGTTGACAGGGACGAATTTTTGCTTCAAAATATTCTTCATCTCAGTTCATGTATCAACTGGGTCCATGTTTTGATTCCTCCGTTTTCTTTGCAATTCAGCCTACCAAGTTGCAGCATAATTACGAAATCTAGTGGCAATTAGTGTAACTTTATGGTGCTCAATCATTGGCTTATGTGCGAAAATATTCTCCATGCACACTAACCAATCCATAAATTCTGCAGGCTGTAATTTTCCATCATATTTAGGAATCACAATTTTAATCCCTAAGTCTCGATCAGAATTATTGACTGGTGGATCCCGGTGATTCCGAATATTTGCACCATCATCACGGTGGTGATACACACGCTGATGATTTTTCAAATTTGTCACTCTAACATCCAATTATTGCAGGGTTGTGTGCATGCCATCAACTTTTGCAGATAATTCTCTAATGGCACTAGCCAAATCTTCAAATGAAGAAGATGAAGATTCAACATCCACTTGCTTCTTAGGAGGCATTTTTTTTAATGAAAATTTTAAATTTGACTGACCTGAGATGGAGATTTACTCTTCAGAAGTACGCTGGTAAAGACAAATCAGAAATCGGAACACAGTTGATGTTAATTTTGCAGAAACAAATTCTGACCGTCAATTGTTGAAAATCTGATCAAAACTGACCAGAACTGAAGTTACGGGCTGCTTTGTATATGGGCTCACCTAAAGCAGGTCAAGTGTACCCGGCTTAGAACACGGGCCCAATACTGATGTTTCTTTTTTTCTTGGTCTCGTTCTTCGTGACGAGAAGAGGGAGATAAGAAGGAATGTCTTGCCCTTGGTGCTTCAAACAGAGTCTGCAACGATGAGAGCGCTGGCGAGATGATGGAGATAGCGACGACTGCGTTGGCTTTTGACGACAACAGCGAGCAAAGATCGGCGAACGGCACAACAGTCGGTGGCGACGACAGGCAGCGTACGGCAAAGGCTGGCGACAGCAAACACCCAGCGGCGACGACGAACGACGAGGGGCGAGCGTTGGCGATGTCTGCGGTGGAGGCGAGAATACAGCGACGTGACGATGGCGGTGATGATGGTGCTGCAAAGGCGGCGATCGTCGAGCAGTACCGGCAGACGGCAGACGACAGCAGCGAGATGCCAAGTATGTTTCCTTCTCGCTCTCGGCTGCCACTCCTCTCTGATACCAATCTGATGTAGCCCAAGGGTTAGGGCTTGCGTGGAGGTGCCTAAGCACGTGTCCAAAGACATTTCGAACCGTCAAGATGACTTCAACACACACGAGGACACACCTCTCTGGGGAAAAACCAATTATATTAATCAACCAAATCTGAAAATCTCTTCTCTACAATGCCATATATATAATAAAGCAAACTTAATGAGCAAGAAAACCCTACGCTAGTAATGGAAACTTTCCTAATAACAATTGAATTAGAAATCTACTAATAATAATCCTAATCTAATTTGAAGAGGGGCTGCTGGGGCCTAGACTGCATCAATAACCGCACCCAGAAATGGACGTAAACAATGACAAATTCATTAACTCAAAAGTGACCTAAAGAAAATTAGGATGCCTATATCCATATCCGTGCCCTAAATGTTTGAATGTACAGAGTCATATCCGTGGACATCATATCTCTATTTGGAACCGTATCCGTAGGGCATCACAGGGTGCCAATGAAGCACAGTATCGATATGGGTACATTATGGGTACGCCGATACGGCAAAATCCTAAAAAAACAGAATATGGGTACAGCTGGGGTACATCTATTAAAAAACTATATTTTTTAAAATTTTAATAATGCAATATGCTAATAATAAAAATATGGTAGAATCCTTAGATGCAACAAGCCAACAATTACTTAATACCAATACAAATTCAACCTACAAATCATAATTTAATGTCAAAAGGCATGTACAAGCCAATAGTTTAATGTTATTACAAAAAAACTACAAACAAAAGCACTAAAAACGAAGTAAACATCAAAGCAAGTCCTATCAAGCTAAGAATCTTTACGATTCACATCCAGTCATCCAACAACTTCAACTTCATCACCTCCATCAAATAATGCAGCTTCCATGTTAGACTCATCAAGTGAAAGATTTGCAATTTCAAGTACTCATGCTATATCGAAAAAGTCAAACTCTTCAACAAAACGTACTGGGTGCGTTTGACCGTACCCAATATGAATTTAGCTGTATTCAGTATGGGTATATGTAAATTTTTAGAGTACCCATGCTTCATAGGCGTGAGTGCAATGTGCCAATGTCATGTTACGCTGATACAAAAGCTAGTTGAAAGGCGTTCACTGTCGCAACCAAATGGTTGAACATTTGTCAGGCTACCTATAAATAAAATAAAATAAAATAACAAAAAAAAAAAAAAAAACAAACAGGACGTCATTGAACTTTTTTTTTAATAAATGTCATATTTCATGTATCAAACAGCTCACAAATTGATGGGATAATACTTAAATGATAATGATTTCATACACAAACAAATGTACTATAGCTTCTTGTTTTTTCTTCATTGATCAACATTCAACTTAATACAACAAATAAGGTCTAATTGTCATCTTATAGAAGTTTCATTTTTAATTGACATGATACAACAAGTGCAGAACACTACACTAGGTTGGTCTCCATCGTACTAGCCTTAGATATAGCAATACGGAAAATCATGGAACTGCATTATTTTCAATTGTAACCAACTCATTTCCCCTTGTCCATATCCACAAAGTTTCAGCCCATGTGACTCAAAATCTTTTTTCTGAAGTTCGATATTTCATGTATTTGCTTTATGATCTAACGAATGATTATCTATAAACAACATACACTCAAGATATTCATTTTGGATGCATTACGTAAAGTTGTCCATAACCAAGGAGAATAATGGGGACTATACTGAACCTAGCTGCAATGTATCTACAACTGAGAACTCATGTCCCCCAAGTTGGCAAGTCCCAACCGTAGTTGAGAACATAATTTTGGATCTCATTCTAGTTTAGCCTCCGAACCAAAATGTTTCAGCCAATTTAGAATTTTGGCAAAAAATTTTGGAGTTATGTCTTGTAAAATATATGCATTTCAAAATTACCATATAAATTGATCTATTTAATTTATTCTAATAAATCAATAATGTAATATGTTATTTTGACAAGGCCGAAATTTAGGATACTGTCCTTTTCTTTAAAAAACTCTAAATTTTGGGGCTTTTACAATTTTCTTATAGAAGTTATATTTAATGGGCCCATTTTCTATTTGAGTGAAATTTCGCTGGGGTTCTATTTCCTATTAAAGTGAAATTTGTTTAGGGCCCATTTTCCATTAGTGTAAAATTTGTCTTTGACCTATTTTTCATTAGAATGAAGTTTGGCTAGTGCCCTATTTCCAATTAGAATGAAATCTGCTAAGGCCCTATTTACTATTAGAGTGAAATTTGGTTAGGGCCTATTTATGATTGGAACAATTATATTGATCGATTTAGATTTTTAATAAATGGGCCCAGCTGTGGAGTCCACAAATTTCTCCTAAATCAAATATAAAATAAAGTTAAAATGCATTAAAAAAAAAAGGGTGACTGTTTCATCCCTTTTATCCAGCGATGAAACAACTTGCCATCCAAAGCAGAGAGGAGAGAAGAAGAAGATGAAGCAGACTCTCTCTCTCTCTCTCTCTCTCTCTCTCTCTCTACTTTGTTTCCCCTCTTCCACGACAAATGTTAGGACAGCACCATGCCACACCTCTTTTGTGTTCTTCCTTCTTCAAAAAAAAATTAAAAAAAAAAAGGAGCCTAACAGAATGTGAGCAGACCTGTTCCGAATTCTTTAGTGAAAAGTGTATTTGGGTTTGCATCATTGACCATACCAAAAAATTCAACAATTTCATCCAAAACAAACCAAAATTCATAACTATGCCAATGGAGTCTTCATCGATGAAGTACGGACACTTCATATCCAATCCGATACTTCAATTTCTATGCATCAAATCCATGTCCCTATCACATCCATGGAATGCCCCTTTCATAACCACGCCAAATAAGGGCATCATTGAAGGTGCATTGAAGATGTCAACAAGAAATCTTCAGTCAACAGTAAAGGAGTTTAAATTGCAACAACTCAAGATCAGAAGAGAAGATATCATTGAATTCTCCAGGAATCTTGTACGAGAATTATACAAACTAATGGCCCACAATCCTTTGAGCTAATTGAAACAATGGTATGTATGCAGGATGAAGCAACACGAGACAGAGATAAGAATGGAAAGAAGCGAAACCTCGAGATCCAAGAGCATGGTCTCAGCGACATGGCGCATGATGGAGTGGACGAGCTTGCTCTTGTTGTAGCGCTCCTCGCAGGCCTGGATGTCCTCCTCGGAGACGCGGCGCTTGCTGAGATCGATGTAGCCCTTGTCCTTGTCGACGCGGAGGACCATGACGGGCTCCTGGCGGCCGACCTTGATGAGGCTGCTGACGCTGCGGATGCGGCGGCGGGAGAGCTCAGAGAAGAGGATCATGCCCTCGATGTTGTTGTACTCGAGAAGAGAGACGTAAGCGCCCATGTCCGCGATGTTCTTCACCTGAATCATCACGGCCATGTCCACCTCCGGATATTTGGCTTCGTACATACGACACTCTAAGTTGGGGCCCGTCGTCGCCATTCAAACTAGACAAGATACCAAGCAGAAGCAGAAGCAGAAGCAGAAGCAGAAGCAGAAAATGGGGATTCTGGGGTTTCTAGGGTTTTGTGGGGTGGGGGAGGGAGGGGTTCAGGGTCCCTCTGTAACCGTACCGTTTGAGAGGGAGGGATAGGGTTTTTTTTATAGGTTGGATGGAAAGGAACCCAGAGTGATAGGAGATAGTGGCAAGGGGATTCTGATTTTCCGAGATGTGGGCAGCAGACAACGGAAATGAAGGGGACTCACTAATCACTACCCGCTAGTCTCAGGGCAGGCCAGGGGGGTTCTGTCCGTGCTCTGTAGCCGACGTTGCTAAAGTGTGGAATCTCACACCGTTCGTTTTTCGGGCCCACTGAATGTGATTGATGTCTGGGGAATCAATTGGGCCACTCAAGGATAGGAAATAAATTTACAGCTACCGATTTTGCCGGTACGTATCGAAACTTTGCCCGTAGGGCTATTTAAGTTTAACAAATTCCAACAACGTTGCCCGTGTGATCTTTTAGACTACTTGGCACAGATGACATTTCACGATATTTTAAAATAGTATGATTTGGCACTTCATGTTATGCCACAGTTGTTATATAGATAATAACTTTATAGAAAATATTTAAAATTTATTTATTTAAACCGCAAATATTAGGTCTAAGAGCACCTGCATGATTAAATTTTCAAAATAAAAATTATGTTCATTAATAACCTTCTTTAGTCATCACTGGATTGAATTTAAAAGAATTGACATAAAAAAAAATGTGTGTTGGTTAATATTTAAATGACCATTAAATGGGTCAATTCTCAAAGGGTAGGGGGAACATGTGAGGTTATTGTTTCAATTTTGCTCGGAATTTGATCTCTCTTGCTATCTCTCTTTCCTTCTTTTTTTCTTTTTTTCTTTTTTACTTCTTATTCATTCTGATTTGATTTTAATTCAATTCAATGGTAGGCAAGTGAATTTAGAGCTCTCAGGGTAAATGAATGAATTGTTGTGTTGTTTAATGACATTGCTTGTTTATGATTTGGGGAAAAATACTTTTGAAGAAAAGCATGGAATGGGTTGGAAATGACACTGCCATGTGTAATGATTTTGTCATGGCTGTGGAGTGTGGTCCCAACAAGCTTGTTTGGACTATGGAGGAGGAAGGTTAGAGTTACAGAAGCAATAAGCGCTACTGAGAAGTTGTCACAGATCTACTTGTGGTACAAAAGGATTATATGAAGACAATGGCGGCAACAATGGTGTAAGAGGGTAGTCGAGGGTCACACATGTGTACAAATTGTTTGGATTGGAGACTGGACTATGTTTGAATTGAGTTTTAAAGTAAAAATCTTTTGGCCAACACTAGATCAATATATTGTCAGCTTAGCTCCCATGGATCCCTTCGCAATACTTACATTCTCTTTGTTTGTACTATATTTTCAAGATCGTCATCATCACCATTAAATTCCAAGCCTTAGACTCCATACTTTTGATCCCTTAGTGTTGATGATGCTCCAAGAATGCACAATCAAGATGGTTTGCAAATCTAAGTCTATGAAAGTAAAGCTCAAGAGGAAAGATTCCACTAATTACACTTTTTCTTGAGCTTTGAATGTTTTTAGATTTGACTAAGAAGGGTCTCAGCATGAGTGAAATGAGTTTAAAACGTTCCAAAGGTCTCGCTTAGAGCTTTCATGAAAGTAGTAGAAGGTTCTTAATATTTTTCAAGAAGTTGCACAAATAGGAAAGCTCTACATGTTTATGGACAGGGCTCTAATGGCTAGTTAACAGTTAATCTACTTCTTTATACGGTTTTTCATAAAGCAACAATGGCTATGTTGACTAACCCTAAACAGATAGTTTGATTGAAATGTTTTGAGTTGCGGTTGGCTCAGAGTTAAACGCATACGAAAGTCGATTAACCACTCAATGACTAATAGGTGACCGATCTACTCCAGACTAGAAAAGGTTTGCTTCTGGAAAAGTGACTGTGGGGAATTGTGGTTGGCTTGTGATTAATTGCATATGGAATTTGGTTAACCACTAACTGACTACTAGGTCACTAAAAACTAGGGTCCTTGGAATTGTGACCGTGAGCTGAGCGGTGACTTGGCGGTTAACACTTAATTGTAACCACTTTCGGTTAACCATCCGGTGACCGTAGTACAAAAATGCTCCAAATACAGGATATTGTTAAAGTAATCGTGGTTAGTCTCTGGGGACGTGGTGGTGAACCTCTAGCTGGTTTCGGTTAACCTCCTGAGCCGTAGAAGCATAACTCAGCTTGAATTTGGCCGAAATCAGTATGAAGATTTTACTACTAAGTCAAATGGGTCCTAAGGGCCTTTTTTAGGGTTGTCTAGGGATTAATGTACTTAAGTTGATGGGCACAAAATGGAGATTCTTTCTTGATGAAAAACAGGCTTTTAAAGGCAATGTCTTGGACTTTTGATATTGAATTGATAATAGGAATAGTGTAAATATGACTACCACACTATCACTATCAGAGCCGACTCAAAAGTCAACTGTGCTTACTAAATGCCAATGCCATGGACAAGCAACATAGTGCACACTCCTTCATGGCCCTACCCTACCCACTCACCACTTGCTCCACGGTGTAGCACAATTTTTTGCTTTTTCTTTTATTTTTTTTAATCTTGCATTTCTCTAGACAATAAAAATAAAAAAGATTTTACGAGAAAAAACTCATTAGTGTACCACTAAATGAAATTAGTTCTAAATTAAATTTGGTCTCCGGCACTTGATTTCGTACACAATTTATTTTCCTATAAGGTGGCATCGCTCTGGCCCCACATTTTATTCTTTCCTCATCTCTACTTCCTCTTTTGCCAAGAAAGGATCCAAGTTGCAAAAGAATTAGAATATCCGGGCTCTTGATCGCTGGTCTTGAAGAGAGAAGAGGTAAGGGACTCATTCAGTTTGTTGCTGGCGAGAGACAATGTAACGGCCCCGGCCCCACACGTGATATTATCCGTTTAGGACCTTTGTTCGCCTTTAACAATTCAAGAGGACCCCGCACAGATTTTTTTATGGGTGCGCGCACCCGACCCAAAATGCGTCACGTGGGTTAAAGGGGGTTCAATCACTTATATGTCTAGGCTCTCACAGCCTCATAAGTAATGTGGGACGTTACATCCCCCACCCTCAAAGGAGAGCCGTCCTCAGCTTTAATACCATAATTGTAATGGCCCCGGCCCCACACGTGATATGTCCACTTTGGACCTTTGTTCGCCTTTAACGATTTAAGAGGACCCCTCACATATTTGTTTCTGGGCAGACGCACCCGACCCAAAACGCGTCACTCCTATAAAGTGATATTGTCCATCCTAACTGGGCCCCATCAGAGTACGGAGGCTTCGTTCCCCTTTGAGGATTCGAGAGGTCCAGCACAAGCGCATCACTCCTATATAGTGATATTGTCTATCCTAACTGGCCCCCATCAGAGTACGCAGCAGTGGTTTTGTCCTGCTTGGGATTCGTTCCCCTTTGAGGATTCGAGAGGTCTAGTGCAAGCACGTCACATGATGTAAAGGGGGCTCAACCACTTATATGTCCAGGTTGTGATGGCCTTATAAGCGATGTAGGACGACAACTAAAGAGAGAGAAAAAGTCTAACCTCTTGTAATGTTGTTTCTGAGGCTTCGCTGTCGCTAAAATAGAGGAAAGAAGGGACAATCCGGACTCCTCGCTCACTGTGCCAGAGTTCGTCGCCAGCCGCAGGAAAAACACCGGCTGTTGCAATCGGCCCCATCACTGTTACTGGGGGAGAGCCATTCGTCTCTGTCAGTTCAAATTTATATGTTCATCTTTTTCAGGGTTTCAATGAAAACCAAACATGCAACTGAGGTCTCCTCTTCATTTGAGAAGATTTTGATTACAAGGTGAGGTATTTGTTCTTTATATCTTGTTCTGGATTTTTTCCAAATCCTTTATTTTTAGGTTTTTTCTTTTCTGAATTCGAAGTGTCGGTGCAACTTCTAATATTTGGAGAGAAACTCTTGGAAGATGTCGCCAAAAATCAGCAGCTTTGCTTTTGGTTCTATCAATGGCAATACTCAAACAACACTATAGAGTCTTTTGATTGTTCTTGTTAGATGAGAAAGATTCGGCTGGTGCGGAAAATTTGGGTCGCTACTGGTGTTCGGCTGGGAGTTGCGCAAGGAGAGAGTAATTCGATCAACAACCTGGGATTATCATTGGAGATAAGGAATTTACTCACGACATTTGAGTGGTGTGCGATGTGGCTTTTTGGAGATGGTAGACAGAGGGAGAGAATATGTGTGTTTTCATTGTTTAATGGGGTTACCTAACCACACTTCCAACGTGCAAGAACGTGCATTTGATTGGATGGCTTAAGTCTTAGGAGTCATCTTGAATCTTGATAGAATATAACTCAGTATGAACCAGTGATGATCTTGTATTTATGGCACAATGCCAAATCATTGTGAGCAATTGACCAAAATGTCTCACCTTTTTCTCTCTTCAAGACCAGCAATCAAGAGCTCAGATCCTCTGATTCTTTTGCAACTTGGATCCTTGCTAGGCAGAAGAAGAAGAAGAGAAAGAGAAAGAGAAAAAAGGACGTTAGTGTCACTCCTCTCCACCTTAAAATAAATAAATAAATTTTGCACGAAATCAGATCCAGGAGATCTAATTTGTACAATAACTTAATTTAAGATTAATTTCGTTTTGGGGTAATTAAGGAGTTTTTTTTGGTAAAATCCTCTAAAAATAAATTTGACTCTAAATTCGACAAATTATATGGTCATCATAATTGATAGGATAAGACGAAGATTGACAACATCTAACTTTGTTGAACATTGACAAGAGTGAGGGCGTAACTAGGATTGTGTCATACTAAAACATGGATGGTCTGACTTGATAAAAGGTGAAATTTTGCATTGGACGTGCATGTTCTGGTCTAGATTGGGCTCATTTCTTGATCCTATAACATGCTTCGAATGCAAGTGGAATTGGTTTTGGGTTTTGGGTTTTGAGTTTTGAGTTTTGAGTATTGGAATTAGATTAAAATAGCTGCCTCATCCATACAAATAAGCATTTATAATGCACACATTACATTATAGAGTAAATTACAGGAAGACTCACTTTAGCGGGTCACCAAACAAAAAATGCCCCACTAGTGTTTTACATACAAGAATGGTTCTAGGAGGCCGTTTTCAATTTTTTTTTTTTTTTATTTTTGTGGGAGTGACGACATTGTCACTCCCCAGACCATAAACCCGTTTTATTTCTTCTTCACCATTTATCTACAATGCATATCTTCCTCTCCTGTTTCTTCTTCCCCTAATCCAACCCCATCAATCCACTTCCCCCACCATCTTCCCCTTGTTTCACTTCTCTTCTTTCTTCTTTTTTCTCATTTTTTTCTCCTCATTTTTGTTTTCCAACCAACTAACATCGCTTACATGAAGGAGAAGATGGAGATGCAGTGGGTTGACAATTTCAACAACTTGGTAGGTGGTGAGGTTTTGTAGTTGTGTGGTGGAAAGGCCGTAGAATGTGTCACTGGAGTGGATTTGGTGGGTGATGTTGGTTTCAGGACAAGAAGATTGAGATGAGGAGGGATTGGTTTGGGAAGAGAAGGGAAAAAGGGGAGGAGATGTTGCTCGGTTTTGAGATGGAGAGCCTCCCTCATCTTCGTCGCCCATCGCCTCCTCACCTCTCCTCCACCATAACCCCTCCAACTCCATGATCACCCTCTTATCCCCTTCCTACATCCCCCTCTGTACCTTTCCCTTCGTTTGCGAAAGACATGCCAGCTACTCGATGAAAAGATTTATAAAGATTTTGAGCAAAAAAACCTTGCCCCAATCACCACACCTCAGAAGGTGTTCGACAAAATGCTCATGAGAAGTGAAGTGTCGTGGACAGTTTTAATATCTGAGCACGCAAAGCTGGGTGAAGTTTAGGTTGCGCTCGGGGTGTTTGATGAGGCACCTTTAAAGGATAGAAGGACTTAGGGTACAAATTTTTGGGACGTGCATAATAACTATTTAAAGGAGGGGTTGGCAATATTTCGCTGAATGTTCTTTGTGCTTATGCTCAGTTGGAAGCATTGGATGTTGGGTTGAGGATTCATGGGTATGTGGGGAGAGTTGAGTTGAAGGTTAGGTGTGAGGTTGGAGAGAGTTGTATATTGGGTTGAGATAAACTGAGGTGTCGCAATCTTCCTATTCAACTGTAAATGTGTTTTATTGTCAAAGGCATTGTATTAGAAAATGACATCTATTTATTTATTTGATGTGGAATTGAGCTAAAAAGAAGGCAATATAATTTGTACTAGACATATATTTAATTCATGGTAACGTGGATTTATGGATTTTGTAGTATCTGTTGTTGATTTAAGTAATGAGGTAATCTCAAAAGATTGTCATTGAGATACTCAAGCAGAATTGGCAGCTAAACGCATATCATTTTGAATTTAAAGAAATAAATATGGATGACAAAGATTTAGAAGTTTGATTGTTGATTCAACTATAGCAAATAATATAGATGTATAGAATTTTGATGAAGGTAGATAGAATATTGTAATATGGATTATATGAATGATATATTGGAATGTTGTATTTTTGTTGGTAGATTGTATGAATGTTGTAATATATTGATTGTATGTATAATGTATGGAATATGAATGTATATGAAGATTTGTATAAATATTTGGAGTTTTTATGAATATTTGAAGTTAATATTGTAAAAATGTTTGGAGTTGATTAATTAATGCATGGAGTTGAAGAATGTTATCATTTAGAGTATATCAGTGTGAATAATTGTAAGTCAATAATGTGAAGACTGTGAATGTTTTGAATGTGAGAATTTGGAATTAATATGGTATAATAAATAACATTATGTAAAGAGAAAAACAACATTAATATCTTCAAAACCTTATTAAAAAAAACTGTATTAACGAGTGACGATGTCGTCACTTTACATAATTTTTTAAAAAAAAAGTCATGTTAACAAGTGACAACGTCGTTTCTTCATAAAGCCTTAAAAAAATTATGTTAACGAATAACGACGTCATCACTTCACAGAACCTTAAAAAAAAACTATGTTACCTAGTGACAACATCATCACTTCACAGTTCCTAAATTTTTTTTGAAATGATCCTCCGTACACTTCATTGAAACATATATCATTTAAATATTTCGAAGGAACACAAATTGCAAAAAAGTTCATACCCATTATTTATTACAAAACTCAAAAGTTCATTAAAAAACTCAAATTCACAAACATATTAAAGTTCACAAATTGCAACATTTATATTATATTTATCCCTGCATTAGTATCTTCAACTCTCGCACTATTTGAATTTTCACCGACCTCTTTTAAATCAACATTAGTGCATAGACTATGTAACATGTTAACCTCATTTCCTCCTGCGTCAAATCGATATAACTTTTGCCTTCTACCATTGTACACGGGATGTATAATATTAAAAACAAAGTTTTCATCAAACATCTCGAGCACAACTTCAACTACACTCCATTTCATATACCCAAATATCAAGACTATCCATCTCACTTCACTTCTCAGGGGCATTTCATTAAATACTTTATGCGCACCATTTGATCACCTATTTGGCGGCCTTAGAGGCTTGCGTAGGCTTTGAACAAAACCACAAGTTCTACAACAAATCTCAATTAAAGAATTCGAGATTGAAACAATTTTATCCAACCCGGTGCCATCAAATGGGAATTAATGCATATTCCAAAATCAAAGGCATCAAGATTGGCATACGCTGAAAGGATGATGACTAAGGTGGCATCGTTGGAATTCAAACCACTCCTCTGCATCCTCAAAATAAGCCTCAATGCTTCTTTGCACAAACGGCATTTTATATAACCATCAATGATTGTGTTCCAAGAAACCAAACCTAACTTGGGTATTTCATCAAACAAATGGTGTGCGTTTTGAATATCTCTCAGTCCATACACATAAATGACAGTACTGTTCCTAACAAATACATGAGAATCTAGACCACATTTCAAAGTAAAGTAGTGAACTTGCTTATGTTGGAACCCATCTTGGGATTTGATCTATTGGAAGACCAAGAGGGCATAACCCATGAACCCTTTTTGAAATCAAGTGTGCAGAAGGTGAGGAGCTTTGCCATCATGGACAACATTGTGAATGGAGCTCTTGTCCATCTTGCCATCCCTTAGGCATTTTTCTAGAGACTCCATATACTTCCTAAAGAGGTCCATGTTGAACTCCTCAAACTTGGTGCAAGTAATGGTGGATTGGAAGAAGTAAAGAAAGAAGAAGACGATGGGGGAGGTGGATTGAATTAGGGAGCATTAATTAAGAATTAAAGTGGAGAAGTTTTCTATTGTAGAAAAAAAAAGATCGAAGAAGGAGAGGTGCAGAAAAGAAGAATGTGGGAGAAGAATGTGTTTCATTAAGTTCTGTAGGGAGACAATGTCGTCCCTCCATGAATCTTTATAAATAAACAAATGGTAGTCGGGCATTTTTTGTTTGGTGGCCCACTTAAG
Source organism: Sextonia rubra (assembly GCA_037013555.1). Lineage (NCBI taxonomy): Eukaryota > Viridiplantae > Streptophyta > Magnoliopsida > Laurales > Lauraceae > Sextonia > Sextonia rubra. The sequence goes on along the minus strand of JASUAD010000010.1, from coordinate 30,719,563 downwards.
TGAATTTTCTCATAATTGCCTCTATATTATATATACAATGTAATGAAAAAACATTCTTTAAGTTTTATGCATTTGAAAAAGTAGATAGAACCTAACAACTTTTTAAAAAGAAACAGAAAAAAAAGAAAAAAAAACCCTTAACTATTGGAGTACCTAATTGAGTCAACCTAGCTCAACCCAAATTACACTTAAAGTCTGCATGTGAAAACCTTAAAACTGTGTTTTTGTTTCTTGTCGTTCTTGAAAAGTAAGTACTCACACACCCACCTACAAACACATTTATTCATTTACGTAATCATTTTTGTTTCTGTGGGAAGGGATGCCTCACCAATTAGCCACCAGTGAAAATAGTGATTCCAAAGAACCATGATGCTATTCTCGTATCCCATGTAAATTTCATTTTGTAGTGCACATGCAGAAGCAATCAACATCATCACACACATAAAAAACAAGAAAACCATGCAACCATGACACAAAGATTTTATGTGGTTCACCATAAAAGCTACCTCCACGGGCTATGAGCATCCTGTTCGATTTCACTATGAAAGAAATTGGGCAATTCATTACAAGGACTCTCTCTCCTCTAACACTTAGCTCCTTAATCTTCATAGGTCTTAATCTTGCTCTCATAGCACACCACAGGGAAGAGAGCTCACACCTCTCTATATCCTACATGGCCCTACGTGTCTACACCACGGGGAAGAGATCTGCCACATCTCCTACACAGAGTATTGGATCACATTACATAAAGATATAATGTCTGCTTTCTTGGCCACCAAGAAAGCCCCGATACAAAGACCAAATTACCCATGACCCTAACATGTTCATTGGCTACACCAATGAACCACTCCGGCTAAACTGGAATACAAGACATAAACCTAACAATCTCCACCTAGGCTTGGATTCCACAAATCTTTGAGCCACATTAGAAATACCTGTCTATGTCTTCCCGTACCTTGCTAAAGGTACACCCTTGCATCCATGTTGCAAACTTCTTCTTCAACACTTTGACATGTTGAACCAGCACATGAACTTTGAGCAGAGTTCATCTTATTGGGTTTGGCTCAAAAGGTCCTTATTGGGCCTGAGTGGAAGGCCTAGTTGATTAAGGTTAATATTTTACATATTCTCTTTCAATGTTTTAGCTTTTTGTAACCAAGAAAGACAACAATAGGAAAGGGAACATAGAGAGAAAGTTTGTAACGGGGAAAGAGAGAGATTTCTTGATAGTGAAATCTTCGTGCTCGTGGACGTAGGCAATCTAGCCTAATCATGTAAATCCTCGTGTCTTCTGTACATGTGTGTGTGCTTGCTTGTTTTTCTTTCTTGTAGTGTGTGCTTGGCTAAATCCAGATCTAACACATTTCACATTGCACGTAAGAGGCCAACGACTTTAATAGCCTATTTGTTTGTAGGGTGAAATGAAATGAAATAAAATTCAGTATCAAATCAGTGATAAAAAGTTGGAACTAGATTCACCTTTTTGTCATTTTATACTTTTCAAGAGAATCATTTTTTTCTTCTCGTTTTGTGCCTTTTAGGAAGATTTTTTGTATCATTTTGTGCAACTAAAGGTTCTCTATTAAAGTTGGGTCATAGGCAATGGAGCTTAATCTCACACAAGAAAGCAAAAGTTTCATATGCCCATTAAGACTCTTTCCATTCTTGGGTCAGGCATAAAGATAGCTTTACGAAAGGCATAATCTCAAATGTCAATAGACCATACTGGTTGATCAATTTCAAATCAGGCCAATGAATTTCTACATAATAGTATAAATGGGAGATGACATGGATGCAAAGGCATCGACAATGAAAAGTTTCTAGAAAATAAAACACTTACCATTAGAATTGCATGTACAAATAATTATTTCTCTTTTTGATAAGATTTTTACAAATAAAAAAAGGGGGGTTATTGGCCTCACGGCTCTCCTCATGTCTCACAATTGTCTCGAAACTGTCAAAATTTTAATTGATGTTATAATGTATTATCATAGGTGGATGCCCACATTGGGACCCACATGAGATAAGAGAATTACTTAGGGTTAGAGTCTTTCCCTATTAGGTTACTTGGGGAGGAAGCAATCTTATTCTATAAATACAATCCTCCTCCCTCCCATTATATACACACATCTCATTAATAAGAACCTCTCTCCCTCCTCTCTATTTTTGTTTTATCACTGGTTCTCTTTCAGTTTTGCAATACGTTATCAGCACGAAGGCTCTACGGGTTAGAAGAAAAACTTGCTACGGTCTCTCTATGTCTTCACATCGTTTGAGAAGATTTGAAAAAGGTCACATAGAGATCTGGACTTTCGAGGGCTTGTGTCTGTGAGGAGGTTCGGTCTTCGGGTTTCTTTGATCACAAAGGTGGGGAACTCTGGTTTGCTGAGATTGGCCGAATCTCGGTGGGCCATTGGTTGCTGCTTAATAAAAAGAAATAGTGGGCCATTGTCCTAATCGTGGTGGGCCATGAAGAAGAGCAAGATTCGGATTTGTTTACCTGTGCCTGAAGAAGAAGAGTTCTTAGAACTATTTGGGGTCGGTTGTGATTCCAAAACAGAGGAGTTGGACTAGTGTTTTCTTGGGGCTATCACTGAGGAAGATGATCGGAATAGTGTTCCGGTTTTAAAGCAGAGATCAGTGCAAATCTTTTTTTTTTTTTTCCTTCCCTTACAGTTGCCAGAAATAGAAGACAGGGTGACTCCCGCTGCCACCGCTGCAGGTCTTCGTCGCCCTCTGCTGCTGCCGTCATCGGACCTCCCGCCATGGCCGGACGTTGCCGGAAAAACTGCTCTGCCGGTTCGCTATCCACCATTGCCAAGGAAGAAAGGGCCCTGCCTCCGATTCAGAACCAGTGAGGAAGAAGAACGCCTGGGTTTTATTAAACCCAGGTTCGTTCTAGGTTAGGGTTGGGTCGTTTCGACCTGACCCATGGTGCATGAGCCCAGAATAGCAAGTCCAGGTTGAGTTCGGGTTAGTTCAGACCTGAACCTCTTTACAGAGCCCAGCAGTTCAGGCAAGTGTAGTTCAGGTCGACTTAAACCCGTTTGCAGTAGTTCAGCTTGAGGAGCAGTGCTGACGCCAGCACACATCAACGACTCGTACGGTCAAAGGCAGATTTGACCGGATCGATGGCAGAAATTTATTTCTGTAATATCTTGATCATCCGACATCCAATTGGAGATCTGTTTGCACCTACGAAAAGCTCGCAAACAGATCTACACATTGGCACCAAAAGGAAGACAATTCAAAGGTTAAGTAATTTCTCCTTATTTTATGATCTTTTATTAGTTTGATAATCATACACCTGCATTTATCTTTATTTCTTTTAGATCTGCAAGTATTTATATAATTCTTATAATGAATGATTCATTTTCTCTTATCAAAAGGAGATTATGATAGAATTGAAAATCATGGATCATAAATAGAACTAGAAGTTCTATATAATTAATTGGAACTTGAAGTTACATACGATATTTAGAACTAAAAGTTCTATATGGAATCAATAACACGGACTCGAAGTTCCGTGAATTATTTTAGTCTATGAATCAGAAGTTCTTTCGAATTCGGACCAGAAGATCCATTGGTTATTTTACTCTGAAACTAGAAGTTTTCAGATCCACAATATATACTCGAAAATTCATATTCCTACTCAAACCTGAAGTTTGATATTTAGATCTAGAAATAAAACCAATAGGCCATAATATCAAGCCCGAAGTCTTGATAGAACCTGAAGTTCTAATTCATGAACCTGAAGTTCTAAATTAAATTTGAAGTCTTAATAGACTTGATGGTGAAAAAGAAAAATTTTGACTAATCAGAGCATAGAAAATTATTTCTACGATATCAGAGTCATCTGAAGTCGAATTTCAGATCCGTTTCTTCCAGGATATTCATGGCAGGGAGGGATATACAGTATGAATCAAAGAATGATAATCTAACAGTCAAATACAAAAGGGGTCTGGATCAGCGATAACGGTCAGTATATTTAACTTTCCCTTTTTATTTTATTTTATTCTTTTTAAATTATAGTTATGTTCTGTTGCACGGCATGTATGACGTCATTACTTTAGTAAGGTTATATCTATATAGTTATATAAGACTTTCGTTTTGACGAATTTATTATTACCAGAAGCAGTAGTTGTATATAATAGAATCTGAAGTTCTATATCAAATAAATAACTTGGACCCGGAGATCTATACATTATCTGGAACCAGAAGTTCTAAGATTTGGAATATGAACTTGAAGATTTATATTCATAATCAAACTTGGAGCTTTGATTTCTAAAGATTCAAAGTAGTATAGATTGATATGAAGGCTATGAAATCAAACTTGAAGTTTTGACAGAATCATAAGTTGTGATTCAAACTCGAAGCTTTAATAGAACCAGTAATTCTAAGAACTTGAAGTTCTATCTCTAGCCTGAAGTCTTGACAGAACTAAAAGTTCTAATTCGTCAGTTAACAACCCAAAGTTCAAACTTTCTAATTAGCCAATTCTTCATTATACTTTGTCATTAGATATTGAAAACCTGAAGTTCTATTTTTATTTGATTGTTATTGGTAAATCGATCTTTACACATTCTAAATGGCTTGGTGATGCTATCAAAGTCGGAAATAAGATATCCTTGGAGGATATGGCATATGCTCTTATTTTCTATGCCATTATATCCTTGTTAGACAGGGATGATCATCGGCAGATGGTCATACACCCAACGCTTAAAATAAATGCCAGATTAGTCAAACAAAATCCTTCCAGAAGAGGTAGATATAATAGGTCCTCCAATAGAAATGAAAATAACTACCCCAGGAGAGGTGATTAACAAGGCATTTTATTTAGAAATTGGGAGAACCATCAAGCACGGTCTAAAAGACCTACAACTACTTTTATGAGTTTGAATATTGAGTTTAATTTTTTAATATTTTATTGGATGTTAGACTTATTCTTTTATCCCCCGTATCTTGTGTTTGCATGCTATATTTGCTTTGAATGGTAAATTGTTTAGCTGTTCTCAAGTTTTATTTTTGTGATGTGATTAACTATTTATGTAAGTTTATTATTACTTGCCGTATGGATCATGGAATGCATGAAACTTAGGATAATATCTGTCCAGTAGACAGTGCAACAAAATACACTATGTTGAAAAAACCAAAAGTTTTTCTTAGAGTTACTGTTTAATTCGTGTATGGCATCGATTATAGTTAGATCTGTACAAATACTTAAATGCTCCGAAAGAGTCTACATAATGGTACCCAAATATGCATTAAGGGTGCATTATTTTTTTTAGCAGTTCCCAATGAAATTTACTTAAATTTAAATGCATCAGGATGACTGGGTATCACATATAAACACTATAAGTGAAGGTAACACAAAATATTTGTACATCATTACTAGTATTAACAGCCAGAAGCTGATACTAGAAAAGCTAAGTGCATTCTCCTTATATCTCAGGGCTATATTACAAGACAATCTCCAAATTGAATCACATTCGATTATGAGCAAAATAACAAAATGAAGCAAGAAGCTTACACTAAGCCCTAGACTTAGTGACCCTAAGGCTTTAATGCTTTGGCATGATAGGTTAAGTCACCTTTAGGGTACTATGCCAAGGCAAATTATTGATAATTCTGTTAAGTACTCTCTAGAGTATCATCTATTGATCATCTTTTCCGCAAAGGATATAGTGTGACATTTGTGAACTCATCAAATCTCGTCAATTAGCACAAATTATTAAACAAGGGTATACTTCCTTAAGCATGTTATTAAATTATAAGTCTTGATATCGTAGGTTCGTGACCTACATGAACCCACAACAAAGACTCTATGTTGGTTATACTTCACCCCAATTATTGGATATCTAGACCCAATGACAGAAAATATATTAATTATTTATTTTGCTGATTGTCATCTTGATGAGATAGTCTTCCCGCCGTTAGGGGGAGATATGAGAGTTCCTGAAGAACGGCAAGAATTAATGAGGAATACTTCCATTCTGTCTCATCTAGATTTATGTACTTCACAATGTAATAATCAAGTACGGAGAATTGTACACTTAATTACAAATGAGTTCCTTGATGCTTTTAATGATGCAGCAAAAGTGACTAGGTCACATGTACCGGCTATGAACACATAAGCACGAATTAATGTCCTTGTAGGACAAGCACGACTTAGTATCCCTGTAGGATAAAATTCCAAACCTTGTAGTAAATAAATCTGTTACACGTCAGAAGCGTGGCAAATCTATAAGTTCTAAGGACTCAGCTCCCTGGAAAAGGAGAAATGAGCAATTAGGTCCCAATTATACTCCCGAAGAGGTTATGACAAATTGTACACTCTTGATGAGGTACAACATTTCACTCAATAAGAGGTTCTGAAAAAATCCACTCTCTCTAAAAATTCCTCAAGAAATTAATGTCCCCGAAGAGGCACGAGTCCTGGAAGAGACTCTGAAAGCTCTTAAAGAAGCAATAGGTACCCAATAATGAAAAGAGCTCTATACTTTATAATTACTCAAGAGAGAGATGAGATAGCAATGAAATTATCATCAATGACGTATTTACATATGCGGTAACTACACAAAAATCAAGGAAAAATGAGGATGCTGATTGGGACACAGAACCACGTACTATGAATAAATGTCGACAAAGAAAATATTGGCCAAAATGGAAAAATTTCCATCAAAGAAGAGTTAGAGTCTCTTAATAGAAGTGGTGTATCTGAACCTATAGTACAAACCCCAAAAGGTGTTAATCTTGTAGGTTACAAATAGGTGTTTGTAAGGAAAATGAAGGAAATTACTAGATAGAAGGCAAGACTTGTGATGCAAGGTTTCCTGCAGAAATTTGGAATTGAAAACATACACAGATATATATACGAAAATCCCAAAAGGATTTGCTTTGCCTGAAGCAAAGTCAGAGAGTACGTACTCAATACAAGTAAGACGTTCATTGTATGGCCTAATGCATTCCAGAAGAATATGGTACAATCGTCTTAGTGAATATTTATTAAAGGAAGGATATGAAAACAATCTCATATGCCTGTGTATCTTTATAAAATCCTTAAATTGATTTATAATAGTAGAAGTTTATGTAGATGACATAAATCTAATCGGGACTTCAAAAGAGTTCGAGAGAACTATTGATTATTTACAGGAGAATTTTGTCTCAGCTTACAGATTGAGAGAAGTTCTAAAGGATATTTCATTATTTGTAATATGGTTGCTATATATAGTTTTACACCAATTCAAAAATACTATATTGGTATCAAATGAATCCTACTATATTTGCTTCTATTTTATTCTTATGATTGTAAAGATCAAATTTGTAAGATATGCAGATTCAAGATATATCACTGATCCTCGTAAGCGTCGGTTATAGACATGTTTTATGTTTCTTAATGGTAATGCCATCATTTTTTTTTGTATTTAACTAAATAGACTTTGGTAGTTACTTATTCTAACCATGCTGATATTTAAGCCCTCTATGAAGCTAGTGGGGAATGTATGTGGTTAAAATATTTAACTCAGCATATTCGTAGTTCTTATCAATTGCCTCTTAATACAGGTACCTTGAGCATTATCTGCAAAGATAAGAAGGCATGTATTCAACATATTAAAGAATGACACATTAAAGATGACAATATGAAGCATATTACACCAAGGTTCTTCTTCACTCATGAGCTTCTGAAGAATAGCAAGATTGAAGTCAAACAAGTTCGTTCAAGCAATAACCTGGCTGATCAGTTTACGAAGATTTTACCAAAATCAGTATTTTAAAAACTTGTATACGAGATTGACATGCTTAACTATATGGAAGGTTGTTGTTATCAAGGGGAGTAGTCAATCAAGGGAAAACATCCTAAAGTATGCTATACATGACAACTGTGTGCTATACTCTTTTTCCTTTTCTAGGTTTTATCCCACTGGGTTTTCTTAGTTAAGGTTTTAACAATGCAGTATTATGCACGTCCAACAGCAAGTCAATGATCCCGTAGAATGTTGTACTCTTTTTCTTTTGCTTTGGTTTTTATTCCACTGAATTTTTCCTTTGTAAGGTTCTAATGAGGCAACTGTCATTGAATGGTAGTATCTAAGGGGGAGGCTTAGAATGTATCATCGTAGGTGGATGCCCACATTGGGACCCACATGAGATAAGGAAATTATTTAGGGTTAGAGTATTTCCTTATTAGGTTGCTTAGGGATAAAACAATCTTATTATATAAATACGATCCTCCTCCCCCCATATGTACACACATCTCATTAATAATAACCTCTCTCACTCTCCTCTTTATTCTTATTTTATCTTTGGCTCTCTTTTATTTTTGCAACAATTGAATAATTTTCACATAGATGTTCGTACACATGATTTGAACCGTCTTGGAGTGATTTTCATGCATAAGGGCCACCGCATCGATCAATGCCTCTAAAAAACATATATTGAATAATTTTCAAATAGATGTTCGTACACATGATTTTAACCGTTTTGGAGTGATTTTCATGCATAAGGGCTGCCGTATTGATCAATGCCTCCAAAAAAACATATATTATCCACTTGTCCCTAATAACTTAAGTCATCGTATACATGGACGCATCTGGACCACACAATTTAATCCATTTCTTTATACTTACAAATTCCACAACAATCACGCGCTTTTCACGTACACGCTTTTCACGTACAACACTTTCATCTCCCTTGCCTTTAAATATCTAATGTTACGTGCTGCTTTCTTCATTCCACTGAGGGTCATAGGAGGGTGCATTGAAACATGGCAGCTTCAAAGGTCAAGTTTATATTCATGGTTTTTCTGGTTCTGATGGCAATGAGCCCTACAACTGAAGGGACACTTTCAGAAAGTGTGGCTGAGACGATACAAAATATAAACCAGAAGGGTCCTTTCTTGGGTGTTGTGGTTCCAAATACTTACGAGATGAACCCTCTGTTGCAGTCATCTAGTTTTGTAGCTGATGAAGAATATCCTTACTTGGATTTTTCTGGTAAGTTCTAAGGATTTAATCTCTAAAATCTCATATCAGAATCACTATTAACTGGTGTGGAGCTTGCCAGGGTGTGGTAAAGGTGTTCTTAATTTAACCTAGAAAAACCATTTTCGGTACTTTTGATCCAGTATCTATTAGAATAGAAACTTTTTTTCGGTACTTTAGATCCAGTATCTATTTGATATTCTATGAAGGAAAGGGGTTTCTTGTAATTATTTTCTTTCTTGGGGTTTGTATTAATGAAATTTAAGAAAACTTCATTAAAGTAAATCACCCTAAACGAGATAATTTAAAATTCAAACCTCAATTCTTATCCCTAAAATACCTAATATCTAATCGGTTATCTCTAACAAGTATATGCTTTGATTTTGACTTACCCTTAAAATAAGACTATCAACAAAGGCCCTGCTTAACTCGGAACAAAGCAAATATATAATAAATGAATATATATATATAATACTTGACATTGAAGAAAAAATTACAATTGTTATGTTTTCTATTTTCTAGAAGAAAATAAGATTAAAATAGAGCTTAGATTTTTATGTGAAGAGAAAGATATTCTTCTATGAAAATAATAATGAGTAAATATTGTTATGAATAAGAAATTAAAATGAGAAAAATAGTATAAATCAATGAACTCAATAAAAAAAAGTAGTGAAAAATGCAAAATAAGAACCAAAAGAAAATGATGAAAACCTTTATCTCCATGATCTTAAATGAGAACGGGCCTAAAAAAGAAATATTTAGACCAATAAAGATTAATTAATAAGTGCAAAAAAATAAAAAAACTTCAAAATAATAGTAATAGACTTTATTTTTCTATATTTACTAATTGGCATTAAGGCATCTGATTGAAATATTAACCAAACCTATCTTTAGTTTTTCTTCAAAAGACCTCATGTTATGTCATTTTTTATACACGGCAATATTCATAGAACTTGGCGCTGTAGACAAAGAGAAATAAACAAAGAAAACATTAGAAAATTGAATCGCAAAATAAAAGAATATAAAGCACTTGCACGAGAACTATACCTCATCAATCAAAATCTCACCTATTAGTTCCCATATTAGATCTTATTCAAAAAATATTAGAAAGAAGAGCAGAGCTAAAAGAATGCCTCTATCCATTTTTCTTATATTCGGCCTACTTTGGTACTAGCTATTACTCTCTTGAACATTGTTTGTTTGAGGAACTCTTCCATGCCAATGCAACAGGTAATCACTGAAACATAATAAAATTAGCATTATCACATATATGTAGGAACAAAATCAAAATCTCATATCAATAAATCATGCAAAAAGAAGAAGAAATAAATCAACATACAACAAAATTTTAAAAGTGAAAAATAAGAAAAATTGTTGATTTAAGGAAGCAATACTTGATCAAAGTCTTCCTTTCCATTATGGGATTTTAATGAGAGGGAATGCATAAGAGAGAAGATTAGAAAAATATAGGTTTGAGATAATCAAAGAGGATCTACGCAAATACCTGATCTATGGTTGTTTTTCAGATTGCCTTAGAAAGAAAATTGCAGCCTTGACCTTCATTAAAGAATAGAGAATCTTAAAATGTTAGAAAAATATAAATTTGCAGTCGTGGAAGATGATCTATAGATATTCCTAATCCGATAATGGTTTTAACTTCACACTTGCAAGAGAGCAAGCCATTAAACCATAAGCAACAAGAATGGCCATAACAATTCCACCCCCAATAAAGGGGGTACTTGTCCTTAAGGGCAGCATTTAGAAATCTCGCCTTTAGCTACAAAGAAATCTGGTCATGGATATAATCGTCAATCAAATCTTACCAAATAAAGGCAAGAAATTTTTGCCAATTAGATGAGCCTAATCAGGTCAAAAAAATAGTAAATGGTCTGAATTTGATAAGAATCAATCAACCCTTGCTAAAGAAAGAAAGGTTTTTTATGATTTTTTAATTAGACAGCTAATGACATTTGCAAGAGTGAATTATGAGTCAATCACAATAATAGGATAATGAGTCAAGCATGCCAACAATAACAATAACCAAAGTTGTTAATGGAAGGCAAAATAGTTCCCAGCCATTGGATTATTTTAAACGGTTGAAGCCATCAAAATAGTGATAATCTATTTGCCAAATGGAAAGGATTTGCGGTTGAAATCTGTAGTTATCCTAGAGGGAACACCGTGGGGACCATCTACAATAAGGACAAATTCAGCAATCAAAATATTAATAATCTATTTGCCTAATGTAAAGGATCTGTGATTATGTAATTATCCCTAAAGGGTATATTGTGGGGCCCATCTAAAATAAGGACAAATTTGAATATTTAAAGTTTTGAAGAAAATTTTAATTGTAAATTCATTTTATTTATTTTTTAAGGAATGATCCTGTGCTACCAGAAATTGGCAGCAACAATTATATGAATTTTTCATTAGAGGCCTACGGTAATTTGCTCCCTCAACAACAACTCGTATCATGACCCCAAAAGTAAAAGTATAGGCTTTGAGTTTCCAAAAATTCGAGCGCTAACAACATGCTGTCATGATCATCCGTTGTGGTAACTATGTTGGGGTCATTAGATGAATCTCTATTTTTTTTAAGTCGTGTGCCATAAAATATTGGACCATCAAAATGAACGTTGGATATCCTCTCCATTTATGGTCAAATGAACAGTATATTTTAGCTGAGACGCAAAATTTCTTTGAGAGGTGGAGAGAGGTGGTAGACCTTACTTTCATATTCCATAGTCTGATATAATAGAGAACAGCTCCTAATTCCATACTCTAGTAGCAAGGGGTAGCTGTCGTTCTCACATAGGTGTACAGTATTTGACTGCCTAGCTTAATTTCTACATGTGCGGGCTTTCTTTCCAAAATGTGTATGCTTGGATTTCATGTGTGTATGGACTTCCTTCTCGTGTGTGTAGACTCTCTCCTCGTCCTAACCCCAATAAAATTTGGTCAGATATAAAAATGCCCGTCACTAATTTGAGAAAGGCTGACATATATATGGGCCGAAGTCATCCAATTGCATTTATCCCCTCTTTGGACAATGATTAGACATATGTAATTACTAAATCTCCTTAATTTTATTTTTTTTTCTTTTTGCATAATTTTTACAGGGAGAAGATTTCGCGTGGGCACATTAGAAAATGAGAAAATCATTATGGTCATGACAGGACTGGGCATGGTAACTGAAAATAGAAACAATACGTTCCTCTTGCTGATCATCTTTTATATATGCATATGGCTAGCATAAAATAAGAACAGAACTGATACTATTTAAACTTTTTAATTTTTACAGATTAATGCAGGTATAACCACACAGTTACTACTAAGTCTTTTTAGGGTGACAGGAGTTGTACACTACGGAATTGCAGGAAATGCAAACACAAATCTTCAAATTGGAGATGTAACCATTCCTCGGTACTGGGCTCATACTGGACTCTGGAATTGGCAGGTATGGAATTTACAGGACTCAGAAATGGCTAGAGTAGTAAAGCGGCAGGACAAATATTTAACAATCCAAGTTATGATTCAAAACATGGTTTGAAAATTCGAAAAATCAAATGGAAATATGCGTGGGCCAAATATCACTGATCTGATCAACTCAAATCATTATAACTTTTGTTTTCAAGGCCTCAGAATTTAACACTTTCATAAGCGCTTTTTTTTTTTAACACATGATCTGATGGTGGATAATATGGTTGGATAGAAGATAATATAAAAAAAGAGTATGACCAACAATAAAGACCTTTCAAATTTTGCCAAATGTTATGATATTTACTTTCCATGGGAGAGAAAATTTACACTAATGAGATGTGACTAAGGGAATTTTTTGGCTTCAAAGGTAGAAAATTAGTGGTTACTACCATTCGATTATGAAGGTAACCCACAATCCACGTAAGCAAACAGACCAATTATTATATATTAAGCTGGTTGAGTTCAACTGAAAAATCAAGCTCAATTTGTTCGATTGGTTTTGACCCTCATAGCATTGCTGAAATAGGCATTTAACTCTTTTTCTCTTCATCTCTGCAATATGGAAATGTGCACACGCTATGACTTCCTCCCATTATAAGGCCTTAACTCCTCTCCTCTCCATCTTCATTTTTGAAAACCCTACGACTTCCCTCCAATGATAAGATCCAACTTGCACGTCTCCTCTTTTAAACACTGCACCGCTGCAAATAGAACTCCTCTCCTCTATCTTTAGCCTAGCTCCAACATCTTCATCATGTTCTTTATCATCGTCTACGAAGGATTGCCTCATCCCCAGCTCTTTTGCAATGCTGCACATCATCTTCTCCTACTTCATTCATCCAAACAATCTATGGGTAAACTTTCAACCATTGCTCTTCTCTGCAATCTTATTCTTATTCTCTTTGCAACAATTTAGCTAATATTACATTTCGCAAAAATAGAGGGGACCTGGTTATCTCTATTTTTTTCAATAATCCAAATAAACTATCATATTTCTTCCTGCTCCTCCTCCTCCCTCTCTTGCAATTGCAGTAAATGAAAATAAAGTAGAGAAGGATTTTGATCGCCCATGGTTGTTCTAATTCTATTTGCATGTAACCACTGTACATTTTTCTCAATCTGTATGCTGAACACAATGGTTCAATCACCGCTGGTTTCAAACTCGAGACCCATCCACATGATGAATGGTCAAAATGGCAAGCTGTCTGATAGCTTAATAGACTTAATATATTAGTTTTTCACTTGCCAAAACTAGCTCAGATGAAATGCTTTTTTTTTTCTTGCTTAATAGAAAGTTCCAAATCTGTTTGGCTCCAACTCATTTTGTAGAGAGTGATCACACTACATTCTTTGAACAAGCAAAATGAGTGCTCATTGAAGGCCTCTGTATTTTTAATATGTGATCATTATACATTGTATATGATGTTGATATGTTGAGGTCTTTTAATCTGGGAGAAGGGGTAGTATTGTTTAGTATGTTTTTAATTGAGATGAAATCATTTATCCTGTTGACCTTGATAACTAACGATTTCAAAGCATGATAATGAGCTAAGAGAAGAGGGAGACTAATGCAAGTTTGATCTGCATAGAAGTGCTCGGTTAAATTATATAATGGTTAGATGTAGTTGATCATGTGATTGTGGGTCTTGGGTCTATTGGAATTTACTGCATGCATAATTTATACCATTCTGATAGTTTAATATAATCATTTTTCTTTGTTCAGGTGACATTTTTTAAAATTTACTCTTTCGGGCTGCTCTATTTTTTGTTGTTAAATTGTTTCAGTTTTTTTTTAAATTTTTTCCTCTATTTGGTCTTCCAGCATGAAAATTCAAGTGTCATGGGATAAAAAACATTACACAAATGAAAATTATCAACATTAATTCGCATGTTGATGGTCTTCTTTGGTTGATTTTGTATTCACAATTTTATTCTTTGTCATATTTCCAAATACATTTTGAGGAACTTATTCTTCTTTAAATTATGTTTTTCTACTTCATTGTGAGAGAGACATAACAATGTGATTGACACTCTCATAATTTTATGAAGAGAGCTCTCTATTAAGCACTTGCATCTTTACATTAGCTTACCCGAAATATATTACCACCCATTTGTGATGGAGAAAAAGTTGACAGGGAGGCTTTTTAACGTTAAAATAGCAGAAGATGCTATTGTTATCAAACCCTCAATTGTTTGGTCAGATATGAAATCAAACATATGGAATAAGCAATAAGATGAAGACTAAAGCATATTGTTAACTTTGTTTTCTTATTTTTACTTTATAAAGGTCCTATATTTTTGTGTAATTAAAATTATTGTTTCCTATTGTTTTTGTAAAATGGGACGCAACTCTTATTTGCATAGGCACTATATACTAGAAAAAAAAAAGACTTGAGATTGACTTCCAATTGTAGCAATTGATGTGTCCATTCCAAAGTGATTTATTTGAGCATATAAATATCTACAAAAGTATGGTTTCCGAGGTATGTTTTTACCCTAATTCCACAAAGTCATATGTTGAAAATTCATCTTTGTTTGGATGTATGTGATGTTTTCTTTCAATAAAACACAACATGATGATTCATCAATTCATGATTTGGCATTTCAAGAAATATCTCTGCATAGGGGTATGGGGGGATTGAAGAAAGGAGAGCTGAGTTATTAGGTTTTAAATCTATAGAAATTATTAGTTGTATGCTTAACAATTTATTTATTTTAAGTACTTGTGAGGTTTGAAAATAATTTAGGATACGTAAACTAGGAGTGAGATGTTTAAAAATAGCTGGATACTTAGAAGAAATGTATGAAAATAGTATGACGTAAATGCTTGAAAGAGGGTGATCTAAGTTTGTAGATATGAGCAGTTATGCTATTCTCTTTCTCCTCTGGTGCTCTTTGATATTATTTTATTGCATTTACAATTTTTTCTAGACTTGGTTGTTGATGCTATCTATTTTGCCCTTCATATATATGTCTCCACTTTATTGGATATTAATTATTAATATCATTTGATTAACTCAGTGTACTGCTCATGCAGAAATAAACAGATTTGCTTGATGTGTATTTGTATGGGTTTAGGGTGAGCCACCCTGGGGATTAGTCTTATTTGGTTAAAAATTTGAGCGACACTCACATCATAAAAACAAATAATGAATAATAGTACCATATTTTATGTTATCATTCTTAGTTTCCTTTTTATGAAAAAATTACGGAATAATGTGTATGTCTTTTCTTCCATCGAAAATCAATAAAAAGCATGCATAAATCGCATCACTCGATACAATTTTAGCAAAAATTGATGATTTTTTTATTCCTTTTTCTTTTTCGATTTTAGAGCACCTAACTCCTCTTATTTTATTTTAATAGAAAAGAGTATCCTTTTCGGATTTTTTTAGACATAGATATAAATGCTATAAACATCTAAATCACAATTAATATTTTTATTCCTTTCTAAAATTAAATAATAATTACTTGTAAGACATCTATTGCCTGTGCTAAGCACGAGGGCATTTTGCTAGTCCCAATATTACAGTAATGAGATATGATTGAGGGGTTTTTTTCCCAAATTATCTCGCATCCATGTATGTATGGATATAAACCTTAGGGCACGTTTGGCAAACATCCTTAGGGATAAGGGGACTTTATAGTTTCAAAGAATCTCTCCTAAAGCCTGAAAAAAAAACCCATCATCTTTAAAAGAAATTAGGTTTAACAAAAGAGAGGATTTCCAGGGAAGAGACCTTTAGAAAATTTACGGCTTAGAGCGTTTTGGCCAATATATTATGATTCACATGGCCCACGTAATGAGATTTGGTCTAATAGCCGTTCCCGGCCTCTAGATCAGATATAACGGTCTGATTTTTCAAAAGGAGCCCACAGAAGTCCAAATCTATACGTGGAATGTTGATCAACTTTTTTAAAATATTATCACATTTAAAAGAATCAATAGTTAAAAATTGGTCTCATAATTGTTTTGGGGGTGATGTTCACATCTAACATGGGCGGAAATAGGAGATTTGCTTTCCGCTTTCCACTCTGTTGCCAAGCATAGGAATTCTATGAACTCAAGGATTTTTAGCGCTTTCTGCTTTCCACTCTATTGCCAAACACAGGCATTCCACAAACCCCGCAGATTTCCAGCAACGATGCTTGCCAAACGTACCCTAAGTAGAAGTAAATAATAGTGGGAAATCCTCTTTAACATCTCTAATCTCTATTTCCCTTATAATAGTGAATCAAGCAACCTAATGGAAGGAGTTCCAAGTTCTAATACATCATCATTATTTATCTAGTAAGTGGGCCCATTTCTACTAGGGATGCAAATGGGTCATATCTAGGTCAGGATTATAGCGGATCTATACATTTTCGGATCCACAACCGACATAGAACCTGTGTTATATATGGATCCTAAATTAAATTACAAAATGGATCCAAATCCGAAATAATATGTAGAGTGCAATATGATATAAATAAACAAGCCTAAAATATTTAAATATACAAATGAGACTATTAGATGGTATATAAAGAACTGAAGTGTACTATCAAATTTAAATATCAAAAGCCATTTAGACCCTTTAAAACTATATTTTTTAAATATGTGAATGTAATCTTCTTGTACCTAGATCCTCCAGTTGAAAGATGCAAGGTTCTAGCTTTGGGTCCGAATGTTTTGAATCCTATATGTATGGTTTCTAATTCAGATCTGGATTTCTATTGGAATCTAAGAAAAAGGTTCCCTACCCACCCTATATAAGTCAAAGGCCATCATAGAAGAAGGGGTAGGCTAAAGAGGATATTTATTAAAGCAGTAAAGATAGACATAAAGAATTGTAATATATCCAAGGATTTGGTTAAAGAAAAATCAAGATGAAGAAATAAAACTCATGTTTTTTTTTAATTTTCGATGACCTAGGGTATCCCTCAAAATAAAATTTATGTAACGGATTCCAATATAATTGGGAGAAGCTTTGATGATTACGGTACTTTTTTTTTTCAAAATTAGAGACTTCGGATAATTAATTAGTGGGATACTCATTTGCAACCCTAATACTAGAAAATTTTGATTGACAAACATATTTTCTTGGCTACCACAATTAGTAGAATTGGTCCAATTACTGATGTGACTTTGATGTAATTCATCAACTTAATTTACATGAAGCCAAAATTAATTGGTTCCATTTTTTGCTTCCACTCGGGTGGTTTTAGATGCAATACCAACTTCTTTTGATCTGTTTTGCCTTTCTGTGTGCAGAGATATGGAGACGGGCCTGATGATGAACTAGCTTTGGAGTCCAATGGAGACTACACAAGGGATATTGGGTACCTCAAATTTTCAGATTATAATAATGCTACCGAAGATGGGGAGCCATCAGACAACCTTTTGAATAATGTTTGGTATCAGCCAGAAGAGATCTTTCCTGTGGACGGGGTCCCGGAAGTTAGAGACCACGCCTTCTGGGTTCCCGTCGATGACAACTACCTTTCCCTAGCAGCTAAACTTGAGGTAATATTTCTTTCAAAATTCCCGTTAGATTTCATCTCCCAATGTGTCCCACAGGCATGAATTATCAGAGAAACTCTGAACTGTCCTTCTGTTGGGTGTTGATTGGCGTGAGATTTTAAGAGGAATTTGGTGTTTGTTGTGGACCACTGGTCATCTTGGTTCAACTACTCACTGGAGTGCACCAACCGTATCGGTAATCACTAACCAGTGGAACCTTCCTTGTCATCCTACATGTCGGCCCACCACGGAGTCTAGATCTTCTAAGTAAAACTTCCACATCAACACCAGTGCGCAGGGCAGGCTGCCCACTGCATGCCGGTTTTCCTCATAAAATTTAAAGTCCACCTCGTACTGGTATGAGTAATAGCGGACCAAAAATTTTCGTCTAAAGGGTGTGGACGGTAATAGGTAAGTTGATTTTAGTGGCAAACCGAAAATTTTCATGTGTACTTTGTGGGTGGAATTATAACTTTTATTGGGTTTTTTGAAGTGGACCCTAAATCTTTATATAGCAGTTAGAAGCGTCCCATAGTTTGACAGGTGTGATCACACTTCGTGCTACTATCTAAGTCTGCCCCTGGGTTTAAGTGATGTTGATTTAACTGTTGTACGTGGATTGGATGCTTTTACAAAGAAGTTTGACTGGATCAGTGAAATTCTGGAACGGCGAAACCTCTCCAGAGAACTCTGGAGGGTGAACCAGTGGTTTCTATGGTAAAAGTTTGCTGCTTTTGCTGCTAGCCTAAGTTTTGAGGCTCTTTTTCACTTTATAGCTCTTTCCAGGCATGTAGGGTGGTCCAGTTTAACGGGGCACATTTGGGGTTTTCTTGATCGTTTTATAGAAAGAGCTTTGATGGGAAATCTGCTAGTGACCAATTTTTCCTCGCATACTTGGGTTCATTTTCATTGAGGAGCCCTTATAGAATTTTATCATAAAATTCTTAGAGTATATGAACATTGTTAATGAATTTAACAACTCATATCATGCAAACATCGGTATATGGGTACCATATAAAAATTCAGTTCAATTGGAGCGACAATCAATGTTCAATTGATCAGATTTAATATGAATGACCAACTACAAAATAATAAATAATATTTTTATGTATGACCAATCCAATAGTAGAGTTCATTTCAACTGAAGTGATTTGGATAAACAAAAATTTGTGGGAGGATAGAGGTGTGAAGGGTTTGGTTTTTTACATAGGTCGGCTTGTTGTATGAATTTTAAAATGTATGAGATATGAATAAGTGCTCAGATTAAATATACTTTGTCTTTACATTCATGGCATTGGGTATTCAGGTCCTCATACATGACTTCCATGGTCCCAATCCAGGACACAATCTTCATTTGGGCTTTTGTATAGGCCCAACCGTCCAAATAATGGACCTGTACTCGATTTCTTCAATTCGTATCATTTGAAAAAACATGGACTTTGAATCAGGCCAGCTGAGCCGGCCTGTTCCTAGCCCACATTAGGCTCGATTTGGACTCAGGGACACTTTTGACCTGATTATTATAGGGACTAGTCATGGGCCTTTATAAAGGCCCAACGTGCTCAACAAATTTAACACTGTAAGATTTACATGTTTGACGATGATCTGGGCTTTGACCCAAATTTGAGTCCTGTGTGTAGGATCTGAGCCTGAATATTATGCCCGACAACTAAATGGACGGGACTTGGAATTGATCCGACCCATAAAACCCCAATTGGCAACCCATTTACATTCCTTTTTTTTTTTTTTGGTAAATACATCCCTAATTTTTTAACGCAATTGGTTATATGCATGCATCTGTATGTGTGCGCGCATGTACATGTACAAAGTAGGTGTTCAAAACTGTTGAATTTGTTTTCCACTGGACAGGGAATGAAACTGGAGGGATGCATCAACTCTACAATGTGTTTGCCGAGGGACCCTATTGTGACAAGGGTGAGCAGAGGGTGCAGTGCCAGTGCATTTATAGACAATGCAGCCTACAGACAATTCCTAAATTCCAAGTTTAATGTGACCCCCATCGACATGGAAAGTGGTGCAGTGGCTCTGATCTGTCTCCAGCAGAAGACCCCATTCATAGCTTTCAGATCTCTATCTGATCTAGCAGGGGGTGGCTCTGCCGTCTCTAATGAGGCCACCATCTTTGGTACTCTTGCAGCCCAAAACTCCGTCAGTGTTGTCCTAAAATTCATATCCATAGTGTCTGAGACTACTGGAGTAGACTATGTCATTGCAAACATTTAGGGCCCGCGGGCATCTTCGACTTTATTTAATAAAATTACCTGTTTCACCTGTACTGCTTGAAGTGGATTCTAGCCAATTTTAACATCTAACCCTTATTCTTACACTGCTTCAAGACTGAGTATTTTCTAAAGACAGCCAACAAAATGGATATAAGGTATGATCTATGATTGGATTTCCTCCTTCCACACCCCAAATTAATTGGAATAATAGGTAACCATCCATTCTGCAAAGGGTTCAAACTATGATCTGATACAGGTGGCTGTACTCTTAAATTCCCCCAAAACTAGATAGTTTTACCATCTGTAACAAGATCACAGCATCAGCTACACAGCTCATTTTCACTTTTGTAGCGACCTAGCCATGACCGTTCAAAGCTTTTGCACTGTGGAAGGCTCACAGACAGTTCAGGGCTTTTTGATTAGATTAAAAATAGACCTCATCAATATAGTGTTGAAATTTGGCTTGAATGTTGGTTGTGAAAATGGAAACCTACAATCGACAATCAGCAGCACAAGCAAAGGGAAATCAGAGGATTAACATGGTTTGACTATATGTTTATTTCCACAACAGGAGAATTCTCAATCTCACTATTCAGGGTCACGGGTTTATAAGTTACTTTTGAATATATGATTTTCTCTTTCTAAAATAATTTTTTTTGATGACTCAAGATATCCCTCGCCAGTACTCCTAGACATAAAACCCACATGTAATACAAGACATCAACCAACAATAAGTGATCTTTTGCTGAACACATACATAAAGACTTCATATGGCTTGAGAGCTAATAAGATTATATCCTACAATAAACAAACAGTACATTAATTCTTTTATTAGGGAATCTAATCTCCTGATTCTGTATAAGTTCGTAAAATAAGCTGATTATATCCTGTTGGGTGTAGAACTTCAAGAGGCTACATTTCACAAATGAATGGTTATTTATTAAAAGGACATTTCCAATATATACAAGCACATATTTGAAATATCACTCTAACCTTCCTATTATCCTTCACAACTTTACCTCTTTTAACATATAAAGACTCCCTAATACACGGACAACTTCATATATCTAACAATGGTAGAGCTAGGATTTTCTTATAGGGGGCAAGCAATGGTTTACCAATAATATTTTATGTTTATTGATTTCAAAATTTTCTCCAATAATATCAAAGGAAAAAAATCTAATGTGAAATACGCAAAATTTTTAATACATAACTTCTTAAAATTTTGTGAGAGGAGTTGAATTATGAAAATAATATGGCTCACCACAAAAATTTCAAAATGCTCAATTGTTTTCTTTCCTTTTTTAACACCGGAAATTGGATCTCACTCAAATGAATAAAGACTTATGTCAAAATGACCACACGAAAACCAATCCACGCACGATTTGTTAATGAAGATCCGTTAATTGGGTAATTGTGATTGTTTAATCAGCCCCATGAGTACCAACGCCACCCTACTTCTTACCTATGTGTACCTACGCCACCACCCCACTTCTTCCCACCTCTCTCTCTCTCTCTCTCCATCTTCTTTCTGTCTGTCTTGTCTTGTCTTGTCCCCCCTTTCTTTTCTTCTTCCATTCTTTTCCTTTTTCTCTCCTTCCTCTTATTTCTTCTGTCCCCACAGCTCATTACACACCACTTATAACATCCACACCATTTAGGCAAAGAACTCTCTCTCTCTCTCTCTCTCTCTCTAAGCCAAACATATATGGTTTGGTAGGTTTATTGGCAATAATTGTAGTGGAGAACAAATTGAGAAAAGTTTGAAAATGAATTAGTAAACAAAATTGGAAACGTATTTTGAAGAGATCGTGATCCCTTCTTATTTGTGAAGAGAAACAAAATGGAAAGTAGGATTTCGACGAGTCATGAACTGTTGTTATGCGTTAAACTTAAACTATCTACAAATCAATTGGGTTAAGTGGGTCAACCCTAGCTCCACTTGTTTTCATGGGGGCCAGAAACATTAAGCCCACGACCGACCCATATATTTATATTGCTGGTCAGGTTTGGTGGGTCAAAAACAAGCTGGGTCACATTTTGTGGGTTCTAGCTATATTTTCACAAATAAATTGATATTAAGAGACTTTCTAATATTTACAAGCATAAACCTATTCCAACAATTTAAAATTTAAACCACTTTCTTAGTAAAGTTATGCTAACCACACTCCCCATCTCATAACCATATTATGTGGCAATTTTCCTCTCCCTTATCTCTACAATGTTAAAAATAAAACAAATGAATTAGACCTGCCACATAAGATGGTTGTGAGATAGGGATTATGGCTAGCATTATTCTTCCTCCTAGTACCATCCTTCTAATATTCCTATGATCATTGACTACTTTATCTCCTTAACATCTAAGACTCCATGATACTTGAAGAACTTCCTAGTATCTCTAACATTGGGTAGAATTTGGCAGTAGTTTTCATGCAAAGATTTAGAAATGTGTTAGGTCATGAAAAAGTCAAGGTTTAGGTTGCCCTTACTCATCACACATTATTTATGAGCTATTTGCATACTCATCAATGAAAGGGACCTGTTATTTCAACACCAGAAATTACTCAATCTACACAATCATGTATTTAAAAAAAAAAAAGAAAATTCAAAAATTTTCCAAATTAACCCCACACACCTCCCCCTCTCCTTCCCTAGCGACGACTGTTGGCTCCGATGAAGGGGCGATTGTCGCTGTGAGAGGCGGTTGTTCTCACTTCCACCCCTCCCTTTCTCTCCCTCCCTTGCCTTCCTTTTTCCTCTCCTTCCCCTCTCTCCCCCACCCCCTCCCTCTTCCTCTTCTTCCCCTCTCTCCCCCACCACCTCCCTCCTTTTCTCTCTCCCTCCCACCCTCTCCCTGTCCTAGTCGTCAATGCCCAATCTCTTCGATTGGGGATGAGATTGGGCTCCCTGGAGGAGAGGAAGCAGGAGAGGCCGCCTTCCTGGCGATGATTGCCCCTCTGCCAGAGCAGAAGATAGTCGTCGAAAGAGGGGGGGGGGAGGGAGAACGGGGTTAGGGTAGTTTAGGAAAGTTTCAAAATTTTATCTTTTTTTTAAATGGGTCTATAAACTGAGTAAATTCTGGTGTTCATATAGCAATTTTCTTAAAGAAAACAATTCATAAAATACTTTAGAAGCCAACACACTCATAGTCTTCAAGTTGTATCACTCTTGGACCAATAAACCTATATACCAAAAAAATAATAATAAAAAAAATTAATTTTGAGTTAGAATGTTTAGTATCTCTTCTGTAAGTGGAGTATACATACCCCATATCAAATTTGGCCCAAACCATATCCATCACAGTACAAAATTGGTATTGTGTATCCTCAACCCATTACAATGTGAGTTGGGTCCAATACAAAGACTGAATTTACCCCAATCAATATCCAATCAACCCTTTGTTATCTTGTTCGTACTTCCCCATCAATGCATAGTTCAAGCATGATCAAAAATTTGCGGAACATTTGTGCCATATGAGGATACTATGATGGAGGAAAGTTGTCTTGACTTTTCATAAAACCAATTCTCATGTTATTTAGTGGAGGTGTACATGGTTTGGATTGAATCGAATTGAGCTTAATTCGTCACCAATCTATTGCCTATATGTTGATAGTTTTGTAATTCATAACCAATTTGTTACCCATTAAAAATCAAATCATGGATCAACGGTTCAATTCGGTTAAAACTGTTTAATCCGTTAACAGTAGTGCCAACTGTTTTTTCACTATTTTATATGGAGAATGAATAGCTGAGATTGAAAGTTGAATGATGAATGATTAAAATATTACCTTTTAATATTTTTTATATAAAAATAAATGTATATATTTTTTATTTAAACGGTTCGGATCGGTTTAAATCTGCATCTGAGGGTAAAATCCGTCACGAAACCGCTACTATTGGATTAGGAAATTTTCAATCTTTTACTAAACCATTAACCATTGGATTTTTCAAAAAAAACTGTGAATCAGATTTGTTTTACCGATCGATGGATTTTTTGTATACTCTTATTGTTTGGTGCAACATTTTTTGTGTAGAAAAAAAAGAATTTATTTTTCTTGATAGAGAGAATTTTCAATTATCTATAGAAAAGGTAGGAATACATCGTTCTCATCTACTGTGGAAAACAAAATCCATGGATTGGAAGATCCTCTACTTGTGGTCACGTATACACGTTCACACATAAAACTGATACTTAAGCCACACCCTTTTAGCAGTGTGAAGGAGGAAGATTGGTAACTGCACCTTTGCTGCCCCAATTTGGGTGAGACTAAAAGGAAAGAAGAAACATTTGGGTATTAGAAAAGAAGAGTTTTATTTTTGTTAATTAAAAATAAAAAAGGAGTTAGGAAGACTCTCATTTGGATAAGCCTTTATGAGAACCATGATGTACACATTTCCTTGACCATGAGTGCCCCAACTTTGAGTTCCTCAATATAATGATGAGCCGAGACTTTTTGTTTAAAGGATGCCGGTAATGGTTAAGTCAATAGTGGGCCTATGATTTTTATTTGAGTGGTGTAGACAATTGCAAGGCAAAGAAGTTAAATATTAAAATCAAATCCAAATCTTCAATGTATAATCTATAGAAATTTTTGAATCACACAAGTGCGGTCATACCCACGCGATACCATTTAGGTTTGCCTCTGAGTCAAGTGAAACAATTAAGTAATAAAATAAAAATTTTAATATTTTATTTAAGGAGATTCTCAAATCTCAGGTACTAACACTTAGTCCGTTCATGCCTCCACTCACACATCTGCATGTCCACTAGGCTGGGTGACTGTGAGTCCACCATGCATAGGTCTTTACGAACCCCACTTTCTCCCCTTGTTATCATCCCAATAACGAATTTGTTTGGACCAGACGAGAAGTCTCTCCGAGGCAGAGTGCTCGGACGTTGGGACCAGGCAGTTTGTTTTAGCATGACTTCCAGAAGTCAATCAATCGGGTTGCTTATTAACTCAATTAGCCAAACCACTGAGTCTAACAGTGTTTTGTTACCATT
Source organism: Sextonia rubra (assembly GCA_037013555.1). Classification (NCBI taxonomy): domain Eukaryota; kingdom Viridiplantae; phylum Streptophyta; class Magnoliopsida; order Laurales; family Lauraceae; genus Sextonia; species Sextonia rubra. Next base: position 30,694,354 of record JASUAD010000010.1, on the reverse strand, counting down.
GTTAAGCCTTTGACTAGTTCTTCTCCTCCTCCGATGGCCCATGCCAACACTCGATCTCATGGCCACGTATAATAGAAGAACTTCTTGCTGGATAACTGGAAAGCAGTTGGTACTTGGTAGTCTTTTACTAGTTCTTGTGTACCATATAATATTATGGAATGAAGTTTTGGTAAGGCCAATTACATCATCCAATAAATCTAATAAAGGAAGCTAACAACAATCTCTTACTTATTATTAGTAAGTGGTGTTTGTTCTTATCTGCTACTAATATTTGAAATTAAATAGTCATCTTTTCTTGCTAGTTAGTGTTCTAGCTCATCTATGGCCAACTTCCTTTGTTAGAGGATTAGGGTTTTAGTCCCGCTAGTAGGATGAAAAAAATAAAATAAAAGAAGCTATCTTCTCTCACATGCTTTACACCCTTTGATTTTTAAATCTTTACACAATATTGCTATAGCAAGTCGGTTTGGTATCTAAGTTCGGTCTTAACACTGTAGGTATTGCAAGTGTAGAATTTTATGGTAGAGTCTACTCATAAAAATATGGCCGATAGAATATAAACACCCTCCTAATGTATGACATGTCAAAATTTATTTTAGTAAGAGTTGACTCCATAATTAATAAGTAATTTTATGATTTATAACATGATTCATAAAATTTAATTCATTCACTAATTCTAGTATATTCCTCTATGTAGAAGATGCCCAACCGAGACACTCTGGCTCAAGAGGATCTGGCCAAGGTTTTTTATTTTCTTTACGGGTCTGGCCCAGTGGCCAGGGGAGGGGATCCGGACAAGTATTGGTGGGCAAAGCGACCGGCTAACAACCGGACTCCAAGGCCATCTGAATTAAATTCAGCTAAATATTGCTACGATTCCGAATTGTGTGTTTTTCCATCTTTGCTTTGCCCATTGGTTTTCACTCTACACAAAAATCATCTCCACCCACAAGCCACCTCTCTCTCTCTCTCTCTCTCTCTCTCTCTCGCTCGCTCACACTCTTCTACTCTCCTCCTTCAGTTCTTCACCATCTATCTGTCCTCAGCCGTCTGATCAGATCTCAGAGAGAAGCAATGGCTCCGATTGCAGTTGGCCAAAAGATTCCTGATGGCACCCTGTCCCACTTTGATGCAGAGGACAAGCTCCAGCAGGTCTCTGTTCACTCCCTTGCAGCTGGTAAAAAGGTCATCCTCTTCGCTGTCCCCGGCGCCTTCACCCCCACCTGCAGGTATCTTCCCATTTCCCACTTTGCTTGTTTCAAATCATCCTGACCCTTCATCTTAGGACCTCAAATCAACCCTTTTATTTCACTTTGCTTGTTTTAAATCATCCTGACCCTTCATCATAGGAACTCAAATCAACCCTTTTATTAGTGGTTCGAATTGGATTGGATCATATGTGAAACCCAAACCCACCGGGGGATAGTGGTGCCCCATAAATATATTAACAAAGGGTAATTTGTAATTATTGTCTTTGGGAAGATGGCTAGCAAAATTTAATGAGTATTTTTTTTTGACACACACTTGTCTATTTATTGGATCTATGTGTACAGTGGTTGATCATTTCTCTGCATTCTTTATGTTTTATGTGTAATATTTAGTCACCTTAATGTAGGACTTATATGGCTATTATTCTTTGTTGGTGGTCCCTAGCATGCAGCATGTGCCCGGGTTTATTCAACATGCAGGGGAGCTTAAATCAAAGGGAATCGATGAGATTCTGCTCATCAGTGGTATTTTTTCTTAATTCTATATAAGCTATGTCACTCTGAATCCTTACTTGTAAAAAAAAAAGGGTGCATGTAGTTGTGTGAATAGATCTTATGTATTGAATTCTTATGTATTTTAATGCAAACAAACATACTCTTAATATCTAATGTTTGTAAACTCTTGGTTAAGATGCCATCTTAAGTGACTTTCATTCACAATTTTTGCTATTGGAACAATGAAATGTATTTGGTGTGGCTCTCACCTATTCTCAATGTTGATCAGCACTTCTTTGTCACTGCCTATTTCACTAAACTTGCACTCGAAATACTCTATCTTTGTTCTGCTAATTTCAATTCATTTGTCTTGGAGGTTTTTCTCCGCGAATCTAACTTATCATTAACCTGCTTTCTGGGTTGCCTGTTGAGAACTACCGAAAAAATTCATTTTGCATTTTAAAAATGATCAAAATTCTGTCAACTAAATTTCCGCTGTTTTCTTTTCTTTTTTTTTTTTTGGGTAAAATTTTTTAATTTATCAGTCGAGCACTTTTGGTAGCTGCTAAGTGCTTTCCATCTTTGTACGTAGCTCATTTTTTTTTAGTTGTTTCTCTTGAAGACCTCTAGCCAATTGAGATGCCGTGCATGGGGCTCAGCTCTTACGGAGAGAAACTGTTGCATCTGACTATCAAGGGACCTTAATATCACTATTATTAAAAATATCATAAATAGAAATTCGTTTCCCATCATGGATGGATGCACTCGATTATCGACATGTTGGATATCATGGGTGGTGGCCCACATGACCACCACTCACTTTGATTTATTCAGTAACGAATGTCTTCCCATTAAAACCACGTTCCTGGAAACACTCCAGTCGTGCGATAATGGAAAGCATTCCGTTGATGAGGAGGAAAGCATTAACGCAGTCTATAAATGGCTTGGGAACTCTCTCATCTTCACACACAGAGATTACTGCTTGGCATACCCATCAATCAGCAGGCATTACGAGAAGACTGAGAGAGTTAAGGTTGCGGATCTCCTCTCCGTTTCGCGATGGATTCAGGTATGCCCTATATTGGTTGTCTTTCATAATACAAATCAATCCGTCAGAATGCAAATCTAATTCATTAAAGTTTTTCCTAAGGGGCCATTTTAGTTTTCAATTGGTATCAGAGCCATTGATTTCCATTGATAGGGTTGGATTTGCATCAAGAGGGTTCACATTTTTCAGAAAAAAAAAAAAATTGAAACTGTCAGCCGGCGATAGCAGTTTCCAGCAAGACAGAACTGCAGAGTCCAACTGGGCGCGCGCGGTGGCGGTGCAGTGGGGCGCTGCACGCAGAAAATTAAAAAAAAAAAAGGCGACGGTCATTTCTGGCGGAGCAGTTCGGCTCTGGTGCAGCGCAGTGCCCAGTTATGCAGCGGGCATTGTGCTGCGGCTGCGCCTGGCCACTGCGCTGCAGCGGCGCAGCAGCAGCGTCCAGTTCCAGCGCCAGCCGACAGAGAAGAAAAAAAAAATTTATGTTGCCGCCGGGAATGATTCCAGCCGGTGACAGTTGCGACCGGCGCCGTGGGAGCACCGGCAGTCCGCTGCGGCCAAGGCTTTCAGTGTCGAAGGTGGAACGAACCGGAGACAGGGGCAATCGGTTTTAACCGATTGCCCCTGCTTTCGGGAGGTTGAAGATGATCTAATCGGGTCAGGTCGGTTCGACCTTACCCGACCCGACCCGAATGGACCCATTCCATTTTCTAAGGACAGGTCGGTTGGACCTGACCCGAACTGACCCGGTTAGATTTATTAAAGAAAAGGGACTGGGTTAACGGATCCGACCCGACCCAACCCGACTGATCCGGTCTATGTTCTGTGTGGTCAGGTCATTTCGACCTGGCCTGACCCGACCCGATCCAGTTCAATAAATAAAAGAATGGGTTAGTATACCCGACCCGACCCAACTTATCAGACCCGAACTGACCCAGTCCATTTAAAATGCAGATTGGATTAACTGACCCGACCCGATTCAGTTAATAAATAAAATAAAAATGGACTGGGCTTTTAACTATACCTAAATTCATTGGACTGAAGAGTCCAATTACTGACCTGGGTCTGACCCGACCCAGTGGCCTGGCCTGGTTTGAATAAATTATTATTAAGTTTGATATTTATGTGTTTTGAATAATTGGGTCATTATGACAGTGATCCGTTCCGATCAGAACCGTCCAATTGATGCATTTAAATGCAGTAATCATTCTGATAGGACTGGATAATTTAAATATCATCAGATCAAGGAAAAATGAACGATCGGAATTGTATTTTGATCATTTCGGACACATGATATCAGATTTTCGATCCGTTTCTTTCGTTGTGTCCCTTATAATGAGATCTATCATATTATTGAATTTAATTCCTAATCCAATGATTCAATGTTGATATCATGCATGTTTCAGTCATTCAAATTCATGTTTCTGTTTATTGTTTACATGATCCATGTTATTTTTTGAGTTATATTTGTCACATGCATGCATGCTTGATGATTAAATTAGTACAAATTTCAAACTTATGATAGATTGATTAAAGAAAATTATTATTGTGATATCAATTGTCCGATTAATGTTCATCTGGACAACTAATTTTAGGGAATCTCATTTTCACAATAGTATAATAATTGTTAAAGTTAGGTTTCCCCTAAATGTTTAGATTTAAAATAATAAATGCTCAGTTAAAGTAGAAATAGAGCATCAGAATCATTTAAATCATAAGGAGACTAAAAATTAGGGTCATAGGTTTCAATTTGAAATTATGAGTTAACTAGGCAGTCACCAAAGTGGCCCAGTTATGATGAAACTCATGTTTCAATTATTGAATTAGAGATACCATAAATGAACTATAAATTGCAACTTCACTTAAAAGATAGATAATCGACCCAAAGGAGTTTATCTTTCAATTATTTGAAGATCGGGATAAAACACATTAAAGATAATTTGTGAATTCGTGCTGATCTATGCCCAAAGGTGGGATCTCACTTATTCACTTAATAAATTGTGGTTTTATCAAATAAACGAGAATAATAAAGATAACATGTTACATTTGACCCAAAGGTTATTTGTAATGATGTAAAACTATTATTTCTATTATAAGTTTACCTTTACATTCAAAACATTATAGAATTGTGAAAATAATAGTTTATCTCTTCTTTTACAGTGTCTTCCTCCAGATCCTTGTCTCTTCCCTCGTGCTTAGGAACTATTCCTTCATTAGACGGATCAAACTATCCTGACTGGTTAGACATGCTGTCATTAACCATAACTTTTCTAGACTTAAAAATGGCTTTAGATGAGCCCATGCCTCCTGAGCCTACCGAATAGAGCTCTGAATATGAAAAGGCCAAATATGATCAGTGGCACAAATGTGATAAAAAATGCCAAAAGATTATGATGACTTCAATTTCTAAGAGTATTAGGGGATCGCTTGATCAAGGAAAACACGCCAAGGAACTCTTAGAAGAAATTAAGTCACAATTTGAAGTGACAGACAAGGCATTAGGTGCCACCTTAATGAATAAATTGACTAACATGCAGTACGATGGAACAAAGGGAGTTAGGGAACATATCCTACTCATGTCCAATGTCGCATCCAAGTTAAAGGATGTAGACATGAGTATTTCCGATGGATATTTAATCTAATTCATTCTGGACTCCCTTCCCCCTGCATTTGGCCCATTTAAGGTAACATACAATCAGAGCTCTAGTCGGTGGACCATTACTGAGTTGATCGCACGATGTGATCAAGAAGAGAGGAGGCTTAAAGCCGAGGGGCAACTTCAGGTAAACTTTGTCTCCCATGCTAAGGGCAAGAAAGGTCCTAGAAAATTCAAGACTAATGCCAACATGCCCAAAGTAGATCCGAAAGGTAAGAAACCTGTGAAGAGTAAGAGAAAGAAGGGATCCGAAAAATGTCACTTTTGTGGCAAGAAAGGACATTTCAAGAAGGACTGCCTCAAAAGGAAGAATTGGTTTGAGAAAAAAGGTAAGCAAAGAAAATTATCTCTTGTATGTGAAACCAATATTATTGATGTCCCATCCAATACATGGTGGGTCGACTTTGGTGCAACTGTTCACATTTCTGGTTGTATGTAGGGATTCTTTTCAACCCGGAGGCGAAGTGATGGAGAACGAGCCATCGTTATGGGAAACTGGAAGGAGTTAAGAGTCGAGACAGTAGGCACGTATAGGCTGGTGCTAGATACAGGATTCGTTCTGGATCTGCCGAACACCTTCTATGTTCCGGATATTTCTCGAAATTTGGTTTTTATTTCAAAGTTGGATGTAAAAGGATATGTGTTTAACTTTGATCGAGGATCTTTGAAACTTTTTCACAATAATATAATGATTGGTAGTGGTTTATTATGTGATGGCTTGTATAAGTTAAGGTTAGATACTTTATACACACAATCACTAACTATACACCATGTTACTTGTGGGATGAATGTTGGCATGAAGAGAGGACTAATAAAAGAGAGCTCCCCTAAGTTGTAGCATAAACGGTTAGCACACATCTCGAAAGAGAGGATATTGAGATTGGTGAAAGACGGGTTATTACCAACCCTTGATTTCACTAATTTCGGTGTCTGTGTTGACTTTATTAAAGGAAAACAAACTCAAACAGTTAAGAAAACTGCCACACGATGTTCTGAACTCCTGCAGTTAATCCATACGGATGTTTGTGGAAAACTAGATATACCTTGTCAGGAGAACAATATTTCATCACCTTTATAGATGACTACTCACGCTTTGGTTATGTCTATCTCATTAAAGAAAAGTCTGATGCTTTGACTATGTTCAAAATATTTAAAGCAGAAGCGGAAAAACAATTAGATAGAAAGATCAAAATCGTGAGATCAGATTGAGGTGGTGAGTATTATGGTAGGTACACTGAAACAGGTCGTAATCCAGGCCTGTTTGCCAAATTCCTTGAATCCGAAGGTATTGTTGCCCAATATACAATGCCCGGAACACCTTAGCAGAATGGAGTGGCTGAAAGAAGGAATATGACTCTTTTAGATATGATTAGGAGTATGGTTAGCAATACATCGTTACCTGCATTTATGTAGGGTGACGCACTAAAGATGGCCATATATATTTTAAACAGAGTTCCCCCTAAAGCAGTTCCTAAAACTCATTTTGAGTTATGGACCGGTAGGAAACCCAGCTTAAACCATTTTCGCGTCTAGAGATGTCCATCTGAAGTGCGGGTTTATAACCCACAAGAAAAGAAGTTAGACCCTAGAACAGTAAGCGGATATTTTATTGGATATCCAGAGAGGTCTAAAGGATATCGATTTTACTGTCGTAATCATTCAATAAGAATAGTTGAGTCCAATAATGCTAAGTTTTTGGAGAATCATGAAAACAGTTGGAGTTCTGAGGCTAGAAATATTGAATACAAGGACATTAGAAATGAGCCTCAATCCTCTTTTCAAGGTGGATTAATGATTTCACTTGATATAGAGGTTTTCCCAGAACGATCTGTTGTTCCGATTCCTCAAGATGCACAATCAACTTTTGAAATACAACCACTTGTTATTGAAGAACATCCAGAGGAATTGAGAAGATCAACTCGTATAAGAAGACCAGCTATTTCAAATGATTATATTGTGTATCTCGAATTATCAGATATTGGAATTAAAGAAGATCCAAAGACTTTTAGAGAGGCAGTAGAAAGTAAAGATTCTGATAAGTGGTTAGACCCTATGATGTGCATCAGTTAGAGTTATTTCTTTCAAAGTTTTTCTTATATTTGCAAAAGTTTTATAAAATAAATGGGAATTAATGGTGGTCATATGGACCAAGTGGGAGATTGTTAGATATCATGGGTGGTGGCCCACATGACTACCACTCATTTTGATTTATTCAATAACGAATGTCTTTTCATTAAAGCCACGTTCCTAGAAACACTCCAGCCATGCGATAATGGAAAGCTTTCCGTTGATGGGGAGGAAAGCATTAACGCAGTCTATAAATGGCTTGGGAACTCTCTCATCTTCACACACAGAGATTATTACTTGGCATACCCATCAATCAGCAGGCATTACGAGAAGACTGAGAGAGTTAAGGGTGCGGATCTCCTCTCCGTTTCGCGATGGATTCAGGTATGCCCTATATTGGTTGTCTTTCATAATACAAATCAATCCGTCAAAATGCAAGTCTAATCCGTTAAAGTTTTTCCTAAAGGGCCATTTTAGTTTTGATGACATACATGTGGCAACATATTAGTTGTAACTATAAGGTCCCCTGAGAGCTTGGCTAACTGTGCATCACCTGGTCCCTCATTTCTGTGCATCATCATCATTGCCAATCTCATCACTCTGTGGTCGACTAAAAGAGCTCCTATAATAAGCTGGGACCTGGAAAGTAATCTCTCTCTCTCTCTCTCTCACACACACACACACACACACACGGATTTTCATGTGTATGTAACTATGAGAAAATGTCATCCTATCACATGATGTACGTGCTAAATAATGTCAATCATACAAAATCCATGTATTCAGGGACTTTTTTGAGTTCTGTTCTTCCTCTCTACATTATTTAATGGTTTGCTCCACCATTGGCATTATATTCATTTCGAGGGGCAGTCTAGCCTTTTGTAAATTTGCAAAAACCATCTGAAACAATATTATTTGATTTTATCTTCCATTGCAGTTACATTTAGGTTGCTTTTAATGTACTCTTGTCTGATTATATCTCTTATTTGTAACTCTATACATCCTTCTAGGCATGGACATCTTGGCGACATGGAGTTTAGCATAAAGTATTTTCATCACCCAAGATTTAGCTTCATACAACATAATAGGTCTAATTGTCGTCTTATGAAATTGACCCTTTGGTGTAGAAGAGGCATTTGACCCTAAATTCATGTGCATGTAGGACTGTTATCTGTGATCTGCACCAATGAATTTGACAATTGTATATGTAGATTTGAAAAAAAAAAAAAATTTGGTGGGTGGGTGGGCGGGTGGGTGGGTGGGGGGAGATAAAGGCTTGAAGAACATAAAATCTTAGCTTTGCAAACATAAATGCACAGTGGAATAGTAGTGACACTATAGTTGTCTGCCAGGAAACAATACACTTCCTAGGCTTGAGATTTTAGAATTCCTTGTCTTTCCTAATTTTCATCCTATGTGATGTGTTGCTTGCATATCATATAACTTCTCAGAATGCAAGAGTGTGATTAATGGAAGCAGATCCTTTGCTATCTGCTTGGTAGAACTGAGTCAACCAACTTCTACAGGAAACATGGGTTAAGATGGAAGTCTCAACACCACACAATCACCTTACTTGTGTTAATTTGTAAATATATTGGCGCATTTGTGGCTGTCGCTTATAAAGATTATCTTGTCCGCCATCAATTTGTAGGCCACTAATTGCTTTGCCAATGGTCTAAACAGTCGTGGCTTGTATGGGACATGACACAACCCACACACATAGTAGCCCATGTTGCCTGTCAGTCCGGTAGTTCTATGTTATCATTGGTGTTTCTTACACAATGTAGATAGGTTGGTGAGTCTTGAAATGATTTTCATGAACAATGAGTAGCTGCGCATTAAACAATGTTTTACTGTAAAATAGTGAGGCATTTTTCCATCCTTCCAATTCAATCTTTAAATGATGTTTGCAAGCTTACCTGAAAACCATCCGATACATAAAATGGGGTGCAAACTGCAAATACCAACATGATTTCTAAATGACATGTAAACCTTTGTTTCCTACAAAATCTCTTTGATCTTATCTAATCAGCAATAGTGAAATTACTAGAAACTGCGTCCTCATGGTACCTCTTAGGTGAGAAAAAAAATTCTAATTTTATCATCTAATTTCTCTTGGAAAATTTGCTTGCAGATATTTGAAATACTTTGTTGTAAAGAATGTCCAGTTATAGCTTAAATAATACATGATCTTGTTGGAAACTCTAATAGAAGGGAAATCATCGCAATAAAAGCGTGCCAAAAGAACGCTATAGCCTGGGCTAGTGGAAAATCAATGTTGCCTTGGTTATTCACTGATTCGTCATATGTCTAGTTTGCAAGGAAATCAAAGATGATTTGAAGGATGAAAGACCAGTAGGCACACCCTGTTATGTTCCTAGAGAAGTTAATGATGCTGCAAATTTGCAGGCTGGGGTCCTAGAGGGAGAGAATTTGTATCATGCTTAGTATAATTTCTAAGTCTGTTTGGCTTCCTTGCTTTCCTTTTTTCTGGCTCCTCAGTCTCCTAGATGGAGTCCTTGTGCTGTACATAGTTTTTTTCTAAAATGAAATTGGTTATTTCTAAAAAAGAAAAAAATACCTAATCTTGTTGTGTTTTATTGTTTGGTTACAGTTAACGATCCTTTCGTGATGAAGGCATGGGCTAAGACTTACCCTGAGAACAACCATGTCAAGTTCCTTGCTGATGGCTCTGCGACCTACACTCATGCGCTTGGTCTGGAGCTTGACCTATCAGAGAAAGGGCTTGGAATCCGTTCCCGAAGGTTCGCCCTTTTGGTTGATGACCTTGAGGTGAAGGTTGCCAACATTGAAGAGGGTGGAGCCTTCACAGTCTCAAGTGCGGAGGAAATCCTAAAGGCTCTTTGAATCACTGAAATCATCCTGTAGTTTCTGTCGGTTTTGCTTTCGAATTCGGCTTTCGATTTCTAGCAGTATTAAACTTAATCCTAAAGTCCCTAAAAGGCCTGTATTGTGCTTCACTGTAGACTTCTATGTATTAGATAGTGCTTTGGTTAAAGTGGGTGATTATTATCAATACCATATCATATCTCATATCCATTGTTCTAAATACCATAAAAAATGCTTTTAGCATTATTCAGAACTGATGGAAGAAAAAAGTACACAGTTAAAGAGGAGCAAGTTTGTTGGGGGAGCTCATGATTAATGTGCTCAGAGCTTACTGGGTTCTACCTTGACTGATGACATCCATTGCCTTCCCAAAGCAACCATCTCTCCACTGCCCTTATTTTTTATCTCTGCTATCATGGTAGTGATTTTTCCCTGGTTGACGTAAACCTTTGCATCGATTTCTACTTCGTCCTGAAAATTCAATAGAGAGGTTCAATCACCCATATCTGCTCATCCTAGTTCAGTCACGTAAGCTCATTTTTTAAGAGATACTTAGATGGTAACAGTAACTTATACTAGAAGGTTGAAATTGTCCAAAGAGGTCAAAGCTCTTTTAATGTGAAATCAGGCTCCATGAAAACCATGAGAGTGTGTGGAACGGCTTTTGCTTGGATCAATAGATGACTCCTGCAAAGGCCTAAGCCCAAATGTTTGACAAGTTTAGCCATTTTCAAATGCAACTATTTTTGTAATTTTATCCAAAATAGTGTCCCATCAGTAAAATGGAATAGAGATTGTAAGGTGGTTTGATTGATCATAAATGGGTCCAAGTAGAATCCACAGCTTTGAGCACTTTCTTGTTAAGGCACTAACCTCATTAGATAACTTGTACTCATAACCGACCAAACGATTAAGTAACAAAAATCAGCCTTTGTACCAAGGGAATTTTTATAAAATCGTTTATTTCACGGTCTTAGACTTTTTAGAGATTGAGTCTGAAATTGCTGAATTTGAAGATGCCGCTTGGTATATATTTTAAGACCGGCAAGTAGCCACTTTGCAACAAGCAGGGAAAAAAATTGTAGAAATTTGCAACAAGAAGTAGAAAAAATGTAGAAATGTAGGGTGGAAAGTTTATGATAGACGAACATTAATCTTGGCCCTTGAAAAGTAGGATATCTCGAAATCAATGGATAATTGAACCTGCTCCATGTAAGACAAGACCGTTGCGGTACCAACAGCATCAATTAGAGCAGCAATTGCTCCTGGGTGCCAATTCCCCTCCTTGTCCTTGAATGAAAATCAAAAAAGAAAGAAATCATGGAAAAGGAAGACATTGAACAATTGGACAAACATATTGACACTGATCTATGAACTTTCAAAACAAACCGGAGAGTCACCATTGGAATGTGCCTATAGGCCATGCCCCAAAAAATTACCACTGATGAAATGAGCTGCCTGCTTGGAAAGAAAGCTAGAAAAGAGAAACTTTGGTATTTTCTGGGCTTGCTTGTCTAATTTTTTTTGGATTCCTAGAAAGGTAAAGTAGGGGTAGGCAGGTCATGTGAGAAGTGAAACAATTAAGGATGCATTTGTAGTTTGCATTCTGCAATAAAATAAAAATAAAAATAAACCATGAAATGATTTTTCTTAATAGAGACATATCTATTTCTTATTAGGAGATGCAGGAAGAAATGTAGGATTTCTCTCTCAATGGAAACAAAAATCCCCGGAGTCAGGCTCTAAAAGTGATGACATGCAAAAGACCATAAAAAAGATTAAATCTCCCTTGAGTCCCTGACACCATCAAAGTTTGATAACTCTCACTGGATCTCTACCCTTATCATTCACTATTTACCCCTTGGGCAGCGTCCCTACAGTCACAGCTACTGAGATTTGGTTAGTAATTGGAGAGAGTAGTAGACTTACAGTAAGGTGCTTGGGCACCACAAATTTGCACAGAAACCGACCCTTCTCAGATCTAATGACTTGAATTCCCGAAAGAGCAAGAGGTTCCACGGTTTGGCCCATTCCCTTCAGCTTAAAGGGCCGGCCCTCTGCAAGATTTTCCAACCATTTCCGGGATGCAAGAGCACTATCCATGGTACTAGTCATGCCTCTACCTTCCTCCACTGACTGAGCCTTCTTCCTTATTTATTAGCTAAAGCACTGACTGACCCTATTTATGTACATACATGCATATCCTATCTGTCCTGCTCAATCTTCTGATACTCCTTTCCAATTATGGAGTGAAGATGATCCATGATTCTTGCCAAATAGATTTTCTATGTATAGGGTGCATTTGCCCACTTTGAGTGGAATGAATTCACATGAATTTCATTGGAGAAAGACTTCTACGTTCTAACAGAGGGGATTGAAAGGGGTGTTAGATCTGTGAAGAGGCTGTCAATTTCCTATCAAGGGGATGGGCAATATCAGAGTGGATGATTTTTCCATGGTCCTTTGGATATCACCACATTTCATCATTACTAACACCATCCTTAGCCTCTTAAGCTTAAAAAAAAAATAAATCCTCTTACTTCCACCGTAGTGCTCTATGGTCCCCCATGGAACACGTTTGCTATTGGTTGATTTTTGGCAATTGGGGCCTGTTTCTTTGCTAGAATTTCTGACAAGAATTTGAGGCATTGGATTTTTGGATGTTAGGCGATGGCTTGCCCCAGCATTTGCATCCCAGCCACCTAGAAATCTTAATGCCCTAGTAGAATTTTGAAGTCCCAGCCCCTTGTTTTCATTGGTGGAATTTTTGGATGCTTAAGTAGAGAGAAGCTTGGGGAATTTGATTATGTCTAGGAATTCAAATATCTCCTAGATAAAAATTCTCTGAGTTGTAGTAAAAAACAGACTGTCAATGTGAACCCATTTTTCTCGTAGTTGAATTTAAATTATTAGGTTATGACAAAGTATTCATTTACCATCTCCTCTTAATTCATTTTCATTTGAAAAAATATTATTTGATAGACATTTATGAACATTAGCCTTTCCTTCAATTTTAACCAATTTTCAGGTGGAAGGCATGTACTTAAAACTTGACCAGATACTTTTACTGCCACTTGATCATTTGTAACTAAACTAAGGATGTAAATGGGTATCTAATTCTCCAATTATTTAGAGGTTCCTCTACAAGAAGTTGGTTTTGAAACCTGTTTTAAATTTCAATTCATAAACAGGCCGGGTCCTGAACAGTTATTCTTCTCTAGCTTGGAATATTTTTGTGGCGTAAACCATCCACCAGTAGACCCATCATAAAAAGTCTGGATGACCAGATATGAGACCATATGTACATAGTCCAGGCTCCAGAATATAGAGAGTAAAACTACCGTATATATATATATTGTACTTTTTTTAAGAGCAAAACCACTATTGATGCGAAAATCTGCATAATTAAATGTTTCCAAATCCAACAAGGAGGGGCTGGACCAAAAAAAAAAAAAAAATCCTCAACCTGAGGATTTCCACCGGCTCAAAATCCTCTAGTATTTACTATTGTCAAATATGGATTTTTTTTTCAAATCCTTTGAAATAATCAGCAAAAAATCTCTGAGGATTTGGTAACCAAACATGACCTTAGAGCATTTCGAGAATTCTTGTTAGGGGTTCTATGAGTTCCACAAATGCCTCCTCGCATTTGGTTTTACAAACGTGAGTACAAGCAGCGTTCTGAAAATTGGAATTTTAAGAACTCCATTGGCCAAAAGTAACATTTCATGGGGCTGATTTTAGGAATTCTCACCATTCAAACAAAAAATTCAAAATTCTATGAGGACAAGAAGTATCATTGCTGTAAGAAATTCCAGACATTGGAAGCTCTGACATAGGAGATTCCCATCTCAAATACCTCCAAACAAATGGGCCCTCAGCAATGAAGAAACACATTGCTTATAGAATCTACAAATTGAACAGGACTTAGCAAACAGATGAACAAGACATCAACTGAATGGAATTGGAGAATCTCACACTTCTCTTAAGAGAAATGCAAGCAATGCTTGCCTCTCTAATCCTTCAAATCATGTAAAAAGCAGGCCATAAAAGTGACGTTTTTCAAATCTTACATTGTGCCCAACATTCAAATAGATCATTTCTTTCATCAGCCAAAGTCATTTGATTCAACCATTTGCTCTAAACTTCTTTGCACAAGTTTCGTTTTGTGAAGAAATGTCAAAGATCAACATAAAAATATAAAAGATAAAAACATAAAAATTTAAAAGATGAACAGCAAAGCAGAAGTCTTGTTTTTTGGTTTACATCACCACAACATAATGCTTGATCTTCTTGAATGTGAGAACGGACGTTTCATAAATATGGGAAATGACTGGAAGAGAGTGAATTGGATTGATGGAATATACCAATCTGGGGCATGGTTTATAAAGACAGGTATAAAACTCTGCTGCAGTAACATGACTAATCTAGCTTTTGAAGATTTGCAGCTAGAGCTTCTTTATTACCTCGAATTGACATACTATTGTCAGACTATATTCCATGCTCTCCACTTTAACAGAGAAGGAAAGAAAGGAGCAAGAAAATTGTAACATCTATGAGTGATTAGTAACTCCATCTAAAACCACAAAAAAGACCCACCTAATGATGATCCATGCATCACTCATCCAACCAACCATGCTCATCTAATCAGTCCTACAAGACCCATCCAATTCAATCTGTCTATGCCAATCAGATCCACCAAGTGAAAGATCCTATAACAAAAATGCCCACAAAATCACTACTGTCAAATATGATGATTTATATGATTTCATCACTAGTTAATATAATAGAAATGTAACATGAATCTAAAGAGTAAATCAAACAAACTCAATTGGATATTTCATTTGAACACAAAAGTTAGCTTCTCACAAATGGCCATAAAGTCCGGGCGACACAAGAACACGGCTACCAAAAAAAAAAAAACTCAATCTAAGAATGGACTTAGCATTTTACACACTAACTTAGCATTTTACACACTAACTGCAAATCTGCAATTTCCAAGCAGGCAACTAATTCTGATGAACACCCATCATACTGTTCTTGGTGTTGGGAGCTCCTTTCAACACTTGAAGGAAACACATGGGACATGTAAATAAAGATAGCTCTTGTGAAACAAAAAAAAAAAAAAAAAAAAGAAGCCTTGGGCAATTCGTTTCAATTCAAAGCTTACTGTTTCCCCTGCTGCTTGATGCCATCCATTGCTTTCCCACCGCAACCATATCTCCACTTTCCTTTTTTCTAATCTCCACTATCACATAAGAAAGTTTTCCCATATGGGCTGAAGTTGTAGCCTCAATATCCACTTCTTCCTGTATTCAAACAATGAAGAACCTATTTTACTTCTCTATGACCTGCTATTTTATCTTGTTCTCACCAAAGGCATTTTCCTTCCTACACTTAATACAAAACCAATAGAAGAATCTTCCTAAATTTTACAATCTTTTGCTCAAGTTACTGGAATAAGGATATATTGTAGAAAGTCGGTCGTAAGGGAAAAGTTCAAAATACAGCTCACATTCTGCTCAGCTTTTAAATCAGGACAAAAAATAAAATAAAATATCACATTTCAAAACAGGTAGGGGTAGGCCGAAGAAAACACTGATGGAAGTCATTAATTCAGATTTGAAGAAGTTTAACTTATCGAAGGATTTGGCTCAAAATAGAACGGAATGGAGAAACAAAATTCATGTAGCGGACCCCAACATGGTTGGGATAAGGCTTTGATGATGATGATGATGATGATTTCAAAACAAGGTTAACTCTTTCATTAACATTTCAAAGCAGGACATCCAGCGAAGCAAGATATGAGTTTTTTGGAACTTATCTCCATTTTCTGCTGAGAATCAAAAATGCCCTCAAAAGCTTCTAGTAAATGAACAAGACCGGGAGTTCAGAAACCAGTACAAATGGTCCCAGAGATTTGATTACTTGGTACATAGATTTCAACGTTATGCCTTCTAAAACAGAAAAGGTTCGTAGCACTAACCTGCTTGACACGAACATTGGTAAGACCAGTTGCAAGAATAATGACCCTTTTCCCAGATGTAATGATGCCACAAAATGAAATTATTGAAAAAGGAAAACAATTGAGGCATTGAACTGCGATCAGTTCCTTACCAAGTGCACCTAGGACGGGTTATCTCCTTATTCCTAAATCAAGAACAAAGGTGTTTAACTCATGCTCATAGACTTTTGTACTAACTCCCAACAGAATTATTTCAAACTAGTTTTTATTTTCTGAAATGGTAACGACGAGATATTATTAAAGGAAGAAAGGAAAATACAAGGACCCTTCTTTAAAAGGGAAAAGAGGGTTAGGAACGTATAAAAGCATTATACCAAAACCAAAATTACAAAGTGAGAGCAACCAAATTGGAAATCTTATCCACTCCTTGCTTAGCTAGTGAGTCTACAAAACCATTGGCGGACCTACCCACATGCTTAAAGACAACTTGCAATAGGGACGACAAAGCTCTAATCTCATTCATGTAAAATTGAAACTTCCATGGAAGCATAACTGTAGACGATACCCACAAGATAGCATTAAGAGAATCACTTTCTACCGCTAAACTTGTATGAGAAAAAGAAGAAGAGAAACTTCAGATAGCTTCCAAAATGACTAGAACCTCCGCCTCGTTAGACTCCATACAACACACATGCTTCGAGAACAAAGTCAGCACAATACCTTCACTATTATCAAGCACTCCCCCTATGCCCGCTGGCCAAGGCTTTCCCCTAGCTGCCCCATCAACATTAAACTTAAGCACACCTCTAAGATGAGGGTCTCCAAAAAATCACCTTTTTGGCCTTCTTAACTCCACATAATAAAGAACCCTCCTAATTACGTAACACACCATCAACCTTTAAATTGTCAAATTCGCTCTTGAAAGTAACCCAGTTGGCAACTCGTGCCACCACAAAAAACGATACCTCCTACATTAATGATGAAGACCCTCTAAACACTCTATCATTTCTTTCTTTCCAAACTGACCATAAGATAGCAAAATAAATGAGTCTCCAAAGAACCAACCCACACCTAAAAAGACTAGAGTGCCTCCATGATTCAAACATCCTTGCCAGAGACCCCGGGCCACACCAGAGAATATCACGTTGCAGAAGAAGCCTACGCCATAAAGAATGAGTAAACTCACAATGCACAAACAAATGATCCACTGTCTCCTTTTCTTTTCTACACATCACATATAAGTCTGAAATAGCTTTGGAAGCAAAGCCTCTCCTCCTTAGATTATCAGCCGTAGAGACCTTCTCCAAGACTGCGAGCCAAGTAAAAGCCTCCACTATGGGTGGAGCCAAACCCTACCAAACTAGAGAGGAAGGAATATTGACTTCTAGTATGCCTTCCAACACCTTGCAGAAGGACTCACATGAAAATACAGGTACACAATTGGCAAGTTACCAAACTTACAAAGAATCTTTGTGGCTAGCAATAGAACTTTGTTATCTGAACCCCCACTAACAAGCTCTTGGATAAATTAATTCTTAGCCCTGATGAAAGTTCAAAACACCTAAGAATCCTCTTCAAGACAAGAACCTCCTCCAACCTCGAAGAACTAAAGATAATGGTATTATCTGCGAACTGAAAGTGGGTGATAACTTCTGCTCCTCTACCCACTTCAAAGCCTTCTGTTAGACCGCATCAAAGCCTTCTGTCAGACTGCAGACTTTAGCCTTAGAAAATAGAGTGCTTAGAGCCTCAGCCACAATGGTAACTAGAAATGGAGAGAGAGGATCCCTTCTCTAAGCCCCCTAGATGCTTTGAATAATCGTGAAGGGGATCCATTCGCCAAAACCGAGAAGGAAGTCAAAGCAATGCATTCTCGAATCCAAGAGCACCATTTCTCCCCAAAGTCAAATCTCCTCAGCATGTAATCCACGAAACTCCATTTGACGTGGTCATATGCCTTTTCCGAATCTATTTTGAAGATAACTCCCACTTTCTTTGACCGTTTCCTAGCATCAATGAGCTCATTAGCAATAAGAACTCCATCCAGAATTTGTCTGTTTTGAACAAAAGCCCCTTGGCAAGGACCTATTATGGACAGCAATACCTTCTTTAACCTATTGGCAAGGATTTTAGACAACAATTTATAAATACAACCCACCAAACTTATAGGTCTATAATCTTTAAGATCCACCTCATTAGGGATTTTCGGAATAAGAGTCAGAAAAGTAGCATTAATCTCCTTACTCAATCTGCCCCTCAAGTGGAATTCTGTCAACATTTTGCAAAAATCACTACTAAAAAATCCCCAAGCTGCCTTAAGGAAAGAGATATTATAACCATCCGACCCTGGAGCTTTATCACCCTCACATTCAAACAAAGCCACTTTAACCTTCCCGTCCTCAAACTCCTTTTCTAGCCACAATCTATCACCATCAGAAATGGAAGGGAAAGACAACCCCTCTAAGGTAGGTCTTGGGAAGATATCACTTGTGTATAACTTCTCAAAGTGACAAGCAGTCTCTTCTTCAACTTCTTTTGGCACACTAGTAAAGCCACTGCCCCTGCGAATTTTACCAATGAAGTTAATCCTTTTTCTAGCATTAGCCATGTATTGGAAAAACTTCGTGTTCCTATCACCCTCTTTCAACCACAAAGCTTTAGACTTCTGCCTCAACGAGACTTCCTCCATACGGTCTCCGTCCCACAATTTACTAAGAACCAAAGCCTTCGATGTTCTTTCTTTTTAACTCAAACCTTTGTCCTCCTCAATCAAATCACACTTCTCAAATTCCTTAGAAATGGAAGACCTAGAAGCCTCAATCCTCCTAAATACTTCATTGTTCCATTCCTTGATCTTAACTTTGAGAAGTTGAAGTTTTTTTACTAACTTGAAACCCGCAAAACACTGAACATCCATTTGCTTCCACCAATTTTTCACCAATGAAAGGAAATTCTTCTAGAATAGCCAACAATTTTACAAAGGAAAAGGTCTCGGCCCCCAATGTATCTCAGTAGTATTAAGCTTGATTGGCCTATGATCTGAAACTCCTCTAGGCAAAGCCCAAGAAAGTGGTTCTCCCACTCCTTAGAGACAAGAAAACAATCAATCCTACTCAAAGCCACTGTGACCTGATTATTTGACCATGTAAAGTTGGAACCTAAAACGGGTAAGTCAATAAATTCGTTCCCCTCGATAAAATCTAAAAACCTATCCATACTCCTTGACAAGAATACTGCACCTTTTTTTTTCATGAGGGAACCTAACCATATTAAAATCTCCACCAACACACCAAGGACCTGACCAACGAGAATAAATATAAGAAATATTATCGCAAAACTGACCTCTAGTTGAATCCACATTCGGGCTGTAGACATTGGCAGCCGCTCACCTGAAGTTATCACCCACCAAAATAAGACTAACTGCCAAAACTCTTTGAGAAGAGTTATTTCAGAGATTAAGCTCCACTGTCAAAGAATGGTTTGAGTGAATCCAAGTATTTCAAAGATTTCTACCAAAAAAATAGTATTCATGTTTGGTTGGCTAACACAAAACTCTCTTCCAACATTCATCCTAGTTTCAAAACACACCATCTTGCTCATACTAGAAAGCTTTTGAGGGCATTTCAGATTCTCGCCAGAAAATGGAGAGAAAACTCGCCAGAAAAAACTCATATGTTGCCATCTCCTCATTTGAGATGTTAATTGGAAACGTAGGCTCTGTTTTGAAATGTGAAGTTTTTCTTTGTCCTGATTTGAAAGCTGTGCAAAACTTAAGCCTGTCTTGAAATTTCCCCTTGTGCTAATAATGGGGTGAAGACAGGCCTGCATTTTGGAAACTCAAACCATTCATATGGTGGGAAATGAGGGTGGATGGTCCATGTGTCAATTCAATTCTACTTCTACCCCATTAGATGCTAGTTGTCTGTTTGGTCTTTGGCCTCTGGGATTTAAATGTACATTGTTTAGAAGCCCTTAAATCAATGGCTGTGACCCAGATGCATGTGACAGTTGCTCCATCACAGACCTGAGCCTTTATTGTCACTTTGAGGCATCTAAATAGAAAATTCAAGAAACCCATTACTGGGAACAAATCTTAGGAAATTAAACCTCATATAAGACGACGAAAAGGTGAGGTGTGGCCGTGTGGGCATAACCATATTTGATTAGAATGGTGCCCCACTGAAAGTATGTTGGTGCTTGTGAGTCGAATGAAGTGGAGGTTTTCGGGATATTTCTCCGATGAATTTATTGTAGAGAGTGATTCTTATAATGCAATTGCTTGGGTGTCTAAGTAGAGGGCTAATCCTTGAAAATTTCAGTCCCTCTTCAATGAAATCTGGGTTTTATCTTTCATCATCAATGTGGCCTTTCATCATGAGCTTCGTGCAGCGAACTATGGCTGATGCTCTGGCCAAACAAGGGTTGAAAGGCTCTCACCTTGGGAGGCTTTTTTTTTTTTTTTTTTTTTTTTATGTAGTTGTTGTTTAAGTGGAATATAATGCTCTTTGACCTTACTGTTGCTTTGTTTTTCTCTCTTTGTAATTTCTTCACTTTCTTTCATTCTTTGTATTGTATTTCCTTTTAGGATTAAAAAAACAGACGTTAACTAATTGGAATTACATACATTGACCTTTCTCCAACCCAACTTCCTTTAACACGATTCTTTCAGTAGGGGCTTCAAGCAAAAGAAGAAGAAAAAACTCCTGAATATTTTCCTTAATAAGGATTTAAAGGGATTAACACATGGGCTATGACCATGAACTAAAAATTGGGTGTGGGTCCCTAAAATATGTCAAAGAAGAAAGATGATGGAGAGATGTATCAGAACTTACATTGATCTTAGCCGTTGAAAAGTAAGAAATGTCGAAGTCAACCGAAATTTTAATCCAGCCAGTGGCAGCAGCTATAGCCATGGAACCCACGTTATCCATCAGAGTTGCAATCGCTCCTGCACGCCAATTTCCATCTTTATCCTGAAATTGAAAATCGGAGAGATAGAGAGAGAGAGTGAAAGATGGAAAATCAATGGTCACAGTAGAGTTTGACATGGTGAGTGGGCCACAAATTCAGAGATAGAGGTGTGATGGGTTAATAATACTTACGGCGAGGTGTTTGGGCACATGGAAGTTGCATTGGATCCGACCTGTTTGGGCACTGACAATTTGAAGACCTGCGAGGGCGAGATTGTCCACACGTGTGGCATAAGCAGCGTTGGCCTTACCTTCCAGCCATTTCTTAGCCATCTCAGCCCTGCTCTTTCCCATCGCTGCCTTTCCTGATTCTCTCTCTCTCTCTCTCTCTCTCTCTCTCTCTCGTCTTATTTAACCCTTTGCCTGTTGCCGACTGCTGAAGGGTCAACTACTCTGCACATTTGTCACACTTCACACGTGACAGTCTTACTTGCAGTTCACTTCTGGGTGCATTTGGTTGGAAATCAAAGGCCCAAATAGGCTTGGATTGGACTTTCAAGAAAAAAAAAATCCACAGTTCAATTTGAATTCCTAGAAATTCAAGGTAACATGATTTTTGATAAATATTATTAAAAAGGAATTGGTAAAGGATATAGCGTGTAGATGTAAATGAGATTTTGAATATATAGAATTAAGATTACTAGTTGATGATTGGGTATTCATTTGCTGTCTCTTAATTAATTTTTTATTAAAGAAAAAAAATAATTTGAAAAACATTAACGAATCTTTACCTTTGTTCTTCCAATCTTAACCACTTTTTAGAAAAATTTATTTATTAGATTCTCGGATTTCAATTCCATGCAAATGGTTTTTAAGGTTTTGCTACTTCTCAGAGCTATGCATTGATAAAAGTGGGACATGGGTGGTAGGTTGGATGATGTTCGTAAAATGTTTATTTGGAATTAATTAAGGGTTTTTCTTTTTTTTTTTCGAAAAAACCAAAAAATCTATTTTTACTATCATTTCAACGAAAAAACATAAAGCCCATGAAGTTTTTATCAAACTTAAATTATGCGGTCTTGACTTATTGCTTTCTCCCTTGATCTCATGTTATTTGATTTAATATTACTTAAATCATGAAAACGGATATGAGGAATAGATATCAAATTCTATGGATAGAAGTCATAATTAGAAGCACTTATGATTAACAAATAAGGGCTTAACAAATCCACCTACACCAGGTCAAAGTGAGGGTAATTTTGTCTTTTAACTGAGCCCTATTCACTCATACCAAACTCCAAAACCCGTTAGACAAGAGAGTGTTCACACGCTGGAAAAATTGGACCATGAAAGAAGATTGCGCAATTCACTCGTTGAGTGAAGTGAATAGCCAAATCAAAAGAGCATAAAAGTAGAGGGGGTCTAATGAGAAAGGATCTTATTGCTGCTACAACCTTATTTCACCAAGTCTGAGCAAACTAGCCCCCATCACATGTATAGAAAATTTACAACAGTTTAAAGAGTAATATGCTACAAAAAAATGGACTGCTTTAGCGGACAAATCAATTATTCTGATCCTTGAAGCATTTATGACAAATTCTGGGGGTTGTTTTTAAAATACTATGATATTGCCGATAGGCGTTTTCATAAAATAAAATTTAGCCACACAAATTCAATGGAATTCCGAATAGATATCAGGTTGTGCTGTTTTGAGTCTGCCAAATCCAACCTAAACCCAACCAATTTTGGCTACTGTTCAAGGAAAGCGTGAGACTGTGAGAGTGATTTCCAGACCAATAACACATGGGCCAGACCTAAGCGTATCCAGTATTGAAGGCGCCCCAGCTTGCCATATTTAACACATAATTTTGCAAATGGCCAGCTTGTCTCAAACTTGACCAGATAATTTGGCTGCCACTCAATTCATTTGTGTCTAAATATAGAATAACAATGACCGAAGGTGCTGTTAACCTGTGCTTACTGGAGTTTGATTTCTGGGAATCATACAATCCTGGCCCAGCTCACTGTTCTAACTGACTTCATGCCTGGAAATTGACCAAGATTGAGAGGATTCACCCATGCAACAGTTGGCCATTTTTCTGTTGAATGTGGATCCTTGCTTCCATTCATCCGTCTGCCTTTTGAACACTTAGGTTTATCCAACTCAGGATATTTTTGCGGCGTAAACCATCCACCAGTGGGCTCATCACTTAAATAGTCTGGATGACCAGATAGGAGACCTATATACAAAGTCCAGACTCAAGAATACTGTGAGTATCCACACAAGTTGAGGACCATATGAGCCCATTTTCAAGTTATACCTAGGGCAAGTTAGAGAAAAGCATCACTACATGCAATTGACAGCACAGGAAAGCTAATAAAATGACTAAACATCTTAAATCGTATAAAATCAGCTGAGTCACGCCATACTAATGAGTAACCACATGGCATCAACCATCTGAATTAATTGGCCAAGGATTGAGCATAACATGTTAAAATCCCCACTTCCTTCTCTGGGGTGGAGGTGGTGTCAGGATCTCGAGCATTGTTTCCCTTTCCTTTGGAGTCAACGCTACTCCTCTCAAAAGGTTCAATGCCATGATGTGGACATTGTTCTTATACCTGTGCTTCTGGTAAGCCCACACGCCTGCAGCTGCTCCCGCAATCATGAACTGTCCACAAATTAGTGAACCATTAGTAATTGATCTATCAGTGAAAACACATGTTTACGAGTAAAGTGGAAGCAGCAACACAACCAACATAACTAGTAAAACGTAAATGTTACACATCTAGCCAAGAAGTCACAGATGGACTGCATGTAAACTATCAAAGAACCAAGTTGAACTTAAAAATTGCATCAAACAGCTTTAAAAAGCAGATATGAGAGAGAGAGAGAGAGAGAGAGAGAGAGAGAGAGAGAGAGAGAGAGAGAGAGAGAGAACAATTGAGCTGCATCACAGATTCACAACACAATCCATCAAACTAGGTTGGTCACTTGAACTCATTTGTATGCGTGGTGGACAGTTGAATGGAACATATGGTCCTTTTTTCTGATCAATAACAAAATTTCATTGATCCACAAAGAAGGATCCATACAGCATGTGGTGTAAACTATGAAAATTGTGCACATAATTGCATAGCACACACAAAATCTATAGGGTATCTGAACCAAACAAAAATGGCAATGCCCATCCTTATAGGAATGAAATTCCCCAATTACTGATTAAAAAAAAACATGTACGAGATCAGAGCTCATCATCCATTAGGCTCTACTCTAAATGTGCAAACACTCAAACTCACTTGACAATCCTAACCATTCAGTTATAGGTCACAGCTACATTATAAATACTCTAAGATGAAAGGTCAGGATTTTACAATCAGCTTTAGTTCTAGGCAATGATCCATCCAGAGGGTGAACAGTCAAAATCATTACACACATGTCATGCATACTAAGATAGCCAATGATACATTAAAAATTAAAAAAAAAAGGGTTTCTTGAAAAAAGATACCCAAGACTGGGAAAGAAACTCCCATCTCCTATGAAGGAAGTTGACACCCTAGATCTTCTCATATCTAAGGTATTATTCTGAACTATGAGAGAGAGAGAGAGAGAGAGAGAGAGAGAGAGAGAGAGAGGCCACAAAAGGATCTAATTTTAACTAGGTTTGACGACCCTTGTTATGTGGTTATTTCATTATTTCTGAAAATTACAAAAAAATGCTCCTATGTTTCTTCTATTTACATAGAAGTCCCTGCTCACTATAGATTAATTACAAATGAGTCCTATCGTCTAACTCACAACAAAAGGATAGGAGTTTTAAGTGCTAAACTAGGTTAGACTACCCTTGTTATGTGGTTATTTCATTATTTCTGAAAATTACAAAAAAAGGCCCTTAAGTTTCTTCTATTTACATAGAAGTCCTTGGCTCACCATACATTAATTACAAATGAGTCCTATTGTCTAACTCACAACAAAGGATAGGAGTTTTAAGTGCTAAACATAGATGGAAGAACATCATGACTGACCGGTGATAACCATATAGCCGCAGTCTGCATATCAAAACGTGGAACATAAAGTACAGTCTCTCCAAAATCATCCTCAAGCTTTTTAAAAATCTCCTTATCAGTTTTGCCAGCTCTTACTTCATCACGAATAAGCTGCAAGGAGTAGCATGAAAGTTGGGGACAGACAAATGTTGTTGAGATGATCGATGGCAGATTATATTAGAAGAACAAAGCAAAATGCAGTCATGCATCTGAGAAAATAAAACCTAAGCTACTTATCTGCAGCATAGATGCAGGTCTAGGCTTTAGAGTCTTAGACAGTAGACTCATCTGACACGATAGTCTGACTGACACAGAAACATGAGTGTATGTCTAACATATTTTCATTCTCCCTAATAAGATATCCCCTATCAATATTCATATATATGCTTGCAGTGCTTACGTATTTTGGATAGAAGGGCAGTGAAAAGCTGAATCATATCTCACATAGATTCCACATGTATCCATATCAAGCAAAATGTATTTACAACTGCTCAACAACGGAGGTATTTGGATCGTCTTAAAAATGCCAACTTATTGGATATTATGCAGCTCATCAATGACATTCCTTCACAATCTTCCCCATTAATAATCCAGATTCCAACTTCTGAACTCTTCCACTTAATGTAAAACATGTAATTGGACATGGATGCCAGCATAGGCAGCTAAGGAAAGTAAGCGACTAGGCATGACGATTGATGATGGGTTGGCTTTTTATTAACTTATCAGCTGGAGACCCCTGGTTCAGTACATTTAGGAAATAGACCTAAAGTAAAGTATGGGCCTGATATGTGAAAGTATCGGGGATGGCTCTGGCTGGGCTTTGATCACCTGGGCACAGTCCTTCAATTAACTATTAATAAAGCCTACGGCAGTCAGCGCCCAGCAGGCAGGGCTATCTTCCAGCAGGGAGCTCTTTCGAGACTAGGGAAACAAAGCTTGGCCTAAAAACCCACGTTCACTTAAGTCATATATCAAGGCCCAAAATAGAGATTCAAAACATTATTTTAATTGCAGCTCTAATATGGTGAATTAGGTCAGATAAAGTAAATTAGACTACCAAGTTCCCACTCCGCAATCTGCCATTAATTAATTTGTCACATGCTGTTCCTAGGCCAGATGAAAGGAGTGTTCATTGGCAATCGGCTGGGTAGCTAAGGTTTTCCAATGTTCCATTTGGTAGAAATTCAAGCCAAATTGTAATTTAAAGTTTTCAGAATTATGAGATTACTGGAATTCTCCTGACTAAGCTTTCTATTAGAACTGGAATTTATATGGGAAAAAGTTAGAATATTTCAAATAGTTCAACTTGGAGTTTGGATTCTACAGGAACTGGAATTTGAGAGAGCAAATGAAAAGTCCAGTTGCTAGCAAATGCTGGAATTTCTCAAAAAGTACAACGATTCTGGAAAAAAAAAAGTGAAATTACAGCCTTCAGAATTTGCAACCAAACAGCCCCTTAGCAAACAAGTTCAGGGCCTCCGTCACATACAGAAGAAAAAAAAAATGTAACCATTTCCACAAAGAAAATTAAAGGAGTACTAACTACTAACTCCTAAGTACCTTCCTGAGGAGAATTGCAATGTCTGCTTGCGAATCTTCGATAGACTGACTACCACATTCAGTACAACGGACATTTTGACTTATGCTTCTTGCGCGAGCTTCCATTGTTTGCGCATTCTTTGCTGCCTCCTCATCCATTGATGAAATGATCAAGGGAACTTACAAAAAAAACTGTAAAAGAAACACAATAGAGCCATTTAGATGGTTTTTCAAAAAAGCACCCAAAATACCATGGGATTCACGCTTGCATAAAGAAATGAGCAAATGTTACTCTCCTTTTCCATGTTCATTCAAAATATCCAACAAAATACAGGTCATACACACAGCTCTAACGGCTTGTAGACAAAATTGGTCAACAACAAATGGCATGTTAGTGGATCCAGGCCATGTGAAATAAGAGTCTCAGACACTCTTCAGTGAGGTTTTCAGTTCTCTTCTGCAATTAAAAAAATACAAAATGTGGCATTTTTTTTAAGCTAGAGACAAATACAATGGAGTTTGGGGCCAGATATTGTATTCTCACGCATCTTTTAGCTATTAAGATAAGTCCAGGCAAAGTATAAAATTCTCCTTTATATATAAAATGTCCATTTATGGCCTTAGATTGAACAGTTGGAGATATCCAACAAATCTGATTTTCGCTTTGGGGGTCACCTAAAAACCCTTCTTTTACCTCAAGGAGCCACTGAGCCAACATCTCCCCGCCCGCCCCCCCCCCCCCCCCCCACCCCCAACAAAACCCCCACCCCACGCCCTCCCCCCCGCCCCCCAACCCCTATTCTCTTCTTTCAAGTTTTACAATTGGGGTTATGGATTGGCAAACAGCAAAAAATAAACTCCAAGGGACAGTATTCCCTGCCATCAAATCCAACGGGTGAGGCCATCAAATCAAAAAAAAAAAAAAAAACATGGACTATACTGGATCCTAATTTTGAAGAGACAGCTACTTTCTTCCTTTGTCAGGCATTTCATCAAACACTCGTGATTCAAAATCAGTTCAACTGAGAAGGCAGAAATAAGCTCTATTTCATCAACTTCTCCAGTCTGAAAGTTTCTGTACAGCAGACAAATAGTACAAAATGATGAAAGAAACATGCTTTCTTTTTTTTCTGACTATTCTAGCGATGCCCCAGAAACCCATGTTCTATGAACAACCAAAACCAATTAATCCCAAGAGAGATGAGAGAAACATGCCTTTAAGAGAGAGATAGAGAGAGCACGAGCTACAGCGATACAGTTCTGGGCTTCTCCAGGAACCCCATTTAATTGGTACCGGTGGTTGGGGCAAGCCAAAATATACTCACGCAGCAGGGGTAGGAGCAATTTCAACCGACCATCATCAAGGGATCAAAAACCATCTTTATAGCACAGTGAGCGGGACAAAGTCAAAGCACTAGAGAACCGTACTCTGTGGCGATATATAGATATGTATGAAAATAATCGTCGCACAACTAGTTTTCATTATTATTTTATGATAACTTTAGATGGAACTCATCTATCATTTAATCCAAACCTCACAATATATGGAGATCCTCTGGTAGTCATTCGCCTCAACTTTCTATCAGATCCGAATTTATTGAACCGTTGGATTGGATTGACTGTGCACCAATCCAAATAGACTGAATTTGTGGACCACTGATAAAGAAGTTAGAGATATATGACTGGAGCCAAACTTGATATGCAGGGTGGTCCTACATAGATCTTTGCATCCCCCTAATCTTATTCTCAAATGGAACTCACAAGTGGATTCCATAAAAAATTCTCACGATAAGTATGTTAGAACAGTGCTATATATAGAAATTGAATGCATATGGTATCGTATATAGTCAAACGAATGAACACCGTCAAAGGTTGATTGTTTGTGGTCATTTACGGATACAAATAATTGTATACATGTGGCTGCATATGATCAAATTTGTTTGACCTCATTTTTGCATGTAGTAGAAGTTATTCACTTGTGCAAAAGGTGCTAATATAGTGTCTTATATAGTGATTACATTTGATTTAGTAGGCTCCATCAACCACGTTTATTATTTCTAATTCTTGTGGAGTCCATTTGTGCAACTCAAACCATTTATTTTATTTATTAAACTAATAAATACTAAAATATTGAAGCTGATATTATATCGATATTATATCTTTATAGTTAGATTTTGAGTAATTTTTGAAAAAAAAAATCTCAACCCATAGATTTAATTTTATGCACTTTTGTGGGCCTTTAATTCATGATATAAACCCATTCAATACTCTAGCATTAAATGGACATAAAATTAAGATGTTTAGTTTCATGTCTTAATTCCACATGGATTTGAGAATTTTGTGAGAAACTTCTGAAAAAATCTAAATACACCTAAAACCGCAACATGTACTCATTTTACTCATATGAAAATGGTAATTTTAATAAACATAATAATGTGTTCATATGTATGCACATGTAGTGCTCACCTCTGGTATATACTTTCTTGTCACAAGCGTATAAGGTAAATGACCCCTTGACTCTCTTATGTATTGAATTACTAGGGTCTCCATCTGCTCTTGATTTACATTGTATTAAAGAAGATGTTAATTGATAGTCATTTTTTGTATAATAATGTCGGATCTTAATATTAACCACTTATGGCATGAATTCCTTTATGTTTTTATCATTCTATGCAAATATATAGACCCGTATATTCTTTAATCAACTTAGGTATAGATTTATATTTTGAAATTGATAGAAAAATTGGGTCAAATGGGATAGTCTCAATGCCTACGACTCTTTTGGGGGGCCCAAAGATCTTCTTCTTCTTCAATGATTTTTAATTCACAAACTTTGTTTTCATAGTAGTTTTATTTTCTAATGTTGAAAACGAAAAATAAATAGAATAGTTGTCCAGAAAAAAATATATTTGAAATATACTTTTGGGATTTTATGAAAAATTATGCTTAAAACTAGATTCTACAAGTATTAAAAAAAACATAAAAGCATCAATTAAGGGGATCATACATTTTTTTTGAACAAAAATGCCCTTACTAGCAATACAATCACCTATTTCCTCTTTTAGTGGAAACTTGCAACTCAAACCCTTGACCTCCTGTGACTCTCGTCATCTTAGTCATATAGAGAATCCAAGTGGGAACCTGTTACAATCCTAAATAGTTAGAAGACTTAATTTGATGTGTTCTAGAGGCCTTAAAGCTTTTTAGCATATTAGTTAGGTTCATAACATTTGGTATCAGTGTCGACTTTCACATCTCGGGTTTGAGTCATGGACAGGGCTATCAAGAGTAGAGTGAGTGCCACCATAGATAGGATTACCTGAAACATAGTGTAAGTCGTCGTAATGAGGGAAAAGGGCTATCTGTCGCCGAGAATATTGGCTACAAAAGCGTATGGTATTCTATTATAGTCCTAAATAGATTAATCTTAGAGCTTTTGGCATTTTGGGTAGTCCCATAACATAACCCACCTTACAGAGCGCCATCAGCGTCATGGGCGTATTCTGATAGGTTGAATATAAAAGCCCTTTTTTACTGGTTAAAGGGATCAATTTATGTAGTATCCTCAACGTGATCCTGAGTCTAAGATTCTTTTGCCTACCTTCCTCTCTTCATGGTATCGAGGGACTAAGATTATCAGCACAACTACAACCCCATAAAAGAGACTAATGATGGACTTAGAGACCTAAAAAGAGTCGGAAATTTAAGTATTATATTTCCTTAGTTAACCACTACTACCAAAACTTTAAAGTGTTTGTTGAGGCCTCTTGGGATTTGCATTCGCCACTGGTTGGCTCTGATATCATATTAAATTTTTTTAACTAATCATTGCTACTAAAACCTCAAGGTATTAATAGAGGTAGCAAAAATACTTGTCAACATTAAGAACTTCAACGTGCTAGTTTGAGCACCCCTTTTTGGTGGAAGAAAGGTTTAAATCTAAGCTCATGTTTGGCATCACTATTTTTTACATCTATTTGTCTAAATGTCTAAAATATTTAGAGTTTTAGAAAATAAGAGCGTTTGACATATTATTTTATTCTCTATTATCTTTAGACAAATAAAGGTAAAATCTCTTAAAACCAACTAATCAAAACTGGGCTCCTCAAAATAAGAGGAAAAAAATAAAAGACGTTGCAATAGTGATTTTATGGTCATCACACCCAGTACCCTTTTTCTTAATTTTTCTTCGAATCCGATATGACAAATGAAGATCTAAACTGTTGGAAATGTGCACAAGATAAAAAAAGGCCATGTATTTAAATTTCAGCCGTTGAATCATCACCAATCTTGAGATATGTGCAAAAAAAGTGTGCCATTGGATATATTTTTTTAAATTCTATGGAGCCCAAACACAAGATCCAAATTGTTGGAAATATTTGGAAGGCTTGACACGGCTATGGGTTAATTTTCAAGCCTTAATTCCATGAGGATCTTGAGAAATTTGTAAAAAACTTTCAACCATTGATGTAACGTGCCTAATTTTGGATTATTCTACTGGCAGTTTTTTCTTTTTCTTTATTATTATTATCTCTGAAATAATAAATCACAATCCAAGCCGTTAAAAATGTTTATAAGTCAAATGATCATTAGTAGAACAAATTTTAGCCGTTGGATCATCGGCAATATTGAGATATTTACTAAAAAATTGAATTACTTGCATTTAAAAAAAATTGTGGGCCTCAAATACAAAATCCAAACTGTTAAATCCCATTGGAAGGATAAACATGGCTATGGAGTCAAATATCAATGCTTGATATTTTGTACATCTTGAAAAATTTATGAAAAACTTTTAACCCTTAATTTAAAAAAGTCTATATAAAATAGATCCTCATATTACCAAATAAACATTTTAAGTCTAGCCTCTTTTTTTGTGGCTCTTTTTTTAATACCTTTATTTGGGATGGATCTGTAATAAAGACAGTAAAGATGCCAAATAAGTCCTAATATATAAAAACCTTACCACCTGCAAAGAAAGGAATATTTAGTTAACAACAATATCATAGCTTCTTAGAGACACACAGTCACCATCACATATAGAATCGGTTATTCCAAACAAGCAAATAACCTTGGAAGAAGAGAGATAAAAATAGTTGAAGATAAAAAAATGTGTGCTTAAGAGAGAGGACAAATGTCTGGAGCAAAATGATAGAGAGCAAATGAGCATCCCAACTATGATGTTATTTTGGAGATGTTAAACTTCATTTGAATGTAATAATTTGAAGGTTTAAAATTTGACATGAAAAATAAAAACTCCACTTGAGATGTCAAATTTATTATTATTATATTTTTATATTTTTGTGGAACCCACATCAAAAAATTCTTTTCACATGTCAAATTTCGCATCCCAACTTTTGATGCCAAATGCCACTTAGATTTGACATTTGGGGTGGAGAGTCTTCAAATGGCCTCTTCTTTTTTCCTTTTTTTGTCTTTTACGTTTGTAGATGAAAGTGCCATGTTGCATTTGACATCTTTAAAATGCTCTAAGTATAATTCGCCATACTGCCACGTGACCGAAAAGGATCGCCACTGGACTATTCTCGTTTAAAAAATGCATAACAGCCTCTGCCCACCAATGTTTATATATTTTTCTCATATATCCATAGGATCAGAGTTCAAGCTTCTTTTTTTTTTTTCGGAAAAAAAACCTCATATTTTTGCCTCTGAGTGAGGTTTAAAAAAACGCACCATGCCACCTGGGTCGAAACTCCAATGTGCTCCTTGTAAAATTTACTACAAAATATATTTCTAAAACAAATGAGAATGAAAAATGACTCCACAAAAATCATTTTGTTTTTGGAATTCCCAAAAAACAAGAAGGTGGTAGGGACCTAGCAATTCCCAAAACCAAATTACTGTTGGGATCTTTTGCCTTCAAAATTTCTTATTCAATTAGTGGAATTCCAAAATTCTAACAATTTCAAAAATCACTTTCAGCCTTTGATATTCTCCAAATCGCAGCTTTTTTGAGTATTAGAGCATTTAGAAAACTTGTTGGGGGAGAGAATTCAAAGAATATGTAATTTTTCCCATCACAAACAAATAGATCCTGAGGGTGTTGAATTCATTTTTATCTAAAGAAAACTTTGTCTCTTCTTTGTGTATGCTCTGTTAGCTCTTGAAATTTATCTAAAGTCCATTTTTCTATAAAAGGGTGCTATGGTGTTTCCTGCCTATCTCCATGTCACTAGGGAGAGAGCAAACAGTCATCAATGGCCTCATAATATCAGCCTAAGAGTTGATCCAACAGCAAATCCAACCATTTTTATTTTTTATCCTGCCAAATGGAATCAGATGGAATCTTAAAAGCCCAGTAGCTACAGTGTTTCACCTCTTTGACATTGAAAGCTCAATCTCAAAGCTTCAAAATGTGCCTGAATTTTTAAACTCAGTTCTCTCTGAACCAAGATAAATCCACCTTCCACCTTTCACCTCAACTGAGCACATAGCAATCTATGAGCACACAATTAACAGACTCGCATCACACAATGGTACAAATGCAGAAAATTTGTTTTCCCCACTCAGATGACCACCGGTTGAAATTGACTCATCCATGCATAAGCCAATGGAAGCAACTACAAAATGATGAATATATCCTAGCTTCAGTATAAAAGAATGGTAAAATGATAATCAGAGAGACATTAATACAAAAAAAAAAGCACAATTAGAAGATATCTAATTTGTAACTTCAGTTCAATTTCCTGTTGACATTCATCTTCTGTACTTACTTCCAGGTACTAAATTTTTCTTAACTTAGGGAACTGTTACAACCAAACAGTGTATGTTTCCACGTATCTGTTCATCTATAGGCTATACAATCTGAGATTGAATATGAAACTTTATTCTCAGCTCACCTGTATCTCAGGAGTATTGCTATTTATTGATTGACAAAGTTGAAAAAGTATATCTCATGAAGCTTTTTGATGTTACTGAATCCGAGTCACATTTGGACATAGAACCACCAGCATGGAACTGCATTAAATTTGTATTTAGTATCACTGCTGCTCCCTGCTGGAATGGTGTTACTGACTTACATGCCAACCTCCAAAATAACTTAATTTCTGCTGTTCTGTTTCTGTCGAACTTCCACAACCACCCTGCTCCTTGAGACACCTGGTAACCAAGCCAAGTGTTGATCAGTCATTTTTGGGGAGAAGAAAGAGCGCAAACTGTTCAAACTTGAGACATTATACCATTTATGAATCATACAAGCATTATGGAGATAAAAGTTAGCTGGATCAAAGTAATAGTCTGTTGGGCTGATGGTTCAGTAATCCAGGCCCTTGACCCGACAGGACCAATCATGGATGATGTATCAAAATTGTCTCAGATAGGAAGATCATAACCCTTCAATGAACCTACAGGCGGTTAAGAAAATATTACAACAACAGAACAGGAGACAATGACCCATGAATGGATTGATCGGACCTCCCACTTGCGAAATTTTGGATCATCCACAACCATGATGGCCCATAAGATCAACAATCCCAATGCTAAAAGATTCACACCCCCCACCCACCCACCAAACTGGGAGCATGAACAAACTACTCCCCACCCACCCACCAAACTGGAAGCATGAACAGACTACTCATTGAAACACATGACCCATATCACATCTAACTTCTAGAAGTCAACGTAAGAGTGCACTCCTAACCTATAGTGATTAAAATTTGAGGATATATCCAAACAAGAACATGAATCCATGCACCATATTTACCTGGCTTGCAGTCCCCTTGCATTTTTAACATCTTCAAATTTGCAGCACGTACCTGTGGGGCCAAGAGTTAATCAAAGAGTCAAGTAGGTTACAGTCTCAATACAGGTGAATTAGTCTGCAATTTGTATAGACTGTGATTAGTGTTCAGTAAGGGTTGTATTAGTGAAGCCTACATGTAAATGTGGAGAAGATATCTCTATTTTGAATGATTTAAAGAAAACTTCACTGATGATTGCTGCAGACAACAATCCATCATTAGCTGATCCAAGAATGACCCACCAAAACAAGAAAGATTCAGTGTCCATGTATAGCAGTGAGCTTCATCATCCTCCGTCGCTTATGCCCATCTATTTTAGTAGTCACACAAAGCCTGTCACTGGATGGGAATAAATCCATAAATTTTAGATCTTCTCTTCCAATCATGTAAGCATTCCTTGCTCCAGGTATAGTAAATTCTGCAGGGTTTCTGTTAGTAGCACATATCTCAGTCATGAAGCAGTTTTTCATAGATCGTGCCATTTCATTGATCTTGGATTGTCCTACAAAATCTGAAGTAGACAGAAGCCTTTTCTTTGCATTACCCAAATTCCCATCTTTAGCAGGGAACTTGTGAGGGATCGGGTGTCTAGTTTGAGTGGATGAAAGGGAGCTTTTTGTTTTCCTTTTCCTGTGAAATTTTGAAGATGCCTTACTGGAAAGCCCAGTTATGAACCCAAGGTCTGCCCTTGATCTACTAGAATCTAGTGCAGAATCATGCAATGAAGACCCAAGTTCACCAATCTTACACACTGGGGAGAGGAGATCACATGAGCTTCCTTG
Source organism: Sextonia rubra (assembly GCA_037013555.1). NCBI lineage: Eukaryota > Viridiplantae > Streptophyta > Magnoliopsida > Laurales > Lauraceae > Sextonia > Sextonia rubra. Next base: position 30,659,033 of record JASUAD010000010.1, on the reverse strand, counting down.
TAGGTGCTTTTGATCAAAGAACTCAAATGGCTTTGGGTACACGGAGGAGTTACCGGTCCTGAATAATCCATTCTCTACCCCAAAGAACTCCTTGTTGTGATTGTTATGTGAAAACTCTGGCTTCTTAAGGGGAATAGCCTGCTTTCTGACCATTGATATGTCACCAGGTGTACCAGAGCAAGCCCCTTCATCCATTAGTCTGAGCAAACTCATTGCTGAGATGGCCTCATTTGTGCACAAATCCAATGGTCCCATCATTGAATTATACCCATAGTCTTGCTTCATGCAACAGAATGCATACCCAGGAATGTTTCGGTTATCTGTATCTGAAACATCCCCCTCTTTCTGCTTTTGACAGTGATGATCAGAAACTGGTCTGTCAGGTTTCAGATCATGATTCCCAAGATTATTTATGTTGTTTCTTTTAGGCAATGGATTTGTGCAGTGGCACAGTATGCATTTATGAGACAAATCATCAAACCTGTGAGGGGCATTATTATCAAATTGCATACTATTTGATGCTATCTGTGGCTGATCATAATGGGTTTGCCTGCATGAACTCTCTTGAGGAACTGTCCGATTTTTATGATATGCCTCTAGGTATTGTGTACAGGTAAGAGACCATCTATCAGAGTTTATGTCAGGAACTGTAACAGGAAACTGAACTACTCCACTTGATGGCTTTTCTTGACAATGTGAAAATGGCACAAATCCCTTAGAGGCACTAGATTGCTCCAATTGGCTCATTCTAATATGGATGTTGTTGTATTTGCTACAACTACAAGAAGGATCGCAATTCCATTTTTTGCCAGGTTTTCCTACCTTTTTGACAGCAGTAGACCTGCCACTTCCAGCATTGCTAGACTGAGGTTTTTGCAGTACTGAATAGGCTTTCTTGTGAAGAAAGCCAGGCACTTCTTTTCTACGAACTTCAGTAAAATCCATCATATTGGGGACCTTCATGTTTGCATTTGTTTCTTGCATGTTACACAAGTTTGCAGTAGTATCTTCAACATTCAGCAGACGTCTTTCGTGCTGATTTTTTGCCATGAGTTCAACTATCTCCATGGGAATGTCATCCGAACTGTCTTGCTCACATGTCCTGCTAGTTCTCTGCTCATAGTCATTTGAAGCTTTCTGATGACCTTCAAAGGCAGTGACTGGATGACAAGTGGATGTAGCCAAGGACTCCTGACATAAATATATCATTGTTGTCAACCCATGTTCATAATTTTTATCCAGTTGTGTCAAAGTAATTTATGCAGCTATCAAAAATGTAGAACCATTTTCAGATTTGGAATAGAAACAAAATCCCAAGTGGGCGTGCCACCACCATCATACTAAAATAAAAAAAGACAGTTTTACATTAGGGAGGGCAAAAAACCAGTACAGTCAACCAAAAGAGTGCTTGTGCCACATTAACGAGATATCAACCTTTGCATCCATTTTCATTAGAACTAATAAGAAAACAAACTTGTGCACAAGGACATGACATGAATCAAACTTAAACCAGAGCAAAGAAGAGAAGAAAGCCAGAAATTCCATAGCAAGTATAAATAAATAAACTAATTCAGTACTTTGTCAGGACAAAAGTCTCAAATGCACTAAATTATTGAAAAACAGCTGAAGAAAACAAAAATTCCCTTAATAAACACCAGATTGCATATGTTCAATGCTACAATGAATTCAGAAATGACAAATACTTTCAACAGTTGGTAGATTTTTCCTGTACAAATTTCTAACCTCAGAAAGTAACATATGCTACAGTCACTCCCAAATTCAGTAACATAGTCAGTAAAAAGCAACATCCATGGATTAAAAGATAATAGCACCAATTAAATTGCAAAGAACAAGAAAAACTACTATCTGAATAAACCAAATAACTGAAAGGAAGCATCCACAAAGGAAAAGGCATAGCATGGATATATAGAAAAAGAAAATCCCAAACCTTTAGCCAATGCATCAGGGTTGATGTCCCTTCGTCAGTTCGATGCGTCTTATTCTTCCTCTTATTCAGAACAGCCTTTCTATTGTTAGAATTTTGATGTTCACGTGATCCAGGCAGTGCATCCTCTGATGATTTAGACTGAACAACATTGGTGCTATAGCATTTCGCATTTCCAGCAATAGTTTTCAGTTTTCTGGATGTGGACTTTCGCCAATGATTCAAAAACAACTGCTCATCTTCAACTTGAGTCATCTTATTTTGCTTCTTGGTCACCATAACTTTTCTATAACTTCTTTGTGTACCCACATCACTTTGAGAAGGATGCAAAATTTTTCCAGTGGACGCATCATGTACTGATTTAGAATCAAAAGCCACAGTGGCAACAGGTTTACCTTTTCCATTTTTTTTATTAATCTTAACCTTCCCCACTGTACCCCTTAGCCAACTCATCAAAGAAGGCCCTTTCTCTGCAGCTCGGACTGTCCTACTAAACTTTTTACCCGTGGCATGTTTTTTACCATCTTCATGGGCAACCAGACTCTTTTTGAGACCAGAATGTAAATCCAAATCCTTGGATGACTTGCTTTCTGCTTTAGAATGGTCAACTGCTGTGTGAATGGAATTTATTTCTGCATCCTTGTTGAAAATAAAAATTTTGTTGGGCGCACCTGACACCTCACTTCTGATGATATCAGTCAGCAAGCGCATCTTTCGAGCTTTTTTCCGATGTAAATCTGATGTACCAAGGTGACCTGGAATGTCCTGATCCCGAGTGTCATTCTCAGCCAAATCCTCACTATTTTCAGAAGAATTGTGGTCACTCGGATATAATCCCATGGAGTCGAGATCCCTTGAAGGACCTACAACAACAGTTAGAGGAACAACACTTTTAGCAGTTTGACCTACTTCAAGGGACATTCCATCATTGGCCATTACTTTGTCGCATTTTTTCTTCATCTTGACCAAATGGCTCTTACCAAGCCTTACATTATCCTTGTGGCAAGACTTAGAAGCACCGTTACTCATGTAAGTGGGAACCTCAATATTAAACCCAACATTGGGAGATCCACCCCTTGTGCTGCATTGTTCATGGTACTTAAGCAATTCATTTCCTTTCAGTTTGATAGTTACTGCCTCAAAAACACTGCAGCCATGAAAAATTGGCTTTCTGGATAATGCCAAGTCAGATGCATGCTTGTTTGTTCTCAAACTAAGAGATGAATCGAGCAACATTGGCGCATCATAGTGAGTTTTCAAGATGGAATTCTCACAAGCACAAGCAAAATCATCTCGGACTTCTTTGCAGAAACAATTCACAAGCACTCCAGCATCTGTGTCAGGACCTGTGCCTATCCTACGTAAACAATTTGGGCAACGCCACCATCTAAAGTCAGAAACACATAAAGGAGGTAACCAGTGAGCATCTTCATCCAACTTATTACAGTTATCAGGTACAGAAAATGGCCAGGTTATCTTCCAATCTGTTTTACGAACCTCAGCAACGTATCCACTGCACAAATAATGTAGACAACTCCTTAAAGAAACTTCCATGTAAGAGATATGTCACTAACTCCTCAAACAAAACAATAATTACGTTAAAAACTGTAGAAAGTAAACGTAATTTCATTTCACCACCATGCACGGTTGTTTATTCATATGAAGCATAGGTTCATAACTATCACTAGAAACCAATACAATCCACTCTCAGTATGCAAATGACAATGATAAAATCACAAATAAATATCTCAAGAGACCATATCAAACTTTCTTTTCTTTTTCTTTTTGTTTTTGAACGGCTGAGTGTTGACAATATAGCATTATCCCACTTTCTTTTGACTGGTTATTGCTATATCTCATATTACTAACCAATAATTCAGCATTTACCCTTAAGTCCACTAGTCCTAGAGAATGGAAATATAACTCTTCACTATTTACTAGTAAATTATCAACAGACTTACCGAATTGAAAAATGACCACACTTCTCTTCCACTTTCTGATCATCAATGCAACCAAGCCCACTAGTTCTTTCTACAGTACTCAAATTGCTAGTCTTAGAGACAGGAATAGACTCGCTTCTTTCTTTATAGCAGTCATCTATAATTTTCTCCTCCATCGCACAAAACCAACTGAATGACACCACACTCCAAAAAGATAGTACTTCCTAAATCAACAAAAAGTAACTGTTTCCCTCTTTCATGATCAACAATGAGAATGAATGTTAGAGCAAATGACCGCCAAGAATTGAGAAACCCAACCTACATCACAAGATCATCATCATCATCACCAAAGCTTATCTCATCTATCTGGGTTTTGGCTAACATACATCACAAAATCAAATATGTGAATCCAATAAAAATATTTACAGTTTTCCTTAGTATTTATAACACAGTGTATAATTTAGTGGAAAGACAATAGTATTCATCAAAAGAAAAAAACAAGCTTCCTCGTGATTTAAGAATTATCCAAGATTTAACAACTCCACTTTAACATAGACATTTTATCCTTGCATTAAAGAAAAAGGAAAAAGTTCTTTTTTTAGTCTCATAATTTACGATAGACTTCACAGCGTAAGTTCAGAAGAAAATCTACCCCCAGTGGTTCCCAGCTACAGCATGACATCACATTGTCATGATAGAACAAACACTATAGTTGAAAAACCATTTCTAAAACAACTACCCGTTCAACATATATAAAAAAACACATTGAAACATGAAAACAAACATGTTACATCCTGCAAGGAAAAGAAGCTTCTATTTCTTACAAGAATGATGAGACCCAAATATAAAAGCAGCATAAAATCACATACCTGAGTCCAAAAACAAAGCATAGAAGGATTTATTAGCAAAACTAAGTAGTTCCTAAATTCAAAGAAACGTTTCTGTTTCCAAATGATTATTCAAATAGTAAAAAATTGAACCGAGCTTTTTTAAAACACGAGCATTTTAACAAAAAAAATCCATGTTGATAACACAAAACAAAGGTGTATTAGCATCACAAACGAAAGATTGCACGTCTGATAACAAAAAAGGAAAATACCTTGCTTCACTTTCCTGATAACTATGATAAGAGATGACAGTAGAAGTTCCAAATTACCCCAAAAAAATTACAACTTGAATACGATAAACTAACATATTACTGTTAATCTGGAAAAGGTTCGTAGCACTCCCAGCATGAAAAAGAGACCATATGCTAAACCCAAAATATAACCAAACCCTCACTTCCAAGAAATCCCAATTGCAACATAAAATCATGCACCAAAAGCCAAAAACAAAGACATGGTATACAGTTCCACAAAAAATGCATCATTCCTTACATGAAACAATGCAATTTCATTTCCCCTATAGAGTGACATACAACCCCAGACTTACCCAAAAACCCACTTTCAAAACTGCCCATAACATCATAAAATCACATGTAGGAAGTCCAAAGATCAATCACATATGAGCACATCAATCACTAACACTAAACCCTAATTCTAAAACTAAAACTCAGACGAATGAAAATTACAATAAACAAAGAAATAAAAAATAGTAAACCAAACCATTTGATGCCATCATACACAAATGCAGTCGTCCAAATCCGACACGAGCAAGCGATTACATGACTATACCACTTACACAGACTCCACTCAATTCAATTCAATCAGGTAGTAGAAAGACAGTTAGTTGGATAGATAGACAGATACATAGAGATCGAGCTTGAGATTGATTCAGCTAAAGATTGCATGAGAGAGAAGAGAGATTAAAGCATTAAGCAAAAGAAGAACGAGTACCTCGTTTTCCCTTCTTGTTTTTTTTTTTTTTTTCAGACTTCTGAGGTGGCAAGATCTGTGGGTAGCTCTCGCCTTGGGATAAAAGAGATGAATTGAGAAAAGGGTTTTGGAGGTGGGATCATTTGCAGGAGAAGTTGATAAAGTTGGATTTGCAGAGGTAGAATGAAGAAGATAAGGTGACAATTCCAGTGAGGAAATGATAAAAACCCAACCTTTTTTAGGGTTTCAATCTCTGTGGGTGTGAGTGGGAGAGAATCTCTACCTCTTTTTTTTATCTTTTTTTTTTTAATTTTTTCTACCATGTGCATCCATGCATGCATATCATGTCATGTATACACATGCATGAGATGTACTGGAAAGGCATGTCATGCATGTAGAAGAGGATAAAGGCCTAAGGAGTCGGTGCTCCCACATCATCTTCCACAGTAAGGTGGTAAGGAGCAATGATACGGTGTATTTGGGGTACACCCCAAATGCTGACTATCTTAAAAGCATTTTTTGTTTCTTTACTGAGTTAACCTAGTAGCCTAGAGTGAGAAAGGATGGGCCCACCAGGATCCCTGGTCGGCAAAATGAGAGCGGGTGTCCTACCTACTAAGAGGCGCTTGTAAAATCTTGAGAGATTTTGGTTGTTGATTTTATTACATAACTAAATTTAAACGGTTGGATGAGAAATTTTTACCTAATTAATTGACACATTTCAATTACATTGTCTTTATTAAAGTAATATCCACCATCAGATTGAATATAGTGGATACCATTAATGTGATGCATAAGTTTTTTAAGTCACTTTATGATACTTTAAATTCAATAGTAACTAGCTATTATTTTTTATGAGAATGATAGTGAAGTACATTCTGGTTGTTATGGTAAACTTAGGTCCAAAATTAAATGCATAGGAGAAGGGTGGATTTCATGGTCACATGAGATCCTCCTAAAAAAGTGCGAGTGGAAGAGGTAAGATATCGGTGTAGATATGCAATCCTCACTCCCCTTACTAGTTTTTCGGTATTCATTTTTTATCTTTTCTTATTCATTTTCCATTAAAAGAAAGATAATTTAATGGTCATATTTTAAAAAACACATTTTTCTCTTCAATTTTATCTATTTTTATAAAAAAAAGTCTTATAATTTCTATGTATTCAATCACACAAAATAGAGAGGCACTAAGAAGAGAAGTTCGAGCAGGAGAAAATCAATATGCAATCAAGTCAAAATGACAACAAATGTTGGGTTTTTCTATTCCAAATCAAATCCAAAGAGGTCCCACATCCAAATCATAGCTGGAGATGACATATGAGAAGTACGATAAAACAAAAACCTAGACTAGCCTTAGTTTAATGTGAATTTATAGCCTTTCACATGAAAGGGGTTCTAAAAGCAATCTTGGCCATAAGGGTTTTTTTTTTTTTTTTAGCTAGCATCTTGACCGTAAGATTAGGTCATAGACGCCTTAGTCATAGTCATCATAGTAGCATAATAAAAGATTACAAGTCATGGATTTCTCTAATAACTTATGGCCAAAAAACGTAAAATAAATAAAGGCCTCATAGATCAAATTGTCTTCAGTTGAGAGTTTTTTTTTTTTTTTTTTTTTGCGCTCTTTAATGGAGGAATGATAACTACTATCCTCGGGTTACTCTTGCATACATTCTCCGCCACAAAATGCTTCTTTATTTTATCTTTGTTGCTGCTATGCCAAGACATAGCGCACTAAGTGGAAAAGAAGCCTGGACAAGCAGAAAAATGTGGCATATTTAGGGTTTGAACCCTAGATAGCTAGAAGAGAATTATTAGTCCTTACCACTTGGGTGTGTAGCCGTTCTCGATTCTTAACACTTAGTGATGTCACTCATTTCTTAAAAGACATTGATTCCTTTTACCTCTGAATTGTCTCTAGGCTATCTTTACCACTAGGGTTTCATTGGGCTTCTCAGATGGATAGTTTTGTCACAGTATTATTAATTTATTTAACCCTTAGAATGCCTCCAAATAATATAAAGGCACTAGCCAAGTCTTCCTCATTTATAATGTTGATTTACATGTGTGAAAATGAGTGGTGCATATGGTTAATTTACATGTATGAAATGTATAATTATAACTTTAGGGCATATTTGTTTGCTTAGAATGCATAAAAATTGGATGTATAGGGTAGTTAAAAATAAATATTAAAGATGTACTATTGCGAATACTAAAAATCAATTAACATTCATTTAGAAAAATAAAATCAAAAGAAGGTGCTAGGCAATGCTTATTTCTTAAAACTCGCCTTTAATCTTCATTTTTATTTGCCATCTGTGTTTATTTTTTTATATTTTAACACAAATACACAATGCTGAGCTGAACATTATCAATCCAACAGTGTGCTCGAGCAAGAATGACATTTGAGTTGACTTCCGTGCATTAGAGAGTGTGTCATATGAATAGATTTAGCTCAATGGGTCCAACAAAATATTGTCTAAATTTTCAACACCACCATCATGCAGATTAAGGTTCGCTCTTATTAAAAGCTAAAACTGATGGCCTCCTTTCGATGTAAATTCTAAGCCCTTTTTTCCATACATGCATGACCCATTTGAAGGGCCACCAGCCTTTCATTTAATAGCTCCAATACACACGAGGATCTTGCACACATTTTTCTATGTTGGCATTTTTACTATTTTGAATGGTGTAGCTCCTGTGGGTGGGTTCCTTTAAAATTGGTGATTGCCTTATTATTATCTATAACTTAATTACCTGTCATAATAGTCATTGCAAAGAATTAAACAATTGTGACTTCACTGTAACTCTGGCTATTCATATTCATAACACCCTGTTTATACATAAATTAGGAAGAACCAAATGAGCCCCTTGTCCAGACACAAGCTATAACTTCATAAGCCTCTTTGCGTAGACGTGTAACAAGTAACAAATAACAATACCACATGGTTAGGAACTTAGGATTAGATGTTTTCCCTACAATAGCTGACTTGTGCCTGCTATGATTAAATAAAAGCCACATGGTGCGTTTGTGGAGTGCCCATCCAACCACATCAAATTAAAGGTCTGCCTCTAAATTAGCTCAACCAAAACTCAATCCCATTGGAGGTTTCAGCTTCCTAATGTGAATAGATGAGATGGATAATCAAAATAGAAACTTGCCCTCCATCTACAGACCATCCACTTCAAGACCTTACATCAAATGGTTACAACGTTCTAATGTGAGTAAGTTTACGTGGGCATCTAATGGTCAGGTTGGCCCCTTATCTCATGGGGTAATTACATGCCACAATCCACATGGAAAATCTACAATAGGGACAACTCTGGTGCTGCCACACCAATTGCTTACGGTGCGTCTGTTAGAGAGGAAAAATAATTTTATTTTTCTTCTGGTTTACTATTTCGTTGTCTGGTAGGACAAATTTTTCTTGTGGAAAAAGATGAGACTGATTAATGAATCTTTTTTTTAGCGAGGATTTCAATTGAGGGATGGATAAGAATATGTAGAATTCCTATCTATAAAGGAAATAGAAATTTGCAGAGTACCAAAATCCTCTGCACAAACATCTCCTTAGCCTCTCATTAGCATTTCTATTTTTAACCTCTATTTTGCTAACTATTTAAAGCGAGTAGATGTTAAAAAAATTAGAATGTTTGACACACATTTCTATCCTCCTACCTATTTTAAAAAAGTAGGGGCAAGCCCTCTAAAAATACTTTGAACATCATCAGGGCCCCCCCTCACCCCCCCCCCCCCCCCCCCCCCCCCCCCCCCCCCCGCCCTTTTTAATTCTAAGAGAGTAAATTAAGATACAAACAATTGGAGCTATTTAGAAGATCAAACACAACTATAAGTCCAAATTTCAATCATTTGATCATCACCAATCTTGGGATATTTGTAAAAAGACATGAAATGTTTGATAATGTGTTCCAATTGTTAAAAGATCGAAACTATTAAATTTCTTTAAAAGGCCAAATATGGCTATGGAGTCATATTTCAATGCTTGATATCATGTGCATCTCGAGAAATCTAAGAACAAATATCAACTATTGATGTATTGTGCTCAATTTTGAATTGGTCAATAGGCGATATGGTTTTTCTCTTCTTCTTTTTTCCAGGATGAGATATCACGATCCAAACCATTGAAATTTTTTAGAAGATCAAACATCATTATGGGTTCAATTTTCAATCGTTGGATCATTACCAATCTTGATTTATTTAAAAAAAACTGTAAACCATTTGGTATTATTTTTTGAAGAGTTTTTTCTAAAAATACCCCTAAGGTTTATAGGGTTGTAAATATGCCCTTGTGGTTTTAGTATTTGTAAATCGGCCCTTGTTTTTCTATTTTAATATTTACTAAGTCCTTAGAATAAATATTCCTAGCAAAATTTGGCAACCATCATGAAGTTTGTATTTAATTTTTACAAAAATGACGTCTTTACTCATACACCCATTAAACCAAAAATGAGTATATAATTATTTGTAAAAGTATTATTATTTTATTTCAAGTCCCAGTGGCCTCTCTATCAATAACTCTTTCATACATATAAAGTCTAATCATGTATTTTAAAACTTTCATTAATCAAATTGTGGGCCATGTGTGGATGGAATAAATTAGAATTCATTATAAGTATAGGTGATGATTGTCATCATGATAGATTTAGACTTAATGAAATGGGTAAAAAATGAAGGGGATTGAATTTATGTAGGGTATGCTCTTCCACTATATGTGACTCTTAATCTAACAAGAGAAAAAAAAATACTATGCTTTTAAAATTGTTCATATATGGATAGAAGAGATATGCAAAAGTGTTCTTTCACTATGGTGGTTGAAAGTTTACTGATTTGAAGAACACAAAAGGTATTAAAATAAAAAGGCATGGGCCTATTTACAAATACTATAACCATAGGGGCTTATTTACAAATCCTATAAACCTTAGGTGGTATTTACAAAAAACTTTACAATTACGTGGATCCCAAACATAAGATTCAAAACCGTTAAATCCCTTTAAAAGGATAAACACAGCTGTGGAGTCAAATTTTAAACCTTGATACCTCTTGGATCTCAAGAAATTTGTGAAAAACTTATCGATTCTAAGAAGTTTATTTAAAATAGATCCTTGCACACCAGACACATTTTTTTTTCTTGCTTTTTTTTACTGTATTTTGAATGGTCTATCAGAAACAAAGTATAGATCTCCTAGTATCTTTCATTGCACATTACAAAACCTTGTTTAATCATTTATTTACTTGTGTAAGGCAATGCAAGCTCAAACAATTTTGAAATATTACAATATCAATGAAGTCATACCGATATTCGCCATTGAATGAAGGATATGTTTTGCAAGTGATAATATCTAATGTTAAGATTTTTGAGCTTATGTGTGGCCCAATGACAACATGGCCACCCCAACTCACATTAGGACTCTATATTTGTTAGACCTTTTAAAGGTATCTTGATGTTTCAGGAAAGTTGCTAATCTAATAGAGGAGTGAAAATCTTACTTTAGTTAAGACTTTATGATGGGAAGGGAGTTATCTAGAGAAATATAAATAAAGGATTTAAGGGTTACGGCTCCTCTCTACACCAATACACTGACTGCCCCCATATGGTTATGTGATTATTGGGACACACATAAGCCCAATAATTCTAGCATCTAATTCATTTTTAAGAGCTAATCATGTGTTCAATACTTGTTTATTAAGTGTTTTTCCCGATATATTTTCCCAGTTGGGGATTGGGACTTCTGGCATAGAGTATAAACATGGTATGTTTGATTGTTCGATGTAAATTCGGCAAGTTCTTCATAATACATAATGCTAATAGGTGGTGTTGTGTATCCAGCATTTTTCCAATAGTCAATTGGTGGGTTCCTTGTCATCCAAAAAAAAAAATAAGTTTTTTATAATTAATACTTCTTTTACCGATGTCCTTTTGTTGACACTGAAAGGCCCACCATCAAATCGAGCCCTTCATGCACTAATCTTCTTGAATCATGAGCACTAGTTCGAATCTAAAATTGATTTGAATATTAATTGCTATTAAACTATATTAAGCTAAATGTTTTGGATTTAATTTTGAATAGGTCTCTTTCAATTTTGACTTTTTATCTAGCATCTGTACAAATTTTAAAAAATATCACTTAAGGGATTTTAACTCATGATCTCTTTATCATTTGCTTTAAAAATGATTAATCTACACCACACAATAGCTATATATATATAGATATATTTTTAAAAAAGTCAAAACTAATCTAACCACATGGCCATTTAGCAAGATATATGAATATTAAACTTTAAAAATTTAGAATGAAAGGCTAAGATCATGTGACTACAGTGATATTTTACATATCCCTAACTAATCCAAACTTATCCGTCTTCTTACCTATCTTCCAACATCATTATATATAGGTGGGTGATAGTGTAGGTGGCACTTTTTAAGTGGCGAAAAATATGAAGTTACTCTCGTTTTTGAATTTTAAACATTAACAGAGCCTAAATGGGGTGAAAAAGTTAAAATGGATGGAAAGGTATACCAAAAGATTTGTTTACATGGCCCAACCAATAAATAGAGAATCCAATACTCCCGTCACATCGTTTTGTGGGTGGGTTTAAGTTTTTAAAATACCCACTCATTTGCTAAGGGGTGTTTGGTCGTTTCAGGTACTGGTTCTCCTATTTCCTAGCCTCATTTTCATGAGTTATTATGATAGGGCATGCCATTATGTTGTATGCATCAGGTGCATGTTGTGTAGCACTTGGTGACAATGAACAGGAAAGAGAAAAGGTTCACACCCATCTAGGGCCCTCGGCTAATGGCCATGGCCCATAATTCAGAATCAAAGAGCACACTTGGTAAAAGGTGAGGAACCAAACACACCAGGATTCCTCACTGACTGCAACAAGGATTTCTCACTTACAATTTGTATAGCTGGAAATATCGTGCATAAGGATGCATATAGCTGAAAAAACCAATTTAAGTTTGCAAATTCACAAAAGCAAGGATTTTCAGATCCTATGTGAAATGTCAAACTCACAAATCCTCAAAAATAAAGGTTTCATAGGTCCAAATCCTCGGGGATTTGGAATTTCCAAAAGGAGCTTCCTGCCAGTGCATGGAAATTGAAGCAGAAGTCTTTTCCTTAAAGGTGCAAAGATTTGGTTGAGTAAAAGGAAAAACTAAATTCCCATCCTAATATGTATATAGTTCTTGCTTAGGTGCAAATGGCTCTCATGACACACTTTGGGGCCTACCTTGCCCACTATCCCTCCTATAGAATTTCAATAGTCATTGTATTCCTATAATATCACCGTAGATTTTATTGAATGAAGAGATGTACACTTATAAATAACTTTGAACTAACCTTATCTTGAGGATAAGGTTAATCTACTATTATCTCTAACATCCTAATAAATAACAACTAATTCTCACTTGAATATTATCTCTAACGTCCCCTCTTAATCACATGATTCTTTGATAGAAAGAATCTGTGATTGTCAACAATTAAAATAAAAACCTTATTCATCTCTAAAAAAAATAACAAAATACTTTGCAAAATGATCATGTCTTCTTGGGATCACAGTCCACCTATGAATCTATCACTGTCACAACTCGCTCCTTTTAAGTCTATCGGTGCTGGTAGTCCACTAGATCAAACTTGGAACGATATCTTTCAAAATCTTTGATTGTAAATTAAAGGATATGGAGATCTTGTGGTTTGGGTATTTGGATGGACAAATGAGGGAAGAAAATAGTGATTGATTTTATTGAAATTAAAGGAAGAAAATAGTGATTGATTTTATTGAAATTAAAGAAAACTAACTGTGATCATTGTGGATTTCCGACTTGATCACAAGATTATCACCAGACTCAGCTCTGATACCATATAGAATTTCAATAGTCACTGTATTCCTATAATATCACCGTAGATTTCATTGAATGAAGAGATGTACATTTATAAGTAATTCTAAACTAACCTTATCTTGAGGATAAGGCTAATCTACTATTATCTCTAACATTCTAACAAAAAACAACTAGTTCTAATTTGAAAATAAACTCTAACAACCAACCCCCCCACCCCCCACCCCCCTCCTTTTTTTTTTACACTTAGTTGAAATGGGAATGACGATTGAAATGAGAATTAAAAAAAAAGGAATTATTCTAGAGTCACTAAACTTGAGAGCATGGATCATAGGGTTTTTATTCTTTTTTTATTCTTTTTGTTATCCCCAACCAAGGGGACCGGAGCCATGAGAGGCACATAAACATGTATAGAGAGAGAAAGCACTTACACAAGCGAGGAGAAGATGCCCACGCTTGAGGAGAGGGAAGACTCAAAAATGTGAATAGTGAGAGACCTAGGAAGAGATCCTCCCGTCATTCTGATGAGAGGTGAGGTTTCCAACCAACTGTACAAACCTTTTAATTCTTGAGAATAAAAAGTTAGGATTAGTTTCAAAATTTCACTCATGTGGGTCACATCTAGATCTTCTTATCTCTTACCACTCCCATGATTGGTAGGGCTCTGCAAAGGAGTCTGCACAAAGTTCCACGCGAGACATCTGCCCCTGGGCACCACCCTATCTACTGTAGAGATTGAAATGGTCCACTGCGACCACTCACTACCACCACTCAAGCTGGAGTGGTTGCATCAACATTTTGTATAACCTTCAAGTCTAATATGTTCAATAAATATCCAAATGGCAGGCAGCTGAAACATACAACCCAATGAGAAAGGTGCATGCCGAGGTGTCTAAGAAAATGGTGGACCATAATCACTGTCCATCTCCCTGCTGATCAGTTTGGTTCACTGACATGAAAACGCCACTTATCTACCGTTTGGTATGGTGATAAACCTAACATTTACCGACTCATTGTTTGCCAAGGATTGAAAAGATAAAAACAAGGCTGAAAAGATAAAAGAAGGCATGTTATTCTTGGAAAAGTTTAACCTAGCTAGGCCTCTCCAGAGAAAATGCACCGGTCTGCCAAGCCCTTAAGCCACTAGACTAACCGAAAATAGGAGACACAGGTGTACCCAGCACTCTCTTGGTGAAAAGAGAATGCAGAAAATGCCCAGCTGCCGAAAAGAAAGGCACGTGTAAGCAAAGTGGGCCACTATATCGTCCCGATTACTCATGGGGTACAATTTTTTTTATCAATGGGGCTGTTTTGATGAGGAAGAAAGGTGGAGAAGATGGATAGCGAAAGTTGTCTCGTCCTTTTAACTTTTACTTATTTTCACGCTCTTTTCATTAAAGAGACTCCAATACTGAAGCACGCCCAAAGAGGGAAAACACTCTTTACATATGCATTGCATTAATTAGCCCTCCTGCGCTGTGAATAATGCAGCTTCAATGTTACTTGACATAGGAGCGCGCCAGTAATTCGGAGAACTGAGATTCAAAAGATTGATTGATGACTGCCTCCCGACCAGCCGCAGATCTTGTTGAAGGGGCCATCTTTGGTCCTCCCTTTCCAGTCCCTCTCATCTTGTTCTACTTCTGTCACAATTGCAGTAGCAAATCCCAACCATAGATTACAAAACCCATTCATCCATTTTTGAGCCCTCCCACTCTGATGTCGAAATCATTCACTTTTCCATCCCTAACCCAAATTCAGCCATCCTCATGTCTTCAACCACCTGTTCATATCCCATAAAATAGTCCTAATCAAATTTAAAATAAGGCAGTTTATAACCTTTCTTCCAATTTATGTTGGCTCAATCAGATGCTGACATTATCATTTTCTAAAAGCCTCATCAAACTAATCAGCCTCATCATCTCCTAAACTCTACCATTCTCTAGTACCCACTTTCAATCAACCTTGCAAGCTGCCTCATTTCTAACCATCTTAACTAGAAGCATCTGCAAGATGCCCCTACAATTACCGACTTACAATGCAGGCTGGAAGACTAGATGATGGTAGGGCCACGTGGACCACTCTGTTGTAGATATATGACACCACCGTTGTACGCGTGTATGCATAAACAACCAAGATTAACAATCAACCACACAAAAAGACGAAATTTACATATTCGGCAAAGATATCTACATTCATGGGAAACTAATTTTCATTAAGTTTTCCTCTAATCTTTGAATCCACAGCCTTGAAATTTTAGCATCATGTTTAAGGTTACATATTACATCATATATATATAATCATCACTTCCTTATCTCCCAAGAACTTCATTTTTAGATAAAGGAAAGTTCTAATTCTCACTACAACAAAATGCATTATTGGCTACGGCTTTACCCACGCAAGTCCATTTTGCGTGGCTAAAAGTTATCTTTTGCCTACGAAAATAAATCTACGTAGGCAAAAGCCACAATTATCTCCTGTTTTTGACGACGAAAGATATTTGCGTGGGCAAAAGTGGTTGAGATTCTCTCCAAACTAAGAGGAAAAGTTTTACCCATGAACAAATATCATTTGGTGTTGCAGCCTTTTGTAGGCAAAGTAAAAAACATTTAGCCACGTATATATTTGCGTAGGGAAAGGCTAAGACTTTTGGCTACACATGATTTTTCGTGGGAAATATCCTTTGGCTACGAGGTTTTTTGTGGGCAAAGTGAAAAACCTTTGGCTACGCATATATTTACGCAGGAAAAGGCTAAGACTTTTGGCCACGCATGGTTTTCCGTGGGCAATATCATTTGGCAATGTGGTATTTTGTAGGCAAAGTAAAAAACCTTTGGCTACGCATATATTTCTGCATGGAAAGACCAAGACATTCGGCCACGTATAGTTTTCCATGGGTAATATCCTTCGGCTATGCGGTATTTTGTAGGTAAAGTGAAAAACCTTTGGCTTCGCATATTTTTGCGTAGGGAAAGGCCAAGACTTTTGACCATGCATTGTTTTCCGTGGGTGAATCTAAATATTTTTATTTCCATTCTTTTGTTTTTTTTAATGGAACTATTCCCATGCCCACCTCTTCTTTTTGTTTTTTTATTTTTTTTAAACACTATTGTGTTATGCAAATGTTTTTTTTAGAATCGTGCTCCAAAAATCTAAGCCCTTATTTTATTTTGGTACCATACTATTTTATTTAAAGGTCATTTATATGGGAGAAAGGACTTGGGTGTGAGGATATTTTGGTGCCTGTATTTGGATGGTGTGAACTTAAGAAAAGGAGAAGGCTCTTGTCTTGTTGGTAATTTGGATAGTATTATGTGGAAAGCAATATTTCTGTAGTATTATGTGGCAAGCAATTGCAATATTATAATGCAATTCTGCAGTATTATCTTTATTTTTTTATTGCTTTTGTGTCTTGGGTAAGATTGTAAAAGATGGTTTCTACTAATTGAATTTAAAAATTAAGAAAATGCTTTCATAAAATAGAAAATAAAGCAGTAAAAATGATTTTTGAATTTTATCATTGATAGAATTGTGCTTAAATTTTATTGTGGTTAGAGAGATACATAATTTATAATTTATTGTTCTTTTCCACAGGGTGCTTGTCTTAAAATTAAAAAAAAAATTGGAGGGCCTAAATATAAATTTTATAACTTAGATAAAGATAAAAACCTAAGTTGCTTTCATTCGTTGTTTCATTCAGTGAAAAGGTTGTGGCTACTACTGTTTTGACGAAGAAGGTTGCGGCTATGCTTCTGATTTGACGAAGAAGAAGAAGAAGAAGAAGAAGAGGAGAAAACTTCACTTACGTCTCCAGCCACCAGATGAGTGCCTGAAAAAAGAAACGAAGAGAAAGAAGAAGAAAAACAAGAAACTGGTTGTGTCTCCAGCCATCAGATCTGGATCTGAAAAAAGAAAAAAAACCAACAAGAAGAATAAGAAGAAGAAGAAGAAAAAACTGCAATACGCTTTTGCTTCTCCAACCACAAGATCTACGTCTGAGAAGAAAAAAAAAACAAAACGAAAAGAAAGAAGAAGAAGAAACTGCACTACGACTATTGCATCAGCAGCCGATTCTGCGTTTGAAAAAAATACGAAAAGAAAGAAGAAGAAAAAGAAGAAGAAGAAGAAGAAGAATAAACTGCATGCTAGCTATTGTGTCTCCAGCCACCAAAACCAGCGGCTGAAAAAAGAACAAAGAAAAGAAAGAAGAAGAAGAACAAGTGCGCTACTGCAACTTCTCCACCAAAAGCTGTGTTTGAAAAAAGAAAAAAAAACTAATTGAAAAGAAAGAAGACGAAAGAAGAAAGAAAAAGGAGAAGAAGAAGAAGGTACCTGCATTGCACGCTGCTGATCTCACGTTGCCTGCTGCTGATTTGCTGTTGCATGTTGTTGATCCTGCTAGCTGCTGCTGTTGCACTATTTTTTTCCTGCTGTTGCATGGTGCTAATCTCCTACTAACGTTGTTGTTGCATGCTGTTGTTCTCCTGCTAACCTCTAGGTATTGTGTCCATGTGGTGTTTTTTTTTTCTTCTGTTTTAACGTTTGGTGCGTTACTGTTATTGGACGTACTGCCATGGAATGAAAAATTACAAAATTTGCCCCAAGTGGGCATTGTACAATGATTTTAATGTTTGGTGCATGTCTGTTATTGAACACAATTTCATCTTGGGGTTTGTAACTTTGTGCAGGTTCAATTCCTTTGTCATCAATTCATATTCCATCTTGTTGATATTATAGACTCCACAATGAATACACTATGACCCAAAATAATTTGGATTTTACATTTGATAACATGAGATGGATCATGGTTTTAAAAATTAGCCGAGTGTAGTTGACTCACACATCCCTCAATTCTTCTTATTTTCTTTTTTTTTTTACACAAATAATCCAATCAACCTAACACACAAATTATAACTACTTAATTGTTAAGGACTATGATTGTCTTCTTCTTTTTCTGAGTTAGAATCACGTCAATGTGTAATTACTTGAAAACAACATGTGTAATTGAAATATGATAAAAAAAATATAACTAAAATAAGAGAAATTATGCACTAAAATTTAATACATTGATATGGTGTAGGATAAAAAAGTTACAATAATCAAAATTAATTATAGGCAACCGAATTTACAGTATTGCAAGTAAGTGAGCAGAGTTTGTGTTGACAAAAAAAAAATCAAACAAATGCCACAAGTGTTGCAATGAAGATATATAAGTTCGTTCTAAACTCAAAGGGCCAAGTTTCATTCATTCAAAAGACTCTAAATATGCACAAAAAACATGGGTCTAAGTTTCAAAATAGACAAACTTCATCTAAACCAAAATCAAGCTTAAATGGCTCTTGTCAGTATTCTTGATAGGCAACCCAGGCTAGAGCAACTCATACTTTCCAATGATAAAATTAACTAAAATTCATAGAGAAGGCTTAAAATATGTTCTAGGTCATTCCTTTAAAGTTTTGGAATTTTCAGACACCATTGGATGCAAGTTAAAATTCAAGGAGCCCCATTCTAAAGTTTCTGGGACACTGTGTGAATCTCCACCTCCTAAAGACCAAATTGGCTGAAATTTCTATGGAAGGCCTCTGTAATGCTATGGAGTAGTTCTGCAAAATTTCAGGTTGATTGGACGTTGTTGACCCAAAGTCAACATACCCACTGGGCCATGGGGGCACTGAATACAGACCTAACTTCCATAAGGCCAAATCAATTGGAAATTGGATAAAAACCTCAAAATAGATTTCTCATCAAACCTCAAAATTTCGTGGCCATCAGAGATCATTTGGGCCCCAACCAATTGAAGCATGGGCCACTTTGACCAAAAGTCAACAAATAGTGTGACCCACTTTTAGAAGTCAAAACCTGATGAAAATTTTATGGCATGCCTAGAATGATGTCATAGTCCATCCCCCCAAATTTCATTAGGTTTGGACATCATTTGGGCCCATAACCATATTCTTCAAAGGTTAAACGGGTTAGCCACAACCAAGGCCCAAGCCTACCCAAGCTTCTCTCAATTTTGTGGGGATAGTTTTAAGCAGTTCTCATCAGTTATTAACTAGCAAAATGCACCTGTGCTTTGCACGAGCAATACAAGTTATATTAGAAAAAATTTTGTTTAATTTCTATCATGTAAATAAAACATTGAGTTTGATTTCATATATTTATATTATATAAAATCTAAAATAGAAATATTTCTCAAAGACAAAAATTTGTACGCTTAAAATTTTTGTATAATGTTTTTTTCCCTAGATTTTACAATCTTAATAATAGTTATATTATGTGGGTATCAATTGTATATGTGTTATTAAGATATATTAGTAAGATTAAAAGAAAAAACTAAATGTTTCAATATATATGTGTACATGTGTGGGTGTGTGTGCTGGCGAGCGGGCTGCATTCGTGTGCGTATGTTAAAATATACTACTTCTGCTCAATAAAAGGTTAAAAATCGATAGATATTTATAATATCTTGTTTATCTTCTAAGTATGCTTCGAAGTCTTCACTGTGTATTAAAATTATACATCATGAAGAAAATGCATACACACACATAGACTTCCTTGCATTGCAAGTATTTCATTTAATGACTTAATTGTGAGATTTGCAGGGGTTGCAAACATTTTATCTATTATGATATAGAACCTGATATAGAATATGATATGTAGCTTTTGTTTTTTACTTTTGTAGCTTTTTGGTATATGAACAAATGTTACAAATTTATAAGATTTTTCATTTACATATCATGGCTTTTTTGTTTCACATGTCATTCCATTTATTGGCATCATTTTATATTTCTTTTTATTGCATTGTTTGTCATATATAGTTGCCAAATATGCAAAAAGGTGGCAAATTTTTGTGAAGCCTGGGTTTTTGGTGACCCAGAGGAAGAAGTTACCTATTGAGGAGGAGAGAGATAAAAGGATAAAAGAGAATGCTGCGAGAATGCATGCTCTAGGGGTTCTGGATAAGGCAAATTTGTTGTTTGGATTGGGTCAGATGGCCATAAAGAAAAAAACTATGAAGAGAAAGAGAAAGGAGGGTTGATGTGATGATGATGAGGCTTATCTTCCATCTGAAGGTGAGGAGAGATTGAGTTCTTCTAATGAAAGTTCCTTTAATGATGAGGATGATGAGTCTGAGCCCCAGTCAATAAGGTAATAACCTTTATTTTTCCGTTCATGCTTAGAAGCTACGAAGGTAAAAAACATTGACTAGTAATAGTAACTTTGCTGACTTCTCCATTTTATACATATTACTGTTATATGATGATTATGATGATTACTCTGTGTAGTATTACTTAGTTTGATGTTTGATTGTTAATTACTTCAATTATTGATTACTAATAATTAAGTTTATTGTTATGTCAGGTCACAAATATGCCTCCTTGGCTTAGGAAGAGAGGTGGTGCTACTAGTTGTTCAGGAGTTACACAGACCCTTGAGCGAGGAACACCGATGCCATCTCCACAGCCTACCCATGATCCATCAAAAGCCATCCATTATGTCCTTATAAATTGGATGACTGGAAGTTTATGATCGAGCATGTGTGGGAGAGCGATAGTTTTAAGGTATTCCTTATTGCTGTTATATACATATATATATAGTGTTTAGGCTTCTACTAAATTGAAATAGACTAACCGCATGTGGGATAATTAAACTTATTTTGTTGTTTTCTTTTTTAATTTTGTCCTCATAGAAAAAGTCTGAAAGTGGAAAAAAGGCACGAGTCACCCAAAAATACAATCGTACAAGTGGCTCAAGATCGTATGCATCACGAGCATCTATTGATGTAAGTTTGAGACTATAAATTTTTACACTCTCAATAAAATTTCAATGTTTAGTTAATCTGACCGAAATATCTAATAAACAATAGGCATCAAAGAATGGTGGTGTTCGACCGTCTATCTCGGATATTTTTGAGCAAACTCACAGACGTGGTCGGCACAGTGGGATGTGGATAAATGACCATGTTGAACAACATCATGTAAGTACAAGTTAATTCATTTGTTTAAATCATCAAATGTACATTTTTTACATATGCTATGTGTTTACATAATGAAAAACGACAGGCTATGCTAAAAGAAAAGATTCTCGCACAGTCGCAGCCGGGTGTCGAGAATCCACAAACCAAGGTACAAGTTTCCATCGATGTGCTTGGGAAAAGATCAGGTTTTTCAAGGGGATTTGGGATCCGCAGCATCGCTTCATCTTCCACACAATCTAGGAAACCTAATCCTGAGGTGATCGCTCAGCAGCAGAAGATAGCTGACCAAGATAAAACTTTAACTGCATGGCGGGGCTTACTATAGGTGATGGCTACAAAAATTGGGATAGATCTTGGCGGTGTACCGGGGTTAGTTGATCCAACTAGCATTCCAGGGTTAGTTCTAGAAAATGGTGGTGAAGATGGCACATCGAGTGGAGGGCAGGATGCAGCTTCCCTTGGTTAGTAAATCAAATTTTTTTTTTTCAATTCTAGAGAGTGGTTTGGACTTAAAGGTTGAGTTTAAGGAGGTATCTAGAATTAAGTAAATAAATTATTTCATTTGTTTAAGCCAAATTTTGTTTTGGCTAACTTTGTGATGATTCATTTTGACAATATACACACCATAAGGCCCTTAGAATATTGTTGTGGTTTTGAAACACTTTTTGGGTAATATTTTTAGGGGGAGATGCTGCCCATTTATTTTCAAAGGGCATGGTTAGTGTAATTTGCTAACTTTTAAATTTCTGATCAACCTAAAGAGTGACGATAGCACAAGCATATAATTAGGTTTGAAGTTAACTTATTGATAAAATGCTAACAATTTTTTATATTTTTTTGTGCAGGTTGATGATGGAGGACGTATTCAGCTTGACAACTAGATGGCCTCTTCTCTTGTTTTCTTTTTTATCACAAGCATTTGGACTTGTTAAACATTATCTTCTTGTTTTTAGATATTTGGTTATATTTGAGACTTATTTGGATGATATGTATTGGGTATTTCATATTTTTTTTAATATTTGTTCACTGGGATTTGTAATTAGTTGGATTTGAATATATTTGTATGTTTATTGAATTAGTTTGGATAAGACTGATATAAACTGGTTACTTAGAAAAATTAAAAATAAATAATTATTTTTTTCATTATTTCTTTTGGCTGTGCAATGTATGTAGGTAAAGAATAGATGGAGGTTTTGGCTACATGTATTGCGTTGGCAAAAGTTATGCTTATAATAAAAAAATAATATTTTTTACTTTTGCCTACTAATTTTTTATGGGCAAAAGTGCTTATTAAAATTAGAAAAAATTATATTTGACTTTTGCCTACACAAAATCTTTGTAGCCAAAGGTTGTATATTTGCCTACGTAAAGTCTTCATAGCAAAAGATTGTACATTTGCCTACGCAAAATCTTCGTAGCTAAAGGCTGTACGTTTGCCTACGCAAAATCTTTGTAGTCAAAGGTTGTACATTTGCCTACGCAAAATCTTCGTAGCCAAATGTTGCACATTTGCCTACGCAATGCTTCATAATGAAAGGTGTACCTTTGCCAACGACAAGTTAGCGTAGGCAAAAGTACAACCTTTGGCTACGAAGATTTTACGTAGCCAAAAAGAACACACTTACCCTACCAGCAAGCGTAGCCAAAAGCTTAATTTTTGCCCACGTACTATTTTATGCGTGGGCAAAGACTTTTGCCCACAACCTTTTGGCTACGATTTGCCTACGCATGTTTTTGCGTAGGCGAAGAGTTTTACCTACACATCTAGTCCTTTACCTACAAATTTTCTGCATAGACAATGGTGCATTTTATTGTAGTGTCTATTAAGAGACTACTATTTAATAAATAGAAAATTCCTAATGCAATTAGGGAAACTACTCAAGACATGAACCCACTTTGGTCTGGACCCACTTGGCCAACAATCTCCCCATCCAGATCATGGGAAAGATGCCCTGAACCCCTTACTAGGAGTTAGCCTTGCCAACTCTAAACACAGCTTTAGCTTTCCCCTAGACACAACCTTTGTCATCATGTCCGAAGGATTCTTGTCAGTGCGAACCTTTTCCAGCTTTATGAAGTTCTTTTCGATCAGCTCACGAATCCAATGATATTTGATATCAACATGCTTCATACGACCATGATATGTAGCATTATCACTAAAATCCATAGTACTCTGACTATTACAGTAAACTAAATTTCTTCTTGCTTCAAACGTAATTCTTGAAGGAATCTCTTCAACCAAAGCATTTCTCTTTCTACTTCATTAACAGCTATGTATTCCGCTTCAGTTGTAGACTGTGCTGTATACTTATATAATTTCGATTATTAGGAGATATCTCCCCCTATGAAAGTAAACAAATAACCAGAAGTCGACAACCGATGATCAAATCGCCTGGGAAATCAGCATCAGTATAACTTTCCAACACTAGTTTTGAGCCTTCGAAACATAAGCACAACCTAAAAGTACCTCTTAAATACCTAAAGATCCACTTTACTGCTTCCTAATGTTCTTTTCCAGGGATAGATAGAAATCTACTCACTAAACCCATAGCATGAGCAATGGCTGGCTGTGTGCAAACCATGGCATATATAAGACTCCCCACAACAGAGGAGTACAAAATAAATATCATCCGTTCTTTTTCATCATCTGTAGTAGGACATAAGCGCTTGCTTATTTTGAAGTAACTAGCTAGAGGCATGCTAACTGGCTTAGCGTTCTTTATGTTGAACTGCTCGAGTAGCTCGTTCAACATATTTTTCCTGTGACAACTACAGCTGCTTGGAACGCCTATCGCGACGTATTTGCATGCCCAATATCACTCGTGCAGGACCTAAGTCTTTCATGTCAAACAACTTTGACATCTCCTTTTTCAACTTGCCAATCAACTTGCTATCATGTCCAACTATTAGCATATCATCTACATACAAAAAAAAGATGATGAACCTGCCATCGATAAATCGACGAACAAAAACATGGTGATTTGCAGCCATCCTCCGGTACCCATGACTCAACATACATGAATCAAACTTTTTGTACCATTGTCTTGGTGCTTGCTTCAGCCCGTAGAGACTCTTCTTCAACTTGTAAACCATCTGTTCTTTTCCTTCTACCTTAAACCCCTATGGTTGAGTTATGTAGATCTATTCTTTTAAGTCACCGTGAAGAAATGCAGTCTTCACGTTCATCCATTTAAGCTCAAGGTCCATGCTGACAGCTAGACCCAAAACAACTTTGACAGATGTAACACCCCGATCCCCTTTGAGCCGGATTAGTGGCTCATTAGTGTGTTTTCTATTGTTTTATTCTTTCGGACTTGGTTTTGGGTCTTGGATAGGTAGTTGAGTAACCTTTGACCTGAGATAGGTAGTTCTAAGCCCTTTTTCGTAATTTTGCTTTTGCTTTGCTTGCATCATTTTTGCATCATCTTGGTGTCAGCACGAGTATTTTGTTGAGCTCGTTATTTTCCGTAACTGTCTTAGACTCATTCGGAGTCAATTGGAGAAGTTAGACCATCGTATGACTTAAACTGTAAATAGTTTAAACTCTTCGGACTTTGACTTAAACTCCAAAACCTATATATATTAGTCATCTTACAGATGTCCTCATTCCTGTGATTTTCTTTCAACGTTGCATGCAACAAGCTTTAGAGAGCTCCACGTTCATTTCTTCTCTTCTCTTCTCCTTACTCCTCTTCTCTTGCTCGGTTGATGATTTGGGTTTCAATTTCAATTGGGTTCTTTCCCCTTTTTCTCTGTCTTTGCTTTAGTAAGTGGGTTCTCTCCAATTCTTCCTTCTTCTTCTCCAATTGTAACTCTCCTTCTCTATTGCTGTGTCCTCATCTCATGCATGTGTTGTTTCTTTCATTTGCTTTGATTTTAGTTGATTTGGAGCTTGATTTGGTGGCTTGACAGAGTTTTGAGGCATTGAGGCAAGTATAAGTACAGGCTTTGATAAAACATATGGGTATTTGTTTGATTGTTGTGATTCTGTTGTTCTTATAGGCTTAGCATGCATTTACAGCCGAATCTATTGTTTTGGATTCATCGGAGTTTGTTTTGCTCAAGTTGTACATAAATTTCCAAGTTCTGTAACTATCCCAATTCGTTTTCTGTATCGTAGGCTAAGCCTTAACTTTGTACGGCTTAAACTCCAGAGACTTGAAATTTCACCTTTTGTTCTACGGCTAGGCTACGGCTGAGCCGTAGATTGTTCTACGGCTGAGCCGTAAGCTAGCCGTGACCCAACCGTGACTAAGCCGTGAATTAAATCTCTGATCAGTCGAAACTTTCCTGATGAAGTCCTTCTACGGTGTGGCTACGGCTAAGCCGTGGATTGGTCTACGGCTAAGCCGTATACTGAACCGTAGCTCAGCCGTAAGAGGTATCAGTTCAGAGGTGAAAGATGACCAGTTTAGCTGTGTTTTGAAGGGAACCACGGTTCAGCCGTAGGCATGTTACGGCTAGTGCGTAAGATGTCTTCGGCTAAGCTGTAGGTCACCCATGGCTAAACCATAAGGCATGGCAAATCCGAAATAAAACTTAGGATAATGGTGAGACTTTGTAGGGCTTATATAAAAGAAACCGTACACGTAAACCGGCCCAATGGATTCTTTGGATCGCATGAATAGTTTGTTAGGCTGTGACTTATTCATGTGAGCATTGATTTACTGTTAAGCACCTCCCCATGGGTGTTGGTTTAAGGGACTTCGGTGCAGTGAAGATTACATTGCAACACTAGGATGGCAACGGTGCATCGAATAACTTAAAACGACATTAACATGCACGGTTAGTGACAGTGAACAACTAAATTAGGGTTGGCTTGTAATTGACTTTGGTTCCGTCTTAATCTAAGATGCATTGCATATTGTTTACAGTTTTGCCCTCTGTTCTGTTAATCTATGTTCATGCATTTCGAGATTCTTTTGTTTTCGTCTTGTACATCTGTTTAACCTTCGTTCTGTTATGCTCTATGCTCGGTGCTTTGACTCAGTCTATGCTATGCTCTGTATATTTCTGGCTTTGTGTATCTCTGATTTATTGGGTATTCCCTGATGGCTCTGCCCAGAGATTAATACGTGAGGATAAGATCCGGTCTTTGCCATCGGTGAGTCCAAAGCGGATAATCTCCCTTCTTTTGGGATTTGATTTGATTGGTATTAGTTTGGCTCTACTCAGCCTCAGCCCTAGGATGCCCGACGGGGTTACCTCTGGCTTAGATCTCTGTATCTCTGTATCACTGCAGTGTCGCTTTGTCTTGGGACCCCGGAACCCAGGAAACCGAGACCCACTTGTACCCTGGCCCGGTAAGTGGTGTTCTCCTCTGTTCTGCTCTGCTCTCTATTGGACAGAATATGGTTAACGTAGTAGCCACTTAGTTCAGTATTTCTATGCTTTGATCCACGTATCATGCTTTACTTCTATGCACGATTTGCTTAGCATACTAAGATGGACTCTGTATTTAATCTTCTGTCATTATTCTATTTGATACTATGAGTGTTTCATCCCTGTTACTTGTATTTGCTGGATCGTTGTATTCATTTGTGTTGTCTGTGGTGTTGCAGGCACAGATCCCTTGCCCAGCTCCCCGGCGGTCGAGGAGGCTGCAGGACCGAGTTTAGAGGCACCCTCTGGTTTGGCAGAGTGGGCCTGATCATCTCTGCCGAGTGCGTACATGCATATCATTTTGCGGCCATCTGTTGGGTTTTTGGATTTTGGGAGATTTGTATTTGGGCACTTTGGACTTTGGAATTTGTACTCTGTATATTTTGTATATCATGGTTTTGGGTGTGTATTCGGATTTTATATCAGCTTATTTATCTTTGTCTTTCGTTTCGTATTGTTTTGGCTTCCGCTTTTCCTTTGTTGCTTGCTATGATATGTACAGCTTCCGCGTACGCTTAGTTGCACGTGTTAGATCCCTTGTGTGTGTGCATCTGGACTGGGTTTGGATGCACGTGCATGGGAGTACGTGTGTCACTGGTTTAGCTTTTCGCTAACCCCCGACTTCTGGGCTCGGGTCGTGACAACAGAAGTCATCTCCAAAACAACTTTGACAGAAGTCATCTTCAAAACAAGAGAGAAAACATCATCGAAGTCGATATCCTTCGTCTGCGCGAAGCTTTTTACCACTAACTGTGCTTTGTGCTTCACCAATTTTCCATTCTCATCCTTTTTTCAGTTTGAATACCCATCTGTTTTTTAAAACATTATTATCTTTAGAAAGTTGCACCAGCTTATAAGTCTTATTATTCTTTAAATAACTCATTTCATCATGCTTAGCCTTTATCCACTTATCTTTATTATCATGAGTCACTGCTTCTCGGAAGCTCCTTGGCTCCCCCTCATCAGTAAGCAAAATATATTTGGATACAGAATACTTAGTTGATGGTTGTCGATCTCGTGTAGTCCTCCTTACTTGAGGTTCCGTAGTTTCCAACCGAGGAGACTGTGGTTCCCCCTGCTTAACACCCTCATCATTTGGCAACCCTTATGCCTCATCACAATCCGGATCGTTTTGTCCACCTTCTCTGGCTATAATCTGCACTGAAGAAGGAGTTGGTGTGAACATCTCTAGAGAACTGGTCTTCATCTCAAACCTTATCCCTACTTTTGATAATTCTTCTTTTCTTGTCATAACCCGAGCCCAAGAGATCGGGGGTTAAGACCTATATGCATGTAAACTACGCCAAATTCAACTCCATCGGGTATCCTAAGGCTGAGGTTAAATAGTGCCTGATTATATGGAATCTAACAAATACTAGAACTTGAGTAGATCATGCGTATCATATCAGATCAAACATATATCATATGTGCATGCAGTCAATTCATACATACAATACTCAAGTCTTGAAACATATCGAATAATCGAACCAATCAAACAATAGAACCAATCGAACTTACTATATCAAATGGACGTACGAATACGATGCGAACATACAGAAGAGTGGAGGTCACAATTCATCCATACAAGGTGTTATATATGAGTAACGTTTGACGTCTATGCAATTCAATGGGTAGACAGATAATGCATTATCTGTGTCAAGTCCATGTCAAAATTGAGATATTTGAAGTACCATAAACGTGTCAAGGCTTATCAACTCACATTAATCAAACGGATAGCATCAAACATGGAAGTCAGTTGTTTCCGCCCGGGATTAACCATGGACAGAGCCCTTAGGGACTATCTAATCGTTGCCCTAGCGCAAAACGCGTACCATGTGAATAGGAGGGCAAAACCTAAGTTAATATGCAATGCAAATCAGATTATTGTGCACAAATTGCGATCTTTTACTAGCCAACCCTAAGCTAGTTATTCATTGTTACTAAGCGTGCATGATAATATAATTTTAAGTTATCCGATACTCGGTTGTTCTTCCTTTGTTGTCTCATTATATAATTAAGAGTATCAGAGTCTCTTAAACCAATACTCATTGGGAGGTGCTTAACAAATGGATAACACACATAAATGAGTCACAGCCCTAGAGACCCTTCATGCGATTTCTTACATTCCATTGGGCAAGTTCAGGTTACCTACATTCTAGCTCGAAGGCCCTACAAGGTCTTATATTAAACCTATCCTTTTTATTCATTTCTCTGAGGGGTTGTACAGCTTAGCTTTAGGTGAACGTACGGCTTAGCCTTAAGCATCTTACGGCTTAGCCGTAATATGCACTGCGGCTCAGCCGCGGTTCCCTTTACTGTTCATCCGCATTCACGGTTTAACAGTATTTTGCTCTACGGCTCAGCCCTGTTCTATTCTACGGCTAAGGCACGACTTGCCTATAGCTTAACCATAGTAGTCTGTACGGCTTAGTCAACCCTTAACCGTAGTTCAAAATGTAAAAGTTCGCCTCTTTGGACTGTGTGCCGTAAACCTCACGGCTCAGCCGTAAGCTTAGCTGTACGCTTTAAAACACACTGAAACGATGACTGTCGAGAGCTTTCGAATCACTCAATTTCTCTCTTCACATGTGGAAACAGTCACAAAAGGGAGCTGTTATGCACATACTAATATAATAAATGCATAGAATCGGAACAATCATGGCATACCAACATGTGTTCAACCAATAATTGCTTATACTTGCCTTTACTGACGAAGAATCAAGCTTCACTCGTTTCTAGACCCAAATCGAGGAAACTCGGCATGAGAGATCGGAGCTTGACACCGACCACTAGCGAAGATGGAAGAAGAACGAGAGAGAGAAGAAAATAAGAATGAAATAGGCGGTGGCATATATATATATAGATATTTTAGCCATTTGCAACCAGTTCTAAAAGTTATACAAATTACAGTTTGAGTCAAATGAATACTTAAACATTTCAATCGAATATAAATGATTCTGAGTCAGTTACGGGAAGCAACAAGCATTACGAAAGACATACGATGACATCAAGATGACGCCGAAATGACAACTCAATTTTTTTTGATGGAAAATGACAACTCAATTAAAATAAAAAATTACGAAAAAGGGCTCAAAGCTACCTAATCCAGGTAAAACTCAACCCAACTACCTAACCAAAACTCAAAATCCAACTCAACAAGAATAAAACATAATGATCCAAGAAAATCCTCAAACAATACGCTAACCACAAGAGTAATTGACTACTAAACTGGCTAATTGGAGGTCGGGGCATTACAAAAGGTGACCTCAAATTGGGGGATAAGTCTATGATGATGATCCATGGAGTGATAGATCAAGGTGATGCCGCAGGACCTCTATTATGCTAACTTAAGACATGCTTTTTTTGATCAACTGCTTTTTTTGAGTTGCTGAACTTAAATTACTTAAAACATGCTCCTGCTCGAGATCAAGATTGCTTCTTTTTATATGTCCCTATAATGTAAGTATTGCTGCACTTTAATTACCTAACCATCTACTTTCTCAAGATTACTATGTTAGTGAAAAGCTCAATAATTTATATTAACAGTGGCAACTATCCCTCTAATGCTAAGTGGCATTAAATTTTTAATTTCTTCTTTTAGTAGGTTTGGTTTTGATCTATGTTGAGAGCTCGAGTTTGATTATAATGCACTGAATTTTTGAGTTCATCGAAGGTGGCTATGGAGTCTTCAACTTAGCTCCAACAGAAAGTGGATTTTAAAAGAAAAGCTCAACTATGTCATCTATACGTGAGAGAGAGATGAAGATCAAAACAGAAAATGAATTCTCAAGGCTTTTTCCTTATTCAATTGTACATTGTACTTCATTTGTCAAAGTGAAAACTAGTTTACAGCATGTAAAATCAATTTGACATAGTAGTTGAAATCCTGAAACCAAGTCTTAATAGGCAAAACTGACCCCAAGAGGGCAAAGCATTGATATTTCGAATTTTTTTCCTTTTTGCTACTATGGAGTATGAACTGCTGTTTGTAACACTACATTGAGAGCTACATGACCAGGTGACATGCCTCTCTGCCTCTAGGCTGTTAGCAATCAAGAAATATCAATCAAGAAGGTCATGCTCAAATTAACCAGACAGATCAAATAACCTCTAATTGTAACCTTGATATGGATTTGCTAACATTAGATATCTTTTATCTTGTCAATATACAAGATGAAAGCTTTTTCTTTCCTGGTTCATGAATAAAACATCACAAACAGAACCAATGTAGTCTTTTGTAACCTCTGCGTAGTGGGTTTTAGCATAGGAACCACAAAAGGGGATAGATCCAACACAAGAATACATCACAAAAACATAATAAGAAAGCTAAAAAGAATACAGTACAAAAGGTCTTTTTCATAATCAATAAAACCTTTCTTCATGGATAAGAGGGTTAAAGAAACGAAAAAGATAAATGAACCCAAATGCTCAAATAAACCACTGTTAAAAGAGCTCAAACAAACATATAACCTATCTCAGACCAATATCCATCCAGTAAAAAGAACACACAAACAGGGGAGTTCAGTTCCTTTTTAACAAAACACATCTCAAACCAAATCCATCCAAAAATCATACCATTGATGAGTAGAGGGAAAGAAGGGAAGAAGAACCATACCCTTGGATGCTTTCATTGTGCCTTGAGAAGCAAAAACTACAGTGACCATTAGAGGAATCAGAGATGGTCTCGTTTGCTCGGAATCTCTCTTGATAAGAGGGTTTCCTCAAATGCTTGGTTGTGGAGAGGGATTTCAAAACCCTACCTTGCTGGAATTATGGAATGTAAGAATTTGAAAATCCACCAAATTCTAATAAAGAAACAGTGGATTTTTAGTAGATTTTTCAAAATTTCCAGACAACCCAAAAACTTGTTAGAAATTCTGGAAAAAGAACGGGACCTTAGTAAAAAAAACCATTAAGGAGTGAACTAAAAAGGAAAAAGATGTTCAATTCAAAAATGTATGTCTAATTCATTTCTTCTTAATTTTGTGACCATATATAGTTGAGGCAAAACATTTGAAGTCCATTTGAAGCACACATTTATATATGTGCTACGACATAGTTGAAAAGTTATATTTCAAACAGTTTAAGGTAAAAAAAAAAAAAGAACCTCCCAAACATAATTGTAAAAGATTCACCCATATGCAAAAGCAAGTGGAGACAAGACCCAGTCCTCTAATTAAAAACCCCATGGCAATAGTGATGGTGTATGCTATGCTGCCACTGATAATGTAATGGGACACCATTGAGTGTTTTCTTGGGGTAACCTAAATTCCCACTTAGTTTTCATGCAATCTATGGCTGATAGTAGATTGGTTGGCTTGTTGGAAAGTCAATAAATCTTCTATACATGTGGCCCACTTATGGAAGCCCTGTGTTGGATTGACGATGATGATGAGGCAAGGGGCTGCAAAAATCTAAAAAACCTAGAAGCTTCACCTTGCATCCTATGTAATAAAATCGTCACTCGAAATATATGCGTATGTGAAACCGGTCTAGCCCGGTCACAGAGGAACCACCAAAAATCTCAATACTCGATCAAATCAATCGAACGAGAGGGCGCACACACTCTTCCTCTGCAGAGCCGTCTCCCGCAACCAAACTTATAGAACCCAACCAAAACCCTAAAAACATACCCCTTCATCTTCCCTTTCCGGTGTTTACGGACATGGCGATGGTGATCGGAGCCCTACGCAGGCACGCTTCCAGAGCGGTAATCTCAAACGGCTTTCTTTTTTATTCCCTCTTCTTCTTCTTCTTCTTCTTCTGCAGTTCGTTTGAGATTTTGATCCATTTCTAGGGTTTCTCTAGGGTTTAATGTCATCTTTTCCTTGTTTTAGTGGTTGTAGTTGGATTTGAAATCTTCTGTGGCTGTTTTTGAGATCTAGTTGTATTTATTGAGGATATGAGATTGCAACTGCGTTTCTGGTGATATTTTTGGATGTTTGGAGCTCGGTTTTGTAGCTTTCATGGATTCGATGTAGCTGTAATTGGCTATGGCAAAGAACGAAGAAATTGTCACTTGGGGTCTGTTTGTTTTCATTGACTGGATAGGAATTGAATACATAGGAATTCATGGTCAAATGAGCTCGCTTCTGCTAAGGATGGTTAGAGGTGAGCGATAGAAGGTAGCGATGGGATGCGATCCTCGCTTTCCCATGATTTGAATGTCTGGGTATCAAATGGGAGGTTATTTGAAGTGATTTTTTTGGAAAGTCACATTTTTTTCCTTCAATTTTAACCGGTTTTTAATATAGAAATGGAAGTCTTATGATTCCTATGTATTCGATTACATGAAATAAACAGGCCTCTACAGATAAATCAGGTTTCCAAACTTATGAACCCTTATTTACATGGAAATATCACTTTAATCTACTTTACACTATTCAATAAACAAACAGGACCTAAGCTTTGTAATTGCGACAAACTGTGTTTTGTTGAAGTTGTCCTTATAGTTTCCTTTTGAAATCCCTATTCCACAAGGTTACTTCATCTCCTATGTCTTGCTCAAACTCAGTTCTGCTTATTCTTAAATTCGCAACCAAATGAGCACTGAAAAAGTGCTTGGTGTTGTTAGAAGACAATGGGGTAGAAGCATTCCAATGATTTATTTGCTTATTATGTTACGGACACATCTTTACGACAGATTTTATCAAAGCTGGTGTTGAAACTTGAAAAACCTCCCTCGGCAATCATCAGACCGTGTTTTCTCTCATTGGGCATCATGCTTTAATTAATATATTAGTATTAGTATCTTGTTAGAACATTGCAGTTACTGGACCATTAAAAATAAATAAATAAAAACGCATCGAGCAGTTGCTGCAAATTGAAAGAAATTCTCATGCGGAGCAGTTGTGAACTTAGATTGGAGCAGTTTACCCATTAGAACTTGATTTCTTCCTATACCATCTGTTATGTTTTCAGGTGACTTGCAATTCACAAGCTTTCTCTCCTTTGGGTCAGAAATGGGCAAGTTTGGCTAGACCTTTCAGGTATATTAACATATCAACGGAACCATCTTATTCTGTTTTTTTTTTTTTTTTTTTTTGCAATGCATTTGTTTTTGTCTGCTTGATTCTTTCATTTCCATTAATAGCATTCTTTTGTGGTCCAGCTCAAAGCCTGCAGGGAATGATGTTATTGGGATTGATCTGGGTACCACAAACTCATGTGTGGCAGTTATGGAGGGAAAGGTTAGATTCTTGCTGTCTTGACATTTATTTGCCATGTCTTTTTTTTTTCTTTCGATTTTTTTAACAGAGGAAAAGAAATTTGGAGCTATGCTTGTGTAGTTTGTTACTCCATCTCTGGAAAAGAAGCAGTTATTTGCCGGACTTTGAGGTTTGTTTTTATTTTTCCTTGACAACATGTGCAGAATGCAAAAGTAATTGAAAACTCTGAAGGAGCTCGAACCACACCATCTGTGGTGGCTTTTAACCAGAAGGGAGAACTGCTCGTGGGAACTCCAGCCAAACGTCAGGCCGTGACCAACCCTACAAGCACACTTTTTGGTACCAAGCGGCTAATCGGTAGGCGTTTTGATGATCCCCAGACACAGAAAGAGATGAAGATGGTTCCGTACAAGATTGTGAGGGCTCCCAATGGAGATGCATGGGTTGAAGCCAATGGACAACAATATTCTCCTAGCCAGATTGGTGCCTTTGTTCTGACCAAGATGAAAGAAACTGCAGAATCTTACCTCGGAAAATCTGTATCAAAAGCTGTAGTCACAGTGCCAGCTTATTTTAATGATGCTCAGAGGCAAGCAACAAAGGATGCAGGCAGAATTGCAGGTTTGGATGTGCAGCGTATCATCAATGAGCCAACTGCTGCTGCACTCTCATACGGTATGAATAACAAGGAGGGTCTGATAGCAGTCTTTGATCTTGGTGGTGGAACTTTTGATGTCTCAATCCTAGAGATATCTAATGGTGTCTTTGAGGTATGGATTGTTATCAGTTTTAAACCTTTCCTCCTTTTTTTTTTTGGGTTTTTTTATGAATCGCCTCCTTTCCAGGTTAAAGCAACAAATGGTGATACTTTCTTGGGCGGGGAGGACTTTGACAATGCACTGTTAGACTTCCTAGTTAGTGAGTTCAAGAGGACTGAGGCAATTGATCTTTCGAAGGACAGATTGGCACTACAAAGGCTCAGGGAAGCAGCTGAGAAGGCTAAAATAGAGCTGTCATCCACATCTCAGACAGAGATCAACCTGCCTTTCATCACAGCAGATGCATCTGGTGCAAAACATTTGAATATCACTCTGACACGGTCTAAGTTTGAGACTTTGGTTAACCATTTGATTGAGAGGACCAAGAACCCCTGCAAGAGCTGCTTAAAGGATGCCGGCGTATCCACTAAGGAAGTGGATGAGGTTCTTCTCGTAGGTGGGATGACTCGAGTCCCTAAAGTTCAGGAAGTCGTTACTGAGATCTTTGGGAAGAACCCAAGCAAAGGAGTGAATCCAGATGAGGCAGTTGCCATGGGAGCAGCAATTCAGGGTGGCATCCTTCGTGGAGATGTTAAGGAGCTGCTGCTTTTGGATGTGACTCCTTTGTCACTTGGTATTGAGACGCTAGGAGGTATCTTCACCAGGTTGATTAACCGGAACACAACCATCCCTACAAAGAAGAGTCAGGTGAGTTCACAGTAACTTTCTTTTATTGGGAAAGGAAATGTCATGACTATTTGTTTCTTAAGGAAGAAAAAGGCATGTTACTGGTTTCCTTTCAGTAGTTGATCTTAGCTAGTAGTAACTTAGATACTCTGTTTTCTTGGAATTGGCTATAGTTGTACAAAAATATTTCCCATGCACTCAGTGCACTACCCACAATTTACCATCCCTTCAGAACATGTCTCAACATTTCTTTTCTAATTTTTTTTTAATCTCGTGTATTTTTTTAGTTTTTATTTTTGAATGACACAGGGGACAGTGGGCCATGTTTACTGTTTGCACTGGACAATGATGTTTGTTTTGTGCATCTGATGTTCTTGTTATTCCAATTTGCTATGAGCATTTCTATTTATTTTTCAATGTTTCTGTAAGCTTTTCAGGTGGATGGAAGCCTAATTAACCATAGCTGTTGTCTGATGTGGGGTTTTGACTCTGCATTTTGAATTACTTGAGAAGGGATAGTCGATATGGGTGTGGGAATCTGTGTTATTTCTACACTGGACTCTACACACAAGGTTATACCACATTTAAGACACCCACCCTGTTCATGACTCGGACTACTTTATGGTTTTTGGATCATTGGACATCAGGACATTCTCGATCATTGGGTCAAGTCGTCTCTACAAATCTGGTCCATTTCTTGCATGGTTTGGATGTATTAATGTACACATTTGCCTTTATGGCACATGTTGCTAGATGGGAGCTTGTGCATGACAACATGCATCAAGTTGCAGGACTCTGGGTTTGCTTGGCAGCATATCACATCTACTTTGAGGAAACTTAGAATACACTTAGTTCAGAATATTCTCTACTTCATACAATTTGAAAGTGTAAGATTGTGACTTATCCTGGCAGTGTGGTTGCGGCAATTTAGTATTGGCATTGAGAGTTGGACTCAAATGTTTTTCTCTGTATATACAGAAACAAAATGTTGGATGCAGCAACTTCAAAGTGGAGATGCTTGTGTGCCTTCTATAAATATTTTTAGAGAGATGGTCAAGTGCTTCCAAAACACTTTTAACCCTTCAAACTTCTTAGATTTCAGGACTAGGAGGTAGATTAATATTACATATTTAAATGTTGGAATTGTTTGTTTTAAAAATATATAAGGCAAAAAATACAATGATGCCACATAAATTGAGTATAAATGTTATTAGAGTACAATAGTAGAAAGAGCATTCAACAGGCTCTGTTTTTCAACTTATTGGAAATATTGAGTATCTGAGTGGCGAATATGGATGCATAATTGGATATTGCAATTTTTGTTGAGAAAATTCTGGCTTCCTGAGCAGATGTTTTTTTTCTCAGCTATACAATTTCAATTAAGAATTTAGCCATCTTGTCATTTGTTATAAACTATGTGCATCTATGCATTCCATCATGGATGTATCATCTTGCGTGCTTCACGTGCCACATGCACCTCTGGTAGTGTACCCTGCACATCATTTGGAATTTTCTCCCGCAAGCTCTATACTTCTATTGAATTCCTTCTTCTGTTCCATTTTTATCTGAATTGAAATAAACACTGCCTTTGGCCAGGTGTTCTCTACTGCAGCTGATAACCAGACTCAGGTTGGTGTTCGGGTTCTGCAAGGTGAGCGTGAGATGGCATCTGACAACAAGCTCCTAGGAGAGTTTGAGCTTGTTGGACTTCCACCTGCACCTAGAGGCATGCCCCAGATTGAGGTCACATTTGACATTGACGCGAATGGAATTGTGACTGTCTCTGCTAAAGACAAGGCCACTGGCAAAGAGCAACAGATTACCATCCGGTCATCAGGAGGACTTTCAGAAGATGAGATTGACAAGATGGTTAAGGAGGCTGAGCTTCATGCACAGAAAGACCAGGATAGGAAGGCTCTGATAGATATAAAAAACAGTGCCGACACTACAATCTACAGCATTGAGAAGAGTTTGGGTGAGTACAGGGACAAGATTCCAGCGGAGGTTGCATCAGAGATTGAGTCGGCAGTGGCTGATCTCAGGAAGGCAATGGCAGGTGAGGATATTAATGACATAAAGGCAAAGCTTGATGCTGCAAACAAGGCTGTGTCCAAGATTGGACAACACATGTCAGGTGGTGGGTCTGCTTCTGGTGGGTCCCAGGGTGGTGATCAGGCTCCAGAGGCCGAATATGAAGAGGTGAAGAAGTAGATGGACAGGTGATATGATCCTTTCTCTATTGAGTATGGACAGGTGATATGATCCTTTTATCTATTGAGTAAGCATTGAGAAGTACGAGTAGCCTAATCTTGTTAAGGTTTTTATAAATCTCAGATAAACAGTTTTGTATCCAATATTTGTAGCGAGCATTTTTCATTTAAATTAAAACCAACCAACATCTGTTAATTCACAGATGACGCTTAAGGCTCCTTAAAGAGGTGCGGGTGAATAAAATTTAATTTGCAATGTGGACAAGTTATCCAGTTTTTTCTATTGACTCTGATTGATTTCTAGTCGCTTAGATGGTGATGGTGATGAAATGGCATCATTCTCGTCTTTTTGTGCTTTATCACCTTCGTGAACTGTTATGTTGGTGTCTTGTAGAACAGTAGAGCATTCCATTCAGAGGCTGTAGAATCAACGGAGGTTGTAGAAATGAAAGAGAATGGAAAAGTGTGCAGGTCTTTCCTTGAAGTGGACTACATCAATTGGGAGATTTCCATGAATTTTTGGAACTAGTGTCTAGTAAAGAGCTCTTTACAAATCAATATGAAATGCTTAGCATCTTATTGCAACCAGTGGATTTTAATAGCGTTTCTTTAAACTTTTTTTTTTCTGGGTAGAACTGTTGATGTAAACTTGGTATATGATCTGTTATTATACTTATTTTTCCTTAATTAGATGGGTTTTTTTTTTCTATTGGTGCAGGGAGAATTATTAGTAAGTTAGGATCATCCGATTCATCACATGGCAAGGGATTCTTTTTTTTTTTTTTGGCGC
Organism: Sextonia rubra; assembly: GCA_037013555.1. Lineage (NCBI taxonomy): Eukaryota > Viridiplantae > Streptophyta > Magnoliopsida > Laurales > Lauraceae > Sextonia > Sextonia rubra. The sequence continues at coordinate 30,620,492 of JASUAD010000010.1, read as the reverse complement.
TGGCCTTACCTGTTTAGGGTTTTCATTAAAAAATGTTTAATGCACCTGGAACCGTTGATATGATGATATGATCTTTTTACAGTCCGAAAGAATAAACGATAGTGCAGCTTATTCAATAGTCAAATGGTCCAATTCTTAACCAGGTTAGGAATATATAAATAAATAAATAAATATATATATATATATATATGGGGGAAACGGACTTATATAGTCCTTACGAGCCATTGTTCACTGTTGTGGATAATGTGGCCAATTTTACGAGCTATCCGAAGGGATTACAAACATGATCCTCTTATATTGTACACGCCTACAATTTTGGGTCATATCTAAATAAATTGGATCATTGGATCGACTAAATATCTATTCGAATAGAGTTTTTATATATCTATCTATATATATATGAATGTGCAGTTGATCCAACGGTCCAATCTCTTCAGATGAGATGCAAAATTAGTGGGTGTGTGCAATTGACGGAGATAATGTGTATGATTCATTTGGATGAAACGCAATGTGGGGTGTCTTTTATAAAACGGTGAGAAATAGTCCGTAAGGAATATTCTTTCAAGATTGTTTCTCTCTCTCTCTCTCTGTCTCTCTCTTATATATATATGGGTTTTGATCCTATGAGAACTATTCTCACGCATCTATCATGAAAACTTTTTATAGGTCTCATTTGCGGATGGGACTAGAGTGGATGGAAAGATCTATGTGGACCCACACAACATATTAAGTTTGGCCCTAACCACTTGTCTCTAAACCCTTCATCCGTAACCTACAAATTCAGTTTATTCGGATTAGTGCGTAGCCGATCAATAATTCGGTAAATTTAGATCTATTCGAAACTTGGGATGAGTAACTATTAGGAGGTCTTTATGTATTGTAAGGTTTATATTATATGATAAATGGGCCTCACCTAGAGTTCTCACAAAAAATAGTGAGAACTAGTTCTTATAGGATTATTTCTTTCTTTATATATGTATATGGGAAAAGGTCCTGTAAGGACGGTTCTTACCGACCACTTTTCACCTTTTTGAATAGTACGGCCTACGTTGCGAGCTATCCAAATGGATTAGACACATGAACTCCCTAAATTGCGTATGTCTATAAATTTTAGATTCCATTCAAATAAATTGGACCGTTGGATCGATTGCGTATCCATCTGAATAGACTTTATTTAAATATATAAGAATGTGCAGTCGATCCAACAGTCCAATCTATTTGGATCGGAACCAAAATTGATAGATGTATGCAATTCACGGGGGTAATGTGCAATTCACGGGGGGTAATGTGTGTGATTTATTTGGATGGCTCACAATGTGAGCCGCACTATTTAAAACGGTAAAAAATGATTCATAAGGACTATCCTTCTATATATACATGTATATATAAAAATATTCTTGTAAATATGTCCCTCACCATTTTAGTGAGAGACACTCCAATAAAAGAAGGGTTTACCATGTACATATACCATAAGCACCTCAAACTACAATTAGGGCAAACATGAGAGATTCAAATAAATGTTTATATATAACAAACGAACCTCAAACTACTTATATTATTATTATTATTATTATACACTAACTCCTAAAGTGGGGGAAATTAAAATTCCCCAGAAGTGTAATCCCCTTGAATTTCATGGAGTCATCAGTGGTGATTGGCGAGTGCAGGACGCAAGGGAATGGTCTCTACTAAACTATATTGATGCTAACGTGGAACATTACCCTAAACTATATTGATGCTAACGTCGAACATTACCGTTTGTCGACTCATTCGGAGCTTGCCTTCTCTTAATCCGAGGGATTAATGTTGTAGTCATGTAATTAATGTCACAAACACTGTTCTCAAGAAATTATCTTATCGTAAAAATGTTGAGATATTTTTCCAACTTAGAGGATTTTCTCAGGATGTTATGGGGAACATGTTACAAAACTTAAGTTTAATGAATAAAATTTAGAGACATTTTCAAATAAGGCCTTAAGTTTTTATCTTATTTCTAAAAAGGATACAAGTTTTAAAGATTTTCAAATTAGTCCCTAAGTTTTTAAAAAAAGTTTCAATTAAAGACATTTGACAATTTAAAAGTGTTTTTTGGCAGCTTTTTCCCTTATTTTTTTAAAAAACATAATATCAATAATTTAAAGCCATGCCATGATTTTAACAACTATTACATGCAATCGATTACCGTAAGGATGTTAGTTATTCTTGATCATCGTGAGAATGCTAAAAAAGAAAATAGGGAAAATATAAAGGAAATGAATGATGAATTTATTTTAATAAAGAATAATTTGGGTATTTAAAAAAAATTTGAGAGAAAAAGTTGTTGAAAAATGGCCAGATGTCCTTCATTGAAACTTTCTTGGAAAGCTTAGGAACTCATTTGAAAAGTTTTGAAATTTGTGTCTTTTTTTTACATAAGGTGAAAAGTTAAGGTCTTATTTGAAAATTTTCCTTAAAATTAATAAATAAATGTACAAATATAATAAAAGCTAATTTATAGACTTTTTTCAATTTCACCAATCTTTATTCATATATATATATATATTTAATTTTCTCACTTGTTTATCATAATGCAATAATGATAAATGGCTATAGGTGTCAAAATAAATAAAATATTTTTGCTACAGGCTTATTGCTTACAACATGTTCAATCCAACTTTATGGGCTTTACTTGGCCCACCTTTGATTAGTGCATTCTCTTTTATATTATTGTCATCGCATGATTTAATATTAGTCTCTATTTTATGTTCATCAAACCTTATTTCATTGTTGGATTAAATATTTAAATCTCGAAAAACCTATAACTAAAACGTCATTAAATTTGAAGGCCACTAAAACAAAGGCGAGGATGGCTCAATTGGGTTGATTATTTTTATGACCTTTCCATCTACACCACCCTGATAACCATGCCATAAGTGGGCCCCATCAGCTGGGCTTCATGTGAACAACATGCAATATACTCATTTTAGGATAATTTTTTTGAAATAGACAAGTAGGCTTAATCTGTGAATTTAGTCCCTATTTTGGACTTCAAAAAAAAATAATAAATCCCTATTTTGGAATTGAGTCCAGATCTTCTAATTAAAAACTCTATGTGCATGGCAGCTGATATGGTGGGACCCACGATAATCTCGATTCTTTGGAATTAGATTTCGAAGTTAACGATTCGGTGTCATTTTGAGGTTACTTGAGAACGCAGGGCCTTTTGTGTAAACTACGCTTTCTATAAACTCCGCCTGGCTCGCCTCTGCCGCAACTCCACGAGCTATCTGTTTTCTCCACGTCAGTCCCAAAACCCTCCCAAAACCCTAGAATCCTTAGCATCTGCTTCTCCAGCGAGAGCTCTCTCATGGCGATGCTGCTCCGAGCTTTACGAAGATCGGCTCTGAAACCGGTAATGGCAGAATCGTTCTTACTTTGGTTCCAGAGCTTTGCTTCTTTGTTTGAGCTTTTGAGGCATCTCTAGGGTTTCTTGCGTTTACTCACTGTCTCCCTTGGGGTGGGCCTGAGATTTGTTCGATTTGTGAGAGTTTATGGTTTCTGTTGGGGAAATCAATGATCGTATCTGGAATTAGAGAGATGGGTGTTGTTGTTGTTGTTGCAGTTGTTCTGTAATTTCATATTGTCATTGGAAGTAGAGATTTTATTAGGGGTTATGTGATTTCATGACTATAACGGCTTTCAAGAATTTTAGATTTCGCGAAAACTTGTATGCTATGTTTGAATATCTTGTCTCTTGTATCCTTTGTTTGGAAGAAAAGGGTTTTGTTTTTTTATCAGTTGATGCTCAAATGGTTAGGAATGAATTGGCTGTCAACATGATCTGGGAGATGAAGAATTTTGCAGTTAGAGGATTTCTTTTTCTCACATTGAGCTCAGATTTTAGGGATGCATGCAAATTATCAGTTTTTATTTGATTCTCGTAAAAAAAAAAACCCTCATTCTAGTATTACTCTACTATTTTTTCAATAAAAAACTCGTGATTTACTGGAGGGAACCTGCAAAGTCAAGTTCTTTCATATGAATGCATTTGATTTGAGTGTTTTTGAAGGACCTATGTTCTGTTTTACTGAGTTTGAGGTGTACGTGAATTTGAAGTCTCATTGTGTTGATTATTTATTCCAAAAAATTCTTGGTGTTCGTTATTTTTTGCAGTGGTCTAGATACAAACACAACCATGTATATTATTATTATTATTATTATTATTATTATTATAATTATTATTTATCTTGCAGTGTGTAGTCCAAAATCCAAATAACTGCCGTTTATTATAACAAACTATTCAAAACATAGGGCTCAAGTTTTGCCCTGTTTTCAAATCAGTACAAAAAAAAAAAAGGTTTTCAAAACAAGGCTTAAGTTTTTTGGTTTCATTTCAAATCAGGACATCTGGCAAGATAAGGGCTTTTCCAGCGACTCTCGTCTCTTTTTTCCCAAAAATACCAGTGGGCTTTTTCCCTTCCTCTCTCTACTTCTTCCTCCCTTCCCTTCCAATTTGTTCTTTCTTCTTCCGGGAACTCAGCTTGGTTATACATTTCTTACACTTGTTAACTAACATTGCTGTGACAATTTATAATAGGCTTTAAGAATATGAATATCATTAAAATTTAAAATTGCTTTATTTAATCTATACTTAAAAGCATCAATGCTTCTGCTACATTTTTCAAGAAGAGAAACTTTTGATGTTAAAGTTGTGGAAGAATAAATTGGTTAATTAATTAGCTCATATTTCTACACATGTACCATCTCATCATTCATCAAATTCTGTCTTTATCCCCCCTTCACATCCTCTCTGATGCTTATCTTCCGATTCCAACTCTTTAAATACTTGAATAATATCACTCTCAGAACGGTAAATGAACAGTCTAGCAGATATTTCAAATGTGGCTCAATAACCTTGCTCCCCTTCCTTCTCATTAGCATCTCATCTATTCACAATATCTCTGATCTGGGTATTTCACATGAAACTGAAAAACAACTAAACAAACCCTAAGGGCATTGTGGGTATTTTGGGACAAAAGAGAATAAAGTTTCTTGAAAACCTCAAATCTCACAAGATGTCCGAAATTGAAATGAAACTGGAAAACTTAAGACCTATTTTGACAAGTACGTTCATTTTTTTTTATTAAAGCATAAACTGAGCCCTTTTTTGAAATGCTCCCTTTCTTGTTAAAATGAGTTGCATCCAAAAGCACCTTAAGTGTAAATGATGCAGACACGGTGCCTTTAGATCTAAGCGATAGTACCGGGTGCTTGTTGTGGACAGGGTGGAAGATGGTGAAACCTAGAAGATAACTTGGAGATCGCTCATCCATGCCAGGCCTCTAGCCTGATTTGGTGGAGGAATTAATTCCCTCACTTCAAAAAAGATGACACTTTTCTCCTTCTCAAAATCCAAGCAACTATTTCATTCCTACTGTTTAGCTCAGGTGTTTTCACTTAGGGCAGCCGTACGCGTAATTACCTGAAAGCAACAACTTAAAAAAACAAACAAAGATGCTAACCTATGAAGCATGGGTACCGGTACAGGTACGCCGATGTGGCAAAATCCTAAAAAAAAGGATATGGGTATGGCTAGGGTATGTCCATTAAGAAATTATATTTTTTAAAATTTTAATAATGTAATGCGCTAATAATTAAAATAGGTTAGAATCCTTAGGTAACATTTGGTTCACTGGAATGAAGGTCAAAATGGAATGGTCATTCCTTTGGAGTGACCATTCGCACATTTGGTTTGCGAAAAAGTGGAGAATGACCATTACTTCAAGGATCACCATTCCTTTATGTAGGGGAATCATTATTCCATTGGGGTTTTTTTTTTTTTTGTGTGGTTTTGGGGGGGGGGGGGTGGTTGTAGAAGAATGGCCATTCCATTCTTTTATAATCTTTCCTTGAGACGAAAATGCTTCTTCAAACAAATCAAACACATCTCCACCTCCACCATTGACCTTCCCTCTTACTGGTCCCGTACTGAAGCCCCTTTTGTCTCTGGCATGTTTGGTCTCCTCCTCGAGTCTGATGAGGGAGCGGCAAACAGTGGTGAGTAGTGTCTTGCAACTGGCGGGGCCTGGCAACGGCGCATGGCGGGCAGCAACGGCTCTAGTGGGCCAACTGCGGGGCAGTAGCGACGGTGTAGCAATGGAGACCCTGCACTGCCTTCTCCTTCTATTCCGGTCTACAACCAGAGAATTGAAACCCAAGGGCTGATCTCCTTCCCAAGATCTGAGCCTCTTTCCTCTAGATCTCTGTGCTCTCAGATATATGACCCTCCCAGTTTCTCTGCAAAATGAATAGCAACCAAGAACCCTTCTTGATTTGGGTCTTCTTCGTCTGATTTGGATGTAGCGAGTGATGGCGGCAAAAGGTGATTGCAGTCATCTTCTTAGGCGACGAATCGGCAGGCCCTAGATCTACACACCTCAAAAGCAAGAGGAACCTCTCTTGGCAGCGACCTGGCCCACCTTAGATCGAATCCATTCCTGTTTATGCAACCATCCATCTAAGAGATATCCTTTTCTCTCCAGTCCTTCACATGAAAGGACAAGGAATCCTTCTTAGAAGGAAGAAGAAGGGTTCTTGGCCTTGATGGGTATCTTCTTCTGTGGTTTGGGAGGAATTTGTGGCAAATTTTGCACCCACCACCATGATCTGAAGATCAGATTGCATCACATTCCATTTGAAGATCAGATCTTAAGCTATTGAAAAAAAAAACCCTTCACAGGGGTATTTTGGTCAGTTTTATGTAAATTTTATTTTATTTCGAACATCATTCCAGCATACCAAACATGGGAACAATGATGAGAATTCAATTACTGAATTTATTCTTTTGCATAACCAAACGTTGGAATGGGAATGATTATTCCTGCCTTATTCCATTCTAGACTCATTTCAGTCTCCATTCCATTCTTGCCTAAAATCATTTTAGCGAACCAAAAGCTATCTTAAATGCAACAAGCCAACAATTATTTAACACTATTACAAATTCAACCTATTACAAAAATGCGTGGAATATTAGAAGAATTCCTAAAGTTATAAAAACATTCATCGCTCGTAGTACAAATGGACCAACTGATCTGGTGGGTCATCACAAAAATATCCAGATTTGGAGTCTTAGCCATGGAATAATCAGTCTATAAATCAAACAGTTTCAATAAAACAGATTCACATCATTAGGGTAGTGAAACATGCTAAGCAGAGTGATGGGAATACATTAACTATATATGACTGATTGGGAATACATTAAATACACATGATTGATTACACAGCTGCATCATGTGCTATCAAACAAAAGAGAATGGTTTTTCTAAAGTATCAAAAATCATATAGAAAGAGAACAACTTAGCAGCAATTCAAAAAAAGAAAAAAAGAAAAAAAAAAAGAAAGCAACAGAGCAGCAGGCAATAAAAAAAAAAGACATAGCAGCAGCATGGAGGCAGTAGTAGTAGAAATTCAAAAAAATAAAAATAAAAAGAGCAGCAGAGTAGCTGCAATACAAAAAAATGGAAAAAAAAAAGCAGTAGCAAATGCATACCCATATCGTACCTGTACGTACCAAATGTGTACCCAAAAGTCAAATTCGAAAACAAAATGTACCGGGTTCGTTTGACTGTACCTAGTATGTATTTAGCTGTAAAGTATCTGTTACATGTACCCGTACCATGTATATACCCAGTACTGGTACGTGTACATTTTTGGAGTACCCGCGCTTCATAGATACAAACAAACTACTCCTAGGGGCAATAGGGAAAATTTATGAATTTTGGGCCCATTCTTGGCATTATTCTGGTGGGGTTTCATTGCTGGTTGCACTAATGTATAGCTTGGTGGCTGGCCCTGAGTGAGTGGATCATGATCTGCCCACATGTTCCCGCATCAGTAATGGTTGGCATTGAGTTTCTATCTTTACATAAGTACAACTTGTAGCCAGATGAATTTTGAAGAAAAGAAGAATAATTAAAGAGTGGGTCAATAGGGACTTTGGAGATATGCAGACGAAGAAGACTTGGTTGCTTGAAGAAATTCAACTTCTTGATATTAAGGAGGAAAGTGGTCAGCTGTCTGCTGAAGACATAGTAAGAAGTATAAGTATTAAAGAAGAATTCCAAAGGAAGCTTAGAGAAGAGGAAATAATGTGGAGGCAAAGATCAAGATGCAAATGGTTGAAAGATGGTGAAAGAACACTAAGTTTTTTCATGGGCTGGCATCCTCAAGGAATAGGAGTAATCGAATCTCCTCTTTGGTGGATGGGGAGAAAAGGTTGGAGAGAAAGGAGGAAATTATTAGGCATATTCAGGAGCACTTTGTCACTTTGTATTCTGAGGATCCTTCGGAGAGACCATCCTTGAATAATTTGGAGTTTGCCAAAATTGGGGATGAGAAGGCTCAATGGTTAGAGAGGAAGTTTGAAGAAGATGGGGTCAGGGCTGCTGTCTTTGCTCTAGCAGGCAATAAAGCTCTAGGCCCTAATGGCTTTCCCATGGCCTTTTTCCAAAAGTTTTGGAGTATGTTAATAGATGACGTGCTTGATTTTATGGAAGAATTCCATTCTAGAGGTAAGCTGTTGAAAAGTATAGGTGCATCCTTTGTTGCTTTAATTCCTAAAAAGGGAGGGGAAATAGGCGTTAAAGATTTCAGACCAATTAGCTTGATTAGTAGTGTGTACAAGATTCTAACAAAGGTCTTGGCATGGAGGCTCCAAGAAAATTTACCAGGGATTTTCTCAAAAGAACAAGGGGCTTTTGTCAAAAGAAGGCAAATACTAGATGGAGTTCTTACTGCTAATGAATGTGTGCATTCAGGGAAGAAAGAAAGAAATCCAGGTCTCATCTGCAAGCTAGACTTGGAGAAGGCCTACGACCAGGTGGACTGGGGATTTTTGCTGTATATTCTCAATAGAATGGGCTTTGGGACTAGATGGAGAAAATGGGTTAAGGGATGTTTGTCTTTAGCCTGCTTTTCTATCTTAATTAATGGATCCCCAAGAGGTTTCTTCCAAGCTCATAGAGGATTAAGGCAAGGTGACCTCTTATCCCCCTTCCTTTTTGTAGCAGTTACAAAGGCATTCAGTAGGATGGTGCGGCCAGTTGAAAACCAAGGCGTCATTACAGGATTCAAGGCAGCAAGAATGGCTCCCTACATATCTCATTTGCAGTTTGCAGATGACACTCTCATTTTTTGTGAAGCAAATGAAGATCAAATAAAAAAATGCCAAAGCCATTCTCTTTTGTTTTGAAGCAGTGTCTGGATTAAAGATTAATTTCTTCAAAAGTGAGCTATTAGGAATAAGAGTGGGGGAAGCCCTCACAAGAAAATTGGCAGGAATTCTTGGGTGCAAAGTGGGATCCTTCCCAATCACGTATTTAGGCCTTCCTTCGTGTTTAGGACCACCTAACAAAGTTGTGTGAAACTCAATTGTGGAGGGGTGGAGCGTAAGTTATCAATGGCAGAATCACTTTGATGAAAGTAGTGTTGGGAAATCTCCCTATCTATGTCATGTCAATTCTCAAGTGCCCAATCTCTGTAATTAACAGGATTGAGAAGCTTCAAAAGGATTTCCTTGGCAGGGAAGATGTGTTGAAAAAAAGATTCACCTCATAGACTGGGAACAGTGTGCACACCTAAGTTGGAGGGAGGTGGCATTAGATCTCTAAGATTCATGAATGAAGCTCTACTAGGCAACTGGCTATGGAGACTAGGAGAAGAGACTGAAGGCCTATGGAGACAAGTTGTTTTGGCTAAGTACGGTAATCAGAGGGGAGGTTGGGATGTCAAGGAAGCTACCACTACAAGCTCTGCAATGTGGAAGGGCATAAACTCTACAAGGGTAAAACTCATGCAAAATATTACATATCAGGTACTCTCAGGGGAGAAGATCCTTTTTTGGAAAGATAATTGGATGGGTGATAGATCGTTAGCATTCAAATACCCAGATTTGGCAAATTGTGCTTTGGAGAAGGATACAACTGTTAAATGCTATATTCATCGATATGGGACAGGAGGGCAGCTGAGTTGGTACCCAATTTTCAGAACAAATCTGAAGTAGAGCGAGGATGTGCAATTCATGTCTCCTTTAAATCTGTTGAAGGACATTTTAATCACAGATGAAGGGAAGGATGGTAGGGTTTGGAAAGTTTCTAAAAGTGGTTTGTTCTGTGTTTCGTCCTTTTGTTCCACCTTATTTACATGGGACAGCAGAAGGAGTAATGTAGCAAGCATTTGGAAATTGAAAGCCCCTCCCAGGGTAGTGGCTTTTGGATGGATTGCCATCTAAAAACGAATTCTTACTCTGGACAATCTTAGAAGAAGAGGGAAAATCATTGTGAATGCTTGCTCAATGTGCTTAAAGGATGAGGAAAATGTAGACCATTTTCTCATGAGATGCAGATACGCAGTGAACGTATGGAATTCAGTCATATGCTGGTTTGGAAGAAACTGGGTTCTTCTGAAGCTCCTTCTGAACCATTTTGAGGAATGGAATTCCTATAGTGGGCCCACGAAAGGAAAGGAAATGTGGATGGTGTCCTTTTTAGCAGTCATTTGGCATATTTGGAAGGAAAGTAATAACTAATGCTTTGATGGAATATCAACAAATGAAGAGGTGTTGTGCAGTAAAGTTAAGTCTGTGGATCAAATTGTGGTTAATTGGAGAGAAATAGCTCTCTCTCTTAAGCAGGTTGTAAGTTTAGTTATCAGTTTTTGTTTGGTAGGTTGTTGTATCCCGCTTTGGGTTTGTTCTATACTCCTGTCGGCTGGTATAGATCTTTTATACTGGTTGTGTTTTTCAATGAAAGTTAACATTAAAAAAAAAGAAGAAAAAAAAAAAAACAACTTGTGGCCAGACTGCAGGTGGCTGCCTGTTTCAGTCAGACTCAGTCTAACTTGCAAATTCAGTTGACACCGGTGTTGACTTTTTTATTTGGGTGCTTAACTAGTGTACATATTATAAATTTTACTTCTTGTCTGGTGGTCAAATTTATTTGGATCATGTTGTCTTCTGCCCTTTCCAATTGTCTGAATTCTGTTCTGGTTTCTGCAACATTGGTTTGGACTTGGGAGTACTATTTTGTTGTCCAATTCAACTTTTTGAATTTCCATGTACATTATACGACAACAGTTTTTTTTTTCCGGTTATCACTTCTTTAAATTATCAATAACATCAACAATTTATTTGAAATTATTCTCATATGGTTCAATTCTTGTTGTCAATCACCTTTATGTTTATTCCCAACTCACTCTTTGGAAGGTAGATACAATGTGTCCTGAAAAATCCCATGTTTGGCCAAGATATTTGCTAGACCATTTGCCTCACTAGCCATCAATTGAAAAAGGTACAGGCAATGTTATTTTCATGTAAATCCAATATTGTCAAATAAATGTGTTTTTCTGGGGCACCCTTTTTTTTTTCCCTCTTTAAAACCTGTTGTCCATGCAATTTGAGGAATCTCCCTTGGTGATTATCAGAGCCTTCTTTCTGTCCTTGCACCTCAGGATTTAAGAGAAACTTTCCTGCAAGCAAATAAATAAAGAACCTCTTTGTACCATTTTCTAAGTGGAAGATTCATTGGGCAGCCACTTCTACAAGGAATTCTCCTATAGAGAAGATGCAAACTTACACTTTAGTTGCTCTATTTGAACTTGATTTCTTACTATATCATATGTTGCTTGTGCAGGTGGCTTCGAATACAATAGCTTCTTCTCCTTTGGGTCACAAATGGGCAAACTTAGCAAGGCCCTTCAGGTACTTAAAACTAAATAATCCTATTCTGCTTTATTAAGGTGATAGTTTCTTTGCCATCTTTATTATCCGTGGATACTATGCTGTTTTGGTCCAGCTCAAATCCTGCTGGGAATGACGTTATTGGGATTGATCTGGGTACCACAAATTCATGTGTGGCAGTTATGGAGGGCAAGGTTAGAATCTTGGTGCCTGACATTTATTTGCTCTAGTTTATTTTTTTGTGCTCTTTCTCACCTGAAAAAAAAACAAATCTAATTCCTAGTCCAGGCCCCTACATTTTTTGTTCGTATATATTTTTAAAATTTTTTTGGCAACAAGTGCAGAATGCAAAAGTAATAGAAAATTCTGAAGGAGCTCGGACCACACCATCTGTGGTAGCCTTTAACCAGAAGGGTGAACTACTTGTGGGAACTCCAGCCAAACGTCAGGCCGTGACCAACCCTACGAACACAGTTTTTGGTACCAAACGGCTAATTGGAAGGCGTTTCGATGATCCACAGACACAGAAAGAGATGAAGATGGTTCCTTATAAGATTGTGAAGGCTCCCAACGGAGATGCATGGGTTGAAGCCAATGGACAACAATACTCTCCTAGCCAGATTGGTGCCTTTGTTCTAACCAAGATGAAAGAAACTGCGGAATCTTACCTTGGAAAATCTGTATCAAAAGCTGTAATCACAGTGCCAGCTTATTTCAATGATGCTCAGAGGCAAGCAACAAAAGACGCAGGCAGAATTGCAGGTCTGGATGTGCAGCGTATCATCAATGAACCAACTGCTGCTGCACTCTCGTATGGGTTGAACAACAAGGAGGGTCTCATAGCAGTCTTTGATCTTGGGGGTGGAACTTTTGATGTCTCAATCCTGGAAATATCTAGTGGTGTCTTTGAGGTATGTATAATTTAAAACTTTCCTTCATGTCTTTCTTTAGTTTTATTTTTCTTTTTTCTTTTTTGTCAACTTTTACTAATTGCCTCTTTTTCAGGTTAAAGCAACAAATGGTGATACTTTCCTGGGTGGGGAGGACTTTGACAATGCACTGTTAGACTTCTTAGTGAGTGAGTTCAAGAGGACTGAGGCAATTGATCTTTCAAAGGACAGATTGGCACTGCAAAGACTTAGGGAAGCAGCTGAGAAGGCTAAAATAGAGCTGTCATCCACATCTCAGACAGAGATCAACCTGCCTTTCATCACAGCAGATGCATCTGGTGCAAAACATTTGAATATCACTCTGACACGGTCTAAGTTCGAGACTTTGGTTGACCATTTGATTGAGAGGACTAGAAACCCCTGCAAGAGCTGCTTAAAGGATGCTGGCATATCCACTAAGGAAGTGGATGAGGTTCTCCTCGTTGGTGGGATGACTCGAGTCCCTAAAGTTCAAGAAGTTGTTTCTGAAATCTTTGGGAAGAACCCAAGCAAAGGAGTGAATCCAGATGAGGCAGTTGCCATGGGTGCTGCAATACAGGGAGGCATCCTTCGTGGAGATGTTAAGGAGCTGCTGCTTTTGGATGTGACTCCTCTGTCCCTTGGTATTGAAACCCTTGGAGGCATCTTCACCAGGTTGATCAACAGGAACACAACCATTCCCACAAAGAAGAGCCAGGTGATTTTAAGTAAATTTTAATAATTTGCCACACATATGGTATGTGTTAACATAATGCATATTACATTTTACATCTTATTCAACCACAGTTTTTTTAGTTTTCTTAAAATGCTAGTTTAGAATCTTTAGACAACCAATGTGCATACATATTACTGCCATATCATTCTGGAAGATGGCAAAGTTCTTAAGATTGTTGACAGTGTCATGGTACAAAGGTGTGTGGTTTATACATCTGATTTCCTAACTACGATTTCCATTTATTTGAGAACATTTTTTCTTTGTTAATTTTTTTCAGCATATTGAAACATTATAAGGGGATGTTTGTCATTTTCTAATCCTTTACCAAGAAAAGTGAACTGGCTGGAAAACGGTGCCCTGCAAAGCGAAGTGCAGGGGAATAATTTTTTAATCGGGGAGAGTTGGCAAAGTACTTAGCTTCAAATGAGAAAAAGTAATGGTCACTGTTATAAATTACCATTTGGCCATTTACCCTTCACCTCCTTTTTATCAATGCTACTTGCCTAAGCAAACCATAGGAAGTAAGCCAAATGACCCCTAAGGTTGAAAGGATTTGATGTCTGGGATTTAATAGCACCAATATGCCCGGTATCCTAAATCCTAAGGCATAGCCATTAACTACTTTTTTTGGGTAGGGGGTATCATGTCTGATACTTCATGACATGAAGGAATTCCTAGATCTTCAGAGAATTATGAATTTCATTCAATGGCTAGTTTTAAAATTTTATCTTTAACATCACAACTGTATTATGCCGTAAGCATATAGATTGCATTATATCCTAAAGAGCTACTCATCTTATAACTTGATTCAAGAAATTATGTGGAGCCATGAGCTGTGCATATCATTCATATGATGTGGATGGTATGCACACATTGTCACATGTACTTCCCATGTCAGGTACTTGTGTGTATGTGCTGCAGACCTTATCTGTATTCTTTTAGATCTATTTTCTTATCTGATCATCATCAATCATTCTTGATCGGCAGGTGTTCTCAACTGCTGCTGATAACCAGACTCAGGTGGGTGTACGGGTCCTGCAAGGTGAGCGTGAGATGGCAGCTGACAACAAGCTGCTAGGCGAGTTTGAGCTCGTGGGCATTCCACCTGCTCCGAGAGGCATGCCGCAGATTGAGGTCACCTTTGACATTGATGCTAATGGAATTGTGACGGTTTCTGCCAAAGATAAGGCCACTGGCAAAGAACAGCAGATTACCATCCGGTCCTCAGGAGGACTTTCAGAAGATGAGATTCAGAAGATGGTTAAAGAAGCTGAGCTTCACGCACAGAAAGACCTGGAGAGGAAAGCTCTGATAGATATTAAAAACAGCGCGGACACTACAATCTACAGTATTGAGAAGAGCTTGGGAGAGTACAGAGACAAGATTCCAGTGGAGGTTGCATCAGAGATTGAGTCAGCTGTGGCGGATCTCAGGAAGGCCATGGCAGGAGAGAATGTTGATGAGATAAAGGCAAAGCTTGATGCTGCAAACAAGGCAGTATCCAAGATAGGACAACACATGTCAGGTGGTGGGTCTGGTGGGCCTGCTTCTGGTGGGCCCCAGGGTGGTGATCAGGCTCCAGAGGCAGACTATGAAGAGGTGAAAAAGTAGATAGGTGATGATACCTCTGCTTTGAGGGAAACTGAAGTTGATGTCGTGCTGACCTATTTTTGTTGAGGTTTATGTAACAAAAAAAAAATCATATTTGCATTTTTTGTATCTAATCTTTGTAGTGGGTTTTAGAAACTCTTCTAGAAGAAAGGTGCATAAAAGGTCTGAGACTCGGAAGAACTTATCCAGTTTCTCGATAGCTATTTATGGACTACTCATCTCTGGAATATGCCATGTCATGAGGTTCATCAGACTTTCTTTTAGTTGTGCTCGTATGTGTTGCCTTGGTGAGACGGGTTCTAAGTTAAATGGCTAAAATATAACACTTCCCCTTGTAAGAGTGCACTGTATATTAACTTGTACATAGATGGATGAGAGTATTTCATTAATTGAGTCACAGTAGATGGATGGGAGTATTTCATCAATTGGGTCTCAGCCTCTCTCAGGTGTGACACTAATCAAATCAATTCACACGACGTTTTAAGTCCAAAGTTTATCCTTGTGATAAATGGTTGGTGTCAATTGCTTGAGCATGGGAAACTTCTTGATTTCCATCGTAGTGTTTACTGTATTGTGTATCATCCTATAGAGTTTGTGGTATCGTAATCCAGGTTGAAATGAGGTTTCTGGAAACTAGTAAAATGGTGTGTCCTGGACTCAGACTCAGACTCTACTTTGAGCGTACGTGCCTGGGCCAAAAGATCCTTCCTCTGAATCAAAATGTTACCGTTCAAGTAATTGCCTTGAATTTTGAATATGGCACCTGAGAGATAAGATGCACCCTCTGAGGTGGATCTTCTCTATCTTAAGCTAGAGATCGCCCCTCATCTTTGTATATTTATGTTGAGATCTGCTTCTTGAACCAACATCTGGTGTGTGGTTCAACTTGAAAACATTTCAAACTAATTTAAAGCTAATATTATCTACCTGTATGGTTCTAACTTGAACACAGAACATGCTGCCTCCACGCATGTAGCTGAATGTTGACAACAAGCAGGGGAAGCTAAAAGTAAACTTGGCTTAAATGTGCATGCCAAGGATGGAGAGTAAAGTTGTAATAAATGTCAGAATTAGGAACGAATGCATTAAGAAAAAAAAAACACAGATAGATAATAGGTGCTGGTAGGCCTTTTAGTGTAGTGTAGTTGCCTGGTTGAGTAGTTGGTTTGATTGAGATAAAAAAAAAAGTGGATGGGTTATTTGTAATTGTAAATCTATTGCCGTGGCAGTCTGTAAACATCACTTTTTAACGACCCCTTTTTGACAAGTCTTCTCGCGAATTGACAGTCACCCTTCTTTCCTAGTTTTGAATTTTCGTACTTTGGCCGCCTTGCCTTTTCTGCTTCTGCTTTGCAAAATCCTCGTATTCGATTCCCAAGTTCCAATTCCTATGTAAATAAATCCATATAACGGGAGAAGAGAGAGAGAGAGAGAGAGAGAGAGATGGCAATGGGAAGGAGCAGAACCTCTGCTCTCCTAACAAACCTGTTTAGATCTTCTCTCTTTTGTTCTCCACCGCACGATCTAGGGTTAGGGTTGGGGTTTGGAGCAGGATTCGGTAGATCCGTAACCTACATGCCCCGCCCCGGAGACGGAGCCCCACGCGCCGTCACCCTGATACGCGGCGACGGCATCGGACCGCTGGTCACCGACGCCGTCGAGCAGGTCATGCATGCGATGCACGCCCCCGTGTACTTCGAGTCCTTCGACGGAATCCATGGCGACATGACCGCCGTCCCGCCAGGCGTTGTCGAATCCATCCGTCGGAACAGGGTCTGCTTGAAGGGTGGTCTGAAGACGCCAGTGGGTGGAGGTGTCAGCTCCTTGAACGTGCAGCTCCGGAGGGAGCTCGATCTGTATGCTTCGCTCGTGAACTGCTTCAATCTGCCGGGGCTGCCGACTCGGCATGAGAATGTTGATATTGTGGTGATTAGGGAGAATACGGAGGGCGAGTATTCGGGGCTGGAGCATGAGGTCGTGCCTGGTGTTGTTGAGAGCCTTAAGGTATTGGCAAGAGTTCTTTTTTTTTTTTTTTAATTTGTGGATTTGATGGATTTTGCCGTCTTCAATTTAGTGTTGTTTGATGGCTTTTGGGCTAATTTGAAGAAGATTTGGATTTGGAGAAATGCCATTGCCATTGTCATTGATCTAGGGTTTATGGTTTTGGGGTTTGGAGAGTGGCTTGTTCTGGACTTGTGGAATTGGGGAATGGGTCATCTGCAATTGGTGTGAAGGAGTGGAGGTCTATGATTTCTTGGCTTTGAGTGGCATGTAGATGCATTAAACTGTCTTTTGTTTTTTTCCTGTGAATCTGTAGAGGGAAGGGTTTTCTGGAGAAATGGGTTCTGTTAGATTTTGTGTAATTTTTAAGAAGATGATGAAGTTTGTCAAGATTGGGGGCTTTCTTGGGGACTTCCTGTTTGTTAGGATTTGCTGGATTTATGGAATTGGAAAATTAGGAATTTGACCTGCGATCTGATATTTATTTATTTTTTAAGTTGTTTGTTTGACTCTGTTTTTTGGATTGAATAATAGATGGAGGAGAAATGGATTGACTTGTGTTATAGGCCAAACCGAACCTGTATTGCTTGGGTTAAACCTGAACCTGTATAAACCAAAACCGGCTTAAGATTTATATCGAAATTTGATTTGGGCTGGGCTCTGGCCTGCATTTGAAAGCGCCCTGGAGTTAGGGTTGGATTTGAGTTTAGCCATTGCTGTGCTGAACTTGTTTATGCTTGTACACGTGCGACACATGTATACACAGTGTATAATACATATTATATGCATGGTACTATGTAGATGCAGGCAGAGCCCATGAAGAAGGGCCCAAACCATCAGGCCCAAGCTCACGTGTGTGTTGTACTTTGAGTTTTCTAGGAGGCCCAAAGGCGCAAAGACCCTAGCCATTCCAACTTGCAACAAAATAGGACCTTCTCTTTATTGTAGGGTTTTAAATGGTCCCTAGTTCTCCAATTACCGGAAGGTTCCGATCCATTAATAACCAGGTCTGCATCCTTATTTAGGTCCTGATAAGTAAATGGATTTGGGTCTAGATTCTATTTTTGGACCCGTAACCTAGATGGTTCCGGGTCTTGTCCCACCTTGATTTTGACCTGTGGACCTGAGACCTGACATACTACCCCAATTTTTGAAAAGTTTTCTAAAAGAAGGATTCTCTATATAGAACCGAACCTGGACCCGCCCCATATGTAATTTTGGTTCCGGTTTTGAGTGCATCCTCTCCTTAATGGTTCCAAGAAACTGGTTTTGAACCGGTTTCAGTTCCGGGTTCATCCTCTCCTTAACGGTTCTAGGAAATTGGTTCTGAACTAGTTCCGGTTCCGGGTCCATTCTCTATTTAACGGTTTGTGGACCCGAACCGGAACTAACCCATTTACAATCCTACTTTATTGTATTTTATCTCTTTACTTCTATTTTGTCTTTCTCTTACCTTTATTTTCTCTGATTAAAGTTTAGGTTTGTGTACCCCTTAAAGACAAATTAAGAATTTTTTTTTTTTTGTTTTACTTGCTAATGGCACCGGTGAGAAAAAGTTTGGATATACAGGTGGAGGGTCCATCAAGAGGTAGGGGTAGGCCGAAGAAAATATGGATGGAAGTCATTAATTCAGATTTGAAGAAGTTGCACTTATCGAAAGATTTAGCTCAAAATAGAATGGAATGAAGAAATAGAATTCATGTAGCCGACCCCAACATGGTTGGGATAAGGCTTTGATGATGATGATGATGATGATTACTTGCTAACTTTTTTGGAACAAGCTGCCCCACTAGGCTAGGGATTGAAGTTCAATTGTAGGCCATATGGCTTATATGAGAGGGTTCTGATGTGTACTTTTTCCCTTTTATTTCGACATGTATATTCATATCATCATATTAGTATTAGATTTCCCTTCTGTACTATAGTACGTGTGCTTTGATCTTGGGATAAATTCTAAACGTAGTAATGAACTGAGTAAGGCTTTGAGGTGCTTGGTTGGGCTGATCCAATCAGCTACATCACATGCATTTTCTAAATTTTATACCTGATAACAAGAAGCAGAGGGGCAGGGGATGGGGTGGAATTATGTACCTGACGACCTGATCCAAGCGAACCCATTAACCTGAATTGCACTCAGGTCAGGTTCAAATTTGGGTTTATCTACAGACAGTAAAGGTTGGTCTTGAGTTGAGCCAATACTCAACTGACTCTTTTGAGTTGCACAGCTTGCACCCTAGATTTGCATAAACTAATCCTTCTGTAGATGTATGTTGTGATGAGATCATTGAAGGTGTCAAATTGGTAATCAACAGCTGGAGTGTGCATTTTGGGGTACCTCCAAACAGGCCCATAATGTGTTTGTCATCAGGTCGAGTCATCTGGTTCTCATCTTTTGTTGCTATGACAGGACTTCCTCTTTTTTTTTTCCTTTTTCTTTTAATACTTTGTTTTCTAATGTGTTTCTTCAAAGATTTCTGGTTTTTTATGTCCTCTTACTCTGGATTTCTAGGTGATCACAAAGTTTTGTTCTGAGCGTATTGCAAAGTATGCGTTTGAGTATGCATACCTCAACAATAGGAGGATGGTAACAGCTGTACACAAAGCTAACATTATGAAGCTGGCAGATGGGCTTTTCTTAGAATCTTGTCGGGAGGTTGCATCAAAATATCCTGGGATAAAATACAATGAGATAATTGTGGATAACTGCTGTATGCAACTTGTTTCAAAGCCCGAGCAGTTTGATGTCATGGTATGTAATTTATAATTCCATATTCTAATACTTGCCTTCAATTATTTGTTCAAGTTCCTATTTTGGGTTTTTGATAGATCAGAATAACCAACTATTGTCTATTTAGTTACAAGCTACATGTAAATGTTCACTTGGCTGCTTTATACGGCAAGTTTATATGTGCTTGTTGATATTCCCAGGTTACACCTAATCTGTATGGAAATCTGGTTGCAAACACAGCAGCCGGCATTGCTGGAGGCACAGGTGTCATGCCAGGAGGTATTAACAACCAATTAAACCCAGATTTTCATTTCCTATTTTGTTCTTGTATGAACTAGAATGGTATCAGTTTCCCATTTCTTTCAATGTTGATTAATTTGATCTCCAACTTGGGTATATTTTATTATTCTATTTTATTTTATTTTTCTTAGTTGGATGAGTGGTACAGTACACATGCTGCAACCTACTTGACCCAGGGATCTATCCATGGGTGGCTGTGTGAGATGAGACAATCACTTTCCAGTCGGGTGTCTCGTTTTTCTCGCTTGGGTATTTTATTTAAGTCGCCAAAGATATCATACATTAACTCATTGTGAAAGAATCTGTCCTACATTCAGTTTCTTTGGCTGTTTTCAGGATGGGATTTTCAATAACAATGGATTAAGGATTCCTTTGTCACTGTAGTATACAGTTTTTCTTGTTAAGTACTCACACACAAGCCCCTCACCATCAGCGCTACAGCCAGGATTGATTCCGATTGTTTTTGTGAAAAGGAGGTACTTTACCAACTGATCTACTAGGATTTGGCCATGTAGTACACAGTTTGTTGCCCCTTTATTCCATTCATGTTATGTGGGACTCACTGTTTGGCGATTTATGCTGTTCACTGTTAAGATTATTAGGATCTTCAATTATGTGATTCATTCAAAATCCATTGACAGGTTCATTACATTGATGGTTTGGCTCACCAAATTATAGCCTGACCTATGTCTGTTATGCCTGCTTCACAGTGTCTTACCATGCATGTGAAACTACTCTTATTGAAGAATTTCATGGGATTCTATGCTTGCAGGCAATGTTGGTGCTGATCATGCCATTTTCGAGCAAGGTGCCTCAGCAGGCAATGTAGGAACTGAGAAGCTAGTGGAGCAAAAGACGGCAAACCCAGTTGCCTTGCTTCTATCATCTGCAATGATGTTGAGGCATTTGCGATTTCCTTCATTTGCTGACCGGTTGGAAACCGCTGTCAAGCGTGTAATTGCAGAAGGCAAATACAGGACCAAAGATCTTGGAGGATACAGCACCACCCAAGAAGTAGTTGATGCAGTTATAGAGGCGCTGGATTGATCTCAATTTCTGCTCCCATATCAAAGTGCCATAAGGTGTTTTAGCTCCCGCAAGTCACCATTTTGAACCAACCATTCCATACAGATGTGGCCTCATTTCCAGTGATCGAAGTATACGATCTACGGTAGGAAATTGAATAAAAGCCTCCCCTGACATTTCATTTGATTAATGTACTTTTCTCAATTGTATTTGTAGTGATAAATATAATGGATGATCGTCCCATAGGGGAATTCTTCTTTGCGTTTGGCCTTTCAAGCATGGCTTAGGAGATGATCTCGATGTGGCTTAAACAATAAGTGTGCCTTAAACAAAAAGCTTTTTTCAGGAAAAAAGAAGAGAAACTAAAATAACACTTGGGCACATTTGAACCCCTAGCTATTTTGGCCTTCTAGAGATGATGGATGGTTTGGATTTTCATTGTGGGTCTCAAAAATTAAAAAAATGTAAATATTTTTTTAAGTTGTGGATGTTTTTGCAAATATCTCAAAACATGTAATGAATCGATGGCTGACAATTAATGTGTTAGCCATTTTGACCTTCTAAATGTGGTGGATGGTTCGGAATGTGATTGTGAGGGCCACAAGGTAGGTTTTCAAAGCCCTATATAACTGTACTTGTTACTAGTCCTTTCTTTCATTTGCAAGATTGGAACTTGCAGTAGCACCAATAGCAGGAGTCTACACAACACCTTTAGTTGGCCCTTCTAGCGGCGGAGTAAGCATATCTAGTGCCCCTAGATGAAGGACCAGTTTGTTAAGAACCACCAACAGAGCTATCTTGTGGTGCCGGCGACAGAGGCCAAGGCACAGGCACGGAGGGACAGGGAGGGTCAGAAATGAATAGAAGGAATAGAGCCCCCGAAGTAGAATGTTTTCCAGTGTGGACAATCAACGATAAGTATTTTTTTTTTCTTTGACATTTTTCTCCTGATCTATGATGAATAAGAACACCAAATTTGACCCCATTGCCGTTGCAGGCCTTCTGAAGAGACTGGGAAGTTTGGATTTCACAAACAGGCCCGACAGAAATCTGACTCTCACGATCCAAAGGTCTTGATTTTTTTTTAAGTTATCTAAAAATCTATGTGGAACCAGCGGCTCAGATTTGGCCACATTGCTGTTTTGGAATTTAATAACACGATTAACAGTTCAAATTATGATTATGGGGCTCAAAAAGTGGATTCCAAAGGAAAAAAGGCTAACCACATGTTACCTGTCAGAATGTTGTTCATCTACCTTTCTGCATGCGCACACATTTATGGAAGAATTGAGATTCAGTGACAGATGATCCGGACTCTTTCTGGGATTTTGCAGGAGGAGGTCTAACAGTGGGTTTCTTTTTTATTTAAAGACCTAAGTATTTTGAGAAATCTTCTCATATAACGGGAGAAATTCCCAAATATGAATTTTCTGTGATTCCAAAAACAAATGGCGAGGATTTCGTGCGGTGGGCCATTACCAAGCGCACCCCTTAGCATGATTCTCTGTATACCATAATTGTAGAGGGGCATCATTGTTTGATGGCCCTCAATTTTCCCTGCACTATCTTAGCTTAATGATCCAGTTAAAAAGATGGAGAAAGAAACGCATAGGGCGCTGCCCATTGTAAGAAATATTGAAGACATTTTGAGAATTATTGTGATAATTGTCGCTGCTACTTTTCCGATAAAATTTAGATATTTTGAAGTATACCCACATTTTAAAAATACAAGAAGATCATAAGAAAACTAGAAAACCTGATCTATGCTAACTTCAAATGCTCTAGTGGTAAGCCAGGCCAGCTACTACTGCAGTTGGGGAAGTCTGAATTTCTGGCTGTTCCTAAGTCCGAAGGCTTTGAGGATTCTTTCTCTTCTTCCTACCACTGAGATGTTGGAAGTAAAAGTGATTCATTCATGAATGTCATTTAATGGGTTTCAAGTCACTAGTCACCGGGGGTTGAACCAAGGGGCAGAGGAGTCTCGGTCCCCCAAAAATTTCATAAAACCCCTTTGTATTATATGAACTTTTATGTTCTTTGTGCATGGCCCCACCAACAAAAAAATTTTATATTTTACATAAAAACTTCCACCCGTTAATAACTGAGTTTGGATTCTTATTCGTGACTTAAAATAATTTCGGATTTAATTCCACCCTGATTACAGCCAGTGAACTTGAGATTCGACATATTATCTCAATTTTTTAAGTTTTTTTCTCTAATAGTTAATTGTTTTCTAAAGCATGCTCTACACAAAATTCAAACATGGACCCTAACCCGTCTCGTACACAAAACCAGTTGCGATTTTGGTTTCATATTCTCATTAATAGCTCTAGACTGAATCTAATTCGGGTCCACCATGCATCCGGACTGAAAACAATCCGTTTACGACCCTAAAGTAGCCCCTTAGTTGGGCCTTTGAGGAAGCCAGGCCCAGACCCTTTATAGCCCTAGGAGTAGCTTCTACACCGCCACTCCCGGAAGAACAAATATTCCTCTGCTCTCTCTTTCTGCAAAATAATGGCGAATGCGATTTCTTTTGCTTCAAAATCTGAAATCCTCTCTCTCTTCCGTTCTCTGCTGCGTACAGCTCGTACCTTCTCTGATTACAATATCAGAGAATATGCCAAGCGGAGAACGATTGATGGTTTTCGTCAAAACTGCCAACTTTCCGACCCTTCCTCCATTGCTTCTGCTCTTTCCGACGCAAAATCTCAGCTCGAGGTCGCTCGAAGACAGGCTATTGTATATTCACTCTATGCCCCAAAATCGAAGAGTGTGATGGAGATCAAAAGCAAGTGAATCCCCATGGGACGGTATTGAAATGGACCCAGTTTTTATACCCTTATCAGAAAATGTTGGAATTTGTGATTTCCGATTCATGGGTTTTTGTTTTCGTAGTGTATGGTGATTGGGTTTTCAATTTCAAGAGGTGGGTGCCCTGCTTTTGATTTTTATACCCATGTTGGAAGAATTGAGAAATGAAGATTTTTAATCAGATCACATTGCTTTTATGTAGTTTTTTTGTGGTTTTTAGGAATTTTGAATGGTCATGAACTTATGATGATGCATTGCATCTTGGAGCAGTTGCATACTTAATTTTTGAATACACGCTTTCATGAATGCTCATGTAAGATTTCTATATAGAATATTTTGTTTCTATTTGTTTGTGTTTGAAGAAATGCAAACCTTTGATTCTTATGAATATGTTTGTGAGTTTGTGGTGGATACTGTCTGTTGATGCCTCCCTTTATTTTGTAAGGTTTTGTCCTTGATGCCTCCCCTTATTTTATGATTTATACTCTCTGTTGGGTTTTTCTATTTTTGTGTTTTTAAATCTTGTGTGTGCAGCTGATCAGTATAGATCTTCTGTAGTTCATCTTCCTTATTAATAATAGTATCCATCCAAAAGAATATATAAATAATTAAAAATTTGTAGGGTATATTGATTGGGTTTGGTAAAGTTTTTTAATGGGGTTTGCATCTTTTTTAATGGGTTTGATGCCTGCCCATCTGGTTTAAATTGGAAAATCATTATGTATCATGGGTTTGAAGTTTCTGTGAAATTAGTGGGCATGATTTAGCAATCCGTGTAATTTTGTCAGTTAAGGTAAAATCTTTTCACTATCCAACCTGGAATTCTAAGATAACAACATTCCATGTATGCAACCCATATGAGGATTTGGCTTAGGATGGATTGAAATGGAAAGACAAATTCATGTAGCCGACTCCGACATTGTTGGGACAATGCTTTGATGATGATAATGATGATATAGCAATAATGTTGGTTTGAGTTATTTAATGATTTTAATGCTTTCTTGTGTGAGTGTATGCACCCTGTGGTCTTTGACCCAACAGGACCCAACTGAGTGTGATATTAGTGGACATGATTTAGCAGTTTGTGCTATTTTGTCTGTTACGGTAAAATCTTGTTACAACCCAAATATGAATTCTGTGACAACAACATTATGTGAGTGCGACCTATCCGAGGATTTGGCTTATGATAGATTGGAATGGAAAAATAAAATTTATATAACTGACTCCAACATAGTTGGGACAAGGCTTTGGTGATGATGATATAGCAATCATGTTGGTGTGAGTCATTTAATGATTTTAATGCTTTTTTGTTGAAGCATATTCACCCATGAAAAAAGTAGAGAGACAGCAGGGAAGTTTTTCATATGGTTTTATTAATCTAGAGAAGGATAATGACATGTGGGAAGGTTCTTAATTTCATGTATTAAAGGGAAGATGCCTTTTAGTGGTTATATTGTGATCAAGCAGAATATGTATCAAGGGTTGGTACTTACTGTAACAACTATTGGTGAGATGACTCAGCTTCAAGTTGGAGTTGGATGCAGCATGGTCTCACATTGAGTTTGAGCCTTTGACTATTTACCTTGTTTGTGGACCACTAGAAAGTAGACAGTTCGAAGTTCCTTTGCATATGTTTTTGTTTAGGTGATGTAGTGCTAATTAGTTAATATAAAATCTGATTAATAAGAAGCTAAGAATTTGAGAAGAGTTGTTATTTCAAATACTATTGAAAATGAAGGCAGAACGAACATCCATCCCTCTCTCTCTCTCTCTCTCTCTCTCTCTCAAAAAGAAGGGGGGTGTTTTGGGGTTGGGGGGGGGGGGGTTTGTTTATTTGTGGTGCAGGTTTACTGTTAATGAGAGTAGAAGGGTGACTTAATATAAATTGAAAACCTCATAATGTCATGGGTTGATGGATTTTTTATATCTTGGCAGCAACAACATAGCAGTGGTTTAAAACTTGTCTGACAAGTTGGCTGGACTCAGTCACCATCAAGTTGCTTCATGAGGGACTTGGCCAGGTCGCATTATTATAGAATGTTTGAGGATGGCAACATTTTCGCTTTGATGAATGATGATAGATGTAAGAATAGATGTAGGTATGTAAAAGATCTGAGGCATCACTAGTTTGGTGCGATATGGCTTATTTTTGGATGGTGAGAGAGAGCTAAGTCTAATGAACTTGGTTAGATCTGAAGTTTGGATGTTGTGATTCACTCTATGACCTGCGAAAACCTGCGAAAACCTCTTGGAAATCTGGTTTTCAAGATCTCAACTGCATCTAGGGACAACTGCTGAGCTGTATTTGATTACTGCACTAGTTGGATTTCCATTTACAATGAGAATATGAATGTCGGCTGAGAAGACTGAAGAATTAGCTCAAGTAGTCGGATGTTATTACTAATCAATTATTTGGGCCTTCATTGAGGTCTAATCATAGGTTGAGGAGCATGTAAGATTTGGTTGTGGAAAAAAAAATGAAAAGTTGGCAACATGGAAGAGAATGATATGTTATCCTTGGGTGGACATATTACATTAATCAAATTGCCAATGGCTGTTTTTCTGGTCCATTATTCATCTTTATTCAAGATTCCTGCAACAGTGGTGAATGAAATTGAAAGGCTGAAAAGTGAGTTTCTTTAGGAAGGTAATAAAGGAAAAAGAAGACACATACATCTTGTAAACTGTTGGGAATGTTCTAGATCTAGAGTGGAGGGAGATCTAGGATTTGGAAGAATCAACGAAAGGAACTGGGCTCTACTAAGCAATTGGTGGTGGAGGTTTGGGGAATAAAGAGAGGCTTTGTGGAGGAAAGCTGTGGTTTGAAAATGAGGATAAAAGGGGTGGGAACTGAGTCCACTTTAGGGAGACATTTAAGTTGTGCATTCAAACACATTTGCAAGTCAGGCAACAAGGTAGCATACACCCATTGAGCAGTTGACAACAATTAAAAGTGTGGGCAGACCCAATTGAATTGGTCTGGCTGGCCCTTTGTTTGCATCAGATTAGGACTCTGTGTTTATCTTTTTGTGAGAATTTTTGGACATTGTGATTTGCCTTTGTGTGTGTGTATGTTTTTTTCTTTTTATTTTTTCCCTTTACTGGAATTTTTGGACATTGTGATTTGCCCTTTTTTATGTGTGTATTTTTTTCTTTTTTGGCTGGATCAGACTATGGGCCAGTAGAATAGGATCCAACCTACATGCTCAGGGACTGTGCGCCTTTGTGGTTTTCTCTCATCAAGTAAAAATACTGGGTTTTGTGAATTTCTCTGAACACTTCTCTGATATTGCCATATGTTCTAAAGTTAGGAGATAACATGGTTTTAACATTTTCTGTATTTTGTTTGATCATTTATTAAATTGGTAGTAAGATCACTCATTTGGCATCAATGATGATGTGGCCTGTTAGAGGATAAAGAAAGAACTATTGCTTGTGAAGTTCCTAAAATAATTTGCAGACAACTTGTAAAGATGTCACACGAGGATAATGTTTGAATCCTGAAAATGGGGGAGTCTCAGTTTGGCTCCTCAACTATCACAGTCCTATTTGGTGTCATGTTCTCTGAAGTTAGAGCCTGAATTTCGTTGTTGTTTTTGTTTTGTTGATTTGATGATGATGATGTTACTGATTTGTTGGGGTTTGATATTGTAAATGGATTGCTCCAATCATGTTTTTAAGTCCATTTAACTACTAGGAGGTATAGAACTAATGAAACATACTTGAAACTAGGGTCATCAATTGGTGGTTAGATGGCAGTGGGGTGGGTTAAATGGATGACCTGCGAGGTTAGTTAGTGATTCTAATTGGGTGAGGTCAGTTGTTGATTTATAGCTGCCAGCCCGAGATGTTTCCAGGAGGGTATGATTTTGGCCACTTTTGAGGCTTTACCCCTTCCTCACCTTCTTACATTTTCTTGATGGCAGTAACATTTATTGAGTACATAAAGATGGGTCCATCTTTCAATATGTTTAAACTTCATACAGGAGGTAGTCATGAACGGCTCTGACTGGCCCTGATCCAATTTTCTGTCAGATATCCACACGTGTCATTAGCAGTTTGGACTGGTGAGATTGCTTCAGGTATGATATATCCAGACCCAGACTGAGCCTGGACCATTTCCTTCCTTACTGGTGTACTTCAATGCATCTTTAATTTTATCCCTGTGATTCAAGTGATGGATTGCGAAAGTTTCTGAGAAGATGGCTTTAAATGGAGTATAGTAGGAGAGTAGGAACTCAAAAGTCAACTGCAATTAGATGCAATGAGGCTTTAGTGATGATGAGCTAGGCAAAACCAACATTTATATATCAATGATGCCCTGCTGATCCAGTTGTTTACTGATCTAGTTTTTCTTTTGCTTATGGGTCAGTATCATGCTGTTTTTTCACATAGTTGAAAGCCTAGTACAGTAACTGATTGTCTTAAATGACCAGGTTGTAATTTTAAAGGATCTTCAATTTATTCAACTCCTTTAGTCTATAACTAGACCACTTGTGATCTTATGTTGATTCGTGGAAATGTGACTGGTTTTTTGCAGTTCCCAGTTATCATGTGATGGTATTGGATTTTAATGTCGCTTGGCGTGGATTTCTGAATTTGGGGGAACCTATGTGTTGCTTGTTTTTTTACTAATGTTCCTATTATTCCTTGCTAGTGAGAATGTCACCTAGGATAATAAATATGCTATAGGTTTGTTTGAAGTTGAAAAATGAAATCCAAAATGATTTTCATCCTTGGGAGCTGACGATCCTATCCAGTCAAAATTGCCGGCAAATTGTTGACCTTGCCAAGAGTG
This sequence comes from Sextonia rubra, assembly GCA_037013555.1. Classification (NCBI taxonomy): domain Eukaryota; kingdom Viridiplantae; phylum Streptophyta; class Magnoliopsida; order Laurales; family Lauraceae; genus Sextonia; species Sextonia rubra. The sequence goes on along the minus strand of JASUAD010000010.1, from coordinate 30,591,857 downwards.
GAATCTTGGAAGAAATAAAATTAAATAAATCACATTCTAGCTTTTGAATTGACTGTAGCCAAATGTTCAAGTTATTGTTGTTAATTGATTTTTGATCATGTGCTTTTTTTTTTTTACACATGGTGGGTTTCATTTCATTTTCTCATAAAGGGCCCGTTTCAATGAATTGGATTCCTAAGGGATTGTTTGTTTGTTTGTGCTGATTTACATATGTATGATGTGCATCCATGATGTTTACGCATGTTCATGTATATTTGCGCTCATTTACTTCATCATGGTGTATAAATGAAGCTATTTTAAGCCTCTCATTTACATACATGAGAAGGTGGATGAGGAGGTGGTAAACAATTATGCTCAGATAAATGAGGGGCAGTGCTATGGGTTGTGACAGGGATGTCCGCTTATATTAGCTGTGGGCTCAAATCCTTTCAACCACCTTTTTTTTCTCACTCATGTATTTCTCACTTATGTAAGCCTCAAATTGCCAAATTGACAATTCAAGCTGTTCATATTCACTGTTGGTCTAATAAACAGTGAGACACTTTAGTCTCATATAGTAATTCCTCATAGATTAGGAGAAATTTGTGATGTACTATCAACAAATCCCAACTTATTAATCTAAATTTTGAACTTTTATGGGACTCCAATTCATCATCCGAACTGTTCAATATTCTCATATTAATTTTCATAGATTTCAAAAAATAAGTGAAAAATTTTTTAAATTTGTAAAAATGGTGATATTGACAATCATGATAGTGCATAACATTTGCATATGTAATATTTTACATATTTAAAATCCATTTTCCTATCCCATACCTAAAAGGCAAATGACCCTTTGATGAAAATTGTTCCTAAATGTAGCTGAAGTAAAAGATACAAAGGTGCAAAATTCATAAATGACTATAAATAATTTCTCCTTTAATGGAAAATGAAGCAAGGAAAGATGAAAAATAAATACTTACCTATTACTTTAGTAAACCAAATCTTAGGAAACTCATGATTTGGTCGCCTCTTCGTCTCGCGACCTTACAATCATCTACCTGTCACTTCTTTAGTAATCTTTTATTAAAAATCATTTTACTGTGAGTTGTTAGGACTTCAACTCATGCAAACAAATGGGCCCAAAATTGAGAGAGTGAGTGAAGATAATCACATGTAATCGTTTTATTCTTTAATTTAATATGCAAAACTTGTCACAACCATTGCAAAAAAAAAAAAAAAAAAGGAAAAAAGCCATGCATATCTGCCCACGTTCCATATTTTATTTACTGTTACATTTTGCAAGTACGTTTGAACTGGCTATTGCTTCCTCGTCCGGATGCAAAGATTGGTTGAATTGTTATGGTTACTTTTTTTTTTTAAATTGTTATGGTTACTAACTACTATAAAATATTAGTAGATGAGTGCGATGCACGAAATACTTTAATAATTAAAAAAAATATAGTCATCATAATGATTGAGAATCCTAAAAAATTTATATTATTATTATCATTTCCTTTTGCTTTCAACGGGACATCTTGTCTTAGAAAATTCTTGAATGGCTGACATGGGCGTCCAATTAATCTCTGTAAAATATGTAATTTGAAATTTTAATCAACTTTTATTAAAGTAAAATTTGACATAGCCAATAGCCATACAAAACAATGTATGGGATGAGAGCTTGAAAGGCCCGTTTGGCTGAAATCAAAGAAAAAAACAAGACAAAAGGAATGAAATCAAGGAAAAAACACAAGACAAAAGGATTGAAAATAAATGCATAAAATGATAAAGAGTCACTTGAAAAAGAAATTAAATGATAAAAAAATACTCTAAAAAAGTCACTAATTGACAAAAAAAAAAGGAATGGAGAAATCTTTTTTATATCTCTTTTATAGCTTTTACTCTCAATTCTATTTGCTTTAAAGTCGATTATTAATTTTATTTTATTTGACCATTCATTCAAATACAAATGTCCGAACACATGAATTTATTGGCCTAACCATAATATCTCTCCAACTTCTAGGATCTAGATTCTTCTCTTGTAGGGTTAACTTGACTGAAAAACAAATGCATGGAGATTGGAGAAAACAGAATGCCTTCCAGGCTCCATGTCGTAGGTCGGATTCAATTCGCACAGCATGGAATGGTAACGAGTTCACACTTCCAACAGCCAAAGCAAGAGGAACGGAACATGCCAGAGAAACGCCGACGTGCATGCCTTTTGTGTAGCAATCGACCATATCCAGACTCCAGTTCACATCTGCATAAATAAATGAACGCCCCAACAAGACCGGTCAGGCGTATATATGCCTACATTGAAGGAGGTTCATTTATTAAAAGGCGTCCAAAATAAAAGCCCTCCTCTTTTATAAGATACTAGCATAATAACCTGTAGTCAATACGGATACGACCAAACATTGCAATTTAAGTACTCATTTATTTTAGAAAGAAAATAAAAGAAAAAAAAGCTTATGGAAGTATCTGTTTATGTAATAAAAAAAAAAGATAGCAGTGTAGAAAGGAAAAAAGAGAATTTGAATAGAAAGGGAACAGTGGATTTTGGATAGAAATGGAATGCTTGTAGAAAAAGAAAAGTTGAACTTTGAAAACTAACAAGTGATTATTAATGGTTTCATAATGGAATAAAGTGGGTAGTTACATTTTTTTTTGGTCCATAACAGAAACTTCCATTAAAAGAAGGTGATAACACAAGGGGGAAGAAAGAAAAGGAAAAAAAAAAAGAAAAGAAAACCTCTAAAGAGAGAAAGAATACAAGAACAATGTACCCACTCACAAGAAACTGATTAAACAACATCTACTCAAGGAACAATTCTCTCAACCCCTACTTTTGCTAAAGCATCAGTGATAGAGTTGGCTGACTTAAGCATATGATGGAAGACAACATCTAAGTTTATATGTAACACACAAATTTCATTAAAATGAAATTAAAACCTGCAAGGGCTAGCCTTTCTATTAGACACCCAAGCCATTGCATTAGAAGAGTTGCTTCTCACAAAAAGGTTGCCATTGAAATGACTTAAAAAAATACTGAAGAGCCTCCAGAATTGCTAAGATTTCTATTTTATTAGAGTCACACACACCTACAGACTTAGAAATCATCAATAATACCTCAACATTGCTATTCCATGGTATGCCACTAATACCTGTCAAGCCTGGCTGCCCTCTTGATGCACCATTAATATTAAATTTGAACGTACCAAGGGAAGGAGGGGACCAAATAATTGACTTCAATACCTTAAAGGGGCCACACCATATACAAGTTTCTCAATTAATAAGGATGTCATCAAGGTTGAAGTTAGAAAACTCCTTCCTAACCAAAGGCCATTGTACAATTCTCATTGAAATCAAATTTATCAACTTCATTGGAGAAGAGGAAGGACCTTTGAATATTCTGTCATTTCCTTCCTTTCAAATAGACCATAAAATGTAAAAAAGAAGCAGTTCTAAAGAGTAAAGCCACATCCAACAAAAGGCCCTCCCAATAAAGACTCAGCTCATCTACAATCTTTTCTGAACAACACCATACAATCCTGTATCTTCATAAGAAGTAACCCCAAATAATAGCCGTTACGTCGCAGTGAAGAATGAGGAGTGGTTGCATAAGATAAGTGGAGAGAGAAGATTTGAAAAAAAGAAAAAGAAAAGAAACTTTCGATCAAAATCCCAACCAAGAGTCAAAAGCAAAGCCAAAACCCTCGGCTTTATTGTAGTATATTAGAAAATCTTCACTCTACCATGAGTTTTGTCTCATCAGAAGGTTGGAGTGTACGATTGATAATGCAAAAGATACGAGTATCTGTTATAATAATAATAATTATTATGTTCATTTGTTATATGTATACTTCATTCTTACCATGCATGAACATTTTATGGGAGTGATATTTGGCCATACCATATTAACAAACATCTAGTTGTAGTGCTGATAGTGCGGGATTTATATAATGTGTGGATCCGAGTATTTACCACACCAATGAAAAAAAATGTAGCTGTTTGTTTCAATAATAACTTCACAAGCATTGCCATTGTCCTCGTTGGCAAGATTTACAAATCCAAGTTTTTTTTTTCAACTATCTTGTCATGTTAATAAAAATAATTTTTTGATAGTAGTATAATATTTTTAAACGATGACATATAAAAAATATCATGAAAAAATTGTACGCATGAGGTCAGAGATATACAAGAAGAATCTATATAATAGGCTCAATATCTTTTCAGGCCAACAAATTTTTGTTTAAAAAACAATGTTTACAACAAGGATTTGTAGGTGTTTAAATGAGCCAAGCTTGCTAAGCTTAAGCTTGGGCTCAGTTGCTCGATGTGCGGCTTGAATTTAACTTGGGCTCAAGTGAAGCTTGAAGACTAAGGTTGATATGGGCTTTTCCCCGGTTATATCAGGCTCGAGCTTGAGCTCGATTATAAATGAGAGCCGAGTTCAATTTGGGCTCTTGGATTGATTTTGCCACACAGAATTATCAATGTTATTATAAACAAGCGATGCTCTGAATAATCATAAATGATGATGTCTTAACTAAGTTGGAGCTAAGCTTTGGGACCTTTGGCCTTCGCTAGAAAGTTACTTGATTTTGATGAATAAATATTATTTTTTAAGAGATATATACATGGCTACACACACATAATATCTGAATAATGCAAGAAGCAAAAGTTTTAAGTCTCAAACAGGATTTAAAAAAATATTTTAAGTCTCAAACCGAGCCACGACCTTTACGACATCAATATACAAAGGTATATTCAAAACTTTTGGGGAGCCATCACCCGAGTTAACCAATTACTTGTTGGTAAGATCTAAAACCATACCTGATTCATTTGGGCACACTGTCACGGTTGAGGCCTGAGGAAGGCCACGAGAGGAGATAGAAGTCTAGTGTCGGGTCAGCAAGTGTACTTAAAAATAAAGCTAGAAAAAACATCTAAAACTAAAAAATTAGGAAACCAGTTAATTGCAGAAAAGGACATCAAGGCATATAATAATGCACATCTCTATTACTTTACAAAATGTCCCACTGCATTAATTGCCCCGCGGAGTCATTGACAGCAGGAAAGGTGCATTTGCCCCAGTAGTGCCTAGTATTGAGATTTGATTAGTTCAAAATCAATAATAATTTGAACGTTGAAGTTGATTTTATTTTAAATAAATAGGTGAAAATACTTTATTATTATTATTTATTTTATTTCTATATTTTTATGTACTCATTCCAACTAATTCACCATATGCATTTACTTGTATTCTTTTATTATTATTTTCTAAGAAGCGATATGTACATAAAATATGAACATGAAAATTGCAGATGGTCACATATAACCATACAGAAGTTTGCAATTACCTGTTTTCACTGTCATCCAAAGAGACCTTTCTCACTGGTATGGTGCAAGTTTATGCTATTTCTATAACCCCCCATGGCTTCAATCCAAGCACACTCTAGAAGCGCCTCTCTGTACACAAGACAAGGCCACAAGGGGCCGACCAATGTGGCATCCATTGGGCACAAATTACGTACTTGCCTACGGCAGCCTGCATCAGCACCCTGTATCAAAATTATCCGACTTGAAGGAACGGTGACATCCGTTCACACTTGCCACCAAGGCCTTTAAGAGGCATCCAAGCAGCGAGGAGGAGTGGTATCCAATCCAAGACTCACTTTTTAGAGAGAGCACTCTAAAATAGATTATCTCCCCCAACACTCAGATAAAGAGAGCACCAATCACCTTTCCTGCTTTTTATCTGTCTCCTCTCCCATTGTCATCATCTGGAAAGGGAAAGAAGAAAGACTGAGAAGGTTTGAGAACCCACCCTTGTCTTTTTCCATTATTTGTTCAATGCATTGGATAGATCTCACTTGGATGCTCCTTCCCTTTTCTTGTTTCTTGGATTTGATAGAGGAAAGAGGGAGAAAGATTGGATCTTGGAACTGGGGTTTATGTGTTTTTTGAAAGATTGGATTTTGGAACTGGGGGTTATGTGTTTTTGACTTGTTTGGGAAAAGATATCTGTGTTTGTTTTGCAGGAATTCTGCTTAGAAGAAGATGGGGAAGAAGCTTGTAATGCCCCGCGCGCGGGACGTTGACCTCTCAACCGTTGAATATCACCACGAATCGGTGAAAGGTTGGAACTTGCTGTGTTAATTTTCTTCTCTTCATTATTTTCTGTTTTTTCTTTCTTCCTTTGTGTTTGGACTTGAATAACAAAAGCTTCTGATTTGTTTTTTTTGCTAATTCTCTCCGGTGGGTGATGCTGAAATGTCAATTACAGATCTGAATGTTTAGTAGAAACTAATGCCACATATTGCAATATTTCTTTATTATTATTATTGTTTGTGTTGGTACACTGAGAGTATGTGATAGTGACGTATAAGACATAGAGAAAATGACATAGGGAATATATACACACACACTTGGGTTTTGAATAGAAACGTCCATTCTTTCCATTTTTGGCATTTGAAAAATAAAAATAGGAAAATGGGTGCTTTTTTCTTTCAAAATTCCATGGGTGTGCATAATGATGTTCCTTTCAAGTGTTATTGTAAAGCTTAAAGTAACTATGTGCATGTCTGGGCCTTCACAAAGGCATGTTTGTATGTTGAGAGTGCACGGTGCAGCCGTCTAAACTCAAGATGCAACCTCCCTGAAACGAGTCACTGAATCAATTCGTTTCCATGATTGATTTCATTCGTACTGCTCGGTGTTTTTCAGCTCCAAAATTGTCGGGATTCACGCTGAAGCTTTTCGTGTGGCTGATTGAGTTCCCCATTATTGGGCCTTGGCTCCTGTCGTACTTGAAGGAGAAGAATAAGTTTACTCAGGTTTGATCTTTTACTGTTGGAAATCCGGATCTTTGTGTCCACATCGTCCTCTTTTCTCTGCGACATGCGATATCTAGGATTGTTCTTGTAATTGAATTCTATTTGATGATTTTTAATGGAACTTTTTGAGTTTGCTTTGCAGATATTACAGCATACTGTCATTCCTGAAGCACCCATGTTTCGACCTGAGTTTCCGCCTCAAGGTTTGGTTATCTATTTATTTGTCTTTTAATTATGGCTATTTACTTGGAAGCTCCAGTGTAATTGTCGAATGGCCTTATTTCTTTACTGTTCTTCCATGAGATGAAATTCTGGTACTCTTCTAAGAAAAGTTGCCGCCAACTGTTGGGTTTTCTTGAAAATTTATTCCCTAAACGGGAAACTAGAGTAAAATCATTTTCTTGTTTGGGTGCTTGTGATGCCCCATCCATGGGTGATTCCTCAATGATTTGATAAATAAAAAAAAAAGTGAGAAATGTAGTTGATGTTTCATATAGTATGTGACACACTGTACAATGTGCATAGTATTTTCAACCTTAGTGATTGTTAGTTAGGTGCACTATTGTGCTGTTGGATGGAAGTGAAGGGAAAACTCATGAATGACTGGAGAGAGTTTCTTTGATGCACGAGGGCAAATATAGGAAGGGCACAATGAATGCCCTAGGCACTCCCTCTATCACCTTCTCTAATGATCCGCATCATCTTCCAGGGGCCTAAGAGTCATCCATGTTGCTTGCTCTTGATTGATTATTATGATAATTTGGTTATGGTGTTGAAAGGGAATACCTAAAGATCCAAGGTGGGTGTTTCCTGTTGCCTGGGAGATGTCCGTCAAATTCAAAAGTGTGGTTCCCAAGTGTTACGACCTTTGCATTTGGTTTCTACTGGTTCACTTTATGTTGTACATTTTTCTGATGCATACGAATGTACATCGTTACAATTCCAATGCTTGTGTTTTCAACAAGAATTTTAATGACATTGGGACAGCAGCATCTACTGGGGCTTGCAACATACTCCTCTGGTTCATTTTAGGTTGTACATATTTCTGATGGGCTAAAAAGGTCATTGCTTTTCTCTACTTTCCCATTTTGGGTTTTAATTACTAGAGACAAAGTTCATGGAGTAGTTGAGGCCATCCTACAGGGAAGAGTAGAATCATGGAATTAGATCATGTAAGAAGGAACTGGTAAAGAAGAAGATTGAAAGAAAGGAAACCGGTGCTTCTAACTATTTAATAACCTCCTTGGTTATTGGTTGATGATGCAGGCTAGATCCATGATTGGCCAACCCATTGGACCTAAGACCAATAAGACTCTAGTAGATTAGAGTAGATCCTATTATTAGTAGTTGCTTTAGTTGCTTTCTTAATTATCTAGGATTCTTTAATATTTGGAAAGTCCAGTCATGTTTGGTTTAAGACTTCTTATTTGATTTGAATTAGTTGTTTCCTTAGTTAGAAAATATCTTAGTTATAAATAAAGATGTAATCCCTCTTCATGGGACACAGACATTGATATTGAATAAGAATTTGAGTTTGGTTCTCAGTTGTTGAGTTTTGTTTATCTTTGGTGAGGCACCCTGACATTCTATCCTTAAGCCTTTTGGTTTGGATATTAGCCCGTTGGCTATTCTACTTCCTTGCATTGCTTCAATTGGTATCAGAGCAAGGTTCCATTCTCAAATCGCCGTTCTGGTCACTGATTCGAGGTATCATATCCCATCTCGATTCCCCATTCCTTCATCTTCATCACAACCCCTCCACCATCTTCCCTCCGAATCCACCCATCCCAGACGACCACTGAAACCCCCACCGAGACCCACTCCTCTCTCGCAGCCCACAACTACCACCACATCCATCCTAAACCCACAACTTTCGAAACCCATACCAACAGAAGCCCCATCCTACAACCAATCCCCACTCCTCGACACCACCAGCAATATTCCTGAACCCTACTAGAACCAGTCCCCCCTCTCCTCTACTTCCTGCGGCCCTAGACGAACCCAACTCCACAACCCAAAGCCCATATAAACTCCAGGACCCTAAAACCTTTCCCAATGTCAAATCCCTAATCCCTTACCGGACCCATCTCGTGTTCTCAACTCACCTCCAAAACCCTAAGATTCATAACCCTCGCCTCCATCCCCGACTCCTTCGCCGAACCCTAATCCCGACAGCTGAAACCCTAGCCACGACTCCCCATCAGACCCCATACCCATACCTTTCGACCCAACCCTACGACCCCCTTTCGACCATCATCTGCCTTCCCAAACCGACCAAACACCCCAACCGAACCAACCCATCGGTTGCTAACAAACATCCCCAAACCTAGAAGAAAAAACAAAGCAGAAGAGAGAGAGGCAACAGAGAAAAGAGATAAAAATCAAAGGGCGTACCATGCATCGTAGCAGCCAGCTCAATGCCATGTACCACCGACCCGCTCACCTCTCCTTGTTGCTTCCTTAACTCCACCAGCGAGCTCAGGCACACGGCGGCTTCTCTATCTCCGTCATTGCTACCCAGTCACACCTCCTCTCTGTTTCGCTTCGCTGCTGCCCACGGTCACCTTCGTTTGCCGTAATAGCTTCGTCGTCCACCCTCGCTGCCTTCGTTGCCGTCAGTGTGTCCATTCCATCTCCTCTCGCCGCCCCTCTTTCTTTCGTCTCCATCCAGCAACAGAAAGGGTTTTTGAAACCCTTTGTTTTTATTGTCGCAATAGTTCCAAGGGGCCCAAGTGACTGCAGCTAAGCCCAATTGCTGGGATCCAGTTTGGGTTAGGCCTGACCTGATATTAGAGCTGTATATTTAAATATATATATATATATATACAAGTGCGCCTAACTGAAAGGGAGCCAAGCCAGTCCAAGGTTCAAAATTTCTATTTGACCAATCACATCCTGTGTTTTTCAAAAGGGGTGAAATCTTGGTCCTTTGAATTATGATTCACGATCTGTCTTCACAAGCATATTTCTGTCCATTTGATTGAGCTATCAGGTCAATCCCTTTTTGAAAATCTTGTGTTCTTACATCAAAGCCAATATGCAAATTTTTGGACCATCTAATGAATTTCAAAGCATGTTGTATGAGTATAAATATGGACATTGGTATTTTACAAATAAGGTCTACTTTAAGCAGTTCCTCAATTTCAGACAAGCAGATTCGACAGTTTATGAATATTTAAATCAATTTTCGAGACTGCACTAAGTTTGTAGCTTGGAATAAAATGAGCTGCATGATTTGACTCGCTTTATCAGATGTTTGAAGCCAGACATTCTTGAGAAGATGGGAACCTTGCAACCATATTCATGAAGCATACAAGGAAGTAATTTATGTTGAGCATATGCTTCAACAGTCCCACCTGCAATAAGTTAAGCCTAAGAAAGAACATTCTCCGTGACGAACGAGAGATCATCTGATGGAAATAAATTTTGCAAGACAAGATACTCACACCCTTGTCATTCGTCGACTTCTCAACACCAATGAATGGGAAGACAAAGAGTGGAAGCAGACTATGATATTTTGGACGCGAGTAAGGTGTGAAGATAGGATAGCCAATTTGGTTATTGATCATGACAGTGCTATCAATTTTGTGGCATAAGATGTTATTGACAACCTGAATTGGCCTACAAAGACTCTCCCAAAACCTTACAAAGTTGTATGGTCTAATGCTTCTATCATTACTGTAACTCACAGCTGTCTAGTATCTTTCAAGTTTGGTGTATATGAAAATAAAATTTTGTGTGATGTAATTCCCATGACAATCACTTATTCTTTTGGAACAACCATGGCTTCTTCATCGGAAAGTGCAATATGAAAAAGATAAGAATATCTTTTCCTTCTCTTAGAAAGAGTGATATATTGCCCCATTACAACTGGCAACCTCTTTATCAACCTCATCACCATCTATTGAAGAGTCAAAAGATGAACACAAAAAGGAAACAAATTCCAATGGTGACGTTAAGAAGCCCGTTCATGGAAAGAAAGATTTCATTACAACTTCAAGTGAGAAGCAAGAGGTACATCAATTGGTAAAGGAAGAACAAAAACAAGTGCACATTGAAGACTTTGATCATGAGGCTTCAAAAGAAGATCACAAAGAAGCAGATTTTAAAGACATTAATCGGTTTGGCGTTACCATTGAACATCCAAAAGGATTGATTGTTCTGCCTTTTCCAGAACATCCAATTAAGTCGTCAATAGTGAAATCCATTGTTCCAATTATTTCACAAGCAATTCAAGTTGTTGAAGTTCCCCACATTGACTTCATCTTTAGATATCACATATGGATATCTGACAGTCAACACTTGAAACATCTATTGGTCCATTTACACATCCAAGCTCCATGCAGAGACCAACAGTCGAGAACATTCTAATCTCCTATTACATGGAGGAAGAGACTGCAAAAAACTTTCAAGCCATGTCATGCAAATGTAGATCTGAAGACAAGACAAAAGTTTGTTCGAATGATTTTTGACCTAGGTGGACATTTATTGAACTCGAGGACAAGTTTTCCTCCAAGCAGGGGAGAACTGATATTGGCCAGATCCATGATTGGCCAGCCCATTAGACCTAAGACCAATAAGGCCCCAGTAGATTAGAGTAGATCCTATTATTAGTAGTTGCTTTAGTTGCTTTCTTAATTATCTAGGATTCTTTAATATTTGGAAAGTCCAGTCATGTTTGGTTTAGGACTTTTTATTTGATTTGAATTAGTTGTTTCCTTAGTTAGAAAATATCTTAGTTATAAATAAAGATGTAATCCCTCTTCATGGGACACAAACATTGATATTGAATAAGAATTTGAGTTTGGTTTTCAATTGAGAGACTTATGTTTGTCTTTGGTGAGGCACCAAGATATTCTATTCTTAAGCCTTTTGGTTTGGTAATTAGCCTGTTGGCTATTCTTCTTTCCTACGCTACTTCAATTGATGAAATAATACTAATGGATTGATTGTGATGAATTTTAGAGCGAGAACTTGGCGTCATTCTCATGGATGAAGACAGTGCACCGGTTGTCCGTGTTGAATCAGCCTTGGAATGCCTCCCACCTTATGATCCTAATCGCTATAGTGGCAATGGATCTCCCGGTTCGTCCTTGTACTGGACAATCCGTGATTATGCTCATGCTTACAGGTCCAGGCGTGTGACCCCGTCCATGGTAAGTCACTTTGATTGCAGAAATTTTTTGACTCTTCCCTCTTTATTATTTAATTTATACGGTTAACTATCCTCTTTTTCAATATCTAGGTTGCCGAGCATGTCATCTCATACGTGGAGGAGTCCAACAACAAGAAGGTGCCCAGTCCATTATTGATCTCTTTTATTGCTGAGGATGTCAGGAAGCAAGCTATGGCTTCTACAAAGAGGTTTGAGGAAGGTACTCATCATGTATATGCACATACATGTGTGCCTAATAATATATGAACATGTTGGCAATTAGACCTCAGTGGAGATTTGCTTCCAATATTGCTGGCACTCAGACCCAATGGAATGTCATGTGCAGGGCGCCCGTTATCTGTATTGGATGGTATCTTCATGGCCACCAAGGATGATATAGACTGCTTCCCTCATCCCACCAGGGGTAATGCCTAGTGACTAGTGAGAACCTTTTTCTATCATTCAGCATATCTGTTTATTGCAACTTTGGTTTCTATTATGTCAGGTGCGACAACGTGGTTTCATGAGGTTCGATCAGTCAATGAAGATGCTGTTTGTGTTTCGAGATTGCGAAGCTGCGGTGTTATTTTTATAGGAAAGGCAAACCTGCATGAGTTGGGGCTTGGAGTAACTGGAAACAATCCAAATTACGGGTAAGGAAGGTTCCACCTGTTCCATTCTGAGGTACTTGATTTCTCTAAAGTCAAACGTATTTGCATATCGCTTTTGATCTTTCAGTGCATTTGGAAATGTACTTAAACGGCAAATGGGAAACTGTCAGCATACGGTCAATTCCACATCTATAATATTGAAGTTACATTTTATGGCCATATCCTTGTGTCCAATCCACTGTATTTTTGTATTTAAGCAATGAAATGGACAGTATTACCCCCAAAAGGACAATGGAATATAGATGAGCCTAGATTTCTAGTATCCATATTGACAACTGATCAACACACTCATCTGAAGTGTCCAACTAGTGGTTGTGATTCTTGGCCTAACACTCAAAACCAGTCCAAACCCAACCTCATCATTTAGGGTTGGGTTGACCTTTATTGTTTTGAGGTCTGGTTCAGGTTGACATTTCTGACACATTGACAAATGGGTTGTGTTAATGTCGAGTCCATTCTTTCTATTCGACCTTCCAATTTGACATGAGCTTGACCCAACTTGACTAATTGCACTGTGATTTTCCAACCTAGGGTCCTGCTTGACCCTATTAGCTTCCAGCTTGGATTGAGGTTGACATTTTTATCCTGATAAATACAAGGGTTAGAATTGGGTTTGGGCCAAAGCTGTAACTTGTGTTGAGCTCACCCTGACTCATTGCAACCTTTGTCCAAAACATAAAAATTTTTGTATCTCAAAATTACTGGGGCAAAAGCTTATGTAATATTCCTCCTCTGAGAGTGACTTGTTACAAAATCCTTCCTCATGTGTATGTATGCTTGAAAATCTTAAGGTCTTTAGAAAGAGGATGTTGGAGGTGGAACAAGTAATGGCTGGTAACCAAGATGGGCAAAAATTGGGTTTAGGATGAGGTTGTCTTCATTTCCCTCATAAAATTGGCTTTCTCTGAAAACTCCATGGAGAAATGTGTACTTGGCTTCTTTGCTTGTGTAAAGCAATAGAATTAGAGCTGAGATATTGATCTATAGAATATGTTTCTTTGATCTGAATCAATTTGGACTGCATTGTGTGACTTGTGTCTGAGATCTTAACAGTTAAAAGGGGCTTTGTGAATCCTGAAATCACACATTCAATATTTTTGTAGGACCAGTAGCTTTTTGGTTAAAGTTTTGTTCCTTACTGTTCATGGGTTTATCAATTTTATTTTTAGTTGCTTCCATTTATCTAAACTTTTTTAGTTGCTTCCATTTATCTAAGTCTGAACTGTGAAGACTTGGACCAGTGGATCATTTTGCTAGGTTGATTTCTTTATTGTTGCATTGAATTAGTCTTTTTTTTTTCTGTATAGTAATCTTTATTTCCAAATGCATGTTAAGAGTCCTAATGCTTTTATGACTTTTTTAACTGGAAATATTAATTAGGTGACAGGTTATCGTCACTTAATCTCTTTTAAATGTATTTTGTTACAGAACAGTAAGAAACCCACACTCTAATGAAAGATACACAGGTGGATCTTCCTCAGGCCCTGCAGCAATTGTTTCATCAGGACTATGTCCCGCAGCTTTGGGAACAGACGGTGGAGGTATGGCACAGAAATTAAAATTAAATCTCCACAACACCTATTTCAAGATGTGGTCCTTAATTTTAATGCAAATTTATGTAAATGTCAGGTTCAAATCGAGTTGCATCTTCTCTCTGTGGTGTTGTGGGCATGAAAACTACATATGGGCGAACAGACATGTCTGGGTAATGTTTTGTAGATTGGCAGAATAACTATTTTCTAATGTGGTTATTGTTTTTCAGATCATGCTGTCTGATGACTGACATCCTTTCCATTTTTACATAAGGCTTCCATGATGATTAATATGGAATCTTTCCTTTTCACTATTTTATTTGACGTGCTACAAGTATGAAAATAGCCTAGTACACCCAAGCTGCAATACTTTGGCAGTTGGTATTAATTTGGAGTACCAATCTTGTTGGGAATTTCTTTAATGTAGCAGTTGTGGTTGTCATCGAGTTGGTGTGTTTCTTATTTAAAGTTATTATTTAAGACAATTGAGTAGGAGAGCCTTTGTCCTCCAGTTACTGGTTGCTTTTAGATACATTTGTAAAGGGGAAGTTGGTCAAATTTGAATATAGTGAGGAATCCTAATGATTTGCTTGCAAAGGCTACAAAGCCTCTAATAATGTGTCATGCATCCCATTCTGAAGTTGAAAGTCAACTGATTTTGGTACTGATCCAGACATCCTAGTGTGAAGACTCCATTGGAAGCTTCATATGCTTACTCTGGTGCCTCTATCACATGCAGTTGAAGCCTGAACTACTGGCTTAAAAGGTTTTCACTGCATTAATGAGACTCATCTTATCACAAATAATTCCCATCTCCAAAACAGTAAATTGTCACATAAACTACAACTATTGAACTGTCACTTGTGTGTTTCTAGATCTCCTGAAAAGGACAGTGTCAACTTTCCTGTGACACATAGCAAAAAGTTGACAGCATCATACACATTCAAATTGGATGGAGCTTTGGCTTTGATGATATTTTCCATCACTACCACTTTACTTTTTCTGTCTGATGGCATCTGCATTTCAACTTTCATTGGATTTGCTTGTTGGAGTTAAATTAGGAGTCACATCATGAACATTTTTCTGGTATTAACCCTTTGAAGGGCTTTTAACCATGTGGGCTGTTCTTTTGCAGGTCACTGTATGATTGTGGAACTGTTGAAGTCATTGCACCAATTGCTTCCACAGTTGAGGATGCAATGCTAGTGTAAGTTTTTTCTTTATTATTATTAATTATTGGGATTTTACCAAACTCATTTGAAACTATTAGATTTGAGATCTTTAATTGAATGATTCATTACTTAGCCAGGGACCTTGACTAAGGAATGTATTCTTCTGTCTCTGGTTCCCATGCGTGGTCCTGTTTGTCTAATTGATTTCATTAACTGTTTTTTTTTTTTTTTTTTTTTTTTTGCTATTTTGTCTGTTTTGTCTTTAACTTTTGATGAGATCTTTCATCTTTATTGTAACTCAGTGAGGGTGCTCACATGATACAGCACCATGGCTAGGAAAGACTAGTGATTATCTTCAATTTACCCCTCAGGAGTTTTTCTGCTGGATGGATTTTTGTAGGTTAGACTAAGGTTTTAACTGAACCCAGCCTGCTTGGGGCTGTATACAGATTGAGCCTAAGACCACATGCTGGGCCGCAGTCCAAAAGTAAGACAAAGATCATTAATCAGGTCGATTTGGGCCTGTGTTCACCCTAAGACCCACCAGTCGGCAGGACATGGCCTGAAACCATCCTGAATATTAACTAGCAAGCTAGCTTGGACTTTGGTTGGGAATCTTTAGCTATTGTGGATAAGGTGAGGCCTGTGCCCAAATTATTTGTGTTTGGGCTGATCTTGATATACTTCAGATTCATGTTGCAACTGTAAAGGCCTGTTTCCCACAGATGTAGCTTTGTTCTGGGATTAGGTCGTTTAAAGTTTTTTTCTTTCCGCAGGAGTCAATTTTTAGGATGCAATGATCAAATAGTTGGACAAAGGATCACCTCCTTATTCATTACTTCAAAATTAGTTGACATTTTGCGCATATCTAGGCAGCAATTTGAAGTTTAAGAACCATCTGGTTCTTCTCAAGATTTGGCCAATATCATCCACGAAGAAAGCCTAAAATCCTCTCTAATCTGCGTCAGAAGCTCCTATGCAAGCACGACCTAAGTATGACTGTGACTTGCACCGAGAGTATAATTGACATTTCAATATTTGTCACTTTTGTGATTCCATATTAAGTTAATCATTCCATTTGCATTTGGTAGCATTTTATCCTTTATCTTACATCGTTGAGTCTTTCATCTTCTTGTTACTTTGACATAGGTAACCTGTGGTAGTGGTCAT
This sequence comes from Sextonia rubra, assembly GCA_037013555.1. Taxonomy (NCBI): domain Eukaryota; kingdom Viridiplantae; phylum Streptophyta; class Magnoliopsida; order Laurales; family Lauraceae; genus Sextonia; species Sextonia rubra. Next base: position 30,575,339 of record JASUAD010000010.1, on the reverse strand, counting down.
TGAGGTTAGTACTGAGTACTCATGAGTACTGCTTCAGGGATAATGAATCAGCTAGAAATTTTGAAGTTTAACAGTGTCACTTCTCTGTCTCGACTTCTTAGTATTGATGGACCGGTATGCCTGCATCTGCAATCAATGAATCCTTTTTAGCAACTAATTTTCAGCAATTTACTGTATAAATTTAATTGCATACCAACAAAATTTGCCTCTAGGGAGATTGAGGAGGATGTTGAACATAGGATGAGAGTTAGATGGTTGAAGTGGAAACTTGCTTTTCGAATGCTTTATGGAGGAAAAATTTTACAAAACAATGACTAGATTAGCTATGACCCATGTGGCATAATGTTGGCCAATTTAGAGACAATGCAAGCAAAAATAATAGTAAAGAATAGATGTGTTGTCAAATTAGGAAAGGTAGAATTAGAAATGAGTGCTTTGTGAGCATTTAGAGGTAGCATCAATTGGTGATAAATTAAGAGTCTCGTTTGAGTTTGGAGATGTCCAATGCGGGCCTATGATGGTGTTGTGAGGAAAAGTTTCTCTATAAAGGTTAATTACCCCTTGAGGACAAGGGGTAGGCCAAAGAGGACATGAATGGAAGTAATTTGGATGGATATGAAAAAGTGCAACCTCCCCGAGGATTTGACCATGGAAGAATGGTGAAACTTAATTCATGTAGTTGACCCCATGCTAGTGAGGAAAAGGATGTCTATGTAGGTTGATCGTCCCTCGAGGAATAATGGTAGGCCAAAGAGGACATGGATGAAAGTAATTAGGATGGATATGAAGTGCAATAGCCCCGAGGATTTCGCCAATATAGATTGGAATGGTGAAACATAATTTATATAGCTGACCCCAACATAGTTGGGAGAAGGATATGGTAGTGGTGATTGTAGAGTTTAGTTGCATTGTTGTACTCTTTCTTAATTAATCTTTTCCAATGATTATTCTTTAAAAAATTTTTAATATTTACTTTTTAAAGGTCTTCTCATCATATTTTGCAAGTTAGTTGACTTTCACTTTCAACATTACTGGACGGTGCAGCTATGCAGCAATGTCAGGCTCTTCATTGGAAGATAGGATCTGCTTGAGACCTGTAATATTTTGAGCTTCCTCATTCTCTCCTCAGAACTCATATTAAAGTGGCATTGCACTTATTCTTCTAGGATTTCTTCTTATTTGTGAATGTTGATAACTCTGAAACTACATTTTGAAATCATTTTAAGTACATTTCTATTCCATCTGCAGTTACCACCTTGTGTTCCATGTTTATCGTCATCCGACAGTTCTAATATTGTAGGATCCTTGAGATTTGGAAAATACACACAGGTATATGACGGCTTTTATTCCCATAAGCCCATTGTGGAAATATAAGTAGCTAATTGTATACTCTTGTGTGTGTGTTCTTTTTCTTTTTTGCAGTGGTTTAATGATGTTTATTCAACTGATATCTCTGATAAGTGCGAGGATGTTCTTCATCTGCTTTCAAAGACTTATGGGTGTCAAGTAAGCTCATCATGGAAGCATGTGTCATCACACACATATTCACAAGCATTGCTATATTTAGATCCTAACATGTCTCTTTTGGTCTTTTGGTTCAAGATTGCTGAGATTGTTTTACCAGAGCTTCAAGAGACGAGAAATGCCCATTTAGTTTCTATGGGTGCTGAACAAATGAGCTGTTTAAATCCCTATTGTATTGATGGGTACGCTATGCTTCCAAAATTCTCAGAAAATTTGTCATTGACCTCTACCATATGGATTTTTATGCTGCATCATGAGTTGTAACTTAGGCATCTTTAAAGATATTAGCTACTAATTTTATTTAATTCTTTGGGTCAATATGTAAGTTACTTTTCTTCTAAGAACCTTTCTTTTTCTTTATTTATTTATTTAATTTTGTTTTGTAGGAAAGCTTCGGAACTAACACTTGACACTCGTATTGATTTGTCTGTTTACCGGGCATTTACTGCAGCAGAGTATGTTTCTGCTGCACGAATTAGGTGAGAAAAGATTTGCTTGTGATAATGTAACTGAATCTTGGACCTATATAGAACATGAGTTAATTATGTTTTCTGCATTGATTAAAAGCAATGGTGAATATCAGTCCCAGTGAGATTAAAAAGTGTGATGATTGATGAAGAGTTTTGTTTTTTGCCTTGCAGTTTATTGATTAGAAGTTAATCCTACAAGTGCAAAACATTTAACACGGAGAGTTGTTTATGAAAACAACAAAGGGGAAACCTATTGTGTGATTTAAGTACGAGCGGTTGAATTTCTTACCATTTAAATTTAACTGTTAAAAACTTTCCATATTGAGGTCTTCGTAGTAAATTTGTCTATTTAGGAAATGCAATTAAATAAAAGTTGTTCAATAATAATTGGTACCTATAAATTTAATGTTTTGAAATTTTGCAGTTGAGGGTTTCCATAATAAACAGGATGCTTATATTCAATAAATTGGGCATTTTTCTTTTTTACAAACCCAACATATGCATTTACATTTATCACAATTTCTACTCAATTCATTCTTGTCTAGGAGTTCTATAATAAATAGGATGCTTACATTCATTAGATTGGCAATGATATGTCTAGAAAATTTTCTTTTTTGCACATACACAATTAGATTTATCACACTTTCTGCTCAATTCACCTTGTCTTGAAATTCCATTTTTAACATGTTGCTAGCAATCGACTTCTCAGGTAACATTAATATGAATGACGTCAAACTAATGACATTTACCAATTTCCATTATGATTTGTGACAATTGCAGGAGAAGGATAATGTATTATCATATGGAAGCTTTCAAAAAGGTTGACATCATAGTAACACCTACAACTGGGTATGATTCTTTCATTGTATGCTATCTTCATGTTTGATTTGCTTTGCATTGAAGTATTTTAGAGAAATTTTAATATAGATCTTTATCTAGAGAGAGCTACAACCACTGCATAAAAGCTGGTCATGAAAAGATTCTTGTGAGCTCCTGATGTGGGGCCCACCTGGGTGCATGCCAGTCTCGGAATGTAGGAAGGATTTTGAAGTTCCACAATGAGTTAGAGGTGGGCCAAATGTCACCATGCTCTGATGATCATAACCATTGATTTCATGGCCCGCAGTTTCAATTACCTTAAATTGATGGTTGTGATCATCAAAATCTTCTGATATTTGGTCAACTTCTAATCTATAGTGAGACCTTCCAGTCCTTACCCTTTTGATTAACATGAATCCATGTGGGCTCCGCATCAAGGCTTTGCACGTGTCTTTTGTGGCCGGTTCTTAACTAAATTTTTTTCTTCGTTCTCTCTCTCTCTCTCTCTCTCTCTATATATATTTATATATAATCTTCATAGGCATCCATCTCTAACCATTTTTTTTGTGAGAATTCTAGGTGGGGTCCATCTATCACCCAATCCAAACCTTGCAACACACAGTGGACCCCCTGATAGGCACATGCCCCAAGTTTCAGTCAAATCCGAATTAACTAGACTGTTGTGTCGACTGTAAACCGATCTAAATGGAATGGATATGTGGGCCACAGATGAAAGGATTAGGGACATGTAATTGGGGTCAAAGTTGATATGTGGGGTGGTCTTGCATGGATCTCACCCCCCCCCCCCCCCCCCGGCGAAACGGATCTCATCCTTTGGTAGGGTCCACAGTGGGCCCCATGGAGGAGTGTGCACAAAAAGTCTGTGAGGGACAGATGTACAGGAAGAGGCGTGTGTGTGCGAGAGAGAGAGAGAGAGAGAGAGAGAGCCTTCTCCCATCAATCTAGGTCAGGTTAAAAGAGTTATATCATGAAACTCTTCCAAGAAAATAAGATTAAAAAAAATTAACATAAAATTAAAAAAACCCTCCAACCAGGCTAGATTGCAAAGCCTCCTTAGGCATCCAACGGGGCTCCACGTTCTGATCCAAAGTTTAACTCTGACCATTTTTGGGCCCATGGTGCAGTTCTACTCACCCATACCTCAGCTAATGCTGATTTCGGTAATGTTTATTTTTTACACACACATGCATGAAGACACATTCAAACATATTTTGATTTGCCAATTTTTAAGAAGAATAATGCACTTTTGTATGACAGCATCACAGCTCCAAAAATATCTGCAAGTTCTCTAAGGTACGGCGAGTCAGATCTGGAAGTTTCAGGTCTGTTTTTTATGCTTTTCATCAGCACTTTTGGATCGATAAATATTTCTTTATAGCTCTTGCATGGACTGATAACTATACATCTATCTATATTCACTTAAAAACCAACATATTCAGGAATAGTTTACCTCTACGTGTGTGTGCACACGTATGCATGTGTACGTATTATATGGACAGATACATATGTGCATACATACATACGAATCTCATCGTATGAGCCTCATCCTATCACGTGCACGCGCGCGAGCGCACACGCACACATGCACACACCCCTCTTTTTTTGCAATGTTATTAGGTGGGCCGGGCTCCCCTGCACATAATATGGGTAGCATTAAAATTATATTAATCTTATTCAACCTTAGTTCTATCGGTAGACATGTAGGTTAAAAAATCAAATTAGAAATTCCTACTTGAGAAACAGTTAGAAGAAGCTATAATATTGGTCCAGATATGATCAATTATCATACTTACTACCATCCCTGGAATTTGCAAGCATCCCAGATTTACACTGATTTGACTGATACTACTTATCCATACTAAGACCCTTAAATTGAGGGCTAGGATAACCTTATGGGGGCTGTTCTTGGCCAGCTCCCAGTCATGACTCCTACCAATCTTTTGCTCCATTATTTGCACATATCTAAGTGGGCTGCAGGAAATAGTTCTTGTATTAGTGCCATATATATGTATGCAAGCGTGGGTATATGTATATAATTTCGAAATACGAAAAGGTCATAAAATTGTGAAGTAACTCCTGGGGTCAATCTAGTTGCATGCCAATTACCTGGGGGCAGGAGGGTTGGTCCACAACTGATTTTGGTTTGAGTTACCACAACATAAATTTTGAGGGCTGCAAAGTTCAATGGTCTTCAAAGTGCAGATTTTGTAATTGAAAATCCAACAGTGACCGACTGTAGAGAGAAGTGGAAGGTCCTCACAATTGCAACTTGAGGTTGTGGGTTCAAGTCATGTTGCCAATCAAAAATATATATCAGAAATAAGTGTCAACTTGGGCAATTATTTTCTGGTTTATGAAGGCTCCTATTGGACCCCTGTGCAAAATATTATAATTCTTGTCACTGTGGCTCTGAGCAAGATGCTACCATTTGGTTTACTTTGTATACTTATTTCAGTTACTTGTGGCTGCCGAACTTCCTATATGACATTTGAAGAGTGTACCTCAAACAAGTCACAATTATGAAAATTCATCAAAACTACTCATAAATTTAGTTCATCCTATATTGTTCACTTACTTGATTTCAGGTTATCTCTTGCGGTTTATACAATCAGCAAATCTTCTTGGATTGCCAGCTATTACTGTTCCTGTAAGCGACACATCTTTATGCTTGGATTCTCTTTTTTTTTTTTTTTTTTTTATGTAACAATTTGATACCAAACATATGCTGCCTGTATATGACACTTTCATTTGACAGTAAAGACAGCACCTTTAATTAATCTTTGTGATACCGATCTTTGTGATACCCTAAAGCGCGTGCAACAATTATCTCATATAGTTGCAAATGTTTTTCATTTTTAAGATTTATGAATTCTATTATTTATTTTTTCAAGATGATTCAAAGAAATTTCTCATTCTGTGTGAAATATATTAGTGGCTTTCAACATTGCTCTTATCACTGATGCCATTATTTGAAAATTTTGTCTAATAGATTCTTAAAATCTCTAATTTGTCAGATTGCATTGAATATTGTATCTGGCATGGACTTCCTCTCATTGTATTCAGTATACAATACCTTAGGAATTAAACATAGTAATAATTCACTGTGAGTTTCAGTATAAAAAAACTAAGATCATTTCTGGACTTCCATCATGGACTTATTTAAGTTGGCATATTGGCTGGAAAAATGAAAGAATGGTAGAAGAAAAAAAATATGAAATTGAAAAACTGAGCACTGTAAACCACTTCTTAGCTTAGAAATGTGTCTGAATCTTAAGTACATTTGTGCAGAATTATCACTGCTATTCTTTTCAGCTAGATAAAAGTATATGGCAGGTGACAAGAGCCCATGCCAGCTGAAGGTGGTCACTATTGCTGCCTTGCTGTTATGGGTCCGAGTCATGTTACCATTCAAAAAAGAAGAAGAAGAAGACAGTGTAAGGTAGATTTATAGGCGCCACATCTTAATGCATGTGACCATGCTTTTGTGGGAGGTGTAAGATCTATTTACCTCTTGTGATGAAGTCTTTCATGTTTTTTTAGCTATCAGCTACCACTTGTCTCTTGGTTATGCTTCATGACTGTCTTCTGACTGATCTTTTTTTTTTTTTAAACATAATACTACTTCAGGTAGGTCATGATAAGCAGGGACTTCCAATAGGATTTCATTTGATGGGCCGTCCATGGGGTGAGGCTACAGTCTTGCGAGCAGCTTCCGCGGTGGAGGTGATAATCCTTGTTCCCAGAACTGACCAATTCTGAATATCTGATCATATGCGAGTTTGAATGAAAATTTTGAGAGGGAAATAAAGAAGAAGATGAAAAAGAAAACATATGGGAAACATTATGATTCATTTCATCACCGATGCATCTGCTTGCCTTTCCTTTTCTTCATTTACTTTTCTTTTTCTGTGAAAAAAAAAATAATGCATATTGCACAAGTGATTTTCCAATTTCTGTTATATACAGTTTGTCAGTTTTTTGCCTTTCTGTATTTTGATGTCTGGAAGTTTCTAAAAACAATCATCAGCAAGCATTTGCAAGATCAAAATTGCACTGTTTCTTCTGGCAAAGCATTCCACCATTAAAAAGAGAAAAAAAAAAAAAGCTTATAGTGAAGCATCACAAAATGTTTAAATTTTGAATAGTAGGCTTCATGCAAATGAAACCCAGATGAGCTATTTTCTAGATTTATCAATACAGTTGAACATTATAAACTTTAGTGCTGTATTGCTGTTTCTTTAGAACTAAGGGGCTTTTGCTTCCTATAATCCAATCTGGTCTCATTCAAGCCAAGTAATTTGGTAAACAGTAGCAAAACAGCAATATCTTTTTGAATCTGATCTCATTCATTTCCAGTGTGGATCTCTTATATCGGATGCATCAACAATCCCGGTCGTAGATGCTTACTACTATTTCTTTTGGTAGTTGCTACTTTATCTAATGGTGGCGTGGGCATGCTTTTTCATGTTTCCAGGAACTCTGTTTGAAGTCTCGTCACCGGCCTTCAGCCTTTTGTGATATTCTTGGGCGCTGTGAGCAATAGAGCCTTTCTTTCTGCTTCATAGTGATTAGCCTTAAATTTTATTTTCATCAGCTACCACATGTAATGGCTTAGTGTTAACTTTCTCTAGAATTCATGCACGATGTTATTTCTCTTGCTATGTATCCAAAATAAATTTTCTGTCTAGAAGAGAGTTGTCAAGTCTCTAAAACATTTGAATTATTTTGGTTAATGACGATAGTGTTTTGCGTGTCATAGTGAGGATGAGTGATTTCTTTTTGGGATGTACGATTTAAATGTGTTGAACCTGTGAATGATGTCAGTGGAACTTGATTTGCAAGGAACGAAACAAGGCAACTAGAAGTTTAGGAGAAATATTGGTAGCACTGTGGATTTCTTGGCATTGCTGCCTATGGATTGAATCTATCAGCCCACGGCATGGGCTAAGGCCTGAGTTGTAGGTCTGACACTAAATCGGGTTTGGCCCAGGCCGGTGTCCTTGTGAATGCAGGACAGTCTGGGAAAGCTGCAATATTGTTTCATTTTAGGGATATTTAGGGCCAGTCCCTATTCCTCATGTTTTTACTACGTTTAATCTATGTTAATTTTAGTTAAATCACTAGGTCCCTCATTTTGATTTGTTCTTTGAGCGAAGGTCCTTTTTCTTTTTGTTAAGGATATTTCATAATGAAAATACTCTTGATATTGTTTATTACATTATTCCTGTGATTTAGGCATTAGAATTATGGTTTCATTTCAGTTTCAAATTGTAATCGTCCGATCTGGTTGCATAGTTTTGGAGCGGCATGTAATTTTCTTCTTCTCTCTTCTTTTTCTTCTTCGCTTTTCTTCTTTTTGTCTTATGTCTTCTTTGTTCCATAAATTTTTTTATTAGATTCTTTTATTTTTCTTCTTGTTTATCCCTTTTTTTTATTTCATTATGATATCTATTTTTAATGGTGCTTTTTATTGATTTTCTTTCGTTGTTCTTTATTTTTTGAAAAATATTTTTCATTAATAATATTACAGATCTAGTTTTGATCATTGATCCGACGTGTTTCTTAATTTTTATTATTGGATATCTTATTTATTTGTCGAAGTATTTTAATTTTGTTCCTTAATGTTTCAGTTTATTTGTAATGATATTTAGATATAGATCGTGGATCTGATATCTGAGATAATATATGTAATGATCTATTGTTTGTGATTTTTGAAAGAAAATAAGCTGTTTTACATTCAAGCAAGATTTTCATCTGTTTTAGAGTTTTTGCAATTCTATCTGTTTAAATGGACGATCTCTATTTCTGTTATATGTAATCATTACCAATTTTGAATTTCATCTGTCTGTTTATTATGTAATATCAGTTTTGTTTTCGATCTTTGAAACAAGATGAATCTGTTTCATATATTTTATATGTTTCTAATTATATCTGCTCGAATGGGCGATATCTATTTTTTTTTTCAAAATCTAATACATTGTTGTTACATATAGAATTAAGAATTTCAGACAAATAGGAATATATTTGTTCAATTTCATCTGTTTGTTGAGACAAATAGATTTAAGAATTTCATAATATTATACATTATTTAGATAGATAGAATTAAGAATTTAAAACAAATTGGAATATATCTATTTCAATTTCATATGTTTGGTGAAACAAATAGAAATAAGAATTTCAACATATCATACATTATTGAGACAGATAAAATTAAGAATTTCAAAAATGTTTCAGTTTTTATAATTTTATCTGTTTGAATGTATGTTTTATATTTAGATTGTGTAGAAATGCACTTACGTTTAAAGTTTGATCTATAATTTATTTTCAACATATCATACATTAGTCGTGTTTATTGAGATAAATAGAATATCAAACATGAATTTCATCTGTTTGATATGTAGAACAAACTGAAAATTACGTGTTACAGATTTCATCTATTTGTAATTACATATGTTTGTAGTTATGTTGGATAAGGAGATGATTTAATTATCATCTTTAGCTTGAAGATTTTATCTGTTTGTAATTACATTTGTTTGAAGCTAGGATTTGAACAAGTCTTATGCTTAATCTAGATTGAAACAAATAAATTTGAAAAAGAGATGATTGAAAATAGATTAAATTGAAACAAAAGAATACATGAGATTGAAACAGATGAGACTGAAAGAAATTAGTTTAAAAATAGATGAGATTGTAAGAAATGAAACAGATGAGATTGAAAAAGATGAAATTGAAAGAGCTAAAAGCCACGAGATTGAAACAAATAAAATTTGAAATAGATGAATTTGAAAGAGAGACAATTGAAAATAGATGAAATTGAAAGAAATGAAAGGCACGAGATTGAAACAAATGAAATTGAAAGAGAGACAATTGAAAACAGATGAAATTGAAATAAATGAATTACACGAGATTAAAACAGATGAGATTGAAAGAATTTGGTTTGAAAACAGATGAGATTGTAAGAAATGAAACAGATGAGATTGAAACCAGATGAAATTGAAACAAGTGAAAGACATGAGATTGAGACAAAAAAAATGAAACAGATAAGATTGAAAATAGATGAAATTGAAAGAAATGAAAAACACGATGTTGAAAAAGATGAAATTTAAAATAGATGAATTTGAAAAAGAGACGGTTGAAAACATATAATATAAAAAGAAATAAAAGACATGAGATTGAGACTAATAAAATTTGAAATAGATGAAATAATATATTCGATAAATCATTAGAAATGAAGTAGATATATTCCAAATATCAAACATATGAAATGAAAATTGAAAGATATATAATTAAATATAAAACAGTAACAGATATAATTGGAAAAACAAACTAAAAAAAAGCATATATAATTGAAGAAAAAAAACATATATCGAATATGTTTGTCATATGAAACAGATTGATTTCTAAAAGTGGAAACACAAATAGATGAAATCTAATATTTTTAAAGATCATATATGCATTGCTACAATTTTTCACTTCGAAATCGTCTATTATCCTTGTTTATTATCAAATTGTTGAAATCAAAACACATGCAAGCCCTAGTTTCAAGTCTTCGTATTAAAAGAGGAAACAGATTGATTTCTAAAAGTGGTAACACAGACAGATGAAATCTAATATTTTTAAAAATCATGTATGCATTACTACAATTTCTAACTTCTATATCTTCTATTATCCATGTTTATCATCAATTCGTTGAAATTGAAACACGTACAAACCCTAATTTCAAGTTTTTTAATCAAAATATGAAACAGATTGATTTCTAAAAGTGGCAACACAAATAGATGAAATCTAATATTTGTAAACAACATGCATGCATTGCTACAATTTCTAAATTTGAATCGTCTATTATCATTGATTATCATCAATTCATCAAAATCGAAACAAATGCAAATCCTAGTTTTAAGTATTTGTTTAGATTATTGATGCTATGATGAGTCTTCGTAAAGTGATGGTGGAGAAGAAGACCCGACGCTATGAAGAATCTTCAGAAAGAAACGATGGAATAGATGATCGTACACTTCGATGAATCTGCTTGATGCAAGGAGCAAATTTTATTTGAATGCTAAATCATTGCAAAAAAGGAAATAAGATTGTCTTTATGAAATGGAAAATATCGAGCCATGAACTTAATAAGCAAAGGAGGTCATTTTTGTAAAAATACTCTTACTTTTTTTTTACTTAAAGACCTATTATAGCTATGATTGTTTCATCTATCATAGCTATGATTATTTCGTTAGGCCTATGATACTTCGGTAAAATATTTACAGACCTTTTGCTGAAGCTTCCTTCATTTTACCCCTATTAGTCAGGCCGTGAGGGCTTCGAATGAGGCTTAGGGGTAGTTGGTCTTTTACACATGAGATATGAAAATGAAATTTACATGTGTAAATCTTACATATGAAGTATATTACTATGTTGGAAGCACCATTTTTATGAGTAGACCATACATGAGCGCAAAGCGGGAAGAGAGAGCAATAAAGGATTTGTATAGTATTTTTTTTATTTTTAATATTAACAATTTGGTGGGCTTCGAGACCTCATGACTTTTATATAGCAATAGTGGATCTCAAAACACAGTGGCGTAGCCATGTGCGTGATTGCAAGGCCATTTTTAAAGTGGATGGGTTCAGCCCAGCTTTGACCCACTAAGCCAAACTTAATTGGAGCCTATGGTTTGGGTTTGGGTTTGGGCATGGGCATTGGCACTAGGCTCACCAACCAACCAACAATAGTTGGGACTTATCGTTGTTTGAGGCACAAAATCAGTGTATTAGGAAAACCTAAAACCCAAAAAAAAAAAAAACCTTGCCTGCTATCTCTCTGCATTTTTCATGGGTGAAAACGTTTACACAACAAAGCATTAAAATCATTAAATAACTCATTTAACCCCAAGGGGTAGCTCACTTGGCCTAGGACCACAATTGCTCCTGGAGGTTACGGGTTCAAATTGCGTTACTACACTAAGGCAGAAGGGATTTATCCGGCTCCCCCAGCACCTAAAGGGATTAGTCCGGCCCAAAGGATTGGAACACTACGATATAAAACTAAAAAAATGATAGGGAATGAACTCGTGAAATGTATAATTCTACCAACACACTCTTGGTTGAGTGATGGTTGGCATTTTGGTTTCCCATACATGATCAAGGATAGATCCCTAAGTCATTAGGTTGAATGTTTCACTCTTGGCAACGAGGGTAACATATCAAAAAGAAAGAAAGAAAAAAAATATATATAGAGTACAATTCTGTTAAACTGGTTTGTAAAAATTGATAAAAAAATTAGAAAAACTTTTTCAAATAATTTATGGTGGTCTAACTACTGCTAGTTTTTACCCATTTTGACTGGTTTTTCGATAAGTGACTGGTTTTGATTAATTGGACAACTGAAGATGACAGCTCTGATGAAGGTATTGATTTTTGAAACACTGCATAAAATTAGAATCATGTTAGCCACACTCTCCATCTCACAACCATCCTATGTGGCACTTTTCCTCTCCATCGTCTCTACAATGTTAAAAACAAAATAAATGACTTAGGCCTGCCACATAGGACGGTTGTGAGATAGGTTATAAGATAGTGAGTGTGTCTAGCATTATTCATAAAATTAAGAATAATAAACAAGTTCAAACCACCTTATGGGCCAACTTCACATACATGCATGGCTGATGGTTGAATAGGAAATCATCATAACCGTTTAAGTCAAGAGCAAGCAAAATGAAATGCTAGACAAACCCCATTGCTCCAGCCATTTAAAGATAATTAAGTAATTTTTGAGATATCTACAATATAAGGCATATTAGTATGCATCATTCCCTTACGATAGGGTGAGGGATACTTATATGGCTTTTCCTATATATATTTGAACATTCTTTTTTTTTATATAATTTTTTGTTTTTGCACATAAATATATCCAAATATGGAAGTGTCTCTCAGGTGAGGGATTGACGCAAACTAATATTCTCCCTACAATCTTCCACTAAATATAGTAATTTTTGACATCTATTCTTATGTTACAACCTTCCACTAAATATAGTAAGTTTTGACATTTGCAATCCAGGACAAGTTTCCTCATCCAATTAACCATAGTATTGAAAGGTCAAATTTTGCAGCTAAAATTTCTCCAATCAAATCCTAACTCTTTGTTCACTGACCTTATATATAAAGGGAGTCCCTCTCTTTCCTAGTTGTTTTGATTTTGATTTCTATTCGCTACAAGCCCCAAATCAGTCTAAAAAAAGCATCTATGGAGATGTGATTCGTTTGCCGATTGTTAGATTATATCTTTTCTTAATTATTTAATTATTATTTTCTTAAATATTAAATATTTAATTTATCTACAATTTTGCAAATTAATTGTCCAAACAAGTGAAGGAATAAATAGTGCACTATTATATTTTGTTTCAATAAGAATGATGACGTTGTTCACTTGTAATATTACCTCACTCACCAATAAATAAAAAAACCTCACACAGGCAAGTATGTGACAGAAAACACCATCCAATGGGGGCCAACCCCACCACCATTATTTGTTACCACTGGTGACAAGAAAAGGAAGTTTGGTCTACATTGATTAAGATAAAACCCCGTGTGAAATTTCACTAATATCGATGGTACGGTGAAAACAAATAGTGGGAGATTTATATAGATACTTGAAAGGATTGTGATGTAACACGATAATATTAAGTAAGTAGAAACTAGCTGCTTTAAAAACGAAATGGCCAAAAGGGAACTAAGAAAAGCAATCACCAACAAGATAAAGCGCAAAAATACAGTGTCGAATGGTAGCCTGAAAATCTTTGATTGTGAAATAAATTAACTTTTGTGGGAGCAATCATACATTCCTATGTTTCTGTGAATATTTTAGATTTATATGCTTCAGTCCAGGAACTATTTCATGCTCATGAACATAGAAAAAGCCTATGGAAGACCTGAGACAAGCTGGGCTTAAGAGGAGATGAACGTTGGCAATGACACCCAGGGTCTTTATTTGGGTTGTGGGATAATGATGGAGTAAAGAATTTAATACTAATTTTTTTAAAAAAATTTCTCAAATCATGCTGGTGCAGTTGTATCAGCATGTAGACACTTGGATCCGCCAATGGGGTAAATCATTATAGTACATAAAATTTACTGCAAACCATGTTTTTACCAAATAGAAATGGTTAGCCATGTGTTGTTAGATGAACAATGTGGCAAGATAAAAAAAAAAAAGAGGAAGACATGGACACATCCAAAGATTAACGCACAACAAAATATGGGGCCGTTTGGTGAGGCTGATGATCACTGTAAAAGAAGAAAAGAGTCTTATATAATGATTGGATAATGAGTTTCAAGGAAAACGTATCCCCATGTTTTGTGAAACGTTCAGAAATTTATAAATGGGGGAGTTGGAAAAGTTTTAGGTTGACTAAAATCAATAAACATCTAACGCTCTTTTGTGCCCATCACGTGTGAGCCCAATGGCCCCCACACGCCAACAGCGTCATCCGGTCATCACCACAAAATATAGTACCAAGATCACATACACTGAATTAGAAGGCATCGTTTTATGAAATTTTAGTAGTGAGAATCTCGAGGAATATTTGTGGGCAGGTGAATGGTTGCATGTGAATTGTGATGACTTTCTTTTTCCAACCTTCCCTCAAACGAAGGTCAGTGAACAATGCTAGTACTTACTAGTTGGATGGAAGATTCTAAGGTCTACAGAATATTGACTTATGGCTGCACCTGAGTACCCACAGCGATTGGATAATGCATGAGAGACTTTTTTTTGTTTTTTGGTAGATGATGCATGAGCGCTTGGCTGCGAGTGTATACACTGGGAACGGGGTTTGAAGCTTGGAATTTAGGAAAAATATCAACCCAAAGATTGGAGTTTTCTACGGAACCACAGGCTGATTTTAGTGAGAGAGGAGAGATGATATATCTGCTGTACTGTTTGTCGTGGTACTGACAGTTCCCTTGATGTGAGGGTAAGTTAGAAGGGCAAAGCGGTTTAAGTGACAATATTGTGGGCTGAGACTGTGACTGCCAAAACCGCTCCTTGGACTGATTGGTTTGGTTTGGCCTCTTCGTTTAGTCTTTTCTGGTGGTCATGTCGCTGCCTCCATCATGTCCGTGTATCTTCCCACCGGCCATTTGAAGTTTGAACACCTGCCACACTCATTTACTAATCAGCGCTGCAGTTAGGAGTTAATCTGGGATTGATTCTAGAAGGGGAGTGGCTAATGAAAGAAAGTTGGCTTTAATTTTTCCAATAATTTGATCTTTTATTTTCTCACAGGAAGAACTCGAGCTCATGTTCTCTTAAACGCAATACCAATGTCCCACGCAAGCTGAGTATAAGAAAAAGAGAGTTTTTACACTTTTATGATAGCTTTACACTTTTATGCGCGTTCTCTGCTCAGTGAAAGAGAAAATCAAAATCTGACTAAAAAGCCAGGGACATTCTGCACTTCCTAAAAGAAAGTCCCTTGACGAACAAATTCATTGCTTATGAAATGACTGAGGGCTATGTTTGGCCAACACTAAAGTGACCAGGTAATTGAATTTCATGTGTGGGGACTTCGTGAAGCAATGTCAATTGTCTTTAATGAAATATTTGAAGCTCTTTGTTTGATTTGTATAATTTTCTAAATTTAATTTTTGAAGTGTTACTTTTTATCCTTTCAAATTTCCGAGCCTGCATATGATGATTTGGAAAAAACTGCTACAGGAGAGCTTTTTGACATTTTAAGATTCTTCGGACGTAAGTTCTTTAAATCTTGGCAAGTAAATAAGGTCCCGAACTCTTCATACGTTCGAATTATAAGTGCTTATTTGTTGGCATTCACAGAAACTTTGTGGGAGAGAAATTTGGATTCTCAAAATACCCTCCTAATAAATTTCTCAAATAATCCGACATAATTCAGTATCTAAAATATTGATATTTGGTGAACTTGAAAGCATAAAGGTATCGAAATTCGGAGAAACTGAAAGGATAAAAGTGATATTTCAAAATGCTACTAATTAATTAAATAAGGAATTTCAAAAACCATATTACATTGGGGCAAGACATTCCCAACAAATAGAAGACTTGTTTGCACAGTGACAAGATTTTTCACTTGAGGGAACTTTGATTTCACAAGAGAAGGATCATATATTCCTATTCCTTCCGCGGAAGATTGAATTCCTTTCTTCAAGGAAAATCAATTAATTTATTTGTTTTTCTCTTCAAAGATATATATCACTTCAAACAATAAAGCAATGAACTGCATTAGAAAATTGGAGCAATTTTACTCTCCACCCTAGATACTTGGACATATTTGGCAAAGGAGTAGAGTAAAGTAGAGTAAAAGTAAATTTTAAAAATTCAAATTTTTTCTCTTCTTTTTTTTTAAATTTAAATTTTTCTCATTTTTTTTAAAAAAGTCAAAAAGTCATTACTAAACTACAAAAAAATCTCTATTTTTTATACAAAAAGTTAAAAAGATTATATATCAAACAACTAAAAACGAAAAGTCATCATAACCCAATCATATATTATTCTTTCTTGATTTTGGGTTTACTCTACTTTACTTTATCCTACCCCTCTCCCAAACATGCCAAAGGTAAAATGAAGCACCCTTGGAATTTCACTATGGTTGGATAAGAGAGCTTTTTTTTTTGTTTTTTGTTTTTTGTACAATAACCATTAGTGGTGGGTAACCCCATTTTCTTACCAAAGTTTATATATTTACCAACACATGTTTCATACTAATCGTACTTATGAAAACTAAAAAATGGCAAAAACTTTGTCAAATCTTAAAAGTTTACTTTATGTTACTTTTCACTTTATGTAATATCACATATATTTTTACTTTAAGCTTCGCCACCATGTTTTTTTTTTTTTTTTGTTTCACAGTCTGTAAATCCACTCCCCATCGTTTTCACTCCCTTCCCTTCTCGCCAGCCTCTTGCTAATACACAAGCAAATTAACCTCGATAGAGCTTCTACTAGAAATTCCCGATCTTGCTTTCCACTTAGATAGTTGCTTTCCATTGTAGCTAGAAATTAAACTAAGTTGTCAAAGCCCCAGTCTCGATCATCTTCTTCATAATCTTTATAGAAGGTAACTAGTGCATTGAACTCAACATTTTCTACCTGTAGTTTTTGTACCTAAATACATCTTTTCATGTTTTTTTCTTTTCTTACCTTTAAACTTTCTATGTCCCTTTATTTTCTCAACTGTTGATTTTTTGCTATGTACTTTAGTTTGGATTTAACAAGGGAGAAACATACCTCATAAGGAGATAAATGAAAGGGGATGGTGGAAAACGGAAAAAGATCGGTGCAAAATGAGATGAAAATATAAATAGGAAGGCACCCATTGACATTTTAAGAAGTATAATTCACTTTAATAAATCACTTTGCAATATTGCATTATTCATTTATGCAATATTACATAAAGTATTTATGAGGGCAAAAAAAAAAAAACTTTTCAGCCCATCAACGTATGGTTAGTATGTGTAAGTAAATACATAAATTTTGGTAATTACATGGGTTGTGAGCATAGTTACCTAATTCATAATTTGATTAATTCGCATTCGAATTCACAGTTTGTAGTTTGCAATTTACTTCAATTCAAAAATTCGATGGAGTAAGTTTGCTAAATTCGGCTTTCAATTCGCTTGATTTGTAGTTCGAATTCGATAAATTCAATGTACTAATTCAAATATTATTTAATAGAGTTCATTTTTTAAAAAAAGAAGTGAACTCTTTCTCTTTTCATCTAAAGCTTCCTTTTTTATTAGGATTGTCATCTGGCTCCATTCATGAAGTTATAACTGAGTACAAATTTTAATTGAACATGAGTATTTGTCATGATTAGGTTGATCATTTCTATTGACGTGATTTGAATATACAAGAATAAATTTATGAAATGGTGTATTAAACATTTAATCAATCTAATGGACGTGCAAATTAAGATTTGTGCAAAACTTGGTCCATCTCACTTGAGGAGACTATTTTTTTATAGGTATAGATTTTATAGATGGGCTAAGAGTTGTGTGTGTGTGGGGGGGGGGGGGGGGGGAGGAAAAAAAAAGAGAAGAGAGGAAAATTGGAGGAGAAATGGTCTCGAATAAAAACTAATGAGCCTCTAAACCGGGGCCTATTTAAAAAAATCAAAATTGATAAAAATATGTACCACCTACTAAATAGTTAAACCTCCTTGAAAATATTTTACTTTGATAAGAGATGGTCCACTGTCATTTTGACAGCGCATGTAAATTTTTATGTTATTGTATTTATATGTTTAATAAATTATGAGTGATAAAATTTATGGTAGGCCCAACTTTCCCGAGTGAGATTTAGCTAAACCATATAAAAGATGAGCACAGGTGTTTCAAGCAATTTAGATTTCTAATAAATGGGCAACACTATGAATCTAAAGAATTTCTCGTTACCCATTTTATACTGGACCTTTTATTTCTTTGCTTGAGAAGAACGATTTGAGAAGAAATGTACAGAACTTGGCTTTACTCTTGATTGGAAAAAACGAGGAAAAGTGTGAAAGCACTGCTGCATTCACTCCTCATCGCTTTAGAAACCATGAAAGGCCTGATGGGCCATCGTCCTTTCTACCTTTTTACCTTTCTCCGTATCAATGCCTTCTTCTCTCCTAATATCTTCTACTCTTACGAACTGTAGCATTCAGGCAACTCTGCATGCAGCGAATCAAATTCCGTATTTTACGATTGGGACAATGCGCAATTCAATCACATGAAAAGCGAATTAGGTAAATATGGTTGTGACTTGGGCTGCCCACCCGTACTAGTTACCGTAGAGAAAAAACAAAAGAGAGCTCTTTTGATAAATGATCCGCGCAAATTTACAAACGCTGTGCGCGCCACCTGCTGTCCGTTCATGCGTTACTCTACCTAGAAGAGGACAAAAGTACTGTATCTCTTCCGCCCTCGAGATGCTTATGTCGATATGTTTTTTTCTTAGGAGTGGGGGCCGCCTTCGTGCGCTTTTGCTTCTTATCTGTTTTTTTCTTTCTTCTTATGCAACGGAAAACAAAGGAATGATGCAGGACTAGCAAATATCAATAGAATATAAACAATTAATCACTGCTGGGCCATTTACTTGTGGCTCTAGTGGGGACAACTGACTCGACTGACAAAGTGACAATGATGAAATCTAGAGCCTGTTTGGATGTGGGGTGGAATAAAACAGAGTAGAGCAAATCTAAAATTAAGAAGGAATAATATATGATGGGATTATGATGACTTTTTTATTTGTAGTTGTTTAATAAAGAATCTTTTTTATTTTTTTGCATAAAAAGTTGATATTTTTTGTAATTTAGTGATTGCTTTTTTTACTTTTTAAAAAGAAAAGGAAAAAAAAATTTGAAATTCAAATATTAAACTTTACTCTAATTTATTCTACATTATATCCAAACACACCCCTAGTACTATTATAGATCATCCAGATAAATGGTTGTTGTTGTTATTATTATTATTATTATTATTATTATAAGTGAAAATATCGAGATTTGTAAACTCCAATTTTTCGCACTTCTCTTATCAATTATAATATATTAGAGAGGAAGGTTTTTTATTCAATTTTGATCGGATGTCTTTTAGCATTAGCTTTTTAATGGTGCATTTATAAATAAAACTAAAAAATATGTAAGTTAAGGGATTTGAAGTTGAACTAATCGCCACTCACCCTTTAAGTACAAAAACCTAACCACTACAATACTCAAATATATATATATAATTATTTATCAAAATATCTCAAAACTAATTTTATACAGCGTGGCGCCTAACTATGTGGGTCATACCTGTGCTTTGTATGAATTATTGTGCTAGTTTATAAATAACCATAGCATCTTCTTTGGATTCTAATTCTATTTAGAAATCTTCACTCTTAACTACTGCGTGTCCTCAATTTCTTTCTATTTTAGTGCAAACATGGGAGAAGCCGTACACTATCATAGTTTTAAACTAGCCTACTCTATCAGACTAGAGTCCTCTCTAACTTCCCTCCTTCGTTTCGACCATAGTACTTTGCTCGAGTCCTCCGTGCTGCGTCATGTATTCCAACTATTCTCTGCTAGTGCTAGGGGTTGATTCCCAGCACTTAAGGTGAGTTGGGATGCCCCTTGCCAGCGGGCTTACCCACGTTTCTCACCAAATTTTCACACTACGAGCATTTGTTTTTTTTCTTTTATGTGATTGACTTTCTAGAAAATCTCTAGCTTGTAAATCTAAAAGTGGGTAAAAATGGAAAAACAAAAAATGGTCATATAATATTCTTGGTCATAAAATATTTTCCTATCTAATGAAAAACAATTCAAAGGGGAGATATAAATGGATATCCAACCACTACTCTAGTGATTTAAATCATCTGGAAGTCAAGATCTTCATCTACATTTTCACTTTATATTTTCAACCTTCATTTCTGTAATAATCCTTTGCTCCTTAGAGCAATTTTTACTGTAAATTCATATGTATCTAATTGTGTGCAAACAAATGGGGGCCTAAGATTTCTCAATGCCCAAATGTGCATAATGAGAAAATCTTGGGCTTAGAGAAGTTGAAGGGGTTAATTCTCTCATTGCAAATAATAAGTTCAACAGAAAGATGTTATATTATCAAAGGTAATCCACCAAGTGAAATCTTTTAGATTTTATTATTATTATTATTATTATTATTTGTTACATCAGGCACTCAAACTCACACACTCCTGTCCTTTATTGGCTTAGCTACAACTTGGGGACCTTCTAATCTTTAATTGACAAAGGTATTTTTGCCGAAGAGAGTTTCTTTTGGAAGAAAACAAAAAAATAAATTTGGTACCCTAACTTGTGGGGTTGGGACACCAACCCTCTAGTGAGGGAGTCCTTGGGTAAGGGAAGTAACCTCGGGTGACGTGGGAGCCATCTCGTGAGGAAGGTAGACCTCGATTGAGGAAGTACAACCCTTCAGTGAGAAAAATAGGTGTATGTAACAACTTAGGCCTCTTACCAATAAGATAGGAGCCTGTTTTTTAAAGAAAATAAGAATTGAAGACTTCAATTCTATTTGGAGTTATTAGCTTAAAGAAAAATTATCTATGATAAAACAAAGAAAAAAAAATCTCAGGCGTGAGGCTGCAAAAAAAGGGTTATCTTTGGAGATGCATTTCTCGATAATTACCAAAAAATGATGTACAAGTTAAAAAAAAAATAAGACAAACTATTAGCACATAAGAATTAAGATCATATATTCTCTGAAAAAGTCAGTTTGATCATTGGTAAACTTCGGATACATGACACCACCTACGAATACCATATATCAGGTAATTTGTATGATTCAAACCAGGGACCTCTTGGAGGCGGTTTGAACGCCTTAACTACTAAGACAAATATGCAATGGCCTTGATCATCAAAAACTTATTATTATTTTAAACACATCCTTGTAAGCAAAGGCAAAAAGTAGAGTAACCAGGGGTCTTTCCTTGCTATCCCAAAAAGTTACCTTTATATTATGCCCAAAACTATAATATCCTATTTACTAATTTCAAAGCCACATATCATCTGATACCTATCCAAGGAAATTGTTCTGCTACGATCAACTGCAAAGGTAGTCTAACACTTTTGGGCCCATTTGCTTCACCTTTCTTCAGTGCAACACCTTGTCTTTGATATATATTTTTTTCATCCCATGATCTAGCATCAATTTGAATTTAGATTTACTATACTTTTACTCACAATTGGATTGGATCTCAACAAAATTTATATTCAAGATGCCACTAAACTTTAATAATATTAAATTACGAGCGATAATAAGTTAGTGGAACTGATTTTTTTTAACCTCTCATCCATGATGAGACCTTTCCTTCTGCCCTCTTTAGATGGATAAAATTGCATATAAGTGGGCTTTATGAGTTGGACTGCATCTAAGTTATCTGGTATGCTCGTAGGAAAATATTCTCCGTATCCTATATCATGCCCATCATTTTTAGTCGTTGGAAGCAACTTTTTAGAGCTTGAATGGTTTATTAGTAGGGTTGTAAACGGGTCGGTTCCGGGCCGGGTCCATGGTGGACCCGGACCTGGATCCGAAACCGCTATGGTTCCAATTTATTGGATCCGGAACCGGAACCGGAACTGTCTGGACCCGGTTCTGGTTCCGGGTCTGGACCAGGTTCCGGTTCTGGGTCTGGACGGATTTCGGTTTATGCTTAAGTGGCCTCACTTAAATGCCTCATGAAAATCTATTTAAGAGATCGGAATAAAATTAACGAAACAACTCAAACATCTGCAAATAATTTGATTGATCGCATTCCCATCCATGACCATCGTATGTTATATATATATAAGTGACTTTATGGGTCGGGTCTCGGGTCCACGGGTCTGAGACCTGTTGGAACCGGAATTGGACCCGTTTAGAAAACGGGTAAAAAAAAAAGGATCCAGAATCGAACCCATTTAAAAATCGGTTCAAAAAATAGGACCCATACCCAGTTTTTAGCGGGCCGGAACCTCCAGGTAATCGGAGAATCGGGTATCCATTTACAACCCTATTTATTAGGTTGAGGAAAAAGAAATAAAATTACAATGACATTATACTATGGACCCCCTTTTCTCACAGGTAGGCATAGCAGAATTGATGACAACCTTGGTTTACATTTTAGAAGCACAACCATTAGCATGGGACTCACCAAAAGGTATGCCATCAAAAGAGTGGATGCCATCAAAAGAGCGGAGGCAAGCATATATGATGTCGACTCGGAATCGGTAAGAAATCGATCAGAGTGGATAATCTCAACTCTTTATTTTTGGACACTGAAGCTTCTTTGATATAAGAAAGTTTATGTTCTATCGGAGTTCTACTTAATGGTTGGATCAACATCTACTTGGGATAAATGCCTCTTTAAAGTATGTCCGTGTAAGAGGATTTGACTTAATTACAGCTGAGCCCCATCCTAAGGACATGGGATTTTTATAATTTTGCTCAAAAATATAAAATCCTTATTTCAAGTCATACACCTGTCATCATTACCTAATTACTGGCCCTGGGAAAACGATGTGGACTGCCAGTCTGCAACTGCAGTAGCCTGGTCAAGCTCAGGCAGATAGATGCCAATATATTAAAGCAGATAGATGCCAATAAATAAAAGGTTTATAAGGGCGACTTGGGTCCTTTCCATTTCTTACCACCTTTTTTTTGACCGGTTACAAATCAGGTTTTCTAAATGGAGTGGTCACTGTTCTATGCTTTTCCAGATTAGGATGACGCAACGCACTCATGTTACATACAGGATTTCAATCCAAACCGTCCTAATCATCAGTTCAAGTAAATATTTGTTAAAATCACGCCTTATACCATCCCATCAATCTGGGTGTGCCCGATCTGCAGTGGGACTCAAAATGAATATGGTTTGATATGATTTCGTTTTTGCCATGT
This sequence comes from Sextonia rubra, assembly GCA_037013555.1. Taxonomy (NCBI): domain Eukaryota; kingdom Viridiplantae; phylum Streptophyta; class Magnoliopsida; order Laurales; family Lauraceae; genus Sextonia; species Sextonia rubra. Next base: position 30,552,091 of record JASUAD010000010.1, on the reverse strand, counting down.
GTTCAGTAATGTGCTGATCCGTCTTGTATGTGAGATAACCCAAGGTTGCAAAAGCCGTCCCAGTTTGTTAATTTCACGTTAGTGTAAAGTTAAAAGTCTTGTGTCATTTCAAGATACAACAAACTAAAAGAATTAGATCAAAATACCACATTTAAAAAAATTTCTCCTACCTTTTTTCACCAAAAAAAAAAAAATCAAGACCTACTTTCCCATCCTAAGTAAAAATAAAAATGTCTACTTTTAATACGAAAGTTAAAAATTTATATTCTCTTTTCACTAAAAGATAAAATCTTATATGATTTTTTAATGTTTTGAAATGACTATTCACCTCACTTTACTCTATCAGTTAAATTAACAAACAGTGGGACGCATCTCAGTATTTCCCATGTCCCATAAGATATACGGGTCCTGTACTCATCAAAAACGGGTTATTGGATTTTCCTTACATGGCATTGTTTTGGATTTTTATTTCACTCTTAGATTTTGAACATACATTCAAACTTTTTTTTTTTATTAACAAATGGTGGCTCCAGTGTGGTAGCACAGTTTAAACCTGCAACCTTCAAAAACAAACTGTGGTCTTAGGCCAACACTATCCCTTGGGATTAGCTCCAGACTTAGTCGACTAAACCCACGCTTACACTCATACACTCGTACCAAAATGGATCGAACACTTTGGTATAATGTGGAGCCTAATAGGCCTAAACGCATGCCTCTTTCCTTCACCATGTGGGATAGGAGTTATTTTTTATTTTTTATTTGCACTCTTGGATCTTGAAGATACACCCAAACTTAGTAGACTAAACCCATGTTCACACCAAAATGGATCAAACACTTTGGCATGATGTGGAGTCTCTTGTTTCTTGAAGAAAAACCCAAACTTAGTAGACTAAACCCATGCTCATACCAAAATGGATCCAACACTTCTAATAAGACTAAAGGCACGCCTCTCCCCTTCCCAATGTAAGACAAGTGTTCTTTTGCACTCTTGGATCTTGAAAACACACCCAAACTTAATAGACTAAACCCACACTCATACCAAAATTGCTCAACATTTTGGCATGATTGGAAGCCGAATAAGCCTAAACGCATGCCTCTCTCCTTCCCGATGTGGGACAAGTTTTTTTTTTTTTTTTTTTTTTTTTTTGCACTCTTGGATCTTGAACACACACACACACACACACACACACACCCCCCCACCCACCCACCTAGACTTAGTAGACTAAACCCACGCTTATGTCAAAATGGATCCAACACTCTCGCATGATATGCAGCCTAATAAGCCTAAACGACCGCCTCTCTCCTTCCCGATGTGGGACAAGTGTTTTTTTGCACTCGTGGATCTTGAAGACACACACCCAAACTTTGTAGACTAAACCCGCTCTCTTACCAAAATGGATCCAGCACTTTGCCATGATGTGGAGCCTAATAAGCCTAAACGCATGCCTCTCTCCTTCCTGATGTGGGACAAGTTTTTTTTTTTTTTTTTACTCTTGGATCTTGAACACACACCCAGACTTAGTAGACTAAACCTACGCTCATACCAAAATTGATCCAACACTTTGGCATGATGTGGAGCCTAAGTCTGGGTGTGTGTTCAAGATCCAAGAGTGAAAAGTAAAAAACCACTTATTCCACATCGGGAAAGAGAGAGGCATGCATTTAGACTTTTTTGTTGTTACACATGACAATTTTTGCATGAAAAATAAAAGAGATTATTTTTCTTGTGGAGAAAATTTTGATCTCTAATAAAAAAGGGTATGAATGCATAATTCTTCTTTATTGAAAAAATTAGAAATCTTCATAGCATACAATCCTTTTCTCTTTCCTTTGGGTGAACACACCACCCCGCAATATACCTGCACTATGGGTATGAACACAAGACATGAGCATAGTTTTCAATTTCGATTCAGTTCAGCCATGAAGCCAAAACAAAATACATGCTGAAACTTTTTAATTTAACTTTTGGTTAATGTTGGCCACATTGGTCAATTTCAGCTGAAATCTTGAATTTTAACTCGCAAATTTCATCCGAAATACATAATTTCGGCCAAAATGGATTTTGACATATTTTTTTATTTTTACTTTTTCTACATATATGTACTTTGTATTTTTTATATTTTTATCAAAATGGAATTCTAATTTTACTAGAATGGATGAAATCCATAATTACCTTTTTATTTTTTATTTTTGTTTTCCTACATATATACGTTATTATTTTTAAATATTTCCTCGAAAAGTAATTTCGAGAAGTTTAGCCGAAAACTTTCATTTTGGAGGTTAGAATGAAATGGGGTATGAAACAATATTAACAACTATGGACATGAGGAATATAACCACTATTGAGGAGTTAGCTCCCTCTAATGGGAAATATTAAAAAGTATTTTCACTGCATTTACTAACACTTTGAGATTTTAAATTTTAATATGGTATAAGAGCTAACCCGTCGCAAAATACTTTTCAATATTTCCTAAAATGTAGAGCCCACTCTTTAATAACCACAGTTTATGCTAAGGAAGGGTGAGTATAATGTTTTTGAAGTTATTTATAAGGGTTTTTCTTGGAAAAATCCCCTTAGAGTCTTTATAGAACCAAAAGGCCTTCAAAGATTTTTATGGCTTGGAGTGGTCCCTTAGGGCCTTTCTAGCTTTCTTTTTCAATATTATTCACAAGCAACAATATCAATGCTCAATAGTAACATACAAAAAACCATTTTTCCCATTCTTTTTTCCTTTTCCTCATCTCTTCCCCATGTTATGTTTGAGTTTTGTCCGAGGCAAGGAGGGGAAACTAAGAAGAAGAAAAATATAGAGAAAATAGAAATAGAAGAAAAAGAGAAGACAAGGAAGCGGACGAAGGAAAAAGAAAAGGGAAGAAGAACCAATCTCTGTAGTTTGCTTTGGGTATATTACGCTTGAGCATAAATATCTATGCTCAAGAGTAATATGCCCAAAGCAGAATTATGGTTTTTTTCCACTTGAGCATAGATATCTATGCTCAATAGTAATATACCCAAAGTAGAATTATGGTTTTTTAATACTTGACCATAGATATTTATGCTCGAGTGTAATATATCCAAAGCAAAATCTTGATTTTTTTTAGATATTGTTGATGAGCAATGATGTCTATGCTCAAAGCAAACAGAGATGAATTTTTCTTCTTCATTTTCTTCTTCCTTTAATTCCTTCTTCTAGTTCTCTTTTTTATTTGTTTTTTCATTTGTTTTGCTTCTTTCTCTTATTCTTCCACCTTTCATTAAACTACTTTCATACTCTTTCTCTTCCTAGTATTTCTTTGTATTTTTTCTTCTTTATCCTTGTTCTTCTTCTTTCCTCCTCTTCCCTGTCTTCTCTTTTCCTTTTGTTTCTATTTTCTTTTTCTCTTTTTCTTCTTCTTAGTTTTTCCCTCTTCACCCTAGACAGAACCCAAACGGAACATGGGGAAGAAGAGATGTCGAAGAGGAAGAAGGAATGGGTAAATGGTTTGGTGTATGTTATGTTTGAACATAAATATCGTTGCTCATGAATTATATTAAAAAAAATCGAAAAGGGCTTAGGGGACCACTTTATGCCATAAAAATCTTAAGGTCCTTTTTGTTCTAAGAGAATTTTTTAGGAAAAAACAACGTGTGTATATATATATGGACAAAATTACTATGCATCTGGTGAGGGACAATTTCATTTTTAGAAAGTATTGATATGCAAAAGGATAAAACCATCATACATCATAATATATTTTTGACCTTGTTAGGTCAAAAAAAGGAACTATTTTTTACCATAAAATAAGGATAGATGCATAGTAGTCTTTCACTATATATATGTTGAAAACCTAATAGAGTCTACATAAGTCCGCTTTTCGGTTGCAACAAGTGTCAATCAAAGCATTCCGGGGCATACAGGAATTGAAATCTCATGCCTAGTTGATTACAAATTTCGATGGCAGAGGCTTGAAGAAACCACCTAATTGTGGGAGCGTGAGAGAGAAAAAAAGAAGGGCAGATTCTGTTTGTCTAATAATTCATGGTACATCTCAAATCATAATATAACTCCTGGGTTCAAATAAAATTGTATTATTTTAATTAAAAAAAGGCGGCTTACTGCATAAGGCTCCCGCATAGTAGAGTATAGGGAGGGCAAGATGTACATAGCCTTATTTTCATTTTGAAGATGTTATTTTCGTGACTTAAACCCACGTCCTCCAGGATGAAATTGTATTATTTTAATACAAAACTTTTTTTCTGCTCTTCTATATATTCCCTCAACTTGCTGCAAATTCATCTTATCTAGCTTCTAGGCCTCTAGCTTGCATTAGCTTCTTCAGATTCTTGAGAGAGAGAGAGAGAGAGAGAGAGAGAGAGAGAGAGAGAGAAATGGAGTTAGATGAGCATGATTTCTTGGAGGAACTTATTGGTCCTAGAAGAGAGACATGGGAGAGCTTCCCTATGAATGAGTTATTCACTAACGGGGGGTGTTTTGGTTGTTACCCAGAGAATCCAAATCTAGTTTCTCCATATTATTGTTTAGAAGGACTTGCCACCTCTAGCGAGAAGGCTTTTGAATGTTCTTTGGGTGAAGTATACTACCCATATGAAGACGGTTTTGCCGTTAATGAAACTGAATTTTCCTCTAAGAATCATGACACTGTGGCGGGTCTGAAGCAAGAAGATTACCCTTCAGTTACCAATGATGACAAGCAAATAATCTATGATGGCCTTCATAATACAGAGCATGGTAAGGTTCAATTATCCCTTGAAACTGAAATTCCATCTTTCAGTAGTGGTCTAGGCGCAAAGAAGAGGGTGAAGAAGCTGAATGGGCAGCCATCAAAGAATCTAATGGCCGAGAGAAGGAGAAGGAAGAGATTAAATGAACGACTGGCGATGCTGCGATCAGTTGTGCCCAATATAAGCAAGGTATGAAACTCATTTTCCTTAACAATCAATCAAACTATGTCACATTTTGAATCTTCTTAAAAATCATCTCCATTGATTACTTCTTTTATTGATAAAAATTAGATTATATACATTCTATATGAAAATTAAATGTTTAAACTGCTTGCAATTTGAGTTCATTGGTTCATATGGAAGATTGGTTCTCTTCAAGACAGTCACATTGTGGGTTGAAGATTTCTTATTTGCTTAAGTAGAAAATGAAAGAAATGTGTGGAATAACAGATGGATAGAACATCTATACTTGGAGACACCATTGATTACATGAAGGAACTTCTAGACAGAATTAAGAGGATGCAGGAAGAAATAAACGTGGGTGAAGACCAGATGAACTCGTTAAGCATTCTGAAAGGGCAAAAACCGAATGAAGTCCTAGTTAAGAACACTCCCAAGGTATTGTTTTGTGTTGTTTGGGAGAAACCCTTTGACCTTGGATGTGAAGAGCCTGATTTCTAAATCATTTCTTTTGTTCAAATGAATTTGCAGTTTGATGTGGAAAGAGGGAGCAAAGATACCCGCATAGAGATTCGCTGCGCAGCAAAGTCAGGGTTGTTGCTATCAACAGTGGCGAGTTTAGAAGCTCTAAGCCTTGAAATTCAGCAGTGTGTCATTAGCTGTTTCAATGATTTTGGAATGCAAGCTTCCTGCTCTGAGGTAAATAAAACACTAGAAATAGTTCTTGTTTCTTCATTTTCTTGACATACTTCTCTTTTCGTTGACTTCTTTTTTCATGTCCTGTGGCTAGGAGATGGAGCAGAGGACAATAGTGAGCTCTGAAGATATAAAGAAAGCACTATTTAAAAATGCTGGTTATGGGGGAAGCTGTATGTAGAAGATAATTTCAATTAGTCCCAGTAATGTAAAGAGCTCTGATAGTGACAAATTAGGAATTTGAGGATCTAAAGCTTGTGTTGTCTCTAAATAGTAAGGTGGAAATGATAATAGCCATCTCCCAATTGCTGTGTCATCTAATGCATGTATTTTTGTTTTAGGTTGAAGATGTTTATACAGATGAGAATGTTTTCCAGTTCTGTAGGCAATCTACCCCAAATCATGAACATTAGGGTAGCGTTGTTCTTTAGTGGCGGAAAGCAGGAATTACTTTAAGTTGGATTCTGTTTTTCAGAATTGTTGTGTTCCCAAATTATTGTTGGCAATCAGTGGTGATAATGACATTGGCAGAAAAAGCAGAAAAAGAGTATCCCACCTAACTTGGTTTGAGTTTTTTCACATAATCCAACACTGAATAACACAATGTTGGTGTTTTCGCGTGTTTGCCAATTGATTAATGAGGGGAATTGAGAGGCCCGCAGGCTCCCCCGATTCACCTATTTGAGGATAAAGCCAATTCTCTGTGGTCCCGAATCATGATTTTGTAATTAATCTAATTAATTATCTGTTAGTCAGTTAAGCTAGCTTAGACACAGAGCAGGTTAAGTTTACTATTAGGATTGTGTGGGCGAATTTTCGTCGAGATCTGTGTCCGTTTGAGTACGGTAGGAGATTGTTTTCCAATTTTAGAAAGTTTGGAGCGCTTTTTCGTAATATCTGATTATCGAGATTTTGGGTCCAAACTTTATCCTGCTACTGCACCTCAACCTGAAAACTTGAAGACCCTCAAAAATCAAACCCAATTGTCCCAGGGAGTAAACTGAATTCAAAGCCCATCTCCTTTATAACCCAACAACCAAATGACCATTCTTTTCACTTCACCTTCCTAGTTCTTTTCTTTTTCTTTCTCTTTCTCTCTTCTCCCTACAACTTTGTGGCCAACTCAAGAGATCAAGAGGCTCTCATCACATGGTTGTGGGAGCTAGGGTTTCCTCCCCTTTTGTATTTTCTACCCAGGCAAATGGATACTCTTAACTTATTTGGGATATGCATGCCAATTGCTTGATTCAATTAGATTGTCTTATGCTCAATTGTTATTTGAATTGGAAATTCACATGCTAAATTAGGGTTTAAAATTGAATGATGAATGGAAATGGTTGTGGGAGGATGTCCATGGCATTTTGGAGAGGGCAATGTCCTATCATTGATTGATACAGGTGCTGGAGAAGGAGGAGGCGAAATGGCCCTGCACATGCATTGAAACAAACCTTTGTTTTGAAGTTTCTGTAGCCTTATGGGTAGCCGAAGACCTCACTGCTAGCTGTAAGTTCCCAGACTTCATTTTTAGAAAATAGCACCTGATCCTCCATATTTTGTACTTTTGTTTTTCAATTACCTCACTTCAGTTTTACAAAAGTGAAGGAATTTAGTTTTTCAACAGTAAAATTATATCGGAGCCCTACAACTAGCAAAAAGCTAACCTAACCGTAGTACAACTACGACTAGCTACGGTATATCGTATGGCTAATCATAGTAAATGTCACAGGTTCTTTTGAAAGGCCTTTTCTATAGGGATTTTGAGGTTTAGAATTGGGACCGTTGGCATCCTATAATGAGGACCAATTGGAAGACTATGAGTGACTGATGTTTTGAGCCAACACATCCTTAAATGGATTATTCAGATAACATACAAGGTAAAAACTATACCTATCCACTAATTAATTATGTACCAAGATTTATCGATGGGATATCAGGATCTTAACCCCTCATAGGATTGTGTAGCGATGTTTCATATGCAGAAGGTAATTATTGACCTATTGTCTTCCTTGACCATTGAATGACTTGTTAAGGATTTTGTGTTGTTGCAATTTAATTGGATATGCCTTCTTGTTTTAAGCTCGATTTTATGCATGTTTTTTAACTTTAAAACTTAAGTTTCTTATGCTTTTTCATGATTTTATTTTCATATCATTTTAGGCATTTTTGGATCAAATTTTTGGAAAAAAAAAGGAGATCATCTTTGTATTAATTTTAAAAAATGTTCGAATCTCTTTGGAGTCGCTTTTTTTTTTTTGTCAATTATTTCAAAAAATCCAACTTTTAAAAATTGGTGCTACGGTAAAATTGCTACATTGTTTTTATTACAATAAACTTGCTACAGTAACTTCGAAAACTTTTTTATAAATTCAAAAGTAGTTTCAAAGCTTGAGTCAGATGAACTTTTGAAAGAATAGAGAGCACACCAAGGGTCCTAAGTTGGGGATTTTAGAGAAGAAGAAATAGAGGAAAAGATAAAGGAGGGATTTTCAAATGATTCATACTAAGTTAGTCTTAACGTTATTGGCCTAAAGTTTTCATGCTTTATTAAAATCTTTGTTTTACTTTCATAGCATCATTGTTATGCTTGGTTGAATCTTTTTTTTATTTGATTCCATCATATGAAAATCACTTTCAATCTATTTTGTATTTTGATTTTAGTAATACTTGGATATAACTTTTAATAACTTTCAACACATGTTTCAATGCTTGGTTGAATCTCATATTCTTGATTCCATCACATAGAAATCATCTTTAATCTATTATATGTTTTGGATTCAACAATACACCTTCATCATATATCATGCTTTTGAAACTTTGATTAACTTATAGTGCTTTGATTTTTAATTTTCCATTAAGTTGAAACTTATGGATGCCTTGTGTTTGACACATTGCCTCAATCAAATCATTTCTTGATTTCATATCTTTTGAAAGCTAAATCAAGATCTAGTTTATTTTCAATCTATTTAGCTTATTTTTCATGAACTATCATTTTCATTTTGATTGAAGGTAGCTTTCATACATGTTTACATTGAACTATAATCTTTGCATCTATCTTGTATGTGTGTCTTGATTGGAATATAACTTTTGATATTTGCCTATTTTAGAGGCATCCTCTTGTACTTCAATGTATTTCTCCCAGTGTATCTTAGATACATTTTAGAGAAAAAAATACATGATATAAAGGTTATTGCTATGAGCCCTGAAAATCTAGCATTTGAGTTTTAGAGGTTATTGTTTAGCCTTAAGAAGCATTTGTTATTGTAAAAGTTATTGCTTAGCCTTGAAAAATATTTGATTAGTAGAATCTCGGTGGGGTATAAAGACACAAGCCGGGAGTGGATGTAGGCACTTTAGCCAAACCATTATAAGTTCTTGTGTTGTGGTGGCTGATCTATTTTTTACATGGTGAATACTTTAGCCCACTCAATTTCTCACCCAACCCACTAGCCTAGGTTTTTTTTTTTTTTTTTTGAAAATGGTGACCCACTATCGTCGATACCTCCCTCAAGCTTTTTTAAAGCTTGAGACTTGTTACATTAAACCAACTCATCTTCCTATTATCACCATCGCAACACCAAATACTAAGAAACCGGGCCTCCTAAGCCATTGCTCTACATAGCAATCCAGTTACCAAAAACCCTGCAAGTAGTAGGCATCAGCCGCACCGCCCAGCTTTCTTGTTCTCACCTTCTCTTCCATCAACACCAATTGCCTTCACGGAGGAATATCACCTATACCTTTATTCCCCTATCCAAATAGCCCTTTCTCAACCATTCATACAGTAAAACAAAGCTTGAGACCTTCTACATTAAATCGGCCCACCTGCACTCTCTCTTCCAACTCATTGAAACTTTCATTGGAACCCCATTGTCTCTCCTTCATCAAAGGTTTGAGAATCACCAAAATTCAAGGCCCAAACTTGAATTTCTAGATTGCAATTCAATTAGCAGTGGCAAAAAAAATAAAAGAATAAGCAAATCAATCGACTACACAAAGAAAACGAGGCATACGATTTTTACGTGGAAACCCTCCTTTGAAAAAACCACAAGTCCTCCTCAAACGAACAAAAATCAAACACTATGAATTGAGTAATTATAATATATATTCACAAATCCTACCTCAATCTCCTCAACCTAAGGACTATATTTCTTCTTGCTGACTCCCCGTTACTAGGACTCCCCATCGTTCACTGCTCGCCGTGCTTAATCTAACCAATCTTGTATGAAAGAAGACAATCTTCTATAAGAAGGTAAAAGCAATATCTTATAAAACTCAAAGCTTCAGTACGATATTTCGAATGACTACTATAGAAAAAAAGGATATCTCCATTGTGTATGTTCAACTTAGAATAGGGACGTGCCCTAAAGTAATAATTCAAAATAGGTAGTCCCAATAGAATTAGAAAACTTAGTCCGCGTAGGATTTGGATTTTTTTTTTCTGTCATCTACTCGAGCAAGTGAAGCTTCTAAGTGAGAAAAAATCCTAGCATTTGCTTGAGCTAACAATGCTTCTGTCTCGGCTTATTTTCTTCACAAAATTTCTTTGTTTCTTGATGTCTTCACGTTAGCTCTTTTGGCGATATATACTACAGATCCTGAGTTTTGTCTAACCCATGAATTAACCAACACTTATAATTCTAACATTCATCCCATTATCTTCCTTTCTTGCAACCTAGAGCAATCTAAGCCCAAACAAACACTCCACCACTCCACCTCACCAGCACCTTCATTCATTCTCATCACCCTCAAATCAAATCTGTGGTTAGATTATCTTTGCATATAACTAGCTGAGCCCATAACCTCTACATCAAATAGGAATGGGTTGGATGGGATGGAGGCATTTGAGGGTGGTCGGTTGGGCAAGAAATCGGTTGGCGAGATTGAGATAGAGGAAAAGGAGGAAGAAAGAAGCAAAATAAGAACACACGAGCGATGATACAGCCTCTCAGCTAAAACGAGTGACGATATTTTGCTCAAACAAGAGTGAAATGTAGGACTTTTACTGTGACAGATAAACTATGAGGCCTTTTTGGTGCACGGGACATCTAAGGTGATTTCTTCTTCTTAGTATTATTATTATTATTTTTTTTTTTTGCACATTGGGTGCATCAAATTGTTGAGCAGCTTTGTTTAGTTCTTCTTTCATAAAAAGGACATTCTGGCCAACTTAGTGAGCCGTTGGCTAACAGTCAATATTTAGGGATGGCAATGGGTATTTATTTTCCCGAACCTGACTAAAATCTAATCCAGAAAATAACGTATGGATTCATAATCTTAATTTATATTTCAGACTTGAGTTTGGGTCTACTGCAATATTGGGCATGTAAAGTCTTGAGTTGGGTCTACTTTATTTGACCCAAAACTATTCAGAACTTGGTTCATGCAGTTCCGGGTCCAGACGGAAACATTGTTGCATATTGTATTATGGAGAAATATTCTTCTAAGGGATGTCAAGTTTTGAAGTTTAAGTGGCAGGGAGGCCCATCTGAAGACCAGGTCCTCCTCGATTTTCAGTTCACTTATTTGTAGGATCAGAATGTCGTCTAGGAGAAAATTCTTCTCGTACTATGTAACACAGGGGAATACATGTATTAGCGTTCTCTCATGATGGTATGCTGAATTAAGTTTCATGCAATGATCCATTAAGAGATAATCGGCAGTTGAAATTAAAACTTATTTATAAAGACCTGCCTCAGCCTCTACCCAAACCTTCGCTCCTTCCACTTCTCTCCATTTTGTCTATAATGTGTGAACTAAATGTTGTCTATTTAAACCTCTAAGCAAACTTAGATGTTATCTTTCATCATGTACTTAGGTCGTCTGACTCTATGATTGATGCTTTAACCAAATTGAGGGTTGAGAAATTGTTCTTTGGATAAGTGTTATTTAATTAGTTTCTTGTGAGTGGGTACATTTCTTTTGTACTCTTTCTCTTTAGAGTTTTCATTTTCCTTTTTTTTTATTTTCTTTCTTTCCCTTTGTATTCTCTACTTTTTTTAATAAAAGTTTCTATTATTGAAAATAAAAAAAATGTGTGAAGTTAAGAAACTCCACTATATATGTGGCATAAGTCCTTCAACTATCAATTTAAAGGATTTTGTTTGCTGAGCTATGAAAAGAAAAAGAAAAATCTAAGTGAATGGATAATAGCAGTCAGCCAATATTCAAAAGGTTAAAAAAATGTCCAAATTATAATATGTTGATCAAAATAATTTATCTCAATGGAAACTTCAACTAGAGTTTTCAAAATTCCAACTGATTGATCATGTTTTTTAAAGAACGATTAGAATGAAAATATATATATGTGTAACATATTTACTAATTATTTCATTGCTTAGGGCTTCTTTTAAATTGTGAGTCGGAGTGGTTATGTTCTTTTGAAACGCAAAAATTCAAAAGTCAATGCTAAAATATTGTGGACATAGTTTCATGCTACATCAAATAATTAAACTTAATCATGAAATATTGAAACCTTTAAATAAACATCGAGTATGGGAAGAAATGATCAAGCACAAACTTGTTATAGTGATCTAAACTACATTATGAGGCCCACTTTAGCTGCATTCATGCATGGCAAATGATTAGATGAGGTCACTACATGAATTTCTTACGACGAAAAGTATTCTTATTTGATAGCAGTGACCATGTCACTTGGAAATGTTCTAGTTGGAGTTTTTGGGACAAGTTAACTTTATCAACAAATTTTATAATCCGCCCATAATTTTTTAATCCTTTGATTGGATGGTAACTATTACTCATTTGCTTAGATTTTCATTTCTATACAATTTATCAAACAAAACCTGCTAAATCGAAAGTCAAATAACTCATGCGAAATCTACAATGGAGCTGCTTTGCCACACACATCATGAAAAAAATCATTGTGAAGTGTAACCATGTGTTAAAATGAAATTTGATTCTGTATATTTTTCTTATTTTACTATTCTATTAAAAAAACAAAAAACATTCTCATGGTTGATATTTTATTCATATAAGTAAGTTTGCCTGTTAAAAACAAGAACCCAAATAAAAACTTGAGCCCATCTCATATTTTTATTATAGGGCCCCTTTGGCCAAAGTCCATTTTTTAAAAGTCATGTAGTTTTAAGTTCACCTCCAAAGACTTTAGAGCTTTTAAGTTCACTAGGACATTTTTGCCCATAAAATACTAAAAAACTGTTATTTTGTCACTCTTAAAAAAAACATAAATTTTAAAAAAAAAAGTAATATTACAGTCAGGCCACCCACAACAGTGACCGACGGCTGCTCGGATTTTTTTCGACACAATAACCACATGTTCTTATTTCTAACACATTTACTTGATATTTCTGTTTATCATGGATATTAATATATGATCTTATTTCCTTCAATTTGTCCATTATTAAAATTCTTCTTGTGTCTCATATTCTTGTTTCAAGCATGTTCCTATTTCTAAAATATTGATTTGACGTTCCTGTTTATCATATACAGTAATACATGGTTTCGTTTTTTTCATTTGTGCACAATTAGAATTTTTAATATTCTTGTATCTCATGAACCTATTACAAGCATGTTTCTGTTTTTGACACATTTGTTTGATGTTCCTATTTATCATGTATACTAATATATGATCCTGTTTTTCAATTTGTGCACCATTAAAATTCTTAATGTTCATGTATCTCTTATGTTCCTGTTTCAAGTAGATGCTCATGTTTATTATGTACACTAATACATGATCATGTTTTCTTCAATTTGTGCATTATCAGAATTCTTAATGTTCTTGTATCTCATGTTCATATTTCAAGCATATTTTTGTTTCTGACATATTTGCTTAATGTTCTTGTTTATCATGTATATTAACACATGATCCTATTTTCTTCAATTTGTGCACTACAAAAATTCTTAATGATCCTGTATCTCATGTTCTTGTTTTTGACATATTTGACTGATGTTCCTGTTTATAATGTACACTAATACATGATTATGTTTCTTTCAATTTGTGCATTGCTAGGATTCTTCTTGTTCTTGTATCACATGTTTCTGCTTTAAGCATGTTCCTATTTCTAACACACTTAATTGATGTTCCTGTTTTTCGATCGTGTATACTAATAAATAATCCCGTTTCCTTCACTTTGTGTACTATGAAAATTCTAATTATTCCTATATCTCGTGTTCTTATTTCAAGCATATTTTTGTTTCTAATATATCTAATTGATGTTCTTATTTATCATGTATACTAAAACATGATCATATTTCCTTCAATTTGTGTACTTTCAGGATTCTTATTGTTACTGAATCTCATGTTCTTGTTTTTGACACATTTGATTGATGTTCTTGTTTATTATGTACACTAATACATTATCCTATTTTCTTCAATTTGTACAATATTAGAATTTTTAATGTTCTTGTATCTCATGTTCCTATTTCTGACATATTTAATTAATGTTTCTGTTTATCATGTATACTAATACATAATCCTGTTTTTTCAATTTGTGCACTGAAATTCAGAATTCTTAATGTTCTTATGTCTCATATTTCTAATTTTTCAATTTGGGCATTGAAAAATTCAAAGTTCTTAATATTTCTGATTCTTCAATTTATGCACTGAAAAATTCAAAGTTCTTATTGTTCTTGTGTCTTATATTTCTATTTGCTACACGCCTCGCTGCCCACCAATCACCAATATGTTGCGGTCCTAAATAGTTATAAGATTTAATTTGACATGTTCTATCAGTACTGGGGCTTTTAATGTATTGATTAAACCCATAATATTTGGTATAAGAGCGAACCCCCACGTCCCGGGCTCTAGCCACAAAAAGAGCTACTTAGAGGAGAATAAAAGACAAAAATATTTATATGTATATTTTGCTCCAACTGCTAATCGGAAAAGCCGCCTATTCCCTATCACTGACCGGCCACTGGTGGTCGCCAAAACAATGGCCTGTGAATGGTGAATAAACCCTAAAAAGAAATAAGAGAACCTTAATAGTAGAATTGCCATTATCATAAAATATGTAAAATAGAATCGACTTAAAGCATTAAATCTTATAGTACTAGTAGACTCTTGCAACTAAGAACTTAAGAAATGGACTTTTACCTAATAAAGTTTGAAGAATTAAACTTCTACCCAAATTACCCTTTTATTATTTAATTGCTTCATCATTTTGTTCTAATGTGTAATTTTTTAATCATCCAATTGCTTAATATTCATTTAAAATGGGTAACATATTTTTTGTAATCTCTTCATTATTCATTTAAAATGTGTAGCATAGTTTTATTCAATAGTTTAATAATCTTTTCTTATTATGTATAATATTTTTTAGCGGTTTAGATGTTATGATGTAGGCCCATTATTAGTACAACCTACCTTCATGAAATAGAACATGGGGCCCACATTTAGAAATTATGCCATATATGAGTTCCATCTTCACTTTACATAAAAACAGTCAATCGTTAGAAATATATAATATGGGATGTTGCTTTAAAAGTTAAAACATGAGACCCATTAGTTATTAGAAATTAAAAGGTAGGCCATTTTTTTTAATGTGGATATAGGTCTCACCATTAAGAATTATAATATAAATCAACCATTTGAAACTATATAGGTCTCGAATTTGACTCTCACCCCTTACGTTATCTGGGTACGATGTGCGCGACCCTGTATGTACCCCTTAGGGAATTATCTTTACTCATCAAAATCAAATAACTCTCAGTCCGGAGGCTAAAGATCTGAAGACTGGACTGGCGAGAGATATCCTGAGTCATCAAAAAGAAAATTATAGTGTAGCCTCATATTTTAAAAATTATAATAAATGAGCCAACCTTTCATATCGTAAGTTGACAGTTTGTAAATGGTAGTCTTGGAAAGCATTTTGTTGAGGAATTAGAAAACGTATTTTTGAAAAAACAAAAAAGAAGATTTGTTTAGGTACATATGCATGCTTTCACGAGAAATAAAAAAAATGCCATTCTTGAATTCATCCCTTTAAGTTGATGTGGCATGCTCTTAATTGAATGGAGAAAATCTCACCGCATAGTATGTAGCTTTGCAGCACTAAAGCGACTTCGAATCCTCAGTCAAAAACCCCATGGTGACCGCAGTGGAACCAATCATATTCTGCAACGTCACCATTGAATAGGCTGTCATGCACCCTGCGTGCATGGCAATGATGTGGCGGGACTTGATTGGTTCCACTACATTCATCGTGAGACTTTTCCTCACTGAATCTCAATTCCACCAAAGCATACATCATGTCCATTGCTTCAATTTCCTTCCATGCTATAGCTTCATTGAGTCATTTCCCATTTTCTTTTTTTCATCAGAATTCATTGAAAAATAGGGACTTTTAGTGGCAGGTGGAGTTCACTTTGGTAGCTTTTTTCCCTGCCGCTAATACCCATTTTTTTGGGTGGAAATATGTATTTGCCATTAAAAATACCATATTAGCCTAAAAAAAACCATCTAAGCATTAGCGAGAAATCAACGGAAGAAAAACAATTCTCATATAATGAGATATGGCATTAGCTAGGGGAAAAAAAATAAAAAACCACAGCTAAAACCACCTCCGTCCATTGCAAAAAATCACTATTTGTTATTAGATATTATCATTAGTGGATGCCCCACCTTGGGGCCTACGTTAGATATGAAAAGTAGTTTTAGGTTAGAATCATGCTATATTGGGTTGCTTGGGGAGGAATTAATCTTATTATATAAATAAGATCCCCCTCCCCTTTCATTATGTACACATCTCTCATTCAATAAGAAGAGCATCCCTCTTTCTCCCTCTATTCTCTCTTCCCTTCTTCTTAATCACGTTATCAGCACGATTTGATGCACGTCCACCCACCAACTCTCCTTTCGGTTTACGTGCAGTAAAGTAGAGCTACATCCTCCCCTTCTTGCTCAGTCTACGTGCAAGCAAGAAAAGGTAAAGCACTTTCTTTCTTCCTGTTTCATGTACAAGCAAAAGGTAAGGCCCTGTACTTACATTCAAAAGATAAAAGCATAAAAATAAAAAATAAAAAAAAGACATTGTCCCAACTTACATGCCGTCCCTTTTTTTATCTTTTACATGAAGAAGAATCTAGTACAACCTGTGTGAGACAAAACAGACACATACAGTCAAACTTTATTTGACCAAATCAAAGGTATAAACTTCGTTTATACGATACTTTGGCCATTCGGAATCCGATCGAAGATCCGTTTGAACTTACGGAAATCATAGGAGCACATCTACACATTAAAGGTAAAAGGAGGAAGATCCAACAGTAAAATAACTTTTGTTATTTATAATATTTTATTAATTTAATAACTACATATATGCTTTTATTCTTATTACTCATATTTAGAAATGCATGATTATTTATTTATTTTTCTTAACAAGGAGAGCTCAATAATGGATCATAAATAAGAATTTGAAGTTCTGTATTAATTCGGACCTTAGTTCCGTAAGAACCAGAAGTTCTTTCTAAATCCGGACCAGAAGATCCATGGATTATTAAAATCTGAAACCAAAAGTTCTCAGATCCACATTATGGACTTGAAGATTCATTCCTAATCAAACCTGAAGTTTGATATTTCGATTTAGGAATAAAATTAATAGGCCAAAATATCAAGCCCGAAGCCTTGATAGAACCTGAAGTTAAAAAAAAAAATTTAAAGAACCTGAAGTTCTAACTAGGAACCTGCAGTTCCAAATCAAGTCAGAAGCCTTGTCAAAGCCTGTTGTTTTGGATTATTAAAATTGATAACCTGATGTTATTCAATTCTAAATTAGCCAACTTGATCTGACATGGCTCAATCCTTAATTTATTCTGAATGCTTATTATTTATCTTTTATCTTTTGCATATCAATGATCATGTATATTTTTTTTCCTTTTCAGCTCTTGCATAATGTCGAATTTAACCAAATTTGAATTTAAAGCCCTTAAAATTACTGAGGACAACTATTTATCCTAGCACTTGGATGCAAAATGACACTTGCAATCCAAGAAACTTGGAGAGACGATAAAAGAAGATAATAAAGAGTCCCCGGAAAATAGGGCATTGGCACTTATCTTCTTACGTCATCATATATATGATGACCTCAAGAATAAATACCTCACAGAGGAAGACCCAGTAGTTCTTTGTAAATTTCTGAAGGATAGATATAATCACCAAAAGATGGTCTTATTACCAACAGCTCAGAACGAATGGCTAAATCTGCGATTTCAGGACTACAAATCGGTATCTGAGTATAACTCCGCTCTATTCAACATTGTTTCCCGGTAAAGATTGTGTGGGGAAATGATTACGGAAGAGCAGATGTTAGAGAAAACGCTATCCACTTTCCACCATCAAATGTAATCCTGCAACATCAGTACCGTGAACGGCGTTTCTCTAAATACTTAGAACTAATCTCTTGTCTCCTTATTACTAAGCAGAACAGCAAAGTCTAGCTAAAGAATCATAACTCCAGACCAACTGGATCCATGGCAATGCCTGAAGCAAATGCCAATTTCAATTCCAGCAGAGGTAGAGGAAGGGGGTGTGGGAGAAATAATCCCTCTAGAAAAGGTGAAAAAAGAAACTCCTCCTGATGAGGAGGATTTCAAGGTCCTCCCAATAAAAAAATTCAAAAACCACCAGAAGTGGTCTGATCCTCAGAAACAACAAAATTCGGATCAACCTCAGAATCCACCAAATACTTATGCCTACCATTCTGATGACCCTTTCTACAGATGTGGAAGGACTGGGCATTGGTCATGCTCTTGTCGTGCACCAAAAGACTTGGTGGAATGATATAAAGCATACAAGGCCTCTATTCATTCTGCAGAGTCAAATGATCTGGAAGATTGAGATTGGGATACAGTCCCACAAAATGACAGTTACTAGTTGGATATTACAAATTTAGAGACTAGAGATTTTTTTGAAGACAAAAATAACCAACCTCTACGCAATGAGGCATTTAGTGCTAACACCGGAACCCTTCTTGGAATGTTCTAGAATACCAAATAAATATTTTCAGAATCTCCATTTAGAATTTTTTTATTTACCTTTTGATGGACATTTTATGTTGGATGGTCTGTTTTTCAGTTTATTAATTTTGATAAACCTTTTTATGGATATATTTTTTTTGTGATGGATGACTTCTTATAAATTTGATGAAATTTTTCTTATGAATTTTTTTCTTAATCATGTGATTGCTTAGTTATATTTTTTTATTATTATCTTTTGTTTAAAGGTATAGACCACAACAACGGGGATACTCACTGTCTTGTAGATAGTGCTACAACACATGCCATTTTGAAAAACCAGAAGTTTTTTTCAGAATTGGTATTCAATCCACGAAAGGTATTTACCATAGTTGGACCTGTGTAAATAATTGAAGGCTTCGGAAGAGCCCACATAACGTTACCTAATGGTATTCATTTATTCAATAAAGATGCACTGTTCTCCAGCAGTTCTCAAAGAAACTTGCTCAGTTTCAAAAATATCAGAATAAATGGATACCATATTGAGATTGCTAATGAAGGTAACAGAGAAATGTTACTTATTGTTACTAGTATTGGAGGCCGAAAGCAAATACTAGAAACATTAAGTGCACTTTCTTCTGGGTTATATTAAACGACGATATCCATCGTCGAATCACATTCGGTTTTGAACAAAACAAGACAGTTAAACCCGAAGCTTAGCAACCCTTAGGCTTTATTGCTTTGGCATGATAGATTAGGGCACCCCGGAGTTATCATGTTAAAGAAAATCATTGATAACTATGTTAGGCACTTTTTAGACAACCATAGATTGACCATACCGAATGGGTATCTATGTGTCCCATGTTCACAGGGAAAGCTAATCACTCAACCTTCTTTCATCAAGATTGCATTAGAATCCCCATCCTTTCTGCAAAGGACATAAGGCGACATATGTGGACCGATCAATCTACCTAGTGGACATTTTAGGTATTTCTTGGTTCTGATTGATGCTTCTACTCGTTGGTTGGATGTTTGTCTACTTTCAACTAGGAATATAGCCTTTGCCCCCCTATTAACACAAATCATTAAACTTAGGGCCTATTTCCCTGATAATCCTATTAAGTCTATACGACTTGATAATGTGGGCGAGTTTACATCACAAGCCTTCGATGACTACTGTTCATCTCTTAGCATTGTTGTCGAATATCCTGTCCCTCATGTCCATACCCAGAATGGCTTAGCTGAATCCCTGATTAAGTGCATTCAACTTATTTCTAAGACTCTGTTGCTGTAGTCTAAATTATTAGTTAGTGCTTGGGGACATGCTGTGTTACATGCATCAATGCTCATTCGACTTCGACCCACGGCCTACCATCAAGACTCTCCCGCAAATCTTATATCGAGACATCAACCTAATATCTCCCATTTGTGCAAGTTTGGTTGCGTTGTTTTAGTCCCTATACCCCCCTCAGCGTACTAAGATGGGACCACAACGTCGGTTGGGAATCTATATCGGCTATGACTCTCCTTCTATTATTCGATTTTTAGAACCAATGACAAGAGATGTTTTCACTACTCGCTTTGCTAATTGTCAATTCAATGAGACAAAATTCTCGTTGTTAGGGGGAGATAAAGAACGTATTGTTCCTGCAAAACAACCCGTTCCTGAATAACGGCGTGAACTAACGTGGAATGCTTCCACTTTGTCTCATTTAGACCCACGTACTTTACAATGTGAATATGAAGTCCGTAGAATTGTGAACTTACAAGAAATTGCAAATAAATTACCCGATACATTTAACGATGCAGCAAAGGTAACTAAGTCACATATTCCAGCTATGAATGCACCTGTTAGACTTAATGTCCCTATAGGATAAACTCAAAAAGTGGCAACAAAAGAGTCTGTAATATGCTAGAATCGTGGTAGACCTATAGGTTCAAAGGATATAGCTCCGCGGAAAAGGAGAAATGTACAATCATCATGTCCTCCCAAAGATACACTTAATACTCCTGAAGAGGTTCATAATGCCTCCGAAGAAGCTATGGAAAAATGCACTCTCTCTAGAATAATGAAAGTCCTTGATGAGACTATAAAAGCCCCTGAAGTGGCACGGGTACTGGATAATGAAGAGATCTTCATATTTTACAATTATTCAAGAGAGAAATGTGATAGAAAAAGAATTGTCATCGACGACGCATTTGCATATGTGGTAGCTACATAAATATTAACGGAACATGAGGATGATAATTGGGATATAGAATCACGTACTATAAATGAATGTCGAAAGGAAGGATTGGCCAAAATGGAAAACTGCCATTACAGCAGAGTTAAAGTCTCTAAATAGACGTGGTGTATTTAGACCTATAGTACAAACCCCAAAAGGTGTTAACCTTGTAGGTTATAAGTGGGTGTTTGTTAGGAAAATGAATGAAATGAGTGAAATTATTAGATACAAGGTAAGACTTGTGGCACAAGGTTTCCTGTAGAAACCTGAGATTGATTATGAGGAAACATACTCTCCTGTTATGGATATAACGACATTCAGATATCTAATAAGTTTAGCGGTTTCTAAAAATTTGGATATGAGACTCATGGATGTTGTGGCCGCTTATCTGTATGGGGACTTAGACACAAAAATTCATATGAAAATTCAGGAAGGATTTACTTTGCCTGATGCAAAGCCCAAGAGTACATACTCAATACAATTGAGACGATCATTGTATGGATTGAAACAATCTGGAAGAATGTGGTACAATCGTATCAATGAATATTTATCTAAGGATATGAGAACAATCCCATTTTCCCATGTATCTTCATAAAGAAATCCTCAAAAGGATTTGCAATAGTGGCAGTTTATGTCGATGACATAAATTTAATTGGGACTCCAGAAGAGCTCGAAATAATTGCTGATTATTTGAAAAGGGAGTTTGAGATGAAAGACCTTGAGAAAACAAAATTTTATCTTGACCTGCAGATCGAGAAAAGTTCTAGTGGAATATTAGTCCATCAATCTAATTATACCAAGAATATACTGAAACGTTTTGGTATAGATAAAGCACATCCACTAAGCACTCCCATGGTTGTTCGGTCTTTAGATATAAACAAAGATCTATATCGTCCAATTGAAGAAAATGAAAAGGTATTAGGTCCAGAAGTACCATACCTGAGTGTCATTGGTGCTTTAATGTATTTAGCACAATGTACTAGACTAAACATTTCCTTCTCAGTGAATTTACTTGCTAGATACAGTTCTACACCAATGCAAAGGCATTGGACTGGAATCAAACATATCCTACACTATTTACGTGGTACAATTGATTTAGGACTCTTTTATTATAAAGATTCCAAGTGTGTAGGATATGCAGATTCAGGATATCTCTCTAATCCTCATAAAGGTCGATCACAAACAGGTTATGTATTTCTTAGTAGTAATGCTGCTATTTCTTGGTGCTCTATTAAACAAACTTTGGTAGCTACTTCTTCTAACCATACTGAGATTTTAGCCCTATATGAAGCCAGTAGGGAATGTCTATGGCTAAAATATTCAATTCAATATATTAGTAGTTCTTATTAATTACCTCTTAGTACAGGTACCATGAGCATTATCTACAAAAACAATGAGGCATGTATGCAACAACTTAAAGAAAGATACAGTAAAAGTGACAAGATAAAGCACATTGCACTAAAGTTCTTCCTCACACATGAGCTTCAGAAGAACAATGAAATCAAAGTCAAGCAAGTTCGTTCAAACAACAACTTGGCTGATTTGTTTACCAAGTCATTACCAAAGTCAACATTCCAAAAGCTTGTATATGAGATCAGCATGTGGAGAGTTTATCATCAAACAATGTAAAGGATATTGCTGTCAGGGGGAGTAACAGATTTGGAATAGGAATCCTGAAGCCTACTACTCAGGACATATGTGCGATGTACTCTTTTTTTTTCTCTAGGTTTTGTCCCACTGAGTTTTCCTAGTTAAGGTTTTAACGAGGCAGCATTATGCACGTCTAACACCACTTCAATAATTTTATAGAATGTTGTACTCTTTTTCCTTCGCATTGGTTTTTATCCTATTGGGTTTTTCCTTTGTAAGGTTTTAATGAGACAACTGTTATTGAATGGTGGTCATCCAAGGGTGAATGTTATAAGAGATTATTATTAGTGGATGCCCACCTTGGGGCCCACGTTAGATATGAAAAGCAGTTTTGAGTTAGAATTCTGTTATACTGGGTTGCTTGGGGGGGGGGGGGAGAAAGCAATCTTATTCTATAAATAAGATCCCCATCTCCCTTCATTATGTACATATCTCTCATTCAATAAGAAGAGCATCCCTCTTTCTCCCTCTACTCTCTCTTCCCTTCTTCTTAATCACTATTTTGTGGTGATATATTCGAAGACAAAGCTGTCTAATGTACTCCTGTTTTTGTACTAAAAAAAAAAGAAAAGAGAGCACGTTAATTATATAATTCCAAATGGTTACTTGTTGACGAGTAGATGGACATTTAAGAAAAAAATGGTCAAGGGTTAACTTAGGATTAGTAGTCAATGTGATTCCGATAAATGTGCCGTGTAAGATGAGGTCCACAAACACTGGTTATCTGATCAAGACCAAGTCATCAGCCATCATTCTAGAATTTTGTTTTGTTGGTTCAAACAGGTAAAATTATTTGGCATATTGTAACTGCATCATTACAACCTTTCACCTGAGTCGAGAGAGAGAGAGAGAGAGAGAATTCCAATGACAAGTTGGATGACGTAAGCTTTCCATCATGTAATGAAATTACACGTATACTCTGATCTTTTGCAGAACGTTTGGACAGTTCTGTGAACATCGTCCAGGAGACAGTTGCGGGAAACTCAGCTCACACAGCTAGGCCCACCATGTGATGTCAGTATTATCCAATTTCCACCCCGTTAATAACGTGGGTCCCCATCTTATCGATGTAATTGCCACTAATTAGAAGCACTGGCAAGGTACATAAATTTAATTCCCAAATCCCAAAGATGCAGTGCAGTCTAATCACACCTTAACAAGTCTAAAATTTAAAATGGTCCTTTGTTGCCATTAATTACTAGAGGGTTGACTAGTGTGCAAAGGCAGGTCTAGTTTTTTTTCAGAAATTCTCTTTCAAGTTGGAGGCCCCCGAATGCTTGACTGTGCTAAACTAATTTTGATGGTATGGGATATGAGATATATATATGAGATTAGTTAATAAATATATTTGTTAAATATCGATGCCTCCATAATGTGGTATGGGACCATAACCTTCTAAATTACTCGTACAAAAAAGTTCTACCCCCGTTAACCAGTGGATCCACCGTCAGGGATGATGTGTAATTTGACCCCAACAGTTTCCTTGCTAGAGAATCCCGCTCTATTTATATTGTCGGCCATGTATTTCCATCTAGCAATATCTTATCGAAGCCGACCAATTTTAATTGTTGGACCTAACCGTCATGCCTAAATCCAGGCCACAGGCTCAAATGATGGGCCTAGGCATATAAAATTTCTTATATTTTTTAACATATTATTTATGGGGGATGTTCATGTACATATATCCTTCATCAAAGGATCGTGCATATTTCTCTTCAGGGTCCATGGTGGACCCCACCAAGAGATGAGACTGGAGGATAAAAATATCCATGTGGGATTACCTTAAATACCAAATTTAGCCCAAATAACATGTCCCTAATCCCTTCATTCATGACCTACAATTACATTCCATTCGAATAGGTAAATACCTGATTCAACAGTCCAATAAATTTGGAGTTAATCAAAATTTGGTAAACGGGTTCAATTCAAGGGGGTCGTGTTTGTGGTCCATTTGGATGAACCACATAGTGGATTCCACCTAGAGTTCTCACAAAAAAAAATGATGAGGGACATATGCACATAAATATTTTCTATTATTTATATATATTTATATAAATGCATAAATTTTGCTAAGAAATATGCCTATGTCTTAAATGTGAGGTTGTCTACTTAAATGTGAGGTTGTCAACTCAAATAGATGCATGTCAATCATGGGGATGGCGTGATGCAAAAGTCTCATTCCAAAAATACTTTTCGAAAAAAGTTATAACAACCAAATCACCAAAACATTCCTTTTGGAACCTTAGGGTATGACAGGTTCTTAAATTGGATTCCTTTATAGAATTAAATCCAACAGTAAGCATAATATGGTTTGTGTCAACTTAGGGTTAGTGGCAACTCTTGAGAGGTTAGTGAGTGTCAGGAGGTTGAATTCATATTGGCTTTCAGAGTTGGTGTTAAAAATTTACCTTCAACCCATGAGTGCTGCCTTTTAGCAGAAAAAAATCTTGTATATATGGGCTTTCTTGTTACTATGTCAGGTCGTGCTTAGCCCTTAAGGTTCTAGAAGCCCGGGCTGCGCCCGTTTGAGTATCAGGCCATAAATGAAGTATGGGCTACCGCCCCCCCCCCCCCCCCCCCAGGCCTATAAGACAGATCCTTTCCAGCTAAATAGGGGTTCGGCTCAGGTGAGGCCCCAGCTTAGAACCCCAATTGTGTCCCAGAATAATGCATCTGACTAGCCGTTACCGTACATGATAAGACACTACTAAGCAATCTTTATGAGTACTTCAACAAGAAGCAACTGGAGATAAGCCTAGTAAGAACCCACTAGACCTGCTAGTCAAATACTTCTTATTTAGTTCTTGGAGCTTCCGAAGCCCTATTCCTTATCAACCGTACAATGCGGTCCTCAACTTCCATTTCTCTTTACCCTTGAAAAATTTTAATCTACAGTTTCTCTTTATCAAGTGCTCGCCTACCTTCCTATCTAATGAGATGAACACACAACACCAGGATCTATCACCTGCTGTGTGTCGTTTTGAACCAAATCGTTTAGTGAGATCTTGGATCACTCCATGTTGGGAGTCATGAATCATTACTTCTTGTTTTTAGCTTTCCTAGTAGTCGTGATCGTCTGACTCTCTGAGTAGTTAGAATTTCGAAGTTGGAGTGGAAATACACACTGAAGCTTGAAACGGGTTGGGTGTCCCACGAGAGACCTCGCACAAACGACAATACAGTCACACACTCATGGGAAAAGAAGTTCGTATACGTAAACTCATGTGAGAAAAGAAGCCTGCTAGACAGAAAAGGTAGGGTAACTGCTGCTCCTTGCAAGTAGAACAAAGAGCAACAAAGCTTCTCTTTTGAAAACCCACAGTGTTCAAAACAAGCGCCCTCACTCTGACTAATGTATCCCCAATTTCACTCAGATCCATCCAATAAAAGGCTCCTCTTGGATCCTTAGTTCTCTTGCGTTCTGCTTAATAGCCTCCAGGGAGATGACTTTTACTAAATTGGCAAGTCCACTCTGCTTGATCAACACAATTCAAATCAAACATTGCCCTAACGGATATGTACTTGCCCAAGTTTTACTCTTATCTGAATCAATATGCCATGTTAAATTGATCAATGTGCTCAATCTGGGAGAGGATGTGGAAGAGATGGCTTGGATTAAGCAATGGTGGCCATTACTCCAGACAACATAAATCAATAACCCGTTAAAGTTTCTCCTTAGTATCATCATCATATGATCATTTCCCTCAAACAATTTAATTGTGGTCATTCCTAATTAAGAACTATCAATTCAGTTAACTACTTAGAGAATAATCAAATACTAAAGAAAACAAAAAGAAAGTCCAAACACTTGCTAAAGCATATTCCTTGTTTAGTCTTTGAAAGGATAATTGGTATTCTAATAAATGTCTGGTGCGTTGAACAATGACTTTGTTGTGCTTTAATAGCAGCTTTAGATTTAGAAAAGGTAACTTTGAATGGGTAGGAGAGAAGCAAAAATTGTACTTTAGTAAGTTAGAATCTTAAGATATGGAGAGTACACTTGCTTTTACGGAGAGTGGTGGTGGAAGGATAAATATTGTAAAATAGAGCAGATGTAAGCACTAGGTAATGGGACAGACATAACAAGGCAGCTGAAGTGGTTGAGGAGGTATGAAAGAAATGCGACATTTATGATGATGACTCGTGGTAGGACGATAGAATATAGTGCTGGGTGATTGGGTCCACGATATTGGTGGACTCGCTGGCAACTTATCCACATTATTGTAATTTGAAAATAAGTTCCAGAGAGAGATAGAGAGAGAAGATGACTTTAGGTCCACCTTCGGGGTGAATTTGTTTGATCGGATGGATAGAATTTCATCGAGTGAAGGATTTAAGATAAAACGAGGATTTAAAAAATAACTATCCTATGTTGATATTCACCTAGTAACTTCGTTTCAATCAATTTCTATTAAAAAAAAAGTTATTCAATGGTCATTTTTTATATTTAGTGCCTTTTATTCTTCATTTTTATCCAGATAGATATGTGATGTCTTAGAGTTCAAATTCATCAATTACATTAAACACACATGCCCTAGATATGTTATGCACGAAAGTACATATTCAGACATCCACCCACACACTCTTTGTTAAGTCACCCGAAGAAAGCATGGGATCGATTACTATTCCCTGACTATTACCTCATAGAGGGAGATGCCTACCACTAAGCTTTGTGTGGGTTGGCTAGTTGTTAAAACTTGGATATACAAAACCTAAGAAAATGTCTATGGTCATTAATTTGTTTTAAAAAAAACTTAGTGTTATACCCTTGTCTAATGAGACAGTCCTTGATGCATGTTGGTGGACTAGGAGATGAAGAAATGGTCTTGTCATGGATTAAGGTTGAATGAATATCAAATTCATCCAATGGTCAAAAACCTTAACCGAGGGACCTTAAAATGTAATGGTCAGTTATCAAACCTAGGATCATTTGATGGAGCCATTATTACTTTGCTCGTATTTCAATTGGTTCATGTTCATGTTTCCCAATTGGTGACCAAAAGAGTTTGCTAATTAGTGAAGAAAAAAACTTAACACTATCTGGTTATTTGGTTATTTGCATTATAATACATAACAATTGAATATCTCGATTTAAAATGAAGTGATTAGTGGTGAATTTTTAAAAATAAGCATCAATAACCTTTTTTTAAAGGGAAATAGAATTTAAACGAGAATCCATTTCCCATCTTCTTTTGATCTTATATTCTTAAAAAGAAATGTTATTGATGCTCATATTTTCAAATTTACCATTAATCAATTAATTTTACCCAATTATTGTATGAATCATACATATTCATTTCCAATGTTTTATAATGCAAATAAATAGTGCCCTAACTAAGTAGCAATTTGCGCTAATCAATGGAGCTGATTTTTTTTATCATATCCTAATTTCATAAAGATGCCTTTCTTTGCCTAATGTACAAATAGTAACCCTTAGGTTGGCGTTTTACAATATATCCAATCCGTCTTTACAAACAACATTTATTCACTTCCATTCTCAAACTATGCACCTAACTAGAACAAGAAGAATCGCCATTGCTCATGGGCATGGGACAAGTGAAACAACTAGCTAGGAAGGCAGAGGTGGCACTTGCACCTCGATGATCACAAGGTTTTCTTGAGGTGGTTGCTGTGGTGAAGCCTTACATGGACAAGGCCATGCTATGTACTTTGGTATCTTATCTCCGGGCATTATAACTGGCAAGCTCTGCTTCTCATCCTGTTTAGATTTCTGCACAAAATAACACAAGCATTGTAGAAAATAGTATTAATAAAGTGATCTCTTTTCTATCTCTCAAATCCCCAACACCTCTTGGACATGAGTCCATACAAAGTGAAAAGATTGAATTATATATATATATATAACCTGTAATTCTATACCTAAGATTGGGTTCTATGATAAAATTATGTAAAATCTTCGTGTGAATTTTCTCATTTTGTATGGCTTGATTGATTGTAGATCAGGATTGTTTCATGTTTCCAAGTGCCCCCCAAAATACATAGTTATAATGCTCTCATGATCAGATAATATATAAAGTTAAAAGTGATCACTGGTTTTTATAATAGTAATTGAGTGTAATGATATAATAACTCAAGTAGATATTACATAGATAGATAAAATGAGGAGGGAGAGTTACCAGATGTGGAGTAGTGGATTTGGAGGGCGAGTGCATCGTGTCGGTTTCGGAATCGGAGGAGGGGGAAAGGGCGTTACGAAGGTCACGGAGCCTGTCCCAGTGGTAACAACAAGAGAACAAACCGCTCAAACAGAAGATGACTATAATAAGTAGAGCCGTTCCCAACGGGAACCCTATAATCGGTCGAGATGGGTCCACGCGGTGACTCGTCGTATACTGATCGTCCATTCCCTCTTCCTGGTGCTTTCCCTTCTCTCTTGCAATGCAACTTACTCAGAGCTGCTGTTTGGGTTGCTGCTTTCTCGGAGAAAATTACTAGTATGGTATGATAGATAGGGAAATGAAATGTGGTCTATACATCTGGGGAAGGGCAGGGGATTTATTTATTTAGATTGGAGCGTGTGTGTGTGTGAGGGCATACGTGTGAAAGAGTACTTCCTTGTCGCTTGACCGTACAATAACGGGTCCCCTATGTCACGCTGTATCCATGAGTGGATGTGTGAAATATGAAACGGAAGGACATGAAGATAATAAAATGGGTAGGTCCCATGAATAAATGGGCTTGGGCTTGGATTTGGATTTTGTTTTGGATTCGTAGCTTAAACAGTGTTGGATCGAATTCCACCTTAATTTTAAACCGTTGGCCCAGAACTGAATTTATAATTACCAAAATTAGTTTCCGAGAATTCTTTGTAAAAATTAGTTTTTTTTTCTAAAGTAATCTCTACACAAATTTAGATTCGGACATATTAGCTCAGTTTTAAAAAATTCTTCCTAAAACTTTAATTTTTTTTCAAAACATTCTCAGAAGAAACCTGCACTCATTCCACACTGACTCGTCCCATATACACAGAACTAATTCTGATGCTGGTTTCACATGCTCATTACTGATTTCAATTTTCAAATCCATATTTTCAATAATAGTTACTATTCGAGTCTGCCGTACACCCAAACCATAACAAACCCATTTATATCCCTGCCTAAGACCAAGGCTAGCCATCTATCAATTCTAAAACAACCATTTAAAAATTCATAGGCCCTGACGTATCAAGTTCACCGTCGTATTGATCAAAACTGCTCAAAAATTCATAGTACATACTTTTTTTTTTCGGCTTTTACTTGTTTTTGTCACTATTCTGTTTTACGATAAACTGTTACTGGAGTAGAAATAAAAAATATCCTATATTAGGAAAACTTTCCTTTCGAGCTTCATAAATTTTCAATAGGGCTATCCTAGTTTGAAGTATTGCTCCACTTACTCATTGGAAGCATCAGCGACATTAAGAGGACCATCTAGGTAGCCTCAAAAGGGAGAAGGGTGTAGGGGTTTGGGTTGACAAAGGGCTGTGCTTAAGGTTGTCCTTGTCCTACACTCAACATATGCAGGGCAGGCACGATTTTAGATTCGCCAGTTTCATGTGGATGCATTAGCTAAGTAAGGGGTTAATAGTTTGATTTGTTCGGTAGGTGTGATGTAATTGAAATTGAAATTGTGCATCTCTTACACCTTCCGCTTCTCTGCTTTTTTTCTTTATTCTTTGTTTTTTTTTCTTTTAATGAAATTTTATTGCCGCTTCTATGTATATATATGAGAGGAGCGCTAATTAATACCCGGCATTTTAGAAAGTGAAAATGCCCTTTTTTGAAATAAATGGGAGATTAAAAATGTGGAGAAGTAATTAATGTTACTTTTTAAAAAGAGAAAAAGTCACCACATGACTTGTCCCTCGTTGAAGGATAGAAAGAAGGCAAAAATGCTACTTTTTAAATAGAGTATTCCTGAGAATTTTTCTATATATATAAAAAAAATATTAGTATGTATCAATCCCACATCATACGTGAGGGACACTTCCACGTTTGGATATATAAATGTATAAATGATAAAAAAGCATATGAAAAAGAAGAATGATCAAGTACAAATAGGAAAAGCCATGTAAGCAATCCACACCTTTCTCATATATATATATATATATAGATAAAAATACTATGCATCCATTCCTCACTTTGTAGTGAAGGGACAATTTCATTTTTGGAAAATATTGATGTGCAAGAGGACAAAATCATCACACATGATGACACTTTTTTTTTACTTTGTTAGGTCTGAAAAAGGAATTGTCCCTCACTACAAGGTGAGGAATTGATACATAATAGTCTTTCCCTATATATATAGGGAATTTCTTTTCTAGTCCCTTACTACAAGGCAAGGGATTAATGCATAGTAGTATTTATATATATAAAGAAAGACTACTATACATCAAACCCTCACCTTGTGGTGAGGGACAATTTCCTTTTTAGATTTAATAAGGTTAAAAATGTGTCATGAGGGTGATGATTTTGTCTTCTTGTACATAAATACTTTCCATATATGGAAGTGTCTCTCACCACAAGGTGAGGGATAGATGCATAGGAGGTGAGAGATAGATGTATAATATATATATATATGGGTTATGCTACAAAACTCTTTGGGTGTTTTTCACAAAAAAAAGCCCTTTTTTTTATCCTATCAAATTTTCACACGTGTCATCAACATCTTCTTAAAATTAGTTATCCCTTATTTTTTGCATTTCACTTGTGAGGTGGCACATTTTTATTGGACATGTCGAAAAGGGCATAAACTCCCCTTTTTTAAATGGGGAGTTTTTGAAAATTTCTCTATCTATAGGGCCTGTGTCACAACCCGAGCCCAGGGACCGGCGGTCAGAGCAAGTCTAACCAATGACACACGTACTCCCATACATGTACACTTAGACCCCGTCCAAACATACACACACAAGGGATCATTCACAAGTGCAAACAAATGTACGCGGAAGCAATACGTATCAAGGCATACCACAACAAAAGACATAATGGATCACAAAAACATTAGACTGATGACAAGAACAATTACAAGAACGTATGACAATAAAGAGGGCTCACAAAAATCAAAATACAGATATCAATCAAGCCCACGGTACAAGTTACAAAAAAATCTCCCAATAGACCCAGACTCAAATGAATGGGGAAACAAATGCAAACCGTACTCTGGAGGATGGATCAAGTCCACTCCTCTAGGCCGGAGGGGGCCTCGCGAGCCTCTCCTGGAGTCGGGTCGACCGACGCAGGATCGGGAGAGGGATCTGAACCTGCAACACCAATAACAACTCATAAGTACAACGACTTAGTAAAATATAAGCCACAAGAAGATAACACGAATTGTGTCTATAAATGAGCAATAGTCATAGTGCAAGATCCATAGTAGGCATGTTCGTATACTAAGCAAATTGTGCAAATGAATAAGCATGCTGTCAGAATCATAAACAGATAACAGTCAAAGTGGCTACTACATTGGTCATATTCTCCCTTTCGAGAGCAGTCGGAATGAGAACACCAGCGACCGGGCCAAGGTACGCATGGGTCTCTAGTTCCCGGGGTCCGGAGTCCTAGGACAGAACACTCTGCAAAGGCAAACACATAAACTAAACCAAAGTCAACCCCGTCGGGCATCCTAAGGCTGAGGCTCAGTAGTGCCATATACCAATCACAATCAAATCGGATGATGCACCTCAATCAATCAATCATATCACATACAGATCTCACACACTAAACGAACAATAGGAAGTGCATCACATATACTGATACTAATACTAAATGCGAATAAGCAATAAAAGAAGCACTGACAATTGAGTACCAATAACAATAATCACCGACTCAAGTACTCCAACGGAGCAACGATAAAACACAGTAATAGAATGGTCCTGCCCGGCCTTCGCTCTGGGGTTGCTACATTTCCCACAGAATCGAGAGGTCTAGCGCAGAACACATAAGAGGGCATGACTGAAGTCAATATGCTATACCAATCAGAGTACTTTCACGAATCAAGGTCAATTACAAGCCAATCCTAACCTATTTATCTAGTGTTTCTAACCGTGCATGTTGATGTAGTTTTAAGTTGTCCGATGCACCATTGTCTAGTGTTGCAATGTCTGGAATGTGCACCGAAGTCCCTTAAACCAACACCCATGGGGAGGTGCTAAACAACTGGATAACGGGCATGAATGATTCACAACCCTCGAGATCATTCATGTCATTCAAACATTCCATTGGGTACGTTCAGGTTAGCTACATTCTAACATGAAAGTCATATACGGTCTCTTTTTTAGGCCTAGTCCTCTTATTCCTTTCTCAGGATCACACGGTGTAGCCGTAGGTGACCTTACAGCTTAGCCGTAGGCATCTTACGGCTTAGCCGTAATCTGCACTGCGGCGGAGCCGAGGTTCCCCGGACTGTTCATCCGCATTTACGGTTCAACCGTAATTTACTCTACAGCGCAGCCGTATCCTGATCCACGGCTTAGCCGTAGTACAATGTACGGCTTAGATCAGGCTGGGCCGTAGAAGAATAGCATTTTGCCAACTCTCAGTTATTTCAATTGTCACCCTGTATTGTTCTACGGTTAGGGTTACGGCTGGGTCTCGGCTTAGCCGTAAGCCATTCACGGCTCAGCCGTAGCACATTTCACGGTTTAGCCGTGAGTGCACTGAGTCATTTTCTGGAACAGTTACAGACATACAGAAAACGAACCTTTCGACTGAAAACAGAAAGATAACAGCAAAACTGACTCAATAGGGCTGTCCAACACTGATGCATACAATGAAGAGTAAAAATACAAACAATCAAAGCAATACCAATCGGTGTTCATGCTACTTGTGCTTATACTTGCCTCACAGACGGAAATCACACACCCTACGGTTGTTGCTTTGGCTCAGTCCACTGGAAACACACACCAATTTGGCTCCTCTCTTCTTCCCTCACGAAACAGAGACGGAGAAGGAAAGAGAGAAAGAGAGCTGAACGAGAGAGAGAGAGACAAGCTGCTGTCGATCGAGAGAAAGAATTGTGGAAGGTAAGATATTTATAAACATGAGTCCAATTTACACATAAATCCAAACAGATTACACAAATGTCAGTTTGAGTCAACTGACGGTCCAACGAAAGCAAACGAAATCATTCGGATCCAAGACAGTTACAAAGATCAACAAGCTCTACGAAATACACGCGATGACGTCAGAATGTCGCAAAACTGACAAAGTCAATCAAAAGCCAAAATTACGAAAAAGGGCTCGAACTACCTGAACCAGGTCAACTCAACCCAACGATCTCTCCATGACTCAAAACCAAAGAAAAGCAAAATCAAAACACACTTAACAACAAAATCGCACGCAATTACCCACTAATCCGGATCAAATCGAGTCGGAGTGTTACAGCCTGTTTCTATGAGAACTGTTCTCACGCATTATGGGCCCATTTATGGGACCAGAGGGATTGAAAGATTGATCCGAGACCACCAAACATATTAAGTTTGGCCCGAATCATATGTTGCTAACCTCTTCGTCTGTGGCCCACAAATTCAGTCTATTAAGATTGGTGTGCAATTGATCAAACGGTACAGTAAATTTGGACTTAATCAAAACTTTTGGTATGTAACTATCAAGCTGGTCTCTGTGTATTGCAAGATTTGAACTGAGTGATAGATAGGCTCTACCTATAATTCTCACAAGAAAGTGGTGAGAACGAATTTAATCTGAACTCTAGGTGGGCCCCAACTATTACCCAATCCAAATCTTGCAATACACAGGGACCCCTTCGGCTGTCACATGTCTTAAGTTTTGGTCAAATCCAAATTTATTATACCATTGATCAACTGTTCTCCAATTCAAATAGTCAAATATGAATTTCCCAAATATATATTTAATATATGAGAAATATTTTTATGAGAACTAGTTTTCACCACTTTTTTATGAGAAGTCTCTTAATCCAAATCTTGCAATACACATGGAACCCCCTGATAGTCATACATCTCAAGTTTCGGTTAAATCCAAATTTACTAGACCATTAGATAAACTATGCACAAATCTGAATGAACTAGATTTACAGGTCACAGATGAAGGGGTTAGGGACATGTGATTTGGCCAAACTTGATAGTTGGAGTGGTCTCACCTAAATCTTTTCATCCCCCTAGTCTCATCCCTAAATAGGACCTACAAGTGGGCATCATAAAAAGTTATCACAATAGATGTGTGAGAACACTTCTCATAAAATTAAAGTGCTC
This sequence comes from Sextonia rubra, assembly GCA_037013555.1. Classification (NCBI taxonomy): domain Eukaryota; kingdom Viridiplantae; phylum Streptophyta; class Magnoliopsida; order Laurales; family Lauraceae; genus Sextonia; species Sextonia rubra. The sequence continues at coordinate 30,517,461 of JASUAD010000010.1, read as the reverse complement.
TCTCTCTCTCTCTTTATATATATATATATATATGTAGGGCAGGCCTAGATGGGCCAAAGACCTCAAAGGGCCTATGCTACCTAGGCCCTTACCCTAACCTTGAGGGCCAAGGCGGGGCTAGGGATGGGCCCAGGGCCTCAAAATAACAAAGTTGTTATTGATTTTTTGTTACATATTATCAAGTATCGAGTGTCCACAAAGCGTCATCCTACCAAACCTTTATTGTGAATGGACCACTAAGAAAACATTTGGAGTACAAAAGTTATCTTTAAATACTTCTTTTGATAAGACAAATTACATGTGCTTTGGTAACTTAGGTTTTAAACGTATGGTTTTATTTATTTTATCAAAAATGGAAGAGGATTAAATAGTTTGTTCTATCTCATACTTTTTACTAGAATTTTAAAGTATCAAATCATACTAGTGAAATCTTATCTTTGAGAAGTTTAAATCATTCCTTCACATTATTTCTAGTTTAACACAAATCTGATTAAGCAGTGTTGTATTTCAATCACAAAAATAAATGTAATTTAAAAAATTGGAGATATAATTATCTAAATAAAAGGATTTTTGTATCACCCCATTTTCTCAAAGTACCATGCACATACAAATTACATTTTTGAATGGGTTGACAGCAGAGAGTCACTCCATTGAAGAAAGAGGTATCCGTATTAATACGAGTACAGTCATTTTGTACTAGCAAGAATATATAAAAACAATCTAAAAGCTTAAAAAAAAATAAACAAGAAGAAATAGATCAGAAGCAACTGTGCAAAACTAATTGCATATGCATTAAGTATATATATATATGACTTAAATAATTAAATAAATATGAAATGAACCAGCTTAGATATTTAGTATATTTTTACATGTATAAATATATTAATTATATAAAATAAAAAACATTATGATGGCCAAGGTCAACCCAGGCCTAATATTGTGCAAGCCTAGCCTTTAAATTTCTTGACCTAAACAAAAATGTCCAAACCCTACCTTGAGGCTTTTTCTTAAAAACAAAAGCCCTCACTGTGAGGGTTTTATCTGGGCCGAGTTGGGCCCGCTTCTCTGAGGTCCAAATTGGCAGGCCTAGTATGGGTGCTCCTGGTTAACGCCAGCTGGGACTTGAGTTGGGTCCAGCCCTCTTTGGGGTTAGGTTTGGCCCTGAGGTATAATTACTTGGGACGAGTTAAACTGGTTTACCCCTAATCAACATGGGTTATGCAGCTTTAGGTTGGGTTGATCCACAATGGGTGGGGTTGAAGTTACTTTACCGGTCTCAGAAATAGGTGGAATGTGGGTTAGACTTTAATTACCAATGAATTTGCCTTGTCAACTTGACTTGACCTGTTTGCGTGGAATGGGAATGCTATGAGGCTTTTGACTTGGCGAATTCAGGAGTTGAAAGAGTCTTGAGTGGAACTCCACGACTATTTTAAATGCAAAGATTAACACCTTATTAATCGAAGAACAGGAAAGCCCCATAATTTTATTTTGTTTTTTGCTGAAAAGAGCCTCACTATTTCAGCACAAGTTCTAGTGAAGAAGTCTTGTAATTAAGCAAAAAGAGATAAACTTCTATCCAACCAGAATTGTCTAATCAAATCAAAACGGTTCTAAAATTCCTTCCAATAAACTTTGTTTCACCATCATAATCATTTGTAATGCAAGAAATTTCACTTTTTGTCAACCTTCAATTTATCTGTATCAAAATTAGTCTGGTGATGATCTCACCCATTGCTAATGATACCTATGGAGAAAACTATTTTGAGCAACTTAGTTGGCCATAAATTCATTGATGAATGTGTGGGGATGAGCTCTCAATGAATACCAATTGAAGAAGAAAGCGAGGGGCCTGGGGAAAGGCAAAGTTGTTGAGCCGGCATGAAACCAAATAACATGGATAGTGGTCGTAGCAATGGGCACGGTATTAAGATTATTTGAGTGTTGACTATTTTATGAGTTGGAAAAAATTCAGTAATTTTATATTTATTTAGCATGAATTGCAGTATATGTTGAAAATAAAAAATCAAAATTTTCTTAAAGAAAAAAAAAGCCAGGACAAAAATTCAATTCGCTAAAGCAAATGCAGGGCTCGCTCAAGCAAAACTGGCAAAGTTGACAGATAGAATTTAAGTTCACTTAATCAAACCTGAGCTCGCTCGAGTGAGCAGCGGTGATTTCAAGAACCCAGCTCTGTACGAATTAAATTTCTTATTCTTTTGAGTTTGCTTGTTTGATAAGGTTGCAAACCGGGTCGGTTTCGGAATAAGTCGGTACTGGACTTAGACCCATCTCTAAATGATGGTTTCGGAACTGATTTTGACTCAACTTATTTGTTGGTTCCGGACCCAGTTCCTATAGCTGGACCGGCATTCGGTTTCGGAAACGGGTGTGACTAGAGAATTGGGATTTAGTTCCAAAATTAGTTCCGACTTCTTCTAACTTTCTAAATTTTTTATTTTTTCTTTAAATTAAGGATATTGTTCAACTTATAACAATGCATCAAGTCTACTATCCTTAAGATTAAATATAAAAATGGCAAACCAAAGTTGATTTTGAGTTATAATTTGAAATATTAAAGGCTCTTGTACTGGGTTTCAGGTCCACAGGTCGGTACCTATTTGGACCTAGAATCAAACCCGTTTACTAATCGAAACTTAAATTAGTTTTGGACTCAGACCCGTTTATGAATTGGAGCCTAAAACAAGTTTCAAATCAGGTTTTTCACAGGTGAAAACCTTTTGATAATCAAAAAATTGGGTATCCATTTGCAACCCTACTGTTTGAGTTCCAAGTGTGCCCCAACTCTTATGCATGAATTTGGGCTTATTTAAAGGATTTATCTTTCAACCCTAGACAACCAACCTCCTTACTCAGAGTATAATACCTTTTAAATATTATCCTTTTTCTCTAGAACATCCATTAAACAGTTTGCTAAAAGTTCTAAACTTCTAGAAATTGTTACTTCTATTCTCATGGAAGATTCGTATTCAAGATGTGTTGATTCAAGTAAGGTAAATGGTGAACGGCGTGGTTGTCGGCAAAGAAAGTACTACAGTACTTAGGTTGTTGTGAACTGAGAAAGGGCTTTAGTATATTGTAACTGTTTAATTTTTAATACTTGGTTTTCGTTGTATCTAGTGATTGATCTTGTGATTTTTCTTGAATTTGAATTTTTCACATTAAAAATTATGGTTTCTTCTTCTTGTGGTTGGCTGATTTATAATAATAACAATTATTATTATTATTATTATTTGTCATTATTAATTGGATTGCACTGAATACTTCGTTTTGAGGTCCAAAAAGACCGTCAGACGGTCATTCTTCATTCCGCCATCGCATTCGGCGTAAGTTGTCCATGACTTAACAAATGTGTTATTAGAATGCAACAAAATGTAATCATTTTGGAATGACATTGGGTTGAGCCATGTGACACAGATCAACTCCACCTGTTTGATGATGTGATCCGTTGGTCATGGTTTCTTCAACGCGCGGATCAGTCAACTGGAGGGCCTACAAACTATTGGACTTGTTCTGCCTATTGGGAAGCACAGTGACTATTACTTAAATAAGGAGGGGTCCTAAACGTGTTCATCCCTAGAAACGATGAACCCATCTGGGTCGTCTTATTTTGGTGGAAGGAGCATATTGTGTGTGTTCTTTATAAAGATTAGAATGGACCATGGAGATCTTAATTTATGAACAGGGGGATAAGCAAACACAGGTTTCTTACAGATAACGGGTGATTTGTGTTTTACATATGGAATAGGAAAATGAGTCTTGCATATATAACTGTTAGAGATGCAATTATTATTATTATTTTTTTTCTGGTAAAGAGAAGAGATGCAACTATTATATATACGTTTGTTCTACATTATCAATTATATCCATTGACCTGGTTCCTTGCCATATATTTAAATTTACTGAGAGACCAACTATTGCTTCGATAAAATTTGAGGACATTCCATGCACAAAAAGGGCCTCATTTGGAACAGGTTAGAATTTTAATTTGTTTATTACATATACAACTATTATATATGCGCTTGTTCTACATTATTAATTATATATTCAGGTTCCTAGTCATATGTTTAATTTTATAGTGAGATCAACTATTACTTTAGTAAAATTTGAAGACATCCCACATATAGAGAGGGCCCTCACTTAGAACACCTCAAGTTTTCAATATTAGAGCTCCACTATAGAGTTCTACTCGTTCCATCCATGGCGGAGGGAGATGGAGGGAGACACTTAGGGGTCATTTGTTTTACTTTATTTATATATATAAACACTACACATGTGAAATGGATTCACACATTTATATTTGTTTTCAAATTGTACACATATGGTGTATAAATTGCATGCGGTTTTAGTGTGTAAATGGCATGCCAAAGGGCACTGCAATTTTCACACCTCAATAGGTGTGAATTGGTTTCACACCAACTCAAAAAAGGCATAACTATAGTGCATCAACGCCCATGATGCTTTTTTTTTTTTTTTTTTTTTTGGGCATCTCAATCATCATCTGAACTGTCCAATATAAACAGCTATGCTGCAAAATTTTAACTGTTGGATTTTCATAAATTGTAAGATATGATTGGAATTATTCAAGCCGTTAATCTTCATTTTTGGAATTTTGTGGGGTCCATTTTTATGATACAAACTATTAATCCCGTTCAAAAGGCTATTTTCAGTTAAGAGGTCAATTTTCAGGTGTTAATTCAATAGGGATCTTGAGATATCTTTAGAAAACCATGTTAACCATTGGATGCATACACCATTTATACAGTGCACTGCATTAGTTGAATGGGCAGCCCCTTTTTTCAATTTTTTGGATCATTTGAGCAGCAAATGAAAATTTTGAACCGTTGAGTCTCTTTGCAAGGCCAAACGCAGCTAGTGGATCTAATTTCAACGATTGATCTTTCATGAATAGTGAGATATTGACAAAAAATGCTAAACCATTTGATCTTTAATTCTAATTTCCGCAGGCCTTTTTTTTTTCCAATCCAAACCATTGAACCTCTTCAAAAGGCCAACAATGCTTTTTCTATCAAATCTCATCACTTGATTCACCGTGGATTTTTCAAAATTTGTGAAAAACATGTGAACTGTTAGATATAATCAGATTCACATGTGAAAATAATAAAGAATTATATTATTCATGTGAATCATTTACATATGTAAAATATAAAACATTTTCATGTCACATGTGAAATTAATGAATCGGGGATCCAGCTTGGCAATAGTACACACAAAGATAAATAGATAGATACATTTGAGATAAAGGGAAGGACCTTTTTGTTGTGTTTTTTTTTTTTTTTTGAGCTTCTAAACATATACCGGATTTTTCTCTCCTTACATAGGTTAAAAAATTTTAAAAAAAATTCAAAACTTTCCAAAATGCCTTTCTTTCTATACACACATTCTCCCCTTCTCTTACTGGCGATCAGCTCATCGCTGGCTGGTGGCTCTCTTCCTCTCCCTCTCCCTATTCTCTTTCTCTTTCCTCCCTCCCCCTTTCCGTCGTCTCCCTGCAACAACAGGGAGACCAGACCGGTCTCCCTGCAGTAGAGAGACCGATTGGTCTCCCTGCTGCAGGGAGACCTCGATCTCCCTGCTACGGGGAAACCGGGCAAGGAGATGATCCGGTCTCCCCATAGTGGGGAGACCAAGATCTCTCCGCGGCAGGGAGGCCGAATCAGCCTCCCTGCTGCACGGAGATCTCGGCAGGGAGTCGGCAGGGAAGGGGGAGAAAGGGGAAAGGAGGGAAGGAGGGAGAGGAAAAAAAAGAGAGAATAGAGGGAGGGAGAGGTAAAGGAAGAGGAGGAGGAGGAGGAAAAGGAAAAGAAAGAGGGAGGGAAGGGAGAGGAAAAGCCCGAGCGGAGCTCGTCATCACCGGTCGGGGAAGTCGGCTGCGGTGATGGGAAGGGGAAGGGAGGAAAGAGAGAGGGAGATAGAAGGATAGAGAATAGAGGGAGGAGGAGGAGGTGGCGGAAGAGTAGGAAGAGGAAGAGGAAGGAGGAGGAGAAAGAGGAAGAGGGAGAGAGAGGGAGGGAAAGCCCTCTACTGGCCGGAGCTCGTCGCCTGCTAGAGGAGAGGAAGGGAGAGAAATCTGTATGGTGAGAATAAGTGAGGGTAATTTGGGAGTTTTGATTTTTTTTTCTTTTTGGCTAGTGTAAGAAGAGAAGAAAGAGGAGTACAAATAGCAGGACTCTTTTTTTTTCCAGGGTTGGGATACTATTCTAAGAGCGAGATACGCTAACTTGAGAACCCAAGGATCAATCCTTAGGTGCCATCCAACCATGGGTGTGTTGGCATATGATGCAAATAACTTGTGTCCATACAAGGTTCATAATTATGAATGAGTTCACACAATTTTTAATCACAATATTGGTTGTTTCTTTTTTTTATTATTATTAAAAATAAAGATATAATATAAGGGCTTGTCAAGCCGAACTTGGTTCTATCAAGCCCAGCCCTTAAAATTAATTGGCAGGTAAAATTTTGTCGAAACCCTAAACCAAATCAAGTAGGGGTACCTATCCAAATAAGGAAACCTAATCTACGAACGCCACCGACCCAACCCCTCTAGTGCATGTGCTGAATTAACGATGACTTCACAGCCCAAGTTGAAACCCTCTTTTCTAGAGTCAGATTGACAGGCCTGCTCCTAGCCCCCCCAGGCTGAGCTAAAAAACACAGCCAAGCTGTGAGAGTAAGCCCAGAATTCAAAAATTGGACAACATTTGCCTACTCCGAGGAGCTAATATTGCAATCTAAGGTTGGCCAATGGCACTGCAACCCGGTCTAATTTTTTGGCTATGTACATCCATAGCAGGGCCTACCTGTGGGATTTCAGAATACGCAAGGAAGATTTGATGTGGGACGGCCCACATCCATAGCAAACCCCAGATTGGTTTTCACTCCGATAGAGGATCCAGACTCTTGGTGAAGAGGAAGCACCACTTAATTTTTTTTTTCTTTTCACTTCATGTAACACATTCTTGAAATCAAAAAACAAAAAGGCTTTTCAACTTTGCTGGGGAAATCGGTGCAACCCTTCTTTAGGGGCTGTTTATACAGCGGCTGTTGCTGCGGAAACTTTTAGGAGACTAAGGTACTGTGATTTTTGGCGCCTTTGCCACTTGTTTAGTGCAGGTGGAGGATTCATCGCCGGAAAAACCAATGCCCCTTGCTAAAACGGCAGAATCAGCTTCAAGCTTTCATTTGATATTCTTACCTTGCGAGTAGGAAAGGCAGTACTGCCTTCCACGCTTCCGCACAAACACACCCTTAAGAGTGCTATTATGCTTCTTCTAGTTAGTGATGAAAGAATGTGTACTTCTTATCTTTTTATCTTTTACCTTTCTTAGCTACAATCAACTCCTCACAAACAAATTTTAAACAATGTATTGATTTTATTAATTTCCTGTTAAGAAAAGAATTTTTGTTAATGGTAATGTCTCAAACATGCAACCTTCTGGCTCTAATCTTTATTTTTCTTTTTTTGGTTGCAACACTGAAAGAATGAAAAATACAAAGAGTCACAATTCCAAAACTGAAAGTAGACTATTTTTGAGTTCTCTCTACCTTAGCTTTAGTCTTTGCTACAAAATTAGGTATCTTAGTATCAAGGCCAAATATTCTATTGATCGCGCGAATATATTTCAAGGACCTCACTTCTAGACCGATTTTCATCAGGATTGCATCGAGAGTGCTGCATGGGTCTATGTAGTGACTTATTGACTAAGCCCTCGCCGAATTTAATCACCTCTTCAGTTGAAATTTCATCAACACCTTTCTTTAACAAGTATTCCTTCAACTGTTCTATCAAAATTCATTCGAAATAAGATCTTAGCTTAATAATGGTAGGAATAGCTTCCAAAGAGTTCCTCAAAGCCACAAAACTCTCTGATTCTTCATTGATGATTGCCTGGGCCTCCATCGCTTTTCTGTGATGATCTTCTTTATTGGCTTCAACAACTTTCTTCATAAAGGTTTTTTGGGGGAGAGATCCTCTAGAATGGATTAATGCTAATCAATCTTAATATATATGCAAATAATCAACCACGCAGCAGAAATAAATCAAACCACAAGCACACACTACAAGAAGACAAATTTTACGTGGAAAACCCAACCTGGGAAAAAACGACGGCCAAGAATCAAGCACTATGAATCATACTACAGTTACAAGAGAATACTCACAACCCTTATCCAATTGCTCTTCAACCTAAGCACCTTGTGATTTCCTTGCAGAGCTCTCTGCTGCAACAACCCCCTACCGTTCTCTGTGACAGATCTAAGACACCTAGACGCCTTCTAGATGCTGTACTTGACTCTCCAAAACAATCTTCTATACTCAGAGAAGTAGAAGATAATGATCTTTAGAACAGAACTTCAGTTCTTTAACTCTCCAATGGAAGAACTCTAGAGAAGGTGATCTCCAATAACAATCTTCTTCTTAAAATATTGAGATCTGTGTTCTACATCTTAGGGTTGAGAGAGAACCCTCTTTTATATATCCAAAATCGTGCCTCATAAGTATAATACGATCAGGAAAGGAGTTAGCATTAAACATGTAAATTTTCTTTTAATTCGGACTGAAAAATCGTAAGTCGGCGCACTTTGTGCACTTGCTCGACCGGTCTGATAAATTGCCCGACCGGTCAGATTAAGGTTCTGTCCCAATGAAAATTTCAGTATTTTCCTGTAAACTTCCGGAGGCCATAACTTTCTCATTTCAGCTCCGATTGAGGCGATCTTAGGCTCTACGGAATCTTCTCGAAACGAGCTTTCCAACAGTAGGTTGCATGCCCATATCTAACGTTTGGTTTGTGAGATATAACCTTTTTAATCCATATTGTCCGTAGAAAACCACTTCAATTTGTCGTTTTTTCTTCTATTTCTTTACTTCAGTGTATCCAGCGACTCAAACCATTGTTCATACTAAAAAATATGTAAAATACAACACTAATAGACTCAAGTTTTGTCCAACCCATAAATTTTCCAATACAAAAATACTTACACTTAAGGTCGTCCACATGGTAGACTTGTGCAGACCCAAGAGCATAAACACAGGACCCCACGTGCCTTGGAACTGAAATATCAATCAAAAGCCTTGAACACCCAAGTTCTTGACTCATAGGAGGGAGGCTTTCGACATGCTCTTTTAAGAACAATGGTGTTTTAGATGCTGTGCAAGTGAAGACAACATCAGCTTCTGTGGCGTAAGTGAGCATTTCTGACATGGGTTTGTAAATTCTGACATGGGTTTGTAAATTATTTCTATGCCTTTTACTTTCTCTCGGAAGGCAGAGACTCTGCCCTCTGATCTGTTTATAACCACCACCTTGCTACATCCCTTTGCGGCTAAATGTTTTATAATGAGTTGCCCCATCTTGCCTGCTCCTATTACCAACATTCGGGCAGAGGAATAGGCAGTCTTTGAAGCTTCATCGAGGCCAACTCAGCAGCGGAGCTGACAGAAACTGCCCCAGATGCTATGTTTGTTTCATGCCGAACGAGCTTCCCAACAGCGACTGCACGCCAAAACAAATTACCAATGTTTCTGTTAAAGCCTTTGACTTCTTTACCAAGTCTGAGTACTGGTTTGACTTGTGAGAGGAACTCGCCCTCTCCAAGAACAAGAGAATCAAGCCCAGCAGATACTTCAAACAAATGTCGTACAGCATCTTCATCGCAAAGCAAAAACAAATGTTTTTGAAGCTCTGAAACAGGAATTCCACTTGTCTGTATTTGAAATCAAAGAAACGAACCTGGTCAAAAACTTTTTCTTTCAATTCATACAATGACCACAAATATTGATTGGATTTCAAAACGACAACATTTGCACATAGAAATGTACGAAAATGATAATGTGTCTAAGATGGCTTGCATACCATATTTGAGTAAATCATAATGTAAACCTGATGGGCTCTGCAGGGGAGAATAGTGTCTCAAAACATCTCAGATGGGATGATACCACCCTTCAATCAGCAGCCTGCCATTATAGGCACGAGAAAAAAATGCAGAAACAAAAATCCAGATTTTGGGTTGGAAGAATCTTTAAGTCTGGGCTTTTTAATTTGTTACAACGATGCAACTCGAAAGTTGATGATCATGCCCCAAAAATATCTCCAGTGGGTCAATCCTGTACTTCAATCAGTAGCCAGCAAATAGATGGCTAAGAAAGAAATGCAGCAATGGGAAATAGTCCAAATGTTAGAAAGCAAGGGCCGTTCAATCCGCCTCCTGGATCATTGCCAATCCAAAGTGTACGACCGACCCAAAAATATATCCAACGAGTAAAGTTTACCCTTCAGACAGTAGCCCGCAATTAGGTGGCTACAAAAGAAATGCCGCAATTAAAGTGTGGGTTTCTTGTGTGCGCCCGAGGGAACAGTCCTATCCGGTTATATACTGACAAACGGGGAAACCCTCGTCTTTGAAAAAAAGGGACCTATCAATATGTAGTTTCTTTTCATTTTTATTTTGTGGTACATGGCCAACTCATAGTGGGGCGCATACGATGAACAGTGTGGATCACCAAACCGTTGGCCCAATCTGTACTACAGACTACAAACACAAGGTCTAATGAGCAAGGACGCTGACATCTCTTCATCTCAACAATCATATAATTACTCAAGATAAATTGACTTAATGATAAATACCTTCGACATCCAATCAGTTACTTCCCAAATTCCTCGGTGCCAGGATAGTGCAACAACGTATATTTCCATTCGGTTACAGGTGCTAAGAACTGCAGCTTCTTCTATATGATTCAGGCGACATAGCTCTTCAATGGCATGAGGCCATCTTGCTTCAGGAATAACAAGCTTTTCACGCATCTCCACTGGTGTGGTATGAAAACTAAGACCTATGGCCAAGATGCTGCTCCTTTCCTTTGTATATCCTGACAAGTAAGCAATCAAAAGAACATCAGGCATAATCATTATGGGAACCCATATAGCTCCACAACCAAAGTTTGGAGTGAACCATAACTGCCTGATCAAAGTCTTTCAAAGTGCACACAAAGACAGATATCCAACACATGGGTTCATATAAACAACACGTTTTAACCACAGAAATGAATGATACAAGGAAAACCTTGATCGGTGTTTCTTTCCAGCGTTACAAGCATGTCAACCCCACCCCACCCCACCCAGCGTTACAAGCATGTCAACCCCACCCCACCCCACCCACCCACACCACAAGTCATTTTTTATTCCTTAGTTTGGTACAACTTACATGAGTAGAGTCATTGTACTTATGTTTATGCACAATGACACATAGTCACTTATAACCCAATAACTAAAGTACTAATGAAGCCTAGGGCTATGATATCAAGATACTTCAAAATATGCAATGCATCAGGTTGTGCCATATTCAATACCTCAGTTTTTAAGTGCAATAACTATGTGATGCAGTCTAGGCCCCACAAGTAATCCCTCTTCAAAATCGATTAGGACTATATTATTTTTATTAGTGGATTTCTAATTACACTGTTAATTGGGAAGTTTCTATTAATAGCTTATAGTTTGTTTAGGCATTAAGTTTGTTTTTACTATATATATGGCATTGTAGATAAGAGATTCTCAGATTTGATTGATTAATAAAATTGAGTTTTATCCCTGGGAAGTGCATCCTCATGTGTTGAAGTCTTCTTGACGATTCGAAGTACCTTTGGGCACGTGCTTCAGCACCCCTATGCAAGCTCTAACCCTAGGGCCTGTATCAGTTTAGTATCAGAGCGAAAATCCACGTCGCTCCGATCACCCTCCGGTCACTGATTGGAGACTCTCCACCCACCACTATCACTTCTATCTCCTCCAACCCTTCCCTCTGCCAAATCCACATGTTCCATCCATTATTCCCGAAATCCCCTGATACCCATCCCATGAAACCCAATCGCAACCCCATTCCATAAAAAAAAAAAACCACCCATTCCAAAACACTTCGTCAGCCAACCCACCCTATTCAACCAAACCCAAGTTTCCATCCCTATGCTAAGCCTATGGCCCCAAAAAGTAATATTATGTGGATACATGTTATTAGAAAGATAATAAATTGCATTTTATTCGTCATTCTTAAATTTATAGATATCAAAATATAAAGGAGATAAATTGAAGAAAACTTATACACATGAAAGAATACAATTTAAAAAAAAGGCAGATTGCTTAAATCTAAATATTTCAATTCTAGATTCTAATTCTCTACCATTACCTAAAGTTAATATCCAAAACAAATCAAATAATAACATCCACTTTATTAATGGAAATTGAATTAAGAGAATATAGAAATGAAATAAATATAATATTGTTAACAATTTAATAATTAAAAAAGAATATGGGAACAAATCCCTAGCTATCATCTAGTATTTCAAATCGAGCGAAAGTTAATGCCTGATTCGCATATCTAACTTTTATCCCTTTGATAATCCAGATTATTGTAGAGCCCATTTTACCTGTCAAGTCCTTTTAGGCTCTAATTGTTTGAATAGCGGCAAAGCATAAATGGGGATTGAATACATAAAAATTTTACGTCATAAATGGTTAAGATTGAGGATTGAAGGTGAATTTACCAATAAAGACCCTTACATAGCCACCCATTTAATGAAAACCATGGGGATTGAATAGCCAACCATACACCTCGGTAATTCAATACCTTGAAAAGTTGACGTGCTAACTACAGAAAAATCTCTATCAATGAGAGGATGGAAGATGAAAAGTTCTGCTTATGGACTCATGGTGTAAATTACTATCAATGAGAGGATGATAGATGTAAAGGTACCCCTATTTACAAGAGGAAACCAAAAATGCAATCCATCATAGCAATTGATTTAACAACTTTAGAGTTCTTTATTTTTTATGTTTTGTAAGAACAACTTCACGGTTTAATGGTATCGTAACCTTAAATTTGTTTTTTTAGATTAAATTTTATGGTGACTAAAGGTCCAATAAGCGGGAAATTAGACTTGACACTAGATTATGAGATTGACAGGGACTATGCTGGCCAAAGATGGGCCCATGTGGGGCCCATAGAGTCGGACACTTTGACTGCAATGGAGACCTAGACTGCAGTGAAAATATGCTTGTAGGAGAACATTTTCCCATCTACACATCTCCATTGTATATCCTTCACCTCAATCCTACTCCCACCTTACCTTGTTCCTAATCCTTGGTAAAGCTCATTTAGCGATGAAATTTCTTATTTATTCAACTCATTTGGAATATCATGCAAGCAACCAGCCCTAGTAAACAATTGTTAGAATTAAAAATTCAATCACATAAAACAAATAACACAGAATGACTATCAAATAATCCTCCTTCAAATGGAAAACAAGTTAAAAAGGAAGTAGAAGGAAAATGAATGGCATGAGTATAAATATGAGTGCCGTTAGCACCTTTGATCTATTGGAGTGAAATTTGGACCTTTATATTAGCAATTTGAGGTGTGCCCCGTTGAATAGTGATAGGGTCATATAGAATAGACTTGCAGTAGGTGCGGAAAAAAGCCCCCCGAACATCGAAATGAATGGTTTAAGATGTCACAAAAAGGTTTGCGTGGTGGCAAGACGCACACACAAGTCCAGCGCGTCATTCTCTTTCATATGGACAAGAGAAGTAGTAGTATTATTATCTGTTGGAATAAGAGATGCCTATACGATCCGATAAAGGATAAGCACGAGGTAAGAAGATGTCGCTTGCAACTCCCGCCCCCGCCAGAAACAAATCTCACTTTTTCTCTCCAAACATGTAGTAACGAAAAGCTTCAAATCAAACGTGTCTCATTTCTCAACAGAAATAAAACCATAATAAGAAAACAGTAAGAAGAGAAATAAAACCACCCTGAGCCTGACTCACTTTCTGTAGTAACTCCATCACTAGACATTTCCTCAATCCACTCAAAGCTGCTTCTATCTGGTGGTGGAATGAGGCTTCTACTTTCTCTCTCTCTCTCTCTCTCTCTCTCTCTCTCTCTCTAAAACTAACAGATGATTTCCTAAACCACGAAATCTCCAACCAGCCCTCTGAAGTATCTCTTGCCTGAATCACATCATCTCCATTCCCATCACGCCCTTCGAATTCTAACAGTTGACTTGGATTTTCTCTCCTTGTCCGGAATCAGCTTTAGCCGTAAGCTATGACAAATTCTCACGGTTTCAAGGTATCATTTTTTTTTCCATCTTCTTGCTTTCTAAAGAAGAGAGAGAGAGAAAGAGAGTGTGTGTGTGTGTGTGTGTGTGTTTTTGGATGAGGTGAAAAAGTTTGATGAGAGGGGAAGAGTAGGTGCATAAGATAAGTGGACCCACACCATGTTGGTCTAAGTAAGGATTGAATCAAATGCTCACACGTTGGGTTCACTTTGGGAAGATCCAAACAGTTCCAAACATGTGCCAACCCATGTTTTCTGATGTGAGTCTATGATTCACAGGAACAGTCCCACAGAACATGGATCCGAATCATCTGTTGTTCAATACTAACTCCGTGTTGATAATGGCCTAAGTTTCAGCTCTTTCGGAATATTATCAACCATTAGATCGGACTCATGTGCAAACTGAAATACATGGCTAAATTGTGTTTTGCTTGATCCGACGGTAAATGTGCTTCTGAATGGACTGACATTTTATATGGTTCAAAGGCGAGGAAACTGCACTTCTAATGGACTATCTGGGTCACTTTTCTAAACAGTTAATAAATTCCTTTTTTAATTAGTGATTTGATCATGTTTTTCTTCAATCCATCTGTTGATTTCGCTTAATTTATTGAAGATTTCAAACATGCCATTTGTAAATGAGTGGGCCCACAACTTGAACGGTTTATATACTTTGAAGGTCATGTGTACACTGGATTTGACCATACCATCTCTTGAATGTTTTAGGGTTTCTTGAAGCCATCATGATTTGATTCATTTTTATTTTCTTCAACACAAAAGTTAGATATTATTATTATTATTATTATTATTATTATGGCATGGTTGCTTTGTTTTCAGCAGGCTGGAAGTCATGATTTACCCTGCATACAATATTAGGGTTAATATATATTTTTTAAGATGAACATTATAGGGGCTTTTGTAATACATATAAGAACTAATATTAGACTGAGCATATTTGTGCATCTTTTGAAGACTGTAAAGTAATCCATGTTTTGGTCGCTTGAAAAATGCATTGATAAATTGGGGACCAAATCCAATTTATTGAATGTCCATCCTATCAATCATAAATTTTGACCTTTTTCATAATAAGGAAATTTTCAATTAAGAATAAATCGAAGAATAGCAAGCAGAAACAGGACGTACATAGAATGCAGGCCTAAGAAAATTTATACGCAAGAAGTCTAAATCCTAATTACCACCTTTCTTCTCCTAAAAATTGGCATTTTATTTGATTTTTAAATGGAGCTATTGGCATTTTGTAGTCTGTAATCCAAACTGAAGCATTCATATTTCTTAGTTGCTATAGAAGAGACTTCTCTATCTTGTTTCCTGCAAGCCTTGGATTGATGTTTTCATTTTTATGTTAGTTTGTTTGGTGTAAGAATATCATGATGTCCTGGAAGTGCTGATTTACAACATTTGCTCACTGCCTTGCAGGGATGTATCACTGCATCTTATCAGATGAACCCTGTAAAGGCCTATTCCCATCCACTGTCAGGTCTTAACAGGCACATCGTTCGCATCCCCTCTTCTCATAACCATTCAGTCATTTTAACATCTGGGTCAATTGTTTGTAAGGTATTCCACCATCCTTTTATTCCAATGAGCCAATCCGAGGGCCTGCTGTGTATGCCATTGTTAACTCACACATTTGGTTCAAGAGGATTGCATGGTATTAGCCACAAACAGGCCTACCCAGGACGATTCCAGTTGTATGCTGGGCTTGATGTTGCCACAGCCATTGATGTCATTAATGATTTAGGATTTGATACATTGACTTTCTTAGCTGTGACTGTCATGGTCGTTCCTCCATTCAAGAACATCAGAGCTAGTCCTGTACGTATTCTGCATTTTCATTTCTTCATGAATTTCTCTTCCTCTAATTCACTCACTTGTCACATTTCTTCTGTTTTTTGGTATCGCTTGGGTATGTAACGTTTCCTTGTCTAAGCCTGACAACTGAGTTTTGTTAATTAAGAAAATTGTAAGTATTGTTGATTTCTATAATTCTATTTCAATCCTCTCATCTTTTTCTTTCTATGTAAATGATTTTTGTATTCGAAACTCTGCTTGTTAATGCCACAATATTTTGTACTTTTGGAGGTATACAGAGAACTGTGTTGAATATCTAAGCTGAATTCATCTTGAAGCAATACATATTCTATAAAAACTTCATGAATATCTTGCAATTATATTCCAAGCCCTTCAGAAATGTGCATGCTTAATCCTATTTATTCAATTTAATTAAGTAAAATGCTTATGCACCAACTGGAATACATCATCATTATCTGCTATTTTTCTTCTGGGCACTGGGGTTCTTTTTATTAAATTCAAATTGAATCTTTCTTCCCTTCTGGTATCAGTCATCATCTCCTAAAATCCTTCCTTTAAGACTTGCAGAATAAGCTGTTTACATCCTGTTGGTGGAAGATTCGAGGTGTACAAGTGACCCCTTAGATCTTTGCACAGCCAATACTTTCAACAGAATGAAGTGCAGGTCGTTAAGTGTGATGGTGGTTTTTAAACCAATTGATCATTTAGACGGTGCTCAGTATTGCTGCATGTTTGGCTTGATGTAGGTTGATTGTGGTTTTTTTAAGTCTATTCTAAAACTGATGTGAAAGATGGTTGTGCTGGAGGAATGGAAAAAGGGAAGCAAACTGGGAGAAAACAAATGGTCATTTAGAGAAAAATATAAATTATCAAAAGGGAATAGGAATCATCATTGAAAATTATTGAAAGCATAACACCATCTATCTGGGATAGCTTAATGAGTTCTACTCATCCCTTCTTAAGGATAGGTTATATCCTCTCTCTCTCTCTCTCTCTCTCTAGAGGGGAAAATTGTGATGAAAAAATTGGAGAGAGACAGGGAACATCCCACAGGAAGGGCATCATTTATCAGGAGAAAAATGTAGGGCAAAAAACTTCGGGCAAGAAAAATATATAAGGTTTCCTCAGTCAGTCTTGCTTTGATATGTCATATTAAAATCAATCAAATTTTACTCATTTACCACTGAAACGATAAACAAGAGCAGGACAGGAATTCCTCTTAAAGACTAAATGCAAATTTATAGAAATAATTGATGGTATTTGGTACTTACACTCCTATATTATTTCAACTAAAATTCACTTAAAATATGTGCTTATTTAAGAAATAACAATGCTATAAGTTTGCTCCATAACTTTAACTTTTTATTACTGATTGTTGGGTTTATGTTTTATATTCCGGTTTAGGCTGCGTACATCTTGCTGTCCCCAGACCTCGTGCACTGGGCCGCCCCTTTTTTTTTTATTCTGGTTTAGGCGGATGGGTCCATTGGGTTAGCCAAGGACCGGGTTAAGGTCATGGGTGTTTTGGTAATTATACCGGGACTTTCTTAGGTGTTTTGGTAATTATACCGGGGCTTTCTTAGTGGCTAAGAAAGCATAGATTATATATTGATGTAATCTGTAACCCTAGATCTTGCGTTGAAAAGAGTGGCCTCTCTTGCTCATGGTGTTCCCACACCACGTAGGAGAGACGATGAGAGCATGAGTGTCGCTGTATGCCTCTATTTGTTATAGTGAAGATGGTATTGTCTTTGTGCCCGTGGATGTAGCCTTAATTTGGGTGAACCACATAAATCCTTTGTGTGTTCTCTTCTTTTGTGTGGCTTGATTGTTCGATCACAGGTTACGCGCTTTTGCTCGTGCACAACACTGATGTAGACACTAACAACAACGACAGGACATATATAACCTGTGAGGCTGTGATCCGAGTTGTGTCTGGCAAGTCTGCTATTTTAATACTAGGTTTTTGCACTTGGAAAATTGGGCTCTTATTTTCAGTTTACTGCATCTATAATGCATAAAAGATGTATCTCCATCTTAGTTAGACTCGCATGGCATTCTATTTCAAATGTAGGGATCACACAAACATCCACCATATGATTAAATGTAAAGGTTTTTTATAAGACAACTCATGAATACAACGGTCTGCTTGGTCCATAGGTTGAAGGGCTGTATCTTTCCTTGGGCCAATTAGCAATATCTTATAACCACAAAAATGCAAAGGAAGCAAATGATACAAGTTGTTTACTCGTAAATCAGTCAGTTGGCAGGATCAGCATGATAACTAAATGCTTAGCAGATACTAGGTTCCTAGGGCATAACAGGTTGGCAGGACACTTCACCAATCTAAGCAGTCTTGTTATTGGCCCTGCCTTGGTGAGATGGTTTAGAGAATAAATGCAAATCTGTTGTGCTGAAGGGAGATAGAATGGTTGGTTTGATACTAATGCATGAGGTGATGGATGAAGAGTTTTGGGTGGTTCACTAAAAATTGGTTGGTATTCATCTATTATTGCCTTTCCATTTTGGTTGCAAGCTTTTATTTTTGTGCAATATATCTGATGGTCTATAATTGTATCTGACGGGGCTGTCATTTATACTTTTAGTAGTTTGTGTATATTGTATCTAGATGAATCACATCTGATGGTCTTCAATTGTTTGAATATTTTGGTCTTGCTATGGTAAAACTATTTTTTCCCTTGTCACTTAACGACTCATTATTATATTTTCTCTTGTTATTTAAGGACTCATTTAAGAAGGCAAAACCTGAGTGATGTATCTTGAAACTAGGAAGCCGTAGTAGTCTTTCTTATTATCCACTGTCATATTGTTGTTATCATAATTGTGAACCTCAAGTTGATGCAGATATTGGGTTTCTTTTTTGCTGGAGTTGTATTAAATCAGTTTGGCCTGATTAGAAACCTCACAGATGTTAAAATTCTGTCCGAGTGGGGGATCCTTTTCTTGGTAAGATCACTTTTCAATTAACATGTTGCAATCCTTTTTAATTTCTTTGTGGTTTGTTTTTGTTATTTTCATAGATGCCTCATCTTCCAACAGAACGTCAACATCTTATAACTTCCTTTTTTGAAGGTTAAGCTTAGTCAAACCTTCAATCTTGTGGTTGCAACTACGATCACCATCCAACCCTGCCATTGGTTTGCCAATTGTCAACATCTTAGAACTTAAATCATTTACATGCCTACTAATTTTTCTCATAGTTTATGGCTATGGGCTGTTTAAATCAACATCACCGTGCATAATTCAGATTTAGTTGGTATTCTATTTATAGAAGGGCATACTTTTGTAAGATAATCTATCATTATGCCTTGATCCAGGGGCAGAATCAGAAGGGGTGCGGTTGGCCATATTTTTATTTGCTGTCTCCCTCAGGAATTTTTCCCTTGGATCTGCCACTGCCTTGATCATATTTACTCAAGGGTATCTTGTTTAGTCTGTCTTCATTTCTTAGGAAGCATATATATATATATATATATTCCATATGCGTTCTTGGATGGTTTAGCAGACTGCCTCACATCTGATTCCAAACCTGCTTTTTTATTTATTATTATTATTATTATTTATTTTTTATTTGTTTGTATTTCTCTAAAGCAGTTTCAGCAGAACTCCTATTTCTCCCACTATTATCAGTATAACCATATTTAAACGCCGATCCCACTATCTATTTCTATTATTTACTTCAAATTCTCATTCTCAGTATGCCATGTAGTTCTGACCAAGTAGGTTATGCTCTTCTGCAGCTGTTTGAGATGGGGTTAGAGCTCTCATTGGCACGTTTGAAAGCTCTTGCAAAGTTTGCCTTCGGCATGGGTTTGACCCAGGTTTGGTACTGATGTACTGAGTTCTCTGTAATTTATGGTGCAAAATACTCCCCTTTACATATGTAAATACTTGAGTGTGTGTGCGTGTATACGAGTTGTTGTTCTCTTAATAGACCTAGGGAGTTCAGTACAAGAAAATAAAAATAGAATCATATCCACAAAATTAAATCAAGGTTTGTCTTGTGCCTAGATTTTGGCCCAGGTAATATGCACAGGGGGAACAAACTTACATATGGCTTGGATGTGTTGCACATGTCTGGGTGTGACCACACATGTCTAGAAAAACTCCTGCAACTTAATGATGCCCAGATGTGGCATGAATATGGCAGGTACACACCTTGTATATGGCGAGGATATGATTTCACACATAAAAAGTGAGAATCAACTATCAATATGATACAACATTATACTTTTCTATTTTGATATGTCTGGGGATCACAGGCCGCAACATTGCATAATTTTTATATTTTGTACAATGAACATTTTATAGAAGAGCAATTTTCATCTCTCTAATGTCTCTTTTATTCATCTCATTCGAGGTCAATTACTTAGATAAATAATAAGGGTTGACATTCTTACTCAGGGTGTAAGAAGAAATGAGGGTCCCCATGGTTTTAAGGTTGGGGTTTGGGATTTGTCGTCATCTGTAAATTTCTAGTAGGGGTATCATTATCAAACACCTCCCACCACCAGTGATGGAATTGTAAACAGTGAACAGCCCGCTTCCGTCTACATAATGGAGGCCCATGACCCAATTGACCATCTAGAAGCCACAAAGATCCTCACACGTGAATTGTATATAGTATTTATATAGTGTTTCCATATTCAGAGATTCATTAGCTTGGCACAATTATTATTAGAAGTGTACTCTATGTAATCCCATGACTCTAGCCATTGTTGTGGTAGCCTGTTGCCCTGTGTTTTATTAATATGTGATCAATCCAAAGGATCAATAACAGTTTTCATTGTCATCTTGATTGCTGTATTGTTCTCTCTTTGATTTCATGGTGTCAGAGCCTCTCCGAAGGTATTTTTGGATCCATTGTTTTATTCAATCTCAACCCAGCTGATAGTTTTTAAAAGGATTTCTGAATCCTTTCATCCTGATATAAGAATCCTTCATCACTGCCTCACTAGACAAAAATCTCTCAATCTTCCAAGTTTGATATCTGCAATCTAAACACAACATCAGGTCACTTGTGTTGAAAACCACTTACTCTAAAAGCTTACACTCATAGAGAACAATGTAACAATGTATATCAAGGTTATAACATCCCGCTGCACGTGCGGGTTCCTTCATGGGAATTACACCTTCCATGAGAGAATACAGAGGCTCCACAGGGGAATCACACCCTCCATTGGAGAATACAAGACACAACAGCCTTGGGGTTTGAACACTCGACCTCTTGCTCTGATATCATGTTGATGACCAATTATTCTAAAAGCTTTAGCTGATAGAGAACAATGTGACAACTTATATCAAGGTTACAACACCCTGCCTCACGTGTGGGCTCCTTCATCAGAGTTACAACCTCCATGGGAGAATATAGGAGCTCCACACTGGAATCACACCCACCATGGGAGAATACAATGCACAACAACTTGATTTGCTTTTATTGCTCAGACGACTTCAGATTTCTTTGGCCAAAATAATCCCGAGATTGTTATATCGTCTGCTCTTCACGTGGGCCCTGCCTTTGATAATCCAATCAAAGGGAAAACCTCACCACCAAGGTCGCCTGAATTATTCAAGGATTTCTGGCACTTTTTTTCTAAAATTTTTTAGCACAAAAAGGTCAGTTTTGGGCATTCTTCTGTGTCAACAGCTTTCTAGAACAGTTTCTTTCATATCATTGGATCTTTGTGGCTTCTAGATGGTCAGTTAGGTCATGGGCTTCCATTACGTAGACTGGCCTGGGGTGTTCACTGCTTACAGGAATCACCCAAAACTGCAATTGACTTGGGCCCATGCCAGTTACTGTCATATTCAGCAGCAACTGAATTACCACTTGCTGAGCTGTCGGCCTCTTATATTGGAGGATCACCTCTCACCTTTATCATTCCTTTTCTTTTCTGAAAAAAAAATATTTATTTCATTTGTAGGCTTTTTTAATCTTCGTTTTTTATTTTTCTTTTTTTAGCAGTATTTGTTTTCACTTACACAATCACATTTCTTTTCTCTCTGACTATTGGGAAAGTGGACAATATTTTAGAATTGGGAAGGGAACCAATTACCCAAGTAGCAAAACTTCTGCATAATCATGCACTAATTTTGTAGGGGAAAATTTTTCTATTAGCCCTTTTTCACGTCAGCCCTCTACAATGGAGGGTATCTCCATGTACACCTTGTTTTACCTAAGGGCATGGCCATTTGTTTGACTTAAAATATGAGTTATATTACCCAGTCAGATTTTGTCAAAGAGAAAAGAGCAATTTCTATGTCTGCAGTTCATTGAGAACAACGATTTTGATTGATAAATTCTCGTGAATTTTGTAACAAATAGCTTCTATATTTACATCCTTCGTTCTTTACTGAAAATCTCTTTTTAATATCCTGCATGTTAAATGCTGGGCTACAAGTGTGTCTTAAAGCTGCTGGTTTTGCAATTATGTTTCTGAGATATGGCTGTTGGTAGCACCATCGACTTTACGCAAGTTTATGGTTTTGTTTTGTTCTCATTTCATGAAGGTGTTGTTGTCTACCCTTGCTTTTACGGCATTTGAACTTCCACCTAATGGGGCTGTAGGAACAAAAATATTGGAGTTCCTTTTCCACTCAAGACCTGATCTGGTGAGAACTTACTGAACTTGATGCTGATGAAATTTACATCATACCATTTTGTGGTTGTGTTTGGTTGTCAGCTACTTCAGAAAATTTTCCTTTTATAATGAAATGTAGTAATTTATTTTTGGAGCTTAATATGCTGTCATCATGTCATGTTGACTGGTTGGAATATCAATATTGCAGGTTGCTGTGTTGCATTTGATTTGGAGTCAGAACTCATTTTAAGCAAGGTTGACGAATTTTTACAACTTAGTTTAACTAAGATAACAGGTTGATTTGCCAGACTTTTCTTCTTTTAACAGAATGATGACAAGCATTAAAATGAAAATATTAAAAAATATTTTATTGGTAAAGTATGGCTGAGAGAAACAAATGAAAAATTGTTTACTCTCTTTTGAAGTGAAGTTCGGAAAACTCTCAAATTCCAAAATGCATAATAGTAAATGAACTAAAAAAAAGTGGGAGAAATGTAGTATGTAGTTTGATAGAAGATTATTAAAATTGATGACCAACTTAATATTTTATTATTTATGTAGGTAGGCAGACGTCTATTAAAATAAATAGCCATATTAGAAATATTACACATTGTATATCATGTATATGTCTAAACGAAGAAGAAACATCATTCATGAATTGAGAATTGTACTATGCACATGTGCAACGAGTGTATTTTTTACCATTAATTTGTCATTGTTTAAATCAAAGAAATACGTTACTATTCTGTGGAAAATTAACATAGAATCATGAGCCAACAATACAGGTTTCTATCTAGCTTGCTCTGTGAATCCAAGATGAGTAATCTGTGATTTGGAAGCTTGCTAAGAGATCATTTCTTTCTTCTAGTGGGACTTTGGTGCACGTTGTCAGGGACTTGTTCATTGGAATTAAATGGCATAATTCAAAAGGCCATAGTTTCTGTTTTACATTCAACTTGGTTTTCTTCATCTTTACACTTTTATTTGATGACTGTGACTTTAAAGTTTCATAATTCACCAAATTTTTGCATCAAATAATTTCTCATCTAGTGTGTCCTGATCAGTTAAGGATCAATTTTACAATATATCTGATCCCAAGACTAGATGTTTTGATTAATTCTGGCTACATGGATTATACATTAGGACATAGGTAACAGAGTGACCTTGCTGGTCAAGTATATTAAGACATTTCCTGTTTTGCGTATTTGAAATTACAACAGTTTACACTGAATAATTAGAAACATTCATTGTTGATTTATTTTAATCCAATCTGTGTACAATGATTGCAATTTGAAATTGTGCATCTATAATTTTATATCAGTCTGCCGCTTATTGATAGTTTGGTCCTAAAATTATCCAGATTAACTGAGATGCAGGTGAATATTAGAAGTGTTGATGAGGCTATTGTGATTGGTGCTGCCCTCTCATTATCTTCTTCAGCCTTTGTTCTGCAGGTGTGTCATTACTAGATATACATTATCCATTTACTTGCTAAGCAATTGTTGATATAAAAAAAATGTTCTGTGTAGTTAAAGTTGACTTTCAATTGGTAATTGGGTGTCTGAAAACAAGTGTTTGACATCATATTTTCAAATGAGCACCATCACCAGTGATGCCTTATTCCATCCACCCAGGGACTGGTTTGTGTGTTCTGATTTTTTCACTCAATTTTATTTAAAGACATGTCCTCTTCCTTCATTCACAATATAGATTTAGGTTTGCTAACCCAAATCACTTAAAGAGAGTGAAGAGACTAAAATAAAACAAAAAAAAAAAAAAGACATTTAGGCATTGGCCTTTCCACCTGAAGTGGACGAGGCTGATCCATTGAATTTATAGATGTGCAAGAACCTATTTTAAGCTAATTACAATCGCTTCAATCAAGGGTTTATCAGTTATAAAGATATATTTAGTTATCTATACTATTCTCTAATATAACTTATGACTAAAATGAATGGCAGAAGCATTTAGAAAATTACGTCCTTTATGCTCCAGAGTTCTCTTCCTTATCTGATTGCTCCCTACAATTAAGATTTCCTTTTTACTAGTTTCTCGTACTTATAACAACTTCAATTTTTTGTTTTGAAGTTGTTCCTGGTTATGTTTACACATGTCAAACCATCCCCTTGCTTGTATTGGATTAAAGAAAATAGAGTACGTTCTTACTATTCTATTGATTAGACCAGATTGTTTAGAGTAGAACTGAACCAATGCCCTGCAAATAATTGCAATGAATGGGTGGTTGGGTTCTTCCTAATCAGTTGTCGGACATCATCCATGGAGGGACCACTAGTCCACAACATCAACATTTTGGGTCATTAAACTTTGGGTGGCACACACATGGAATAACATATAATTTGCTGCACTGCTGGACCTAATCACTATAATATTTTAGAGGCATAATGATAGAGATGTTTTATGGACTGGTAGCTGTGTGCTATCTGGTGTTATCATGTTGGTTTTTTCATATTTGTATTTCGGTCTTGTTTGTGATTTACTATCTAAAATAATTTAAACAATTTGAGACTTAAGTTTGAAGTGCTGCTGCTATGATCTATTTTGTTAATTTCATCTATGTACACAAGTTCTACTTACTCATGCATGGAGTATCAAGCAGTTGTAGGATGATTTAGGTCTGACATGCTTCTCATTGCTTACCAAATTTGCAATGCAGCTTCTTACAGAGAAAGGTGAGCTTCCAACAAGATTTGGTTCCGCGACGCTGGGAATTCTTCTGCTACAGGTTTTCACCATGCTTTGGTTTGATTAGTGTCTATGTTTAGTTTTTAAATAATTTGGATAGTCTCAGCCATGTGAATGCACATTGTGAGTAATGATTTGCATCCCCTCTGATTCATATTTGCAGGATATAGCCGTTGTCCCCCTCTTAGTCATACTTCCAGTGCTAGAGAGTCAGGTATGCGAAGACTTTTTGGTATATGTCACTGTTTAAAAGCGCTATCGCCTGATATACCAATGCAGTATATTCTGCATGAAATGGTGCAACTGCTTTTATCAAGGAAGAATACTGTATTTACCAAAAAAAGAAAAGGAAGAATACTGAAAAATTTTGTTCCAATATAGTGGAAGTCTCTTACCATATGGAGTTGAAGTCTAGGAATTAAAGTTAAGATTCCCTAAGTATAACTTTTAAGAGAACTTTGTTAATGAACTTTGAGGCTTGCTTTATCCCATCTATTTGGGTTCGGCATTTTGGGTTTTACTTAAAGCATCATGCTTAAAGCTGTGTTCTTTGTTACACTCAAAAGGGAATATGTTTCTTTTATATGGAAAATCTCTCCAACACACCATTTATATAGAGCTATCACCTAGTAGGGCCCACCTGGGCACACACTAATGGTTGCGGTGTGGGGGGACTGAGAGTGAGTCTGAGGGGGTTGGATGGATTGTAGGTGGGCTTCACGGGCTTGAGCTCTTTGTAGGGGTGGGTGTGTGTGTAATAGTCATCGAATGTGTGACTTGCACAGTGGATGACGGTACACACCTCGATGTGGGATGGGACCGTACCTAGGACTGGGACCTATGGGGTCGAAAGGTCTCCCTAGGCCCCTATTTGCAAAAAATCAGCCCAACTGGTCATCCCATCATCCTCATCCACGGCCCACAAGTTTAACTGTGTATCGTACAGTCGGATTAGCGTACAGTCGATCCAATAGTGTATAGTCCATTCGGATGAGTGAAAACTCTGTGGGACTCATGTAAATTGGGGGAGGTGGAAAAGAGACTTATGGATAATGCAACTAACAATCTGGTGAATCAAATCCTAGGAAAGTCGGGGTTCATAATGAATCTTTATATTATATCCTTTGTTGGCAAAGGCTCAAATCAAACATGTTTAGAGTTAGGGGTATTTTGATAATTATATTAGGGATTTTTTTAGAGATAATAAAGTATAGATTATATATATTGATGTAATTTATAACTCTAAATTCAAATTAAGTGAGAATAAGAAATAGATAAGTCCAATGTAAATTGTTGATTGTAGGTCGCGCTTTCGCTTGCGCTGTGTATAGGAAGTGTAAGTAAGTTTTAGATTGTGATTTTTAAGTTCTATTGCCGCAATCCACAAGAGATCCATAGAGGATCTTAGTTCGCTTGGTCCAAAGTCTGTGCATAAGAACGTAAAAGAGAGATTGATTCCCTCTTGGGTTTGTGTTGGCATGGTCGAGAAGGCTTGGCCCTCTACAAATCACACTTGCCCAAATCTGTTGAGTTCTCTGGAAATCAAACCAAACAAGAATTAGAAGGATTTCTACCCTTTTCTGTTGCAATCACATGCAGTAAAGGTTGGTTTAACTTTTTCAAAAAAGAGAGAAGCTTTTCGCTTTTGTCCTTTCGTGAAGAGAAAAGTTGCTTGTCCTTTCTCATAGAGAATAACAAGAGGAGAGAGACGCTTTTGCTTTGGTGGATTAAAATAAATAAAAAAAGGGAAGTTGATGTAGCTTCGTCTTGTAGAGAGTGCAAGACAACTCGATTTGGGTTTGTTGCAGTCTTGCAGAATAGAAGATTATAAAAAAAGGGAAGTTGATCCAGTTGATGGCTTGAATTTTTACTATTTTCTTATTTATCACCTGTGTCTACTATTAGGCAAAATACCGTCCGTAGAATTGTTGTGGATATGATACCACCGTTGTCCACGCGTTTGTATAAGCAACCAAGATCAACAATCAACCACACAAGAAGACAAGAGATTTATGTGATTCGGCGAAGATGCTTACGTCCACGAGAAACCAATTTCCACTAGGTTCTCTTCCAATCTGTGAATCCACAACCTTGGAATCTCAGCATATGTCTTGGGTTACAACATTTTCTTTCATGCCTTTTAACTAATCAATGCAACCTTGTAGAGTGGCTTTTGCTAAAACTTGCGCGGTTTTTAAAAAATCCGCTTTGGATATGAAACTTCGAATATTTATAGATGCCCTCATTATTCCCAATAAGATGGCTTAGTAACAGATCGCTTCTTTCGAAGCATGCTGTGTTCATTCCACTTGTAACAATCTGATTAGTTCTCAAGGTGAAAAAAAAAGAAAAGACATTCCATCTTCTGAAATCAACACTTTTGATGTTATTTGATGTACAATAATCTCTATATGCCTACTATGTATCTGCATCTACTTCCTTATGAATTTATTAATAGGGATCTTTTGGCTCAACTTTATCCCAAGTTTTCTGAGGGATCAACCCCAATTTTCACCTTGAATTGGTCAAAATACGCAAAATTTCTAAATTTTCGTGGAGGATTAGATCTAGTATCAGGGAACCTATGGCTGATAGATATTGCACACCATCATTTAGCTATTGAAATTCTTTCCTGGTAGCTGGTCACATGTATACGATCAACTGGGGCATTAGTCATGGCCTAAAAGATATTTTAGCGGCTCATAAAGGGCTATCTACGAGCCAGGGTCATAAAGGCCTTTATATCCTAACAACATCATGGCATGCTCAATTTTCTCTTAGCTATGTTAGGCTCTTCAACCATTGTTGTAGCTCACCATATGTATTCCATGCCCCTATGCATTCCTAGCTACTGACTATGGTACATAACTTTCGTTGTTCCCACATCACATGTGGATTGGTGGATTTCTCATAGTTGGTGTTGTTGTGCATGTAGTCATTTTTATGGTGAGAGATTATTATCCAACGACTCGATACAACGATCTATTAGTTCGTGTCCTTAGACACCAAGATGCAATCATATCACATCTTAACTGTGTATGTCTCTGTGTGTGTGTATTTATTTCTAGGCTTTCACAATTTTGTCTTGTATATTCATAATGATACCATGAGTGCTTTAGGGCATCCCCGAGATACGTTTTCAGATACCTCTATACAATTACAACCAATGGATACAAAACCCCACACTGTAGCACCTGGTGCAACACCAACAACAACCTTCACTTGGTTTTTGTGGGCTTGGGGGTGGGGCTGCAGTGTTAATTTAGTATCAGGAGGTGGCAAACTCACTTTGTTGCTTATTCCATTAGGAACCCCAGATATTTTGGTTCATCACATTCATGCATTTACAATCCATGTGACCATATTGATACTACTGAAAGTTGTTCAATTTGCTCAAATCTTGGTTTTTTCTGAACTCAAGATTGTGTCAAGCACTATGACTTATGACGTGCCGTAACATTTTTTAGATTTTTATTCTTAAATTCATTAGTCTGGAAACTCTTTCAAATTGTTTCTCTATGGTCTGATGTATTCTATGGCACTTAATTCCCTTTTATGTTTGACTTGTGATGTTAAAACCACGCAAGACGACCTTCACTGATTGGATCATTTCTTTCAGAACCTTGCAGAAAAAAGCATCTTTCCAATGGTAGTGACAGAAAGTTTGAAGGCTTTAGGTGGACTTGGCCTTCTTTCTCTAGGAGGAAAATACCTTCTCAGGCGTATCTTTGAAGTCAGTATTAGAATTTCAACAATAACTGAATATCCCTCGTTATTAATAATTTCATCATAAGTTATCTGAGATCAGCTATGATTATTGGTTATGTTCATGTTTCCATAAAATAGAATTGATGCCTAGTGCATGTAATTTGCAGGTTGTTGCGGAATCCCGGAGCTCAGAAGCTTTTGTTGCACTCTGTCTCCTTACTGTTGCAGGGACTTCACTGTCAACCCAAATGTTGGGCTTTAGTGACACAGTATGGTATCTATCTTTGGAAGTTTAAATAATCACATACATATATATATATTGTGTGTGTGTGTGAGAAAATAGGAGAAGCAATCTATTAGTCATTCCATTTTAATTTACAATCTATTGGGATAATTGAATTAGACAGAAAAGAGGAGAAATAGAAACATGACATGGAATCCACTTGTTATTTAAAAGAAGAGATTTAATTTTACCAATGAATCTTATAAAGGGCCCCAACAATGTATTTTTTTAGTGTTGCAATGAAAAGAAATGCTATGAAACCCTCTAGTGGGCCCACTTATGTAATTTAATTTCAAAGCCTATAAATCCATCATGGATCTATTGCTAGACCCTCAAAAATCGAAACCCTTTGAAATTAAATTTATCTGAATTGACATGGGCCCACTTGATTTAATGAGAGAGTCCCATGGTTAAGTCTTAGTACGCAATTATTTGAACATGGAACTTCTTCCTTTTAAGAAGGAAAAAAAAATAGGGAAGATAACTAATGAGCATTTGTTTATACATAGAGGAGAAAAGTAGAAAGCCGGGTAATAAGTCATTAAACATGGAGAAAAAAGTAGGAAAACCAAGTCATTATGACAAATCCACGTCCAATGCGTTCTTAAAATTGACTCTTTTCTTATTAATTGCACAAAGGGACAAATCCACATCAAATGCAATCTTAAAATCGACTCTTTTCTTATTGATTGCACAAAAGGGTGTTTTTGCTTTACAAAATGCCCATGCATTTGTAGTGCTCCTATTTAAAAGGGGCATTTTTGCCCTCTTTAAACATCCAAGGAATTTTTTCCAAAAAAAGAAAACGACCAAGGAAAATATGACACATTAGTCTCATATCTGGAAACTTTTGCACAAAAGGATGAAGCAGCTCTAGTTTCCCAATTTTGTAAACTTCTTACGAGAACTCTCTCTCTCTCTCTCTCTCACACACACACAAAAATTAAATGGACCCATCTAGTGTGGGACCCTCACCAAAGTCCACTTTAGTAGCAATAGGGCCCACCATTAGAATACAAAAGTTGTGAGTTTTATATAGTGATAAATCTGACAGTGGCCCAACTCTTATTTAGGTGAAATTTGCGGCAAATCCATATGAGATGGGCCCGTTTGTTTTGTGTTGTTTTTTATTTTTCAAGTGGCTCCCAATCAAATTAATCCAATTACAAAAATTTCAAGTTTTAGAGGGTGCTCAAGTAGTTGGTGGGCCAAACTCCAATTAAAGTGAAAATTGGCGAGGCAAATAATAAATAAGGCTATTTATTTTGATTGGTTGGGTTTCTCCAGGTGATCCCACTAATAAGTTCTCCAAATTGCCTATTTGTAGCATCTAGTCTCATCATTAGATTTTATGTGGCCCCAGTGGTGGACTTAGGATTTTTGTTTAGGGGTGTGGGCGCTAATAAGTAGTTTGGTTTTCGGGGCAAACTGTGGATTTTGAGGATGTATCCATAAATTTTATTAGATTTTTGGAAGTGGACCCACAACTTTCATATAAATTTTAAAAGTGCACCGAGATTTAACTGGTTCAACCGCACCCTTTCTTAATTCAAAGTGCACGTTCCTTAGGAGAAAAGGTAGGGAAACACCTCATTAACTCCAAAGAGGATAAAAATGATACCTTATTAACTTATCTCCTTAACTATGTTCTTTTATTGGTCATTTGAAGGGGGCGTTTTTGTGCTTCAAAACACCTAGAAATTTGCTAGTTTTCTCTCTTATTTTACACACAAATATATATGAGTGGTCATCTAGTGTGCGCTATGCCCATTAGATGACTGTGTGCACCTCGTGGGGCCTACATGGGACTAGGACATTGTGGGTATTGACAGATCTCCCTGAGCTACTCCTTTTTGTAAAAAATCAACGTCATAACTCATACCTTACCTTTATCATCTCCATCTAAGCCCAACAAGTTCCGACGGTATACAATCCATTCGAATGGGTGTGCAGTCGATCCAACGGTCCAGTCTATTCAGATGAGACCTAAACTCAAGGGACGGGTGCAATTCAAGGGGGTGTTGCATGTGGTCCATTTGAAAGGACCATCTAGTGGGCCTGACCCCCGGAGCGCAACTTGCCACCAGGCGCACTTGATAACCAATATGATATATATAGGGAAACAATCTTATAAAAACTAGTTCTCATCATTTTTTTTATAAGAACTCTAGGTGGGGCCCATCTATCACCCAATCCAAACCTTGCAATATGTAGGGTCCTCCCCGATAGTCACATGGCCCAAGTTTCGGTCAAATCCGAATTTACTAGACTGTTGGATCGACTGGACACCAATCCAAATGGACTAGATTTGTGGGCCATGGATGAAGAAGGTTAGGGACATTTTTGGAGCCAAACTTGAGATGTGGGGTGGTCTTGCATGGATCTTTTCATCCCCTCCCAGTCCCATCCCCAAATGAGACCCACAAGTGGGTCTCATAAAAAGTTCTTACGGTAGGTGTGTGAGAACAATTCTCACAAGATCAAAGCTCATATATGTGTGTATGTGTGTGTGTGTGTGCCTGCACACGCTATTCCGGTTAAGTCTACATAATGAATCATGTTACTTTTTTCATAGCTTGGAGCATTTCTGGCTGGAGCACTTCTAGCAGAAACGAATTTTCGGACACAGATTGAAGCTGATATAAGACCTTTTAGAGGCTTATTGCTTGGGTTATTTTTTGTAACTACAGGGACATCCATTGACATGCAGGTATTTTCAGAATTACATTTCCCAAATTCTCTTCTATCTAATATCTTAATTTACAGTTCTAGTGTAAGCTATTATGGCTGCCGAAGTATGGACAGTTAAAAATAAAGGTTGTTTCTACATAATTGGCATAAATATTACTGAAATACAGTCAATACCAGAATTTATTTTTAAGACTAAATCATAAATATTATTTATTTATATATTCGGAAGCTTCTATGGTTAATCCATACAAATGATGCTGTGAATTTGATATCATTAACTTTGTTTTTGTGACACTGAAAATGACTTATGGCAATGAAAGCAGCTTAATGAAAATGAAATTTTATGGGCCAGCACCTGAAAACCTGAATGGAGGCAAACTCCATTCGAGAAGGTTTGAGAATTTATTTATCCATCTAATGTGGCAGACTAGTGGTTGAAGGGGATTCCTTTGGGGCAATTTCTTGGCTGCAAGAAACCCGTAAATCTTGGAGATGGGGATTTATCATCAATGACAATAGCACTTGACATTGTCAATCAAATATCTTGTTCTTTCCCGTTGTCATTAAGGGATAAGTGAATTAGGTTCCTCAGTTTAAATGAGACCACAAAGACTGGCAGAGAAGCTTATTAACTCTTCAGGTTATCAAGGAAGCATACCAGCCCCAAACTCTGTACCTCCTCTATAGAAGGCCAAGCCTAATGAACACACCTAGGTGTTGGGTTATAAAGAGTTCATTTAGGATCTTGTCCACATATCTGGATCTGGAAGAAATAAAGAAAGAGTGAAAATATGTCAGAGACACGTTTAGTCACGCATGTAATGCTTCCTGAAATGCAACATGTTGTTCATCAACATGCAGCAGGAGTCCTTAATTTTGTATTCTTGTAAAGACTGCCGATGATATTATGAAATTCAAGTTAACCATCAAGTTTAGTAGTCTTTTGAAGATTGGATCAAGAAATAAACAGGATTGTTTTTTTAGGGGAATTAAGCCTCTAGATCAATTTTCTTATGCTTTTAGAATTGATACCTTTTTTGTTTTGTTGTTTTTTTACTTTTCGCTAGTTGGCTTAGTGGCCAAGACGTAGGAACGAAAGGGCGCCCACTAGGTATCAAGACCTAGTGGGCGCTATGGGAGCGGGCGCCTTATCTAGAAGGCCAACCCTCTATTCCCAAATTAATACTTTTTACATAGGCAGTAATGTCATATGAAGCGAGGCAGTAATAGAAGGGTGTGCTTCATATATGTTGCAGAATTTCGCTAGTCTGATTTCTGATTTTTTTATTTATTTATTATCTTTTTGTTATGCAGCTCCTTTTCCGAGAGTGGCCAAATGTGCTTTCACTCTTGGCAGGTCTAATTGTAATAAAGACATTGATAATAACTGCAATAGGTCCCCGTGTTGGACTAACAGTACAAGAAAGTGTACGTATAGGATTGCTTCTTTCCCAAGGAGGCGAGTTTGGATTTGTTGTTTTTTCTCTAGCAAACAGGTCAGTTACTAAATAAGCTGTGAGCTCCATCTTTATGTGTTTTTCCATTGTTTGAAACTGAGTTGTCTCTTCTGGGAGCAGGCTTGGAGTACTACCACTGGAGCTGAACAAACTGCTTATAATTGTTGTTGTGTTGTCCATGGCATTAACACCTTTCCTAAATGAAGTTGGGAGGAGAGCTGCTGAAGTCATTGATAACAAATTTCAGGCCAAAGAAGTATTTATCTAGACCCTGCATTTTTTGTGAGAATTAAGTTGCCTGTTGCTCATCATTTGCTTGAAACTGATGGGTGGCTCTTAAAGTTGCTTCTTCTTCTTCTTTTCCCAGAAAGTTGCTGAGATGGTAAACTTTGATGCAAGTGAACCAGTTGTCATTCTTGGATTTGGACAAATGGGTCAGGTGAGCAACCAGCACATGATTGTCTTGAGAGAAACCGAGGGATATTCATGCAAAGCTGATTGTGCCTATTCAGAGCATGTTCGAATGTGGTAATATGCATGAGATGGGCCACTTTACTGGTCTGCCTTCTGTTTACATGTCATAGCCCCAAAATCTAGTTAGATATCATCAGACAGGCCACATGTATCACAGTGGACAATTGGAGTAAAAACTGTCAGCAGCCCATATTCAACTTACATCGATGGTCCAACTGATTAATGGACCACCTATTATTTACCCAGGAATTGTGATGGAAGACCACACCCGATGAATGTCATAGATCTTGTATATGGGATCACAAATGCATTTTCTCGCAGAGATTTTCTTATAATCATCCACACTCAAACATCAATAGCAGTCTCTTATCTTGAATCTCATTTTGGAGCTATATTTACATTATAATTATTCAAGTCTTCCTATTTACAGGTTCTTGCCAATTTCTTATCAACTCCATTGGCTTCTGGTTTAGATGGTGACCTTTTGGGGTGGCCTTATGTGGCTTTTGATGTTAACCTGCAAGTAGTGAAGGTCTGAAATTTTGTTCGTTTAACTCCAGGTTTAGAGCTCTTGTAATCACTTTGTATACAGTGGTGATAAGTCCTATTTTGTTAGCATTAAAGTGGTAGTTCACTACTTCTTGGCATATTTGAATTTTCATGTCTCAAGCAGGCAGCTCGGAAATTGGGCTTCCCCATCCTGTATGGTGATGGATCAAGTCCAGCAGTTCTGCAGTCTGCAGGTATTTCTTCCCCAAAAGCTGTCATGGTCATGTATACAGGGAAAGAAAGGACAACTGAGGCTGTTCAACGGATTCGGCTTGCATTCCCGGCAGTATGTAACATCTTTTCCAATTATTTTTGCATTTGTATGTTCCTTTTCGCTTTTTACCCTCTTGAGGGCTATAGAATAAGTTGGAAAATGTGTCTTAAGCAAATTATGCAACCGAAGCCAGTTTTTAAAAATTGGGGCTCTCAGGCCCAAATCCATTTTTTAAAAGTTATGTAGCTTTAAGTCCACCTTCAAAAATTTTAGAGCTTTAAGTTCACTAGGACATTTTTGCCCCTGAAACACTAAAAAACTACCATTCTGTCCCTTTAAAAAAAACCACAGATTTCAAAAAAAGTTATGTTCTAGATGCAGGCGATTGGCAACCCGCCGGCCACCAGCCGGCCGGTTCGAGGTTTATTTATTTATTTATTTATTTTGTTTTGTTTTACACACCATGACCACATGTTCCTATTTTTAGTCTTGTAATTTGTTTCATCAAGTTCAAACATGTACCATTTTCAACACATCTGATTGATGTTTATGTTTATCATGTACACTAATACATGATCTTATTTCTTCAGTTTGTGCACTAAAAATTCAGAATTCTTAATACTCTTGATTCTTCAATTTTTGTGCACTAAAAAATTAGAATTCTCAATGTTCCTGTGTTTCATGTTCCTATTTCTGACACATTTGATTGATGTTCCTATTTATCATGTACACAAATACATGATCCTATTTCTTTTATTTGTGCACTGAAAATTCAGAGTTCTTATGTTTCCGTGTCTCATGTTCTTGATTCTTCAATTTGTGCTCTAAAAAATTCAAAATTCTTAATGTTCATGTTTCCAACACGCCCCGCCGGCCACTGTTCCAAAAGTGAGCCCTAAAATTAAATAAATAAACCCTAAAAAGAAATAAGTGAACCCTAGGGGTAGAATGACCATTATCACAAAATAAGTAGACTAGAATGGACTTAAAGCATTAAACCTTATAGCACTAATGGACTTTTTTAACTAAGAATAAGAGAGGTGGACTTCTACCTAATTAGGTTTAAAAAATTGGACTTCCACCTAAATTACCCTTAAAATTTTGGATACCTTTCTATGTACCTCTAGCATGGACATGAGTCACATGGTGGAAGGGGCTACCCTTAATTGTGAATATTCTAGTGTTTTGATCCATCCACAACTCCAAAAGGGGGAAGTTGAAAGATCTGGAACAAACAAGATGTTGTACAAAGCCTTATTCGGCTCCAGATTATGGTTGCCCATATAATGTGTTTTAGGTCTTTCATGTACATATTTGGATTTTATAATGCTTCTTTGGTGCATATTTGGACACTTTGGCACTTTCTAAATTCAGGAGCATTGCTATGAGTGCATGTTTCTTTGCTAGAAAGGTTTAAGCTATGCAAGTAACTTAGGCATTTTTTATACAAAGCATTATTGCGCTTCATCTTTGTTTCTTTTCTAAATTTGATGAAATTATTATTTTAGAAAGTAATAAATTGAAACAATTACTACTACTTTATGGAATAATGCACCTAGTAGATAGAGTACAATGCCCTGAAAGAGTTCGCTACAAGTACTGTTGCAGGATCCAGTTTCAGTATCTGCATCTTTCCTTTGTAATGTAGGTACTTTAAGCATATGAAGGTATCTCTCTCTCTCAATGGAAATTTCAACTGTGAGAAGTCCCGTCATTTTTTCATTGACATAATTCCTTTTGCCTTAAGAAAAATGTAGAATGCAAAAGAAGGGATCAATATCTAGTATGAACACAATGTTCTAATCATTTTAACAGATTATTGTCCTAGTTTTTTTTTTTTCATTTAAAATGATATCACACCGATATGGTTGATACAGCAATTTTTATCGCTGATGCAGCAATTTGTATCACTGATATGGCTGATGTGTATTAGTTTTTGCCTGGATGATACAAGGTTGATAATAATATCTGAACCTATGCATGCATTTTCACTCGTGCATATGCAACTGAAATATCAGAAACCTTGTATGATCATGAACTAAAAATGCTAACTTGATAGCCACAATTTATCAGGTCCCTATATATGCCAGAGCTCAAGACCCGGTTCATCTTCTAGAGCTGAAGAGAGCAGGTGCAACAGACGCTATACTTGAAAATGCGGAGGTAAGTCTCCTCTTTTAATTAATTTTTTAATGGTTGGTAAGTCCCTTTTCATGGAATTTTATAGCCTCATAAAATTTGTCTGAGACAGTAGCACTTCTCAACGTGAGGCTGCTCTCTGAGGATCATAAAAAATCCTATTTCACACACATTATGGTTTCATGTTACATGCCTCCTAACATAAATTCATGCTACTGTTTCTTTACTGCAGACCAGTTTACAACTGGGCTCAAAGCTTTTGAAAGGGCTGGGTGTCATGTCCGATGATGTAAGTTTCTTAAGTCAAATTGTTAGGGACTCCATGGAGATGCAGGCACGAGACTCGCTGGATAGAACTGAAGACCAAGAGTATAACGTTATGAAGCCCTTGCAGGTACGCAAACTTTATATTCTACTTGAGTCTAATTTTTGTATGAAACCAAATGTCCGTGACCAATCAGATTGTTACTAAATCAGGTAAGAATAGCCGATTTGGTTGGGTCTCCACCAGCAACTTCTCCAGTTTCATCCAATCAACAGTCCCAGACGCCTGATCAGCTGGATACAACACAGATTTCAAATTTTAGGAAAAATCAAACATCTGGTACTCTGTCACAAGCAGACCAGTCAGTCTATGGAAGTGCGGCCCAGCAGTCTGATGATGAAGAATGTGGAAAAGGTGTTGGATACTGTGATCTGGACACGGAGAACAGCTTCTTAAATAGACATGGTAGCGACAAAGGTGATATCGATACAGTAGACCAATCAATACCATGTATAACAAGAGTAGATGGACCTTAGTTTCTTTCTTCATTTTTTTTCTTTTTTTTTTGGGTCCCAAATGTTTGTATATGTATTCTTTGCTTAGCCTTCTCTATGCTGTTTGTCATGTGCTATATACAGTTCCAGAGAAAATTGACCTTCAGAGGCTATAGCAAGAATTTTTTTCTCCAATTCAACAGACAGTGGGGATGATAACAACCACTGTTGACTTCATGTACTTCTGTTCTGGTAAGTGTGATTTGTGTACATGATGTTGCTGTTTTCTCAGAAAGAGGCTTCCCTCTTTCATGGGAGGAGTGCCACCATAACATTTCTGGTGTCCGAAGTCCTTCGATCTGGGGATTCCATGTATTATAGATCTGAACACACAGGACAGAAACCAAGAGAGGATAAAAAGAGGTTTAGCCTCTTAGGATACTTACAACTCGGTTGCTTTGCCGTCAGTTTACTTGTAACTTACTTCACCTGTAATAACTTTTTTTGCCAGAATTTGGTTATGAAGGAGAACAAAGCAGTTATTGACGGGTAACTCTCGTTGTCCAATGCGTTAAACTCATTTACACATACAAGAAGTTACCTGAATAACAAAGTCATGTTCAGCTAGAAGGTTACTCTGAAAGATTGCGCAAGGGGTAGAACTCTAAGCCCCTCTTAGGATTTACTTGGGTGTATGCTAATCATGGGAAGATAATGTGATGGAAAGGTGTGATTGTGGATATAATTTTGGGTAAAGGTCATCTCAATCAAATCACCAAAACCATTGATGGGCCTTAAAGTTTAATGGATCCATGTGTTATATTTTTTTATGAAATTTAATTCATTGGTGAGTATAATTTAGATTAGTATAAAATTAGGATGAGTGGTAATTTATAGAAATCAGCAAATGTCGGGTGATTGGATTGGACATAAGGGTACCCCCAAGTGGTGGGAACGGGCTTTCCTCTGACGCATATACGGAGCATCCCTTAAAAGCAGTCTCGATGAGCATTG
Source organism: Sextonia rubra (assembly GCA_037013555.1). Classification (NCBI taxonomy): domain Eukaryota; kingdom Viridiplantae; phylum Streptophyta; class Magnoliopsida; order Laurales; family Lauraceae; genus Sextonia; species Sextonia rubra. The sequence goes on along the minus strand of JASUAD010000010.1, from coordinate 30,478,881 downwards.
ATCGTTTTTTGCTCATGTGGATCCCACAATGATCCAGACAATCCCATCACCCCACGCATGTGATCAAATCCGTGGGCTTTGCAGCGATCCAAATAAAATTCACTGTTGAATTAAATTTGTAAAAAGAAGGGCACCTATTGAAATTGTTAGATTGAGGGGTCATGGATTAGATTGAGGGTCATGGATGAAGGATTAGAATTATTTGATGGACTTAGAATACACACAATTCCAAACGGGTCAGATCGGGAATGGAAACTCGGTGGATACAGACCCAAATCCATCTTTATAGATTGGACTTCTAGGACCGGATTTGAATCTGACAAAGTATCCAAAATCCGCATCAGCTTGTTTTTCATTTCTCGAATTTGTCAATCAAGAAATTTGGTGGTAGAGGTGGCAAACAGGCCGTGTAGGGTTAGCATCAAGTTCGGTTTCAGACCCCTAGCCGCACCAACACAAGTTCTAGTCAGCTCGGCCTGTCTAACCTGCATTATTGCATTATGTTGTGGGTTGGTTCATGTTAGCTCAAAATGACCACTTCACTTGAATACTATAGTTCTCTCTTCTTCTTTTTCTTTTTCTTTTCAAGGTGGATTAATGGATAGTATTATTATACAGAAATAAAAAATCAAGAAAAACTACATAATAGATGCGTAAAGCACAATCTATTTTATGGTATTATTATCTATTATACAGTACTTTTACACTCCACATAAAGTTAAGGATTTAAATTTTCTTGTCTTCCTTTTCTCTTCTTCTTTCTTTATTTTCTTTCTTCCTCTCTCCTTCTTACTTCTTTTGTCCGTGCAGCCACTCTCTCAGACCACACCATCTAGGCCAATAACCCTCTCTTTTAGCCAAAAATAATTTCAAAGATTTATATGCAACAACTATAGTGGAGAATGAATTGATGGAGATTTGTTAATAGATTAGTAAACAAAATTGATACTAGAAAGTTATTCTGAGGTGATCGTGATCCCTCATTGGTGAAGATAAACAAAATAGAAAGTAACTTGAAAGATCTATAAGCTGTGATACACAAATACTTCAAAATGGCAAGCATATCATGTCGTATCGCATTCAATACTTCACTTTTTATATATATAATCCGTGTCCATGTGTTCATTGTGTGTCCTTGCCATATCAATCTTGTATCTGTGCATCATAGTCTATGGGTCAATCGGGTTAAGCGAGTCAACTCACATATATCACAGGTTTGGTTTGACGAGTCAAAAGCAAATCGGGTCACATTTTGCCTGCTCTACTTTGGAGGAGTAGTAGTTAACAAAATAGGATAACTGATGTTTGACTCCCCTATCTAATTTGGTTATGATTTTTTTTTTCTCATTCATTGCTTGAAAGCTTAAGGATTATTGTTAATCCATCTCTGGTATTTTATATTTTTCTTATTTGATGATTTGGCGTAGCAGCAATGATACACCCACATCTTTCCTAAATACGACATGGTTTAAAATAATCAAGTAAACGGAAATTTATACTTGATCTTATCCAGTGATAATTCATATAGCCTTTCAAACAGTAGTAACATGAAGCAATCAATGGGTAGGTATCCATATCAGAATCTATCATAGAATACACATGGATATCCAGTTTCTTTACAGTACGTCACATGTAGTTGGGGGATGAGAGAACCTTTGTTGCCGAATGCTGATTGATGCTGAGTTTAAAGCAGTATAAACCTGCCCATCTACTTGCCTTTTAAGATTGGCCAATGTAGTCATAAATCTAAGACCAGGATCTGATAGTTTAAAGACAATGTGTATTAGTTTGTGTTTGAAACATCTCCAATTGTCTGGCTATGTGACCCGGTCTTGGATAGAGACCAGACTCCAGAGAGAACCTTCGTTGTGTTGTCTTTTGTGAAACTTCTTCCCTTGGAGGTTTGACCATTGCAAACCCAAGTTTCAAGAAATACAAGCTGTCCAAGGCTTCCGAAGATCATGGAGAATGCCTCGTTCTCCTACAATGGGGTATGCAGTAAAATGCTCCATGGGGTTTTGTAATTGGTATGGGCAGTTGGGACCGTATTAGGTTGTTAAGAGACGTGTTGACCAACACGTTTGAGAACACGAGGGAGTGGCTTGGTGGTGTCCGTCAAACGGGGAAGACTTCGTTTTTTTTCTGTTTAACCCAGTTGATATGTGGGGGTAGTAGATATATGCGAGCACGGGCAGACTCAAATATTGTTACATGGGTGTAGTCGCACTCGGTAAATCATGGTGCACATTTAAAATCTATATGAAAAATTCTTTGTTTCCTTCCAAGAATCAATTAAAAGGCATCAGTCCACCCTTAAAAATTCACATGAAATCCTTAATTTGACCCAAAACTAAACTATGAATCAGTGTCCACACCCATTAAATAAAATTCTCAAATTTGACATTGTAGGCGAGCTAAAAAAAATACAAATACAACTCACACATAAAAAGTAATAGGGATTCAAACAAACATATGCAAAATAACGATAACTCGCACATGTGAGACCTAATAGCCCATCTACAAAATAACAAGTGACAGAATTTGGCTATTAAGACCTAAAACATTCTAATGAAAACATGTACTCCTTACTACTGAGGTAATGAGCCGTTCTCAACAAAGACTCACTACTTAATCAAACTATTAACACAAAGACCATCTAAACATATAATATATTCTTTCATAAAAAAATATATAATATATTCGATTGGCCTCACACGGGTGCATGATAACCATTGGGCAAGTGAACGAGTCTACTTTTGCTCATCAAAAATCCAAAATACAAAGCTTATAAAAGTAAGTTATATGAGAACAAATATTTTCTTTATTTATCAACCCATATGAGAATAAATATTTTCACCATTTAAGTCCTCTTTTATGTCCTTACGTATGCTGCATAGTTTGACTTACCTTTGACAGGCCATTCATACTCATCTATACCCTACGAACGGGCAATCACCCACATTTATCTTACCATTGGCCATGGCAGAACTCAATCACAAAGAAAAATGCACTTAGAAAATCGTTCAAGTTTGACTATTCAAACTCTGAGATATCTACTCAAAGTGGTATTTGGTCAAATTTTTATCTTCAATGTCTCCTTCACTTGGTTTCACAATGACTTTCTTTGAATTAAGAATGTATTTGTCAGTATCATTTTTCATTTTGTTAAATGGATCTCTGTTTGGAAAAATTATTCTATCTAGAGGCTTCAGGGGAGGAAACTGCCATGCCCTAACTCATGATTGGCGAGATAGTTCTTTCAAAATGTTTGTTAAGCGGAATAGCATTTCTCTTTTACACACACATACAGATAGTTTCATTTTTCCCAATGCAAATTTAGTAGAAGCTAGGACCAATAACAATCAATTGTGAGATATCTATTCAATTGCCTTAGTTTGTTCTGCAAGGTCTAAAGTCCCATCCCTTACGTTACCTGAGTATAATGTATGCGGCCATATATGAAAAGTTCTTATTTGTCAGAAACTGGTAACTCCCGGACCAAAGGTCCGAAAGATAGGTTGGCCTAGGATACCCTAGGTAAAAAAAAAAAAAATCTAGTCAACTACTTCTAAAAAATTGATCGCTTGGCCTTAGATTAATGTCAAAGAAGACATTTGAAGTTCATTGACATTTAATAAAAGTAAAACTTATTCCTTCGAACCATTACTTTACAAAACGTATTCCTTTGAACCATTACTTAACAAAGTGAATAAAAATGAATCTCATGTTAGACGTGAGTAAGGGTCGTCACTAGGCCGGTTCAGGCTAAGGTTACCCAAGCTTGCTTGTGGGCTTTACGCCGTGGGTTTTATTTTTTGATAAGCTGGGCTTTGTCTGAAAAGTTTAATCTTAAGCCCACCCAACAGGCTAAGAGGACCAAGCGGGCTTTTAAAAAAAATTATCACTTAATGACATCATTTTAACTTTTTATTTTTAAAGAAAATGAAAAATTAAACACACGCTTTATTTAGCTTGTATCACTACAGAAATTTGAATGCATTGTTTAGAAAAAAAAAACATAGCTAAACGGCAAGTGCAAGGGTAAAAAATAAATAAATAAATAAACCACTCAACTATAAGGGGCGGCCGGGCTTTCGGGCTGGTTTGGCAGGCGGTTCGGGCCAAGCTATAATCTTTAAGCTCAAGCTTAACCCAAACACTATTCGGGCTGGACCAGCCTGCCTAGTAACGGGCCCATGGGCCAAATGATGCCTTAGACACGAGTGGTCCTCGGGACCACATGTCTAATGATGTAGTTAATTAATTGGACTATATATTTTCTAATTTGTTGGTGAAGATTTGTTATCTGCTGTAGATAATTTATCTTCTTTTGGTTTATTTTAATGAGATGTTCTTCTTATGTACAAAAAAAAAGAAAAACTCATTCACTTACAACCTACCTCAATGAATTTACATGTTTTTAGGCCCACATAAGAAAGCATTTAAAAAAAAATTTATACCAAGAATGCAAGGGCAGACCCAAGTGTTAGCACAGGGGTGTGACCACACCCTTGAGATTTGAAAACCCCCTCAGATAAGCACTTTAAATTTTTAATTTTATTATTTGACTTCTTTAATTGACCATTGTCCACACCAACCAAGCAAAATTCCTGAACCCGTGATGTGAAATTCTGATTCAATCTACTTAAAATTGCAAGTGCATAGTTGTTTTATTGAGACAGTGATAAATACAGGCTAATACCACAAAGATCATTTTTAAACTTTTTAATTAAAAATCTGAATCTTTTTAAATCAACAACAGAAATTGAGAAACTTGATGAGATATGAATAAAAAATGTAAAAAATAATAAGATAAACAAATCAGAGCATCCAGAATCCACTAAGCAAAATAATTAATCTAATCATATAATTATTCTATTCTTTGTGTCAAGATTACTCATATCAGAAACAAATCAATGTTTCTGATCTGAATAATTTGACTATTGTAAAAAATAATTTTTAATTATAAAAAATAAAATTAATATTGTTTTCACTTCATAAAAAAATAAACATCCTAAGCATCACTTAGCAAAATGAGCATAAGCTATCAAAGATAACTACTGATTTAAGCATAATCTATCAAAGGAAGTATAAGTTATCAAAATTTATCCATTACAAACACAAATCAAAGATTTGCTTTTGGCATGAAGACAGATCTATTATTATCTTTTAAAAACACATTAACAATAGACAATCAGAAAAAAGCAAAATAACAAATATAAATTAGAACATTAAAATACTTAAATTCATATTTTGCTCCAATCAGAAACTCAGCCCACATTGCAAAGAACCTCAAAAGTAACTTCATTGATATTTTCTTATTTTACAATAGTCTCTCAGAAATCTCTCTTCTTGATCCTACATTCTGGAATAAGGCTTTATAATACATTTAAAATAAAATCAGAAAATTAATGGAGGGAAGAGAGGGAGAGAGAGATTTGGGATTATAAGGTCCAAACCCGAGTTAATCATAATTTACAATAATTAATTTTGTTTTATTTTAATGAATATATAATTAGGCTAATTCAACTCAAATCTCCTTGGGTTTAGGTCATGTATAGGCAGTCGGGTTGAGTTCGAATCTTACTTAGGTGGTCAAAGACCTTTTTGTATTTTAAAATTGCATGGTTTTGCATCACTAAGGTACAATATTAATTGCATTAAGTGTGTCTCATCTTGTGAGTCATCTTTCATGTTTGGCCCAACTCAATTTGGATCCATCTTGGCCCAGTTTAAGTCCAACTGACTCAAATTGAAAAATCCAAAAAGCCAGTGGGTTTTTTTTTTGCAAATTCCAGAAACATACAATTTAAAACAACTAAAACCCATCTTCATTTCCTCTTCACCCTCTCTTATTCTGCTGGAGCAACAAGTCTTCTCCCTTCTCCCGTGCTCTCTCCCTCACTTTGTCTCTATTCAGAGCATTAGGAGCTTTGCATGCAAGAGTCTTAGCTCCATCTTCAACCTCTTCACTCTATTTTGTTCTTCTTCTTGGAATTTAAAGCCTCATCTTCTTTCCTGTACTTGTAGAAGTCTTGAGGTAAAAATCATATCACCATTTGATTTCTTGGGTTGCATAGGATCAAAGAGACTCAATCTTGTAGCATGCATGCATCTTATACTCATTTCTTTCAATGCATGTTTTAGATCATTTTCTAGTGAAGCTTTTTCCACCATCAAATCAAAGGACAACTTAATTTGGGTGAAGCATTGAACTTAAAGCAAGGGTGGATATTCTCTACATACATGGTTAATTTATTGATTCTTGATGAGCTCTTTATAAGTACCAATTTACAGCTCTTTTGATCTTTAATTAAGGATGTAAGATTAGTCTAAGTATTAATAATTGTGTTTATGAATGAATGATAAAAATAGACGATAAGGAGACCCAAGAATGTAGCATGAAGAGTCTCTTTGAGGTTTCAATACAGGGGAGGTAGAATGAGTAAGGAAAAATTAGTCTGAAACTGATTTTCCCTGAAGGAAAATGCTTCAGGGCCAACCAGTTGGCTCTGGGGTCCGATTGGTCAAATTTCCATTCTGAGAGGTGTCTGAATGGTCAGACATCTACCTGACCGGTCGGGTAAGCAAAAGTTCAGGTTGAAATTTTTATTTAAAGATTCATTCAGATAACTGACTATAGACCTTCCCCAGTACATTGTGGGGCACAATGAGAGGCAACATTCTTGATTTTTGGTGAAGCCGAGGTGTTTTAAAATTAATTATTAGATCATCCAAATTTTCTACACCAATAATAAAATCCAAAATTGTCGAAACATAGGGCCTTACCGAAGCTTCAGTAGGTACTAGTATGTATGGAAAAATGAATATTTTGACTACTTTATTAGACAAAAAAATGATAAACTGTATTCTTTGACTTTTTTTAAGATTTTAGGGCCCAAAATTCTCTACAGAGCTCACTCACGATGTTTCGTGAGCCAAACTCTATATGAACACAATTTTTTTTTTTGAAAATGAGAGTTAATTTTATAGAGATGTTTTGGAAAACCTTGTATGAGAGTTATGGGAGAGCAATATACCCCTAGTTTATGTGTTTTAAGCCAATCTTACCTTAAGATTTTAAGTATAATCAAAGACCATTTATGGCCTTAGAAGTGATACATTTACCTCAAATAAATTAGCCCAACGGTAATTATATACTAAGAGGGGAGAGTGTTGAGCTGTAATTCATTCCCTCTTGATTTCTGGTTGTTTCCTGACGTCACGTCATGGGTGTTGGCATAAAAAGTGGTGTCCATCGCTTATACATTGTAACACTAAGATTTTGGCAACACATTGACACCGGACGTTTTATGAATACGCTGTATTGAATGACTAAGGAAATGCGAAATGTCTTAGCATAGGTTGGCTAAAAAATTTCCTTGTTAACTTCTCAATCTGAATGCATTCATATTGTTAAGTAAACATTGCCCTCAACATGATTTAATCATATACCCATTCCTCCTAGTAAACCTTGAGGCAAAATCGAAAGCAGAGCTTCTACTAAGCGTGAGCCTATGAGCCAAGATAGGTGTAGCTAAGGTTGAGAAGATTCGAGCTCTGATAGCTTATTTAAGTATATATTGTTGATTATCAGTTACTCTGTTTAATCCTGATTTTATGATTGGTTACGATCTCAAGACTGATATACATTTCTGTATAAGTATGAGTCGATCGCTATGTATGATAAGCATGAATTCGGATCAGTCTTGATACATTGAGTTGGCACCACTTAACTTGTACGCATAGGAGGTTCGACAAGACCAGATGAGGGTATTAAATATGCTACCTACTGAAATAGTTATATAAAGAGTTGATCGACACTTTTTGGGTAGCTAGACGGTCTTAGCATGACTGCTAGTGACTTCCCACTGCACGATACGCTCTCTTTCTAGAGAGAAGATAGCCACGTGAATGCCAATTAGTGTGATGTTGTCCTTCCATCTATGATTCTTCATTCATGTTTATTTACATGCACAACATGCCTAACTTCCGTTATTGCTCTTTTTTAATCACTATGTTTTTGTGTAATTTTAATTGTTACATAACGATAGGCTTATGTACTCTTATATTTGTTTAATCGTCGTGTTAACAGTGCTACCCTTGGTGTTATAGGCACGGAACCCAGTGCCGTACGGTAGTCTATGCGCCCTGAAGGGAACCACAGCGGTATCTCGGGATATAAATGAGTGGAACGAGGATGATGTCTTTTACTAGTCATCCTACACAGCACGTAATATAGTTCTTTTTCGGTTTGTTAGCATATAGCCATGCTTTGGCTTTTAGTAGATCATGTCATCATCATTTTGCTAATAGGAATTACTGTTTGACGAACGTGTCATCTTACATTTTTATATATGTTTATGGAACCTTAGTACCATGTGCATGTGGATGGTGAATTAACAGACCTTGGATATATTAATGAATTAGTGAATGTTTTATTAGTGTCTATGATATGTACATGTGAATTCTCTAGGTTTCCACTTAATTATTAAAATAATTGATACGTGTTTACGGATCTTCTTTACACGTACATGTGGAATTACCCTTGTGGCAATTCGTACGTGTCTTGATGTGGTACGAATTGTCACAGGTTATGTGTGCTGCGCCTTGGAATTCACTATAAATCCCCAATTCTCGGGTTCGGGGCGTGAGAGAGACTTTCAAATCTAGTTAGGAATGAAGAGGACCCTCCCATGGTGGCCTCCTTTTATAGTTTTCTAACTCCGCAAGTTCATTGTATCTTGACTTCTTCTTGATCATTGAGAGATAAGAATAGCCGCTTGTTGATTGGGTTTATCTCCTGAGATGAGAGAGATCTTGGAGAGAAAATGATGTGGAAGCTTTTGGAATTCTTATCCGATCTTCATATGTAACAGTTATACCTTAATAGTGTAGATGCAATTGCATTCCCACCTAAAAATGTACATAAAGGTTTTTTGGGCCTATAACTTTTTCATTTTAGCTTTGATTTATTCAATTTTGGGCTCCACATACATCTACTTTGAATAAGTTTTTCAACAATAGGTCATTTGTATCGATCTAACATCTAGATTAAGAGTTATGGTTATTTTAAGATAGACTGTCTTTAAAAAAATAAGCTTAAAGTTTAAATTTTGATTTGCAAGGAGCTCTATCTCTGCAGTAGTTGTAACTTGTTTGCCAAGTAAGAAGAATATTCCTTGGCACATATAGGATGAGAGAAGACCTTCTGTAAGCTTTAACTGATCTTCAAATTGGGCCCAGAGATAGATGAACTCTAGGGGTGTAGATTTTTAACCAGTGAGATCCAAATTATCCCTTAGGTTCTGTGGTTTCTACAAATTTCATTTTTTTGTACAATCTAACTAACTTATAAAATAATAAAGAGCCCACGTTGAAATGAGACCGTCTAGACAGTTTCTATTCCAACTGAGACTTTTCGAAGAAAAATTGCAAACATTCTAAATTAATGCAGAAAATGTGTAAAAATGATGCAAATTCCAATTTCTAAATGAAAATACATGAAATAATGAAATTAAATGAATAATTATGCATTTAACCTAATTAAACTTCTAACTCATCCTAAAATAATGTATAAATGTACTTTTTAATGAACTTAAGAACCCACCATTGCTCCAATGAGCAAGCTCGATGATAGGTGGGTCGTACGTGGGGGTTGGAATTCCTACTGGGCAGATCTAAACTCCCCTTGTCCTACCCTCTCGTGGGGGGGTGGGGGGGGCGCAGATCCACATTTCAGGGCCTGTGCACATGGATGTGCCTGATTGGTTACTTAATAGGTTGGAATTTCTATTGGGCACATGTAGGCTCCCCTTATCCTATCCTCGGGTGGGCACAGATCCACATTTCAGGGCCTGTGCAAGTGGATTTAAGTCCAAAAAGATCCTTCTTCAGGCCCATGTGTCCCGGGTCCACTACACAGCTCGTTGACCGCCGGTAGTATGTATTTATGTAGTGCTCTCTTACTAGGCCAGGCTGATTCATGAGCCTTTGCACACAGTAGAGAACCATGGGCCCTTTGTATTAGCACATCATGATCCATGCTTGATATCATCTTAATTAATCTTGATAGACAAAGATGGTTGACGCCAATTTATGCCTAGTCTTTTGAGTTCAGCCCGGCCCAGACTAATGTCACTTGTGCCCACTAGTTTATTATTCTTATCCAAGTAACTAATATTTTTCTTTATGAAACCAACCGAGCTTAAGGTATGCCATTTCTCGACGGGACCCAAACACAACCTCATAATTTCAGGTTTTGATTGACATTTTCAACTTGACCAAATGAGACAGTTCAGTTTGAGCCACACATGCAACTCAACCCACTTACCTAACCCACGAATCTAGGTTCCGGTTGACATTTTGAGTTGGGCTCATATTTGGCCCATATCCCTATCCTAAAACCCAACCCAACCCATAGCTAGCCCATCTAGTGTGTAATGCATATTTGCATTCATAAATTGGAGAAAAAGATTACATCCCTACATATAGACGTACATGAATCTTTGTGATTGCTGAGTTTTTCCTCAAGAAGATATATGTATTTTTTATCAGTAACGCAACTTATATTAAGAAAAAAAAGAGCAATAAAAAAAAGCAAAATATAGAGAAAAGGTACGAAAGCCTTATACCAAACTTCAAAGAAGAATAAGAAGGATATAAAGACACAAAACTAAAAAGATCACATACCAATGAAAAGACCATATGTATCCACATCTTATTTAGCTAGCAAATCTACAGTGGCATTCGCCAAACGGACAACATGCTTGAAAACTACCCGCATTGAAGGGGACAAAGCTCAAATCTCATTAAGGATGTAATAAAATTTTCAAGGAGCCATACCTTTTTGTGAAGCCCAAGAAACCACATTAAATGAGTTACTTTTGATAATCAAGCTATCACCAAACAATCCAGAACATATTCTTAAAATCTCTAAAATAGTAAGCATCTCCACTTCATTAGAATCTTTAATTCCAATTGATTTAGAGAAAGAAATCAACACTTCACATTTGAAATTGCAAAGCAGTCCTTTAATACCTGCCGGACCGTTTGCCGTTAGCCGCCCCATCTACATCAAACTTGAGGATCTCTTCCCAACGTAGACACCATCTTACATGGTTGATAGATGTAGAAGATCCACACACAATACAAGCTTTCCAGTTAAGAAGAATATTGTCAATGTGAAAAAACTTAAACTCCTTATTTTTCATAGCCCATTTTTCAATTTTTATCATAACTCTCCCAAAGATATCTTGCAAATAAGGGACTTAACCACGAAAAACTCTCTCATTCCTTTCCTTCCAAATGAACTAAAGAATAGCATATGGAATGAGTCTCCAAAGCAAGAACCTACATCTCTTAAAACGTGTCAAACGCCATGCATTGAATAACATTGAAAATTTTCCTTAAGAAGATAGCACTCATGTTTGTGAAAATTTCAAGTGCTAGGTGTGTTAGGCATCAAGTTCAGTCAGACATTGTTGCTGTACCTGAAAACTACTCCTCATGTTTTCTTGTCTTTACATGCACGGAACCCCACTTAATTAAGTACATAATATTATGTTAATGATAGCACCATCTCTCCTTATTATTAAAACAGAAATTTAGCGAGTATGTTGGAGTTGAGATTAGCTCAAGCTAATGTTTTGGACTGTATGAATACATTTAGGGAGCGGGGAGATCTGTAGAGATACACTTGTCTTTCAGTTATTGGGAAATGATGAGGCACCTGTTCTTTTTGCTTAACAAACTACTCTCCCCAAGAAAAGCCTTGAAAAAGAAGCAAGGGAAAGACTATATTGCTAATGGGATTGACCCATGGTGTGAAACGGACATGCATTTAACTCTGCTAGCCAGATCACCTTCTCCATTTAGAGGTATGGACGGTGGAAGGGAGAATAAGAATAATTACGGATGGGTATAGGAATAATTTGTGTTGGGTTGGCCGTTTAGGAATTGCATTGAATTTCCAATTTTATGAGGTAAGTTTTATGTACAAATATTATAAACGGAAGGATAAAGACGTATAGTTTGTGCTAGGGGGTGCAGCTTGGGCGTGTCTGGTTTTTTTTGGTAATCAGCTAAGGAACTCAAACTTAAATACAGACTAATTGACGCAGCAAGGTACATATAATAACTCATACATGCAAAGTACACACTGAAATTAATAGGGACTCTCACATATGAGGAGATAAAAGCCCACATATGCAAAGATAGGAGAGGCAAAGTTAGAAGAGGAGGCCTCTTAATGAGAACAGACACTCCTTATAAGGAAGTTTGATTTTGGCTTGACTTGAATTCAACCCAAATTCTAAATGGCAGTAAGCCAATTCACCGAAAAAGATTTTTACCAAACTTGATCAATCCAAGCCCAACATAAATTGATTTGGCCCACGTTACTTATAAACCACAGGTAATTATACTAGATTTGTAAAACATGCTTGCTATCAAGAAGAATCACACGAACTTGAAAAAAAAAGCCTACTTAGAGTTAGAAAAGGATGTAACTCAATAAATTATTATTGTACAAAGACAAGATGCGTCAAAGTGATCTCACCTTTTGAAAATAAATATGGAGGCCGAACTTTTACCTAGAAGGCAGTCCACTCTTTAGGGCCCACTTAGGCCCATCTTCATTCAATGTATCTCTTTTCACCCTCTTAAACTTGATTGATTTGGCACTATGTCCAGTTTTATGCTCATCAAATTTTAGAACTTGTTTATATGATGTTGCAGAAGAAGAAACCTGGAAACACAGGTTTCTCTTCCTCAAAACTATAAATATAATGGGAGAGGTTAGACTTGTGCTTTTTATCTAGCAAAAAAAATTTTAAAAAGATCCAATAAAAACAAAACAATTTTCATTGAAAGTTCAGCACTAACTGACAAAAGAGTGAAATGTGTGGATCATTAACAGGCCCTACCTTTCTATTTTAGCAGACATGAGCATGCACAAACATGCCCTTATTCGCTGATGTGCATATTCTCCGAAAAATAAAGAACATGTATGGTTAGACCATTAAACTTTTAAAATGTTAAATCAAGCTAGGATAATTTGATAGGGTCAACTTTCTACATCACCCATGACCCTTAATGATAAAAAGACCCTTTTTTTCATCCTACCTCCAATGATAGAAAATCAATCGCGTGGACCCCACAAACCAAAGGGCATCAGCACTAATGCAGCCCGCCAGTGGATGAAAATATTTATATAGAGGGAGTGCAAGGCATTTTTAGAGTCGTGTTAGGGCCTGTCAGCATCCATTGCCATTTACACGCATGCACCCCACAAACTTTTTGTTCGTGTTTTGATCAATAAGCCCACACCTACACACATGGCCCAGCCAATGGTAGAATAATTTTTATCCGACAGGGACTTTGCCCATGGATACACCAATTGAGGCGATCGCTGCACCTCCCCTTATTTATTTTTCATAAAGTGTTCTATGAATCTTCATCTTTATAGAAATTCAACTCTATGAAACAAACAGGCTCGTTAGATGGCCAGTTCCAAGTAAATGGAAAAATGTATTTCTTGAGAAATTTGCAATATGCCTTACAGTGTACTGCCCAAGAAATCAACAGTTTGCAAGTACTCCACACGGTGGAGTGTGGGTGGGGTGTCTATCATCTGGATCGTTCACAGATGGCATTGATCATAGTAGATCATCCACCCACCATCTCACATCTCCTAACTCAATTTTTTTTTCTCCGAAGAGTCCGGTCTTACTTGCCTTCCGATTCAAACTCTCGATACATCACCTTTCGTATTTTTTTATATATAGAGAAACTTGTCCAACTTCTGTGGACTTTCTTTACGTGCCACGTAGTGTCCTTTCTTTTCATCTTTACACATTTGATTTGGGTGCCAGCCTGGGCTAGTTTAAATAGATAATAGCAAGAAGAAGTGAAGCCTTGGCTAGTTTAAATAGATAATAGCAAGAAGAAGTGAAGAACTTCATCCGTCAACTTGTGCATTGATAATTCTGCCGTGGAGTGTGCTTTTGACTTTCAATCTGAAACCCACTGGCCCATTTGACTTTTTAACATTTTCTACACCAGATGAACAACGTGGATGACAAATAATCGTTCCTCTGTGGTCTATGATGGACCCAGTAGTTACGGACAGTCCTGATCAAATGCCACTGGCCCGACGTGTAAGGCATAGATCAGAATAAAAACTTTACGGCTAAGCCTATAACATCAATAATCAGAGTTTACGACTCGGCACAAACGCCCCATAACATGTTGTTAGGTTACCGTTACGAAAAAAGAAAAAAAAAAAACCATGCTTGTTAGAAATTCCCAAACTTAAAAACAAAAAAAATCTCATCTAAACTCAACCAAACAACTAAACCCGTAAAACTGTCAGGGATAGAGCCAGAATTTCCACAGCTGTAGGCAATGGCCCCACTAGTCATTCAGCTAGAGACTAATCACAACTGGATAAATATATATGACAAAAGTTGATAAAAAAATCACATATACTTGCCTCAGTTTTCGGAAGTATATGTGACGAAGGAGATTTCGGAATCTAACTTGAAAGAGACCACAAATTATCTCTTCCTCTTAACTTTCTCTCTCTATTTCTCTCACTCTCTAAATTCCTTCTAGAATTTTAACAATCAGTTGATCGTTAGACTGGGCGTTGGATCCCTGTATTCATAATGTCATATGTCACTATCATCAAGAAACTATTCTCCTTGAGTTTTTGCACAGAAAGAGCTTTCATAGGATAATTGTGTGAAGTGCGGCAAATTATCTTAGTAGTAAGAAATGTCTGTTTTTATAGAATAGTTTCGAGTTCAAATATTTCCTCCCAGCTCCTCTTTACTTAATTGCATTTCTATCACCTTACATGTAGTTAAGTTACTGGTACCTTATACGGTCCCAGCCCCTTAGCTAAGTTTAAAAGAGAAAAAAATGAAAGGACGGTTGTATGAACGATTAAATGCATGTGTTTTACATTGAGCGGCTGTGCAAATGACGCCGCAGAAACCTTCTTGGTGTGGCTCATCACTAATAAAATATATACAGTCGACAAGTAGTCGGTTGGTGACTAAAGAAATAATAAAACAGAATACTTCTGATTTCTTTATTATTATTATTGCTTTCAAAATGCTCTCTTTTGACAAACCATGTTCTTTGTGCAATATCTCTCCCTACAGATTTTATTTCTTCTCAATTAGGGTTTATGTTCTCAACTAAGTTCGCTAA
Organism: Sextonia rubra; assembly: GCA_037013555.1. Lineage (NCBI taxonomy): Eukaryota > Viridiplantae > Streptophyta > Magnoliopsida > Laurales > Lauraceae > Sextonia > Sextonia rubra. Next base: position 30,463,662 of record JASUAD010000010.1, on the reverse strand, counting down.
ATTAGCTATTTGCTATCCAATGAAACGAATTTTGATATTTTCTAAAAAAATTAATTAAAATACTCATAATGTTTTAAAAATTACAAATTGGTTCTCATGTCCGAAGAAAGGAATGTATGGCATGCATGTGATGATCCTATAACACATGTAGAATTTTCATGTGGGTCCATACTAACATAACATAGATTACCTAGCTAGTTTTGAGGAAAAAAATTTACAAAAGTAATAAAACAATAATTAGATTAATTTTCGGAGGGTTCCTGGGTTACTAACAAATTACATTGACTAATTAATTTAGTTTCTGGATTACTAATTGATTTAGTTTGTGGATTTTCGTTATCTGATGATTGGGTACAGTGAGAAAATCCCCTCACAAGCATCTCCAAATTTCCGTGATCCCGGGAATCAAAAGGTCTGGATTCCAACCAAGTTCCAACCCGACATGTCATTATTTTATAAGAAATCCCAAAATCTTACACTAGGAAAACATGTGCCCACGCCATCTGACGTTTGCAATCCGTGTATTAGCAGAACGGAAACGAAGAGTTCTCTCTGGAAACGTTTTCCTCCTGCCACCTTTGGAACAGTGAAGAGTGCAAAAGAAGGGACTGTTGACTGTCCCATGCATTTGAGGAACTGTTCACACGTGCGTTATGGGGATGACATTTCATCATCTTCAATTATAAAAGGAGGGAGGAGAGAAGTCTTCAGGCAGCGTTCTAGGAAAGAGAAAGAACAGCTTTGGTTTTTATTTCAAGGTCAGAATCCTCTTATCCTTCTTCCTCTTCCCTGGATCTTTCAAAAAACAACATAGAGTTTTGGGTTTTTTATGTGTGGAAAAGAATTGGACCATGAGTTTCTTGGGGTTTTTTTATTTTTAATTTTTTGGTGGAAGTGGAACATTAGAATGGACTGTTATCATTCTCTTGTTTGCAACCTCCTGTGTTTTGTAATTAATATTATGTTCTATGTTTTCTTCTGTTGGCCCAAAAACTTTTGAATTCTTTTCCCATGTAAATTACATTCAAGAACTTCTTCAATCTAATTTTATGCCCATGTAGAAGTACTCTGTGAATTTTTAAACAATTGAATTTGAATTTTTCGGTCTAAAAATCAATAGAATCTACATTCAATAACTTTGGTTACTTTACAATGGTAGATTCATTTATAGAAGAAGGAATTTCAGTATATTGACATGTGGGTCTTTTACTAAATATGTCAGCTTTCAAGATCTTCACAACACACAGTTACTTTGTCAAGGCATTGGACAAATGGAGATCTCTTCTTTGACATTGCTATCCGAACTGGTAAAATTCTTTCTTTAGTTTTGGGTACATTTTTTCGAGCATTTTATTTTCAAGGTGATTTCATTTTATGCATGAAATGCAAATTAAAGACTTCATTTCCTTCTCTTTGTTGCGAAGGAATATTTTTCCCAGTGAAGGGTTGTTTAAGGGAGAAAATTATGGTTTCTACCTCTTGGTTCAGAAATGTTTTTCAAAAAATATATATATAGCTTTAACCTTTAAGAATGAAAATCACGGAAAATGTTGACACAACCAAGAAAATGATTTGATTTTAGTTTTCTCTTGAAATTGCTCATGTACCATGTGTGATATGAATGGATTTTAGTAGGCATGGATACCAAGCAAAAACTCAATAAATTTTGGTGCAATTAACTACACAGGAAATAGAAGATCCCATCTTTATAGATCAACGTGAGATGAACAATATTCTAGATCAATTTACCACACAACAAATGGAAGTTGCATTTGGAGAAGAATTTCTGCACTCTTTTTCTTCAGAAAGCTACTCTTCTCACCTACCTTTTACTCCAAGAAGCAACAACACCTTCACTCGCTCTTCCATGGAAGCTTCACCCACCAGCATAATAGAAAGACCCACAAAGCAGATAAGAACCAGCAGCTGGAATGCTAGCACCACCAACCAATTCTCGGCCCCAGACGCTTCTTGTCCCACCATCATTTCCTTCTGCCAACCGAATTCCCCCAGCTATTACCAACAGTTCTATGATGAATCCTTCAAACTAGAAAATGAGGCTATCTCTCCAACAAGAACTCCAACCATCCCAAGTGATGGGATTTCTCAAGGTTCTTTCAACAACGAAAGCTATGTATCAAAGGGCGCCAGCCATGGATCAAAGAGAGTTAGTGTGGCATCAACAAAGCTGCCTTCTTATGCTAGAGATGATCACATCATAGCGGAGAGGAAGCGGCGAGAGAAGCTCAGCCAGCGGTTCATTGCTCTATCTGCAGTCCTTCCCTGTCTAAAGAAGGTGTGTTCTTCATCTATATATCATATAGTCTTTTCTTCCTTCTGTGTATTAGTAGTCCTTGTATTAGTAGTCCTAGTAACTGATGTGGTCCTGAGCTCGAATACTAAATATAGAGATTAACATAGAACTTTAGGGATCTTGATGGTTAGATTACAATCCTCCATCTGTTACAGAATCTAAGCCATTGACACCTGTAGTGCGTGGGGCTTTATCTCACTTGATCTACCTGCTTATTGGGCTTGATGGTTTGTCCATCTCCTCTTTCCTATTTACTGAATATGGCCTTCCAGTGAACTTTGTTTAATTGGAATTGCATAGCTTAAAAAAAATATTTTACAAGTCTCCAATGCTAAAAAAAAATTCATTTGAACTAGGACAAGTGAGAGATTGGAGAGATGTAGGGTTCACACCAATGGTCATGTAAAGTCTCATTCCCTTCGTACAGCCTCTATTTGAATTGTTGGTTAGAGTCCCAAAATAAAGTGATTAAACTCAATAATGATCGACATAATGAATCACCTGAATCACTAATGATATGAAATAGTCCATTGGGAAGATCATCTAAATCACTAATTATGATGCAATCAACTCAACATAATCCTGTTACTATAATACTGTTGTGTGGTCTTCTCAATATGGCATCCTTCATGACTATCGTCAATAATTATATGATTTATCTAATAATGTGGAACACACCCTTCTGGACTCCACATGGTAACGTTTTCTACAAGTTAGGGTACCTAAGAAAATGATGGATTGGTTGTTCCACTTTCACGGAAAATTGTGATTAACAAGATGATTGAGAGTAAATTGGTCTAATTGTAAATCAATAAGTCTTCTTAGTTTTTCCCAATCATGTGGCAGGCAGACAAGGCTTCAGTTCTTGGAGAAGCCATCAACTATGTGAAGCAACTTCAAGAGAGAGTTAAGATATTGGAGGAGCAAACTGCGAAGAATGCTGTGGAATCGGTGCTATTTGTCAATAAATCGCAAATCTATAATGACAACAACTTATCTTCCTCATATGAAAATGTTGAAAGCCACTCTAATGAGTCTCTACCAGAAATTGAAGTCAGAGTTTATGACAAGAACATCCTCATTAGAATACACTGCGAGAAACAAAAAGGACGACTGGTAAAAACACTTGCGGAGATAGAAAAGTTCCATCTTTCGGTCGTCAACACGAACGTCATGCCCTTCTCGAGCTCCGCTCTTGACATAACTGTGATTACTCAGGTGAATCTCAACATTAGAATCTTGCTTTTACTTTCTGCAATAAGTAGCATAGAAAGCTTGAATAGCTTATGATCGCACTCTTTTTAACATATGTAATCATATTTACACACTAAGTCGAAATAGGATATTCACTTATCCAAATGGAGTATTCTCCACTTCTTGAAAATAGGTACAAGGAGCCCGCTGATCTTGAATGCAAGCCACCCATAAATGCATATGCATCATCTTGAATATCATCTTCTTGAATTTAACTCAAACTTGAATAGGATCATCGTTAAATTAATCACTTGCATGATCATGTGTTTTATTAAATATATTCAAAAGCATGATTTACTTAAGGCTGAAGTGGAATTTGGACGGATGACAATTCATGAGAGGAGAGGAGGTGCATATGGATTTTTATGAACTTACCCATAATGGGTGTGAAAAACTTAGATTTATGATCAATTATAGGCTCTTTGCATATTGCATGGTCTTTGAAAAATATATTCTCTGCATGTGTGTAATAAAAGTAATATATGATCAGTCCATGCAACTAGATCCCACTTCTAAAAGTGGGGTATACTCCACTTTTTTTCAGAACTATATGCATAAAATTAAAGGCACTTTATTGCACAATAATGAATATATGAGCATCATAAAAGAAATGATTTCAATTGAAGTTATTATTATCGATGGATTGATTACATCTAAAATACATGAATAATTAAAAAAAGATAAATTATATTTTTAAATGCGATCAATCTTATGGTGAGATACACTTCTATTGAACTGGATTTTGGATAAGTGACAATTCATAAAAAGTAATGTGATATCAATATTGAACTTTTAATAGGTTAACTCATTACACGAAAAGGAATGAGAACATTCTCTACTTTTAATAAAGGAGGGGGTAAATATTAGTTCACTATCTATTAACATGGGAAATTTTCTGCTACGCCTGGATGCTGCATGCAGACTTTCCTATCCAATGGCTGGGTGCCTTAAACTTTAGGGGGTCTTAGGGGGTCCTAGTCTTTTGACTGGAACAGATCTCTTTAACGATTGTATGGGAATGTCCATATTGTATGCAGATATTCTTGTAGGAGAAACTTCTGCCTTGTCCATATTGTATGCAGATATTCTTGTAGGAGAAACTTGCCTATTAACAGCATATTGCTTCACATCGGTTCAAAGCAGCCTCTTGATAATTGTTTCCTTCTTTTTTTCAGATGGAGGAAGATTTCAATATGACCCCAGAAGATCTTGTGAAGAACCTAAGATGCGCTCTCCGCAAATTCACATGAAAACCGAGGCACAAAAAACTTGCGTGTATAGAGAAAGAGTTTTCTCTCATTAGCCGTCTCCAATTGCGCTTTAGAACTAGGAATAATTGTTCTTGTCAATCATATTTCATCGTCTATTTTCCCTCGTCTACTTTCCTTGTTTTTCCAGTTTCCATTAAACAAGGCCTGAATATCTACCTCTCCAGTTTCCATTAAACAAGGCCTGAATATCTACCTCTTTTTAAGATCCGATAATCTCTTGTTTGCCGTAAGGTTTGTTTTGCAGGGTGGTTTTTTTTACCTCCTTGGTTTTTACATGGTTGGCCATGTTCTTTACCATCCTGTTATTTATAGAACCTTGCAGCTAATTCGGGCTTTTTAGTGGGTTGACTTTAGAAAACCCCTCTTGCTTGCCCAAAGAGCATGATGGAATAAAAATGATCTTTTTCTTTTCTTTTCTGTTTTTAATACCCAATGATGGACATGCCTTGTTTCTGAAGCTGATTGCACCTTTTAACGCCCTCTTGAAGGGCCTTTTATATATGGTCAATTTGAGTTGTAATTAGAGTTTGTAGTTTACTATACTATATGAATAAAATCAAGTTGATTTTTACATGATATGCGGCTCATTTTCTTCCTTTGTGATAACTCATAATACATTTTCATTGGATTTTTTTGTGGGGTATTTTAGGGTTTAGTGTTTCTGCGAACATGTGACTTGAGATCATGAACTAGAGGTTTTGACATGACATTGAAACGGCCACGCCCCATAATTTGAAATCCAGAAACCAAACAGAACACCCAATTTTTAGATGCCGACATTTAGGATCATAGTCTGCTGTGAGGTCTGATTTAAAACTTTTTACAACATTTGAAACATAACATTTAAGTAGAAGCATTTATTGAAAAATTAAGTGAAAGCAATATGAATTTAAGCGGACCTGAAATATAAATTCACACATAAGTATCCATCCACATATGGAAATAAAAGTACAAGTCTCAACTGCAAGTTTAGGTTCCAAAGTGTGCATTATTACACTCCAACCACTACTATAAGGCCTACGTCTAACAAAATCCTCCGACAGATATGTCACACTCCAGCCGCCAAGGTGATCAAGCTACATCACTAATGCCCTACTCAAAGTTCACCATTGCCAGTGTTTCAAAGAAGGCTTCACCCTCCGGGATATTGGAAGGGGAACCACTACCTAGAACACCAAGGTTAAACAGGGGTATAGGCATTTAGTGCTAAAAGCAAAATGAGTCTTACGTGAAAAGCATATTTTCAAGTATTTCACATCCAATGATAAACGCAGATTGCATATGACCAACATTTTTTGATAAAATGGGCTTCAACCTGTACGTCAAGATTCACCCTAGGGCTCCCTCACCAAAGGGTTAAAGCCCTAGCCCCACAAAGGCTGAGATACCAAATAATAATAATAATAATAATAATCTTTTAAATTCCATTAGTAAAAGTGATATAGGACAAAATTTATTAGGAGTATGAGCATTCTTGCCTTTTGAAACAAGAACAATGAAAGTAGCTTTCAACTGCTTGAGCATACAAGCATATTTAAAAGAATCCCTAACCTGGGTTTCAAGCAAACCAACATATAAAGATAAAGGTATTGAATCTTATTTTTAATCTCCAACTACATGGAGGGTCAATTTAGCCCTTGCACAATCCAGAGGAGAACTGTCAATTAGAATGTTTTGAAGAATTGAAGTTCGTATTCTATGAATGCTGAGGTTCACAGTAGAAAATACTCAGGTTTCAGTTCTGGGAACTAAGGTTGACACAACAAAAATACTAAAGTTACAATGAAACAGGGATGTCTTCACTAAAATCAAAAAACAAAGATGGAGACTCAAGAAAAGAAACTTGTTCTCTTGATCTTAAACAACAAAAAAAGAACAACTAGGTATAGGACCTCAAATTTTCTCTTATTGAAGTACACATTACAAAGAAATACAAGACTCTATTTATAGACCAGGATTTGACTGTTCATAATCCCTTACACTTCTCTAGAAATAATGATAATGACAAAGGTGTATCTAAAAAGAAATATAGAAACTGCAATGAACTTATGGAGAAGCCCAAAAGATACTATAAGTTACAATAAAGCAATAAACCATATTAAATAGTGACAGCTCAAAAGACCCATCATGAAATTTAGCTTAATTCTAACGGCCCCGCTTAAATTAGATTTCTTTTACTCCAAGCAAGGTCTTCATCTTGATGAACAAATCACTCTTCAAAGGCCTGGTGAACATGTCCGCCACTTGGTCTTGAGATTTACAAAACTTGACTTCAACATCTTTATCCTTTACTAATTTTTGAATGAAGTGGTACTTGATCTTTATGTGCTTGCTTTTACTATGAAACATAGGATTCTTGGACAAAGATATGGCTGATTTGTTATCACAAAATAGTTTTGTAGATCCTCCTTATTTATGATTCAATTCCTCCAAAATCCACTTCAACCACCTAGCTCGACAACCAGTGGTAGTAAGAGCAATATATTTGGCTTCAGCTGTAGAGAGGGCTATAAGAGATTGCTTCTTTGAAGACCATGAAACTGCACTAAAACCAATTTTGAAAACATACCCTGAAGTACTCTTGTAATCATCGAAACTTCCAACCTAATCACTATCACAAAAGCCAACCAAACTTGGATTTGCAGCTTTATAATAATGAAGACCATGATTTTGGGTTCCTTTCATATATCTTAAAATTCTTTTTCTGACTTCCCAATGAGCATCTCTTAGAGATTCCATGAACCGACTAAGCATGCTTACCGAATATGTGAGATTCGGTCTTATTGTTGTTAGGTACATTAAATCACCAACAAGACTTCGATAAAGAGTTGGATCCACCACCTTTTTTCCATCATATTTGCTTAATTTCAAACCAACTTCCATAGGAGTACTAATGGATTTTGCATCTTCCATCCTAAACCTTTCCAACAATTCTTTTGCATATTTCTTTTAAGAAATGAAAATTTCATTTTCATTTTGATTTACTTCAATTCCAAGAAAGAATTAAAGTAAGCCCATATCAGTCATTTTAAATTCATGCATCATAGCCATTCTGAAATCTTCAAGCAATTTAACACTATTCCCAGTAAAAATCAAATCATCCACATATAAGCAAGCAATGAGAATCTCACCTTGAGGACTTTTCTTGACATAGAGAGTGTGCTCATGAGGTGACTTATAAAAACCACTTTCTTTAAAATATGTATCAATCTTTTTGTACCATGCCCTTGGTGCTTGCTTTAAACCATACAAGGCCTTTTTTAATTTACATACTTTCATCTCTTCATGGTTCTTCACATAACCGAGAGGTTGATCAACATAGACCTCTGCTTCTAAGGTGTCATTTAAGAATGCTGACTTCACATCCATTTGGAATACTTTCCATTGATTTTAGCTGCAAGAGCCAACACCAAACGAATGGTGTCTAGACGTGCAACGGGGGCAAAGACTTCATCATAGTAGACTCCTTGCTTTTACTTATAGCCATTGGCTACTAAGTGAGTTTTGCATTTTTCAACTTCACCTATTGGATTTAACTTGGTCTTATATACCCACTTTACTCTAATTGTCTTCTTGCCTTTTGGAAGTTCCACCAACTCCCATGTGTCATTTCTTTCAATGGCCTCAATATCTTGATCCATGGCTTCAATCCACCTTTGATCTTTACAGGCATCTTCAAAAGTAACAGAATCGGCATCTACAAACAAAACAAAACTCATCCCACCATTAGTAATCCTAACATAATCACTAGATGGATACCTTTTGGATGGTTGATGCGGCCGACTAGATATCCTTGGTATAAGTGTTTCTTCATGATCATCATTTTGATCCAAACTCTCCATTGATGAAGATGATGATGATGACGGAGAGCTTAGAACTTCATCATTTTGTTCATCAAGTAAAATAGAATTTTGCTTCTTCTCATTTTCATTCCACTCCCATGACTCTTCTTCATTGAATTTCACATCTCTACTAACAATGATTTTATTAGTCAATGGATTAAACAGCTTGCATGCCTTGGATTTTTCACTATAGCCAATGAAGATGCATTTTTTCGATTTGTCATCCAATTTTCTTCTTTTCTCATCTGGTACAAGTAAATATGCAATGCTACAAAATATTCTCAAATGGCTAACAAAAGGCTTATGACCACTCCAAGCTTCTTGAGAGGTCATATCTTGAATGCTTTTTGATGAGGCACGATTGAGAAGATAGACCGCACAAGCTACTGCTTTAGCCCAAAATGAATTAGGCATCATTTTGGCTTTCAACATACTTCTTGCCAAATTCATAATTGTTCTATTTTTCCTTTCCGCAACCCCATTTTGTTGGAGTGTAAAACGAGTGGTAAGTTGATGCTTAATTCCATTTTCTTTCAAGAATTTTTCAAACTCATTTGATACATACTCACCATCTAGATCGGAACGCAAAGTTTTCAACATGAAACCACTTTCCTTTTCAACCATGGCTTTGAAAGTTTTGAAATAACCAAAGACTTCAGATTTTTCTTTTCAAAAATACACCCAAGTTTTTCTACTACAATCATAAATAAAAATGAGAAAATAGCGATTACCTCCATTTGAAATTGTATTCATTGGCCCGCATAAATCTGAATGCACCAATTGAAATGGACTTGATGCTCTCCATACTTTTCCAATTGGAAAGGAATCTCTATGATGCTTTCCAAGTACACATCCTTCACAAACTTGGTCTTGTTGGTCAATATTTGGCATGCCTCTCACCATATTCTTTTTGTACATTAAAGATAATGAGTTGAAACTCAAATGGCCAAACCACAAATGCCATAGCCATGAACTGTTTTTTATGATTGCACTAAAACATGGTAAAGATTCATATTGGATGTTCAAACCAAACATATTATTTGAAGACATCCGTACATTAGAGAGTTGTTCTTATCTCTAATCATGCAATGATCCCCCTTGAAATGAACATTATGCCCTTTGCAAAGAAGTTGTCCAATACTTAGAAGAATATGATTTAAGCCTGGCACATATAAGACATTAGAAATTCTCTTTTGGTCTCCTTTCTTTATGAGAAGGAGGACGTCACCACATCCTTTTGCTTGAAGCCTTCTATCATCACCAATCTTGACTTCGGAGTGAATGGAATTATCAAGATTAATAAATACATCTTTGTTGCCAGTCATATGGTTACTACAACCACTATCAAGATACCAAATATCACTATAAATATTTTCACCAACATTACAAGCGAGTAGGACAGTTTCATCACCTTCCTTTTCTTGAACATTTTCATGTATAAAGCTTGATTCATTTTGTCCTTCATCAGCCATCTTCTTTCTACAATATGCTTGCATGTGCCTATATTTTTTGCAATAGTGGCATTGTATATGGGAATAGGAAGAGCCATGACCTCTTCCTTTTCGTGGTCTACCTCTCCCTTTTGGAATATTGTTACTAGAAGAATCATGAGATTCAGATTTTTTTTTCATGTTTCTCATGTATGCCACGTCCATGGTTGCTTCTGCCTCTTCCACGATTGTGTCCTCCTCTTCTCTCTCTAGCACCTCCTGTCACAAAAGTCTGATGAGTTTAGACTATTTATAATTCAAGTCACACGAGGGTTTAATTTCTCCAATTGACTCCGAATAGGTCTGAGACAGTTACAGGAAATAACGAGCTCAACGAAATACACGTGCTGAAACCAAGATGATGCAAATATGATGCACTCAAAGCAAAAACAAAATTACGAAAAAGGGCTTAGAACTACCTATACTAGGTCAAAGACTACCCAACTACCTATCCATGACCCGAAACCAAGCCTAAAAGAAATAAACAACATAAAAACACACTAATGAGCCACTAAACCGGCTCAAAGGGGATCGGAGTGTTACACCTCCTCTTAAAGAGAGTTGAGATTGGAATGCTTGTTCTAAAGGAGAAGAATCAAATTGCTTAATGCGAAGTTCATGAGATTGGAGTGATCCCACTAAACTTTCTAAGGACAATGAGGACAAATCTTTTAATTCTTCAATCGCAGCCACTACCTATTCAAACTTACAGGTCATGCTTCGAAAGATTTTTTCTATAACCCGTTGATATTCAATTTTTTTCTCCATTTACTCTTAGTTGATTAACAATGGAGATAACTCGGTTGTAGAAATCTTCAACCGATTCAAATTCTTTCATCCGTAGAGAATCAAATTCACTTCTAAGAGTTTGTAATCTTACCATCTTTACCTTGTCCTCTCCTTTGTATGATGTGTAGAGTGTGTTCCATGCTTGTTTTGCTGAATTTGCAGAAGAGATTCTTTCAAAGACAGTTTCATCCACTGCTTGAAAAATGAAGAACAATGCCTTCTTGTCCTTCTTGCGGTTCTCCTTAAACTCATTGAATTGTTGTTGAGTAAGAGCACTTGAATCTACTAGTTCTACAAAACTGGTTTCAACAATATCTCATAAATCTTGAGATTCATACAACACCTTCATCTGGATACTCCATTGGTTGTAGTTCTTTCCACTAAATCGAGGAAGCTGTGGTTGCAGCATGTTGTTGGAGGGCATAAAATCACCTTGAACTATGCTCTGATACCACTTTAATGAATTAAAGTTCGTATTCTACGAATACTGAGGTTCGCAGTGGAAAATACTCAGGTTTCAATTCTGGGAACTAAGGTTGACAGAACAAAAATATTGAAGTTACAGTGAAATATGGATGTCTTCACTAAAATCAAAAAACAAAGATGGAGATTCAAGAGAAGAAATTTGTTCTCTTGATCTTAAAGAACAAAGAAAGAACAACTAGGTATGGGACCTCAAATATTCTCTTATTGAAGCACACATTGCAAAGAAATACAAGACTCTATTTATAAACGAGGACTTAAATACTCATAATCCCTTACACTTCTTTAAGAATAATGATAATGATAAAGGTGCATCTGAAAAGACATATAGAAACTACAAAGAACTTATAGAGAAGCCCAAAAGATACTATAAGTTACAATAGAGCAATAAACCATATTAGATAGTGACAGCCCAAAAGACCCATCATGAAATTTAGCTTAATTCTAACATGTTTTTATTTGGGCGCTGGTTCTCTTATGACTCTGTCCTTATGATGAGCTTTTGAAGAACCTACTACTTTGGAATATTGTTTAGTAGCCTAACCAGTCTTAGCATTCTTTCATCTATGTTTCTTAGAAGCACTAGAGGATGAATTTGCAGCACTAGAGATTGCTTTGACCTGTACTAATAGATTAGTTTTCGTAATATCTTCATCACCTGGACTTATTAGATTTTTATCCTACCCTCAAGGGTTTAAGGCCAGGCTGAAAGGAAAACAAATATTTTAATTTTTTTAAACTCCACCATTCACATTTAACCAGAGCTTACTGTGTAGTCTTTTTTTTTTTTTTTTTTTACTGTATATAGTCCTTAATTGTATCTGTACTGGATAGGGACACAAGTGTGTAAGTGAGAGAGTACATGTGCATGTTTGTTTGTGCTGATTTACGTATGTATGTAAGTAATTGACATCATGTTTAATTGTTTCAAATTGGAATACATATCTTACACTGACAAAACACAAAAATTAAAATAACCATGTTTGAAGTGCCGAATTGACGGCCCAAAACTCTTGACTTACCCGACCCAAAAGCGTCTCTTGGAAAGGATAGATAGAGTAATCGTGGGCAACCACGAAAACCGCCAAAAATGACGCTGATAGTGGGACCCAAAACATCCCATAGTTTCTGGTATTTTCATTGCTATTAAGCAGTGCAAAAAGTAAATCATAATAATAGTAGTAGAAGAAAGAAATGATGTCCAAACACCACTTCATGCTATTAGAATGCCTTGGATTATGTCATAGCTGCAGGGAATTATAGGGTGTCTTTGTGGATAGAGCACCCAACTCCCAACCCTAGCGGGGGAGGTTTCCTTATCCCTCCTTGGCCACTAGGCAGGTAGCAAAAAAAATTCATAGCTGCATTTCCACTCTTGTGAATAGGGCTTATTGTTTATGATTTCATTTGTCTGGTAAGGAAAATGCCCATTTTCTGCACTCCCTTCATTTAGGGCCTATTTGTTGGCATTTGATGACGTAGGAATCTATGTTCAAATGATCTCAACTAAAGGATTATTAAGCAGGTGACGAGCGAGGGATACAACGCAAATTGGAGATGATATAAGGTGAAAAAATAGATGGGACCTTTACTTTCCTGGAAATTAAATTAATAGGGTAATCGCCTCTTAATCATTTCTTGTCTTCTTTGATTCAATTTTCCTTAAAAGAGGCCTTATTTGATGGTGATTTTGGTAGATTCACATTTGGTCTTCATTTAAATCACTTATGACATGAATTTCTATATATTCTATCCAAACCAACAGGCCTTTAGTGTACTGTTTGATGCCAACTGATTGCTAGGTCATACCAATCAGTATGGTTCTTGAAATGGTCTTCTATAATGCCTCACTATTGTGTGGAACAGCGAGACTAGTTTGTTGGTACTATGATTTCCCATTCAGTGAATGAATTATCGCATGCCAAATGATTCTTAATCGCGATCATTCAAATAGTAATAACAATTACCAATCTGTTTCACTGTCTGTGTGCAGCATGATGTGGATGCTGTTGTGCTCAAGAAAGTGGTCATAGCAGAAATTGCAGTGGAAAGTAGTGACAGTTAAAGCGTGCTCGGTCTGTCAGCCTGCAACACCCTCTCAAGCTCCCCCTCCCTGTGAACCGCAACCATGCCTACAAGGGCAAACAAAAATGAAGGTTTTGCCTCAGGTCTCCTAACCCTTGCTGAACCTCCTCTCTCTCACAGCAGCACAACATGAAGAAAACTTCCAGGCCTCTTCTCTCCCTCCGAATCGTGGGACCCAGATCTCTCAACTCTTCAGACCCCGCCACTGCCACCAGCAACAACCAGCTTAACTGGATGAGTTTAGTTATTCCTTTTTCAGGGTTTGAGGTTGCCAATGAAATGTTGTAAACTGTTTTAGTGTGTTGGTAGGGTTGAAATTTATTTCACCACTTCTAACCTTTTCCCAGCTTCCCAGCTTCCTGTTATAAACTGTTTTAGTGTGTTGGTGAGGGTTGAAATTTATTGTACTCCCCTTTGGATGGAATAGAATAGAGTAATAAAGTTCTTAGAGGGAAACTGATCTCATTCGTTTCAATTGTTGCTTCTGTATGATTATAGAAGAAGGATGTTGCAACTTATATCATCCAAACTCCCATCTGACTTCCTCGGATTCCTTTTAAACAACATCATTTGAAACACGCTTGTATAGATGTAGAGAAAACAAGTAGACAAATCAGAAGAAAACCGTCCACAAGGCAAGTTAGACCTGAATCAATGTTCATCTTTTCTCCTCATCCAGATCCTTAAACAAATATATTTGAAAACATATTATAATATAAACACATTAAATATTAATATTTGAAAACAATAGTTAAAGGTAGTGTTCTTCACATGGGCACTTAGCCTGATGAGACCAAGCATATCCAGGGTGTGATTGGAACAAACTAAAATCACAAACCATTGGCAGAAAAGTAGACACAGCAATCCCATGTCAGCCCACTCTTGGCATATATGCATGCAAGAGGAAATGTGCCAGCTCACCATATTTTTTTAATGTTCGAGTTGGAGTTGTGTAAAGCATTGTTCTGAAACCACCAAAATTTGTTTCAGTTTGGCGACATGATTTTCCATTCAGAGATGAGATTCATCTAGATCACTATTTTAAATTGTTAAAACCTCTGAAACATGGACTCAAATTTTTGGATTCAAGTTCTCACTTTGATTTTTTTTTTTTTTTTTTTGGCTATTCTTACAAACTTGTCGAAAAAAGGCAACGTTGCATTGTTCTAGGTTAATATGGGTCAACTTGAAAAAACTCGTATTAAATTATCATCATCATCATCATCATCAAAGTTTTATTCCAATTATGTTGGACTCATTTAGATGAATTCTATTGGCCTACGTTGGACATGTTCAAATCATCTCAAACAAGTCTTTCTTGATTTATCACCTATTAATGATACTCTTAAATGCTTTTCGAATGTGCACATTCTTGGACCTTGTGTTCGTCTAAGTACCAATTTAGCATAAAATAAAATTTTAGTATTCATAAATTTAGTGAAAATTAAGAAATATGGGGTAACCGAATACTTTCTTTTTCAACTCCCCCCGTTGGTTCAATCTCTCTTCCTTACCAAAGTTCGTAGTCCTAGTCCAAGAATTTGATTGTTGAGTGGTATGTAGGCTTTCTCTGCCCCTCATTCTTGGTTCTATACCTCTCCATCCATAGTCCTAGTCCATTTTTTTTTCTTCTCTATGCTTTTGCATGTGTATGACTTAAATGACTTCTTTTCATTTTTTTTGGGACTCAAACTCACGCCTTAACACTTAAATGACTATGTTTAAGTTTTCAAAGTTGCCATCATCAAAGCCTTTTCTAGAAGTGTTCACTGTCACTACACAAGTTGACATTATTTCTCTCTACTTCCTCTTAATGCTAGAGGAGTATGGTAGCCAGATTTGTTTTGTTTCAGTTCTTTCTAAAACAAAACATACTTGTAAATATTTTGGTCATAATTTCAGCTTGTTTCAACCAAAACTGGCTAACATGGGTTGAAACAGGCCAAATCAATGTTATTCCTATGACAATGTGTTGTTTTGCTGGAATGAAGGTCAAAAACCCCTACCTGATGAGATGGAGTACTTAGAACCAATGACTTCAAGTATTTTAATGGATTTTTAAGTGATTAATGAGATGGAGTACTTAGAACCAATGACTTCAAGTATTTTAATGGATTTTTAAGTGATTTTTTATATTATAATTGAATGTGGAAATATCCAATTTTATTGTAGAATCTAGAGGTCCCCACCCCACCCACCGAAAACACATATGGGGGTGACTTGAACAACCTCAAGGTTGCAATGGTGAGCACTTTACACTGCAGCAGCCAACGGGCCCTTGTCAAAATGAGATCAGTAATTTTGAAAGTATTGGGTTTCACTGGCAAGCTGATGGATGTTTAATCCCATGTTCTTTCTCCCTCACTCTTCGATCCTGTCTTAATCCCATGTGCTGTTAAAAAATCAATCTTTATTGTAGTTAGTTTTAATCTTTTATTTACATCCCCATGCCATAGCAGATGAAAATTTCTGAGTTTCTCTTCCATTTGAGCCACCAGTGGATTTCTTCCTACTTTTGCATCGCCAATTCTATATCTTCTCATGTAATATTTTGTTTGTTTTTGGGCTGAGTTGACATGGTGTGATTTTGAGGCAAGTAGAGAATTTTGGAATTCAAACCCCTGCACAAATATCTCACACCATGGCTACACAAATGCATTGATATGAGTTTTTCACCATAAATTTTCTCAGCTCCTAATTAATGTGACCCTAATATGTGGAACAACCATGGTAATCTTACCATAGATCAAGACAACTTGGAGCATATTAGGAATTGGTTCTCACTATAATTTTCCAAGAAAATAATGCGCACACCATTTTCCATCACCATAAGTCTGAAAAAGTTCACAGCGCAATCATAAGATTCTCCCAGAACTACATCGGTCCACATGTTTCTCATTGGGTTCATACCATTATAAACACTATTCTTTTTTTTTTTTTTTACATGTATAGTTGAATGTATCATTTTTCCCTTTCTCCCTTTCTTCGTATAGTCTTCTTGTTGAAGTCTTCAGGCATATTTATCTTATTATAAAAACTGTAGCCACTCTTCAGAAATTCATGTTTGTTTAGTGCCTTTTAAGAGTACCTTTTCTGTCATTTAGTGCCTTTTAAGGGTACCTTCTTTTTTCCTTTTGTGCCTTTACTTTCAACCACCTTCTCTTTTTCTTTTTCTTGATTTGACCCTTAATTGTATTCCACACAACCTCTCATGCAAAAAAACATGCATTAACAAATTCGTAAGTCACATGAAGCACTTCAACTGCTGAGAAAAAGGTCTTCATGAGGAAGAAAAGAGACTATAATTAGCAATATATGTCTTTCAGTAAAGCATATATACAGGGGATATAGGAAGTAATTGGTTGACCGTATTTACTATATTTACTGCTTTCTTATTTCCTGATGAAAGAAATTCCCTTCTCAATGCTTCCTGCTAACTCCTCCTTTGCTTTCTTCAAGCCAAACCTGTCAAAGAATAAAATGCAGCAACTTAATACATTCACCATAAGAAATCATCGTCATCAATATCGGTATAGCTCATAATGGTGTAGGTCACGCAGCAGTTTGACATTAGGTAGGTTATTGGACTTTGACCAAGTGTTTTTAGAGTTGTTAATGCTAACAGTTTGCTGAAGAGGGATGTATAAATGCTTGAGATGCAATGAGAAAGACACCGAGGAAGTTACCTCCTCTTGAGATGCAAAGTGGAAGTTACCTCCAGATTTTCATTTGAAATCTCTCTCTCTCTCTCTCTCTCTCTCTCCACACACACACACACACACACACACACACTTGTGGGCTATTGTAACCCCATTAATAGTGTATAAAATTGTACTAATAATAAAATTTATGTGCCATTTACCTCTGTTGGAGGTCAGAATATTGAAGTATCATTAATACCTTGGACTACTAGGCTTGAAATCAAAATATAATCTCATAAAACTCATGTCTTTCATTAGGAAAACATGGTATTTGCAGAGTAATATAAAGATCATTAACTTAAGCAAGGAAACCCAATTAATTCTTCTTCTTCTTTTTCCTGAACGGGAACATCACTCCCAAGTCCCAACTATATTACAGACTCTTGTCAATGTAATTTTTCTTAAGATAAGCAAGAAAGCCTAGTCACTTCATAAATTGTATCTAATCCAGTTCCAGCTAAATATATGCACAAATCATTATTAAGATATCATATCCAACCTTCCAAATATGTAATAATGGGTAGTGATGCAGTGGACATATCTCGGCCATAACATGGTTCCTACTCCCATCAGACATGGACAGTGGATCAAGATGAATGGTACCTCCCACTACCACTACAAAAAACACCCTGATTGTAGGAATCCATCCATAAGATGGTAAGAAACAAAATATGGATGGGAACAGTTGCACTGGTGTCCATAAAACGGTTTTACAAATGTGTCTGTGTTCCATGCATTGTAAGGCAGCCAAGTTGATGGCCTTCATCCACCATATCCTTTGCATGAGTATAGCAGAAGTAAGACTTATGCTGCTGCTTAGACATAATATATTGCCACAAAGACAAAATGGTGACAAGAAAAGAACACTGGTAACTACAGCCATGGTTATTAACAGGCCCAACCATTCTTTCAATTTTTGGGATAAGGCTTTGATGATGATGATGATGATGAATGATGTAAAAAGTATTATCCTTTCAAAATTCATGGGTGAAAAACCGGAATAATAACAACTACAGCAACAACGATAACAAAAGCTGAATAATGTGGACTGCCTGTATATATGTATTTATACTAACCTCTCAAACTCATTCAGGGGCCCTAGAGGATAGATCTCCTCCGCTCCACTACGACCTAGTCGCACTTTCGTTGCAAAGAATGGAAGTTCTGTCACCTGTAGCAGAAATGAATGTTTCTACAGTCATTCCTAGAAAGAGGAAGAAGAGGAAGCAGCACCAGAATGCTTGCAGCTGGATCGTAGTACTAAATAGGGGAAGAATAAAATGGGGGCAAAAAGGAGACAATATGTGACTAGCTCAAGCACCTGAGAAGCAATGTATGAGCATTCTATTATATTGGCATCACCACGCAATCCCCGCAAGCATGCATCTGCAAATTTAGCTGCAGCATAGGCCTGTATTTGTTGTTTTTGGATATGAGGTTGAACTAGTTAGCAACTAGCTTTCGTAAACAGAAGGAGAATGAACAAATGTACAAGATAGAGGGTATCAAGACAAACCATTGAAAGTGTTGCAGAGCCAGCCCCTGCTTTTGCCTGCAATGTTAATGGAATTTATTAAGCATGAACAGAGTAATTAAGTATTAAACATGTCAAAGGTTTTTAAATAAGCTAGTTGCCTGCATGATGGTTATATCGAATTTGCAAAGGACTTTTGAGTATCCACTTGGAAGCTCTGTTTGAGCAAAAATGAATAAAAGGCTGTTCCACTGTGTTTGGGGTGTCCCAAAATGCTAGCTTGCTTTCCATGGTACATTCATGTTGATTTTTTTTTCTTTTAAAATCAAAACTGAAATGTTACTCGGTTTTTTTTTAACATGAGACAGAATCAAGCAACTGTTCAAAAACTCCTATGGCAGATTCCAACATCCCATAATCCAAGCAACTAGAATCAGTAAGAATTTAAAAAAGCCTCTTTTTATGAGAAACTGCGTGAAGCTTTCCATAGGGCTTGTTGGTTTGCATTAGAATACATAGAAATTAAATGCGTAGGGATTCATAGTCAAATGAGCTTAAACAAACCTCCACGGAATGATTATTAAAGAGGCAAAATGTGAATGATATGAGGTGATGGGTGAAGACTATAGGGTAGCACTGTAGACAGGACCTTGACTTTCCTAGGATTTGAATTACTAGGGTGATGGCTGTGTATTTATTTCCCATCTTCCCTTGATTTACTTTCCATTTGAATTACTTTGGTGATGACTGATTATTTGATGGACAGTTTGTATATTCACCTTGGATGTTCATTTCTAACTACTTCAGGCATGACATCCATTGTGTTGTATGCAAAAAAACAGGCCCTTGGTGATTTGTGCACGCTGAAATGATCAAACACTATTTAGTGTGGGTGTCAAGAATCCTGGAAATAATTCTTTACCTCAGATGTCACCAGGCACTCAAGCACTGTGCAAGCAGAACCCAAATATCTAATCACAATTTATATTCATTTATCAAAAAACTATCCTTTTTATCTTATATTCATTTATCAAAAAACTATCCTTCTTATCTCAGGTTGGCACTCAAGCACTGTGCAAGCACAACCAAAATATCTAATCACGACTTATATTCATTTATAAAAAAACTATCCTTGTTATCTCAGGTTGCAAGGGTGTTTCACTGATTATTTTTTGTTGCTTGAATACAATTCTGTATTTTATTACATATCTTAATGGGACCATAGTTATCCTATACAATTCTTCTTCTTCTTTTTTGGCACTAACCGGAACAGGAGAATCCAAAAAGTTGTAGCTCCTTGCTGTTTGGAAATATTAATAGATGAAAGGCACCTCTTTTGAAAAGGAAAATATCTTAAACATACACAAGTGTTATGGTTTTAAACTGCAGCAGTGAAGTCCCAAGATCTTGAGTCCTCATGGGAAAGAAATATTTTTCTTTCCTGAGAGGCCATTATGGATATAATGAAGCCTTACAAAACAATCTCATTGCAGTAATCTGAAAATGGTTACCTCAACAACTTCTGTGCCTCCGTTCTGGATTCGATCCGTCAAGTGACTGATCTCTTCTGCAGTGAAAGAGCATGGGGGCTTAACCTGCATAGAAGCAAGTCACACATATCACTGGAATTAAATTCTACACTCCAAATTGGAACACTAGATGATCCAGTTCATAGCTTGAATGATTTAAGAGTTAGCACACATTAGAATTCAGAGACAAGTTCTATCCCTAACCTGAGATAGCAGGGGTAAAATTGTAACTCCTGAATGGCCACCAACAACTGGAACATCAACTTCTCTGGGGTCGATCCCTAAAACCTCTGCCTGTTGAAAAATAACACACCAAAATTCTGAAGCTCCAAAAACATAAAGATGAAATTTTAGTGACTGGTTGGCAGGGACCAAACTTCATACCTCCCCCAGTGAAAGAAAAAACAGAAGAGAAACAATACAGACATCAATTGATAGAAAACACTATCTATCTATCATTATCATCAAGGCCTTGTCCCAACTATGTTGAGTCGGCTACATGAATTCTATTTATCTACTCCGATCTATTAGAAAACACTATCTATGGGAAACTCAAATAAAATACAATACATATAATGGCAGTTACTAACACTAACCCAGACCCACAGTGGCGGGAGCCTCATGTATTGGGCTGTCCTTTTTTTTTTTTTTACAAATAATGATAGTTACAAACACTGAAAGATAAGAAAATCAAGGGCTGATATTACATACCACAAAAGTATTGGCTCTCACTACATCAAGTGTCGTCACTCCCAAAAGCCTTTTTGGATCATATGTGCCAGCTTTCTTGAAAACCTCAGCTGCAATTGGGACAGTAGAATTCACTGGATTGCTAATCAGGTTCACAATGGCATTGGGGCAGCACTTAGATATCCCTTCACAAAGTGTCCGAACAATTCCAGCATTGATCTTGAACAAGTCATCCCTTGTCATTCCAGGCTTCCTTGGAACTCCAGCAGGAATAATAACAAGGTCCATTCCTGTAAGTGCACTCTCCAATTGCGGCTGGCCTAAAAACCCACGCACCTGAAAACCAAAAAATTGAATAAACAAATTAGCAATTTCATCATCATCTTGGCACTTTTCCCACCCATCAGGGAAGACTTGAAGAGCTCTACGATGTCATAGAAAAAAAAAAAAAAAGAGAGAACTGACATCTTATATTCTAACTGAAGTGGGAAAGTGGAATTCTGATTAACAGTGTGTTAATTTTTCTCTTGCCTAAGAAAGGACTATGGTCTAAGACCCTACTAAGAAAAGACTGTGATATAAGCCCAGCAGTAGGGTCTAAACATTAAATCCAGATATATTTAGAAGGAATTGACTAAGGAAATTATCACTAGAATCCCTAGAATCAAAACATCATATATTGTGGACTAGTTCTAGAGAGAGAGAGAAAGAGAGAGAGATGATAAAAATCAGTTTTGTTGCCTCAATCAACAGAAAAGGCAAACAAATCTAAATCTAAATTAAGTTTTATATTTTCATTTTTTTTCTTTTGATTAACTCTGATATTGAATGCAATATCTAAATTGTGATGTCCTTAAGTCTTACATGGACTACAGAGAAAAAAGTAACCGGGCTTATATGTGCATCTTGCATCCTTACCTTGCACGAAGCCTTTTGGTGGGGTGAGAGTCACACTAGAAGAAAAAATGTAAGGACAATGGGCCAAAGCACACAATATCACACGTGCATGTGAGGGTGGAGTATTACAAATGGTGACAGCATGCCAGCAAATTATAAGTCTTTAAGATAAGACTGGAGATGAGAGAGGAAAGAAACTTACCACAGCACCAGTGTCCATATGGCTGACATCTGCAGTAACCCCAGGAGCATTGACAACATCATAAAGATGTAGAACTGAAACCAGTGGATTCATCTTCATCAGCAGCGCAAGAGGCTGGCCAATGCCTCCAGCTGCACCCAAGATGGCTACTTTGAAGCCAGGGGCCCCACCCTTGGCCCGACAAGCTGATCGTCTCAAGCCGGAATTTTCCTCCATCTTCTAACACATAATTCATTCAATTAGACTTGTGAAAATCAACAACGTAACAACCAAATAGAAAGAGTATGAATGAAAGCCTTCAGAATTTCAGAACTTCAAACCGGAAAAGAAAGAAAGCTGAGAAATTCGAATCTTTTAATTGGCACATGGCTAAACCTGGAGAGTAGGCGGGTGTAGATGAGCAGAAATCCTTGCAATGCGCTGACTTATCTCTGTACTTGGCTGCATTTTATTGAATAGAAAAAGAGAGAGAGAGAGAGAGCAGCTGTGTTGGGTATGCAATGTAATGGGCCGATGTGCAGATGAGAGTTTAAAATGCAAAGTTAGGGATGTGTGAACAGAATACAAAATAGAAGAGGGTAGGGATGTGTGGAAACAGAATTTCTCGATCATTATCCTCGAGTTGTGGCTCTTATTTTGGAAGTGATCCAAGTCCAACTTCTCTATCTTTGGATTTGGAAGGTCTAGCCCTATCGAATAGATGAGTTCGGATCCTCTCCAGTTATGTCATGCTAGTAAAAGTAAAAAAAGAAAAAAAAAAGCCCACGGAGTTTATGCGAGCATATTTAAGGTAGTTGTGTTCATGGGCAGCGCGGGTCTGGGCTAAGGCATATACAGTCTTGGCTTAGCCTGAATTAGACTTTTTTTCAATTTTATGAGCATTCAAGCGATTGTTTGGACTACTTTAATAAAATTATTTGCATTCTTTACATAAGTTGGGCCTGGCTTTGGGCCTTCTTTTACTAAATTGAAGACCATGCAAAATATAAAATGGGCCTTAACAACAAATCCATGCTCTGCCCATGTTTGTTAAAGTTCACCAGAGAACATGGTTCCACAAGGGACATTGGGTTCATTGTTAAAAGAGTACACAAACCTACTTAATAGAACTCAACCAAGTCTAAAATGGAGTTAAAGTAATCAAAAAAGGGCATGGAAAGAAGCAGGTGGAGTTAGTTGCTGGAAAAAGTCATCCGAACTCATAAAAAGGCATATGAAAAAGGCCGGAAAAAAATGGAAGATCGAGAATTATCATCATTTATATAATTTCATCGATGAATTGTTACTTGGTTGAAAAGAACAAGAAAAGTGGAATTTTTCCGAAAAATTTCATCCTAAACCTAAATTAAACAAATTTATTAACAAATACATAAAAACATCCGATTGGGGGTTATACATTTTTTTTAACTAATTTGCCCCCTAATAATATTATTAGTCGGTATGACCCTAACGATATCATTAGGTTGACGTTAAAAACCACTCTTTTTCCCTTATTCATTCTTCTTCGCTTCTGACTATTGTCATTTCATTCGCCCACCGAATAAGTTAAGCTACTATTGCCACTCATTTAAATACAGCTTCCTCCTTCCACTAGTCTATTTGTTATTTTCATTTGTGAATCTATTGGTCGAAGTCGTTCTTAATTGCCACCTAAAAGTTTCTGGGGTCTCATATTTATAGATTGCAAGTCAAATAATATTTAGCAGAATAAATAAAACAAACTTATAAATAAACAATCAACCACACAAGAAGAAAACATGAAAATTTTTAACATAAAAAACTCAAACGAAAAAAAACCACGAGCCCTTCCAAACTAGCAAAACCATGCACTAATTTTGAGTGGTTACTAAATGTACTCAATCCTTTTTAGTCACTCCTTCAACCAAACCAAACAGTCGTAATTCTTTTTGCACAAATTCTTACCAAAATAGTCTCTCGTCATGCATTACTCTCTGTGCTTAATTCAATCACCATGAATCCACAAGATGAACAACCTTCTATGAAGAAGTAGAAACTACAAACTCTAAAACTTAAAGTTTCAGCAAAATCTCTCCCATGAAAAAAAAAGGAACATGCATAAGTCCTCCTCCCCTTCTTCGCTTCCTCATTCCGCACCCCCCTCCTATCGGCAGACGCAACGGACACGCAGTGCACCCGTAGTATTGATGGTATAACTGTAGGTTTACATGCCAAGAGATAGAGGGTATGGATGTCGACTTTCAACAGAATGGCACAATGGCACGCTCATTCAAGGATGCCCTTTGCCCTAGGAAGTTTGTGCCTAGAGAGTGGTTGCAAGTGCCATCACTACCATCCCTTCCTTCGCTGTCCGCCACGATGAACCGATGGTGCCTTCTGAGAAATCCATCCCAACTGTCCCACTGGACAATGCCATCCTTCAGGAATCGAGGGATAAGTTTAGCACTTCCCTCATCGATCGTATCGGAGGAAAACCCATTACTGCTAAGGCTCTTCATGCCAGGCTCCCCTCTCTGTGGAGGCTGAAAGGAAGCTTGGAAATAGTAGAGCTACCTAATCAGTTTTACCTCTTTAACTTTGGCCATGACCTACCCCTAGTTCGTTTGGGTTCACCTTGGACAGTCTTGGGACAACAACTCATTGTTACAAGCTGGGTTCCTGACTTTGACCCAACAAGAGCGTACATTGCAACCTTCTCGGGTTGGATCTCAATGCCAGGCCTACCCATGGAGTATTGGGTGGAAAGCCAGATCAGGATAATGGTTGCCCCAGCAGGCCAGTTTGTCAAAATCGATGACGTAACTCGCGGCCAAGGAAGACACTCGTCCAAGGCTAAGGCAGCTCGAGCTCTTGTTAAAGTAGACTTTAGCAAACCACTCATTAAAGGTATTCTCTTACAGTCTTGAGGAAAACAAAGGTTTCAAAGAATTGATCTATGAGAACCTACCCAACCCATGCAATAGCTATGGGAAACTTTCGATCCACATCCCCTGTAACTCCTGCGGTGCAAGCAGTGAGGCTTCCCTCGAAGCGATTACTCCGCCCCAACACCAACCTGATCCAACCATCGATAAAGCTAGCAATGAAGACAACCAGGAATGGTCCATAGTCCAATGTAAGAACAAAAGGGAAAGCACCATTGATTCGGGGACTTACTGTCCGCGGGAACTCATCCGTAAAGAAATCTCAACAGGTCAACCAGGGACACGAGGGAAGAAGAACAGTGACAAGCTGCCACCTAGACTCAAGTTCTGACTCAAGAGACAAGGATGCCCATTCGTATACCACCTACCCTACTGGGGACCAGAGGCCTAAAAACCAACATGGCAACAAGGAAATTATTTCCTCTACAAGCATGCAGCATCAGTTCATGCAGAAGCAAACAGGAGCCATAGCCACCCAGGCACTCAATGACTGATCACACTGAGCGTCAAACAATGAAAAAGCACAGAAAAGCCATACCCATGCATTCAATGACTGATCACACAAATGACACTGATGTGGAATTTGACATCACGTGTTGTGCATATACATGAATCTCAAGATCAATAAAGAACCAACCACACACAAGAAGAGATGCAAAGATTTACGTGGTTCACCTAAACAGGACTACAGTCACAGGCACAGAGACAATCATCTTCACTATGATAAGTAAAACTGTAATATCCTGAAGTCCCACATCTACTATAGAGAAGAAAGTGAATAAAATTATATGTAGAGCTTGCACCCTCACTTTGCATGAATCATTTTAGTGGGTTAAGACTCACTAGAAGCAAAACCGTGAGGCCCATGTGCCAAAAGCAGACATATCATGTATGCGTGTGGGGGTGGGGCGTTACAAATGATATCAGAACCGACTCTCGACTAGTTTGAGTGTGGGTCCCTGCTATGGTCTGGTGCAAGTAGGCGGGTTTCCATGTGGGTAGGCCAAAAGGGATAGCATGCTACAGGAACTGATAAGCTACTGTATAGGGACGTGCTACTCTAAAGGGTGGATCATTGCCGTGGTCTGATGCAAGTGGGCGAGTTTCCATGTGGGCGGGCCAAGAGGATTGACATGCTACTGCACTAGGACGTACAGCCCTAAGGGGGTGGATTGTGACATCCTGAAGTTCCACATCAACTATAAAGAGGAAAGTAAATGGGTTTATATATAAAGTTTGCACTCCTATCCTGCATGAGGCTTTTTGATGGGTTGAAGCCCACCAGAAGCAAAACTGTGAGGTCCATAGGCCAAAGCAGATAATATCACGCATGCATGTGGGTGGGGCATGACAAAAGCATACAGAGACTCTCACTCTCTCATCTCTCCTACATGGTGTGAGAATACCACGTACAAGAGAGCTCTCACATCTTTTCAATGCAAGATCTAGGGTTACAAATTATACACATATATAATCTCTGCTTTCTTGGCCACCAAAAAAGCCCCGGAACAATTACCAAAACACCCTTGACTTTAAACAGGTCACTGGCTAACCAAGTGGACCCATCCTCGTAAACCGGAATACAAGACTTAAACAGTATCAGAGCTTGGTTGTTCAGATCTTGGAGTTGATTACTGCAGTTGTGATCGACAGTGTTCGAGATTATATCCGAAATATCAGAGTGAAATAGAAGAGATTGGCCTCGGTAGTTTGTTGGCCAGAAGATCTAAGAAGAAAGGGGCTGGATTTGGGTTCCTGTTTCCTCTGTTGCAGATTCAGAGAGAAGAGATTTGAAAAAAAAAAACAAAAAACAAGAAAAAACTGATTTTAAAAAAAACTTAGATTCTCACCAGAATTTTCGACGGAGTTCTCGCTGTTGTGCCGTCACTTCCACTGTGCTCGCTGTTACAAGCCGAGGACATTCGCTATTTGTTTGTTGTTGCTACAGAAGCTAGCAAGAAAATTATTTGGTTACAGGAGTTAATGGAAGAGTTGAGTAAGAAGAGGAGGACAGCAAGTTATACAGTGATAGTCAGAGTGTCATTCATCTTGCGAAGAATTCAGCCTTTCATCCAAGAACTAAACACATTTGCATAAGATATCACTTCATACGATGGCTTATAGAAAAAAAAGGTGTTGAAAGTGGAAAAGATTCTCACAAATCAGAATCCTGCAGATATACTTACAAAGGTGGTGAATATAGAGAAACTGAAGCTATGTTCAGCTTCAGTTATACTTCTTATTTGAAGACAAGGTTTTGAGATTTGAAGCGGTATTCTGCTGTTGTCATTGCCATTCAGTGTGATCAGTCTTCAAATTGGAGATTGGTGGGTTGGTGAAGCCTGATCTGGGCATATTTAATATTTATTGGGATAAATATAGAATTTGTCGGCTTAATCTGGAACCTTTGTTATAAGGTAAGATCCGACAGTTGTAAATGTTCAAGTATTATTAATTAGGGCTTCTGTATTATTCTGAGTGGTGTGAGAAAGAGACAGGATTATTGCTCTACAGAAAAGATCCCTAAAGAGAGTTATGTACTCTTATAATCACAAGAAGAGGTTTGTTCTTCTTGTGGGAGATCTCCAACAATAGTGAACATGTTTGAATCTCCGTAGCGTAGCCCACATTGGGTGAACCACGTAAATCTCGTGTCTATTGTGTGATTGTGTGCTTCTTTTTTATCTTCTTTCTCTCCCAACAGACACTTCTTTGTCTTGCCATTTTGAAATTGATACTGCACAGCCCTAAAAACGACTCTTTCTCTCCAGCTACAAGTAAACTCCTGATCACTCAATCTTTACTTACTCTTTTGGGTGAAAGGGAACATCTTATCAACAGGGATATTTTCAGCATCACCCACCCACCCTATACCATCACCCTACCTTCTCCACACCACACGTAACCCTAAACTATGCACAGCCCCTCTCCCAGAAATCCCTCAAATGTACAAAGAGATACCATGCAATATCAAGTTTGTAGCTCAGGTTTCAAACTTTCAAACCATCTTCACTTCCCACCCTGCAATAATCTAAAATCCCCACAACTTCCTATTGATGCAGCATCAGCACCCTCACAGTGCATTCCACCTACCACACCTGAACCAGGCCATATGTGTTCCAATGACAACATTTCTACCATCGCTTGCTCTACTTTACACATTCCCATCACCAACCTTCAACCCCATGATGCCAGTTCAGATAATCGAACACTTAATCTTCGCCCTTCTGAATCCGTCTCTGTCAACCATCCTTCTTCCAAACCTATGGAACTCCACTTGGTCATGCCTTAAACACAACAGTCCCATCCCTTTGGATACTCCTGCTTTACTGTAACGACCTCAAAATTTGAATTTCCGAAGAATTCCATATTTTAAGGTGTTGATAATGAAATTAAATGAATCCGCAATATGAGATTAACTAATTGAACCATATTCACAGTGGAAACATAATTGTAAAGCCATCATACATATCCTCACAAGACAAAGTAAATAATCCGACTCAAATTTAATAATTTAAATGTATTCAAGTCATAAATAAAACCATAAGTAAAGATATAATCCAACTAACTAAATCCTAACATAAATAGCCAACCAAGGCTTGCAACCAATCTGAAATTAAGATTATTATAAATAAAATTAATTATCTAAATTGTCTATTCTCTAACATATGCACGATATCTTTAAATTATATCGTCTATGCTTCATGTGTAATTTACCTGTAGCTCCCCTTCGACCGCCGCTCGCTCCGGTTTATTGGGAGGGGTGTCATTACTTAAAAATGCCAATCATAAGGGGTTAGGTTATAAAATAACTTCAGCAAGTATACCTACCCAATTTTCATATTCCAAACCATATTTTGATAAAAATCAAGACAAATAAATCACAATATTTTCAAATAAATTGACAACATATAGTCATTCAAGATATAGGTTCGTGTATAAAATCAAGTGAAGATCTCACAAAATCATAACATTTAAAACAAATTGATGTCCTACATTAGCTAAGTTGTCACAGGTATTATAACGGCCCCTTTTAACATGATGGGAACATTAAATAAAGTTCGTACGCAAAGATTCAGAATTATGACCATTGGCCATCAGAGCAGAGAAACAGAGTTTGATACTGAAGTAACTAATTGTTATAGACAGAGTGTTAACTAATCTGCAGACAATTTCAAAAATATAGCCCTTACACAGTGGTGCCCCACTATGCTAAACTTAAACAACCTACTGGTATCGCCTTAATTCAAAATTCATATAAACAAACAAATAATCGTAAAACAAAATTTATTTACATATAACAAATTCCAAAGTTGACAGATGCGATGTCCAAATACCATAAATCATATGATAGAGAAAAATATGTTTTATCATGTTAAAATACATATTAGGTATGATTAAAAACATAAAACCAAGTAATTAAATTTCATTATACAAAATCCAGATTTTACTAGTGATACTGAGCGTAAGGTCACTTTGTGCACGTCGGATCTAGGCCAACTTAACTCTATAATATCATGGGATCCCAAATACAATATACTTGCCCAAAACCTAATTTGGATGACTGCGAGGATCTACTCCTTAGATTTAAGTTAATTTTTAATTGGCGCTTTTGAAGGTGGTTTGTGTTTGGAGAACTCATGACATCACCCTTTAAGTTTTCCATCACCCTAGGCATGCTTTAAGATAATTCTAAATAGGTGTCAAATTATGATGACATAACTTATTCTTGGCTTATATTTGATTTAGTAAAACTTTTAATTTAAATAAAATCCTCAATTCTTAATGGATATCCCCCGTTGTGAGTTATACCTCATAAGTCAACTGATTAAAAGGTTTGTAAACTAGTCATCAGCTCTAGTCAAACCTTATAAGCTCCCAAAAGGAAGTTCAAGATTGTTAAACATAGGCCATGGTACAAGCCAAACATTAGTGGAGAACTTGGAAAGCTTTTATAATAATGAAAACATAGAGGAGCTTATTCCTAACTCTCAGAAATTTAAAACCCATTAAGTAGTTCATAGCGGTTCAATTTTAAAGACAACAAGATTCATAAGCCTGTAGCATTTTCACCTAAAGTAACGGGCTTTATTTGTCATTTCCAAAGGCCACATAAGATTCCAAAAGAAGCTACAGTGCTTCCTTCCTCACTGTTGGACATAACTAGGAATAGAAACATAACTGGGTGCAGAGTGAGCCAACGTTTCTTATCATCGAGTCACTTGGATGATGGGCCATTGGGATCCCAATCTGTGTGGGTCTGGGGTCTCCTAGGCGCCTCGGAGTAGACCTTCAGATGGGTGGTTTAGATCTCTAAATCAAGTGGGCCATATGGGCTCCACAAAATAGTTCCAAGCTTAAAATACTGGGGCGGCAGGTCTCATGGCCTAATAGTACTTTAACGTAAGGCAAGGGGCTTATTTTTTTTTTTCCCTGAAGTCCTATTTGTCTCCTACAGAGGAATCACGTGGATTTCTCCTCTCTTAACATTATGCCAGAGAATGGGTGTTACGCTCATATGCATCCAGGTCAAAAGATGGTGGGTTAAGTGGGACCCAAT
Source organism: Sextonia rubra (assembly GCA_037013555.1). Lineage (NCBI taxonomy): Eukaryota > Viridiplantae > Streptophyta > Magnoliopsida > Laurales > Lauraceae > Sextonia > Sextonia rubra. The sequence continues at coordinate 30,433,178 of JASUAD010000010.1, read as the reverse complement.
CCATGTGGGTCTAGGTCCTCTATGGTCGCCCATGGATCTACTTACAGATCCATGGTTCAGAGCTGAGATCAAGTGGCCCGCCTGACCCTACCCAGGTCCAGTACGAAAAAAACACCCTATGTCGGCCTGGGTTCTGAAAATCTCAATTCCAGCATAGGCTCTACACTGATTTTCGGTGTATTTGAGTGGAGTAGGTTGCAAAACAATTCTATAAACAGTACTGTGTAACTTTGCAAGATTTCTGACCATAAAAAAAATATTTTAAACTCCATTAGAGAGGTCGACAGAGATGAATGAACTACCAGATTATTTTTTTTTATTAACATGAATTCAATTCCAAACACCAAATCAAATTTATAACCAAGTATTACACACCAGTAGTTTGAAACTTAGGAGATTACAAACTTAAGAAAACCTTAACTAAGAATATGCACATAAGTTTTTAATATAGAAAAATTAGGTAGAAAATATAAAACTGGATTTGTGCACTTGTCTTAATCGCCGATTTTTACAGAAATTCACAGATTGTAGAAAGCCTCAAAGTAGGGTTGTAAATTTTCTATGGCTTCTTTTCAAATCCTTAAGCCTAAAGTTACAGACCTTCTAGTTGAGAAAGACTAAGGAGAGAGAAAAAGTTGGTAGAGAGAGAGGAATTAGGGAGAATTTTATGGAGAAGAGTGGGGTTTTAGTTGTATAAATATAGAATTTAATATGGGCACATATAGTAAAACTAGAAAATAAAAATAGTATAGAATTCTTCTTTTTCCCATATAGAGCCTTAGGATAGCTCTCTAATCTTGTTGTATCGAAACCAAACTCCTACCATGGTCGATAGTAAATGCTACTCTTCTTTGAAGACGAGACAAAAATGTGGTCCCCACACCACTAGTAATGGGCTTATCCAAATCTCTTTCACCTAAGCACTAGATTAATCCAGATGAGTTCATGTCTTAAGGAAAAGTTTCATAATTAATTATTCTGTATCCAATGAGCCCCATTTTTACTATATTTTGAAATTACAAAAATACCCCTTATATTTTCTAAAAATTACCAACATACCTTATAATTCTCAAATCAAGTCCTAATCGCATTTGTGCCCTAATTTTACCCTAATTGTTCAATGTGGTTTGATTTTCTAAATGTCATTATTTATTTCATAAATTATTTTTAATTGAATTAAATTTATTAATTTTGCCGGGATCTTACATTTACGTTCCCCCACTTGGATCCTCCTACCCATGACATTCACACCCCCCCTACGCTGATCCAAGAGAGCCTTTTGAGGGGGAACCAAGTGGTGGGCCACCCATCCCCACAGCTATTGAACCATACCCTTCCATCTCTAATGATGGACAGGAACCCCTCCTCAGCAGGTCCAATAAGCACATGAAGTGTTTTCTCCAATCAGGATTGAGACGAAGAGATAGAAGCTTGGATCAAGGAGGTCCTACCGTCCAACTTTGACAATGTAATGAGCATAGACAAACTTCTCCCACTGGATCACTAGAGGGGCGACTCTCGGCCAAACCAGCTCTGAAGTTTAAGGTTTCACATAACAAGGCCAAGTTAGAACTCATATTTAAAGATTTGAACATCAACTCCTTGGACCAGCTGAAGGAGGCCTTCTTTTGTAGCTCAGGTGATGACTCACTAACCTCTCCTTTTGTTTCCCCATGAATATCATTAGCTAGAATGTTAAAGGGGCCTCTAGATCAACTCTCCACTCTCAGTTAATAATGATGATGAAGGAATATAATCCGGTTCTAATTTTCCTTGCTGAAACTCGCACTAAAGAAATGAATGCCTCCATCCTTATTAAGCAGTTAAGCCACTTCCTCCCCTCTTCCTTTTGTATTTATGGTAATGGGTATTCTAGGGGCCTTTGGATGTTTTGAAACCCTCTTAAATACTCTGTCAAAACCCTAGATTCCTCTGACCAATTCATTTCTGCTTATGCTCATCCTCCCATAGACCCATCTAAGGTTTTTTTTCTCTCCTGCATTTATGCTTCCACTTCCTAGCTCAAAAGAAGGATTATCTGGAATGGCCTGCTAACTTTCAGTACCCAGTACACCGTTACTAATGCGCCTTAGTTGTTGATAGGGGACTCCAACAACATCCTCTAGCCTCATGAAAAGCTTGGAGGTCGCTTTGACCCCATCTCTGCTGGCAACAAAGACTTCAGGGCATTCGTGGATAGGAATAACCTCAATGACCATGGCTTCAAAGGCCAACCTTTCACCTGGACTAACTGCAAGAAGGGTTAGGGATCCATCCTTAAAAAAACTGGATAAAGCCCTAGCTAACTCTCACAGGGCCAACCAATTCCCTGAATGGGAAGTTAAACATCTCCCTCGGTTGGGCTCAGACCATAACCCTCTTCTGTTGTCCCCTGCCCATTGGCGAAGACTGAGACACTGACCTTTCCGTTATGAGAACTTTTAGCACCACCATCACTTTTTCTAACCTTGGGTTGAAACTTCATGGCAGTCCCTTGCTCCAAACTTCACCCTTCCTGATAAGCTTTCCATTTTTGCAGAGAAGCCAAGGGTTTGGAGCTTTAAATAATGTTACAACCTGAGTCCAAAAAATTGGGTATTGGGGTTATACCCAATTAGTGACATACGTACTCCCATGCAATTCATATCCAGATCGAAGTCTGAATGGAATTACACAAGGAATATTCACATACTGACACATGTAAGATGCTTTAAATGAACATCAATCCAAGTATTCAATACACGGAAGCCTGTCAATATCACCTATAATTTTTTATTTTCTATTGAACAGTTCAAAAACATTATTACAACCATGAAACAGTCTAAATCTTAGCATTTAGAGAACATATGATTATCATAATAATTCTACACATCACTTGTACAACCCAAACGTGATATGCACATGTATGCAACTATGCAAGGATAAACGTTCTATGTAGAGAAAGTAGAGCAATGAAATACAAAGAACCAAAGAACATTCGTAGAAGGGTTAGACTACGCAGGTAACAATCTATATGGATGCAAATATATGCATATGCAAAAAGTCCCAAAATACTCAAAATACACTTTCCTACGTATTAGTGTATCGCCCTCGGCATATGAATAAGTCAGTAAGCTTCTACTATTCATTCATTACAACCTGAAAGAGCCACTACAGTCTCATTCTTTGACTCTGGGTTTCTGGTAGATCGGGATCGAGATCTGAGCCTGTAACATCATTAGACAATAGTGAATAAGACTATTCAGCAAAATATAAGCATAATTAAGGTAGTATACGTTGTATCCAAAAGAATTAATGACAAGTGATCAATAGAGGTTAATTCAGTATACTAAGCACATTGTGCATTGAAATAAAGCATGATATAAGAATTAATAAGTGAAATACATACTATTGGTTACTACATTTTCCATATCCTCCCTCTAGGGATCTTTACGTTAAGAACACTATCAACCGGGCCAGAGTACGAATGAGTCTTTTCATTTATGGAGTCCAGAAGCTCCAAAGGCACACTGCAACAACTTTGTTCGTTACTACACCAAAGTCAACCTTGCTGGGTATCATAAAGCTGATGTTGAGTAGAGCTAGACCATTGCGGTTCATTCATATAATTGAACTTGAGTAATTTGTGCAATTCGTTCATTGAGAACAATACAATATAGTATACATTCAATTCATTCGTTCAATTCATTATTACTCAGTTCAATGTCAATATCAATACAAAACGTATATCAAGAAACATTTCAAATAGATTCAATGCATACTATGATCATTTCAGTTCAAATCATTATTGGAATAATAGAAGGCAATAACGGTAATCCAATATGCTGTGTAATTCAATTTAATAGAATCAAAATAATTTATAAACCAATACTAATCTAGTCATCCATTGTTTCTAATCGTGTATGATGATATAGTTTTAAGTTATTTAATATAGAGTTGTCTCTTTTTTTTATGTCACATTGTACAAAGCATGTATATCAAAATCCTTTAAACCAACACCCATGGGGAGGTGCTAAACAAATGAACAACACCTCATAAAGAAACTCAGCCCTTTCGACGCTTTTGGTGTTTAATTGTTCCATTAGGCCAATGAATAGGGTAAAGGGATCCATGAACTAAGGCTCTACAAGGTCTTGTAACAATTACTAATTAATCTAGAGTTTCTAGGTTCTCACGGTTTAGTCATCAATTGTTTATGGCTTAGCCGTGAGTTGCCTACGGCTTAGCCGTGGATTACACTACGGCCAAGCAGTAAATTCATTTATGTTCATCCGCACATACGGCTAAACCGTAGAGTAGCATACGGCTTAGCCGTATGGTATCTACGGCTGAGTCACTACTATATAACGGCTCAGTAGTAACACCTTCCACAGCTTAGCTATCGAAGAAATCTATATTTTTTTAGTTCTCTAGAAAGTTAGCTATAATGTTCTTTATAGCTTAGCCGTAAGCTTCAAGGTTACTGAAGCTATTTCTGCACTAGCATACAGTTCGGTGCAAAATCCTTGTAGCTCATTCTACTATGGTTTATATCATTCTTATTGATTTTTCATTCTCAAGCTCATACTTTGATTCATAATTCATCATCTATTAATGAGCTTCATCTTCAGTAGAAGATTAGAATAACGAAGGGATGTGGGCTGAATGCACTTTATAAATGAAATAGACTGGCCAGATTCATGAAGTACCATGCATTCAACCAAAATTAACTTATACTTGCCTTTGTTTTTCGAGTTATACTACTATTCCTTCACTCGGCTCAGTTGAGAAGAATAACCCACTATTCTTAGTCCTTAAATGCCATGCATGTCAGAAATGGTTAAAAAATTGAGTGCATGCTTAAGACAAAGAGTCATTTGATTTCATTGAACCAATGAATATGTAACTAGGAAAGAGATCTTACCTTAAACAATAGCTAGGGAGTTGTTTGGAGAGATTTGAACCACTATCTCCTATTCTAGGAGGAAAGGAAGGTAAATGAGGGATGAGATAAGAGATTATGTGCATGAAACCATGCATGCAGGATTCATTTTGCTCCTGTGGATGGAGAGGAAGAAAATGGAAGAAGAAAAAGAGAGTTGGGAGGGAAGAGCTACTACAGAAGAGTAGTAGAATGAAATGTGTATTGGAACCCATTTGAGTACATATATATATATAACTTGAAGTTTTATAAAAAAAGTCCTCTCACAAGAGGTTATCACATTTTAAGTTATTTGAGGGTCCAACTAAGTCAAATGAAGTTTAATACATTTGAATTAAGTATGAAAGTTAACGAACTCAATAAGAAAAATGTGATGGTGTCAATATGATGCATGTATGACGTGAAACCACGAATTCTAAAATTACGAAAAAGGGCTTCCATCTTTATAGGTAAAGTCAAACCTATCCCAAATTACCTATCTATGACCTGAACTTGACCCACTGGACTCTACAGGACTAAAATAGACTTGTTTAAGATAAAACCACATTAATTAGCTAGTAATCATAATTAATTACTAGCTAATCAAGCTTAGCGTTGGTCGGAGTGTTACAAATAATTTGGCAATATCTTTAAAGAGACCCAGTTTCAAGAGGAGAATCTCTGGCATCGAATCCAACCCGAATTACTTCACATCTACTTTCCTCAGGAAGTTGGAAGCTGATCTCTCCATCCAGTACTTCATAAAGCTTCGTGAAGTTGATTCTTTCTGGGCCTATTGCATCTAGAACTAGAGTCTCTTCCATTCTCTCCCTAACTAGCGCATCTTTGACTTGATCCATGCAAACCAAATGGAATGGAACCTACCGCTCCTTCACAACCTTTAGGATGAAAATACAACTGCCCAAATCCAATCCATCCCCCTAGGTGGGACGGACCTTAGATGCTAGGCCAATGAAGATAATGGAAAATGCATAGTTAAGGCCATATATAAAGCTATCCAAACAAGAAACTAGGGCCCAAACTTGAACTGGAATCAACTTTGGAAACTTGGACCTTCCCTCGAAAATCAAGTTCTTTCTATTGAAGTGCTTATTGGACCGTCTCCCAACCCAAAACAACTTAGCCAAGAGACTGCCTAACCTTAGTAACAAATGTGGTCTTTGTAACCTTCACACTAAATATGTAAACCACATTTTCTCTACATGCAGTTTCACCAAATTAGTTTGGGACAAGCTTCCCTAGTCCATTGGCAAGCCTACCCAATCCCCCTCCTTTCAACATTGGTTCTGGCTTCACCCTAAGCCCCGTATCCGTCGACTTGGTGCTACGATTTCTTGGTACATTTGGAAGGCTAGGATTGAATATATCTTTGCCACTAACCCGTTAAACCTTTGGACTGTCATAAGGAAATCCACCCTTTCCATTCACCAATGGAACACTCTACTAGCCTCATTCTAGTTGAACCTAGCCACAATTACATCCCTCGACACATTTGGGTTCCCCCACCCCCATGCAAAGTCAAGCTGAATTTTGACGGGGCCATCAGCCAAGATCAGAATATTGCTAGGCTTGGTGGAATCATTCGAGGCCCTCTTTAAGAAATCCTAGCAATTTATTAAGAGCAAACTTCACGGAATGACCCTCTTACTATCAAACTTCACTCCATGACCAAAGGAGTCAAAATCCTCCTTCTCCTTGGGCATAGGGATGTGATGATTGAAGGTGATTGTCTTACCTTATGTGAAGGGCTCCAGAGGGGGGTTTACTTTACCTTAGAGGGTTATTTCTTCATACGGAATGCTTAAGGAGGACTCAACAAGTTTGAAAGTTAGGAGGCCAATTTTTGTAGAAGAAGTGCCAACCAGGAAGTAGATGCCCTCTCCAAACTCATGCCCCCTCTACTGTTTTTCTATGAGGCCCCCATTCCACATATCTTCCAACTATTCCTCTTAGTAACTACAGCTCCTAACCATCCTCTCAATTTTTTTGTAGGCAAGAGCTTTTGTAGGAAATAGCAGCCAAGGGACCACTGTAACACTCCGACCCAGCTTAACCTCGTTCAGCACCTAATTACGGTTGTTTTAATTGGTAATTGTGTTTTGCTTTTGTTTTGGATTCGTCGCGGGTTATGGATAGGTAGTTGGGTTGAGTTTGACATGGATTAGGTAGAGCAAGCCCTTTTTTGTAATTTTAGCTTTTCTTCGACATGGTCCATTTTGCATCATCTTGATGTCAACACATGTCTTTCGTTGAGCTTGTTCACTTTCGTAACTACGTTGTTTGCGACCGATGTCGTATGATTCCACTGGACCCGGATTTGACTCAAACTGGAAATTGATTTATGCCTTGGACTTCATTGCAAATTTGACTTTCACTTACCTTATAAAAGCTCCACTTCATCGACTCAAACTCTCTCTCTCACTCTCTTCTCTCACTATTCACGCGGAGCTTGCTCCCCCCCCCCCCCCCTGAGTTTCCTTCTCTTTCGATTAAGCCAAATTGAGGGAATTTGATTTGTCATTTTCTGGTGTGTGGATTGAGGTGAGTTAGGAGTCTTCTCCATCTCCCCCATCTTTTTCTTCTTCTTCTTCTGGTTTCTATGATTTCATGATGTTGCCCTTGATGTTTCTTTCTCTTCCTCATGCATGCATGCTAGCAGTGATTGGTGTTTGGTTGTGAATGAGCCAAGGACAGCAAGTGGTGTAATTGGATTCCATTAAGGTAAGTATAACCATAATCTGTAAGAACCCATGTTCGTGTTTGTATGATTTTGTTTACTTCACGTGAGTTTGTAGAGAAAACATATTTACAGCCCAATTTGCTAGCATTATTCCTTTCTCTGTTGGAAATGTGCATATCTGATGTCTTTACAGGTTTTCTGTAGTTGATTCAGAATTCAACCCCGTGCATGTATGGCTAAGCCGTAAATCGCCTACGGCTTAAAGTCCAAAGAGGGTAAAATCCCAGTTTTCTTTTACGGCCAGGACACAGCTAAGCAGTATATTGCCCTACGGCTAAGCCGTATCTCAGTCGTGACCCAGCCGTAGATGAGTACAGGGTGTCTTCTTTGGAATGAACTGAAGGTAAGCAAATGACAGACCTTCTACGGCCCAGCCACGGCTAAGCCGTAGAACAGCACACGGCTACGCCGTAGAATGAAATACGGGTGAACCGTAATTGCGGGTGAACAGTAAAGGGAACCGCGATTGAGCCGCAGTGCATATTACGGCTAAGCCGTAAGATGCCTATGGCTAAGCCGTATGTTCACCTACGGCCAAGCCGTACCAACCCTGGAAAATGAATAACAAGGATAGGTGTAATGAAAAGACCGCTATGACCTTCATGATAGAATGTAGAGCACCTAGACTTGCCCAATGGTATGAATGTATGACATGAATGATCTCGAGGGCTGCGAATCCTTCATGTTCATTATCCAGTTGTTAAGCATCTCCCCATGGGTGTTGGTTTAAGGACTTTGGTGTACCAGCCAATACAATGCAACACTAGACAACGGTGCATCGAATAACTTAAAACTACATCATCATGCACGGTTAGAAACACTGGATAATTAGATTAGAATTGGCTAGTAAATGAAGGTGATTCTAACTAGTATGATTTGCTTGCATAACATGTTGTATGTTAGTCATTGATCTCCACTCTTTAACAGATCATTGCATATCATGTCAAAAGTCATCCTATGTGTTCACCTTGAGTATATATGTATGTTTGTTATTGGATGTACACGCACGATATGCTTGTTACGATCTACTCAGGGTTTTCATGATTGACTCTGTATGGTCAGGCACTACTTAGCCTCAGCCTTAGGATCCCGACGGGGTGAATTTGGTGTAGTTTCATGGCCTTGCTGCAGTAAGGAAACGTCTTGGGGAACCGGACCCCAGGAACCCGAGACCCATTTGTACCCTGGCTCGGACAATGGTGTTCTTTGCACGATATAAGATCCCTCTTTTAGAAGCATATGGCAATGTAGTCGCCAACTAGTTATGTACACAGCATGTATATATTGATTCGTATTGCATATTCTTTCTTGCACGACAGCTTAGTATACGAATGTGACCTACTTTGATTTATATGACTGTCTTTATTTTATTCTATTAGACACAGCATGCGTTAACTGTTATGGTTTATACTTTGCTGAATCGTTGTATTCACGAGTTGTTTGTGGTGTTGCAGGCTCAGATACCCCTGCCGACCCCCCCGTCGGTCGGCCAGACTCCAGATGAGACCATCGAGGCCCCATCAGGCCTAGAGGAGTGGATGTGATCACTCCATTAGAGAGCGTCTTGGACATACATGACATGGCATAGGAGTCTTCTTTTGAGATATATCACGCTTGTTACGTCATGCTTTGTATATATCATTTTGTTCATTTTGTAAAACATTCAGATATATATATGTCAGTTCATTTTCGTATTTCTCTTCTTGAATTGTGTAGTTTAATGTTTTGATATCTACAGCTTCCGCGTACATGTTTGGCACGTGTGAACTTCCCTTGTGCATGTGCATTTAGACCAGGTCTACGTGTACAGGCACGGAAGTACGTATGTCATCGATTTGGCTTTTGCTAACCCCCGGACTCCTTGGCCTGGGTTGTGACAACCACCACGGTAAATTTTGAAAAAGATGGGAGAATTACGGCATATATGCCACCTTGTATTTTGTCTCCACCATCTCTTTGTAATCTGTAGCTTGCTTTTCCTTTAATAAATTTCGCTGTCCAACTAAAAAAAAATTAGAAAGTCTCTCTAATGGAAGCTCTAGAGAAAATGGATGATCTTTAATCTCCACTTAAAATAATGAGATCTGTGTCTTAGGAGTGAGAGATAAATCCTTTAAATAACTAACAATTCATGCCATATAAGGATAGTATATGTAGAACTCAACTCATTAATCCTGACACAAATAGGAAATAATATATGTAAGCCGTCTGATTGATCAGACAAATACTTGATTGATCGAGTGTCGCATCTGCCTCCAAATCGATTGATCAAGCACTCACTCGATCAATCGGGTAACCCTGTATTCTTAATTTTTTTTATTTTCTTACTTCATCTATTCTGACGAACCGAACCTCAGCCTATTCTATAAGAAAATATAAAATACAACTCAATGAACTCAAAATTTTGTCTAACCCATGAATTAACCAATTACATAAATCCTTACAATTTCCCCCTTTGGCAATTAATGGACAAAACTTCTTAGACATTACATTCTACCCAAAAATAAAAACCAAAATTACATTGAGTAGATAAAATAATAATAATAATAATAATAAACACCATTAGCTTCAATTGTCTTCATATTCTTCCATACTTGTCTTCGTTATCTTTTATATTCCCCTTTTTGTCCATAATTGACAAAAATAATGTTGTCAGCATGCAGCATATCTGTTAATTAGGATCAAGCAGTAGTTCTCCCTTAATTGTGACTCCCCCATAATGATATCCTCATAGCAGCTGGGGGTGGGAGCTTGATTTTCTTGATTGTGGGCGTTTAGACTTTGGTACCCACACTTGCAAATTTAAATATTTTAACATAGTGTATACAAATACAACAAATTAACAAATCAACTTTCTTAATTTAGATGGCTTTTGTTTTGACCATTGGCCCAGACAATTGCTTCATCCATTGCTTATTCTTTGGTAAAGTTTTCAGCTTGTTGCAATAGGATCAAATGTATCATTTAATTCCACAATAATGGCATGTATGTGTAACTTTAGAACTTAGCATGTTCTTTTTTGTGATCTTCTTACCATATAATTTGTCCTTGCAGTATGTGGAGTAGTTGTGGCCAAAGAATTTAAAGTAAAACTTTTAACAAAAGTAGTTTTACCATTAAATTTTAAAGTAGATGTACAATGATCAAAACCAATTTTGCGTGTGTCATCAGGCCCTTTCTAAATGCACATGATGTCATTAAGTATTATCGAACCAGCATTGATCTTGTTAAATAATTCCTTTGATGTAGTTAACTCTGACATTGTCATCTTCAACTTACCATTCAGATCTTCTTTTTCAACTTGGTAAGTCTGCAACTCTTTCTTTAATGCCTCATCCCCTTATTTATAATTTTGACTCTTAGTAGTCAATTTATCAACCATAGAATTTGTTTAATCTTCCAAGAGTTTGACTTCTTTAAGTACTTCATTTAATTCAGTCTTGATACAAACAATATGAGCTTGTAAAACTTCCTATTCAAGTGAAATCTTGTTCCCATACTTGGTCAACTTAACACAATATTTGAACAGAGTTATACTTCTTTTCCTAAACAGATTTTCATCCGACACTTCATTATCTTCACTATCAGAAACATTGACAGATGACATTTGTGAAAATCTAGCCATGAAAGCAACGTACTTGGCACTAGTAGTGTCAGGAAATGAATTTTCTGCTTATTCAGAATCACCAACTTTACCACACCTTTTCTTTTTCTATTTGCACATTCAGATGCTTTATGACCAGACCCTTTGCATTCAAAGTATTGAATAGATTTAGAGTTTTTTTCTCAGACTTAGATTTGAGCATCTTCTTCAAACCAGAAGTATTATATTTCAAAACATATATCTTGGCTGTGCCTTCATAATTGAAATTCATTCTAGAGATTTCAAATGATTAACACAGCAAATTAGTGTTACCCTCTTTGATACTAATTAAAAGTTTTTGCGTCTTCGATTTCTAAATTACAAGTCAAATAATATTCAGTGGAATAAATAAAACCAACTTGTAAATAAACAATCAACCACGGAAGAAAAAGATACGTAGATTTTTAATGTGGAAAACTGAAATGGGAAAAATAATGATCCCGTTTGGACTAGCAAAACCAAGCATTAATTTTGAACAGTTACAAGATGTACTTGTAACCCTTTTCAGTCACTCCCTCTAGCTAAGGACCATAGATCTTTTTGCACAAATCTGTGTAATAGCAGTTCCTCACCGTGCACTACTCTCTACTCTTAATCTAATCACCATGAATCCACAAGATGAATAATCTTCTACGAAGAAGTAGAAGCAACAAACTCTAAAACTCAAAACTTCAGCAAAGGCTATCTAATGGAAGCTCTAAAGGAAAATAATGATCTCTAATCTCCACTTAGAATAATGAGATTTGTGTCTTAAGGTTGAGAGATAAACCCTTTAAATAACCAATAATCCGTGCCTCATAAGAATAGTCATTGTAGAACTCAACTAATTAACCATGGCATAGATAGGAAATAATTTTTGTATGCCATCTGATCGATCAGATATATATTCGATCGATTAGCTATCGCCTTTGTCTCTAAATCAATCAATTTGACACTCACTCGATCGACCTAGTAACCTTATATTCTTGATTTTTTTTATTTTTTTAATTTAGCTATTCTGGTGACCCGAACCTCAGTTCATTCTATATGAAAATATAAAATACAAATTAATATACCAAAAGTTTTGTCCAACCCATAAAGTAGCCAACTACATAAATCTTTACACCAACGTTCTTAAAAAATCAAAAAGAAAGGAAATGACAGTGAGGTGTGTTCTCACAGCTTTTGTATGAATGTTGTTGTTTTGAGCTTGAGTTTTAAGTGTATTCACTATCTTAAATATTTATAGAACAAGCTTTTTAATTTGTTTTCCATGTTTTTTTACTTTGAGTGTGTTTCCATGAGAAATATGTAATTTTGTTGGAATGGGTTCTCTTTTTTTCTATATCTTGTATCGCTCTAACAAAATAAGCATATTTGTGTCTTAGTCTTTTTATTCAATGAGAACATAAGAAAGAAGCTTATGATGTATTGTATTATAACCACGTGTTGTAGTATTGCAAGAAGATGAGAAAACTATATACGCTTTCTAATAATTTAATTATTTCTTGTAATCCGTGCTGCTTTCTTGCATGAAGAGGGATTTGTTTGATTTTTTTTTCTCAGAAAGCGTGATTGATTAATTTGTGAAAGAATAGAAAGTTAGAGGAGAAAAAGTGAAGTATTAAGCTGAATATAGTGTATTTACATCCCAGAAGCATATCAGTCTCCGTATATCATTCCATGATAAATTTATCCAAAAAAGCTATATGACACACTAATTTGTTGTATATGTATTTTTTATAATTAATTTGTTTAATTCATGTTTAGAATGATTTTTTCATAAAAATCCCAAAAAAATAAAATAAGGAAGAGAAAAGAAAATGAAAATACAAAAAGAGAAAGGAAAATCTTTAAATAAGGCACTAAGTTTTGTCTTATTTAAAAAAATGACATAAGTTTTAAAATATTTTAAATAAGTCATTTGGCTTTTCAGTAAATTTTCAATTTAGGACACCCAACAATTTAAAGGTAGTTCCTCGTAACTCTTTTTTTCAATTTTCTTAAACTAAAAAAAGAAAAGAAAAATACCAATAATTTAAAGTTATGACATGGTCTCAGCAATTATTATACATAATTGAACACAATGGGGACGCTAATTATCCTCAATTATCATGAGGACTTTAAAGAAAAAAAGAGGAGAATATAGAGTTATTGAATGAGAATTTTATTTCAATAAAGGACAGCCTAAGTATTTAATAAAATTGAAAAGTTTTAAAATTATGTCTTCGTTTTTTTTTAAATAAGCTAAAAACTTAAGGTATTATTTTCAAAATTTCCAGAAATAGCAAAATTAAAAAACGAGAGATATTATTATAAACCCGGAAACGGAAACTCCCTTTTGGGACTTCTTTCGATTGTTCTCTGACTCTCCGCTGCCGCAAGCCCTCCCACCTATTATCTCGTCTCTGCCTAGCTTGCAACTCTCTCTTTCTCTCTCTCTCTCTCTCTCTCTCTCTATATATCTTCTTTGGATCACGCCCTTCCGTCGGTGTGGCCTGAAACTTTCCCTCTCTATCTCTTTCTGAATCTCGCCGTCTCTCACAGGCACAGCCCTTTCTCTCTCTCTCTCTCTCTCTCTCTCTCTCTCTCTGCGATCTGTCCCTCCCGATCGATCACTGCAGTGGAGCTTTGAAGGTATTTTCTCATTCCCTTTTCTAGGGCTTCTTCCCAACTTTCCATCTTTTTCCTCTTCTTGACTTTTGCGTGCGCTGAAAGTGAAAGTGGAGAATTAATTCAACATGATTTTTGTTTTTCATGACCACCCTTTGATCTTGCAAAAAATTTCAAATCATCTGCTCCTGTTTTCTCATGATCCTTGATCTGCTGGCGCCGATCCGGTGGGTCTATCCCTCTGGATCATGGCAATTATGGAAAGTGAATTGGCATCGTCTGCCGCCGCCTTGGTGTGTGGAGTTTTCACCCTCATTGGACCCTTACCACTGCTGAAGCGGCTGCACTATTTTCATGCTTGTTGAACAGTGATGATGGATCTATTGGGTCAATCCACTGCATTGAAAAGTATACTGTGTCAATTTGCAACCGTGCAGTTTCAATGAGCACCTTCCAACTGTGATTTTTTTTTGTTGTTTCCCTTTATTTATTTATTTTTCTATTTCCGTCTGCATAGCGGGGCGATATGTAGCGGTTGCGGTGATATGTAAGTGCACAGCGGTGTGAATTTTTAGGGGGTGGCAAGAATTCAAATCGTGTGTTGTTAGTGATTGGAACCATGTAAGCGTAAAGGCGACTTTAGAAAAAGGCTATTGAGGAGAAGAAATAGGAATAATAATGTTTTAAGTTAAAATTGATTCGCTCTACTAAGTTTTAAACTGTGGAGCCACCTGCAAATACAACTGCTGTTTATTGCTGATGTTTGCATAAGAGTTATGATTTCCATTATCGAGTCTTAAATCTCCATGATTCCTTGTTTCATGGTTGCATTCTTGCATCTTTTTGTTGCTACATTTTTTAGTATCATACTTGTCTCTCTAGCATATGTATAAACTGTTATTATACAGAATTTGCTTTGCTTTTCGTGTCCTCTACAATTGTTAGCCTGGCGGTCAATTTCCTAGTCTTGTTTTGACCATTTCGAGTGAACATAATGGAGGGGGGGCTCATTCGATTTTTGTTTTCTATGAAATATTGGTGAATCTTTTACAACTTGTCAGATGTTTTGACACTTTTGATTTATTTATTTTTTCCTCTATAAGATTTTATGTTCAGGATTTTCCTCACCATGATGTTTGGCCACAACAGGTTTTGCAAATGGTATTGTAACTAAGGAAAAGAATATCGAGTGCAATGCAGCCGATGGGGAATGAAAAGCCTGAACCTACCAATTTTCCAGGAAGACCTACTTACCTCATAGGGACTGCCGCTCAACCTGCAATGCCTTTTCCATCTTCTGGCTCTGTTGCTGGCTTGGAGCCTTCTGGTTATAGACCTGCACCACAAGTTCAATTTAATGGTCCATCATTGCCTACGCCGCAAACATCTTATTCCTCACCAGATGTTAGTGTTTATCAACACCCCCCGATAACAAGTTATCCTTCAATGGCTCAACCGGCAACCCCATATGGCCCACCACCTACTGGTCAGCCAGTGTCAGTACCACCTCCACCTAGGGGTCAACAACAACCTTTTCCTCCTGTTTCGGTTCGTCCTCAGTTCCAGGTCCCAGTGGTGCCAATGGGGCCTTCACCTCCAAGTGTGAACCCTACTATACCACCAAGAGGTAATGTGGCTGCATCAACATTGGAGTCATCATTTTCTGCTCCAAGGCAAACCTTGCAGCCATCTCTTCATGGGTACCCTTTTAGGCAACCCAATTTCGCTGCTCATGTTCCACCGGTACAAGGTCCACCCTTTGTTGCTCACCAAGGAGGGTTTGTGTCACGCCCACCAACTGCAGGAGAACAAATGAAATACCCCAGCGCAGGACCTCCCATGGGTGTTCAAGGCTTGGTTGAAGAGTTCAACTCTCTATCCATTGGAGCCATCCCTGGGTCAGTTGATCTTGGAATTGATTCCAAAGTTCTGCCGAGGCCATTGGATGGTGATGTGGAGCCAAGTTTGTTCCTTGAGATGTACCCTCTAAATTGTCATCCTAGGTATTTAAGACTGACAACTTCCGCAATTCCAAATTCCCAGTCATTGCATTCAAGGTGGCATTTGCCTCTTGGAGTTGCGGTTCATCCTCTGGCTGAAGCTCCTGCTGGGGTCAGTATCACTGTTCAAAAGGGCAGGTTCTTTTTATGTGATTACTTTTTTATGCACAATATCATTTTTTTAGATTGATTCAGCGTCTTGCTTTCTAATTGGTTGTTCTTTGTCTGTCAGGAGGAAGTGCCTATTGTTAATTTTGGACCAACAGGAATTATACGATGCAGAAGATGCCGAACATATATCAATCCATATGTAACATTTACTGATGGAGGAAGAAAGTGGCGTTGCAACATCTGTGCTTTGCTTAATGATGGTAATCCTCGATATTTCACTATTGTATTAAAATGTATATTTCCAATTCCAGACATTCCAAATTTACATGCTCAGTGCTTGCTGCTTTCAAATTGCTGTGATGACAATTAATCATGCGTTTTAATTTCTTGTATGTGTTTTATCTATTTTGTGTTTGCCAAAGCATTGTATTAGTTTTATTTTTATTTTGTAATCAAACGACATTGCCTTATCTAATGAGCCACTTGCTGAAGGAATTCCAGTATTCTAATGCTGTCACATTTTTATAGTAAAGCAGGTCCTTTTTTTTTTTAATTTCTTCTGATAAGATAAAGGGTAATCATGTCTTTTCATAAGATACAGAGTAATGATGTCTAGAAGTCATTCTTTCTACTAATTCTCTCTCTCCCTCTTTCTCTCTCACACACATAGACAAGGTGTTTATTGGGACTTTTTTTTGGTGAAATACAAATTGAATTTTTTTAGTTTTGGTGTCATGAACAAAATTTTGCAATTATGTATGGTTGTCTTAAGGTGTTACTGGCAGACATTCATGAATATGTCTACTTTTTGAGAAAAACGGAGTTGGACTAACATGTGAGTTTGTGACTGTCTTTGAATTTCTTTGAATATGTTTTCTAGTGTAAAAGTACAAGATACTATGCAGATATTGTTAGAACATCTACCTTTTTCTTTCATTTAAGGAGTAAGTGCTCAATGAGTAGAAAACACCATCAAGAAACCCATTTGCGTATTTGGTATATAGTTGATCCTTATCAATGTAATCTGATTACTTTAATACTTTGATGCGGAGTGGGGTATCAGGTGCGGGGTGGGCAGAGATGGAGCGTGGAGGGGGTAGGTCAAGGAAGCCTCTGAAAATCTTGGCCTTAAGTCAAACTCCCCATTGCGGGCGAGGAAGAAGAGAATTTTAGTAATCACTATCTACGGCCAAGTGAAGCATTGCAATGCTTAAATAGATAAAAGACTAACCCTAAAACTAATATCAACCATCTAACAACCCTATGGTTGAGCTTAAAACATCTCAATAAAAGACATAAAACATTGAAATCAGTCTAAATAGGAAAAGGGTAGGTGGGCTGGGCCTAAAGGCGGGTCTACCCATGGGGACCATGGGTCTGTCCTACATCATACTTGGAAAGTATTAACTTATATCTAGCAAAACACTTGTCCAATTTACCTATCACTAAATAGGCCATAACTTCTCTAATATGTTTGGGCTTGTTGAATAGATAATCAAATCACATATCTAAAACACCCAACTTTGAGTCAATTGGACACCTTTTTACACATATCTATTATCTGTGTTCACCGCATACGGACACATTGTTATGGTTGTGGTACCCCTCTTAGATCTTCCAATGCCATCAGTTTGTATCTTGTGGTTGACATTGATCATTGGCCTTGTACTTTATCAGCATTCTAATACAATAACACTAACCATATGCTCCTTATCCTTTTGGATGAGAATAAGGATTTGGGTGTTCATACCATCCTTCACATTGGACACTATCAAGTTTGGCATCAGCTGCTCTTCTCCTATTAACTAGTGGATGTGGATCTGGGTTTGTGTGCCTTACCTTTATCTTCAAAAAAGTTCCTTGTGTTGGTACTTATTAACATTGACTTGTTTGATCTGATGTTGGACAAAACTTTTTCCCATGCAAAAGGTATATGTACTCTGCTGTCTCTATCATTGTGGCATATCCTAGTTATTTAGGGTGCTTTTGTAAGTTTTGCTTTTCCACTCATCATTAAAGAAAAAAATTTTTTTTTTTTTTATGCAGGCCCTAGGGTTAGGGCTATATAGGGGTGCCGAAGCATGTGTCCAAGGATACTTCGAATTGTCAAAAGACTTCAAACACACGATGATGCACCTCTCAGGGATAAAACTCAATTATATTAATCAATCCAAATTTGATAATTTATTCTCCACAATGCCATATATATATAATAAAAACAAACTTAATTCCTAAGAAAACCCTAATATATCAATAGAAACTTCACTAATAATGCAATTAGAAAGCTACTAATAAAATAATATAGTCCTAATCTAATTAGATTTGAATGGGATCATGTGTGGGGTCCAGACTGCATCATCCTCTCCAGGTTGAAAGAAGAGTTCGTCTTTGAACTCGAGTCCTCCTCGGATTGCCGCTACAAATGTGATGAACATGAAGGACTTCTTTAGTTGTAACTTTCTAGGAATTCTTCTTCGGTGGTTCTGGTTTCTCGGGATGAAAAGTAACTTGCTTTCCACTATACATGAATGTATATGTGTTGTCGCACATACCACGAGTTCTATTTTTGTCATATACCCATGAACGGCATAATAAGATATCACCACTATCCATAGGTAGCACATCACACCAAATTGTATTTTTGTAATTTGCACCAATGGTAAAAGCAACTTTGCAAGAATGTCGAACATGCTCTTGACTTGTCATTAGCCATTTGACAAAATAAAGGCGGTTGTGCTTGTAAACTTTCAACTTGAGGTGATCAACAAGAGCTTGAGAAATGAGATTTTTGCAACTTCCGCCATAAATAACAACTGTGCAATTTTGTCCATGAATTATACCTGTGGAACGGAAGATATTTTTTTTCAACCATTTATTCTAAACAGTTAGTGGAGCCTCTTTGATGACGATGGAAGCTTCAACTGTGGTATCTGCGTCTATATACTCAATTTCCTTAGTTTCAATACTCTTGGGGTTAGTTTCAGTACCCTTAGAATTATCTGGGATATTTTTATTATAACCTTCAATCTCAATCAGATGTATGCGCTTTGGACATTTCGCTGCGCAATGCCCCAGCTGTTGATATTGAAAACAAATCATCCTATTTTGACCTTCGGTCCTTGCAAAAATCTATCATGAAGGACCATTAGGTTTAGTATCTTACAGAGATGAATTCTTTGGTGAAACCCATTTAGATTTTTGTACTTGATGATTTGCAATTCCCTCAGCTTTGGCAGCATGTTGGATGAGTTCATCGACATTATCAAAATTCTGGAAGGCGAGCTGTTAGGATATGCTGAATTCCTATTTATAACCCATTGAAAAATCAATCAACAACCATATCATCATCTTCATTCAAGCTACAACGAACTTACAGAGTCAGGAGTTCTTCAGGGTATTCAACAACAGACTTAGGTCGTTGTTTCAAGTTTTGAAAGCTTGAACGCAAGTCTCTGTCATAGCTGACCAGGAGGAATTTTTGTTTCAAAGTATTCTTCATCTCATTCCATGTTTTAATGAGGTCTATATTCTAATGCCCCATTTTTCTTTGTAATTTAGCCCACCAAGTTATAAAGTAATTGCAAAATCGAGTGGCAATTAACATAACTTTGTGGTGCTCATCCATTGGTTTGTGTGCAAAAATATTCTTCACACACACCAATCAATCCATGAATTCAGGCTCAGTAGACTGTAATTTTCATCATATTCGGGAATTATGAGTTTAATTCCTAAATCTCGATCAAGATTATAGACTGGTAGATCTTGTTGATTTCGAATATTTTCACCATTATCACGATTGCGATTCACACGCTGATAATTTTCTAGAGTTGTCACCCTAGTTTCGAGTTGTAGCAGGATGGTTTGCACGACATCAACCTTTGCGGATAATCTCTAATGGCACTAGCCAAATCTTCAAGTGAAGAAGATGAAGATTCGACTTCAATTGGCTTTTTAGGAGGCATTTTTTTATTGCAAATTAAAATTTAACTGACCTGGAGAGGAGATCTGTCGTCCACAAACACACTGGTGAAGACAGTTCAGAAATCTAACCTTCGCTGAACCCGATATCGCAAAAATAAATTTGACCCTTGATCTGTTAAATATGATGTGATTGAGATGCAGAGATGCGATCAATGATGTTGTCAACATTGTTGTTACTTGCTGTTGGATCAGGCTTTAAAATAGTTTGGTTCCAAGGATGAACTAGACTTGACCCAACCTAGGTAAGTCTTCAGGTCCACTTGATGTGGCCCCACCTGAGCTAGAAACTAGTCCTGATGAGATTACGTTGCCTTGTCCCCCCCCTTCTGTTTTGGTCTTCGTACCTTAATGAATAGGAATGGAAGGTTGGGGCTTTGGTGAAGTTGAGCGACTATCGATGATGGTGCTGGTAGCGGCGACGACTTGGTGCCAGGTACTCTCTTCTTTCTTTCATTGCTCCTCTTCTTCTTCTTCTTCTTCTTCTCTCTCTCTCTCTCTCTCTCTCTCTCTCTCTCGCTGGAGGGCTCTGTAGACCTGTAGAGTTGGTGGGTTAGGTTTTAGGATACTTGGAGTTGGATCCGGCTGGTGTGGTAGGCTAGAAGTGGGTTCGTCTTGGGGTTTTGGTGGCTGATGGTGAGACTGGGGTGGGGAGGGGAAGTGCATGGTGTAGGCACAGGGGTTTCGAAGATGGATTTTTTTATTATTTTTTATTTTTTGGTGGCTGACTGTGATTGATGGTTGTAAGGGAGAGGGTGGTTGGTAGAGGTCTCGGTTAGCGTGTTCAGTTGAGATGGTGACAATGGATTTCTGGATCGGCAGAAAGGGGTGAGGATTTTGTGGAAAGGGGATAGGCTCTGATCGGTGACCGAAGGGTGATCGGAGCAATGTGGATCTTCGCTTTGATATCAAACTAATGTAGGCCCTTAGGTTAGGGCTGCATAAGGTGCTAAAGCACGTGTTCAAGGACATTTCGAATTGTCAAAACACTTCAAACACACAAGGACACACGTCTCAGGCATAAAACCTAAATTCTATTAATTAATCTAAGTCTGAGAATTTCTTCTCTACAATGCCATATATAATAAAAGCAAACTTAATTCCTAAGAAAACCCTAATCTATTAATAGAAACTTTCCTAATAATGCAATTAGAAAGCTACTAATAATAACATAGTCCTAATCCATTTAGATTTGGATGGGACCACTTGTGGGCCCCGGACTGCATCAGTTTTGCTTTTCCACTCAACCCCGTTCTGGACTGTGCTCACACTCCTGTTAGACTATGTTGTGGTCATCTACATGAATTCTGTTTTCTCATTTCATTCCATCATGAGTTAAATCCTTGGATAGGTTGTACTTCTTCAAATCTACCCATACTACTTCAATCTATGTCTTCATCAGCATAGCCCTTTTCATTAAGGAGCCGTCAACCTATATAGAGGAACTTTTCCTCGCTGGAACCATTGTTGTCCTACATTAGACATGTCCAAACCATCTCAAATATGTCTCTCTTAATTTAATAGATGCTACCCCTAAATTGATGGGGACATCATATCAAATTCCCCAAAATCATTCAAAGTTTATCAAAGAAGAAAGCGCAGGGCAGCGGATCAAGCTCTAATCTGGTTGGATGATCAATACTTTGACATTGATCGCGAAGAAAATACAAATCCACCGTTGGATTGTCTTTCGGAGGAGATCCGATGGTTGGATTTCGATTGATCACGATGGCGGAGCATCGACGGCCCATGTGCACAATTACAGTGAAAGCCCCACATAGGGAAGTGTCACATGGATTGAAGAAAGTGGAGGGGTCCTTAGATTTAATTTGTTTGGGGGCCCATGGTTTAATTTGTTTATGTTATTGGGTCCCATGCTTTAATTTACTTAGTCTCATAATCTATTTAATTGGTCCCTTAGTTTGGTTTGGTCCCATGTTAATTTTTATTAGAGTCTATTAGTGAAATGGGCCACGTGCTTTGTCTGTGTAATAAGTAAGAGAGAGAAAGGGGGAACCACCATCATAATGAAAAAAAAAAAAGAAAACAAAAAGGAATGTGCGCAAGATGGACTTGCGCACGAATCCCAATGTGCGCAAGTCCCTCCCCTTTTCTTCTCTTTCTTCCTTTCTTGTCTTATTCTTATTTCTTTTCCTTTTTTGGATGGAGAGGCCTTTAAGTCTAGATCTAGGTCTTTTCCTCCATTATCATGCATGTAAGAAACTGATTTTGGAATAAGAAAAGGACCTTCTTCTTCTTCTTCTTCTTCTTCTCCATTTGGTTTGCAAGCCACCGTCTTGCCAGCCACTACTAACGCCTCCTGTGATTGGAGTTTGGTGAGAGCCCAACAAAGGTAACCTCTATCTCTTCTACTTTTCTCTTCCTGAGCATTTTCTAGCCACCACAAGATTACAGATCTGCTGAATATAAACTGAAATCAGCAACCCAGATCTGAACTTGAACACCTTGGCCTTGTTTGTTTGATGAAACCCCTTTATTCGCAAATCAAGCCCTAAGTGTTGGAAGTTCTGCCTTCCATTAAGATCCACTTCTCAAATCTGAAGAACTATTACTGCGGGATCTGTAAAGGGTCTAGATCTATGGCTTATCCATCCCTTGGAATTAACTGACTGTTGGTAAAAAACCAGATCTGAGATTTCTGCATTAATTAATTAATTTTCTGATTTCAGCACATCCATTACATTGCATTAGGCCAGGTTGTCCTTTGTCCTGCTTCATAAATGCTCCCAAATGTGCTCATTTTTTATCCCATCTTTTCCTAGTTTAGCGCATATCCATCTCAATTTTCTCATATCTGCGACGCTCATTATTTGCATGTATTGTTTCCTAATTATCTAATATGCTGTCCCATATGTCATAGCTGGTCTAATAGGTGTCTCATAAAATTTTTCATTCAATCTTTGTTTGTATGCACCTATTACAAAGCACTCTTGAAGCAAATCTCCTCTTCAATATTTTTATAAAGTGTTGTATTTGTTGATTTATAGGTGTGACTAGAAGTCTTAAAGGCTTGCTGTAGAATGCTGTTTTTGAATCCTTTTCTTTTTAGGTTGATGTCTTTCTGTTCTGCTGGAATTAATCTAGTCTGTTTTAACTATGTGTTTTCAGTTCCTGGTGACTATTTCTCCATTTTGGATGCGAATGGTAGGAGATGTGATGCAGACCAAAGGCCTGAACTTTCAAAGGGCAGTGTTGAATTTGTTGCACCAACTGAATATATGGTGCGGCCTCCGATGCCTCCATTATATTTTTTTCTCATCGATGTGTCTTTATCAGCAGTCAGGAGTGGCATGCTTGAGGTAATCGGCTCTGGGCTGTAGGGTGAAGCTAAAATTTTGCGGCTCTCCCCATTCCATTTTCACTTGCATTTTATTTTTATGGATTTCCAGAACATGTTCTGTCTTCTGAAGATTCGTGTATTCATGACTAACTGTTTTGAATTTAATGTCTTCATTTAATTATGATGCAATTTAATCAGCTTCTTTCATGAAGTGGTGGCATAAACATTGAGTTTGGTTTGTATATTTTTCACTTATTGCCTGTATTTAACATTGTTATTTGGCAGATTGTTGCTAATACCATAAAGTCCTGTTTGGATGAACTGCCTGGCTTCCCTAGGACACAGATTGGGTTCATAACTTTTGACAGCACCCTCCATTTTTATAACATGAAGGCATGTGATTCTTTCTACTCTTGCATATATGATAAATATAGTTCCTATCTATCACTGTTTCTCTTGTGTGCTTTCTCCTTATTCTTGGTAATATTTGCTTTACTGAAACAGATTAACTATTGATTCAAAGTTTTTCTTTCTGTAACAGTCATCTTTGACACAGCCTCAAATGATGGTGGTTGGAGACCTGGATGACATATTTATACCTTTGCCAGATGATCTTCTTGTCAACTTGTCAGAATCAAGAAGCGTGGTGGATGCATTTCTGGATAGCTTACCCTCTTTGTTTCAGGACAATGTCAACATAGAATCTGCTTTTGGACCTGCTCTTAAAGCAGCATTTATGGTTATGGTATGCCATGTATTCAGTTCCGGGATTATTACATAGCCATTCAGCTTATACTTTCTCTTTATTGTTTATTTGAATTGAATTTAGTAAGATTTTCTTGATGTGTCTAGGGCACCAATTTGGTTGTGAAATAACTTACATCAATTGTAAATCATGTATTCATCTGTACCAACAGAGCCAACTTGGAGGGAAGTTGCTGATCTTTCAGTCCACCTTACCATCGCTTGGTATTGGCCGCCTGAAGTTACGTGGAGATGATCTCCGTATTTATGGAACAGATAAAGAACATTCGTTGAGAGTACCGGAGGATCCATTTTATAAGCAAATGGCTGCTGATCTTAGCAAATACCAGATAGGGGTGAATATATATGCTTTCAGTGACAAGTACTCTGATATAGCTTCTTTAGGTACATGTTGCTGCCACATTTTTTTAGAGAAACTGCCACATTATGTTAACCTACGTGTTGTCAAGGTCCAACGCGTGGTCAAAGCGCCAAGTCCGGCTGGAACCCAAGGCACTAGACACAAGGCAAGGTGTTCCTAAGTTAGCTAAGCACATTTTGAAGGAAAAGGAGAGAATACAACTTAAACAATTCATTCAAGTTACCATCCAAATAGAAGTATTGTTGAAGTATGCACAGCCTACGACATCTAGACATTAAACAACCATGCATCAACCCATGCTAATCATTATAAGCAGACGGCTGTAAATTTACCAAATAAATAAGTAGTTACATGGCCACAAGTTCACCAAAGAGAAGACAGGGATTCTCTGTTATTTCCACATTCAAGTAAAATGCCGAGGCCTAACTAGTGACATATTCATACAGTAAGATATATTATGCAAAACAAGGGTGGCTTCATTGTTCGTTTCTTCATGATTTAAATTAGGGCTGCATTTGTTTACATGGATTTGCATGAAAATAAACTTTATTTTCTGAAAAAGCAAAAACTAGGGATGAGTGGGAGGGGTTTATTTCCATGTAGTACGTTTCCTATCTTCTACTTATTTGCTCTAAAGACACAGAAATAGAGGGAATAGGTGAATCCATTTTGCCATAAAAAACACCAAAGCAACTGGAAATAAAACCAAATCCAACAGCTTATAGCCATAACTGAAGCTATGATGCCTAGATACGGCATGGATACGGCACAAATACACCATGGACATGGCAAGGACACGGATTTTACACATAAAATATTGAATTATTAGATACAATACGATATGACACGTTGCCCATTTTGAAGTATCAGTGCATCATAGACCTGAAGCCACTGCAGTAAGTGCAAAAGCCAGCAACAGTAGCTAGCTGTACTATGGATAGGGAAATAGAGATATAATGAACTTACCTAGTTACTGGAGCTGCTTCTGCTCATCATTTTTCTTCTTCCTTCCTCCTTCCTTTCTTCTTTTTGCGACGAGGAAGCCCAAAACAATTGCTCTCGTGCTGAAAAGTTGAAACAACATATGCTTTTGAGTTTATTTTCGTAATAAAATATCTGAAATTCTGTCAGGGAGGAAAGTCATTAGATGCACCCAAGCGCTTTTATAGCCTGGGTTCCTCGCTGCGCACAAATGCATGCCTGTTTACAGTGCACTCATGACCCACCTAAGCATCTTTCAGAGAACTACAAACCTATGTGCCCGTGCCTTGTACCTGGTTGTGGCCATGACATCTTGGCAATGAACTTAAACTTAGTTGCGCCATCCCTGTTTTCAACTCTTATTCTCTTTGTAGGAACTCTTGCAAAATATACTGGTGGCCAGGTATACTATTATCCATCTTTCCAAGGAGTCATTCAAAAAGAGAAGTTAAGACATGAGTTGACAAGAGACCTTACGAGGGAGACTGCCTGGGAATCTGTGATGCGCATACGATGTGGAAAAGGTTTATGTTTAACATATCCTTTTAGAAAGCCCTGAGATCTAGAGCTTTTTTTTCAACTCCAGGTTATGATCAAGGTCCTGATGCATCTGTTTCGCTTTGCAGGGGTGCGCTTTACAACTTATCATGGGCATTTTATGTTGAGATCGACAGATTTATTGGCTCTTCCTGCTGTAGACAGTGATAAAGCCTTTGCGATGCAGTTGTCACTGGAAGATACTTTGTTGACAACTCAGACAGTATATTTTCAAGTTGCTTTGTTGTATCCTTTGTGTCCTGAAATGGCGGTAGAGTAGCAATGCAGTTGTTAACTATGAAAATTTGTTCAAGGACGTTTCCGCATGCACAGGTTCCCTTTTTTGTCTAATATTTAGAAAAGATTCTTTGACTTGTTTTTGTTGAGAATGAAAAAGGTCATAAAATTTCTCTTCTCTGGTTAGTTCTGTACTTCACCTTTTGCTCCAAATGCCCAAGCTATATCACAGTTTGTTATGAAGTCTCTTTATGCAGGAGATACAATTTGGGAACTCTGGGGAGTAGAAAATTCTTGAATGGATTTTTGAGCAGGATGATTCCAATTGTCAATATTATCTTGAACCAGATCTGTGTAATTTCTAGTTTGGGTTCAAGCCTTCTTGTTAACCATTTACTTGTTAACTCAATGTTAGCATTGCAAATGGTGGTTGTTCTGTTGATCCTCATTTTTCCTTGGGCCTCAAGAATAACTGATGCAATTCAGAAGCAATAATTTTCCATCCCCAGTTTCCAGTCATGCGTTCTTCTGAATCATTCTCTGTTCAAGTCCATTTTTGTTTTATGGTCAGGAAATCATAATCTCGATGCGGTGAAAGGATCTTCTATCCTGTTTTCATGGAGTATTAAGTTTCCTTTTTATGTCCACTGTTGTCTGTTCCTCTTTCTGTGGAGTTTTGCCTGTTCCTTTTTATTTTTATTTTTTTTTCTTTTTGGGTATTGGGGACGGACTTGACTGGACAAGGTTTTAAGAAATGTTGCCTCACTTCAGTGCTATAAGCCTATAAGTAACATCCTTAGCAAGAGAAAGATACACTTCATCTTCTGGTGAAAGACGTATCAGAGTCCATACAGCAGCCGCACCTGTGGTATCTAATCTAGGAGAGATGTACCGCCTTGCTGATACAGGGGCCATTGTGTCTGTGTTGAGTAGGCTAGGTAAGATAACTTGCCTTACTAGGATGTTTCCCATTATGATGCCAATCTCAAAAGGGGATAATTTATAATCGCAGCATTCCAATTTTCTCTGTTCTATTTTATCTTCTCATGGAAATGTTAAAAGGAAAAATATAGATTCTGATTGAGACCAAATAATCTGCAGCAATTGAGAAAACACTATCAAATAAGCTAGAAGATGCTCGCCATGCTGTGCTATTGAGGATTGTGAAAGGCCTTAGAGAATACCGGAACCTATATGCTGTTCAGCATCGTTTAGGTGGCAGGATGATTTATCCTGAATCACTGAAGTTTTTACTTCTGTATGGACTATCACTGTGCAAATCAATACCTCTTCGTGGTGGATATGCTGATGCTCAACTTGATGAACGCTGTGCAGCTGGTTATAATATGATGATCTTGCCTGTTAAAAGGTTATTGAAGCTTCTCTATCCCAGTTTGATCAGGATTGACGAGTACCTTGTAAAGGTGCATGACCTTGGGTGTATTGCTTTTTCTCAAATATTATTGATTTTTCAGATGGTTATTATTTGGGTTGGTTGAAGTTGATTTGTTGAACTGTTTCAAATGCAGGGCCCTACCAGTGCAGATGACTGGAGCAAAGTCTTAAAACGATTACCTTTAGCTGTGGAGAGCTTAGATCCCAGAGGCCTTTATATTTATGATGATGGATTTCGCTTCATTGTTTGGTTTGGCAGAATGCTATCATCTGATATCAGTTCTAATCTACTTGGAGTTGACCTCTCTGGCTTGGCTGACCTCTCCAAGGTTAGAGTTTCTTATTTTTCCTTGTCTGTTTAAAGATTCTTAAAATGTGTGCGCGCATGTGTGTATCTGCATGTGCGGGCAGGTGGGCATGTGGAGATTTGATCTAGTGCAATCATCTATATATCTGTGTATGGGAATTTGATCTGCTGCAATGATCCTATTTGTATGATGAAGAGTAATGGTGAGTGACAGTTCACTGTGGTTGGTGGGATTGGGACCACATGGATAACGGGTATGTGAAAATTCCCCCATACATATCCCGGGTGCCTGGGTCAGCCTTCAGACATTTATCACACCAAATCGTTTCTTCTCTTATTTTTTTGGGTATTTTTAAAGAAAGGAAACATTAAGTTAATTTTCTATGCTTTCTGTCATTTAGTGCTTGCCAATTGCAATCCTGATATATATATATATATTCCTTTTCTTTATTGGGCTGTCTCTGATGTTGTCTATTATTTGCAAACTGCAATCCTAACATTGCTTCTTTTTTCTTTTTTCTTCTTCTTCTTCTTTTTTTTTCCTCTCTCTTTTTGGGTGGGGGTGGGTGGGTTTTTTTTTTTTTTTAATATGGGGAAGTGTTTTGTGGCAATAGGAATATACTTCTATAGTTTCCTATTTGGCGATGCTTTCTATAGCTCTGTTTCCCATTTGTTGTTTAATGCTCTGTCGTAATAAGAGTTTGTCTTTGTCATAATCAGTGAAAATCATATATCAACATTCTGTTCTTCCTACATGGCTAGTCCCACATACTCTGGGTTTGGTTCCCGCCCCCACTCCGAATCGGAATTGATGCCCAAGTATGTGGCATTGCCTATATCCTTTGAAAATTCATATTTGTTCATAGTTAGTTTATCGATAAGGTTCAATCATAACAATAATTTAGAATTGATCATGCTTTAGATATATTCATAGTACTCATCAAAATTCTATAGCAAATTTCACACAGTATCACAGAGATGCATGACCATATAATTGCTTAGTAAATATCAAGATCTTAAAATCAGCAATAAAGTTCAATCGTAACAAATAATTCAGCAATTTTCAATATTAATTATAGTCATCAAAATACGGGGTTCCCTTATTTAAGTTCAGCAATATGAAACAACCAAGAGGGCTGTTTTGTGATTTCTCAAGTATCCCTGTCCAAACGATTTCCATCTCAAGTTTGACACATGCATTCCTTGTATATACTAACAATTTTATTTTTCTTTAATACACAGCATATAGTATTCAAAATGAATTAGAGTACCCAAAACAGTCACTGTGAAGATTATTAATATCTAATATCAAATAATCAATAATTTGAGGGATTCTTTAATAAAAATTATTGTAAAAGGTTGAGTTTTGATTTGCATTAAACACCAGGGTCTTATTTGAAATTCAGAAAAACCTTTAACCGAAGGAAAAGCAGAAAAACAGGGTGAAGATCTTCATCAACTTCCCAGAGAATGGGTTTCACACCCCTCCACTTTGGGTTAACTGGATGGTGGGCCCCACTGGGCCCAATCCAGAAAGGACCACACTCCCATGGTCCCCCACCAGTCCTCTATCCAATGATCGGAGTTGATCATCGATCCAGTGGGCCGTGGGATCCTACTATTGTTGTCAACTTTTACTGGTCATGGTCTTCCTGATTTGAGAAAAACCTAGTTTAAATCTATTTCTCATGCTATATCTGTATAAATCCATCATAACTACACTAGTTAAATTCATCTAATGCTCCCGGAACCAGTTCATCACTTTCCTCTTGAAAAATTTGAGGTTTCTATTTATATTTTGACAAACAGGGGTGTCAACCCCTATACCCTTCCTGTGGGTTGATTTCCCTGCCCTAACCTGAACGCTTAACTGGGTTGGCTCCTAAACAGGGCAGGTCTACTACAGTCACCCAAGCCGCATAGATCAAAATAGCACAATGTAGCATAGCAACCATTATATCGGCTGTAGTGGCAAGGGCCGCTATGCTATTTGAGTGTTAGCACTGCTACGTAGTAGCTGGGTTATAAACCCTAGTCGATGACTTCAAAAGGTCCCCTTTCTCTCTTTTACTTTTTTTCTTCCATTTTTACCATAATTCTTCTCCTAGTTAGGTCCCCAATCTCACTTTTTTCCAATCTAAAGCTAGAGGAGATACAAAAAATATAATAAAGGGACCACTACGCCCCATTACCTTAGTTGCTTAAAAAAACATATATTCTAGCTTTATACAATATTCTAAATTTTTTAAATATTTTTTTGGATTTTTTGACAAATTTTTTCAAATCACATCACTACCCACTATGCAGGCTAATTGCTATGCCAACCGCTACTGCTATTTTGATCTTTGGCTAAGGCCCCTCTTTTAGATCATCGGATCTTATTTTCTCATCAAGTGGGACATGTGGGCCCTACCTCCAATTTGGGAAAACTGCACTATAACGACTTTTTTATATAAAAATAATAATAATAATCTTATTTTGGCCTGGTTTCCCTCCAATTTAAAGGCTGATTAGTTGTGATGCGGAATTCGAATGGAACCGGGTTCCGGGTTGTTACAGAATGATCTATGCTCTCCATTTTTTCACAGGCCTAGGTTACTAGGTGTGTCCATTATTCATACCTGTGATTGGCATGCATCTATGTAGAAGCAGTGACCTCTTGTTTGTTCTTGAATGGGTGAACCAAGCAGTTGAGTTTAAAGTGGAGACTGCAGATTTCTACAAAAAAACTTGAGAGTTTCCATCGCATGAGGATGGTTCAAAATTGCAGTTGCAGTGGGCAGCATGGTTGACTCCAAAAGTTTTTATATATTGCATTTTGCAGCCATCAAGGCCTGTAGTGACGTGATTTTTTTTCCCAAGAAAATCTGATGAAGAGATCTAAAAACTCAACGTGAAAAAAGTTAGAATCCATTGTTTCCCTATAAAAGGCACATTACAAAGTAATATCTTAGCCCCTCAAAAGTTATTAAGAGCATGTTTGGTAATAGGTAAGGAGTATGTGAGGACTTTGCAGAGTTAATGACTACTCACTGCTCATAGAACACGGAATCTGCACTTAGGATTTGTATAGTCAAGGATTTCTCATAGATATTGGTCCATTTCATACGTATAGCAAGAAAAATTAGTATTGGTGTGTGAATCTGCAAAAATGAGTGCTTCCACATCTGAGGAGGGTGTCAGACCTAAAAATCCTCAAACACGAGGATTTCCAATCCACTAGCCCAAATCATGGAGATTTGCAATTGCCAAACATGGGTTTTCCACGGCTTCGTGAAAAACAGGTGAAGAATCCCCGAGGATTTGTTCACCTACATGGCCTACAGATTTGTTTGGCAAGTCCGATCTGTTTGAACAGGAGCTGATTCAATTTGATTCTATTTCAATTAGATCCTCCTATGAATAGACTGTTTGGTACATCTGATTCCACTAGAAAAAGCTAAGTTGTCACGTTGTAAAAGTTATATGGAGATAAAAAGAAAGAAAAAAGGAGTATGGGCAAAGTTACATATTGTAGTATCGGCAAAGTAGTCATATGGTAAAAACAATAGAGGAAAACTTGTTCTATAGTAAAAAAAGTTATATTAGTAAACGTTTTTAAAAAAAAAAAAAGCTAAAGATGTTTGATTGCTTTAGACACTCGTATCTATTTGAAAAAGTCACGTTTTTGTTACTTTTTGAAAAAAGAGGCAAAATGCCTTAAAAGCTAATTGAATCAAACATTAATGTAACTTTCCAAAGCAGTTTAAAGCACTCAGATCTATTTCAATCAGTTTAAGTGAAATAGACTGAAGAAATAGGATTGCCAAATGGCATCTAACATCTTCTATTTTTGTTTTGTCAGATACTGTTCAGTTAGTTCAAATTTAACGAGAGTAAATATATTTGTGAAAGGAATTTAGGAATATGTATATAAAAATCATATATTATACTTAACTAATAGCTAAGAAACCATTCAAAATACAAGTACATCATAAGTTGATGACATTAAGTGAACCAAATGTAGTATGAACTAAATTGAAAAATTGCGTTAAAGCACAAATACTTCAGAATTAGTAGAACTTATCTGAGAGTGGGAAGTTACCTGGATTAACGAGGATTAGCACTATGTAGAACATCGTCCGGGCTGCATATCATCATCATTATTGTCATTGTTGTTGGCATTGTGATGTTGACAGTAGTTTTGTCTGTATTCACGTGTATATGCTTCATGGTCTTTTCTGGGCCTGTGGCCATAAGCAAATGAAACTGATGGGTGATTAGGGAGCTTTGAAGATTTGTTCAGCTTCTTTTCCGGTGGTCTAATAGTGGAGCGACTCCTTGCAGTGTTGTGGTTACTTAACATAATTCTTCTTATCCATTGATACTGCATTACATTTTCAATGATATTCAATTGCACCATTCCATGGATGTTTCCTCTTATCAATGTGTTCCAGAGTAGCTAATGCAGGGAGTGTTTTGGCCAAGTCCGAAGTATACAGAGTTTCTTTGTACATAGGGTTTCCGTTTGAAATTTTTTTGCTCTGTTATCTCTCTCATGTGTTGTATTTTGGTAATAGGTCTTCTATACCTGCTTATATATATATTTATATATATATAGGGCCACCAAAGTTTAAGAGTGTACAGTCCATTCGGATGGGTCATTAGTCGATCCAATGGTCCCATCACATTAGATGGGGCCAAAATTGGTGGCCATGTGGAATTCAGGGGGCCCCTATGGCTATGTGTGGTCCACTTGGATGGACCACAGGTGGGCCCCACATGCTAAGGCGGATGGAATTTCTCTCATCCACTTGAGCTGAGGAGAGGCTCACCCACCCACCCACCCACATGCACGCATGCACGCACCCGTGCGCGCGCACACACACACATATGTGATATTCTCTAAAATGCCCCATTTCAAAAGGGGTGTTCTTACCCCCTTTTGAGTTGCTCAATGAGGTAATGTCACTTAATGCCACCTCATCCATTTTTACATTACAAACAAAACAATCCTATATTCCAGCGCTGGGCAAGAGTTTCTTCCCGCCCATCTTTCTGCTGGGCCAACTCATGTTACAAACAACCCTTGCATAATTTGATTGTCATGCATTAGGTTGGGCCACAAGACTGAATTTGATTATCATGCATTGATTGTTGTTTGTTCCAATCGAGGGACTGTGAATTTGAGCCAATGAACATTAGAGGTTGGCCCCACCTAACAGTTCGAACAAAACCTAGTGGGGAGTGGGGACAGCTCAAATTCACAATTCTAACCCACCTCGCATTCACAAATCATAATTAGTGGGCCCACTTGCATAGAGCATACTGGATCCTTGAGTGATCCATCCCCAAACATTCATTAGCAGTGGTCCTGCATGGGGAGGTTTTCAACTTTTAGAATCACATGTATGGTGCATATGCTCTTAGTAAATGGAGGTGTGCATAAAGATGGGCCCAGATCTGAACTCAATTAGGCAAGAAATAAATATCATAGCTCTTGATAAGTACATG
This sequence comes from Sextonia rubra, assembly GCA_037013555.1. NCBI lineage: Eukaryota > Viridiplantae > Streptophyta > Magnoliopsida > Laurales > Lauraceae > Sextonia > Sextonia rubra. Next base: position 30,399,816 of record JASUAD010000010.1, on the reverse strand, counting down.
AGATTGGTTCAACAAAACGGTCTAGAAAAGGATAAAGTTCCATTTCAATCTTTAAATTAACTAGGAAAAAAGAAAGTCGAGGGGCATGTGCTTCTCCACAAAAAACCATCCCTTGCCGTTCCACAAAAATCGTCCATTGCCATTTGTTTAAACAAACTTATCTACATTTACGTTGGGTGACATTTGTTACAATTTCATAGGCTTAACACAGAGGAATTTTTTTTTTATTTTTTTGGTAAAAAACACCATGGGAGTTTTGTAGCCCCTCTCTCTCTCTCTCTATATATATATACATATATAGGGCTCTAATCTTGTGAGAACTGTTCATACGCACCTACCATAAGAACTTTTTATGGGGCCCACTTGTGGATCCCATTTGGGGATGGGAATAGGAAGGATGGAAAGATCTATGTGGGACCACATCAAATATCAAGTTTGGCCTCAGTCACATGTCCTTAACCCCTTCATCCGTGACCCACAAATCCAATCAATTTGGATTGCTACATAGCCGATCCAACGGTCCCTGTGTATTGCAAGGTTTGGGTTAGGTGATAGATGGGCCCCACCTAGAGTTCTAAAAAAAATGTGAGAACTAGTTTTCATAGGATTATTTCCCCATATATATATATATATGCGTGTATGTGTGTGCGCGCGCGTGCGCTGAAACAAAAGAGAAAAAAAAAACTGTTTGGTCAATGCATCAGCAGCATGATCTTAAACCATGATTTTGAGGATATTATGTTGGTCTTGTCTGAAGATTTTTACTTATCAACTAATCTTTCTGTGCTGCATTCATATTGGTTCATTTGGGCCCTTGTACTAAAACAAAATTTTAAAATACTATGAGAAAAGAAAATTTCTTTTTAATTACTTTTATGGTGCTCAATGTGTAAACAAAATGAAAAATAATGGAATAGCCAAACCATTGTTAAATTAGTGGCAAGGCACCTTAGTATGAAGAAGCTTAGAAATATTGGCCAATAATGGTTCATATTGGCTGTTATGAACCTGTATTGGTAGGTACGACGATGATATTTATTGTTTATCAATCTGAGATCACAGAACTGAAAATATGGCCAAGATATTGGCCGATCCTATAGCCGATAGCATCAAAATATCAGTTCGGTCTGATATATTGGCCGATATTGACACGCCCCCAATCCAGAATCCTGATGCAGACATACAGGATCTTAGTCCATAGTGAGGTCCAATTTAAAATTTTTACAGTCATATAAAGAACATTTAAGCAAAAGCATTTTTAGAAATATTAGTGGAAGCTAAATGAAACTTAGATCCATGGTATCATGTATACACAACATGTATTAAATGTAAGAGTCAAGCCCTAATACAATGTTCAAGTATAAAATCCAAACATGTTTTAGTTACAATATCAACTCATATATTCTTAACAATCTCATCACAATAGATCTCAACACAAGCGACGCTCTCAGATAGCCACGGCGAATCAAGCTACATCACCGGCTCCCCACTCGAAGTCCGCTGCAGCCGGCACCTCGAGGAATGTCTCTCCCTCCGGGACAAAGTTATCGGGCTCACTACCTACAGCACCGAGGTTAAACAAAGCCAATCTGAAGGATCCAGCATGACAATATATATATAAATCATAGGATGAATGCTCCAAATAGAATAAAGACGATAATCATAATCAATGGAGTGACAATAATAAAGGAACTAAGCAAGTTGTGCAATGAAATAGAATCCATGATGAATCAATAGAAAAAGAGTCCTACACCATCTATCAATGAGGCACATCCACATAGGCTAGTACTGCGGGATATTATGACACATCCTCATATTATGACGCATCCTTCACGTACTACCTTTGAGTTGTAGTGGGGAATGCGCTGGATGATAAGCCCGGCCAAAAGCAAGTAATTTTGAAAGAGCCGGTCAAGAATGGTACCAAGCATAAAGAGGTATCTAGTGGCATATGTCCACCTCAAGCAAGAATCCTCTCTAGGCAAGAAAACAGCTCCTACCATAGATGATCAGTCCATGACTTAATGTAATCAGCCGAGTGGTGTTTTGCCATGACTCAAGCGAATTACAGGGGAATGTCCAGCTAGCTAGGTCTTTCTTGTGTGAACAAGACTTCTAATCAAGATGAGGGAACTACTTCAAGATCTCCATTTAATTACATCAAGATCCATCCATTTAAGAACAACCTCTTACCCTAGTGGTAAGAGGAGTTGGTTGTCACTTGCAGGACCAAGGTTTAAACTTGGCCAGGCACCTTTCCTTACGAAAAAGGAAAAAAAAGATCCATCCAAGACATTCTGAGTAGCCAAGTTCATCCCAAAATAACACTCTATGTACAATCTAGTTCAGGAGGTAGTTCTTTCATTCAAGGTTATTGAGTAGCCAACCAAGCTCAAGACAAGGGTGTAACCACAATCTCCATCGAATCCACATCTAGGTAACCCTAGGTTCATAATCATTTACTCACAATAGTGGTCCCGAGCACATCCATATACATCAAGAGATAAGAGGTCAACAATAAAGAGACAATGTACAATTCGTATTAATAGTGTCCACCAATGAACAAATATAAATACACAAGCCAATCCTAGGTCCCTTCAGGTATAGGTACCAAATCTGCCAACACAGTGGTCCAATATGGGCATCAGATTCCGTGTAATTTGTTCTTGGTGCTCTGAAGGTCAATGTTATTAAAAAATTCCCCAAATCACCACAATTCTGACATAACCTAGCCACCCATGCACTGGTTTCAACAACTGATGAGTGAATGCTAAGCTCCTCCATCCACACATTCCAACTACATTTACACGCTATTCGATAGGTTGAATTAGGTTCAAGAGGCAAAGAATCCAAATTCTGCACTCAAAGACCAGGCTGATGGTAGTTGCGGCCCTGTTTTGGCTAGCCATGAGTATTCCACAGATGGCTCATGGTTGACCATGGAAGGTTTCACGGTTAATCATGAACTAGCTGCTGAACAAAAGAAGGCTGGGATTTTACAAACATTTTGAAAATATTAGCCGATGACACTTCAAACCTTAAAAAGAAATGGATGTTATCATTTCCAAAACCTAGTTGTAGTCAAGGTGGGATGTCGTTGCTAATTTGGGGGATAGAGAAAGAGAGACGAAGTCGCAGAAAATGTGGAAATGAAAAAAACCGAAAGGAGCAGAAGAAGATATGGGGATTCAATTCCACAAAATGGGGATAAAAAGAGAGACAAAGGGTGTACCTGGCTACATAGCATTGGAATCGACCTCACCAGGTCAATGTGGGACGGATGCTTGCTGCGGCTGCTTCTTCAATGCTTATTCTCTTCTTCCTCTTACTCTTCTTCTTCCCTCTCTTTCTTTCTCTCCCTCCTCTCTTTCCCCCTATTTCCCTTTCTAAGTCACTGTTGGTGGGAAATGAAATGAAAGGGGCAAATGCCCTTTTCAACATTTGCCTCTTTTTTTTTTGGTCCATACAACTTTTTTGTAGCATTTAACTGCTTAAAATAAATTACCCACTTTTTTATGTAGCCTGGCCAAATTTCATCCAAACCAGAGATGGGACCTCTACTCTACTATCAAAATTTTCATATGTATTCATGAGGTTCAGTAGGGCCTACTCATAAGAATGAAAAGCACTAAAAATAAATGCCCCTTCTTGGTATGGGCATCTGAGGCATCCGACAGATTTCAATGAAGTTAAAATTGGGCCCATTATGAATTTAGTCACTCCTGAGTCATGTGAATGAACTATTAAAAATCAAATATTTATAATAGTCAATCTGATTCTGATGATGGCCCCATTCTTTTGTGTATCTGAACTTCTTTTTTCCCTTTTTCCTTTTTACTTGTATCCCTTTTATAGGGCCCACTAATGATAAAACGAAATCACTTAAGACAAATGTCCTTTATTGGGCCCTCAACGGATTTAATTCCAAGAGGAGTTGGCCCCAACATTGATGACTGATAAGAAAAATGAGGATAAAATGTTGAAAAAATAGAATCCGCTGTTCTATAGTGGTCAATAGAGTCTACATTGATGAATCTATACATAATAAAAATGGGCCAAAAACTTAAACACTTCACAGTTAAAAATTAAATTACTGCATAGAATGTTATGACATTGGGGGACCGATATTTTTTTGAAGTATTTACTAATAGATAAAAATTTTGTTTTCTATCATTTTACAATATTCTTATTTTTTGGATATTTTTTCATTATTTTTGGGTTAAAAAAATGCACTGCAATGGACTGCAAACCATGATTCAATGCCACACCATATGGCTTTTTGAGGTCGACCGCAGTGGTGACCTCCTCAACCGCTATTTTGAATCATTGGTTCGGTAGCGGCCAATACAAGTACATATCAGCTGATATGTGCTAGTATGGGTCAATATTTTAAACCATGTTAGCTAACTTAGCGTCACTACATTGACCAAGGTCAATCACTGCCCCTCATATTGTAGTATCGCTCCTTTCATAACTGCACCAATCTAGCAAACTAAGTAAATTAAGATTCAAAATTTGGAAAGTGTTGGTGGTGGTGAAGTTCCCATACATTTTAAGTTTTGGACTGAAGAAGATACCAAGAATGAGGGAGAGTATCGATTATCAAATTATAGGTACTTTTAACAGTTTTGGCTGCAGTCATGACAAGATGTGTAACTATTCAAAAGTTAAAATTGTTCATTTTTTTTATGGACCACTCTCCAATTAATATCATCCATCTTTGCCACCTCTCTCCTTTTCTTTCTTTTTTCTCCTTCTCTTCTCTTGTGGTGTTCCATAACTTTCTTTTGTTTTTTCTCCTTATCTTCTCTTGTGGTGTTCCATAACTTAAAACTTTGCAGCTTAATCTTTTGGAGCTTGATAATGATATGTCAAGAAAGCTAATGGGATTGCTGAAGAGGCTAAGGGACAGCGACCCTGCCTTCTATCAGCTGTGCCATCTTGTTAGACAAGGGGAACAGCCAAGAGAAGGTTCATTGTTGCTTGCCAATCTTACAGAAGACCAGATTGGGGGAACCAGTGGTTATGTTGATTGGATTCAGCAAATACATCGCCAAGTCCAGCAAAGTGCATAACATAGGTGAAAGTTGTTTTTTAAGTTATAATTGTTTCAATTTTTCTACATCTCTGAGAAGTTGAATAAAATCCATCAGACTGTGGATTATGTTGGCAGTTTATTCAAGGAGCTCTCAACCACTCTGTCATCCCCAGCCTTTTTCTCAAATTCAGGAAAATGATTGGATACTTTTTACCAGCAACAGGTTTAAGAGTTTTACTTTTACTGTTCTTGTTGGGACTCAGTTTTTGATGTTCTCTTTGGTGTTACCCTGTCAGTTATGTTGTATGGTGTCCTTTTTGAGAGGCTCAATTAATCAGCTCTATACATTTGCAATGGTCGCTTCCAGTTTTTTCCGTTGTCATCATGCTTGCCGAACAATCTAATAAGGATGGTGATAATAAGCATATTCAATACAGTATTTCGTCATCTAATCAATTTCCAATCTTAATGGTCTGCTGTCCAATCCCCCCAGTAAGTCTCTTTTGGCTTTAAATGAACAAAATATGATCAAGCTGGTTAACTAAATGAAACTTCTTATCCACTCCCCTAGAAAATCTGCAGTGGAGCCTTGCTTCCAGCCACAGTTGGATGGCAAACAAGAGAATGGTCTGTACTTCCCACTTAGTCCAAGCTTATTCTACGTGGGCAGTAACTGTAAAAGCCCCAGATCTGTGTCAGGACGGTGAAGATCATTGATGAGTAGGTAAATTATCTTTTCATTCCATTATCATCATTCTGAGTCTAAAGGTTTGTGCCCTACCTTGGATAGACACTTAAGATCAGATCAGTTATGCGGTTCCAGCTGTGTGGGGTCTACAGGGATAATAAGGACTGGCTTTGTTAAATTTTGCTGAGCAATAAGTGGCGCCATATTTTTACTGTAAATCTACTGTAACTCAGTTGGTGAGGCACCAACAACTTCATCAGTAATGTCTGGAAGAGCTACTGCATCATTTAATAATTAATGCCACTGTTCTTGTAGGCCCCCATCTTGGATGCGCGACATGCAAGACCATTCTATGGTATTCTTGTAGGGGTATTGAAATATTTCTGGTTAGCAGTGACTATTCTATTGCATGGACAATGTAAGTAATATTTTAGGATCAGTGTAATTGTAGCTGTTGGCCAACTTCACTCAATTGAAAATATGTGCTTATAGGGAAGTCACCACCTACAAGTAGACCACGTACTGTGAATATGTGGATCCATTACTATCGATATGGGTAGGATGAATGGTCTTGTTATGGATGAGGTTCATGCAAAGAAGTCAGGATTGATTTAACAGTCTTAAAAGGTTAATATCTTTTCGTATGGATATATATATTTAAAATTTACCAACAGTAAGTAAAGGTCAGTAACTAAAGGTTTGACGAGCATGTAGTTTAAAAAGCTGTACCGATAAATGATGGCCCAAATGGGCGACAGAACTGGACAGTACATGCAGTTGCTTGCAGGAAAAAATTCTCATATGCTTAGATGGCGCAGATGCCAAAACAAATACAGAATAAGGTGCCAATGCGACGGGAATGGATGTCAGCTGGAACAAAACAAGCTGGGTTTGAAGAGATTTAGCGTGGCCCAGGGCGGCCTTGAATGCCCGTAATTTTGAATACATTGTTCAACCCTCCATCCAAGCGATGCTTCTTGTTTTTGAGAATGACTGCCATTGAGGAGATAGTGACCTCCACAACGACAGATGGAATTACTCTTCGACTTTCTCTGCTTGCCCATGTTAAATTAGGTTTTTCGCATCTAGAAATGGCTTTCCCTCACGTTTGCCAAAAACTCAACTTTTCTTATAGGCAACGGCTATATATACAGAGGGTTTTTCTCCCCTTACACAAGCTAAAAAAAAAAAAAACCTTGACTCCATACACACCTCCTCTCTCTTCTCCAGCCCGTGATGAGCTTAGGCCGGCAGAGGGCTCTTTCTCTCTCTCCTCCCCCCCAACTCTCTCTCTCTCCTTCCTTCTCTTTCCCTCTCCCTCTCCCTCCCTCTATTCTCTCTCTCTTTCCCTCTCCCTCTCTCTTTCCTCCATCTTCCCTTCCTCCCCGCTGTCTTCCCGTAGCAGGGAGATCTGCAGCGAGACCCTAATCTCCCTGCTGCGAGGAGATCTCGGTCTCCCTGGTGTGGGGAGACAGCGGGAAGGGGGAGAAAGAGGAAAGGGAGGGAAAGAGGGAAAGAGAGAAAGAATAGAGGGAGGTAGACGAAAAGGAGGAAGAGGGAGGGGAGGGAGAGGGAGAGGCCTTTCACTGGCCGAAGGTCGTCGTCGGCAGGTGAGGAGAGACGAGAAGGTGTGTATGGAGAGAAGGGCATTTTGGAAAGTTTTGGGTTTTTAAATCCTATGCATATATAGCAGTTCCCTTCTTGTAACTTCTTCATTTTATGGGAAATGACAAAATTATCCAAATTCGAGCCTTCTTAAATGTGCACTTTATGGTCGTCGGATTTACATTCAATTGAATTCTTAGGAATTTAAAAAGACCTACTTCAACATGAGTTCATTATCATTTAAGGATTGAGTCAATCTATAAGTATCGATCTGAGTATCTAAAAGTCCAAAAGAACTCATTATGCCATGAAATGTAGGACCTATTTGTTCATATGAAATTGAATACCTACATATTCAAAGGAGCTCATTTCACCATGAGTTCCTTGATCTTAAGATTTTATAAAATGATTGTTTGCATAAATAGAATTCTTTGAAAATCAAAGGAACCCACTCATGCCATTAATTATTTATCTCCAAATTATAATTAGATCTTTCTTGCTTTCATGGAATTGAATTTCTAAAATATATTGTCTGTCATCTTCTCATTTTAAAAAACATTAAAATAAAATTAAAAGAATTATTTACTCTTTCTTTGATTTGACAGTTGAGGTTGTTTTTGAATTTAGCATTTGTTATAATATGGGATACTTAGTTCAAAATCTATTGAAGTTTTTGGAAATTTCTAAACAACAATAATAATACTAAAATATTGTAATATGGGCTTTTATGCTATGAGAAGTGTTCTTGCACACTTACCGTGAGAAATTTTATGAGACTCACTTGTATGTCCCATTTGGAGATGAGATCAGGGGGGATAGAAAGATCTATGTCAGACTACCCTATAGATCAGTTTGATCACAATCACAGCTCCCTAATCACTTCATTCGTAATCCACAAATCTAGTCTATTCGGATTGGTGTACAGTTAATTCAATGATTTAGTTAATTCAGATTTGACTGAAACATGGGGCGTTTGATTATGAAGGGGCTTCTTGTGTATTGCAAAATTTGGTTTGGATGATAAATAGGATTCACCTAGACTTCTTGCAAAAAAGTTGTGAGAACTAGTTCTTATAGGATTTCCTTATAATATTATAATATTTTATTCAGTAATATTTTATTTTGCTAGTATTCAAATTTTTAAAAATTTTTTATGTACATATCCAAATGAGGCCTAAGATCCAAAAGAACGTAAGAAAATTCATGTCATATCACCACTTTTCAATTACATAATAACATTATACATTTTCATTATACCAATATACTTTTAGTCCACAAATGCAACAATATAAGTTTGAATGTTTTCATTGACCAAAATTGTTCATTCAAATGCATTATTTATGTCATAATGCACATTATGGGCATTTTAGTCCTATAAGGGTGTTATTTGTAGCCATGGGGAAATATTCAGACTTTGGAAAGGGGAAGGGGAAAGCCAGATGGAGAGGTCAACTACAGGAAGAAACATAAAAAACTCTATATTTAAGGACTTCAAGTTGTAATTTTTTTTACTCGATCATGAATACATTTTTGTCAATTTATTGTATAGGTCCCAAATTCGAATAAAGAAGAGTTGCATCGAATTAATATTTGAATTAGAACTTTTGTCCATCTCCAGCAAGATAAATTTCATACTTTAAAAATAACTGAGGTCATATGATTATTAATGATGAATTTCAAATTTAGGACACATTTATGTTGCTTATGTGCAAAGGAAAGTCCTTTTCTCTAGAATTTTTTGTTTTATTTTTTTTTCCTACTGTCATATCTAGTAGGAAACATTTTTCATGTGGATTCTACAGATTCATTAAAAATTGCACTGATTCTTATGCTTTATCTCATTAAAACGCGTTTGTACCATATGATGGAAAAACTTTTTCAAATGTAGAAATATCCCACTTTTCACAGCAAAACAGTTCTTAGAAATGTGCCCTTAATGTTTTTAATGCAATCAAGATTTACAAAGAAAAAAAAAGTATCAAATTGGATCTTGTGAGCAGCTATGATGTACGGATACTTTAAAATGGGCAACCTATTGTGTTGTATTAGATTTAATACTTTATTTTTTATATGTTAAATCCATGTCCCTTCCATATCCATGCCATGTCCCAATCGTATCCAAACCGTAGCTGAATAACATAAGTGAGCTGTAACACTGCAAGGTAAAATGTCTCTTCTTTTAACTAGGAAAGGGGAATTTTATTCATTCAAAAGTCGGCCATTACAAAAAGATTACATTCATTCATGAAAATACCTCAATGGACATTCGCTGCAAGCTGTCTCCATCCAGATCAGAACCCTGCAAGGAAAATGAATATGGCATACATCCCTGTAATGTGACATGCCAGTCGGAAGACATGCGTTGGTTAGTGGGGAACACGCTCGAACGGATGATGATCTTTCTTACTTCGACGGAAACAGTTTCCAACGGAAGTGGATTCCTTCTTTACTTTCTCTTTACTTTTGTCGTTTAATATAAGTGGGTTGGTAGCCACTAGCCACTCCACTGAGAGTGGTCATAGTTGTGGTCGCAAAACCTCGCATCTTAAATGTGTGGTCTTTTTAGATGCCAGTACATATTTGGACTTTCGAGCTCTTGTGTTTACCACATTTTATTCTAAGAATGTCCATTGGCACTTGGCAGGTATGTAACGGTTCATGAATCAGTAGGTGGGACATCATGGGCCATCCTCACTTTTAAGAGCTGAATGAATGGCCCCGATTTCAGACAAGATAGGGGACATGGAAATTACAATTTGAAATACTGATCTGGGCTATCTGCAACTTTTTTGCCTTTCTATAACCAACCAAACACATGGGATCTCATGTCCTAATAAGTTGGTAAAAGACAGTCTTTACAAGGAAAGAGACTAGACAGCAACAACCCCAAGTGAGTGGGAGACACGCTGGGATATTTTATCATGAAAACTCCTGTTTCCATGAGTACAAAAAAATGTGTGAATTAGAATGAGTGTATTTAATTGCATGTCTTGTCTTTCTCTAAATGTATTATTCGACGACTAAAAAAATAAAAATGGAATTGAAAGGGACATTTGCCATTTTCCCTGAATTTATAAAGCAAGATCGCGCAGTGCATTTGTGCGATGAGTCGCTTTAACTCTCAGCTAATTTTTATTTCCATGAGAGAAGAATTTTACATTTCTACCCCGTACATAAAAAAAATTTAAAATTTCCTCTATCAAGAAAAATTTATTCATATTCTCTCCTTTCCGTGAAAAAAATTGTATCACACCAAATGATTGAAAAGAGGATATGGAGTTGATGGTACTGATTATATATGTATGAAAGCAATCATCAAGTCTTCCGCCTCTAATGTTACATGGTTTCTCATGTTTTCTCTTGTTAAAATATTTCTCAAAACATGTAGAAAATATTTGATAGTGTGCACTATCAGCCAAACTCTTTATGTTGTTGTCTTCTACCTTGCACCATCTCTAAAATTCCGCATACTTTTTTATCTAAATGATATGAAAATGCTTTTTTTTTCTGTATTAGAATACATAGGAATTCATAATTGAATGAGCTCCGCTGAAGGATTGTTAAAGAGGTGAAGTGGGAACGATATCGCGTTCATGGTGAATAATATAAAGTAACAATTTTGATTTTGATGGACTTTAACTTTCGTAGATTTTAAATTACTAAGGTGATGACTGAGTATTTATTTTCCCTCAATTCACTTTCTCAATAGTTATTTTTGTATATTCACCTTTAACTGCATATTCAACTATTTAATTATGGCATGAATTCATATGTATTTCATGCAAATAAATAGGCTCAAATTATCATGCATCCCCATCCCCATCTTGTAGCTGTAAATACGATAGTCTCCAACTAAGATGCCTTATGGACATTGAGGTTTTAAAGCTATTCTCAAAAGGAAAATATTTTGGTGAATTTCTCCCATGAGAACTATGGGTGGAGTCCATCTATCACACAATTCAAATCTTATAATGAATAGGGACTCCCTTGATGGTCACACACTCAAGTTTTACATACATATGAATGAACTAAACCATTAATTGATAGTACACTCATCCGAATGAATTGGACTGTTGGGCCGTGGACAAAGAACTTAAAGACATGTGATTGGGCCAAACTGGATATCTAACTTGGTCCCACATGGATATTTTCATCCCTCTAGTCTTATCCTTTAATGGGGTCCACAATGAGCCCTATAGAAGAGTTCGCACGAGCAGCCTTTGTAGGCAGGTCACACAGGAAAATCACCCTTCTCAAAATATGAAGTATGATGCTACGTTTTAAAGAAGATGCCTATTGCTAATCAGGCTAACTCCAAGAAGCATCTCATGTTAACTAGGCACATTTGTTCTTAAAAAACACATCAAAGAGAATTTATGAATGAGATCATTAGATGAAGAATTTAGAGCTGGCAAAATGTAACCTGACCCACATAACCTGACCTGCGTGATAGAAGCATTGGTCACGGGTCAAGAAATTCTGACTTGCAATTAGACGGGTCGATTTAGGGTTGACCAGCATAACTCGCATTAATTTTTATTTTTATTAAAACCTATTTAAGAATATAAGCAGAAAGTGTTCGTCATAATTATCTCTACTTCCATCCTATAACACTCCTTGGTTTTTTCCCTGCTTTTCACTTTCTATTTTATTTTCAATTCTTATTTACATGAGTCATACTTATATTGTGGTTTAACAAATGCAATCGGCGTGGATTATGTGACCCAACCTGACCTGCATAACTGGCATAGGCTATGTAGGTTAAAGTGGGTCGGGTCGGGTCGGGCTGACCCATGGTTGGTACAGGTTAGAGGTTTTTGACCCATTTAATAAACGAGTAGGACATGGGTTAGGCTGTTTTAACCCATTTAATCCAACCCGAATCGATTGCGACCTCTGGGAGCTCTATGAATGTTTGACAAATGACCAGCAGACAGCTATATTTATTTGGGAAACATATAGCCCCATCAACGCCATTCACATTGCATCATAAAATTAAATATGACTAGACAAAGCACGACACTAGTAAATCAGTGATTTATTTCCATCAAACTGTAAAGTACATTAACCATTCTTTGGAAAAGGGGTGGGTAAACCTATTTTATGTAAGTTAGATGAAAAAAATGAGAATTTATCCTTAGTTGGAAGTTGAAAGAGCTTTAGAGTAGGCACCCTCCAATCCATTCTAGCAAAATATTGAGACCTATGGTATGAAAGTTGCATTTGATTAATTAAGAGATAATAGGTCTGCATGTTGCCTTATTTTATGTTGCTATTACTCATATTTTATACACAAGATGTTGTATTAAAAGATCTCCCAAGATTCAAGCTCTATCAAAAGAAGATCCCGCTCTCATCCAGTGAAATTAGGGCTAGCTTGTGTCCATGAGTATAGATGAAATATTATAATACACGTGTGTGGTCAGTTTGTTGACCAACAGTCTACAATTTAAAATATTGTCCTCAAGGCTCAACCCGAGTTATCATGTTTCTATTGTTTAACAATCGGATACCCATGTAGGTGCTCATTCTATTGATAGAAATTGCTAGAAACCACTCAAGCACTCTACCAGTGCCTACATTGGAGTTCATTGGCCGAGTTGGGCCAGGCTACCTGGTCAACTTTACTCTAGGAACACAGGCTCATGTCCACCCAAGTCTGACATGGGTCGACCAGTGTTGCCATCGTCTAACATGTTAAGGAATTAGTCTGCCCATTAGTTCTTAATAAATCACTCAATACTTAATCCAAGCCCAATAATCCCAGGCACAGACCAGATATTAAAGGGCGCAAATTTAATTTTAAGTCAGGCTGAGGTCCAAAGCAGGCTGGACTGGACTGAGGTCGGCTCAGCCAATAAGCACGCCCTGGCACAGCGATAGAAACTGGCTGGTTTCAAACAGGTGACCCGTGGACTCGAAATTTTTGTCACCCAACACTTTCTTATTTGTAACTACTTTGATGCATATAAAAATGAAGTTTCAAATGAATTCATGCGCAAATAACTTATAGAGGGCACATGGCTCACCCAAAAACGCCTCTCATGATCAATTCAAGAGGGACACACACCAGCACCACTCCATTGTTACCGACCTCATATTTTACATGCCACCAAGGGGTAGCTCAGCTTTACTAAATACCATAATTTGCTTTTAGAGTCGCAGGTTTAAGCTGCAATACTACATTGAGACACAGAGAATTTATCCGATTTCTTTCGAGCCGAAGTGATTAGTGAAGTCTAAAAGGGTTGAGACACGTTCCATTATTTAAAAAAATTACATTATTAGATTTTAAAAATGAAAAATAAAATATAACACCAAATCCTATTAGTATTTTAGTAGTCAATCATGGGCTTTATTTGGCATGGCAAATGATGGACCTTGTGTGACTCATGCAAGTGAGACTGGTGTGTGCCCCGGTGCGTTGCAACGGCACTAAAGGGAGCTTAACTTACGAAGAACCATAGTTTGCACACAGGCTTGAACCGGCAAAAAATAAAAAAAGAGGCAGTGGCACTACTGTAATTATTTGGAACCACAAAGTTTTGCTTCAAATAGATGCACTGCAGCCTCAGAATTCTTTCTCTTCTCATTCTCACTGTGGAGTGCCAAAGACACTCACAAACCCCATCAACTTAAAAAACGGAATAACTGAAACACACACAGAGAGAGAGAGAGAGAGAGAGAGAGAGAGAGAGAGGACGTGGGATTTCGAGGGTTTCTGTTTCGTATATGAAATTTGATCGAGGAAATCCTCAAGCCCACTGATTGTATTTGGAGGGCTTTGGAATCTGATAACCGTCTCAAATTGCAGCTATCTTGTGTGAATAGACACAGTAATCAAATCACCAAAACAAAAAAGGAAGGATTTTTCATTGTGTATTGTTCTCTGTTTTTGGGCTTGGTTCTTTGGGTGTTTTGAGGGCATGAGGTTGAACGGGGAAATCCCATGTAGAAGTGAGGGAGAGAAAGAGAAAGAGAAAGAGAAAGATTGGAGTTGTCAGCAGCAGAAGCTCGTTGTTGGATACGCTTTGACGTCGAAGAAGACGAAGAGCTTCTTGCAGCCTAAGTTACAAGGACTCGCTAGGTACACCCATTGTATCCTTCCCAAGATCCTATCTTTCTTTCTTTTCAGCGTTTTTATGATTTGGGGCTGTTGTGTTTCTATGTTTCAAGATTCCATCTTTCTCCCGAAACCCATCCTTGTTTTCACTCATTGCAATTCCTGACTGGGTTCTTGATAGTTTACATTACTTGTGAATGATTTTAGTTTTTTGGGTTCTAATCTGGTTTCGGTTTTGTAGGGTCTTTTCTCATTCATCAACATCTCTCTCTAGCATCTTTTCACATTTTACCTGTGAAAATTGGTTTTTTTTTTTCTTTTGGGAGTGAAAATGATTCAGTTTGGGTGATCTTTGTTTGCTTGTCTTGTGGGTGTCTGTGCCTGGGATCTTTGTTTTCTTCTTTGTATTTCAGGAATGGGAATCTTTCTGCTATCTATATTCCAATATGATATAATATGTGAGCAGGAGTTGAAAATCAATCTTATGATGCTCCTGTGCTTCAGGAAATATGTTGTGTATTCTCTCTGTTGTCTAGTCTAGGACTAAAAATTATTTTATATTCTGGGTTTTGTTGTATATGTCATACTTTTTCATAGATTTTTTGGAATTATATTGCTATGCTGAGAATCCATAACCATCCTTGGAAGACCAGTTGTTTATTGGGGTAGGCGTCCAAGTTTGAAATGGAAAGGGATGTTGATTTTGATTCTTGTGGCAGCCTTGAGCATATTCGCTTCATATGCTCATGACTTCTATTTTGTTAATTTCATCAACGTCATTGTAACTTGTAAAACTCAAGAGATCTGTCTTAGGAGATTACCCAAGGACACAGCAATCTAAAGTCCACAAGAAACTAACCCTGTCGTGTGGTGGGTGGGTGTCTGTGGGTGGGTGGGTGGGTGAGGCATATAAGATGGTGTGGGACTGGGCCGATGTGGCCCATGTGGGGCCATGTTTTCATGGGGAAGGGGGATGGAAAGATATCATTGAGAACAAAGAGTGTACAAATATCAACCCCATCGGATCATCCTAATCCCTTAATCTATGTCACTCAAGTTTGATGGTTTCAAGAGGGCATTCTTTTTTTTTTTTTTTTTTTTCCAATCCAACTGTGAATAAATGTTGGATGAACACCAAATTTGGGCTTGTGGCAATTTAATGGGGCTAGTGTGTGCAATGGGGGTAAGCTAATCATAGGTGGGCTAGGTGGATTGAAAAGTAAGGTAGATTGCATGGTTCTTATGTGTGGTTGGTTTTCACTTGAATATTGTGTGTGTATACGCATGTGCATCATAAGCACCATTGTTGTCATCATCATTGAAGCCTTATCCCATCTATATGGGGTTGGTTTGTGAGTTTTACTTTTCCATGTAACCTAATTTCAGATACTGTTCATTTAAAAAATATATATTTCTGATCCTTTTTATATTATAATATAATGCTATCTATTTTTTTATTCTACTTGTTGCAGATAAATCATTATATTTCACAATTCTACAATTCAGCTGCAAAACTTTAATGACATTTCTGGTAGACCTTTGAGCGTGTCGCATAGGCTTAGAATCAACTTGAAATTACTTCTGCTGGCTAAAATAGCTTTGATAAGAATCATTTTGCTCTGAACAATCAGGGAACACTAAAGATTTTCCTGCTGTTAACTAAGGTGAGTTCACTTATTCCAAATGCATTGACACCTAGCTGACTTCAACATAATTGGAAGGTTCCGATGTTGTTTCCAAGAAAAAAAATTTTTCTTTTCAAACAGAAAAACGGTTTCTGTCCAGATTTAATGTAATTTTGCACCAGTGACCTCTTAGTGTTCATTGCACCATTATCCATGTATGATACAAGATTCGATGCCTCTTTTGTTTTCTGGAGCTTTTTTTTTTTTTGGCCAGATTACATGTTGTGAAGTTTTAAGTGTTTGTAATAAGATAATGAACTTGTTGACCATTTAATCTTTTACATTTTAACAAAATAATTTGACTAAGACAATGTACCATGGCAGCATGAATCTTTTATAGACAGTGATGCTTCTGCTTCGGAATCTCTCAATTGCAGGCTCTTCAAACCACAAATTAGCATTTATTTTCTGCTTTTAGTTGCTGCTAACATTATTGTCCATGCTTCTCTTACTACTTCCTAACAATTTTGCTGTATACTAAAAATATAATCGTCAAAATATGCTACAGGAAGAAGGGAATATCATTTGTTGCAATTGACCAAAATAGGCCTCTCTCTGATCAAGGTCCCTTTGACATCGTTTTACATAAGGTTTGTATTTCTGCTTAATTATTTTTTCCCCTTATATTTAACACCAATATTTTAAATCTTAAAACTTAGTGTGTGGTTGATATTGATCCCAACATAGTTGGGACAAGGCATAATGATGATTATGATGGTTGATATTGATCCACATTTTTCACTTATATTTGATGTGATGGATGCACTTTCTCCTAACTTTGGGAATTCCACTGGTAGAGAAGTTCCCAAAATCAGGAGAGCAGTGAGAATTATTTTTGTTACCACAACCACAAGAAAATGAACCCAAGTACTTCTTCCTTTTCTTTTTTGTATGTCTTTTTTCTGTTTTTTACCTTTTTTACCCTTTGCTTATAATATTAAGTGTTCGTATATTATCCAGTTGTCCGGAAAGGAGTGGCGTCAAATTATTGAGGTTAGTTTGTCTGAACTTCATGAAGTTTATATTACCACACACCCAGATGCTTACTCTCCTCCCTTGTTTGATTTTCAAAAAGGTAAAAGCATTTTCTTTAAGATGCCATATTTATGTCCTATCTTCATTATTGTTTGCTTTCAAGTGCTGCAAGATCATTAAATCAAGTGCATTGCATTTTTTTAGTTTGTCTTCTGTGCAATTGATGCGTGTTTCTGATTCTGGGTACATAACTGATTTGGCTCTGTACCTGTTAGTTATATGTCAAACAAGGTTATCCTGGAAGGAGTTTCTGCACAAACAACAAATCATACAAAGTTGCAACCCATTTGTTTCATTATCATCAAAGCCTTGTTCCAACCATGTTGGAGTCATCTATATGAATTTTGTATCGCTATTCCATTCTATCTTGGACCAAATCCTCGGATAGTTGCAACCCTTTTTTTTTATTTGGATGTTTTATCTGTGTTTCTTTGGAGCCTATGTATCTTCCAGGATGCTCAAAACTGGTTGTTCTGGTATAAGGCTCTTATACTGCTCACTTTTTTCGGTTCTGCAGTTCTTCTTTAATATCTTTTCTTCTTTATTCAATAGAAGTCTCTGGTACCAATTAAAAAAAAAAACTGATTGTTCTGGTTTTTCAGCATCTGTTTCTTAAATCTTGCTACTTTCTGGAAAGTTTAAATTCTTGGTGTTTACTTGCAAGCTCAAAAAGTTGATCTTTCTGAATTCTCTGGTTTAAGCGGCTGGGAAATGCACCTTTTCTGGAATATAGAAATTTGCATGTTTATGCCAGAAATTCTAACAAGATCTTTTAAAATTTTGATAAAACTAACATTTTGTGAGAAGATCACAACATGATCCGGCAGTGAACTTCTCTAACCACTTGGTTGGAAGTCTTACATCATAGACGGTGACTAATTGTGCGCTGCCATTGGATACTTGTCCAACTATTATTCAATCTGCATTGAGTTCTACTGGACAAAAACATTGTTGGTTTAGTGAGCTTAACTGTTACCGAAAAATGGAACTCTAGAGTGTGAACTGATTTTTCCATTTCTGTTCTGGCTTGTTTTCTGTTTTCAAAACAACCAAGTTTTTCACCTAGTGTTATTGCATTTGGAATTTCACTTCCATACACCAAACCATTAAATATCTCTCTTTTTTTTTTATTTGAAGTCAGAAATCAAATGATTTATGTATCTCAAATTGTCTCTTTTCCCCCTTTCTGTTGAAGGATTACCGGCAAAAACATCCTGAAGTTACAGTACTTGACCCTCCGGATGCCATTCAGCATGTTCACAATCGTCAATCAATGCTCCAGGATGTGGCTGATCTGAATTTGTCTGACTGCTATGGTAATTCCTGCGGAAATCTCAATTTGTAGAACTGTCTCAAAACAAGTATGTGTCTTCACAAAGATTGTAGGCTTTTGTAGCCCATGAATATCATTCCAATGTCTGCACTGTGCACATAAGAGTTGAGGAAAGTAGCACCGAGGTTTCTTACATCATATAGAAAATCTGGCTGTTGATACAATATCATATTGGCTGCTGTTTCAGGAAAAGTCTCTGTTCCTAGGCAATTAGTTATAATCAAAGATGCATCTTCCATTCCTGATGCAGTGATTAAAGCAGGGCTGGCATTGCCAATAGGTACGCCTATGTTTTGCATGTTGTCTCTTTTTTCTGAAGTTTCCAGTAAATGTTGCTGTATGTTTCATTCCTGATGAAAACATAATGAGAAGATAGTTGGATCGACACTCCTGAAAGATGGGGAGGCAAGGGTACTATTGATTCAACCCCTTGATACTGTGTGAACCTAAGTAGTGCTGTCAACTGGTCTGCTTAGGTCCAAGACCTGACAAGAGATTAATGGTTTGGGTCCAGTACTTTTTCCAGTGGGTTTAGATCTTGTCTGACTGTTATGACCTGAGTCTTCATGTCACCGTGTTAATGGCCAAGCCCTGTTGGGTCTTAATAGGATCCATCCATGGGTCAATAATGGTACCATCTTCTGGTACTGAGCATTTGGGACACCTGTGCGTTGGGCACACATTTGTTTTCCCAATTACAGAAAGCCTTTAATCTGCATCTTGAAATTGCTCTTGGAGTTCATATAGATAGTCATAAAAGCAACACAGGTATAATAAATGATTTTGGTTTCTATACTATGTTTATTATGTGAACCGGATAAAGACAGCTTCTTGCTAGATAACTGAGTTATTAACACTCAAGATGAATCATAGGGTTTTCTTTTGTTTTAAATAGGGCCAGATGCCCATGGACGGACTTGTTCTTTGATATTTAAAGTTGCATATAGGGACCGTCTTTGTGGAAGCCTTCTAGTAGGTCTTTAGCCTGCATATTGTGGCACTTAATATCCAGTCATTAGTTGGTTTTACTTCTATTCTTTTGTCATAGATCCAAGGCTGTTGCAACGAGTGGAATAAAGAGTGATTAGTATTCTTCTATTGGCAGTTAGAACTCTGCTGTCTGTCATTTTTAGAAATCACCTTATTGCCCTCTCCCATGCCTGCTGTGCTACATGGAATTTGCCTGCTGTTGACTGCTCTCCTCAGCAGCTAGCTGCTGAACTTCATGTTATGCTTTTTTGGCACCAAGTTTACCTTCGAAGGAGTGCCATTGCCTTTTGTGTTATGGTCTGTACCAGTCGGCCTCGTTTCTCTCTGCTTGTATGGAATGTGCATGGTAAAATTGATGTTGGAGAAGTGTTCTGCCAAAACGTAGCCCCTTAGCTGTACATGCAGTTCCATGCCTTGTTGCACGCTCCCTAGACTGTGCATGGAACTGCAAATTGCAATCATCCATCAAGTCCCAGGATCAACATACATGAAGACCAATAAAGAAATGCGGTTAGTACATTAATTTGTGGCCTGGTCTCATTTCTGGTTTCTTGAATAGATTGGAAGAAACATACAATTATAGCCACCTTGTATTAGGTTATCAAGTAGGGACACATGTACCAGTTATCTTGCGAGAGGAGTGTTAAATCCTACCAGATCTCACCTGTGAAAGATATCACGAAAAAGGGCTGTTCTAAAAGCCAAATAACCCTAGTATTATAGAAGTCTTAACTTTCTATAGTTGATTAATCATACTGTTGAATCCATGTTCCTACTATTGAGGTCAGAAACTACATTACACATGAGTGTACACTCACACTTACTTAGCGTAACACTATAGTTAAAGAAAATGCTGACATAAAAGAGATTCTAGATTTGGAATTTGCAAAATCTTGCATGGGACTTTATTGCAGGAGCCATGCAACAGTCCTTAATGTGAATGTCCCAATCGGTTTTTTTTGTTCAAATTCAAATGTACACCTGAGAACGTAAATCAACACTTTAATCTGATCTGATATCTGAGCCATGGTCAGATAAATTGTTTTATGATATTTTTCATTTTCTAGGAGGTAGAAACATTATGTATATTTATTGGTCTCCTGTTTCAGTTGCGAAGCCTTTGGTTGTGGATGGAAGTGCAAAGTCTCATGAACTTTCTCTTGCATATGATCGGTTTTCCCTGTCAAAGCTCAACCCTCCCTTGGTTCTACAGGAGTTTGTTAATCATGGTATAATACCATTTTAGTGTCCAACAATGCCACTAATTTCATCTTGTTTTTTTAACAGCATTGTTAATAGTAAAACTTTCTTCTTTCATCTATAGGTGGTGTTCTGTTTAAGGTTTATATTGTTGGGGAAGCTGTAAAGGTTGTACGACGATTTTCTCTGCCAGATGTCAATGAACGGGAGCTTTTGAACAGTACTGGAGTCTACAGGTTCCCTAGGGTTTCTTGTGCTGCTGCTTCTGCAGATGATGCAGATCTTGAACCCCAAGTTGCAGGTGTGGGAAATATGTGTGTCTCATAATTTTAGATACTCTTAAAGGTGGTTATACCACTCTTTTATCTTATAAACTCTCTCTCATAAAAGATTGCTTCTTTTTGGTATAGAGCTTCCTCCGCGGCCTTTGCTTGAGAGGCTTGCAAGAGAGCTTCGTTGGCGATTAGTAAGTCAACTATAATCCATATTTTGTAGCATCATTTGTAAATATTTGTGGTGATTAAAATTTCACTTGCACTTGCAACACTCTTATAGATCATTGTTAATTTTGACTAAGTCCAAATTCTCTATTATTTGTCATATATGCAGGGTCTTCGATTGTTCAATATAGATATTATTCGAGAACTTGGGACAAGGGACCATTTTTATGTTATCGACATCAACTACTTCCCTGGCAAGTGAAACCTTTCTGATAATTTCATTCTTGTCTTGAGACGTATAATGTGGGGGGTCCAAGTTTATTTGCGTCATACCACTTTGATATATAGAAACATCCTTGCTTTTGTCGTGTGTTTCCTATCTTTAGAAAATCATCATATCCGAATTAGTGTGTATTCAACACTTATGCATCTCATATATACAGCTTGTAATGACGCCCTCATTCTTAAAGAGTATCTTCTCAAATGTTTACAGGGTATGGGAAGATGCCAGAATATGAGCACATATTTACGGACTTTCTTCTAAGCCTTGTTCAGGGCAAATATATGAAGCGTCAAGTGAATAACTGTTGAGGTTGCCATGATGGCCACACCACATGCAAATATGCTGCTGAACTAATCCAAGTGTGACATTGCACATTGAATTACATGTACAAAAAACTGTATGGTTTTGTGCTTGCAGTTGAGATTCTTATGGCGGAAAGGGTTTCTTACCTACAATAGCTACTGACTGGTATGGCACTTTCCTTCATGTACTCAAGCTTTCGGTGACATGGAACTTTTGTACTATTAAATTGCTCGTTTCCTCCCATTTTCCAGCTGCCCTGTCTCAGAGGATCTTTATGTTCAGTTACTTATCATGTTTTCTTTATTAAAGGCTAACACATTCTCACATTGTATTCATTTCCATCTATCAAAGTTGATTAGTCCATTTTTCTATTGCAGTCCATTTTTGGCGGTCTGTCTTACCTTTACTAGGTGAATTGGCTTGGGAGTTCTGTTTTGTTCTTGTTAACTGTATGTAATTTTTTCTCATTTCGTGTCCATCATGGACAAAACTCAAACAACAAATTTGAACTTCTTTGCATAATATTTGGAGCATCGTGATTCTTGTCAGAAGTAAGTTTATAGTTTTCCATTGCAATTTTAGGATGTAATACTTTTTTATGAACTTTGCTAAAAATAGAAATTCTTGGCTAAAGGTTTGAGACACTAAAAAAAACCTACTGTATTTAGGCAACAGGCATCATAGTATCCCCCCACTACCCCACAGTTTAGATTGATTGCCAACATCATTAATCAGGCTTTTGAGTGTGATTCAAGAACCTTTTTAATTGGATTTCAAATGGCTCAACATTATAAGCAAGTCCTTTTATTAGAAGGTGGGCATTGAACGTTGGCAAGCATGTATTATTGTAACAATCCTTGTTCTATTTATTTAAGATGGAAGGACCTTGTCAACATGTAGATTTGAATACTTGGGCATTTTAGGTAATTTTCTCATAGAATTTTAATTTTTTGGGCAAATTTTATGGAGCTCGAGAATTAAATGCAAGACTGCACAGCAAGGCTGCTAGGTTAAGTATCCACAAAAAGAAGAAGGAAAAAATTTATACGTTCAGGTAGCTACCAGCTAGGGCTCCCAACCCATTCTCTATTAATATAATATTATATAATGTATATGTAATAGGATGTAATACATAATTTCTTTGTATTCAATAACATGAAGCAAACGGACATTAACGGAACGAAAAAAATCTTGAAGTAGACAAATTGGTAAAAATAATAATAAATAAATAATAATAAAGAGAAAAAATGCCGTATAATAGAATCTTGGGATAATTACCGTATGGATGGCCTTGTACCTGATATTTGTCCAAAAATGGTTCACAAAAAAATAATTATCACATAGCTATTCCTACATAAAAAGATGCCCTTCAAATAATGGTTTTACTCTTTAAACTTGCAATATTGTACATCCGTTGGATATCGAATGGTGCAATAACCTATTTATGTAGGATACCGAATGAAATTCAAATCATTTCACCCTTTGATTTCTACCAAAGAGAGGGAAAAATTATATGCTTCTTCTTCCCATAAACAAAGACAATAAACTGTGTGATAAACTCTCTTTTCACTGGGTCCTTTTACTTCCTTTCTCCCATTTTTCTCCTTTTTGTTGTAAAAAAATTTTCATTTTTCTTTGGATGATAGAAAACTGTATAAGAAGAGCCCAACTCAGGAATTTGAAAAAAGAAAAAAACGATGAAGATTAAACAGACCTTTCTCGAATATCGTAAGTTTAAAAGGTAAAATCATCATTTGAAATGCACCATTTGTTGGAAGAACAGCTGTATGGTAATTATTTTTTATGAATAATTTTTGGATAAATGTCAGGTATAAGGGCATCTGTACAGTAATTCTCCCTACAATAATGCTCCAAATCTCTAATACATACGTTCAAAATTGAAGTGTTGTTCTTGACCCGACAGATATCGTAGTCTCTCTCGACTATTCAATTCAAAAATAGAGGCTAAGCTAAAAGGCAAATAAGGGCGGTAGTCTTATCTGACTTGTAAAATTTGACCACCAGTGGGTAGCCACTAGCCACACATGGTTGAGGAAGGAAAATATTTTTTATTTTCCGTGTATTTTAGTGCTATTCCCACCTCTCAAACTTAGAAAATAAAAATAAAAATAAAAAAGGAGAAAATCTCTCATGTGTATTTTGTATTTTTGTTTTACTAGCCAAAGGATGTAAGCTTTAAATAATAAGCCAAAGATCAAGAACTTTTTGTACGTTAACCTCATTTAATGACATTGGAGAAAATTATTTAATTTGATTTTTTTCAACTATAATTACCTGCCGACCTGGATCACGTGCCACACATGATGCATGAATTTCAAAAGTGGATCCCATTTCTAGGATGGTTTGAAAATTGGAATTCTACAGTACAAATGCACTTTTTCCTCTTTTAGTCAATTTGGAAAATTTTACTCTAATAAGTAGGCTCACTGGAAGATTGATCCTGTATAAAAAAAGAATTAAAGAAGAAAAACATTCATATAATTTACACGCAAGAGCCCACTTTCTTGGACACAGAAGTAGAGTATAGTCCTTTAAAATCCAAAACGTTAAATTGTGGAGCTCAATTTTTAAAGTCTAAGAATGCAATGTTTAATGAAGTGTGTGTGTACGTGTGTGTGTGTATATATATATATATAGGAGAATATTAGTATCCATTCATCCTTCACCATAGGGTGAGAGATACTTTCATATTTGAAAGTATTAATATGCAAAAGACAAAAAAGTATATGAAAAAGAAAAACCCTCAATTACAAATAGAGATAGCCATGTAGGTATTTCTCACCATAGGGAAGCATACTAATATTCCTATTCCTATATATTTTATATATATATCTGAAATAATCATATAAAAACTAGTTCTCACTATTTTTTTATGAGAACTCTAGGTGAAGCCCATCTATCATTCAATCCAAACATTGCAATATACAGGAACCCCCTCTGATATTCACTCACCTCAAGTTTTGATTAGATTCAAATTTATTGGACTGTTGAATCGACTGTGCACCAATCCGAATGAGCTAAAAAAAGTTCTCACGATAAGTGCGTGAAAACAGTTTTCATAGAATCAAAGCCCATACATATATATATGAAAATATTCATACGCATGTATTATCCAAAATGACTATTTCCATCCTCACCAAGTCCACTAATCAATGGGGCTTTAGGGAGACCCTATCAAGTTTGTCTATCACTATATAATGAGAGATGGATGCAAATTCTAAAAACTTGCCCCATTTTTTTGTCATAGGGCCTACATTGAGTCAATCTAGTCTTTTCATACACTACCTACCCCTCTCCCCCCAATGAGTCACGAGTTCAAATTTGACACTCATCCGACTTTTTCTTACCATCGAATTGAAATCATAATAAAATGATGACTTTAAATCATAAGATTTTAGGTTCATAGATCAAAAAAGGAAGTAATTTTGAACAACTTCCAACTGTACCAGGGCTCAACTATACCAGGGCTATTATGAACCTATCTAGATTTTTTTTTCTTTTTCCAAATTCCCCTATATGGTCAACAGCCCCTCGAAGGAAGGGAGCCCTTTTACAAAAAGAACGAATTTTTCCAACAGATGCTAAGCCACAGACGAGCATAAGCAGCCAAGACACAGAATGCAGCTGCAGGAAGCATCCACGGTTTTGCATTGAGTTTGCGGTGCTCAGAACAGACCCAAGAGTACCCAGTACCCACTTATCCAAACTCTATTCCAATTGCTAGATTTTTCGCATTTCACATTGATAATATGGTATGGGATCTAGGTCATTGGCCTTAATCACGTCTTTTCACATATCATCAATGTGACATATCATTAACATTTGCCCCGAAACATTCAAAGTTTAATACTTCCCACAAAACTCTTCGTATGTGACATTGCCTATATACAGGGTAATATATAGGATATCGCACGGCCTTGGGACATCGCACAATACAATGTATATACTATCATTGCTATTTTAGGATATTACACGAACAACTATAGAAAATGCTGAAACTTTGACATTTCAAGACGAATGTCAGGTCTACGGACAGACACACGGGCAATATCTCTATTATCAATATGACATATCCTTATGTATATTGCAGCTATTTATCGATTCTGTTTCTATCGGGTTCTCACTTTTTTTTAGCGACAATATTATCACTCTTTTCACCTCAGCAACGATATCATTACTTGTATCTTCTTTCTTCCTCGTTTTCCTCCTCTTTCTCAATCTCCAGAATCCATTTCTCGGCCAGCACACCAACCTCAAACACCTCAATCATCCTCCGCACCTCAATCCCAGCCAACCCATTCCTATTTGACACACAGGTTTGGCTACGCGGGTTTGATACAAAGATGGTTTGGATTTAGACCATGGTTGGGTTTGTGGGTGATGAGAGCGGATGAAGGTGACAGTGAGCTTGAGTGGAGCATTTGTCTGGGCTTGGGTTGCTCTGGGTTACAAGAAAGGAAGACGATGGGAAAAGATGAAAGAGAAGGAGCAATGGGTTCCAATGAAGGTCTTGGTATGTTAAGTAGGAGAGAGTGCAAATAGGCTGGTTTAATGTAGCTAGTATCAGGCTTTGTTTTACTGTATGTATGGTTGAAATAGGTTTTTTGGATTAGGGCAATAGAGGCATAGGTGACGTTGCTTGGTGAAGATGATTGGTGTTGATGGAAGAAAAGGTGGGAAAGTGAGAGTAGAGTGATCCCCATTGCTGGTAGGATTTTTGGTAAGTGGGTTGCTATGCAGAGCAATGGGTTAGGAAGTTCGGTCTCCTTGAATCGGGTGTCATGAAAGTGACAAAATAAGGAAGATGGGCTGGACTTAAATTAGCAAGTTTCAGGCTTCAATTCTTATATTAAGAAAAACGTGTCAGGCCTAAAAGAGAGCTTCATGGAGGTCTTCAGGGTGGTGGATGGGTGAGAAATAGAGTGGAAAAGATTAATAGAGGAGAGCAGAAGAAAAAGATACAAGCAATGATATCAAAGATAACTAGAACAAACAACAATATCATTGCTCAAATAAAAGCAACGGCTAAGGTAATTTTTTTGACAACTATATATACATTTAAAAAAAATTTCTTTCGGGGCGCCTTAGGGTAAAGGCCATAGAGTAGTGGGCTGTCCAAGATAACGAGGACTTTGGTTCAACTTTGACCCAGCCTGCATATGTGAGGGTTTACCGAGGCTAGGCCTGGCCCAGCGCTTTGGCAGCCCCAATCAAAATGGATATACCATCTTTCATTTTAGAAATAAAATGCTG
Source organism: Sextonia rubra (assembly GCA_037013555.1). Taxonomy (NCBI): domain Eukaryota; kingdom Viridiplantae; phylum Streptophyta; class Magnoliopsida; order Laurales; family Lauraceae; genus Sextonia; species Sextonia rubra. The sequence continues at coordinate 30,372,879 of JASUAD010000010.1, read as the reverse complement.
CAATCCACTGTGGAACCTGCCTTTCCCCAAGTCGTATATGAAGCCATTGTCAATTGCCCAAGTACCCAATTAATCTCAATTCGCACGAATTTTAATTTGCAAGTGTTGCGACCATTTACGTTCTGCGTAAACTGCAATTCTTGACCAACCAATGCATTTCGCTTCCTAATAAAGACCATCAACACAACCATTCGAACCTCCCTTGACGGGGAACCACCATGCCCATAGGAATGAAAGAACCCACATTGACCCAACTCACTCGAGTCATTTATCAAAAGGTTTTCATTGATTACACAAGAAAATTGGCGGCAGGAGGTAATACTCAATAACTGAGAGTAGATAACAATTGTGCTCCCCCTAACCCACCGTGTTATATGTGAATGGGATGGCTCTTGTTTATCATAAGTAGAAAAGGCTCTGTAAGATGTGGTCCCACTTCAAAACTAAAATGCAACCACAATCCAGTGGCCCTATCCCAAACGCACTAGGTAAGCAAAACGGCTGACCATCCACCATCATACCCCAAAAACACTTCTTGCATTTTGGTAGGGGCATCAAAATGGAACAGTTACATAAAATTGGCAGTTAATGAAAAAGAACCATACCATCGCTCTTCTTTCTAATAATAAAAGCGCAGCATTTCAAAGCAGTAGACAAAACATATGACAATAAAGGGACATTTGGAAAAAGGAAAGAATCCAAACTGGTTGATGAGAGGCCTAGTTCAGTTGGAAGGAGTTCATAATTGCAACCACACAAGTTGCAAGTTCAAGTCATGCTACCATTGAAAAAAAAATAAGAATCTAGACTATTAATGTGAGTACTTCATCCCGATAAACAAAATGCTGCAATTAAAACAGAAAAATTGATGCGCATCACCCTCCATTGAATGAACTTGCTAGAGAACTTGACCTGTCAACGGTACTGAAACAACAAAACAGAAGTCACAATGACCACTTGGAAAAGCTAATGTGGTAATATAGACATGCACATGATGGTACTGGAACAAAACAAACAGAAGTTAAATGTCAACTTCCAAAAAAAAAAAAGCACTAATGCAAACATGTGTGTGTATGTGTGAGAGAGAGGCCAATACCTTTTTTTTTTATCCTAGCTATAGGTGGCAGGCCCCACCCTTGGTAGAGGAAAGCAGACCTCAGAGAGATAGGTAGAGCCCTCGAGTGAGGGAAGCGGATAGATCTCAGGCGAGGTAAACAATGGCCATCTGGCAAGGAAAAGGTGCCTAGCCAGGCTGAACCCTGGTCAGGCAGGCAAGAACTGCCACCTCTTACCAGTGAGGTAAGAGGCCATTCTTGAGAGAGGCCTATACCTGAACGGTATTCATGTTCTTAGGCCAAACAAAATATGGTACAGACAGTTCCTCTGAATTTTAATGGGGAAGAAAGGACTCACCTTCTAATCTTGTTCTTACAATCTAATAGCACCTATACACCATTTACATAGCTCTAATGTACTATAATTCAAACATCAGCTAGAACCTCTTCCCTGCAATGCAGGATATAGCTGCGATCTGCTTTATTTCAAAGTGGACTCAAAATTTTGACATTGCAAGCTGTTCAGGCCAACTGCTTTTCTGATACCAACAAACGTGATTTTGTTCTTAAAAATACATATTTTACAGGTATATATTTGCAAGGCACTTTAACAAAACCATTCTCTCAGAATTTTCATCTACTGACAGTCATTTTGATGCAGCAGGCAGCTCAAATGAAGTCCATTACATGATGTTGGACCACCTAAAAATCATAATTTTGTTCTTAATTTTTGTCTGTGTTGGTCAGGTGAGAAGTCCATAGATCATTTACTCGCATTGTGATTTGCAGAGAGTAATTTAGAATGTGTTCTCTGTTCTTGTCTTATCTCTGAACTTTCCCTCTTGATTTCGTATGGGTCTATTGGGAGTGCTTGTTACCCATGGCTATGACCCTACTCTTCTCACAAGTTGAACCTCACACTAGACAGGGTATTTTTATGGGTTATAGTCTGACTTTTAATGGGGCATGAATGCCTAGATCTTACTACAGGGAAGGTTTATATGTCTAGAAAAGTGGTTTTGATGAAAGTTCATTTCCCTTTCAATCTTCTTCATTATCTTCCTCTCCCTCACCGGACCCTCCCTTTACTCTGCTTATTAAATGGCTTTCTCCCTCTACCACACAGACTCCTGGCCTTTCCACAGTTCCAGTCCTGCCTACAAGTTCTATTTTAGGTCATGTTCCATCAACTTCAATTACAACTAGCACCATTGGCCAAACTGCTGGTTCTTGTCACTCTTTCCCTACTACTACTATTGCCCAGCCAAGTAGAGCACCCTTAACTTCTTCCATTGATGCACCAACTACTGTAGCATCTTCAGCTACCCAGTCAGCTACTATACCTATCACAGTGGCCCATCACTTCCTATCATATCTACCTCTGTTACTGATTCTACTTCTGCTGTCCCTATTTCCTGTTCCCCATCACATTCTCATGCACCACCTGACATCCCTCACCCTGTCCCTTCCTTTCCTCCACCATCAATTTCTCCCTTACCTTCAGGTTCTTCGAACCTTCATCATATGGTGACATTCCAAAACAGGAATTAGCAAGAATAAGGATTTCTGAATAACAAAACATGTTTCTCTGCCTTCTCATGTCTACTTCGATAGCATTGAGCCTACTTGTTTCAACCTAAGCATGCACATTGGAGGAAAAAAATGTCAAAAGAATTTAGTGACTTACAGAGACAAGTGACACAGTCTCTTGTTCCCCCTTCACCCTCCTAACATGTCGTTGGTTTTACATGGTTTGCAAAATCAAGCATCACCCCGATGACTCCACAGCTAGATACACCCAATGACTCCATAGCTAGATACAAGTCCAGGTTGGTGGCCAAAGATTTTCATCGAGACCATGGTACATATTATACTGACACTTTCAGTCCAATGGCGAAACACTCCACCATTAGAGCAGTACTTGCATTGTGGCGCAGCCCGGATCGTAGATCCGATGTAGAACAATCTCCCAAAAGATTGTTCGAATCCGAAGACTCAAAGAAACTCACGATCAAACCAGAAAGAGAAAACTCTGGAAAAACTGTATTATTATTGATAAAACCATGTCTATTACAATGAAAGACTCCTCCTTATATAGGAGTGATTGTTTCTAAGTGGGAAGTAACTCTAAACAAGCATGGCTTACTAAAAATAAAATATGAAGTAAATAATTAAGGATAGGGATCCTTAAAAGGATCAAAGATCAATCGGATGGCCTACAAACCTGTGATCTGAGCCAGACTTGAGATCGGCCTGCATCACATTGGCGATGCATTTTCAATGACAACGTCATCAATTGAATGTCACCAACACCCTCCTTCATGGGATTTTTGGAGGAAGTTACATATACTGATATACAAGTCAACCTCAAGGCTTTGTGGATGATTGCTTTCTAAATCATGTGTGCAAGCTACATAAATCCATGTATGGTTCAAAACAAGCACCAAGGGCCTAGCTTTATAGATTTTCTGGTTATCTAGTTGGGATTGGTTTCAGTTGGACACACGCAAACTCCTCTCTATTTGTTCGATTTTACAACGGCTCAATTACAATTCTTCTTCTGCATGCGGATGATTTGGTGATTACCAGAAATGATTCCAACTACATTTCTTCTCATTTCTCAACTTAAGTGTTGTCTTCGAGATAAAAAAAATTTTGACACCTAAACCATTTCTTATGTATTGAAGTGAAAACTCGTCAAAATGGGTTGTTTCTTTCACAATTTAAGTCTGACAAAGAACTCTAGGTTTGCACATCTATGATTTATGGTAAACCATGCGCTCTCCATCAAGGCACAAAAGCACCTCTCATACAGTTACCTCTACTCTTCTAGCTAATCCTACATACTATCAAAGTATTACAGGAGCACTTCAATACCTTGCACTCACCAGATTGGAATTAGCATCCACTGTCAATCAACTTTGTCAACATATGCAACAGCCTATTACAGCTGATTTTACTGCACTTAAACGTGTTCTGTGCTACCTCGAAGGCACCCCTACCACTGGCATTTCTTTTCAGAAAGGTTCTCACCATCCTCGACGGCATTCAAATACTGATTGGGTTGGGGCTCCCTCAGATAGGTGATCTATGGTTGGATTCTGCATTTTTTTTTTTTGGTGGCTCCTGTCTCTTGGAGCTCCAAGAAGCAACCTACAGTTGCCTGATCCTCAACTGAAGTAGAATACCATTCCTTAGCACACGCCACTACAGAAACGTGCTGGCTTTGGATGTTATTCAAAGATCTGCATGTGTTTCTCTCTACTCAGCCTACATTATGGTGTGACAATGTCTCCACTATCGCATGGCCTACAACCCTGTCTTTCATGCGAGCACGAAACAAGCGGAAGTTGTTCATTCATGAGAAATTGTTCTTGAAAGATCTTTACGTTCACTATGTCACCTCCACGGACCAAGCCACTGATCTCCTCACCAAAGGCTTGCACCCAATGCACTTTCAATACCAGCATTCCGAGCTAAAGGTGGCTGCTAGCCCCATTCACTTGCAGGAGGCTGTTGAAAAGTCAGTTCCTAACTAATTGAAGTCATAATCGTTACCATCAAGTCACACTTCAACTGACCAACTGGGTTGTTAGTTCTTGTAAGTTGTAACAAATTGAGGACATGACATTTCTGTTGGACAGAAGTTAATTAAAGTTCTGATTAGTTATTAATCTCTGACTAATCAACATCAGATTGTATATATAGAGGACAATGTTCTCGCTCCCCTTCATCTTCTTCTTTCTTATTCTATGTTCTTCTGTAGTTCATAGACTGCAATGAATTTCTACGTGCCAAATTTGTTTGCTCTCTCTCCATGAATGAGCAAGCCATTCCGAGGCTAGATATAGGGGTAGGTGGGCCCCACAGGATGGACCGAATGGTCTAGCCATTCCTAAATATTTGCGTATGCATGTGTATGTGTGTAGCATCATCATCATGAAAGCCTTCTCCAATCCATTTGGGGCCTATTTTTCTGCTCCATCATATCTGAAGCCATTTTTTTCAGAACACATTTGCAGACAACACATATATGCATATAACAAGAATTGCTGGACCTGCATTTTTATTGGTTACGGCTTTTTAGTGAAGTTTGAAATTGAAATCCTCATTGCAACATCACAATTCAAGTATTATTTACTTGAACTGATAAGCAAATCTTAATATTCTCTAAAAACAGTAATGACAAAAAAATTACATAGAATACAATGCATTAAAAAGTTCATCAAGTGCATTATTACATAAAAGATTACAACAATGCCTATGATCAACTATTAACTATTTTGTGATAACCAAATAAACAGTGATAACAACGGATCTGTAACAGAGAGATCAGACAGAAATTTGCAAGAAGCAGATTAAAGATCTAAACCATTCATCAACCAAAAGCATCAAGAGGTACCTTAATGAAACCTATTGCCTTGGCATTGCTATGAAAGCACTGCCTGCAGCACATGAGCCCATACTTCCTGATCAACCCATGCGAGTTTCCGCAGACTCGGCTGGATTAAACAGAAGAAGAAATCATTGAACAACGCAAGCTAGAATTTAAGATGACACCCAAAATGAAGAGATGCGATTGTGATTGTGATTGTGAGATTACCAAGAGCGAGATCCAGGGCCGTAGTTCTTTGGGTGAGAATTCCACACATTCGAATGCCCCATCTTTTACAATCTTCTCTCTCTCTCTCTCTCTCTCTCTCTCTCTCTCAAAACTCTCGCAGAAAAATTCCTTTCAATCTCTCTCGCGCCGGCGCAGAATAGAAACCCTAGCTCTGCACCTCGTACTTATATAGAGAGTGCAACCAAAAACCCTAATCTTGTCTCGGAGGGAGCAAGGTAATATGAAAATAGTTCCTGGGGTTTTGGAATAATATCAGAAAAGCCCTGCCCTGACATGAATGGCAGTGTTTCGAATGAAGATCTTTTTTGAGGTGCTTTTAAATGATGTTAATTAATAGGTGCAAATGACTTTTATATATATATATATATATATGAGAATCTTCATACGCATCTGTTCCTCACTATTTTTTTCGAGAGAACTCTAGGTGGGACCTATTTATCACTCAATTCAAACCTTACAATACATATAGGACCCTATGATAGCAACGCGCCCCAAGTTTTGGTTGGATCCAAACTAATTGGACCATTTGATCGATTGTACACCTATCTGAACGGAATGAATTTGTGAGCTATGGATGAAGGGGTTAAGGATATGTGATTGGGGCCAAATTTAATATGTAGGGTGTTTTCACATAGATCTTTTCAACCCTGGTCTTATCCCTTGGTGGGGTCCACAGTGGGCTCCACTAAATAATGTGCACAAAAAATCCATGAGGGGCGTATGCACAGAAAAAGTTGAAAAGGGCGTATGCACGAAAAGTCCATGTGGGGCATATATATATGCTTTTCTTTAATCAACTTTTTCTAAGTTATTAGCTCAAGCATTAAGGTGATTTTGTTTTTCACATAGGTGAACTCTGATATTGCAAGTCAATATAAAACAATAAAAGAAGAAGAGGAAGAACAGATGTGTTAGGATATCTTCGATTAATTCCTTTTAGATCAATAGTGAAGTTTGATGACATTTTTTTTGTATTTACCAGGTCAAAGGAGATTTTTTCAGTAAAATCTTCTATTTTTATAAATGAAAGGGATAGGATTATATTTTGAAATTCTCTAATCAATTTGAGAAATTGAGCTCAATTCTTTAATTAATTTAAGAAATTGAGTCAAATTTATCTTTTTTTTTTTTTGGTATTCACTGAGACTAAAGAAATTCTTCTGATAAAATCCTCCATTTTGAAATGACTGGAAAATAAATTCCACATCACATTCTATGGTGTTATAGGTGTTGTGCCAAACAATAAAAAAAGTGAAGAAAAGTAGCAAATCATTATGATTTGATAAATTCATTTATTCTAAATGTTGTGTTATAAGATATGTTTTCATAATATTGTACCCATTTTTCAAAACAAGTTATTGAATTCCTTTTCTTTTAAGATTTCCAATTTACTTATACCTTGGATACTATGAAAGCATAAAAAAAAAATTATCTAATTTAAATCATTGAAGTAGAGACTAGTTAAACTTAATTGCATTTTCAAAACATCCAAAACTAATAGCTAAATTGCATCCACAAAATTAAAATACTACTCTTAGAAAAATAAAAATAAATAAAATTAAAGTAAAATAATAAATATTACTTAAACATTAAAGAAAGTTTCAATTATCCTCAATGAGATCTAAATGAAAATTCATTTTCTATCAAGCAAATACTGTTTTTTTTTCCAAAAAAATCAACTGCACTTCACAACTTGCTTGCATATTATAGTACAAAGATCTGGACCATCCAAACTTATGAAATTTATAATCGTAATTATTCTAGCTAATACAATAAAAAAAAAACCTTCCCACCTATTACTTTATTGAAAAGGCCAATGGCCAAAATACATAAGCATCTAATTGATATTGACTATTATGTTATAACATGTGTAGATAATGTGATGATGACATTTTTTGAAGAGATTAAGGAGTAAGGTTGAAAAACCTACAACTTAGACTCAATTGTTCCAACTAGGGCTCTCAAAGGGTTGGGCTAGTGTAAGCCCTTACCTTACCTTCATATATATGGGCCAAGCCTAAGTCAAGTTAAAGCTCTTGGATTCCTCTACGAACCTATAATATTGAAACCCTTACTTTACCCTCAAGAGCTAGGGCCCGGCTTGCCAAGCTAGGGTCGAAAGAAATGATTTTTCCTAATATTATTATATATAATAATTTCTCTATACCAGGATGCTAATTCGCTCCTTTGTTCAAGATACCGATAGATACAATGCAAAAGTTAATATTTTTTTGTAACTTTTAAAAGAATACATGAAATAAGTTACTTTTTTCTTATATAAAAATATTATTTATGATTACATAAAATAAGCTAATTTGATAGTATTGTGACATGAAATTAGGCAATGGAATTAAATGCCTTATCATACCAGCAGTAATTAAAATGTATTGGTTTTATTTGTCATTAGGCTACTAGTCAGATTGTCGCAAGTTAAAGTTTCACTAGCTATACCATTTTTTACTAGTTCAGATATTACATTTTTTTTATTAAGCAATTATTTGGACCAGTAGATCTTGTTTGATAGTTCTCATATGATTCAATTAGATTTATTCTAAATATGAATTAGACCTTTTCAAATAAATTGGTTAGTATGTATGGTTCAAATAAAGATTATACTACTTTTGAATTCGCATTGAACCTAACTTGTGACTCTTTGAAACATCACTATTGAATTTTATAACAAGGTAATTAAACTTTGACTATTAAAGATAAATGACTAAAATGTTTGATACATGAGTCGTTATAAGCTTTAACTCCATATGTGGGGTTCATTTGAATGATATAACAGTCATGAAAGCAAGGGGATATAAAGAAATTAACATTGATCAATGGTTGGTTAGTAGATAAAACTCAACTTCACTCAATAGTGATGTTAGGGCTATCAATTTAAACTCTTAAACTTTAATAGTTTACATTGATAAAATCAATCTAATAACAACTTGAATTTTTTTTCATTGAAGACATGTCCATGTGAGGAAAATATGAAATCAAGCATGCCATTCAAAAGAAAATGTATAATTAAATATAGGTACAATATTATGATCTATGAGAATATCCATCAATTAATACTATTTGACAAACTATTAAGTTTTTATTATTAATTGCTACTTAGAGGAGTTTTTTATAATTTGTGGTAAATTCCTACATATAATTTATATTATTTATTAATAAACAAAGTGCACCCCTCAAACAAGCTAAGTCAAATCCTAGCTTGAGCCTCCAGATTGTGGGCTTTTTAAAATTGGGCCCTACTTTACCCTCTGGCTTTAGGTAAAAAGGAAAAGCCCTTACTTTGAAGGCTTTTACGGGCCAAGCCAGGTCAGGTCCCCTTGTCAAAGGGCTAAATTGACAATCCTAGTTCCAATGCAGAAAAAAAAAAAAAAAGAGACTATGAAAGAGTTTATATATATAATTGCCCTCATTTCTTAGCTCCCTCACCATTGGAGTCACAAATCAAGATTTTATCTGTGATTGTTTATATAAAGGAGAAAAGAAAGGTGAGAACAACTAGGAGGATCATTTTTTGAAATGAAAGTATTTAAAAATGGATCAAATGCCTGAAAGATATAAATATACATTTAGTTACATGTATTGACAATGGTAATCAATCCAAATCAATATCTTTATAAATACAAAAAAAAAAAAAAACACTGTAATGAGGAAACTAAAATGAAAACAAACCGTAAATGATAGATAAATTTTAAATTTAAATCATCATCATCATCATCATCATCATCAAAGCCTTATTTCAACCATATTGGAGTCAGCTATATAAATTATGTTCCAAATTGGGTCTAGTTCCGGTTCTTGGTCCACATAGACCGGATTGAAACGGACCCATTTACAATCCTCCAGTTGACCCCAAAACCACCCGGTCCCTGTAAAGGGGTACCCATTTGCCAACATCAGAGAGCAACCCTAAGTTGGACGAGCTTTAAATTCTATTACGAAGTCTAGGGTTTCTGCCCTGCTCCATCTCTCTATCTCCGTATCTCCTGCAGCCGCTGCAGCATCTCTTCGTTGTTGGATCCTTTCTCATCAATCATGGCGGAGCAGGTCAGATCTGGAAATCTTCCATTTCCTGTTATCAGATTTCTTCTTGGCTCTCTTAATCAGCGGCAAAAAAGTTCCTTCTTTTAGTGTTGTTCACTTCGATTCGATTCATTAAAAAAGAGAGTCGATCATCATTTTTTTCTTCTTCTGGTTTTGATTCTTATCATGAAATGTTTTGGTGATTCAGACGGAGAAGGCGTTCTTGAAGCAGCCAAAGGTGTTTTTATGGTAAGAAGGGGCAAAAACAAACTCAGTTTTGTTTTTATTCCAGTCTGTTTTGTGCATTTGTTAGTCTAAGATGTGTGTGTTTTGATGTATGGATGGATCCAGTTCTAAGAAATCTGGAAAGGGGAAGAGGCCTGGGAAGGGCGGAAACCGATACTGGAAAAGTATTGGGTTGGGATTCAAGACTCCCAGGGAAGCAATTGAAGGTATAATTATAATTTGCTTTACTTTACTTTACTTTGTTGGAACCCCGCTTATTATTATTATTATTATTTGTAATGTTATGTGTTGAATCCCTGGAATTTTCTGGCATTGGATGCATGATTTGTGCTTACTTTAGTGAAAGTTTGGCCTCTAAGACCATTGGGATTCGAGGATTTTTAGAAATTGGGATTCTAGGCCCCTTGTGGTACCCGCTTGATGTATGTCAATCATGGGAGGATAGTGCAATGGAAAGATCTAATTATGGATTTGATTCTGGTTAAAAACCCTTGCAATCAGATCATCATAACTATTGATTTTGTGACTTAAGATTTTAACTGTTTCTTAATTTATATTTTTATGAAATTTATTCCAATTGAGTTTAATTTAGATTAGTGTCAAATTAGGGTGAGTTGTGAGTGCTAGTTCACGTGGGATTAGTGAGTATGGAGGTGTTGATTTTATCATGGGGAGTCCCCTTGTGGTAAAGAAGTTCTCTCGTTCACGGGGGATTAGTGAGTATGGAGGTGTTGATTTTATCATGGGGAGTCCGTTGTGGTCATGGTAAAGAAGTTCTCACGTTCAGTCTCTGATAGGTACCTTTTAGCAAAGTGTAATCCTATATTTTTATTTGAATATGCGAAATCACTGGTATCATTTAACTACGATTTGGGGCTTGATCTAGCTCGCAGAATACCAATGTAGATTTACTATCAATGTAACTAGTGAAACATGCCCGCGCTTAGCACGGGCGATAATAAAAATCTTAAATAATTTTAAATTGGGGCTGGAGTTCAACTCTGTTAAGTTACTGGCTCTAGCGCAAGCTTGATTACGTTAACATGTTAAATGAGCCCAAGCCCCAATTCAAGGTGAAGCTTGGTTTGTTAATGTAACAAATTATGTATGACTAAAATAGGCCAATTACAATACTGATATTGAGCTTGGTAAATGTCAAAAAATCTGGAGTTGTGACTTGATATTTTTAGCTTATGAATTCACTAAATTTTCAAATATCTAGCTTGAGAGACATCATTTAGAATTCTCACATATCCCCCAACAGGAATCCTCAAATATTCTAAAAATCCTAATAATTGAATCACATCAAACAAAATGGTCCATTTCTCATGTTATGTTGATGATGCTGACAATTTGGATTAGATTTTATTTTAGCGTCCATTGGTATGCATCAAATTGAATTTTGAGGTTGCCAGCTAGTTTGGATGATTTAACAGCATGCAGCATCAACGGTGATGGCCATCACATTGTGTAAATCATAAAAAATGTGCCCAGGACAACTTGGTTTCCCTTGGTCTAGCCCTATAGACCAATGACCTTGAACAGAGAATGGCCTAATTATAATTCAGATTTGAAGTTTAAATCTTTATCTTGTGTAACATGACCTGACGTAATGGAATTAGCAATGTAGGCCTGAAACGTTACCTATGAATGGTCAGGCTTAGGACCTGATGACTGGCGTGCCACATTGACACCCTTTCAACTTCAAATTGTTTGATAAAATCATAAAAAAATTATTAATGTTTTTGCTTTTGTATCATTTCTAGTGTTTCTTCAATTGGTGCCAAAATCCCCCACAAAAAGTGAGAAAATAATAATAATAATAATGAGCATACATTATGTTAGAATCTGCAGCAGAGACTTATTCACAATCTATAAATTCTGAATTTTTAAAAAAGAAACTTCATAATAAGAACAAAAAAATTAAAAACTAAAGAAATTCAGTAATTATAAAAGCAAAAAGCCTAAAGCATTCTTAAGAAAAAGTGCTTTTAAAGACTGCTTATAAAGTCCAGACCGTCCGACTCTCTCTTCTTATCCAACCAGTGTGAGATAGATATAATTTCTTATCCAAATTCCCATTACAATAAAAACTTCTTTTAAATTGGACCTTTTAAAATTTAAAATCTATGATATAAGAGTAAGAGACTAAAACGAATATAACTTTAAAGAAATTGCAAAATGTGAGAATCAAAGCACACATATCTGCAGTTCCAACAAAATATGTAAATCCACATATTGGATTAATAACAGAGAGGGAGAAAATAATCCAAAATTGATTATGCAGTTCCCAATCCTAAACCGAAGAAGAAGAAGAAGAAGAAGAAGAAGAAAGGATCACCTCAATATGAACAAAGCATTTCAACAAATGAATGGACTTCGAAAAATCAAACATAAAAATCTGCAACAACAAAAATCAAAATCCAAAAATATCAACCAACATTGAAAAGCCGAACTCTAGATCCTGAAATCTGGACCTGGAAGACCAAAGCCTAAAATTTCAAGCATTATTTCTAAACGAGGCAAATACATGATGTTTGAAACATCAAAGAAAACAAAATTTGCACCTTACAGTATTCAAAATCAGAAAATAATATTGGCCAATATTCAAAAGCACAAACTCCAGGCCACAAATCTGCAACTGGACAGAGCAAAATTTAACGACTTAAGAAATGTATGAGTTACTAAGAATGGAAGTGCAAAATCTGCAACTGGACGGCAAAATTTAACCACTTAAGAAATACATGAGTTACCAAGATATTGCACAAACTCCAGGCCACAAATCTACAACTGGATGGAGCAAACTTTAACGACTACAGAAATGCATGAGTAACCAAGAATGGAAGATAAAGATGATGATGATGCTTAGACAACGGTGATGGTGTGAGTGCACAATCCCTAGCCGATCTTCTACTCTTGCATTTTGCTTCCTTTACTTTCTTATAGTCAATTTATAAGAAAGCAATCCTCGGGTTGGGTTGAGCGATACAATGGCTTAAATAAGCCATTTCGTAATTTCTTTTAAAAAGAAAAAAAAACTTTTGGTTGTCAATCTTAATATAATTAGGAAGTCTAATGAAGGTGGGAGAATACCTTCTAATTCTCAGCCCACTAAATTTACTAAATCTATATAGTGAAAACAATCTCAAAACCACAAAAGCCAACAAAAAATAATGGTCAGTCCTACATAACCTTGAGCAAAATAGTTCCAGTTGTCTAGCCTCTGGCGTACGGAACTTAAAGGAGGTTTGAGCCCAGCGCTTTCCACCACCAACTCCAATTTTGGGGCCTTTTGATGTCACACCCTTGACCATGCTCTGGGTTTTCTGCATTGCAGCCATTACCTTCGCTTTCTTAGCCTTCTTTTCATCCTTGGTAGTCTTTATCATTTGTTTGATTTCACTGCAGAATAAGATTAAGCAACCATAAAGGTGACAATATTTTAATAAAATTGGAAGAGGGAGGAGGAAGTAGGAGCCTCTGCTTTCTTAGCCTTCTTTTCATCCTTGTAGTCTTTATCATTTGTTTGATTTCACTGCAGAATAAGATTAAGCAACCATAAAGGTGACAACATTTTAATTAGATTGGAAGAGGGAGGTGGAAGCAGGAGAGGGAGATGAAGAGATCTGAGCACGAGAGAGAAGTGAAAAGGGTTTATTCTTTCGCATGTAATTAGATTTGGAAAACCACAAATAAGGTTATGATTTCTTTTTTTAAGTTGTGTGGTAAAAATACGCATGGCAGAAATCAAGGTTTTTTAGCTCCCAACCATGTAGTTTTTACATGTTTTTGATTTAGTAACATGCACGGATTGAAAACAATATATGCAGTAAAAGAAGGGAGTAAGATACAGAGATGAAGAAAGCTGAAGATGCAGAAAAAGAGAGTACCAGAGCAATAGAGGAAGATCACATCAGGAGAAAAACCATAGCTACAGAGGGAGTGCAACATGAGAGAGTAGAGTTAGTTGTTCATGCTGTGGGAAGGAAGAGAGAGATGGAATCTTTTTTGAGGGTTTCCCATGCACGGTTGTGAGAAGTTAGGGAGGCTTGGAAGAAGATGAAAGGTTGCATTTTGAAGTAACGTATTCAGAAATTAAGGAAAAGTAGTGGAAACATTCCTTTGGTTTTAAGGGGCAGTCAAAATGAATTTAATATGGTCAATCAATTATTTGATTTTTGCAATTGGGAAGCGGTTCCCACAAGTAAAAAGGGAGGAATAGGATGGATGAATCACCGATTGCTTTAAGTGGAAGTCAAAATTAAAAGATGATTAAAATCAAATCTAAAATTGGCATGGAATTGACAATTGAACTCAACCAGCTTAATATATAATAATTGGAAAATCTAATGATTGAAGCAAAGTCATCTACGTGTTTACTGCATAAATAGGTTACATGAATTTGTTTGGTGAAAAATGAATATCCTGTCATTTAACAAACAAAATCTGCGAATTTTTACTTACTTGAAAAGCTCTTATCTCAACTATTGAATGCGATGAGTGGCACAGATCTTTTATGCAATATTATTTTGATACAGTAAATTGAGTTTGTGCTTTAAGAGGGGTACTGTTGCTTTGTTTTGCAGGAACATATATAGATAAAAAATGCCCCTTCACTGGCAATGTTTCCATCCGGGGCCGCATCCTGTCTGGTACTTGCCACAGTGCCAAAATGAATAGAACCATCATTGTCCGTAGGGACTATCTTCACTATGTGAAGAAATACCAGAGGCAAGTTTTGATCTATCTAGTCCACCTTAGAGGAATTACAGTGATCTATATTCAGCAAAAGTACAGTTGCTGCTAGTTTTTTGATTTCATATCTTTCTTTTGGTTGGCAACATGACCTTTTAACCTGGAACCCTGGGGTTGTGACAATGAGAACGTCTCCACTGTGCTCTTTCTCATATCATTTGTATCTACTATTTTTTTTCCTGTAGATATAAACCATTTTGTTTTCCCGCCTATTCATATTTTTTCCCCACAGTAGTTGGTGGGCCTTCATAAAATTTCCTATATTGGAAGTCCTAGCTTTTCGGTCAACCAGCAAATAAATAATTTTTGTAGCATGCTCAGATCATACATGAGGGCCATCTCTATATGTGTTTAGATCACGAGGAGACCATCACTCCCCCATAAGAACGGGCTTCCTTTTTTTTTTTTTTCGTATTGTTTTTTCTCATTTGTAAAATGGAATTAATATCTGGTCTCTATTTGACTCTTGACAGATATGAGAAGAGGCACTCTAATATTCCAGCACACATCTCCCCATGCTTCCGTGTGAAGGAGGGGGACCATGTTATCATCGGCCAATGCAGGTTAGCCTAGAAGATAAATTAACTCATTTACATGCAAGCATTTTGTGCCCTTTCATTCCATGGAAGCTTGGTGACCATGTTTTTTGTCTTCTCTTCAGGCCCTTGTCAAAGACTGTGAGGTTCAATGTGTTGAAAGTCATTCCAGCAGGATCTTCCGGTGGTGGGAAGAAGGCTTTCACTGCAATTTAAGTCCTGTGTTTTTCAACTATTTCATAATTTTGAGCTGGATGCCTAGGGTTTAGACTCATTTGGAGACTTCATTTCTGTTTTGTGCTTTCGGAAAAAGTTTCTTTCTAGCTGTCTTCAATGATTGATACTGATTGAGTTGCATATTCAGGAGTTTTGGACCATTTACATTCTCGAAAGAGTTTTTCTGCTCCCTGGGATTTGCTTGAATTCCACATTTTATTTATTTTTTTTGTTTTTTCCTGATTTATAATTTTCCAAGCACCCACTAATCTATTCATATAGGTGTGCCTTGAAATAGTTTAGTGCATTTGTTGTCATGATCAATCTATTGGTGGATAATAGTTGAACGCGTCAAATTGGGATGCACACCATTTTATGGG
Source organism: Sextonia rubra (assembly GCA_037013555.1). NCBI lineage: Eukaryota > Viridiplantae > Streptophyta > Magnoliopsida > Laurales > Lauraceae > Sextonia > Sextonia rubra. Next base: position 30,357,035 of record JASUAD010000010.1, on the reverse strand, counting down.
ATTAAGTGCCTCATGCTTGAGAGGGTAAATAGAGTTTGTTTCCTTCAATTGCTTTTTTGGGGCCATGTGACACATAGATTTCTAGTCATTAAGGGCCTGTTTATTTCATTGGGATTAAATTCTTATGAATTCATGTTAAAATGGGTTCTAGCAAGGGTTTTTTAAAAGAGGCGGAGCTGTAGATGGACCCTGAGGGCTCATTTGACTTAATTCTTGTGATGATTCTAATCTTGATGTTCAGGTTCTGCTGAGAAGAAGCTGTTTGTCAGCATTTGGCTGGGTACCCCAAAAAATGAAAAAAGAAGGCCGAGTTTATGTGTGGATGACTTATTTGGCAACATGTTAATCAGTATTGTTTCAAGAAGCAGAATTTACTTAGTAATGTTTCCTTTTTTTTTTGCCCAGGAGCTTGTGGATCTTCTCATCCTAATTGATCCCAACTGACCCCTTGTTAGAAGTTCGGGTTAGCCCTGTTTTTTACTGGATTGGGTTATGGTTAACATCCTCAACCGAGTAATGAATATAACAGGTTTGATTGATCGTCCCTATCGAGTTAGGGCTTGCTTCCTCAATTGAGTAATAAATGCTGCAGGCTTGGGATCTTGTGCCACGTACAGCATCAGATTAACCTGCCTAACCCTATCCTCATTAGCGCACTATGATCTGCCGCTGTAACTATCACTAAATTTGGTGATGTAGGTTTCAATAGTTCAATAATGTAACTGGTTGATCGTGGGGATTGCAATGTTCCGGGGGGCAGGTTTCAACGGAGACCGGCCCCTACATATTACTGGGGGCGGGTTGGTCGGGTTTGGGGGCGGATTTAGCTTTGTGTGTGCGTCTCACAACATAAGTCTTCCTTTTTATATTGTTTGTTATTATTAAAAAAAGGAGCTTTTTCCTGTGTATACGTTTCTTATGGATTTTTCGTGCACTCTCTTTAGTGGGGCCCACTGTGGACCCCACCAAGGGATGAGACTGAAAGGGTTGGAAAGATCTCTATGAAAGCACCCTACATATCAAATTTGGTCCCAACATATCCCTAACCCCTTCATCAATGACTCATAAATTTATTGCGTTCGGATTGGTGTAGTCAATCCAACGGTCTAATAAATTCGGATCCGATAGAAAGTTAGGGTGAGTTGCTATCATGGGGTCCCATGTGTGTTGCAAGGTTTGGATTGAGTGATAGATGGACCCTATCTAGAGTTCTTACGAAAAAAATAGTGAGGGACGGATGCGTATAAAGATTCTCCATTAAAAAAATATCCGGGGGTTTTGTCACACCCAACTGACATTGCCCCTTCCTCTACCACCAAGACTCTCTCCCTTATAATTCAGCCTCCCACGACTACTTTTTTCAGACCGATGGTGTTAGTAAGTGTTGTAACTTGTGAATGGTGCAGTCTGTGTAATTTTTTAAGTGGTTTTTGTTTTCTTTTTTGTATTTGCATTAAGAGCAGAAAAATGCCCTCGAGGATGAAAGGAGGGAAGATTCAGAGGCTTTATGCCTACTCTATGGATGATTCAACCTGAGTGACATCAAGTAAGCAAGCATGAGAGATCTTTAGCACTGTTTTTAGAGGAGTTGATGGTGTGAAAAAGATTTCGTCTACAAACTCTTTTAGCTGAGTTAGTGGCAATTCGTATTATGGAAGGTGAGAGCATTTATGATTTTTTTTAATAATTACTTGTTATTAATTATTAATCAATTGGTGAAAATATTGAAGACATACATGCCATAGAGAAAACTTGCTATTGAAGAGTCATAAGATTTAGAGATTCTCTCATTAGAATAGCCAATGTGATTACGTTAAGGCTATTAAGCTACTATTCTTTTGCATACGTTGTTCATGGTTGAAATGATTTCATTAACCCTTCTATTGAGAGTCTAAATCTTTTGACTCTTCAATAATTACAACCACATACTCTATTTTCGTTGTGAGGGATCATAAACATTTCACATGTATGTCTTCAATATTTTCACCATTCCTCTTTGATTGATTCATAGTTTATGAGTATCTATAAAAAATAATCATAAATACTCTCACCTCCCTTCATGTGAGCTGCCTCAAACTCAAGCCGAAGAGCTTGTGGATAAACTCTTTTTACATGATCAACTCCTTGTAAAATAGTGCTAAAAATCTTCCATACTTCCTTAATTTGATGTTGCTTTGACGAACTTATCAAACGTCGAGTCATCTAACTGTTGATAGAGTAGGAATAAAGCCTTCTTTTCTTTCTTCCTTGGTATATTTGTAAGGTAATGATGCACTATTTCACAACTACAAGGCTAAAGGCCAAAGGAGTCTCATTGGTTATGGTATTTAGCGATGATGCAAAATTATATGGATATTTAGACAGTGATTAGGAGGTGATCAAGATAAAAGATAGAATTGCAAGATATGTCTTCTATCTTGGATTGATAGCCTTGTCATGGGCTTTCAGAATACATAATTTTGTAGCTTTATTCATATGTGAAGCCGAGCATGAAATAGCATCCACTGTTGTCTATGAAGCAATCTCGTTGAAAACCTTCTAAAGGAATCTGATCACCTGGAAGAAGATCCTATAATTATGTAAGTAGAGAATACATCTGTCATTGAACTTGCCAAAAATCCAATACACTATTAGAGGAGCAAGCATATTGATATTAGGTACCATTTCATAATAAATCATGTAAAGCAAAGGCAACGAAGTTAAAGTATTGTAATACCACATAACAATACATCTGTCATCGAACTTGCCAAAAATCCAATACACTATTAGAGGAGCAAGCATATTGATATTAGGTACCATTTCATAATAAATCATGTAAAGCAAAGGCAACGAAGCTAAAGTATTGTAATACCACATAACAAATGGTAAGACACCTTTACCAAAACTTTGCTAACTGACACATTCACAAGACTAAGGACAATATTTGGCTTGAAGAGAGAAGTTCGAAAACCAAAGAATAAGAAGGTTGAGACAACAACTGATTCCTTACCAACGACTCTCTCGCAATGCTTTGCAACCATAAGGGCAATTTCTTGTAAGTGAGATGTTTAAGTAGTGTGTAGTGAGTGAATACCCAAGGATGAAAGTGTAGTTAATGCCTCTTGTGAAGTAAGGTGGGTAGGCTTAAAGTGAGTACGGTGTAGGTGCTTTGACAGTGATATATTGTGCAAGGGGTGTGTGGCTAGTTAGTGTTATGAATAATGTTTTACCAGAAAGTTTTATGAATGATGTAGTTGTGTAAAATTTTAAGTGGTTTTCTTATTATAGTTGTATTAAGTTGTTGCTGGAAGTTGTAATTATAACCTTAGGTGAGTGTCTCTCATTTCAATGAGTTTGATATCTACACATTATAAATCCATCACAAGGTGGGTCAAATATGGGGTAGAGGAACTGTCATTTTGGTTGTGGTCAAGTGATCCAAAACCTGAAGCCGACCACCCAATTGCCATCTGCATGAGATCAAATAGGAAAGGGATCGATTGAACTCCCTCAAAACAGACCAAGGTATCCACCAAAGCAGAGACAACGAGAGAAAGCAAATGTCCAGATCAGTTGTCCGCGCTTGGCACTTTCCACAGCCAAAAGATACCTATATTCATTCAAAAAGCCACTGGGGGATGGATAACGCAAAGCTAGGAATATGAGCATATAATATCTCCTATAATATCTTTTCTTCTTATCCTTAACGTTCTTTTGTTTGTGTTTATCAGGATTGTGTTAGTTTGCACGATTGAGTTGACATTCTTTCACACATTGGGTCATTATTTTGGCCAATGACATTTATGAAATGCACACCCTGTTGGGCTAGACTAGATCATTGAGTTGCGCCTCAGGAATATATACATAGTCTGAGGCCTAGGCGCTTTCAGACATAATTAAGTAACCAAAGAAAAATTTTAAAAAAATGACATTCGTTTGCTTCTCATTAAAGGTATGCTCGCTGGAACAAGCTATCCTTGGTTCAATGCTTTTTCTCTCATGTTCACTACTGGAACCATGCAACCCTTATATAACCTATCCATCTCTTTCTTCAAGATCCAACATAAACCATGGACAGAAGGCACCATATCACCATTTCTTTTCTACTTGGATTTGTGAGTCTGATTGGAATTGCAACAGCTTCAGTTGTATCTGTGGGTGATTTTAATAAGGACTTCTTTGTTACATGGTCTCCTAGCCATGTAAATACTTCAGCAGATGGGCATGAGAGGAGTCTTAAGCTCGACCAAGAGTCGGGTAAGTTCAGATTTAGGAGAAGTTTAAAGGAGTACCCGGGCATCGAAAACCCAAAGAGCCTGAATTTAAAAAAAAATCAGGTATTGTAGTACGATTTTTGGATCAGTTTTAATCTGCTGCATGGACCTGAATAATACCTTGTTCCAGGTTCAGGTCCATGGTTCGCATACCCGAGGATTCAGATACCCTACATTGTAACCGTATTACGTGATGTATATTGGGCCCATTTGTTTGGATGGAATTCAATTCTTTGGAGTCATGGTAAAATGTGGTCTAGCAAAGGGATACTGTACCCTGACCCAATTTGGATACTGTTTCCTTATATTCCTTTTCTAGCCCATTTCTAGTGGAGCCCATTTGTTCGATCATCCAGGCCTTTTATTCCATGTGCTTGTCCATGTTCGGTTCTATTATGTTTACACATGGGTAGAAATTTGGATCCTGTACCGAGACCCAATTTGGACACTGTTTCCTTATCAGAAATTTAGGCGTGGGTCACCATAGACCCAACCCAAACACTTGCCATTTTCATTCCTACCAAGATTTGGAAAAGGAACCAAATGCCCCAAATTCTCAATTCCATGGACAAATAATCACCACATTTTCTGTTTTGAGTCTCAGGTGCGGCTTTTGCTTCAAATGAATTCTTCTTATTTGGGCAGATTGATATGCAGATCAGACTGGTACCGGGCCACTCGGCAGGCACTGTAGTCGCCTATTATGTGAGTGATTCTAACTTGCAATTTTCAAGTTTGTCTTTGAATGGTGAAGGTGGCATTATACATAAAGATGGTTGAAAATTGCAGCTAACTTCTGATCAACCTAATCGAGACGAGATAGACTTCGAATTCCTTGGAAATGTAGAGGGACAGCCATACATTCTGCAGACCAATATTTTTGCTGATGGTTTTGATAATAGAGAGGAGAGGATTAATTTGTGGTTTGATCCAACAACAGATTTCCACACTTATTCAATTCTATGGAACATTTATCAGATTGTGTAAGTGATGTAAGCAGGTGTTTGTGTCATTATAAATTCCCACTTGTGTAGAACCATAGTTCTCATAAATTGTTACTTTGACTCATGATTCAGCTTCTCCGTAGGGCTTTCAACAGGTCCATCAGGTTGGACCTGGACCCAAGTTTATGGTCCAGTATCTCTACTGGGCCCATTGCAGATACTGTTGGGGTCCATGCCTGTGGTGCTCTTAAGTATAGGTTTGCTCATTTAGATCAGTGAGAGCAGTACATTAACATTAAATCAAATTTGTGTCAGGACTTGAAGACCAGTGGTTTTGTAGTTGTCTAGCCTTTTTCAGATGGACTTGGGTCTCCTATAACCATTTCCGGGCAGACAAAGTCCCAGGTTGCTGGGTCTGTATCAAACATGGATCTGGATTCAGCTTTGCAATCCTTAGTGGAACTGGATTGGGCCATGTTTTTATAGCCCGAATCATGCTGCTGACGGACACACCCCTCATAATAACTCGGTTCAAGTTTATGTTGGGTTACAATTTAGAGTTGGTTAAATGAAAGATTGAGAGAAGTTGGGGGGTTTTATTTATTCATTCTTTTAAATGTGAGAACTTACTGTGCCAAAATTATCAGTAAGCATGCATTAAAAACTTAAAAAATAAAAAAATATGCATTAATTTCCTGTTCTATGTTGTGGTGAAGCTTGTAGTTTGGTTACACAAACTGTTGATCCATGGGTCCTTTCTACTGATTAGAAATGCTGTAGAAATAACTAGATTGGGTGATGTAACCTTTGCATCAGCCACTAAGAAATTGACATTTAGGAAGATAATAATGAAGGGTTTGGAAGATCACCATCTTCTAATCTGGAAACTTTCTCAAAGCATTATCCATCCACTGTATGCGGGCCAAAAAAATGAATGGTCAACACCACTTACCATGGGCCACTATTCCATAAGTGAATAGGTTGTTCACCCTAATGTGCCATCATCTTTGTGCTAGAAATGTGATTAATAAGCTCTGTCCTCCTCTCATTGTAGATTTATGGTAGATTGGGTCCCCATCAGAGTATACAGAAACCATGCAGACAAGGGTGTTGCCTTCCCCAGCTGGCAGCCAATGAGCATCAAAGCCAGCCTATGGAATGGTGACAACTGGGCAACACGTGGGGGGCGAGACAAAGTGGACTGGTCAAGGGGCCCGTTCATAGCTTCATTCAGAAACTACAAGATTGATGCTTGCATTTGGAGGGGGAATGCAAGGTTTTGTAGGGGTGAGAGCTCCATTAATTGGTGGCAAAAACAGAGGTACAACACTCTAACACAGGCACAAAGGAGATTGTTCAAATGGGTTAGGAAGTACCATCTCACTTATGACTACTGCGAAGACAACCAGAGATTTCAAAACAACCTCCCAATGGAGTGCTCTCTTCCTAAGTACTAATGAAAGAAGAGTAATTTATTATATTGGGTTTTCTCTCATTTATCATTGCTATATTCTTAAGTAATAATGTGAGATGGAATAATTGGAGGTAGAGGGGAAGAAAGAAGTTAGTTCTGTGTTTTGAACTCAACATGAATGTATAGAATCAAAGCATCAGATATCAATCAAGTTGCATGCAAGAAGCAACCTTTTATTACTTGTGCCTTTTTTTACATGTTCAAAATCTTCTTGATCTTACCACTAATGGTGTGGTGTTGTGGTCCCTTCTCTATGAACACAATGCCCCGCCCCTTTGGATGATGAATTGAGCTTATGCTGGGCCTATTTTCAGATGGATGTGATCAGTTGAGTTTGGATTCTGCTTTTGCTGCCTAATGAGTAATGACCCATTCCTACTTCAATGCAAATGAATTAGTTGTACGATAATTGGGTCAGCAGGTGGTCGACTTTCAATGTAGCCAGACAGATCTGAGCCCAATGGAACTTGGTCTGGACCAGACCTGGATTATCTCTAGACCAACTAATAATCATTTTAATAATAATAGCAATAGCACTAATAATAATAATAAAATATTATTATTATAGGGCTTGCTTGTCATTCATCAAAGGGCCAACACCTGGGCTCTAACTTAGTGAAACAACTGGGCAATGAGGGCCAAGACCATCCTTTATCGAGACTGCTTTGGGCAGTAGAGTTTCTGATACGCTTATACTGAAGGGCTTAAAATGGCCATATTTCTTGCCGATAATCTAATGAAAGATTTCTAGGCCAATTTTGGCCTACAACTCGAATTAGATGTTGCAGCAAGGCTGATAAACGTGTGACAATCAGGCCTTAGTACTGTTATCCTAGGGCTGGATTTGGACCCGGCTGCCAAGCTCATGTCTGGCCCAACAAGTAATGTACAACCCTCCATCAAACTGGGACTCCAAACGGGCTGCATTGTAAGGCCTACTCGCTGGAATGCAAAGAATTGGATTGAGATTAACTCTAATGAGCTGCAAGTCCTAAATGTTACTTGGATAGGAGTAAGATTGACTGCTTGATCGAGGCCAACTTCCTAACTTGGCCGTATCACAATTACCTTGAGGAGAAGGTTACTAATTTTGCTAGGCAAAATCATAGTCTAATTTGATTGTATCTTTGAATCAGTGGCAATTAATGAGTACATCAAACTCATTAGTAGGTTCACTAGTTTGTATTTAGGGACTCTGCTCAAACCATCATTCTTGATAATATTGCAACTTTTTTACAGAAGAAATATATACTAAGATTAGGCAAAACTTAACTAGTGAAGAGAGAAGAAGAAAAAGAAAAAGAAAAAAAAAACCAAACTCAGGAATAAAAGATATATACCTAAACATTAAATACAGCTAAATAAGAGGTCAACAAGGACGAAGTCCTACCAACCCCTTGCTTGGCCAAAGCACATCTTCCATACAATTAGTTGATCAACTTGTTGAGAAGTAGGCTCCTCTTGAGGAGGAATATGGAAAAGTATTTATACTACTCTTCTGATCGCGCTTAAAAAATGTATATGCGTGGAAATGAATTACGGAATCAAGGTCCGACATTCACGCACTTTAAGCGTTAAGAAGAATGGGAAAATAATTACAGTTCATCATTAATTTCCCTTTTGTTTACATGGGTTCAAGTGCCCTGACCGCGGGGATGCAGGTTGTTTACATACATTTTGAAAGTTTACAACCCCTCCCTCAAGTCTCAGATGTGATCTCAATTTGGAAAATACAAGAAAATGTACATAAGGTGGAAGACAATGTGGAAAAAGGGGAAAAAATGGGGGTGACCGTGACCCGCGGTCACTCGGGCCTTCCGGTGACCGTGACTCACCCGCGGTCACTCGGGCCTTCCAGTGACCGTGACTCACCTGCGGTCACTGGGGCTTTCCAGTGACCGTGACTCACCCGCGGTCACTGGGGCCTTCCAGTGACCGTGACTCACCCGCGGTCACTGGAACCTGCCAGTGACCGGGGATCACGGTCACTGACAGACAATGGCCCTGTGCCTCCTTTTTTTTTGTGCTGTTCGCGCTGGTTCTTTCTTGGAACTTCTTTCAAGCGTCGGAACTCCATTCTCATGAATTTGGAGCGGTGGACAACCATCAAGAAGATCACTTTTTATCATGGAATCAATTGAAACCGCTGTAACTCATCATTCGTGTTTACGGACTGCATTTTTGTTTCAAGTCCGAAATGGGCAAATTCGAAGCCGGAGTTGTGTCATTTGAACCTATCATTTTCAAGGAACAAAATGAGGCCTAGAGAGGCTTCTTTCACAACTCTTGTAATGGCTAAGAAGCCCTACGAATGAGAGAAACAGAGGTGACAATGTCATCCTCTCAAAAATTGGCGTTGTATGAACATGGTATGGATTTTGGCCATTTCCCTTCCTTCTCTCCTTCTAAATTTTCTTGCTCACCTTTAGAACTAAGAAAAGAAGGTGGGAATGGTCGTGGAAGTGCTGCTGGAGCTTGCTTCTTGTTGCCTTAGGTGATGCTTTCTTCAATTTCTTCACTTTTCTTCCTTATGTGTATGTGTGTCTGTCCCTTGTTTCTTCCAAATTCCCCCTTTTTATAGACTCCCAATCAGTTTTGTGCAGTTTTGGGGAGTTAATAGCAGTTGTGGGGAGTTGGATTTCGAAGAGGAGTGGAGGGAAACCACCCAAAATCGTGGGAAACCTCCCTTGAAGGTCCGTGACCGCAGACTGGGCCACGAACGAGGCCCAATTTCAGGTTTTTCGCGTATGTGGCCCATTTTCATTTGTTTTGGGCTCAAACGAAGTCCGATTGCCACCAAACTTGGAGGGATGCTTCTTAAAACCATTTTCTACATGTCATAAAAAATTCAGCCCATTTTGACTTCAGGAAGTTGGTCAACTTTTTCATTAATTGGGCCCCGGTCACGGACAAGGCCCACTTTTGGAACATTGCATATGCGGTCTATTTTCCATTGTTTGAGGCCCGAATGATGTCCAATCATCACGAAACTTGGAGAGATGTTGCTTGACACCATCTTAAGTGTTTCATAGAAATTTCAGCTCTGTTTGACCAACTGAACATGGTCAACTCCTTCTGTTTGTGGGCCCCCGGTCACTCCCAAGGCCCATTCTTGGAATTTTGCATATGTGGCTTGTTTCCGCCTGTTTGGGGCCCAAACGGTGTCCAATCGCCACGAAACTTGGATGGATACTTCTTGACACTATTTTGAGTGTGTCACAGAAGTTTCAGCTCTGTTTGACCACCTGAACATGGTCAACTCCTTTTGTTTGTGGGCCCCCGGTCACTCCCAAGGCCCATTCTTGGAATTTTGCATATGTGGCTTGTTTCCGCCTGTTTGGGGCCCAAACGGTGTCCAATCGCCACGAAACTTGGAGGGATGCTTCTTGACACTGTTTTGAGTGTGTCACAGAAGTTTCAGCTCTGTTTGACCACCTGAACATGGTCAACTCCTTTTGCTTGTGGGCCCCCGGTCACTCCCAAGGCCCATTCTTGGAATTTTGCATATGTGGCTTGTTTCCGCCTGTTCGGGGCCCAAACGGTGTCCAATCGCCACGAAACTTGGAGGGATGCTTCTTGACACTATTTTGAGTGTGTCACAGAAGTTTCAGCTCTGTTTGACCACCTGAACATGGTCAACTCCTTTTGCTTGTGGGCCCCCGGTCACTCCCAAGGCCCATTCTTGGAATTTTGCATATGTGGCTTGTTTCCGCTTGTTCGGGGCCCAAACGGTGTCCAATTGCCACGAAACTTGGAGGGATGCTTCTTGACACTATTTTGAGTGTGTCACAGAAGTTTCACCTCTGTTTGACCACCTGCACATGGTCAACCTCCCAGTTGACTTTTTATGACAGTGGGCCCTTGTTTCAGCTGTTTGAAGCCCAAATGACCCCGGTTTGATTTGAAACTCGGAGGGACTGACGTCAAGAACATCTTGGAGTATTCATCCAAATTTCTTGCAGTTTGGATTTGAGGAAGTAGGATTTCGAACAGTAACCTATTCATTGCATGCGTTAAGTCACTATTCCCTCCACATTGAGATAGTTAGCCTGTTTTCTATCCGAATAGCCTCCCCTTGACTTGAAACTTTGGAAGAATAACTTGGGGCATTCTTTGAGCATTTGTTCCAAATTTTATTTGCTTTGGCCTTCTGGAAGTAAGATCTTAGCCGATGATCCCCAAATTCAGGATTACTGTCCTCTAAGCTGACATGTGATGAAATTTAGGCCAAACAGAGTCTTTTCTTTTTTGAAAATTTGCAAAGTATCTTCTGAGCATGACTGAAGCTTCGCGTCTAAATTTTCATTAATTTTGGACATCGGGAAGTAGGACTTTGGTCAGTGACCCCTTGGCTTGGGGGAAATTGACTTCAGGCTGACATGCTTGTGGCTTTTGAGTTTGATGATCTCTGTTCGACCCAAAATTTGAACTTCCTCTGAGAGTTCCAGCTACCTTGACCTTCATGGAATGCCGGTTCTCACAGTGATTCCCCATGCTCTGCAAATAACCTCTGTAGCCTAAATTAAGCTGGGATGGGGTGTCTTCGCTACAGTATTTGCAATTTTTTATAGGTCAACAAGTGCCCCTCTCGAGGTGCAATGATTATGGTATAATAATCATTGTGCCTCGAAATAGCCAATCTGTGGGAATGATGGATGGCTTGATGAAAAGACAGTTTGTCAAGGTAGGTTGTAGGCCTAAACTTTGGGATTTGAAAATTTTGATAAAAAACCATGAAGGGTTTGATGACGGAATTTTGAAAAGACATAAGAAATCCGAATTTCTTTGCCCTATTTTCACGGATATCAAAAGTAGCATCTCCGTGGGGACTGTGGGAAACACCCACAAAGGAATCCCTTAGGTATTTAGAAAATTCAGAAGTTTATGAATTTTGTTTGGATTTTGGAAATGAATTTGATTTTCTTTTGACCTATTTTTCACAGATATCTAGAGTGGCGTCTCTGTGGGGATGTGGGGAACACCCACAAAAAGAATCCCTGAGGTTTTAAGAAAATCAAAAGTTTTAGTAAAAAATGGATTTGAGTTTGGATCTTCATGGATTTTTGGTTCGTTTTCAAAGATCAAAGTTTGGGTTTGGACTTGGCTTTACATGATTTAAAATGAGATGCAATTTTGACAAAATGAGATGTAATTTTGAAAGAGATTAGCTTTTATGAGTTTTAATGAAAAACAAGTTGGGACATTGGTTTGAAATCAAATTTTGACCTAAAGTTGATCTGGAAAAAAAAAAAAAAAAAAACTCAGCATCCTTTTTTTTTTTTTTTTGTATAATTTCCCTCGAAATACCCTAAAAAAAAATAGGATTATTTCTTTTGCAAATTACTCCAAATGGACCCATCATAAGAATTTCAAACAAAAGATGATCATGTTATGGATTCCATTGCTTAAAATCAAGGGACCGTAGATGAAGAGGGACGAATCCATCGAGACTTGATCAAGGTTTAGACTCCACTGATTTTCACCAAATTGTATTTGTGAGAAGGAGGGTGACGCGTCAACTACTTGAACTTGAAGGGATTCGGCAATGGGCTTCACTAATTCAAGTTTGCAATAATCGTGGGAGGAATGATCAACAGTAATTGAGGGGGAATTCTTTTTTTTTTTTTTTTTTTTTTGGCTCAAGCCAACAAAGAGAAAGGGAGACTGAGCCCCTTTTTTTTTTTTTTTTTTAACTGAGAAGAAGGGGGAATTCCCTTTTTTTTTTTTTTGAAAAACAACTGAGAAGAAGGGGGAGAGACCGAGAGAAAGAAGGAGGGGGAGAGAGAAACCGAGCGGAGAGGAGAGACCGAGAGGAGAGAGAAAAAGAGGAACCGAGAGGAGAGAGAAAAAAAGCGGGAGAGAGAGAAACCGAGCGGAGAGGAGAGAGAAACCGAGCGGAGAGGAGAGAGACCGAGCGGGAGAGGAGAGACCGAGAGGAGAGAGAAAAAGAGAGAAACCGAGAGGAGAGAGAAAAGAGAGAGAGAGAAGAGCGGGAGAGAGAAAAAAGCGGGAGAGAGAGAAACCGAGCGGGAAGGAGAGAGAAAAGAGCGGGAGAGAGAGAAACCGAGCGGAGAGGAGAGAGAAAATAGCGGGAGAGAGAGAAACCGAGAGGGAGAGGAGAGACCGAGAGGAGAGAGAAAAAGAGAGAAACCGAGAGGAGAAAGAAAAGAGAGAGAGAAAAGAGCGGGAGAGAGAAAAACCGAGAGGGAGAGGAGAGACCGAGAGGAGAGAGAAAAAGAGAGAAACCGAGAGGAGAGGAGAGACCGAGAGGAGAGAGAAAAAGAGAGAAACCGAGAGGAGAGAGAAAAGAGAGAGAGAGAAGAGCGGGAGAGAGAAAAGAGCGGGAGAGAGAGAAACCGAGAGGGAGAGGAGAGACCGAGAGGAGAGAGAAAAAGAGGAACCGAGAGGAGAGAGAAAAGAGCGGGAGAGAGAGAAACCGAAAGAGAAAACAGAGAGACTGGGAGAGAGAGAAACCGTGAGGGAGAGAAAAGAGAGAGAGACCGAGAGAGAGAGAAATTAGGAGAGAGAGAAGAAAGAGAAAAAGAGGGAGAGAGAGACCGAGAGAAAAAAAATAGAGAGACTGGGAGAGAGAGAGAAAAGAGAGAGAGACCGAGAGAGAGAAATTAAGAGAGAGAGAGAAAGAAAAAGAGGGAGAGAGACCGAGAGAGAGAGACCGAGAGAGAGAAAAAAAAAGAAATTGAGAGAGGGAAAACTGAGAAAGAGGGAGAGTGACCGAGAGGAGAGAGAAAAAGAGGAACCGAGAGGAGAGAGAAAAGAGCGGGAGAGAGGGAAACCGAAAGAGAAAACAGAGAGACTGGGAGAGAGAGAAACCGTGAGGGAGAGAAAAGAGAGAGAGACCGAGAGAGAGAGAAATTAGGAGAGAGAGAATAACGGGAGAGAGAAAAGAGCGGGAGAGAGAGAAACCGAGAGAAAAAAATAGAGAGACTGGGAGAGAGAGAGAAAAGAGAGAGAGACCGAGAGAGAGAGACCGAGAGAGAGAAAAAAAGAAATTGAGAGAGGGAAAACTGAGAAAGAGGGAGAGTGACCGGGAGAGGAAAAAAAAGAAAGAATTCGAGGGAAACAGAGGGAAACCGAGAAAGAGAGAGAGAAAACTGGAAGAGACCGAGAGAAAGGGTGGAAGCAGAGAGGTGCTGGGTGCATCTTCCTCTCAGTTACCAAGCAGGACTCGGGTTTCTTTCATCATCTCAAGCACAGACTATGGCTGGTAAGAATTTCCTTTTCATCTTCTCTTGTGTTTGTTCATGACTGAATCCAAGCCTGGCTTTCTGGATGCATCCCCTTTTTTTTTTTTTTTTTTTTAAAGAACTGATGTAAGATGACTTTTGTGAAATCATCTCAAGCTCATCAATCTACTGACCATATGAACTTTTCTTGGCGCATGGTGATGCCTGAATTTCATTCTCTGGTGAAGTCAGCATCGAGCAAGCTCACTGCCAAAACCACTGTATTTGAGTAGTAACATGCACACCACTGAACACGCATCTAACTTTCTGTGATCAGAGCCTCTGTGGGAATTATAGAATGCCATTTTCGTGCTTGAACACGAACCTGCTGCCCCCTGTAAAGGTCTTAAGATGCTTGAACATCTGTTTGGACCGGGAGCCTCGGTTTTGAGACTTAAGTGTGCCTTTGATGCCAATTCTTGGTCTCAGAACTGAGTATTGCCTTCTCCTTTTGGCCTTATACTAAGGAGAGATGCTGCCGAATTTTTTTTTTTTTTTTTTAAGAAGAAGTTCCCTATCATTGTCACTGATACCCATCTTTCCTTTCTTTTGATTTGTTTTGCAGATAGGAAGGGTAAAGCACTTGCAACTGCCACAGCTGGGGCACCAAAAAGTCGTGCCAAGGGTAGGACCACAAGAGAGCCTGATCCGAAAGATCCAAATGAAGCATCTGATGTCAACTTGTGGCTCCAGAGAGCTAAGGCTTTGTCATCGAGAAACTGGCATTTGTATTGGTGTAAGCTGGACGAGATTGACATTAGTATTGCTATCCCAGCTTATGCAAGCTACAAAAGGGCACATCCTCATAGCAGAAGTACTGAAAGCCAAGGGGAAACTGGAGAAGTTCCTGGACTGAGATTCTCTGCTGCACCTTCCATTTGATGGTTTTGCTTTTTCTGATTAGCCCTAAGGGCCATGTGTACATTGACTTCACTGCTTGTATTCAAACTTTAAGATGGATATCAATGGAAAATGTTTTTCTTTCTATTTTTGTCATTGGTATGGGTGTTTGGGTTGATTTTTTGTGGAGGTTTGGTGTGGTTTATGTGGATGGTTTGTTTGGTTTATATGGATGGTTTATTTGGTTTGGTTTTCTCAGACTTGTATGAGGGTGTGATTTGCGATCATTTGGATCCACAAATCGAAAATAAGGAAGTCATACAGGTGGACGTTATCCGGTGCCTATGTTTGAGGCTTTCTCCAGGGTCCATGACTTGATCCTTTTGGTGTCGAAAGGGGTCAAACGAAGTGGATGTTGTTCGGTGCCCATGTGTGAGGCTTTCCCCGGGATCCATGACTTATTCCTTAGGACAAAAATTTGGTTTTGGTTTTTGTTTAGATTTTGGTTATACAGGGTCTACAAAAAGACTTGTTCTATATAACCGAAGGCAGTCATATAGGGTCTGCAAAAAAACTTGTTCTATACAACTAAGGATTAGCTATATGGGGTCTAAAAAAAAAACTTATTCCACACAGCTGAGTTTTGCTATACAGGGTCCGCAAAAAGACTTAATCTATATAGCAGGATGTTACAAGGGGTCTTGTAAGGACATTATCCGAGTAACAAAGGTTTGACTAGAGGGGTCGAAGGACTTGATCCTCGCAGTCATTTTTATACAAATCTGAGGGATTTTGGTTACGAGTCATAGTTGTAAGGCTCGAAACCAAAGGACTTTGATTTTGGTTAGGAGTGAGAATGTACACTGTACATGGTTTGGGTACATTGTACATGGTTTGGGTGTACCAATGACATTCAGGTATAGTATTTCTTGAGAAGTTTTCCATTGATAGGCATCATGCACCTGTCCCCTTCAAGTGTGAGGAGCGCATATGCGCCATTGGAGTAAACCTTGTCGACAACAAAAGGTCCTTCCCATTTAGGTTCGAACTTGCCTCCCGACAAGTGCGTGGAAAACATAGGTCTTCTAACTGCAAGGACTAGATCTCCTTTCTTGTAAGCTCTATACTTGACCTTTTTGTTGAAAGATGCAGCCATACGAGCTTGGTACAACTCAATACTTTGTCGAGCGGCAAGTCTTTTCTCATCAAGGTTTTCTAGCTCTTGCAATCTGAGTTTGGCATTCTTTTCTTCAGTATATTTGTTTATCACAGCCACCCGAAAAGAGGGAAGTTGAATTTCCAAAGGTATTACAGCTTCACAACCATAGACCAAGGAGTACGGTGTTGATTTGGTAGGACCACGAACTGTAGTTCTGTAAGCCCATAATGCTTCAGGAAGCCTGGTACTCCAACTCTTTTTGTTGTCAGAAACCATTTTCTTCAAAATCTTGCAAATGGTTTTGTTAAAAGCCTCAGCAAGTCCGTTGGCCGCGGGGTTATACGCTGTAGATGGACAACACTGAATTCCGTATTTGTCACAGAATCTGTAAAATTTATTATTATTGAATTGCGGGCCATTGTCATGATACAGACGTTTGGGCACCCCAAAACGGTAAATGACATGAGTTTTCAGGAAGCTAAGGACTGTATCAGTTTTGACTTCTGTGAGAGGTACTGCTTCTGCCCATTTGGAGAAGTAATCGGTTGCAGCCAAAATGAATTGATGTC
This sequence comes from Sextonia rubra, assembly GCA_037013555.1. Taxonomy (NCBI): domain Eukaryota; kingdom Viridiplantae; phylum Streptophyta; class Magnoliopsida; order Laurales; family Lauraceae; genus Sextonia; species Sextonia rubra. The sequence goes on along the minus strand of JASUAD010000010.1, from coordinate 30,340,552 downwards.
CACGTTCTGAGGGTGGACTGATCTTCCCCACTATATCCATTCCCCAAGATTCAAACGGCCAAGAAGTGGTCGTAGGGTGCAAATGTTCAGGAGGCTGGTGAATGTAATCACCATGAATTTGGCACTCATTGCATCTTTTAGCAAAATTAATAGCATCAGACACCATGGTAGGCCAATAGTAGCCTAATCTTCGAATTTGATCATGAAGTTTTGGTCCAGCTTGGTGAGCACCACATAGGCCCGCATGAACTTCTCTGAGAACTTGTTCAGCTTCTTTCGGGGATAAGCATCGAAGTAGAACTCCATCGTATGATTTGCGATAAAGAGTTTTTGAGGGCAAATCAAAATGGAATTTGAGAGCTCGCCTTTGAATACTGGTTCTATCTTTAGGATTCTCTGGTAATACTCCATGCAGAATGTAATCAATAAAAGGATCTCTCCAATCTCTGAATGAGTTTTGGAAATATGAAATTCGATTTTTGATTACAGTGAAGCTATCTTCTACTGCCTTGTAAGTATCGAGTGGGGGTAGAAGTCTTTTCTCAACAACTTCCAATATCATCTTGTCATTCTCAGGGATTGCCATTGAAGCTGCCAAGCTTGCTAAGGCGTCTGCTTTGACATTCTGGCATCTCGGAACATGATGAAACTCAATCGATTTAAACCTCTGTTTGAGTTCATATGCCCTATTGAAAAGGGGAATTAGGTCTGGCTTCTTTACTTCATACTCGTGATTCATTTGCTTAATCACAAGTTGCGAATCTCCATAGACCCCTAGCATGTTAATGCTAGCATCTAAAGCTAACTCAAGCCCCATAATTAATGCCGTGTATTCTGCCACATTGTTCGAGCATGGCTTGATCAATGAAAAGGAGTGAGGAACATAAAATCTTTCTGGACTGCAGAAAATAATTCCAACCCCTGATACTGGCATTCCTCGTTCATTAGTCCTGGAAGCTCCATCAAAATGCATGGTCCAATGTAGATCTGAATCAATGGTGGATTGCCGTGTTTGTTCAGCGAAGAAGATTGACTCATCAGGGAGATTGTCTGTGAACTCAGAATCTTCTGACAGTGGATGTTCTGCTAGAAAATCTGCAAGAGCTTGTCCTTTTACTGCTTTCGCAGGAGTGTATCTGATGTCATATTGAGAAAGAAGGATGGACCATTTGGCCAGACGTTCACTTAACGCCCCGGCTTTTGTCACTAATACCTTTAATGGATTAATATTGGAAACCAGATACACCACATTAGAGAGGATGTAATGCCGCAGCTTTTGTATTGCAAACATAAGGGCTAGACATTCTTTTTCTATTGGGTGATAATTGTGCTCAGCACCAACTAGCATCCTTGACAGGTAATAGAGTGCCACCTCCTTTCCTTCATCATTCTTTTGAGCTAACAATGCTCCCAAGGAATGATCAAGAGCTCTTGTATAAAGAATGAAAGGCTTGCCCGGAATTGGAGCTGAAAGAACTGGCGGATTTGTAAGATATTGTTTGATATCCTGAAAAGCATTTTCACAAGCTTTGTCCCATACAAAGTCTACTCCTTTCTTCATCAATTTGGAGAATGGTCTGCACTTTCCGGACAAGTTGGAAATGAACCGTCGGATGTAGGCGAGTCTTCCCTGTAATCCTTTCAATTCTCTCAAATTTCTCGGCGAAGGCATTTCCAATATGGCTTTGATTTTGACGGGATCTATTTCAATGCCCCCTTTTCGCACCACAAATCCTAGAAACTTTCCGGAAGAAACTCCGAAAAAACATTTCAGGGGATTCATTCGAAGATTGAATTTCCGTAATCTCTCAAAGACAGTGCGAAGATCGGCGAGATGGTCTGATTTATGCTTGCTCTTGACTGCCAAATCATCAACATAACATTCAACAGATTTATGTTGTAAGTCCTTGAATATTTTCATCATTGCTCTTTGGTACGTGGCTCCAGCATTTTTGAGACCAAATGGCATGACAGTATAGCAGTATATGCCGAATGGAGTTCTAAAGGAAGTGTGTTTCTCATCCTCTTTGAACATTTTGATCTGATTATACCCCGAGAAGCCATCCATGAATGACATTCTTTCGAACCCAAAAGTATTGTCAATCATTATTTCTGGTATAGGTAATGGAAAATCATCTTTGGGGCAGGCTTTATTCAGATCTCTGAAGTCAATACAGATTCTGATTTGTCCATTCTTTTTAGTAACTGGGACTATATTAGCCAACCAGTCTGGATGCTGTTCTTCATGGATGAAATTAACGCCTTTGAGTTTCTGAACTTCTGCTTCTATCTTCTCCATGATTTCAGGCTTAGTCCTCCTTTGGTCCTGTTTTACAGGTTTAGCATCATCTGCTATATTTAATTTGTGTATGGAGATTTCTGGATCTAAGCCCGGCATTTCTGCATAAGTCCATGCAAAGCAATCTATGAACTCTCGCAAGAATCCCACATACAAATCAAGTTCACTTCCTTTAATTTGAGAGCTTACAAAGGTAGGCCGGGGATTTTCTGGGGTTCCCAAGTTTATTTCTTGTACTTGGTCCTCAGTTGGAGGATTAGGAGGAAGTGTTTCTACATTGTTATTGGAAGTTTCTAACTCTGTGAAACCCTCTGGGGTTTCAGTTGGGGGTTTTAGCCAAGGCCTGATCCCTTTCCAAGGATTTGGTTTTTTAGGCTCTTTGGCTTTTACATCAAGGGCTAAGCATTCCCAGCGGACGTGTTGGGGCGGGCTTATTTCCTCGTTGAGTTCAGGTGGCCAATAGTCAGTGATTTGTGATGCAGCATCATCTTCATCACTTGCCCCCTCAGGATGCTGAAAAATGGCCCAGTCAACGGGATCTTGAAGCACAGGAATTTCATGAGAGTCATCCGAGTCATATTCTTCAGTGAAGACTACCGATCTAGCTTTAACACTTCGTTTAAATTTAGGAATGTTACTGTAAGGAACATATCCTATGCAATGTCGCAACTGCTCAATTCTGCCCCCTGTCTGGATATCTTCTTTCATCTCTGGAGTAAAGACATCCAAAGGAGCCCGTATGCCATTTGCAGTTAATCCAAGACCCATAGGTTTCTTGAGATTGTACCCCATATTTTTCATCATGTTACAGACCACAGGATTATAAATATCGAGCCGGATTTTTCCCTCATTACTGATTTTGTCAATGATATCTGGTGGAGAAGTATCTTCAGCCCGATGAAAAATAATCGGATGATTATACTGCTTAGATGAAGGTACCAGAAAGCAAGAACCTTCGAATTCATAAATGTGAGAGGGAGTAGGCCATGGCATAAGTGGAAGATTGCAGTCTACCATAGAATGCACGAAGGTGCTCATTTCTTCAGCGTCTTCAGAATCCAACTCAGAATCTGTATCTCTGATCATTGAAATGACATGTATTGGACGCATTCTTTTAGACCTCCTGCGCAGCCGGTGGAGTGCCACTTCGAGAGATGATACAATTCGAGACATCTCATCAAAGGTTTGAAATTCCATTGCCATGGTTAAGCTGCGGAGAGCTGGCCGAAAACCTACCCAGCACAAGTGAATCCATGCGGAGCAGTGTGGAGGATTTTCACATCTTTCAGCCAAACGGAGCCATCTATCAATGTACCTGTCGGCTAATTCTCCCCTCTGCTGTGATGTCAATATCAATTGACTAAAAGTGATGGGAGAATCAGGCTTTATAGGCGATATTCCCATATTAGGGGGAGGTATATCATTGCTTTTTTGATTAGAGCTCGAGGGTACCATGTTGGCCGAAAATGAAAACTTCTGATGTTCAGCATCTTTTACTTTTGATAGCTTTGTGGATATGATTAAAGGTGGATCTGGCTTTTTGATTTCAGATTTCACCTTAATTATCAAAGGAGCTTTGATATCCACGCATTTTGCCGTAGATTTTCCTGCACATTCCAACTTTATGGAGAGATTAGATTTTTGACCAACTTTCTTTGCTGAAATAGTGAAAGGTTCTGCAGGATTATCATTCACAGCAGCATTCTTTGTATCTGAGTTGGATTTTGTAGGCATTTCTTGATACATTGCTGCGTCTGTGAAATAAACCTCTTTTCCTTTGAATGGCTTTTCCTCTGCAAAGACTTGATGTACCTTCCCCTCGTTGTCGATGTATTTAAGGCATTGATGAAGAGTAGAAGGAACTATGGCATCAGCATGAAGCCATCGTCTCCCCAAGAGGATGTTATAGCAAGCACGAGTTTTTACCACATGCAGAGTGGCCTCTGAGACTAAATCTCCCAACTGGAATCGAATTCGGATTTTACCAATTGGATCCTGGACTTCCCCATCATAACCTTGAATAGAAGTCTTTGTAGCAGACAGCTTGCTCACTGGAATACCGAGCTCTTGAAGGGCCGTGATTGTGATGAGATTTAGAGCTGACCCTGGGTCAACTTGAACTCTTGGGACAGGCATATCTTTGATGTAGGCCGTGAAATAAAGTGGCCTCGTATGCTTCATATTTCCCAAGAGGAGATCCTCTTTGGTGAAAGAGATAGTAGCTTTAGAAGCATTGTGAGTTAAGAGGCACTCCTTGCATTGCTTTTGAGGCTTCTTGGATTTCGCCTTCAAATAATTCTTTTCTATTTGATGCACTTGTGCTATATGAGTATGATTCTCAATATTCAAGGCCTGTAGTGCTCGTATGAAGTTGTCACGAGTCTCCTTGGACATCTGCAGGAGATCAAAAATGTGGAGTCGTGCAGGTATGTGCTTAAGGTGTTCAACAACATCATACGTGAATGGCTCTGGTGGCCTTGCATTATCATTTACTTCTGGAGAAGTTACATTTACATTGGTATTGCCTCCCGAAGGGTTTACATAAGAAGAGGAAGGAACAGAGGATTTATCATTGTTGACCCTATAGTTACGACCAGAGCGAGTGCCATCATTAAGCATGTTGCTTCTGTCAATTTCTGGTTGTGTGTCTCTTCTTATGGCATTGACTTCTTCTGGTTCGATGAAAAGCTGGTTGACCTCTTCCAGGCCTACTTCTTGGTTTACACCATTGGGAATAGCCTGCGATGTTTGGGGTTCTATGGCAGCATTCAAAACCACCAGGGAAGGAGCCGTTGACAGTTCCTCTTCAAAGTCAGAGATATTCTCGAGAATATTACTCATACTAGGGTTATTTTGTCTCCTCGGTAACCCAAGTTCCCTGACTGAGTTAAAGTCAACAAACTGATTACTTAATTCAGAATTTTCATTTGAAAAGATCAACTCTGAATTAGGTGTGGAAGAAGCATCTGGCGTAGAAGGAGGAAAAACTGTCTGCTGATCCTGAACTTCATCGTGCCCGACTAATGGTAGTGGATCTGGATGAACTTCTGGAGGTAGTGGAAAAAGAGGAGGATCATTCGACCAGCCACTTGAACTTGGCCTGTGTATGTCATACAAGGTCACTGATAGTGTATTTAGACCGTGCTTGATATTAAGCGTTCCCGTCTCGGGGTCAAAGGCTTGTTCGAAATCCTCATCCTCATCAGAAGGGTATTCATCAGCAAAATAATCATCGATCCATTGATCGTCTTCAAGATCAGAGTAATCCGACCATTGATTTTCATCATCGGAGTTAGGGGGTGTACCATCCCATGATATCCGATTGCAGCTGGATATTGCTGGTTCTTCCTCATCTTTTGGAATTGGAATGATGTAGTCGGCTAGAGTAAAATAACCTCTGGCTGATCTGGGAGGATTTTCTAAGACTGGGGCCTCGACCGCCTTGTCTTTCTTCTGCTTAAACTGTTGTTCTTGTTTCTTTTGAGCAGTTTTCTGGAGACTTTTAATTTGCCTTTTGATCTTTCTTCTTTCCACAGGTGTGGGTTTAGTTTTCACTTTTTCCCATCCTTCATCATTTATTAAGTCTGGGTGAACCCACATTTCCTGCCCTGAAGAATCTTTGATAAGTATCAACCCCTGTTCATTATGTAGTGCATTGATGACCCGGAATTCGACCATTGGTGGCCTTGATGGAGCGGGTATTGCCACAGGTGCAAATTGTCCGAAGGAAATCATATTGACTGGGGCCGCATCATATTTTCGGTCAAATGTTATTATTCCATTTTTCCACATCTCATTGACCTTTTCTTTTAGGATAAAGCAATCTTTCAAAGGATGAGATACCATCCGATGGTATGCACAATAGTTTGGATCATTAACACGACCCGCTTGCTCTGGCTTTTTCATGGGTGGAAGCTCGAGCTTGTTGTTCTCCATCAATGCTTGGAAGATGACTTCAATGTCCCCGTCAAAAGGGTACTTAGTTTGCTTCCTCTTTTCATATTCTTCCTTTTTATTTTGCTCCGTCTTGCCATTCTGTGGTTTTTGAGGAACTGGTTTGGAGGTTTGTACATTGAATACCTCCTGCTTCTTCTGGGGTTTCGGCACAGTTGGTTTTGGAGCAGAAGATGATGATGATTCCATTTTTCGGGAACTTGCTTTCTTCTGGCTAATTTCTTTCAGGGTTAACTCCGCATCAGTGGCTACTTCAACCAATCTGGCCAAAGACTTAGTTTTATGACTAAGTATGATAGCCTTAATTTCTGGCCGTAAATTGGTTTTGCACATTTCAATTGTCGCCTTTGGAGATGGTTGTTCTAGGCATCTGTAAGACAATGCTCTCCATCTATTGATAAAGGCTTGTGCAGTTTTATTATCCCCTTGCTTTGTACTACTGAGCATAGCGAAGGTGACCGTTTGATCTTCTTCCTGAAAGTGAAGTAGAAACTTTTCTTCTGTAACTGGCCATGTAGTGAAGGAGAGTTCTGGCAATTGTTTGTACCAATCGAAAGCAACTCCCTTCAATGTACCAACAAACAACCTTATTTTTAGTGCATCCAATTCGGGTAAACTGCCAAGGAGCGACTTAAAATGCACTATATGCTGATAGGCTGACCCTTTTCCAAGGTAAGGCTGGAAGGTCGGAAGTTTGTAATCTGGCGGAAATGGAACCAAATCAAACTCCGGAGGGTATTTAGATGTAATACCCTTTTTCTTCATCCTGGTTTCCACTTTTGATTTGTTTAAAATTTCCTCTACTTCTTTAAAAGTTACAGGTTTTTCAGGATCTGCGTGGAAACCAAGGATTGAGGAGTGATCACCTCCAGTTGAACCTGAGGCGATTACTTTATCTGTTAGTGCCTTGATTTGTGCTGTAAGTAGGTCAATTTTGGTGGCATTCCTCCTGATCATTGCCTGTTCTCTTCTATCAGCAAATAAGGAGTTAACAGGAGCTTCAGCTGGACCACCCAGTTTGTCTGCTAAGATTTTCAATTGAGCCGTCAGGTGGTCAATTTTAGCTCCTTGTTGCTTGACAACATCACTGACGTCATTCTCTTGATTTTCGTCAGCATTTTCTTCGCTAACATCTTTGCCTCTACCGGCATCCTCTTCATTACAGGTCCCACTCCCTTCAGCCATAAATACGGTGTACTGACGGGGGTAAGAGGATGTAGGAAGAGTGGATTGACTATCTTCGGTATCCAGGAGAGTTATTGAGTCCTTATCAGAACCATGATCGTCAGAGGTCCTATCTGAATGAGAGTTCGAATCAGAATCTTGGGACTGAGTTCGAGCCATACTCCGAGTAACTCTCCTGGTTGAGCCAGGTCCGACCATACATGAGGAGGTTAAATTTGGCTCATCTTCTTTAATCACCCATTTCTGAGTGATTCTATGCTGTGACTGCTTCCGAGCATGCCTCTTGGAGCGAGACAAAACCCTCTTCTTTATTTGCTGGGCCAATCTGGATGCTAGAGTTTGATCTCTGAATCTAGCAACTAATGGCCTAGAAGTGCTAGCAACTTGCTCCCAATCTATAGGGTCGGAAGTGGGAAGTGAGAGGATGTTAACAGCATTTCTTTCAATCTTCTTCTTCTGCTCCTTCTTTTGTTGAAGCAGATTTTTAAATTGAACGAGATCGTTCGAATTTTTGATGACCAATCGTTCAACATTTTTCTTGTTTTCAGTGCCATATGATGGGCGCTGGGTTGAAAGTGATGGTGATGGTGCCACAATAACAGAAGGTAAGCGCCTCCTGCCGAACCTCCGTCCCTCCTTCTGGGTCAAAGGGTAAAAGACATTCTTTTCAAGTGGGGCCAAGGGTTTCTCCTCAGCTTTTCTGGACTTCTGCATACGTGGCTGTGGTGACCACATACGGCAATTTGGAATAACAACATCCTTCTGACCCTTTTCATGGGCTAAGGCTTGCTTGCGAGTGGTTTGCTTTTTGAGATGTACCCTTTGTTCAGGATGCATAAATGAGGACTTAGTAGTCTGCAAAGCCTCCCGCTGTGAACCAACGGGTATCTCTGTTTTGTTGTTCGTAAACCGAACCTGCCTTGCCCCCAGTCGAGGCTTGGTGATCTGAAGATTACTGCCTTCCGACCTCACTTTGTGTTTTAAGTCATTGTGACCTTTGTGAAAGACTCCAAAGGGGTTTTGGGCATATTTGGAGACCCAAGTTTGAGGAGTCTTTGCCTTCTTGATGGGCTTCAGGGTTTCTGATGACCCATCGTAGGTCGAGGTTATGTAGCTTGAGGGAGTAGAAAGCCTTTGAAAGACCGAGACCCTTGATGCAGGAGCATTGGTGTTCATTCGGCCCCTTTTGGGTGCCCTTGTGGTCTGAGCCATGGAGATTTTGAACAATCTCTCTTTAGCTTCGTCAAAAGTGATTATCAAAGAACCCATGCTGTTTCCTGCAAAAAGTTAGCCGATGAGATTATATTAGTAGTATAACCAACATGGCTGCCTCTTGGGCTAGCCGGAATGGTTTATAGATGCCATCTAGACCAACATGGTTTTTGAACCGAAATGGTTAGATATAGGCATAAATCCCATCTCATTATGCTATGCTGACTATCCCTACTGTCAGAATTTCTGCAGCATTTCGGGTTTATCGAGTCAGGCTTAAAAGCACGCTATGCTGACTAGTCCTTGCTACCAAAATTTCAGCAGCATATCTAGACTATCTGTGTCAGACTTATAAGCAAGAGAGGGTTGGATCAATCAAAGGGATAGGGCTCACAGGATCAAGCCTGCACCACTATCATAATGACCACACAAGATCCATCAGTGGTTGACGCCGGACAATGCATAATTACAATGTCGTTGGTCTTATCACTGATTTAATAAACTTTTTATATGGGTCAGAAGCCCTTTGAACTGAATCATCACTCTTCTAAAGTGAAAAGGGTGATGATTTGGTTCATACACATCAAGGTGCAAATTCTTCAATCAAGTTATGCACATCAACATGCAAATTCTTCCAATTAAATGGCAAGTGTATGCACATCAAGGTGCCCAATGCCTTCATTTGTATGAACAATATGCACTTCAAGGTGCAAAAGTCCTTTAATGATATTTTCAAACCCATTGCAGACATCAAAGGTCTTGTATGGGTGTAATTGGAGGTTAACTAAGCCTTTGTCATCATAAAAATGGATAAGTGACCATATGCCCCGGTCACAGGCTTTTAGCAGCAGTTTTCAGTGAAACAGCGGCAGTTTCCAGTGCAATAGCAGCAGTTACAGTACAATAGCAGCAGTTTCAGTGAAACAGCAGCACTCTTAAACACAACAGCAGCACTTTCAGTGAAATAGCAACAGTTACAGTGCAACAGCGGCACTTTCAGTGCAACAACAACACTTCAGTGCAATAGCAGCAGTTTTCAGGGCAACAGCAGCACTTTCAGTGCAACAGCAGCAGTCACAATGCAACAGCGGCACTTTCAGTGCAACAGCAGCAGTTACAGTGCAACAGCGGCAGTTTTCAGGCAACAGCAGCACTTTCAGTGCAACAGCAGCAGTTACAGTGCAACAGCGGCACTTTCAGTGCAACAGCAGCAGTTACAGTGCAACAGCGGCAGTTTTCAGGGCAACAGCAGCACTTTCAGTGCAACAGCAGCAGTTACAGTGCAACAGCGGCACTTTCAGTGTAACAGCAGCAGTTACAGTGCAACAGCAGCAGTTTTCAGGGCAACAGCGGCAGTTTTCAGGGCAACAGCAGCACTTTCTAGCAATTTTCAGCGCTTTCATGCATTTTTCACCAAATTCGATCACAAATTAGGGCCTATAACTTCCCACAGACGGCGCCAATCTTCTGATCGCGCTTAAAAAATGTATATGCGTGGAAATGAATTACGGAATCAAGGTCCGACATTCACGCACTTTAAGCGTTAAGAAGAATGGGAAAATAATTACAGTTCATCATTAATTTCCCTTTTGTTTACATGGGTTCAAGTGCCCTGACCGCGGGGATGCAGGTTGTTTACATACATTTTGAAAGTTTACAACCCCTCCCTCAAGTCTCAGATGTGATCTCAATTTGGAAAATACAAGAAAATGTACATAAGGTGGAAGACAATGTGGAAAAAGGGGAAAAAATGGGGGTGACCGTGACCCGCGGTCACTCGGGCCTTCCGGTGACCGTGACTCACCCGCGGTCACTCGGGCCTTCCAGTGACCGTGACTCACCTGCGGTCACTGGGGCTTTCCAGTGACCGTGACTCACCCGCGGTCACTGGGGCCTTCCAGTGACCGTGACTCACCCGCGGTCACTGGAACCTGCCAGTGACCGGGGATCACGGTCACTGACAGACAATGGCCCTGTGCCTCCTTTTTTTTTTGTGCTGTTCGCGCTGGTTCTTTCTTGGAACTTCTTTCAAGCGTCGGAACTCCATTCTCATGAATTTGGAGCGGTGGACAACCATCAAGAAGATCACTTTTTATCATGGAATCAATTGAAACCGCTGTAACTCATCATTCGTGTTTACGGACTGCATTTTTGTTTCAAGTCCGAAATGGGCAAATTCGAAGCCGGAGTTGTGTCATTTGAACCTATCATTTTCAAGGAACAAAATGAGGCCTAGAGAGGCTTCTTTCACAACTCTTGTAATGGCTAAGAAGCCCTACGAATGAGAGAAACAGAGGTGACAATGTCATCCTCTCAAAAATTGGCGTTGTATGAACATGGTATGGATTTTGGCCATTTCCCTTCCTTCTCTCCTTCTAAATTTTCTTGCTCACCTTTAGAACTAAGAAAAGAAGGTGGGAATGGTCGTGGAAGTGCTGCTGGAGCTTGCTTCTTGTTGCCTTAGGTGATGCTTTCTTCAATTTCTTCACTTTTCTTCCTTATGTGTATGTGTGTCTGTCCCTTGTTTCTTCCAAATTCCCCCTTTTTATAGACTCCCAATCAGTTTTGTGCAGTTTTGGGGAGTTAATAGCAGTTGTGGGGAGTTGGATTTCGAAGAGGAGTGGAGGGAAACCACCCAAAATCGTGGGAAACCTCCCTTGAAGGTCCGTGACCGCAGACTGGGCCACGAACGAGGCCCAATTTCAGGTTTTTCGCGTATGTGGCCCATTTTCATTTGTTTTGGGCTCAAACGAAGTCCGATTGCCACCAAACTTGGAGGGATGCTTCTTAAAACCATTTTCTACATGTCATAAAAAATTCAGCCCATTTTGACTTCAGGAAGTTGGTCAACTTTTTCATTAATTGGGCCCCGGTCACGGACAAGGCCCACTTTTGGAACATTGCATATGCGGTCTATTTTCCATTGTTTGAGGCCCGAATGATGTCCAATCATCACGAAACTTGGAGAGATGTTGCTTGACACCATCTTAAGTGTTTCATAGAAATTTCAGCTCTGTTTGACCAACTGAACATGGTCAACTCCTTCTGTTTGTGGGCCCCCGGTCACTCCCAAGGCCCATTCTTGGAATTTTGCATATGTGGCTTGTTTCCGCCTGTTTGGGGCCCAAACGGTGTCCAATCGCCACGAAACTTGGATGGATACTTCTTGACACTATTTTGAGTGTGTCACAGAAGTTTCAGCTCTGTTTGACCACCTGAACATGGTCAACTCCTTTTGTTTGTGGGCCCCCGGTCACTCCCAAGGCCCATTCTTGGAATTTTGCATATGTGGCTTGTTTCCGCCTGTTTGGGGCCCAAACGGTGTCCAATCGCCACGAAACTTGGAGGGATGCTTCTTGACACTGTTTTGAGTGTGTCACAGAAGTTTCAGCTCTGTTTGACCACCTGAACATGGTCAACTCCTTTTGCTTGTGGGCCCCCGGTCACTCCCAAGGCCCATTCTTGGAATTTTGCATATGTGGCTTGTTTCCGCCTGTTCGGGGCCCAAACGGTGTCCAATCGCCACGAAACTTGGAGGGATGCTTCTTGACACTATTTTGAGTGTGTCACAGAAGTTTCAGCTCTGTTTGACCACCTGAACATGGTCAACTCCTTTTGCTTGTGGGCCCCCGGTCACTCCCAAGGCCCATTCTTGGAATTTTGCATATGTGGCTTGTTTCCGCTTGTTCGGGGCCCAAACGGTGTCCAATTGCCACGAAACTTGGAGGGATGCTTCTTGACACTATTTTGAGTGTGTCACAGAAGTTTCACCTCTGTTTGACCACCTGCACATGGTCAACCTCCCAGTTGACTTTTTATGACAGTGGGCCCTTGTTTCAGCTGTTTGAAGCCCAAATGACCCCGGTTTGATTTGAAACTCGGAGGGACTGACGTCAAGAACATCTTGGAGTATTCATCCAAATTTCTTGCAGTTTGGATTTGAGGAAGTAGGATTTCGAACAGTAACCTATTCATTGCATGCGTTAAGTCACTATTCCCTCCACATTGAGATAGTTAGCCTGTTTTCTATCCGAATAGCCTCCCCTTGACTTGAAACTTTGGAAGAATAACTTGGGGCATTCTTTGAGCATTTGTTCCAAATTTTATTTGCTTTGGCCTTCTGGAAGTAAGATCTTAGCCGATGATCCCCAAATTCAGGATTACTGTCCTCTAAGCTGACATGTGATGAAATTTAGGCCAAACAGAGTCTTTTCTTTTTTGAAAATTTGCAAAGTATCTTCTGAGCATGACTGAAGCTTCGCGTCTAAATTTTCATTAATTTTGGACATCGGGAAGTAGGACTTTGGTCAGTGACCCCTTGGCTTGGGGGAAATTGACTTCAGGCTGACATGCTTGTGGCTTTTGAGTTTGATGATCTCTGTTCGACCCAAAATTTGAACTTCCTCTGAGAGTTCCAGCTACCTTGACCTTCATGGAATGCCGGTTCTCACAGTGATTCCCCATGCTCTGCAAATAACCTCTGTAGCCTAAATTAAGCTGGGATGAGGTGTCTTTGCTGCAGTATTTGCAATTTTTTATAGGTCAACAACTACCTCCACTAATACTTTGAGGTTTAAGCATAAATGATTAAGGGAATTTAATATTGTATTAGAGCCAACTGGTCTTGAGTTTAAATTTTAGGTAGAATGACTCGGCACGAGAAAAATATGTGTTGTCAAAAGTGTGTTGATTGGGTTCCACTTGATGGGGAGTGTTAAAAAATATGCCTCACATGAGGGGGAGTGTTAAAGAGCAATTATGCTAGTTTTACTAATACCTCGAGTTCTTAATATGAATGGTTACCTAAGGAAATTAAATACGACTCTCATAAGAAAAGATCACCCGATTGGAAGAAGAAAGAGATTTAAACTTATTGAAGTTGAACAAAAATTTCCATAGACTCTTTTTTGGAATTAACCCATGAGATGACATTGAGGGAATCAGTTTCTACAACTAATTCTTTTAAGAATCTACCAAAATACGAGCAAAGAGCTTTTAAAATAGCTAGAATCTCCTCCTCGTTGGAATCATTCTCCCCAATATGTTTGAAGAATAGGAATAAGACCTTCCCCTTGAAATCAAGAAAAACTTCTCTAATACTAGTTGGACCTAGTTTATCTCTTGCCACACCAACAACATTAAACTTTAAGGCACCAATGGGAGGGCTGCTAAGAAACTATGGCCTTCCCTTTTGATGGACCAGACATCATGCAAGCCTTCCAATATTGGACAATGTCATCTAGCTTCATATTTTAAAATTCTTTTTTTACATAACATCGACTTCAACAAGCAGGAATCACCAAAGGAACAATATCCTCAATTGTAGTTTGATAACCCTTAAAAATTCAATATTTCTGTCATAAACAAACCAAAACTGCTATGCGTCAACCATGTCCTAGGAAGACACCAAGAAATCCTAAATGCCTTGAGGAAATGCATTCAAATAAAATATGCAAAGTCACAATGAAGAAATAGATAGTTGATCGTCTCATCCTCTCTCCACAAAACAAGCATATATTAGCAATATTCTCCAAAGTTAACCCCTTCCTGCGAAGAAAATTAGTAGTCAAAACCTTACTAGCTACTGCTAGCCAACAAAAAAACCTCTACTCTAAGAGGAGCCAAACCACACAACATAGATACTTCAAGTTTCTAAGTGAGAGAAGGTCCTACCAAGGCCATATAAAGAGATTTGGTAGTGAACTTTCCCAATGGAGAAGCTTTTCAAATGCAAGAATCCGTCCCATTCCTGCAGATATATATAAGTAATAGAAAGGAGAAGAACCAACAGAGACTCATATCCATCTATCTCATACCAACATAAAACTCTCCTAAAGGACACAACGCAAGACACATTAGTTTTTGGAAGAACATAATATTCTTTCACCAATACATTTTTGTTACTCATAACTCTAGGCAGTTGAGGAACAAGCTCATATAAAGCCGCGACCCCCGACCAATCATAAAATAAAAAATTAAGTGAACCATCCCCTACTTTAAACCCAATCCCCTTTCTAAATAGACCCCCAACGCTGGACACATCCTCCAAACTAGCAAGAACTCCCCACACACTTGGCACCATATGTCTAGGGATAGAATTTTGGAACCCAACCCACTCATCCTCCCCATACTTGGATGGAATAATCCTTCTCTACAAAGCTTTCATTTTCTTCCCCAAATCTCCACCATGACTTTGACAATAAACCTTAAAATTTTTTTTTTGATAAAAGGTAGTTTATACCTAAACTATCTGCAATTGGTTTCACCCTTTCACTCCATTCTACTAGATGAAGGAAAAATTTCAAATAAGGCCCTAAGGTTGTCTTATTTTAAAAAAAGGGCACAAGTTTCAAAACTTTTCAAATTAGTCTCTAAAATTCTTAAGAAGTTTTCAAATAAGTACATTTGTCCGTATAAAGTTATTTTTGAAACATATTTTCCTCATTTTTTTAAAATACCCAAATTACCCTTTATTAAAATAAATTCCTCATTCAATTCCTCTATATTCTCCTCATTTTTTTTGGCATCCTTACAATGATCAATGACAATTAGCGTTTACACAATGATTGGTTACATATTATGGCTGTTGAAACTATATCATGGATGTAAAATATTAGTAATGTAGTATTTTCATAAAATTGAGAGAAAGAGTCACTGGGAAGTACCTTAAAATGGATGAATGTCCTTAATTGAAAACAATTTAGAAAACTTAGGGAGTAATTTAAAAAGTTTTAAAACTTGTGTCCTTTTCTGAAATAATAAAAAACCTTTGAGTCTTATTTGAAATTTTTCCTTAGTCGAATTTTCCTCTTATCACTTTGACGACCTCAAAGGATATGGTCCAACCTGTCAACTACCATCTTTGGCATTGTAAACGACAACATATAATAAGTCGCAAGATTTGATGAGGCACCTTTTATCAAAGTAATTGTTTTGAAGATACTATTGTAGAAAATGAGAGAAAATATTGCTTCATGCTATTCTAAAACATAAAATGGTAAAAATAGTAGAATCTCAATCGAAAATTTGTCACAACGATAATCCAGAGAATATTATAGTTCTCATTACTTGAAATTCAATTTATGAGCCGTGGCATTCTTTCAAATCATCTTGAAAAAAAATCAAAGCTTCGAAATTTATAACTTGACATTCCTGAATTTCCATGGTAATTGATATTTGTAAGACTATGACAACGCAAAGAAATGTACCAAAAAAAAAAGCTCAGCTTTCCTCTTCATCTATTCAAGAACTCGAATGGCAGATGCCTTTGAATTACCTTCATTCATGACTAGAAGCCTAGGCGGAGCTACATGTTGCTTAATGGGGTCAATTAATTTTGTAAAAAAATATATACTCATGTAATAATATGAAAATTTTTGGGGGACTATACATAAACTGACCACACTAGAGTTGTTAAAAAAGGACATGCTAGGGATTAATTTTGAAGAAATATAATTTAGTATAGGGTGACTCTTGACTTCAACTAAAAATCACACTATCTTTTTGACTTCTTCCTAAGGAGTTCAAATATAGTATTATACCTTTGTTAAAAAAATAGTATTAATGTAAGCAATAATATCAATATCTCTGAAATTCTTTTCTTACTTGTAATTTAATAAATTTGAATTAATTTTCTTGATGTTATTGAAAATAAGTGATACTACAAGGTATCATGTAAAAGTTAGTTTTGATAAAAATATTTGACATTGATGGTAAGTTGTTGAATGACCTCAAAACCATAATTTTTGGCTACGCCACTGAGTAGAAGTGATATTTTACTATAGAAAAAAAAATAGAAGTAATAGTTTTCTCACATTTTAGTTTTTTATAATTTATGTTTCTAAAGATAGAGGAACTCCCAACAGCCCTAGCGGGCACTCCGCACCTGTGCAAGAATGCATGCATCTAAAATAACATTTTCTTTACAAAAATAAAATTATGATCTTCTATTATTTATGGCCAAATCCTGCGAGGAGAGTTGCCTAATACACTTCATCCTTGCCTGTCTGCTTGATACACGCTTAAAACATAACATCAAGGCCACAGAGACCCATCCAATCCAAACCTCTATTATTTTGTGCAATCCCATCAAAGTTCTTTCAACTCATGTGGACCCATGTTACAGCCCTAATTTAGTTAGTTATGGATAAGGAAAGGAAACCCATCTAGGTATGGATAAGGAAACCAAACCCATCCTAGCCATCAGGACACCATCACATCTAAAACCTAAGAATAATATAGCTGTAAATCCACCAACAAAAACTGCAAATTAACCAATAAAAACCCCTTCATTCAATTCACACCTCCCTTCCTCCCAATCTAATGATCCACACACACTTGTGGACATGACCTGACTTAATGTCAACATTAAAGTGAAGCTTACCCACCATACAACCATTCCATGTGACCATGTTCTTCGTTCATGCACGTCCTTAGTTCAGTGTTTCAGGAACTAGAAAGAGTTCCATGTATTTGCTAAAGATAACTTTTGAGGGGGTTGAGACTTGAGAGCAGAAGTGATCCCCCAAAAGGAAACTTTTGCTTCTTCTCATCAGTTTTCAGTCATCACATGACCATTGATTTTCTTACTGTTGGGAAGATGTAAATGAGCAAAAAAAGAGAACTTGGGATTGTACTTGTTTGGCACTCAGTGATGGGCTTGTCGTTTGTCAGTCCCATCTGCCAACTTTCCAAGGCCTCCTCTTTCTCCTTTCTTTTGTTTTATCTCCGTGAGGAGATCTTTCAGTGTCGCACGGTTTTTTGTGTTAATCCAATGAAGTGCATAGGTTTTGGAGAAAGGACACTGGAGACCCATACTGCAAACTTTAAATGTATCGGGTTCTCCAGTGAAAAAACCCCACGTTACAGGTGCCTGCCATGCACGCAATAGGTTCCGCCACTTTTCCCTTGGAGTGTCCCTCGCTCGTGTGGATTCATCTGTGAGGGCTACTGTAAATCCCATTATGGAAGAAGAATGAAAGATGAAAAATTCATATATGACTACTTTAAATATTAAATTTAGCCCTAATTATATGTCTTTAAGCTCTTCATTTGTAACTCACAAATTTAATACATTTGAATGTATATGCTATCAATCTAATGATCCAATTTATTTAGATGTATGTCAAATTTGGGGTGACTATTAAGGGGTCTTTTACTGTAAAATTTAAATTGGGTGGTAGGTGGGTTCCACTCATAATGCTCACAAAAAACTATAAAAGTAGTGAGAGCAGTTCTCACTGATATACGACACATGGTCTCTAATGATGATCCTAGCGGTGTATATTTATTGATAACTTTCATGCATATGTCCAGTGTAGTTCCTCTCTCCCTAGATAAGGAGGTCCCACAATAAGATTTCGATTACAAATCCCAAACAAACTGTTGGCAAGAGAACGTGGGATGCCTAATGACAATGAAGTCTATATGCCACAAAGCTACAAAGACCCATCACTTGTTGGTGATACATTCCATCGTAAAGGGTCCATTTAAATCGTACAATATTCTGAAATTAGCGTTGTAACTTGTTTTCTAGGTTTGGATCAATATTCGGTTATCTTTCTCACAATATTCTCCTTAACTCAATTTATGAGTGGTGGGAAAAACGGTATGGAATCGCATGATTCTACTAGTCCATCTTTAGACTCTCATCTTAAGAATTGAACCATAGCTTTGTCGTGGGTCAATTGAAAATGTAGAAATGATTTCATTTTCAGCAAGTTGCCAAAAATATTATGATGGATTCTCATTCCATGACATCAAAAGTGCAAAAAATTGTAGAGGACTTTCAGTATAAAGAATTGCCTCTTAGATTGGATGAAGGATTCGATGTGTATTTTTTTGCTACTTTTTGAAAGCTTGATGGTGAAGTTGGATATGGTTTTGCTATTTGGTTTAAGGGCTCTTTTATGGCTACCCGCTCTTTTGCTGAGTCAAAAGTCTTTTCCTCCAAAAAGCGAAAGCCAAGATCATCTTATCAACTTTGAATGAAATTCATGGGAGAGACTTTCCTAAAGTTCACCTTTTATAATCTGATGCCCTTGAAGTTGTGCGTGCAATGAAAAGATAATACTCATATTGGTCTATTGGCCCCATTTTGCAAGACATTGTTTTGGTGGCAAAATCTTTTGATTTCTTCAAAATTTCTCATATTCCTATAACCATGAATGTGGTTGCGCATAATTTGGCAAAAGAAAAGGATAAAAAAAAACTTGGATCAGCCCTAACCTTTAACCAGTCAAACCCAAACTCGACCTTATCTCAGGTTGGCTCCCAACCCTGTCCAATCTGTCTAAACCGGACGGACCCAATCCAATCTGGTGTAACCTTACTCAACCTGCCTTAGCTTGGGTTCAGAATATTGGCTGGCGAGTGGGGGATGCAACTTGGTCCGGACCAGCATTGACATAGTCCAATCCCATAAATTCGTATATACAAACTGTAATGTGTAAATCGGGTACCTGCGTCCAATGTGAATATCTGAGGCCTAAATTCAAGCCTGGCCCTAATTTCACACGGACTTTAAAATCCGGTCCTGAGCCTAAGCATGACCAGACAGAATTGGGCTTTAATTTGGGCAAGGCCATCTGGGTCTAGGCTTGGACCGGCTAGGTAGGTTTGGGTCAGCATTTTTAAAGCTCAGTTGAGGCCTGTGTTGGCCTGAAACCCAATCCACGCGCAATAGACATGAAGTCGCACTCTAGAGACAGTGACACTGATGGAGCAATCCTACCAATCCAGGCAAGTCTTTTTGGCTATTGGGTTTATCATTTCGACAAAAGAAGCTAAGAAGACCATCTACAAAGGGTCCATTGGAAAAATGGTTCCTGTTCATAAGTAGACCTCACATTTTGTGGATCCCATATTCCTATAGCTCATTTTAATTTCCGCTTTGAATGGCCATTTGGGCTGAGATAGTCGCCTGTTTGTCTCTTTATCAAAATAATTCCCAGGACCCACTGTTCCCTTCTCTATCAAATACAGGAATAATTTTAAAAAGAATCAGCATCAGAGAGCACAGAACCAATCAGTGTCAGCAGAAAACAACCAAACGCATCACGTTGATGATAGGAAAAAGGTTAACCTGATTTGAGTGAATCTGATAAACAAAAAGAGTGGTTGTGATTTTAAATGCCAAGAGTGCTCTGTCCTTTGAATCATTGTTGAATACTTGAATCACTGAGCTGCTACCGAGTAATAGTGGAAGTAGAGTTTTATACTGAAAAGAATGCCAAAGAAAGGATCATTCCCCACGTATTAACGTTGGTAGAGAAGTAGCTATTAGAGGGGGCCAATCACGGCTTGCAATTAGCTGTACCACCAAATGCTTCAATCCAACCCCAATGCTATCCATTCTCAATCTCTTCTCTTCCCTCCTTCTCACTATATAAACCCAACCTCTCTGCCACACAATTGCACATTTGCACTCCTCTCTCTCTCTCTCTCTCTCTCTCTCTCTCTCTCTCAGACACACACAACACACATTCTTTTCTACAAGAATGGCCACCCCTGAGTACCTAAATCATGCTCACTTATCTCTTCTAATCTTTCTCTCATTCTCGTTGTCGGCGACAGCTCGCCCGGCAACATTTCTCCAAGATTTCCGAATTACATGGTCAGATTCCCATATCAAACAAATTGAAGGTGGAAGGGCCATCCAGCTGGTTTTAGACCAAAATTCAGGTACCCCATCTTCCATTTGTTTTTTGTGGAAAAAAGTGCATGCCCATGTGGGTCATCAACCATATGATTATGAACAACAAAATCAAGATTGTGGAGGTCAATGTGCTGCTTTTGAATGTTGAATTAATCTCTGCCATCAGCATCGTGCTGAAAAGCAGGTAACAAAGTATAAAACACTCTCAGCTTTTGCGGTTATTTGATTCAATCAACTCATATCTTATGACACCATATGCAGGCCTTCATCCAAACGCTACTGCAATTTGGAGTGATATGCATGCATCATTATAATAATTATGTGTGAAACATACAGGAATATTTTCTATACATGATCAATCCAATCCAAAAGTCTATGATGCTTTTCTGACAAGAATATTGATCAGTTACTATTGATGGGTCTGTGTGATAGAGCTGATTAAATCAGATGCATCCATTCTGTCAACACCATAACAATGGCCTCATGAGATAACTTCTCATACTACATAGGGGTGGACCTAGATGTTTGCATGAGGGTGTGACCCCACCCGAGTGATTTGAGAAAATTTGAAAATTAGCCTTTAAAATTTTCTATTTTATTATTTAATTTCTTCACCCCTTGATTCCTAGCCCCAGTGAAAATTCTAAGTCCGTCAACATGATGGCCCACATGGGTTATGTATTGGTTGTACCACTGTGTGGCATAAGTATAAATCATAGCCATCCAATCAATCAACACCTTGTATATTTGTGCATTTTAGGATGTGGGTTTGCTTCCAAGAACCAGTATTTGTTTGGGCTTGTGAGCATGAAGATCAAGCTTATCCCTGGCGACTCTGCAGGAACAGTTACTGCCTTTTATGTATGCTGTTGCCCATCCCCTTCAAATTGCTTGGTTGTTTGCTGAACATAGAAAGATGGAATTGTTATTGTTTGGGCTTTTTCTTGATCTGGGGCTTTGTTGATTTTGTAGATGAACTCAGACACAGACAACATCCGGGACGAATTGGATTTTGAATTCTTGGGTAATAGGTCAGGGCAACCATACACGGTTCAGACCAATGTGTATGCCCATGGAAAGGGAGACAGAGAACAAAGGATCAACCTCTGGTTCGATCCTGCAGCTGAATATCACACCTACTCTATCCTTTGGAACCATCACCATGTTGTGTAAGATTCCTGGTCCGGAGAGGACATTATCATTTACCTAATATAATACAAGTATTAGCAAAAGTGATGACGCTTCTGATCTATTGTCAACTACCTTGATTTATACCAGATTTATCGCATGCTTGCCATAACATGGTGTTGGATGGACCTGCATCAGAAAATAGGACAAGTGGCCCATTGTCATAAAAAGGTCTTATGGATTAACAATCCAAAACTACAATCCATTAAACATTGCTAGCGCTCTCATATAAATTGGGTGTTCATAGATGAAGGGAGAGCAAATATTTCAACTTACTAATTTTAGGACCGCTAGCAAAGTCTAATAATTACTATCTTTAATGAATGATTAATCTCTTACATCTCATTAGGCTAGTATTGCCCACCAAGATGCCTAGTTTATCGTTATTTGGGCCTGTCCACATTGGGCTGGAGGCATCCTAACTCCAAACAAAAGACCCCACCATTAGACTGTGAAATATAAATTACAAGAGTGGTTTGGGCCTGGTTCGTTGAGGTAACTTGACCAGGGGTACTTCCCCTTTCGACAAAAAACGGAACTGGCGTTTCGTGATAGTGGGGCCATGGGAAAGCTTCCAAAGTCGGAAGCTATCAGAATTATAGTCACACCATGTATGACCAATTGACCATAAGCCATGTATGGATGATTAAACATGAGGAGTTTTCAGCTGTGACCTCTATTTCATGGCTTAATATTGGATGGCTGTAAGATTCAAATACCACAATGTTCAACAATCTAGCTGGGGCTTGCCCTTTTTGGTAACAATAATATTTAAGAAACCCTACTGTAGTCACACACACTTGGGACGTTCCTTTTTCAAACTTTTTTTATTTTTTTGAATGGCATGCTTCTCATAGTATAACAAGTAATGTTGTTGTTGGTATGATCATTATACGAATCATTTACATTAATGGTGCAGTTTCTCCATCGATGAAATACCAATTAGGGTCTACAAGAACAATGAAGCGCGGGGGATTCCATTCCCCAAGTTCCAACCAATGGGAGTGTATTCCACATTATGGGAAGCTGACGACTGGGCCACAAGAGGTGGGCTAGAGAAAATTGACTGGAGGAAAGCACCCTTCTATGCCTACTACAAGGACTTCGATATTGAAGGATGCCAGGTTCCTGGCCCAGCGAGCTGTGCCACTAACCCGCACAACTGGTGGGAAGGAGCCGCCTACCAGCAGCTCAATGCCATCCAGGCTCGGCGCTACAGGTGGGTCCGACTGAACCACATGATCTACGACTACTGCAACGATAAGTCGCGCTACCCGGTCACGCCCCCAGAATGCATGTACGGCATCTGATTCCATGCATAGAATGCGAATAATGAGCGAGTGATTTTGTACTGGGACCAAGGCCTAAGTTTGTGTTACATAAAGAACATGCATCTTCTTCGTATTTGTTGAGTGTTATGTTACTGGAGTGTGCTGTAATAAAGTCACCGTTAAGTTTGTAAGTTGTGATAATGTATAATCATGATGGGTGGTCGATAGTTTTTGCAATCTTTATTGGCATCTTTTACTTTTTAGCCATTCAATGAAATGTTGTAGTGATTTAATGAAAATAAAGAAAATCATGGTTCTCTGTCTTGGTCATGACCTTTCAGTTTAATTTCTTCATTTGAAATGAGTGGGAGCCCTTGTCAATTTCTTTCCTTGGGAGTTGGATACTCAGATGCTGGAAAACCTGGGGCAGGTCAATAATTTCATCTTTGAGATTGTAAGGTATGATGTTTCTTCTACCAAAATAGGAAAAAAAAAAAACAAAAAAACAAAAAACTTACAGTGTTTGAACAGTTCAAAACAAATGTGTTGAAAGTTTTAGAATGCCCGGAATATATTCTACATTGTGATTCGATTCCTACTTCTATGTAGCGGTATGATAAAGCAATCAATCACACAAATAAGATAACACACAATTTTAAAGTGAAAATCCAAACGAGAAAAAACCAAGAGTTCAAAGTGGACAAAATCAATTACTAACTTCTGTGGTACAAAATATGCTCACAACCCTACAGTTAGTCCTTCGACACAAAACGTTGTAGTTATTTTTAATAAATCTCCACAGCACGTAGTATCTCAATGCTCCGCTATTAGTACCTTGATTTCCACTATGAACAATTCTCTATACTTAGAGAATAATCTTCTACAAGAAAGTAGAAGTCACAAATTTCCTACGAAGAAGTAGAAACATCAATTCTAGAACTTGAAACTTTCAGCCCAATCTCTCATGGAAGTTCTAGATAATCTCTCCAATGGGAATCTTTAATTAAGAATAAGGAAAGCTCTATGTGTTGTGCTGTGTTTAGAGTTGAAAGAAACCCTCTTTTTATAGCTCATAATTCATGGCTTAGGTTTATAAACCAAAGTCAAGTAAAATAAACAATTTTGTCACCAATAGGAAAGGTTTTCGTGCAGACGATATGCTTCTACCATCCATGCACTCAAGCATGGTCAAATGGGCGCTTGAGCGTGCTCGCTATTGCCTTCGACGCTCTAATCCGGTGTCATGCGCGCTCGATCATGCTTGAATTTTCTATGCGCTTCAGCAAACTTCTAGATGTTATAACTTTATCATTTTAGCTCCAATTTACGTAATATTGGGCTCTACGGATATTTACTCGAAACGAGCTTTCCAATAGTAGCTAACTTGCTATATCTAATGTTTAGTTTGTGAGATATGACCTTTTTAATCCATATTATATCAGAAAAATACTTCAATTTCCGTTATCTTCAATTCAGATTATTCGGCGCCCAACTACAATTCATTCTAAATATAAAATACGATTTAATGGACCCTAGTTTTATCAAATACATGAATTTAGCTAATACAAATATCATAACAAAAATTTAGACAATGCAAATGTCCTAACATGTGTTTAGATTTGCTCAAGCCCAAATTTCGGTTCCGAAACTTTCCCTCGTCAAGGCTAAGCAGAGTTTGTCTTTGCTCAAGACAAGTGAGCCAAGTCGAACCATCTGGCCAGGGCAGGATGCTTCCAAGTTAGTCGGCATGGTGTGGGGGCCTTTTTGAGTATGAGGAAATTCCTCTGAATTCTTGCACAATAAAGGTCGTTTGTGTACTCTGTGAAAAAAAGTATGGAAAGGAGAGATACTTTTCTACCATACAACAATATCATTAGTTTTGGGTCCCAGGCTTCCTAAGCTGGGTACCAAAAAAATCAATCATTTTTCGTGTGGCCACTTTTCCCTAAGAAAAAACAAATACCTACTTGAATTTTTATCAATTGTCCCCTGGGCGTAGTGTGGTACAGATGCATATATTTTTAAATAGAATACTTGTGAGAGTCTGTTGGCTCCACTGTCTTACTTGGATCCATTTTGACTTTATCTATCCACTTGAAAAAATCCATCAGTGGACATTGTGGGATGTCTCATCTATGACTTGAGCTAGGTGGTCATCTATACTTATTGGACCTTTTACTTTGAAAACCAATATATTTAAAATCTTATTTTATTTGGTAGGGCCAAAGGACCCTACAAACTCTACCATATTACCCCTTTTCAAAAGAGTCAAAGTACCCCGATGAAACTATTACTTATTCTCTTTTGAGCTCAGATAATGATAATTTAGATTGTTCAAGATAAATACTATCCTATTTAATAGCATATCAAAATTCTATTCAATAGCATATCAAGAAATATCAGTTCAACAGGAGTGGGTACCGCCGTCCGATGGAGTATATAATTGGAAATGTAATTATTATAACCTTACGCAGTACTAATAATATAGCTCAATTTCATTATCAGAGTCATGTACTCAATCTGAAGGTAGGATCCACTCTCATTAAACTGAAATTCGATTATATATCACTAGAGGAGATCATGACATTCATCTTGTACAGCCCCAATGATCATAATGTGGATTCCATTGTAGAAACTGTTATAAGAAGCATGTAATAGCTGCGAGAGTGGATCCAGACGCTTTTGATAAGCATTGTAGAGCAGTAGATGATCCAAGCCGAATCCCTATCCAATTATCCGTTGTTCTGTATGGTCCTCGTTAGTAATATTCCTGATCACCAAGGACTGGCCCCAGCTATGATTATCCACCAGCCAAGATGTAGATAGCTTCAATTATTGAATGGGCGTGACGAGAGCGATGTGTTCTGCACAGTTTCATGGGACCATGTCATTGGGATATTTTTTATATGACTTGGTCAAAGAATCTAATGCTAATTGAAATTGAAGTTGTATTTTCATGAGGCCTAACCTGCATTTCCAGGAAGGGGTAGGAACATGTTTTCCTCCTTTTGGAGAACGGTTGAAAAGGAATTTGTGGTGCATAGAATTCATCTACTCTGAGCATGCATCATGTGTTTTACGTGAGCAGTTTGGGTTTTGAAAAGGTGCACCATAAATAATGCCAAGTATCTTTTTTCATTTATAAATGTTTTATATGGAATAAGATTAGTCAAACTATATGATCTCTTCCTGTACAATCTGAGAAATTATTATTTAAAGTTTTAGAATGCTTAAAAAAAAAAAAAAGAGATAGTGTTCATGGAATTGGGCTGGCTTCAAAAAACTGGTTCACGTACAATCTGTTGTTCTGGGCCTCTCTGGTTTTACAAGTCCATGGGATGGATCTCTAGGACTCAGTTTCTTTTGGAGAATTTCTGATTTTTTTTTTTGGATGTTTGGGGTTTGTAGGACATCATGTGATGGCTTGTTTGCTAAAATTTCTAATTTCCCTGTTTCTTTGTGGGAATTTTTGAATGCCAGTAAGATGAAAGCGCTCAAATGACCTTGAACTTTTCAAAATTCTATCTCCTTTTACATTTTAGTGGAATTCTTAGATGTTCAAGTGCAATGGAACATTTAGAAATTCTACTATATTTGAGAATTTTGAAATTTCACATACATAAATTCTTTGAATTCTTCAAAGAAACAGTTTAATGTGTCAATTTGTAGGGAAGACCCGATTTGCGGCCCGAGCCTCACGTCTGCAGCATAATCTGAACAGTTACTAAACTGTTGGATGTGTTTATCTGAGGCCCGGCCCATTTGATACAATAAAGTACGTAGTACCACAGTTGAGTTCAATCTGGCGATGGTTCGGCCAAAGCCCAAAAGACAACATATTGTTCTGGTTTTGAAATTGTGGCCCTTCTTAAGGACATGTCTGAATGTCTTTTCAGAGCCTGAGGATGGCAGAAATTAGTGTCCATAATGGGCAATTGATGAAATCTGTGTGGCCCAACTGGGATTATTTTCTGGGTATGACATGTGAAGGCTTGTCTCAGTAGAGATGATTAAATGAGGCCCAACTCTTGTTCCTAAGGGCTTCCATAAGCAGGGACAGCCAAAGCCGGACTCTGCCCAAAATATTTTGTGCTGGACAAAACATGCAATTAGAATCCACAATTAAAAATGGCATAAATCAGGTGTCTTAAACATGATCAATCTGATTTTGAGTGTTATTCCAATTGAAGTGAGATTTAGCTCAGTGTTAATGAAGGGTGATATATTTGACTGGTTTGGAATTAAGTAAAGGGTCCAATATTCTTTGTAAATGGGTGCGGCAAGCAGAGGATCCGCATTTTACAGTAAGATATGTCAGCAGCTGCATCACAGGCACATCATCACTTGCCTACAAATTAAAAAATGACTGAAGCAGTAGATTATCCGAATCCATCTGAAATGACACTGGGCCCACGAATTTATTTTCCCATTTAAAAGAGTGCAGAGAGCTTTCTGCTGCTGCAGGAGGAGGAAGACCAAGCAAATGAGTACCGTGTAGATTGTCAAATCTTAATCGGGCAATCATTGTACTGGTAATGTCACAATATTTAAAAATTTTTGGGCATCTCTTTGGATTTTAATATTGGTATAATCTTACAAAATGAAAAAAAATGTTTTTTCAATAATTAAAATATTAAATAAATAACAAAAGAATTCTAAATGTTGTTAAGGATCATATCTACCGATTTCTTTCTTTCTTTCTTTTTTTCTTCTTCCATTTCTATGCTGATATCATGGTGATTTTATTGCAATATTCTTAATTTTATTGATATTTTGATAATGAAAAATCCTTAAAAGACCACATGTCATGAGTATCATTTGTAAGCACCTATTTTTACAAGTATAAGGGACCCTCTTTTGTATTAAGTCTTTTTAGCTAATCATTGGCCCTCCTCTACATAAGTGTTTTTAGGTAATTATTTCTATCAAAACCTTAAAGAGTTGTTTGTTAATTTATTTAGGTGAGTGAAGTGAGATAAATGATCATTTCAAAGAATAAAAAAAATAAGAGGCGTTAAATGAATTCAATGATGAGATTTGTCTTTTAATGAAGAGAGAATGTAATTTTTTGATTTTTTGTGTTGAAAGTATATATTTTTTGTCAATTAATAGATGAGAAAGTAACTTTTTGACTTTTTGGGGTAAAAATGTTGAAATTTTTTTTTTGAAATGTTGTATTTTGATTTGAATCTTTTAGTTTATTACGTCTTGAAATGAAAGATGACTTTAACTTAACTTTGAGGTGAAATTATCAAACACGACCAGAGGAGTTAATAGAGATAATATAAATGCTTTTCAATACTCCCTCTTTGATAGAACCCGCTTGGTTCATATTTTGCAACATGCATGTTTTTTCAAGTATTTAGTCAGTCTTTTCGGATTTAAAACTCTCAACTGGTTAACTTTGATAACATGAGATTAACAGAATTAGCACAAGCCCATGTTTGACTCTCATTCAACTATTCCTCACTATTGGATTAAAATAAAGGAAATTGACACATTGTAAAACAGTTAATCTAAAGGGCTATAGATCAAAGGTTAGAATGATATAATGTAATTAATAGTTGTGTCCCTCTAGCTCTCATCCTAATCTTTTGATGCCCCATTTGCCCTTCATTGTCATACTCCTAAGTGGGTGTTCACGAGAGGATGCCCCTTTGATAATATTGTAGTCCTATTGAGAAAATACTGTACAGGGAAATATCGCAATATATATTTTTCAAAATATTGATTTTTGACATTTTTCAAAATATTTTCAATTTTATGAGATTGAGTTGTTTTGGAGGATTTTGTTTTTTAATGACAATGTTTGTTAAAAAAACTCTAATATAATCCTCAGTTCATGCATGAGAACGGATAAAAAAGAAAAAAGAAAAAAGAAAAGGTGAGCCCTTTTGAAAAAGGATGCAAACGGGTTACCTTGAGGTTTAGTCCATTATGTATTTAGGACCAACTAAGAAATATCTTTCTCTTAAATGGTATATGATACAAGACTACTGCTTTAAAACGAGGCCGATGCATGTTGAATTCTTGAGAAATTGGTACTCTTTTTCTTCGAGCTGATCCAAAGCACTTACCTCTCATGCATTAGCTTATATGCTTAAATATATCATCAAAGTGTGTCGCCAGGAATTTTGGTTAGTGGGTCATTCAACACCATTGTTAAATGACATATAAAAATATTTTTAGAATAACCCCTATCATTAGTTTTTTTTAATTTTTTATTAGAGTTAATTTCAGAAAACCCCCCAAAATTAATAAAATTATACATAAGAAATTTTCTTTTTCAAATTTCAGTGGTGTCAAGTGACACCACTGAAATCAGTATAGCACCGCCCTTGGATGTGGCTGATTCGGTTGATATGTATCAGCGTTATCAGCTGATTCACAGTGAGCAATAGGTTCTATAATTTTATCTGGTCGGTACCACCAATTCTCTCTGTTCATATTGTTTGGGTCCTCCATAGTTCATACACACATCGAATATATATGCGTAGCATACTGAGAGTCAATGTCAATGACCATACATCATTTGTAATTGCTTTTGATTTCTTTTATAACATTTTTTCTCACTAGTCTCATTTACTTTAATGCTTCATGTTAGTGCTTGCTATGGAGTCCTCCAGTTCTCTGTGGAAAGTGGTTGGTAATTGGTGAAAGAAAATGAGTTGCTTATGTAACAATGAAAATGTTTTGAACAAGTCGAGATGATTCATGATGACAAAATGTTGTGGTTCACATCTGTCCTAAACCATCTTTTCTTTCTTAATTCAGTTATAGTAGGCTATGGCCTATGGGATCTGCAAGTGGTTCATGTAATTCATTTCAGAGAGCTCCTTTCTCGTTAGAATGCTGAAAGACGTAATTTTACTTCAATGGGTGAAAACTCCTCTGGTGAATTTAGAATTACACAGAATCAGAGTGAGGACTAATACTCAAAAAAATGAGGTAGATAGTATCTATAAGATACCAAGTGTAGGAATTTTTTTTGTAGACCTTTCTGAATTTTATGTCACTTTTTTAAAAGCTCACCAAAATATGTTGGTTTTACAAAAAATCAGTATGTCGTTAAATAACATTATTGAAAACCATGTAAAAGAGCCACACATAATTTTGAAAATCTTTCACACCCAAATCCAGAACCAACTTAAACCTAAATAGGTTCCAAATCTTCTTTTAAGATATTCAAATACTACAAATATTCTTTTTAACAATTTATTAAATATACACTAAGTATTCTTATGCCATAAGTTAATCAGTTTGATGGGACATGGTAAGGATGATGATACACTAAATTATGTATTTGAGATCGGATTCATCTCTCCAGAAAAAAAGGCTAAATATAAATGTACTAATAATTACATACTTGGGTATTCACGCATATAAACCTCATGGGCCTGGATTTAGACTTGACCATTAGAGTTGTTAGACATTACTGTATGAGTTGTAGGATGTTATAAGTTGTTACCATATTATTCTTAACCTTAGGATAAGGTTACTTTATATTTGTATAATATATGCACATCCTTCTATGAATAAATCTTACGGTAAAATTATGGGAACACAACGATTATTAAAATTCTATACTAATCAACTCAAGGAATGGACAGACACTCAAATTTAAAATAAGTCTAAATCTTATAACTATATCCAATTTAATGAGCCGGCTTCATCGGGTATATGGGGATCCAATTTCATCATCAGGGACTGTGTCGATCTCATTTGTCCCAGTTAAATATTGATTTAGATAAGAAAAGAGGGCAAACAGAACCTATCAGATTTATATGAAAATTTTTTTGCCATTTCATAGATGTCTCTCGCATTCGAATGCAGGAAAAATAATAAGAGATCCCATTCCTATTTTCTTCTCACCAGTGAAAATTAATAAAGAACTACACTGGCCTCCACAAGTTTCCTTGGGTAAATGGAGACAGTAGTTTGAAAGTAATAGATGGTAATGGCCATAACAGATAGAAAGCCAATCAGTTAATTTTCTACATGATCATTATACTAATCCCGAATCAAAATACATTGATACACAACAGAAGTAAAACAAAGTGTGTATCTTTTTACATGCTTTGGAATTAGGATGGATGGGAAGATGTCTACACTATAGCTTTTGTAACAAACTAAGATGATACATAGCAAAATGGAGTGGGGTCCCATTATTTTAACATGCTCTAGATGGATGATAAGAGAAAGGGTTGTATGTGTGGTGAGATCTGGGTGCCACTGCAATTGGGCTCTTTGTAGGACTGTTGTTGCTGCCACCGCCGATCCTCTCACAGGACGGGCACATGGTTAGCGTTGCTGCCGGAAGTTGCATGTATACCGGTGATGCGAATTTGAGGGCCTTTAATTCATGAATCTCTCTCTGTAGCCTTCTGTTCTCTTCTTTGATAGTCTCACAGCACCTCTTCAAGAACTCGCAGTCCACTTCAGTTTGTTTGAGCTTTGTCCTGTAATTAAAAATAGATGCAATATTAATGCGATTTGTTTTTTTTTTTTTTTGGAAAAAGTGAGGCTCAATTAACATAGATGGAGATGAGTTCTGCACCTTGCCCTTCTGTTCTGAAACCAGACTTCCACTTGTCGTGGTCTTAGATTTAATTGCATTGCTAATGCTTGCTTTTGTTTCTGCACGGTGAAAGGGACAGACAAGTGTAAAGGAAAAGAAAAGAAATTCTGATTTCAATTATTTTAGCCTTTTTCTGTCAATCTAAGGTGTCCTGAGGTTGCATGACAGAATTCTACAATTTTATTACAAAAAGAAGTTGGGTCATCTTGTATCATAGCTTTCTAATTAAGGTTTATGAAAGTGATCTCTCTTTGTCTGTCTCTCCCTGAATGCTCTTTTGAATGAGTGCTTAGAAAGTTAGAATACACAATGGTATCAATGGTATAGGGGAAAAAAATTCTCTTGGGGCTTAGATGTGAAGGACAATAGTATTCAAAGAATTTTGGGGTAAGGGTCATGGCCACCCCATGGTTTGGCCCCTTCATGTCCGTGAAAAAAATTAAGTGGGGCCCATGTAGCTCAAAATTAAGTCCGTCATATTGGTTTTGGGCCAAATTAAAGGGAATGAAATCATGTATTTTATACATGAACGGCCTGCTGTTGGAAGGCATATGCCCATGCTGGAGAGGTCCAAGCTGGACTGAGTGAATAAGGGTTAGTTTATCTTATCATTATAGAAGATAAAGATGAGGAATAACTTGGATTGGAGCAAAATTTGGGCCAACACCAATACAGAATAAAGGAGCATTATGCTTTTGGAGGTTGAGGGTTCGAACTGCGTTACCACATCCTGCCTAGCTACCCAAGGTTCAAAGGAATTAGTCTGACTCAAATGGCTGAACAACCTTTGTTAGCAAAAATAAAAAATAAAAATAAAAAATTAAAAAATAGGGGCATTAATTTTGAGCGAAATCGGCCTGCCACCTAACACCAAAACATGATCAATAAGTGGATTAAAAACATGATCAATAAGTGGGTCAAAATTAATGGACTCATTAGATCTAGACTAACGACATCCAGACTCAGAAATGAAGATCACTCTGGAATCGATTCTTTTGACATCCCTAATACTGACACTTCATTCACTTCTGCACGCAAAAATCAAGTAGGTAGAAAAACCCAGTATATCCACATAGAGAGAGAAGGTAATACCGGATTAAGAGTACTGTGCTCCTTGAAATTGTCTTCTAACAGGGCCGACTGTTCCTTGGTGAGCCTAAGTTTCTTCCTAGCACCACCATCATCGTCTTCATCACTGGCCCGTGACGATTGCCTCTCCAAGTAATCAACATCTTCACACCCAACATCTCTTTCTCTCTTGATACTAATCATCTCGTGGTTAGCATTAGAGAAAGATGTAATTGTGCTCTGAGGAGATGACTGCCGAATCACTTGCACCTTGTCATGATGTGCCTTCTCCATATCAATCTTTATATGTGTGTCGTGAGAAAGACTTAGGGTTAAAGACATCTCCGGGCTCGCCGTAGGCCCCGATCGATCAAATTCATCGCATCGATTTGTCTGTTGATGATTCATCATGGACTTGAATCCATTATCTCCCTTCCCTTCATATCCCAATCCAAGAGCAAGGCCAGTGTAACAGATATCCTCCAGACCCATCTTCCTTGAGCAACAAAGAGGAGTAGGTGTGAGAAAAGATGTAGGCAAATTATGGTATGAGTAGAAAATTGAATCTTGGCGTTGGGAATTATGAGAATTAGAATAACACTACCCCTTAGGTTGACCATAAAAGGCTACAATGTTGTAGAGAGGAAAAAGCAACCAGAAAAAACCAACGGAAGAATGAAGAAAGCAATGACACATTTTCCACCTATAGGATTGGGTGATTATGATGAAGAAGGTGAGGAGACGAGTACGTGGATTCACATGGGATGTGGGGTACACCTAAAACACGTCAGGAGCATGATTAGCCTCCGTTCAATTCACCACCTTCTTATGTGCATGCCTTTTAACATTATGAAAAAAAAGTCTTTCCTAGTAAAAAAAAAAAAAAAAAGAAGGAACCTAGGGATGCTTTTTCATTGGTCTTCATTCTCTCTCTGTAGCATCTGGAACATGCCATATGGGTCTGAAAACTAAAGCGGGGGTCTTGATGACAGGCCCATCAATTGGGCCCCACCTTGTCTCAGACCGAAAGAAAAGTCACCCATACCATTCATACCTTGGAGGACTTGCCAGACATGGCTTATCTCTCTATATGCCTTTGTTTGCTTTTAGCCGGGTCTTTCGTCTATGATTGGTGGTGGAAAGAAAGTGATGTGCACTACCGAAAAATTCAACTTCCCATCAATTGTGAATCATGGCAGGAAATGCTTAAACGTAAATAAATAAGAAGGGCATCAAGTTTCAATGCGCATTTGATGTTACAAGTACCATGAACTGTGTTTCAAAGACTTCGGAGCATATTTGTAGATACGAACAGATATATCAGAGGGACATATGCCCACCTAGTTCAAATGACACTGCCACTTTTCTAGTATGCTAAAATGGGGCACATGATGTACCAGGTTCCACTATCCACGGCTATCATAATGAAGGTTAAATCAGTCAAATATGACAATCCGTGCCGATTATAATGGTATAATGATATGAAGGGATGCTACTAAATAGAAATATAGTTCTAACCTGTCTTTCTAGTGAGTTTAAGTATTGTATTCTAGGTTAATTAGATTATTAGTCAATTGGGCTAGTCAGGACCAGATTTTAGGTCAGGGATATTTTGTTAGCTGTGATAAGGCTTTCTAGGACTTATAAATATATATATATATGTAATATAATGTACCTTGCAAATCAAAGTAGTTAAGAGTGTACGAGAAAGATAGCAAAAGAAAGAGGTTTCTCTGTCCCTGGATGTAAGCACACTCATGAGCTAAGTAAATCCTGTGATTTCTTCCTTTTGTGTTTGTTTTTTGTGATTTAATTATCGATAGTAAGTTTATCTGCCGCCATACGTGTACGACACTAACTTTCACTTATTGTTAGACCCCAAGATTGTTAGTTTCATTAGTGCCTCATGTCGTGATTTAATATGACATAGGGAATGGATGGGTTAGTGTCAAATTAAAATGAGTGTCGAGTTAAAAAATTATAGTGTATGATGGTTTGAATGGATATGGTTGCATGTGTGATGGCTTGAAAAAAAATAAAAAATGGATCATGGGAAGGACCTGCCTCACCGAATCGAAGTGAACCCTTCATTGCTATCACGGTCACATGGTTAGCTGACCAGGTCAAGTGCCAATTTGAGTGCTGCACTTCGGATGAGGGAATTGATTCATTACAAAAAAAAGACAAGATCTTGACGGCAGTTGTGTTAATCATTTCTTAGGTAGAAGATTATTGTAATCTTTGTTTCAAAGTATCAAATGATAGATAGACATGGACTTCTAACAAAAATAAAATAATAATAATAATATAAGAAATGCAGTCGGTAGAAACTCACGTCAATGTGGAATGGTCCCTAACTCACATTTGGGGGTCGATGAGAATAACAGAAATCAATAAACAAATCGCGATACTTATACATCATAATCCAATCGAACTGCAATAAAAATCACACCAACACCAACACGACCAACACAAGTGGAGGTTCTTTAGACGTCACCCCATTTTTCACTTCACTAGTTGCGTATTGAAATCGAGGTCCTCTGAGGGCGACCCTTAGACAATTTTATGAGGGTTCAAAATAATTCTTTCCTGTTATTTTAGTATAAACTATTAGAAGAAAAATATCATACGATGGACGCCTATATTGAAACTCATATGAAACAATGAGCTTTTATCAGATAAGAGTCTTATCATCACATATTACTTGGAGAGAAAGTCTTCTTATTCTTATAAATAAGACTCTCTTCCTCTTATTATAGATATACATATCTCATTAATAAAATCTTTTTCTTTCTCCCTCTACTTCTCTCTCTTTTTGTGTTTAATAATATTATAACATGAACTGAATTTTACAATTTTACTTTGAATAAAGTAGGGCCAAACTAGGTCACTGGTTAGGTTGGGTAGAAAGGGATCAAGTTGGCTAGAGGTGTCTATGATACAAAGCCCAACCTGTATCTGACAAGATGGGTCATGTAAATGCTGACCAACCCAATTGACCCACTTTTGATGTGGGTCAAACTGTTTAGCCCGATCCAACCCGGCTTGTTTAACTTGGTCCTGGTTTCACAAGGTAAATTCCATGGAAAATTTTCCAACCAAGTGTACATTCTGGAACGGGCGAATTTCTTATATTTGCTTCGTCCATGAGACCTTGGGGGAAAGAAAGACCGTCTATTGTGAGAGGTTTGAAATTAAGAAAGTTGGGCCGACTCACTGGACTTTTGGCTGGCTTCCAGAGAATTGTTAGAAGAGCAGCCCACAGAGGATCTAGATTCCTGGTGAATAAAGCAAACCCCACAAGCTGATGTGAATAATGCAATGGCCTCGTGTTGGGCTGACGTGGATTATAGTGAGAAGATGATGTGGCTGAGGGAAGAATTAGGCATGTGGGTCCAACCAATGATTTTGTATCATGGGCATTTTGATTATTCGTGGAGAGTGGAAAGAGAAGATGATAAGGAGTCCCATGTCCTTTTCTACGCAGCCAGCCGACCATATTGGTATGTGACGCTGGTCACCTTGTGCTTTTCTTCCCTTCCACGCAAACCTTGCAGGAAGTCAAGAAACCGAGCCCTTTGGCTGCAACCAATCACAATTGGAACACAAAAGAGACGGGCCACTAAACTTGTCAATCAGTAACCCGGACCCTTCATTTATATATTTTTTATCAATATTTGTAAATTTGTTAAAAGGGAAGCATATAAATAGGAAGCCACAAAAAAAAGGGATATAAGAACTAAAGGATACACCCTCCTAACCTTTTGTTTAACTAAAGCCTCTACTATGGAATTAGAGAATCTCTCCTTATACTGGAAAACAATAGAAATATTAAAAGATAAGTGTTTAATCTAATTAAAGTGAGATTGAATCTTTCAAAGATTTTTTTTCTAATTAGATACCTAAGCGATTACATTTGAAGAGTCACTTCCATCATAAGCTTACTCGGATCCTTCGTGGTTTTTTTTTCCTTTTTTGTTTTGTTTTTGTTGTTTTTGTATCTTGTGTCCCAACTTTAAGGTGGGCTGGGACTCTTAACCCTTAGGTGATAAGAGGCACCTTGAGTGAGGCTGGGGAGCCCTTTGGTGAGGGAAGAAGACCTCGCGTATGGTAACAAGTTCTCAAGTGAAAAAAGGCCTTAAGCTATGTTTGAACCTTGGTAAAGTCGATAAGAACCAACAGCTCTTACTACTAGGGTAAGAGATAGTTTTTCGGACCCTTCATATTATGAGCCATAAAGTAGATAGGCATAATGGAATTGAGTAAAGGGGTCCTTGGTCTTTCACTTTAAGGGATCTTTAAGGATGTTCCCTATTGACAATGCTTCATATATTGACATGCATAATACGTCATCTTCCCCATGCATTGCATCGACTGGGAGAAGCATCAGACAGACCCGAATGGACAACATACATGCTTATTGTTGCAGTTCTTATTGGCCCCAACCCAACCATGAAAAGATGATACACAGATCATGTTTGAAAAATCCGGCCAACCGGTCAAGGATAAAATATTCGTGAGTAGTGTGAGAGGAAAAACTAGCAAAAGATGCTAGGTAGTGACCCAAAATTAACATTGACCAAATTAATATCCTTTCGAATGACCAGTTAATTTATTTCTCTACTTTTATATTACATACAGGCTAACTGTCAACCAGTTTGTATAGTTTCCAATGGGTGAAAATTGCTTCAGAGGATGGATAGTTAGGTGACGGCCTATGGTTTGAATGGCTTGTGTTAAGTAAATTAAAGATGGAGCCCACTTATATGAAACTAAGGGCATATTTTTTTCACTAGTACTCCTGACAGAAATTCCTGAAGTGGGGAACCGTGACATGGTTCTTATCCCCTACTTATCCCCCTCGCAGTACAAGATGCATTGTTTCTTTAAAAAAAAATTTAAATTCCAATCACCTAATCTACTTTAACCTTGAACTTTCTTTTCTTTTTTTGGTAAAGACCTTGAAATTTATTAAAATTAGACTTGTAAATGGGTTTCCGATTACTAAAAGATTTTAACTTGTTGAAAATCGAATTTGGGTCCTTATTTCGGCTCCGATAAGCAAATGGGTCATCCTAGATTTAGGATTCGAGACCCGACTTATTAATTAAAAAATATAAAACATTCAATTCTTATCTATACCCTTATTCCGTCATTTGCAAAGATAGAATTAGAACGCATTCTAGGATTTTTCTTCCGCTCTTTTTTTTTTACTTCCCTCCCACAAATTCATGGATTTCCGCCTCCTTTTCTCTACTTAATTTCTTTTTCTTTATGCAGCTCCGTCACTACTTAATTTCTTTTTCTTTATGCAGCTCCGTCACTCTTCGAATACGACTCCAACTCAGAATCAGAACCATACTTAGAATCAAATCCGGAACTAGAACCTTACTGTTCCAGTTTCGATTCCTAATTATCTTAGCGGAATCAGTTTCAAATCCAGGAAATTGGAATTAAAAGGCACCGATTTCGGTTCCAACCTTCAAAAAATTGTTGTGGTTTTGGTTCCACAATGGGCTCAAACTATAACTAACCCATTTGCAACCCTACCTGAAATCCTACCTCCTTGCATTTTTTTTGAATTTCTGGATGCTCCATCTAAGGGAAGGATTTAGAATTCCAAAACCAAAAGTCCCTTTTGGGAGAGCTTTCAAACTCTCTGCGCATGATTTCCTCGAATTATGGTAAACATGCAAAGCCTACGGGCTAGTTTTTTTAACAGAATTTGTGATAACAATTTTTAAATGTTCGAAATTCAAAGCCAATGATGTGATGGCCGCCCCTTGGAATTTTTTGGGTGCAACATTCTTTTGATAGAATTATGAATTTCTGCCACCTTTTTGGAATTCTAAAAATTCGAACCTCCTTCGTATTTCTAAATGCTCAATTGAAGAGGAGAATCCAAAAATTCTACCTAGGGAACCAGTTTTGGAGAATTTACAAATTCTCTAGATATAAGTTCTTCAAATTCTGCTAAAAGAACACAGGCCCTAGCTCAGATGAAAAATCTCCATTTGAAGAATAGTATAGAATCATTTCTCATACCAGCAAAATTTTCTTTTGTGAATGTCTCCAAGAGTCTTGGTGCACGTAATTTATTTTCACTCGGTGAATGTAGGGAAAGCCATGAATGTAGGCAAGAATCCAATCATCTATATCATCCCTTTGGAAGAAAAATTTGTCTAGAGCTTCTGCCCATGAGGAAGCCCCCTGATACGATCAACTTGAATCAAGTAAGTGTGGACTTGACCTTAAGTCAAACAAGTGATTTGTAAAGTTCATAACCACAAAGGACGACCTCAGCAAATTTTCCAAAAATCAATTGTGACTGTAAGCTCTTTCCTTGTATCTCTTTTTTTGATTGAGCTACTAATTAAATCCGAGATTGGAGAGGAATCCAGCTCAAAGCTAGTAACTGTATCACTTGCCCAATCTAGCAAAGAAAAAAAAAGGAGGACAGAAGAAGTAGCAGCAGCAGCAGCAATTGTTTTAACAGACATGATTTGCTTAGTACTTTTTATTGAAAATTTTCTCTTGTTGCCACATAATTAAACTAGTTTATCTAGCGAAATTCTAAACCTGAAGCAATCTCAGCGCATTAGGTTCAACGCGGAATTGAGATTATATGCCCATGCATGGCGGGCTGTCCTAAGGGTGATGTGGGGAGACCATGGTCACCCACCGTGAGGAAAATCCTCAGACAATCTGGACCCATTCACCACCATACTCAGAGCACTCAAACATGACTGAGGACCCCACACTATCATACCCGAAATACTAGTCTCAACCCTCCAAAAATCATGATTGGGCGCGCCTACATGAACCCACATCTTTTAACTCGTGCTCTTGCACAAGAAAAATGAGAGACGGGTGAGGGGACACTGGCACGACCTTCTCACCTCAACAGTTTTTCTCTTCTTCTCCAGACGTCATGCACTGATCCATAGGCCATGCCTCTCTCCATGAAACTCGAGTCCTCTCCATCTTGGCCGTTCCTTGATTCTCAAGTTGTGCAAATCTGGGTCCTTGATGTCTCGGCTACTCTCTCAATTGCAAGCCTGAACAAGGATTTTTTTTTTTGGTGCAGATTCTAATATGTAATTTGATTTTGAAGTAAATTAAAAATTTTTATATAAATTTTGAGGGTGAACTCACAATTTTTATTGGAATTTTAGTAGTGGACCTAGAATATGAAGCATACTGCCGTGTGATGGGTGTAAGTGCACATGTCTCCACTTAGGTCCACCCCAGCTTAAGCCATTCTCTTTACTCCCTTTCCCATGATCCTAACCGTGACCTGACCCCATTGGAGGGAACCTCTCAGATATCTCCTATCCTCTTGAGAAGTTAGTAAGATTTAAGAAAACTCATTCGAACATAATGAAAAAATTGGAAAGAAAAAATAAAAGCTGACGTGATGTTTGGAAAGTGAATGAGTTGATAAGAGCTATCCTCCCTTAATCGATCACCAGCTTAGAAGGCTAATCCTTTGTGTAATGTTGTCCGATTTAAGGCGCTAAGTTCCAATATACATTGTTTTGCTTCCTGATTGATTCTGATCACACAGTTATTAAGATGAAATTTTAATCTAGCTTACATTTTGCCGCTCACTTCATTACATTTTGTTAGGACATTTTTGTGTTGGCTAATTCAAGGGTTGGACAAAACTCTGGGTTTATTGAATTGTAATTTTTTATTCCTTTTATAATGAGTTATGGTATGAGTCACCGGATGCACTAAAATAAAGAAATTGAAGAAAGAAAGCAAATTGAAGTATTTTGAAGTGATTTTCTAACGTCAATATGGGTTAAAAAGCTTATATCTCACAAATCGAGCGTTGGATTGGGACAAATTACCTACCATAGAAAAGCTCGTTTCGAGTAGATATCTGTGGAGCTCAATATTGTGTAAATCAACGCTAAACGACAAAGTTATGGCATGTAGAAGTTCGTAGATTCATGCAAAAAAATCAAGCGCACTCGAGTGCGAGTATGACCAGGCTCAAGTGCTCAAGATAGTAGTAAGCGCGATTGAGCACCTATTTGACTACGCTCGAGCACATAGACAACAAAAGTGCACCGACTTGCATGAAAACCTTTCTTAATTGTGCCAAACTTGTCTGTTTCACTTGAATTTGGTTTTTAAACTTAGGTTACAAACACTACAAGAATTTTCACCTTTGCCTACACCAAATAATCGCTAGTAAATGTGTAAAAAACACCGGCAAAAATCTTTTCCTGCGATTTCTTATGCGCCGGCAAGTCGCCGGGAAAAGTTCGCCAGGGAAACTTTTTCCTGGCGCTAAAATGGTTGCGCCGGTAAAACTTATATATTGCCGACAAAAGAAGACAACCTTTGCCGGCGTATTTTAACGCCGGTAAAAAAAATAGATTTTCGAAAAATTTCCATTTGAAAAAGTTTTGCCGGCGTTTTATGATGCCGGTAAAACATTTAGAAGATTATTAATTAAATGTTTTGCCGGCGTTATCTAGCGCTGGTAAAACATTTAAAAGATCATTTTCCCAAAAATTTTAATGTAATTTAAATATTTTTGGCGGCACAAAAATCGCCGGCAATGAATATTATTTTATTTTTTTATTTGTTCAATTTTTAGTTTCCATTCCCTGTATATATATATTAGTTCATTACAACTTTTATATTAGTTCATTACAACTTGCAACCTATGTCATATGATTAAATTATAACAGCTAATTACATTATCCAAAAATAAATTTATTACACAACCAAATTTCATTTCCATTCCAAAACCATCAAAAGATAAAATATGAAAATTCATTCAACTACATATTAAAACTCAAACATCCTTTCAACATTCAAAGCACTTTACCATCACAAAATTAAAACCCATGTTAACATTCTACTCCATACCAACATTCAAATATCAATGGAAGTTTACATATCCATGTGATCATTTTATTGTTGCATCATTCCAACATCGATTTGCACCACTGTTTAAAAGAATTTCCTGCATCCCATTTCAATATGTAGCAGTCTATTACTCTGAATACTTGGCCTTCATGTTGACTGCATGAACTCTTTAAGCACAAAATTTTCTTCACTTATCATTCAATCTGCATAAAAAAGAAAAAAAAAAGATGCTATAATTTCTTTGATGATATATATGAAGGGTAAACAGAAACTAATAAATTAACAAAAATAGAAATAGTTAGGAATACACCAATACAGATGCATAAACTGGTAATACACATTTAATATGGAAGAAAATTGGAATTATTCCAATTCATAAGGGAACAAATATGTTCAGTCCTACTAAAATTCATTACTTTCCCAATAAAAATTGAAACTAGAAATATTCCAATAGATTTGT
Organism: Sextonia rubra; assembly: GCA_037013555.1. NCBI lineage: Eukaryota > Viridiplantae > Streptophyta > Magnoliopsida > Laurales > Lauraceae > Sextonia > Sextonia rubra. The sequence continues at coordinate 30,298,792 of JASUAD010000010.1, read as the reverse complement.
TGGTCCAAGTCCCTTTTCTTGCATAGTTCAACAAGCTCACCAACATGGCTTAACTTAGAGAGCAACCTAGTGTAGTTAATTTAGGCTCGCCTACCCTATAAAGTATTATCATATAGCATTAGGACAAAATGAAAGTATATCTCACCACCCATAACAACCTTTTATGAAACATGATTAATTCACTCACCATAACTACATAATAAGAAAAGTATCCAAGCACCTTAAATTTTTTTATTTTGAAAATACTAGTAGAAAATCTTAATTTTAGAAAATCATACGAATCTTCTCTTCCACCTAAAGTGATCTTCTTTAAGGGAAGCCTTCCATGCCTTTGCTCATCCTCTTTTCATGTTTACTATTTTAATGGTTAGTTTGGTTGCCATATTTTCTTTTGCCTGGCCTTTCATCATGATAGGACTCACCATCACACCTGGGCCACAACATGCATCAACCCTCCTCATGCATCGGAACACTTGAACCCGAGCCCATCGATTTCCCTATCACTGATCTTCTTCCTCTGCTTTCCTTTTTCCCCGTGCAACCCGAGCCCAGCTCTTCTCCTTATCCTTCTTATTCCCTTCTTCTTGCATTCTACTTTTCTTCTTCTATGCTCAGATCCAAACTGAGGTAACTCAGACCTCGTCACTGTGTTTCTCTTCCTTCTCTGTTTTCTCTTGTTTCCTACTTCCTTCTCTCTTCATCTCCATCGTTCCCTTCTTTGCTTTCACTTATTCTCTCTTTCTTCCTGTTTTGGGTCCTCTGAGCCAAGTCCTGCTTAGGGTCAACAGTCAGCTCATCTACTTCTTCTCCTCATGCACTTCCTTTTTGTTTCTTCCTTGCTTCTTCTCTTTTTCTCCGCTCTTATTTTCTTTCTTCCCCATGTACTTGTACCCAGCCTTTCCTTGTTTCTTTCTTTCTCTTTCTTTTTCTATCTTGTCGCTCTACAATTCCACCAGTTTCTGTCATGACCAAGTGGTCCTCCACCCATCTCCAAATATGACCAAATGGTCCTCCACCCATCTCCAGTTTCTGTCATGACCAAGTGGGCATTGTTTATCAGCAACGTTGGATCCCCACCACTGCATTCATCTTCAGTTTCTCCTTCTGATTCTTTTTCATCTTCTTGCTTCTTTATTTCTTTCTTTCTCTTCTTATCTGCCTTCACTTTCCAACATAAGCAGCACATTTAACGCACCAATAATTTTACTTTCTGTGCCAGAATGAAGCAACCTCACCAAAACAGCTACTGGCACCTCTAAATAGAGAAAACAACATGGCATAGATGCTATGCCAAAATGAAGCAACCCCAACATGGCACAGATGCTGTGCCAGAAAACAACAGCTACTGTGCCAGAATGAAGCAACCCCAACGCTTTTTCTACCTTGTACTCGGTCACCACCTTGTGAGTGGCATATGAGAACTTCGTGTTAGGTTGGTGATTGGCCCAACAATTCTGTTTAGACATGATGTTAGTTCTTGTACTCTCTTTGACTTGCGCATGTGATTCAGTCCCATGCTGCCATGTTGGGGTTGCTTGCATGTCTGCATTCTCATATTAACTTGCATGAACTTCAAGCATGATACCAAACATATTTTTGAGAAAACTAATAGAATGACATAACATATCAAACAAAGTTTTACATGGGCAACTGATTATCCATATCAAAACTTAACTATGAATATGAATACCAAGAATTCAATTTGACCAATATCTTCCAAACCTCCTTCAATAAAGCCATCATAATTTGAAATTAAAAAAAAAAAAACAAACAAACAACCTTCAGGAAAAAAATATTATGGGAGAACAAATCTCAATCTGCACTTGGTTTACTTGTGTCTCCTTGATTCAACTCATGCAGATTTGTTGGTGGATAATCGAGTTGAAACCCCTACATAACCAACTGCGGCAACAATGGATTGGAATTATATCGCATTCCTAGAGAAATCCAAACCCTACAAATGGTAGTGAAGAGAACAGTGGAAGAGGAAACAAAGGGCCTTAAATCAGTTGCTGTAATCTTCCTCGTTGAAGGGCAACAAGAATCTTATATTCTTATCTTTTCACATTTTTCTCCATGATTTGCAATAGTTTGAAGATTTGAAAAGCCACGGGATGGTATATCTACACGTAGTTGGCAAGAGGAAAGTGCAACCAGTTACGTTCTTCAAAGGAGAGGTATTATCCTTGAATTGAGAAAAAAAAAAAAAACCAAAGCATAGAAACCCCATCAGAATTCCAATTGAAAAAACTATATCTATCCCAAAAATCTTGTGGAAGTTTATAATTTCAAATGACGTTCCTAGCTAAGAATGTCAAAACTAAGAATGCTAAGAGTGAAAGAGAGTGAGAGAGAGAGAAATTATGAATGTATTTGATGCAGGACCTAAGAAATATTGAATGAAATGCAAATAGAGATCAAATGTCCAAATAATATACACACTAATTAATGTAAAGTACCAACCCAATCAGATACTTGATCACATAAGTCAGTCCAATAACTTGGTGGATGCAGCAACATGCAAATAAATACTATTTTGAAAAGAGAAGTCATATACAAACCTACAGAAGTCGCATCTTGAGCTCTACCAGAGGTGCCCTCCCCACTAACAGCGATACCCGCGATACTTGGATCGATGCCTACACGCTCTGCTAACTGGAGGACTAAGCTCTGAAGAAAACTGATACTCTTGGCCTGCTCCGCTACCTGCTCTTGCAGAACAGACACCTCAGAATCAGGGCCTGTCCGAGCCTGGGTCAAAGCTGAAGTGGACTTCGTGCGAATGCCAAAACCCTTTAGGTATCCTGACCTCTTCCCAAGCACCTTAACAGATATCTGTTCCTCAGACATCGGAGAGGTGATCGAAGGTTACGACTGCTCCGTTGTTAGTCGTACTAGTTCCTCCTGCGATTTTTTCGCATGTAAAAGTCAAATAAAGTGAGTTTAACAAATGTATAAAAGTATATTTGTATTTATTTATCAAAAATGACTTAGGCATATGTACATATGTTTTTTGAGCGTCCTCGTTTATCCATTGATTCTTCCCATGCATATAGTGTGTGTCGTGGAAGAAATCAGGAAAAGGCTGTGGTTGTCCAGCATTCTGCGCTCTCTGTTATGACATTAGATTAAATTTCGTTAATAAGAAAAAAATAAATTTTCATAACTTAGTCAAATAGAAAAAATTCTTAAACCTGCACTTACGATCATTGAACCACGTGCTGGGAACGATCTAGAGCCACTTGTATGATTCCACGGCATCTTTGATCGACTATATCTCGCTTTCCTTGACTTCTCCTATGACGAAAAATAAAAAACAATATATTGCCCGAGCAAATCGATGCTAATACAACGAACTTTATAAATAAATAATGATGTAGACATATATACAAAACCATTAAAATTTACCTTCCACTTCTCAGTCTCCCACAAATTGTCAATCATCCACACCCAGTCATCTACCTTACAAGGCTTTAGTGGGTGGTTCTTTGGATCGGGTACCCCCACCTCCAAAAGAGACAAATAGTGGGTATGTAAGTCACACTTCTAGTCCCTGTACAACTTCTGACACTTCTCATCAATGGCAGCCTTGATGACCGGATCGTTCGCATAGTCCCCGAACTCAAAAATTTGCTGCGATTGCAAATATAATCATAAATGTGTGAGCCAACAATTAAACATAAATGAGACTAATTGAACCAACAGTAATTGACTTTAAATGAAATTACCTGAACTCTCTTTACCACTAACTTCTTGATACCCTCAGGAACAAACTTCCAACCTTCTTTACGAACAGGTGCCTCATCTCGAATCGCTTCCCCAAGAAGGTTAGCTAAAGTAGTGGCAAATTCGCCTTCTGGCGCATGGCTTGAATTTGGGATTGGAACTAGGATGGCATGGCCAAGTTGCCTCCTTAGCTTCGCCACCTTTACCCCCTGTGTCCTGCCTCGTACATTTCTTGAGCCCCCAGCTAAAGCTGATGCTGTCACGACCACCATATTAACTGAGTTACTAAGAATATAGCATTAAAAGAAGGTCGATTTTATATGTAAATAGTTATATATTTCTCACCAACACTACTGCCATCCGTATGTGGACTGAAAAACTGGTTAGGCTGGCTAGATGAACTAGCAAACTGTGTAGGATCCATTGGTCTAGCATGGGTCGCCACCTCAAGCATGTTATTCGCACGAGAAGACTGTGTAACTAGTGGCTGTGATGGTGTAACCTGGGCCGCCCCCTGGGGCATGATCTCTGCATGAGAAGACCGTGTGACTAGAGGCTGTGCTGGTGTAACCTGGGCTGCCCCCTGGGGCATGCTCTCTGCATGAGAAGACCGTGTGACTAGAGGCTATGCTGGTGTAACCTGGTGTCACAACCCGAGCCCAGGGTTCGGGGGTTAGCAAAAGCCAAACATAATGACACACGTACTCCCGTGCATGCACACGTAGACCGAGTCTAAATGTACACGCACAAGGGAACATTCACACGTGCCAAGCAAGTACGCGGAAGCTGTAAATATCAGAAACATAAAGCTAACAGTGCAAGAAGAGGATACCAAAAACGAACTGACATAATTACATATAAAAGTCTTACAAAAAGAACAAAAGAATATATACAATAATGACATGTCATGACATATACAAGTCTGGAAATCCACACAAAACAAGACTCCAATGATTCATGCCAAGAGCGCTCTCCCGTGGAGTGATCACATCCACTCCTCTAGGCCTGATGGGGCCCCGGGGGTCTCATCTGGAGCCTGGCCGACCTGCGGGGGTTCGGCAGGGGGATCTGGGCCTGCAACACCAAAAGCAACTGTGAATACGAAGATTCAGCAAAGTATAAACCATAGCAAGTTAACACATGCTGTGTCTAATAGAATAAAGAACATCATGTAATTAAAGAAGGCATTTTCGTATACTAGGCTGTCATACAAGAAAGAAATATGCTGAGTGAATCAATGAATACATACTGTGTACATACTAGTGGCTACTACATTACCATGTGCTCCCAAAAGAGGGATCTTATAACATGCAAAGAACACCATTGTCCGGGCCAGGGTACAATGGGTCTCGGTTTCCTGGGGTCCGGTTCCCCAAGACAAATCCATACTGCAGCAGGTCCATATAACTATACCAAATTCACCTCGTCGGGATCCTAAGGCTGAGGCTAAGTAGTGCCTGACTATACGGAGTCAATCATGAAGACCCTGAGCAGATCGTGACAACATATCATACGTGCATATCTGTGAGTGAACATATCATACATGCATACTCAAGGTAATTAAACCATGATATGAAAGTAACGAAACATACGTAATCATGTAGAGCGTTGAGATCAATGATCGAATGCAATATGTTGTGCAACAAACCATGCGAAATCGAATCATATTTAGTTACAAACCAATTCTAATCTAATTATCCGGTGTTTCTAACCGTGCATGATGATGTAGTTTTAAGGTATTGATGCACCGTTGTCTAGTGTTGCCTTGAATTGGGCGGTGCACGAAGTCCCTTAAACCAACACCCATGGGGAGGTGCTTAACATCCGGATAACGAACATGAATGATTCGCAGCCCTCGAGATCATTCACGCGTGGTATATTCCGTTGGGCAAGTCTAGGTGCACTACATTCTATCATGAAGGCCATATCGGTCTTTTCTTTACACCTAGCCTTGTTTGTCTTTCATTAGTCTAGTGTGGATACGGCTTAGCCGTGTGGGTGGTACGGCTTAGCCGTGTGTGGTCTACGGCTTAGCCGTGTCTGGGCCGTAGAAGACCTGTCAGTTGCTGACTCTCAGTTATTCTAGAAATTGCACCCTGTATTGATCTACGGCTGGGCCACGGCTGAGCTTCGGCTTAGCCGTAGGGCAATCCACGGCTTAGCCGTGCCCTAGCCGTAGAGGAAAACTGGGTTTTTCTCCTCTCTGGATTGTGAGCCGTAAGGTTCATACGGCTTAGCCGTACCTGTACGAATTAAATTTCCTGAAACTTGTACAGAATGTCTGGGAACTCATCAACAGTGGAAGTTTCAATCGAAGGGAATAGCATATGAACCAAATGGGCTGTAAACACCTTGTTTCCACATCCATTCACGTAAACTAAGCAAATCAAAAGCATACCAACATGGGTTCTCACACTATGGTTATACTTGCCTCAATTTGGAAATCAATTGCACACTTGAAGTTCTAAAGCCCAAATCACAACCTAGCACAACCAAAACCACCTGCATGCATGAGGGATGGAGAGAAATTCCAAAGACATACACACCAATAAGAACAAGAAGGAGAAGAGATAAAGAATGGAGAGGAGAGGAATGGAAAGAATCCACTTACCTCACATGCAAGGGAGTAACTTTCTCAATTTGACTTAATCGATGGAGGTTGGAGAAGAGAATGCAAGTGAAGAAGGGAGAGACTCCACGTGCAGTAAGGACATGCAGAGAAAATGAGAGAAGGAACTTGAATTGATCGATTGGGTGAGCTTATATAAGTTAGTGGGTTGACCAAATTGCAAGAGAGTCCAAGTTAAAAGTGCTAATTTCAGTTTGAGTCAAATCAAGGTCCAATCGAATCACACGACATCGGTCACAAATGACGTAGTTACGAAAGTTAACGGGCTCAAAGAAAGACACGTGTTGACATCAAGATGATGCAAAAATGACCATGTCTAAGAAAAGCTAAAATTACGAAAAAGGGCTTGGTCTACTTAGTCCAGGTCAAACTCAACCCAACTACCTATCCATGACCCGTAACGAAAATCAAATATCAACAAAACACAATTAGCAACGAAAACAAGATTAACGAACCACTAAACGGGGTCAAGCTGAGTCGGAGTGTTACACCTGGGCTGCCCCCTGGGGCATGCTCTCTGCATGAGAAGACCGTGCGATTAGAGGCTGTGCCGGTGTAACCTGGGCTGCCCCCTGGGGCATGCTCTCTGCATGAGAAGACTGTGTGACTAGAGCCTGTGCCGGTGTAACCTGGGCTGCCCCCTGGGGCATGCTCTCTGCATGAGAAGACCGTGTGACTAGAGGCTGTGCCAATGTAGATCGCGCCAGTGCAGCTGCTATAGCGCAAGCATGTCTTCTTCGCTTGCATCGATTCATATGAGTAACCTGTCACAACATAACAGTGAATTATTAGTACATAAATGTGTAATTAAAGTAAATCAATAATATTAGTTGCAAGCATAAATGTTTGCAACATATTAGTTGCAAGCATAAATGTTTGCAACTAATATGGCTTATTTAAAATCAATAATTGACACATATTACCATATTCGCGGGAGATTCAAGAGACTCATCATCCTCGTTATCACCTGTATCTTCATCCGAATAAACCAACCCTAAATCACCCTGGGGCGGTAGATACTCCTCACCATCATCATCTTCACCCGATTTTCTATGTTGCTCCCCATTTTTCCTCTTGCTCGTTTGACCGAATCCAAAAACGGTACTGGCTATGTGTTTCACCCCCAAAGCACGACATCTCGCGTCATTTTCCATGATGTTTGTATATCTGACCTTCTCGTATTCTGTCAACTTTGCCTGCTTGGCCATCCATCCAGGCTTGACATATGTTTTACCTCCCTTAGGCATTTTTGACAACTATATATGACATATACGAAATTTTAGGCGTATCATATAAAATGAAATAAAATGAAATATATATAATGAATCATGATATGTAAACAAACAACTTTATTAATTTAGAATACTTGTCCATACACAAATAAAAAAAAAAAAAACAAACACTACACATCATAGTCTATATCAAGATCCATATCTAGATCGAACTGGCTATGCAGATCATCTTGATCATCATCATCTATATACTCTGCCATAGTTTCATCTTCGTCCTCACTATGCTCCGCCATTGGCTCATCACCATTAACTATCTCTGGCGGAACATCATCCCCACAGTAATTAAAATCGTTATCTTCAACACAGATTGGGACAACATTAGTGGTTTCGTGCTGCTGAAAGGCTTCATTAGGCACATCATCTAGTTCCGGTGCATCCCACACTCCCCGATGCTTGACTCATTCTACGACTCTCCAGTTGTTGCCTTTGCAGGTATCACTGACATAAAACACTTGCTTCACTTGACTCGGGAGGACAAATGGATCATCTTTATACCACCGACCCGTAACATCAATGCTTGTTACGTGTTGATCGGTGTATATTTTGTTTATGGTACTGGTGTTGTACCATTCACACTGGAACAGAACCACCCTCCCACCATGCATGTATGTCAATTCCCAAACTTTGCGCAGGTAGCCGTAGAAGTCAATTTTCTTCCCTTTATGCTGCCCTACCACAACCAAACCACTATTTTGGCACTTACGCCGGTTCTCGCGATCTCTAGTATGAAAACAAACACCATTGAATATGCACCCTGAATACAGATAAACTATCGAACCAGGACCATTCGCTAACGACCACATTTCATCAGTTGCTTCTTGTGAGCCTCGACTTCGCAAATCATTTATCTACATGAGCAACATGCAGCAAGTTTATAAGTTATTGTCATTTGAGGCCTAGTTAAATAATGTTCACCATATATAACTTACACATTGCTTGAACCATTTTGGAAATGTGTCTCGCTGTATGTGACTGATGTCATGCCCTCCTGGATTTTGTATTGTACTCCTGTGTTCCCTAATTAAGGAAATGCAATTCATAAGCACTTAAAAGTAGAGGAAGAATCAACAAGTTCACAATCTTTGCACACATGTATTTTAATCAAACCACTTACTCAAGATATGGCTTTAACTCGGGACTATTATGCAATATAAACCAATGAGCCATATTACGTTCATTCTGAGAAGGATCCGGTGCCCTTGTGATCGGTGCAAAAGGACGGGTAGTTTGCGTGAAGATCTCCATCCCGGGACCACGCAAGTCGCCATCATCATTTCGTTCATCTCGATCAGTCCCTTTGAGGTACATTGAGCAAAAGGTCAAACATTCTTTGACAATGTAAGCCTCAGCAATCGAACCTTCAGGTCGTGCTCGGTTGGTAACATAACCTTTTAAAGTCCCGAGAAACCTTCAAACAAGGAACAATCAGTATTAAGGTTACATATGTAAGACAATTATACTACTACATGAGTAACGTTTCATGGGATGGTAACAGTTACCTTTCAATAGGATACATCCATCGATATTGCACCGGTCCAGCGAGCATGGCCTCACGTGGCAAGTGAATAGCTAAATGGACCATTACATCAAAGAATGCAGGAGGAAAAATCCTCTCAAGCTTGCAAAGTATGAGCACTCCCTGTTCCTCTAGTTTTTCTAAATAGCTCTGCTTCAAAGTTTTCGAGCATAGGTCCTGGAAGAAACTGCCCAGCTCAAATAGATTTGTACCTAACTCCTTGTCCACATAACCACGCAGGCCAACCGGAAGAAGACGCTGTAAGAGGACATGATAGTCGTGACTTTTCATACAAGATAATTTACCATTTTTTGAAGTCGCACACCTAGAGAGGTTAGCTGCATAGCCATCCGGGTACTTGATCGATTTCAAGAATTCATAAAAACCCTCCCTCTGTTTTGGGTCCAATGTGTAGGATGCCCGAGGTTTCACAGTGGATCCATCTTCATTCCTCTGCAGATGCAATTGTGGCCTGATGCCCATATCTTTTAAATCATCACGTGCTTTCTCCGTGTCCTTATTCTTCTTATCTATGCCCGCCACTGTCCCAAGAACATTTTCACAGATGTTTTTCTCTATGTGCATGACATCAAGGTTATGCCTAAGGTTCAGGTTCTTCCAGTACGGTAACTTGTACATGATGCTTTTCTTTGTCCAACTCAATAGTGCAGGCTCACGAGGTCTTTTCCTTTTGGTGGGGCCCTTTCCAAACCTAACTTCTGGTAGTTGATCCAACTGACCCAAAACCTTTTGCACCGGTAATTCCAAGGAATTCATTGTATGCTCTGGATGACCGTTAAACTTCTTGCTCCTTCTCCATTGGTGGTTCTTTGGTAAGTAAGTTCGATGTCCCACCCACCCAATCTTACTTCTCAACTTACATGATATTGAATCTTCGTTGCAAATGGGATAAGCAAAATAACCTTTAGTACTCCAACCAGACAAGTTGCCATACGTGGGAAAGTCATTTATAGTCCACATCACAGCCGCATGCATTCGGAAGGTTTGTTCACTATAAGCATCGTAAGTCAGGACACCATTCTCCCACAACTCCTTTAACTCATCAACCAAGGGCCTCGTATATACATTAATTTCCTTCACAGGTGCATGCGGCCCAGGAATAAGTAAGGACATCATGAAAAATGGATCCGTCATGCACATCCACGGTGGAAGGTTGTAAGGCATAAGTATAACAGGCCACATGCTGTAAGAAGTGCTCATGTTACCGAAGGGGTTGAATCCATCAGTGGCCATACCCAACCTTACATTGCGGATCTCCCGAGCAAATTCCGGAAATTTTAAATCAAATTCCTTCCATTCCTTAAAGTCGGCCGGATGCCTACCCAAATCGCCATCCATGGCATTCTCATGGTACCATCTCATTTCTTTGGCCGTCATCCTGGACATGTACAATCTCCGCAACCTAGGTATCAAGGGAAAGTAACGCAGTACCTTATAAGCGATCCGCTTACCCTTGCCATCATTGACCTTGTACCTAGGCTCCCCACATTCCAGACATTTCTCCAAGTGAGCATTCTCTTTCCAAAACAATATGCAATCATTCTTGCATGCATCAATGTGCTCGTACCCCAAGCCTAAGTCACGTAGTATTTTCTTCGCCTCATACATGGACGCTGGAACCACATTAGCTTCTGGTAGGGTGTCCTTAAATATCTCCAAGACCTTGTCGAATGACTTGTTGCTCCACTTATGTTGTACCTTCACACGTAGCATCCTAATGACAAACGCTAACAGGGTTTTTGGATCTTTACAGCCCGGGTACAAACCACGCTGAGAAGCCTCTAACATAATTTCAAAGTTTCGCACATCATCCATCCCTAAGGTATCATCCACCATATAAGTCCCCCTGCCATGGTCCTCAAGCAACTCATCATATCCACCATGATCCTCATCCAATTCATCCTCACTATCTGATTCATCAGACTGTACAAGTTCCCCATGCTGTAACCAAGTTTCATAGGATACCAGCATCCCACGTCGGAGTAGATGATCTCTCACAATCTCATAGTCATGCTTATAACTATTACAGCAGTTGTTACATGGGCACTTAATCACTCTACTCCCACCCGAATTCGCCTTTGCAAACTCAATAAAAGAATTCACCCCATCTATATACTGCTGACTGAATCTATTCTGATACAGTAACATCCAACTTTTGTCCATATCTGTTTATATATGCAAGGTGATGGTTAACTCAAATTCAATTAATAAATGGTATAAAACACCAAACAAGACAATATCTAGAGAGAGTAGAAAAGAAATTTATAAAAGGAGGTAAAAAGAATTTTAAAGGAGGTAAAAAGAATATTTGGGAAAAAAAACCAAACAAATCTATAAATATAATATCTTGCTCTCCTATGAAAAAACTAATGTATAAAAACACCCTATTTGGGAAAAAAAAAACCAAACAAATCTATAAATATAATATCTTGCTCCCATGAAAAAACTAATGTATAAAAACACCCTAGTGAAATCCACAGGATGTGATTATAATCTATTTGAAAAACAAAACACACAAATGATCAATGTAACCATGTCACATAATACTATAATTTTTTTTAAAGGCAGTTGAATTCTTTCTATTAAAATGAAGCAATTAAAGAACAAAGAAGTGTGGAACATCATACAACGATCCACAATGGGTCCTTTTCATGTATTCCCATGTTCAATGAGATGGTAATACTTACAAGGATCTCCAACCATGATTTTAAAGGAGACACTGCGATTTCAGGAAATGCTAATCACTCCCTTGCAATTTTTATGATTTTCGTTTTCTTAACAGAACATAGTAATCATCTATGAGGGGAAAAGAACTTTTGTGTGGACATAGAATACACTAATCAAACAAACCATTTTTTCCTTATTATGTATAAGCAAAATGCAATTGCATGCTTACCTGTTGTTCTAACTGAAGGTTCTGCTCTTCAAGTCCTCTTATAGTAGCTTTTTGACTATTTAAATGAGTACATGACAGTACAAAGACATGGACAAACCAAACATGAGGAAGACAATTTCATCCTTCAAGTTACATGGAGGAAACAACAGGTGTGATCCTCAGGAATGAGTCATGCAAGAATCATGATTAATCAAAATTAAAAAACAAACATAAAGCTACCAGAGAAAGCAAATCTGTCCCAAACAACATTTTCATTGTTTTTTGAAGCTCAAACTGCCTCAAACACCATAAGACAAATTGCCCCAAACACCAAATCATTCTATTTCACTTGCAATCAGTTCCATCCAAACACACCCAAGATAAAACTAAACAAAATACCCAATCACCAAATAGATGCAAGAGCACAGAGACCAAACCAAAACACAAATGGGTCCTCTTGATTTTTGCCTACCCTATCCTTGTGTTTAGATGATGATTTCCCTTTCTCTGTATCTTTCTACCGAATTGGGTCCTTGGATGTTGGACTTGGGCGTTCGATTGAGCATGTTGGCGAGTCGATTAAATCTGTTGTGGCACAACCCAAAGATCGAAGACTTCAACCAAACCAAAACATAAGCTAACTCGATTTCACTAGCCACATAACCCCATAAGACCATCCATTCTTACGACAAAGTAACCGATTGAACTGCCTTTCCATCTCTCAGCCCAGCAAAAGAAGAAATGCACAAAACCAAACAGAGATGAAATCGAAAATAAAAGACGGTGATGGGATGAAACCCTACCTGGCCCTTGTCCTTAAGATTGATGCAAGTGGAAGACGACGATGAAGACGGCCAAGAAAATGACGACGATGAAGACGGCTAGGAAAATGGGTCTGATCTCTCTCACTCTGTCTAATCTCTCCCTCTCACTGGTGTCTCTCTCTCTCTCTGTCTCTCTCGCTGGTGTCTCTCTCGCTCTGTCTCTTTCGCTGGTGTCTCTCTCGCTCTGTCTCTCTCTCTCTGCCTCTCTCGCTTTGTCTCTCTCTCTCACTCGCTTTCTCTCTCTGTCTCTCTCGATCTGATACTAATTTTTATATATAGACGGCCAGGAAAATGACGCTTTAAATTTTTGTCGTCACAAATAATTTTTCCCAGCACAAATAATTCGCCGGTAAAATTTAAAGCGCCAATCTCAGCTAAAATTGGTGGGAAAATTTTGCGGGATAAATCTGCCGGCGATCTGGGGAGAACGCCGCCATAAATATAATATTTACCGGCGAAAAAATTTAATCGCCGGTGAAAATTTAACTTTTACCGGTGAAATAATCTATTCGCCGGGAATAATCAAGCCTTTGCCGGCGAAAAAATAACGCTGGGAAAACTGTAACTTTTTCCAGTGAAAAAGCTTATTTCGCCGGCCAAAAGCATACTTTCCCCGGCTTTTAAATATTGTGCCGGGAAAAAACACCGGAAAACTGTAAATTCTTGTAGTGAAATTATAGGCTATTAAAATAGTGTTTCTCTCAACCCTAAGGCATCCATCTCCATATTCTAAGTTGACAATACACGTTGGAGATATCCTTCTTCTCTAGAGCAGCCATTGAAGCGATTATGTTGAAGATTTGAGTTTTAGAGATTTGTGCTTCTACTTCCTTATAGAAGATTGTCTTGTTGAAGATTGGTCGTTTCAAGCGCAGTGAATGGTGAATGGCGATTAGTCAGCATGAAGAACTGCAGTCCTTAGGTTGAGTTGCGACTGAGAAAGGGTTTGTGAGTATAATACTACAACTCAAGCTAAGCTTGATTAGTTAGAAACTAATTATGATTACTAGCTAATTAATGCAGTAGTTTTATCTTAACGAGTCTATTTTAGTCTTGTGGAGTCCAGTGGGTCAAGTTCAGGTCATGGATAGGTGGTTGGGTCAGGTTTGACCTTACCTAGGTAGATGGAAACTCTTTTTCGTAATTTTAGAATTCATGGTTTCATGTTATACACACATCATATTGACACCATCATGTTTGTCTCGTTGAGATCATCACCCTTCGTACTTGCCTCGAATGCATTAGACTTCATCTGACTTAGTTGGATCCTCATTTGATTTACATTAAAAATAAAAAACTAGAAGGACCTTCTTATAAAACCTCAAGTTATATATATATGCTGGAATGGGCTTCAATGCCCATTTTATTTGTCCCTTCCTCTCTTGCAACTGCTGCAGCTCTTTGTTCCTTTTTTACTTTATCTTTTCCTCACCATTTCTGTCAACAATCGAAGGTTTTACAGTTTGCATGTGTAGTATGGAGCTCTCCTTTCCCATTCCCATTATTTATAGCTCTCCTCACTTTGTGAAGTAAAGGATTCAAGCATTTCTTCTTTCTAATCGATCACTGAGGTAAAATTACTTTCTAATGTACAGAATTCTAGGGTTCAGGGAGTAAAAAAGACACCTTTCTCAAACATGCACTCATCCTCTACATTCTTTCTTACATGCATGTCATTGTAGGTTAAGAATAGTGGATTCATCATCTCTAGTTAAGCTAAGATAAGGATAATGATTTGAATCCTTAAGCAAGGCAAGTGTAAACTAATTTTTGTTGATTGCATGTTGGTATTTCATGAATCTAGCAAGTCTATTTTATCTATAAAGTGCATTTAGCCCACATCCCCTCGCTCTTCTACTCTTCTATCGTAAGATGAAGTTCATTAATAGATGAGGAATTATGAATCAAAGTGTGAGCTTGAGAATGAAAAATGAATGAGAATTATAGAAACCATAGTAGCATGGAGCTACGAATACCGAACTATATGCCAGTACAGAAATAGCTTCAGCAACCTTGAACCGTACGGCTAAGCCATAAAAACACTATGGCTAACTTTCCAGAGAGCTAAAAGGCACATATTTCTTTTATGGCTAAGCCATAGCCTAGTTATGACTCAGCCGTAAACACTATACGGCTAAACCGTAGTCTATTCTATGGTTCAACCGTAGGTGCATGTGAATAGGAGTGAATTTACGGCTTAGCCGTAGTGTAATTCACGGCTAACCCGTAGGCAACTCACAGCTAAGCCGTAGGTAACCAAGAACTCCAGGTTAATTAGGAATTATTACAAGACCTTGTATGGCCTTAGTTCTTAGATCCCTTTACCCTATTCATTGGCCCAATGGAACAATTAAACACCATGAAAGGTCTTGAGGGTTGAGTTTCTTCATGGGGTGTTGTCCATTTGTTTAGTACCTCCCAATGGGTGTTGGTTTAAGGGACTTCGATATACATGCTTTATACAATATAACACCAAAGAGAGAGACAACCGTGTATCGGATAACTTAAAATTACATCATCATGTATAGTTAGAAACAATGGATGATTGGATTATGGTTGGTTTTGTAAATTACCTTGATTCCATTAAATTGAATTGCATAGCATATTGGATTACCATTATTGCCTTCATTATTCCAATAATGATTTGAATTGAAATGATCATAGTATGCATTGAATCTATTTGAAATGTTTCTTGATACATGTTTTATATTGACATTGTCATTGAACTGAGGAAGAATGAATTGAACGTATACCGTATTATATTGTTCTCAATGAACGAATTGCACAAATTACACAAGTTCAATTATATGAATGAATCGCAATGGTCTGGCTCTACTCAGCCTCAGCCTTATGATACCCAGCGGGGTTGATATTGGTGTAGTAACGAATAATTCTGCTTGTAGTGTGCTTTTAGAACTTCCGGACTTTATAAATGAAAAGACCCATTCGTATCTTGGCTTGGTCGATAGTGTTCTTAACGTAAATATCCTTAGAGGGAGGATATGGGAAATGTAGTAACCAAATAGTATGTATTTTCACTTATTGATCCTTATAATGTGCTTATTTCAAATGCACAATATACCCAGTGTACTGAATTGACCTCTATTGATCACTTGTGATTAATTCTTTTAGATACAATGCGTATTACTTTAATTATGCTTATACTTTGCTGAATAGTCTTATTCGTAGTTATCTAATGGTGTTACAGGCTTAGATCTTGATCCCGGTCTAGCAGAGACCCAGGAGTCAGAGAAGAAGACCAAAGCGGCTCTTTCAAGTTTAACAAATGGATATGAGAAGCTTACTGACTAATTCATATGTCGAGAGCGAAGCACTAATATCTTAAGAATGTGTATTTTTGGTATTTTAGGACTTTTAGCATATGTATGTATTTACATCCATATAGATTGTTACTTGTGTAGTCTAACCCTTCTACGAATGTGTTTTGGTTCTTTGTATTTCATTGCTCTACTTTCTCTACATAGAACGTTTATTCTTGGCATAGTTACATACATGTGTGTATCACGTTTGGGTTGTACAGGTGATGTGTTGAATTGTTATAATAATCATCTGTTCTTTAAATGCTAAGATTTGGACTGTTTCATAGTTGTAATGATATTTTGAACTTTTCAATGAAAAGTGAAAAATTATAGGTGATACTGACAGGCTTCTGCGTATTAAATGCTTAGACTGATGTCCGTTTAAAGCATCTTACATATGTAAGTATATGAATATCCATTGTGTAATTTCATTCAGACTCCGATTAGGATGTGAATTGCATGGGAGTGTTCGTGTCACTAATTAAGTATAACCCCAATACCTGATTTCTTGGGCTTGGGTCGTGACAGTGAGTATATCTTGTAATTACTTATTTTTAGGTTTTTATTGGTTCAAAGAGGACTCATGATTTTTCTCGAGTAAGATTTTCTATGTAAAAATCTTCGTGTCTTCTTCTTATAGTGTGTGATTAATTTATTTGTTAGTTCTTTTATTTTTACATTGCATATATTTTAAATTGCAATTTAGGAAATTCTTTCACATTTTTTGCACTTTATCTTTTTCATCTACTAGCATTATAACTTGGAAAATATGGCCTGATTTTTGTTAGCTCAAAATTGGCTATTTTTAAACTAAGAACTTTGAGGCGCTTAAAAGCTTCTCCCTTGGTAATCGAACCACTTGGCTAGATCATTTAATGAGACTAATTCTTAAATTGGTCAAATAAATAATCACTGTATTTAACACATATGTTAAATGCATCCAAACGTGAATTGATGGCGACTCATTCAATCATCAAAAGTCATATGCTTAATCATTTCTCTTTTCACATTACTCCCAAGAGAGACGGGCCAACGGCTGTAACGCTTGTCTCTATTTATAATCCTGGCTAGATTAGAAATGGGAATGGGCTGTGTATAAAGGGGGATTAGCTTAGATCCACTCCTATTATGGGTGGGTTTCATTAATTGGTTGGTTGGATTTTGTGTTGGTATGGGTCTTTGGATTTGGGCCTAAGTCGAGTTTTGGGCGAGACCCAGTTTTGGTTGCACTTGGCCTGCCTCATATTGTCTTTCATTTATACATCATTACCTAGATGATAAAGGATGATGTAGATCTTTTAGAAGGAAGAGAAAAAACTCTTTCTAGGAGGTTATTCTCTCTTTCTTCTAACTATATTTGTTATTAAATATGAGTGTTGAGTTGGACCCATCACACATGCTAACATATGTATGAGAGACCCTTGATTAAGCATTTAAATGATGATAAGAGAATGAAATCACATGACTACACATTGCAGATTGTCATCTTTTTCT
Organism: Sextonia rubra; assembly: GCA_037013555.1. Taxonomy (NCBI): domain Eukaryota; kingdom Viridiplantae; phylum Streptophyta; class Magnoliopsida; order Laurales; family Lauraceae; genus Sextonia; species Sextonia rubra. The sequence continues at coordinate 30,281,095 of JASUAD010000010.1, read as the reverse complement.
ATTTTACAACAACAAATAACGATCCAGATTATCGGGATCTAACCCAACAAACATGCGAATGAAAAATACAACTCATAAGTAATAAGAGGAACATATTTCGTACAAAAAGAAAAAGAAAAAAAAGGAGTGACAATTTGTTTAAAGGATTAGCTTTGACAGAAGATTTTGTTAGACAGCACAATGTAGAAGCAACATTCCAATAGTTGAGTTACACCAATGAACCGTGGACCTTCTATTTTGGATGGAAATACATTCCTCCAAGCCATGTGTAATTTTCATCTCTATGCCTTGAAACCAACATCAAGAGAGTAGCAACTTCTTTAGAACAAAAAGAAGAAGATGGCGATGGTGATGATATTTAGGGTGATAATAATGTGTAGAGTTGGGAGAGTGAGATAGATACATAGCCGCATCTCTCTGAAGTGAAAAATGTGACAGTGACCCGTCATTTGCGGAATTCACATGTTGTAACTAGAAAGTGCCCGTCTTTTTTGCAACTTCTACTTGCTGTAGGAATGATAAACGTTTTAATAATTTGTCGTTATTGCCTGCGATCAATGTGAAATTTATAGCTGACTCCGAGAAGAGGAAAAATTAAATAATAACAAAAATTCATTAACAGAGGAAGTGAACAACAAGTGAGAAAAAAAGTATAAGAGCATTGTACCCAATCAACAAAATCAATTATATACAAAACCCCTCTCAAAGTACCACTCTCTCAACACCCTACTTAGCTAATGCATCTGTCATGAAATTTGTTGATTTAAATACATGTTGAATTGCAATATTGATAGAAGAAGGTAACACTTGAATTTTGTCAAAGTGAAATTGAAATCTCCAAAGTAATGCCTTTTGGTTAGTCATTCATGCAATAGCGTCTGAAGAATAATTTTCCACTATTAAAGTACCAACAAAGTTCCTCGAAAAACAATGGAGAGCTTTTAAAATAGCTAGCATCTCTATTTCATTAGAATCACACTCACCAACATGCTTTAAAAACATGAAAAAAATATCACCTTTGTAGTTATGAAGCACTCCACCAATCTTGCTGGCCCCGACTTATATCTAGCAATACCATCAACATTGACTTATATTTAGCAGTACCATCAACATTGAATTTAAGCACACCAAGGAGGGAGGAGAAAACAAAATACAAACATTCTCAACTTAATAGGTTACAACTCAAACAAGCTTCCTAATTAAAAATGATATCACTAAAATTGAAATTAGAGAACTCTTTCCTAAGCAGAAACCATAATAATAAATGCTTAATATGAAAATTGAAAAGAGATTGAGTGCTATGGGAGCTGCATACTACTAAAGAGATTCTTTGAGCCAATCATTAGGAATCTACAAGGGTTCATCTGTTTACAATTGTTTGCACATATGTAGGGGTGGACCTAGGTACATGGGTCGGGGTTTGAAGCTCCAACCCATTTTTTTAAATTTGTTAAATAAAATTTAAAAATTAATATGATTTTTTAAAAGTGCTGTGTAGGCAATCATAGAAGTAACTTTGGAAAGTGAGCAGCATTTTTTTCGGTTTTTTTCGTTGGCCATATATAAGTTATTATTATTATTATGTTTTTGGGGTAGGTGAGCAGCGTTGGTTAAATTTTACTTACCACAGGAAGAATTGTCAAATTACAATAATAATTTCCAAAAGACAAAGGGACAAAACTGACCATAAGGCGACATTCTACTCCACTTTGACAGCCTTCATGGTTTGCATGCCTAAAAAAGTAATTGCCATGGTTAATACATTTCCCCAAACTTGAAGAACATCGAATGGGCACGTACTTTAAACCAATTTAATTTTAAGAGTCTGAATTTGGGCTTAAGCACTGGACTCAAAGCTATTTGGATCTGGGTCTATGCAGCTTTGAATCCAGGACAAAAAAAATGCAATCTAATACATTGTCCGTCCACCCAAAACAAATAAAATAGAGTACCATTCACATTTTACATGATTGGATTGTCCCGGTTCCCCTCTTTTAATTCTTGAGTCAATGCACTAGTTCGCTATTAGGACTCCTGTCACAACCCGAGCTCAGGAGATTGAGGGTTCGTGCAAACTTAACCAATAACACAAGTACTCCCGTACGTATATATCTAGACCCGGTCTAAATGCACATCTACAAGGAAAAGTTCACACGTGCCAAACAAGTACGCGGAAACTGTAGGTATCAAAACATAACACAAGAAATACAAACTGCAATAAAGATACATGACAAAAGACTATAAAAAGTCAGAGTTATACAAAATGAATCAAAACACAATGTACAAATCATGAATGGATCCAAGTGTCAAATCTCAAAATAAGGAATACCTATATGCAATGTGTCCATGTCGCTCTCCGATGGAGTGACTACATCCACTCCTGTAGTCGAGATGGGACATTGGGGCCCTCTCTTGGAGTCTGGTTGACCGACGAGAGGTCGGTCTGGGTATTTGAGCCTGCAACACCAAGGACAACTCAAGAATACGACGATTCAGCAAAGTATAAGCAATAATAAGTTAACACATGTTGTATCTAATAGAATAAATAACATGATGCAAATCGTAGCATATCAAGTTCGTATACTAGGTGGTTGTGCATTAAATAAACATGCCATTAGAATCAAGGTATACGTGCTGTGTATATAACTAGTTGGCTATTACATTTGCCATATGCTCCCAAAATAGGGATCTTATATCTGTGCTGAGAACACCATCGACCAGGCCAATGTACGAATGAGTCTCGAATTCCTGGGGTTCGAATTCCCCAAGACGTGTCCTCACTGCAGCAAGGCCATATAAACTACACCAAATCCACCCCATTGGGTTCCTAAGGCTGAGGCTGAGTAGTGTCTGACCATACAGAGTCAATCATGTACTAAATCTTGAGTAGATCGTGCATATCGTGACAAGCATATCATACGTGCATACTCATGAACATGTATCATACGTGCATACTCAAGAACATACGTGCATACTCAAGGTCTTGGAAACATAGCGAATAAGCCAACAATTCGATGTTCAACAAAACTAATCAATCATGCTAAATAGTGGAGGTCAATGATAGTCATGCAAGATGGCATGCAAATCAATCATTATCGAGTCAAGATCATTCACTATCCAACTCTAATCTAGTTATCCAGTGTTTCGAACCGTGCATGATGGTATAGTTTTCAGTTATCCGTTGTACAGTTGTCTAGTGTTATATTGCATCATAGAGTGCACCGAAGTCCCTTAAACCAACACCCATAGGGAGGTGCTTAACAACTAGATAACCAACATGAATGATTCGCAGCCCTCGAGATCATTCCCAGCATTTTATCATAATCCGTTGGGCAAGTCAAGGTTGCCTACATTCTAATTCTAAGGTCCTACAAAGTCTCATTCATCCCTACCTTTCTTACTCGTTATAGGTCTTACAGTTTAGCCGTGGGTGACCTTACGGCTTAGCCGTATAAGACTTCACGGCTTAGCCGTGGCTGGGCCGTAGAAGGTTTGAAATTTGCTAACTCTGAGTTATTTTGAAATGCACTCTGTATTGATCTACTGCTGAGTCACGGCTGAGTTTACGGCTTAACCCTAGTATATTTTACGGCTCAGCCGTAGCACAGTTTACGGCTCAGCCGTGGCTGTGCTGGGTCGATTTCCTGAATTTGGTACAGAATCAGCTGAACGTTTCCACATATGACAAAACCATATCAAATAGAAGGGAACTAATACAATTAGGCTGTAAACATATTTACCATGCAAGATTACCAAATTTATTCACAATCAAACTTATATCAACATGGGTTCATACAAATCATACTTATACTTGTCTTAATTGAGTTCAAACACAAGAATCGCTGTCCTTAGGCTCAAATCCAATGTCTAAATACTCTTTTAATATCATGCATGCAAAAGAAGGAAGAAAGAGAGAGGGACATGAGTTAAGTGAAGTGATTGACATGAAGAAGATGATGAAACCAAAATCCCAAGCTCACCTTGGCCACAAGAGAAAGAATTCAAGAGTATAGATGCACCAAAGCCCTCATTCCTTAACTTGATCGTGAAGAAAGAGAAGAACAGAAGAGAAAGAGAGGAAGAACGTTGACGTGAGTGAGAGAGAGAGAGAGGTCGGTGGAGGCTTTATAAGGATAAAGTTAAAGAAAAAATTATAAGAAAGTCCAATTATCCAGGATAATTACAGTTCGAGTCATTTGACAGTCTAACTGGAACAAACGACATCTTTTGCAAACGAAGTAGTTATGGAAATGAAAGAGCTTAATGAAAGACAAGTGTTGACGCCAAGATGATGCGTGAATAAAGATGTCTTATAAAATCTAAAATTACGAAAAAGGGCTTGGTCTACCTAAACCAGGTCAAACTTAACCCAACTACCTATCCATAACCCGCCACAAAATCAAAACAAAAGCAAAACATAATTAGTCGCTAAACGGGGTTAAGTGGGATCGGAGTGTTACAACTGTGTTCAGGAATTACTTTCCTTGAACGAAGGCACTATGATGAGAGCCATGGGAACGATATGATTAAACTCATTGCCTTCTTCATTTTGGATGCTAGCACCTTTGCAATGATTTTGTAGCTAATTCCATCTTTGGAGATGGATCTTATGCAGGTTTTTCTACTAACTAGTGGCTGCAGGCTGGCTCCATCACTAGGATTCTGCAAGTTAAACTGTCATGAATCACTTAATCTATCCTTCATAGAGACTTTTGGCATATGCAGGACTCATCATAGCATATCATTCATTGAATGAAGAGCCACAATCCTGTATAAGGGAGCTCTTCTATCCCTAAATACGGGGATAATTAAAGGATATTGCCTCATTTTGATTGAATGGCTCAAAAAGCTAGGAACCTTTAGTGGGACTTCATGATGACATGGAAGAAGTTAATTGCCTCATCCGCCTTTTATTCGTGTTTCTTTTTTCCTTGAAGGAGAGTTCATTGATTAAGGAAAGAAACAACGGAAAACATGGAAAGGTATGCTATTAGAAGCTTACAAAGAAAAGTAATGCAGAAAATATATATAATTTATTAAGATTTTTGTATGTTGACTAATTCATAGGTTGGACAAAAATTTACGTTCATTGAATTGAAAATTTGTATTTCTATTAGAATAGATAGTGGTATGGGTTACATGATGCACTAAAGTGAAAAAAATCGAAGAAAGAGTGAAAATTAAAGTGTTTTGAAGTGATTTTCTGATGACAACATATATAAAAAAGGTCAAATCTCGTAAATCGAGCGTTAGATTGGGGTAAATTACCTACTATTGGAAAGCTTTTTTCGAGTAAATATCCATAGGTTCTAATATTGCATCAATTAGAGCTAAAACAATAAAGTCATTACTTCAGAAAGTTTACAAAAAAGTGCAGAATTTACATACGTGCTCTAGTGCCCGTGTACCTACACTGGAGAGCCAAAGGCAGAGTTTCCAACTAGAAACTAGTGTCTGACGGGTAGAAGCCCACTTTCATATATGGAATTATTTCATGTTTGTGCTAGAACTACCAGTTTTTCTTTTACAAAGACTCTAACCCCAAGGCATGAATTGTGGGTTATAAAAAGAGTTTTCCTTCAACCTTAATTATAAGGATCTCCTTGTTTTGAATCAAGAATTCAAATTGGAGATCAACTTACTTCTCTAGGGCTTCCATTAAAGAGATTATGCTAAAGCATTGTGCTAGTAAATATTCCTTCTACATCTATTATAGAAGATTGTCTTTTCTCTCGGAAAGATTTGTTCGTCTTGAGTGGCTTCACAGTGTGTTGGACCAAGTGCGGAGAGCAGTGAATACTAAGGAGTCATGACAACAAGGATTGTGCAAGAAGAACTTTAATCTTTAGGTTGAGTTGTAAGTGGGAAAGGTGCTATGAGTATATTTTGTAATTTCTTGTTATTAGTGCTTAGTTTTTGTTGGCTCAAGGAGGACTCGTGGTTTTTCCTGAGTAAGGTTTTTTATGTAAAAATCTGTGTTTTCTTCTTTTGCAGTGTGATTGATTTATTTGCTAGGTTTTTTATTCTTCTGCTGTATATATTTTGAACTATAATCTAGAAATTCAAATCTAGGACTATCTTTCAAACTTAGCCCTGAAAGAGGACTAACAAAGACAAAATATAAGGTAAAGAAAACACAAAAGACAGTTGCAGAGGCCTTGAAACACCACATTCTTATAGAAATTGGTAAAATTGTGGGTCAACATTAGTGATATCTTGGTCTTCTAGAAATTGAAGGTTGCTTTGCATAGTCCTTAACGTCTTAGCAACCTCCTTAGATGGGAAGATGTTCCAATTGCATTTCTTTTGCTCATGGCTTTAAACTTCTCCCATATGTAGTAGTCAAAATGTATACCCACTCCTGATTGGTAAACTGAAGTAATAGCTAGACAAGCCAAGCAAGGACGTGGTGGTCAGTTAAGTCCAATACAACAAGAGAACATAGGATAGACAAGTTGGTTATATATCTCATTTGTACTCAACTGTCTAGGGTATAACCCTTAGGGCCTGTTTGTTAATTCTCCCTGATCGTAAAGTTAAAGCCATCTTTCATTTCGAGACACAACAACCTAAAAGAGTCAAATCAAAATACCACATTTCAAAAAAAAATTTCTACCTTTTTATACAAAAAAGTAAAAAAAATACTTTCTCATACAACTAACTGACGAACAATATCTACTTTTAATACAAAAAGTCAAAAAGTTACATTCTCTCTTTATAAAAAAAAATAATAAAATCTCATCATTAGATTGATTTAACTCCTCTCATTTTTTAATCTTTTAAAATGATCATTCACTTCACTTCACTCTACCAGTTAAATTAACAAACGGGCCCTTAGGTTTTGTACTCATGTGAGCAGGTGCTGTCATGTGTAAGTAGGTCTCTTACTTAGCATAGGCATGGATTAGCTTGGTCAAGGTTTGGCAATGGCTGCTTTCCTTGGGATGGCTTTGTGAAGACAATGGGTCAATGAAGACAATGCTCAAATGTCCACAAATCTTCAATACTTTTAATAAGGGTAGATTGGGTTCCAGACCTTTGTTTTTAGGTGCTTCAGGCAAAAGGAGAAAACGAGCATTTTCAGGTTTTTTCTTCCCCCTTTGGTTTGGGGGTTTTGAAATAAGTTGTCTTTTGGGTTCTTTTTCCGCCTCTCTATCTCCGTTTTGTGCTTTTGAATTAGGGTTTTGGGTTTTTGGTCGTTGTGATTTTAGCTGCAGCCTCTTTATTGAGGGATTTAGCTGGATATGTGTGAAATCCCTTGTTCCTCAAACTTCCCACCTCTACTATCTCAAAAGCCTCCGGATCCCCCTCCAGCTTCTTCACTTATTATCCCTGGCTTCTCATCTGATGCAATGTTGCGAAATGCCAATTTCCTTATAACACAATTGGGACACCTCTAAGCTTTTGACACTACCCTTAGCTAAATCTCCAATCCTCTTCCATTTCAAAGAAAATCCTGGTTAGATCTATGCCATAACCCGAGCCCAGGAGATCGGGGGTTAGTAAAAAGTCTACCCGGTGACACGTACTCCCGTGCATATAAACTTAGACTTAGTTTAAATGCACACGCACAAGGAAAATTCACCCGTGCCATACTTGTACGCAGAAGCTGTAGGTATCAAACAATAGACAAGAAAACAAAATGAGTGATATGCAAAGATTTCATAAGGGTCGGAGTTATACAAAATGAATCAAATCACGAATATATAAATCATGAGTAAACCTAGTGACACTGAAAGAAGATCATATGCATGTGTTATACTATCGCGTTCCGATGGAGTGATGACATTCACTTCGCTAACCCTGAAGGGACAGTTGAAGTCTCCCTTGAAAGTTGATTGACCGGCGAGGAATATTTCGAGGGGTCTGAGCCTGCAACACCAAGGACAACTTATGAATATAACGATTCAGCAAAGTATAAGCTATAATAAGTTAACACATGTTGTATTTATTAGAATAAATGACATTAAATAAATTATAGCATTTCAATTTCGTATTCTATGTAGTCGTGCATTCGAATAAAACATGCTTTCAGAATCAATGCATACGTGAAATGTACATAACTAGGTAGCTACTACATTTGCCATATGCTCCAAAAAAGGGATCTTATATCTGTGCTGAGAACACCATAGGCCAGATGGGTCTCAGTTCCTGGGGTCCGGAATCCTTAAGACATAAACTCACTGCAGCAAGGTCATATAAACTACGCCAAATTCAACCCTGTCGGGTATCCTAAGGCTGAGGCTGAGTAGTGCCGGACCATATAAAGTCAATCATATAAGCATTTGCGTGCAACGTGCATACCTTATCATAACGTGCATATCTTATTATAATGTGCATATCTTAGCAGAACGTAATGTGCATGCCTTGTCAAACATATACCATGCGAACCAGATGAATCATACAAATCAATAGGTTATACGAATTAGACTGAGCATGCGAGTCAAACAGAACAAACAAATCAAACTTACCAAATAAAAAGGTATAACGAATGCCGAACTGATTAGACGGAAGGTGTGACAATTACCAGAAAAGAGTAAGATAACAAAAGATGTTAAGTCTTATCAACTCACATAAATCAACGAGTAGCATCGAACATGTAAGACCGCTGTTTCCGCCCGGGATTAACAATGGACAGAGCCCTCGGGGATATCCAATCGTTGCCCCAGCGCAGAACGCGTATAAGAGGGCAAAACTAAAGTCAATAAACAATGCAAATCGGATTATGATGTAGGAATCACGATTTTTTACTAGCCAACCCTATTCTAGTTATCCAGTGTTTTTAACCGTGCATGATGATGTAGTTTTAAGTTATCCGATGCACCATTGTCTAGTGTTGCATTATATCTTATATGTGCACCGAAGTCCCTTAAACTAACACCCATGGGGAGGTGCTTAACAACTGGATAACATACATGAATGAATCACAGCCCTTGAGATCATTCATGCAACTCTTATCATAAGCCATTAGACAAGTCAGGGTTGCCTACCTTCTACTCCAAAGGTCCTACAAGGTCTTTTCATAAACCTATCTTTCTTGTTTTTCAAAGGTCTTACGGCTCAACCGTGGGTGACCTTACGGCTTAGCCATAGGCAACTTATGGTTTAGCCATAACATGCACTATGGCTCAACTGTGGTTCCCCTTACTGTTCATCCGCATTTTCGGCATAACTTTGTTCTTGTTCTACGGCTTAGCCATGGCGAGGTTACGGCTTGGCCGTAGTACACTTCATGGCTTAGCCATGGCTGGACCGTAGAAGGTTTGCAAAAGTGTTAACTCTCAGTTATTCCAAATTCTAGGACCCTGTATTGATCTACTGCTGGGCCACAGCTGCGCTACGGCTTAGCCGTAGCACATTACACAGCTTAACAGTGTCCTCCCATAAAAGAAATCTGGGTTTAACCAGATTCTGGACTTTGAGCCGTAGTACAGTTACGGCTTAGCCCTAGATTGCACGGGGTCATTTTCTGAACCTGTTACAGAAGCAACTGCATGTGTATAAAGATGAGAAACTCACCTTAAACATATGGGAACTAACATAATTCGGGCTGTAAACATATTTCTCAAGTAAGATTTCAAAAATTAATCAAAATCAAACTTACCAACATGGTTCATCCAAATCATGCTTATACTTGCCTCAAATGAGTTCTAACAAGCTCTTTGTTGTCCTCGGGCTCAATTCACGTCCAAACACATTCTAATCAACCTTGCATGAGAGAGAACGAGAGAGACAGTGAGCACATGCCATAACTGACGAGAAGAAGAGGGAAGAAGAAGAAAACCCAACACTAAACCTACCTTAAGTCACACAAGAAGGAGTGAAGACGAAGTGCACCACTTTCCCTTGCTTGATCAAAAAGAAGAAAAGAAGAAGAGGAAACGAAAAGAAGAGAGAAGGGATAAAGAACCCAACGTGAATGAAGAAGAGGGTGAGAGAAGGTCGGTGATTGGGTTCTTATAAGATTAGAATAAAACAAAATTAAAGAAAAGTCCAATAGCTTATACGAATTACAATTCGAGTCAATTAGCAAACCAACGAAGACAAATGACGTCTATAGCATACGAGTCAGTTACGAAAGTGGACGAGCTCAACAAAATACACGTGTTGACGCCAAGATGATGCATGAACGACAACGTCTTACAAAATCTAACATTACGAAAAATGGCTCATGCCTACCTAAATCAGGTCAAACTCAACCCAACTACCTATCCATAGCCCGGAACAAAGCAAAAACAAAGGCAAAACACAATTAGCAACCACTTCATCATTTATTAGTCACTAAACCGAATTAAGTTGGGTTGGAATGTTACAATCTATTTCCATCTCTACAACCCAACCTACCTTTTTCCTATCATTGTGTTTATTGGAAAGATGAGAGATCCAATCCAGTGAAGACCCCTTCAACTTCTCAGCTATTGGTCGTTTTATAGGTAGAAAACCCTCTCAGAAATGGCTTCGACAACATTTTGACTCCTTTTGGAACCTATCTAGGTCCCTTTTCATCTCTCTAATTGAGAATGACTTTTTCCTCTTTAGATTTAACTCCGTAGGTGATAGAGACCTTCTCTTATCCCAATCCCCAACTCCTTGCCAGCAAAAAATTGCAACTTTTACATTGGTCTCCAGGCCAAGCCTCTAATGAATGGCCTTCCATATTCCCAGTTTGGATCAGGCTCAAGGGCATCCCTTATCATTGTTGGAGTCGCAATATCCTACTCTCTATTGCTAGCTCAATTGGTAGTCCTATCAAATTGGATGACATTACAGCTTCACAAAAAATCCTAATGTATGGTAGAATCTTGGTTAGCCTAGACTTTTCCAAACCAAGACCACAACAGATCTTAGTAGATCTAGAATGGGAGTCTGAGAACTCTGTCTCCATTCTTTATGAAAATGTTCCTAGCTCTTCATGTTTTTCGAATGGGCACCCAGATAGCACCTACAAGATCCCTAAAGACGTTCACATAGATGAAAAGATCATTTGTCCACCTCTAAATCCAAGTCATGCTCAGGCACCTGATGTAACACCCTGACCCAATTTAATTCGGTTTAGCGACTAACCAATGATGAATTAGTTGCTGTTTGTGTTTTGCCTTTGTTTCGGTTTCGCTCCAGGTCATCAATAGGTAATTGGGTTGAGTTTAACCTGGTTTAGGTAGACATGAGCCCTTTTTCGTAATTTTAGATTTTATAAGACGTTCTCATTCATGCATTATTTTGGCGTCAATACGTGTCTTTCGTCGAGCTCGTCAACTTCCGTAACTGACTCATAATAGGTACGTGTGAAATGGACCTTATAGTACCATTTGTCACGCCCCACCCTTCACACATGCATGATATTGTCCGCTTTGGCCCATGGGCCTCACGGTTTTGTTTCTGGTGGGCCTCAACCCACCAAAAGGCCTCATGCATAGTAAGGGTGCAAGCTCTCTATATAAACCCATTCACTTTCCTCTCTATAGTCGATATGGGACTCGAGGATGTCACAATCCACCCCCCTTAGGGCTGCACGTCCCTGTGCAGTAGCCTGCCAGTTCTTGTAGCCTGCCAGCCCTCTTGGCCCGCCCACATATGAACCCGCCCACTTGCACCAGGCCACGGCAGGGACCCACACTCGAACTAGTCAAGAGTCGGCTCTGATACCAACTGTCACGGGGGTAGTGTTTTTGCGCAGCAAACCCCGTGCGGCCTTAGCACGTTCCACCGATTGAAAGCACTAAGTAAGCCTTTCCCCCTAGCAAGTAGAGCCTTGCTAGTTAGAAACCCAAGACTGCCTCAGAGAGAAAACCCACACACAAGAAGAGAGAGAAGCTCTGAGAATCCAAAGCCCTCACACTAGAATGTAGATAACCCTTAACTTGCCCAACGGAACACGAGAATTGCATGAATGGTCTTGAGGGCTGTGACTCATTCATGTATGTTATCCAGTGTTAAGCGCCTTCCCATGGGTGTTGGTTTAAGGGACCTCGATACATTTTCCTTATACAATGCAACACTTGCAAAAGACAACTGTGTATCGAATAACTTAAAACTACATCATCATGCACGGTTAGAAACACTGGATAACTAGCTTAAGGCTGGCTAGTAAATGATCTTGATTCGAGCAAAGTGAGTTGTATGACATCTTAAATGACGAATATTGCCCTCCACTCTTCTGTATGGTTTGCATAGTCCTCGTTATACCCTTTTCATATGATAAGTTCAATTGGTTTGATTTGCTCGATATGTTTCCTTTCACTTAAGTATTGTATGTATGAGTTGAACGTGTGATTTGGAATATATGATATATGCTCGCTACGATATGCATGGTTTACTCAAGTGCTAGTATATGATTGATTCTATATGGTCAGGCACTACTCAGCCTTAACCTTAAGATATCCGATGGGGTTGAATTTGGTGTAGTATGTATGGCACCACTGCAATGAGTTCATGTCTTAGGGCATCTGGACCTCAGGAACCGGAGACCCATTCATACCCTGGCCCGATCGATGGTGTTCTCAGTATGTATGATCTCAATAGGGAGTATATGGCAAATGTAGTAGCCACCTAGTCAAGTCCATGATATATATACATTGATCCTGATAGTATGTTTTATCGTCTGCACAACTGCCTAGTATATGAACTTGGAACTCTATGAATGATTAGCTGTTATTTATTCTACTAGATACAATATGTGTTAACTTATTATTGCTTATGCCTTGCTGAATCGTTGTTTCATGAGTTGTCATTGGTGTTGCGGGCTCAGATCCCTCAACCGACCCCTCATCAGTCAACCAGACTCCAGGGGAGACCTCAGATACCCCATCAGGGCTAAAGGAGTGGATGTAATCACTCTGCAGGAGCGTGATAATGATACGCATGCATATAGGTCTTTTTTAGCTGGGATCTAAGTGTTTTGTTTCGTTAGAAATCTTTACGATTTGTAACTGGAATCACTTTTGTAAGACTTTGGACTTCATGTAATCTTTTGTATATATCTGATTTTGTCTTGGTATGTTTTCCTTTGTTATGCAATGATACATACAGCTTCCGCGTACTGTATTGGCACGTGTGAAATTCCCTTGTGCGTGTGCATGTAGCAGGGTCTAAGTGTATATGCACGGGAGTACGTGTATCACTGGTTAGGTCCAGTCTTAACCCCCAACTCCTGGGCTTGGGTTGTGACACCTAATGCCTCCTCTGTTGCAGCTACTACAAATCCTTCTCTTGATGCTTCAATTGTTGCAGCTACAATTCCACCCCCTCTTATTGATTTAGTGTATGTAAATAGGATCTCTACTCAGTCAGGATTAGCATTCTCTACCTTAGGTCGGGCCCCTATACCTCCATTACAACTCTTTCCTAAGGTCCGGCTCGTAACTACACTATAGCCCTAGCCTCCATCAAACCTACTTCAATTACCACAGTAGCCTTTGCTTTGGATGACACTAGCTCCATCTCAGATGCTGCATTCACTGATGCTACTACTACTTCCTCAGCAGATGTCATTCTTTTAGTCGTTAAGACATGGTATGGCTCATTATGGAATTTATCCCCCAAACCTGTTACCCAAAACTCCACTTTTGATATGGATTCTATTTATGCTACCTTCTTGGTCCAACCAATCCTTTCTCTATCCTAGATTATTACACTCATAGGGACTCGAAATCTTCTTTGGTAAATTCTCACCTTATCTCATCAAATTCTACAAACCCAATTTATTTAGGCTCTCCTTCCCACTCCTTCCCAAGAAAAGTAGAGTGACAACCTCCTCCCAAAAAAAATCTTCTATTGCCTTAGTTTCCAACGGTTTCTCTAGGAAAGTTAGGAGAGGCAAATTCAAGGAAACAGCAGGAGCTCCAAGTCCTACTACATGCAATTTAAGAGGCTATCCTCCCCTACATTTTCATGGGATCTTCATGAAGTCTTTGTTCAAGGTTACGGAATTCCTCTGTCTTATGTTTAAAACCAGTAGAAACTCTACGTAGACTGGTTTTTTTTTTTATTGTCTCTTCTATAGTATTCAGCACTTTTTTGTTGGAAGCTTTTTTTTCCCACTCCTTTTGGTTCTTCTGCTGTATTGGTTCTCTCTTTGTTGAGTGCTCAATTGTATTGGTTTTTTGGGGGCTGATTCTCTCAGCCCACATTTTCTTTTGCTTCTAATACAATTTACCTTTAAGCAAAAAAAAAAAAAAAAAGGTGCATAGGCATGCATTATCTTGCCATAGGTGAAATAACAATAACACCCAATCACAAGGTTTAAAATCATGGTATTGGTTGCAATGTTTGCCTACCCAAAATACAAATGCGATATTGATATCGGTCATAGTTCGCAGTTCATCACGGTCATCGTGAGTGCATTTTTTTACTCCAAAAAATTTGAAAAAATATAAAAAAATCTAGAATATTGTAAAATGCTTGACAACAATGTTTTTATTCATTAGCAACAACTTTAGAACAAAATAAGAAAGTTGTTGAATGTTATTTTTGTCATATGAAAGGGTACATCCAAAAGAACTATCCCAAATAAGAAAAGGAAATATATAGATTATTCTTCCTTACATGATTTAACCGGTGTTGTAGAGAGAATATCAGCCTATGATGTTGACTATGGATATTTTTATTATTGTAAATAGTGTTCGTTATCAGGACGAATGGATTCTTAACTCTGGTTGTTCCTCACCATGTGTCCTAATAAGGACCGATTTACCACTTACAGAGAAATCAATGATGATAGTGTCTCGATGGGTAAGAATATATCATATAAGATGGTTAGGATGGGAACATTGACAAAGGTTTGGCATGATCCTAATTTGAAAAAAAGAATTTTATTTCTATGGGTGCCTTGGACTCCGACTATTGTAAATTCTCAACTTAAAGCGGTGTTGTTAAGGTTGCGATAGGCGCTTTGGTTCTTATGTTAAACAATACAGTCGGATGCTTATATGTTTTGTTCGAAAATACAGTTTCAGGTGGAACAATAGTATCTTCCTCAAATGACCACGAAGTTGTCTCAACATATTTATGGAACTTACACATTAGTTACATGAGTGAGTGAAAGTTTCAAAACCCTAGTTTCATCTTAATGTCCTAATCATAGATTGTAATATGAATCGCTATTGTAAAATGCTTGAAAACAATGTTTTTATATCCATTTGTAACAACTTTAGAACAAAACAAGAAAGTTGTTGAATGTTATTTTTTTCCTAAAAAGGGCACATCTAAAAGAACTGTCCCAAATAAAAAAAGGAAATATATAGATTATTCTTCCTTACATGATATAACTAGTGCTATAGAGGGAATATTAGGCTATGATGCCGACAATGGATATCTTTAGTATTGCAAATAGTGTTGTAATCAAGACGAATGGATTCTTAACTCTAGTTGTTCCTCACCATGTGTCCTAATAAGGATGGTTTACCACTTGTAGAGAAATCAATGCTGATAATGTCTTCATGGGAAAGAATGTATCATACAAGATGGTAAGGATGGGAACATTGACAAAGGTTTGGCATGATCCTAATTTGAAAAAAGAATTTTATTTCTTTGGGTGCCTTGGATTCTGACTATAGTAAATTCTTAACTGAAAGTGGAGTTGTTAAGGTTGCGATAGGCGCTTTAGTTCTTATGTTAGACAATACAGTCGGAAGCTTCTATGTTTTGTTCGGAAATACAGTTTCAGGTGGAACAGTAGTATCTTCCTTAAATGACCATGAAGTTGTCTCACCGTATTTATAGAACTTACACATTAGTTGCATGAGTGAGTGAAAATTTCGAAACCTTAGTTTCGTGTTAATGTCCCAATCATACATTGTATTATGAATCACTGTAAAACCAAAATAATTAAACTAATTAATTAATCAAGAACACAAATGATAAGAGGCACGATTTTTTACATGGAAAACCCTACTAGGAAAAAACCATGGGTCACCGTGATCAGGAATAACAAGCACGATGTAATTAAAGATTATAAAATATACTCACAGATCCCCCCAGTTATGCTTCAACCTAAGGACTGCAACGATCTAGCTGACTCATCGTCGTTCACCTGCACCGTACTTGAAACAACCAACTTGAAAGCCTCTTCAAGTTGAATCTACTACATGAGAGAGTAGATGAGAAGATCTAGAACAAAAGCTTCAGCACTTCAAGTTCTTCACAAGTTGCTTTAAAGAGAATGCTTCAATTTTCAATAGATGCTAGGTTGCTCTTCAAAAAGATTGATGCATAGAGGAGAAGAGAAAAGCCCCATATATAGGCTAGCCTTCGTAGTTTAGGTTCCCCCAACGCACAATTCATCTTTCTTAAGAAGTAGGAAGAGAAAAAAGAAAGTTTGAAATTATCAAAACAAATTCACCGCCATGCGCTTGTGCGCGCTAGTATAAAGTTGATATCTGGGCCACAACGCATGAGCACGATGATGCGGAGTTCTTTTGCAATCATTTCAGGAAAATGTGCATGAGCGCGGTCTAAAGAATTTCAATTCATTCGTCTCGGGAAAACGAGCATGAGCGATGTTCAAGGCACGCTCCAGCACGGTTTGGGAAACTTGAAATTTTCATATCAGAATAAACGTGCAGTCCATTCTACAAAAAATATATGATTAAAGATTAAACCTAGTTTTGTCCATTCCCAATGTATTAGTCAACACTCAAATGTCCTTACAGTGAGCATGGTTTGACCATGATGGGCAATCAAAATTTGTTGTGAGCCCTAAAGACAAACAAAGTTAGATTTTTGTGAGACATGCAACTTTTAGAAATATTGCAGGGTCAGTTTCATAAAGGTATCATTGATTATGTTCATTCAGATGTGTAGGCTCCTTCTATGGTTTATTCCAAGGGTGAGTCTCAGTATATTTTTACTTTTATCAATGATTATTTAAAGAAAGCTTGATTTTATACATTGAAGACAATTGATCAGCCCTTTGAAACATTCAAACGATGTAATGCAGTGGTTAAGAAACAGAATGATAGGAAGGTGAGAAGGTTAAGGACATATAATGGTAAGAAATACAAATAGACAAAGTTAATTACTGTTGCAAGGATAAAAACATAGTTCAATATCACACCACTATAGGAACTCTGCAACAGAATGAACTTATAGAGAGTAGAAACTCAAAAATCTAGGAAAGAGCTCTTGTATGTTATTTACTGTAGGATTGTCCAATGAATTTTGGGCTAAGGCAGTATATACAGTAGGTTACTTGATTAACAGGTCTCCACACTCAAGAATTTGTTGTAAAATAAGAAGAATTGTAATCAGGTAATCTAGCTGATTATTCTAATTGAGATTCTTTGGTTATTAAGCTTATGAACACATGAAAACCGATAAATTACAACCAAGGGAGTAAAGTACACCTCAGTGGCATATGCTTCTAGGGTGAAAGGATATAGGTTGTGGTATATTGATCAGAATTTACACAGATTTAACATTAAAGAATGCTACATTTCATGAAGATGCTTTACTTGATGGGAGCAAGTAAGCAAAGAAGATAAAAACATGTAGTCGTAGTGGCACCATTCAAGTAGAGTCAAGCATCCTATAATGAGAGTGCATTCGGCTCCTCCCAAGATACAAAAGAGAGTCAGACTCTGTAACAGTTGTAGCAGACAAGCAACAAATATCACTGATAGGTTGACCACAAAGATCCAAAAAACCGCCAATCAAATACGAAGACGACTTTTGCATCAACATCGTGATTAGTGGTCGTGATAATATGATTTCATATGCATTGGTAGTTGAGTCATCCACATATCTAGAGTCAGTGGAAGGGTGAGAAAGTGGTTAATATGTAGCAACTATGAATGAAGACATGGAGTCTCTTGACGAAAGGAATCAGGCCATCAGATGCGAGTGAATTAATGAGAAGAAGGGAGAAACTTCCAGTGCAAATGGAGCAGAGTCCCAAGTTCCTGATCATATATGCAGTTGTGCTTAGTGGATGGTTATTTTAGTTCCATTTGTATATCTATGCAGATTGAAGGGTAAGGATGGAGAAGTACATAGTCCTAATTTCATTTTCGTAGAGAGTAGGTGAACTTATTTGAACATTTATATTGTAATTGTATCGAGCTCCTATGTTTCCCGTTGGAGGATCTCCTTTTCTTGGTCCAACCTACTTGCAGCACTTTAACTCCATTTTCCTTTATAACTATTTGTACAAAATCTTTCTCCACTTAATGGATATAATTGGGTTGACAATGCATAAAATATGTAGCCGTTTATTTGATTCATGTAAAAATGATTGTAAAATCACTCTAATTGGAGTCAAATTGTTATTGAGTGTGCATACCAGATGTGTGGTTGGATCCAGAAAAAGTGAGCCCAGAATAGATCAAGTAGAGGTCAATGTCAAGTTAAGATCATTTTATACTTGGTTGTAGGCTTCTGTTTCTTTGATCATCCAAGTGGCAATACTCAACTCTTGGCAGATGCTCCTTGACAGGGTGCATATCTCTCTCTCTCTCTCTCTCTCTCTCTCTCTCTCTCGTTTTAGTATAACATCTGACATTGGAGAGAAATCCAATAAGGTGCAATGGCCTTTTACACAGAAAAGTGGAGCCCGTGCTCTTTTATTTAAGACTGCTAGATAAGAAGGGCACACCTTTTGCATTGTAAATGTATTGGCACTTGGCAGACAACTAGGCTCAACTGATGCAGGTCATATAGTGGAACGAAATATTGAATTTCTTAATTCGTACATCCAGAGAAATATAACGACTTTTCTTTTAAATTTGTTCCATTGCACTGATTTGAGTGGCATATTTCAACCCGCTTTATCAAACATGAACGCCATTAAAAACATTTCAGCACCCTTAGTACCTGACTGGCACTTACAGAAATATGTACCTAGTGAAATTGAGAG
Source organism: Sextonia rubra (assembly GCA_037013555.1). Taxonomy (NCBI): domain Eukaryota; kingdom Viridiplantae; phylum Streptophyta; class Magnoliopsida; order Laurales; family Lauraceae; genus Sextonia; species Sextonia rubra. The sequence continues at coordinate 30,262,245 of JASUAD010000010.1, read as the reverse complement.
GTACCGGTACAAATACAACATGCCACGAAGTTGATGACTTAATAGGCCACGAAGTTGTTTTTACAAAAAAAAGCAGAATCTCATGTAAAATAAAAAATTCATGCAGGTACAAATGTAACCTAAAGCAAGAGGACAAGATTACACTAATAAGCATTTAACAGGGGGTAGGCATCCAGTACAGAGTGACAACACATTGTCAATGCATTTTAGACATCATCTTTGTATATTGCCCAACATCAAAAGCCCTCAATTTCTAACCCAACAAATAAGAAAATGAAATACCAACAACTTATTAGCAGTGAAATGCACCATGATACAAAAAACATTAGCTTTGACAGAGTTGGAGAGAGAGAGCACACTGTAGGAGCAGCCATTTCCCTACACCTTGGTCACACCAATGCATATGATGTTAACATGCCCAGACACCAAGAAGCTGCTGCTTACTATGGAAACATGTTCCCCCCAAGCCAAGTGCAATTTCCATCTCTCACCATACTCCTTCTGAACCCACAAGAGAAAAATAGAAACTTCCATTGAAGAAGAAGAATTAGAAGAGGAAGAGGAGGAAGAGGTGCAGAATAATCTGCAAAAATAGTGAGGTGATTGGTTTATGGGTAGCTGCTTCTTTCTTTCAATTGTGAAAATTACCCATCAAATTCTCATAGTTGTAAGAGCCCTCTTTTTACTTTATTCTTTTGGCTTCCTTCCACCGGTAGCTTTCTCAAAGCCTGCAACATCGTGCCCACTTTTGCCTTTTGGATGGTGACTAGTGATTAGCTAGTTGGATATCTTGCATCACCAAACTTTCAGTGTGAGTCTTTCACAGCTCAGAACAATGGTGGTGGAAACATGTGACCATAAATAATGTCAATGCTGAATGAATCATAAATTTTTTTCCTCTCCTTTTGAATTTAACGGAAGGGATAAACTGAATAATGTTAGATGTTTTGAAATGTGAGAAATAAATATATAAATGTAAATTAGTTTTTTATTTTTATTTTTTTTTATGGAGGGAGGCCTGCCCTTCGGGCCAAATTAATCCCTTTGGGCTCAAGGGAAGTTAGATAAATCCCTTATGACCCCAGTGTGGTAGCGCAACTCTAACATGCAACCTCTAAGAATAAACTATGGTCCTATCCTAACTGAACTACCTCTTGTGGTTTATGTAATTAGGTTAAGTGAAAAAGTAAACTCTTTGGGCAGATTAATCTTAATGGGCTAGACAAATTGATAAACTGATATTTGATTCTTTTAAATAAGATTATAAGACTTGGCTTTCTTTATAGGGCATTGGTGCACAGCAAGGGGGCTGGACCTATAACAGGGTCCCATCCCTCCTACCCACCCCACCCGCCCCAACTAATGCACAGCAAGGGGGCTGGACCTATAAAAGGGCCCATCCCTCCTACCCACCCCACCCACCCCCAAGTTGGGGCATTGGATAGATTTTGGGAGCTCCCACCATCGTATGTTGTTCCAAGGGCCATAATGCGAGGCAGCCCTCACTTTTTTAAGCTTTGGTGTCTTGTCTTTTGCCTTGCACAAAATGTTAACCTTCTTTTCTATATTTTACTTGGCAGAAAGTGAATGTCACTTTGCCGAGTCCGGATCCTGTAATGCGGGGAGTCAGAAGTTGTTTCCAAGCCTAAAAATTTCTTGGTCGGGCTCACAAGTGTATCTGCTTTTAATGAAGTGAAGTCTCCCATCATCAATGGATCATCTGAAGTGTTGGCATTTGATTTAGTCATCAGACAAACTTTAATTGAAATGAAATTTGAATAAATGCAAACACCGAGAGAACATATGTTTTGTAGTATTTTGAGTTAGGGCTTGTCGTAGATTTTTAGACTTTGCCCAGTGTGATTTCTGCTTATCCAATAAAAAACAGAAATTGGACCAAGATTACTTATTTTGAAATCCAAAGGGATCATGAGGCGATGATGTGGATTGTTATTGCGCATTGGACATGATGTGGATGGAATGAGGGATTACCATGAGTTTTTCTAGGCTTGGACTCAAGAAGAAACCAACTGGCAGACAACCTACAAAAAAAAATCTGTAATTAAGTTTCACCATGATAACGATTTATAGATTGTCAGAGTGATCAGGATAAGAAACATGATAAATTATTAAAGAAACTTTTGAGTATTCTTAGGTGATGTTTGGTCAGATTTGACAAAAAAGATAAACTTACAAAAACAATAAAGAAATGCACGTGTTTTGTGCTCTGAGTCTGAGTTGGACATGCCAGGCAGCTGCCAAGGAGAGCTGGTAAGCAAGCATCTTTAAATGGCAACGAACTGCAATGCGTGAATGATGAGATATTCTCGAGTCCAGATCCCTGCGAGCGATCTCCCACTTGCTTCGCATGAGTGAAAGGAGATGAGCCATGGTGGGGATCATCTTAACGAAAATCCGAGCAACTTAAAATGAAATGACGAGTTAAAAATGAAAAGATGAGGTTGAGTCAAAATGGGCTGTTGGGTTGACCTGTGTTGTCTATATAAGTTGAAGCCTGGTGGGTAACCCATACTTGAGCTGTTTTAGGGTTCATGTAACCTCGAACAACACCCGTCTGTGCATCCAAGCAACATGCATCTAATGTGGGTCAACGCAATAAACTTGTTTCAACCCAATACAACTTGCAGAAGTTTGGCTCAAGTTGAATCCATTTAAAAGGATTGGGGTATATTTGAGTGCTCAAAGTAAAAAATATTAAACACCAAACCATTGAAAAGTGTATGGTTTGGGAGGTTTACCCTAACCTGACCCATTTAAAAGGAATATGCAGGTTTTCAGACCTAACCCAACAATTGTTTTAACTGTAGGTAAGATTTGTCAAGAATTGGAAGATCTTGATGTGATAAGACATGTGCAAAAACTCAAACTTCTTGGTAGCTAACGTCAAGTGTGATCCACATTAAAGTCATACTCTCCTTGCTTGCTATGCCATGATCGGCGCTTAAGATTGGGCCTGGGCTATCAGACATGGCACATGGAGATGGGTAAGCCTCCCGGTACGAGTCTTGATTTGATTTTTTTTTTCTCGATACTCCGAGAAAGGTGGCTAGGACTCATGATAGCACCCGCACACATAGAAGAGCCTCACATAGGGGATATACAAGAGCCCATACAAGTGGAAACGGACAACATACACAGGGATCAAACCTTGGCAATTGAGTGAAATATGTGGGATCTAACCAAGTGAGCAACCTTATGTTCTCAAGTTTTGATGTGATTTAATTACTATAATCTATTGTTGGGTTTTTCCTTATCTTCCCTTGGGAACAAGGAACACAAAACTTCAATTCCATGGGGGACAGGGAGATAGATAAATTTGATTGGTGAAGACATTAAAACATGATCATTAGACCTTTCAGATTGTCTAATGAGGCTTGGAAGTTTATAGTCAAGTACAAAACATCCATTATAGAAGTTATATGTGAGAGAACTTGAGATTGTTTAGTTGGTTCCTAATCTCATATATCTTACCTAGCTGGGGTTTGATCCCTAAGTAACTTAGTTGAGGTTTGATCCCTAGGTATGCTATCTTTTTTCTGTGTGTCTTTTCACAATGTGGGCTTTCTTTCCACAAGGGTAGTCTCCTTTCATACACATGCAGGATATTTTACAATATATGCAAGCTTTCTTCTGATATATGTAGGTTCTCTCATGTATCGTAGCCAAGAGGTAAAAAAAAAAAAAAGGAAGTTCCTATGACTAAATGCCACCTATGCTCATATAAAACAAGGGAGCTTCTAAATGAGCTCTAGTTTAGACTCTCTATATATAGGCAAAACATAATAATAATAAAACAAAATCCCCAAAACACACCCCCTTCTCTCCCCACACACTTAATTTCTCTCGCCCTCCCTCCTCCTCTTTTCTACCTCCTTTCTAGCCAGCGACGAGCTCCGGCAGCATCAGAGGAGGAGTCTTCTCTCCCTCTTCCTCTCCCCCTCTTTGTCCCATTCAACCTCGTAAGGCGAACATGGTGAAGAGGAGGAGAGGAAGAGATCAGAGAGAGGAAAGAGGAGGAGGAATATGAATAGGAGGAAGAGGAAGAGGAAGAGGGAGAGGGAGAGGGAGAGGAGTGAGAGGGGAGTTCTCCTTTACCGCTGGAGCTCGTCTCTAGTTGGAGGGGAGGGAGGGAAGGTGTTAAGTTTATGAATTTGCATCATTTACACATTATTTTAGGGTGGATTGGGGACTTAATTATGTTAAATGCGTCATTAGTCATTCAATTTTATCATTTCATATGTTTTCACCTAAAAATTGGAATTTGAATAATGTTTACATATTTTTCTAGTAATTTTGTTCGAATGGATTCTATTTCAATGTGGGCCCTTCAATATTTAATGGGTTTAATTAGAATGTACAGATAATAAAATTTGTAGGACCCATGGGACCGTAGAGATGATTTGGATCCCACTACTTGAGGATCCACACATTTAAAGTTTATCTGCTTGTGGATCTCACTTGCAGTGCAGCTACGGCTTCCAGAAGATCTTATCACATCCTATTGTGCCAAGGAATATTTTTTTGACTTGGCTAATAAGTAACAACTATTGGAGAGATCAAGTCTCTTACAAATCAAAATTCAAAATTTAATTCTGTTTTTCTAAGGACAACCTATCTTAAAATGACCATAATTCTGAAATTGTAGGTCCGATCAATGCAAATAATCATCTTTGAAAAGCTTATTCAAAGTTGATGTCCGTAGAGCTCAAGATTGCACAAATCGGAGCTAAAATGAGGAAGTTATGGGCCCGCAAAGTTTTAGGTACAGTTTTAGGCAGGATTGCAACTGCATTTACACTATTAAAGTATAACTGCTGCACATTCTTCTTTGGAAATCATTTGAAGATCATTTAAGAATTCCAAAAACTTACACCTCATCTTATCTCCAAGATCCTCTCATCTAAAGAGATAAATTCAATCAACAAGAAGCATATTTAATATCTCAATTCACCAAAAAAAAAAAAAAGATTCAATGAACCTGAAGAGTCAGAAAACCAAAAAATGAAGCCACCATTAGAACTTCCTAATGATCCCATCTCCCTTCCAATTAAGAAATTCCTCTCTCTCCTCTCTCATCTCTTTTCTTTTATTCCTGGATAGTGTTATTTGAAAAATATTCTGGGTATTATGGAGCCTTGTTTCAAAACTTAGGAGTAGAAGAGAAAACTTTTAAAAGAACTGTTGTACAAAATCTAATGATTTTTATAAAGAAAATGCTGAAGTTCTTTTCAATGGAAGAGTAAACTTTTATATCAGAGTATTGGGATAAAGTTACGTACATTAATTTTCAGGTAATGTAGTTGATCTATTTTTCTTTTTTAATGTTTCTTTGATTGCATGCCTAGAACAATAGATCTGTGTTCATGCCTTCGGCAAACCTCTGATTTATGTTCTTATTAAATTACTTTTGATCATTTATGCTCATTTTGATAAATTTTGCTTAGGTTTGTATACCTTTCATAGTTTATTGCTTATTTGATAAATGATGCTTAGGATAATTTTTGTATTTGTGAGGTAAAGGAGATCTTGAATTTTGTTTTAAAAAAATGATTTTTACAAAGGAAAATCCTCCAAATAAAAAACATTGGGCTGTTTCTGATTTAAGCTAATTTTTAGGCAAAAGAATAGATTAAATTGAATAAACTAGTTAATTAATTTACTTAATGGATTCCTGGTTTTTTTTATCTATGTTTCTTTATTGATTTTTCTACACTTTACTTGGTGAATATTTTTGATATTTTTTCTCACTTCAAAATCAATTTTTGTAATTTTTATTACTTAGTTAGAAAATATTTGATTTTTTCTAAAAAATTTAGTAGAGGTTCCTATGGGATTAACTTGTATTTGCTATTGTCTCAAGTAGACAATTATGCCCTTGCGAATATTATTGGATTGGAATTAAAATTCACATTAAAAGGAAAATAGGAAGGGAGAGATAGTGTGTAGGGAGAAAAGCAGGTAGGAGTGTTTTGAAAACTTTTATTATTATTTTTTTAATTTTTAGGCTTTGCATAAAGATTTTAAATTAAAGTACATTTAGAAACTCCCTAAAACAATTATCAAAAGATCCAAACCTTTACAACTAATTCCGTGCGTCTCTCATTTTGTACTTTGGTACGTATCGTGCCTTCATCTAACATGTAGAAAACGAAATCCATACTTCAAAAAACAGAAAAAGTTAAGTGACAAGATGAACCATGTGTCGACATTCCTATTAGTGTCGTGAATTCTACGGGTCTCGTGCTGAGACCGTCGTAGACTAAATCGCTTGCTACTTCCAACCGACACGCATCATTTCCCCTTTTTTTTTTCTTTTAATTATTGCCCCTCTCTCTCTCTCTCTCTCTCTCTCTCTCTCTCTCTTTCCGCCTCTGGATGTACAATAATATATCTTTCGTAACAAGAAGGTCAGACATTTTCAGGTGTGCAGGCACCTACCCCATGAAGGTGGGCACTAGGGATGAAAGTCCGTGAGGTACAAAGGGAAAAGTTTTTCAGCCCACATCTATTAAAGGCGAATTTGGTAGTGCATTAATATGATTTGCGTCAAGTATGACTTTCTACACACTAAACCGAGTTTGGTTCGGGGTGTATTTGGATTTAAAGTGTATATAACATATTGCGTCTTACATATCTTTACTTCATTTATTTTTGAGTGAAGTTTAATATATGAAAAGTCATTACTATAAGTTTTAGTTAAGGAGTGACATTTTTCTAATTGTCATGAGGTCAAATCTTCACTACATATTTAATTTTTTATATTTTTTAAAATATTAAATCAACTACTAGTAATCTCGACGTAACATGTAATTGTCATGAGGTGGGTTTTGGTAAGACAACTATAAAATCCATCACGGGTTGAGGCAAATATGGAGCAGTGTAAATACCAAGTGGTTCGCTTCATCCCATTTCCATATCTCAACTAGCTTGTATAAAATCACCTTAAGTGAACTTAAAATTAAGAAAAGCCACTCAAGCAGTTGGTGCACTAGTGTGATTACTAGGTAACTACTGCAGTGTTTTTTTTTATATCGAAGGGAAGCGTCAGAAGAGATAAGGGTCAAATTCAACCCTCATTAATACGTAGGTAGGGCTGACCATAATATTTCCTGAAAACACGGTAGTTGACTCCTCTCCTTATGTTTGTGAAAGTTAGCAATAAGCGGTCAAAGGAAAAAAAAAATATTATTTTTTTAATAGTTTTTGGGGTTTCCAAATGAAAACAAGTGGAAATCATCTGCTTCCATCTGCTTCTAAATATCAAAAGAAACGAGATACCGAGATCAGTTCAACGGAATTGGAAGAAAACCCTTGAGGATTTTGGAGGAAATGGAAGGAACCATGTCAATTCATTATGTAAAGGGAAAACCCCATAAAGTTGTTCTTGGCCATTGCAGACATAAAGAGGAAAAAAGTCACTGTTCCAAGTCCACGTTTGAAGGATTTTGCATTCTTCAGAAGAATGAGGCTGTAGGAAAATGAAAGAACTGCCTCCACCATCTGATCGACATCAATACATGTTACTTGACTGACTGGAAACTTTTTTTTTTTATGAAGTGGGCATCGTGTGGTATCATCGGTTATGAATGCAAAGTAGACGGAGAGTCTCAATGCAATAAATAAATAAATAAATAAGAAAACAAACAAGCAAGAGAAGAAATAGAGGTTAATGATTGGGTGGAGAGGGTGATGTTGGACGAGAGAGGGACGTGGCCTGGATGTGGATGCTAATGAACCTTTCCCAGCCGCAATCAAAGCAAATGGACAAACGAGGAATCAAGAAAGAAAATCATGATGCTCTTTCATCTTGAGGATTTGGGTGGTCTTTTCCTCAGGTCTTGATCTTCGCTTTTTATCTTTGGGGACACCCAAGTGGGTTTTTTAGTGGATTTTCGTACCCACTTATGGATTTGGCTGAATGTGATAGAGTGTGATTCTCAGCCGCCACTCTGTTTTGTTTCGTTATTTAATGGGGGAATTGGTTTTCCATTGATTGAAAATAGTGAGAGAAAGCCATCAAGCTAAAATCCACATTAAAACTTAAATTTATTACTAGCTCTTGCATTATTTTCACCGTTGAAGTCGACTTTTATAAATTTTATAAAGTGTCAAATTCGATGCTCCCTTTTAGGTGATATATTATATATGAGGAGTCTTCATGTGCATAGGGACACTTCCTTTTTTGGACTTTTCAAGTTTAGAAATACGTAAAATTTTGTCTTCTGCATATTAATGCTTTTCAAAAAAGGAGTGTTCCTCACCAAAATGGTGAGGGACATATGCACATGAATATTTTTCATTATATATATATATATATTTGAGTGTCACCTAGTTTGCTCACTGCTTGTGTGACCTTTTATATTTTAGAGCAGCCTAAGGTGAATTTTCCATTAAAATTCTCTAAATAATATATTCAAGGGCTTTTCACTGTACAAAGGCTCTTAAACCTCTGAAATGATGGATAAAGTCTCAACTCAAAAATTTTCACAAACTCCGTGTTCGAAGTAGGAAAATGACTTTCAATAGTAAAAATTCTCTCTTTTTGAAGTGGTCCTTACTGGTATGACCGCGTAAGTAAAGTTCTTTGCAACAATATCCTACCCATTAATTCAGCATATGGGCTCTTGTAAAGTTAAAAATACCTACATTTTATACACATAAAATCGCTCATGCTTATATTAATTCATTTTTACGTTTATCTTGTCCCATCCAATTGGGTAGCCAACTAAAATTTATGTATTGATACCTTATCATACAAAATCAGAACTTATGATTCATGATTGGACTTTTCCATCTCATTACCTTTGTCTTTGGCTCTTCGCTTGTTTCATTGTTTTGAGGTGGGGCCATTAAAACAGTCAGCAAATTTGGGATTACTTTTGACTCAAAAATTCATCAAAATCTTACTAGAGCTTCTTGCTTGAAATTAAATGGATCATACAATTGCAAGTCAACCATGATCCGACCTGTTTCATTGTAAGCAACGACTGTTCAAGCCACGATTTTCTTCTTGGGGGACAAATGATAGTCCACCTGTAATATTTTACTTATGTTTTTTCTCTAATAATTTAAAACCAAATTATTTTTGCTTATTTTTAATAGCATTTCATTAAAAATTTAAAATTTAAGATGCCTCAATATTTTCCAAGATATAATTTCTCAAAACCTTGTAAAGGGCTCAAAGTAATCTTTTTCTCTTGATTTTAACATTGATAGTTGTATCTCACTTAAGTCAAAGTAAGACTCATATTGAATTGATTACATGCAAATCAATCTACCCACTATTGTTTAATGAAGATTGATTAATTGGTTTCATGTGATCTTTTTATGGGCCACTATGCCATGGTTGGTATGGATGGTTGAGATGACAATATAAAGTCATTCACCGAGTTTGGGACAACTTACTTCTACTGTGAAAAATGGCAAAATCATACAAAGTTAGAAGTCAAGATCTTTGACCGTAGGACTCACACAGCCCGTCAAGGATATGGAACTGACAATGAGGCACATTTACAAAACATCAAAATTGGTCAAAATATTCTCAACTCCTAACTAGACTTTCGTATGATTTTACCTAAATAGAAGTTAATTACACTATAAGATTAAGTATATTTAGTTAAGATCATATTTGGTTAAAATTATTATTTGCTCAATCTTATAGTGGGACTAACTCTATTGCCATAAATTTTGTATTAACCTACTAAATGATAGGACTTTCATTTTTAAGAACAAAAATTTTTCATAGGTAGACCTTATGATAGAGTTCTGCGTCTCTCACCATACTGTGAGCAAAACCTAAAGCACTTTCCTGTCAGCTCCCTTGATTCTAAGTCAGATTTGTCTAACTCATTACTGACCCATATAGGATATGCATCAAGTGATGTGGGTCAAATGATAGTCGGGTATGGGTTAAGTTAGGGCATTGGGTAAGATTTTGCCCTCTTAAAACAAGTCTCTCTCTCTAATTGTAAGTAGGGTAGGCAAGGCCCTTTGAGTGAAATGGTGCAGCATGTGAGATGAATTTGAAGGATCTATATGAATGTCTGCCAGCCATGAGGGGAAGGATAATTGATAGATATTAATTGGGCTAGACATGGGCAAAAAACTCTACTTTCTTAGTTGCCAAGATCAAGTGTTTCTCACATTCAAACCACACTCTCCTCAGTTGCTATGGCATGATCGGTTCAAGAATAATTAGATCGGGGTATCCGACACATCACATTGAGACAGGTGAGTCACTAGACTTAGTACAGCCACAACCATTTTTGATGAGACTTATAATGGTGTTGAGGGTTTCCTTATCTTCCGTCGAAACAAGGGAGACAATGTTTCAGGGCCTATTTATTTTAACAAATTCAAAGCATTCCAATTGGCAGAATTTCAGAATTCTCAAATTGTGACATTTCCTAATGTCATGTTATACTTAAGCACCTAAAAACTTAACAAAAAGCAAAGGAGTTGAATTATGAAATTTCATATATTTCAAAGGTCATTCATTTATGACATGTTGGTGGCTAGAATTTTAACATTGTGGTGAAGAAACATGACATCAGTGTACAAACCATCATACTTCCACCCACACTAAATTTTTATAAAGAAATATGCCCTTAAGAATGATAGAAGCTAAATTTCAACAACGAAAAAAAAATTCGGAAGTGTACCATGCAAGGCTTTGATGTTATAATCCTGCACGATCCATCCATTTCGAAAGCCATATGATGAAAACAATGTTTATTTAGGGCTTGTTTGGTGCTGTTTGTGGAAGAAAAATCGAGCCGCGATCAGACTTTCTCTACTATGTTAGGAGATAATTCCAAATGTCATCTCCCAATAGAAACAGGCTAACAAGGAGGGATTTCTGCCAAAAAAAAAAAAAAAATAGCTGCTGCACCAAACGCCGTTGGCAGGTGCGGTTTTTGGCCGAAGATGGAATGGCACAAACGCAACCTTTAAAATATTTATCAAAAGTCGTCTAATCCGAAGCTTTGCGCTTCAATTGTGTGTAGAGCATGTTACTACTTTACATATCGTACCTTCGCCGTATAACACATCAAAAACACAATCCATGCTTCGACATAAATAGAAAAGTTGGGCGGCAGAGCTGAAACACGTGAGTGTACTGGTCCCTCTTCAGTCGCCTGGTTTCTATGGTATTCCTAGATTTCTCGCTCAATTGTACCTGACTGGACTCCCCTGAATTACAGGGGGATCACAAATTCGGTACCCAACCGTGACTACCGTGGAGTAAATCCCTGTGACACATGCTTTATTTCTTCTCTACTTAACTTCTTTTTCATTTTTATTTTTCTTTCACTTGAGAGATATCTCTCATAAGTCATATCAACCCATGAAGGGTACCGCTCGCATAAAAGTTTTCGATGATATATAATCAGGGATTTTGACCGTACAAGAGGCCTTATATGAGAAAGTGTGTAGTTAAATACCATGCCCATTAATTAGTGCTTAGGGGCACTTAAACGGTTGTACTGTCAGAATCCCTACATTATACGATGGCCTCATTTAGATTCGGTAGCCAAATATAAATATGCATTAAGTTATCGTATAAAATTAAGAAACTTGATCATTTTTATTAAACAATAACCAAAACATTATATTAAAATAGGAGGCATAGAAATTAAATTTCTTTATCTAAGGATGAGCAATTAAAGGAAAGACACTGACTGCCCCTTACTTTATTAGATAATCTTCCATAACATTAGACAACCTATTAACATGCTCTTGAGATGGTGAGGACTTGATTTCCACAAAGAGAAAATGGAATATCCAAGGACCCTCATTACTTGGAATCCAAGAGATAGCATTTGAGGAGTCACTTTTCACAAACAATCCATCACTAAATGAATGGAAAAATAAATGAATAGCCTCTAAAATTGCCAACACATTAATCTCATTTGATTCCTTAATACTTAAATTCTTAGACAACATAAGCAATACATCCTCTTTGTGGTCTCTAAGCACATCACTAACATCCCGCCAGCTCTAACTTTCTTTTAGCCTCCCTAAGCACGTAGAACTTTAAAAAATCCCATAGGAGCAGACACCAAATTTTTACCTTCCTTAGTTAAGGCACAAACAAAACAAACAAGCCACCCAATTATGCATAATATTGTCTATTTTAAAATTAGCAAATTCATCCCTCACAATAGTTGACTTGGCTATTCGCAAACTAATAACTGAAAGAAGATGGTTATAAACCATCTTCACTCTCCTTGATTATTTTATGATTTCTTTCTTTCGAAATGGACCGCATTATGGCAAAAGAGATAAGTCTTTAAAGATTTTCCCTATAGCTTTAAAAAGGATAAAAACTCCAAGCCTCAAACATACTGATCTAGCTAGAGTCTCCACCCGAGGAGGTGCCAATCCCGACTACACAAGGGAACAATAGGGTTACTTTCTTTTTAAAAAGGAAAAATTACATCCATACGCCCTACATAATTGCATAAATACAGGAACACCCCTTCCATTTTCTGAATTTACGTTGACACCCTTTGTCAATCAATATTAGTTAACCGGTATGATGGAAATAGTGGGTTTACATATTTGCCCTTAACAGAACCCCACCTCTCACTGACCTTAGTTATATATATGTGTATTGGTTGACTTTAGTTTTATTAACTGTAGTTAAAGTCATCGGTAGTAGAGCAAAACAAATCAACTCTCCATATTCATCCACTTCAACACCTAGGGCTCTCTTCCATCGCAAAGAGCTCTGCATCTTTTCGTCTGGATTTGTTGTGAACTTAGGTATGCTTTTCCCTCTTCACTCTTCTTCACCCATGAGTCTCTGTCTCACTCTCCTCCCTCTCTCTCTTCTCCAACTCAACCTTAGTCTTCTGCCTTTTCTTCGATTCAATGGAACCCAAATCTATGCATTCTTCATAATGCACAATTGAAGTTAGGGATTTCGGGATGGTTAGGGCTTAGGGATTTCTAAATGGTTTGGGAAGTTGTAGGGCCTAGGTGTTTTGAGGGTTGGAGCTTGGATTCATGGGCAGAGGTGGACCCACGTATTTCTTTATAGGGACTTCAGCCCCATAGAATCCTAAAAGCTCTCATAGCAGCTCTTTAGCACTTTGAGTCTTCTACCACCAAATCCGCTTCTTTTCTACTTTCAGCTTCCACCAAATCATCCTCTTCGACTTTGAGCCTCCACCAGTTACAAAAAAGGCTCGGCCATTTGACTTCGACTCTTCTCCCACCATACCGTTTTCCTTTCACCTTCGACTTATCTCCCACCCTCAGAGTCCCTCCGACATGGATGAATTACAATTGCACTCTCTTTGGCAACCACCCACCAAGTATTCATCTATTCTGCCTCACACATGCAGTCACATTATATCTTTCTATCTCTTTTACACCAAACCCCATTCCCTAAATCCCTAAATGGTTATGTCTGGTATACCTTGCGAGTATGTTGCCCTTGTGATTACTCACAAGAGACTGAAAATTAAAGACTACTGTGATGATGTCTTCGGGAAAAAAGATTTTTGAAGGCTCATGAAAATGTTATCAACCACATTTATGATTAGAGGAACCACCAGCCCTTGGTGACCCACTGGACCCTCATCCTCTTAGGAGGTTGCTGGTAGACCTAGGAAAAACAAGAGGAGAGAGCATGATGAGGGAGAAGCAAGGATAAGTGTGTCAAGTTGGTGTTTGACTGTGAAATGTAAGAATTGCAAATAAGTATGGGCACAATAGGATGAGATGTCAAAGGGCTTTAGTCAGAGCAACAATATGAGGCAAGAGGGCTAATAAGTGAGCAACCAATGAGGGAGCTACTCAGGGGAGCACTGCAGCTTCCATGTGACATTTTCTTTGACTTAAAATGTGGAACTATCTTTCTTTTTGTATAGGCACTGTAAAGACATGTCTATTTTTTGTTAAGTCATTAACAAGAGAGTAGCCAGTCTTTTTGTTTGTGTTTGAAAATCAAGGACTATTTTTTTTTTTTTGTGCAATTTGGGATGCCATGTCTGTGTTTTTTGTTAGCCATGACCCATTTGGAAATTACTTTTGAAATGACCGTGTATTCTTGAAAAGACATGTTTGTGAATTACTTGGAATTTGTTCCTCCTCTTCCACTTATGACTTGCTCCATTTGTCTGTATATGACTTGTTTGGAACTGTCAATCTTTTTGTCTATTTGTTAAGGAAACATCACCTATATGAGACTTGAAATTTGGAATTAGTTCTTCCTCTTTTATTTATATTTGAGATTTCTTCTTAAGAAAATGGAGCTTGTAACACTTCGACCCTAATTAAGTATGTTTAGCGACTAATTGCTTTAGTTATTAACGCTTTTCCAAAGAATTAGTCTAGTTAATATTGTTTTGTCTTTATAAGTCACGTTTCGGGTCATGGATAGGTAGTTGGGTTGAGTTTAATTTAGATTATGTAGATATGAGCCCTTTTTTATAATTTTTGACTTTCTAAGAGTTCGTCATTCATGCATCATATTGGCGTCAGCGCATGTATTTTGTCAAGCTTGATAACTTTCGTAACTAAATCGAATGCAACTGAAGTCGTTTGAAGTAGTTGGTCGTTCATTTGACTTAAATTGAAATTACCCTAAAGAATTTAGACTTTCTTATAAACCTCAGAAACTATCAGTCATATAAAATGGCTTTCCTACCCAGTTGATTTTATCTTCTGCATGTAAGTCTTCTCCCTTCTCCAACAACGTCGTCTTCTTCTTCTTCTCCTCCTTTTCCATCATCCCGGAGCACTCCTTCGCATTTCTTTCTTCTAATCCATCGTTAAGGTAAGCGTTTTGTTTTCCATGATAGCTTCCTTCAGTTGAGAAGACTCTTAATTCTTTACATACACTCATTTCTTTTCTCATTTCTTACATGCATGGTAATTAGGTCTACCGAAATTGAGCCAAAGGAAGGTTATCAGCTTGAAAAGCTTAATTGAGGCAAGTATAAGCAAAGTTTTGTTGAATATATGTTGGTATATCTTGATTTTTAAGATTCCTATAATTTCTCTTTTTTAATGTGTTTTACAGCCCTTCTTTTGTCTTTTTATCTTTCTAGTTTGAATTTGCATGTGCTTACCAAGTTCTGTAAGGAAATCTGAGTTCTGTAATGAAATCAAACTGCTCTAGAAAATCTGAAGCTTACGGCTACACTGTAGGTCTTCCACGGCTCAAACTCCAAAGAGCAGCAAATTTGAATTTTGTACAATGGCTAAGCCGTATAATGTACTATGGCTAGGCTGTACCTAGCTGTGGTCTAGCCGTAAGTAATTTTACAACTTGAAAACCTGATAGTACGGAAAATTGCAATCCTTTTATGGCTAAGCCACAATGAAGCCATATAATGTACTACGGCTAAGTCGTAGCCAAACCGTGGTTTAACCGTAGAACAAGTATGGCTAAGCCATAAGACGAATCACGGTTCAACCGTAATTATGAGAGAATTTGGGTAACTACAGCTAAGTTGTAGTGTATATTACGGCTAAGCCATATGATGCCTACGGCTAAGTTACAAGTCACCCGCGGCTAAGCTATGAGGCCACTAAAAACCAAGGTTAAATTAGATACTATTAGAGGACCTTATAGGGCCTTAGATTTGGATCCCTTTACCTTATAAACTTGTCCCATGGAAACAAATTGAACATCATGAAGGGTTTCGAGTGTTGAGACTCATTCATGTGCATTGTCCATTTGTTAAGCACCTCTCCATGAGTGTTGGTTTAAGGGACTTCGATATGTATCCCTGATACAATGGAACACCAAGAGAAAGACAACTGTGTATCGGATAACTTAAAACTATATTAACATGTACGGTCATAAACAATGGATGACTAGATTAGGTTTGGCTAGTAAACCACCTTGATCCCATGAAACTGAATTGACTCGCATAGTATATTGAATTACGGTTATTATCCTTTGTTCTTATAATAATGAGTTGAATTTTATGAGCATTTCTCAATTACTTCTATATGTGTTATTCTCGATATACGTTTCCTAGCTTTGAATATATACCGTATGTCATTTTCCTTCCTCAACGAATGAATTGTATGATTTACTTAAATTCATGTACATGAATGAATCAAATGTTCTGGCTCTACTCAGCCTCAGCCTTATGATACCCGGCAGGATTGATTTTGGTGTAGCATGAATGTTGCCACTGCAGTGTGCTTTTCTTGGGCTTTCGGACTCCAGGAACTAGAGACTCATTCGCACACTGGCTAGGTCAATAGTGTTCTTAACGCAAAGATCCTTAGAGAGAAGATATGGCAAATGTAATAGGTACATAGTAAAGTATTTCTATTAATTGAATCTTATAACATGCTATATTCAAATGCACAACATGCGTAGTATACTAAATTGAAATTCTATCTATAAGCACCTGTTAGTGATTCTTGTAGATATAATATGTGGTACCTTAAGTTTGCTTATGCTTTGCTAAATAGTTTTATTCACTCATTGTCTATTGGTGTTATAGGCTCAGGTCCCTCTTTCGATCCTTCAAATGTTGATGAAACTTCAGAGGAGATCTCTAAGACTCATCTGGTTTAGATAAGTGGACAGCAGTTAATATCTAACCGATCCACCTCGGATTCCGACTTAGTTTAGTATAGATCATATTTTGGGTTATGGTTTCATTAAATCCATTTTGCTATGTATGGGCCATGATTGTATAAATGATCCATCTTTTCAGTCGCTTTCTCCCCCTTTTGTAAAGATATGTTTCCTTTAGACATGTTTTCTTTTTCACTCTATACATATAAATGTGTTTCTCGTTATTATGTATTGTGTATGTATTCTCTTGTTCTTTTATGATACTGACAGCTTCCACGTATGAATACTTAGACAAAAGTCCACTAATAACAATCACAGGTGTGTCTTTCCCTTGTATGTGTGTACTTAGACTTTGGTTTATATGTGTATACACGGGAGTACGTGTGTCACTATTTTAGGTTTAATCCTAATACCCGAATTCTTAGGCTTAGGATGTGACAGATCTTCACCCAACTCCCAACTTACATATCAGAGAAGCCCTTGGCCAGCCCTTTCTTTACACTAAAGCAACTTAAAAACTACTGTAACATTAGCACTTTTTGTCACGACCCGAGTCCAAGAATTATCCAAACTAGTGACACACGTACTTTTGTGTAACACACACCTGGAACTAAGTCTAAACGGAATTACACAAGAGAGAGTTACATTACTTACACATGTGAGATACTATTTGTGAACTTTTGACTAAGTATTCAATACATGGAAGCCTGTCAATATCATTCATGAAACAAGTTTTCATAACACCAAACTAAAATACATCTATATGTACAAAAATTGAAATGAGGCATGTCTTTACAAAAATAAAGAAAGTTTCTGAACAATAAGGAGGAGTTACACAGTTTTAAAATTCACGGGAACATGATCCATGCATATCAAAATAAAACTGATGCAAGTTATAAAACCCTAAATGCAATTACATCCCAAAATGAGGCCTAAACTTGCTTTTTAATGCACTCCGTGATGGATCAATTAGAGATGATCTGCTGTCCACTCATCTAGGCCAAAGGGGTTCTTGAAGGCCTTCTCTGAAGCTTTCTCGATCTTCGCAAGATCAGAATTGAGATATGGGCCTGTAACACCATAGACAACTAGTGAATAAGACTATTCAGCAAAGTATATGCATAATTAAGGTAATACGCGTTGTATCTATAAGAATCATTAACATATGATTATATAGGATAATTTAGTACACTAGGTAGGTTGTGCAATTGAATAATTTGCTAGAAGAATCAATTAACAGAAATGATTTACTATTTGGCTACTATATTTGCCATATTCCTTCTCTAGGAATCTTTACGTTAAGAACACCATTGACCGGGCTAGTTACGAATGAGTCTTTTCGTTTATGGAGTCTGGAAGCTCCGAAGGTACACTATAGTGGCATCATTTGTTACTACACCAAAGTCAATTCCGCCGGGTATTATAAAGCTAAGGCTAAGGCTGAGTAGAGTCAGACCATTCAAGTCATTTAATTGAATTTGAGTAAATCACACAATTTGTTTATAGGGACCAATACAATATAGTATACAATCAATTCATTTATTCGGTTCGTTCCAACTCAATTTAATGTTAATGGCACAATAAAACGTATATCATGAAACAATTCAATTAGAATCAATTTATTTATGATCATTTCAATTAAAAAAACTATTATTGGAATAATAGAAGGCAATAAGGCAATCCAATATGCTATGCAATTTAAATTAATAGAATCAAGGTAATTTTACATACCAACCCTAATATAGTCATCCATTGTTTCTAACCGTGCTTGATAATGTAGTTTTAAGTTATCCAATACACAGTTGTCTCCTTTTAGTGTTACATTGTGTCATAAATGTATATTAAAGTCCCTTAAACCAACACCCATGATGAGGTACTTAACAAAAAGATAACACCACATGAATGAGTCTCAGCAGCCATCAAGACCCTTCACGATGTTTATTTACTCAATTCGGCCAGTTAATAAGGTAAAGGGATTCAGAAATGAAGGCCCTACAAGGTCTTGTAATAGTACCTGCTTAATCCTAGTTTTCAGTGACCTTACGGCTTAGCTGTGGGTGATTTACGACTTCGCCGTGGTTACCCAATTTTCTTCTGTATTTACGGTTTAACCGTATTCTATTCTATGGCTTGGTTGTATTTGATTTATAGCTAAGCCATGGCTTAGCAGTAGCACATTCTACGACTTAGCTGTGGCTCAACTGTGGAAAAAAACTAAAAATTCAGCTCTCTAGATATTGAGCCGTAACTTTCCTACGACTTAGCCGTAAGCTTCAGATTTTCTGAAGCAGGGTTCAGTTCGCTTCAGAACTTTGCAACTTGGTTTCTGTAACACTCCGACCCAGCTTGACCTCGTTTAGTGACTAAGTAAGGTTGCTTTAGTTGTTAATTGGGTTTTGCTTTTGTTTTGCTTTTGTTGCGGGTCATGGATAGGTAGTTGGGTTGAGTTTGACCTGGATTAGGTAGATCAAGCCCTTTTTCATAATTTTAGCTTTTATAAGACATGGTCATTTTTGCATCATCTTGGCGTCAACACGTGTCTTTCGTTGAGCTCGTTCATTTTCGTAATTGCGTCACTTGCCAAAGAGATCGTATGATTTCATTAGACCTGGATTTGACCCAAACTGTAAATAGTTTCTTGAATTGGACTTTCTTGCAATTTTGCCTTTAATCTTATCTTATAAGAGCCTCTATCGACTCACTCTCTTTCACTCTCTTCTCTTCTCTCACGTTTGGCTCTCTCTCTCTCTCTCTCGATTTTCCTTTTTCTTTTCTCCCTTAAGTCAGTCAAGCTAGAAGGAGATTGAGAGATCCTTTTGTCCTCCCTCCTTCATGTGATTCACGGTATGTATGTGTCTTGGTTTCTTCTCTCTTTTTTTTTTCTCATTTTCCAGTACTGCGCTCATAAACTCCCTCTCTCTTTTTCATGCATGATAGCTGTGAGTGGTGTTTGGATGTGAATTGAGCCCCAATGACAACAATTGGTGTGATTGAACTCCATTAAGGCAAGTATAAGCATAATATGTATGAACCCATGTTGGTATCTGCTTAATTTTTGTTAATTCACATAAGTTTGCATGGAAAACATGTTTACAGCCCAATTTGAGCTCATTCTCCCTTTCTTTGTTGAGATTTTGCTGGTTTGTGCCAATACAGGTTTTTTTATTATTGATTCAGAAATCGACCCAGCGCATGTACGGCTAAACGGTGAAATGTGCTATGGCTAAGCCGTAAAGTACACTACGGCTAAGCCGTGACTGAACCGTAAACCCAGCCGTAGATCAATACAGGGTAACACCTGAAAATAACTGAGAGTATGTAAATCAGCAAGTCTTCTACGGCCTAGCCACGGTTGAGCCGTGAATCCTTCTATGGCTAAGCCGTAAGATGTCTTCGGCTAAGCCGTACAGTCACCCACGATTGAGCCAAAAGACATAACCCCTAAGAAAGTTACATGAGACTCGTAGGATAAAAGGTAGGCAACATGGACTTGCCCAACGGATTATGTAAACATACGTGAATGATCTCGAGGGCTGCGAATCAATTTATGTTCGTTACCAGTTGTTAAGTGTCACAACCCGAGCCCAGAAATCGGGGGTTAGCGAAAAGCCAAACCAGTGACACACGTACTCCCGTGCACGTGCATCCAAACCCAGTCCAGGTGCACACACACAAAGGATCTAACACGTGCGAAACAGACGGACGCGGAAGCTGTAGATATCATAGCTAGCAACAAGGAAAATAGCGGAAGCCAAAGCAAATACAAAACGGAATGACAAAGACAAATACACTGATAGAAAACCGAATACACACCAAAACAAAATACACAAAATATACAGAATACAAGTCCAAAGTCCAAAGTCCAAATACAAGCTCTCAAAATCCTAAAACGAAACACCACTGGAAGCATGCATGAACGCACTCGGCAGAGATGATCAGGCCCACTCTGCCAAACCTGAGGATGCCTCTACACTTGCCCCTGCAGTCTCCTCGACCGCCGGGGAGCTGGGCAAGGTATCTGTGCCTGCAACACCACAGACAACACAATGAATACAACGATCCAGCAAATATAAGTAGCAGAGATGAAACACTCATAGTATCAAAGCTGAATAAATGACAGAATAATGATTTCAGAGTTTCATCTTAGTATACTAAGCAAATCGTGCGTAGAAGTAAAACATGATATGTGAATCAAAGCATAGAAATACTGAACTAAGTGGCTACTACGTTAACCATGTTCTCTCCAATAGAGAGCAGAGCAAAGCAGAGCAGAGGAGAACACCACTGACCGGGCCAGGGTACAAGTGGGTCTCAGGTTCCTGGGTTCCGGGGTCCCAAGACAAAGCGACACTGCAGTGATACAGAGATCTAAGCCAGAGGTAACCCCGTCGGGCATCCTAGGGCTGAGGCTGAGTAGAGCCAGACTAATACCAATCAAATCAAATCCATAGAAAGGGAGATTATCCGCTTTGGACTCACCGATGGCAAAGACCGGATCTTATCCTCACGTGTTAATCTCTGGGCAGAGCCACCCGGGAATACCCAAAATCAGAGATAGACAAAGCCAACAAAGCGTATATATATAAAGCCAGAGCATAGCATAGATCAAGCTTAGTGCAGAACGAAGAATAAAACGGATATACAGAACGAAGCAAAAATGACTGCGGAATGCATAACATAGATTAACAGAATAGAGGGCAAAACCATAAACAATATGCAATGCATCTCAGATTAATACGGAGTCAAGGTTCATTACAAGCCAGTCCTAAGCTAGTTGTTCACTGTCACTAACCGTGCATGTTGATGTAGTTTTAAGTTAGTCAATGCACCGTTGCCATCAAAGTGTCGCGTAATCCTTGCGTGCACTGACGTCCCTTAAACCAACACCCATGGGGAGGTGCTTAACAGTAAATCAACACTCACATGAATAAGTCACAGCCTAACAGACTATTCATGCGATCCAAGAATCCATTGGGCCGGTTTACATGGGTGGTTAACCTGTATTTGAGCCCTACAAGTCTCACCATTATCCTAAATTATGTTTCAGAATTGCCATGCCTAACGGTTTAGCCATGAGGGACCTAGGGTTGAGCCGAAGACATCTTACGCGCTCATCGTAATATGCACTACGGCTTCACCTTGGTTCCATTCAAAACACAGCTAAACTGATCATCCTTTCACCTCTGATCTGGTATCTTTTTCGGCTGAGCTACAGTCAGTATACGGCTTGGCCGTAGCATTCCACGGCTTAGCCGTAGCCACACCGTAGGAGTTCTGTGTTGGAAAAGTTTCGACTGATCAGAGGTTTAATTCACGGCTGGGGTATGGTTTGGGTCACGGCTAGCTTACGGCTCAGCCGTAGAACAAGTTACGGCTTAGCCGTAGCCTAGCCGTAGAACAAAACTGAAAATTGAAGTCTCTGGAAGTCAAACCGTAGAAGTTCACGGCTTAGCCGTGCAATACAGAGACGAAAATGGGTTGAGTACAGAAATTGAAATTTGACACAGAAACTGCACAAAATGAGTTACAGAGGTTCCAAATCACCAAATGTGGCTGTAAAACATCAGATACACTAAAGAAGATGGAAATCAAAGCATTCAAATAGAACACCCATGTGTGTTATAAAAGTCTGTACTTATACTTGCCTCAAATCTGACAAATCCTCTGAAACAAGCTCCAAATCCACTAAAATCAAAGCAAAGCAAAGAGATACACCATGCATGAGATGAAGACATAGCAATCAGAGAATGAGAGGTGCAATTGGAGAAAAAGAAGAAAGAGTTGGGAAAGAACCCACTTACCAAAGCTACAACCACAGACAGAGAGGAGGGAAGAGAGAAGCAACCTAATCCAAAACAAGGAATCCAAAGCTTAATCGAGCAAGAGAAGGAAAGAGAAGAGAGAACGTGGAGAGCTTCCCTGGACTTTGCATGCAGTCGATGAAGACAAATGGGCAAGGAGATAGACACCTGGGAGCTGACTCATTTATATAAGTTTGGAAGTTTAAAACAAGATCCAACGGGTTTAGGCTATTTACAGTTTAAGTCACACGAAGGTCTAACTTCTCCAATTGACTCCAAACGGATCTGACACAGTTACGGAAAATAACGAGCTCAACGAAATACGCGTGCTGACACCAAGATGATGCAAAGATGATATGAGCAAAACAAAAGCAAAATTACGAAAAAGGGCTTAGAACTACCTATTCCAGGTCAAAGGTCACTCAACTACCTATCCAAGGCCCAAAACAAATCCAAAAGACTAAAACAAAACAAAACACACACTAATGAGCCACTAATCCGGCTCAAAGGGGATCGGAGTGTTACATCCTCCCCCACTAGGAATCATTCCGTCCTCGGAATGACTACCTACCTGCGCAAAGAGCTGGGGGTACTGGCGTGCTAGCTGCTCCTCTAGCTCCCAAGTAGCCTCATCTGGACCGTGATGCTCCCACAACACTTTAACCCATCTGATAGTCCTGGTACGGAGAATCTGCTCTCGTGTGCCAACGATGCGAAGCGGACGCTCAACGTAAGTTGCATTAGGCTGAATCTGAATGTCATCGTAGCGAATCACATGGCTCGGATCTGGCACATACTTACGGAGCATCGACACATGGAAGACATCGTGCACACCAGAGAACTCAACTGGAAGCGTCAACCGATAAGCTAAATCTCCAACTCGGCTCTTGTCTTCGAACGGTCCTACATATCGCGGAGCTAACTTGCCCTTCTGACCAAATCGAACTGTGCCCTTCATCGGAGAAACCTTAAGAAATACCCAGTCTCCGACTTGGAATGCCAAAGGTCTCCTCCGAGTATCCGCATAGCTCTTCTGTCTGGATCGCGCAATCTTCAAATTCTCTATTACTTTATGCACTTTCTCTGTCGTCTCAGCTATAATTGTCGGACCATGGAAACTCCTTGTTCCTACTTCTTCCCAGCACACTGGGGTCCTGCATTTGCGTCCGTATAGTGCCTCGTATGGTGCCATACCAATACTCTCATGGAAGCTGTTGTTGTAGGCAAACTCACACAATGCCAGATGCATATCCCATTCCTTCTCAAAGTTCAGCACACTAGCTCTGAGCATATCCTCCAACGTCTGAATGGTACGCTCCGACTGTCCATCAGTCTGGGGGTGGTATGCCGTACTAAAACTCAGCTTCGTGCCCATAGCTTCCTGAAATGCTCTCCAAAATGAAGACACAAAACGACTGTCTCGATCAGACACAATAGATACTGGGGTGCCATGCAATCTGACTATCTCGTCAACAAACTTCCTGGCCATCTCTGTGAATGTCATCCCTTTCTTGAACGGAAGGAAATGCGCTGACTTGGTCAATCTGTCCACTATGACCCAGATCGCATTGTTCTTTCTACTGGTCGGCGGAAAACCGGAGACGAAATCCATCGTAATATGCTCCCACTTCCACTGCGGAGTGTGCAATGGATGCAATGATCCTGGAGGTCGCTGATGATCAGCTTTTATCCTCTGACAGGTCAAACATCGAGCTACGAACCCTGCGATCTCCCGCTTCATATTGTTCCACCAAAATCTGTCTTTCAAGTTTCGGTACATCTTCGTACTCCCTGGGTGCATCGCATATCGGGCATCGTGCGCATCTGTCATCAACTTATCTTTCAGCTCATCCACAGCGGGAACACACAATCTATTCCGGAAGTACAAAACTCCATCTACCAAGCTGAAATCCGGTCGATCTGAAATCCGATCTCTGAACTTCACCAGGAGGGGGTCCTCAAACTGGCGATCCTTGATCTGCTGAATCACCTCAGGCTGAAACACGACGGTAGTAGCTAATGTTACCAACTCACCTACCATCCGAACCTCAACAGGCTGATCATGCACAAGCATATAGAATCCTGCCAACACCTGAAGACTGTCTGTCCTCCTGCTAAGTGCATCTGCAACTACATTGCCCTTGCCTGGGTGGTACTTGATCGGAAAGTCGTAGTCCTTGATAAACTCCAACCATCTCCGTTGCCTCATATTCAAGTCATGCTGATCAAACAAGTACTGCAGACTGTGATGATCGGAATGGACCTCGAACTTCACACCGTACAGGTAATGCCGCCACAACTTCAGTGCAAATACAATAGCTGCTAACTCCAAGTCATGTGTGGCATAGTTCTTCTCATGCTCTTTCAGCTGTCTGGATCCATAGGCAATCACTTTCTGATTCTGCATCAGTACACAGCCTAATCCAACGCGAGAAGCATCGGAATAAATCACAAATCCCTCACTACCATCCGGGAGAGTCAACACTGGCGCCGTAGTGAGCTTTTCTTTCAACATCTGAAAACTACGCTCACACTTCTCCGTCCACTCATACGGAACCTTCTTCCGAGTCAACTGAGTCAGCGGGGCTGATATCTTCGAGAAGTCCTGTACAAACCTGCGGTAATATCCCGCCAATCCCAGAAAACTCCGAATCTCTGTCACTGATCTAGGACGGGGCCAATGGACTACTGCTTCAATCTTTGCCGGATCCACCATCAATCCCTCTCGAGAAATCTTATGACCCAGAAATGCAACTTGCTCTAACCAGAAATCACACTTAGACAACTTTGCATACAACTTGTGATCTCTAAGCAGCTGCAATGCTTTCCTCAGATGGTCTGTATGTTCCTCAGCAGTCTTCGAATAGACCAATATGTCATCTATGAAAACCACAACGAACTGGTCCAAGAAGGAAGTAAACACCCTGTTCATCAATGCCATGAAAGCTGCGGGTGCATTCGTCAAACCAAAAGGCATGACAAGGAACTCGTAGTGTCCATACCGAGTCCTGAAAGCTGTCTTCGGAACATCCTCACCCTTCACCCTGAGCTGGTGATATCCTGACCTCAAGTCGATCTTCGAGAAATAAGCTGCACCCTGAAGTTGATCGAACAACTCATCAATCCTAGGCAATGGATATTTGTTCTTGATGGTCACTTTGTTCAACTGCCTGTAGTCAATGCACATCCGGAAACTGCCATCCTTCTTCTTGACAAACAATACAGGAGCTCCCCAAGGTGAAACACTTGGGCGTATGAACCCTTTGTCCAACAGATCCTGCAACTGTTTCTTCAATTCCAACAACTCTGCAGGTGCCATACGATATGGAGCTCTACTGATGGGTGCTGTACCGGGCATCAAGTCAATAGCAAATTCTACCTCCCGAACTGGTGGCAACTCTGGCACGTCCTCCGGAAAGACATCCGGAAACTCGCTGACTACGGGGATCTCACTGAGCTGTCGCTGATCTTTCTTCTCTGAGATGAATGCAAGAAATCCTTCACATCCCCTACGAAGCATCCTGTCTGCCTTACAAGCAGATATCACACGCCTTGGGCACTTCGTCTGGCTGCCCTCAAATCGAAATCCGCTGCCCAAATCAAAGTAGATCGCCTTGCTGTAGCAATTGATACATGCATGATATCTTGCAAGCCAGTCCATACCAAGAATCACATCAAAATCCAGTGTTGTGAGCAACACGAGGTCTACAGGGAGCTGATGACCAGCTATCCGCACATCACACTGAGGGTAGAAAACACTGCACTCCACCCGTTTACCAACCGGAGTGGATACTAGTAACAAGTATGGAAGTGGTGTGGGTCGCTGTCGAAGCTGCACAACAAAATGGGGTGCTACGTACGAACGCGTAGACCCGGAATCAAATAAGGCTAAAGCTTCAGCATCAGAAATTAAAATTTTACCTTCTACTACCGTGGCCTCCTCCGCGCCCTCATGCGTAGCAGCGTAGGCTCGGGCTGTCTGGCGGTTCTGCTTCTGGGCTGGGCGAGCTGTCTGAGATCTGCCCTGCGCTGTAGGTCCTGTCTGTCTCGTCTGTGGAGAGGACTGAAACTTCGGGCATTGGGCCCGCTTGTGGTCCGTAGAGCCACACCCGAAACAAGCCCCACTCTTCCTCCAACATCTGTCAGTGGGGTGATCCTTCCCACAGTGACTACAAACCACCTGAGAACTGCTCGAACTACCCTGCTTACCCTTGAACTTCTTCTGGAACTGACTTCTGCCACTGGAACCTGCTGCCCTCTTAGCCTCTGTTCGCTCCTCCTCAAATATGGCCTCTGCATCATAGGCCCTGTCAATAGCGTCGTCCAATGTAGCCGGCCACATACATGCAACTACGTGGCGTTTGTGCCTCGGATTCAGGCCGTTGACGAAGCGAGTCACTTTCTTATGCTCAGTGTTCACCATGTCCTCTGCAAAATGAGACAACTCTGTAAACCTGTGTACATAATCTGCAACTGACATCTGTCTCTGCTGAAGGTTGAAGAATTCCACTTCCTTGGCTCGCTGAATGTGGAGAGGCATGAACTTCCGACGGAATTGCTGCTTGAAGGTCTCCCAAACTGTGGCACTGGGCATAGTCTGAAATGAGCTCTTGACACTTCTCCACCAAGTCTTGGCTACACTCCGAAGCATAGAGGCTGTGAGAACTACTTTCTGCTTGTTACTGCACACAATCGTATCAAATAGCTCTTCAGTCTGTTCCAACCATTGCTCAGCCTGCAATGCATCTTCTATCCCATGAAACTCGGTCGCCCCTCGCTTACGGAACTTGTCAAAAAGTGCATTGGGATCTGCTTCCTTGGGTTGGAAGATCACTTGCTGATCTATACGAGGTGATGCTACTGCAGCAGCCTGACTTTGTCTATCTACCATGGATGCCATCTGAGCCTGTAATGACTGCATAGACTGCATCATCATCATCATTCGCTCCTCACTACTGATATGTGGGGGTACCGATCCACTATCACCGTTATGGCCCTGTTGATTTTCATCCCGAGATCCTGATCCTGAGGCCATCCTGAAAAAGAAAAGAAACACAACACACAAATATAAAATGCCCTGAGTTAGTCAAACCCCAAATCAACATATGAGACTTCGTGTCAAATAGTTGATAGCGTTATCTCACCACGATCTTAGATGCCTACATGCTTATAACTAGCAAGCTTTGATACCATACAATACGTATGTCACGACCCGAGCCCAGAAATCGGGGGTTAGCGAAAAGCCAAACCAGTGACACACGTACTCCCGTGCACGTGCATCCAAACCCAGTCCAGGTGCACACACACAAGGGATCTAACACGTGCGAAACAGACGGACGCGGAAGCTGTAGATATCATAGCAAGCAACAAGGAAAATAGCGGAAGCCAAAGCAAATACAAAACGGAATGACAAAGACAAATACACTGATAGAAAACCGAATACACACCAAAACAAAATATACAAAATATACAGAATACAAGTCCAAAGTCCAAAGTCCAAATACAAGCTCTCAAAATCCCAAAACGAAACACCACTGGAAGCATGCATGAACGCACTCGGCAGAGATGATCAGGCCCACTCTGCCAAACCTGAGGATGCCTCTACACTTGCCCCTGCAGTCTCCTCGACCGCCGGGGAGCTGGGCAAGGTATCTGCGCCTGCAACACCACAGACAACACAATGAATACAACGATCCAGCAAATATAAGTAGCAGAGATGAAACACTCATAGTATCAAAGCTGAATAAATGACAGAATAATGATTTCAGAGTTTCATCTTAGTATACTAAGCAAATCGTGCGTAGAAGTAAAACATGATATGTGAATCAAAGCATAGAAATACTGAACTAAGTGGCTACTACGTTAACCATGTTCTCTCCAATAGAGAGCAGAGCAAAGCAGAGCAGAGGAGAACACCACTGACCGGGCCAGGGTACAAGTGGGTCTCAGGTTCCTGGGTTCCGGGGTCCCAAGACAAAGCGACACTGCAGTGATACAGAGATCTAAGCCAGAGGTAACCCCGTCGGGCATCCTAGGGCTGAGGCTGAGTAGAGCCAGACTAATACCAATCAAATCAAATCCATAGAAAGGGAGATTATCCGCTTTGGACTCACCGATGGCAAAGACCGGATCTTATCCTCACGTGTTAATCTCTGGGCAGAGCCACCCGGGAATACCCAAAATCAGAGATAGACAAAGCCAACAAAGCGTATATATATAAAGCCAGAGCATAGCATAGATCAAGCTTAGTGCAGAACGAAGAATAAAACGGATATACAGAACGAAGCAAAAATGACTGCGGAATGCATAACATAGATTAACAGAACAGAGGGCAAAACCATAAACAATATGCAATGCATCTCAGATTAATACGGAGTCAAGGTTCATTACAAGCCAGTCCTAAGCTAGTTGTTCACTGTCACTAACCGTGCATGTTGATGTAGTTTTAAGTTAGTCAATGCACCGTTGCCATCAAAGTGTCGCGTAATCCTTGCGTGCACTGACGTCCCTTAAACCAACACCCATGGGGAGGTGCTTAACAGTAAATCAACACTCACATGAATAAGTCACAGCCTAATAGACTATTCATGCGATCCAAGAATCCATTGGGCCGGTTTACATGGGTGGTTAACCTGTATTTGAGCCCTACAAGTCTCACCATTATCCTAAATTATGTTTCAGAATTGCCATGCCTAACGGTTTAGCCATGAGGGACCTAGGGTTGAGCCGAAGACATCTTACGCGCTCATCGTAATATGCACTACGGCTTCACCTTGGTTCCATTCAAAACACAGCTAAACTGATCATCCTTTCACCTCTGATCTGGTATCTTTTTCGGCTGAGCTACAGTCAGTATACGGCTTGGCCGTAGCATTCCACGGCTTAGCCGTAGCCACACCGTAGGAGTTCTGTGTTGGAAAAGTTTCGACTGATCAGAGGTTTAATTCACGGCTGGGGTATGGTTTGGGTCACGGCTAGCTTACGGCTCAGCCGTAGAACAAGTTACGGCTTAGCCGTAGCCTAGCCGTAGAACAAAACTGAAAATTGAAGTCTCTGGAAGTCAAACCGTAGAAGTTCACGGCTTAGCCGTGCAATACAGAGACGAAAATGGGTTGAGTACAGAAATTGAAATTTGACACAGAAACTGCACAAAATGAGTTACAGAGGTTCCAAATCACCAAATGTGGCTGTAAAACATCAGATACACTAAAGAAGATGGAAATCAAAGCATTCAAATAGAACACCCATGTGTGTTATAAAAGTCTGTACTTATACTTGCCTCAAATCTGACAAATCCTCTGAAACAAGCTCCAAATCCACTAAAATCAAAGCAAAGCAAAGAGATACACCATGCATGAGATGAAGACATAGCAATCAGAGAATGAGAGGTGCAATTGGAGAAAAAGAAGAAAGAGTTGGGAAAGAACCCACTTACCAAAGCTACAACCACAGACAGAGAGGAGGGAAGAGAGAAGCAACCTAATCCAAAACAAGGAATCCAAAGCTTAATCGAGCAAGAGAAGGAAAGAGAAGAGAGAACGTGGAGAGCTTCCCTGGACTTTGCATGCAGTCGATGAAGACAAATGGGCAAGGAGATAGACACCTGGGAGCTGACTCATTTATATAAGTTTGGAAGTTTAAAACAAGATCCAACGGGTTTAGGCTATTTACAGTTTAAGTCACACGAAGGTCTAACTTCTCCAATTGACTCCAAACGGATCTGACACAGTTACGGAAAATAACGAGCTCAACGAAATACGCGTGCTGACACCAAGATGATGCAAAGATGATATGAGCAAAACAAAAGCAAAATTACGAAAAAGGGCTTAGAACTACCTATTCCAGGTCAAAGGTCACTCAACTACCTATCCAAGGCCCAAAACAAATCCAAAAGACTAAAACAAAACAAAACACACACTAATGAGCCACTAATCCGGCTCAAAGGGGATCGGAGTGTTACATCCTCCCCCACTAGGAATCATTCCGTCCTCGGAATGACTACCTACCTGCGCAAAGAGCTGGGGGTACTGGCGTGCTAGCTGCTCCTCTAGCTCCCAAGTAGCCTCATCTGGACCGTGATGCTCCCACAACACTTTAACCCATCTGATAGTCCTGGTACGGAGAATCTGCTCTCGTGTGCCAACGATGCGAAGCGGACGCTCAACGTAAGTTGCATTAGGCTGAATCTGAATGTCATCGTAGCGAATCACATGGCTCGGATCTGGCACATACTTACGGAGCATCGACACATGGAAGACATCGTGCACACCAGAGAACTCAACTGGAAGCGTCAACCGATAAGCTAAATCTCCAACTCGGCTCTTGTCTTCGAACGGTCCTACATATCGCGGAGCTAACTTGCCCTTCTGACCAAATCGAACTGTGCCCTTCATCGGAGAAACCTTAAGAAATACCCAGTCTCCGACTTGGAATGCCAAAGGTCTCCTCCGAGTATCCGCATAGCTCTTCTGTCTGGATCGCGCAATCTTCAAATTCTCTATTACTTTATGCACTTTCTCTGTCGTCTCAGCTATAATTGTCGGACCATGGAAACTCCTTGTTCCTACTTCTTCCCAGCACACTGGGGTCCTGCATTTGCGTCCGTATAGTGCCTCGTATGGTGCCATACCAATACTCTCATGGAAGCTGTTGTTGTAGGCAAACTCACACAATGCCAGATGCATATCCCATTCCTTCTCAAAGTTCAGCACACTAGCTCTGAGCATATCCTCCAACGTCTGAATGGTACGCTCCGACTGTCCATCAGTCTGGGGGTGGTATGCCGTACTAAAACTCAGCTTCGTGCCCATAGCTTCCTGAAATGCTCTCCAAAATGAAGACACAAAACGACTGTCTCGATCAGACACAATAGATACTGGGGTGCCATGCAATCTGACTATCTCGTCAACAAACTTCCTGGCCATCTCTGTGAATGTCATCCCTTTCTTGAACGGAAGGAAATGCGCTGACTTGGTCAATCTGTCCACTATGACCCAGATCGCATTGTTCTTTCTACTGGTCGGCGGAAAACCGGAGACGAAATCCATCGTAATATGCTCCCACTTCCACTGCGGAGTGTGCAATGGATGCAATGATCCTGGAGGTCGCTGATGATCAGCTTTTATCCTCTGACAGGTCAAACATCGAGCTACGAACCCTGCGATCTCCCGCTTCATATTGTTCCACCAAAATCTGTCTTTCAAGTTTCGGTACATCTTCGTACTCCCTGGGTGCATCGCATATCGGGCATCGTGCGCATCTGTCATCAACTTATCTTTCAGCTCATCCACAGCGGGAACACACAATCTATTCCGGAAGTACAAAACTCCATCTACCAAGCTGAAATCCGGTCGATCTGAAATCCGATCTCTGAACTTCACCAGGAGGGGGTCCTCAAACTGGCGATCCTTGATCTGCTGAATCACCTCAGGCTGAAACACGACGGTAGTAGCTAATGTTACCAACTCACCTACCATCCGAACCTCAACAGGCTGATCATGCACAAGCATATAGAATCCTGCCAACACCTGAAGACTGTCTGTCCTCCTGCTAAGTGCATCTGCAACTACATTGCCCTTGCCTGGGTGGTACTTGATCGGAAAGTCGTAGTCCTTGATAAACTCCAACCATCTCCGTTGCCTCATATTCAAGTCATGCTGATCAAACAAGTACTGCAGACTGTGATGATCGGAATGGACCTCGAACTTCACACCGTACAGGTAATGCCGCCACAACTTCAGTGCAAATACAATAGCTGCTAACTCCAAGTCATGTGTGGCATAGTTCTTCTCATGCTCTTTCAGCTGTCTGGATCCATAGGCAATCACTTTCTGATTCTGCATCAGTACACAGCCTAATCCAACGCGAGAAGCATCGGAATAAATCACAAATCCCTCACTACCATCCGGGAGAGTCAACACTGGCGCCGTAGTGAGCTTTTCTTTCAACATCTGAAAACTACGCTCACACTTCTCCGTCCACTCATACGGAACCTTCTTCCGAGTCAACTGAGTCAGCGGGGCTGATATCTTCGAGAAGTCCTGTACAAACCTGCGGTAATATCCCGCCAATCCCAGAAAACTCCGAATCTCTGTCACTGATCTAGGACGGGGCCAATGGACTACTGCTTCAATCTTTGCCGGATCCACCATCAATCCCTCTCGAGAAATCTTATGACCCAGAAATGCAACTTGCTCTAACCAGAAATCACACTTAGACAACTTTGCATACAACTTGTGATCTCTAAGCAGCTGCAATGCTTTCCTCAGATGGTCTGTATGTTCCTCAGCAGTCTTCGAATAGACCAATATGTCATCTATGAAAACCACAACGAACTGGTCCAAGAAGGAAGTAAACACCCTGTTCATCAATGCCATGAAAGCTGCGGGTGCATTCGTCAAACCAAAAGGCATGACAAGGAACTCGTAGTGTCCATACCGAGTCCTGAAAGCTGTCTTCGGAACATCCTCACCCTTCACCCTGAGCTGGTGATATCCTGACCTCAAGTCGATCTTCGAGAAATAAGCTGCACCCTGAAGTTGATCGAACAACTCATCAATCCTAGGCAATGGATATTTGTTCTTGATGGTCACTTTGTTCAACTGCCTGTAGTCAATGCACATCCGGAAACTGCCATCCTTCTTCTTGACAAACAATACAGGAGCTCCCCAAGGTGAAACACTTGGGCGTATGAACCCTTTGTCCAACAGATCCTGCAACTGTTTCTTCAATTCCAACAACTCTGCAGGTGCCATACGATATGGAGCTCTACTGATGGGTGCTGTACCGGGCATCAAGTCAATAGCAAATTCTACCTCCCGAACTGGTGGCAACTCTGGCACGTCCTCCGGAAAGACATCCGGAAACTCGCTGACTACGGGGATCTCACTGAGCTGTCGCTGATCTTTCTTCTCTGAGATGAATGCAAGAAATCCTTCACATCCCCTACGAAGCATCCTGTCTGCCTTACAAGCAGATATCACACGCCTTGGGCACTTCGTCTGGCTGCCCTCAAATCGAAATCCGCTGCCCAAATCAAAGTAGATCGCCTTGCTGTAGCAATTGATACATGCATGATATCTTGCAAGCCAGTCCATACCAAGAATCACATCAAAATCCAGTGTTGTGAGCAACACGAGGTCTACAGGGAGCTGATGACCAGCTATCTGCACATCACACTGAGGGTAGAAAACACTGCACTCCACCCGTTTACCAACCGGAGTGGATACTAGTAACAAGTATGGAAGTGGTGTGGGTCGCTGTCGAAGCTGCACAACAAAATGGGGTGCTACGTACGAACGCGTAGACCCGGAATCAAATAAGGCTAAAGCTTCAGCATCAGAAATTAAAATTTTACCTTCTACTACCGTGGCCTCCTCCGCGCCCTCATGCGTAGCAGCGTAGGCTCGGGCTGTCTGGCGGTTCTGCTTCTGGGCTGGGCGAGCTGTCTGAGATCTGCCCTGCGCTGTAGGTCCTGTCTGTCTCGTCTGTGGAGAGGACTGAAACTTCGGGCATTGGGCCCGCTTGTGGTCCGTAGAGCCACACCCGAAACAAGCCCCACTCTTCCTCCAACATCTGTCAGTGGGGTGATCCTTCCCACAGTGACTACAAACCACCTGAGAACTGCTCGAACTACCCTGCTTACCCTTGAACTTCTTCTGGAACTGACTTCTGCCACTGGAACCTGCTGCCCTCTTAGCCTCTGTTCGCTCCTCCTCAAATATGGCCTCTGCATCATAGGCCCTGTCAATAGCGTCGTCCAATGTAGCCGGCCACATACATGCAACTACGTGGCGTTTGTGCCTCGGATTCAGGCCGTTGACGAAGCGAGTCACTTTCTTATGCTCAGTGTTCACCATGTCCTCTGCAAAATGAGACAACTCTGTAAACCTGTGTACATAATCTGCAACTGACATCTGTCTCTGCTGAAGGTTGAAGAATTCCACTTCCTTGGCTCGCTGAATGTGGAGAGGCATGAACTTCCGACGGAATTGCTGCTTGAAGGTCTCCCAAACTGTGGCACTGGGCATAGTCTGAAATGAGCTCTTGACACTTCTCCACCAAGTCTTGGCTACACTCCGAAGCATAGAGGCTGTGAGAACTACTTTCTGCTTGTTACTGCACACAATCGTATCAAATAGCTCTTCAGTCTGTTCCAACCATTGCTCAGCCTGCAATGCATCTTCTATCCCATGAAACTCGGTCGCCCCTCGCTTACGGAACTTGTCAAAAAGTGCATTGGGATCTGCTTCCTTGGGTTGGAAGATCACTTGCTGATCTATACGAGGTGATGCTACTGCAGCAGCCTGACTTTGTCTATCTACCATGGATGCCATCTGAGCCTGTAATGACTGCATAGACTGCATCATCATCATCATTCGCTCCTCACTACTGATATGTGGGGGTACCGATCCACTATCACCGTTATGGCCCTGTTGATTTTCATCCCGAGATCCTGATCCTGAGGCCATCCTGAAAAAGAAAAGAAACACAACACACAAATATAAAATGCCCTGAGTTAGTCAAACCCCAAATCAACATATGAGACTTCGTGTCAAATAGTTGATAGCGTTATCTCACCACGATCTTAGATGCCTACATGCTTATAACTAGCAAGCTTTGATACCATACAATACGTATGTCACGACCCGAGCCCAGAAATCGGGGGTTAGCGAAAAGCCAAACCAGTGACACACGTACTCCCGTGCACGTGCATCCAAACCCAGTCCAGGTGCACACACACAAGGGATCTAACACGTGCGAAACAGACGGACGCGGAAGCTGTAGATATCATAGCAAGCAACAAGGAAAATAGCGGAAGCCAAAGCAAATACAAAACGGAATGACAAAGACAAATACACTGATAGAAAACCGAATACACACCAAAACAAAATATACAAAATATACAGAATACAAGTCCAAAGTCCAAAGTCCAAATACAAGCTCTCAAAATCCCAAAACGAAACACCACTGGAAGCATGCATGAACGCACTCGGCAGAGATGATCAGGCCCACTCTGCCAAACCTGAGGATGCCTCTACACTTGCCCCTGCAGTCTCCTCGACCGCCGGGGAGCTGGGCAAGGTATCTGCGCCTGCAACACCACAGACAACACAATGAATACAACGATCCAGCAAATATAAGTAGCAGAGATGAAACACTCATAGTATCAAAGCTGAATAAATGACAGAATAATGATTTCAGAGTTTCATCTTAGTATACTAAGCAAATCGTGCGTAGAAGTAAAACATGATATGTGAATCAAAGCATAGAAATACTGAACTAAGTGGCTACTACGTTAACCATGTTCTCTCCAATAGAGAGCAGAGCAAAGCAGAGCAGAGGAGAACACCACTGACCGGGCCAGGGTACAAGTGGGTCTCAGGTTCCTGGGTTCCGGGGTCCCAAGACAAAGCGACACTGCAGTGATACAGAGATCTAAGCCAGAGGTAACCCCGTCGGGCATCCTAGGGCTGAGGCTGAGTAGAGCCAGACTAATACCAATCAAATCAAATCCATAGAAAGGGAGATTATCCGCTTTGGACTCACCGATGGCAAAGACCGGATCTTATCCTCACGTGTTAATCTCTGGGCAGAGCCACCCGGGAATACCCAAAATCAGAGATAGACAAAGCCAACAAAGCGTATATATATAAAGCCAGAGCATAGCATAGATCAAGCTTAGTGCAGAACGAAGAATAAAACGGATATACAGAACGAAGCAAAAATGACTGCGGAATGCATAACATAGATTAACAGAACAGAGGGCAAAACCATAAACAATATGCAATGCATCTCAGATTAATACGGAGTCAAGGTTCATTACAAGCCAGTCCTAAGCTAGTTGTTCACTGTCACTAACCGTGCATGTTGATGTAGTTTTAAGTTAGTCAATGCACCGTTGCCATCAAAGTGTCGCGTAATCCTTGCGTGCACTGACGTCCCTTAAACCAACACCCATGGGGAGGTGCTTAACAGTAAATCAACACTCACATGAATAAGTCACAGCCTAATAGACTATTCATGCGATCCAAGAATCCATTGGGCCGGTTTACATGGGTGGTTAACCTGTATTTGAGCCCTACAAGTCTCACCATTATCCTAAATTATGTTTCAGAATTGCCATGCCTAACGGTTTAGCCATGAGGGACCTAGGGTTGAGCCGAAGACATCTTACGCGCTCATCGTAATATGCACTACGGCTTCACCTTGGTTCCATTCAAAACACAGCTAAACTGATCATCCTTTCACCTCTGATCTGGTATCTTTTTCGGCTGAGCTACAGTCAGTATACGGCTTGGCCGTAGCATTCCACGGCTTAGCCGTAGCCACACCGTAGGAGTTCTGTGTTGGAAAAGTTTCGACTGATCAGAGGTTTAATTCACGGCTGGGGTATGGTTTGGGTCACGGCTAGCTTACGGCTCAGCCGTAGAACAAGTTACGGCTTAGCCGTAGCCTAGCCGTAGAACAAAACTGAAAATTGAAGTCTCTGGAAGTCAAACCGTAGAAGTTCACGGCTTAGCCGTGCAATACAGAGACGAAAATGGGTTGAGTACAGAAATTGAAATTTGACACAGAAACTGCACAAAATGAGTTACAGAGGTTCCAAATCACCAAATGTGGCTGTAAAACATCAGATACACTAAAGAAGATGGAAATCAAAGCATTCAAATAGAACACCCATGTGTGTTATAAAAGTCTGTACTTATACTTGCCTCAAATCTGACAAATCCTCTGAAACAAGCTCCAAATCCACTAAAATCAAAGCAAAGCAAAGAGATACACCATGCATGAGATGAAGACATAGCAATCAGAGAATGAGAGGTGCAATTGGAGAAAAAGAAGAAAGAGTTGGGAAAGAACCCACTTACCAAAGCTACAACCACAGACAGAGAGGAGGGAAGAGAGAAGCAACCTAATCCAAAACAAGGAATCCAAAGCTTAATCGAGCAAGAGAAGGAAAGAGAAGAGAGAACGTGGAGAGCTTCCCTGGACTTTGCATGCAGTCGATGAAGACAAATGGGCAAGGAGATAGACACCTGGGAGCTGACTCATTTATATAAGTTTGGAAGTTTAAAACAAGATCCAACGGGTTTAGGCTATTTACAGTTTAAGTCACACGAAGGTCTAACTTCTCCAATTGACTCCAAACGGATCTGACACAGTTACGGAAAATAACGAGCTCAACGAAATACGCGTGCTGACACCAAGATGATGCAAAGATGATATGAGCAAAACAAAAGCAAAATTACGAAAAAGGGCTTAGAACTACCTATTCCAGGTCAAAGGTCACTCAACTACCTATCCAAGGCCCAAAACAAATCCAAAAGACTAAAACAAAACAAAACACACACTAATGAGCCACTAATCCGGCTCAAAGGGGATCGGAGTGTTACATTAAGCACCTCCTTACGGGTGTTGGTTTAAGGGACTTCGGTGCACCATATGCTAATATCATGCAACACTAGACAACGGTGCAGTGGATAACTTAAAACTACATCAACATACACAGTTAGAAACACTGGATAATTAGATTAGAGTTGGCTAGTAAATATACTTAATTCGATATGCTAAGATTTGCTTACATGACATGTTGTATGACGATCATCGATCTCCCCTATTTAGAATGCTTGTTTGTTTCAGCTAATCTCGCATTGTATGTTCCACGTATGTTTCAGCTACTATGTTGTCTGTACCTTGAGTATGCATGTGTGTTACACGTATAAGACATGTTCTCGAATATGCACACATGATATGCTTGTCACGACCTACTCAGGGTTTTCATGATTGAGTCAGTATGGTCAGACACTACTTAGCCTCAGCCTTAGGATCTCGACGGGGTGAATTTGGTATAGTTTTCAAGGCCTTGTTGCAGTAAGGAAACATCTTGGGGAATCCGGACCCCAGGAACTTGAGACCCATTTGTACCCTGGCCCGGTCAATGGTGTTCTCTGCACGGATATAAGATCCCTCTTTTGGGAGCATATGGCAATGTAGTCGCCAACTAGTTATGTACACAGTATGTATACATTGATTCAGATGGCATGTTTCTTTCTTACACGACAGCTTAGTGTACAAATGTAACCTGTTATGATTTACATGATGTTCTTTATTCTATTAGACATAGCATGTGTTAACTTGTTATGGCTTATAACTTGCTGAATCGTTGTATTCACGAGTTGTCTTTGGTGTTACAGGCTCAGATACCCAGACCGACCCCTCGTCGGTCGGCCAGACTCCAAGTGAGGCCCTCGAGGTCTCATCAGGACTAGAGGAATGGATGTAATCACTCCATCGGAGAGCGCCATGGACATCATTGCATATGAGTCTTCATCATTTTGAGATTTGTTACGATTGAATCCTATCATGATTTGTCCATGTTTATTTTGCTTCATTTTGTAAAACCTTTATCTATAATAGCAGCTCTAATTTCGGACTTCCTTCTTGTATTGTTTTGTGTGATGTTTTGATATCTACAGCTTTCGTGTACATGTTTGGCACATGTGAACCTTCCCTTGTGCGTGTACATTTAGACCAGGCCTACGTGTACAGGCACGGGAGTACGTGTGTCATCGGTTTGGCTTTTACTAACCCCCGAACTCCTGGGCTTGGGTTGTGACAGTTTCCCTCTATTATGTACCTATATCATTCAATCATTCTACTCCAAATTTAATTTTTATGAAACCTTTAAAGATACCTTGGCATGCATTCTAACTAAGTAGAATAAATGTACAAATAAGGGTTGCAAAAGCATATTAAAAACTGATAGATTTGCAAGAATCATAATATACTAACATGTATTCAACTAAAATTTGCTTATACTTGCCTTAGAATTGTTGGGAGGCAACCGCTAGGATCCTTATCTTTATGCATCATAGCATTGATGTAATTAATAAAAGATAAAGTTGACTTTTATTTACAAATCACATGAATGCTTCATATTTCTCCATTCTAAACAGTATTAAACAGGTCTTATATCATATAAAGTAGGTTATAATGATAATCATAGACATCCAAGCACAAAAAAGAAATACAACCAACATAGGAGTCCTAGTTATCATGGTCAAGTAGGATCCTTTTGTCTTCTTGATTGCCACTTCTTCAAAACATACACTTCGCAGAGGGGGTCTGGGGATGAAGTTATTCCTTTGAAATCGAATATCTACCTTTAAAACTTGTGTCCCTCCTTAAGAAAAATTACATTAAATCCTAAGCCTCCCATCGAATGGAGTTCACATGCTATATCAATATAATTATATCACCATGAAAAATTACATTGAATCTTAAGCCTCCTGACGAACGAAGTTTATATGCTATATCAATATAATTACATCACTATGAAAAATCGAAAATATGTAAAACAGTTATCACGAATTTGATTCATGGGATCTATTGACATAACATACACACAGGGTGACCATGATAGCTACATCAATCGCTGCAAAATAAAGGTTAGATAGTTCACTACAAAACAAAGGTTAGTTGTAGCAAATGCAATCCATGTTTTTCATAACAACCTATAATCTTACTATATTCTCTTCAATCTATACGCAATATCAAGATTGACTCTAATACCACTATTGAGAGGCAACTGCCAGGATCCCTAAATATTGTGTACAGTTCACTGTGGAAATATTTTTAAAAGATGGTGATTCAAAAACCATGCCTGAGAGATTTCTCTGATTTGATTTCGGTTTTAGAGCAGCCCGAAGTCTTAAGATCTTCTATTGTATTCCTCTATACTTGCACTCACATAGGGGTGTGGGCCTCTTTTGCGAATTCTCCTTACTCTAAAAAAATGAGATTTCTCTTGTGTATTTTTCCTAAAGAGCAATAGCGCATATTTATAGGCTACAGTAGGGACCTTAAGAAGGAAATAAGGGATAGGCTTCTTATGGAAACAAGAAACCCTAATTCGACCCAAATTAGAATCTTAGATCCAAAAATTACAATTCAATCCACTAGATAATTATAATTGCATTTATATCCTTATTCTCAAAACAATATTTCGAGCTTCTTATTATTAAATGCTTATTAATCTCCCCATGTTAAGATTTTAGATATCCATCGATTAAATAATTACTGACACCTATATTTAATCGATATCTTTATAATTCTTGAGACCTTACACTTAACTTATTTGACTTGTCGGACACAGAATCCACCTGCAGGGTTTAACATAATCAAAACTTATAAGCTTCATCAAGGAGATATAATCAATCCCTATTACAGGACGTGGATTCTGTCAATAAACTAATATGTACTATACACATAGTGTAGTTATCCAATTTACCGAGATTATTGACCCATATGATCGCGCTTAAAAATGACGTGGAAATAAATTACGGAATCAAGGTCCGACATTCACGCACTTCAAGCGTTAAGAAGAATGGAAAATAATTACAGTTCATCATTAATTTCCCTTTATTTACATGGCTTCAAGTGCCCTGACCGCGGGGATGCAGGTTGTTTACATGCATTTTGAAAATTTACAACCCCTCCCTCAAGTCTTAGATGTGATCTTAATTTGGAAATTACAAGAAAATGTATATAAGGTGGAAAAAATATGAAAAAGAGGAAAAAATGGGGGCGACCGTGACCCGTGGTCACTGCCCCATTTCAGTGACCGTGACTCACCCACGGTCATTGGGGCCTTCCAGTGACCGTGACTCACCCACGGTCACTGGCAAACAGTGGCCGTGAAGCCACTGTTTGCCTCCGTTTTTTGTGCTGTTCGCGCTAGTTCTTTCTTGGAACTTCTTTCAAGTGTTGGAACTCCATTTTCATGACTTTGGAGTGGTGGACAACCATCAAGAAGATCACATTTAACCATGGAATCAATCGAAACCTCTGTAACTCATCATTCGTGCTTATGGACTGCGTTTTTGTTTCAAGTCCGAAATGGGCAGATATGAAGCCGGAGTTGTATCATTTTGAACCTATCATTTTCAAGGAACAAAATGAGGCCTAGAGAGATTTCTTTCACAACTCTTGTGATGGCTAAGAGGCCCTACGAATAAGAGAAACAGAGGTGATAATATCATCCTCTCAGAAATTGCCGACGTATGAACATAGCATGAACTTTGGCCATTCCACTTCCCTCTCTTCTTTTGAATTTTCTTCATCACCTTCAAAACTGAGAAAAGAAGGTGGGAGTGGTCTTTGAAGTGCTGCTGGAGTTTGCTTCTTTGTTGCTTTAAGTGCTTCTTTCTTTGATTTCTTCTCTTTTCTTCTTTGTGTATGTGTTCCTCTTCCTTCCCTTCAAAATTTGAACCTTTTATAGACTCCCAATCAGTTTTGTGCAATTTTGGGGAGTTAATAGCAGTTGTGGGGAGTTGGATTTCAAAGAGGAGTGGAAGGAAACTACCCAAAATCGTGGGAAACATCTTTTGAAGGACCGTGATCGCAGGCTGGGTCACGGATGAGGCTCAATTTTGGGTTTTCACGTATGTGGTCCATTTTCATCTGTTTTGGGCTCAAACGAAGTCCGATTGCCACGAAACTTGGAGGGATGCTTCTTGACACTATTTTCTGCATGTCATAAAAATCTCAGCCCGTTTTGACATCGGGAAGTTGGTCAAATTTTTCATTAATTGGGCCCCGGTCACGGACAAGGCCCACTTTTGGAACGTTGCATATGCGATCTATTTTCAACTGTTTGAGGCCCGAACGATGTCCAATCGCCACGAAACTTGGAGGAACACTTATTGACACTGTTTTGAGTGTGTCACAGAAGTTTTAACTCTGTTTGACCACCTGAAATTGGTCAACTCCTTTTGTTTGTGGGCCCCGGTCACTCCCAAGGCACATTCTTGGATTTTTGCATATGTGGCTTGTTTCCGACTGTTCGGGGCCCAAACGGTGTCCAATCGCCACGAAACTTGGAGGAATGCTTCTTGACACTATTTTGAGTGTGTCACAGAAGTTTCAACTCTGTTTGACCACCTGAACATGGTCAACTCTCCAGTTGACTTTTTATGATAGTGGGCCCTTGTTTCAACTATTTGAAGCCCAAATGACTTAGGTTTGATTTGAAACTTGGAGGGATTGACGTTAGAGGTATCTTGGAGTGTTCATCGAAATTTCATCGATTTTAGACCTCGGAAAGTAGGACCTTGGTCAGTGACCTCAAGAGGCATGTTCTGTGCTTTTTCTGGTCGAATGATGCCGTTTTGTCTTGAAATTTTGCAGAGCTTCTCTCAGTCATAACTGGTTTAGTCTTTATGAGATGTCACTCTACACAGAGACTCACAGAGCATAGTATATCATCACTTCGACATGTAGGAATACCGGGTCTCAGTGATTCCCCAGGATCTGGCAAATAACCTCTGTAGCCTAAATTAAGTTGAGATTAGGTGTCTTCACTGCAGTATTTGCAATTTTTTATGAGTCAACACCATAAAAGATCTCACTCATCTGTAAATCAAAATGCCAAACACTAAATGTATGTGTCTACTATTTATATCGGGATTAAAAGTACAATCACTCATAATAACCATTTGAATGTTAATCATCTTATATAGTCAATATAAAGACAATAACTCAAAAGCAGTCATGTTCAATACACACAAAGCGTACTAACATAACGAGTCGAAACTATACTGTTTCCCATAGGCAAGATAAGCCTATTAAAGCATCATACTACAATCGTACCGATGGTGTGTCCATCTCCATCTAAATTGTGAACAATAATAACTTATATTCTACAAAAACCGACAAACAAGTCTTCCGTGAGTAAGCTGAACTCTATACACCAACTTATCTACTTTCTAGTATAAAAGACACATTTATACATAATAAATAATAATACAATTATTTGCCCAGACAAATTCTCATTAAAATGAAAAAGCAAACTTTATTAATAAGTAAATTAGTCAAAGACACACAAATAAAAGTATGCTTTTAGTATAAATTTCCAATAAGATTAAGCTTTCAACTCACTAGTCCTTCTTTTGCCTTAATAGAGAAGAAACACCCAATTCTTGAACCTAAATGCTGTAACACTCCGACCCAACATAATCCAATTTAGTAACTAAGCAATGATGAATTAGTTGTTAATTGTGTGTTGGCTTTATTTTGTTTTATTTCGGGTTATGGATAGGTAGTTGGGTTGAGTTTAACCTAATTTAGGTAGACATGAGCCCTTTTTCGTAATTTCAGATTTTATAAGACGCTGTCATTCATGCATCATTTTGGTGTCAACACGTGTCTTTCGTCGAGCTCGTCAACTTCTGTAACTGATTCTTGTGTGAACGACGTCGTTTGTTTTCGTTGGACTCTTATTCAACTCAATTCGTGATTCTCTCAAATGTTTGGACTTTTATATAATTGTCTCAATCCTTATCCTTATATAAAGCAATGACTCCACTGACTCTTTCACTCTCCTCTCCATTCACATTTGTTTCTCTTCGTCCTCTTCTCTTCGTTTCTTTTCTTCCTGGTTGTCACGACCCGAGCCCAGAATTCGGGGGTTAGCGAAAAGCTAAACCGGTGACACACGTACTCCCGTGCACGTGCACCCAAACCCAGTCCAGCTGCACGCACACAAGGGATCTAACACGTGCGAACTAAGCGTACGCGGAAGCTGTACATATCATAGCAAGCAACAAAGAAAATAGCGGAAGCCAAAGCAAAACAAATACACTGAGAGAAAACCGAATACACACCAAAACCAATATACACAAAATATACAGAATACAAGTCCAAAGTCCAAAGTCCAAATACAAGCTCTCAAAAAACCAAAATGCAAAATAAAAGCCACTGGTATGCATGCACGCACTTGGCAGAAGTGATCAGGCCCACTCTGCCAGACCGGAGGGTGCCTCTACACTCTCCCCTGCAGCCTCCTCGACCGCCGGGGAGCTGGGCAAGGTAACTGCGCCTGCAACACCACAGACAACACCAATGAATACAACGATCCAGCAAATACAAGTAACAGGGGTGTAACACTCATAGTATCAAAGTGAATATAATAATGACAGAAGATTAAATACAGAGTCCATCTTAGTATGCTAAGCAAATCGTGCATAGAAGTAAAACATGATAATGGAATC
Organism: Sextonia rubra; assembly: GCA_037013555.1. Lineage (NCBI taxonomy): Eukaryota > Viridiplantae > Streptophyta > Magnoliopsida > Laurales > Lauraceae > Sextonia > Sextonia rubra. The sequence goes on along the minus strand of JASUAD010000010.1, from coordinate 30,217,816 downwards.
AAAACATAGAATACTGAACTAGTTGGCTACTACATTAACCATATTCTCTCACATAGAGAGCAGAGCAAAACAGAGCAAAGCAGATAAGAACACCACTGTCCGGGCCAGGGCACAAGTGGGTCTCGGTTTCCTGGGTTCCGGGGTCCCAAGACAAAGCGACACTGCAGTGAATACAGAGAACAGAGATACAGAGATCTAAGCCAGAGGTAACCCCGTCGGGTAAATCCTAGGGCTGAGGCTGAGTAGAGCCAGACTAATATCAATCAAATCAAATCCAAAAGAAAGGGAGATTATCCGCTTTGGACTCACCGATGACACAGACCGGATCTTATCCTCACGTTTTAATCTCTGGGCAGAGCCACCAGGGAATACCCAAATATCAGAGATATACAAAGCCAGAGACAGAGCATAGATTAAGTCCATCACAGCATAGATCAAAGCATAATATAGACATACAGGACGAAAGCAAAATGACTGCGGAATGCATAAACATAGATTAACAGAACAGAGGGCAAAATCATAAACAATATGCAATGCATCTCAGATTAATACGGAATCAAGGTTCATTACAAGCCAAGTCTAATCTAGTTGCATCACTGTCACTAACCGTGCATGTTGATGTAGTTTTAAGTTATTCGATGCACCATTTGCCATCCTAGTGTTGCAAGGGAATCTACATGTGCACCGAAGTCCCTTAAACCAACACCCATGGGGAGGTGCTTAACAGTGATCAACGCTCACATGAATAAGTCACAGCCTAACAGACTATTCATGCGATCCAAAGAATCCATTGGGCCGATTTACGGGTATGGTTAACCTGTGTTTGAGCCCTACAAGGTCACACCATTATCCTACGTTTAAGTGTTATTTTACAGGTCTTACGGTTTAGCCATGGGTGACCTACGGCTTAGCCGTGGCATCCTACGGCGTAGCCGTATTATGCACTACGGCTTAGCCGTGGTTCCCTTCAGAACACGGCTAAACTGTCATCCTTTCCCCCTCTGATCTGATACATCTCACGGCTGAGCTACGGTGGAGTCCACGGCTTAGCCGTAGACCATCACGGCTTAGCCGTAGCCTCACCGTAAGAACACTGATATCAGAAAAGTTTCGACTGATCAGAGATTAAATTCACGGCTTAGGTCACGGTTGGGTCACGGCTAGCTTACAGCTCAGCCGTAGGACAAATTACGGCTTAGCCGTAGCCTAGCCGTAGAACAAAACTCAGATTTTGAGTCTCTGGAAAGCGAGCCGTAGAAATTTACGGCTTAGCCGTACAATACAGACGCGAATTCGGGAAGATTACAGAAACGAAATTTTTGTACAGAAACTGAATAAAACAAGCTCAACTGATTCTCATAGCTTAGAAAATGGCTGTAAAACCTTTCTATACAGAGAATGAGAATGAATCCAAGCAAATCAAACAACACCCATATGTGTGTTATCAAAGCCTGTACTTATACTTGCCTCACATGTGACAAATCCTCTGAATCAAGCTCCAAAGCAACTAAAACCAAAACAAATCAAAGCAATCACACATGCATGAGATGAAGACAAAGCAACAGAGAATGGGAGAAGCAATTGGAGAGGGAATACAAAGAGTTGGGAAAGAACCCACTTACCAAGCCACAACACAGATGAGAGAAAAGAAACAAAACCCAATCCAAAGAAGAGTAGCCAACCCAAATCCAACAAGGGATCCAACCCACAATCGAGCAAGAGAAGGAAAGAAGAGAGAGAAAGAAAACGTGGAGAGCTTCTCCTGGAGTCTCCTCTGGAATTGCATGCACGTTGAAGAGAGAAATGAGCAAGGGAGAGACATCTGTAAGATGACTCACTTATATATGGGTTTTGAAAGTTAAGTCAAAGTCCGGAGAGTTAAGACTAATTACAGTTCAAGTCACACGAAGGTCCATCTTCCCCAATTGACTCCAAACGGTTCTGAGACAGTTACGGAAATTGTCGAGCTCAACGAAATACGCGTGCTGACACCAAGATGATGCAAAGATGATATGAGCAAAACAAAAGCAAAATTACGAAAAAGGGCTTAGAACTACCTATTCCAGGTCAAAGGTTGCTCAACTACCTATCCATGACCCAAAACAAGTCCAAAAGAAATAAACAAAACGAAACACACACTAATGAGCCACTAATCCGGCTCAAAGGGGATCGGAGTGTTACATCCTCCCCCACTAGGAATCATTCCGTCCTCGGAATGACTACCTACCTGCGCAAAGAGATGTGGGTACTGGCGCGCTAGCTGCTCCTCTAGCTCCCAAGTAGCCTCATCTGGACCATGATGCTCCCACAACACTTTAACCCATCTGATAGTCCTGGTACGGAGAATCTGCTCTCGTGTCCCAACGATACGAAGCGGACGCTCAACGTAAGTCGCATTAGGCTGAATCTGAATGTCATCGTAGCGAATCACATGGCTCGGATCTGGCACATACTTACGGAGCATCGACACATGGAACACATCGTGAACACCGGAGAACTCGACTGGAAGCGTCAACCGATAGGCTAAATCTCCAACTCGGCTCTTGACTTCAAACGGTCCTACATATCTCGGGGCTAACTTGCCCTTCTGACCAAATCGAACTGTGCCCTTCATCGGAGAAACTTTAAGAAATACCCAATCTCCGACTTGGAATGCCAAAGGTCTCCTCCGAGTATCAGCATAGCTCTTCTGCCTGGACCGAGCAATCTTCAGATTCTCTATCACTTTCTGCACTTTCTTTGTCGTCTCAGCTATGATCGTCGGACCATGAAAACTTCTAGTTCCAACTTCTTCCCAGCACACTGGAGTCCTGCACTTGCGTCCGTATAGTGCCTCATAAGGTGCCATACCAATGCTCTTATGGAAGCTGTTGTTGTAGGCAAACTCACACAATGCTAGATGCGTATCCCATTCCTTCTCAAAGTTCAGCACACTAGCTCTGAGCATATCCTCCAACGTCTGAATGGTACGCTCCGACTGTCCATCGGTCTGGGGGTGGTATGCCGTACTAAAACTCAACTTCGTGCCCATAGCTTCCTGAAATGCTCTCCAGAATGAAGATACAAAACGACTGTCTCGATCCGACACAATCGATACTGGGGTGCCATGCAATCTGACTATCTCGTCAACAAACTTCCTGGCCATCTCTGTGAATGTCATCCCTTTCTTGAACGGAAGGAAATGTGCTGACTTAGTCAATCTGTCCACTATGACCCAGATCGCATTATTCTTCCTACTGGTCGGCGGAAAACCGGAGACGAAATCCATAGTAATGTGCTCCCACTTCCACTGCGGAATGTGCAATGGATGCAATGATCCTGGAGGTCGCTGATGATCAGCTTTTACCCTCTGACAGGTCAAACATCGAGCTACGAACCCTGCGATCTCCCGCTTCATATTGTTCCACCAAAATCTATCTTTCAAGTTCCGGTACATCTTCGTACTCCCGGGATGCATCGCATATCGGGCATCGTGCGCATCTGTCATCAATTTCTCTTTCAGCTCGTCCACAGCGGGAACACACAGTCTATTCCGAAAGTATAAAACTCCATCTACTAGGCTAAAATCCGGTCGATCTGAAATCCGATCTCTGAACTTCACCAGGAGGGGGTCCTCAAACTGGCGATCCTTGATCTGCTGAATCACCTCAGGCTGAAATACGACGGTAGTAGCTAATGTCACCGAGTCTCCTACCATCCGAACCTCTACGGGCTGATCATGCACAAGCATATAGAATCCTGCTAACACCTGAAGACGGTCTGTCCTCCTGCTAAGTGCATCTGCAACTACATTTCCCTTGCCTGGGTGGTACTTGATCGGAAAGTCGTAGTCTTTGATAAACTCCAACCATCTCCGTTGCCTCATATTCAAGTCATGCTGGTCAAACAAGTACTGTAGACTGTGATGATCGGAATGGACCTCGAACTTCACACCGTACAAATAATGTCGCCACAACTTCAGCGCAAATACAATAGCTGCTAACTCCAAGTCATGTGTGGCATAGTTCTTCTCATGTTCTTTCAGCTGTCTGGATCCATATGCAATCACCCTCTGATTCTGCATCAGTACACAACCTAGTCCAACGCGAGAAGCATCGGAATAAATCACGAATCCCTCACTACCATCCGGGAGAGTCAACACTGGCGCCGTAGTGAGCTTTTCTTTCAACATCTGGAAACTATGCTCACATTTCTCTGTCCACTCATACGGGACCTTCTTCCGAGTCAACTGAGTCAGCGGGGCTGAAATCTTTGAGAAGTCCTGCACGAACCTGCGGTAATATCCCGCCAATCCCAGAAAACTCCGAACCTCTGTCACCGATCTAGGACGGGGCCAATGGACTACTGCCTCAATCTTAGCTGGATCCACCATCAATCCATCTCTAGAAATCACATGTCCCAAAAATGCAACTTGCTCTAGCCAGAAATCACACTTGGACAACTTGGCATACAACTTGTGATCTCTAAGCAGCTGCAATGCTTTCCTTAGATGGTCTGTATGTTCCTCAGCTGTCTTCGAGTAGACCAATATGTCATCTATGAAAACCACAACGAACTGGTCCAAGAATGAAGTAAACACCCTGTTCATCAACGCCATAAAAGCTGCGGGTGCGTTCGTCAAACCAAATGGCATGACAAGGAACTCGTAGTGTCCATACCGAGTCCTGAAAGCTGTCTTCGGAACATCCTCATCCTTCACCCTGAGCTGGTGATATCCTGACCTCAAGTCAATCTTAGAGAAGTAAGCTGCACCCTGAAGTTGATCGAACAACTCATCAATCCTAGGCAATGGGTATTTGTTCTTGATGGTCACTTTGTTCAACTGCCTGTAGTCAATGCACATCCGGAAACTGCCATCCTTCTTCTTGACAAATAGTACAGGAGCTCCCCAAGGTGAAACACTTGGGCGTATGAACCCTTTATCTAACAGATCCTGCAACTGTTTCTTCAATTCCAATAACTCTGCAGGTGCCATACGATATGGAGCTCTACTGATAGGTGCTGTACCTGGTACCACGTCAATAGCAAATTCTACCTCCCGAACTGGTGGCAACTCTGGCACATCTTCCGGAAAGACATCCGGAAACTCGCTGACTACTGGAATCTCACTCAGCTGTCGCTGATCTTTCTTCTCTGAAATGAATGCAAGAAATCCCTCACATCCCCTACGAAGCATCCTGTCTGCTTTACAAGCAGAGATCACACGTCTTGGGCACTTCATCTGGCTGCCCTCAAATCGGAATCCGCTGCCCAAATCAAAGTAGATAGCCTTACTGTAGCAATTGATACACGCATGATATCTCGCAAGCCAGTCCATACCCAGAATCACATCAAAATCCAGTGTTGTGAGCAACACGAGGTCTACTGGGAGCTGATGACCAGCTATCCGCACATCACACTGAGGGTAGAAAACACTGCACTCCACCCGTTTACCAACCGGAGTGGATACTAACAACAAGTAGGGAAGTGGTGTAGGTCGCTGTCGAAGCTGCACAGCAAAATGGGGTGCTACGTACGAACGCGTAGACCCGGAGTCAAATAAAGCTAAAGCTTCTGCATCGGAAATTAAAATTTTACCTTCCACGACCGTGGCCTCCTCCGCGCCCTCATGCGTAGCAGCATAGGCTCGGGCTGTCTGGCGGTTCGGCTTCTGAGCTGGGCGAGCTGGCTGAGATCTGCCCTGCGCTGTAGGTCCTGCCTGTCTCGTCTGTGGAGAGGACTGAAACTTCGGACATTGGGCCCGTCTGTGATCCGTAGAGCCACACCCGAAACAAGCCCCACTCTTCCTCCAACATCTGTCGGTGGGGTGATCCTTCCCACAGTGACCGCAAACTACCTGAGTACTGCTCGAACTGCCCTGCTTACCCTTGAACTTCTTCTGAAACTGACTTCGGCCACTGAAACCTGCCGTCCTCTTAGCTTCTGTTCGCTCCTCCTCGAAGATGGCCTCTGCATCATAGGCTCTGTCAATAGCGTCATCTAATGTAGCCGGCCACATACAAGCAACCACGTGGCGTTTGTGTCTCGGATTTAGGCCGTTGACGAAGCGAGTCACCTTCTTATGCTCCGTGTTCACCATATCCTCTGCGAAGTGGGACAACTCTGTAAACTTGTGTACATAATCTGCAACTGGCATCTGTCTCTGCTGAAGGTTGAAGAATTCCACTTCCTTGGCTCGCTGAATATGGAGAGGCATGAACTTACGACGGAATTGCTGCTTGAAGGTCTCCCAAACTGTGGCACTGGGCATAGTCTGAAATGAGGTCTTAACACTCCTCCACCATGTCTTAGCCACACTCCGAAGCATAGAGGCTGTGAGCACTACTCTCTGTTTGTTGCTGCAAACAATCGTATCAAAAAGCTCCTCTGTCTGTTCCAACCATTGCTCAGCCTGCAATGCATCCTCTATCCCATGGAACTCAGTCGCCCCTCGCTTACGGAACTTGTCAAAGAGAGCATTCGGATCTGATTCCTTAGGCTGGAAAATCACTTGTTGATCTACATGGGGTGATGCTACTGCAGCAGCCTGACTTTGTCTATCTACCATGGATGCCACCTGTGCCTGTAATGACTGCATAGACTGCATCATCATCATCATGCGCTCCTCACTACTGATATGTGGGGGTACCGATCCACTGTCACCATTATGGCCCTGTTGATTCTCATCTCGGGATCCTGATCCTGATGCCATCCTGCACAAGGGAAAAGAAACACAACACACAAATATAAAATGCCCTGAGTTAGTCAAATCCCAAATCAACCTATGAGACTTCGAGTCAAATAGTTGATAGCGTTATCTCACCACGATCTTAGATGCCTACATGCTTATAACTAGCATGCTCTGATACCATACAATACGTATGTCACGACCCGAGCCCAGAATTCGGGGGTTAGCGAAAAGCTAAACCGGTGACACACGTACTCCCGTGCACGTGCACCCAAACCCAGTCCAGCTGCACGCACACAAGGGATCTAACACGTGCGAACTAAGCGTACGCGGAAGCTGTACATATCATAGCAAGCAACAAAGAAAATAGCGGAAGCCAAAGCAAAACAAATACACTGAGAGAAAACCGAATACACACCAAAACCAATATACACAAAATATACAGAATACAAGTCCAAAGTCCAAAGTCCAAATACAAGCTCTCAAAAAACCAAAATGCAAAATAAAAGCCACTGGTATGCATGCACGCACTTGGCAGAAGTGATCAGGCCCACTCTGCCAGACCGGAGGGTGCCTCTACACTCTCCCCTGCAGCCTCCTCGACCGCCGGGGAGCTGGGCAAGGTAACTGCGCCTGCAACACCACAGACAACACCAATGAATACAACGATCCAGCAAATACAAGTAACAGGGGTGTAACACTCATAGTATCAAAGTGAATATAATAATGACAGAAGATTAAATACAGAGTCCATCTTAGTATGCTAAGCAAATCGTGCATAGAAGTAAAACATGATAATGGAATCAAAACATAGAATACTGAACTAGTTGGCTACTACATTAACCATATTCTCTCACATAGAGAGCAGAGCAAAACAGAGCAAAGCAGATAAGAACACCACTGTCCGGGCCAGGGCACAAGTGGGTCTCGGTTTCCTGGGTTCCGGGGTCCCAAGACAAAGCGACACTGCAGTGAATACAGAGAACAGAGATACAGAGATCTAAGCCAGAGGTAACCCCGTCGGGTAAATCCTAGGGCTGAGGCTGAGTAGAGCCAGACTAATATCAATTAAATCAAATCCAAAAGAAAGGGAGATTATCCGCTTTGGACTCACCGATGACACAGACCGGATCTTATCCTCACGTTTTAATCTCTGGGCAGAGCCACCAGGGAATACCCAAATATCAGAGATATACAAAGCCAGAGACAGAGCATAGATTAAGTCCATCACAGCATAGATCAAAGCATAATATAGACATACAGGACGAAAGCAAAATGACTGCGGAATGCATAAACATAGATTAACAGAACAGAGGGCAAAATCATAAACAATATGCAATGCATCTCAGATTAATACGGAATCAAGGTTCATTACAAGCCAAGTCTAATCTAGTTGCATCACTGTCACTAACCGTGCATGTTGATGTAGTTTTAAGTTATTCGATGCACCATTTGCCATCCTAGTGTTGCAAGGGAATCTACATGTGCACCGAAGTCCCTTAAACCAACACCCATGGGGAGGTGCTTAACAGTGATCAACGCTCACATGAATAAGTCACAGCCTAACAGACTATTCATGCGATCCAAAGAATCCATTGGGCCGATTTACGGGTATGGTTAACCTGTGTTTGAGCCCTACAAGGTCACACCATTATCCTACGTTTAAGTGTTATTTTACAGGTCTTACGGTTTAGCCATGGGTGACCTACGGCTTAGCCGTGGCATCCTACGGCATAGCCGTATTATGCACTACGGCTTAGCCGTGGTTCCCTTCAGAACACGGCTAAACTGTCATCCTTTCCCCCTCTGATCTGATACATCTCACGGCTGAGCTACGGTGGAGTCCACGGCTTAGCCGTAGACCATCACGGCTTAGCCGTAGCCTCACCGTAAGAACACTGATATCAGAAAAGTTTCGACTGATCAGAGATTAAATTCACGGCTTAGGTCACGGTTGGGTCACGGCTAGCTTACGGCTCAGCCGTAGGACAAATTACGGCTTAGCCGTAGCCTAGCCGTAGAACAAAACTCAGATTTTGAGTCTCTGGAAAGCGAGCCGTAGAAATTTACGGCTTAGCCGTACAATACAGACGCGAATTCGGGAAGATTACAGAAACGAAATTTTTGTACAGAAACTGAATAAAACAAGCTCAACTGATTCTCATAGCTTAGAAAATGGCTGTAAAACCTTTCTATACAGAGAATGAGAATGAATCCAAGCAAATCAAACAACACCCATATGTGTGTTATCAAAGCCTGTACTTATACTTGCCTCACATGTGACAAATCCTCTGAATCAAGCTCCAAAGCAACTAAAACCAAAACAAATCAAAGCAATCACACATGCATGAGATGAAGACAAAGCAACAGAGAATGGGAGAAGCAATTGGAGAGGGAATACAAAGAGTTGGGAAAGAACCCACTTACCAAGCCACAACACAGATGAGAGAAAAGAAACAAAACCCAATCCAAAGAAGAGTAGCCAACCCAAATCCAACAAGGGATCCAACCCACAATCGAGCAAGAGAAGGAAAGAAGAGAGAGAAAGAAAACGTGGAGAGCTTCTCCTGGAGTCTCCTCTGGAATTGCATGCACGTTGAAGAGAGAAATGAGCAAGGGAGAGACATCTGTAAGATGACTCACTTATATATGGGTTTTGAAAGTTAAGTCAAAGTCCGGAGAGTTAAGACTAATTACAGTTCAAGTCACACGAAGGTCCATCTTCCCCAATTGACTCCAAACGGTTCTGAGACAGTTACGGAAATTGTCGAGCTCAACGAAATACGCGTGCTGACACCAAGATGATGCAAAGATGATATGAGCAAAACAAAAGCAAAATTACGAAAAAGGGCTTAGAACTACCTATTCCAGGTCAAAGGTTGCTCAACTACCTATCCATGACCCAAAACAAGTCCAAAAGAAATAAACAAAACGAAACACACACTAATGAGCCACTAATCCGGCTCAAAGGGGATCGGAGTGTTACACTGGTTTCTTCTTATCTACAATCAAGTTTAGAAAAGGGAGAAAGCTTAGGCATCCAGTCTGTCCATTCATCTTTTGTTGAGAATTGAAGGCAAGCATGGGTTTTGATTTTCTTCTTCCCTTTTTCTTCTCGTCAGCCACGGCATGTGCTCACTCTTTCTCTTTTTCTCTTATGCATGGTAGATTAAAATCACGTTTGGACATCGAATTTGAGCCCAAGGCCAGGTGTTTGCGTATTAGAACTCAATTGAGGTAAGTATAAGCATGATTTGGATGGACTCATGTTGGTATATAGTGATTATTATGAGTTTCCTTCAATTTCACAAGTATATAGTAAATTACAGCCCTTGTGATATAAGTTTCTTGCTTGGTTTTCGTCGTGCATTGCAGGTTTCACTCCAGTCATTCTGTAACAGAATAGACTAACTGACCGATCAGGCTTCAGAGCCAACTGATCGGACATTCCTAGAACCGAAATTCGACCGGTCGGGCTTCCAACCGACCGATTGGCCCTGAAGTGTTTTGCTTCAGGAGATTAGGTCTATACATCGAAAACTTTTGTATTCATTTCTATTCTCCGACCTTTTAAACCAACCAAGGAACCTTTTAGGCTATTTTCCCGAGCCCCATGCCTCGCGAATTATGTAAGGAAGTCTTCCCAAAGACCTCCAATAAAAGGTAGGTATAAATTGGACTTGATAGGGCCTTTACAGTAGAATATTGGTGACCCTCAACTTGCCCAATGGAATACGAGAATCGCATGAATGGTTTTGAGGATTGTGGCTCATTCATGTGTGTCGTTCATTGTTAAGCATCTCCCCATGGGTGTTGGTTTAAGGAGCTTCGATATACTTTCCTGAATACAATGCAATACTTATAAAAGATAACTGTGTATTGGATAACTTAAAACTACATTATCATGCACGATTAGAAACACTGGATGACTAGATTAGGATTGGCTAGTAAATGTTCTTGATTCAAGCAAAAATAAGTTACATGACATCTTGATTTACATTTATTAGCCTCCACTCTTCTGTATAGGTTGTCTAGCTTCAATATGCCCATTTACGATGATAATTTGATTTGTTTGACATGTTTACTATGTTTCCGTGATGTTTGATCCATTATGTCTGATATGTCCAGTATGATATCTTGAGTTTTGTACGTATGAGTTGCACGTATACTTGGAACGTATGATATATGTTTGATATGATACGCATGGTTTACTCAAGTTTTAGTATATGATTGACTTCACATGGTCCAGCATTACTCAGCCTTAGCCTTAGGATACCCGACAGGGTTGAATTTGGCATAGAATGTATGGCACAGCTGCAGTGAGTTTATGACTTGGGGCTTTCGGACCTTAGGAACCCGAGGCTCATTCGTACCTTAGCCTGGTCGATGATGTTCTCAGTATGTATGTAAGATCCCCTTTTTGGAGCATATGGCAAATGTAGTAGCCACTTAGTTATATATGTATCATGTAAATATTGATTCTGATAGTATGCTTTATTTGAACGCACGATTGCCTAATATACGAAATTGAAACTTTATGATTTATTCATGATCACTTATTCCACTAGATACAACATGCGTTAACTTGTTGTTGCTTATACTTTGTTGAATTATTGTATTCATGAGTTCTCCTTAATATTGCAGGTTCAAATCCCTCGATCGACCCTTCGTTGGTCAATCAGACTTTAAGGAGACACCCGACATCCCATCAGGACTAGAGGAGTGGATGTGATCACTCTAGCAGAGCGCGACAATGTCATACATGCATATAGGTCTTCCTTATGTTGAGATCTCAACGGAATTTTGGGTTTACTCATGATCTGGACACTTTGTATTTTGGCCCATTTTGTATAACTCTATACTTTATGTAACCTTTTGTATATATATTATTTTGTTCTAGTGTCTGTCTCTTGTTATGCAATGATACCTACAGATTCCGTGTATATGTATTAGCACATTTGAAATTCGCATGTGTGTGTACATTTAGACCGGGTTTAAATGTATATGCACGGGAATACGTGTGTCACTGATTAGGTTCAAACTAACCCTCGATTCCCTTGGCTCGGGTTGTGATAAATGCCATGCAGATATAAGAAATGAGGAAGGAGATGAGTGCATTTTTAGAATGAGAGCCTCCTTGACTCTATTGGTTCTTTTAACAAAGAATTCTACCATTGGATAAGGGGTTTTACCTTAGAACACAATTAGGGAGTTATAGAGAGAGCTGTAAATCACTATCTTCAATTTTAGAAGAGAAGGAAGGTAGAGAAAAGATTGAACGATTGAATGGGTGTTCGCAATCTTACATGCAAGACCTATCTTGCTCCTTTAGATGCAAAAAAAGAAGAAAAAGATTGAAAGAAGGAGAAAGTTTGCTGTAGTTAGAGAGATACGAACTAAGCAAAATGGGTACTGAAACCCATTTGAAAAAATATATCTAACTCTAAATTTATAAAAAAGTCCTCTCACAAAAGATTATTATAATTTGAGTCATTTGAGGGTCTAACTACTTTAAATAAAGTCGAATGTGTTCAAGTCAAGTATGAAGATTAACGAGCTCAACGAGATGAACATGATGGTATCAATATGATGCATAAATGTTGTAAAACCATAAAATAAAAAATTAGGAAAAAGGGCTTTCATCCACCTAGTTTGGTTACACTGGGCTTAACTACCTATCCATGGCCTAGACATGACCCATTAAGACAAAACAGTTAAATCCATCTTAATGATATATTAAACATCACTGTTTAAGCTAATCCCATGGTAATTAGCTAATAACTTATTTAATTAGTCTCAAAACATACTTAATTAGGATCAGAGTATTGTTACACTTTTTTTACACTAAAGTAACTTAAAAACCAATGTGCAGATAAAAATACTACAAATTCCAATCAGAATTTCATTGCCATAAAAATATTACCTAAATAAAAATACTACCTAAGCTTTGTCTTAGTATTTCATTGCCATAAAAACAAACAATACAACATAGTCACTATATTGACATAAAAGAAACTACAATTTGAGAAGTGAAGATAATCCTAAACATACAGTGCATGCGATAAACAACAACACATGGTATAATTTTTTGTGAATACACAACTTGTAATTTAGCTAATTTTTTGGTCTCTTTTATTGCTTCAACTGCTGCGCGCATCAGGTGGTTTTGCTTTTTAATTTCTCTCTTGAAGTCTTCAATCAACATTCCAAGATTCTGCATATCTTTACTTATATCATTTCTTTCATTTGTTATTGCATTTGATTTAAAACCATCTTCTATAGAAACTCTATCTTTCCATAGAAATACGCCACAACCATTTTCAACCTACAGATATTTTATAATTAATTAATACAATTTATAATCAACTCATTAACATATTTTCTTGCTAGAAAATATCAAGAAGATATTCAAATAAACACACTTACCACCCACTTTGAGCATCCCCAAAATTTTCAATTTGGATTGGACCTTGTATAAGAGGTATATAACTTCATGTCGCCATTCTCACATTGACATTTAGGACTTATTTCAGAACTTGCAGAAAGGGATGTCATTTTGTCAAACCCAAATACAACACATTACTACCTTTTTTTAAAGCATAAGCAAGAAAAACTCAACCTTTATTTTATAGAGAAATAATAAAACACTAAGTGGTCTCCAAGTCAATAAATCCAATTATATAGATTCAGAATTCTTCTGTGAAAGAAAAATGAGGCAAAAAGTTTTTTTTTTTAATATCAGAGAATAGACCCTAAATCAGGCCATTGGTATCAATGCCATTTTCTCTATACTACAAGCACTGTCATTTTTCTATTTCATAAGAATCAATGTCCTTGCATACCAAATTTGAAACCACTCCAGAGGTCTCAAGCATATGTATACCATTTATCCTTTAAGCAATAGCCCTCACTTTTAGATCCACAACATAAATTAGATTAGAAACAAAAATATGGTGATCGATTTCAAGCTCTACACTTCTGAACTATTCAGCAAAAGTATTAATCTATGTACAACCCAGCCAACCCATTATTCTATTTTGGGTTACCTAATAGTGCAAAATTGCCCCTGTTGGCCTACCCACTCATTCGCTCTTTCCCAACTTGTTGATGGTAGGGATGCAAATCTGGTGGGTTGTGTTTGGTCTAAGTCTAGTCCAACACTGTTTGGTCTAATGGCCTACCCACCCATTCAATCTTTCCCATGGATCCATGGTCGGAATCCATGCTAGGACGGATTGTAAGGTCCAAGTCCGATATAATCATAATTTATAATAATTAATTTTGTTTTACTTTAATTAATATGCAATTAGGTTAATTAGACTCAAATTCCTTTGGATTTGGGTCATGGATAGGTAGTCGGGTCGGGTTCGAACCTTACTTAGGTAGTTAAGGCCTTTTCTTGTTTAAGAATTTTATGGTTTTGCATTGTTAAGGCATCATATTAATTGCATCGAGTGTGTCTCACCTTGAGGGTCATCTTTCATGTTTAGCCCAATTCCATTCGAATTCATCTCGGCCCATTTAAAGCCTAATTAACTCGAACTGGAAATATGCAAAACTAGAGGGCTTGTTTGTAATTTCCAGAAACACCCATTTAAAAGCCAAGACCCCATTAGTTCTCTTCTCCACCTTCCCACTTTTCTGCTATGGCAATGGTTCCTCTTCTTCTCCCATGCTCTCTTCTTCTTCTTAGACTTCATTTGGGCGATTGAAGTGTTGCATGTGTAGGAATAGAGCTTCTTCATCTTCCTCTTCTTCCTTTTTGCTCTTCTTGTTCTCTTCTTTGGAAACTAAGGCCTCATCTCCTTCCTTTTGCTTATAAGAGCCTTGAGGTAAGAAGATCCCATCACTATTACAGTTCTTAGGTTCAATAGGGTCTAAAGGACTCAAGTTTTGAGTATGCATGCATCACATTCTCATTCTTCTCAATGCATGTTTTAGATTCACCTCTAGTGAAGCCTTCTCCACCATCTAACCAAAAGGCAAATTGATTTGGGTGAAGCACTAAACCTAAGGCAAGTATAAGGGTGTATATTCTTTACATGTATGGTTGATTCATTGATTCTTATTGAGATCTTTGCATATACGAAATTACAGCTCTTTAAATCTTCTATTGAGGTTGGGTAAAATTGATTTAATTATTGATGATTGGGTTGTTAAATGAATGTTCAAAATGAATGATAAGGAGACACTAAAAATGTAGTATGAAGGGTCCTTATTGTATTTGAATACAGGGGAATAGAAAGAATAAGAAAAGAATTCAATTTGAAATTGAATCTCCCAGAGCAGAGTGTTTCAGGGCCAACTGGTCGGTTCTGAAGCCCGATTGGTCGAATTTTAGTTCTAGAAGGTGTCCGATCGGTCGGACACCGATCGGTCGGACACCTTACTCGATTGGTCGGATAACCCAGAGTCCTATACTGAAAACTTTATTTAAAACTTAGTTCCATAACTGACCATAGGGCTCCCATAGGCCATAGTGTGGCATAAGATGAGGCTACACCGATGACCCTTGGTGAAGCCGAGGTGTTCTAAGCTTATTCTACCTTAGGATTATAAGTGTGATTGAAGATTACTTAGGGCCTTAGAAATGGAACCCCTACCTCAACCACTTAGCCCAATGGTAATAATATACTCAAAAGGAAAAGTGTTGAGCTGTCACTCATTCTCTCTTGACTTTTGATTGTTTCTTGACGTCACGCCATGAGTGTTAGCATAAGAAGTGGTGTCTATTACATTTATAGTGTAACACTAAGATTTTGGTAATATATTGACACCGGATGTCTTATGAATACGCTGTATTGAATGACTAAGGAAACACGGAACGTCTTAGTATAAGATTGGCTAGTAAACTTCCTTATTAATCTCTCAATCTATATGCATTCATATTGTTCAATAAACCTTGCCCTCAGCATGATTTAATCATGTACTCATGCCTCCTAGCGAACCTTGAGGCAAATCGGAGACAGAGCTTCTATTGAGTGTGAGCCCGTGAGCCAAAAAAGGTGTAGTTAAGGTTGAGAGGGTTCGAGCTTTGATAACTCATTTACGTATGCATTGTTGATTATCAATTACTTCATTTAATTCTGATTTTATGATTGGTTACGATTTCAAGACTGATATACGCTTCTGTATAAGTACGAGTCGATCGCTATGTATGATAAGTATGAACTCTCATCAGTCTTGATATATTGAGTCGACACCACTGAGCTTGTACCCATAGGAGGTTCGACGGGACCGAATGAGGGTATTCAATACGTTACCTACTATAATAGTTATATGAAGAGTTAGTCGACGCTCTTAGGGTAGCTAGACAGTCCTGACCCGATCACTAGTGATTTCCTACATTATGATATGCTCTCTTTTAGAGAGAAGATACTATGTGGATGCCAATTAGTGTAAAGTTGTCTTTCATCTATAATTCCTTATTCATGCTTATTCACATGCACAACTTGCCTAGTTTTCGTTATTGCTCTCTTTAATTTTTATGTCGTTTAATTGCAATTGTTACATCAAGATGGGCTTATGTACTCTTATATTTGCTTAACCGTTGTATTAACAGTGCTACCCTTGGTGTTACATGAATGGAACCCAACTCCGATATGGCAATCGAAGCGCCCTTGGAGGGAACCACAACGGTACCTCAAGATGTGAACGAATGGAACAAGGAGAATGTATTTTATTAGTCATCCTCTACAGTGCATAACAGGTCCTTTAGGGTTGTTGTGTAGCCATAGTTTAGCTTGTAGTTGGACTTGTCATTTGCATTTGGTTGTGTTATGGAACTTTTGTATCATGTGCATGTGGATTGGGAAAATTAACAGACTTTAGTTATATAAATGGAATGATTGAATGTTTTATTAATGTTTATGATATATATCGGTGAATTCTCCAGATTTCCGCTCAAATTTAGAAATGTTTGATACATATTTATGGATCTTCCTTACACGTTCCTGTGGAATCACCCTTGTGACAGTTTGTACGTGTCTTGATGCGGCACTAATTGTCACAGGTTACGTGTGTCGCGCCTTGGGATCCACTATTAATTCCCCAATTCCTGGATTCGGGGCGTAACACGGATGCTAGAAGAAGAGGAAATAAATATGGAGACAAACCTTTAACTGCCTCAAATGGACCAGAGAGAAGTCCCCAAGAAAAGCAACAACGAGGAGAAGCATCCAAGTCGGATTCCAGCAGACGCCATGTTCTTGGAATTTTGAATAAGGGAAAAATAGAAACTCTCAAATGGGTTATTTTGGCATTTCTAACCATGGTTAAGCAATTTTGCAGCCAAGGAGGACAAACAATATCGTTGCGGGGGGGGGGGGGGGGGGGGGGGATGATGTCGGCTACTTTTTGGGTTGTCAATAACTCCACTAACGTCCAGGGGTACGCTTGTGAACCAAATGTGAACAGTCAATAGGTGTTGTGCAAATTCAGAAAATGGAAGGATTGTACCTGTATTTGTGCAATTATGTAGGGGGTACTTTTGGTAGTTTATAGGAGAATATTTGATGACATCAGCTACTTTTTGGGTTGTTAATAACTCCACTAATGTCCAAGGGTACGTTTGTGAACTAAATATGAACAGTAAATAGGTGCAGTGCAAATTCAAAAAATGGAAGGAGTGTACCTGTATTTATGCAATTATGTAGGTGGTGTAGATGTAATTTTCCATTTTAAAAAATCATAGTCTATGATTAGATTTTCTTCCCCATCCATTTACCTTAGTCTTGGCATATTTTGGGGTGGGGCCATATGACCGTTAGCAATTTTGTGATCCATGTGAAGACACAAAACAACAATGTGTATTTGTGTAAAAATAAGAAATGTTTTTAAAACCGATTTAGTAGTGACATTGCATGCATGGAAAAAAATAATAATAACAATAAAATTATCAAATAAATTAAATTGGAAAAACACCTAATCAATGGGTGTTCACTTTGCTGCTTGATGCGGTTTAATCATGTCTTGATTGGCTAAACAGGGTTTTACAACAATGATAATAATGGGGTCACCCCCCACCCCCCCCCCCCCCCCCCCCCCCCCAAAATAACCCAAACCCCAACCAAAAAAAAAAAAAAAACTCTTATTTTACTCTGACCTTCTCCATGCTTGGGTAGATGTCAAAATTGCCCAAACCTTCATTTCTTTTAAGCACATCCATGCCTTACTTTATTATTTTTTCCCTTTTGATATGATTTCTATTTTCCTTTTCATTACCAATTCTTTGGTCATTGCAACTTATGTGGCCCCACCTTTCTGTGAATAATCTACCTTTACATGTTGAAGTGAATTTTGATACAATGAATATATTGGAATGGTTGTTCATATGATTATGGTTAAATAATGAAAGGTGAGCCTTGAATAGGATAAATTAATTATTTCTACATTTTTTTAAAAAGTTGGTCTATTTTTTGTGATCCAAAATGAACATTTTATCATATCTAATACAGAAAAATCACCTTGAGTGATAGATGGTGAAGATAGGAAACTCATAGAATTTTAGTCACCTATCTTTCATGGGGCTGATATGGTTGCATCAAAATATTTTTTTAGAAATCATAATTAACGACCTTACTACTAATTTCTTATTCTGAATAACTAACATTGCCCATTTATTTGAAGAAAATTGAATTTTTAGGAATTAAAGAAATAAATTCATTATAGTTAAAATATGATTGGGGCAAGTCAACTAGTATGGATATGAATTTTTGAAAGTTCAAAGGTACTCATTTTTTGAGAAAAATAGGATCCATTTGTTTGCATGAAATTAAATTCCTACAAATTCAAAGAAACTCATTTTACTAGGAATTCCTCTATCTTGAAATTTTATAATATATTTGTTTGCATGCATAAAATTCTTAAAAAATATCAAAGAAACCTATTTTACCTTGAGATCCTTATTTTGAAAATATAATTGGATACTTTTCATTTTTATGAAATTTGATTCCTAAAAAATGTTGTTCTTATCTTGTCGTTTAAAAAAAATAAAATTAAATCATAAAGTTATTAACCATTTCCTTAATTTGAAATTGAGGTCAATTTTTGAATTTAATGTAATCATAACATGAGAAAACTAGCAAACAACTTAGTTCAAAATCTATTGAGATCGTTAAGAACTACCAAACAACAATAATATTGCAATATTGTTGCCTTACCCAAGGCCTTCTTCCCTCACTAGAGGGTTTTCCAACCTCACTGGAGGTGTTTCCCCTCCCTCGAGGGCTCCCTTACAAAAGGGCTAGGGGTCACAGCCCTCTTAAGTATTTTATTCTACTAGTATTTCAATATATAAATATTTTAATCTATATATATTCAAATAGGCCCTAAGATCTAAAAGAAATTAAGAAAATGCATGCTAGATAATCTCTCTTCAATTACATGATAACACTATACATTGTCATCTAAACACATTAACACTGATATATTTTTAGCTCCACAAATGGAACAATATAAGTTTGTCAAAAATGTTAAACTCATTCACAAAATGCATCTTTCTTATATCATAGCTCACACTATGGGTATTTTAGTCCAAAAATGCTATAGTTGTAGCTGTGGGGAAATATTTAAACTTTAGAAAGGATGAGGAAAAAGTCATCTCTAGAGTTAAGCTACAAGCAACTTCATGTATTCTCTTAACTGGAAATAACCACATGCCATTTCTATTTGCAAACAATCACCTCTGTTTATAAGAAAATCTAGATCAACTATGTTGAGCACAATCAATGACCAGTTTTCAAATAAATCAAGAAATTCACTTTATCATGACCTAAAAGTATAAAATTTCCTTTATAACCTCATTTGGATCATAGTCAAGGTAATTACTCAAAAGGAACATTCAATCTAAGCCAACTTGATTGTGATTCACATCCTCAATTTAACATTAATCACCATCTAAGCCTTATTCCATTTATGTTGGGTTCAACAATATGTTGTAGACCAAATCTTCAGTTATGTCGCATTGCTTCATATTAATCCCTACTACACTACAATCAATGTCCTCTTTCCCTAACCTTTTTCTTTTGGAGGCCATAGGATATTTGGCTGAATTATGTTAGTTCTAATATATTGTCATGCTTTGACGACATAGGTGCCGACACACTCATGGTTGAGTGGTGTACCTTGCATCACACAAATGCGTAAGAGATCAATCCCCGGGTCCAATGAGACAATCTAGCCAAAAAAAAAAATTACACACCTAAAAATACATGACGTTTTTGTTTCCTTCAAGTGAAGGGCAGAGATTTCTGTTCTGATAGAGACAGTTACATGTAGAATACAACACAGCCAGTTTTGCCTAATTACTTTTTAATTTTTGGTAATCTACCCAATTTCTAAATGATGGGTCCGGTCACATGTAAACTTGCCCAGAACCGCAGCACGAGCCGAAATCCAAGGGCAGCACCTTGACTGGTTTGTAACTATTTTTAGTTGGAAGGCAAAACCAATTCCATTCAATCCACCCTTGTTGGGGATTGGGACTGACGTGGCAAGTCGTACATGAACTGAAAACTGACTCATTTCCCCTGTCCCCTCCTTATGTGTCACACTAATAAAAGTATTGCCTTCGTCTTCAGATCCCTTACTCATATGTTCTGGTCTAATATTCATTCATCTGATTCCTATCCATAAATGATCGTTCAACCACTGTGAAATTAAACTCAATTTTCATATTCATTAAGGTGCCTCTCTCTCTCTCTCTCTCTCTCTCTCAACACTTGAACTTGGGTGGAACATATATAACAGCCTACCGAGCAGCCACCATGTTTGTAAGGCGCCATGGCCGATGCGACTTGATCAGATCTTTGGAGAGGTTTCTGGGTAGATTTGGTTTTAACAAGGTGTGTCTTTTTTTTTTTTTTTTTTCCTTTTTACCTATCCGTAGATGAAGTGGATTTCTTTTAGTTGTTTGTTTACTTACTTTAAATTTCTTCCGCCATTGCACTTGTGAATATATCTTATAAACATTGAATTGTTAAGTGCCATCTTCATTTTATTTATCTATCTTATATAAAATATGTTAGCTCCAGTGATGTTTGAAATTTTGATTTCATAGTGTATGCATGTATAGACGAGATATTCTTATTTTTCTGCCATTTTGATTGGTTTTATGTCAACTTGATATGTTAAATGTGAGACCGACATGAAAATTTAATTTTGTTACGTTTTGATGCTGATTTTCACGACCATCCTGTGGAAGTTATGCTGCTCCCAGTGAATTTTTTGTTTAGCCCGGAAACTTGGAAGATGGTAGTTTAAAGGTTTACTCCATGAAATCTGAAATTCAGAAGTTTCATTTTTTTTTTCCGCAGAAAAAAATTCAAATGTAAGTTTTAGTCTTAGGATTTTAACGTAGATTTGGACTTCTAATAGTAATAACCTCGGTGTATGCTACTGTGGGGCAGTACTCTAACTCAATACCTTCCTCTGTTTCTATTGTTATTGAATCTCAAGTGACAAGAAAACTACACAAGATACTATAGTAGATGCTTCCATGACGCTACTTCAATGTTCCTAAATTGCTGGACATATTTTCTGTAGAGTTATGGATTTACCAACACCGAAAGTTTTGCTTAGATGGGATGTGGTTTTGTATTTGATGGAACAATGTTATCTTTGTAAGTACTATGTAATTAGGGAAATATAGTTCTCTTTAGATGTGTTCTATACATATTATGAATAAATTATCCTTACATTACATGTATTTTGTGCTGTATACATGTTCATCCATGTTAGCAAAAACCTGAGTTTTGTGATAAGTGTGAAAATTTGATATTGAACAGTGCTTGATGTGATATTACATATGAAAGGAAAGCATAAGAACTGATAACGAGTTTTACAGTGTGAAATAGTACTCTGGAAATTTCCGAAGAACACTTGTGCATGGGTTACTTGGTTGATTTCAATTTACATTTTACATTTTCTCGAAAGATGTTGGAAACAATATATTTGAACATGCACTAGTTCTATCTAAATGGCAACCCACTCTTTTTGGTTTGAAGATATAATGATGACTTGGTGCTCCTTTCTGTTGTTAGTTATTTACTGGTTTCTTGAGAAGAAGAAAACTGGAATAGAGCATCAATTTTGGTTAACAGAGTTTCTTCTTTTTTATATTTTTTTATTGATTTGCATGCCTTTCTTATTGTCTTTGCAGATTCAAAATTACTCCCTTACATCTCAAGCTGCAACTTCTCTGCAACAATCATGTGAAGGCACTACAACTAATGCTTACAGGTAAACCATAAACCACATAATTCTAAGTCTTAAAACAGATATCTCTGCATTACTTTACAAAATGCTATTTTCACCAATTGGAATGGCCACTTTCTTCTATAAATGTTATTTGTGAGATCAATACCATCCTATTTTCTTTTCGTGTTTCTTATCAATTAATTTGCCTTGATTTTGTAGATTAATGGTTGCAGAGGAAAGTGTCATAAGGAAAACTAATTGCATCAGTGAAAAAATGACGGGCGATGACGATTGCACGAATGTTAATTGGGATAAGCTCGGATTTAGTCTTATGCCCACTGATTACATGTATATTATGAAATGTTCTCGCGATGAGGAATTCTCACAGGGGGAACTTAATCCTTATGGAAACATTGAGTTGAGCCCTTCAGCTGGAGTCTTGAATTATGGGCAGGTTGGTAGAACCTTGATCATGCCATTGACAAGTAAATGATGATCCATGCATTTTTAGATAACCAGCTCAGTTACAGTCATAGTAGTTTTGTTCTCTGTCATGATAATACATAATAGATAGCTTGACCATATATGCTTGTTTTTCACTCCAGAAATATAGTTTTGTTCTCTGTCATGATAATATATAATAGTTAGCTTGACCATCTATGCTTGTCTTTCAGTCCAGAAATATAGTTTTGGTTCCTGTCAAGGACAACTTTTTTTAACTACTAGTAGTATTTTTAACTAGTAGTAGTTATCAGTTTGAACTTTAAAGCAGCTGCAAGAAGTGGGTGAACATTAAACAATAAATCAGTCGGGGAATACTGAACAATAAATCAGGTGGGGCTTACTTTCCAAGAGAAAGGAAAGGTGCTGATTGCTTATGGTTAAGTGGAAAAGAAAGGAGTTGATTCCTTATGGATAAGGTCCATCCACCGAAATGGTTTTGGTCCGGCGTGATTTCTAAAAGGTGCTCACCCAAATCCCTCACTATCAGCGCTATAGCCAAAAAATTAATCCCTGAGTGGAGGTGCTGATTGCTTACGGATAAGTGGAAAAGAAAGGTGTTGATTCCTCATGGATAAGGTCCATCCACCGAAACGGTTTTGGTCCGGCTTGACTTCTAAAAGGTGCTCACCCAAATCCCTCACTATCAGCGCTATAGCCAAAAAATTAATTGTGGAACGGAAGTGACTCACCAATTAAGCTACAAGTGGGCTCCACTTTCAATTACCATCCAATTGTGGAGGCAGGTCATTCCCTACCCACCAATGTAACCTGATCTTCAACTGCTAATTCAGGGTATCGTTTGAGGCCTTTATTTATGTTTGAGTTTCAGGATTGACATTGATTGACATTTTCCACCAGATTAATAAAATGGGTTTTTCTTCTGGTAAAAGGATTAATAAATGGGTTGACTCCACAGTTGTTATTAAACCACACCTTAACTCATTGAGGGTAGCGCCCACTAAATCCATCCAAACACACCGAATAAATTTCAGGTGGTATTAAAAATAAGTCATTGAGAGCTAACACATACCTTCTGCCATTTCACCAACTGTTAGTTAATTTAGAGCCAATTTGCTGGCAGTAGAATTCCTAATAATTGAATACATATGTTTGATGGTCAAATGAAGCCAATACAAAAGAATATTAAAGATGTGAGGTGTGAAAAATGATATAATACATCAGATGGGAGTACATTGACTTTCTTATTAGATTTGAATTACTACTGTACAGCTGCATAACATAATATACATTGAGAGAGAGAGAGAGAGAGAGAGAGAGAGAGAGAGCGCGCGAGTCATTTGAATGTTTTTAATAAGAACAGGGTCTTTTTGAGGGACTGAAAGCTTACAGAAAAGAAGATGGGGGGCTATTGCTGTTCCGCCCAGAAGAAAATGCTCGACGAATGCAAATGGGTGCTGAGAGGATGTGCATGCCCTCTCCTTCCACCCACCAATTCCTACACGCCGTCAAGCAAACTGTCCTAGCCAACAAGCGTTGGGTATTCACAATTCACCTTTCTCCTCTTCTTCAATCAATTCCTCGCAAACCATCTTCTAATTTAATAATTGTTACTTGGGTTTGTTTGGTTCAATTGGATATTAACAGGTGCCCCCACCGGGTAAAGGCTCGCTATATGTTCGCCCCCTGCTAATTGGAAGTGGCCCTGTTCTGGGTTTGGCCCCAGCACCGGATTACACCTTCTTGATTTATGCTTCCCCAGTTGGAAACTATTTCAAGGTGGGGTCTCTTTATCTTGCCTCAATTCCTCTATAATACAAGATTAGGATATGGTTGAATTATGTTCTCTTTCTTATCTTTAGTTAATGATCTGTGCAGGCTGTACTCTATAACTAGCTAAAGCATTCTGAATGAAAAATAATCTGTCATTTATGGAAATATAATCCTAAACTAACATATTTTAGCACTTAGTTTTATAGGAAGTGGAGCCATTAGATGTCTTCAGTTTATTTTACAACAAAGCTCAGGTAGTCAATTTGTTCTGTTATATTGTGCAGCAGGTTTTGAGGGCAGCAGGGAAACTGGAAATTCCTTTTAAAAAAGGTTTACCAAACAACCACCATAGTAGAACAACTTAATGAATAGGGTAGAAAAAGGTATACTTAGTTCTGTGCTGGTTTGGCTTTAGCTTTTGTGTGAAATGAAAATTAGGCAATCAGGATTCAAATCACTAGGTACAAATCAAAAGAAAGCAAACCTGAAAAAATGACCAAGCGGGTAGGCACTCTCGAGGGAGACCAAATGAAATATTGGTAAATAACACTCCAAAGGTATTGTTTTGTGTTGCTTGGGAGAAACTCTTTTACCCTGGAATGTGTAGAGCCCAAATTCTAAGTTTATTCTTTTCCTCAAATGAAACCATAAATTGTCGAACAGAGTTATGGACAACTACATTTATGTCTAAACTGAGTGCATGGCAACAGATTTCCAAGGATACGAACATATAAACTAAGTTACCTGGTCTCAATTTAGAGGATCCAAATAGTCTTCTAGTCTCCTAGCTTAGTAATCTGTATTAGAGCTTAACTCAATTCATCATAGAAATGACATGCATATGGTGAATGAGTTGCAATAGAATCTGCTCTGCAAAGTAGTAAGTATAAGAGTCTACATGGATTTTCTAACAAAATTTATTAGGCACATTTTAATTAAACCAGATTTAATAATCTGCATTAATAAGATTCAAGACTTTTAAAATCATTTCCTTTCTTGATCGGATCTAAAACATGAAAGTATCAGATGTAGATATCAAATACGAGATTAATACATCAATTAAAGGAATCATATATGAGATGAAAACTTAAAAGTAGAGATTAATCTGAGATAGAGAGCATACCTGAGACTTAGGGATGAAACAGAGGGGAGATGAGAGCGGTGAGAGAGTGGAGAGTCAAGAGAAGAGAGACCAATAGATGGATACAGAAGATCTCTGTGTGAAGGAGGAATTAGAATACCAAGGCTTTGTTGTGCGCGTGTGTGCAAACACAACCAAGATCAAACAATCACCACACAAGAAGACAAGAAGATTTACGTGGTTCGGCAAAAATGCCTACGTCCACGGGAAACCAATTTCCACTGGGTTCTCCTCCAATCTGTGAAACCACAGCCTTGGAATCTCAGCCTCTCTGACTGACTGCTCTATCTAGGGTTACAGATTACATCTCATATATATAACCAATACATCCTTATCCCCCAAGAACTCTATCTCAAGAAAAAGGAAAGTCCTAATACATTAGGAAACTACCCCAGATATAGAACCCAATCATGGTCTGGACCCACATGGCCAACAATCTCCCCCTCCAGACCATGGGGAAGATGCCCTGAACCCCTTACTGGGAGTTCAGTCCAGCCAACTCTGAACACAGCTCCAGCTTTCCCTTAGACACAACCTTGGTCATCATGTCCGAGGGATTCTTGTCCGAATGAATCTTTTCCAGCTTCATGAAGTTCTTCTCGATCACCTCACGAATCCAATGGTACTTGATATCAACATGCTTCATGCGACCATGATATGTAGCATTCTCACTGAAATCCATAGCACTCTGACTATCACAGTAAACTACATATTCTTCTTGCTTCAAACCGAGTTCTTGAAGGAATCTCTTCAACCAAAGCATCTCTCTCCCTGCTTCATTAGCAGCTATGTATTCCGCTTCAGTTGTAGACTGTGCTGTATACTTCTGTAACTTCGATTGCCAGGAAATAGCTCCCCCTATAAAAGTAAACAGATATCCAGAAGTCGACAACCGACGATCAAGATCGCCTGCAAAATCAGCATCAGTATAACCTTCCATGACTGGTTTTGAGCCTCCGAAACATAAGCACACCTTGGAAGTACCTCTCAAATACCTAAAGATCCACTTCACTGCTTCCCAATACTCTTTTCCAGGGTTTGCGAGAAATCGACTCACTAAACTCACAGCATGAGCAATGTCTGGCCGTGTACAAACCATGGCATACATGAGACTCCCCACAGCAGAGGAGTAAGGAACACATGCCATCCGTTCCTTTTCATCATCTGTAGAAGGACACAAGCGCTTGCTTAATTTGAAGTGACTGGCTAGAGGTATGCTAACTGGCTTAGCATTCTTCATGTTGAACCGTTCGAGAACTCGTTCAACATATTTCTCCTGTGACAACCACAGCTGCTTGGAACTCCTATCACGACGTATTTGCATGCCCAATATCGTTCGTGCGGGACCCAAGTCTTTCATGTCAAACGATTTTGACATCTCCTCTTTTAACTTGCCAATCAACTTGCTATCTTGTCCAACTATCAGCATATCATCTACATATAAAAGAAGGATGATGAACCTGCCATCGATAAATCGACGAACATAGACACAATGATCTGCAGCTGTCCTCCGGTACCCATGACTCAACATGAATGAATCAAACTTCTTGTACCACTGTCTCGGTGCTTGCTTCAGCCCGTAGAGACTCTTCTTCAACTTGCAAACCATCTGTTCTTTTCCTTCTACCTCAAACCCCTCTGGCTGAGTCATGTAGATCTCTTCTTTCAAGTCACCGTGAAGAAACGCAGTCTTCACGTCCATCTGTTCAAGCTCAAGGTCCATGCTGGCGACTAGACCCAAAACGATTCTGATAGAAGTCATTTTCACAACAGGAGAGAAAACATCACTGAAGTCGATACCCTTCGTCTGTGCGAAGCCTTTTACCATTAACCGTGCTTTATGCTTCACCAGTTTTCCATTCTCATCCTTTTTCAGCTTGAACACCCATTTGTTTTTCAGAACATTCCTATCTTTGGGAAGTTGCACCAGCTCATAAGTCTTGTTCTTCTTCAAAGAACTCATCTCATCCTGCATAGCCTTCATCCACTCATCTTTATCAGCATGAGTCATTGCTTCTCGGAAGCTAGCTGGCTCTCCCTCATCAGTGAGCAACACATATTCGGATGCAGGATACCTAGTTGATGGTTGACGCTCTCGGGTAGACCTCCTAGCTGGAGGTTCCGTGGTTTCAATCCGAGGAGACTGCTGCTCCCCCTGCTCAACACCCTCATCATCTGGCAACCCCTGTGCCTCATCACGATCCGGATCATTTTGTCCACCTTCTCCACCTGTAGTCTGCACCGGAGAAGGAGTCGGTGTGAGATCAACCACTCCATCAACTTTCTCAGAAGACTTATCAATCTTTTCAACATCTCCAAAGAACTGATCTTCATGGAAAACCACATCCCTACTTCTGATAAGTTTCCTCTTCTCTGGATCCCATAATCTGTAGCCAAACTCATCTCCACCATAACCAAGAAAGATGCAACTCACTGCCTTATCGTCCAACTTGGAACGCTGCTCCTTTGGTACATGCACAAATGCTTTACACCCAAACACCTTCAAATGTGAATAGGAAACATTTTTACCTGTCCATCTTCTCTCTGGAAGATCATAATTCAAAGGAACTGAGAAGGATCTGTTAATCAGATAAACGGCAGTCAGAACGGCTTCACCCCAGAATGACTTAGGCAACCGTGCTAATTTTATCATGCATCTCATCTTCTCAAGAATAGTGCGGTTCATTCTCTCTGCCACACCATTGTGCTGTGGAGTACCAGGAACTGTCTTTTCATGTCGAATGCCATGCTTCAAGCAGTAGCTTTTGAACTGGTTGGATGTGTATTCACCCCCATTATCTGAACGGAAACACTTCAAGAGTTTACCTGTTTCTCTTTCAACCTGGACATGAAACTGTTGAAACATCTGGAATACTTGATTCTTTGATTTCAACGGATAAACCCAGACTTTCCTGGATGCATCATCGATGAATGTGACAAAATACTTATTGCCACCCAATGATTCTACCTCTATGGGACCACAAACATCAGAATATACCAAATCCAACACATGTGATTTCAATTTTGATGTCGAAGAGAAAGCAACCCTATGCTGTTTACCATATAAACAATAATCACAAGGGTCAAGGGACATACCTTTGGAGCAAGGAATTAAATCCTTCTTTGCCAACATCTGCAAGCCTTTCTCACTCATATGACCAAGCCTCTTATGCCACAGATTCAGAGAGGAATTGTCTTGAACTGCATTCAACACATCTTTGCACAGCTTGACTTGTGTTTTGTAAAGAGTATTACCTGCTGTTCCTCTCGCAATAACAAGAGACCCTTTAGTGAGCTTCCATCTGCCATTTCCGAAGTAATTCTCATAACCAGCACGGTCCAATGCAGTCCCGGAAATCAGATTCAACCGCAGATCAGGAACATGTCGCACATCTTTCAGCGTCATTGTGCAACCAATATCGGTTTTAATGCAGATATCACCGATACCAACAATATCTGAATGACTCGTGTTGCCCATCTTCACAGTACCAAAGTCACCTGCTTTGTACGTCGTGAACATCTCCCTGCAGGGAGTAGCATGGTAGGATGCTGCTGTGTCAACAACCCACTCAATCTGACCATCTGCAACACTCAAACACTTATCATCATCGCCGGCGAGCACCACTACTTCCTGTTCCAAAGTAGCTGTAGTGTTATCATTGTCATTCTTCTTCTCATTATTGGATCCTTTCTGTTCCTTCATGGCAAAACAATTTTTCCTGATGTGGCCCATCTTGCCACAGAAAAAGCACTTTACAGACTTTTTCTTGCTCTGTGATTCACTGCTAGATTTAGACTGTGATTCACCTTTAGACTTGCCACGACCCCCCTTTGGTCCTCTACTCTTACTCCTCCCCCTGTTCTCAGTAACAAAGGCCTGTGCATTATCTGTCCCTGCAGATTTCCGTCTTGTTTCTTCATTCTGTAGGCTACTGGTAACCTGACTCATAGATAACACACCATCTGGAGTAGAATTGCTCAAGGAAACAACCAATGTCTCCCATGAATCTGGTAAAGAACTCAGAAGCAATAAAGCTTGCATCTCATCATCAAGGACCATCTTCATAGTGGCTAACTGATTTATCACACTTTGGAACTCATTGATGTGATCTTCGATCTGACCACCATCCTTGAATTTCATGTTCACAAGCTTTCTGATCAAGAAGGTTTTGTTCACCGAGGTCTTTTTATCATACATTGCTTCTAGCTTTTTCCAAAGGGTATTCGCATTGGTTTCATTAGACACGTGGTGAAATATACTGTTATCAACCCACTGTCTGATGTGACCAATCGCTTTTCTATGCAATTTGATCCAATCAGCATCTTGCATATCTTTCGGTCGGGCACTATCCCCCTCAACGGGATCATGGAGGTCTTTACAATAGAGAATATCCTCCATCTTCGGTTTCCAGATCAACCAATTGGAATGGTTGAGCTTAACCATGGTAGTGTTGATAGTATTGTTCTCCATCTTAATCAAATTAAGTAACAGGAAAAACAAATAATTAACACTGACCTCAACTCCTGCACCAAGCTGTAGATCTCGTCAATACGAGCACGCTGGAAGAAACGGATCTGAAATCCAACCCCGGATGGCTCCGATATCGCAAAAACGGTTTTCTGCGCTTCTGATTTGGTCAAACTCCTTGTTGACCGTCAAACAGCCAATCTTCTTCCACTAACACGTAGATCTGCTCGAAACGAGTCCGTAGGCGCAAACGGATCTCCGATCGGACTTCGGATGATCAAGATATCGCAGAAACAAGTTTCTGCCGTCAATCTGGTCAACTCTGGCCGTTGACCGCATGCCCGATGACGTAGGCTGACGTCAGCCTGATGACGTCACTCTGCTGACGTCTGCGCTGTGCTGACGGGCTGGACCGTCTGCTTACGGGTTCAGGTCGACCCAACCCGACCCGAACTGCACTGCTGTCTGAACTGGGCTGAACTGCGGGTTGGTTCGGACCCAACCCGAAACTGAACCCAACCCGAGAAAGGGCGCTGGGCTTAGACGTTAACGCCGGTCAGTTGGAACTGACCCGACCCGACCCAACACCCAGACCCAGACCCAGTTAACTGGGTCGTCTTCTACAAGTGGGCGTGTCTGCAACCGGGTGTCTGCAACCCGGTTTGCAGCGGCTGGTCGCTCTTCTTCTCCGGAGGCCTGGTCCGGCGACCAGAGGCGACGGAGGCGGTGGCGACTGCGGCTCCGACGGCGACGGCGACGGCTGCGGCGGCGGGGAACGGCAGGCGACGGTAAGTCCGACTGTTTTTTTTTTTTTTTTTCTTCCGCAGCGTTGATTCTTCTGCGCCGGTCTTCTTCTCCGGCACGGAAGAGGAAATCCGTCACGGCTTCTTCTCCGGTTCTTTTCCTCAGATCCGAGAAATCCTTCTTCTCCGATGAAGAACTGGAGCAACCAAAACCACCCAACAGGAGAGTTTCTCTGTTTCCGGGAAAAACAGAGCAACGAGAACCCAATCTTCTTCTTCCGCGATCGCGTGTGGCCCAGTAGAGATCAACCTTGATCTCTTCTCTTCCCGTTGATCTTCCACGCACAATCAATCGCTCTGATACCACTTGTTGTGCGCGTGTGTGCAAACACAACCAAGATCAAACAATCACCACACAAGAAGACAAGAAGATTTACGTGGTTCGGCAAAGATGCCTACGTCCACGGGAAACCAATTTCCACTGGGTTCTCCTCCAATCTGTGAAACCACAGCCTTGGAATCTCAGCCTCTCTGACTGACTGCTCTATCTAGGGTTACAGATTACATCTCATATATATAACCAATACATCCTTATCCCCCAAGAACTCTATCTCAAGAAAAAGGAAAGTCCTAATACATTAGGAAACTACCCCAGATATAGAACCCAATCATGGTCTGGACCCACATGGCCAACAGGCTTAACTATGCATTGAAATACCGAGGGTGGAAATGGAGTGGGCCGCTAACAGATGTATTAGAGGGTCCTAGGAATTAGATGGGCAAACACTGAATTCTGTTCAATACGTATGTATTGAATGTAATACATATGTATTTCATTGAAAATAAACAATCCCTTTGAGAATATGTGATGCCATATAAGTTGATATTCAACTATGTGTTATCTCACTGATGCAGGTCAAACATATCTGACTTAGACGAGATAGTAAATAAAATAGATGTCTTGTGTTTCCAACACTCATCTCACAACCCAATCCAACAAACCACACACCCACTAGAGATATAAATGAACTCAGGACTTAATAACCCAACACTATATAAGAATTCCATACCATTGGTCATTTGAGAGAAATTCATGTTTCTACAAAGAGCTACACATGCCCAAACCTAGGAAACCACCCAAGATAGTAACAGTGTGTCACAATTTTATTGCTTCACATCACATTTAACTTAGGACAAAAGTAATTCCACAGAATAAATATGGCGCCTTAGTCAAGCATATGATCCCAGCTATTCAACACTAATAAAAGGTAACCCAAATATGAAAAAATAAAATAAAATAATAGAGGACAGATGTAGCCTAAATAACCCATCGGCTTGAAGTTATCTGCATATATATCACCAAACAAGGCAACAAGACGACATTTATTTTAAAACCAATTGATTCACCTATGAACTATGAATACATCGTTTGTGTCTATGGTTGTCAGTGTCTTGAGAATTTCTCATTTTGTTAATTATATGAATAAGTTTATCCCCTATCATATATAAACGAAGCAGCATTCACTTAATTGTGCCACTTGATTCCTATATGTTTTGAGTTTTTTTTTTCTTTTCTACTTAACTATCAAGGTGTATCTTTACTTTTGACCAATATGAGTTTCTATTGATTTCCTTTATCTTTTTAGGAAGGCCTGTCACCACTCAATTTGTTTGTTGAGGATGGTTATCATCGTGCCACTCCTGGTGGGGTTGGAGGAGTGAAAACAATTAGCAACTATGCACCGGTAAGGAACCTTTTTTTAATGATTGTGACTTTATTCTGTAAGTGTAAAGCAAGAATCTCACCCTGTTTCTTGTTTCTTTGTTGTATACATTGCATATTTAGGAATCATTGTGTTTCTCATGTTAATCAAATTTATTTTATCCTACATGCTTAGATGGTGTTGATTCTCTGCGTGTTTTATCCCAAAACTTATAGCTGTATACTATTCCTTACTTTCTTCTTCTTATTTAATATGTGATTGTATTATAAGGGTACTTGCAGATAGTGGATTACCATTTAGTAGTATTGTTCCGCCCCCAAACCCAACCATCTGGAACACTGTGGAACACCGAATTTTGTGGTGCGGACATTCGGTATCTTTTTATGTTGTGAGCTCCAATTTAAAACTTTTTACAGTATTTAAATAAAAAACATTTAAGTGGAAGTTATAATAGAAAATCAACGGAAGCAATATGAATATAGACCCAAAAATGATATCAGTCCATAATACAACATATAGCATATAAAGGATCAAGTCTCACTACAACGTTCAAGTTCAAGCATAGAAACAACGTGTCTTATTACATATCCATCTCAACGTCATGAGGACAACTAAACACTCATCCACAAAATCAAGTGCCCTCCAACAGCGAAGTTGACTGCGCTACGTCACTGGCTCCCAGCTCATAGTCAGTTGCCGTCAGCATCTCAAAGAATGCCCCATCCGGGGTAACAGTATTGGCCCACTACCCACAGCACCAAGGTTAGAAAAGGTCTGATACAAAGGATCTGCCAAGACAATATAACTAAAATATAGGATGAACACATCAAATAGAGTAATGACAACGACCGTGATCAATATAGTACCAATGATAGAAAACTAGAAAAATAAAGAAATAACGTAGGAATTGTCACAAATCAATGTAAATAAATACCCTACAGTCAGTCCATCCATCTAACAAAAGGCACATTCACAGGTTAGCGTTTGAGATATTATATCACTGCCCTCCTGTACTACCTTTAAGTTGTGGTGGAAATGCACAAGATGACAAGCCTGGCCAAAACAAAATTGCACGAAATAAGCCGGCCAAAGTTTGGTACTCAAGAACCTTCATGGTACCAAATGATGTCCACTTAAAAAACCACATGTAGATGGCAAAGAGAATTAGCTCCTACCACAGGTGGTTAATCCATGGCTAAACTCTTCAACCGAGTGGCTCAAAGGATCGCAAGCAAAGGGACAGTGTCTGGCTAGGCTTCCCTTGTGCAAAGAGGTTACAATTCCAAACAAAGAAGTCAATCCATCCAAACCATCACCATCAATTGTACCATGATATCGGACACATCAATGTATCCATTCCATCACAAATAATTCACCAAAGTATAGCAATCCATCACAAACAACCCATCAAAGTATAATAATCCATTCCATGGGTCCATATCATGCCAAGGTTCCATAGCAAAGGTATCCCATGCCATTTGGCCGTTGAGTAGCCCGCCTAACCTCAGTAACTGGTGATCCATCCTCCATCAACATACATAAGGTCTCCAGGTAAACCCTAGGTCAAGGGCCTCATCATCATTATTCATCCATAGGTATACAACACAAATCCATCCATAATCAAATGAAATACAAAAGCAATGTATTGAGATCCATCCATCATATCAGTTGGAGAACCAAAAATAGCCAGCCATCTTAGGTCAAAGTTTACCCTTCATGCACAAGGCCAAAGTCATCCAACACAGTGGCTAAATTGAGTTTCGGATGTCTAATAAATAATACTTGGTGCTCTGGTGGTAATTAACATCCAAATCTCAACCACCCACTTGGCTCAACTGACGTCCCCCACCCTACTTTAGGCAACCAATGGGTGAATATAAAGCTCCACCATATAGTCATCATAAGACATCCATTTGTAAGTCATTAGTTAGGTTAAGTTAGGTTAAAGGGGCAAAGGATGCAAATTCTACACTTAAGGAAAACTCAGGCTCACAAGTAGCAGTGGCCCTATCTCAACTAGCCATGTGTACCATGGCTAGCTTTATGGTTCGCCGTGGGATGACTTATTGCTAGCCATAAGGTCATCGTAGAGTAAAATTTTCAATTTCATGCCTCTAGAAAAGCTCGCTGAGGTGCATTTACGATTAGCTTTTCTGGGAGTCCACGGCGAGCCATGGAGGAACTACGGCTCATTGTAGCTTCTCAGAGCCCATTCCCTTTAGATCTAAATTAATGCAAAACCGCTCCAAATCAACATCAATTCTAACCAAACTTCACCAACACATCAAATACACATTTCTAAGTCATTTCCCATCAATATTTTTTATAATTCAATGAATTTCCATCAATTGGGTTTCCAATCTACACACAAGGTTCCAAAACCAAGAAAAAGATCTTTAAAGGAAGAGGTTTCTAGCATCAATCATCAATATCAATTCAATTCAAGAAAAAGTGACATGCATGCTATGTGATTCATAGATTGCACTAGCCTTTGCCTCCTTGCCAAGAAATCTCCAATAACTCACCAACCCCAGGATCTCAAAATCTAAGCCTCCTACAACCAACTCCAAGGGAGAAACATGCATTAGGGCTTGAATTCAACAAGAAAACTCCTAGAAAAAACTAGAGATGGATTTGGGGTTTGAAACTCACCTTGATAGAGAGAGAATAGAGTGATCTAAATGAAGACTCTTGTAGATCTAGGTGAGTGGGGCTAGAATCCTTGTCTAGATGATGGTCTTTAATGAAATTCTCTTTGGCTTTGAGATTTCTTGCCCTAGCTTGTGCAAGAAAGAAGGGGAGAGAGGGAGAGAAATGGAAGGAAAAGGGAAGAACTATTGTTGGATGTTGGGTTGGGTAGTTATTAGGTTTGCAATGATAGTTGACATAACCAAAATGCCCTCACTTATGTTGTCTTCCAATAAAGAGACTCTAAGGGTCTTTTTGACAAACTCAAGGAAAGCATAATTTCTCCTAAAAACCCGAGAACTATCTAAACTACAGCCAAGGGCCCCTACTCCATAAGGTTTTTAAAATTACAGAACACCCCACACACTCTCAAAGTTACAAATAACCATAATACAAAACAGGAATATATACACGGACAGGCAAAGTAAAAGATGAAGATAGAGGGAAAAATTAAGCTCTCACCAAACTTCGATCCAGAAGCATTAGAGAATTTGGCTTTCACTAAACTCCAATCTAGGAGGCATGGAAATTTCGAGTAAAAATCAAAGAAATTTGGGAAGATCCCAACGCTTTTCATCAGTCGTTTATAGCTAACTATCAGCCAAAGAGGCTTTACAATGCTTAAATAGATAAAAGACATAACCATAAGACTAATCTAAACCATCCAAACATTTTGACGGTTAAGATTAAAACACATTACTAAGACAACTTAAAAATATAAACAAATAAAACCCTAAATGAATTAGAATAGGTGGACTGGGCCCAAAGGCGGGTCAACCTATGGGGAACATGGGTCTACCCTGCATCAATTCTTGGAGAAAACTCGACATCAAATTTTATAGAAATCCTTCAAGGTCAAATGTCAAGCGTACAAATCTTCGATGTGTTTCTTAATCTTCGATCTTTTTTGCATGACTTGAAGGCTGATTTCAATTTTCTCGAGTTCAATGTGGTCTTCCACTTTGAAGTAAAAAGGATGTGTTGCTTCTTTTGATGTTTGACTTCAGCGTTAGCGCATGATTTGACCATTAGATGTATCAATTGTTGGCTTTGAAATAGTAAATTACAATCTGCTATTGTCAATAGTCTATACTCAAAGATGAAATCAATGTGAGGAACATCAATGAGTTGCTCAACATTTTCAATACTAGCATTTTCAACCTTTTAGTATTGACTTGTTCAATCTGTTCAGTACTAGCTTCTTCTTCAATGGAAACCGGCTTTTGTTAATGTGGTTTTGCATTGATTTCGATTGGATCAATAGATTGATTGTGAGTTTTATCCAAGTCCTCACTAGTAGCCGACATATGCTAAGCAACAATTTCCAAAGGATGAGACTCAAGTTCATTTTCTTCCAATTCATCTGAAGGAGAAATGTTTGAAGGAGTGTCACATGCTACTTCATTTAAAATAATGGAATCATGTCTTTCATACTTTTGATCCTCAATTTGAGCCTTAACATTCTCCACAGTGGGTTCAACAACAAATGCTTTAGTAGTTTGTGAAGATTTTTCTTCTTGCAACTTAGCTTTCCCAAGGCGATAGCGTTTTATCAAATGCTCGATATAAATCGCTTCCCGAAATGCTTTAAGTACATTCGTGCAAGTTTTCATGTTTTTCCGAATGCTTGGTTTCAAACCCCTAACAAAGATAGTGACAAAATATTATGCACTCTCATGCAATCCACATAAAAAGCTTCTAGATTCCAAAACTCATAATCGCAGTCAAGGACAGGTAGCTTGCCTTGTCTCAAGTTTAGAAATTGATTAAAGTAGGATTTATTATCAACATACCATTATCCATACTTAAGTGAATATGTCACTCTCAGCACAATACTGTGCAAAAATAGCTCTTCTTCCAATTCCGTATGAAAGATTACTAAAATAATGCACGTTTTCCTTTGTAAGAAAAAAAAGTAATAATAAATCAATCTGACATGTTGTATATAAATCTCTTCAAAATAAGCGTACAAAATCAAAACGGATCTAAAATCTGACCTTTGATGGCCTTAAAATCTCGAAGATAAATCTCGGCCTTTGATCACAATGTTGACTGCTGACACAGATGCAATGATGATGTCAGCATGGGCTTTCTTTTGCAAATGGGTCAGAATGGACCCAAATTGTTGGCAGGAGAGCTATTTTTTTTTTTAATATATATGTCTTTTGAGCTACTTGGGTCGGGCCTAGCCCACAGTTCAGCCCAAAAGTGGCGAGGCAGCAGACACGTGTGGGAAACAAAGGGGTTTCGCAAGTCTCTGCTTGTCGACTGGGAACGAGAAGAGCAGGGATGGTGATGGCGGGCGCAGACGGCGCTGGAGTCGACGGAGACCGGCGATGACGCAGGCGCTCTTTGGTGAACGGTATGTCTCCTGTCTCCGATTCTCTTTCTTCTTCTTTCTCTTCTGCCTTTTCTTTTTTCTGGGACGGGTGACAATGGTGATGAAGATTGGGCCGAAGAGGGCTGGGGATTTGCAGACGGCGGGGTGGGGGTCTTCGGGACGGGTTTAGGGTTAGGGTTGCGGTGGTGTGGGGTTTTGACGGGGATGAGCGTCGTCGTCAGTTGAAGTACGTGGAGGGTTTTTTTTTTTTTTTTTGGTATGGACGTTTTGAAAGTGGGGGCCCCTGTCGCTGGATGGATGGGTTCCGGGGCTTTCGAAGTTGGGATTGGTTAGGGTTTTGGGTGGGCCAGATGTGTCTAGCAGTTATCTAGGAATTGTGCAGTGGTTATAGCAACGGGGATTCGGGGTTGTGGGGTTCTATGGGGACGGCCCAGGGCTTCGGTGCTGTTTTTTTGGCTCAATGAAGAGCAAAGCAGAGGATGGGTTTCGAATCTGGGTTCTTGGGTTCAACAGTGGAGAGGGTTTTGGTTCGGCTGGGGGTTTAGGGGCCAAGGGCGGTTGTCGATGATGCTGGGGTTTCACATCTGGCAGATCTGGGGACTTTGGTGTTCCTTGGGGATGAGATCTGAGGCCTATGGTGATGATCGGCCATTAAGGGCTGGTCTTTGGCGATGATGATGAAGGCTGTGCAAACGATGAATGCAGGTGAGGATCCGAGGGCCTCGGTCTCGAATCTGGGATTGATCGCTCTTTGTTTCTAATACCAATTAATGTGCAATGGAATGGATTTGCGGACGGCAAGGTGGAAGATGAAAATAGAGGGAAAAATTGAGGTCTCACTAAATTCCGATCGGGAGGACTTTAGAGAATTGAGCTCTCTGACCAAACTCCGATTGGGAGGCGGCGCTAGATGTTTCGCACAAAACTGAAAGAAACTTTTGGGAATATCCCGACACTTTTCATTAATCATCAATAACTAACCATCCGAATAACCCTAGGATTAATCTTGAACATCCAAACACTTTAGGTACTCAAGATTAAAACAAATTGTACAATATATGGGCTGGGCCCAAAGGTGGATCATAGGTCTATCCTCCATCAAACCCTCTATACTCCTAAACCAAGCCCAAAACCACTGCAAACACCTATAATTAAGAATCTAAGAATCTAACCCTTCTAATCACCCACAAAATCACACAAGCACATGAAATCAAGATAAATTAAGCTGAGAAAAGGCTGGGACCTTACATGTATGAAAGATGTAACTAGGTTTATCGCAGCATATACAAATTTTGCCATCGCATAATGTTTCCTCTTTTTTTTTTCTTCTCATCTTAAGGTTTTGAAGGCGCAGACTCAAGCTAAGAAGAAAGGATTTTCTGATGTGATATTCCTTGATTCTGTAAACAAGAGATTTCTGGAGGAGGCCTCTTCTTGTAATATTTTCGTTATCAAGGTATTGATATAAGTGAAGTTAGTTCTCTAGTTGAAGTTTGTGAAAGGTTTTTCTTCTCTGTTAATATGTAAATATTTAGTTTGAAAGTATTTCTAACTATTTTTCAGCTTCTAACGTGTAATGGTTCTATTCCATGCAGCCTTATAAATTTATATACAAAACTAGATTATTCTGAATGAAGAAGAAAAAAGTGGAATTTCATAACCTCTAACTGAAAAATAAAATTACAAAATTTCAACTGAAACATATCCTATACATTGATACCATTTTGCAGTGATAAAATTAGTTCTTACAACTATCAAAGAATTCTAAATGACCGAGGGATACCAATGACCATATCGCGAGTCCTCAATAACTTTAAGAAGGGGAAGGAGGAATCTCTTGGGCTAAGCATCACTTAAATTCACTATAAAATCTCCCTGCTTTTCAGTTTAATTTCGGTGGGATAACACCGAATATGTAGATTACCTAAGATGGTAGGGGAAATTGTATATGTGCCTGATTCCGCACTGATACTTCTATTTCTTATTGCAACTACAAGGCTGCGGGTTTGAG
Source organism: Sextonia rubra (assembly GCA_037013555.1). NCBI lineage: Eukaryota > Viridiplantae > Streptophyta > Magnoliopsida > Laurales > Lauraceae > Sextonia > Sextonia rubra. Next base: position 30,178,600 of record JASUAD010000010.1, on the reverse strand, counting down.
TCTTGTTACGAATCAGTAAAAAAAAAAAAAAAAAAAAAAAAGGATCTAGTTCCATTCTTGCAGTAAATGAATTTAGCATCTTACTCTCACCACAAAAAGATTCCTTAAGAATATTTTAGTGGCGACGTGGCTAGAGTTCCTCCAAATTTCTATATATGGAATTTAATACACTTAAAATCTGAAGTACCTCTGCAGTAGTAGGAATATGCATGGGTTTTAATTTATGGAAGATGGTTCCGGTTCCAGCAGTAATTGACAGCTCATTTGGAAAGACAGAATGATAGGATTTTTGTTAAGTGTGGAACAAACAGTAAGAGAGGCGTTTTAAAATTTTTGATATTGGTAATTTGGATAAGAAAGATTTTGGAGGATGTTCTGCAACTTTGCCAAGCTTGTTTGTTGGGCAGTGTATCAATGAAGAAATCACTAGTGAGGATGCCAACATTAGTTGGTTTATAAATAATAAGTTCAATGTTCTGGCTAAGAAATCACGAGGATGCCACTTCTCATGTTCTAGTTATTCTACTGCGTACAGGATAATGTTATATCAACTCCATCTACACAGGGAACAATTCTGGCTGGAATTACACGAAAAAGCATCATTGAAATTGCTCTTAAATATGACTATCAGGTAATTACTCTTCAATGTCTTTTATATATGAGAATTGTTTTTTATTTATAATTTTCTTTTAGAGAAACAATATATTTCTCATTTATCTTGAGCTAGATAGGTACAGAGGGAAAAATATCTCCACTGTTCATGAAGGTAATGGACTGGAAATCAAAAGATACATCAAGATGGAAAATCCTCAAATGACTAACAGTTCACAATATTGTTTGCTTCCGCTTCTGCCAAATTGCTTGCCTAATGAAAGGAAACATAAAAGGAACCCAATAATGTCTTAGTTTTGATAACACTGACCTGGAATCTTCAATGATCTTTTGATGACTTCCCCTGGCCCAAGCTGACACATTCTTTGGGTTACCTTGTTATTATTTTAAAATGATGTCATTAGCCTTTTTAGTTTAGTTAATACATATTTGAAACAAAACAAAAGTATAGAAATGAAAATGTGTTTGCTTCAGCTGTAGCAAACTGGATTATTAGATGACATAAACTTGTTAAATTAAGAAATGTTTTGCTTCAGCTGTAGCAAACTGAGTTTTTAGATGACATAAAAATGTAAAATTAATCTAAATTTTAAAGGATAAAACTAATTAAAATAATACTGATTAACTTGTAGATCGTCATCCATCGGTGTATTTACATACTAGTGACTGTCTCTTTACTATTTCCCGTAGGAGACATCTTTGAAATGTCATTACAGTTTTCATTGAATTGTAAATTGTTCATCCAAATCTTCATCAGGTGGATGAACGTCCTGTGCCTATAGAAGAATTGCTTAATGCAGATGAAGTTTTCTGCACAGGAACTGCTGTAGTAGTTGCTCCTGTGGGCAGTGTAACATATCATGGTAAAAGGTAAACTGCCTTAAACTCATACTCTTTGCTTTTATCTACTGTTAAAAGTAGGTACTTAATGCATTTAACTGTTAACAACCTGAATGGAATTAATATATTTAGTGCTAAAGAGAATATTATCATTTGAATACACTTTCCATGTTTATGTGTAACTAGGGATTCTCACATCTCTTATTATGTGGATAAAATCGGTGGCAATATGGGTAACTTTTTGTCACTGGATTCTCCAATTGGATGATGTAAATATTAGTATTACTGATTTAAACATGTATCTGAGGCTCTTGCTATTGTGAAATCTCAAAATTAACATCATCACAAAAGCCTTATCACTGATCCAAAAGAAAAAAAGAATAATAATAATAAAAGAAAGAATAAGAAAAAAACAGCAACAACAACAAAACCATATCCTGTCAATCTGGGGTTTGGCCATAGTAGTTTCCTCTGGTTCATCACTTAATATAGTGAGAATATAATCTAGAAATGAACATTCTGATTTAAAACACTTATCTGAGGCTCTTGCTGAATTGATTATGCACTAAAAAGTTTACATGAACTGCTTTTAAGAACATCATCAGGGGCTACATATAGTCACAGTCACCTGTCTTCAGCATTTTCTGTCTGCTTTTGTTTTTACACTCCATAATGTCCTTGTTTGGTTTCGATATGTATGTTTTCCCACTATTTTTATTTTTCAAAGATCAACAAGAATGTCCAGCTTATAATTCAAAGCAAACTGTTGAAATGACAAGTAGCCTGATTATGGTTGCATGGGTAACAGACAGAAGTTTCTCCATCAATATAATCCAGGTAACAGTCACTAGGTACTATCATTAAATTATGCAAGTGTCACATGTATTGAATTATATAAGAATCATTGTTCTAGAATGAACTTAATAACTACTAAGTATGTAGGGTAGCTTGCAGACTACCATACAAGGTGTAGGGGTACATAAGTTCAATACAGCACTATGATGGTCCGTAGAAGCTATATGTAAGTTCATTATGTCACTACCATGGTAGGTAGAACCTACATACTCTTAACCATGGATGGTAGTCCAGCAGACAACCCTACATGTTTAGTACTTGCAACTTCTATTTACTATGTCTTAGGATAGAATATTAATTGCCATTGTTATCGTTGTCGTCATCATCATCATCAAAGCCTTATCTCAACTATATTGGTGTTAGCTACATGAATTTTGTTTATCCATTCCAATTTATCCTAAACCAAATCCTTAGATACATTGCACTTCTTCAGATCTTAAGATAGAATATGAAAGGGATTACCTAATTGTTTTGTGAGAACATCAACCTCTCTGCCTGAATGGTTTTGACTGTCATGCAGCTGCGCTGGAATGAGTTGTTCTATCCTTGGTTGCTTGAAATGGGATGCTCTATTTCTATAAAAACTTTCAGCAACAATTTCAGATTTTAGGGATTCTATTTAAACTTCTATGTCCGTTTATTGTGATAAATCCTTGTCTTGGCAAGAAACTTGAATATACATTTGGCATTTTTTTGGTGAATTAATATGCTTTAATCCTTCAATCCAAAGAATGAATTCAGTTTAATTTTTTAGACCAATTGAAAATTTTAATATATGAATGGTTTCAATATCTAGGAGCCTACAACATTGCTCATCCTACATTAATCAGGAGCCCCACTGTAGCATGTGTACTGTTTATTGGTTGATGCTCTGGAAGAATCATTGAACAGAAGCAGCACTAGTTGCATCCATTTCATATGACAACTATAGCGTGTTAAGAGTGGTATTTATGTTTCCATGCTTCTCTTTCTTTTAACCTGTCATGCATGACACTGTATCTGTAAGCAGGGTAGCATACAGAAGTGGTGTCCAGACAGTGTCTCACCAACTATACTCTGCCCTGACAAGTATTCAAATGGGTCTTGTGGAGGACACGATGGGTTGGACAGTTGAGATAGACTAAGCTATAACTTGTGAAGAACAGATAAACAAGGGTGACACAGCAAGAGATATATAGTATTACCAGTTAAACAGAACTGGATAGTTCTGTCATTCCTTTTAGCAAGACATTGTGCTATGTATTACAGTGTAATATTAAGTTACAAGCCTCAAAAAATGTCGAAGTGGTTCACGGTCTCTGTTTATATAACAGGCGCTGCCTGGCTGTGTTAATGTTGTTACAATGAATCGCAAAGAATAAAGATGTAGATGTTATTTACTCCCTATGAGACTTGTTATTTAAGTGCGATTTTCTCGCCTTGCCATGTTCCTATCTAGTAATAACAATGCTAGATTTATATATACATATGGAGAAAACTCTCCTAAGAGAGCCATGTGAGGCCCACCTGGGCACTGATCCAATGGACCATCAAAACCCCACTCCCTATGTAATCTGGATGTGTTGGATTTGAACGGATCCAAATGGACTGGACCTTTGGATCAAGGATCAATTTTTTTTCTTTATATAAAGCTATTAAACTTATCCACATATCAAGGGGTTAAGATGATCTGATAGATTTGCAATTTTGCACATAGGTAGGTCACATCTAGATCTTTCAATCCCCCACATCCCTAGGATTAATTAGGCCCCAGTCGGGGACAGAAGGCCTTCTAGACAGAGGTCCATGGGAACCGTTTGTAGCATAGCACAACCCTTTAGATATATATATATATTTTTTCTTTTTAGACTTATCAAGGTCAAAATGGTGTGTAAGATGTAATGGTTTTGTCTTTTTGCACATTAATACTTATCGAAAAAAGAGTATTTCGCCAAAATGGTCAAGACATATGCACATTAATATTTTCTATATATATATATATAGAGAGAGAGAGAGAATAGTCATCTAGGGATGTGTGAAATTCAAGGGTTGGGTGTGTGTGGTCTAATTGGATGATCATTAGGTGGGCTCCAACCCTTATGCACACCAAGTGCACTGGATAACTGTCCTTTGTGCGTGTGTGAGAATAACAGCCCGTTTGTTTGGAATAGAGTACATATGAACTATTCATAGTCAAATGAGTTTCAAGAATGGATTTTTAAGGAGGCAAGGTGTGAGGTGAGAAGCAAGGGAGATGAGATAGCAACATAGATGGGACTTTAACTTTTTGAGAATTTTAATTAATAGGGTGACACTTGAGTATTCATTTTCCATCTTTCCTCGATTCTTATTGTATTATATGGCACTTTTTTTTGTAAACATGCAACATTCGGTGCATCAGGTGCAGCATTTCCTTATAATTCCAAGAAAAAAAAAAAACCCCACTAGATCAACAGTGAGCATCACAAGTGGGTTGGGCAACGCCAGACCTACCTGAATCAATCCAGCTTTGGTTGTTTTTGGTTGCATTCTTAGGCGCTAAAAAGACAAATAAAAATGTTTTTCATGAGATCCATTCCAATGTCTGCTAAAGGCCTTATTAGATGGGCTGCTCCATTCCAATACATGTAAAAAAAAAAATGGGTATTTTGTATTCGCCAAAATGTTGGGCCTAAGACTGTGGGTTGAAGTTGGGCCAAACTATTAGCTGATAACTAACAAGCTGGAGTCGAACTACTTTCAGACCGGTCCATTTGCTATCCTTCTAGTAGTTAGAAGGCTGATTTTGGACCAGGGAATTTCTGAAAGAATAACCTAAAAAAATACATATCCAACCTTCTAGTTTGAGTGCAAAAAATATTTCCAAATCTTGCTACATTGGGACCCCAGGCCAGGTCATCTCCCATTCTAGGGGATGTTACTAATAATCTAGTCAGTCTCAGAGCCCTTTTGTTTCTTCCTCATGTAATGACGCCAAATGATGTCAATTGCATACTACTACAACTCTAGAATCCTTACCTAAGGTTAGGCAGTACCCACAGTTGCATGCAGGCTGCCAAAGACTCTTTAACGTGTGACCTGGGGTCCAAGGCTTCCTTCTGGAGACTACTAAGCATGACATAAACCGGTGTTATTTATTTTCGTCGTTGTCTGGATAAGACTTATAGAGCTGAATCCATAAATGATTTCTGGTTTAAGTCTCTATCCCAACCCACCTTTTGCCAACCAATGGAAAATTTTGGATATGGATGCACCTTCCATGCGTCCCAAGCGTCAATTTCCAAACGTGGAAAATTAGAACTGCCCTGCCATTAGGACCTGGTTCTAGTATTAAAGGGCGCCCCACCAGCAAATGAACTGGCACAATCAAACTTGACGTTCATCTTGGATTATATTCAATGTTGGAATTGGGTACTTTTCTTTATCACTGATTTTGAGCCCTTTAAAATCCAATCAAAAGGAATTTGATGGCCTGAAGTGGTGGTCGCATTTTAAGTGTCACTCACTTGTTTCAATTCCTAGTTGTGAGATATTACTTAATCCTAACAATGTAGGCTTTAAGTCCAGTGATGGTACGATGAACTCACTGTGGCCCATCTCTAATCAAGTTACTCTCCTCACACACCCCATTAATTTGGGTTAAGACCATATTTGGCACTCATTCTACTGTCACTTACTGTTAAATTGAAACTTGAAAAATAAAAACATTAGTCTTTCAAGACCATTAAACTTCTTTTTTCTTGTTTTTGATACCCCGCTTAGTGAGACTGGGACCGCTAGCCCTGCCACTCTAGTGAGGGAGCTCTTAGGTGAGATGAGTAAACTTCGAGTGAAGTGGGGGAATCCTCTAGTGAGGGAGGTTGACCTAAGGTGAGGTAATACTACTTTGGGTGACGAAGGTGTCTCCTAGGTTCGAACCCTAGACAAACATGCCTCTTATCACTAGGGTAAGTGGCTATTTTGCAATACCATTAAACTTGGAGTTTGTAAATCAAGGAATGAGGAGATATAATGGGGGTGATATTTTGCACGGTGATAGATAGGACTCTCTTAAGACCTTTCATTGATCCCCCGCCTCAACCAAAATTGTCATGGTCCTAAGTAGGCCTAGGTGAGTTCATCGTGTCCATCAGAACACCAAGTTTATTGCCCAGGTGCAAGTCTCGTCGATCCTGTATTGCTCATCTTGTAGTGTAGCACAGCCATCATTGCTGTAGGAAACAAATGCTGATCAAGCATCATGACAGCCTATTTAGTAAATGTCGAACGGGGTGCATGCATCAGTATATAAGATAGTCTTGATTGATGTTAAGTTTGTTGCTTATAATCTTGAATAGTCCATGTCCTGGCCTTCATGGTCATGGTACTTGTCCTTTCAAACAGAGACGTGCATGTGCCTCGTGCTTGACCCTTGACTTTCTTCTGAAACTTACAGCAGGCTAGTAAGACTTAGACAAGCGGCTAATGAAGGTATTAGACCCTTCCAAGTTCCAAGTACTCTGGTTGTGTAGATGTCATTATCAATTGATACATATATTTGAGTGCAAAGTGTTTTTGCAAAAGTGTTATTGTTGCAAAGATGGGGTCTATTTCAGACTACCAGACATGGTTTATGTCAATACCAGTGCGATAAAAGCCTTGAGGAAAGTTGGGTTGAGCTGGACCATTATAAAAAAATTGATTGTGAAATGAGAATTTTCAAACATGTGGGGCCTCAGAAAGGAAAATAGAGTGTGATGTGAAAGGTGACAAAGGACAAATTTTTGGAATGGAAAGAAGGACTCGGATGGGTTAGATGGTGGCCTACTAAGTTGATCATTTCTTGGTGTGATGTTGAAAAACAGCCCAGTCATTATTCTTTTTTACTCTAACAATAACATATAAAAGCTGCAGAGGTCAAAAATTCAAACACCCTTATCTCCAAATGACAAAAAACTTCATTGACTTCTACCGGGACGAGTAAGAAAAAAGAAAGAAGGGAACTTTATTGACTTTTCACCGCCTCCTCTCTCTCGAGTCCTCTCTCTCATATCTTGGTCAGCCTTTGCGAGTTCCATATGGTTCACCTTCTGTCATCTTACCTACTTAGAAAAGGGTTAGACAGACTTAGAGATGCTAAACCAATTCATGGATTGTCGAACCAATTCATGGATTGTTGGTGTTGGCATAGGGATTAGTTGGTTAACCATCTATCAAGATTATCTATTTTGACAATTTTATCAAATTCAACCTAACCTGGTGGTCCCTCCTGTACCAATGAGCTTGTCCTCAGGTCAAAGGGCTGATATGGACTGTGCACTGAGATCCAGTCTGGTGCTAGTGGTTTACAGAAGAGATCCTTACGATTTCTCTCTCTTTAAACATTCCACAAAATACACTAACGACGCTTTCTTTATTAACCTTTATATCTGTTTGGTCGCATGTCAAACGTGAGAGAAAAATATTCAGGTTAATTAGTTTTAAAGTGGACCTGCGTTCAGCGATTCCACATTTCAAAATCTAACCGTCCACACCATCTGGCCTTTTTACGCTGGATGGTGATGGTTGATCGTCCATTTTCTGACCATCAACAGAAGAGTTACGACTTAGGACCCGTCAAGCCAGTGGAACTTGGAAGTACAATGGTCTAGATATCAAAGATGTGGGCCTCACTGGTACAAACTTTACAGTTGTCCGGCCCATCAATCAAAGATCCTTATCTCATTAAAATAGTAAAGAGGTCAGTAGACTGTTGGATTTGGTTAAACGTTGTTTTCCAAGAAAAACACTGGGAAAGTAATCCCAAAGCCGGTTTTTTACTTCACCCATGGTTCATTGTTCATAGCTCAAAACCTTCTACTCTAATCTTGAGGGCTAAAAAATTTTATTTCAAAAAATATGAATAAATTATTTACTTAAGTGGGTGTTAACTTCTTATCGCACACTTATAGTTTAATCCTCCACCTCTCTCCTTTCTCAAATTACTTTACCCTGTGTAAATAAAACTAAATATGGTTTAATAAAACTAAAAATGGTTTATCGGAAAGTATACAGCTTCAAGTTTGCACAAGATTTAGCATTTATCTACTTTACACCGCCACACCAGCAAAAAGAGTGTGAAAGAAAAAGATCCATAGGGTAGATGAGATAAAAAAGAATCCAATGCCTCTTTGAACTTCCAATTTGGGATAGTAAAATTCATGGGATAGTTGAAAAAAAAAAATGAATCCAATGCCTGTCTTTTAACTTCCTCCCTGGGATAGTCTGGATCACCTCCATCGATGGTGTGGTACACCAGATTTTCAATCTCAATCGATAAAACATGGGTTCATGTAGGCCCTAAATGTGCCCAATTGGGGCATCAGGAAACTGTTTATTTGAACCATACGATGTTCTAGTCTTTGATATGGTTGGGTTTGTGTGTTTGGTTTGCCAGCACCAGCAAAGTGGAATGGCGGGTCAGGTGGGGGCTGCTGATACATGCATGATATATATTCGGTGTAACAAGGACAGCGAGAAAAGCCCTATTCTCCTGCTCTGGCATTTTCAAATCTTGTAGTTTTTAATGAAAAATAGCTCATCTTTAGCCCGACCCCAGTTTTAAAAATGTGAGACTTAACTCTCCAAGAAACACTGCCTCTACTTTTTTTTTTTTTTTTTATGCATCGCTCTCTCTCACACATATAACAACATCAGCACACCAGGGAAAGAGAGAAGAGCAAACCATGGGAAGAGCTCCTTGCTGCGACAAAGCCAACGTTAAGAAAGGTCCCTGGTCACCTGAAGAAGATGCTAAGCTCAAGGCCTTCATTGAGATGCATGGAACTGGGGGCAACTGGATCGCTCTACCGCAGAAGATTGGTAGGAAACAACCCCCCCCCCCCCCCCCCCCCCCTCTCTCTCTCTCTCTCTCTCTCTCTCTCTCTCTCTCTCTCTCTCTCTCTCTCTCTCTCTCTCTCTCTCTCTCTCTCTCTCTCTCTCTCTCTCTCTCATATGTGCAAAATAGAGTAAATTGGTATTAAGCTACATGGGTTAATTTTGGAGAAGGCCTCAAGCGATGCGGGAAGAGCTGCCGCCTCAGATGGTTGAATTATCTTCGCCCCAATCTTAAACATGGAGGTTTCTCAGAAGAAGAAGAAAATATCATTTGCAGTCTCTATATAAGCATCGGAAGCAGGCAAGATTATCAATCCACACTTCATATACATTCACACATTTACATGATCATTTCTAGTCCTTAATTCATTTGATGTGTCAATGAATTTTTATAGTATCTTATTTTTTTTTCCTCTTCTTTTGTACAAAGGTGGTCTATAATAGCCGCCCAATTACCGGGTCGGACCGATAATGATATAAAGAACTACTGGAACACTAGGTTGAGGAAGAAGTTCTTAGGCGGGCTGAACAAGGAACAACAGCTTCAAAGACCATTCAACCTAACGCAAGAGCTAAAGAGAGCAAGCCAGAATTTCATAGCGACCACTTCTGCTAGCCAAAACGTGTATTGGGCTGAGCCATCTGCATCCATTGCTCCTCTATACCCATACCAAGACCCCCATCTCAATGATCATTCCTCCATCAGGAAACTAATGAATAGGCTTGGAGGAAGACTATCAGATAGTGATCAGTCGCCCAATATGGAAGGAGCGAATCTGCAGTCCTCTCTTGATAATTTCACATTCCAACGCCTCCATGAAAATTCCACTAGTTCCTTCAATGAAACTTCCTCTCCACTGCTGAACACCCAATACAGTACCAGAGGAATGGGTATGCCGATATCGCAAGCTCCTCACAGTTTCACTGTCGAAATCGGCAATATGATTTATAGTAACCCACAGAGGTTAGAAGTTCTAGACTCTTGTTATAATGGAGTGGGAATGATGAATGACAGCAATGGAACTAGTTCACCTGAAAGAAAAAGTTGGGGCGATATCGGCAATTCGGTCTTCCCTTTGCCCCTCGTAGATTACCAACAAGGGATGCTCCTAGAATGCCCGATCACTGAATCGAGGTACCTGCTGTCACAATGAGGTGCACTGTACATTGGTGTAAATTTGTAGCAGTAGTGTTTCTAGTGTTGGATTCTCATGAAAAGAAATTTTCCAAATAAACTCACCTGAGATTTGTTTAGTTCTTCGATCAACAAGGGCTTCAATTCACTTGGTTGCTAGGGAGTTAGTTATTTTGAATATGTTGGGAGAGGTTTGTATATTGGCTTTCATTTCTTGTTATTTCCTTGCTTGCTTTGTTAAACTCTAATCCTACTTTGTGGTTACTGATCTTTATTTCTTTGGGTAAATGAGACCAGTTTGTATATGGAGGAATCTTAGGAACTTGAAAGCCAAAAGTCTCTGCCATTACTTGCTGGAATGACTCTACCATATGACGTATGGGTAGAGGTCCGTAATGTTTCGGGACCTTTATTTATTTATTTATTTTTTCTAGTTAAATTTCATTTTCACATGCAAGGTACGTGGTTTTATTGATCACATGGTCCGAAATGTTTTTGGCCATAAAGGGCATTGGAAGCCCCAGGAGAGGAACTAAAGCACAAACGGCGCCTTGCTTTTTTGGCACGACATTGCTGCGCTCTAGCAAGTTGGGCATCTGGAATGGGTGCATTCCTTCAGTTTTATTCCTATGCCTGCTGAAGGTAGTTAGCCATTAAAGCACATTTTATCAGTCATATTCTTATTGCTTATACTTCGGAATAAGGGAACATTGGATAAATGGGTGGGTTGGTCTATGGTCATTTAGGTGAAGAAATTGGCCGGAATTCACAACTAGAAATCCATTCAGGTGTACTTCTTTTGATCATTAGAAATAAGGATCCAGTAAAGGGACCTTTTCAAACCTTGGATGCTGCCCTGAAATTCTTTCGATTCTATTTCTACACTCCAAGCTTAGTTGGCTTCCAAAAGAGAAGCAGGGTAGCTAGGTTTGAGCCATAGTCGGAGTGTTGACGTGTTCAACAGTAGCATCTTAGGAAAAATCTATTTAGGGTATCTTAGAGAGTAGATCAGGAATACCATACATATATGTGTGGAGAGAGAGAGAGAGAGAGAGAGAGATTTACTCTGGTGTGAACCTCCACACATAGGGGCCCACTTTGGGCTATGCCACTGGGGTGGGAGTGGGAGTGGGGGTGGGTGGGGGTGGGGCAAAAATCCCACTAAAAGTTAAAAGAGTGGTAAATATCAACTTTGTTAGATCATCCTAAATTGCTATTAAAAGATATTGTTTTTTTAGTTTTTAATTCACTAGTGTGCATAGCATTGAGAAGTGAGCTCCATCCGATGGAGAATATCAAAAAGCATTTTCACTGTTTCTATCAACACTTTGAGGTTTTGGTGGAACCTCCAAGTGAAAATACTTTTGAATATTTTCCATCAGGTGGAATCCAATCCTCAATGCATAGGAGTGATTTTTGTATGATAGGTAGCCTCATAATTTCCATAGTCATCATCATGATCTAATTTGAATGGATCATCATCAGGATTGAATAGACCTTATCTTTTAAAATGACCATTCACCCCACTTTATTCTATCAGTTAAATCAACAAACAAGCCCTTAAAATCTTCATTCATCGAACTCCAAACTTGAATCTTTTATCAATGTTGGGTCATGTGGACTACCAACAAGCTGGGATATGTGGTTGTGTTTGATAAGAGATCAATCTTAAATCAATGCTCTGTCGGGTGGACCACCAACTCCTGGTATAGGTTCGCTTGCGTTTGAATTTTCACTTGTTCATAAATGCATTTGGCTGACAGCATTTACCCACATATTTACTCTTCTTCGTATATCATGCTTTGCCTGTGAACCATTATTATTGATGTCTAGGGTCATCTATGCCTTCATGTGCAGGATATCGAGCATTTCGCAAACAATATTCTTAGATTTCTTTCTATCTCTTAAATACGTGAGAATCCAAGAAATGGAAAATTAAAACAATCTAATAGCCCCATCACGTTTTCTACATACACCTAATAATTGCATGATACAGGAAGCAGGCAATCCTTCCATATATTCTTATTAGAGAAGACATAATCCTCTAAAATAATGTAGCAAAATTGGCTTGCAAACTTACGGATTTAAATTTTCAATGTTCTTTGGAATTCTAAAGGGACTTCTTTGGAATTGCATGTTCTCCAAGTATGTAGTGAAGAGTTCCAGCAAAACTAAGGTGTTAGCAATTTTAGAAGCTTTTCAATTGTACTCTGACACCTTCCTGCAAGAATTAATCATGAAAGGTGATTTTCTCAATGTCATGTTCTTGGCTTAATTCAATAGAGGAGAAGCCATGGAAATTTCAGTTTTAGTTCAATGAGATATTGTCACTGTCTTCTTTTGGGGTGATCTTCACTCATGTAAACCTATCCATTAATGGCAGATGCCTTGGCCAAACAATGGGTTAATAGAATTCCTACTTTGGAGGCGTCTCTTAATTAACTACCACGTGTGTTGTGTATATAACTATTTAAGTTTTCTTTTCCTTTTTCTTAACAATGGTGTAAGATTTATTTCCTTTAACATGATTCTAATGTTACTGATGAAAAAAATTCAATAACAAATGGCTCGCATCTTCAAAAAGATTTCTGGCAAACTACTTCCATGTTTTCTCGAATTAATCCAAAGAAAGATATATAGAGAGGGCAGACATTTGAAATGTTAATGAAAATTTATGATGAGAATGGAACTCGGGAAGTAGAAGCTTTTCTAGAATTTGAAAGCCTGTTGAATAACTGGAAAGGCTAAAAGATGCTAAGGATCGAGTGTGAAATCTGTGAAGCTTATTGTTTTGAGTGTGTGTGCGGAAGCTCTAGTACCTATGATTGACAGCCAAGCCACATAAAATACGAGAGAAGACCAAACGAGAGATTTACGTGGTTTAATGATGTGACTACATCGACGGCCAAAAAGAGAATTCACTCTCTTTACTATTCCACTATTAGGATTAGGGTTATAAGTTATATCTTATAGATAACTTACTTTCTTAGCCCCTAACAAACGAACGGTACAATGATTAAAATACCTCTTCCCTAAAGCCCGGTCCCTAGTTAACCTGATGGACCAATCGAGTTGACCCAAAATATAATACATAATACCAACACTAAACTTAGTAGCTTAAAATGCCTTCTTACCCCGATGGTAAGAGGTGTTAATTCTTAACTGGATGCCCAGGGCTAAGGTATGCCATCTTTTCCGGCATGTAAAGTATTTCTTCCTACTTTTGTGGGCTGTTTTATCGCTTACATGGGCTTCTTTTTCATTAGAATAGGCTTTATTCCTGTGTGTATGGGCTCTCTATTAGATCTCAACCCCTTAGCTAGGTTAATAGAAAAGTTTGAAGATGAGAAGTTATGTAATGAAGTTATAATTGAACAAGTTGGTAATATTGCTATTGGAGTCTCTTCAAGTGTTTGGGAGGAGCTTAATACTTTTGTGAATTTCTTAGATTAAGACTTGCTAATGATTTGTATGGATGAGATTAAGTGGCAAATATTATATACATCTATATATTAATTTATTTAGAGGTAGAATTTATTTGATTTGAATAATATTTTGAAGAAAGTGGGACCACCTTCTCATTTGACGATTTTTCTAACTTCGAATTGGCCGTGTGGAACCCTAGTGTTATTGATTTAATATGTGATTCAAGCGGAATTTTCCTTCTCTTTTGCCGTGGGTTTTTGCTTTTGGGTTAATTGAACACATTATATATCATTAAAAAAACGAACAAATTATATGGATTTTTGCTTTCTTTTGGTTAATTCAACAAATTATGTTGTGATAATAGATTTCCTTATTTTGGATTGTAGGTGATTTGTATTAGTTTAATATTAGAGCAAATGATCTACATCAAATCTTCATGATGATAAGTTCCCACGAGGCTTTTATAGTCCTGATTAAATGAATATCTTGGAATCAAAATTGTGTGCCAAGCACACATGGATGATGGAACCCACGTGTGGATCAACGTCAACCCTTGGGCCTCTGGGCTGCATCATTCTCCACCTTACAAAAAAGAATGTCTTAAAATTCAAAGTGTAGGCTAGTGTAAGAAGGGGCCTTTTCTCGAACCTGTGCCTTGAGTGGCAAATTCGTAACTTTTCTCATGATGCCTATTCAATCTATTCGAATGCCACTAAAATTTGGGACCCAAAAGAGCCCACACATGTAGAAAGAAATTCAACAATAGGAAAGCAGCCCACATACGCAGAAAGTAAGATGGCATAACTAAGATTTGAGTGTTGAATAGGTAAATAAGAACTACTGCTTTTTACCAATAGGGTAAGGAGCCGTTCTCAGAATACTTACACTTTAAAATGTTATCTTCCCTTTTATATATAGAGAAGTAGTGTGCTAATAGAAGGTACTCAATAATACTTGTGGAAATTATGGGCCTATTAGGCATTGTTCCCGTGTTGTTCCCACCTTTGTATTAAGATTTAGTTATGCTGATATCGGTTTGCACCGAAACTCAACTCGGTAGAACTTATTTGGCAATATTATATTAAAATATTCTAGTAAGAGTATGCCATACCAAACTTGTTTGGTAACGTTGTAAAAGATTTTTTTCAACTAACGGAAGCAGGAGAATAGAGAATCTAAAATGTGGGCCCAACTTTTAATTTTTGCTATAGTACTTTATTATGGGCGTACTTGGAACCTGCTTGTAGAAGTTACAAGTAGTGCCCACCTTTAAAACTTAGAACAAGGGGCCCATATTTATAAGATTTATAAGGTGGGCCTATATTTATATAAATTATTATGTGGGCACTCCTTTTTAATATAAAAATAAGACCCATCATTATAAATTATAGCATGGTACATACTTCAAAAATTAGTATATAGGCTCACATTCATGGGATTTATAATGTAGGTCCACTTTTTGTAATTGTGACTATATGACCTACATTTAGAAATTACAAAGTGAAGCCACATTTTTTGTAATTTTGTACATATGACCCATTTTTCAAAATTACAATAGATTATAATGTGGGGCCATTTTGTTCGTTGTTTGTAAATACACGACATACTTTAAGAATTACATGATACCCATTTTTAAAAATTAGAACATGGGGCCACATTTATAGAAATTACATTGTGGCTCCATCTCTTCGTATTTTTTTTAAAGATTAAATTTTTTTTTTGAATGATTAAACAATTTGTTTGGAAGATTTTTTTTTGAAAGATTAAATATTCTTTTGAAAGTTAAATTTTTTTAAAGATGTTTTTTTTGAAAGATTAGATATTTTTTCTGAAAGATTAAATATATAATTTTAAAAGATTAAATATTTTTTGAAACATTAAGTTTTTTTTTACTATTTAACCCACATTTAGGAATTACAACATAGGGACCACACTCAAAAGATATATAATGTGGTCCCACCATTATAAGAAATTAGGAATTATAATACGGGCCTATCTTTTGTAATTGTTACCATCATGGATGAAAATCGCGGTATCGATCGGTCCAAAAAACTGATACAGTATCAGTATCGGTCGCGGTTCGCGGTTTGTCACGGTCGTCATCGTGTGAATTTTTTTTAATCCAAAAAAATTTGAAAAAATATCCAAAAAATTCAAAATATTAGAATGCTGGAAAACAATGTTTTTTTTTCCATTAGTAACACATAAAAATCAAAATATCAGTCCCCCTAAGTTATGATATCCTGTATCGCTGTCTTGTCTAAAATTGTGATTTTTTTTATAAGAACCATAATTATGACTTATGAAATATGAACTATTAATTAGTGTGAAATTTTAGAAAATACAACTTATTTATAATTTATATATAGTGGTTGTACACTTGTACTTGTATTTTGTATAATATATAACTATACCCCTATCACTATTTATCAATCATCATTCATCATTCATCAACCATCAATTCATCACTCAGTTATCAAGCAAGTTGTAAAATTCAAGAACATGAACATTAACATAACATATGACATAATGACAGTAAAATAAATCATAAATCAAATTATTAGACCCCTTAAGTTATGATCATGTATTGCTATCTAATCTGAAGCTATATAAATTTTATTTATAATTAAATTAATTTAGATACATATACTAAACAAGTTAAAATATCATAAATTTTATAAAATGCAACCATAATTATGACTTACGAACTATCTATAATATGAGATTTAAGAAAATAAAGCTTGTACTCATCACTCAATCATTAAGTAAGTTCTGCCTTGCGCTTTCAAGATAACATGTTTTATTATGATAGTGTGGTAAAACACAAAGCAATTGAATATTTATGATTTACTTAAAATGATGATAAATTTGAGTAACTATTTTACAAAGATCAACAAGATTTTACAAAAATTATGATTTTTAAAGCCTCAAATAGTTGATCTAATATCAATATGTGTTGATTTAAAATAATAAAAGGTACTCACAATAAAAAAAGAGCATATAATCATCATTTCTAAGTTATATCTAAATAATTTTAAAAAAATACAAAATGCTCACGTCAGTAGAGCTGTATATGATTTTCAACACTATATTGATAAAAAAAAAGTATTTTTTATGCCTTATAAGTGAAATAGGTGTTGAGGAAGAAAAAAGGTGGCATATGATATATTTGGAAGGAGGAAGAAAAAAGGAAAATAGGAGAAAAGAAAAAAAATTTTAAATATAGTGGGCCAATATTTTGACCAATATTTATAAAATATCTGCCGATATATCGGTTATGACCGATAATTTGAAATATCAGCCGATAATATCTGATATTTTGGGGATATTTTAACAGGATGATACAAAAAATCAATAACTTCAAATTATCGTACCGGTATGGATCGATACCGGTTCGTATCGGCCGATACGAACAGTTATCGACCGAGAATTTAAACTATGGTTACCACGTGACCCACTTTAAAGATTAGGTAGTAAAGTCACATTGAAATACATAGGAAACAATTGTAAAGTTGTTTTTAAAAAAAATAAAGTTTTTTTTATTCTGATTTTCTTATGCCAGCGGGTTAAAATTTAAAATTCCTTTAAGACCAAAATTTAAAACAATAATTTACACTTATCCTACATACTTTCTATAGACTTATCTTATGAAAACATACAAACATTTAAATGGTACAATGCTGAACACACATCATATAGTGCCTTTTAAAATTCCACATTATGTTAGAGCCGTGGCGTAGTACCAAATTTGTGATAAGGTCGGCTATGGTCATGCATTTTTAGGTCACTGCAATAATCTGGATGTCACTTTTTTCTTCAAATCTTGACATTCTTTTCACTGGCACATGTCACACATTCCTTTCATTGGCACATCATCTAGACATCACGACGTCACTTGGCAAATGGTGTCCGCTTCTAGAAGAATCAAGACAAATCTCATCTAGTGGGGCACCAATGGTAACAGACTTCAAATTAGCAAGTTCAACGGTGATCAAAATCAAAACATGATGATTGTTTCTAACAACTATCGACCAATTACCTCTATTTTTATTTCTTATTATTAACTGCACGATCATGGATCCTTTCTATGAACGGATCATGCATGTGATTGCGGAATTGGTTAAAATTGTGTTAGAGATGATAGATTGGTTAGATATGAGGATTAACTTAGAGATAAAGAGTAGTTTAGGTTTGAATTGTTGTCATCTCTTTCATAAATAGAGAAGTTATGTGTTAATAAAAGGTAAAGGGATTTAACGGAAATATAGTGCTTCTTGAATTTTCACAAAGTCTAAATTCAATGAGACATATGAAATTCTTCTGCATAGTAGCGGATGGCCCTGAAAATATCTGGTTCAAATGAATCCAAAATACAAAACAGATGGTTTGTTTTCTTAGCATATATAGAAATTGAATAATGGGAATTCATGCTCAAATAAGCACCACCAAAAAATTAAAAAAACGACAGGTGAAGGATATTAGGTGCAATGATGATGAAACTTTTAACTTTCTTAAGTTTTAAGTTATTGGGGTCATGGTTGAGTACTATTCATTTATCATTTTTCCTTATTCAATTTTCATTAAAGGAAGGTTATTTATTTGTCAGTTTTTGAAGATTCCCTTACTTTTTTTTTTAATTTTAAAGAGGGGATTTTATGGAAAAAGCCCTTTAAAACTTAAATAAAGTGGATGCACTTATTAGGGCAATTGAGCTCCAATTCGTGCAAAAAGATTTTTTTTTTTTTTTTTGTTAGTAGGGCTGAGTAACGTTAGGGTTTATACTCCTCTAACCCTTTCTTTTTCTTTCTCCTTCTCCTTCTTTACTTCCTCTTGCCCAGTGATGCAGCCGCTCCTGCACTTCTTCCCAAGTCGTGGTCCCCCACCATTTTAAGTGAAAAGAAAGACATTTTCTCTCCATTGGGTCCTCTTTTGTGGTGTACAGTTGTCGTCTTGTGTCCCACACGTATTGGCATCTTCTTGAAATCGTTTTCTTTCTCTTCTTCTTCATCTTTTTTAAAGTTTTAACTTCCTTACAATATCGCATCTATACACAAAGGTGTTTGTAACCAATCTATCTATTTCAAAATATTTTTTTCATTAAATAGGATTTTTTTCATTACACAAAGGTGGATGCTTGAACTCTTTAGGGAGTTCAACCTTACGCTTGGGGGCCAGTTTGTCTTGCTTGCTTATACAGAATGCTAACTTGAGCTGTGCAATTGTTGAAAACGGATGAAGAAGATCTAGATGACGAGTTCGAAGAGAAGAAATATACAGGCAAGATCACGAAGCTCAAGATTCTAACTAGCCTACTAAAATTGATTCAAGTGAGTATAATATTGTTACATGTCTAAATATTATGTTATATCTGATTTGCTTAAACTAAAATCGTTTTCATCATTTGTGCAGATATGGGCCTATGCAAGAATGAGTATAGGTTGATGCCCTCCTTACATTCCAAGTTGGAAGAAAGATATCCAATTTTCACTTTTTTTGACTTGGCGGTTGAGGATAGGAGAAAGAAAATTTTTAATCAATATGAAGGAAATTCGTCAACACCTAAATAGTGTAAGCAGTGAAGCGGTAATAGTTAATAGTTTTATATTTGTATATTTAAAGACTGAATGCATGTCATATATGATGAACTAATCCAACAACATTCCTACAATAAACTATTATGGTCTCACTATCTATGGAATTGCTTCTTTAAATAAATCGTAGGAATTTAAAGTGAATGTTATTAATCAATGCTTTATAATTGTAGATCATTCTAATGCTTTGATCTTATTGAATGTTATCAATCAATACTTTATAATTTTGTTTGTGTATCCCAAACTAGTTTGCCTTTGAATGTAACTTGCCATATGATGAACTAATGTGTTGTTATGTATGATACAGTTTAAATGGCAATTATATAAAAGATTTCGAAAGAAATTTCTCAACCTGCTACCCAAAAAAGATCGTGACATTTTCACCTCCACCACCGTCTTGCTTCATTATTGGGTTATTGAACGACACAATACAAGACGTGTGATGAAACAATTCGGTCTCCTTTAAACTGTTCCTCCACCGTTTGAAGCCCCTTTCAAAAGGAACAATAGGACAGAACGGATTGTGATAGATTATAGCGAATATAGGTCTGAGATTATTGAGATACGAGAAAGGAGTTCTCTGTTGGTGCTTCGTGAAAAGAAGGACTCCTCCGCGATTCATACTGATGAATACCTCATTTGGTATGGCTTAAACACAATAAAGAAAATTTGGCCCAAGAAAGGAGATTTTACACCAAGCAGAAGCACCCCTAAAGACACTCCCGCCAATTTAAAAAAAGAGGATGTTTGGTTCAAGGATAGTACAAGAGGGGAAAAAATAGAAGAAAAAGAAGAAACACAAAAAGAAGGAATTCAAATGGATAAGAATGGGGAGCATGTAAGAGTTGTGGAATTTATGTTGTTATTATAATAACATCAATCCGAGTATGGCTTCTAATTTTTTTTTTTACTTTTACAATTTATTGCTGTGATGGACCATTTGGAATTGCAATTATATCGTGCTAAAGCCAAAAACTTGAAGCTTGAAGATTTCATGAAATATTTACGTAAGAAGATAAAAAAAGTTTAAATCTGAGTTTGAATCAACTTGGTTGAACTTTAACACGGAGACATGCTCCAGTTCCCAATCAGATGATATGGAGGAGAAGGTAAGCTTCATTTAGTTTTATACAATTGATATTTAATTCAATCAATGCCTTACCCCATGTAATTTTGACGCAAGTTCATTCTTCAAAATTGAAGAAGGCAATAGTGAGGAAGAAGAGAAAGAAAAGAGATGTTGCAACTCCAATTGCTATGAAGTTGGATTTTGGAGAGATTGTTCTTGTGGAGTCTCCAATTTCATCTCCTTCCTCTATTACTGGTTTTACTTCTCCTTCGATGCCTTCCTTGGATGATGCTCTCTCAACATCAGTCTTTGTGTCCTATTCCCCGTTTTCTACTAATACACCCAAGTCAAATATAAACACACTTTGTTGGAGGATAAAGCGGTTACACCGTGATAGGAAGATCCCTAAACTGTTTGATTATTACAAACATAATCTTGCCGTATTTGAACATACTTTGATGGAGGAAGAGAGAACATTACTAGAAGGATTTTTACCATGAAAGGTAATAGATTGATATCATACTTACACTTAGTATTATAATTTGATTCTTCATTTACTTATAATATCAATGATACTATGATATTTATAGGAAAGATGAGCTTGATATATACTGTTCATTCGTTACAAGTGATGGATTGAAAAAAGCACTTGAAGAGATAACGTGGTTTGATACCAGTATTATGTACTGGTGGTTTGAAGTTATGAAAGAACAATGTCCGAATACGATGTTCTATGATCCCAGTGTTTGTGTGAATCCTAATAATGTGTGAAAACATGTTGGCAATTTCAAAATCAAAACATTTACTAATTAGTAATTATTATTTTGCAGTCATGGTGGGTTGAAAAAAATACAGCAGCGTTAAAGGAAAATATATGGGGTGAAGGTGGCATTAAAGTGTGGGAAGCAAAAGAGAAAAAAAACATTGATTTTCATCTTGTGGCACAATTCTTATTTTACATTGTTAGTTAGTTATCCAAAGGAGAGAAAGTGGGAGTTCTATAATAGCTTGAAGACTGACCGTGAATCACTCTTTGTTTGTCGGGAATTTGTAAGTAATGTCAAATTGTATATCTATATTGATTCATTCTTCATTGCCTGAGATTATTTTGAGTTTGCTTTGTTATGCAGGTTAATTTTCTAAGTGGTAATTTTTCAAACTTTGGTTGGTATGACCCAAACATGTGGACACTTATAATCAAGAAAGATATTCCACACCAAGAAAATGGTTACGATTGAGGTGTATTTGCTATGGCCTATTCGGAGCACTGTGCGTATGGTCGTTCAAACAAATTTAAGCAAACAGACATCTACTATTATCGCTCTAAGATTGTAATTGATATCTATGGAAAAAGCTGGGTGGAAAATGCACATTGCTTGCATATAGACCCCAACATTGATTAATAAGAATGTTTTTTTTAAGTAGATTGAACATTAATTTTGTTTTGTAAATTGAATGGCAGATGTGTAAATTGAATGTAAAATTTGTATATCAAATTGAATGTAAATTTTGTATAATACCTTGGAATTTTGAATGGGCATAGCTGTGATAGATGAAGTTGATCTACTTAGTATGGTAATTGCACTTGATGTGGAATTTTGTATACTATCTTGGAATTTTGAATGGGCATAGTTACGATAGATAAAGTTAATCTACTTAGTATGGTAATTGCACTTGACGTGAAAAGTTGTTATTGGATGGAATGTACCCCCTACAGGGTTGATGTTAGGCAAAGATAAATGTATCATTGACAGGAAACACCATGTAGTGATTACCCACAAATAACTGATAGAAAACATCGTTTGAGCAAATGATGTTAGTGACACTAGCGTCACCCATGTCAATGTTACTTCCGCAGTTAATTGAGCATTTGGGTGATGCTAGCATCACCCATGTCAAGGTTACTACCCAGTTAACTAAGTGGTTGGGTGACTCTAACCCCCATGTCAGGGTCACTTCCCCGTTAATTGAGTGGTTGGGTGACTGTAGCATCATACAGCCACTCAGTTAACTGGGAAATAAGCCTGACTTGGCTGACTCTACGTCACCCAACGACTCAGCTAACTGGGAAATATCCCTGACATGAGTGACGCCAGTGTCACCCAACCACTCAGTTATCTGCGAAATATCCTTGACATGGGTGACGCCAGCGTCACTATCATTTGCTTAAATGATGTTTTCTATAAGTTATTTACGGATAATCACTATATGGTATTTCATATCAATGATACATTTATCTTTACCTAACATCAACCCTGTAGGGGGCACATTCCATCTAACAACAACTTTCCACATCAAGTGCAATTACCATACCAAGTAGATCAACTTCATCTATCACAACTAGCCTATTCAAAATTCTAAAGTATTATACAAAATTCTACATCAAGTGCAATTACCATACCAAGTAAATCAACTTCATCTATCACAACTATGCCCATTGAAAACTCCAATATATTATATAAAATTTACATTCAATTTTATATACAAATTTTACATTCGATTTATACATTTGCCATTCAATTTACAAAACAAAATTGAAGTTATATCTACATTAAAAAAAAAAAAAAAGAAAAGAAAACATTCTCCATCAATCAATGTTGGGGTCTATTTGCATGCGATGTGCATTTTCCAAACATAAATTGGGTTTACATTCTATATCATCACCTTCCAAACTTAAAAAACATGAACACACTTTATAAAAAGGTGGGTTTACATTCTGTATCATCACCCTTCAAATAAAAAAGATACGAACACACTTTACATAAAGTTGAGTTTACATTCTATATCATCACCCTCCAAACATAAAAGACATGAACATACTTTAAAAAAGGTGGGTTTACATCCTATCATCACCCTCCAAACATTAAAGATATGAACACACTTTACAAAAAGGTGTGTTTATATTCTATCATCACCCTCCAAACATAAAAGACATGAACACACTTTACAAACATCACACTTTATAAACATCAACCACATCTAGGAGGTTTGCGATAGGTTTGCCAGTTGTGCCCCCTTGCATTACAGTTAGAACATGTAACGATCTTACGAACCCTATAACGATCTTCCATTCGAATTAGACTCTTCTTAAGCCTTCCTGGCTGTCTAAAAGCAAGTGGAAGAAAAACTATTTTATTGGACACATCTTCCCATTGCTTGGCATCAAGGATTGCATGTAAAACTTCATTATATGTCGCACAGTAGACAGATGCTAGATAGCAATTCTCAACGTACTGATAATCATTTATATGCCTATGATTCATTACAGCAATCGCATGTGAACACGGTATTCCCATAAGTTTCCACTTACGACATGTACAAGACCAACGATCAAGATGTACAACATCGACATAAGAAGGAGAATGAACTTGAAATTCATACAAACCAGCAGGATGAGCAGTTAGTCGACGAGCTTCTTCCATTTCAACGTTGAAAAGCTTCTGCACATATGGAGTCAATGTTGTACCCACTTTCTCGGAATCAAGATGCCGTTTTTGAAAAAATTCCATCAATTTGGCCCTTATCTCCTCGACTTGTGTTACAATAGGAAGCACTTGAGCTTTTTTCAACAAGCTATTTGTACATTCAGCTGCATTGTTAGTTAGTATGTCATATTGTCGGCCTTGAACATATGCATTAGCCCAATATTGCATTGCAAATTCATTAATCTAGTTAAAAGCATCAACATTGACTCGTCGGATATCTTCCATGTATGCATCTCATTACTCTATATACCTTAGCTGCGCTCCAAAATTTCATACAGTCACACCATCACAATACTTTGTTTTAATGTTTTCAGCTAAATGGCGACAACAATAATAATGATGTGCATTAGAAATTATATTGGCAAGAGCAGGAACAAGACCTTTTTACCTATCAGAAACGATATTCTAATTTCTTGTGTTGTCCAACGCAACAAGCAAATTAACAAAAAACCATTTCCAACTAAAACGATTTTTAATTCCCGCAAATGCAAATGCAATTGGGAAAAGCTTATGATTTCCATCAAATATCACAGCTACTGACAAAATGTCTGGATACTTCCCACAAAGATGTGCCCCATCTACTGCAAGCAATGACCTCAAAGAAGATATGAATAATTTATTACAATGTCCAAAAGACCAAAAGAATCTTCTAAATCGCCCTTCATTTGTGGTTTCAATGTTTGTAACTGTACCTAGGTTCATCATTTTCAACTCAATGCAATAAAGTGGGAGCGTACGAAATGATTCTTCGTAAGAACCTCGAACAGCTTTCACTGCAATCTCTTTGGCTATATGTGCCTTCCTATATGATATTTTTACTCGGAACTCCATTTGATATTCATGGCGTTTCTCGTTTAGCTTGATATTGTTATTTTGACGCACTCTATCCAAGATAAATTCTACAATAAGTGCCGATGATGCCTGCCGATGTGAACTACTTATCATTGGCTTTGAGCAGCTATGTTTTTGCCCATATTTCCGAACCTTGAATCTAGGCCACTTTCAACTATAGAAGAATGAATGAGCCATGGATAATTCATTTCCTTACAACTTGCAGTAACTTTGATCTTGTTGGTCTTCAAGTGCTGAAGAGTGAAGGTCTTATATATTGCAAACTTGGCTAGAGTCATTCTAAAACTTTGACGATTTCAAATTCACGCCCTATCCACATCTCCTACGATGACTGATGCCCTAAATCAATAACTACATCAGTAGGAACTATATTATCTTCAAACAACATTGCAGCATATTGTATTTCTTGAAAGAGTAAAGCAATAGAATGTGTTATTACATGGTTGGAATCTATATCACCCACAATTTCTGAACCAACAATGTCACGTTCTTCCACCGCATCTATATCAATATAAGTATTTTCAATGTCTACTCCTTCCACTACATCTACATCAACAAAAGTATTTTCTAAACTACTTTCATTGGTATGAATATCTAATTCCATATATTTTTCTGCACAAATATTAATTGTAGGATCATCTGCACCACCAGACAAAAAAAGATGGATGCACTTCAATGAAATGTGACCTTCATTAAATACATGAACATCTAATTAATGCTTGATAAATCAACATACACAACTCTATACTAAGTGGTTTTAATAAATTACTGGAAAAACAAATTTTCATACCTTCTTTGCTCTCCACTAAGACTTATGATATGACACACGACGAATAGAGTTTGCTTCTCCATGTAGTTTCTTTTACTTGTCACTGGTACTTGTTTATGGTCACTTAGATGCACCTCCATCAAATGTAGCCTTCAATGAATACATGTTATATTTTTTATATTGGATAAAGCATTATATATATAAGTATTTAAAAACCAATTTACATTCCATACCTTGTTTGCTTTCTTCAAATGTCTGCAACTTTATCCATTATTCTATTCATATATAAATATATCACATCCGTAACGTCTCTCATTAATCTCCACATGTACTTCATATCATCATCATCATCAATGGAAATCAACGAAGTAACGCGACCATTTTGATGTAGATAACAGATGTGAATCTCATTGCAAGTTAAATTCCATTTTGATACTTCAATAGTGAGCTTAACAGTGACTTGAATGACACATTAGGTCGTATGAACCTCATCTTTGTTTTTCCACCTTTGTATACCAAATGTTGATTATAAAATTCAACTTCCCCATCATAGTAAAATACCTATATTAGTAAATATTGTTTAGTAAACAATGACCTTATAATAAAAATATATAAACGTTTATAGATTAACTAAGAAGAGTATTCTTGATTATATATTAATTCATTTACCATTCATCCTCAAACATCCACATTCATGCTCATACATTTATATCAACAATGTTAAATATTAATTTGTATCAAAAGATGAAAACCTTTTCCGTCCATGTAAAAACAGTTAGAACAAAAAGGTCGAAAAAATACACAAATACAAGGACAAATTAAAAGGATGAAGCATAAAAAGCTAAATGGAAAGTGCTATACCTGTATATGGCTATGATATCACAAAGAAGTTAGGAAAAGATGAACAAGAGGGAGATCACCAGTGTTTTGGAGAAAATCTGTGAGGAAATTAAAGAGACAACGTTGAACAACACTCTAAAACTTCAAAAGCGATTTGATTTACCATCCACATACGTTGGAAAGTAACCTGAGAAGAAGAATGAAGATCAGCATCATGGGAAAAGGGGAGAAAGGAAATTCAAATGGAAGCAAAAAGATAAAAAGGGTTGTGCGGCATATATAGAACCCTAGGTTGAGTGACGTTAGCCACTTAAAAAAACAAAAAAACTTTTTGCACGAATTGGAACCCAATTACCCCAATCAATGCATCCACCTAATAGAGGTCTAATCGTGTTTCTTTAAGTTTTAAGGGACTTTTCCCTGTAAAATCCTCTTTTAAACACTTCTAAAAAAATAAATATTACAATTCCCACGTATTCAATTTCATTAAACAAACTGACAACATAGTTCATCTAGTTCAACCATGACTTCCTCTCCTAAAAGTTTTGTTGGTCAACATCACGACGGAAGCCTGAATTTCTTCATATGGTCATCAGACATCGGTAGTTGCAACCTACCGTTGTTGTTTTCATTTATCAACAACCTATACCAATATTTTCGTTTTTTTAATGATGCAAGAAAAGGACTCAGAGGAGGGTCTCATTCTATCTTTATCCATGGACTTACTTTTCAGCTTGATATCATGATTGAGCGCGTTATTTAACACTCATTAAAAATTGCTCTTTTAAAATTTTGCTTTCAATTTGGATAAAGTGCTTATTAAGTCCTCCTTTGTTTTTCTGTAAAAATAGACTTTTTTTTCTTTTTTTTTCTTTTTTTGCGAGAAAGGGGAATACATTAGAAAGCCCAGAGGGGCAACAAAAGCCGACGGGCAATCGGAAGGAATAGAAGGGCCGCTAAAGAGAGTGCCATGGCAGTATAACAAAAGTGAAAAAAAAAAAAAAGAAGGCCCGGACAAAAAGAAGGCTTGGACGAATAGACTTCCTTTGTTCATGACTCTGTTGATAGTTTTTCCACCCCAGTAGTAGGGTGGG
Source organism: Sextonia rubra (assembly GCA_037013555.1). Lineage (NCBI taxonomy): Eukaryota > Viridiplantae > Streptophyta > Magnoliopsida > Laurales > Lauraceae > Sextonia > Sextonia rubra. The sequence continues at coordinate 30,151,198 of JASUAD010000010.1, read as the reverse complement.
GCGTTTGAGTTTGAAGTTTTATAATAATAAGAATAAAACTTCTCTCTCTCTCTCTCTCTCTCTCTCTCTCTCTCTCTCTCTCTCTCTCTTTCTTGGTTTCTTTTTTTCTCTTTTTGAAAGAAACCCATTTCGTGGCTTTTTCTCATTTGGGTTTTATGTTAAATTGTGTATTATCTTCTTTTTGTGATTAATTGCTATTATTTTTTTCTCTACATAAAAGTATTAATCAAATCACAATTTAGAATAAATCCTGGGCATTATAAATCTTTCAGAATCCCCTTACTTTACAAAATAGGTTTTGGGAGATCAAAGGTCTTATTTTTCAATTTTCCATCAAGGGAGAGATTAAAAGTTTTTATTTTTCATTTGTCAACAATCACATATATCCTTTCATGAAAAGACCTTGTGATTGAGGGGGGGTGTTGCAGATAATGTTTGGTTTAGTTGTTATTGTTATGATGCTATGAGATTTGTGATAAGTCTTCAAAATACATCATTTTATGTTCAATTTCAGGAATTTTAAGGACTTATACATTAAAAACTCTTCATTTAGTTGGGAATCAAGCTTTTATGATTTTAGAATTCATTTTAGAGTTTTCTTGCAAAAATCATTGAAAATCATCAATATTTCATAAAATAAAAAACTTTCCATTTTTGGATTTCCAAGTTTAGAAGGTTTTTCAAATTTATGATTTTATATAAAAATGACAACTATTTTTATCATCATTAGTTAAATAAAGATAAATCATGATTAATGATGTAAATTTACGGTGTCATTTTATGTAAATTGAGCCCACATTAGTGCAATTGTGACTTTACGTTAAAATTATTATTTCTAATGAAAGATTCACTTTTGTATGTGGGAAGATTCAAGAAAAGGGACCTGCATCAAATATTAGAAGTCAAGAAATTATTTGGGAAGAAATTCAAGAAAAAATTGAAGTGGATTTGAAGAGATGGAAATTAAAGCACAAAAGGACCCCACACACATGTGCACATGGGCACACATGCTTGGCATCAAAAGGGGGGTCTACATTATCTTGATTCTTGTAAATTTAATTCAAGCTAATTAATTCCAAGAAGATCTCAAGGAAATTATAAGAACAGAGAAGAAAGGAAAGCCATGGTTTGAAGTTCTTTGCAAAAGAGACAAACAAAGAGAGTTTTTGTAAATTTGGAAAGAGGAGCACATGCTTGGACATACACTTCACTGAGATCCAAATTCAAGAATTTATATTGGGACTGGAGAATTGTGATCTCATGGTTATCTTCAAACATCCAAATCCTAGTTGGAGGATATATTAAAAAGAGAAACCAATCACACACCCCAAATTTTCTCTCCACCTGTCCATTCAAATCCATATACTAATTACACGTTGCACACCATTCTCAAGCCCAGAACCATCAAAATTCCTCTCACAAAAGAAGTCCAAGATTCTCTCCATACAGCCAATCACTTTTCATAGTGGAAAAGACTTCCAATTACACATGCCACCAACCCACTTTCCATACTCCTCACAACCACCTTTGTCTTCTCTCCTCTTGCCTATTTAAATATTCACATTCATCCCAAGTTAAAAAACGTCCCAGATTCTCTCCATTCACAAAAAATACGTCCCACCATCAATCAATCTAACCACCCTCCCATTCAAATATTCTTCACGCCACCACTACAATCATCCTCTCTCATCACGTCTCACCAATCTAAATACTACCCATTCAATCATTCACGCCATCAGCCACTCTCTCCCTCACATCTCACATCCCAGTCACTCTCTCTCTCCCCCTTTCTCTTCCACCCAAGAAGGGGTATGGCCAACCCCTTCAAAACCATCATCACCCATTTTCTTTCACCATCTACCTTACCTTTGGAGCATGAATTGAAGAAAAGACTAGTTGAAGAGCGAGGCGAGCAACGATTCTTTTTTGAAGTTTATGATCGTTGGATAGGTTTTGATGTATTTATCTTAATTTAATAAAAATAAATTTATTGCTTATTTGAATTGAGATTTTCATTGATAAACAAAGTTAGTGATGTTATAGTTTTTACCATAAAATCAACATTGTATGTTTATGAGTAGTGACAGTGTGTGTTTGGTACGGTGATCTAAGTTTACTTTGATTCCATCACATAAGGTTTTAAATTCATATTTAGATAATTAAAATCCATCTTTTTCTCTTTCATTTTGTTGCATTCTATTTTAATTTTCAGATTTATTTTATTCACTTTTAATCTATCATTCAATTGGAGGTTTGATGCGTCTATTTGTTTTGCAGTAATTCGTTTAGGTTACTTTTTAGTTTAGGATTTTTAGATTAGGTTTAATTTGTGAATTTTTAGATTTGGAATTATAATTTAAATTTAATTTTCAGAATTAGTAGTTGTGTATTTTTATAAATTTTTTTAGGCTAGTATTAATTTTTTTATTAAGACAGGTTTTATGCGAATACTAGTTCCCTTTGATACGATCCCGGACTCGCTGGATAAAGCTATAATTGTCAGCTTTACATTCGGGGTTCACATTGATCAATTTCAATAGCTTATCCTCGTCCTGGGGATAAAGTTAGTTTAGAGTTACTTATAAATGTAAGTCTCTTAATTCAATAAAGCCTACAATGAATTTATGGAAATGCAGTGAATTATAAAATTCTATATGGTATCAAAGCTGTGGCCTTGTGATAATCTTGCGATAAAGCCGAGTATTATCAAGCTTTCGCAATTACTACCATCAATTTTTCTATTTTAATTAAAAAATCAGCATCTTCTCCTATCCATCCACTTAAACCTTACGATCACTTCATCTTCATCAAACATCCATATCCATTAATTTGCATGATCAAAGCTTTTAGAAAAGATCGCACATAATTTAATCTAGTGGACTATAGGCACTAATAGACTCAACAGGAGTATTTGCGACAGTGATGAATCTATAAGTAGACAATGATCACCAAGAAGGCATGATCGTTATACAAAGTATTTTTTTTATTTTTTATTAGAGATCAAATGATTTTATTTTTAAGGTTGACAATTACAGATTCTTTACCTAAAAAAGTCGTGCGATTTAGGGGGGATGTTAGAGATAAATTAATATGTCAGATATAAGATTGTTGTCAAGAGTTTAGGTTAATTGAAATGGTTAATTGAAATTTTGAGTAATGTTGTTGATATTCTATATATAAATGAGAGGTCTTCCTCTCAAGACAATTATGGTAAAAATTATAAAAATATGGTGATTTCTTAAAATTCTATTGGCTCACCCATTTAACCCAACGCATTGCAATGTCTAATAAATCATTTACTCTATTTGTGAGAAGAAATGCACAAAGAAACTTGTGATAGAGGGTCCATCACAAGAGTAAAGAAACGACACTCAACAATACTATACTACTTTTCCTTTCATGTCCACTAAACAATACTGGAAGACCCATTTGTTTATTAATGAAAAAGACAGCTGTTGATTAGAGCACTATAAGAGTCTACAACTGCAATCGGTTAATGATTCTCTCGCCAGGAAGACGATGCTAGCTCTCTCTGGATCTAGTTGAGTTGTCAAAGGCATATAAAGAGATAAGGATAGTTCGTGGAATAACATCTTCTTTCCTTGTTTGTTTTCTTCTGATCAAGGTTAGATTAATTAATACAAATTATGGTTGAATTGCTTTTTTGTTGAGTGAATTAGATGGGTCATGTCAAGAAAGCACTGATAATTTAGGCTAATATGGTGAGCAGAATAAAAGCGAGGCAGATGGTTCCATGTTGTCAAAAGAAAGATCTGTGTCGATTATAAGTCCCTCAGAAATGAAACGACCTTCTACACTCGTTTTTTGGCCCCTGGCAGGGTCATTGAAGCATTAAAAGGATCAAAATTCAACTCACTAGGAGACTTGGTTTGCAAGAATTTCTCACAGAGAATTCTTTATGTAGGAAATTTCTTACATGTAAACCACTGTCCACGGAGAACAAGGGGTAAGGAGTGATAATTCTTATAGGCAGGATAGATATGCCACCTTTTGCACGTACATGCTTCATTTTCTACATGTGTGGGTTTTGTTTGTGGTTGTGCAGGGCTCTTTCTTGACACTGCCGACGCCAATGGAGGCGCGCAGCATCACGAAGATGACATATCTTGGCGGTCTCCCTGGTTCTCCTTCAAACCGAGAGGCTAACATTGTTCGCACGTACACACTTTGAATATTTCCATTCGTGATAACCCGGTAAATGATTCAGGTCTGGCTTCATGGTATCCCAAATTCGGGTCTGGCATATGTCCAGATTAACAAGAAGATACGGGTACTCAATGGATTCAGCCCGGCGGTGCACCCGTTTACCAAACCAACTTTACTCTTTGTTTTTATTTTCCAACCCCTAATGGGGACTGGAACTTGTGGAGCCCTCGGGTGGGTGATAGGGACCTTGGATGAGATAATAGAACTCTTGAATAAGGGAAGAGACCTCATATCAGGAAAGAACACCAAAAATGAGAAAAGGTAGCCTGCCCAAAACAGATTCTTGTAGGGACAGACGAGAACTACCGCTCCTTACTATCCCAACCTTTACTTATTATGAACCATATCATGCTCTAGTTGGTAGCTACAATCCCACACATGGTAAGCTCATGCACATGATTCTTTTCTCTAATGAAGAAATTAGTGGTCAACATTAAATATTGAATAAATCTGAAATTATAATAGGGTGCAAGCAAGAGGTGGATGAGAATCCAAACGAAGCAGGGACCCACCACGAACACATTGCAAATGACCATTGCAAAGGACTGTTGATCTGGAACATTTACCCATGGATGAGACAGTAATTAGCAAGAATAACATCCGCTAGCAACATATTGAGCCCATGTGAGTAATTCGGTGGATACAGGGCCAGGTCCGCACAATTTATATATCGGGCTGGGTTTTTAAATGAAAGCTTGGATTGTATTCAACCCAAAGCCAGCTGCACTAAAGTTGGGTAGGGTGGTCCGTTAAAGTTACAAGCTCAAAGCCTCTTAACTGGCCAAGTAGGGGAAAGATTGGCCAGTTTTGGACAGAGCCGAAGCTTGTCCAGTCCGAACCCATTTGGCGAAGGCACAATCTATATGCCCACGTCCCAAACCCAGACTTGAGGAAAGCTTGGGCCCCACCGATTTCTAGAATTATTTGTTCGTTTGCATTTGAAAGTTTTGGCAGCTACTCATCCATTAAGATAGAAGTAGGCCCGACCCCATAAATTATTGAACCGAAAAATAGGATTATCCACTTCTCATGGAACTTAAAACATAGCCCAATAGCCACACTGGCTGGGCAGGGTTCAGAAATTCCAGTGGCCATCCCTTACCAAGGGGTCCATCCTGTTGGCAAAAGCAGAGAACGACCCTGTATAGTAGGGATGTCAACTAAGCAAGTTCGCGCTCATGCTTAGCTCGTTGTTTCATGAGCCAATCGTAGGCTACGACTGGCTCAGTTGGGCACAACTCAAGCTCTGCCTCCTTGATTGTTTTCCTGGGTAGGAAGCTCGGCTTGTTAAATGCACTCGCCTAACTCAACTCATGCTTGACTTGTTAAGGGGGCTCAATCAAGGTTTATGTATGTTTATTCTAAGTTAATACTTAATTCAAGCTATCCAGGTACACTGCTAAATATTTTTAAAATATAATACATTAAAGTTATTTTTATTTATAGTTATTTTTTAAAAAGATATTCATTCAATGCAGATTAGTAGCATTTAAAAACTGATCCTATCTGAACAGATAACTATTTTTTTACCATATTAACCACCTAAAATAGATTTAAAATCTTAACAGTTCTTTCATGGTTAATCTTTAAGGCCTTAAACTATGCACTTATGTTGATTTTACCAACCATGTCCATGTGGCTATTTCGAATCCATGCATATGCCTCATAACCCTTTTTTCCTCTCTTAACTTTTTTTTAGCCAAAAGTAGACCGTAATTGGGGCATGATACAAATGGTGTGAACCATAATTGATAATGTTTGCTTAAGGTTTGACAGGAGCTCTAAATTAACATGCATAGTCCACGCAAGCTCAAGCCTTGATCAGTTGGGCTTTTATTTACAATCAAGCCTAAGCTCGATCTGGAGCTCCAGCTCAATTTGGTACCATCACGCCAGCTCAACTTAATTCCAGCCAATCAGAAGCTGGGGCAAGGTTGGCTCGGGTTCAAGGTGGCTTGTTAAAGGTTCAAACCAAGCTCAAGTTGGCCAAAGCTCGAATCCCTGCGTTTATATCCCAACATTAGAGACAGAAACACACAAATGCTTGAGTCATCAATCATCCTGAATGGAAACTCACAGTGAAGCTCATTTCATAGTCCCATATAGATTAGGCTGTAAATGGATTGGGTTCAAGTTGGTCCACCAAAAGACAACCCATAGAATAAGAAACGTAGCTCAATCTGATTTGGAAGAAATATTTTCCCAAAACAAAAAATCCCCCATGACATATGCTGAGAGTGTTGTTGTTGGGTTTCTTCCAATTTTTTATACTTCATAGGCTAATTTTGATTATACTCTGCTTTGCCTAAACAAAAGAGAAACACAGCGTGAATCTTCTTGAAATTACAGGATTATGGAAGTAAAAGATCTTTTACAGTGCAGTAAACTTGTAATTTTGATACTGACCTATATTCACCCACTCCAAAAGTTCAGGCTAACAAAAGAGTCTTGTGCAAGAAAAGCGATGCACATATTAAATAAACCTAATTCCATGAATGCATCAGAAATTCATCTTTTAATACAGACTTCTCTCTTTTTTGCATTCAATCAACTAATGAGAGCTCAATTTTAAGATATAAAGAACAGCATATATCAAAATTGGGAGGTAATGTTACCAAACAAATTGAAGCAACCGACAGGACATTCTTCCTGATGAGAGAGCTGAAGGTATTCATGGTTGTCTGAAGACACTGTAATCAAGTATATGAACTGAGATGGAAGATTTGGCAGCTGGGCTTGTAAGACCGCTTGTTTGCTACCTGTTCAAACTTCTTGAGAGCAACTTCATTCTCTTCCAAGCCGGTCTGAACAAAATACCTTACCCACCAAGTGGAGCTCCGAAGCTTGGCCTTCAAGGAAAAGAATAACATTTGAGTGGCATTACTTAATTGAAATGGTATCACACGCACAACAATATTAGCACATCTCAGAATTGTCCACATTAGATGCCCATCATTAGTTATGTAGTTATGAATTAATATGAATGTCCAACAGTAATAATTCTTGAAATTTTAAACTAGATTCGCTCTTTCTCCTTATCACAGGTGCACGTCTTATGGGAAAAATAGAGACAAATGAAATAACAACTAAAACACAAGTCGCAAGATCATTTTACATCGTCTAATTTCACATGTTCATGACTCTACCATGTACCTTGTTTTTCCCTGATATTAAGCCAAACAAGCATGTCGTTGGAAGATGGTATTCATCTGACAATTTTGTCACAAAATTTTTTACTCTTCTTCAAAAACCAATCTCCTCTTCCCTCATTTCTATTTCATATTCCATATGTATCATACCTAAATTCCTAAATACTTCTACGTTGTTGAGGCAACAAGTATGAATAGTCCAACTTATTCCCATTAATAGCCTCACTCAGAAACCCAACCTCAAGGCAATGCCACACGCTAAAAGACAGCCAAATTTATAGATTATAATTTCCTTATTTTAATTTTTGTGATACACTTTTGTAATGAACTTGCCACCAGCATTTTTAGAAGTGTATGGGGCTTATACCTTGAAGCTCACATCGAAACAAGGTGCCCAAGAAAAGCATTTGGGGCTCAAGTCCAAGGTGTGGCGTGTATTTTAAGAAAAAGGGAGGTGCAGTTTGTAAGTTTAAGAACTTAAAGCTAACTTCAGCCAACCATTATAAGCTTATTAAAAGCCTTGAAAAGTCCTCACTATTTATATTGATATATTTATCTACATTCAAAGAAGCTATTCTGGTTAAATAAAAAAAATTTTCCAATGAGTCTTATGCCTCATGCTCTAGACAATTGGAATGGCCTCATCTCACGCCTCAACAGTTAAAAACATTGCTTGCAACTTTGTTTCTCTGCAAAAAAGACCTTTCAATTATGGCAGATTCAAATTTGCAGGTAAAGATGTAGATGTACCTTTTGTATAGATCATCATCATCATCAGCATCAAAGCCTTATCCCAACTATGTTGGGGTCGGCTATATGAATTCTGTTTCTCCATTTCGTTCTATTTTGAGCCAAATCCTTTGATAAAAAAGAAATATATTCTTTTTAACATGAAGTCAGAGACAACCAAGAAAACTCTAGTTCTACAAGACGATACATACATAGTGGGAGTGTTTCCCTATAGGCGGATCATATGCTATTCATATGCAACCTAATTTATGGGGCCCCAAAAAGATGCATGCCTATCAATGAAGGTTAAGGGTGATAGAAAGGTCCCTCCATGACCCACGTATTACAGTTAGGCAAAACATCAACTCTATCAAATTATCCTAACCCTTGAGTTGAAAGGCCCAATTTTAATGGTCTTTTAACTATATATTTCTCTATCCAACAAAGTTGCATTATATATTCTACCTGATGCACTCACCAATGCCTTACGAAAACCCACCATATTAATGACTGCCTCAAATCTTCATACAATCACAGGCCCTTTTTAAGTATCTCTAGTTATCATGGTTCTAAATAGTTATTGGCCGTAGTGGTTGAAGCCACTATGCTATTTTGAAAATAGTGGCGCTAGGGCTACGTTAAAAACCATTCGAGTCTGAGTCAACTTGGACTCGGCACATACCGAGTTAGGTCAGGCCGACTCGATTAAAGAAAGTAGGAACTCGGCCATGCGACTTTGCAGATTATGTAAGTCACAAAGTAGGGTTTTTACTATGGTTTTAAATGCTGGTGACGATCTGGACCTTGCCGCCCATATTAGACCGATACGAACACACCGGTCCTAAAAAGTATCAAAAAAATCTTTAAAAATTCAGAAAAAAAATAGAAAATAATATAAACCTAGTATAGGTGTGAAAATTAACCTAGTTAACTAGTGTTCAATCCAAATATAGTGATATTTAGTGTGGTAGAGCACCGGCTGATGATATAACATATAACCATTACTTTTTTAAGAGGCAAAATTATCTTTTTATCTTTTAATTCAAAGGAGAAGTAATTTTCTTGGAGGTAAATTAGTAGGAAAAAAAAACAAAAAAGAAAGAGGGTCTAGTTAACTTCTATCGCCTTCCATTATTAGTTAAAGGAGAGTTTAGTAAATATATAAAATATAAGTTATTTTATAGTTATACTAAAATATAAATGCATATTTGTAAAAAAAAAAAAAGAAAAGAAAAAGAAAAGATATGTTTTTTCACTTCTAGGAGTCTTTTTGAGATTTTGCATATTTTAGTTAATAAATGTAACATGGGCATCTTTAAGATTGAATAAAAATAAAAGTGCCATTTTATTGTAGCTATACCAATATATATATATATGACTATTTGGTAAAAAAATAGAAAAGGAGAGGATATGTTTTTTCACTTATAGGGGTCTTTTTAAGATTTTTCATATTTTAATTAATACATGCAACATGGGAACCTAGTTGTAATATATATATGTATACAGTTTAGCACATGGAGAGACACTCAAACCAGCAATATGGGACAAGATAATTACCAAAACGTCAAAACCAGCCCGGCTATAAACAAGTTTACAAATATTGTCACGAAATTTAATATATTAACTATAACCTCTTCATATATATGTAAAAAGAAAATTCCGAGGAAATTTTCGTTCCGGCCAGTGGTGGCACTAGGTCGACTCATCCGAGTTAGGGAGTCAACCCGGCTTTGTCCGAAATTTAAAACCATGATTTATACCCCATTTCTCTTGGTGGAAACTCATACATCTAGGGTTAGAGATGGTGATAACTTCATTTCTTACAAGTGGGAAGATCAAATCCTCGTATTTTGAGAAATCTCGCCCACCAAACATCAAATCACTTTTCATTCAAGAGAGGCTTTCCATTCTTGGATTCTGAGGTATGTTTTTTTTTTTTTTATTCTTCATGTTCAGATGGTTTAGAATAGACGATAGGATGTGTGTTTTGCTTGTAGATGAATTTTCCACCACTGTACCTATTGTAACTGCATCAACTTTCTCCGGTTTGGAAAAGCTCAACTTCAACGAGTTTTCCAACTTGAGAAATAGTGGGAGGAGTTCAACCGCAAGTTTTTGGAAATGTCCTCCTGGGTCTAAAATCAATCGTACAAACTTTTGCTTGTTCTTCAGGTCCGCAATTGCATGATATGGCTTGAAAGTTTGATGTGGTTGTTCACCACATAAAAAATGGCATTAGACGTGTCGCTTCTTCTGATGAACAAATTTAGCCCAGATGTATGATCTGACTTATAGATGCGGCAATTGTTGGCTGTCTATCGTCCATGTCTGATCCCCAAAGATGAAATCAATGTGAAGAACTTCAACAACTTGATCTTCTTGCGAAACCACTAAAGCAATTTCCAATGACTCAATGTGATTTGCTGGAAATGGAGTTACAATCAGATCTTGTCACGCCCCACCCTTCACACATGCATGATATTGTCCGCTTTGGCCCATGGGCCTCACGGTTTTGTTTCTGGTGGGCCTTAACCCACCAAAAGGCCTCATGCAAGGTAAGGGTGCACTTTCCTCTCTATAGTCGATGTGGGACTCCAGGATGTCACAATCTACCCCCCTTAGGGCTGCACGTCCCTGTGCAGTAGCCTGCCAGTTTTTGTAGCCTGCCAGCCCTCTTGGCCCGCCCACATATGAACCCGCCCACTTGCACCAGGTCACGGCAGGGGCCCACAGTCGAACTAGTCGAGAGTCGGCTCTGATACCATTTGTCACGCCCCACCCTTCACACATGCATGATATTGTCCGCTTTGGCCCATGGGCCTCACGGTTTTGTTTCTGGTGGGCCTTAACCCACCAAAAGGCCTCATGCAAGGTAAGGGTGCACTTTCCTCTCTATAGTCGATGTGGGACTCCAGGATGTCACAATCAAAACGGATATCAGCCTTAATGGCACATCGTATGCTAAGGAGCGGTTGTGAAGGTTATTTAGCGTTTATCACGGAGGATAAACAGTCCCAGGCGGAGGGGGATGTATCGGAGATACCTGTAGTTTGTGAGTTTCCGGATGTCTTCCCAGATGAGATTCCGGGATTACCACCGATTCGAGAAATCGATTTCACCATAGAGCTAGCTCCAGGGACAGCACCGATCTCAAAAGCTCCTTACAGAATGGCACCAGCTGAGTTGAGAGAATTAAAAATTCAGCTGCAAGACTTGTTGGATAAAGGTTTTATAAGGCCTAGTGTATCACCATGGGGAGCACCTGTTCTCTTTGTTAAGAAGAAAGACGGTTCCATGAGGATGTGCATTGACTACAGACAACTCAATCAGGTCACTATAAAAAACAAATATCCATTACCTAGGATCGATGAGTTGTTTGATCAGTTACAGGGAGCCGAATTCTTTTCGAAAATAGACCTGAGGTCAGGATACCATCAGCTGAGAGTTAGAGATCAGGATGTGCAGAAGACAGCATTCCGGACTAGATACGGCCATTATGAATTTTTAGTGATGCCGTTTGGGCTAACGAATGCTCCAGGAGTTTTCATGGCTTTGATGAATAAGATCTTCGCTCCGTTTCTTGATCAATTTACAGTGGTTTTCATCGATGATGTGTTAGTATACTCCAAATCTCGTGAGGAACATGAGAACCATCTTAGAAATGCATTGCAGACTTTGAGGGATCACCAGCTCTATGCGAAATTGAGTAAGTGTGAGTTCTGGTTGGAGCAGGTATCTTTCCTCGGTCACATTATTAGTAGAGAGGGTCTAGCAGTGGATCCAGCGAAGATTGAGTCAATTGTCAATTGGCAAAGACCCACTTCAGTGTCAGAGATACGCAGTTTTCTTGGTTTGGCCGGTTATTACAGGAGATTTGTGCAAGGATTTTCGTCAATTGCAGCGCCGTTGACTAAACTAACGCGGAAAGATGTGCCTTTTGTGTGGTCCGATGCGTGTGAAGCCAGTTTTCAAGAGCTAAAAACCCGGTTGACTACAGCTCCTGTACTTACACTACCATTGGAGAATGGTCAATTTGTGATTTATACTGATGCTTCGGGTGTTGGTTTGGGATGTGTACTCATGCAGGATGGAAAAGTTGTCGCCTATGGGTCTAGACAACTTAAGGAACATGAGAAAAAGTACGCTACCCATGATCTTGAGCTCGCAGCAGTAGTTTTTGCGCTCAAAATGTGGAGACATTATCTATATGGTGTAAGATTTGAAGTGCATTCAGACCATAGGAGTCTTCAGTATCTATTCACTCAGCCAGAGTTGAACATGAGACAGATCAGATGGATGGAATATATCAAGGATTTTGATTTTCCGATCAAATACCATCCAGGGAAAGCCAATGTAGTGGCTGATGCATTAAGCAGAAAAGCAGCAAGGAATGCATGTATGCGGACAGAATGGTCGTGGGCAGAGATATTTCTGGACTTAGGGGTTGATTTGCAGCCGGTTAATGATAGGGTGATGATTGCCAGTATGTTTGTTTGGGAACCAGAAATTTTGGGCAGAATCAAAAGCACGCAATCAGAGGATCCAGAGCTGGTCAGGGTGATTGAGCAGATTGAGAGCAGGCCAGACTTTAGATTGATAGATGGTGTGTTGTACTATCAGGATAGATTGTGTGTGCCAAATATAGAGGAGTTGAAGAATGAGATCCTGACAGAAGCGCATCATTCTCGTTTTACCATTCACCCTGGTAGCACAAAGATGTACCAGAATCTCCGTAGTCATTACTGGTGGAACAACATGAAAAAGGAGATTGCAGGATTTGTTGCCAGGTGTTTGGTTTGTCAGCAGGTTAAGGCAGAACACAAGAGACCCCCAGGACTTTTGAAGCAGTTGGCAGTGCCGGATTGGAAATGGGAACATATCACGATGGATTTTATATCAGGACTTCCGATGATTCATGGTAAAGATAGTATTTGGGTGATAGTGGACAGGTTAACTAAAGTTGCACATTTTCTGCCAATGAGCTTAAAGACACCCAAAGATGAGTTGGCCAAGATATACATGGAGGAAGTAGTTAGATTGCACGGTGTACCGGTATCGATCGTCTCAGACAGAGATTCGAGATTTCTGAGTAAGTTCTGGACACGACTTCAAGAGGCACTCGGTACTACCTTGAACTTCAGTACAGCGTATCACCCGGAGACAGATGGGCAGACTGAGAGAACCAATCAAACACTGGAGGATATGTTGCGTGCTTGCGTGTTGGACTTTGGAAAGGATTGGCAGAAAAGCCTTCCTCTTTGTGAGTTCGCATACAACAACAGCTACCATTCAAGTATTGGTATGGCCCCTTTTGAAGCATTGTATGGGCGCAGATGTAAAACCCCACTTTGTTGGGAGGAAGTTGGTGTTCGGAGTTTTCATGGGCCATCGATAGTCAGTGATACCAGTGAGAAGGTTCAGCAAATTCATGCTAGATTGAAAATTGCTAGGAGTAGACAGAAGAGTTATGCTGACTTGAAGAGGAGAGATCTCGAGTTTGCAGTGGGCGATCATGTGTTTCTAAAAGTGTCGCCGGCTAGAGGAACACTCAGATTCGGACAGAAGGGCAAGCTGTCTCGGAGATTCATCGGGCCGTTTGAGATTCTCGAGAGAGTGGGAGATGTAGCCTACAGATTGGCATTGCCAGCAGAGTTGTCAGGAGTTCATAACGTCTTCCATATCTCGATGCTGAAGAAGTACGTCGCCGATCCTTCACATGTTCTTCAATATGAACCACTCGAGATTCAGCCGGATGCCACCTACGTGGAGAAGCCGTTGCGGATCATTGACACGAAGGAGCAAGTCCTACGGACGCGAACTATTCATTGGGTGAAGGTTCAGTGGGAGCACCACAGTCCAAGGGAGGCCACTTGGGAGCTCAGAGACCAAGTGAAGAAGTTGTACCCGGATCTTCTCCCTGAGGTATGTTAGACATTTGGAGGACCAAATGTTCTAAGGGGGAAGGAATGTAAGGTTCCTAACCCAGTTCCCATTTTTAAGTAATTTAAATATAATTTTTATTTAATTGTTTGTATTTAGTTAATTATGGTTATTATAATTATATAATTTTCTTTTGGGTTTTGGGTTAATCGGATAGTAGGTTAGGATCATGAGTATCCACCTTTTGACCCGGCCCAATTCGGACCCAGTCTGGGCCCATTAAACCAAACCAGGCCCATATTTATATTTAGCCTAAACAATAGGGTCCTTTTTATAAAAAACCCAAAACTCTTCCCCAAACCCTAAGCCTATTTATATTCCATCGGTGGGTGCTCTTCTCCCTCACCTCTACAGCAGCTTTCTTCCTCCTCCATCACCTTCTCTTGATCGGCCAAGGTGGGCAGGCCCAAATCCAAGCCCAGCAGGCGGATCCTCTTCATCATCTCTTCTTCTTTCCTCCTTCTTCTTCATCTTCTCTGTTGGGTAGGCTGCGTGATCAAGGGAGAGATCTAGATCTTCTTTTGCATCAAAGGCAAGTGGATTTACACATATCTCTAATGATTTCACTAAATCCATTGATTCCAAGATCTTAGATGTATTGTAAATGCCCATTTAAATTTCTAAAGATTGATGACAGGTTAGATGGGTATGTGTTTCACAGATTTTTGGTTGATGGTGTTTCGATGGATTTGATGATCTTAATAGATTTGATGAAAGGGGATTGGGCCATTGTGAAGATGGGTCTTTTGGTTAAAAAAAAAAAAAAGAAGATGATCGTGTCTGGGAATGAACCCAGACACGTTGTTTCAGTCGGCACAACTCTGAGTTGTTTTTCATAGCCCAACAAATCTGGGATGGGCCACCGGTTTAAAAAAAAAAAAAAAAATGAATGAAACGTCTGGGAATTTAATCCCAGACGTGTAGTGGGTGTAGTGCAAGGCCTGTGCACTACTGCACAGGCGCATTGTGCGCCTGTGCAGTGATGCACAGGTGGGTCACCCACCTGCTTGTGCCTGCAGGTGGGCCCCATTTCCCCCTTTGATCACTAATGTCTTTTAAAAAAAAAAAAAATGAGTTGATGAAACGTCTGGGAATCAATCCCAGACGTCAATTTCTGTATGCAGAGGTGCAGCCTGTGCACTACTGCACAGGCGCACAATGCGCCTGTGCAGTAATGCACAGGTGGGTCACCCACCTTGGTGGCCCCCCATTAATCACCAACATTAAAAAAAAAAAAAAAAAAAAAAAAACCTGCAGCATGTGCAAGGGGGTGTCCACTTTTATAAACATGGTGGGCCACCACCTACAGGTGGGCCTCATTGCCATCACGTGGACCCTTGATTACTGGGTTGATGGTGGGCCATTGATATATAAAAAAAAAATAAATAAATAAAATTTTGCAACATATATATGGGACGAGTCAGTCCCTGCACACGTTGCTGTTTGGCAACAACAGGTGCAGGGTGGGGCATTTCTCTTAGTTATAAATGTGGGTCTACCACTTATTTTGGTGGGCCCCATGACGGTAACATGGACCATGATTATGTGGAATCCATCACATCACCTTGTGGGTCCTTGGTATATATGCGGATTTATAATTATTTGGACTGTTATTAAGAGTGAACAGGTGGGCCATCCCTTGCGTGAGATCATGAGAATGATAAATTCGGGCCTGATAATTTATTTTAATGATTATTTAACCAATCATTTATTATTATTATTATTTTTTGGATGGTTTATACTCCGTAAAACCCTTGTGTTGGTCATAGAACCCAATGACTTCGATTTAACCAAATCCATCACATCATCAAAGTAAGGGGTTATGCGGGCAGATTTCCTCTTACAGATTTCATGGTTTGCACATGACGGTACAAACCACTCGCACTCAGGTGAAGTGAGAATTGGGCTATGCATCACCCCGTTTTCAAAAATTCCCAACCTTACTTCGTCGTGGTTCGTGTGGAATTGTCGCATGCGTGAATTGTGGTCACAGTGCTAGGAATATGTGTGGAATTATTTCTTGATCATCATGTTGTATTTATTTACTTTGATGCATACACATTAGAATTTATACCCGTTATATCATAATGACTTGGACCGTGTTGTGGCTTGGACTATACAGGGTTCATTGATGAGGTATTCACGTATGTTGAAAACTATTGGGTTGTATAATGTTTTTTCATAAGGTGTTGAATATCGATCATGGCCAGCCCTTCACACTACCATAGGATGTGTCTGTCGAACAATCACTAAGCCATGTTTATGAGTCTCGACACAGGAAGGGGTAGGGCTGTGTGAGATTATTATGCGGATCTGGTCATTGGACGACTGCAGTCGGTTCACAGATGTACACTGTGATGATTTTTACCGGACTTAGGGCCGAAGACGAGCTTACCACTCGTACACGGTTGGTTTCACCGTGATTTTTGGACAGGATGCTAGGCATCCGAAGACGGATTTGATCCACCGTTTCTGGACAGGATGCGAGGCATCCGAAGACGGTATAAATTCCGTAAGGGCATCAGCTGATGCGATGCTCGGCGAAAGTGATATTGTTCATTTGAGGTAGAGTTGGATGTAGGACCCGTTCTTTCTATGTTGCATGGCATTCTTTTATTTATATTGCTTACATATTCTTATGATTTTTTTGTGTCCTAATCTCACATTGATAGTGTACTTCATCTTGAGTTATGTGTATTTTACTTGCCGCCATTTATGGTTGACCTTTGTTTTCTAAAATTGATGCATAGGTACCGAGCCCTGCTTTGCCGAGGAGGAGGCGCAGGCTGAAGCGTTTCAAACGCTTGAGCCAACTGATGTTCCCGAGTGGGGTGCAAACGATGGCTTCGAGGCCGTCTAACCAAGCACAGGAGTGACTCATTAAATTGCATTCAATTTAAATAAATCATTCTTTAGAGACTTGATCTTTCAGTGGGACATTGTAATAAATTACTTATTTACTTCTTTTGCAACTTGGAACATTATTATTATTATCTAGTGATATGCAAACTTGTTTTCTTCTCTTGGTACCTATTGGTTGAAATTACTTCCGCAGAATGGGAATGAATGTGAATGGCCTAAACTCACCACGGCCTAAGATCCTGTGGAAAAGAAATAATTAGGAGTCAATGGTTTTGTTTCCAGAAGAATAAAAAAAAAAAAAATTGACTCCTAATTTCACGTAACCCTATTTTCATTTTTTGGGGACGTGACAGATCTCTAGGATGTTCAATGTCCTTGCTAACCTGATGAAATTCTGTAATGGCTGCTTCTTCTTGCTTTTCTCCAACCTTTTGCGGATCTTGATTATCACTATCGTATTTGGAATTTTCCATGAGATCAACTTTGCCTTGACTTTGCTCAGTTGTTGCATCCTTGATGCCATCTGGCAGTGCTTTTGGTACAATAATGTCTTGTATATCTGCTTTGTGCTCTTTTATTGGTTCTTCTATGTGCTCTTTTCGCAATTCTTCAGTTGGAGTTTTAATTGAAGGTGATGATGTAGATGAAGACATGGTTGTTATTGGTAATGGAACTAGCGTAATCTATTTTCCTCCCCACACAATTGTATAGGTGTTCATCTCTTTATCATTGTGCACTTTCTGATAAAAAGCTATGCTTTTCCAAAAATAATATGAGCAATATTCATATGAATCACATCACACCAAATTTTATCTTCATAATTGCTAATATTGAATGATACCAAGCATTTGTGAGTTACTGAAATGATATAACTATAAGACCATGCAACTTGGTAGGGATTGCAAAGGGCTCAATGGGGAACTGAAGCTTAGCAATGACCTCTTGTGCGACAAAATTGAATGCACTACAATAGTTAACAATCAAATTGGCGACCCTGTCTTTGACTCGTACCCGCATATGGAACTTTTTGAATTGTCTCCATTTTTCTTCTTCCTTCTCATTGGAATTGAGAAGTCTTCGAATGACAATCGTGAGATTCTGGTCTTTAGCAAAAAGTCTCTCTACAACATGGGCCCATTGTCTTTATTGCATGCGAGATCGTCTAAGTATACGCTCAACACAAAAGGCTTCTAAGTATCCTTTGTAACTGTTTTTACAATAATTCATAAGCTCCAAGATGTCTGGTCGCAATCCTCTTATATAACAAACCAAATCATGTATATTATTCTCCAGTAATGCACCAGTATCATGCAACTCCCAAAACTGGCTCTTATTTTATTTTATTTTTTTCTTTTGTTTTTTTTTTTTTTTCTGTCAATGGTCTGGACTCTGGTCTCCCAACTGTTGAAGGATTAAAAGAGATGTCATATGTGGGAGATGATCTTTCTCTTTTCTTGCTACAGTAAAAAACAAAAAAAAAAAGACGAGCAATGAAGAAGTCTTAGTTGCATGAGGAAGCTTCCAGGCGGTAGTAGCGGTGGATGGTGATGAAGGAATTGCAATGGCGGGACTAGAATCTTATGATGGGCTAGGTGATGCGAGGTGGCAACAGTGGAAACCAGGTACGTCTTCTGTTCCCTATTCTCTCTTTCTGCTTCTGCTTCTTCTACTCTCTTTCTTTTCTCCCTTTGTTTTTTTGGCTGGGGGTGGCGGATTAATAAGACGAGCAACAGGAGAGTTGGAGTAAGGTTGTGATGGGTTGGATATCATTTTTGTGGGTAGCAAGGGGTCAGGGATGGTTTTGACTTTAGCGTTTTGGAATTGGGTTTTAGGGTTTATAGTAAAAGGGTTAGATCATCTAGGGTTTCTTTGTGTTCGTTTGACGAAGGGTTGGGAAAAAGGTTCAAAAGGGTCTAGGATTTGGTCTCAGCAGGGGTGCTAGGTCAATAAGGGGGATATGGATGGTCTTGGGGCTTCTGGGAGGGTTTCATGGGGAAGGTAGGGATCAAGAATTGGTTTTGAGAGAGGTTTAGAGTTGGGAAGAGGGTTTTAGGAATGATTTTGGGAAGGTCAGTGAAGATTGGAGCTAGTGGGTGGTTCGATTTGGGGGATAGGGTATTCAACAGAAGTGGAGGGTTGTCGAATGGTACCGGATGGGTGGGTTTTGGTTTTTTGGGGGAAGGTTGGGGCTCAGGTCGAATATGGGTTGGGTTGGGGTCTCAATTGAGTCCCATAAAATAGATCTCGATTGAGATGGTGGGCGGTGGTATCAGTAGGGATCAGGGATGATTTGTGATACCAATTGGGTTGGGTAGGTCTTTTTTTTTTTTTTTTTAGCTATGAGAGCTGATCGATGTTTTCTGGTGGGGAAAGATGGCTAATGACGATGGAGGTGGGTTTTGTGTGGTGCCGTGGTGACAAGGTGTTGGGAATTGAAAGATGAAGATGACGAGATGGGGTTTCTGTGATGATGAGGATTGATGAATGGAAAGGATCCAGGAAGGACTATTGTCTTCCCGATGATTGCTCATCTTTGATACCAATTGGTGCAGCCACGAATCCACAAAAAAAAAAATAAACTAATTTCCCGAAAGATTGATCAAATTCAAAGAAGGATTCAGCCCCTAGGGCACCCTTACAAGAGGAACAAACACCATAACAAATAACATCTCAAAAGATAATTTTTATTAATTGAAACTGAGCATGCATAACAATGGAGCATAACATCCTTATATATAAGAGTTGGCTTGATCCCTAAGCAACAATACTTCCTAATATTAGAATAAGCCTAAATAAAATAAAGAACTCACTAATTAATCAAACTACTAATAATATTCATATATAACTAGATGTCTAGTTGGGGTTATAGATTGGGCCCAACGGGTTGACCTATGGTCTAGCCTGCATTACTGATAAGCATGATCCTGTGGTCCACTCAAATGGAGAAGAACCCTCTACCAAGCAGTCACCACTTTCCGCCGGGGGCCGGGGGGGGGGGGGGGGGGGGGGGGGGTGGTGTTTCATCTCCCTAACAACTTGATTAGTGCCCGACAAGTCATCACCATTCAAAATGAGTACAAGCCGATCCAACGGTCCAATATAATTTGATGGCCGCCAAATTTGGGATAGGTGACTGTCACCAAGAGGGTGTTCTTTATTTTATGGTCCACTTAGATAGATCATAAGTTGGGCCCCACTAGGCATTTTGGCACGCAGTGCTCACCTTATTGTGAGCATCGGTGCTCGTTGGAGATTTTAATATATATATCTATATAAGGAATGTTCATATGCACCAGCCCACGTAGGGCCCCACTGATCATGGAACTTGGGGGAATTGAAAGAGACATCTTGGATGGATCCATATACCAAGTTTGGAGTCAATTTCATGCCTCTAACCCCTTCATCCATAATCCATAAATTTAACGACTTCATATTAAAAAATTAAATTGACTCTTGATCCAACAGTCCAATCCATTTGGATCAGTGAAAACTCGATGGATCTAGTGTAATTCAAGAGGTCCCATGTGTATGGATGGTTCATATGGATTATAAAGTTAGCCCCACTATATTGCCCTCACCATAATATAGCGAGGGATAGATGCACATGAATATTTCTAACATTGTAAACCATGATTGATGAAAAGTATGAGCAGCATTAAGGTAATAATATAAAATTCAACAAGGTCAAGACATGAGGTGCAAGGGGTGTCGACTGAGGGTTTGATAAGGGAAGCGCCATGAGTTCAGGGCTCCAAAGGGGTTGAAGTTTCAATCACCAGAGGTAGGGTTACAGCGGTCAGGGCTTGTCAATGGTAAAGAAGAGCTAAGTCAGTCCCTTAAATTTTAAGCAAGAGTATGCACATTAGCTCTTAAACAGAGACTCAATCAGTCCTAAAACAAATGGATTCAGAAGCTAAAAGAATATAAACATGGGTTCTCCTGTGATTTTTGCATAAAGAGAAAGGATTGCGATTATCGTAAAATAAAAAATGGAGAGCAGAGGTTAAGATGCTAATAATTAGAACCTAGTCTTCGAGTAAATTTGAGGGCCCATATTGAAGGAAGTCGATTGCTATGGCCTGTGATTAAAACATAGGTCTCAAGCCTTGGTTTAGGGACGTAAGACATGCAATACGAAATCTACAGGACGAAGTGAATTTGGGACTCTGCTAAGTGAATTCTGATTTCTTTGTTATCTTTCTCTACTCAATTACATTATTTCTGCCTCTGCATTGAGTTGTAAAAGTGATTTAGGAGGACATTATCATTATCCAATCCACTAGTTTAGGTGGCATCAATTTCTTGTTTGACCTCAATTTTGCACCATATATTGATGAGGTTAGCAATGACGCACATGAAATTCACATAATAGGGGCAAGCAATGGCCTACATGGAGGCTTTTGATCAAGTAATGGGGCTGAACCTATGGGTGAACTGTTCAGATCCACCAGAGACCCGAACAGCCACCAAAAATGCAGTAATTCACGGTAACTGGGGCTTTGTCAAAACAGAACACTGGGGCTTTGTCAAAACGTTCAGTGCAGAAATTTACAGCAATTAAGCAGTTTCTGGGCCTCACTCAAATGGGTGAAGAACAGCCCAAATCCATCAAAGACCTTCATCACGTGGGTCGCGCATGAGGGCAGTTCATACTGGTGGGGTCCAATGCTTCAGATGGCCCACCATCTGGGCATACGTATGGTTCTAGACAATTCTGCAGGGTGTAATTTTCCTTCGTTTGTTTTAATTTTTTTATTTTTGGCAAGTTTAAGCGTGATTAGGATTTCTGATAGTTAGGAAACTATCTATTCTATGGCTTATGATGTGTGATTTGGATAGAACGTAGGGCAAATCTGTCTGTTCGGCCAGAAATAGTTTCGGTTTGGCAATTTTATGAATAAGACTTCGAATGCACTTCTTTGCATTCTTCTCCATTGTTTTGATTAATTATCCATTGCGGTTGAAGAAGAGCAGATTACTCCTCCAAAAAACAGTGAACAATCTCGCCCTTACCATCAATTTTCTTGTGTCATTCACTGACTGCAAGAAACCCAATCTGCAGATCTTTTGTTTTTGCAGTCCTTCTGCAGAAGTAGGCATGCAATCAGGTTTAACCCGACCCCGGGACTGCATCACATATCCATACAAACTGTTGTACTTGTTATGAACCACTGACAGAACTACAACTTCAATCAAGAATTTAGGAGTTCAATTTTGTGGCATGTCAAATAACCTGCCACCCATGAAAAGGGAAAGGAATAATACTGATGCATATTCTAAACATGTATTAACAAGAAAAAGGAGGCTTCTCAGTAGTAACATGCAAGTATGTTACTAATGTCAATTGACCTTATGCATCTAAAAACACAGATTTCACAGATTAAAAAATAAATAAATCAATCAATCGCAATAGCAAAAAACTAAAATAGATTATCATCCTCTGCTTTGCAGGACTTACCGGCCTGCCAGATTTGGATAGTTCTGCAACTTTTGCTCTCTGTTTACCTGGATCGCCTGCATATCAAAACGAAAAGGAAGCAAATAGTAACCATATCTTGTAGTTTTCATGAGAAAAAAATATTGAAAAAACTGGGTACAACAAAATTTAGAACTAGATTATTATTCATGTACTTCTATGCATAAATTCTGCACTCATTCAACCGGAATTCTGTTTCCTAAACAGATAAACAATTCCAAACTGATATGCAAATGCACAAAAAAACACACTCATGCATGCAGTCACATGCCCACTCATGCATGCACGCATGAACACACTGACACACACAAACAAACAGCACGTACGCACAAGTGTACAGACAAACACACCAATACAAACACAAAATGCCCATAGCAAGAAAAAATACATTATCGATAATATTGCCCATTTTAACGCATTTAGTATCAAACAGAAGCGTGCAGTTGTGTACAGTGTGCACAAAAGTATAACCAATTACTAAATAGACATGCTCTCAATGTCTCAGAACAGTTCCTCTGAGATTCCAAAGGAAAAGAAAAGGAACTAAGAAATTGATGTAGTGAAGCCAATCATTTTAAAAGAATAAGATGAAGCCAAACCATTCTTTCATGACATCCATGTGCTTTCAAATTGCATGATCCAAGAAACATTGCCATACAACCACAAAACTACATAAGCATATTAAGAATACGTAAGTTATCAATGCACTTGAGCAACTTCTTTCAATGCTGCATCAAGTCTCTTTAAACAACAAAGGAAATGTATTCTAAGACAAATTACAACATGGAAATTCAGAGGAAAAAATTAGTCCATCGTAATACCATTTTGTTTTTTCTTTTTCATTTTTTTATTTTTTTATTTATTTTTTTTTTTTTGGGTTTGGGGTCTGGGTGAGCCTGTCGCACAACAGTTGGACAGTACTCAAAATTGCAACCACAAGGTTCCATTTGGAGAATAAGAGAGTTCCAATAAAGGATTTAGAAGAAAATATAGCTCCGAAAGAAGCAATGAAACTAACTCGTGACCAAATGAAATTTGAAAAAGAAAGGCCAAACAAACCATGGCTATAAGAGTAAAGCATATGTAACATAAAGAGAAGCAAAAATAGCTGTCAACAGAATATGAGAACATTTAAAAATATACAAAAGAAGTTTTCAACAATGGAAGATGAATATCAATCAAAAATGGAAGACAAAACACACTTCGTGAAACTTGCTGATATATGTATATGGTAGTTAAGTTGGGATAAGGCTTTGATGATGATGATGATAATATGTATGGTAGTTAAGTTGTTTACAAATACCTGTAAAAATAACGAGACCATCTCTAGATACTCTTGCTAGATCAGGACGAGTCTTGTTAAGGTATTTAGGAGACAAATAATCCAGTGCATCTGATACAAGAACGAGAGAAAATGATTCTGGCCTGTAGGGCACAGGAAACTTGATATCAGCGACACGCACCATGCCCTTGCCAATAAGACGCTTGCAACTACTGTCAGGATCCTCAATTTCATATGGCTCCACACCCCACGCCTCAGTATTTTCTTCTTTCAACAATTTAGAGACCACGGTACAAGTTTCAGGACCCACATGCAAAATCTTATGCATCCTGTTACCATATGCTTTTTTCAGTAAGGGTATAGCACTTTGAAGTTCTAAATGTTGGATATCATGGGTGGTGGCCCACATGACCACCACTCACTTTGATATATTCAAAGCAGTACGTCTTCCCATTAAAGTCACGTCCCTGGAAACTCTCCAGTCGTGCGATAATAGAAGGCTTTCCGTTGATGGGGAGGAAAGCATTAACGGAGTCTATAAAAGGCTTGGGAACTCTCTCATCTTCATATATAATCACTGCTTGGCATTCCCATCGATCAGCAGGCATTACGAGAAGACTGAGAGAGTTAAAGTTACGGATCTCCTCTTCGTTTCGCGATGGATTCAGGTATGCCCAATATTGGTTGTCTTTCATAATGCAAATCAATCCGTCAAAATGCAAATCCAATCCGATAAAGTTTTTCCTAAGGGCCATTTATGCTTACAATTGGTATCAGAGCCATGGATTTCCATTGATGGGGTTGGATTTGCATCAAAGGGGTTTACAGTTAAAAAAATAATAATAAAAAAAAATGGGGTTGACCATCGCCTGGGGCGACGGTCGTTTCCGGCGGAGCAGCGCAGTGCCCAGTTATGCGGTGGGCACTGCGCTGCGGCTGCGCCTGGCCACTGCGCTGCAGCGGCGCACCAGCAGCGCCCAGTTGCAGCGCCAGCCGACAGAAGAACACAAAAAAAAAAAAAAAAAAATTGGATCGCAGCGCAGTGGGGAGCTGCGCTGCAGTGGAACCGGCAAGGGCGCTGCCCTGCAGCAGCGCAGCAGGGCGCTGCGCTGCAGCGGCGCAGCAGGGCGCTGCTGCTGTTCCAGCGGCAGCGCCCAAGAAAAAAAAAAAAAAAAATCTCTCTGTTTGCCGCCGGGAACCAGCCGGCAACATATTCGGCCGGCGCCGTGGGAGCGCCGGCAGTCCGCTGCGGCCGAGACCCGAGGCGTCGGAGGTGATCTAATCCGGTAATGGGGCAATCGGTTTTAACCGATTGCCCCTGTTTTCGGGAAGAAGAAGAAGGTGGTGTCGGGTCGGGTCTCAGGTCGTTTGGACCTGACCCGACCCGACCCGGTCAGGTTTATTTAAGGAAATGGAACTGGGTTAACGGATCGGGTCGTTTGGACCTGACCCGACCCGACCCGGTTAGGTTTATTAAAGAATAAAGACTGGGTTAACGGGTTTGACCCGGCTTGACCCGAACTGACCCGATCCGACCCGAACGGACCCGGGTCATTTATATAACGTCAGGTCAGTCTGAACTGACCCGATCCGACCCGAACGGACCCGGGTCATTTATATAACGTCAGGTCAGTCTGACCTGACCCGATCCGACCCGGATCAACCCGGTTCATTTATACAACGTCAGGTCAGTCTGACCTGACCCGATCCGACCCGAACCAACCCGGTTCATTTATATAACGTCAGGTCAGTTTGACCTGACCCGATCCGACCCGAACCGACCCGGTTCAGTTAATAAATGGACTGGGCTTTTACCTGTACCCGAATTGACTGGACTGAACAATCCAAATTACTGACCTGGGTCTAACCCGACCCACTGGCCTGGCCTGATTTGAATAAAGTATTATTAATTTTTGATAATTGTATGTTTTGAATAATTGGGTCATTATAAAATTGATCCGTTCCGATCAGAACCGTCCATTTGATATATTTAAATGCTGTAATCATTCTGATGTGACTGGATCATTTGAATGTGATCAGATCAAGGCCAGATCAAGGAAAAATGAACGATCAAAATCTTATTTTGATCATTACGGACACATATGATATCGGATTTTCGATCCGTTTCTTTTGTTGTGTTCCTTATGATGAGATCTACCATATTAGTGAATTAATTCCCGATCCAATGGTTCAATGATAATATCATAAGGTTTTATGCATGTTTAACTCATTTAAATTCATGTTTTCCGCTTATTGTTTACATGATTAATGTTGTTTGAGTTATAATTTGTTACATGCATGAATGTTTGATAAATAAATTAGTGTCATAGGTTTCAATTATGAGTTAACTAGGCGGTCACCAAAGTGGCCCAGTTATGATGAAACTCATGTTTCAATTATTGAATTAGAGATATCATAAATGACACTAAAATTGCAACTTCACTTAAAAGATAGATAATCGACCCAAAGGAGTTTATCTTTCGATTATTTGGAGATTGGGATAAAACACATTAAAGATGTTTTGTGAATTCGTGTTGATCTATGCCCAAAGGTGGGATCTCACTTATTCACTTAATAAATTGTGGTTTTATCAAATAAACGAGAATAATAAATTTAACGTGTTACATTTGACCCAAAGGTTACTTGTAATGATGTAAAACTATTATTTCTGTTGTAAATGTCCCTTTTTAAATTCAAAACATTATAGAATTGTGAGAATAATAATTTATCTCTTCTTTTACAGCATCTTCCTCCAGATCCTTGTCTCTTCCCTCATGCTTAGGAACTATTCCTTCATTAGACGGATCAAACTACCCTAACTGGTTAGACATGCTGTCATTAACCATAACCTTTCTAGACTTAGAGATGGCTTTAGATGAACCCATGCCTCCTGCGCCTACCGAACAGAGCTCTGAATATGAAAGGGCAAAATATGATCAGTGGCACAAATGTGATAAAAAATGCCAAAAGATTATTATGACTTCAGTCTCTAAGAGTATTAGGGGATCGCTTGATCAAGGAAAACATGCCAAAGAACTCTTAGATGAAATTAAGTCACAATTCGAAGTGACAGACAAGGCATTAGGTGCCACCTTAATGAATAAATTGACTAACATGCAGTACGATGGGATAAAGGGAGTTAGAGAACATATCCTACTCATGTCCAACCTAGCATCAAAATTAAAGGATGTTGACATGAGTATTTCCGATGGATATTTGATCCAATTCATTCTGGACTCCCTTCCCCCTGCATTTGGCCCATTTAAAGTAACATACAATCAGAGCTCTAGTCGGTGGACCATTACTGAGTTGATCGCACGATGTGATCAAGAAGAGAGGAGACTTAAAGCCGAGGGGCAACTTCAGGTAAACCTTGTCTCCCATGTTAAGGGCAAGAAAGGTCCTAGAAAATTCAAAACTAATGCCAACATGCCCAAGGTAGATCCGAAAAGTAAGAAACCGGTGAAGAGTAAGGGAAAGAAGGGATCCGAAAAATGTCACTTTTGTGGCAAGAAAGGACATTTCAAGAAGGACTGCCTCAAAAGGAAGAATTGGTTTGAGAAAAGAGGTAAGCAAAGAAAATTATCTCTTGTATGTGAAACCAATATTATTGATGTCCCATCCAATACATGGTGGGTCGACTCTGGTGCAACCGTTCACATTTCTGGTTGTATGCAGGGATTCCTTTCAACCCGGAGGCCAAGTGATGGAGAAAGAGCCATCGTTATGGGAAACCGGAAGGAGTCAAGAGTCGAGGCAGTAGGCACGTATAGGCTGGTGCTAGATACAAGATTTGTTCTGGATCTGCTGAACACCTTTTATGTTCCGGATATTTCCCGAAATCTGGTTTCTATTTCAAAGTTGGATGTAAAGGGATTTGTGTTTAACTTTAATCAAGGATCTTTGAAACTTTTCCACAATAATATAATGATTGGTAGTGGTTTATTATGTGATGGCTTGTATAAGTTAAGGTTAGATACTTTATACACACAATTACTAACTGCACACCATGTTACTTGTGGGATGAATGT
Organism: Sextonia rubra; assembly: GCA_037013555.1. Classification (NCBI taxonomy): domain Eukaryota; kingdom Viridiplantae; phylum Streptophyta; class Magnoliopsida; order Laurales; family Lauraceae; genus Sextonia; species Sextonia rubra. The sequence goes on along the minus strand of JASUAD010000010.1, from coordinate 30,123,502 downwards.
TGGCATGAAGAGAGGACTAATAAAAAAGAACTCCCCTAAGTTGTGGCATAAACGGTTAGGACACATCTCGAAAGAGAGGATATTGAGATTGGTGAAAGAAGGGTTATTACCAACCCTTGATTTCACTAATTTCGGTGTCTGTGTTGACTGTATTAAAGGAAAATAGACACAAACAGTCAAGAAAACTGCCACACGAAGTTCTGAACTCCTGCAGTTAATTCATACGGATGTTTGTGGAAAAATTGATATACCTTGTTTCACAGGAGAACAATATTTCATCACATTTATAGATGATTACTCACGTTTTGGTTTTGTCTATCTTATTAAAGAAAAGTCTGATTCTTTGACTATGTTCAAAATATTCAAAGCAGAAGTGGAAAAACAATTAGATAAAAAGATCAAAATCGAGAGATCAGATCGAGGTGGTGAATATTATGGTAAGTACACTGAAACAGGTCGTAATCCAGGCCCGTTTGCTAGATTCCTAGAATCCGAAGGTATTATTGCCCAATATACAATGCCTGGAACACCTCAGTAGAATGGAGTAGCTGAAAGAAGGAATAGGACTCTTTTAGATATGGTTAGGAGTATGGTTAGCAATACATCGTTACCTGCATTTATGTGGGGTGACGCACTAAAGATGGCCATGTATATTTTAAACAGAGTTCCTACTAAAGTAGTTCCTAAAACTCCTTTTGAGTTATGGACTGGGAGGAAACCCAGCTTAAACCATTTTCGAGTTTGGGGATGCCCATCTGAAGTGCGGGTTTATAACCCACAAGAAAAGAAGTTAGACCCTAGAACAGTAAGCGGATATTTTATTGGATATCCAGAGAGGTCTAAAGGGTATCGATTTTACTGTCCTAATCATTCAATAAGAATAGTTGAGTCCAATAATGCTAAGTTTTTGGAGAATCATGAAAACAGTGGGAGTTCTGAGACTAGAAATATTGAATATAAGGAGATTAGAAATGAGCCTCAATCCTCTTCTCAAGGTGGATTAATGATTCCACTTGATATAGAGGTTTTCCGAGAACGATCTGTTATTCCGACTCCTCAAGATACACAACCAACTCTTGAAATACAGTCACCTGTTATTGAAGAACATCCAGAGGAATTGAGAAGGTCAACTTGTACGAGAAGACCAGCTATTTCAGATGATTATGTTGTGTATCTTGAAGAATCAGATATTGGAATTAAAGAAGATCCAAAGACTTTTAGAGAGGCAGTAGAAAGTAAAGATTCTGATAAGTGGTTAGACGCTATGAATGAAGAGTTAGAATCCATGTTTATAAACGAAGTTTGGGATCTCGTTGAACTACCTGAAGGGTCCAAAACAGTTGGTTGTAAATGGGTCTTTAAGACCAAGAGGGACTCTAAAGGGAAAGTTGAACGATTTAAGGCCCGACTTGTAGCTAAAGGATTCACTTAGAAAGAAGGTATCGATTATCATGAAACCTACTCTCCGGTGTCTAAGAAAGATTCATTTAGAATTGTTATGGCACTTGTAGCTCATTATGACCTAGAGCTATATCAGATGGATGTAAAAACTGCTTTCTTAAATGGGAATCTAGATGAAGAAGTGTATATGGAACAACCGGAAGGGTTTGTTCAACAAGGTAATGAAAGGAAACTGGTTTGTAAATTAAAGAAATCGATATACGGACTAAAACAAGCTTCCAGACAATGGTACTTAAAATTTAATCATGTTATTACATCTTTTGGTTTTACCGAAAATCCAGTAGACCATTGTATATATCTCAAGGTCAGTGGGAGCAAATTTCTTATTTTAGTCTTGTATGTAGATGATATTTTACTAGCTAGTAATGACCTAAGTATGATTCGAGAAACTAAAATATATCTTGAGAATAATTTTGATATGAAAGATATGGGTGAAGCAACCTTTGTATTAGGAATCGAGATATTTAGAGATCGATCTCGAGGATTACTTGGGTTGTGTCAAGAAGCCTATGTCAAAACTATTCTCAAACGTTTCCGAATAGAAAGTAGCAGACCACAAAATGCACCCATTACTAAGGGAGACAAGTTTAGTAAGGATCAATGCCCCATGACTGACCTAGAAAAGTTAGAAATGAATAAATATCCCTATGCAGAAGCAGTAGGATGTCTAATGTACCTACAGACTTGCACAAGGCCAGACATTAGCTTTGCAGTCGGAATGCTCAGTAGATATCAAAGTAATCCCGGTTTGCCTCATTGGGTAGCTGTCAAGAAAGTGATGCGTTACCTCAATGGAACAAGAAGATATATGCTCACATATCAAAGATCCAATCAACTGGAGGTCATTGGATATTCAGATTCAGACTTTGCTGGATGTCTCGATACAAGGAGGTCAACATCAGGTTACATTTTTCTGTTGGCCGGCGGGGCAGTATCGTGGAGGAGTGCAAAGCAGACGCTAATCACTCCATCTACATTTGATGCAGAGTATGTGGCATGTTTTGAAGCCACAGGTCACGCATTATGGATGCGTAACTACATCATGGGACTTGAAATTATGGGCAGTATGTCTGAACCGATAAAGATTTACTGCGACAACGACGCTGCTAGGCGTTTCGCTCAAAATGACAAGTGTTCCAATAAATCAAAGTATCTGGAAGTAAAGTATCTTGTACTCAAAGAGAAAGTGCGAGATCGTTTAGTGTCAGTTGTTGGAGCTCCATCGAAGCTCATAATTGCTGATCCATTGACAAAGGCATTGGCGCCAAAGGATTTTAAAGACCATGTAATAAATATGGGCTTGAATGAAATGCCTTGTAAAGGTCAATGATGTATGACACTTAATATATTGATCAAATAAAGAAACGATTTTGCAATTCTTACTTTGTTATGGGCTCACATGTGGTAATTGTAAAATAAAGTAGGAATATAAAAGCATTATGACATTACAGTTCCCATTAAAGTAAGTCATATTAAAGATACTTATTAAGTGCTGGATTAGGCGAGAATATTAATGTTGTGATTGTGGAAGGAAGCATATCACTTAAGATGTGTAACCGCTATAGTTCGCATTAATAAACTAACCTTATCACAGATTAAAGGATCTTAACATTAAAGTTAAATGAAAACCGGTATTTTCAAATGATGCGCATCAGTTAGAGTTATTTCTTTCAAAGTTTTTCTCATATTTGCAACAGTTTTATAAAATAAACAGGAATTAATGGTGGTGGCCCACATATAGACCAAGTGGGAGATTGTTGGATATCATGGGTGGTGGCCCACATGACCACCACTCACTTTGATATATTCAAAGCAGTACGTCTTCCCATTAAAGTCACGTCCCTGGAAACTCTCCAATCGTGCGATAATGGAAGGCTTTCCGTTGATGGGGAGGAAAGCATTAACGGAGTCTATAAAAGGCTTGGGAACTCTCTCATCTTCACATATAATCACTGCTTGGCATTCCCATCGATCAGCAGGCATTACGAGAAGACTGAGAGAGTTAAAGTTGCGGATCTCCTCTTCGTTTCGCGATGGATTCAGGTATGCCCAATATTGGTTGTCTTTCATAATGCAAATCAATCCGTCAAAATGCAAATCCAATCCGATAAAGTTTTTCCTAAGGGCCATTTATGCTTACACTAAAGTGCATGAATGATCACCTGCATATTTCAACATGCATTGAGAAAGAGGTCTAAATTGTTCTATGAAAATGATCAACAAAATTAGTTCAGTACCAAATCTTTCAAATTTCACATGTAGCATGTGTTTCTGCCTTCTGGTTATAAATATGACCACGTGCCACAGTAATATCTTGCCATAAAACATGGAATCATAAATGAAGGAAAGAAAAAAAAGGTCAAACAAAATGTACCTTCAACAATACTAAGAGCTTCTTTGATTCCACCTGTCTTGTGAAAACATACAAAAATTCAGCAGTTGTGCAACATGAAAAAATCAACAAATCATTTTAATTATTGTAGAGAAAAATCTTTTCCTAAAATTGCCAAACCAAAGAAAAAAAAGTTCATTAACTATAATTCAAAATGTCATTGTCCATTAACAAATACTATGAAACAAGAACCAAATAATATAGTAATATTTTGCATGGAATTAAACCCATCATGTTTTTAAAATCAATCATATCTTGAAATGAAAGTAGAAAAAACCTGAGCCACGATAGTAGGAGAGTATAAAGAACCCGCCCTGATTCAGTAAACAAATTCAGTTTCAGCCTTTATAAGTCTGTTGTAACCAGTCTACTTTCTCTTACAGGTTTGTTTGCCACAGGTTCATATCTGGTCCAGGATTAATAGCCCTCTCTCTCTCTCTAGGAATCAACTGGTTTCTCCAACTGATTTCTCCCATGAAAAAGTTGTCTATGAAAATCCTTAATCCCAGATCAAATCTAAAACTGTAGCAAGGTGGACTAAAGGTCAACTTGGCCAGTCCTAAAAAGTTCAAGTGTGAAAAAGACTGGTCCAGTTCACCCATAATATCAGACAAAAGAAACAGACATCATAATCAAAGCAAATGAAAGAAATACCAAGAGAACTATGGCAATTGACAGTAGAGGCGAAGACCGCGATTTCTGATGCAAGGAACCTGAGAATGGAACACTTGGGCTGTCTCCAAATCGTCTTGTGGGATTTACTAGCCTCCTTGACATGGCAGCTGCTGGTGCAGTGGGCCACAAGATTAGAAAACCATATACAGATTGAAAAGAATAATACTGTAAGCTTAACTTCTCTAAACCAGGAGAACACAGAGACCAGAAACTGCATTAGATAGATAAGCCAGGGTCATCATCGACATCACCAAAACCTTATCTACCAAAAAACAGTCTCTCCCCTTGTTTGTGTGTGTTAGCAAGGATAAAAGTAAGGAACTCTTCGATGTCGAGTATGATGCATGCTAACACAGACCTCTTATCCAAAAACGATATGCATAACATAGACATTGAAAAACCATCCACAGTGAGTTTTTTCCTTCCATTTTAACCTATTCAAGTAAACTTCCAATTACTCCACTTAGTGCCATGTCTTTCCTCATTGTTTTTCCATATGGTCTTGACTGGCCTCCCTCTTCTCCAAGCACCATTAAGTCTTCAATTCATCTCACGAGTGCCATTTATGGCCCTGTATAAAATGCTCAAACCATCTAAAAACTCACTCTATCATTTTATCTTCGATTGCTGGTGTCCTTCGGTTGGTTTTTATATTACTCAATTTTAAGGCTATCATTTCCAATAACTTCACACATTTACTAATAATTGAAAAAAAAAACACATTCTTCTAAGCATGTGCATCTGGCCCACATGAGCTTTAGCATCTATTTCTTTGCTTCCAAATATTAGCTCCATATAAGATATAACATACTAGAATTAGTTACAGTCTTCCAAATATGACTTTTAATCTCTGCGGTACTCAATGACCACATAACACTCTACTGACTTGTCTTCACTTAGGCCATGTTGTACTGATTCCAGTAGCTATATCTAACTCAATCCCTCCATTTTTCTCAAAGATGGCTCCTCAGTAGTGAAATTTATCACACTGCGGTACTAGGTAGTCTTCACTACTGACCATCACAACTCCTCTACTCTAAGATTCGCTACACCTGCACTTTGTATCTTATGTCTTAATTCTATTCATTTTAAACCCATTTTACTCAAATGTCCTCCAAATTTCTTATTTTTCAATTCACCAGCTTTCTTGTCTAAGTAGGCAATACCACATCATCTGCGAACAACATATACCACAAAACTGTGTCTTTGATATTTGTCATTAAATTGTCCACAATAACAGTTAATAATTATGGACTCAAAAGGACCCTTAATACAAACCAGCTCAAACAACCAACTCGAATGTGACTTCATAAAGTTTTCTCATGCCCATAAGCTGTAACTGCCCCCTCATACATGTCTTGTATGATTTCGATATAAATACCATTTAGGGACGCCTTTTTTCTTCAATATCTGCCGGATTAACTGCCTTGGAAGTACCCTTTTGTATGCCTTGTCTAGATCAATAATTTTTTTTTTTTTTTGTCTCTTCTCTTTAACTTTTCTTCATTTGATCCCAGGTAGCCTTCTACTCTGGAAATTTTGCTACCACTCTGTCGGTTTGAGAATGTCCACCTAGTTTGAGAATCAGCAGACAATAAGTATAATTGTGTGGTTGAATCTTCCTACTCTTTGATTCCTGTCGAATGCTGCGGGTTAATAATTCGGAAGAAAAGAGCCCCTAATCAAATACATTCAGAGGGAGGAGGCCCACAATCAAATGGTCACACTCAGCACGAGGAAAGCCCACATTGAAATACACTCGCAGGGAGGAGAGCACGCAACTAAATGCAATCCAATGGGAGGAGGGAGCATACAATCAAATCTCAATTAGTGGGAACAGAGCCAATTCTCAAAATACAAAACCCTCTCAGGCGATCAAACAGATTAGATAATTACATGAACAAGTCATTACAGAGAGTTTGAGAGAGAAATTAAAAAAAATGAACCCAGATGGTCAGCTAGCAATCCACAAGACCACACATCCAATTGAACAAATTGGAAGACACTAACCTCCAATAACAATCCAAGGATCCCAAAATCCAACTCCCAGCACTCAGAGGTCAGAACCCAACTAAACTTGAGCAGTGGTCAGCAACAAGGACCACACTCAGTGTCCTCGAAAACTCAAAAGATTGAAACCAAAACCCAACTCTGTATAAGAGAGAATTCTGATGATCCCCTGAGTAAATGGGTATTCTATGACTATACACGAACCGGAGTACTCATTTCCAGTACCCTAATCTCAGAGAAAATGCATTGACAAAATAACATCAAACAGGACATATGCCACCGACAACAACACACCAAACTTAGATCAGTCCACATCTAATTGCTTCTGTTCAGAATCTTTGCCTGATATATAGAGAGAATAAGTGGACCCATCTCAAAAGTTCAAAAGAAAAAAAAAACGGCCCATGAATCTAACGAAGTGAGATTGATGGAATTCCCCGGATTCGGTTGATGGGGACAACAGAGAAAATCAGAAACACCTGGGAGAGAGCTGTGGATGGAAGAGATGAGATCCCGAGAGGAATTTTTGTGGCTTCTGGCTGGACCCATATCTGATCTGATCTGATATCTGTTTCTGACAGGAAGAAAAAAAAAATTCTCAGTTCCCGATCTGATCTGATCTGATCTCACACTCGCAGCCTACGCGACAGAGAGAACCTCAGTTTTATTAGAGTGTGGTTGTGAATGCTGTTCGCTGTTTATTTATTTTTACATGTAGACCCCCTCTGATTCTCTGCTATTTTTAGCATGATTGATTGTTTATAGACGTAGACAGGAGGAGCCACACGATTTTCTGAAACTACAGTTGGGGACAGGTCAGAACGGTCTCTTGCCCTGTGCTAAGAGGTGTCCATTTTTGTGGGCTTTCTTTTCACATATAGAGGCTCTTCGTTGGGCCTACTCCTTTGGAACTGGCTCTTTGGAGAGAATAGAATCAATTTGAGCTGTACACTTGTACTGCTGTTGGTTTGATTTAATGACAAGGGGTTCCATGTTTGAATCAAATTGATCAAAACCACATGCACCTTATTCCCTTTTTTTTTATAACCCAGCATCTTATTGCTTTTTTACTTTAACCTAGCCAAGGGATGGGCAGGAAGAAAGTCCACAAAAAGTCAATAGTGGAAGGAGAGTTTGCACACATAAGAAGAAAGCAGGCGTACCTCGATTTAAACCATAAATAACAAGTAAGAACTACCGGTAAAGAGCCCTGCTTGCAAGCATCTTTTCCCTTGGTTTAACTTTAGCCATAGTGTCAGATTTGACCCCAAATCCAGATATTGGGAATCATCCTACAGCAATTTGTGCTGTACACTTGTACTGCTGTTGATATAAGGTCATACTTCATATTTTAAAGTATGACTTCTTTACAAATATCTCAAAATCCTCCAAATATTCACTCCCACTAACATATAGTATTCTTTGTGGACTGTTCCTCTGTATACCAAATGTGAATGTTTTGCACAATCGTGAAAAAGCACCCCGAAATCCTCTCAATCGAATTCATTTACAAGATCTGAAGACTACATTATGGGAATGATGTTTGATATCAGCTTGTAATGATTGTAATGGTAAAACGTTCTCGTGTTTTTTATTTTGTTGGGTTTGGCTTGGTGAATTAAACTTCTCTTTCAGAATAAATAAATAAATAAATAAAACCCCAAAGAAATAAAGAAGGAAAAGAACCAGACATTGAACCACCTTAGCTGTTCACGAGTGTCACTTTGGACAGAGTCATAACTCATGACAATTTTAGATCAAGTACACAGGAAAGCCAAGGTCCAGTCTCCAGTAGCCAACTGTTGTAATGTTATCTAATGTCCACAGATTCAATTGTTTCTTGGCGTACAATTCATTCTATGGGCCGTGGACTCATCCCAGGCCATTGACAGTGTGGCATAAGAATTAGGTCTACTGCTTTAGAAAACAGGATATGTGGTAAAAATGTTGCGCCCACTGGACTGGCAGACATAAGTTAGCTCTAAGATTTACCCATCCACAGAAAGTTAAATCTACTTTGCAAGTTGTTTAATTTAATGAATACCAACCAGGCAGATGTCTAATCAGATCAAATCTGATTGTTTAAATAGTTAGGCTCAAGGTGGCCCAGCCCACGGGCACCCATATTTGGGGAACAAAAACATGTGAAGTTAGGTATGGCTCACATTGGTGGATTGAGCAACACATAAAGGTGCAACCCTATTCGCCCATTTGTTTATGGATTGTAAATGTCAACCTCGACTCAGAAATTGCAACTCTCAAAGACCGCAAGAGAATTTAGGCTGGGTTTTCAAAGAACGAATTAGGGATTTCCAATGTTAGGAGTCCTTTTATGATCCAACCGCAAAGTGTTTGATCCTAGGTCTTCTCTCATGTTTGTGCAAGTGGTCTTCTCTCCAGCATATATATATATTGAGATTTACTCGTGCATTCGTTGGGCCTTTCTGGGGCCTAGCCACTTTGCAGGTACCAAAATTACAGATAAACAGGCTGTGTTTGTCGTTGAGTCCTTCTAGGGCCCAGCCCAAGTAGGCCCCAAGTGAAATCGACACAACTAATACACACGAATTTTGAGACAAAGAAATTCTAAATATGGTCTCATTAATTTAAATGGTCTCGCCCTGATACTGATTAAGAGCCTCCATGGTGGATCAGACGCATTGATAGACTGATTTAAATGGCCTTTACGGTGGATCAGAGGCATTGTACAAATATCACTATCGAGATAATTATTGTTTCCGGAAAATGTTATAATATTTTGTGAATTTAGAGGTTTTCTAGGAATATTTCAGTTAAAAAAATTTTGCAGATTTGATTTTAAATAACTAAACGTAATAAATAAATATAAAACACTGTTAAAATGTTCTTATAATTTTTCCTGATGCATTCCTTTTTAAATCCATTTTCCTACTATCATTTCCATTTTTAGCAATAAAAATTTGCCCCCGAAGAACTTATGAATGAGATACCCCAATACATTACAAGATTCTGCTTTAGCTAGGGGTGCTCATGGGTTGGGCAAGTGCGGAGCTCAGCCTAGTTTGGGCAGAGTTTGGGCCTCAGTTTTTAGTGCTTACGCCACGTTTGGATTAAAACCTTGGGCCCTTTACTGCTTGAGTTGGGCTTATATTTAATTAGTGATAAAAAAAGCAAGCCTAAGGCTGGCCCGAATAAGTATTGCATATAGGTAAAGCCGTGTCTTGCCTAAACCAATTGATCGAATGAATGAGCATGGACCTGAACATGATTGACGTGAGTGAGCTCAAGCCTAAACCTTACGTCCATGTCAAACTTGGGCCACATTTGGGTTTGTATTTCCAAAATCGGGCTGGACCTGAATATGCCTCTACCTCAACCCATTCCAATCGAACTAATTAGCATCCCTCTCTTTAGCCACATATCCAACAAAAAAAGGAATAATTAGCACCATCGTCATGAAGTTTTAAATTTCAGTTTCTTTACTAGATGGCAACGGGGAAACATGACATTACAGCAAATATAAGAACCCAAATTGTTATATAGCACCCTCTAGTCTCTTTTTTATTTTAATTTTGAAAACCTTAAAAAAATTTAAAATCTTCTTTCTTGCAAGCTTCAACATTTTAGATATAAATCAAATGCAATAGTTAATATGTTGCTATATATTACACATGCGATATATTTTTTATATTCGCACTTTTGGGAGCATTTATGAATAACATCAATAGGTGATAATATAAGAGAAGCCCATTTTAAGATGATTTGAACATGTTCAATGCAAGCCAGCAATATTGTCGTTAAAGAAAATCTTTTTATGTAAGCTGATGGGCCACCAAGACCGCAACATTATTGAAATTGGATAAGGCTTTGATGATGATTATAATATTTTTATATTTGGATATTATATTTAATGAGTTACTGGTTATTATCGAAAGCGACAATGATTTTCAGATTATTAATTAAATGATGTCTTATTAATCTAATTTCCAAAGTTAATGGTAAATAGATAAAGTTTTGAGAACTGATCCTGTTAGGCTAATGTGTTGTCAAGACATTCTTTCCTGCCAACACTTAATTTAACATGTCTTGGCTAAATGGGAAATATAGATATATATATCTTACTTCACATCTTTTAATCGATCCAACTGGCTCCTATTATATATCTCTAATCTAATCCATAAACGCCGGCACATATTTCAGTTCAAAATGCAAGTTTGACCTTATAACAATAAAAAAAAAAAAAGATTTAAAGAAGGCTGAAGGAACATATACATATATGCATCATTCAAGATCCACCAACCGCATGAATTTTGTCATGAATGTCGTCGCTCAAGATTCACCTTTGGTTTGACAAACTATGTTAATTAAGTAAAGCAGCATTCTGAAATTAATAGTAATTTAAGTAGTAGAATTTGAAGCCTAATGTGAGGGGTAGAAGGTCCAAAACCAAGTCCCTTTCAATGTTCAAAACGCATATTGTATTATTGTTTGTAGGTTGTAGAAGAAACTTCCAGCTCTCTTTGGTCTTGGCAAGAAAAGGTCCCAAAGCAATAATATGCAGAGCTGTCATGCATAAATCTTAAAACTGTCACGCACCCTGGCGAGGCCAATGAGAGGACATAGCATATTAGATGTCCTTCTAATTAAATGTCCTCCTCATCTTTGTTAGAATTTTCCATAATCTAATAGTGGGGTTAGGAAATGACTCAACCCCGACTTCAACCAGAAACTATAGAGTTGAGCTAACATGTCCTGGGGCCTTTTATAATTTATATGGAAGGGAAGGGAAGGCTTAAGTTGGAAAAGTAAGATAGGAGTGGCATGGGTTGCACGAAGATCCTGCCACGGGTCAGGAAGTTGTAATATATAGTGATCAAGTATCATTTCAAAATCCAGATCTTGTGCTATGTTTTGAGTCTTATGACTTGATCATTCAAAATAGCTTATGAACTCAAAAGAGATGATCTTGAACTAAATATCAAGAGAAGTTATGGGCTACCTGTGTAGGAAATATTTCAAGTAGGATCTCAAGTTTTTATCTTATTTTAAAAAAATATAAGTTTTAAATTTTTTCAAATCAGTCTCCAAGTTTTTTTAAAAAAAATTTAATTAAGGACAGTAGTCCATTTAAAGCTATTTTCAGTAAATTTTTGTCACTTTTGTTTAAAATATTTAAATTACCCTCTATTGAAATAAGATTCTCTTTCACTTCCTCCACGTTCTCCACATTTTCTTCACCGATGTCTTCACGGCATTCTTAATGATCGGCCGCTTGTAGTGGCTGTGAAAGCCATATTATGGATTTAAATGAAGGATGATTTAGATATTTATAAAAACAAATCAAGAGAAAAAGCCACCAGAAAATACGAATGTCCTTAATTAAAAACTTTTTGAAAAAAATTATAAACTGATTTGAAAAGGTTTGAAACTTATATCTTTTTTTGAAATAAGGCAGTGACTTAAGGCCTTGTTTGAAAATATTCCAACCCCTCAAAAGGATTCCACTCTTTAAGATTTAAATTACAGGAAATCATTTTATCAAGCAATAGAAAAATTAATTTACTTCTCTTTTTTTTTTATTATCTTGTCGATATTTAATACAATATCCTAGTCTCATTACCATCAAGTTTACAAGTAGGGATCAATCCCTACGTCATACCTAAGGAAGTTCCAAACCACTTTAATTATGAATGGATTGACATAGAAAATTGATATACACAAAATGTAAACAGCTTTAATATGACCTAAATCACTCAAAATTATAATTTTTTGGTGTATGACATAGTCAAATTACACAATAATCAATTTTGAGTCCTTTGAGACTTGCACATTCAAGATAGTAGAAAGTCACACATTTAAAGAGGACAAACTCTTACATACGAGATAATAGGGATTCCCACATGCAATGAAGAGGAATGACTAATAGGGTTGCAAATGGTTCGGTTCCGAAATAAGTATATACTGAACTTTGACCCGAACCCATTTCTAAATGGTGATTCTGGTTTTGACTCAGAACTTGTTTTGTTAGTTTTAGACTCGGTTCTTGAATTCAATTTTAGAATCAGTTCTGACTTGAGTCTGACTAAAGAATTGAAATTTAGTTCTAAAATCATTAATGTTGACTTCTTTTAATTTTCATAATTTTTTATTTTTTTTCTTCAAATTAAAGATCTTATTCAACTTATAACAATGTATTAAATATACAAACTTTAAGATTAAATATAAAGATATCAAACCAAAGTTGATTCTGAGCTACAATTTACAATACTAAAGGTTCTTGTATTAGGTCCTAGACCCACAGGTCAAAGCCCATAAGGACATGGAACTAGACCCATTTACTAATTGGAGCCTAAATGAGGTTTGCGATCTAGACTCATAACCATTTATGAATTGGAATTTAAAATAAGTTTCAAACCCAATTTTTGATGAGTTAGAACCTTCATATAATCAAAAAATAAAATGCCCATGTATGGTTCAAAACCTGAACAACCACTACGGAGTCTTACCAGTATAATACGCAGGTCTTAATCAAAGTTGTGTCTTAATACCTTGTGGAACTTGAAAACTAGAGTTTGTTTGTATGTTTTATCCTTTGTCTGGCACAACTCGCGCATAGTAAGTCTCTAGAAATTCTTATAAACATATGCCAATACAAGTATCCAACATCTTATTTAAAGAGTAAATTTGCTTTTCAAACCTAGATGATTATGAGTTTCGATTTAGAAGTGGGTCTTTCTCTTGTCAGATTTAAAGCTCATCATGCTAAGAAGATTTCAATTCAAAATCTAGAGTTTATGTGGAGAAATTATGTAAAATTTTGTTACTTAGAATATAAAATTTATTTATTTTTATTTGACAAGATGATGTTTTTATAGTTTAACTGTATCTTTTATTTTTATGTTGGGATAGAAATTTAGAATATAATAGCATTGACGAGTCTTATACTCAAGTTCATATATGGAATTATAAAATTGAATAAAAATTAAAAAAATCAGGATTATCTTAATAAATGAGCTAAAAAATATTTATGGATTTTGATCCCATTGTTTATGTCATGAAAATTGATAAAGTATAAATTCATGCTTAATGCAACATTTTAAATAAATCTAGATATAAGGAGATCTTAACAAATGGGATTGGCCATATAAAATGAGATAGATCATACACAAAATGGGACTTAAATAGGTCAGGTCTGGTCAACCTAACTCAACCCGCATCAAATTCTAGTTATACGGGTCTAATGGGGTTGACTTGTCATCGTGTGCGTTGAAGGTTTCCAACCAGTTTTAATTTTAAAAATGGGTTAGATTAAGATTTGAACCAACAAATTCGGGGTTGACCCGACCTGTTCGCCGAATTTAAATTATTGTCCTTGAAAACTGAATTCCTTATCATGCACCTTCCTGGAAAGTTGGGAATAGATTCATTTGACCAAAATAAGGAATTACATCATTTTAGAGCCATTATGTATTGACTTTTCTCTTGGATTGAGAGATCTGAACTCTCTCTTGCGAAAAAAAAGGCAAAAAGAGGTTTATACGAGGAATGTTAGTATGCATCATTTTATTTACCATAAGCTGCAGTATACTTAGATGACACTCCTAATTTATACTTAAGCATTTCTCTTTTTCATCTTACTTTTTGTCTTTTGCACATCTCTATGATGAGGGATGGACACATATTAATGTTCTTCTTTATAAAAAGGTCCTTGTTTAATAAAAAAGATTAAAAAAAACATATTTGCCCTTTATAACTAGGGTTTGCAATCACCTCTCCAATTAGGATGAGGGTCTACACCAAATGGATACATGATTGTTTAGTAACTTGAATGAGAATTTGAATGCATCTTCTAACTTAAAATGCTTTTTTTTTTTTTTGCTATAATATATGGGGCCTTACCTATGATCAATGAAATCCATTCATGGACACTAAGCACATGTTCGGATACCATTCTCACGTAGGAATCCTTTTTTACTTTTCTTGATTGTAAAAAATTTCAAGTTTGGTTGAAGAAAGGACAATTTAGAAAAGATTGTCACAATCCTCTTAACCCACTAAAAATACTCTATTTCATCGATTCATCCGTCTCTACCTTTCTACGTCAAATTTTGTAAATCTAGGAAAGCAAAGATGTAATTAAAAGTGAATCATATATATTTTCCAAATCTGAGATGTGGTGATTCATTCTATAAAAAAATCAAAAAGAGGATAGCATTGTTTTAATTGAATGAAGAAATCCTCTATAGATAGGATTTCTTACAGTTTACCAAACGTGCTCTAAAAGACATGATTGGAAATGACTGCTTTCACACTATATTGAAATTATTCTCGGTTAAGTTTTGTACATGATATCCTTATACACATTTAGCCTTTTTTCATCTTCATGCCTCTCTTGGTCAACATGCATCCAAGTGGACCTCCGTAATAGTAAGGATTCTTAAAGAAATAGAAAAACAAGAAGAATAATGTCAAAATACTAAAAAATATAAAAATTTATTTGAAAAAAAACAGTAAGCATTGCGTAAAGGTTCTATTTATCCAACTTTTATTTTGGTGGAGACTTGTCTGATTCCAATTTCCAACTGACGTATAAGACGAGAAGTTTATAATACCATATTCATACTCAAAAAAAGATGACGTGTGGCGTGGCACCGTCGGAGCGGAGATGGGGCCGAGCCCTAAAGGCATGATTGGAGCTGGCGGGCATGGAACAGGCTGGCATCCACCAAGACCACACCACGTGTCTAAAGCGGCGCCGATCACGGCAGATTTATGACTCATGAGATCTCCCGCTTTCTCTCTCACTCACTCAACCCAACTCACATGTAGATAATGCAAGACCGCTGCGATCAGGACGCCCAGACCAAGGCCCTAGGCTGTCCGAGTAATCTGGGCCTCGACACCTGTTGCTTTTACCTCAGAAAAATGCTAGCTACACTTTCTAACTCATAATCCATCTCACAATTATTCTATGTGACAATTTTTCTTTTCCTTCTCTATAATGTTAAAAGCAAAATAAATTAGTTAGGCATGTCATATGGGACAGTTGTGAAATGGACTATGAGTTGAGGAGTATGACTATCATTTCTCTTTACCCCCTGTCTGGATAGTAAGGACACCTGTTGCACTCTTTTTTTATTGTATTCTATAAAACTAAAGTACATTTACTAATACATATATATATGAAAATAATTACTATATATCTACCTATCACCACAGGGGAATAGATAATTTTTTTTTAAGTTTAACAAAGTCAAAAAAATATCATATCATATTATAATTTTATCTTTTGTATATTAATATTTTTTAAAAATAAAAATATCCCTCAACTGTAATATGAAAGATCTATGTAGAATAATCTTATCCTATATATAACTGTAAGTACACATACTAAGGTAGAGTCCTAATCAAAATAGTAAACACAATACTAAAAGATAACCATAGTACTAAGAAAATAATATTCTTAATAATATTTAACTTCCATTATGTTGTCGAGTCAACTCGTTCGGTCAATATTCCAAGTCAACGGTGGCTTCAACGGAGACCGACTTCAATGGAAACCATGAACTAGCTCAGCTGGGCTACAATACCACAACTCTGTCAGGTGATGATGGAAATACAGGGAAAAAGGATGGGAGTTGCAATGGTTGGAAAAATCAGTGCTGCTAGAATTTTTTGCGAGGCAAAAAGAGATTACAAAAATAAAAGGAGGCCTTAGCAAAGCTTAAAGGGTTAATAAGTTAAGACGGAATTAAGATCAACTATAAAAAAAATTTATGCAGTGGCCGGACCAAATTAATCATGCTAGGTCACCACTGGCAACCTACAATGCACTGCTTGTGCACATGAGTGGCTAAATGGTGACGTAGCTTGGTCTTCACCGTGGGATAAAATTACATAGAATCCGGACTCCTTAAAATGTCATGACCTACAAGCAACTATCATTTCATTGCCCTTTCAACTTTTAAACTTTCCTTTTTTGACCAAGTTTTAAATATATCTTTTTAACAGGTAATCATTGGATCCCAATATGATTTTCTGACACCTGTGCATGCTTTTGTGACCACCATATTGCTTTTCTACTGTTGAAAAATTAAAAACTTCTACTTCTAAAATTCACTTTAAAAAAGCCAAATAAAAAAAAAATAGAGAAGTAGCAACTTAATCACAATATTCATACTTGAATTAAACAAGGCCTTTAAGTTACTACTTCTTAGAGAGCAAGGCGTAGACTAGTTAGTTAGATGCCCCATTTCTAACCAAGCTTCTAAGCGTTTGATTCCTGAATTTCTCATTTTGTATGAATATATTGTTTTTCTTTTTCCCATAGATAGGGTCCTTCTTGCTGGACGAGCAGACTTGTTTTTCGTATGACATCCCAACCCCTTTTGTTGGGTAAAAAAAAAAAAAGAAGTTTACTACTTAGTAGTAAAAATTAATTTCTAGGCATGGAATCAGGCTATGTCATTCATCACTCTTTAAACCATTTATTGGAAAATGAAAGCGCATCTATCTTCACCCTAATAATTCAAATTCTAAGGTTGGTAGGGTTTGGTTACATTTTACCTCCTATCTTTTACCCATCACCTCTTTGATATCTAAGTTGATAGAGCTCATTTGACTATGGGCTTATTTGACATATCGACTCTTTTTATTATAAACTCATTCAAAATAAAGGCATTGAAAAAATATCTATAAAAAAAGGTTAAAATCAAAATGTATGTTTGGTAATAGAAGGATTTATTTTAAATGAACTTTTTAAAACAATGGTTGAAAGTTTTCACAAACTTCCCAGATCTACGAAGTATCAAGCTTTGATATTCGACCCTATAGCTATGTTTATCTTTCCAATGAGATCTAATGGTTTGGATCTTGTGTTTGAGGCCCACAGATTTAAAAAAATATAAAAAAATTTATGTTTTTCTAGCAAATACTCAATATTAGCAATGATTCAACGATTGAAATCCGGTCTACTAATGATCATTGACATTATAAATATTTTTAACAATTTAGATCATAATTTATTATCTCATAAGTAAAATAAAAGAGATAAAAAAGAGATTACTTGTGGATTAATCCAAAATTGGGCATATTACATCAATAGTTGAAAGTTTTTCACAAATTTCTCGGAATCCACAAGGAATCAAGTCTGAAATTGACCTCAAAACCATGTTAAGCCTTTCAAACATTTCTAATAGTTTGGATCTTATGTTTGGGGCCCACATAATTTAGAAAAAAAAAATCCAATGGCTCACTTGCTTGCACATATCTCGAGATTGATGATGATTCAATGGCTTAAATTTAGATGTATGGTCGTGTTTGATCCTATAAACATTTTCAACGGTTTGAATCTTCATTTACACTCTTATATTTGAAGAAAAATTAGGAAAAAATGTGTTGAGCGTGATAACCCTAAAAGTACTGTAGCAGCGCCTTTTATTTTGAGGAGCTTAGATTTTGGTATTTGATTTTAAGAGGTTTTGCCTCTATTTGTTTAAAGAGAGTAGAGGATAAACTCACATGCCAAACACTCTTATTTTTATAATCTCTTTCCATTTTAGACATTTAGATAAATAGAGGGAAAAAATAGTGATGCCAAATATGGGCTATGTATTCTTATAATTCTCTCAAAGATTTAAAGGTTGGACCAACGTGTTTTATTGGATTTGGATTGATAATTTTAACCCGACTAATAAATTGGCTGCGTATGGTTTCCACTTGTTTTAATTGACTTGTTGATCGCGCTTTGCCACACCATTCAACTCAAAACCCTTATATGCTAAAACAATTTGAATTAATCCTTTTTACTTTTGAGTCCTAATCCACCAGAAAAAAATGACCAGCTAAAGTGAGAAACAGTCAAAAGACCTCAGGTTAAAGGTCCATTTTAATCCATTTACCAACCTACCTTTCATTCATTTCCCTTCTCCACGTGCATTGCACTTGCACCACCAGCTAACTGGACATGTCGAGTGAAGAAGAAGTACAAAAATTTCACCAAACAAATCAGGCGATTCATGAACAACCATGATAATCACCCACACACAGAGTCCCTCTATTATTAAAAGTTAAAATATAACACATACAAACAAACAGAAAGCTCTCTTGGTGATATAGTACATTTATAAGGTTAATTATTCACGTAGACATAAATGTGATTTTCCATATTATGCGGCAGATGAGAGTGCACTCAATACGCCATTGTCGTTCCATCTTCGTCCATAAGTTCAAACCATCTAACGTTGAGCGTTGCCAGCAAAACTGAGGAAGGGGTTAATTGTAAAGTTTCAAAATGCAGAGAGGTGTAACACTGGGCTTAGAGATGTCTATGAAGTGCGAATCCCCATTATCCTGTAAATTACCAAGCCCAAGTGTGGGGTCTGATTTGGGCCCACCAAGGATGAGAATTGGACCCGACCGGATTACATTTGCAAGTGGGAACTCCTCATCATTGTGGGTTGGGGCCTGGAATGGTTGCCAACATTCACTGCTTGGTGACCGGCAGCTTTTATAGACACAAGCAATGAATTCTAATTTGTGCCAGGGAGATGAGAAGGAATTATTGATTATAGAAGAGCGAACTGAACTAGGATCCCGTGCTTTCAAATAAGAAGGCTTTAGGATCTTTTCATTCATTTGTTTCGTAGCAAATGATTGCAAGCTGCTACTACTGGAAAGTTCTTTTTTCTTAATCTTTTTAATTCTTATAAAGGAATATTTAAAAAAAATAAAAAATAAAAAATCTTTAAGATTGAGTAAAATGATGGAGGATCCAAACAGTTCATAATGACAACAAATGACACTTTCTCCATGATTCCTATGATAGAATAATTAAACATTTCTTGATATTATAGAATATAATCTGACGTATAATTAAATGCCCGATTCCATAATATTGCATAGCATTGGATTATTATGATTTCATGGGATATCTTTTTATTTTTTCATGAAATTAGCATGTAGATTATTCCATCATATTTTGGAGTGGCAGATTATTTAGTGATCTCATGAAATAAATGTCTTTTGTTGTGCATTATAAAGTGTTTGGGCCCTTTACAAATTTTCTCTAACTCTAGCTGGGTTTTTTATCACGTGGAAATCCTTAATTTTTACTAAAATAAAACAAAAAGTCAATGAACCCTACAAACACTCTTGCCTGTCTTATTTTCATTGATATTATTTTTACAATGTAATTATTACAGTGTTTTGAGAGGTCATTTAGATATAACCAAATAACAAGTGCCCATCCACCACAAAGTAGAGAAATGAGCGGAAAACTAGGGATGGAAAATCTCTTTTTGAGAACCAATACTTTTCTCTCATGGCATTCCTCCATTGTATTTGAATAGGAACAAAGAAAACTCTGTAGGAGTAAATTATTTTAATTGTTTCATAAAATATGATTTTATTAGTAAAAGCTAATTTTTCTTAAATAGAATTGAGAATTAGAGAACAAACAAATCTGCCCTCCATTATTGTCTCTGCACTGTAGAGCCCAGTTTTATTATATGCCTGCAATAAAGGCTAATTTTCTTGTGCATTCATCTTACACGGTGCAATTTGTACGAGAAAACGCATGGGGCCTATTTAATCACCACATGGGATCCCACTGGATTACATAGGATCCAATGGATTTGCGACTGTTGGATGGAGCCTAAAAGTTTTTTATGATATAAAGTGTCGATGGGTTTGAAAGATTTGATTGACCTAAAATTTGAATGTAGGCTCTGTCAAGATGGGTCTGCCCATCTCCCTTTTTCCATCATCCGTGGGGCCCACATGAGCCTGCAACGAGGTCCCTCAGACAGGAGCTCCATCCTCAATGCAAGATAAATGTACTCAAATAGCCCTGTATGAGTACCCCACCAAAAAGTGAGTTCTGGACAATGGATATGGGGTGACCCGGTATTTGCGAACAAACGAATCCAAGTTAAGGCCGCGGATCCTTCTCAGCAACTTTTCCTCTCCTACCTCAGAAATTAGGAAATTAAGCAAAAAAATGAAAAAAAAAAAAAGAAAACCAAAACAGTCAGCACAAAAAAAAAAAAAAAAAATTTTTTTTCTGCTTTTACTTTTCATCATCCCAAAACGCGGTTGATGGAGAACATGTCTCCTTGCTCTGCACACCACCTTGGTCTTCATGTCCCACTTCTTTTTCCCATCCACAGAAACAATAACATCAGAAGTTGAAAAAAGAGGAAAACGGATTTCAATTTTCATCAATTTTTTCAAATTCCCCCCCACCCACAACTCCTCCTCATCATTCCACATGCAGGAATTACAGTTTACCAAATGAAACGGACACCCAAAATACCATCCACACCAATACATACGCAAAGCATTTATTTAATACAGTACAATACAGTCTTCTGAGATCTGCAGCTGTAATCTCGTTTAATTAGAGAGCAAAGAGATGGTATTGTCCTTGCGTGTGCCTTTAGCGTATTATCTCTGTAGCTTTTTTTTCCATGAATCAAAGACGCGTTGAGCTGTTCTCCTCGGTTTTTTTAAATGCATGATCTCTTTCTTCCTCTCCTTTGTTATTATATTAACACGCAACAACACTAGCCTCTGCTACATACAATCAATTCAGAGAGCGAGAGAGAGAGAGAGAGAGAGAGAGAGAGAGAGAGAGAGTTTATTCATCAAGATCTTTACCATGCTGTCTCTAAATGCTGCTCACTTTCATCTTCTTTGAGGATTTTGTAAGTGCTATTTTTGTTGTCTCTCTCTCTCTCTCTCTCCCAATATCTTCTGTCTGTAGAAAGGAGAAAGGAGAAAGGAGAAAGGAAGAAATTATCATTGAGAGGAGGAGGAAGGATTGAAGGAACAAGTGGTGACTGAAGAGGTAGAGAATGTCGCCGTCGTCGTTCGATTGGTGGGCGAAGGAGAGCCACCGAGGGACGCCGCTGGTGATCAAGATGGAGAACCCCACCTACTCGATGGTCGAGTTGGAGGGTCCGGATTTCGTCACGAGCTCCGGCAAAGACGGGAGAGGCAAGAACGCCAAGCAGCTGACGTGGGTTCTTCTCCTCAAGGCTCATAAGGCCGCCGGCTGCCTCTCCTGGCTCGGTTCCGCCGCATTCTCCCTCGGCGCAGCCGCACGCCGACGAGTCGCGTCCGGGAGGACCGACTCCGACGCGGGAAACGAGATCGAGAACCCGACGGTCAGGAGGAGGTTCTACTCCGGCATCAAGCTCTTCCTCTTGATGTCTGTGGTTCTTCTGGGGTTCGAGGTTGTGGCGTATTTTCAGGGGTGGCATTTCGGTGGGCCTCGGCTGGAGTTGCAGCGCCTGCTTCCGACGCCGTTTGGCTTTCTGGGTCTCTTTGATTCGATTTATACGAAGTGGGTTTCGATCCGCGTGGAGTATCTCGCACCGCTTCTTCAGTTCCTCGCCAACGTCTGTGTCGTCCTGTTCTTGATACAGAGCAGTGACCGACTTGTTCTCTGTTTGGGGTGCTTCTGGATCCGGTTCAGGAAGATGAAACCCGTTCCCAAACAACCCTTGCGAGAAGATCTCGAATCAGGCGATGAAGGGAAAAATTTCTTCCCCATGGTTCTCGTTCAGATTCCAATGTGCAATGAGAAGGAGGTACTTTGATACTCAACAATGGAGCTGCATTTCTCTCTACCCGCATTACTTTTGATGCATTTTGATTTGGGTTTTACAGTTTTGGGAGTTTTTGTTTTTTTTTTTTTTTTTTTTTT
This sequence comes from Sextonia rubra, assembly GCA_037013555.1. Taxonomy (NCBI): domain Eukaryota; kingdom Viridiplantae; phylum Streptophyta; class Magnoliopsida; order Laurales; family Lauraceae; genus Sextonia; species Sextonia rubra. Next base: position 30,101,276 of record JASUAD010000010.1, on the reverse strand, counting down.
TTTGCTTCTAAACCCTTCAATCTGTTTTAGTGTTTGATTTGATTCGAATAAGGGGGGTTTTTCAGCAAATGGGTGTTGATTGAATTTGAATATTTTCTCACCCCGTGTTTGTTGTCCTCTGTAACTGAAATCTTCTTCTTCTTCTTCTTTTTAACTGTTGTTTCTCACGGAAGAATTTTGTTTGTGGGGGTCTTCAGGTGTATCAGCAATCGATTGCAGCTTGTTGCAATTTGGATTGGCCAAGGTCCAACCTTCTCATCCAAGTTCTCGACGATTCAGATGACCCCACGACTCAAATATTGATCAAAGAAGAGGTGCTGAAATGGCAACAGAATGGCGCCCGGATCGTCTACCGGCATCGAGTCATCAGAGACGGGTACAAGGCGGGAAATCTCAAGTCGGCCATGAACTGCAGCTATGTCAAGGACTATCAGTTTGTTGCCATCTTCGATGCAGATTTCCAGCCATCCCCTGATTTCCTGAAAAAAACTGTTCCCCATTTCAGGGTATATTTGATTTGATCCATCTATAGAATAACAAACTGATTTTGTGGAAACTAAGATGTTCTTCTTGTTCCTTATCTGTTTACTGATGTATCTGTTTTTACAAGCACTTGAATTGGGGGATTTTGAATTCAGCAATCTTAGCTTAGCTCCTTTCAATCTTAATTTGTCCTTCACAAGCTTGAATTGGCGGGAATATTTCCAGAACAGTTGGATTTTTTTGGGTGTCATCTGCACGCTTAGGTAGTTATATCTGTTCAAAGTTTTTGAGTTTCTGTTGGCAATAGAACTTACTGTATATGGGTTTGTGTTTTTGGTTCTGGGCACTTACTTTATGTAGTTGAAATGTGAATGGAACTCTTTTTGTTTTGGTATGTCCAGATTGATGAGATTACACTGTATTGACACCTTTATTTATTTATTTATTTTTATCAGTATGTAGTTTTTATAGTTTCTTGATTTTTTTGGTTTGATTCTTTGTTGGAAAATTGGGACTCTGTTGATTCTCTTTTCTTATTTGGTTGTCTTTTTTGATGTTCACAGGACAATGAAGAAGTGGGATTGGTCCAGGCCAGATGGTCTTTTGTGAACAAGGACGAGAACTTGTTAACAAGGTTGCAGAATGTAAATCTGTCATTTCATTTTGAAGTAGAGCAGCAGGTGAATGGTATTTTCATCAACTTCTTTGGGTTTAATGGGACTGCGGGGGTGTGGAGAATAAAGGCACTGGAGGAGGCTGGAGGGTGGATGGAGAGGACAACGGTGGAGGACATGGATATCGCTGTCCGGGCACATCTGCATGGCTGGAAATTCGTCTTTCTCAATGACGTCGAGGTTTGCTGCCATTATCCATTCTACTTTATTTTATTTCTGTTGGTAACTTTCTTGTTAGTTTGAGTGGGTGGGGATTGAAGCCTGGTGAATTATAACAAAACTTGTGCCAATAAATCTACCGCATGTGCATGTTAGTGGGACCAACCAATCTCACAAAATATAGTTAGGGGCTGATGGGGGATTATTCAACTATTTTCATTTTTTGTCATCTAATCTGAGAGAAGGACGTTGAACCAGTAGCTGATATTTAATTTGGCAATCAATTTCATACTCTTGAATGTGATTGTTAGAGGGCCTCACGTGATTCCCATTTGCAGGTCTAGTGGCCCCCACATGTTACTATTCATTTTTATGATGTGGCAGGTTACACCTAACATTGGAAGCTAATTACCCTTTTGGTGGATGGGTGGTAAGTTGAAGCTCTAGAAACCATTTGGACTTAGGCGGTTGTAGTATTTACTTGTGGCTGAATTTATGCCGGCCCCATTGGATACGTTGGAGTGAGGTCTCAATCATGATGAATGGGTTTTACTTGAAAGCCGTCCGTGCACATAGTAATAATGTCGATGTTTGAATAGGGTGGGTGCGGGGATAATTGAGGAGAACCCTCTTATATTTAAACTTTTTGTTTGTTGTATGTTTTTAGAATTTCAGTCGTTTCCTTCTCTGGCCTGTGGAGTTGGTAAAACATGCCAACTTTCAAAGTAATTAATTTGCTTTGACTCTGTCCATTTGCCAGTATGGAAGGGTTTTGTTGACTACTTGAGATTTCCTAAGAAAGTTTAGTGTTCATTGTCCCTCCGGTCTAGAGAGGACCCTAACCGCTACCCTCAATTGTTCCATGTGTGATGATGGGTCTGTCCTTTTGTGATCCAAAACATTCATTGCAATGATCTCTCTCATTAATCAATCCAATCATGCATATCACTGTGTTAGTAGTGGTTTCCTAAACGATGAAAACAGGATACCTCATGTCAGTGACTGAACAGCTTGCTTTTACAAAACATTTGCTCCATCATGCACTGAGAGGTGGCCATCAAAATTGCCGTCCTGTGGATTTATTTTTATGGCAATATCTTGAATCTGGAATCCAGATCCTTTGTGTGGCTTGATTCCTCACGTTAAGAGAGGTGAAATTCCAATTTGGCAGGTTCTTAAGCTTACAGTGGAGCCAATTCCCTATTGGATTAAAATTTGGCAATGTATCATTCAATAGAGCATCCAATTTGAGTGGTTCAAATTTTCAAAAGGTGGGCTCTAACGTTAAGTTACACTTCTCTAACATGAAAAGTTTGCGTGTGACAATTAGGGGATCCAAACTCTTTTTCTTGTAGGAAGTACAGTTATTGTTCCTGGATGGCTGGACCATCTATGGTCCATTGTCTACTCATTGAACCTGTTGAAAAATCCAAACCATCCAATTGTTAGGGTGCTTGGGTCCTACTGTGGATTCCATTGAATGAGTGGGCACTTTGCTGGTAATTCAGAATTCATATGGCATGCTGGGAATGCGACCAATTTTGATGACCAGAATGACTATCACATCAGTCTTTTCTCATGTCTCTTCTATTTTTAAAATAATTTCCATCTATTCATTCTCATTACTTGCTTTGGTCTTGTTGCAGTGTCAGTGTGAACTGCCGGAATCATATGAAGCCTACAGGAAGCAGCAGCACCGATGGCATTCTGGACCAATGCAGTTGTTTCGACTTTGTTTGCCTGACATTATTCGGTCCAAGGTATATATGCAACTGATACATGTTAGAAATGTGACCTAGTTATTGCCTTTAACACACAAATACTGCATTGCTTATGGCCTTTCGCTAGAAATACCCCGGCTAGTGTGTCTTGCTACCAAAAATGGTATATACTTTTGAGAGAGAAAAATCCAATTGTTTGGTGCTGATGCCAAACTTTCACTAGCAACCCAATCAAACAGTGACAAGATGCATCGCAAATTTTTGATCTGGGCATATCCTTATGGTGCATTTGGCATTTTCCAAGTGTCTTGTATAAAATGGGTGAAAAGAGAAGGATCAACGGCAGGGTTAAAAATTTACTAGTGGCAGGTTACTAGGGGCTTCCTAGTGGAAATTTCCTACTGCCACAAAATTTACCCACTCCTTATTCTTGCTTATGTTCTTGCAAGATTGTCTAATCGTTCATCTCCTTCTTGGGGAAAACATTAGGAAAATGCTAAACATGATCCAAAGGATTCCTTGCCACTGACTAATCTTCCCTCTAGAATACAATAATATTCATGTACATTTTCTAGAGGGATCCTGTGTTGTGTCTTGGGTGAGAGTCTGATCCTGGTCGGGCTGTGCTAGATCATTCTACTACACTTTTCTTTGCAAAAAATGATGTGGTGTTGCCGCTCATCACCGCATTCAATATTAGGGGGAAAGGTGATACGGTTCATGAATGTTTTGCTGTCATGTCTAAGGTGGCAAGATCTAGATGTCTAATCCAGATTGACCTGTGATAAAAAGGACCTGCATAATACCCTTGCTTCTGTGACTGCTGCTTGCCAGCATTTAATTCTTTTGATTGGGGATTTGGGGTGCTCATGATTCTCACCATTCACAAGTTTCGTTGTTGGTGTCCACTCGATTTTCTTTTATGCTATATTATCTAACTGTTAATATGTCTTCATAATTTTCACTGGGATTACCTAAAAATGTTTCTGTTCCTCTACCTCTATGGGTGCAGATAAGCTTCTGGAAGAAGGCTAACTTGATATTTCTTTTCTTCCTCTTAAGGAAGCTAATACTACCATTCTATTCCTTCACTCTCTTTTGCATCATCCTTCCCATGACCATGTTTGTCCCTGAGGCTGAGCTCCCTGCATGGGTGGTCTGCTACATCCCTGCCACTATGTCCTTCCTGAACATCCTCCCTGCACCCAAGTCATTCCCGTTCATTGTCCCTTACCTCCTCTTTGAGAATACCATGTCTGTAACCAAGTTCAATGCCATGGTCTCTGGCCTCTTCCAGCTCGGGAGTGCGTATGAATGGGTGGTCACCAAAAAGTCTGGCCGGTCATCGGAGGGTGACCTCGTTTCATTGGTTGAGAAGGAACCTAAGCACCAGCAGGGCATATCCATGTCCAATATCGATTTCATTGAAAAGGAGGAATCACTAAAGCTATTGAAACGGGAGTCTAAAAAGAAGCATAATAGGATATACAGGAAGGAGCTAGCGCTTGCATTCCTTCTCCTTACGGCATCCGCTAGGAGCTTGCTTTCTGCACAGGGCATACATTTCTACTTCTTGCTCTTTCAGGGAATATCCTTCTTGTTAGTTGGTCTTGATCTGATCGGCGAACAGGTGGAGTGAAAGAACAATAGAGAAATGAAAGGATATAGTTGTCAAAGAAAACTGGGGCAAGTACCATAAAGAAGAATAGTGGAAGTGCAGGGAAGGCTGCTTTTCAGGCTATTGCCTTCCCAAGACATCAAAGAAAAAGATAGGACTCCATTTAGTGTTGTAAATAATGCTGCATGTAAGATGTTTGATTCTTTTGAGTCTGATTCTTTTGTAAGAAATTTTGTTCTTCGATAGGGATTTTTGGTGGTTACAGGTTCTTTTCACTTGTGTTTTTTTACTATGACTACTACTAGTTCTTCTCTCCTTTAAATCAGAATAGTATGTTGGAGATGGATCATGATGATTATTGAAACCACAAATGCTAATAGTGGAAGATCTCCATTCACTTAATAGTTGCAAAGCATGTCTGTCATATCATACTTATACTCCTCCCTGTTTTGTGTAAATTCTTGTCTCCATCTCATATCCATGGTGTCCACCTGCTGTATACATGCAGTATTTGGGCATCATGGTTGTAACTTACTGTGAAATTTAATGATCTTCTCCTGAAGATATTGGCCCCCAACAAGAAGATTGGACCGGACACCAATGTTGGCCTACTACCACCGTTAACGTATCAATGCAGATCTTGCAGTTTTTCGAACGTGTGATCCTTTTATTTAGCAGGGCTATTTCTGATATTTGCAATATTTCTAAGAGAGCTGCTGGATAAACACAAAAAAGAACTCTCCACACACAAGAAAAAAATAAAAAAAAAATTTAAAATCCTCATTTTACCCCCACACCTCCCTCCCTCCTCCCTCCTCTCTCCTCCCCTTTTCATCCGGCTGGTGACAAAGTCCGGCCAACGGGAGAGGGGCTCTCCCTCCCTCTCCCTCTTCCTCTCCTTATTCCTCCCCTTCCTCTCCTCTCCCTTCCTCTTCCTCTCCTTCCCTCCATAAGGGGAGGAATAGGGAGAGGAAGAGGGAGAGCGAGAGAGGAGGGAGGCTCTCCCTCCCGCCGGCCGGAGGGAAAGGAGAGGAGAGAGGAGGGAGGGAGAGAGATGTGTGGTAAAATGGAGATTTTAATTTTAACAAAATTTTCTCTTGTATGTAGAGAGTTCTTTTTTATGTGCTCTCTATTTCTAAATCACCTCAAATGATTTTAGTTGCTACTGACCCCTGAGTTTTCTCTCATTTGTTAATTCTATTTCTGACCTTTCAACTCCACGCATCCTTCTGAACATGCACACAGCAGCCATATGCATTTTTTTTCTTCATCCTTCTTTCTCTTCAGTTTTATCTATATGACAAAGTAGTTCTGAATTAGTATTGAAAATTTCTGAAAAATATAAAGAAAAGCTGAGGGGAAAAACATGGTGATATCTCCCTTTTTGGAGTTTGAAAAATGAGTTAATAGTATATTTTCTTGGTTAACTATTTTCATGAAAATATTGCCACATCTTTCAAAGATGGTCAATGGATATTTCTGACACTGCTAATGTGCCTTTAACTTGCCATGCATGAGAATGGCACCTTACTTACTGCAGTTCTCACTGTCAAAGCTGGCAAACCCTTCTTGCATATGTGAGACCTTATGAAGTTGTATGTATTTGTTTTTCTTGCATATGTGAGTTTCTATTACTCACATGTGTCATGTGTGAGTTGTCCGACTTTTGCATGTGTGCTTGCAAGTCTATCAAGGACCCAACCCCTTGACTGGTCTACTAAAAAAAAATGCCATCCTTCTACAATCTCTCACATTTTATGTTTTTTTTTTGTTTTTTCTTTTTTTTTTTCTCTATTACAACCTCTTGCTTTTTGATTCAACAGAAGCTTCAAGGCCTCACTAGATTTTGCACATAAGAAATTACATGCCTAAAGACTTGAACACTCAAATTCACACGACTCGATTCCTGGACTCCCAGTCCTCTGAAACACTAGGCCTTCAAAAGTTTTTGATTGAGCGACTTTAGTAAAAAAAAAAAAACAACAACAAATAAGGATATCGGTGTCTTGTCTTGGTTTTCTTCCATGTCGTACCGTTGCATGCAACAAATGGTTTCTGTTTTAGAAGCATGTTATTGTATTTTTCAAAAAGTTTTGTGATTGTTTGGTGAGTTTGTCTATTGAAAATCACATTTGGCTGATACCCCTTCATGGGAATATCTCCAGTCAAGAATCCGCTGAATGTTTCTTCTGTTGTGAGGAATTGATTCATTGTTCCCCTGAAAAAAAGAAAAGAAAAGAAAGTTTGATGTTCTGACTTCCCCTGACCTGGAACACACGGGATAATCTTTCAAGATAATTATAATAGCAAAGATCCCGATTACCCAGATTTAGTGCATGTGGATTGAACTCAATTTGCAATTGATTTAAATACTAACTAGAATAATAGCTAGCAATATGCTATGTTGGAGATGGTGCTCAAATTGCCTATCACTTCTAGTTAAGACACTCTTCCTGATGTACTTCCTTCTATTCAACATCAGTTTTGGATGCTGATAGGAATCTTTCGCGGAAAAGGGCACCTAGCATGGTTTCAAATTTGACCGCCACCCCTCACGGACACCCCCAGATAGATTCGAAGATGATATTTGACTTCTTGAAGTTTTGAGACTTCTAAACGTTCCAAAAAGTGTCATACTGAGAAGATTAAGAATGTTGGGAGACGAATCCCTTCTGCAATACAATTTTTTTGAAGCTCATTGTCCGGGACACTTGGTGTCTTTAAGTCAATAGTGCTTCAAGCCAATGAGGAAGAAACATGGGTATCCTGATGTATTTTTGATGATGAAAAATTTACAAATAGGATTGATGATAAACGAACCCATCAGATTGCCCATCAGATTGTCTGCAGCAAGGCACAGAACTTTGGCTTTGTAGCATTCAGCATGTTACTTGAATTATTGAGACCGCAGCTACCTGTATCTGATTTTTGCTACGCTGTTGGGTCCATTCGAAATGAGGATCTGATGCAGTCATTGCTTGGCAAGCTTGGCAAATCCTTAAAACAGAAGGTGACCCACCATTTAGAGAATGGAGGACTTAATATAGCTCATAAAAACACTAATCATCAAACTAACTAATGCATCAAAAGAAATTACATTTTATCTAGCTCAATACATGTCTTGCATCTTTTGAAAGACACGTTCTATATCAAATTTCAATTCAGGGTTGAACAGTGGCAGGCTTCATGAACAGAAAATGCAAAAATCGAATGGATGTAGGATGTTATATATCTCAATTGTAGCTGATCCAAAAAGATGCTCAGCTTTCATTCAACTCATTGGAGCAATTGGACATAACATCCAGTCAAATCAGTATGTTTATTTTAGTCCCTTACAAACTGGAATCAACAATGTTGTTTCCTTTGGTTTGCTTTACTCAACGCAATTGTTTTGGTGATCTCATACTCTTTGCAGTGAAATAATAAATCAGAACTGATTCTTAGAAAGAGAAGCAGAAGAGCAACCTTGACCTGCCATTGCAGTTTTGGACATGGTTGATACATAATCGGATTGAGATTTACCTGCCTTACCTGTAATCTGTAATAGTAAAATGAAACCAATGAAGATTCTGCTGCTTTCCTTGATTAGATTGGCTGCAGGGTTTGTGGGGCCTTGGCTTAAAAAATACAACAAAGCTTTGAGATTTAGAGAACCCGGCTTTGAACCATTTACGGCCTTACTCGATACACAGTGCTAGTGGCCATATCCGGGGTTTTACCAATAATCAACAGCAATTGATCCCTCGTAAAATTTAAAAAAAAAACTTTGGAATATATATTTATAAAATATTAGATTTATCAAATGTTGCCAGCTAGTTAATACAATGCCATGGACATGGACTGGACGGAGGACACACCTAGTGCATATTACTAACCCATTCGTCTCCCTCCCCACGATGATATACAATGAAGTGAGCCCCACAAAAAGTTTGCTTTTTCTAGGGAAAAATGTCTAGCCACCGTCTAATGTGACTCAAGAAATGGAGGCATTTGTACACGAGCAGTGAGCTACATTTCATTGATTTTCCACATTAAAGATTATCAATTCACAAGTGATCCTAAGAAAAATATATAATATCTCAAATTTGTAACATTGTAATGTGTAAACTCAAAAGAAAAGAAATATAAAATTAAATAATTATGCATATGGTTATGAGCACACACCATATCGAGGAAACTCAAGAGGATCTCTTTTCCCTTTGACATGAAAGGCATTTTGAATACATGCCAGGACAAAGTAGGGGATTTGTAGACAAATACAAAAGGTGTGAAGGTGTGATGAATTTGCAAAACCACGTTACCTTATTGTAGTGTAAGAACTGAAACAAAATGATTTGATTGATCTCTAAAAAACTAAAAATTCTTTTTGAGATATTTTCCAATTTTCTACGCTTTAAATAAATTAACTGCGATGGCCTAAGCATATTTTTCTCTTCAAAAAACCGATAAAAGGTCCAATGCCAATAATTAAAAAAATGCACCAAAGTCAGTAACATTATTCAACCTACCAAAAAAAAAAAGTCTATAGCAATCCCCTGTTATCCGCAAGTTTATTTTATCAATGCTGTTGAATGAATCACCGAGTATATCTGTGTTGCATATATGGAATTTGGCATCAGAGAACTGTGTTTTCTATGGTTCAGAATCCAGCGCTTAGTAAGGTCTATATTTCTATTCTCTCTCTCTCTCTCTAATAATTTTGGTGACCCTCTCTCTAATTATTTTGGTGAACAAATTTGCATGCTTTTTTAACTCTGAACTTACATCAAAAGAATCGCGCATTGATCCCAACGCCTTTTGATTTCAGATTATATTAACATCAAAAGAAAGATTACAGATTGAGCTGAAAAGAGTTTGCAATAATTGAATGCGGGTGCGTGGTTACTCTTGGCCCAATCCTAAGCTACCCACAGACCCACGTGAACAAACACATACAGTCAGATAAGCATGATTTGGGAGTCTCCTTTTTAAATAATGGAATCTGTTGTCACCTCTGAGGAAAGCTCAAAGAGAGAGAGAGAGAGAAAAAAAAAAAGGAGGGAATGGTAATGATGGCCGTGAATAGTAAGACTAGACGGTTAGCCAAAGCAAGAAACATGCATTATTGGGAAGCAATGAGCTGGTCTTGTACTTTGTAAGAACAAAAGAATTTACTGCAAATAGGACACCTCATTACTGCATTATTTCATCAAGAGGAGGGACACCAGGCAGCTATACTTGAAGGTCTGGACCATGATATTTTAAGCCAGATTATTAATTTGATGGCCTTCAGGACGCCCTAAAAGCCCACGTTAGAAGGTTTTCAGTCTTGTTAACCATCTATTGTTAAGCCGATGATTTTATAATTAGAGTCTCTTGTCATGTAGTTGGATTTCTAGGAATTCTATAACTTTATATTACTAAAAGTAGTTAAAAATAAAAAAATATGAATATTTGAGAATTACCATCAAATAATAATCTCCATAATAATGAAAAATGAATCAATATGAGATGAGAAATGAGAATCCAACTATTAACTTAGCAATTCAAATCCTAATAAAGTCAAGATCCTAGTGGCACCTTTCATCTAATATATCATTCACCTCTTGCTTCTTTAATAATTCTAATAAGAAAGTTTTTAAGACAGATTTAGTAAAAGTTGAGGAATCCCCAAGGAATTTGTAATTTTGAGGATTCTTCGCAACCCTGGGTCAATGTTTCCTCACTAAGGATTTGTGTAATTGAGTATTTCACATTGTTATCACTGCATATTGGTGCATATAGTTGAGAAAAATTGTTAGCATGCACAAATCCACAAAATGAGGGTTTACAAATCGTATGGGAAGGAGTTGGACTTGAAAATCCTAATTTTATTTGCTTAAATTCTTTGGAATTTATGATTGCCAAACATGAATTTTCCACAGACTTGTAGAAAAGCAATGAGGAATCTCCGAGGATAGGATTGCCAAATGCGACCTTAAACTGTCATTTATAAAATGCTCCCGCCACTTTCGGAACTTTGTAAACAGAAGCTACATGTAAACCAGGCCTCATGCATTTGGGTCACCTGAGCAGCTGATCCTTTCAAGTGAAGTTCGATTGTTCTTTGCCACAACAGGTCACAAAAAAATAGATTTAAAGGTAAACTGATTGTAGGGCAATCGAGTTCCAAGGATCCAAAGAGGGGTCCCCCCGGTGCTGGTCCGCGGAGCTGTCCCCTGCTGACCCTACTATTTCTCATCAACAAATGAATTCATTGAGATCAACTTTTTCACACAAAAAAAAAAATCTTTCATAGAGCCAAAAGTATCAGTTGAACAAAAATTCAAACCTTCGTTTACAATACAGACAGAAAATGGATCCCACCTTGACCTACATAATTCCCACTCACATTCAACAACTAAAAGAAACAAAACCTATCCTTCTTTTCCAGAGTACCATTTCTCTCTTTTGTTTCTTCTATGCATGCAAAACTACCTTACAGAATCTATGCATCACTCCAAGAAGCAAAAACTGGCAAATGAGCCATGGAAATTGCGGGGCTGAGCTGGGTTGATGGAATCCAAGAATTCATGGGAGAACTGATGAATTTGGACGAGGGAGGCTTTGCAAAGAGAGTTGAAAGGCCCGTCCTATCAGGGCTTCCTTCTCTAGAGCTGCTCAAGCTGGTTACCATGGAGGAAGAGTTTGACAAGTGGGTCATTGTCATTTTGGTAGATTCCTCAACTCCTGCTGTTAAGTTGAGTGCATCTGTACAGATAAGATCATGGAAAGTGGAAGACAGGGACGGGTTTTCGTGATTAGTGTAGCTGATCGACTTCTGAACTAGCTCATCTGCTGTTCGAGGTTGCCGTGAGGGAGACTGGGAGAGAACCACCTTCCAATCTGAACCACCATTACTTTCTTCAGTCCATTCAGGTTCTCTGCTACTCTTTTGAGCTGATGTGTGGTATTCAATGGATTCATTGCCAGATTCTTCTTCTATGTTTCTTTTGGCAAGTTCCCCAGCAAGTAGAGTACTGCTTGCTGTGATCCGTTCAACATCATATCTTGTTATGACGAAATTTGTAACAGCATTCACCCCACGGAATTTTATTGCTGCTATGTCATATGCTTCAGCTGCTTCTTCTTGGGTGCCTGAAATAGTGAAATTTGATTCTTGTTAGAACTGGAAGAGTTTCCAGAACAAGCATGCATAAGCTTATTGTGTGTTTTGATGTACCCCATACAACAAATTTAATTTGTTTGACACATTCTATTAAGCACATACAAAAGTGCCTTAGAGAGAAGTCTAAATTGCCATCTTATAGAAGATCAGTATACAGGGTTTGAGATAGGTAGGCCCATGGAAAGTATACCAGAGAAATAGTACCGAAGACATCATATAGAGAACATAATTTATCAGGTAACTTCCTAAGAAAACCCCTTCAATCTTTTCCCTGTTCTTTAAATTGTTATTCCTAGCATGTTGTATCATTAATGGTTTTCGTATATCCCCGCCAATAGCCGTCGAAAAGGTTAAAAGTTCCTCAGCCTTTGAATATGAATGGCTGAAATCAACTTTATAAAAGCAAACCATTGCCTATAGGAACAACCTTTTATGGGCTTGGACTGTCTAAAATTCAGCTTTTTGAATCTCTCAAAGACCATGAATTTAAAAAATTGTAATTTAGACACTATTATTTGGATTTGAAGATTACATAAACAGATTAAATAGCAAACATGGTTGAGACTTCAAGAAGTCCATCTTTTAGTCTTCTTAGTAATTTAAGGTTCAAAAACTTACTGAAGGTCCCTAGGTAAAGGTCTTTGTTCCCAGCAACCCTACCGATCCGAGCTTGCCATCTTCCATGTTGATGATGCCTAGAAAATACCCAAGAACAGAGAACTTAAAAAAAAAAATCTCATCCATTTTGGAATAGCAAGTATCTGATGATAACGAAAGAGACCTTGTGACTCCACGGTACATTGAAGCTCCTCTTGAGAACCCGCTGCTTTTTCTATAAGAAAGAATAAAGTGAGATTATAGACCTATTCTCTTTTCTAATGAAAGGAGCAAAAAGAAGCCAGTGTCTGTTAATGAACAAGGTGTATTAGATGTACCTTCTCAAGTGAGCCACGAACTCCTGCCTGCTCATGTTCTTCATTTCTTCAAGTTCATCGTGGTAATTGTCCAACTGCACATAAACCCATCCATAAGGCCAATTCCATAAATCCATCGTTTGGTAACTGAAGGCATTGATCAGCTAGTCAATAGATTAAAAATGTTGCCAATCATACAGGAAAATTGATGTGAGTGGAAGGTCCCCAGTACTTAAGCGCCGCCAAGTCATAAGCTCTTGCAGCTTTCTCTTCCATATCATAACCACCTGAAATCAACAGAATGCAATCTAAGCAAATGCAAAGGCCTATAAATATGAAAAGCTTAATGCTTGACACATAAGAAAAGGCCTACCTAGGTAAACTGCAAGGCATTTGGTTTGTACAAAATCCCCACATGCAAAGAAACAGAAGCCCGATGCTAAGAGTAAGCCAAACAATCCAAAGACCAAAAAAATTGCAGACCTATGAAGAGGACTACTTTCAAAAAAAAAAAAAAAAATCAAAACTAACCCTGCCTTCCTCTCCTTGTCTGCCCTTCCTTCTTGCAACTGTTGTCCCACAAATGGGCTTCATATCTACCAGTCCACCTATGCCTGATGAAGATTAAATTGCAAGTCTTAGAAGCACATACTAGAAATCACGACTAAAAAAAATTGAAACAAACCCAAGAGAAGAAAATGAATGTTCTGTTCAGACTTCAGATACCCTCAGGAGAGAGTTCAAACTAGAATGGCACATTTGGATGCACCACAAATCATATCTGAATATTTTGGCACAATAGATGGTTATCCATTCTATCTGCTAATGGGGAGCATACATACCCTCCCTAAGCATCATACATGAACAAGAAACCATAAACTGGCGACCAAAATGAAAGGCACAATGGATAGTTAGCCATTCTATCTACCAATGGGGAACAAGAAACTATAAACTGGTGCCCAAAATGAATGAAAGGGGGAGCAGTTTCTGACCTTGTGACACCTCTATACTGGGATGTTCTCTGCCCAAATGTATCAATGGACTTCCTATGAATAGGTTGCTTGTGACCCACCACCTCATTTCCTCTCTTCTTTGTATCCAGGTCCTTACATTCAACAGTCCCAGCAGGTGAGATCTGCTGTGAAGCTGTAACACAGCTGGACTGAGAACCTGGGCTCATTGACAAGCTCAAGGACCGCAACTCTTCATACCCACCAACAGAAGCAGAACCACCTCCCCCATCACCGAAAAAGACACCAATCTTCTCCCCCAATGAATGGTCTGTAGCATTTAGCCTGTTAACCCAGCTTTTTAGGCCTGGATCATCTGCGACTGAAGTGAGCCGCAAATCGCACCCTGCAAGCTGGCTTTCCTTAGTCCCCTCTTCTAAGGGTGTCTGATACATTTCATGACTAGTTAGTCCCGAGCACATTCCTTCCTGCAGCGGCTGGCAATATGGGTGCTGTTGATCATGAAATGGCTGCCTAAAGGGATGGAAAAGGCCCACGGAGTGTTGTCTGTTGTCTTCAGGTTGTGAGTTTCGCTGATAATACATGTTACTGTCATGTAAGCTCAAGGACATGGATTCTGTGTCATTGTTTCCATATTGGTGTGTTCCCATGAAATCCTCTAGTTTGGGAGTGGAAGATAGTACCATACCTTTGAATAAATAGAAACAGTGATGGTTGAACATTATTGAATCAAAAGCAAGAACAATAGTAAAAGAAAAGAGAATGAAGTAGGACATAGTTAAGTGACATTCGTACCTTCTTGTTGTGATCTAGAAAGTGCCTCCATGATGCAGAGAGACCCATCAGATTTCAGTGGCATAACAGAAAGTTGAGAGTATGAGCACCCATTTCCTGTTTCAGCTCCATCACAGAGCCCAGAGCTGTTCAAGTGATGAGGAGCTAGAAGGAATCTTGTTGGAGCTGCAGAGGCGGCAGCAGCAGCGGAAGCGGCTGCAGTTTCTGTTTGTTGATGATGATGATGTGGGTCCCCTGAAAGCTCAATGTTCAGGTGGGGAGAGAGTGAGAATCCCAACCAGTTATTAGTGTTGATGGACTTCATCTTCCTCTCCTTTTCCTTTTTTCTTCCCAAGAAGAGATTCTATCTGGATAACCTTCAAGGCATCTCAATCATTGGAAAACACAAAGTAATAATTCCTCCGCTCTTGTTTCAAACCATTTCAAGACTGGGTCTTTTTGTTTTCTAGCTACAGCACTCATGGCAAGAAGAATTCTTTGCATCTCTCACCAGAACACAGCACATGAATCTCTTTTTCCCACTCCGCCTCTCCATAACAGAGCTCTAGAAAGCAAACAAAACAAGGCCCGTTAGACTAACCAAAGGAACCAAAAGAAAACCAACCAAAAGAATGAGTTCCAGCGAACAATGCTGAGATTACTCTTCTTTGTTCCATAGGGATCTGTGTATTGAGAAAGACCATGTTTTGCTTCCTTCTGCTCTATCTTATAATAGATTCTCAAATCCTAACGAAACCCTGTTAAGAGAAAAGAGCACCTTCAAAGTTCAAACACCCACTAAAATTTAAATGGTATTCTCAGCCCTGAGAACCGAAAAACAAAACCATGCAATTAATAGCACGGTTGTCCTTACCTTGCTTAAAATCTAGTGGGGTAAAGACCAGATTCCCAAAAGCAGTTGCTTTTCCCTTTTTTTTTTTTTTTTTTTACAGCTCGTGGCCAGGGATGGATTGACAGGGAGGACAATTGTCTGATCAATCACCTCAAACAGTACAACCTCTGTATGGACTGCAGCTAAAGGATCTAATTAAAGATTTGGTACAAGTCCAGGTTAAATTCAAATGACGCAATGAAAAAGCCTGAAAAAAGGGTGAAGAAATTAATAAAATACATAAACAGATACAGATTTATTCATCTCAACTGTTAGGATTGGATTTGGTCAAAACTTGCTGCCAGGCAAAAAAGTTGGGAGTGGGCCTCTGAGAAAACGTTTGAAATGTTTCAGCAATGACAAGCCAAGGGGCCCAAAAACAAAACAAAGCTTTCTTGTGAGAAGAATATTTAATGGGATATGTGCGACCATGTTGGTGATTCATTTAATATTGAAAAATGAACACTTTCTGTGGGGATCCAAAGATCAACAGTTCCGAAAGAAATGGATGTGCGTATAAAATCATTGGCTAATTTATGACTTTCCTTTCAGGGTATGGAAGAAATATCAGCCCGAAACCAGCTGCAGCATTTCACGTCGCAAACTAGCGTGTGAGGCTCTCCACTGTTCGTGTCAATTACTTGTGAGGGGTGGGGTTCAGACGCTACAATGTTTTTATTCGTGGAGAGGAGTAAATTAGAGTAGAGTAAGCCTTTAATCAAGAGGGAATAAAATATCATGATGTTATGATAATCTTTTATTTTTAGTTGCTTGATAATGTATATTTTAATTTTTTGGATAAAAATAATTTTTTTTATAATTTAGTGGATTGCTTTATTACTCCTTTTAAAACGAAAGAAGAAATTTGAATTTTAGTTATGTTGATGTGACCCACACATCTTTTCACGAAGGAGCTCGATCTTGTGAGATGGGAGAGATGGCAAAATTTATTTGGGATCACCTCAAATATCAAGTTTAGCAGCAATCATATGTCTTTAACCTCTTCATCCATGATTTACAAATCTAGTCCATTTGAATTAGTGCACAATCGATCTAACGGTCAAGTAAATTTGGATATAATTGAAATTTCAGGTACGTGACTATCGAGAGGTCCGTATGTATTGAAATGCTTGGATTGCGTGATAGATATGTCTTACTTAGACTTCTCACAAAAAAATGGTGAGAACTAATTCTCACAAGAGTATTTTCCTTTCATGAAATTTCACTTTACCTTACTTTACACACAAACAAACACGATGTGGGATGCATAAATTTTCTTTCAAGTTTTTTAATGCTTTTACTTTCTATTCTCTCTTCTTTTTGTTTCTTTGATTTGAAACTTAATATTATTTCACTTCACTCTTCATAAAATCAAATATGCTTTAGATGAAGGGTGCACTTTATACGGAGAGGACCTAATAATTATAATATCATATTAAAGGGTTTCGAAGTTTAACATTTGTAATAACTCTAGTAAACTTTGGAGCATTATGAGGTGATTAAGATTGCCCCGATTTTATCCAACTGGAGCAATTTTAATCCCACCTTCTGAGGGCTCCACAATTAAACCGTGCATCCTATTTGGATATGAAAGGCAATAGAAGGGAAGGCCTTGCCTATTATTATATTGAAGGCCACATTTGCGTTATGAGAGGAATCCGTGAACCTCCAATTTTCTAGTGAGGTTCAATGTTTTTTTTTTTTTTTTTTTTGGTGCCAACTTTATTACGTGCAAAAGAGGGGAAAATAAAAAAAATAAATAGATGAACTGATATTTTTGAATAGAAAACTTGATTTTTTATGGTATGTAGGTCCCGTAGGAACAAGGATTTCTTTAATCGAAGTAGACACAAACTTCTATAGCATAGCATACTCTCATTGTCTATGGAAAGTTTATTTAACCATATATTTCTAAAGTTTGAATCGAAATCTCCTGTTGTCAATTACCAACATCTGTAATGGAAATTCATCCAACCATTTGCATGCATATTTGCATGCTGCAGTGGGGTGCTGTGAGAGACAGATTTTCTTGTGGAATGATTTGGTTTGGAGGAGGAGGGAGATAAGAGTGGGAACGGAAGGACCACATGTACTACAATACTACCTAAAGAGTCTCTTTTGATTGTGGTAATCATGAGAGAATCCACCCACATCCGGCTTGAAATATTGCACCTTGTCATGGCCTTAATGCCTCATGACACATGTAGCTCCAGTCGTTTTCGCCCACCATCCAGTGGCAAGCAAAATGGTGAGGTGGGTGTGTCTTTTTTGGATCTATCCGCTTTTTATTTACCTTTGTTTGAATTGAAACTACTGTTCTTTTGACAGCTCTGTTAGCTAAGCGCCTACACCAAACAGGGCCAGCTTGCCTTCTGAAATGGGAGCAGGAGCTCGAATCCTATGGTCCGGTGTACCACCCAAAATTATCCCAGTTACCAGCTAATATTGGGCAAAACAAGGGGCCCACACTTGTTTTCAGTTGAGGACCAATTAATGTTAGAAAGAGTTCAGGGACAATTGTGGCCGAATATCAACACTACATATTAAATTTTATTCTCAAAACTGTTGAGCTTCATACCCATCTTTTTAAGTAAAAAAATATAAGTTATGAAAATTAGTTCTTTTTTCTCCTTAGCTTGGCTTATGGCCAAGAGTGATATTGTTAACTTGAAGACCAAAAATGAAAAGTAGTTACTTTTATAAAAAACATAACTCCAAATGGACTCAGATTTGAAGCATGTTCCATACACAAGGTAGTCCGCCACATAACTAGGAAGTGGGCCTGCCATATAAGTAGGAAGTGGGGGGAAATTCTTCTCCTACTGGGCTGACCGCTCCCTATCAATTGGGGGAGATTAGATGAAACTTCTCCTTATTGATTTATTTTAAAATTTAATGGCATTTAACCACAGATCCATATGGGATTAATATGAAATTTGGCCTAGTGCAAGGTCATATGATGACTGATCAATGGTAGAACATATAGTTGTAAAAGAACAAACTCATAGGACTAAAATATAAAAATGCTTTTCTAGGACATTGTCACCAATGTCATTATAACAACAACAATAGCAACAATCACAGTGCCAAGTGCTTTACAGTCAATTGACCATGAGTCTTTCATCTCATGAGAATCTAAAGGGATAGTGGTTGGCTGTCTCATTCTCACCAAACTCAAACTGTCTAGTGTTCAATACCTGATCTTTTCTCTTGCATGTGTTTTCCCTCGTGCTCGAATGTGGTCTTCTCCCAAGCATGTGCTGGGATTCAGATGGGCTTCTAAAGAGTATGGCCACCTTAGTTTAGTTGGTGCTACAAAGAAAGATAAATATCGAAGCTCCCGCGCATGTGGTTCAGGACTAGGCTCAAATCAAAGGTCCTGTTGATAGCTAGTTATATTCGTTTTGGGTCTTTTTCGTTGGTAATGTAGAAGTCGAAGTCCTAGGTGGAGCTATTGTACTCGACCAAGACAGTGTAATTGGTGGCCATTTTCCGGGGCGATCTGAATCCTGATTTGGGAGTGGTAAAAGGCGTCGATTGAGTTGATGTCGTTAATGTCTAGGCCAATGTGGTGGTTGTTGATTTAGAATCTCTATTTTCTGGTGTCGAGATTGACGGCGATAAACTTGTTGGATGTGTTGCCAATGCCATCGAGGGAGGCATTGGTGAGGCTGAGGAACAGGCCTCCTCCACCGGTGGGGGCATGGTACTCTACGCTAATGAGGAAGGCGAGGCCCTTGGCAAGGGTGCGGGTATTTAAGGCGGAAGATGTTGAGGAGGATGGGGGATTGGAAGGAGGCAAAGGTGGTAGAATTGGGGTCGCATAGTTTGTAGGGCGGTTGATCATGATGCGGCCTGAGCGATTGAAGAGGTTCAAGTTGTTGTTGAGGGTGTCTATGGTTAATTGAAGGGTTTGCCTCTTTTTGGGGCGTAGTGGGTGACAAAAAGGAATTCGATTGGTGGAAGGCGCAAGACCCTCCCTTAAACCTTTTTAATCATAGGAAGCATTGATATCGACGCTCGCTTTGTATGTTTTTGACACGAGCGAGCTCCTTTACAATGTTAATAAAAATAATAAAAAAAATTGTCTTACGGGGCTACTACTTCTATGCCAGGAAAATTAAGATAATTTTTTTTTTTTGGGATTAGCATCTAAGATGGTTTTTTAGATAAATCCTTAAAAGATGTTTTAAAATTAAAGGGTTACAGTTGAGAAAAAGAAATCAATTACAGAGTAAGTTGTGTGGAGCAGACTGAGAAAAGGATGGGGATAGTATTGTGTAAAGTACTTTTGGAGAAGTGTCTAGAGATTCCTAAGTTTGTACATTCATTGCGCATGATGGATGCATGAATAGGCGTCTATACATTAGCAACGCGAGGGTGTCTCAACTGACACCTGCCCAGGCTATGATCTTTGGAGAGGTAGAATGTCTCAAAAGTGTCTCTCTCCTTGTCTGAGCATGAAAGAGAGTTCTCTCCAATAACTATATATGATATGCTAACACACTCATGACCAAGTAGTGTTTTGCACCTTGGTATCATACACATACTCTAGGATTGCTGCATGTTGATGGTGTCACTCCCGAAACATAAAAACAACAAGATTCTAAATTTTTGTCCTCAACTGATCCAATGTATTGAAGTAAAACCAGCAAAATGACTCCAATAACTCCCCTTTTTAAAATGAATCGGCTAGCACTTGAAGCAGGTCAACCTGGCCCAACCTATCCCTTCGGGCAAGGGAAAAAGAAGGAAAAGGAAAGAAGCAGCAGCATAGGAAAGAAGCAGAGGAAGAAATACAGCGATTGAGAATGCATGCACAGCCACAATCAATCCCAAAATTACATAATTGAACCGCAAGCTCAAATTTTGCCATGATTGAAATGATTCAAAGGAGTCACAAAATTACATAATTGAACCGCAAGCTCAAATTCTCTCATGATCGAGATAATTTGAAGGAGCCCTTAAATTATGTAATTCATGTTAAATTAGTTTCGACCATCATGAGGGCCTTGAAAATCTGTATGACTCACAGAAATAGATAAGGACGCAGAAGAACTGCAAAGGAGACGATTTTCAGACAACAGACAACCCACATTCAGTATTTTGGAAGTTGGCAGTGGGTGAAAAGAAGTTAGAACAGAGCTGATTAAGTGAGTTAACGCTAATCTGACCCATATCATTGCAGGTCAGGTTTAACTGACCGGTGACCAACCGGTATATGCATGGGTCAGGTTAAGCCGATCAAATGTGGGTCCAGCACGGGTCAAGTTAGTGGATCAGGGTCAAATACATTTTTTTTATATAATAACATAGAATGCATAAACTCAAGGCCAATGTTACCATATGATAGGAGAGAGAATCCTCCATAACAACCCCTCTTCTTCGAATGTCATCTATAGAGAAGATTCAGTTCATTTTCCCCTTTTTCACAAAGAAAATTATTGCGCCCAACAATGGAACAGCGGGCAAAACAAAAAATCAGAACAATTTCCATGGCAGAAACCTCCAATTACAAAACCACCCTAAAAGACGTCAGGACTTCAAATAATAATTCCACACCTCACAGGTCAAATCTCACAAAATTCAGCCCACTAGGGTTCTTTCTAGTCTTTTTTAGGCCTAACAATATTAGAGCCTATTACCATTAAAAAAAATCCAAAATTACAGCCTATACACAATATAGTTTCAATCTCTTTCAGGCCAACAGGACCACCAAATCCACTTAACCGAATCTAGCATCAGATAAACAACATGGATCACAAAGTCACTGGCTCCAAATGTATAGATTTAAGGCCCAAGGTATTATGCATATACTAAGCCAAAATGCATCACATAATTCCTCATGGAAGCTAACAACCAATACATTTCCGAAGAAAAGGGGAAAAGAAAACCACAATGAAAAAGATTACTCTGCCTCAAAGTCAAGGATCAACCAAAGAGCAAAAGTTATATAATTCCCAATCATGTCGTGAAAAGAAAAAGAAAATAAATCCTAATCATCCAGTAAAAATGAATAAAGAACATAGAGAGCATTTTAACAAACTTTTTGGGGCACAACATCTGACAATAAAGACATAGTCCCAGGAACAATAACCAATCCAAATTAAGGCAGGCTTTACTTGATAACTCAATTGGCTAAATTCTACGATATGCAGTCCTAGATATGGATAAATAATGTTGGAGGGAGTAGAAATAAGGATGTACATTCCCCAAATGACCCTAAGTATGAAATCCGATACTTCAATGTAAACATGGGACGGCGAGGATTTAAAAATAAATCTAAAAAAAGATAAAACCTAAGGAGACACAGACAGTAGGATACTGTTTCATTACCTATCCCTAGTACTACTAATATTGTCTATGCAACATCAATATCCAAAACATAGTACAACACCACATCCTATACTAGTAGCTAGGATCCTCCATTGACTTGAAGCCTATAACCAAAGAGACACTAACCTGAAAGTGCTACTTTCCTAAGCTGTCAAGATTAATTAAAAAAAAAAAAAAGAACAGCGGCAAAAATAGAAGACTTATTTTTCATCTCTGTAACCCCACTTCCCTTTCCTAAATAACCTCAAGTAAAGTGCAGAGTGCAACAAATTGAAATTCACATGCAAAATTTGTTAAATCAGAAGACAGCAAAGCAGTGGTATAGTAACAAACTAAAATCAGAATCAAGAAAAGAAGATTCAGACTTTAACAAAGAAATGAACATCCAACGTAAGCTTCAAATGAAAGCTCCAACCCATATAAAACTCAATGACCATGTTCGAAATGTAACATGAATTACGTATCAACCAACAGCGGTAAGAGCCAAATTGCAAGGAAAGTGCAGAGTGCAACAAATTGAAATTTACATGCGAATTTATTAAATCAGAAGACAGCGAAGTGGTATAGTAACAACTTAAAATCATAATCAAGCAAAGAAGATTCAGACTTTAACAAAGAAATGAACATCCAACATAAGCTTCAAATGAAAGCTCCAACCCGTATAAAACTCAATGACCACGTTAGAAATGTAACATGAATTACATATCAAGCAACAGCGGTAAGAGCTAAATTGTGCACCAGGTCATCTTTGATTCTGCTTATCACCACCAGCACCCCCACAGCTCCCATCAAGACTAGAAGCATCATTGTCCAAATTTGCACCTTCCATACTGCCTTCTACCGTTGGCTGCACATCACTACCACTCTGATTCCATTTCCCATTAGAAGCCCCAGCAACCCCACTATAATTACCACTTGATACACCAACAAAACTGCCTACCCCACCATTAATGTAACTTGGATAGAAGGCAGCATTCCCATAAGGCATGGGGCTCCTTGGAGCATCAAACATTCCCAAACCATGCCAAGGACTTCTTGCTGGCACAAATGCAGCTCCACCATAACCGCTGCCCATGGGGTACACCCCGTAGGGATAAGCACTGGCATTCCCATAACCTGAAACTGGTGCGGATGGGTAACCATGAAATACCCCATACCTAGGACTGTAAGACGGATAAAACCCACCTTCATAAGGACCATAACCAGACCCTCTTCCACTGTCCATCCTCATGTTATAACTGCTACTGGTATTACCATTATGGAAAGTGCTCACGTCTTTTGGCACAGCCCTCTTCACTTCAACAAATTTGTCATTCAACTGATGGAAGTTGTTTTGCATCACATTGTCCACAGCCTCCTCTGAATCAAATGTGATGAAACCAAACCCCCTTGGCCTTCGGGTCACACTATCATACATGACAACAACATCAGTAATCCTACCAAATTTCTCAAAGTAGCTCCTAAATGCTTCCTCTGTCAAATTAGAAGACAAACCACCAACAAATATCTTCTTGATCCTGACCTGATTCACACTATCATTAGTACACCTACAACTACTGCTAGCACTGTTTTTACTGGACCCTTTATTCTGATGTTGACGTTGATTCAGTTGGCATCGTTCACCTTTTGGTACTGCTTTCTTGACATCTACCTGTCAAAATGTCACAAAATAGCTTCAAAAAAGCACAATTGGAATGGTAAACAATTGAAACAATAATAATAACCATAATAATAATAATAATAATAATTTCAAATCACACAAAAGTGACAATGATAATCAGAACATTAGGATGACTTGGTTAGAGGCAAGGTAGCAATAGGTTGTTAAAGATAAGCTTTAGTTTAAAGGCTTGAATTAGTATTTTGAATTTAAATTACTCTCTCCAGATGATCTCTTCATCCAAGGGTAACAATCTCATGATCTTCATCAAACCACTTGATATGATGAACCCGATCTGATCTAGTGGGTGGGTTGCAGGACAGAGGGTGATCACGGGCAAAAAGATGATCATCGTGCAACTCTCAAGCGTTCGTGTTTTTTATATTCACAATTGCCGGACTATGAGATTGTGGCAGGGATAGTTTATGTTGGATACAAGAATTGTTTGAGCTTCAATTTGAATCATTTTCTTCTA
Organism: Sextonia rubra; assembly: GCA_037013555.1. Taxonomy (NCBI): domain Eukaryota; kingdom Viridiplantae; phylum Streptophyta; class Magnoliopsida; order Laurales; family Lauraceae; genus Sextonia; species Sextonia rubra. Next base: position 30,077,452 of record JASUAD010000010.1, on the reverse strand, counting down.
TTGTAAGTCTAGTCAATAAAACATGCGGTGAATTCCACAGCCCAAGTATTTAAATGCACCCCAAATCATAATTCTTTATGAATATTTGGAAGAATGTATGGCCTTTTGTTCTGGGTTTGTCGGTGCAGGTAAATAAAACTATGCTGGATACTTTTATCCAAAATTGTTAGCCTCAACTTGATATCAGTGATTGGTTTTAATAAAGAGCAGGGCCAAAAATGCAGAAACAGTGTCATAACTACCCAGCGATTACGCTAAGTGAAGGGCTAAGAGCATAAGAATTCATTCCCCTAAAACACTTACACCGACTGCAACTAGGGATCACTCAAGAAAAGCAAAGAATACCAAGTAAAGCAGTGGGGAGGTTGAAAGACTGAGATGTGAAAACAGAGCCAAGAGTGGGTAAAAGGGTTGTCAAAAAAGCAATCAGACAACTAAGTAACCAGTGAAAGAGAAGCTATAGAAGGTTGACACATGTGTAAACAAGAGACATGGCAAAAAGGGGTCATCAAGAAATCAGAGAAAACACAAGGGGTCATAAGGGCAGACAAGAAAACATCATCATCACAGAAAACAAACAACATTAAGAGAAATCATTAAGAAAGAAAGAAAGAAAGAAAGGATTTTGGTGAAAAGGGTAGTTAGGGATGAGTAATACTAACAATTTTTCCTAGTATGACATGCTTTTCTTGAAGAGCCCTTTCAGCAGCAGATGGGTCTGAAAACTGCACAAACCCAAAACCTCTTGAACTGCCAGTGGCCTTGTCTTTCATGATCACGGACTCAACGACTTCTCCATACTTCTGGAAATGCTCTTTGAGGGTCTCTTCCTTCAATTCCCATGAGATCCCCCCAACGAAGAGCTTTCCCTGCTCAGAATCCATTCAGCAGAGACAGACCCAAGAACGAACTGGGATTTCGACTTCTTCTTTGGTTTCTGGTGTCACGTGGGGAAGAGAGAGAGGGCAAGAAAAGGAGAAGAAGAGAGCCAGTTCTATTGTTCAAACATTGTGGGTGGGAAGAGAGAGTGGGAGATCGAATAGCGACGAATGTTTCGGGGAGAGTAGGGTTTATGAAGTCCCCAGTCCCTATCTCTTGGGAAGTTCGAATGGGTTTAGGGTTTCAACTTTCAACATGAATCTAAAACCAAATCCGGCTGGATTTGGGGAAGTTATAAGTTGCACAGCCCAAACCCAATTAGGGCTTCTCTCATGACCAAAAGAGATAGATAGTTGGTTTATTATTTATTATTTTTATTATTATTATAATTTCTAAAATAAGTAGGGTCCAGTTGAGTTCGGATGGTCTAAAGCTTTTTATTCCTATGTTTGAGTGGACTAATCACAATCTGTCACATTATAGGAGAGATGCATGTCATTCACAAATTCAATAAGTCACCTATAAGAATCCCTTTTCAGGTCAACTCTGCCTTAGGTCTAGATAAATAAATTCAATAGTGATAGGCTCGCAATCAGATTAATTGTATGTAAAGAACATGATTTGACTGCATGGGCCAAACTCTGATTAAATCTTCATTAAAGCGAAATTGGTCCTGTTGAAGAGTTTAAAGATTAAATTAAGATTTAACAAGGTGGATCCCACAGGAGAGACTAAAAAAGAGCTCTTTGGTTGTCTTATATTTGATCTTTTTTAGTGGGCTATTAAAGTGGTATAGTTCAATTCGAAAGAAAGGTCTCTAAGTCCCATAGATAAGTTGATGTGACATCCTTAACCAAATGAAATATAAAACAATCATACATGACTAGCATAAAGCCCGTTCCGGTGAACTTAAATTAGAGTGAATACTGAATAAACATTAATTAATTACAAGCAAATGGATTGAGGAAATGATAAAGTCATTTGCTTAATCAATTTTAATGCGAAAAAAGGGTAACTAATTAATTATACAAAACCGAATGAACAGATGAAGAAATACTGCCATAAAAACAAACTAAAAAATGACATGGCATGATTTTTATTCAGAGTTAACTAATTTCAAGTAAATGATATTGTTAAGAGGAAAATGGATAATCTAATAATCTTGTCATTTTAAACAATCAATTTATAGTGACATCACTTTATTACAGTTATATGAATGCTCAAAAGGCAATAACTCTTGATTTTTGGCATGATTCTGAGGAGACGAAAACCAAAAATCCGAAATTCCAGTTTTTAATTAATGTGAGAAAACCACACTAGTCAAAGACTCAAACCAAGATAGAAAAATAATCAAAAGATAAATGGGGAAGAGAACTTCATTAAAAGATAAACCTTACAAGTTTAAAACAGTCTACATCTCTATACTTATATTTTTAATTTATACAAAAGACTAGATGAATCTTTATACTTAATAATCACCTAGAGAATTCAAAATCTACCAAGACCGTTGAAGATCTCTATCAATCCGTTTATTTGCCTGTCCCACCATAAGACGGTCATGGTGCACATATCTCTAAAAAGCCTTAAATCCTGTCATTGCAGGGCCCATGACATGAGACAACTTACCCTGTAAAAATCCGTCTCCTTTAAAATATTCTATATATGTCCTTAATCATATTTTTGAATGGCATTTTCCTCTTATTGTTGTAATCTATTGAAGGATCACATATTAAAATACCCCTTGTCTAAAACCTAAAATACTGACCTCAACTAGATAAATTAGCCCTCAATCCAACTTAAACACAACAGTCTTAATGAAGGTTAAGGTTGATAGTTATTTTGTTTGGGTTCATAAGGGTTTTAGACTTTTAGAATTTAGATTTCTTTTGATATTCAAAGCACTTACCTTTTGAGAATATATTTTTTTTTAAGGTGAGTACTTGCACACCCACACAGAGACTCTCACCCAAGTCCCTCATTGGCAGCCCGACATCCAATGACTGATACTCACACATCGCCACTTGAGCTACGAGTGGTTGTTCTAGAATTTTTCTAATAATGCAGCCATAAACATTGAAATATAGCTTTTAGATTTTAAATAATTCACATTGTAGAATATAAAAAAAAAAGCCCAATTCATACTCATATGCATTACAACTACCATACGAATGTAAAAATAAGTCTGGGTTCAGGTTGGGTGCATGTAGTGTGCCCAAACTCTGGAGGAACATATCCAAATTTGGGTCAAGATTTGACTACATTGGTGACCCATGTTCATATCCATTTTTAAATTAAAGGCTGGATTCGAAACTCACATTCAATTATAGGACTTATTGTGCACTGTTTTTTAGCTAGTTAGGGACATGAACTTTAGTGTATTAATTTAAATTCTTCATTTAAAAAAAAGACAAATTAGGGATATAAAAGATGCACACAAACTAACTTTGATTCTACTTCATCAATATTGAGCTTAATATTAAAAATGTCACAGTAATGGTAAAGGGGAGATTAACCATGTTCTGAAGTTGGGACCTCTATGCGAGAGGTTCATCATAATTCTTCAAAATTTGCCCCCCCAAAATCTTTCGAATCTCTCCTTAGAACTAGGGTTGCTCAAGGGCTACGCCAGCCAATTTTGGGCCCAACACAAATCTAAAATTTTTTGCCTATCTAATATAGAGGCTAAGCTTGGATTAAGTGATAGAAAGCTCAAAGCCTAGATGATGCTCTTCAATAAGTAATGCACAAAATTTAATATTGATTATATAAACTAGTAATTAGAAAGCCTAGCTCGATTAAGTCATTTGGTGGGCTCGGGCCAAGCACTTAATGCCCATGTTGGGTTTCGGCCAGGCATGTGCCTACATTTCGAAAGACAGGCCAGGCCTTGGTATGCCTTGACCCAACCATGAACACCCCTACTAAAAATTTATAACATTTAATATTGAATGGGAAAATTTTAAATAAGTGCATAAGTTTTTGCCTTATTTTAAGAAAGAATATAAGTTTCAAAACTTTTTAAATTAGTTCCTAAGTTTTTCAAGAAATTTTCAATTAAAAACATCCGTTCATTTAAAGCTTTTTTTTCGGTAACTTTTTTCCTCATTTTTTTTAAATACCCAGATTATTTTTTCGTGAAATAAATTTCTTATTCAATTACTCTATATTCTCCTTATTTCTTTCTTTAGCATCCTTACGATGATAAAGAATAACTAGCATCTCTACGGTAATCGGCTACATGTAATGGTTGTTGAAACTATGTCATGCCTTTGAATGGTTGGTAATTTGGTATTTTAAGAAAATAAAGAGAAAAAGTTGCCAAGAAGCACCTTTAAATATATGGATGTCCTTAATTAAAAATTTTTTGAAAAACTTAGGGACTAATTTAAAAATTTTTTACACTTATGTCCTTTGTCGAAATATGGCAAAAGATTACGTCCTGGTTTGAAATTTCCCATTATAGAATTTGGATGGAAAAAAATGTTCATTTCACATATGTATATATTTAGAATTTCAATTGTTAAACAAAAATTATAGGAATTTCACAGCCCTGGCATTGTTGCGAGAAATGCTCACATATAATATTTCAACAGAGATTTCCAAAGCCAAACAAGCCCGGACAGATAGGTTTGCATGGAAGATGAAGAAAGAACTCAGGGCCCACCACTAGCAACTAGATCATTGTCCATAGCTGCAAAAATCTCAAGAAACCTATTTTGAATTTTGAACTTTGTCTGTGTGTGTGAGAACGTAGGGGTGACGTACCAACTTTGTTGGGTTCGTTAATAAAAAATCCCTGAGACCTTTTTTATCATCTCCTGTATAAGTATGCATTAGTGTGGGCTCTACTCAATTTTCATATATGAAACAACCAAAGAGCTCTTTGTCTCTCATGTAATGCCCACCTTGTTGAATCATCACTGTTCATAATGCCTATTTAGCCCTTCAACATCGCCATTGTGGGCCAAATTTCTCTCCAATTAGTGTCCAGTTCATGTGTTTTTCACATTATCCATCTAATGGTACATAGGTTACCTATTGCTAGAGTTAAACAAATTTGCACCCACGTAGTCTGAACAGTCTGGATCTATATGGTAGGCCCTGCCTAACTCAAGAGAAAAAAAAATTGTGGGAGTTGAATCTTCTATCATTTTACATTTTTAATAGTATATTTTTATGATTTTGTGGATTTGAGAGTATATTTTATTTAGTTATCATTTTGTGCTTTTATGACCAACTTTCTTCACCTTTTCTTTTTCCATCTTAATTTGACACTCTATTTTACTTAAACTAACTCTACCCTGGAAACAAACTAGCCCAAGATTTAAGTATATGGTTGTACAATCCTATAAAAGATAAGTCCAGATCCTCTTATTAAAACCCTTACGGTGACCGTTGGTAGATATCCTCACTTAATCTCAATTCATAGAAGATATCGTGTTCAAGTAAGGTACAAACCTTTCCTTTTTTAATCCTTTGATCAATATTGTAATATTTATTTTGATAGGGCATGTAGGATAAAATATGAGGAGGAATATTGCTATTCATCCTTCACTCACCACATATTTGAAAAGATCTATGTACAAAAGAAAAAAATTCATTTATGATATTATAAAAAAAAAAGAATCTTCATAAGTAAAAAGGGAAAACACGTCATTGTCCCTCACCACATGGTGAGGGAAGAATGCATAGTAATATTCTTCAAATAAGATAATTAAATTTTAATAGTCGTTAAAATATTCTCAAAGCTCATATTTAAATATTTATGATACTCAAGGGTTGATATTCCAATGTCCATTTCATTCCATTTTATGATTGGCCAATACGTTGATCAATCCACACCAAGCATCTTTATTTGAACTTGTATGAACTTACATTTATTAGCCTTTCTTTTTTTTGGAGAATTTTTCTTACTGCTCGAAATGAGCAATTAATTGATCTATGATCCTAAAAGAGCCAAGGGTTTTGGTAAAAGCCTCCCTGTGACAGAGTTGTGTATCAATATTGGCTCTTTTTGCTTATGTGTCTCCCTGCTGCATTCTTTTTTTGTGAGTTAATCATTGTTATTTTATTATTATTATTATTATTATTATTATTATTTGCAACTTAGGGGGCTGGGACCTCGCCCTCAAGTAGACCTTAGGTGTGGTGAGGGTGTCCTCCGATGAGACACAACAGCCGGGCTAGGCCAAAGAAAGTAATTGTTCATTGCTCATCTTTATGATTATTACTTTATTAGGCTTTGTTCATATGGTACCTTCTCTCAAACCGTTAATCAGGAGGTTGGAGACGGCATTTTCCAATAACCACGAAGGGAAATAATTTTGTGAGAGAACTGGCTCTCACCATTTTTTTTTTTTTTTGTGAGAACTCTAGGTGAGGCCCATCTATTACTTAACCCAAACCTTTTAATCTCTCTGATACTCACAAGTATCAAGTTTCAATCAAATCCGAATTTACTGAACCATTGGATCAATTGTACACCAATCCATATGAACTGTATATGTGGGTCACGGATGAAAGGATTTAAGATATGTGATTGGATCAAACTTGATGTTTGGGGTCATCTCATATAAATCTTTCCATCCCTCTTAATTCCATTTCGAAATGAGACCTATAAGTGGATCTAATAAAATTTCAAATGGTAGATGTGTGGGAATGGTTCTCATTGGAACAGGCCTCATAAAAAAAAGTTTTGGATATTAGAAAAAGAGTTCTGCAGATATCCAATCAGAAATATGGGAACGGTGGGAAGGGAAAGGAAAGACCTTACTCTCAAATTCAGTGACTCTTTAAAAAAGGTTATCGGGTTGACGGGGTTTCCAAGTAACTGGGATCCCCGACAGCCTCATAATATGCTCGCATCATGTGCAAGTCTTAACTAAAGTAATAAACGAAAATTATTCATGGCAGGGTTGTGATTCAACCCAATTCCAATTAGTAATTGGTCATCCGGCCAACCCCATCAGACCCCAAAACACATGTGCCATTTTTAGTCTGCTAAAAATAGTCCGTAAGGGCCTACCGGTTTATCGGACGTGGGCCTTAGAAGCAGCATGTTTAACTACCAGGCTAGAAAAAAGGCCCAAGCCCAGATTTTAAACTCAAAAACATAGTCAAAATTCAGACAATTGCAAACTAGGATTGTACAGGGGACCCAGGGCTGGCCCTGAGCATAGTGTGGTAAATTCATAGCTTTTGGCCCCCTAATTTGACAAAAAAAATATGAGTCTCATATCTGCCTAACTATTTATATTAGGTCTAAGGATAAAAGCTCAATCCTAAATATGAGGCCTGGTAGCCTGGGTCCAAAAGTAAAAAAACAAAATTTGCTAATCCTAAATCTAAATGGAGATGAAAAAATCAACCCAAAATCACATAAGGATAATAGGTTAGATTGATGGACCTAATTGTATATTGTGGAAACTAAGAGAGGTTAAGTCTTGGAGTGAGAGAGATTATAGACAATATGAAGAAAAGAAAAGAAGCAACGAGACCATGAAAGCTTTCAATGCGGTGACCTGTGACGCACTCTAATCTAGAGTGGCCGTTGCTGCCTGATGCGGTTGTTGATAATTCTCTCTCCGATTAACAAGTCCAAAATTTTAACAATTGAGCATCAATTGAGCTCTAGATTGGTTCCAACAATTCAATTGAGCTCTTGATTGGTTCTAGCAATTGAGCTCGTTGTTAGAAGAGGGGGAGGGAGACGGAGAGGGAGTGGGAGAATCTCCCTCTGCTGCCGGAGCTCATCTCCGGCCAACGGGGGAGGTGGGGAAAGGGAGGAGAGAAGAAAGAGAGAGAGGGAAGGTATGTAGGGAGAAAAGGGGGAGGGGGTGTTTTGGGAAATCTTTAAAATTTTTTTAAATAGTGTGTAAACTAATCAATTCTTAATGTTGAAATAATAGTTTCCTTAATTAAGTCACTATGTGGCCCATCCCCTTGTTTTATAGTTTTTTTTCTTCTCTGGGTTGGTTACCACAAAAGAGTTATACTACAAATTCAGAGATCTAGTGATCAACTCTTGTGCAATAGTGTGATACAAAAATGCCAAGACCATTATTTGCCCATTTATTTGCATAGATATAACTCATGCCTAAGTGTCATTATTGGGTTGTGGGAGGCCAACTTTGCTTGTGAAAGTGATACCCAAGCCCACCTGTGGGCATTACCCACCGGGCTTTTTTTTTTGCAAGTTGGGCGGGTTCGGCTTTGTTTGAAAAGTCCGAGCCAAAAGCCGCCCATCGAGCTTCTTTCTAGAGGGCTGGGCAGGCCATGCTTTATTTATTTATTTATTTGATCATTTAATAACATTATTTTAAAATGAATGCATTATGCATAAGTATAAAGTACAAACAACTACCCATTGGCCATTGCTAGTTTGCTACATGGACTAATGGGCATGAGTTTAAACAGCTGAAAACCTATATGAATGCATGAATACAAAGTACAAGCAACTACCCATTACTAGTTTGATATATGAATAGCCTGTAGGCGGGCTTTCAGGCCTGGCTGGGCTTTAAACATCGCCCAAGCCTAGCCCATACACTCTTCGGGCTGGGCTAGCCCACCGATGACTGGGCTTCGGCTGGGTTAAACCCATCAGGCCGGGTGGGCTTCAATTGGGTAACGGCCCACGGGCCAATTGATGACCCTTACTCATGCCCTAAACAGATGAACATGAGATTTAAAATGAGATTCAAGGTGAATGTCCAAAGTGAGCATCAAATATCAGCTCAATGTATGTAAATAGAATGAGAAAGGATAGGAAATGAATGTTAATTAAGGGTCCCAAGCCCAATGGTTCCACAGACACCGCACCGCTCCCCCACCCCCCCGCCCTCACTGTATGTAAATAGAATGATAAAGGATAGGAAATGAATGTTAATTAAGGGTCCCAAGCCCAACGGTTCCCCCCACTCCCACAAAGATTTTTTTTTAATGGAGCCCCCCAAGGACAATTTCTTGTCCCTTCCTGCTTCTGTCTATAATATTGCAACGTTATATCCATTATCACTCACTTCATGTTTTTCACCCCACCTCCTCATGATTTAGAGACAAGCTCATTTAACTATGAATTTTTATATATTCTATGCAAATTGCCACTTTCCTTTGAGTTCAAACTGGGGTAAGAACGCTAGCATATGCAAAATCCAAATCAACCCTACATATTAAATTACATGAAATGAGTAGAGCATGAGATGCTTGCAATGCTAATAGGTCTCCCCTAACCAAAGTGGAAGGACAGATTAAGAGGGAATGGGGATTCTTACCAAATCCAAGGATGGAGGGGTGAAGAAGAGGGTCTTGGACGACTTGGTGCTTGTAGATGATGAGGATGGAGGAGAAGAAGAAGACACAAAGCTCCACTCACACATGCAAAGTTCTTAGTTCAGATTTCCAGCAACAGTAGAGGGAGTAGAGGTAGATAGAGAGGCAGAGAAGATGAACTCCAGTGATTCAAGGCCAAGGGAAGATGAAGGTAGAGTTGGGGAATGACAATCTCTGCTGAAACCCCGCATGCAAGCCCTACTTTGCGGGTAGAAGAAGACAGAGATGAGAAGAGACTGGTGAAGCTCTCAGCTGGGACTTGAGAAGAAGAAACTGATCGTTTACGATAGCCGACAGTTTTACTTTATTATTTAACATTTTTCTGTATTTACAAACTGGTCCAAATTGGGTATGACATTTACAATTTGGGTCAGATGGACCCCATGTGGGTTCATATGGGGTCGAATGGGTTTGGATGCAACATGAAAGTCGATGCACATGATGAAACAAACATGATGCCACAAAAATGAGGTGAAAATGATGCAAAAACATATAACTGAAAATTATAACAAGGTCCTTTATGCTACCTAACCCAAACTAAATTCATGACCCAAATAACTACAACAAGACTAAAGCAATATTATTTAGCAACCTAACCCAAACTATATTCATGACCCATATAACTACAACAAGACTAAAGCAATATTATTTAGCATAAATCCAGTTTAATTTTTATAAAACATGATTGCATTGGGCTAGGACCTTACACATGGGTTCTTTTTAGAAAGTGACCTATATTCGTCACTCTTCTCTCCTTGATATCCCACTCTGCCCCAATCGTGCAGCTTGCAATATTCATATATGAGACAGGTATCATTCATCTGTTGTGCCCCACTGTTGATGGGTTGTACTTGTACCTGAAAAATGACTGCTGGATGGACTGAACTGTCCTAACTGCATAATATTCAATTGGAGGTTAGGATCGTCCTTGATGGCCATGTAAAATGAATGATTTTAATCTTGTAGATTTCTGAACAAATGAACAAATGAAAGTGGAAAGAGCAATGGCCAATTTCTGCTTTGGGATGATTTATATCATTAGATATAAGGATCGAGAGTCACGGCACCACCAAAAAAGTGGTAAGAGCAACGTATTCAGGAATTTAAAAAAGAATGGTGAGGAAACTCCTGATGCTGTCTACTCTTTTCGTCAGCATGTCAGGAAAGCTGACTCATTGTCATCCATGTATGTTGCCTGGGAGACCTTTTTTGGCCTTTGTGATCATGCCTCCAGCCTCATGCTGGCATGCTCGACTTTGGAATAGAAAAGTCTCACCCTTCTTTTCGTTTTTTTATTTCTTCTTTGTAGCCTGTACTTGTCTCTATTTCATACTCGTGCATGTATTATATGTAAACTTTTGGCTAGGATTTAGGACTCAATGAATTAAGCAGTAGCTGAGGTTTGATGGAGGTTTAAAATCGAACCATGGTATTGGGGCACCCCACCTCCGTTCATTCAAATAGCTAGGGAGGAGGCGTGGGATTGACACCCTCACTTACTTTTCAAATTACTCTATAGTATTTTGTGGTACGTAAACCACAAAAAATACTAGAGAGTAAATAAGAGTGCAAGTGCAGTATTGCTATATAGAAATGCCATAGGTAGAAAGGTATAGCATTGAATAGGATGTACAAAATGGGTTGGGCTGCTGTTGAGTCCCTACAAACAAGGAATCATAGGATTTTGAAACTGGATTGTAAGTCGTAATTTGGCGTATTTTGGGCTATGAGGTCCGCCAAAATATATTACCCTCGATAATAAATGGATGGGCTATGACTTGATTGGGCTTTTGTCCAACCCGGACCATGACAAGGATTGGGCCCATCTTACACCTGGCCCTTATTTTTCCAGCCGGTTTCGATGGTTGGCTTCTTCTAAGATTTCTTCACGTAGTGTATTGAGTTAGGTCTAAAAGATCAGGTATAATGGTGGCTTGGTTTTGAACAATACCATAGTTTAGTAACAAGAAAAAATTGAATCAATCTGATTTGGAAGGTCTATGAGCCGAGTCACTTAGTGATTCTGGTCAAGTACTTGGACAGACGCATTTGACTTGCCAGAACTGTTAGACTTATTGTATTGATACCACTGGACTGAGTCACAATGAGTAAGAATCAGTATTTAAACCAAGAATGATACCATGTAGGGTGAAACTTAAGTGTGTATCAATACCAGCATGACCCACCCAGCCCATAAATGAAACTTGAGATGGGGTATGGGTTGGGCTGCGCCTTGATTTTGAAACCCACTTGGATTTCGGGTATGAAATTTTTGTTACAAGAGTTTATTCAAACAGATCTCTATGTATTATGCATTACTGATTAAATCAACTATACTATTTACAAATTATATAAGTTTTGTAAATTTATCACCTTTAAAACCAAACCAAAATTTTAAAAGTCCGCACTTGACATGACCTGCATTGGGGATGGAAATTTACTAGTTGGAGCAGGGTTCGTGTTATTCCTTTGTCTGGTTTCATTCAGGTCCGGCTCATGCTTTGGTTTGCCCATTTGCAATTAGGACCAGGTTCAGGTCAAGTTGATACCTGGAACGTCCAGCCCAAGTTAGACCCCCAATATTATACATTTGTGATTTAATTTTACCACTCTGAAATATCTAACAAATATTGAAAAGAATATTATTATGGCTGCAACTTAGGTCAAGTTGGTTCATGAGTCCAAGCTGACCGTAACCAACCTGCACACACGGCCTTCAACTCAATTTGAATAGGTGATACTCAACCCGAGCCATTCAAACTGAACTACGGCAATTATAGTGGTTAAAAAATGGCAAAATGAAGTACTGAAAACTGTAAATCTATTAAGTCTTTGATGACGTACGGGGTTTGGAACTCCTGCAATGCACAAGTGGAGGAGTCCCACGGGTGAAATAAGCGCCATGGCCGTCTACCTAATTTGAAGAGAACAAATAGACACCCAAGTGCAAAGGAGGTGTCGCATGTCACACAGCCATCGCAGGGTAAATTCTAGGTGGGAAGGTTGCCCCACATAGACCGAACCAGATAAAAGATAAAAAAAACTAGATTGAAATATTCAAATTAGTATTCTTAATTCGCAAATCATTGCTCAAAAGCACTCATCTCCAAACCAATTACTGATCTATAGAAAAAAACCAGAGAAGAACTCCAAATCCCCTAATCAATTAATCTACAAAAAGATTTTAGTGTTAGAATTATCGGACATTAAGTGTGTCCCAATGATCACATGCCAATGTGGGTCTCCCACTTTACTAGACCACTATCAACTAAGAATCCATTGTTAGTAAGTCTCCTTATGTAGATATCTTTGGTGTATAGGCAAAAAAGCTACCAACCTTACAATGCTCTTACGCTAAGAGGAATTTAAATCTAATTAAAGTAAGACTCTATGATGGAAATGAAGTTATTTATGAAAACCTATGTAAAGGGTTTAGGGGTTAATTATAGTTCTACTCTACGCCATTACAAAGATTGGCCCATTAATATCACTTATTTTAGTAGTAGTTAAGAGGTGTAGTAAATTTTCAATCAAAGGTTCAATTATAATTATGTTAGTTTCTCACTAACATTAAGCTCACCCCTCACACTAGAACTTCCACAAAATTTTCATTATCTATACTAATCTAATTCAGGGGCAAAAATTCAAAGATTAAGCTTAACGATCCTGAGGTGGCACATGGGCACTTCAACAATTGAAGGCAGACAAATACACTTGTAACTTTCTTATCATCTTCTGTTGTATTGTTCTGATAGTCATCTTGCATCTTAAAGACTCAACTATGTACTAGCTGTGATGTTAAGCTGAAAATTAAAAATGAAGACGTGAGAATAGAGCCAGGTATTTTGTGACCCAAAGGGTAAGTGATGGAGAGGATGGCGCCTATAAAGGAAATGTAAAATCCAGGAAACAAAGTTTCATGAAAATCATCCGCTATTTTGGATAAAGGGCCAACCAACACGCATGCAAAGAATGGAGCGGTTTTCGCTTGTAGGTGAAAATACCATGAATAAAGAAAAGGAGGTTGGCAAGGAAAACTCTGGCTTTTGGGAAGTGGCAGCAAGTAGCTGGGGAGGTTGTAGAAAATTGAGACTGCTAGCCTAGTTGGGTAAGATTTTATTATGGTCCATCACAATAGAGCAAGAGTTTTCATTTTAGGTATAATTTTATTTCATTGAAAGAGGGGAAGGGAATTTCTTGTTTTTGGACAAACCACCTTCAAGCCAAAATTCAATGTGAACTTGGAGTAGTCATTTATTTCATTGGGATTTGGAACAGGCAAGCCAGGAGAATTTCTAGTTTTTGGGCAACGAACTACTTTCGAAGCTCATTTAGCGTGCTTCTGAAACAAATTCAATGGTCATGAAAAAAAGTTATGGTTACTCAAGTCGTTCTACGATGTGCCAACACAAACCATGTACCGGTCTTTCAATTAAGGTGGGTCCGGATCCTGTGAGCTTCTAAGAGTTTGTACAAATTTGTGATGCTTGCTACCCAAAAATGCACACTTTGAAAAAAAAATCTAGATCTTTAAGAAAATACTCCTGCTTTGTATGGGCTATTAAGAAAATACTCATATAGGGGCAGGGGAGCAAATTCAATTTGGTGGTGGTGGTGGTGGTTAGAGGTTTGAAATTGGGTCAGGTAGGGCTAAACGGGCCAAGCCAGCCCACATCTAAAACCCCTAATCAGCACTCCCCGCGGGTCAACCCGACCCACTTTTACTAGCCTAGCCTATACTAGTTATATGGGTTAGGTTTGCCCACACAACCTGCGTCCATTGGATTTGTTAAATCAAAATTTCAACCATAATACAAGAATGACTTATGAAACTAAGACAAGCACATCACAATTCACAAATCATTTAAAAAAATCATCCATATAAGATGAATATTTTGAATTATCTAGCTCATGACAAGCGTAAATGTTACTTATTCCTACTATAACAAGTATGAAGTATAAAACCACTGTCATATTAACAAATTTTATCATGCGCCATCCTTGAATTAACTATTGTATCTAAAAACTAACAAAATCTCAATGCAAAAATAACAAGAGTTCCTCTTTTTTTTTCCAAGCACTAAAACTTTGATAATTAGATGTGTTGGATCTGAGTTGGAAGTGAGGAAGAAAGTGGAGAGTAAGGAAAAAACCAAAGAATGTGAAAGGATGGAGGATGGAAGTGAAGATAATCATAAGAAACCCAAGACCGACTGCTTTGTTCTTAAATAGGTTTAGGTTATTATAAAAAAAGGATGGAAATTAATGCAGTTTTGTGGGTTAAGCAGGTTAACCCTAATCCGACCAGTTTAATTGTTGGTGAGAAATCTCCGATGCGTGATCGACCTGCCTATCATGACGGTTGTATATGGCCGGGTCGATTTCACAGGTCGGGTTATGTTTTGCCAAATCTAGACTAAGAGGGGGGGGGGGGGGGGGGGGGGGGTGTTTCAGGTGGGAAATATAAAAAACATATAAATTCTTAGAATCCGTGGAGTGGGTTTCAAAGATTTTGAATTTTCTTCAACTATGGGTGAAATTTGGTGAATGTATGTGCTTGTTTGGGGCATTATTTTAATAGTTTAGGTTTCTCTTAAGTGGGCACACTAAGGAGCCTCACATATTTCTCTCAACTCCATTTTTAGGAGGATTTGTGTTCTGATTAAGGATTTGGGTTGAACTTTTTTAACTTAGTTTGGAGACGCCTTTTAAACTCAATTAATATAAAAGTGAGGTTCAAGTTGAGCAAACATGTATATATATATATGAAAATTCTCAGAACTGTCCTCTTTCTATCCTCCAATGAGGGACAAGTCACGTGGTAACTTATTCTCCTTTTTAAAAATAATATTAATTGTTTCCCACATTTCTAATCTTGTATTCATTGCAAAAAGCGGCGTTTTTACTTTTAAAAACACCCGAGCGCTATTTAGCACTTATATACATATATGAGAAATAATCCTATTAGAACTAATTTTCACCATTTTTTTTGTGAGAACTCTAGGTGAGGTTCATCTATCATCCAATCCAAACTTTGCAATACACAGAGACCTCCTGTTAGTCACTTGCCCCAAGTTTCAATCAGATCTGAATTTACTGGACTATTGAATCGACTAGTACACTACTCCGAATAGACTGAATTTATGAGCAATGAATGAAGGAGTTAGGGACATGTAATTGGGGCTAAATTTGATATGTGAGGTGGTCTTACATAGATCTTTCCATCCTCTTAGTCTCATCTCTTATGGATCCTATAAAAAGTTCTTACGGTAGATATGTAAGAACAATTCTCACAGAATTAAATCCCTCTATATATATATATCTATATATATGATACATACAGTTATCGAACCACAACATTTCCATCCTAGTTGATATACACTGCCATGCTAGGATTGACCAATGGTGGCCCTTGTAAGAAAAACTCGATATAAGAAATGAAAAATGATTTAGGTGCACTTTTGGAGACGTGCGCATTAGCAAGTCTTATCTAGCTATTCCTCAAAACCTCAAGGTGCTTCTAGGGGTAGCATAAATAGTTTATAATACTTGCCTTGGGTGGAGTCCACCCCTCAACTGGCAACACTCTTCCTTCACATATGAAATTCGGTTGGCGCACTTTTGGTAATATGTATATTTTCGCTTCGAGTTGTTTATCCGGAAAGTTTGACTTATAACTGGTTATCTCTAATACTATATTTAGATTTTTTTAAAAAACAAACTATTCCTATCAAAACCTTAGGGCATTAATTAGTAGAGGAATAAAAATACTTTTGAATACTTTGCTTGATTCGATGGAGCCCACTCCTCAACCCATTGGTATAACAATCACATGGGTCACACTAATTATACGCTACATGGACTAAATTCATATTAATTATAGTCCAACAACCGGGAGGACTCGTTTATTTATGCACTAGTAATCCAGCAGGTCCCCATTTAATCCAATTACATGTACTTTTGGACATAAAATGCATACAACATACTACTTATGTTACAAGTATCATGTTGATGTTTTCAGAGGTCTCCAAAAAAGCCGGCTTGGACGATTTGGTGAGACCCTTATCAAATCGGTGATCATTCAATCAAGTGGCCTAAATGGACCCCTAGAACATGGACGGGGAAGTTTACATTGGTTTATGTGTTACAATTGTTTTATACCGCTCATCTCCATCTGCTTGTCACTAACGAACCCATGTAGATAGGCTAATCCATACCTAACCAAGCGGGACCTGGTCAAATGAGTTGGATATTTTGCACCAACCCCTTAACCTTCATTTTCCATCTGTTCTACCCTCTGCAGTCATCTTAATGTATTCTTCTGTGACCATCCAAATAAGATAAGCAATCCATGACGTAGACACACAAGAACCTGGTCTTCGTTCTCTCTCTCTCTCTCTCTCTCTCTCTCTCTCTCTCTCTCTCTCTCTCTCTCTCTCTCTTCACGATTTGCTTACTTGCTAAAGGAACATATGCCGTTACAAGGCATAGAGAGTGTGAGGTGGATTCTATATAAACCAACAACAAAGCTACCCTTCCCACCTGCCTCACTATAGAGAGATGAGTCACAACAAGGTATACTCTTTGTGCAAAGTGCCCTTTTCGTGGGAGAACGCACCAGGGATATGCAAGGAAGCCTTTCCCAAAGTTGTTGAAGGGCATGAGGACACCCATAAGCTGCAACCACCTCCATGCCCAACACGGATCCATGAGGTTTTGGGTCCTCCATGCCTATTTCAGCCTCCCGCTAAGAATGTTACAAAGAAAGGGCCGCTGCCACCACCTCCATGCCGAACAGAAAGCCATAAAGTTTTTCGGCAAGAGACACAAATTCCACTTCCTCCATGCCCATTTCAGCCTCCCTTGAAGAGTGCTGCAAAGAAGGGGCTTGCAGGGGAGGACCCCTTTTTGGCTGCTTACATGGAGTGCACCAAAAGCTTTACAGAAGGTACGTTTTCTAAGGTTAGGAGTAAGAAAAGCATGGGGCATTGGGAAGGGAAGCGTCTGTCCAAGTTTTCTTGCAAGCGTTCATGCGGGGTTAGAGAAGATGGCTTAGTGAGGATGGTCCATCCTTCAACGACAGGCGAATTGTCAAGGCCAACAAGCTTAGGAAGTCGGACCCACTGTTGAAGTTTGACTTGTCAGAATCTCATAGATTCTTGTCGGGGGTATTTAAAATTATCGTTATTGACAGAGTGATTGGTTATTGTGACCATTTCCACAACATATATGTCTGTATATAATATATTTTCACACTATTTTTACTAGTTCCATCATATTAATATGATAGACTTCTTTTCACATATGCATATTGGTATCCCATCTAATAGGAGGTTGGGCCCCACATCCGATAGAGAAAAGCAGATCACACGGAGATATGTCCTCAGACAAGAATAATAAATAGATTTCAAACGAGGTAACACTGATCGTCTAGTGAAAAAGAGGTCCCTGCCCATATGTCAACTTTGATTTTTTTAGCAGTGACGTAAAAAGCTGTTATTCTAATAAATGGTGTTTTGATGCTCTAGTCAACTTGTAGTGATTTGTTTGATATTGATGAAAATGATTCGGTGTAAACATATTATAAAGAACCGTTAAGTGAGTTCATACTTCATACTCTGATCCAGATTGACGGTGGGAACCAAACAAATCGAGGTCGAACCAATCTACAAATAGTGTCAGTTCAAATCACCAAAAGATCTGACATAGATCTTGTCAGGCAGACAGTAGGAATAGTTTCCTGGAAATAAGGTATAGTTTGAATGTTAATTAACAGTATGAATTTGAATTATGCACTCTCAATTGCTAACTTCGAAGGGCACATTTATGCACATGGTTTTCAGCAGAATGAATTATCTACCGTCGATTTCATATCAGATACGATCACTTTTTGTTGAATGGACTAAATTTTCTATTATTTTTCTAAAAGCTTTTGCTGTATAACTAACGCTGCAGGCCGTGCTTAACCCAGGCATTGAAAAAATTTTAAATAATTTATTACAAAATTAATCAAAATAATGAAAGTTCAAATGTTTATAAAATTTAGTAGGCTTTTGAATTTTTTTTCTTTTATTTGAACTATGAAAATCATTTAGTGGGTTACTTATATTTTCAAACTTTTTCTAATTTTTATTTTATTCATTTAGTAGGTTGACTTTTATAAATATCTAAAATTTTATATTTTTATAAATTTTTTAATAAACTATTTAAGTTTTTTACGGAGACCCGGGCTAAGTACGGGCTACATTGCTAGTTAATATATATAAAATGGATGTTTTTGAAGAGTAAATAAAAGTATATTAGAAAATTTTATAGATAGCAAAGAAAGGAAGATAAAAGTCTATTAAGTTAAGTGTTTTGCCCTCAACCTACACTTATTAGTGCTTGATTAATGCTTACGAATCTAAATGGGATGTAATCACTCTTATGTGAGTTATTTTAGTTTTATTTTGAATCATGTTAGGAACTCTTGATTAGATACAGAATGAGAATCACCCATATGTGATTTTATATATTTCATCCATTTTGGTAGGTGTGGCCATCCATAATTAACAGCATCGGATTTATTTGATTTTGTCATTTCAGTGGGTGGGTCCTCTGTGATTAATAATCTTCAGAAGGTCCTACATTGGTCACAGATTAGGGGGCAGCATCTATCAGGATTTTATCATCCAATGGGTGGGTCAATGCATAGGGATCACCATTGGTCCTTGATCTACGTAGAGAGGGATCCCCTTGGGGTGCATTGTGATTATGGCAGGATGGCCATTCATCATCCAATAGGAGGGTTGACACATAGGGATCACCATTGGTCCTTGATTTAGATGGAGGGAGATCCCCTTGGGGTTCATTACAATTATGACAAGGGTAGCTCCTAATGAGTAGGTTCGAAAATAAGTAGGGCCTGTCATAGTGATGAACCTGTTGGCATTTTCACCATTAAACACACCAATTACAGCCATTGAGAGATTTTAAGTGATCCAAGTTTAAAAAATACTAACTATTTAAAAGATAAGATCAAGGGAGAGAGATTATAGGAGGAGATAGAATGCTGACGTGGCGCTCTAAAAAAATAATAATAAAGAGTGCTGATGTGGCACCCTTCAGAGGGCTCGGTTCTTAGAGCTTTAATATATATAATGAATAAAGAATTAGAGTTTTTTTTTCTAAAAAACCAAAAAGATTCTGCAGGACTAATTTTTCGCCGATGTAACCCAAACGTGCCTTAAGAGTTTTTATTAATGAAGTTACCCAGAATTATATGAATTCAAGCCTTTGGATAGCCGTTTTTTTTTCTCAAAAATGCCTTTTTTACGATACAATAAAATGCATTGTT
This sequence comes from Sextonia rubra, assembly GCA_037013555.1. Lineage (NCBI taxonomy): Eukaryota > Viridiplantae > Streptophyta > Magnoliopsida > Laurales > Lauraceae > Sextonia > Sextonia rubra. The sequence continues at coordinate 30,057,906 of JASUAD010000010.1, read as the reverse complement.
ACGACCCCTTCTTGGTAAGAAATAGCAAAAAAATGAATTGACTTTTCATAATGTCACGCCCCTAAAATTGCGCCAAATTTAAATTCAGTCCTAGGGGTACGAGAATTATAACCAATTTAAAATTTTATTAAAAGTACAACACAGATCCCAATTCTGGGTGGATCGAAGCCCTTCGTGCGACTATGCTTGTTTATCAAACAACCATAATCACATGCAGAATTAAAATTCATAATCCACACAGTTGAGTATCGAAATCAAATCATATAAACAAACATCAATAATAATTTATAAGTGGTCAAGAATTTCGATGAATAACAATTAAAAGTCATAATTCCAAAACAAATGGATTTAATGTCAAACTAATGGCCCCAAACACAGCCTTATTACAAAATTTAGTGATATGATCTCAACACTATCTTTAGGACACCTCAGATAATGTTATCGGCGCTCTACTCAATAACTCCACCATCTGGCAAAATTTCCTGTATCTCCTAACCCTTCAGTTTGATACCGGCAATGGAACCTAAATACCAAAAAGTAGTGAGTCAAATTGACGTAATCTGGTAAGAGGTAAACTGCAAATATTGATATTAAACAATTGAATTAAATCATGTTTTATATCATACCCAAAATATACTGAATGCAAACCCAATGGCATAAATGCATAAAAAGGGTATTTCCACCGGATACAATATACAAAAACGGGTATTTCCACCAAATATAATAGATGGCGTAGTTGTATTCTATATTACGCTGATCCAATGGCGTACGTCCACGTCTAAACTACAGTCGATCAAATATATATATAATATGTACCTTATACAAATGCGCAATGCATCATGCTATAAAACCTTAAACTCACAATATCCAAACCATTATCAATTTAAATACTTAGATTACTTAACTTAAAGGTATATTATGATCGTGTATTATTTCAATTCCTCTGACCGTAAACACTAATCTACCTAACAGTCACAGTTAGTTAAGCATGCACATGGGAACAAATCTTCTTTCACAATGGCAATGAGATTCCACGATGTCAGTATTCTACTTTCGATTTTTATCAAATGGTGCATCTCAGAACTCACATTCCCATTTCAAATCCAATCTAATCTTCATGTGAATATTTAACAAACTTTCCTTAAGAACGGAAACCTATTTCAGTTTGCAGACCCAATTACAAAACCGATTCAATTATGGATTATCCGATGGGCATGAAATAAGGTAAAGCAATTTTACCCCACCTAAAGGTCACTTACCTGAGGGTACTTACCTATGGTGCAGTTCCACGTGGTCAAGTCCTTCAATCCTGGTCATCTACCCTAACTTATGTTCTACCAGTTCAATTAAAGTTCCCGAGGCACTCATGGCTCAGCTTCGACCTTCTACGGCTTAGCCGTAGCCTACTCACGGCTAGGCTAGCCGGTCTTACAGCTTAGCTGTAAGGCTAACCATAGTGTTACTCCAAAGAGATGGCTCACTGGATTGTAAACCATAACCTGGCCGCAGATTAACCTACGGCTTAACGTAGGTGCAAATAATTTTTCCCCTTTTTGGTTTTGCTCTTGAAAACTCAACCAACATCAATTGAAACTCCATATTTCGATCAAAACATCAAACCAAATCAAATAAATCAGATTTTAAGCATATCACACAACAAAACAACTAAATTGACATTATTTACAGTTATCCACCTACCTCAAATCTTACACCGAAACTCAGATCTGCTAAGGCTAAATCCAATCACACACAAACCCCTATCCTGACTTGATTCCCTGATTTGAAATCCTACAAATCTAAGAGACACACAAATCTTTTTAAGCTATTGAACATACCCTGATAAACTGAAAGGAATTTAATGGTAGTTTGGAGATAGATACTTACTGAGTTGCAGACGCTATCAGAAAAGACAGAGAGAGGGAGAAGATGAAGGTGATGGTGTTATCTTTAAGCTTTTGAATTAAGCCTTGGTTTCCTCCGAGAGTTGCTAAGGCTTGGTTACAGAGGAGAGGAAGAAAAACGGAAGAACAGTACGCATGAAGAAAAGACAATCGAGGGATTTAAGGTTGGGTTTCTTAAAGGTTCATCAAATTTACAAAGAAAGGCTCCTTGATCTTTAGTTAGTTTTTTAAAATTTTAGAAAAGGGCTTTTCTCTCAAAAGGTTATATAACTTGGGCCCAAGGCCCAAGAAGGTCTAACCAGCCCATCTCCAAAGGCCCTGCATAAAAGGTCTTGAATGCAATAATCAAAACATCTAAAACAGCCTATCAAACATCCATCTAACCCTCTCAACCCAACAAGCCGATTTGACACAAAAGTAAAAGAACTGGGCCTGACACATAATTTGTTGAAAACCTCTCTGATGAGGGACATGGTTTTCTGTGAATTCAATTTTCCATAGTGCCACACAACGCGGCCCAAGGTTGATGATTTATCGCTCATTTCCTCCACCGTTGTCCCATTGGGTTCTCAAAGTGAGATCACTATCATCAATCCAAACCCTTCACACTTTCCTCGAAAGAGGCCCTAGTCTTAACCATACGGTAGTGCATCTTCTATTTCATCAGCTGCACACTCGATTTCTGGTGATAGTATCACACGTGTATCGGATTACAGAAGATGAAGCATATTGGCCTTGCGGAAAAGGATTTGCATAACAGTTGTATCGGTAAAATATTACTTCAACCGGACAATAAAATAATTTGTATGGGCATGTATCAGTCTGTATCGATTATGAATAGCCCATGACGGTCAAATCAAGTGCGTATAAGCCTCATTGATGATACCAGTGTGAATTGGGTCTCACTTCGACAAAGATCATACACCTATCCGTTAATTAAAGATGCTATCTAAAACCATGATATGGGGTGCTTTTGCATTGTGGCATTATCAAGGGAAAATCAAAGGTTTTGCCAATGTATGCTAATTTTGTGTTTGGTGCAAAAAATGTCTGCATAAGAGTTTTTGTAAATCTTTATAGCCTTGATGATTTTGAAGTCAGATAATTATATCCATGAAAAATGTGTGTCCTCCCCCCCCGGCTGTTGGATCTACAGCCCATAGATGTCACAAAAATATATACAGTAGATTCCATGGTTGCTCCCACGCATGTCCTTAATGGCAAACAAACCTTCCACTATATGAAACTTTAATGTGAAAACCCTAGATTAGGAACTAGATTGTATGATAAGACTGATATTTATTAATCCACATTCATGTTTAAATTGGTTTTCATGAGTCAAGGTAAAAGTTTTGGGGGTTTTTCTAAGTATGTGATTGTTTAGATTGCAAACAAACACATAATATGTAGCAAAAAATAAAATAAATTAAACAAGCAACCACCACAAAAAGACACGATTTTATGTAGAAATTCAAACCTGAAAAAAACCATGAGTCAACTAACATTCAAGTACTATGAATCTCGTAATACAAGATGATATACTTACAAATCTTATCTTGTTCTCGTGCAACCTAAAGACTGTGATTCTTCTTGCACAGATACGTACTATCACAACTGCCTGTCAATCATTGCAACAGATCCAAACCTTCCTTGACTTCTGAGACAATCTTCCATAATAAATGTAGAAGATATGAATCTCAAAAACAAAACTCCAATACAAACTCTCCAATGAAAGCTCTAGGAAAAAAGTGATCTCCAATGTATAATCTCCATTCAGAATAAGAGATCTATACTTTTGGATTGAGAGAAAACCCTTTTAAATAGCTCATAGTTTGTGCCTTACAAGTATATTCCTTGAAGAACTCAAATTATAAATCCTAATACAAACAAAAATGGTCTTCTACAATGGCAGTGTCATGATTTTCGTAAAATGACAGTTTTATAATTACAAACAATACAATTTCTGCAAACTTCCTAAGGTTATAACTTTTTCGTTTCAACTCTGATTAATATAATCTTAGACTCTACAAATATCTACTCGAAACGAACTTTCCAATTGTAGGTAACTTGCCTATATTCGATATACGGTTTGTAAGATATGACCTTTTAAATTCAAATACCTTCATTCAGCTCTTTAGGCAACTCACGCAATAGTTTATTTTAAAACAAATATAAATTACAACATAATGAACGCAGACTTTTATCCAACTCATGAATTAACTAGCATACAAAAATCTTTACACAAGATGGTCCTGAAGAAAGAAAAATGCCTGGGTATTTTTTCTTAGCTAGAAAGAATTTATTGAAACTGTTCTTTGAGTTGCGTCATGCCATCCCTAAGATAAAGAATCGGGATCCTCTGACAATGATTGTGGGTGGACCTATTAGGATCCACACGTCACTACGGGTTGCCTGTGGTGATGTGGCAGAATCTGATAAGGTCCACTCAAGATCACCATGGGTAAACCCTCATAGGATTCAAACTCTAAGACAAAACACCAACACTGCTAAAGTGTCTGCAACATGTTGGTGAGTTCATCTCGAAATAAGTTGGGCCCCAAAATTTTATCTACTAGACTGTAGTTTGTAAAATAAAAAACCACTCCTCAACAATGCGAAACTGCCTAATGATAGCTGAGTGGCTAGGCATCTTCCTCTTTGCAGGAACAACTAGAGATTGAATTAAAAAAAGCAAAAAAAGCAAAAAAAAAAAAAATCCAAGAGATCCTTAATAGATTTTGCATTGCCAAGGACTTTGATGGTGGATGTGAGTGGGTGTCTGCCTCCAGCTACCAGGAGAAAAATAAAGAAAAAAAAGCAGTATGTGAGTGGGCGTATGTAATCCGAATGGATCAGTTAGCCCTTGCTCCATAGAAGGGATTTGAATTTCAATGATCGGTAGTCAAAAGCTAGTGACGACTAGTTGGAAGAACAAAAGCCCACAATAATTAGTGAGGTTCAATCATTGGATCGATAAAGTGTAACTAGGCAGGAGAAAATTTTCTTAAAATAGAACCCCAATTTTTTGTAGTGGACCCTTGGAGATGGCCTTCTGGCCGGAAGTGGGTTGAGGCAGACTTTGCCCCGGTTGGGATCATCATGGAACAAAAGTTGTTAGGTTGTGTCTCTGCCTAATGCCCATTTTGGGGTACGTTTGGCAACGATTTATTTATGGGGATGAGGAAAGCCGAAATCCCATCTTGCCCAACGTGGTATCCAAGAATCCGCCGATTTTCAGCTGAAAATCCATGGCTTTCACATTTACCAAACGTGACCATAGGGATGCGTAAAAATCAGTTGCCCTGGACTGAGCTGATGGTTATCACTATCTTGGGGTGGTGTCGGAAATCCAGCGTCATTTGATTTGCACTTTGTAAATCCGGGCGAATTCCGGTCCCATTAGTAATCTTGGATACTACATTAAGTGGTCATCTCAATTCAGCCATAGTGCTGGAGAATCCAGACCGTATATATGTACTAACAACAGACAAGCCTGACTAGTCGGTTGTAGCTGTAGTATTCTGACTTGTCTCGATTAAAGCAGAGTCGATGTGGACCAATGACCATGATGCTTTTGTTTGTTTTCTCTTTCTATGCTTCAACTCCAAAAGCCCTAGATCCCTGAGATTCGGCCTGTCTTCTCCATTTGGACGATTCAAGGAAGGCCAACCGGTGGTACACTTGATGGACAAATGTGCAGAGGAGTTTGGCCCTTGCTCTTTTTCTCTCAATTATTATGTCTTTCTTCCACGAGTAAATCCAATCATACACCAAACCTTGGTTTTGTTAATCATTGAGGATTTTCCCCTAAAATAAAATCTTATTTTCTCTCACAGTCACTCAATATAAAAAAAAATTCTAAAAACATAATTCCACCATAATCGTTCTAAAGGTCCTTTTTTATTTAATTTTTTTCTAATCTGTGCTGGATGAGGATATCCCTTCTCAAGAATTATAAGTGAGCAGGGATATCCTCACCTGCTCTTTTTTTTTTCTCTTCTTTCTCATTTTTATTTCTTATATGCTCGTTTTCTCTTTTTTATTTTCCTCATTTCTAATCCTTTTTTTGAAATGTAGCAAACACACACTCCATCTCATCTTTTGAAGAAAAAAAGATTCTTCCGAACTTTATTTCAAAATCATCATTAAAAAACACTATTTTTTGTAAACAACATTTTTAAAGGGAAAAAACTAATTTTTTTCAAATCCCTCTTTACACTCAAATTAATGCAAGAAAACTATATGCTTTGAACTTCTTTCCAAACTCATGGCAAATGAGACGCAGGGGAAGAGGTCGAGGTTGAGCCAAGTTCAAAGTGGGGAGGTGGTGGTGCTGGGGTAGGGGTGATGGATGTGTTCGTGGTGTGAAAGACTAATGTGCGGCAAAGATTGTGTTAGCTGGATTATGCTAAATAAGGTTTTCGCCTTGGAACTAGAGGGTTAAGAAATAAGGAAGAGAAATAGAAAGGAAGAAGAACGAAGACGGAGGAAGAGCAAGATGAAAACATGTGGAGATATCTCCGCTCTTATACATAGGTGAGTGGGGATATCCCCACGTAACTTAGATTCCATAAATTTAAACTAAAAAGGACCTTTGAAACCACTATGGTGGAATCATGTCTTTAGGGTCCTTTTTTGTATAGAGTGCATGTAAGAAGAATTTTCTAGTAAAATCCTCTTAATCTTTATTTTTTATATATATAGGAAAAACAGTTTGATAGTAATGATGAGAAATCATTATGGAATCAATGGATACATATTGTTTGATTAGATCTAGGGAAGAAAATTATCAAACCGATATTTCTTCTACAAATTAAGTATGCTTAGCTAGCAAATGAGCCACTGCATTTTCATCCCTCCCCACATAAAGAACTTCAAAACTCTTAAAAAAAGCTAACAAACCTTTTATCTTATCAACCAAAGGTAACTATCTAAATAGAACCGGAGAAGATTTCCTAAAAGCATATACTATACATGAAGAATCATTTTCAAGAATAATATCACTTACCCCAGCCTATACTCGTTTAAATTTTGAAAACTAATATAAAGTTTCAATACAACTAAAATGGCCATTTCAGATTTGATGCAATCTTTACATAAATTTGAAAGAGTACTTTGTATTTACCCCGCTAAGGTTTTTAGGATTTGTAAATAGGCCCCTATAGTTTTAATATTTGCATATAGCTCCTATCTTTTCAATTTAATACCTTTCATGTAGAGTTGGCAAAATCTAACTCGACCCACCAAGCCAGCCCAACCCAACCCAACCCGTTTAAAATACGGGCCCGGTTATAGTTAGGGTTTACCAACCCATATAAAAATGGGTCAGGTTAGGATTGACTTGCTTAACTTGTTTGACCAGTTTAGGTTTTACTAATTTACCATAACAATTTAATTTTTATGTAACTTTTTTTATTTATGTAAACCGTAAACTGCATACTCTTAATCTTATCTGAAAAAGTTATGCAAAGTATTGATACTTATAATATAAAACTTATTTTTTATTTGACAACATGATGTTTTTGTAGTTGTAATATTGACATGTGACTTTTATTTTTATATATTTTGGCATAGAAATTCACCTCTAAAATATGGATATTAATGGAATACAATAGCATTGATGACTCTTATACTCATGTTCAAATTTGAAATTATAAAATTGAACAAAAATTGAAAAAGGGATTATCTCAATAAATAGACTGTAAAATATTTATGGATTTTGGCCTCATTTTTTACACCTTAAAAATTGATAAACTATAAATTCATGCTTAATGCAATATATTAAATGAATCTAGATGTAAGAAGAGCTTTACGAATGAAATTGGGCCACATAAAATGAGTTAGATTATATACAAAATGGGAATTAAATAGGTTAGGTCGGGTCAACTTGACCTAACCCATATCAAATTCGGGTAAGGCGGGTAGGGTTGGGTTGATCCGCCACGAGTGCAAATTGAAGGTTTTCAACCTTTTTTAAAAATGGGTCGAGTTAAGGTTGGAACCAATAAATTTCAGTTCAGAACCTAACCTGAATTTGGTCAAAGCAATCCATTTGCCAAGTCCACTTTCATATTTTAAAATCAGTAGCCTCAAACCATCGTATGTTTTTAGAGTAAAATAATAATTTTGCACACTTCTTTATCTCTATATACTTAATTTCATTAGTGCCATTTAACCTCTTTATCATGAGTACCATGTGTTTTAGCATGATTTTGCTTGAGCCATTTGGTTCAGCTCGCACTTCCTCAAAATATAAATATTGGTGATATAGCTGAATAGTGGAATAGTTGGATGGGGGAGTGTAATATTTTCACCTTTCTCTAAGTGATCCCATTTCTCAAGCCCGACTCCTATCTTTTTGGTAGGTCTTTTTTTTTTTTTTTCGTTGGGTCATTTGGTGAGCAAGGAATACATTCGTCTTTGATTAATACAACCCTAATCGGATCTACATAAATATAGGATAAATTGAAATTACTCAAATAACTTAATTGTAACAATCTTTTCTTATTTTCTGATATCATTTAACAAGACTTAATTGAAACAAAAACACATTCTTGATTCCACTGCAGATGTTAAATCCCTATAATTCCTTTGACCTAATTAGCTTCCTTACATCAAAGATTTACCACACTCTGCATTTTTTCTAATTATATGATCAAAGGATAGGTATAATCACCTATAGATATAGGTTTTGTTAAACAACTCCCTTCCCATTACAGAATCTTAATTACATTAGGTTTAATTTATAATCCTCTTAGCAATAAGAATCTCTATTAGGCCAGCCACGTTCGTTAAAAACCAAATGACACTCTAATTTAAGTTTTAAGATATATGAAACCATAAAGGGGCTGGTCATCCAATTGGGCCCCTGCTCATCAGTGTGTGTTAATGAGGACCATGTTTAACTCCGCAAGTTTAACAAGAATGACTCTATTTGAGAGTAAAACTCTAAATCCTGAAATTGTTTTGTCAATGATTAAAAGAACGGATTTTATTGCTAGAGTGTTTGGGATTGATCTACCCCAAACTCCTGTGGGATGGGCATTGGTTGAGAGATGGGATTTCTTATGTAAATGCATCTTTAAACGCATCTAGCGGAGATTCCAATTTCGGTTATGCTACATTTTGTGATGGGGCTCGTTGGTATAGGTGCGGCTAAATAACCGAGTCTTCTACTCCAAAGAGGCTAAAACAAGGGCGATTATCCGTGTGTTAGAAGCTGTTACAGAAAGGGTTTTCTTCAAAAATCCTTATGTGCTTATATGTACTAGAAGTCGTTTGAAGCTTTTAATGTGTGAAGGACAAGAGGATTGGGAATCTTAACTTTGGATATCCAAGCATATGCAAATCTCTTTGATAGTTTTGATTTTAGGTTTATCCCTAGGAGCTTAAACGGGTGCCTCTGGGCAGACTAGAGCCCTCTGATCTTATTGCTTTGCTACTTTTGCTTCTTATTTGGTGATTGTCTTCTTTGTTTGCAACCAAATTTCTCCTTTTAAAGCAAAATTAAGTATGGAAAATTTATTTTGAAAGAGTGATGCATCATAATTATCATCAAAATCTTATCCCACCTATATTGAGGTTAGATATATGAATTCTGTTTAGCCATTTATTGAGAGGATTGAAAAAAGTTAAAATAAAATTAGAGGGTCATATTAATATAAAGAGTATATATAAACTTTCAATACTTTTCAAGCGGCCATGCATGTTCACCCCCCTGAACCCTGGACTTGGCCTGTATAGTCTGATGCATTTTTTTTATATAAGTTGATATGTGCCGATACAGGTTATCATTTTAATGTTTTTAGTTGAAAATAAAATTACTTTAATATGATTGATTCATATTAATAATTTTCTATCACCGATGGAATGCTGAATTTTTTATTACCACATGTGCCAGTTGTGAATAATTTCCTAAAATTTATTTGTGTCTGCCATGTGTATCATACGGTCAGCAGTACCTTTTTTTTTTTTTAAAGCTCTGGTACATAAATACCTAAAGATTAGGTCCCATTTGTTTGTTTTTGAACATATTATTATTATTATTATTATTTTGTTAATGAGTTTAGGGGTTTGGACCGGAATACAATACAACTTAATACTCACTTAATCCGTACATGCAGGGTAATAGGGACCAATACATATGAAGTAACACTCACTCAGCTCACACATGCGAGGTAATGAAATAAATTAATTGATTAAAATGAACATATTAATTGAATAGATAGAAATTAATGATTAAAATGGGCTCTAACAGAAAATTATAATAGGAAAAAAGAGTTGGTGATATAAGATAGTGATGTACATGCAATCCACATGTTTTTGTTGAATTGAAATTATTATAGGGGTGGTTAGGCATTCAATTCTCATACCCCATGACTCGTATTTATTAGAGGAGATGATTTGGGCTTCCGAAGAATCCTGGAATATAGAGTGCCAAAACCGTGCATTTGGGTTGGTGGGAAATTTCATTCCGCCGATTTTATTGACTGTTGGAGACGCTTGAGAAAACTAGATCCGAACCTTTCAACCAATCATGCCTCCAAAGCAATATGCTACTTACCAGCTGTAAAGAAGACAACCACAAACATCATCGAAGAAACAAATGGGCACTGAAAAAAATGCGATGCATCACGTCTGATGGTGATTGCCAATTCCAAACCATTGTAAATTTTAATCACTAATTAATCTACATGGACCCCACTAGATTGAAAATTTTTTATAAGCCACACGTCCACAAACAACACAACTAGATTGAGGTATTCGATCCGTGGTCCTAGAAAATCCACACAATAGGCCATCCTTCAACACTTCAGAACGGTTCTTCTAAGTGGACACCGGTCATCACAAACAAAAAGGGAATCCCGCCATTGAACAGTTCCAACCCTAATCATTGATTGTTAAAGCACTGCAACTTAACATGGCCTGGCACACAATTTACTTTGTGGATGGGCACACCCCACTAAAAAAGAAGTGGGCCCTACCTTTTTAGAATAAATATTTGATTGTTTTTTAACAAGTGGTCCAGATTCAGTTTCTGCACTTGAGCTGAAGCGCTTTTCAACAGTCTTCGCAAATCTCAATCCATTTCAACACCCGCTGGATATCCGACAGCCGCTGACGGAGTGTAACGGCTTCCGTCCAGAGACGGTCGTTATCTCTACATAACAGACGGCAGTAACGCCACAAACCGGCGACCCGGTTCGAGAGCTCCCGGTTCTCGGATCGGATCCGGGTCATCTGAGTCAGCAGCTCTTCGAGGTGCCTCTGCTTTCTCATGCGAGATCTGCGCGCAGACTCCCGGTTCGAAATCATCCGACGCCTCCTACGCTCGTCTATGACGGGCTGGGTAGGGTTTGACTCGGCCGAGCCGGAGTTTGACCCGGCCGGGCCGGGATCGGGGTCCAGGATCCGGAGGAGGGAGAGGAGGTCGTGGTTTTCGGGAAAACCGCTTTCGGGAAACTGGAATGGCATTGGGGAGGGCGGAGCAGGCGGCATCATGGTCGGAAAACCGCTTATGGGGAGGGAGGAGGGAGAGGTAAAGGGAAGCACTGAGGCGCATGCGAGCGCTATTTATCGACGGAGCGGATGATGTGTGTGGGGCCCACATCAGACAATAGTTGATGACGTGGACGTGTTTGGTACGCGGATCGGTGCTTTTGAGTCAGGTGCCACTAGGCTAGATGTCTGCCTTTTTTTTTCTTTTCTTTTTTTTTTTTCACGTGGTGAGTTGAGTTTGTGGGACCGTAGATGTATTAGCTTAATTATGAAGCAATAAATGGTGGGCCAGGAAGGGTACAGATGTATGGTTGCCATGGATTAGAAAAGGCCTAACTCTCTAAACTTTCTAGCTTTATTTATTGGGCTTTAATCACAGGGGAAGTGTTCACACACGCCTATAGCGTTAACTTTTTTAGGGCCTCACTTACAGATCTCACTTGAAAATGAGACAAGGAATAGGATCCTTCTAAAACATCAAGTTGGGCCCCAAATACATATTTCTAACTCCTTTATCTATAATCTATAAATTTAATTCATCTGGATCAGTACACAATAAATTCAACGATCCAATAAATTTAAATTTGATCAAAAATTAGGGCATGTGACCATCAAGAAATCCCTATGTATTACAAGATTTGAATTGGATAAAAGATGAGCCCCACTTATACTTCTTACAAAAAAAAATTATGAGAATAAATTCTTATAAGATTATTTTTCTTATTTATTTATTTACTCTGTTTTAAGTAGAAAATAAGATCGGTGTGTCAAGAGTGGTTGAGCCTAGGATTTTTGTTTGAAAAGGGCAAATGATAGCCGGAATCTATATATAATTTTTTTAAAATATCAAGTTTGGCCCCAAGCACATATTTTTAACTCCTTCATCTGTAATTTATAAATTTAAATTAATTCAATCGTCCAGTAAATTTGAATCTGACTGAAACTTGGGGCATGTGATTATTAAGGAGTCTCTATGTATTGCAAGAATTGAATTGGATGATAAATGAGCCTCACCTATACTTCTTACAAAAAATTAGTTATAAAAAATTTTCATAAGATTATTTTTCTTATTTATTTATTTACTCTGTTTTAAGTAATATTATTTTCTTCGTTATTTTGATTTTTGTAATATTATTTTCCTTGTTATTTTGATTTTTTAGACGGCACAACTTATTTTTCTTATTTGGGTTGTGATAAAGTTTTATGCTGGCTGTCAACCTACCTAACGCAACCCTCTTTTTTTACCCGGTCTTAGATTGGTAGCAAAAACTGGTGGAATTATTTGGCCCATAGCCCCTTTCAGGCTTTGTTGAGGTAAATGGGCGTGAGTGTCCTCAATATCTAATTTTTGGGTTTGCCCCTTGGTGTGGAGTATGTGAGCCCCAACTGTTCCCAAGAGAAATGTTCTAGATCGTTTGATGCTCTGTCCATGGACTGTAAAGCTATAAATTCATCTAGAAGGTTAAGGAAACCATCTATTTTATAATTTTAGATAGGAGATTCAATGAATGCAATTTATCAAGAGAAAAGAAAGAAAGTGTGCACTCGCGAGCAGTATGTGGACCCATGAAAAGATGGTTTGAGAGAACTGCAAAACCCATCTCTTCTGCAGGATTTATAAAAAAGAGGTTTTCTTGTAAAAATCCCCTTAAAGATTTTTTTATTAAACAAAAGGACCCCAAAGATTTTTATAACTCGAAGAGGTCTCCTAAGCCATTTCCATTTCTTTTTTTTATAATTCTTCATGAGTATAGATATTTATGTTCAAGTATAACATACATCAAATTCTTTCCCTATTCCTTCTTCCTTTTTATCATCTTTTCTTCTTGGTTTGGTCGAGGGTTCTATTTAGGTTCTGTCTAAAGCAAATAGGGGAAAATTAAGAAGAATAAAAAAGAATAAGAAAATAGAAACAAAAGAAAAAGAGAAGACAAGGAAGAGAATAAAAGAAGAAAAAAGAGAACAAGAAGAACAAGAAGAGAATGAGAGTGTAATGAAAGGTGAAATAAGAAGGGAAATAAACAGAAAAAATGATAAAGAGAATAAAAAAAAAACTGAAACAAGAAGAAAAAGGGAGAAGAAAAAATATTTTGCTTGAATATAGCTATCTATGCTCGAGCATAATATATCCAAAGCATAATCATGATTTTTGTAGACACTATTGATGAGCATAGATATCGTTGCTCATCAATAATGTCTAAAAAAAAACTTAAATTCTGCTTTAAGTATATTACACTTGAGTATAGATATTTATGTTCAAGCGTAGTATAAACCATACCCTTTCCTTATTCCTTCTACCTGTTCGCAATCTCTTTTTCCTAGTTTGGTGGAAGGTTCCGTTTGTGTTTTGTATGGGGTGAAGAGGAGAAAATAAAAGAAAAAAGAGAAGACAAGGAAGCAGAGGAAGGAAGAAGAAAAGAAAAGAAGAAGAAGAAATGTGGAGGGGAGAAATGTTTGGATTCCCTTTTTACTTTTATTTTCTCTTTATCTTTATCTTTTTCTTGAATTTCCCCGCGTCACCCTAAATAGAACACAATCCGAAAACCTCCACTAAACCAGGAAGAAAAGATGACTAAGAGGAAGAAGGAATGTGGAAAGGGTTTTGTATATACTACGCTTAAGTATAAATATTTATGTTCAAGCATAATATATCTAAAGCAAAATAAAAAAAATTCTTTTTTAGACATTGTTTATGAGCAACAATATCTATATTCATCAATAATGTCTATACAAATCATGATTCGGCTTTGAATATATTATTCTTGAGCATAGAGATTTATGCTCAAACGTAATATTTTTTCTTCTCCCTCTTTCTCTTTGTCTCAATTCCTTCTTTTGATTCTCTTCTCTATCTCTTTTGCTTATTTATCTTCTTATTTCACATTTCATTGCACATTCTCATTCTCTTTATCCTCCCAACATTTCTTCTTCTTCTTTATTCTTTTCTTCTCTTTTCTACCTTATCCTATTCCCTGCTTTCTCTTTTTCTTTTGTTTATATTTTCTTTCTCTTTTTCTTCTTCTTGATTTTCCCCTTTTTGCCCCAAATAGAACATAAACAAAACCATCGACTAAACCAAAAATAAGAGATGATAAAGAGGAAGAAGGAATATAGAAAGATTTTAAAACATGTTATGGTAGAACATAAATATCTCTATGCTCATGAATAATATTGAAAAAAATACTGAAAAGGGCTAAGGGGACCACTCCGGGCCATAAAAATTTTGGAGTCCTTTTTGTTTAATAAAAACTCTAAGGGAATTTTTTCAAAAAAAACCCCTAAAAAAAAACACTTTCCTGGTGCCTTTGCTTGTAGACAGTGCTCATGATCACGTTGTGAGTACAAAAGGTGCGAGAGAAACATAATCCTATTATATAATAGTAACGCACGGCAACCCCATTTTTTCAGAGTTTGGATCCTTTGGTTTACACTTGGAGAAATCCCAACTTATGCAAGTGCAAGTCCAAAGTGGAGCATATCTAGAAAATAAAATTTTCCAATTTACACATTGTATTCTCAAATCATTCCTCAATCGGAGTTGGTTCCACTGTTGGTTTGATCGTTTTATAAAAACATGATCAACACAAACTAAATGAATATTTATTATAATATTAGTTATTAGATAATTAATTCTATAGTGGGAACAACTCCTACTAAGATAAAGGTTGGAAATACCCCACCTACATAAAAGTATTTATTTTGACTGGTTCATATCTTAATAGTTGGTATCCACATTCCATTCCCCTTCAACTTCAGATTTCTGTAAGTCAAAATGGGGATCCGGACATCATTTTAAATTTGAGATAGCCGGAACTGACATCATCACTCACTCTGCTTCCTTTTTCCACATCATTGGCTCCTCCGGCTGCAGCAATCGGACTCCACCACGGTGCTCACCGCACCCACTTTCTCATCCCTCGACGAACTGGCGCAGGAGAGCACTTGCCAAAACGTGCAGGCCCCGCGCCCTTACACATTGTAATTATTGTCATAAATTGGGGGGAAAAAAGGCAGCCCTTTAAAGTGAGTCGGGTCAGATTGGGCCAATTTAATAAATGCGTCCAATTCAGGTTGGGTTTCGAATCTCAACTAACTGATCACCTTCTCTCTCAACCCAATCAGGTTATACCCTACCGGTTTGAAACCCCTATTTTTTATGCATAAAAGAGATGCCCGTTACACATCTAATTTGGTGTGTGGGAGAGAGAGAAAGAGAAAGAGAAAGAGAAAGAGAGATACATCTGTACTAATCCATTTTATTTTTTTTTTCCATTTCTTCTCCTTTAGGGGACTTTTCTGTGTATCATGCCCTTCACCTACCCATTATATACCAAGTTTCTAACAGATCAATCATGAAAAAGTACGATACAAAAAGTGCTTGCCAATTGTCAATTAATATTTGGCAATTGGACTCTTTTGTGAACACTTTGTATCTCCTTTCCTCTCTTTTTTCCATATGTGGGCTGGAATTTTTCTCCGATCATTTTGATGATGTTGGAATATCATGACATTGTGTTTATTTGCATTTTAAACATGTTCTTGAATATTTTTCAAATTTAAATTAACATAGAAAAAACATAAGAAGGATGAGATGTCAATGATGACATGATTTGACTGCTCTTTTATTTTAATTAGGATGAGATGTCAAGCATTAAGTAGGGCCCCATGTGAATCTGTGAGGAGCTCCCAATAAATTCATCGATTAGCAGTGAGTGGAAAGAGGACACGCACCACTTTAAACAAATTCAAGCCACTCAAAATAATAGTATAAATCAAACTACAATACTTTTATCGACAAAATTTGACCCATTAAAATTTTCTCTTTCTTACATTTTAATCAAACTCTTGATATGTAATCAAACTGAAGGAGAAGCCAACTGCGAGTATGAGACTCAATGAATTGGGACTGTGCCACCTGGTGACATCAATGTATTTTGTTGTGCTCTATTATTGTATCTGCATATTTCAACATTCAACCCATCAGGGAACCTTGTACTGTATCTTCTTGTTTGAAAAAGGACACGTTTTCCATTTAGATCTTTCTAGAAGAAAACTGCCGAAAGTGGGGAGGAAGCAAGGGCTTATTAAAAAGAACGCCAGAAAGTTTTTTCACTGTTTTAAAATAATCATTTCATGATATACTATTTTAAAAATAGGAATAAACTTTATGTTGTTTTTGAAATTTTTCCTAAAAATTTATTAGTGTAAAAACCATTTTATTATTAGAATAGAAAACAGAAGAATAGAGGGAGGGAGAGAGATTCTTATTCATTAGATCTGTGTGTACATCATGGGGGAGGAGGATCTTATTTATAGAGTAAGATTGCTTCCTCCCCAAACAACATAATAGGGAAAAACCCTAACTCTTAGTAATCGCTTTATCTCATGTGGGTCCCAATGTGGGCATCCACTTATTATAATACATCTTATAACACTCCCCCTTGGATGACCACCATTCAATGACAGTTGCCTCATTAAAACCTTGCAAAGGAAAAACCCAGTGGGATAAAAACCAAAGCGAAGGAAAAAGAGTACAACGTTCGACGGGATCATTGAATTGGTAGTGGACGTGCATAATGCTGCATCGTTAAAACCTTAACTAGGAAAACCTAGTGGGATAAAACCTAGAGATGGAAAAAGAGTATAGCGCATATATGTTCTGGGTAGCATACTTCAGGATGCCTCCTCCTGATTGACTACTCCCCCTGGTGATAACAACCTTGTACACGGTTAGGCATGTTCATCTCATATACAAATCTTTAGAATTTTGACAAGAACTTCGTAAACTGATCAGCCAGGTTGTTACTTGAACGAACTTGCTTGACTTTAATCTTGCTATTCTTCTGAAGCTCATGAGTGAAGAAGAACTTTGGTGTAATGTGCTTCGTCTTGTCATCTTTAATGTGTCATTCTTTAATCTGTTGAATACATGCCACATTGTCTTCGCAAATAATTGCTTGGGGTACCTGTACTAAGAGGCATTTGACAAGAACTACAAATATGCTGAGTTAAAGATTTTAACTACATACATTCCCCACTGGCTTCATAGAGATCTAAGATCTCAACATGGTTAGCATAAGTAACTACCAAAGTCTATTTAGTTAAATATCAATCCAAAGCCTTGGTACAAAACTATATATGGGAAGCGTATTTATAAATAATGAAAATTTCATTAGAACTTCTCTCGATCTGCAGGCCGAGATAAAATAGTCAATAGTTTTTTCGAGCTCTTTTGGAGTCTCGATTAGATTTATGTTATTTACATAAACTTCTTCCATTATAAATCCATTTAAGGATTGTATAAAGATAAACAGACAAATGGAATTGTTTTCATTGTATAAAGATAAACAGACAAATGGGATTGTTTTCATACTCTTCCTTATATAGACATTTACTAAGACGATTGTACCATATTCTTCTAGAATGCTTCAGGCTGTACAATGAACGTCTTACTTATATTGAGTACGTACTCTCTAACTTTGCTTCAGGCAAAGCAAATCCTTCTGGGATTTTTTATATATATGTCTGTGTATGTTTTCAATCCCAAGTTTCTACAGGAAACCTTGTATCACAAGTTTGCCTTTCGTTCATTTTCCTTACAAACACCCTTTGTAACCTACAGGGTTAACACCATTTGGGGTTTGTACTATAGGTTCATATATACCACGTCTATTTAGAGATTGTAATTCCTTAATGGTATCTCTTTATTTTGGCCAATATGTTTTTTGTCGATATTCATTTATAGAACGTGGTTTAGTATCCCAATCATCATTCGCATTTTCCCTTGATATTTGAGTAGCTACCGCATATGCAAATGCGTCATCGATGATAATTTTATTGCTATCCCATCTCTCTTTTGAATAATTATACAGTATAGAGATCTCTTTATTTATTGGGTACCCATTGCCTCTTCAGGGGCTTCCAGAGTCTCTTCCGGGACTCGTGTCTCTTCTGGGACATTAATTTCTTCAAGAATTTTAGCGAGAGTGGATTTTCTCATAAACTCTTCTGGAGTATACCACTTTTGGAGTATGATTGGGATATGATTGCTCATTTCTCCTCTTCTGGGGAGTTGAGTCCTTGAAACCTATAAGTCCACCACGCTTCTGGCGTGTATAGATTCATTTGCTGCCATATTTGGACTTTGTTCTTCAGGAACACTAATTCGTACTTGTCTTACAGGGACATTAATTCGTACTTGTGTGTTTATAGCCGATACATGTGACCTAGTCACTTTTGCTGCATCATTAAAAGCAATAAGGAATTCGTTTGTAATTAAGTGCACAATTCTCCGTACTTCATTCTCACATTCTGAAGTACATAAATCTAGATGAGATTGAGTGGAAGTATTCCACATTAATTCTCGCCGTTCTTCAGAAACAGATTGTTCTTCAGGAACAAGGTGTTCTTCAGGAACTTTCTTATCTCCCCCTAACAGCGAGAAGACTGTCTCATCAAAATGACAATCAGCAAAAACGAATAATAAATATATCTCCTGTCATTAGGTCTAGATATCCAATAATTGGGGTGAAGTATAACAAACATAGAGTCTACGTTCTGAGTTCATGCAGGTTACAAACAGACGCTATCAAGTCTTATAAAAGTAAAAAATGCCCACGGATGTGTACCCTAAGTTTAATAATTTGTGCTAATAGGCAGGATTTGATGGGTTCACTAATGTCACACTATATCCTTTGCAAAAAGGATGGTTAATAGATGGTACTCTAAGTTGAGGGCTCGCTGTAAGCTTCTGGCTTAACTTTGTCGTTTTGCTCATAATCGAATATAGTTCGATTTTTAAAGATTGTCTTGTAATATAGCCCTACGGCCTAATGAGAATACACGTAGCTTTTCTAGTATCAGCTTCTGGCTGTCAATACTAGTAATGATGTACAAATACCATTATGTAGACTCTTCCGGAGCATTCAAGTATTTGTACGGATACAGCTATGATCGATGTCGTACACGAATGAAACACTAACTCAAAGAAAAACTTCTGGTTTTTTTTTTCAATGTAGTGTGTTTTGTTGCACTATCTACCGGATAGATATTATCCTCAGTTTCATGCATTCCATGATCCATAGAGCAAGTAATAATAAACTCACATAACTAGGTAATCGCATTGCAAAAATAAAAGTAAGAACAACTAAACAATTCAGCATTCAAAGCAAATATAATATAATATACGGGGGATTAAAGAATAAGTCCTAGCATTCAACAAAATATCTAAGAACTGAACTCAATGTTCAAACTCATAAAAGTAGTTGTAGGTCTTCCAGACCATGCTTGGTGGTTCGCCCAATTTCCAAACAAAATGCCTTCTCAATCACCTCTCATGGGGTGGTTATTTTCATCTTTACGGGAGAACATATTATATCTACCTCTTCTGGAGGGATTTTGAGTAACTAATTTGGCATTTATTTCAAGTATTGGGTGTATGACCCTGCTGGTAATCATCCCTGTCTAACAGGGATACAATGGCGCGGAAAATAAAAGCATATGTCATATCCTCCAAGGATATCTTATTTCCGACTTTGATAGCATTACCAAATCTTTTAGAGTGTGTAAAGAACGATTTACTAACAACAAGCAAATAAAAATAGAATTTCGGGTTCTCAATATCCGATGACAAAGTATCATAAAGAATTGGCCAATTAGAAAGTTAGAACTTCTGGTTCTTAACTGACGAATCAGAACTTCTAGTTCTGTGAATACTTCAGGCTAGTGATAGAACTTCAGGTTCTTAGAACTACTAGTTCTATCAAAGCTTCAGGTTTGAATCACAACTTCTAGTTCTATTAAAACTTTAGGTTTGATTTCATGGCCTTCGTATCGATCTACACTACTTTGAATCTTTAGAAATCAAAGCTCCAAATATGAATCTTCAGGTTCATATTCCAAATCTTAGAGCTTCTGGTTTTAGATAATGTATGGATCTTCAGGCCCACGTTATTCATTGGAAATAGAACTTCTAGTTCTAAGTATCATATGAAACTTTGAGTATGTATTGTAGATCTGAAAACTTCTGGTTTCAGAGTAAAATAACAAACGGATCTTCTGGTCCAAATTCGAAAGAACTTCTAGTTCTATTTATAATCCATGATTTTTGATCTCTTTTCAATAAGAGAAAATGAATCATCATCACAAGAATTAAAAACATAAATATTCATAGATCTAAAAGGAGCAAAGATAAATATATGTATATAATTCTTAAACTAATAAAAAAATCATAAAATAAGGAGAAATTATTTAACCTTTGAATCGCCCTCCTTTTGGTACCAATGTGTAGATCTGGTCACGAGCTTTCCGTAGGTGCAAACGGATCTCAAATCAGACTCCGGATCATCAAGATATCGCAGAAACAAGTTTCTGCCATCGATCCGGTCAAATCTGCCTTTGACCGTACGATTTGCTGATATCATCAGTGATGTCACACTGATTATGGGACTCACTCGGGTTGGGCGGACCCGAACGTGGATTGACTTACCCAAAATCCAGGCCCGAGGGATCACAATTGATTGTGGTGCCTCGGTGCACCATGCCCAAAATGGGAAACACCCCATGTGACACCTGAATCGCATAACATGACACAAAAAAATTTTTTTTTTATTAACTCACGTGTAGGAGACCATTCTCTGCCAAAGAGATCTTTAGTCAAACAGGCTGAATCCCATATCCTCATCACTTTCTTCCTTTGGCACAACTGACCAGTTTGGGTTTCAATAGAAATCAACACGGAACTAACATGGGTCCCGACCTTTGAGTTGCGATGCAACAATACGGGACAAGTCCGTTGATTGTTCGGCCAACTCTGCCCTACGAAAATCAGTCTCTGATTTCAAAATCTGCTGGTGAACAGCGACTGCAGCGGAGATTAATCCTTGGCCTCTCCGACAATGGTGGGACGACGACGAAGCGCAGAACCTCTGCTCCTTCCTGTTTCTCTGCGCTGGAACAGAAAAAAAAAATCAAATCTGCCCCGCCTTTCAGATCTCTTTTCTGCAGGATCCTCTACAACTCCGGGCAAATCCGATCCGGCAGCGGGATACTCCTTTCTCTGCAACGATAAGACTCTGGCCCACCTATGATCCTGTGGGCACGGAAGAACCCTCTTGAGGTCCTATGTGTCGGATCTTTACCGTAGGTTAAGCAGGCATGCTAGGAAAATCCTAGGCTGGGGCCAGCTGATCTGTACCCGAACTGGATCCGACCTGGGTTGGCCTGGACCCAGATCGTCCGTTCTCCCCTGGCTTTTGCAACTAGGGAAAGCCCGGATCCTCTTTGTTTTCGGTCTCCTCAGAGAAAACCGAAACAGGGAACCTATGTTTCTTCTTGTTGTAGATGTTGAACACCACATTCAAAGTCCACCATATTGCGGAGTAGATCCCAATCATCACCTTCTTTGAGAATCTCTGTAGGCTCGGTAGAACCCAAGGAGAGGAAGAGATGAAGTTCTGAAGCCAGAAGAACGGACGTACACCAAGGACGAAAAAGGGTCAATAGAGCGTGCTGATAACGTATTAGAATAGAAAACAGAAGAATAGAGGAAGGGAGAGAGATTCTTATTCATTAGATTTGTGTGTACATCATGGGAGAAGAGGATCTTATTTATAGAATAAGATTGCTTCCTCCCCAAGCAACCTAATAGGGAAAAACCCTAACTCTTAGTAATCGCTTTATCTCATGTGGGTCCCAATGTGGACATCCACTTATTATAATACATCTTAGATTTATAAGTTTGCAAAGAAAAAAGGAAACTCTGAAGAAATCCAATCAGTTTTTACAACCAGCCGTCGAGCTCTGATATGAAAACAAATACAATATCATATCTAACGGATATGATCTCCTAGTCAGCAATGAGCAAAGAAAATCACCACAGCATATAATTCACATCTTGCTCCTTATGAATGTAAATTTGTTGTGATCTCCAAACCGTGCGAAATGGCAATCTTTCCATGGTTGATTATCTGCAATGTGCCAAACAATTAGCTAATAGCCTTGCTTCCTCATGTCACCCGATGCCTGAATCTGATCTCCAATAGGTGATATTGAATGGCCTTGATACTACCTATGATGTCATTGTCACTGCCCTCACCACTACAATTGATGACCCCACCATGATATCGTTGCTTAATTGAAAAAAATAATAAGAAATGAGTGGGGATATCCCCGCTCATATATGCCGGTGAGTGGGGAAATCACTACTTCGAAAGAAAGAAAGAAAGAAAGAAAGAAAGAAATAAAAAAGGGCTCCTATGACCACCACGGTTCAAACATGTTTTTTGGGTTCTTTTTTGGCTATAGTGAATCTAACGGGATTTTACCGGTAAAACTCTCTAAAATATAGGTAGTTCTTATCTTAAGAAGAAAAGGTGAAAGAACTTATTACCTTGAAGAGACAATGATCATTATTATATTCATAATATGAAATGTAGATTGTTGATATGCTGATAAGATTAAATATAGTTTTTCTAAGATAAGATAAATTTTTATTTATTTTTTTTATTTCTATGTATAGTTGTGGTGATTTTGAAGATTCCTTTGACTCCTCATACACCAACTGATGTCTTGGTATGAGCTGAGATAAAATTGGGGAATTCTCTGTTAAAAGTGCTTGTGTGGTTGTATTGAAGCATTAGATTAAGAACAGCTAGCATGGGTGAAAACTTGAACATAGGGGTGAGAAGAAAATTTTAGTTGCATTTTCGAATATAAAATTCCCAAATAAGATCATTACTTTTGCATGGAGGGAATGAAAAGACATTTTGCCCACTAAGGTTAAACTTGCAAAGCATCATATTTTTGTCAATCCCACATGAGACTTTTATATAGTTGAGAATGAAGATGGTATGCATGCTTTGTTCTCATGTCCTCGTGTGCATCGGATGTAGACGAGGCGATGACATTGATACGGGTTTTTAAATGTGCCCGCACTCATAATAGGTGCTCCAAAATAGAGAAAGTTTTATATTAGATGCCTCCACTAGAAGGAGTACTTAAGCTTAATGCAGATGGTGCACTGTTTGACAAGATCAGGAAGGTGAGTGTTGGTGCTATTGTTAGAGATGAGATGGGTAATGTGATCATGGCCATGAGCAAAATAAAAATTTGGGTGGAAGGCGCTAATGACATTGAAGCCTTGGCCGAACTGAGAGGACTTCAAATGATTTGTCACAATAGAGTGAGAGATATCATTTTAATTTAAAAGGAGATTCATTGTGGATGGTGAACCCGTTGAAGCCTTCCGTTCTAAATTTGTCAAGACAGGGTCCTTCGTTCGAATATATCAAAGTTTTGTTGAATCATTCTAACATCTTTGAAGTACATCATGTGGGTAGAGATGGGAATGAAGTAGCTCATGAGTTAGCTAGGCATGCTTAGTATGTTGATGATATATAGTGGTTTGGTGGTATTCCACCCTAGACCTTTTTTTATGTTTTTTTTGGAAGGTATTTCTTTTTCAATTCTAATAGTATGAGAGAGAGTCTTGCTATAAAAAAGAAAAGAAAAGAAAATAATTTACACACCTAAAAATTAGGCATTCAGATAACTTAGAAGGAATCCTACGCAATGTCTCACTTACTTAGAAAAACATTCATACTAAAAAAAATTCAAGCTATATAAAACATTCTTTCCTTAAGAAACCTACCCAAAATAAGGGTCAAAATTTCCACAAGCACAAAAACAGGGGTCTTTTTCATAAGATTCCTACTATGACTCTCAATAGTAGGTTATTCATATGGAGTGTATAAATTTTATGTGGGTCTCATAGCACTATCATAGTTACATAGTTCCTTTGTTGATTACTAATATTAATGGATCATACAAATGACACGTTAGTTGACTCCTACCATGATTACCAACACTAACTAGGTCTCGTACCATCAACATTAGGTGGGTCTCATACTTGGATTGTGTGACTAATTATTTGTTTGCCATTATTAAATGAATCCCATTGTTTAGTGACCCTCTAGTGATTACAACAATTGATTTAGTTAATATGACTATTAACATCAAATGATTCCCACATTGGTTTTTTATAAATGGATTCCTTAATGATGTCTAACTCTCGATATTGTTATTTATCATAATCACCATTGAATGTATTGTATTTTTGTTACCAACATTTGGTGAACCCACACTGATTGAACATGTCACAACCTGTAACACTCCGACCCAGCTTGACCCCGTTTAGCGGCTAGTTAATCTTGTTTTCGTTGCTAATCGTGTTTTGTTTGTGTTTTATTTTCATTACGGGTCATGGATAGGTAGTTGGGTTGAGTTTGACCTGGATTAAGTAGACCAAGCCCTTTTTCGTAATTTTAGCTTTTCTAAGACATGGTCATTTTTGCATCATCTTGATGTCAACACGTGTATTTCGTTGAGCTCGTTAACTTTCGTAACTACGTCATTTGCAACCGATGTCGTGTGATTCGTTTGGACCCAGATTTGACTCAAACTGAAATTACACTTTTAACTTGGACTCTCTTGCAATTTGGACAACCCATTAACTTATAAATACCTCATCCATCGATCAACCCACGTTCCTTCTCTCATTTTCTTCCTGAACTGCACATGGAGCTCTCTCTTCTCTCTTGAATTCTCTTCTCCAAATTTCTCTCATCCATCGATCAAGAGGAAGGTGGGTCTTTGCATGTGAGGTGAGTGGATTTCCTTCCATTTCTCTCATCTCCTTTCTCTATTTCTTCTCCTCCTTGTTTCCATGTTGCATGGTGTGTATATGCTTTGAAATTCTCTCCATTCCTCATGCATGCATGTTGTTTTGATTGGTGTTAGGTTGTGTTTTGGGCTTAGGACAACAAGTGTGCAATTGAATTCCAATTGAGGCAAGTATAACCATAACTTGTGAGAACCCATGTTGGTATGCAATTGATTTGGTTAGTTTACATGAATTGATATGGAAAAATGTGTTTACAGCCCATTTGATTACTCATTCGATTAGTATTTGTCTATCTCCATTGGAAAAATTGCAATTCTGATGCTTTCCCAGATTTTCTGTATGTGCTTCAGAATTCTGATTTCGTGCAGGTACGGCTAAGCCGTATGCCTCTTACGGCTCAAAGTCCAGAGAAGGAAAAAACCCAGTTTTCCTCTACGGCTAGGGCACGGCTAAGCCGTGGATTGCCCTACGGCTAAGCCGAAGCTCAGCCGTGGCCCAGTCGTAGATCAATACAGGGTGCATTTTCTGGAATAACTGAGAGTACGCAACTTGACAGACCTTTTATGGTCCAGCCACGGCTAAGCCGTAGACCACACACGGCTAAGCCGTAGCACACACACGGCTGAGCCGTATTCACACTAGACTAATGAAAAACAAGGATAGGTGTAATGGAAAGACCGATATGGCCTTCATGATAGAATGTAGAGCACCTAGACCTGCCCAACGGAATGTGATACAACGCGTGAATGATCTCGAGGGCTGCGAATCATTCATGTTCATTATCCGGATGTTAAGCACGTCCCCATGGGTGTCGGTTTAAGGGACTTCGTGCACCGCCCGATTCAATGCAACACGAGACAACGGTGTGTCGAATAACTTAAAACTACATCATCATGCACGGTTAGAAACACCGGATAATTAGATTAGAATTGGTTTGTAAATAAAGATGATTCGATCTCGCATGACTTGTTGCATAACATATTGCATTCGATCATTGATCTCAACTCTCCGACATGTTTACTTGTGTTCAGTTCTATTTACATTGTGGTTCTTTACCTTGAGTATGCATGTATGATATGTTCACTCACAGATATGCCAGTATGATATGTTATCACGATCTACTCAGGGTTTTTATGATTGACTCTATATGGTCAGGCACCACTTAGCCTCAGCCTTAGGATCCCGACGGGGTGAATTTGGTATAGTTATATGGACTTGCTGCAGTAAGGTTATGTCTTGGGGAACCGGACCCCAGGAAACCGAGACCCATTGTACCCTGGCCCGGACAATGGTGTTCTTTGCACGTTATAAGATCCCTTTTTTGGGAGCATATGGTAATGTAGTAGCCACTAGTATGTACACAGCATGTATCCATTGATTCGCATAGCATATTTCTTTCTTGCATGACAGCCTAGTATACTAAATTGCCTTATCTAATGTACATGATGTCTTTGTTCTATTAGACACAGCGTGTGTTAACTTGCTATGGGTTCTACTTTGCTGAATCGTCGTATTCACAGTTGTTTTTGGTGTTGCAGGCCCAGATCCCCCTGTCGAACCCTCGCCGGTCGGCCAGACTCCAGATGAGACCCCCGGGGCCCCATCAGGCCTAGAGGAGTGGATGTGATCACTCCACAGGAGAGCGTTCTTGGCATGCATCATTGGAGTCTTGTTTTGTGGATTTTCAGACTTGTATTTGGCATGACATGTCATTATTGTATATATTCTTTTGTTCTTTTTGTAAGACTTTCTTATGTAATTATGTCAGCCTGTTCTTGGTATTCTCTTTTGCATTGTTAGTTTAATGTTTCTGATATTTACAGCTTCCGCGTACATGTTTGGCAAGTGTGAATGTTCCCTTGTGCATGTGCATTTAGACTCGGTCTACGTGTACATGCACGGGAGTACGTATGTCACTAGGTTTGGCTTTTGCTAACCCCCGAACCCTGGGCTCGGGTTGTGACACAACCCGAGTTCAAGAATTAGGGCATTAGGGTTAAACACAAATCAAAGTGACACACGTACTCTCGTGAAATACACACTTGAATCAGAGTCTAAGCGAAATTGCACAAGAGATATTCACATTACTTACATTTGTGAGGCGCTTTCGACGGACATTTGTCAAAGCATAAACACACGGAAGTTTGTCAATATTACTTAAAAATTTTGTTTTATCTAACAATTAATTATTCTCAATATATCACTTCGTACAACAATATATACTATCATGATGCAGTGAAAAAAGATATATAACTAGATAACATAAAATGACATGTACAAGGGTTTAGAACAAGTGTAAGTATACATGTCTTTACAAAAGAGAGAATAAAGTTTATGGATAATTACAAAATACACATTGTTCGAAAGTATAAGGAATCATGGACTATGCATGACAAAATAAAACTAATACAAGTCATGAAACTCTAATCATTCATAAAAACCAAAACAGAAAGGCTCTATGTAGATTGTGTCACATTCTGTAGGTGGATCAGTCAGAGAGTATCCGTTGTTCACTCGTTTAGGCCTGAGGGGATCCTGAAGGCCTCCTATGGAGTCTCATCAATCTTTGTAAGATCGGGACTGAAATCCGAGCCGTAACACCATAGACAACTAGTAAATAAAATTATTCAGCAAGACATAGCATAATTAAGGTAATACGCATTGTATTATAAGAATCATTAATAGTGATTTGAGAGGTCAATTTAGTATATTAGGCATGTTGTGCAATTGAATAAAGCATGCTATAAGAATCAAATAATAGAAATACTTTACTATTTGGCTATTGTATTTGTCACATCCTCCCTCTGGGGGTCTTTACGTTGAGAACAGCAATAACCCGACCAAAGGTACGATTGGGTCTCTACATACATGGAGTCCGGAAGCTCCAAAAGCACATTGCAACGGCACCGTTCATTTATTGCACTAAAGTTAACCCCACTAGGTATTATAAGGTTAAGGCTGAGTAGAGCCAGATCATTTCGATTCATATAATTGAACTTGAGTAAATCGTGCAATTTATTCATTGAGAACAATACAACACAGTATACGTTCAATTCATTTATTCAATTCATTCTTACTCAAATCAATGTCAATGTCAATATAAAACGTATATCAAGAAACATTTCAAATAAAATCAATTTATACTATGATCATTTCAATTCAAAATCATTATTCGAATAATAGAAGACAATAATGGTAATTGCATATGCTATGCAGTTCAAATTAATAAAATCAAAGTAGTTCTACAAACTAACCCTAATCTAGTCATCCATTATTTTTAACCATATATGATGATGTAGTTTTAAGTTATCCGATACATGGTTGTCTCCTTTTTTGTATCACATTGTGTCGAGAATGTGTATCGAAATCCCTTAAATCAACACCCATTGGGAGGTGCTTAACAAATGAATGACATCACATGAATGAGTCTCAACCCTCAAGACCCTTCATGATGCTTAATTGTTCCATTAGGCCAATGCATAAGGTAAAAGGATAAAAAAAACTAAAGTCCTACAAAGTCTTGTAATAGCCCCTAATTAACCCTAATGTTTAATGGTTTACGGTTTAGTTGTGGGTGACCTACAACTTAGTCGTGGACAACCTATAGCTTAGCTGTAAATTGCATTGCGGCTAAGCTGAGGTTACACAAACTTTTCCTCTGCATTTACGATTTAATTGTATATTGGTCTACGGCTTAGTCGTAATTGACCTATGGTTGAGCCACGGCATGGGCTACTGCTTAGTTGTAAAAAGATTCTTTAATTTTTTTAGCTCTTTAGATTTCAAGCTGTAGAATACTTACGACTTAGCCGTAAGCCTCATATTCCTAGAACTGATTCAGTACAACAGTCAGTTCACTTCGCTTACTTCTCAATTTGGTTTATACTATAGTATCCTTGCTACATTCAGTCATTCTACACTTTCAAATTGGCTTTTCATCATACTTTGAAGGTACCTTATCATGCATTTGAAGTGAGTAGAATAAAGGTGTAAGGGCTAAAGAATCACATTAGAACCCAATAGATTTACAAGAATCAAGATATACCAATATGCATTATACCAAATTTTGCTTATACTTGCCTTTGATTATTAATTCAATTCACTATTCTTGTTTTGGGCTCAGTGGAGAAGTCAACCCAATTTTTGAACCTACAGTGACATGCATATTACAAAATGAGAAGTATGAGTGCATGCATACTTGATGTGAGAGTCTCCTTGACTCCATTGACTCTATTAGAACAAGGAATTTGCAAATGGAAATAGATAAAACCAGAGACACGAATCAGAGGATTGTTGGGAGAACTGTGGTCTACTGCCTTTAACTCTAATAGGGAAAGTTTGCAAATGGAAATAGATAAAACCAGAGACACGAATCAGAGGATTGTTGGGAGAACTGTGGTCTACTGCCTTTAACTCTAATAGGGAAAGAAGGTAGAGGGAAAATGGATTAAAGGAATGAAAGCCTTAAATTGGGCATGCAATAGGGTTCTTGCTCCCACTAGTAAATAAGAAGATAAATAAAAGTGAAAAAGAGGAGTTTTGGAGCAAAGAAAGGAATAAGGAGAAGAAAAGAGCTCGACAAACTACAGTTGGCACTTTTTATACATAAAATTTCTTAAAGTTTATAAAAAGGTCCATATTTCTTGAAGTATTTTCAATTTAAGTCAAATGAAGGTCCAACTGACTCAAACGAAGTCGAATGTGTCCAAGTCAAGTACAAATGTTGAAGAGCTCAACAGACCAATGCAAGGATATCAATATGATGCATGTATGACGTGAAACTATAAATTCTAAAATGGATTTTCACTATCTTATTAAGGTTAAACTCGACCCAATTACCTATCTATGACCTGAATTAGATCCATTAAGGTAAAACAAGTTCAATTTATCCTTATAACACTTTAAACATCATTATTGAGGCTAATTCAATGTTAATTACTTAATACTTTAATTAATCAGTCGCTAAACATACTTAATTAGGATCAGATTCTTATAGAACAACATGGCCTCAAGTTTTTAGCATTTAGCTCTTGTTTGGCATTACTATTTTTATCCTCTACTTGCCTAAATTTCTAAAGCAGGTAGAATTTAAGGAAAAAAAGAGTGTTTAGCATGTGTTTTTATGCTTTGCCCACTTTAGACAATTAGAGGCATTATCTCTTTTTTCTATGGCCCACTTTAAGATGCAATTGAGAAATAGAGCATTGAAAAAGGAGGCTACAATACCTCATAGTTTATCAAGCCTACTCCGATTTTTCTTTTTTGAAAAAAACTAAGAGGAGAAGTTAAGATCCAAGCCATTGAAAATGTTTGTAAGATCAAAGACGACTATGACACCATAATTCAATCGATAGACCATCACCAATCTTGAGATATTGCAAAAAAAAATGTGACCCATTCGATATTATTTTCTGAATTCTGTGGACTCCAAATATAAGATCCAAATCGTTAAGGCATGATGACTTGTGGATCTTGAGAAATTTGTGAAAAACTTTCAACCATTGATGTAATATGCTCAATTTTGGATTAGTCTATAATCCATAAGCATTCCATTTTTTTTCCTTATTATTATTATTTTTGGGATGATAAATCACGATCCAAACCATTAAAAATATTTATAAGATGAATGATCACTACAAAACCAAATTCTAGTCGTTGGACCATCACAAATCTTGAGATAATTACTAAAAAAGGCGAACTATTTGATATTATTTTATGAAATTTGTGGGCTCAAAACGCAAGATCCAAACGTTAGATCATTTTGAAAGGATGAAGATGGCTACAAGGTCAAATTTCAAGGTTTGATACCTTGTAGATTTTGAGAAATTTGTAAAAAACTTCTACCATTGATTTAAAAAATCTATTCAAAACTAATCCTTGCATTATCAAACACATATTTTGATTCTAGTCTCTTTTTTATATGGCCCCTTTTTCAGTAGCTTTATTTTGGACGGGTCTATAAGAAAAAGAGCAAAGATGCCAAAGTCAAATAATTTTTTCTACTTAGATGGGCCCTTCCATGGTTACAAAAATTAAACTACTCCAATGTGACAACTAGTTAGTGAATTCCCATTAGAAATAATCTCTATTTCTCTCTTCATTTCATGTTCTGGTGCATTATCTAATGAAAATTTTATAAATTGCCAAACACTTTAAAGGTATATTAAGATTTGTGGAAAATTGTTAAACACCATAAGTGACACAATATTATTATAAATGATACTATTTATTATGTGATAATTAAATATTATAATATTAAAGTTTGGTGAAGTTAGGTTATTCCTTTATCCAAATGCTAGTGCAAGTGCTTACCAAAGATGTAGAAGTTTTATAGAAGTTTTAAGTGATGATTTTTATAGAATTATGTAGTCGTGGACAGTGATGGACTCGTTGAGAGACCCCCCAGGCCCAACCCACAGAAACTCTAAAACATCTTTCTTCAATTTTATTCTCATTTTGAGTAAAAAGATAGATAAATAGACACATTCCATTGCTCTGATCGAGGGGCATTCGTAGTGATTTATGGGGTCAAAGACCAAGAAGTGAATGTGATAGCACAAAAAACCCCATGTGTAAACTATTACGTCAGTGGTGGAGTGAGGATTTTCTTTTATAAAGGAAGCAATAACTAGGATCTTCGTCTAAGACAGACCAGTTATACTTTGTATTTAAATTTTTTATAATAATTAAAAAAACTATTTATTTGAAGAATTTCTTGATATTTCCAAAGAAAAATCCTAAATTCAAAATTACCTTGATAGTTTGAAAGACATGATTTTTCAAAACTTTTTGTGGACATCATAGTAAGAGAATAATGATGTTCATAATAATGAATCCAAACTGCTTAAAAACAATCATTCAACCATTGTTTCAAGGCTTGGAGGTTTATCTCACTCTAATTAAAGCAGGACCCATGCCAAATTAATCACATGCAAATCAATCCACCCATAATTAATTCATGAAATTTTGTTGATCGGTTACTTGTAATCGTTTTATCAACAATGATGCCTAAGGTGGACATGATGGTTGAAAGTCCATTCATTGGTTACTTTTGATCATTTTATGGCTCACAATAACTATAGTACATTGATGATTGAGAGGAAGCCAACGGTAACCATTCACTATATCTTGAAACAGGGGACAGTCAAAGTGATGAGATCAGGAGTTTCGGTTTTTGGAGGTTTCTCTATTGCTTCCTCCAAGGGGTGTAGAACTCCACATTGGGGCTCACTCATTATATTTGTACCGTAATAAATGTCCTCCTGATAGTTTGACAATCTCTGGTTCTCCTCCAATCGGAATTGGTCAGGACAACTTCAACATCCAAGCCGTATATGGCAGTAGGGTCAGCTTCAAATTAACACTCCAGATTTGAGCCATAAGATAGGATAAGGGGGCACAGAGATAGGTACTAGGTGTAGTATGTTCAGTTCATGTTTTATTCGCCCTTTGGTCAAGTTCTAGTTAATGCAGTTGGTCTTGATGTACTTATTCTTTTCATTTTGCAGTATCTTTTGTGTTGGTGGCTGTGTGTTCTAGCCATGCCCGCATCTACCTATTTTGTGTCTGGTATTGAGTGTCTTTGATGTAGGCTGTTGGTCTTGTTGTTTGTTAATACAATCATTATTTCTTGCAAAAAATAATAATAATAAAATAATAATAACTTTGAACACATGGCACTTCTAGTAATGTGCTCAATATTATAGTGGGACTAACTTTTTATTGGAGTAAGACTTATGGACTGCCTAGTAAAGGAGAGAACTTCATCTTTAATGGATAAGATTTTCCAAATGTAGACTCCATTATGAAAATTTGGGTATCACCAAGATTCAAAGCCCAACTCAAATTTCTATATTGCAATTTAATTAACAATGGCGGAAAAAAAAAACATACAAGTCAATCAACTACACAAAGAAAAAGGCACAAAGTTTTTTCCATGGATATCCAACACGAGAAAAACCACGAGACCGATCTCCTCAATCTAAGGAAAACCAAGCACTATGAAAGAACAGTTAAAAGATACTACCATACTTTCCATTGTTAACTTCAACCTAAGGATTGTAGTTATATCGTTTGTCAACGACCGCGCTGTTCACTGTCCCTTCATTTAAAAGTATTTAAATCAACCACCACCTTGAGTCCGCAAAGTGAACGTATCTCCTACGAAGAAGTAGAAGTAATAACCTTTAGAACTTATAGCTTCAACACAATCTTTCTAATTAAAGCTCTAGAGAAGAAGATAAATCTCCAGAAGGTTTTCTGAGCTCGAAACTATGAGATTCTTACTCTAGGGTTAAGAGAAAAGCCCATTTTATAACGCTCAATTCCTGCCTTAGGGTTAGAATCCATGTAGAATAGAAACTGGTAGCCATTGCAAAAAAAAAAAAAAAAAGTGTTCTCACTCAAGTCGATTTGAAAATCACCGCTTCCTGTTTGAGTAGACCTAGCCCTCTTTGAAGGGGCCATGTCTCTGCTTTCTGGAACCCGAATTTTTCATCCTTTGTTCGAACAGACAAACCTCCATTCGAACAAATGACATTTTCATAATTACATGCATTACAATCTTTGCAAACTTTCTTTGGTAATAACTTTGTCGTTTTATCTCTAATTGACGCAATCTTAGGCTCTGCAAATACTTACATGAAGCTTTCTAATGGTTGGTAGCTTACCTTAATCTGTTGTATGATTTAAAAGATATGATTGTTTCTTTCCCAAATAGTTCATTTAGTTGACTTAGTGAAGTGCACAACAGTCCAATCAAAAAACTAAAAATTACAACTTGATTGGATCTTGAGTTTTGTTCAACCCATGAATTAGCCTAGCCAACACTCATTATCCTAACACACTTCTTAGCAATGACATTTGTAAAGATTGACCCCAATAGATTGCTTGCTATAAAACAAGGCACATGTGTGTTAATGTGTCGTGGGGTCATTTTTAGGAACGACTAGCCTTCGTGGGTTACACAACTCAAATAACTTCAAATTTGGGTCAAGATAATAAGTTTGAAAGTGTGACATCCTTAAATCCCACATCGACTAGAAAAAGGAAAGTGATTGGGAATATATATATAGAGCTTGCGCTCTTACCTTGCTGCGCTCTTACCTTACGTAAGGGCTTTTGGTGGGTTAAGACCCACTAATAGCAAAACTGTAAGACCCATGGGCTAAAGTGAACAATATCATACATGCGTGTAGAGTGAGGCATTACAAAAGAAATCAGAGCCGACTCTCGATTAATTCAAATGTGGTCCTTGCCATGCCTGGTGCAAGTGGCGAGCCAAGAGGGCTAGCAGGTTACATAAAATGGCAGACTACTGTACAGAGATATACAGCCCTAAAGGGGGTGAATTGTGACATCCCCAAGTCCCATATCGACTATAGAGAAGAAAGTAATTGAGATTATATATAGAGCTTACACCCTCATCTTGTATGAGGTTTACTGGTGAGTTGAAACCCACCAGAAGCAAAATCGTGAGGTTCATATATTAAAGTGGACAATATCATGCATGCGTATATGATGAAACGTTATAGAAAGACTTTAGATTGATCAAAAGTACCGGTAGAATGGTTCCATAAGGTGGACGGTTCCTATAAATTAATGCTTTTGTGACGAAACAAATGGTCAAAGTGGGTTGGATAGGTTTCTATAGGGTGGACGGTTCCTATAAATTACTACTTTTGTCACTAAACGAATGGTCAAAGTACGTTGGATAGGTGAAATTACAGGCGCCCCCCCCACCCCCTAAATGGGGTGAATTGTGACATCCCCAAGTCCCATATCGACTATAGAGAAGAAAGTAATTGGGATTATATATAGAGCTTACACCCTTATCTTGTATGAGGTTTACTGGTGAGTTGAAACCCACCAGAAGTAAAATTGTGAGGTTCATATATTAAAGTGGACAATATCATGCATGCGTATATGATGAAGCGTTATAGAAAGACTTTAGATTGATCAAAAGTACCGAGAGAAGGTTCATAGGGTGGACGGTTCCTATAAATTAATGCTTTTGTGACGAAACAAATGGTCAAAGTGGGTTGATAGGTTTCTATAGGGTGGACGGTTCCTATCAATTACTACTTTTGTCACTAAACGATTACTACTTTTGTCACTAAACGAATGGTCGAAGTACATTGGATTGGTGAAATTACAGGCCGCCCCCCACCCCCCCCCCCAGTCGGCAACATCCTCTGCAGAACCCTTCCCGCCCCATGTGGAGTCCCTACTTGAGTTCTTGTACGGTGGTTAAAGAGAAGTCTCACTTCAATTTCGCCAATCAAAGACTGAAAAAGAAACCAATAATTATCATTTGAGGTATAAATAAATGCTGATTGGATGGCCCACATGTGGGCAAATGTATACCATTTCTTCACAGTTGACACCTACCGCATGAACAGAGTATATGTCACATGGATCTGCAGTGTAGAGGGAAGTCTATGACCTTAAACTGTCCAAGAAGTGAAAAGTAGATGAAATGGGTGGCACGAGGCGTGCACAAAAAGTTGTGGTTGGGTTCAGAGTACTCCAGACTCCAGAATAATGAACTCTTTTTCTAGCTTTATTTTTATTACCACTTTATATACTGGTTTTGCCTTCTCTCTCTCTCTCTCTCTCTCTCGCTCTCTACCTGCTTTTCTCTTTTCCTCTTCATGTGATGAGAGCATGGACAAGATTTTTCTAATCTTTCTGTCCGAAGAATCTGTAGTGGATAAAGCAAACGGTTCTCTCTATTAAATTATGAGGAGGTTGGGATTCTTTGACATGTCAGTATTTGGGAGTTGGGAATACACCTAACTCAAGAACACCCAATTTCTTATGTATTTTTGTTTCTAAATATCAGGAATTCTAAATAATATCCGTTTGACACCATTGATAATTGTAAATAAAAATACCTAAAATATATTATCTCGCAATGAATATTTAAGACTTTTTCCAAATTTTTTTAATTTATTTTATGAAATGGATGATGCTTAGTGTTAAGCCACTCAGCCTCATATAAATAACATAACCAATCCTCACAAGTTTCTCTTATGAAATCTATCTTAGATTAAAATTATTCAGAATTGGAAAATTAGAAGGATATATTTAAAATCATATTAAATAATGGCAGAATATAAGAATATTATGTTAATATTGTTAATGTAATTTATAATCTAAAGTTTTGGAAAATATTAGCAAATGCACTATGAGAAAAGTGACAATTAGTGACACTTTTGTAGCGGCAGTTTCTAAATTATGCTGCTAAATCTATTTATCAGTAGCATATTCAACTATCTGCCACTATAAGTTAAAAATAAATATCTCTCCAGCAGCACAAAATAACATTTGCCCCTAAAGTTTGGTTTTAGTTGCAGAAATTATTATTTGTTGGTAAAAAATTAGTGTATATAGCAGCAGATAATATTTTTTGCCTCTAAAGATCTATTAAAAAATCCAATATTATTGAGATGGGTGTTGACGATAATTCGTATAGTCTGTTGCTAATGGTAAGATTTGAACAGTAGTCAGTATTGAATGCTATTACAGGTAATGCAAACATAGTATATATAATAGCAGAGCAATATTATATAAGTTAAAAATAAATATCTCTCCAGCAGCACAAAATAACATTTGCCCCTAAAGTTTGGTTTTAGTTGCAGAAATTATTATTTGTTGGTAAAAAATTAGTGTATATAGCAGTAGATAATATTTTTTGCCTCTAAAGATCTATTAAAAAATCCAATATTATTGAGATGGGTGTTGACGATAATTCGTATAGTCTGTTGCTAATGGTAAGATTTGAACAGTAGTCAGTATTGAATGCTATTACAGGTAATGCAAACATAGTATATATAATAGCAGAGCAATATTGTTCGCTGCTAAAGGTATATAATAATTGTATAAGAAATAAAAAAAGCTTATATATAGCAGAAGTTGGAAGGAGATTAGAGAATTATATATAGAAAATAGTTTCTTCTTGAGGTCATGAGTTTGACTTGTCATCATAGGCAGTGCTACATTGATTTAAGTAGTGTCACTTGACACCATTGAAATTTGAAAAATTTTTATTTTCTATATATCATTTCATTAATTTTGGGAGGTTTTTTGAAATTGACCTCATTGAAAGATTAAAAAAATTAAAATAGGAGTCATTCTAAAAATATTTTTACATGTCATTGACAATGGTATTCAATGATCCCACTAACCTAAATTGCTTGCTATGCCACTGCTTGTGATGATTGTGGCCGGTAACATGTGGACCCACCCTAGATCGCTTGAAGTAGAAAAGATCCCCACACTTCAATTTCAATGTAGCTTTTGACAGTTTATGGAAAGGTGTTAAGACTTGATTCATTTGTTCCCAAAAAAGCATATCCATCAAAGAAATAGCCTCATTGTTTTTTTATTCTAATTTCTAGTTGCTACTGACATACAATCGACATTGTCTATCATCAGATCAACGGGTCCAATTTCTTTAAACCATTAAACATTGGGCCCCACATTAACAAAAGTCGAGACTCGAGTATCATCAAACAGACTCTCAGGCTCCTCCCTAAACCTCTCCCCTTGTCTGCGAAATTTTCATGAAACTCTCCTCCTTCCATAAACCTCTCTCCTTCTCTACAAAACATATTCTCCCTCAATCAATCTCCTCCCCAAAACCCTATTCTCTCTCGCTCAGTCTAAACCCTAATCCACTCGGTCTCTTCCCTAAAACCCTGTTGCAGAAGTCATTGGTCGCCAAACCCTGGTGCTCCGGAAGCGTGGATTCATATGAGAAGAGAATCTGCCTTCTCCATTGGTAAGAACTTGCGATTTCATGTGATTTGATGTGCTGTGTGGATTCATATGCGAGAGGATTTCGATTTGATTCCACTTTCTTCTGAGTTTCTGATACCTTGATTTGAAGCGTTTTGGTTAGATTTTGTTTGAGATGAAAGTTGTTTTGATCTGGTTTAAAACACTCGATCTGATTGTTCTGTGTACTTTTTGTTTATGTGATGTTGTGCGTTTTGCGATTTTGTCCAGTTCTGTTATAATGATTGCTCCTTTTCTTCACGTCTGCTCGCATCTTCGTTCTTGTTGATTTGATCATCTGCATTGTTATGATCTTTGTTTTCTGTGAGAGTGTAAGATTTGCTAGTATATATAGTTTTAGATCTGTTGACTATTTGAGTTTCTGGATGTGAAAATTGATTGCTTCTTTGCTAACATGGTCAATTGATTCTGTAAGACAATATTCTAGTTCCTACAAGCACAACTTAGCTTTTGTGGTGGGGACATCCACATGATCAAAGCAAGTAAGTTTCGGTATAATAGCCAGACATGGAAGAGACGTGAAAGGTCATGGAACACTCGCTAATTAGTGGAGAATGTCAAGGTGTTCACCTCTCAAGACCTAATGTAGGCCCAAAGAAGGATGATTTCAAGGATTTAACCCTATAAAAAAAGGTTTTACCCAGATGATTTTCGACCAAGGAACTAGTTGTCTTCACTAAGATGGGGTTAGGGAAAATTTTGCTCTCTAAGCTTCGGAGGCTTGTAGTCATGCATGCTCTCTTCATATCCAAAGTTTTAGGAAAGACCCATCACTATGACTTTGTTGTAAGTACTATTATCTCATTGTGCTTATATATACCCTCAGAACTTGTGGGTTTTGTCTAATTGTTGTAGCTATTGTGTTTAGCAGTTTAAAGCTGCTCCATACAGGAGATTCAGCAAAACCAAGTACATTTTAATTTGAAGGAAGGGTACTGGTGTATGGAATTAGGACAATCGAAGAATTAACTTCAATGTTCATTGTTTACTTTAAATGCATATGTGAAAAATATTTGAACTAAAAAGGAAAAAAAATTAAAAATGAAGTGATTGGCTGGTTTAAAGCCTTTTGTTAAATCCTGCCTCTCATTTATAGTTTACTAAGTTTTGATTGTGTCGGCAATAATAATTCCTTTGAGATGATTTTGTATATTTTCTTTTCTTTTTCTTCATAAATGTGAAATTTCTTTTCGATCTCTCTTGTTAGGTTTGCTCAGATATTAAAAGCCAAATGGGTTGTTTGTTTTACCAAATGATCGGATGGTTGTCATGACATTTGTATCATCACTCCTGATACGGAAGGTATTCTGCATCCTGGATTACAAGCACATTTGGTCTCAAGGCCTGTTCGAGCGTTGGGATGTTCACAAGTACAAGTTCACTAGTGAAGGTTTATGTGTTTATTTCTTTGATCATGACACAAGTGAAAGGTCATGAATCTTTTCAATAGAAATTGATTTTGTTACTTGTGATAACCAATTATGGTATCTAGATTGGAGTTGCCATAACCAAACTGCAGGGCAGCAGAGCTTTAAGGATCAAAAAAGCGCCTTGGAGATTCACAACAGCTACTACAGATACTCTCGATGTATAACCAATTCATCATTCAAGAGAACATATACAGGTAACCCAATAAAAAATATCCTGCTTGCTTCTATTTCAATCCTATACTCATAAAAGGTTAGGAAGCCTATCATTTCAAAATCTTATTTTTTTCTCAAATAGATCATCTCTCATTTTCATAAACAAAGCTTGCATGTTTCTTTTTACTCGAGTATGCTTTTTGGTCTTCTGTATTGAAATGATAACAAGTGGGGTTTTACCTTTGTGCATTGGAATGATGCGAATACAAAATCAAGGCAGGGTCGTCTCAAGTCCTATTATAAAATCAGCATGGTTAGTCTTTTGGGAGTTGGGAGACATCCAATAAAATTGTAACTATGCATGGAAGACAACCCAAAAAGTACGCTTACTCCTTGTAAACCACTGCATGCTAATTCCGAGTCCCGATATTGGCTTGGGTCATTAGATCCTATCAACGGCCAAACTTTGGACCAAACTCACATAATCCCTGTAAGGTTTTACATTGACCATGGGGCTTAGACAGATCTGTTAAGGTTCGAAGGGTTAACATATATAGTAGGTGGGTTACAGCTCTTGATTTCAATTTTTGTTTTCATTGATAGATTCATGTTCAATGTCACTGTTTTTTTATTTAATTGGATTTTGAAGTGGAGAAGCTCAACAGATGAGTGGAGCTTGGGATCCTTGAGAGCAATCAGCATCCTTCTAACTCTCATAGGAGGCTACAATAACTGAGGTACCCTGCTTCTTCTTATCTTCCTCCAGATCCTCTTCATTAAGTAGCCCATTGTATTCTTTTGGTGTCTGCATGAGCTGAAGATTTCCACTAGCTTTATTAGAGTTAGGGTATCCTCCTTTTCAAAGTCTTCATTTGCCTCATCTGAGTATGCAAATATGTAAGGAAAGAAAATATATTCAGTTCTCTTGGTGCCCATTTTTTAAGGTAGTTCAAGGCCTAAGAGCGTAAGATAATTTGACCGTGTGGATTTTCTATCTCACCATTATCCTTGTGTTGGGAAATATATATTCACTTTCTTTTTTTAAGAGTTTAAGAGCTTAAATTGTATTTTCATGTCAAGAGTCCCACTTAGATACCACCATAACATCACAGCCAAAATGACTACACATCCTCCACGCAAGTACATATGGATCTACACCCACAAACCATCTAATCCGTAGCCATCAAATGCACCATTATGAAGAAAATATTCCACCATCAAACTTCAGCCCTACTCGTGCAGATTAAAGAACTAGTCTAGTCAGAATGTTCTCTTTTTCAGCAAGTTACGCATCTTGGGTTTGGACCAAGTTGCTTGACAAATTATTTAGCTATGTTTATGCTGGACAACTTTTCATAAAATCAAGAATCTATGGTGTGGGGCACTGGGCAGTCAACAATTAAAGTGTCACAACCATTCGAGTCAATTGTGGGTCTAACGGAAACAAGTAACATATTTGGCAAACGACATAATTACGGGAATCGACAAACATAATAAAAGACACGTGTTAATACCAAGATGATGCATGAAGGACGACATCGAACAAAATCGAATATTACGAAAAAGGGCTTATGTCTACCTAAACCAGGTCAAACTCAACTCAACTACCTATCCATAACCTGAAACCAACCAAAAACACGAGCAAAGCACAATTAGCAACCAAGTCATCAGGAATTAGCCGCTAATCCAGAACAAATCGGGTCGGGGTGTTACATAAAGGCTACTGTTGCGAAACTTGCTTTTCCTGTTGGTTTTCAAGATTTTTGTATTGAAAGAAATAGGAGGATTTTCAGATTGCCATCTAGAAGTAGGAAGCTTTGTTTTGGAAAATTTTATCTATGCATTGTTGTCCGAATTTACTTTACCCCCAATTTATGGGACAATGTTCCATTAACTATGATGATGATGATTTTTGTTCAAGCTTCTTTATTTAATCCTTCCACCTGGGATGCTACAGATATCAATCCTGCACTGAGCTGTGGCTTTTTATATTCCTTGTTTATCCAAGATCAGAGCTCATACTATCTGCCAATCTTAACGTAAACCTATGTTGTGGTAAGGTATATCTTGTGTACAAGTTGGCAAGTTTCTTCCCTCTCCTGTGGCAGCTTTTAACTATTGTTATTAGCCGTATCATTTCAAAATCTACTATATTAGGTTGATTACTGTTGGGCCAAGTACGATACCTTTAAAAAGTGGTGCTAGAAGAGGCAATTCCACATCCACAATGGGGCCTACCACTTGACTGCTCTTGATTGATATTACATACGCAACATGATTGACTCAACTCAGTAATAGAGAGAGAGAGAGAGAGAGAGAGAGAGATGGGATTGTGGGGTGTACGAGGTAGTAGCGAAGTGAGGCGTGAAGGGAAGTGCTGGAAATTGTGACCCAAATCCAAAAGAGAATTTGTGGCTTTTCTCTCCATTAAATCGTTTGAATTTTATAATTACTACTGTTATTTTTCTGATTAATACTCCATAGACCATTTTCTTGTGAATAAATGGTTTGAATTTTATCATTTCTGCACCCACCACCATCTTTCTCCTTTAAATTTACTCTTTCCATTTAATGTGAGAGAAGAGGAGGTCCCATTGCCTTTTTTTTTCCTCCCTTATATAGTCTCTCATTCTCCCTTCTTTGAATGACCCTTTGATGATTGGGTTCTGTGTTATTGGAAGGGGAGAGAAGTGGGATTGGGATTCGTAATCTTTTAAGCTGGAAAACACTACAAGTGGGTGGGTTTTTGTTTTGCAGGTGAGTCTTGAAGATGGAAAGATGATCATGGTGTTTGGTTAATGATTTGTGAATCATCTTTGAATGAAGGAAGATGGAGAGAGGAGTTCAACCTTCACTGGTGAGTTTGATATATTTCTTTTCTCCTTCTCTGAGTTCTGTTGAGGCTTTGGATATTAACTCGTCTTCTATTGTAGTCATGATTCAATTGTAGATCATATCTTCAAATTAGGAGCATGTTTTGTTTTGGAATTGATTCATTGATTTTTTGTTTCCTGTGTTTGCATCTATTGTTTGGTTATCACGCTACCTTCAGAGCATCATTCTCTCTCTTCCTTTCTTTTGCTAATGATTTGTTTTAAAACCAAAGGATTTTCATTGAGTCTACCCTCTGTATTCCAAGATCAATGTCATAGGACCTTTCTTGTTTTAATCTTGTGGTTTGTAGGACTATTGACTAGCTGATTAGAAGTTGTAGTTGGATATGGATTTTTGGTGGTTTTATGGACATTTATATGGTTTTAAAGCATTATGAGATAGAAAGTTATATAGTTCTTGAAAGCAAATTTTTGTAGCCTTTTAGGAGCTTTAGAACTATTAAAGCTAGTAAGAGGTAAATGGCATTACAGTTATGCATTTCACAACCAGTATAACGTTCTTATTAGCTGATTTCAATCCAATACTCAATATAATAATATTTGATGAAGCTAGTTCTCTGATATTGCGACACTAAATCATAGCGTTCATGAATTGGATGTGACCTGATGTATGGGTATATTGTCTGTGGCATATAATGTGTTTGTTTTATAGATTTAATTATGCATTATATTGTCGATGTATGATTGGGCATGGGTGGGTAATTGTGTGGATATGCCAGAGTAACTGAATGTCTGGTTTTGATATGACTTTACAGAGAATGTGTTTTATTCTCCAAACTCTTGACGAAACTTGCACATTAGCAAGTTGAAGCAGTTACTCGCCAAAAAAGGTGCTGCAGCAGCCCAAAAGCCTTCTTCTATTCATGATCCTCAAATATTAGAACAACAGCTCTTCAAAAATTATTAGACAGTGACATCTTGTCAAGATATTTGTTTCAAAGCTTATAAAAACTTGTGCATTCTCTTACTATTATAACTTCGAATTCAATCGAGCACTTAATAGCTTAACAATGTTATTTATAGTCTTATGAACAACATGGATACTAATACTCATCATTGACTTCTCATGCAGAATGGAAAATTGCACTTATATAGCAATCTATGACATGCAAGGGAGATCTAGATCCTTAGCATTTGGAAAGAAAAATTCTATAATCCCTAGCACCTGAAGAGGATTGGTCGTCTTCTTCTAAATATGTCAAAAAGCATTAGATCATTTCAGATTCTATTGCCAATCCAACATTGCATCTCAATGGGAGCAAATTCCAATTATAGGTCAAATCTGTCTACAATTCCTTCAAATTTTCTATGAGACTCTTTGAAAAAAAAAGTTTTGTACAAAACCATGGGTCAAAATTTTCATTTAGAATAACAACCATTGCAACTTACAGGTTGACAATCTGGATCTTCAAGGCATAGGCTCTACATCACTAATTCAATGAAAGTCAGGGCAAGAACAAAAAATTAGGTATTGTTGGTTTGTACTCAAATTTGATGGGAAGTTGAGAAGGTAAGCCCACAACTACTTTTAAAACAGTACCTTTTTGTATGGGTTATGAACTTCCAGTACAATTTAAAACTGCCGCTAAAGGCTCTAGCGGTAGAAAAATGTCTGCCGCTATATTTGTCACACTAGAAAGTGAGGCAGTGGGGCTAGAACAGTCCAATAGCGGCAGAAATAAACGTCCGCTGCTAATTATAGAAGTCTGCCACTAAAAGATAAAACCAGTAGTGGCAAAAGTAAAAGTCCGCTGCTAAAAGTTTCAGCGGCGGAAATTATAACATTAGTGGCAGTTTCTTATTTGCTGCTATTAATTGTTTTAGCGGTGGTTTGTCCTATCTGCCGCTAAAATATTTACTTTATTAAACACACACTTATGAGACAACCCCTAGCAGGGGCATGTGACATTAGAAAAACCTATATATATGTAGGTTTTTTGGGTGTAGAAACACATCCCACTGGCTCACATTAATTTTCACTACGTGCATCCCTATGATGGGCCCAAAATGTATTTATTAGCTCTTTCATATTCTACTAAATGACATGCACAGCCCCTCTCAACAACCCTTACCATATCTTGTAAGATATATTGAACCCAATTCCAATCAAATATACCATTAGGTAAAAGGCATGTATTTCAATGGAGAAGAAAATTGGTATGAGTCAATCCTAAACTCACAAGACATTCAAATGGGTCAAGTTCCAGTAAAAAATGGGCCTGATCATGATCTTATAGAATATTTGATTCTAACCAAATAGGCTACTAACCTCCACATTTGACTTTGCCTACTCATAAAGAACAACTATGGTATAATATTGCCAAAAAAGTTAAGCTAATCACATAACAGATGCTAAATGGGCCCTGAGTTTGGTGTACATTACTCTGTCATTGCAAACGAGCTGTTGCTGGCATGACCTTCCTTTCATATTTTTGTTATTGTTTTCCTTCATCTCCATGATTCTTCTCCCTTTAAAAACTAACTTTAAATCCAACCCACCGCTT
The DNA here is from genome assembly GCA_037013555.1 of Sextonia rubra. Classification (NCBI taxonomy): domain Eukaryota; kingdom Viridiplantae; phylum Streptophyta; class Magnoliopsida; order Laurales; family Lauraceae; genus Sextonia; species Sextonia rubra. The sequence continues at coordinate 30,013,044 of JASUAD010000010.1, read as the reverse complement.
TCAAATCACGATTATAATCTAATCCAGAATACAATATTTGGAAGGCCATAAACTTGCCAATGAAGAGAGATTATACCCAGCCACCTCACATCCCAATTAGCATTTCTTATATTTGATTCAACGTTAAATAAAGATGAGATAAGCATTAAAATGGTCTAAACATCACTTGATTACGTTCTGTGCATTTTTCCAATCCAAATGTATAACACTCCTATTGACTACTTTTATGGGTGGGCATAAAGTTTTAGATTTATAGTTTATGCTTTAGTGTTTTTATCATGAAAAAAGTTGTATTTATATATTTCTATTGACAAATTTCTAACTCACCCCAACTCCAGTGGAAAACTCCAATAAAATATATGGCAGATGATTAAGGGACAAGATTGGATGATACGTCTTAGGAATGTACAATGCTCCATATTGAGTTTCTGGGCCCATTCGACGCAAGTGTTTTTCTGGTCCAGTTAAGTATTTATGGGCAAGATATGGGCCAGGGCAAAATTTGAACAAGCCCATACTGGGCCTTGATTTCAGGCTTGGCATCTGTCCAGTCTAAAAACGTGCTTGAATCTAAAATCATAGCCTTTGCCCAGCCTAAGTTGGGCGAAGATTGGGTCAGGGGCTGCAGTAATGGCAACAAGAGTATTGTTGATATTTTCAAAACAGTCAAATAATTATCTTGGAATATAATTAGAAAATATATAACTCCAAGAAGAAAATATTTTTTCTATAAATGACAAACTGAGACAACCATATCAGCAACCAAAATTTTGATGGTCTCAAATAAAGATTTGGTAGGCCCAATAAAATGATGTGCATGTGGGACAAATTAAGAACTAGTGCTCGCTAAATCAGCTTCAGTACACCAATATTACTGGTGCGCGAAACGCAATCAACCAGTTCCAGGAGAGTTACTGTGAGAAATTGGCTCGGGATGAGGGATGCTTATAAAACTTAAACTTCTCTTAAATCACTGGATTTCAGAAAAACAGGATTCTTGCTGTCTGATTTACAGTAGCCCAGGTCCGGGCCGGATTAGGATTGCAGGACCAAGTGAGAATCTGAAAAGGAAATGGACCCTAGAACTTTGTTTCAAGCCCACAAAGTAAGGCTCTGAGATAGGCTCAAGTCTGTCCAATAGAGGCCCCAGTGAGACAAGACAAAGTCCCAAGTCCCAAGTCCCAAGTCCGTCGTGTACCATTACGGAAAGGATGTGGGGCCCATCCACAAACACTGATCTCTGCCATACATCCGCACACAGGTTCTAATTTGTTATACCTCATCTAATTAAGTAAAAGACGGATCCCGATTATCCTGTAGCCATTCAAAGAAACTAGCTGAACATCCGGCGCTTATCAAGGAAATATTTAATTTATAATAATAATAATTTTAAACAATATTTAGTCAATTATATTAAGGTGATAAAAATTGAAATTGAATTTGAAATTTATAATAACAATAATAATACTAATAGGTTTGGGAACTTGTGCCTCAACAGGATGCCATGCGTTCAATACTTGCTTTCCTCTTTTTTCTCACAATTCGGATTGGGCGTGATTTGGTCTCTTCACCATTCAAACCAAGCCCAACTGTTTATTAAATGAGCCCAGCTAAATAATCCATGCTGGGCCCAACTACTCAAACTTAAAGTCCAAGCTTGTGATAAAGTAGACTAGGCCACGCGTTTAATACCTGCTTCCCTCTTTTTTTCTACAATTATTTTTTCAGTCGGAATGGGTTAGGATTTGTCTCTCCACTAAGGATGCTCATGGGCTGGGCTGGCCCGGGCCTAGCCCCCTTTGCTCAGGCTTGGGCCTTTCTATAAGTCATTGGCTGGGCTTGGACTAAAATGTTACGACCGTTTGTTATATGGGCTGGGCTTTGACTAAGTAGTTGTAAGCCCGAAGCCAGGCTAGGCCCAATAGGTGGATTAAGTTGCAACTTTCCTTTCTTACATTTCTTATGTTGCGTGCAAATATTCCATAGTAGAAATTTAAAAAATTATTTATCGAATAACACTAATATTTAAAAGACACACATTGTGTAGTCTAATTGGTTTGTATTAAACAAAGATCTATTGGTTGCATCAATTCAGTTCTATTTTGTTAATTAGTCATATGATTTTATATATTAGAAAAAGAGGCAACATCAACTTAAAGAGTAGAAAAGATAATTTTATATGAAAACTGTAATAAATGATAGCTTTATATGAAAATTATAATCACTTTAAATTAAAAAAAATTGCATTTTAGATGGATTCATTTGGACTTGACCATGTATATTAATAGAAATTGATGCATGATAGCTATGTTGGCCCCCATGCAAACCAACTTAAGGGTGCTTAATAATCACGCCTGAACAAGGCTAAGCCTGATTAATATATGGGTCGGGCTCAGGCTTTATAGATTTTATATGGGGTGGCCCTAGGCATCCACTTATGACCCGAGTCGGGCTTGGGCCAAGCTTGGGCTTAAGGATTTTTATCCAGGCCGGGCAAGGGCTTTGCTTGGCTCGGCGCAGCCCAGCCCATGGGCACCTCTACTCTCTACCATTCAATCCAAGCCCAACCATATATTAAATCAGCTAAATAATCAATGCCTAGCCTAAATACTCAAACTTAAGGTCCAAGCTTGGGCTGGATGTGAGCTCAATTTGGCTTGATCTACGAACACCGTTAGATAAGAAAATCTAAATGTGGATAGATAGATTAGAGATCGTGGAATATTGGACTCTTTAAAAGGAGATTCCTTTTTAAATTGAGTTCTTTATTTTTATGGCTAAAATCGAAGAAGAAAAATCAATGAACTTTTAAAAAAAGTTAAAGGAAAAATCTTCCCTAAGCTGTGGCTCATGGACACAATCATGTGAGTAGAGTTTGTGATTTCCAAGATGTAACAAAAAAAGAATAAAAAAAATTAAATCAAGATTATAGTTCCTAGCGAAAAGTTCCTAAAAATCTTATAAGGAGAGTCTCCTCAGAAGTAATTGTTGTTTACAAATCATCAGGAAATAATTCTCAATCCCAAATCTTTTAAATTGGAGTTTGATTTTTACAGTCCAACCTAAACCATATTAAGCCCGAGCATAACTCAAGTTAACATTATAACGAAAAAAAAAAGAGGACCTTTTATATGTTTTTCCCCTTATCTCAACTAGTTTGGGTACTTATACCTCAACAAGATGTCATGCCTTATAAACCTACCTCCCATTTTTTTTTCCACAATTATTTTTATAGTCGGGTTGGGTAGGGCTTGGTCTCTCTTCCTTTGAATTCAAACCTAGCTTGTCTATTACATGGTTTAGGTTAAATAATTTAAGTTCGGCCAAAGTACTCAAATTTATGGTCCAAGCCTAAGCTAAACTGGGTTGGGCTGGACACAGGCTCGGGCTGGCTTGATCGATAAACACCCTTAAATAAGAAAGTTTAAATATGAATTTATTGATTAGAGACCGTAGCAGATTCTACTCTATAAAAGGAAATTCTTTTTATATTGGCCTCTTTATCTAAATAGTTAAAATAAAAATTTCTCTCCAATTCTTAAAATCTCTCCCTTAAGTTAAAATCAGTTCAAAATTAACGTCAAAATTGAGCTGCCATCTTTTAATTAATTGTGAAATTGGAGCTCAATTGCAAAATCAAATCCTATCCCCTTCCCATAAATTAATCAAGACCGTATCTAGCACCACAAAGTTGATGATCAAAATACAAACTTTCTCCCTAATTCTTGCTGCTCGCCAATCTCATTTTCCTATGAATCTGAAAGTTATTAACATAGCCAGGCCAAATTGATTATGAAAGTAATTAACCTTATTTTGTCTTGTCTTTACTATCTAAAGATATTCGATTTAAGTCACCAGTGAGTATGATTTCATCCAAAGTTAAACGGCACGTTTGAAAAGCATCCACATGGGGGATTCCTTGCTATTTTTCCTCGAACGAGGAAAATCCAAGTTTGGCAACAAAGCCAACTGTATAAGAGGAACCTTGAAAAGACGAAGAAAATCTTTAAAATGGTAGAAAGTGCATGTCCAACAATCCATTCCATGCCCTAACGGATTTGTGAGTGAACAGTAAAATGGGAGGTAACCCAGAGGTTACCGCCTTTTCTTTGGTAACCGACCTTATGGGTCCCCCAATCATGATCTAAACCATTAATCATGTTTATAATGACTAAAACGGCTAGTACATCACAAATTAGCCATTGATTCCTCATATATTCTGAGATATTTTCATAGCAGGTTCAAACCATTTGATCATAATTCTTGAACTTGAACCCATCTTAAAAATCCAAACCATTAATTCTCATCAGAAGTCCTAGAACGGCTAGTGCATCAAATAGGTCCTCCTGATTCATTATGGATGGCGAGGAAATATAAAAAATAACGGGCGTCCATTGAATATCTGATGCAATACTCTTCCTCTTCGGTTGAGCAGTAACCGGATGAACAGTACGGAGTTCCAAGTAGCAATAAACAGGTGGGCACTTTTTGGTTACCGTTTTCACTGTGGAAACCTATGTTATGGCTCCTACTTGAAAGATCTGAATCCTTAATCTTATTAAAAAGTTAAAAATGGTAATGGAGTAAATTTTCAGCCGTTGATTCACCATATATTTTAAGAAATTTATAAAAGATGTCCACACAAAAAAATAATTTTTAATTTTTATGTGGGACCTAAAATGAAAATCCAAACCTTCTATCATCTATAGAAGGACAAAATGGCTAGAGTTAAATTTTACAGCTTGATTCAGTAATGATTGCAAGAAAAATGGCAAAAGACTTATGATGGTTGGATGTAGCATACGTAAATTCAAAGAATAAATGGTGTTGCCAAACGAGGATTGCACTAAGTATTCTTCATGAGAAATCATTTGTAAAGAAAGCATTGCATAAGAAGATCAAAGGAAGCCAGTGGACAAAGGATTTCTCTTTAGTTACCAAACGTGCCAAAAAAGATTCCCGTTTCAGATGGTTTTGTGGATTAGTTCCGTCTTCTTCTCTCCTTTTTTTTTAAAAAGAAGATTAGTTCTTTTGTTAAGTATTTGAAATTTGTAGAGGAATTAAGATTGTTTTTAGTTTGTTCGATTTAACAGTTTTGAGTTAAATTCATTGGTTTTTTTATTATAAAAAGAAATGAATTTTTTATTGAATTTTAATAATTATCATATTTTTAAGATGAAGGTCCCTCTACCGATTAATTACTTTGCTAATTTAATGCAACACACGACTTCCACATGATCTAGAGGCTTGGTCTAAATGCTCCATTGTTATAACCTAAAGAAATCTTGAGTTAAATGAGTGAAACTTCATAATTGGGTCTATCTATTGAAATCTAAACAATTAAAAATACATGTCCCCAAAGAAAACATGAGTTGAATGAGTAGAACTTCACCATTTGGCCCTCCTATTCAAATACGAGTTCTTACAAATACACAACAGAAGTTGAATGAGTAGAACTTCACCATTGGGTTAGTAGGGAATTTATTTTGACCATTTCAGACTTTCAATTGGTGGCTCCTACGTGGAGTCTCACTCGTTCAATTCAGAATTTCTCTAGGCTGGAGCCCTAGGTTTCCATATTCTTTTAATTGGTTAAAGTTTAATCCAAACCATGGCATTAAATTAAAGAAGATGGCACTATTGAGCCTGGTACTTTCTGGGTATCTCCTGTTTTACCAAAGTGCTGCCACGCTTGGGAATGGGGTTGTACACAATTAGATCTTAGGGTCTATTTTTTAACAAGAATTTCTGCTAAGAATTTGGATAATTATGGTTTTTGGAACATAATATGACATTTTGCCTCTTGATATTTGCAAATGTCATGTTAATTTGCTAGAATTTTTGAATTTCATCGCTTGAAAGGGCTCTATTAACTATTTGAAATTTTAGAATTTTATCTTCTTCACTTGTTGTTGGAATTTTTGGATGTTCAAATAAAATGGAGCATTTAGAAATTTCACTATGTTTGGGGATTTCTGAATTTCACCACTTGAAAGGACTCTATTAATTCTTTGAAAATTTAAATTTTCACCTTTTATATATTTTTTTGAAATTTTTAGATGCTCAAGTATAAAACAACATTCAAGAATTCATCATATGTAAAAATTTTAAAATTTTCCAAACATGAATATTTTACATTCTAGCAAAATAACAATTCCTTTTGTGGTGCAATGATTTGCACAGTTTTCATGTGCCAAACAGGAGAAACGCAGCCGAAGTCTGAACGGCCCCAGTCTATCGGCCTAAAATTAGTGGCGGAAGTGAAAACAGAAAACGTGAGTCTTCGAAAGGCTACAGTCATCCGCTTTTGTTTGCTGAATTGAAACCTCCGCGCCATGAATGTGATCCTGTAAAAGCTCAACCGACGCCTATGATTGGTTGGTTGGCATTTTGTATTTGAATCCGGACCGGACCCACTGCTTGGTATTTCTTTACCGTATAGAATATGGCTTCAAAAGCCTCCAACAACGGACAGGTGGCACACTTTAACGGGCCAAATCGACATGTGGCTTGATCAGTATGAACTTTTCAATTTTAGATAAATAAGTGCCATGTAACTTTGAAATCTGTGATGTTTTTATTATTGATTGATGGTTAGGATGAAGCGTCTAATCTCTTTTGACAGGGATTGTTCTTGGTCGTGTTATTATATATTATGACACGTATAGAGGTCCCTCACATGCAACCCGCCGCGGTCGATCAGAAACCCAGCAATGCTCTACAGCCACATATGGTACACCGTTCAAACGTGGCAGATGCGGATAATTAATTCTCATCTAAATATTATATATCAAAATCAATAATATTAGTTACACTCCCTATCTCAAAACTTATTTTATAATCATCATATATGACAGGCCTAACTAATTTATTTTATTTTTAACACTATAAATATGTGAGAGAGAAAAACTATTACAATAGATGGTTGTAAAATGAATTGTAAGATGAGGAGTGTAGTTAGCATTATTGTATATAAATATTGAAGTGAAACTGGTTTTCATCGTACTTCTTCAGCTCGATAAGAACTCTTAGTGGAGCCCACTTATCAATTTACCCAAACTCATATATCAATAAGGACATTCAGTTGGTCACTAATTTCAAATTTTGATGCCTCTTTGAATGGATTGGACAGTTGGTTGTATGATTTATTTTTTTTTTTTACCTTCAACATGAGATCATTAAGTTTGGAATAGGTACATTGGATTGGAGTTGATACTTACAATGATTTCATATAAATCGTTCGATCTCCTTAGTTTTATTTTTAAATGGGACTCAAAATTGGCCCTTAAAAAAGGGAGGAGAGAAAAAAAATAATAATAAATAATAAAATAAAGAAACCACAGAAAAAGAGGAAACCGCCTTTGGCAATTGTTGGCATCATTCAAAGGAGAGAGAGAGAGAGAGAGAGAGAGAGAGAGAGAGAGGAGTTTTTGGTCGCATGAGTTTTGCCAGCACTGAATTCTGTTAGCTGACTCCTCGTCCTTTTCGGTGCTCAACTCACCAAGACTTTTCTCCATCCTCCTCCTGTTTTCGAGCAAAATCTTCGTCTCTTTCTTTCTTCGCCTTTTTCGATATCTTCTGGAATCCGCAGGAGAGCCCCCAACAACTTTTCAAAATCGGCTTTTCTCATCTTCCTCAGCGATGCTAATAATTTAGCATAAAGGTAATCTTTCTTTCTTATTCTCCTACCTTCCTTTCTTTCTTTCTTTCTTTCTGCTGTTGATGCTATTTGTAATCACGAGATCGACACTGTAATGCAGTCTTGTGGCCATGTTCTATTTGGATCCGATTAGGATAGATCTAAGCGATTGTTTTTATTATGGGAATACTCTCTTTTATCCAGGATTTTGTTATTGTAGTTGAGTTTTTAGGGGGTTTTAATTAGAGAAGTTGAGAGTCACCATTGATGATGCTATAGTTTTCTGCTTTTCCCCTTGTTCCCAGAGATGTGGTTTTGTGGGTCGCGCTATTGTGCGCCTTCTGTTTCCCTTTTTACCTTTTTCCGATAAGTTTTGAGGAGACTTGACGAGAGATTGTGTCAAAAAAAAATTAACATAGAATGACAGAACGGAAAAGCTGTTGTCGTAGTTAACCAGACTTTCTTGGTCGTCAGTCTCTCTACTTTGTCGTCAAATCCGAATCCGAACCCTTTAAACTCCTCTACGGCCGCTACACGTAATCTCTTAATCATGATTCATTGATCGATCACCAAGTACACCGAAATGCTCGAAATGTTCTCCAACGAGCGGGTGGGGCCCACACTTTGATGCAATTTACCAAGTGGGAGAGGAGGGCGTTGAAACTGAATCCGGAAAAATAAGCCCCATCATATTTTATTAGTCGTTGATATTAAGGCATTTAATTTTTTGGTCATTAAAGGCGGAGTAAGTGTAAAATTGATCCCGATGGTAGATCGTGGGGATGAAAAGTGGGCCCAAGTGACTCCTTGGTGCTGCACTTGGCCTCGCATTTTCTTGTAGCAAAACATTTTCTCTAATTATTATATCCTTAGTTATATAATTGGGGACATTCAAAACACATCCTGTGGGAACAGCGACATGGGTGGTTGAATGTTCAAAATATAGACCCTACTGACTTTCGGTCACAATTCTAGTTTCACTTTCTAAAAGCTCCCTCATATGGAGTCTCAGTTTTCTGGTTTGATTACGACATCTTTAAAGCTTGTGTAGATAAGGATACGTGGCTCTTTTTCAGCGTGACCGATTGACCTATTCAAATGAAAGGATAGATGATCAGTTGGCCGCTGGCTAAGGTGGAACCCGAAGTGATAATAACTCGTCAAAGTGACCATTTCATAACATACGTCAATCGTCTTGACGGCCACTGATCTGGCCTTTAGCTAATCTCTTTTCCTTCTGTTCTATCCGATGGGGTCATGTGGCCCATAATAAGCCACCATCTTTTGTTGGACATCCCCAAGAAAGAAAGAAAGAAAGAAAGAAGCATGATTTTTGGCCCATGGTCACATGAGTGAAGTAATTATAGTTCATAAGATCACCATGGGATTGGATGCATGCCATGGACTGGCAGACCGTGCCAGGACAGTCCGAGGCATCTCTACCGTGATGTGATGAACCATAATTAATCTTTTTACAGTTACATGAAGAAAAGCCCCGAGCTCAGATATTGAAAATACACATGGCCCTTTTTTTTTTCTATGGCTAAATTCTTATTCTACATTAAATAAATGATACGGTTAGATTTTAAAAAACTTCTAATTTTCATATTGCCTTTAATCAGCTCAATGATTATCTTCATCATCATCCCTTTGAATAACATGGATTTTCTTTGTTCTTGTCAAAGAATACAACTCGTGAAAAAGGTGAAGAAAAGTCCAGCCAACTAGAGCACTCTCTCTTATCAGATGTTGTGATTATTAGAGATTCTCCAACTGTTAAATTAGTTATCTATATAAAATTTAAATTTGATTAAATTATCATCAAATAATTAATAGGTAAACAATAAATGCTTTAAGGTCCCTTAATTATACTGGATGGCCACAAACATCTGTCTATATGTTGGGTTAATTGGGCCTTATAATTTAGAGAAATCTAAAAAATGCTCCCTTGGAAAAGGGGCGTTTTTGCCCCTTTTCCACTAAATGAAACCTCCATCCCTTTTGCCTCTTTTGCATTAATGAAACCTGCATGTATAAGCCACATGCAAAGAAGTAAATAATATTTCTATTTCAAGGCAAGATAATTAGAAGAGAGAAAGTAGGAAAAGAAATAACAGTAATCAATTCAAAATAAAAAATGGAAAGTGTGGGAGGAAATTAAAGAGTGAGAGAAAGTAGGAGAGAATTAATTGATTTTTAAGAGAAAAAGTAGGAGTTTTAATTATTGTAACATTTTCCCAAAAATAGGGGAGAAGATTCTTTCAATTCTTGTTCCTTTCCCATTAATGAGTACGGTGATTGGATGAGAAAATAGGATTGAATACATGAAAAACTCCCTAGATGCTTTTTATTAATTGCCTCCATTGTATTAAATGATATTGACTGGAGAAATTTATCAGAAAAAATTATGTAAGAAGACCATTAAACTATAAACCTTACCCACTCTCTATCTACACGACAATGGTTACGTAGGACCATTGGCGTATTTTTTTCACATCTAATTGAGGAGGGGGCAAGTTTGATGCTAATGTTAGAGGTTAAAAAAAACTGCCGCAAGATGGAGGGGTTGCGGCGAAGAAGGAAGGAGAGGAAATTGGAGGGGCTGGAGAAGTTGGGGAGGATTAATGGGGGCAGAGAAGATCCTAAGTGGTTTCTCTTCTCGACAACAGTTGTATTTCAGGTGGTTGGTGAAGGTGAGAATGGGACAGAAAAGGGTAGACAAGGAAGTAGCAGAGATGTTGGAGCTTTGCAAATAACAGTTAGTGGAAACAGACAGAAAGAGGAGGAGAAAGAGAAAGGTTTGAGCAAAAAAAGAAGGTTCGCGCAATAGGAGAGAGAGAGAGGGAGAGAGAGAGAGAGAGAGAGAGATGATCGTAGGTTTTTTTTTTTAATATTGCATAGAGCAGCATCTTGCAGAAGAACCCAAAGAACCCATCACCTTTCTTCCACCATTTCTCACTCCACACCATCCTCAAAACAGAGCAATGAAGAAGAGAACAACATTTCCAATGGCCACGGCCACAGCATTTCCATTTCCAATCCTCCCTCTCCTCTCATCTCCCCTCATCCTTACCTCACAAACAGGGTCTGATCCCCTCCTCACCTTCAAGTCCTCCATCCGAGACCCCATGAACTCCCTTTCCACTTGGGCCACCTCAAACACCTCCCTCAATAATCCCTGCAACTGGGTTGGCATCACCTGCACCCAGACCTCCCCTCCTTCAGTCCTCTCTCTCACTCTAGAAGGCCTTAATCTATTTGAAGAGGTCTCTCCATCCATCTGCAAGCTCCCCTTGTCTCTCTCAACTCAGCCTTGTCGTCAATAACCTCTTCATCAAACTCCTAAAAGAAGCATTGAACTCGTCCATGAGTGGTGAGTTCGATGCTCCCTACTTCGATGCCAAAAAAATATGGCACTGATCATATGTAACCACTGCCATGCACCTGAAGCTTGAGTGAGGTTTATAGTTTGAGGGTCTCCTTATATAATTTTTTTTAGTAAAATCCTCTACTAATTATTGTAAATTCTTTTTACAGAGTGAGGAAAGGAGCATTTTGGGTGCTGTCTAGACCTCAATATCTTATACCCTGGTCTAACAAAAAAAAAAATGTAGTGTTTTTAACCATTCGTAGTATTTTTCTCTTTTAAAAAAAGAAAACCTTCCTTATAGTCAGAGGAAGATTACAAGGTATCTCATTTTTAGTAAATTACATAACTTATTATCATTATTATGTTTTGCTTGTGACTAAAATTGCTCTAGGACCTTCTCATTACCTAACAATTACTGAGTATTGTCCAAGTGTGAATTTCCTTGTTTCTGTTTTCAAATGTCAAGTACTATCTTCTGCTGTTTCCTGATTTTTATTGAGGCTGCCTATTTTAAAACCTTTGATAATCATTTAGCTGTTTTAGCCTTGCTGGGCCTTTATAAATCATGGAGACCAAGTTGCTGCCTGCTCATTGTTGGAAGCCAGGATAAGCATGCATGACTTAGAATCTCACTTATTGATGAAATATAATGATCCTTCCACGTAAGAAGGTAGATCTTAACGAGGCTTTCGATGATAAACAGGGATAGCGTATAACAGTATCAAAAAGGATGAAAACCACATTTTGATTTCTGACCTAAAGTCTTGAACATTGATGAAACTTGAAAGATAACGTGGGTCAATCAATCTTAATCTACGAAATACTAGGTTGATTTCAGATTTAAATTGAAAATGTCATAGCCATCATCGTCATAGCATTATCCCGTAAATTTGGGGTCGTGTCTCAGATTGAAATTTAGATAGATGACAAGATGTTGGCAGCTGTATTGAGCACTGTAAAGTAAGGACTCAATTGTGTTTGTGGGGGGGAGAGAAAATCTGGATAAAATGTTCCTTGGGCACTTTCCTCAATCCAGGACATCAGCGTTATCTCTTCTCCAGTGATTTGGAGACGTGTAAATGTCCTTTCGATCAAAGTGACGTGCACAATTTTGTTACCAAAATAGAGGGGAAGACAAGCACTAAATGATTAAGGTAATCACAGCATTTGACCGTTTCTAGATCATAAGTAGGACTAGGTGAGACTAGAGTGATATGATCATTTCCCAACTCTCTATCAAACATGAGGAACGACTTTGATGCAAAGGTTAGGATAAAGATGTGGGCTGCAAAGGTGATGGTGGCGGCATGTATCTGATCATATACCAACTCTCTATCAAACATGAGGGACGACTTTGATGCAAAGGTTAGGATAAAGATGTGGGCCGCATAGGTGATGATGGTGGCATGTATCTATCATATACACGGGATTGATATTGGAAAGATAGTTATCTCAATATCAAATGACAGTATCGTTTAATGATTGTTGAAAGAAATCGGTTTTGACTTTTGTGTTGTCAAAAATAACTTTGGAAACAAACAAGACGCGCCGCTTGCTTACCCCATTAGGACGTCGTCTGTGATTTTCTAGAGGACTTTTCTTCTCTCTCTCAATATATAAATCAATCCCCAGGACTTTAACAATCACATATATCTTACTTTCTGCAGGCGGGATGGAGAACTGTTACAGGCCCTATTTCGATCCAGACTTTGAGTCCCTTATCGACAGGATTCATCCGCCCAGGTCCTCTCTCTCTCTCTCTCTCTCTCTCTCTCTCTCTACACACATATATATATATGATGCTTAAATAGAGATATCTTTTCTATGAGAAAGAACTATTTCAACCATGCATGAGGCCTCATTTCATTAATGGGAATCTCAATGGCTGCTCACAGTGGCGGGCTTAGGAAATTGAGCTTGTGGGGGCTCTATGTAAAAGAAATATTAGGGGAGGGGGCTAATTTAAAAAAATACTTACTAATTTCTAAACTCTATAGAGGAGGTTTTAAAAGTTTTAAACTTTTTTCATATATGGGTGGGGGCTTCAGCCCCAGCCCTGTATGCTTGGGTTTGCCACTGGCTACTCTCTATCTTTTAAATCTATTCCCGATCACTCACTATGGTCAAGCTTATATAAATATTAAATTGAACCTTAATAAGCAAAATGTCTAACTGTTAAATTTTGAGGTTATTAAATAAAGGATCCGAAGATTTAATTAGGGATGTGTGAAGTGTAGTTCATGATGAGAACTTTTTATAACCTTCTCTCTTTATAATTCGTATAGAATTAAGTCGGTGATTTCACATGTTTGAAATCATTTCCTCTCACACAAAGTGTGAAAAAAGCCTCTGGTCTTTCTTTATATGTATTTCATATGATATTCATCAATTGCAAAATGGTTGTTTTGCAGAGTTTGCATCGACAATGACACTTGTGAAGACTGCACCCTTGTGAAGGTTATTTTCCGTACTCCCACATTAATCTTGTTCTTCTTTTACTTTCTTCGATTTCTTTTGATATCGTGATTCTTGAGAGCAAGTGATAATGAAGGGGGTGCAGCTGAAGTTGATCAAAATGCTAATAAAAGCCTTTTAACCTTAACTGAAAATAAGACAGCTTATACTAGGAAGGGCCAAAAGTGTGAGTTCTGCCTACCTCTAACCACCAGCTCGAATATCTGAGTTGCCCCTTACATTGGAATAAAGAGCTCAATGGCTAACTCGCGGCACTAGAAATCCCTACCGATGTTATTAAACTCGGATGGGCTGGGTGAATAATAAGAGCACTGAGTCTAGTAACATTGACTTAAAAGTAGTCTTTGGCAGCTGGCTCGGTCTTCTTCCACTCGTTCCCTTCAAGTGAGTTGACTCGACCTTGGAAAATTTATCATGATACAAGCTGCAACCTGCTTGTATGCTACTTTAAAATTCACAAAAGAGATTAGATTTTCCAACTTGTAGTAAAAAGATGATCTAGGGTTTTACATGAACTAAGAAAAGAGCACAAATTCTCAAAAAATAAGAACTACAAGTATATACGAGGTTCAATGACGTGCCTCTATCCACCGGTGAAGTCAATCTTTTACTATTTTTCAAGAAAAATTGGCCACAAAGCTTACTTTTGGCTTTCCTCTTATCTTGAACTTTGATTTTGATAATGAATTCTTAAATGAGAATCTCAATAGTATATAAAGAGTGCATCAAATACGAATAATGCTCATCCAAAACATTCTAAATATTACGAACCCTCCAATTTGGAGATTGGTGTAAAGTATGTCTTAGTCGGTCAGTCTTCATAAAAAGAAAAACAAAACAAAACAAAACAAAAGCACTCGCTTGAAAAGGCAACCATTGAAGGTAATATGCTCGGTTTTGGCATTGCCTTAGGCCCCAAATCGAGTCCTTATTATTTCATCCCCAACGGCTGGTACTATCAAAGACAAAGTGTAAACTGTATGTATGCGTATATGCAAAGTAATTATAGATTTTCCAAATTACTTACTGTTGTGAACGTGCGCGTAATCTGCGATCAACAATTAAAACCACACACAAAAAAAGACAAGCACAGAAGCACACATAAGAGATTTACATAGTTCGGCGAGATGCCTACGTCTATATTCAAAAGAAAACTCTACTCTTTTATTATACTATTTTGCTTAGGTTTAGGGTTACAGGTTGTATTATATATATAACTCTCTCTTTTTTAGCCCATAATAAAGTCCGACACAAAGACCAAAATACCTTTGACCTAAAGCCCAGTCCAACACTAACCCTATGGACCAATTCGGTGAACTCGGACTATAAGACATAAACCTAACAATCTCCACCTTCGCTTGGATTCTGTAGAACTTAAATCACCAGAAGAATAGCTGACAATGTCTTCAGCTCCATATACCTCGTTGAAAAGTACATCCCTGTGCCCATTGTCACCGAGCACAGCCTTTACTCTTCATGAATGATGAGTGATACGGATCAAGTCCAACCAAGACTTGAACTCATCCTTAACCAGTGTCATCATGAATGCCCCAAATCACTTATACCATTGTTCAGAAGCTTGCTTTGACCTGTACAATGATTTCTCTGAATTGCATACATGATCAGAAATCTGAATCTTCACTCCACCTGCATGAGAAGTTCCTTCCTTATCCTCGTAGACCTGATTGCATCAAATAGCCCGATTACTATCATCAAGAGACTCCATCTCTTCATCTATAGTCGTTATCTATTGACCACTTTTCTGCCTTTCCACTGACTCCGGAAACGTGGATGGCTCAATTGTCAATGCTTATGTAACTACATCATATATTACCAATATATCCTCGAAACTGTATCTGATTAGCGGTTTCTTCACTCTCAGCAGTCTACCTATATGCTGCTCAGTCTGACTATCCTCAATATCTGGGAGGAGCTAGATGCATTCTCCTTCCAAACTGGGATGTCTAACTCCATTTGAATAGTGCCACTGCTACTACCTACTTCTGTATTCTCCACCTGCTTTTTCGCATCGAGCAAAACATCCTTACGAAATGCAGCATCCCAGCCGATGATAATTTTAGGTGAATCCCGATCAGTACACCATAACCTGTGTCCATTTACTCCATATCATATCCAACCAAGATGCATTTCTCAACCCTTGGTTCTAACTTCTCCATTTTCATATCAGCATATGCTAGACAATCGAAAACCCTAAAGTTAGAAAAATCAGCTGGATTACCTGACCACATTTCTTTTGGTGTTTTGCAACCAATCCCTGAGTCTGGAAACCTATTAACCAAGTAGCATGCAGCATATACTGCATCAGCCCAAAAGTCTTTGGACAATCATGCAGTAAACAACATACAATAAGCTCTTTTCAAGATTCTTCTCTTCATCTTCTCTGCAACTCCATTCTGCTGTGGAGTTCCTGTGGTGATGTAATGTTGAACTATGCCTCTATCCTTGCAATAGTTCTCAAACTCATTGGATCTATACTCCTTGCCATTATCTGTCCTCAACTTCCTCACTTTCCTAACGGTCTATTTCTCAACCATTGCTTTCCATCGCTTGAATGCTTCAAAGGTCTAATCCTTCGTCTTCAGTGTATAAACTCAGATTTTCTTGAATAATCATCTATGAAAGTCAACATAAATCAGGACTCACCTTTAAAATAAACCTTAGAAGGACCCCACACATCTGAATGAATGTAATCAAGGATACTTTTCGTGTGATGAATACCTATTTTGAAACTGACCCTATGGTGTTTTTCGAATATGCATTCTCACAGAGATCAAACTTGGCTGTCTTTGTGCCACATAGCAATTTTGGCTTACTCAGCATTGTCAAGCCCTTCTCACTGATATGATCCATACGCAAATACTTTAAACGTGTTGAAACAGATTCATAGTCATCTGATGAAGACATTGCAACTCCACCTAAAACAGTATGTCCAGACAAAACATATAAGTTTCTAACTTTATTACCTCGCATAAAACTAGAGCACCCTTCACAACCTTTATGAGTCCACCTTCAATTGAGAACTTAGAACCGTTGGAGTCCAAGACACTCAAAGAAATAAGATTTTTTTTCAGATCAGGGGCATGCTGAACCTCTGCCAATGTTCTGACGATACCATCATACATATTTATTCTGATTGTTCCAATCCCAACTGCCTTATATAGAAGATCATTGCTCATCAAGACACTACCATTCTTAATCTTGCGATAATTAGTAAACCTGTCCCTATTGCGATACATATGGTAGTAACATCCAGAATCAAGAATCCATTCATCCTGACAATGAATACCTTTTGATATCACAGAAAATGCACTATTGACATTAAAAATCGATCTTCCTTCTGCAACACTGACTAAATCATTAGAGGATGAATCTTCTATTTCTTTTCCTTTCCTTTGCCTGTTAGAACAGTTCTTTCGAATGTGCCCTTTTTTATTAAAATAATAACATTCAATGTTCTTCTTGTTGGATTTAGATTTGGATCTATATTTACCCCTGTTATTGGAGTCATTTGTTCCTCTTCTTGCAACCAAACCCTCACCTAAGTTATCATTGTTTTCATATATAAACTTTTTCTTCAACTTCTTAGGGTTCAAGTCTGCCTCTATATCTTCTTTTGAAAGAGTATCTCTACCATACGTTATGGTATCAACAAAATGCTCATATGAAGCTGGTAAAGAACATAACAACATAATAGTTTGGTCTTCATTACCAATTGAAACATCAATATTTTTTAGATTTATGATAGTTTTATCAAATGCATTAAGATGAGTATTAAGAAACACATCTTCCTACACTGGAGAGTATACAATAGTTTCTTCAAATACAAACAGTTTATTAAAGACTTGGTCATGTACATATTTTCTAATATCAGCCATAACCCAGCAGTAGTTTTCTCTTGAGCAACCTTTCACAGCACTCCATTTTTCAGGCATAACAAAATTGCTCCATATGCCTTCTCCAGCATGTCCTCCTTTTCATCTTTTGACATCGCAGCTAGAAGGGCATCGTTTCCCTTTAATGCTTTCTCCAGCCTCTTTTGAACTAACAAAGCATTTATTTTCATGCGTCACAAGATGAAATCATTCCTTCCATGAATTTTTCAATGTTAAGCTTTGCTTCCATTCCTACAAAATTTCTACATCACACTATAGATCTCGTGACCACGAGCACGTTGGAAGAAACGGATCTAAAATCCGAATCCGAATGGCTCCGATATCGCAAAAAAAAGTTTCTACACTCCGATCGGTCAAACCTTCTCGTTGACTATCAAACAGCCAATCACCCTCTTTCACTACATAGATCTGCTCAAAACGAGTCCGTGAGCGCAAATGGATCTTCGATCAAACACCGGGTGATCAAGTAATCGCATAAAGAAGTTTCTGCTCTCGATTCAAGGTCAAACTGCTTTGACCATGCCTGCTGACATTAGACTTGCACCTACTGGTAGGCTGGGCTATGCACAATGATCAAGTCAACCTAACCTAACCCGACCTTCCCTGATTGGGCTGCTACTAACAGGTCAGGTCAATCCGACCTGACCTCAAACCTACCTTGTCTAACACCGGTCTTTTCTCCTTCTTCGCTTCCAATTCTACAACCAAATTTGTTGAGAAAGAACCGGGAGACCTTTCTCCTCCCTTGGTAATGGAGGACAATGGGTGCAGTCCTTCAACGAACGACAATCGGCTGCCCTCTCTCTGGTGAAGGCGAACAGCAGCAGTGGTCGGCGGTGGCTAGATTCCGGTGAGTTTTTTTTTTTTTTTTTCAAATCAAAGACTTTCCAAAGTCTTTCTCACTTTCTCTTCTCCAATGAATTCCCTTTTCTCTGATGAGAGGAAAACCAGAACCCTCCAATTCTTCCCTCAATCAGAAAACCTAAAACAAACAACCCTGTTTCTTTCTCTTTTCTTCGATTTCTACAAACTTCAATAAGTCTTTGTGGCTATGATCTTTGATCTCCTTCTCTGTTTCAGAAAAGGAGAGCGATCTCAATGCAAGAGACCAAATCCAAACCTTTTACGAAGATTCAATCCTACCGTCGATCACCCATCATAACCCAGGCTCTGATATCACTTGTTGTGCACGTGCAGAAGCGCGTAATCTGCAATCAACAATTAAAGCCACATATAAAAAGAGACAAACACATAAGAGCACACATAAGAGATTTACATGGTTTGGCGAGATACTTACGTTCACGGCCAAAAGAGAACTCTACTCTTTTATTATACTCTTTTGCTTAGGTCGAGGGTTACATGTTACATCATATATATAACTCTCTCTTTCGTAGCTCATAAGAAAGTCCGATACAAAGACCAAAATACTCCTGACCCAAAGCCCAGTCCAAAACTAACCCTATAGACCAATTCAGTAAACCCAGAATACAAGACATAAACCCAACACTTACCTTTTAATATTCTTTTTTAAGTTTTAACATAGAGGGCTCACCACTATCACTCCAATATCTTTTTTAATAAACACCTATACTAGGTTGATTTGAACAGATTCCCAGTTATTCACCCTTAAGAGTCGAATTTAATCCGAAGAAATTTGCACTATATGACCTATCCACACCTATCCACTTCAAAATCTATCTAAATGACTCTCCTACTTATTTCTAAGCACTAATCCAGCTGGTTCAATTGTGGTGGGCATTTTCTGTCTCCTTTTATATTTAATAGCTAGCTCTTGGTAAAAATTGTTAGGGGTTGGTACAATCTCTATTCAATCAAATGATCATCAAGACTAATTGTCAATATTTGATGGCCATATTATGCAAATTCATCTTGATAAAATACAAGGCGGGATGATGACATAATGAATGCCAACTGTGGTGAAGCGGCAAGAGCAGATCAGATTGATCATTGGTGGCCTCCTCGTAGCTGAACAAAATGTGGTTGCCTGCGAAAGGAGATTTTGGGATAATTATTTATTAACTAAATATTTACCCAGATATTTTGCCAAGCAAAATCTTCCCAGATATGCTTACTGTTTTTTCCTTTTTTTTTTTTTTATCTTGAGTTAGAGCTTCTCTTAATTTATCAATTTTCTGCCCGATCAATCCACGTCAACCCAACCCAAACAAGAAAAGGTATACGTGTGAGGTTTCAATGGGCACCGCTCCCAATTTTAATACGATGTTTTCAAGGGCAGTGCGCAGAGTAGCCTCAGACCATGGGCTCCAATTGGAAAACGGCCACCAACCTGCCTCATGGCCTGATCTGAATTATTTATGATCTATCTGCCTTTTCCATCCCTATAATTGTTGCTTTCTGACATCGTTCCTGGAAGCATATACCTGTCGCCTTCTTTTTCATTCTGATGCAGAGCTGAGATGACGGACTTTACACGGAATCCACTTATGTGAAGATTCTTTTAGCCCATGGCTATAACCTTATTGGTGGAAAGTTGGAAAATCAAGCTGCTTAATATCTCACTGATGAGAACGACTCGTTTGGCTGGGAGATATCTCACTGATGAGAACGACTCGTTTGGCTGGGAGATTCAGGTTTTGAACCGCACCCCCCCCCCCCCAACATCTGTAACTTATTTTTATCTCACATATATGAGCAACGTCTACTCACATGTGCAAGTATTATCTCGCATGTATGAGTGGTGTCCATTGCCGATCCTAATTTCATTACCTCGTATATATAAATTGTGTTTGTATCTCCTCCAATGTCTGAGTTCTTATAATCTTACCTGTGAGTCTATGAGGGCCCCAACTGTTAGCTGGATTACATAATAATAATATCTCACTGTCCCCTCTTTTTTCTTCAACAAGAGTTATGCCGACCATCAAGTTGATGGCATCTATTGAGGAAAGATTAGTCAAAGCAAGATATTTTAGATATCAAAGTAGTGGGTTGTATCTGCTTTCTACTATTGCATTACATATGTCAAAGAAATTCTGTACCGTTAGACTTTTGGGACCTATATATCTCTATCATCCTAGATCCTTTGGATCCGAGATTTAATGGATCACCATTTAAGCACAACCCTTTCTATCTCCATCCAGACCCTTTTCCTTCTTCACCGCGGATGTGGTTGTTGCTGTGCTTAGGGACTCATAGGTGAACTTGCCTGAAGAAAACGGCTGCACACTGCAGATAGAACACTTCTTATTCTTTTAACATCGCGAGTCTTTCAAACTGTTGAAAACTTCAAAAAGTTTTCATCGCCCTAACATTTGGTATCATTTGAGTCTTAGCATTTAAATGACAAATGAAATTCACGTTTTATTTCAACTTCCAAACTAAAATCAAATAAAGCTATATCATTTTCTCGAACTTCTTTCTATGAGGCAAAACTTTCCGGCATTTACAAGAAAAGTGTTGTGTACTAAAGCCAATACCGAAGGGAACACTTCATTAGAAAATACTAAAATATTAAACTACACACCCTCTAGAAAACGAGTCAAATTTCTTGAGTGCAGCACCAAAGAATTCTCAGGGCCCAACAGCACAAATCATTAGCGGGTACAATTTTAAAAGCCAAAATACCCAAAAATATCATCCTAGTTGGTTTATTACCAAGAAAAATTTACCCCCGACATAGTTTGGCCTAAATTGCTTGCAAGAAGAACAAGTGATCATTCCCTTTGTTTCCTGTATCATATATTTCCTAGAAGTGATCAGTCATACAGTAATGCCCAAATCTTAGTGTGGTAAAACTTTTCCCAAAGTAATACACAGGGGGTACTATAATTTTGAATGGTTGGATTTTACTAGGTGGAAAAATAGCGATGCATTTATTATAGGCATGGGAACATGTTTTCTCTACTCTTGTGATGCACTTGTGGATGCCCCAACCATTCAATATCTGTAACCCACAAAAGAAACCTACGAAAGATATAAGGAAACGATGGTTGAAAAAATGTTGTTGGTCATGCCGTTTGCAGGTGGATAGTCCGAACAAGCACGGAATTCTGCTGAAAATGGTCCAAGTTTTGACAGATCTCGACCTCATCATCTCTAAATCCTACATCTCTTCCGATGGCGTATGGTTCATGGACGGTGAGGATCTCTCAGTGTCTCTCGCTTTGTTGTTGTAAGTTTACCTCCATCTGACAATGTGACGGTTTTGCTGTTGCATGCAGTGTTTCATGTGACCGACCAGGATGGGAACAAGCTAACTGATGAAAGCCTCATCCATTACATTGAGCAGGTCTCTTTCCCAGCTCCCTCCATTGGATTTTACTAATTTTATAGAATGTCATCCAAATGCACATAACTACATGCTCCCACTTCCCATAGCACGAATATATGACAATGAAGCTGACCCTAGCTAAGATTTAGATGGGATAAGGTCTCCATGATGAGAAAAAAAAAAGTTCAAACATAGAAGATTAATTTGTAACTACCGGGCCCACATTTGGATGGTTATGGTTGCAGTAGCCACTGCATAAGTATGGGCCTTTTGACACGTGAAACATGTTACACGTCTCTGACTTACGGCCCATAGTATTAACTACAGGCACTCTGTGCGGAGAGGAGGGAGACCGGCGAGGCACTGGATAGCCACCTGGGCCGGTCTGTGGGCGCCACGGATGTGCCAGGGGATTACACGGCCTTGGAGATGATGGGGAGCGATCGCCCAGGCCTCCTATCGGAGATCTTGGCCGTTCTTTTCGAGCTCAACTGCAATGTGGTAGCTGCAGAGGCATGGACCCACAACAAGAGGGCCGCATGTATCATCTACGTGACTGATGGTATCACAGGTGGGCCAATTTGTGACCAGGAGCGCCTGGCCCATGTAGAGGGGCAGCTGGATAATGTGGTGGGGGCCCACTATCCGGCCCATTTAGTTAAGGGCGAGGAGAGGAGAGGGGTTAGGCTGGCAGGGCCCACAGCTGGTCGGACCCATACGGAGCGGAGGCTGCATCAGTTGCTGCTGGCACAGAGCGATTACGAGGAAGAGGAAGACGAGGAGAAGATGAAGAGGAGGAGGAGGAGGAAGAAGAAAGTGGAGGTGGCGACGGAGGTGTCGATTGAGAGCTGCAAGGAGAAGGGGTATTCGGTGGTGAGTGTGAGGAGCAGGGACCGACCCAAGCTGCTGTTCGACACTGTCTGCACTCTCACGGACTTGGAGTATGTTGTCTTCCATGCGGCCATCAGCTCCCACGGCTCCCTTGCTGTCCAGGTAGTAATTATTGTCATTTTTTTTCATTGGTAACAAACATGTCCTGGATCTACATTTAAGTGAGAACTATGTGGTCTGGTTTATTTTTAGAGCTGTATAACCAACATGTGATTCAGTTGGCCCCTACGCAGTGGCACTCACTGCCCCATGAATTTGTAGTCCAGATTTGACCCTCATTTAATCATAACTGGATGTTGGCTACAATTCAGAAAAATTAAAATAAAATTAATGTCTTTTAAAAGTTGTAAACTGAGGGATATAAATTATAGATCAAAGTGGGTTGATGGAATTGATATTTCTTTTCAATCTCCTTCCCATGAGTAGAATGGCCCTAAATGTGTCTCATAGGTTGGACTCCCTAATTCTCACTATTCTGTATATATTTAGTATGCCTCTTTCTCCTTCCCCATTTTTTTTCTTTTCATTTACAAAAGTTTCAGAAGAACTATAAAATGGAAATCTATAAATAATCAAGTCCACTGGTTAGGGTTTCATTTGTACAGATATATATTCTACTATGCACACTACCATGAAAATTGATTGTTTGGATAAGATGAATATACAAGAGTAACCAGCAAATAACCTCCCCCATTAATACAAAGTGAATGAAATGAAGATGGGAAATGGCTACCTGGCCAGTACCCTTGTAATTCAAATCCCATAATGTCATTGTCTCATCTTCAACGACAACGATGTATTACATTTAACCTTCATTCATCACCTCATACCATTCACATTTCACCTCTTTAATTCTCATCGTATATTGGTGGAGCTAATTTGACTATAAAATTTCTATGTATCTGATTCTTATATATTGAAATGTAAACAAACAGAATCTTAATGATTCTAAATTAACAGGGTTACATCAAATATAATGAAATATTGAGACAGGTTTTCATCCAAAAATATTTGATGAAAATGAGATGAAGATTGATGCCAGTCCCTGTTATTATTTCTTGCAGGAGTATTACATTCGGCATATGGATGGCTGCACTTTGGACGGCGAGAGCGAGAGACACAGGGTGACCCAGTGCTTGGCTGCTGCAGTTGAACGCCGTGTCTCCCAAGTCAGTAAAACAAATATCACAAGCAGAAAGAATTTTTTTTTCCACTTTCGAAGTGAAAAATCCTTAGTAATTAGGATGCTTTTTTTTTTTACTGTTTATCCCAGGGCTTGAGACTGGAACTGTGCACAAGCAGCAGACAGGGCCTGCTCTCTGATATCACTCGCGTGTTCCGCGAGCATGGGCTTTCCGTTACAAGGGCCCATATCACCACCAGTGACGATGGAGAGAGGGCCATTGGCACTTTCTATGTGACAGATGCTTCCGGTAATGAAGTAGACCCAAAGACAGTAGAATCAGTCCGCGAGGAGATTGGGGTCTCCGTTCTTACTGCGCCCCACTCCCCTTCCACGGTTCGTCAGCCACATCCTCAATCTAATCCTACCACTACTACTGCTCAACAAAAGTTCTCATTGGGCAGCCTCTTGTGGTCTCACCTCGAGCGACTTTCCAGCAACTTTGGCTCTATAAGATCCTAAGTTTGGTGGCGAGTCCACTTGAGACTGTAAAATTTGTAGACTCTGTACATACATAAATGTTGTACTTCCACTTTTAATTAGTTTCTCTCTTTATGTTGAGTCCTTGTAAATATCTCTGTCGAATACAAATACTTATAGTAGCATGCTTTGAGTCCTTTTTTTTTTTTAATGTTTACATTTTAGGGGAGGGATGCAAATAATAAGAACATGGTGGTCCTTTGTTGATATGATTAGAACAGAATGACACTCTCACGAACAAAATTAACAGCTGTCTAGGAAGATTTATTCCAAGTTTTAACAAACCTTTCAGATAAAAAGTTTAGTAATCCTGACGATTGTGTATTAGAATTTCAAACAGGTTGAAGTTCTTTTCCTTTCAATGTCAAACCATACAACAAATGTATTGGAATCAATTGGATTGGAAAGGAAACCTTGTAATTAGGACTCACATTCAGTTTGGATATTTAGGTTGATTGAATGGTTATGCACTTTTCTGTGCTGAGGAAAATTCTTTTCTGATTTTTGAAACTAATTTGGGGCATATGGGGGCACAGAAGCATCCCACCCAAGAAGAGGAAGAACAATGGTTAAGTAATTGCAGGGAAAATCTACTTGTAGGACATATAAAGTTGATGCGAGCAATATTCTTCAACAACTTTATAAGCTCAAATTAGATCCTAGAAATTTAAGTCGACGTCTAACAATTCATTATCAAAGCATAGTCTTTTTCTCTTCATAAAGCATGCATATAAATTCTCTCTATATTCCTTAAATCAAAATTGTGAAAAGTAAGGAATTTGTAACATCGCCAAATATATTTCAAGCAAATCAGGTTCTACTTCGTCCCTATGGAACAGTGCCTTACAATGTATACCCTCTGACAGCAGAAGGGGTATTATGTTCACAATGCTGAAAAATGAAACTCAGAATTTCGGCACTAATTTCCTGTATGCAATGCAACTGGTTGAAGAAGGCCAATGTTATAACGACCCGAGTAGCCACTGGCGCAATAACTTGGTAAGCCTGTCACATGGCTCAAAATGCTTAAGCCCAAGTTACCAGTAGTGACATACACAGTTCATTATATATCAGACTCATATTTCATTCATAAGTTATAACACCCCATCTCACATCGTTTATGAATGAAATATAAGTCGGATATATAATGAACTATGTATGTCACTACTAGTAACTTGGGCTTAAGCATTTTATACTACGTGACAAGCTTACCAAGTTATTGGGCCAGTGGGTTACTCGAGTTATTGGGCCAGTGGGTTACTCGAGTGGATACAAATGGTACAGAGCCTATTACCAGCAGAAAATATAGGACTCCCAATCCGTTGGGAAAGCTTTTGAGGCAAGATCAGGATAGAGACAAGGGGCGTGAAGCCGTGAGTCAAGATAAGGGAATCCGCAAGTGACATAGGTCTCCTGGTGAAATAAGATGGATCCATACGAGGACGTGTGGCCTTAAGGGAGGTAAATTTTAACAACTCATCTCACATCGCTTATGAATGAAATATGAGTCTGATATATAATGAACTATGTATGTCACTACTGGTAACGTGGGCTTAAGCATTTTAAGCCACGTGACAGGCTTACCAAGTTATTGGGCCAGTAGGCTATTCTTATCGTTACAAATGGTATTAAAGCCTATCACCAACCGAAAATGTGGGACCCCCAATCTGGTAAAAAAGGCCCTTGAGATAAGATCAAAACAGAGCCAAGGTACGCGAGCCCGTGAGTCAATATAGGAGAATTTACAGGAGACACGCGAGTGAGATGTTTCAATCCCACATTGCCTGATGAAGTTAGATGAATCCACATGGGGACGTGTAGCCTTAGGGGGGTAGATTGTAACACCACATCCTACATCGCTTATAAATTAAATATGAATCTGATATATAATGAACTATATATGTCACTACTAGTAACTTGGGCTCAAACATTTTGGACTATATGACTGGCTTATCAAGTTATTAGGCCAGTGGACTACTAGGGTCGTTACAAATGGTATCAGAGCCTATCACCAGCTGAAAATGTAGAGCTCCTAATCCCTCTAAGAAAGCCCTTGAGATAAGATCTAGACAGAATCAGGATGTGGAAGCCGGTAAGTCAAAATAGGGGAATCCATAAGGGATACAGGTGTGGAATGCTTTGGTCCCACATCGCCTGGTAAAGTTAGATTGATCCACACGGGGACGTGTGGCCTTAAAGGGAGTAGATTGTAACACCTCATCCCACATCGCTTATAAATGAAATATGAGTTTGGTATATAATGAATTATATAGTTTATTACTAATAATTTGGGCTTAAGCATTTTGGGCCACATGAAAGGCTCACCAAGTTACTAGCCCAGTCGTTAAATTACACCTGCATCTGTACCTTAGCCTCGACCCCAGCAACAACAAATTCAGTAGCCCCGTGCACCTCAATCTTCTCAGCAGAAGGGACAGCCAGTTCAGCATAAGTTTGCAACACCTCAGAGATCTCATCAGCAGCATCAACAAAGGCCCAGGTTTGCAACACCTCAGAGATCTCATCAGCAGCATCAACAGAGGCCCTGAGCAGTGGGCAAGGCTTATGCATTGACTCATGAGCAGGCCAAGGCTTTCGGCAATGTTGTTGAAGGTACTCTAACGGATTTAATACTCAAGTTCTTTTTTATTCCGGTCTTACTCATTCCTATATATCTCCATCTTTTGCTTAGAGTTTCAGGGGTAGAGCAGAGGTTATGCCTTGTGGATTTTTTATTAATAGTGACTCCACTAGGGAGAAGTGTAACTTGTAATGCTTACTTCCCTAGATGCCGAGTCCAGATAAGGGATTCTATTCTATTTATAGATTTGATTGTGTTACCAATGCAAGATTTGGACATCACCTTAGGCATCGATTGGTTGACTCTATATAGTGCAACAAGTTAGTGAAGCTTAAGATCAAGAACAACAGTGATACAATTGAGTTTGTGGGCAAGAAGAAACCAATGACAACTCAGTTGATCTCAGCTTTGAAGGCGGAGAGATTGATGAAGTTAGTTTGTGAGGGATTCATGGTTTTTATCACGAGGATAAACAACCTAAACAAGTGGAGGATATTCCAGTAGTTTGCGAATTTCCTGATGTGTTTCCAGATGAAATTCCAAGATTACCTTTGACCCGTGAGGTTGATTTCATCATCGAGTTTGTGCTAGGGATAGCTTTTATATCAAAGGCTCCTTATAGGATGGCTCTAGTAGAGTTACAAGAGTTAAAAGCCCAATTACAAGAATTATTAGACAAAGGATTCAACCGGCCTAGTGTTTCTCCATAGGGTGCACCAGTTTTGTTCGTCAAGAAGAATGATGGTTCTATGAGAATCTACATCGACTATCGTCAGTTAAACCAAGTCACTATTAAAAACAAATATCCGCCTCCAAGGATCAACGAATTGTTCGACCAACTTCATAGAGCACAGCATTTCTCAAAGATTGATATGAGATTAGGCTACCATCAGCTGCGAGTTAGAGCAGAAGATGTACCCAAGACAGCATTAGTTAGAGCAGAAGATGTGCCCAAGACAACATTCAGGAGGAGATATGGCCATTATGAATTCCTTGTAATGCCATTTAAATTGACAAATGCTCCGGCAGTTTTTATGGCCTTAATGAACAAGTTGTTGGCATCATACTTGGATAATTTCGTTGTAATCTTCATCAATGATGTTTTGGTTTATTCACAGTCTCACAAGGATCATGAGCAACATTTGAGGACTTTTCTTTAGTGTTGCAAGATAACCATTTGAATGCGAAGCTTAGCAAGTGTAATTCTAACTCGAACAAGTGGCTTTTCTCAGACATATCATTTCCACAGATGGATTGCCAGTGGATCCAGCTATGATTGAGGCAATGGTTAATTGGAAAAGACCAAAGAATGTTGCAGAGGTCCGTAGTTTTCTTGGCTTGGTAGGGTATTACCGCCGGTTTATTCAAAGATTCTCATCAATTACGGCCCCAATGACAAACCTAACACGGAAGAATGAGCCCTTTGTATGGTAAGATGTGTAACGACACTTGTGTCCCCTGCGGATTCCCCTATCTTGACTCACAGGCTCGCACACCCTGGGCATATCCTGATCTTGCCTCAAGGAATTTCCCAATGGGGTTAGTGGTTCCACATTTCCAATTGGTGATAGGCTATAATACCAATTATAACGACCCGAGTAGTCTACTGGCCCAATAACTTGATAACCCTGTCACGTAGCCCAAAATGCTTAAGCCCAAGTTACTAGTAGTGACATGCATAGTTCATTATATACCAGACTCATATTTTATTTATAAGCGATGTGGGATGGGGTGTTACAACTGTGACCAGACCAGAGTCACCCTGGGTTTACAATTATCTAAATCATGTTCAAGTTGACGGTGGGTGATTTGGTATTTACCATAGTTCAGCAAATGAGAATTTCTCAATTCATACAACTCACCTTCCTGCTTGCTTAAATCACTATTTGAGTAGAGATTTATTTTGACCATGACTTCTATAGTCTAATCAAATTACAATACTTGGAGGTCCAATTTGTTGGGAAAAGAGGCGCAACAAAAATTACCCGCAATCCACGGATCAACCACGATAAATGCAAGCAATCATACCATCAAGCAATCACACACATGACACAGCAATTTTATGTGGTTCGACAACCTTACCTACGTCCACAGAGGAGAAAACATATTTATCATGATCCCATCTCAATTGCCTCCGGAGCTAAGGTTACAGTACATTAGTATATATAGTTTCCGCTTTCTTAGCCGATAAGAAAACCCATACATAATGACTAAAATACCTTTAACCCTGAACCTCAGTTCTGGTTAAACTAGACAACCGATTCGGCTAAACCGGAATGCAAGACAAAACCCAATAATCTCTACCTTGGCTTGGATTCCACAAATCCTAAGAGCCACCTTGAGATACTCTGTAATGTCTTCACTTGCTGAATGGTACGTCACTATACCAATGGCGTAGTCTTCTCTTTTCAACACTCTAACATGTTGAACCAATACTTCATATACCTCGCTGAAAGGTACACTTCGACACATGCAACTACCAAGCGTAGCACCTGCACCCCTTAGCCTAGATACACAAACAATCTTAGCATTGTCTAGTATTAATCAAGTCTAAACCAAATTGAGATTTCTCACGATTGCCTCATTGGACCTCAACACCTTTGCCTTGAACCTCCGAAGTGCTCTCCATTTGTTGCTACATGCATGTATCCTTGCAACACAATGAACCTCACTTATATCCGTTAAGACAAAACTGAAGACCTCCCCGAATATGGATCTCACTAGTACCTGTAAATCCTTCCTTATGTCTCCATCCAAGTGTTCTTTCCATCAAAATTGCAACTGTCCTGTTTCAACCTGTTCTGGGAGGTTGGGCGCAATACGCACGGGTTAGGTATAACCTGATGCTAAATAGGCTTACTTTAACCCCAACAAGACTACCTCTTCCGAGAAAATCATCTCCATTTAAGTCTTCTTGGATTTTCGTTAGATGATATCATCAAAGAGTAATCAATCTATCTTCCGATGATCTGTCACATCCAACTTCACCTGAACCACAGATTTCCTCTCCTGTTATTTGATGTCTCCTTCACTACACCACCTGAAAAAGCATCCCCTATCAACGTGTAGAGATTTCTGACCATCTCACCCTCCATGATGACAAATACTTCCTTTTTTCCACCTTCGGAACTCCATTCCGTCTAGTGCACTTGTAGCCTTTGAAGTCTAAGGCACTCAAAGAAATCCAATTTTTTCACAAACTCGGAACATATATACATCCATTAGGATTTGAGCAACATCATCATACATCTGGATCTTTACCACTCTTATCTTAAGTGCTCATCAATTTACATTCTCTCCTATAAGAACAGATCCATCAACAATGAGAGTTATTTGCGTCAATCAATCTCTACATAAACACATGATCGAAAGAATCTGAATCCCAATACCATGATTCATTAACCCGATTCTGATTCTTTTGCTTTTCCTTCCACTTTGGCATGTCGTTCCTTCTTGATCCCTTCAACACGGATCTAAGCTTTCCATCAAAGTACTCAGAGCAATTTCTTATTCATTATATCAAGTAAAACTTTTCAATCATTGCTGCGTCACGGAGTCTTACACTGTTTCCTATCAATCCCTGAAGTCATTTCTCCATAAAACACTTCAATTTGGACCATAATGCTTGAATACATTGTTGTCATCGTGAATCTGTCAGTTTCTTTAGTCTCTAATTTTCTATTGATCAAACTGTCAATATCTTTTGTCTGCCTCATAGATCTCGTCACTGCAAGCATACTGGAATAAACGGATCTGAAATCCGACTCTGGATGACTTTGATATCGCAGAAATAGTTTTCTGCACTTCAATTAGTCAAACCTTCTTTTTTACCGTTGAACTGCCCATCTCCTTCCACATACACATAGATCTCCTTCCGTTTTACATGCAGTTGTGCTTTGGCTCTGATACCACCTGTTGAGAAAAGCGGCATAACGGAAATTACTGCGATTCACCGATCAACCACAATGAACACAAATAATTATACCATCAAGCAATCACACATATGACACAGCAGTTTTACGTGGTTCAGCAACTTTGCCAATATCCACGAAGGAGAGAACTCATCTATCATAATCCTATCTTAATCCCGTCCGGATCTAGAGTTACATTACATCAATATATATTGTTTTTACTTTCTTGGCCAACAA
The DNA here is from genome assembly GCA_037013555.1 of Sextonia rubra. NCBI lineage: Eukaryota > Viridiplantae > Streptophyta > Magnoliopsida > Laurales > Lauraceae > Sextonia > Sextonia rubra. Next base: position 29,982,111 of record JASUAD010000010.1, on the reverse strand, counting down.
GAAAATTCATACATAATGACTAAAATACTCCTAATCCTAAACCTCAGTTTTAGTTAAACCAAATGACTGATCCAACTAAACTGGAATAAAAAACAAAACCCAAAAAATACAACAAATTCATAAATTTGCTTCATCTCTACGTTTGAAATTCGTGACGGACATGATCGGATGAATTGATTATTTACCTTTACAATGCTTCATTTTTCTTATTCCAATTCGTTCACTTGGCTTCCAAGGCCTCTGAGAACAATTGGGACATGGTTTCAATGAACCGAAGAAAGTAGCCCAAGGCCTCTATTTCAAACCTGAAATAAAATCTCACCCTAAACCAAAGTCATTGGTACACCAAACATGCTGATATGAACTCAAAACTCGCTCAAGTTTGCACCATTCTGCAAGTGGAAATATAAAAAATAAAAAATAAAAAAAAATGTATGAATATCTTTATATCTCTTTTAAGGTACAGACGTTTTATTCTCTAAATGAAAAAACAAAATACAACATAAAAAAATGAGAACAATTGTAGTGCCCTTGAGGCACCTGAAAATCCAATCTTAGATGGAATTATCATTGGCTTTCAACCGTAGAAGGATATACTTCTAAAGGACAGTGCTCTGTTCAAGTGATGCCATGGTTCCAGGGCTGAGAAGAGGCAAAGAAGAACATAAGGAGAAGTATGAAGATGGAGACATGAACCCAAGTGAACAGGCCCCAGCAGAACTAGGCGATGATAATACAGATGAACTAGGTGTTGTTGAATGTTGCTGTTGAGAATTAGAATTATTACTGTATTCCAACTTAGGTAGCGATGGCGGCAGCGGGGGGACGATGTTGAGAGGAGGGGGTGTAACCACTTGAAGCCGCCGCAAGGTGGCTGCCGGTGCACCCGTAAGCTTCTGCACCAGGGACCGGAAATCGTGCGGGTCGACGACGTAAACTCTGGTCATAGATGAAGCAGCTGCAGAAGCTGGTTTCTTCCATGGCTTTGATGGTGGTTTCCTCACACCATGCAGCAGAGAGAAGCTTTTTTCTTCTCTATCTGAGGCTTGGAGAGGAGAGGAGAATTGAGAGTTCATGTTCTCAGTTTTTTAGACCTTGAGTACTACTCTTGCCAATGCAAATGTCTTATAACTCCTTATTTATAAACTCTGCCGGCTAAACTGTGGGTCCCATATTCGTCAATGCTTATATCATCCTCACTTTGCTCGTGGTGGGCTCCACCGTGAATGATGACAGGGATCCCTCGAATGGGCGTGCTAGCAGTCTGGTCCTTGTGTTGAACGTGGACCGTTGACTTGCTTTTTGTTTTGTTCCATTGCTTTCAACTGCACTAATGAAGTTGGTCGCCGAAGTAGATCATACAGAAGAGGACCCAGCTGATGGGAAAAAAAAAAAAAGAAACATCTATTCAATAGATTGCTAACGTGGGGTGGGGCGCACCAGATGGTAATTGAGTCAACGGTGGATAGGATAGGAAATGAAATGGACGACTGATGTCTAGGCAATTGAGAGATGATTGTACTAGACCTTTGCCAAAAGTTCATTTCTTTAATCAGAAATCATCGAAATGAGATGGCAATATCAATCTCCTTGATAATCCATTGATGTATCATCCATCAAGAGTCTGTATGGCTAGGAGAAATCGAGAGCCATAGAAGAAATGGGCCCCGCATTTAGGCAATGATGATGCAGACTATTCCATGGAGTCTAAGCTATAAGAGCATTGTTTATTGACCTATAGCTGTCGAGTCTTCAGGCGGCCGACTGCCCAAGTCTTCCACGTTGGTCAAAGTTTTAACTTTGACCGCGTTGCAGCCTTTTACTTTTGCGTCACCTTAGCGTTATTTCGTGGTTAGCATGATAACCTTAATTGGTGGTCCATCAGTTCACATTCGAAGACCAGCCCCTGTTAGAAATATGTGCTCTTTTTTTTTCCTATGCGTTATTTGCAAATGTATTGATAACAAATGTCGCTGAAAACATTTAAATTTTCAAATTAAATTTATTGGTGGACATGATGGACCTAATTAGACCAAGCACCACATTGTACCCATATCACAAGGTGCATTTGGAAGAACATATTAAAACCCATTACAAACCATCCGAATCTAGGTTGTGCCGGTAAGGTCTAACCAAGGGGTTCCTTTTCACCTTAGTATCTACGGTTGGCCCCTGGTACACTGCGTGAGGGGCGTTATGTCCGTAAACAAAATTTGCCGTCGGAGCAGTCATTATATCTGATGACAGTTTCTAATCTCAAGAGTTGGCATTATTTCCAGGGACAAATTTTGTTGTCACAGGAGCTGGTTTCATGTCTTGAGGACAATGTTTCTCATACCCCATAGGTAGGTCTAAATGGTCCCAGGCTCCCAGAGGAACCAGCCTCATCCGCGGCGGGTGTACCAAAAACAAGTTAACCCAACCTTTGCCATCCCCATGTCCAACCTACAGTTATAATCAGATGGTCAATTACGTTGTCGGCAACAAATATTTAGCTATGTAATAGTTTTATTATGTATTGGCTTGGGTTGGAGAATCCTGAAAACTACTGTTGCTGTGTGTCTGCGTTTGTAGGAGTTCATTTGCGTTTGTAGGAGTTCATTTGAATTCAGCGAAATTTATTATATTTAGCATCTCTTGCCAATTTAGCCTCCAACCTTTCACTTGGGGCCTGAGAATTTTACAATTATGACGAGCAAGAGTATTTCTTTTACGTGGCTCACATTCAATTAAAATGGACTTAGTAGAACTTCGATAATTAACGGTGAGGGATATGTACCTACTCCCACCAGCTGTTTGGTCGACTCACTATTGGTTAATCCACTTATATGTCAACTTAAATTTGTAAGTCCCATCTTGTGGTTCCAGACAATGAATTAATGCTGCATGTCATGTGGGCCTCACTAAGATTACGGGAGAATGTAAAAATGTCAGACGTCGATGGGATGGGATTTGGGGGTGGGGGTGGGGGTGGGGGTGGGGGTGTGAGCAATATTTGAGGCAGTAAAATGACCCCAGGAGGAGATTCCAACTCACTACAGACGCCCTCATCTGCTTCACATTTCTCGGGGTTTGGACATCAACTCTTATTATCCATAGATCTGGATTTTTTTTACCTCTTTCCTTTTTCCTTTTTCCTTTTGTTTTTTTTTTAATGGAGGGGTATTCCAACCATTTGGATATAACTAATCTCTTCTGGCTTAGGGGGAGTTGGATAAATCCCTTGTTACCCCTAATGAGTAGTTAAAATTTGATTTTAAGTAATGATTACTACTTCAGAGAGCAAACCGTAATCCTAAGCCAATTGAATTACTCATTGTTGTTAAAATTCAATTTTAAACAATGATCACAATAGAGTTGGAAAAGAGAATTTGAGTATGTTAAATACGCGAGTACTAGAAAAAAACTAAGAAAAATGGAAGTTGACATGAGTACAAAGTAGAACTAGAGGAGATAGTATGAAGAATGAGCATCAAAAGCATTTATAAGTACAATCAATATACGGTAAATTAAGAGACTCATTTAAAACGTGGACACGCTTAGTACAGGCAATATAATTCATAATATAAGAAAATTTAAAAATTTTTAAACAAAGCTAAAAGAAAATCCTTCCGATGGTATCGCACATGAGCTTGTGAATAGGGTGTGTGATTTCAAAGATGTAGCAAAAAAGAACAAAAAAAAAAGGATAAAGGACAGAATCACACGCAATCTTTTATCAAATTAAATCAAGATTATAGTTCTAGCTTAAAATTTTTAGAAATCATATAAGGGGAATCTTCCAAGAAGCAATCCTTGTTCTCAAATCTCCAAGAAATAATTCTAAATCCAAGATCTTTTTAATTGGTTTCCATTTATATATATGAAAGGGATAGGATTCAATTCTGCCATTGGAGTTTGGTTTTTACAATCCAACCTCAAGCATATTAAGCCTAAACCTAGCTCAAGTTAACATTCTAACAAAAAAGGCCCTTTTGTATGTGAGCTTCAACTTTTCAATTAATTACAAAATTAAAGTTTAATTACAAAATCAAATCCTATCCCCTTCATATGTAATAATGGTTTGGATATGTCAAACGTAAACCAACAATAACCTTGATGGCCCCCAATAGAAAGGTCACAAGCTGAAGAGATCACTATCTTGCCATTGCCAGTCTCGCTTCACAAGCCCATTAGCAAGCATCAATTGGCATGCCAAGTCCAAAACTTAATAAGAATAATTCATTTGATCTACAAAGTAATACACCTATGCATTAAGTAACGGAAATTTTGAGTTTTTGTTTTTTCTTAAACAAAAAATTTTGAGTTGGTTACGCTTAAGCTCGTAAAAAATTTACTCAAAGTGTTTAAGACTTTAAAGAATTCTTATCTCGTTTAAATGAATTCTTATCTCTATAAAATTACAAGTTCGAAGAATTTTCACTCTTCTAGATTTTTTTCGGTTATTTTTTCCTTTTACAACAACACACAGATTTGGGCGGCTGATATGTATATTATTTTTTAAGTAAAAAAAATCAATAGGGGATCCGATACCATTCTGTGCCAACTTTCACTTGAGTGATCGGCCAGATGTAACCATTTTCATCATTCAATACCCCTCGCATAAATATCTTACATAGGATAGCTCAATGGGGTAGATTAGGACTAAAACATGGTTAAAATTTTATCTCTAAAAATACAGATCAAATATAATAAAGACGGTGATGAACTCATAATGGAGCTGTGTAAGAATTGAGATGACCCTTTAAATTAGTAGTCGGCCAATAAGATAGAGCATATACTTAAGACAATGTGAACAACGGCTAAGTTGATCTGAATTTGCCAACTTTCATATACTAAAGAAAATGTGAAAAACGGCTAAGCTGAACCGAACGGTTTTCCAAGTTTCCAAGTGGATCTTAGAAACGATCATTACCTTAGTGGTAAGGAATGTCTATTATTAGTAGAAGCTCTATATTCAATACTAGCATCCCTCTCTTTGCATATGTGGATTTTTATCACCTCACATGCGCAACTTGTGTTTTGTGTCCTTGCATATGCAAGTCTCCATTACCTTGCATATATGAGTTAGTGTCTAAGTCCTCGCATTTGTGAGTCCCCATCACCTCATCTATATGAGACTATGAGTAAGTAATTATATCCTCACATGTGTGAGTTTATATTACTTCGCATATATGAAGTAGTCTTTATATTCTGGTCCAAACCCCTTGGCTACGTTACCGAAACATTTTTCAGGAGAATCTTATGGGACTGCTTGAAAATATATAAAAAAGTACAATGAAAGCCCTTCTATTAATCAGTCCCCTAAATCGTTTGGAGATACAAGATTTAGAAAATGAAAGGGGAGTCACAATCCATTGGATTTGCTTTCTTTTGTGTTATGTTTTCGTTGGCAAACTTCTTTACTGTTTTTTTATTTATTCAAAAGATTGTTTTAATTAACGTATCCAATTTTTTTTTCAATGATAGAATCTATCCATTCAGTTGACTTTTTATTTCATTTCCATCTTCTAACATCAAAAAATAAATAAATAAATAAATAAAGTGCTCTTGGATATCCAAGTCGTTTAAATAGTCGAAATCCAGTTAAATCTGCCCTAACAACTAAAGAGGGTTGTAATTTACTAAAAAGCAGGTAGTAAAATAATAATAATATTATTATTATTATTATATCCTACCTAGAAAGAGGAGTGTGAGCCTAATCAATCATGATGCAACAAATAAACAAGTGACATAAAAAGAACATAATAAATTTATGAGGTTTGGCAAGTCCCTATATATATATTGTGATGAGAACAAATTCAACCATCCTGAAGAAATTAGGGTTAAACTTTATGGGTGTTTCACTCCCTCCATGACTCCTAAACTAAATTAATTTTTGTAACCCTAAATAACTCACTTAAAGAAATATTTATATTTTGTTTAATTGACCATAAAACCCTTGAACTGTAAGGCGATCCTTGTGGGGCCCACTTAGGGCCCTCCATGATCTATCCAACGTTAGCTATCCCCTCCCATTGTCATGGGATGTACTTGACACTCATAGAAATAAGATTGATCGTTGGTTTTAAATTAAAAAAAAAAACTGGTTTCCTTAAATATATACTATTAAACTTGAGGGTCATGCATAGGGGAAAGAGGGGTGCACCGAATACAAGCACGTTGAACCACGATGCACTTTCAAAATCTAAATAAGAATTCTAGGTCCACTGCTAAAAATTAAATAAAAAACATTAATTCACTATAGAAATTCACATGAAAAGCCTCAATTTACCCTTCAAAACCAAAATACAAGGGTCAACACCCCTCAAACAAAAATCATAAGTCCGCCACAAAAGGATTAAGTGATCTAATCGACTTGAAATTTAGCATATAACTGAATCTCATTCAAGCCCTTTCCATCTCCCACCTTCTCCACGATTGTCGTGGCCCTTATGGACAAGGGAGGCATGATAAGGGTGCACAAAAATAGGAGTGCCCTTTTAGAAGTATTTATATTTATCTTCCATAATTCTAATAAAACTGCATAGTATTATCTAGACGATGAGTCACAATAAATATGATTAATAAATTTATTAATAATGTATAAGATAGTTTGAATCACATTATTTATAATATAATCAATTTCAAAGTAGGGTCAATTCCTATTATAATAAAATTTGAAAATATTTAAACACAACAAGAGTGACCATAATAAGTGGTTCAAATTTAAAAGGCAAACCCACTAAAGAGCTTTATTTGGGGCTCACTATCCCAACCACTTTTAGAGGTGCCGTTAAATCAGAATTCCACAAAAAAGAACCGTGCATAATAGATAATGGGTCTGATTTGATTGCACCACGAAGAACGAGTGGAATAATTGGCAATTTCGTTACTTTCATAATTGGTGCATGAACTCATCGAAACTTCTACAAAAACGTTGACTTGCTTGTAAAAATACAAATACAGCTAATCTTGATTACAACTGATTTGACCGACGATTTGATGTGGCCAACCCTACGACCCGACCTTGCAGGATCTTTCCTAAAATCCCTTTTTTATGTATGCCACTTGCACCTTCCATCTGATCCTTTTGTCTTCTTCTCAATTATTGGTGTTTTTTTTAAAAACCGTTGGAACTTGATCCTGTTGGAGATCATAGGTGGTGGTGGACATGATCGCCACTTGTTTGATTTTATTTATAAAAGATATCGGCCCCCCCCCCCCCCCCCCCCCCCCACAAGTTAAGACACGTAGTCGTCAGACAGCTTTCTATTGATAGAGAGAAAAGTATAAAAGTAGCCTATTAAAGAGCTTGGAAACTCTTTCATCTTCACATACTGTTGCTTCGCATCCCATTAATCACATTACAAGAAGTGTGAGAGAGTTACAGGTTTGTGGCATTCCATATTCCTTTCGCGATGGATTCAAGTATGATCTTTAAATTGGTTTTTCTTTCCTAGTATAAACCATATCATTAGAATATAAATCTAATCCGTTAAAATCTTTAAAAATGGGCCATTTTTGCTAACAAGTGGTATTAGAGGCATTGGTTTCCATTGATAGGGTTAGATTTGCATTAAGTCCGGAAGAAATGAAATGGGCTCATTGTCTTCGGGAAAATAGAACAGACAAAAAAAAAGGAAAAAAGAAAGTAGGTCATCGGTTGGGGTGACGGCCATTCCTGGCAAGTAGAACAGCATTGCAAGGCCTAGGCGATGCACTACAATGGCCTAGAACAGTTTTTGTGCAATACCCAGTGCCAGAACAAAACGACCAAAAAAAAAAATTGCCGTTGCAGGGAATGGACAACCGGCGACAAGTGTTGCCGGCACTGTGTGAGTATTTGGCTATCCGCTAAAGCTAGAGTCGTTTTAGGCGTCGGAGGAGTATCCCGACCAATTAGCCTCTATTTCGGGAAAGAAGATGATGTGGCATCGAGTTAGGTTGATTCGATCTGGCCTGACCCAACTCGACCCAGTTTGTTTTCTATACAGACTATATTAGCAGACCGCTCGACCTGACCTGATGACCTGACCTGACCTACGAATCCATTTCAGATTGGGTTGTTTAGTCAGGTTAACCGACTTGGGTCTGACCCGACCCACCGTCTAACCCCTTTGAATAAAATAAATAATATTAAAGGGTTAATTATGTGATTTACTTAATTAGATCATTATAGGATTTATCCAATCCGATTATAGCCATCCAACAGATATATCAAAATATAAGTCATATTTTGGCAATATTGATTAATTTTTTATTTGATAAGATCAAAGCCAGATCAAGGAAAAATCAATGATCAGAAAATTATTTTGATCATTTTGGGGACATCCGATATCGGATTACTAATCTGTTTTTTCTGTTAAGATCCTTATTATGAGATTTATCATATTAATGAATTTAATTACTCGTCCAATGATTCAATTTAGACATCATATGAATTTATGCATGATTCTGCTTATTTGTTTACATGATTAATGTTGATTTTAAGTTATGATTGTTATATTCATGCATGATGATGTTTATTTTCGTCTAAATTAATGGATGAATTAAGTTAAACTTAGAATTATGACAGATTGATTAAGAAAAATAAGGTTGGGATAGGATTTCAACGGTCTAATTAATGTCATATTAGACAAATAATATTAGGAAAACTCATCCAAAACATTAATAGTGTGATCTTAAATATTAGGTCTCCCCTGAATGTATAAATCAACATAATTGAAGCTCAATTAAGGTAAAAATTGAGTATTTAAATCATTGATTAATTAGTATGAAAATTAAATTATAAGAGTTTAAGATCACAATAGTGTTATAGATTTCAATCTAAAAAATTACAAATTAACTTGGTAGTCACCAAAGTGACCCAATTATGATGAAGACTATATTTTCAATGATTGAATTATAAGCGCTGTAAAATAACACTAAAATTGCAACTTCACTTAAAAGATTAATAATCGACTCAAAGGAGTTTATCTTTCAATTATTTGAAGATTAAGATAAGACATATTAAAGATGTGTTAGTGGATTTGTCCTAATCTATGGCCAAAGGTGAGATTTCACTTGTTCACTTCACATATTATAATTTTATCAAATAAATGAGGATAATTAAATTAACAATTGCATTAAACCCAAAAGTTATTTGTGATGATGTGTAACAATTACTCTAACTTTTAAATATTTTTTTTAATTTAAAGCATTATAGTTTTGTGAACGTAATAGTTATATTTCTTTTTACTACTTTTTCCTCCAGATCAATGTCACTTCTCTCATACTTGGAGTCCATTCCTATGTTAGATAGATCTACCTACCTTGATTGGTTAGACTTATTGTCATTGACTATAATCTTTCTATATTTAGATATGGCCTTAGATGAGACCATGCCTCATACACCCATTGACCAGAGTTTTGATTGTAATAAGGCCAACTATGATAAGTGGCATAGATGTGATAAAGTATGCCATAAGATAATTTTGAACTCAATTTCTAAGAGTATTAGATGATCAATTGATCAAGAAAAATACGCAAAATAACTCTTAGAAATAATCAAGTCTCAGTTTGAAGTGACCAATAAGGGATTAGGTGCCACATTAATAAACAAATTGACCAATATGAAATATGATGGGACTAAGGGAATTAGAAAACATATCCTACTCATGTCCAACATCGCATCTAAGTTGAAAGCTGTAGATATGAGTATTTCAGATAGATTTTTTATCCAATTCATTCTTAATTCCCTTTGCCCAGCATTTGGCCTATTTAAGGTGACTTACAATCAAGGCTCTAGTCGGTGAACCCTGAACAAGTTGATTGCAAGATGTGATTAAGAAGAAAGGAGACTTAAGGCCAATAGGCAATTGCTGGTAAACGTTGTCTCCCATGTAAAGGGCAAGAAAGGTCCTAGATATTTTAAGAATAATGCCAACACTCCAAAAGTAGATCTAAAGAGTCAGAAACCAATGAAGAAAAAGGAAAAGAAAGGGTCTGATAAATGTCACTTTTATGACAAGAAAGGACATTTCAAGAAGGACTACCGAAAAGGAAGAGTTAGTTTGAGAAAGAGGTTAGCAAATAAATTTATCTCTTGTATGTAAAACCAATGTTATTGATGCCCATCCATTACTTGGTAGGTCGACCCTGGTCAACCATTCACCTATCTAGTTGTATGTAGTGATTTCTTTCATCCTGGAGGCCAAGTGATAGAGAAAAGACCATTGTTATGTAGAACTAGAAGAAATCAAGAGTCGAGGCAGTTGGGACATACAGGCTGGTGTTGGACACAGGCTTCATTTTGGACCTGCCAAACACCTTCTATGTTTCCGATAGTTCTCAAAATTTGGCTTCTGTTTCTAAGTTAGATATTGATGGTTATGCATTTAACTTTGATAATGGATCATTAGAACTTTTTTATAATAATATGGTGATTAGTAGTGGTTTATTTTGTGATGGTTTGTACAAATTAAAGTTAGATTCTTTATACACATAATCAATCACTACACACCAAATAACTTATGGTATGAATGTTGAAATCAAAAGATGAGTAATAAAAGAAAATTCTCATATGTTGTGGCATAAAAAATTAGGACACATTTCAAAGGATAGGGTATTGAGATTGGTGAAAGATAGGTTGCTACCGAACCTTGACTTCATTAATTTCAGTGTTTATGTTGACTGTATCAAAGGAAAACAAACTCAAACAGTCAAAAAAACTACCACGCAGAGTTCTGAACTCCTACAATTAATCCATACGAATATTTGTGGTAAATTAGATATACCTTGTTTTACAGGAGAACAATATTTTATCACCTTTATAGATGGTTACTCACATTTTGGTTATGTCTATCTTATTAAAGGAAAATCAAATGCCCTAAGTGCCTTTAAAGTATTTAAGGCAAAAGTAGAAAAACAATTAGATAGAAAGATCAAAATCGTGAAATCAGATCGAGGTGGTGAATATTATGGTAGGTACACTGAAACAAATTGTAACCTAGGCCTGTTTGCTAGATTCCTAGAATCTGAAGGTATTGTTGTCCAATATACAATGCCTAGAACACCTCAGCAGAGTGGAGTGGCTGAAAGAAGGAATATGACTTTTTTAGATATGGTTAAGAGTATGGTTAATAATAATTCGTTACCCGACTTTATGTGGGGCAACGCACTAAAGATAGCCATGTATATTGTAAACATAGTTCATATTAAAGCAGTCTCTAAAACTCCTTTTGAGTTATGGGCTAGTAGGAAACCCCACTTAAACCATTTCCGAGTCTATGGATGTCCATCTGAAGTGCGGGTATATAACCCACAAAAAAAAAAAAAAAGAGAAGTTAGAATCTAAAACAGTAAGTGGATATTTTATTGAATATCCAGAGAGGTCTAAAGGGTATCGATTTTACTGTCCTAATCATTCAACAAGAATAGTTGAGTCCAATAATGCCACGTTTTTGAGGAACCATAAAAATAGTGGGAGTAGTGAGGCTAGAAATATTAAATACAAGGAGATTAAAAATGAGTCTCAATCCTTTTCTCAAGGTGGATTAATGATTTCACTTAAAATAGAGGTTTCCCCAGAATTGATCCAATTCCCCAAGATACACAACTAACTATTGAAATGCAACTAGCTGTTATTGAAGAACTTGTATGTTACAACTCGAGCCTAAGAAATCGGGGATTAGGAGAAAACCTAATCGGTGACACACGTACTCCTGGATATGTACCACTAAACCTAGTCTAGGTGCACATATACAAGGGATTTATCACACGTACAATCTTTGTACGCGGAAGCTGTAGATAGTATCAGTGCACAAAAGAACATAAAAGATACAATAAACATAATTACTAGGAAGAATAGACGTCACCAGAAAGACATGAGCGGATACTCAATGAATACGTATTCAATAGATAAAACACTAGGATGTAGAAAATGGGAATGAAAGGAATACAGGGCACTCTCTGGAGCGGATCCATCACACCCACTCCCCATTCCACTGGGGTCTCTAAAATCTCCTCCGAAATCAGGTTGATCTTCGAGGCATCGGAAACTGACACTAAGCCTGGAACACCAAGAACAACGAGTGAGTACGACGACTCAGCAAAGTATAAACAACATAAAAGTAACACGTGCTGTGTCTAAAAGAATCAGTAACAGGTAATCATATAAGATGTCAATTCCGTACATTAGGCAAATTGTACAACGAATAAAGCATGCCATACGAGTCAATAGCATAAATACAGTACTAGGTGGCTACTACACATACCATATTCTCCTTCCGTGGAGAGAGCATACATATAATGAAGACACCATGGGCCAAATAGGTCACCGTTTCCTGAGGTCTGAAATCCTCAAGACATACTACGCCAAATTCAACCCCGTTGGGTATCCTAAGGCTGAGGCTAAGTAGTGACTGATGATATCGAACCAACAAATAATTGAACTTGAGTAGATCATGCATAACATATCATATCAGACATATAGCATGCGTGCATACCATTCAAATCATACATACAATGCTCGAGGTCTTGAGGCATACCGAACAATTGAATCAATCAAACTTACTGTATCAAGTGGCCATACGAATATGATGCGAACATGAACATACAGAAGGGTAAAGGTCACAATTTATCCATACAAGCTATCATAGATGAGTAACGTGTCAAAGCTACGTGTCAAAGCTTATCAACTCACATAAATCAAACAAGTAGCCTCAACCATGGAAGTCAGCTGCTTCCGCCCGGGATTTACCATGGACAGAGCCCTCAGGGAATATCCAATCGTTGTCCAGGCGCAAAACGCAAACCATGTGAACAGGAAGGCAAAACCGAAGTCAATATGCAATGCAAATCGGATTATTTGACAGGAATCACGATCTTTGCCTAACCAACCTCAACTTAGTTATCCATTGTTACTAACTGTACATGATGATGTAGTTTTAAGTTATCAAATGCTCAGTTGTTCTTTCTTTGGTGTCTCATTGTATACGTAAAGCATCGGAGTCCCTTAAACCAACACCCATGAGGAGTTGCTTAACAAATAGATGACATTCGTGAATGTATCTCAACCCTCAAGACCATTCATGACATTTATATGTTCGTTCATTAGGGCGGTTCATCTATAGGTCTCCAAGTAGTATAGAACAAGTCAGGAAGTTATGTATATTTAATTTTCTACAAGTCCACAGGTGATTTACCCGATCGATCGGGTAAGTGTCCGACCGGTCGGAGCCAATCTAGAACCAGAATCGACTGATCAGGGTTCAGGACCAACCGATTGACCCTGAAACTCCCTAATACGCGTAGAGTCGGTTCATAACTGACTCGAGGCAGGATAAAGGTAAGAAATCTAAGTCTTAAAGGCCTGCTAAGTCTGGTATGGTCTTTAACACATCCTTGTGTAGTCCTTGCCCAATCTTTCGGCTTTGCCGTATCAAATCATAAGGTGTAACTATGTAAGGTCTCAGAGGAGGTCACGGTGCTCCTATAACAGGACCGTAAGGGATTCTTAGTCCATTATGTAGCCCCAACAAGTAGGCCACTAGAAGGTTTACGAAAGGCCTCTCTAGTTAGACTTGAAACTATTATATGAAAAACCTACGTTACTGAGATATGCATGACCCGACCGATCGGGTACAGGTCCGACCGATCAGACCTGCTCCCAGAATCTTAATTCGACCGGTTGAACTATCAGGACCAATCGATCGGCCCTGATATGCCCGGTCACGAACAAAAATGGGTACCTACTGTTCTAAAGCTTACAAAACCTTCTATTTCAGTTCCTAACAATGAAAAAAGAAACAAGAAGGCTGTAGAACCTGCATAGACTAAGAGATTTGAAGTAAAATCACAATCATCACAAATTACCAACATGTATTCAACCAATCGTTGTTTATACTTGCCTTTACGAACGAAGAATCAAGCTTCACTCGTTTCTAGACTCAAATTGAGGAAACCCGGCATAAAAAATTGGAGCTTGACGCCGGCCACGACGAAGATGGGAGAAGAACAAGAGAGAGAGCAAAAGAAGAAGGAGTAGAGGGAAGAGAATATGAACGAAAGAGAGGCGGTGACATATGTATATTTTAGCCATTTGCAACCAGGTCCAAAAGTTATACAAATTACAATTCGAGTCAAATGCATACATAGACATTTCAAATGTCTCCAAATGATTCCGAGTCAGTTACGGAAAGTAACAAGCATTACAAAAGACACACGATGACATCAAGATAACGCCGAAATGACAAACTCAATTAAAATAAAAAATTACGAAAAATAGCCCGAAGCTATTAAATCCAGGTAAAACTCAACCCAACTACCTAACCAAAACTCCGAACCTAACCCAACAAGAAATAAACATAATAACCTAAGAAAAAATCCATCAACAATACGCTAACCACAAGAGTAATTGACTACTAAACTAGCGCATTGGGGTTGGGGTGTTACACAAGCGGAGGAATTGAGAATATCAACTCGTATGAGAAGACCTGCTATTTCGAATGATTTTATTGTGTATCTTGAAGAATTAGATATTAGAATTAAAAAAGACCAAAAGACTTTTAAAGAGGCGATAGAAAGTGAAAATTCTAGTAAATGATTAGACACTATGAATGAAGAGTTAGAATCTATGGCTAAAAACGAAGTTTAGGATCTTATTGAACTACTTGAATGATCTAAGACCGTTAGTTGTAAGTGGGTCTTTAAGACCAAAAAAGACTCTAAAGGGAAAGTTGAACTATTTAAGGCCCGACTTATAGCTAAAGGATTCACTCAGAAAGAAGTTGTCGATTATCATAAAACCTACTTTCTGGTGTCTAAAAAAGATTCATTCAGAATTGTTACGGCACTTGTAGCTCATTATGACCTAGAGCTATATCAAATAAATGTAAAAGATGCTTTCTTAAATAGGGATCTAAATGAAGAAGTGTATACAGAACAACTGGAAAGGTTTGCTAAAAAGGGTAATAATAGAAAACTAGTTTGTAAATTAAAGAAATCGATATACGAGCTAAAACAAACTTCCAGACGATGGTACTTAAAATTTAATCATACTATTAAATTGTTCGGTTTTACCAAAAATCAAGTTGACCATTGTATATATCTCAAGGTC
The DNA here is from genome assembly GCA_037013555.1 of Sextonia rubra. Taxonomy (NCBI): domain Eukaryota; kingdom Viridiplantae; phylum Streptophyta; class Magnoliopsida; order Laurales; family Lauraceae; genus Sextonia; species Sextonia rubra. Next base: position 29,967,032 of record JASUAD010000010.1, on the reverse strand, counting down.
TGTGGAAGCCAGTTTCTTATTTTAGTCTTGTATGTAAATGATGTTTTACTAGCCCATAATGAACTAAGTATGATTCGAGAAACTAAAACATATATTGAAAATAATTTTAATATAAAAAACATAGGTGAAGCAACCTTTGTAATAGGAATCGAGATATTTAGAAATCGATCTCGAGGATTACTTGGGTTATGTCAAGAAGCCTATATCAAAACTATTCTTAAACATTTCCGAATAAAAAGAAGCAAACCACAAAATACACCTATTTTTAAGGGAGACAAGTTTAGTAAAGAACAATGCCCATGACTGACTTAAAAAAGTTAGAAGTGGATAAATATCCATTTGCTGCAGCAATACGAAATCTAATGTACTTACAGACTTGCACGAGGCTAGACATTAGCTTTGCAGTTGGGATGTTGAGTAGATATCAAAGTAATCCCGACTTGCCTCATTGGGCATCTGTCAAGAAAGTGATACGTTACCTTAATGGAATAAGAAGATATATGCTTACGTATCAAAGGTCCAATCAATTAGAGGTCATTAGATATTCAGATTCAAACTTTGCCGGATGTCTCGATACAAAGAGGTCAACATCAGGTTACATCTTTCTGTTTGCTAGCGGGGCAATATCGTCGAGGAGTGCAAAGTAGATGTTAACCACTCCATCAGCATTTGATGCAGAGTATGTGGCATATTTTGAAGCCACATGTCACGCATTATGGATGCGTAACTATATCATGGGACTTGAAATTATGGGCAGTATATCTGATCTGATAAAGATTTACTGCGACAACGATGCTGATAGGCATTTCACTCAAAACGACAAGTGTTTCAGTAAATCAGAATATTTGGAAGTAAAGTATCTTGTACTCAAAGAGAAAGTGCGAGATCGTTTGGTGTCAGTTGTTGGAGCTCTGTCGAAGCTCATGATTGCTGATTCATTGACAAAGGCATTAGCGCCAAAGGATTTTAAAGACCATGTAATAAATATGGGCTTGAATGAAATGCTTTGTAAAAGTTAATGATGTATGATACTATATATATTGATCAAGTAAAGAACTGATTTTGTAACTCCTACTTTGTTCTTAAGTCACATGTGGTAATTGTGAAATAAAGTAAGAATATAAAAGTATTATGACATTACAGCTCCTGTTAAAGTAAGTCATATTAAAGATACTCATTAAGTGCTGGATTAGGCGAAAATATTAACGTTATGATTGTGGAAGGAAGTATGTCACTAAAGATGTGTAACCGCTACAGTTCACATTAATAGACTAACATAAGCACAGATTAAAAGATCTTAGCATTTAAGTTACATGGATAACCGGTATTTTCAAATGATGGGCATCAGTTAGAGTTAGTTTCAAAATTCATTATATTTGCAAACAAAAAGTTTTATAAAAAAAAGGGGGGGGGGGGGGGGGAATGGTGGTCTTATGGATCAAGTGGGAGATTGTTAGAGATCATAGGTGGTGGTCATGACCACCACTTATTTGATTTTTTCTACAACAGATATCTCCTCCAGTTAATGCACGTCCCTAGAAAAACTCTATTCATGTAGTAGTGGGAGTGCTTTCCATTGATGCTGAGGAAAGTGTAAACGTAGCCTATTAAAGGGCTTAGGAACTCTCTCATTTTCACATATTGTTGCTTGGGATTCACATCAGTTAGCAGGCATTATAAGAAGAGTGAGAGAGTTAAAGTTCTGTTGCATTCCATATTCGTTTCGTGATGGATTCAGGTATGTCCTTTAAATTGGTTTTCTTTCCTAGTGCATATCATATCATTAGAGTGCAAAACTAATCCGTTAAAGTCTTAGAAAATGGGCCATTTTTGCTAACAGATCCTTCCTCCGCCTTCTGCTGCTGCTGTCCATGCTGACGGCTGCAGAAATCAGATTAGTCATGTGTGACGTCGTTTCCACTGATGATCAAGTTCATTGATCTCACTGATACTTTTCAATCCAAATATTTGAACTATTATTATGTTTTTAGTGCATAACCAATTCAATACTCAAGTCATTATTTTGCATGAAGGGGTCCATGTGATGGGTGCCAGTGTCTGTGGTGGCACACAGGTCGGGTCAAGATGACGCGGCATATTTATAGGTTGAAGTCTGGCCTTTATCTGAATCATATTTAAAATGGGTCAAGTAACTTGAATATGTACTATGTCGGTCAATCCGATGCAACCTAAATGCTTTATATTAAATGTGGCCGACCATTTAAACCGACTCAATAGTAGCCCAAATTACCCAGTCGATTTCAGATATTAAGTGCATATACATCCGAAAATTTTAAAAATTGTAGGAGATTATTGGGAATTTTTGAAAATGAGAAATCTATTATTTGGGTTTTGGTTTCTAGGAAAACACTTTTGATAATAATGCATTTTCCATGTAGGCAAAGTTTTCAAAATCCCATAGTAAAAACTCTTTTGTGAACCCATTTTTTATTTAGAAACTTTTTTTATGACTTCTGTTATAAGGAATCCCACATGGGAAAAGTTGGGAAGAATAGAGGCATTATAAGAGAACCATTTTATGAACCATGTTAGTCTTTTAATATACTTAGACCATAACTAATGGAATTGGACTTGGCGCTTTAAGCCATTGCAGCTGGCGAGGCCCAAAGCAGGATGATTGAGTTCTTTAATGCGTTAAGTCAGATTGCTTCTAGTTTGAGTTGTCCTAGTCCCTAATTGGATTTAGCCTGAAGGTTGTTGGTTATATGTTGTTTTAATTACCAATGGTAGTTATGTCCTGATGTCCCTTCTCTTTTGCAAATCGAGAGTTTTGAGACTTTAAAAAGAATTTTGTTGCGTACGTCACTTGTGTTAAAGAGCCCATCCCATCCCAACAATCATGGTTACCGTTTGATTTCTATAAATTGGACATGGATCTCATTCTGGAACACACAACAACACATTCATCTCTCTCATGCAAGCATTGGTTCGTGTATTTGGATTCTGCTATTGGATCTTTAATGGACTAATGAGTTCAATGTTGATCTTTGGGCCAACAAATGCAAATCAATGGAGTTTTACCTGGGTTTCATTGTATCTTGGAGAATGCCCTCTTGTTAACCCATTGTTAACTTGATACCATCAGCTGGATGGTGGTGAACAGCTTAAGAAAAGCGATTTTATGCCTTGAAGCATTTTTCTCCTCTCTTTTCAAAGATTCAATTTCACTAACACCAACAATATCTGAGTTAAAATGCAAGCACGCTGAGAGAGAGAGAGAGAGAGAGAGGCTAACCAATGCTCAAGTCATTAAGTAAACTTTAAACTATTTTTTGAACAAAATATTAAATCACCAACTTATTCTTAATAGGCCTATGCATGTAGGCTTGCACTATGCCAAACCCATTTAAATGGGTTTGGGGTTTGGTGGGTTATGCTAGTGGCCTTACCTGCCCATCAACCCCTAACAGATAACTCTCATACACATACACGCACATAGGAGAATATTAATGTGCATATGTCCCTCACCATTTTGGTGAGGGGCACTCTTTTTTTGGAAAATATTAATATACAAAAGGACAAAACCATCAGACCTCATAGACCTTTTTGACTTAGGTCTAAAAAAGAAAGTGTTCCTCACCAAAATGGTGAATGCCACATGCACATGAAGAATATATATAGGGAAAGATTACTATACATCCATCTCTCACCTGTGATGAGGGGCAATTCCCTTTTTAGACCTAACAAGGTTAAAAAGGTATCATGAGGGTGATGGTTTTATCTTCTTCCACATCAATACTTTCCATATGGAAGTGTCTCTCACCACAAGGTGAGAGATAGAAGCATAGTAGTTTTGTCCATATATATATATGAGAATATTAGTATGTATCCATCCTTCACCATAAGGCGAGGGACACTTTCATATTTGGATACATTAATGTGCAAAAGACAAAAAGCTATATGAAAAAGAGGAATGCTCAAGTACAAATAGAAAAAGCCATTTAAGCATTCCTCACCATATGGTGAGGGATGGATGCATACTAACATTCTCTTATATATATGGACAAAATTACTATGCATATGTCCCTCACCTATAGTGATGGACACTTCCTTTTTTGGAAAGTATTAATGTGCAAGAAGACAAAACCATCACTCCTCATGATACATTTTTTACCTTGTTAGTCTAAAAAAGGAATTGTCCTTCACCATAGCGTTAGGGACAGATGGATAGTAGTATTTTCTAGGTAAGCTTAAATGTGTGGCTCACACTTGTAGGGCTCTCCTAATGATGGGGATGAGAGGATTTGAAGGACCCCCTAGAATCCTCTTCTCTATAAAAATCAGCCTTAACCATGGTTTTTATCTTTTCATATAGGCTCCCAAAATTTAATGGTTAATAATCCATTCAGATTGATGCACAATCAATCCAACAGTTCAGTATATTTGTATTTGACAAAAAATTAGTAAACATATATAATTCAGAGAGGTCATGTATTTGGTTCATTTGGATGGACCAAAGGTGAGCCCCAAGGGTCGAGGCGAATGGAGTTTCTTATATAAGCTTGAGCATGTGAGAGGCTTGCCCATATATATATATATAAATGCTCAAGTATAAATAGAGAAAACCATTTAAGCATCTTTCACCCTTTAGCGAGGGAATGATGTATACTAATATTCCTCATATATATCTAGTTTGGCCCTAATCACTTATCCCCTTAGCCTTACTTTAAATTGTATGATAGATGGGCCCCATTTATATTTCTCACAAAATAGTGGTGATAACTAGTTTTCATAGAATTATTTTCCGTATATATATAATATCAGGAGCTCTCTTGTATGTTGCAAAGTTTGAATTGAGAGATAAATAGGCCCCACCTATAGTTCTCACGAAAAAACTATGAGGGAAGGATGTACATGAATATTGTCCCATATAAACAGAGAGAGAGAGAGAGAAATGGTCCAGCTTACATTTAAATCGGGTCAAATTTTTCCATCACTACCAAATTTAATGCTTCCAAGGCTGCCATAGAAGGTAAATTAATTTTTTTTGTTACCCCAATCTAGGTGGCTAGGACTCATTCCCACATGTGGGAAAAATGGCATACCTAGGTTGATCCTTGGGTAGTCAAAGGATCTGTAAGCTTGTTAGGGTTAGCTCGAGAAAATTTGAGGCGTAAAGCAACAATCCTAAATGAAGGTTTTTTTATTTTTAGTTAATCTTCTAAATATTTTATTTTAAATATATTTTTCTAGCTTTTCATGATATAAAATTACTAATAAGTTTTTTTTATGACAACAGCATTTTGGACATATTCAATATAGGTAGATGATGGCATTCAAATTTAACATAGATGCATTCTACATGATATGCTTTGATTATTCAAATTTAAATGAAATTGACTGAGTTTCAGTTATTCATATTTAAATGGAATTAAATGTAGATAACATAAAAGTAATATGAGAGATAAAAGTTGTAAAGTGTGGAAATGAAAATTATGTTGAGAATTGAGATAATGGTGAAACAGTGTGAGAATTAAGATAATGGTGAAACAATGTGAATGAGTTAAATATCTAATTATATGAGAGATTTTAGGGAGGAACCAGGTGATTCTTTATTCCAAAATAAAAGCGGCCTTATTTTTTGGGGGCTTAAAGCAAAGGTTTTGGTGGCCTTATGCAAGAGCCGGCCTTGAGGCTTTCCAACCAACTGATAAATCCTTTGTTGTCAGCTAAATTGTGTTTTAGTTATTGCCAGGGCCACAGGACCATACTACTTATGTGAGCATAAGATCATTTCTATTTAAGAATATTTCCTTATATAATAGGGTTTCCCCTAAAACAATCCTCTTATAATCTTTGTAGAACAAAAAGGGCCCTGAAGATTTTTATGGCTCGGAATGGTCCCTTGGACTCTTTCCCCTTTTTTTTTCAATATTATTTATGAGTAGTGATATCTATGCTCAAGAGTAACATTTTCCTCATTCCTTCTTCCTTTTTTTCATTTCTTTTTCCCCTTGCTCTTCCCCATGTTCCTTTTGGATCTATATAAGGCAATAAGGGGAAACTAAGAAGAAGAAAAAGAGAAAGATAAAACAAAAACAAAGAAAAACAGATGACAAAGAAGAGGAGGAAGGACGAAGAAAAGAGAAGAACAAGAAGAAGACAAAAAAAAAAAAAAGAAACTTTTGGAGAAAAAAATAGGATGAGAGTAGTTTAATGAAAGATAAAAGAAAAAGAAAAACTGAAGAAGAGAAGAAGCATAACAAATGGAAAAACAGAAATGACAGGAACTTCGAAGAATGAATTGAAATAATAAGAAAATAGAGAAGAATAACTCATTTTATCCGCGGTCTGCTTTAGGTATATTATACTTGAGCATAGATAAGCATAATATACCTAAAACAGTATCGGTATATTATGTTTGAGCATAGATATTTTTGCTTAGATAATATAGCTAAAACAGAATCATGATTTTTTTTTTGTTGGGACATCGTTGATGAGCAACGATCTTTATGCTCACTGCAAACAGGGATGAATTCATTTTCTTCATTTTCTTCTTATTTCAATTCCTTTTTCAGTTTCCCTTCCTTTTTTGTTTCCCCATCTATTCTACTTCTTTCTTTTCTGAATTTTCTCTTCTTCCACCTTTCATTAAATCACTCTCATCCTCTTTCTTCTTCCAATTTTTCTTCATTTTTCTTGTTCTTCTTTTTCTCTTTTCTTCTTCCTTCTTCTCCAATCTGATCTTTTCATTTTCTTTCGTTTATATTTTTGCTATCTCTTTTTCTTTTTCTTAGTTTTCCCCTTCTCGCCTTAAAAAGAACCTAAACGGAACATGGGGAAGATGAATGGGAAGAAGAGATGGGGAAGAAGAAAAAGGAATGGAGAAATGGTTATGCTTAAGAATAAATATCACAGCTTATAATAATGTTTAAAAAAATATAAACAAAAAATGACTTAGGGAACCACAACGGGCCATAAAAACCTCCAGGGTCCTTTTATTCTACAAAGACTCTAAGCAGGTTTAAAAAAAAAAAACCCTATATAAGAACTTTAAATGATGTTAATTCATATTTCATATACCGATCAGTTCATAAATGTGAAGAAGTGAGGCTACAATACATAACCTGAACTCTCCCATCGATTAACTTGACAGGACCTGAGACACATCAAATCCACCGCCCTTTTCGGGGCGGCTTAAACAAGTGAGACGAGCCATTGCAATCTCTAACTTTGTTACGGTGGCAATAAATTTAAACCAGACCCAATAATTAGGGGTCATGAATGGACATGGGTCCTAGTTTTGGGCCCATAAGACTAGTAGGTGTGTTAGCATATAAGGAGTCACGCACAGACTTAGTCGTTATGTACAAATGAAGACAAAACTCTGGTGGTGCAATTCGTATGGCAGAGCAGAAATTTTGCAGACTTTATTGGAAGACATCATTTTATTAAGCCAAACCAAGAGATCCATGTTTGAAGAATTTAGCGCCAAAGAAAATGGTTGTGTAAAGGAGATTTATATTTTTTACTTTTCAGTCAGGTAAAACTACATTTATTTTTATGAGAAAAAGTAATTTGAAGCAAGATAAGTTGTCAAAAAATGGTAAATTAAACATTCACTTGTCTCTAACAACGCAAAATGATTGACAGCTGATAAAGTATAAGTTCTTTTTTTTTTTTTTTTGCCCGGGTGAGACTTCTATATTCCACTAGCTATGACCAATCAAAATGGGTGAAGTCAAAATTTTGACAGTTTGGATTACTTTTCCACACATTTTACAGTAAATCTCTTGAAAAACAAATATCTCCAGGCAGTTTTCAGATGTGTCCTAACCACTAAATGATCACCATGCTTTCAAGAAATAATTAAATGCCTTCAACACCTACATCTGGTCTTTGACTGTATGTATCTCAGGGGCTCTCATGGACTAGCCAACATGTCCAACTGATTGAACTGGATTCAGGCCTTGGGTTTAGTATTCAGACTGAGCCTAAGTTCAAATTTTGGGCCTATTTAATATTTGGACTGTGGATGATGAATAAAGTGACACAAAGCCCAAGCCAGGCTAGTCCCAAATAAGCATTGGCTGTAATTGAGCTACTTATTTGCAAAATAAAGTGATAAAAAGCCTTGCCCTGACTGGCCTAATCAACTCAATGGTGGCTCGACAAAATTGAGACAGGCAAGGTCGGGCTAAAAGCTTAATGGACCAGATAGAGGCTAATATTTCTTAGACAGGGCTGGGCCTATATATCCCTCTCCCCGGCCCTTGAGCACCCCTATGTAGCTTCTCAACTCACCGATTTCATCTATCTTAGCACCTCCACTACTCAACATTCTTCAACCCATGCTAAGTTTTATCTTCTCTTTAATTTTCCTTGTGACTGACAATGGCACTCAAGATGGCCTTCGGCTAGTCCTTATATCCTCTCATTTACTCTTTTGATTCTTTTAAATTTTTATATTTTTATTTTTCTTTCGTAGTATGAGATAGGAGAGTAGAATATGCCGGTATGGTAGTTCCAAATTATGTTCGGGTGAATTTGATGAGTTTTGGAGTTAAATTGAATGAAGAAAATAATAAAAATATTATTACAAGTTTCAATTTTCATGAAGAAAATAATAATAATAAAAAAATTACAAGTCCCAACTTAAAAGCTACTAGGATGATAAAATATTTGTCTTTTACTGCCTTTACTCTCAACCACCTTTGCCTTTTTCTTTCTTTTAGATTTAACCTATGTTTGACACTTCATTAGAGAAAAGTAAAGTGAAGTAGAGTGTCCATTTAGGAGATATGAAAAAAAAAATGTGTGGTTTATATCAAAAGTACAAAAATTCAAAAAAATTTCCCTTCTTTTCAAAAAAAAAAAAAAAGGTTAAAAAAACAACATTTTTATGCCACACAAAAACCATCTATTTTTTACACAAAATGTAAAAAAGATTCCTTCTGAAGCCACTAAAAATATAAAGTCATCGTATTATGATTAAAACTCATCATATTTTATTCTCTTGATTTTAGGCTTTACCTCACTACACTAGTTTGACAAATCAGGCTGCTTGTAAATTGGCTTGTAATTTTGTCTTCAACCCTACTTGCTTTTAACTTCCCCACCGAACCTGACCTATTTTACTCAACTCAACTCTACCAAAGCTGCTAAAGTTGCACGTTAATCTTGGCTGGGATTTAGTTGTCAAAAATTCAATCCCCAACAGGACGACCCAAGCCGCTCCACAGCAGAACTCGTGGTAAATATGATGCAACTACAAGCATTTGATAAGCCCAGGCTTGGCCCTGCTAGTTCTTAGGCCTGAAATTAGGTGTGGGTACTTGCAGCCCATGAACCAGAAAATCTTAATCCCATTCCTGAACGAACTGGGGGATGCTTGGCCCTGATTGCCTAACTCATAAAATGAGGTGCATCTGGCTTCCTGTGTTGTCTGTGTACAGCCCTTGGCCGCTGCCTACAAAATCTGTAACTAATGCAGATCCCTGGGCATTTATGGGCCATCCAAAAGTAAGGCTGAGGCGCTGCTTATGAGTAAAATTATATATGCTTGGTATTGGTACGTCAGTCTTCAACACTATTATTGAAGCATAGCTACGTGCACTATCAATTTGGTCCTATTTAGTGGTAAGAGATTTAGTTCTTACCAGCCTGGCAAGAATTTGAACCTATCCTCACTCGATGATGTATTACCTCACCTGAGGTCCTCTTTCCTTACAAGAGGGTTATCTAACATCTCCCAAAGTGCCTTCTATCACCCAAGGGCTCCCTCACCAGAGGGTTAGGGGCCCTAGCCCCACAAAAGTTGGAATTAAAAAAAAAACCTTGGTTTTAAATAAAGTCCATAGCCAGCCCAATGTGGGATGGGCTTGGATATGTTCATATCAATAGCACTCTCCCAAGCACTCAATTTGCAAATGGGGTGAACAGATCCAACAAGAAGTAGCAGTAGCAGTTGCAATAGTTCCAATAACAACAAGAACAACAGCAATAGTAATTTCATCCAAGATTAGAGTAATGTAAAGATTTTTGTGTTAGTTAAATTCACAAATTGGATAAAATTTGAATCCATTGATCTGCATTTTATATTCTTTAGTATGGACTATTGATTGTGTCACAAGAAGTGTTGAATTGAAGAAAACAGAACACAGAGCATGCGCTCGAGTAAGCATAGACAGCGGTGACTCTACTCAAGCCCATGAAGACCACATTCAAACTTGACAGACTGGTGAAAAATAACTGGATGCGCAAAGCATGCGCTTGAGCAGACACTCCCCTATGCTCGAGCGCCTATGCAGCAAAAGCTCACCGACCTGTACGGATTTCTTTCCTAATTATAACAAAGTTGCCTGTTTTATTTACATTTGCTTTTTAATCCAAAGGCACTAATTATACGCTATAAAAAGAGGGTTTTTGAAAGTTTAGAATGTCCAATATTTATTCTAAATTGTAATTTGATTCTTACTTTTATGCAGCAGAATAATAAAAGCAATCAATCACACAAAAAAGATAATACACAATTTTAATGTGAAAATCGAAATAGAAAAAAACCATGGCCTAAAATAGACAAAATTAATCACTAAGTTTCATAGTACAAGATATACTCACACCCCTACAATCAATCCCTTAATATAAGATATTGTATTATTTTTTATAGATCTCCATGGCACATAATCCCTCAATGTCCCACTATTAATGCCTTGATCTCCACAACAAACGAGCCTCTTCAACAAAAGAGTAATCTTCTCCAAAAAAGTAGAAGCTACAAATCTCTTACGAAAAAATAGAAGCATTAACTTTTAAACTTGAAGCCATCAGCTCAATAACCCATGGAAGATATAGACAATATCTCCAAAAGCAATCTCAATTCAAAACTTGGAGATTACTGTGTTATGTTGTACTTAGGGTTAGGAGAAACCCTCTTTTTATAGCCCATGATTCGTGCCTTAGGGCTAGAAAGCAAATTTAAACAAAACAGATAACTCTAGCACAAATAGGAAATGTTTTCATGCAAGTTGATGGACTTTTGCCATTCTTGTGTTTGAACACGGTTAAATGGGCATTCAAATGCTCTAATCACTATCTTGAGCGCTCAAGCTCAATTAAACTTAGGCTCAAACACACATCAGTAAACTTTTCGGTGTCATAACTTTATCATTTTAGCTCCAATTTATCTAATTTTAGGCATTACGGATATCTACTCGAAATGAGATTTTCAATGGTAGGTAGCTTGCCCATATCTGATGTTCAGTTTCTGAGATATAACCTTTTCAATTTATATTGTCCTCAGAAAAATACTTCAATTTACGTTATCTTTCATTCACCTTATCCAGTGTATAACCAAAGTCTACTCTAAATATAAAATACAATTCAATAGACTAAGTTTTATCCAACTCATAAATTAGCCAATACAAAAATAATAACAGTTTCTCTCAACCCTAGGGTGACATTACATATATCTCTATGATCTGAGTTAAGACTTCACTTTAGAGATTTTATGTAGACTTCCATGGAAGATTGAGCTATAGGCTTTGAGTCCTAGAGTTTATGCTTTTACTTCTTTGTAGGTGATTTGTTGCTTCTACATCATTGTGAAAGATTATTTTTTCGCTGTAGAAATTCATTCGTGGTGGAGATCGAAGCGCTAATAGTAAGGTACCAAGTAACTGCGTGTCAAGTATTCCAGCAAGAACAACTATAACATCTTGTGTGGAGGAACTTATTGTACGCTTGTGAGTATATTTTGTATTGCAAAAGTTAGTGATTGATTTTGTCCACTTTATATATGTGGTTTTTTTCCATTTAAGTTTTAACGTTAAATAGTGTATTGTCTTTTTGTGATTAGTTACTTTGATTTTTCCACTGTATAGAAATAGTAATCGAACTGCAGTTTAAACTAAATCATGGGTATAAAACAGTTTCAAGTAACAAGACAAAGAAATAAGGTTTCTACTTGTGCTTCCATTTAATGATTTCATTCACTGCACCGGCCACCATGCCCACAACACCAGCTGGTACCTGGATCGTTCACAGATTCTGCAATCGGAATCTCGCCGTGGCTTAAAAGGCATAAACTTTATGGGGCCCACTGATCCTAGATTAAAGGAACTGGGGGTCTATTATTGGAAAAATAGAGGAGAATTTTAAAAAAAAATCACACATTCAAAAGTTGTCAATTATTTGATTTAAGGTTTCAAATAAAGGGTAGGATTAAGATTTTTTTTTTTTTTTAACTTTTGGCCGTTCATCATCAATATCACTAAATGAAGACTGAACCTGAGTTCTTGTGTAATAAAAGGCCGATTGCATGTGAGGGGTTTTGTGAGTCTCAACAGCTTGCCTAACTAAGCCCCCACAGGCCACAGCGCCACAGCCTAATAATTCAATTGCTGAGTTTTATTTTAAGGTGCCCAAGCTGTCACTAACGTAATGGGCCCTCTTTCTCCAAATGCCTTTCATTAATTATCACTTCAATATGAAGGTTGTGTTAGTCGTATCTATCATGAAGGAAAATGGGTTAAGAACTGAGAGACATCTCCAACGGTAGTCAGCCTCACCCATGCCTTTCATTTTCATTCTGAAAAGTTAGGATTAAACAATACCATTTGATTACAAAAACTATCGTTTTATGATCCAAACTACTTGGGTGCCTGCGCCATGCACTGTGGCTTAGACCAATTATTCTATACTTTTACTTTATCAAGGCACATGAGACAAAGCCATGGGCCCCATATCGCTCACTCACTAGTCACTACTCGAGCACTGCACTGTAATACAAAAAGTGCTACGTCCTACTGGGAGGGAGGTAGATCTTTTGTACTGGGATTTCCTTGAGCGCCCGTAAAGTGGTGCTACAAGACGGATGATAGAGATTAAAAATCCTACATCATTACCTACGCGCCTTATGAAGGCTAGGGATTGAAGAGCCCGCTCTGTTTCTTGAACAGACTGCCCTTGTGAAAATTTTGCTAGACATCACAAAATAAAGTGATTAGACAAGTCATAGATCTTGCATCCATCGGCACCAGTATTGTGCTCAGTAGATTATGGACTACTTAAAACGTTAGGGCATTTTAAAAATCTGAGGCCTTTCTCGGGATTATTTTACTTAAGTAAAATTTGAACAATTAAAAAATTAAATGAGTACAGAATAAATATAAAATACTTCAAAAACTTATTATATAGAGAGACTCAAAATATAAAAATGATGTGAGAGTGAACCCCACATACACATGCCAGCACAATAAAATAGAATTCCTACAATGCAATAAAAAAAAGGTGTTAATTTTTACGGGCTACCCTTTCTTTCCCTGGAGGCTATCTTGTCTTTTCCTCATACTCTGTCCCCTCATCTAAGGCCTCCTACCCTCGGCTGGGTAACAAAAAAAAATAGGTTAAAGAGCTACTCAATATAACTTACTGAAAAATCCTTTTCTTGAACGAAACTGATTGTAAAAAGATGATACACAACAATTTACATTAGAATGGTTGTGATTAGATATGTTAGGATATATATCATGAAGATATTGATTCTCGGATGAAAACGGAAAAAACATCTTCATAACATCTTCATAAAAATTGTGTACTTAACCAAATATCACTCTACTCTATTTATAGTAGATTCCACTATTGCAATAGTATGCTTGTTTTATGAAGTAGTGTGTAACGTTACTTATCAGTGAAAGCAAGAGTTCAAAGTTCAAACTAAACACACACAAAAATAGAGCACTAGTCATTGACAAAGCTATTAAATATTGTGTAATCAGACTCTGTTGGCTCTTAGTTTTAAAATCAAGCCACCTGCTGCTAAGTGAGTTAGTGTACAGGAAGGCACCTGATTATTAAATTGATAACATAGAAGTCCAGGGAACAAAACATAGTTGCACCCACGTGCAATGCCATTGGTTCAAACTACATGGTTGCGGTCTCATTTGCTAGCTTTTATGCCTTTTAAGGTAAGAAGGGTGGTTAGAGGCACCTTTATCGACTCACTTCACTTTTAATAAAGCGGAAAGAAAAGGGTTTCATTTTAAAGAAGCAAAAGCTTCAAAAGACCAAACCAGTGAGTGGTGACTACAATACAGTGATCCACACCTTGGAGAAGTGAAGAGGGTCTTAAAGCAAATTGGGAAAAAAACAAAAAGAAAAGAAAGGCTTATTAAACATAGGATTAGTGATTAAAATCATTCTACTTTCATTTTTGGAAAACTTTCAACGAGATACTAAGTTTTACCTAATGGCACAAAATGTTTCAATCATTTGGTAGCAAAAATAAAGGTTCCAACATTCAGCTAACTTTTATAGAAGATCTTGGTGGCCACTAGTAACTTGCTTTAAGGACATTGCAAATGGTGAATGAAGAAGCAAAATAACCTTAGATGTCCTTCCATACAGTTTTAATTTCAAATGGAAACCCTCAAATAATTAGAGCTTTTGATGGCTAATAAATTAACCTGGAATGCAGCCTATGTGACCATCCATACGCAATAGAATGAGTGATAGCATCACATAGCCCATCAAGTCGATTCCCCACCATGGATCAGCTAATTTACCCACTGTTTTCTAATAAAAATAAGAACTCCTTCACAGTAGGCTTCTTGAACCAACTAAACAAAATTCTATTATGCGCTCACTCGAAAAGGCAGGATCCATATCCATTGAAATGACATTCTAGTAGATGTCAATGGAGTGTTTGAAATTCATTTTAAACAATTCGGATTATAATTATGTAAGACCTATGATAAAGTCCAAAGACTTGTAAGTTCACATATAATTGTTCGAATAGATAACCAAACTCGTATTCATCATTACCTTAATCGCATTTCCATCATGCACTCAATCGAATGGTAAGATCAACATCCATTGAAATGAAATTTGAGTATAAGTCAGTAGAGAAGCTGATCTTCATTTTGAATTGTTCGGATTATCATTATGTGGAGCCCATGATAGGTTCCTTAGACCTATAAGGTCAGAAACAATATTTGTAAATAGAGAACATGACTCGTCTTGATCACCACCTAGTCAAAATTCCATCATATGCTCAATTGAACAGTAGGTTCCATGTCTATTGAAATGAAGTTTTAGTGTGTGTCATTGGAGAGGTTGACATTCATTCTAAATAGTTCAAATTATCATTATGTGGGTCCCATTATAAATTTCCGAAAACCTATGAGTTCATGTATAATAGATCTAAACAGATAATCAAAACCGCATTCATCACTGCTTAATCACAGTTCCATCATGAGTTCTATTTAACAATAGAATCCACGTCTATTAAAATGAAATTTTAATATAATTATTGGATGGGTTGACATTCATTTTTAATTATTTGGATCATCATTATGTGGAGCCCATAATAGATTCCTATAGTGAGATAGGGAGAAATGCAAATACAAAAAAATGTAGATGTAAGGATTGTTAGTGATATAGCTTTGTGGGAATGAGTTTGAGTGAATTCTGGTTATCTTCTTATATGGATGAGATTATTCTCATTTGAAAAGATAAGTCAAAACCAAAATTGAAAGTAAGATTGGAATTGTAAGTAGACTTGCTTCAAAAGCCTCGATATCCAAATCAAATCACCAGACCTTCATAAATATAATCTCACAGTCCACAATCACATCTCACCTTCACTAATCATCTTCAATCAAAATTGGCAAAAACACGCCCCAGTATCAACCAAAACTCAAGATATTGAAACCCTGCGATCATTTGTGAAAAAAAAAAAAAAACAATAAAAGATATAGAAGATAGGAGATGGCGATGATCCACTGATGAGAACCATTGCCATTAGGAAGATAAAGCTTGAATATGAGTTGTAATATTTACAGAAATATTAAGGACGATGGACGCCCAAGAACCAAATGGATGAGTTAGGAAGGAACAATACAGGTGAGAGAATATGAGCAGGTGATTTAGGGTATATGTAATGGCACTAAAGTAGGTTAACAACAAAGATGCGTTTAAAGTCTCCTTAAAAGCATTAGGTAACTTCTTGATATCATATATTAATCGAAACCCTGTACTGCAGCAAACATAAAATTAGGAACTATTTCAAAGTTTTCACTTCATTCTATCTGGAGAAGAAACAGTAGGCGATCTGGATCAGCATTCACATGGTCCATCAATACTACACATGACAGCTACACATATAATCAAGTTTTTGGATGGTTTTCAGAGACATGAACATGGGTGAACTTACAATTCCCAACACATGGATATCCATTCACTTTTCAATATAGGCATGAATCATCTATAGTCATTTTAACCTAATCTCTGACTGCGAGAAAATTCATTAAAAGAGAACTGTAAATGCAACAATCTGCAGTATCAGTAACAACAATTAGAATCAGAGCTGAAAAATGAATGGTAGAAGTAGACAACTTCATTGTATACATGAATGGACACTGAAATGCCAAGGCTCTTTTTCATTTGTGCAGGAAAACAACAACCCATCCAAAAGACAATTGAAGCCCCAACAGTGGATTAGTGTCTATAAAAATCCAGAAAAGCAATAGACCACCCAATACAGTAGAGCTTGTGTCTTTCCAAAAAAACAGCTTCCTGCTGAAAACTGAAATTTTCCATTGCAACAAAAGAAAAAAAAAATTTACATGCTTATGCAGAAACATTGCTGAGATAATTCACAAGAAAGGTTCTATGTTTGTTTTTCAACTGCAGAAGAAAAATGGCCCAACTGAGATAATGTTTTATTAAGAATATTTCCATATTGGGATGATTCTTCCTCTATCCAAATGAATTCAACAGAGAAGATTATGTATCTAATTATATACAGGCGAGCCGCGCTTACCAAAAGTACCTTTTGCATCAACCTCATATCAAAGGTGCTTGACATGATCAGCAATTTCTCTCTGCCACATCTCATTTGGCTCTGCTCCCGCTTGCATTTCATTGTGATTTCTCCCAAATCTGGTTTCAAGCAAACAACCCACTTAGTCCTCCCAATTTTGTGAGCAAAACAAAACCCATTTGCTTCTTCATTCATTGGATCGTCCTTGTAAGTCTGCATTTAGAGATGAAGTTTGTTGCAGTGTAGTTATGGCTACACAGTTTCAAGAGCTCTGCAGATCGTTGCTTCAGGACCGGGTTGCAGTCGCTTTGTATAACAAGCAGAAGCTTCGCAGCCAGCCCTGCCTCCACAGCTAGTGAAGCACATTCCTCAGGTGCAAGCTTGCAGACTTGCCACAAGATAGAAATTGCATACTGGGTGCAGCTCTCTGAAATCCTCATCAAAAGCTTGACGGCATTCGGAATTGCCTGTGGACAGTCTTTCAGTGCCATTCTCCCTTCGGCCAAGGTGGACAGAGCATCTAGAATAAACAGGGCAGACTCTAAACAATCAGAATTCAAGCTGGGCAATAACTCAACAAGATGTGGAACAGCTCCAATGCTCACAACCAAGCTCCTGACTTGATCATAAGAACAAATTGTCCTCAACATGCAAAGCCCAGCCGAAACACCATTTGGGTATCGCTTATCCTTAACCAGTCTCAACAGCCCAACCAAAAGACTGAAGCTGGACACAATTTCAGAGCGGAAATCCTTTTCATCCATCAACATTTCAATAATCCTTGTGCAATTGATCTTGGTGTCGATGGTTCCCTCATTCAGCATATCCACCATCACTGAAATCTTCGCAGGTTGCATCAGGTTTGTCTTTGATTCTGAATCAAGTGTCAAATTGACCAAAATTCCAATGACTTCAGACCCAACAGCGTGAGAGGTGAAAGGACCCAAGAGAGATGAAATCAAAGCGACCCCGCCCTTATCGACGACCGTCTTCTTGGCAGATGAATGAGTCACAACAACCTGGTGCAGCTCCTTGAGGGTTTGGACCCTGGCCCGGCCCTTGACTCTCTTGAGGGTGTCCAGAAGCTCAATGACCCTGCCCTGAACATCCTCAGACCTCTTCTTCATCTGCAAATACCGCTGGGAGAACCAGCGGTAGGTTAGAAGAAGAAGGGTCCTGTTGGGTGTGATGGAATCGTCCCAGAGTTCTTGCATTGTGGTAGGGCAAGTGAGGTGACCCAGTGAGAACCATTTAAGGATGTTGGATCTCTCATAGGTCTGGCCAGTGCAGAGAGTCACAGGGTCTTGCATAGGCTCTAGAGAGATGGGGCAGATGAAAACAGATGGGACATCACAAAGATCTAGCTCTTCAATCATCTTCTTGAGCTCCGATTTATCAACCCCACCTCCCAAAATCCCATCTTTAGGAGAAATCTCCATATCTAGGGCATGGACACCACACTCAAGCTTACCTTCTCCATCTGTCCTCCAAGCAGGCAGCTGAAACATTTGCATTTTTGGTCCAGAAGCAGAAGGAGGAGAAGAAGAAGAAGAAGAAGAAGAAAAAAACCCAAACAAGCAAAAGAACCTTCTTTTAATTCAACAAGAGCAGAAGCCTTTCAAAGGGATGGATTGGTGTCCTTACTCATGACATTTGCATATGGACAGTGGAATTCCACAGGCAAAACGCAAAACCCCCACTGAAGAGTAGAAGAGAAGAGAAGAAAAGATGTCTGTATCCGCTTTCTTCTTCCAGTTGGGTCTTTTGCTTTCTGCTTTATCTAAGCTCTTTTACTCCAGTCAAAAGAATCATGACATCATAAACATAAGATAATAATAATCAATCAATCCCCTTCCCTAAAACCAAAGCTCCCAAGACTCGAAAAAGGTGAAATGATCAAACCCCAGACCACAAAAAGGGCGTGAGAACGCCAAAATCAAATAGTACACAGCACCAAAATTTTTCAAGAAATCAACAACCCCAACTGAATAAATGACAAGTGAAATCCTACAAAGTGATTTCTTCTCCACTTGAGTGACCTGGTGAATGAAAACGACACTAGAAAAGAACCATACCCGGAAAAGCAAATGGAGAGGAGAGTGAAGAGTCTTCCCCCAGAAAAGCAATCTCTGCTGCAGAGAGAGGGCTCTCTCTCTCTCTCTCTCTCTCTCTCTCTCTTTCTTGTCTGCTCTTTGATTTGTTAGTGTAATTTTTTTTGTGGGGCTGATGGAAAAAGGAGCTTTGAAAGGAGAAAGACCGGGCGACCGGCTACAGCCTGTCTTTGACTCCCTCGGCGCGTGCACCACACGTGCAGTCATGTCACCTATCGCCGTGACCATCTGTTTGGCTTCATTATTTTCAAAGATAAGCACGAGAAGAAGATTTGAATTGAAGGGCCCCACCATTCCTTCGATCCTTGTTGTAATTGTTTATACCTTTTAAGTTCCTTCAATCCTCGTTGCAATTGTTTATACCTTTTAAGATTAAATACTGACACATTTCACCTTAATAAGCCCACGCACATGGCCCATGCACAACCCATGGAGGGCCCAATGAGGGCTTATTAAAAACTAGTGGACCACTAAACAGTTCGATAAGCACGAGTGGGCCTCACCTATTTCATAATTTGATCTTACAGTTCTATCAGTTCAGACCCTCTTAAGGAAATCTACCCTCCTGAATTAGTAATTACCTCAATCTTTTTATTGATCCATCTGTCATTTACCATTTTTGGTTTAAGAATAAATAAAATTCTAAACCCTCGATAAAAAAAAAAACTGGTGAGAAATCTTTAACCATTCGGGGGTTACAATTTTACAGGGGATCTCAAACGGCTCAAATTCTCTTTGTTTAACAATTGTCAATCATGATTATATATATATGAGTAGTTTTTATGTGCATATATTTTATACCATTTTGGTGAAGGACATTTTCTTTTTTGAGCCTATGAAGGTCAAAAAGGTATATGAGGTGTGATGATTTTTTCTATTTGCATATTAATATTTTTCAAAAAAAGGAGTGATCCTCATCAAAATGGTGAAGGATGGCCTAATACTTCCATATGTATATAGAAGATACTATGCATCCATCCCTTACAACAATGTGAGAACAATTCTTTTTTTAGACCTAATAAGGTTAAAAATGTATTATAATGTATGATGGTTTTATCCTTTTGCACATCGATACTTAGAAAATATTACTATGCGTTTATCCATCACACTATGGTGACAAATACTTTCACTTTTAAAAAGTAAAAATATTAATGTGCAAAATGACAAAACCTAATCATATACTACTTTGTGGGAATACAAATCTTTCTCCTTTTTTGCTCAAAGAATTGGTTGCCAAACGGTGACCTAAGTAGAACGATTGTAAAAATAAATAAGTAACCTAAGTAGTTTTATTTATAGCATGTATGACAGGCCGCAGCTCTAATCAGGCCCATTTGAGTTGCAGTCATTTAACCCTTGCTCAGGTGGCGGTACCCAAATGGATTAAGAGCTGGTGATTTAAAAACTCTTGTGGTCTGACGTCCACCTGCAATTTGCAAATGGATGGCTGATAAAAAGGACGCGAAAGTTCTTCCGAAATGTGAGAAAATTCTTGCCACGGGCGCACTATGAAATGCCTGACTTACTGAACATGGGGCCTTCCAGTTTTGGAGTACCTTTCTCATCTGTCTTTATCTCAATTTTTATTTCTTGATAAGAAGGAGACAAAGAAAAGTAATGTGTTGGGTCAAGTTGACCAATGCTGACAGTATGAAAGAAAAAGATTCATGAAAAGCCAAATAAAGATATTTTATAATAGAAAATATTCTACATCAAGAAAATTGTGTGGCATAATTTTAGGATGCATGTGTTAAGATATTGATTATTTAGAAAGATGCCTGATACGAAAATGTAGCCTCTATAATTTATCTATATGGCAGCAAAAGGAACTCCCAATTTTGGCAATGGCTCATCTGGGCCTAGTGTGTCCGACTAGAGCCTCAAGAGGCCCTATTGATCCAACGACACACATGGGCCATTTGTGGGGTATATATATAAAGCAGGCCGTGCCTGAGACGTGTCACCCGCAAAGATTTACGGACAGGGTCGTGCCATCCCTAAGACAGCTGAGGTTCAGCCTAGCACGGGCCACGGCACAGCTGAAATGGTGCTGTCCTCAGCCGTGCCACCCACGGGCCAATCTAGTTTTTTTTTTATTATCTATTAATTTTTAAAAATAAAATTTGAAGGTACTTTTTTTTAATTTGAAATAATACTGAAATTATTAAAATATATGCACAAACATTTCTTGAAAAAAATATGAGTTAAATTATATTCTCCAAAATAAATTTCACAATAACTTTGATGATAATATACAAGAACTTTAAACAAAATTTATAGTTTGATGATAATTTCAACTTTATGAAAGTTATAATAAAAAGAATAAAAATTACGTGCAAGGAGATTCTCTGGAAATAAAGTTATGATAACTACGATGATAATTTCTAACTTGAATTAAATTTTACAAAAATTACTACTATGGTAGCTTTGTGAAAACTATAATATTTTCTTCTATTTCTTCTTCCGAATGAAAATTATAATATTTCTAATGTTGAAAAATCATCTTCTTTTTCTTCTTTTGATATCAAGTTTTGCTTATGATGCTTTGCTAAAAACAAATTAATCATAAGAATATTCATTTTTCCACTATTTCTTCTGATTGACTTATCCTATTGTGGTTGATAAGTCGTCTACATGCATTAAAAGTTTACCCTGATGCAGTAATAGACATTTAAATTGTAAGTAAATTATGTGTCACGGCAAAAGGCATAGGAAATCTACTTTTACTATCTTCCCACCATACCAAAAGATCAAGACCAATGCCATCCTCTAAAACTTCAATGGAGGAATTTGTAGATAGTCATTAATTCTTTAATAGCTTGACTAGATTGGAGGAAAAGGAGTAACTTCCTCAGGAGCTCCTAAGAAGATTTCATATAGCTTTCTTATTTACTTCCTATGGTTAGATAGGGCCCACAGGGGTAGAGGGTGTGAACAATTCACCCGTTTGGGTAGAATATTCAATAAAAAAAGTTTTAATGAATATGATTTGATTATAAAAATATTATTTACTCTAGTGGATTTCATATTATTATTAATGCTTCAAGTGAAATTCCCGCACCTACTAATTTTATCCTAAGATCTACTACAGAAACTAAACAAAATGCTAATAAAGCATTTCTCTATTAATGTGAAAACTTTATTTCTATTACTATACACATTTCTTTGTAAGCTTTAAATTACTATTTTTTCAAAAGTAAGAGTAATCTCCTAAAAATGGCTCAATGCTTGAGATGATGTGGGATAATATACAAAAAATAATAATAATAAAAGAAAAGGGTTGCATCGTAAAAAATGAAAACAAATGTTGCAAAAGCACATTGTTCTTCACATAGTAAGAAACAAAAAATAAAAAAAAGAACTTTTGGAGTTGGGGATTATTTCGAAAGAACCAATACTACTAATCCTAATTCAAAAACAGTGGAGAAGACAAAATGTATCTTTTGTATAGATGTTACAGCTATAGGTTCACAGGTGACACCAACCACCTTCATAGACACATGAAATTGTGTATGCTCAAATACACCAAATATAATGTTAATTTGGTGGTAGGGTAGTTGCACTCAGACTCAACTATCTCCAAGTTCTTCAACTAATAGTTTAAGAGTTCATAATTACAACTCTTCTAATGCTAGATGCCAACTTGTAAAACTTTTGTAATTAATCAATTACCATTTTTACTTTTTTGGAATGAATTATGACAAGAATTTGTGAATGAAATCTTAACAAGAATTTGTGAATGAAATCTTAACACACACACCACCCCCCCACCACAACTCTTATTCAAAATGGTTTCTAAAAATACTAACATAAAGAATGCAGTAAAAATATTTACAAAATAAAGAGAAAATTTAAAAAATGCTCTTTAAAACATATCAAGAAAAGTAAAATTAACTTTCGATTTGTGGACCTCCATAAAAAAATGTTGATTATATTGCAATAACTAGACATTATATTAATAATGACTAGATTATGCAGGGAAAAACAATGATTTCATTCTCGTTACTTAACTGTCTACATACAAGTGCTACAATAGGGTCTATTATCCTAGAAAAAGTAAGAGGTTATACTATTCAAAATAAAACTATTTCTATAACTTTAGATAATGTATGCTCTTACAATGGAGCAATTTAAATAATAGTATTCGAGCTCCCACTTAATTTAAATGGGGTTATGTTTTACAATAGATGTGCATTTCACATCTTAAATCTCATAGAACAAAATGACTCAAGATTTATTAGGCCTAAATAGACGTAATTAAATACATTGTATGTTATATTTTTTCATCTCCTTAAAAAATTCAAAATTGGAAGGAAATATCTTGAACTGCTAATAAAAATACCAAGAAAATTTAGTGGGACAACATTTGGAGAAGATAAATTTTCAAAAAAGACCTTAAATTTTTTATCTTTTTTTTCAAAAAAGGACATAATTTTAAAACTTTTCAAATTAAGGACATCTATCCATTTAAATTTATTTTCTGGCAACATTTTTCCCATTTTTTTAATCTACCCAAATTAATGTAAATTCAAATAACATCCTCTGCTTCCTTTATATTCTCCTAATTTTCTTTTGATGTTTTTACGATAATCGAGGTGAACTAGCATCCCCACAACGATCAACTGCATTTTGTGGCTGTTGAAACCATGTTATGATTTTAAATGATAGGTAATTTGGATATTTAGAATCTTTAAGGGAAAAGTCACCATAAATACCTTTAAATGATATGATGTTCTTAATTGAGAACTTAGCAACTAATTTGAAAATTTTTGAAATCTAAGAAATTTGAGATGTTAGAATATTTGAGAAGTTTAAAAGGTCAAAGCTAACATTTCAAAGGCTGAAGTTTTTGAAGTCCCACTAACAAACCATGGAATTTTAGGGATTTTTTATAGACAGTAATTTGCTATTAGAAATGGCAAACCAAACATAGAAATTTTCCAACTGAAATTCCAACAACCCTCACCAACCAAGCGCCCCAGAGTGAGACTGTGGCACTCATAAAATTCATGGAGAGCTGCACAGAGACAAGTATTCGGGTTAGAACTTATTTTCAACAACTAATTTGTACAGAAGTGCATATGAAAATCATGTCAAGTTTGATAGTTGATTATTCTATTAATGGATCTATTGCCTTTTCTAAGGAAAAGAAAAAGTTGCTATTTCTATTCTCCTCACCAAAACAAGTCTTCAGTGAGCAGTGCCGCATGTGAAGATATATATGATAATCTAAAAAACATCCATTTGGAAATTTTAAAACTGAAGCATTTCAAGCATGCTTGAATTTTGTAACTAGGAGTTCAAAATCTTGGAACTGGGTAGGCAGAGGCGAGAAAAGAAAAAAGAATAAGATATGGTAGCAGTCATGTGAAACTGTCTTCTCATCATGCGACACTGCAAGAAGATCTAGGCATTAAAAATACCATCTTTCCCTTTTTATTTTATTTTTTTCCAAAATAGATAGAAGTGCCACCGAACTTACAACCCCGATTCATACATACATACTATTTTTCTGATGTACTTGGGATTCTTTCTTAACATCATCCTGGATCAGGACCTCACATTTGGCCCATCCCACTTATCCTGCAAAACATGAACTTGTAGTTCAAGTTCAAATACATCCTCCAAATTGACAATAAATGAAGAAGTCTAATGAGTTATTGGCCCTGATCTAAATGGGCCCTAAATATGATTTCAACCTCAGAGGATTTTCAGAATTCTCTGAAAGTTATGTTGCTTTTCATTATTATGCAAACCTCATTGATTTTTTTTTTTTTTTATTTTTTTGTTAGAAAAAACCTCATTGAAATTTAGGCCTTTTTTGTGGAAGACAGGAACTTCATGCTACTAGGGTTTCTATTTCCATGGCACCATAAATTAAATAACTTCAAATAAACTAAAAGTTTCTGACCCTAGCACAATCATACTCACTTGGGATATATTACAATGGAAGAAGACCTCAAAGATTTCAAGAACTCACCAAGAGAAAAGGTAACTAGGGAGTCCAAATGTAACACCTCATTCCACATTGCTTATGAATTAAATATGAGCCTAGTATATAATGAACTATGTAGGTTACTATTAATTATTTAGGATTAAGCATTTTGGGTCACGTGAAAGGCTCACCGAGTTATTGGGCCAGTGGGCTACTTGGGTTGTTACACCAAATCTATAAGACAGGCAATCTTCATGCCATACCCTTGAATAAAATCTGTAATACAAAATATTTTGATTCTCTTCCTTAATCTTCTCAATAGTAATTTGTTCACTCTATCTAAAAATGGCCTTTTGTGGAATTGAATAAATTCGGTTTAAATTTTTTCCTTTTTTCATAGTAAAAGCGTTACACCAGAAAGAATCTTGATGAAAAGTCAAGCTTTCTCCACCCCATCAACGAATCCCTGGGATTACACAAACATTGGCCTAAAGTGCCCCTATTAAATTCCTAGAAATCATTATATATGCTTTCACATCCACCTAGCATTGTATAGGGATAGAATTGAATAGGAATAGGTGGAAAGATCTACAAATGGCCATTAAATAGTCTAGGAAACAATTATCCATTTATCCACTACAAACAAAAATTTTAAGAAAGTAAAGTCCCAATTTACATCTACATCTCCACCTTTCGGTCTTCTTTCGGTCTCACATCCTTAAAACATACATACAGTACAAGTCTCTTTACGACAAAGTTATGGGAAATTCAATATAAAGTTCTCAAACGGGCCAAAAGAACAACTAAAATAAATTAATTCGTGGATATATAGAACTCATTAATTAGACACACTTGATACAGATTGATGATGGCGATGAAGAAATGGCATTAGACACATGGAAAGAAGAATTCTTAACAAAGAAGAAAAATGATGAATGAATTATGACAGGGAGGTGCAATGCAGGGATGACAGGAAGGGTGAGCTGGATGAATTGGATGGTCCTAATGGCTGGGAAATCCTTGATAGGGTTCATATGAGATGGACCAGTTCACTCTAGCTAATACTAATTTTCTTAATCTAATAAATCTGTGCACGTGAGGGCAAGTGAAGGCACTGGCGATCTGTCGATGGTGGAAGTGGGTGGAGCCAAGCTCAGTTGGTTGGGTCTTCCAGAGAAGAGCATATCTTGATGTTGCCACCTAGTTATTGGTGCCTTTGACCATGACCACTGCCATTCTCAGTCTCCAATTCAAAAAACAACAAAGTAATAACAACTTGTGATTTGGAGGTGAGAATGTGGCCATAGATCTTTGGGTTGACGGTGCATATTTTGATGGAATTGTGGTGAGTCAGGCTGTAGCATGAGGTGGTAGTGCCCGCCACGAATGCTCTTTGGTTGGCATATGTTCATTTGTTTGTTTGAACACCCAACAAAATTGAGAAGGACTCCTTTTCGGGTATGGGTTGCGTGCTTTGTTTTGCTAAGATGACATGGACACTTGCACTTGGGTGGACCCTATCTGCAGGTCGCTTACTATGAACCATTTTCTTTGGCAACTGAATTTTGGCCCTACCATAGATGAAGACAGCTGGTTTTGGAGAACTTAAAATATAGGGGGAAATGAGTTTTTTTTTCCCTTGTGAATATGTTGTAAGGGAGCTCCCGTAGAATTTTAACTCTTAAATTAGAAAGTGTGTTCGTCTCTACTAGCAAACTTAAAAGGATATGTTTTACCCCTCCTTATGTTTCGTAGAGGTTGGGACCTCCAGCATTGTTAAAGGGACCCAGTACCCTTCCACTCGTCTCATATATCTGGGGTTTTATCGTTGCCCTACAACGTTTGGGAAGTGGGTTGAGGGATTCCTATTATAAACATAAAATGATAATAATAAACAATAAAAGATTTTCTTTTACAATTTTGATTATATCAGAGAGCAATCTGGATAATCCGTGCACTGATTTTGGTTGCGTTACGAGGTAGCAACAACCTAATGCATTTAGGATCTTTTTGTCTGCATAAAATATTTAGGAATTTATGAGTAAATATGCTCCATGAAGTATTTTTCATTTTTCATTAGGGGGAGATAATTTAGAGGTCATTATTTGAAAATTTGCATTTGTTCCTTCAATTTTCTTCATTTTTAGAAATATATTGTCGAAGGTGGGGGAAACAAAAGACCGGAAAAAGAGGCCGCAAGAGGGCCCATCAGGCTGGCCGGACTGACAAGGACCTGGGTTCACGTCTTGCTACATCATGGTCGGACACCTTCAAGCCCCTTTCTATTAAGGCTCATCATTTGGCCAGTGGGCCTGTTACCTGGTTCAAGCCCACCAGTCCCTACTGGTTTTAGCCCGGCCCAAGCCCAGTCATCGGCGACCAGCCCAGCCTGAATAGTATTTGGGCTGGGCTTGGGTTAGAGATTAAAGCCCAGCCTGGCCTGCCAGCTGCAAGCCAACCCAGCCCAAGAGCCTAAACAGCCCGCCCTTTATTGTTGAGAGAATTAATTTTTTTTACTGTTGCACTTGCCGTTCAGCTGTAATTTTTTTTTTTACAATGTATTCAAATTTTTGTAGTAATGCAAATTAAACAAAAAGTATGTTTAATTTTTCATTTTCCTTAAAAATAAAAAATTAAAATGATGTTATTAAATAATAAAAAAATTTTGAAAGCCTGCCCACCTTATCCACCTAACCCTTGGGAGGGCATGGACTTTAAACTTTTCAAATAAAGCCCGGCCTGTCCAGCCTACCAGAAAATAAAGCTGGCAGGCTGGCCTTGCCGGACAACCCTTACTTTGTATAATGCAGTCCATGTCCAAATAGGTTTAGAGTGGACCTTTTTATCAGTTTTTCCGCCCATTGTTTTGTCCAATCTTTTGGGGCAATTTAGCACTTGTTTTGGGTCCTCATAACACAAATTAATTGTCATACTTCCGGAACGGATTGCTGGGACAATCCCAGATTACCCCAATAATATTGTCTTAGGGCGTGTACTGGTGAAGGAAAGTAGGAACCAATTTCAAAAAAAAAAAAAAAAAATCAAAGCTGACTGTTTTCCACTTGATTTCACGATGTGAGATCTGGCCGACATCTAGATTGCCTAAAAAGAATTTCTGACTGCAGAAACGTGTTTAAATCAATAAATAGACATAGACCTAAAGTAAGGCAAATATCAGAAAATATGCAGCTTCTCCAGAATATCATTAACAATAAAGTAGTGATATATACAACAAAATAGACATTAAGAGTTATGTACATGAGCATTCCCAAAGAGATGCTATGGCCCAAAATGTGACATCCACTCTGAGCTAGTGTGATCTCTAGATCACATCATCTGCTCTCTATTCGAGAAAAACCTTGTGGCTCTTCTTGGACTGCCTTAATTTTCGGTTCAATGGCAATAGGGTCATTACTTATAGCACCAAAATGTAGCATTAAACAACGAAGAGTCTAGCAAGAGACCAACGTAAATAACATCACCACATTACTTCGAAATAGCTTATAGTGACAATTAATGTTGTGATTTTAATATCACCCATTGTGCACATACAACTATCACAATAACAACAAAGAACCAACCACACACAAGAAGAGACACGAAAATTTACGTGGTTCACTCGAAATAGGGTTATATTCATGGGCACAGAGACGATCATCTTCACTATCACAAGTAAAGCATATATAGACTCTCGTTCTCTCACATCGTCTCACCTACGTGGTGTAAGAACACTACGGGCAAAAGAACTCTCACCTCTCTTCAGCGCAAGATCTAGGATTACAGACTAAACACATATATAGTCTCCACTTTCTTGGTCACTAAGAAAACTTCGGTATAATTACCAAAATACCCTTGACCTTAAATCAGTCCCCGGCTAACCTAGTGGACCATCCGGCTAAACCGGAATACAAGACATATACCCAACAATCTCCACCTTGACTTGAGTTTCACACAACTCGAACCACCAGGAGATAAAACCGATAATGTTTTCACGTACCTTGCTGAATGGTACGTCACTGCACTGACGATACAATCTTCTTCCTTCAACACTTTGACATATTGAACCAGCACATGAACTTTGAGCAAAGTTCATCTTCTCGTCAAACTCCACCTCGAACTTAAAGCTCGAATTCATTGACGAATCTGAGTGATATCGATATCTGAATCACTCACCATCCTGCCCTATCTTCAATATCACTATGAAGATCCAACCACCACAAACATGCAAGTAAAACAGATCGGGAATATAATTCCAGATGACTTCATAATTGCAGAACAACCTCTGCCTCCGAGCAGTCAAAAACTCCATTTGACCGGGCCTCCGATCAATCAAACACATATTTGACAACTGCTGATGCATCAGCTCCTCCTTACTGCTTCTTCATTGGCTTGGCTTTGGCAAGATAAACAACATCACATGCGATCCGAAAAGCATGTAAACCCTAAACGAATAACTTCGTTTGAATCAGCAAACCCTTAGCAACTAGGCCGGCGACAGATACTATTAGGTTTACAACAACAACCAGGTCAAGTAGACCTGATTCTAACCTGAACCCACATCTATTCAGATCTTCTCTTTTCAAGACTTTTGCACCAAGTTGTAGATCTCGTCACCACGAGTACGCTGGAAGAAACGGATCTGAAATCCGACTCCGGATGGCTTAGATATCACAGAAACAAGTTTCTAAACTCCGATATGTCAAAGCTGCTCGTTGACCGTCAAACAACCAATCACCCTCTTCCACTGCATAGATCTGCTTAAAACGAATCTGTAAGCGCAAACGAATCTTCGATTCGACATCAGACGATCAAGATATCGCAGAAATAATTTCAACCGTTGAATCTAGTCAAATTTGCATTTTGACCGACGCTGACGTCACTACTTGCTGTTCTGCTGGGCTTCTGAAATGGACCCGGGTCGGGTTCACCTAACCCGAAATTGAACTGAACTGATCTCTGGGCTCTGCTACTAATGGTTAGGGTCGAACGGACTTGACCCGGCCTAAACTTGTTCTGTTGGTAACTGGGCTCTGCGGAATGGCTCAGGTCCGACCTGACCTGTACGGCTGGGTTTTCTGTAACCGGGTCAAGTCCGAACCTGACCCAACCCAAACCTGGGTTTATTCTCTACGGGTCAAGTCAAACTGACCCAACCCAAACCCAAAACCGCTAACCCAGTCAGGTCCGAACCTGACCCAACCAAAACCGGAGTTTATTCTCTACAAGTCAGGTCAAACTGACCCAACCCAAACCCAAAACCGCCGGGGTCGTCTTCTACAAGACGTCTCTATTTCTGCATTCTATAGCAACACACAAGAAGAGACAGAGATTTATGTGGTTCACCCAAAACAGGGCCACATCCATGGGCACAGAGACGATCATCTTCACTATTATAAGTAAAATATACAGAGACTCTCATTCTCTCACATTGTCACTATCACAAGTAAAGCATACAAGACATATACCCAACAATTAATTGAGAGAAAACCATCTACTATTGGCATGATTATGCATGAATTGTGGCAAACATATACTGAATTGTCTTTGATAAATAAATCTCACAAATACTTTTAAGCATATTGGCTAACGACCAGGCTAAAACCTCCGGTGCCGTTGGGTTGCCCATAGCAAGGAATCGAAGATGCAGGGTGGGCGCTGTGGTATTGAGGTGAGCTATGGGACACGTCAACAGGATACAATACTAGGCAGCTAAAGTAAAGTCACACGCAAATAAATTCAGTATGAAGACTGGCATATTTTCTTTATGTGACTTATGTGCCACTGCATAACTTATCCTTTAGAGTTTCTTACACTCTCTTTAGGTGGATGCTCCTCAAACCTAATGCCCTTTTACAGGGGATCATAGGCTTGACATTCTTATTTCAAATATTGTCCATTCCAGTTTCTAGTTTACAGAGACGCAGGCATTCATGCATAGTCATCTGTCATTGAAATTCAACATGATTACATAGTCCTTACTCCCAATTGCTACTGGATATCTATTGTTACTTTTGTATATCCACTTGCTAGCTATTAGTAATATGGTAATGCTACCTTCCGTGCATAGGTACCAAGCCCACCAACCTTAAAAACAGGAGATGGAGGCACTTCGTGCATATCAACCTGTTAGTTCCATGAGTGGTCGTTAGTGGTATGCAGATAATGTTGTTTGAGTCATCATGACCCCGCGCCTGGGTGCCTTTGCGAGCTTACTTTTGAGATGGTTTATTTTGTATATCATATTGTTGGCCTAGGTTTTTGGCAATGGTCATGTAATTAAATAACTTTTGCTATCTTTTGTCTGAACTTGAATTGTAGTAGTTAAAAGCAATGCTTGCTCTCAAATGTTTAATCTTGTTGTCATCAATTTATTATGAAGCTACTGTAAAATTGATCGTGAAGCAAATAAATGATTATATTTTACTTTGATCCTAAGAGACTATTATTGGGGTCACGTGTACTTTAATTATAAGATAAAATTTTAATTGACGTCTAATTCACTCAAAACCTTGTACTTATGAAATGAGGGCGTGATAGAGGGCTAACCTGTTATCGTCAAGACTCGGGTTATGCACACTCACAACACCAATAAATCGACACAAATTCTAATTTGATATTGATCAAACCATTTTTTACCGCTAAAGTCAAACTAAAAGACTGCATGGACATATAATAAGGGCTCTGATCTACAATTCTGATAATTTGATCATAGTGATATCTGGTCCCCCTGCTACTTTGGTTATCCCTCTCAGCTGGTGGCGGCTATTTTATTTTTTTGGCTGAGTTGGCGTAGTGGCCAAGGAGTGGGAAATACAAAGCACCCACCAGGGATCAATTCTTAGGGGGTGCTATGGGAATGGATTGGCTAACCCTCAAGTCTTGGTGCGACAATTCTTTCCTGTAACCTTATAATTCAGGGTTCAGATTGATCGCTGTATTTTAAACTTACGATTCAAGGTGTCAATTCTAACTTCATTAACAAATGAGTAGGGTTTGGGGTAAATCATCTTGCTACTTGACCACAACGTTAGCTCAACTCAATTAATTGCATAGAGTCAAACCTTTTATTTAATAGTTTAAGTTGAATCTTTTAACTTTCAGATTAAATTTTAATTGACATTTTATCATGATTAATCATAAATGACTAGGTTGTGCTTATACTGCTTTCCCACAGTGCTCCGTAACCTGACCCATTGCGCCCCCGGTTCCCCCCACCATTATCACTTGCCCTGTCTACCATACAAACAAGTGTACCCCTGGACTATAGATGTATAACAGGCCAAACAATGTCAGCACAGCATCACATGTGCTCAGCTCGGTCGTGCTGGCACGGCATCAATGGACTAGGGGTTGGATCAGGGGGTTGGCCAGCATGACACATAAGCACGTGTTGTGTCGTGTGTCCTGCCCTGCCGTGCCTAGTTTGTCACTACTAAGTTTTTATTATTTTTTATTTTTTGCTTTCTTTTTTTTATGTGTTTTAAATATTATGTACACAACATAGATATAAAAAATTAGATAGGATGATGAAGAGATTTAAGTGATTCAGTCAAACTTAACCTGCATCCACTAGAGAGAAAATTCATTTAAATTTTTTCCACTTAAAGGTTTTTAAATAGGATTACTTTCAAGCATTAACAATTTTTCAGATAATAAAGAATATTAAAAGTAAATCGGTTTGTGCAATGCCAACTGTTACGGTCTAGTAGGCCGTGCCGGCACAGCATGGTGGGCTGGCACCCTTGGCTTAGGTCTGCAGGCCATGCCTATCTTTCCATGCCACTGACAGTGCCGAGCTGGCATTTTACATCTCTGCCCTGGACCCAAACAAGTTAACGATTGATGATTTGGGCAAATTAAGGAGGAGCTAAAAAGACGAAAACTTGAGAGAGAGAGAGAGAGAGAGAGAGAGAGAGGCATTAACTATTATTAGATATTGAGAATTTTTCACGTAAAATTTAGTGTGTGATTATTATAATTGTGGTTGTATAGATCAGATTGCCTATATGGTTTTTTGGGTTCAGATTTATGTGATTGATGTAGAGGAAAAAGATTCCCATCTGTTCAACGACACAAAACAGTAGCACTATAAAACAGCAAGAGAAACGTAGAAAAGAAGCAGCACCATGAAACTCAATACAAGCAACTTAAACCATTTCCTGCCTCCATATCCATGAATCTTCTAACCAACCATTCCTGTTCTCTTGTTCACAGCATAGCTTCTACTCCTTGGATACATCAGCACATCAGAATTCACCTCCAAATCTTCCTCAAAATAGCAGGGCTTGTCTTCATCAATCCTCCCAATCCCCACTACACTAAAACTCTTAGGCAACCCCTTTGATCTTGCCGCCTCCGGAGCACTGGTCACCTCCATCTCCTCCTGCCTTCTCTGAGAGACGGCCCGCATAAGCGCTCGAAGGTCTTCGTCTTCGTTCACCCGCGACGAGTTCACACTAAAGCTCCTGGGCAAGTTGGTTCCAACGCAGCGCATTCGATCTGCATAACCCGTCATGCTCTTCACATACAAGTCCCTTGCTTTAGACAGGACTCTGATGGGTGCCTTGATGTATTGGCTCAACTTGCTACCAGAGTCAATATTGCTGCGCTTCATGTTATTGGACAAGATAAGCCCAAAGAAGACTATATTGCTTGTAATGAATGGTGCACAAAAATACAAGGATTAGAAGCTTTGATGATAAGGGATGGAGAGATGAGGAAGATGGTCTTGGTTTTATAAGGGACTGGAAGCAGAGGGTCTTCTGGGAGAGTTGGTTGTATAAGGAGTCAATAATTCAAACGGGACGGCAACAATTAGGAAAGAGACTGATTTTTTGTTTTCGGGTTACAAGGAAAGAGACTGAGAGAGGAAGGGATCTAAGAACACATTTTATTGTCCTGAGTATAAGTTTCGTTGGATTCTGTCAATTAGTCAACAGCGTGCTATGCCCATCTCATAAAATGGCCAATTTGAGAATTTTAGGGCTTACCTATGGGGCCTTTGAGTGAGTCATTTTCGGATTAATGTATAGGGGTGGTTAATGTATTTCAAATGCAGTTTCTGCCCCTTTAATTTGTTCTCTTTTATTCTGCTTTTGTGTTTGTATCTTTTTGTTTCAGTTAAGACCTCTTTTTTTTTAGCCAAAGAAAAAGAAGTAAAAAAATTGGCTCCTAACTTATATAATTGCTCTTACAAAAAAAAAAAAAAACTTATATAATTGCAACCTCAGCTGTGTCGAACTGAACCTGCACTGCATAACCCAGCCATAATAAGATTTGAGTTGGGTTTGTTCAACTTCGAATCAAGCTCAGCCGCTCGGTCTGAATTTTGAAACCCTGTGCAATTTGGATTGCAATCAATTGTTCATGCTTCGGGTAAAATTAGGCCCAGAAATAAGTAATATAATTATAATGTTGTGTCCGGGTTGAAATTAAATGTGTGGGTCATTTCTTTTTCATTAAGGTCCAAGTTAGGATTTGAATCTAGCTAGCTATTACAATTTGGATCGGGCTTGGGTTTAGCCAATACTCAATTTCGCCCACATGAGTTCTGTTGTTCAAATCGGCTTATTGGAAGTTTTATATTAATTAACTTTATTATTTAAA
This sequence comes from Sextonia rubra, assembly GCA_037013555.1. Classification (NCBI taxonomy): domain Eukaryota; kingdom Viridiplantae; phylum Streptophyta; class Magnoliopsida; order Laurales; family Lauraceae; genus Sextonia; species Sextonia rubra. The sequence goes on along the minus strand of JASUAD010000010.1, from coordinate 29,932,597 downwards.
AAGAAGAACAACAAGAAGAAGTGCTAAAATTATATAAATGTCAAATGTATACATGATTATAAAATTCCGATTATTGAATTAACATAAGATGAAATGAGAAAGATCAACACACCGCCACCTAGATAACGCAAGGCCACTGCACTACATACAGAGACATTTATCATGACCTGTCATGCCTCGAGTTCTCATAGAATTCAGGGCCACACAGCTTTAAAACACATCATTTGAATTAAGATATTATAAATCCAAGGTCAGAATTTAGATATTTTTTAATGTGGGACTTAAACAAAGCTTTACAATGCTCTAACCAAGGCACTCCACCTTAGCTCTGCAGATTTCCCTAATTTAATTCAATGAATTACTTTGACCTAGTCTTTTCTCAAAAAATTACCTAGGCAGATATGCTACCTTATTTAACGCAATTTTTCTCAAGACACCACCAGCCTACTCCAACTGGGCCTGGACCGTAGCAGCCCTAACTCACCTGGACATTCTTGGTCACTTATTGGCTGGGCTGGCAGCTTGGCAGGTTTTGTGTCTGCCTCTGGATTACAGTATTGCTCCCTACTCATAATTCTCCATGTCGGTGGAGCGGTAACATGTAAATAAATATTTCATAAAAAAGCACAATTCATAGGATGCTCGATAAGAACATTCCAGAAGATTATATCCGATTAACGTTGGTTCATGAAACTTTCGTTGGGTCATGTCTGCTAACTGACTATAGTTTGAGTGTTGAAATGGCAAGTTTAATTATTCATTTTGTGCATCTTTTTTCTATATGTACTTGCTCCCATGTGCCACTCCCAAAGACTTTCAAACTAATGGATCACTTGGGTCCTTAATTGTCTCTTGGAACAACAACAATAATAATCATAATAATTAGTGGGGCATTAGCCGCCTATGCTCTTTCATCTATCAAATGTTCAGAATTTTATGCTTATATTCTTTGTCATTTATCTAATTTCAAAAGAGCTGTCTTTTCAATTGAAAGTAGTGTATATCTATCTGCCTCACATTGTAGTGGTAGCAATTACTGTCCTAAACAGCCTATAAATATAGATATTATCAAAATAATATCGGCCACAGAGATTTGGTTTACCCTTTCTACTTTCAAGTATGTGGGGTTGAAGAACTGTTCCTTGCCTTAATAGTAAAGAGTCATGTTGTCATTGGAGAGGTCAAGGGTTTAAACTTTGACAGCCCCCCTCTTTTAACATGTATGAGCTATTAAACTGGGCTATCGTACAGCTGACCTATCGAAAAAATGTAATATAAGGTTTAACATTCTCAACTCCATTAATTAATAAATACAGTCCCGGTTTTGATCTACGATTTGCCATATGACTACCATTTAATTACTCTGAACTAATTACACTATCATTTAAATACGAAATCAATTCTCCCAACTAGTTACATTTTGACCTGCCAACTTAATCAAAAATTCAACCTGATAATTCAAGATCCCTTTTCTCTTGTAATAATGTTATGATTCTTTTATCCAAATAAAGATGACCTTAGATTGTCATTTACATCCTGGTCCATAAATAAGCTGGATTTAAACTGAATAAATACAGGTTATGCTACAAATGGTAATCCCATCGACCAATGGAGTGCCGCAGCCATGTAGAAGACACATGGGCGAATATAAGTCGCCTACAGGTACAAGAAGACAGTCCAGATGTTCGTGCCATGAGGTCTGAAAATATGGAAGTTTCGCTTTGTAGATTTGGGAAAGCGACAAAAGAAAGCGCGTCGGCTGCTAATGAAGGAAAGGACAGTGGGGGTGCGTGACGTGCGTCTTCCAGAAGATCAAACGCTGCTCGTGCCAATTGGAAGAATTGAGTCGCTTGAGGTGAGGCCTGGGGGCCTTACCAACTCCAGTGACTCACTACAAGAAACTTGTCTTTTAGTGGCAATTGTTTTAGCCGCTGGTGAATTTTCGTCACTAAAATTACATATTTAGTGGCAAATATATTATGTTGCTACTAAATGTATTATAGTGATCACATTTAGTAGCAACTAATCTGTCATAGCTAAGAATAACCACTAATTTTTTGGCGGGAAGTTTTGGTGTCATAGGATTTTGGAGAGAAAGATATTTAGTGGCGATTTTTATTTCGTTGCCACAAATGGTATAATGTTTTAGTGGCGACGTTTTAGTTTTGTCGCTAATTACTTATATATCTTATTTTTAGACGCAGTTTGTTTTGTGCCACTATATGTGCCCATTTTGTGGCAACTTTATATTGCCACAAAGCTATGCCGTGCGAAAATTAACTTTTAATGGCAACATATTTTGCCACAACTTAAGTGTCGTTGCTAAAAACTCACCTTTAGTGGCAAAATGTGATATGGACACTAAAGGTATTATAGCGGTCACATTTGGCAGGGACTTATATGTCGCAGGTAAAGGTCATTTTGAAGGGAAAGAGATTTAGCATCAATTTTTAATTGTTTGCCACTATTTGTCCAGGTTTTTTGTGGCAACATTTAATTTTTATAGCTAATTGCCATATGTGTCTTACATTTAGCCGTAGTATGTTTTTCGCCACTTTATATGCCACATTTTGTGGTGACTTTTATATTATTGCTAAGACTTATTACAAAAAAACTTGCCTTTCAATGATGATAATTTTAGCTGTAATTTTATTTTTACCTCTACAAATTCATTTTAAGTGAAAAAAGGCAATGATGCTAAAGGCATTATAAATATAGTGGCTATATTTAGTAGCAAACCATTTGGAGAGAAAGCAATTTATTGGCAATTTTTAACCTTTTTCATCACCGATTGCTAGGGGTTCTCATGGACCCAGCTGGCCCAAGCCCAAATCTATATTCCTTATAGTTGAGGTCAGGTCGGGCTTGGATATTCTTTAACCTGGCCCAAGGCAGCCTATGAATACCCCTACTAATTAGTGATTACTAAGGTGTCTAACTTTTAACCACACTTTTTTTTATCGGGTATCATCAAATTTTACTTAAATGGAGCAAGTCCAACTATACAATTAATCACACAATACTAAATGTACCAATAATGTCTTTTAGCATACTCACTGAGTCTTAAAATCATGTTGAAACTTGAACTTAGGGCTTCTTTGGCATCTTTAGTTTTATTATTATAGACTGATCCAAAATAAAGGTATTAAAAAAAGAGCCTAGAATCAAAATGTGTGTTTGGTAATATGAGAATCTATTTTAAATAGACTTCTTTAAATAAATGGTTGAACCTTTTTCATAAATTTCTCAAAATCTACAGAGCATCAAGCTTTGATATTCGACTCCATAGCCGTATTCATTCTTCCAATGAGATCTAACGGTTTGAATTTTGTGTTTGAGACCCACAAAATTTAAAAAAAATAGCAAATAATTTACTTTTTAGCAAATATCTCAATATTGGCAATGATCCAACGGCTGAAGTTCGTTTTCCTAGTGATCATTGACCTTATAAACATTTTTAATGGTTTGGATTGTAATTTATTGTCGTAGATATAATAATAAAAAAGAAAAAAGGGACTGCCTATGGAATAATCCAAAATTAGGCATGTTACATCAATGGTTGAAAGTCTTTCACAAATTTCTCGAGATCTACATTGAATCAAGACTTGAAAATTGATCCCATAGTCGTGTTAAGCCTTCCAAACATTACAAACAGTTTTGATCTTGCGTATAATTTTTTTTAAAAATAATATCTAATGGCTCACACTTTTTTACATATATCTCAAGATTGGTGATTATTTAACGGCTGAAAATTAGATGAATGATCGTGCTTGATGTTGTGTACAATCCAACGTTAATTGGATCTTCATTTACCATCTTGGATTTGAAGAAATATAAAAAAAATGGTACTGGGTGAGATGGCCACATTATATCAGTCCTCATGAGTCCTTTCTATATCGTTGTTTAATCTTTTATTGTTGAATATCTTAAGTTATATAGTTTGATTTTTGGGTCATCCTTATACTTTATATATTCAGTAATTAAATTTATATCTAAAATTCAAACTACTAAAAATAAATGCATACTATCTTTTTATTATTATTTTTGTGAGAATTACTAAAATTTATTAAGATCTTAGTCAAAATTAGATTAAATATTAGTGTAGATTTTTTCATAAGCAAGCTTCATTAGTGTTTAGATTTCTTTAATGTAGAATTTTTAATGTGGTTTTTTCTAATATATAGTGGGCCCAACACATGTTTCATTAATGTATCAAATGAGTTCTATAAATGTAAAATTTGGTCAACTGATCATGACACAACACTATCCTTTTTAATTGGACCTCTTTTGAAATATATAAATGGGACACATGCCCACCTAGTGGACCCCACCATACGTGAGATGCTACATGAGGACATGTATTTGCCACATTAGGGCTAAAAGGTGTAACTGCCGCAAGTTATTGTTAATAAAAAGAAAACGAGGGAATGTAGCTAGTGAAGGAAACCCAAAACAAAAAGGAGGGAAAGATCAAAATATTAGGAACATTAAGGGAAACCCAAAACAAAAAGAAGCAGAGGAAAGAATCGGAAGAAAATTGGAAGAGAAGGAAGAGGAGCAGCTCATAGGTTTGGATTCCTCTTTCACAAACACACTAATCCTAATATAATGATCATTATTCTGTTTGTATAAATCTGCCTGTTTACTCTTTCTGTAGTGTGATTTGATCATTTTGATGTATGTTTAACGATGTTGTTGTATGTGTAATGATGCTGTGATGCATGATCTGTTGTGATCTGATTCACAATCATGTATGTCTAACGATGTTGTGCCAACAATTCTGTTGATCAGATCTTCTGTCTGTAACGGAATTGTTCTGAGATTACTACAATGCTGTAAGACACAGATTCACAAAATTGTCTTCAACGGAATCCATCTACCAAACAATTTTGTAAAAAAAACAAAACTGTTCTGCAAAACGATTCCCTAAACTCTGATCACGTTGAACTGTAACGATTCTGTTAATCAGAATCCTCTGTCTGTTGATCAGTAGATCAAATTCACGGACAAAACTATTATGTAAACAGAACAAATTCACAACACAAAAACAATTCTGTTGATTTGATCAGATCAGATTCACCGAAACTGTTCTGCTGTAAAAAAAAAACACAATTGGTTTTGTTTCACCGAAATTGTTCTGCTGTAAAAACAAAAAAAAAAACACACTATTGGTTCTGTTTTACCAGTTTCACCAACAAACAGTATTTTGGTTCTGTATTGGTTCTGTGTTTGTTTATTTTGCAAATGGTTCTGTTTCACCAGTTCTGCTGTAAAACTGGTTCTGTTTCACCAATTCTACTGTAAAACAAAAAAAAAAAAAAAAAAAAAACAACTGTTCTGCTACTGTAAGTAAAAAAAAATCACTACTGGTTCTATGTTTGTTTATTTTGCAAAAGGACGCCAATACCCGTGGAAGGCGGTCGGGCTTGGATTTGCACCCCCCTGCGCGCGATAATCACGCAGGATGCGCGTCGCGGGCATGCACCCGGTTAAACGTTTTTCGGATTTAGATCCTCTGGCCAAGCTCGGCTCGTGTGCGCGCATAGGGCTTGTAGCAAAATAGTTCAAAAGAACTTAAAGCATGAAGGACAAGGATGTATATATATAGTGCTCAAAGAGTTTGCACTTTTCCAATGTGGGACTCTTGAAAAACCACAAAGCTCTCTTTGTAAAGATAAACTATAAAACTCAATTGAAACCCCTTAAAACCCAACACCATCTATATATATTAACAAAGTTAAGTTCACCACAGTAACTACCACAGTCATGTATTTATCCGATCTTAACCTCAAATCAATTTTCTAGCCATGCAAACACCATATACTAATTTAAACTCGTTATATTTAAAACCCTAAAACTAGTTAGTAATAGCGTGAATTGAACACGCACATGAACACTTGAAATTTTGAGGGTTGCTTCCATACACATGAATTGTATTTTTGGAAGTGACTAAAATTAAAGAAATAAAAAGAAATATTCATAAGTGTCTAAATAGGAAAAAAAAAGAAATAGAAAAGAGTAAAGATCTATGTTGCACCCATTTGTTTGCTTGGAATGGAATGACTTGAATTCCCTTGAAAACATGAAATGTATTTTTGAAAATGACTAAAATTGAAGAAATATGAGTAAAGAATAGCATAAAATATCGTGCTATGTATGGCTAGTGTCGCATGTAGATTGAATAATAAATTAAAATTAGTATTTAAACCAACCATTAATTAATTTATTAAAAATATAAATTGTGTGAATGAGATGCATATTTTTGTGACTTCTTTTGACATCCTTTTTCATGACATTTATTGATATTTTTACTTTCTCCCTTTTGTATGTATTTTTAAATCTTGATAAGTTTTTAAGGAAAAAAAATTAAGAGTGTGTTGAGTAGTTAGATTGTTATAGTAAGTTAAAAAAAAAAAAGAAAGTTAAGAGTGTATTTGGTAGTTAGATTATTATCATAAAATATATTAACTTCATAAATATAATTTCTTCATTCATGTTATTAAAATTTTATCCGAGCCAATCCCACAAGCATTGCATAGTTAATATTATAGTAAAATGTTTTATAATATCATAAAGATCATTTGGTTAGAGTATCGTTGAAGACAATAGTTAAGTAGAAATTCAATCATTACCAACATATTTATTTGTTTCGTTGTGAATTGAAAAAATAAATAAATGAAAAAGGAAAAGCATCCAAGTAAATCATTACAAAAATTTTTAGGGAAATAGTGTTACAATTATACAACAATAACGTTAGAGAAAAATATTTGTTAGATTGTTAAAGAAAGATAAGGTAAGTGAGAAAGATTGTTTTTAAGGCTTAAGCGTTTACATTAGAAAATAATAATAAATCAGCCCAATACTTTAGCAATTAAAAAACAGGAAAAAAAAATCCACGAATGTCAAATTAAAACCAAGCTTAAGGCTAGTTCTTCTAACTTATTTTTTAAAATAAAAAATGGCACAAAGAATGCCATGGTTTTCTTATAAAATTTTTTAACAATTTTAACTATATGGATGGCATAAAGAATCTCTGATAGTTTAACATGTAACTTCTAGTTTTTGTAGGTACATGATGAAAGCTAGTAACCTTTTGTCTAGTTTAACTCCTAGTCAAAGTTGATTTTGCATATTCACCTTGGATCTTTAATTTTGACCATCTTGATTCAGTAATAAATATTTTTGGATATTAATTATGTGATGAGGACCATCTTAGGTGATGAAGATGAAAATATATGTTCAATTTATGGTAGGTACACTAATATGGATAATAGTTGGATGAAGATTGAAGATAGACGACAATATGAGTATATAAATGGAGTCAAAAAGTTCTTAGACTTTGCATATGCACATACCGAACCAGGAAATAAAATTCGATGCCCATGTGTTAAGTGCAACAATGTCTATTTCCAAACTAGGGATGATGTGGAAGCTGATCTGTATTATTATGGAATAGTTAAAGGTTACACTCCATGGACATTCCATGGAGAGGAGTTTGAGTCGAGCACCGACGAAAATGATGACGATGAGGGTAACAACGAAGAAGATAATTATGATGACATGCATGAAATGATACATGCTCATTATACCGCAGCAACTGTAAATGCTTCAGCAAGGGGGGATTTTGGTAGTAACAGTAATACAGTACCCGACTGGGAAGTAAATAAATTTATGAAATTGTTGAAGGATGCTGAACAAAAACTATATCCAGGTTGTGAGAAGTTCTCCAAGTTGTCGTTCATTGTTAAGCTATTGCATTTAAAGGTACTTAATCATTGGACCAACAAATCATTCACTATGCTACTTGAGTTATTGAAAGAGGCATTTCCGGAGGGTGAGACGCTCCCCAATTCTTACTACAAGTCTAAAAATATAATCCGTGACCTGGGCCTTGACTATATAAAGATTCATTCTTGCATAAATGATTGTGTACTATTTTTGAAGGAGCACGAAAACAAACAAGAGTGTCCAGAATGCAAAGAGCCTAGATATAAAATTATCGATGGTAAACGGAAAAAGATTCCTCAAAAAATTTTGCGCTACTTTCCACTAAAACCGAGACTACAAAGGTTATTTATTTCAAAAAAGACAGCAACAGATATGAGGTGGCATAAAGAGAAGCGTGTCAATGATAGGGTATTGAGGCATCCTGCTGATGCTGATGCCTGGGATGAATTTGACAAAATGCACAACTCATTTTCTCAAGACCCTCGTAATGTTAGACTTGGGCTAGCAAGTGATGGATTTAATCCATTTTCAAATATGAGCACTTCTCATAGTACATGGCCAGTTATTCTTGTGCCATACAACCTACCGCCATGGAAATGTATGAAGAGTCCCTTTTTCATTATGTCTTTACTTATTCCTGGACCCAAGTCTCCTGGAAATGAAATTGATGTATATTTGCGACTTTTGATAGATGAGTTGAAAGAATTGTGGGAAGATGGCATCCAAACTTACGATGCTTATACAGGTACCAATTTTCAATTGCATGCTGCTGTTATATGGACTATTAATGACTTCTCTGCATATGGTAACTTATCAGGATGGAGCACTAAAGGTTATTTGGCTTGTCCTACCCGTAATAGCGATACATCATATATGAGGTTGAAGAATGGAAAAAAAATTTGTTATATGAGTCATCGTCGCTATTTACCAACAAATCATATATGGCGATATAGAAAGAGTTCTTTTGATGGTAAAAAGGAACTTCGAGAGGCACCAAAGCAATTGTCTGGGGAAGATGTGCTTGAGCAATTGAGTCACGTCGAACGAGTGAAATTTGGAAAGACGCAACCAAAGAAAAGGAAGCGTGCCGATGATTTAAATTGGACAAAGCATAGTATTTTTTTTGAATTGCCTTACTGGAGAACCCTCAAATTGCGCCACAATTTAGATGTCATGCATATAGAGAAAAATATATGTGATAATGTTATTGGGACATTGATGAACATCGAAGGCAAAACAAAGGACAATGAAAAGAGTCGCTTAGATTTGCAAGAGATAGGTATAAGGCATCAATTACATATAAAGCATGATGGTAATTCCTATAAAATGCCCTGTGCATGCTACACGATGTCTATTGCTGAGAAAAAGAATTTCTGTGAATTCTTAGCTTCAGTGAAATTCCCTGATGGCTATGGCTCAAACATATCTCGACGTGTAAACATTAGAGAATGTCGAATTACGGACATGAAGAGTCATGATTGCCACATACTTTTGCAAAGACTACTCCCACTTGCTCTACGTGGATCTTTAACCGACGAAGTTTGTGATGCACTAATTGAGCTTAGCCAATTTTTTAAGGAGTTGTGTTCTAGAACATTAACGAAAGATGTCTTAGAACGGCTAGAAAGCCAAATTGCTATAACACTATGCAAGCTGGAAAGGATATTCCCATCATCATTCTTCGACATTATGGTACACTTGCCCATTCATCTCGCACGAGAAGCAATTCTTGGTGGACCAGTGTAATATCGATTGATGTATCTAATTGAAAGGTAGTGTATTTTTTTTATTCTTATTATTAATTATACAATTGTCATGTTAAAATCATAGTGTTCTTTCATTTATCATCCTGATTTTATATCTTATCAGATACTTACACACATTGAAGTGTTATGTGAGCAACAAGGCATTTCCAGAAGGGTCAATTGCAGAAGGTTACATTGCTGCAGAATGCCTAACATTCTGCTCGATGTACTTGCATGGGGTTGAAACCAAATTCAATAGAGTAGAAAGAAATTACGATGGAGCTAACAGACAAATGCATCAAGGCTTGTCCCTTTTTCACAGAATTGTCGTCCATTAGGGAAAGAAGAATATGGATACATTGATGATAAAGCTTGGGAGCAGGCTCGCATTTACACCTTGAAAAACTGTGATGAAGTTCTACCATTTCTTAAGTATCACAATTATCCCAGTGTATTTGATGCATATATAGTGTTTGTCAATTATCCAATTTATTTTTCTTATAATATATTTTCTTAAAGGTTATAATTGTATATCTTTTTATATAGTGAACACAAAGAGGAGATGGTGAGGGAGAGTCTAAGGAATGTAGTAAAGAGACATGAGGAGAAGTTTCCTAAATGGTTTGAAGACCGTGTAAGTATCATTAAACATCTATGTTTTTATACTACATGTTAATTTTTATTATGATATATTTATTTCATTCACATATATGAACAGGTTACACAATTGTACAGTCAAAGGAATGCGCACGTCAATAAGGAACTTCTAGATTTAGCACGAGGTCCTGATAGAAGAGTAACACGATATAAGGGTTGCTTCATTAATGGTCTCCATTTTCATACAAAAGATCATGAGAAGTTTCGAAAAACTCAGAATAGTGGTGTGGTTGTAAAGGGAGATGACGAAATAGGAAACCAAGATTATTATGGTGTCTTGACAGATATAATTCAATTAGACTATTTTGGAGACCATAATGTTTTTCTCTTTAAATGTGATTGGTGGGACGTTGGCAAAGAAGGTAGAGGAATCCAAAGAGATAAACATAACTATACCAGTATCAATTTTGCAAGAAGATGGAATACAGATGAGCCATTTGTGCTTGCGTCTCAAGTGGAACAAGTTTTTTATGTCAAAGACTTTCAATTAGGCAATGATTGGCATGTCGTTGTGAAGACACAGGCTCGAGACTTATATGATATCCCAGAAGATGAAGATGAAGAGCTAATTGATGATGACGAGCCATTCCAACAGAATGAGTCATATAGTATAACTGACACATTGAAAGTTGCTGGCGATGACTTTGTGGCATGGCCAAGAAATGATATTCCTCCAATTCTTGTTGATGCAAATCTTGTAATGAATGAAGAACAGAATGATGAGGATGTTAACACTTTTATTAATGATGAAAGTGAGGAGGATTGTAGCTCCACTGATTATGATTCTAAAGAAGACGGATTGGGTACAGATAATGATAGTGAAGCCAATAGCTTGATGTAATTTGTATCATATGTTTATTTTCATTTTTTATCAATTAAAACATGAATAAGGAAAGCTTATGTTCCATGATCATATAGCATATAGTAATCTTTTTTGGATTTAATACGTGTGCTTGATATGTATGCATATGCTTATTAAATAATAATTTAATATAGAGTATTGCAGATAGATCATAGACATGGCCAGTAGAGTCCGAGGTAGTGGCAGACGAGGAGGAGCTTCTGTAGGCCATCCCTTACAGTTAAGGCAACCTACATTAGAGACAGGTCCCTCGGAGCACACACAGGTTGAGGCATTTGCTCGAGATGAGGTTGTCATTAGTAGCACCGGTATGTTAAGTACCACTTAAAATTATGCATGTACTTTTTATAGTTTATGCAACAATATATAAATTTATTAATGGAATATAATAATTTTAATTGTATTTCGATTGAATAGGGCCATGTACATCCAGGAAGAAAGGTCGAGGAAAGACCAGGGGCATTACACTTGCAAAGAGGAGGCGTGAAGGGGAAAAGCTAGTAGTGGATATTCCACCAGATTTGATGCGAGCTGTAGGAAACAATGCTCAAGCGCTGATCACTGAATTGGATATTATTGTAAGACAAATGGCCCCACTTCAGTTTTCCAAATGGAAGGCAATTCCAGATGATGACAAGAAGAAGATGTGGCTTGCTACGAAAGTAAGTTATTTAAATTAGAAAGGTCATGTGTTAAATTGTAATATTATAGTTACATTTGATGTTACCACATTGTATATATGTTTACTATCATGATCATATAATATTGTGCAGTAAAAGTTTTCTCTCCAAGAGGAACCTCATATTCAGGAAGCTATATATCAGCAGCTGAATCGCCAATATAGGGACTATCGGCACAGGCTGCATAAGGATCATTATTCCAAGTATGAAACAGATGAAATGAGACTGGAGAATCCTCCCTCAGGTGTAAGCCAAGATGTCTGGGTTGATCTTATTAGGTATTTTGGATCTGAAGAATTCAAGGTATGCATATTAATTTTATACTTATGTCATTTGCTCCTTTGAATTTATCATTTATACTTATATTACTTATAATTTATGGTTCTTAAATGCAGAAAATGAGCAATAGAAACAAGGAGAACAGGAAAAAGCAGAAAATCCGCCATATTGCTGGACGAAGGCTTTTGCTCGAATTAGCTATGATAGTGTAAACACTCATACTGTTTACGATAATTTGTTATTAAATTTATATTATATGTGTTAACTTGTGTAATGACAGCGTAATCCTGAGACGGGGAACGAGCCCTCCCGGACTAATTTATGGTTCACCACTCGATTTAGCTTGAAAAAAAATGCTTGGGTGGATCCAACTTCACAGGAAGTCTATGTAACTTATTACTTCCTTCTCTTTTTTCTATTAATTTTCTTATATTATATATATTACTAAATTGATAAATGATCTAATTGGTTTTTGAATATAGGAGGAGCTTCAGAGGTTAGAGTCTCAGCCATTAGAAGAGGGTGGTGCTCCCATGACCGAGGATCAGAGGTTTAAGGCAGTGCTTGAACCAGAGCGATCGGGATATAAACGTGGTCGTGGGGCTGGTCTAAAGCCCAAGACATCTACAGTAAAAAAACAGATTCGTGCGCGGCTAGAAAGTGAAAATGAGGAGCTCAAGAAGCAAATTGAGGAGGACAGGAGGCAAGCTGAGGAGGATAGGAGGCGACTAGAGTCCTTAGAGTCACAGATAGCCTCACAGAAACAACAGATGCATGATGAGGTGCAAGCTGTGCTCAAGTCTCAATTTGCTACCCTCCTCCAACAGTTCAAAGAGTCAGGGCAAATTATGATATAATGCATAACTCCTGAACAACTTGATGATCATGACTTTTGTTTATTTTATATGAGCTTTTATTTCTTTATGTGATGTTCAAATACTTTTTGGAACTTAATGCTTTTAAATTTAAATTTCTGTTTAAATACCTGGTCGTAATAAAAATTTTTATTTTCTTACCTTATGTAAGCAGGTTCATGAGAAGCAAATAAATGAAAAGGAAAAAAACTTAATAAATTAATATTATTTTCTTTTATTTTTAATTTTTAATTTTAGCAGCAATAACAAGTCGCAAGTAAAACTCTTATATATAATATTTTTACTAACGACTTGTGATTGCTGCTAATAGTTTAACTTTTAGCTGCGACTACAAGTCACCTCTAAAATTACTAATAAAACTACTATATTTTAATACTTTTAGTAGCGATTTATGTTTGTCGCTAAAGGTTTCGTATTTAGTAGCATCAAAAGGGTCACTAAAACTACTAAGTCAAATACTTTTAATGACAATTTATAGTTGCAGCTAAAAGTTATACATTTAATCACAACTAAAAGTTGCCACAAAAACTCCAATTCCGTATGCTTATGATGATTTTTTAGTGGCAACTTTATACTAATAGCTACAATTATTTTTAAAATTAGCTACAATAAATCTTGTGACTAAATAATAGACTTTTAGTGGCAATTTTCTTTTCGTGGCAAAAAGTTTAACGTTTAGCCGCAACGTTGTAAAGCTGTAGCTAAAACAATTAGTGACACCACTTTTAGCGACGGCATAGCAGCGATAGAAATGTTGCCACTAAAACATTTAGTGGCGACTTTGTTACTTTTAGCTGCAAAATATACCGCTGCTAAATGTCAACTTTCTTGTAGTGACTAGTCGTTTTGTTACTCTAGGGTTTGTTTTTTTAATAAGATAGGGGCTTGGACCCAAAATACCCACATACAAGTAGAATGAAAAAGCTCACATTCTGAAAAAAGGCTCACACTAATGAAAAGAGTAAGCGCACAAAGTAAGAATGATAATTCACACGAGTGATATGAGTGGCATGTGTAGGGATTATAGGGACCAGAGTAGCCGAGTACCATGTTTAGTTTAAGTGCTCTAGTTGTACAAGAGCGAAGGAGTCTAGAAGGACTGGATGGATAATTTGTGTTCTGTTTTTATAGCTTTGAAGAATAGAAAAAGCATGTTGCTTTGGAAAAATTTTTCCTAAAAATTTTGTTTTTTGAAAACCCTCCTAAGAGTGATGTACGTTACTGCCTAGTGTTGGTAGAGTATCTAGAATTCATCGTTGGATTTATAAAATTTTAAAAAATTCAGCCTATTAAAATGTCATTTTTGCTTTTGAAATCCTCTAAATTTCAACTTCTTAAAAGCTCAGTAGTAATTGAGCATTAGAAAAACCAGGATGCCAGTTTTTTTTACATTGGTTAATGATGAATATATGATGTTTGATGGTTACAAAAAATTCAAGAAATTCTTCTTATATTCTTTTAGCTTACCTTACTTCATCTTCCAGTGAGATCCTATCATGTTTGCAAATATCATAACACAAATATCATTATATTAAGAAATAGTGGTATTTTTAAACTAATCTTATCTGGATATTTTTTGAAATTTTCTAGAAAATTAATTATTTAAATTTTTCAAGAAAACAAATTATTTTTAAATAATTAAATATAAAAAATAAATTTAAATATTACTGAATATTATTTGGTTTTTCATTTTTTTAATTCAATATATTTTTAGATTTTTCACAATATTTTCATTTATGACTAATTTAAAACTATCATCCACAGAAAAGAAAAATATCATTTCTGCAAGTATCGCTTTATATTATCATGACATTTTGAAAAATATCCTGCTGTTTGTGACACAAGGTCCCATCATTACAGCCATCTGGATTCTTGATCAATGAAATATATATAGGCAACATTCATGGCTCCAAACAACTATGGGCTGAAGTCCAAGGGTGTGACTTGTCAAAACTCACCTGGCCAGTTATTTTGCTCACTATAAGTCCTTGAGTCAAGGTGAATAGAACAAGTCTGGCTGGGTCGGATTGAGTCTTGCCCAAGTTACTTCATGATCCTGAGAGCTAAGCCTTGTTTTTTACCTACGGAGTTGAACCAATTCTAATTCATTGTTCAGGTGCATCTGAGTTTATATTTCAAATTTGTATAATTGATGGGGTCAGTGGGTTGGCCCACATATGGTTTGTATCGGTCCATGTTGGCCAACTTAAGTTTAGGGGGCGGGGGGGCATCAGAAAATTTTCGTTTGGGGCATCTATGTTGTGAAAAAAATATATAGCGCGCACATTTAATGAACCATAAGATTCCCCATAATAAGTTTGTGTGTGTGCGTGGCGGAAGGGATTCATTTTCAAAATTTCTTCCCCACGAGAACGAGAGAGAGAGAGAGAGAGCCACCATGCCTAAGTCCTCATTTGTCAGTCAAGTTCGCCCTATATTGCTACTGAACCTGCCAAACCCAGCTCATTGTAGTCAAGGAACCTGGTTTGATTGAACTAGCTAGGTCAAATTAAGTGGCTCTGCCTGCTTTGGACATATAATTTTCTTTACTCTTCGTTGCAGAACTTAAAAGTGCTCAAATTTCAGCAGAAACAAACATTTCAGCGTGACCTTGTTTTTACTCAAATTCACACTAGGAATTACTAAAATGGTTCATTGAAGGAACAACTAAAGATGAGAGATGAGAATGCTCCTTACGTTAGTGATAAGAAGTGGTAGTTTTTATTAGGAGGTCAAAGTTTTGAACTGGCCTCCTTCCTACTTGCATATGTGAGTTATTATTACTTTAGATGCATGAGTTACCCCTTAACTGAGATACAAAAAATTGAAGAGATGAGTGATAAAGTATATGAGGTAAAGATGTAAATAAGACCCTGATTAATCCCAAAGAGAAGATTATTTATGATTATTTATAGAAATTTACATTTATTTTTTAAAATCTTAGCAACTTTAGAAATACATTTCTTAGAATTTTCTATAAATTCAATTACATGAAACAAAAAAGGACATGGACCCTTTCAATTGCCACGTGAACTTCGAAATGACAAACATCTTCACATGAACTGTGAAATAGCAGACATCACCAAGGTCACATGCAACGAAGCGCATTGAATTTGAAGCTGGATTATTCAATGAATGATCTCTTGGGCTCAGGGCAGACCCATGAATGTTCCCTGTGCATGTTTGGCAAAGGGATAAGATAAAGTAAAGTAAAGTTAAATTTTAAAAATTCAAAATTTTTTCCTTTTTTTAAAAAAAGTTCAAATTTTCCTCATTTGTTTAAAAAAGGTCAAAAAGTCATAACTAAAATATAAGAAAATCTCTACTTATTATACAAAAAGTCAAAAAGATTTCATATCAAACAACTAAAAATAAAAAGTTATCATGACCCAATCACATATTATTCTTTCTTGATTTTGGGTTTGTTGTGATTTTCTGACATCACCTGTTGTGCACATCCATAAATCACAAGATCAACGAGAACAAGCCATACACAAGAAGAGACACGAGATTTACGTGATACACCCAAACAAGGCTACATCCACGGGCATAGAGACGATCATCTTCACTATCACAAGTAAAGCATACAGAGACTCTCGTTCTCTCGCATCGTATCACCTACGTGGTGTGGGAACACCACAGGTAAGAGAGCTCTCACCTCTCTTCGGCTCGCAAGATCTAGGGTTACAAATTACACACATATATAGTCTCCGCTTTCTTAGCCACCAAGAAAGCCCCGGTCCAATTACCAAAATACCCTTAACCTTAAACCAGTCCCTGGCTAACCCAGTGGACTCATCCGGCTAAACCGAAATACAAGACATAAACCCAATAATCTCCACCTTGGCTTGAATTCCGCACAACTTGAGCTACTAGGAGATAAAACCGGCAATGTCTTCACGTACCTTGCTAAATGGTACGTCACTGCACTAATGATACAATCTTCTTCAACATTTTGACTTGTTGAACCAGCACATGAACTTTGAACAAAGTTCATCTCGTCAAACTCCACCTCGAACTTAAAGTTCGAAGCCATTGACGAATCTGAGTGATATCAATATCTGAATCACTCACCATCCTGCCCCATCTTCAACATCACTGTGAAGATCTAATCACCACAAGCATGTAAGCAAAACAGATTGGGAATACAAGTCCAGATGACTTCACAATTGCAGAAACCTCTGCCTCCGAGCGGTCAAAAAACTCCATTTGACCGGGCCTCCGATCAATCAAACACATGTTTGACAATTGCTAACACATCAGCTCTTCCTTGCTGCTTTTCCAGCTTTGGCAAGATGAACAACATCACATGCGATCTGAAAAGCATGTGAACCCCAAACGAACAACTTTGTTTGAAACAGCAAACTCTTTGCAATTAGGCCGGCGACTCCTACTATTGGGTTTGCAACTACAACCAGGTCAAGTAGACTCGATTCTAGCATCAATCCACATATGTTCAGTTCTCCTCCAGATTTCTACATCAAGTTATAGATCTCGTCACCACGAGCACGCTAGAAGAAACGGATCTGAAATCCGACTCAGGATGGCTCCGATATCTTAGAAACAAGTTTCTATGCTCCAATCGGTCAAACCTCCTCCTTGACCGTCAAACAGCCAATCAACCTCTTCCACTGCATAAATCTGCTCGAAACGAGTCCGTAGGCACAAACAGATCTCCGATCGGACATCAAATGATCAAGATATCGCAGACACAATTTAAGCCGTTGAAACTAGTCAAATCTGCCTGTTGACTGTTGCTAACGTCACGGCTGATGTCACTACCTGTTTTGCTGGGCTTCCGAAGCGGACCTGGGTTTGGTTCACCTGACCCAGAACTGAACTGAACTCTTCTCGCTAAGGCTTTGCACACACGGGTCAGAACTAACCCGACCCGAATTGGAACTGCACTCTGCTGGATGCACTACTGGGTTGGGTTCTGTGCACACTGGTCAGATCTTACCTGACCCGAACCCGACTTATAATGCACCTGTTGCTGCCTGGGCTTCCTTGTAATCGGGTCAGGTTTAACCCGATCTGGACTCGAACCTGGCCTGAACTGTTTATCTTTCTCCTGGGCTTTTCCTCCACGGGTCAGGTCAAACTGACCCAACCCGTACCTGGACCCGCTTGGGTCGTCTTCAACAAGACGAGCCTCTGTGTCTCTGTTCTGCGCAGCTCTGCAACACGGTTGCAGACAGCGGCGATAGCGGAATGGTCTGACTCCAATGGAATGGTCCGGCAACAGGGACGGCGATGGCAACGGCGATCAGGGGCTGGCAGCAGCGACCGGCGACTAGTAAGTGCGGTTTTTTTTTTTTCTTGCAGCAGTGCCGTCCATATCTTCTTCCCCGACGATCCGGCAACAGCATGTCACCGACGACGATCAAGACTGCTTTTTTCTTCTCCGGCGATCCAAGAAACACGGCCGATTTCTTCTCTCTGATTCGTGCACTGCAACAGAGATCTCTGATCTCCTTTAGCCAATAACCGCCCAGCCCACCTTGTGATCTCTATCTTTGCTGCGAGAACTTCAGATCTGATCTTATCTTCTCCGAATTACTTGGAGAACAAGACCCTCTCCTATGTTTCTCCCCAGTTCTCGTCTTCAATTTCTGCTTTTGGTGACAGCAATAGTGGCTCACAAGGACCGGAAGCAAGCCGATCCGTTGATCCTTAGATCACAACCGCAGATCTAACTCCAAGATCTGAATGAAACCTGTGAATCCTTTTTCCTCCGATCCCAGTCAAACCAGAAATCCCAATCTCGTCTTCTTCTTCTCCGATGGTGGCCCAACCAAAGATCACGAAACGGATCTCTCTTCCTCTGTTACGAAAACAGAGATCCGAACCCTTCGACAAGGATTCAATCAGTCGATCTTCATGCACACAACCTCCAAGCCACCAAGCGATCTCCACCTCGCTCAGAAATCCGAAGAACACCAACTTCGGCTCTGATACCAATTGTTGTGATTTTCTGACATCACCCGTTGTGCACATCCATGAATCACATGATCAACAAGAACAAGCCACACACAAGAAGAGACACGAGATTTACGTGGTTCACCCAAATAGGGCTACATCCATGGGCACAAAGACGATTATCTTCACTATCACAAGTAAAGCATACAGAGACTCTCGTTCTCTCACATTGTCTCACCTACATGGTGTGGGAACACTACGGGCAAGAGAACTCTTACATCTCTTCGGCTCGCAAGATCTACGGTTACAGACTACACACATATATTGTCTTCGCTTTCTTGGCCACCAAGAAAGCTCCGGTACAATTATCAAAATACCCTTGACCTTAAACTAATCCCTGGCTAACCCAGTGGACTCATCCGGCTAAACCGGAATACAAGACATAAACCCAATAGGGTTTACTCTACTTTACTTTACCATACTCTTCTTTCAAACATGCCCTTAGGAGGCACCATATAGACAAAAACTTTGCCACATATAAAAAATTCATATAGTTTTAAAATATATAGAGGCTTTTTTATAAAATTTGGAGGCATATGTATAAGATTCTACTATTCATTAAATCATAAAGGGTGTGTTAGCAATTTTGACACACACACCACAAGTGCTTGGGCTTGTCTCTCAATGGCTTTGGACTTTTCGCTGGTTGTCAGAGTCCTGTGGATGGCCGGGCTTAATTTTCTGTCCGTACAATTAGATAAGCTTGGTCTGGGTCTACTCACTGTATATGTCACTTGAGCCCAACATATTTAACACAAAGGGTACACATGTATCTCAAATTAGATAGGCATGGCATGGGCCTAAATGTTTAGAACACTGGCTGGATCATTCCTAAATATCAGTCTTGGCATCTTTTTAGGGGACCACATTCGATAAGCTTTGGTCGGGCCCAACTCGCCCATGAACACCGTTATGGATACGCATCCAACCATTAACCAAGCTCTTAATTTGATCTTTGAATATGTTGATAGATGATGAAAGGCTAACTTCCCAATTATTGATGACTAAGGAGAGCTGACATGGGCTTCACTCCTTTGATACATTTCCTCCAAGTTTGTTTCGCATCCCCATCATTACATTGTCTCGTAGGGGGTCTATGTCTACCTTTTCACCTTCTTACATGTCTGAGGTTTTAGAGGACGATACGATGCCATAGAATGTGGAAACTTCAGTCAGGGATGAGGGAAAACGATTGAAAGACCCCAACTCGTTATTTCAGGGGACTTTAAGGTCATCATCCAACATGGTAGGTCCAAAGTTTCGATTTCAATCAGCGATAGATGTGTAAATTGGGAGTAGCACTACTACCCCTTCACTATCCCAAGAAATTCACTAAGGGCCTGTTTGTTTTATGCAATTGAAATCCTAGAAAGTCTTGGACTTATATTTCTATATATTTCTATGAGTAGTTTTTCTTTCTTTTCTTCCTTTTTTTTCTTTTTTCCAGTTACTCCAATTAAGGGGCTGAGACCCATGAGAGAGCCGGCATAAGCTGTAACACATGTATAAGAGTCCACACATTCAGGAAGAGGCCACCCACATATGTGGAAAGATGGCACCATACTTGGTATTGAACCCTGTCAGTTGGGTCAGAGACAGTTTCTAGCTAACAAACTGAGAAACCCTTGTTCTCTTTCTATGAGTAATAAAAATTTAAAAATGAGGAATCAAAGGTTAACCAACCCAACTCAGGGACCACACTTTCCTTGAAAGTAATTATGTAAATGAATTTTGATGGTCCTTCAATCCCAACGATCAAATGGCGAGAAGCGGTAGGATCATTAGAAATGCCTCGGGTCAAATGAACATGACCCATGTTTCATTGGTCTTCTCTCTCTCCTCCCTTTTAATGGTGTTGCTCCAGTTAGTTTTGATGTTACATGCATGTTGCTGAAAAGGTCAAGGGTGTGCATAATTGAATAGAAATTTGTTGCCTTGCACTTCTCTCTTTTTACATGGAAGGAATGGAATATGCTAAAATATTGTAGGAAAGACACCAAACCAAACGAGGGTCCGGAGCAATACTGACTTGGAGGTGGCAAGAGAACAAAAAGACATGAAAAATAAAATATAAAATGATAGTCACTTTGTAATGTAAGATCATAAGAATGCTGAATTGGCCCATGTTGTTCTGGGTCTGGAAGATCTGAGGCAGGATCTCAGACATAAAAGACCTTTAGATATTCCACCTTTTCCTCCCCTACCCTTTGTCCTGAGTCTCCTGATTCCCTTCACACCTCTTGCCATCATTCGCTCCCCTCATTTTAATTACATAAATTAAACTGTTTAAAAGTCTACAGAACATAATGGAGAAATGGGTCTTTCTAGAAGAGAATCTATTGAAAGATATGTTCCTTTCTTGGTAATAGGAGTACTGTATTGGAATTCCATTTATCGCCTAATGAGAATTCATAGAAAACTAGGCAGGCAGAGGTTTCGAACAGTTTGTCTCGGGTATTGCATTTGAAGATGTTTTATTGGGGTGTCCCGACAAATGGCCAGTTGGGTCTTAGTTGGAGGACCTTAGTTCATAGTAATCGGAAAAGAGCTTTGTTATTTCTTTTGGAAAGGATGTTGATTGAGGTGTTATTTGTAGATTCGTTGCGGTGGTGTTGATGCCTTATTTTGCGTGTATGTTTTTTTTTTAAAGAATTTAATGAATTCTCTTTTACCAAAAAACACAGTTTTCTTTACTGCCTCTTTTACTATAACTGTGTACCCATTCTTTAACTTAAAATTGGGAAGGTATTGGTAAAGATTTTGACTTAGGAATGTTTGATGCTACTGAGGAATGCCCCATCAACATTTCTCACCAGATCAATGCTCTTCCATTGTCTCAATGCTAAACATATCCACTGGCCCAAGACTCCCAAGATCATGTAATGAACCGACAGTTGGAGCAAATAGGAATGATGATTTTGAATTTTAGGCAGCCTCTATTGGCAACAACATCTCAATAAAAGAAAAAAAAATTCAATGGACTTGTTTGATGTTTTAAGAGATTACCATGGATAATTCCCTCGTCATTATTTATGAGGAATTACTTTAAACCAATGCTTGTATGAAGCCCATTTGTGTAAACAATATTTTATGGCTAGAAATTTGTAAGGACATAAATAGTGTTGCAATTTGGAGTGAGAAATTATGCAAATGCACCCAGTTACTGCTTCAGAGCTAATCGCGATTTTAAATGTAAGATCTGTTTTTCTTTTTTTGATAAAAATGTGAAGAATTTAAGTTGAACAAAACGCTTATCAAATGATTTTTCCTTTAATAGTTATCCACTCATCATAGAAAATTAAATCTTAAGAAAGTGACAGTCCCATCAATCTCATACCAGATCCTTCTTTCCTGTTATCTTTTAATACTCTTGTAAGAGCCCTCTTTTTACTATGGATTTCTAGTGTTCATCAATGTTGTAAATATCACTATCAGAACAATATCTGCAAAAGATAACATTACTATAACTTCAAATTTTAGGTTTTTGTTTGGGATCTTATGGGAAGAATATTGTTAAATGAAAACAAATATCAAGAACTAAAATATAGAAAAAGAATTCTATAAAATTATTTGATTACAGAGAAAACAAACAAGGATCACAAGCATGGCTACGTGCGACATGAGGATGGGTCCAATTCTATTAGAGTGAAATTTGACAAGAAAAAATGTACAAGAAAGAGATTTTTACTCTCAGGGATCCAGATTTTACTACATACACCCTACTGATTAGCACCACCAATTTCAAGTCGTTTAGAGAATCAGAGAATCAGAACAGTGTGACTCCTCTTCACCTAGTTGAACCAATTGGTATTTTTACATGTTCTAATTTTTGGGAGATACTAAAGTGTATAGGCATTTCTTCTTATGGTAATTAAGTGTGTAAAAATGCAGGAAAACAGAGTATAGGTTACTTCACATGTGAAGTGGGGAGTGTTTGTAGTGTTTGTTCACTGTGAAAAAATACCCAGAAGTGTCATTTGTTAAGAGAGATTCATGACGGCACTAAAATTTGAAAAATAATAATAATAATAATAATAATAGTAAAAAAGGCTTACTTCTGCTGTTTGTTTTGTTTCCCATTTCATAGACAAGAAAGAAAAGCCCAAGATCCCTTGGAGATCCCGTCCCAGACAAAACAAGGAATTTAATAGAAATTAAAACATCAGCATATCCCGGCTCCTACTACCTTCTTCCCTCCAGGCCTGTGGCAAGAAAAATAACACATAAAAGACTATCAGCTTTCTAAGTAATATTGATACAGAAACAATCATTCCCCTATCCCCTTTTAGCAATCAGAGACTCAAACTGATTTTGCAGGATTTGGTTTCTGGAGGAAACGGTGAACTCTGTACAATGCCATTGTGCTTCTGCAATGAAGAACGGCAGAGATGATCATATCAACAAGAAAGGAAAAGTAGATAGGAAAAGGAAGACCCAGAAAAAGGAATAAAAGGAACCACCTTGAAATGGGTTGCAGAGAAGCCGATTGAGAGGTCTAATACATCCTCTATCACTGATTGCTTGCTGCTGAAATTGGAACTGTTCTGTAGTAACAACCCCAGAGGAAAATTACTCCTTAAACAACCCTTGATGTCTTTGTGAGATGATGTATTAAGATGAAATGCATTACATAAAATACGAACAAAGTTCTTCAACAAAAATTTTTTTTTATTGTCCTCAATGCACTTACCTTGGAGAAGCAGAAGACATGAGAGCTGGCAGTGTCTTCAATAAATGAAGAGTACTCTTCTTCTTTCTTTGCTTCAGCCTTCCTCCTTTTGCTGCTATTCTTCATAGGAAAGAAGCACCCATTTTCATCATAGCAGTCTTCCTCTTCATGGAAATGGGGTGGACCAGAAGAAGCATCAGAAACCATAGACAAATCATCCACCTCTCCTTCTTCATCACCAAAATCACCTTCTTTTACTACCTCTTCTACAAATCTACTGTATAAGCCAGATTCCTTGGGAGGAAGAGAGGTGGTTCTTCTTCCAAAGGACTGGTCTAGGTATGTTGTCCAACCAGATTCACACCCACTGCTGCATTCCAAAGGAAATGAGTCATCCTCATCCATCCCAGTGGTATTTCAGAAAGAGATTGCAGATGCCTTGAGTTTTTCTCCTTTTATGTCCTGCTTCAGTAGTAGAACATGGATTTGGAGATCCTGAAAGCGGTTTTCCTTTTTCTTTTTCTTTGCAACAGGACTAAGTCTGTAACTGATATTGATTGAAATTGGATTTCTGCGTTTTGACTACACTCTCCATTGGACATGAAATGAGGTGAAGGAAAATGGAAAATTTCCTTTCATTCCCATCAAGTTACAAGTAGCGACATGAAATAAACGGCCACAGAAGACGACAAGAATGAATCAAATCCAACCCATCTTTTGTCCTTTCTCTGACATCCATCAACGCCTTCTTTTGTCACTGCAACTGGATCAAAATTGCTTACTCTTCACACTCGTGTGTCCTCCACAATGTCAACATGACAGCCTTCCAATTTGTGGGGCTGCATGGATTATAAAAGTTTAAACCAAAAGCTATCCCTCTCAATAAGCAGCCATCAAATGAAATGGTCTGGCCTTGCATTGCAGTTGGTTGAGTGTCATATTTTATAGAATTAAAATTATTTTAAATTTTATAGATTTGTTATAGGTTACTGTAAAATTGTTCTTTTTTCTGACCTGGGCATAAGGGAAACATGGTATAGATGCATAAAATTATTAATTCCAACGGATGGCACATTCAGACGGATTTGACCGTTGAATGGTTGGTTAAAATTATTTTTTAATATAAAGATATTAAATTTGTGAGTCACGTACAAAAAATTAAAAATATAAAATTAAATTCAAATTTGATAGTTGTGGTGATTTAAATCTTTGTATTGCTCCTAATCCTATCCTAAAATGAGATCCACAAAATTCTCAAAATGACGAAAACTGTTTTCACTAGAACAGTGATAGTTGTGACCGAGTCAGTGATTTTATTTGCATCTCCACCTCGGTAAGTGGAGGAGACATCACAGAAGCCTTGACCTTTTAATGCTGTACGGTTTGCTTGTATTATGTAAGTGATGCCTAGTGCCTGCACTTGCAATGATTTGAGCCGTTGATATTTTAGTATGATGTGAAAATGAACTGAAATTTGATCTGTGGAGAGGAATTGCTTTGGACATTTCTTTGCAAGGGAAGAGAGAAATTATGCATTCCTTTCTGACTGCTAATGGGTCCAGTTTCAGTTTTTATAGCTTCTGACCCATGGATATAGAACCCAACTATAGATGTGTTTTTTAAAATATAATTCTCCACTTTGTATAGGTTAATGATAAAAACATCATGTAATAGCATAACCCTACATATACTGGTTTTGAAGATGTTATGATATAATAACAGTTGGAAGAAAGACTTGATGTAGCATTGTTGGATTGAATCATCATAATTATCATCATCATCAAAACCTTATCCCAACCATGTTGGATCGGCTACATGAATCCACGTTGTTGGATTGAATGATATCCACATTTTGAGAAAAATAATAACTAATAAATAAAAAAGCTGGAACCAATTTCAAAATCAGACTCGATCCTCTTACCAAATCTAGGACATAGGAATCATGTTCTAAGTTGAAATTAGATTCGAAATCCAAACGGCCTTTACAAAACAGTTCCAGTTCCTTGTCCTTTGTGGTTTCAGCTTGCAAGTAACCCATTTGCATCCCTCTTCCTTACCCCTCCTAAGAAAAATCAAAATTCTCTCTTTTGAGGAAAATCAATTTATTTTTTTACTTTTTCATGAGAAAATTTGTCGCACCAACCACAATGCAATACTAGGCTGCTGAAAAAATTAGAGAAATTTTTCTCAATAGCAACTCAACTTGTAGCATCCTCTCATAGGATAAACATGCTCTTAATTAGAGCATTCTAACCATTCAGCAACATTTTTTTTATGACTACCCAGGGTATCTCTGACTAGTCCAGTATTCGAAACCTTTGGCAATCCAACAACAATTTGAAAAAAAAAAAACCATTAAAAAGGCAAATATTGGGGTGTTTAGTATCTTCAACTTGGGACCTTCATTGCATGAGCAATCAATAGGTGTAATGACAAATGATCAAAGGCCTGGACCACTGAAAGATGGGTCCCCACTCCCCAGCCCCAGGGGTGAAAACTCAATGCTTTTGGAAACAGCGCCCATCCCCAACTGGGAGGAGGAAGATATAATAATTTCGAAGATAGGGGGATGCATTTGAAGGGGAAAGGGAATGTGGAGCGGAGCCACAACTTCCTCACATGCATTACAGCAAGGCACCGTGTACGATCTTAACAAAACGGGTCACACGTCCATTATTTCATACCTGTCAACAGAAAGTAAGGAAAGTGGGCTGTTTCTCCTGTTCGGCCTTTTTCTTCCTTCAAGCTTTGTCCTCTGTCGTTTTTGTCTCCAACCACTTCTCTACAGCTAGAGAATGAATGTTTATTGTTTGCTCTTATCCATCTCTCTTGATGATTTTATGGATCAACATTTCTAGTATAGGTAATATCTATAGATCCATGGTCAAGTCAATCAATTGTCCAGGGTGATTAGCACCACAAATATTAGTGGGTATCCATGCAAATGGTTCATTTCCAATTTCGTAGTGTTTGTCGAATCCTAGTCATTCTGTCTGTTCATGTTTCACCTATTTAGGTAAATTATCATTATATAATGTTATTCTTTTAGGCACTGTGTACGATCTTAACAAAACGGGTCACACGTCCATTATTTCATATCTGTCAACAGAAAGTAAGGAAAGTAGGGCTGTTTCTCCTCCTCTGCCTTTCTCTTCCTTCAAGCTTTGTCCACTGCCGTTTTTTGTCTCCAACCACTTCTCTACGGACTTTTACATTGATTGGTTAGCTAGAGAATGAATGTTTATTGTTTGGTCTTATCCATCTCTCTTGATGATTTTATGGATCAACATTTCTGTTATAGCTAGTGTCTATAGATCCATGGTCAAGTCAATCAATTGTCCAGGGTGATTAGCACCACATATATTAGTGGGCATCCATGCAAATGGTTCATTTCCAGTGTTGAAGTGTTTGTCGAATCCTAGTCATTCTGTATGTTCATGTTTCACCTATTGAGGTAAATTATCATTGTATAATGTTATTCTTTTATTTTTATTTTTTCTTTAGTTACAACCTTTATTAAAATTAGCCTCTTATATTTTTTATAAGATGAGAAATCTCAATTCCGTGTATGTAGGTAAGCAGGCCGTACCGCCAGCTTCTACACATTCAAGATGGTCCCCGCAAAACAGAGCCACGGTCTTATCCTGATACAATAGGGATGAAAATGAGTCCTACCATTGTAAAGAGTCTCAGTCACTGGCTATGGACTATGGACACTGAGACAACAGTAGCGATGAAAACGAGTCCCGAATGTGTGAACCTCAAGCGCCCGCCCTTAAAAAAAAAATCAGGCATGGTATGCCCATCTCCATTTCGGCTCCGCTACATGGTTAAGATTAAAATTTGGGTCCACTTTGAGGTTCATTACTTTCGTACCCAAAGACCCCAATACCATATATTGAAAGTGAAACTTACCATTGATTTTAAACAATTTTCAATCCCCCACCCTCCAGCCCACTAGAGCGCAAGTGCCCGGTATAAGGTAAGCACTATGTTTTGTGGGGCTCATCGGCCATGGGAATCGAAAGATCCCCCATCCCCAACCTTACTGGAAATAGTGATAGAGGTTTGAGTCATCATTCTAACCACTTGATCAACGACAAATAAGTTTTCACCATTCAAGATAAATGCAAGTCATTCCTATAGTGCAATTCATTCAAATGGATCCCAAATCCTTTAAAATCTTGTATCAATGACTATCAAGAAGGGTCCTATTTTATAATCCACACAGATGGCTCACCAAATGGATGCCAATAGAGATATGGGCACATGTTGCTACCCAAGGTTTTTTCGATTTTCATTCTTTTTATAAATAAGTAGAAGGGGTACGCAATTTAAATTTTGACATTTGTATTTTTTTCATGAGTGCCCAAGAATAGCTTCCCCTCCTCTGCTAGTTTATTGTGTAAGAGGTCAAAGTCAAAGGACCGTGCCGGTGACTTTCTATTCCTGTTTACCAGGCACATAAAAGTGGAGTAGGCAACGAGGGAAAGGAGAGAGATGCAACGAGGGGATGGGATACATAATGATGTTGATAGAAGAAAGAGGGGGTGTTGACCTTATTAATGCCTTCTGCGACCTTATTGAGTGGCTGAATAAAGAGGTTAACCGTAAAAATTATCTGTTTGAGTATATTAAAAAATTTTAAAAAAAATTTAAGTTAATATCTAAATTAAATATTAATTAATAAAAAAATGAATTGAGTTAGTGAGACACCCATTTGCATAATCGGTCTAAATGACGAAAAAAATACTTATTAATGGGATTATGCAAAACCAAACAAATGAGATAAAAAATACAACTAGGACACCCATATTAGGTGCATGTGTGTTTTAGAGTCGTATGTGCATCTCTGGGAGTAGTCCTACCCGATAAAAATACCGCAAGGATACCCATATGAGGGGTTTTAAAAAAAAAGATTATAAAGGATCCTACTAATTGCTAATTAGTTATAGAAATTTAAATTTTTGTCAAAAAGGCTAAGGGTTTGTTTGGTAATGCTCCCGTGTTGTTCCCAATTTTATGCTCAAATCTTATTGTGCTTAGATCGGACTGTTCTGATACTAAACTCCGCAAAACTTCTTTAACAACATTATATTAAAATACTTTGCTAAGATAAACTCATATATATATATACTCAAATAAATTCATATATATATATATATAAGTAAGAAAACTAATCCTCAAATTAAGGGAATGCAGAAATGTTGTCCAAACTTGGCTCTTGAATTTCAAAAATAAAAAGCCCTCGTTTGAAGGCTCAACTTAGCTAGGTACCCTCTGGAAGGGACCGTGAATACCCTTTTCAGTAAATTGAAAATCTTAAATTAGATAAAACTAATATTAAAAACCTCAATTCAATGAAAATTAGACCATGACTGATTGCCTTTCAGTAATTGAAATCCCCAATTCAGTAATTTAATAGTGCAAATCAAATCTCATTACAAAGAAAAAGTCCAAAGTCAATGACTCTAAAAACATGTACACAAAACAATAAGATACTGAAACCTCTACAAAAGTAGCATATTAGAATAACAAAAATCCAGGAATAAAAACATAGATGATAAGAAAATATGCTTTAAAGGAACGAAAAACCAAACAAATCTTGAATGACCGATTAAAAAATGCACTCATGATTGAGTGGTGCTAGGCACTTCAGTTTCACATGCATCTCTAAGGACCCTAGGCATGCAAGTTTAAAGTATCACTCCTAACCAACAGCCCTACAATAAAAGAAAGAAAAGAAAAAACACACACACAAGCACAAGTTGGAAGCTTTAATCTTTATAATCATAAATCATGATCATCAAGATTGCCTCATCCCATTAATTTGGGAATTTGTAGACACAGCCTTCATTAAAAGTCTTGAATCAAAAGAAGATGGGAGTTTCCCATCTTCTTTTGATTCCATCTCCCTAAAAAGGAAATAAAAATGTTATTTGATGCTCATTTATTAAAATGCACATCTGGTCTTCATTTTTATCTAGTAATGATATGAATTATATCTAGTCATTTTCTATATATTTCAATTCAAACAAGATTTTGGAGGAAAAAACAAGACCTGGAACCTACGACGAGCTGATCTTTGTAGAGATAAAAGTGTTTGATAAATCATCTTTGGAAGAATCATAAGAAAGCCCTGTGGTGAGCATACCATAGTGCTTCCAATCAACTATTGTCGCCGGTGGAGCACGGAAGCAGGAGCACACCATGGATAAAGCACTGGATCAGAATAGTCTACCGCTCAAAAAAATTAAAAAAAGTGCCTTCGTGCGGGACGAATTCTTCATTTGGGGTTATAGGGCTATGGCTGAAATTTGAGTAATCAGTACCGGATAGCGCTTTTGTATATTTTAATTGACTCAAATGCAAAAGAACTAGAAAAGTGAGAGTAAAAAAAGTCAGTTTTTTAATGTGATATTATCTTTAATTAAATGAGTTCTAACTTTGGACCTTGATAAGAGATTATACAAAAACTGACTTGTAAGTCTAACTAAAATATCAAAGAGACTCCTTTTCATGGGTATTTTTGAAGAGTCTGGATCCTCATATGAAATCCCTCATGGTGACCATGGGAAGACCAATTAGGTCTGCCAACATCATCATTCAGGCAGCATGCCATGTACATGGGTTGTAGGCAGGCTGCTCGAATGGTGATATGGGGAGATATAATTGATCTCCCCGTATCCGTGAGGGATCCTCATTAAATCCTAATTCATTTTTGAAACCCTTGGGGGATCTCCAATGAATGCCAAATAATTACGTACACATCATCCTAATAAGTTAAAGTTGTAGACAGCAACGGTTCCCCCAAATTTCCATTTTAGATGCTTTACTCTTCACCTCTCTAATACTCCTCGATATAAAAAATAAAAAATAAAAAAACATTTTTCCCTATAATTTTCAGGACTATATTAACACCCAAGAAGTACGGAAAATGGCCTTAAATATGAGAAGTTTCAAAAGCAAACCTACACCATATGAGACTGTATATAAGGCCGCATGCTTAAAAGGATGTATGCAATCACCCAGTGTGTCATACTGGTGTCCCAGCTACAAATGGGCGAGTCTGGATACTTTTGAGAAAGGTAGGAAGGATTTGATCAACTGGTTCATTAATTGAGAAGTGCATTATTTGATCAGGTGCACCTCTATTCACTAGATAGTGCCACACTAGGTTTGGAAAATTCTATCTTCCTAAATAGGGCAGCCCCCACCTTAAATCCAGATTAATCATAAGAAAACCAACGGCCCAGGTTCCACCCGCTCGGGGCTTATCATTGAATTGTCATTACATTTGGGAGAAAAATGTTAAAAAGTCAGATCACATGTTTTGCATTCTTTTCTACCGTCAGTTGTAATTTTAGATCCTACTAATCTCATGTAACAACCTACTTATGTCATTTGAGTTTGCCATCCTTACAGCCCTGAATTTATTGATTTGCAATGCATGGACACAGACATGCTCAGCTTGGGTTATCATGCTAGTTATTAAATAACCAAACCCCAAACAGGACCCACACCATAACCAAATTTAATAAAAACGAAAACACAAATAAAGGGCCTGGATCTGGTCGAAACACTCACATGCCTTTTCTTTTCTCTATTTTATATGGAAGCTCCAGAACACTCTTCAATGTTTTTCTGGTTTCATAGATGGGGCCCTCTTATTGATCAACCCAATCCCTTCAAGATCTGGATATTAGCAAACCGGTAATTGGTAGCAAATCTTTTAATGAGCATGTGGTCAAAAGCATCCAACAAACATCTACCAATGGACCTAAAATCAAGCCACAACCCACGGCTACACATTTTCAGATACTCTCTCGAAATCAAAAAAAACTCAAAGCTACTGCTCCATTCTCATATAAAAAATAGAACCAAATTGTGATAGCAATGATACAGACCTTCATAATAGCACAATGGCCATTATGGCAATTACTTCACTAGGGTAATAAGTTCCAAACACTCAATGCAGTTCCCCAACTCAGAAAACAAAACCATGAAGAGATCCCTAAAAAAAGATTAAGATAAAAAAAAAAACTCCAGCAACTTCCTAATAATCGCAGCAGGCTCATCTGTGGCACAACTCAACCTCTGTTACAGGATCATATCAGGATGGTTAGTAAGACTAGAAAGCTTCAACAGAACAAAATGTACAGAATAAGCAATATTGAGATCACAGTGAAAAAACTAAGCAAAAACTTCAACCTCAATTATTTTGTGGGGAATTAAGAAACACATGATATGGCAAAATGATGGTAGCCGGGTTTCTTTTTCTTTTGTCAATATTCAAAAACTTAAAGTTCTAAAATTTCAGACTAAACTTGTTAAAAAAAAATAGTAAAATTTTTAAAAAAAAACACTATTGCACTTGTTTATAAAAAGAAGAAAGCCAGAAACAAAGACACAACTTCTAGAGAATTTTACGGGAAAAAACTCCCTTGTCGGACACTACACAAAATTGGTCTCAAAAAAATTTAGTGCACAAAATAGGTCCGTGGGGCTGATTTCATGCAAAAAAAAAAAAATTTTTAAGGTGGGGAGGAGTGACGCTCTTCTTCTTCCTCTTCTTTCTACCCCTTCTTTGGTGTGGGTAGATGATGATGATAGGTGTGGTATCAGAGGAGGTTCCAACCGGGGATAATCTAGTGTATCAGCCTATGTCTGGGTAGGGCTGGATTGTGCGTCAATCGACGGATCGGATCTTCAGGATCCAGATTTCTTCATGGCCGCTTGCAGAAAGTTGGATCTCGAATCTTCTCTCCATTTCTACTCTCGTTCTGCAACCAGAGTTGAAACTCCAGACCCCTCCTTCCTCGACAGCGGCGGAAGGTGGATCAGCAGCTGTCAGTGGGGGCTCCGACAATGGGCGACGACGTCGACTGGTGTTTTTGGGCTGCTTGGGTTCTCTGGTTTCTGTTTGGCCGAAGAAGACAGTGCAAGGCTATCTTGCGCTTCAATGTCTAAGAAGAAGAGAAGGTCTGAGATTGTCGTCGCCGGTGAAGGAGAACACAGGATATCGATTGGGAAATCATATCCACTTGTGGGCAACTAATTAGCAAGGCAGAAAAGAAAAGGAGAGAAAGGAGTCTCTCTTAATTGCACCAAAGGTCAAACTCGGAGAAGTTGCAGAGAAACCAAGAGGGCGGATCCTCTGTTTTGGAGGAGGAGCCAAAATGCCCTATTCTTTGGCTCAGATCAACGAGGTTGGCCCCTCTTCATCATCGAACAGGGGAGAAGTGACAAATCCGGTGCGATCTGAAGTTAGGCACAAAATCGATGGGCCATGTTCGATTGCCAGTGGAGCCTGGATATCGCTGATCACCCCCACTGCTGCTGTTGCATCATAACTAGAGAGGAAGGGAATGGAACACCAGATTTGGGGAAGAAAGAAGAGGAAGAAGGGAGATAGGCCTCCCCCACCTTAAAGAAAAATACAAATTTTTGCACAAAATCAGCCCAAGGGACTTATTTGTGCACTAAATTTATCTGGTTCCAAATACGTCCAGTGTCCAACTAGGGGATTTTTTCTCATAAACTCAAACTTATATAGAAGGCACTTGTTGCACAAATAAAGAAAAGAGCAATATCATTAAAAAGGGACAGTTCAGGAATCACGGCAGTCACAAAAGAAATAAAAAGCAGCTTTAAACATAAGAATATCACAAAAAAGAGCTATGAAAATCCATAACCATTCTTCTTATCAATAGCAGTAGACAAAAATATGCATAGTAAGTAAACGTTTAGCAAAGAAAAGATATACTCACATATTTTATTGAAAGCAACAATATCACAGCTTTGGATATATTCATTTGCTGGTTCAGCAGTAAGATGGTCCTCTATAAGGGTATCAACAGATACCAAGTCATCCACAACGGTCATCATTATCTGCAATTTTTTGATGCCATAGCCAACTGGTACAAGTTTGGCTTCATATATCAAGCAAAATCAATCAGCTTATACCATAAGAGAGAGAGAGAGAGAGAGAGTCTGATGTAAGCCCTGAAATAACAAATCACATCAGTTGGGTACTGTTTGTCTGCCTTTCCCCCAATACACACTGCTATTTGGGATGAGAAACCGAAACAAACAGTATTCCAACTTTCCTCTTCTGATATAACACAAAAAGAGAAAAGTTAGGGCATAGAGACATCCATGGCAAATGGCAAACAGGAAATAGAGACGTCTATCAAGAACAATACAAAGAAGACATACATGCTCCCCAAACAAGCCCCTCCATCTGAATGCTTCTCACTGCTTCTTCAAGTTTTTGCATGTCTGTCTCATCATCCCATGGCTTCACATCCAACAGAACCGAAGACTTTCCAGCTGAAAATACAAAAACATTAAAAAAAGAGAGATTCAACACACTTTCTTGCAAATGACAGAGTTGAGCGCCAAAAGTCTAGCACCGGCACAAGCATTCTTTTTTTTTTAAATGATGACTGCATATTGCTCAACAGGAACTGTACAGTATAAGAGATATATACTGACCCCGAAAAGAGCACAAGCATTCATCTTCTTCACCACACTTGTTTTTCTTTTTAATAACCACTTTTAATCCAGCAATTTAAATAGACATGTAAAGAACCTACATTCTTTCTTTTTCCCCGATGCCTTGACAGCTGCTGCACGTTCTTCAGCTGCCTTCTTTTCCTC
Organism: Sextonia rubra; assembly: GCA_037013555.1. Taxonomy (NCBI): domain Eukaryota; kingdom Viridiplantae; phylum Streptophyta; class Magnoliopsida; order Laurales; family Lauraceae; genus Sextonia; species Sextonia rubra. The sequence continues at coordinate 29,898,461 of JASUAD010000010.1, read as the reverse complement.
TTCTGTCTCTTCACCAAAAAGATCCACATCGTCATCATCGTCATCATCTGCAGCTGGGGCCTGGAACATCAATGTTGATTTAATCATAACAATATGTCCTTGTAAACTGTAAAGGCACTCCTACAGTCCCAGCACGTTACTTCAAAAACCAGCCAAACATAATGAAATGGACAGTGTGTCCTCATACTAATTATAAAAGATTACATAGTTTGAATTTTAGATGGGACATAGCATTATCATCCACACTTTGTTAAAGATGATTTGGTTTATCGGTTAATTTTAAATTGGCCATAATTATTTACCTTATAAAAAAAATTCAGAACTATATTACAACAGAGGGAAGCTCTCCGTAAAATTTTTCATATAGATACAAGTTGTCAGAAGTCTAGTTTTCTTGTATACAATAACAAACCGTCGCTGATATTGATTTGGAGCAGAAAAGTTCAAAGTATGCAATATAAAATTTAATCACTACTTAAAAAAAGAATGATTAACCATTACAATAATACAAGGACATATTGAAACTGGTTTCAGTGTGAACACACATAAACACAACTTAAATATAATTGCAAAGAAATCCAAAATCAACTTTGCATCAGTTGCAGGAGGGGATGAAGGAGCACACACACAGGGAGCAGATCCTGAAATAGTTACACCCACACCTTCTCCAGAGACACCTCTGCACAATTAAATTATAGAAATCAGAGAGGTCTGGTCAGCAACAATACGGGCTAACATTTGCAGAAATGCTTCAGCTCTTACGATATCCTTATAAGTGCATCAATGTGGTTATACCACCGAAACACATTGACATGGTCAGGAGATGGTGCCTTAGGAAAAGCTGCATAGACAGTAATATCATCCTTTGAAGCCTGGTATCTGAAATTATTCACAAAATACTAACAATCATTGAGAAACCAAAGAAGAGAATGTAAATGCCAAAACAAAAACAAAAATAAAATAAAAATAAAGCAGTGAAACAAATTTTACCCAGATATGTAACTGCGAGTAAGAAGATAGTCATCAAGTTTCTTGAGACCTGACTCTGAGTTAAGGCTGGAGAGAGTGACCGCCATTGGTAGCACAATCTTTAGCAAATTTCCTGCTAGCATAAGATGGCAATAAAGTGGATTGAGCAAAGCCCTTAAAAGGGTTCATTATTTATTAGAAATGCACTTCTAATTTCATGAAGTTTTTCACTTTATTTGGATAAATATGAGCCATTTTCAACACATCTTCAGCTCGTATCGATGTCATAATGAAGATAGGTACCCAAGGATTTCTTGGAAAAGTAGGAGTACAAGGATTTTTTGGAAAAGTAGGTGTAAAAGGATTTTTCCAGAAAAGTCACTTGCATACAAACAGCTACTCAGAAAAACATGATTGTGAAAATATAGCGGTCCATACTCCTTTTTTTTTTATTTATCATTCTTTGGGGTAGAGGTTTTTGTTGGGTTGGGGGTGGGGGTGGAGGGTAGCAGTTCATCCGTACTCTATACAGAGACACACATAGAAAGTCATTTGCATACAAACAGCTAAAGCAGTAAAGCCTATTATGACTAAAGAACTAGCCCTCTTGTAATGTAATCTAAATCTTAATCAGAGTCAACAACAGTAAAATTTAAATCAGTTGATACATATGTTACCAAATCATACTTTCAAGCCCATTCTTGAAACTTCCTAATTGTACTCAAACCACTTAGCAAGCTTGAAATTAGGATCCCCTAGCAACACCAAATGGACCAAAACAGTTTCCAGCTGGGTTAGGGCCTGTTTGGCATCATTCTGGGAATGTTTAATTCTATAATTGAATGGAGACAAACTTGCTTGTCAAGCTTTTTGTAAGAGAACATCTAGAGAGATAAGAGAGAGGAGGGAGATAGAGAGGGAGGGATCTACAATGCATAAGAGATGCCACAGAAACAGCAGGGACATGGATTTTACACATAAAAGTGAAGTATTGGATATGATATAAAACGATATGCTGCCCATTTCAAAGTATCCGTGCATCATAGAGAGGGATATTATAGATGTGGAGAAAATGCTTGCCAACCAAGTTTTTTTTTTTTTTTCATTCATTCTCAAACTAAAAACATTCCCAGAACAATGGCAAACAAGGCCTTAGCTTCAGGTATTCCACGACCATACCCCCAGGAATCAGCACAGGATCTACTATATACATTGTGGTTTTACAATCATTGAGCTTACAACATGCTAGTAAAACTTCATGCGGCCAGCATCTATCTTTCCTCTCTGCCATCATTATGTTTAAAGCTTCCTTTCCCCACCTAAATGTCTAAAGTTCAGTTACAATATAACTTTCCACCCCTCAATCTGCAATCTAAATCACAATGATTAAAAAAGCTGGTTCTCTAAGTATCACAAATATCAAACAGTCTACATGATTTTGGTTCAGGAAGCAATTCATCAATGGGCAAATCAAATTAAATCCCAGATATGCACCATTATCATAATTCTTAATCCACTTAGATTGTAAACAAAACTTTCATAATCCAATATTGAGACTGCAAATTGATTGAGACAGGATCTGGATAAAATCAATACCTTAAAATCTCAGATATAAATTCAGCTCCATCTTTTAAATTAAGAGGCAATTTTTATCCATGATCATTGACATGAAGCGAACCACGACACATGAATGTTAAATATTGTGCTTCAATGATATATGTAACCTTGTTCTAGCCTCTTCGAAGGATACATCTTTCATGGGATACCTCTTCCATGTTAAAGAAAGGATTGTTGTTTCATATATGCCAAGCAACGAGAAAACATGGACAACTTAAAAATTGACATAACTGCATGCTGGAATTTTTCTTTTTCACAGCCCTCATTAAATAAGTGAGTGCTTCAAAGGGTGCAGCATGTATTTCTGGCTGAAAGAGCATGTTCCACTTATCATTACAGATGGTTCTCAATACCACTATTAGTTTGGGGTGGCAAATGAAAAAGAAAAGCTGCATTGCAATATATCTAAACTTGAAAGTTGGTGAAGTCTATAGAACCAAGTACCCCATCCTCTCTCTTACTGTTACAACCATGGTGCCTTTTAGGATCATTAGGGGGGGAAAAAAGTGTCCCACATATTGCAGATCTCAATTTTTTCCACAGCCCAAAGTGCGCATTAAACAGATACGAACAGGGGCAGACCCACGTATTAGGGAGGGGGTGTGGATCTAGAAAAAGACCATTTAGGGCTATGGATGGTCTGGCCAGTGCCCCTCGAGCCAAAATCCGCCGCCCCACCCCCCAACCCAACGAACAAGACCCTAGGCCTAAAGCCCCCAGGGAGATGACGATTTCGTTGGTGGATATTTCGAGCAGGCCTCCCTCACCTTCTTTCACCCCGCTTACGAGGAAAAGAAGCTCACTCAATTTCAGCGACACCCAAATGCCTTCTGGGTCCTTTCATACCTCCTCCTTCATCTCCCCATCCACCTCTCTTTCTCTCTTTCCCATCTTCTTTTTCAGGTACAACATCACATTTCTCTTCTCTTATATCCCTTTTCCCCCTTCGTGATGAACACTCATATTTACATCTCTTTCTTGAAAATGTAATTGGTCTGACTTCTTTATAAAAGTCCATCAACAATTTCCCTTTCTTTATTTTGATTTTGTTGCTGTTTGAGCATCTTTTTCAGAAAACCATCTCCCATTTATGTAATCTCAAACACCCATCAATTACTTAGCATTTTTCTCTTCTCTATTGATGATATATTTTGGCTTCTATCAGTTTGTACTAAGCTATACTCCTCTCACCCCAGTTTCTTTAAATACTTGCTTTTATATCTCCTTCTGGTAGTTGGTAGGATATCTTTTACAAAACCCATCAACATTTTCTCCTCTTTTTATTGATTTTCTTTTAGTTCAAAATTTGAATGTCTATTTTAGAGACTCATTTTCTCTTTGCTTATTTGACTTTCTTTTAGTTTGAACTTCTAATTTAGAGACTCATCTCCAATTTGCTCTAATTTCAAGGACTCAACTAGCAATTAGTGTTTTATTATTGAGGGTTTTTTTTTTTTTTGACTTTTTGGTCCTCTAATGGGTTGAAACCCAGATATATGTAGGCTTCCTGTCAACTTGTACTTTGCTATAACTTATTGTTACCTTCGCAGGTGGAATAGGTTTTGTATTTTTGTTAATTCCACATGCACAATAATGCATCTCAAGAGGTCCCCAGCCAACGACGTAGTGTGCTTAATTAAAACTTTTCTTATAATGGATGTAATGGAAATAAAACTATAGTGGCCTACAATGGCAGACCCAGGATTTTTGTTTGAGAGGTGCAAATCCTAATAAGTAGTTTAGTAATGGGGCAAACTAAGAAATTTTATGTGAATTTTAAGGGTGGATCCACAATTTTTATTATAATTTCAGGTGAGCACCAAGGGTTGACTGGTGCACCCGCACCCGTATGGCAACACTTGGGTCCGCCCCTGGTGGCCTACTCCCTCAAACGATGAAATCACCGTAAGCCCGGATTTGAATTACCATATGCATGCATGAGGCACATTATGATTTTCAACCTCATAAAAATCCAAAACTCGGATAAAAAACTTGGGCCCCCCTCCAAAATCCACATGAAATTGTGAGTCTAACTCCAAAAACCTACATGAAAATCCTGAGTTTGTCCACAAAATATGATTACCTATCTAGTCCACCCCACTCAAATGAAAATTTTGGGTGCAACACTGGATGCCAATCCTTGCTGATATTTTAACTGGTCACAATTTCAGATGAAATCAATTCAAGCAAACCACTAAAAATCAAGTTTTTTTCAGATCTGTAAACCAAACCAACCCGCAACCCCACCCCGTCCCAGTGACCACCACCACCACCAAAACAAGCAAATAAACAAACAAATAATAACTCAAATCAGATTACCAGTACCGAATCATGGGATGAGCGTTGTTGTTTACTCCTCTAAATATAATGCAGTTATTAATATTTAAAAACAGAGTTATCCCTAATACAAAGAACAAAGGGATTGCACAAGTATCTCTCGTTCAGGAAGAAACCAACTTCAACGGAAGATTGAAAAGCCCTTTCAAGAATCAAAGAAACAGTTATACCACATTCTAATAGAAGAGATTTTATGTGACACATGGACAATATGCTGAAGAAGAAGACGACACACCCAAGTAGATGAGAGGATTGGGGAGAAACCAAAGGAGTTGATGAGAGAGGACTGGGGAGAAACCAAAGGAGGAGGCAGCCCCAGATAACTTATAATAATTTAGGGCACATTGGTTTACAGTCCTTTATGCGGAAAGCAGAAAGAGAAAATTATCACATCAGTAAAGTTTATATTCATGGTAAATGGATATCATGGAAAAGGAGCTCCGCAAAAGTTATAAATTCATGTTGGGTGCAAAATTTTTTTCCACAATGAATTGGATCTAATTTGCTTGGTGCGACTGTGCATTCCTCGGTGAAAACCATTGGTGCAGCAGCTTTCCATATGGAAGAAAAATGTTGCTCAACACCTCTACTCTTGAGAGGGAAATAATAGTGGTGATGGGACTACTAGTGGTCCCTAGTGATGGGACTACACATCTTCAAGATGATCTTCCAGATCTCAATATCTGAAAAATATTAGTGTGCTACTTGATTATGGTTGGCACAAAACAAGTATTGTTGGCACACCTCTAGAAAAATAATAAAAATAATAAATAAAAAAAAAGTTATCAGCTGTTAGGGTGATTTGGGGACTCTCAAAGGCAAGTGATGCAGCAATATTCAGCAGCATCTGCGACTGCGCTTCACACGAAAGTCATCGAAAATTCACGGCCATCCTTAAAAAATATTATTGCACACTGAATTTAGCTCTTCATTACCGAAATTTATTGACGCAGTATGAAGGGTGTCTTGCTTGCACTGGTTCCACTTTTTTTTTATAAAAAAACAAAAACAAACAAAAACAAAAACAAAACAAAACTGCCAAGAGAGAGAGAGAGAGAGAGAGAGCAGGAGTAGTGAATATGATGTGAGAGGGAGGGAGAGATACTACCTTCAGATGCGAAGGTCGTACCCGTAGCAGCTCGACCGAGAGGCGGTTTCACCGGAAGCCTTTCGTGGTGTGTGTCGGTTCGGAAAATAGGGTTTTGGAATCTCCCTGCTCCTTTATAGAAGGTTTATATATAGATTTTTTAGGAAAGTCTCGAATTACTCCTTAAATTTTTTTTAGTAAATCCTTCGATTAAGGACATTCATCCACTTAAAAATATATTTTGGTGACTTGTTTTCCTTTTTTTTTTTTCAAATATCCAAATTACCATTCATTTAAAGTCATGACATGATTCTAATGTTCATTAAGAGTGTACAAAAAAATTTGTTGATCTTTAAAATGAAATCAATCCTTTCCGCAGTTTTTTAATCGAATCGAGGGTTAATGATTTGGTAATGAATTAAAAAAATTCTAACCCAATAGTAATAGTCTAGTAACTGATTTTACCCTTCATCTAAGTATTGAAATCAAATTGAACCATTGATATAAAATATAATATATATATATCTACCTAATGAATTGAACAGTTTTAACCGAATCGAACCGTTAATCCTCGGCTTGGTTTAGTTTGGTTTTTAATTTGCATCGAACTAGCTACGGATTACAAAATAGTCAATTCGTAGGTAACAAATTGGTGGTGGATTAGGCTCAATCTGATTTAATTTAAACCATATACATCCCCAGCGATCACTACATGTAAGCTGTAACCGATTGCCATGGGATGCTGGTTGTCATCAATCACTGTAAGCACATTGGTGAAGAATATGAAAAGAATATAGAAGAATTAAAGGAGAATTTTGAAAGTGCAATAACTAGATCTCACCAAGTCCTAGAGGGAGGGTGAATAGGACTATTAAAAATTTCTTTTCAAGACTTAAGTTTTATTAGAGAGCAATCTGAAAGATTATTAAAATTGAGAGAGATATTCAGAGTTGTGAGTGTTTAGACATGCAACTAGAGCAACAAAGATGTAGCTTATAAAAGATCATCAACTCAAGTGACAAGAATGCAAGGCAACATCCACACACAACAAACAATAAACACAATGATTTATAGTGGTTCGGTCCTAGACCTACATCCACTCTCAAGAGCAATCTCTTTTGGTTCCACTAAATAAGAGGTACTTACATAACATACACCTATTGCTACAGTTTTTGATTCGGTGGTTTGTCTTCCACCAACTAGAGTTTTTGATCAGGTGGTTGATCCTTGATCTAGTCCACCAACTACAACAATTTTTGATGCGATGGTTTGTCTTCCACCAAATACAGCAATGAGAATTGAGATATTAAAGAACACCTAAATAAGGAATTGTATACCTTGGTTTTGAGTGGTGCTCTTGATGCTTGAAGACTACCTCCAAGCTTTGGCCTCTTGTTCTTGCTCCTTGGTGATGAAGATCTTCAGATGTGTGCTCAGCCAAGGGAAGAGGTTTTAAGAGGGTTTGGAGGGCTAAGGTATTCTCTCAGATTTAATAAAGCCTTTCCTAACTCACCAACTACTCCACTTGTAACAATAATGGCACTCTTTGGTTTTGGAGAGTAGGTGGTTGTGGGAGCTTTGAAGATGATTTTAATGGAGGTGCAAAGGCTCAGCTATATTAGTGATTTTCTCAGCAATAAATTCAGTGGTTGGAGCAAGGGAGAGGTCCTCTTTAAATACAGATGAGCTCCAACAGATAGATCTACGGCTAAGAACAGAATGGTCTACGGCTTAGCCGTAAGTTCTGACAGCATCCAACGGCTAGTTTGACCAGATTCAACAAAAAATCCTTCTTACGGTTAGGCTTACGGCTTAGCCGTAAATCCTTATACGGCTTAGCCGTGAGCACCTTTCGGCCTAGCCGTGGGTCAGCCGTAAGCTCAAATTTCCCAGAAACTGCTCTCTGGAGAGTGGCCCGTAGTCTTTACGGCTTAGCCGTGAATAACCTTACAGCTTAGCCGTGAAGGCCTTTCGGCTTGGCCGCAAGGTCAACTGTAGGCATTATATGGCCAAGTATACTATCTGGATTGTAGCCCGTAGATTTTACGGCTTAGCCGTGAAACACACTACGGCTTAGCCATAACATTTTCGGTGCAGCCGTAGGGTCAGCCGTAGAACAAAAAGCTCCAAAATATACTCTCTGGAAAGTGAGCCGTAGGATCTACGGCTTAGCCGTGGTCCAAGCCGTAGAACAAAACAGGGTGTTTGAAAAACCTAATTTCTTATTTTATTTCTATGGACACTTAGGGATCACAGTTACCTTATCCCTTGGCACTCACAGATGATCTTCTTTGAATGATCTTGAACTTCTTTGCTTAGTTTTCATTGATAGGTCTTCCTTGAATGGTCTTGAACTAGCTTGAACTTCTTTGAATCTTGGCTTGATCTTCAATGAACTTCCGAGGTGAACTTGATCGTTCTAGAACCGAACTATACTTTGGTCACGTAATTGACAACACACTCTTACAATGACACTAACAAATTTTAGTTTAATGAGGATTAATATAGGTAGTTAAAGAAAATTGAGGAAAAAGTAATTTAAAATTAGCTTTAAATTGATGGATATCCTTAATTAAAAATTTATTAAAAATTTAGGAATTAATTTGAAAATTTTTAACTCTTTTGCCCTCTTTTTAAATAAGGCGAAAACCGAAGTCCTTGAAAAATTCCCTTGTTATATTTATTTACTTTTTTGGCTAAACCAACAAGACCTTTTGCAAAATTGTTTATGGAAGAGATGTGAAAAATCAATGGGTTTTTTTCTTCCCAAATTTATAACAACAAAGCTTTAATTAATAAAATAGGAAGTTACACTAGAAAAGGCTACAAGGGAGTTACAAGGGCATTGAACTCACCTCATCCTTATTTACATAATAAAAGCCTCCTAAGGGGACACTCTCACAACCCCCTATTTGGCTAATGCATTAGCAAAAGAGTTGTTGATATAAAGATCTAAGCTCATGATGGAATACGACATTGATTGATGAAGATAGCTCTCCACTTTCATTAAAAATGAAATGAAGTTTCCACAAGTAGATTTTTTTTATTAAAAACCTATGCAATTGCATTAGAAGAACCACTCTCCACAATTAAAAAATACCTTGTGTAGTATTTTTGAGTTTCCAAAATAGCTAACATTTGCTTATTTAGAATAACAAAAACCAACATGCTTAGAAAACAAAAAGGAAGAGCGGGGTGTTGGGGGGGGGGGGGGGGGGGGGGGGGGGGGGGGGGGGGGGGGTGTGGGGTGGAGGTGTTGAAGTAAAAAGCCACTTTCCTCTCCTTCATTTGACCTCATCTCATGTAGGATTCTTAATTAAGAATGATATCATTAAGAGTGAAATTAGAACACTCATTTCCTCACCAAAGCCTACTTGGCAACCACAAGGATAGTTTTAGAAATTAATTTTGCCGAAGAAGAATAAATACCTTTAAAATTTCTATCATTCTTTTGTTGGGAAAAGCAACGCAACGGAAATACACACAATTAACGGATCAACCACGATGAACACACACAATCACTCCATCAAGCAATCACACACATAAACATAACAATTTCACATGGTTCGACAACCTTCCCTATGTCCACGGAAGAGAGAACTCATCTATCATAATCCTATCTCGATCCTCTCAGGATCTAGGGTTACAGTTAGGGCAGTCAATCCGACCCTTTAAAAAGGGGGCCCGGCCCGGCCCGGCCCGCAAAAGCCCTCAAAACGATGGTTTATTTTTTTCATTTAAAGCCCGAGGGTAGGGTAGGGCTCTATTTTTAAAAGCCTGCATCTATAGGGCTGAGCTTAAGCTTGACTAATCAAGCCCGATGGGGCCCAGCCCAACCCAGCCCGCTATTTATTAAATTTTAATATAAAATATATAATATATACAATGAGTTTGAAGATGATTTGGTATATGATGCACCTACTAAAACATTGTCAAATGTGGATAAAGTTGATTTGGTAAAGAAATCTAATGAGTATGAAGATAATTGTTTAGCTTTTGAAGAACAAATGACTCAGATAGTTGTAGAGGAAAAATCGGAATTAGATTGTTATTTGGAGGAGCCAAGGGATAAATTTGAAAATTGCAATATATTGGATTGGTGGAAAGTTAATTCAACAAAATATCCAGTTATCTCCAGAATGGCTTGTGACATTTTAGTAATTCCTATTTCTACAGTGGCTTTTGAATCAGCATTTAGTATGGGAGGAAGAGTACTTGATCAATATAGAAGTTGTTTAAAATTTGAGACTGTAGAAGTCTTAATTTGCACACAAGATTGGATGTTACGCAACAACACAATGATAGTAATACATTCGATGATCTTTTAGATATTCTAAAAGTAGATTAAATAATTAAATAAAGAATTATTGTTATTTGTTATATATTTATTATCATTTATAGAATTATTATTATCCACCTTATGTTTTATATTGTAAAAATAATTTTATCCCACCACCAATGCCTTAAAAAAAGAGTTTTTAACTCCGCCATGCTACCTTTTGCATTGCATTGCCGGTCCCCAGCTAAGGCAAAGGAGGAGGGTTTGTATAAGGTTGGTTGATGGTGGCGGCATAGGTTGTTGCATATAAAAGATTTATTTCCATTAAAGAAAAAAATTCCCATTTCTTTTTGCCCTGGCTCGACCCTGGCCCAGCCCTAGCCCTTGAGGGTTGGGTAAGGGCCTCAAAATTATAGGCTTGCCGTAAATGTCGAAGGCCTTTGCTCGGTTAGGCCCGGCCCGCACATGTGAGGGTAGGATAAGGGCTTACCTAAGCCTGGCCCGGGCCCTGCCTTTTAACAGCCCTAGTTACAACACATCAATATATATAGTTCTTTTTTTCTTAATCAACAAGAAAACCCATGCATAATGATTAAAAAACCCCTAACCCTGAGTCTCGGTTCTAACCAAACCTGATGATCGATCCAGCTAAACTGGAATACAAGACAAAACCCAACAATCTTCACATTAGCTTGGATTCTGTGAATCTTCAAAGCTACCTTGAGATACCTACTAATGTCTCCATGCACATTGCTAAATGGTACGTCACTACACCGATAGCGTAGTCTTCTCCCTTTAACACTCTAATATGTTGAACCAACATTTTTTCATGCACCACACTGAAAGGTACGCTTCCATACACGCTGCTACCAAGCGCGGCAGCTGCACTCCCTGGTTGCATAGCAATCTCAATATTATCTGGTGTCAATCAAGTCCAAACTAACTTGAGACTTCTCACAGTTGCCTCATTTGACCTTAACACCATTATCTTGAACCTTCGAAGTGCTCTTCATTTGTTGCCACATGTATACATCATTGCAATACAATGAACTTGACTTCCATCCGTCAAGACAAAACTGAAGATCTCCTCGAATTTGGATCTCACTGATACCTTGTGAATCCTTCCTTCTATCTCCATTCCAATGTTCTTTCCGTCAAACTTGCAACTGTCCTATTCTTGCTTGTTCTAGTGGGTTGGGCCCAGTACATGTGAGTTAGGTATGACCCATTCCTTAAACTGGCTTACTTTGACCTTAATAAGACTACCTTTTCCGAAAAAATCATCTCCGTTCAGGTCTTCCTGAATTTTCGCTAAATGATATCATCGAAGACACATCAATCTATCTTCTGATGATCTCACTGCATCTAACTCCACCTAAACCATAAATTTCCTCCTCTGTTATTTGATGTCTCCTTCACTGCTCCACCTGAAAAAGCATCCCCTATCAAAATGTAGAAATTTTTGACCATCCCACTCTCTATGATGACCAATGTTTCATTTTCCACCTTCATAACTATACTCGTTACAGTGCACTTACAGCCTTTGAAGTCTAGGGCACCCAAAGAAATCCAATTTTTTCGTAAGCTTGAAACATATATCACATCCATTAAGGTTTGAATAACATCATCATACACCTGGATATCTACCGCTCTTATCTCAAATGCTCATCAATTTGCGTTCTCCCCCATAAGAACAGATCCATCAACCATGAGAGTTATTTGTGTTAAACTAATCTCTACTTAAACATATGATAAGAAGAATCCGAATCTTAATAGCATGAATCATTAACCCGATCCATGCTTGTAATGACCAAAAGTGATTCCCCGTCATTCCAATCTGAGCTTTCTTACACACTACCTCCTTCCGATTCTGATTCTTTTGCTTTTTCTTCTACTTTGGCATGTAGCTCCTTCCCAACCCCTTCGATACGGATCTGAGCTTTCCATCAAAGTATTCGAAGCAATCTTCTATTCAAGACATTAAGCAATACTTTTCAATCATTGCTATGTCACGGAGTCTAACACTCTTTCTTGCCAATGTCTGAAGTCGTTTCTCCATTAAACACTTCAATCTGGCCCGTGATGCTTGAATCCATTGCTATCATCATGAATCTGTCAATTTCTTCAGCCCCCTAATTTTTTGCCCATCACACTGTCAATATCTTTTGTTTACCTCATAGCTCTCGACACCGTGAACACGCTGGAAGAAACGGATCTGAAATTCGACTCCGGATGGCTTTGATATTCGCAGAAATAATTTTCTGCACTCCGATTGGTTAAACCTTCTTGTTGATCATTAAACTGTCCATCTTCTTTCACATACGCATAGATATTCCTCACAACGAATCTGTAGGCGCAAACAGATTTCCGAACGAACCTTGAATGATCAAGATATCGCAGAAACAAAATTCTGTCGTCGATCCGGTCAAATCTGCCTTTAACCATACGAGCTACTGATGTAGGCTGATGTCAGCACTATGCTGCTGTGGGCTGGGCTTCTGCAAATAGAATCCTAAGCCCTCTTCCTTGAGTTCAACTACGATGACCGGCGGTGAGGCAGCAGTGGCGACGACTAATGCCGGTGGCTTCAGCGGCAATTGGTAACTCCTTTTCCGGTTTCGACTGATCCACCTTCTTCTTGCTGCGGTTGTGGTGCAATAGTAGCCGACACAGCGGCAAGCACTACGTCTGCGACTGGCGAGGGACAAGCGGGAGCGACTGTAATGCACAACGGAGGGCTCCCTTTCTCCTCCGAGCTTTCTTCTTCTAAAATCCGACAAAGACGACTGAATCCCAAAATCCACTCTCCAATTTGTCCTCTTCTCCGATTTCTGGAATGAGAAATCCTACGAGTCCCCTTGGATCCTCTGTGAACCTATTCCGAGCACCCTAGACCTCCTCTTCTTCTATGGCATATCCGATCCGTCAATCGCAATGCCCGAGCGATCTTCACCAAACTCTGATACCATTTGTTGGAAAAACGGCGCAACGAAAATACCTATGATCAACGGATCAACCATGATGAACACACATAATCACACCATCAAATAATCACACACATGAACACAGCAATTTTACGTGATTCGACATCCTTATTTACGTCCACGAAGGAGAGAACTCGTTTATCATGATCCTATCTCAATTCCCTCAGGATTTAGGGTTACAGTACATCAATATATATAGTTTCCGCTTTCTTGACTAACAAGAAAATCCATACATAATGACTAAAATACCCCTAGCCCTGAACCTTGGTTCTGGCTAAACCAGACAACAACCAATCCGGCTAAACCGGAATGCAAGACAAAACCCAACATCTTTTCCTTTCAAATGAACTATAAAATAACAAACAAGTGCATCCTCCAAAGGGAATGACCACATTCAAAGAAAAAATCTCTCCCCTCCAAGACTCAACCATCTCTATAATATTATCCGGATAAAACCATGCAATACCACATCTAGCAATGAAATAGGTCCAAACAACAACTGTGATCACACAATGCAAGAGGAAGATGGTTAATGGTATCCACCTCTTTAATGGTTTCCGCCTCTTTACTGCATTAATTGTGTTTCTTGTTTGATACGCTATAGAACCAACTATTACTAGTGCAAACATTAATTTAGTCCAGCTTCTTCTACGCTCATTGTGTTTCTTTGAAACACTATAATCCACAAAATGCCAATCTTTCCAAGTTCTGGGGTCACTACTGAGTCGTCAACTAGTTATGTTGCAAAGATTATGGTTATATCAGTGTTCCCATTTGTCATTTTGTTGATACAAATAATTTTCAAATCATCAACCAGGAAATGGAATTATTCCATTCCTTCATCAGGCCCAACCGAAAATCCGAACTATTCAAAACAAATTCTTCTGCTTGCATCCCACGTATGATGCACCCAAATATATTTCAATAAAATGTGGTCACACTTTAAAGTTTCGACATATATTTGATAATAAGCACAAAATAATGCATTTTTTATATACTTTATTTCAGCTCAATGCCTCTTTTTTTAAATATTCAATCCAACTAAAATTAAAAACTGACCATAGGCCACACAAGAAAAAGAATTTTTTTTGAGCCATACAGAGGTCTATCCACTGGGCCCCACTTTAAAGTCCCACTTCTAGGAATTAAGATCTTTAAAGATCCCTGCTCTATGTGATTGATCCAATTGCCATGATCAAATGTCCACATAACATGTCCAGAACATCCAGAAAGCTCCTTCCTTGAGAGGAAGGAAAGAAAGGTTTTATAAAACCAAACCAATCCAAACAGCTCAATTGCTTATGAGATAAATCAACGAACAGGCATAGGGCTGAGAAAATGAACATCTGTAGCAAAAAATTAAACACTTGGTCTGCGTGCGAATCAATCTCAAGCTCTACATTTCTTGCCGTGAAACTCACTGCAATTCCCCACACATCAACGCCTTCAAATCAACGAAATGGGCCAACATCAGCAAAACCAAGTCATTTCTCAAAAATATAGAGAAATCAATGTCTATGCTCTATATCAAATAAATCGATCTAAAAAAAACACACTAAACGACAGATCTGACAAAACAGAAACCCAAAAAAATCAACATGCTGCACAAATAGATTTATACCAAACCGTACCAATGGAACAGGATTACAACAGATCTGAAGATCGCAAATAATGTAGAGAGGATCTAAAGATCTACAAACGAGAAGAAGATTTGCAAGTAGCAAAGACAAGAAGACGGTAGCTTTTTAGAGAAGATAATCTTAGCCGTTCGATTGAGTGAGAATGTTTGAAAAAGAAAACCCTAGCTCTACATCTCTTCTCTTGCTCCTACTATTTCTCCTGCAAGTATCTCCGGCCCATTCCCAACCCTCGTACACTTGGAGAAGAAAACCAGTTTTGTCTTTTAAGAAAACAAAAGGACGAGGGACTTGTTGTAGTAAACATAAAAATAATTAAACTTCATCTCAAGTGGGCCATGTGAGAAACAGGTCAAACCCCTTTCATTTCAAGAATGGCCCAAAATGGGGCCCATAGCTCGTTCCAAAACTACATTTGTGGTGTAGTGGCACATCACACAAGTGTTTGATGTCAACCCTCTCATCCTCAAAATTTTTGCCATGGATATCTTAGCCACAACTACTATCAAAACACCTCCACTCAAGAAAGAACCAACCCCATCGAAATGAGAGAAGAAGAAACTTTAGAGGGTGGATCTCATTCCAAAGCCAAGTAAAAGTCTTTCCGAGAATTGTCCGAAACTAGAAGGCCTCACAATCCAAGAATCCTTTGATCTTTTGCATATATATATATATATATAAACCCTCGATAACTTGAAATTAAATGGTTAAGGACACCCATTGTTTGTATTTGGAACGGTGTCCCACAAATAGGAGTATAGATTAAGCCTTCTTAGCTTTTTTTTTTTAAAGGTAGTGTAGATTAGGAGTCCATATCCTACCAGAGGAAAGATGAAGTGATTAGGAGTTTCGCTCCCATGAGGAAAGGCCAAGTGTAAATTAGGAGACTGGATCCTATGAGGAAATATGAGTTCGAAAGAGTAGAAATAATAGCGGGCCAACCTATTAAAAAATTATGGAACTCATAATAAATGCCCTTCCACATCCTAATATATAAGGTATCTCCAAATTCTATTTTAATAGGGAATTTGATAATACTTTTATCAACAGATAAACTTTTAATGTGGGACCATCTTCCAAATTCTATTCTAATAGGGAATTTGATAATACTTTTATCAATAGATAAATTTTTAATATGGGACCAACTTCTATTAAGGTAAAATTTAATGTTACACTATTTGATGATATTTATTTTGAGTGACTCACATTTGAATAGATAGGCCCCATAACATAATTATGCTCCAACTTGGGGAAAGCATGAGTGATTCTTTGAGAGAATCTAAAGTCGACACGATAAAAAAAAGGGCTGGGATATTACAATATGATTATCTGCTGCATGTAATTGAATTTCTATTAATTTTAAGAATTACGTTTTTAAAAATTGGTTAAAATACAGAAATAAATATAAACTATCAAATGACATCCTTTTACAAGATAAAATGAATAAAGGAAGATGGGAGATGAATACCAACCATCACCCTAGTAGTAATGCAAATTCTAGAAAAGTTGATATCTTATTTGCTTCATTTTTTGTTTCTTTCACTCCTCACCTTTTAAGATCCTATTGGAGCTCACTTGATGATGAAGTTTTATTTGTTCAAATTCATGTCCTCCATTTGGTTACATTCTATCTCCTGAAAGTCGCTAAATGGTTGGAAAAAAAAAAAAAAGAGTCCAAAACAATCTCTCTTTTGCCACACAGCAGATGAGTTTCAAATTTGAAAAAGGAAGGCCCCTTTGATCTCTTAATCAAACGACACATCTTTTCTCCCTCTTCCTTTTCCTCTCTTCTCGCACTCCATCTAATCTCCTTTATGCTCTCTCTCCCTTTCTATCTTTCCCTTTACTCTCTCTTTCTAATAGCCAGTATCTTCTACAAATTTGATGGCAGCACTTCTCCTTTCACTTCTCCTCACGAATTAGATTTCAGGAGAAAGAATTGTTGACAAGCAAATACCAAGGTATGTACAAATTGTCGTCTTTATTTGGAAAATGGTAAAAGTGATCATTACCAATGGGCGTTGTTGACATTTGATCTCCTATGCATGGTTCTGCCAAATGATCCCAAGCGAACAGTACGGGGAAAACATGGCATGATGGATGGGGAATGAACCAAAATCTCGCATGGCCCACTACAATTTAATCGTCCTTGTTCCCATAGAGATTTAGCAAAAGAAATAGATGAGGTAAAATCAAATGATCAGGACAATTCATTTCTGAAAGTTTTGGTACATCCTCCATCTCATCATTAACAAAATAATGTTTGAAGAAAATGGGCCCTAGTTGTTTTGGTGAGAAACTTACAACATTCATGAAGAAGAAAAGGGCCAACCAGTGTCCTTTTATGCAAACATGAGTTTGCCTCAGAAATCAAAGGTGAATTATTAATGCATTCTATCCTGTGATGGCTATATCGGTCTCACCAGTCTAGATTGCAGGTCATTTTTTCACGGTTCACCATAACAAAGAGTGCAATTTAGTATTCAATTTGTTCAGAAGTTGGAATCCTGATCCTCTTTGACTGTGTCCCAAGTTTTCATAAACCTGATGTCCAGGCTGCAAATCAACTTGGATCGAAACATGTCCATCCTATCAGCATCTTGGAATCTTAGATCTAAGCTTTGGTCCCACTTGTAAATTAAAATGAATAGATGTATCTACCAAAGCATTCAAAAACTATGAATTATCTTATTTACCCCTAGCAAATTGGGACCATCTACCCAAATAGCATAGTTTTTATCAAATATATCTCTAATTTCCAACTATAGAGATTTTGGGAAAAAACACAAAAAACTCCTTTAGTTGAAAAGGTACATCATCATCAAAGCCTATCCCAAATATGTTGGAGAAATTTGGGTTATCTTCTTTTATGTTAGTCATTTTAAAACATAATTTTATTGCTCAAAAGTTATCCCCAAATGTGTGCTAAACAGTATAGTTGCCATATGCCAAATGACCATGGGCATATCTTAGTGCAAATGGTCTCAAGAGTGAAGACAAGATAAGGCTGACAGTTGACAATTATAAACAACAAAATAGAAGAAGAACTACCTTTTTTCCCAGTGGTAAGAGGTTTGGATATTACTAGCCTGACAAGAGTTCAAATATTGTCAGGAACCTTCTATACCCAAGCACTAGTTACTTCATCCAAGGTCCTCTTCTCTCACCCTGCGGTGCCTCCCCTCAGCCAAGGGCTCCCTCGTAAGAGGGTTAGGGGCCTTACACTCCCGTGTAAGGCTGAGATATATACCCAAATAAAAAGAAAAAAAAGAGATACGAAAACAAGAAAATTGAAAGGAAAGAGAGTATAGATGTAGAACTCTCCTTGTGGGTAGGAGGAGATCAGTAGTAGACAGATTATCACTGGATGTGCCATGGCCCAAAAGTTGCGAAATTAGATGTTCTTTACTATCAGATCCATCATCCATTGTTTAGGCTGTTGAAAGAAACTCAAAGCAACAGTCAAGGACTGTCTTCATTACAAATCATTGTTATAAAGTACAAACTTCCAAATTCCAATAGCCAAGCATTTTTTACTGTTGGCATCCATAAGGTGACTTACATCAGAGTTAGCGTTACAAATAAAAACTCCAACTTTAAATTTAAGACAGTAATAATTAGACAAAGGGCCCTAAATTTTTTTGCAAACCTTTTTTTTACTAAAAAATATATGGCCCCCTCAAGGAAAATTAATGGGTTTCCCACTTCTCATGTTAATACGCATTTGCGTAAAGCCTTCCAAGAGATAGATTTATAATGCGTTTTTAATTTAGATATGAATTTTAATTTATAGTAGTCAACTGTACATCCCATGGGGCTTTTTGCTAGTTCTATACCTTAAATGTTAAAAACACTTGAGAAAAGAAGGGGTGGATCTAAACTTTCATTGAGACACATCAACACCCTCATGCCACAACACCAGGGGATTGGTTTCCCAACAATTGCATCTCTTAGAATGTATCTCTCAAAAAAAAAAAAAAAAGCTCATTCTCACTTAAATCACCAAGTATCTCTTGAGATGCATCTCTTAGAACACACTTCTAAAAAAATGGCCCTTCTCACGGCTTAGAATGCTCTCATTGCTCCTCTCATTTAATCCCCACTACCTCAAATTTTGAGAAAAACGACGGCCATAGGCAATTATTTTTTCGGGTGTCATTTTTCTAAAAACCGACAGCCTAAGGCCGTCAGGAAATTTGTATAAGGCTTGTCGTTTTTCAAAAAATGACGGCCTTATAGCCGTCGTTTTATAAAAAAACGACTATAAAATTTATGACGGCCGGTGTTCCTAAAAAACAACGGCCTCAGACCGTCATTTTTTATGGATTTTGTTGTTGTGCCCTTCAATTCATTTAATAAATTACTCATGTAATCCATCCCTTGCCGCCACTCCCTTTAATGACACCACTTAACGTGTGCCCCATTGCCGTTAATGGCACTAAAAAATTCATGACTCTCAAGCTAAATTTTAAATTGTCACTTGTTTCCTCTTTCTCTTCTCACTGCAAAAATACCATTGTGCCTACTACCAAATTCCAAATTTTCATCTCAACAATTCAAAACCCAACTCTCCTAAGATTTGATGTTGCATTAAAACTTATGTCTTTTAAAACCTTCACCAATCACGAACCTATTTGGAATAAGGTAATCTTCTCTATTTCAACATTATATATATATATATATATTAATGGTCAGTTATAGTTTGCAGTACAATTTTGAAGAGAGGAATTACTTCGCGAAGTCAATGAAGACAGTGTTCGATGATGGTCTCTTTGTTTATCTATAGATTGATCTACATGTTTGACGGCAAGTACTCGCCACCCTCCTTGATTCTTTCCACAAGTGTAGAGTTTTTAACACCAACATTTACCTTTTTATTTTCATAATATTGTGTTTTACTTCTATTTATAAAAAAGACTAAGCCATTTTATTAGTTGAAAATTGACTTCAATATTAATATTGAATAATTATTTAATTTAGATGAGATTTAACTTGTACATTGCATGGGATTTAATGCTAGTAGTAATTTAAAGCTTAAAAATAAGGCTTAGGTGCACTATGAATCCTAACTCTTAAGCATCAACCATCCTTCTGGGTGTTCACAGTTCATGAATTAGAGCATGCATGGGTGAACCGAACACTGTGGAACCTTTGCCTGCTAGGTACAAAGCGTTCATCAGGTGAACGTCGAAGAGATTAGGAATGAAAATTTTCACTTGAGAATATAGATGAGGCGTCACTTTCCAAATATTAATTTCCATCTAAGGGAAGATCATTGATGACCGTATGATGTCAAATTGTAGATCTTAACCAGGAACCCTTTACTTTTTTGGGGGGCGTTTCCTTGCACGCATTTATATATGTAAGTTATCCACGTACATAATATTTACAAAAGATTATACTCATTTGTATTAAAAAATTAGTGTATAAATGAGAACATTTTCAGCTTCTCATTTACAGACCTAATGAGTTGGTAAGCAATTATATATTTTAAGTGAAGAAAAGGCGCCCCTCATCCCAGTCAACTGATTTTTATGGCGTTCATTAGTGTGCTAGGCATGATGGGCGTGGTTCATATATTATCGCTATCATTGGTGTGAACCTACAAACTTTGGATGACCCATCAGCCTTCAGGTTCTCTGACCCTTTGACTGAGTCTCTCATTAGAATATCAATGTGGCAGCTGCAAATATCTGGTGCTTGAATCTCTCGTTCCAACTCCTCCCCTCAAGCAAACAAACGGACCCAAGATTTAAGATATTTTATGCATGTGGTCATCAATAGTTTGGTCCCAAGTTGGCCCTGGCTGGATTATAAATAAAATATACATTCAAGTCCTTCTACGACTCTAATCTATGAAGACTGGAAACGATTGTAAGTTTGCAACTACGTAAAAATTCTGATGAGCAACACTGACGAATATTTTAGACAATTCCCATGGTGTAAGATTGTAAGATTGCCTTTATGGTTCGGCCGAGTTTTGACCATTGCAAAATTGGCCTCAATCAATTCAATTCGGGCTAGCGACTCTTTTTTGCTGCAATTTGCCCTCTAGCAAAGTTATGCATGTGGAGTCGGAAGCAAATTGAAGTGCCAAATTGTAGCTGTGTAGGCCAATGTAAAATTGCTTATTCTTTTGAAACGAGATAATTATTTTATTTTGAAGTCCCTACTTTAACCAAAAAAAAAAAATCACTTGTTCACTTGCCCGCATTATAGTGCAAATTCTAATTAAATTGAGTTCTCGTGAATTATGTTTCTATACGCGGAGAGTCAAAGTTATGCATAAAAATAGAGAAGAAGTTGACTTTCTCATCACACAACCACCCGGAGAACAACCCCAATGCATGGATGGTCACATTTGTCAATAATATCATCAGAGATTCCCAAAGTCAAACAAAATCCACTTTTGAGAATCTTAATTGAAAATGGATTCTCAAAAATTCATAGTGAAAATGGGCTAAAGCATAGGAACATTTTAAGATGCATTCGTGCAAGTGGCATTTCCATGAAAATGAATGGAGTTAGACTTTTTGGTAGGTATAAAATGTGCCTCTATTCTTTTAAAGTGGGTAGAGGTTTGAAAAAATAAAGCATTTGGCATCACTTTTCAATTTCTGCCCATTTAAAAAAATAACATCTTATTTTTGCATGCCCTTTTTGGAAATGTTCACAAGATTAAATACGGCCATGCTTCCGAATTTTAGTTACTGGATCATTACCAATCTGAAAATACGTACAAAAAAAAGAGCCATTGGTTATTTTTTCTAAATTTTGTGGGCTCCAAATATAAGATCCGTACCGTTAGAAATGTTTGGAATGCTCAACACAATTATGTAGTTAAATTTTAAAGCTTGATTTTTTGTAGATCTTAAGAAATTTGTGAAAAGCTTTCGATCATTGATGTAATATATTCAATTTTAAATTAGCCCACAAGCAATCCCTTTCTTTTTCATTTTTATTATTATTTGTGACACAATAAATCACAATCCAAAACTGTTAAAAATGTTCTTGAGGTCAATGATCATTATGAGACTGAATTTCTGCCGTTGAATCATCATCAATATTAAGATATTTGCTAAAAAAGTTAATTATTTGATATTATTTTTTTAAACTTAGGGGCTTCAAACACAAGATCTAAACCATTAAATTTCATGAGAAGGATGAAGATGGCTTTGGAGTTGAATTACAAGGCTTGTTACCTTATAAATTTTGAGAAATTTGTAAAAAAACTTTTAATCATTGATTAAAAAAGTCTATATATAATAGATTATTGCATTGCCAAATAATATTTTGATTATAATCTCTTTTTTTAATGACTCTAATTTGGATAAATCTATAACCTATCATATAAAGAGTGGAGATGCCAAATAAACTTATACCGTTGTTTGGTGGTCTCGTGAAAAACATTCCTTTCTTAATTTTTGCACTAGTGATGAATTCAGACTCCTTCATAATGGGGTGGGATTTATGGTGTTGGGCGGTGTTGCGCGTTTTCTGTTTTCTGTTTTCTGTGAAAAGAGTGATAAATATGGAGATACTTTCTTTTTTTATTTTTGTTGGAGCGTTAAGTCTAAGGGAAAGTAAGAAAAACAAGAAGTCCGTGTCAGTTAAGTAAATACGTTACGGGTAAAAACCGAAATCCACCAAAATTCTATCTTCCTTGCAAGTTACCAGCTAATATATACGTCTACCATCCTTTCACGCGTTTTTATACGCGTCGGGCTCAGCCCCTCAGCCTTTGGCTTGGGCTACCGCCTCCCTCAGTCCGTCCGCACCAAAACTTTCCTACTTTGACCTTAACAAAAAAAAAAAAACCTGGCTATGGTATCTCCAGTCTCTAGTCTAGTATAAAAGCCCTCTTTTCTTTCCTCATCATCTCCAAAACCAGCCAATCCATTTTCTTCCTCTTTCTCCTCCTCCTTCTTCTTCTTCTTCTTCTTCCTTACAAAGACATGAGTTACTACAACCAGCAGCAGCCTCCTGTTGGAGTTCCTCCTCCGCAAGGTAATCGCAATCTGAACGATTCTGTTTTCGACATGTTTCAGATCCAAGGGTTTTTAGGGTTTTTTTGGGGACTAGTTTGGATGGATCTGGGTTGTTGATTGAGCTTTTTTTTTTTTTTTTTTCTTTTGATGAATATAGGTTATCCTCCAGAGGGGTATCCGAAGGACGCGTATCCTCCCCCAGGGTACCCTCCGCAGGGGTATCCACAAGGGTATCCTCCACAGGCCTACCCTGCGCAGGGCTATCCTCCTCAGTACGCTCAGCCTCCGCCTCAGCAGCAGAGCAGCGGCCCTTCTTTCCTCGAAGGCTGGTACGTTCATCCCAATCTCTCTCTCTGTCTCTCGATCTATCGATGTTTCTTATGGTTCTATTCAGATCTGGTTCTCCGATCGTTTTTTTTTTTTTTTTGGTTATTTTTATCGGTGGAGATCTGTGTTTCGTCCGGCGCACACACGATAGTTAACGTGCGCACGATAGCTACCGTGCTTATCTTGCGCCTGGACGATCGGTTCGATTCAGCGAGAGCCTGCGGCGCAGGATAGATTCCTGCGAGACATCGAAATGGTGTGGACATGGAGGAGGAGGAGGCTGAGATTACAACTTTAAAAAAACATACGATTTGTCGTTCTGATTTAATCTGGACCGTCGATTTTGGCATGACCTGTTGACCTGTGTTGGGGTGTGCAGCGGATGTGAGTTGTCGTAATTCGTAAAGTTGTGTGGTTCGCGGTGTACTTGAATTGCAGCTTCCTATTTTTCTGGGCGCATGTTAAGCTTAGTGCGCCGTTGACCCATCCATGTTTGGTTTGCGCCTGTAGCGTCGTACGAAGGGTTTGGTGCGATAGCGATGGTGCACATGAGAAATGCGTGGGGGTGGAAGGCCCATGATGCATTTATGGACTTTTTTACCACCCCTGTTTCTAGGGGTAAAAGATGAATGGGCTTGTTGGGTTCGTCTTAGGTGACAAGGGAAGGGTCGAAGGTTAGTGCGGCATTGATTTAAAATCATAGCTATCCGGGCATAGATTATTTGATGGCCTACATGCGGCGATTAAAGAGCAGTGCTTATTTGGACGGACCCATACTTAGGGGGTGAGATAATCGCTTAGATATGCAATTATTTCCTATTGCCCATGTTATTTTCTTTAAGTGTGAACTGGAATATTCCTTGAGGCATGTGGATACATTTGTATGTTTGTTTTAGGTGGTGGTTGTTAGCACTACTTTCCTTGTCTGGGTGACTTCTCGAATCTGCTGTATGAACTATGAACTATTAAAATTGCCCTACTATTAGTGATTGACAGCAGTGAAATGAAATTGTGAGCTAAAAATGTTTTCTTCTTCTTTTTTTTTTTCTTCTAAATGAATTCCCTTTGCTTTAATTATGCCATCGATGACTCATTGCCTACTTGGCTTATGATGTACTTCCAACCCATCCAAAATCTTGGTCTGATGATGGATGGGCCAAGCAAACTCCAGTCAGTGATGCAATTATGTTGTGATCTTAATACAATATCTTAATATGATATCCCTTAAAGACGTGATCAAGTGATGGTGGGTAGTAATCATAACTCAAATTGGATGGAGTGCAATTTTTCTTATATAGTAAAACGTGAGAAAGTGGTTTTTGGCTATTTGGATTTGAGAGGTGGTACATGATTGTTGGGCTGAAAAGAGGTCTCTTAAGTGCCACCCGTGGAAGATACGGATTCTGATTTCTGAGGCAGGGGAAATCAATCACAGGACTTGGGTCTTTTAGTATATGTGATGCTTAACAAACTCGCCATTTTCTTTTTGGCATTTATTTGTTCAGTTTGATCTATCTGATTATCCATTGCATCTCTCGTTTACTAAATGAAAAATATTTGTCATTTTTTTATGGGCCCCATTTAGATTGAATGCTATGTGAATTATTATTATTATTATTATCAAAATCTATGTCATTGTGCTAACTTTTCATTTTCATTATTGGAAATGCAGTCTGGCTGCCCTTTGCTGCTGCTGTCTTCTGGATGCATGCTTTTGAGGTGAAGTGGGCGTTGATTCCATTTGCCCTTTCGAAAAGGTCTTTTAATTGCATACATACGTGATTTGTTGCCAGGGTATAATGGATGGAAGCTGTGAAGTGTGTGTGTTTTGTTTCTCACTTGGGAGCCACTGAGACTCATGGGGACATAATTATTTAGGGACATTTGGTTTGTCATGCATGTGTATTTCGGATTCACTAAGTACACAACAGATGGTCTAGATTCTGCTTATATTGTCGGTTTTCTTTCTTCATTGTTGGTGCTGTGATACGTGTAGTCTTGCTTGAAATGGAATTTGGTATTTAGGTTTCAGTATTTCTTTGTCATCTGTGGTTGGTTATGCTTTCAATTATCTTTTCCCTTTCCAGAAAGAAACATACTCATCGCACAAGACAAATTACCCCACAAAACGGGAATCTCAACTAACCATCTTTTTTTTTTTTTTTTAATGTGAAATGGTAATGGGAATTAGCATTTGGGCTAGGTTTCTGATTTAATTATTATAATATTCTCCTGCCATTCAATTGTGCCACCAATCATGTTCTTCATCTTTGCGGTGGGACTCAACAAGTTGCCTGTACTTTAGGTATCTGCGTGAACATCACAAAGGCAGAAATAGTATTTTTTTTTAACATGCTTGGGTTGCTAGCCAAGCAAGGGGTTGATGGTGCTTCTTTGGGTTGGAGTGATTATGTAACTTGATGTTCAGTCTTTGACGTTGGGAATGTTGCATGTCTATTGCATATTTTCCCTTTCCTCCTATTCTTGATTTTTTTTTCTTTTTTCTTTTTGTCTATCTTTTAATGAAATCTTCCATTACCATTTAAAAGAAAACATGCCTCTTAATATTGCCATACGAGTTGTTGAGGGGAGAGAGGTGGGTGGGGGTTTTGATTCTGCCGAGTTACAATTAGAACTATTGAATTAAATATTAACAAAATAGACAAGAATTGTATGGTTTCGTAGTCAAATCAACCACTTGCAGGGTTTGGTTTTTTCTATTTCCTTTGATTGAGAAATAGATATTGGAAAGTAAGATTTAGTAGTCAATGGAATAACTTGCATTTTTGCTATTTGTTTAGCAAAATATTAGCAACACTTAGCTTACGTTTGGTGGGAATATATTTTATATAAGTTATATATTATACAAGTTTCCAACCAAATATTGGGTGGGTTGGTAGGCGTCAAAATCATTGTGATCGGATTGGAAGTTGCCAATTCACGCTGCAAATGTCGGAATGAGGCGCTCAATCTTTCGTATAATTTGCTCCTATAAAAAAGATCCAATGACTAGGGTTCACTGTTGATGGGGATGCTCCAAAATCTATCATACCTTTCTTGTAGCGAGGTGATTAACACGCACCAAACAGGGGAGGGCAGGCTGGTTTGGAGTTTTGCTGCATGACATTGAGATCCACTAGTTGGTATGATGCAATTTTTTATAATGGAAACGTGAAGGGTAAAGTGAAGTGCTGATGTAACTTCTTTTTATCCTTTCATTGTCATTTGGATAGAGACCGCAGAACTCCTCATGTGGAGTTGTTTGATATAGTTATATCTCGGTAAATATGAGGTGAAATCCACACAGAGCAAATAAAATCAAGAGTTCTTTCCAACTGGAAATATCACCTAAGATTAAATAAAAATTAAATATCTGAAAAATTAAGAAAGCTAAGTTACCAGTAAGATTTAAAATCCTAACCTAATTTAGAACTTCAGATCAACCTAGGACTTTAAGCTTCTTAATTATCTTAAGATATTTAAATAAGTTCAAATTGAGAAAAAACTCTAGAATTTTTTAAAGTTTTGCAACTAAGACTCTATCTTTTTCAATCCTCATATTGTCCAAGCTTTTGAAAACTCTTTAAAACTAAAATTCTTTCTTAACATTCATTCTAAAAGAGTTCAAAGTCTGGAAAATCCTAAAAATTAGTAAAAATACAACTCCAATCCAAACTATTTAAACCATGTATGAAAACTAGACTTTTAATCAAACTAAAAAATGCAATAAAAAAAATTAAAATTCTAATTCTAATATGAAACCTAAGCCTAAATCCTAACATAATACTAATTGTATTAAACAATGTATGCATGTCCTAAGAACAAATCAGAAATCAGGTTTTTTAGGGGTTGAATCATATCAAGTTCTGAATTGAAATTCATTAATTTTACTTGCTGGAAATCAAATATAAAATTAGTTTAAATAGTCTTTAAGTTCATTAGGCCATTCCTTGTACATTTAGGCCAATGGTATTGTGATCTCAAATCTGATTTCACAACTATTAAAATACCAAATCTGAATTAATAATGTATGATATTCAAGTCTGGTTTCAAAGTTATAAACTCTTTCAAACATTCAACATTTAACATTCATAAATCTGTATGTTGGACTCGGCCTAGATGAACCTGTTTCAAAGATGATTCCTGTACAAATTCTGGACATATTCACTTGATGTTTAAATCTGAATTTCAAGTTCTTAATGTGGTTCAAACTTACACAACAATTAAAAAACATTCACCATCCGATAGTATAGGTTGGCTAAAAACAGTGTCAGATTTAAGCCCAATTATGGACTGTTGTTACCATGAAAACACTAGACACATCACACTTCAAATCTGATTTCTAAGTTTGCCATTAATGATGCCCTAAACATGTTACCAAGAATGAAAATATGCATGAAACCTAAAGCACTTTCAGCAATAAACAAAACTAAATAAAGCTGTGTAGAAAATTAAAAACAAATAATGCAGAAAATAAAATTAAAAAATTGCAGAAAAATAATAGTAGTTTGTGCAAGGAATTTAAAAGTAGTGTTGCAAATAAAAAAAAATCACAGTAGTAGAACTGAAATTGAAAAGCAGAAGACTTGGATTTAAATGCAGTAAAAATAGTTCAAGTAGTCAAGTAGTGAGTTTGTTTCTTAAAATTCATCCATTCACAATATTCATCCACAACATCATAAACTTGGGTTGTCAATCCAAGCACATTCATGAGTATAGAAATAAAAAGACAAATCATTGTAAAAGAAAGATTTGAAGGAACATGTTTTTACTAGTAAAGTGGTCTCTTACATAAGACAAAAGATTAAAATACAAAATCTACTTACACAAGGATGGAGGACTTCTCTTCTAGTTGAATGGGTGGAAGAAGACTTCAGTGGAGGAAGAGAGAGGGAGAGAGAGGAGTGTTTGGTGGCTAAGAGGGAGTTTCTCCATGGGTTGTGACGTTCAAGGGGGTTCCTATTTATGGTTTTGTTTCTCCCTTGATGCATTGAATCTAAATTCCTTTGTGTAAATAGAGTCTTATTCAAATTTAGAGAAATTTTTTACTTGTCTTCCAAGTTTGAGATGAAATAAGATGCCTTCTCTTGCTGGAATTCTAAGTGTATTCATATTTTGAATTTTAGCTAACACTTGCTAAAGAATAGGGGCCACCTTTGATGAGACACTCTCAATCCCGAATAGAAAAATTACAACCATCTTCTTAGGATCATAACTTTTTCATTTCAGCTTCAAATTGCATAATTTTTCGCTCCACAGATATCTACTCGGAAAGAGCTTTCCAATGGTACCAAGATTGGCTCAATCTAATCTACGGTTTGGGAGATATAATCATTTTAATCTAGGCTATTCTGAAAAAACGAGATTGACTTTTCTTCTTCTGATAAGACTCTTCCTTTTTTCTTTTTTTTTTCAATTATCAGTTTCTCTTTGCTCCTTAATCGCTAAGCTTGATAAGGATAAGATAAGGAGGAGTTTTGTTTAATTGCTTAGCTTGATAAGGATAAGATAAGGAGGAGTTTTGTTGTTGAAAATATCCTTAAATTTGATCTAAAAGCAATGACAGTAAAGCCCACTTCAAGTAGAATGCAGAAATACATAGAATGGCTCAGTTTTCTTCAGTTTTTCTTCAATTTCAAGTGGAGTAGGGTCCACCTCTTTGGCTGGATGTCCAAGGCTGAGGGAGAGCCTGTTTCAGATGTGTAAAACACTCCTTGAAAGGATAAGGGTCTATCTCCTCTGGTGGCTTATCCTTTTTCCACTAAAATTGTCTTTTCTCTTATAAATTATCTCGTTTCTTTCTCAAATTTTACATAAATAATGGAGAGATAATTTAAGAGAGTTTAAGTGTGATCCTAATATGAAAATAGAGGAGTCTTGGACATGCATGCTTGTGTGTGGGTCCCTTTATGGCTTTACAAACTCCTTCTTACACTATGTCTTCAATTATTGCATCATCGTAGAATTCTTTTAATTTGAATTTTCCTGAAAAAGGCTGTAGGGACAGTTTAAGTGGAATGAGTGGTCCCCCCTTTTACCCGTGGCACATGTATGAGGTCTCTACATGTGTGAATGTTTGCGGGGTCCACTAACGTTAATTCTTTTCTGTTCTTCTTCATATCAGTACCTTTTCGGCTCTAATCTTCATTGCAAGACCCAATATGATTTTCTGAGCTGCGTGTAGGTCCCAGGCAAGAATCATAATATCAGTAGGATTCTTCATCTAAAAAGGATATCTTTTCCATTTGATATCTAATGGGTCCCAGTTTTCACAGCACCTGTAAAAAGGGTTCAAACGATAAGAATTAGCATAGTTATAATCCAACTGAGACTCTTCGCGAATAGTCTTGATCCAAGTAGGATTCCTCCAAAATTTTGAGAAATTATATGAAACATGAGGAATAATATAATGAGTGATGGTTCTAGTGATTTCATGCATGAAACTGTGATATTTTATGCAAAATGACAGTTTTACCACTGAAGTCGCAAATGCATGAATACGAACTCATTCTACATGAATTGATAGCATAAGACAATATCATTGCACTAATGATGAAGGAATTTCAAATCATTTCATAAAGAATCAAGGTTTGACAATTATTTTGAGAAATTAAGGTTTTAGAAAAAGTAGTTTTCATGATTTTATGCTAAAATGATGAATTTATAGAAAATTATGCATTAAAACATAAAAAATGGATTTCAAGTGCACTAATCATTATTCTACCCTAATTGATGTATTTTAAAATAATTAAATCCTTAAAATATATGAAATTATACATGAAAAAAAATGAAGTTTTAAGGACTCATCAGATGAAAATGATACAGGAGAAAAGTAAAGTTAGGATGCAGTACCATATGGAAAAAGAGCCAATTTTACAAGCAAATGTGACCATGTTAGTTTTTAGGCGTACCAGATATGAATTAAAGCTACATTTGATGTGAACCGTAAAATGAAAGCCACGACATTACTCGTGTGTTCATGATGTGGAGGGTGTAACATGGACATGGTGCACGTGTTGTGGAGTGGAGTGGAAGCCATGTCCAATGATTTAGATGCTAGATTAAAAGTTATTAGTCTTGTCAATCATTATATTGACCATCTGACGACAATTAGAAATGAGCGTGGCAAATGGTTTAAAGTGGAATGGCCACAAATATAAGAGCACATTTGATATTTTACACATAACTAATTCCTATTAAATCATCTTTTGTATGATGGTCTCGGTGAGTCGCGCCTTCATGTTTGGTTTCTTGTCTTCACCATTGCGGGGCCATATTCCACTTGATGATTGGGATAATAAGACTGAATCTTAAATGGATAACTTGAAGAAGTATACAATTGCATGAAACCGAGATTTTATTTAAATTGAGCAGGTCACAATGTCGATCTATCTAAATGTTTGTAAATGACTACATCTGACAGAGGTTGGGTTAGTAAACCTCACAGACCCACATGTTTTAATTTAAGAGCGAGAATGAGATCCTTGCTATAAATGTCACAAAGGATCCGGATTAATCCACGGACCTATGATATAAGACGACTTTATGATGGAGAGACATAATTTAAATGGCACATTTCAGAACACTTGTGGATGCCATGTCTTTGGAATTACAATGTACTTTCTTTGTGGGCAACTTTGTGTAGATTCTGCACATGTGGAGTTTGCACCCGCAGAGGAAGTAGGGGAGAGAGTGTGCATCTAGTGATTAACAAAAGTCACAGGTTGAGCGAGAGAGATTTTGATTTATCTTAAGCTGCACGTTTATATGGTGGAGGTACTTTCTGTTACTTTTGTATCTTTAATATGCAACCAGACTTAGTAAGACTAAATCCTAAATCCACGCTGATACCAAATGGATCCAATGCTTTGGCATGATGGCGGAGGTACTTCTGATGAGAGTAATAGCGTTGAAAATTTAGTAGGCTGGTTGAGAGCATTTAAAATTCAATGTTTGAAGGCAATCATTTTGTAAACCAACATCCTGAAAGTCCTTTTTGGCTGAGGTTTCAGATTTTTAGAAATCCAGCTTCCTGCTCAACTGCACTTGAGTGGTACTTGGCAATTTCTTTTGTTTAGTATTAATTTCATTCTCTAAGCCGATTGGAATTAAAAATTCTAATGAGGTGGAGGTGCTTGTTATTTTAGAAGCTGTGAGAATTTATTCTAAGTCATTTGGTGATAGTTTGTAATGGAAAGTAATTCATTTAATGTGGTTATTTGGGTTTAACACAAATGTAGGGTCCTTTGGAAATTTCTCTATATCTTTAATGAAATTAGAGATTTGTCCTCTTCAATATGGGCTATCTTCATGCACGTTGTTCATTTGGTTAATGCTATCGTGGATTTGTTAGCCAAACAAGGCGTGAATATGGATAGTTCTTTTACTGGTATTTGATTCTTTTCGCGTAGCTTCTTTATAAGTTTTTTTCTTCTTTAATGAGATTTAGTATTAGACTTTTTATACCTTTTCTCACAATTTTTCTTTACTTTGCATTGTTATTTTCTTCACTTTAATATAAATTTTGTTACCAATCAAAAAGAAAAAAATTCTGGACTGTACCCGAGGGAGACAACATTTGAGAATTCATAATTTTTCCATATAAGAATTCTGAGGATTCCTCCATTTAAACATGTCCTAAAGGAACATTTGAAAACAGTCATGATTTTATGGCTTTCATAATTGAGACATACCATCTTTGTGGATAATATGAATCATGCAATTTCGTTGAGTGTAAAGGAAGGCCGAGTGAGTGAAAATTGAGAGAGAAAAGTCACTAGTTCAACCAATCTACCTTAGACTTCAGATTTTTTCCGAAAAAAAGACATACACCAAACATTAACTTAGTACCGGGATCCTTGCACAAACGAGCCCAGAAATGATTCTCTCGTGTATTGGAGACCTTCATGTTGTGCTTGTCAACTGAAAGTTGTTTACACAAATGAATTTGACAACATTGACAAGTCATGCATTATATAGCAGTGGAACTAAAAGGAACGATAAAGTTTGAGAAAGGCGAGGTTGCTAACAAAAGATAAAAAGTGAATTAAAAATTAAAGAAAGTTAACAATATTGGATGACGTTGATAAGTCACGAGCAGGTTACTGGCCACTAAAAAAATAAGTGGATTAAAGAGGCCATATCAATGAAAGTAAGAAAGGTAGATATTAAAAAGTGCACCCATCTGATATTTGGACATAGACAAATTAAAATGATGACAAATCAGAATTCATATCACTAACCCAATAAAGTTGCGAGAAGTCTTTAGTTGTAATGATGAGTCGACAATGAACGGTTATTGCTCGCATCAAACTTCAACATATATAAATGTCCACCACCATCTGGTGATCCAACTCATCTAATGTAGTCCACTGCGGATGGGCCGCTTCCATATGCCTCACATATTAAAGACCTGGCCCCCTTTCCCCTTCTTTCCCCTTCTTCCAATTGTGAACCCCACCATCTTCAGATACTTCTAGATCACTGATTTTGATGATGTCGCAGCACATAATCAGCTAGCCTTTTGCCTTTCAAGCACTTCTTTTTATTAATTTCTAAGTGTTGGCCAATGAGTCCAGACCAAGTGGGTTCAGTATCTAGGGTGGTTTCCCTAATTATATTAGGAATTTCCTGTTTGATTAAACAACAGTTTTTAATAGGTTAGGACTTTTCTTTTTTTAAGATAGAGTTCTTGGAGGATAAAGAATTGATGATTATATATATGACATAATCTGTAACCTTGGAGAGAGGCTGTAAGAGGCTGAGATTCCAAGGCTGTGGTTTCACAGATTGGAGAAGAGCCTAGTGAAAATTGGTTTCTCGTGGACATAGGCATCTTTGTCAAACCACGTAAATCTCTTGTTTTCTTGTGTGGTTGATTGTTGATCTTGGTTGCTTACGTACACACGCACACAACAAGTGATATAAGAGAGTGAAACTTGTTCACGGAAGATCGATGGGTACGAGAGATTGTCTGATCGATCTCTGTGTGGTCCACCGAAAAAAGAAGACAGAGAAGGGTTCTCGGCTGTGCTTGCTATCTTCGGTCAGTGGAAGATCAGTTGACTGCGATCTTCGTCGGAAAACGTTTCTTGGCTGCCGGATTTCTGTGAGGAAGAAGACCGCATAAGAATCGTTTGCACCGCTGCTGCAAGTTGAGAAAAAAAAACTTACTGACCGGCTGTTGTTGCGATCGTCAGCCGCCGGTCGCCGCTGCCAGTCGCCATCGCCTCTCGTTGCCGCTGGTCGCCAGACCAGTACGCCGGAGTCAAAGGAGATGGGGGCCTGCAACCTTCGTTTGGTCGCAGGACAGAAACAGGGTTGAAGAAGACGACCTCCATGGTGTTAGGTTTGGGTCGGGTCAGTTTGACATGACCCATAATGGAGTATAAGCCCAGGCAGCGAACCTAGGTCGGTCCTGTTTCAGGTTGGGTCAGACCCAACTCGTGTTGGCAAGCAGAGACAAGCAGTTGCAGGTCGGTTGCGGTCGGGTTGACCTGAACCTGTTGCAGTCAGCCCTAGCCCGTCAGCCGCAGCCAACGTCAGCAGAGTGACGTCATCATGCTAACATCAGCCCACGTCATCGGACACACAATCAAAGGCTAGAGTTGACCAGATTGACGGTAGAATTTTATTTCTGCAATATCTTGATCATCTGACGTCCGATCGGAGATCCGTTTGTTCCTAGGGACTCGTTTCGAGCAAATCTATGTGTTTGTAGAAAAAGATTGGCTGGTTGATGCTCAACAAGGAGTTTGACCAAATCGAAAGCGTAGAAAACTATTTTTGTGATATCGGGAGCCATCCGGAGTCGGATTTTAGATCCGTTTCTTCCAGCGTGCTCGTATTGACAAGATCTACAGCTTGGTGTAGGAGTTGAGGTCAGTGTTAGTTATTTATTTTTTCTGTTGTTTAATTTAATTAAGATGAAGAACAATACTATCAACACTACTATGGATAAGCTCACCCATTCCAATTAGTTGATCTGAAAACCAAAGATTGAGGGTATTCTTTGTTGTAAAGACCTTCATAATCCTGTTGAGGGGGATAATGCCCGACCAAAAGATATGCAAGATGTTGAATGGAACAAGTTGCATAGAAAAGCGATTGATCACATCTGACAGTGGGTTGATAACAATATATTTCACTACGTGTCTAATGAAACAAATGTGAATACTCTTTGGAAAAAGTTAGAAGCAATGTATGATAAAAAGACCACAGTGAACAAAATCTTTTTGATCAGAAAGTTTGCGAACATGAAATTCAAGAATGGTGGTCAGATCGAAGATCACATCAATGAGTTCCAAAGTGTGGTAAATCAGTTAGCTATAATGAAGATGATCCTTGACGATGAGATGCAAGCTTTGTTACTTCTGAGTTCTTTGCCGGATACATGGGAGACAT
This sequence comes from Sextonia rubra, assembly GCA_037013555.1. Lineage (NCBI taxonomy): Eukaryota > Viridiplantae > Streptophyta > Magnoliopsida > Laurales > Lauraceae > Sextonia > Sextonia rubra. The sequence continues at coordinate 29,863,833 of JASUAD010000010.1, read as the reverse complement.
TGGTTGTTTCTTTGAGCAACTCTACTCCAGATGGTGTGTTGTCTATGAGTCAAGTTACCAGTAGTCTATAGAATGAAGAAACTAGAAGGAAATCTGTAGGGACAGATAATCCACAGGCCTTTATTACTGAGAACAGAGGGAGGAGTAAGAGTAGGGACCAAAGCGGGGTCGTGACAAGTCTAAAGGTGAATCACAGGCCAAGTTTAGCAGTGAATCACAGTCCAAGAAAAAGTCAGTGAAATGCTTTTTCTGTGGCAAGATGGGCCACATCAGAAAAAATTGCTTTGCTATGAAGGAACAGAAAGGATCCAACAATGAGAAGAAGAATGACAGTGATAACAATACAGCTACTTTAGAAGAGGAAGTAGTGGTACTCGCTGCCGATGATGATAAGTGTTTGAGTGTTGCAGATGGACAGGTTGAGTGGGTTGTTGACACAGCAACATCCTACAATGCTACTCCTCAGAGGGAGAGATATTCACGACGTACAAAACAGGTGACTTTGATACTGTGAAGATGGGCAACACGAGTCATTCAGAGGTTGTTGGTATCAGTGATGTTTGCATTAAAACCGATATTGGTTGCACAATGACGCTGAAAGATGTGCGACATGTTCCTGATCTGCGGTTGAATTTGATTTTCGGGATTGTATTAAATCGTACAGGTTATGAGAATTACTTCGGAAATGGCAGATGGAAGCTCACTAAAAGGTCTTTTGTAATTGCGAGAGGAAAAGCGGGTACTATGCTTTATAAAACACAAGTAAAGCTGTGTAAAGATGTGTTGAATGTAGTTCAAGACAGTTCCTTTTTGACTCTGTGACATAAGAGGCTTGGTCATATGAGTGAGAAATGCTTGCAGATATTGGCAAAGAAGGATTTAATTCCTTGCTCAAAGGTATATCCCTTGACCCTTATGATTATTATTTGTATGGCAAAAAGCATAGCATTACTTTCTCTTCGACATCAAAATTGAAATCAAATGTGTTGGATTTGGTATATTCTGATGTTTATGTCCCATGGAGGTAGAATCATTGGGTGGCAATAAGTTCTTTGTCATGTTCATCGATGATGCATCCAAGAAAGTCTGGGTTTATTTGTTGAAATCAAAGGATCAAGTATTCCAGATGTTTCAACAGTTTCATGTCAAGGTTGAAAGAGAAACATGTAAACTCCTAAAGTGTCTCCGTACAGATAATGGGGGTGAGTACACATCCAACCAATTCAGAAGCTATTGCTTGAAGCATGGCATTCGACATGAAAAGACAGTTCCTGGTACTCCACAATATAGTGGTGTGGCGGAGAGAATGAACCGCACTATTCTTGAGAATATGAGATACATGATTAGAGTAGCACAGTTGCCTAAGTCATTCTGGGGTGAAGCCGTTCTGACTGCCGTTTTTCTGATTAACAGATCTTTCTCAGTTCCTTTGAATTATAATCTTCCAGAGAGAAGATGGACAGGTAAAAATGCTTTCTATTTACACTTAAAGGTGTTTAGGTGTAAGACGTTTGTACATGTACCAAAGAAGCAGCGTTCCAAGTTGGATGATAAGGCAGTGAGTTGCATCTTTCTTGGCTATGGTGGAGATGAGTTTCGCTACAAGTTATGGATCCAGAGAAGAGGAAAATTATCAGAAGTAGGGATGTGGTTTTCCATGAATGTCACGACCCGAGCCCAGAAGTCGGGGGTTAGCGAAAAGCTAAACCGGTGACACACGTACTCCCGTGCACGTGCATCCAAACCCAGTCCAGATGCACACACACAAGGGATCTAACACGTGCGAACTAAGCGTACGCGGAAGCTGTATATATCATAGCAAGCAATAAAGGAAAATAGCGGAAGCCAAAAACAAATGCGGAACGGAAAGATAAAGCAAAGGACAAAGATAAATACGATGATATAAAATCCGAATACACCCAAAAACATGATCTACAAAATATACAGAGTACAAAGTCCAAAGTCCAAAGTGCCCAAATACAAAATCTCAAAAGACCAAAACTCCAAACAGAAGGCCACTGATATGCATGCACGCACTCGGCAGAGATGATCAGGCCCACTCTGCCAAACCGGAGGGTGCCTCTACACTCGGCCCTGCAGCCTCCTCGACCGCCGGGGAGCTGGGCAAGGGATCTGTGCCTGCAACACCACAGGCAACACAAATGAATACAACGATCCAGCAAATACAAGTAACAAGGCTGAAACACTCATAGTATCAAGTAGAATAAGGACAGAATAGTAATTTCAGAGTTTCATCTTAGTATGCTAAGCAAATCGTGCATAGAAGTAAAGCATGATAAGTGAATCAGAACATAGAAAGACTGAACTAAGTGGCTACTACGTTAACCATATTCTCTCCAATAGAGAGCAAAGCAGAGCAGATGAGAACACCACTGACCGGGCCAAGGGTACAAGTGGGTCTCGGTTTCCTGGGTTCCGGGGTCCCAAGACAAAGCGACACTGCAGTGATACAGAGATACAGAGATCTAAGCCAGAGGTAACCCCGTCGGGCATCCTAGGGCTGAGGCTGAGTAGAGTCAGACTAATACCAATCAAATCAAATCTAAAAGAAGAGAGATTATCCGCTTTGGACTCACCGATGGCAAAGACCGGATCTTATCCTCACGTGTTAATCTCTGGGCAGAGCCACCAGGGAATACCCAAAATATACATAGCCAGAAATATACAAAGCATAGCCAAAATACAGATCAGAACATAGATTAAGTCAAAGCACATCATAGATCAAAGCGTAGTGCAGAGCGAAGAATAAACAGACATACAGGACGAAAGCAAAATGACTGCGGAATGCATAGACATAGATTGGCAGAACAGAGGGCAAAGCTGTAAACAATATGCAATGCATCTCAGATTAATACGGAGTCAAGGTTCATTACAGGCCAATACTAATCTAGTTGTTCACTGTCACTAACCTTGCATGTTGATGTAGTTTTAAGTTATTCGATGCACCGTTGCCATCCTAGTGTTGCAATGTAATCCTTATGTGCATCGAAGTCCCTTAAACCAACACCCATGGGAAGGTGCTTAGCAGAGAATCAACGCTCACATGAATGAGTCACAGCCTAACAGACTATTCATGCGATCCAAATAATCCATTGGGCCGGTTTACGTGTATGGTTCCTTATATATAAGCCCTACAAAGTCACACCATTATCCTAAGTTATATTTTTGATTTGCCACGCCTAACGGTTTAGCCATGAGTGACCTATGGTTGAGCCGAAGACATCTTACGCGCTCGTCGTAATATGCGCTACGGCTTAACCGTGGTTCCATTGAAAGCACAGCTAAACTGGCCATCTGCACACTCCGATCTGATACCTTTTTCGGCTGAGCTACGGTCAGTATACGGCTTAGCCGTAGACCAATCCACGGCTTAGCCGTAGCACTTCACGGCTTAGCCGTAGCCACACCGTAGGAGTACTGTATCGGAAAAGTTTCGACTGATCAGAGATTTAATTCACGGCTGGGTTACGGTTGGGTCACGGCTAGCTTACGGCTCAGCCGTAGGATAAGTTACGGCTCAGCCGTAGCCTAGCCGTAGAACAAAAGTGAAATTTCAAGTCTCTGGATTGTGAGTCGTAAAAAGTTATGGCTTAGCCGTACAATACAGAAAACGAATCCGGGCTGAGTACAGAAACTGAAATTTGGTACAGAAGCTGAACAAAACGAGTTACAGAGGTTCCAAATTCACAAAAATTGGCTGTAAAACATTTGTATACGGAGAATAAGAAGGAATCAAAGTAATCAAACAAAACACCCATATGTGTTATCAAATCCTATACTTATACTTGCCTTAACTCTGTCAATCCACTGAATCAAGCTCCAAATCAACTAAAATCAAAACAAATCAAAGAAATAAACCATGCATGAGATGAAGACACAGCAACAGAAAAAGAGAGGTGCAATTGGAGAGGAAGAAGAAAGAGACTTGGAGAGAACCCACTTACCAAAGCCACAAAACACAGACAGAGATGGAGAAGAGAAAGAAAACCCAAATCAAGATGGGTGCAAGCTCCTAACACCAACCAAGAACGAGAAGAGAATGAAGAGAAGAAATGAAAACGTGGACTCCTCTGGTGTTGTTGCATGCAGTCGACTAAGGGAATGAGCAAGAGAGAGACACCTGGAGTATGACTCATATATATAGTTTTTGGAGTTTAAATCAAGAGCCAAAGAGTTTAAGCTATTTACAGTTTAAGTCACACGAAGGTCCAACTTCTCCAATTGACTCCAAATGGGTCTGACACAGTTATGGAATATAACGGGCTCAACAAAATACACGTGCTGACACCGAGATGATGCAAAGATGATACAAGCAAAGTAAAAGCAAAATTACGAAAAAGGGCTTAGAACTACCTATCTCAGGTCAAAGGTTACTCAACTACCTATCCAAAACCCAAAACCAAGTCCAAAAGAGTAAAACAACAGAAACACACACTAATGAGCCACTAATCCGGCTCAAAGGGGATCGGAGTGTTACAATGAAGACCAGTTCTTTGGAGATGTTGAGAAGATTGATAAGTCTTCTGAGACAGTTGATGGAGTGGTTGATCTCACATCGACTCCTTCTCCGGTGTAGACTACAAGTGGAGAAGTTGGACAAAACGATCCAGATTGTAATAAGGCACAAGAGTTGCTAGATGATGAGGGTGTTGAGCAGGGGGAGATGCAGTCTCCTCGGTTGGAAACCACAGAACCTCAAGTTAGGAGGTCTACATGAGAGCGTCAACCATCAACCAAGTATCCTGCATTTGAATATGTTTTGCTTATTGATGATGGAGAGTTAGAGAGCTTCCGAGAAGCAATGACTTATGCTGATAAAGATGAGTGGATGAAGGCTATGAAAGATGAGGTGAGTTCTTTAAAGAAGAACAAGACATATGAGTTGGTGTGACTTCCAAAAGATAAGAATGTTTTAAAAAATAAATGGGTGTTTAAGCTGAAAAATGATGATAATGGAAAACTGGTGAAGCACAAAGTATGAAGGGTATCAACTTCAGTGATGTTTTCTCTCCTGTTGTGAAAATGACTTCTGTCAGAGTCGTCCTGGGTCTAACCGCCAGCATGGACCTTGAGTATGAACAAATGGACGTGAAGACCGCATTTCTTCATGCTGACTTGAAAGAAGAGATCTACATGACTCAGCCAGAGGGGTTTAAGGTAGAAGGAAAAGAACAGATGGTTTGCAAACTAAAGAAGAGTCTCTACAGGCTGAAGTAAACACCAAGACAGTGGTACAAGAAGTTTGATTCATTCATGTTGAGTCATGGGTACCGGAGGACAGCTGCAGATCATTGTGTCTATGTTTGTCGATTTATCGATGGTGGTACATCATCCTTCTTTTATATGTAGATGGTATGCTGATAGTTGGACATGATAGCAAGTTGATTGGCAAGTTAAAAGAGGAGATGTCAAAGCCATTTGATATGAAAGACTTGGGTCCCACACGAACGATATTGGGTATGCAAATACGTCGTGATAGGAGTTCCAAGTAGCTGTATTTGTCACAGGAGAAATATGTTGAATGAGTACTTGAGTGGTTTAACATGAAGAATGTTAAGCCAGTTAGAATGCCTCTAGCCAGTCACTTCAAACTAAGCAAGCGCTTTTGTCCTACTACAGATGATGAAAAGGAACTGATGGCATGTGTTCCTTACTCCTCTGCTGTGAGGAGTCTCATGTATGCCACGGTTTGTACACGGCCAGACATTGCTCATGCTGTGAGTTTAGTGAGTGGATTTCTCTCTAATCCTGGAAAAGAGCATTGGGAAGTAGTGAAGTGGATATTTAGATATTTGAGAGGTACTTCTAAGGTGTGCTTTTGTTTCGGAGGCTCAAAACCAGTGGTGGAATGTTATACTGATGCTGATTTTATAGGAGATCTTGATCATCGGTTGTCGACTTCTGGTTTTTTGTTTACTTTCGTAGGGGGAGCTATCTCCTGGTAATCGAAGTTGCAGAAGTGTACAGCACAGTTTACAACTGAAGCGGAATACATAGCTGCTAATGAAGTAGAGAGAGATGTTTTGGTTGAAGAGATTCCTTCAAGAACTAGGTTTGAAGCAAGAAGAATATGTAGTCTATTGTGATAATTAGAGTGCTATGAATTTCAGTGAGAATGCTACATATTATGGTCACATGAAGCACGTTGATATCAAGTACTATTGGATTCGTGAGGTGATCGAGAAGAACTTAATGAAGCTGGAAAAGATTCACTCGGACAAGAATCCCTCGAATATGATGACAAAGGTTGTGTCTAAGGGAAAGCCGGAGCTGTGTTCAGAGTTGGCAGGTTAAACTCCTAGTAAGGGGTTCAGGGCATCTTCCCTATGGTCTGGAGGGGGAGATTGTTTGCCAAGTGGGTCCAGACCAAGTGGGTTCAGCATCTGGGGTGGTTTTCCCAATTATATTAGGAATTTCCTGTTTGATTAAACAACAGTTTCTTAATAGGTTAGGACTTTCCTTTTTTTAAGATAGAGTTCTTTGAGGATAAGGAATTGATGATTATACATATGATGTAATCTGTAACCTTAGAGAGAGGCTGTAAGAGGCTAAGATTCTAAGGCTGTTATTTCATAGATTGGAGAAGAACCTAGTAGAAATTGGTTTCCCGTGGACGTAGGCATCTTTACCGAATCACGTAAATCTCTTGTCTTTTTGTGTGGTTGATTGTTGATCTTGGTTGCTTAGGTATACACGCGCACAACACTAGGGAGTATCTTGGCTTATTTGGTATGTGTCTAATTCATTTGAGCTACCATTAGGGGCGGAGCCACATAGTCTCCATGAAGGGCAATTACCCATCTTTAATTTCTTGATTTCTTTTAATATAGGAGCAAAAGCTTTGAAAGTTCTTTTTTTGGTACCCCACCTAAAAGGGTTGGATCCCATGAAAAAGCCTGCACATACGGGAACATAAGCCTACACAAGTGAGAATGGAAGCTCGCAAATATGAGAATATAAGTCTACACACGTGTGAAAGAAAGTCCGCACTGCGAGAAAGGTGCGTTACTTTGTGAGAATATTAAAATATTCCATAACCATTAAAATAATCGCCATTTTATTTGCACACCTGTTTAAATGCCAACTTCAATTATTTACTAGCCATATTTTTGTAGTTAAGTAGCATTTTCTATACAACGCGCGCAGCATGATGGATCAACAATATCTATTCGATTTTCCTTCATGCATTATAGATGCCCTCAAATTTCAAGTTAATCAGTGAAACATTTACCACAGTGAAAAGTGTGGCTAAAATGTGTTTGTTCAATGCCACAATGAATGCAGATTAAGTCAGATTAACAATTTGTACAATTATATGAGATGAAACTAAACATTTAATCAAGAGTTAATGACACATATGGCCATTAAACAATTGACACCATTCTAAAATGATCACTAAACTTTCAAAAATTTCAATTTGGTCATTCAAGTTCTAAAATCAACATAATGTGGTCATTCCATCTAAATTGAGTTGCTAAGATAACACACAAGCGGTTCACTTGAGGTATTTGATAGTATTTCAGAATTTCTGCTCTAGGAAGTTGGCTTTAGGCGTCAACTTTCCCTCTTAAATGCACATGCCACGCACGTGGCTTCTACTTTCCATTAAAGAGGCACCTAGGCCTCTATTTTCTGCTTAAAAAAAATAGAGCACTGCAACCTTTGGGATATAGGTGAGAGGGAGAGGGAGAGAGAGAGAGAGAGAGCGAGAGAGTTCTATGGATGCCTCATGTGATTGCGGAAAGAGGGTTGTGATGAAAACATCTTGGAACGAGAGTAATCTTGGAAGGAGGTTCGTGGGTTGCTTGAATGGTGTGGTGGATACCCATTGACATGGCCTGTAATTTTTTTCACACTGTTTTAAATTTGTAATTCTATCCTCGTTACTAATCTTTTTGTCTTGACTGCAGAATAATGGTTGTTATTATTTCTCATGGATCGACCCTGAGATGTGTGTGCATTCACGCCAAATCATTACAGGACTCCTATGGAGAGTGAACAGAGTTGAAGCTATTGAGAAAAAGATGAAGGCAAGAGAGAAGATGATGTGGCTGGCAGTAGGTGTTTTTGTCTTAGTAATTTTGATCTTGGTTGACATAGTCCTTTCAAAAAGTTCTTCAGTGGTCAAGTGTTTCAAATTTATTTCTATTTCCGTGTTCTTGGGGACAAACTTCAATAATTCCCTAATGCTATTATCTTTCTCCAAAATCCTCAATCCATCAGTAAGTTCTAATCCTAGAAATCTATACCAATACTTCATTATTTCAAATTCATAGCCCAACTCTATGACCATAACATTAATTTCATACATTGACATGTAGTCAGGATTAATGTTATCAAAGTAATCAACTGAACCCCAAATATTGTCCTTCCTACCTTGATTATCCTAACCTGACCCCTATGGTGAAACATTATTGTGAATAATATTAAGTGTGCAGCTGCCAAAAAACAATTACGCCAAATGTCATTGCATGGACAACCAATCATAGCAGAATAGTAACTAAAAAAAAATAAAAAATGTGGATTACAACAACACCACCACCAACAACAACAATATGAATGCATGTATGCAACTTACAGTACAACTAATCTGGATTCGTATGAGGACCATTGGAGATTCTCAATGCCCAATCCATCACTATTTCGTTTTTTACCGAGTTAGTTTTATAGGATTGAAGAACTAAAAATAGTTAGGGCTTAATTTGGTTGCACATTAGGGTTTGATTTGGGGAGAAATGAGAGGGTCTTAGATTTGGAGGGAAATGAAGAGAGAGATTGTAGTTTGGAGGAAATAGGAAAGGGTAGGTGGTTGGCACTAATATAAGTTGACATAATATCCTTTGACTACCTCACATGAACCACTCAAGAGGTTCGATTTGGACGGAATTGGATGACATGACCACATTACAACGAGTTTAGAACTTGGATGACCAAATTAAAAAAAATTGAAAGTTTAGTGGCCATTTTAGAATAGTGCCAATAGTTTAGAGACCATGTGTGTAATTAACTCTTTAATCAATAGTTAGGATCACGACAAAGTCGATTTGTTTGAAAAAAATGGAGATAGAGCATATACATATTTTATGTATTCAAATAAGCATCTACTACATATTTTAAGGTATACATATATATCTATCGAGGGATATTCATGTGTATACATCCCTCATCATTCTAGTGAGGGATACTTCCTTTTTTAGACTTAACAAGGTTAAAAAGGTATTATGATGTGTAACAGTTTTATCCTTTTGCACATTAATATCTTCCTAAAAACGAGTGTCTCTTACTATTTTGGTGACAGATGCATGCACTTGAATATTGCTCATGTCTATCTACTACATATTTTAAAGAAAAGCATATGTCTATCTCCCAATAATACATAAAGGTTCAGAGAAATCAAATGGAGCTGAAGTATACAAATGTTTTCTCTTTTCAATGAAGCATCTGCCATGTATACTAGGAGAAGGATATGTATGTAAAAAAATAAAAGGAGAAGGGAATCTCAAGTTGTCCCGATGGATAGGAACCAGCTCTCATAGTGCCCACCTGGCTAAATAACAAATATAAAATTTTAGAGCAGGCCCGTTACCAACATTTTTTTATAGGCACAAGCCAAAAACATGAAAATATTAAGTTGTTCCATAGGGCATGTTTACTCTGTGTGAATGCTGTAGATCCACAAACTATCTCACTAATCATGACCCACACCCTACTTGCAGAAGTTGCAGATGATCCTACGGTGTGGGTAAATTCGGATCCTTTCATTGCCTTCCTTAGTTGAAGGAGTGTAATTCACATTGTGACCCACCTGCTGAAATTCTGAGCCTTGCAAACTGAATGCTTTTATTGTGTACGACATGCCCTTAATTTTAGTCGAACAAAAGTGACCCACTAACCCTACAGCAAAATTTAGTAGAACCTAGAACACATGCATAATGACAAAATTCATTTTAAGGTGTTCTGAATTTTCACTAGTATAAATTCTAGTAACAGGTGAGAAATCCTTCGGAAACAATGTAGACGTGAGAATTTTTTACCATTACAAAACCGAGATTCCTTGCTAAGGTTTTTATATACAAATAGCAAAGGAACATCAATATCAATGTAAATCGATATGTATGGTAAAGAAAAATTGTATTGATGCATGAATATGAAAAATTAAACATTTTCAAATTCAACATACAAAGTGTAGAACCTAAAAACCCTAAAGAGAGAGAGAGAATTTTCATCCGTCCCAAGCTTCTACGTCTAGCAATCACCAAAAGGCCAAAGGTCAAAAGGCCCCCACCCCACCCCACCCCACCAAAAAATATTGAAGAATCTCGACGAATGGTTGCCAAAATTGACAAGTTGTGAGAGTTGTCCACTACACACATGCAAAGTCTCAGATGATGCTGCGTCCGAATAATTCCTGCTCTGTTGCACGCTGTCGGCCCGCGGCAGAGTTATTCTTACAGGATGCTATAAATAAGCAGCAAAAGGAGAGGTAGTGGACCCACCTCGACCCAGACGCAGCCGCTTCGCCTTCACATCTTCCGCGCTGCCGCTCGCCTCTTCCTCCTCTCTCTCTCAAATTTCTCTTCTTCTGTCTACATTTCTCGCTCTCGGCTGGGGTTTTCCCATCCATGGCCGTGTCGAGCTCAACGCCATGGATTCCTCCCCAAAGCCTCACCCGCACCTCATCATCGATTCCTTGTCGAATTCGAATTCAGTGCGTTTGTGGCGACACCAATACGAGAGCTGCAGCCCGAAAATTTCTTCAGCCAAAGAAACCACGCCCTTTCCACAAAGATTCCTCCTTCTCAGTTGATTGCGGCATCAATGTGCGAGGATTGGAGAATGCTAGCAGCAGAGACGGTACTTTGAGTGGCGAGAATGAGCAATTCGTGGAATGGTTCCGTCAGGCCTGGCCTTACATATGCGGGCACAGTGGCAGCACCTTCGTTGTTATAATATCCGGGGAGATTGTAGCCAGTGCGCATTTGGATAGCATTTTGCAGGCAAGTTTCCTTCTTTCTTTCCTCTTCTTTCGGTGCTGCTGCTGTTGATGTACTTTTAGAACTTGGGTAGCTTGTAAATCTCTCTTATCGCGACATTTGAGGCATCTGTTTTCTCAGTAAAGTGAACTGCTATTTGAAATTCTCCTGCAGTTGATCCTTGTGGACTAAACTGGTGGGGTATTGATTTTCAGCATTAATGTATCTCCATGCAGGATATTTCACTCCTTCATGGCTTAGGAATTAGATTTGTCCTTGTTCCTGGCACGCATGTGCAAATTGACGAGCTTCTGGCATCGAGAGGTAGGAAAGGCTTGCTGGCTGTGCTATGTGTCTGCTTTCATATATGGATAGATAAATCATATCTTTCCGACATTGGGTTTTTTGTTTTAAACAAGTTGTCGTAGATGACTATACCCATTTTGCTCGGCCATTCAGTTGCTCCCTTTCAAGGTCAATGCATTTTCTTCTACCCCAATAGACTGAAAAGCTCTAGCTTATTACATAGGTATATAGAGCTTCTAAAACTGACATTCAAATGTTGGATGAGACTGTTCTTGTTCTGCCCTTGAACACTCCATTTATGTTTTGTTTCTTTATCCATGTATGCTATTTAGTAGTAATTATCCAAATTGGGTTTATGTTTTGTTTCTTTATCCATGTATGCAATTTAGTAGTTGTCCAAAAATGCACATACTTGAACTGATTCTCAAACACTCATCTTGCAGGAAGTAAGGGGAAATATGTTGGTCGATACCGTATTACAGATTCTGATTCACTAGAGGCAGCAATGGAAGCAGCTGGAAGAGTACGGTTTACCATAGAAGCAAAGCTTTCTCCTGGACCACCTATATTAAGCCTTCGTAGACATGGTGATAACAGCCGTTGGCATGATGTTGGTGTGAGTGTTGCAAGGGGTAACTTCCTTGCCGCAAAGGTGAGCAGGCGTGCCTGGTAGATCAGAATAGTAGGACTGTAAATTGGGCAAGCCTAGTTCCTTCTGTCCCCATAGTTAACTAGTTCTGGGGGAGGAACCCGGAATCCTGTACTATCCGAATCAAACAATTTGGAGTTCAATTCGAGAAATTTTGTTCTTTTGCAAAGTGCTTAGTTCAAGCATAATAATATTCATCAACTGCCATACAATGTTTAATCAGTTTAAGAAGAATTCTTGAGAGCCAAACATGGTATTGTGTCTATTATGTGTCTGACCTTGATAGATGATACTGACTGATAAACATTGGTCCTACTTTTAATTCCATTGCGAATCCCATTGTTTCTCATATCTCATTTTCTTTTCAGCAGCAAATGAAAGATTCTTTCTTAAATTAGATTCTTAATCAGATCAATTATATGTTTTAATTGCATTTCCATTTCCACAGATCCTTTTAAGCCCATACTCATATTGTGTATATTTCACCAGAGAAGGGGAGTTGTCAAGGGTATTGATTATGGAGCGACTGGTGAGGTGAAGAAAATTGATGTTGCCCGTATCCGTGAGAGGCTTAATGGAGAATGCATAGTTATACTAAGTAACCTGGGCTACTCCAGCGTGGGTGAAGTTTTAAACTGCAAGTATGCTTGTTACTTGGTCTTCCCAATTCCCATAGGTTTATTTTTTGTCGTACAGCTATCTGATCCTTGATGTTGCTGCCATGATGTTTCTGATTCAGAAGAAATCATGTCACACTCACAAAGACACATATATTTTAGCTGCTTTCTTGGGTTTAAAGTTGCCTAGAAATGATTGTTTGATGTTGGCCCAAAAGATCCCTCAATATATTCCAAATTTTGATCAGCTGAAAACAAGGACTATTCTTTGGCTGGAAGACCCGATAAACTGTACACCCTTAACTTTGTTGCATGGAAGGATCACTGTTTCCCATAGTGCCACAGTGATTAGGAACTGCACAATCTTCACACTCAAGACGGCATTTTTCAAAAATATCTTGACACAGAAATTTTCTTACTTAGCCTGATAATTTTTTGTCCAGCTTCCAAGTGAGAAATATCTTTGGGAGTTAAAAAATTTTTCATGTAAAGGACAAGACTTAATATATGGGAGAATTATTAACTCAGAATTATTCTTGTCTAAGTGGGCAGATGTGCCCTTATCATGGGCCCTCTCAGAGGTCATGCGATCAAAGTGGCCCCTGGCCATCCTCTGACTACCATGGTAGCTGAATTAATGCAAGCTCAAATTTACCTTTGTAATTAATTATCTAATCCCTTCACACTCGCCTTTGGCCCATGCAGTGGGAACCATCCTAATTTGCCACTGCTCTGGACTTCAGCACCACCAGGTTCAATAACAATAATTCTACGTGGTATGTAGGCTTAAACTTTGAGGCCCTTAAAGAAAGGACCAAGATCATTTTATGGGGCTTGTACTGAGTCCAACTAATCCATATTCAGATCTATCCATCCTGTACTTGCTTTGATTTTCATGCATCTAGGTGGGCCCGTGTGGGCCCATAAGAGGCGGGAATGAAAAATATACTCACTTGTTTTGGTTAGTGCCCCTGTCATTCAGTTCTGTTGGATGTGGTTCACCAGCTGCAAGAGAATGAGGGAGAAGTTTGAATCTTGTGCATCATTTGCTATAGCTAGCTCTTATGCAGCTTTTTCAAAATAGGTCATGTGGTAGGTACATGACTCACTGCTGTTATCAGATAGAAGCAGGCTTTGTGAATTAGCCATATACAGAAATTCAGATCCAGTGCATGCTGCCAGCCGTCTGATTGAAGATGAGTTGTTCATGTCCATTTCATCACTTCGGTTTGGACAGCTGGCATCATACAATAGATCTTAATTGTTGTAGATAGCAAATCACTGAAGTGTTCTTGTATCTGACATGCCAGTGTGCCACACAAACACCTCATGCCCTATTTTAAAGTTTGCAAAGTGGTCTCTGCTGTGGAAGTTGCATAGGATCTAGACTTAAGAGAGCAACATCTTTAACAAGTGACATATGTAATCAGGATGGAACTATCATTTATTTTTTCTTTTGCATTTTTAACTACTCTGATAGATAGTAATGATGGCTGTTTTCAGCCTAGGGACCTACCTAGTTGGAAATATATACAGTTTCAAAACAATTTCATAAAATATGTATTTCTAGCCTTAGGAACTTTTTTCTTAAAAAAATTAGGAGAAAGTGTAATGGATTTTTAAAGAAGAAAATCCCATAATAAAGGAGGATGTTATGGGATTTACTAACAACAAATCCACCAATATAAAAACAGGTGGCACTAATATTATCAAAGCCCTTTAATTGATCTTGTCCATGAAGTTCCCTTCCTAGATAAACCTCACTCTAAAAAATCTGCCTGGTTCCAGAAAGCCCAGCAGTAAAGGTCAAAGGACTTTACCAGGAGCTGGTTGGTTCCCACAGAATGCTACCATACTGATCTACATGATCACAATGCTTTGAGTCCCAATTGTCCTTTACCAAAAATAAGTAACTTGAAATTCTATTTTCAGAAACTCAGAAAACCAAGAAAAGTAATAGAAGCTAGACAAACAGTCCTTATATTTCTCAGACAATAACTGGAATTCAGCCTGATCCTAACCATTCAAATCTCCAATCTCTGACCTTGAAACAAACTCTTATGGTCTCTAGATTCTGCTTGTATTTCTTCCTTAAAGATTTCCATTGCAACTGAAGTTAACTTCAAATAATTAAAACCTGTATCGTTGAGATTATTGAGTTTAATAACATCCTGTCCATTCCCTTTGATGCTCCTTGCATTTTGTTTAGTGTTTTACTAATTTGATTTGCATGTCTAATGAGGGCCTTTGCCAAGTATCTTTTACTAATTTAGAATTTTGGTGGCTTATGTATCTTATTGTGGCAGCACTTATGAAGTTGCTACTGCTTGTGCTTTAGCCATTGGGGCAGACAAACTTATCTGCATCGTAGATGGTCCAATCCTTGATGACTCTGGACGACTCACTCGTTTCATGACTCTTCAAGATGCAGACTTGCTGATTCGAAAGCGAGCTAAGCAAAGTGAAATAGCTGCAAACTATGTGGAGGCTGTTGGTGAAGAAGATATGGTGAATCCGGGATATCTTGATTCAAATGGAACTGGTAACCCTTTCCAGAATGGGAAGGGCTTTAGTGGAAGTTACAATGCGATATTCCGGAATGGTGTTGGTTTTGACGATGGGAGTGGTATGTGGGCTGGTGAACAGGGATTTGCCATTGGAGGTGAGGAGCGATTGAGCAGACTAAATGGGTACCTTTCAGAGTTGGCTGCTGCAGCCTTTGTATGCAGAGTAAGTTCACTGTTTTTTTTAATTGATAAAAGAAAATTTTATTAATTAAAGGAGAAACATGGGAAATACAATCAAAGCCGAACACCCAACATAGGTAGGCAAAAACATGACAAGTAGAATAGGATACTACACACACATACACACACCAAAAAAAAAAAAAAACCACCACCACATCACTATAAAACAGCCACCCAGTTCTACAGATCTATCCACCCCTTGTTTGTCTAAAGAGTCTGCAAAACCATTCGCTGAATGACGAACATGCTGAAACCTCACCCCAAGGGAAGATGAAATAGATCTAATATCATCGAAGTAAAACTAAAACCTCCATAGGAATTTTGCCGCGTTACCCAAGACATAGAGCTCACTGAATCACTCTACATGATCAAAAAAGCTTGAAACAAAGAGGAAGCAAAGATACATAGTTTTTCAAAAATGACCACCACCTTTGCATCACTTGACACCATGTGACATGCTTTGAGAACAAAGCTAAAACAACACCGTCATTGTCACAAAGCACCCTTCCAACACTAGCCTCCCTGTTTCCCCTTAGCTGCCCCATCAGCATTGAACTTAAAAACGCCAACCAAAGGAGGTGACCAAGACACTTTAATGCTTGCAAAACCCACAATGAAGCAATGCCTCCCAATTATGCAAAATTCCGTCTACACTAAGGCTGCTGAACTACTAGGCTCCCACTTGGCTATATGCAACACCACCAAATGCATGGCTTCTTCAACTGGCATTGATAAGCCCCAAAAGACTCTAGCATTCCTCTCCTTCCAAATGGACCATAGGATAGCAAAGGGGATGAGTGTCCAGAGAACCGCCCTGCCACCAAAGAAAGGGGACATCCCTTAAGCTTCAAGCAAACATAACAATGTCACAAGGGAGCACCATAGAATACCACATCACTTCAGGAAAAAGCATAATGCAAGAACAAATGGTCAACCATCTCCCCCTCTACACCACATAGTAGGCAATTGTCTGAAATGTCCTCAGAAAGAAAACCTCTCCTCTTGAGATGATCTGTTGTAGACACCTTCCTAACAGCTACAAGCCAATGGAAAACCTTGACTTTTAGGTGGAGTGAAACCCAACCACAATAGAACGAAGAAATGGTTCCCTAAATAGTGTCTAACTCCTTTAAAGAAGACTTAGAGAGAGAGCTCCAGAGGGGCAAGGTTTCCAAATGCGTGTATTTGCTTCACCCTTGCATAAGAACATGTTGGAAAGAAGACTCAACAAAGAACTGTACTCCACTTGTTTTGACTATTGCAATGCCTGCCTAAGGGGCACAACCTACAACACAAACACCCCATACCCCACAAAACAATCTTTAACCCAAGACAACTTGCCAGGAAACTACGCTAAACAACCTAGGAAAAGATGAGGACAAAGGACCCACACCTAGCCAATCTTCAACCCAAACAACGGACTTGATTATCTTCTCTGACTCTGAAACCCAACCCTTTACCAAAAAACAAAAAGGCACCCACCCACCACCACCACCACCACCACCACCACAAAACAACGCACTGCCAAAGATACATTCCCAAACCTCAAAATGGTACCCCATAAGCCCAATACTCTCTACACAGTACCCAACCCCCTTAACCCTCACGATATGTTGACACAATTACTGTTGTCCATAGAGCCCCCCTTTTCTTCCCCAAATCTCCACTACCACTTAGCTGGAGAAGTCCAAAATTTAAGTTGCCTAATGCCAAGCTGCCTTCAACTTTGGGATTGATCACATTACTCGATCCCATAATATGCAATTTTTTCCTGTCATGACAACTTTCCTGGAAAAATATCCTTCCTTAAACGTCAAATCTTTCCCTAATTACTACAGTCTATAGGCACTGAGGGACATATAGTACACTGGTTGCTTTAATCTAAGTTACTTCATCACCCAAAGAGATATAATTCCTTTTCCACATTGACAACTTACTCTCAAAATTCTTTACTTTTGGATTCCACATTGCTTTAGATCTTGAATGGCTCCAATGGGCAATCCTAGGTACAAAAAGGGTGAGACCACCCCACCACACAACCCCCCACCCCCACCAAAACAAAACACCTTGTAGTGGATCTACCTTGCCATAGATTTAATGCCTCTAAAAGACATTCCACTCCCACCAACTTGTTGTTTGCTAAACCTTGACACAAGCTCGAAGCACCTTAGAATTCTTTTCAACACTACTACGTTTTTTCACCTTGAAGAATAAAAAAAGAATTGTATCATTGGCAAACTGGAGATCGGTAATAGCATCCTCACTTCTACCAACCTCAAAACCACCAATGAGACCACCTTCTTTCGCCTTTGATAACATAATACTCAAAGCTTGCATTACCAAGGTGAACAAGAACAGAGAGAGGGTCCCTCGCCTAAGTACCTGACACGCTTTAAACATCTGAGAAGGTGATTAATTCACCAACATAGAGAAGGAGGTTGTTAAGATGCATTCCTGAACCCAAGCCCACCACTTATCACTAAAGCCGAACCTTTGAAGCATGTACTCCACAAAACTCTATTCCACATGATCATATATATTTTCCATGTCAATTTTAAAGATAAGTCCTGCTTTCTTAGACCTCTTTCTTGAATAAATAAACTCATTAGTGATGAAAACCCCATAAAGAATCAGCCTATTCTACACTAAGCCCACTGAAAAGGACCAATGGTATGCAACAACACATGCTGCAACTTATTGGCCAAGATTTTCACCAGTAACTTGTAGACCCATCCCACCAAACTAATAGGCCTAAAATCTCTAGGCCCGACAGGATTAGGAACTTTCTGAGCTCCACAAGATTAGGTGCTTTAGGGATGATAGTAAAAAATGTAGCATTAATCTTCTTACTCTGTCTTCTCCTATAGAAAAATCCTAAGAGCATATCACAGAAGTTAGGCTTTAAGACATCCCAAGTTGTTTATCCCTCCCACATTTTGAAAATTCTAGACTAACCTCTTCTTCCTCAAACTCTTTTTGCATCCAATCCCTTAAACTAACACCAATTGACGGAAAAGAAGTATCTTTCAATGTAGAACTAATAAAAATTCTCACCAATGTACAACCCCACAAAATAGAAAGCAATTTCCTCCACAAGGATCAAAATAATGGTTGCGGTGGGCGTAGTGGTCAGTGACAAAAATGCTACATAGTAGGCGAGACATGGTGGGTGGTGTGATGCGTAGCATTATGAATTTTTTAAGTGGTAAAAAAAATTTAAATATTGTGTAGCAACCCATCTTTTATGTGTGTATTTACTGATTTTTAACCATGTAAAGTTAGAGACAACTTTAGGAAAGGCTATTGAGGAGAAAAACTAGAAAAAAAACATCATTTTAAATTAAAACTGCTTGACTCTACTAAGTTTTAGACTGTAGTACTATTATTTTCAAAATAGCATGGAGGTCTTAACTGCTATTGCCGATAATGTGGTGTAACAGACATGATGGATCATATTATTCACTATTTTGAACCTTTCTCCTCCTTTACTTCTTCTGGAACATTAGATAGTAGCCCTTTATGATTTCAATTGTAAAAAAATAAAAATAAATAAAAGAGAGAGAAAAAAAATGAAGTCGCTGGAATCGGAATTTAATAATATCTTTTGGTATCTAGGGTGGAGTTCAACAGGTGCATTTATTAGATGGCACACTCGGTGGAGCTTTGCTACAAGAGTTCTGTACCAGAGATGGAGTCGGAACAATGGTGGCTAGGTATTTGACTTTGTTTCCTAAATGCTGTAATGTTTATTACATCCTTTGCAGATCTTTTTATCTGTAAATTATTCTGTTGTGGTGTTAACACTGCTACACATTTTTAAGTCTTGCTTGTAATTCATTCTGGCCACCGGTGCATGATGAATCAATTTCGCACCCCCCCCTTCCCCTTCTCTCTCCCCTTTTTCATTTTTTTCCTGTCTTGCATTGTTAGACTCAACAGTTAGCCCTCACTAATTTTGTCCACACGTTACTTTGCAACTTTTTTTATTATCATAAATTTTCTAAGCCATTCTTATGGTGGAACTTCATATCTGTTAAGGTCCTTTTTTCTATTTTGGGTTCTGCTGGGATGTGAGGTAACTTCAATGACAACAGGAAATCCTCCAATGTATATGTTTCATGTAGACATAATTTTGCTTACTATATACAATTGTATATAAACTTCAAAAGAAAGAACCAAAGAAAACCAAGGAAAAGAGCCTGAGAAAACTAGAGTGGATAAAGAAGAAACTTCAAAAAAAAAAAAAATAAATAAAGAAGTAATCTGGAGCTAGAATAGGCTTCAGGTGGTTAAAAAATTAGGCCCAGGTACATTCTGGTTCTATTTCAGTGTGCCTGGACCTAATTTATGTCCCCTGCTCCTTAGAGGGCCTTTTTTCAGTAGGCTTGAAAAATTCCTCAGGTGCCCTA
The DNA here is from genome assembly GCA_037013555.1 of Sextonia rubra. Taxonomy (NCBI): domain Eukaryota; kingdom Viridiplantae; phylum Streptophyta; class Magnoliopsida; order Laurales; family Lauraceae; genus Sextonia; species Sextonia rubra. The sequence goes on along the minus strand of JASUAD010000010.1, from coordinate 29,844,111 downwards.
GGAATATTAATGCCCTCTTGTTTCTTATTTGAAACTCTTGAGATTTCTGTCTCTTTGGGCTTTGCCTTGAGTTCTAGAGCTTTATGCTTTGGGTTCTCAGCCGTTTCTTGAGTTTTTCCAGATAACTTTGGTCCAGACATCCCTTTGAGGAGAAATTAAGGTTTCAGGGGCTCTCTTTGATTCAAAACTCTGCCCAAATCACTTCTTGAGTTTTCTAAAAGTGTAACGGTGAGTTTGACTAGGAGGCTAGTGTCACTTAAGAACTCTGAAGTCTCTTCTTTGTTGTAATTGCAGACCATTTTGTATCCTCCTATCCAAAATTAATGCAAAGTGTACAAATTGCTCCCCAAGTATTTGTTTGACTGCACTGCAACTTTGCTGTACCATTTTGTATTCGCCTTATCCAAAATTAATACAAAGTCTACAAATTGCTCCCCATTTATTTGTATGACTGCAACTTGGCTCTAAATCAAATCCTCCATCAACATTTTCTTTTGGACTTTTTAGCATTGCTATGGAGCATCGAGCATGGACATACATTTGTGCTTTCCACTTATTGGATAGATTCAACAATATCTTTATCCATGTTGTCTCATCCTTTTTAAAAAGCCACATACTGCAGGATGTTGCCCTATAATTACTTTGTCACTTCTTTTAAAATTCATTTGCACTGCTTGATCCAACATTATGGTCCTTTAATAGTTCAAAATGGTCATAGTAGTTCAAAATGCTCAAGATCATTTCATGCTTCTACTGTAAATTATTAACTCCCAAAATCATCGTCATTATTTTTAGGGAAAATTTAAGGCCTTAAGTTTTTGCCTCATTTTAAAAAGTACACAAGTTTCAAAAGTTTTCAAATTAGTCCCTAAGTTTTCCAAAAAGTTTTTAATTAAGGACAACCGTCCATTTAAAGGTTCTTCCTAGCAACTTTTTCCCTTAATTTTCTTAAAATACCAAAATTACCAGTCATTTAAAGCCATGAGATGGTTTCAATAGCCGTTACATGCAGCTGATCGTGGGGACGCTAGTTGTCCTTGATCATCATGAGGATACCGGAGAAAGAAATGAGGAGAATATAGGGGAATTGAATGAGGAATTTATTTTAATAAAGGGTAATCTGAATTGTTTAAAAAAAATTGAGGGAAAAAGTTGCTGAACATAGCTTTAAATGGACTGATATCCTTAATTGAAAACTTTTTGGAAAACTTAGGGACTAATTTGAAAAGTTTTGAAACTTGTGTCCTTTTTTGAAATAAGGCAAAAACCTAAGGCCTTATTTGAAAATTTCTCTTATTTTTAAATGGTGGTAATTGTAATGATCAAGGGCCTGTTTGGAAATAAAAGAAAGCAGAAGGTTGGATTAGTGGATGTTGGCCGCCATTGAAGTTTCTCTCCTTCGAATACCAAGATATCACAAAACTAAGGCGAGCTCCTCCTGTTCTCCTATTTGAGACTCTTGCCAGATACCTTCCAAAATGATCAAACCCATTTTCAGGACCCTTGTGACAAATGATGAAAGCCCATCAACACAACAGCCAGGTTGCTTTCTTTTTCCTGTGAGAAAGCCTCATTGCTCTTTTCCCCTGTTCGTCTTAATAATATCATGTTTTCTTCTTTTGATGTCCATGTATTGATTTTTCTTTTGTGTCATGAGATTGGTAGTTGACATGAGTACATGACTGGACAAATAACAAATGCCAAATGTCAAAATGGAATAGGTTGACAAACAAAAACCTCATCCAGTCACATTGAGTAAATCTAATGATGATATCCTAACAGGCACCATTGCTGCCACCTGCAGGCTATTGTAGCCCCTGTTCTAAGGTCCCAGTTGTCAGAGGAAGAGTTTACCATTTTGATAGGGATGTTGCTTGATGAGGAATGAGGATAGTGTATTGGGTCTGGATTTATTTAGTCAACAGCAGGTGATGAAAAAAAGGTGCTGGATTTACTTAGTTAACAGCAAGTAATGAAGAAAAGGTGCTGTGACTGAGGAGTTTGGGTCTTAGCACTAGCAACAAGTGGATACAGATTGTGAGGTCTCTTCTGATTTGATTGGTTTGGTTTGTGAAAGGCTGTGGTAGAAGGTACCATTTAAAAAAAATTAATAACAAGGCTGTAGTAGAAGTTTTGTGAGTGGAACAGTTATGACCATGAAGATTAATGGTTACTGAACTAGTGTAAATGTCAGGAGGGCAGGATATTTAATATGGGCTTTACAATAAGAATGGGAATTCTTACAAAAATCGGTGCAGATGCTACCAGGTTTTTGTTTACTAATGCTGAGACAGGTGCAAGAGTGGACTTGGACATTTTTGTTGGACGACTTGGACGGTCCAATGAGTTGCTGGTGAGGCAGGGATGCTGCGATTAAAAATGCTGTGATCATCGAACAAGCTATTTGTGGTGGATGATTGTGGGACAGAGGTGTCCACCCACCTCCACCAACACCCCCTCCCCCACCAACCCAACCCACAAAACCCAAATAATAATAATAAAAATTCAAAAAAAAAAAAAATCTCCCTCAGTCTCTTGGGATCTGCAAGAGCTAGGAAGGCGGTTGCATCGAAGGGCTGAATTTGAGACAGTTTCCTATGCCTTGCTGACCGATTCACACCAACTGCCTGATTCGTCGTAGATGTTGGGTCTTCCAGACCACAAAGGCCAAAAGTCCAACCCTAAGTGAAGGGTTTGACGATTGAAACCTGAAACATACTGTAGCAACAGGTATAGTGCTCTCTCCTTCGATACCCACCCACTCGACCAGCACCACCCACAGAACAACCTGTTAGAGTAAAGTCATTGTCAGCAAATGAGATGACAATAAAAACTTAAAGAACATTTCTTTTAAGATGGTTACTTAATCTTAAGTGGATTGCCTAGACTATGCGGAGTTCTTTAATTTGATTATAGAGATGTTGTCAAATTTTGATTTCAGTTTCTGTTGGAAATCTTTAGCATTGTCCAATCATTTCAGCTTGAAGATATTGGTTTCAAGTTCTAAAGATATTGAGGTTTGACTTGAACAAAGGGCCAGAAGAAAGAAAGAGCAGGGGGGGGGTGGGGGCGGGGGTGGGGGGGGGGGGGGGGGTGGTGGGGGAGAGGTGTGGGGAGAAACTAAATGTATGGTTCTAATCATTTGACCTATTTACCAGCATTGTTTGGTTCTAAAAAGTAGCCTAATCTTTCTTTTCCAGCTTATAATGGCCAAACAGTTCGCTCAAAATCTGATGTATTTTGTCAAAATTTTCCAAATAATACAAAGATAGAAATATGCAAACTATGTTTTAAAACATTGAGATATGAGGTGAGGCATTCCAAATTTCCAATTGCCAAAAGTGTGCGCTGCAATCCATGCCTTATAAATAATAATTACATAAAATATTATGTATAAATTAAAAATAGAGACAGTAGCAGTTTGGCTTTTTTTACATCCTTTTAATGAATTAACTAGGACTGAATTAAGCTATAATCAGTTTCAACAGTCTTAAGTTAAGATAATAATTATTTTTTACATACGAAAATTAGAAACAGGCTTTCCCTTTTTCTTAAACAAAGATATGTTAATGGGGCATATGCTTCTTGATATGAGTGTTATTGAAGTTCACACTTCATCTAGGGTGTCTGCTCAACAGACCTTGTATGGAGAGACATGCGCCAGTCTTGAGGTGCAAATAAATTTTTTTTTGGGAAATCTTATCCAAGGCAAGCCTTGAGGCAGCCTAGACACTTCTAAAAAAAAAGATTTCAGAAATATGCCATCTAAATCTGACAATAATAATATGATCTGACAATAACAAAATCTGTTACAGATTTTGTTCTGCATGTATCCGAATGGGCTGTAAATGATCATTATTCAATAACTTGTACTAAAACTAGTGGGTTTCATGACTGCATTAGGAGTGGGCTGCTATGCGATTTTGGTTTTTGGACATTGTAGTTAGAATCAGGTAACTTAAATTGGATTGAGTATGATGAATTTTTTTGCTAGAATGTGTTTTCTGCATGTCATCATTATGGAGTGGAGTAGCTTCCTCAGATCTTTCTCAAGCTCACTTTATGTGCAATTTTGTATGAGTATCACTCATAGAAAAGTCAAAAGAGTGTTATATCTCTCATCTCTAATCCTTTTTTTTCCCTTTGTTTTAGTGATGTTTATGAGGGCACCAGGATGGCTAGGTCTACAGATATCCCTGGAATTAAAAAAGTTATACAACCTTTAGAAGATTCTGGTGCACTGGTTCGAAGAAAAAATGAAGAGGTTTGCATCTGTCTATTCTATTCTTGTCCATTTTGATTACTTATGGTTGGTCCTACTAAAGGATTTTGTATGGTCAGCCCACAGCATTGGAATCTGTGTGGGGACTTTGGGTTGGCCCTACAAAAGGGTGTTTGTATGGTCGTACTTGAGTGTTGAGATCTGTACACATGACATGAGGCCCACCTTTGCAAGATCTTAACTGTTTAGACTGTGGGCTGGTGTTTATGCATAGTGGGACCAAATTCCACTTCATTGGAAGCCATGTTGACTATCATATTTACAAAAAAAAAGGGCAATTGACAGTTGACCGACGATAAATAACATGCTTTGATTATTCTTTTTCTTTAATATTCTGCTCTCTTGCGTACATTTACACGCAGACAGACATACATGGATGTGCTCTCTCTCTCTTTCTCTCTCTCTCTAACCTAAAGTGGGGCCCACTTTACGTTTGGTCGTGTGAATAATACATTCTTCTTGTAATCAATCTAACACTGAGAAGGGGAAAGCACCATAAGTTGGGATATCGGTGAGTGGAATCTGCAAGGCTCAAGCTCTTGCTATTAATTGTTTCTTGGGTATCATCTAGATCATTATCATCAAAGCCTTGTCCCAACTATGTTGAGATCAACTACATGATTTCTTTTCATGTTGGGTATCATTTAGATGAGAATCTTATTTACTGTTGATCGAAACCGGCATCATCATGTGGTGCTTTAGTATTTTGTCTAGGGGTGAAATAAATGAGTTACAATCCATCGGTGACTTTCGCTTCAAATTCTGTCAGTGATATTTGGGCCACCCACAGTTTAGAGGGGACAATTTCATCAAACTTTTGTTTACTGTTATGAGAAGCAGGCCATGGCACTGCTTATTTTGCTCAAGTGCATGCATTGCAATTTGCATTACTATTTCCTTAACATTTGTGTTCCTCACCTTTATAATTGTCTCTAGTATGAACTCAGTGATGTGATTGCACTAATCCTTCTCGAGGCCAGATCTTGTGCACTTTGAGTGGCATGTAAGTGAATGTTATCACCATTGTAACTGTAGCATATACAATGATCTATCTGGTCTGGATACTCAAGAGATCACCTCATGGATCCACCAATGCTCAAAAGTTGTGGTCATTTTTTTTTTCTCTCGATCATTTCTTTAGAGTATTCTGGAATGTCCAAATCAATGCCATGGTCTTGACTTTATGGTGCACCCAAGATGGTACCCACTGATTGGCTGGCGTGGGTTTCAGTACATCAATGGTTGGTTTGGTTGGTATGAGTTACTGAATGATAGATGATGTGCACCAACTTTTGGTTATTGTTGGTGAGATTTTTTTTATTTTTTTGCATTTTTTTTATTTCTATATCTTTACATAGATAATGAACTAGAGAAAATCCTGATCTTTAATGCAACTGTCACCTGTGCTTGATTAGTAGTCCTGCTGTATGCTTCTCACTTTTGTATGATGTTCGCAGCTACTTGAAGCAATAAATTCATTTATTGTAGTTGAGAGAGATGGTTCAATTATTGCATGCGCTGCTCTTTTTCCTTTCTTTGAGGAGAAATGTGGGGAGGTTGCTGCTATTGCTGTCTCTCCTGAATGCCGTGGACATGGACAGGGTGACAACTTGCTTGGTAAAATGAGTAACTTTGTAGGTTGCTTGCATCACTCACTGCATTTGTCATGCAACTTCATTTCTCAATGGTATTGAACTTTAATTTGCATGTGTTTATATACAAACTCATTTGTTCTGAAGGTGATCTTTTGGAAGTATACTGGCTACATCGGTGACACAGGACTGGCATCCAAATCCTCTTAACAAGATATTAGCGCTTAATAATTGTCATCTTCATGCCATGGCCTCATGGGCATTTTATCAACGTTAGGGATTGTGTTTTGAAAGTGTTTTGGTGGTCTAATGGGCTGCTACATTAGTTGTAATTTTTTTTTCAATGATTTAGGTGTAATTGCACATGTGACACTCACAATTACATTTACAGACCATATGCTATTGACAGTCAGCTTCTGCACCCTAACAATCTTCCTGTTTTCAATTAAAAATTTTCAGACTATATTGAAAAGAAGGCCTCTTATCTTGGACTGGAGAAACTTTTTCTTCTTACAACTCGTGCTGCAGATTGGTATGCGTGGGGAACCTCATTATCTCAAATATATTTGATAAATCTTTCTGAAACTTATCCCATCGACTTATAGTTAATCTATGCATGCTAATTTAACATGTAATTAGTCGATAAAATGATTCCAATGTAAAATATCAATACAGTTCCTTTGCATCAATTTGCTTTGCTTTCCTTTTTATATTTTTTCCAGATGCTTAATTGTTTTATTCATATAAGTGTTCGATAGAATTTTCTGGGTGCCACTTGTTGCTTGTCCTTGTGTTTCATTATTTGAATAATCAATCCTAACCGTGTATAGGGCATGCAAGTGTATAGAGAACTCTACATATTTTCAATAGAGAAGGATGATTAGAGGCAAAAATGTATGTTTTAACTACTACACTTTTATCTAACAACATGGGTGGTTGGAATTATAAGGTGATAGAACCTTTTGGAGTTTTGATAATCCACGTGATTGACTATATTGCCTTTTATATGGAGTTTGAGAGATACAAAAATAGAAATTACATAATGAAAGATAAACTTGGGTGGTCCGGATGGCTTATGTGATCAGCCCCTCAGATTGACACCACTTCATCTTCAATTCTCTTCTTTGCTTGTCCTTTCCATGCGGTGCATCCCAACCTGGGGTCTTCCTGATTTTACCTCGTGGGGTATTCAACATCTCGATCAAATGTGTGATCAGACAAGATCCAACCGTTGATCTTTATTAGAGTTAAGACTCACTAGTGGATCCTTTCCAAAATCACAATTCAATGGTGGCTCTTCACCAAAATTAAGATACAATGGTGGATCTATGTTAGAATCACTATCCAACTGTAGATTTTGGCTAGAATTAAGATCCAGTGGTGGATTTTTGCAAAAATTGTGATCCAATGGTTGGGTTTTTTTTCTATAATCTCAATCTATCACCTGATAGTGATAATCCAACTCTAAGGAGGCATGTGTGCATGTCTTTTGGGTCTTTCTCTCCTCTTATAGAATTTGGATGCAAGAAATACGATGTTTGCATCCATAGGCCATAGCTGCTCTATCTAGTTATTAAAACCATTTTGTTTTGGCCAAAATGGCTGAAAAATCTCATTTCAGCTTTGCAACCGAAACGAGAAGCTCTCCACAACTTTTTAGATAAGTTTTTAGGGAATCTTGGGTGAAATCCCAAAATTTTTGAAATTTAAAACCGGCTAATAAGTTTATTTCTGAGGTTTTAAAAAAAATTAGATGGTTGAAAATGCCCAAAGTTCTCGTTGCAGTGAAAATAATAATGAAAAAAAAATAGAGGAAGAAATGGAGGAGGAAGGGAAGGAAGGAAGGGTACTGCTTACCGCTCATTGTTGTTGCTCAGCTATCACTGCTTCTTTCTTCTCCTTCTTTGTCTCTCTCTCTTACACATCCTCGATTTGCCTGAAACTAGAAGCCGAAAGGACTCTCGAGACTCATCTTCTCTAGAAATGGAAAAGCCCCAAAACCCTTAGGAACATGCCCTTCTCCCAAGGTTTCATTTCACAAAGGTTCTAGGAAAGTCAAACTTCATGACTTTCCCATTATTCCCTCTTTTCTTTTCTTTCTTTTTCAAAGAGGTCTGTTTACTTGTTTCTCTCTACTTATATTTAAAAAATTCTCATGATCTGTTTTGATGATGTGGAACCTTTGTGCAGGTGTAATAATACCTTAACCAAATTTAATATAATAGTAAAATTTTAGTATTTATTTATTCATATATATTTATGTATTTTTATATATATTATATTTCTCCGAAAAGTTTTTCCAAAAAAATTCACCCAAATTTCGAAATGCCAAAATATTTTATTATAAAAGCCAGACCGAAACGAGATTGACAACTATGTGCTCTAATCATTGTCTTGTAAAAATTTTCCTTAGATTTTCTTGGTATGTGTTGATCGCAAAGCACCCTAGAAGTAAGTCTCCACTTCAACCATCCCACTTCTATCCTATATTCAATAGCTTGTGCAATCTCTCCATCCTTGCTAATTATCGAGCCAAGGTATTAGAATGAATCTTTATATGGTATCACGTAAGCCTCATTCTAATGCTAATTTCAACTCTTTGTTCATCCCCACTGAAGTTGCAATTCATATATTTTTCCTTTGTATGACTTATTTTAAACCCCTTGGATTTTGAAGCCTCCTTCCATCTCTCAGTTGTCACATTCACGCCGTCTCTTGTATCATCCACCACAGGCTTGTTAAATATACATAATACCTTTTCTCTGGCAGGGAGCTGTACCATTGGTAAGTTACCCCAATTGACTATTCACAATGGGTTGTGCTAGTTATTTGATCATGTAGATTAGGGTTTTGTATGCATCACCCTGGAATGGACACTGCTATGGATGGCAGTGAACCCTCATTTACTCAATTAGCTGAAGCATATGGTATGTACCACTCTAAATCACATCCCAAACTACAATGTTCTTAAAAAAAAATCAAGGGGCTTGTGTGAAGGGGAATGTTTATGGTTTGTCCTGTTTGCAATTGGGGTTTAAGCTAGATTATGGACAATGCCAATCTCTTAATCTTATTCATGGGTTTTGAGGTAAGGAAACATGGTTTGGCCTTCTTATGTGTTTGATTTAAAAATGGTACTATGGTTCTTGACAATGCCACATAACCAAATGTTTCGATCAGGGTAGAATGATGGGGGTGCTTCTTCAAGAGTCATTTGTTGGTCAGCTTCTACTTGGGATGCAACTGTCATCCTTTCGGGCATATCTTAAATTGAAAGCAATGTGGGATCTCATGGTTAAAAAGTTTGAAAAGCAGATTGTATTTTGGAAGTAGAAGTATCTATTTGTGGGATGGGTTACATTTATTAAACATGCAAAAGAAATGTTGGTAAATCATGAGATTGTATTACAGCTTTTAAGAAATTTCGGTGGTGGCGCGGAGAAACTGGGTAAAGGTTTTGAAAAAGAAAAAAAGTAGTAAAGCAGAGAGGAAACACTGTCATAAAAGATGATCGTCTGTAGTGTTGATGATTGAAAGGAATCTCATTACAGGTAAGTAGTCCATTGGGGAATTGGTTTTTTTTTATCCTTTTTGAGAGAGGTCCTTTGCGACTGATCCTTTTTATCTTTCTTGAGAGAAGTTTGCAAAAGACAATGGCCTTCTGCTTGGATGATTAAAAGGAAGCCTATGTTAGGGAATCTGTTGAGTTGGGCAAGTGTGTGAAAAGAGTACTAATTCTGTTAGACTAGCGGAGTACGATCTCTACAAATCTGAGTCCCTTGAGATAACTACTTGTAAAATGGTTCTTCCCAAAATACCCTTGTACATATCCTCTCTTTAAATCCTTGCTAGACGGTATTCATGTGATTGTACACCTTACGGGGTGTTAGGAAAGTATATATTTTAAAAAATTTTTCTATATTATATTCTAGTTTAGAATATAATCTAGACACCTAAAAGGTAGGTGTTTGGGTATCTTAGAAGATATTCTACAATATCTCACTTTTTTGCAAAAACCTTCATATTGAAATATTCAAGTATATGCTGTATTAAACAATATTAAACATATATTGAAATGTATATAAATTGCCAAACACTATAAGTTACACAATATTATAATATGATACTATTTTATTCCGTGATAATGAAAATTTTACTATTCAATTCTGGTAATATTATATTTTGCATTTATCCAAACACCCCCTTAAACATCAATATAAAGACAGGGCCCTCCCTCTAAGACGGTACTGAAGTTTAATGCCAATCCGGAGACACCTAAAAGTCGACATTTTCTTGGAGTAATTGGGAGGTGTTCCACATTTATTACCGGAGAAAATTTTGTGGTTATCTTGGCTAAACAAGTGGTTTGTTGTGGTACTCCATCAGATTTGAACCGAATATAAATGTATAGAGCCCTGGCAAACTATTATGTTATTGTGAATATATGTGAGGCCTACTCGATGAACAAGGGGAAGACAATAAGAGGTCAACAGGAAGGGAACTTTGCTTGCATTTTTCACTTTGCCGTTTTGCTAGTACGAGAGCAGATTCTTTTTACAAGCTTTGTTACGGACACAAGCTTCTACCATGTAATGTTGTCCATGGTCTCTTTGGTGATTCATAGTTTATACAAGTCAAATTGCCAATTTGGATTATACAAGTGGGGAACCCTGCATGCTATATACTGGTTTTAAGTTGTGCCGCTGTGGCTAATTGTTTACGTATCAATTGGAAGATGGTGATTCAGAATTCAGATGATAGAGATGGTGATGCTTTTGATGCTGCCCATCTTGGAAGGCTCATTTCGAAGATTGTGCTTCTCGTCTCCTCCTCCTCACCGTCATCACCATCAAAGCTTTTTCCCAACTATGTTGGGATCAGCTATATAAATTCTATTTCTCCACTCCAATCATCATGAGCCTTAGGATCTATCCTTATCCAAACCCTCAGATAGCTTGCACTTATTCAATTCTATTCTTACTACTTCCATCCATGTCCTCATCATCATCCACCCAAATGAGAGAGGATTGAAAATATTTTGGAGTTCTTGAAAGGACGTAATACATCCACTTATATATGGAGACAAGTAATTTGGCTAATCCTGCCACTCCTTAACATCAACTAAAAATCCTGAATTATTATTTTTTGGACTGTGGAAGCTTTAGATATCTTTACCTATCAATGTAAGGTTTTTATCAATCAAGGAATCTTAAGGTGGAGACAAGTAAACTGTTATAATTGGACTCTGGATATCTTTTACCTGTCATAATAAGATTTGTATAATTCCAGGATTCATAAGATAACAAATTAGATAACAACAAAAATGGAGAAGTACCTATAAATTTCACCATGATGCTAGTTAGTTGTGCAAGGGACCCAAGGGCTTACTAACTGATTAGGTTTGTGCCTCTTACAGTAAACTGCTTGGCTAATGGGCTTTGGATCGGCCTGTGGGCTGGTGTCCATTTTCATTATAAACTTTTTTTTTTTTTATGATTCGCTCATTACATTTAGTTAAGTTCTGGCTTTTTTTTTTTCAATATATGTGTTGAAATCTTGGGCTCATTTGTGTATGTATCGCCTATTTATTGGGTGGTAATATTCTGTATACAATGTTTTAGGTTTGTGAGGCGTGGTTTCTCAGAGTGCACCATTGAATCCATCCCAGAAGCAATGAGGGAAAAGATCAATATCTCACGTGGATCTAAATATTATATGAAGAAGCTGCAGCAAGAGCGTGATGGGATTACTGTTGAAAAGGTTGCTTTGAGATAATCATACTATGAAATTGTTTGCACATTTTTTCTTGCGCTTACCAAAGCTAGCGGCCCACTTATTATTGGCATGAGTGAGGCAAGTCTTGTATTGCCAGCAGTTTTATATTTGATGTTAACTTTAATTTGATTATTCATAAATAAAAGTTGTATTCCCCTTCTCTGAAAGTTCGGACCATTTGTGTTTCTATCTAGTGCATGAGGCCATTGATATCAGCATTATTCAGTCACAAGGCCACTTCATTCATGGTCCATAGCCCATAAGTTAAAATGTTACTGATCTTTAGATATTTGACAAGCAACTGCCTCTTATATCGCATTTTAACTCACTCTTACTGCTACCTGTAGTCAGAGGTCTTACAAAGAGGAAAATCTGGTTATATAAACATGCTGTTGGGAGGACCCTGCATGCAGATTGCAGTCAGGTATGAAGGCTGAAATTGAAAAGAGAAGAAATTTCAAGAAGCTTAAGCAACCACCCGAACTGAACTTGGGTCTCAACATTAAAGTGACATCAAATGCCAAATTGTATTTTAAACTCCTCCAACCCAATACTTGTAAGGGGGTCTATATGTCAGGCTAAAATGTCCCAAGGGCAGAATCGATTGCATTTCTAGGGTATATCAATTCAGCTGTAAATATTAGAATCATGGCGGTTAGGGCCAGTTACATCCAAATGGAACTTAACCTAATTGTGGTCATCATTCTTTTCCATTCGAAGATTACCCTCCTATGGAAATTTTCGTGAGGGGAATCCCAGAGATGATTCCGACCTCTCCAGGCTTGTGCTCTACCTAGTTATCCGTAAAAAGAGATCAGTTTACCAAAAATGGAAAACGCTCATAAGTGGGCCGAAGAAGAAGAAGACAATAAGCAGCCATCTTGAAATGGAGACCAATGGGTCGCTTTAGGGAAGGTTGACTATGATTGAGCTTGGAGACGGCAAACAATTTCATGTTTTTACTGGGAGTGTACCCCAGTAACAGTCCCCCACATCTATAGGATCCCCACTATGATGCCCAGATACGGACACGGGAAACAAGGGTTCGATACGCCGCCTTGAAAATTTTCAGATACGGATACGGGTATGGCATTTCAAAAAATATATACATATAAATACTTATGTAGTGCTCAAATATTACGAGGCTCACTGTGTGGATCAAATTTTCAATGAGGTAGGCCTGACAGTATTTCAATATAAAAGAAAATAAAAGAGAAAAAAAAAGTGGGCCAAGTGTCTTGGTTGGCCCAATAGCTCAACATTAAAATAGAAAGAAATAAAAAAAAAACAAAAAGCCCAACGGGCCCGTTCTCATTAATAAAATGCGACGGGTTCTTTTGCCCCTTTTGCATCTCTAGGGCATCATTGAACAAAAAAGAAGAAGAAGAATGAATAAGAAGAAAAGGAGGCGTACATAGCACTTGAAACTAGAAGTTCGAAGCAGCAACAGTAGCAGAAAGCGACACAGTGGTCTACCACATAGTTGAAGAAGCAATCCCTCAAAACGAAAGCAGTAGCCCCTGTTAGTTTAGTTATCTTCATCTTCGCTACCCCCTTCTCCTCCTTTTCTTCTTCTTTTTTGCTTTCCTTTTGATCAAACTGAGAAAGGGCTTATTTAGGAGTAAATTGGTCAAAATGGACAAAATTTGTCGTAATTTTTAGTAAAAAATATTGCATAGCCGTATCCTAAAACTGGGGGCCGTATCTAAGCCGTATCTTGCCGTATCTCCGTACTCATATCCGTATTGTATCGTATCAGTACCGATACCATAGGGCATTTGGAGTATCCGGGTATCATAAATCCCCAATACTCAATTGGTGGAAATTGGTTTGATGCACAACCAGTAACCTCAGTAGTTGCCACTTGCCAGAGTAGAAATTTACATTTTCAAACAGGGCCATCACTGACCAGCTTGAATGCTTCAGGCCCTTATTTTGAACTTTGATCAACTTCTAAGAAGATAGACATGTCAATGCTGTGACTAAATACAGACATGGTCACATGTGGGTGTTGCCTTGAGTAGGAGATCACTGCTATGTATGGGTCAGCTTATTATTTATTTATTTATTTAATTTTTCTATTTTGGGTCAGCTTAATTTCATGCTATTGATATCTAGTGAGTTTGGATGTGCCCCAAATTATAAGCAACTTGTATTGTTGTTTTGGTGAGAACGGATATTTATCTGTTTGCATTTTTCTGTTGCAAAAGCATTTCAAGTTTGTTTGATGTTGTTGGATAATTCTTTTTCCCTGATATTATGACTGTGAAGTTACTTTCGCTTCATGTGGATAAAAGTAAGAAATATAGAATTCAGATAGAGAAATTGGAAAACAGAGTGGAAGATCAACTTCATATAATCAGTAAGATCAATAGTATAAAAGCTAATATTTTTATCAGTGTATAAAAGTTAATATTCATTGACATTTATTTAAAATCCAAACATTTCCTTGCATATGCTCGAACACACCCCCCCACACCACCCCCCCCCCCCCCCCCCCCCCCCACACCAACCCCACCGCAGGTAGTAAGAAAGACAAAAAAAAGACACGCCCAAATTGATGGCAAAACTTCCAAGACTCATGATGCAACTGCAGCAGAGTAGCAGAAAGCACACGTGACAGCTAGCTAATTGGCAGCATTAGTTGCTGTTTCAGATTCCTCATCATGGCCGTTTTCAAGTTGGCTATAGTTCCCTTTCTCCTTGAAGAGTTGTTGATAGTGGTGCTTGCAGTAGAGCCTTCCCTCGTGAGCAATGTAGGTAGAGGGGCTGATGACACACCCTCCATGAGTGCATTTGAAACAGCTCCTGTGATATGCATTGCCATCAGCTGTTACCTGTAAACAAGGATCAAGAAGGAGAGTACCTTTCAGTTCAAGAATTCATCAAGTTAAATGTGAAACTTGGTCATTTTTGTTAGTGCCATAGTCATATATGAATATATGATGTATGTACTATCCTAATATTGTCAATTCTGTGTTAAGTCCAAGACCTTGCCTCAAGCCTCAAGGAGTCTCCAAGGAAGATCAAATGCCAAGTTGGAAGATCAAGTCTTGGAAGGGTCCCGGCTCATCAAGTCAAATTCTCTAATTTGTGCCTATCTGTTCAGGTAAATTGGAACTTAGGCATAGCAATAAAAGGCAAGACTCCTAAATCAAATAGTTAAATCAATAGAGTTGATTTGTTCTGTTCTAAGTTAGGGGCTCAGTTCACTGTAAGCCTTCATGGTCATCTCGTGGTTACATTTCTAGAAACTAGCTTTCTGTCAGGATCTGAACCTCGGTTAGCTTCTGGTTAGCCTCACGGCTAGCGATAATGGCTCTGTGGCTAACCTTAAGGCTAGCCAAAGTACAAAACTCTTTTTTTGACAAGAGTCAAAGTAGCAGTTGCAGAAGACCGTTGGGATTACGGCTAACTACTGAATTTTTAACGTTAATTGTAAACTAGCTGTTGGGAGCTTCTTTATAAATACTCGAGCTTATTTCAATGGCTTTTAAGACACTCAGCATTAATGTGATTTTGAGAGCTCTTTCACAGTTTCACCCACTAAGTAAAGCATGCTAAGCCTTCAAAATCTAATTTCCACTTACTCTCTAAGATCCACATAGGTAAATCTAAGAGCATTAAAAGCTCAAGAATGGGTGATTAACTGATTATTGGAGTTAAGACCAATAGTCTTTAAGTTTGATTGTACCCCATAGGCAAAATCTTTTCAACACTTCAAGATCATCTTCTACACTCTTTAAATGCATTAAAGACATATCTTTGAGCATTCAAAGCTCATCTTAAAAGTGTCTAGTGGAAGGATCTATTACTAGGGATTGAACTAACCCTTTCGCAAACCTTAGTTAACCTAGATCAAGACCTCATCCTCACTTGGTTGTGCACACATTGGAGCATCTCTATTACCAAGGAGCATTGCAGGGAGGTTAAAGCTTCAAGAACGTGCATTGAGTTAGATTTCTAGGTAAGTTTAAATCTCCTTTTCATTGTAAAGTGAACTAGATATTAGTGATCGAACTACAAAAAAAAAAAAGGAGTTCGGGGATGTAGACCTTTGTGATCGAACCATCATATCAAAAAATTAGGCATAAAGGGTTTTTGAAGTGAGCCTATTGAAAACCTCTCATAGTGAAAGTCAAGAAACCACTGGTGTGTGGTTTGCTTGGGAGTGGACATAGGTCAAGGACCAAACCACTATAAATTATTGTGTGCCTCTACCTCTTGATGCATCATTGTTTTACATTTATTCCTTGAGATACATGTGCTAAATAGTTACATTTTAAATTGATTTGGCATACACTTCACATTGGCTAGAATACTTAGAACGAATTGGTATTTCATTGAGTGTTTGGCACACACATTGTGTATGCACATCCCTCTTGATCACTTGATTGCCTTGATTACATAGATATATAAATTGCGCAAATTAAGTGAATTTGAGTTGGTGATTACTTGGAACTAATTTGTTTAATCAAGTTAAAAATTATAATAAGTCCTATTTCTGCCAGCGCCCCCCACCCACACCATGGAAAAAAAAAAGAAAAAAACCCCACCAACCAACCACCTCTATAGAACATAGCATTGATCTAGCTTACATTTTCAATGTTGGCATGATCTGGTGGAATTTTAATGAGAGACACTTTGAGGACTTGGTATAATCGATTTAAATGAAGGGAAAAAATAGTTTACATTTGATACGATAGGAAATCATATTTTTTGTAGCGATGTAATTGATTAGCTTCCGTTTTTCTTGAATGCTAAATTCTAGTTTTTATTTCCCACAAAGAATATGTTAAATCAAGATCATTGTGTTCCAAAGATCTCTACAATACAACAGTCGTATTTCACTAGGGGGAGAAGTTTGGTCCAACTGTCTACCTTGTATTACGATTCTCAACTGTATTACGTATTACGGTTTTCTTAGGTCAGACTACATTCATCTACTCGAAATATTGAGGAGTCCCATCAAGTGTTTGTTGTTCATTTTGAATCTTACAAGAATGTCGTGAATGAGGATTCATTGTTCCAACCTTGTTGTCATGATGATGTTGAAATATCATAGTAGAAAGAGCCATAATTTTCAAATTTTTGAGTTTCTGCAACTGGTCTTCTGTGGGCTTTATATAGACACTCTCATTGTTCCAAAACAAACCCAAAAGCTTACTGATCTATTCCTCCTCTTTCTCTGCATTTTTAAGAAAAACTCACTCTTAAAGTAGACTTTACTGAATGGACATTATATTGAGTTGATTTTTCTTTTTCTTTTTTTTATTGTTATTTGAATAGGCTAATTAAATAAGTAGTACATGGGCATTGATGTTTCTATGAATGATATGGCATGGTTACAAGGACACAAAGAAAATACAATCAGAATTGAATCATAATCATGACCCCTATCATCATCAACAACAACAAAAACAATGATGCAACATCTTATCCCATTACTCTGGATTCTTTTTTGTGCATTCTACTTTTCTACTCAACCGTATTTTCTCCATAACTCTATCTAAAAATATTCCATGATTTCTTCACTACTTAATTTGAATATCTGTAGGATCTTATGCACCTATTGAGCTACCATTCCTACCAAAACTAATTGGTGATAATAGAGGCACAACTCAATGTTTTTAAGGCATTTGACATAGCACCCACATGCCTGTTTTTAGAGTGGTCATAGGAAACGGTATTGTAGCACGCCTTTGCCTAACAATCTCCCCCTCACGATAGTGCTCTCGTGACTCAAACCCTTGATCTGAAGCTTTAATATCATTTGTAGGATTTTATGCACTCATGAGCTACCATTGCTAGCAAACCAATTGGTGATAGTAAAGGTATAACTCAATATTTTTAAGGCATTCGATATCACATCGACGGATCTATTTTTAGAGCGGTCATAGGAAGCGACATTGTGGTATGCCTCTACTTAACAATATCTTAATCAGTCTCCTAATTCCCTGAATGAAAAAAAGTTCGATGATTATATTTCTTCTCAAACGTAGGGAGGTGGAACCAAGGATCACAAGATAAAGGATGCCACACAAGATTATTATAGCAAGGAAAAAAGTGTCAATTCATACCTTTTCGAGCGGGTATACAGTCCTCTTACACCCCACACATTTGTCTCTGGTACCTGCAAACATACTTGAAACCTTGTTTGCAGCATGCTGTCGGCAGAGGTCCATGTTTAACGTTAGTAGAGGCATTTAAGAAGGTCTATGAAAGAAATTATATTATCAATTGATGACATGTTACAACTAATCATAGTCTGTTGCAATATACATCACGCAAAATCATATTCATGTACAAGAACAAAGATTATAGAGGTTACCTCATTATCCGTAGATCTCTCTGGTTTGTCAACTTTTGGGGTTCCTGAAGGAAGGTGCGTGATTGTTGAAAACATGAAATGTAGATAATGACAGTCAAGAGACTGCTTAATAAGTTATATATGGCTCATTACCTTCAAAGCTTTTTTCCAAGCTACCAGTTCTCTTGAGTAATTGGTCAAAGTGAGGTCTGCAGTACAGAACCCCGTCGAAAGAATTGAAGTTTGAGAGCTGTGAAGAGAAATCCGTAGTAGAATACATGAAACAAGAGCAAGGTGAGCACTACTGTTCTAATAATACATGAAACTAGACTCGGAAACCACTCCATATCTGATCAAAGAATAACAAGATCCAAATGCATCAAGAAACAATATGAGCACTTAACAGTTATAATTAAGCGAACCAATCAGAAGAAAACTGAAAAGCCAAATATCTATCTCCATCATACATTAGATTCATTTCTGTGTATAAGGAGAAAAGTTTTTTTTAAATGTAATTTAAAACATATATATATTAATGTGAATAACTTTAAATTAGAGGTGAAACCCTGTATCTAATTGAATCGAGCCAATTGGAACACAACAGAAAAAAAAAAAAAAAAGAAATCATATTGGAAGACCGACACTACTAAAAGATGTGACAACCAGAAAACATTACGGCGTCAGTCATCATAAGAATAATAATCAGAAATATAGAGGAGCTGAACAGAAAATAGAAAAGAACATTAACTAAAACCCGTGGGTAACAATTTAGTAAAAAAATTTAAATCCTTTCTCAATAGAACTCCATTGTTTAATGGAAAAGCCAAAGAATTCTAACTCTACTACAATGATTAAAAAAGAAAGAAGAAAAATTGTACCCGACCAACCCATAATCAAAATAGAGCGTCAACTGCTAACAGCAGACATTGATTAATTCAATTTGACAGAGATATAAGATGTCTTGCAAGGGAAAGATGTAAAATGTTGTTCTTCATGAAGGCCAGGATAAAAGTTCATGGAAAAATCTGAAACCTATGTGACTTATATTTGTGTAACCCAGAAATGGGGTAGAAGTAACTCTCATTTGAGGTCAAACAAGGGTTTCCATGGAATGATTTCTCACACTTACGTTTTGGGTTTACATCCAGTACTCAAACATTCTCTTCATGTTAATTTAGAAATTCAGGTATTTGATTCATAAAAATTTCGAACTTTTCCCTTACCACTCTATTATTGTCAACTGAATATTACAACTGAAAAATCCCAAGGAGTATTTTAGCTGGTTTAGGACCATTAGTTGCTCATGGAGTTTGTGAGTTCGGGCGAACACGGAGGCCACTATAAATTAAAAAAAATCTGATAACAAGAGCATGACTGACATCAACAACCGCCTGATTTTAAATGCAATAAGTGGAAATTAATTATTTTTCAAAAGATGGAGGAAGTCTTCTAGAACCCAGATGATGCGAAAAACTAGAGGAAACAAATATATCATTGTTTGCAAAAAACCCATGAGAAAAATTCATTGTTAACAGATGCTTTCCTTCTAATACCAAATGGGTCCTAAGAAAAATTAAAAAAATAAAGAGAGCTGCTATTTTAACATCAGTTTTGACTCAGTTTACACTAGCATTTTAAAAAATAAATAAATAAATTGAAACTTTTCCAAACTATTCCCACCCACTTCTCTACCCTACGCACCTCCCCTTCTTCTCCTTCTCCCCATCCCTACCTTGCCTTTCTCAGCGATAATCTGTGGCTCTGGTGGAGGGGCAATCATTGCCCTCGTCCTCCCCTCCCTCCCGCTCCCCTCCCTTCCTTTTTCCTTTCCTTTCACGACATATCTAAAATTGTTTTTTTCTTTTCTTCTCCTCCTTCTCCGGCAGATCCCCACCCCTTTCTTCCCCACTTTTTCCCATCATCCCCTCCCCTTTCCACCTCCACTGTGAAGCCCTTGAACCAGATCTTTTTTTTTTTTTTTTGTTCTCGCCACCTTCTTTGAATCCATTTCCAGGTAGGCATTATGTTCAACCAGTCTTGGTCGAACCTATATAGTGTTGTTCGGTCCTGCAGGGTTGAACAATAGTGTGATGTTTAGTCTCGTAGAGCCAAACAGGGCAGAAAAGGTGAGTGGGAAAGAGGGGGATGAGAGGAACCTGAGTGGGGAGAAGAGGAGAAGAGAGAAAGAGGAAGAGAAAGGAAGAAGGACATGGAGGGAGATTGGGTAGCTTCCTCCGCCTAAGCTGCCTATCATCACTGGGAGGAAAGAGGAGGGGGAGCTATGTGGGGAGAGAAAGAGGTGGGGTAGTTTGGAAAAGTTTCAAAATATTTTTTTTAATCTATATGTAAACTAAATCAAAAGTGGTGTTGAAATAATAGCTCTCTAAATAAATCCTTTTGTTAGCACCTAGAACTAGGGGTGTAAAGTGCGCTTTGAGGACAGCAGCCGTGCGTGGGCTGTGCTGTGCCATGCCCAGGTTAGCTACGAGTTGACCCTGGTGATGGACCTAAGATTTTTATTTGAGAGTAGCCAACTAAATATGTAGTGAGGTTGTAGGGGCAAACTTAGGATTTTCATGTGGGCTTTGGAAGGCTAACCCATAATTTTTTGGTGGATTTTAAAAGTGGACCCAAAATTTTCGAATGGATTTTGGAAGCAGACCCAGACCAACATGGGCCACTGCACCCAAAAGCCTATATGTAGGTTTGCCAGTTGTTGACTCGGCACTGCTCAAGATGCGACTTAGGTCGTGTTGTGCGGTCTGCATGTTCCTCCTAAATTTAAAAAAAAAAAACTTAAAATTTTTATATAAATTGAGAGAGACTTTATGGACTTTTAGATTCTCAACTTGAAATAAAGTTGACATTATTAAAATAGAACATTGATGCAAATATACAAAAGAAAACAAAATTTTAATTATTTTAAAAATATATTTTATTTATATAAAAATAATCCTTTTTTACATAAATGTCGTATTGGGCTGTGCAGGGCTGTGCCACGGCCGGACCGTACCATTGTGCGTCCAAGGCACCCTGTCCCAGCAATGATCAAAAGGTTGCCCATTCTTTGGGATTTGCCCGGCACGGTCAATGCTCTCAACATGCGGTTGCGGCCCACAGCATGGATATTTTTGCACTGTAGTTTCTGGGCTGGGCCGCCAGCCTAATGTTCCAACCCTACCCACAACCCACGAGCATCGAAAACATAAAAATGAAACAGCTTATATTCAAGAACATGACCAACAAACAGTAACAGCAATGCAGATGCAGAATGCAATTCGAGACAATTCAATGGTTATGAACTAAAATGAAGAAGACAAGAAATGGACCTTGAGGGTTCCTTTGCAGTGATGGCATCGAAAGCAGGCCTTGTGGAAGATGCGATTATCGGCGGCAAGCTGATCGACTAGATAAACTGTCTTGTCGCAGGCCTGGCATTTCTGGGTTGTTCCAGAGAAGGCCATGGCTGTTATACCAAACAAAACAGACCCAGAAACTTTTCTACCTCTCTGTATCTTTCTCTCTCAGAGCATTTGAAGAAAACAGGAGGAAAGACACAGAAGAGAGAAAGAAAGACATAGAAGAGAGAAAGATGAAGAGAAAGAAATAGGAAGAAGGTAGTTATAGAAAATTGCGGATTGCAAAAGCAAAAATAATGAGGAAGCTGTGGCAATGATGTTGTCCGATTTTACAGCGGGAACGGTCTCCTTGTCGATGAAAGCATTTTGTATACAATCCACAGAGAGAGAGAGAGAGAGAGAGAGAGAGAGAGAGAGCGTGTGTGTACCAAGGATGCATACAATCCAATGGCTCATGTGCCAGACCAGATGGGTTCGATTTTCAGGTCCAAAAGTAAAAGGCCAGGACTTGTACTATGTAAAGTTAAACGGCCCATTCTAACCTCCCATATTTAACACGGACTACTGTGACTGGACAATATAACGCAAGTCTTATAAATTTGATATAGAGCTGATTGAAATTATTCTACTTGAAATTAGTATTTTTAATTCAATTGTTTTACAAATAAATTTTTTTATATGTTTGATTTAATTACCAAAGTTATATAGGTTGAAAGTAGTACTGTCAAACTTATCACACTTCAAAAGTTATAAGGGCAAATTTATTATAAAAAAAATGCAAGTGTTTAACTGATTGACAATTCATATTATTTTTTATTACTTTCTGGAAAGGGGACAAATGATCCTAAAGTTGATTGAATCATATATTCACATGACCTTTTACAAATGTCTAAAGCATATTAGAAACATTTGAATTGATTTAAAGTGAGATAGGTATAAGAAATAGGCTTGCCAAATGGAACTCTTTATTATTATTATTATTATTATTTGCTAACAAAGGGTGTCCCCGCGCTTTGGTCCAAATTAATCCTTTCGGGCACATGGGGAGCCAGGTAAATCCCCTATGGCCCTAATGTGATAGTATAATTCTAATCCACAGCCTCTAAAAGTAAATCATGGTCTTATGCCTACTAAGCTAACAAATTAGATTAGCTAGAGAATCCCTCTATGGCCATTGGTTGGTCCAAACATGAATGGTAGGAACATAAGTTAGGCATCCATTTTGGACAAACTTCTTCTAGCCCAACCCTAAACACATCTAGTTTAGAACTTCGAGAAATTTCGATCAAGATCTAAGAGTCTAATTTTAGGAAGTTTCAATATAGTTCTCCTTATTATGTTCCCCCTCGGGAATCAAGATCTAGAATTAATTGTATTTAATTTTGAAAAACAAGAAAAATGTCTTCCTATGAGCAAACTACATGTGCAGTTTAGCTCTATGGGTGCACTTTTGATTAGTACAACACCTTTGATAACCTTGGCATACCATGTTGGCATCAAATCTAAGTTTACACTCATTGAACTTTCATTCACCGTTGAATTGATAGAAAAAAATATATGATTAAGATGCCATTAAATTTTAGTATAGTTAAATCAATAGTTAAGATAATCTAGTAAGAATTAACTTTTGGCCTCCCAGCTTGTCCATGTTGAAATCTTTCTTTCTCCGATCCTCCCATTAATAAAAATGCATCTAAGTGGGGGGCTATGAACTAAAAATGCACATAAACTGCTGTTTACCTGCAAGAAGGAAATTCTCTTAGAAACAAATGTTTTCATTAGGAGTCTATACTCTAGGAAGCTTCGATCATTTCATCCTCAGATTTGACTCATTGGTAACTTCACAGATAAAATGAGGTGAGGTGAATGGTTAAATCAAGATATAAGAAAAGAAGAGGTGTAAAATAAGAAAATGTGACTTTTGTCATTTAGTAAAATCATTATGCAACGATTTGACTTTTTATTTTAACAAAGATGACTTTTTTTTTCACTTTACCAAAAAGAAAAGGTGACTTTCTTTTTTTTTTGGTAATAGGTGCTTAGGAAGATTTTTTTTTTTTGTGTGTTAGAAAGTATATGTGCTTTTTGAAACATGATACTATATGTATTTTTTAAAATATCATACTTTTATATTTGACATTTTTTCTTGTATTGTCTCTTTAAATGATTATTCACTCCACTTTACTAGTAAAGTGAATTTACGTATTAGGCTAGTCCTCAAGAATTCGATCCAATTGTACTTCAACATGCACATTGAGTGGTTTTCAAACATGAATACTTTTTTGTGTGAACTGCCCTCATTGGGAGTCTGTACAAACTCTTCTGTGGGGTACATTATGGACCCCCTCAAGGGATAAGATGGGGATGGAAAGTTCAATGTGGGACTACTCCAGAAATTAAGTTTGGCCCCAATCGCATTTCCTTAAACCCTTATCCATCTATATGTATGCCAAACCTATGGCATGTGACTATAAGAGAGTCCTTACCCATTATAAAATTTACGTAAAAGTGAGGAAGGTGGTTATCACTAAATTATATCCCTTCAAATAAATACCTATTTCTAATAATTATTGATTGAGAGAAACAAGTGCCAAACAGCGGCAGAAGAGTCAAAGCGTGCGGTTCAAAATTATCAGCCAGTTCTAATCATGGTACGGTGACCCTTGAAGCGGGGAACATGACATTTATTCAACCAAGTGGCCCTTAACGGCGGCCATGACATTTATTAGCAGCAATTGATTAGCCTTGTCTGTGTTCTTCTCTCTTCATGACCTAGACCGACAAATTATGTGGAGCAGTGGAGGTCTTAGCACGGCGATAATGGGCGAAGGTGACGTTGCTTTTGTTGTAGTTGTTGGCCGTCAATTAGGGTATGAATTTATGTAATGATAAAGGGGTTAGGATGATCTCCTCAGATGATTTCTTTCTACTAGCCTATTTTATTAGGATGCCTTTGGATCCATCCCTCCCCCGATTTTTGCATGCAATCAAGTGGGCCTTAAGAAGATATTTTGTGCGCATTCAATTTATATAACTGAATTACCAGAAAAAGATCTCCTCACGCTGCTTATAGGGACAGTGACGGAGACAAACCCCACTCGTTAACATTCCTTGGAGACTGCAAACGGTGCACGGGAGAATATGTTTTCTGAGTTTTTAAAAATTGTACTACCTTTATTTTTAAAATGGCTAAAATTAAAGAAATAAAATATATTATATATAATTGGCCATTAAATAATCTCTCTTTCACTGCAAAATGAATGAAGGAGATGGAAAATGAATACACACCACCCAACAAATTCTAATCATAAAAAAGTCAAGGTCTTATTTAATTGGCACAACCCAAAGAAAAGGGATTTGCGCAGCCTCCTATGCTCAATGATCAAGCAAGATGCGTGTCACGAACATGTGCTTGGGGTAAACAGTTTCCAAATCCAGTCCCCCGGCCAAGCGTGACTCATGCGCTTGTATAGGGATTGTGGTAGAATAATCCAAAGTAACTTATAGAGTATAAAACAAGGAGCTACTTATATAACCCTCAAAGATTTTACACTTTTCCAATGTAGGACTCTTGCAAAAATAAAAACGCCACATCAGCAATTTTCATGGTAATTGGATACCTCAGAAAAGGAATTTCATCGAACCGTAAAACTCATATTTGGTACGAAGTATTTTTCCTTGATGAAATTATATAAATATTGTTTGGTACGACTGTGGATTCCTTATTAAAAACTAATTTTTTTTCTATTTAGTGTAGTAGTTTTCTATGAAAACTTTACCTAGTGTGCATATGTTTAAGTTATTCATAATAATTTCTTGAAAGTTTAATTACCAATGAGAGTTCACAAAATGAGATGTGAACATGGAATAGGAAATGAGAAGATTAAAGGGGGCAACTTTTTTGCGGAAATGGAATTCTCATGCCCCCTATAGAAACTCCATTTTTCATCTTACCAAAAAAAAAAAAAAAAGCTGACATGACAAAAAAGTAGTTTCATAAAAATATGTTACAGTAAATATAGAAAAAGTAGGTTTATAGTGGAAAACTATTTACTTTTCTGCGAAGAGTGTTATATAAACATACCCCCGGAGAAAAGGGAAGGGAAAAAAAACACAAGAAAGCCTTTGAATGTTTTGTAACAAATAAAACACCAGTAAATAATGCTTAGCATAGTTCATAAACTTGTTCTACTCGTCCTACCTCGGTTAGTCAAATCAACTCAACAACACAAAATCATTGACTCCAAACAATTGGCCCAAAAAGTGAGCTGTACTTGCCCCATTTTTATAAATATGACACTCAGCATGGTTGCTTAGATCTACATACCATTTCACAATCTGTAATCTAAATCTTACGGGTCCAGAGCGCGGGTCCGTTCTCTATGGGTCGTGATATCAATAGGTTTAGAGTTTCACGTTTAAAATTCAAATTGCCAATGAATAACAGTCTTGATCCATGTGGAATTTGGATTCTAATCTAAGTTTTCATAAGTTGATGACCAAATTAATCACAAATAGGTTGAGCTTTAAACATATGGCACATTAGATTAATGGCCTGAAATTTTTGATCTTATGAAACGTATCTCTATCTCTTCATTTATCTACCTATGACCCTTCCAGTGATAAGGCGTGCCTTGCTTTTATAAGGAAAACCAGGGTTTTTTTTTTATGGAAAAAAACCAGGGTTTTAATTCTACTATTACTTTGAAAATAGCTTCTCAATGAGGAAAGTGCACCTTAAATAAATGGAGGAAAAACCCTTGGCCCCACTCTAAATTAAAAAGAATGCTGCCTATTAAAATTTCTCAGCTAATAATTGCTACCAAAATCTGAAAGTGTTGGTAGAGGTAGTGAAAACACTTTTCAACATTTCCAATCGGGTAAAGCCCATTCCTCAATACTCCCCTTCGGGGCATTTTCTTTAGCATCGAGACATTCATCCTGAAAATCAAACTTGCGACCGGTTTGCTCTGATACCATATTAAATTTCCATGGCTAACTATTACTACCATAACCTCAAGATGTTAGTAAAGACAACGAAAATGTTTTTTAGTAATCCCCATCGGGTGGAGCCCACTCCTCAATAGTGCCATCTATGTTAACAAGATCCCCATAACTACAATTTATATATCTAAATCCCTAATCAACTAGGATCAATGACATGAGGCAAATTATACCCCACAACCTAATTAGAACTGTGAAATCTGTTCCAGCATTTCAAGAGTTCTTTAAATAAAGGGGATATGACATATTAACCCCTTTTAACCCAGTATCTCCATTTTCATGATTGAAATTTAATAATGTTACCAGAGTCACAAGACTGTGGTTAACATTTTTTTTTTTTTTTTACTTTTCTGCCTAGGATTCCATGATATCCTGGGATCCTAATCTAAAAAGCAATAAATCCTACCCTTATTTTTAGCTTACTTTTCCTTTTCACCATTTTTTTCATTTTTCACTTGCCCAATCATCTTAGGAGAATAGAAAATCGGTACAATACCAAGCAATAATAACTTTAATCATTCACTTTCCTTTTCCAATAATAGACAATAGTTGCAAATCTCATTCGATAGTTTTACCTTCTTCCCTTTTTTGTCTGCAGTACCAAGAGAGACGATATAAAAGTCCTCCCATTCAGACATCTTCCCCCACCTTCATCTCCTCTTGTCAAAACTCCCACATTGCCCTCTCCCTTTTCCCTTTTGAGTTATCCATTTATTCTATGTTCCCATGATTTCATGTGATTTATCTTTATTATAGACTGTTCTAACAAGAAAGCAACATTATTTTTTTTACAAGAGACAAAAAATGACATTTTGTGAAAATTAAATATACGTGATCATCAATTCTAAGTTTTTATTGTTAGAGAAATTTTATCCAAATATATTACTGAAAAGCCATATGTCATTGTGAATTTTTGCAGAAATCATCTTCCTGATTTTTTTCCTTTTTCTCTTTTGCAAAGAAAGCTTTCAATTTTATTTTAAAAACTAGTAAAACAACACCAACAGAGAATAAATTTAACAAAAGCAAGGAAACACTCCCAATTACAGAAGCACCCCCTAGGCCCCACAAAATCCCAACCACAAAATATCCTGGTTCTAGAGTTTTGGAAGGGACTAATGAAAAGATTTCTTGTGGATTAAACATACTCATGACTCATGGCATTTAAGCCTATATCTGGAAGGAAAGGGACATCAAAGTCAACCTTCTAGAGATAACAGTTAAAGCTGACAAATCTAATATAAAGGATAAAATTATTCTACAAAGAATTGAGATCCATTCAAACGTTGCAGTTGCAGCTCCTTCAAGTCATGTGACCAGTCAAGGCGTCAACCCATGTTACCATTCGTATTGTCACTAGTCAAACTACAGAAAAGCTAAAATGGATGCTTCTTTCACATTACATTGCCTCATACGCTTCGTTTGACCTTTCTCTATATTGATCAGATCTCGTTGCAAGAGAGAGAGAGAGTCCTTAATTAAATACCTCTCTACATCTCCGAGTCACCCTGCACAGGAAAACAAGCTCATCAGATCAATTCCGTTATGTTCTGTGGAAATTTCTCTCAAGTCGATGATGGTCTAGGGTCCCCCAGATCATCCTCACAACGAAGATTAAGGAGAAAGGAGGAGAACCCGTATTCCAATCGCGGGCTCGACCAGTTTAAGATGGTCTTAGCAGATCTTCAAGCGAGAAAAGAGAAGATCATGGCCCAAGTGGGTGCAAGCGACGCCTTCGTAGTCCGGTTCGCTGAGACAAATTTGAGCGATTGGGTACCCATCGTCATCAAACTAAGGGACCCAAAGAAGCAGAAATTGGATGCTGTTATTGGTAATAATGGGGCACCTCAACGGAGCCTGGTAGCGGTTAAAAAATCTCCAGAGGGTTCATCGGCAACCAAGGAAGTTGTGCCTGCTCATGCGTCAGGTGTACCAGATGGAAGGATGAAGAAGAGATTCTCATGGGGCGTGAAGAATGGTTGGATGGCTATGAATATAAATAGGCCTTCAAATTACTGGTCAGTTGTTGTGATTCTGATACTGTTGTGTTTGGTGATGTTTGGACGTTCATTTGCAATTGTGTGCACATCTATATGCTGGTACTTGGTGCCTACCAATAGGGGTGGGAATGTGAATTTGAGAAGATCAATGAATAAGAATTATGGCAGAAGGCTGAGTGAGAAGAAACTAGTTGCTGATGGGAGATGACTTCGATCTAAGATCGGTCATTCAAGGATTTTCACCTAGCTAGCCACTGTAAATGGAAGAAAATGGCGATGGCAATTTTTTTCCTCTGTATTTTGTTGACAAGTTCATGATGAGTGTGACATTCTCCTCTCTCTCTCTCTCTCTCTCTCTCTCACTGGTTTTTAAAGTTAGTATTTTTATTTTTGGTTTGTTTTGAGGTCTTTCTGGGGGCATGCTCATAATAAATACAATGTAAATTAGCTTTTAATTGTTTCTAGGGCTGAATAATAGGTTATGATTGGTTAGTCCATAAGTTTTGAGAGGTATACCCTTTTGAGAGGCATGATCTCCATGTAAAGCTTTTATATTAGATAATCGATTTAATTATGACAGCATTACTGCTGTTAGATCATGAATCAACAGTGTGGGGCCGACCAAATATATGTCCAAAGCACTACTACCAGGTGATGGACCAGATCGATCATCCATGCCGATCTTTGATTCGAGGATCTCATGTTAACCAGGATGATTCAATGTATATTTTTGAGCTTTTTGTATAAACCCCCTTAGGTTGTAATGAGTTGTAAATAGGCCCCTGTGATTTCAATATTTGTAAATAGGCCCATCTCTTTTCATTTTAATACCGGACATGCCTCCAAAATTAGTTTACCTAAAGAGAAAGGGTTAGTATGTTTTGGATTTTTGTAAAAATGGAAACTTTGCCCTGATATCTATTAAACAAAAATGAGTAAATTATTAGTTACGAAAAGACAATTTGGATTTAATGAAATGTGCCCTATATTGATAAAAACTGAATTTATATAAAATTATTCATTGCCACTCAATGTAATTGTTAATCTTAAGATTTAAAGAAAAATAAGTTTAAGCTTTTGAAATTATGCATATAGGGATAAAAGAATGGGCAAAAGTGATATTTCACTCTAAAAGTTTAGGATGGTTGAAGGTTATTAATTTAGAGGATATGCAAGGTATTAAAATAAAAATATAGAGCCCTATTTACAAATACTAAAACCACATGGACATATTTACAAATCCTAAAAGCCTTTGTGGGGTATATACAAAAAGCTCTATATTTTTTGTGATAAAATGCTGTTCAAACAAGTAACTTGCTCCTAAGTTAAAAATCTAGAAAAGTTGTATCTTAGCAACTTCTTTATGGGATCCACTTGAGTGCACGCATACTACCTGGGCAGAGCCGGATTGGAGGCTTTGTAGGATTAGGGGTGAGTCAATAAATGGATTAATTAATAATTTAACCATTATTAAAGCGCTCAAAATTTTATAAGGTATATACACAGGCATATGTAGCAATTAAAGTTTTAGGCCATGGCTCGGACAACAAGACCTTCCATCTTGAGTGGCTCGTTCTCATCTTTTTTAATATGTTGTTCATTCCTACAAAAAATACAACCCTTCTTGTGAAGATGGTATGATTTCATGTGATCAGCGCGTAATGGTCTCCTCTCTCAAAAATTTTTTATTTTTTTTTATTCAAAAAGCATCTAGAAAGTTTCCCTTAATATGATTCAAATCAGGAGGAAAGATGCAAGGAAAACCAATACATAGTTTAGAATCAAAATCATTTGCAGCCACTTTGATAGCTTGTGATATCAACATTACTCTCTGAATGACAGCCCAACTTTTGAGCCTTTCAAGTGATGATGGGAAATTTAAAAAGGGTAAGAAATAAAATTTGAAAATAGGGACAATAATTTGCAATAAATTGATAAAAACCAAGGCGAGTTAAAGATGACGTTGTCTAAAACAAAAATCTTTTTTACACGGATTATCTTTGGTTGCACTGGTTGCAGCTCATCTGTCTGTCTTTGAGATACAATGAATCTCTTTTTCATGATCCACGTTGCGGATTTGATGGATACCAACCAACCCTAGTTAGCTCCATTCACAAGCTGAGCAACCACAGATGACATATAAATATAATTCTATTCTTTAGTCAGCACACAAAGCTCTACAAACACTTCCCTGCTTGAGTATTACGCACATGAGATAAGAAAAACCTCCTCACAGCACACAGGGAAAACAGACCTCACAGCACACAGGGAAAGAAAAGGGGGCCGTGGTGGTGTAAACCAACGTCGTCTAAGAAAAATAAGGCGCATCTCCATATTTTCAAAATCTGAATATCGCATTTGAAGGGAAAATAATTTACTAAAATAAAAGCAAATACAAGTTCAAGGATGGATGCCACGTTTATAATGAAAGACATGCCAAAGGCGCAGGGTAAGATGAATTGAGGCAGTGACTGATGACTTGTTGAGGAGTTAAAGGTGGGCGTGGGCTTTTTAAAGGTGTTTTTTTATTTTAGTATTCATATTAAAGAACAAATGGTAGAAAAAAAAAAGAAAAGAAAAAGCAGATACATCCTCGCTCTTTCCTTAAATCTTCCCTATGATTTACAAGAGAGTGCAGATCCACTGATTCTTAGAATCATGAGAAATTTGAACCTGTCAAAATAAAGTCCCTCTTTCCAATACTTTCTCTCTAAATTTCATATTTCAAAAAATAAATAAAAAGAGCAGTGAGGGGCTGAGGGCTACTAGAAAATACCAAAAAAATAAAAAATAGAAAATAAAAAGTTTCAACCAAACGTTAGATGATCAACCCATGAAAACATATCAAGTTAATAATTGTTCAAAGGCTTGATAGGAAACACAAAAGAAATGAACATTTGTGTCCATGAGCAAAGAGTGTCCATTTCGAAGCCACGGCCAAGTAAGAGACTTCCTTTCGTGCTCATACAGACGACGGCTGCATGTGTGCGTTCGATATAAAAACCCAATCAGCAAGTTCCTCGTGAAGTTTGCTAATTTCACACGCTTGGACAAATCATGCATTGTGTCTTCCTCAACATCAAACCCTATCATGTGATAACGTTGGCCCAATTGACCACCTGAACACAGATCTTGGCTGAAAATTACAGGCAATTTTTTTAGCTGACATTTATCATTCATTTCCCAACATGCGTAGGTTTCAAGTAGAGGAAAAAGAAAAACAGGTCTCTCAAAGTACGCAGCCAGTGAGGTGGTAAAATCTTTGACAATCTTCATATTCAACAGATGAACCTGATGTCTATTTCACAGTTTTATTATCAGTATATTTCATACAAAAGTGGCCCACCTAGTAGGCTTGACCAGTTTTGGCACAGGTCACTTGCAAAGGTGAGATGACTGTGAAGAACTTATGGATGTAGCCCCTGCATGACGAGACTCTTCCACTTCCATATGGTGGCTAACTCTTATTTTTAGTAAAATTTGACGATATCTCATTGGAGGGGATGACACTAAATTATCAGTAAGTGTGCCTCACTGTGGACTTACAAGCACAAACAAGTCAATTAAAGAGATTGTATGGAAACAAGTCAGAAAATGTGACCGAATCATCTCCTAGCAATAGAAACACAAATCATAGAACTTTCAGTGCTATTCTAACATATAAGAATTCATTTGATTGAAGGGGAAGTCAAAATCTGAAAAGCCTCATGTAACTCAGCTACACCACAACCCAGCCTATCAATTTAGTGGGATTTCACATACTCCTGGACAATATGAAGACCCTCAGATTCTTCTCCATAATCCTGCAAGAAAAGGTAAAGCATATAAGAGAATGCTATATATTTGGCCTAAAGGATATGCTGACAATTTACTTCCACGTCCTTTACCTTGACAACAACACAAGAACAACCGACCACCTTCCTT
This sequence comes from Sextonia rubra, assembly GCA_037013555.1. NCBI lineage: Eukaryota > Viridiplantae > Streptophyta > Magnoliopsida > Laurales > Lauraceae > Sextonia > Sextonia rubra. The sequence continues at coordinate 29,811,865 of JASUAD010000010.1, read as the reverse complement.
GCCTTCCCCTCCGAATCAATCTTGCACAACTGTGTTAAGAAAAGAAAAGGCCATGAGAACATCACTGGAATGTTGTCTTCTCATTTTTATCACAATGTTTTCTACTGAAAACTGTGCACCAGCAAATGTCAGCTAACAATTGTAGCTGATTCAGCAAACACCCTAAATCCCAAGCAATCAGCTTACCATTTTCTTTCCTTTTTTAAAAAAAACCTTCTTCTTTTTTTTAGTGTAAGCAGTACGGATATTTTGGCAGAGAGGATAATTATCAGTTCCACATTAGAAAAGATAATTATCTGATGTTTCTACACCAAAACCAAATTAAAATTTGATCACTAATATTATAACTGTTTTCTTCTCTCTTTCATTTTGAGTACTTTACACATACTGATTTGAACAACAGACAGAAGATCAGCCATACTGCCAAACAACTTAACACAAATTGCAATCTACAGGTAAGGGTGTATCTGGTATTCAGGTTGGATAGTTGATTTGGATTGAATTAATTAAGTTACCAACAGTGAAAGTAACCGATCACAAATAATGATCTCCTGCTAAGATAGTAAAAGAATATAAGAAAATGAAAGATAATTTGGAAGTCATATGTAGGGTAGCCAAGGAACTGTGCCCCAACGCTGTTTCTCTTGCCTTAGCCTTCAAATGTGCAGTTCACACACTTTCTTCTCATCCTACTCTTCTAGGTTGTCACTCAAACATAATAAATCCCCTTGTCATTGCAATGGAAGGACTCCAGTCCAGTGGCCTTCTTGACCCTAGGGCACTGATGGCCAATTCTTGGGTGCTGCAAAACCTCCATAAGTTGAACATGATGGTCAAGGGTTCATATTCTGTATGAGATTCAGCATATGAAGTAACATGGCATTGGCACCGGTAGATGAAAGAGCAATGCGGACATCATTACAGCTCACTTTTACCCAACAACCCCTTCACACAGACAAGGTAATTAATCAAACAAATAACAGAGAACTCTAGAAGAGGCAAATCAATATTGATAATGAGGGCATTTAAGTCATTTAAATAAGCAGATGGTAGATTAAATTTTCAAACTATCCTTCTTTTTACTCACCCCGGCCCACTCGCCAAGTGTTTTGGCACTTGGTACAGATATCAAGTTTACATTGTGGTCAGCGCAGAGAGCCTTAACAAGCTTAACATAGTCAGGCTGGTCGCAGTCCTCAGCCAATACACAGAGCTGTGCAGCATGCTTCTCAATTACTTTGGCACCTTCGTGAAGCCCACGAGCAAGCCCATCATGGGCCAGTGACTTCTTCAGCACAAGCTGCAAGGCAGTCATAATGTCCATGGGCTCGCCTAAAGCTGGGCCAGATGTCTCGGCGGCAATGCTGGGCCCCTCATCACTACAGGAGTCAAAAAAAAAGAAAATTGAGATATGTCATAAGAGGAAAAAACGAAGCCAAGAACGGGACTCACAAGTCACAACCCTCACTATCAATTTCAGAAAAAGCTAAAACATAAACTGAATATGGTCAGATCTGAAGAGACGAAGGTGGGATTTGATCGGACATTTTGGATTCAAAAAATGAAGAGATCTATAGTCTACACTTCAAAAAGCAACATGACAGTTTCCATCTAATGGTTACATATAACTCTATCCAATTGTATTTGCATTGAAGAGCCAAAATCCAATTGGTTGAAGCGCGCCACCTTCAAATTGGCAGGCACCGAACATCATTCCAGTGTTGGATTGGTTATGAGTTAATGATGGGTTTTTTATACATCCATTCAAGCAGTGAATATCACACACATAATGAGAGATTCCTAACCCAGCATGGGATACACGTAAATCGCCATCATTAAAGTCGTCAACATCTTATCTGAGGGCGCACTTGTGATCTGTACTTTCCAATAATCACATTTATGATCATATTCTTTCAATTAGTGCACCATCCAAGAACCAAACTCCAGTCTGCCTGGGTATCAGATGATCATGATAGTTATATGCCAATCAAACAATTAACGGTAAAAAGATTCACCATATAAGCACAAGTGGGCAGGCCATTCTGAAAGTGAATATAACACACATTGTTAACTTCCCTCTTAAAGTTTTCTTTCAGTGTCAATCAGGCTGTCTAGTTTTGTTCAGCAAGTTAAAGATGAACAATGAAATGTTCTGACAAAAGCTGCATTGTACATTAGTACGATACATGTACATCCAGCATTCTCAGGACAGAAAAAATATTGTAAAAAATGAATAGTATTAGCATTTAGGTGGGGCCCACATGCCATGTCGCATGGGCAGGCAGTGGGGGCCCAAACCTCATAATGATGCCCCTCCCATGACTATCTTAGTTCTTTCCCAATTAAAAATTAGACTTGCTAGTCCCATCTCATGCCTAAACTCCACCAATTTTTGCTGCCAATCCCAAGCTTGGGTATAGGAGGAGGGTTGCGTTATGTAGGTTGACAGCCAGCGTAAAACTTCAATCCAAACATGAATTCTGAGATAACAATATTTTAACTTATCTAAAGATTTGGCTCAAAATAGAATGGAATAGAGAAACAAAATTTATGTAGCTGACCCTAGCACGGTTGGGATAAGGCTTTGATGATGATGATGATGACGATGATGAAGAATCCCTGTTAGTCTCCAACTGACATTATAAAGGTACAACAAAGAGTTGCCCACTTAGAGGTTTCCATTCAAAACATTAGATCCTAGTTTACTGGGCATGAGTCTCTATATAAGCCAACACACACTCATTCCATGGGCCCTCAAGGCTATATTACTTATACCGCAAGAGAAAGAAGATATGTTGCATTTCCAAAAAAGAAAAAAAAAGGAGAAGAAAAAAAGGAAGGATAATATGTCCAAGGCAACCTTCATCAACCAATAAATAGCATGACACTTCCCATAATCCTGACAAGCCAATATATGCAGACTAAGAGCGCCGCTTGTGTAACCCCCATTACATAAAAACATAACGGAAAACCAGGACATTTTTCTGTTGAAAAGTTTTTCTAGCATTTGGTGCCATGCAAATGCTATTCCAAGAGGCGAAGCATCAAAACCAGTGCAATTTTTCACAACCTCCCCAAAAAGTGTTTCTTGTTGGGCATGTAGGGGAAAAAATTTCGATGACACAAGCGTGCCCATGTTGGGTACCCCAAAATAATCAGGCAGTATCTTTTAAACCCTCCAGAAGTACAACCAACATCAACATAAGGTGGAATATGTTGCAATTTGAGTTTCATGCTCTAAAACAAAAAATAAAGGAACAAATATATCCATAGGGACTCCAGTTCATTGCATAAAACAAGGTTGGGCAATCTAAGAGCATGTTTTGAACAAGGCATTACACAAACCATGTACAAACTTCCCAACGGCTAAAACAACCAAAACAAAATATCCCTTACTCTGCAGAACTCAAACACTTATTACTGAACAAGAAGAATAAACAAAGAGAAGCAAACAGACAAGATCAAAAAACCAAGTCAATGAACTTTGCAACAATGCAGATAAAAGCACCAAAAGTCAAATAGAACCAAAATCCTGTGATCAAGAAATAATCGAGATCACAAACATTGCAATATGGCAAATCTAAAGCAGATGCAAGAGGATGAAATGACATACCCAGACATTCTTGCAGATTTGAGATTACGAAAGGAGGATCGTTAACCTGATGCAAGAACAGTGGAGAAATTTTTATCAGAAACAAGAAGTCTTCCAACATCAACGACTGAATACGAAGAACTAAAATCCTAGAGAGATTGAAAACTAGAAATCTAGATGGACTGACCTTGTCGAGGCCGAGACCGGGAAACCCTAGATCTTTGGGGTTCTTCCAAGGAAATGACGGAGCATAAAACCCTAGTGGGTGATCGAGGACTTTTGTTGGTATATATAGTGCCACAGGAAAGGCGTCTATGCTGAAGCAAAAAAATGAGAAAGAGAAAGAGAGCTCTAGTGGGCTCCACCATCTTGAATCCGGGCCATATTTCAAACTAAGTGGGGCTGCTGATCAATCTAAGGGCACAATTTTATTTGGAGTGAAATTCGGTTGTATATAACAAGTGTTGTATTTGAGAAGATAGGCCCCAAATCTAAGACAATGAAATTTGAATTAAGCCCAACATTAGGGTTCCTCTTATTTTGAGTACCTTTTGGTTAAGAGCATGGGACCTCTACTCTAGGTCCTGTCTCTGATGAGTTGTGGGGTAGTCATTTTCTAGGTGTTTGGTAGCTTACTATGTATGTTTGTGGTAAAGTAGAATAAATTTTCAAATTAAGTTAATGTATTTGACACTTTGGTGGCGCTGGCACCTTGGTATAAGATGTTTTGGGTTGTTGGTTCACATAATGTCCCGCTAATCAATGCTCCAAACTAGCAAAAAATAAAAATAAGTTTAAATCCAGAGAGAATAAAAGAAGAGAGGATAAAGAAAGAATGCTACTAGTGGCACACAAAATTTCTATCCACACTAGATGAGTTATTTAAAAAATCATGAAATTAATGAAATGCTCCCGCCCTCGAATCGGTCAGACCAAATACTTAGGGCGGACTCGCTTGTGTCACTTGGGGCCTTGGTCATTGAATATTTCAAGTTTCCTAGTGTTTACGCTGTGCATGCATGGGATCATCAGTTCTCTTTGTCCGTCCATCCATGAGTTTGAGATCCATGCGCTCATTCAGGCACTTGCCCTGGAGATGACACTGGTCTTCAACTCTTCATTGAGACATTTTTGTCCTATAAAATCCGCGCCTACTGAGATTGCGTTAAGATAAATCTTAATTTCTTATTTATAGTCTCTCTCTCCATATATATATATATATATCACTCTTATGAATACAGCAGTTTTTAAATTTACAGGTGGAGTAAAGTTGAAGAGGATCAAGTCTTGGACCATTTGGCAACCTTAGTTATGAACGAAAATAGTTTAAATCGTTACATATTCTGGCCCATAGAGAACCATCCCACAATATTGATGTCACTTGGCTGCATGTGGCAAATAAAAATAAGGGTCTCTCAAGCGAATAGAGCGCCACTTGTGAGAAGGATCAGGACTTTTGAGGGGTTAGGATTTTCTGATGAAAGGAAGGAAGGAAAAATGAAAACAATAATGAAATGACAATCAGGTGGGATACGAAGTGGGGAGATGATATATTAACCATGTCGGATGTTGGAATGAAGAAATGAAAGATTGATAATTGGGGTATTCATGGGCTGAGTTGGAATGTGATATTTAATATTCTGGTCTGGCCTGCTTTTCAGACCATTGGCCTAAGCTATCCAGACTTGTGACATAAAAGCTTGGCCGAAGCCCAGCCCACTTCCTACTTGAAAAGTTTAAGCTCAAGCTCAAGATAGATCATATTTTTATTTTAAAACAATTGTGTTTAAATTATTATTCAAAGTTGTAGCTTAGTTGGTTGGAATTTGTGTTCGCATACGAGAGGGTGTGTATTTGACTCATTTCTTTTAAAAAATCTTATTTTTTAGCTTAAAATGTATATCTTATTTAAGCTAGTTTGATGTTTGGTTTTCTATAAGGTGTTCATGGGCCGGGCTAAGGCATATATCCCTGCCCTCCCAACCTTGCCTACTTTAAGAGACATTGCCCAGGCCTGCCCAAGCCAACACGGGACATAAAAGTTAGGCCCAGAGCCCACGCATTTTATCAATCGGCCTGGGCCAAATTGAGTTTTTAATCAATTTTAAGGCCTTCTGAGCAATTGTTTGTACTAATTAAAATGAATTATATGCATTTGTCATACAGGCCGAGCCGGGTTGGCCTTTGAAATTTCTATCACTTAATCCAAGTCCAGCTCAATTATTAAACTGGCTCTAATAACATATCCATGCCCAACTCAAGGCAAGCTCGGCCTAGAACGGGCTCGGGCTAGGAAACCCATGAACACCCCTAGTTTTCTATGAATAAATCTAAGCCCAGTCTGCCTCCCAAAAGCTACGGCTCAAGCTGGGCCTAAAGGAGGATAGTTTCGGGTTGGGCTCAAGTGGGTCTGGACCACAATCCTCTATCCTTCATAATGATTACGGAATCTACAACTTATTTAGAAAAGTAAAAGCAGAATTAATTCAAGCTTGGGAGTTCAATTGAACATTCAATTGTGAAATTGAGGCTCAATTTTCAAAACAAATTGCCCCAAAAATCATATATATAATTTATATATAAATGGGTGCAATGAACTCACATGGGGCTATCAGGCTTTGTGAATCATGGTAGACGTGGGTGATTTAAATGGAATTTGCACACGTATGAAATAAAAAATCCATTGGATCATAACCCTCAAGTTTAAGGAGTTTACAAGGCATCCGCTGTTTGAATTGTCTCTCAAGTATTTTTAAGAAATAGAGGGTGTTTGTTCACTTTATCGTAGGTGGGCCCAAGTGCGTTTTATTACACCTTTTTTGGACCCCACTTCATCTTCCTAGGTCATAACGCGTGTCATAGACTAAGTCCATGTCGGTTCCGATTATAAGATCACACCACTTCTTACAGGAGACCACACCAATGGGTTCGGTCCACATCTAGCAGGACCCACTGCGACCTGGCTCGTGCTTAAAAAGAAACAGCAGCCGCTCCCTGCAGGTATTCACAACCCTCGGATCTGATCCAGACCAGCCATCCATCGGCCAATTCTGACTCTCTGGACGGGCGGGATTGCATACTCCCAACTTGGAATCGTATATACATACAAACAACGAGAGAGGAGAATACACACACATTTCATTTCATTTCATTCCACAGTTGGGGTTTTCTCAAAAACCCTCTCCTCTTCATCTGCCCGTTCCTCTTCATCTTCCTCTTCTCCTCTCTCCATCTGCAACCATGGTCAAGGGTCCTGGACTCTTCACCGACATCGGCAAGGAAGCCAAAGGTACCATTCGTTTCTCCTTCTCTTGCTCTTTCATATATGCATGATATATAATCATTTGCTGTTTTGATTTGATTTTTTTCCAGATCTGTTGACCAAGGACTACAGCTATGATCAGAAATTTACTGTCTCTACTCACACCAGTTCCGGAGTGGTGAGAGATCTTTATCTTTATCTCATGTCCGGATCTTTGTTGATTCCTTTTGTCCCTTGTTTTTCTGGTTTCTCGAAAGAACAATTGATAGATTTTGATTTGTTTGTTTTGTATGTTGAATTGGTTTGAGTTGATTCGTGAATGTGTTGTTGTTGGAGTTGTTTTTTAGGTTTTAGATTGCTGGTTTGGTTTGAATATGCATGAGGTCGAGATGTTTGGTGTTGATTTCACTTGGAAATCGGACTATATTTAGACTAGGATTGTATTTGTTTTTTTTTTTTTTTCTTTTTTTTTTAAATCACTTGCTAGAAGTTCTTGAAAAGACAAGTGCAGAAATTATTATTTTCACAAGGAATCACCGTTTTGCGATTGCAAGACAAGCGCGGCTGATGCTTGTTACTTGATGCCATGTTTGGATTTGGACAATTATCTAGAAGGTGCTATTTCAACTCATTGGAGGGTTATATCGAATAAGGCTAATGATTAGATGCTTGTACCATCTGTACTGTAATGCCCATAGGAATGGGTGGTTAGAGAAAAACAATCTGACATTTTAACACATTGATTGGATGCTATGGGATGGTGAACTACTTTAATGGGTGGGATTAATATTTTTTTTTCTTTTCACATCAAGGTGGGAGTACCCGTTGTTTATCTATTATGCGAACCAACCTTTTCCATTTGATGCCTTTTGGCAATTTACTCCTGATATTTTGGGACAGCCAATGGGCTATTACTTCAAAGTTGGGGGATGCCAAAGTCAGTAAGAAATGGTTTGCTCCCTTAACATATGCTGTAAGTCCTTGTGTGATTCTGTTCAGTAGATTATGTGCCAAAGTCAGTAAGCAATGATATAATCCCTTTCTAGATGTTGTATGGGATAAGCAGACAAGTCCTTGTGTGATTCTATCCATTAGATTATGGGCCTCTTGATTGTCAATGTCGAGGTTTCAACTTTATTTTGGTTTAAAAGGGTTGAATGAAGTGATTGCAGTTCAAATAACCTTTAGGCTTTAATAAATCCTTTAAAGTACAACCCAGAGCTAAGCCAGCAGCCCAAAGTAGCAAGTAATCCAGCAAGTTCAAACATGTAAAATCCAGTCCAAGATATTTGTATCTCCTCTTATTGGGCTAGGTGCAAACACATGGACCGTTAAAGCTTGGTTCTCTCAGTTGTGCCTCGCCCATCCTTCAAATGATGCATTGCAAGGTTGTCTATCATGCTATTTATATATTGAGCTTACCTTCATGGCTGCAATCCTCTTCTAAATTATCATAATTGTTCAATGTGGATTATTGTGTACTTTTATTTCAATAGTCTGCCCATTTAAGACCGCTAATTAGATGACTAGGATCGCAGATCAAATTGATTTTTCAGCCTTACTTTATATATGGTGTGGTACAACTGTACATGAGAAGGTTTAGATAATTACAACAACAAAATGATAAAGAATCCTGATGACGTCGCCAAAGTGTTTCTTCTCAAATAGGAATTCAAAATCCCGAATGGAACACATAATAATTTTACTGGCGAGTGTAGTCTGCTATAGCTAACTTTTTTCTGGAGCATGTATGTTTTTTTTTATACCTCCATACAAAGTGTTGAAGTGGGTCAGAAGTTCACTATATTAAGTGTGGAGAGGGTTGAAAGTTCTCTTAATCAAGTGCAGAAATTGGCTTAAAAGGTCTTGTTGCCACCCCTATGAACTAAATGTAAGGCCTTAAATCATATAGGGATTGGGGTTAACTTTTTTCCTCCATTTGCTTTGGTCAAAACATTTCAGTTCAAATGGGAATTCAAAATCTGGGATGGAATACATGATAATTTTATTGACAAATTGTGTTTTTGGACTGTAACAAAACTTGTTCTTAAAATCTGCAATGCAGTTTTTTTTTTTTTTGCTATTTTAGCTCTATATGAAGTGTGGGGAACTGGTAAGGCGGTCTTTCAGCGAAGCCTACAAATTGAATGTAAAGACTTAATCATGCAGTATTGTAGTTAAACTCTTAGTCTCTTTCAATCAAATACCATTATGAGTCATCATCACCAAGGCCTTATCCCAACTATATTGGGATCAGCCATATAAATTCTGTTTTGCCATTCCAATCTATCTATCCATGTCCTCTTTGGCCTACCCCTTTAGAGGGGTAAGCAATTTGCATAATGAAACTTTTTGTCATCGGTGGTGTTGTTGGTCTATGTTGGACATTTACAACGTTTTGAATGAAAAAAGCCTTATTTATGATGTGCATTTGTGGCAGCATCACTTTCATTTCCTTTGAGGTTAAAATTTACAAGTCTTGTTCTATCATTTTGTGGATTTGGAGAAAATAAGTTCTTTTGATTTTTTCCCCCTATTCTATTTGTGAAGAAAGTGGAAATGACGTTCAGACGTGGAAGTTAAGATGACATGCAGAATTGTATAATTGTTAGTGTAGGGTGATGTAAATATCTTCTTTGTTAGTTTTGGCGTGTGCTTTGTTATTTCTATTTTTTTTTTTTGTGGATTTTTCGAAATGTGAAGCAAAAATGACTGAAACACTGAAACATTCAGTTCTAGTAGGCAAAAAATAAATTGTTTCCTGAAAAAGATTCACCAGATTCTAATTTGAGGAGTGTAACAGATCTATGGTGAGTCTAGTTAAAGGAGTGTGCTGGACGTGTGATGAATCTAATTAGAGGAGTGTACCAGAGCTATGTGGTTCAGATATATGAGCTTTTGAAATACAAGACAACAGGCTTAAATTTTAGTTTTTAGGCCTACCTCAATCCAACTTGCCTATAAAATCTGTCCGTGGCTCCTAGCCTGGCCTGAAGTGAGCTAGGCCAAAAGGTCTGACTTGTCACGGTGGCCTGTGGACAATTGTACTACCAGATGTTATTTCTTTTATGAAAGCGTCACTAAGCACGTGTATGCCGTTTGGGTTGCAAAATTAAAGTTGTGGCATGTTTACAGCAACAAATTTTTAATTGATTTTGTGCTATTACGTTTTGAGGAGTTGCTGATCTACTTGATAAACCAAGCTGGTTCACAGATGACCAAACTAACATTGAACTTTACTTTTAGTTATTGGCCAAGTTTAATGCACATCACCTAGAACTAAACTATCATAATTTACTTTTAGACTATATGATGTATTTCCTTTTATGTAATTCACTTGTGACTTATAATCTCAGTTAGGTGTTAAGCGTGCGATTGTTGGTTGTTTTGTTGATCCCAATGGATGGATGGGCAAGTTGATTGCTTCAAGCAAGCATCAGTCACATGCCACATTGATTGGTATGAGAAGATGGCACCTCATGGATTGTTGTGAGAGTGTGGTGAGACAAGGTTGCCATAGAAAAATGTAAAAATTACATTAAATGTCAGTTCCATTACCATATGGACGTCTCTCTCTCTCTTATGATCTTGGACAGAGTCACATCCTGTTCATCAAATCTGGAGAGCATTTTTTTGCCAAATTTAGAAATAAGAAATGTGACATCCTTGTGGCCCCTAATGCTGCCACTAGTTAAAAAGGAGCTTTGTGGATTAGGCGTCTTCAAAGAATTGGATCCAGTGGACATTGGTAACCATCTTGCCTGAAGGCAATCCAATGGATGGCCTGGATAGATGGCTCTACCTCCACGTATTGACTTATCTGACTGACCATCTCATGGCCTTTTGTTGGATGAAGGGAAAGTTTTGGTGGATTTGTTTATGATTGATGGTTCATCTGTCCATTGGGCCACACAGACATGCAATGTGCCCTATTTTCAATCTGCAAGATGGAACTTGATTGTTCTTGGCAGTAATGCTGGAGAGGATATGGACTGTTCTAAAGAAGCTTTTCACCTTTACTTCCATACCCCAGTGTGCCTTGCCTGTCTATTTGTATTACAATACTTCAGTTGTGCCTCTTGGAAGTATATTAAAGGATGCTGATAAGCTCTCTTGACAATTTTGATGTTGTAATTTTTGGAATAGATTTGGTGCATCCGCCTAAAATGTAGTGAAAAAATCTGAAACATTCATTTGTTAGTTCATTGAGTGTTGAAAAGATCTTGTCCAGTCAAATTGTACTATGTGGCTAACCAACTGATTTGACCTTCCACTTGTTTGATATATGTTTGAGATTCAAACCGCTCATATCACAATATGACTTGTATGCAAACTAGGGCTGAAAAACTCGTAAATCAGACTTGACTCGTCCAACTCTAAAAAAACTGACTCAAAGAGTGTTGACGCGATGACTTAGTAGAGTCATGTTTTTTAAACAACTATTATAAAATATTTAAAAATAGATCAAATACTTATAAAATTTACATATATATTTATGTTAATAATTATCAATTCAAATTGATTAATTAATATGTGCTTAAAAAATACTATAATAAGGAAAATAAAAGGAAAAAAAACAGTCTTGCATATTACTTGATTTTAAGTCCAAACATCGAATGTAAAAAATTAAATATAGGTCTCAAATTACATTTGAATCATAAATTTTAAATTGCTAATCCTAAACCTCAAGCTTAATTACTTAAAAATAACCATCATTTGTTTAAAATAAAACCTGCTATCAAAGCATGCACCTTATCAGAATAAAGTGACTTCGCTGAGTTTTCCCTTTATTTGACTTGGTCTTTTGTCAAAACTAGGTGACTCGACCAAGTCTAGAAATAACTTGCTGAGTTTTCCTTGATACAGACTGGCTCAAATCTTGCTCCAATTGAAGTGATATACATCATTGATTGATCTTGTATAAAATATATGCCCAGAGTGTGTATGATATGAGCAGTTGCATCAAGCAGAGGCTGGCCTATATATGTCAAATCAAGTGCTCCATAGCATTTAGAAAAAAAAGAAAAAGAAAAAAAAAGGAAAAAGGAAAGAAAGTGTTCCATACGGTTTGATTGTCAGGATATAATCATTTCTCTCCACACTAAATGACTAATTGGAACAATAGGGGGAAAAAACTGCAAGTCTTGGACAGAGTCTTATCCATTGAATGCGTCATCTACTGGAGCTGTTTTAATTGAGACAGCAAGAAAAGGCACATTTCACATGGATATAAAAAATCAATGAGTTTGTTCAAGATTGTGGGTGGGTATACATGGTGTAATGTTGCTGGTGTGGCATTTACTTTTTCCATTTTTGCCATCCATGCCATCTTTACTGGCAACCCTTCCACTCTCATTGCATGTATGTGATTGATGTTTTTAGTAACTAGCTAGCAGGAGGGAAAAGCAAGAGGAAGGGTACAAATGATTGTGTATCCATGTAACAAAAAGAAGGCTCAGAAGCTACATGACTGCTTGCTGGGGTTCGTGCTTGGCTGATTGTTCAATAAGCCAAGTTCAAGCTAGACATTGCTTGGCTTCTTTTGGCTTGTCCGTAGGCTTGGCTTGGTATTTATAATGTATTTTATAATATATTTATTTTGTACTTTCTAAAAACTAGTTCAATGGGGTATAGTACTAAACAATTTAATATAGGGTATGTGTGTAGTAAGCTATGATGCCTAGATACGGCAAGAACACGTTATGGACCCGGATTTTACACACAAAAAGTGAAGTATCGGATACATACGTTTGCCATTTTGAAGTATCCGTGCATCATAGGTATAAATATATATATGTGGGGGCTCCTCACCTGTACTTAGCCGTAGATAGGGGGCGTCTGCTCAAGGTTGTGGGACCCACCTAGGGATGGAGAACTTTTTTTTTTTTTTTTTGGTGTGGGGTGTTTTGGGTGGGGGGGGGGGGGGGGGTGTTGAGATTTGAAGGACACATAGAGGCCCTCCTCTCTACAGAAAATTAGCACCATTTTAATTTATATCATCTCCATCTGGGCTACAAAAGTTTAACGGTATACAGTCCATTCGGATTGGTGTCACTTGTTCCAACGGTCTAATTAAATCGGATGGAGCCCAAACTCGGTAGACATGTGTAATTCAGGGGGCCCCTATTTGTGGTCCATTTGGATGGACCACAGGTGGGCCCCACATGCTAGGTTGAACAGGATTTTCCAGTCTGTTTGAGCTGAGGTGAGAGAATCCTTATATATATATATATACATACATATATTTATGGACAATATTCATGTGCATATGTCCCTCACCATTTTGGTAAGGGACACTTTTTTTTTTTGGAAAGTATTAATGTGCAAAAGGACAAAACCTCACACCTCATCACACCTTTTTAACCTTGATAAGTCTCAAAAAGAAAGTGTCCCTCACCATATATATATATAAATATATATAATCCTATAAGAACTAGTTTTCACCACTGTTTTGTGAGAAGCCTAGGTGGGGCCATCTTTCATCCAATTCAAATCTTGTAATACACATGGACGCCCTGATAGTCACACACCCCAAGTTTCATTCAAATCCAAATTTACTGGACCGTTGGATCCACTATGTACCAATCTAAATGGACTGGATTTGTGGGCCATGGATGAAGGGGGTTAGGGACATGTGATCAAAGCCAAACTTGATATTTAGGGTGGTCTCACATAGATCTTTCCCTTGGTCCCATCCCCAAATGGGACCCACAAGTGGGCCCCATAAAAAGTTCTCACAATAGGTGTGTGTGAACACTTTTCATAGGATTAAAGCTACTTGCATTAGTTTCAATATTTTTTATACGTTGTCAAGCCAGCTCAAACAAAAATCACAAATCAAGCCTGAGCTTAGGTTCGTACTTGATTCAGTCTGTCAAGCTCAGCTTGGCTAATATTTAAGCCAAGTGAAGTTGAGCTAAGCTCGGGTTGGCTCAGGATGTGACTGATGCTCTCAAGTAACTAAGCATGAGTGAGAACTGAGAACTACCTTGGGGGTATTTGATAAAAATATTGGACTAGGAGAAATGGTGGTGTGCCCATGGCATAAAAAAGAAAGGATACCCTAGGATTCATTGAACATAACCCATGGATGAGTAGAATATCTTGTTCACTGTAATAGTATCTGGGTTTGTTCAGTTTCATGTATTCATGATTAGTTCCACATGGTGTAATGTTACTGATGTGGCATTTGCTTCCATATTTATCATCCTTTTCCACCTTTATTTGCATTCCTTTCACTTGCACCATGTGTAACTCATGCTTTGAAGAAACCACACATGAATGGATGACCCTTCAGAATTAGCATGTGTGGTATTTGAGAAAAATATTGAGGTGACTCAGAGGTGGACCTCATGAATGACTTTTTGGGCGATGGTGTATTTAGCCCATGTATAAGTAGGGTATGTATTATCTTGTAATATGCATTGTCCTACATATATATGATAACTCTAGGTAACATTTACGTAGGACTGTAAACAGGTTGGATTGGGTTCAGACATCAGCCAGATGCTGATCTAAGACCCATGTCCGATTGTCCATGATTCTAGCATAAAGAATATCCCAGTACTACAAGATATACAACAATCATGATTTAAAATATTGACCAATATGTTGGCCAATGCAGACTGGCTATCAGTAAAATCTGAAATACATTTGCATTGTGGTCCTATGTGTCAATGGAAAGCAGCCTGGATGACTGACTGCTTTATTTTTTCAGGGGATCACCTCAACTGCGGTGAAGAAGGGAGGCCTGTCTACTGGTGACATTGCTGCACAATATAAATACAAGAACACCATACTTGATGTCAAAATTGACACGGAATCAAATGTGTGTATTCTCATCTGACATCTCCTTTCTTCTGTTATGTTTAAATTAGTTGGAAATTTCTCTTGTTAAGTGGATTGAAATTCTATCTTGTTTTTTGGCAGATCTCTACGACCTTCACGATCTTAGAAATTGTGCCTTCTACAAAGACAATTGCCTCAGTTAAGCTTCCGGATTACAACTCCGGCAAGGTATTAAAGTTTATCATCTTGTACAGCACTCAATGCTTGTGGCGATAGATCATATAGTTTGATTACTCTCTTTTTTTTTTTTTTGTCAGTTGGAGGTGCAGTACTTCCATGAGCATGCTACCTTTACGACAGCTGTCACTCTGAAGCAGGCGCCAACAGTCGACCTCATGTGGAGTATGGGCACCCCCACATTTGCCATTGGTGCAGAGGCAGGTTATGAGACTGCGACAGGAAGCTTTTCCAAATACAATGCTGGCATTAGTGTGTCAAGTCCAGATTCCAGTTCTTCAATAATTCTGTAAGTTATTCTGACAGCAATCTATTCAAAAAATACTCTACTCCAACCCAGCAATAGTAAGGGAAGGATAAAAAAAATCAATGTCATTTCTAGTTTCATTAGTATGACAAATCCAGATTATGGTGCTTCAATAATTCTGTAAGTTGTTATTCTGACAGCAATCTATTCCAAAAATACTCTACTCCAACCCAGCAATAGTAAGGAAAGGATAAAAAAATCAATGTCATTTTAACTTTCTAACGTGTTTCTGTTTCAGGTCTGACAAAGGAGACACACTCAAGGCATCGTACGTGCACCGTCTGGATCATCTGAAGAGTGTTGGAGTGGCAGAGATTACAAGAAAGTTCTCTTCAAATGAAAACACATTTACCATTGGAGGATCTTATGCAGTTGATCCTTTGACCGTGCTCAAGACAAGGCTTAACAATCACGGGAAACTTGGGGCTCTTCTGCAGCATGAGCTGAAGCCAAAGTCAGTCTTGACCATCTCTGGTGAATTTGATACAAAGGCCCTCGAGAAGAACCCCAAGTTTGGGCTATCACTCGCCCTCAAGCCTTGATTGCTTTTAGGTTGGATTGAATTGGAATTTTGGTTTCTTCAACATGGGAAACAAGAAAATAATATTCAACAGATATTTTTGGGTCTAAAGTTTTAGATTCTTGTGAATTATGGCCTTGGTGGGACCATTCTTATGGGGAAGCATTTGTAATCTGTCATTATGCTCCTTTTGCATGATTGAGGTATTGTGGTTTTGCTTGTAATCTGTATCGTCATTCATGTTTAGGACTTCACAAGTAACTGAAGATCTAAACATTTTTCGTTGACAGAAGGATTTTTTTTTTCCTGATGTGGTTGAACCACAATTTTTTAATTTCAAACTGGGGCCATTGTGGGTGGATTTTTGTCCTTGTCCCAATTTACGTGCAGTTGCTATTTTTTTTTCTTCAAGGAATAACTTCCGGATGAGGTCATTGGGTGCCCGTGCCCCATCTGTGAAATCCATTACAGTGGATTGGTTATCTAATTGATCTGCATGGGCACCAAGCTGAAAATGTAATTGTATAAAATGTGGTTGGAAACAAATGGCCATGGGAAGTAGTCTCACGCAAGTTAGTATGGTCCTAATGGTGTGAATTCTGCACGGTGAACAGCTCTTTGAATTACAGGAGTGATGGTCTATCTCATCCAGATTACGAAAGAAATTAATTTGAAAGCTTATTTAAGGACTGATAACTAATGGAGCTATGGGTACTTTGTTACCCTACCTAGTAGAGATGTCAAGAGGCTTGGCTCTCATGGTATTGTGGTTTAACCTTTCGTTCTTTGCTGGAGAGCTTGTTCAGCAAACTAGTTACTGATAGAAGAAAGGAAAGGACAAGTTTCTCACCATAGTTAAATACATGTCAAGTTAAAGCCAATGATAAACATAGAGCACAAGCTCAAGCATGGCTATCTTACTACTACAAAGGTTTGTACAACATTTATATTCACGATAGACAGAGCATCTTTATATTTTTATAATGAAACATAGAGAAGCATAAACATATGCTGTTTCAGGCGTCAGACCATGTGATATCATAGTCCCCAGTTTGTGACTTGGGGATACCCAGTGCCTTCCAAACTGCAGGAGATGCATCTACTATGTTGTTGGGGCATGGCGGTTGGAAGTTGTGATCGGAATCGCACCCATTAACAGAGTCACACTCATCCACCACCTTCGCCAGCACTGATCTACCATTGGCATTTATTCTGATGTTGGCACCGGCTTCCACCATTGTACTAGCCTGTCGACAGGGCCTACCAGCTCGTCATCACTGTGATACTTCTTGTCGCACTCTAAAGGGCCACCTCCATCTCCACTTTTAGCAAAGCTGTTGATGGTCATGGTTGCACTGGTATCACCCGTTGCGGGAGGGGAGGGGAGCATTTGTACTGTGGGTACATCTTGCCATCGATGCAACAATCGGAGTCATTCTCTTCGTTGCAGCTGCCAGACTTGCCGCGCAAGTAGCCACTGGGATGACACTTTCCTAGGCGCTTGCCGGGCTTGCAAGTGCCGAAATTTAGCCCTGCTACAAATATTAGTGAGAGTAGTAGCACAGATACCAGAGACTTGGAAGCCATTGATATGTTTTCAGATGTTTTAACTACGTTGAGTAATTTGAGGTTTGGGGTGCTTGTGGTTAATTTTGTGTTTCCTTATCCATCAAATTCAATACTTACATGAAATTGGTTGATACTTTATGCAGACTTCTTTATGATTTTGTATTTCCTTAGATGAATGGGAAAGTTAAACTTCTTAATAATTGTGTATTTCCTTAGCTGAATGGGAAAGTGAACATATATTTTATGCCAAATGCAAGCAGAGCCATGACCGCTTTAGCTCAAATCCTAGACTTTTTACTGCTATTTTGTTTGGACTTGTTTTGGATCTTTGTAAGCCGAGTTCAGGTAAGTCACTTTACACATAAATGGGCCTTGATCTTTACGTGAATTAGTTTAAGCATAAATGGCCCGGACTTCATAAATTATTTTATTGAGTATAAACTACATGCCCCTACACCTAATTTATCGTAATATTTCTGACAGAATTTCGGTTGTTGGAAGTTCTAGATACCCAGTTGAATTTGATGGATAAGATTCTTATTTGATTTCAGATCCAATGAATACAAGGAAATTGCAATGGCAAATTGGCCCCCCACCACCATCTTCATCTCAAGTTATGCCATTAATTTGAGGTCTTTCAAATATATGAATTCTAGAGCCTTTTTATTTTCCGGTAAGATATGAATTCTAAAACTTAAAAAGCTTGTTTGGAGATTAGCATTTGAAGCATTAATTAAACTAACAATTTTTTTTTTTGAAAGAAATGGAAGATTTGAATAGGCTGTCTTTATTTGAAGTCAGTTTTGCATAATTCCCTCATTGGACCATCAATCTTGATAGCGTTGTTGTCAAAGGAGTTCTTTTAAAACTGTCAATGACCCAAAGGGCCATTTGGATCGTTGGAACTCGGCACTCTACACCCAACTCAACTGTAAATGTATTGGCTGTGACTCGATGATACAGAACCAAAATCGCAGTAAACAGACAGGCATTGAAGCTAACAGAAGTTGTCTTAACGGTTCTGCGTGCTTGCATTTGGCATTATATATATATATATATGGACAAAATTACTATGTATATGTATATATAAATATATATATGTTAGGTCAAAAGGTGTGATGAAGTGTGAGATTTTATCCTTTTGCACATTAATACTTTTTAAAAAAGGAGAAATGGTGAGGGACATAGGCATATGAAAACTCCTCATATATATATATATGTATGAGAAAATTTCAAGAATGCCCTGTTTAAAAAAAAGAATGTTTCTGCTCTATTTCTATCCTCCAATAAGGGACAAATCATATGGAAACTTTTTTTCCTTTTTAAAAATAACATTAATTGCTTCTTCATAGCATTAAATTTTCCTTATCTTCTATTCATTGCAAAAAGGGGCATTATATATATATATATATATATGAAAAATTCTTAGAAATGCCTCATTTAAAAGTGGCATTCCTACCCTCTTTCTATCTTCCAGTAAGGGACAAGTCATGTAGTGACTTTTTCTCCTTTTAAAAAAATAACATTAATTGCTTCTTCATATTTTTAATTTCCTAGTCAATGCAAAAAGGGGTGTTTTCATTTTTAAAAGTGTTCAGGCGCTATCTAACGCTCCACTACATATATATATATATAGATATAGGAGTGTGATATTTTTGTCCTTTGCATATTAATACTTTCCAAATATGGAAGTGAGGAGTATTCTCATTTATATATATACATAAGGAAAATTACTATGCATCCATCCCTCACTATAAGGTGAGGGACATTTCCTTTTTTGACCTAACAAGGTCAAAATGGTGTCTTGAAGTGTGATAGTTTTGTCTTCTTGCATATTAATATTTTCCAAAAAAGAAAGTGTCCCTCATCCGATGGTAAGTGATAGATGCGTACTAATATTTTCCTATATATATAGGACAAAACTACTATGCATATGTCCCTCATACTATGGTGAGGGACACTTCCATTTTTTAAAAGTATTGATGTGCAAAAAGATAAAATTATCATACATCATGACACATTTTTAACCTCATTAGGTCTAAAAAAAAATAATAATTGTCCCTCACTTTGTGGTGAGGGATGTATATATATGGGTTTTGATCCTGTGAAAATTGTTCTTACACACTTACCGTGAGAACTATTTATGGAGTCCACTTGTGGGTCTCATTTGGTGATGAGACTAGGGATGGAAAGATTTATGTGGGACCATCTCACATATTAAGTTTGGCCCCAATCATATATCCCTAATTCCTTTATCCGAGGCTCACAAATTTAGTCTATTGGGATTGGTGCATAGTCAATCTAATGGTCTAGTAAATTCAGATCTGACCAAAACCTGATGCGAGTGACTATCATGGAGGTCCTTGTGTATTGCAAGGTTTGGATTGGATGATAGATGAGCCTACCTAGAGTTTTCACAAAAAAAGGTAAGAACTAGTTCTCATAAAATTATTTTCCCATATATATATATATATAACGGCTTACATATATAGATATATAAAGGCTTTTCCATTCCCACTAATGAAATGCATAGCAACAAAGTAGGCAATGTCAACCAATTTCATATAAGAACCACCAACACAATCATCACAACCATCCCACACCTCAAATTACCCATCACAACCTCAACTCAACATGGCGGTTTTTTGGTAGAAAAACTCAACATAGTTAAAAACAACTGAAAACATCTCAATGACTCCAAAGTCACTGGTGGCAGTGCTACTATCTCTACTAGTATTTGTAGCAGGCCTCAATTTCGGTACTTGCAAATGTGGCAAGCGCCATGGAAAGCGTCGTCCCAGTGGCTACTTACGCGGCAACTCCGGCAACTGCAACAATGAGAACGACTCTGATTGGTGCGTGGATGGCAAGATGTATCCACAGTACCATTGCTCCCCTCCCATCACAGGTGACAACCAGCGCAACCATGACCATCAACAGCTTTGCTGAAGGCAGCGATGGCGGTGGCCTTGGAGTGCGACACCCAATATCATAGTGACAATGAACTGGTCGTCGCCTTGTCAACAGGCTGGTACAACGTCGGAAGCCGGTGCCTGAACAACATTAGGATCAATGCCAATGGCAGATCAGTTCTGGTCAAGGTGGTGGATGAGTGCAATTCGCTTAATGGGTGTGATTCTGATCACAATTTCCAGCCCCTCTGTCCCAACAACATAGTAGATGCATCACCTGCAGCATGGAAGGCACTGGGTATCCCCAAGGCAGAAAATGGGGACTATGATATCACATGGTCTGATGCCTGACACCATGTATGTTTACGTCGTAATATGTTCTATAGAAAAAAATACGAAGAGGCTTTGTATCTCATGCTGGTCAATGTTACATTTCCCTTTCCAGGCTAGCACTGTTTTTATTGGGCAATGGTGTAGAATCCTTGGATTATAGTGTGTGTTCAATTTGAATTGAATGACTTTTGAAGATAAATTTGCCCATTTTTACATTAACTAATTAGAATTTCCCTTTTCATAAATCAAAGACATATGAACTCATAGCCAAATAAGCTCCACTAAAACATTATTAAAGAGTAAGAATACCGGGCGAAAGGTGAATGGTATAAGGTTATAAGGTAGCAATATAGATGAGACATCGAATTTTCTAGGATTTGAATTGCTAAGATGATAGCTGGGTTTACATTTTCCATCTACCCTTGAATATTGTGTGATCAAAGGGGAGATTATTTGATATTTATTTTTGAAATTTTAACTTTGATTTCTACATTTTTAATAATTGTAGAAATTCAAAGTCTTAGAATTTTTAAGGATTCAATTACATGAAAAAGCTGGCCTTAATTGTAGTAAATTCGACGAAGAATATCATGTTTCAACAAATAGTAGCATCAAGAAATTATATGCTGCAAAAATAACAAGATGTTTTTCTATAATCCAAGCCATCTTACATTTTACTCAATTCAGAAACCAGTATCCCCTTTATTCTCAACCATAATTTGACAACTTGTGACTCGAACTTAGACTCATCAGGTTAAACGGTGGAGTCAACTTGGTGACTCACAATGTCAACTCAGATTATGAGGTCTATTTTTTTATTTGATCTAAAAATATGTCATCATTATCAAAGCCTCATCCAATTATATCAGGTGTAGCCAAATGAATTATGCTTTACCATTCTAATGTATCCTAGTTCAAAGCTAAGTAAGCTTATTTTGGAAAAGCCCCATGACTAATTTGACTTATTAGTCAAAATTGACTGTTGTTCTACGACTAACCCTATGGCCTGTCATGGCATAGCCTACGGCTAGTCATAATCTTGGAGTACAATGAAATGACCTGAAAATGGCTCTCTTGAAAAAAAAAAACCATCATACTTAACGGTGAGCTTCATAGGTACTAATGGCTTCCCGTAAGGCTACAAAATTAAGCAACCGACTTGCTTAGTTGATCCATTTTAAACCTATTGATTTAACTAGTTGGTTTAAGAATTTTAGGGGCTTTTTTTTATAGTTTATCCAAAGTTTAATTTACTTAAATAGGTTGTCACAAATAAGATAATATGATTGAATGATCCATGGCCTTTCAAGACTAAACTTCTAGGCAAGAACTTGATCTTCCTTTTTGTCGCTTCTAGAGGCAAGGTCTGTGATTTAGATATGGAATTGACAATCTTAGGAAGTGTGGGTTTGATTGTACACTATAATTATAGGCCCCAACTACTCATTTCAAATTCAAATTCAAACTACAAAATATCTTACTAGCCACCTACCTTAAAGGCTTAACTAACTATATTCATGTAGTTTCTCTTCTAGGAACTAAATTTTACCTATTAGGAACTAACTTTCACCTATTTGCAATTTTAACCCTTATAAGTTTTTCTTTCAAAAGAGCCCTTGAGATTTTTACTAATATAAAATTAGGTTTCTTTCTCAATAATCTCTAGCCAAATACTCAATTAAGTTGTACTTCTGGATATCAAAGCTTACTGTTAGTCATAAGCCAAGATAAAGGAGAATGGTTGCATCAAGTTGACAACTGATCTAAGAATATAAATATATATATATATATTAAAATAAGAAAACAATATTGAGTTAGTAGATGGTTTGCTTTCATTCAACAAAATCATCATCATTAAAACCTTGTCCCAACTATATTAGGGTTGACGACATGAATTTTGTTTTTCCATTCCAATCTATCCTGAACCAAATCCTTAAATAAGTTCTCTTCTTTAAATCAATTTATACTACCACCATTTATGTCTTCTTCGGCCTATCATTTTCTCTTGGTAGGCCATTAACCTATATAGACAAGCTTTTCCTTAAAGCTGTTGTTGCTAAACAGCATTAGACATTTCTAACTATCTCAAATAGATTTCTCTAATTTGTACATTGCTCATTACAATTGGTATTAGGGTACCTAAACGTTTTGGATTTTCAAAAGTAAAGCCTATGAGAGGGTGTTGCACTTTAACAAAAGTAATATATTTTATCTGTTAAAAACTTTAAGCAATAGATGAAAAATGATTTTTTTTTAATGTAAAGCACCACACACGATTTTTTTTAGAGTTTTTCTTGGTTATCTATTTAAATATTGTTAAAGCACATATTGCTAATTATTTTTATGAGTCCTAATAATCATTATCATCATCACTATCGAAGCCTTATCCCAACTATATTGGACCAGTTATACGAATTATGTTTCTCCATTCCAACTTATCTTGAACTAAATCTTTAAATAAGTTGAACTAACTAGTCCTAATAATATGAATCATTAATTCAAGTGGCTAGCCATTTTGGATCGAGGCACACAATTTCTATGCATTACCGATAAAGTGGTGTCATTGTCTTTTACCCCATGATAGAAAGTGGTGAACAGGTTGGTATTTCAAGAATACTATTTACTAGCTAATTGGTTGGTTTTCTCCTAATATGTGATTGGATGATCATTTGTCAACAGTCTTGCTATTTATTTTCAGGTCGGCAATCAATTGGAATTAACTCTGTAAAAACCAAGTTAGACTCCCGGCCCGCCGAATACTATTTGTGCAATCATATATATATATCCTTATGGAATAGTATTTGCTCGTGATACCAGGTAACTATGTGCTAAAAGCCAAAGGTCTGAAGGCTAGCCTATCAAGAGATATGTAGGTCATTAAAAAAAAAAACCTACCCCTCCATCTTCTTTTTCACTTTTTCTGGTTTCTTATTTCACAACACAAGTTTTGGCAACTGTAATTGTAATTTTCATTTCATATCTCTAGACAAGCAGGTTTATGAAGTCAACTTACATCATTGAAGAGTATAGTTTTACATAGTAGCTTCTTATTGCATGCTTAGCTATTCATAAAGGACAAAGACACAGAATATTCAGGCATCAGACCATGTGATATCATAGTCCCCAATCTGTGACTTGGGGATCCCTAGTGCCTTCCACACTGCAGGAGACGCATCCACTATGTTGTTGGGGCACGGGGGCTGAAAATCGTGCTCGGAATCGCACCCATGAACCGAATCACACTCATCGACCACCTTGGCCAGCACTGATATACCGTTGGCATTGATCCTGATGTTGTTCAGGCACCGGCTTCCGCCATTGTACCAGCCCGTCGACAAGGCGACGACCAGTTCGTTATCACTGTGATACTTGTTATCACATTCCGAAGGGCCTCCACCATCGCCACCTTCAGCAAAGCTGTTGATGGTCATAGTTGCACCGGTGTTGCCGCTGATGGGAGGGGAGCAATGGTACTGTGGGTACATCTTGCCGTCAACGCAACAATCAGAGTCATGCTCTTTGTTGCAGTTGCCGGACTTGCCACGGAGGTAGCCGCTAGGACGACACTTCCCAAGGCTCTTCCGGGGCTTGCAAGTGCCAAAATTGAAGCCTGCTATGAACACTAGTAAGACTAGTAGCACTGCTACCAGGGACTTAGAAGCCATCTATGAAGAATATGCAATGCAAGTACTAACAAGTATGTATGTCAATGTGTGTCCCCTTCTCGACCTTTGTCCTTGGTTGGTTAATGGTTTCTTGTGAAGAAGTTGTGTTGTTGTGTGGGTATTTATAGGGGGTAATAGCCTTCACAGAACAAGTGTGTTAAATTTTTTTTTTCGGTAAGACAGGACAAGTGGGGCTGTTCACCCCGGTGTTGTATAGAATAAGATAGCGTACGCTAGGGCCTTTGGCCATAGGCCCATCCCTTACGACACGGTCTCCACCCAATCAACGTCTCCCCGTCCAGCAGTTTCTGCTTGGATCTCACCTTTGTTCGTTCGAACTAGTGTCATCATCCTCTTTTCACTGATCTCTCTGTTTTTTCTCAAATAGAAATTGAGAAACAAGAAGACTCGGCCATAGTTACCTAGCTGGCTAATAAGGCCTTGGAATTTGGATTAGTTCATTTTGAACAATCCTCAATTCGATTAGCGAACGATTCTAATAAAGTTCACTAAGCTAAATTTTATAAATTCATTAGTGGGGCCTACCTAAAAATTCAAGTCTCTTAAAAGAACGACCCTATGTATTAACAGATGGCCCATATCTAACTCTAATAAGAACTGGATCCAGTTTAGGACTGATCACAAACAAAGCGTAGGATTTTACTTCAGATTTTATTTTGACTATGTATTTTGCACATGATCAATTTGGTAGTGATCTCAACTCTCAGTCAAGTAAAATTTAGCTTGGAGTAAATGTAAACAAGAAAAGTTATTTTGAGTCGTTTGGATTTAGATTTTAGATTTGGTCCCTCGCAGTGGACCTATTGCACGGATACAAATGAATTACTTCATTGAATTTGTCCAATTTGAACTCCAAATGAGACAATTTTAAAAGCAGATTAAATTATCTTAATCAAATTTAATGATCAAGATAAGTTTCGTATTTCAAATTGCCAGGGCTAGCTAAAGACAATTTAAGGCCTAAAGCGACAATCCAAAATGAGGTATTTTTTATTTTTTAGTATTATTTAAATATTTTATTTGAAATTTATTTTTTTTGTTTTTTGTAATGCAATATTACTAATTATGTTTTTATATTCAAGTTTTGCAAACATATCTATTTCAATTGATAGTATGGCTAATCCACTTAATCTTCTTTGTGACATTGTCGATCTAAATTAGAATTTTGTCAATTTTAATTTTGGAAGACTTCTTTATGTAGAAGAAATAGTTATAGGTATTGTCAATATTTTTCAGTAGACATGTTTAATATTTATAAATTATAACTAATAATATTTACAAATAAAATGAATACTTACTATAATAAACTTATAATATAAACTTGGAATTAAAAAAATTTAAAAGCATAGAACCATATAACCTAATTTAGTAATCTATCAGTGCTGGCCATAAAGATTATAGATGTAGATTACATTTGAATTTGATCTAGTTTCTTCAATATCACAAAAAAATAAAAGATTATATTTGAAGTTGTTTTCTATGGATTTCAAGCAGTACAGATGTAAGGAAAAAAATGTTCGGACTAGAGGATTTTTAAAACAGAAAATGAGTTCTTGCTTGTTGTGATTTTAGGATTTTCTTTTTTCTTTTAATTGCAATGTTTTTTTCATTGGTGAAAATGGGCTTTAATTTTTGCTTTTTAATTTGAAAAGATGGTAGTTGTTTTAATTACTTTATGAGGCCTTATTCTTTAAGAGAAATAAAATGATGACAATTGGTTTTTTTTTAATTTGAAAGATTTAAGTTGCTTTAATTATTTTTATGAGGTCTTATATTTTGAAATTAAAAAATAAAAAAATTAAAATTACTTTTTTAGGGCCTTATTTTTTGGGTGCCTAAGCCACGGGCTTTGGTCAAGCTACCCTTGCGAATTGCAAACTCCAATACAAATTAAATGAATTGGGAACCACGTAACTCTCCACTTGAGTCGGAAAGTCATCAACTGACTTAGTGGGTCTCGTGAATTACACCACACTCTAAAACTTGACCTGCTGATGAGTCGACCAAAAGCTGGGTTGTGGAAAAAAGAAAAAAACAATTGCAGCATGATTCTATTTACTTAATTTGTTGGGGGTTTTCTGTTTTTTGAGTTTTAAAATAGTAATAAAATAGAATTCATTTGGATAATCCAACACAATAGCCTGTAAGGCAAGTTGCCTTGGCCAATTCAAGTCACGTTTTAAGTCAAGACGAGTTGACACGAGCTTTCAAACAATGCTCCTCTGTCATTACCAGCGTTTCGTTTCCTCGGTTTAGATTCAAGCGCTCATCGTTAAATGCAAGGTTTTCAATTTCATCACTGTATACACCCTTTATTCCAGGGTGAAGCAGGAAATTTTCATTCCATGAGCCACACTCTGGAAAAAAAAAGGAAGAAGTAATCCAACAGAGAATCCGCACCTTGTAAGTTTTTTTACCCTTATTATTTGTATGTGAGCTTGGATGCCCGCCCTTAGTTTCCCACACACTTTTCATGAGTAGGATTAACTCCAACTGGGGCCCAACTTTTGATAATTCAGACCATTCAAAGCGAATTCTATCTCCTCTTGTCTTGTATTCTAAAATTTTACTTCAAAAAATAATTTAGATTTTAGACCCTTCTCGCCCCCTGTTTGCTTGGTTATCTATATATATTTTTGCACCAACACTTAGGACTCACTCATGTACACCATGGACATGGTAAACCAGAATATTTTCTGCTATATTTTACTTGGAGCACCGAGGAATTGGAAATAGTAAACAAAATCTGAGTGTTGTAGCATTTTACTGTTCTACAACTTAGTAGAATGTTCGTTTTTAAGGCTGATTTCTTTGCCCGTTAATGATTGATGGAATTCTAAGCAATACTGAACAATCAAAGTGGCTAAAATTGAAGAAGTAAAGATGGATCTCTGCAAATGGCAATCAGATTTTTACCCCTCTAGTTAGAATTGATTATCAAATTCTAGTAAATCAAATCCAAAAAAAGTGAAGTTCCCACTTGGTAAGATTTTATGATTGTTGGCTAATTCATGGGTTGACAATACTTGGGGTCTATTGAGTTGTAATTTTTTATTATTTTAAAATGGATTGTAACATGAGTTGTAGGAAAGTCTAAAGTGAAGATCACAAAGAAAAAGCAGAAATTCATGAAGCAAATAGACTGGGACAGAAGCTCTACCCGCTCGTGCGAAGATGTGCCAGCTCGAGAAAAACTTGGAATTCGCCCAGATAGAAGCTCTACTTGCATGAATGAACATCTGCCCGCTTGATCGAGTGACAAATAAAAAACCCGAATTCATGCACGGATTACTTTCCTTTTGGTGGTACGATTGCTATTTTGTATTCTATGTTAACCCTAACTCCTATGCACAAAAAGTGAGTTACTTAAAGGGTTTCTCTCTCAACCAACACATCTCTTAGTTCTGAGCATAGAAAATACATTGGAGATACCCTTCTTCTCTAAAACAGCTATTAGAGAATGTGGTGAAGATCAAAGCTTCTAGATAGTTGTTGCTTCTACTTTCATAGGAGATCGTTCACATTGCAGATTCAAGGCGATTGGTTTAAGTACAGTGACGGTGCATGACAAGGCATTGGTAAGAAGAACTACAGGCCTTATGTTGAGTTGCAATTATGAAAGGGTATGTGAATATATCTTGTAACTATCTATTTATAGTACTTGGTTTCCATTGGTCCAGGTAATAGGACTCTTACTTTCTCCCATATTGGGTTTTTACGTAAATAATTGTATCTTTTCTTCTTGTGGTTAATTGGACTGCAATTAAAAAATCTGACTTGGACTTTGAACACTTCATCTTTGGAGGTTCTAAAAAGCCTTTACTATCTCCATGCTTTAACCGTTATTCTTTAGTCTTGACCTCCTCAAGTCCTCCTTTAGACATTTTTATGAGCTCTTAAGATGTCAACATCGAGCAAATGAACTTGCACTCATTTGTTTGCAGTCATTTACATATGTAAATGATTCGCATGGATAAGGATTACTCATCATCATATTTTTTTGCGATCGTTTGCTAAGGAGGGAATTTTATCAATAAGATGAAAAGTGGAAGGTCAAGGGTATAGATCTCGTATTGGCGACTAAATTCCTAGTGAAGCCTCGATCATCATTTTCTATCAAGGTGGAGCAAGATTTAGCGACCTCTTCTAACTCAGCTCTAACCCAATTGATAAAATCATATTTCTTAAAAAGCTGTGAGAGCCTATTAGACATTTGACAAAATTTCAGAGGAAATCATGAAAATCTGATTCCTAGCATCATGAATGCATTAGCATGGCTTTCACCTCTTTGCATTTGATAATGGACTCCATCATGTGTATCAACGGAACAAATCACGGTAGCATCCAGAATTGGACTATCAACAAATCTGGGTGGCATCCAGTATTGGACTATCTTAAATAATTCCCATTGTCAAAGAGAGTCACCTGTAGGTAAAGAGGATAATGAAGTGGCTCACAAACTAGTTAAAAATATTAAATTTGTGAAAGATATGATTGTTTGGTGGCACTTTATTTCGAACCTTCTGGGCAAAATGTAATTGTCAACTCAATGATGTAATCCTTTTTTGAATGGAAAGTCCTTTCTTTTTTATAAAAGAAAAAGGAGTCGCATGTAATATATTTTTATTTAGCTCTTAATATTGGACCATGGGACCCTTTGTCCCTGCGAGCTCAAGTGAAAACTACCTCAACAGATCCACATATCCTTGAGCGCATACCTTACGGCTAGATTGTGGGCTCCTTAGCAGCCGAGGATGATTGCAACTTACTGCATAATTGTAATTTGGAGGTATTTCTCGTCGAAATTTCCTATGTTTGCAATTTTGAATTGCTTAATTGTAATTTCTGACAACCCGACAGCTGATGTCCCTCCGATGATTTTGAGTTTCATATTAAGGTGAAAATTGGTCATAGACTTAGACACCTAAAATGTCACTTTAGGCCACTAGTATTCTCAGAATTCCATTTTCCGAATATTCGACTATTTGTGAAATCGGTTGTGGGACAGCATATGGGAAATTCATAAGATACCCCATAAGAATACTCAGAATTCTTGCAGACACACAGCCACATTTATAGGGTAATTCCCAAAGCAGAGTTGTATGGAAGATATATTTATAGGCACTCTAGAGAAAGTTCTAGCATTTTATAGAGGGCCTCGACAAGATAAAAACCATTTTATCAAGACCTTGCCTTGTATATAGCTTTAAAAAAAAAAAAACCCCGTGTCAATTTCTTCCACAGAGTTAGCCCTGTGTGGATTCTCAGTTTACAGGTAAGACTAATTCACTGTTTGGTCCTGTGAAAATAGAAATAGAAAAGCAACTCTTTTGATATTACTCAGGTTATCTAAACACATGGAGCCTTGTTTACGCACAAACGTCATTAATAAAGTTCTAAAACAAGCCCAACCAAAATAGCAGTAAACAACAGTCGAGGTTGTGAAGCTCAAAAGAAGAAGTCATAACGGTTCTGCTCGCATTTAGCATTATATGTATGGTAGCTTTTCCATTCCCGCTAAGTAAATACATAACAATTAATTAGCCAGCATCAACCAATTCGATATGTAATCCACCAGCACAATCACAGACATCCACACCTCTACTACAACTAAAAAACACTATCGCCTATGCAAAAAATTTATATGCAAAGGGCTAAATGCAACTCTTTATCTATGCAAAGATATGCGTGGGCAATTCGTAACTAAAGGATTGTGGAGAAATGTTTCTGCCCAAGTACAAAATGGTGTGTGAGCAAATGTTGAGTTTTTTGCTACGCCTTACTTACGTATGTCATGCCCGGATCCCTGGAATTTGGGGATTTGAGTGGGCCCCTAGGGCGTGGATACATAATCCAGTAGAAATCTGTGCCCTGAAGAATTATACACGAATTCCTACAAGGGAGATTCCACAGGAACGTATGAGGTATGCTAACACACATACAAGCACAACTTATCATAAACGAAATCCTACGAAATACTCAGTAATTATCAAGAGCACAAGAGTTCATAGTCTGTTAACTTTCAAAAGTAAACACGTATATACATATGATAGTGTTGAAGACTTTTAAGGACATTCCAAGAAGACTACTTAAGAGTTTGATACAAAAAGTCCCAAGCACAACAATGATATCTTCCAAGAACGCGCTCCGTAGGATGGCTACTAAAAGACGTCGCCATCTTTCTACTTGTCTACACCCCGAGGTACCATTGGGGTACCCTCCGGGGGCACGTCAGTGTCCACGTTGGGACCAGGTTCTGAACCTGCAATACCAAGGGTAACACTGTTAACACGACGGCTAAGCAAGTACTGAGGTATATGAAACAAGTATAACATAATATATCAATAAGAATAATCACTGAACATGCTACATAAGTGAGAAATTACAACTCAAATGTAATACATACTGATTGGCAACCACGACGCTCTATTCTCCCAAAAGGGAGCATACACATATCATATGGGTCGCTAGGGGATCAAGCTAGCTTCTTGAGGAGCGTCGACTACTCCTTTGTAAACTTATTGCAGTGGTGACATACATAACATATACCCAAAAGGGCGTAAGCTGAGTGGTGTCGACTCATATCCAATCGTATCAGTCATATCATACCCTTGGCTAACAAGCTCGCACTCATTAGAAGCTCTGGCTTGTCAGACACGCACTCATTAGAAGCTCTGGTCTGAATTGCCTCAAGGTTTTGCTAAAAGAAGTAGTTCATGTTGAAGGTAGTATATCATAGCAATATGGATGCATTCAGCTTAAGTGAGTACCCAAGAATTACTACCTTCACCCCCTATAATAAGTAACCTATATAGTCTCCAAGGACATTCGAAACGATGTACACACAAGACGTTTGGTGTCGTTGTGTTACTGTATCTTGGTATTGCCTTATGTGCATACGGGACATCCTTCTTATGCCAACATCCATGACTCGTCATTGGGAGACCCTCCGGGAATCATTCATTCTCCCCAACATGTACTTACCATTGGGTCTGTGTAGTGGTATAGAAGGTGCCAATACTAAGGTCCTACAAAACCATTGAGAGTCTCTAACATCCTGTTTCATTTGATTCTTACGGCTTAGCCTTGTACAAGGTTACGGCTTAGCCGAGTGGGTTAAATTCCTTCAAGATTTTCAGGCGCAATTACGGCCCAACCGTATGTTGGCCTACGGCTTAGCCATGCTAAGCCTACGGCTAGGTTACGGGGAGGTTACGGTGTAGCCGTAGTGTATTCCCCGGTGCAGCCGTATGCAAGCCGTAGAAGAAACTGGGTTCCATGAGCTCTCTGGAAAGCTCGCCGTAGGAAGACCAACGGCTTGGGTACGGGCTGGCTACGGCTTAGCCGTAGTGAAATCCACGGCGTAGCCATAGGTGAGCCATAGTACAAAATCGCGTTTTGTTGCTCTGGACTTTGAGCCGTAGATGCTCACGGCTTAGCCGTAGCTTCACCATAAGCTTCAGAAACCTGAATATAGTTCTGTACCTCAATTCCGATTGGGAGGGGGTTCTATGACTTACTAGGAGTACCCAATTAAGGTGTTCTGTACTCCCACACCCTCTATTCCCATTTTCTATTCCCACTTGATTCATACCCCACTGGCACCCAAGTGATAACGTAATTCATGCACACCCATTAAGAAGAGACTGCAGTGGGAAAAATTAGAAGAACTAACTCAACATGCAATGAACAATTACACATGTAGTGCATAAAAGCTCAAGTACTTGCCTTGTTACCAGTGTTTAGCCCCTTTCTAACTCTTCTTGTCGTGTGGGTAGAGGGGAAACTCCAAATCGAAATGGGTTCTCTACAATAGAACATGAAAGTGTGGAATATGGGGTTTAGATCCACATACATGTCGTGTAAATTGATTCCTTATGACTCTCATAACTTGAAATACATAAAATGGAGGTGGATCTTTACCTTAAACAGCTAGCTTGCAGAAGAGAACAGTACAGAGAAATGGCTCGGGGAGGAGAATGAGGAAGAAGAAGATCCCCAAGCCGAGTGGCTCCTTAAATCTTAAGAAGAGGGAAGTTCGGGAGGAGAGGGAGAAGGCACTGCTCCAGTGACTCAAATGAAACAAATCGAAAAGAAGGGGGGAAGATACGTTGAGCTCCCATTTAAACATGAATTTCTCTGGAAGTTACATGCAAGTCTAATCTTTTCATGAAATTCAGTTTAGGCAAAATGCACCTCAATTGGACCAGGATAAGTCCAGATCAAGTCGGACCCAACACGAAAGATGATCCACACGAAAAGTTACACGAAAGGAAATAGACGAGGTGTCCAAGAGGTGTGAGGACAAATTACGAAAAGGCCCTTAACTACTAAAGTGGGGCCAACTCCGCCCAACTCCCTATCCGAGGCCCAAACCCGATAATTATTGGATTAAATTAGCCTTAATCGAGTTCAATTAATATAGAATGAGCTTAATTAACGTAAATCAAGATTAGTGGGATTCGGGGCCTTACATCCTCCCCCACTTAAGATCATTCGGTCCTCCGAATGCAACGTACCTGGGGTAGTAGCTCTGGATATTTCGCCCGAATTTGATCTTCAAGTTCCCAAGTGGCCTCTTCCTGTCCATGGTGCTCCCGTAACAACTTAACCCATTTGATCGTTCGTGTACGCAGCACCTGTTCTTTAGTGTCAACGATACGAAGGGGTCTCTCTTCATAGCTCACATCAGGCCTCACTTGCACGTCGTCCAACTCAAGGACATGTGAAGGATCTGGGAGGTACTTCCTGAGCATTGACACGTGGAACACATTATGAACTCCCGCAAGCAGGGGTGGTAGCTCCAACCGATAAGCTAAATCTCCCGCTCTACTCTGTATCTCGAAAGGTCCCACAAACCGTGGAGCAAGCTTACCTTTTTGTCCAAACCTAATGGTACCCTTCATTGGGGAAACTTTCAAGAAAACTTTGTCCCCCACTTGGAACTCAAGGGGTCGGCGGCGTTATCTGCATAACTCTTCTGGCGCGATCGTGCAGTTTTCAATCTATCTTGCACTTTTTGCACCTTTTCCCTGTATCCGCCACCAGGGTGGGTCCGTGGAAACTCCTAACTCCAACTTCTTCCCAACAGACGGGCGTACAGCACTTACGTCCATACAAGGCTTCAAATGGAGCCATTCCGATGCTCGCGTGAAAACTGTTATTGTATGCGAACTTGCATAAGGAGAAGTATTCACCCCACTCTTTTCCGAAGTCCAATACGCTAGCTCGTAGCATATCCTCCAAGGTCTGTATCGTTCGCTCCGATTGCCCATTTGTCTGAGGATGGTAAGCCATGCTGAAACTGAGTTTGGTGCCTAAGGACTTCTGAAAAGACTGCCAAAAGGAAGACACGAACCTACTGTCTCGATCAGACAAAATTGAGACTGGAGTACCATGTAGCCGTACAATCTCATCAATGAAGGTCTTGGCCATCTCCTGAAATTTCATCCCTTTCCTGATGGGAATAAAGTGGCCTGATTTCGTTAGTCGATCGACAATCACCCACACTACATCATGATGCCTACTTGTTCGGGGCAACCTTGAAACAAAATCCATCGTGAGATTCTAGCATTTCCACTTAGGAATTTACAGGGGATGTAACAAACCGGGAGGCTTCCTGTGTTCAGCCTTTACTCATTGGCAGGTAAGGCATTTTGCCACAAAGCCCGCTATATCCATGAAATTACGATTAGTTGTGATTCTGTAAGGTCCCATACCCGAGATAATTACGATTAGTAGTAATTAAGTTGGTTTTACTTTAATTAATGAGTAATTAGGCTAATTGAGCCCAAATCTCAAGAGTTTTGGGTCATGGATTAGTAGATGGGTCGGGTTCGAACCTTTATTAGGTAGTCCAAGGCCTTTTCATTTAGTATTTTCCTGATTTGGCATCATTAAAGCATCATATTGGTTGCATCGGGGGAGTTTCGCCTTGTTAGACATCTTTCATGTTTGGCCCAATTTCGTTTAGACCCATCTCAGCCCATTTTAAACCCATTGATTCAAACTGGAAATATATAGAAATCAAGAGGGCTTGCTTGGAATTTCTAGAAACTTCATTTATATAAAAACCCTAACCCACCAACTACCACCGATATTTTCTCCTCCATCTTCCTTTCTCTCGCACGTGCAGCTGGTTCTTTTTCTCCTCTCCCATCATCGCCTCCCTCATTCAGCCCTTATTCTTGGTGATTGAAGTTACATGCATCAATCTTGAGCTTCATTCTTCTTCCTCTCCATCCCTCTTGCCCTCTTTCTACGGATCAAGTACCATTTTCACCCTCTCGCTTGTGGAAGAGTCGAGGTTCCATATTCTCCATCTAGACAAATGGCAAATCAGTTTAAGTGAAGCATCGAACCTAAGGCAAGTATAAGGATGCATAATCTTACATGCATAGCTTGATTTTTTTTATTATTGATGGATCGTGTGATTTTACCAAATTTACAACTTTGTGGAAATGCATGGATTAAATGGTGATTTGGTTGAATAAGGATGTTATTAGCCTTTAGGGAACTCAAGGGTGTAGAATGGAGGCTTTTGGAGTGGTTTCATTGCAGGTAAATTGGGATTTTGGAAGAGAAATGCATTGAGAAGAAAACCCACCCGCAACAGAATGCTTCAGGGCCGACTGGTCGGTCCTGAAGCTCGATCGGTCGATTGCCTCATCAGGTAGTCCGACCGATCGGCTGCCAAGCCCGACCGGTCGAATTCCACTTCTTGAAGGGTCTGACCGGTCGGACCTTCACCCGATCGGTCGGGTGAGTCTGACTGATAACTTGTTGGAAGGTGTTCAAAAATGAATTCTAAACTTGACTATGAACTTTCTATAGTCTATGGGATAGCCTAGTGATGGGTTACTCCCTTAAACCACAAAGAGAGCCTAGTGATGGGCATAAAGTGATGTGTCCCTACATACACATGTGGTAACACCAAGAATAGTAACACCGGGACACTGAACACCTTATGAATACACCAAGTTAATGACTTCAGAAACCCGGATTGTCTAATATAGAATTGATAGAAATTGTCCTTGCTACCCTATAATCTAATTGCATTGGTTTAGATTAATATGCACTGGATAATCAGTATTTTATTAGTTGTGGTTCTATGATAGACATCTCCAACGTGAGCGGTGGGTGTGGACCTCTTGAATAGGTATTCACGAGGTGCTCTGCCTAGCAAAGTCCCACATTGCTTAAGAGAGTGTATAAAGACGTGCCCTGTATTCCCCTCGTGACGCGTCCTGAGTACTCCCTTGGGGCTTTGCCCAAAAGTCATAACTCGTTTTGGGTATTCCGTGGCGGCTCTGCCCAAAAGTAAAACCGTGCGGGTACTCCCTGGGGGCTCTGCCCAAAGCAGACAATATCATGGTGGGGGGGGGGGGGGGGGGGGGAGAGAAAAACGTTACCCCTTAGTTCTATTCCTCATAGGAGGTTCGGTTGCCAATTGGGTCTCCATAATTTTATAGACTACAATATTAATTTCCTTTAATTATTGTGCCATTTTAATCTAGTTGATTTATCGTGTTAAGCTTATGCACCCTTATCTTGCTTAACCGCGTGTTAACTGAGTTACTATGGTATTACAGGTGCGGAACCCGCTGCCTATCCGGCAGTCAGCGCGATCCCGGAGGCAATCCCAGCGTTACCTCGGGACGTGAACGAGTGGAACGAGGAGGACATCTTCTCGTGATTTCCCTCCACAGTGCGCAACAGGGACACATTGGAATAGGCTTAGGGTTCATTTTGGCAATTATATCTTTTGTATTATGTATGGATATTTATGTACAAGCATGTAGGTGGATTTAATTAACGGCCTTGTTTGCTTAAGGAATGAAATGAATGGATGTTCTATGGATGCTCATGATGCATTACAGGTGAAATCTCCAGGTTTCCGCTTGAGTTCCTTATATGGATAATACGTGTTCGTGGATTTTCCTCACATGTACCTGTGGGATCACCCTTGTGACAGTTCGTACGTGTTCCATCATGGCACGAATTGTCACGGGTACGTGTGTCATTCCTCGGAACCCACAGTTAATCCCCAATTCTCGGGTTCAGGGCGTGACATACGTAAGTATGGTATCAGAGCATTGATAAGTCAATTAAAAGACTTAGCAACCCTAGGAAGCGTAGTGAGGTACGATAAATGTAGTTGGGGGAAATAGAATCTCGGTATAAGGACTTGTAATTGTCTTCTGTATTAGCGTCGGTCAAGGCTAATCTTTAACTATAGTTGCAGATAAATGGCCTCTGGATCCGGAACAGGTAACGACATGGGAGATGATGACCGGGATAATGTGGAGATAGAGGGCGTTAATCCTCCGCCGCCTCCACCTCCTCGCCCTACCTATACAACAGATGAGCACTTTATGATGTTGGTGCATCAGTTGGCGGCGAGTAATGCTAACCAAGCCGCGATGCAACTGCAGTTAGCAGCTTTGATTGAAAGGCAGAACCAAGCTGGAGATCCAAACTCTTTGTATGAGAAGTTCAGAAAGAGAGGAGCTATCGAATTCACGGGAAGAGAAGATCCATTGCAAGCGGATGAATGGCTTGAGCATACGGAGAATGTCTTCGAGTCATTGACTTGTACGAGAGCACAGCGAGTGATATTGGCAACCTCGATGTTTAAGGATGTGGCGGATGTTTGGTGGAAGACTGTCCGTGATCACATCAAGGCCATGCTTGAAGCAACTATTTGGGATGCTTTCAAGAGGCAATTCAAGAAGAAGTTCATCCCTGAGCATATCACCCGTAAGAAGAAGGCCGAATTCCTTTCCTTGCAGCAAGGTATCATGATGGTGGCGGAGTACGTCCACATCTTCAGTCAACTCTCCCGGTTTACTATAAATTTGATTGATACCGAGGAGAAGAGAGTTGAATGATTCCTCGAAGGATTGCGGCCCGCTATTAGGGGACATGCTACAACCTTTCAGCGCCCAACAAAGTACGATGATGCTGCGGAAAGAGCTTACGCAGCGGAAGAGATAGAACAGAGCTTGTTCTTGAGTGAATCAAGGAGGAGTACCCCGTCTTCAGGAAAGAGCCAGTAGTACTCCAGGAAGCAGAAAGGAGTTGCTAGCAGTTCTTCCAGGCTAGTTTGTAGTGTGTGTGGGAAGAATCATGAGACTAGCAAGTGCTGAAAAGTAACCGGAGCGTGCTACCTCTGCGGCTCTCTGGGTCATCGAAGATCTGAGTGCCCAAAGAGGAGGAGTATAGAACAAGACTTGCTACAGCAGCAGTCTTCGCAGTCTCCTAGGACCCCACCATCTGCCCCTTTACGTGAGCAAGCACCTTCTAGGCAGAGTCAATTCAGACAGAGTCAAGGGCAATCTCGATCAGGACAGAGTCAATCGAGACAGAGTCAATCGAGACATAGTCAACCTAGGCAAGGACAATCTAACCGACCTCAAAGACAGGGCTGCGCATATGCATTGACTTCGGAGGAAGCTGAAGCAGCGGATCACACAGTCGTAGGTAAGGTTTCTATTTGTGGTGTGGAAGCCAAGGTGCTGTTTGACTCGGGATCATTGTATTAATTCATTTCTCCTCAGTTTTCTGGTAGAATTCAGGAGTCCCCAGCACGA
The DNA here is from genome assembly GCA_037013555.1 of Sextonia rubra. Taxonomy (NCBI): domain Eukaryota; kingdom Viridiplantae; phylum Streptophyta; class Magnoliopsida; order Laurales; family Lauraceae; genus Sextonia; species Sextonia rubra. Next base: position 29,774,067 of record JASUAD010000010.1, on the reverse strand, counting down.
CTGCCATATGAGTTGCACGTCTTCAGCCCTGTAGATGAGAAGGTAATTTGTGAGGTGTCCTACCCTAGTTGTAAAATCGCGATCGGTGAAATGATCTTTCCAGTAGAACTCATCGTGTTGCCGATGCATGATTTCGATGTGATTTTAGGCATGGATTGGTTGAATAAATACATGGCTTGTTTGGATTGTTTTTGAAAGACCGTTACTGTGAGGATTGAGGAAGCCGGACCAAGTGTTGTTTTTCGAGGTGAGAAGAAGAGTTCGAACACCCGGATAATTTCTGCACTTCGGGCAGAGAGGCTAATTCGGAATGGTGGTGAGGGATATATTGCTTTCATAGTTGAGAAGAAGTCACCTCTGAAGTTAGAGGAGATTCCCGTAGTCTGCGAGTTTCCGGATGTGTTCTCAGACAAAGTTCCTGGTCTTCCTCCAGTTAGGAAAGTAGATTTTCTATAGAGCTTATGCCTAGTACAGCCCCGACTTCTAGAGCCCCATATAGAATGGCGCATGCAGAACTACGTGAGTTTAAAGTGCAGTTGCAAGATCTATTGGACAAAGGATTTGTTCGTCCAAGTACATCGCCATGGGGAGCTGCAGTCCTATTTGTGAAAAAGAAAGATGGCACCCTTAGGATGTATATCGATTATAGGCAGTTGAATCAAGTGACGATCAAGAACAAATACCCACTGCCTCGAATAGATGAGTTGTTTGATCAATTGCAGGGTGCAACATATTTCTCTAAGATTGATTTGAAGTCTGGATATCACCAGTTGTGAGTTAGAGATCAAGATACGCCCAAGACAGCTTTCAGAACTAAATACGGGCATTATGAGTTCTTAGTCATGCCATTTGGGTTAACCAATGCCCCTGCTGCATTCATGGCTTTGATGAATAGAATCTTTTCTCCGTTTCTCGACCAATTTGTGGTGATCTTTATTGATGATGTATTGGTATATTCTAAGACCAGAGATGAACATGCTGGACATTTGAGGACTTCACTTCTGTTATTAAGAGATCATCAGTTGTATGCCAAATTGGATAAGTGTGATTTCTGGCTGAGGCAAGTTATCTTCCTAGGACACATTATTTTGAAGGATGGACTTGCAGTAGACCCAACTAAGATTGAAGCAATAACTAGCTGGCAGAGTCCAAAGACCGTTGCTGAAGTTAGAAGCTGTGTCGGTCTTACAGGTTATTATCGGAGATTCGTTAAGGACTTTTCTAAGATTGCAGCCCCATTGACTAAATTAACTCGGAAGAATGAGCCATTCGTTTGGTTGGAGGAATATGAGTCGAGTTTCCGATTGCTTAAGGAGAAGCTAATCTCGGCCCCAATTCTGTCCTTATCAGAAGGTAGTGGTGGATTTGTTAATTATACAGATGCTTCTAGAATTGAATTGGGATGTGTCTTGATACAGAATGGAAGAGTTATAGCATATGGGTCCAGATAGCTAAGGGAGCATGAGAAAAACTATGCCACCCACGATTTGGAGCTAGCCACTGTCGTCTTTGCTTTGAAGTTATGGAGACACTACTTGTATGAAGAGAGATTTGATGTTCATAGTGACTAACGTAGTCTTCAGTACTTATTCTCTCAACATGATCTCAATATGAGACAGCGTCGCTGGCTAGAGCTTATAAAGGACTATGATTTTCCGATCAAGTATTTTCCAGGGAAAGGCAATGTGGTGGCTGATGCTCTGAGCAGGAAATCTACAATTGAGATTGCAGCATTGTTTGGTGAGTTATTTTTGGTGGAAGAATTTCGAGATTTGGATACAAGAGTTGAACTTGTGGATGACAAGGTGATGTTAGTAGATATGTCAGTTTTTGAGCCAACCTTGATCCAACAGATTAAGGAGAAACAGTTCGAGGACCCAGAGTTCGTCAAGATCCGTGAACATATAACTCAAAGGCTAGATCTCAGAATGGTTGATGGTGTGTTATATTTCCGGGACAGATTATGTGTTCCAGCAGTCCAGAATCTTAAGGAAGTAATTATGGCCGAGGCGCATCATTTTAGATACTCTATGCATCCCGGTAGCACTAAAATGTATCGAAACTTGAATGGCAGGTTTTGGTGGAACAATATGAAGAGAGACATTGCAAGTTTTGCAGCTAAATGTCTTATCTGCCAGCGCGTGAAGGCCGAACATAAGAAACCTCTCGATTTGTTGCATCCCCTACATATCCCAGAGTGGAAATGGGAGAACATTTCAATGGACTTTGTTTTAAGGTTACCCCGTACTAGTAGACGACATGATGCTATTTGGGTGATCGTTGACCGACTGACGAAATTAGCCCATTTTATTCCTTTTAGGAAAGGTATGAAATTTCACGAGATGGCCAAGGTGTTTATCGATGAGGTTACGCGATTGCGTGGCACGCCGGTATCTATAGTCTCAGATCGAGATAGTAGATTCGTTTCTTCCTTTTGGCGATCTTTTCAGGAATCCATGGGCACCCAACTCAGCTTTAGCACAGCGTACCATCCTTAGACTGATGGGCAGTCAAAGCGTACGATACAGACCTTGGAGGATATGCTTCGAGCAAGCTTGTTAGACCTTGGAAAAGAATGGGACGAGCATCTTTCCTTGTACGAATTTGCGTATAATAACAGCTATCATGTGAGCATCGGAATGGCTCCATTCGAAGCCTTGTACGGACGCAAGTGTCGTACACCGGTGTGTTGGGAAGAAATTGGAGTTAGGAGTTTTCATAGACCTTCTTTTGTGGCGGATACAGCAGAAAAGGTGCGAAAAGTCCAAGACAGAATAAAGATCGCAAGGTCTCGTCAGAAAAGCTACGCGGATAACAGTCGTAGACCTCTCGAATTCCAGGTGGGAGATAAAGTCTTTTTGAAAGTTTCTCCGATAAAAGGCACAATCAGATTTGGTCAGAAGGGCAAGCTTGCTTCGTGATTCATTGGTCCATTCGAGATTCAGAGTAGAGTGGGAGACTTGGCGTATTGCTTGGAGCTACCATCCCAGCTAGCCGGAGTTCATAACGTATTTCACATATCGATGCTAAGGAAGTATCTTCCAGACCCCTCTCATGTTCTCGAGATGGATGACGTCCAAGTAGAAGCGAATGCGAGCTATGAGGAGCGACCTCTTCGTGTCATCGACGCCAAGGACCAAGTGCTTCACACCCGGACGATCAAGTGGGTCAAGATTCTTTAGGAGCATCATGGACCGGAAGAAGCTACATAGGAACTCGACGAACAAGTTCGTGCAAAGTATCCGAGACTTTTGCTAGAGGTAAGTTGCATTCGGAGGACCGAATGTTCCTTTAGAGGGGGAGGATGTAAGGTCCCATACCCGAGATATTTACGATTAGTAGTAATTAAGTTGGTTTTACTTTAATTAATGAGTAATTAGGCTAATTGAGCTCAAATCTCAAGAGTTTTAGGTCATGGATTGGTAGATGGGTCGGGTTCGAACCTTTATTAGGTAGTCCAAGGCCTTTTCATTTAGTATTTTCCTGATTTGGAATCATTAAAGTATCATATTGGTTGCATCGGGGGAGTTTCGCCTTGCTAGATATTTTTCATGTTTGGCCCAATTTCGTTTGGACCCATCTCAGCCCATTTTAAGCCCATTGATTGAAACTGGAAATATATAGAAACCAAGAGGGCTTGCTTGCAATTTCCAGAAACTTCATTTATATAAAAACCCTAACCCACCAACTACCACCGATATTTTCTCCTCCATCTTCCTCTCTCTCGCACGTGCAGCCGGTTCTTCTTCTCCTCTCCCATCATCGCCTCCCTCATTCAGCCCTTATTCTTGGTGATTGAAGTTGCATGCATCAAGCTTCAGCTTCCTTCTTCTTCCTCTCCATCCGTCTTGCCCTCTTTCTACGAATCAAGCATCATTTTCACCCTCTCACTTGTGGAAGAGTCGAGGTTCCATATTGGTTGAATAAGGATGTTATTGGCCTTTAGGGAACTCAAGGGTGTAGAATGGAGGCTTTTGGAGTGGTTTCATTGCAGGTAAATTGGGATTTTGGAAGAGAAATGCATTGGGAAGAAAACCCACCCGCAATAGAATGCTTCAAGGCCGACCGGTCGTTCATGTAGCTCGATCGGTAGATTGCCTCATCAGGTAGTCCGACCGGTCGGTTGCCAAGCCCGACCAGTCGAATTCCACTTCTGGAAGGGTTCGACCGGTCGGACCTTCACCTGATCGGTCGTGTGAGTTTGACTGATAACTTGTTGGAAGGTGTTTAAAAATGAATTCTAAACTTGGCTATGGACTTTCTATAGTCTATGGGATAGCCTAGTGATGGGTTACTCCCTTAAACCAAAGAGAGAGACCTTAGTTTCCAATGTCAAGTCCCGGGTGTAGGTATAAAGTGATGTGTCCCTACATACACATGTGGTAACACCAAGAATAGTAACATCTGGACACTAAACACTGTAACAACCCGCCCCATACCATCGAGGTATTGTCCGCTTTGAACTTCCCAGGAGGTCACTCATCTTGAAATTGCTCTGACTCGAGCACGCTTAACTTTATAGTTTTTATGGAAGTCATCACGGTTTTGTCCCCAAAAGGCGCCTCGACAATTTAGGACGGATTCTTACTTATATTCTTTACATTCAAGTACTCTTGGGACTGGGTCGTTACAGGCCCACCAGCTTCCGCCGGATATGTCCCCATATCCACACATATCGGACCGAAGATGGCCTCATAAGCGATGTGGGACTTTGCTCCTGCCCCTAGCCAGGACGCGGACTCAAGAGGTCACCCAAGGGGTCCGGCCCAACGGCCTCACCCTCCACCACTCAGAGGAGAGCCATCCCCTTCTCTGATACCATTTGTAACAACTCGCCCCGCACCATCGAGGTATTGTCCGCTTTGAACTTCCCAGGAGGTCACTCATCCTGAAATTGCTCTGACTCGAGCACGCTTAACTTTATAGTTTTTATGGAAGTCCTCATGGTTTTGTCCCCAAAAGGCGCCTCGACAGTTTAGGACGGATTCTTACTTATATTCCTTACATTCAAGCACTCTTAGGACTGGATCGTTATAGATGTAACACTCCGACCCGAGTTGATCCGGATTAGTGAGTAATTGCGTGTGATTTTAGCGTTAAGTGTGTTTTGATTTTGTTTTCCTTGGCTTTGAGTCTTAGAACGAGTGTTTGGCTTGAGTTTGACTTGGTCTAAATAGTTCGAGCCCTTTTTCGTAATTTTGGCTTTTGATTGACCTTGTCCGTTTTGCGTCATTCGGACGTCATCGCGTGTATTTCGTTGAGCTTGTTGATTTTCATAACTGTCTTGGATCCGAATGATTCCGTTTGCTCTCGTTGGATCGTCATTTGACTCAAACTGACATTTGTGTAAGCTGTTTGGACTTATATGTAAACTTGGACTCATTTTACTTTAAATATCCCACCTACCCTCTTGTTTCTCTCGATCGTCTCTCGTTCTCTCAGCTCACTCTCTCTCAGTCGTCTCTCTCTCTCGTTCAGCTCTCTTTCTCTCGTTCCTTCTTCGTTTTTGATTCGTGTGGAAGGAGAAAGGAGCTCGATTGTGGGTGTGTTTCCCGGTGGACTGAGCCAAGTAACGAAGTGATTTCATTTGTAAGGCAAGTATAAGCCCAAGTAGTATGAACACTAATTGATATGGATTTGATTGTTGTATTTCTGTTCTTCCTTGTGTTTCTCAGTGTTAGACAGCCCCATCGAACCCATTTTGCTGTTAGCTTCTTGTTTCCAGTCGTTTTGTTCAATTTCTGTATGTCTGTAACGATTCCAGAAAAATGAGTCCGTGCACTCACGGCTACACCGTGAAATGTGCTACGGCTAAGCCGTGAAATGGCTTACGGCTAAGCCGAGACCCAGCCGTAACCCTAACCGTAGAACAATACAGACTGTCATCTGTAAATAACTGAGAGTTGGCAATTGGCCATTCTTCTACGGCCCAGCCTGATCTAAGCCGTACATTGTCTTACGGCTAAGCCGTGGACCAGGATACGGCTGAGCCGTAGAGCAAAATACGGTTGAGCCGTAAATCCGGATGAGCATTTTGGGGAGCCTCGGCTCAGCCGCAGTGTATATTACGGCTAAGCCGTAAGATGCCTCGGCTAAGCCGTAAGGTTACCTACGGCTACACCGTGTGAACCTGGAAAAGGAATAAAAGGGACTAGGTTTAAGAAAGAGACCGTTATGACTTTCATGATAGAATGTAGCTAACCTGGACATGCCCAATGTAAATGTCTGAATGACGTGAATGATCTCGTGGGCTGCGAATCATTCATGCCCATTATCCAGTTGTTTAGCACCTCCCCATGGGTGTTGGTTTAAGGGACTTCGGTGTACACTCCTGATACTGCAACACTAGACAATGGTATACCGGATAACTTAAAACTACATCAACATGCACGGTTAGAAACACTGGATAAATAGGTTAGGATTGGCTTGTAATTGACCTTGATTCGTATAAGTACTTGATTTGTTGAGTTGTACAGCATATTGATTTCGGTTATGCCCTCTTATGTGTTCTGCGCTGGACCTCTCGATTCTGTGGAAAATGCAGCAACCCCAGAGCGAAGCCCGGGCGGGACCATTCTATTCTTGTGTTTTACTGTTGCTCCACTTATGCCCTCTTATGTGTTCTGCGCTGGACCTCTCGATTCTGTGGAAAATGCAGCAACCCCAGAGCGAAGCCCAGGCGGGACCATTCTATTCTTGTGTTTTACTGTTGCTCCACTGGAGTACTTGCATCAGTGCTTAATTGTTAGTACTTGAGATTGTTCTTGGTAACTGCTTATCCGCATTTGGTATTGTTATTCGTATTCAGTACCTTCCGTTATTGCTTAATTGCATTCAGTATCAGTATCAGTTTATGTGATGCACTTCCTACTGTTATGTGAGATCTGCATGTGGTATGTGATATGGTATGATTGATTGAGGTGCATCATCTGATTTGATTGTGATCGTTCTATGGCACTACTGAGCCTCAGCCTTAGGATACCCGACGGGGTTAACTTTGGTTTAGTTTATGTGTTTGCCTCTGCAGAGTGTTCTGTCCTGGGACTCCGGACCCCGGGAACTAGAGACCCATGCGTACCCTGGCCCGGTCGCTGGTGTTCTCATTCCGACTGCTCTCGAAAGGGAGAAAATGGCCAATGTAGTAGCCACTTTGACTGTTATCTGTTTATGATTCTGATAGCATGCTTATTCATTTGCATAATTGCTTAGTATACGAATATGCTTTCTATAGATCTTGCATTATGACTATTGCTCACTTTAGATGCAATTCGTGTTATCGTCTTGTGGCTTATATTTTGCTAAGTCGTTGTACTTATGAGTTGTCTTTGTGTGTTGCAGGCTCAGATCCCTCTCCCGATCCTGCGTCGGTCGACCCGACTTCAGGAGAGGCTCGCGAGGCCCCCTCCGGCCTAGAGGAGTGGACTTGATCCATCCTCCAGAGTACGGTTTGCATCATTTTGTTCTCCCCATTCATTTGAGTCCGAGTCTATTGAGGGGATTTTTCTGTACTTGTAACGTGGGCCTTGAGTGATATCTGTATTTTGAGTTTTGACTGTTGTAAGCCCGCTATATTGTCAAACGTTCTTGTAATTATTCTTGTCATCAGTTTAATGTTGTTTTGTATTCTCCTATGTCTCTTGGTGTGTTGTTATATGCCTTGATATGTACAGCTTCCGCGTACAGTTGTTTGCACGTGTGAATGATCCCTTGTGTGTGTATGCTTAGACGGGGTCTAGGTGTGCATGCACGGGAGTACGTGTGTCATTGGTTAGACTCCCTCTGACCCCCGGTCCCTGGGCTCGGGTTGTGACAAACACCTTATGAATACACCAAGTTAATGACCTCAGAAACCCGGATTATCTAATATAGAATTGATAGAAATTGTCCTTGCTAACATATAATCTAATTGCATTGGTTTAGATTAATATGCGCTGGATAATCAGTATTTTATTAGTTGTGGTTCTATGACAGACATCTCCAACGTGAGTGGTGGGTGTGGACCTTTTGAATAGGTATTCACGGGGTGCTCTGCCTAGCAAAGTCCCGCATTGTTTAAGAGAGTGTATAAAGACGTGCCTTGTATTCCCCTCGTGACACATCCTGGGTACTCCCTGGTGGCTCTGCCCAGAAGTCGTAATGCGTTTTGGGTATTCCGTGGCGGCTCTGCCCAGAAGTAAAACCGTGCGGGTACTCCCTGAGGGCTCTACCCAAAACGGACAATATCACGGTGTGGGGGGGGGGGGGGGGGGGGAGAAAAACGTTACCCCTTAGTTCTATTCCTCATAGGAGGTTCGGTTGCCAATTAGGTCTGCATAATTTCATAGATTACAATATTAATTTCCTTTAATTGTTGTGCCATTTTAATCTAGTTGATTTATCGTGTTAAGCTTATGCACCCTTAACCCTTATCTTGCTTAACCGTCGTGTTAACTGAGTTACTATGGTGTTACAGGTGCGGAACCCGCTGCCGATCCGGCAGTCAGCGCGATCCCGGAGGCAACCCCAGTGTTACCTCGGGACGTGAACAAGTGGAACGAGGAGGACATCTTCTCGTGATTTCCCTCCACAGTGCGCAACAGGGACACATTGGAATAGGCTTAGGGTTCATTTTGGCAATTATATCTTTTGTATTATGTATGGATATTCATGTACAAGCATGTAGGTGGATTTAATTAACGGCCTTGTTTGGTTAAGGAATGAAATGAATGGATGCTCATGATGCATTACAGGTAAAATCTCCAGGTTTCCGCTTGAGTTCCTTATATGGATAATACGTGTTCGTGGATTTTCCTCACACGTACCTGTGGATCACCCTTGTGATAGTTCGTACGTGTTCCATCATGGCACGAATTGTCACGGGTACGTGTGTCATTCCTCGGAACCCACAGTTAATCCCCAATTCTCGGGTTCGGAGCGTGACAGATTCTGATCACGATTTCCAGCCTCCATGCCCCAACAACATAGTGGATACATCTCCTGCAGTGTAGAAGGCGCTGGGTATTCCCAAGTCACAGATTGGGGACTATGTTATCACTTGGTTAGATGCGTGAAACTGCATATGTTTTCATTGTAATGTGTCATATAGAACAAAACCAAAGTGGGTGAGAATAACATGCGCGCGTGACATTTACCTTGATAGGAGTAAACTTGCCATGATTGAGATTGTGATTAATGTTTCTCTTAGGCAATGGGGTAATGTTGTAGAATCCTTGGATTGCCAGTGCGTGTTAATTGGAGATGAATTTGACTATGCAAAGAATTTTGGCCTTTTTTTTTCTAGCTTCAAGTGTATATGTTTGCACAGAACTAAATGGAAATTGAATATAAAAGAATTCATAGTCAAATAAGCTCCAATGATCATTATAGAAGTGAAGGGTGAAAGATATAAGGTAGTGATGGATATGGGACCTTGACTTTCCTAGAATTTGAGTCTCGTCAATGGCATCTAGTGGGTGTCAGGGAGAAGTTGAATCAGTTAGGAAGGAGCTTTTGTGGGGGAGGGAGGAGTACTAAACGAAAATTGTATTTAGTCAAATAGGATGCTATTGTTAAGCCTAAAGCCGTGGGGGGCTTAGGGTTGGGAAACTTGGAATGTAAAAATTGGCCTCTTTTGGCTAAATGGTGGTGGAGATATGGGGAGGAGAAGGAAGCTTTATGGAGGAGAGTTATTATTACAAAATATGATGATAATGATTGGAGTTGGTACCCTATTAAAGTTCCTAGGTCCCATGTGTCAAGTTTGCAAGTAATATTTTGAGGGTTGAGGATTTGTATTCTATGGGATGATGGGAGATGTTTTGGAGTGGAGTAGGTTGTAAAGTGGGGAAGGAAAGTCAAGTTCATTTTTAAGTTGATGATTGGGTGGGAGTGGGTCCATTGTGTTTGTCTTTCCCTAGATTATTCAGAGTAGTGGTCAATCAGTAGGCTTCCATTAAAGATTATTGTGTGGGTGAAGGGGGGTTAGGGTCTTGGAATGCATCCTTTAAGGGAACCCTGTGATTGTTTAAGGAGTTTGAGTTGGGGTCTTTGATCAATCTTCTCTTTAATGTTTTCATTTGCAAGAATATAGTAAATTCTCATATCTGGAAGTATAGTTCTTTTGGTGTTTTTTCATGGAAACCTTTCTATAAGGTATTTGAAGGTTGTGGGGGGAGAGATCTTTAGAAAGGATTGATGCCAATCTTAATATTATGTATGCAAATAATCATTTACTCAATGAAAATAAATCAAACCACAAGCACACACCACAAGAAGACACAATATTTTACGTCAAAACCCAAACTGAGAAAAAACCACAGCAAAAAATCAAGCATTATGAATCATACTATAATTACAAGAGAATACTCACAACCCTTATCCAGTTGCCCCTCAACCTAAGAACTTGGTGATTCCCTTGCATAACTCCCTGCTGCAACGACCCACTGCCGTTCTCTGTGATAGATCCAAGCACCTAAATGCCTTTTAAATGTTGTACTTGACTCCGCAAAGCAATCATCTACACTCAAAAGAGTAGAAGATAATAACCTTTAGAGTAAAACTTCAGCCCCTGAACTCTCAAAAAAACTTTAGAGGAGAAGATCTTCAAAATATATTTCACACTCAAAACAATGAGATCTCTATCTTAAGGTTAAGAGAGAATCCTTTTTTATAGCATCTAATTCGTGCCTTATAAGTATATTTCAATCAAGAAAGAAGTTGGCATGAAACAGGCAAGTTCCCCTTCAAATTGGACTGAAAAATCTCAAGTCGGCAAACTTTCCGCACTCTTCCGATCGGTCGAATGAATAGTCCGATCGGTTGGATTACCATTCTGCCCGAGGTGAAATTTCAGTACATTTCTGCAAACTTTTAGAGGCTTTAATTTTCTCGATTTAGCTCCGATTAAGGCAATCTTAGACTCTATGGAATCCACTCGAAATGAGCTTTTCAATGGTAAGTCGTATGCTCATATCCGAGGCTTGGTTTATGAGATATGACCTTTTTAATCCATGATGTCCATAGAATATTACTTGAATTTATCCTTTTTTTTTCGATTTCTTCACTTCAGTGCATCCGGCGACTCAAACCATTATCCAAACTCAAAGATATGTAAAATACAACACTAATGGACTTAAGTTTTGTCCAACCAATGAATTTGCCAACACAAAAATCCTTACAATCTCCTCATTTGGCAATTCATGGACAAAACTTCATCTACAATCAATTTACCCAAAAATAAAACTAAAAATACATTAAGCAAATTGAAATAGCAAAGAAAATTTTACAATCAGCTCTGCACTAGTTACAAAAGAAACCATCTTCAGCTCCATCTGTCTTCAAGTTGCGCAAAAAATTTTCTATTCTCCCCTTGAATGTAATATTTTCCCCTTTTTGTCCATAATTGACAAAGCTAATGATCAGCACACAGCAAAGTATCAACTTGGATCTAACAATAGCTCCACTTGATTATAGCTCTCCCTTAATTGTTTCTTCATAGCAGCATTGGGGATGGGAGCTTGATCTTCTTTATCAGGGTTTTTTTGCATATAGCCACCTATACTTGTATAATTTGATCATGCAGCACAACGTGAGCAACTTCTTTGGATAGATCAGACTCAGATTTGATCATCTTCTTACCAGATTTCTTATCCATCAGCATACATGGCTTTATCATACATGTGTCTCCTTGATTAAACATCATTCTAGATATCTCTTAGGATCTCACATAGCAAATTAGTGTAACCCACTCTGATACCACTTGAAGGTTTTGGGGGAAGAGATCTCTAGAATGAATTAATGCCAATCTTAATATTATGTATGCAAACAATCATTTACGCAGTAGAAATAAATCAAACCACAAGCACACACCACAAGAAGACACAATATTTTATGTGGAAGCCCAAACTAAGAAAAAACCATGGCCATGAATCAAGCACTATGAATCATACTATAGTTACAAGAGAATACTCACAACCCTTATCCAGTTGCCCTTTAACTTAAGGACTTTATGATTCCCATGTATAGCTCCCTGCTGCAATGACCTCATGTCGTTCTCTGTGATAGATCCAAACACGTTGATGCCTTTTAGATGTTGTACTTGACTCCCCAAAGCAATCATTTACACTTAGAAGAGTAGAAGACAATAATCTCTAGAGTAAAATTTCAGCCTTTCAACTCTCAAAAAAACTTTAGAGGAGAAGATCTCTAAAATATATTTCCCACTCAGAACAATGAGATCTTTATCTTAGGGTTGAGAAAGAACCCCCTTTTATAGCATTTAATTGGTGTCTTATAAGTATATTTTAATCAAGAAAGAAGTTGGCATGAAACAGGCAAGTTTTCCTTCAAATCGGACTGAAAAATCACAAGTCGACAAACTTTCTGCACTCATCCAATCGGTTGGATGGATGGTCCAATTGGTCGGATTACCATTCTGCCAGGGGTGAAATTTCAGCACATTTCTGCAAATTTCTGAAGACCAGAACTTTCTCATTTCATCTCCAATTAAGGTAATCTTAGGCTCTACGGAATCTGCTCGAAATGAGCTTTCCAATGGTGGTCACATACCCATATTCGACGCTTGGTTTGTGAGATATGACCTTTTTAATCTATGATGTCTGTAGAATATCATCTGAATTTATTGTTTTTTCTTCAATTTCTTCACTTCAGTGCATCCAGTGACTCAAACCATTGTTCATGCTCAAAAGATATGTAAAATACAATACTAATGGACTCAAGTTTTTTTTAGCCCATGAATTTTCCAACACAAAAACCCTTACAGTGTTGAAAGGCATATCAAAAGTCAATGTTCCTTTTCTTTGGTTTGGAAAGGGTTGGTTCCAACTAAGGTGGAGGCTTTTGCATGGCTCGCAATCTTGGGGAAGATCTTTAGGCTGATAATTTGAGGAAAGGCTTTGCTTTTGAAGATTTCAAACTTATATGTGAAATAAAGGAAAGAGAGGGAGACAGTGGATCCTTTGTTTGTGCATTGTGAGTTTGCTCATTCTTTATGATGTAGACTTTTTTTTTTTTTGCAATATGGCATTTTCTGGTGTAGCCCGTGGTCTTTGGCAGGGGATGTTTGAAGCATGGAGGTGCTCTAGTTTTTTTGGGTGTAGATTGGTTCTTTGAAGACTTAGAGAGAAATGACATAGTATTTAGAAGGTCTTCGTCTTCAGTTTTTTGTGGTGGCATGAATTGCCAATTGGGCTACTTTCAAGAGTGAATTTGACAGTATAAAAGTTAATGGTGTGTTGCATAATTCGGAGGCTTCTTTATTATGTGGAGTAAATAAGGCTAAAGAGGTAATTTTTTTGGATCCTCGCCTTAAATATGAGCTCAAGTTTACTGTGGATGGGGTGGCTAAGGAAAAGCCTGGGCTAGCAGTCATAGGAAGAGCGCTCCGCAATAGTGAATGTATTGTGTTGACTTTGTTCGTGAAGTATGTGGGTTGTATGAAGTCTAATGAGGCGGAGGTTTTTGCAATCTTGGAAGTTATCCAAATTTTCTCTTCCTTTTCTTCTTAATCAAGTTTAGTGGTAGAAAGTGATTTTTTTAATGCTAGCTCATGTCACATCCCCAAAACTGGGCTGGATCCAAACTCGGTTCTAGGGGTGTAAGAATTGAGGCCAATTAAAATTTTTCTAACATAAACGATATGGGCCCCAATTCTGGGTGGATCGAAGTCCTTCGTGAGGCTATGCTTGGTGAACAAGCAACCATAATCACATGTGGAACTAAAATCCATACTCATCGCAGACGATTATCATATAACTATCATATAACAAATCTCATTAATAACAAAATCAAGGTCAAGTACTTTGAAGCATAGTAATTAAAGTTATAATTCCAAGACAAATAAATTTAATAAATAAACTAATGGCCCAAAATGACCTTATTACATAATTTAACATTCCGATCTTTGCACCAACTCTTGGACACCTCAGATGATGTCATCGGTGCTCCACTCAATAACTCCGCCATCTGGCAGGATCCCCTACGTCACTTGACCTTCCAGTTCGACACCGGTAACGGGACCTAGACACCAAAAGTAGTGGGTCAGATTGACGTAATCTGGCAAGAGGTTAAACTGCAGGCAATGAATTAATTAACTGAATGAAACATAATATTCATTATAACCCAAAATATATCAGATGCAAACCCCAATGGCATCATCATCATCATCATCATCATAGCCTTATCCCAACCATGTTGGGGTCAGCTACATGAATTCTATTTCTCCATTCCGTTCTATTTTGAGCTAAATCTTTAGATAAGTGCAACTTCTTCAAATCTGAATTAATGACTTCCATCCATATTTTTTTCGGCCTACCCCTACCTCTTGATGGACCATCCACCTGTATATCCAAACTTTTTCTCACCGGTGCCATTACTGGCCTACGCTCAACATGCCCAAACCATCTTAAACGAGTTTCTCTAACCTTATCTCTTATTGGTGCTACCCCTAAATGTTCTCGAAAGCGCTCATTTCTAATTTTATCTTTCCTAGTTTTACCACACATCCACCTAAACATTCTCATTTCCGCTATATCCATCTTATGAATATGTGTCTTCTTAATTGGCCAACATTCTGCTCTATATGTCATAGCTGGTCTAACCACTGTCCTGTAAAATTTTTCCTTCAATTTTGTTGGCATTTGTCTATCACAAAGTACTCCCGAAGTTAGTCTCCACTTCAGCCATCCAGCTCTTATCCTATGCTCCACATCTTCGTCAATCTCCCCATCCTTACTAATCATCGAGCCTAGGTACCGAAAAGAATCTTTACGTGGTATCTCATGGGTTTCAATTTTGACAGTGGTTTCAACACTTTGTATATGTCCACTGAAATTGCAATCCATATATTCTGTCTTTGTATGACTTATTTTGAAGCCTCTAGATTCTAATGCCCTCCGCCATCTCTCAAGCTTTGCATTTACATCCTTTCTTGATTCATCCACCAATACTATATCATCTGCGAATAACATACACCATGGTAGTTCTTCTTGAATATGCACAGTTAACTCATCCATAATTAATGCAAAGAGATAAGGGCTTAAGGATGATCCCTGATGTAAGCCTATAGTAATGAGAAATCCGCCCGTTTCTCTACATGTGGTTTTCACATTTGTTATTGCACCTTCGTACATATCCTTTAAAATTTCAATGTAACCTCTTGGGACATTTCTTTTCTTTAAGACCCACCAAATTAAATTCCTCGGTACCCTATCATAAGCTTTTTCCAAATCGATAAAGACCATATGTAGATTTTTCCTCTTTACTCGGTATTTTTCCATTAATTGCCTAAGTGAAAAGATAGTTTCCATAGTTGATCTCTCTGGCATAAAACCAAATTGATTTTCCGAAATCTTAGTCATTTTTCTCAGTCTTTGCTCTATTATTCTCTCCCATAACTTTATAGTGTGACTCATAAGTTTAATCCCTCGATAGTTGGTACAATTTTGTATATCTCCTTTATTCTTATATGTAGGTACTACAATGTTTCTTATCCATTCATCCGGCATTTTCTTTGTCATAAGTATCTTATTGAATAGTCTACATAACCAACTTACTCCAACCTCTCCTAAGCATTTCCATACCTCATCGGAATACCATCTGGGCCTGTTGCCTTTCATGTCTTCATTCGCTTCAATGCTTCCTTCACTTCCACCCCTCTAATTCTACAAAGAAAAGTATACTCTTGTAATGAAGTATCCTCCTCCACTCTTGTATCACCCAAATATTCTTCATTTAAAAGTTTACTAAAATATTCTTTCCACCTTTCTATAATATCGTTGTCCTTTACCAAAATATTTTCCTCATTGTCCTTGATACATTTGACATGATCTAAGTCCCTACTTTTCTTTTCTCTTATTTTTGCAAGCTTAAAAATATCCTTTTCTCCTTCTCTTGTTCCCAACCTATTATAGAG
Source organism: Sextonia rubra (assembly GCA_037013555.1). Classification (NCBI taxonomy): domain Eukaryota; kingdom Viridiplantae; phylum Streptophyta; class Magnoliopsida; order Laurales; family Lauraceae; genus Sextonia; species Sextonia rubra. Next base: position 29,758,157 of record JASUAD010000010.1, on the reverse strand, counting down.
GTTATCGTATGCTTTGAACTTTGCACTACTTACTACTTTCTTAGCTTCTTTCTTTGCCTTCTTATACAACTCAAAATTTTCTATACTCTTAGTCCCCTGCCAAACTTTGTAGCAATGTTTTTTTTGTCGAATAACTTCCTGAACCTCCATACTCCACCATCATGTTTCTTTATTAGTATGTCTCTTCCCTTTTGATTCTCCAAGTATCTCCTTTGCAATATTCCTAATGCAATTAGCCATTTGATTCCACATTACTGTAGTTTCTCCTTCAATATTCCATTCTCCTTTCTCAATCATTTTGTCCTTAAATATATTTGCTCTTTCCCCCTTCAAATCTCTCCACCTTGTTTTAGGGTCCATTTTGTTTACTACTGCTCTCTTTTTACTTCTAATGCAAATATCTAAAACTCCAAGCCTATGTTGCGTAGTTAAACTCTCTCCTGGGATAATCTTACAATCTTTACAAGCCAATCGGTCCTGTTCTCAAACTAGAAAAAAGTCTATCTGACTCCTATTACTCCCACTTTTATATGTAATTAAATGCTCATCTCTCTTTTTAAAGTAAGTATTTGCTACTATAAGATCAAATGCCACTGCAAAGTCCAATATAGTGTTTCCGAATTCATTCTTTTCTCCAAATCCATGCCCTCCATGCACTCTCTCATATCCTCTATTATCTTTTCCTATATGCCCGTTTAAATCCCCTCCAAGGAAAATTTTATCACTATTTGGGATTTCTCACATTAAATCATCCATCTCCTCCCAAAATTATCTTTTCACACTTTTTTCTAGTCCTACTTGGGGAGCATATGCACTAATGATATGAATTATGTCTTCCTCTAGTACTAGTTTAATTGCTATAATTCTACCACCAAACCTCTTTACCTTCACAATTTTCTCTTTTAAATCCTTATTTATAATTATACCCACTCCATTTCTTGTATTACTCTTTCCTGCATATAAAAGCTTATACCCATCTATGAGCTCCTTAGCTTTATTCCCTTTCCACCTTGTCTCCTGTATACAAGCCACACTAATTCTTCTTCTTTTCATTACCTCAACCAACTCCATGCTCTTGCCTGTCAAGGTTCCTATATTCCAAGTAACAAGTCTAATTTTCCTATTCCTCCTCTTCTTCTCATGCATTAGCTCAAAGTCATGCGGTAGCCATTGCACACTTTTCACTGCAGCCGGGCGACGCTGCAATGCGTCGCTTAAAGCGGGGAACGCCCTAGCCTTATCATGAAATATCATTTGTTCAGAATTCATGTTTGGGTTGTGACAAAGTTTTACGCTGGCTGTCACCTACCTAACGCAACCCTCCTCCTTTACCCGGGCTTGGGACCGGCAGCAAAACTGGGGGAGTAATGCAAACCCCAATGGCATGAATACATAAAAACGGGTATTTCCACGGATAAATATATAAAAACGGGTAATCCCGCATACAGATAACAGAAACGGGTAGTCCCGCATATAGATAACAAAAACGGGTAGTCCCGCAGATAATAACAGAATCGGGTAATCCCGCAGATAATAACAGCAACGGGTAATCTCGCAGATAATAATAGAAACGAGTAATTCCGCAGATAATAACAGAATTGGGTATTCCCGCAGATAATAACAGAAGGCCAGCTGTATGTTATAATCCACAGTACACGCTGACCCGATGGCATACGTCCACCTCCGAACTGCAGTCGGTCAGATATATATATATACAAATATATATATTTACAAATACATACATATACCAATGCAGAATGAATTATTATATGATAGCCTTAATCCCAATATTCAAACCATTAACAATTTGAGTACTTAGACTTTTATAATTGAAAATGTATTATGAACGTGTGTCAATTCCAGTTTTCAGAGGGTAAACACTAAACTACCTAACGGTCATAGTTAGTTAAATATACACATGAGAACTAACCCTATTACACAATGGAAATGTAAGTTTACGATGCCGATATACTACATTTGGTGCCTATCATGTGGCGCATCCCGAATTTCACATTCTCATTCTACATTTAGTCCAGTTCTCATATGAACATTCAACTGACTTTTCTAAAAAGACATATTTCATCTAATCTAATTATGTATATTCAGTGTGTTTTACAAATTAGGTAAAATATGTTCAACTTCCAAATCCAAAGTTAAATCAAGTCATGATCAAAAGGGGAAAGGGAATAATTAATTCCTTAATATTATTGCTGTGTATAAATACACCTTATTAATTTATATAAAACTAAAGGTACAAATTTCAGACCCCTGTTTGAAATCAAACTCAAATTAAAAATCCAAATTAGAATCATAAATACAATCTAAGTAAGGTTTATTAATTACCAAATACATCTTAGTTAATTTCAAATCAATCTAAATAAACATTAATCAAAATTATATAATTCTCAGTTAAATTTATAAATAATCCAACCTAAATTTCAAATAACATCGAATTAAAATTAATTTAATGGAATCAAATCTCTATTAGCATACTAGAACCGTTAACCAAACTATAACCCTCTAAACATTATAATTAATATTCAAAAATTCTAATCATCTTTATTTATATAAATATATATGTATTTAAAAAAAACTGGGTTGACTCGGCCCAGACCCGCCACCCTGGCCCGCCAGGCAGCCGGCCCAGCCTAGTAGGGCCGGGCCGCTACCCAGCCGGCCCAGGCAGCAGGCCCGCTGCCTGGGCATGCCAGGCAATGCTGCTACTGGTGATTTTCTTTTTTTTTTAAATATATATAAATCAAATCTAGATTCAAAGACATTAAACCTTAAGTACTTACTTGGTTTCAATCAAAATCAATCTCCACTGTTAATCTCTTAACCAAAAACATTAAACCAAACAAATAAATCATGTTTTGAACATATGATTAAACAAAGTAACCAAGAAGATATTATTTGCAGTTATCCACTTGCCTGGATCTTGAAGCCAAAAGCAAATCTGACGATCAGAAGATCTAACCTTGTTTTCCCTCTGGAGAACTTTTAGGGCTTGGTTGCAGAAGAAAAGAAGAAGATAGAATAATTGGGAAAACCCTAAGGGTTTATATTATAAAGAAGTTTTTTTTTTCTAAATTACAAGGAAGGGCTCCCTGCTTTCTAGTGAGTTTTACGAAATAACGAAAAGAGTCCATTGGTCTAAAAGAGTAAAATAACTCAAGACCAAAGCCCAAAAGTATTTACTGAGCCCATTTAACCCCTCTCAACCCAACTCAAATCCGACAGACCGATATGACCCAAAATAAAAATTTGGGACCTGACAGCTCATGAGTGTTGTCTTCAGCTATGTTTCTATCGGACTTTTAATTTTACATGAATGAAACTAAAACTTGCTTTTCTCCGTTTCAAGTTGTCTTTAAGCATGTGGGTAGGTCTGCCAATGGTTTTGCAGACTCACTAGCTAAGCAAGGAGTAGATATGATTTATGATTTGATTGCCTTCTCTTTGTAATTTTGTTTTAAGTATAATGTTTTTATACCTTTTTGTCCTTCTTTCCTTTTAAAGAGGGGTCCTTGTATTCTCCTTTCTTCCTTTAATATACTTCATCATTACCATTAAAAAAAAAAGTGATAAGAGGAAGGGCAGAAATGGGAAATTGGACATTTTAGAGCCAAAAGTAAGGGGCAAGCTTCCATGGTCCCTTGTATGGATCATCAACGAAGCATGAGTCCCCTAGCTGCATCTTAAAATGTAATCTGTTCATCTTCCCTTGGCTTTGTGAATGAGTCCACTAGCTGCATCTTAAAATGTAATTTGTTCATCGTCTCTTGGCTTTGTGACTCTTAAGTTTCTTAGTAGAGTATATAGGACTCAGGCTATCAATGTAGCTTAGACCATGACTCAGTTAAGGAATATATAGGTTGAACGAGTGAAGACCTCACTCCAGTTAACATTTGAAGCACATATGATACTTCAAAGAATATATTATATATCCAAGCTAATTGGTCATTATCATCATTGTTGGCATCATCTTAACCTTATTATCTCATATTCAATCAACGAATCTGAACTCCCTTGTGCCATTTAGCATCCAAATAAAAAAAGAAACTACCAATCCAATTTTTATCAATCTTAACTTGTGCTATTCTTTAGGCAATCACATGGTTCTGTCCAATCAGGTTGTCAATAATAGATGACATTCCCAGTAATTTGTTGCAATTAATTATACTATGCTTTATCATACCTTCTCAAAGACAAGCTAGCTTATACAAAGTTCTACGTTATCACAGTGAAAGTAGTTAAAAGAGTGTAACACGGTACAACTTTTTGCTACGTAAAAGAGAGGAAATCACACATTTGACCATGTGATATCATAGTTCCCAATTTGTGGCTGGGGAATAGCCAGTGCCTTCGATACTGACGGCGATGCATCTACTATGGTGTTGGGGCATGCCGGCTGGAAGTCATGATCTGAATGGCATCCATTAACTGAGTTGCACTCATCGACAACCTTGGCCAATACTGATCTGCCATTGTACCACCCTATTGACAAGGCGACGACTAATTTATTGTCACTGTGATATTAGTTGTCGTATTCTAAAGGGTATAGTGGACTTGCAGAAGCGTGTAATCTGCAATCAACAATTAAAGTCACACAATAATAGACAAGCACACAAGAGAGATTTATGCGGTTCGGTGAGATGCCTACGTCCACGTCTAAAAGAGAACTCTACTCTTTTACTGTACTCTTCTGATTAAGTCTATGGTTACAAGTTATATCATATATATATATATATAACTCTTTCTTTCTTAGCCACTAAAAAAGCCCAGTACTAAAACCAAAATACCTCTGACCCAAAGTCTAGTCCAAGACTAACCGTATGGACTAATCCGGTGAACCTGCAATACAAGACATAATCTCAACAATCTCCACCTTGGCTTGGATTCCATAGAACTCGAGCCACCGGAAGAATAACCAGCAATATTTTCAGCTTTACGTGCCGTGCTGAAAGGTACGTCCTGGTGCCCACTGGCACCGGACACAGTTTTCACTCTTCAATGATGAGTGACACAGATCCAAGCAAGACTTGAACTTGTCCTTAACCAGTTTCATCATGAATGCACCAAATCGCTTATACCATTGTCCAGAAGCTTGCTTCAACCTGTACAATGATTTTTCTGAATTGCATGCATGATCAGGAATCTAAAACTTTACTCCACCTGCATGGGAAGTTCATTCCTTATCCTCGTAGACCGGCTTACGTCCAATGGCCTGATTGCCATTATCAAGAGTCTCTATCTCTTTATCTATAATTGCTGCCTGTTGACAATTTTTTTGCCCTTCCACTGACTCTAAATACGTGAATAGTTCAACCGTCAATGCATATGCAACCACGTTATATGTTACCAACATATTTTCAAAACCGTATTTGATTGGCGGCTTTCTCACTCTCAGTAGTTTACCTGTGTGCTGTTCAGTCTAACTATCCTCAGTATTTTGGGAGGAGTCGAATGCACTCTCTGTTCAAATTAGGATGTTTGACTCCACCTGCACGGTGCCACTGCTGCTACTTACTTCTGTATTCTCCACCTACTTCCTCACATCGAGCACAGCATTCTCATTAAATGTAACATTCTTGCTGATGATAAATTTGAGTGAATCCCAATCGGTACATCACAACTTGTATCCCTTCACTCCATGAGCATATCCAACCAAGATGCAATTCACAGCCTTTGGTTCCAACTTATCTCATGTTTTCATATGAGCATACGCTGGACAACCAAAAACCCTCAAGTTAGAATAATCAGTTGGATCACTGGATTACATTTCTTTCGGTGTTTTACAACTAATCCCTGAGTGTGGAGACCTGTTAACTAATAGCCTACAACATGTACTGCATCAACCCAAAAGGCTTTGGAAAGTCCTGTGGGTACATCTTTCGATCGACACAACAATCTGAGTCATCCTCCTTGTTGCAGTTGCCGGACTTGCCATGTAAGTAGCCACTGCGACAACACTTTCCAAGGCGCTTGCCAGGCTTGCAAGTGCCCAAATTGAGGCCTGTTACAATTACTAGTAGGGCTAGTAGCACTGCCACCAGTGACTTTGAAGCCATTGAGATGTTTTCAGTTGTTTTAACTATGTTGAGTTGAGTTGAGATAGGTAATTTGAGTTGTGGATGTTTGTGATTGCCCTGGTGGCTTTTATATGAAATTGTTTGATACTGACTAATTAATTGTTATGTATTTCCTTAGCGGGAATGGAAAAGCTTACATACATATAATGCTAAATGCGAGCAGAACGACGTTACGACTTCTCCTTTGATCGTCTTGACTGTTTACTGCTATTTTGGTTGGGCTTGTTATGGACGTCTATTAATGACATTTGTGCATAAACAAGGTTCCATGTGTTCAGATAATTCGAGTAACCTGTAAAGAGTTGTTTTGCTCTTTCTATCTTTCACAGGACCAATTAGTTACTGGGAATTAGTCTTACCTGTAAACTGAGAATCCAAACAGGGCAGTGGGGTTTTGTTTTTTTTTTTGCTTTTTAGTCTTCTTGAAGCCCTCTATAAAATGCTAGAACTTTCTCTAGAGTGCCTATGACTATATCTTCCATACAACTCTGCTTTGGGCATTACCCTATAAATGTGGATGTTTGTTTGCAAGAATTCTGATTATTGTCATGGGGCATCTTATGAATTCCCCATATGCTATCCACTGCCGGTTTCACAAACAGTAAAGGATGTATCATTTTGGAAAATAAAATCTTGAGAATATAGAGGGCAAAAGTGGCTAAAAGCAACATTTCACAAGGTTGAGTTTCTGAATTGTTACCTTTCAAACAGGACATTCAAAATCATTAGGGGACATCAACTGTCATTGTTTTCAGAAATATCAAACATAGAGATTTCCATGAAAAATACCTCCAAATTACAAAGAAGCAAAATGTTGCAAGCATCCTTGGATGCTAGAGAGCCCACAATCAAGCCGTCAAGGGGATGCGATAAGGCATGGGCGGATCTATTGACAAAGTAAGGAGGCAATTTTTACTTGTGCTAGCAGGGACTAGGGTCCCATGGTTCAATATTTAGAGCTACATAAAAATATATTACATGCGACTCCCTTTTTACGGTTTGACGATGGGAATTATTTAGGATGGTTCAATACTAGATGCCACCGAGATTTGTTCCGTTGATATATACGATGGAGTCCATATCAAATCCAAAGAGTGAAACCATGCTTAATTATAAGAACTTGATGCATTCATGTAGCAAGAAATCAGATTCTTCATGATTGCTTCTGAAAATTTGTCAAATGTCTAATTTGCTCTCACAACTTTTGAATAAATATGATCGTATCGATGGGGTTAGATCTGATTAGTGAAGGGATCATGGGTGGAAATCTACCAGGGATCATTAAATCTTGCTCCACATTGATAGGAAATGGGTGCGGGGGCTTCACTAGGAATTTAGTGGCCCACAGGATATCTGTACCCTTGACCTTCCGCTCTTCATCTCATTGATAAAATCCCCTCCTTACTAAATGATCACAAACAAATGCGATTATGAGTAATATTTATGTATGCGAATCATCTACATATATACTGCAAACAAACGAGTGCAAGTTCATTTGCTCAATTTTGAAGTCTTAATAACTCTCAATAATGTCTAAAAGAGGACTTGAGGAAGTAGGACTGAAGGATATTAGTTAAAACATGGAGATGGGGACCTCATTTTTTTAGGATTTGATAATCAATTTTAATTTGAGGGGAGAAATTTTTATTACCATTTGTAGAGATTCATCTCTACTTCTTCATTTTCATCCACTTTGATTGAGAAGTATTGTTTAGAATTCCTATGTATTATTAACGTGCTAACAAATCAGCCTTAAAAAATGAGCATTCTAATAAGGTGGGGAAAAGTAAAATGCTACAACACTCGGATTCTGTTTACTTCTTCAATTCCTCCGTGCTTGAAGTTAAATATAGCAAAAAGTATTCTGCTTTACCATTTCCATGGCGTACACGAGTGAGTCCTAAGTGTAGGTGACATGTTGGTGTATAAAATGTAAGGACCCTATCCCAAGATTTTTTTATATTTATTATTTAATTTTGATCTTAAAATTAGACCATGCTTGGACCCCACCCATTCATTGAATTAAATTTGTCATCTTTGTGATATCATCTTATTTTGGGTGGGACCCAACATTGAATGATGGGGATTTAGATTTTAAAATTTTAAACTTTGTTAGGGGAATCATGCTTCAGTCAAATTGGAATCTCATGAAAAAAGCCCACGTATCCCACTAGATTTCTCTCTCTTCATGCAAAGAATGTGTCTTACACCATCTCCTCAACCTACCTCAACTGAACTACAGGGGGAAACCACGTTGAACATATCTCCTTCCCACTAAAACAAAGGAAAAACTTCCTCTGTCCTCCTTATATGAAGAGATCTTACCTGTACGAACATTTTCTTTACAACACTTCCTAAGTACTAATCTCTCTCTATCATACCAGTCTTTACTACCTTTCAAGCTCTCTCTCTTACAGATTTTCTTCTCCACACAAGGTCTCCTTCCCCATCGAGGTAATTCACACATCTCCTTTTTCTGATAATTTCTAGCTTACTATAACTATCTTTGTTTTATTCCTTCCCTTTTTCTTTTACTTCTTTTAGGAATATTGATTTAGTATTATCTATATGCTTTGCTTTTGCATACCCATATCATCACCTTTGCAGAATTGATTTTCCACCTTCTCTCAACACCTACACCAACCCATGTTTATAATATGGGCCTAGGCCTTATTCTCTTAAACAAACAGAACACTAGTTTCTTTGTTAGTTCTATCACCTACCTCTATTTCCTTTATTTGTTTTCACCCATGTTTATGGTGTTCCATGTTTTCCTTCACATCATATTTTACTGCATTCTTCTTCATCTCTCAGTCATCATCTCCATCATATACCACTGTAATAATATTCTTTTCTTTGGCTTCTTCTGACTTTTTCATATTCATTTACGTTATGCGTTCTTCTTTCATATTTATTTTGTAGTTTCATCTTGTCTGTTAATTTATTTGATGCTCTATTTTAATTATACATCATGTATAGTCATCAAGATGAAGAACCCATCTTCTCTACTGTAAGCCTCCAAATGCGCATTTCACCCATCATAAAAATCCAAACATTACACACATTTGTCATTCTACCAACTTGCAGAATTTTAAATTCAAGGCCGACACTTCACTTGGGGTTGAACCCAAGCATCTGCACTGCATCTCTCCATTATCACATCATCATCTTCCTCATAGAAACTATATGCAAAAGCTAGTGGGAAGCCAACTTAGAACTTAAGTGTTTGTGGCTACTGCAACTCAAGACTTTAAAACTAGGCTGTTTTACTTTAAAAACCAGTACCCAACTATGCTATCCCTCTTAACAAACAAGCCATTCTCAATCTCTGCAACTCTAAAAGTTCTTCCTTTTCTACAGTTTTTCTTCTTCTTTCTATTTCTGTTACACTCATACTTCTCCACTTTATTTATTTATTTCTTTTTAACTATTTTCAAGTCTCCATCTCCACCTTTGTATTCTACTATGTTCCTCTAACCAAACAACCCATCATTCTCCACCTTTCATTCTAGTAAGTCAGACACAACTTCATTGATTGTTACAATTTACCATGGAAACAATCCGCCCATTCATCACAAATGGACCCATCTAATCTAAGTCTAGACCCAACTAGTTCTCATTCACCTCCAATCTTCATCACAAGTAAATCACCAAAATCATCTATAATATATAAATTCAACCATTCAACTCAGTGCCATCCAACTGAGAACATATATGTATCACATCACCAATAGTTGGTCCCACTTGAGTCCAATATTCAAACTTTCTATTAGACCTCTTGGACCCACCAACCTTGACCCGCATAAGATACCAATATAACTCTATGTCACTGTGGCCCACCATCTTAGCCTACTTGGTCTCTATGTTTCATTCATGTACGGGCCCAAGTTCATGATCCAGTAGTCTGAGCCCACTCACTATCCATTTACACAAACTATTGGCCATGGTCCACCTTAAATATATACATGTGTAACTCCTACTATATATGGCCCACTTGCACTATTTAATATTTTGGGCTCAAACCACGTGTCTCAACCCATCAAACCCAACCTTTACCCAAACCAAACCCATTAATTGCACATGAACCTGGATCCTAATTATTAGTTACCTATTATGACCAGGGAACCACACCAAGATTTCAAAACATCCAGGTCAGGGCAAGTTTAATCAAGTGATCATCGTGAATCAAGGCAAGTAATCTTATCAAGTGATCATCGTGAATCAAGGCAAGTAACCTTACTATGGTTCTCTAGTATTAAAGTTTTCTAATTTGCCTTCCAAAATATTAAATTGTTATGTGATCCTTGGTTTCATGCGGGGCTCAATCCTGGCATCTTAGCTTATCTAGGGCCATTGATTTTATTGATATGATTGAACCTTTATGAATTAATTTGTGAGCTTAACAATCATCAAAATTAAAAATATTGAACTTATTCCATGTTCATTTGATGCTACCATGAGATATAAAAAAATTCTTATATGATCCCTTACTAGAAATATTTATTTCATGGTTGGACTCCAAACTTGTGACATAATTCTAATTATATTGCAAAAATGTTTCACATCATATTTTGCTAAGAAAATTTAATTTTGAGTCTTATGGTCCACCCTTGAATGCAAATCCTTGACTTTTGAGGCATTATCCAACGCATGGGCAACGCAACGTGGGAATTCTCACATGCGGACTCTAGCTCTCTTTATGGGTATGACATTGGGGCCTGAGAACCCCTTTGTGCGTGATAACTAGACTGCAGCTAGTCCCTTATGACTTCGGGCCCTTATATGTGTGATTATGGCTTCGGGCCCTCATATATGTGATTATGGCTTCGGGCCCTTATATGTGTATTGTAGCTGAGGAGATGCCTTTTCTTAAAATAGATCATGTGATCTTTATTTTATTGTCAATATACATAAATTATTGCAAAATTATTCATGTTACCATTGTCTTGTTAATATTTCTTAACACCTCATTTTTTATTGGATTATCCTTGAATTAATTATTATTTGTTCATCGTACCCAGATTGCTATTATTTGATTGAATAATCGTTTGCTATAGTTCTATAGTTTGTTTACTTGTGGAGCTTTATGCTCATATGTGTTTGTTTTTTTTTTTTTTTCTTTTCAGACTTTGAGATTGATCCCACCAATAATGAAGAACCTTAGCTTATTTGTGGAAAATGGGCGAATCTTGAGAATCGAGTCACTACTTAGTTTTTTAGTGTTTATTTGGTTTTATTATGTAGTTGGACTATGACATATCTATTTGAATATTTCATTTTTTTAGTGTTTATTTGGTTTTATTATGTAGTTGGACTATGACATATCTATTTGAATATTTCATTACTTTGAGAGCATTGGTTTAGGCATTTTTGTTTATCTTCTATTAATGACTTAACTATTAATGATTTAATCCAATCTAGTTGACTATGAATCCTCTCAAGTAATGATTCAATTAAATGAATGATTTATGATATGAAATGTGGGACCGTTACGCCATGAACTCTGAGGGTCCTAAGGATCTCGGAATTTGGAGCGTGACAAAAAAAAAATAAAATCAATATAGGTAACTGAGCAAACAGTGGGGCAAGAAGGGTCTAAAATCTAGAATAAGACACAAGAGGAGATAGAAATCACTTTGAATGGTTATCAATAGATAGGCCTAACGGTGGAGTTGATCTCACTCATGGGACGCGTGAGGAAGACTCAAAAAGAGGATCCAAACTCTTAACATAAACATAATGAAAGCAAAAAACTTCTAAGGTGGGGATTCTCTCTTGGATTACTTCATTTATTTATTTTTTTCACATTGTGGCCTCCGGAATGAAAATTTCCGTCTTCACCCTTGAATATGTTGAGTTTTGTCTTGTATTCTGGTTTAGTCAAATCGGTTGCCTGGGTTAGCCAGAATCAAAGTTTAGGATTATAGGTATTTTAGTCATTTTATATGGATTTTCTTGTTGGTCAAGAAAACGAGATCTTTATATTAATGTGATGTATAACTCTAAACTCTAGTAGCATTGTGTTGAGCACAGCAGGAAGAGAAAGGAATTGAGTAAGCTTTCTCTGTAGACTAGGCAAGGTTGTAGAACCCCGTAATTGCTTATGTATCATTTTCTTCATAGTTATTTGTTTGATTGTTTGTGATTATGTTGATTTGTGTATGCTGTAATTGATTGCAGATCCTGAGTATATTTTTCAACAAGTGGATACGACCTGGGTTCCTATCTTCTTTCTCTTTGTCTGGTTTCTACAAAGCAGAAGCTGCAACCCTTCTTCTTTGCACTCGTAACCCACCGACAACGGCGGAGCACATGATGCCAACGGACGGTACCCCGGTGATGGACAGGAGGCGACAACGATAGCGACTAGTGATGCTGTTCTCCCACAGAGGAACCACCCCTGTTTCATGTTTCTTCCTCAGGAGCAATTAAGTGGATTGGCTATACTATCAATTGAAACAGATATATTAGCAAAACTTGAATGTAAAATTATAATTAGTAGTTTTACATTACAAAAAATGAAAAAAATAAATTTTAAATAAAATATTTATAATAATTTTAAAAATTAAAAAATAACTCATTTAGGATTGTCGCTTTAAGCCTAAAATTGTCTCTAGCTGGCCCTAGTAATTCGAAATCCGAGACTTATCTTGATCATTAAATTTGATTAAGATCATTTGATCTGCTTTTAAAATTGTCTCATTTGGAGTTCAAATTGGACAAATTCAATGAAGTAATTCATTTGTATCTGTGCAATAGGCCCATTGAGAGGGACCAAATCTAGAATCCAAATCCAAACTACTCAAAATAACTTGGACCAAATCTAAAATCCAAATCCAAACTACTCAAAATAACTTTTCTTGTTTACATTTACTCCAAAGTAAATTTTACTTAAATGAGAGTTGAGATCACTACCAAATTGATCATATGCAAAATGCATAGTCAAAATAAAATCTGAAGTAAAATCCTACGCTTTGTTTGTGATCAGTCTTAAACTGGATCCAATTCTTATTAGAGTTAGATATGGGCCATCTGTTAATACATAGGGTCGTTCTTTTAAGAGACTTGAATTTTTAGGTAGGACCCACTAATGAATTTATAAGATTTAGCTTAGTGAACTTTATTAGAATCGTTCACTAATCGAATTGAGAATTGTTCAAAATGAACTAATACAAATTCCAAGGCCTTCTTAGCCAGCTAGGTAACTATGGCCGAGTCTTCTTGTTTCTCAATTTCTATTTGAGAAAAAACAGAGAGATCAGTGAAAAGAGGATGATGACACTAGTTCGAACGAACAAAGGTGAGATCCAAGCAGAAACTGCTGGACGGGGAGACGTTGATTGGGTGGAGACCGTGTCGTAAGGGATGGGCCTATGGCCAAAGGCCCTAGCGTACGCTATCTTATTCTATACAACACCGGGGTGAACAGCCCCACTTGTCCTGTCTTACCAAAAAAAAAAATTTAACACACTTGCTCTGTGAAGGCTATTACCCCCTATAAATACCCACACAACAACACAACTTCTTCACAAGAAACCATTAACCAACCAAGGACAAAGGTCGAGAAGGGGACACACATTGACATACATACTTGTTAGTACTTGCATTGCATATTCTTCATAGATGGCTTCTAAGTCCCTGGTAGCACTGCTACTAGTCTTACTAGTGTTCATAGCAGGCTTCAATTTTGGCACTTGCAAGCCCCGCAAGAGCCTTGGGAAGTGTCGTCCTAGCGGCTACCTCCGTGGCAAGTCCGGCAACTGCAACAAAGAGCATGACTCTGATTGTTGCGTTGACGGCAAGATGTACCCACAGTACCATTGCTCCCCTCCCATCAGCGGCAACACCGGTGCAACTATGACCATCAACAGCTTTGCTGAAGGTGGCGATGGTGGAGGCCCTTCGGAATGTGATAACAAGTATCACAGTGATAAAGAACTGGTCGTCGCCTTGTCGACGGGCTGGTACAATGGCGGAAGCCGGTGCCTGAACAACATCAGGATCAATGCCAATGGTAGATCAGTGCTGGCCAAGGTAGTCGATGAGTGTGATTCAGTTAATGGGTGTGATTCCGATCACGATTTCCAGCCCCCGTGCCCCAACAACATAGTGGATGCATCTCCTGCAGTGTGGAAGGCACTAGGGATCCCCAAGTCAGAGATTGGAGACTATGATATCACATGGTCTGATGCCTGAATATTCTGTGTCTTTGTCCTTTATGAATAACTAAGTATGCAATAAGAAGCTACCATGTAAAACTATACTCTTCACTGATGTAAGTTGACTTCATAGTCCTGCTTGTCTTGAGATATGAAATGATAATTACAACTACAGTTGCAAAAACTTGTGTTGTGAAATAAGGAACATTGAAAAGTAAAAAAGAAGACGGCATGGAGCACTCTTCTGATTGTTAGACGAATACTTTTACGGAGGTTTTTTTTTTTTAATGATCTGATTATTTCTCGTTAGCCCAATTTTTGGATTTTGGCTTCCAATCCGGTAGTTACCTGATATCACGAGAAAAAATTATACCCTAAAGGATATATATATGGCTGCACAAATTATACTATGCGGGAGGCTAACTTGCTTTTTACAGGGTTGATTTCATTTGATGGTTGACCTAAAAATAAAGAGCAAAACCGTTGACAAATAATCATCTGATCACATATTATGAGAAAACCAACCAATTAGCTAGTAAAAAATATTTGAAACACCAATCCGTTCACCACTTTGTATCATGGGGTAAAAAGCAAAGACACCGGTCTATCAGTAATGCATATAAATTGTGTTCCTCGATCCAAAATGGCTAGCCACTTGAATTAATGCTTCATATTATTAGGACTCGTAAAAATCAACAGAAATTGTGCTTTAACAATTTTTAAATAGATGACCAAGAAAAGCTTAGAAAAAAAATCATTTTCATCTATTGCTTAAAAGTTTTTAGCGTGCATATAAAATATTTTACTTTTGAAACAAAATTTATGTAGCCGACCCCAATATAGTTAAGATAAGACTTTGATGATGATGATAATGATATAAAATATTTTACTTTTGTTGGAGTGCAACACCCACATAAAACTCATGTGGTACCCTAATACCCATCCTAATGACAATTAACAAATTTTGCTCAAGTCAACATTGGATGAGCACCAATGGATGGATTGACTGCCTTTTAAAATAAGAATGTAATTAACTTTCTCCACTTTTCTCTTCTTTCTGAAAAAGTGGGAATGGAGCCCATCACATGGAAAATACTGTGATCAATCTAGCTGTTGGCCCACTGAAATCACCTTTGATCTAGATATATTGCTCATTACAATGAGTGACTAAGGTATAGAAACGGTTTTGATGTTGTTCAGGCATATCGGAAAAACAGTGATGAGAGTCTCGTTTCTGATCCTTGGTGGGCCACGCCGATCAGAAAAACAAAATAAAATCAGAGGATCTGGGCTCTGTTTGGAGACCTATCACTGCCCGCACTTAGCCTTTCGCAGGTCACCGCCGATCGCCGTCGCTGCTGCCACCTTGTCTCGCCGTTGAAGAGGAAGGAGGTTGCAGGTTTCCTCCTCTGCCTAAGACAAGGCGTGGGTTTGATTCTCAGACGAACTCGGTTCAAGGTCAGGTCGTATTCACCTGACCTGCTTGCAGCAGAAGTCCATGTTGCAGTTCAAGGTCCGGTCAGGTCAGACCAAACCCGTTTACAGTAAAGGTACCGACTTAAGCACTGTGATGTCAACACGTTGCCACAAACAGCCAATGTCAGCACCTCATCAGCATCGTACGGGCAACGTCATATTTATGAAAGTGTAGAAACTTAGGCCATCATAAAAAAAAAAATTTCATGAAGTAATGTGTAAAATTATGTAACCTCCAAATAGGGACATACATATTTATGTGAAGAATGTAGGAGTAGTTTAGTTTTGTCATTAAATTAAGTCTGGATAGTTGGTGACAATTTATAAGCTCTCTATGAAATCTACCAGTAGATAAAGTCAATGTTTGAGATATAAGATATGGGTGAGGCACATAGAGTGCTTATCATAAAGGTAGCCAATGATATGCTGAATCAATTATTGACTTTACCTAAAACGTTTATATTTGAAAATTTATTGAAACTAGTTGATAATGTTAATGGAAAGCCAATCAATTCTCTCATTTGCATTTATAGAAAATTGTTCCACAATTAGAATCTTACTAGTACAGATGAGGTAAGCTGATGATAATAAACAGCTTTTGTGCGAAGATGATAAGAAGTATCGTGTATGAGATGCTATGTGGCCAAATTTATGATTTTAATATCTATAATCGTCGTATATCTCGTAATCAAATTCTAAGTAATTAGGTTGTGCTAGTTTGGCACCAGTGGCAAGTGAATATTAAAATAAGAGAAATATTATGTACATTAAAACATTTGCTGTGTTATGTGCGACTTAATTGTTAATTTAGAACTGTATGGTTGTAATAATGTCAATTGAATTCAAAATCCTATATCATTACTAAATTATAGAGTTTGATATTCAAATTTTGTAGGATATTATAGTGTTTGATATTCTACTGCTTTAGGATATTGCAAGTTTAAGGGTAAAATCAATATTTTTCAAATGTCATTTTCTATATGAACAGCTATATGATAAATAATTTTTAATAGATAGTTTTTGAATATTTATCTAATTTAAAAGCTTACGTACGCTAATAATCTATGGTTCCAATCTTGTAATATCAGCTTGGTGGACTGGGTCAATAACTTTGAACCACAAATTCCTGCTGGTAAGAGGTCATTAGAATGGCATCCGACTGAGTACTGCTCATTTTTAAAGGCCTTTGCCTGCTCGTACCGAAAAATCTAAGAAGGCAAATGGGCAGAGTCTATTTACTTGGGCCTGTACTATCTTTAACTTTTAATTAACGCGGGAAGAACATAGTGAAACGGGGGAAAAGATAAATACTTGGAGGTGAATTTACTGGTGATGGATGGGGATTGGCATTGGAACCTACTTATGGGTGGGTGAATGAATCAACATTCCATATATTTGTAATCAAGGCATCAAACCTGACAACGCGTCCAATCCTAAACTCACGGGCAGTGGCAGTTGAATCAATTTACTTTAGGTCAAGTCCCTCAGCAACGGCCAAGTTTTGGGTCTATCTGCCTGACATGAATAGGTGTGAGCTTTGAATTGTAAAAAAAACACAACTATGGTTATATTGCCATGGCCTTGAACAGAGAAAAGTGATGAAAGGTCAAAGTGAAATGATTTTCTGTTGTTCATTCTTTGTTAACGTTTTTTAGGATTTCTGCTGGTATATAAATTCATCCCATTTGAAAGTTTCTTCATGGGTTAGTTCCCATTTTTGTCATACATTCTTGTGCTTTACAGCAATTCTCGGATATTCTAAAACATTTTAGTAGCTACGGTAGGGCGACTTTAGGCAGATGATTTAGTATTTTAATATTATGATAAGCAGTTTAATAGACAGTCAATTTTGTAGATCAAGTTTAATCTTAAATCTACAAGCATCCATTTATCAAGGGATGACTAGTTTGAGGGGTTGCCTTCCCTTCCCTAAATGGAACCTTAAAAAAGAAGGCTGTCAACAGGACCTACCTCCGCCGGTGCCTGGGCCCATTAAGGATTGAAGGGTCCCAGTCCAGGTCTGTCTCGGAAGCAGGATACCAATTCCGAGCCTGCATCAAGCCACTAAAGGCACGAGTCTGTTTAAGCTAGAGTCCAAAGTTGTGTTTTAGCCCAGCGCTCTCTTTCTACATCAAAAACAATAAAAATTATTGTGTGTTGGAAGCACATGAACATTTTTAAAATCGAGATTTTGTCGTGGGTCAAATTTTTTTTAATATAAAGTCGTTAAATTTGTGAGTGTGAAGGGGTTACAGGCTTAATCTTTCATTTGGCTCCATATAAACATAACCCAGTACTAACATGACCTTTTTCGTTCAATTTGTTGAATTCTTCACTCAAATAATGATACTGGAAACATCTGGGAGTACACAACACAACTTTGACACAGATAATGATCATCATATCGAAGAACAAGGCCTGTGATTCCACAACGAGGATCTTTATGGAACCCACAAGGAGTAACAGTTAAAAGGAAATCCGAAAAGACATTCCAAACATTCGAACAAATCCCAATCAAATTCTACTTTTACATACTTTTTTGATGGCCAGAATGCAACACAAGTGCATCAAATCAAACCCCACACCCACACACTTTTCAGCCTTCTGAAAGAGATAAGAAGTATCCCAAGCAACCCAATCAAAAAGATCCAATCCCACTGATGGAAGGTTCCACAATGTTTAAAAGAAAACATTGAAATGAATAGACAGGTATATTTTGATGAATGGAAAGGAACTTAAAATCAAAAGGACTTCTTGAATGACTACTCCCCAGCAGCCTTCCTTGGCCTCTTGGGCTCACCTCTTTGTGGCTTTTGAACTGCAGTGAGCTTTTACTGCATGCCAGATCTCTTTATCTTGCTTCTTCTTTCGATTAGACTAGAGCAAAGACTAGGGAGCACCATCACAACCTCAAACTCAACACTTCCTTTTGAATGCAAATAACTGGAATCCTCAATGACCAATAATCAAATCCTTTTTGAGTTCTAAATAAGCACACTCATCAGACCATTAATCCAACACAAAGAAAATCAAATCAACCGTGTCAATGAGATCAAGACCTATAATGGGTTTTCTTCAACAAATCCGTTGTTTGATCATTTTCATTCATTCTTCGCTTACTGCTTAGAGAAATGGAGGTAGTATCAAGATTATCCACAGAGCTTGCATAGATTGAGAATAAATCAGGAGATACTTTAACACTAGGTATTTTCAGCCTTCTTTTCTCAAACTCCAGCATCAGATTATAGCATGCAAACACATGATCCTGATAAGCAAAAATGAGAAGAAACAATGCTATCTCAAAAACTCCTCTCTTACAGGACCCAAATAAACATAAACCTTAATTGAACAGAAAATGGCAGAAATTACTCACATTTTCAAAGTTTCCACATGATGAGACGACACCCATCTTAAAGTCAATCAATCTTTTTGTTAGTCTCTGATCAAATGACACCAAAACCGCGGCTGCGGCTATTGCAGATGGGCGATAATTCATCAAATTCACCACTGCATTTAATGAAAAACAGCAAATTCAAATTATGTTTTACCAAAACAGTACAAACAAGAGTAAACTGACCTTTGGTTGTGTCAGATATGAGTCCTCTAATTCTGTGCAGCAATGATTTTGGTCTAGATCCATCATTGAACTTGGAGGAAAAATAATTTAGATAAGCAAATGGAGTAACAAAACTCATCCTCCATTCCAATGAATTCAAAACCATAATCTCCATTCGTTGTATCACCCTATTTTCGAAGTTGTAATCATCCACACAGAACTCTGATAGTGCAGGGATTTTGTGTTCTTCCATCTTCACGGCCAAAGACAAACATGCCACCGACAGTAGTCTAATCGCCCAAGATTTTCCACTCTGCTATAAACACACAAATTAAAGATCATATTCAACACACACAAGCTTAAAGAAATACATAATCAAAACAGTAATAGGAACATTTCAGCCGTTTCTTTTGTCACTTACATCTACTTTACGGCGCAGAAGAAATCGATGGAGATACGTAGCTGAAAGATAAGCTGTTTGTAGTCTGAAACCGAAAATCGCCCTCATCTAATAATGAAAATTAAACATTAAATCTTGGTTTAAAATGAAACCCAATAACTAAAATCAATCAAAACTGAGGAACTGGAAGACCCACTTTTAGAATCCATTGAACTGCATCCGAATAAGCGCATTTCAACCAATCTTCAGTCAGGCAATCATCAGTAGCATATCCATGACTTCCACTGCTGTAAGCTCTTTCTCTAGTGACTAACGTTTCAATAAATTCTTCTTCTGTTTCAGAAAGACCAGTATAATCAACGCTGTAAAATCCATCTTCTTGTTCTTCCTCTTTAGTTTCATCTAAGCAAAAGCAATCTTCATTTTCAATGCGGAGAAGACTGGGGAGAGAGACCGAGCAGTTAGAGTCGTCCATTTTTTTCTCCTACAACTACTACTGAGAAAACGAAATGACAGAATCTAGCATTACATAAATATAAGATTGTATGAGAGAGATCTGCGTATGAACGGGATCAGTTTTTTTTTTATTCTACCAACTGGTAGTGCCATAAAATTTGGCGGGTAATGGGTGGCATGAAGTGCGGTGTGCGTTTGTCACACACCTCAGTTCTTCATCTGTCCCTGGAAATGCTAGCCAACCAAGACCGTACAAAACTTGCATTTACCAAAAAGGACCGTACAAAGCATGGATGGAACAGATCTTGACCCTACAGTTTTACATGGGTGTGCCGCATTGTTATCGTTTTCACCTGGGGCATCCTATGCATCTCAAAAGGAAAAAGTGGATATAGAATCTATGACTTGCATAGGAGACATTGCCTCCTCATAGGTTTTTCAGATGTGTGGACCATGTAACAAGCTTTAGACGTTGTAGAAGCATGGATCTAATTGGGGGTTGGAATATAGATGTTTTTTGACTAGTCGTTATGCTCTCTTCCTAGCCCATAGGTCATATTTTGGGCTGGACCAGAGCCTTGCATCTGATCTGGAGTGATTTATACTCAACCTTGACTGGGGGGCCAATAGATGGATATGTTTTGGATCTGGATTTAAAGATGGATCCAACCATAAAAAAAAAACTATCTGGATCCTATTAAATTATATGGATTCAGAAAGAGTCCAACTTGGACTCATCCCCATTATGGTAGACCATGCAATTTCCACGATGGGTCCCATCTTTTTATGGTCCAGCTGGGTGTACCACATGTTACCATGGTATGACAAACTCACAAATTAGTTGAGGTGGAAATGGATAGAAGGGGAGATTTGGGTATGTTTTGATTTAAAATGGGGTTGGAATGGGGGAGAGATTTGGGTGTGTAAACTGCAACGGCCACGACCGTGGAATTTAGGAAGTTGGAACAACAAGAGAAAAAAGATTTGGTAGCACGTTAACTTCACGTGGAAAAAGAGTGCAGGTGAAAATTTTTGACCAATAAGTAAATTATCAATTCATAATTTGACTGGGGTTGGTGGAATTAATGAGTGTTCATACGTACTGAACCTCTTCCAAACCCATTTGGGTTATTGCAATTGTGTTCTGTAATTCTAATGGTCGGTAGTAGCACATTTTTACTATATGGAATATATATCACTTACAAGTCAGTCTATAAAGAGAAAGAATAGACGAGGAATGGCAGCAGAGGAAGAGAAATAGTAGGGGAGGTAGTATGGGGAGTTGGAGAAGATGGGAAAATATTCACATAGTAGGGGAGAGAGATTTTAGGGGAGGTAGAAACAACAAAAAGGCCTTTAGACAAACAAGCAAAGAGGTGTTCTGGCATTAACTGAAGCCATAAATTAGGCTTTAATGCATGGGTTGACAAAATGTGTGGTATAATTCTCCTCTGGTAGAGATGAGAGTGGGCCTCACTGGGATAAGGCAACTGGAGGATTATGAGGTCAAAATACACTAGTGAGAGCCAAAATCAATTGAGGTAGTGGATGACATGTAAAACATGAGGCTTTACTCTTTTTATACATTTTGATTGCTATAAAAAAATTTAATTCTATGAGAAGTGTTCAACACACTTACTAGGAAAACATTTTTATGAAGCTCACTTATGGATTTCATTTGGAGATGAGACCAGAGGGCATGGAAAGATTTATATGGAACCACAATAAATTATCAAGTTTAGTTCCAATCACATGTCTCTGACTCCTTCATCTGTGGTCCACAAATTTAGTCCATTTAAATTGCTGCACAGTCAATTCAACGGTTCGGTAAATTTGAATTTGACCGAAACTTGGAGCACATGACTATTTGGGGTCTCTGTGTATTGTGAGATTTGAATATGGTGATAGTTGGGCCCTACTTAGACTCCTTACAAAATAGTGGCGAAAACTAGTTCTTATGGGATTATTTTCTTTTTTTATATAATCAATATTAGTGGGCTCAACTTCTATTTGATTGAAATTTGGGTATTGCCACAATGGGGAGATTTTATTTTGAGACATTTTGATTTTATATAAGCAGGTGTCATATATGAATTGAGGCCTAGACATAGCTCGGGAGATCAATCAATCTGAATTGATGCAAGAGTAATTAAATGACCTCTTCCCTGAATCTTTTAGGCATAATCTAAACAAGACATTTGGATAACATAAATCAAATCAAAACTCTCAATTTTCTTCTTGATCTTTTTCAATATAAGTTGGTCCTCGTGAGATTTGCGACTTTCCTATGCCTTTCCATTTTTTTTTTTTTATGGTGGAACTTCATAGTCATAGTATCCAGGAAAGTTATACTGGTGGGCTTCGAGGCTTAACCTCTCCCTAGAGGGGGTTTGGTTCGGGGGTGAAAAATGACTTTTGGGGCTTCTGTCTTTGAAAAAGCGCAAAATTCTACTAAAATGTGTCGCGCGTGAGCGAGAGAGAGAGAGAGAGAGAGAGAGAGAGAGAGATGTCTGTGTTGTATGACTGGGAGTCCTGCTGCCGTTCCAAGGACCTGTGGCAATTCAACGATTGTAAGTGTCAACCAAGCATTGATTGATCATGGGCCACGTGTAAAGGTACAGTTAAGTATAGTTATTGTTTGCGACAACAGGTACGTATATTTTACTGTTGTCTTTAAATAAAATTGCACCGACTAGTCTTCCTTTTGGCACCTAAAACCCTCCCATCCTCATAAAAAGATAGCAATCACCTAAATACCCAGTGACCATGTGTTGTTCATGCATCCAAACATGCCTACGCTTAAAGAGTGTGCCTTGGGGGGGTTTTTGGGATCCGCACTCATTGGAAGTTCGAAGACACCTCGAGTGACGAGTGCGTTGGAAATTCCCTGACAAGGCAACGAGCCCAAAAGTACTACAGATAAGCGTTGAGCTCATATAATCAGACTGATATAGGAGATTACCAACAAACCATAAGCTAATTTCTATCCTCTTGTCTCTCTTGAATATCATGTCAGCCAGGTAAGCCCTTAATGAAGCCAAGATGCACACCCTTCTTTCCAGAAGTAGATGTGAGAGGGTTTTCCCTTAGAATACACCACTTCAAATACCTTCATTGTTACGAGTAATTTACATGATGCAATATTCCTCATATGTTAATTACAAATTCAAAACAATAAAAATCAAGTAAATAATATAAATGTCGATAAAATATACTGAAACAACACAAGGTACAAAGTAAATGCACCTAAGTATAAAAAATTTAAAGATGTTTTTGCAGCTAATTGTGCATAAAAACAAGGAATTTACTATAAAGTGTTGAAAACTACACACCGAAACTGCATCTTATAGTAATTTTGGGACGAATATACATACACCGAGGTAGATACGTAATCTTCAAATATAACCAATTTTAGGATTTTTAACTTTTCCTTGTTTTCCAGACATTTTTAACCCTTAATAAAAATCACACCAATATCAAACCAACACTAATGCAAAATGATATGTGTTCCCTACTTGTGTCTAATTATAGAAAGCAATTCTTTCCATGCCCTATCTTGGGCAAAAGCTTTCAAGGACCCTCATGGAAATTGAATTCTAATTTAATGAGATTAAACAACGGTCATTGGAGTCCTATGCTTATTTTTAGAATATTTGTAGGTATGTAAATGGGATGAGGGACACTTTAGCTTAGTAAGGGATTGATCATGTTAAGTGCTGTCATTGGATAGGTGTCAGGGGTGGTTCCTAGTACTTATCACTTGTACAGGCTACTTTGTTTTTGTCTTTGGGTGCACTTCATTGTACTAATTTTTTATTTTAATATATATCATTATTACCTCCTAAAAAAAAAAGAAGAAGTTTCCCAGGTTCAACTTTTCCCATTATTGTTACTCAACTCACGCATTAATCCCTTTAGCAATTAGCATGCCACTCTTCCCATGCGAATGGACCCCATGTCCACTTTGTGGTATTCCTCTTCTCACTGGTGTGGGCTCTATTGCATCCCAGCCATTAAACTAGATTGCACCAAAAAAATTGAGTTTGAATTTTAGGTTGTAAAAATCGCCTAAAATTTTATGCATTTGACTACTATAATGTCATAAATGGGCCTCGATCGTTCTTTGTTTAGGCTAAGACCAAATTAGAAAGAGTCTGGATTCTTTAAGTGATTGCCCAACGGTCCGCTACATTGCTAAAGGGCAGCCTGCCCCATCCATGGCATCATGACATGGAGGACCATGTCCGTGAGTGATCCACCCCCAATCATGATGGGGCAAATACTCAAAAAATCTCAATTCAACATGGTCAAATCTAACATAAATTTATGAAGTCCAATCCCATGTAAGCATAAAATAATTTTTGAATAGATCCAGGGCCATTTATGTTTAAAGTGATTTACCTGTATTTGGGTTACAAAAATCTAAAACAAGCCCAACCAAAACGGTAGTAAACAGTCCAGGCTGTGAAGCTAAAGCCGTCCCGTTCCTTGCATTTGGCATAAAATATATTTAACTTTTCCATTCAGCTAAGGAAATGCATAATAATAATGAGGTCAGGTTCTCCAAATTCCATACAAGTTATCACCAGCACACAACCACAGACACCCAACAACTCAAATCACCCACCTCAAGTCCTCAACTCAACGTAGCTAAAAACACGTCAATGGCTTCCAAGTCTCTGGAAGCAGTGCTACTGGTCCTATTAGTATTTGTAGCAGGCCTCAATTTCGGCACTTGCAAGCCCAGAAAGCGCCTCGGAAAGTGCAGTCCAAGCGGCTACCTTCGTGGCAAGTCTGGCAACTCCAACAGGAAGAATGCGACAACCAGTACCATTGCTCCCCTCCCATCACCGGGGACACCAGTGCGACCATGACCATAAACAGCTTTGCTAAAGGAGGCGATGGCGGTGGCCCTTCAGAGTGCGACAACCAGTATCACAATGATAGTGAACTGGTCGTCGCCTTGTCGACGGGCTGGTACAGCGGTGGAAGCCGATGCCTCAACAATATCAGGATCAATGCCAATGGCAGATCAGTACTGGCCAAGGTGGTCGATGAGTGCGATTCTGTTAATGGCTGCGATTCAGAACACGACTTCCAGCCGCCGTGCCCCAACAACGTAGTGGATGCATCTCCTGCAGTGTGGAAGGCACTGGGGATCCCCAAGTCACAGATTGGGGATTATGATATCACATGGTCTGATGCCTGAAACTGTGTGTTTATGTTATATAGAACAAAAACAAAGAGGGTGTGTATAACAAGCCTGTGAATGTTATATTTACCTTTATACTAGTGAAAATATGCCATGTTTGAGATTGCAATCCATGTTTCTCACGGACAATGGGCAATGATGCAGAATTCTTGGATTGCTTATGTCTGTTCAATTTGACTTTCATGCATTTGGATTTGTTTAGAAATTTCCTAATGGTTGCAATTTCCTAGACAAACAATATCACGTTATGACAAATAGCATCATCCGGAAATTTCTGAGCTTAACAAGCTGCTGTTCTATAATCTCTGTCGCTCTGTTCTATAACCTCCATTAGCCACAATTATAGCTTGTCAACTCAAGGCTCAAAGCTCGACTCGAAGGCTAAGGGGTGGAGTCAACTCGGTGACCGAGTCAATTTTTGCTTTAAATTGATGTAGATCACAAAGAAGAAGAATCAATAGATTAGTTTCAACCAACATACACAAGTTTGTATCTTCTTTCTGTTTAATATGGCGGGCTGTGTTGGTCTTGTCCAAAATCAGAATAGGCTTGTTTAGGTTAGGCCGTAATTGAGATGGCTAACTCCACAGGCCTGAGAAACAACTAATGGTCATGTTTATTTGCATTAAATTACATAGAAATAGAATACATGGATGACTAAAAGAGATCAAAAGTGAATTTTCAAAAAAGTGCATCAAATAGCATATTCGTTTTACTCTATTTCCATAAAAGAAAATGCCTTTTGAGGAAAATTGGAGAAACCCTAATGTTGTGTTAAATTATGTTCTTGTTTTTTTTCTTTCTTTTTTGTCCCACAGATGTCATGTCAGCTCCTGCTAAAATGAAATTTAGGCCATGTCAAAACAGAGGACATTATTTTGAGTCTTCAAATTATATTAGTGGGCCTCATTGTAGGCCAGGACCTAACTCTGGTGATTAGATGATCTGAACGCACTATTATTCATACAATCATAAACACAGAGCCAGCTCTTGCATAAGGCCACCAACACCTTGGCTTTAGGCCTCCAAAAAATAAGGGCTAAAAATCAAACCCCATTTATTTTGAAAGAAAGTCACAGTTGCATACACTCCCTTTTTCAAGTTGTACATGGGAGATCCATTTTCCTTCAGTCACCAAGCTTCTATACACGCTTTTTCATAAAACTAGTGTGGAAGGGAAAAAGATTTTCCACACTACAATAGAAGTCACATTTTGTGCCACCACATTTCCACAAGTTAAAGCAGAAAAAGTAATCGGTTTCTATGGAACTATGCAAAAAACTAGAGGTGTCAAATGTGTCAAAGGCACGGCCATGCTACTTGCTGGCAAGGCTTGGCCCAGCACTGTTCATGTCGTGCCTAGGCTTGGGTTGCGCCAAATGTATTGTGCTTATGTGCGGCTCTTCTAATGTTTCATGCTTTCATTTTTCTAGGGTTTTGGGTTAAAAATTTTAAAAAATACATACAAAAAAAAAGATGACACGCTAATTTAAGTGATTTGGCCAAACTTAGCTTACTCCACAGAGAAAAGATCCATTTGGATTTTCTTTATTTGAAGGTTTTTCAACAGCATTACCTTCAAAACCTTTACAATTTTTATAGATAATGAAAAAATAAAAAGTAAAAGATTACATTTCTTAGATTTACATTAAAGAAAAGAACAAAATATAGAGTAGATAAAAATATGAAACGGGTCATGTTGTGCTACCCAGGCGAGTCGTGCCATGGGCCTCGGAGGGGTGACCCAGCACAACACGACTCTACGTGAAACGGCCAGTTTGACACCTTTTTTAAAAAAAATTAAAAATAAAAAAAACCATTCCCGAATGAGGGGTTGGACTTGGTTTTATGAAGGACACCGCAGCATCACACAAGCGTGCCCAATAGACTATTGAGTTTGTGGGTAACATAGTTGATGCATTATTACTAAATTAGCTACTTTCATTTGAAAGCCCTAAAATTTTAATTTACAACCTCAAAAGGGAAAAAAAAACAATGAAGCACAAAATAGAGAACACACTCATCTACTGAGAAAACTATAAAAAAGAAACTCTTGCAGCTAATGGTGCTGCAGAGCCTGTAAAGGAATTAACAACGGGAATCACATACATAATGTATGGTTAAAAACAGCATCTTATAATAATGTAGGGACGAATGCAGATTCAGTGAGGTCGATAATCCCTAAAAATTACAAATTCTAAGATTTTACACTTTGTTTTTGTTTTTGCAAAGATTTTTACCTTTTTATAAACTTTTGTCAATACCGAACAGATATAAATACAAACGATATGTATCTTTCAGCCATACGTAGGTCAATAAGCCACCCCTCTGCACCAATCACTGCTTGTTCAGCGGGGACTGAAAATTTTGCTTGGAAAAAAAAACCAGGGAATTTTTTTGGAAATTAGTCCTGGTCATTACAGTGTTAGTTTAAATTCAGATTTTATCAAACACCCAAAAATTAAGGCATATGCCTGGCTCTTATGATGGCACAAATGGGCCTTGTTTTATATCCGGGCCAGACCTCACTAGAAATAGTCATTACCTAGAATAATTTGAGGACCCAGGCCATTTATGCCTAAACTAATTTAGGCATAGATTCAGACCCATTCATGTGTTAAGTAATTTACCTGCACTTGGATTATAAAGATTTAAAACAAGCTCAACCAAAATAGCAGTAAACAGCCCAGGTTATGATGCGAAAGCCGTCACGGATCCGCTTGCATTTGGCATAAAATATACGCCAACTTTTCCATTCAGCTGAGGAAATACACAATAATAAAGGAGTCAGTCTCAACCAATTTTCATATATAAGTATCACCAACACACAGCTACAAACACCCAACATCTTTAACTTACCACCATAAACTCAACTCAACGTAGCTGAAAGTAAATAAATGGCTTCCAAGTCTCTGGTATCTGCGCTACTACTCTTACTAGTATTTGCAGCAAGCCTCAGTTTTGGCACTTGCATGCCCAGAAAGCGGCTCAGAAAGTGCAGTCCAAGCGGCTACCTACGCGGCAAGTCTGGCAACTGCAACAAGGAGCATGACTCCGACTGTTGTGTCGACGGCAAGATGTACCCACAATACCATTGCTCCCCTCCCATCACTGGCAGCACCGGTGCGACCATGACCATCAACAGCTTTGCTAAAGGTGGCGATGGCGGTGGCCCTTCAGAGTGTGACAATCAATATCATAGTGATGACGAACTAGTCGTCGCCTTGTCGACAGGCTGGTACAACGGTGGAAGCCGGTGCCTGAACAACATTAGGATCAATGCCAATGGAAGATCAGTGCTGGCCAAAGTGGTCGACGAGTGCGACTCGGTCAATGGGTGCGATTCTGAACACGATTTCCAACCACCGTGCCCCAACAACATAGTGGATGCATCTCCTGCGGTGTGGAAGGCACTGGGGATCCCCAAGTCACAGATTGGGGACTATGATATCAACTGGTCTGATGCCTGAAACTGTGTGTTCATGTTCTGATATGTCAAATAGAACAAAAACAAAAAAGGTGTGTTTAACATGCCTCTGAATGTTACATATAACTTTATACTAGTAAACATATGCCATATTTGAGATTGCGATCCATGTTTATCACGGACAATGGGCAATGATTTAGAATCCTTGGATGGCTAGTGTATGTTCGATTTGACTTGCATTTGGATTTGTTTAGAGATTTGCAAGTAGTAACAAATGGGGAGTGGACAAGCAATATCACATTAGGACAAACAGCATCACCTAGAAATTTCTCAGCTTAACAAGCTGTCGTTCCATGATCCAACTCATCTTGCATGGAAATCAATCAGAAAACACCAAGCGCATGTCGTTCGTTCCATAGCTCGTCTGCTCGTGACTCAAACTCAACTCCAAGGGTAAGCGGCGGAGTTGACTGAGTCAAGTACAGAAATCAGATCAATTTTTATTTCATCTATAAATTTATCAAAACGAAAAATAGAGGAACTAATAGAGGAATCACGTTCATGCAACAAAATGTGTCTAACAACATTTCAAATCTTCTAGAATAATAACAGATGAAGATAAACAGGGGCGATGCTACATGGATTTCAGTGGTGTCCTAAAATTTGAAATTTTTTTATTTTTAAAGTATAATTTTATTAATTTTTGGAGGTTTTTAAAATTAATCCTAGTGAAAATTTTCAAAATACCTAAAAATAGGGCCCATTCTGAAAATATTTCTACATATCATTTGACAATGTATTGAATGACTCCACTAAATTAAATTCCTAACTACGCCATTGAAGATAGAAGGCATGTTAAATTCCGATGAATATTGACTATTCAAAACAAAAGAGAGAGAGAGAGACCCCACTAACTTAAATTCCTGACTACGCCACCGAAGATAAAAGGCACGTTAAATTCAGATGAATATTGACTATTCAAAACAAAAGAGAGAGAGAGAGAGAGATTGATCACTTGTTTATCACATGATGAGTAATTTACCAAAAAAAGAAAAAAATAAACACATGATGAGTCACGTAGTCCTCATTTGCAAAATTTTGTTTCCACTTTGTGATAAATATGGCAAGCTTGGCTGGTCTAGTCTAGGTGCAGAGAGCAGTTTAGATGAGACCTGGGCTGCCCACAGGACTTAAAGAACAACTAAAATTGCCCACATTAAGTATGAACCACAGGTCCCTCCTGTATTGATAAATAAATAGGCCATTTGATCGAGATTTGATAGGGACAATGTTCCTACAGTCATGTGACAGTCAATTAGTCAAAATATATCCCATCCATGCTATCGGAGTGCATATACAGTATAAAGATCCCTTTACACCCGAAAAAACAAATACAAAATACAAAATAGGAAAAAGAAGAAAAAACAAAATAAAATCAACCTTCGGCTGTCATTCCTTGGATTAAGGAACACAAATATGTATCCTGTTCCCCCTAAAAACAAACAAAACACAACCCCGAAAAATCAAACCTATTAATAGCCACCCAGTCCTGCAAAATGCTTCTTAGCCGCTCGATCCTTCCTGTAATGATTTCTACCTCCTCTTCCTCTGCCCCTTCCCCTCGGGTTTGTTTCTCTACTTCCTCTTCCGCCAGTTTCCTCGGCTACATCAGCCTCCTGATCAGCCAGCTCAATAGATTCCATCATTTTAACCGCCCCAAGTGGGATGTTCCCACCACGTCCCAAACCATGGATAAGCTCTCTCTGAGATTCACGAACTATTGCTGCTTCTCGAAGATTTGCAACAGGAATTGAACCAGAAACCTTGTAACTGTAATTCTTCCCATCCTTGACGTAGAACTGTGGCTTCCTCTGTGACAGCCATTTTGAATAATTATTTTCAGTGGAGTTCTCAGTTTCTAGAACTGAAGATTTTCCAGGCAATGAACGGATCCTATCTCCCAAACTCTCACTTTCTTCCAATGCCGATTCAACAAGGGTCAGGCCCAGGTCATCAAATGAGTCATCATATTCATCTTCATACTCATAATGTGATGCAAGAGCAAAAGACTTCAAATCCTCTGAACCTCTCAAATCAAGCACCTTAGAGTCAGGCAAGTCTGTTCTCGACTTTCTTGTGTATCGCCCATATGATGATGAAGATGATGTGCCATCCACATCCTTATGGCTGAGCATAACATTCTTGGAAGTTGATGAAACCGGAGTAGACAATGCCATCGGTGCTGGCTCTAGCATCTTCCCTTTTCCTTTATCATTCTTGTTCAGGGATGCTGACTTTTGTGGTGGAACCTTCTCTAGTGTAGTGTCAAGTGACAATAGATCTTCATGGAGAGTTCCCTCTAAAATGCTCTGAATCACCTCTTCTGGGTTCTGATTACATACTTCTAGACAAGCAGATAGAAAGCCTTTGCCATAATCAGGGAAAAGGTCTTTTATTTGACTGATCTTAGACTCAATAATGGCAGCATCTTCATCCGTCTGTGCCCCATTACTCAGTGAAGAAACTGACATGTTAGGTTTTTTATCCCTTGTGTTGGATGAATGATATGCCACAATATTTGTCAAGTACTGGAACTGTTCATCATCCATGTAAATCCATCCTGTACTCAGAAAAAATTTCATGTCCAACATCAAAATTCAAAGATGACTTCCCTGCATGGGGATAGGCTTAACACAAAAGAAAATTCCTAATTACCAAGTCTACCCGGTTGTCGCTAGAGAGCATGCAAATGCAGACTTCTCTTATGTATTGATGAATGTATTTGATGTTATGATATAAGCTAAATCTCACATGTCAAAGACTAATAACTGCTTTACAAGACATGGACAAAGCCAATCTGAGAAGACTTCCCCAGAAAAAATACCAAGTGGGTCTTTGGATGGAAGGAATAATTAGTGTTTTTGAAAGAGGCAGACTAAAATCTGATTCGAACAAAAAGAAAAGAGCAGAAGAAAAATTGGATCATAGGTTTCAACTCAGAAATGGTGCAGTTAATGCAGATAACCCTTCAGTGTAAATAATATAAGCCATCAGTCTAGTACAGTAAACATTATCAGGGAATATACCAGGCCACAACTCCTCCCCATCAGATTATCACATCCATCTGATGAGAATGAACAATTAAAACAATGTACCACATCTAACAGAGGACAATTACAATATCAGATGGCTAAAATAATCCAGTGGGAGGACTTCTTCATGCCTTTCCACCATGAAGCGCACATATGAACAATCTGATATAGCCAAAACCCCACATTTACCATCTGTTAGGCCAAGCAACTGTATGATCAAGCATTGTAATATCTTGCCAAGTATGAACATGCCCTACACAACTATCCTGTATGAAATGAAAAACTTGAGCCTGGTCGGCAAGTCATGCTTTATATGACCAAATGACGTCAGATGCCGGGTGGAACTTCTAGCCAGCCATACACAAAGTAGGGATGTGGATTGCCTATCTAGCAAATCAGGCCCATTAAACATTGTTAACCATCCGATCTAAGGCTTTAGAGAATGAGGTTACATAGAATGCTTGCAATCATTCCCCTAGAATGGCAGGTATATCCAATTGCACTGATAAGTGTACAGGGTTAATCCAGACCTCCCTTGAGTATGGTGCCACCAGTAGGGCACACCAACATGCCACATTTCTGTTAATGAGGCCAAGTCATGCATTAAGATTGACTTGACAAGTAAAGCCAGCAGGATTGGTAAGAAATATAGGAACTGCCGTCATAATCATTGAAGCAATGAAGCCTTATCTATGTTAAGTTTAGCTTTGTGAGTTCCACTTTTCCACTCAACTCAATAGAAAGTGTAGAACCCTAAAATCCAACCCATGAAGGACTTACCAATAGTACGGAGACTGTCAACTCGGCTCAAAATGTTGTAATTCTTTTCAACACTCTGAAGAAAAGTTTCACTGCTCTGGTTACCAAGATGATCAAATGAAAGTCCACTGCTGAGCTCCCTGAAAGTCTGCACCAAGATGTCTCCCCTTATTACAGGATCCTCAACTTCGGCTGGAAACATCTTTGTAGCCATTAGAAGGGGAGTATTGCCTTCAAACAGATCACCACTCAAGTAGCAGTAGTCCAATAATTTCCAACCAAATTTAACTAGCCTCACAGATAACATCTTGAAAGCAAGGGCAATATCAGAAAGTGTCCCGCCAAATGAGTTATGTGTCCCATCTGCCCTGGAAGTAAAAATAAGTTGGAATCCCTGTTGAAGAGATGGCAGCAATGTATCATGCAATCTTGCTAGGGTGCTTAGTAGTTCCTCACTCCCAGAACTGCATAGCACAAACAAGTTTGGAAGTTGGTAGTGGTCAGTATATATGGAACTTATTTGGGAAAAAAAAATACTTTAGTAATGTGTTGTTTACATGAAGATAGACATGGGTTGGCATCAAGCACAGAAACAAGGTGTCAGATAATGACCCTGGGATTCCCAGGGAACCATGTGGATAGATATGGGGGACATTACACCCCTATCAAATCATCCTAGTCATGTTCTTCAGCATTGAATGGATGAAATCAATTTGCAAGCTCCAAAACATATGGCTAGGAATTAAGATGCTTGAAATTGGGTTCAAAGTTGACCTACCCACATTCCATCAAATCCTTCCACTCTGAACATGCTAGAGAGAGAGAGAGAGAGAGAGAGAGAGAGAGAGAGAGAGAGAGAATAACAGTGTGGCATGTGGAGCCCTGATCAAATGTACCCCTTCAGACACTATCCCAACAAATTGGTGCTCACAGCTCACCTAAATTTACACATCCAACAGGCATTCACATTGTGATTGATCACACTACTACAAAAAAGCAAACAATTCATCTTAGGGCTGAAAAGCGTCCAACTTACAGGCACTTAAATCAAGGGCTCAGATGATCAGATAGTGCACACCTCAAGGATATACATAGACCCTTCCATCCCTTGTTCACCATGGTTGGCAATAACCCAAGTCAACCCACAGCCAGGCCACTGATTGCTCAGAAACAGTGAACAACAGTTAAATGAGTACCAATTTTTTTTTGGTGATTGAATCCAAGAGTGAACAACAGTTAAATGAGTACCAATTTAGGGTAAGAGCACTGATTCAAGGAGTATGGGTCACTGATGATGGTGGTGTGTGAGAATGTTTTGCTGGATAACTTATCCAATTGATGTGCTGAAAATTCCAACAACAAACAAGGAAGGGTTTCAGAAAATGAAAAGCACTTACCTCAATTCAACAGGAAAAGAAAAGCAGATAGACGCAGGCTTGTACGCATCCACAAAGGCATCAAGTGATGCAATTGCATCATTTATAAAGTCCATCACCTGTAAGGAACATAAATTCTTGGTAAGAAAGCTGCATGTGTCCAATAAAAGCATGAACCTGCTCAGCCCACAATTTCACTGAATGAAAAAATACCTCTAAAAAGTTCACATGAAGCCGACTGTGCCCCGGATCTTCATGACCTCCAGAGGAAAAAAGAGCCTACATACAAGCACTATAAAATAAAGAAAATTCCTCTGACATGAAACCTTGTTTAGGTAGTCAGTATTACATTGTTGTTCATCAAATTGTGGTTTAAATTAAGACTTTGCAAAAATAAAAATAAAAAAAAGGAGCAAATTTGACAAGTATATTCTGAAGTGAGTAGAGTATCAACATTACTTTCAACATATGGATCATACAACACACAGTTAAGAAATCACTGATCTCTTATAAATCATAAGCCATTTTGGATTGATTCTTGTAGACTGCAGAATCCATCACTTGAATGAAATGACACCTTTTTGGTAAAAGAATGATTTTTGGTAAAAGAATGATTTTCAATAAGATACTTGTGACAAAGAAAATGCCGGATGAATGGAGAAGAAGCATTGTAGTACCTATATATAAGAATAAAGGAGATATACAAAATTGTACCAACTATCGAGGGATTAAACTTATGAGTCACACTATGAAGTTATGGGAGAGAATAATAGAGCAAAGACTAAGAAAAAAGACTAAGATTTCGGAAAATCAATTTGGTTTTATGCCAGGGAGATCAACTATGGAAGCTATCTTTTCACTTAGGCAATTAATGGAAGAAAATCGAGCAAAGAGGAAAAATCTACATATGGTCTTTATCGATTTGGAAAAAGCCTATGATAGGGTACCGAGGAATTTAATTTGATGGGTCTTAAAGAAAAGGAATGTCCCAAGAGGTTACATTGAAATTTTAAAGGATATGTACGAAGGTGCAATAACAAATGTGAAAACCACATGTGGAGAAACGGACGGATTTCCCGTGATTATAGGCTTACATCAGGGATCATCCTTAAGCCCTTATCTCTTTGCATTAATTATAGATGAGTTAACTGTGCATATTCAAGAAGAACTACCATGGTGTATGTTGTTCGCAGATGATATAGTATTGGTGGATGAATCAAGAGAGAGTGTAAATGCAAAGCTTGAGAGATGGCGGAGGACATTAGAATCTAGAAGCTTTAAAATAAGTCGTACAAAGACAGAATATATGGATTGCAATTTCAGTGGATATATACAAAGTGTTGAAACCACTGTCAAAATTGAAACCCATGAGATACCACGTAAAGATTTTTTTCGGTATCTGGGCTCGATGATTAATAAGGATAGGGAGATTGACGAAGATGTGGAGCATAGGATAAGAGCTGGATGGCTGAAGTGGAGGCTAGCTTCGGGAGTACTTTGTGATAGACAAATGCCAACAAAATTGAAGGAAAAATTTTACAGGACAGTGGTTAGACCAGCTATGACATATGGAGCAGAATGTTGGCCAATTAAGAAGACACATATTCATAAGATGGATGTAGCGGAAATGAGAATGCTTAGGTGGATGTGTGGTAAAACTAGGAAAGATAAAATTAGAAATAAGTGCTTTCAAGAACATTTAGAGGTAGCACCAATAGAAGATAAGATTAGAGAAACTCGTTTAAGATGATTTGGGCATGTTGAGCGTAGGCCAGTAATGGCAACGGTGAGAAAAAGTTTGGATATACAGGTGGAGGGTCCATCAAGAGGTAAAGGTAGACCGAAGAAAACATAGATGGAAGTCATTAATTCAGATTTGAAGAAGTTGCACTTATCGAAAGATTTAGCTCAAAATAGAACGGAATGGAGAAATAGAATTTATGTAGCCGACCCCAACATGGTTGGGATAAGACTTTGATGATAATGATGATGATGATGATAATGAATGATTTTTAGCAAAAAGAACTTTTTATCTTTCCTTGTCCATCCAATTTTTCAGGCTTCTATCCTATGCCTACTGATTCGGCTAACAAAAAGTGCCCAGAAGGGTGGGAATACATGAGACTCCTTCCTCTTCAAGCTCCCTTCTAACAAAGTATTCAACTAATTTTTTCTTTCCTAATGAAAACATTAAGAAGGAAAAAACTCTTTAAAAGACATTCATAACTAAAATTCCTACAAGACTGCCACAGAGGACTCAACTTAATAAAACCTGGACTCTTATCTCTATAGTTGCCAGACAGGACCTAAATAATAAGGAATCTCACTGACGGACCCCAACTGCTAGGAAAAATATATTCTAGCTTAATATGTGCTTGTGCAATGCAAAGAAACCCAAAAGGTTCTCTAAGCAGCTCCAGTGAGGCACATTGCCTGGGTTGTGGCCCCCCCTGGAAACCTGCAAGCTAAAGAACATAAGTTGATTTCCTAAGACCAAAATTTGGGAAATACAAAGAAGACATTGTAAACGGTATAATAAAAAAAATGTTGTAGACAGGGAAGCCAAAGGATAATGACAAATTAAATTAAATAGAACTCAGGTATATCACGTCTCCAGTTGTAACAACTTCATCCAAAAAGCTTTTAAAATGTTTATGACAATGTTAAATGAAACGCAGCTCCAATCCAATTCATTTAATCATCGTCAATTAAGAAGTTCTAAAAGTTTTGATAGAGCACCTCCAATGATGAACTGCAACGCTGATGCATTGTAGAGACAATGCCTAAAAAATGCGACACTACTGCTGTTAAATTTTCACGGAGTGATGGCAGGGCGCTCATTGCATTGTTTACCTGGAAAAGGAGGACTATCAGAAATTAAATAACTAAACAAATATAATATGGCTTCTCAGTATAGATCTTTCATACTATAAAGCTTTTGATTAATACAAGTTACCATTTAAAAAAAAAAAACAAATATCATATGTATAATTAAAAATAAATGGCCTTTAAATTGAAGCTAGACACGATTGGCATGAAAAACAGATAGAAACTACAAATGGTGCTACCAGTCATTTGTTCTTAATGAGAAGAGACCTAAACTCACACGCTCTTGCTCCCAAGATCCAAGGTTGGTGTCCCCAACCAAATAAGCTACAGCCCCGAACAATGTGCTCACAGTAGTTGCTCAGTACATCCAAATAGAGGTACCATAATTCAGGGTTTAAAATACTTCTGTGCTCCCAATCTGGTTGTTCCCAGTGATCATAAAGGCCATCCCAGTTGGACACACTACGGCGATATGAGGCAATTATTAGCTGTAGTGGCACAAATTCTAATTTGAAACCACAAAGAGAATTGAAGCTCAAAGGATACCTCAAAGAGTCCGTCCAATACCATGGCTCTATATTTAGTAAAAAATGGGGTGATGAAGGCTGTCAAACATAAAATAAGATTTAAAGTGGAGATTTGATTCTCAAATGCTTTTAGATTCACACATAATAACAAGATTGAAGGAAAATTTTAAAAGACAGAAAATGGACCAGCTACGAAGCTGAAGTTGGCTAATAAGGAAACAACATGTGCAAGAAAACTAGGTATAGTAGAAATGGGAATGTTCAGATGGATGTCTAGTAAACTAGGAAAACTAGAATAAAAAATGAGCGAATTCAGAACTTAGGGGCAGCATTAATAGGTGATAAATTAAGAGAGACTCATTTGAGATGGTTTGGAAATGCTCAATGTAGGCTAGCAACGACACTAGTAAAAGGAAAAGTTTCTACAAGCAAGTTGATGGCCCCTAAAGGAAAAGGGGCAGACCAAAGAGGAAATTTATAGAAATAGTAAGGAATGATTCTAAAAAGTACAACCCATCGAAGGATCTGGCCCATGAAAGAATGGAATGACATAACAAAATTCACGTAGCTGAACCAAAAATAGTGTATACAAGGCTATGATGACCATGACGACAACGATGATGAAGATGATAATGATATTCAATCAACTGAAATTCAATGATTGAATCAAATGTATTCAAAGAATTTATTGTCATTTGATACCATACGCCCACATATGCAAAAGCTTTTCAGGTGGTTTTTTATGTAATGTATAACAGTCTCCACATCTTTATCCCTGCATCAATATGAGGAACGGTTCCCAAACCACTATGTACTGCAATTGCTAGTAGTCTCAAGTACGTCACGTAAAGATAACTTCGCTACAATTGGTACTATGCTTCATTAGAACCCAGTTTGCCAACTTCATATTGGATTCCAAGGAATTCAAAATAAAGGAGGTTTTATGAAAGGAGAATTAAAGAGTCGAGTCAAAAGGCCAAATGTGTAAATCTAGATGGGACCTTCACTTTCACAAGATTTAATTCAGTAGGAGTAGGACCATTGTTGGGTAATCATTCCTACCAAATGAGAGATCATTTGAATGTCCCTCAGAGGTCTTCACCTCAAATTCTTCAGTTGCAGCCCCTTTGACACAAGGATGCTGTGTAGATATCCTAGGAAATCAATACTTATTAGAAAAATGGGGCATTCTTTGAAAAAAGATGAATTTTGCAGTTGTCAAGGACAAAGCAGCAGATAATATTGGTCGACGCTGCTGATATGAATCAAAACGGCAACAGATGGAATACGGCGTAGCAACACTTGCCAGTATGAGGTATGTAGCAGCCAATAAATAGAGCAACAGCTATTAGTTTAAACCATGGGTTATCTTACCAATATGATAGCTTGTTGGCCACTATTTTTAACCATGGTGGTGTTGCTCATATGATAGCATGCAACTACTGAAATGACATTACACATCAAGGTAAGAGAACTAAAGAAGCACAAAAGAACAACCAAGACTCAAGCGGGACTTGTTTGGGCAGTTTGAATGTGATTCAATAATGAATGAGGGTGGCCCTGGAATGAGATGATTAAGTAATCCTGCCAATAGATTGGAAGAAACATTTTTTTTAATAGCATCAGTTAAATGAAATAGGAAAAAGAAAAGAAAAGGTAAAACCATGGTTTCCTTGCCACCAGTACTATTCACAGATCTAGATCTAACAAGTCTATGCAAATAAGTTTCCTCAAAAAAAGAGATACAGAAAGCCAACCAAGCAATATTTGCAGCAAAAGAAGACACCAACAAACAACCAAATATCTGATTATAAATACACTAATGTGCAATTAAACATCTGAGCTATAAACAATGATTGCCTATCAGAGCTTTTGTTCAGTGATACAATTCACGGAAGCACTTACCAGAAATCCAGTCAGCTTTTCATTATCATGACCATAAATAGCACATATATCTAACAATTTTGGCAAGTCAAGCATCTTCTTTTCCTGCAAGAGGGCTACAAACAGAGATAATGAATATGGCTGTACATAAAAATAAGAATTGATAAGAAGATATGGAACATCAAATTAACAGATAACAGTAAAAAAAACCCATACAAAACAAGCAACAATGCAGAGGAAACATAAACACCTCCATGTTCTCTTGCTGTGAGGCTGTCACTAGAAGGCGCACCGGGATCCTTGTTGGAAGACCTGCAGAAAGCAATTCCCAAGTGATGCACGGATTGAAGCAATAACAACGCACAAAGGAAATGCCACACCCACTAATAAGAAATAGCCGTTTAAGAATCTAAAGACCAGAAGATAAACTTACATCCGATAGAAGACCATGAAGACTCGGCGGCTTAACTCAAATTCTCCAACAATCACGCCCGCAACAGTTCCCCTCACTCCATGATGAGGAAAGTCATACCATCTATTCCTAAATTGTAGGTAGCTATCCAAAAACTCATGCAAGGAAATATCACAGGCCACTGGGGAAACATAAGAACAAAGAGAAAATAGCACAACAAATCAATAATATCAGTATCTATAAGTTAAACCTTACAAATGATTAAGAAAAGAAGTAAAAATATATTATATTATGAGGTGATGGTGGTGTATGATGCTTTAGACAAACATTAATCCAGTGACACAACACTTGGGCAGACACTTATCTAGACAGTTTTAACAATTCCTATTAAGTGAATGCCTATCAAACAGTAACAGATTAAAAGAAAATAAATGTCATTATATTTTCAAATTCAGAGCAAATCTAAGCCAATTCCACTTCCAAACACAACATAGATTTATGCAACCATTACAAATCACCCCAGGAAAGAATAAATTCTTTATAAGAAAGGAAAAAAGAAGAAAGGGCATTTCAGTAATGATAATTATAATCACCTTCTCTCCAGAAATCTCTTGGTGGAGACTTGAGCAACCTAGAGAGCTCCCTGTTGAGAAGATCGACGACCCTCTGCGACTCCACTGGATCCAGTGCGCCGCCTTCGACGCCGGAGCCAACCGCCACCGCCTCGTCCTGGGGCAAGTAGTTTACGAAACTGCCACTCTGGGTTCCAGAAACCCAAATCCCGTCGTCTCCCATCCGAACCCTAGATGGATTGGAGCTCGGAGGAGGACGGGTTGAAGTGGACTCATGGCGTCGATCAGAGGCTTCGATCTTGGAGGAGGAGGAGGAGGAAGATTGCCTGAGAGAGGAGGAGAGGGGGCGATTGGAGATTGAATCTTTGGATGGGTTTTGGGTTTTAGGGACGAATCTCCTCTGGGTTTTAGGAACGAAGCCCCCCCTGTTTGATGATCGAGTCGACATGATTTTCTTCTTCTTCTGCTGCTTCTGCTGCTGCGAGGGAGAGAGAGGGACAGTGTCGTAAATTAAAATAAGGGTAGGGTTTGTTTCCTCTCGATGCACTCGGGCGGG
The DNA here is from genome assembly GCA_037013555.1 of Sextonia rubra. Classification (NCBI taxonomy): domain Eukaryota; kingdom Viridiplantae; phylum Streptophyta; class Magnoliopsida; order Laurales; family Lauraceae; genus Sextonia; species Sextonia rubra. Next base: position 29,717,372 of record JASUAD010000010.1, on the reverse strand, counting down.
GCCGCAGAGACGGTGTTATTTATAGTGGGAGATCAAGGCAGGGATGGATCTGTTTTACACGAAAACCCCTTGCGTTTCTCTCGGAGGCCCTTGAATATTTTTACAACAGTCCTCTCTGCAGCTGCTAACCTGCTACGGTAACCGATTGGTGTTTGAAACGAACAACCAATTGGCTTCTGTCAATTCATTTTTAGTCAGAAGAATGACAATCAGTTGGGGGATTCTAGGTCCAATCAATAATCTCAACAAGATAAAGACAATAGTAGGCATGTGGACATCACTACCAAAGTAAACGATTTGATTTAATTCCGATTATCCAATAATCTTGCAAGATAAACAATCCAATCCTGGATCAAGGATTGCCTTCTCCGTAGAAGATATCACTACTCAGTCGAAGGAGGAATTGGTGTCCTCGATATCCTATCAATTCACCAAGGTGCATAAACTAATATTGGATATTCACTTACCTCACTTTGTCTTGTTGGATATAGATTGTACATCGTATGTTAATTAAATAATCCAAAAAGATATCATCCTTATTCTAACAATATTGGAGTCGACTATATAAATTTTATTTCTCTATTCCGTTCTATTTTAAGTCAAATCCTTAGATAAATTAAACTTTTACAACTCTAATTTAATGACCTCTATCAATATTAACTTAAAACATCCTTCGCTCTTCGTCTCCTAATTAGCCCTCAAAATGGGGATGCCAATGGTGCTAATATGAGGACCAAGATGCTTATGGGGTAGTCTCTTTTCAAAAAGGAACTGTGTTCTCAATGATCAACTGTGGGGTTCTCTATGGTTAACCATGAGACTTTTACAGTGCGCTCATAGCTAACCGTGAAGCTCACCATAGCACTAGAGCAGTAGTTTAAAAGGGTTCAAGTCGCGCCACCATCCCCAAAATAAAACCTAGCTGGAATAAGAATAGAATGTTGGAAGGCTCAGGTGTTGCTCCCAAAAGCTTAGTTGGGGTCTCACAATCAGCCATGAGGCTTCAAAAATCAATATCTCATGATCTCACGGTTAACCGTATGAGAGGTCTACTGCTAATTGTGAGGCTTCAAAAACCTCAATTCGAGGTTTGCTTCAATAAAATTTCTGAGCGGCAAATGCCTTCCTTTCAATGCCTAATATACAACAATATAAACAAGGCCTAGCCTCTCCAAATTACATTTAGACATCCTCCAATCCGCCTAATATTAGTCCATTTGATTAAAACATCATTTAACCTAACATCATCCAATCAAACAATTAATGAGCAATAAGGTATCTACGATCAATTTCCAAGCTACAATCATCAATCAATCATGCGTATCGCAAAGAAGCACATGTATATTCACTTGCCTTGGTTATAAAGCACTCCAAATAAAGGAAACCTGAGCCCAACAAGCCCAAAAACCTATATGCTTGGAAAATTCTAACAAAACCGAAAATTCTACACACAAACAAAAGAAAAGAGGCTAGTTAGCTATATTAATCACATCTCTAACCTAATAAATCACAAACCATTGCTTCTACAAAGAAACGAACTTACCTAGGATTGAAGGAGATGGGGAAGATCCTAAAAAATGGAATGCTTAAATTGAAGAGAGCTTGAGGAAGATGAAGGAGGTGATGAGTACTCTAGTAGGGCCTTGGAACTCCACTTCAAGCAAGAGAAAATGAAAAGGAAGACCAGGAAAAAAGATGGGAGAAATTAAAGTTATATAAACAGTGAAGCAAAGTGAATGCCCATCATTGATGAAAAGGGTTGAGTGGATTTTTTGCATTTATAATTCAGTCCCTGGTGAGTTTTAAGTTGGATTTTGATGGTCTTTAAGGTGCCCATCTAAAAGCGATAGAAGGATAAAGTTAAAAGTTTGGGAAGTTAGGTCTTCTACTCAATGGACCTAAAATCTTATAAATTGTAAATTACAGAAAATTCATCAAACTTTTTTAAATTGTAGACTACCCGGTTGTACCCAATGGAACTCAGATCTCCACAATACTTTGGACACACAATCTTAACAGTAAACTGAACTTGCTTAACAACTTATCAAACTTAGTTATCTAAAATACAAGTAACTAACACTAATTACACGATTAAGAGTCAGACTATAATTCCCCTGTATCTGTTTCACTGATATCTTCATTCCCTTCAATGCCACAAAGCTAACTCAGAACCCATGTCCCTGCAACAAAAACCACTACCATTTTAGTAGGCAAAGGTGCTTTGTTCAACCTAAACTACTAAAAGAAATGGAGTTTGGTTTTACCCACTATGAGAAACAAGTACCATGTTGAAGTTGGATTCTGGAGAAAGGCAGCAAGGTTTCAGAAAAGATGATTTGATGCTCAAATCTCCAACTCAACCTACATTGTATAAACCCGCCACATCATTGCGTTTCTTCCTTGGACTAAGACATCACCTTGGTGTCTGTCTACAAAGCCAACATATTAAACCACGGCTCTGTAGATGAAACAAATCTTTTTTTTTTTTTTTTGTGTCGTTCCAATGTAGAAGAGTAATTCTCATCCCATTTCATCAGCATGCATCTGCCCATCAAGTTGACATGGAAAACGTTGGGTCTTCCCATTTCATCTCCAATCTCAGGGAAAACCAAAAAACAGTACCAGCAAAATGTAAATTAAAAACACATTACCCCATTTCCCACAAATAGTGTTCCCCTCCAACTGAGTCCTGCTATTTCACCCACATGTGTCTATTGTTATAACTCAGTAAACCCACCAGATGTTTTGACGACGACGCTGGGCGTCACCAGAACCAGAGCCAGAGCCAGAGCCAGAAACAGGGAGGAGGGCTCTTGTGTGTGGATAATCCCAGTGCTCTACCAGATGCATTCCAGGAAGCCATGGATTATGCATTGTAAGATAGTGCTCTGGTTTGAGGAGATTAGACTGTAACGTTCCTAACCCAAGTTGTTATTTTAATTAATTTAAATATAATGTTATTTAATTGTTTGTATTTTAGTTAATTATGGTTATTATAATTATTTAATTTTCTTTTGGGTTTTGGGTTAATCGGATAGTAATTTTAGGACCATGAGTATCCATCATTTGACCCGGCCCAATTCGGACCCATTTTAGGCCCATTAAACCAAACCAGGCCCATATTTGTAAATTAACCTAGATAACAAGGTTCTTTTTATAAAAACCCAAAACTTATTCCCCAAACCCTAAGCCTTTTTATATCTAACGATGGGTGCCTTTCTCCCCATCTCTACAGTGATTTTCTTCTCTCCTTTCTCCTCCATCTTCTTCTCTTCCCGATTAGCCTAGGCCAAGCCCAGTCCAAGCCCAGTCCAAGGCTTCCACAGGTTGCGTCTTCTTCATCATCTCTTCTTCTTCTTCTTCCTCTTCTTCTTCATCTTCTCAGTTGGGGTTTGGCAGCGTGTACGAGGGAGAGAGAGATCTAGATCACCCCATCCATTAATCTTCATCAAAGGCCAGTGAAATACCCATTATTTTTAATGATCTATACAGTTTTTCTTTGAATCCATGATATTAGAAGTAGTATGTGAAATGCCCATTTAAATCTGTAAATGATGATGATGATGATAGATATAGGAGTAGATGGATTGCATGGATCGGATTGATGATGTGATGGAGAGAATCCCACTTTGATGTTTAAAAAAGAAAAAAAAAAAGATGAGCGTGTCTGGGAATGAACCCAGACATGATGCATGTTTGGAATAGGTGCAGGGAGTTTTCAACCTTCAGAAAAGTGTGGTGGGCCGCCACTTACAGGTGGGCCACCAACATTTGTAAAAAAAATATATATATAGCCTATCTGGGACGAGTCCCAACCAGCCATAGAGGGAAATTCCTGCACATGTTGCTGTTTGGCAGCAGCATGTGCAGGAGTTTTTCACTTGAATGCAAGTGTGGGTCCGCCACCTATAGGTGGGCCCCATGACTGTTGTATGGACCTGATCATGTGAGGCCTGACACGTGGGACCCTAGAAGATAGTGGGCCCTCTTGATCTAACACTTGGATCCATGGTGGTCATGTGAAACTTCTTAACAACCATATGATGAAATAGTTACTGTGATGAATCACTGAACTTTGTGATATATCACTTGGGTACATATGATGGAGTAGTTACTGTGAGGAATTAATAAACTTAATGAACTTGCCATATGTCACCTGGGTTGTAAAGAAACTCTACATATATATACACATACAAGTGCACTTGACCTTACATCACACACATATATTTATATACATATATATATATATAAAGGTTGGTGTCTGAGATAAAATTCCCTAACTGTGTTTAGATGTGCATAACAAGGAACTAGGACCCTTGTGTTCAGTGGGTACAATTCAGGTGGGCCCATTGCTTGTGGGTCCTTGGTATATATGTGGATTTATAATTATTTGGACTGTTGTTAAGAGTGAACAGGTGGGCCACCCCTTGTGTGGGATCATGGGAATGATAGAAGTTGGACCAAATAATTTATTTAAATATTTATTTAATCATTTAATTAATTTATTTAAATGATTATTTAATCATTTAATTATGATTTTATGTTTATTTAATCATTTAATTATATTATGATTTTTCTTTAGATGGTTTACATACCCCGGAAGACCCTTGTGTTAACCTTGGAACCCAACAAATTAGATTTAATAAAAAAATTAAATCCATCACATCATCAAAGTAAGAGGTTATGCGGGCAAATTTCCTCTTACAGATTTCATGGTTTGCACATGACGGTATAAACCACCTGCACTCAGATGAAGTGAGAATTGGGCTATGCATCACCCCGTTTTCAAAAATTCCCAACCTTACTTCATCTTGGTTCATGTGGAATTGTCGCATGCGTAAATTGTGGTCACAGTGTTAGAAATATTTGTAGAGTCATTTCTTGATCATCATGATGTATTTCTTTACCTTGTTGCATACATGTTAGAGTTTATACCCGTTATTTTATGATGACTTTGACCGTGTTGTGGCTTGAACTACACAGTGTTTATTTATGAGGTATTCATGTTATGTTGAAAACTATATGGTTGATATAATGTTTTATTATATGGTATTTGAATACCTATTATGGCCAGCCCTTCACACTACCATAGGATGTGTCTGTCGAACAATCACTGAGCCATGTTTATAAGTCTCGACACAGGAAGGGGTAGGGTTGTGTGAGATTATTATGCGGATCTGGCCATTAGACGACTGCAGTCGGTTCACAGATGTACACTGTGATGATTTTTACCGAACTTAGGGCCGAAGACGAGCTTACCACTCGTACACGGTTGGTTTCACTGTGATTTTGGATAGGATGCTAGGCATCCAAAGACGGATTTGATCCACCGTTTCTGGACAGGATGCGGGGCATCCGAAGACGGTATAAATTCCGTAAGAGCAACAGCTGATGTGATACTCGGCGAATGTAATATTGTTCATTTGATGTAGAGTTGGATTTAGGATCCATTCCTTCTAAGTTACATGGCATTCTTTTATTTATATTGTTTACATATTCTTATGATTTTTGTGTCTTAATCTCACATTGATATTGTACTTCATTTTGAGTTATGTGGATCTTACCTGCCGCCATTTATGGTTGACCCTTGTTTTCTAAAATTGATGCACAGGTACCGAGCCCGGCTTTGCCGAGGAGGAGGCGCAGGCTGAAGCGTTTCAAACGCTTGAGCCAACTAATGTTCCCGAGTGGGGTGCAAACGATGGTTTCGGGGCTGTCTAACCAAGCACAGGAGTGACTCACCTAGTTGTGATTATATTAAATAAATCATTCTTTAAAGACTTGATCCTTCAGTGGGACATTGTAATAAATTATTATTTATTTCTTTTGCAACTTGGAATATTATTATTGTTATCTGGTGATATGCAAACTTGATTTTTTTTCTTGGTACCTATTGGTTGAAATTACTTCCGCAGGTTGGGAACGAATGTGAGTGGCCTAAACTCACCACGGCCTAAGACCCTGTGGGAAAGATAATTAGGAGTCAATGGTTTTTGTTTACAGAAATATATATATATATAAATTGACTCCTAATTTCACATAACCCTATTTTCTTTTTTGGGAACATGCAGCCCTAAGTTGGATTTTCCCCAGAGAGGCGCGTCCTTGTGTGTGTTAAAGTCTTTGTGACGGTTCGAAGTGTCCTTGGACACTGTAACACTCCGACCCGAGTTGACCCGGTTTAGTGGGTAATTGCGTGTGTTTTTATTGCTAAGAGTGTTTAGGTTCTGTTTTCCTTTGGTTTTGACTCGTAGAGAGATCGTTTGGGTTGAGTTGACTTGGTCTAGTTAGTTCGAGCCCTTTTTCGTAATTTTGGCTTTTGAGTGACCTTGTCAGTTTTGCGTCATTCTGACGTCAGCACGTGTATTTCGTTGAGCTTGTCGTTTTTCGTAACTGTCTTGGATCCGAATGATTTCGTTTGCTTTCGTTTGACTGTCATTTGACTCAAACTGATAATCGTGTTAACTAATTGGACTTGTTTGTAAATTTGGACTCAAATTATGTATAAATATCCCACCAACTCTCCCATTTCTCTCGATCGTCTCTCAGCTCACTCTCTCTCTCACGCTCCAGCTCGTCTCTCTCTCGGTCCAGCTCTCTTTCTCTCTTCTCCTTCTCTGTTCGATTGCTTGTGGGAGGAAGAAAGGAGCTCGTTTGTGCGTGTGATTCCAGCGGACTGAGCCAAACCACGAAGTGATTCCATTTGTGAGGCAAGTATAAGCCCAAGATGTGTGAACACCGATTGATAGTGATTTGATTGCTGTGTTTTTATGCTTTACTGCGTTTCTCAGTGTTAGACAGCCCCATTGAGTTTGTCTTGCTGTTATATTGCTGTTTTCAGTCGTTTCATTCAGTTTCTGTATGACTGTAACAAGTTCAGGGAAAATGAGTCCGTGCACTCACGGCTACGCCGTGAAATGTGCTACGGCTAAGCCGTAAAATGGCTTACGGCTAAGCCGAGACCCAACCGTAAACCAAACCGTAGAACAGTACAGACTGTTAGCTGAAAATAACTGGATGTTGGCAATTTGCCATTCTTCTACGGCCCAGCCTGATCTAAGCCGTACATTGTCTTACGGCTAAGCCGTGGACCAGGATACGGCTGAGCCGTAGAGCAAAATACGGTTGAGCCGTAAATCTGGATGGATATTTGGGAAACCTCAGCTCAGCCGCAGTGCATAGTACGGCTAAGCCGTAAGATGCCACGGCTAAGCCGTAAGGTTACCTACGGCTACACCGTGAGACCTTGAGAAGTAAATAAAAAGGGACTAGGTTTAAGCAAGAGACCGTATATGACTTCCATGATAGAATGTAGCTACCCTGAACATGCCCAATGGAACGTTTGCATGACCTGGATGATCTCGAGGGCTGCGAATCATTCATGGATAGTTATCCAGTTGTTTAGCACCTCCCCATGGGTGTTGGTTTAAGGGACTTCGATGCACACTCGAGACACTGCAACACTAGACAATGGTGCATCGGATAACTTAAAACTACATCAACATGCACGGTTAGAGACACTGGATACTTAGTGTAGGATTGGCTTGTAATGGATCCTTGATTCGTATAAGTACTGGATTGGTTTGAGTTGTACAGCATATTGATTACTGTTTATGCCCTCTTATATGTTCTACGCTGGACCTCTCGATTCTGTGGGAAATGCAGCAACCCCAGAGCGAAGCCCGGGTGGAACCATTCTATTATTGTGTATTGTGTTATACCGTTGCTCCATTGGAGTACTTGCATCAGTTATGAGTCAGTAATTGTGATTAATACTCATTGTCAGCACTTCCTGTAATTGCTTATGTACATTCCGTATCCGTATCAGTTTATGTACATTCAGTTTATGTATGCGATGCACTTCCTATTGTTTGTTCAGCATGATATGTGAGATCTGTAAGTGATAAGTGACATGATATGATTGATTGATTGAGGTGCATCATCCGATTGATTGTGATTGGTCTTGGCACTACTGAGCCTCAGCCTTAGGATACCCGACGGGGTTAACTTTGGTTTAGTTTAAGTGTTTACCTCTGCAGAGTGTCTTGTCCTGGGACTCCGGACCCCGGGAACTAGAGACCCATGCGTACCCTGGCCCGGTCGCTGGTGTTCTCATCCTGATTGCTCTCGTAAGGGAGAAAATGGCCAATGTAGTAGCCACTTGATTGTTACCTGTTTATGATTCTGATAGCATGCTTATTCATTGCATAATTGTTTGGTATACAATCATAATTTCTATGGATATTGCATTATGACTATTGTTCAGTATTCTTCAGTCTTAGACACAATTCGTGTTATCTTCTTGTTGGCTTATACTTTGCTAAGTCGTTGTACTTATGCGTTTGTCTTGTGTGTTGCAGGCTCAGATCCCTCTTCCGATCCTGCGTCGGTCGACGCGACTGCAGGAGAGGCTCGCGAGGCCCCCTCCGGCCTAGAGGAGTGGACTTGATCCATCCTCCAGAGTACGGATTGCATCATTTTGGTTCTCCCCAGTCATTGAGTCCGATTTCTATTGAGGGGACTTTTTCTGTAATTGTAATGTGGGCTTGAGTGATATCTGTATATTGATTTTTGATCGTTGTAAGCCCACTATATTGTCATACGTTCTTGTATTGGTTCTTATTGCCAGTTCATGTTATATTGTAATCTCCCATTGTCTTTTGGTATTTTGTGGTATGCCTTGATACGTACAGCTTCCGCGTACAGTTGTTTGCACGTGTGAATGATCCCTTGTGTGTGTATGCTTGGACGGGGTCTAGGTGTGCATGCACGGGAGTACGTGTGTCATTGGTTAGATTTTCTCTGACCCCCGGTCCCTGGGCTCGGGTCGTGACAGACACTTGCTTAGGCACCTCCACGCAGTCCTAACCCTAGGGCTGCATCAGATTGGTATCAGAGCAGAAGGATCTACACGATCTTCAGGCGTGATTACCACAGCCTTCACCGATTCACCCCTGCCATCCATCCTTCTACCCAAATCCCTAAATCCCTGACCAACCGAAGCCTTTGTCGAATCCCTTTGCCCTCTGTTGACACCAAGTTCCACCCCTATCAACCCTCGATTTCCTGATCTAAAATCCTTAAACCCATTCCCAATCCACCCAGACCTCGACAGATCCTTTTCCTAACCACCATCTCCAGAACTGGCAGGCTACTGTACAGGGATGTGCAGCCCTAAGGGGGGTGGATTGTGACATCCTGGAGTCCCACATCAACTATAGAGAGGAAAAGTGAATAGGTTTATATACAGAGCTTGCACCCTTACTATGCATGAGGCCTTTTAGTGGGTTGAGGCCCACCAGAAGCAAAACCGTGAGGCCCATAGGCCAAAGTGGACAATATCATGCATGTGTGAGGGGTGGGGTGTTACAAATGGTATCAGAGCTGACTTTCGATTAGATCGAGTGTGGTTCCCTGCCGTACCTGATGCAAGTGGGCGGGCCAAGAGGGCTGGCAGGCTACAAGAACTGACAGGCTACTGCACAGGGGCGTACAGCCCTAAGGGGGTGGATTGTGACATCCTGGAGTCCCACATCGACTATAGAGAGGAAAAGTGAATGTGTTTATATAAAGAGCTTGTACCCTTACTATGCATGAGGCCTTTTGGTAGGTTGAAGCCCACCAGAAACAAAACCGTGAGGCCCATGGGCCAAAGCGAACAATATCATGCATGTGTGAAGGGTGGGGTGTGACAAATGGTATTAGAGCCGACTCTCGACTAGTTCGAGTGTGGGCCCCTGCCGTGGCCTGGTGCAAGTGGGCGGGTTCATATGTGGACGGGCCAAGAGGGCTGGCAGGCTACAGTAATTGGCAGGCTACTGAACAGGGACGTGCAGCCCTAAAGGGGGTGGATTGTGACATCTTGAAGTCCCACATCGACTATAGAGAGGAAAGTGATTGGGATTATCTATAAAGCTTGCACCCTTACCTTGCATGAGGCCTTTTAGTGGGTTGAGGCCCACCAGAAACAAAACCGTGAGGCCCATGGGCTAAAGCGGACAATATCATGCATATGTGAAGGGTGGGGCGTGACATAAACCTCATTGGAACTGTTGATTTTTTTATATGGTTGTGATCCATGCTTCAATTGCTTTCGGTAGTTACTAGCAGATGTACAATAATTGCAGGGGAAAGTTGCAACATTGGAAGTGCTGTCCATGATTATCAATTTTGACTAAGTCATGCTTCATCCTCCTTTTATCTGTTGGTGTTCTTTTGACCATATTTAGATTTCTGTGAGTAGGACTTTTAAATTTACTATGGGTTTTATTTATGATTTTAGAAGAAGGAATTTTAATATATGTGCTTGGACAAGGAGTTCATAACTGTTTGGTGAATGCTTGAATTATTTAGGACATGATCTATAAAATCTAATAATCCTTTCTCTCTTAAAAGTTGTAGGATAGGTTTACGCGGCCATGACCAAGCACGGGTTTTGCTTGTAAGTCAAAATCACATGCAAGTCCCTTCTCTACCTTGCTAATTTAATTCGTTCACATGGGATGCTTCTCCTTATAGATATCATCTTAGGAACTGCCTTTTTTATTGTGAATATATTATCAGATTCACCACCTCCAAAGAGTGATAAAGAGGAGGAGGAAGAGGGAGGGGAAGAGGAAGTGGAAGAGAGAGAGAGAGGGAGAGCCCCATTCCCACAGGCTGGAGCTAGTCGCCGGCCAGAGGGAAAGGAGGGGGAGGGAGGGAGAGAGATGTGTGTGGGGGAGAAAAAGGTGTTTTGGAAATTTAAGAAAAATTTTTTTCTCATATGTGATGAGAGAAAAATTTTGTTTTCAAATAGCAGCACTCTAATTTTAATTCTTTGAAAGATCCAAACCAATTTAGTTGTTCCTCACAAGGGGTTAGTTGGGGAACAATGTAACATCCCGACATGAGTTAACTGAGATTAGTGACTAATTGAGCATGATTAGTGCTAATTAATCTAGTATTAGATTAAATAATTATAATTAGTGTTGTTTGAATTTGGATTAAGGTTGTTTTATCTTGTTTGAGTTAATTAATTAGTGCGAATAGGTAGTTTGGGTTGGATTTGACTTTGATTATGGTAGTTAACCCTCTTTTCGTAATTTTAAATTTTGTGGCTCTGCGTTATTCATGAATCATATTGATACCTTTGCGTTCATCTCATCAAGCTCGTTAATTTTCATGATGACACCAAACTCATTAGACCCCAATTGAGCTAAGGTGGCCCTTAATTGACTCAAAATGAAAACATCTTAAGAAAGTTGGACTTTCTTGTAAATATCTAAAAACCTGATTATATAAAGAACCCATTCTCCTGCATTAAATCATTTTCTGAACTGAGACTTGCTGAAGCAACCATTATCCATCATCAAATTCAAGCATGGAAGGCTTCCATGTAAGATTGGAGTGGAGATTCTACATCTCCATCTTCTTCTCCAGCCAACCATAGGTGAGGATTCACCCCTCATCCTTGTTACCTTCCTCAGTCTCATACAAGGTGAGCAATTTCTTCTTAACTGAATTTCAGAATTTGTAAATTAGTTGAGAATACTCATTTCTATGACATGCCACTAACCTCCATTCTCAAATTGCATTTCTTTATTTGATAGGGTTGTTAAAATTGGGGAAAATCATAGGAAGTGAGCCAAGAACAAGGAATTTGTGCACTAAACGTTGAGAAGAGGCAAGTATAAGATGGTTATTGATTGAATCCATGCTGATACACATGTTGATTGTGAAGGTTGATTCTACAATTGTTGTATACAGCCTTCTTTTTTATAATTATGTGAATGGAAATGGATATGTTAAATTAAAATTGAAAATGTGAATGGTTTAGACACGAGATGGATGGTAGAGTGGTATTATAGAAGTGCATGAATGCAAAATAAAAGGGGGAGCTGGTGGTTCCATGCAAGTACAGAATTGAAGAAGAGGAGAGCATGCTACCAAATTCCGAAATGGAATTCTGAAGCATGCGCTTGAGCACGTGTGAACACGCGCACAAGAGCCAATGTAGAAATATGACGAAAAACTCATCAGTTGAAACTTGTTAAAATAGAAGCAAAGGCACTTAAGCACACCTGAGCCATGCTCGAGTGCACTCTGCAAACTTGAAGGGTTAATTTGAAATCCTTCTAAATTAACCAAGGGGTTTTCAAATGTCCCCAAATACCTTATAATTGACCTAGAGGGTAAGTGTGATATGAAATTGAAACTATAGGGCTTTAGAATACTAAAAGACCACATAAGTCCTTAGTTTTGAAATCTTTAACCCTGATAATTAGCCCAATGGTAATTAAATATGTATGAATAATCTTGATTAAGATTTATTCATGTATTATCACTCATGTGTTGAATACTTAACCATGGGTGTTGGTTTAGGAGAGTTTTGATATATAGTTATATACAATGTAACACCAAACAAAAATAGTAGTGTATCAAATAACCTAAAATTGCAATGAAATGGACAGTTAAAGGCTATCAATGATTACTTTAGGATTGGATATTAAATTCCTTGATTCTTTGAATCAAATCGCATTGCATATTATTAATTCAATTAATAATCTCTTAATTGATATTGAATCATTGTTTACAATGGCGTGATATGGATTGGTTATCTTAGTTGTTATTGAATCGTTGTTTGAAATGGTATTGAATTGATTGACTTTGCATTTGTCTAATTGTTATTAAATCTATATCTAATTGAGTAAGAACGATTGAATAAGATTGAATTGATGATTGATTTTGATTAAATCTTACTCAATTTATATTGATTGATTCAAGTTAGTTAGGCTCTACTTAACTTAGCCCTTATAAAACTCAACGGGGTCAAATTTGGGTAGTTTGATGTGTTACCACTGCAGTAGGTATATGGAATTTCAGACTTAAAAAACTAAGGTCTCATGTGTAATTAGGCATGGGCACTGAGTACCTAACGATTAAAGATCCTTATTGGGAGGATGAGCCATATGTAGTAGCCAAATTGAATATATTTTCATTATTGATTCATAAAGCATGTTTATTTAATGCTCAATTTGCTTAGTATACTTTAATTGATCTCTTATAATTATATGTCATTAATTCTACTAGATACAACTTGTATTACTTTAATCATGCTTATGCTTTGCTGAATAGTCTTATTCACATCTATCTATATGGTGTTTATAGGCTCAAATTTTGATACCGGTCTCATAGAGGCCAAGAAGATTAAGGAGAAGACCCAGGACGTTCCTTTAAGTCTTGACGAGCGAACAGTAGAGGCATTCTGACTAATCCATAGACTGGAGAGCAACATGTTGATATCTTAGGAATTGTATAGCCCAATAATTAAAGATCCCTGCCGGGAGGATGAGCCATATGTACTAGACAAATCGAATATGTTTTTGTTATTGATTCGTAAAGCATGTTTATTCAATGCCCAATCTACTTAGTAGATTTTAATTGATCTCTTATAGTCATTTGTCATTAATTCTATTAGATACAACTTATATTATTTTAATCATGCTTATGCTTTTCTAAATAATCTTATTTACATCTATCTGTTTGGTATTTACAGGCTTAGATTCTGATACTGGTCTCACCAAAGCTGAGGAAACTAAGAAGAAGACTTAGGAAGTTCCTTCAGGTCTTGACGAGTGGACAGCAGAGGCATTCTGACTGATCCAGAGACCAGAAAGCAACATGCTGATATCTTAGGAATTTGTATATTGGGATTTTAGAGGTTTTAGATCATTTTGCACTCGTACTATACATGTTCATAGACAATTGCTTGTATAGCATGAACTAGACTTGTATGTCCTTCATTTTCTATTTATAGTGTTATATCTTTTGTATAGACCTGTATGGATATTCACTGTTGTATCTAAATGCCTATAGGTACACCTCATGTAGTGTGGACGTATGGGTTCTATTAGTTGATAAACATACATTTTGTATATTTTAAGGTTTGGGTGTGGACTATTTCATGTATTAATGGATGTTGGTGAAATGTTTCTTGAAAGTAAAAAATTATAAGTGATATTGACAGGCTTCCGCATGTTGATTACCTGGATAGATGTCCGTTATAAGTACCTCACACATGTTACTATGTGAATATCCCTCAAGGAATTTTGTCTGGACTTAGGTACAGGTGGAGATTTCACAGAGGTATACGTGTCATGCCTTAGGGTTTACCTTAATCTACGGATTCTTAGGCTCAGGTCGTGACAAACAAGTTCTTTGTGCTTTAGCATTATATCATTGGGATGTGACTTTAAACAAAGAAAAGATGAAACTTAGAATCTACTTTCAACATTAGTCTTCATACATTTTTCCGCTTATGCCACCACAAGAAAATGTTTTTTGATTGCTACTGTGTCACATAGGAGTCGGGGGAAGGAATTATGTTGCCATAGTTGTTGTTTATAAGAATCCCTTGGCCGCTCTATTCACAATGATACTGAATGGCCATCGCTCCTTTGTTTTGTGATTGGAGCTTTCTGCTAACATTCTTACTTGAATTACCACGTATCTGATAGAGAATAAAAGGGTGTTACGGTGGTGCATATCCTACATATATATTAAGAAGGTTGAGCTTTAATAATCTATAGGATGAGAAGAATTAGATAAGATTTGAATTGAGATTATAATTCAGGATTATAATAAGACCTTCATAGAGTTTATTAGGTTTATAAGATTCTGGTTTAATCTTATTTGATCATGTTTCCTAAGTATTTCATCCAACCTGCAGTAACCTGTGCTCAGCATGGATATGTCCACGGCTGCACATCAAAATATTCATAAATTCAAAAGGTTAAGAGAGTACTTATTTTCATAATCTGAGAGCAAGTTGGCATATAATGAGAATAGATTACTTGGGATAGAAAAGGTGGGGTAGAAAAAGAATTTTTGGAGAAAGGAAGAAGTAGAACTGTAAAAAGTGGGGACTAGATGGGAGTGGTTTGATGAGATGAGGAGCAGAGGAGGTAAGTTGGAAGTTGCATGAGATAACTAGTGGGAGAGAGAATGTGAAAGATTTGATAAAAGAAAAAAGTGATAATTCTTTGTCAAAATTACAACTTATAGTTAAAATTAAAGCAAAAACCCTTAGCTTTAATATATTATAATTGTGAGATTTTCTAAAGCATTAATACAAGGAAGTTCCATCCATGTAATCTCTAAAAGTTTACAATGTCATATTTCTGTTGTGTCATTTGAAGTAAGAAGCCTTATTTCCTACCTTTACAAATTGTGGTTTTTAGTTTTCACTAGTTGGATTCATTTGTGTACACATATTTTGTGGATTCGGGAAAAAAATTGAAAATGCATTGCTCACTTTCGCCATTTGAAAAATGAAACACGCAATAGAAAAATAAAATTCATTTGAAAAAAAGTGTCGTATAGTTTTTTAACAGAAATATAGGTATTTTAAATAAAATCTCATGAAAATATAGTTAGAATGTCACTAGAATATTGATAGATTCTAATGCTGGCTATATTTTGAAAATGTTGCAACACTATCGAATGTGGCACTGATATTTGCGACGGTGCTCATATGGATAAGATTCTTAATTCACTAGTATAGGTATAATTTCAGCCAAAACAGTGCACAGTAGAAATATCAGATGATATATTGATCGGTCTTTTTTTCCATTTTTCCAAAATATTGGTCAATTAGGAAACAGCATATGAAAAAATGATTGTAGGTTACCATATCATTCAGATAGATGTGTAGTATAACTAGGAAATATTTTATAAAAGAAATTAGCACATTTGGGAGTATTTAGGTTAACATCATTAAGTGATAAATCAAGAGACTTGTTTGAAATGGTTTTTTTTGTAGGTTGATGGCTCATGGCCCCTCAAGGAAAACATGTAGGACAAAGAGAATATGGATGAAAGTAGTAAAGATAAATCTGAAGAAGTGCAACATATCCTGGGATTTGGCCAAGCATGTACTTTTATAGAAAAACAAAGTTCATGTAGCTGACACCAACATAGTTGGCACAAGGCTCTGAAAATGACAATGATGACTTAAAGAAAAATGGTTTCATGTTGCAAGTAACATTGAAATTAAACCCCTAAAATCTACACTAGAGGGCTTGGGAATCCAAACTTCTCATCTCTTCCCCAAGTGAATGACCACAACACCCACTGCTTAAAGCACAAGGTTTCAATATCCCTTATATACTTGTCTCTTGCTCTCTCTTTGAAAGTTTTATAGGGTTCTGGATTTTTAGATTGCAAGTCAAACAATATGCAACGGAATAAATAAAATAATCCTGCTAGCAAAATGTAATCAACCACACAAAAAGAAGACACACAGATTTTTACGTGGAAAACCCTATAGGAAAAACCAAGAGCCCCAATGGACTAATCAAGTACTAATTTCGAGAAATTACAAGATATACTCACAACCTTACAAAATTAGTCAATCATCCACAGGATGTAGTTCTTCTTACAAGAATCTACGACACGACTTGACTCTGCATATTCTGCTCTCCACACATGATCCACAACACATTGTCTTTACAAAATGAATAATCTCTTACAAAGAAGTAGAAGCAAAAACTCTAAAATTAAAAGCCTTCAGTAATTATCTCCAATTAAAGCTCTAGAATAAGAATGATCTTCAAAGAATACTCTCAACTTATAATATGAGATCCACGTCTTAGGGTTGAGAGAGAACCCTTTTTATAACTCACAATTTGTACCTTAAAAGAATATTCCTTATAAAACAAGAACTACCGGTTCCTAAAAGAATACTAATTCTAGAATCAGAACTACCAATTTTGACACAAATAGGAAAAAACCCCAAACAGAAAAGTTTTGTCCAATTCCATGAATTAGCTAACTTACTATAACAAAAAACAAAAAAAAACCCTTACACTCTCTTTCAAACGCACACATTCATTAAATTACTGACATGTACTGTTAAAACATTTGAGAAAATTGACTACAAAACCAGATTGGAAAGGTTATAATTGAGAAATCCCACCCATTTGTTTCTCATAATTTACAGGTCTCACTTGCTGCTCTGAGCACTAACAAGGGAAACTAAGATAAGTAATTTACTATTTGAAGGCTAAAGTTATTACAGAAAGGATTGAAATAAGAACAAAACCTATAACTAATTCCACTACTCTGAGTGACAAAAAACCTTGTTGCAATTGGATTAGTTTTGGGTCCAATTCAAGGATTATAAATAAAATAACAAATACATCCAGTGTACCTTCATATAAGTTTCATAAAAACATAGTTCAACAATTTATTATCATTGTCGTAATATAATCATAGTATTAGGTTATAATATTTTGTTTATATCCTGCTCATCTTATCACTATATATCATGTAAAATGTTGGCTTAAAATGTTAGGAAAATATTTCATTGAGAACCGCCCTCACCATTTTTTTCTTTGAGAACTCTACGTGGGGCCCATGTATCACCCAATCCAAACTTTGTAATGTGTAGGGACCCCTTTGATCGTCACTTGTACTAAGGTGTGGCATACATCAAAGGGGACTGGACTATTGGATCGACTATACACCCATCCGAATGGACTGGAGATCTGTGCCACAGATGAAGGTATTAGAGACATGTAATTGAACCAAACTTAATATTTGAGGTGATCCCACATGAATTTGTCCATCCCCCTCAATCTCATTCCTAGATGGGTCCATAGTAGTCCTCACAAAAAAGTTCACATGGGAAAATGTGTAATGCTTCGACTGAACTTAATCAGGTTTAGCGACTAATTAATGATGAATTAGTTGTTGTTTAAGTTTTGCCTTTATTTCGGTTTTTTCCAGGTCATGGATAGGTAGTTGGGTTGAGTTTCACTTGAATTAGATAGGCATAAGCCCTTTTTCGTAATTTTAGCTTTTGTAAGACGTTGTCATTCATGCATCATCTTGGTGTCAACACGTGTATTTCGTTACGCTTGTCAATTTCAGAAACTGCTTCGTATGCAACAGATTTCGTTTGTTTCCGTTGGACCCTTATTTGACTTGAACTGTAATTAGTATAAACCTTTGGACTTCTTGACAATTTCCTCTTATCCTTATATTATATAAAGAGATAGCCTCCACCGACTCTCTCACTCTCCTCTCTATTCAAGTTGGGTTCTCTCCTTCCTCTTCTCTCGTTTCTTCCTTCTTGGTTCTCTTCTTCTTCCTCTCGATCAAGACAAGCAAAAAGGGGAATTCGTGCACTCACGCTCTCGATTCCTCTCTTGTGTGGTTGGAGGTGAGCTTAGGGTTCTTGATTTTTCCTTTCTTCTTCTCGTCAGCCACGGCTTGTGCTCACTGTCTCTCTCTTTTTTTCTCATGCATGGTAGATTTGAATCGTGTTTGGACTTCGAATTTGAGCCCAAAGACAACTGTTTGCGTATTAGAACTCTTTTAAGGCAAGTATAAGCATGATTTGATTGAACACATGTTGGTATATAGTGATTGCTCTTAGTCTTGATTCCGCTTGTGCATGTGTGTGGTGTGAATTACAGCCTTTTGCCTTTGTATCGTCTTCGTATTTGTTGTTTTCATGAATGCGAGTGTTCAATTCAGTTCAGCCGTTCTGAACTAGGGCAGGCTGTCCGACCGATCGGGCTTCAAAGCCGACCGATCAGACACAACCAAAACTGAAATAGGGTAGGCTGTCCGACGGATTAGGCCTTAGAGCCGACCAATCAGACATAGCCAGAACCGAAATTCGACCGGCCGAGCTTCCTGACCGACCGATCGGCCCTGAAGTGTTCTACGTTAGGAGATTACGTCTGTACACTGAAAACTTTTGTATTCATTTCTATGCTCTGACCTTTCACACCAACCAAGGAACCTTTAGGCTGTATTCCCGGGCCCCGTGGCTCGTGAATTATGTAAGGAAGTCTTTCCAGATACCTCTAATAAAAGGTAGTTATGAATTGGACCTAATAGGGCCTTCACAGTAGAGTATTGGTGACCATTAACTTGCCGATGAAATATGAGAATCGTATGAATGGTCTTGAGGGCTGTGACTCATTCATGTGTGTCATTCAGTATTAAGCACCTCTCCATGGGTGTTGGTTTAAGGGATTTCGATACACTTTTCAAATATATCATGCAACACTTATATTAGACAATTGTGTATTGGAGAACTTAAAACTACATCATCATGCACGGTTAAAAACACTGAATGACTAAATTAGGATTAGCTAGTAAATGTTCTTGAGCAAGAACGAGTTGCATGGCATCTTGATTTACGTTTATTGGCCTCCATTCTTCTGTATGCCCATTAGCTCTATACCTTTGGTTTGTTTGACATGTTCACTATGTTTTCGTTATGTTTGATCCGTGTTTGTTTGACATGTCCAGTATGATGCCCTAAGTTTTATATGTATAAGTTACACGTATATCGAGAATGTATGATATATGTTTGATATGATACGCATGATTTACTCCAGTTTTAGTATATGATTGACTCCACATGGTTCGGCACTACTCAGGCTCAGCCTTAGGATACCCGATAGGGTTGAATTTGGCATAGTATGTATGGCACCACTGCAGTGAGATTATGTCTTGGGGCTTCCGGATCTTAGGAACCAGAGACCCATTCGTAGCCTGGCCCAGTCGATGGTGTTCTCAATATGTATGTAAGATTCCTTTTGGGGAGTATATAACATATGTAGTAGCCACCTAGTTATGTTCACATCATGTATACATTGATTCTGATAGCATGTTTTATCTGACTGCACGACTGCCTAGTATACAAAACTGAAACTCTATGATTTATTCATGATCACTTATTCTACTAGATACAACATGCGTTAACTTATTGTTGCTTATACTTTGCTGAATCGTTGTATTCATAAGTTGTCCTTGGTGTTGCAGGCACAAATCCCTCAACTGACCCTTCGTCGGTCAACCAGACTCCAAGGGAGACCCCCGATGTCCCATTAAGGCTAGAGGAGTGGATGCGATCACTCCGTCGGAGCACGACAATGTCATACCTACATATAGGTCTTCCTCATTTTGGGATCTCGGTGGAATTTTGGGTTTAGTCATGCTCTTTACATGTTGTATTTTGGCCCATTTTGTATAACTCTGAACCTTATGTAATCTTTTGTAGATATCTTATTTCATTTTGATTTGTCTTCCTATGAGATGTCTTTCTTTGTTATGACTCAATACCTACAGCTTCGCGTAGTGTGTCACTGGTTACACTTAGTTTTAACCCCTGATCTCTTGGGCTCGGGTTGTAACAAAATGACCCGAGATGTTAGCTTTCGTATATCACTATAAATCCTCAAGAATAAATTGATGAATGATAAGAGTGTTCCAAACATTAATCCACCTTGTATTGTTTGTTTCCATACAATCATTCGTGGCAAAAAAAAAACTTTGGCATTCCTATCCTTTTCTATTATTTGTATCCAAATCTCTTAAAGAACAGGACATTATGTTCCCAACTAGAGACATGTCCCCTAAAATGTACTCATCTTTTTCTTTTATAAAATAAAAAAATTATAAGAAAATAATGTGAGTATCTTTGTGTGAGA